>OY787633.1:20000000-30000000 GCA_963678965.1 Cruciata laevipes
TTTGGTCGCTGTTCATCATAGTGACACTTCTGGGCAGCTAGTGACACTTCTGGGCAGCAGTGACACTTTCTTCATCTGGAGTGACACTTCCTTCAAACAAAAGCGACACTTTTCTGGGCACAAGTGACACTTTTCTGGGCAGCTTCTACCACCTTTTGTAAAGTGGCCTTCTCGCCACTTCTATGACCAATTATTCAAGTTCCAAGCATCAAATCATCAACTCTATAACATAATCATAGAAGGTCTTCAAGACTATCAATCAACAAGCTCCCAAAATACACATAAACATAGGATTTTACAAGTTCTAAACATAAAGAACCAATGATATAATTCACTCTAAAATCCTATACTTTGTTACAAAATTATCTTCAAAACAAGTCTAAAATGCACTAAAAACTAGAGTACAAATAGGGTATATCAAACTCCCCCACACTTAAACCTTTCTCGTCCTCGAGAAAGAACGATACAAGTCCAAGTTTCATACTTCTAAATATCTATCCAATGCACATTTAAGACTTCCACACAAATTTTCATCAAGAAACAAAGTGTGCCAAATATAAGTTTCATCAAAGCAATTTCTTTGGCACACAAAACCAACAAAAGATCACAAAATTCCTCTCCTTTTGCCTAGGTTTTTACCTAGCCCCTCTTTCTTTCCACACACTCTCCTTTTGCCTAGAAGTTTATCTAGCCACTCTTTTTTTTTTTTTTTTTTTTTTTTTTTCAAGCCTCTCACTTTTACCTAGGCCTTTTTAATGTTTTGACCTATCCGGGCTTTTCACTCATTTTTTCTTAATAAATTCTTCAAGAGAAGTGCATATTTACAACACCAAAACAAAAGCAAAACAAAAATCCTAAACTTCTCCCCCACACTTAAGCCAAACATTGTCCTCAATGTTCAAAACTATTAAAATCATGAGGAAAGGGAAGGACTCACACACTAGAACTTGGCATTCATTCATGTAGTCTATGGAGCTAAGCACGACAAGATGTAAGACTACAAGAAATATATGCTCACAACAATTACGACCTATGCAACCAAAGCAATCTCAACAAAACAATCACAAATCATAACTTCGCAAAACACAAGGCGGCAAGCCCCTACCAAAAAGCTCAGTATACAACTAAAGGCGGCAAGCCTTTCAAAATGCAATTAAACCTATTGGCGGCAAGCCCTAAATCATCCAAAATTTCAAACAAATTCAGTAGGGTACCGTCAATTGAAGCCTTTGGAAGCAATGTAGCATGAGGAGATCATCAATTGAACCAAAATATCACCAAATCAAAAATTCCCAAAAATTAGGGTTCTTGAGATTTGGGGATATTTAACTTCGTTTAGGAAATTGAAATTTGAGATGGTGAAAAGGATAAGGATGGTGGAGGGAAGGGGTGGCGCATTTGGTGGTGGAGGGAGGGGGTGGCGGGGTGGAGGTGGAGGGAGGGGGCGGCGGATTTGGTGGTGGAGGGAGGGTGGGGCGGGGTTTGGGCGGGTTTTGGGATGGAGGGGAGGTAAGGGGCGGGTCTGGGCGGGAAGATTCAGGCGGGGTGGTGAGGGCGGTGGTGGGTGGAGGAAGAAGAAGGGGGAGGAGGGCGGCGGGGTGGAGGTGGGGCGGGGGAAGAGGGTGGGAGAGGGGGCTGCAGATTTGGGGGAAAGTTTGAGAGAAACTTTCGTTCGTTTTTTTTTTTTTTTTTTTTTTTTTTTTTTCGCGGGTCGCGAGGCCCGATACGCGGCCCGCGAGCCCGATTCGCGGCCCGCGAATTTTTTTTTTTTTTTTTTTTTTTTTTAACACAACCAAAGAAAAACAAGAATTAAAACGAAACAAAAACAAGAGTGAAAACGTAATCTACTAATTAAAACAATGAAAGATACAAAGAAACTATTTTTTTTTAAATTTATAAACACAATAAAAGCTAAGTAAAAAAAAAAAAAACGATCAAAATCGATTTATTTAACGTCGTCGACACGACCCAAATGTTATTCATAGAACAAAAGCTTGAAATCCTTCACTTTCGAAAGAAAAATGAAGGGTAGTAGAGAAGGTGTTGGAGGAGGGATACAAGATGGTGGTTTTAAAGGAGTGGGAATGGTAGGAAGCATGAATGAGTCATATGACTTCCTACTCTCCTCTAAAACTTCCGGAAGTGGTGAAATTTGTTGCATAGGTGGAGATGAAGGTGACAATGGAGATGGTAAAAGTTCAATAACACTCACATCTCTCTCTATTTCATATTGTTCAACAAAAATTTCCTCATCACTTTCAAACTCTTCCTCATGCATTGTGGTGATATCACTCACCATAGCAATAGGATTATGTTCTACTTCGGATGGTACTTCCTTGGAGTATTGAGCTTCTAATCTCATCACCACATTCAACATTTCGCTCAATTGCCTCTCAAGATTCTCTAAACGTAAATTTTCATCATAAGTCATTGAATCTTGTTCTTGAGGCAATTCACAAGGATGTGGGGGTAGATTTTGTTGCTCAAAATATTGGTTTTCCGGTTGATATCCATAATTCGAATTCGAATAACCACTCCATTGTGGATTATAAGAATCATCACATGGATTAAAACAATTTTGACTTTGAAAACCAATATGTGTCTCCTCCTCATAGCACTCATCATCATAGTACCCTTGGTATGAAGAACCAAGGGGCCTTTCAAGTTCATAGTGCTCACTTCTCGACTCAAAATAACAAGGCTCGGAAAAATCATTTGGAAGATAAGAATCACACGAGCTTGTTGCATTCTTCCTCATCCTTTCATGGTTAAAGGAGAGGAATTCAAGAAAATCTTTCCTTTTTAAACTAAACATAACTAAAAAAAGTTTGAAATGGTAGTGCAAGGGTTCTAGGGTAATACACACTAAAATGTGCCGTTTATTCCAAGAAACCAAGCAATACACACTTCAAAGAAAACAAAGTAAACAAAAGATTGAAACTATAGTGCAAGGATTCTAAGGCAATACACACTACAAGGTGCCGTTTACACAAAGAACTCGAGCAATACACTTTCAAAGAAAAGAAAGAAAACAAAGGAGATAAACTATAAAATCTAAGATAAAACACAAAACCAGAAATGCCTTCTCCCCGGCAGCGGCGCCATTTTTTGACAAGCGATTTCCCCACGTCGTAAATGGGAATCCCACTCAATCAAAACACATTTATATTCACCTACGACTTCTAACTACTATAGAGTAGATAGTGGGAAGTAGGGATCGAACCACAAGGAGAAGGAGTCTTGTTTAGTGTTTTAGCAAAGATTATAAACACATACATATATATTATATAGAAAGCAAGGTAAACAAGGGGGGGTTTTGATGTTGGTTTTGTTACACTACGAAAGAAAGTAACTAAGATGAACTACACTACAATGCAAATACAAGGCCTTGGGAGGCAATTGACTTCAACTTCAACTATCGATTATCATTGAGTGAACGCTTCATATATAGGATTTATGATCATAAGTCGTAGATGAAAACATCATATTCTCTCGATAATGGCTAGTGAGCATGAACACATCACTCAAGAGCCCTCATTATCAATCCACCTAGATGATAACATCTAGATACATCGACAATGGAATTAACAATGGAGAATCGACAAACTCATCCATACTCGACGTTAACGTGAGCATTGGACAAGACATTTGAAGACTATAAAGAACTAAGATGATGATAACATACAAATCTCAATTCATACTTTATGATATATACAATCACATATTAGGGGGATCGATGATAACATTAGATCATTACCTAAACACACAATTGATTAATCATGCAAGTTCATAAGATTTCCAATTCTAACAACTTATATTCATCATGGCATATCTCAACTACAATCACATAACCAAGGGGAGAGTTTGTCATCACTCAACCCCTTTCCATAGTCACTAAACTACTAGAGATCACTACATTACAATGCATCACCTAGAATTACTCTAAAACTATATTACTTTAACACCAAGAACTAATCTACTCTAATTAGTGACTATGAGGCATGCAATTTATATAAAACATAAAGCCCATGGCAAATATAGCAAGATTGAACAACATTCATGCATAAGAACTCAAGTTCATCAAGAATTCAAATGATAATCTAACCCAAAATAGAAGCATAATGAAGTTAATGAAGATTTCAAGCAAAGAAGTTTACATCAATAGCTCCCAAGGAAGAAACTAAGCTAATACAATCATATTAATCAATACATGTTTGTTCAACAAATCAAAGGGAAGAAAGATTGAAGAAAGGATGAAAAACTAGAGAAAAAAGGGATTTGGATTGGGAGAGCTCGTCCAAAATGAGGGAAAAAATGGAGTATTTATAGCCCCAAAAATTCAGCTCAAGAGTGCAAGTGGGCAAGAGTTTAGCGACGCTTTATTTGGTCGCTGTTCATCATAGTGACACTTCTGGGCAGCTAGTGACACTTCTGGGCAGCAGTGACACTTTCTTCATCTGGAGTGACACTTCCTTCAAACAAAAGCGACACTTTTCTGGGCACAAGTGACACTTTTCTGGGCAGCTTCTACCACCTTTTGTAAAGTGGCCTTCTCGCCACTTCTATGACCAATTATTCAAGTTCCAAGCATCAAATCATCAACTCTATAACATAATCATAGAAGGTCTTCAAGACTATCAATCAACAAGCTCCCAAAATACACATAAACATAGGATTTTACAAGTTCTAAACATAAAGAACCAATGATATAATTCACTCTAAAATCCTATACTTTGTTACAAAATTATCTTCAAAACAAGTCTAAAATGCACTAAAAACTAGAGTACAAATAGGGTATATCATAAATCATGGGATATCATTGCTTCTGACCTACTATCTGCAGTTTCTGATTTTATGTTTGGCAAGTTTATTCCAAGAAGTGTTTCTAGTACTTGGATTACTCTTATCCCTAAAAAAGAAATTCCAATTTCATTTGATGACTTTAGACCAATAAGCCTTTCAAATGTTTTAAATAAAATCTGTTCTAAATTGCTTATGGAAAGGCTCAAGTTTTTAATGCCAAAAATCATCTCTCCTCATCAATCTGCTTTTATGAAGGAGAGGGATATTTCTGATAATGTGATTTATATGCAAGAAATGGTGAGATTTTTAAATAGAAAATCCAAACTTCCTAATTGTATAGTTAAACTGGATTTGAAAAGGCTTTTGATAGAGTTAGATGGTCTTTTCTTAATTCTGTTCTTCTTAAGTTTGGATTCCAAAAACATTTTGTTGAAATCATTTTGAAAAATCTTTCAGCAGCTTGGTTCTCAATTCTTATAAATGGTAAAGCTGTTGGTTTTTTCCAACCTTCTAGAGGTATCAAACAGGGAGATCCTCTCTCCCCTTTCCTGTTTAACATTTTCAGTGAAGCTTTTACAAGATCTTTAGCCTTTGGGAGGTCGTCGCCGTACCTCTCAAATATACAATTTATAGATCTCTTACTACCTTTCCACACTATTAAGTGTACAATGGCAAATAAGGTTCGTTCCACAGGGAAAAGGTTATTTCTATGTATATCTTGTAGGATATATATACATATACATATATAAAAGCAATGTAAACAAGGGGGGGGGGGGGGGGGTTTGAGTTGAGTTTTGTTTAAGACACTACTAAATAAAACTATTAGAACTTTAGGATTACAACTACTTTATCATAAGATTACTGTAACTAGAGATTAACTAATGAGAATAAGAGACTTGGGTACATGAGATTTGTATCTTCTTGTTATGGCTTTTTCCTCAAACCTATTTATGATACTTTGAGAATGGTGATTGTTTTTAATGGGAAACCATCTCTATTCTAGTTGTGAATCATGAAAGCATTTTCACAACTCTTATTGGCAACTTATCTATATGATAGCAAATAGATAAATTGACCAATGCTAATTCAAATTAGATGTTTTCCCACCTTACCCATGCAATGTGATAACACAATTGACATAAATATAATGTTAATGAATGATCTCAAGAACAAATACAATTGATAACAAAATATATTTGATTCCTAATTCACTACTTTTACATAGAAGAAATGATAGCATTTCAACCATGGAAAGACAATGTCTAACACATATCCAACACATATCTATGGTTAGGAAATCATTCCTAACCATTTCAACAATCAAATACACATATAATTTATGATCATTCAATGACAAATCAACCATTCCTAAGCTTCATAAACCATGTTCTCAAACCATAACAAGAGGTTTAATCTCACATACCCAAGATGGGGTTTAGCCTACAACCATAACTACACAATCATAACCATAATCCATACAATAATACATGGTGAATTCAAAGTGAAAATCCAAAGAGAAATGAAGAAAAACACTCTAAAGCTCTGTAAAAACGATCCCCCAAAACAATGAGGATAAGTTTCTTTTATACTTCTCAAAATAACAAAAATAAAACAAAACAAAATGCCACTTGCAGGTCCTTCGCGGGTCGCGCGAAATCCTTCGCGGGTCGCGCGAATTCCTTCGCGGACCGCGAGCCTGGTTCTCGTGGCTCGCGGCCGAGGATTCGCGGACCGCGCGCTGTGGCCTCCGCGGTTCGCAACCAATGTTTCGCGCACCGCGCGTCTCCGGTTTCCGCGGTCCGCGACCGAGGTTTCGCGGACCGCGCGTCTGGTCCTCGTGCTGGTCCTCGCGGCTCGCGACCGGAGTTTCGCGGACCGCGCGGAACTCGGCATCATCAAAACAGCAACACACGCCCTCGCGGTTCGCGACCTAGGGTTCGCGGCCCGCGAGAGTGTGCCTTCACGCCACTTCTACGACCGGTTCTTCAATGCATCAATCGCGGTCAGGACGGTCATAGAAGGTCTTCAAATCACTCAAATCCATCTGGGAGGTCGTCGCCGTACCTCTCAAATATACAATTTATAGATTACTTACTACCTTTCCACACTATTAAGTGTACAATGGCAAGTAAGGTTCGTTCCACAGGGAGAAGGTTATTTCTATGTATATCTCATAGCATATATATATATATATACATATATAAAAGCAATGTAAACAAAAGGGGGGGGGTTTGAGTTGAGTTTTTGTTTAAGACACTACTAAATGAAACTACTAGAACTTTTAGGATTACAACTACTTTACCATAAGATTATTCTAACTAGAGATTTAACTAAGAGAATGAGAAACTTGGACATATGAGATTGGTGACTTCTTATTATAGGATTTTCCTCAAACAATATCATGATGCCTTGAGAATGGTGAACATTAGTGAGAACTATCTTTAACCAAAGCTATGCAAATGAAAGCATCTTCACAACTTCAATTGACAATTTTACTAGATGATAACAACTAGTTCAATTGAATCAATATAAATTCAAATTAGATATTTCTTAACCCTACCCATGCACTTTGATAACAAACTTGACATAGGTATAATGCTAATGAATGATCTTAAGAACAAATACAATTGATAACAACATGCATTCAATTCCTAATTTACTACTCATACATAGGAAGAATGATAACATTCTAACCATGGAAAAGCAATATCTAACACATATCCAACACATATCTATCACTAGGAAATCATTCCTAATCATTTCAAGCATCAAATACACATATAGATTATGATCATTCAATAGCAAATCACCATTCCTAAGCTTCATGAATCATGTTTTTCAATCCATAACAAGAAGTCCAATCACATATATCCAAGAAGAGGTTTAGCCTACTACCATAGTTATGTAATCGAAACCATAATCAATACAACAAACCATAGTGAATTCAAAGCTCAAAATCAAAGAGAAATATGAAAGAAAAGAGTTAAGCTCTGTAAAAATTCGATCCCTCAAACAATGAGGATAAGTTGTCTTTATACTTTAAAAATTAACAAAAATAAAACAAAATAAAATGCCACTTGCAGGGCCTTCGCGGGTCGCGCGAAATCCTTCGCGGACCGCGAGCCGGGCTCGCGGCCGAGGATTCGCGCCCCGCGCGCCCGTGTCTCGGTCTCGGCGTGGTACGCGCGCCCGTGTCTCGGCATGGTCTTCGCGAGTCGCGGCCGAAGGTTCGCGCCTCGCGCACGTCTGGTCCTCGCGAGTCGCGGCCGAAGGTTCGCGCCCCGCGCGTCTGTGCCTCGGCGGTCCTCGTGCTGGTTCGCGCGGTTCGCGACCGGAGTCTCGCGCCCCGCGCGCGTCTGGCTCTCGCGGTTCGCGTCTGGTCCTCGCGGCTCGCGAAACTCGGCATCTTCAAAACAGCAACACACACCCTCGCGGTTCACGACCTAGGGTTCGCGGCCTGCGAGAGTGTGCCTTCACGCCACTTCTACGACCGGTTCTTCAATGTATCAATCGCGGTCAGGACAGTCATAGAAGGTCTTCAAATCATTCAACTCCATCGCAAGTGCAATTCAAGATCAAAATGCACGTCTTCAATTTCAAACCACTATGAATGATTCGGTCTAAAAGTCTAATATAAATCTACAAAATACTATCTAAAACAGCTCTCAAATGTTACAAAATAAGAGTATATCTAGGGTCTATCAAAATCCCCCACACTTGAACCTTTCTCGTCCTCGAGAAAGGACGATTAAGATCCAAGTGTATACTCTATATAATTAAGCACATAACATTTGAGAGCTTACATATTTAAACAAGATAAAAGGAAATTTTTTTTTTTTTTTTTTTTTTTTTTTGCCTCTCATTTTTGCCTGATTCTCTCGTATTTTTGGAACCATCCGGGCATGCCTCTCATTTTTACCTGATCCTCTAGTATTTTTGGGACCATCCGGGCTGTTTTTTTTTTTTTTTTTTTTTTAAAGAATACAGTAATAAAAATAGCAGTAAAAACAGCAACAAAAGCAGCAACAAAAACAAAAGTAATAACAAAATTCCTACACCTCTCCCCCACACTTAGTCTAAACATTGCCCTCAATGTTTAAATATATGAATGAATACCATAGTGAAAGGAAAAGGTATAGGGTAGACTCACTGCGAGGGGCCGGAGCCGTCGCGACGGCGCTGAGCTCGCGATCTGCGATGGCCCTCATAGTCAAATGCTCCTGGTCCCTGTGGGTAAAAATAGGCTCGATCCCTCGCGGATCGCGCGTTTTCTGTGGCGGGCCGCGAGCCTCGGTCGCGGGTCGCGAGACCCCGTCGCGGGCCGCGAAAATGGCCCGTTTCGTTCCAGGGATTTCCGAGAAATCTCGGTCCTCGTCGCGGGTCGCGCGCCCTCCGTCGCGGGCCGCGCGCCAGTCCGTCGCGGTCCGCGCGCCAGTCCGTCGTGGTCCGCGCGAATTCGCGGACCGCGCGCGAATCCTCGTCGCGGTGCGCGCAGTGTCTCGTCGCGGGTCGCGCGCTGGAACTCGGTCTCGGCGTGGTGCGTCTCGGCACGGTGAAACTTCGGCGCGCGCGACAAAATCTCGGTCGCGCGCGCAAAACCTCGGCGCGCCTTGCTCGGCAAACCTTCGCGGTCCGCGCGATGAAACCGCGGACCGCGAGCACAGTGTCGCGGTCCGCGCGATCAAGCCGCGGACCGCGAAAAACGTCGTTTTTGTTCCAGGGATTTCTTGGAAATCCCCTGTTTTTTCGCGGGTCGCGCACTCATTCTCGCGGACCGCGAGACACCGTCGCGGCGCGCGCGATGAAATCGCTTGCCGCGCTCGGAAAAACGTCGCGGCCCGCGCGATGAAATCGCGGACCGCGTGCACAGTGTCGTGGTCCGCGCGATCAAGCCGCGGACCGCGAAAAACGTCGTTTTTGTGGCAGGGATTTCCAGGAAATCCAGCCTTGCTCGCGGATCGCGAGATTTCGGACGCGGACCGCGAGACACGGTCGCGGCTCGCGCGTTCTCGGCGCGGTCCGCGAAACCTTCGGTCGCGGTCCGCGCGATGAATTCGCGGACCGCGAGGAATGTCCCCTTGGCGTTTTCCGTTTTGCACCACTTCAAACCTATTTCTACAAAAACAACATAAAAACTAGCATAATGTTCGATTTACAAGCTTAATGAAATGTACATAGCAAATAAATATAAAGAAAGTAATGTTCCAAATGTTGAAATTGTTCGACGAAATGCTTTTTAAAGCATCAAAACTCGTTTATTTAACATCGTCGGCACGATGTACCTCCATGGTAAAGGTCACTCGTAGGCCGGGTTGCCTAGATTCATGTCCTCTAGGATCTCCGATTTGAAACCCTCGTAATACGGTTTCAACCTTTGGCCGTTGACCTTGATGATTTTGGCATCCTCGCCGCTTTGGATCTCCACTGCTCCATGAGGGAAAACCTTCACAACTACAAACGGTCCAGTCCACCGAGAACGCAGTTTGCCTGGAAACAACCGAAGACGTGATTGAAATAGAAGAACTTTTTGACCTTTTCCTAATTATCATCTTGTCATGCCATGCCTTCGTCTTCTCCTTGTAAATGGCCGCGTTCTCATAGGACTCATTCCGGATTTCCTCAAGCTCTTGCAATTGAAGCTTCCTTTCATTCCCGGCCTCGTCCAAGTTCAAGTTGAACCTTGTGATTGCCCAATATGCTTTGTGTGCTAACTCCACCGGTAAATGACACGGCTTTCCAAAGACTAATCGGTATGGAGACATACCAATTGGAGTCTTATAAGCCGTCCTATATGCCCACAATCCATCATCCAACCGAGTACTCCAATCCTTGCGAGTCGGCCTAACCGTTTTCTCAAGGATGGACTTGATTTCCCTATTGGAAACTTCGGCTTGTCCATTCGTTTGTGGGTGATAGGCGGTGGAAGTTTTGTGATTTACCCCATATTTCTTCAACAATGCGGCAATGGTTCTATTGCAAAAGTGAGTGCCTCGATCACTAATCAAAGCTCGGGGTACCCCGAACCTAGAGAAGATGTGGGATTTGATGAACTTTGTGACAAGGAAATTCACAAGGTTGGCATACCATGGAAGAGAAACACCAAGAGCAAATAATTGCTCGTCGGGGAACTCTTCGTGAAGATGCTCCTTCAATGCTTTGGCCCCAAACTCCTCATTGGGCACCAATCGGCTCAAATGGTCGGCCACTAGATTTTCAGCTCCTTTCTTGTCCTTGACCTCCAAGTCGAACTCGCTCAAGAGTAAGATCCATCGGAGCAACCTAGGCTTTGCTTCTTTCTTCGTCATCAAGTAACGAAGAGCTGCATGGTCAGTGAAAACAATGATCTTTGTACCAAGCAAATATGGCCTAAACTTTTCTAAAGAAAAGACTACCGCTAGCAATTCCTTTTCAGTTGTGGTGTAGTTCCTTTGAGCATCATTGAGAGTCATGGATGCATAATAGATGGCATGGGGAATTTTCCCCACCCTTTGACCTAGCACCGCACCAACGGCGTAGTCACTTGCATCACACATGATCTCAAATGGAAGGGACCAATTTGGAGGTTGTATAATAGGGGCCGACACTAGCATAGACTTTAAACAATCAAATGCCCTTTTACAACCTTCATCTACCACAAATTCCACATCCTTTTGCAACAATCTACATAAAGGGGAAGAAATTTTTGAAAAGTCTTTTATGAAACGGCGGTAGAAACCCGCGTGGCCAAGAAAAGACCTCACATCACGCACACAAGTAGGGTAAGGAAGAGATTGGATGATATCAATTTTTGCTTTGTCTACTTCAATACCCTTAGATGACACTTCATGCCCTAACACAATGCCCTTTTCTACCATAAAATGACATTTCTCAGAATTAAGCACAAGGTTTTTATCAATGCAAGTTTTTAGGACTAATGACAAATGAATTAAGCAATTGTCAAAAGAGTTTCCATGAACAGTAAAGTCATCCATGAAAACCTCTACAAACTTCTCAAGATATTCTGAAAAAATGCTAACCATACACCTTTGGAATGTGGCTGGCGCATTGCAAAGGCCAAAAGGCATGCGTCGATATGCAAAGGTGCCAAAGGGACATGTGAAGGTTGTCTTTTCTTGATCCTCTGGTGCAATGGCAACCTGAAAGTACCCTGAATAGCCATCAAGAAAACAATAGAAAGAGTGGCCTGCAAGCCGGTTAAGCATTTGATCAATAAATGGCAAAGGGAAATGGTCTTTCCTTGTTACCGCATTTAACCTTCGGTAATCAATGCAAACACGCCATCCATTTTGGACACGAGTGGGAATCAATTCGCCATGGCTATTCTCCACTACGGTCACTCCGGTTTTCTTTGGCACTACTTGCGTTGGGCTTACCCACTTACTATCAGAGATTGGATAGATCATTCCCGCGTCCAACAATTTAAGCACCTCGGCTTTTACTACCTCCATCATTGGAGGGTTCAAACGCCTTTGAGGTTGTCGGACGGGTTTAGCATCATCCTCCAATAGTATACGGTGCATGCAAGTACTTGGACTCATACCTTTGATGTCGGCAATGGTCCACCCAATGGCCTCCTTATGATCTTGGAGCACTTTCATCAACCTTTCCTCTTGTTCCTTGGTGAGCTTGTTGGAGATGATCACCGGCAATTTCTCACCACCACCAAGGAATGCATATTTTAGATTCTCGGGTAGTGGTTTCAACTCCACCACCGGAGGTTTATTGAAAGATGGTCGGTTGCCCGAGCCCTTCAATACCTCAAGGTCTAAAATTGGTTCATCAAGAGAAAGTTCCTCAAAGGTATCTAGCTCAAAAATGCTTTCCTTCAAGTTAGCACTCAAAGCATATGTATGAACATTACTTGTGTGTAAACTATTGGCTAAAGCATTTAACAAGGGATCATCAATATCATTTTCATAAACTTTTTGCACATAAGGCTCAATCACATCAATAGCATTGCAAGAAGTTTCCTCATCATCGTATTTCATTGCACCATAAATGTTGAACTCTATTTTATCCTCATCAAATTCCATGGTAAGCCTACCACTATGCACATCTATGATAGTTCTTGACGTTTTCAAAAATGGACGCCCTAACAAAATAGGGGTAGCAAATTTATCATGTTCCATGTCAAGAACGTAAAAATCGGCCGGGAACACCAACTTGTCAACTTTCACCAAGACATCTTCAACAATACCCTTAGGGTATGCATTAGAGCGGTCGGCAAGTTGGATCACCACGCCGGTTTTATGCAAAGTGCCAAGATTCAATGATTCATACAATGTATATGGAATGACATTTATGGATGCACCTAGATCTAGCATGGCTCTAGGAAAGTAAATGTTCCCTAAGATGCAAGGAATTGTAAACATGCCCGGATCACTACATTTAGTAGGCATTTTATCTTGAAACAAAGCCGACACATGTTCATTGATTTTTTCATTTTTAACATGCTTAGATCTTTGTTGACGATGGTTCACACATAATTTCTTCAAGAACTTAGAATATCTAGGAACTTGATCAATAGCATCGAGCAAAGGAATGTTTACCTCACACTTTCGAAGGACTTCGAAAGCTTCTTTGTCCATCTCCTTTTTGCGAGTATGCTTCAAGGCTTCGGGAAATGGTGCTTCCACATCAAAGGTAGTGTCCACCCTAGTTTTCTTGTGAAGAGGTGAGAATGGAGGTGACATTGGTTCAATATGAGAGGATGTCTCTACATGCTCCTCATCAATGGGTTCTTTCTCATTCTCAACCTCGGCCTCACCTTTTTCTTTGGCTAGCTCCTCAAGAATAACTTCTTCGTCGGCCAAGGTCGCCTCAACCTCGTCATTGGCTAAGCTCTTCTTCACAAAGCCTCTCTTGGGGGCCTTTTTCACAACCACCTCGGGTTCAAGAGCTTGTTTACCACTCCTCAAGGTCATGGCACTCGCATGAGGCCTTGGATTTAACTCCGTTTGCGCGGGTAGTTTCCCGGAGTTTTGTGCTTCCAACTTTCCCAAGACAGTGGCCATTTGACTCATTTGCACCTCAATGCTCTTGAGTCGAGCATCTTGTGGAAATTGGTCCGAGCTTTCACCTTGATTGTGAGATTTATCTTCCAACCTCGGATGGGCATTTTGAGGGGCACGGTTATTGAAACGGCCTTGACCTTGGTTCCTTTGGTATTGTTGTGGTTGAGGGTGATATTGAGGGTTTTGATGATCTTGGTATCCTTGATAGCCATAATCTTGGTATCCTTGGTTTTGGTAACCTTGGTACCCTTGAGTTTGGTGGCTTTGGTCCCCTTGGTACCCTTGATCATTTTGCCCCCTTTGCCTATCAAAAGATTGACCACCTTGACCTTGATAACCCCCTTGGTAGCCACCTTGTTGGCCTTGTTGTCCCGTCGGTTCATCTCTCCACCGAAAGTTGGGGTGATCTCTAGTTCCGGGGTTGTAGTGTTGAGCAAAAGGATCATACTTCCTTTGGTTACCCCTATCACCCCCTTGGCCTTGTCCACCTTGAAAACCCCTACCACCTTGGTAGCCTCGTCCTCCTTGGTAGCCCCTAAAACCTTGGTTTCCTCCTTGATCACCTCTAAAACCTTGGTTTCCACCATAGACCCCCATGGCATTGACTTCCTCGTTATAATCCTCGTTTGCTTGAGGACAAGATTCGGTGAGATGGTTCGAAGCACAAATCCCACACGTCATCACTTGTTGCCTTGGTTGGTTCCCTCCGGAGCTATTTCCCATCATGAAACCTTTCATCAATGCCGTAAGCTCCTTGATATCTTGACGAGAGCTATCATTGTTTCCACCGGAGTTACCCACTCGTAGTCTCCGGTCTCTCTTTGGTTTGCACCCTTCGGCTAGTTGCTCAAATAGCATCATGGCATCGGAAGAGCCAAGGTTTGCAATGGAGCCATAGCAAGACCGATTTATCAACTCGGTTTCCCTATCATTCAAGCCATTGTAATAGAAACACACCAATTGAGGTTCGGTGAAGCTATGGTATGGGCAACTTGAAAGGAGAGTTTGGAATCTTTCCCAATACTCATACAAGGTCTCATCATCGTCTTGAGTGATGTTGCTAATGGCTTGTATCAAGACCGAGGATTTAGAGGGAGGAAAGTACTTGTCAAGGAACTTTTTCTTCAATTGTGGCCATGTAGTGATTGATGATGAAGGTAAACGGCTTAACCATTTCGCGGCCTTGTCCTTCAAGGTGAAGGTGAAGGTTTTCAACTTGAACTCATCCACACTCATCTCGGAAGGTTTCAAACTACTACACACCCTATGAAAAGCCTCAAGGAAGTCATTCGGATCATCCACTTCTCTACCATGGAAAGTTGGAAGCAAATTTATCACTCCCGTCTTGATTTCGTATTGAGAGTTTGGGTAAACAATGCTCGATTGTTGTTGCTCATAGTTGGGTGACATGTACTCTCTCATAGAAATGTTGGTAGGAGAAGGGTTAGGGTTTTGGAAAGGGTTGTAGAATTGGTTTCGGGGAGGGCTTTGGCCGGTATCCTCTTCATCGTCCGCCATGTTGAAAGGTAGTGATTCACTTTCAAGGGAGAAAGGATTAGATGCTAGTGACTCTTGCACTTGCCTCCTAAGTTGGCGGAGACTTCTTACTAGCTCGGAATCGTATTGCAAAGGGTCTTGGTTTGAGGATCGTGTAAGAACCATGCACCAAGAGCTAGAGCAATAGGGTTCCAAACCAAAATAGAACCTAAAAAGAAAGATAGATTAGAAATAAAACTACAATATACACATAAAAATACGCCTTGTCCCCGGCAGCGGCGCCAAAATTTGGGAGGTCGTCGCCGTACCTCTCAAATATACAATTTATAGATTACTTACTACCTTTCCACACTATTAAGTGTACAATGGCAAGTAAGGTTCGTTCCACAGGGAGAAGGTTATTTCTATGTATATCTCATAGCATATATATATATATATATACATATATAAAAGCAATATAAACAAAGGGGGGGGTTTGAGTTGAGTTTTTGTTTAAGACACTACTAAATGAAACTACTAGAACTTTTAGGATTACAACTACTTTACCATAAGATTATTCTAACTAGAGATTTAACTAAGAGAATGAGAAACTTGGACATATGAGATTGGTGACTTCTTATTATAGGATTTTCCTCAAACAATATCATGATGCCTTGAGAATGGTGAACATTAGTGAGAACTATCTTTAACCAAAGCTATGCAAATGAAAGCATCTTCACAACTTCAATTGACAATTTTACTAGATGATAACAACTAGTTCAATTGAATCAATATAAATTCAAATTAGATATTTCTTAACCCTACCCATGCACTTTGATAACAAACTTGACATAGGTATAATGCTAATGAATGATCTTAAGAACAAATACAATTGATAACAACATGCATTCAATTCCTAATTTACTACTCATACATAGGAAGAATGATAACATTCTAACCATGGAAAAGCAATATCTAACACATATCCAACACATATCTATCACTAGGAAATCATTCCTAATCATTTCAAGCATCAAATACACATATAGATTATGATCATTCAATAGCAAATCACCATTCCTAAGCTTCATGAATCATGTTCTCAATCCATAACAAGAAGTCCAATCACATATATCCAAGAAGAGGTTTAGCCTACTACCATAGTTATGTAATCGAAACCATAATCAATACAACAAACCATAGTGAATTCAAAGCTCAAAATCAAAGAGAAATATGAAAGAAAAGAGTTAAGCTCTGTAAAAATTCGATCCCTCAAACAATGAGGATAAGTTGTCTTTATACTTTAAAAATTAACAAAAATAAAACAAAATAAAATGCCACTTGCAGGGCCTTCGCGGGTCGCGCGAAATCCTTCGCGGACCGCGAGCCGGGCTCGCGGCCGAGGATTCGCGCCCCGCGCGCCCGTGTCTCGGTCTCGGCGTGGTACGCGCGCCCGTGTCTCGCGCCCGTGTCTCGCGCCCGCGCGCGCCCGTGTCTCGGCATGGTCTTCGCGAGTCGCGGCCGAAGGTTCGCGCCTCGCGCACGTCTGGTCCTCGCGAGTCGCGGCCGAAGGTTCGCGCCCCGCGCGTCTGTGCCTCGGCGGTCCTCGTGCTGGTTCGCGCGGTTCGCGACCGGAGTCTCGCGCCCCGCGCGCGTCTGGCTCTCGCGGTTCGCGTCTGGTCCTCGCGGCTCGCGAAACTCGGCATCTTCAAAACAGCAACACACACCCTCGCGGTTCGCGACCTAGGGTTCGCGGCCTGCGAGAGTGTGCCTTCACGCCACTTCTACGACCGGTTCTTCAATGTATCAATCGCGGTCAGGACAGTCATAGAAGGTCTTCAAATCATTCAACTCCATCGCAAGTGCAATTCAAGATCAAAATGCACGTCTTCAATTTCAAACCACTATGAATGATTCGGTCTAAAAGTCTAATATAAATCTACAAAATACTATCTAAAACAGCTCTCAAATGTTACAAAATAAGAGTATATCTAGGGTCTATCACCATCGCAAGTGCAATTCAAGATCGAAATGCACGTCTTCAATTTCAAACCACTATGAATGATTTGGTCCAAAAGTCTAATATAAATATACAAAATACTATCTAAAACAGCTCTCAAATGCTACAAAATAAGAGTATATCTAGGACCTATCAAAATCCCCCACACTTGAACCTTTCTCGTCCTCGAGAAAGAACGATTAAGATTCAAGTGTATACTCTAAATGATTAAGCACATAACATTTGAGAGCTTTACATATTTAAACAAGAGAAAAGAAAATGATTTTTTTTTTTTTTAAAGGAAATACATTAGTAAAATAGCAACAAAAACAGCAACAAAAGCAGCAACAAAAGCCCTACACCTCTCCCCCACACTTAGTCTAAACCCCACACTTAGTCTAAACATTGCCCTCAATGTTTAAATATATCAATGAAAATCATAGTGTAAGAAAGAGTGTAGGATATACTCACTGCGAGGGGCCGGAACCGTCGCGACGGCACTGAGCTCGCGATCTGCGATGGCCCTCATAGTCAAATGCCCCTGGTCCATGTGGGTGCATGGATGCCATCATGGCGAACATCACCTCCATGTCGTCCTCATACCTCTGAGTAAACGCGTCATGCCTCTGCGTGAACTCCTGGAATTGCTGCTGAGTGACATACTGAGGATCGTGATGTGGAGGAGCGTACTGATCTCCATGCTCCGGAGGTGCCTCTAGCCTGGCAAGGGCGATGGTAGGTGCAGGGACTGTGATCTGGATGGGCAAGGTGAGCTCCTCCATGCGGGTGCGCTCAGTCAGGTGCACAGCCTCCGGATTTGGCAGGTACATGTGCTGATTCTTGGCTACTAGCCAGATGAATCTAGGAGGAGGGAATTTGTGCATTTGCAAGACATTAGTGGACTCCAAAGAAGCAATGGAGTGTAACTGGTGAGCTCTCTCGGCTGTCTTGCCTATCGCCTGAATGTCTGGAGGTAGATGGATGCGCAAATAAGCTGCCAGAAGAGAAATCATACCCCCCTGCGGTATCTTCCCTGAGCTCTTCTGGGAGGTCTCCAGACATTTCTGCACAAAGAGGTCTACCCAACATGGGTGCTCTATCCTCCAAAACATAGTCCAAAGGCATTGGACTTGTTCCCTGCTGATATGCGTCAACTCCCCCTGGCAAAAGATCGTCATCACTAGGAGCTTGTGCACCATACGAACAGCTGGATGTATGATGTGGTTGTTCTTTGTAGCGCCCGTGATGTTGGGAGATCCAGACAAACAATGCCAAAAGAATGCTAGATCAAATCCTTGTGGGGCATATTCTCTTGGATTCTTGTAGCCCTCCGCATATTGGAATCCAAAAGCATCTTGGATTTCATCATAGGACATCCTGCGGTCTACATCATTCAACCTGAAGGTGATGTAATGCCTGTCATGGTCCTCGTCGTAGTGCTTGGCTAGAGTGGATAGGAACTCAAGTGTATAGCGGATGTATGTCGGTGCCGACCTATCAATGAATCCTCTCATGCCAATGCGATCCAATAAAAATAGCACAGGCTGCTGCAAACCTAGCTCCTGAAGAAGCTCAGAGGAGAGGAACTTCGTCTCCATGATCGTTCGCCTCCCATTCCCAATCAACTTTCTCCACCGTTGTTGGGCATCGTCATTCAAACCTTGCAGTCCCATAAGGTCAATAGGAGGCAGGTTTTCTGCAGGGGGAGGGCTAGGTTGGCGAGGGGGGGATTCGGGGAGCACGGGCTCACGGGAAGTAGAGGCTTCCCCTCGGCGAGACCTTTTCCTCGGTGCCATTATCAAAATCTACTCAACAACAGTCCAGCACAGCTAAACTAGCTACAAGGCGGCAAGCCCCTACTCAAAAAGTTCAGTATATAACTAAAGGCGGCAAGCCTTTGAAATTTCAATGAAAACCTATTGGCGGCAAGCCCTAAATCACCCAAAATTGAAATAAATTCAGTAGGGTACCGTCAATTGAAGCCTTTGGAAGCAATGTAGCTTGAGGAGATCATCAATTGAACCAAAATATCATCAAATCAAAAATGCCCAAAAATTAGGGTTCTTGAGATTTGGGGTTATTTAAGTTCGTTTTGGCATTTGGAAATTGAGATGGGGAAAAGGTTAAGGGTGGTGTAGGGAAGGTTTTTATGTATTGGGGTTGGAGAAAAGGTCGCCGGAGTCCGGCGAATCGGAATGGGGAAGTTTCGGTTTGAATTCGGGCAATGTGGTTAAAAGATGGTGTTTTGGATGTGGATTTTTGGTGGGTTTTGTTGGGAAAGCTTGGGGGATTGATTTGGGTGGAAGAAATTGGTTCAAAACCCGCCGGAATGGAGAATTGGAGAAGGTGGCCGGAAAAGGGGTTTTGGGTCGGGAGGGAATAGGAAAGAAGGAGAAGAAAGAAAAAAAAAATAGAAGAAAATGGGGAAGAAGTAGTGCCCGAACTCTCGCGGGTCGCGAGCAGAACTTGGCGGGCCGCGAAACTCCGTCGCGGGCCGCGAAAATGACCCATTTTGTTCCAGCGATTTCCGAGAATTCTCGGCATTCTTCGCGGGTCGCGCGGCCTCCTTCGCGAGCCGCACGCTGGTCCTTCGCAGTCCGCGCGATGAAATCGCGGACCGCGCGCTCAAAGCTGTCGCGGGCGCGCGCAAACACCGCGCGCGCAAGATCATCGCGGGTCACGCGGCATCCGTCGCGGGCCGCGCGCAAAATCGTCGCGGTCCGCGCGATGAATTTGCGGACCGCGTGCGCTGAATCCCGTTGCGGCGCGCGCGATGAAATCGCGTGCCGCGCTCGCTAAAACTTCGCGGGCCGCGCGATGAAACCGCGGTCCGCGAGCACAATATCGCGGTCCGCGCGGCCAAGCCGCGGATCGCGAAATGTGTCATTTTTGTTCCAGGGAATTTTGAAAATCCCCTGTTTTTCGCGGTTCGCGCGGTCTAATTCGCGGACCGCGCGCAAAACCTTCGCGGACCGCGCGATGAAACCGCGGTCCGCGAGCACTGTGTCGCGGTCCGCGCGATCAAGCCGCAGACCGCGAAACTCGGCGTTTTTGTGGCAACGATTTCCAGGAAATCCAAGTTTGCTCGCGGACCGCGAGACCTAATTCGCGGACTGCGAGACACGGTCGCGGCTCGCGCGTGCTCGGTCGCGATTCGCGAAACCTTCGGTCGCGGTCCGCGAAACCTTCGGTCGCGGTCCGCGCGATGAATTCGCGGCCCGCGAGGAATGGCTCCTTGGCGTTTGTCGTTTTGCACCACTTCAAAGCTATTTCTACAAAAACAACATAAAAACTAGTGTAATGTTCGAAGTACAAGCTTAATGAAATGTATATAGCAAATAAATATAAAGAAAGTAATGTTCCAAATGTTGAAATTGATCGACGAAATGCTTTGAAAGCTCAAAACTCGTTTATTTAACATCGTCGGCACGATGTACCTCCATGGTAAAGATCACTCGTAGGCCGGGTTGCCTAGAGACATGTCCTCTAGGATCTCCGATTTGAAACCCTCGTAATACGGTTTCAACCTTTGGCCGTTGACCTTGATGATTTTGGCACCCTCGTCGCTTTGGATCTCCACCGCACCATGAGGGAAAACTTTCACAACTACAAATGGTCCAGTCCACCGAGAACGCAGTTTACCTGGAAACAAACGAAGGCGTGATTGAAATAGGAGAACCTTTTGACCTACCTCAAAAGTTTTCCTAATTATCATTTTGTCATGCCATGCTTTCGTCTTCTCCTTGTAAATGGCAGCGTTCTCATAGGACTCATTCCGGATTTCCTCGAGCTCTTGCAGTTGAAGCTTCCTTTCATTCCCGGCTTCGTCCAAGTTCAAGTTGAACCTTGTGATTGCCCAGTAGGCTTTGTGTGCTAACTCCACCGGCAAATGACACGGCTTTCCAAAGACTAATCGGTATGGAGACATACCAATTGGCGTCTTATAAGCCGTCCTATATGCCCACAATCCATCATCCAACCGAGAACTCCAATCCTTGCGAGTCGGCCTAACCGTTTTCTCAAGGATGGACTTGATTTCCCTATTGGAAACTTCGGCTTGTCCATTTGTTTGTGGGTGATAGGCGGTGGAAGTTTTGTGATTTACCCCATATTTCTTCAATAATGCGGCAATGGTTCTATTGCAAAAGTGAGTGCCTCGATCACTGATCAGAGCTCGGGGTACCCCGAACCTAGAGAAGATGTGAGATTTGATGAAATCTGCAACCACTTTAGAATCATCAGTACGAGTGGGGATTGCCTCAACCCACTTAGAAACATAGTCAACCGCAAGCAAGATATATTTAAAACCAAATGAAATAGGGAAAGGTCCCATAAAATCAATTCCCCAAACATCAAAAAGTTCACAATATAGAGGGCAATGTTGGGGCATTTCATTCCTAGAAGAGATGTTTCCTACTCTTTGGCATTTATCACAAGACTTGCAAAATGTGTATGCATCTTTATTCAAGCTAGGCCAATAGAAACCACAATCTAGCACTTTCCTAGCGGTTCGCCTAGCACCAAAATGACCACCACATGCATATGAATGGCAAAAAACAAGGATTGAATTTGTTTCATTATTAGGAATGCATCTCCTAATCACTTGGTCGGCACAATGTTTCCATACATAGGGATCATCCCACACATAAAACCTAGCATCATGCTTTAACTTATCCTTTTGTGCTTTTGTGAAGTGAGAAGGGCACTTACTTGTGACAAGGAAATTCACAATGTTGGCATACCATGGAAGAGAAACACCAAGAGCAAACAATTGCTCGTCGGGGAACTCTTCGTGAAGATGTTCCTTCAATGCTTTGGTCCCAAACTCCTCATTGGGCACCAATCGGCTCAAATGGTCGGCCACTAGATTTTCAGCTCCTTTCTTGTCCTTGACCTCCAAGTCGAACTCGCTCAAGAGTAAGATCCATCGGAGTAACCTAGGCTTTGCTTCTTTCTTCGTCATCAAGTAACGAAGAGCTGCATGGTCAGTGAAAACAATAATCTTTGTACCAAGCAAATATGGCCTAAACTTTTCTAAAGAAAAGACTACCGCTAGCAATTCTTTTTCAGTAGTGGTATAGTTCCTTTGAGCATCATTGAGAGTCATGGATGCATAATAGATGGCATGGGGAATTTTTCCCACCCTTTGACCTAGCACCACACCAACGGCGTAGTCACTTGCATCACACATGATCTCAAATGGAAGGGACCAATTTGGAGGTTGTATAATAGGGGCCGACACTAGCATAGACTTTAAACAATCAAATGCCCTTTTGCAACCTTCATCTACCACAAATTCCACATCCTTTTGTAACAATCTACATAAAGGGGAAGAAATTTTTGAAAAGTCTTTTATGAAACGGCGGTAGAAACCCGCGTGGCCAAGAAAGGATCTCACATCACGCACACAAGTAGGGTAAGGAAGAGATTGGATGATATCAATTTTTGCTTTGTCTACTTCAATACCCTTAGATGACACTTCATGACCTAACACAATGCCCTTTTCTACCATAAAATGACATTTTTCAGAATTTAGCACAAGGTTTTTATCAATGCAAGTTTTTAGGACTAATGACAAATGGATTAAGCAATTGTCAAAAGAGTTACCATGAACAGTAAAGTCATCCATGAAAACCTCTACAAACTTCTCAAGATATTCTGAAAAAATGCTAACCATACACCTTTGGAACGTGGCCGGTGCATTGCAAAGGCCAAAAGGCATGCGTCGATATGCAAAGGTGCCAAAGGGACATGTGAAGGTGGTCTTCTCTTGATCCTCTGGTTCAATGGCAACCTGAAAGTACCCTGAATAGCCATCAAGAAAACAGTAGAAAGAGTGGCATGCGAGCCGGTTAAGCATTTGATCAATAAATGGTAAAGGGAAATGGTCCTTCCTTGTTACCGCATTTAACCTTCGGTAATCAATGCAAACACGCCATCCATTTTGGACACGAGTGGGAATCAATTCGCCATGGCTATTCTCCACTACGGTCACTCTGGTTTTCTTTGGCACCACTTGCGTCGGGCTTACCCATTTACTATCGGAGATTGGATAGATCATTCCCGCATCCAACAATTTAAGCACCTCGGCTTTTACTACCTCCATCATAGGAGGGTTCAATCGCCTTTGAGGTTGTCGGATGGGTTTAGCATCATCCTCCAATAGAATACGGTGCATGCACGTGCTTGGACTCATACCTTTGATGTCGGCAATAGTCCATCCAATGGCTTCCTTATGATCTTGAAGCACTTTCATCAACCTTTCCTCTTGTTCCTTGGTGAGTTTGTTGGAGATGATCACCGGCAATTTCTCACCATCACCAAGGAATGCATATTTTAGATTCTCGGGTAGTGGTTTCAACTCCACCACCGGAGGTTTATTGAAAGATGGTCGGTTGCCCGAGCCCTTCAATACCTCAAGGTCTAAAATTGGTGCATCAAGAGAAAGTTCCTCAAAGGTATCTAGCTCAAAAATGCTTTCCTTCAAGTTAGCACTCAAAGCATATGTATGAACATTACTTGTGTGTAAACTATTAGCTAAAGCATTTAACAAAGGATCATCAACATCATTTTCATAAACTTTTTGCACATAAGGCTCAATCATATCAATAGCATTGCAAGAAGTTTCCTCATCATCGTATTTCATTGCACCATAAATGTTGAACTCTATTTTATCCTCATCAAATTCCATGGTAAGCCTACCACTATGCACATCGATAATAGTTCTTGACGTTTTCAAAAAGGGACGCCCTAACAAGACAGGGGTAGCAAATTTATCATGTTCCATGTCAAGAACGTAAAAATCGGCCGGGAACACCAACTTGTCGACTTTCACCAAGACATCTTCAACAATACCCTTAGGGTATGCATTAGAGCGGTCGGCAAGTTGGATTACCACGCCGGTTTTATGCAAAGTGCCAAGATTCAACAATTCATACAATGTATATGGAATGACATTTATGGATGCACCTAGATCTAGCATGGCTCTAGGAAAGTAAGTGTTCCCTAAGATGCAAGGAATGGTAAACATGCCCGGATCACCACATTTAGTAGGAATTTTATCTTGAAATAAAGCCGACACATGTTCATTGACTCTTTCATTTTTAACATGCTTAGACCTTTGTTGACGATGGTTTACACATAATTCCTTCAAGAACTTAGAATATCTAGGAACTTGATCAATAGCATCGAGCAAAGGAATATTTACCTCACACCTTCGAAGGACCTCGAAAGCTTCCTTGTCCATCTCCTTTTTCCGAGTATTCTTCAAAGCTTCGGGAAATGGTGCTTCCACATCAAAGGTAGTGTCCACCCTAGTTTTCTTGTGAAGAGGTGAGAATGGAGGTGACATTGGTTCAACATGAGAAGTTGTGTCTACATGTTCCTCATCAATAAGTTCTTTCTCCTTCTCAACCTCGGCATCACCTTTTTCTTTGGCTAGCCCCTCAAGAATTACTTCTTCGTCGGCCAAGGTCGCCTCAACCTCGTCATTGGCTAAACTCTTCTTCACAAGGCCTCTCTTGGGTGCCTTTTTCACAACCACTTCGGGTTCAAGAGCTTGTTTACCACTCCTCAAGGTCATGGCACTCGCATGAGGCCTTGGATTTAACTCCGTTTGCGCGGGTAGTTTCCCGGAGTTTTGTGCTTCCAACTTTCCCAAAACCGTGGCCATTTGACTCATTTGCACCTCAATGCTTTTGAGTCTAGCATCTTGTGGGAATTGGTCCGAGCTTTCACCTTGGTTATGAGATTTATCTTCCAACCTCGGGTGAGCATTTTGAGGGGCACGGTTATTGAAACGGCCTTGACCTTGGTTTCTTGGGTATTGTTGTGGTTGAGGGTGATATTGAGGATTTTGATGATCTTGGTACCCTTGATAGCCAAAATCTTGGTACCCTTGGTTTTGGTAACCTTGGTACCCTTGATTTTGGTGGCTTTGGTCTCCTTGGTAGCCTTGGTCATTTTGCCCCCTCGTCCTATCAAATGATTGACCACTTTGACCTTGGTAACCCCATTGGTAGCTACCTTGTTGGCCTTGTTGCCCCGTCGGTTCATCTCTCCATCGAAAGTTGGGGTGATCTCTAGTTCCGGGGTTATAATGTTGAGCAAACGGATCATACTTCCTTTGGTTACTCCTATCATCACCTTGGCCTTGTCCACCTTGAAAACCCCTACCACTTTGGTAGCCTCGTCCTCCTTGGTAGCCCCTAAAACCTTGGTTTCCTCCATAGACCCCATGGCATTGACTTCTTCGTTATAATCCTCGTTTGCTTGAGGACAAGATTCGGTGAGATGGTTCGAAGCACAAATCCCACACGTCATCACTTGTTGCCTTGGTTGGTTCCCCCCGGAGCTATTTGTTGGAATAGTGTCCTTCGATCAATGTGCATTGTCCTGAATAGTTGGAGGATTAATTACGGAGATAATTAATTCAGTTATTTAAGTGATCGAAATGTTTAGCTGGAAACCGCTTCCGATCGGCTAGCATCAATGGTATTGAGCTCGCAGCTTATTATAACTGAACCTATAGGGTCACACATTAAGCATGAAATTGGACAAAGTAATTATCTAATTAGACTTGGAGTCTAATAGTAATTATATGAGAATTAAGTCTTATTGGGCTAGGCCCATATTGAATAAGACTAGGATTAGGTTTATGAGGATTCTGTTTATTCTGTATATATAGACTTCTACATGAATAAACAGATACACACAATCATACGTATAGCTCATGTGTTGAGCGCCTCAGAACAAATAAACCTACCATTCTCATATACAAACCTCATCGTCAAGAGAAGAACAAAGACTAGGTTTTTGGTTGCTGATCGATGTTCTAAGCTAACAGCGGTGAGGCGGTTTGATCGTGCTGTGTGGATACGTATAGAGGGATCACGCTTGGGATTCTCGTCTCCGTAGTTGATTGGATCATCTGACTAAATCCGATGGTAAAGCACGCTTCAAGAGGTAAGCCTAAACCCTAATTTAGATTCATACTAAGTACATGCATGAGATCCGGGATTAGATAATTGATGTTCCGCTAAGTTAGACTTAATCAATTCCCTACAGTGGTATCATAGCCTCTTGTATGTTTTAGTTTGATCTAGAATTTATGTAGATAGGATTTGCATAAATTGATGTTTAGGTTAATTGTTCATATTTTATTAAAATAAATCATTGGATGATTTTATTTGGTTTAACCACTCAAATTAATTTTCGAAAGTACTGTTCATCCTGAAAGTACTGTTCATCGTGTCACTATTCATGTCGAAGTTACTGTTCATCGACGTTACTGTAGCTGATTCGCGGCGGCGGCGGCGTTTAGGGTTCCGCCCGTGAATAGTGACGGACAAGAGGGTTTATTTTGCAAGATGGTGGCTGGGCCACTAGACTTCTTAATTAGACCCAAATGGCTTATGGGCTGGTTTGCTTTTTCGGCCCAGCTGAAGCCATCAAGCCTTTTCTGGTTGGACCAGCTTGCTCTGGTTAGACCGGAGCTGATCAGACCGGGTCTGATTTGGCTTGATTCTAATATGAACCGGATCAGATGGTTAAATAGTGAATTTATTTTATTTTTGAAATAATTAAATTCTGAATTTGAGTGGAAGTAATTTTGACTTTGGAAGTGCAAAATTATTTTATGAACATGTACATTTCTTTAATTAAGGCTTTGGATGCGCTTAATTTTTGAAATTTAATTAAGATTAGTAGTAAATAATTAAATTTAATAATTTTAGAAATTGTTTAATTTAATTATCTTGGTACATTTAGTACTTTATTAATTTAGAATTATTAAAGTATGGCTGAAATAATAATTGATGTTAATAATTCTAGAAATTATTTGGATTAATTATTTGGTATGGAGAATTACATAGGTTATTATGTGATAATAAATTACTCTAATAATTTAGAATTATTAAGGTAATAATGAGGTTAATAATTTGGGAAATAATTAATCTTTTTGCATGATAAATTGTTTGTTTCAGTTATTATGCATGTTAGATCATTCACTTTAGAAGAGAATAGTCAGAATATATGAATTGGATTCAGTGTTGTATCATTTTATGTGCATTTATTTATGCCTTTAATTATTGTTTTATATAATAAATGCATATGAATGGTTTATGTGTGTGGAATGATTATGGAATAGTTCACTTATAATCAAACCACATAATGAACCTAAGTCCCAAAGTAATAATGAGCTAAAATTTGTCTTTCCAAACAGATAACACCCATTTAGCCTTTGATCACTGATGATAGGTTTCGCTAAAGCGATAGTATCGTCTATAATCTTGGGAGTAAAATGCGGGTAGACCTAGTGAAAGGGGTTTACATGTTAGTTTTGGTTTGCTCATCAATATCAGTGAGGGGTACTCAGATGTTGAGACAAAATCAGATGGATATTACATTGGATGTATCCCATCAACCAAGAGTAGTATTGGATACTATTAGCAATGGGATTGCTTACCTAAAATCAAAGGATTTAAGACAAGCTAAAGCATGCTTAATTCCTTGTTATTTTGAGGGTCTTGGAATCATTTTATTCACGGGACAATTGGATTTGAATAAAATGTGTAGATAACTTGTTTGATTGCATGTATTTTTCTTGCTTGTTATTTACTTATTTAAATGGTTTTTTATTGCATTTTATTTATATTGTAGTAATCATGTATGACAACAAACAACAACTCTTCTTATCTGTGTTCAAACCTTTGGAAGGTTGAATTGAACGGCAGATTCTTGGCAAATGAACTTCGGGATTAGTTCTATTGCAAGAAAAGAAAGAGGTATTCGTTGATATTCAAATCATTGATGTCAAATGTCTTGTGTTGTATAGTATGTGTCCAAAATTGCTAGGCAAGTTTTGATCATAGATACTTACAACATCAACATGGAGCTCAGGAGCAGTCCATGGTTGAGAGGTTTGAGGCCTTAAGATTATTCTTAATTGTAAAGTTAAGAAAGGAAACAAGTTAAATCTCATGTTTTGAAAAATGATTGGATTATTTAATAATATGGAGATACTCGGTTTTCCTATGGCTGATAGTTAGCCAGTGACATCATTCATTTCATTGATGGTTTAGAACCATTTTAATTGAAATAAGAAGACTTTGACTAAGTTGCATGGGATGCTTAAAATGCTAAGTAAAGTGTCTAAATTGATACAAGAACGAGGTTCTATTGGTTCAATAAGGAAAATGGTTTGAATATAACATGGAAGAATGAAGAAGTGGGATAGGACAAGGGCAAGCATAGTGCTGATGTGCCTAAGTTCCTAACGCTTCTATTGCAATGGGAAATGTATTGCCTTTAGTTCTTAGAGGACAAAGAGATTGGCGAGTAATTTACAATTGCATTTATTTACGTTATAGACAATCTCTACGATAACTCTACTAATTGGTATTAGATACCATAAGGTTCTCACAATTTTAGAAAATGTGGAGAAACCAAAGTAGGAGTTTAGTTAATGAGATGTCAACCTACTCAAAAGTAATGAAGCAAGAGTTGCTGCATTGACCATAAGAGTTTATGGTTTATCTATGCCTTTAGGGTTTTCACTGGATCATATAAAGGTTATTTGGATCCAAGTGTTACAACAACACAATCAATTTCTACACCTCCTATGTTGGACATGGAAATGTATTATTATAAAAAGGACAATGGTTGTTCAGTTTTATGCATTGTGTTGGAGTTTTGCAAATTAGACACAAGTCTTTATTTGCTAGATATAGATAAACAAGTTTGTAACGTAAATATCAAAATGGCTTAAAACGAATGATTCGAATTCGACCTCATAAATTGTCGATTATGCCACTAATATTGAGCACTCATAGTAACTCGAGTGGGAGGGTTCTGTGAAATCGTTTGACTTGGAGTCATTTGATATGTGTATATATTGTGATGGTAAAATGACAAAATTACCCTTCATAGTGTCGGGTGATGGAACATGAAATTTATTGGTTTTATTAACAAATGGTTATGTAGACAAATGAGTTTAATTCCATGAGGTGAATAACTTCATTAACTTTGCCGGTGACTTAAGTAGATATGGTTGTCTACTCGAGAAAGACAAGTTTGAATCCTTTAAGAAATTTAAGGAGTTCAAAAATGAAGTTTAGAATCAACTTGACAAGATAATTGAAATCCTTCGATTGGATTGAGGCGTTGGATATTTGAGTCAAGAGTTTGTTGACCATCTGACAAGAAAGAAATAATCATGTTGGATATGATTTTTCATGATGGGTCAAGCCAATCTTCCAGGAAAATACTTCTACAAGGCAGTGTTCACACTGAACAATGCATTGTCAAAAGCTGAAGGAAAGACATCATATGGGATATGAGTAGGAATGGTTCCTTAAATGTCTTTTCTCATTAGATTTGGGGTTGCGAAGTACATGTGAAACATTGTTTGCATTAAACTTGCACCAAGTCTAATAATTGTCTCTTTATGGAAATGTGACAATGGGGGTACTTCTACAAATATTTTGAGAACTATGAGATGTTTCTCAAGAATGTGTCCTTTTGGAGAAGTATCATCTTTCCAAAATGACAAGTGGGAGAGATTTAGACCTCGATAGCATTCGAGGTGAGCAACAATCAGAACCGAGAAACATCGATCCCATCTTTAGACGTGGTGAAGATGAATGCGGTAAAGTCTTAGAGACTGCTGAAGTTACTCATGCCCCATGTAAGTCAATGAGATGTAGTGTTCAGACAAAAAGTACATTTATGTCCCTACGACTGAAACTATGAAATCACATTTTTAGAAAATGGTGAACCTATGTGACTTACATTAAAACTTTGACAAGCGCTAACTCCACAAAGTGGTTGAAGACCATGAAATTTGGAATAGATATTTTGTATTAAATCAAGTTTGGAATTTGATTGAAAGGGTATAAACAAGTCTACAATGTAGATTGTGATGTGACCTTTCTCCAGTTGGAATACTTAACTCTATCCGGATATACTAGAAAAATTAGCTCAGTGCGATTTTGAGTTCTACTAGGTAGAGATCAAAATTGGCTTCCTTGATTGGATTTTGGAAGGAGATGTGTATTTTATACAATCTCGGAGCTTTTATAATGCTAGGAAAGTATGCGAGTTTCAGATGTTCATTTATGGATTGAAGCGAGTATCATGGAGTTGGAAAATACATTTTGATGAAGCAATTTAGAGATTGGCGTTCAAAGAAATGTTATGGAATCTTGTATATACAAGAAGGTCAGTGGGAGCAAGATTGAATTTCTAGTCTTTTATGTCGATGACATTTATTGAAAATGACAATCCAAAACTGTAATCTATGGAGACTTAGTTTGGAAAGTATTTTACAATAAACGACTTTGGAAATGTAGAGTGCAACTTACTGAGCAATGTTGTTGATTTTACAATAAAAACTGAGTGAATTGCTGCTTTGGAAGTTGCAAAGGGAATGTGATGGAAATTGATATTCATCACTAGGCTTGGTACTGTCCCGTCTTAGCTGATTTAATGGCACTCGATTGAGAATCGTAGAGTCATTACTTAAGCAAATATAAGCAATGGAATACCATAAGTCGAAATTCATACTCAGGATATTTCACATTCGTTGAGAGAATGGTGAAGTTATCATATGCAATGGAAATAATGGATTCGATCCATAATCTAAACCTCTTCCACAAATGTTGCATGTTGCCTAGGGCTCATACATTTGTGATAGGAATCAAGAACTTTGGATAGTGGCTGTGATTTCTGTGATGTTCTAGTTATCACAGTATGGTGATTTTAGACATTGAAGATTGAACCGTTTATAATATTATGAAATTATTATTTCATATTCATTTAACTTGGTTTAGTGTTAAATGAAAGTCCAAAATCAATTTACATCTCCAAATAGGTTATCAAGAATATGTCTTGGATAATGAAACCCTATTTAGTGAACTGGAGTGTATGATTGATTATGTCCCTAGTCCAGGTCATTGAGAATGGACACTAATGACTAAAGAAGACTAGTTTGCAAGTTGATTCACAGTGCTGTTTCATGGGCTGAAGGACATGGGATGTCATGAACCGATTGCATGGATGCAAGTTGGGAACTTGTATTGGATTGACCCGCTATGAGAATACTTTAAGATATTTTGAAAGTTATAAGTATTTCTCATTGACTGTTGGAGCATATTCCTCATACCTGAGTAATTCAATGTTTGCTTGCTTGTGGATTGATTGCTTTGAGCGTTGTCAAACGCCGTGCCGTGAAAGGAGGCTATAAAGACAACTCTTGGGTGACATGAATCGAGTAGTGAAAACTTGGATGTACAAGAGTGGGATTGTCCTCTCATTTTATGAGATTGTTGTCTTATGGGCCTCTCGGAGAGTTGAGACTGTAAAATGCATGGCCGTGCTCAGATGGATTATGGATTAATCATCTGTCTTAACAGTTTTACTCGGGAATTCGAGAAACACATTTGAACTCAATAAGGATAACATGGGATCTTACCTTATGTTCGAATGAAGACATTAAGCGACAAAGGAATATGAATGCACACTTGTTCCAAAGGACAAGTGGGAGATTGTTGGAATAGTGTCCTTCGATCAATGTGCATTGTCCTGAATAGTTGGAGGATTAATTACGGAGATAATTAATTCAGTTATTTAAGTGATCGAAATGTTTAGCTGGAAACCGCTTCCGATCGGCTAGCATCAATGGTATTGAGCTCGCAGCTTATTATAACTGAACCTATAGGGTCACACATTAAGCATGAAATTGGACAAAGTAATTATCTAATTAGACTTGGAGTCTAATAGTAATTCACTAGTGGGAGAGCATAGGATTAACGGCTGTTATTTGGATGATTAGAAGGCATTTTGGAGGAGCCGTAGGTGGCTGAGCCGTCCATTGTATTTCTTTAGACAACGTTTAATTAGGAGACGTCCAATGAGATAATCAAAGGCTTTTTCAAACGTTATCCATTGTTTATTTTCAAACCGCTTTCCATTTATTTCCGGTGGCGGAACTTAAGATTCTGGGATTTACTCTACATTAGTTCCGTGTTCGAAAGGTAGTATTTTCCGTTGATTTGTCGCCGGAATAAAATTATCCGGCCATTAGGTTTATGAATACGAGTCTATATTCGATTTTGCATAGTTTACGTATTCTAGGTTCCATTCTGGTTAATGAGTATTGTTCCGAATTAGGAAATCCAATTCTACTTGTTGGATGTTTTTCACCGTTTTCCAGATTCTATAAGCGTTTCGATTTATTATACGTTACGGTATCTAGTATGAATTCCAGTTAGTTTTAAAGTTTCCGACACCGGAAATTCAATTCTGTTTCACACTAATATCGACCGCAATCGACCGGATTCTATGACTGTTTCGATATATTTAATGTTACCATGTCGAGTATGAATTCTATTTGTTATTAATGTTTAGAAGCCCAATTCGAGCCCAAACATTTAAATATGACTTTGCATATGGAAATCCACCAAAGCAAGTTGGACTAAGAATGGTTAGGAAATGAGATCAATTTATAACTTAGAGAAGATTTCTCCCTTTCTCTTGCCACCGATGTGGGATTCAAACTTTCCTCCCTTCCCATTTTCTCTTTCTTTTTCTCTCAAGATTTATTTTACTTCTTTCTTCAATCTTCATAACATCATATCTTATCCATTTCTTATTCAAAATGTATTCTCTTAGTTTTTTTAATATGAAAAAGACTAAAATAAATAAATGAAAAGAACCAAAATTAATAAACATATAATTACCTTCTTTAATACATGTAAATTATTTTTATAAATTCTAAATATATTACCTATAAATTATTCTTGAGCTGTTCAACGAGCCCATCGAGTTATGATCTCGAGTTCGAACTCATTTATTAACTAACGAGTTCGATTTTGAACTGGTCAAATCGAGTTCGAACACGAACTTTGACCGAGTTGTTCACGAGTTGTTCACGAACGATTCAGTTCATTTACACCCCTAGTTCTGATATCTAGTATGAATTCTATTTATTAATAATGTTCATGACGTTCATCATTGATTTCATCCCATACATCTACGTTTTCCCCATGCCATATCAACTTGGTATATGAAGCCTCAAATCCCCTTATAATCAAATGAGAGCGTAAACCCCGCTCCCCCAGATACACATCATTCCTACAATCATTACATGGACATCGCATCATCGACATATTCTTCATTCTCGCATGATTAGAAGCAACTTCAATGAAATATTTGATAAACTCCCTATATTCAGTAGATGTTCGAATGTTCGATCCAACAATACGAACACGATCCAAGTTCATACTCCTGCAATGTAAATCACAATATATTTAAATCATATCAATTAAATTACTCAATCAATGAATTCACATAAAAAGCCCCAAATAATCTTGTAAAATATGATAGTTCATGTATTCAATATCTCGTAAGCAAGTAAGAGCATCCAAAATAGTTTGAAGATAAAGAGCACTTCTTAAGTGCCACATAATCAATTTTGAGCAAACCTAAGGAAAAATCCAACACTAACAATGGAACAATACTTAAGAAGCACTTCTTTTCTTTATTTTTATTTTTAAACTTATAATTAAAAAAAAAAAAAACTCAATGGCAAGAGTAATGTTTTTATTGGCTAGTCAAGCACAATAAAAGAGGTAATTACTCCCTAAATAAGGAGTTGTTCTTAAAACACCACAATGGACCTTCTTAATTAAGGAGTGCTCCTTATTAAGAAAAGTGCACTTAAGGAGCACCATTGTGGATGCTCTAATAACCTTGTATTGTTCGTTGCCTTGTTCTGTTCGTTGTAGACGGATCACGAATCTTCGAACACACCAATTCTTTCTTCACAAATACAAAGCTTTATGGCATTCACTAGTGATTACCCGTTCCTGAATATATAGGTATTGCCCCTTTATTTATATAGTCTTCCGACTCGGCCTTTTAAAATTGAGTATCCCTTTCCTGCTAGGTTTCCGAAAAAATATAGTCATGTATTTTAGGTTAACATATTTTCAATTTTTTTTAATTTAGTTCCGAATCCGGAACTAATAGGGATTGGAAATTATATTCACTTCCGATCCCGGAACCTAAAAATGTACTAGAATAAGGTTCCGATCTCGGAACTATGATGAGATTCTACGTAAAATATGTCAAAACAGTAAAATATTTACGCCGGTCAAACTTTAAAAAAGTCAAAATTTAGCTCCGATTACTACATTAACCGGGATCGGGAACTTATTAGTACTTCCGAATTCGGAACCTAAAAATATACATTAGAATTGGTCCTAGATATCGGAAATATGCTTGTTTTTCCGGTTAATCGCTAACATCTTTACTTCCAACTTCGGAACCCAAAAAATATTTACTAGAATATTGCTTCCCATCTCGGAACTGGGCTTCCGTTATCGGAAACTACTTTGTTTCAACAGCGTTTCTAAAAAAACGCCGTCTTTTATTACATTGGACAGCTGGTATTATAAAACGCCGTTTATGAAAATTTTTAGACAGCGGTTCAGATTTGACCGCTTTCTAAATTTTTTCAAAAGTTGTCTAATGATAGAGCTCCTAGAATTACATGCTTCCGATATCGGAAATATTGTTACACAACATTTTTTTGAATTTTTCAACGAACAGTCTTCCATTGAAAGCCTTTAATCAAGCTTTCTGCACTAGTGATTATATGAGAATTAAGTCTTATTGGGCTAGGCCCATATTGAATAAGACTAGGATTAGGTTTATGAGGATTCTGTTTATTCTGTATATATAGACTTCTACATGAATAAACAGATACACACAATCATACGTATAGCTCATGTGTTGAGCGCCTCAGAACAAATAAACCTACCATTCTCATATACAAACCTCATCGTCAAGAGAAGAACAAAGACTAGGTTTTTGGTTGCTGATCGATGTTCTAAGCTAACAGCGGTGAGGCGGTTTGATCGTGCTGTGTGGATACGTATAGAGGGATCACGCTTGGGATTCTCGTCTCCGTAGTTGATTGGATCATCTGACTAAATCCGATGGTAAAGCACGCTTCAAGAGGTAAGCCTAAACCCTAATTTAGATTCATACTAAGTACATGCATGAGATCCGGGATTAGATAATTGATGTTCCGCTAAGTTAGACTTAATCAATTCCCTACACTATTTCCCATCATGAAACCTTTCATCAATGCCGTAAGCTCCTTGATATCTTGACGAGAGCTATCATTGTTCCCACCGGAGTTACCCACTCGTAGCCTCCGGTCTCTCTTTGGTTTGCATCCTTCGGCTAGTTGCTCAAATAGCATCATGGCATCGGAAGAGCCAAGGTTAGCAATGGAGCCATAGCAAGACCGATTTATCAACTCGGTTTCTCTATCATTCAAACCATTGTAATAGAAACACACCAATTGAGGTTCGGTGAAGCTATGGTACGGGCAACTTGAGAGGAGAGTTTGGAATCTTTCCCAATACTCATACAACGTCTCATCATCGTCTTGAGTGATGTTGCTAATGGCTTGTATCAAGACCGAGGACTTAGAGGGAGGAAAGTACTTGTCTAAGAACTTTTTCTTCAATTGTGGCCATGTAGTGATTGATGATGAAGGTAAACGGCTTAACCATTTAGCGGCCTTGTCCTTCAATGTGAAGGTGAAGGTTTTCAACTTAAACTCATCCACACTCATCTCGGAAGGTTTCAAACTACTACACACCCTATGAAAAGCCTCAAGAAAGTCATTCAGATCATCCACTTCTCTACCATGGAAAGTTGGAAGCAAATTAATTACTCCCGTCTTGATTTCGTATTGAGAGTTCGGGTAAACAATGCTCGATTGTTGTTGCTCATAGTTGGGGGACATGTACTCTCTCATAGAAATGTTGGTAGGAGAAGGGTTAGGGTTTTGGAAAGGGTTGTAGAATTGGTTTCGGGGAGGTTGTTGGCCGGTATCCTCTTCATCGTCCGCCATGTTGAAAGGTAGTGATTCACTTTCAAGTGAGAAAGGATTAGATGCTAGTGACTCTTGCACTTGCCTCCTAAGTTGGCGGAGACTTCTTACTAGCTCGGAATCGTATTGCAAAGGGTCTTGGTTCGAGGATCGTGTAAGAACCATGCACCAAGAGCTAGAGCAATAGGGTTCCAAACCAAAATAGAACCTACAAAGAAAGATAGATTAGAAATAAAACTACAATACACACATAAAAATACGCCTACTTCCCCGGCAGCGGCGCCAAAATTTGGGAGGTCGTCGCCGTACCTCTCAAATATACAATTTATAGATCTCTTACTACCTTTCCACACTATTAAGTGTACAATGGCAAATAAGGTTCGTTCCACAGGGAAAAGGTTATTTCTATGTATATCTTGTAGGATATATATACATATACATATATAAAAGCAATGTAAACAAGGGGGGGTTTGAGTTGAGTTTTGTTTAAGACACTACTAAATAAAACTATTAGAACTTTAGGATTACAACTACTTTATCATAAGATTACTCTAACTAGAGATTAACTAATGAGAATAAGAGACTTGGGTACATGAGATTTGTATCTAGGCTTTTTCCTCAAACCTATTTATGATACTTTGAGAATGGTGATTGTTTTTAATGGGAAACCATCTCTATTCTAGTTGTGAATCATGAAAGCATTTTCACAACTCTTATTGGCAACTTATCTATATGATAGCAAATAGATAAATTGACCAATGCTAATTCAAATTAGATGTTTTCCCACCTTACCCATGCAATGTGATAACACAATTGACATAAATATAATGTTAATGAATGATCTCAAGAACAAATACAATTGATAACAAAATATATTTGATTCCTAATTCACTACTTTTACATAGAAGAAATGATAGCATTTCAACCATGGAAAGACAATGTCTAACACATATCCAACACATATCTATGGTTAGGAAATCATTCCTAACCATTTCAACAATCAAATACACATATAATTTATGATCATTCAATGACAAATCAACCATTCCTAAGCTTCATAAACCATGTTCTCAAACCATAACAAGAGGTTTAATCTCACATACCCAAGATGGGGTTTAGCCTACAACCATAACTACACAATCATAACCATAATCCATACAATAATACATGGTGAATTCAAAGTGAAAATCCAAAGAGAAATGAAGAAAAACACTCTAAAGCTCTGTAAAAACGATCCCCCAAAACAATGAGGATAAGTTTCTTTTATACTTCTCAAAATAACAAAAATAAAACAAAACAAAATGCCACTTGCAGGTCCTTCGCGGGTCGCGCGAAATCCTTCGCGGACCGCGAGCCTGGTTCTCGTGGCTCGCGGCCGAGGATTCGCGGACCGCGCGCTGTGGCCTCCGCGGTTCGCAACCGATGTTTCGCGCACCGCGCGTCTCCGGTTTCCGCGGTCCGCGACCGAGGTTTCGCGGACCGCGCGTCTGGTCCTCGTGCTGGTCCTCGCGGCTCGCGACCGGAGTTTCGCGGACCGCGCGTCTGGTCCTCGCGGCTCGCGACCGGAGTTCCGCGGACCGCGCGAAACTCGGCATCATCAAAACAGCAACACACGCCCTCGCGGTTCGCGACCTGGGGTTCGCGGCCCGCGAGAGTGTGCCTTCACGCCACTTCTACGACCGGTTCTTCAATGCATCAATCGCGGTCAGGACGGTCATAGAAGGTCTTCAAATCACTCAAATCCATCGCAAGTGCAATTCAAGATCGAAATGCACGTCTTCAATTTCAAACCACTATGAATGATTTGGTCCAAAAGTCTAATATAAATATACAAAATACTATCTAAAACAGCTCTCAAATGCTACAAAATAAGAGTATATCTAGGACCTATCAGCCTTTGCATTTGAAAAAGGTAAACTTCAATACTTTGACCTACCAGGTAATGCTCTCAGAATCTCTCATCTTACCTATGCTGATGATACTGTGATATTCCTTAACTCTGATAGACTTACTCTTTCTAGACTTAAGGCTTTTCTAGTAAAATTTGAAGAATCCTCTGGTCAATAAATCAATTTTGACAAGAGTGATTTATTCATCAGTAGACATGCATCTTTATCTCAAATCCATAACATCAAAAGATCTCTTGGAATGAAACTAGGAACTTTTCCTATGAAATACCTAGGGGTCCCTATTTATAGAGGTAAAGCTCAAAATGTTTATTTTCAGCCTCTTCTTGAGCAGATTGATAAAAGATTGAATAACTGGAAAAATAGATGGCTGTCTACTGGAGCTAGGATAACTCTGATTAAATCTTGCATCTTTTCCATTCCACAGCACATATGGTCTGTTATTTCTCCCCCAAAACAGGTCATTAAAAAAATAGAAAGAAAAATGAGCATATTTTTTTGGGGAGAAAATGATTTAAAACCTAAAAAGTCTTGGAAAAGATGGGATGAACTTTGTTTTCCCCAGAACCAAAATGGATTGGGATTTAGATCAATCTCCTCAATTATTCATACTTGTTCTACCAAGCTGTGGTGGAAATTTCAAAACTCCAAACCTTTATGGACTCATTTTATTGCTTCCCTGCCTGACTCTTATAAAAACTCTCCCAACTGGAGAAGAATTTGTTCAGTTAATGCATGGTGTGAGAGTCAGTCTAGGGTAATTATTGGTAAAGGTCTCTGCAATTTTTGGACAGCTAATTGGCTTGATGTTGGGCTATTATGTGATCAATGTGACATATCAAACACTTCTATTCCTAGTGTCACAACGGTCTCTGATTTTCTAGCCAACAAACAAGATTATCTGTCTCAACTTTCTCCTATCCTATCCCCTGAAGTACTACTTCTCTTGCAGGATTCTAAGCTTGCTCAGCACAGAGAGGACAGGTTGATCTGGAAACCCAATATCAAGGGAGATTTCTCTTTCAGTTCTGCTTATAAACAAATCAGAGAACACAGAGGTACTATCTCTTCCATACATCACCTTTGGAACCCAAAAATGGAGAAGAAAGTTTCAGTGTTTATGTGGAGGATGATCAACTCCTTGCTTCCTTTTGATAATATTCTCAAAAAATGGAATTTTAACCTTCCATCAAAGTGCCCTGTGTGTATGCATGAAGATTCTCTTGATCATTTTTTCAATTCCTGTGTTTTTTCTCTTTCTGTGTGGAGAACTGTGCACCAATTCATGGGAATCTCAGATAGACAATTTCAGTCTATCTGGGAAAGGCTTTCATTCTACCTCACTTTCCAGGGCTTATCTCAGTTACATAACTCCATCATCAGACTTACACCATCCATAACCTTTTGGAATTTGTGGAAAGCCAGGAATAGGTGGTTTTTTGAAAACAGAAAAATGCATGCTCCTTTTGTTATTAACAGCATTAGGGATCAAGTATTTTACATGTTCTCTGCTAAGCCCTTCTATATCTCATCTCAAATAGATGCTGATATAGCTTCCCATTCCTTTCTCCCTCTTTGTAGCAAACCTCCCAAGCCAAAAATCTACCGTGTCTGTTGGACCAAGCCTGTTAAAGGTTTTAAAATTAATGTTGATGCAGCTTGGTCAGCTTCAAATGCTCTGGCTGGTATAGGTTATGTAGTTAGGAATAGTATGGGTGGTTTTGTTTGTGTTAAGAGCTCTTGTGTTCATACTGATTCAGCTCTAGAGGCTGATTAAATCTGCCCTACTACATGTTTGTATCTATTCTGAGAGTATAATCATTGAGTCTGATTGTTTGAATGCCATATCATTTGTCCTTAATCCTGTGACTGCACATTGGAAGCTTTTTCAATTGGTTGATGACATGCATTTTTTAATCAATAACTGCAACATTATCCATATTCATAGAGAAGGAAATCAGGTAGCTGATGCAATAGCTAAACTTGCACTGGCTAATAAGAGCAGTGCAACTTTTGATTCCTTCTCTTCTCTCCCAGCAAAGGTCCAAGGACTTATTAGGCTTGATCAACTGAACATGCCTTCACTCAGAATAGCTAAGAATGGGTACTGCTGATGGAAATTTTGTCTTCTCAGGTACTGCTTTGGTGTATCACACCAGACTTCCATATACTACTCAAATGCGCAAGGACTCCAGATGCTATGATGCTACCAAAATCCGTCCGTCTCCAGGGGTTGACGCTTACCCGGGTCACCTTCTTGATCGGCCCGCTATGGTCCTGCAAAACAATCCCCGGGAGGCGTCCCGGGGAAGAAGCTCCGGCGTGATGATGAGATGGGGATAGCGGGGAAGGCAAACGTACGGAAGGAGCACTCAATATAGAATAGGGAGATCAGTCACTTACCTTGTTTACTGTTTGAGACTAGTATTTATAGCCGAGCTCTACCTGCTTCGAGGATAAGGTGCAGGACCACTTCCTTTGTCAGCATATGTCCTCTTCCTTATCCGGATGTACCTTCCAGCGGGAAAGATACTGCTTTGATAGTTATGGGCCGCGGACCTTCCTGGCCCAGCCGGATTCTGGGCCAGTATTATCACTAGCCCCCCAGACCAGTCATCCGGGTTTTCATGACGCGGGGAACTGGTCTTAAACGCTCCCTCTTTGGTTGCTACTCTCCTGGTAGGACCCATCCGTGCTACAATGGGTTTCTGACGACGCCGCCTTTTCCTCTTCTGCACTGATCAGTGTCTCGTTCATCGTGTCATTATTGCTTTTCCACCTTTTGAGGTGGCGGTTCCTATTCCTTCGTCTATATAAGGGGCCTAACCTCCTTCTCACTAGTTTACTTTCTGCAAAATTTCTCCAGACGCTCTGCTCATTCGCTCCCTCGCCCTTTCAGCCAAGTAAGCCCTATCTCCTTATTCTCTTCTTTTCTATGGGTTCCCCGCTTCACTCCAACTCCTCTCTAGATACCGAAGAGTTCTAGAGCCCGTACGAGATCCATTTTAGGACTGCCGATAGCCCTGTCTCCTCTCCGAATTCTTCCCTGGACGCTCGTTCCGAGGATTCCGATATTCCCCGGGAACGAGACGCCCCTGGCCCATTCGCCCTGGAAGAAATGAGTTTCCGCCAGGGTGGTTCTCCTGGTCATGCCCGGGAGGATTTAGGGGAGGAGGCTTTTGACGAAGGGCTCGGCGATGATGTTCCCCGGGGGCCTACTCACGGGGTGCGCCCATTAGGGCTTAAGTATTTCGGTGTTTCCGGGGACTCCCCTCCTGCAGATAGGGACGTCTTGGATCTAGCCAAGCGCTCCTTCATTCCTCTTCCCCTTAATGCCTCCTTATCCAAGCTTCCCCCGGGGGCCTCCGAGCGAGAGGCCGCGTGCATCCCGCGTATACACTTTCAATACGGGCTTAGCCTTCCCTTCCATCCTCTCTTCCTCGAGATACTCACTTTCTATAAGATAGCCCCGGCCCAGATGCATCCTAACGGGGTGGCTCTGACCTTGGCTTTCCTTCTCAACTGCGCTAGATGCGCCATTTCTCCTACTCTTCTCCTCTTTCGCTCTTTTTACGCTCTACGGAAGGCGCACGCTTCTTTCCCGGGCGTCTTCTCCTTCAACATCCGTTCGGGGATAAAGGACTTCCTCCTGAGCAAACCCCGATCAGCCAAGGGGTATCTTTCCAAAGGCTTCTTCCTGTGCGACTCCCGGGCTTATCCCATGCCCGCCTGGAATGATTCCATTCTTCCAGAGGACAAGAAGCCTCTGTCCAACCTCCCTACGGTCGTTGCTAGTGACCACAGCTTCCTCCGTCTTTCCCCCTTAGATATGGAGGTTTTTTACAAGAGTGGGAACGCGGGTTATTTCTGGCCTCGCGGGATTTACCCCAGCGACCTCTTCACGCTCCCGCGCATCTCTGCGGTGTGGCCGGATGGAGGTGCCCGTTAAGACTTTATTTCTTATCTTGTTTTTACGAACTCTTTTTTTTTTTTTTTTTTTTTACTTGCTAACTTCCTTGTTTTCTTTGTTTCAGTTCAACCTTCCTTGTACGCAGACGTCATGGCCTTTACTGGTAAGTCCTCCGAGGACAACGCTCGTATCCGGGACACCCATCCGGATCCCCAGGCCCCTCCCCAACGAACGGTCTCCGGACTTCCTCCGTCCGAGAATCCTGACATTATTCCCCAGAAGCCCCGTGCGCCGCCGCGGCCTCGCCCACAGAGTTCCTCCGGGCCATCTTCTGAGGCCCGTACTACTTCCAGCCCGTTGCCTGCACCCGGGCGCCGGACCTTCATCCAGCATCCGGTCTACAGCGGCGGGGCAAGCTCGCGTCTCAAACGGCCATCCCCCGGAGAGCTGTCCGGGTCGCCTCCTCCTCTTTGTCAAAGGACGCAAGACTTTCCTCCTCCTCCTCCTCCTCCTGCTCGCGATACTCCTCCGCGGGCTACTACTTCCGAGCCTATCCCGGAGGAGAATGAAGAGGTAATTACTTCAGCCCCGCTCTTCTCCTTAACGATTGATTCAAATTTTCCTAAGTTTATGTTCTGTTTTGCAGAGTGTCGCCTTCGCCGACTCCCTCCTTTCAGATCCCCAGTTCACCGAGGCACTTAACCGGGTCTACTCAAAATATAGCGCGGGGTTGTTCGCCACAATGGAGAAGAATCTTCGTGACACCCGGGAGAAGTTGGCCGGGCGGGATGATCTGGAGGCCCGGCTGGAGGCCTCTCAAAAGAAACTGGCTGACAGAGAGAGAAAATTGGCGGAGAAGGAGAAGAAGCTCGCCGAAGTGGAGAAGAAATACTCCTCCCTGAAGAAGGACAAAAAAGATGCCCAGCTCGAGGCTCTGGATGCTGTGACCCAGAAGGTCCTCCGCTCCATCAACTTTGACCAAAAGCTGGAGGGTATCGCAGCCGCGGCGAGCGCGGTTGCTTGCCATGAGATGTACCGCAGCCTGCGGGGTTGGCTTCCGGGGCCCGCTCGTCTGGAAGCTTGGGGTAGTCCCAAGGCCAACGATTTGCTGAACCATCGTTGGAGATCCCTCCAGGAGGCGAATCTGAACGGTCTGGTGCCCCAACTGTGGGAGTCTCTGAAGATGTCCTCCCGGGCTCCTTCCGCTTCGGACATCAAGAAGGCCAAGCTGCCTGCGATTGATGATGTCTCTTGCCCCGACCCCGGCCCAGAAAACTTCAACACCTATGGGGTAGTCCCGGAGACGCCTCATTGGTCGGGCGATTACTATGAGTACTGCGCCGTGCCCGACAATTTTGGGTATCGCGCAGTCCACGATCAAGAGGGCAACTGCCGGGTAGGCCTTGGCGCGGGCCAGGACGATCTGCTGTATCAGTCCCGGAGGGCCACGCGGAAGGTGGGATTTCCTGCGCGGGTCGCTGATGAACCGGCGGTGGATGCTCCTGCCTATGCTGGCCCGGAATGGAGCACCGAGGACCTCGTAGAATTGGAGAGGCGGTACGAGAGGGCTCATACTGTTCCGGGGGAAGACAACTCTGCTGAAGACAATGTATAACTCTATCCTAGTTGTGCATTATTTTTCCTTTTGTAATCCTTTTTTTTTTCATTTTGTAATCTTCCTCCCCCGGGGAGCGTATGTAGAACTTTCGGCCTTAGTGCCAATTTTGATTAATGACAAAGTTCTACTTTTGACGAATTTACTATCTTTTGTAGTCTGAGTATTACTTAAAGGAAGCTCTCCCGCAAGAGCCCACCCCTTATATTTTCCCTCATCCGAACAGTTCCTCTGGTACCTACTTTTCTCTCCCCCGCGCTGGGTGTCTCCAATGCTCTTTTCTGCAAAGGAAATTAGCCCATTGGCGGTTTGGAGGCGACCAGGCTAACCGGGCATTAGCTGAGGCGGGGTTGGAATGCTTCCTTCAAGAGTTTGGGTCGATCCGGGTGCTGGTGGCGTTTCTTAAGGCAGTTGGTGCCAAGTTCGGGTCGTTGAACCAGTGCTTCGACCTTGCTTCTGATCATATGCGGGAGGCCCTGAACTCTCATAAGACCATAGCTAAGCTGCAAGCCCTTCACGATGACTCCCAGCATCGTACTACCAAGGAGTTAGGCATGGTGTGGGGTGAACTAGAGCGGGCGCAGGAGAAACTGAGGACATTGGAGACCCGCTCCGCTCAGAACAAGCTTCTCTGCGACTTTGAGAAGGAAAATCGGTCCCTTACTCATAGGAATAGGGTCCTCCAGGATGCTCTATTAATCACCCGATTATCCTACCACCTGTTGGGTCTCAAGAATGGCTTAGTTGGGGTATCTCCTCTTACCGATATTCCAGCCGGGGTTCACAGGACGATAGAACGCATGGAGGCTAACCCGAAGAGGTTTGGTGAGGGAGCTCCTCATCATAAGGCTTATCTGGATGTCGTTGAATGGCATAATAAGATAGCCGCGGGAGAAGTTGAGCCCTATCCCTCCAGCCTTCGCCGAGTTCCTGCCCGGGTGGAGGTGGACGTGGCATACGAAAGGTATGAGGACATGACTGTATCCATTGACCCGGAAGAGGTGGCCCGCCGGATAAGACGCATCCGGGAGATTGCCGACTCTGGAGTCACCACGAAGGGGATAAAGACCGCCGAGGGTACTCGTATTAGCCGGGAAGAGAAGGGTAAAAGTGCAGCAGCCATGTTTCCTAAGTACAGGTTTGTTACTTCTGCCGGGGTGAGAAGAATGCGCCTGGCGGAGCCTCTTCCAGAGGGATCCGTGGTTGTGCCCATCCCCGGATTAAACGAAGAGGACGCTGCTCAATTGGAAGAGGAGCTTGCGTGGAATCAAGCCCCGGATGCCCGTTTTGCCGAAGATCTCCTATCCTCTCAATTCTTCGGAGGGGGTTTCCGCCCGGGTAACCCTGAGGGTGCTTCCGGGTCAGGTCCCAAGTGGGTCTAGTAGCAAATAGATAGGAATACTTGTATGTAAAATGCTTATGTAATTGTCCTACCATGACTGTGACCACATATTCCTGCGATTTGTAATTTTAAGAGGATTGAATAAAAATTGTTTCTCTAAAAGACCCTTTTTATTAACTCTTTTCTGAGATCATTACATTCTTTGATCCCCGGGCTTTATCCAAGCTCCGGATCCATTCTAGCGGGGCACCCAAATGGGAGCTACCCATGAGTCCCTTTTTAAGCAAATATTCCTCTAAACCCAGAACGAGGCCAAGCGTCGGGTTCTCTCTCTCCGGGCATATTCATGCTTCCGGGAGGGGTATATCCATACCCGGCATATTCATGCCTAGCATATTCATGCTTAGCGTATTCACGCTTCCGGGAGGGGTATATCCATACCTGGCATATTCATGCCTAGCATATTCATGCTTTGGTAGCTGTGGTATGATGCGGGGTGCTCTACTTCCCGTAAAACCTTCTCAGGTTAGCTACGTTCCACCTCCTGGGGATCTCCTTTCCCTGCTTGTCCTCCAGCACATAGCTCCCTCCCGGGTGTGCTTCCTTGATCTTGTATGGCCCTTCCCAGTTGGGTGCAAGTTTGCCCTCCTGGGCTTGGTGGCTCTTATCATTCCTCCTCATTACCCAGTCTTCTGGGATGAAGACTTCTTTCCGCACCCTTCTGTCATGATACCTCTTTACTCGCTCCTTCACCTTGGCTTCCTGAAGTGCCGCATTCTCTCGCTTCTCTTCCAGGAGATCCAAGTCAAGGCGTCATCCATCGTCTTCTTCTTCCGGGCGCTGGTATTGAGTTCGAGGGCTTGGGATCCCAATCTCCGCGGGTATTACTGCCTCTGACCCGTACACCAAGCCATACGGAGATTCCCCAGTAGCTGAGCTTTCTGTAGTCCTATGGGCCCAAAGAACACTGGGTAGCTCCCAGATCCAATTTCCCCGCGCGCCCTCCAAGCGGGTTTTTAGTCCTTTGATGATGGTGCGGTTGGTGACCTCTACTTGCCCGTTCGCCTGGGGGTGGTACACCGACGTCAACTTCTGTTCTATACCATACTTGACACACCATGATTTGAAAGGATCGTTCTCGAACTGCGCCCCGTTATCCGTGACTATGACCTTCGGGATGCCGAATCGACAGATGATGTTCTTCCAGCAAAACTTGACACAAGTTAGTCCCCGTATGTTGGTGAGCGGCTCTGCCTCCACTCATTTGCTGAAGTAATCGATCGCCACGATTAGGTACCTGGCTCCTCCCGGGGCAGTCGGGAATGGTCCGACCAAATCAATTCCCCATCTGCTGAACGGCCAAGCTCCTGTGACTCCGACTAATTCTTCCCGGGGAACATGAATTAGCGGGGCAAATGTCTGGCATTTCAAGCACTTCTGTACATGTTCTTCCGCATCTTTGAACAACGTCGGCCAATAGTATCCCAACCTTAAGATCCTTTTGGCCAAGGTGCGTGCTCCCTGGTGGCTCCCATTAGATCCCTCGTGCGTCTCCCGGATGAGGTACCGGCCTTCCAACCTCTCTACACACTTTAGCAGAGGCTGGAGGTACCCTCTTTTGTACAGCTCCCCTCCCTGGATCACATACTTAGGCGCCTTAACTCTTAGCTTCCGGGCCTGGGCCCTATCCTCCGGGGTGGTTCCTTCTTCTAGGTATGCCCGCATGGGCCTGATCCAGGATTCTTCCTCGTTCACCAGCATTACTTGATTGCTCTCCTGGTAGCTCCTTCTTCCTAGTACTTCCAAGTATAACTTTTGGTCGGGCTCAGGTTTCAATTCTGAGGAGGCCAATTTGCTCAAAACGTCTGCTTTGCTGTTCTTCTCCCGGGGAACTTGAACCAAGTCGAAGGTTTTAAACCCGGCTATCAAAGGCTTTACCACTTCCAGATTATTTTGCAGGCTCCTCTCCCGGGCTTCATACTCTCCCTTTACCCGTTGCACCACAATCTGGGAATCACTGTGTGCCGTGAGAGTTTTGATGTCCATCTCCTTTGCCAACCTTAACCCTGCGATCAAAGCTTCGTACTCGGCTTCATTGTTGGTTGTTCTGAAAGTGAATTGGACTGCATAGGGATACTCCTTCCCTTCCGGGCTGACTAACAATATTCCCGCACCACTGCCCCCGGAGTGCGCCGATCCATCCACATATAGCTTCCAAGCCGGGTCTGTCTCAGCCTTAGCTGTATCCTCCGGAGTGTTAGGCGTCTCCTGTTCCTCATTTATCCTTGCTTCTGATTCCAACAGAAAGTCCGCTAGGGCCTGGCCCTTGATAGCCCTCCTTGGCTCATACCGGATTTCATACTCTCCCAGCTCTATAGCCCATTTCATCATCCTCCCTGATGCCTCCGGCTTGAACATGACTTGTCTTAGCGGGTAATTGGTAAGGACCACTATGGGATGGCCCTGGAAGTAGGGCCTAAGCCTCCTGGAAGCATGCACCAACGCCAGAACCAACTGCTCCAACTCAGTATACCGGGTTTCTGCCCCCCGAAGTGCTTGGCTAACAAAGTAGATTGGGTGCTGCTTTCCCTTCTCCTCTTTGATTAGTACGGCACTTACCGCCTCCCGGGACGCCGCTATGTACAGAAAAAGCTCCTCCCCCGGGAGTGGCTTCTTTAAAGTTGGCAACTGTTGAAGGTGCTCTTTTAGATTTTGGAACGCCTTCTCACATTCTCCGGACCACTCAAACGCCTTGGCCCTCCTGAGAATATTGAAGAAAGGCAACTGCCTATCTGCCCCCTTTGATAGGAATCGACTGAGAGCCGCGAGGGACCCTGTTAACCGCTGTACTTCTTTCACCGACCTAGGGGAGGTCATTTTAGCTATGGCCTCCACCTTCTCCGGGTTGACGTCGATGCCCCGGCTTGACACCATAAAACCCAAGAACTTCCCCGCACCCACTCCAATGGTACTTTTGGAGGGGTTCAACTTTAGATTGCTCCGTTCCAGCTTTTCGAACATCTCCTCTAGGTCATTCAAGAAAGCCCCGTAAGCCCTACTTTTAACCACCATGTCATCAACATACACCTCCATGTTTCTTCCCACTTGGTCCTTGAAGAGTTTGTCTACCATTCTCTGGTACGTAGCCCCCGCGTTCTTCAGCCCGAAGGGCATCTTCTTGTAGCAAAAGGTTCCAAAATCGGTGATGAATGAGGTTTTTGCCTTGTCCGCCTCATCCATCTGCACCTGGTGATACCCTTTATGTGCGTCGAAGAAGGCCAGCACCGAATACCCCGCAATAGCCTCTGCCAGCCGGTCCAGATTTGGGAGATGGTAGCTGTCTTTGGGGCAGCACTTATTCAAATCCGTAAAGTCAATACACATGCGCCAGCTTCCATCGTGCTTCTTTACTAAGACCGGGTTAGCTATCCATTCCGGGTAAATGATTTCCTCGACCACCCCGGCTCTCTCCAGCTTCTTCACTTCATTCTTTATAAATTCTGCTCTTTCCGGGGCAACAGGCCTTTTCTTCTGCCTGACTGGTTTAGTTGCAGGGCTTATGTTCAGCTTGTGTACCCCAAACTCTGGCAACACCCCTACCATGTCCTCCGGGCTCCATGAGAATACTCCTTGGTATCTGGCCAAGAGTTCTTTCAAAGCGCTCTTTACTTCATCCGGGAGATCTTTACCCACCGTAACCGTCCCTTTGTCCGCCACCTGCATCTCCTCCAACTCTTGCCGGGGTACTTCTCCGTGTACCGCCCCTACTGCTTTCTTTGCGTCCAAGATTGCTGTCATCATGCAACTTCTTGCTACTGCCTGACTTCCCCGCACGACCGCCACGCCTTGCGCCGTGGGGAACTTCATTGTCAGCAAATACGGACAACTTGCCGCCCGGGCTTGGGTTAGCCATGGTCTTCCTATGATTACGTTGTATGGTGAGGGTGCATCAATAACCGCAAAGTTGCACGTCACTGAGACCCTCTTGCTCCGATCCTTTTCATCCACCATACATACCACAAGGGGAATCACCCCCAAAGGAACTTCTGGCTTGCCCGTGAACCCTGACAAGGGAGACGAGGGAGGTTTCAGGTTCTGCCTCCCAATCCCCAATTGATCGAAACAGGAAGCGAACATAATCTCCACGCTGCTCCCGTCGTCCACAAACACCCTCTTAACCAAGAAGCCTTCAATTTCTGCCGTTACAACCATTGGGTCTGAGTGAGGCATCTGCGGCGGGGCTACATCCAACTCAGAGAAAGTGAGTGTTTCATCGGGACGAAACCTTTTCCCCTGAACCTCCCCCGGGGGAACATATCGCGTCCGAGCCCGGATGGCAGAGACTGACTGGCATGCCTCTCCAATTTCTCCACTTATCACGTTGATCATCCTGTTGGGTGCCGGGGCAGGCTCCACTGCTTGGACTGGTGCAGCAGCTATAACAGGCCTTCCTGGGGCCCTATTGCCCTGATTGCCTTGGTTTCTCCCATTTCCTCTCCCCGGGTTAGGCCGCCACCTCCTCCGGGGCTGCTCTTGAGGCTGCTCCCGGGAATTCTCCTTCCTTGCCTCCATCGCCACACAATCTCTCAGCTGCCCCCGTTCTATCAACTTTTCTATCTCGTTCCTCAGCATCCTACACCCCTCCGTCGAGTGTCCATAAGACTTGTGATAAGCACACCATTTGTCCGCATTTTCCCTAGACGGGGTTCCTTGGATAGGCAGCGGATCCGGGAACAAATCCTTGTGGATAGCATGGATCTCCGTTCGGGATTTGCTGAGCGGGGTGAAACTGTCCGCTCTTGCCCGGTTTATCGGTGAGGGAGCCAGGTCCCTTTTACTTTGGTCAGCCGTCCTCCTTCTTTCCATTTTATCCGGGAGGAATCCCCCGGACTCTTCTTTTCTCTTCCGCGTGGCATCATTGACCGCGCAGTACAGTTGCACCGCCATCTGCAAGTTGTGAAAGGTTTCCGGGATGTTTTCCATCAACTTCTGGAACAACGCCATATCCCTCAGGCCATTTATAAACCCACTGATCACCGCCTTCTCCTGTTGCTGCCTGTCTATGACCTTCATACTATCATCCATATACCTTCGGTAATATTCCATTGACCCCTCCGCAGCCTTCTGCCGGGTGGCCAGAAGCTCCGTCAGCTGCTTCCCTTCCTTCTTTAACCCGTTGTATCTAAACAGCAAGGCCTTAGAGAAATCGTAGTAATCTCTAAGGCTTTCTCGGGGCAAGGAATCGAACCATGCGAGACAGTTTCCTCTCAGGTAACAGCCCACCAACTTGCATCTCAATTCCTCCGGGAAATCCCTTGACACCATTAGGTTTTGGTATGTTCTGACAAACTCTTCCGGGTCTGTCTCCCCATTATACGTTGGGATTCCTTCCGGGGTCCGAAGGCCCGGTGGCCATGGGTACGCAAGCACTCGAGGCACCCAATGAGAGGTAGGTTTAGCCCCGTTTCTTCCTACCAGTTTATCCAGTCGAGCCTCCAAAGAGTTGGGGTCCTGCTGCGCCACCTGGTACCCCTGCGTCATATCGTCCTCCCGATAGTATCTCTCCAGGTAACTGTAATTCATCCCCATTGATCCGTACATGGGCATGGAATACTGTATCGGGTTCCCCTGGGCTCCGGGGCCTTGGTAACCCAACGACCCTGTCGGCATAACTGGCAAGTCATCCCCAATTTGCCCCGCCCCCCAGCTGGAACGCGGGTAATAAGGTGGAGCGTGGGGAACCAAATTCGATTGTTGTCCCACTACCGCTCTCCCTCCAACCCCGAAACTCGGAGGGAAAGAGGGTGGGATGGTGGAAGAATTCACGCGCCCCTGGATCCTTGGAGGCCGAATGACTCCATCCAGGTCAATAACCTCTCTTTGGTGCCCCTGCAGAGGGGCTGCTTGGTTCTCCCCGGGTTCCTTCCGTCTCCGACTATCCCGGATAGAGAGTACCCACTGGCGGTACAACTCCTTATTGGCCCTCATGAACTCCAACGCCGCCAATTCCTCCGTATCAGGGACTGCTCCTCCTCCCTGGCTTCAGGCCCCTGGGCCCGGGGGCTGCTTCCCCCGGCGGGCATTGGTCCTGGCTCCTCCTGATACTCTCTTTCTGAGTCGGCTTCATCAGAGGCAGTTTCCACGTGACCATCCTGAGGTACCCCTAGCTCCCGCTGGTGTCTAGCCTCCTCCTGCAACTGCCTCAAGGTCACCTCATCTCCTGGGGGTGGAAGAGAACTACCCCCTGAAGGTACCGCGTTCTTTTTTGGGCGCCCGCGCCCTCTCCTTGGCGACTCCATCATGCAAAGGTGGAAGGGTCCCACCGGGCGTGCCAATTGATGCTACCAAAATCCGTCCGTCTCCAGGGGTTGACGCTTACCCGGGTCACCTTCTTGATCGGCCCGCTATGGTCCTGCAAAACAATCCCCGGGAGGCGTCCCGGGGAAGAAGCTCCGGCGTGATGATGAGATGGGGATAGCGGGGAAGGCAAACGTACGGAAGGAGCACTCAATATAGAATAGGGAGATCAGTCACTTACCTTGTTTACTGTTTGAGACTAGTATTTATAGCCGAGCTCTACGTGCTTCGAGGATAAGGTGCAGGACCACTTCCTTTGTCATCATATGTCCTCTTCCTTATCCGGATGTACCTTCCAGCGGGAAAGATACTGCTTTGATAGTTATGGGCCGCGGACCTTCCTGGCCCAGCCGGATTCTGGGCCAGTATTATCATGCTATTTGGCAAGGATGGAGCAGCACTTCTGTCAACAATGGAATGCCAAAGATGGTGCTGTGGTTTGTGTCCCAGTGCTTTTCCACCGTCTCCAAACTCATCTATTTGAAGTAGCTCTGCTTAATAGCCCCTGGACAATCTTGTGGTTCGTCTGGGAAACGACTCACTAAAGTGTAAGGGGGTTTTAGTTTAGAGCTACACACAATGCTTTAGTCTCTTTTGTTTCACTGATATTCTGAACCGAGCTACTGTGCTCTGATTGTATTTATTTATTTTTGCGAAGGCTTGGGGAAGCCAAATAGAATTCCCTCCATCATATGATGGCTTAATTTTAAAAAAAATGGAAAGGTTACCGTAACCTTATAATAAAAACGCTCTTCACTTTGTGGTATTATTTTAATTATAATTATTAATTATTTATTTTCATTTGAATGTTATAAATATGTCTACCTAATTAGTTCAAGTGTTTGTGTCATAATTGTTCGTTTACTATTGCAAATAAATTAATTAAATTATAATAACAAACAAAAACACAAACTATCCAATTAGAAATTATTTGTATTACCATTGTCTCACCCAAAATTTTGTAGCATAAACGGTGGTTAGTCAAACCATGATCACCCCTAATAAGCAAAACTAAGCTACATAGCTTAGTTTTAGAGTAGGGCATGAAACTCATTTTACATGATGTATGAGCTAAGTTTCTTTGTGGGTGGCCAAACAATATATTTATCAAGAGCAAAATTATAATGAGAATTCTTTGATAAAATTTCTCCTTATCTTCCCTTCAGGGGCAGAGTCATAATTTTGATATCCCCATATGCTAAAACGATGTCGTTCCAAACGACGTGAAGGAAAGTTGGGTAATTAGTAGTTCTGCTATTTTCTTCCTCTTCTCTATTGTAAAAATTGCAGGTGAATGCTTTTGTCCAGTTCATAGGAGTTGACCTCTTTACCCAAGGGTCGTGGTCAGAGCTTTCAAGACATCATAAGACATCATAAGTCACATGTGCGCATGCAAAAGTAATTGTCGGACAGATCGAGACATGTCGGTGTCGAAGAAACAATTTATTTGAGCCCAGAGTAATAGGTGGATCGTATGTGCTTTTACAATTACATGTACTAGAACTCACTAACGTCAGAGTGATGCGCTTTATCATTCATTTTGTGACTAATGATTTTCATGAGAAATTAACATGTGACTTAATTTTATATTCCATGGAAGATGGCTCCAAATTATGATGGGAATCAACCGTTTCTCAAAATGCTTGTTGAAAAAGGTAAAGTTCTCTCTAAACCCTAGGAGGAGGAGGATGAGGGTTTTATGGACCATCCAACAATGCTTGAGTTATATTTGAGTGTGCGGAATATAACTCTTCAAAGGTTGCTGAGATTGCATCTACATGTTGGCAAGGTTGTTGAGGTTGCAATGTAACTTTTCCAAGTAGCCATGAAATGCACTATTAATACCATCGGCATTCTCGAACGGTTTTACCCTCCACAAGGGTATGAGCTAGTTTTAATTGTAATTGTAAGAGAAATGTGTACATGCGGGAATGTAGAGGATGGCACACTTGCGACACATACCTTTGTTTTCGGAAGTGGGGTACTACTACAAACTATAGCGAATTTGTAACATATCATCAAAGTTATCAAATATTTAGATCAAACAAGGTTGAAATGTAATATAATTTCTCCTCACAATCCCATAGTATGTGTAAGGGAAAAAACATGGCCAAAAAAACTAAAATGCATAACACTCTCTATAAATTGAGTTTCCATAATTGTAAGAGCACAGTAGGAGGTCACCCGACCAATATCTCAAAATAAACAACCATTAGCCATTAACCACCATGAGACCACCTTGGTTTTTCCAACACTTCTGCCTTTGCCTGTGGCTCACAACAGATAAATGAAGTAAGATCAGTACAATACGTAAACAACCAACTTCCATGGTCATCATACGTGAAAAAGTGAGAACGAAGAAAATTCAACAAATGCACAAAGAAAAGTCAAAGCACCAAAAGTCAAGCCTATTGTGAAGGTGAAGATTTCATTGATCCCAAATCAATTCGGTGGAGATAATCTAAGAGAGCCCCTCAACTCCCAATGTCAAGTTAAAACTCAAGTTTCACAACGAATTTTCCGAGTCAAAAAAAAAGAAGAAAAAAAGAGGAAATTGTAAGAAAATGAATGTTGAGTAGACACCTCATACCTTGGTTAATTGTATGAAAAATGATCATAACGAATATCAAACGGCATTGTAGTGCTTTCATGATTGTCATCTTGCTTAACCCTCTCAACGCCTAACTCATAGCTATCCAAAAGTTGGAAGTGTTGGTTAGATTAAACGCGCTAATTCGCTCCACCTTGTTCTGTGTAAAGATTTGAAGACCCACGTTAAATCCCAACTGATAATAAATCTTTTTGTAATCAGTTACACCTCCATCCTCTCCATTAAGTATAACATCCAAAGCTTTTTTGATGCGTGAAATAGCTTCACGGGCCACTATTTTTATATTTTGAAAGTATTCTATCATAGTCATACGAGTGAACTGCCCTTTTTCACGCCACTCTTTCCAACAAAAACTTTCAAATCCATCTTTCCACCTCTTGGTTAGGTTGGTAAGGTTGATGAGGTTGGTGATTGATTCATGTAACTCTTCCAAGTAGCCATGAAATGCACTTCTAATACCAACTTGTGTATCAATATTCTAGACTCCTCGATTAATGTAGCAACAGAAACAGAAACGGTGTTACCCTCCACAAGGGTAGGAACCAGTTTTAATTGTAATTGTTAAACACGTTTGTCCTTGATGTAAGGGACTATATACAGGCGGGAATGTAGAGGACGGCACACCTGCCGCACACACCTCTGTTTGTAAGTATGTCGTCGCCCCTGGCGCTTCTGATGTGAATATGAAGATCTGTACGTGGTGGATAATGAAAGTTTTTCCGGAGAGTTGAAACATACCGCCGAATTGTTAGCTCCCTGATCAATCTCATGATCATGATCAAGGCTGAGCTTGTGTCCTATGTGTACATGGTGTCACTAGATCACTGGATTTTTGAACACCGAGAGCAAAAGATTCTGATAATACTGGCCCAGAATCCGGTTGGGCCAGGAAGGTCCGCGGCCCATAACTATCAAAGCAGTATCTTTCCCGCTGGAAGGTACATCCGGATAAGGAAGAGGACATATGATGACAAAGGAAGTGGTCCTGCACCTTATCCCCAAAGCAGGTAGAGCTCGGCTATAAATACTAGTCTCAAACAGTAAACAAGGTATGTGACTTATGTCTCTCTACTTTATATTGAGAGCACCTTCCGTACGTTTTCCTTCTTCGCTATCCCCATCTCATCATCACGCCGGAGCTTCTTCCCCGGGACACCTCCCGGGGATTATTTTGCAGGATTGAAGCGGGTTCGTCAAGGAGGAGACCCGGATAGCGCCTACCCCCGGGAGACGGACGGATTTTGGTAGCATCAATTGGCACGCCCAGTGGGATCTTTCCACCTTCGCAGGATGGAGTCGCCAAAGAGAGGGCGCGGGCGCCCTAAGAAGAACGCGGCACCTTCAGGGGGGGATTCTCTTCCACCCCCAGGAGACGAGGTGACCTTAATGCAGTTGCAGGAGGAGGCTAGACACCAGCGAGAGCTAGGGGTACCGCAAGACGGCCACGTTGAAACTGCCTCCGACGAAGCCTACTCGGAAGGAGAGTACCAGGATGAGCAGGAAGGGCTTGGGCTCGCCGGGGATGGCAACACCCGGGACCGGGGACCTGAAGCCCGGGAGGAAGAGCAGCCCTTAGTTAGCACGGAGGAAGTGGCGGCCTTGGAATTCATGAGAGCCAACAAGGAGTTGTATCGCCAGTGGGTACTCTCCACCCGGGAAAGCCTGAGGCGAAGGGAACCCGGGAGGAACCAGGCAGGTCCTCTAAGGGGGTACCAAAGAGAGGTTATTGACTTGGATGGAGCCGTTCAGCCGCCAAAACTTCAGGGGCGTGTAAATTCCTCCACCGTCCCACCCTCTTTCCCTCAGAATTTTGGGGTTGGAGGAGGAGCGGCTACGGGACAACAATCGAATCTGGTTCCACATGCTCCACCCTATTACCCGCGTTCCAGTTGGGGGGCGGGACAAATCGGGTATGACTTGCCAGTCATGCCTACAGAGCCGTTTGGGTATCAGGCCCCTGGAACCCAGGGAAACCCGATCCAGTATTTCGGACCCATGTATGGATCAATGGGGATGAACTTCGGTTACCCGGAGAGATACTACCGGGAGAACGATAGGATGCGGGGCTATCAGGTGGCACAGCAGGACCCCAACTCCTTGGAGGCTCGGCTAGACAAACTGGTGGGGAGAAATGGAGCTAAACCTACCTCCCCTTGGGTACCTCGAGTGCTCGCGTACCCATGGCCGCCGGGCCTACGGACCCCGGAGGGAATCCCAACATATAATGGAGAGACAGACCCGGAGGAGTTTGTCAGGACGTACCAGAACCTAATGGTGTCAAGGGACTTCCCGGAGGAATTAAGATGCAAGCTGGTAGGCTGTTACCTGAGAGGAAACTGTCTCTCATGGTTCGATTCGTTGCCTCGAGAAAGTCTCAGAGACTATTACGATTTCTCTAAGGCCCTGCTGTTCAGATACGCTGGATTAAAGAAGGAAGGGAAGCAGTTGACTGAGCTTTTGGCTACCCGGCAGAAGGCCGCAGAAGGGTCAATGGAGTACTATCGAAGGTACATGGACGATAGCATGAAGGTTGTCGACATGCAGCAGCAGGAGAAGGCGGTGATTAGCGGGTTTATAAACGGCTTGAGGGATATGGCGTTGTTCCAGAAGTTGATGGAAAATATCTCGGAAACCTTTCACAACTTGCAAATGGCGGTGCAACTATACTGCGCGGTTAATGATGCCACGCGAAAGAGAAAGGAAGAATCTGGGGGATTTCTCCCGGACAAGATAGAAAGAAGGAGAGCGGCAGACCCAAGTAGAAGGGACCCCGCTCCCGCAACAGCAAACCGGGCAAGGGCGGACAGTTTCACACCGCTCAGCAAATCCCGGACGGAGATTCATTCTATTCACAAGGATCTGTTCCCGGATCCGTTGCCTATCCATGGGACCCCGTCTAGGGAAAACGCGGACAAGTGGTGCGCCTACCACAAGTCTTACGGGCATGCGACAGAGGGGTGTAGGATGCTGAGGAACGAGATAGAAAAACTGATAGAGCGGGGACAGCTGAGAGATTGCGTGGCAGCGGAGGCAAAAAAGGAGAATCCCCGGGACCAACCTCAGGAGCCGCCCCGCAGGAGGTGGAGGCCTAACCCGGGGAGAGGAAACGGGAGAAACCAAGGCAACCAAGGCAACAGGGCCCCAGGGAGGCCTGCCATAGCCGCTGCACCGGTTCAAGCAGTGGAACCGGCCCCAATACCCAACAGGATGATCAACGTGATCAGTGGAGAAGTTGGAGAAGCATGCCAGTCAGTTTCCGCTATCCGGGCCCGCACCCGGTATGTTCCCCCGGGGGAGATTCAGGGGAAAAGGTTTCGTCCCGATGAGGCTCTCACCTTCTCTGAAGCGGATGCAGCCCCGCCACAGATACCCCATTCTGACCCAATGGTGGTAACGGCGGAGATCGAAGGCTTCTTGGTCAAAAGGGTGTTTGTGGACGATGGAAGCAGCGTGGAGATCATGTTTGCTTCTTGCTTCGATCAGTTGGGAATTGGGAGACAGAACCTGAAACCCCCCTCGTCTCCCTTGTCAGGGTTCACGGGTAAACCCGAAGTTCCACTAGGTGTTATTCCCCTCGCAGTGTGCATGGTGGATGAGAAGGACCGGAGCAAGAGGATTTCGGTGACATGCAACTTTGCGGTTATTGATGCACCCTCACCGTACAACGTAATCATAGGAAGACCATGGTTAACCCAAGCCCGGGCAGCGAATTGTCCGTATCTGCTGACGATGAAGTTCCCCACTGCGCAAGGTGTGGCGGTCGTGCGGGGTAGCCAAGCAGTTGCAAGAAGTTGTATGATGACGGCGGTCTTGGACGCAAAGAAAGCAGTAGGGGCGGTACACGGAGAAGCTCCCCGCCAAGAGTTGGAGGAGATGCAGGTGGCAGACAAAGGGACAGTCACGGTGGGAAAGGATCTCCCGGAAAGAGCGGAATTTATAAAGAGTGAAGTTAAGAAGCTGGAGAGAGCCGGGGTTGTCGAGGAAATTATTTACCCGGAATGGATAGCTAACCCAGTCTTAGTAAAGAAGCATGATGGAAACTGGCGCATGTGTATCGACTTTACCGATCTGAATAAATGTTGCCCAAAAGACAGTTATCCTCTCCCGAACTTGGATCGACTGGCGGAGGCCATCGCGGGGTATTCGGTGCTGGCCTTCTTTGATGCACATAAAGGCTATCACCAGGTGCAGATGGACGAGGCGGACAAGGCAAAGACTTCTTTTATCACCGATTTTGGGACTTTCTGCTACAAGAAAATGCCCTTCGGGCTGAAGAACGCGGGGGCCACATATCAGAGAATGGTGGACAAACTATTCAAGGACCAAGTGGGAAGAAACATGGAGGTGTATGTCGATGACATGGTGGTCAAAAGCAAGGCTTACGGGGTTTTCTTGAATGACCTGGAGGAGATGTTCGAAAAGCTAGAGCGGAGCAATCTAAAACTGAACCCCTCCAAAAGTACCATTGGAGTGGGTGCGGGGAAGTTCTTGGGGTTCATGGTGTCAAGCCGGGGCATCGATGTCAACCCGGAGAAGGTGGAGGCCATAGCTAAGATGACCTCTCCCAGGTCAGTGAAAGAAGTACAGCGGTTGACAGGGTCTCTCGCGGCTCTCAGTCGATTCCTATCAAAGGGGGCAGATAGGCAGTTGCCTTTCTTCAACATACTCAGGAGGGCCAAGGCGTTTGAGTGGTCTGAGGAATGTGAAAAGGCGTTTCAAAGTCTGAAAGAGCATCTTCAACAGTTGCCAACTTTAAAGAAGCCACTCCCGGGGGAGGAGCTTTTCCTGTACATAGCGGCGTCCCGGGAGGCGGTAAGTGCCGTGCTAATCAAAGAAGAGGAGGGAAGGCAGCACCCAGTCTATTTTGTTAGCCGGGCACTTCGAAAAGCACCCCGGGATGCACGCGGCCTCCCGCTCGGAGGCCCCCGAAGTTCCACTAGGTGTTATTCCCCTCGCAGTGTGCATGGTGGATGAGAAGGACCGGAGCAAGAGGATTTCGGTGACATGCAACTTTGCGGTTATTGATGCACCCTCACCGTACAACGTAATCATAGGAAGACCATGGTTAACCCAAGCCCGGGCAGCGAATTGTCCGTATCTGCTGACGATGAAGTTCCCCACTGCGCAAGGTGTGGCGGTCGTGCGGGGTAGCCAAGCAGTTGCAAGAAGTTGTATGATGACGGCGGTCTTGGACGCAAAGAAAGCAGTAGGGGCGGTACACGGAGAAGCTCCCCGCCAAGAGTTGGAGGAGATGCAGGTGGCAGACAAAGGGACAGTCACGGTGGGAAAGGATCTCCCGGAAAGAGCGGAATTTATAAAGAGTGAAGTTAAGAAGCTGGAGAGAGCCGGGGTTGTCGAGGAAATTATTTACCCGGAATGGATAGCTAACCCAGTCTTAGTAAAGAAGCATGATGGAAACTGGCGCATGTGTATCGACTTTACCGATCTGAATAAATGTTGCCCAAAAGACAGTTATCCTCTCCCGAACTTGGATCGACTGGCGGAGGCCATCGCGGGGTATTCGGTGCTGGCCTTCTTTGATGCACATAAAGGCTATCACCAGGTGCAGATGGACGAGGCGGACAAGGCAAAGACTTCTTTTATCACCGATTTTGGGACTTTCTGCTACAAGAAAATGCCCTTCGGGCTGAAGAACGCGGGGGCCACATATCAGAGAATGGTGGACAAACTATTCAAGGACCAAGTGGGAAGAAACATGGAGGTGTATGTCGATGACATGGTGGTCAAAAGCAAGGCTTACGGGGTTTTCTTGAATGACCTGGAGGAGATGTTCGAAAAGCTAGAGCGGAGCAATCTAAAACTGAACCCCTCCAAAAGTACCATTGGAGTGGGTGCGGGGAAGTTCTTGGGGTTCATGGTGTCAAGCCGGGGCATCGATGTCAACCCGGAGAAGGTGGAGGCCATAGCTAAGATGACCTCTCCCAGGTCAGTGAAAGAAGTACAGCGGTTGACAGGGTCTCTCGCGGCTCTCAGTCGATTCCTATCAAAGGGGGCAGATAGGCAGTTGCCTTTCTTCAACATACTCAGGAGGGCCAAGGCGTTTGAGTGGTCTGAGGAATGTGAAAAGGCGTTTCAAAGTCTGAAAGAGCATCTTCAACAGTTGCCAACTTTAAAGAAGCCACTCCCGGGGGAGGAGCTTTTCCTGTACATAGCGGCGTCCCGGGAGGCGGTAAGTGCCGTGCTAATCAAAGAAGAGGAGGGAAGGCAGCACCCAGTCTATTTTGTTAGCCGGGCACTTCGGGGGGCAGAAACCCGGTACACCGAGTTGGAGCAGTTGGTTCTGGCTCTGGTGCATGCTTCAAGGAGGCTTAAACCCTACTTCCAGGGCCACCCCATAGTGGTCCTTACCAATTACCCGCTAAGACAGGTTATGTTCAAGCCGGAGGCATCAGGGAGAATGATGAAATGGGCCATAGAGCTGGGAGAATATGAAATCCGGTATGAGCCAAGGAGGGCGATCAAGGGCCAGGCCCTAGCGGACTTCTTGTTGGAATCAGAAGCAAGGATCAGTGAAGAGCGGGAGATGCCTGAATCTCCGGAGAATACAACGAAGGCCGGGACAGACCTGACTTGGAAGTTGTATGTGGATGGATCGGCGCACTCCGGGGGCAGTGGAGCGGGAGTATTGTTGGTCAGCCCGGAGGGGAAGGAGTATCCCTATGCAGTCCAATTCGCCTTCAAAACAACCAACAATGAAGCTGAGTATGAAGCCTTGATCGCGGGGTTAAGGTTGGCAAAGGAGATGGAAATCAAAACCCTCACGGCACACAGTGATTCCCAGATTGTGGTGCAGCAGGTAAAAGGAGAGTATGAAGCCCGGGAAAGGAGCCTGCAAAGGTACTTGGAAACAGTAAAACCTCTGATAGCCGGGTTTAAAGCCTTCAACTTGGTTCAAGTTCCCCGGGAGCAGAACAGTAAGGCAGACGTTTTAAGCAAGTTAGCTTCTTCGGAATTAAAACCTGAGCCCGACCAAAAGCTGTACATGGAGGTACTGGGAAGAAGAAGCTACCAGGAGAGCGATCAAGTAATGCTGGTGAACGAGGAAGAGTCCTGGATCACGCCCATGCGGGCGTACCTAGAAGAAGGAACTACCCCGGAGGATAAGGCTCAGGCTCGGAAGCTAAGAGTGAAGGCGCCAAAGTATGTGATTCAGGAAGGGGAGCTGTACAAAAGAGGGTATCTCCAGCCGTTACTAAAGTGTGTAGAAAGGTTGGAAGGCCAACACCTCATCCGGGAGGTGCACGAAGGTTCTAATGGGAGCCACCAAGGGGCTCGCACCGTGGCCAGAAAGATCCTAAGGTTGGGGTATTACTGGCCGACGTTGTTCAAAGATGCGGAAGAACATATACAGAAGTGCTTGGCATGCCAGGCATTTGCCCCGCTAATCCACGTTCCCCGGGAAGAATTAGTCGGAGTCACAGAAGCTTGGCCGTTCAGCAGATGGGGAATTGACTTGGTCGGACCATTCCCGACTGCCCCGGGAGGAGCCAAATACTTGATTGTGGCGATCGACTACTTCAGCAAATGGGTGGAGGCAGAACCGCTCACCAACATACGGGGACTAACTTGCGTCAAGTTTTGCTGGAAGAACATCATCTGTCGATTCGGCATCCCGAAGGTCATAGTCACAGACAACGGGGCGCAGTTCGAGAACGATCCTTTCAAATCATGGTGTGTCAAGTATGGCATAGAGCAGAAGTTGACATCGGTGTACCACCCCCAGGCGAACGGGCAAGTAGAGGTCACCAACCGCACCATCATCAAGGGACTAAAAACCCGCTTGGAAGGCGCGCGGGGAAATTGGATCTGGGAGCTACCCAGCGTTCTTTGGGCCCATAGGACTACGGAAAGCTCGGCTACCGGGGAATCCCCGTATGGCTTGGTGTACGGGTCAGAGGCAGTAATACCCGCAGAGATTGGGATCCCAAGCCCTCGAACTCAACACCAGCGCCCGGAAGAAGAAAACGATGGACGACGCCTTGACTTGGATCTCCTGGAAGAAAAGCGAGAGAATGCGGCACTTCAGGAAGCCAAGGTGAAGGAGCGAGTAAAGAGGTATCATGACAGAAGGGTGCGGAAATAAGTTTTCACCTCGGGAGACTGGGTAATGAGGAGAAACGATAAGAGCCACCAAGCCTCGGAGGGCAAACTTGCGCCCAACTGGGAAGGGCCATACAAGATCAAGGAAGCATACCCGGGAGGGAGCTATGTGCTGGAGGACAAGCAGGGAAAGGAGATCCCCAGAAGGTGGAACGTAGCTAACCTGAGAAGGTTTTACGGGAAGTAGAGCGCCCCGCATCGTACCACAGCTACTGAAGCATGAACATGCTAGGCATGAATATGCCAGGCATGGATATGCCCCCCGGAAAGCGTGAATACGCTAAGCATGAATATGCTAGGCATGAATATGCCAGGCATGGATATGCCCCCCGGAAAGCGTGAATACGCTAAGCATGAATATGCTAGGCATGAGTATGCCAGGAATGGATATGCCCCCCCAGAAAGCGTGAATACGCTAAGCATGAATATGCTAGGCATGAATATACCTCTCCCGGACGCATGAATATGCCCGGAGAGATAACCCAACGTCTGGCCTCGTTCCGGGTTTAGAGAGGACTTGTAAAAAGGGACCCATGGGTAGCTCCCATTTGGGTGCCCCGCTAGAGTGGACCCGGAGCTCGAACGAAGCCCGGGGACCAAGAAATGTAGTGTTGTAAGGAAGAGTTAATGAGAAGGGTTCTTTCGAAAAGCAATTTTATTCAATCGTTAAATTACATAAGAAATTTATACATCGCATGAACATGCGGTCAAATTGCAAAGGAACAAATACATAGAATTTTACATACAAGTATTCCTATCTATTTGCTACTAAACCCACTTGGGACCTGACCCGGAAGCACCCTCAGGGTTGCCCGGGCGGAAACCCCCTCCGAAGAATTGAGAGGACAGGAGATCTTCGGCAAAACGGGCATCCGGGGCTTGATTCCACGCAAGCTCCTCTTCCAGTTGCGCAGCGTCCTCTTCATTCAGTTCGGGGATAGGCACGACCACAGATCCCTCTGGAAGCGGCTCCGCCAGGCGCATTCTTCTCACCCCGGCAGAAGTGACGAACCTGTACTTAGGAAACATGACTGCTGCGCTCTTACCCTTCTCTTCCCGGCTAATACGAGTACCCTCGGCGGTTTTAACCCCCTTTGTGGTGACTCCAGAGTCGGCAATCTCCCGGACGCGTCTTATCCGACGGGCCACCTCGTCCGGATCAATGGATACGGTCATGTCCTCGTACCTTTCGTACGCCACATCCACCTCCACCCGGGCAGGGACTCGGCGAAGGCTAGAGGGATAGGGCTCAGCCTCCCCCGCGGCAATCTTATTATGCCATTCAACGACATCTAGATAGGCCTTATGATTAGGAGCTCCCTCGCCAAACTTCTGCGGGTTAGCCTCCATGCGTTCCAATGTCCTACGAACCCCGGCGGGAATGTCGGTGAGAGGAGACACCCCAACTAGGCCATTCTTGAGACCCAACAGGTGATATGATAGCCGGGTGACTAATAGAGCATCCTGGAGGACCCTGTTCCTGTGAGTAAGGGACCGGTTCTCCTTCTCGAAGTCGCAGAGAAGCCGGTTCTGGGCAGAGCGGGTCTCCAGGGTTCTAAGTTTTTCTTGCGCCCGCTCTAGTTCGCCCCATACCATACCTAGTTCCTTGGTGGTGCGGCTCTGAGAGTCATCATGAAGGGCCTGCAACTCGGCAATGGTTCGATGAGAATTTAGAGCTTCCCGCATATGATCGGAGGCAAGATCGAAGCACTGGTTTAGCGACCCGAACTTGGCCTCAACTGCCTTGAGGAAAGATACCAGTACCCGGATTGTCCCAAATTCCTGGAGAAAGCAATCTAATCCCGCCTCAGCCAATGCCCGGTCAGCCTGGTTGCCTCCAAACCTCCAATGGGCTAATTTCCTTTGCAGAAAAGAGCATTGGAGACACCCAGCGCGGGGAAGAGAGAAGTAGGTACCAGAGGAACTGTTCGGATGAGGGAAAATATAAGGGGTGGGCTCTTGCGGGAGAGTTTCCTTTAAGTAATGCTCAGACTACAAAAGATAGTAAATTCGTCAAAAGTAGAACTTTGTCATTAATCAAAATTGGCACTAAGGCCGAAAGTTCTACATACGCTCCCCGGGGGAGGAAGATTACAAAATAAAAAAGATTACAAAAGGAAAAATAATGTACAACTAGAATAGAGTTATACATTGTCTTCAGCAGAGTTGTCTTCCCTCGGAACAGTGTGAGCCCTCTCGTACCGCCTCTCCAATTCTACGAGGTCCTCGGTGCTCCATTCCGGGCCAGCATAGGCAGGAGCATCCACCGGCGGTTCATCAGCAACCCGCGCAGGAAATCCCACCTTCCGCGTGGCCTTCCGGGACTGATACAGCAGATCGTCCTGGCCCGCGCCAAGGCCCACCCGGCAGTTGCCCTCTTGATCGTGGACTGCGCGGTACCCAAAATTGTCAGGCACCGCGCAGTACTCATAATAGTCACCCGACCAATGAGGCGTCTCCGGGACTACCCCATAGGTGTTGAAGTTTTCCGGGCCGGGGTCAGGGCAAGTGGCCTCATCAATCGCAGGCAGCTTGGCCTTCTTGATATCTGAAGCGGAGGGAGCCCGGGAGGACATCTTCAGGGATTCCCACAGCTGGGGCACCAGATTCTTCAGGTCCATCTCCTGGAGGGATCTCCAGCGGTGGTTCAGCATGTCGTTGGCCTTGGGGCGGTAATAGGAGGCCTGGGCTTCGAGGCGAGCGGGCCCCGGAAGCCAACCCCGCAGGCTGCGGTACATTTCATGACAAGCAACCGCGCTTGCTGCGGCTGCGATGCCCTCCAGCTTTTGATCAAAGTCGATCGAGCGGAGGACCTTCTGGGTCACAGCGTCAAGAGCCTCAAGCTGGGCATCCTTCTTGTCTTTTTTCAGAGAAGAGTACTTCTTCTCCACTTCGGCAAGTTTCTTCTCCTTGTCTGCCAGTTTTTTCTCCCTGTCAACCAGTTTCTTCTGGGAGGCCTCCAGCCGGACCTCCAGGTCATCTCGCCCGGCCAACTTCTCCCGGGTATCACGGAGATCCTTCTCCATTTTTGCAAACAGCCCCGCGCTATATTTGGAGTAGCCCCGGTTAAGCGCCTCGGTGTACTGGGGGTCTGAAAGGAGGGAGTCGGCGAAGGCGACACTCTGCAAAACAGAACACAAACTTAAGAAAATTTGGATTAAATACTAAGGAGAAGAACGAGGCTGAAGTAGTTACCTCTTCTTTCTCTTCCGGGATAGTCTCGGAAGTAGTAGCCCGCGGAGGAGTATCGCGAGCAGGAGGAGGTGGAGGGAAGTCCTGCGTCCTTTGACGAGAGGGAGGGGGTGACCCGGACAGCTCCCCGGGAGGTGGCCGTTTGAAACGCGAGCTTGCCCCGCCGCTATAAACCGGGTGCTGGATGAAGGACCGGCGTCCGGGTGAAGGCGATGAGTTGGAAGGGGTACGGGCCTCAGAAGATGGCCCGGAGGAGCTCTGTGGGCGAGGCCGCGACGGCACGCGGGGCTTTTGGGGAATGATGGCAGGGTTCTCAGTCGGAGGAGGTCCGGAAGCTGTTCGTTGAGGAGGGGCCTGGAGATCCGGATGGGTATCCCGGGCATGAACGTCGTCCCCGGAAGGCTTGTCAGTATAAGCCATGACGTCCGCGTATAAGGTAGGTTGAGCTGAAACAAAGCAGACAGAAAGATTAGACCATGAGATGTATATATAAATAAAAAAAAAGTAATATATGTGTGTGTTCGGTTTTAAAAGCCTTAATGGGCACCTCCATCCGGCCACACCGCAGAGATGCGCGGGAGCGTGAAGAGATCGCTAGGATAGATCCCGCGAGGCCAGAAATAACCCGCGTTCCCGTTTTTATAGAAGGCATCCATATCCAAGGGGGAAAGACGGAGGAAGCTGTGGTCACTAGCAACGACCGCAGGGAGGTTGGACAGAGGCTTCTTGTCCTCTGGAAGAATGGAATCATTCCAGGCGGGCATGGGATAAGCCCGGGGGTCGCACAGGAAGAAGCCTTTGGAAAGATACCCCTTGGCTGATCGGGGTTTGCTCAGGAGGAAGTCCTTTATCCCCGAACGGATGTTGAAGGAGAAAACGCCCGGGAAAGAAGCGTGCGCCTTCCGTAGAGCGTAAAAAGAGCGAAAGAGGAGAAGAGTAGGAGAAATAGCGCATCTAGCGCAGTTAAGAAGGAAAGCCAAGATCAGAGCCACCCCGTTAGGATGCATCTGGGCCGGGGCTATCTTATAGAAAGTGAGTATCTCGAGGAAGAGAGGAGGGAAGGGAAGGCTAAGCCCGTATTGAAAGTGTATACGCGGGATGCACGCGGCCTCCCGCTCGGAGGCCCCCGGGGGAAGCTTGGATAAGGAGGCATTAAGGGGAAGAGGAATGAAGGAGCGCTTGGCTAGATCCAAGACGTCCCTATCTACAGGAGGAGAGTCCCCGGAAACGCCGAAATACTTAAGCCCTAATGGGCGCACCCCGTGAGTAGGCCCCCGGGGAACATCGTCGCCGAGCCCTTCGTCAAAAGCCTCCTCCCCTAAATCCTCCCGGGCATGACCAGGAGAACTACTTTGGCGGAAACTCATCTCTTCCAGGACGAATGGGCCAGGGGCGTCTCGTTCCCGGGGAATATCGGAATCCGCGGAACGAGCGTCCAGGGAAGAATCCGGAGAGGAGGCAGGGCTATCGGTAGTCCTAAAACGGATCTCGTACGGGCTCTGGAACTCCTCGGTATCTAGAGAGGAGTTGGGGTGAAGCGGGGAACCCATAAGAGAAGAGGAGAATAAGGAGATAGGGCTTACTTGGCTGAAAGGGCGAAGGAGCGAATGAGCAGAGCGTCTGGAGAAATTTTGCAGAAAGTAAACTAGTAAGAAGGAGGTTAGGCCCCTTATATAGGCGGAGGAATAGGAACCGCCACCTTAAAAGGTGGAAAAGCAATAATGACACGATGAACGAGACACTGATCAATGCAGAAGAGGAAAAGGCGGCGTCGTCAGAAACCCATTTTAGCACGGATGGGTCCTACCAGGGGAGTAGCAACCAAAGGAGGAGCATTTAAGACCAGTTCCCCGCGTCATGAAAACCCGGATGACTGGTCTGGGGGGCTAGTGATAATACTGGCCCAGAATCCGGTTGGGCCAGGAAGGTCCGCGGCCCATAACTATCAAAGCAGTATCTTTCCCGCTGGAAGGTACATCCGGATAAGGAAGAGGACATATGATGACAAAGGAAGTGGTCCTGCACCTTATCCCCAAAGCAGGTAGAGCTCGGCTATAAATACTAGTCTCAAACAGTAAACAAGGTATGTGACTTATGTCTCTCTACTTTATATTGAGAGCACCTTCCGTACGTTTTCCTTCTTCGCTATCCCCATCTCATCATCACGCCGGAGCTTCTTCCCCGGGACACCTCCCGGGGATTGTTTTGCAGGATTGAAGCGGGTTCGTCAAGGAGGAGACCCGGATAGCGCCTACCCCCGGGAGACGGACGGATTTTGGTAGCATCAGATTCTTTAACCAAATGGTAATCGGAGGCCAAGCATTCAATCAAAAATTCCCTGCATGACATCAAAGGTGTTGCATTGCTTCCCAGAGTATCTGCCAAATTCCTAAGAAAGAACACGAATAGCGGTTTTGATAACAACGAAACAGTATTCCCAAGAAAGAACATGACAATGCACATTGATCGAATGACACTATTCCAACAATCTCCCACTTGTCCTTTGGAACAAGTGTGCATTCATATTCCTTTGTCTCTTAATGTCTTCATTCGAACATAAGGTAAGATGCCATGTTATCCTTATCAAGTTCAAATGTGTTTCTCGAATTCCCGAGTCAAACTGTTTAGGACAAATGATTAATCCATAATCCATCTGAGCACGACCATGCATTTTACAGTCTCAACTCTCCAAGAGACCCATAAGACAACAATCTCATGTAAATGAGAGGACAATCCCACTCTTGTACATCCAAGTTTTCTCTACTCGATTCATGTCACCCAAGAGCTGTCTTTATAGCCTCCTTTCACGGCACGACATTTGACAACCCTCAAAGCAATCAATCCACAAGTAAGCAAACACTGAATTACTCAGGTATGAGGAATACGTTCCAATAGTCAATGAGATATACTTATAACATTCTAAATATCTTAAAGTATTCTCATGATGGGTCAGTCCAATACAAGTTCCCAACTTGCATCCATGCAATCGATTCATGACATCCCATGTCCTTCAGCCCATGAAACAGCGTTGTGAATTAACTTGCAAACTAGTCTTCTTCAGTCATTAGTGTCTATTCTCAATGACCTGAGACATAATCAATATTATACTCCAGGTCACTTAATAGGTTTTCATTATCCAAGACATATTCTTGATAACCTATTTGGAGATACAAAATTGATTCCGGACTTTCATTTAACACTAAACCAAATTAAATGAATATGAAATACAACTTCATATAAATGATAAATGGTTTACTCTTCAATGTCTAAAATCATGAAAATCAATCATAAATAAACATCATGAAAATCACAACCACTATCCAATGTGTTTGATTCCCATCGCAGATAAATGAGCCTCATGCTTGGTCTGCGGAAGAGGTTTAGTCAAAGGGTCAGCGACGTTATCATCCGTTCCCACCTTGCATATCGAAACGTCACCTCTCTCGACGAACTCTCGAAGAATGTGATATTTCCTGAGTACATGCTTGGATTTGTGGTGTTCCCTTGGCTCCTTTGCCTGAGCAATGGCTCCAGTACTATCACAGTACAAAGCCATTGAGTCGGATATGCTAGGGACTACACCAATCTCATCAATGAACTTCCTAATCCAGATAGCTTCTTTTGCAGCCTCAGATGCAGCAATGTACTCAGCTTCAGTTGTAGAATCAACAATAGTGCTTTGCTTGGCACTTTTCCAGCTCAGTGCTCCTCCATTCAGGCAGAAGATGTAACCAGACTGAGATTTGAAATCATCTCTGTCTGTCTGGAAGCTCGCATCAGTAAAACCATCAACAACCAACTCATTTTGCCCACCATAAACCAAGTATATATCTTTAGTCCTTTTCAGGTACTTCAGAATGTTTTTGGCCGTACTCCAATGCGTCTCACATGGATTAGATTGATATCTACTCGTTGCGCTCAAAGCATACGAGATATCAGGGCGAGTGCATATCATAGCATACATGATAGATCCTATTGCCGAAGCATAAGGAATCCTACTCATTCTCTCTCGCTCATCAGGTTTTGTTGGACACTGATTCTTGCGAAGATTTGTGCCATGTGTCATGGGTAGAAAGCCTTTCTTAGAGTCTTTCATATTGAACCTGTCAAGCACCTTCTCAATATAAGTGCCTTGACTAAGTCCAATCATCCTCTTTGATCTGTCTCTATAGATCTTGATGCCCAATATGTACTCTGCTTCTCCCAAGTCCTTTGTTGCAAAACACTTTCCAAGCCAAGTCTTTATAGACCCTAGCATAGGAATGTCGTTTCCAATAAGCAAAATGTCATCGACATAAAGGACAAGGAAAACTATCTTACTCCCACTGACCTTATTGTATACACAAGATTCCTCTACATTTCGTTCGAAGCCAAATTTCTTAATTACCTCATCGAAACGTAGATTCTAACTCCTGGATGCTTGCTTCAGTCCATAAATGGACCTCTGAAGTTTGCATACCTTCCCAGTATTGTGTTTGTCAACGAAACCCTCAGGCTGTGTCATATACACATCCTCTTCCAAAATCCCATTGAGGAAGGCGGTTTTGACATCCATTTGCCAAATCTCATAATCATAGTGAGCTGCAATTGCTAGGAGAATTCGAACAGACTTAAGCATTGCAACTGGAGAAAAGGTTTCATCATAATCCACCCCGTGGACTTGTTTATAGCCTTTAACCACCAGCCTAGCTTTAAAGACAAAGACGTTTCCATCCTTGTCAGTCTTTTTCTTAAAGACCCATTTGTTTCCTATGGGTTTTACCCCATTTGGCAAGTCAACCAAGTTCCAAACATGATTTTCATACATGGAGTCCATTTCGGATTTCATGGCCTCGAGCCATTTTAAGGAGTCGGGGCTTGTCAAAGCTTGACCGTAGGTTGTAGGCTCATCACTTTCTAAAAGCATGATTTCACAGTTTTCAGTCATAAGCACATCAGTGTACCTTTTTGTCCGAGTCATGTACCTTTCAGACCTACGTGGGGATTGAGCTACATCAGTTGTCTCCAAGACAGGTTCCGAATTCATCGTAGCCACTTCATTAACAGGTGTCTCTGAAGGGGTAGATGTTTCCGGTTCTGACTGTTGCTCGCCTCGAACCTCGTCGAGGTCTATTTTCCTCCCACTTTTCATTTTGGAAATGTGATCCATCTCCAAAAAGACACCATCACGAGCAACAAAAACTTTGTTCTCAGAACGGTTGTAGAAGTAATACCCCTTTGTCTCTTTTGGATATCCCACAAAAAGACATTTGTTAGACTTGGGTGCAAGCTTGTCGGTTATCAACCTTTTGACATAGGCTTCGCAACCCCAAATCTTCAGAAAAGACAAACGAGGAACCCTTCCTGTCCATATCTCATATGGTGTCTTTTCCACAGCTTTAGACGGTGCCCTATTCAGTGTGAAAGCTGCTGCTAGAAAAGCGTGTCCCCAAAAGGAAACTGGAAGATTGGCCTGACCCATCATTGACCGAACCATATCCAATAAGGTTCGATTTCTCCTCTCGGACACACCGTTCCATTGAGGTGTTCCTGGAGGAGTCAATTGTGAAAGAATGCCACAATCTTTCAGATGGTCAATGAACTCTTGGCTTAAATATTCGCCACCACGATCCGATTGAAGTGCTTTGATCTTCTTGCCAAGTTGATTCTCTACTTCACTTTGGAACTCCTTAAATTTTTCAAAGGATTCTGACTTGTTTCTCATCAAGTAGACATAGTCATATCTACTCAGATCATCAGTAAAGGTAATGAAGTAGTTGAATCCACCTCTAGCACCCAAGCTCATTGGTCCACATACGTCAGTATGAATAAGACCCAATAGCTCATCTGCTCTCTCACCCATCTCATTGAATGGTGATTTTGTCATTTTCCCCATCAAACAAGATTCACAATTATTAATTGACTCCAAGTCAAATGATTCCATAATTCCCTCCTTTTGGAGTTTCTGCATGCGTTTTATGTTGATGTGGCCTAATCGCCAATGCAAGAGGTATGTTGGATTCGAATCATTTGTTCTAGCCCTTTTTGCATTCACGTTATAAAATAGTTTATCCAGATTAAGCAAGTAAAGACCATTGACTAACTTTGCTGAACCATAACACATCTCTCTACGATAAATGGAACAACTACTGTCCTTTATTAAAAAATGAAAACCTTCCATGTCCAACACAGAAATAGAGAATGTTTTTGGTAACACTTGGAACGAAATAACAATTATTCAAATCCAAAGTAAGCCCCGAGGGCAAAGATAAACTATAAGTTCCTACGGATAATGCAGCAACCCTTGCTCCATTCCCCACTCGTAGGTCAACTTCTCCTCTTGCCAATCTCCTACTTCTTCTTAGTCCCTGCACATTTGAGCAAATGTGAGAACCACAACTGGTATCCAATACCCATGAAGTAGAGTCAGCAAAATGACAGTCTATAACGAAAATACCTGCAATGTCGGCGACCTTTCCCTTTTTCGTGTCCTCTAAGAACTTGGGGCAGTCTCTTTTCCAATGACCAGACTCATTGCAGTAGAAGCACAGTGACTCAGTAGGATTGGCAACTTTCTGCTTACTAGCTGGAGGCTGCATTTTAGGCGCATTGACAACTTTCTTGCCTTTGCCCTTACCCTTTGCCACTTTCTTATTCTTCCATGCATTTTTGAACCGATTTCCCTTTTGCACCATGAACACCTCTGATTTGGTCTCATTCTTGACACTTGGCTCAACAGTTTTAAGCATCCCATGCAGCTCAGTCAAAGTCCTCGCCATCCCATTCATGTTAAAGTTCAACTTGAATCCATCAAAGCCATCATGAAGGGAATGGAGAATGAGGATAGCAAACAATCCATGTTATCAAACAATCCAATCATTTTCAAAACACGAGGTCCCACTGGTTTCTTTTTCTCGAGCTTACAATCGAGAATAGCCTTGTTGGTCTCAAACCTTTCTATCCTGGTCTGCTCTTGAAACATAGTCGTGAGCGCCTGATACATGTCGAAAGCATGAGTATACAGAAACTACTTTTGCAAATCTGGACATATACTAGCCAACATAAGGCATTTGACATCATTTGCGATCTCAACAATTCGCGCATGCAATTTCCTGGCGGCGCCATCCGCCCCTTCCTCGAGTTCAGGGATTGGTTCATCAATGGCACACTCCTTTCTTTCTTGCATCAGAACAATTCTCAAATTCCTTTGCCAGTCCAGAAAGTTACTGCTGTTCAACTTATCTTTCTCAAGGATTGAACGCAGGTTAAACGAGTTGTTGTTATTGTTACCAGTCATGATTACTACAATGAAATAAATGCAATAAATAAACCATTTAAAATTAATAACAAGCAAAAAAGCACATAAGCAATTAAACAAGTTATCTATACATTTTATTCGAATTCAAGTTTGTCCCATGAATAAAATGATTCCAAGACCCTCAAAATCACAAGTACCTAAGCATGCTTTGGCTTGTCTTAAATTCTTTGATTTTAGGTAAGCAATCCCATTGCTAATAGTATCCAATACTACTCTTGGTTGATGAGATACATCCAATGTATTTCTCATCTCCTTTTGTCTCAACATCTGAGAACCCCTTAACTTATATTGATGAGCAAACCAAACTTAACATGTAAACCCCTTTCACTAGGTCTACCCGCATTTTACTCCTAAGATTAGAGATGACACTATAACTTTGGCGAAAACAATCATCAGTGATCAAAGGTTAAATGGGTGTTATCTGTTTGGAAAGACAAAATTTAGCTCATTATTCCTTTTGGGACTTAAGGTTCATTATGTTGGTTTGACCATTAGTGAACTAATCTATAATCATCCCACACACTTAGACCACTCATTCGCATTTATAACATAAAGCAATAAATAAATGCATAATGAATAAAAGACAGATAAAGTGATCCTAGTATGGCCCTCTAGTCTTGACAAAATCTCCGTCTTGTCTTCTGGATCCCATCCTCCGGTCTTCTCATCGATCTTACAATTTATTTCAACTTAATACAAAAAGCTAAAATTAAATTTAAAATACAATAAACGGCACGCAGACCGCAAAATTACATCTAATGATAACGGTACGCAGACCGTAAAAACCACTATATGGGTCATACTAGTCACTTGTATCCCTGCAATGAATCCAATTCATACATTCTATCCATTCACTTCTAAAGTGAATGGTCTACAATTTCACGCAAATAATCATATTATTAATTAAGTCAACTAATTTCTAAAATTATTAACTTTAATTAATTTATATGCTCATATTTAATTTTGCACTTCCAAAATCAAAATTACTCCCACTAAAATCCAGAATTAAAATAAATAAAATTTGGACCTAGTCCATACATGAGCCCAGCCCAATTAAATTTAAATGAATTTTATTTTATTTAAATTTTCTGGACCGAACCGGTCAACCATGACCAGAACCGAACCAAGAACCCGGTCTGACCATATTCCGGTCCAACCAGAATATTCCAATGGTCAGACCAAGCCCAGCACTAGGCTTAATAAGAAACCCTAGCTTTCTTAAACCTGCCGCTACAGTTCCACCGCCGCTACAGTACCGCCGCCGCTACAGTACCGCGATGAACAGTACCGCGATGAGCAGTACCTCCACGATGAACAGTAAAATAAAATAAAACAAATTATAATTTTGAGTAGGATTAAATCAAATTAAATTATCCAATAATTTATTCGATCACATGAACATAAATCTAAATTTTCAATTTATGTAATATCCATCTACATAAATCCTAGATCATATTAATACATGCAAAAGGCTATGATACCACTGAAGGGTTTGACTAAATCTAATTTAGCGGAATGTCAAATCCATATAACAAGATCGCATGCATGTTACTAATACGAATGTACATAAGGGTTTAGTTTACCTTTTGGAGCGTGATTACCCGGTAGATTCTGTCTGCCACGGAGACGAGGATCCCTGTTGTGATCCCTCTACAAGTATCCACACAGCACGATTGGATCGCCTTCACCGCTGTCAGCTTAGGACAGATCCCGCAAGCAAGTCGACGAGCTCCGCCTCCTCCTCCGGACTTTGACGATGAGACTATGAGAAACCTAGGGTTTATTTGTTTCTGGTTGTTCAACACATGAACGCATACGAGAGAAGACTGATTCTGTTTATTACTGTAAAAGTCTATTTATACATAATAAACAGAATCCCTTAAACCCTAATCTTAATCAATATGGGCCTAGCCCAATAAGACTCTTTTCTCATGTAATTACTATTAGACTCCCAGACTAATAGATAATTACCTTTTGTCCAATTTCATACTTTGTGTGTGACCCTATAGGTTCAGTTATAATAAGCTGCGAGGTCAATATCATTGACGCTAGCAGATCGAAAGCGGTTTCCAGCTAAACATTTCGATCACTCAAATAACTGAATTAATTATCTTCGTAATTAATCCTCCGGCTATTTAGGACAATGCACATTGATCGAAGGACACTATTCCAACAATCAGCATGGATGGATATTTGGGAACCGGATTCCCCTATGGAGCCGAGGCTTTTCCTTTTACTGAAGAGATGTTGAGGAAGACGGATACTGAACGCAAGCAATTGCGAGATGATAGCTTGGAAAAGCTTTTGAGGCCCTCTGAATCTTCCCCGGATGATCCCGGATGTTGTTGTTCATGAGGTGAATGCCGCACATGATACGGATCCACCGATGCACACCGTATCTCAGAAGGGAGGAAGAATAAGCACGTTGGGTTATACAATATATATACGAAGTTGTGGTCATCATCTTCCTCACTATCTTTGCATATAAATGTGAGAAGTAGTGTCCATGGTGGACTAGTTCTCGAGAACGCATCCTCAAAAACATGCTGAAATCATGCTTCAATTGATTTAGACAAGGGCGGAACTGGGGGGAGCGCAGGGGAGCGGCCGCTGCCCAAGGACTCCGGCAAAAGAGCAAGCCTTACTGTAGCTGTTTAGGGGAATTCGTCGAAAATTTCGCCGGAGACGCAGAGAAGACGAAGTACAGGGGCTTGTTTTTTATTTTATTCCACCCCCAAATTTAGACAACACCGTTTTATAGTTTAGGAAAAAAAAAAGCCCAAATATTAGGAAATTTTAGATCCCCAAATCGGCCAAACCCCAAAACATAATTGAAACCCCCAAATTCGTCGGCCGCACCGCTCAAGTCGTAGCACAGCCCCCGCAAACGGCAAATCCAGTCGCTACTCATTTGGGCAATGGAAACTCAAGATTGTCGAGCCAAGTTTGAAGAACACTCATCTGGGCAATGAAGTGAGAGCACTTGTGGAGATTGGAGAAGGTAACTACTTTGATTCCATCTCTTTGTTTTCGTCTTAAACAAGTTTGTATTCGTAGTGATATTGCCCAGAGTATTAAGAGCATCAATGATAAACTGGAGTTGACACTGAGAGAGGGAAATCAATTTAACTTTGTTGATTATTGAGCATCAGTTGATTATTTGCTACTCACTTTGCAGAGCTTTCTTGTCTGGCAACTTCTACTGTCATTTATATTTCTGGGCAGAAGGTATCGAATTGCTTGGGTGCTTTCTTGTAGCTGTTGGTGTAATAATAACAGTAGCAAGGTAAGCAATTCATGCCCATGTTTATCATTAACATAGAAATCTTGAAAACTATTTTAGAGTATTTAGACAGTGAGTATTTAGACAGTGTTGTTTATTTTTTTTATTTGATATTAACAGGCTATGAAGAGATATTTTAATCCAAGTGGTAATGAACCTAGTGCCGAGGATAGCCAAAATCAAGAGGGTAGTAGTAGTCGAAAACAAGCTCGTGTTGAGTTCAATCCGAATGACATTGTAATTGATCCCGGTCTACGTAAACCTATTTCCTCATTCGATGGCTCTATCACAAATCAAGTTATAATGGAATATGTGCGGAGAGGTCCTTGCCAACCTCGTGGTCACTTTTTTCCGAAGGTATCGAATGACTCTAGATGTTTCTTAGGTGATTGGTTTGATGAGTATCCTTGGTTGGAGTACAGTATAACAAAAGATGCTTCCTTTTGTTTATGGTGTTATCTATTCAAGAGTTATGGAAATGCTTCACATCGTGCATTTACTGTGAATGGGATGAGGGATTGGAAAAAGAGTCATTACAAATTTAAGAGGCATATGGGGGAAGTTAATAGTGCTCATAACTGGAGTATGAACCGTTTCATAGAACTTAGCACTCAAAGGCGTACTATCTCACATTGTTTGCTGGCACATGGAACTGAAGCTTTGATTTCTTACCGAATTCGTTTGAATGCCGTTTTGGATGTGACTAGGCTCTTATTAAAACAAGGTCTTTCTTTTCGGGGTCGTGATGAAGGGCTTGATTCCATCAACAAGGGTAATTATCTTGAGTTGGTTGATTGGTATTGCAATCGAAGTGAGGAGGTTGCATCGGTAATGAATGAAAATGCTCCGGGAAATTGTAGGCTGACTTCTCCCAAAGTTCAGAAAGAACTCTCACATGCTTGTGCTGGTGAGGTAACTGATGTTATTATTAAGGATCTTGGTGATAGTACATTTTCTATATTGGTTGATGAAGCTAGAGATTCCTCCATAAAAGAGCAAATGGGGGTAGTTTTGAGGTATGTCAACAAAGAAGGATGCGTTCTTGAGCGTTTTCTTGGTATAGTGCATGTGACTGAGACTAAAGCCATTGTTTTGAAGAAAGCACTTGAGAATCTCTTTGAAACTCATAACTTGTCATTCTCAAGGTTGAGAGGTCAAGGATATGATGGAGCTTCAAATATGCGAGGAGAATTCAATGGATTGAAAGCTTTGATATTAAAAGAAAACTCCTCTGCAAGGTATGTCCATTGCTTTTCTCACCAACTTCAATTAGTTGTAGTTTCCGTTGCATATAGTACTCAATCAGTTGGTGAATTTTTTGGGTATCTTGTTGCAACTACGAATCTAGTTGGAGTGTCTTGCTCTAGAAAAGACAAGCTTCTAGAATTGGAACATGATAGAATTGTTCAAGCGTTGGAAAATGGGGATATTGTTAGTGGAAAGGGCAAAATCAAGTTACTAGTTTGAGACGGCCCGGTGATACCCGGTGGGGATCACATCGTACTACTATTCTCCGTTTCATTACTATGTGGCCTTCTATCATCAAAGTGCTCCTATGTATATATGAGGAGGCTAATTCAGATGTTCATAAATCAACAGCAAAGGGGTCAATTGATAGAATGGAAAGCTTTGAGTTTGTGTTTTCACTGTTATTGATGAAACGTTTGTTGGGAGTTACAAATCATTTGTCCATTGCCTTGCAACAAAGAGATCAAAATATTGTGATGGCTGTGCGTCTCATAAAAGCAATGAAGGATGAATTACAAGAATTCAGAGATGTTGGTTTTGAGATATTGTTGGATGAAGTCAACACTTTTTGTGTGAAGCATGAGATTACCTTAGATGTGATGGAAAATGACGGAGAATTCGTTACCGTTCTAGACGATCTGGAGAAATGTTTACCAATCTTGATTTCTACCGGATTGATATCTTTCTTAAGGTATTATTTCAATTTTCACATACTTTAATTTATTTCCTTTCATTCTCATATATATGTTCTTGTCTAATTTGTATTATTTCGATACTAGACTGTTGATAGGATGATCCTTGAAATGAATGAGCGGTTTCCTGAGTCAAGCACAGAGTTGCTTACTTGTATGGCATGCCTTGATCCTAGAGATTCATTTTCTATGTTTGATGGTGGTAAGCTGCTTCGTCTTGCTGAAATGTATCCGAATGACTTTTCTGTATGTGATTGTGTCGAGCTTGAAGAAGAACTTAAAGTTTACATTCGTGATGTAAAAGCTGACATTGACTTTTTAGCCATCACGGATTTTGGAAGTCTTGCTCGAAAGATGGTTGGATCACGTAGAAATGTCATCTTTCCATTGGTATATCGTCTTATTGAGTTGGTATTGATTCTACCAGTTGCAACTGCTTCAGTTGAACGAGTTTTTTCTGCCATGAAGAAGATCAAGACTGACTTGCGCAATAGAATGGGAGATGAATGGTTGAATGATGTCATGATGGTGTACATTGAAAAGAAAATATTTGCTGGGATCGGAAATGAGCCGATTATGCAACGGTATCAAAGATTGGATACTCGTAAATTTCCGCTCAGTCCACTTGTTCCTACTTCTACTTCTAGTGTTGTGAACATTAGAGAGTAGTTTTATAGTGATTTAGAGTACTTGTTAAACTTTGATGTTTGATTTTGAATATTTTATTATTGTTAATTAATTTAAGTTGAACAATTGAATTATTTTTTTGACACTTAAATCTCTCGCTCCCCCTGATAATTTGTCCTGGTTCCGTCACTGGATTTAGATACTCCTTTTGCACTGTTGGAGGACTTGTTCTTGCACAACAAATCCCCGCCAATCCTTTAGGTGCCTGAAATATTTAAAATAACACAATCCTAGCGAATTAATGGATGATTTATTGCATGCGAATTAATGGATGATTTATTGCATGCGTTTTTGAATAATGCAACTATATATATACACCTGAGATGACCAGGGGGAGACAATAGTTAGAATGCAAAAAATGCATGGAAGAATCCGGGAACAACTTGCCGTAAAAGGTTCCCGGCACCGCCGCGATGATGCACGATCCCTTCGTCCAACCATTTTCCTTTTCCATTTTTTCATAAAATTCAGGCAACCCTTTGAATATGAGATTAAAATCATTGGATACTAAATCATTCATAAAATACTGAACGGTGGGCATTTGTGCATTCGGTAGAATTTTTCAAAGCTCTGTATGATGTTCTGAGCTGTTAAAAATGCATTTGGACCTGAAGAACATCCCAAATCACCAAATTTCACAGCGTTGATCTGCACATTTCCCATATATCCGACTAATTCCTTGATGCATTCGTCAAGGCTGGGCTTCACTTTTTCCAGAATCAACCTCTTAACAAACAAACACAAACATGAGCATAATCAACATTCAGTTTAGTGATTTAAACTGCGTATAGAAATCTAATACTAGACAATTAAGAGGGAGAAATATTACTGGGAGCGAAGAATTTTTGGCATAGCTCGCTGGATCTTCACCGCCGATCATATGAATGACTCCTTCCATCTTGTCTTTTTTCCCTCTTTATAATGAAAGAAATTTACAATACAAAATCAATATCATCAATTAGGAAACTTATTAAGCTTGGAAACAAGAAAAAAAATTTAATGCACTCAGAGTCTCACACTGGATCTCGATGTTAGGAGAAGGAAGTGAACTGATGTGATATTCAATTGATTTCCCCTGCTAATTTATAGTGTAGCTTTTCGGTGAGTTTGGGTTTAGGGGTCTTAAGCGAGTCGAGTTGAGTTTGAGTAGAAGTGTGCTCGAGTTTGAACTCTTTAAATTAAAATTTTACGCGCTGATAATACCGGCCCAATACCATACTGGGCCGGGACTAGGGGCCCATGGCCCAGGGTTAAGAGTATAGCGCCTTTCCCCGGATAGAGGCGCTTCCGGACAAAAGGAAGGACAAAGAAGTGGTCCTGACCCTTATCTGAAGCAAGCAGTATCAACTATAAATACTCGACTCAAACAGTGAACAAGGTATGTGACTTATATCTCTCTACTTATATTGAGAGTTCAATCCGTACGTTTACCTTCTCCACTATCCCCATCTCATCATCACGCCGGAGCTTCCTCCCCGGGACGCTTCCCGGGGATTGTTTTGCAGGATTGTACTGGACCAGCCGAGAAGGTGACCCGGGCAAGTGTTAACCCGGAGACGGACGGATTTTGGTAGCATCAATTGGCACGCCCAGTGGGACATCTTCCACCTTTGCATGATGGAGTCGCCAAGGAGAGGGCGCGGGCGCCCAAAAAAGAACACGGTACCTTCAGGGGGTAGTCCTCTTCCACCTCCGGGAGACGAGATGACCTTGAGGCAGTTGCAGGAGGAGGCTAGGCACCAGCGGGAGCTAGGGGTACCGCAGGACGGCCACGTGGAAACTGCCTCTGACGAAGCCGACTCAGAAAGAGAGTACCAGGAGGAGCCAGGACCAATGCCCGCCGGGGGTGGTAGCCCCCGGGCCCAGGGACCTGAAGTTCGGGAGGAGAGGCAATCCCTGGCTGATACGGAGGAGCTGGCGGCGTTGGAATTCATGAGGGCCAATAAGGAGTTGTACCGACAATGGGTACTCTCTATCCGGGATGGTCGGAGACGGAAGGAACCCGGGGAGAACCAAGCGGGCCCTCCACGGGGGTACCAAAGAGAGGTTATTGACTTGGATGGAGTCGTCCAGCCGCCGAGGATCCAGGGGCGCGTGAATTCTTCCACCATCCCACCCTCTTTCCCTCCGAGTTTCGGGGTAGGAGGGGGAGTGGTCGTGGGACAGCAGTCGAATCTGGTCCCCCACGCTCCGCCTTATTACCCACGTTCCAGCTGGGAGGCGGGGCAAATTGGGTACGATTTGCCAGTTATGCCGGCAGGGTCGTTGGGTTATCAAGCCCCCGGGGTCCAGGGGAACCCGACCCAGTACTCTATGCCCATGTACGGATCAATGGGGATGAACTACAGTTACCCGGAGAGATATTATCGGGAGGATGATAGGATGCGGGGGTACCAGGTGGCGCAGCAGGACCCAAACTCTTTGGAGGCTCGACTGGATAAACTGGTGGGAAGAAACGGGGCTAAACCTACCTCCCCTTGGGTGCCTCGAGTGCTTGCGTACCCATGGCCGCCGGGCCTCCGGACCCCGGAAGGAATCCCAACATATAATGGGGAGACAGACCCGGAAGAGTTTGTTAGAACATACCAGAACCTAATGGTATCAAGGGATTTCCCAGAGGAATTAAGATGCAAGTTGGTGGGTTGTTACCTGAGAGGAAACTGTCTTTCATGGTTTGATTCCTTGCCCCGAGAAAGCCTTAGAGATTATTACGATTTCTCCAAGGCTTTGCTGTTTAGATACGCCGGGCTAAAGAAGGAAGGAAAGCAGCTGACGGAGCTTCTGGCCACCCGGCAGAAGGCTGCGGAGGGGTCAATGGAATACTACCGAAGGTACATGGATGATAGTATGAAGGTCGTTGACAGGCAGCAGCAGGAGAAGGCGGTGATTAGTGGGTTTATAAATGGCCTGAGGGACATGGCGTTGTTCCAGAAGTTGATGGAAAACATCCCGGAAACCTTTCACAACTTGCAGATGGCAGTGCAACTGTACTGCGCGGTTAACGATGCCACGCGGAAAAGGAAAGAAGAATCCGGGGGATTCCTCCCGGATAAAATGGAAAGAAGAAGGACGGCGGACCAAAGTAAAAGGGATCCGGCCCCCGCACCGGCAAACCGGGCAAGAGCGGACAGCTTCACCCCGCTCAGCAAATCCCGAACGGAGATCCATGCTATCCACAAGGATTTGTTCCCGGATCCGCTGCCTATCCAAGGGACCCCGTCTAAGGAAAATGTAGATAAATGGTGTGCTTATCACAAATCTTATGGGCATTCGACGGAGGGGTGTAGGATGCTGAGGAATGAGATAGAAAAATTGATAGAAAGGGGGCAGTTGAGAGATTGCGTGGCGATGGAGGCGAAGAAGGAGAATCCCCGGGAGCAGCCTCAAGAGCAGCCCCGGAGGAGGTGGCGGCCTAACGCGGGGAGAGGAAATGGGAGAAACCAAGGCAATCAGGGCAATAGGGCCCCGGGAAGGCCCGCTATAGCTGCTGCACCAGTCCAAGCAGTGGAGCCTGCCCCGGCACCCAACAGGATGATCAACGTGATAAGTGGAGAAATTGGAGAGGCCTGCCAGTCAGTTTCCGCTATCCGGGCTCGGACGCGATATGTTCCCCCGGGGGAGGTTCAGGGGAAAAGGTTTCGTCCCGATGAGACGCTCACTTTTTCTGAGATGGATGCAGCCCCGCCGCAGATGCCCCACTCAGACCCAATGGTAGTAACGGCGGAAATTGAAGGTTTTTTGGTTAAGAGGGTGTTTGTGGACGACGGGAGCAGCGTGGAGATTATGTTCGCTTCCTGTTTCGACCAATTGGGGATTGGGAGGCAGAACTTGAAACCTCCCTCGTCTCCCTTGTCAGGGTTCACAGGTAAGCCAGAAGTACCTTTGGGGGTGATTCCCCTTGTAGTGTGTATGGTGGACGAAAAGGATCGGAGCAAGAGGGTCTCAGTGACTTGCAACTTTGCGGTTATTGACGCACCCTCACCATACAACGTAATCATAGGAAGACCATGGCTAACCCAAGCGCGGGTGGCGAGTTGCCCGTATCTGCTGACGATGAAGTTCCCCACTGCGCAAGGTGTGGCGGTTGTGCGGGGAAGTCAGGCAGTAGCAAGGAGTTGCATGATGACAGCGATCTTGGACGCGAAGAAAGCAGTAGGGGCGGTACACGGAGATGTTCCCCGGCAGGAGCTGGAGGAGATGCAGGTGGCGGACAAAGGGACGGTCACGGTGGGTAAAGACCTCCCGGACGAAGTAAAGAGCGCTCTGAAAGAACTCCTGGCCAGATACCAAGGAGTATTTTCATGGAGCCCGGAGGACATGGTGGGAGTGTTGCCGGAGTTGGGGGTGCACAAGCTGAACATAAGCCCGGCAACAAAACCAATCAGGCAGAAGAAAAGACCTGTAGCCCCGGAAAGAGCAGAATTTATAAAGAATGAAGTAAAGAAGTTGGAGAAAGCCGGGGTGGTCGAGGAAATCATTTACCCGGAATGGATAGCTAATCCGGTCTTAGTCAAGAAGCACGATGGCAGCTGGCGCATGTGCATTGACTTTACAGACTTGAATAAGTGTTGCCCCAAAGATAGTTATCCTCTCCCAAACCTGGATCGGTTGGCAGAAGCCATCGCGGGCTACTCGGTGCTAGCCTTCTTTGATGCGCACAAAGGTTATCACCAAGTGCAGATGTACGAAGCAGACAAGGCAAAAACTTCCTTCATCACCGATTTTGGAACTTTTTGCTACAAGAAGATGCCCTTCGGGTTGAAGAACGCGGGGGCTACCTACCAGAGGATGGTGGACAAGCTTTTCAAGGATCAGGTGGGAAGGAACATGGAGGTGTATGTTGACGATATGGTGGTAAAAAGCAGGGCTTACGGGGCTTTCTTAAATGACCTGGAAGAGATGTTTGAGAAGCTAGAGAGGAGCAATCTGAAGTTGAACCCCTCCAAAAGCACCATCGGAGTAGGCGCGGGGAAGTTCCTAGGCTTCATGGTGTCAAGCAGGGGCATCGATGTTAACCCGGAAAAGGTGGAGGCCATAGCCAAAATGACCTCCCCAAAGTCGGTGAAGGAAGTTCAGCGGTTAACCGGGTCCCTAGCGGCTCTAAGCCGATTCCTGTCAAAGGGGGCGGATAGGCAGTTGCCTTTCTTCAATATTCTCAGGAGGGCCAAGACGTTTGAGTGGTCCGGGGAATGTGAGAAGGCATTCCAAAATCTGAAGGTGCACCTTCAACAGCTGCCAACTCTGAAGAAACCATTCCCGGGGGAGGAGCTTTTTCTGTATATAGCGGCATCCCGGGAGGCAGTAAGTGCTGTGCTAATCAAAGAGGAGGAGGGGAAGCAGCACCCAATCTATTTTGTTAGCCGGGCACTTCGGGGGGCAGAAACCCGGTATACCGAGTTGGAGCAGCTGGTCCTGGCGTTGGTGCATGCTTCAAGGAGGCTTAAACCCTACTTTCAAGGGCATCCCATAGTGGTCCTTACCAATTATCCGCTAAGGCAGATCATGTTCAAACCAGAGGCATCAGGGAGGATGATGAAATGGGCGATAGAGTTGGGAGAGTATGAAATCAGATATGAACCAAGAAAGGCTATCAAGGGCCAGGCCCTAGCGGATTTCTTGTTGGAATCAGAAGCAAGGATAAATGAGGAACAAGAGGCGCCTAAAACTCCGGAGAACATGGCTAAAGCGGAGACAGACCCGGCCTGGAAGTTGTATGTGGATGGATCGGCTCACTCCGGGGGCAGCGGAGCGGGAGTACTGATAGTCAGCCCGGAAGGGAAGGAGTATCCCTACGCAGTTCAATTCACTTTCAAAACAACCAACAACGAAGCCGAGTACGAAGCGCTGATCGCGGGGTTAAGGTTGGCAAAAGAGATGGGCATTAAAACTATCACGGCACACAGCGATTCTCAGATTGTGGTGCAGCAGGTAAAGGGAGAATATGAAGCCCGGGAGAAGAGCCTGCAAAAGTACCTGGAAGCGGTAAAGCCTCTGATAGCCGGTTTTGAAACTTTTAACTTGGTTCAAGTTCCCCGGGAGAAGAACTGTAAAGCAGATGTTTTGAGCAAGTTGGCTTCCTCAGAATTAAAACCTGAGCCCGGCCAAAAGTTGTACTTGGAGGTACTAGGGAGAAGGAGTTACCAGGAGAATGATCGAGTAATGCTGGTAAACAAGGAAGAATCCTGGATCGCGCCCATGCGGGCGTACCTCGAAGAAGGAACCACCCCGGAGGATAAGGCCCAGGCCCGGAAGCTGAGGGTTAAGGCGCCGAAATATGTGGTCCAAGAAGGGGAGCTGTACAAGAGAGGATACCTCCAACCTCTGCTCAAATGTGTGGAAAGAACAGAAGGTCAGCACCTTATCCGGGAGGTGCATGAGGGATCTAATGGCAGCCATCAGGGAGCTCGCACGGTGGCCAGGAGGATCTTGAGGCTGGGGTATTATTGGCCAACATTGTTTAAGGATGCGGAAGAACATATACAGAAGTGCTTGGCATGCCAGACGTTTGCCCCGCTAATCCACGTTCCTCGGGAAGAACTGGTCGGAATCACAGGTGCGTGGCCGTTCAGCAGATGGGGAATTGACTTGGTTGGACCATTCCCGACTGCCCCGGGAGGAGCCAAGTACTTGATTGTGGCGATCGACTACTTCAGCAAATGGGTGGAGGCAGAACCGCTCACCAACATAAGGGGGCTAACTTGTGTCAAATTTTGCTGGAAGAACATCATCTGTCGATTTGGTATCCCGAAGGTCATAGTAACGGATAACGGGGCGCAGTTTGAGAATGATCCTTTTAAATCATGGTGTGTTAAGTATGGTATAGAGCAGAAGTTGACGTCGGTATACCATCCCCAGGCGAACGGGCAAGTAGAGGTCACCAACCGCACCATCATCAAAGGACTGAAAACCCGCTTGGAAGGCGCGCGGGGAAATTGGATCTGGGAGCTACCCAGCGTTCTTTGGGCCCACAGGACTACAGAAAGCTCAGCTACCGGGGAATCTCCGTATTGCTTGGTGTACGGGTCGGAGGCAGTAATACCCGCAGAAATAGGGATTCCGAGCCCTCGAACGCAGCATCAGCGCCCGGAAGAAGAAGACGCTGGACGGCGCCTTGACTTGGACCTCCTGGAAGAAAAGCGAGAGAATGCAGCACTTCAGGAAGCCAAGGTGAAGGAGCGAGTAAAAAGGTATCACGACAGAAGGGTGCGAAAGGAAGTCTTTACCCCGGGAAACTGGGTGATGAGAAGAAATGATAAGAGCCACCAATCCCCGGAAGGGAAGCTGGCTCCCAACTGGGAAGGGCCGTACAAGATTAAGGAAGCATACCCGGGAGGGAGCTATGTGCTGGAGGACAAACAGGGAAAGGAGATCCCCAGAAGGTGGAACGTAGCTAACCTGAGAAGGTTTTACGGGAAGTAGAACGCCCCGCATCGTACCACGGCCACTAAAGCATGAATATGCTAGGCATAAATATTCCAGGTATGGATATGCCCCCCCAGAAGCGTGAATACGCTAAGCATGAATATGCTAGGCATGAATATGCCAGGTATGGATATACCCCTCCCCGGAAGCATGAATATGCCCGGAGAGAAAACCCGACATTTAGCGTTGTTCTGGGTTTAAGGAAGATTTGCAAAAAGGGACCCATGGGTAGCTCCCATTAGGGTGCCCCGCTAAAGTGGACCCGGAGCTTGAATGAAGCCCGGGGGCCAAGAGATGTAAGGTTACAAGAAAGAGTTAATGAGAAGGGTTTCTTTTTATTTTCAAAAAGGCAATTTTATTCAATCTTTGAGTCGCATGAACATGCGCCCATATTGCAAAGAAACTATTACAAAGAATTTTATACATCGCATGGACATGCGGTCATATCACAAAAGAACGATTACATAGTATTTTGCATACAGGTTCCCCTATCTATGTATCGATTACACCCACTTGGGGCCTGACCCGGAAGCACCCTCAGGGTTACCCGGGCGGAAACCCCCTCCAAAGAACTGAGAAGACAGGAGATCTTCGGCGAAACGGGCATCCGGAGCCTGATTGAACGCAAGCTCCTCCTCCAATTGAGCGGCGTCTTCTTCATTCAATTCTGGGATAGGGATAACCACGGACCCTTCCGGAAGTGGCTCTGCCAAGCGCATCCTCCTTACCCCGGCCGACGTAACAAACTTGTAATTAGGAAACAAGTCTGCTACACTCTTACCTTTCTCTTCTCGGCTGATGCGGGTACCTTCTGCGGTTTTCATTCCCTTTGTGGTAACACCCGAGTCAGCAATTTCCCGGATGCGCCTTATCCGACGAATTACCTCCTCCGGGTCAATAGACACGGTCATATCCTCGTACCGTTCATATGCCACATCCACCTCCACTCGAGCGGGGACCCGGCGAAGGCTAGAAGGATAGGGCTCTGCCACTCCTGCGGCTATCTTGGTATGCCACTCCACGGCATCCAGATAGGCCTTGTGATTAGGAGCCCCCTCACCAAACTTTTTCGGCATGGCCTCCATACGTTCAATTGTTCTGCGAACCCCGGTCGGAATATCGGTAAGAGGAGACACCCCAACTATGCCATTTCTAAGTCCCAGAAGGTGATAAGATAGCCGGATGGTCAGTAAAGCATCCTGGAGGACCCTATTTCTATGGGTAAGGGATCGATTCTCCTTCTCGAAATCACACAGAAGACGATTCTGAGCGGAGCGGGTTTCCAATGTCCGGAGTTTTTCTTGCGCCCGCTCTAGTTCACCCCACACCATACCAAGCTCCCGGGCGGTGCGACGACGAGAGTTGTCCTGAAGGGTTTGCAATTCGGCAATGGTCTGGTGGGAGTTTAAGGCTTCCCGCATATGATCGGAGGCAAGGTCGAAACATTGATTTAAAGACCCGAACTTGGCCTCGACCGCCTTAAGAAATAATACCAGGGCTCGGATCGTTCCAAACTCCTGGAGAAAGCAGTCCAGCCCTGCCTCGGCCAATGCCCGGGTGGCCTGGTCACCCCCAAACCTCCAATGAGCTAGTTTTCTTTGAAGAAAAGAACATTGGAGGCATCCAGCGCGGGGGAGTGAGAAGTAGGTACCAGAAGAACTACTAGGATGAGCAAAAACGTAAGGCACAGACCCGCGCGGGAGAATTCCCTTTAAGGGGCGCTCGGTCTACAAAAAATGAGTGATTTTATCAAAAGGCAGAACTTATATTAATCAAAACGGGCACTGAGGCCAAAGTTCTACACATGCCTCCCGGGGAGGAAGATTACAAAAAAACACACTTGAAAACTACAAAAGGGAAAACTGGAGTCTAGGGAAATACATCATCCGCAGCAGGGTCTTTTCCTCCCGGGGTAGCATGAGCTCTCTTCCATCTCCTCTCCAGTTCGGCCACATCCTCCTCAGACCAGAAGGGGCCATAGTAGGCGGGGGCGTCCACTTTTGGCTCGTCCTCCGGGCACTCAGGAAATCCCACCTTCCGGACAGCCTTCCGGGATTGATACAGCAGATCATCGTGCCCCCTCGGAAGTCCCACGGTGTAAGCACCGGTATTCTCCTCAAGGACAGCCTGGTACCCGAAGTTATCAGGAATAGCGCAGAATTCCTGATAACTGTCAGCCCAGTGGGGCGTCTCAGGGACCACCCCGTAAGCATTGAAATTTTCTGGGCCGGGGGATTCAGGAACGGCTGTCTCTTTAGTCCCCGGGAGCTTGATCTTCTTAATGTCCGAGGCTGAAGGGGCCCGGGAAGACATTTTAAGCGATTCCCATAGTTGGGGTACCAGGTTCTCCAGCTTGGCTTCCTGAAGAGACCTCCAGCGGTGGCTCAGCAGATCGCTTGCCTTGGGACGATAATAGGATTCCTGGGCTTCGAGACGAGCAGGTCCCGGAAGCCAACCCCGCAGCCTGCGGTACATCTCGTGGCAAGCGTCCTCACTAGCTGCAACGGCAATGTCCTCCAGTCTTTTCTCGAAGTCGGCCGAATGGAGAACTTTCCGGACCACAGCGTCCAGGGCCTCGAGCTGGGCCTCTTTCTTGTCCTTCTTAAGAGAAGAATATTTCTTCTCCACCTCCACCAGCTTCGCCTCTTTCTCAGAGAGCTTCTTCTCCCGCTCGGCGAGTTTCCTTTGAGAAGTCGCCAACCGGGCTTCCAGGTCGTTCCTCTCGGCCAACTTCTCCCGGGCGTCGCGGAGCTCCCTCTCCTTCTTAGCAAACAAGCCCGCGTTGTACTTAGAATAGGTCCGGTTGAGCGCATCGGCTAATTGGGAGTCCGCCAGGAGCGAGTCGGCGAAGGTGGTGGTCTGGAAAATCAAGCAGGAGTAAGGCTACCTGGAAAAATAGAAACATAATGACGAGCAATAAGATTTAACATACCTCTTCCCTACCCTCAGGGATAGTTTGAGAATCATCCCGCACAGGAGAGTCCACGGGTGGAGGAGGTGGAGTCGGGGTTGCGCTTTCTAACCTTTGGCGAGAAGGCGGAGGAGTTTCCTTATCGTCGGTCAGAGGCCGCTTGAAGCGAGAGCTAGCCCCACCGCTGAAAGTAGGATGCCGGATGAAAGTCCTTTTCCCGGGGCTAGGGGAAGATCCTGGGGCTCTCTGTTGAGAAGACAATTGCTGCTGGCGGGTCCCCTGGGGTGTGAACTCAGGACCTTCGGAGGCGTCCGGACCAGGCGGGGAGGCCACTTGCTGCTCAGGAGTAGCTGCTCCCGGACGAGGATTTCTCTGCCGATTGTGGTCCCCGGAAGGCATCCTGTTGAAGGGCGTAACGTCCGCGTGTAAAGCTGGCTGAACTGAAATCAAGTAAGGTAAAAAGTCAGAATGAGGCACATGTACATATATATATAAAAAGAAAAAGAAAGTCGTTAATAGGCACCTCCAGCCGGCCATACAGCGGAGATGGTGGGAAGGGAGAAGAGTTCTCTAGGGTATATCCCGCGGGGCCAATAATAGCCCGCGTTCCCAGTCTTAAAAAAGGCGTCCATGTCTAGGGGGGAGAGGCGAAGAAAGTTATGATCATTGGAAATGTCTGCGGGAAGGTAGGAGAAGGATTTTTTGTCCTCAGGAACGAGGGAATCGTTCCAGGGGGGCATTGGATACGCCCGGGAATCGCAGCGGAAGAAACCCTTCGCGAGATACCCCTTGGCAGATCTGGGCTTACTCCTGATAAAATCCTTTGTCCCGGAGCGGATCACAAAGGAAAACACCCCTGGGAAAGACGCGTGAGCACGCCGAAGGGCGTAGAAAGAACGAAAGAGATGGAGGGAGGAGGAGATGTTGCATCTCGCGCAATTGACCAAGAAGGCCAGCACCAATACGACCCCGTTGGGGTGAAGCTGGGCCGGGGCCATCCTATAGAAATCAAAGATCTCGGAGAATAAAGGAGGAAAGGGGAGGCTGAGCCCGTATTGGAAGTGAATCCGGGGAATGCAAGGTACTTCCCGCTCGGATGTACCCGGGAGGAGTTTGGATAAAGACGCATTCAACGGAAGAGGAATAAAACAGCGTTTAACTAAATCTACGACGTCCCTATCTAGAGAAGGAGCAGGCCCGGAAAGATTTAAAAACTTATGACCCGAAGGCTTCACTCCATGAGTAGGACCCCGGGGAGCATCCTCGCCCGCCTCACCGAGCGTCTCCTCATCCTGACCCTCCCGGAGGTGGCTAGGATGCCCGGAGGGGTGTGAACCCTCCCCACCCAAGGGCGACGCGTCCGGGGCGTTTAGTTCCCGGGGCGTACCCAAAGCCTCGGAATGAGTATCCGGGGAAGAAATTGGGGAGGAGGCCAAGCTATCAGCCGCCCTGAACTGGACTTCAAACTGGCCTTGAACTTCCTCGGTGTTCAAGGAGGAACCGGAGTGGAGCGGGGAATCCATGAAAGTAAGAGGAAGAAGGAAGAAGAGCTTACTTGGCTAAAAAGGCGAAAGGCTGGAAAACGGAGCGTCTGGAAATTATGCGAAGAAAGTAATCCAGTAAGAAGGATCAGGCCCTTTATATAGGGAGGTGAATAGAAAACGTCGCCTCAAAAGAAGGAAAAGCAACCGCGACACGGTAAACGAGGCCCTGTTCGATGCAGAATGCGGAGAGGCGGCGTCTGAAATTGATTCCAACACGGAAGGGTCCTACCAAATAATAATGGAAGGGAGCGCAAAAGACCAATCCCCCGCGTAGCAAAACCCGGGAGACTGGTCTGGGGGGCTAGTGATAATACCGGCCCAATACCATACTGGGCCGGGACTAGGGGCCCATGGCCCAGGGTTAAGAGTATAGCGCCTTTCCCCGGATAGAGGCGCTTCCGGACAAAAGGAAGGACAAAGAAGTGGTCCTGACCCTTATCTGAAGCAAGCAGTATCAACTATAAATACTCGACTCAAACAGTGAACAAGGTATGTGACTTATATCTCTCTACTTATATTGAGAGTTCAATCCGTACGTTTACCTTCTCCACTATCCCCATCTCATCATCACGCCGGAGCTTCCTCCCCGGGACGCTTCCCGGGGATTGTTTTGCAGGATTGTACTGGACCAGCCGAGAAGGTGACCCGGGCAAGTGTTAACCCGGAGACGGACGGATTTTGGTAGCATCACGCGCCAAATACGAGCTTCAGCTCTATTGATCATAAAAAAAATGCTTGAGATCGACTTGTGCTCGAGTTGATTTGCGAGTCCAATAAAAGTCGATTTTTAAGTCGAGCCAACTCAGTTTGTAAAACTCAATAAGTTCAAAATCAAGCTAACTTGTCTTATATAGATCTCATTTATGAGATATTTTAACCAACAATAATCAAAATGATAAAATATTAAAAAGAATTTAGACAAAAATAAAGAACAATCGGAATGTATTCATATATTATTTATCTTACCCATTTAATATTTTATTCATATATTATCTTACCCATTCAATTTTTCCCTTATTTACGTTTATTCGATAAGTTCGTCAAGCCTATCGAGCTGGTAGAAATATGCTCGCACTCTACTCATTATATAAACGAACGAGTTCGAATTCAAGTCCGAGATCAAGTTTAGTCAACCCAAATTCAAACTTAAATGTCAACCAAGTTGCTTACGAATGGGTCAGTTCATTTATACCCTAATTTAAGTGATACCTTTACTTGTACTATGTAGAAAGCCGTGTGCTTTCTTTTAATAGGAAATCTTTTGCTCCATTTATAGAAGTTGGTAACCAGTCAACGTTATCTATATTTGTATCCTGTCTATATCAACAACTAAGACCAACAACGTGTCATCCACTCACTTAACTGCACATAGGTACGTGGCTTCTTTTCCAGTTTCCAGCGGTGAGACACCTGCCTGTTTCATATAGTACAACTCATCGCCTTTATCGATATGTTTCAAAACCCAGTTCCGTTTTCCATATCCCTTTTTACACCTCCATTGTTGTTGTGCTAATTCTTTTTTTTTTTTTGACGACGTACTAATATAAAATCATACAACAGAAATTACAAAATCAAGTGTCCCTTTGGTTCTTGAGAGAAATGACCAGATTGGTGAATGCAGCTTGGCCTTGGTCATGAACATGGTTCACCACCTTTTCTGTATATCTACGGAACAAATCATCCATAATGGCCTCACCGAAATGGCTTGCAAAAGCTGGTTCGAAAACTGCCCTGAGATACGTGGCTACGTATATATACATGCCGGTTGGATCATTCCCGCCGGAATAGCCAGCATCCAGGGGAGTCTTGAAAGCGTTGTATTCGAGGATTTTGAAGGATCCTTCATCTTTTATTATTTGCTTTATTTCATCGATTGAAGCATGGTATATGGGTAAATTGAAACAATCCACCTTCCCTTCCTCTATGCTTCCCTATTTTATTACAAGAGTCAAATATTCAATCGATCAATAAAAAAACCAAGTAGGTAGTTTGGACATATCAACAAATTAATTATCAAAATAAACATTACAATTTTTTTATTTTTTATTTTTAGTTTTAAACCTTAGTAGTAAAATAGTTGTTAAAGTTTGTACAGAGGAGCCATATGGAGCTTAGTCGCTTCCAAAAGAAAGAATAAATAGGCCTACGACAAAAAAAACACCTATTCATGTTATCAATGCAAATGTCAGGATCAATTTAGTGATTGAATCAACGAAGCACAACTCTGCCACCTGATTAAAAAGTTTCATATTAATCAATTTTGCGCCGTTTAGTCTGGAGTGAATGAATTAATACTATGAACATCTATGCTATATAATTGGGCATATCGCATCCATAAAATATTTCACATCAGTCTATCATAAATCCAAAATGTTGTTGTTATTATTATTATTATTATTATTATTAGACCACTCATTTAATATATATTAACTTTTTCTTTTACCTCCAAAACCAGATCATGCAAGGCGGCGACCATTGGATCCGGAAAGAAACTATAAGCAGCTTGCTCATGACTGTCCAGCAGTAATGTCAGAAGCAGGTGGCCATGATCCACTAATTCTTGAGATCTCGTCCTTAGGAACATGCTGAAATCATTTGTAAATTGTTCCATAAATAACCCTCGAACTTTAGCAGGACTTTTTTCCAGACAGTAAAAGCCGTCTTTACTCATGGAAATTCCCGATTCGGTCCCTAATCCACTTGGAACCTGAAACACAGATTTTATGCATGATCAGCTCATTCTTGCCAGCTAGCTAGCTAGTTTCATGAAATTCAGTGTATTGGAGAGCATTCGGTCACATCATTTTTATCAAACGCTATTGAACGTTTTCAGTAACCAAAGTGAATTCAAAAAATATTAATGCTAAATTAACATGCAGATGCTCGTACTATACCTGAGATAACCAGTGAAGAGAATAAGAGGAGTGCAAAAAATGCATGGATCGATCTGGAAACAGCTTGCCGTAGAAGCTGCCGGCCATAGCAGCGATGAGGCACGACCCATACTTCCGGCCATTTTCTTTTTCTAGCTTTTCATAGAACTCAGGCAAACCTTTAAACACTAGGTTAAAATCATTGGATACCAAATCATTCAGAAAATATTGAATGGCGGGTAATTCAATTTCTTCTTCCTGAAGATTTCTCACTCGCTTGTCAATACTTTGAATGATGTGTTTGGCTGTCAAAAATGCATTTGGTCCAGATGAACATCCCAAATCACCAACCTTTAGGCATTTTGGGACAGTTGCAGCATTTTCTATCAATTCTTCAATGCAGCTCTCGAGCACCGACTTCACTTCTGTTAATGCCTTTCGCTACGTACACACAAATTAATTAATGCAACTCTCAGGAACATACATCATTATAATTATCTATGTTACTACGACTCGAATCGGACACGCGCGGCAGACACTTGGTTTTCAAATTTAATCGACATGCGGTATGGTCAATAATGATTATTATCTCAAGTACGGTAAAATTAGTCAGATAATATAAATAAAATACATTTTCCTAATTAAAATATTTTGCATATGTCTTGCCAATATTCTTCAAAGTATTCTGTCACCAACTCGGACACAAATTTCGTTCGGATTTTAACCAAATCGAATCGACACGTGATCGGAAACCTAAATTGCCATGTCGGAGTAAGATAGTTAAAGGAAGCATGCATAACATAAAATTTGCAAGAAAGAATTAAACTTACTTGAATTGAAGAATTCTTCGCGTAGCTCTTATCATCTTCTCCTCCAATCATATGAAAACCTTTCTTCATTTTGCGCAGCTATCTTGTTATTGCAGCAAATGTGAGATATGAATGGCTGTTAATTAATACGTACGTGGCTTAATATATAGGGAATTGAGATTGGGATCTAATTCAAAAGTCAACTCTGCATAATGCGGTAGATTGAGTTGCAGATCTCGTCTGTATTAATTTATCATCACGGGTAGCACGACCAGAAAATTCCAGAAGGTCTTCCGCCCGCCACCGGCTGCTTTAGACCTACTTTTAATATAGTACAATTTTGATTATATTTAAAATATTATGTTCAATTTGATTTTACGAAACTAACAATTATTTTATGTACAGTACTAGAAAACGTCCAGTATAATTGGCTAACATGAAAAACGATAGGGAAACGATATATATCTTCTAAGCTCATTGTAATATATGATTAGCTAACAAATAAGTTAAATAATTCTTATCCACATTTTTTTAAAAGGTTAATTACATTAAAACCACATTTTCACTTCGAATAAGTTTTCATGAGGTTATTTTTTACAAAACTGAATTGAATTGAACTATAATGAAAATTGATGTATCAAAAAATATAATGTTTCAAAAAACAATTTACATATAAGATCAAAAAAACATGATCTCACAATCAAGTTTCAAATTACAATCGCAGGGTCAACTTTCCCTATCCATTTGATCTCCATGACCGACATTTCTTCATGTTCCTAGCTCTCCTGCAAAATATTTTCAACTTTTCAAACTCCAGTAACCCATGTCCCACCTTCAACAACACAAATCTCAATGCTTACAACCAAACTTCGACCACTCATTCCTTACCTCCAAAGACATAGACATACATAAACGCTAGTATTCCAAAACTCTGGCGATCCCTCAACCTCATCTCCGTGACCTATACCTCACCTCCAACCACACAAACCTCAACGCTATCGAACCTGAACATCAACATCAAGAACTCAAACCATCAAAAACCAGAACTTGAACCCCCAACAACACAAATTTTAATGTCTGGCCACTACCGGATCCACCACAACACAAACCCAGTCTTAAATCTATGATCCTCAACGCCGGAGACACAAAGCTCAATACCGAATTGCCATCAGACCATCACCAATGCCTGACCTCCGACTAACCACCGCTGAAGCATTAAAATTATCATGCTGGTTCTGGATCGGATTTTCCTGTAGTCGTTAGAAATGGATAATCATAACTGGGTTGCGGTCTAGAACAGTCATCCATGATATCGAATAATTAATGTACTCACCACATACACCACCTTATCGCGATATGTGGCGTACGTTGTCACAATATATTTTATATTCAGGTGCTTACCTTATCTTTTCCCAAATGAGCCTATCTGGTATGTGGTGATGTATGTCAACTTCTACGAAAGAAAAGAGATTTCATGTTGCAACATGATTCCTTGACAGTTGTTTCTTTGGGTTGATTGTACTGGAGGGCTCTACCAAGACCATCAATATTTTAAAATACTATGTTCAATTTGATTTTATAAAACTAACAATTAATTTATGTATTAGTGCTTCAATGGTCAACGTTTTGCGACCCCCTAAAGCCATATTTGAATGTTGCAATTTGATCGACAGTTCCAACATACCTCCAAATGAAAGACACCATCTTAGGCGCTCAAAAATCTATAAGCTTGGGATGCCTGTATAACATCACAAAGTCACCAGTTTTGTTTCTCGGATTGTTTGATCAATATGTTCAAAGTTTCTCAGTGTTTTCAAGCTCAACTCAAGTGCTCGACTTCCACGGGTTTTTTTCCAACTCAGCACGTGTTAGGGCAGCTAAACGGCTTCATCTCCTTCACTACGATGTGGTCCACCTCCCTCACCCAGGTCATCCCAATGAGCAGCTTCATCGTCGCTTTGCCCACAGACCTAGCCGATTTTGTATTGACCGTCTTAATCTGTTTGCTATTCTCGCCAACTCTAACATTCAACTTCAAGCGACGTGCCTCACACTCACTCATAAAGTTATGGGTCGTCCCACTAACAACTAATGCCAAAACTCTATTCACATTAATGAATGTCTCTAAAAACATAAGCGCGTTATTAGACGCACCTTCGTTTGGGACCATGATAGCGTTCATCAGCATGAAGGGTTGGCTTGGCTCACGTCCTCAAGCTCCTCTTCCTCGTCTTCTTGCTCATCAACGGCTGCGACCGTCACATTTACTCTACCCTCTTTTGGGCAGAATCTGGTCCAATGAGGGCCTTTACACTTATAGCATCCACCGGGTTCCTTCACACTCCGGCTGGGCTCCCGAGCGCCTTCCACTCTTTGCCCTTCACTTGCCAATTTCCAGTCTCACTAGAAACATTAACCAGGTAATCCACCAATTTCTCGGTGGCAGCAACGGCATCGGCATGGTCGCTCACTCTTTGCTTCTTAGCTCCTATTGCGCCCGCCCACAAGCTTAATGCCATCCTGGCATCTCAGTTGACCGCAATCAATATTGCATGAACCATATGTAAAAGGGTTGGAAAAAACTTCGAGGATGTGCGGATATGACTGCTCACCCTGTCATTCATGATTCATACAACAACACTATCAACTAGTGCAGAAACTCTATTCCCATTAACGAATGTCTCTAAAATATAAGCGCGTTAATGAACGCACCTTTGTTTGGGACCCTGATAGCGTTCAACAGCATGACGGGGTTGACATGGCTCACATCCTCAAGCTCCTCCTCGTCTTTATGCTCATCATCGGCTGCGACCGTCACATTCACTCTACGTCTTTTGGGAAAAATCTGACCCAATGAGGGCCTTTAAACTTGTAGCATCCATCATGTATCTTCACACTCCGACTGGGCTCCCGAACGCCTTCCTTCTCGGGTCTTTCATCTTTCTAGGAGTCCTGGCCGCGCGGTCTCTACTCTTTGCCCTTCACTTGCCGATTTCCAATCCCACAGAAACGTTAACCCAGTAATCCACCAATTTCTCGGTGGCAGTAACGACACTGGTAAGGTCACTCACTCCTTGCCTTCTCAGCTCCTTTTGCGCCCCACAAACTTATTCCACCGACGAAATTGAACAAGGAGGCTGATCGTGTCTTATGAATGATATTGCTTAGCTGATCGTGTCTTATTCCCGAACTGACTACATCAATAGCGCAAGCAAAGTGCTCGATAAATCACCTAGTTGGTTAACCTTTTGATATGGCTACTTTTTTTGTTGATATGGCTATTCCTTTGGCGATCGAGGATGTAGATAGGATTTGTTGTATGGGGGCTAGAAGAGTAGGAATTTTATCTATGGTTGTACTTGTGGGATTTCATCCAGATATTACATTTGTTGTTGTGGATAGTGATGCTGATATAATTAACTGTATCACCAATAACAACGACAAAATTCCAAGGAGGCTGCCATTTAAAGAGCCTGAAGCAGTTGTTTTCGTCAATCAAATTAAGAAATTTGATTTTCAGTAACGATATTGTAGGGGAGCTTAATCGATGCAGAGTGATATTTATAGCTATGGATGTGCCATTAGTGGAACGTCCTAGAAGTGTTAAAGTTGATTTCAATACTCGTTATTTGGAATCTGCTCTATTTTCTGTTTTTGATTCAATGGCTGTTCCGAGAGAAAAATAGGTTGCAATCAAGTTAACCATTCCACTGGATTATGAAAAACACATTTGAAATCTATGTCGTTGGTATGTTGCCTATCTCAAGTTAAACATTGTTACTAATCTAGAGTTTTTCTCTAAAGGAAGGGTCGTCCATGATTTACAAGAACCTCGTAAGATTGTGTTAGGGCGGTTTCACAGGGATGGACGAGGTTTGTTTAGCGATTTGTATCTCCTAATCGTGAATGATAACGATGGTAGGATTGAAATCGCTGATTTCCTTTCTTCAATTAAGGTCGGGAAACTCGTATCTTAATGCCATCCTGGCATCTCAGTTGACCGCAATCAATATTGCATGAACCATATGTAAAAGAGTTGGAACAAACTTCGAGGATGTGCGGATATGTTTGACTGCTCACCCTACCATTCATGAATAATACAACAACACTATCAACTAATGCAGTAACTCTATTCCCATTAACGAATGTCTCTAAAACATAAACGCGTTAATGAACGCACATTTGATTGTGACCGTGATAGCGTTGAACAGCATGACGTGGTTGACATGGCTCACATCCTCAAGCTCCTACTCCTCGTCTTTATGCTCATCATCGATTGCAACCGTCACATTCACTATACTTTTTTTGGGCAGAATCTGGCCCAATGAGAGCCTTTACACTTGTAGCATCCATCAGGTATCTTCACACTCCGGCTGGGCTCCCGAACGCCTTCCTTCTCGGGTCTGTCATCTTTCTAAGAGTCCTGGCCGCGAGGATGTGCGGGTCTGTTTGACTGCTCACCCTGTCATTCATGATTCATACAGCAACAAAAAACCAGGATGTGGAGGATTGGGTCTAAATAGAGGCATGCTTGTTTGTTCTGATAACGAGTCGATCCGATCACGATCATCACTATGTTCATGATCGACTCATTTAAATTTTGAGGTGATCACGATCGATCGCGATCGAAGCGATCAAAATAATTCATGATCATGATCAGATCATTTAAAAATTATAATGATCAATGATCGATGACTCGTTTAGATAATCGATTAAATGGTCAATGATCGATAACGATCGGCTCAATCAAATGATCAATGATCGATCATGATCAACTTAAAAAAGTAAAAAACTAACAAATTACTAGAAAATTATTCATCTGTTTGTTTATTAGATGTATATAATTATATTATATTATTCTTATCGATCGATCTCGATCACTTATCGATCTGTTAACGATCATGATCGAATTTTAATGTCCATGGTCGTTGATCGTTCATTTATTAAACGATCTTAAAATTTTGATCATGATCGGCTCATTTATTAAATGAACGATCTCGATCCGATCTTTAACCAACCTGATCTCGATCTTTTTAACGAACGCTTGTGATCGTGCTCACCTCTATTACTTGTGCAGTCACGTTGGATTGGTGAAGGAAATAAAAACTTTCATTACGTTGATTAAGTTGAGGACTCAGAAAATGGATGTTCTGGTCAAGATAATATATATTATGGGAACTTACAGGTGGACAATATGCATATATGGGTTTGCCAACAAAGTTGACACTGATGATACTCATGGCTCTCCAACTAATTATATTTCCACTTAGCTATTGAAAGCTTGGAATGTTAAGCTGCTGATATATGATCTCATAGTTACTCGTGAAGGTATCACCAGTTGCTTTCTTGTTAGATATACGACCTTCGATGGTCGAGTTGAAGTCCTTGACAATGTCAATGATGCTTAGAATCACTCACATGGTATTGTGTTTCTAAATCGATCGCCATTGTTTGTACAAATCTTTGAGAATCATTTTACTCCAATGGTCAGCACTTTGCAATCCCCTAAAGCCATATTTGAATGTTGCAATTTGATCGACAGTTCCAACATACCTCTAAATGAAAAAACACCGCGTGCAACAGTCTATAGGCTTGGGATGCCTGTTTAACATCACAAAGTCACCAGTTTTGTTCCCCAGATTGTTTGCTCAATATGTTCAAAGTTGCTCATATGTTTTCAGGCTCAACTCAAGTGCTCGACTTCCGCTGTTTTTGTTTTTCAACTCAGCACGTGTTAGCGTTTGGTTGCTAGACTTTAGTTTACTTTTCTCTTATTTACTGCAAATTTTCCTGCTAACGTTGAATGACATTGTAGCTATTCAAGGTTATAACATTTCATTTGGTTTTATTCTATTGCATTCTTAATTTGGACGCAAGTTATGTTATCCGCCATTTTTTTAAGAAAACATCAACTTTTCACGCCAAGTTTTGTCTTAGATAGCTAATTAATGTTCTTAAGCAGACGACCAACAACAGACGACCAACAATTTTTTCTCCACCGTCAGATTGATTCAACGGCTAAGATGCATCCCCACAACAATTGACTTTCCAACATCTTTCTCACATCAACTATTTTGCGATCAAACTCCACGATTTTGCGTCTTCAGAACTGCCCACGCTCTCTCCGGACAGTTCGTCCTCCACGATCTCCTTCATCCAGAGCCGAGTTCACCCACGTTTTAGCACAATGGCTCCAATTTTCGAGCTCATCATCCTCTCTATATATTGGTGCCCAATCATCCAAAGCTCCTCAAACTACCTGCGGCTGCAAAAACTACACAGGTGGGCAATTTTTTGGTTCTATCGTTTGTCAATATTACATAGTTAATATGGGCTTGTTAATTCTCTGTCGCTTGTTTCTTGGTTCTGTCGATCTTCAAAGGACTGTATGTTCTGTCGCTTTTGAGGTTATGTGTGTTTTAACAGAAATTTAACACTTTTCCCGTACTTTTCAAATGGCTCAACTACTTGACATTGATCAAGTGACCTTGCATAGCAAGAATTGGTCGGTAATAGTAACTGTTGCTCTGAAACAGCAAATTGGTGTATCAAGTTCTGGCTCAAGATATCAGAAATATGAATTCGTTGATTCAAGGGTTTGACATTCACCATATGTTTGTTGTTCGTTTTTTGTTATAAGATTTTTCAGAATTTTATTTTTTTTTGACAAATTTATGTTGCATGGATCGAAAGTGGAAGAGGTTCTGTTCGGTGGTGACATTGACATGTTGAGCAGTAGGCTTAAATTATTTAGCAAGGTGCAAAACATCCCTGAAAAACATCAGAGAAAAGGCATCACCAAGCAATGGGTGTTGAATGCAAGAACTCCTATCATGGAAATTCCCGAAAACCCCATGAACAACACCAAAGGTTATTCATATGCTTCATTTGATGATCTTCCTAAGTTCATGGACAACAAGCATCTTCCTGTTGGTAATTAGTTCTTTACAGTTTCAACATACCCCTTTTCTCTTACTTTTCTTTGATTTATTTACAAAGCCCTAAGATCATTAACCACATTCATTTTCATTGTGTAGATATATTAGCTGTTGCAATCCAAGTTGAGCCAATTAAGCGCGTTGTCTAAAATGGAGTAGAGAGAGATGTTCTATCATTCTCTATTCTTGATCAAAAGTAAGTATATGAATCCCTACAATTCTGCTTCATATCATTTGGTTTCACTCACATTTTTCAGTTCAATTATTGTAGTATGAAAATCGTTCGGCTTTCTTTGTGGGATGACTTCCCCGCGGAACAGGGTAAGACCATGAAGGATGACTTAAAGAATCACCCAATTGTTTTGTGCCATCGCCTCAATGTCACTTATTACAATGGTATGAAACTATTTGTTTGTATTTGTCAAATTCAGTAGCTCTTATTCACCATATTAAATTTCATTTTCTGCATATTACAAATACCCAGGTATTACCGTTAACACTAGGTTTGATTCTGTCGTCTTGGTGAACCCTCCGGTGAAAGAAGCTTTAGACTTGAAGAATTGGTTTGTGACTTATGCCTACCTTCATTTTTTATAAAAAAAATCTTAACTCTATCTTTTAACTCATTTGTTTTTCTTTTACAAGGGTTCAAAGGAATCGTAAACAAATTCAAGATTTGGTTAATACAGGAGAATACACATCTCATGCTCCGGAATTGAAAGTTGATGCTCCTCATGATATTACCCCTTTAGCCAATATCGACTCTTCTGAGAATGTATTGTTATCATTTTTACCTTTTTGGGTGGGTAGTAAAAGACTAAAAAATCAAAATCATTATAATGCTTTTGTTATGGAATTTCAGCATTATTAGTTTCTGTTTATTTCTTAAGGTTCTGTCGGCTTCTAATTTTATCATATTTATTGCAAGGTTATTTGGGCAAAAGTTAAGTTCAACTTCAACAACATATCACAAAAGTATTGGTATATGGGGTGTACAAAATGTCAAAATGTCACTTGGCTACTTCATCTCCTTTTCAAGAAGATTTCATCTGCCACAATATCAAATGTGGAGAAAAACAAAAGGCTTGACCCAGGTAAGTGTTTCTTTGTTCTGTTTTATATTCAACTGTTTTTACAAGCATTTGAGTAATATTGTTTCTTCTTTCTCTAATAGGTGTCGCCTTGATGCCGATTTGATTGATGATAGTGGGATCATTTCTGCAACTTTGTTTGGGGAATTTGCAGAGAAGGCATTGCAGATGAAACCCATCGATATCATGAACTCCAAGACAGAGGTACTGATTTTATATGTCTACATCATTTTTTAATGTTTCTTGGTGTTTTGGTAACTGGGATCCAGTGCTGAGTTTGGATTTTTATCATTTAAAGAGATCGTGCTTTAGTGATGTGTACATTCTTCTAAACATAATTTTTTATGCCATATATTAGGCTCTAGAAAACCATGTTAAGGATCTTCATTATGACCAGTTTGATGACAAACACTTTGTTATCAAACTGAAGCCTGCAACAAAGCTCAAACGTCATGACTCCAACCAAACGTATACTGTCATGTGTATTCAGAATCAATTTCTGATGCACCAGCCTTGGAGTCTGTGGCGGTTAATCTTGAAAAGGATTTCAATGAGGTTGCCAAAGGTAGCACAATCTTTCTTTCATCTTATTATTGTATCATGATGATTTAAACAATTGAATTTTCTTTCCTACAATCTGATTAAATACTACTATACATAACATGGTTCTTATTACTTTCTTTTCATCCTTGAACAACATAGCAGATGACACTCTACCAACCAAGGGCAGCAAGAGGCCTTCCATTTCGAGCTCGGATTCTCCAGGTGAATCTAACAAAGAGGCATCTAACAAGGAGGCTGTAGCAGATCAGATCCCAAAAAAACTAAGGTCTAGAAAGCCCTGAGATGAAACATTCACATATTCAACTACCAAGGGCAGATCTTCAAGAAACCACTTTCATTCCAGTTTATGTTTTTATTAAATCTTCCTAACTTTTTTAGACTGTTTTCATGTGTTGAAATTCATCAACACTTATTTTACGGCGTCATGTGTATATAGACATCAGTATTCCTTTTCTTTAATTAAGGTCTCTTACGCTCTTCGATTCATATTCGTTTAGTCGTGGTGGTTTCTATATTGCAATGTATCATCCCTGAGCTACCAATATGAGTTCTTCAAAGATTTCTTCCAAGTGTTTTTCTTTCTCTGGTTATTGATTATAGTGTTTAAATGATACTCCTGCTATGCTGATTTGTGTCGTTCTTGATTGCATCATCAGATTTCATCCTTATTTAGACTTTCTCTGGTTATTTCTTTTATCATCTTGATTTAGACTTTAGCTGGACCTCTAGAAGTAATTCAGGAGAACTGTTAGCTTCATGCATTCATGTTCTAATTCCAGGCACTGCAATTTTTATAGTTTTATATGCTTAAGAGTGTGAGTGTGTCGATGGAGCTGTGGATATTGGTTTGGTTTGTGTATATTGGATTTTGGTTTCCAGGTGGTTAGCCAGTTCTGCAGAATCAGTAAAGATTTTTATGTTCTATTTGTCACGGATAAGAAGTCGTGAAGACTTGCAACTGTTGATAGACTGCAGGGTTTTAATATCCTTGGGCCTCAGCCTCCCTGCTGTCTGTGTCATTCACATGCTGAGACTGCTACCCATTTATTTGCTCAATGTAGCTTTGTCAGGCAAATGATGGGAAAATTGGAACTGGGGATGATTCGAAATTTGAGAGACCTTAAAAAACGAATGGAGCAACTGAGGAAAAGACAGCACATGAAGAAGTTGATGTTGTTCTCTACGTCACTGTATGTAGTTTGGACAGAACGAAATTGCAGGATTTTGAAGGTCAAAAGTTGGAGTTGGAAGTGCTGGTGAAAAGGATAATAGCAGAGTGTCAAAGCAGGAGCTAGATTGTGTGTATTTTCTTTCTAGTTTACAACTGTTTTGGTTATTATATAGTTTGGTATAGGTACTGGTTTGGCATAGAGAGATGGCCAACATTTTGCTGTAATGTGTTTGATGATTTTAATGAGTACAACTTTTCCATCAAAAAAAAAAAAGTCGTGAAGAAATTTGAACCTGCATATGTAAAAGTGTGTTTATGGCAATGCTGTTGTTTGATCTATAGGCTGAAAAATGTCAAGAGTTATTGATCTATAGGCTGAAAACTGTCAAGAGTTATTGATCTATAGGCTGAAAACTGTCAAGAGTTATTGATCTATAGGCTGAAAAATGTCAAGAGTTATTGATCTATAGGCTGAAAAGTCAAAAGTCACAATAGTTCTTTGTCCCACTTGTGTTCAAGACACGACCCAAAATTGCAGCTCCACGTCTAAACATCGGATAACCCGTTAAAACTTCCTTTTCGTTCCAGTTGTGCGAACTGCAATATTAGCAATTTTTAACCGTTAACCCATTGTTGGATTTCTTCTTTTAAGTTTTCAGATATATTTTGTTTACTTTATATATAGTATTACAGTATAAGCACGCCTATCTCATGCTCAACAACCTGAGATAAAGCTTATATGTTGACCTATCTCATGCTCAACAACCTGAGATAAAGCTTATATCTTGATCAATACATCGTAAGTGATGAATGGTCGCGCTTTTGATTGGCTAATTTGTGGAAGTCGATGTTCCAACATCAAGCTGACAGATACCAGCAGGGTTTAGAATGCGGAATGCGCAAGGTTCATTTATGGTAACCTCCTGTTATGGAATATTACTGCGCGTCGTATTTGTTGCATGAATACAGTCCGATGGAATATTCTCAGCTCAGGATTTCGGATAGATATCGCAAAGGATTTGAACTGTGATCGGATAAGTATGCTTTGCGTGATTCAAGGAGTTTGAGATATCCAGGAGTCTTCTTCCAAGCTGTTAACGAACTGAATGAGAGTCATCGTGGAAGAAGAATTCCTCAGCCGTGGAAACTGTTGAAGGACACGGCACTGATCTATAAATGGGACAGCAGCTGCAACGCCAAAGCTACCAATTTTACAGAACTACAATTCTGCATCCAGAATTGTCCATAGCGGCGATAGGCAGCAAGGTCCATTAAAACTTCATGATACCTACTCTGGGACATGATGTTTAGTGTAGTAACCCAGCCATAAAACCTCGGGAGAGGTGATTGAGCATCCAACTGATAGTATAGCTAGTCGGGCCAATTGGCAGCAAGGGAGTTGCAAATCCACACTTAGAGTAGTAAAGATAAGTATTCTGTAATCTGTATCTTTGACGTACTAGTGGATGGTTACTACACTGGGCAAGGCCCCGCAGACGTAGATGCGTTGTATCGAACTGCGTAAACTATTGCTTGTGTCATTTACTTTCTGCAATTTATTTTATTTCATGTTGGAACATCATGATAGGCAGAACTAGTTAAATAGCAATTGTTTAAAGTAACGTAGATAGAATTTCAATTGGTATCAGAGCTGAGTCACCTTTTGTTTATCCTCTTGCGAGGTTGGTGAGATCAGAACTATCTACGATGTCAGGAAGTGAAGGCGGATCTGTGGCGAGGCCTCCCATGTTACATGCTGACAATTATAATCTATGGAAGACAAAGATGATGATTTTTATTTCTAAGTTGGATGATGAAGCTTGGAGTTCTATTGAGACAGCCTGGTCAGCCCCCACTGCAGTAGTTGATGGAGCAACAGTACCAAAACCTCAGCCCTGGACTGATGCAGAGAAACTCTCTAAGAAGTTGAATAACCGAGTATTAAACGCCTTGTTTACCGGGGTTGATGATGAACAGTTTAGAATCATTCATGGCTGTACTACAGCTAAGGCAGCTTGGGATGCTTTGGAGGCACACCATGAGGGGAACAATCCAATCCGGATGAGAAGGTTGGGTATGATCAGGACTGAATTTGAGAATCTGAGGATGGGTGAAGATGAATCTGTGAATGACTTCAGTGTGAGGATAAGAGAGCTTACGCACAAAGCTTTTCAGTTTGGGAAAAAATTCAGTGATAAAAAGCTTATGGATAAAATGCTGAGGTCACTTTCTCACAAATTTGATAGCAAGATATTTCCTATGCATCCGAATATTAACTGGGCTACGGTCACCTTTGATGAGATTGTGGGAGAGCTTAGAGCGGCTGAAATGCACCTAAATGATGGAGTGGAGCTTCCTAGGAAAAACCTGGCCTTTGCAAGTTCGGTTATAAACCCTCAGAAAGCGAATCATGTAGGAACATCAGTTGATAAGTTCAGTGAGACTGATGATCTGGAATTAGAGGGAATGGATCAACAGCATGTGGCGCTGATGTCAAGGAATTTTGAAAAACTTCTGAAATGAAGTAATGAGAAGAGAAGCTTCCACAATAAACCTTACCAAGCTAAAGTGAGGGAGGAGCCTACTCGAGCACCTGAAGGTTCAAAACATGCTGGAAAGCTGCAGTGCAGGGAATGTGATGGATATGGGCACATAAGGGCTAACTGTGCAAATGTTAAAACTACTGTGGCAAAGGCTTACAATGCTACATGGAGTGATGAAGAAGAAGAAGAAGCCCAAAAAAGTGAGAATCAGTTTGTCTCATTTGGTGCTAGAATTGAGGAAATTGAAGAAACACCTGTGCTAGAAGAAAACTCTGTTCCATGTTCCGACATCATGATCATAGAGGATATAAGTGAAGATGTGACAATCAATCGTTCGGCTCCATCTGATATAAGGACTATCAGGAACAAGGTTGAGGACTTAATCCGTGGTGCTATTATAGACGAAGAAACCATTGAAGATCTAAATTTACAGCTGAAAGCTATGACTAAGAGAGCTGTTGATGCCGAAACCTTAAACGAGACACTAAAGCAGAAGTGGATTGGCATGTCAACTAGGGCAAAAAATGCAGAAATCTCCGATGAGATCACCAGTAGAAAACTGGCAGCAGTAACCAAGAGGGCTGAGTCAGCTGAAGCCACTATCCAGAAGCTGAACAAAGGTACTGCGCAGTTAGATAACCTTCTGGCCCAAAGAAGTCATAAGAGAATATCTTTTGTACCTAAAGGGACAGTTGTGCAGGAACCAGTACCTGATCAACCTGGAGGATGGAAGGAAACCAGAAAAGCTCCTCCAAAGTGCTGCGAATATTGTATGATGCAGGGACACTGTGACTACCAGTGCAGAAGGCTACTTCGTGATATTATGTTTGGAAAGCAGTTCTCGTCATGTCCCAACATGGAACCAACTATGCAAACCAAGTTGACTAAAAAGGTATGGGTTCCGAAATCCGCAACTAACTGCTTTGTTGTTCATACCTGTCTTAGTCAATATTCCAGAGATACCTGGTATTTTGACTTTGGATGTTCTAGACACATGACTGGGTCTCGTAAGTTTCTGTCAAACGTGAGTCCATTTCATGGGATGGTGAAGTTCGGTGATGGGAAAGTTAGCAAAGTGATTGGCAAAGGTGAATTGCAGATCAAGGATCTACCCACTTTTCACAATGTCCTACTTGTGGAGGATTTGACTGCAAATCTGATCAGCATTAGTCATCTGTGTGATAGCAATTTGACTGTGCATTTTGATGAAGCGAAGCGTACCGTTCGAAATGGATCCGAGGAAGTGTTTACTGGAGGAAGATCATCAGATAACTGCTATGTTCTTGATCAAGATGTCACCTGCCTTATGTCCAAAACTGATCAGTCTGATCTATGGCACAGACGACTTGGTCACGCAAATCTGAAAACCTTGTCAAAAGTCTCCAGAAGTCAGGCCGTACGAGGAATGCCAGAAGTATCTTATCAAAAGGAGATTACCTGTGCACCATGTCAGGAAGGGAAACAGATCAGAAAGTCACACTCAGCCATACTTGATGTTACAACATCACAGAATCTTGAACTTCTCCATATCGATTTGATGGGTCCAGTGACTAACTATAATCCTACCGGGAAGAAGTATATCTTTGTCATAGTAGATGACTTCTCTAGATTCATGTGGGTAGAGTTTCTATCCGACAAGGCAGAAGCAGCTGGAGTATTTGCTAAGTTGGTTACCAGACTCAACACAGAAAAGTTCAACGTTCATCAGAAAGTTGTTCGAGTTCGAAGTGATCACGGAGGAGAATTCGAGAACTCTAAGGTCCAACACTACTGTGATGCAGTTGGAATCAAACATGAATTTTCTTCGCCAATTACACCTCAACATAATGGTATAGTTGAGAGAAAGAACCGCACCCTTCAGAATATGGCTCGGGCAATGCTGTGTGAATACAATACTCCGAAACGGTGGTGGCTCGAGGCTGTAAATACTGCTTGTTACACTATTAATCGGGTATATCTGAGACCATTCTCGACCAAAACAGCTTATGAAATCTGGAAAGGGTGAAAACCAAATGTTTCTTATTTCCATGTATTTGGAGTTGAGTGCTACATACTTCGAGATAGGGAATTGTTGGGAAAGTTTGACAAACGATCTGATGTAGGTGTATTTCTGGGGTACTCATTGAACAGTCGTGCCTACCGTGTGTTTAACAGGCGTACAGGAGTAGTTATGGAATCAATTAATGTAGTAGTCAGGGATAACTTACCCATCACTGATTCAGAAGAACCCGAACCTCTAGTTCAGAGACCTTCTGGACCCTCTTTGACAAGTGCTAGCCTCGTTTCAGACACTAATGTATCATCTATTCAGACTAACTCCCAATCTCAAGATACAGTCTTTAATTCACCATCTGATGTTCCAACATCATCCACTCCGACTACCCCGATTGGAAAGATTCACAATACTCGGAATCAAACTCAGTTGGATTATGCTCAGCTAAACAAAGGAATACATGTTGCTCGTTCTCATATGGCCCAATGTTTTATCTCCATGGTAGAACCAAAGAATCACAAGGAGGCAGTCCTGGATGAGTATTGGATTGCGGCTATGCAGGAAGAATTGGCACAGTTTGAACGAAATGATGTATGGGATCTTGTTCCTCGACCCCCAGGCATCAATGTAATCAGGACTAAGTGGATTTTTAAGAATAAATCAGATGCTGAAGGCAATGTTACTCGAAATAAAGCCAGACTGGTTGCTCAAGGCTATACTCAGGTAGAAGGGATCGACTTTGATGAGACCTTTGCTCCGGTTGCTCGACTGGAATCTGTCCGTATCTTGCTGGCTATGTCCTGTGTGTTACACTTCACCTTACATCAGATGGATGTCAAGAGTGCATTTCTAAATGGCGTGGTAAACGAGGAAGTGTATGTTGAACAACCCAAGGGTTTCGAGGATCCTTACCTACCTAATCATGTTTTCAAACTCAAAAAGGCGCTTTATGGGTTGAAACAAGCACCGAGAGCATGGTATGAACGACTCACACAGTTCTTAATCAAGAAGGGTTTTCGTCGAGAGGGAGTAGATCGGACCCTGTTCATGTTCCAACATGGAAAGGATATTCTGCTGGCTCAAATATATGTTGATGACATAGTTTTTGGAGCTACGTCAAAAGGTATGGTTGATGAGTTTGTTAAGATTATGACTGCAGAGTTCGAGATGAGTATGGTTGGAGAATTGTCGTATTTCTTGGGTTTACAAGTCAAACAGATGAAAGATGGACTGTTCATAAATCAGAAGAAGTATGCACTTAATCTGATTAAGAGATTTGGAATGTCTGATGCAAAGCCTATTCGTACTCCCATGTCAACCACAGAGAAACTGACCAGAGATGAGAAGGGAAAATCTGTGGATATGAAACTTTATCGGAGCATAATAGGAAGCTTGATGTACTTAACTGCCAGTAGACCAGACATATGTGTAAGTGTTGGTCTGTGTGCTCGATTTCAGGCTGATCCGAAAGAATCTCATCTTGTTGCTGTAAAAAGGATTATCAGATACATACAAGGTACAACTGACTTTGGTATATGGTATTCAAAAGGCTCAGATTCTACCATTCTTGGATGCAGTGATTCCAACTGGGCTGGGAATGCAGATGATCGAAAGAGCACAACTGGTGGGTGCTTTTACATAGGTCAGAATCTGGTTTCATGGTACAGTAAGAAGCAGAACTCGATTTCACTATCTACTGCTGAGGTAGAATATCTTGCGGCTGGGAGTTGCTGTGCTCAACTATTATGGATGAAACAAATGTTGAAGGACTATGGTATTGAAGGTGAGATTCTAAAAATACTATGTGATAACAAGAGCGCAATAGATATCTCGAAAAATCCTGTCCAACACAACAGGACCAAGCACATTGATATACGGCATCACTTTATAAGGGATCTTGTTGAAAAAAAGGAAGTGGTTCTAGAACATGTTCCTACTGAAGAGCAGCTGGCTGATATATTCACTAAACCTCTTGATGATGTGACTTTCGAGTATCTGAGACAACACCTAGGTGTGTGTCGAGTATAAGGTAATCCTAAAAGCCTTGCTCAGACTGTATAGTTGCTATTTGTTTACAGTTTAGTTGTTTTCTTTTCCTATGAAAAACAAAAAAAATTTAGGAGTAGTTGACTGTGTGATGTTCCAATCTGGAGCACACTCTATGATGGTTTGACCATATGGCTGGGAGTGAAGTGATGTCCCAACATGGGGATGACGTTTAGAATTCTCGACTACGGTGGGGTCCAACTGGATATATATGTGGACTCTCTGTTGGGCCGAAAATGGCATATTTTTAAATTTTTGGGAAAAGGAAATTCTCCGTATTGCTCTTCCCTATTCGCGCGTGAGAAGTCCTTGCACATTCCAACACCACAACGACTAAAACATTCCATTCATCTTCCTTTCTCTCTCTCTCTACATTCATCTCCCAAATCAGAGACAGAAAACTCTTCCGCTGCCAAAAGAGAGAAAGGTTGGATTTTTTTTAAAAAGCTGCATGTCCGAGGTGTTCTCCGATCACGAAATCACAGGTATTCCGATTAAACTTTCCAGATATTTCAGAAGCTTTACTCTTGATTCAGTCGAGTTATTCGCTGTTAGGAGACTGTGATTGTAGTTTGTGGTTGTTAGTTCAGTTTTGAATCTACTAGGAATATGGGTAGAAAGGTTAAGGGAGGCAAGGGTGGCTCTGCTAAGGGTAAGGCTCAGAATACTCCGGGAAAAACCCCGATCAAAAACCCTGAAATCCCTAGCTCCGATCAAGATCTGACAAATCTATCTCCTCCAAAACCCATCGATAATGTTGTTCAATCTGAAAACCCTGAACGTTTGAAAACCCCGATTCCCGCAAACTCTAAAACCCTTGAAAATGGTGAGAAACCCATGGATGATGGTGAATCGGGTCAGGGTAATGCTGGATTAGCTGGGTTCGTGATTTTTGGATGTATGACACTGGAGGAGCATGAGAAGCAGGTTAGGAAGAAACTGCAGGAAAACATTAAGAAGGCTAAGGAGGGCCTCAAAGTGTACAAGTCCTTAAGAAAAGGAGGAAGGAGAGGCAAGGGTAAATTCAGTGTTCCAACATCAGAGAGGTCGAGTCAACCATCCACTGAACCTAAAGTTCCTCTTGAAAATATTGTTGAGCCTAGCTCCAATGGTCAGAAGTCTCCTATTGGAAACATTGTTGAGCCGAGCTCCAATGTTCAGAAGCAGCCTACTGAGGTCCCAATCTTGCCTGAACCTAACTCAATAAGGGAGGCTCCAATCCCTCAGAAGGCTGATCAGATAGACCCCTTGATGCACCAAGCCCCACCTCAGCAAGACCTTACAGGTGCACCTTCGAGGAATGATGCTGAGAATGATGAGGATGATGACAATCCATTATCTTTGTTGTTTAATGTAGGGATAGCTTCAAAGAACAGGAAGCTGAACAAACCTGCAGCAAAGGGGGATGGTGCTAAAAAGAGACCTAGGGAGCCCATTATTGATGAAACCAAGGACAAGGAGCCTGTACCTCAGCCCCATCGCAAGACTAGAAAGACCTCTGCTCCTACTAAGAGGACTCAACCTTCCAGAAATGCGAAGAAACCAGCTGAGCCAGTTGAAGAGTCTGTGGAGCAGTCAGATGGTGAGAACTTTGCTGAAGAGATGATGCTGGATCATGCCATCTCTGAGAAGTTTTACTCTGAAGAAGCCAGGCAGAAGCATGTGATAGTCTCAGGCAGAAGGCTGATGGTGGAGGAAGTCTTTAATCTAAACAAGGTTGCTGAGATAGGAATGACTGAATACCTAGAGCTGATGAACTTGGTGCAAGCTGCCACTGGATTTACTGAGTATGAACCTACTGTGGTCAAGGAGTTCTACAGCAATCTGATGGCTGAAAACATAAATCCTACCTCTCCTTGGTTTGAAAAGGTGTATGTCAGAGGCAAAATTATTCCTTTCTCCCCTTCTGTGATCACAAAGTTTTTGGGGATGTCTTCTGACCTTGCTGGGGAGTATGAGTTTCCAGGTGACTATGGCATCACCATGGAACAGCTAGGATTGGAACTTACTGGTGGAATTCTGTCTAGCTGGCCTACTTCTAATGTGCTTGCCTCCAAGTTAACTCTGAGGTACTATATGTTGTTTAGAATTCTTACTGGATGCTGGATGCAAACTTCCAATACCACCATTGTGACCAAGAAGCAGGCTCTCTACCTCTATGGCATTGGAAAGGAGATTGAGGTGAATCTGGGGAGGATGATTTATAATAGGATCCATGCTGCTGCTTTCACTGCTCGGGTTAATGAATATATGCCTCACCCTTGTCTGATCTTTGCTCTGCTGAAGGAAGCTGGTGTTGATGTTCCAACATGTGACAACTGTGTCCAGGTCAAACTGATGGGGCCTAACTCTGTTACCCTGAAGCGTGATGTACTTGATCTGCCCTGGTCTAGAGAGGAACATGCAGACATGTCTGAGACTGTACAACTGGAGCTTAAAATGCAGGGTATTAAAACTCAGCTGGCCTTTCATCTGAAGCAGGTGGAGTATCACTCAGAGAAGGTGGTTAAGCTGGAAGCAGTCCTTAAGAAATACCAGGAGCAGACCATTGTGGATGATTCAGACAAGAGTCCTATCTTTTGAGCGATTGTTTATGAAGGCCCCTGGGTGGATTTTGTGTTGGCTTTGGCATATTTTGGCCCCAGGGGGAGATTATTGGATGTCTTGGATATTTTTTAATTTTGGATATTTTTTATAATTCTGAGTTATCGTTGGATGACTGTATTTCATAACCCAAGTTATTTTTGTTGGTAGTTGATGGCTGATTATCTGTCTAGTTGCATTCTTGAACTCAGGGGGAGTTATATCTTGAACTAGATTGAGTCTGATATTCAGGGGGAGTTCTTATGAGAATCTATCTTCGTGCCTGAGTTTTATATCAGTTCAGTTTTGCCATCCAATACTTATTGGGTCCACAAATTGTCAAAGGGGGAGATTGAAAGGTCGCGCTTTTGATTGGCTAATTTGTGGAAGTCGATGTTCCAACATCAAGCTGACAGATACCAGTAGGGTTTAGAATGCGGAATGCGCAAGGTTCATTTATGGTAACCTCCTGTTATGGAATATTACTGCGCGTCGTATTTGTTACATGAATACAGTCCGATGGAATATTCTCAGCTCAGGATTTCGGATAGATATCGCAAAGGATTTGAACTGTGATCGGATAAGTATGCTTTGCGTGATTCAAGGAGTTTGAGATATCCAGGAGTTTTCTTCCAAGCTGTTAACGAACTGAATGAGAATCATCGTGGAAGAAGAATTCCTCAGCCGTGGAAACTGTTGGAGGACACGGCACTGATCTATAAATGGGACAACAGCTGCAACGCCAAAGCTACCGATTTTACAGAACTACAATTCTGCATCCAGAATTGTCCATAGCGGCGATAGGCAGCAAGGTCCATTAAAACTTCATGATACCTACTCTGGGACATGATGTTTAGTGTAGTAACCTAGCCATAAAACCTCGGGAGAGGTGATTGAGCATCCAACTGATAGTATAGCTAGTCAGGCCAATTGGCAGCAAGGGAGTTGCAAATCCACACTTAGAGTAGTAAAGATAAGTATTCTGTAATCTGTATCTTTGACGTACTAGTGGATGGTTACTACACTGGGCAAGGCCCCGCAGACGTAGATGCGTTGCATCGAACTGCGTAAACTATTGCTTGTGTCATTTACTTTCTGCAATTTATTTTATTTCATGTTGGAACATCATGATAGGTAGAACTAGTTAAATAGCAATTGTTTAAAGTAACGTAGATAGAATTTCAAGTGATTCTTAGTTTAGTTCCGATGAAGTGTTAGTTTCTCATGCTTATGAAGTGTTTGTTAAAAGGCATATTTCAACCGGTTTATCACAACCTGCAGATGGATAAACATGCTGACCGTCGCAGATGCTATGCTGAAGCATCTGACGAAAAGAAAGAGGAGAGGAAGCGTCGCAGAAGAGAGAAATATGCCCAAAAAAGAGCTGCATTGCAATCCATACAGATTCAGTCTCATAAAAGGGCTTCAGGTTTATGTTTCTCATTTCAATGTTATTTTATATGCATGGCGCGCCGTAAGTAATTAAATCTTAGGTTTTAAATATTAACGATACTGCATATTGTGTTAAGGTTCTTCAAACGTAACAGAACCTGAGATACCACTCGAGTCACTGAATCCCAATTCTCCGTTACAAACGAATGCGACTTCAACACCACTTGACTTCCCAAACACGTTCGTTCTCAACCAAGGAAGAGGCAAACAAATGCATCTCCAGGTTCATCTCCCTTCCACATCAATACTTATTTATTTCATAAGGTTATGTGTGCATTTCAATTATTATTTTCCACATCAACCATACCCAGGTCCTACAACTAGGCCAATTCCTGAAAAACCATTGGAGCTGCCTAATGCACCAAATTGTGAGAATTGTGATGCAAAACGATTTCACGGCGAGTAACTTATTTACTTCTGTTGCTCAAATGGATCGGTTGCGGTTGTCTTGCCCCCCGTGCCGTTTAGTCTGAGTAACTTATTTACTTCCACCGATGCAGCATCCAGAGAATTTAAAAAGAAATATACGCACGTACAACAATAAACTTGCCTTCACTTCGCTGGGTGCCAAATATGATAAGGAATTGACCAAAAATCATAGAGGTCTGTACTGTTTCAGAGTGCAAGGTACAGTTTACCACAACATGACCAATCTGAGATCTAAAAGAAAGGAACCTGGCATACATGTATATTTTTATGATACTGAAGATGAAGTCAATGAGAGGACAAATTGGATCAAACTCTTCTTCGATATTTGATGACTGTTTTAGGAGACAATCCGTATTCCAACTTCTTGAAAAATCTCCGTGATGTTCCTAATCTAGATCAAAGAAGAGTGATTCTTAATGACTAGATCAGCGCCGCTACAATCTGCCATCTGTAAGCCAAGTTGGTGCTATATATCTTCCGTGAAGATGAATCAATTGATCAAAATACCGACAGAACAGCAGACATTCGGGACCGAAATTGTTTTCAGCATCAAGCATATTTATGATCATATAGTCTCTGCTCAATTTCCTGATCCCCAGTTGAATCCTTATTTGCACAGTCTTGTCGTGAAACATATGATGCACGTACGGCCCTTGTGGAGCTATGAATCCTGCCCACGTTTGCATGAGGAATGGTACATGTAATGTAACCTTGTCATGCGGAAGATGGTTATCCATTGTATAAAAGAAGCCAAGATGGGCTCACGGTTACAGTGAGGAACCATGTACTGGACAACCGTTGGGTCGTACCTCACAATCCTTATCTCCTAGCTCTATTTGACTGCCATATGAATGTCGAAATTTTCTCAACTGTGAAGTTGGTCAAATACATTTATAAGTATATATACAAAGGTCACGATCGTGTCAGTTTTAAAATTGGAGAGGTCAATGATAACCAAGAAATTGATGAGATTCAGAACTTTCAAGATCAGAAGCCCTCTGTTTACACTCTTCAGGTACATTTGGATGGCCATCAAATGGTTTCTTTTAGCAAGAAATTATGTGAGCTTAGCAGTTTGATTCAAGGAGTGGATTTAACCAAAACAATATACTAACGGAATTTTTTTCAATGAATCGATCAGATCCTACAGCTCAGCATCTGAACTTATTGTACAAATAATTTCCTAGACATTTTGTGTGGAATTCTAAGCACAAATGCTGGAGTAAGAGGAAAAGAGGTGAAGTTATTGGAGAGCGCTATTATTTACGCCTCCTACTTTCACATGTCCGTTGTCCTAAGTCTTTTGATGACCTCTTGATTGTCGATGACTTTCGATGTGCAACATATCGAGATGCAGCTTTGAGGTTAGGACTTCTAAATTCAGATTCATATACATCGAAGACAGTCTTATTGAAGCTTCAAACTTTCAGTTTCCAGCCGCCCTAAGATCATTCTTTGCTATCCTTATTGCTCACCAAATGATCCGATGAAATTATATGAAAGGTTTGAATCACACTTCAGCACTGACTTTGAGAGGTCCCCGACATTTGCTTGTCGAAACCGGGATAGGATTAGAGGAGCTGTCCTTTCAGATATTAATAGGATGTTAGAGCATATGGGGAAAAATATCAGAGACTTATCATTTGGGTCTCCGATGAAGTCTTCACCAGTACCTGAACATGATTTGCTCTCAATTAACAGTCTGAATCCTAATCAGAAACTTGCTTTTGATGAAATTATGACCTCTATACAATCTGGAAAGGGGCAAGTTTTCTTCATAGACGGGCCTGGAGGAACTGGTAAAACTTTGTATCGGAGTCTTTTGGCTAAAGTCCGGAACGAAGGTGATGTCGCAATTGCAGTAGCCACATCAGGAGTTGCAGCTTCAATATTTCCGGGAGGAACAACTGCACACTCCAGATTCAAGATTCCAATTGACTTTACAACTGGCTTGACATGTATTTAACTAAAATCTGCATTTCTTACAATTCATATTTTGTTTCTTACTATTTGCATGAATAAAGTCTGGTTAATGTATGAGAGATTCGTTATTGAGCATTTACTTAGGAAATGCAGTAGTTTATAGAAGAAAACAAAATAACAGCAGACCAATCTAGCTGTAGTAGGCCGGCGGTCTAATGCTGTACAACACAAATGATGTCCTTGAGATTAAGGAAAGAAATGTTAGGAATATAGATATTTAGTTATATTATTTTCTTAGTAAGAAAGTTATTGATTATAATATTTTCCCATTTAGTTTGTATTGTAGGTGTATAAATATTGTAACCATCATCATTGATGAATTGCCTTTTGATGATAATACGAAGTGCTATGTAAATACTATTATCACCTTATTTCTATATTTTATATTTTATCAAGAGCTGTTTCGTTCCTGGACCTGACTACTACTTTGCCGCCGTTGAGTTCTCGTCGACTGCTGCTAGCTGCCCAGAGTTGCCGCCGCTAGTTGACCTTGGAATCATCGATGGTTACCGATTACCTAATTGATGTAGATTTGCTGATCGTTCGACCGCTGCTAGCCACTATCAAGTTGCCGCCGCCCGTCGATTCCGTCACCGATTTGCCGATTGCTACTAATATACTGTTTTTTTACTCTACTAATATACTGTCCAAGTGCAATGTGCTTACGGCCCTTACCTTGCACTTGCGGAGGCGTGAAAGGATTATAGCATCCACACGGACCACCGATATACTACTTGATGGGCCCTTACCTACTCTTACTAGGTGAACTCTTCCGACCTTTGGAAACTACCGTTTTTTTTTTATGAAGTTAATGAAGGGGAGTACACTATACTCTTTTTCCCACTGGGTTTTTTAACGAGGTAGTGTGCTCTTTCTGACACATATTTCATGATCTTTTTTGCAAGTCGGCCATGGTCTTCACCATGCTCCAACTTGAGGGAGGGTGTTGAGATTAAGGAAAGAAAATAAAGATATTCAGTATATCGCTATGTTAGGAATATAGATATTTAGTTATATTATTTTCTTAGTAAGAAAGTTATTGATTATAATATTTTCCCATTTAGTTTGTATTGTAGGTGTATAAATATTGTAACCATCATCATTGATGAATTGCCTTTTGATGATAATACAAATAGCTATGTAGTAGCTATTATCACCTTATTTCTATATTTTATATTTTATCAGATGTACACAAATGATCCTCATATTTGCTTGCGTACTTGTAAAGCCAATTACACATATGATGCATGCAAAAATCCAATTTGCTTTGACTTTATCAATGCATGCAAAAATCCAACTTATGCAAATGCTTAGACATTACCAATGCATGCAAATATCTATCTGGTCATCTAAACAACACTTAAAATAAAATATGTTAGTAGATATTTTATGTCTTCTAAAATTCTTCTGTTGAAATACTGCATGGTACATATTTTATGTGTAATTTGTTTTAATCCCTTCTGTTACTGGCTTACTGCTGCATGCAATCTTTGCTCCACATTCTCTGCTATATGCAATTTACCCATGCTTTGTGTTGTATTTTTGAAGATAACATTTAGCATCTGCTATAAATATAGAAGAATATATACTTAACCAACACAACTTTTTTGACATCAGTAATTGATATAAACAATTGGCATTCACAATTCTGGAGCATAATATTTAACTTTAAAATCCTCCATCTCAAATTCACAGCCAATGTTCTTCTCTGAATTGCCAGGTAAGCAAGCAAAGTGCCACTGCAGTCCTTATAGTTAAATCGAAACTCATCATTTGGGATGAAGCTTCCATGGCAAAGAGAGAAATTATTGAAGCTTTTGATTTATTGCTAAAGGATTTGATGGACAGTGAGGAGGTCTTTGGTGGTAAAACTGTTGTCTTTGGTGGTGATTTTCGGCAAACATTGCCTGTGATAAGCAAAGGTACTCGAGATAGTCAAGTGACTGCAAGCATTGTTATAAATTCATCCGTCAATCAAAGTACTGAGACTTACAGAAAACATGCGTGCCCTATTGGATCCTTCGTTTTCTGAATATTTACTCAGGATTGGAGAAGGACGTGAACCGAGTGACAACTGCGGAAACATAGTTTGGCGGAAGAAATTGTTATTCCATTTACAGATATTGAGTCATCTCTGGAAAGGTTAGTTACTTATATAGCTATTGTGTTTCTATAAATACGAACTTATGTGGTATTGCTAATGGAATTTAAGTGAATATGGATCTGAATGTTTTCTTATTTGTTTTTTTTTTATATAGGTTGATTACAGGTGTGTTTCCGGATTTGAATGAGTACACACATAATGCACATGAGATGATCAATAGGTGCATTCTTTGTCCCAAAAATAGTTTTGTTAATGACATCAATGACGTGATGATAAAGAGGTTTCCAGGAGAGATCTTTGAGTATACAAGCAATGATGAAACAGTTGATCAACGACAACAAGGAGACTATGAGGATTTTCTTAACTCCTTGAATCCCAAGTCTTCCTCCTCATATATTGCAGTTGAAGATCAATTGCCCCATTATTTTGCTCAGGAATTTAAATCCATCTGACGGTTTATGCAACGGAACACGTCTAATTTGCAAAGGGCTCACTCCATTTGCCATTTATGAAGAAATTGCTACAGGCCAACATGCAGGTAAACAAGTCTTCATTCCAAAGATACCTCTTCAAAGCTCAAGTAGTGACATACAAGGGATACCTTTTATAGGCACTCAATTACCCGTTAGATTGTGCTTTGCAATGACGATTAATAAGGCTCAGGGACAAACATTGGATTTTGTTGGAATTTACTTGAAAGAGCCGGTATTTTCTCATGGTCAATTATATGTTGCATTGTCAAGGGCAAGAACAAAGCACTGTGTAAAAGTTCTCATCACGCCACCAACTTTAGCAGAAGCAAAAAGTGATTGCAAGACTATCAATGTAGTATTCAATGAGATTTTCACTTTAGCTTCTCAATGTCCTTAATAGCTACTACCTTTACATTTGTTCACAAACACTTGTTTGTTTATTGTACATCATTAATGCATTCATAAAGTTTGAATTTTCTTGTTTGCCATTTACAATATCCATGATCGTTTCATGTAATATTAATGTCCTATTGGTTAATATCATTGAAAACATATATTTCTTCAATATGTACTTATATAATTTGAATTTCAAAGTTTATTAAACTGAGACAATTACCATGCATCGCACGGCGGACATTAAAACTAGTTTTATTTACGTGATTAGTGTAATACCCATGCGATAAACGTAATTTTCAAATATTTTGTTTACAATTTATTTAAATATTAATTTTTATCGCCCTTGCTCGATCCAGCACTCGACTTGCCACCATTTCCTTGCAGTGATTGTGGCGTTTTCAATGAGTAACCCACGAACATGGGGCAGGCATCATCACTAAACATAACTACACCCATAAACTCCTTACCCAAAATGAAGCTAAATGGCTCCATCTCCTTCACTATGACGAGGTCCACCTCCCTCACCCAGATCTTTCCAATGAGTAGCTTCATCATCGCTTTGCCCACAGACATAGCCGGTTCTGCATTGACCATCTTAATATGGTTGCTATTCTCGCAAACTCTAACGTTCTACTTTAAGAGACGTGCCTCACACTCCCTCATAAAGTTATGGGTCACCCCACTATCAACTAATGCAGAAACTCCATTCTCATTAACGAATATCTCTAAAAACACAAGTGCGTTAATGGACGCACCTTTATTTGGGACCATGTTAGCGTTTAGCAGCATGACGGGGTTGGCTTGGCTCACATCCTCAAGCTCCTTGTCCTCGTCTTCATGCTCATCACCGGCTACGACCGTCGCATTCACTATACCATCTTTTTGGGCAGAATTTGGCCCAATGAGGCCCTTTACACTTGTAGCATCTATCAGATTTCTTCACACTCCGGACACGCGGTCTGTCATCTTTCTAGGAGTCCTGGTCGCGCGGTCTCAGCTCTTTGCCCTTCACTTGCCGATTTCAAGTCCCATTGGAAACGTTAACCCGGTAATCCACCAATTTCTCGGTGGCAGCAATGGCACCAGCAAGGCTGCTCACTCCTTGCCTTCTCATCTCCTTTTGCACCCACAAACTGACGTCAAAAAAATTGAACTTAACGTCCTCCTACACCCCACTAATATCCAACATTAGGCTCGTGAATTGCTTCACATATTCACGCACAGACCTAGTCTGTCTCAACTTTCTTAGAGCACCTTGGGCTTCCCATGATAAGTTCGCCGGCAAGAACTGCTTCCTCAGCCCTACTCGTTCCAACCAGTCGCTGCCATTCTTTGTCATCCACTAAAGCTTTGCATCCCCCCGCAAGATACATCGCGGCCACGTTCACACTTTGCCCCCTGGCAATCTTGGCCATCGTTATATATTGCTCCACATCCCACGGGAAATTCTATATCTCCTCCGCACAACGCTCGCCATTATACGTCGTGGGTTCGGGTATTTAAAACTTACCCACTCGGCTGCACGTGTGTGCACTCTCGGCCGGTATACTTTCCAGCACTGCCTTGAGATCCTTGATCTCTCGGCCTAGGGCTTCAACATCGCCCTTCGCATCCGCCTTCGTCTGCCTCCTTTCCATCTCGAGCTTCAAGGCAGAACTATCCGCACAAAGAACAAAAATTGTAAACTCGAGACATGTCACTATAGAGACCAGGGACTATACAATCTTTTCCAAAAAGAATGGTGCAGACTAAAAAAGGCGCCTAAATAGAGGGATTAAATTGCAAAAAAAATGTTATTTTCCCCAAATTTTCTTTCACGATTCAAAGATCCCTTCCCCCATTGGAAATTTGAAAAGCCCCATACTCCAGCCTATTTGTCTGTCGTCGACATCAGAAGTTGCAGGAAGATCTAGTCTATTGCCACGACTCCGGATATATTACAAGATCTTGTGCAGAATCAATGAACCATGTCAAACAATCAACTTTAAATATTGAGGGAAAAGAAGAAAGTGTGTATCAACTGGAGATGAATGTCATCGATTTCGTCAAAAACAAGAAATCCAACAAACTCAGCAGAAGTGGACACTAATTTAATTTCAAGCAACATAAGATTCACTTTGACTAAAAGTTCAACACAAAATAGTACTCTACCACGGTAAAAGATCAACACAAAATGCTCAAGGCACTAGTGCAAATCAGGGGTTTTAAGGCGGTTGTTTAAGGCGGTTCCTTTGAACCGCCGTTAAATAGCATATTTTTCGAACTCGAAAGTCAATTTCGGATGGTTTACGCGAGCTGTAGGCTAAGAAAATGAAGGAAGGCGGTTAGGCACTTATTTTACGGCGGTTTTGTATAAACCGCCTTAAATTAAAATATATACACGAACTCGAAATGCAAATATACCACAATGCGATATCGAAGAGTTACACATATAAAAGACGATATCGAAATATATGTTTTGGGTTTACAGGAACAAATATCATATGATGTATACGATATCGAAGGTTATAATATATATTTTCGATATCGCATTATATTGTTGAGTTTGTAGAAATAGTTAAGATGCGAAGTCTTCTACTGTGTTGTCTTTGTATGAACATATTTTCGAATTCGAAAGGCTAGATTAATGTTTTTGAAATCGAATTCTATTGTCCTGATTAACCTAAAAATGATATACTTGTATAAAGAAAGACCATCAAATATAAAGAAACAAGAGTACGTTAAAATTCCAGAAAACAACAAAAGAAAATAACAAGAGTACGGAAAATGTCAAACAAGATTAATGGTACAAAGATAGTGAACATAAGAACAATGAGTATCTAAGCTCCTTTGAAAGAAGTATTCTCTTCCATTGGAGGCAGCATAATAAAGTTGTCCTCATCATCACTATTACCATCGCTAATCCAACCATAGCAAGGCTTCCTAATCTTCTTAGTCGGGGGTGATGCCTCAGGTTTGACATCGACATTGTCAACATGTTTGACTTCCACAGTCGAGGCCGAACCAATCCTGCTTCCATCAGCGATTAGGGGCTGAGGCTTAGCAATCTTTTCAACCACAATGAACAAACGTAAATCAAAATCACCACAAAATTTCCGGTTAACACCATACAAGGACATGTGGGATTTAAAAGATCAGAAACTAATATTGTGCATCCAAAGTGGTAACTAGCTACTTCCAAGCACAAAGGTACCAAGTACTAGGTAAATAAGTTATTGCACAAACAATAATAGCATGAACTATTGAGAAAACATAAATCAAAATTTACATGAATCTATGAATACATTACCTTGGAAGCATCCCTGTCAATCAAGGTGGGCAACACCACCAAATCTCTTGGGGTATCCTTTTGAGCACAAGATTGGCTAGAATCCTTCGACATCTTGGAATTAGTTGATGGGTTTGTGCTAAGGGATCTATTTGGGAATTTTTCGGCACAGAGGGATTGAAAAAGTTGGGATAAGAAGGTTGAGTTTAATAATCTCCGCCGGTTTATTTATATTAAATATATAATTTTCGAAGTCGCTAACTCTAATTATATACGTTCGATATCGCATACAAGTTCGACCTTCTTGACAGGGGACTAGGAGAATATGCATTCGATATCGAAACCATTGCAAACTGAATTTCGATATCGAACACAGTCTTCTTAGGGTATTGATCAAGTACTATCGATATCGAATTCACTTAAGGGGCTAGAATTTATAAACGTTCGATATCGAATGTTTATTAGGTTTGGGCAAAATTGCGTTTTAATTTGGTCAATCCTCTAAACTTATGTTATATTGTTGTGTTGGTATTTTGTTCCAACACTTGATTTCGAATTTCAAACTCCAAAATCACATTCATATTAAAATTCATGGCCGAATGTTGGAATTCATAAAACTTCAAATCAAAGTTCATACTAATAAAAAACAACACAGATGAAGTAAAAGGAAATAAGTGATCCTAAAAACACCTTGAAACATGAAAGGGCATAATATTAGATCAAGCATTGAAATTTAATCTTCTTCAGCTTCTGAAGACCATCCTTCACCTGATGAAGTTGAACATGAACATGATTCTGCAGAAATGTCCCAGTACAAAAAACATTCCATAGGGTACTCTGGTTCCGATGGATCCACAGTAACTCCAACATTATGTTGTCTGCCTAGTCTGATTATTTCTTCCTTTGCTTCATGGGTCTCCCTAATTTCTTTCTCCGCCCTAATCAGCCCTTTCTCAACCGCACGGCGCATCAACTCTATTCTTTTCTGAAAATCATAAATTATTGCAACAAGTAAAAAAAAAAATCCATAATTTGATCTTTAAAACTGTATATATGATTAATATTGTTTCACAAAAGAATAATTGAGGGGATAACTTACTACACCACGAGTGTATTCTTTGTCAAACTCCTTTTGTGATTCTAAAATTATGTATGAATCATCCCACGGAATTCGTGCAGCCCCCGACCGAGGAAAAAGATATTGAAATTGATTCTTCAAGAAGTCCAGCTTGCGGCGTTGCTCAGGTTCAACAACGTCTTCCCACTCTACATATTTCATACAAGATTCAAATTAGTAATAATGAAGTGTGTAAGCAAAAAATGTAAAATCATTGAGGATCCAGCACTATGTTGAGTATTAATTCATACCTCTCATCCTATCAGTCCTCAACTTTGCAATCCTTGCTTCCATTGCTAGCCTTCTTTGTTCAGCAGGGGATACATTGCTATTGCCCGCCATTATATGAGTATTTGTTGACAAGGAGAGGAGGAAGAAAGAAGAAAAGAAAAGGCTTGGATGAAAATGATGCTTGAGATCCCATAAAATAGACTTCCCAACATAGTTATGGTCCCATGTGATTAATTGGACGGAGCAAACAAGAAATGAGGGTCAAAGATATTTTTAGTCTCTTTGTCTACTGACTCAGGGATACTATACTTTCGATATCGAAATCAAAATTTACCACATTGCGACTTCGAATCTTTACACAGGTTAAGGTCGAAATCGAAATTAAACTTTTGAGTTTACAGAAACAAGTCTCATATATTGTATACGATATCGAAGATGTTAACATAAAGATTCGATATCGCTAATTAGTTCGACCTTCTTGACAGAGACTAGGAGAATATGAATTCGATATCGATATTGTTTTAAAACACTTGTCGATATCGAAATGATTCTGCTTAGGGTATTGATCAAGTACTATCGACATCGAATGACCTATGGGGCTATAATTTATAAACCTTCGATATCGAAAATATATCTTGTTTGCGCAAAATTGCGTTTTAAATTGGTCAACCCTCAAAACTTAGGTTTTTTTCTTGTGTGGGTATTTTGTTCCAACACTTGATTTCGGATTCCAAACTCCAATCTAAGGGATTGAAGGTTCATAAAATTGTTGGGTTGATTCATACCATAATCATCAACTTAAAGGTATCAAATTTGTATAGTTTTTTTGAGTTTTGAACCTTACCATTTAATTGTATGTGAGTTTGATGATTGTTTCATTGTTTTTTTCCTTGATTGCATAGGAGTTTGTTGTTTAACAATTTGATTGAGTTTTGCAATAGTTGGACGTTGTAGATATGGAAAGACTCGAAATTATTAGAAGGAATGATAGATTGTCCCTTGAGTATCGTGGTTTGATAGAGGAATTTATTCATGTTGGTTTTGAGGATGCAAAGATGAAAGATGTTGAAGGTGTTAGATGTCCATGCAAAGATTGTAAGAACAATGCCTATTATGATGATGCGATGGTTTTACGTGAACATTTGTATTGTAGGGGTTTTGACCCTAAGTACACGGTATGGATTTGGCATGGTGAAGTTGTAGTTGACAAAATTATTCCCGAAATTGATGTTGGTAGTGAAGACATGGAATATGATGCTTATCTTGGTGAGATGGTAGAAGATGTTGCTAGGGAATTTGTTAATAAGCCTAGTGTTCTAACGGCAATGATGAATGATAAAGAATCACCATTATACAAGGGGTCTAGGCATTGTATTATGGCGGCAACATTGTTGATGATGAATTTGAAGGCGAAACATGGGATTACCGATAAAGGGATGACGGAGTTGTTTGGTATTGTTAAAGAATTGCTTCCGGTTGATAACTTGTTGCCCGATAAAGTATATGCTGCAAAAAAGATTTTGTGTCCAATGGGAATGGAATTGGAGAAGATTCATGCATGCCCTAATGATTGTATGTTGTATAGGTCGGTGGAGGAGAAAAAATTGAATAATTGTCTAGTATGTGGGGAGTCTCGATACAAAGTAAAGGATAAAGAATTAATCAAAGTTGGGGATGAAGAGAGTACATTTAGCGATAAGAAAACACCCGCAAAAGTAATGTGGTATCTTCCTATTGTGCCTAGATTGAAAAGGTTGTTTGCAAACCCTGATGATGCGAAACTGTTTACTTGGCATGCAGAGAGGGAGCGAGGGGGTGATGACATCATTAGTCATGCATCGGATGGAGAACAGTGGAAAAAAATGGATGAATTATACCCTGAATTTGGGAAAGAACCCCGAAACCTCCGACTAGGGTTATCAACGGATGGTATGAACCCGTTTGGCAATTTGTCTAGCACACACAGTTCATGGCCTGTGATGTTGGTTATTTACAATCTACCTTCTTGGTTGATGATGAAACGCAAATATGTGTTGCTATCAATGATGATATCAGGACCGAAACAGCCTGGAAATGACATTGACGTTTACCTTGCCCCACTCATTGAAGATTTGAGGTCTTTGTTCAACTCGGGTGTATCGATAGCCGATGGTAGTCGTGGGGATGAGAAGTTTGAGTTAAAAGGGATGTTGATGTGGACCATTAATGATTTTCCGGCATTGGGCAATTTAAAAGGCTATTCAGTGAAAGGTCACCTTGCATGTCCAATTTGTGAGAAAAACACAAGTCATTGTCAATTGAAAAATGGTGGGAAAACGGTTTATCTTGGTCATCGGCGATTCCTTCCTGAAGATCATCCATGAAGGTTTGCTAAAAAATGGTTTAATGGAAAAATTGAGACCGATCCAGAACCCATTCCTCCAACTGGCGTTGAAATCCTCCAAACCATGGAGAAGTTGGGACATGTTTATGGAAAAAAGGAAAAGGTTGCAAAAAATAGTGGTAGTTGGAAAAAAAGGTCAATATTTTTTGATTTGCCATATTGGAAATACCTAGAGGTTACTCACTGTCTGGATGTCATGCACATTGAAAAAAATGTGTGTGACGCGTTGGTCGGTACACTGTTGAACACCCCGGGCAAAACAAAGGATGGGTTGAAGTCACGTCTAGATTTGGTGAGTTTAGGCATAAGACCTTCGCTCGCACCTGTGGAGGAAGGAGACAAGTCTTACTTACCACCGGCTTGTTATACAATGTCGACGAAAGAGAAGGAGAGTTTTTGTAACACATTGAAGTCGGTCAAAGTTCCTACGGGGTATTCTTCCAATATTAGGTCTTGTGTCCAATTAAAGGAACTTAAGTTGGCGGGTATGAAGTCACACGATTGTCACAATTTGATGCAAGAGTTGAATGTCATTGCAATTAGAGGTTCCCTCCCGATGCATGTGCGGAATGCTATTACGAAGCTTTGCTATTTTTTTAAGGCTATTTGTCGGAAAAGTCTTAGTCATCGGAGGTTAGACAAGTTGCAAAGAATGGTGGTGGAGGTTTTGTGTCGGCTGGAGATGTACTTCCCTCCATCATTTTTTGACATCATGGTTCATTTGATTGTTCACTTAGTCCGTGAGATCAAACTATGTGGACCGGTCTTTTTACGGTGGATGTATCCATTTGAACGGTACATGAAGATCTTCAAGTTGTTTGTGAAAAATCGTTACCGTCCTGATGCTAGTATTGTACAACGCTATGTCGCCGAAGAGGTAATTGAGTTTTGTACAAACTACCTAAAAGATGTTGATACAATTGGTGTTCCCAACTCTAGACATGAAAGTAGGTTGGATGGTCATGGATTGAGGCACAATCGCATGTTCCAACCATCGGCTGATGATCTCATTAAAGCTCATGTGTACGTTCTCCGGAATCATAAAGAAATTGCTCCCTATGTAGACATTCATATGAAGGAATTACTCGAGGCGAATAGTGGTTTGACCGAAGAGGGATTGCTAGACGAGCACAATCGAACGTTTGCATGTTGGCTACAAAATCATGTTGAATTTGGAGTTCATTCTGAAACTGTGAAATGGTTATCTCGTCGCCCTCTTGGTACAGTCAGATCCTTTGGTGGATATGATATAAATGGATATACCTTTGGGACAAAAGATATGGATGATAATGGTGTATCTCAGAATAGTGGGGTTTCTAATATTTCAGATTCACTAGAAGATGGAACATTGAAGAAAAAGATGTTTTTTGGCACTATAACCGATATTTGGGAGCTTGATTATGTGAAGTTGAGAATAGCCGTTTTTAAATGTATTTGGGTGGATGAAAGGCGCGGTATAAAGCATGAAGGTTTAGGCATGACTCTCGTTGATCGTGCTCGACAAGGTTCAAAAGAGGATCCATTCATTTTGGCCGTCCAAGCCGACCAAGTATTTTATGTTACTGACCTAGTCGACCCTCGATGGGAAGTTGTTGTCGGAGGGAAGAAATCCTTTGTTGATGATGAAATGAGAGAACATGATGATATGACCGACGAAAATTCCCCATTAGATTTTCTTTTACATGAAGACAAGCTATTGGAAGATGAAGTGAGCTTGAAGCGTTACATTGCTCGCGTTGATCATGATGAGGGTATTTGGGTTACTAATACAGGTAAGGTATCTAAGAGGAAGAGAAAGAATCCTATGAAAAAGAAGTAGATTGGTAAATTTTTGTAAGTTATATTTGGACGAATGCAGTTTCGATATCGGTAATTATAATATTCAGTCTTTCGATATCGACTTATTTTTAATACTGACCAAGTATTTTAGAACTTATATGTTTTCGATATCGTATACAATTTCGACTATTTATTCGATGTCGAAATAATGTTCTTCTCAATCCCTGTGAGACGCACCGATTACTTCTATCGATATCGAAAGGGTAAACTTATATATTTTCGATATCGCATAAACCGTTCTATTGTTTTCGAGATCGAAATTAACTTCTTTTTAAGCCCTGGTATACCTACCGATACATATTTCGATATCGAAATTATATGTAAAATTGTCCAGATTGGCAGAAGTTAATTAATATTAAATTGACACAAACTTAAACATAAGTCATCATAAATCAAACCAATTTAAGTAAATTTTATTCATACAAACATTTAAAAAAAAATTACAAGGCCTTTTATTCTATGAAACCTCAAACATTAAAATAAAATGTGCTTTCCAATGTCAAAGTCGTCTTCAGTATTTTCTTCTTGTTCGGGTATCTCAGTTTGGGGTTGCATAGTCTCCGGCTCTCCACTTGCTTTTGAGGTTTCTTGCTCTTCATTCAAAGTTCCATCCACGCCAGTTGGAACTGCTTTAGAAGTGGATGCATCACCCGACTTGGACACTTCATGAGCTGTCATAAAACCTCGCAATATGTTCGTATTGCGCCATATCCTTTGACTCCCAAGCTTCACTGCTTTTCTCAGCCTTATGAGTGTTGATAATTGGTTCTGGAAAAAGGTTTCTCCACCATCAACTATAAAAAAATAAGGCAAACATTTTAGTAACCTTAGCAAATTCCAAATAATCCAACAAATAAAATAGAAAGTCATAAAATAATTGAATTACCTTCTTCGGAATCATTGGTATTTGAGGAGACTGTTTTCTCCCACTTCCCCTCAACAAGAGCCCACTTCTTCTTTGTAAAGTACATTTCATCATAGTATTTACATGGAGTAGGGTCACTCCTTGTTGTAAATTCAAATCCATCATGCGTCTTCAAGATTTTCGCAATGAGATTACCGTAAGGCAAGCATGTAACAAGTCGCTTGCTATTTGCCACCGCCTCCATGTGACTAACTATTGCAAACCCAGCATTAAAAAGCCGTTTCTCCCTAATGTAAAAATACATCAACAGGCTACTATAAGTTGCTTCCGAGTCCTTTCCCCCCTTTGGCACCACATTTCTAGCAACCATATCATAAATAATTCGCGATGTAGGTTCAAGGTCGGCTATCTTATAGTCGCTAGCCTTCTTGGGATTATTAGCAGGCATACCAAAGTACTTATGCCCCATGTCCTTAAGGTTTAGCCTACCTTGCCGTACTTCTTTAGGCCAACAACCACTAGTATAAACCCTAACAGGGGTCTCATTCCTATACCTAATACCCAAGAGTTTATTGATTTTACTAGGGCTAATGTCAAACTTAATCCCATTAACCCTAGTAGTGAATCCACTATCCTCATTCTCAATCACATTAGCATAAAATTGACTAGTTTCATCCAAGTACGAATCATCATTCAAAGCAAACAGTTCATTCAAACCTTGATGATTAAACAAGCTCATTATATCAGTCAATCCCAACATCTGCATCTTATTGAAGTCTAAAACATAGCTATTCATCAAAGAAGAACTATTGGTAAAAGATTTATACTTTTTGAAAGCTTCTTGACTTACAAACTTCCGAGAATCAAACCTCTGATAGGGAGTTTTGGTAGCAACGTACTTCCTCTTCATTGCGCCGCCGGCTATTCTCCTTGGATTGTGGATGAATTGATTGATTTTGAGGGGAGATTAGGGTTCGTCTATTCTGAAATCGAATTTGGGGATTTCTGGGCTTATGTGTCGTGTTTTTTTTTTATATAGTTGTACTCCATTCGATATCGAACGTACCATTACTCACTTGCGATATCGATATGTGTGTTATGAAACGTTGACGTACGGTTAACCGAAACCCATTGCGAAATCGCACGACACTTAGAGTTTTTTAAAAGTTTAAATTCATCAAAGAAGAACCAATGTTGCGATATCGAAGATGTATTTAAGGAGAAAGCGATATCGCAATGTTAAAACTAATACCGGAATGCACTTTCGAAATCGAAGGTTCAGGAGGCCATATCTCTGTTACCTGTAGCGAATCAACTAGAGATATCGTAAACATAAAAATTTATTCGTTCGATATCGAAAAGTGTGTTTGATAGATATTTCGATATCGTAAAAATACAGTTTTTTTGGAACTATTAAACTCATTTTGATAATGTATTTCTGAAAAGTGCAAATTAACTTATACGAATACTACATAAAAAACATTAAAGAGCAAAACAACCATCATGGTTAATCAAATTCCCAACCATCATTCAAGTTACATTTAAAAACACCTACAAAAGTGCAAATATTGTTCAACACAAAGGAAAGCAATTACACATTCAGTCAAGCTAAATCACTTCCGATATTGTACTTGAAATCGATCAGCGCCTTGACCTCCAATATCGACATCATCATCAGATTCTGATCCATTGGAACCGGAGCCGTCATCGGCATTTGTACGCCTCCTTTTACTATGATCAAGGTCACCATCATCTTCCTCATCAGATGAACCATCAGTTTCATCTCCTTCTTCATCTTCATCATCTTGGTCACCTTCCCTTTCATGGTCCCTTTCCTCATCCTCTTGCTCTTCCTCATCATCTTCCTCTTCCTCTTCTGACTCTTCGTCATTGTCACGCTCAAAGTTCTCATCCTCATTGGAATCATCACTATCATTGTCGGAATGCACAACTCTAGCATTAACGTCGAAGGTTTCATCAATTTCATATGATGGCTCTCCTTCACCTGCACTTATGTCCATCGGATAGCCAAAAATGTCTCCCATTCTTTTCAATTCATTTTCAAATTCCTCCGATGCCTTATTCCTTGCTTCGATCTCTGATTCAAGCAGTTTTAGCTGACGGTCCAAGTGAGATTGCCACCTCCGAGTTTGGCCTAAACAAATTCATGAAGTATTAATTATAAAATAATGAAATTAAAACATGTAATTACACAAAATTACAAATGCTTACCAGGAGTTAACCTCTTCTTCTTCGGGTCCTTTGGGCCATATTTACCATCTTCCTTGAGTTCAAGCCCCTTCTTGACCAACCACCCGTGGTCATAGTACTCGGATGCTAAGGGAAAACCTTCGGGTATCACCCCTTGTTTGCGGATCAATGCCGTTATCAGTCGACCATAAGGAAGTCGCGACTTTGAACTCTTGGCTGCCTTTGCCATGTATTGGAGAATAGCATACCCGGGGTTTATCTTATGCTCCTCCATGATGAAGTAGAAGAGCATGATGTTGTGGACTGTTGCTTCACAAGGATGACCTCCGCTAGGGAATACATTCATAGCAATGAACTCGTACACAAGCCTTTGCTCACCGGTTAGTTCCCCTATCTTGTAGTCGGGTTTAGGTTTTCCCAAGCCAAATTCTTTTGGAATGTTAAAATATTTTTTGGCCATCCTATGCAGTTTGAAAGGGAGCTTAATATCAATGTTTTTGACAAAGCTATTTTGGACAAACATGTCATATGGACCATTAGGATCCGTACCCCTCAAGAAGCTATCGTCCACATAAGGACATCCTATAGCCTCGTTGATAGTGAACATGCTAACTGGAATGTCTATTCCTCTAACCCTAGTAGAATACATCTTCCCATTCTTCCTAAAATTAGCATAAAACTGAAGAACCTCTTCATGATAGGCCTCATCTTCCAATAACAACAAACCATCCAAGTGATGGGGTCTAAACCACTTCAAAACGTAATCAAATTTCAAATCATTATCTAATTGGGATTTTTTGAATACCTTGCTGATGATAACCTTCCTATGTAGCCGTTCATGATAGCGTTCAGAAGCGGCCGTGTCGATGAAGGTTTCCTTGACAACACGTCGGTTGGAACTAGGGTTTGGATTGGAGTTTTGACCACTAGCATTGCTCCCCTCGGGTTCATCCCGCTCCTCTTCCCCATTTCCTCGGTTCCTACCCTCTGGTTCCGGCCGTCCCTGTGCTCCACGACCTCTACCTCTACTGGTGGCGCCACCGCGAGTCACGCTCGGACCGGCACCTGTACCCCGACCACTCCCTTTTGCCTGCCTCGGAATTGGGTTTCGGGTTTGTACCTCCCTTCTTCCTGATTCACGAACCATGATTCCGGTGGGTTGGGTGGAAATTCGAAATCGAATTTGATATAAATCGACTATTAGGTTTCGAAGATTTGGGGGAAAATATTTGAACTTCAGGAAATCCGCTTTTTTTTTATATAGTCACAACACTTTCGATATCGAAGATCTATTCGCTCCATGTCACAGGGCATGAGCAGATTGTTGTAGCGATATCGAAAGTTATATTCATTATTATTTCGATATCGCTACATATTTACGTTACGTTTTCGATATCGAATTCGGCTTCTCTCATAATATTAACATATCGATATCGAAGATTCTTATAAACCATGAGTTTTATTTAATATTTCTTTTTTTTCATATATAATATTAGATGCGAAACTTTTATATTTGTATACTGTAGTATAAGTTATAATGCTATTTAAGATCCAATACAATGTAAAATAAAAATACGTTGTTACTATTTTTTAACTTTATAAAGTTATTAGTTTGTCGCTAACTCGATGAACTTAAATATGTTGCACGTTATTAATTTTAATTTTAAACACAATATTAGTCTTAGTGAATTTAAATGAACATGGTTTTAATATAGATTGGTAATCAACTATTAGCATATATGCATTCAACGAACAACAAACTTAGACGCAACACAGTAATGAGCAACCTATGTACTTCAAACCAAACTATGGACTATATTACATAGTAATCTATTTAGTGCAATCAATCAATGAAATATCCAATAAAATTATACATAATATAACACCATCTATCATATTAATGTCGAAGTACTAAATTACTGGTTATAAAATCCCAATCATAGTTTTTGTGAAATATGAAATTAATAATCAAACATATTAATCAATTATATTATAACAAGCTTGGATCAATACAATAACATGACACATATCCAATACAATATAATTTAAAATAAATAATTTATTAATTTTGAAAATATATAATTCTCATATTTGTGTAAAATTTGTTAAATTATATTCGATATCGCAAATGTAGAACTTAGAATTTCGAACTCGCAACTAAACCAAGTACTACCCACGTTGACCCTCATTGACCTTAAACCCTAGACCCTCAAAAGGATGTTCGATGTCGAATAGTTTTATCAGTACTGCATCGATATCGAAAGTCTTAACATTTACCTTTCGAAATCGCAACCAACGTGGGTATTATCCATGTGGAAACCCACGTTGACCCTAATTGACCTTATACCCTAGCCCATGAAAAAGAAATTTCGAAGTCGAAAAGGTTTATTAATCAAACGAATTTAGCCTTCGATATCGAAAGTATTATCGGTTGGACGCATTTAATGCGAGTCAGCTGCAATCTCGTCGGGTCAAACACACCCAAAAACATCCAAACGCCAAAATAATTGGTGTAAGCGCATTTATTGGGTTTCAAACCCTCTACCCACCTCTTCCATCAATTTTTCCCTCCCATTACATCATCTATTCTATATCTCTCAATCAATCCATCATATTTGTGTTATTGCAATGATTTTCAACTATCTTTATTGAAATTTGAGGGTTTGTTGGTCAATCTTCATCCATTTCTCCACATTGACACTTTAGGGTTCTTAAGACCTAAAGGGTTGTGTTCATTGAATGGGCTTTCATTGAGAAGGTTGGGTGGTACACTTCAAACATCAATTACTACAAACGGTGAGTAGTCAATTTCTTTTTTTGAAAACCTAGGGTTTGAGTTTTTTTCTCCATTTTGGGTTAAGCTTTAATTAAATGTGTTGTGCTCTAATGTCATCTTAACATGGACTAAGGTATTACTAATTTATGCCTCTATATGTTGTATGAGTATTTGTTGGGAGAACTTATTTTGACATAAGTTCATAGCTAGAACATGTGTGAAGAGCTCTAACCTATGACTATTGTCATGTACTTCTATTTGTAGGGATCTTAATATGGCTAACAATAAACGTGCAAAGGATGCTAACGATGAGCAACCGAAGAAGAAGAGTAAACACAATAGCAAAAATACAAATATTGTAGCAAACGAACTTAGTAGTCGCAAAGTTGCTCAAGAGCATTGCCAGATTGTTCAAAGGCGTTGGGATAACCATATTAAGACACCAATGAGTTTTGATCGTCATGGTGTAGCTATATCGGATGAGAGGGCGTTGTGGTCAAGTTGGTGTGGTTGCAAAGGTAGAACAAGAGTGGACATAAAATTAATTTCGTGGAAGGAACTCGACCAAGATAAAAGGGACAAGTTATATGAAGAGTGTAAGGTACATCTTTACCAAAACCTTTACTTCATTATCAATTTGTACTATGTTTTTTTATTGCACCATTTTTTAACGCAATCAATGTTATTGATACAAGCAACCCTTTGAGATTGATGCATCGGATGAGGAAGCCGTGAAAAAAATTGCTTTGAACATAGTGTCCAAGGCTAGCCGAGACTTCAAGTATAGATTGGCCAAGGAGTACATATACGAGGGAGGGAAAAGAGTTGGTCAACATCCTCGAGTCAAATACAATGGTATTCTCGAATCAAGTTGGGAAACTTTCAAGCAAAGGACTCTTGATCATGAAGCGGATGTTAGTCTATAACTTTTGTTATGTGTGCCTTCATTTCATTTTTAACTTATACTAACACAATCATATTTATTGTAGGGTACCCGATATGTGAAAATCAAAAGTGCAAAGGCAAATAAACTCTATCATACTATGAGTAGGTCGGGGTATATAGGGGTGGGAAAGAAGATATCTAAAGAGAGATGCGAAGTGGACACAACAAAATTGGTTGAGGGAGGGATGACCCTAGAAGAGGCCCTCGAGAAGGTGGTACCATTGAAACATGATGACATTCCACGCCATGAATTGTTTGTTAGAGGAAGGATGAAGGACGGTGGAAATTACTCAACGACCGAAGTTGAACAAGTTGCAAAAAAAGTGGTAATAATGTTTTATTTTGTTCATTCACTTTATTTGTATTTAATATATGTGTTGTGATTATATCCAAATAATGAATAATATCTCTATAGGATGAAATTGTGGTTCAAGAAAAAGAAGGTCTATTTGCACCCGTAGGTAAGTGTGATATATTGGCTAAAGCAATTGGTAAAGATCATCCCGGGAGGGCAAGGGGGGTAGGTCGCCACTTGAGTCAACGAGATGCTTTTGGCATTAAGCGAAGTAACGGAAATTCCAAGCCATCGGAACTATATTTAGCCAAGAAGACGATCCTCTTGCAAAACGAATCAATGGAGAAGCAAAGAATTGAGATTGAGGATATGCGAAACGAGCTACGAGGAATGGCTCAACAAATTGGTTACGTCCATCCACCCAAAGAGTGTGTCGTTGTTGGTGAGCGACGTCCATCGTCAAGGGGATCACATCATTCTCCAATAAACGAAGAACTTGAGGTAATCAATGGAAATGTGGACTTGGAGCCAAAGCAACGGTACGTTGAAAAAGCAAAAGAAATCACTTCCAAGCCAACCCCCATTAAGGTAATCCCTACACTAACAATGTCAATTTATTTAATCTTACGTGAGTATTGACTTTGAATTTTAAATTTCATTAGATTTTGACATACAAGCTCTTCATTGATGTTGGTGATAACGAACCCCCAAAACATGTTGCTAATGGAACTTTTGATGAGGGAATGCGCACACACCATTTACTTGCCATTCCCGTAGGATTTGGTAAAGTTGGGATAGGTAGGGCGATAGACAAAATGGCACTTTTACCAATGCCCGAAGGGGACATCGTTAGGGTAGGGCAAGCGGTGAGCCGGTTTGTTATTTGGCCGCGTTGGTTGATAGTTGATGGAAATTGTAGTGACATACCGGTTAGGAAAAAACCTTCCGAGTTGAAGAAACCAACAATAGCTAAAAAATACTCATCCTCTTTTGACGCAAAACAAACACTTGAATTGTTGAGGTCACTCCCTATGTTCGTTAGAACATTACATGAGTACTTGGATCACAAAGACATAAATATGATATGTCAATTTTCGGGTAACGAGCAAGTGTTCGGAGTGAGGAGGGACTTGAAGGTTCCTTTGCAAGATTTCAAAGATTTTTGGCATATGTTGGATTTGGACTCCACTATACTATCACTACATCAAACGTAAGTTTCCTCATATTCATTTTGCATGATATTATTTTTACCTTTAAATCCCGTACTAATTTTTTACAATTACACTATTAGCTATATGCATCACAAGTCTTTGCAAAAGAAAAAAGATTGGATAGGTTTCTTTTGTCCCCAATCCATGACTATATTTCAAGGCAAGGCACCAACAAGCCAACGTGCTTATCTTACCAATTTACTTCGTATGAAAACCAAGAAGATATTCATAGGCCCCTACCTAGAAGGGTAATCATCTTTCTATATACTTCCGGGTTGATAACTTATGTTATTGTCTTATTTAAAACCTAATAATGTTGTCAATTTTGTACTAGTGGCCATTGGCGTTTTGTTGCTATGTTACCCGAGGAAAAGTGAGTTTATTGAATTGATTCTCTAAACTTTCTACCAACCAAAGCCTTCGCCGATCTTGTCGAGGTGGTTATGCATGAGGTTAATGATAATACCCTTCAATCTTTTGAACTCATACAAATAACGGTAAGCAATTTCATTTGTGTTGCTTTTAATGTTTTAGACATAATTTCACTGTCTAACTACCGTTTTGGATTTTCAACTCAACAAAGTACAAGAGACAACGATCTACTTGGGAATGTGGCTACTACACATTCATATTTACCGACAAGTGTGTTGATTCTCTAACGTTGGACAATCTTGATCTCCGTCAAGTAGGCTCATTTTCTTCATCATCTAGTTTTTCCATCTCTCATTAAACTTTGGAATATAACTTGACATCGATTTTTTAATTTCCTTATTATATCACAAAAATGTAGATTTTTGAAGATGACCAAACTCCCTACACTATGGCCGAATTGAATGATGCAAGAAATAAGTTCGCACGCCACCTTATATTGGTTCGTGGTCGGGTAATATCATCCCCGTTTCTCCTAGCATAGATTTAGGTTAAATGATAATTTAGTTGTGTTGTTCTGCTATCATAGACTAGTTTAATGTTACATGTGGTTTGGATTTTATCTATTAGTGTAGCTTTTGGTTGTCTGGCCAGATGTAACTTTCGAAAGCGCAATATTAGAATTATCCGTTTCGAACTCGAAAATATTGGAATTATAGGTTTCGATATCGCCTGTGCATATGACAGACAACACTTTCAATATCGTCACCATATTCGGGCATTGCAGCAGGGGTTGAGCCGAATTTTACTCTCGGTATCGCGTATATTATTCGTTCCCTTTCTAACCTTAACGATATCGCACGAACATTATAACCGACATAATATTCGATAGCGCAAACATCACATAACTCATACGATATCGAGATGTGTCTCTGGTCTTGTGACAGAGCTTCAGCCGAATTTGCTTGCGATATCAGCCGCTCGTCGTTCGGATTTTAATCAATTCGATTACGTTGGATTAAAACACATGTTGCGATATCGAAAGCGTGTAGTGAATTCCATGGATCTTCAAAGCTTATTACGATATCGAAGAGGTTCGTACATATATTCGATATCGCCACAAGTTTATTTGAGTTTTGGTTCATATAGTAATTAATCGATATCGAATTACGGTTTATGGACTTTCGAATACGACAAGTCATGTTTTTAGATTTCAAATTTCAATTACATTATCGATATCGAATATATATTTCAGATACACTCGATATCGAAACTGCAGTAGTTCATTGTAGGCTGTCGAACTCGAATGTATACTACACTGACATCCCAATACCATCGATATCGTACGCATATATCTAAACACCCAGGTGGCTGTGGTACTTGCGATATCGAAGTATGGTGCATGGAGTTTCGAATACGACAAGTCATGTTCTTAGATTTCAAATTTCAATTCTAGTTTCGATATCGAATATATATTTCAGATATACTCGATATCGAAACCCCAGTATTATATTTTAGGCTGTCGAACTCGAATGTATACTAAACTCAGCTCTCAATACCATCGATATCGTACGCATATGTCTAAACACCCCGATGGCTATGATACATGCGATATCGAAAGTATTTGACCGAACGTAGTTTGCGAGTTCGAAAGTACGTAAAAAACCACGGCGGTTCATGGAACCGCCTTAAATTATTTCCGTTTTACGGCACGGCCACAGAAGGCGGTTCCATTGTGCCTTCTCTGGTACGTTGGAACCGCCTTTAAACCTCTCTCCCTCCACTAGTGAGGTAAAAGATCAAGACAACATAGTTAATACTCAAGCACATTGAGTAATAGATCAAGACAAAACAATAAATGCTCCACCACGGTGAGTAAAAGATCAAGACAACACAATAAATGTACTTAAATAAATTGAGTGAATGATCAAGTATAAATTGACTAGAATATCAAGACAAAACAGTAAATGCTCAAGTACAATGACTAAAAGATCAAGAAAGCGGCAGTAAATACAAGCACACTGAGTTAAAAATCAAGACATATCAAGGATGAAGACAAAACATTAATGCTCAAGCAAAATGGTTGAAAAATCGAGACACAACAGTAAATGTTCAAGTACAATGACTAAAAGATCAAGACATCACAGTTAAAGGTCAAGCACATTGACTGAAAGATCAAGCATCACACTAAAAGGTCAAGCACATTGACTAAAAGATCAAGACAACCCCGTAAATAGTCAAGCACAATGACTAAAATATCAAGACAACACGGTTAATATTCAAGCAAAATTCCTAAATCCAACCTCAAAAATTCATAAATCCAACGGGAGAATGAAACCCTAAATCAAATTGAGCCATGTTTAACCTTCCAATTTCAAAAACATAAAATTGCAAATCAAAAAAAAGGGAAGTAGCAAGCTTACATGAAGATCATCGGACTCGTCAACGATAATCAAAACATTTCTGTTAAAAATTATTATAATGTCATTCAATAATTGATTTTGTAAGTGAAACCTTGACTTTGCCTACCCCATGATTTGTGCGATTTAAATCGAAGTCCTTTCAATTTGAGGTTTTTTGGTGGGTGAAACGTTGCACTCTACTATTCAATGGTAGAAGAAATTATTTATTTTCTTTCCACAAACAACAATAAACAAGATCATCGTCTTCTTTCCTCATCTTTTCCATGGAAATGGAAATTAAATGTTTTAATTTTCATTCTGTATGTTATCGAATAAATATCAATCTAGCTATTTATTTCCGGTTGGATCAGTTAGATTTTGAGTTATTGCATATCTTGTTCATTTCAATGTTGTATTCTTGGTTTCGTGATAAAATTTAATAAATAATACACGATCAACATTTTTTAATAATTATTAATATTAATTGCCTAATTTGTATTACAAATAGACTCTCTCTTTTAAAAAGAGTATTAATCAAACACGAAATTTCTTTTTCTTACGTTTTTTCACGAAACCTTTTTAGCACGAAATTTCACGAAACCTCTTTTATATTTATATTTGAGGTCATTAAGAAAGACATCAGTATTTAAACCCGACACTTGGACGCCAAAATTTGAAACCTAGCTGGCTCACTCTCATTTCCTGCTCTTGAAGTTGCTTAACAGTTAAAACACTAGGGCTAGCTATGGCGACCCCTGAAGTTGAACCCGAAGCGGCCTGCTATTCGGAGTCCCTGAAGCCATGGATTGAGACGCTGCCCAGAGTTCAGTACGGAGACAGCTTCGAGCTCTACCAGTGGGAAGGCTTCTGGTACGCCCCGCGCCATCTCGAAGCTGCGAAAGCCGTTCAGTCCCATTTCCAGGCCCGGCCCGATGACGTGATCCTAGCATCGTCCCTGAAAACAGGCACAATCTGGCTCAAAGCCCTAACTTTCTGCATCATGGGGCCTAAGATCACCGACATCGCCCATGACCCTCTGCTCAAAAACCACCCTGCCGTCTACGTGCAAACCCTGGAAACCCAAACATACATCACCGACCCGAACCCGAACCTCTCCGGGCTGCCCGGCCCGAGGCTGTTTCACACACACTTGCCCTTCGAAACCCTGCCCGAATCCGTGAAAAATCCTAGTTCAGGCCCGAAGATTGTGTACATAGTTCGAAACCCAAAGGATACCCTGGTTTCCATGTGGCATTTCTTTAACACGGTTAAACCAGCCCCGTTCGAGGTCTTATTCCAGGGCTTTTGCCACGGTGTAAGCCCGTTTGGGCCCTTTTGGGACCATGCCCTGGGGTACTGGAACCAGAGCTTGAAGACGCCGGAAAAAGTCCTGTTTCTCAAGTATGAGGACCTGAAGAGGGACCCTGTCGCCGAGGTGAAGAAGCTAGGGGAGTTTTTGGGGCGGCGGTTTGAGGATGATGAAGAAGTGGAAAAGGTTATATGGAGGAGCAGCCTGGAGAGGCTGAAGAACTTGGAGGTGAACAAAAACGGCATCGATCCATGGTCTCAGATGCCTAACAGTTCGTTTTTCCGGCGCGGTGTGGTCGGGGATTGGAAGAGCTGTTTTACGCCGGAGTTGGAAGCCCGGCTGGATCAGATTACGAGGGAGAAATTGGCTGGAAGTGGGCTTGATCTTTCGGTTTGATTGACTGGCTGATGATCAATTGCGTAGCTGATCGGGAAAGTATGAATTGATTGAATAAAACTCCACATCACATTAATTATCAGTGTCATTTGGTCATGTTGATCTTATCGTGTTGTTGTTGCATCAAAATCATGCATGTTACTGTCAACCAGTGTGTGATAATTATTTGTAGTACTCCACCTACTATATTATGTTAATTCTGGAAGATTAAACTATTGAAATTTTTGTCTGCCCAATTTATCTCAATTCGTCTAATCTGAAATTAAACTACACTAAATTGATTTAATCTTAACTAAGAGAAGGTCTCTTGTAAGGTCCCTTATGGTAAGGGCAAACCACATTCTACAAGATTGGGTTTATTATACGCAATTATTTTAATTATTTGGATCATAAAACATAAAAGATCAAGGAATAAAGTGAAAAGATATTGCCCAAAATCAGAAAGATCAAAGCAAATAGAGCAAAGCGGATCTGAATCATATTTTTAGCAAATATATGTTTAGAAAGATCAAAGCAAAGTGAACAATCTATGATATATATATTTTGCTAAAAATAGGATTCAAATTAACTTTTTATCTCTCATCAAATTCTCCAACACAATTTGATAAAACTAGGAGATGATCAAATCAAAATAATATAGAGGTACGTACTATTGGAGTTAAGGAAAAATAATATGAGATTATTGATTTTCTTTCTTTGACTTTAATTAGAAAGAATTAGAGTAGAGAGATCGAGCAGAGACATCCTGTATCTTAGTGGTGTTCGTGGGAAAATGTAAACGCATGTCATTCAAGCATGAAGCATGCGATGTTTTGATATTGATTTTTAAAAAACTAAAATAAAACTGTGACAATCAAAATTTTCTCAAATGAAAGGTATATGACAATCTTAATTTTAAAGTGAACTTCAAAAATTAATCGTATTCTCTTTCACCAATTTGTCTTCCACCAGTCCACATCAAAACATTTAGCTAGCATGCCCGCGTCTAACTTTACCAATTTTTATCTTCGTCAATGAGATCAGCAATTGCAGACATGTTTGGGTGGAGTACTCGGTCCGGGTCTTAGATGTAAAGACCTTTCGAAGATAGACATAGCAAATTATATGTCCATAATTCCTTCCCGGCCAACTGAATCTGCTTATGTGAGCTCAGGTCGATTATATCCAAATCCTTAATGATACGTCTCCAACCCATGATCGAAGAACTTGGAAAATACTTATTCTTATAATTCGAGCAAACCATGAATATAGCTATATTTACGAGGGAACGTCATGCTTTTGTGAACAACTCACAAATTAACTCGGTTAAATCTAGTTCGAATTTGAGTTTACCTACCTGCAGCCTATTCGAATTTGACTCGGTTAAATTAACTCCGATTTAAATCTCGTTCGAATTTAAATTTCGGGAACAACGATGAAGATAAATCCCGAAAAGTAAATTCTGGAAAAATATACATTTTAATATACATTTTACCATAATGCCCCTGATGGAACCTATGAATTCAAACTCATTTTTTGCCTTAACAATGTTATGGATATTATGGTAAAAATATGGACCTGTAAGAGAAAAATGTATCTGCATCTAGTACACCACTAAATAAAGCTGATTCGCTCCGTTTTTCGTGTGTAAAATGGACAGATTTGTAAATTTACGTTTAATTGTTTGTTGAACACAATTAAATTTTTCTAATCAATACAACATAAATATACTTATAAAAGGACAGGGCCCATTTGACTAGCAGCTTTTTCAGGAGCGTTAAGAGATTTGATCTAAACATAGACATTTGATCATTCAATTAGCTACTGAAGATATTTGGTGAATTGTTTTTCTTAACTAGCATTTCGGAGTAAAATGTTGTTTTCATAAACGCTGAATAAGGCTGTGTTTCCGATATATTTAATTTGATTTGTATGAAATTTCAATATTATCCTTTTTCCATCAACTAAAATCGATAAATAGTGAAATTTACAAATACATTAACCACCAAAAAAAATCCTGCTAATTTCGACGTACATAAGTATTTAGTCACGTACATGTACATTAGCCTGAAGAGAGAAACTAATAAATTTAAAAAGACTGTAATGTATATGTGTAAGGTTGCTTTATTCATTAAAAATATACATACACCTTAAGTAAGTATAAGTATAGTAATTGAAATATATTTTTTTCATAGTTCAAAACACTTAAAACTAAATACCATAGTTCTAATATTTAAAATAGAACTATGAAACAATTATGTACGTGCAGGTTCAGAGTCGAACTATAAGTGAGGTCAAAATCCAGTATTTTGACTTCTGAAAATGTAGTCATGCCAAGAGACTCTCCATTGATGAGAAGTTCAGTAAGATCCAGTTAGTATCATTTATAAATATAAATGTTAGTATATAGATTTTTATGTGGATCTCTTTGTGAAAGACTCATCGAGAAAGTGGAATATTATGTGCTTTAAAAGGGGTTAAGGTGGAGTTTTTTTACTATGTTCAGAAATCACTTTCAACCATAAGATCTACTATTCTTGCATTTAAGGAATATGTACATTTTTTCCATGCTTCCTCTCACGGTCTCACCATACTTCTCTGCGTCTTCTTCATGCTCCTCTTCCCTAGCAACACTTTGACATGTTTCATGTAGTACAAGGTTTCAGATATTTGTTGTTTTTCTAAATCAATCATATAATTATAGGATTCTTTTTTGGGGTAAGATGAGAGTCTGTGGGCTTTATTTATATGGGCTTTGATGAAAAGATAAATGTTAAGTATTGGGTGGATATAAGAGCAAGTGCAACAGATTCTCCAAAAGTTTTTCTAAAATAGAGAATGAAAACCCTATATTCTCCAAATATTTTTTACTCAAATCCAACAGTATCTCTACTTTAGAGATTTTATTAATAACTTTTTTCCTTTTTTTTTTTTTTTTTTGCATTAAGAAATTTGCCAAAAATAGCTTTTTTTTCTTTTGCAAAGCGCATGAATTCCGTTCCTCAAAATTTATTTGCCATTCTGCATATTTAGCAAAGCAAATCTTCTCTCTCATCAATTTTGCTATAATAGCAAATGGGATAGCAAATCTGTTGGAGTGGAAAAATACACAAAATCTCTAAAAATTGACAAAATCTCTATTATAGCAAATCTGTTGGACTTGCTCTAAGCCAACCTTTGTTGCTCCCACCATTCAAGACACCAAAATCCGACAAAGGCAATTTACTTTGAGTCAAATATCATTAATAGTTGTTGATTTTTTGGTCAAATGAGATGATCCTTCATGAAAATCCGCTAAATATAATTTCATTGTTCGTAACGCTCAACTGTCATCTATATCCTTTATACTCCGTTCTTCACTATTTACCAAATCCAACCCACCATTCTCTACGTTTCTCCTACTACATTTACTATGTTGTTTCATTCATAAAACCTCACTTTTCCAAATTCTATATTTACTCATATTCTCTCTCTAAATCGAAAGTCATCGGAAATGGAATTAGGAGGAGGAGGACAAGCCAACGGTTTTCGCCGAACTGCATTCCCCAATTCGAACTCGGTAAATCATTCATTTTCTCTCATTTTAATGTACAAGTGAATCTCATTATTTACTTCTCTGTTTCAAACTTTCATCAACCATATATAATGTACCAACTCTAACTCGTATACAAAGCTAGTAAAGTACTCAACCAACGAATTAGGATGAAACCTACAACTTTTTACATTTTGTTCAGTACGAACATGTTTAAATTTTTATTATTTTATTAGTTATGCCTTGTAATTAATATGCAATCTTATTGACTTAATCGAATATCAAAATTTAGTCTTAAAATAATGTGGAAATTTAGAATAGTGGGGAGCAGCTGTGTAGTTTGTAACATATAGTAGTAAAGTAGATTAGAAAAATTAAGGAAAACCACTAGTTGGTTGAGTCTTATCTTTTTTTTTTTGAGTTTGGGCGAATTAAATTAGAATATAAAAATTAAATGTAATACCTCCATTCAACTTCAAAGTTTTAGAAATTGTTCAGAAAGGAATAATAAAAAATTTGGAAGCGAGACCCAAGATTCATATAGAAGGAGATTCGACTTAAAATAATTTGCTAGAGAATGTGGTATAAAAATGACAAATTTAATTGGCTTTAAGTGAGAAAATTATGCAAATTAGTAGGATAAAGCTACATTGAGTTGGCTTGCATTTAGGCCTTGTGTGGTTCGCTTGGTTTTTGGTTTTTGGTTTTTGGTTTTTGGTTTTGGTTTGATTTTTGGGTTTTGAGCAAAACCTGATTTTAGAATTGGTTTTGATCAAAATCTGTTTGGGGTAAAACCTTGTGTGGTTGGAAGTTTTGGGTTTTGTGTTTTGAATCAACTATAGTTATATATTTTTTATTAATTAAATTTTGGATTGAAAATTTGACATGCCATTTAATTTTACTTAGTCATTCATAACATTTTATTAAATAAAATTTTTGGTACATTAGACTAGCCAGATAATATTTTATATAGCATTTTATATCAGGTTGGGTTATGAATTTATGATCAATTAAAAATTTTGAATTTTTTTTTACCCAACCTCATTTGACATTTTTTTTCACCAAAATTTTAATTTTAATTTTAGAGGGTCAACAATTTTAATTTGACTAAAATAATTCAAATAATACATAGTTTTAAATTTAATATAATATTATAATAATAAATCATCAATTTTTGAGTAAAAAAATTAAACCCAACTCAACACTTATTCTCTAGATGGGTGATATTTTAAAAATTTTTTAAATTTTTGATTAAGAAGATTGAGATGTTCATTTTGAAAAAAAATAGAAATAAAATTATAACTTGACTAAATTTTATTATTTTAAAATTAGAATGAGATTATAAATTTTGACCCAACCGTTCAGGGTCTACAATTTTAACTCGACTAAAAACAAAAGAAATCAAGTATGTAGTTACAAAACTATTTGTAACGTTCTTTTATGGTTAATTTTGGGCCAAAACATGATTTTTATAAATTTACATTTTCATGTTAGTAAAGGTAAATTTTAATTATAAAATATTTAAGCGGATTTATAATGTTCATAATATTTTAGAATAAATCAATAAACTACCAATCATATGTTTATACCTATATAAAAAATTTATTTTATTACATATTTTATTAATAAAAATTACCTTATCTTAAATAAATTTATTTTATTTTATAAAATATATTTATTTTACTATATGTATGTTCTAATTTAGTACAAAATATGAAAAATTAAGAAAAATGTAATTTAAAATAAAAAGTTAAAATCTTGTCTAAACTTAGTTTTGCACAGAAAATCAAAACCCTGTGCGAAACAAACAAGGTTTTGGGTTTTAAGCAAAACCAAACCCAAACCCAAACCAAAAATGTGAACCACACAGGCCTTAGTGTTTGGGCGGTATCACCGAGCCCATATGCACGCCTCCTACATCCTCTATTTTCCCCTTTTGTCCCTCTATTTTCTGCTATTTTAAATCTATGTTATTATTCATCGTTGCTTACTTTAATAAATTTAGCTTCGGTTCATCATTTAAAATTAATTATCTGCATACAAATTAATGACTATATTTGTTAGGGTTTTAATTACTCGGCTAACACGTATTAATTCAAGTTTTAACACTAATTTCATCACGATTTACAACTAATACTATAGCACTACATGAATAATTGAATACTATATTTGATGTTTTTATTTTTTGAAGAAATTATTTCATGGTACTGGGAAACGCCCAGAAACGATTACAATGGGTGAAATTGACATCCAATTCGACTAGTCTATTACAAAAACAACCGAACAAAATGTCAACCAGACTTATAGTAACAAGTCTGTACTATTACAGTTTGAGAGATCCAATAAAAAGTGTAATACCGCCCTCATGGATATTATCTAATAACTGCTGAAACCACATCTGTTTGGCATAGAGGAGTGTCTCCCGCATCAATCACTTCGCCAACAGGACCGCAACACCACTTGATCCAAAACATGATCAATGTTTTTCAAACTGCAAACACCTTGAAACCCAGAAATCATGACCGAAAACACGATCTGTATAATCATATCAGAACAATAGACACAAATTATAAAACACGATCCTTATAATTGGATCGAGAACAAAACTTCGACATAAATCAAGATCTAGTCGAAGAACTTATTATGTGGATTGAAACACACTTATTCAACGGTATTAAAAACAATAAACAGAAGAACGATTGGTTCCCTGTCTCCCCATTATAAAATTGAAGAAGAAAAGAGGAGTTTGGGGAGGATTTTGGGAGAGGGGCGGCTAGGGTTTTGGGGGAGAGAGCATGCGACTATATATGATGTTCTAGTAATTAACGGTACCTCAGCCGTGAATCCTCATTCTTTCAATTTAATACATTCAGTAAATTTCGTCTACACCAAAATAAAATTGATTCTAAAATAATAATAACAATTAACAATAGTCACCATATATAGACTAACACATGAACTAACTCAATAACATATGAGATTATAAGCTCATAAAAAATCCACTCAAATCACGTATACTAGTTGTTATATATATTTTTCAAGTTACAGATTATCTTTGTAAAATATCGAGGTGTGATATTTCAAAGCGATACATAAACACATTATTGAATCACAACATCTAAGTAACGGAATTTATCACTATGCCCTTGCCTAAGTTCCAGGTGTTGCTGACTATATCATTTTTATGAATTTAAACCATTTACATATGTCACACACGTAATTGATTGAGATTCAACATTACGCAAACAGTTATAACTATGGAGTTTAAACATTACGCTAGTTTGCAATGACAAATCTATTTTTCTCTCTAATCGATATTAAAATAAAAATGTTGATGACCATTCCAATATTTAGATATACAATTTTGTTGTTATGTATAAAAATAGTTATATCAAAATATAACTAATAATCACTGCTAAAAATCATTCGTACGCAGGTAGAATCATTAGCGGTATTAAAATATAAAATGTAGATTTACATTTGTCCTTATGCATGAGTGATGATTATATTTTTCGATAGTGCTAAACTGTAATAAATTATATAAATTTAATTATTACGCAATGACGACAAGTAATGATATATACGCGAATAGTACGCGAATAGGTTTGTCGTTACGCGAATAGTACCGAGGTAGCTAGGTAGCGGTGTTAAAATATATACAAGTAATGATCGATCACATACGTGCATCAATAAACTTGGTATAACCTACGTAGTATCTTTGTTTTGTTCGGCGTGTTCACATTTTCTGATGAAGTTGATGAGCAGTGCCAGAGGGAGCAGCGCAAGACCGTCACTGCTGAGGATCTGCTGTGGGCCATGAGTAAGCTTGGTTTTGATGATTATATTTAGCCATTAACTCTGTATCTCCACCGTCACAGGCAGGCTGACGGTGCTGATAAGTTCAAGGCGGTGGAGGCGGCAGCTGCGGCTGCTCCTCCCCTGTCTCCGACACCAATTTCTGCTCGCCCACCGCCCGGCTACGGCCAGCGCCACCCGCCGACGGGGATCTTTATCCCGACTCCTGTGGCTACTCCACCGCCGCCACCAGCAGCAACAACCATGGAGCTCCGTCTTTTTCTGTCCAGAGACGACATCTTGAAAAGGCACCAATAATAAACAGTGATGTTGAATAAACTATTTTCATGAATAAGTGTGCTGTAATAGACTTGGGGATGATTGTATTTGTATGTTGATGCTTTGAGATTTGGAATTATGTGTTATTATCTTTTCGGATCTAATTTGCCTTTGATCATGCATTCAATATTATGCAGTCTTGTAAACATGATCTATTTTTACCTTATTTTAAATGGACAGAATGCTTTTCATGTTTATGTTTGTATATCTTGGAAATGCAGTTGAGTTATTATGATAACTATCTGCAGTTGCACTTGAACTGTTTCACATGTATGGAATTTAAAGCAAATATCTGATCATATATATGCCTGGATTGAAATTTATTAAACCTCAAAGCTTCTGTTCCTCATGTACTCATATACAAGCTCACCACTCAGAAGACCTGCTCTGGACTTTGTTTGAGGACAGCTATTTACTATTCTTGCAATTGAACGACCGAGCAGAATTGTTTTTGTTCTGCTAAGATGCATGATTGAGCCTTTTGGTTTGGAGAGTTAGTCTGGTCAACTTCTGGCGCCTATTTGTCTTCTCTGTTATAAGGTAATTTCAGCATAATTGAGGAAAAGATGGAGCCTTTTACTGTTATATACCAACAGAGAACACCAACAGATTCATTCGATTCCTGCTTATTGAAATCAGAATATTATCAATTATTGGGGATTTCATGAGTTTATTTTACGATTTCCTTTCATATGTTTTTGTTGAATTTGAATTTGAAGAGCAATTGTTTTTTATGATCCAATCCTGGGATGTGCTTGTGATGTTGATTGATATCCAGCTCACTATTTGAACTCTCCTTTCATGCCTGTATTCCATTTCCCGAAGCTGCCAGAGACATCTCAGGAAAACATCAACGCAGCCACACAGTTTGTGATTGATCATGTAAATCATACACTAATATTTGACCTTGATTAGATTACAAGGTTTTGTTCGTCTGTTTGCTGATTACTTTTGATTGATGTATACGTATGCAGAGCGGGAAGAATTACGAGGTCGTTGATCGTGAAAACATAGTCTGGACACAGAACCGCGTGCACTTTTTCGCCCTGAAACTCAACTACTCAAGGACAAGGATGGTGATGGTGAGGATAGACTCAGGGCGATGGGGTTTCATTTCTGTGTTGGTGATGCTGCTCAATTTCACAACTAGGTCTCACAACTAGGGTTTAAGGGTAACTTACCTAATGGGCTTGCTCCTTGCAAGGGCCTAATAATACATATCCTAAGGGTTTTAGTCTCCTATCATCACAAGCCCCCTAGAAACTAGAGTCCGTGGAGGTTTTTCACCTCTTCCTTTCCTCGTCTCCTTCCCTTATTCCCATTCTTCCCCTTCCTCTCTTTCTTTCCTTTCTCCCCCTCTTATTTTGCTTTTCTTTCTCCCTCTCTTCTAATCTTTTCCCCTCTACCTCTCTCTCATTTCTTCCCTTCCTTCCTCTCTTCTCTCTCTCCCCCTCTTGTTTTTCTTCTCTCCCTCTTCCCTTTCTCTCCTTCCTTCTTCTCTTTCTTTCTTTTCTCTCTCTTGTTTTTCTTCTCTTTCTCTTCCCTCTGAGGTAGAGACTGCGAAGCTACCCTTGGCATATCAAGATCGTATCCCACTGGGCGTGCCAACTTGATGCTGCTCAATTTCACCGGTCTTCCAAGGTGGCCGGAATTGATGCAGGGGTGCTGGTGAGCTCCTGGAAGAGATGCCTAGAGCGCCACCTGATCCGATATGGTCTTGATACCCCAGGGTATGAGTGTCCGTCAGTACCTACAACAGGGGAGCCCCCCGGCCGTAGCCGGGTGTTCCCTCTCCGACGCTCAAGTCAGAGACCCATCTAGAAAGAATGTAAGTAGTAAGTGAAATGAGGAATGAGAGTCTACCTTCTCCATGTGGCTTGTTTTCCTTTATATAGTGTCTCACAACTAGGGTTTAAGGGTAACCTACCTAATGGGCTTGCTCCTTACAAGGGCCCAATAATACATATCCTAAGGGTTTTAGTCTCCTATCATCAGTTGGGATTTGCAGAATTACCTAACAATAGCACTTTCTGTGTTGGAATGTAATAAAAAGATAACATCCGCCTTATTGCAGTTCCTAGCTCATTGCAACCCCAAATATCATATCATATCTATAGAATAGTGGATCCACATGAAACAGATCAAGCACGGCAGAATGTACTTAAATATCATATCTATATCATTCTCTTTAATCTTACAAATTGTTTCCAACCGAAAAGGTTTATTTATCATGATATATATTCTTGTTACTTGTTGGTTGTATTATATTTATGACTTAATTCAATTTTCCGGGCTATGCCCAAAAGATGGTTTTTCGGCCTTTACAAAAAATTGTTCTTATCCATTGACCATACTTTTAGAAAACATTCTATTTAGACCTTTTAATATCATTATGTCAACTATCAGTCAACACAACATGACAGGGCCAAATTTGTAATTTCATATATTTACACATTTAACCCCGATTTTGAAAGCATTTTCATCATTACAGACTTACAGTCAATTGCCAATCAACTCTGTTCAATCTGGTTAAATTATTCATCCTTGCACACCCACTTCATTCCAACTTACTGCAAAAAAAAAATTGATATACTCAATATGTCTGGTGAATTAAAGACAGTAACGGTGGTTCAGTAAAGTGGGCATTCAACTGGAGCTTAACTCATTCCGTAAATATGTGATAACGGTTGACCTAGCAGTTCAGTCTAGGACCGAAAAAGAATGTTTTTAAAAGTAAGCTCAATGGAATTCTACGATTTTTTGTAAGGGCCGAAAAACTATATTTTGGGTAAAGTAAAGCCCAAAAAATTGAATTAAGTCAATGGTGTGGTTCAGGTTTTTGGTTTGGGTTTTGATTTTGGTTTTGCCCAAAACCCAAAACCTTGTTTGTTTCGTACAATGTTTTGGTTTTGGTGCAAAACCAAGTTTTGACAAAGTTTTGACTTTTCATTTTAAATTTTATATATAGTAAACGAAATATATTTTATAAAATAAGATAAACTTATTTAAGATAAGGTAATTTTTTATTAATAAATTATATAATAAAATATATTTTTTATAAATTATTATATTACATAGGACATATGATTGATAGATAGTTAATTATTTTATTCTAAAAATATTATAAACATTATAAATCTGCTATAATTAAAATTTATCTTTTCTAACATGAAAATGTAAATTTGTAAAAATCGTGTTTTGGCCCAAAATTGACCATTTAAAAGAACATTACAAATAGTTTTGTAACTAAACACTTGATTTTGTCTTTTGTCTTTATTCAATTTAAAATTATATACTCTGAACGGTTTGATCAAAATTTATAATCTTAATCTAATTTTAAAATTATAAAATTTAGCCAAGTCAGAATTCTATTTCTATTTTTTTCAAAAAGAACATCTCTCTTCTTAATCAAAAATTTTAAAAAGATTTAAAATATTACCCATCTAGAGAATAAGTCTTGGGTTGGGTGTATATTTTTTACTCAAAAATTGACGATTTATTATTTTAATATTATATTAAATTTAAAACCATGTATTGTTTGAATTATTTGAGTCAAATTAAAATTGTTGACTCCATCCAAAATTTAAACTAAAGTTTTAGTGCAAACAATGTCAAATGAGGTTGGGTCAAAAAATAATTGCAAAATTTTTAATTGATCATAAATTCATAACCCAACTTAATATAAAATGTTATTTAAAATATTATATGGCCCGGTCTAATATACCAAAAAATTTATTTAATAAAATATTATGAATGACTAAGTAAAATTAAATGGCATGTCAAATTTTCAATCCAATATTAAAATAATAAAATATATATATATATAATAATAGTTAATTCAAAACCAAAAACCCAAAACTTCCAACCACGCAAGGTTTTACCCAAAAATGATTTTGACCAAAACCAATTCTAAAACCAGGTTTTGCTCAAAAAACAAAAAACAAAATCAATACCCAAAACCAAGCGAAACAGCAAAAGACCTAACTATTGTGCTTGTTTGGAAAACACTCATTTTTCATAGGAATCAAAATATATGGAGAAAATAACGTAGGCACATAAATATATGTAGGAATTTCACATTAAACCAGTATTATCAAAGACTTGAATCATGATAGAATTGCTATACTATTGGGTTTGAAAAATGTGTGTAAAGAAAAGAGAAAAAAAACAGTAAAAAAGGGAAAACAGAGCGATGAAAATAGGCTGGCAGATGTAGAAAATTAGATTCTGTCATTCTAGTCAAAAAGTCATCCCATCCTTTTCGATTCTTTCAGACCAATCTAGTAGTTGGAGAGGGTACGACTAATCTGTTTCTAGCTCCTATTTTAATCTCAGATTTCCCTTTATTAGTTGACATAATTTTGCGTCAGCAAATCTGTAATCAACTTTCTCCGAAACTTACCACCACCACATAATTCAACCACACCAACTCACGATCCTTGTACGGTAGACAAGATAACGCAAGTACCATCACTCATCACCCATCACCGAGAACCACAGACACAAAATGCCGACATCTTAATTCTTTGATAAGAATTTCAAAAACAGAGAGACTAAGCAATGGCGGGAATTCGCGATTCGTAAACTCACAAACTAAAGAAAGAACAAGGCAACATTGCTACAAAAAAGCACATTTTAATCGAACTGATCACGAATAATGTACATCGTTGTTCAAAAGGGAAGCAAGAACAGGGGTTAGGATGCGGCACAGCAAATGGGAGATCCCTTTGGAACATTGTTTTGCTTGTTTCACAAACACTAGATACTAAGGATAGAGGAAGCAATGAGCCATTTGCTACTTTTTGCCCTAATCCTTTCAAAAACTCCACCCTAAGCCCAGACTACCGCACCTTCCCCCTTCATGCTGCTTATCAACTATAAATACATATAGATATACCTCATTTCCCAAGCCTCGGAGATCGAAACCCTCTACACATACACATTTCCAATTATGGAGAACAATCTCACAACATCTGTACAGCACTCCACAAAACCACCTCGCCCGGAACCACCACCCAGTCCAGCCAATCACGACTTGTCAATTTGATCCGAGAGGAGCTCACCGAGCATTATTATTTATTCACTTCCATTCCCAATGGCTACTTGGCTAACCTGAAACAAATCAATCATTTCACGTGAGTTAAACCACAAAGATCAGACAGCTAAGACTACAAATGAATATTCTAAGCCACTAATCTACATTGTTAAAGCATAATAGTACTAAGAAATTGCACGAGCAATGGCAATGCATCTTGGTAACATGATCAATTTGCACAATTCCTGCCCACATGCTACATCGAAACTCCAAACCATGTTCAAAACTCAGCTTCCAAGAACATAAGATTGTATACAGATAGTAAAACATACAACAATAAACAATTAGGCACTTATTCACTGAGAAGCATCAATAATTCAAGAGCTCAAGAGGAAACCTTCCTTCTTACTTCCTAAGTTCTTGCAGCAGGTCAACAAAGATCTAAAACCAAGATTATTGACCCATAATAAAACTCCATTTATATAAAATCAATTCTTAAACCACGAGATCTTCAAATCTACCCACAACCACATTAAAATGAAACTGTCTAGCATCGACATTCCCAAAATACTCCGACAACACTTGGCGTATACCTGTCTAAACAATTGTAATGTATTGAATCATACACTAGTTTTCACTAAAGTAAAAGTGTTACAGAAGGTCATATGTGCTTAAACCCCAAATCTATCAGAATTCTTTTAGTCATGTATTACTTAAATAGCAAGTTTAATAAGGATACATTTCACTTAACTTCATCAACTTGAAAGCAACATAGCCAATCACAAACCAGTAAAAAAGGAAACAAGAGAATTTAAACATGCCAAATAATTAGCATTCAGAAGGGAAAAACACCAATATAAGCAAGAACAATTAGCTTCACATTCCATATTTTCCTATCTCATCTCCAAAATGCAAAAGGCTACATACAGAAAGCTGATAAAAAAGGTAAAAAACTGAAACTAAGTGAAACAACTGAAAATGCTTACCGGAACAGAATCAGTCACTAAAGATGACTTTATCAGCCATGTACAACAAAGGCTTCAAGCAATCTGGGGCGAACTTCCTTGCAAACATATAAGAATACGTCGAATTCGAAACCCGGAGCTGCCTGATCAGGTTAGGTGACACTTCAGCAGGCTCGTAGGTATGCGGGTGCCCATCGACTGCCCCTGTCCAGTTCACCCGGGTCAGGCTATAGTGCGTGGCTCCTTCTGGATCCTCCATGGACAAAAGCGTCGGAAAGTAATGCTCTTCCGGGTAACAAGAATGCATATTCAGGCAAGGAAGTCTGAACTTCCGCCATAGCCGCCTATCTTTGATCACGAGGGACGCGTGAGCCCGGTTCAGGACGAAGAATTGGGAGCCGATTCGGAACTGGCTGAAGGGTACTTCGGGAAGCATGGTGTCCTCGCCGCGAGCAATGTACCTCGACCACATCTGCGGTTCTCCGGCGAGGATTTCAATGAAGCTTCGGAAGGCGCGCTGTGAATTCGCCGCCGACTCAGAGATCTGTTTCTTGAATAGCGAGTTGTAGAGGTAGTCGAAGGACCGGAGAGGGATGCATTGCTGCGAGACCACCGCGAAGTAGGTATTCCTCGGGTCTTCGAGCAGCGCGTGAGCGAGGAGACGGCGCGTGGCGGAGATGAGCGTCGGCGACGCGCGCTCCGTCTTCCTCCCCGGGATGAATCTGTCCTCGAAAACGCCCCCAGGGTCGGCGACCTTGATGGTGGGGTCCGCGTGGATGTAGATATTGAACAGCGAGGAGCGGTTGGCGAAGAACTTCTCCCAGAGCGGCGCGAAATGGAGGTCGGAGTTGGTGAGGAAGAGGAAGGCAATCTTGGGGTGGCTGCTGCTCGCTGCGACGGCGTCGTTGGTGGACCCGATACGCACCCGGTGGCGCGGGTGGTTCTTCTTGCTGATTTCCAGGGAGGCGAGGGTGGCGCGTCGGAACAACGCGAGATCGTGGAGCTCGTCAGCGAGAGAGATTTCGACGTGCCTGGGCGGAAGCAGGCGCGGCGCGACGAGGAAGAGGAGCGGAAATGAAAGCAACAAAGCGAACAGGATGACAAACGGCGTACTATACATGATCAGAATCAGGGTTTTCCAACTCAGCACATGAATTTCTGAAAAAGAAAAAAAAAACTGGGATCTGATGTTGTCTCCAAAACCGAATTTGGAAGAGAGGAATCAGAGGAAATGGGGATATCCGGAATGTGCCCGGTGGGGGTTTGAAGATGAAGGGGGGGGAGAAGAAAAAGGCAGGAAATAAATATATATTATGAGGAAAAAGAATGGCGGGGAAGTGGGGCCGAGTCAGAGGGATCCGAGAATTGAATATAATTGAATATTTGGGGACGATGATGTGTGAAAATTGCAGAGAGAAAGTAGAGTTTATCGAAAATATTGGTGGGAGTAGGACTGGGATTTGTTCTCTTGGTGGTTGGATTTATTTATTTGTATTTTTTATATATTTTTAATTCCTTTTCCCTTTTTGAAAATGATTCGTTGGGGGTGATTGTGCAATTAGTCATACTTTTTAATTAAAATTGGAAAATTTAGGAGTTGAGAGTGTCTTCTACACTCTACAGTGTTCAATTTGAAATTTTGTAGCACACAAAATAAGACGGAGCTTTTAATTTTTTGTGCTAATTTAGGTGGGTGAGTGGAGTGTGAATTGGCATTTTTAAAGTGTGGGAATGTTTTTCGAGTATATTTTTTGCAATAGAGAGAACAATATAAAAATGATGGTATTTGGTAGTATTTTTGTTTGTGTTCTAGTGAGGACAAGAAAGGACGTGATGAATTTGGACCGTAGGTTAAGAATAATTTAGTAGAGCTATCATGATATGTTAACTACTCTGCTCCCTATTTGTATTGGTAAAAATGTTGTACTCCCTCTTGTTTTTCTTAATTGGCCTCTTACTATTCATCATAAAAATTGTTGCAACTTTGACCATAGATTTGGAGTAGTATATGAGTAATAATATTCATGTATAATATAGTTTTGGATTCTCCTCAACACATATTTTCTAAAAATAAAAAATTTATATCTACTTAATAAATGTATATAAAGTTATTGATGGTCAAACTTGCCGTCAAATAGTGTTTTTGGGTCAAGGGGACATTTAAAAGAAACCAGAGGGAGTATATCAAGGGAAGGATCAATACACTCACTTATTTTTACACATATTTTTACTCAAGGGAAGAGATCAACCTCAAGATCTTTGACCATTCCCATTCTTATTTCATGTTCTTCTTTTTCGATTGAACTGAATCTCATCCCGATCTACAAAGTACTCTCAATTCAAATCTCTTGTTTTCTTCTTCTCTCCCAGTTTTTTAGCTCCCAGCGTCCCACAAATCACCAAACTGATTTGAACATGTTCCAAACTGAAGGCATAATTTTTAGGTTTAAACAATGCCTATTAATAGCAAAAACACAAACATGAAAATAGAGTTCGACTCATCAATCCCAGGTTCCAAAACTTAAACACTATATATGCTAGATTCAATGACCAACCACAAAATCATGAAGCGAAAACGGCCGGGCAAATACAAATAACAAATTGCCCAAAACTTCAAAATCATAAACCTTCACAATAGATACGGAAGAGAAGAAAGAAGAGAGAGGAAGCAGAAAGAAGAAGAGAGAAGACGTAGAAAGAAAAAAGATCAGAGAAAAATATCGAAGAAGTAGGGAAAGGAAAAGAGGGATTAAAAAAAAAAGGAAAGGAAAATTAAATAGATATTAAAGAAAATTAAAAAGACCTAATTACTCTAACCGTTAGATTAAATAGGAGGGAAGGGTCAAGATCGTGAGTAAAAATAAGTGAGTGTATTGATCTCTTCCCTAACAATGAAATCATATATATTTGTTACTTGACAAAAATATAAAGGTCAGACATTTGATTTTATATTGACACTTATTTAATTTGATGTTGATGTTGATCTTGATTATTTATAGAAATTGGAAAAGTAACACATTTCGTTAAAAATGATGAAATTTCGTTTTGGGCGAATAATGTTTTTTGTGAGCTCACTATAATGATATGCATGGGATCGGATATTAATGGAATCGATAATTGTTCGATCGGAGGGATATAGCGGCATTAGTGGCCGTATGTTTTCAAAAGTGTACGGCGACGAAGGGTTAGCACTCTCCGTCATTTGATTTGTTACCACCATTTCTTTTCCGACCACCAGAGTTATTTCGACCTTAGCATTAAAGACGGTTCTGCTGGCACCAAAGTTGTGGTACTCGACCTGCAAAATCGCTTCGTACAAGTTGCTTCACCTCGTTTTTGGAATGCCAATGACCCCTTGCTAGCAAAGCCACTAGCTATGGAAGAAGCAATTTGCTCGACACATGATCCGCGACTCCCAGAAGCAGCTATGATTGAAGACACTCTACCGATGATTCAGATGGCGCACAATGAAATTACATGTCCTCCTTTTTGCAGCTTTGGCCTTTGAGAGAATTAGGTCACAGTTAGAGTCTCTACTAAGTCTCTCGAGGTTCAATTTTGTAACTCATTCTCTATCACACTTTGCCAAGAAAAACGTCGTGCTATTTAACGCTTGCACGACTCCTTAAAGCTTTGTTTTTCCGCTTCTAGAAGATTTCCAGTAATCATGAATAAAAGAAAATTTTATTTCAGAAAAATAGGGAATATTGCCAAAAAGGAAAAATATGACAGTTAAAAAATTATTCTAAATGTGAAAGTTAATCATTGTTAAAAAATTGAAAGGAGTACTATTTAGGCCATGTTTCGTAGAGCTTATTTTTGCTAAATTGAACTAAATTGGATTGAACTAAACTGAACTGAAGTGAAATAAATGTATTGAAAAAAGAATCCATGTGACTTAATCAACCTGAAATTCGAATTCGTCAAATTACATTTTTGCTAACTGAACTGATCTGATCTGATCTACAGATAAGCTCTAGCAAGCATGACCTTAGAATACCAATTCTTTAAATGTGCAAAGTCCTGGCTATAAAGTGTACTATTTAATACCTTTAACTACTCCAGTGAATTTTCTAGTGAAAATTTTAAATAAAAATATAAAAATATATTGTTCTTGAAAAAATTACTTGTATTATGTCTCTGATTAAAACTAGTGTTGTGATAGAATTCCAATTCTACCCCTCCCCATGACAAGCGAATTCCCCCACGTCGTAAATGATAATCTCGCGAGACTAAAGCAGAATTTGTATTTTCCCGATGACTTCTAACTATAGTATATAAAGTGGAAAGTAGGGATGGTGTTTTGTATTATTAGACTCTAAGGCCCTGTTTACCAGAGTTTATCTGTAGATCAGTTCAGTTCAATTCAGTTCAGTTCAATTCAGTTCAGTTCAGTGAAAATGCAATTTGATGAAATTCAGGTTAATTCAGTCATGCTGATTCCATTTTTCAATACATCAATTTTCACTTTAATTCAGTTCAGTTCAGTTCAATTCATTTCAGTTCAGTTCAGTTCAGTACATTAAGAAATAAGCTCTAGTAAACATGGCCTAATTTGTATTATTACACTGTAATTATGGTACTTTTAATATTTTATTTCAATAAAAAAATTATTTACCATGTTTTCAAGGTGTTTGTGTCATTATTTCATTAGTTATGTACATGTATTGAATTTAAAGACCTTCCATTAGTGTTGTCTATTTAGTGCATGAAATTGGACTTCGAGACCCTTCATTACTCTTTAATCTGTTGATTGTATAGAGTTTGCCACCTATTTTTTGAGTGTTTAAATGCATCATTGCTTAATTATTATGTAATTATATGTGTATATATATTACATTCTACTTTAACCACATTATATTTAAACAGTATAGGAAAAGAGCATTGCTAGAAAGGTTTTGAAGGGCTTGTGATACTAAATCAAGCTTTATCCCAAATTCGATTTCCTAGTAAATTTTTCTAATGGTCAGGTGTGAAAGAACATGTTTCTTTTGATAAAACATTATATCAACATAGAATAATATATTGCCCACCCAACCTTTATTTTCATGTTTTGTTGATCTTTCTGATATACTTCTACTAAAAAAGGCAATATGAAGAGAACAACAAATTACTTTGCAATACATGTGAACACATGTTTCAATTTTAGCAAATAGAAAGTTATTCTTATTCTTTTCTGTGGTGATTAAATTTCTTTTCTGTGTAGAAAAAAAAAACCGTTTCCGTTAGTTGAATTTAATTAATCGATCCTTCTCCCCCTTTTTCTTTCAATGAGTTGAAAGAAAAGATTAAGGCCCTGTTTACCAGAGGTTATCTGTAGATCAGTTCAGTTCAATTCAGCTCAGTTTAGTTAAATTCAATTTAGTTTAGTTCAGTGAAAATGTAATTTGATGAAACTCAGGTTAATTCAGTCATGCTGATTCCATTTTCAATACATCATTTTTTACTTCAGCTCAGTTCAGTTCAATTCAATTCAGTTTAATTTAGTTCAGTATATCAAGAAATAAACTTTAGTAAACAGGACCTAAGTGCTATGATAAGGCCAATATCGTTAAGTTAAAAGTTACTCCATGTAACTAGTTGGGTCTACCGTGCGTTGCACGATGTACCTGATCACTTATTATTTGATTTTATATTTCTTACTATATGAGTCTTTTTTAAATAAGGGACATTACAGTAATGACGGGTCAAAAGGAGACTATTTTCTAGATTGGGGATTACTATAGAATAATTTTAATTATTTGAGCCCGATGTTTTGTACTTGAGTTTGATCTTTTATTTGGTTTGAGGTTTTATTTGTTTTGATATTTTAGATTTTGAAACTCATGTGTTTTTTTATTTGATCTTATAGAGTTTGGGCGATATATGTTTTCACCTTATTTCCTTGATCTTTTATGACATATGCCTAAACAATTAAAATAATTGAATAGCAACCCCCAATCTTATAGAATGTAGTCTAATTTTGGTCTGCAAATTAGATCACCTTATTTCCAGGAGATGCTCCCTTACTATATAATGTTTGAATTAAAATTTAATTTGAAACGCAAAATGATCAAATTTTAATTATTTTTAAATGAAGCAAGAGGAACTACAGTGATCATCAAAGTAGAATAAATAAAATACAACTTAATTTTTTTGTAATTGATCATAAAAATATATTTTAAGATGTAAATCTAATCATCGCATTTGACTTAATTTTTAAAAATAAATTTTAGGTAGCAATAATAAAATATTGTCTACAAACGTTATATTATGTATTTGGATTTGTACTCTGGAATATCATTACTCGAATATATATATATATATATATATATATAAGGTAAAAAATGTCATATATAAGAATAAAAATAAGAATAATGAATTTGAAAGTACATATGTCAAAATATTTTGAATCTTGATTAAAAAACAAAGTATTTCGAATCTTGTAATATTTAAAGGTAAGAATAAAGGTAAGAATAGGATTAAAGGTAAGAATATATTTAATTTCTAATTTAATAAAAAACAAATTCTAATTGTCACTTTATTTGTGTTAGTAAAGAAAGGAGTTACCTAAATTAAATATAATATTTTATACTCATTCAAATTGGACAAATTTCTCTAAAGTAAATATCTTCATACATATACTATCTTAAAGTCCTATGAAAATACATGGTCACCCTTAGCAAGACTGCCCCCAACACTCATGTCCAACTTGATCAACTCAATAACTCTTGATTTCAAATCAACCAAAATAATAAAGTAACCATAAGAAAGGGACAACAACACCGAATTACACAATAAATAAGTAAAAAAATAAAAATACTACAAGATAAGGTAAACAAATCATCACCATCTTACCGTTTATGGATCACTTGTATATATCGTAAGTCTAAACTCACACACAGGCTGATCGGAAAACACGATCGGGATCATACTACCATCACAGGTTTTGAGTGGAGAGTTGGATACGGCAGAGATTGCAATAAGTATCCAGTTTTGAACTCAAATGCTTTGGTAAAATTTCTAGAAATAGGAAACCATGAGTAACTCGATAAATATATGACTTAACCAATATGAAAAACAACTACAAAAGCTAAAATAAGCATTTTGTCAATCCTAAAATTAAAACAATCTGATGCACCATTAACTCACATTTGCCTTTAAACTGAGACACTGCACCGCCCACCGTTGATCCCACCAATGCACCTTTGCAGACACACAGACAAAACCCCAAGTCACAAAATCCACCGGATATGCTGTAAGAAACCAACTCATTACTGTCGAAAACACAAATCAATTACAGTCGAAAACCCTTTGATAGCTCCCATGGCTGCCGCCATCGCCATCTCCTAAATCCTCCCGTCTTCCCCAGCGGTCACAACAGAGTCGCTGCTACGATGGCGGGATTCTGCGAGAGCTACGGGGCCAAGGAGGTCATGAGGGAGGTGACTCGGGATGAGACCCCGCACGACGTTTGCAGGGACAACATGGGGCGGCGTCAAAACGTTCTTATTTTAATACACCACTTTGATTTGAAGAAGAGATGATCAGCCCATTCAACCAAAGACCTTTATGGCATTTTGATCTGCAAGATAATGCAAATATTATATAACCTAAATGATAATTACAAAGAAGAAAATAATCTAAATATACCAAAAATATATATCAAATTGGGATATTTTTTAGAATGGGATATTGAATATGTTAATAATTATGATGAAAGAAAAAAAGAAAGAGAATGTTGATCCGATGCTTATAGTTATAATTAGAAGGTGCAATATACGTGTCATATATACATAAAGCAAATAAAATATTTTAGTAAATATCTAAAATAAAATATATGTATTTGCAATAGTTTAGTCTACACAAATTTTGGTTTGGTCGAATGATTAATTGAAATCAAGACTGGTATGGTATATTAATCCATATTTAAAATGACGGCTACATTACATAATTAAACTATCGAATATGATATTATACAATACGAAACTACGTCGTTTATTCCACACACTTTTTGAAGTGAATAACTTATTTTAATACACCACTTTGATTTGAAGAAGAGATGATCAGCCTATTCAGCCAAAGACTTTTATGGCATTTTGATCTGCAAGATAATGCAAATATTATATAACCTAAATGATAATTACAAAGAAGAAAATAATCTAAATACACCAAAAATATATATCAAATTGGGATATTTTTTAGAATGGGATATTGAATATGCTAATAATTATGAACGAAAATAAGAAAGAGAATGTTGATCCGATGCTTATAGTTATAATTAGAAGGTGCAATATTCGTGCCATATATACATAAAGCAAATAAAATATTTTAGTAAATATCTAAAATAAAATATATGTATTTGCAATAGTTTAGTCTACACAAATTTTGGTTTGGTCGAATGATGAATTGAAATCAAGACTGGTTTGGTATATTAATCCATATTTAAAATTACGGCTACTTTACATAATTAAACTATCGAAAATGATATTATACAATACAAAACTACGTCGTTTATTCCACACACTTTTTGAAGTGAATAACTTTTCAAGTTCCCTTTAGGGATGATGGTTATTTGTAGAGTATTCTTAGTGTAACTGTGTAAGTTCGTGTGATGTTTCTTTCATAATTATATGTTTATGCTGCTTGATAACAATAATTTATATATATAAATTATTAAATATAGACAATTAATATAGTAATTAATTAGTTTAAGCATAATTAAAGTAATAAAATATTGATACTTAGTAGGAAAACTTAATACATCACTAGAATTCATAAAGTAAAATTAAGGTAATCTAACAAAATACTTCAAAATTAAACGTGATTAAATTTTTTTTAAAATTTTTTTTTATAAATAGATTAAGAACATAAATGCAAAGTTACCTTGAATGAATATCTTGGAATGTTTACTCAAAGCCTTCCTTATGTATCCATTCTAGGGTTGATGAGCAGCTATGGAATGTTTTTTAGGCATCAATCCTACGTAGGGATGGCACTGGGGCGGGTTTGGGGCGGGTACTATCTATCCCATCCCCATCCCCATCTAATATTTTAAAACTCATCCCCGCCCCATGACCCATGATGGGTACAAAATTAAAAATCATCCCCGCCCCATCGGATTTTATTATAAAACCATCCCCGCTCCAGGATCCGCCCCACCCCATGCCCCATGACCCATCCCCGCCCCATGACCCATGACTCATTCTCACCCACCTCTTATATCAGTTTAATATACATTTGTTTATATAATTTTTACTCAAACGCATTAATAATTATATTGAGAAATATAAGATTTTTAAAAAGACAAAATCTAAAACCCAAACAAAAAAAGGTAATTGAAATCTCACTCAAATTTGAAGCAAACAAGAAGTATGTAATTATAAAATCGATTGCCAAAGAATAGTCCAAATACATTATTATTGTTATTTTTCTTCTCATTTTAACTATTAGGGGTTGATTATTAAATTATAGTAAGAAATTAATTAATATTATTTTTTATTAATTAATTATATTGGGGCGGGCCGGATATGGGGCGGGTATAACGGGGTTGGGGCGGGTTAGGGCGGGTGATGTATAAAATCCATCCCCGCCCCATAACCCATGACGGGTTGTGATTTCATCCCCATCCCCGCCCCATTACCCATCAATTTTTCCCCATCCCCGCCCCAAACCGGTGCAAATGGGGCGGGTCACCACCAAAACCCGCCCCAGTGCCATCCCTAATCCTACGGACTAAGAAATGTGCTTTCCATAATATGTAAATCTATCTGTACAAACATCTCCATTTATGGTTGTTAAAGGTTTTGGGAGCCTAATAAAATTCCCACCACCAATGGTGGCTTCACTTTAAAATATATATATATATATATATATATATATATATATATATATATATATCTTGTATTGAATAAAGGTTAGAATGGATACATAAGGAAGACTTAAGACTTAGGGAAGTTCTGAGAACTTAGAGGGTGGAGAGTAGAGAATAAGAAGGGGCTGTAATCCAGCATACCTCCTTCTGAAGTAATGCCCTCCTATTTATAGGAAAGTTTGCTATTCTATTACATTGAATTTAAATTACATTTGGAATCCGGAGTGGAGCTTGGACCCCTCCATCTTCTTCTGTCTCTGAATACTGTGATGAATGTTTGAATTATTGAGTCTGAATCCTCCATTATTTTTGTCTTCTTTGAATGAGTGCTCTGAATGATAGAGTTTGCTGTTTGTAAATAGTGAAGTCTGTCCTCCACTACCCCATGCTTTTTGAATTTTTTTTTTGAACACAAGCTTTAATTAATATTAAGACAAAGAACGATTACAAATTACTCGGCCTAAACTGATGGCCATATTGTGTTCAGTACTAAGCACGTTTCTACAAACTTTGTTAACATTAAAAAAGGAGAAAGAGTTCCTTAGAAGCTTGATGATGCATTATGTGATGCCCTTTATCTCCCATGGCGCTGACTCTAAATCGTTGAGTGTCGCCACCAATTCCGCAGAATCTGTAAGCAATCAAATTCCTCTTGGGTGATCCCTGGATGCTGCTTTGATTGCCCACCAACAAGCTTCCGCTTCAGCTTGTAATGGAGAGGTTGAGACAAAGAAATCAGATCCTCTTGTTGTTTCTTCAGCTGATGAAATAGTCCAATCTGCAGTTCCAAGATTGCATCTTCTTTGAAATGAGCCATCTACTTTGACAAGAGCAACCTGGTCTTCATGGCTTTGAGAGATATTCTGTGGTGTGATTTCTGAGAAAGATTGTCCTTCTGGGTATATCAGATGGGAGCGAGGTTGCTGTACCACTTCCTGTTTTTTGAAAAGCAGGAATTTTGCAGTGGCTGTGTCTGCACAAGATCTTGAAGCCAGGTCTACATTGTCCATAGCTTTCCTGTTCCTTTGGATCCATATTTCCCAAAGGGAAAAAACCAGAAGCCTTGTGTCATCTTCCAAGTTATCTGATAGCAGCCATTGGTGCAACCAAGATCTGGAATGTAGTTGATTGTGGCCCAAGACCTTGTGACCCAGAGGGGAGTTCTCCCAGAAGCTTCTACTCTCCCTGTAGTTAATAAAGAGGTGTAGTTCATCTTCTTCATGTGATAGGCATCTCAGACAGGTTAACTGGTTTGATATCTTTCTTTTCTTTCTGTTCACCAGTGTTGGCAGAGCTTTTGAGAGCAATTTCCAAAGGAACATATTCAGCTTATAGGGGACCTTTAGGTTCCATACCTTATCCCACAGCTTCTTCCTTCTTAAATCAACACATCTGATTTCACTCATAAAGATGTGGTATCCTTTCTTAGCAGAGTATTTTTCATTTCTGTTGTGAACCCATAAAGGCTCATCTTCAACACATGGATCAGCACTCATTTTCATAGCCAAGATGTTTGGGATGACTGTTCTGGGGAAAATGGCTCTTAACAGGGGCTCTCTCCAAGAGTTAGGTCCTTGGATAAGGTGTTCCACTCTCAAATCAGTCTACTGTGCTACCACATTACCATCTCTGAGAGGGTTGTTTACAGCTGGAATCCATTGGTCATGCACGCTCACCTTCTTTCCATTGTTGATTTTCCAGGCTAGATTGTCTATAATCAGGTCTTTTGCCCAGAGAATGGATTTCCATCCCCAAGAGTCTCCTGGTTTCTGTCTGACTTCACTCATGCCACTGTTCCTGGGGTATTTAGCCTTATATACCTTCACTAGGAGAGAATCCTTGTTTTTAGAACATTACAAGCATGTTTGGCCAGGAGGGCCTTATTCATTCCCACTGCTGATCTGAGTCCAAGTCCTCCTTCACTTTTGGACTTGGAAATGGTTTTCCATGATCTCCAGTGTATGGTTCTTCCTTCTAATTCTCCTTTCTAGATGAAGCAGGCTGTCATCCTATCTAATTTCTGAAGGATGCATTTGGGGATTTTAAAGTAGGGCTGTAAACGAGTCGAGTCGAGCTCAAACAGAGCTGTGTTCGAGTTCGAGTTCGAGTTTGTATTGCATGTCCGTGATCGAGTTCGAGCTCGTACGAGTTGAGATATTTTAGTTCGAGCTCGATTCGTCGGACTTTTAGAAAGTTCGAGCTCGACTCGTCGATAAAAAATCAAGTTCAAACTCGAACTCGAGCTAGTTCGAGCTTGTTAAAGCATTAATGAACAAAGTTTAATTAATTTATAAAAAAATTATATATAAAAATTCTATTCGAGCTGCTCGACGAGCCTATCGAGCTGGCTCTTATGAGCTCGAGTTCGAGCTCGTATATAAACGAACGAGCTTGAGTTCGAGTTCGAACTGGTCAAACCGAGTTCGAAAACGAACTTTGACCGAGTTGTTCGCGAGTTGTTCATGAACGGTTCAGTTCATTTACACCCCTATTTTAAAGATGCTCAAAGGATATATAGAAAGAGCACTGAGGATATCCTTAGGCAATGTAACTCTTCCTGTGAAGTTCAGCAGCTTTGTTTTAAATACCCCAAGGTTGATTGAGGTTTCCAAACCCCAAACCGGGAAGAAGAATCCTAGAAATTAGCCGTATTCGACTGTAAAAGTGGAAAAACTTCTCTCTAGATTTTAGAGAGAGAAAGTGTCGCTTCTACCGGCTCGTATTCCTCGAATTTGAGTTGAGTCCATGCTTTTTGAATTGATGCATGAATGAGTGCTCTGAAATATGGAGTTTGGGACCCTCCATTTTCTTCCTGTTTTTTCTGGATGTTGGCTGGCGTCATAACTTACATAATTTTAGAGTTCAAATGGGTCTTGGGCCATTGGACCTCCAAATGGATCATCTTCTTGGTTTTCTTCTTGCTTAATTTCCTTCTTCTTGAATTCTTTGTAGAAATGCATTATCCTCTTGAATTCGTCTTCATCATCCATAAGTGTTTGAGTTTCTGATGGTTGAATGCTTAGTGTCTGCTGAATTGGACTTTTGTTGTTTGTTTGAATACTTAAAGCCTGCTGAATCGAGCTCTTTATCTTCATAGGGCTGATACTTTCTTCCTTGTTTAATATTATTCTTAATTTTTCTCATGTTCTTAAATAATGAGCTACTGCTTCTGTGGAACAAAATTGGACTTTATAGTTAGCCCACCATTTAATTTTGTACTGCCGAGTAAGGGAACACGGCATATCTTTATGAACTTGCTTGATCAGGAAACTCCAAGCAAATATCCAGGGAACCCTGAAAATTGCATGGAAAAGTAATGGCTTCTCGAAGGACTTAGCCCTGCTGAGTCTGATAAATGTTTCAAATCCCTCTGCTACTGGTTGAGGGAGTATCTCCTTTGACGGCCCAAATTTGAGTCACCGGTCGTAGAACCATACTGGAACATGTGTATTGAACTGCTGGTGAAAATTAATGAACCATGAGTGGTCAAATGAACTGATATAAAAAATCCTATACCGGGCTTGGATATAATCTGCATAGTTGAATTCTTGGGGAATATATCGAACTGAAAATTTCTTTGGAATATGGATACCATTGAATTGGTTAAGGTGAAGAATCTGTTTAATCTGTACTTTTGAGTGGCTAATTCTTGTGGAATCATACTGGGCTGGTGTATAAGTAATCTCGATGGACTGGGTATCTATGAGTATGAGCTCATAAAAAGTTTGGGTTTTTTGAATATCTTCTGCCATCCATTGACACGTGGGCATGAATATTTTGGATACAAAATTCTTTAACTGGGGAATGTCTGGTTCAATCATAAATTGGGTTAATAAGATATATTTTGGGTCTGGTTTATTGAAATAAGATTGGTTGGAGGTCTTTGAATCTGGAGTGGAATGAGGAGTGGCAGTTTGAGTAGTAGGTTTGTTGGGTGTAAGAACTGTGTAATTGGTTGATAGGATGAGAGTATGAATTAATCTTGAATATGGGGTTTGTGCTATTGTTGAATAGGGAAGAGGTGGAAAATCTGAAGTAGGTGTTCTGGGTGCCAATGGTTTTGGAATTTCATAATCTTTGGGTGATTTTGAATTTGAAGAACTTGTCGGACTTGAATGTTTACTCATGTTTCCCTGTAAGGAACTCACGAGTCAAAAAATCTAGAAGACAATTATCTTTTCCTTTAATGTATTCAATCTCAAAATCAAATATTGATAAAATAGCTTGCCACCTTGCAAAAATTTGTTTTGCAACTAAATTTTTTACATCTTTCTGTAAAATCTCTTTTGTTGATTTACAATCAATCTTTAATAAAAACTTTTTATTATATAAATCATCTTGGAATTTTTAAATACATAAAAAAATTGATAAAACCTCTTTTTTAACTGTTGAATAATTAGTCTGTGCTCCAGACCATAATCCTGAATGGTATCTAATTATTGATTCTTTTCCTAGATATAATTGTTTTAATATCCCCCCATATCCTAGTTCTGATGCATATGTTTCTATAATCATAAATGCTGACGGATGTGGAATTCATAAACATGGCAATGCTTTTGCCTTTTCTTTTACTTCTTGAATTATTTTGGTATGTTTTTTTCTGTCCAGGCTGGTGGATTAAGTTTCAACCTTTCATATAAGGGTTTACAAATTATTCTTAATTTAGGAAAGAAATCTGCAATGTAGTTTAGACAACCTAGGAATCTTTGTAACTGGTTTTTATCTTTTATTTCATATGGGAATTTATCAGCAAATTAATTGCTCTTTGAATTGGTTTTATTTTCCCTAGATGGATATCATGTCCTAAAAATCTTATTTTTGTTTGAAATAGTTTCATTTTTGGTTCTGATATTACTAATCCATTATTTTTAATAATATTTAGTAATGTATTTAAATGTTTAAAATGACTATCTATTGAATCCGAATATACTAATATATCATCAGTGTATACTATTACACATGTTGAATATGGATTAAATATATCATTCATTATTTTTTGAAATTCTGAAGGTGCATTTTTTAAATCCAAACGGCATCATATTCCATTCATTTTGACCAAATGGAACTACAAATGCTGTTTTATACTTATCTTTTTCATCTATTTGGATTTGCCAATAACCTGATTTTAAATCGAATTTTGAAAAAACTTTTGCATTTTATAATCTATTTAATAAGTCCCTTTTATTTTCTTATCCATTTCAAAACTTTGTTTAGTGGTTTGTAATTTATAACTAATCTCGGTACTCCTCTTTCTTTTTCAGCCTGTTTATTAACATAAGTGCATAGCAACTCCATGGAGACTTACTTTCTATAATTATTTTTTTATCTAGATGACTTTGAATTTCCTTTTTACATAATTCTACTAGTTCTGCATTCATTTGTACAGGCCTAGCTTTTGTTGGAATATTACTTTCGTTAAACTCTTTCTCATAAGGCAAAGAAACAATATGCTTTTTGCGATTCCAAAAATCATTAGGGTGACTTGAGCATACCTGAATTTTGAATTCTTGTTCTAATTTTGAAATCTTCTGTTGTACTGTCTTACCATTTATATGTTCTTCTACCTTTGAATATTCTAATTCTTCTTTTAAGAATGAGATGTCATTTTGTTTTGTATATATATAAATATAAAGAAGTATTATCTAATATTGTTAGATTTTAAATTTGCATTAGATTGCATACATTTAGCGTTGGTAAATATCTATAACCCATAAGACGGTTGGTTAGCTCATTGATGTGGTGGTCCACGCATGGTAAGATATGTTCCAGTTAAGTGTATCATAATCTAGTTCAAATAAATAAATCAGACAATAAAGGATAATATGGCAGATAATGTTAAAAGGTTCTTGTTCAGAGAATCTAAAGTTCCCTGTTTAAGGGCAGAGTCTAGTTTGTCAACATCATCTAATATATTACAAAGTCATGAAATTCAAAGTCATGTATTACCTGGCCGTACAGTTACTTCAATATATCATCATGGAATATTAGAATTTAAGAAAGCATATGCAATTAAAATCCATGAAGAAGTACTTCCAATGCATCAGGAATTTCAATTTATAAAATTACTGTCACAACAAGCTATAAATCATTACAAAAATCAAAACTACTGATTTTTACATTTTGGATTAATTCAAATAGCTTTACACCCATTAATGGAAAAAGGAATTGATGCTCCAATATTTATGGCATTAAGAGATTTTAGGCTAATTGAATATAAAGATTCATTATTAGCAATGATTCAGACTAATATTTGCAATGGAACTATAAGATTTGATTGTATTCCAGATTATTCTGTTAGTACATGATTCTGAACATTTCGTACTAATTTATAGAATTTATTTTAAACTTATGAAATCTATGATTCCTACAGCATTAAAGCTACATCCTACAGAAAAGGAAGAGTCTGTATATGTTACTACAAATTCGGATAACACTAAAATACAACCTGCAAAGCTGTTAAAATGGAATGAAATAACTATTCCCAAATAAATAATGATTGAAAGACCGGTATAAATACAAAGAAATGTAAAAATAACAGAACCCACAACAATTGAAGAGCAAAAGGATGGAAAAGTATTAATCAAATTTAGTAGGTCTATGTCTAGTAGATGTACAGAAACTAGTAGGCATTCTTTTGATCAAACTTCTAGATACTCAATAAATAATAATTATCAATTACCTAGAAGTTCAACATCAGATTTTCAAGATTCTAGAATTAGATACTCAACTAGGGATGAAATTGGGCGAACTGGGCGTGGATAGTAGACTATCCATGCCCATCCCCATCTAAAATTTTACTATCCATCCCCGCCCATTTACCCATGACGGGTACAAATTTAATATCCATGCCCATCCAGCTGGATATCCATCTCATCTGGGTATCCGTGGATATCCATGCCCATGTTATACCCACATTCCCCATCCGACTTATTAATCCATATTTATAAAAACTTAACTTAAAATCTATTAATTATCATAAAAATTTAAATTAAAGCACTAATAATTCAAATACATTATATTAATAGAACAAAATAATTTATAATATGCTAATCATTAACTTATAAAATCCTTTTATGTTTCAAAATAGACCGAACATGCTTAAAAAATGCTAAAATTAATAATATAAATACAAGTAATACTATTAATATTATATATAATGGATATTATACAAGTATTATACATTTTGCCAACAATTTGGAATAATGGGTATCAAACCACCATCATCCGAACATAAAAGAATATGACCAATTCTTGGGTGAGGCAGCCTCACCCAAGAGGCGGGACCAAGTAAACACTTTTTTTGACGAGATTTGATAAACTGACACAAAGCTTTTGATGAGGTGACATGTTTGATGAACTGGCACCGAGGTTTGATGATATGGCATCGAGGTTTGATGAGGTGGAAGTGAGTTATGATGAGGTGACAGCAATGAAACTTTCCTTATTTGGCCTTGCCTCATGAGTGAGACTGCATCACAGGAGAATTACTCAAAAAATATTTAAGAAAAATAAAAATTATAAAAAAGATAGGCATTATAGTAAAGAAGATAATAAAAAATTTAACAAAAATAATTATAAAAGACCTTATAAAAATCAAAATAAATACAAAAACAATGTTATAAGTGTAAAAAATTTGGTCATACAACTTCATATTGTAAGACAGAAAAGAAAATTGATTCACTATTTGCAGAAGATAATGAATTAAAAAATAAATTATTATCATTATTAATAGAAAACTCATAGAATGAACAAACAGATTATGATTCATCTTCAGAAATTCAGATAATTCAGAAGTCTGTCAAGGTAAAATTTCAACAATTAATATGTTAAATAACAAAAGAAATAGTAAAAAATCATTATTAGAGGTTAGATAATTCAGAAGTCTGTCAAGGTAAAATTTCAACAATTAATATGTTAAATAACAAAAGAAATAGTAAAAAAGCATTATTAGAGGTTATTGATAAATGAGTCGGTCTCTGAGTAGACCGTCTATATTCTGACAGAATATAGACCAATGATTAAGTTTTAAATAGTGTATAAGACAAAAACACGGAGGGACCTTTATGCAATTTTAGAAAATTTTAGACAAAAACACAGAGGGACCTTTATGCAATTTTATAACATGGAACCTGAAGGTTAAAACATGAAGTTTTTAACATGTAACATGAAGGTTTTAACACGAAACATTAATATTTTAACACGAAACATGAAGGTTTTATAACATGGAACCTGGAGGTTAAAACATGAAGTTTTTAACACGAAACATGAAGGTTTTAACACGAAACATTAAGATTTTAACACGAAACATGAAGATTTTATAACATGGAACCTAGAGGTTAAAACATGAAGTTTTTAACATGTAACATGAAGGTTTTAAAACGAAACATTAAGATTTTAACACGAAACATGAATGTTTCATAACATGGAACCTGAAGGTTCAAACATGAAGTTTTTAACATGTAACATGAAGGTTTTAACACGAAACATTAAGATTTTAACACGAAACATGAAGGTTTTATAACATGGAACCTGGAGGTTAAAACATGAAGGTTTTAACACGAAACATTAAGATTTTAACACGAAACATGAAAGTTTTATAACATGGAACCTGGATGTTCAAACATGAAGGTCTGACACTATTCACTGGCACTGTTCACGCGCGGGTTACTGTAGCGCGTGAAAATCCTAATTTTTCAAAAATTGCAATTTGGTCCCTCCGTGTCTGTATAGTTAACATATCATTCCCGTCTATATTTTGATTAGAATATAGACGGTCTATTCCAAGACTTATCCTTGATAAATTGGGTGATTCTGATAATAAAGTTGAATATATAAAAAAACTTAGTAGAAGAAGAATATAAACGTAGAATAGAAAAAACCTTTAGTTTAAGTAAAGTAAAAAAAAGTATTCTGAAAAAAAAAAACCAATAAAATCAGATGATTTAAGAACAAAAATTAATAAATTAAAATCAGAAGTTAACATAATTAAGAAAGAGTTAGATATGTTAAAAGAAAAAGACTTAGAATTAGAACTGAAAATTAACACAAAATTGGAAGACACACCTAGCACTAGCTCAAATATTATTGAAATAGCTAAAGATACTCCAACAGATAATCAATTTTTCGATGTTATTAATAAAATAAATATGAAAAAATGGTATTCATTAATTACTATAGGGGTAGAAGATTTTAGCACCACAGTAATAGCATTACTAGATAGTGGACCTGATCAATCATGTATTAAAGCAAGGATTATTCCTAGTAAATATTTGGTAAAAACTAAAGAAAAATTATCAATAGTAAATGGTACTCCGATGACCGTCAATAAAAAGTTACCTAATGGTTATAATGATTATTGCATCAAGCATTCATTTCTGATAATAGAAAATATATATATATATATATATATATACACACACTAAAGATTAATGCAAAATAAATGGTTACGTGTATTCCCATAATACAAGGTCTAGCGTTACAAAAGAAATGATTGAAGTTCTTCAAAAAAAATAAAAATGATTGAAGTTAACTGAATTGTACTCTAAACCACATCTAGAGCTGTCGATTCGGGTCTGAAGGTCGAACTCGGGTTCGGGTCTACAAAAGTTTGTGTCAAATGGGTCGGGTTCAAACGGGTCGAAAATATCTTTTTGGGTCTTGTCTGGTCGGGTCGGGTCGGGTTCGTGTCGGGTTGTGACTATTCATTGCTTCGGGTCGGGTTTGTGTCGGGTTTTATAGGGTCGGGTTTGTATCGGGTCATTTTTATTTTTGTGTTAAGTTCGGGTCGAAATATTAAATTTTGACAAATACTACCGACTATATTAAATTTACCAAATACGAGTTTAACAATTATTCTAACTTGTATTAACACTTCGGTTCGAAAGAAATTCTAGATTTAAACATGAAGATAAAAATATCAATAATCACGATGTCAGTTTTAAATCAAATTACCTAATACGATCAACAACTACTCTATTTTATATTAGAATTGGGATTAGTGGTGAATCATTGATTTTCTAGTTTCTCTCTTGTTATAGAGATCTTGTTATAATTTATTGTGGATCTAAGGTTGTGCATATATTAATGCGTGTTTATTAATTTCAAATGCATATAAGTTGTGCATTAGAATCCATCCTTAGATATATGAATTTTTTATTTTTTATTTTTATGTTCATCTACTTAATCTTGACTTCGGGTCATTTCGGATTTGTGTCGAATCGGGTGCGGGTCATTTTCGGGTTCGAGTCATTCTCGAGTTCGGGTCAGGTTCATGTCGGATTAAAATTTGTTCGGGTTAACTTCGGGTTCGTGTCGGGTCAGGTTTGACCTAATATGCTCGGGTTATGATCAAGTCAAAAAGTCATTTGTGTCGGGTCAGTCGGGTCAGATTTTTTGGATTCGGGTCTAAATTTACAGCTCTAACCACATCCAACAACAATTTGAACTACTATGACATATTCAAATCAAATGATAAATTATAGGCCTGGGATACAATATCCTTTGGAGCGCAGGATATAATTTAAGGTGGCTTACTCATTCAGTGCGTACGTGTACTTAAAATTTCTCAATCTTTACATACAGTCATCATCTTATATATATTTTGATTAAGATGGCGTACAGTAAGAAAACAAAAATCATAATTGAAACTAATCATAGACTTTTTTATCGACGTAAGCGTGCAGAATAATGCCCTAAAATTATGGAAATATTTTGAAGTACTTGTCAAGTTGGGGGGACTAATGGACTATATAACTTATACATAATCATTCCGTCCAATCATAATTAGACAGTAGACAGTTCTTCAAAGTTCATGCAAACAGCCATTAAATCTGCTTAATCAGCCTCTTTCTACTAGAGTTTTTCAGTTTAGTTCAAATAAACACACATATATATATATATAGTTTAGATATTTATCCATGCACCATGCTAAGGATATATTTGTCTTGCCTCTGGACAGAACCCAGAAATATATGTATATATATTTTTTTAAATGATATAAAACAATAGTAAGACATGAAGATTATTGTTCACGAGAACATTTCTTGCAAGGTCCCCTACGGTAAGGTAGAGAAAAAAAAGATCATCTTCTACAAGATTGTGGGTTACTATACACAATTATTTTAATTATTTTGGGCATAAAACATAAAAGATCAAGAAAATAAAGTGAAAAAATACTACCCAAAATTTAAAATATCAAACCAAAATAAAGCATTAGGCCTAAAACCTAATAGATCAAACTCAATTATAAAAAATCAGTCCAAAACACAAAAAATTCAAAAATTTTAATTATAATTGTGTAATAACCTCAATTTTGTAGAATTTTTTTTTTATTTGCCTTACCGTAGGGCTATGATTAAGCCGTACTAATCATCCTGCACCATTGACTGACTATAAATGAATAATGTATGTACACCAATGAGGACTATCAATGACGCTTCCCAAATCAAACTGGTGTCTTCCTCAATCTGGACAGATCCAACTCTGAACTACACCTGAATGCAATTTCTAGAATTTCCAAGAAACCTTGGTGCTATTCTTGCCACAGATAAAGGCTTTTCTCTCAAACTAGGATTTGCTCCATAGGTTGCATTGTGTCTCAGTTGCCTTGCGCTTCAAATTCACTAACAAGCAAGTGAAATTCTAGTCCTATTTTCCCAAAGCCTTTGTCATGGAAACTTTTGGATGTATAGAATGAGTTCTCTAGTTAGTAAATATTTAGACTAACTTATTCTTTTTGGAAGCTATACTTAGCTTCATGTAGATTCCTTTTTAGGTATTCTACTATAACCGCTACATATAGAAGCGGTTTTTGTATCATTACTTTATTCATGTTATTTAAAAGGCATGGGGAAGCCAATATAAATCCCTCCACCTTTGATGGTTAAAAAAAAAAAAAAAAAAGAGTATGTATGTACATCATTTCTCTTCTTATCAAAATGGCTTATCCATATCCGTTAGGCCAACATCTGGAACTATATCCTTAAGCGGTTAAGCCACAAACAAATTAATAAAATTAATCTATCTGTGCGTATTAAAAAAAGAGAAATGGTTACAAAAAAAGCGACATGAAGATTGTTGTAAATACGTCCATTACATTTAATTTATCAGATCTAAATCATATGGGATTTTTTTAATTTTAAAAAATCATACGGGATTGAGTAGACGTCTCACCAACAGATTCTTAAAAAGATCACAACACTTGTTGTTAAGGAAACGTGGACAATCCTGCCAAGCAGCCATTGTCACGGACTCACGGGAGCTTTGGTGACTGAATCTGTCCGTCTGTTATTCTTTGTCTTTTAATTAAGGAGTACACTAGGTAATTATATATCAAGGGTTCGTAGTTATTCTGGTTGGGCGTTTCCCAATGAAATGAACGGATGGATGATATCTTTAAAAAAAAAAAGGTAATTATCAAGAGCAATGTAGAAAAGATTGCAGATATTATGAGTTCTATGTTAAATGTGTATGATTGTGTTTGATACGACTGTGCTTAAAATAAAGCAAATCTTACCAATAAGCAATTATTTTGAAAAGCTGTTGTGATTAATTTATGATTTTGGCTGCCAAAACAGTTTATGCTTTGTAATAAGATGTTTTATTTGCCAGTTTACCAAACACTAAAAATTGTTGTACTTATAAACAACTTATCTGAAAATTTGTGTCAAACATAGTATATACCCTAAAATATTGGAAAATGTTATGCATTCATAGTCAAATATTTATTTTGTAAATTGTATATCCGTAATTAAAAAAAATTTGATTGATTTTGTACTGGTTTTTTTCCCGTGTGATTAAAAAGATAAAAACTCTTTTTAGATAAGGAAAACCACCGTTGGTGGGGGAGTTATATTGGTTTCCCCTTTCCTTTTAAATGAAAAAGATAAAATACAAAGTCCGTTGCTGACGAATAGAGCCATAGGCACAGTGCGGTAACGTAGCTACCTAAAGTAAAGAAAAGCTATGGTGTAATATGACAAGTATACTACACGGGGCAACACCTTTACCCCAAAAGAATGAAATAAGAAGTTTGTTACTTGTTCTAAGAGGGAAGGATTGGGGGGATAAAAGAGGAGATCAAACCACTTGCTTTTCAACGAGTATGGAGTATTATGGCAGGGAACAAGCTTCTCGATATGGAGTCTACCAAATTTAGGGGTTAAAATAAATGTTGATGCAATTCATTACACATCAGACATATTGGCCTTGTGGGTTGTAATTAGAGACATCAGTGGTAGGGTTGTATCTATGCAAACGGACTTCTTCTCTTTTGCATGCGGAAGTACTCCTGGCAATCTAGTTAGGCTTTCAAATGGGTTTAACCACATAGTCCCATTTACAGCTGAAACTGATAGCCTTTTAGCTGTGAAAGGTTCAAAAGACCCTCTTTTCTGTTTTCTGGCCTTTCTGAGTCCATGCTATGAAATGTACTGTCATGCTGATAAGATTAGTTAGATTTTTAGGGAGTACCTGATTTTCTTGCAAAATATAGCTCAAAGTCTCTTTTCTCTGAAGCTCCACCATTTCTTAGAGGTTTAATCAATCTGGACAGTGTAGGAATGCCATATATTAGGGTTCATCACTGCATGTTGTATTGTCTTCTCATTGTTGTAAGAACACGTATACTACTCATGCTCTATTTCTGCAGGCTGGGGAAGACCCTTAGGAAACTTGCTTTCCTAAGGTTGAAAAGCTTGTTGCATCAGTTCAACCCCTCTATTTCCAAAGTCACTGAAGAGGATGTCCAGGAGAGTTAATCAAGGATGAGGTCCCTTGTAAATAAAACCTCCACGACTCTTCACTTTTTGGTTTTAGTTGGAATTGGAACATGATTCTATCTCCACCAAGCGAAGTTGTGTTTCAACTTGTCGATCACTAAGTAGCTATTGGTTGTAGTGATGGATTATGTTTTCTTGCACCAATTCCAAGCCATCACAAATATAAGAGCATCTCCAATGGTAAGCTAATGCTTAACTTGCCATGTCACTATTCAAGCAATTGATGTGGCAAGGTACATAGCTACACAATGGTGAGCTACTATGTTTATAGCTATAAAGGGCCCACATATTTTTTAAAATATTTTTACCAAGAATTTTTACTATCATTAAAAATAATTAATGTATTTATCTAAATGATACAAATACTATTGATTTAAAAATAAATAAATTATTTTTATAACAACTAAAAAATAATTATGTTAAATTATAAAGTGATTTACAAATTACAAATAAAAATAAATAATTATAATAAAAACATTTAGACTACCAATATATTGCAAATTATTAGAAAAAACTTGGTCTTTGTGAGGATGCTCTTCTACGGAAGAAAGAGGAAATTCGTCAAAATGATTTCGCAATTCTAACCAAGGACACGTCAAATATGGATGATAGAACTAGAAAAAATCATGAACAAGTGTGTGAAAATCTTAGAAATAAGTATGGAATGTCATTAGAATATATTTGATGTATTTTTCATTCTATTTTTTTTTTTTTGCATTTGGAATAAAATTTTATTGGTATAATGTATTTAAAATTTTTATGAAAGAATACAAATCAAAGTTTGGATATATTTTAAAAAATAATGTTTATATTTATTATATTTATATATTTTTTCAAATTATTTATAAGTTATATCAAATACTAAGTATAAAAAAATATAATATATACAATATTAAAATATATTTTTTATAAATATTATTTATTTATGCTCGTAAAATAATTAATTAAAGTAAATATTTATAATAGAATATAACTACGTGAATAGAAAGAGAAATTATATTTACCAAGTAAAAGTAAATGAAAGTAAAGAGAAATTATATTTACTAAGTAAAAGTAAATGAAAGGTAATTCATAACATTAATGACGGCAGTACTGCTCTGTGCGGCAGTACTGCTCGTGTAGCAGTGTCTACGTGGAGCAGCTCCGTAACAATGGTAAGCTACACTGCTGAAATTTATCAAATATTGCAAGCAGCTCCGTTTCTTCAACCATTGGAGATGCTCTAACTAGGCTAGGATAGGTCTAAATTTTTCATTCTTTTGGAAGCCTCTTGATTGCTTAATTTAGAAGCTTGTAATGAAAATATACTATTGATTTTTATTATCATAAGGCATGGTGTGCCTAATATACATCCCCGCCATGGTGTGGTTTTAATAATAATAAAAAAATTACATTGTTAACTTATATTTCGTTATTTCGTGTTCTTTAACATACACTTTTCCACTTTAATTTTATATAGCTAAACCGTTACTGGTTTTATAGTAAATTGGTACTAAAATGAAAAAAAGCAAAAACGAAAGAAAATCATGAAGACTATACTCACTGGATGTACTGGGCTGATTGGCCTTGAAAAAATTCAAATGCAGTCTCGAATTAGCAATGAATTGTTCAGCAGTTAATGGGCCACGGACCACGGTCAAGATCCAGACTTTCGGAAAAACATTGGATTCGAGACAAACAAAAATGACAGGATTTGAATTAATTAAAATGGAGAAAATAGTAAACACGATACAGGGGTTTGGGGCATAGCCCAGATTTAGGTGAGAAAAGCAGTACAGAGTGTGAGGTGAGGAAGAATATTCTTGTTGATCGGAATTACACCTATCGCAACCGATGCCCTCTTCTACAAAGGACTGTGAATATATCTAAGTGAATGGAATTGCAGCGCACACCTCCAGCAGCAGAAAAGACAAAATCAGTTGGCCAGCTGTCCTTGACCTTCTAGATAGTTGACCACCGTGCAGAACTACTAACATGCCCTTCTCCTCCTGGATCATTCATGACAATCCCTCCCTGTAAAAACCAGCTTGTCCTCAAGCTTTAAATTCAGGAAATTGCATAGAAATGAAAGAAGCAAGTTCCCAGGAGGCATCTTCTTTAGGTAGTCCTCGCCACTGTATTAGCCACTGTACCTGTTGGCTACCATCAACAATAGCTAACCTTCTTTGTAAGACCTTGATAGGTATTAGATAAGGGACATCTTCCACCAAGTCTGTAGGAATATCAGTTACAGTGACAGGAGGAGGGCCTTGATGCTTTTTGAGCAATGAAACATGAAAAATTGGGTGAAGTCTACTGGTAGAAGGAATCTTCAACCTGTATGCAACATTTCCAATCTTCTGCTCAACCAAATAAGGACCAAAATACTTGGCACTGAATTTGGAACTATCCTGACCTTGCAAAGACAGTTGCCTGTACTTATGGATTTTGAGATAGCTCCAGTCTCCCACTTGTAACTCTCTTTCTGACCTCTTTGCATCAGCAAAAAATTTCATCCTGCTTTGAGCTTGTTGTAAATGTTTCTTAAGCAGCTGTGATGTTTCCTGCCTTTGCTGCAGCATGTCTTGAGCAACTGGGATGATCATGTCAGTCAAATCTCCCATAGGCATCTGAAGAGGTTTTACTCCATATAAAGCTTCATATGGAGTCATTTGGGCACTAGTGTGGAAAGTAGTATTATACCACCACTCCGCTGCACTGAGCCATTTACTCCAACTGCTTGGCTTGTCACTGCAGAAACACCTTAAATAATTTTCCAGCACTTGATTTACTCTTTCAGTCTGCCCATCTGTTTGTGGGTGATAAGCAGTACTATAGTTAAGTTTGACCCCCATTTTTTGTAGCAACTCTCTCCATAGGTGGCTGGTGAAAATCCTATCTCTGTCACTCACAATGCTCTCAGGAAAACCATGAAGTTTGCACACTTCACTGAAATAAATATCAGCTATGTGAACAGCAGAATAGGGTTGCTTCAATGCAATGAAATGGCAGTACTTTGTTAATCTGTCGACCACCACCATAATTGAGTCAAAGCTATTTGATAGGGGTAACCTTTCAATAAAATCCATTGAGACCTGAGTCCAGTTTCTTTCAGGAATTGGCAGAGGTTGCAGTAGCCCTGGACTGCTGCAATGTTCAGATTTGTGCCTTTGACAAACTATACAATGTGATACATATTCAATGACATCTTTTCTCATCCCTGGCCAGACAAACACGTTGAGTATCCTTCTGATGGTTGCATTCTGTCCTGAGTGCCCTCCCAAAGGGGAAGCATGCATAGCTTGCATAATATTCATCTTAGTTCCATTGGCAGCTCCCACATAAATTTTTCCATCCTTTCTGAGAAGCCCCTTGACCATCTGTAAGTTCTGATTTGGGGAGTCTAGAACTGCCTTGGCGATGAGCTCCTGGGCTACTACATCTGATTCATAACTTGACTCTATCTGTTGTATCCACTCCGGGATCACAGAAGAGACAGTCTGTATCTTGTTGACAATGAACTCCTCCACTTTCCCTTTCATAACTCCACCTCCATTGTATTCTGCCAAGTTTTTATCTCTTTGTTGATTGCCAATTTTCTCAGATCCTTTCCTCCACTTCTCATGGTCCCATTTGATGTCATTCCACTCAAAATGCTCTACTGTACACTCCTCATCCCAGGTAATTTCAGAATCCCTCAATTCTTCTCCATCCACCCTGCTCTTCTCATAGTTCTTTTCTGTGGCTGCTTGCAATGTATTAACTGTTTCCTCCAACCCCTCAACTTCAGTTCCTAGTGGAATTCTGGAAAGAGCATCTGCAGCTTTGTTATCAGCTCCCTTCTTGTATTGGATTTCAAAACTGAGGCCTAGCAGTTTGGTTATCCACTTATGTTGTAATGCATTGGTTAACTTCTGCTCAATAAGGTATTTTAGGCTCTGATGATCAGTCCTAATAATGAAGTGGCTGCCTACTAAGTAATGTTTCCATCTATCCACGGCCATCACAAGGGCTAGAAGCTCTTTCTCATAAGTAGACAGTCCCATGTTCCTAGGGCAGAAGGATTTGCTCAGAAAAGCAATTGGTCTCTTGTCTTGCATCAAGACGGCACCCATTCCTTTCTCACTTGCATCTGTCTCAATGACAAATGGTTTAGTAAAATCAGGCATCTTGAGCACAGGGGCAGTTGTAATGACCTGCTTCAATTTTTCAAAGGCTGAGGTAGCACTCTCATTCCACTTGAATGAGTCTTTTTTTAGCAGATCATGCAAGGGCCTACAAATGGAACCATAGTTGGCTATGAACCTTCTGTAATACCCTGTGAGTCCTAAGAATCCCCTCAGCTGTTTCACAGTACCAGGTGTTGGCCAGTTAAGTATGCTGTCTATCTTATTTTTGTCCATCTCAACCCCTTCTCCTGAGATGACATGGCCTAGATATTCCATTCTAGCCTTTGCAAATTCAGACTTAGATTGCTTGGCTGCCAATTTATGTGTTCTCATGATGGTCAGTACCTCAGTCAAATGAGCCACATGTTCTGTCAGAGTACTGCTATATATTAAAATGTCATCAAAGAAGACAAGGACACACTTTCTGAGAAGTTTCTGGAATATTTGGTTCATAAGACTCTGAAGCAGGAGCGTTTGTTAATCCAAAAGGCATGACCATAAATTCAAAGTGTCCATTGTGGATCTGAAAAGCTGTTTTAAAAATGTCATCCTCTTTTACTCTGATTTGATGGTACCCTGATCTTAAATCCAATTTGGTAAACCACACTGCACCATAAAGCTCATCTAATAATTCATCAATAACTGGTATAGGGAAGCTGTCTTTTACAATTTGGGAATTGATCTTCCTGTAGTCTATACACATTCTCCATGACCCATCTTTTTTCTTAACTAATAATACTGGGGAAGAATAAGGGCTAGTGATGCTCCTGATAATTTTGTTTTCTAGCATCCCTTCCACTTGTCTCTCTATTTCATCTTTCTGAGCATGTGCATATCTGTAAGGCTTGCTCCTGAAGGGCTGGGCATCTGGTTTAAGAGGAATTTGATGATCAATATCCCTATGAGGGGGTAAGGAACTAGGTTCAATAAAAATATCAGAGAATTTTTTTAGCACCTGTTCAATCTCATGTGGGATCTCCTCTCTTTTCTTCTTGGTTACTGGTACTAGCTTCAGTTCTTTTCCAATGTACAACTTCATCTCCTCTACCTCTTGTTCTTCACTATCTTCAGTATCCAAAGGTGAGCATTGTTCCTGCTCAACAGTGTTCCACTCAATCTCCCTTGCTCTCTTCTTTCTGTAAGTGAAGAGTTCCTTAGCTTGGAATCCCTCCAATCTGTTGAAGCTATCAGTGGCACAATTTCCCTTTAGAAACCATTGAGCTCCATTGTTGCAAAAGGCTACATCTTGTGTGTTGAAGTCAAAACTGATTGGACTGACCACCTTCATCCAATCAGTACCAAGGATTACATCCATTTTGCCAATATTCATGATTCTCAAATCAAATATGAAGCTGTGTCCCTGTACCACCCAAGAAACTCTGGGAATATGAGTTGAACCTCTCAGTTCTACTCCATTGGCTACTCTGACAATGAAAGTCTTGGTTGGCTGTTCTATGAGTCCTAGTTGTTTCACCACCCTAGGATTTATGAAGCTTGCTGAGCTCCCAGTGTCCAGCAGAAAACCAACAGTGTTGCCATGGATAGTACCATCAATACATATTGTATCAGCTGCTATCTTGCCTCCCAGGGCTGAGACTACAAACTGATCTGCTTCTTCATCTTCCAACTGGAGAAGTTCTTCCACATCTTTTTCCACTATCATAATGTCACCATCTTCCTCACTGCAAGCTGATATAAAGTTCACTTGCTTGTATCTACAGTTGTGCCCTATCGTAAACTTCTCACCACATTTAAAGCAAAGTTGACGATCTTTTCTGTATTTCAGTTCCTCAGGTGTCAATCTTTTGAAACCTTCTGGTTTTCCTTTTGCATCTGGTTGTTGTGGTTTCCAATTAGCTCTGTCCCTAAATGGATTATTCAAGGATGATTAGGCATTCCCATACTTCCCCTTTCTGTTCTGATTCTCAAGCACCTCCTCTTGAATTTCTGCCATCTTCATTACTCTAGCTAACTCTGTTAGCTTGAACTGGCCTACCATAGGCCTCAAATCCTCCTTGAGACCACTGATAAAACTAGAGATCAAATAGGACTCAGATAATGTTGAATCAAGACACTTAATCTGAGTTTTGAGCTCTTCAAAACTCTCTATGTAAGCACTCACAGATGACTTCTGGTACAGTTTACTAAATTCGCCAACAATATCTCTCCCTTTTGACTCAGAAAACCTTCTAATCAGACCATCACAGAACTCTCTCCAAGTCATATTGCTATTCTTCTTACTTAGATACCATATTTCAGCCTTACCATCCAAATATATATCAATTATGTTCATCCTTTGCAGTTCATCAATCTGATTGAAGTGACAATACTTCTCACATTTTCTTAACCATTCTTTAGGTTTCACCCCAGAAAACACAGGCAATTCTAATTTATCCAAGTTTCTACTCACAGAATTGACAGTACTCACAGGATTAAACATTAATTCTTCATTCTTACTATTCTCAAACTGAAAGATGGGAATTCCAGAGTCATGGGTGGGAATCACAGGTACCTTCTGTCGCGGTAGTTTATTGAAAATCGGCGGAGTGTGGTTCGCCAGAAATCCACCGCCGCTCTTCCCTTGCAGCACCTGTTCCTCGCTGTTTTCCCCAGTCGCGATCGGTTGCTTTTTCATCAGCGCAGCAATGTGCCTGAGTATCTCCTCCCCAGATCGGCGTTGATTATCTTCAGCTCGCGCTGCTTGCTCCTGAAGTTTCCCGGCGACATCCTCTGAAAATCTCCGATGAGAAATCTCCAGTTTCTCCGCCCATTCTTGGTTGAGTGCTTCTACGCGGTCGTTGAGCATGGCTTCGTGTTTCTGAAATCCTTCCGTCATCTCACGCCGCTGCTGATCGAGCTGATTCTAAATCTGCAGCTCGAATTGCTTCAATCGTGTTCCATCTGCCATGGTTTTGGCCGAGAATCGGTGCTCTGATACCAGATGACAGGATTTGAATTAATTAAAATGGAGAAAATAGTAAACACGATACAGGGGTTTGGGGCATAGCCCAGATTTAGGTGAGAAAAGCAGTACAGAGTGTGAGGTGAGGAAGAATATTCTTGTTGACCGGAATTACACCTATCGCAACCGATGCCCTCTTCTACAAAGGACTGTGAATATATCTAAGTGAATGGAATTGCAGCGCACACCTCCAGCAGCAGAAAAGACAAAATCAGTTGGCCAGCTGTCCTTGACCTTCTAGATAGTTGACCACCGTGCAGAATTACTAACATGCCCTTCTCCTCCTGGATCATTCATGACAAAAAACTGGTGAAAATTGCCCCCATCCAGCATGGGGAATCCAACTACCAATGCAGTTTGTTTTGTTTACGTGGACTCATGCAGTATTAATAATCATCTTCCTCTATTTCATATAATTTGTGTATATTCAGGTTGAATTTTTTATTATTTGCACGAACGATTACAGTAAAATTATACATCATTCAATTTAATTAGTCTGTTATAAGAATAACTAAATTCAGATTAACCATAGTATAAATTCAGGTTGATTTGAATTGGATTAATTGTGCAAAACATTATGATTTTTATAAATGTTAAAATTTATGTCATTCCCTGGCCTACTATGAGAGGTTTGTGAAATTATAAATGTTTAGTATACTGATCTTGTAGTATTGTGGGAAAAAGGTGAAGCAGCCACCATACAAAAACGTCACTTTGCTTCTTCAATTTGCATCTCAATTTCTTGGAGTGTGGTTGATTAATACGTGCACATTAAAAACCACCCAAGTGGGAGCCGCGACAGGTAAATTAGTCGCAACTTGCTTCGCTTCATAATCTGGAGTTAAGGATACAACCAATTACTAATTAATGTGTTAATTAATCTCTCTGAAAGCCATTTGTAGAAAGTTGCCTGTTTCTTTTGGATAGAGCCTAGAGGCACGCTTCATGCCTTCTTTTTTTTCCAAGAAAAATACTTCTAGTCAACAATCAGACAGTTTTTAGACAAAAAATAGAGTATAAATAAGCATCTTAAGATCATTTTTACATTATATAAATCCCTAAACATTGAACTAGATAGAGAGAAAACCAATTATTATAGTTGATCTAATCAACTTACCTCTTTAATCAAACTGTTTTTTTGGTCTCTTGCATCTTTCAACCGTTGACCTCATCGACTCAGAAATGGCAAGTTAGCAAGAAAACAGAAGAAATTAATGGACGGAAATATTAGTGAAGAAGGAGGCAATAAAAACCTAGCATTTAGCCTAGGGTTTTCATTTGTACTTCTTCTTGCACTGGTAATCATATCTTACTTTTCTTACAAGTGCACCCGCTCGTGGTCTTCGCCGCCTCACCACAGCGCCGCCATCACTTCATCACACCCGATCACCGGAGATGGTGGCGCCAGCGCCGGCGCCGGAGGACTGGTTGAGGCGGACCTTGCCAACTACCCAAAGTTCACGTTTTCTCAGGCTAAGAATGTGAAGCTTGGGGATGCTTCTTTGGTTAGTGCTAATTCAGGGTGCTCAATCTGCTTGGCTGATTATAACGACTGCGATACGCTACGGTTGTTGCCGGAGTGCGGCCATTATTTTCACCTCCGGTGCGTTGATCCGTGGCTTAAGCTTCATCCGACTTGCCCACTTTGCCGGAGCTCGCCCCTGCCCACTTCTGTTGCTGTAGATCATCCACATTGAGTTTTAATTCATCAATGTGTTGTGCATCGATCCTTCGTGTATATAATTATACATTAGGTTTGATTTCATAGTATTCGATCGATTCTATTAGCTTTGGATGCTCTTCGGTTTTCGCAATTTCAGTTCAGACTCATCGTATATTTTATTGTTTGGAGCATCTTAAATGAGTTTTGGCATGAAGTTCCAAATTATTTCGTTTCTGTGCTAACGTGTCACGTTGGGGTCAATTGTAATATATTGCTATGTGAAATGATAATAAATCACACCATTTTTAATAATTTTTCTCAAAAAAAGAACATTTAAAAATCATCAGAGGTGGCGAGAAATTGGATTATTATTTGGCTCCCTAATCATCAGAGGTGGATAGATTAACTAAGTTTTGTATCCATTTCACAGAGGTGGATAGATTAACTAAGTTTTGTATCCATTTCACACCTTAATATGTAACTTGACTTGAAATGTACTTTTTATAGTTTCAAAGCTCTTTCGAATTTCACATTCAAGTCAAGTTAAAAAGTACATTTCAAGTCAAGTTACATATTGGATGTGAAATGGATACAAAACTTAGTCAATCTATCCACCTCGGCATTGCAATTTAGCGAATTATCGAAATGAAACACAATTTAGTTCCATGGGGTATTGATCACTTTTAAGTACATTTTAGTGAGTCGATAATCAAAACACAATTTAGTACCTAAAAGGTACACTATTCCTTCATTGTAATTAACACCAGTACCATTTTGTCTGAATACATTATCTGTCCTTCGTCTACCTCTCTAGTTTTCTCTCTCCGGAAAATTTCTTCCGATCAACTCAAACTTTTGGCGGGGTGGCCTACCGGCGACCTCCGCCGAGCACGTCACCCCCGCCACCCCTCTACCTAGATTAGATCTTCCCAGACCACCCCTTCTCACCGTTCACCAGAGGTTCCAAGCTCCTCGCCAAACTACGACATTCACCCTCAAGATCCGGCAACCGGGCAATCGACAACAATAGGCGACCGATCAGAACCGGAGTTTTCAGATCAGATCCGTCCGACCAAGCATCACCGGCCATCCCAAGCTTCTCCAAGCTCCGGCGAACAGGTTCTGAGCTCTCCAAAGCTCCTCCGAAGAACGGCGCTCCTGACGGCCTAAAGATCGAGATGGGGATGAACGGACTGGGGTGTTTCTTTTACCACGAAACTAACTAGAATGGTAAAGACAATATCTGGGCGTGATCTAATTGTTGTATACTGTAGTAGGGAATATGATTTGGAACTGGTCTTTTTGTGGAACTATTTTGCCAAACTTGGAGAGTATCCTTGCCCATTTGTTTGTTACATCCCTCTTAATCCTTTATTGGCGAGAGGGTAAACCCCATGGGCTTCCGGTCTTGTTAGACTGGTAGATTTCGGTTAGATAGTTTAGAATGCGAGTTAATGTGCTACGCTTTTCAAGTAGTTTTAGACCATAGATTTTACGATGTTTTCACTTTTTGTTGTAAGCCTTCAGGCGACTCCTTGCTTCTAGGTGAAAGCCTAGGAATATGCCTTCACGCACACAGCTTTCGGGCAAATGGTCCCTTGCCTTGGATGGTGATTCCACCCCTATTTTCCCTTACTTTAGGGTTGTAGCTGGCATTGTCTTGTATTTTCTCTTTTTTGTTATTTACGGCATGGGAAGCCAATATAATACTCCCACCAACGGTGGTCTTATGTTTTAAAAAAAAATTACCTTATCTGAATTCCAGAAAATCCTTGTCCGTTTTTGCTTTATTGCGGCTCCCTATGGCTAACTTGGCCGTTAACTTTTAAAAATTGTTAAATATTAAGGGTATAATAGTAATTTTAGGTTCATTTAATTAAGTTGAAAAAAATACTTGTAACTGTATTCAAACCCGGATCTTCCAAAATAATAGACAAAACTCATTCCGCTAAAACACGACCAAATTAGTTATAGGAGGCCGCAGTGAAGCAAAAATATATTTTTTACTTAAAAACTTCTTTGCAAACTTATCAATAGCCCGCATACTGAAGACATGTTCAACTCTTTGCCGGCTATATGTGATCCTTGGATAATTTTATCCATAAAAAATGTGGAAATTGCTACAAAACAACTAAAACTTATAGTTTATGAATTGTAAAATACATTGTTTGGACTTAAAGGTACAACATTAAACATATAAAAATAAGTACATATTCAAGTTAAAATGAACGATTAATTGTAGCTGTTAACACTAATTATTGATAAATCTTCAACAATAGCTTCAGTACAGTGGATACACACGTCTTTGACATGAGGGTTGAAGGAGTAGTAATGAAGTTATAATAAAAATATGTATTTATTAAAATTATTGTACAAATAAGCAAATAAGCTATTAAAATTATTGGACATGTCCTTAAATAAACAAATAAGCAAAACAAGTTGTCATGTAGAAGAAGAATGTATAAGAAAATTTTCAAGAAAAGTACCAGAAATTTGTTGCCATCAAATTGTTTAAAAAACATTATCCAACATCAAATTGTAATTAAACAATCATCTCTCCCTTTCAATCCTTCAACTCAAAGCCACAATATAATGATTCATTTAGGCTGTAAATAAGAAGCAAAAGCCAAATTTCAAGTTTCTTGCCCAAATCATGAATACTGCCCCCGACGAAGGCTCAGGCCAAATAACCGTTCCCCGGCCATATGGCTTTGCCGTCGGTGCCTGTTTCGCCATCGTGCTACTCCTCACGATCTTCACCTACGGCTACTACATCAACCGTCGTAACCACCCCGACACCGATAACCACCACCATTTCCGCCGTGTAAACTCACCGGATCTGCAGGGGCTCGACGAAACCGTTCTCCAGGCGTACCCGAAGCTCCTGTTTTCCGATGTCAAGAGCGATCATAAAGGCGGCGCGGCCGCCGCGGGATGCTCCATCTGTTTGCAGGAGTACGAGGAGTCGGATTTGCTGAGGTCGTTGCCGAAATGCGGACATTATTTTCACCTCAGGTGTGTTGATCCATGGTTAATGATTCACCCAACTTGTCCGATCTGCAGAAATACACCATTTCCGTCGCCACTGCAAATGGAAGCCAGTCGTCCACATGTAATAGGGGATCGAAGCTAGAATTTTTATGATATTCCTATGGTAATTAATTGTGTACTGCTACTGTTTTAGAAAATTTAATTTGCAAGTCAACTTGGTGTTGATTATCGTGCAATTTGGCAAATGGTCATTACTTATTTGTTAATTATTACATTTTACTGATTTGACTAGACTAATTAACTAATATTTATGTTTAGTAGTTTTGCTATGCAGATGGTTTTTGACAGAAAAAAATTGTGGGTTGATTGTATTATACCAATATTGAAAGGTACGTAAAAAAGGGCCGGGCAATCTAATTTTTTTGTTTTGAGTTGCCTTCTGACTTTGGATTATCACAAACCTAACCAAAGACCAGATCAAACATATTTGATATGGCTTATATGGCCAAATGAAAATTAAGAATCATAAAAAATGTTGCTCGCCAAACATCACCAATATTTATAAATTATATGAATGGCAGGGTTTGGCCTAGAGGTGAAATTTGATTTTCGTCACAAATTATATAACGTTAGTTTAAAACTGATATTTTAGATCACCATATTATTATTTTTAGGGATTTTTGGTCAACTTTCCTCAACCCGTCCTTTTCTTATATTATTTGCTTGATAAACCATTTTGTCAAGTGGCATTTTAGATATTTTATTTTTCCAATTTTTCTTCCCCCTTTTTCTTTAATTGACAATGGAGGTAAGCGGAACAGGTTATTCAGTTGTTATGTTGGATCGGCTCCACTAATTAAACCATTTTTTGATAAAATTTGATTTACTGGATCTGAGACTTGATGAGGTGATCAAGTTTGATGAATTGACACCGAAATTTGATGAGGTGACATTGAGATTTAATGGCTAAAAGAAATCCAAAACCTAGAGAGGATACGGAGAAATAGACGAGATAGCTAAAAGAAATGTATCAAATCAAAGATTTATAAACTCTGGGCCGGATAGCTTACACAGTTACACACGTACAATGTATTATATCATGTCCAGAGGTCTGGGACAAATTCTTCCTTCTATTGGAACTCATATCCATTGAGTCTAAAATCCAAAAAATATGCTTGAGATTATTTCCATTAGTCATAGTGTGGGTGATACACCAAGGGAAAGAACATATGTTTTGCGGAGGCTGTTACGCAACTCAGGAGGGTTGCCGACCCTTGTCCCACCTTACACGAGTGTAGGGCTCGGAGGAGATGTGCGCTGGACAGCTTGTGGGGTGACTGGTGGGACCATCTGTGTGGCCAAGTTGGGTGGGTAATTTTTATTTATTGGTTTTACTTAATTTCTTATAAGCAAAATGTCTATTTTACCCTCATCTACCCCAATTCACAAAATTCACATTTTGGGACTCGAGGTCTGTACCAGATGCTTTTGTATCGCACGAATTTTGGGACACGGCTGCTTCCTCAAATTTGTGTCTGTAGTGGACTCCCTTGAGAGCCCGTGGAGATGATGACCGAGGTTGTTGACTCTCTTCGTCGTTGTCTTTCCTCCGTCATGGGAGTCCCTCACGAGAAGCTCAGTATGAGACGGCGGCTAGAGGAGATTAACGTCTAGATGAAGATGGATTTTTTTCCAGTCGATTTGTTCAATACGCTCTAAAATAAGTAAATACTACATGTCTTTTTCCGTGTTCATGTCTTTAGAATAAGATGTTGTCATGGATGTTATTGCGTTGGCTTGAACATTTGTACGATGTTAGATGGGTTGATTGGTTAACTTATAGTTTGAGATCCCAGCCAACCAGGACCGAACTTGGAATATCATCTAGGTGTTTTAGACATTGTATCCAGGTTATTCAAATGCATCACCTAAGAAAATCAATATAGAAGATGGAAAATTTATTATATTTGATCATGAAATAGAATCCATAGATGCACTAATTCAATTTCAAAAGTAGAAGAAGTGTCTTCTTACAAGCTATCACGAAGCGTCAAATCCAGGAATGCATAGCCACAAAAGTACAAGTGTTTTACGGAATAGAGATGCCGGAATATATTCCATCCCATAAAAAGTTTATAAAATTGCTTAACCATAAAAAACACGAATTTTCAGATTGCATCCATTTAGTCCATGAGCTTTTGAGATATAAAACGAGGGATGGCAGCGAGCAGTTCCTGTCTGTTGCTATTAGCTGGACTGAGTACCAGGTCGCAGCAGATGGAAGCTCAAAGTTCTTCCATGGAACATGTCTGCAGAAGAAGGGGAGATATATTGTTACCACAGATAGTAGATGTCAAATAGAATTGGCGGATGGATAACGGAGGCAAAAAAATTGTACCAGAAGTAGTGGCTCCGAGGGCAAGGTTGAGCTATCCCCGTTGTAGTATCTCATAAGATGCATAACGTATATGCCATCATCACTCTTCCTAGCTCCAGCTCTCCACTCCCCAGCCACATAGGTGATCTCAAAATTCAGAATGTCTTCTGCTTGTGGGTGGCGATTTTTATGAAACCACCTAGACAAGTGAGTCATCTGTCAAAATTAGAAGCAGGAAATTACTATATGAATTGGAAATAAAATGATTCTCATGAATCAGTTCTTCCACATATAATTTAATTTGTATTCTCATCAATGTAAACAAGATAGCCTTGAATTTAATCCTTCTAACTAGGAATTCTGATAATTTTTATCATCATGTACTTACCAGAGAGAAAGAAATCCAGAAACCCAGAAAGCTAATTGACATGTTAACCAGTGGTGCAGGCAGGACTAGGAAGATGCAAATATGTCACATTTCCGAGTCATGGGATCCATACACGTATTTTGGTTGGTTTAGTTGGATCTTTGGATTATTCCAAAGATAATCATTGAGGGATTTTTGGGCTTTCCTTATCAAGGTTTAGAGTTTTCCTGAAAAGGTTTTTTTAATCTTGGTAAGAAGGAATCGATCTCCTATTCAGAGTGGGAATTGGTATCCTGTAGGGTAATAGAATAGAGATTGATGGGTTATAAATATTACCCTTTGCTTTGTAATTAGGGACCTTTGATTTTGATTTGAGATAATATAATTTAGTTTTCCAGTTTATTCTCTAATTTTCCGGGCATTCTCAGACTCAACGGGAAGTTGGATACTAATCAAGATTGAATTCAACTTCCGGGCATTCTCAGACTCAACGAACCTTGAAGGAAAATCTAGATATATCAAAATTACTAATCAAGAATAGAGTTTAATTTCCGGAATTCTTAGAATCAACGGATTTTAAAGGCTAATCTAGATATATTGGTGAATCTTGTGAATTTGACGCTTCCGCCTATATCCTGCGCTGCATCAGTTGGTATCAGAGACTGGTTTGGTCGTAGGGAATAATGCCACCACGACCAGCAGAACCTCAAGGGGCAACGAGTGAAACCGCAATGTTGGAAGGACGTATGATGCAATTAGTCGACCAACGTTTGGAAGAGCACTTTGGTAATCATGAACAACGATTGCTAACATTGGACGAACGCATCGGGAAGATCAAAACTTTGTACCAAAACATTGGACGGATCAAAACTTTTGATGAACGCATCTGAAAGATCGAAACGTCGGATGATCGCATCGGACGGATAGAAGTCATAGTCCAGAACTTGATGAAACAGGGTGAACCCCGAACTCCTGAGAATTTTAATCCAGGGTACACTGGTGCATTACAAGCAAACGTGTCAGGTGGCCAGCCATTAAATTTTCAGTTTCGTGGGGAAGACCGTCGTTGGGAGGCTGGAATGAGGACTGAAATTCCCTAGTTTCAAGGAGGCATGAAGGCGGAGGAATTCCTTGATTGGATATCCACGGTCGACAAAATCCTTGATTGCAACAAGGTTCCAGAAAATAGACAAGTAAAACTGGTTGCAACTCATTTGCGAGGAAGGGCCATAGCATGGTGGCAACAAGACAAAGTAACCCGTGAAAGGGGGGGAAAAGCGAAAGTGGTGACTTGGGAAAAAATGAAGAAGTTAATGAAAGATGCATTTTTGCCTTTCAATTATCGGTCATTGATGTACCAGCGGTTACAAAATTTACGACAAGGAAGTCATTCGGTTGAGGACTATACAACAAAATTTTTCCAAGTAATCGCTAGGAATGAGCTTACGGAAACCGAAGATCAACTCGTAGCGAGATATATTGGGGGTTTGAGTCCTCAAGTTCAGAATATGGTTAACATGTTTAATTCGACTACAGTCACAGCAGCACATTAGCAAGCCTTGGTTGTGGAACGACAAAATCAGAAAGGCAGAATATTTTCCACGAGCAGCAATCCACTATTTCAAAATAACGATAGTATTGCTTTAACTCCAAAAGCAGATGTGCTTACTCCACAACCCAATGATGTCATAAATGCTCGCTTTTTAAAGTGTTTCAACTGCGGAGAAAATGGTCATCGATCAGTTCAATGTAAGAAACCTCGGAGAAGAATGTTGTTGGTAGAAGATTTTAAAGGTGTCGTTGATGATGAAGCAAAGTATCCAAAGGTGATAGATGATTCTGAGTAGACTCGAACCAACATCTTTTGGTCTACTTGTACGATATTTGGGATAATCTGCAAATTTGTCATTGATGTTGGTAGTTGTGATAACATCATCTCCACTGAGGCTGTTCAAAAGCTAGGGCTTAAAACGGAGAATCATTCCACTACACGTGGCTGCCGAATGGAGGAGAGGTATCAGTCACTACACGTGTACTTGTTCCTTTCTCGATTGGACCTAAATACAAGGATGAAATATGGTGTGATGTTGTGGATATGGATGCGTGCCATTTGTTGTTGGGAAGATCTTGGCAGAATGATCGACGAGTTATCCATGGAGATCATTTGAACTGTTATAGCTTCAAGTTTGAAGGAGTAAAGATCACGTTGCTCCCCAAGAAACGTGGAAAAAATAATGTTCTAAATGATGAAAGTGGAAAAACTACAAGCTTACCATCCACGAGAGAATTTGAGAAAGAGGTTAAGGCTGAAGATAAAATGACTTTGCTGATCGGGCTTGAGTGTACTGAGTGTGATAAAATTTCTGAAATGGCGAAGCCTCCTTTAGAACAATTCAAGGATGTGTTTTTCGAAGATCTACCTGTTGGATTACCTCTTCTCAGTGATATACAACACGTTTTAGAGATGAAACCTAGTTCTATTTTACCCCAAAGGCCTCATTAAATGACCAGTTTCACTCCCGCCAAACACAGTGATTTACGACGAGACATGGATGGATTACCTGCTCATGGGATGAATGATTTTAATGTTGGTAAAAGGCAAGACTTTATTTTGAAGTTCAAAGAGACTGGGAAACATACAATGTGCTCCCGACTTGTTCATACAATATGCTTGTTGTTCGATAAGGGATCACTGCGAGGCCGAATTCGAGGCCGAATTCTGTCAAACCCCGGGAGAATGGTGCAGGCAGGACTAGGAAGATGCAAATATGTCACATTTCCGAGTCATGGGAGCCATATACGTATTTTGGTTGGTTTAGTTGGATCTTTGGATTATTCCAAAGATAATCATTGAGGGATTTTTGGGCTTTCCTTATCAAGGTTTAGAGTTTTCCTGAAAAGGTTTTTTTAATCTTGGTAAGAAGGAATCGATCTCCTATTCAGAGTGGGAATCGGTATCCTGTAGGGTAATAGAATAGAGATTGATGGGTTATAAATATTACCCTTTGCTTTGTAATTAGGGACCTTTGATTTTGATTTGAGATAATATAATTTAGTTTTCCAGTTTATTCTCTAATTTTCCGGGCATTCTCAGACTCAACGGGAAGTTGGATACTAATCAAGATTGAATTCAACTTCCGGGCATTCTCAGACTCAACGGACCTTGAAGGCAAATCTAGATATATCAAAATTACTAATCAAGAATAGAGTTTAATTTCCGGAATTCTTAGAATCAACGGATTTTAAAGGCTAATCTAGATATATTGGTGAATCTTGTGAATTTGACGCTTCTGCCTATATCCTGCGCTGCATCAACCAGCCAACCCAGATAACAGTTTCCCAGCAACCACGCAAACTAGAATTTAATTTGGTCTTCATAAAGAATGAAAGAGACGATAATAAACTCTTCAGATCATATATTGGATACAAGTTAGGAATAATGGGGATCAACAAATCAAAAAGGATGTCTCGTAAACATGTCAACAAATGATGTCAAAGGAAGTGGCATGTCAGACTATTCATTTTCATTCGCCATGAGATGTTTTACAACATGAACCTACGTACAAATGTCAAGGATCTATTAAAGGGATTTACAGCCAGACTTCCCGAGGGACGCGTGTAGATAATTTCCCCTCTTTCAACTTACAGTTTAAACATAATTTTTAAAATTTATACTTGTTAAAATTTTTTATGTAATAAGCTTGTCTTCAATTTTTATGGTTAAGTTTCAACATAATTTCAATAATTGTTGGTATATTGGAGTGTGTTTTTAATATTTCACACGTACACGAATACAAAAGGAAGGACACTCACACAAACACAGAAAATGTACACATAAGGCCAAGACTTATATATTGTCATTTGTCAAAAGAACATTATCTTCAAAAGTGGGTAATGTGAATTTTTATTTTCAAGCAAAAATCACATACCAATCTCCTCGGTTAAATTTATTTTACAAATACATCTTTGTTTAATTCTTCAAATTTACCACAATCGACCAATTTTAAAAAATAAATCTGATATATTCTGATATAAACATATTACCAAACCTTTTCCCATCAGTAAACTAGAAAGGCACATTATTTATCATAAATGGTGATGTAAATATCAAAGAAATAACCAATGCACACACCAGCTATTTTAACACACACCATTAGTTTTCTTTGATATAAACCTCCTCATATCACTCATCATCATAGTACCCTTGGTATGAAGAACCAAGGGCCCTTTCAAGTTCATAGTGCTCACTTCTCGACTCAAAATAACAAGGCTCGGAAAAATCATTAGAAAGATAAAAATCACACGAGCTTGCTACATTCTTTCTCATCCTTTCATGGTTAAAGGTGAGAAATTCAAGAAAATCTTTTTTCTTCAAACTAAACATGACTAAAAAAGTTTTTAGTGCAAGTGTTCTAGGGTAATACACACTACAAGGTGCCGTTTATTCCAAGAAACCAAACAATACACATTTCAAAGAAAACAAAATAAAGAAAAGATTGAAATTATAGTGCGGGGGTTCTAAGGCAATACACACTACAAGGTGTCGTTTGCACGAAGAACTCGAGCAATACACTTTCAAAGAAAAGAAAGAAAACAAAGGAGATAAACAACAAAATCTAAGATAAAACACAAAACAAGAAATGCCTTCTCCCCGGCAGCGGCGCCATTTTTGACAAGCGATTTCCCCACGTCGTAAATGGGAATCCCACTCAATCAAAACACATTTATATTTCACCTACGACTTCTAACTACTATAGAGTAGATAGTGGGAAGTAGGGATCGAACCACAAGGAGAAGGAGTTTTGTTTAGTGCTTTAGCAAAGATTATTAACACATACATATATATTATATAGAAAGCAAGGTAAACAAGGGGGATTTTTGAGTTGGTTTTGTTACACTACGAAAGAAAGGAACTAAGATAAACTACACTACAATGCAAATACAAGGCCTTGGGAGGCAATTGACTTCAACTTCAACTATCGATTAATCATTGAGTGAACGCTTCATATCTATGATTTATGATCATAAGTCGTGGATGAAAAACATCCTATTCCCTCGATAATAGATAGTGAGCATGAACACATCACTCAAGAGCCCTCATTATCAATCAACCTAGATGATAGCATCTAGATACATCGACAATGGAATTAACAATGGAGAATCGACAAACTCACCCATACTTGCCGTTAACGTGAGCGTTGGACAAGACATTTGAAAACTATAAAGAACTAAGATGATGATAACATACAAATCTTAATTCATATTTGCTACTTTATGATATTGGGGTAAACAATAGCATTTACCCACGAATCTAGCAATTCGATGCATATAATCACACATTGGAAATGAATATCTCAACTCTATAATTACATACAACGAAGGATCAATGATCACATTAGATTCCTACGAAGACATGCAACAATTCAAATTCATAAGCAATTCAATTCCCATGACATACTTTACCATGTTTCATAACAACAATCACACAACCTCTCTAATTACCAATTACTCTACCAACTAGGCTAAATTACTCTACGGCTAGTAAGCAAAAGGGGTTGTCACCACCCAATCACTTCTAATTAACCTAATCTTTAAATTAAACTAGAACTAGGATTTAAACTACAATTATCCAAACTATGAGGCATGCAATTGATTTAAAATACAAAGCCCATGGAAAATTTAGCAAGATTAACAACATTCATACACAATTCAACATCAAGAATTCAAATGATAATCTAACCCAAAATAGAAGCATAATGAAGTTAATGAAGATTTCAATCAAAGAAGTCTACATCAATTGCTCCCAAGGAAGAAACTAAACTAATACAATCATACTAATTAATACAATGTTTGTTCATCAAATCCAATGGAAGAAAAAGAGAAGAAAGGGGGAAAAAAATGGGAAAATCTACTTTGGATTTGGGGGAAGCTCGTCCAAAAAAGGGAGAGATAAGGGGGTATTTATAGCCTCAAAATTCAGCTCAAGGAGGCAAGTGGGCAGCAACTTTAGCGACGCTTTCTTTGGTCGCTGTTCTTCACAGCGACACTTTTGGGCAGCTGGTGACGCTTCTGGGAAGCTAGTGACACTTTCTTCATCTGCAGTGACACTTTTCTGGGTTTGAGCGACACTTTTCTGGGCAGCTTCTATCACCTTCAACAAGGTTTTCTTCTCGCCACTTCGATGACCAAATCTTCAAGTCCGAGCATCAATCTTTAGCATAGTCATAGAAGGTCTTCAATGATATCAATCCAAATACTCCAAAACATGTACATTATCTTAAAATCTTGCAATTACGAATTTAATGTACAATGAGATATTTAATACCAAAAGTTGCTCAAAAACAAGTCTTAAAATGTGCTAAAACTAGGGTATAAATAGGGCTCATCAGTTACTAGCAGCTCACCCTCATTTTCTTCTTCCATACTGGTAATCACATGTACCTGTCTGTACTTACACACATGGCCAGGGCCATACTGTTCTCCACACTTGTAGCATAAGTGATTCTTCCTCCTATATTGCTGCTCTTCTGGGGAAATTCTCTTAAACCCCCCGGCTCCACCTTCTTCTCTGGTGCAAGATTTTTCCAGGGAACCTTTTCGATCTCCTTCTTGTTCCAGCCACCAGCATTACCTCATCCCCCATAGTGAGTTCTTCCCTTCTTAGCAATCTCCAGACTCAACTCATGCAGTACCGCCACTTCCATAGCATCATACACAGTCAAAGGCTTAGAAACCATCACCAGGGGCTTCAGTTCATCTTTCAAGCCACTGACAAAACTGTCCAGATAATATTCTTCATCTAAGTGAGGGTTCTTCACCATCATGAGAGACTGCAATGCTTCATACTTGTCAATGTACTACTGAACAGACCCCTTCTGACACAGCTTATTAAAGGTGTCTGTTATTGTTCTATCCTTTATTGCCGTAAAACGCTTCAACACAGCCTCACAAAATCCCCCCAAGTGTTAATTATGCCATAATACCTCTGAGACTGATACCATAGCTCTGCCTGCCCTTCAAAATACAACTCCACAGTTTCCAATCTCACAGGATCAAGCATATTATAGTATTTGAAAATTTTCTCACAGCGTTTCAACCACTCAACAGTTTATAATCCAGAAAACATAGATAATTCAAGCCTAGGCTGCATAATAGGACCTCTCCCATTCCCCGCATGCACATTTCCCTTTTGTTTCACATCAGGAGTGTCAAGCTTTACCTGGACTGGCGTTTTCTGGTGTGCGTAGCCTCTTTGAGCCCCCTGATTCGAACACTCAGCTTTTCCCTCCACGTTCACCGAACCAGTCATAAGTCCGTCCATCTTCCTCATCAGAAACTCGATCTGCTTGCTCGTGTCTGATTGCTGCATACGCAGATCGCGCAATTCCCCAAGGGTAGCCTCAGCTCTCATCGCTTGCTCATCGGATCGAGCAGTCTGCTCCGCTTGTTGTTCCTGCAATCTCTGAAACATGCCAGTGAACTTCAGATCCATGTCCTTCATCTGCTCCTTCAATTGGCCCTCCGCCGTTCGATTCCGGGTGCTTTCCGCCATCTCCACGCCGAGGATATCAAGCTCTGATACCAATTTATCAAATACTGGATTAGAACAAAAAGATTTGATTGATATTTCCCCTAAAAACTGTAATCACAGAATCCAGAAGGAATGAGAAAAACAGAGATCATACTGATCAGTTTACAAATTAGCAAAAACCTCCCTTCCGCAGCTCCAATGCACGCCCCTTATACTCCCTACTCCCAAATCTGTTGCAACAAACTGCAACTTGCTATTCCCAATTCCCTATCCCCAATTCCCTATTCCCAACTCCCTTATCTAATCAAATTACGTAAAAGACAAATAACTAAAGGAAAAAGACACTCCTGCCCCTGGGACTGTGACAAACAGTTACAAAACGTTTGAGCCCAAGCCTGAGCCCAAGACCAAAATCTTTATTTTCCAACAATCCCCCACATGAATCAGATATAAGTGCGGGAATCAGAACAATCAAGACATACACGGAATGTTTGACTATGTGATAGATTCGTATCGATGGCATAGAATGCTGCATAGGATAAGTATGGGGTTTGCCCTTTGAACTTTCCCTTGAGAGAGCACACCTGTTCCACTGGTTAGGATTATGCGGTCCCGCTTTGAACTTCCCTGAACCTCCTGTGTGGACTTTCAATGTACTTCCCACAGCTTTCTTTCCTAGCTCATGCGCTTTCCTCGGTTGTGTCCATTCTATGAGGCCCTGGATCACTGCCTAGTTCTGTAAGTTTCCTAGAGAATTGAGTCCCAACAATTCCCTTTTGAAGCGGCCCACACTTCTCCTTACATAGGTGATTCTTTGCTTAGGAGCAGTTCATTGAACTTTATCGTCTCCACTCAAGTAATCAATACTTTGAGGCCGTGAATCATTAAAAGCATTGAAATGCTTATCCTACAACCCTAATCACTGTTTCTACATCTTAGGAATGAGACAAGAGGAGTAGAACCCCTTCCGTGAGCGTCGGTGGGTCTTTGCAGTTCAGTTGTCCCTTTGAACCTAGACCATGGGATCTCCAATCGCATAGGAAGGGTTTTCCACATACGTAACCTCACCATTTAGTGGACTTGAGTCTCATCCCTCTCGATGATGTTTCAACTATCTCTATTTTTAGCCATTTAGTCAGGGGATCGGCTATGTTATCCTTAGATCTTACATAGTCGATTGTGATCACTTCCGTTGAGAGAAGTTGTCTAATGGAGCTATGTCCATGTAGAGACATAGCATTATCGATATGGTTTCATAGTAATCCAATCAGCATATATTTGCTTTGGTACCAAGGGATTCCTTTTTCGTAAAAGGTATGGACATTAATTTCCTTTCCCTTAATCCAACCCAATGGATTTAGATTCCGCATATGAATCTTAAAAGAGAATCATTTCTCTACACATTTCAAAACTGTCTGATCGAGTACAACTCATTAAGTACTATAGACCTTCAATGACTCTTCATTTCTCTTATCAAGAGAAACCTCACCTTTGCGAAGGCATTCCACCCACGTTAGAGTCATTCCATTGAATACAAAACATCTTTCAACCAGATTTAGTCATTGTATCAATGTTGCTATCAATAAGCAAATAAATATCCAAGAACACAAATGACATAGTCATTTCTTGTGTCCTTTAGCCCAAGGTCATTGATTCAAATCATTGGCACAACAACAATCCTGAGCCCAATCCCAAAATCTTTATTTTCCAACAAGTATTGAGGTGTGAGATCTTTTGAATGCATGTAGTTTTATATAACCGACTCTTCGTTTATTGATTATAATTTTCCCTCACTTTGCTCTGTAGTCCTTTTGTCTGCCTCTGCCATGCTTCTAACAAAATTAGTGTCCTGGTGAAGTTATGTTAATGTCTTATATCACTGTTGATCTTAAGACATTTACAAGGGCTTTCCTGAAGAATCCAATGCATATGAATGTACATCAAGTTGATTTCCATTTTTCAATGTTTACGGTCTGTTGTGTAATGGTTAGTTGATGCAAAATATGAAGTATTACAATCCAGTTCCAGTGTAATTCTTTCAGTTTTTAGTACACTGATATGGCTCATAAATTTATTATTTCTTAAATAACTTATGGCCATGGAAATGATTTGTGATTTTTCCTTATGATTTGTGTGTATTTTGTTTTTTTAAAACTTCATTTTACAAAGGGGATGAAATGCGAGTTATTCTTCAGAAGCGCCGTGTTTTAATTTAGTTTTGTGTTGGGAAGACTAACACAATGTCTCAGTCACCTGTATAGGTATCTTATGTGAATTGTCGGAGTTGTTATATTCAACACAAATCCCCTCCAGCAAAAGGTAGTTTAAACTCAAACCTTTTTCATGGTTTTTGAATGTGCAATTGCATATTTGTAACGAAGAGATACTGGTCATTCATATGAGTATTGTTAATAAATGACTTGTGAGGGCTATGATCGATTTAATAATTTGAGTATGGTTGTTTATGTCTCAGGGATTCCTATGCAATATTCTCTTGTTCTCCGTAATTCGTTGAGAAAATTTCTGCTGTAGGTATGGCTTCCACCCTGAATTGGTCAACATCAACCTCGAATGATTCAAAAAACAATTTGATGTATACATTATGGTAGGTTTTTGTCTTCTGTTTTCTACATTCATCCTATTTCCCCGTATTATATTTATTTCCTTTTATATTGGCTTCTTTTATCCATTTAAAGAGGTATTGTAAGCATTTTTTTAATGTGCTCAATTTGTCTTATCTATGAAGCAAACCTTTAAAATCTTTGCATTTATTTTGCAGATTTAAACTTTGTTTAAATTAGCACAGAATATCTGCATGATAATGTCTCTTCGTGTGGATGGAATGAGACTACTTCCGTTGAATCTTTGAAGGCTTATATTATTGTAGTTTATCACTGATAGGATGGTCAGAAGTGGAATGGACCTCCAAAGCAAAGCCAAGATAAGTATCATAAGTTGAAGTTGTTTATGTTATGGTTGATTTGAAGGTGACCAATTATATTAAGGAACTTGTACCAAAAAGAGTTCTGCCAAATTTTAGCACATGCCAAACCTTAGCAATTGGCACAAATAGTATAGTGGTCTGGTAACAAGTACCAATAAATAGAGCTCTCTTTGGTATACTACTGCTTTTATTTTTCTTATTTAAATTGGCCATAAATTTTATTTTATTTTACTTTGAAACTGTCCATAGGCGATATACATGATCCATTCAGGGGTATATTGAAACAGTCCCCTATCTCTGTTTCAATATTTTCCGTCCTTGACAAAGGCAGACTATTATTATATTGCAACGGTGTTTTGCCTATTTAAAGACTTTAAGTTTCTGGTTTCTTAAAGATATATTGCTGGTAAATGGAAATGGATAGCAAAAGGCAAAACCTCAAAACTCGCTATTGTGTAAGTCAAGGTTAAGAGTGTGAAAGTCATATAGTGGTAATTGAAGACAGCCGGAGAGGGAGAAGTAAGCTCCTCCTATATTTCAATAGATGGTTTTTAGTAGAGTACATGGTTTTTGTTCAGATTATGCGTTGTTTCCAGTTCTACAATAGAAGTCATGTGTTATATATATATTATTTACACTACTTTTAAAATATTATAAATAAATGACAATATTTTATAATTTGCCAACTTTACCAACTGGCGCGCAGCGCGGGTCAACTAACACTAGTTAGTTGTCAATGTAAGAAAACATATTTCTTTTTTAGTTGACTTTGTCTAAGTCCACTTTTGAAAGACGGTAAGTTCATTAGTTGTACCAATTGATTTATATTTTGGATGAAAAGTTTGAAATAAGAAAAGCCAAATACGTGGCACTTTGATGAAAAATAAAAAAAAATGATCTCAATAGTTTAAAGTGCCGAACACCCACTTAGTTCATTTTTTATCATCGCGTTAGAATTTCAGCTCTTTTTTTTCTTTTTTTAATGTAAGAAAACGAAATAAGTTTAAGTAGATACATCCAAACAAAATTTTCCACGACCCAAAAAAAAATAAAAACCTTCCTCTGTATAAATTATAATAATATCATGCCTTCCTTTTTGACGATTCCAGCAACTTAATTACATACATTACGTTATCCTAAACTATTATAATAACAAAAAACACAGAGTCAATGTTTACTTGTTAAATTGACGTCCCAGTTGATCATTTCCAGACATTACATACTCCTACCAGATAAACATGAATAACTCAACCACTTTTCACGAAGAAGAAGAAGAAGAAGCCAATACTAATCTAGCCTACAGCTTAGGGTTTTCATTTGTGGTCCTCGTCGTTCTCGTGATCGTCTGCTACATTTCTTACAAGTGCAGTCGCTCATGGACGACCTCCTCTCGTAGAACCACCGCCGCCTCCACCGGCGGCAGCGCCTCCTCTTTCTCCCTCCACCCAGTTCACTCAATCTTCATTGAAGACGTCGAAGTCGCCGGCGGCGGCCTGGATGAGGCGGTTCTTGAAAATTACCCGAAATTCCTGTATTCTCAGGCCAAGCTTGTTAGGGCAAAGGACGAGTCGAGTAATTCCGGGTGCTCAATTTGCTTGGCGGATTACAAAGATTCCGATATGCTCCGGCTGTTGCCGGAATGCGGCCACCTGTTTCACATCCGGTGCATCGATCCGTGGTTAAAGCTTCATCCCACTTGCCCGCTTTGCCGGAGTTCGCCCATGCTCACTCCCTTGTCTGTACATCATCATCAAAATTATTGAAACCATTCTTCAAGTTATATATTTTCATTTCTTTCCTATAATTAATGTCTTTTCTTTGAAACTCTTTAGACATGTACATAAAATTGATGTTGATAACGTCTAATTTGATTAGTCTAGCTTACTTGATAGGGAGGTATCGTGATATCATTTTAATGGTCGTCCTTTAATTTTTATTTTCAAACAAGTGTAGGAGGAATCCGGCCTGATTTTGTCTTACAAATGAAATTTAACGAATGGTTTGTTGGAGATTACTAATTAAATAATTTATGTATTCAAACACTCTTCTACATTTTATAATAAAAGTCAAATATATGTATATTATGTATTACCTTGACCTCAAAGTAAGCTAATTATCAATGTCAACGAATAGTTTTAATACATAGGCTGAACATGGTGAAATAAGCAGTTGCGTTTACCTCCATGCATTAAGTCTCTGTTTACCGGATCTTACTAGGCCAAACAGTGGCGGAACCAGCAATTGTAATTAGGAGGGGCAATAATTAAATATAAAATAAATTATATGTACCAAATGTAAATATATAATTTATACTGATTTAGAGTTAAAGATAAATTATAATATTTATTGACTAGTTAATATAAAATTAAAGGAAAATGTAATTTTTAATGAAAATGGTAAACTTAATCTATTTTTCTAAGGAAATGATAAATTAGTTATGATTGTGATTCTAAGATACAATCTAACGTGGATACAAAATGGTTTTGCACCGTAATCTTACTAATTTGCACCGTAATCTTACTAATTTGCACCCATTATTCATTAGAAGAAAACAAATCACCTCCAAAAGTGCCTACAAAATAGCAAAAATATACTACTAAAATTACTGTTTCATGGTAAATTCATGGGGTGGGCCAGGCACCCCTGGGCCCCTCCCTAGTTCCGCCACTGAGTGCAAAAATGTGTATAGAAGACAGTAATTTATGGCGGTTCCGCGCTTGGGAGGAAAACTGCCGTAAATAAAGGCCACTTACGATATCGTATGTCTATTCGATAGGTGATCTTGCCTCCCCAGAGAAGGCGGTTAGACCTCGATTTACGGCGGTTAGGGTTTTAAACCGCCGTAAATTTTAAACATTACGACATTTCTGAATAAGAAATTACGATGTCGTATATTGTTAAATATTTTAATGTTAAGTTGCCGATATCATTTAGATATTGTACGTTGTATATATATGATTACGATGTCACATATATAATAGTTATGTATGTCGAATGCGTGTTAATTAACGATATCGTATGTAGTAATGATGTTAGAGCAAGTACAACAGATACTACATAATAATCTCCAAAATGTAGTATAAAATGCTAAAATCTCAAAAATATTTTTGTTCAACTCCAAGAGATACTACATTTTGCATACTCTTTCAATTTATGAACACTATTATTTTATATTTTCTTACCTCTTTTTTAGGAAAAGAGCAAGAAAATTTATGGAAATATGAAGAGAGAGAACAAATTTGTCTTTAAAAATGAAAGAATGTCTTGATCAATGTGTAGGCATTTAATTTTCAATCCTCCAAATTTTGTTTCTCTTTCTACACATATGGAGATGAGTTTCTCTTACTACATCAAATCCCCATTTTGTAGTACCATATGTAGTATCTCTTGGAGCTCAAAAATGGGAAAAATCTCTAATTTTCTCCAAAATCTACAATATGTAGTATCTCTTGGACTTGCTCTTAGTACACGACGTCGAACATTGAGCTTTATACTCCTCATTATCACATTAACCTTATTACCCCCAATATTACTCCCAATATAAAACCTTTTTCCCCATCCGCTCCCAACGATCTCCGCCACGATCTCAATATCTTCTTTGTTATTTTTCTTCTACAATCCACACACAGAAACTTTCCGATCGTCTGATTGTTTTTGTCAAAACCCATATCACCGCTGCAATCCAGATCCCGATCACGATCCACTCAAGCAACCAAAAATTGAGACGCCGTCGATCGAGCAACTTCCATATCGAACAGTTGTCGATCACCAAAGACTCATTTATGTCGCCGCCAATTTCCAACTCGTCGCCGTCGCCCCTACTACAGCTCGTCGTCGCCTCGCCGTTGCCCCCAATTACAGCTCGCCGTCGCCTCATCGTTGCCCCCAATTCTCGCCAACAGCTCGTCGCCGATGCTGTGAATCCATCTTCAGTTTAACTCCTGCATTTTGAATCAGTTAAGTTGTATATGCTTATATATTCCTTGAGCATAGATCTCGATTATTTCTCACATTAGATTGAGTGATTGTAATATCCTATGAATATGCTAGATGATTTTTGTACCACCTTTGAATATGAATTAGTTTGGGCGTTATTAATATCTGTATATAGTGTTGCCTATTGTTTATGAAATTGGTTTTGATTCACCGGAGCTCCCCGATTCATTCCGGGGAGTTTTTTTCCCACTGGTGATAGTACTTACAAACTCATGAGTTCCATCGCCACTGGAGAAATTGTTTTAACGTCTCATAATCTATTACGACATTGTAAGTTGGAATAATCAGGAGCCGTCATGAGTTACGATTTCGTAACCAACGGTAAAACTCATACGACATCGTAACTTTCATATATTTTACGGCGGTTCTCGGACAGCCGTAAATGGAATTTCCGTTTATGGCACACCCAGTTAAGGCGGTTCAAAACCACCTTAAAACCTGCCCTGGAAACGCCTTAAAACCTACGTCCGTGCACTAGTGGCTTATCTATAGATCATTTCAGTTTAATTCAGTTCAGTTAAGTGAACTGTAATTTGATGAAATTCAGGTTTTAAGTCATGCTGATTCCGTCTTTCAATAAATCAATTTTTACTTCACTTCAATTTAATTCAATATAGTTCTGATTAATTCAGTGCAGCAAGAAATAAGCTCTACCCAACATGGTCTAACACTGTAACATCCAAGGGTCTCCCATAGAGTTGATAAACGGCGACAGCCTAAATACTGTCGAGTTGACAAAAAGAAAAGAACTTTCATATGAACTCCATTGCTAGACCAGTTAGAATTAAGTTTCAATTAGCAAAATCTTTCACGACGTATTTATTTGATTTAAATTGTACAAACTGATACTGATTTCATTGTCTTTAAGGTTGCTGAAAAAGTTTGAAAAACCTAAGCTGTCATGATAGGAAAATACCCCAGCCATATTGGCGCCACGTTTGTGCCATGTCAGTTATGGGGAAACAATTACAAGGGGTAAATACATAGTTCAAAAAATTTCAATCAATATAGCCTAGAAGAAACAATTACAAGGGGTAAATACATCGTTGAAACAATTTCAATCAATATCGTAAAGAGAAAATAATTACAAGGGGTAATCTAATCATTCCAACACACTCTATTCAGCATTTCCAAATCATTTGATATTTATCAAACATCAAAATAACATTTACATACATCCGCATCACCACATGTCATGTTCTTCAAACGGTAATAATTTTGAAACCCAAAAATCACAGCCGAAAATACGATCCGTACAACCAATTTGAGATTAATAAACATAACAATAAAAAATCTTCATGTACTTAAGCAATTTAAGTTTATGTTTAAATATGTCTTAATATAAATGTTACTTAAATTGCGAGACGGAAATTTTATAATTACTGTAATTTGCACTATGTCTTTTCTTAAGTTTAAGTTTGTGTTTTAACATTTTACAATATCCAATTCACGCATTTGGTCTCATCTTTCAAAAAAAATAAAAAATTCACGCATTTGGTCTCATAGTATTAAATGTTACTTCTTCTTTTTTTTACTATATATAGATTACATATTGTTTATGGTGTCACTATGTCTTTCTTCAACTTTGTTTGGTTGTCAATTTGTTAAAAGCTCACGTTAGTTTATTACTAATATAAATAAAGTTGTAGTTTTTTTATTTGAATAATTGTCTATCCCAAGAAAGAACATTTGGAGACCTTCAGAAGGCCAGTAGAAGCCACGGTTCCCTTTAAGCCAGTACTGGCGAACATCAACTCTGCGCCAACAGAATATCATGGTCATGACGCGGCTCCGAAGGTAACCATGCTCCTGACTCTTCAGGTAATGCCGAGTCATTCCAGTCGGGAGCTGGATAGGCGACGATGTTGAAAGAATAGTGGTCAGATTTAAACCAAGTTTTTCACATAATCATTCTTGCTTCTAATGAAGACCTAGCGAGGATTTAGCCAGGAGGTACAAGGTTCGGAAAAGATCTAAGGACTCATAACTCTGCACCTATGACAGTTCACTAAGAAATTCACCACACCATTCGGGTGAATTTGTGTGGGCGACAGCTCGTAGTGCTTCAAGATGTTAAAATGGGCGGAAAAGGTAAGGTAAGCCCATATTGTAGATGCCGCCTCGGAATGCAAGAACCCTGGACTAGTACTCTTCAGAATCACGAGCCACAAGTTCAATGTCCATAGGGACGGGAACAAACATTTCAACATTAAGCCACTCAAGCGAAGGGTGTAAGTCAGAACCGGCCAGATCATAACACCGGTCCTCAGAAGGCATTAGTGGAGGAGGAGAGGTTTTAAGGCGGTTCTAACGTACCAGAGAAGGCTGTGCCGTAAAATTTTCGATTTTTAAGGCGGTTCCCCCAACCGCCGTAAAAGTATGACATCTTTCGAATTAGAAAGTTTCACATTTCATGTTACGAATTCGAAAGTGTCATATATTATAACCGCCTTAAACGTAAAAACCTTACGAATTCGTAATTTTTTTTCACCCAGCAGAAATGTCTTTCTCATTCGAAAGACCTTGTAAACCAGCAGAAAGGTCTTTCTCATTCGAAAGAGGAGATAGTGCTTACGAAAAAAAATCCACTCGCGATAGTGCTTACGAACTCGTAAGCACTCTCGCGAGTGGGTGAAAACATTTATAGGAGAGCTCGAAATTAATAAAAATCAATTACATTAGCTTTACACATTATGGTTGTATCATACTAAAATACATCAATATCAATAACTTCCTTTACACTGCCATAAGCACTAGTTATAGAGCTCAACAAACAGCATCAACTCCACTCTATAATAAAAAAGCAACATCATCTAGGTAGATGCTCCTACACACCAACTTCTACTACATTGGAATGGACCTGCGAAAGCGTAGCTGCACTCGCGAACCTGCTGTTTCATCACTGAAGCACAGAAGCTCACGTCCCAACTCTCTAACCCGCTGCTTCATCTCCTTCTCTTTCACATCTAGCTCAGCCATCCTCTGCTCAAGACACTCCTCTGCTGTCAAGAATCATGTCTCTTGTGAACAGTTCATCTTCCCACTTCTCGAACGCATCCTGCTTCTCATACAGGTGACATTCCTTGTCACAAATCTCCTCTTTATTCTGGTTCAGAGCATGGACGTAACAGTCGATGTCATGTATCTTCCACTCAGCCTCTCTGTCCTGAACACAAAGCTCCTCCATCTTTGTACTCATTTCATGGGCTCTCTTTTCAATCTCACTTTCCTTGGATTTCAGCTCAGCTTCCCAAACCTCCATGCACTTGCTAGCAGCACAAACATCTTCCTTACGCATCTCGAAAACTGCAAGTTACAAGCTGAAAAATGAAAGTTAAAAAAAATACCCTCTTTGATTTCAAATTGTAATTCCAGTGGATCAAATAACGGCACTGGAGCAGGCCTTTTCCACAGCCCAGCCCCGTAACTTTCTGTGAATCATTATTGAGCCATTGAACTCCGACTACTCCTCGTTAGTTTTAAACATCACTTCACCTCTGTTTTCACACCATCTCCCTTACTGAAAACCAAACAACTCATTTTATAAGGTCCGTATTATACACTAAACCAAATGGACCAGCAAGAAAATCCCTAAACCAAACAAGCCAATTGCAAAGCTTCAAACTATGAAGCCAAACTTTCTTAACATTAAAAAATAGCTCAATTAAGCTCAGTAAAAAATGAAATCCTCCAAACATAAATTAAGAGAAAGCTAAATTTATGAACTTGACCCTAAAACACAACTTTAAATATTGATATAAAACACAAGCTTACTCTGAAACTTGGTGGCGAGATCATGGAGGTCTTCCCGGTCACTCATTGGGCCTGAGCACTCAGCATTTCTTTGATGCTCATGCCGAGCTCGTTGGTTTACGGAAGAGTCACTTTGAAAACGCTCCACCACCCGTCTTCACACCTGCGATAGAAGTAGAAGGTGAAATCATCAGCCCAGCTCGGCCAGCCGCAGCACCACTTTGACTCGCTTCGACCCGTCTCGAGTCGAGAAAATGTAAATATCTGTGTCGAGCTCCTGAACTTCACCGCTCCGCCCCTTCTCCCTCTCCGACGCCACCGCCGTCCAGATTCCAGATGGCGACACTGCCGGGAAAAAATCCCCAACCCCAGGCGGAATCAACCTCGTGGTCAACCCAGTTTCTAGATGAGTGGAGTAAACAGCAGTCCAACTCGTCCGCGGCACTCAGATCTGAGCATGTCTGTAAAACGGTGGGGATTAAAGAAGATAAGGAGATGTAAAACAAAGACCAAATGCGCAAGAAGATAAGGAGTAGGATTAAAGAAAAGAATATGTTTGATATAGTAACGGTGGAGATTTAATCTGTACAAACCAACGGTTTAAATTATAGCAAAGATAATAAATTATTATTTTACTGTTAATAATAAAATACAGTTATTATTAGTAGAAGCTTTCCATAATACAATTCTTTTTTATTTTTATAGTCTTTTAAATTATTATTTTGATAAATTAATTAATAAAATTTAGTTTTTTTTTAGTTAAAAGTTAAACTCTAGTAGTGTTTACGGAAATTAAAGTTTGGTTCTTCATTAATTAAACTCAATTTAGTTTTGTCAATTGACTTCCAATACTTATAAGTCTTTATAGCTAAAGAACATATGATTTGACCTTTGATTAATGTAAAGTATATATACACGAATAGTATCTATTATAAGGCCATATTTGCTAGAGCTTTAGCGGTACTAATTATGAACCGCTTAAATATACTTGGTTGCAGTTGTGTTATGTTGCTATTTAAGTAACATAATTAGATTAATATGAGTTATCCGTGATTAATGATTATAGAAATCAAGTGATGGTTGACCTTATATGGGATAACTTAGTATAGTTGGTATGTATAGAGAGTCAAGTAATGGTTAATATTTCATTTAGTTTAACTCAATTTAGTTAGTAGTGTTTTTAAGTTATAAGGTACGTATGAGTTAGAGTTTGTAAAAAATCTAGTAACAGTTAACTTTTGAATGTGTATAAGTGTCAAGTTTGAATCAATATAGTTGTTGTTATTAGAATGTCAATTAAATTTTGACCTTTGACTAGTTCAAATCAATTTAGTTAGTATATAAAGTCATAAGATTTGACCTTCCATTAGTTAAAGTAATTTTAGTTACCAGTGTTTATAAAAGATTAAGTGAGTTTTGATCTTTCGTTAGTCTAATTTAATAATTTTATGAAAAGTCAATAACTTGTTAGTTAAGGTTTGTAGAAAATCAAGTAATGTGTGAATTTTGATTGATTCATCTTAATTTAATTAGTGCTTATAAAAAATCAAATAAGAATTGGTTTTTGTTTAGTATAAACTCAATTTATTGTGGTTAGAGTTTTAGTAGTTTAGAATTTAAGGGTTTATTGGGTTGAAAGTCAAAATAAGTCAACAGAAAACCTTCTTTCTCATTCGTAAGACAGCTGAACCATCTTTCTCATTCGAAAGAACAAATAAAGCAGCAGCACTACTCTTTCTCATTCGAAAAAATAAATAAAGCAGCAGAACTACTCTTTCGAATTCGAAAGACAATGAGTTTTACGGCACTTTTTTTATAACCGCCGTAAAAATACCACGAACCGCTTTCTCTGGTCACCCGTCATCTCATACCTTACGAATTGGTCTTTCGAGTTCGAAAGACATGACCATCTACGGCGGTTCCAATGTGATCTACGGAACCGCCTTAAAAAAGTGCCTTAAATCCCTTGATTTGCACTAGTGAGGGATCCAGGGAAATGCTCGGAGGGAAAGCGAGTATGTTTCTTCTTCTTACCCTGTGACTTAGATCTCTTCTTACCCTCAAACCTAGATCTGACCCAAGAACTTGGAGTAGGGGCTCGGTTTCTTGGTTAAGCAAAGACGAAGCATCAACTTGAACCACAGGATCCTGAACATCGCCGCCAGATCTTGTGTGGATGATCCGACAAGCGGGTTCTGAAGGGGTAGTAGAAGAACCATATTTAGAGCTTTTACGGTGACCATCCATCATCGAATGGAGCTCAGCTTTTAGAGTCTAGTCAAGGGAAGAGTTGTTGGATCACGAGCCAATAAATAAAAAAACAATAATCTAGAATACCTAAAAAATAAATTAAGAAAGAAATAGGTAGAGGAGAACTTACTGAGAGCAAGGAAACAAGAGCAATGAAGGGCGAAATCAAAGGAAAATGAATAAGTTATGAAAGGGTTTATACATAGAAAGGAACAGTGGCGGAACCAAAAAAAAATGTCCAGTGGAGCTAACATATTGTATTAAATATTAATAAAATATACAATAATTTTTTAAATCTCAAATTTATGAATAAAATTCTCAACATACACATAAATATTGTTTGAACAGTGCTACAACGATAAACTAACTTCTAATAGGAAGTTTAGACAATTTGCATCTACGAGTTTTCATTTTCTGAAAACGTTGTAGAATGGGCTCATTAGCAACTGTCTCAAATATCCCTACTTATGATTATATACACAACAAGGCAGGGCTGGGTTTCTTCATTCCCTTTTAATAACGTTTGACTTCCATTTCTTTTGCATTTAATTGTTTCCTTAAATTTCTGTTGGGCTGGGCTGAATGTGGGCTGATCTGAGTGTGGGATGATCTGGGTGTGGGTGCTAATACTCTTCATATATATTTTAAAATGTAAAAAAAAATTAAAAAAAAATTAACCCTACTTATGTTTTTACTGGTGGGCAGCCCCCAGTTGGCTCCGCCCCTGGAGAGGAAGCAGTACCAAGGAGAGTTGTATAGGGAAAATGAAAGAATGATTACTCTCGTAAAAAGATTGATAGTTTGTGGGATTTGAGATCAAATTGTTGAGATTTTGAGTAAAATTAATTGAGTGTATTGAACCCATATAAAATAAAATAATTGACTTACATACCATAAAATATAAAAAAAAACTTACTCATAAATTTATATATTATAAATATGTTGTAACTATTTATCAAGAAAATATTTTTGTTAAGGTACGAATGATATGATTAATTTATATTTATAATTAAACATTTCATAATATATAATTAAAAATACGGTAATCCTAGGAAATCATTATGTATTACAAGCGTTTATTCCACATACAATTTGAAAAGAATAACTATAATAATTTCTTTAGATCTTCCATCTCTAAATGGATCATGTCTTCCTTATTTACGATTCCAGCAACTTGTATATATATACATTACGTTATCCTAAGCTATTATAATTAATAGCAGCAAGCACAGAGTCAATGAACTTGTAAAGTTGACGTCCCAACTGATCATTTCCAGACATTATACCAGATCAACATGAACACCACCACCACCGCCGCTGCCGCCACCGCCACCGCCACCACTTTTCACGAAGGAGAAGCCAATACTAGTCTAGGCTACAGCTTAGGGTTTTCATTTGTACTTGTCGTTGTTCTCGTGATCACCTGTTACATTTCTTACAAGTGCTGCAGCCGCTCATGGACGGCCTCCTCTCGTAGAACCACCGCCGCAACTGGTGGCGGCTCCTCCTCTTTCTCGCTCCACCCGATTCACTCAATCTTCATCGAAGACGTCGATGTCGCCGGCGGTGGCCTGGATAAGGCGGTTCTTGAAAACTACCCCAAATTCCTGTATTCTCAAGCCAAGCTTGTTAGGGCAAAGGATGAGTCCATTAATTCAGGTTGCTCAATTTGTTTGGCGGATTACAAAGATTCCGATCTGCTCCGTCTGTTGCCGGAATGCGGCCACCTGTATCACATCCGGTGCATCGATCCGTGGTTACAGCTTCATCCAACCTGCCCGCTTTGCCGGAGTTCGCCCATGCTCTCTCCTCTTGCTGAGGTGGTTCCCTTGTCTGTACATCATCATCATCAAAATGATTGACACCATGAAAGTTGACTTAAATCACTCTTCAAGATTATTTTTCTGACTCTTTCGAATATGAACTTATAATTGAAATATCTGGATGTACTGTAATAATTTCATGATTAAGAATTTAAGATGCTGGCCATTTGTGAAATCAATGGGACGGATAGCTGGTAAATCTATAGTGTTATTTTTAACTACTCCATTCCATTTGTACTTTTTAAAATTTCTTATATGGTGGGTATATATTAATTGAGATTTTGCAATAGTAAAAATGTACAAATTGAATTATAAACACAAACAAGTGGAGAATTTCATATCATCATTTTACACGCAGCAGCTATGCCGCTGTTGAATATTTGACTTTTAGGGATTGGTGCCCATAGGATCATTTTAAATGGTAGACAAAAACTTTGACAAGTGTATAATGTGATAGGGGACCATATATAGGAGCCGCAACAAAATTGTTTGGTGTTCATACACTATAAATGATTGAGATGCGTGCATATATAGTTTTTTTTTTTTTTAAACCACCAATGGTTCAGGAATTATATTGGCATCCATGCCTTTTAAATAACAAGACGAATAAAGTAATTTTACAAAAACCGCTTATAATAGCGGTTAAGTAGAAACCTAAAAAAAAATCTCTACCCGAAACTAAGCATAGTTTAAAAAAAAAATCTACCCGAAACTAAGCATATCTTCCAAAAAAAAATCTACCCGAAGCTAAGCATATATAGTTATATAATTGTATGTTTAAAATGTTTAAAATGACTGTATTTCAAAAAAAAACGTAAAATGACTTAAATAAAAGGAATAATATATTAATAAATTTACCTTTTTTTAAAATGTAAATCAACCTAAGAGTATGAGTTATATATAGAATAGGGTCAAATTAAGTGACTTGAATTATATCTACATCAGTCAATATCCACTTAGCAGATTGATGGATCGAAATTCCACTAGACACTATTTGCCATATGTAGATTTTTCAGTTCAGTTCAGTTTGGTGAAAATATAATTTAATGAATTTCAGGTTAATTCAGTCATGTTGATTCCATTTTTTAATATATCAATTTTTTACTTCAGTTCAATTTAGTTCAGTATATCAAGAAATAAACTCTAGCAAACAGCGTCTTAGCCCAAAAGGATTTCAATTTAGGAGCAATTTAACTAATTGATTACGAAACGCAATTTAGCTCCTTAAAGATGACTAACATGACACATTAGATCAACTATGTAAGTTTACAAAGTTTTTCAAAAACAATGTAAGTATACAAAGTACCTAAGTACTTGTGATTTTCCAATTGGTTCCTCTTTGTTGTTTCCTGTATGTTGTACGTTTTCATAGGCTCCCCTTCCAAGTCACCGGTCCTCTTAGTTCCTTGATCTGCTCCCTCTCTTCTTTTTTATATCTGCATAAAACACGACGGCGGCAATACTCTTGCCTTGAAGAGATTTATGATGTTCTAATATAATGTTGTCTAAATGTAATAGGCCTAGCTCAGAATTCAATGAATTATGCATGCTCAAAAGAGCATTGATGCGGATCGATCCACTCATTAAGTGATGTCTCGTATAAATGGTGTATCTGAGGGTTTGTATTCGTTGATCGTGTTGGCTGGCTAGTTGTCGAGGCTTAAAGCTGGCTAGTTGCCGAGGTTTGAAAGGACCAGGACGTGTTCGTTCGAGCCTGCAAAACAAGCCCCGGAGCCACCCGAGGGTAGCGGCTCCGGTGTGATGCTGAGATTTCATGTATTGAAAGGGGAGAGAAAAACTCTAATAGCAAAAGCTTGAGTGAGAGAATTACCTCGAATGACAGATTTCCCTCCTATTTATAGATGATCTGGTGTTGCTGGTTCAGCTCCCCTTTTCCCTTTCTTGCTGCTGAGTCATCATACTTTTCCTTCCTCTCGTACATCCCTCACGTGCTCGGTACTTTTCATATCTTTTCTCAGATTCTTTCACGTGTTCGTGTTAACTTTCCAAAAGTTATCTATTGAGGCTGAGTCATCCAGCTATTCACTGACGGTGCATCCTTTGTACTATCAAGCTTCATGTTTTCTTAATACTTGCTAATTTTGTTAGTGCATCAACAACTGAATTTTCCTCTCTAAAAATGTGAGTAAAAGTTACACTAAACTCACCAGATAACATCCATGTGGTTCTAATCTTGTTGTTGAATCTCCAAGGGATTTTATACTCTATTCTAACCATTTTCAACAAATTAAAACTTCACAATGTGCTTCCTCCTAGCCATTAAAATATGATCTGCTTCGAAGGCCTAAATAATATGATTTAGCCCAGAGGGCTCGGCCTATAGATAAGTGATGAGCCATCACTATTAATTTTAGGGTGTTGCTATTTACACTCCCACCCTACTAAAAATAGGGGTGTAAAATACCTAGTAACAATCAAAAGTGTAAAATTTTGTCTAAAAAGAAGTAAAGTTTGTCTGAATAGATATGAGTGCGTGATTCTTTCCACTTTTTAGTTAAATATAAAACTTTGCTCTTTGAAAATAATTTTTACTATATTTATTTTACCATGCGGTTTAATTTAATGAAAGATTTAGTGTGTTACAAGATAAAATATTCTGAAATATTCTGTATTCACAAATGGTATGAAGTCTATAATTCACTATTTTACCATACAAATTATTCCAATACTAAAATATTTGTTTTACTACAGGATAATATACTGAAAATTTCTGTATCAAGAAATGGTATAAAGTTACGATAAAATAATTTTATTGAAAATAATGATTTAACATAGAAAATAATTTAATTTAATCAACTCGTAGTTAAAAACATAATAGCATGAAAAAAATGTTTGTACAAGTAAATTATCCATGGTATAAATTAAAAATATAAATAATAGTTATTTACGTAAGTAGGTTTGACTAATCATTAAAAGATAATGATAAAGTATTAAATAGGGATGCAAATAGAAAAGGAGGGAGTCCAAATAGAAACACACTAATTTTAACCTGTTTTGAGGTACGGTTTCCATACAAGGAAGTCACGACGCACTTTTAAGGCGCGGCGCTAGTCGAGTACCGGGACGACTAGTCGTTACGGCGTTTACTTTGCGGCGTTCAAGGCGTTTTGCATATATATATATATATATATATTAAATTATAGACATATTTAGCATATATTTTTAAAAGTTATACTGAATTATTTAGATATAAGATATTAGACCATAATTATATTATAATTGAGAAAAATAAAGTTTAATTTTAACTATGAATGAGAGTAAACTCGTTTCTAACATTGAGATATAAGATATTAGTAGGGATGACAATGGATTGGATATGGATTGGATTTGACAATATCCATATCCATATCCGTCTGATGATGTCTAAATCCGTATCCGATCCAAATCCGTTGGATCTAAAATATTAACATCCGAATCCATATCCGCTAAATCCATGGATATCCATATCCACATATGAATTACAATTTATACAATGATGAATAAATTCCAATATAAGTTCGATAAAAATTCATGAAACTAAAACTGCAATCAAGTGATTCAAAATACACAATGTGGTAAAAACAAATACGTGGAAAAACTAGTTCAAATTCCCCAAAAAGATATAACTCGGTTTAAAGTATAAGTCCCTTTCTTTTTCCCTTGATCTATTCTCCCAAACGAGTTGGTAGGGTTAGAAGATTATATGTCAGTGTGGCTTTACATATTTTAAATTTAAATTTAATTATTTAATATATTATTAAATATATGTATTATTAAATGTATTATTAAATATATATGTATATATTATTTATTTATATATTAAATGGATCTATGGATTGGATATGGACTGGATATGGATATTTACGACAAAATCCATATCCAAATCCGCTCCGTAAGCTATAAATCCGTATCCGATCCATATCCGTTGGATTTCATTTTTTAACATCCATATCCGTCAAAAATGGATTTAAATCCATGGATTTGGACTGGATCGAAAATCCATTGCCATCCCTAGATATTAGACCATAGTTAATTAATCTTTCTATTTAATAAGGTTTAAATATGTTTTTAATTGGGTTTAATTTTACCCTTTTTGGTTCAAATATTTTAATTTACTTTGCACAGTTCACCAAAACACGTTGTTTAGATGTTTTTGTTTAAAAACATCAAAAGTCACGGCGAGCAATTGCGGCGATGAAAATTTTCTACCATGACGACTAGTCGTCCATTAGGCGGGGTTGTAGTTTGTCTTATTCTGACCTGTGGTACAGCCATGAAATTATGGGTTCAGAATAATATTCTGAAAACATAAAATTTAATCAACTCGTAGTTAGAGCAAGTCCAACAGATTTGCTATAATAGAGATTTTGTCAATTTTTAGAGATTTTGTGTATTTTTCCACTCCAACAGATTTGCTATCCCATTTGCTATTATAGCAAAATTGATGAGAGAGAAGATTTGTTTTGCTAAATATGCAGAATGACAAATAAATTTTGAGGAACGGAATTCATGCGCATTGCAAAAGAAAAAAAAATATTTTTGGCAAATTTCTTAATGCAAAAAAAAAGAAAAAAGAAAAAAAGTTATTAATAAAATTTCTAAAGTAGAGATAGGCCCTGTTTGCTAGAGCTTATTTCCACCATGTACTGAACTGAACTGAACTGAACTGAACTGAACTAAATTGAACTGAACTGAACTGAAGTAAAAATGATGTATCGAAAAATGGAATCAGCATAACTGAATTAACCTGAATTTCATCAATTACATTTTCACTGAACTGAACTGAACTGAATTGAACTGAACTGAATTGAACTGAATTGAACTGATCTACAGATAAGCTCTGGTAAACAGGGTCATACTGTTGGATTTGAGTAAAAAATATTTGGAGAATATAGGGTTTCCATTTTCTATTTTAGATAAACTTTTGGAAAATCTGTTGGACTTGCTCTTAAAAACGTAAAATAAGACAAACTACAACCATGGTACAGCCATGACGACTAGTCGTCCATTACGGCAATGTTTTAATCGTATCTAGTTTAATGAATGCATTAAAACCTACTAATCTATTATTGTTTCATCATTTTAGTATCAATAACACATTCTAAACAAAACTGATTGTTCGAGAGATTAATATAGGCATAATAGGACGACTTTCCTCTCTGCAAGCAGCGATAAAAATATATAAAAGTTTTAGTTTTAAAATATCACTTCTATAAATGGACTAATATCAAAACTAATATTAGTTTATACGTAGTTTTATTATACTCACGATATTGGAGCTGGCCTATACAAGTCAACTCTTCACCATTGGCGAATGATGTAGGTAGAATTCAATATTGTCAATTTGCTCTTTTAGTATCCAAACGGTAAATTTCCGTCATCAAGACTGCAGATTCCTTTACAACCTTCCCCAAGCATACCTTGATTATTTTTGGCTTTTTTCCTACCGTAATGATACTTGGATATTTAGAGACAGACCATCCAAATTATAAAATTATAACGGTCTTTGTTACTATGATATCAAGTGCATTTATTTTTTCATTGTTAAAAAGCAGTAACATCATATATAAGCAGTAACATCATCATTGTTAACTGGTGTGACCCCTCTTATGTGTGGCACGTTTTTTATGTGTGACACGTTTAAACATGAGTAATTTAATTCAAAACTTGATGATTTTAAAGCAAAACAAAAAGTTTGTATGTAATCTTAAAACATGAGGACATTGACACAAAACATGAATATTAACTTTATGTATGGGCAACATGAGGAAATTGACACAAAACATGAACATGAACATTAATCTTATGTATGGGCATTGGGAAACATGAGCATTTTAAAGCAAAAAGTGTAATACAAAAGGTGCATGATATAAACTAAAATATGAGTTGTTAAATCCTTAAAAATGAATATTTCACACAAAACATGAACATGAGTAATTTAGAACAAAATGTATAATTTGAAGAAGATGAACGGGGGAGCTGGCCGGAAAAATCTGCAAAAGAAGACCCATATTGTTGTGATCCGAATTACAGGCTATTGACCCAGAGTTGACCCGCGAAAATGATTAAATGGGTTTATAAATATTTTCCACTGGATTGAATATTCAATGGGTTAGATGAGTGTCACAAAAAAGAAAAGTGTCACATATAACTGAAATATTGTATAATCTAATTTTCACCCATTTTACGGTCCTATGATCCTATCTGAAAACAGAGTCGCGCTAAATTGATGGAAATCAGGAACAAAGGTTTATGGTTTACTTGGTCGAACAAGAGGAAAGTTCCAGATACAGTACTGGAGAGACTTGACATATGTTTTGCTAACAAAAAGTGGAGGGATGAGCTTCCAGAGACACTGGTGAATAATTTGCCTATCTTTCATTCAGATCATGGTGCTTTAATACTGGAATCAAAGCCAAAATTACTGAAGAGGAGCAGAAGGAACAGATTTGAGGCTTTTAGGGCTAAATTGGAACCACCAGAGGAGATCATAACAAAGGTTTGGAGAGGCCAGAAAGCTAGAAGTGGGAATGATCTGTTGTCAATTGAGATGTTAGATGAAAGCATGTGAATTACATTGGATCACATGGCTAATTGGCATAGGAAAACATTTGGAGACATGGAAAGAAGAATCAGGGAGTTAAAGTAAAGTTTAGAATCCTTACAGAAAAGCCAAGACCCTTTGAGAAATCGGGAGAAAACCAGGGGCATCTCATATGAACTAGAGGACTTGCTAGAAAATCAGACTGAATACTGGCAACAGCGAGCAAAAGTGAAGTGGATGATGGAAGGGGGAAAACACTGCTTTTTTTCATAAATGGGCGTAAAAAAGGAAGAATACAAATCTGATACAAGGGGTGGAGGATACAGAAGGAAATTGGATCACAAAGGAGCAAGGGATAGTGGAGACAGTGACAGAACAGGTCAAATCAATTTATGTAACTCCAGCATGGCATCCATTGGCTAGTGCGGGAGATATTCAAATGGAGGAGTTCCTAAATGCCAATATGAAGAAGCTATCGACAGCACAACAGAGGAAATTGAGCAGAGACTTCAATGAGAAAGAAGTGTGAGATGCAGTGAGAAATATGTAATCATGGACATCACCAGGAAAATATGGCCTTCCAGTTCGATTCTATAAGCAATACTGGAAAATTTTAGGGAAGGATTTTGCAGGAAATGTTCTTGATTGTTTACGGAATTGGAAGTTCCCTACAAGCTGGAATAGAACACAACTGGTATTGATTCCAAAGATAAAGATGCCCAGGAAGGCAGGGGACTTTAGACCATTTCCCTTTGCAATGTGAAGTATAAAATCATTTCCAAAATCTTAGCCTGAAGATTGAAGAGCTTCATTGGTTCTTTAGTGGCGAATAATCAGAATGGTTTTGTACCGAAGATAAATATTGCAGAAAATGTTTTGTTGGCACATGAGATGGTGCATCACATTAGGAGGAAGAAGACATGAATAGAGGGTGCATCGGCTCTTAAACTGGACATGAGTAAAGCATATGACAGGATTTCCTGGGAATTTCTACAAAAAGCTTTGGAGCACATTCAGTTTCCAAGAAAATGGATAGAACTGATCATGTGGTGTATACAGTCAGTATCATATCAAGTTAAGGTTAATGGACAACCGTCTGTATATTTTATACCAGACAAGGGGCTCGGACAGGGGTGCCCGTTATCACCATATATGTTTATAATAGCACAACAATTCATGTCTGCGTGGTTTGAACAGAGGATGGAAAGCGCCAGTTCACTGGGAATTCAGCTATCAAGAAATGGACCAAAGGTTAGCCACCTGATGTATGTTGATGATACGATACTTTTTACGAAAGTCACGTATGAGGCAACAAATGCCCTAGCAAAAACCATAGATTTATATGCTAGCTTTTTTGGGCAGAGATTGAATTTTGACAAGTGCTCAATTATGTTTAGCCTTGAATATTCATCATCAAGGTTTAGGAGCTAAGTATTTGGGAATTCAGATTGATTATCAGGCTCAGAGGAAAGAAAATTTTCAAAATCTGATAAGAAGGTTTAAGGAGAAATATGGTTCTTGGAAGGTAAAGCTGCTAAACCTACCTGGAAGAATGACATTGGCAAAGCATGTACTGAGTTCTCTCTCATTTTATCCATTAGGAGTGTTTAGGATCCAGAAGGAAGTCTTAAGGACTTTAGACAAAATGACTGCAAGGTTTATTTGGGGAGGAGAGCTTGAAGGTAGAACCATTCATTGGAGGTCTTGGAAACATGTCAGTAAGTCTAAACAAGAAGAGGGCCTGGGATTAAGGTCATCAGGGGGTATGAACAAAACTCCTTTGGCAAAGCATGTTTGGAATATTGTGAGGGACTCTTCATCATTATTAGTGCAAGTATACAAGGCAAAGTACATAGGAGGGAAGAACTTGAAGGAGGTAAAGGCAAAACCTGGTGACTCATGGGGATGGAGATCAATTTTATGGGCGAAAGATCTGATTTTGAACAATCTTGCCTGGCAAGTATGAGATGGCCGGGACATTGCAATATCTGATCAGTGGATTCCAAATATAAATAATCCATTGGCTGGGGCTCAAAATGTTGTTCATGACACTCATTTGAAGGTCTGTCATTTGATCACTAGAAGTGGGGAATTGAGGATGCCGCTGATCAGGGCTCTATTTCTAACTGAAGTTATTCCACAATTCAATCTATACATCTGACCAGTGGTGGAAATAGGTTAGATAGAGCAATGTGGTACCTGAATAATAATGGAAGCTACACAATGAGAAAGGGGTATCATTATGCGACAAAGGAAATAGGATGTCAGGACTTGAGGAGGAAGAAACTATGGGAAAAATATGGAACCTCAAAGTCCCATATAAGATCATTATACTGCTATGGAGACTAATTGAGAAAGCGGCACCAACAGCAGCAAATTTGAGGAGAAGAAACATAGTCTCATCAGCAATATGTAGAAGATGCTAAGCCTACATTGAGAGTGAAGCTCACTTGTTTGTAAACTGTCCTGAATCCAGGAATGAATAGAATCGAGCAGGCTTTCATCCTACTTTGGATGGAAAGCATGAGTTCAGAGGAGGATTTGAATAAATCATTGTTTGTGATATGGGAAATATGGTCACAGAGATGCAAACTGGTAATGGAAGGGATACAACTTGACTGTGCACGAGGGGTGATAGCAGCGGATCAAAAGTTTAAATTAAATCAAATGCTGATAAAGAAGAGAGAAGCCAGTAACACAGAATACTTCACGGAAATCTTCATTTCAGGAAACTCAGTAAATAGAGGGGAGGGAGGTCATAGAAATCCAGGAGTTATGTCTGTGGCAAAGGTAGATGGATCATATCAAAAAAAGACACAGATATGAGCAGGAGTATGGTCTATAACAAGGGTTGCAGAGCATGGACATGAACAAAGATCAGGCTCAGATTTCTTCACATGCGTTTCTCCATTACAGGCTGAAGCTATGGCCTGTTGGAGAGCTCTAAAAGCAACATGGAGGGCATAGACCCAAAACATTTGCTTGCTTACATATTCAGCCACACTGGTACGAGCCCTAAATCGTCCGGAGGAAGCCCCTTGGGAGATTAAAGGCGTGATCCAGGAAATAGTTAATTTCTTAGAGAAGTCTTTTGTATTTGCTAAAATAATGAAAATTGGTAAACTAGTAGTAAGTAATAAACACGACAAAGCTATAAGTTTAGGCAGGGTAAAATGTAACTCGTTGTTTCCATATTAATATTAGTGTTATTTAAAAAAAAAAAAAAAGTCACGCTAAAGTGAGTTGACCAGTGCATAGTAATGCCAAATGCAATTAGCCAATCAGGCAAGTAGTAAATAGTAAACGGGACCGGAAGCAACAAAAACTTTGCATCTCAAGATTTAGGAGTTACTATTTACATCTCATCTCATCTCACCAGTAGCGGGTATAAACCATTTCATCAAAATAAATAAATAATGCATTAATATTTATAAAAATAACTTTCTAGGTAATTAGAATACTAGAATTCAATTTTGTGGGATACAAATTAGGGTGCAAATAGAGTCAACGTAGTGTAAATAGTGATATTTTGCTCATATGCTCATTCGAATGAATTAATTACTAATTACCAAATTTATAAAATAATCATAGATAAAATATTATTTTTATTTATTCTTACTTTTTGTTGGGATTATTCACAGTGTTAAAGTGAAAGAAATAGAGGGAGTATGAGATAGAGTGATCAGTACATTGATTCAAGTGCAACTAACTTCGAGTAAAGGTAAATTAATTATCAATATTCTAACATCAAGTGGCATTAAACAACCTTATTTCGCTTTCCATTTTGCTACAAACTGCGACGTACCTAGTACTCAGCCGCCATATAGTATATATGCCAAAACTGAATCACTTGGTCAAACCGCACCACCTACTTCTCCAGACAACCTCCACTCCCAAATGAATAGTACTACTGCCTTAGAGGCAACCAACGGCGGTCCCGGTGTCGGAACCTCGACCGGACTTTACCGTTACAGCATCGGAGTTTGTTTCGGCGTCGTCATATTCCTCATAATCCTCACCTACTGTTATTACATCTACCGACGATACAACCAGGCCCGCACTAACGGCCACCACCGCCATTTCCACCGGCGAACCACCGCAGCCGCCACAGATGATGATGAAGATGATCCGGTGAGCAGTGTTCCAGAAGGGGTAGACGAAACCGCCCTGGAGAAATACCCAAAGTTGGCGTATTCTCAGGCAAAGAGCCATGGAGATGGCCGGACGGCCACGGCGGCGTCAGGGTGCTCGATATGCTTGCAGGAGTACAAGGAGTCCGATATGCTAAGGCTGTTGCCGGAATGTGGACACTTTTTTCACCTCAAGTGTGTTGATCCGTGGTTAAAGCTCCATCCCACTTGTCCAATTTGCAGAAATTCCCCATTTCTATCTTCCTTGGATTGTCATAGCTTATGAATTTCTGACCTCGATTTGGGTTGATATTGTGTGATTTGAGTTTGCTTTTTCTACCTACTTTTTGTTAATTATAACAATATTATGTAATGATAATTTTTTATGGTAAATTTTAATTCACTACTAGAAAATATGTTAGTTACATCGATTTTTTTGGTCGTGTCTCACTAGGTTTTTCTTTTTTTTTGAAAATATGTCTCACTGGATTTTTTTTTTTTTTTAAAAAAAATTAATGTATATAAAGTTGTAATCTAATCTCGCATTTCACCGGTTTCTCATAAATAGGGTATGGTTGGATTGTTGACCAGACGTTATGCACGTAGATGCACGCATATATTTGATGCATTGTCTGTGTTGGTCAATCTCAATATTTTCAAAAACAAAAATTAACTTATTTCATATTGTCCCAAATATAATTATATGGATTCTCTGAATAACTAGAAATAAGTTCATTTTAAGGGTACTAAACCTTCCACCATTGGAATGAGAAAGGTCATGTCCAGTTGAGGGGTGCTGCAGTGATTTATTTGTGTTGCAGTGGTGCTGCAGTGATTTATTGGTGTTGTAGTGGTTTATTGGTGCTGTAGTGGAGTTAAAATATATGAATTTTAGTTTAAATAAATGGATTTAGGAGCAAATAGTTTAGTCAACTAAGTGAATTAAATTTAACTAAATTGTATTAAAATGAATTGATCTAAACATTCATTCTATTTTAACTGGTAAACTATTTCCATTTTTTCTTTATCAAATTGTATTAATATTTGATATTATTATTATTTACAGGGTAAATGACTCCAAATACTCTTGGATATATGGCTCCAATTAGTAATGTAGGATGTAGAAGACACGTACAAGAATTTAGAAGTGTGCCGCCTAGAGGTATGACATTTCAACAAATGACATTTTTTACTATGAATGAAAATAGAAATGGCATTTCGTCAGTTGAAGAGTACTTGGAAGTGCTTACAAGGATGCCTCAAGTGTCACTTGATACCCAAATTGCAATTATTGTTTCATGTTTCACATTTCATAACTTCATTTTGATGCAACAACTCGATCGAGATTTCTATTTCGGATCACGAGTCTAGAGATGGAGCCACTGATACAAACATGTTTGATGTGAAAGGAAAAATGTTATGGGAGTAGTGCGTAATAATATAGTTGTACTGATTTGAAACGCAATAGGACATGAAGCTAATGATTTAGCTTAGGACTGGCAATCAGGTCGGGTTGGCGGGTTAGGGTTAACATGTTGACGGGTTTGAGAGCAAAAACTCAAACCCAACCCAATAATATTTTGGGTCATATTTCCTTGACCCAAATCCAGCCTATTAAAAACACGGGTTACCCAAACCCAACCCGAAAAATCCATTAATTATACCGGAAAATTTCAAATTGTAAATAAAAAGTTAAATACCTAATAAATTAAAATGTTACAGAAAAATAATATCCAATTTATACTAAAGTCAAAGCCTTCTGCAACTGGAAGTGAAATCAAATCACTCTAATTCTCATGATTTCTGCCGAAATCATTCCCCTAATCACCTCACATCTATTTCTGATTTCGATTTGGTCTTATCCTATTTAATTAAAACCAAATTCTTGATATAATTAGAAAAATCATTTACAACTTAGTCCTTAATTTAAAAAATATTTTACATGAGTAATTTTTAAATGGGTCAAACGGGTGTCAACCCGCAAACCCACGGGTTTGACCCAAACCCAACATACTTTTTTATCGTGTCATTCGTGTCTAACTCAACACTGACCCATGCCGTGTTTTATGTCGACCCAAACCCATCAAAATCGTGTTCGGTTTTGGTCGGGTTTTCAGGTCGGGTCAGAAATTGCCATCCCTAATTTAGCTGATGATTTTGATGATGACATGGAAGAAAATGATTAGTAGTAGACGCTTGTATGAATTGATGATTGTAATTTGTTTTTGTGATAATTGAATATTATATATGTTATGAGTGTAAATTACGTACAAGGTAAATTGTATGAGATCTAAAATATATTTAACTGTTGAGTTAAACTTAAAATGCATGCAATTAAATTATATAACAAAATTGAGTTGAACCAAACTAAACTAAATTTATCACAATCAACTAAAATTGAATTTAATTAAATTAATTAAGTTAAAGTTGCAATTAGTTTATTGGTGTTGCGGTGGAGCTGTATTGGTGCTGCAGTGGTTTATTGGTGTTGCAGCGTGCTGTAGTGGTGCTGCAATAAACTGAACTAGACAAGACCAAAGCAATTATATTTTTTCATTACTTTCACCATTCATCCCCAGATGGTCAAACCAGATTGTGCTTCTATTACAACAAAAGTTTTTTTCCCTATTAGAAGGGATCCTAGAATCAAAAGTATTAGATGCTATAAATGGGAGCCCCCTAATAATGGATATAAACTCAATACTGATGTTGTTGTTCCTGTCTTAACTATGCATATGTAGGTTTTGTAGCTAGATATAATAAAGGACAAGTGCTTCCTATCACAAATGATCCCCTACATGCAGAACTCGAAGTTTACCTACATGGACTAACCCGGTGTGTTGATAATGGATTACTACCTCTGATAGTTGAATTTGACTCATTGCAGGTTATTAAAATGATAAACCACCCGCATGTTTCACCATGGAGAATGGAAAGGGAGTTATCGCAGATGCACACGCTGATCCATGGACTGCCAATAACCTTCCATCGTGCATATAGAGAGTAGAATAAGGTAGCTCATGAAGCTTCCCTTATTACCACACTCAGGCCTGGAACAGGATATACTCCCCACTTTTGTTAGAAAAACGATAATTGGAGATACTCTACAACTCTCCTCACTCCTCAACAAGCACTACAACAACCTACCTAAAAAGTCATCACTGAAGGTAGCACCCATCGAAAGCCATTTTTTTCCAACTGTATTGAGACTGGGATATATCATTTGGCTAATTTGTGTTTCGCAATGTGATCAATAACCAGCTTGGGGCTTATATCCTTTCTCCGTAATCATTGTAAAATGGAAATTCTTGATTTAATTTTTCTCATACTCCTTTCATTTGGAAGCAGCTAGCATCGCTTCAGGAACCTTACAGATCCAATTTGTTTTATCATGTATTGACTTTTTATCGGCATGAAGGATACTCATTGGTTTTATTTTTATTTTTAAAAAAACATTGCGTTAGTTTCTTATTTGGCCAACAAGCCCATATGATGAATATGATAACATACAAGAAAACATTTCTGACCAACCACGGAGGTGAAACAAAACTATAAACAAATTAATGATTAATATGCGGGTGAATTTTTCTACTTGCTCTGCAATATATACAACTACATAGGCAAATTTGAACATTTTTAGTATAAGAAACAACCCAACTAATTTAATAGATCTATATTATCTATTACTTCTATTACTATACATAAAAGCAAGATCTTTAGCGCCAATATTTAGAAAAAAATGAAATTAGAGTCTTCTTCAGTATTCCTTCCCGGCGGTTTATTTTGCAAGACTTCTGGACTATTCTTGTCCTCCCCTCTTCCATTCTTCCTCTGCAATCTTTCTTCCTCCTAGCAAGTAATTTTCTTTTCCACCTCTGCATAAGTATTTTTCAAAAATAAGCTTGCAGATTCACTGCTTGATGAACTTGGCCATGTTTCTCTCTTCCGTCTAAAAAAATATATTACTTTAGGCAAAACCTTCTTCAATACACTTCTCTGTATTTATCAATGAACCACAAGAATATTATATTGCCGGTATAGTGCTCTCATCGCCTCTGTTTGTTTTGCAATTTGATCGGCAGTTAGGTTTTATCGAGAGAGAGGCTGCCGCGGAACTGCAATGAGATGGCTCAATTTGCTGTGGAGGTGATTGTTAGTTTTATTTCTGCCAGTTGAAATTGACTAATTATTAACAGAGCTGAAATTGGGCATTGATTGATTATGTGCCGGATTATGGGGTATTGAAGCTGGTGAGGGTGGCCAAGGCGGCCACCACTATTTAGAATTCGTGTTCGTATAACCATGTTAGATTTCCTTTTGACATTTTCTTCCTTTATTTTTCTGTTTAATATTAGATGACTATATGTTGATGCTTGGTAGTGAAGATTAGGCTCTGGTGATCATTTTGTGGTGTTTGTTCCGATGATTCACCGGTGCTGAAACTGCGAAGTTGTAGCTACTTTCAATAACCAATTTCTTTTGCATTATGAGCTGTTGAAATTGTGATGAGAATTTATTTGTCTATTTTTCATTGTATCATGGTTTTATTATGTGTTGCAACTTGCAGTTGGCTTGCTTATTCACCACATCAATCAAAAGATTTTAATCTCTAGTTTTAATAGACTTTATTATGTGCTTTGCTTTGTTTGTTCTAGGGCACGTCAGCCTGCACGTTTTTCTCTATCAGGCGAGCTAATCCTATGGAAACCTAAAAGCTGACTCTTCAAATTGAAGGTTTGGATCACGAGCGGTTTTTATATTCATAGGCTGACTAAAATATATTGGATATCCAATTACTACAGTCTAGAAATTGTGATGAAGATTGTAGTTATCTGTTCATCTTTCAAACTAATTTGCATTCATCTGCATAGTTTCTTCAGGCTCAAGACCATTAACTCATAGTGCTGCTGCTAGAAATTGTTAATTCTACCTTTTTCTAACAGCATGCAGCAACAACAATGCTTTCATTACAAGTGAGAACTACCAAGGCAGTTGGTTGAATTTCATGCTATGCCGTTGCTTCAGTTTTGTCATTTGTGCAATCTAATTAGTAATTATAGAACAAAATTGCAAGTTTAACTGCAAGAAAAATAAGCTAGAGGATGAAAATTGCTTTTGTACTTTATTTAATAATTACAGCTTTTGTTTTATTTTACTTTAGTTGATTGATAGTTTAATTATCTTAATTTTATGAAATCAGCTCGGAGCAACCAGTTGACGTAGTGATGTCATGTCTAATTTGGAAGCAGCCTTTTTTCATTTGAAACTCTTACGTAAAAAGTTTTTACAATGGAAGCAGCCTTTATCATTTTATTTCCCTATATACAATACCTCTTTTCTTTTTAACATAGTTTTCATATCATACATTTTCCTTTTTTGAATTTGAATTTCTAATGCATATTTGATTACACAAACGCTCAGATGATGCTGACTAAAGGTTAGTCAATAGACAATTAACTACAAATATCATCAAAATGTCATTTTTACCCGAGTTCAACATGAACAAAAACAACATTAATTAATAAACATTGAAAATAATGTGAAGTTCTACAAACAAATGCACTAAATAAATTGGAGTACATAATCAACATTAACATTTAGGCTAGCTTACGGTAAACTTTCTCATTTTAATATACGAGAAACTAATAATTAATTAAAAAAAGCTGGGGCGGGTATCGCCCGGGTATTATCTAGTATTTATTGTATATTGAGCAATCATTCAAATTTCTGAAGTTAACTTCAAAACTGAACTATCAAAGGCAAACAAAAAACCAAAAAAATCAAACAAATTAAAAGTTCTCAAACCAAGTTTATAAGATGAACTAAATGCATCGATGAGAGGCGCAGTATTGATCACCGTCACCAAACTCCAGGCGTACCATCTGGAAACGGTAATCGAGGCATATCCGTTACTCCATCATCATCAGGTTCAGAAGAAAATAAGGGATGAGAACGGCCGGAAGGTTCTGGAGATAAAACCGGAGTCCTCGTCGGAGATGAAATCCGGTTACTACTATTCTGGCGGTGTACCACCACGCTCAACTTCTGGCCTAAACTACAGTAATTCCCGATGCTGCATATGAAATAGATGACGCCTTTTTCAACTAGTGCAACTCTCGCTGGACCCTCCCGGAAAAACTCAAATGCTTGGTTGGAACTGCAATTTTGGTACTCCCTCGCCGACACTTGAGTCACATCATGGAGTCCCGAATCAAAATCAAAATCTGCATGACGAACACTAACCGTTGTATCTTTAAAAAAAATTGTACATTAGAATTAGAATATATATATATATATATATATTATAAATGAAGAATATTTACAAAGACTATCTCCGATCTGGAAAGAATGGGAGGATGACCAATCTTCATAGAAGCGATTGGTGGTGGGAATTGACCAAAATGTATCCCCAACCGTGAATTCTTTTGAATAACACTGATTCAATAATAGAATAACAATTATAAGTTCAGATGTCCAGATCATCGTGATAAATTACATTAACGATGAAAAATTATCAATTAAGCTCTCTCCAATGAAAGAAGTTATTAACTTGGCACATAAAATTACAGAATATTTATCAAGTTATTTTACCGTTAATGAGAAGAAAAAGGAAACCGAAAGATGGTTATAAGTACATGTTAATAACTGCCACCCCTATACTAGCAGTTTGGTTCATGGAGGTAAATTAATAACATTGGTCTTATAATTGAAGTACTACCTCTTTTGTACCTTGTACAATTGAAGAATATCATCAATTTTAGATTTCTCATAAACATAGGTATAAATATGATTTAGTTGTTTTTCTGTTTATTCTTATAATCTACCTCTTCGTAATTGTTTATAGGCGTAATAATAATATGAATGAATTTCTTTTTTAAATATAAATACGAAAATTTACAATATATTATATTATATATACCAGCCATGTATTTTTTTTAAAAAAATATATATAAATACGAAAATTTACCATATATTATATTATATATACCAGCCAAATTGATAATCGCTATTTTTATGAAAGGTGATTTTAGGTCAAAATGCTAGTGAAATAAATGGTCACCTAATATTATTAATAGGTGATTAATTTGTCGAATGACTCAAATATTTATATTTATGAAAGATGATTTTTATGAAATATTTATATTTATATTTATAAGTGGAGAAACGCTATTTTTATGAAAGATGATTTTAGGTCAAAATGCTAGTGAAATAAATGGTCACCTAATATTATTAATAGGTGATTAATTTGTCAAATGACTCATATATTTATAATTAGTCAAAACATATGGTTAACACTTGTAAAATACTATTGACCAAACGACTCTACGAACGAGTTCAGTCGAGGTCGAACAACACTATCTCAAACTCAACTCTTTTATAAAAAATTAATTCAAATTTCATTAAAAAAATATGCATCATCTGTCATTTTCTCTTTTTTAAAAGTTCTGACGTTTGTAATTTGTACATGTGAAAACTCTGAACAATCACCCAACTAAATTGTATTGTATTTCGTTAAATCCCAGTTCATCCAAATTAATATAAATTGTATTGAATTGAACTAAATAAAAATCAAATAAATTTTGTAGAATATACGCATCTAGGCCGAAAAAGAAACGAACAAATAGGCCGTGGGTAACTAAAGAGCTTTGCCGGACTACAGCCCGAAGAAATGGACTGATAGTAGTCCAGTCGTAATCAGCAGACCAGGTCCACCCAATCATTATTTTTAAATTATATAACACATTATAGCCGTTAACACCCTATCATCTCTTCCTCTCCACTTTTCTCTGCAACCTCGATCATACCATTTCTTACCCAGAAAATTCGATCCATATTCATCTTCTCGCCCTCAATCTTGCTATTCCTGATCCAAAATATTTAGGCTTTTACCAATTGAATCGAAGATGAAGAGCATGAAGGGAAAGATCCTGAAGAAATTGAAGACGATCAAGGCAATCGGGTATGTGAGACCCGAAAGAATTCTTCAAGTCAATGCGTCCGATGGGTTCGTTCCCAATTCGCCGCCCAATTTGAAGATCCGGGATTCCAACCGCACCCCAGAAGATTTCAAGAAGATTGCTCAGAAATGCGTTCAAGAACCAGAAATCATCGATGTTTCCGAGCTGATGAAGGATCTCGAAGACCAAGAATCGGATCTCTCCGGCGGATTCAACGACAAGGAGAATGTCCGGCCGACCACGATCGCTCCGGGTCCAGTTTCGAAGCTGAAGAAATCCTCCCCTTTTGGAGAGCTCAAAGTGTTCAAATTCAAGAAACCGGAGATGGATTCGAGGAGCCTTTTCGATTCCGATCTGCTCGAAGCCTTCGAGCAAGCTGTAATGGAGGTCAAAGCCCAAGAAGCAGAGATTCGGGCAAAATCAGCACAGCCTTCAAAACCGCCATTGATGGAGTTTGAAGAGAAATGCCCTCCTGGTGGCGGCGACTCAGTGGTCTTCTACACGACAGGGCTCCGGGGGATTCGAAAGACCTTCGAGGACTGCAACAGCATCCGATCCCTGCTACAGAATCTGGGAATTTCGTTCTACGAGAGAGATGTATCGATGCACTCCGGCTACAAGGAGGAGCTGTGGGAAACTCTAGGAGGGAAAATTCTGCCCCCGAGGCTGTTCATCAAAGGGAGATACATTGGTGGTGCTGATGAGGTTTTGACCCTTCATGAGCAGGGAAGATTCAGGCCTTTGTTGGAGGGAATTCCGAGCGATTCGTATGATAATCACTGTGAAGGTTGTGATGGGGCTAGGTTTATTGTGTGCTTCAATTGCAGTGGGAGCAGAAAAGTTGCCGTCGATGATGGATTCGGTGAGTCTGTCAAATGCCCTCATTGTAATGAGAATGGGATAATCATCTGCCCTATGTGTTCTTGATCTGTTGTTGTAAATTTTGTACTTGAAGTCATATTCTTTGATTTGTTTTGGTGGTTCTTGTGGGAAATGAAACATGCATAATGGAGATTTTTCTGTGGTTTTTCTGTAATAGCCTTATGCAGATATAGTGTGTTAGAAAATTTGTAGAACATACCATTGTTACTTTGAAATTGAAGACTTTTGAGTTCAGAAATGCGCATCTATGAACACTGAGGCAAACTTCTTCATCTGTCCATAAAGCTTATGTTAAATGTATTCGCTCGCAGTTCAGAAAGCTACTGCAATTTAGTCATGATTTTCTGTTGCTTGGCAGTGAGTTAGAACTGATGTTTTTTAGAGAAATGGCTATTTTTCTGGAAATGAATGGCTATTTTTGACAGTACTTGAACTAAGGCCATAATTTGCCTCCGTTTTTCAGCAGGCACTTATTCACTGTTGAGTGATCAATTTGGAGTCATTTTTAATATGCAACACTACAATATAACGCTGAATTTTCATATTTTCCTGCTAAATCATTCGTAGTTAGTTTCTGAATATACTTATGATCAATCAAAGGCTTAGATTATAGAACCACGACTATTTACATGGACAGACCTGGTTGATAACTTGACATCCAACTATTGGTATCAGAAATTTAAACTGGGAAAAGCCTTTCATGGATTCAAAATTTACACTTTTTTAACGTCTGAAATAGGGAAATGCTTGTGGGAACATTGAATCTAATTTCTCCGAATATGCTGACAATTTACTATTTGTGCTTTTAATTAAAAGACTTACCGTTTTAAGTTTGAAAAGCATTGAAAAAAGATTGGACAAATCTGTAAAGAAATTGAAAGGAAATCATTAGTCTTTATCATGCATCAAGAAACTTTATTTGTGATTGTAACATGTTGCCAAGCTTGTTTTCTCTCAAAAGACAGAAAAACAAATGATATTGTGTGTGTGGAATTTAAATGGGAAAGAGGGGGAAACCAAACGCAATCCAAATCATTACCCATTACGTACGTGCTTAGCACTCTTGAGACGAATTCTCAAGTGACACACGCTCAGTGAATAATGATGTTTAGTAACTAACAAATTAGAATTAATAATTCACTAAATTATCAGGCTTAATAGGTAAAATGCCGAGTTTAAAAGTGAGACTGATCACATGAGACCTTCTCAAACAATAGTGTTCCATCTTAAATTATGACTAAGTCAAAATTAGTCTCAAACTTCAAACGTCAATATTAGTCAAAATTAGTCATTTTATATGATTACAATTGAAACATAATGATAGTCACATCCATTTTAAAATAGCAAACTATGACTGTTAGCAAATTTTGTGGCTAGGGTTTAGAGTCGTAAAACCTTCTTGCCGCAGTTTCTCTGCGCAAGTACCGTTTCGATCAAATCAGGCACCGGCGATCAATCTCTGGTGAGAGCAGTCCGCGACGGTCATGGAAGATATGACGTCGATGTATGGGGATCTCCAGCTTACGGCGGAGGAGGAGGAGGAAGATCTGATCGGCCCAGATCAGATTCATCAAGAAGGTTTGGTCGCGACAGGGTTACCGATCAGTGAGGAAGCAGGGAAGTCGTTGGTAAGGGGAGCGGGGATCAGAGAGGTGAATCAGAGAACGGAAGTGAAGGGACCAGATGACGAGTTCGGCTCGCTGGACGAGGCGGTGGGGAGCGCCCCAGGTATGGGCTCGGTTTGCGAGAACATGATGGACTGGTGGGATGAGGTCGAAGTGTCATGGGTGGTCGAGCCGTCATGGGAAGAGATGGTTTCGTCGCTTACAGAAGGGTTGCAGCTGCAAGCCCGGGTTGAGATAAACATTGTGCAGGGAGTGGAATCTGGGTCAGCAAGGTGGAAGATGGACTTGCTGGATCAGGCAGAGGAAGTGGGCGGAAGCTCGGGAACAAAGAAACCCAGGGTTAGCGAATCAGACGCTTCCCTTGTTAGTAACACTACTGCAAACATACCCCATTTGAGGCGGGTATTTTGGCCTCTTGCGGCGGTTTTCGGGCGCCGTCAGCGGAGGGGCCGTAAATGCCTCGCCAAATTATGGCGGTTTAAAAAAACCGCCATGAATGAAGTTCCTGCACAGGAACTAATAAAAGCTGCTCCAAAAAAATCTGGGTTTTCCAATTCAAATCGGAAAACCCAGAATCTGAAAACCCAGATTCACTTCCGGCTTGTTCATCGTGTTCATCGTGTTCATCGTGTTCTTCAATTTTCATTTCGTTCTTCAATCTTCACCACCAATATTAATGCCTACAAATCAAAACCCATTCAATCTCAAGAACAAATCAACTCATCAACACAACAATTTCAAGAACAAATCAACATTCATTCATTAACTAAACAATCTCAAGAACAAATCAACTCATCAACAAAACAATCTCAAGAACAAATCAACACCCATTCATCATCTACAAAAATCTCAAGAACAAATCAACACCAATCGAAAAATAAATGCAAATTAAAACTAAAATCAATAATAATTACCAAGAAATTCCAATCGGCCCGAGAGGAGATCGAATCCACGGTTGGGAGATATGGAAAATGTAATTCGTTGAAGATTTGGGTACAAAGATTTGAGATTTTGGTGGAGAACAGAAGAAAGAGAGGTTTTAGATTGGGAGATGAGTGAAAATATGGGAGATTGAGATTTTAGATCTCAAATCGTTGGAGATAAGGTTGGGACACGTGATTTACTATAGTTCCGGTATCGGAACTACTCTCGTCTCAGCCAAAAGAATCCAGTTCGTCCGTCGGAACTTATTTTGAACATGTAATTTAATAAGTTCCATGTTCGGTCTATCGTTCAGTGGCGCTTACTCCTATCACGCATGATTTTCTTTTTTCTAAGTTGAATTTTATTTTATTTTTAAATCAATGTCACATGTTTCGATAACGGAACTGAGATCTCTTACGGCGGCTCCTCCGAAACCGCCGTAAAACAAAACGCCGTGAATTCAAAACCGCCGTGGTAAGTTTTTGAACCGCCGTAATTATTAGTATGAACCGCCGTCTAAAATTTTATACGAGTTCCAACGTCGGAACTTGATCAAGTTACGGCGGTTTTACAATAACCGCCGTAAATTGGCACCGTAAATGCCCTCTTTTGCAGTAGTGTAATGCTCTCAATATCCAGGCGGCAACTGGCGAGGAGGCCCATTCCCGCCAGGGGCCATGAGTATCATAACCTGGAACTGTCGTGGTGACCTGAGGGACTCGAACACTGCGACAGTTCAGGAACTGCGCGCTCTGGTGCGCTTGAAATCTCCTTTAATTTTATTTCTTTGTGAAACAAAATGTTCTAGTCTGGATATTGATAGTTTAAAATTCCAGTTAAATTATTGGGTGTAGCAGTAGATGCCCAAGGTCAGTCTGGGGGCTTAGCTATGCTTTGGAAAAAACAAATAAAAGTAGAGTGGTTGTTTTCTTCTTTTTACTTCATAGATATTATAGCTTTTATTTCTAATGTAAAGGTGAGAGTTACTGGGATGTATTGTGAACCGAGTCCAGCGCTACGTCAGCAAGCTTAGATCCGGTTCCATGAGTTGGAGAGAAGGGGTGATACCCCTTGGCTGTGTATGGGGGACTTCAATGAAGTGTTGACGCAAGAAGAGTTTTTGGGGGCCGCGCCGAGGTCGAACATGCTTATTGAGAACTCCAGAGATACATTGAGATACTGTGGACTGATGGAGGTTCAGGACGAGGGGTACAATAGCTCTTGCTTCACTTAGTTTCGTGTCCGGAAGGGGGGAAGCAACTGTGAAGGAAAGACTGGACAGGGCAACAGGGAACCAGGCCCTGATGGACGCCTTTCCGTGGTCCTCAACTACGGCCACGTCTATGCCATCCTCGGATCATATGGCAGTACTGATCCAACTGAGGCAGAGAGATCCATCGGCCAATAGAGTCAGGAAGAAGAGGAGATACAGGTTTGAGGCTTTTTGGGTGAAGGCTAAGGACTGCGAGATTCTGATCAGGGAGTCGTGGAGTGATGAGAACATTCACCTGGCTGATAAGCTGGAGCAGTATGCAGCTGGTCTAATGGATTGGAGCCGGAGATCCTTCCCAGCTAACACCAAGCGGATAGAGGAGTTGAAGAAGCTTATACGTGACATGGAGGATGGCTCGGGTTTGGTGGACCATGATGAGCTATTCTCGCTGAGACAGGAGTACAGTTTCTTGCAGGAGGCGGAAGGAATCAAATGGAGACAACGAGCGAAGCAACACTGGTATCGGGAAAGATATCGCAATACCAGGTTCTTCCACAGGTCTGCTACTAACAGGAGGACGAGGAACCAGATTGCGGCGCTCGGGGACTCCTCACAGGTATTGCGAACGGATGTAGACAGCATGGAGAGAATCATTATGGATTACTTTGAGGGGTTGTTCTCCTCTTCCGAGCCGGATAATGGGAGGATGGCTCAAGTGTTGGATAGGATGTCCAGGAAGGTCACGCCGGAGATGGCTGCCAGACTTGCGAGACCTTATGTGGAGGCGGAGGTGTCCAAGGCGGTGAAGCAAATGAATCCACTCAAGGCCCTTGGGCCAAATGGTATGAGCCCTATCTTTTTTCAGAAATTATGGAATATTGTTAAGAAGGATGTAGTCGTTTGTGTACTGGATTTTCTGAACAAGGGGGACTGGAATCTGAGGATGAATTACATGCACATAGTCCTATTGCCGAAAGTGCAACAGCCTGAGCTCATTACTTAGTTCAGGCTTGTAAGCTTGTGCAATGTGGTATACAGATTGGCCTCGAATGTGGTGGTGAACAGGGTGAGGTTGATCATTGACAGTATTATCTCGCCATCACAATCAGTTTTTATGCTTGGAAGGTTGATAACAGATAATGTGTTGGTGGCTCATGAGATTCACCATACTATGAAGGTGAAAACAAGAGGAATGGAAGGAGAGATGAGCATCAAGCTGGATATGAGCAAGACTTTTGACAGGGTAGAATGAATATTCATGACGAAGACACTGGAGAAGATGGAATTCCCGCCATCTTTCGTATCGACCATCACTCAGTGCTTGTCACCGGTACATTTTTCGTTCATTCTGAATGGGGAGGAGTTTGGGCAGCTATCACCGAAAAGGGGCATCACGCAAGGAGATCCCCTTTCCTCATGCCTGTTAATAATATGCTCGGAGGTGCTCTATGTTGCTATCTGATTTGGCGGCGGCAGGATGGATCAAATGGGTGTGTGCTTCGCCCAACGGACCGAGAATATCTCATTTGTTTTTTGCAGACCACACTCTCCTCTTTGGAGAAACATCATTGTATGAGGCACGCAAGATACAGTGGATGCTAACTCTCTATGAGTCAGTATCAAGCCAGAAGATCAATGTGGGTAAATCGGGAGTGCTGTTCAACCTAAACACGGTCGTAGAGCTCAGCTGAAGATTCCGGAGGTGGAGGCACATGAGAAGTACCCGGGGTTGCCTACAGTCATTGGCAAGAAGAAGGGAGAAATCTTCCAAGGCATTAAGGATCGCATTCGCCAGAAGATCAATGGGTGGAATGAACAACTCTTATCGAAGGCAGGGAAGGAGATCATGATCAAATCGGTGTTGCAGGCTATACCCAGCTACACGATGAGTTGCTTCCAGCTGCCAGGATATGTAGTGGATGAGATTCACGGCCTATTGAGCAAATTCTGGTGGGGGGCACGTCCTCGGAGAGGAAGATTCCATGGGTTGGATGGAAGAAGATGTCCAAATCGAAGAGTAAGGGGGGCATCGACTTTCGAGACATAGGGGCTTTCAACCAGGCCCTATTGGGGAAGCAGGCATGGAGGCTACTTACACAGCCGGAGTCTCTACTGGCTAGAGTGATGATGGCTAAGTATTATAGGAACGGGGATCTACTTTCTTCGGACATAGGGACACGGCCGTCGTGGGCATGGCGCAGCATCCACGGGGCTTTGGAGCTGGTTCGAAAGGGGTGTAGGAGATCGATTGGGTCAGGCGTCAGGCTTCGGTTTACAACGATCCTTGGATTCCGAGAGTGGGGGCTTTATGGTTCAGGACCCGCAACGGGTGCCAGGCCACATTGCAAGGGTGGCTGACCTTATTGACGTGGATACTAGATGGTGGAAGCCGGGCATTCTGGAGGCCTTGTTTACGGAGGAGAAGGTGAGGTTCATCAGGGAGATGTCGCTTCGTAATCTAAACTCGCCAGACAGGTGGATATGGCATTTCACAAATTCGGGAAAGTACACGGTGCGATCTGCCTATCACGTTGTGGTGGAGACAAGGATCCAGCAGCCGGCGACCCTTCTGGAATCGCTTTTGAAAGTTCAAGGTTCCGAAGAGGGCTTTGCACTACGCATGGAGGAGGCAAAGACTCTCTTCCGACAGTGGGATCGAGGGGTGGAGGTAGACTCGGCATGCCTTTTCTGTTTGCAAGAGGAGGACTCGACGACTCACTTGTTCTTCGACTGTGATTATGTCAGGACGGCGTGGGGGACGTTGAATCTATGGTCGAACATTGAGTTGGCTAGGAGGCAACAATGGGATGCTTGGTTCCAGGAGATTCTGAAGGATGGAGATGTGGAGTTCTGTGCATTGGTGATTATGGTCTGCGACAGATTGTGATTCCAAAGAAACAAGAGGATCTTCGAGCATGCTTAGCTAACGGCTGGAGTGGTAGCGGCGAGTGTGGTGTCCAATCTGAGGAACTACAGGGCAGCCCAGAATTGGAGGGAGGAATCGTCGAATGCATTGTTGCCGCAGACGCTGCTGAGACCGCCAGACCCTGGTATCTAGATTAATTTTGACACTAGTATACTGAATGGGGATGCGGGCGTTGGTGTGGTGGCTTTGGACCAGACAGGCCAGTTTCTGAGAGCGGTGGCTAGGAGGTTTCAGCACGTTAGTGGTCCGGCTTTGGCTGAATGCTTAGCTTTGGAAGAGGCGCTCATGTTGGCCAGAGATTTGAACCAGCCGGGGATGAAGATGGTGGGGGGATGCACTCCAGGTTGTTCAGATGGTGAATCAGGAGATGGACTGCTTGGACAACTGTAGGGTGTGGGGAGACGGTTTTGAGGATTCGAAGTTTGCTGGAGAATAGTACTTGGTTAGGGCCCTTTTGGGTTCCACGTAGTCATAATTTTATAGCTCATTCTCTAGCTAATTATGCTAAGTCAAACCCCCTGATGTACGATACTTGGGATTCACCCCCGAGGTTCCTGTCATTCGTTTCTGGACGATTTCCAGAACCCTGAAGTTGAATGGAATTATTACACTTTTTTTAAAAAAAAAAGAAGCATAATGATAGTCACAAACTTGCAAATCTAGAAAGAAATAAGAGAGTTTTTATTTAGTAAAAAAAAAAGAGTTTTTATTTACTCCATGTGAATAAAAAAGTACACAAACACATATTCTCATCAAAATACACTCAATCTTAGGTAAGTTATTCTCGATAATGTTAAATACAATCATCCTAACCACCACTCTAGTTCTAACCACTGATGTTGACCACAAACACGCTGAAATTCGCTGACCACCATAACTATTGATTATCATTAACTATCACACCACAGCCTATTCAACATCGCCATTACCGGATCACCTCAAACGATATCAACCTTCTCTAGTAGCATTTAATTATCACTGTCATTCTCTAACCAAAACTTGTTTCAATTTTACTATGAGAAGGAAAATCCACTTTTTTTTTTTCTTTTTTTTGTTGATTCCTCTCTATACCCAACCCATAGTGACTACTACTTCATTCATGATTAAATCTATAAGTATGTTTTTTCAATTAATTAAAACTTGTTACTTATTACCACTTCATACTTGAAAGGGTCAAGCATATATAGTAACTTTTGATCATCAAGCTTACTCGGTTTGATTACAAGCTTACTCGGTTTGATTATGTAACAATCCACTTAATTGCCCAGAAAATAAAGGTAATTTTCAGATGCAATTTGAGAGTTCAGAGTTAGGAGAGGAAGAGAAGAAGAAAATCTAGAGGAGAGAGAGAGAATCTAGCTACTGAGTTTCAGTTGATCAAATGCGTGCCTCTTCAATTTCATTTCCATGCTTTAATCCTTCTCCGCATCCGTCCAAAAATGCTGGTTGAGTCACTGTTAACGGCATCCCACCCGCGCCTAACGGAAAGCTAACAACATCTAACGGCTCAGTTGACCGTTGGACTTTGAAGGAAAAGACCATGATGTCCTCGGGTTGTTACAATCCCTCCCTCTTAGCTTGTGCTTGTCCTCAAGCACTGAAGTTTGGAAATTGAGCTGAAATGAAGTCTTTGTCCTCCCAAGAAGCATCTTCAACGGGCATGTTCTTCCATTCCACTAGCCATTGTGTCACTGTGTCACTTCCTCTTTTGATTAATCTTCTGTGCAGCACTCCCTTTGGCTCCAGCTGGTTTTCTGCTTCAATTTCACCTTCTGGAGGTGTACTGCTATAAGAGGGAGCAGGGCCAACATGCTTCTTCAGTAGGGCTACATGAAATACAGGATGTAACCTACTGTGAGAGGGAAGCTTCAGTTGATAAGCAAGCTACAGCACCAACTTTCTTCTCCACCTGGTAAGGACCAAAAGACTTGGGAGATATCTTGGGATGAATATCTCCCTGGAGTGATTTTTGCCTGTACTTGTGAATTTTGAGATAGACCCAATCATTCACCTGGAATTCTCTCTTAGACCTTCTGTTATCAGCATAAAATTTCATTCTGCTTTGAGCCTTTTTCAAGTGGTCTTGCAGCTTCTGATCTATCTGTTTCCTTTGCTCAACCTGTTCTGAGCAGCTGGAACTACAGAGTCTGTGAGATTCCCTAAGGGCATAGCCAATGGCTTAACTCCATAGAGAGCCTCATAAGGTGTCATATTAATACTGAGATGATGTGATGTGTTATACCATCTCTCAGCTGAGCTAAGCCATACCTTCCAGCTGTAAGGTTGGTCACCACGGAAGCTCCTTAGGTAGCTTTCCAACACCTGATTCACTCTCTCACTTTGGCCATCTGTTTTAGGATGATAAGCAGTGCTTAACTGCAACTTCACTCCTAGTTTACCAAACAGTTCTTTCCAGAAATGGCTAGTGAATATTTTGTCTCTATCACTAGTTATGGATTCGGGGAGTCCATGCAATCTATAGACCTCATCCATGAATAAAGAGGCCACTTGGTGTGCTGTAAAAGGGTGGGATAGAGCAATGAAGTGTGCATACTTAGTGAATCTGTCAACAATGACCATTATTGTATCATACCTATGAGAAGAAGGAAGTCTCTCTATGAAATCCATGGTAACCTGCTTCCAGGCTTGAGAAGGTAATGGTAGTGGTTGAAGCAGTCCTGGAGGTAAACAATGCTCACCTTTGTTCCTTTGACAGGGTTCACACTGTTTAACAAAATTGATTATGTCAGCTTTCATGCCAGGCCAGACAAATAGAGAGAATATTCTCTTAATAGTAGCTCCTTGCCCAGAATGACCTCCCACAGCTGATGAGTGCATAGTGGACAGTATATCCTGCCTTGCTTGGCCTTGAGATCCTACAAATATCTTATGCTTCCTCTTTAAAATTCCTTTCTCATAGTTGTACTCATGGTTTCCTCCTTTTTCCAAAACCACAACAGTTATCAGTTTTTGAGCTATAGGGTCACCTTCATAGTTGTTCTCAATTTGAGATAACCAAGTAGGGGTTACAGAAACAGTTGAACATTGTCTCATGTCACAATGACTTGTATCTGCACAGATAAAAGGATCCTTGAAATTCTTTGTAGTATCCCTGAGCATATCTAACAGACTAGCTTCAGAACTAGCTTCGGTGTCATTTCCATTTGCAGTAGTGCTGATATTCTTAGATAATTTCCCCCTCCCAGCAACATGGATGTCCTCATCCCATGTGATAGAATCAGTTTCATCACCAATTTCTTCTGAAGCCAACTCAGCACCACTAGGTAAGGTATGAATATCTGTATTTCTTGGTAATCTAGAAAAAGCATCAGCTGCTTGGTTAGAAGCACCAGTTTTGTACTGTATTTCAAAGTTGAGTCCTAGCAGTTTAGTGATCCATCTATGTTGGATAGCACTATGAAGTTTCTGATCCCAGAGATACTTCAAACTTTGGTGATCAGTACGGATGATAAATTTATTTCCCACCAGATAATGTCTCCACTTCTCTACTGCCATCACCAATGCCAGCAATTCCTTTTCATAAGTAGACATCCCCTTGATTCTGACACGGAATGATTTGCTTAAAAAGGCTATAGGATGACTGTCTTGCATAAGCACTGCTCCCATACCTTCATCACAAGCATCAGTTTCTACTATGAAAGGTTTGGAGAAATCATGCATACAGAGAACTGGAGCAGTTGTCATGGTTTTCTTCAGGTTATTGAAAGCTTCATAGCACACTCAAACCATTCAAAAGCCTCCTTCTTCAGTAGATTATGTAGTGGTCTGCAAATCACCCCATAGTTCTTAATGAACCTCCGGTAGTATCCTGTGAGACCCAAAAAACCTCTAAGCTCCTTAACAGAAGTAGGGATAGGCCATTTCAGTACACCTTTAATCTTATTACCATCAATTTCTACTCCTTGCTGTGATATTATATGGCCTAAGTATTCCATCTTTTTTCTCAGCAAAGACACATTTAGAGAGTTTAGCAAAAAGTTGGTTATCCCTCATTAATTTCAGTACCATTTCCACATGGATCACATGCTCTTCCCAGGTTTTACTGTACACCAAAATGTCATCAAAAAATACCAGAATGAATTTCCTGAGGTGTTCTTGAAAAATTTGGTTCATTAAGGCTTGAATAGTAGCTGGGTCATTGGTTAATCCAAAAGGCATAACTAAATATTCAAAGTGCCCTGAATGAGTCTGAAAAGCTGTCTTTTGTATATCCTCATTTTTAACTCTGATCTGATGGTATCCAGATCTCAAATCCAATTTACTGAAAAAAACAGCACCATGTAGTTCATCTAGGAGTTCATCTATTACAGGGATGGGAAACTTGTCCTTAATAGTAAGATCATTTAACTTCCTATAGTCTATACAAAGCCTCCAAGAACCATCCTTCTTCTTGACCAAGAGAACTGGTGAGGAATAGGGACTGTTGCTGACTTGTATGACTTTATTCTTGAGTAACTCTTGCACTTGTTTCTCTATTTCATCCTTGTGAGCATGGGGATAACTGTAAGGTTTGATTTTAAAGGGGTGAGCATCAGGTTTTAGAGGTATTTGATGATCTACTGTCCTAGCTGGGGGTAAGGACTGAGGAATAGAGAAAATATCAGAGTAATTGTATAAAACCTGTTTAAAAGCTGCTGGCAAGTCCTTGTTGCTCAAGGAAGTCTCCAACTCTTCCTTTGAGTTCTGGTTAACTTCCAAGTTTGCTGACACATGAGTCAGTTCTCATATTCCATAATTCCAGCCTTGATCATCATAATATCCCCTCTTACCCAAACCTCTAGCTCTGTAATCCTCCATGTTTCTGAGTATGTCAACATTCTCATAAGGGTCCCTTTCTTTTCCATGTGGTCTCTCTGAGATATACTCATCATAGGGAGTCCTGTGTAAATCCATCCATCCTTCCATGTCCTTCCTTGAAGTCTGCTGATAAACAAGTTTCCTCTTCTTATATTCAGACAGCTCCTGAGCCTCCCAGCCCCTCAACAGTCTCATTTCAGCTCCATCAGTGTACCCTTGAAGGAACCACTGGGATCCTTTGCTGTAGAAAGCCACTTCTTCCTGTTTGAAATCAAAAGCAATGGGACTGAATCGAGTCATCCAGTCTACTCCCAATACCATATCCAAAGAACCAAGCTGCATCACTCTCATATCAAACCTGAAACAATGCTCTTGCACTTTCCATTCAGCCTTGGGACAGATGGTGCACCCTCTTACTTTACTACTTTCAGCAATAGTTACTAAGAAAGGTTTAGTTAGTTCCTCCCTTAGTCCAACTTGAGTCACCAGTCTGGGGTTGATAAAGCTGTGTGTTGATCCAGTTTCCAACAGCATCTTTACTGGAGTCCCATTCATCATTCCAACTAGTTTGAGGGTGTTAGGATTCTCATCTCTCCCCATAGAGTTGAGAGTAATCAATTATGGTTCATCCTCTAGCTGCTTCAACTCATCACAATCAATCTCAGCCACCAACAAATCTTGTTCTTCCTCCTGCTCAACATCAGAAATAAAGTTCACTTGCTTGAACTTACAAATGTGCCCTGGGCCAAATTTCTCACCACATTTGTAACAGAGATGATTCTCCCTTCTGTAAGCTTGCTCTTGTAGTGTGATTCTTTTAAAACCCTCATTTACTGGTCTTCTTTCAGCAAGTGGGGGATTAGGATTTCTCCAAGGAAGTCTGGGAACTTCATGCCTGGCCAACACTGCTGGATTGGCTCTCTGAGGATATGCTCTATTCCTCCTATTCAGGTTTTCCAGATTCATCTCTTGTAGCACAGCAATCTCAAAAGCTTCTTGGAGAGTTGATGGCTTAAAGAGCTTCACCATATGCTTCAATTCCTCCTTCAGTCCACTCAGAAAACTTGAAGTGAAATAAGCTTCACTCAGGTAAGGATTCTTGGTGATCATCAGTGATTTGAGAGCTTCAAACTCCTCCTGGTAAGCTCTCATTCCAGCTTTTTGGTAGAGTTTGTTGAACTCCTCAGTTTCATCATTGATCCCAAACTCATGGAATCTTTTCAGTAAAGCACTAACAAACTCCCCCCAACTAGTGAACCTCTGATTAGCTTTGACTGAATTATACCATATTTCTGCTCTCCCTTCCAAATACCAATCAATCACTTCTAGCCTAGCCAGTTCAAAGATCCTATAGTATCCAAAGAATTTCTCAGCCTTCCTAATCCATTCCTTTGGCTTGTCCCCATTAAACACAAATAGTTCCATTTTAGGGTGAATATTTCCTGGTCTCACTGGCACTGGTAACTCCAGATTCATATTAGCATGACCCCTAACAGTTTCATCAAACACAGGCAACACATCTCTAGGGGGAAAACCAGGGGGTGTCATATGAGGTCTATCATACATATCAGTAAACATGTTCACAGGTTTTTTCCGTAGGTTATTCTTATACAAATTCGGAGCAACATCATCAAGCATAATAACCTTTGGATCCTTTAAAACAGAAGCACTACCACGATTCACAACAGCAGGGTGTTCAGAGTGAACCTGGATTGGAGTATTCAGCACCGGATTCATCACCGGAATGTTGTTCCTAGCGCCGTCGACGGAGCTCTCAGCGAAATTGTCTGGACGCCGTGTATAGATCTGAACCAACAGCTGCAACTGGCGACTGTTCTCCGCCTGGGTCTGCTTGATGTCGGCGGTGTTCCTAGCGGCCTCGAGCTGCTGTTTTTTCAGCTCCGCATGCAAATCCTTCACCGCCTCCTCCATCTGGCCTCGAAGCTCGCTGTTCTGGTTCTTAATGTCCGAAGTCTGCAGACGCAGCTCCGTCGTGTAGCTCGATAAATCCTGCGCCATCTGAGTCGATTGATTCTCGAGGCTGAGCGCCACCGCTCCGATCCTTGCTTCGAGCTCCTGGACGTGTTTCTCCATCGTTTTCATCCGTGTCTCCGCCATCGATGCCGAGGGCCGCCAAGCTCTGATACCACTTGTAACAATCCACTTAATTGCCCAGAAAATAAAGGTAATTTTACAGATGCAATTTGAGAGTTCAGAGTTAGGAGAGGAAGAGAAGAAGAAAATCTAGAGGAGAGAGAGAGAATCTAGCTACTGATTTTCAGTTGATCAAATGCGTGCCTCTTCCATTTCATTTCCATGCTTTAATCCTTCTCCGCATCCGTCCAAAAATGCTGGTTGAGTCACTGTTAACGGCATCCCACCCGCACCTAACGGAAAGCTAACAGCATCTAACGGCTCAGTTGACCGTTGGACTTTGAAGGAAAAGACCATAATGTCCTCGGGTTGTTACAGATTATGGGCCTAAATAAAATGTCCCATTTGCTCGAAAGAGGAAAGAACTCCATGGATACCGAGACTGATAAAAGATAGATGAGCGCTCATTGCTGCTCCCACACTCTCCTCCATAGCTTGGACACCATTCTCAGGAGGAGTGTCTGGCGGCCACAGCACCGGTTCATCAACTCCAGGTCAGTCTCTAGCTTTTCTCAACTTTCTATCCTCAAAATCCATATCTAATATTGTTTCCTGCATGTTTTTTGGCTTCAAGCTGTAGAGTGAGGCGCAGTGATCGGAACGGGTGGAATTCCGGCGGCGATATGGAGCATGTGACGGTCGGAGTATCCGATTCTGAGGTGGTCGTCGGAGACCCTCAATCCCTTCAGGCCAAGATTTCCTCAATTCGCAACGCGGGAACCCATAAACTCCAGGTACACATTGTGCTCCCTCTATTCTCTTAGTTAGGTTCTTATTGGACTTTCGAATTAGTGCCTTTGATGGTTTATAATTCAAAGTTATTGATATTCAAAAAATATATAACGACAGTGAGTATGTAAAATTGTCATTTAAAAAAAAAGCAAAGTGATTGTATTGATTCTTGAATTTTTCTAGGTGATTGCAGATTTTGATGCCACCTTAACCAGGTTTTCGGTAGACGGGCGTAGAGGTCATAGTAAGTTGCTTCAAACATGGGTTTTGTTTTCATATGCTAGCAGATATCAAGTCTTAGCTGAAAATGATGGCATTGATTGCAATTTGCCTTTCACCTTTGTTTTTTAATGGACTAGGCAGTCACAGTCTGTTGCAGCAGGGAAATCCCGAGTTTGATGATAGAAGGCAGAAGCTATACGAATATTATCATCCCTTGGAATTTGACCCCTCGATTCCACTCGATAAGAAAGCTGTACTCATGGAAGAGTGGTATGTTTCTGACTGTATTCATTTGAGGGACTTCAATGAGTATTTGTAGTATGAAGCAATGCCATTTATTGTAGGTGGGGAAAAACTCATGGACTTCTCATTGAGGGAGGTCTTACATATGATGCGATTAAGACATCTGTGACTAATGCTAATATTGCATTCAGAGACGGTGTGGCTGAACTTTTTGAGTTCTTGGAGGTTAACTTTTCTTTTTCTCATGTACTTTTTTTTTCTGGTTTACTTCATGCATACTTGGCAATAGTGAGCTACAAGAAGAGGTTGTTTTTTTTATTTTAGGTGTATTGCATTTAACATTTTGATTTAGAAAATAGATCTGCTGGCTTGTTATTTGTAGAAAAATGTTTTGAGCTTATTATGTTGTAGAAATCGAGTTGGACTTGTTTTCTTTAAATCACCTTTCAATCTAGCAATCTCAGAATAGTGAGTTAAGGACATGTCTACGAATCAAGAGTTCAAGACCATCTACACTAAGAGACAATTTTACAGCTTTGTCATTTAACAATTTGTACACTGTAACCAATCAAATTGGGCTATCTTACTGTTGCATATTCCTGAGTTAGACTCTTTTACAAGAAACTTGTCATTAAATTATTAGGGGAGATGTGTCATTGCTTCTTTTCTTCGTAATCTGCAGGAAAAAGATGTTCCAGTTCTTGTTTTTTCAGCTGGTCTGGCAGATATAATAGAGGAGGTTACCTTTTGGACCTTGTTGGGTTAATCAAGAATTTTAGCATGTATTAATTGGATGCTTAAATCTGTTGCCTCCTCTTGTCACAATACCAGGTGTTTCGGCAGAAACTTCATAGATCCTTCAAAAATGTCAGGATTGTATCCAACAGGATGATATTTGACCAGAATGATCAGCTAGTTGCCTTTAAAGGCAAGTTCTGTTCTTATAACTCATCCTGCTTATATTCATTTTGGCATTTCATTAGAAAAGAGTGATGAAATAACACCGTACTGGGGATGCTATATGGTTCTCGTACAAATCAACTAACAGTAGATCTTGCTGCAGGGAAAACTATTCATGTTCTGAATAAGAATGAGCATGCACTTGATATGGCTGCTCCTATCCACGGCCAAATCGATAGTGGGAATGGACCTATCCAAGATCATCTATCTGTGAAGAAGAGAACTAATGTGTTGCTTCTTGGCGACCACATTGGAGACCTGGGAATGTCTGATGGTCTGGACTATGAAACACGGATATCTGTTGGATTCCTGTAAGCAAATTAATATATGCCCCTCTTTTTATCTTCTCTTTTCAAAGAAGTGAACCATCATTCATCAGAAATTTACATGGGGATCATTTGAAAATTTACCTCTTTCCAGAAAAAATATTGTCCCCGTCTTATATATAGGCCAGAACATCTGTTAAAGACCCCCTTCAAGCCCCTCAGATTCCTGAAATCTGTGTATATATTGATTTTTCTCTTCATAGTTAGGGGAGTAGCAGCACAGTGTATTGTTGCTCATTTTGCTCTATATTGCAGGAATCACAATATTGAGAATTCTCTCGACAGCTATGAGAAATCCTTTGATGTAGTCTATCTGGTAACTGTGAAGAACTTCTAAATTGTAGTTACTTGTTTTATCATAATATTGGATTTACTCTTTGATTTTTCGCTTTTTTTCCAGTAAATATAGCTTATTATTTTTTTATCATAAATTTGTTTGGTCAGAATGATGCTTCCATGGAAGGAGTTCTGAAACTCACCTCCGAGTTATGTCCTGCCTGAATGGATGAAGTTGCACATAACACTTGGCCTCGAAATGCAACATCCAAAGCTGCAACTTTCGAAAGTCGTCAAATATTAATGCAGGTGGATAAAGCTGCAAAAATATAGATGCATCCCTCAGCTAGGTTAGTTGTAGTTATTGGATGTCGTGTGTTTTCGACTCTCATTATATTGAGCCTTAGTTCAGGTGGATATGAGTTTATTCAACCTTTACTAGTTCAGATATTCTCTTGCAGAACATAGTTTAAACTTCTTGTATGTACTATGTAGTTTGTGGCTGTGAATTCGTGGCGGTGACCGTGGCGATTGCATTTATGAACTAATAGAATGAGTACTTACTAGGAAGTATTTCTGATTCCTCTTAAAAGTTAACAGCTGTAAAACAAAATAAATTTGTTTGATGTAAAAACGACTAATATGGTTAAGCAAAATGCCATCAAACATGGTGATATTAGGTGTTGGTTTGTGGATTCATTTCCATCATGCTGTGAGTAGTTTGGATTTTAAATGTTTTTATTTATACAAATTTTAAATTTTAAATGCTGCATGTGATATGAATAATAAACATTTAGTTAAATATATCTGAATACGTACATATATTTTGGGATATTTATGTGCTCTGAATATGGTAAACCTTAATGAAATTATCAGTTAAAAGTTAAAACAAGTATTTTTCAAAATAAAATAAAATTAAAACAAGTAAGAAAAGCCAACATTGTTATTATCAGGATAAACAGGAGAATTCTATAGTTACTCTTTAATACTCCAACATTATTTTTTTCAAGAAAAGCCAGTAATCTGGAATTATGAATATATACAATTCTGGATGATTGGTTACATTCTCATAGGCCAAAAAGATTGGTCAGAAGGCAAAAAAAAAAACCCTTTGATTATCACTTAAGTTGAGTAGAATTATTCTATTCTTCCAGAGGTGAGCACTCTGTAATACTATCAGCAGTTGCTTCCGGAGAGTCGAAAACTGGAACCGGCTGCAAAAACTTGGTGTAATGGAACTCAATCTGTAGCCGGTGATGAAGAGGCAACGATGCCATCAGCCCCTTTTTCAGATCAACCTGAAGCTCCCTCAGGGGGATTGCAGCCAAGAAGCTCTTAATATACTCTTTGCACGAGTTCTTACCTTGGCAAACAACATTTGATTCTTCTTGATTCTCAACAACAGCCTGTTCTTCATCAGAAACAACCACATCTTTTTCACCTGATTTTTGTGCCTCAGTCTGAACCTGATGAATCATCGTATCCCTATCGAATTTAAGGATGAAGGCTTGGTTGCATCCCTCAAAAAGCCTCTCCCCCAAAGTGTCAACGATGTAGAATGCATCTTGCTCAACTTTTAGCACGAAAAAGTGATCATTCCAACTTACAATGTAGATTAAAGGTTCGTGATCAGGAACAGGAGCTTGAGATATCTCATCCCAGATGTTGTCAAATGACATTGCACCATGAAGGAAATCAAATCCTCCATCCTCTACGCCTTCTGGGTGGAAGAACCCTATGAAAGACTTTTCTGGGATTACTGAAAGCGAACGAACCTTAGCCTGAAGAACGGTCTCAAGATCAAAGTGTTTGTCAGGGAATAAGTAGAGATACTTCTCATTTTCACATAGGTTTCTCCAATCTAAGGAGCCTTCTCTGATCAGGCTGTCCAGTTGGGACTTGATTGGCATATGATCGCGATTTCCTAGGAACCAATCAGCAATAACAGTAACTAGAGCTGCACAGGCACCTTCACCAGCTGCTCTTTCACTTCTCTGATCAATGGAGGCAAAGAAGACACTGGTTTTCAGCTTCATGTGGCCATCTCGGCTTACTATCTCTTTCTGCTCCCAACTTCCAACTGCAAAGTTGTCATCTCCAAATTCAGAGATGGAAGATTTATTTGTAGCATCCTGAAGCTGTCAGATTATAAAGCATTAGTCAATTCCTGCGAAATAAAAATAAAAATTTCAGTATGAGTAAGTGGAAAGTGATTGAACATTTACCGCAAAAATGCATTCTTCAGAAGAACAAAGGAGTCTTCGGTCATTATCAATGTCATCCCCACCTTCATCTCCATAATGTCGTTTGAGCAGTGGCTCTCCTTTGACCTTGGATAATGATTTGAAGCTCTCTTTTCTTTTCCTTCTCCAGGGAAGAATTTTATCAATAGGACTAGTCATCTGATGAGATTTAGAAACTGGAGCAGGCAGATCATCATAGCATGAATCCCCTGTTTCTAACTTACGATGCTTGTGATAAATCCAATCCTCATCTTCACTGCAGCTAGTGCTAGAGTAAAGCAATCCTCTAGCATGGTTGGCATGAGCCAGTGTTTCATAACTGAGAGACTTCTTGATTTTATCAGTTTTCTTGTCTTTTGCTTCCTCTCCTTCATCTGATAAGTCTGAGTCCAAAGGATAGACATATGCAGCATCATCACTTTTGGTTGAGCTCTTTCCATCACTTCCTTCCTCTTCACCGTGGACTTTCTTACCTATTCTTCGAGTAGACAATGCCTTGAAGAGCTTCACCTTGCTAAAACCCGTCTTCGCCAAAGACACCTCACTTTTGTCTTCGCGAAGGGGTGAAAGAGGTAAACATGGAACTGATCTAGAAATTACTTCTGAAGCATCGTGAGAAGCCCTCACTTCCACAAGTTGAATAGACAACTGTGATTTCATCAAGAAAAGTTAGATACACATCACATGAATGCAAGCAAAGGGAAAGAAGGAAATTGTTAATGTACTCACAAGGAGTGAAGCATTGGTGGAAAATTTAGGATTTGAAATCGACATAGGTATGCTAACTTCGACATCCTTTCCGGGTGTAGAGCCAAACTCAGCAAGGTTCAAGGATGATGTAGCAACAAGAGCGATCTTGTCATTTTCTTCTCGGTTTGAACCCTGTTCATTAGATAGATTCATTTGGTTTAAAAATTGAACAGTGACAGAATGTAAGACAAAATCAGCAACCTTAGATTACAAGGACAAATGCCTAGGAAGATTCAAGAACTGGCAGAATTAGCTGTGTTTTGTTTTTTTGGTGGGGATCAAATTCAATAAAATAACATACTCTTCATATGAAAACTAACTTAGGTTCTCTCAAACAATCATTGTTTCTTTCATTCCATTGGTTCCAAACAGATACAGCAGAATATGCTTGAAATAATATATTCATCACCAAAAAATTAAAACCAAGAAATTGACATAAACCCTTCAAAATAACAACTCATTGGTGGGTCCACTAAAGCAAAAAAATCATTGTTTATTGGAAAGTTGAAAACTTAACATTCCAGTTCACATGAGAGTATTACCATCTTAACATGAACAAGGTCAACATTGTGAGGCTTGAACCAATTCAACAAATATGTGGCTCAATATTTAAAATGGCGATCCTCATCATAACAATGAGCAAGAACACAGCAAGTCAACCAAGGTAGAGTAAATTGCCAATGTTAAGACTTGTCAAACCTTTGACAAAACTGACAACTGTGTTCTGTAATCACCAAAAAGTCAACCACCAACAAGAATTTGCACATTTCATCCCATTAATCAAATTTGATCATAAAGTTTTCCACTTTTGCTACTAAAACTAATAACCACTTCTCTTCACACGGATCAGAACCAAAAAAATGAATCTAATCATCTCAAGCACTATCAAGAACCCTAGATAAAACAAACTCAACTCTGTCTGTTGTGAAAATGATAAGGGAAGTAAAGCACTCACATTGATGACAGTGAAGACCACCTCCCAAGGCTGAAAAACACCATCTTTAGAAGCTCCAAGATTGCAAACACTCTGAAACTCCTCATTCCATAACACAGCCCTACCTCCATCTCCATCCCTAAGAGACCCCTCCTTGGTGAAATTCCTCCTCACGCTTCTCGTCAGAGAACTCAAAGCGTTCCCCTTTGATCCCTTCCACTTAATCTCAACTGCCAATCTCCTAAAATCCAATTCTTCGATCCCTCGCAGCTGTTTTACAGTGATCTTGACATCGAATTTCTTGGATGACAGAGGGGGCCAAGGCCTCCACTTCGTCATCTTCACCACCATTTTTTCTCCAAGAAAATCTCAGATTCTTCGTTTCTTCTATATATGGAAATAGAGAGCAGGGCCTTTCTTCTCTGGGGTTAAGGATGAGAAAGAGAAAAGGCGAGTACAGAAAAAGAAGAAGAAATTTGAATGTTAGTTTAGAAAGTGGTGGGAGAGAGATTATATAAGAAAACTGTTGTGTAAATTGGAGATAATTGTGTCCTCGATTTGGAAATTAATGTTTTCTTGTGGGCCGATAAAGGGAGGCTTAAAGAGAATGGGGCCCGGCCGGCAATATAAACAGTAGCCTAAAAACTAACGTCTCTATTTTCAAATGAGCCCCTGGATTGCGAACTTATTAAATTATTTGACCCACAATGTTATGTGGAAAATGGCTACTTGCCACCGTTATGTCCGGTTGAAAAAATCCAAACTAAGGTACATTTGATTTGACATCGTCCTCCTCCGCAAAGTTATAAGCTTACAATTTTTGTATAATATATCAAATTTTAAAGTATGAAAACGTAAATAAATATTGTTAGGATCTGATTGCTAGGGATAAGGCACAATGAAACATGTTTAAGAGTTTTTGAAGTCGGAAAAATCTGATTTCAATGGATAAGGCACAATTCCTTTTACGTTATACTAATTGGTGTGTTTCGAAATTTCAACCTTGTTCTTCGCTGATTTTGGTAAACCATCCGGATCCTCTACGCAAAACTCTTTGCGCACACATTACGCCATTGGATAATGAACGACGTAGTTTTAACTTTTAAACTCTTTTGAGATAGGTTGTTTATGGTGTTAATTTTAATTTTCTTTATAATTACCCATTCTCTTCCCCACTTATTTTAATTATCTTTCCATGTTAATTTTAGATTTATCTAGGCAGAAACATATGTATAGTTCCAGTTGGTAGGATTTTTTAAACTAGAATGTTAATATAGATTTTCAGTTGGCATGATTTTAAATTATTTTATTTAATTTAAACCACCCGAGGTGGGGTGATTTATTAGGCTCCCCGAACCTTTATTAGCTCGAGAAAAGAAGTAACTTGTCCAGTGTATACAATTAGTTCAAGAAAAACCCTATCAGTTAGGATGAAAAAACTTGGGATGACCAAGAAAAACCCTAACTGATAGGATGAAAAAACTTGAAATGGACAAAGTCTTTTGAGCCTATAGTCAATGATTTCTAGTCGATATCTAATCAGCTGATCCAGGTTAGTGCACAACATGCATAACAAGTCGAACACAAGTTTGCCTCAGCGAGGATAACAGTACAAAGATCATGTCGGTAATCATCAAGCCAATCAAGATGAAAAGCCAGTTAGACCTTTGACTGGGATTAGAAATCAAAGACTGTACAAATATGTCTAATAGAGTGAAGGAAAGTTCAGAAAGTGATAATGTTGCATCCAGGAGTATCTCAAGTGTATAGATTACAGCTGCATGAAGTGTTTGTGATGGTTTATTGGGATCCACCCTCAATCCTGAAGGCGAAGTAATTTATCTCTGAGCAGTATGATTTGATGAACCTTCCTTCATAGTTCCAGCCAGTCCAGAGTGTTGCTTCCTACAAGTCAAAACCATGTACCAATAAATTGTCCTAGACATTTATTTCACTCTTAGATAGGGAAACTCTCTGCTATCTAGTCCAACCAGACCTTTAATTTCCTTAGGGAGATTAATGTGATTGAATTCATGATTTAACATTGAAGTACTAGCTAATTTTGCAAGAGAATCTGCCATAGAATTAGCTTCCCTATAAATATGAGAAAATGTGATAGAGAACTCACTTTGTAGGTCCCATATAGTCCTCATAAAATCAATGAGTCTCCATGGGACCTTATATTGCTGCCTGATCATCTGTAGTAAAACCAAAGAGTCAACCTCTACCTTCATATTGGTGACATCCATATGATATGCCATTTCAAGTCCCTTAATGAGGGCAAGAACCTCTGCTTCAAGACTATCTCTCTGATTGATGAAGATGGCCTTTGCTTTGATCACTCTACCCTCCCTATTCCTTAGAACCATTCCAGCCCCAGCTTGCTGAGATATCCCAAGACTAGAACCATCAGTGTTGAGCTTATAATCTGCCCTAGGTAGTTTCCATTGTACCTGCATAATGTGTTGGGAGTGTGTGAAACTATTTAAGGGAGCTAAAGATAAGACATCAGTAGACATGAGGCTCATATCCGATAAGTTCAATCTCAAGTTATGCACATAAAAAAAAGTGTATGAATTTAATTAATAAGAGTGTATGATGGAATAAAAATGTATTTTTTACTATTTTATGTAAAAAGAAATGTTTATTATTTAAAATATATAAATGTCGATTAATTTATCATCGGCCATAATTTATTTATTAAATTACAAAAATTTATTGAAATTGTTTTATCATTAAGTGATATATACATTTTAATTATATTTATTTACAAAAATATGAATAATATATTTATTACGTAATAACTTGTGCATTAATTTAAATTTATATGAATATAAATAAATGAGTTTAAAATATTATGTATTAGGATTATTTTTGTTTTTTGAAAAAATTCACTAAATCAAAATTTATATTTTATTAAGATATTAGAAATATAAATAAACCTTAATATATGTCGAGAAAAATAAAATTAATGCGTAAAACATTCGACTCCAAAAAAATTCTCAAACTATGTGGATCGGTGTTTGGTGTGGAGTGTGCGCAGAGTTGTGCATGGTGAATCCGAACTGGTAAAACATTGGTTATGATGGTGTACAGTTATGAATATTTGCAGATAATTCGATCGGATAAATATAAAATAAACTAATAAGTATGTTTTTTTTGAAAAATAAATATTTATTTCATTCGTGAATCATTGGAAATCGTTCATAGCGGTTGACCATGGCTAAGAAGAACCATGCGTTAACTAGAGGGGTGATCGACTTTGTGAGTAACACTAGATAATAAACTAAAAAGAATACTGAAGTGCAATGCGGCCAACATGGTCCCAATGTGTTATTCCCTAACTTAGATGAGAATTTTACATTGGCGTTGTCGCGATTTCCGGACAAACTTCTCGACTTCTAATAGGTTCTCCCACTAGTGCAGGAGGAGGGCAACAGCGGCGGTTCCGTCCCCCTTGCTCGGCGGTTATGAACCGCCGGCGGCGGCTGCGCCGCGCAACGGAAGAAAAATTGCTCGGCGGTTATGAACCGCCGCGCAAGGTTGCGAGTTCGTAACCTTGTCAGGTTCATCCGGTTGCGAGTTCGTAACGAGCTAGAACCTGCAGGTTGTTTTCGAGTGTTGCGACATCGGATGCTCCTCCGGTTCAAAGGTTGGGAACTCGCAACCAGCATTTCAGGTTAGGGTATATGTTTGTTCCTGAACCTGGTTACGATGTCGTAACCTAATTAGGTTCTGCTAAAAAAAATACCAAAATGAAAATGCCACCAGCGAAGAAAATTAACAGAACTATATACTTCAATATGACCAAAGAAGAATATTCGATACATTACAAATACTAATACGTGACTTCATACAATTAAATCAAAATCGGAGCAATCAAAAGTTCATTAGGAATTTCACCTATCAAAGAAAAGAGGTTGGTTTATCAAGGAAGTTTGCAACTTCTTTTTGCTCCTTAATCGATTTCTTCAGCTGGATCATCTTAACCATCCTACTGTTGTGCACCTCTCTGCATCACCAAAAACTCTTTGCTTTTCAATATATTCAAGTTGTCTCACTTCTTTAACGCTCATTTCATCCTGGTAGCAGCACCATAGAAATCATATTTTCCACCTTGTATCCTAATGTTCGCGATCACTTTTGATAACACCTGTGACATCCACTATTTATCTATCAGTAAACCCACCAAACATTCACAACCTTCAATCTCTTATTCAGAGATCAAACATGCAACTAAAGCCTATATGCAACCATGTACTCAGAATTTACAATACATTAGAACATTCCAATCCGAGGAAGACATGTATAGCAGCCACTTTAAACCTCTTTATTTGATTCATTACTTAATCAAATTAATATATTCTTGACTCTAGGTCATAGTTCATATTTCAAAGATTACAGTAGTTTAGAAATCAGGCAAAAAGGAGTTACGGTTATAAAGTTGTGAACTTTTTAAGTAGCAGTTAGCTTGCTGCCAGAAACCGTATCAGAAAAATAAAACGCAGATCTTTAAAATGCTATATCTTACTCAATTCTTAACCAAATTAATCCATTCCTGTTTCTAATGGTAGCCCAGAGTTCTAAGATTACTAAAGTGTAAATCTTGGCCAAAAACGAATCATAGTTGTGAAGTTATGATTTTTTTAAATACGTCTCAGCTGCTGCCAAGAACAGCTTCAGTGCAGAGTTTTAAAAGCCATTTTCTTGACCATTTCTTAATCAAACTAGCTCATTGTTGGCTGTAAATCCCAGTTCTAGTTTCTAAGATTATCTCTACATAAACATTAACCAAAGCAAAGCTACGAGTAAAAAGTTATGATCATTAAAAGTGGACCAGGCCATAAACCAACTTTCAAACATATATAGGCAACTAGATTTCATGTTAAAAAATTTCCTTCAAAACAAATTCACATGCAAGGATTGGAGAAATAATGCACATGAACATAAATAAGAACTAAATCGCAAACCACCTAAAGTTCATGGCAATCCTCTTTGTCTCTAAGGGTACCAACACACTAGTTAATAAAACAAATATTCTCTGTTTGGCATTTTCTCAAACACCTTCAAGGCACAACTTATCATATAACTTATTTACATAGACTTTGTCCTAATTTCCTACATGTAATTAGCTACTGGTTAGGCTCAGGACTGAGAGCAGTGCTGCAGTTTGTAAAACGACTAAACTTGATCAATCCAACCTAATATAACTGATCTAAAGCAAACTGATTCGGCCAAATAGACTTGATATCACTTGATATCAAACTAAAATAAGCCTAAATTTGAAGTTCAATCGACAACAATCCAAATTAGGGCTTTTGATGAAAGGGGGAAATCGGAAAACTTACTTGACGAATTAGAGATGCTAAGTCTGAATACACGATGTGGATTTGCTCAGGCAGGCGGAGGGCGACGGCAACGGCGACGGGCGACAGGAGGAGGGCGACGGGACGGGCAAGGAAGAGGGTGGGGTGGGCGGGATTGATGCCGGCGGATGGGCGACGGGAGGCGGCCGGCAGGCGGCAAGGGCAGGGTTTTGGGTGGGGGAAGATGGGAAGAAGATTGAGATTTGAAAGGATAAGGGAAAGAAGATTTAGTTTATATACCACTAAAATAAATTATTATTTTTATTTTCAATGAAATTTTAATTAGTAATAATATTGTGATGAGTGTTTAAGAACTAATTTATAGTGTTTAAGAACAGTCAAGTACAAATTTAATTATTCTATAGTGATTAAATATCATTCTCTATATGGATTCAGACAAATTAAATTATTTTTCTTAATTTATTTGAACTTTATGACTCCAATTATAATCAATTTCATTTTGTATTTAAATTAATTTTATTTTACTTGTAGTTGATATTTAAATAAGTTTAGTTTCAATAATATTCATCAAATCCATTTGAATGTGATTGATATCAGTTCAATGAAACTAATTTAAAATTATTTATATCCAACTAAAGTAGAGTAAAACATGTATTATATGTATGGTGATGTGTTTGAATCAATAATTATATGAATCAAAAAATTTGGTTAAATAATAAGTTTTAATATTTTCACTTAAACCCCTAAATTTTTATGAAATATTAAGAACTTTTGAAAGTAATTATATGTAAATATTAATAAGAAAGCGACGAGTTATAAACATTATATGATCGTAACAAACATTAATAATTATCTATACCTTTACAATTTAAGATTTTCAATAATATTTTATGTTAATTTTCACTATGACCTCCTATTGATGAATTCGATCATCGATTATATAATGTTTAGAATGTTTTGAAAAGTGTCACAATGTGGGGTGTAGTTATATCAAATTAAGTATATATAAAACAGTCAAAATTGAGAAGAAATCATGACAACATAGTATATATATTTAAGTTAAAATATAATGTATAAGTAGTGAATACTCATTAAAAACATCAGCGTTCTTACTATAGATCCCCTCAAATGCGTGTTGTTTTTTTAAAACTATATGAAAAGTTCCTCATATACAATAAAATGGATATTAAGATCCAACACTTTGATTATCTCGCTTAATTAGTGAAATTATTGCTTAAGTAGTGAATACTCATTGAAACATCAGCGTTCTTACTATAGATCCCCTCAAACGTGTGTTTTTTTTTTAACTATATGAAAAGTTCCTCATATACAATAAAATGGATATTAAGATCCAACACGTTGATTATTTTGCTTAATTAGTGAAATTATTGCAAATTTTGCTAATTAGTTAATTCAGATTTAGATAGGTTGCGACTTCGCCACTACTTCAGGATCAATTTAAAAGAACAGTAACACCAGTTACGATGTCGTAACTGGATCTGACGGCGGCGGTTTTTCAAAACCGCCGCGTAACGTATCGTTGGTCGGCGGTTTACTGTGCATAATATGATCCGGACAGGGTTACGAACTCACAACCAATCAAGCACCGATTTTTGGGAAACCTGATCAAGGTTGCGAACTCGCAACCTAATTGCACGGCGGTTCTTGTAAGTTTGGCAGGAACCGCCGCGAAAAAGAGCCGCGGTAGACCCTTTTTCCACTAGTGTCCATCTCTTCCTCCCATCTCCGGAAGGCCCTAGGGCATCACCTTCTTCCTCGACGAGATGTAGTTTCTCGTTGGTTATTGGTACTAAAACAAAATACTAGAATAATAAAAAAAAACAGCAAAACATAAGAAAAGACATAGGTATACGCTTTTCCTGAACTAATAAGTATGTCTGGATTACGAGTTGATGAGTTTCCATAAATATCCTGATGAATTCGCAAGTAACGGTTGAATTATCTTATAAGAGGCAGGTCATACAGAAATTTATTTGGACCAAAAAATATGAGGAGTAAATTTAGTTGGACCAAAAAATATGAGGAGTATGTACTACACTTCTGATTTTATATTGGCACACGTTATTTTATCAATATACTGCAAATTTAACTATCAATAATAACTTGAGTTTCATATATTAATTAAATTTAAAATTTTATTATTTAGATTATGCATTTTTTTTAAATTCAAAACTATATCATATAAAATTCATAGTCAAACAACAATAAAAACCTATAATGACTTTTAGAATGTCAATAACAAAACCGAAGGTAACATCTCTCCTTTCCTATTCATGGCCATGAAAATTTGAAGGAAAAAAAAAAGGTAAACATCAAAATAACAGAAAATGGTTTGTTTTTGCATATTTTCACAAGAAAATGTCTCTTGACACAAAGTACAAATGTTTGATCTTTTCACTTTCAATCTCAATTTTTTACATATTAAGCAGGATCATTCAGTGTATTATTAATAATTTTCTTACTTTCATGACTGATCTTATTACTTTCAACACTGATATTTTACATATTAGTCATAATTATTCATTAAGTTCAAATTAAGAATTTGTCTTTCACAAATATCAGAAGAATGATCAAATCGATCGAATTGATTACAGAAATTGGGCGCAATGGATTTCATACGTACACGATGCATCCCTCGGTTCTCTTGACTCATTTAGCATGCATGCTGGTATCTTAAACGTTAAGTTTACTAAATGTGTGTTCAGAGATAACAATTTAAGAAAATAACCTAAATTACTCAACGGCTTGTTTGCAAGTTATCTACCCCTAGCCACTTAGATCTATCATCATCTTCTTCTTCAATCTTTTCCACATCTCCCCATTATGGAGAGATCAGGAACAATTATTTTTTCGATTATTGATTCTTTATTACATTGAATAAGTGTTATTCACACAATGAGATTGTTCTCGATTTGATCGGCTGAATAAATGATTTAGTTGTCCGTCGATATTTTTGTTCCCGATCTGGTTGGACAGGTCGTGATTTAGGTTTTTGTTTATAGTTCTTGATCTGGTTGGACAGGTCGTGGATCGTGTTCATGTTCGTGATCTATGATTTTCAAGGTGTTTATAGTTTGAAGAACTTAGATCATGGTTTGGATAGTGGTGTTGCGGTTGTAGCAGATCCCCGATTGGCGCAGTGATTGATGTTGCAGACGTTCCTCTCTGTCAAGGGGTTGTGGTGCTCGCGGTTGCAAAATAATATCCCTGAGGGCGGTATTACAGCTATTTTATTGGATTTCTCATCTCAATTTGTAATAGTATAGACGGTATGGGTCTGGTTAGCATATGATTTAGTTAGCCTTGTAATATGCTAGTTGATTAGATTACTGGGCGTTTACGCAGTACCATGAATGAATTTTTTTTAAAAAAAAACCACTTAAATCTATCACAAAGTCAGAATAAACAATATTCTAAGGGCATCCACAATTGTGCTTTTTAAACTTACTTTTCTTAATAAGAAACACTCCTTAACAATTAATGTCCATTGTGGAGATTTAAGGACCATTTCTTAATTAAGACTTGCTCCTTATTTAAGGAGTGGTTACCTTTTTTTTACACAATTGACTATCCAATAGAATTAGGACATTTCACTTTAATTATTTTCTAATTTTAAATTAAATCTATACTATATATAAAAGTGTTACATTGTGAGAGCGTCTGTGGAAGTAACACGTGGTGTTCTCACAAAATTTTCTCATTCTTTTTTTTTAAAAAATAATAATCTAAGAAAAATTTTCATGCCACCGCAATTAAATGCGCTAAAACACTCTTTTCACAATATTCTCTGAAATATTCTTTTTTTTTGTTCTTGAAGCAATTAAGCAAAGCTGCAAAAGCTTTCCCTGTAATCCTTCTCTTTTTTTAATTAGCCTATTAATACGTTTGACTTTTCTAAACAAAATTTTTAATCCTAATTTATTTAGAATAACAAATTTTCCAGCTAATCCTATAAAAATAGATTTAATGGAATACACTATATTAATCAAGATATGAATCTATGGAGTTTAAGAAACTTTCATGTGACAATTTAAAATAGTATTAATCTTCGTACATATCTATATATGAATTAATCTTTTTATTGAAATTATGTAAAATTATAATTGCTAAAAAAATTAATATAAATTCGAGCATAACCCCGAGCATCATCTAGTATATGTTAAAGAGATCATTAATACTAGATTAGATAGTTTGAAAAATAAGTGGTTGTCCACTGGAGGTAAACTCACTTTGATTAAATCATGCATTGACTCTATTCCACAGCACATCTGGGCTGTCTTTGATCCTCCAAAAGAGATAATAAAAGCTCTTGAAAGAACTATTTCTACTTTCTTTTGGGGAAAAAATGATCAAAAAGCTAAGAAAAAGTGGAGGAAATAGAGAGAAATATGCTACCCTATTTATGAAAATGGAATAGGAATTAGATCAATCTCCACCATAGTTAATACCTTTTCAGTTAAACTATGGTGGAAATACCAATTAGCACATGATCCATGGACAGAGTTTATAGCTTCACTGCCATACTCTGCGAAAACCTCCCAAACCTGGAAGAGAATCTGTAAAGTGGATAATTTTGCATCCTCTAATATTGGAGTTTTAATAGGAAATGGTAACTGTGATTTTTGGAAATCTACCTGGTCAGGGAACTCTCCCATCATTGACCTGGTAGATCCAAACCAAACCATCATCCCCACAACATGCACTGTTGCTGATTTCATCATAAATAGAGATTTTGTTTTACCTTCAATCTTACCTCTAATTCAGAACACTAATGTTATCTCTATGCTGCAGGAAACTAAGCTTTTTCCTCATCTTGAGGACAAACTGATTTGGAAACCTGATCTCAAAGGCACTTTCACCTTCAAGTCAGCATATGAGAAGCTCAGACCAAAGAGAGCCACAACTCCAGTTTTATCTAAAATATGGTCAGTTAGATCCCCTAAAAAAGTATCTATCTTTATGTGGAAACTGTTTAATCTCTTTCTACCTTTTGATGATATTCTTATTTGGTCTGGTTTCTCTTTTGCATCAAAATGCCCTTTCTGTGATAGGCAAGACAGTATTGACCACTTTTTTAACAACTGTAAAATAGCTCTACAAATCTGGAAAGCAATTCACATTTTCTTATGCATAGGAAATCCATCTTTTCCTTCCTTATGGTCCAGACTTGCATCATATTGGTCTTTTAATGGTCTCACAACTCTTCACACACAACTGGTTAATACTATGCCATCTTTTGTTTGCTGGTGTCTATGGAAAGCAAGAAATAAACTGTTTTTTGAGGAAATCCCACCTTCATTCTTATTTATTTTTAAAGAGGTTAAAGAAATGATTTTCAACTCATATATTGTCAAACCTTTTTATCTCTCTAAACCATATGATATTGACATTGCTAGTTCAAGAGTCTTACCCAAATGGTTAAAACCTCCAAAACCTAACATTATCAAAATTAGTTGGATTAAGCCCCCTAGTGGTGTTAAATTAAATGTTGATGCTGCTTGGGAGGCCTCCTCCAACTCTGCTGGTTTAGCTGTTATCTTCATAAACTCTAAGGGGGATTTCCTTAATGCTAGATGTTTTTTCACAACAGCATCTTCTCCTTTAGAAGCTGAACTCCTTGCATTGAAATTTGGTATATTTACTGCCCATGCTCTTAATTTGTTCACTTTCTTTATAGAATCTGACTGTATAAATGCAGTAAATATGGCTAAAGATCCATCCAAATCTCATTGGAAATTGTATCATCTAGCAAATCATATACACTGCACTCTTTTTCCAGCTATTCTCTCTCACTCTTTGAGACAAGCTAATTCCGTGGCTGACCTTTTAGCCAAATTCTCTCTCTCCAAGCATCTCTCTTGTGAAATGCTTTTGAGCGACTTACCACCTTTTACTAGAGGAGCTCTTTTTCTGGATAAAAAAGGACTTCCTAGCATTAGAATAAGGAATAGATGCTGCTGATATTACTCTTTGTTAATGCAGGTTCAACAGAAGCTGAAAATGGGTACTTTGATTCAGCTATCTCTCACACTACAGTTTCTTCATCAGGTCACAACAAGAAGAGAGTTGCCAAATGCTTCCTATGTTTTGCTCTGAACCTTCTACAACTCTCAAAGGCTTGCTTTTCTATGTAGTGGAAACTGTTAAGGAACTATCTCCATAGGCTGATTTGTGTCTCAGTATTACTGATTCACTAACAAGCAAGTGGAATCAGATAGTTTTCTTTTACAGTTTCTACAAACTTTTTGTCAAATCCATGATGTTAATAGAATGAGTACAGTTAGGCTAACTAGTTAATTTCTTAACTCATTCTTTTTGAGGCACCTCTAATGCCTAGATGTAGCTTTTCTTGTAAATGCTACATTGGAGAAGCCTTTTCAAGGTTTCTTTTGTTCCGAACCGCAGGGTATCTTATTCCCTAATATGCGATTTTCTGTAATCTTTATTTTGGTCTTTTAAAAGGTATGAGGAAGCCAATATAACTCCCCCCACCTAAGGGTGGTTTATCTCAAAAAAAATAAAAATTAGTATATGTTAAAGAGAAGAAGTGTTCCTTCAAATATCACTACATTTACGTTTGAGAAAGTCTCAAATAAGGGCAGTTCAAAAATATACCATTTTCTACAAAATTGAAGTACCAAACAATTATTTTAATTGAACTTGATGTTTTTATACTTGAATTTGATCCTTTTTTGGTTTGATTTTTATTTGGTTTAATCTTTTATGTTTTAGGTTTGATGATTTTGTTTTCTTTGATCTTTCAAATTTTGGACAATATCTTTTCGTTGTATTCCTTGATCTTTTATGTTTTATGACCCAAATAATTAAAATAATTGTGTATAGTCAATACCAATCTTATAGAATGTTGTCTGCACTCTGCCCTAAACGTAAGGGAACCTTACAAGAAACCTTTTCTTTAGGTTATATCAATATTGATTATTTGGCACTTCAGGAGTGCTATTATTTTCTTACTTATTTGTGGATGCTCTAAAAGTCAAACTTTCATTTGTATTCTTGGATAACCTTTAGATTTATGAGTTCTTGGGAGAATCAAACACGATTCACTAATCAATGTTACATGGTATGTTCGCTGCATTCTAATTTGCTCGTGAAACACGTGCTTTACATCCTCTGCTCAAAATCAAATACTCTACTGGACTTGATATTATGATTCATCCCATATCATATCATATCATATCATATCATACTTATGTCACACCACAGTTTCATAATGTCCACTGCATCATTTTTACCTCATATCTTTTGAGATGTGAATGCAGAATTATTTGTAGACTGAGATTATTATATCATAATTCCTCTAAATTGGTCACACGCACTATTCTCCATCACCAATTTGGATCAAACTTTAACGGGTGTTACTCCATCTATGCAGGACCAGTTTACTTTTTACATGACCAAAATTGATTATAATGTCCAGATATGGTCAGAAGATAATCTTGAATGAGCAAATTAACATGAGTAATATGATCAAATATTTATTTTATTTTTTTGAAGAATATAATCAAACATTGGTCCTGCAAAAGTACGTAAATGAGTCTTGCATGGACATGGAGCAATCACCAACTTTTTTTTTGTTTAGGCACACGCCCTTTACATAAACCGAATCTGATACAAGGATCCTACTCTATGCTAATTTAATCCTACTCTAGCATAGTCTACTGATCTCGTATGTCGAGTGGTCTTCGTCCTCACCTTGATTTGAGTGGGGTAAGGAACCCACTTACACCCGTCGATGCACTCCGTACGTCAGTTGATGCAGCTCCCGTCACTCAGTTGAGCCGTCACTCAGTTGAGCACGCCTCTTGCAGATGGAGGGTATTGGAGACTTGAGAGATTATGAGAGAATCTCATCCAGCCCAAATTGGGGGAGTGGGGTTTGAACCCTGGACCTCGCCTCTTGCAGCTCCCGTTACTCAGTTGAGCACGCCTCTTGCTGATGGAGGGAATTGGAGACTTGAGAGATTATGAGAGAATCTCATGCAGCCCACATTGGGGGAGTGGTGGGTTTGAACCCTAGACCTCTTCTATCCAAGGCAAAACCTTTGACCACTTGAGCTAACCTAAGTGGTTGCAATCACCAACTTTAACTAATGAAGAAAATTACAAGATAAATGAGCCTCGTTTGGCAATCAGCGTTTATCTGTTAGCTGTTAGCGGTTAGCTGATTCTATTAACTGTTTTGGTAAATAACAATTAACTGATATCTGTTTCTTTTTGTTAAATGACCGAAGAGACATTTGTACAATTTATTATTAATTATTTTTATAGTGTGTATTATTTGCTTTAAGGTATCAAAAAGTATTTTTATTACTTATACGTTTGTTTATTATATTATATTTATAATTTAAAATATTATTCTTTATAAACTACATTTATTTAAAATTTTACTTTTACAATTAAAACACTTGAAATTTTCATATTGGTATATCTTTAATTTGGGTTATTTTAATTTTTTTTATATGTAAATTAACAATTATAAATGAAAATATTTTAAAGGATGAATTGTACGTGTACGCAGACATGCGTTCAAAAATATTAACATGATTATTAATTAGTAACGTGAGGATTAGTTTTAAGGTTCTTGAATAAAAATTGAAATTTTGTTAAGAATAAGGATAAAAAAGTTTTTTTTTTTGAAGAAAGGATAAAGAAGTTATTTTGTAAAAATAATTTGATTAAAATTTTGTAAACGCTCATCTTTCTAGCATTTCAAAAACACCAAAACAGGTAATTAGAAAAAACTCTTCACCAAACATTACAAAGAGATGAAAAAAGCTATCAATATTAATTATCCAGTCAACTATCCATATTTATCTAAAAAAACTAAACGCTACTCAAAACTCTTGTCACCAAATGGGACTATTATTAATTTATAAAAAAGGGATGCTATTTCTCTTTCCACAACCCAATATTCTAAATCCACATCCCATTTAGGGTAAATTTTAGGGAAAATTGGGATTAAGGGCAGTGCAACATTAGAAATTGGAAAGTGGGGGTAAGTTTCACGTAATTTCTGAAAAGGGCAGTGAATAATTAAATTAAATTAAATTAATTTGATCATTAATATAAAGACAACAATACCCTTATTTCTATTATTTTTATTTAGACTAGTTGTGCTTAGTTAAATTTAGTTTAGTTTCAATAAGTTTACTCCAATATCTAAATAAATGTATTTATATTCAAATTAGTCCAATTTAGCCCTATGTCATTTTATGCAGTTTTGGTTCAATTCAATTTAGTTCATTGTAGTAGTATTTCTTTCCCTTTTGCTTAGTTCAATTTAATTTAACTTTATTCATATCATTTAAAATTGGACGAATTCAATTCAATTTAAGTTCACATTTTTTTAGTTTAATTCAATCCCGCTTCATTAAATTCAATCAAAATTTTGGTTAAAATTCAATCCAAGTCAATTCATATCCATCTAAAAAATTATACTTACTTTTATTTAGTTCAATTCAATTTGGTTGACTAAATTCATTTATACTTGGCTAAGTTCAATTTAATTAAGCTCCATCATTTTTTCATATTTATTAATCCAATTTAGTTCACTTCCTTAGTATTTAATTCAATTAAGTTTCATCAAGTTCATATGAATTTGACTGCTTTAAGCTGAATTGAAATGATTTGATTAGAATTAAATTTTATTTAAATTGGAGTAAAATAAATATAGCTAAACTGAATTTAACTAAATATAAAGGATCTAAACAAAAAATAAGGGTATTGTTGTCTATATATTAATAATCACATTAATTAAAATTAAGTTAATTAATCACTGCCCTTTTCAGAAATTATGTGAAACTTACACCCCATTTTTCAATTTCTAATGTTCCACTACCCTTAATCCCATTCCCTAAATTTTACTAAAATATCCCTTATTAAATTTTACTTTTAGTTAGCTATTATTATGAAACTTAATTCTAATCAAACTCTAATTCATAAAATGTACCCCACTCTTTATATATAGTATAAAATATTCTTATCCACTTTCTCTACAAATTTCACGTAGTTATTCAGATTAAAAAGTAACTTCACATATTGTTTGCCAGAGCTTATCTGTATATCAGTTCAGTTTAGTTCAATTCAATTCAATTCAGTTCAGTTCAGTTCATTGAAAGTGTAATTTGATGAAATTCATATTAATTCAGTCATGCTGATTCCATTTTTCAATACATTAATTTTCACTTCAGTTCAGTCCAGTTTAATTCAGTTCAGTAAATAAGCTCTAGCAAACAGCGCCTAAATTTGATGGTGTTGAATTAAGCTGGACAGCTTATGAATGTTGAAAATTTTGAGAATTTCTTGGGCCTACGATTAAATTTAACAAAAACTTGAATTCAAAATTTATTATTCAAAACTTAAGGGATTTAAATGAAATAATAAATGTTAATTGAACGCTAAATTTAATGAGGGGTGATTAAGTAAATTTATCACTAAATGGGTTGTGTACTTAGGAGGTGTTTGGTTAAGGGGAATCAAGAAAGGAAAAGGAAATCCTAGAAAATAGTTCCCTTTCTTGGTGTTTGGGTTGTGGATTTAGAGCAAGTCCAACAGCTTCCCCAATTTGGGGAATTTCAATAAATTTAGGGAATATGAGCCATTTTTCAGCTCCAACAGATTCCGTATCCCACTCCCCAACTTGGGGATTTTGAAGAAATCTACATGTTGCTTCCCCAAATCTGTAGAGAGAGAAAAAAAACTTGGGGAAGCAAAATTTAATACTTAGTGCATTTATGTTGATCATTTACCTCTCTTTATTAGTTTTATAATTCAAATACATATATTTCAAATATGATTATCTTTAATTATATATAATAAAGAATTATAAGAAATATATATTATTAAATTTTATATTTTATATTTTGACGAATAAAACAAGATCATACATGACTATGTTTACATGTTTAAAAAAATTTGAATATTGTTATGTGAGATCTTGTTATGTTCGTTTTAATGCATATTTTAATAATATATATTTTTCACATTTTTTTATCATACGTAATTTAAAATATTAAGATTCCAAAATATACTTGAATGGTGAAAAAACAATAATAAAGAGATAAAATATTGAAATTCAATGCACATGCATTAAATTCTAATCCCCACACTAGGGAAGTTGTTGGAGTTGAAGTAAAAAAAGATAGAGAATATGGGAATGTAGTACTATATCTTGGAGAATCTTGTAGGGAAACTGTTGGACTTGCTCTTAGATCTTGTGTATAAAAATAGCATAGAAAGTTATATATTGTATAGCTAGATTTTTATTCTTATAATTCTAAAATCCCGATTCTGCTATAGATTTTTTTTTTTTTTGGTAAAATGCTATAGATTGCTTCTCACTAACTTTAGTTGAAAATAATAAGCTTAGTCACTTTTGAAATAGGAAATATAGAAATATTTGTAGATAAAGACCAATATTATATTTCTCCAAATTGGTCACTATTAAAATAATAAGCTATCAACAAGGACGTTTTAAAGATTACGAACATGAAGTGGATACCAATATTATTCCTCTCTACTGGTCATTTACCTACTCTCTCAACTATTGCGCTAGGGGTGTGGATTCATTCTTCATGACACATCACAAAACTATAAAAAAAAATGTAAGTCTTGGTTGTTTTATTTTCAAATCTAGTAAAAAAAATTGTAAGTGAAAGTGAAATTAATATTCAATCTATTTAATCAACTGTAAAAAATTTAAAATATTACACGGTTGAGGAAACATGATACTGTCCATACTATTACATGAAGATATAATATAATATAATAAAGCTGCAATATTGCTCTCAAGGGATATTACTATTAATTTGTTAGAGCATCTCCAATGGTTTTGTTTTGGGAGTTGCTTGTAATATTTAAAAATGTATAGCTTACTGTTGAACCATTGTTTCAATCCATGTAGGCACTGCTATACAAGCAGTACTGCTCTACGAATCAGTATGTCATACCTCTATTCTTGCATTCTTGCATTTATTCTACATGAATTTTAGGTAGATTTTTTTTTGCTACGTATGTTTTGGTTGCGAATAATATACTTCCAAAAAAGCAGCTAAAAATTAGTATTTTGTGTAATATTTTACTACCACAACTTATAATTAATTTCCTTTTCATATAAACAAAATGTAAATAATTAGACCAATTCTTGGGTGAGTCAGCCTCACCCAAGAGGCAAGACCAATTAAACACTTTTTTTTTATGAGATTTGATGAAATGACACAAATATTTTGATGAGGTGACATGTTTGATGAACTGACACCGCGACGAGCTTTGATGATGTGGTAGTGAGTTCTAATGAGGTGACACTAATGAAATTTTTATTATTTGGCCTTGCCTCATAGATGAGGCTGCCTCACAGTAGAATTACTCAAATAATTATGTACTGGACGATATTCTATATTATATAATTTAATTTATATTAATTTAATTGCATCTCAATTATAAATATATCGTAATTTCACTTTCTCTTTCAGTGATTAAATTTCTCGAGCATTAGCTAAATTGTTACGTAATAAAATATGTACAATTAATCTAATCTAATTAAATTATATTATTTTATAATTAAAACATTTTTATATTTTTGTGTAATTACTTAATGTTCTAAATAATAAAATAAAACATTCAGATTGATCATGTAGGTCTTTAATTAATTATAAAACGCCATACAAGATTCTTGTTTATAACTAACACTTATATTTAATAGTTATATAAAATTTTTAAGTATAAATAAAATAGTTAAATAATTTTTTAATACTTTTATGTAATGTAATGAGTAATTTAAATTTAATAATAAATGTTATTAAAAATGTGGGATCAATACAAGTAGTTCATCATTGTTGAAGTGTGTTGCTTGTCACATCATTAAATTGAAACATGACATGGCAATGCAAGATGTAGCTGCATTGGAGATGCTCTAGTGAAAACCCCCAAAATCCTTTGGCAAGGAGAAATGCCACAAACATTAATCACTACATCAAATTGAGCTATCATTATGATCTAATTCATGAATCATATTTCTTGTCTCATTATAAAATAAGTTTTAAATCATATTTCTCATGGTCCGCAAAATCAATTCTTTCTCAGTCCAAAAAAATTTGTTCCTCAATTATAATTTTAGGCTAAACCAAAATCAATCGTTGAAGAAAAAATAAATAAGAAGATTATAAAATCAAGTATAACCTATTTCTATATCTAGAGCATAAAGAAAGAATCTGCATCCGAACTCACGCATTATGGATGATGACAGGAGAAATAGTGGGAGCATTTCTTTCGATTTTTGAATGTGCAAACAGAAAAGACATTCATACAAAATCAAATTTGGCTCTAAAATGTTCGTATATTCTTCCTCCGTTTATCTTACTTTGTCACTCTTGACCAAAACAATATTTTGACGTCATATTTAGCCATTAATAACTTTAATTACATATATTAATTCGTTCTAAAATTTTGATATGTTAAAATTACAATATAGAAAATTCCAAAAGTATATCATACCATCATATTATTATTCATATATTTATTTAAATTGATGGTCAAAATTGCAACAAAAATTATGATAAATAGCAGTATGACACATCAAGAAAAACGGATGAGTAAGTATGATGGCAGCCTCCAAAGATGCAGTTTTTGGACACATGTCCCTCGGATAATGCTAACATGTGATATAGGGATGGCACCCGACGGGTATTTGGTGGATACCCGCCCGCCAACCGCCCAACGGGGCGGGTATGGATATGAATTTTTTATACCCGCCATGGGTATGGATGTTGGATTCAAACCCGCCATGGGTAAATGGGTGGGTATGGATATTGATTTTATATCCGCCCCATACCCGCCCGCCCCACCCGCCCCATACCCGCCCGTATAATACTTGTATAATATACGTTATATATAATATTAATAGTATTACTTGTATTTATATTAATAATATTATTAATTTTAGCATTTTTTAATCATGTTTGGTCTATTTTGAAACACAAAAGAATTTTATAAATTAATGATTAGCATATTATAAATTATTTTGTTCTATTAATATAATATATTTGAATTATTAGTGCTTTTATTTAATTTTTTATGATAATTAATAGATTTTAGGTTAATTTTTTATAAATATGGATTAATAAGTCGGATGGGGAATGTGGGTATAACATGGGCATGGATATCCACGGATACCCAGATGAGATGGATATCCAGCTGGATGGGTATGGATATTAAATTTGTACCCGTCATGGGTAAATGGGCGGGGATGGATAGTAAAATTTTAGATGGGGATGGGCATGGATAGTCTACTATCCACGCCCAGTTCGCCCAATGCCATCCCTAATGTGATACGGTACATCCACAGAATCACAATTGGAAGACACACACAAACTCTCTATTTCCAGGCCAAATCTCAGACAAACAATGTTCTTCGGTTTAATTAAATAGTTAATTAATACTTGTCATTTAAATTTTTTGATACTTCCACTTACTATTCATGTTTTTTTGAAAACAGTAACTTCAAAAAAGCAAAATCCCTTTTCATTATTCTAAGGACCGACCAAGATAGTCCAAATCTAAGCATGTATAGATCACTTTTCACTCAACATCAACGGACTCCCTTTTGCTTTTGAAGCATCACGATTAGGTTCTAATTGTGATGGTTGATTTTGAAAAACAAATAATTGATCATCAATAGTTCTAATTTTCACATCTACAAAACCTTACTTTACATGCATTTTTAGAAAAGAAATGTTCTTCACACTATTAGAAAATGTCCAGTATCGTATCGTTTGATAATAAAAAAAAATTAAATTCTCTTTTGCAAATCTAACTAAGGAATAAGATATTATTATCCTTCGAAATTAAATGTGGATTTATACAACTACCTTGTTGCTTAAGATTTAGATACCATGTATAAGATCAACACAATTAAGAAAAGTAATCTCAACTATCTAAAATTTTCACCATTCGCATTAACGGTAGGCATTAGTGTTTTCCTTTCCACGAACGTGGGCTAGTGATTTCGGGAAAGACTTCCATCTTATTCTTTGCTGCCATGAAACCTCCGTTTTCATCTAGTACAATCACTCCAATGCTAGCCCGTTCATCTTTAATGTCGGCATTAAACAGAATCCTCAGACCGTGAGCTAATGGTTATACCTCTGGTTTCATCTAATTGGCACCGTACTATTCATCATAATTTATATTATAAGTTTGACCATAGATTTGAAGTAGTATATGAGTAATAATATTCATGTATGATATAGTTTTAGATTCTCCTCCAACACATATATTCTAAAAACAAAAACAAAAATTAGATCTATTTAATATATGTATGTAAAGTTAAACTTGCCGTGAAATAGTGTTTATGGGTAAGGGTGCCAATCAAATAGTAATTATTCGAATAATTCCTCACATAAAACCAGTACAAGCTACAAGCTACAGAACCTTGTTTCAAGGCGATTAATTATATAGTTTTCTTAGTTATCCATTAAAATAAAATATGATGAGACCAGCCAACCCAGCCAACTGGAACTGACCCCTAAATACTAGCATTTTAAAGTAGAGAATATTGGATGGATATTACACGTATTTATCAAACACAATAACATGCATTGTCAACACTCGAGACTTCAAGAGAGAAATCGTCACAATAATTCTGTAATTGTATTTTCTGTAGTATGATGAGTTAGAAAAATGGACCTCCTTCTAGTTTCATGCAGGCCGCTTACTTAATTAAAAAAGGAAAAAAAACTGAATTAAATAAAATTATTAGTTTAGAGAAATTAAATATATTAATTTTTTTAACTATTATATCATTATATTTTAGTTTAAAGAACTAATATACTATTTTGTTCTCATCATCATTATAGCAAAGACAAATTCTCAATTCAAAAAGGTTCTCACTGAATAATCATACTTATTATGTAAAAGACTAATCTCGAAAGTAAAACATCAGTCATGGAAATGTAAACATCAGCAATATACACTGAATAATAATAAAATATCTAACATTTATCTCTACAGTAATGGCAATTATTACTATTTCTGGCAGCTAAACAAAGGGACCATTCCCTTTTTCCAATTTGCATATTTTGAAACTTCACATCCACGACCACGAATGCGTTACGTTTATGATGTTGAGCACCATTGACTCAAGACTTGCTGTACCTTTCAGTAGTTTATGCCATAAGTGATCGAGCACTCCAAAATAAAGTCCTTGGCTTCAATTTTGCCCATAAGTCAACTATAAATAAAAGAATAATAGCATGGAGTACTAGTATAGGCCCCAAAGAAATCCATGAAACTGTTTGGCCATATGATTTGAAAATCTGATCAAATGTTTGCTACTGTTTGGTCAATTTTATATACTCAGTCAAAATCACACTCAATGAAATTTGAAGGATTTTATTCCCACAATAGTTTATTTAAGTTACGAACAAACTGAGCTTAGCATAGGCCCAAAAAGAGAGCTCCAAATTCTTGTGGCAATTTAGTAAATGTATACCCCCAAAGTGAGGTAGTTCTGGATATAACAGTGCTTGCCGATGAGATCAGAGGCCGATAAAGCTGAAGAAGCAGCAACCTACTTCCTCTTCTTCTTCTTCCTCAGTGCAGTCATAGCATTCATCTTATCCCTCAGATAGTAGAGCTTGGCTCTTCTCACTTTCTTCTTGTCCAGGATCTTTATCTCCTTTATGTTCGGCGAGTATCTGCAACAATTTATTCAGAAATCATTAGGCAGTACAAGAATAAGGCTGTTAGCCGAAAGCAGCCCATATAATCATAAGGAAATGAGTTTATCATAGACTCTATTTATTCATCAAATCAGCCAATTTAGAGGTATAGGGTACTCAACATATGGGGGTTAAAACAAAGAGCAAGCATTGCCCTAGAGGCTAGAACTATGAACTAATAGGAGAAATATCTCTAACTTGACAAAAAGAGTCAACAAACTCATATAGACTTACAGAGGAAAGAGTGATTCAAACCCAACGCCAGCCTCAGATCTTCTCAATCTGAAGGTAGTATTCAAGCCAGCATTGCGCCTTGCGATCACTACGCCTTTAACGGTTGATAAACGTCTTTTGTTCTCAGGTACTTCCTGTGATATCATCAAAATTACAAACATATGAGCCCTTTTACATTTTCATTGACTATAGCAACCCAACTGTACAATGTAAAGCCGGATGAAGGGGAAAAAAAGGGAATGAGTTAAACAAAGACCAAAAGACAGAATAATTTCAATTAAAACACAAAACACAGTACCACTCTAAGCTGTACAAAGTAACCAGGTCTTATATCAGGAATCTCTCTTTGTGACTTGACTTCCTCGACTGCTTCTTTATCAAGAATCTGCAGTAATCATAAAAATGAAAAACATTAGCCATGCATATACTACAAGTGTAGTGAAGTTCTAACCGGGAACTAAAGAACGATTACCATTATAGCATCTCAAGCATATAGATATTACTCATAACAATAAAACCCATCAAGCTCATACCTGCATAATGTGCCTTCCAGTTTTATCAGGTCTCTTGAATTTAATGCGTCTAGGTACATCTGACATATCAACAGAGGCATCTTGAGGAGCGGATTCGACTGAGTTCCCCATGGTTGAGAAGCACCTCCTAGTTGACATTAGATCAGCTAGAAGGCCAGTGTTTTTGGATGTCATCAAGAAGCCAGATTGGGTGCCAAACTCCATCCTCTGAAACAAATTTGTAGTTAAAAAGGTTTCAAAAGGCAATAAAGCAATAAGAGTTTCTCAAAGTATCAATCTTATAAATGTGAAGCGCCGGGTGATCTATGGTATATTTTTCAGTTTTTCTCCCAAACTATATATCTATTATACAGTAGTTTCCATTATAATACCATGAAAATCCTAAAGCAAGCTGAGTAGAAGATCGTTTAAAAACTCTAGAACAGTGAATAAAATTAGCATGTTCATAATTAGCATGTTCATAATAAGGTGAGTACAAGATTCAGGCACAACAATGTTAAACAACTGTTAGCAGCTACATACAAGGCTAGCAACAGAAGAGTACTAAATTTCAAAAGAGTCGTGAATTTCAGGGTGCCTGAACAAAAAGAGTCATAAATTTCTCCAAATTTTTGGTTCAGAAGTGGATTAAATCTTTCTAGTACAGGCTTTGTGTGAGCAGACATATACTCACACAAAGCCTGTAGGGTACTAGAAACATGACTCTTCATAATGGATTAATGTCTCATCAGCAGAAAAATAAAGACAATTATATCTACTTGTAGCTTAAGACATGTATAAATTTCCGAACCAACAAGATAAATAGGAGTACATATATTCCCACGGTATAAGTTCATGGGATAATGTACTATACAAATATCCTTTGACAGCAAGCTTCACCACTTCTCTTCCAAATACCAATCAACCATAAGTACAAGAGGTACTTTTGCCCTATGTCAATCATAAAAAAGCTAGTCTGATCATAGAGCTTAAGAACTGGTTCAGCACGGCAGATGGCACATAACAATAAGTTTAAGAGGTCCATTTCAGTTATTTCAAAAGTTAGTTCTGTTTTTCAAGGTACTAATTTCTCTTTATTATATCATGATAGCTACAGGATGGCCGATTGCTTCCCTGACTAATTCCAAACCGACCCCCTCGATAGTTATCAGTTTGGTGCATTAATGTGTCTGAAAAGCTCATTATCATATTTCAGGGTGCCTGAACAAAAAGAGTCATAAATTTCTCAAATTTTTTGGTTCAGAAGTGGATTAAATCTTGAGGTAAGCTACAATTTGAAATTTCTCTAAATCAAGGCAAACTTTTAGATGAAGCTTATATCTTATATTAAGCTCAATCTTTATGTCAATGCAACACGGGAGTGGGAGCTTCATGCTTATTTTCCGAACACACACAACGAATTAATAGTATCAAAAGAATAAACAAAGGTACTGGTTGATATCATTATGATAATGTGATATTGCCTAAACAGGCAGAAATGCCCAAACTACAACAGATTTCAACTCAAGAGATCTGATCATCATATAATTCTCAAGAGTTTTTACCCTCTTCAGTAAATTCATAAAGCAAGGGTCGGATTAATATTTTAATGCAAACCAGATCAAAGTTGAGCTTCATTAACTATGATTAACTGAAGAAGAGAGCGAATCTAAGCAGCCTCAAAAAAATAGATACACACAGTTCATACCTGTTCTCAGTTGACATTATACTTAATTATATAGCACAAAATATGCAGTTAAGAACAGAACATAAATGAAACTCATTTTTAAAACTTATTGCAGACAATGATGCAGATTTCTAGCAAAATCATTTGATTATAAGCACAAAAATAACACTCTTCCCACTTTTGCATAATGCCAAATTCTTGGGCTAACAGTAGGAAAATATCCAACCTCCAGTAGACTAAAACAAAACTAAATAATTACAAAATAAGAACTCCTCAACCTCATTAAACACAGAAAATATTATTAAAAAAGAGAAATCCAACCCAGAATTTCTAAATCCATTAAAGGCCATTATGATGTGTCAGAACATTGAAACTTAAAGAAACTCATTTTAAATTATAGATGATTACAGTATTTTGACAACCTTATCATATTGTGAAAACTCCATTTTAGTGCTTTGAAATTAGGGGGCAGAAGATCAATGTCAGGAGTAAGAGCATCCCCAAATAGGCTCATGTCAAGAGTTACAGGGATAGTGTCCTTGGAATTTTCATAGAAGAAAATGCTAGAGAGAAGAAACCATCTAATTAAGGCATTAAAACATGCCCTAATTCTCCTACAATCTTCTTTAAATGAATATCTTTTACAAAAAACATGCATAGAAAAAAATACATTACTACACTGATTAATTTCCTACATTTTTCAAAGACGAACTTCAACAACCTTAATGCCGTTTCCAAGTCTGAACAGCAAAGTGAACATCACACTGTTTAACAACCTACACCGAATTCTACCCAAATTAAAGACACCAGAACTTAAATCCATATCAGCAGTAACGTACAGGGTTTAGGGGTTTAGCAATAAACAGTCATCAGTAGCATAGCAATTAACATTCAAAAACAAATCCCATACCACTAGGAATCTAGTATTGCATCAGAATATTACAGTGCTAAAATGAACCACCGGCGCCTCCAAGCTTTTCAAATGAAGCTCAGGTCATTAGAACAAACATCAAGTCACGAGAGCTTACATTCTATGATCAGCGTACACAGCTGCTGCAGGACTTAACTTGAACATTGAAAAATTCATTCTATCCAAGGCAAAATGTTGACATGCTATTCTGATTAAGTCGGGTGGCACTTGTAGATTTTTTCCCCCCAATTAAACATTTACAATGGACAAACAAACAAGCACTCAAGAATAAAAGAATAAAGAATTTACAATGGACAGAACCTGAGCACACAAAATCCAAACAAGCACACACATATATGACTCAACCATAAGCACGCAAGTTGGCATTTACAGAAACACTCAAGCACACACATATATGACTCAACCATAGGCACAGAAAATCCAAGCAAGCAAGAATTGCAAGAATTTACAGATATATGACCTTGAACTCATATTTCAACTAAGCTACTGGCACCTAGGGATTAACAAGGACTCTAATAGGTACAATCATGGGAAAATATGTAGAACTGCTTCGTTAAAAGAAAAGCTCTGAGAGCAAGTTGGTTAAAAAAGAAAAGCTCAAAACACATGTCAAAAGCCTGACTGGAATGACCAAAGGAAAACAGCCAAAAATCCAATTTCTAGATGTGAATTTGAATTGAAACTAAAAGCCATGAAATGTGAGTAATCTTACCGGAGGAATGGAGGTGGCGGCGGTGGAGATCGGGCGGCAGCCTTTCTGCACGGTGATGGCACACGAATAGAGAGCTCTTCGCAACATCCTTGAAGAAATCTTCCGGTATCAGCTTCGGTTCAGGGCAATAAACCCTATCTCGCCGGCATTCCTCAGCCCGGTGTTTATGAGGGGTTTTGCGACCTCTTCCTGGGTTTAGACTTTAGAGAGTCTCCGTCCTCTTTTATTTACGGTAATCTATTTCAATTCTAATAAACCAGAGCTTATCTGTAGATCAGATCAGTTCAGTTCAGTTCAGTTCAGTTCAGTTCAGTGTTCAGTTCAGTGAATGTAATTGATGAAATTCGGGTTAATTCAGTTATGTTGATTCCATTTTTCAATACATCAGTTCAGTTCAGTTCAATTCAGTTCAGTTCAGTTTAGTTCAGTTCAGTTCAGTTCAGTTCAGTTCAGTTCAGTTCAGTTCAGTTCAGTTCAGTTCAGTTCAGTACGTGGTGGAAATAAGCTCTAGTAAACATGGCCTAAGTGGGCAGTTTTTTTGCCCAGCATATTTTAGACCATTAGCCGGTCGAATTATTGCAGTTTTTACTTCTGCGCCTACTCTTTTTCTTCCTACTCGTTCGACGCTTTGACATCTTTTCCAGGTGACCCTGCCACAATTTCTGGCCTTTACCAATATGCCCCAGGCTCCCCAAGCGTCACGTGTCCTCCCAACCTTCCCTTCGCTGCCAGCAGTGCTGCCTGCTGCTTCATGTTTATACATGTGTCCGTTAATTCTTTCTATATCCTCTTGTACTTCAATACACACCGCTTGGGGTTTTTTTTTCTTCCATAGTTTCGTTTTCCAACTGCTACTGAGTACTGATTCTCTAAGGTTTTACTCATCGTAGTTGATGTTTTATTGCACATAACGTGTTTAATTTTCTTACTAAATTTTTCTATATTACTGCACACAAACTGTTTGATTTATGTCTATGTTGTGATTCGTTTGTCTTAGTAAACTCATGTCAATGCCAAATATGCTATCCAATTGACTACATGCAGGTTAGTTATCGTTTTCAAACACAAAGTACAGTTAACATATGATATAGTCATCTTCAATAAAACTCCATGTGCTTGTGGTTAGGTGTCTACCAATTCTCCTTCTCTGCCCTAATCTCCTAAAGTGAATACAGTAGGGATCGTCTATGGTGATTCTCCTTCTCTACCCTAATTTCCCTCTGCTGTGGTGATTCAACCTTTCACCTTTTACCTCTTATTGTTGTACATGATTTTTTATTGGAATTTCTTTCTTTGATCATAGTTGTTTCCAGAGTACCGGTTTGGGTGCTTCGCAAAATCCATTACTTCTGAGCTTGGTAAGTGTTTTTTACCAGCTGCAATGTTTCACTTAGTTCGACATACAGTCAGCAAAATCTGATAACTGATGCCTATTAGATTTCACTAAAGAGGCGCAGAACTCAGAAATAACATCCATGAACTTCAAAGGCAGCAGAACTGTTCAGGTTCTGTATGTATTTCAGATAGTTATTTTCTCTACCTTTTTAAAAGTATAACGTGGCTTGACTGAATACACATTACCTTTGTTTGTTTTTTTAATATACATGTAGGACTTGAGTACCACCAAAGCTTTGACCATGCAATTATGCGGAGGAAAGGATGTATAGTTTTATGCCCACTTGAAAGTACTAAGTTTTTGGTTCTATGATGAAATATAAATACATATGTATCATTTCTACCATCAGTATAGTACCATTAGTTTCAATCTGCGTACATATTTTTTTGTTCTCAGCTTGACAATTCTAATAAACTAATTAGTGCATCAATTTAATGTTGTAATCCTTTAATAGCATGCATGATGCATCATTAACTGATTTAAACATCCTTTTACAATTTTGGAGATTAATTTGTGGTCTCATTGACTTTATTGGCAAGAGATAAATGGTCACTTGGTGCATGGATGAATTTTCTGGATGTGGAAATGATTCAAAGATGGGCAGAGATAAAAAAATTCCATTGCCTATATTCTAAGATTTCACAACCATTAAAATGACTCATGGAATAGTTTTTTATTTCTTTTGTATTAATCTTTTCTAACAATATTCTGAGACACATTTTTTCTCCTTGCATGCTGGAAACTTTGGTTATTTTAATCTCTCTTATTCATCAGATCGGTGACATCATTTTAGAGCATGAAGGCATTTTTAAAGGTTCATATATCGCTCTCATTTGAACATGTCTGGAAACTTGTTTAAATGCATAGCGTTTTTATGTCTAAGTGAGATGATAGACATCAATTACATACAAGAATAACATAGTGAACTCAAATACATTTTGGTATTGTTGAGTACAGTAAAAAATATTGCTGGGGATATATTATACTGGGGATATATTATACTGACGTGAGGAGCATCTGGTAGTACTTTGACAACATTGCCTTGATTGAAGAACTAGAAGTTGGATTTCATAGCCTGAATTGTCAGCTACAAGAAAATGAAATGTAGACACTTGATGAACTAGTGAGTAGACTTGCTCTTCTAAAAAAACTCTAAGTTTTTTTACCCTGCAAACACTGAGTTCTACTTTTAATACTGTATATTTTTTTCCCAGCGGTTTTGCTTGGTTCTAATATTATTGTTTTGAAGAACTGATGACTTTTCAAATGCCTGATGATGGACATTCCGTGTCAAAAGTTGTTAGGAGCAGAGAGTTAGTGTATGCTTTGCTCTATTAGTGAAATGAGGATATATAGCATGTGTTTGCTTTTGTGATACTCATAAATTCCGAGTAAGTAATGTTAATAAACCTCTAAGATATATTTTGTTTACAAGATTATTTCTTATTCTTTGTTGCACGTACACTTGTTCTTTCCATGGGCTGACGCTGAACAGAGTGCAGCTCCCCACCTACTATATATAAAAAGGTTGAGATTTCTTTTTGCCCCGGCCTGTTTTAGGCCATTACCCAGTCACGCTGTGTCTTTCCTTACTTTTGCACCTACATTTTCCTTCCTACTCGTTCGACGCTTTGACGCCTTCTCCCGGTGACCATTCTACAATTTCTGCCCTTTACAGATGTACCCCAGGCTCCCCAAACGTCACGTGTCCTCCCAACCTTCCCTTCGCTGCCAGCAATGCTGCCTAGATCATTACCTCCACCTGCCTTTTTCGTGTTGATGTATGTTGGTTAATTATTTCTATGTTCTCTATTTCTCTTGTTCTTCAATACACACTGTTTGGGTTTTTCTTTTCTTCCATAGTTTCGTTTTCCAAGTGCTACTGAGTACTGATTCTCGAAGGTTTTACTCATTGGTGGACGTCGTTTAACCACACAAAATACTCTGCAAACTCAACACACAAATTAGTATAGTCGCAAGCAGATTCGATCCCACGAGGAACAATGCAATTTCTATCAATTCAACCTACCAAACAATTTTGATTTAGCAATCACGCCTTAAACTTTGATTTTGTTTTGTTTAATAGCTATGAAAAACTTGTAAATTATAATCCTAAAAATTCAGAATAATGAATGCAAGAAAAAGAATGAAATCACGGAAGTTTATATATTAAGAAAGCAACCGGCTTAAATTAATCAGTTGGTTCAATCCTTGATCAACTACCTATATTCGACTAAATCCTATGAATCATCTAGTTATATGAGAACAAGTATTCGCTAAACCCTCTAAATTTCCCCTTAATTTATCGCTAGCAAACTAGTATTTGCTTTATTCGCTAGACCCTAATTAAAGTACCCCTAGGCAGTATTCGCACACCCAGATACACACTTTAATCGTATTAAAACTAGGGAAACCTGAAACAGATAATCAAGCACGTATTCGCATGCAAATATCATCTACCAAATTGTTCATTATCTTGTTATTACAGTCTTAAGCGTTATCTGTTTTTCACAAGATTTTTGCTACTTATTTAGCACTAGCCTAACAGAATTTAGGGTGATCAATCCTAAACTAGCAAGCATAGATGAAGAACATGAACAATCAAAAACTCACAAGATCAAGTTTCATGCAACAGTATCTCAATTCATGAACCACTTAATTAACCTAAGCCGATTAAATTAAATTTAGCTACTCATGACTGAATTAAACACAATATCAAATAAGAATAAATTAAACATAATAACAATAAGAAGAATCAAAGAAGAAAATACCATTGATGAATTACTGAATAAATCGAGCTGCTGTCATAAGTTTCTGAGTTCTGGCCAGAAGAAAAGCTACGGGGAACTAATTCTGCGATGCAAAAAGTGTATTTAACTCCTACGGAGTTCTACTATATATATTCTATTCCCCAAAAGAATTCCCCTCTATTCTAGGAAAATAAATCAATCAAATCCTCACTAATTTTGGAAGAGGTAGAATTCTTGTCAAAGCAAATATTCTGGCGGTCAGCTTTCTTTGAGACTGAATCCTGTGCAGAAACGGATTTATTTCATTCTTGCCTTGGCCACCGACTTCTTCTTGGGCTGAAATTCTTCTTTTTGGCCCAATTATTTTGGCTGAAATTAGCCTTCTTTAATGGACAGCAGCTTCATCAACTCCCTAGATGAGGGATCGGACCATTACCTCATTAAAAACCATCTCGGGAAAAAAGAGTATAATGACCCCCTTTCATCAGCTTCACCTCAACCGGGTCATTTCCACGGAGCAACTTAGGAACCGTAAACGAAACACAACTCTGCCACATGAAGGATTATTTCGGAATAAGACTCAACTGGAATAGAGTCCTTCAGCTCCAATTAGCTTAAAATCAGCTCCAAAACAGGACTTCTTGCTCCAAGTGTTCATCTCCAGGTATATGTGTAATCTGAGCATCAAATACAATCCATAAGTGCTAAAATCCATAGAAATCAGCCATAATATTACTCAGAAAAATACAACAAATATCAACACATCACTCATCATAGTTAATGTTTTAGTGCACGCAAAGTGTTTGATTTAATGTCCGTGGTGATTGGTGGCATTCACTGGTCTCAATTAATTTCTATATTACTACACACAAACTATTTGATTTTACGTCTATGTTGTGATTCATTGGTCTTAGTAAACTCATATAAATGCCAAAATGATATCCAACTAACTACATGCAAGTTAGTTACCATTTTTAAAAATAAAGTAGAGTTAACATATAATTATAGTCATTACTGCACACAAACTGTTTGATTATATGTCTATGTTGTGTTTCATTGGTCTTAGTAAACTCATGTCAATGCCTAATTACATGCAAGTTAGTTATCGTTTTCAAAAACAATGCAAAGTTCTCATATGAATATAGTCATCTTCAATAAAACTCCTTGTGCTTGTGGTTCAGTGTCTACCAATTCTCCTTCTCTGCCAAATATGCTTTCACCTTTTACCTATTATTGTTGTACATGATTTTCTATTGGAATTACTTCTTTGATCACAGTTGTTTCCAGAGTACCGGTTGGGGTGTTTTATCAAAATTCGCAAAATCCACTACTTCTGAACTTGGTAAGTGTTTTATACCAGCTGCAATGTTTCACTTAACTCAACATACAGTCAGCAAAATCTAATAATTGATACCTATTAGATTTCACTGATCATGCACGGAACTCAGAGAGAGCATCCATGAACTTCAAAGGCAGCAGAACTGTTCGAGTTCCACGTGTATTTTGGGTAGTTATTTTCTCTACCTCTCTAAAAGTATAATTTGGCTAACTTAAAACACATTACCTTTGTTTTTTTAATATACATGTAGGACTTGACTACCACCAAAGCTTTGATCATGCATTTTTGTGGAGGAAAGAAGCTGGTATAGTTTTATGCTCACTTGAAAGTACTAAGTTTTTGGTTCTGTGATGAAATTTAAATACATATGCCATCAGTATAGTACCATTAGTTTCAATCTGCATACATATTTTTTTCTTCTTGTTTCTATCCAACCATTTTTCCCCTCTCAGGGAAAGAAAAAAAAGAGAATTTTTTTGTTCCCAGCTTGACAATTCTTATAAACTAATGTTGTGATCTTTTTTATAGCATGCATTATTAACTGATTTGAACATCCTTTTACAATTTTGAAGAATGATTTGTGGTCTAATTAACTTAATTGGGAGAGATTAATGGTCCCTTGGTGGATTAAATTTCTGGATGTGAAAATGATTTGGAGATGGGCTAACATAATATTCATCCATTGCCTATATTCTAATATAATGATATGTTGAGCTAGCCTTTGCTGATTCTACCAGTGAATTAGTTTGATGATATGTTGAGCTAGGCTTTGATGTACTAGATGCTTTACTATGTGTGTTGTTGTGAAAAGTGGATGTGTTAATGAAATCGCTAAGAAGATTGTGAGTTTCTGTTCAAACTCTTTATGGTGTTGTTTGTTGTGCTGATATGTACACAAGATGTTATGTATGATATAATCTCAAGTAGCATATTTGCATCCATTCTTGATTGGCCGTGTTTTAATTTTGTCAGAATATTCACCAGCCAGTCAGGATTGTAAGCTATTCAGGTTGACCTAAGAACTTTTGCATAATCTAATTTGATAAGTTCTGCGCGGTGGGGAAAATGCCTGATATTGTGTTTATTTTTTGTTTCTCAGAAAATGAAACTAGACGCATGATACTGTACTCTTTATGTAAATGGTTATGGTCATTTTCCTTGCTTGTTTGTATGATCTTCAGTTTCCTGAAGAGGGATATTGAATTGCCACTATTTACATGGCAGGGGTGTTGAGGTTCCGACATTGTGGCCAGGCAAAGTTGGAAACAGATGGCCAACTACTAATGACATCACATGGTATATATTTGTTTATGAATAATTTAGTAATTGTTGATAGTGAAATTTTGAAACAACATTTTTAATACCTTAATTGTAAGTCGAGTTTGCATTTTCAACATCATTTACATGCTGAAACTGCCCAATAAATAAATTTCAAACTTGCTAAAAAGCTTTGTTCGATAAATAAATCTCAGTATCGGTTATGAGATGCTAAAACTGGAATAACTAAATCTCAGTACAGGTAATGAGCCAAAGGGGGTTAGCATATGCTGACCAGGTGTGGATGTAATGGCAGAAAAAGAATACTAACAGGTTGACACACACCATTCTTTTGCTGTTATCTGGAAATAAAATGCTTTTACAAAAAAAATCAGTTTTCCCAGTACTCAAATTTCCTGTTGTATTTATAACACCTTGGTTTTTTTTCTTGCTAGACAAAGAATAGAAACAGAAATGGAATGGATTTTAGGTTTGAGAGGACTCAGATTTCTGGATATTGTTTACATGCAGCATGCTGCAAAACAGTGAGTGAATGGATGTTATTTTACATTCTGTATTTTCTTCAATGGTTTAACATGTCTACATAGGAAATTATTGATATGGGAACGTGTGTATACGTTGGTGACATATTACACTGATTCTGGGATATATTTTGTTTAGAAAATTATTTCCTATCTTCTCTTGTACACTTCTTCTTTCCATGGGTTGATGCTGCACGGAGTGCAGCTCCCCCACCTAGTATATATAAAGAGAGAAGATTTTTGCCCCAGCCTGTTTTAGGCCATTACCCGGTCAATTCTCTCTTTCCTTTTCCCTCCGCGCTACTTTTCCCTCACGCCCCCTCCACCAATGTTTCCCTTCTTCTTCCGGTTACCCAGCGACATAGGGTCCCTTTACCGTTTTTCCCTAGGCTAGCTAAACAACGCGTGGCCCTCCTCTCCACCCCCTTGCCGCCATCAGTGTTGCCTGTTTCATCCCGTCCAAATGCACGCTTCATGCTCTTATAATATGTCAGCCTCTCCGTTCTTGACAAGCATTTTCCCCACGTCGTAAATGGGAATCACACTCAATCAAAACACATTTATATTCACCTACAACTTCTAACTACTATAGAGTAGATAGTGGGAAGTAGGGATCGAACCACAAGGAGAAGGGGTTTGTTTAGTGTTTTAGCAGAGATTATAAACACATACATATATATTATATATAAAGCAAGGTAAGCAAGGGTGGTTTTGAGTTTGGTTTATTACACTATGAAAGAAAGTAACTAAGATAAATTACACTACAATGCAAATGCTACAAATACAAGGCCTTGGGAGGCAATTGATTTTCAACTTTGAACTATTGATTTATTGTTCTACAACATATTCCTTTAGAAATCTGCTCACTAATGTAGTTATAGAGAATAATCGCATTCAAAATAACCCTCACTAGGGAATGACCTAAACGATAGCGTTTTAGACCAATTCACCAATGACACCACGATTAGAAGACCAATAAACTTACCCATGCAATTTGAAAGCGAATTAAATACATAGATAACACCATTGAGAACAATCAAGAGCTAAATCAAAAGATAACATTCTAAATCAACCCTTAATTCTACTACTTTGAGACAAGTGCAAAATGATAGCATTTCACCCATGCATCTAGCATATAATGGATAGCAATTCATTACCCAAGGATAGCCCAAGCTAATTCATGCTTCAAACAACACATTCAAACACAATTCATCAAATGGAAATTAAATTGCTCATGAACAATATGCATCAAGAACTCAAAATCAAGAATAGAAAGTTTACATCAATTGCAACCCAAGGTTTAACTAGCCTACAACAATCATTCTAATACAACATTACATAAACATAGAATCAAAGGGAAGAAAATGGAAGGAAGAAGAGGGAAATGGGTGTTTTGGATTGTGGGAACTCGTTGGAAATGAGAGGATAAGGGGGGTATTTATAGCCTCAAAATTCAGCTCAAAGAGGCAAGTGGGCTGAAACTTTAGCGACACTTTCTTTGGTCACTGTTCTCCACAGCGACACTTTCTTCATCTCCAGTAACACTTTTCTGGGCTTGAGCGACACTTTTCTGGGCAGCAGTGACACTCTTTCTGGGCAGCTTCTATCACCTTCAACAAGGTTGTCTTCTCGCCATTTCTATGACCAATTCTTCAAGTTCCAAGCATCAAATCATCAACTCTATAGCATAGTCATAGAAGGCCTTCAAGAATATCAATCCAAATACTCCAAAACAGGTACATTATCATAGAATCTTGCAATTACGAATCTAATGTACAATGAGCTATTTAATACCAAAAGTTGCTCAAAAACAAGTCTTAAAATGTGCTAAAACTAGGGTATAAATAGGGCTCACCAGTTCTCCCCTTCTCTTGTTATTGCCCCATTTAGTTTGTCTTACAATTTTCCAGGTAATTTTTGCATCTTTTACTGGAACGAACTTTGCGCTCGTTCTTTATTCAGTTCTGTTAGCCTTCACCCTTTGTTCGGTGGAGTTCTTTTAGCTTTTGGTGACCTATACTTTACGCATACAAATTGTTTGATCATTTGCCTGAGTGGTTTACACCCTTTTTTTTGGTTGTTCTATGATTTCCATTTTTTTGTCCTTCCAGTGTGTACAATTTCATCCCCACAAAATCCCAGTTCGTACAAAGCAAGGAAATCCCCTGCCAATATGTGATCTCGTTCATTTAGGTATGAATATAAGTCATGAAGTCCTAAGGTTTTTGTTGATTTTTTTAATCTAATTATTAGCTTAGTTTGCAAAGAGACAACTAATCTGATTATTAGGAGTAAGTAAGACGATGTTAAGGTGGCCTTATGCCTTGCGTTTGTGTTTACAGTTCTTAGTTTTCTCTTCTTAGTAATATTTGTTCCTTAGATTTTGGTTCTCTGAATGAATTCCCAATTGCACACTAAACTTTTCAACTTTATATTTCAGGTCTAAATGAATGAAACTAAAAGCTTGAATATGTATTTTGTATATTCTAACTTGTCCACTTTATAAAATAGAAATAAAATGTTGAATAGGAATCAAACACGTTGAGTAGATGATTTAACAAAAGTTTATGAATCTAGACTACGATGCAATGACAACATCTCTTGTGGTTGAATATTGAGGAAGAATGGAACAAAATCTGAAAACTTGTAGTAGTTGAATTAAAGAGTTGAAGTTTGATATTTTGTATCTTACAAACCACATATTCGTTTAGGACAAAATTTTTTGGATATTTGGATATTTGGAAACCTAGAACTTAAAACTAAATTTGGACTCAAGAACCAACAAATTTCATTAAAAAATGAATGACAAAATGGATTTTGAAATTCTGAATTTGCAAATCCCGTTTTTCTATATCCAGCATATATGACTCGTCTTAAAAAAATCAACCGGTGAACCGTATCTTGCTAATCGTAACTCCGGTTTTTCTGATTCTCGTTCTATTACAATCCTTGTAAGATAAACTACATTATCGGGTCTTTAACTATCAAAATAGGTAAATATATGAGTGAGAAAATGGATTTCAAAGTCCTGATTTCAGTTTTCCCTACTTTCTGTTTGCAGCTTTGATTTCCCTAATTCTTGAACCATTATGATGCTTGTCAATTAATCTATAATTTTGGAGCTTAGAAATTCCAAGTTTAATTACTTAATGACTGAGGTTGAAACACTTTTAGTCTGATGCCCTTGGACTGCAGAATAAGGACTGCTGCCCTTGGACTTCTACATGTAAACTCTTGCATTTTCTCTGTCACTGTATGTAGGGATGTGCATGAACCGGTCCGGACCGGAAAAATGGACCGGACCGGACCGGAAAGTAACGGACCGGAACCGGATATAAGGAATTCCGGTCCGGTCTCCGATCCAAGTTTTTTAGGGGTTCCGGGTCCGGTCCGGTCCGGTCCAAAACCGGGGTATTTTCCGGTCCGGACCGTATGGACCGGTATTTGATTAATTAATTTATGTGTTAGTTTTATTTTTGGTCATTAATATTAGTATTATTCTATCACTTCAAATTATATTTTTTGAAATTTATAGATTTATAAAGGTGTCTTATAGTTGTTATAAATTTTTTACTCATATTTTTTTGAACAATTTTAATCGTTTGTGAGACCATTGCATCTTGTTTTGTTATTTAAAAATCATGTAATCATATTTCACAAACTTTATTTTAATATAACTTATTTTTATTCGAATTTTCATATTACTAAATTTTTTTTTAGTAAAAAAGTTTAATTTTTAACATAAAAATAAAGTTTAAAAAATAAAATATTAAAATTCCGGTCTAACTGGTCCGGTCCCAGTTCATAATATCCCCTTTCCGGTCCCGGTCCAAACCGGTTCCGGTCCGGGTCGGACCGGTTGCACAACCCTAACTGCATGTTTGTTAGTCAGCTTTTCAGACCACCACAACTCCACAAGATCATCCATGAATCCTCTCAAAGTGGACTTTGATCAGAGTAAGAGTTTGTGCAGAGATCCCACCATTGAGACACACACACATATGGCCAGTTACTTCACTACTAAAACAATGCTTATTGTTTCAAACCGCTCCAGTTAGATTTCACCAGAAGTTTCAGTCCAAATTCCCGAAGGATCTGAACCATTGAAACTGTCATATAGGATTTAGATTATTCACAAAAAAATTATGCAGGTACTTATAATAGCTAAGAGCAAGTCCAACAGCTCCTCTATCACCTCCCCTATTATAGGGGTTCTAAACCAAAAATCTCTAAAGTATAGATATCATCAAATAGGACTCCAACAGCTTCTCTAAAAACTAGCAAAGATGATATTAATTTAAAATTTCTCCAACCTAACGAAATTCAGTTCCCGTTCGGAAACAAGTCAGAAACAGTAAGCTCCTTATTTTACCGATATGATTTGGTCGCCATGCTACATATGAATTACCCAATCAACCCATTAAATTACCATTTGGTTACCGATGCTATTAGCTAATCGATCTCAAATTCAACGGATGAATTTGATCTGATTTTGCCGCCGAAATCGGAGACCCAGATCGACGGCTTCCGGTTCTTGATGAAAAACATGGATTTGAAGACTTGGTGGTGAATAAGAATTTGATTTATTACCGTCAGCGATTTCGAATTCAACGGATGAATTTGATCCGATTCACAGGCGAATCGGAGACCCAAACTCAAGTAAATATTCCGACGGCTTCCTGTTCTTGATGAAGAACGTGGATTTGAAGATTTGGTGGCGAAAAAGAAGACCGGGAAGTTAATGGGAAAAACCTTGGCGGGGATGAGCAAATTCCGGTGAGAAAAAAAAGGTTTGAGAAAGATGCTCTGAAAAACGTACATGTTTTATGAATATTTTATAGATTTAGGGATTCCCTTCTCTCTCTATAGATTTAGGGGTTGGGCTTTCTCTCTCTAAAAATCTCTAAACTAGATATTGGGTTAGGGGATCTGTTGGACAATCAAAACCTTTAAAAATGGCAAGAACCCCTGGGGGACTCTTGGCCTTGCTCTAATAGAGCTCTACAATGTTCTTCATCATAAGCAACAACGAAATTTTAGGACTAGTTTTAGTCTCTTTCAGAATATTACCTACTTTTGTTTGTACTACACGTGTTTGTGTGGCAAAATCTATATTTCTGTACATCTATACTAATTTATTTATTTATTATCAAGGGCTGGTTCACGGGTACAAGCTGCCTGAAAGGCAGCCACACCACCTAGTTATGAATGCCCCTCTTCTTCTACGTTTTTGCACTTTTCAACCATAATATTTTAAATTAATTACCCTAATGATCCCATAATAACCTTTTTTTAAGGGTAATATTACAACGACCGAATTTGATACAATAATTAAAATCTATTCTTTTTTTTATCCCATAAACCACTTTGTTTTTATTTGATCATATTCATCATTTTGTCCCATAAATCATTTTTTCGTTTTGATTTAGTCCCCAATCTAACTTTTGTCAAAAAGATAACATGGATTTTTTATTTATTGAATTTTTATTTAATTTAGCAAAGGTTAAAGCATGGAAAAACCTTTCCCCGTGAAGGAATCAATTGTTGTACATCGCTCTCTCCGTCACAGAACTCTAGGCCTGGCAAAATGGATCTGTTACCCACCGGTCAAATGGGTAATTTTAATAAATACCCATTTGGGTATGGGTATAAATGGGTAATGGGTATAAATGGGTATGAGTTAAATGGGTAATTAAGATAAACGGGTCATACGGGTTGGGTTCAGGGTCTTCGCGGGTTTGAGTGTTTATGTGTAACAAATATATCTAGTACCAAACAAGCAACCTAGTATCAAACAAAAAAACTTATTAACAATCAAACCGTTATTATTTGAATTGTTCTAAATGTTATTTTCATTTTCGGTATTATATGGTACCAAACAAACAACATAATACCAAACAAACAAATCTAGTACCAATCAAACCGCATCAAATATTTTATAATCCATAACGATGACATTATTAGTAACATTCTTTTTTTTTGTTAATTTTTTTTTCCATTTGTGACGTAACATGGTACCTTAAACAACCTAGTACAAATTAAATTTATAGATATGTAAATCAAATTTGAACCAACCTAACCCATTTATATTATTTTCAACCCGCCGGGTTTAACGGGTTTACCCGACCCGTTTAAGACACGTTTTTAAATGGGTTTAAACGGGTTAGACCCATTTATAGAAATTACCCATTATACCCGACCCGTTTAAGACCCGCCCGACCCGTTTGCCAGGCCTACAGAACTCCTTTATCCGGTAAGGGATCATCCGACGGCATCACATTATTATTTCTTTCCCTTTCTGACAACTATATTAGTGGACCTAAAATAAATAGAGCTAACAAAAGAGTAGACGACTGATTAAGAATTCTTCATGTACTCAGTAGCTTTTCAATAACGGTTTTTCTAACAAGTGCCCAAGAACACTTATTAACAATAGAAAGATTCCCTCCATAAATGTAATATTTGTATTGGTATTTGGTATGGAAATTAATTAGCAAGAAGTGCCTTGAGCACTCATTAGAAAAACCGTTTCAATAAATGGTCAAAGATCTTGTCTGACAATGGTAAGGTATCACAAAATGGAACAAAAGAAATCATTTACTACCAAAATGGTGACCATTTGAAATTTTGAATACAAGGTAACTGCCAAAAATAACTAAAAGAGAATAGTGTGTGGAATTTTCTCGAGAAAACAGGAGCACATGTATGCCGGTTAAAAAATCATGCCGCCAGTCGTTAGCATCGCTGGAGAGGGTGGCTGAACATCACCTGAAACAGTCACCGAATTCTGGCTATTTACCTAGAGCTTTTGTTGAGTGAGTAATCATGCATTCATCTTTGAGGGAGAGATGGAAGTATATTGATTCTTTCACCGGGATGAGAAGTGTTAAACCATGGAAACACTTGTAGTATTAAATAATATTTCAATAAAGAAAAAGTCTGCATTTTCTTTTTAACGGGAAAGTCCCGTTGGAGACAATCAAGACGAAAAATACTTTTGAGGGACCGACTAAAAAAAAAAGGTATTTTTTATGGGACTATTAGGGTAATTAATTCTTTATCTTAAATTAAACTTGGAGAAACTGCATCAAGAAATGTAAATCAGCAAGTCTATCAGAGGGAGGGCAACTTTTCTCAAGAGTCAGGCCAATATGATAAACATGGAAAAGTCAAGTATCATAATACAAATACACTAAACAACTGTTAAGTGACTACTAATCTTTTACACTCAACAAATCCAATGCATAATAAGCTATAACAATCTGGAATGAACTACTGAGCTTGCGGGGATCCTTCCTTACCCTTCTGGAGAATTGTACCAACAGATTTATACCATTTCATCAGATTCCGGTGGTCCTTCACATAGAGCCAAGCTTGTAGAAACGGAAAAAGACTTTGATCAATTCCGCGCGCTTCTATGTAACCATGAAGTGAATCTCTTACCTTTTCAGTCAGTTGCCTGATAATTCATCAACAAATTAGTACTATGTGTTTAACAATACACTACATCCTGATCAGCTAAGCAAAACAAAGTACATTTGACAACTACTATAACTGAGACACTAAATTGGTGTAACTTACTCGAAGGTGGGACCACTGTATTTATTCAGAAGCTCGTGTAGGTTTGACTTGTCAGCTTTTGGCCTCAAAGACACCGAGTGAATGCCTAAAGCCTCTGGATACAATCCACAGAAGAAATGCAAGGAGCTTGTCTGCCCTGGTTTTGAGATGTCAACGTGAACAAACAGTTGGTTTATAACAGAATCATCATTGATGTCATCCTCGTCACCTCCAGGAATTATGTTGGCCATGCGCATGACAGAGATACTGATTTCTTCATCATTATATGACCGCTTCAGAACAGCACCCTTACTATCAAGTGATCCTTTTACCACCGTAAATGGAGATGGAGGATTGACTTTCTGCAAAGAATGAAAATTTTTAGATGAAACAACTTTGTGAATGAGCACACCTAAAGTAAAGCACAAGGCATACAAACCTAGGATTTGAATTTTACAATTAACCGAGTAGCCATTTCCCATAATAATAAACAAAAATTTATTACTCACACAAAGCCTGTAGGGTACTAGAAACATGACTCTTCATAATGGATCCATGTCTCCTTAGCAGAAAAATAAAGACAATTCTATCTACTTATAGCTTAAGACATGTATAAATATCCGAACCAACAAGGTAAATAGGAGTACATATATTCCCATGGTATAAGTTCATGGGATAATGTATACAAATATCCTCCAGGTTTTTTGTTGGCTTCTCTTCCAAATACCAATCAACCACAAGAACAAGAGGTTCTTTTGCCCTATGTCAATCATAAAAAAGCTAATCTGATCATAGAGCTTAAGAACTGGCTCAGCACGGCAGATAGCACATAACAATAAGTTTAAGTGGTCCATTTCAGTTATCTCAAAAGTTGGTTCTATTTTTCAAGGTACTAATTTCTCTTTATAATATCATAGTAGTCTACAGGATGACCGATTGCTTCCATGCTAATTCAGAATCGACCCCCTAGATAGTTATCAGTATTGTGCATTAATTTTCATGTTATTAAGATATTCAAAAGCACCTCCTAGTTCACACCAGATCAGCCAGAAGGCCAGTGTTTTTGGATGGCATCAAGAAGCCGGATTGGATGCTCTGAAACAAACCAGTAGTTATAAGTGTTTCAAAAGGTAACAAAGCACGAAGAAATTCTCAAAGTATCAATCTTATTTATGTCAAACTCTTTACAGGATGCTTTATCTCATAGTTTTCTCCCAAACTACATTTGTATTGTACAGTAGTTTCCATTATCAAATACCGCGATAATGCTAGAGCAAGCTGTTAAACAAAATTAGCATGTTCATAATACTACAAGATTCAGGCACCACAATGAAAAACAAATTGTTAGCAGCTACATACAAGCCTACTGTACTGAGGTCAATAGGCAACTTCAAATAGAATCTGAAACAATGAAAATTAGGCCCTGCTGCTTCTTTTGTTTTTTTTTGAAAGGAGGCCCTGCTGCTTTTACATACCTTCTCAACACAAAGAAATAGCTCAAAAATAAGAGTAGTAACTTCTCCAAAAAACTTGGAGTGGATTATCTTTATGTGGCAGTAACTATTTACTGTGTAGACAACTTAGCATCAACTAGAATAGATTGTAAAGCTAAATCTTATCTAGGTAAGTATCAAAGAAATAGCTCAAAAATTAGAGTAATAACTTTTCCAAAAAATTTGGAGTAGATTATCTTTAAGTGGCAGTAACTATTTACTGTGTAGGCAACTTAGCAGCTGCTAGAATATATTGTAAAGCTTTTTCAAAAAATAATTAAAAAAAAATATATATATATATATATATGGTTATTACCTTTTCTCATCTATTCCTATTTTTAGAAATATCTTAATAACCATTGGATGAGTTGATTGAATGGTCAAGATCTTGAGTGAAAACTTGAGTGAGAATAATAGAGTGAATAGAACCCTTCCCTATATGTATATTGTAAAGCTAAATCTTATCTAGGTAAGTATCTACTTGATGAAGTTTAAATCTTGTATTGAGATTTGAGACTCGATAATTTCATCAAGGGAGCTTCATGCTCATTTTCCGGAAAAAAGTCATTAGCATGAAAAAGATGCTACCAACTAATACGATCAAAGAATAATTAAGTTATGAATGTTGGATCTAGCAGGAGCTAGTCTCTCATCATATAAGAGATACTGGGAAAGGGGATTGCTTCAACAACTCACATCGAAACAGACTATCTTGCATTGACATCCATGTCATTATGATAACCTAAAGAAATATAGATGATTTCGGCATATTCTTCATTTATTCTACCAAACTACATTTGTATTATACAGTAGTTTCCAATATCAAATACCATTACCATGATGATCCTAAAGCGAGCTGAAATGAAGATCATTTGAATTTAGTAAAAGAAACTTGTGTACATAAATTTTGCATGTTCCTAATACTACAACATTCAGAAGCACCGTGTTGTTAAACAAATTGTTAGCAGCTACATACTAGCCTTTTGTACGTCAGTAAGTGATGGGAATGGTAAGTATCTGAAGCAGTCGAAATTAACCTTTTCAAATCAAAGAAATGGCTCAAAATATATTACAGAAGAGTCATAAATTTCTCAAAACTTTTGTGAAGCAGCTAGAACAGTTTGTAAGGCTAAATCATATAAAGGCAAGCATCTACTTAATCAAAATTAAATCTTGTATTAAGGCTCAATCTATTTGTCAATGCATCACGGGAGTTTCATGCTTCTTTTCCAAACACACACACCATTAATATATGAAAAATATGCAACCAACTAATTTGATCAAAACAGGATTTTTCTGATATTTAACACTATCTAGCATCAAGTGCTGTCCGAGGAACAGAAGTTCTATACTTACATCGCACATTCTGGAAAGCACTATGACATTCCCTAAACAAACAGAAATGCACTAAGGAATACACCCTCAAATCCAGTTTCTAGATATGAATTTGAATTGAAACTGAAACCCATGAAATGTGTGTAATCTTACTGAGAAATGGAGGTGGAGGAATGAAGGTGGAGATCAAAAGAATAAAAAAACCACTCCTTGTATAACATAGGGACCAAAAGAAAGTAAACGTTGCTAGCATTTACAAACACACTCAAATGCCTCTCTACGAAAACAGAACGATGCAATTAAACAATTTACATAAATCATATGAATCCCTTGATATCAAAGTACTCAAAAATACTGTTTCTCAACTAGATTAGCATAACTCAACTGAATTTGGAAAAAAAAAACATATTTAACAGAGTGAAAAGTGTATTACCGGAGGAGGGTTCATTTTGGAGACTTCGGTGTAATGATCTTTGAGAGAACGGAAGATGACGTTGTTGACAACGGCGGAGGCATTGGGCGACGGCCGCGTGGACATCCACCGGCAGCCATGTTTAGCGGTGGTTGCGCACGAAATCAGAGTTTTGCGCCACATCATTGTCATTGATTGCTGCCAATAAACCCTATGGGGGGGTAGATGTTGGGGGATTTTGGGGTTGTTTGAGGCGAATGGGAGAAAGGAACTGCTGGATGTAAAAAAGGAAGAGCAAAAAGGTATTTTAATTGGTACTAGGTAAGGGGCTGCACTTTGTACAGCGTTAGCCCGTGGAAACGAAACTGTTTGTCAGTTTATCCTTCAAAGTTGTGTAGAGAAGACTACAATTTGACACAATAATGTAGATATAGCAGAGTATTCTCGTGATAATCCACTTTGCTACAAACACTCAACGGAAATTATCAAACATTGGATTCTCCTGCCATGATGTTGTTCAAGGCAATAGTCTTGTATTCAAAAGCAATTGAAGGACAGAGTGAAACTGGGGCTGTAATGAAGTTTAAAAAGCTGCAAAAGAAAAACAAAAACAAAAACAAAGCTTGCATCAGGTGATCACACATTCACATTTCTCAAAGAAAAGAAAATCAGTTGAATAAAAAAATTTAAATAAGATAAATCTTCGAATCCATATTGGAATGCAGTTTGGTAGTGTAAAATACCACACAGTTTATGATTAATGTGTTTAAATTCAGGTTTTAGCAAACCTCTCTATTCAGATTGAAGTATCCACTTTTGGGTTCTATTTTATAAATTGAACTGATGATAAAAGATGTATTAATTAAGATCAATTAAGCAGAAATATTGTTTACTACTATCAGTTCAGGAAAGCATCCTTTTAAATTGAAAATACAAATGAGCTCTAAACCTAGCAACTGAAATTCAAGAGGCTGATTATCGGAACTAATGTAAATATTATAATATAGGGATTTTAAAGGTGTAAAACATAAATAAACGAAAACTACAATTAAAAGAAAATAAATATGGTTAAACAAACCTAGAACTAAGGTAAATAAGTTCCATAATTTAAACTTAGTACGTAGTTTCCCTGCCACTTGAATCATTGGTTTGTTAAGGGAGTTAGACAACTCTGCATTCTCAAATATAGGTAAGATTTCAAGGATTTATGGACATGTAAAAAAAGCTGAATTGCTATTTGTAGCCCAAAGTTTTACTCGTGTAGCCAAAAATGTTGTTAAATGACAATAATGCCCCCTGAAAGTAGCCAAGTAGTTTTTCATGAACTAAAATTTGGGGACATTTATGTCTTTTTAACAACATTTTGGGCTACATGAGCAAAAATCTTGGGCTACATATAGCAACACCCAAAAAAAAGTAATCAAAAGGGTTTACATGCAAGAGTTTACATGTAGCATAAGAAGTCCTTATTGTGCAGTCCAAGGGCAGTAGACTAAAGTGTTTCAACCTCACTCATTAATTGATCAAACTTGGAATTTCCAAGCTCTAATATTATAGATTAACTGACATGGATAATATTGATTCAAGAATTAGGAAAATCAAAGCAGCGGCTTAGCAGTTATGGATTTATGAAGTGAGTTACGTATGCTGCAAACAGAACTTTGAAATCATTTTCTCACTCATATAGTACCTATTTTGACAGTTAAGGACCCGATACTATAGTTTATCTTACAAGGATTGTAATAGAACAAAAATTAGCAAGTTATTTCAACATTTTATTTCTATTTTATAAAGTCGACAAGTTAGAATATACAGAATACAGATTCAAGCTTTTAGTTTCATTCGTTTAGATCTCAAATATAAAGTTGAAAAGTTTAGCGAAATTGGGAATCCATTCAGAGAACCAAAATCTAAGGAATAAATATTACCAAGTAGAGAAAACTAAGAAGACGCAAGGATAAGGCCACCAAAACATCGTCTTACTTCTAAACGTAACAGCCAAGGGAGAAAAGGAGGTGAAGAAAATAGGATAACCAGCATGGCAGCTTTCAGGGTACGACGGATAAATTCAGAGAAGAAAACGCAGCAAGTGATACACGCACACTATAAAACCTAGTATATAGGACAATTTTATTCCTCATATACCTACAGTAGCAAGTAGTGCTTCTAGAAATTAAAATTCTCCAAGTAAAGTCATAGGATAGTGTTGCTTCCGAAAACATGGGGTGCTTGCTCATATCAACATTAGCACAATTGTGTCATTTAACCATTTGACTTGCACAATATATGATACAGAACACGGCCTTTTCATTTAACTCTAATGCTGTTTTGCATGCAAAAAATAATAGTGTTTTTATAATTATTATTTAAAATATATATGAAGACACAAAAAAGAAAACCTTTTTGTAACCTATAAACTTTAAAAGAACATATAATCCTTTTTATGCAGCCTACTCACTTCTTAATTGGCATACTAAGCTAATAATCAGATTAGTTGTCTCTTTGCATACTAAACTAATAATCAGACTAACAAAATCAAGAAAAACCTTAGGACTTCATGACTTTCCTAAATGAACGATATCACGTATATGGGCAAAATAGGTGTAAACCACTCAGGCAAATGATCGAACAGTTTGTATGCGTTAAGAAATATAGGTGTGGTCACCGAAATAGAGAAAGCTAGAAGAACTTTTTGACCGAACAAAGGTTGAAGGCTAACAAAACTTAATAAAGAATAAAGAACGAGCGCAAAGTTTGTTGGAGAAAATTACCTGGAGAATTAGAAGACAAACTGAACCGGGCAATAACACGAAAAGGGGGAGAACAGAGAGGGTTACACGAAAAGGCAATATCATGAAGGGGCCAATTTTTTGCGTTTGGGTTTTACCTCCCAAACTTTAAGCCTGCCAATAGAGGAAGGACACTTTTTTTTTTTTTTTCATTAAAACCACCAATGGTGGAGGGATTTATATTCGCTTCCCCTTGCCTTTTAAATAACTAACAAATTTAAGTAATAGTACAAAATATCCGATTCTAAATATCGGTTCTAGTAGAATGCCAAAATGGATTCTACATGAAGCTAAAGCATAGCTTCCAAAAAGAATGAGTTAGCCTAAATTTCTACAACTAATAAACTCATTCTATACATCAAAATGATCCAAGACAGAGGTTTTTGAAAAGAGAACTATCCTCCACTTGCTTATTAGTGAATCCGAAGCGCAAGGCAACTTAGACACAAGGCAGCCTATGGAGCAGTCCATAATTTCAGCCTAAACCTCTATCAGAAGCAAGAAGAGCACCCTGGTAATCTGCAATTTCAGATTCTGATCTGTGGAGCTCAGAATGTGATCTGACCATTATGAGGAAGATTCCAGTTTGATAGCTTAGGGAAGCCTCATTGATGAAAACATCAATGGCTTCATTATCTGCAAAGAAAAAACATCAGTTAGTAGCATCCATTCTTGAAATTCTAAGTGAGGGAGTCCCCATTTGATCTAGTCTAATCATTCCTTGAATAGCATTAGGAAGAGAAGCAAATGTAAAGATGGAATCAGTTTTAGATTGCAGACACAATTTTTCCATTGAATCTGCAGGCAGATTTGCTTCACTGTGAACATGTTGGAGAGTAAATGCAGAAATACTCTGATGTACTAAATCAGCAAGATGAAAAAGTTTCCAATGAGCAGTGATGGGATTAAGAATAGAAGAGATAGCAATTAAGCAATCAGATTCTATAGTGATGGATTCAGTGAACATTTCTGCTGCAGAAACTGCAAATCTAATAGCCTTGATTTCAGCCTCAAGAGGAGAGCTAGCAGAGGTAAAAGATGTATGACCAGATATAAATGCACCTCTGTTGTCTCTAATAATAGTACTAATGCCAGCTTGGAGAGATAATCTACACCATGCTGCATCAACATTAAATTTAAGACCAGCCAAAGGTTTTGACCAAGCAATTTTGAAAATTCTTGGTTTGGGTGGTCTTTTTCCAAGAGGCAGGAAACTATGGTTTGCAATAGAAGCATCAACATCAGAAGAAATGTAAAACGGTTTTGCACAAAAGATCATGAAAAAATTGTCTCTGATTTGCCTAAGAATATAGACAGGTTAGGGAGGGACAGTTTCATACATCCATTTATTTCTAGATTTCCATAATATCCAACAGGTAATAGATGGAGAGAGCCTAATGATTAAATTATGCAGAGCACTCAATCCATTAAAAGTTAGATAAAATGATAATCTTTCCCAGATAGATGAAAATCTCCTGTCAGAAATACCCATAAACATATGCAAATATTTCCAGATGCTCAGACTAAACAGGAGTTAAAGAAGTGGTCAATGGAATCCTCATGATTACATTTAAAACATTTTGATGCCAGACTAATATGCATAGATTTCAAAACATTGTCAAAAGGAAGGTAAGAATTGATCATTCTCCACATAAAGACAGATATCTTCCTCTCTAATCTAGAGTTCCACAGATGGTGAATGGACAAGATATTACCCCTAGGTTGTCTGAGCTTCTTGTAGGTAGATTGGAAAGTGAAATTGCCTTTGGAATCCAGTTTCCATATCAGTTTATCCTCCCTGTGTACCTGAAGCTGTGAATCCTGTAAAAGAACAAGAGTATCAGGGGGAGAAGAGGAGATAGTTGTTGCATAAAATTGGATTTGTCATGAATAAAATTGGCAACAGTGCTATCCATAGAAAGGGAAGTAAGGGAAGGGTCACAGTGATCAATTAAAGGACCAATGTCAAGCCAATTGGAAGTCCATAAATTACAATCACCATTTCCAATAATGACTCTAGAGTGTGATTCTGCCCAAGCATTTACATTACAAATCCTTTTCCAATTAGGTGAGAATTGAGAGGAAGGAGGCAGTGATGAAATTAGGTGAGTCCATAAGGCCTGAGCTTGTTGAAACTTCCACCATAATTTAACTGAGCATGTTTCTATAATGGTATGAATAGACCTGAAACCTAAACCATTTTGAGAGATAGGAAAACATAAGTCATTCCATTTCTTCCATGATTTTTTAGGTTTCTGGTCAGATTCACCCCAAAATAAGATACTCAGTTTCCTCTCAATCTTTTTAATTATCTGTTTAGGAGGAATAATGACTGACCATATATGCTGGGGTATAGAATACAAGCATGAGTTTATAAGAGTGATCTTACCTCCAGTAGAAAGCCACCAATTTTTCCAATTATGCAATTTTGTATCAAAGATTTCTAAAAGAGGATGAAAATGTACATTAAGAGCTCTACCTCTATAAATAGGAACACCCAAATATTTGAATGGAAAGGAACCAATCTTCATTTCTAGGGTTCTTTTGATGGAATTTTTTTGAACAGAAGAGGCATGCTTACAGATAAATAGATCACTCTTATTGTAATTAATTTTCTGGCCAGAAACTTCCTCAAATTTTGACAAAAAAGCTTTGAATCTAATCAGAGTTAATTTATCAGCATTAAGGAAGACTACTGTATCATCAGCATAGCTAAGGTGGGAAACTTGCAAAGCATTACCAGGAAGGTTGAAATACTGAAGCTTACCATTATGAAAAGCAAAAGCTAGACTTCTAGTGAATGCTTTAGAAAATATGTTAAATAGAAAAGGAGAGAGGGGATCACCCTGTTTTATACCTCTTGTTGGCTGAAAAATCTCACTGGCTTACCATTAATAAGAACTCAGAATCAGGCCTGTGAGAGATTTTGCATAATACTAAATATAAATTGACCATGGAACCCAAATTTCATTAGCACAGCCTGTAAAAACTGCCATTTAACCCTATCAAATGCTTTCCTAAGGTCCAATTTTATAATACAGTTAGGATGAGTGCTCTTTCTATTTAAAAATCTGACCGTTTCTTGAAGAAAAATAACATTATCAGAAATGTCTCTTCCTTTCATAAAAGCAGATTGATGTGGAGAGATTATTTTTGACATCAGTGGCTTCAGCCTTTCCATCAGGAGTTTTGAACAAATCTTGTTTAAAACATTAGAAAGGCTGATAGGCCTGAAGTCATCAAATGAGACAGGTGTTTCTTTCTTTGGGATTATGGTGATCCAGGTAGTGGCAATACCTTTAGGGATTTCTTTACCTTGTTGGAATTCAGAAACTGCTGTAAGAAGATCAGAAGCTATAATATCCAAGGATTTAATGAAGAATTTTGCTGTAAAACCATCAGGACCTGGGCTACTATTTTTGTTAAGTGCAAAAACTATCTCCTTTAATTCAGCTAGAGTGACAGGACTCAACAGTTTAAGATTATCATCAGCTGAAATTAATTTAGCAACTTGACTAAGGAAATGAGACTGGAAAAAATCACTATCCTCAGTGCTATCATCAGAGAGAATGTGTTGATAATATACAGTAGCTTCATTTTCAATATCAGCTATATTATCTAACCAAATACCATTTGAGCTTTTAATTTTTGTAATGTTCAATCTGCTCTTTCTTTCCTTAACTGAGTTATGGAAGAATTTGGTATTATTGTCACCCTCTTTGAGCCACTTCACTCTAGCTTTCTGTTTCTAGAAATGCTTTTGTTCAGATACAGCTCTAAGTAATTTAGGTTTAGCAATTTTTAGTTTTAAAAGTTCCTCAGGTGAGTTATTAAGGTCATAGGAAATTTCTTGTTCCTCTAACTCACCCTCTGCTTTCTCAACATTTTCATGAATGTTGCCAAAGTGCTCTTTGTTCCAGATCTTAATGACTTTTTTCAACCTTATCATTTTAAGGTAAAAGCCTAGGAGACCAGTTTCAACCATAGGCAACTTCCAGTTTTCACTGATGACTAGATTGAATTCAGGTCTCTTAGAGCAAGTCCAACAGGTTCTCTATAATAGAGATTTTCTATATTTTTAGAGTTTTTTGTCTCCAACAGATTTGCTATCTCAATCTCTATTATAGAAAAATGATGAGAGAGAAGATTTCATTCTCTATATATGCATAATGAGAGAGTAAATTTGGAGAACGAAATTTATGGGAATTGAATTAGAATTCCTATTTTTAGTAAATTTTTGAAAAAACATTTCATTTTTTCTCTAAAATTTCTAAAATAGCAAAACTGTTGGATTGGGAGGAAAAATTTATAGCAAACATTACCTTTTTTTCTTTACTTTAGAAAATAATTTAGAAAACCTGTTGGACTTGCTCTTATACCAACATGATAGATATGTGACCACGTGATAGAGGAAGGACACGTGATAGATATGTGACCACGTGAATGATTTGGCCAGTTAAAATGGAAAGTTAATCTTATTGCAGATTTAACGCCGGCAAAAATTATTTTAATTATAAAGTGAAAAGTATGGTCCAAAAACTAAAAGATCAAACCAAATAAAAATACCAGGCAAAAAAATATAAAAGATCAAACCAAATGAAAGATCAATTCAAATAAAGGTCAAACTCAAATATAAAATCATCAGGTGCAAACAAAAATAACTCAAACAATTAAAATAATTGTATAATAACCATAAATCTTGTGAAATGTGGTATTATTTTGTCATGCCTGCCATAAAATCATCAGGTGATCTTATACGAGACTTTAATAAAAATATCAATCAAAATTTCTGCAGATTTTTACTATTTTTGCCAAATTTAAAAGTTGAAATTAAATGAAAATTTGGAAACCAAAGGTTTAGGTCTATAATTATGAATTTATGATTATCACTGCAATTTTCAATCAAAATTTCCGCCCAAATTATGTCCATAAATGTGTACTACTAAAAATCATTAAATGGTCATAAATAAAAATCTATAATTATGGTAGGAAAATATATTTAGTAAATTCAATAGAATAACAAATATTGCACAAATACAATTTCGAGCAACCCCAAATGTATATGTTAAGAGCATCTCCAATGCAAGCATCAAATACATAAACTTCACTAGCCACATCATCATTAAGACTCTTAACATAAAAAACAATCTCCAATGCAACCTTTTTTAGCAACCTTTAATCCTACATGTCCTCATTAATTATTGACACCCTCAATTAGACCCTCTCAAAATTGAGGCTCAAATTGAGGCTTCAATATTTAATTTACCATATATATAACATTTAATGCATTGATTTCAATTCATTAAGTAATATTTTAATAATAAAAAAATTGACACATCACAATGAAGGTTGATATATGATTTGTGCATTGGAGAACAAAATTTACTCTTTAAAGTCTCATTGTCCATGTCATACAAAAGCCCAATAATAATTCACCATTTGCCTCATATAAATATGGATGAGGGTCTTTGCATTGGAGATGCTCTAAATAATATTAAAAAGAACGTAGTGTTGTTTATTGAATTTGATGATGTGTCAAGTTTAATGGTTATGAGTAAAAACTCAAAAATAAGAATTTTAAAAGGAGATAGCGAGATGAAAAACTGAAAATTGGACATAATTCAGTTCAGTTCAGTGAAAATACAATTTGATGAAATTCAGGTTAATTCAGTCATGCTGATTCCATTTTTCAATACATCAATTTTCACTTCAGTTCAGTTCAGTTCAGTTCAGTACATCAAGAAATAAGCTCTAGTAAACAGGGCCAAATACTTATACATTTCACTTATCAATAATAAAAATAGTATAAACTGTATAATATATAATAATACATTAATGGTGTGGCAAGCTCTATTAGGGTTGTAAACGAGTCGAGCTCGAACAGACCTGTATTCAAGTTCGAGTTCGAGTTCGTATTGCATGTTCGTGATCGAGTTTGAGCTCGTACGAGTTGAGATATTTTAGTTCGAGATCGATTCGTCTGACTTTTAGAAAGTTCGACCTCGACTCGTGAGCTCGATAAAAAATCGAGTTCGAACTCGAACTCGAGCTAGTTCGAGCTCGTTAAAGTATTAATGAATAAAATTTAATTAATTTATATAAAATTATGTATAAAAATTCTATTCGATCTGCTCGACGAGCCTATCGAGCTGGCTTTTATGAGCTTGAGTTCGAGTTCGAACTGGTCAAACCGAGTTCGAAAACAAATTTTGACCGAGTTGTTCGCGAGTTGTTCACGAATGGTTCAGTTCATTTACACCCCTAAGCTCCATCACAAACTTTATTGTTGCGGGTAGAAGCTGAAAAATAACATTTTTAAAAGGATAAAGTGGGATGAGTAGCCCAAATATGGCCTACATTGCTGCTGCATGTGCTCTTATAAGAACATGAAGCAGGCATCTGGACGGGATGAAACAGGTAGCGCTGCTGGCAGCAAGGGATGGAGAAAGAGGCCACGTGTTGTTTGGTTGTTGGGTTACCGGGAGAAGAGGGGGAAAACCGGTGAGGGGGACAAGAGGGAAAAGTAGGCGGAGGAAAACAAAATTACTATACCACGCCCTATATTTTGCTTAAACACGTTCTGAAATAGTGTAAATACACCCTAAAATATATTTTTTTGTTAATTTTTTAAACTAAATTTATACTCAGTTGCGAAAAATTAAACACGATCTAAATACATTTCTTGATTTTTCAACATCATATTATTTTAAAATATAATCAAATAAGAGTTTAAATACAGTACGTGTTTTAGTAAAATACATGCGTGAAATAATAACAACGAGGAAAAAGGAAAGAGAGAATTTGACAAGGTAATTGCCTAAAGCTAAAACAGGCCTGGGCAAAAAAACGGCCCCTTTTATATTAGCATATTAAGTTTCATAATGAAAAGTGTGCACTAATTATAACTTACTTTTATGTTTTAAAAATAACTTCTTTTTAGTGTACAATGTTTTCCTAATTCAATGTTTTTAGAGTAGAATATGGCCCTGTTTGCTAGAGTTTATTTCCACCATGTACTGAACTGAAATGAACTGAATTGAACTGAACTGAACTGAAGTAAAATTGATGTATTGAAAAATGGAATCAGCATAACTGAATTAACCTGAATTTCATCAATTACATTTTCACTGAACTGAACTGAACTGAATTGAACTGAACTGAATTGAACTGAACTGAACTGAACTGATCTACAGATAAACTCCGGTAAACAGGGCCTATATAAGTTTCAAAATGAAAAGTGTGCACTAATTATAACTTCCTTTTATGTTTTAAAAATAACTTCTTTTTAGTGTTCAATGTTTTCCTAGTTCAATGTTTTTAGAGAAGTATTACCGCCCTTTAAATAAACATTCTAATAAAACTATTAGTTATTTATACAGTCAATCTTTTTTATTGACCTTTTCCAGTTAAGTTTTTTTTTAAAGCATTTAATAGATAAATATAGTAAAGTAAATATTTAACTTGACATTAACCTATATAAAGTAAATTCATTAACTTAGTATGATAACGTAGTGTATCAATTCATATGAGCATGTATACACGGGTTAAAAAATCCAATAGTACACCATGATAATTTTTTAATTTTTAATAGAATGAAAATATTTTGATTAACCGTCTTAAATTTTACTAATATTGATTTTGTTTAAACTAATATGTGCATGGGTAAAGCATTTTTTGACAAATATTTTTAAAGACGGAAAGGGTTTTGACTTTTTTTTTTTTTGACTTAGTTCTAGTGGGAATGAGAAAAATAATGGGATTATATATATTATACAAAGACGGAGGCTATATTAGTTTTGTTTTTGATGGAAAATGTAATATTAATTAAAGGATACAGAAATAGTTGTAGCTCTATTATGTTCATTACACACCAACGATCATATAAATGAAATTTCGACAACACACTCCTAACTTCTATTACTAAAAGCTGAATTTGCCAAGGTGGTTTGAAATCCTTTGGAGAAAGGTGCCAAGACTATATTTGTAACATCCCTCCTAGACCCTCTTTTTACCGAAATAAAATATTTATTAAAATAAATCCAATCGAAATGTTATTATAAAATTAAAATTTAGATTGTCTCAAATCGGCTACATTCTATTACAATTTATTTACTCAACTACAAAATATAATTTGACGACACTATCCTCACGTTCTTCGAAAATTACTCAATGGTCAAACACATCCAAAAAATTTCGATATTCGAAATCTGAAAAGAAAAGTGATTTGAAAGAGGGTGAGGTACAACTAACTCTATTCAAATCGATTTAACGTTTATATTCAACTTTTAAACTTATTTGATTGCAAGTCTAGTCAACTTAACCCTATCATTTTTCTACACTATATATATTAAAATGCTATTAAATAATATCCAAAAATACGGGGTCTCACAATATTAGTTATGGTACAAACAGAAGACAAATTCTTGGGTGAGTCAGCCTCACCCAAGAGGCATGACCAATTAAACACTGTTCTTGGTGAGGTTTGATGAACGGACACAAAAGTTTTGATGATGTGAAATGTTTGATGAACTAACACCGATGTTTGATGAGGTGGCGTCGAGATTTGATGAGGTGGTAGTGAGTTATGATGAGGTGGCAGCAATGAAATTTTCCTTATTTGACCGTGCCTCATGGGTGAGGCTGCCTCACAGGAGAATTACTCCAAACTGAATTACTAAATTTTAATTGATAAGTTGATTTTGAATAGATAGTTAGGCCTTGTTTGCCAGACCTTATCTGTAGATTAGTTCAATTCAGTGAAAATATAATCTGATGAAATTCAGGTTAATTTAGTCATGCTGGTTCCATTTTTCAATACATTAATTTATACTTCAGTTTAGTTCAATTCAGTTCAATGCAGCAAGAAATAATCTCTAGCAAACAGAGCCTTAGTATGGATCCCCATTTTGTAAATTTTGGAGGAAATTGAAGATTTCACCCCATTTTTGAGCTACAAGAGATACTACATATGGTACTACAAAATGAGGATTTAAGATAGTAAGAGAAACTCATCATCTATATGTGTAGAGATAGAAAATCAATTTGGAGGATGCAAAATGTAGTATCTCTTGGAGTTGAGCAAAAATATTAGGGAGATTTTAATATTTCATACTACATTTTGGAGATTATTATGTAGTATCTGTTAGAGCAAGTCCAACAGATACTACATAATAATCTCTAATATGTAGTATGAAATGCTAAAATGTAGCTAAAATTTTTAGTCATCTCCAAGAGATACTACATTTTGCATATCTTACATTTGTTGTCATCAATATTAATAATATTTTAATTTTATTTTCTAGCTTTTCTGTCTTGAACATTGCATATTTTATTACTTTTTGGGGGTGTTTGGTGAAGAACTTTTTGGAGCAAAATTAGCTGAGTGATGACTATTAGCTGTTTGACCAACTTAAAAGGTTAATAAAAGTGTTTAGTGAAGAGCTGATTGAAAGAGCCTATTGGGTCCAAAAAGCCGCGTTTTCAAATCAACTAACTATACTTACCATGTTAAATGCATTCCTTATCCTTTATTTGTATAATTCTTCTTTTGTTTTCTTTTAATTCTTGGAGTTACCATAATAGTTTTCTTTCTATTACCTATCATAATTCTTTTATTGTACTTAACAAATTTTCTTTATTTATGTAATTCTTTAATTGTCCTTACCATATTTTCTGATATTTTTAAATTCTCACCATTCTTTCATGAGTTTTTTGCCTAAATAACCTTATCTTTGAAACTAATTCCTAAAGTAATACTCTTCTAAAACTAATTCCCAAAGTAATACTCTTGGACTATAATTTAATTAGTATTAAAATCCACAATTTTTCATTTATTCTGATTTGACCAACAAATTTCCACTGCCCGACGCAGCTTCGCGCCACCACTCCAAATCCCGCCTCCTCCGTCATCCCGACTCAAGCGCAACTTCTGCGAGCTCTGCGAGACTGCGACCAGATCGAGACCGTGAAAAACACACTGAAGATTATGACCGGATTGCATTGATATGCTAATAAAAGCTTATTGATTGTAAGGTTAAACATAGAACAATATATTATCGTGATTATTTACCTAAATATATTGATTAAACTTATAGGATATGACAATATATTATTTCAAGAATAAATTTATTCTACTTTGCGAGCATATCTCCTACAATATATACTACAATTTAGTATTTGTACTAAATTGAAGCCTTTGATGTCTAAATTGTAGTGGATGATTGTTTCATCAGCTCACCCGCAAGACCGCAACATGCTGAAGGATGCCCTAGGTCTCGAATGAATTAAACGCTCCAATTGACCCTCTTACCAAACACAAAAGGTTTTAATCATAAGCACTTTTTAATAATTACTATTATTTCTGCTCACTTAAAACTTCAAATGCACATACAAGTTCAACATTCCTCCGTTTAAACGTTGACCATGATGATAAAATCATTGGTTATTTATGTACTCATTCATCTAATCTAATGTTCAAAAAAATTAATACTATTTGATGGTGATGGAATTCTAAGATTCACGAGTTTTCTTTAGGTAATGTCTGATCATCTAATCTAATCTTCAAAAAAATTAATATTATTTGGTGTTAGATTTGCACCTCTATGCATATATGTGTGCTATGCATGTTCTTAGGTGAAGTTTGAATATGCGACGTGATAAGAATGATATTTCTTCAGGTACTGCCCTGATCTTAGTTTTTTCCCCATACTATTTGGTCTTCGTGATCAATTAGATTTTCTTTATATTCCGGAAATCTCAATTTTGTGAGCAGAGAAATATTTGATTGTGCGCTAATGTCTAATGTTGAAAATTACTCTTTAACTTAGACACGTGTGTGTTTTGTGATGGCTAATGTAATGATGGCTCACATGGTGTTGATTATGTGCATGATGTTTTGACAATATTCTGACAATGTCCTGGATTTAGTTTAGTAATATATTTTATATGGGATCATCTATTTTAAGTTATCCCATATAATTAATTTCTAAATTAGTGTATAATATTGATTTGTTTTTTATTTAGTAAATAACATTTTTTGAATTATTTCGTGTATAACATTCATTAACTTTTACGATGGACTATTTTCCCTATTTACAATTGTGTATGTATTATAGGATTATAGAAAGTTTAGTAAGATCATTTTAATCACCTTATATATAAGATTATTTCTTTATATAACATTAAACCCAACCAAGTTAGATTTGTTTTATAATATTTTACTCTCTTTTTTCATCTATTGATATACACGCAATTCATTATGCTTTTATAAATAGGTGTGCCTAACTGTTTGTACATAATTGAACAAATTACAACTTTATATTATAAATCAAATGACCTTGAATAAATAAGTCATTTATTATAAACTCTAAATAGAGAAAGTTTCAAATAAGGGCACATTACGGTAAGGGCAAGTCAAAAGGAGTCCATTTTCTTCAAAATTGAGGGTTCGATTATTTTAATTATTTTAGTTATTTTAGTTTAACCCTGAAATTTTTATACTTGATTTTGATATTTTATTTGGTTTGATGTTATTTGATTTGATCTTTTAGGTTTTAGGCCTTTGATTTTTTTATTTGGTTTGATGTTATTTGATTTGATCTTTTAGGTTTTAGACCTAATGTTTTTATTTGACTTGATCTTTTAGTTTTTGGGTAATATTTTTCACTTTATTTCCTGGATCTTTTATGTTTTATGGTCCAAATAATTAAAATAATTGTATAGGAACCCCTAATATAATAGAAGGTGGTCTCATTTTGACCTGCCCTTACCGTAAGGGGACCTTACAGAAGACGCTCACATAGAATTATCATTATATTATTTTAGTGATAATAAAGTGAAAGGAAATAAAGTGAAAGTTCATGAAACGGAGGAGTATTATCTAACGAAAATCTTCCACCATTTAATTACTTATCTTGCCATTTGAAAGTTCATGAAAACTTTTTTTTGTTTGAAAAAGGAAGACTTTGGAGTAATCTTTTTTGAGTCTTCAAAAAAAATAAATACTAAATTATCTTTGAAATAGTTTTATTTATATTAGTTGGTATAATATCCATGAACATGAAGATACGAATATTTAAAATTTTAATTAGTATAATTCATAAATATTTCATTTATAATTTAAAATTAAGTGATTAATAATATAAATATATTAAGTGTTTAAGTAATAGATTGTATTCATGTCCTTATATAAATTAATTTAACAAACAGCTATTAAGAATCAGCTAATTTTACCAAACACTTTTACACAATCAAATGTAATCAGCTAGTCAAATCAACTAGTCAAATCAACTAGTCAAATCAGCTAATACAATCAGCTAACAGCTAATCACCAAACACCCCTTTAACATTCTAGCATTGAAGATGAGAGGAGAGAGAAATAAATTTAACTTAGAAATAGAAAATTTGTCATAATCAATGAGATCTATACTATATATAAAAGTGCTACATTTTGAAAGCATATGGAAGCGCCACAAGACGCTCTCATTGAATTTTCACATTCTTTAAAATAATAATAAAAAACACTATTTCCACAAGAGTCTCTAGAATATATTTTTTTTGTTCTTTGAGCAAAAGTTTCTCATTCAATCTTTTTTTTCCTTAATTAGAAAATTAATATGTTTGGCTTTTCTGAACAAGTTTTTTAATCCTAATTTATTTAAAATAACAAATTTTCCACCTAATCCTATAAAAAATAGATTTAATGAAATATACTCTACTAATCAAGATATGAAATTTATGGAGTATAATAAACCTTCCATGTGTCGATTTGATGACTACTAATACTATTTTAAAGATTAATCGCCGTACATATCTATATATAAATTTTTTTTAAACCTTGAACCTCAAAATATGTAAAATTATTATGGCTAACAAAATTAATATGAATCGGCCATGAGCCCGGGCATTATCTAGTTGCATTTAATATTCAATCCTCAAAATTTTGTTTCTCTCTCTACATGAGTGTCTCATACTACCTCAAAACTACATTTTGTAGTAGCACATGTAGTATTATTTGGAGCTTAAAAATGGGGTAGAATCTCCAATTTCCTCCAAAATGGAGTAGAATCTCCAATTTCCTCCAACAGATACTACATAATAATCTCCAAAATGTAGTATGAAATGTTAAAATGTAGCTAAAATTTTTGGTCATTTCCAAGAGATACTACATTTTGTATATCTTACATTTATTGTCATCAATATTAATAATATTTTAATTTTATTTTCTAGCCTTTTTGTCTTGAACATTACATATTTTATTACTATTTAACTTTCTAGCATTGAAGATATGAGAGGAGAGAGAAAGAAATTTAACTTTTTAAAAAAATGTCATAATCAATGAGATTGCATTAAATTTTCAATCCTCCAAATGTTGTTTCTCTCTACACATATGGATGATGAGTTTCTCTTACTACCCCAAATCTACATTTTATAGTAGCACATGTAGTATCTCTTGGAGCTTAAAAATGCGGAATTATTGATCTTAGACTTGCTCTTATAGTCTTCTTGTTGTAAAATCTTTTGAATTTCACGGAATTTGTGACGCCATAGACAAAATGAACGGAATTTGTTGTACACATTAGAATCTTTGTTTCTAACACAATAAAATTTGAACCTTTTTTTCTTGAGTTGCAATTGTATTACAAACTTGAAACTTCGTTACGTTGTTGCCCCAAACAGCAGAATTCACGCAATAACATTCCACATCTAGGACTCAGATAGTGAACAAAATTATTGATCAAAAAAAAAAAATTGTTCATTGAAAAAAGTGAAGAAAAGGGTGCAATTTTTACACGGGAAATATAGGAGTACTAAGGATCTCCAGTGACTTTTCCTACTATGTTTACACAAGAATCTAACAATGCCATTTCATGACCTGACACAAGTATAGTTCTCTCACTAAGCATGTTCTTAACATCTTCTAAGGCTCAACATACAACATGCAAAATTGCGACATTAGCACCCATATAATGCCTTCAACAAAGCTTTAAAATGCATGTCCAGAAGAGGAAGAGAAAAGAAGAAAAAACTGACACAGCATCACATATGTTTCACTTCTTTTTCACCGTTCTCTTAGCTTTAATAATCCTCCTACCTGACTTTTCTCCAGTCAGCCCACTGCTGCCCATCGAGAAGCTTCCTCCTGCACCAAACTCCAGACTGCCAGATGCCTGGAAAGGATTCGCATTCTGTTGCACTGCTTGATTTTGTTGCCCAGAAAACACAAACGGCGCTTGTGGAGCTGCTTGATTTTGTTGCCCAGAAAACATGAACGGCGTTGGTGGTGCTGCTTGACTTTGCTGCCCGGTGAATGGGAATGGATTTGTTGACTGTGCTGGAAACCCAAAGCCACCTAAAGGAGAAGGCACAGGCTGTTGGCCAAACATAGGAGCTACTGGCATGGATGAATTCACATTATCCTCGGCCATAGTTTGATCATTATTTACAACTGAGGATGTAAAGGAAGGGGCAGTGCCACCAAACACTGGTTGCCCACCAAACAGTGATTGAGCAGATGAAGTTGAAGACCCAAATGCGGGTGTACTGGTAGTACTTTGAAAAGAACCAGAGGAACCAAATGCAGGTGCACTAATAGTAGTTTGAAAAGAACCAGAAGAACCAAATGCGGGTGCACTACTAGTAGTTTGAAAAGGACCAGAGGAACCAAATGCGGGTGCACTACTAGTAGTTTGAAAAGGACCAGAGGAACCAAATGCGGTTGCACTTTGAATTGAATTAGAGGACGGGAATGCTGGTGTAGAACTTTGAAAAGAAGTAGAGGACGTTCCGAACACTGGTGTAGAACTTTGAAAAGAAGTAGAGGAGGACCCAAATGCTGGTGTAGCACTTTGGGAAGTAGAGGACCCGAAGACTGGTGTGCTATTAGTTCCAAAAGAAAAGCCAGTGGAAGAAAATGAATTAGCACCAAAACCGCCAGCACTGGCAGAATTTGAACTAACCGTGTTCCCTGCTGAAGAATTGCCAGCAAAACTGGTGAACACAGGAGTGCTAGATGCACTTGCATTTGTGGCTGAACTGAATAGTGAGACAGAAATGCTGGAGTCCGTGGCCTTTGTCGCTGATGTATTTGTACTGATCACATTGTTCTCAGAGGAAGAAGCTTTGGCACTAAAGCTATATATGCCAGGGGTGGCTCCACTGCCTTGACCAAACTGCTTAGTTTCAGATAGGGGAGGCGAGCTAAATGATGGAATACTGGACACAGAAGCTACAGTAGCTGGAGAAGATCCAAACGTAAAAGGTGCAGAAGGTGCAAACTGAACTTGAGCCATTGCAGATACACTTCCAGCTCCAGATCCAGCAAAAGATGTATTTGCACTGGGTAAAGGTCCACCATTGGAGCTTGAGAGGGGGACAAAAATGCCACTTCCAGCAAATGACTCCTTTCCAGTTCTGGGGCCATGCACTTCTGCATTTGATGCTGAAAGAGAAGGGTTACCAGCAGACTCAGTATTAAAAGTCGTCTTTGGAGCTACAGTTGCTTCAGGTGATAACAAAGTAGCACTGAATGTGGTAGCACCAGAGCTGCTGGCACTAGCAGAAGCAAAATTGCTAGTACCATTGGTAAGATACGAATTCGTAATGCCAGATGCGTCTGAGAAAATAGAAGGTCTTGTTGCAGGTGCCCCTTTGTCTGTAATGGGGTAGCTAAAGGAAATACTAGTAGATGGTGTTGAACTGGAAGGAACAGAAGGCGAATTATCCATTTTCCCATTTGTTTTGGCAGATTCCGCTACACTGTTGTCAATTCCCTTCACAGACCCGGGAAGAATACTGGAAAAAAAATCAGTTATGTAAGTACTAATGCAAACATAGATGCATTAAGAAACAACATGAACTATACTTGATAAAGATCTTCTGCATGGGTATGCAAAAGAGATGCAGAGTACACAGTGGATGTTACTTGCAAAACGCAAATCAAATAAATTCAGACACTGTTGAAAATTAGTTTCCAGATAATGATTCATACATTAACATTTTACAGTAATTAGAATAAGAAGATAAGCTTAGTGTGAACCACAGTTTCAGCCTATGCTACTTCATCTAATTTCAAGTGTCAATAAATAACACAGGTCAATAATTATCCAGTTAATGTTTTAGAGTGTGACTAAACTCACTAAGTATAACTAGAACTGACCTGTCTGGATTTGGAAGCAGATACGACCATGGCTCTGGGCCAGCAGGGTTGACTACTGGATCAGATCCTAGAACCTTATTTGATGCTTGTTTTGTGCTGTCAAACTCCACTTTACAGCCAGATATGCATTCCGGTGGTGTCCTATGGTCAGGCAACACTGGAAGTTTGTCTGGAAGTGATTTTTCAACAGTAAGTGAATTTTGTTTCTCTTGATTTGAATTGACCTTGGGCAATACTTCAAGAGTAGGCCCATCACAGCTAGTGTCATCATCCAAATCCTACAAATCCAACAAAGCAGTTGCGTTATCGAAATGCGTATGAACAGAAAATGCAGCAGGTTGACCATTACATCAATATTTTAAGGTTGGTTTGACACAAAAAGAAACTGACACAACAAGAAACTGACAACTCTCAGAATGGCCATAGCCTAACCCACAAATTGAAAGACAGACTACAATTATTCAAACGAAACCGTTCTCACTAACCTCATGAACGTTCATTGTAAAACCTAGTTTCTTTGGAGGATTTTCAGTATCTGCTTTGGCAACAAAATAAGCCTCGTTACTTGTGGAAGTACCCGCTACTGAAGTTTTAGCATCACCATTTCCTGGAGTTGATACACCATTCTTCAGAAAAACAATATCTTCTGCATTGTCCTTCTCTTTATTAGGAACATGGCAACTAATCTGTTTGCCTGGTGAGCCACCATCCAACTTATCATGAACATGATTGTTGTACAAAAGCTTTGAAGAATCAGCATCCTCGAGGCTTTTAAGAGCCTGTCCTCTAAGCATATCCGTGGTCAGTTTAGCTGGTGACTTAGACTTGGGTTTAGAAGCCATGAGTTCAATATGCTGAAATATCTTTTCAGCCATCTTAGTGGAATGAGGAGGTACGTGATCATAACTTGTTCTTGATGTTCGAAGATCATCATTTCCCCCACTGAGTTTTGAACTTCTTTGAACCCTTTCATCTATTAAAGAATGTTGACGTGCAGTAGAGCTACTTCCAATTTCTTGATAAAGATTAGTATTATGAGGCTTTTGACGGGTCCTCCGCATAGACCCCAGATCATCATCAAGCATAGAACTCCTACGCTTTAGAGCCTGCAGCAAACAATACATGCCAAATAAATTATATAAACCATAAAACTAGAAGTTTGAAAAAGAACAAATACAAGTACAAAACAGGTACCATTCTGTTGGACCCCAGCTCCCCAAGTTGTTCATTTACAGATAGTGCAGGCAAGGGTCCTCCAAAACCAGACAGCCTTGACCCGCTTCCCTGAAAATTAAATTACACCCATTAAAACTAAAATCACTTGGGAAAAAATAGATTGTATATAACGGAAGTTGCTAGTTGCTACCTTTCCAAAAGCTGTTGGGTGGACTTTAGAATAGGGGGTTCGAGCCATTCTGTATATTGCTGATCTGCCTCGAGATCTAGGAGTGACAAACCCATTCCCTGGACCCTCACCGTGAGATCCCTTTGTCGCCATTGGTGTCACAGAAGATTTTGGAGTATATGGAACATTCATCAGCATATTAGATTCTTCTCTTACAGCACGAGTGCGCAGGCCCAACATTGAAGGAGAAATTCTTGAAGTCTGATTGCCCATATAAGCTTTTGCAATTTCAGCTGGAGAAGCAATGTCTTCTTCAAGAACCTGATGGCAAAATAATCAACATTAGGTGACAAAAAATCCATAAAACTGTACATATTATAAATAAAATGTACAGATAAATTTACATCTGTAGAACAAGAGTCAGTGCCTTACTCTTGTACTAATAGCAGGAGTTACATTCCTGCCATGAGACAAGCCATATGGCGTACTTTGACCTGCTAATGGACTTGAAAAATGCTGTTGCTGCCTTTCTGAATTTGCAACAAGTTTCTCATGCTCTGCTTCACTCCGGAAATCACTGTTACGAGACCCATCTTCAGCTCTTGATTGCAAAAGTTCAGTTAAATGATCAATCTCAGATCTGTACAATAAGAAACAAAATAGCGGGCACATGTTAATATACAAATAGTGGAAAGAATTGTTCATGGACCCAAAATACATAAGTATATTATATGTATGATTGTAAAGGATAATTAGCTACATAAATAAAATGCAAAGGAATTGGTGTGTTCATATAGGAATGGTGACCATCCCCATTTCAACAGTTCATATGTTGAAAGCTTACCGTGTAAAGGTCTTATTCTTCAACTCGTGCTCAAGGTACGAGATACCATTGTTGACTGCTTCTTGCACTCCAGCCTGTTCAGACCAAGCAGATGAATAGATATAATGGAAATTACATACAACAAAAACTCTCTCAAGGTAAATGGCCCAGGGACAGATAATTTTGAAGAAAATAAGCAATCACTTCTCCATATATGAAACTTTGTAGCCACCAATTTGTCAAGATTACAGAAATAGAACACAAGTGGATCAAATGCATAGGAAAACACAGAAAAGTAATCATAATCAAAAGCTGTCTAGATTTAGCAATATGGTAGATCGACTGATATCTGCTCGACAATCTAAGCAATATAATAACAAAGATAGAACAAGAAGCCTCTTCACTGAAGGCAATATAAACTAAAATGCTCCAAGAAATTCATAGTTCCTCAAAGCAATAACTTAAAAATAAGTGACGTACTTTTTCAGCAGCCTCTGGTCGCTCGTTGCTCAAGACATGGTGCGTCACTGTCAAAACGGAAAATTACTCGTTAGTTAACTGAAATATCACCAAATCTAAGAATCTAAAAAGAGAATCTACCAACCTGGAGGCGGCGGCGGGGGTGGCGGAGGAAGGCGCTTGCGGAAGACGGACGCGAAGAACCTCTGAGCACTGGAGGCGATGAGCCTGGAAGCCGGCTCGACCACAATCTTGGAGAGCCAGCTAGGGTTTCCAGGTGCGGGGGGGCGGTCGTAGGGGGTGGCGTGCGCCGCCTTGCGAAAGGGGCGTTTACGAAACTTCCCACCGGCGCCACCACCATTGCCGCCGTATCCGGAGGACTCGCCCGCGGCGGCCATGAATTCGAACGAACTGTGCGTGAAGGGGAGGAGAGACAAGGGAGGGAAAAGTAAGAAGTGCGAAGAGGGAGAGGGAAAGCGAAAATTAGGGTTTTATTATTGTGCCGCGCCACGCGAAATTTCCCCTTTCTTGGTTTTTTATTTTTCCGTTTTTCTCTTTTTCTTTTGGAAAAAGCGAGGGGGTCTGAAAACCATAACTTTTTCCACTTTTTTTTTTATATTCAAATTTTTTTCCTTCGAAAAACAAAACTTTGGGGTTTGGATCTGGATTTGGCGGTTGAATTTTGGCGGTTTGGGAAAAAATTGGATATTCATATTTTGTCACTTGTAATGATTTTCTTTGTGATTATATTGTCTGATTTCTTACCAGATGAAAACTCTACAGTGTTATTTTATTAAAGTTAACCGATCAATATTTTTTTTTAAATCACCGATCAACAACAGTGCATTACGCCATAAAACGATAAGCATTTAAACTAGGACGGAATAGAATGTAATAATGTAAAGTAGTATACACTTGAAGCTGCATTCATCAATCAAGTATGAAAGCTAAAACTTGTCCACAGCCAGATAGAAGTTAATTTCCTACTGTACACAACTCAGCAACAACACAAGTATAAAGACTGTTCTTCGGGATTGTATGACAAAAGTTTGGTAAAAACAAAAAAAAAATCTCCCTAAAGTTTGAATGCATCCCTGAAATTGATGCTGATGCTGCTCTCCATGCTCTTCTTACCAGCCCCGGGGTTCCCCCGTTGCATCATCGCCACAAACTCGTTGTAATCAATACGTCCGTCCTGCACAGCCAAGAAAAGTAAACCAAGATCATTTGGGTGATTTCTCATTCCAAGATAAAAGTTTTAAAAAAATGCATATTTACGACACTGTAACTAACATTGTCCTGGTCCACATCTCTGATCATATCATCCAGGCTGGTATCATCCATGCCAAATTCCTTGCAGGCATGCTGAAGTTCATCTGGGGTGATGTAACCACTTCCATCCCTGTCAAAGTAGTTGAAAGCAGCAAATAGATGGTCCTCTCTTTCAACTCGGTTGAGATGTAGTGTTGCAGCTACAAACTCCCCATAATCAATAGTTCCGTTGTTATCCACATCAGCCTAGATGTTCCGGAAATACATCAGACAGCAGTTGATTGTCGTAGAAATGTAAATATTCTCGTAGCATGTAAAAAACGTTGGAACTTACAGCTTGCATTAGATCATAAATCTCAGACTCGTTAAGATTGGCACCAACGCGTTGTAATCCACTCTTGAGTTCTTCGAAAGTTATCTGGCCACTATTATCTGCATCTATCATCTTAAACATCTCTCTCAGTCCAGCTATTTCTTCTTCAGACAGAGACTCTGCAATTACCTGAAATTTTGAAACATTCTTAAACTTCCATGCTATTGAACTGAAGTTACATGTATCCAGTTGATAACAATCATGAAAGAATTGGATTGGTGATTTTAAATACGGCATACCCTTAAAGCCATTTTCTTTAGTTTATTCATTGCAGAGAACTGTTTCATTCGGCTTAACACTGCCGAATCAAGAGGTTTGTCAGGAGCTAGACCATCAATTTGAACCCAAGGGTGGCCTGCACAGTTTCCAAATTCCATTAGCTTTAGCTTATCATAGTTATTCCATTTTTTTCACACATCTACTTCTCAACTAGCATTGCAGAAGTCTCCCATAAAATGTCTAAAGAACAGATAAAAGGCACAGCGAAATTAATTGTAGCAATGGCTTCCTTGAAGCCTAAATCTCAAGGGATGCAACATTCCTGAAAACGTAATTTGGAGAATCACAGTATTATACTATTATTGCCACAACTCACATCATTATAAAAGGTAAAGGAATTTACACCAATACCATATCTGCACAAGAGCACATGTATATTGAAAATGGCAAGTTACACTAGTTACTCTGTGGTCGTAATAAGAGGATTTACTAACCGATGTCGTACACAAGAAACCACAACAATCATGATATTATGTTTATGGATGTAAATGCACTGCAGATCTTTGCAACTTAATAAGTTCAGAATCAAACATATGTCAAATTAAGTAAGCAAAGATACATAGCTCTAAATAAAATCAATATCATTGGAGTCTGGAGTCTGGAACATGTGAATGAATAAATGAAGATACAATTCAATATTATGAAATAAACTTACACAGGACTTCATGTGCTGTTAGACGCCTTTTAGGGTCTCTAAGAAGCATTTTGCGCACCAAGTCCTTTGCGCTGTCCGAAATACTGGGCCATGGATCAGATGTGAAGTCGAGATCTCCATGCAAGACTTGTTCAAATATTCCTTGCTCGGATTCTGTACTATTGACAATGAGATTAGAAGAAGGAAAATGCAAGATTTATTTTATGCATGAAAGCATAAAAGAAAAGTAGTCCTTAAAACAGCTTTTAAAATTCTGACCAGCCCAGAAAGGAGGTACACCGCTCAGCAAAATGTAGACAATTACTCCGGCGCTCCAGACATCTGCTTCCGGACCATAACGCTTACGGAGGACCTCAGGTGCAACGTAATATGGACTGCCAACAACATCAGTAAATTTGTCTCCTGAACATGAAGCTAAACTTCAGCATTTGAAACTGAACAAAGTATATATTTTAGAGCTTAAAATGCTAAATCCAATCTCATAAAACAGTTACAAGTCTTGGCCAAAAATAGAAACTACCCACTTTCTACTTTATCCACTCATATATGCAAAAAAAGTCAAAACAGGAGCAGTTACTCAATGCTCGAAGAACAAAATCTGTAATTGCTATGTCAGAATACAGAATCGACATACACGGAAAAATGAAAAGAAAAAAACAGATAGTAATATTTTGGTGCTCAAAGACACACCTTTCCTATTATCAATACACTAATTTATAGAAGAAATCTACAATAGAATTATTACTTTTTTTGAAATATACAATGGACTTATAATACCTAACTAATGCAGGGCTACCACCATGCCTTATTCTCCGTCCTGTAACTCCTAAACCTCTTAAATAGCATTAACTATGTCACCCTTTACGTCTGTAACTCCTAACCCCTTAACTAGCAATAAGCATCATATAGACTAGCTAGCATTAACTTATTATTCCACCTATGCAACTAAGGCTAATCTTTCAAAAAAAATAAAAAATACATTGGGTAATAATCCATATGGATCCCCAATAAAATCCCACCCCCTTAATGGATCCAAATGGTTAATCAAACAAAGCTAATGAAAACTCTCAAAGCAAGGCCATGGAAACTTCGAGAGTAATCAGTTTTAAGATCACTACAAGCATCACAAAATCTGCAAATTTATTTACGTGTTTGAGTGAGAAAACAATATCCAGAAATGTAAATGCATGAAATTTTTTGCAATGCATTTCAATGACAAAAAGTGCTAAGTTGGAATCCCATTCCTAACTAGGGATAGCATCAAACAATGTCCATTAATTCAACTCCAGCGGTCAGGAGACAACAGGCACACTACTCAATAAGATTGATGAAGTAAAAAAAAATGCACCCAAGCTACATAAAACAGATTTCCGGAAGTCCAAATCGAAAATAATATAGGAATCTTTTGAATCTAACTGAGTGTGATCATCTGGAATTAAAGGCTATAAATTTATGGCAGATATCTCTGCAGACTATATGCAATCATAAAGACACTTTGAATACTAACAAAATCTTTATAAAGCAAATTTAAGGTAAACTATACCTGGCTTGAAAAACATAGATAAGCCAAAGTCAATAGTCTTGAGAAGTGAATCTTCTTTCTGATCAACAAAAAGGAAATTCTCAGGCTTGAGATCCCTATGCATCACCCCTAAAGAGTGACAAGCTTCAACAACCCCAACAATGGTCCTAGTAAGCCCAGCAGCCTTCCTTTCGGTATAATGGCCACGCTGAATAATCCTATCAAAAAGTTCACCCCCTGCACAGCACTCCATAACAACATGAACAGCAATAGCATCCTCATAAGCGGCCTTGATAGAAATGACATTCGGATGGCCAGCCAAGTGGTGCATTATCTGAATCTCCCTCCTAACATCCTCCACATCATCATCAGTCAGAAGCTTCCTCTTTGCAATCGATTTGCAAGCGTACTGCTTCCCTGTCAACTTCTCCACACAGAGGAACGTTGTCCCAAACTGACCTTGTCCTAACTTCTTCCCCAAGGTGAAAAAATCCCTCAAATTCCCAGTCTTGGTTTGCAAAACAGAATCCTTCAAACCACTAGGAACCCTCTTCACATACTGCGGTTTCCTAGGCGGCAGCTTTTGCTCCGGCTTTCTCTCTTCTTTCGGTTCAGGCTCTTCCGGCTTCGGTTCAGTAATTTTAACCGGCTCCGGTGGCTTGCTCTGGACAGGAAACGGGGCCTCGGGCGGGGTCACAGAATGCACACTCTCTCCATTCTCTACAACAACCTCCTCAGGGGATCGAGTCCGCCACATTGCAGCTGAAACGGACTGCAAGAAACCAGTTTTCGGAATGCTCGGTCCAACACAAGTGTTCCCCATCTAGTACCTCTACTCAATCTCCCAGCAAATCAATAAGAAGATCCGGAGACTCTACACCATAAAAGATCTATCTACCTGATCAACCAATCAACTAGCTCCAAGTAGCTAACTTTAGTTCAACCATCAAAGAATCCTAGTCAATCAAACGAAACACAGCAATCCAGTGATCTTGAACTGGGATTTTAATTGAAGAAGCAGATGAAAACAAGAAGACGCGAGAAGAACAAGAAACAGTGGTTGGCCGGATGAATAAACAAAGAAGAAGAAGTGGAGTACGAGAGATCTTGATTGTCCGATGAAGACCAAGTGAAATGGGGTTCGGTGAAATTCTTGTTTGCGCCTGCGACTGCGAGGGAGTCTCTGGTTTTACTTGTCCCGTGTGTCTCGCTGCGGCTGTCTCATTAGGCAAAGGGTAGAGAAAGACGCGTCTGCCGCTTTGTTGTGAAAATATACAATCCAATTTATTTATGGTTTGCTTCCGTCAACTGTCCACTTTGCTACAACTACTGCTTGCTACTCACTGCATTAGAACTTTTTCTTAGAAAATTATAATTCTGTTATGAATAATAAAATTGCTCATTAGCATTAAACTTTCTTTTTTATGAAAAACTCATTAGCATTAAACTAGAGTAAAGATATTAATTATATTCACTATTCATTTGTTCTAGGTAAATACTAATATACTATGCCTTTCCAAGCGATTTTTTCTCTCTAGCAAAATAATCTTTCCGACCAATTATTTTCTCTCCTCCACCGCTCTTTTACCCAAATTATAACGGTCAGAAACGGTCACAACCTCTCCGTGCCCATGGCGGTGCCACCGCCTCACCGCGGCGGAATCAACTCGGGGAACACTTTCCTCCAAGCTCTAGCAAACCGACCTCCCCCTCTCAGCAACTCTTTGCCCTCTAATCCAGAAATAGCTCCCAAAACACTTTACAAGGGCGAGATTGCCTGCATCGTCACACGAAAGGAGGCGGAGACGCTCGCATCACACTATCAAAATGCTCTAGTCGGAAAATTCGCAAGGAGCAAGCCAACTATGGAATCACTTCAAGCTGCGTTCAAATCCGTTGATTTCAAAGGCAATTATCAGCTGGGCTCCATCGACTTCAGACACATTCTAATCAAATTCCAGTTCAAAGAAGACTACCAGAGATTATGGCTCAAAGGTAGTTGGATTTTCGTTGGTGCTCCGATGAAGGTCTTAAAGTGGACGATTGATTTCTCCCCGGAAACAGAAAGCTCTATAGTCCCAGTTTGGGTTAACATCCCCAAGGTACCTATATTCTTCTACAATCATGATATGATTAAATCTATGGGGAACCAAATAGGCAAATTTATCAAAATGGATATTGCCACTGCCACATTATCTAGGCCATCTGTTGTTAAAATTTGTGTTGAAGTTGACATCCAACAGAAGCTTCCCAACCACATTAGGGTAGGAATAGAGGAGGATGGTGTTGAGTATGGAGTTGAAAAACTGCCAATAGAATTTGAAGACATCTCCTATTATTGCTTTCATTGTAAATGCATTGGACACTATAAGGAGCAATGCATTCAGCTTCACCCTGAGCTTAGGAAAGCTAGACAACAATGGATGGACAGTAAGGTCCCTCAAACTGTAATCAGAACCCCAAATGTTAACAATGACCAGTTGAAACCACAAGTTGCTGAGCTACCTGCCACTGCCACTGCACCAAATGCACCTCTGATGAACACAAATGCTCAAGATGGTGGATCATCTGGTGTCTCTGCACAGGGTAGAGCTAGGACCATTCAAGCTCAGAAGAAATTTCAGAAACCTGGTATCAAACCAGTTGCAAAGGCTAATCAGAATCATTTCCAGTTCCAGAGGAATCAGAAGCCAAAGATGAACTATATTCCAAAAGATGTGGTAGTCCCCAGTCCAGCCATGCAAGTGGAATCTCCTCACTCTCCACTGACAGTAACAAAGGAGCCCCATCCTTCTAAGGTTTCACCTAATATGATGCATATCTCACATAAAGAGGACAACTCTAGCTCTGAGGAACTGTTTGAATATGTGCCAGAATCTCCACTTCAGTCAGCATCAACACCTGGAGATGTCTCAAAACTCAACCATCCTGATAGCCCTTTTTTCACCACACCAAAACACAGGAGACATATCAGGGATTCATGGGATGATATAAACCTCAGATTGACTACATGTAACTCCTCCACAATAAATCCTTACAAAGCTGATCAGTTTCTTTTCCACTCTCAAGACAGAAACAGGAACAGGTTCATGCCACTGATAATGGAGGAGGAGGGTGAAAATACACTCAGGGAAGATGACATTTTCAAAGAAGCTGAGGAATCCCTCTCAGACAGTTCCACAATGAAATAATCCCATCTTCTCTTACATCCCCACATAAAGGTAAAGGCAAGGTGAGTTCTAAGGTACCTTTGAAAACCTTCTTTACCCAAGTTAATAGATTCATGACTGGATCACCAAACAGCCATAAAAATGATGTTTTATGATGTGTACAAACCTCAAAAATAAAGTCCTTGTATGGAACATTAGAGGGATGGACACATCTCTTGATAGATTAGAAAGCATGATTATAAAGCACAACTTTCAACTCATCTGTCTAATTGAGCCAAAGCATAAGAATGAGGAATGCATATCTTATATGAAAAAGTTTCATTATAGTCAATGCCTACAATCCTCTTCTGGTAATATTTGGTTGATGTGGAATAATGATATGCAAGTAGTTCTTAATCAGGATCATGATCAATTTATGCATGTCTCTATTTCATGTCAACATACCAATGCCATGTTTGATGCTGCTTTTGTGTATGCTCCTAGAAACCTTAGGAGTAGAAGGGCACTATGGCATAGTCTTAAACTTATCACATGCCCTGATACTATTTTTATAGGTGATTTTAATGCCATGACCTCAGTGTATGAGTATAAGGGACCATCTTCTCCTAATCTAGTCAGTATTTCTGAATTCAATCAATTCATTGATAGCTTAGCCTTGGAAAATGTTAACACTGTCGGTAGCATTTTCACTTGGACTAATGCTAGGCTTAGATCCCAACAATAGAGAAACTAGATAGGGGATTGTGTACTGCCTCTTGGAATTTGAGGTTTTCATCCTCATCTATCCAAGTTTTAAACAAGTTATCCTCAGAACACTGCCCTTTGTTTTTACAGATTGGTAGTCAAATCATTTCTTGTCCTAGGCCTTTTAGGTTCCTAAACACATGGCTAAAGAGAAAAGAACTCTTGCCTTTCATTAAGGAAAACTGGGAACAGTTCCTTAATGAAGATGGCATGCTTGGTTTTTTCTTAAAGCTACAAAGGCTTAAGAGAAGCTTAAAGATATGGAATAAAGAGGTCTTTGGGGATATAAACAAAAATGTAGAAGAAGCTGAAGAAGCTCTTAGATTACAGGAAATACATTATGATAATTCCACAAATGATCAGGAACTCTCTGAACTTAATAGGAAAAAAGCTGTGTTAATCAAAGCAATTAGAGAGAGGAAACATTTTTGGAAACATAAATCTAGAGTTAATTGGCTGAAGGATGGTGATGAAAACACCATTTTCTTTCATAACTCTATCAAAGAGAAAAGAAACAGGCTTAGTATCACTAAAGTCAAGGGTAGGGATGGGAGATGGTTGGATGAAAGCATTGACATTGAAAATGAGGCAGTTTCTTATTATGAGGAATTGCTATCTTCATCCAGCCATCCAGACCAAGGTCTCTTCTATTCCCACTTCCTATCCAAAATTCCAAACTGTATTACCTCTGAGGATAATGATAGTTTAATTCTTCCTGCAACTCATGAAGAGGTAAGGAGCATTGTTTTTAATCTCAATAAAAACAGTGCCCCCGGCCCTGATGGTTTCACAGCCTCATTCTATATGAAATGCTGGGACATCATTTCAATGGATGTAACAAAGGATGTCAATGAATTTTTATCTACAGCTAGCATCCCAAAAGGAATATCTTCTACTTGGATAACTATGATCCCAAAGAAAGTATCTCCCATGTCTTTTGATGATTTCAGAACAATTTCCTTATCTAATGTCATCAATAAGATTTTTACTAAACTGCTAATGGAAAGGATGAAACCACTTATGTATAGGTTGATTTATCCTAACCAAACAGCTTTCATGAAAGATAGAGACATTTTAGATAATGTTCTCTACTTAAATGAAATGGCCAGACACATCAATAGGAGAAGTAATGATCCCAACTGCATTATTAAATTAGATCTCAGAAAAGCTTTTGACAGGGTCAGTTGGTCATTTCTGAATAGCATTTTGCTTAAATTTGGATTTCATGGTCTTTTTGTTCAGTGCATAATGAAAAACCTAGCACACTCATGGTTTTCAGTCTTGGTAAATGGTAAGCCCTATGGTTTCTTCAAACCTACAAGAGGTATAAAGCAAGGGAACCCCCTCTCTCCTTTTATTTTCAATATTTTCTCAGAATCATTTACTAGGAGCATTTCATTTGCCTTTCAAACTGATAAGTTGCATTATTTTAATCTGCCTAGGAATGTCATTAACATCTCACACTTGTCTTATGCTGATGATACTGTTATTTTCATAACAGCTTCAAAACTAAGTCTTACCAGACTTAAAGCTTTCTTAGTACAGTTTGAGATAGTAACTGAACAAAAAATCAGTTTTGAAAAAAGTGATTTTTATGTGGGTAGAAATGCATCTGTAGCTAAGGTACACCAAATTAGAAATATTTCAGGAATGAAGCAAGGTAGTTTTCCTTGAACATTCATTTCCAACCTGTGGTGGAAATGGCGGAAAAAATGCTTAATAATTGGAAAAACAAGTGGCTCTCCTCAGGAGGAAAGCTCACTCTCATTAAATCTTGCATCTATTCTTTACCTTAGCATGTCTTCTCTGTTCTAACCCCTACTAAGCACATCATTAAGGTAATCATAAGGTTGATTTCAATTTTTTTCTGGGGGGAGTTGGACTTAAAACCAAAAAAAACTTGGAGGAAATGGAATGATTTATGTTACCCTATCACACAAAATGGTTTGGGTTTTAGGTCTTTCTCCACCATCATACTTGCATGTTCAGTAAAATTATGGTGGAAGTATCAAATAGCCTCTGCCCCTTGGACCCAATTCATTGCATCTTTGCCTATCTCATATAGAGCTTCACCCACATGGAGAAGAATAAGTCTTGTTGATGAATTTGCTATATAGCACATCAGAGTCCTTCATGGAGTAGGGACATGCAGTTTCTGGAATACAAAATGGACTCCATGGGGAGCTATGATAGACTTTGTTCATCATGATCAAACAATCATTCCAGAAACTGCAACTGTAGCAGATTTCATCAATAACAAGGCATTATTTCTACCCTCCATAGCCTCATGGCTTCCTACTAATGCCCTAATTTTTTTTGCAGGAAACTACTATAATGGCACACAGAGAAGACATTCTCATATGGCAACCAGAGCTTAGGAGGAAATTCTCTTTCAAATCAGCATATCTGATGCTCAAAGAACATGGAGGTACATCTCAATCTCTCTCTAAATTATGGAATAAAAGAATCCCAAAGAAGATATCTATCTTCATGTGGAGAACTTTTAATTCACTACTGCCATTTGATAATGTTTTCATACACTATGGATTCCAAATTGCTTCCAAATGTTGTCTATGCAATGCAGCTGATTCTATTGATCATTTCTTTAATGAGTGTCAATTATCTGTTCAAACCTGGAAAAATGCTCTTTGTTTAGTTGGTATTATAGATCAAACTTTCGATGATATTTGGGGCAGATTGTCATACTATTTGTCATACACTGGTTTTACAAAATTGCAATCCATATTAGCTCAGAATATAACATCATATATTTGTTGGAGCTTATGGAAGGCAAGGAATAAATGCTTTATGAGAATGTTAAGCCCAATGCTAATTTCATTTTGAATGAAATCAAGGATATGGTGTTTTATTCTTTTATTGTCAAACCAATGTACATACATAATCAATTTGACATTGACATGTACTCTGAGAGTTTACTACCACTGTGTACCAGACCACCAAAAACCATAATCACCAAAATTAGCTGGAAAAAACCATCACAAGGTTTTAAAATGAATGTTGATGCTTCTTGGTCAAATGAAAAATCTGGAATAGCATGAATAGTTAGAAACTTATATGGAATACTTGTGACTGCTTCAGTGTGGTATATTGATGCCTCTTCTCCAATTGAGGCTGAACTAAAGGCAATAAAGCATGGAATACTATATGGACAATCTATAGGATTACATGACTTTATCATTGAGTCAGACTGCTTGGTTGGTGTTTCCATGATTATAAATCCAATTACTGCTCACTAGAAACTCTTCAACTTAGTAGATGAAATCAATATGCTAATTGATGATAACCAATTAGTACATGTTTTTAGAGAAGCCAATAGAGTACCAGATGCTTTAGCAAAATTTTCTTTTCAAAACTCTATCACTAGTGTTTTGAATCATATCTCACTGCATCTCAGAACTTTCATAGCTATGGACCTTAATGAAGTTCCAAGTCTTAGAATTACTCAGAACAGATACTGCTGAAGTTTACTCTCATGACAGGTACAACACATCATGCCAGCTTTTAGAAGACTGGTGAAATCACAGCACACAGCAGGTTCAAGACAGGGGTAATCACAAGGAGTTTCAACAGTGATACCTCACACAGAAGTTCTAACAAGCTGCACCATTCAGGGTTCCAAACCTCATATAGTTCCATTGAAGTTTTTAAGTATGGGACGAAAAATTTCATAGGCTGATTTGTGTCTCACTGTGCCTCACTGTGTCTCACTTTGATTCACTAACAAGCAAGTGAAATATCTTTCTCCTATACTTAAATCCTTCCTCACCACAGATTGAGTTTACACCAAAAACTCCTTTTTTATGGCATTTTTTGGCCTAGTGTAGTTCCTTTCTACACCATCTCAGCCTTCATAGGATGCTGAGATTATGCCTCTTTGGTTTATGATTTTTCACTTGTCAGTTTCAATTTATTGTAACTATACTACTATTTTTTCTTAAAGGCATTGGGGAAGCCAATAATAAACCCCCCCACCAATGGTGGTTTGCCAAAAAAAAAAAAATCCCTATAAAAAGGAGCAAATCTGATGAATGTAAAATATAACTTCTCACGCATTTCCATTCTTCTCTTCTCCTTTCTCCACTCTACATTTTCCCCTTATTTTCTCTCTCAATATTAATGCATTTATATAGTATTTCTTTAGTGTGAAATTAGTAGTTTTATAACAAATTCTGTTTTGTCTTCAAATGCCATAATTATGGGTGTGTCAAGTTTTTTTTTTTTGAAAATAAATAGTTATTGCATTCATAAATCACTGGAAATTATCCAATAGCGGTTGAACATGGTTAAGACTAGCACTCTCTAGTAGGGTGTTCGACTATGTGGGTATCGCTAGGAAATGAGCTAAATAATATGTTGAAGAGCAAAGCGACCAACATGGCCCCATGAATATACTAATCCCTAACTCAGATGAGAACTTCTCCATTGGCATTGTTGCGATCCTTACAGTGAAGGGCTTCCAATGGGGTTCTCCATCCTCTTCCTCCCATGATATGCCTCCGAAAGACCCTCGGGCATCAGCTTCTACCTCGACGAGATGTGGCTCTTCGTCGGTTATTGGTACCAAAATAAAAGACTGAAATAATAAACAAACAGCAAACCATAAGAAAAAACGTAGGCACATACTAGTGCGCCTTTCTTGAACCGTCTGGAGATCTTTCCACTCATCTTTAAGGGCATCCAGACGGTTCCATCTGGGTCGACTCATGGATCTTGGCAGGAGTGGAACTCTATGCCAGTCTCTGCTTGAGTAGTGGTGGTAGCCTGTGCCCGGGAAACATCCTTGTTAACCCTTGCACGTTTGTCGTCCCATCCAGAATGAACATCCTGTTCAATAACATCATTCAATCTCAGCTTCCTCTTTGCTGCCCCTACTGTTCCTGTCGGCCTGCCTCTCTTTTTTGTTGTTTTCTTTCCTGGGGATAAGCTTGTCTTCTTCCGGCATGCCGCTTCCATATGTTTCAGAATCCTCTTCAGTGATGACTCATAATTTAATGGTGCTGGACCAGAAAGGGGCTTAAAGGTTCTCTTGCTGTCATGGTCTTCGTCGGAGATTGGACTGTTTTAGTTGTCTCCTCCGCAGCAGCCCTCACCGTGAAAATTATGGCCTTCACTTGCTCCTTGCCGATTTTCTTCACCAAACTGTTTCCTCTTACACCATCGTAGAGCTGCTCCATAGCGACCTCAAGCTGCTCCCGACCCCGTTCCTGGTGCACTGAAGTATTCTCCTCCACTGGCATCTCCACAACCATAATGGTTTCGACTTCGTTTGCTTCAGCGTCCTGACCCTCCACCTCAGCCACTTTCATCTTTCCTCGTCGCTTTTCTTCAACTAGTTTGAAGGCCAAGTCCGGATCCGGAGAGGGAAGATCCCTCATCTTCACCGGCCCCGACTTTTTAACACCGGCGCGATTGGATCTTTTTCCCCACCTGCATCATGGCGGACAAGACCATATCCCGTCTCCATCTCGTCATCATGGGCTATGTTTGTTCCTTTAGCCGGAGCTCTATTCACCTGTACAATTCCTGAATTGGTGTGGAATCCTCGGGACATAGAATTATGACGTTCAGGTTGGTAGAAAGGTGACATATTTGGTCTGGAGAAGAACTCTTCAGGGTACTTCTCGGTGTCCCTCTCCTTCGGCGGAACCTGTTGTATGGCGACACAACTATTATGATTATGCCCCATAATTTCACAGAACCCGCAGAACATAGGCGGTTTTATGATTATACCCCAACTATTATTATTATGTCAAGTTTTATAGGACTATCCTATGTATCTAAATATTTTGTTAGAATGTTGTTAAAAGAAATTCAAATTCATATTTCTATCTTCTGCGATATTTTCAATTATTCATTAAATTTTTAGTGTTGATTACTAGAAGGGTTTAATTACTTTTTCTACCATCGATTGGTGTTTACTTTTACTATGATATTCGACGATATCAGGGTCAAGGAGGGATATAAATGTATAGATTTTTATCTATTAATTTTTTTTCTACCTCTTATAAAACTATCCGATGTATAAACTTCATGTCGCGGTGAGCTTCACTTTGGTGACCACTGACCACTAAACACATTTCTAACGGTTTAGGTAATTTATGATTTCTATCAACTTTTTTATTTTATAAGAGCATCTGCAATGGTGATAAATTGGTAGTTGCTTGCAAATTTCCAAAAGTTGTAGCACTACTGTCTACCATTATTTGATATCCACGTAAACACTGATGGTCAAACAGTACTGCTCTGCAAAGCTACGCTGCTACGCCTCGATAACAACAACTAAATCATAAATTAAAATTTTCGTGTAGATAATATTTGCTTACCGTAAAATATATTAATTGCCATGGTAAATTGTTCATATCAAAATTATTCAAAATTTAAATTATATCTACATACCATAAAATATATCCATTGTCATGGTAAAAATAAAATAAAATTTGTTTGTCTCATTCAAAATTTTAATTTCAAATTATATTGATAAACTAGATCCATAGAAAGCGGCGTTAAAAATTACGTGTTAAAAAACCGTTTATCAATATAATTTTATATTAAATAATATATAATTTGGATTAATTCATGAACATTTTATGCATATATTTAAACTAGAAAGATATTAGTCACATTTATAATAAATTTGTTTGTTTTATTGACTTTTTATATTTTATTTATTTATGATTTTAATATTTTATACTTTAGTAATATATACGGTTGAATAAAAATATTTAGAATAAATGAACATGTGAATTACTTTAATTTAATAAAAACATGTAATAAAAAATTAAAAAATATGTGGGACCTTCATCAGATATAATGATAGTAACTTACCATTGTTTGGATGTGTAACTTGCCACGTCATTAGCTTGAGATGTGAGGTGGCAAGGCAAGCTAATTCTTACCATTGGAGATTCTCTAAGACCATCTCCTATCATACATCATCTTTCAACAATTTTTTCAATAAAATCCCTTTAACATCTCACCCCAACTATCATAAAATCCTCACACACATTTCATCACTTTCTATGTCCCACCACCATTTACTTTTATCCATATCTTTATTTATTTTTCATCTACCTCATTAATACTTGAATACTTTATTTATCTATCATTAATACAAAACGTATATATAAATATGTATATATAATATATTGAACCAATAATTATAAAAATGTAAATTAATGTCATAAATCACAATTACTAGAATAAAACACGAATAATTATTTTTCATACGGTAACAAACACAAATAGATTGCTACATTGTTTGGGTATAGTTTTAGAAACACTCGTCATTAAATCATCTAATTAAAGTATAATTATAATAAATTTCATTGGAAATTTTACTAATTAAAAATAGATAATTGATACTCTAACAAATTTAAAGAATTAAGAAAATAAGAAAATAAGCAACTAAAGCAGCAAATTTAAAAGAAGAAAAAGAAGCAAACAAATTAATTATGCCACTAATGCAGATCTTGAATAGCAAATTTAAGACAAATTTAATGCAGTGAATTAGTACCATTGAAGAAAAAGAAAAGATGAAAAAGCATAGTTGGACCTAGCTGCCACGTTTTTTAATTTTCATGGACTGCACAGAAGTAGCTATTGGTCCCGGAATTTTTGGCTTCAGTGTGATAAATGCTTCCATAGTGGGGGAAAAATCTCATTCTTACAATTTAGAATTCGGTGAAAATCTCCCCATGGGAGATGCTCTAGTGGGCTACTGCTTGACTTGCCACATCATATTTCAAGCTACTGATGTGGCAAACTATACACTACAACATTGGTGAGCTACATTGGTTTATAACTTCAAGGTCCCACATGTTTCTTTATTTTTTGAAAAATATTCTAATAAATTATTTTTGTTATTTGTAAATTTAAATTAAATTTAGATTAAATATAATAAATCTATAATAAGTAATATTTATCAAATAAAGTAATATTTATTTGTACAAATCGTACCAAAATTTTATAAAATAAACATATAAATATAAAAATTAATTTTTATAAATATTAATGCTCGAGAAGTAAAAAATTATTATTCATACTAATAATTAATTTTAGGTATTTGTATATGAATATTAAAAGTATGAGTAATTCTCCTGTGAGACAGCCTCACCCATGAGGCAAGACCAAATAAGGAAAATTTCATTGCTGCCACCTCATCATAACTCACTTCCACCTCATCAAACCTCGACGTCACCTCATCAAACCTCGACGTCACCTCATCATACCTCGGTGCCAATTAATCAAACATGTCACCTCATCAAAAAATTTGTATCAGTCCATCAAAACTCACCAAAATGAGTGTTTAATTGGTCTTGCCTCTTGGGTGAGGCTGCCTCACCCAAGAATTGGTCTAAAAGTATTTGTGTTATTATATTTTTTGTATATACAAATATTTTATTATATTTCATAAATAATAATTATAAAAACATGCACAATTTGATAGGTTGGATAGGTTGTTCAAAACGTACAAAACTTTTTTACAAATTATTACAAACATGTAACATAAAATATGAATGTAAATTTGGGATAAATACGTACGAAAATTAGTCACTAGTGCAGAAACCTTGATTAAATGCTTTAAATAGAAAGCTGCTCGTTGAAAAATTCAAGAAAACGTTGTGCAACAATATTTCCGATATCGGAAGCATGTAATTCTAGGAGATCTATCATTAGACAACTTTTGAAATTTTTTAGAAAGCGGTCAAATCTGAACCGCTGTCTAAAAATTTTCATGAACTGCGTTTTATAAAAGGCGGTGTTTTTTTAGAAATGCTGTCGAAACAAAGTAGTTTCCGATAACGGAAGCCCAGTTCCGAGATGGGAAGCAATATTCTAGTAAATAAGTTTTGGGTTCCGAAATTGGAAGTAAAGAAGTTAGCGATTAACCGGAAACACAAACATATTTCCGATATCTAGGACCAATTCTAATATATATTTTTAGGTTCTGAATTCGGAAGTACTAATAAGTTCCCGATCCCGGTTAATGTAGTAATCAGAGCTAAATTTTGACTTTTTAAAAGTTTGACCGGCGTAAATATTTTACTGTTTCGACATATTTTACGTAGGATCTCATCATAGTTCCGAGATCGGAACCTTATTCTAATATATTTTTTATGTTCCGGGATCGGAAGTGAATATAATTTCCCAATCCATATTAGTTCCGGATTCGGAACTAAATTAAAAAAATTTAAAATATGTTAATTTAAAATACATGACTAAATTTTTTCGGAAACCTAGCAAGAAAGGGATACTCAATTTTAAAGGGCCGAGACTATACAAATAAAGAGGCAATACCTATATATTCAGGAATTCCATAAAGTTTTGTATTTGTGAAGAAAGAATTGGTGTGTTCGAAGATTCGTGATCCGTCTACAACGAACAGAACAAAGCAACGAACAATACAAGGTTATTACTTGCTTACGAGATATTGAATACATGAACTATCATATTTTACAAGATTATTTGGGGCTTTTTATGTGAATTCATTGATTGAGTAATTTGGAGAGATTTGATTCAAATATATTGTGATTTACATTGTAGGAGTATGAACTTGGATCGTGTTCGTATTGCTGGATCGAACATTCGAACATTTACTGAATTCTAGGACATGATCGAATATTTCATTGAAATTGCTTCTAATCATGCGAGAATGGAGAATATGTCGATGATGCGATGTCCATGTAAGGATTGTAGGAATGATGTGTATCTGGGGGAGCCGTGATTACGCTCACATTTTAAGGGGATCTGAGGCTTCATATACCAAGTGGATATGGCATGGGGAAAACGTAGATGTATGGGATGAAATCAATGATGAATGTCATTAACATTATTAATAAATAGAATTCTTACTAGATATCGGAATTAGGGGTGTAAATGAACTAAACAGTTTGTGAACAACTCGTGAACAGTTCGGTCAAAGTTCGTGTTCGAACTCGGTTTGACCAATTCGAAATCGAACTCGAACTCGAGCTCGTTCGTTAATAAATGAGTTCGATTTCGAGATCATAACTCGATAGGCTCGTTTAATAGCTCGAGAATAATTTATAGATACTATATTTAGAATTTATAAAAACAATTTACATGTCTTAAAGAAAATAATTGTATGTTTATTAATTTTAGTTCTTTTCATTTATTTATTTTAGTCTTTTTTATATAAAAAAACCTAAGAGAATACATTTTGAATAAGCAATGGATAAGATATGACGTTATGAAGATTGAAAAAAGAAGTAAAATAAATTTTGAGTGAAAAAGAAAGAGAAAAATGGAAGGGAGGAAAGCTTGAATCCCACATCGGTGGCAAGAGGAAGGGACAAATATTCTCTTAGTTATAAATTGATCTCATTTCCTAACCATTCTTAGTCCAACTTGCTTTGGTGGATTTCCAGGTGCAAAGCCATATTTAGATGTTTGGGCTCGAATTGGGCTTCTAGAATCCGAAAAGAACGTGGGAACAAAATTAAGATTCTAGGATCAGAAAATTTAATAACAAATAGAATTAATACTCGACATTGTAACATTAAATATATCGAAACGGTCATAGAATCCGGAACCGACGGTCGATTGCGGTCAATATTAGTGCGAAACAGAATTGAATTTCCTGTGTCGGAAACTTCAAAACTAACTAGAATTCATTCTAGATACCGTAACGTATGATAAATCGAAACACTTCTAGAATCTGGAAAACGCTGAAACACAACCAACAAGTAGAATTAGATTTCCTAATTCGGAACAATACTCATTAACCAGAATGAAACCTAGAATACGTAAACTATGCAAAATCGAATGTGGACTCATATTCATAAACCTAATGGCCGGATAATTTTATCCCGACGGCAACTGAACGGAAAATACTAACTTCCGAACACGGAATTAATGTAGAGTAACTCCCAGAATCTTAAGTTCCGCCACCATAAATAAATGGACAACGGTTGGAAAATAAACAATGGATAACGTTTGAAAAAACCTTTAATTGTCTCATTGGACGTCTCCTAATTAAACGATGTCTAAAGAAATACAATGGACGGCTCAGCCACCTACGGCTCCTCCAAAATGCCTTCTATCGCCCAAATAACAGCCGTTAATCTTATGCTCTCCCACTAGTGAGTTTACCATGGTAATTAATTTTGTAGGTTAAGAAACATTTTAAATTAGTTTTATTTATGGTAGTCGACCATGATTTATGTTATCGAGGTGTAGCAGCGTTGCTTTGCAAGGTAGTACTGCTCGAGTAGCAGTACAACGTGGCATCGCAACAATGGTTGGAAGTACTGCTACAACTTATGAAAAATTGTAAGCTAACTACAGATCTTTCACCATTGGAAATGCTCTAAGGCCGCTATCTATTTAGTACGTAGTATTTTCATGTTGATTCACAAGTTCAAAAGTCACGACCTATTGTTTAAAAAAGCATATTGTGATGTTGTTTTTTTACTCAAATTGATTTGTGTGTCACTTTGTCGAATCAAATGATTCTTTCAAGTAAATCAGGTTTACTAGCATTGGCTTTAAACTACTATAACAATTTTTTCAAAAAAAGAAGTAATTTTGCATTCTCAGCACATGATTTGTAAATTGTAATTTTAGATCATTAGTTTTGTGAAAATAGATCGTTATACTTATCTCCAATGTAAAGTTTTTGCTATTTTAACGATTAATATATAGGGGTCTCCATAACTTTGTATCTTAGTCATTTGTCATTTAATAAAAGTGTAAATAAAGGGTTCTTTTTGTCAATAGACTCAATAAATAAAGGTGTGAATTAATCTGCGTTGAAAATTATCTGTTTTCTTTGAAGTCTCCTGACCACAATGACAAATACATCCGCAATTCATATCATCGTCGATTTAACAATTAATAAATAACGGACAAAAAACATAAATATAGATAAGCATTTAGGACCCATCACGAATAAATTTATATATAGATAAGCATTTGGGCACATTTTAACAAAATTCTTGAGGAAAAACTACATAGTGAAAATAATTTGAAGTATCCTTTGAGTTTCTTTAAATATGGTTATGTACATTTCTAAGCTTTTTTTTTTTAAAAAAAAATCTGATATTCTTTGACCAACAAATACTTTATAATCATTGACTATAAACCAATGTTGACTAGTTATTTTTGGTTAGAGATTAGATAAATTGATAAAATATAAAATATATACAAGGATTAATATTGTATATAAGAGCCTTGTTAATCCATGAGGATGATTACAGTATTTATAGGGATAGACCGGAGGCTCTAACCTTCCGTCTTCCGATGTGGGACAGATACAATACAGAACAAAATACAATAGGAAAATGATATATTCCTAATATAACTAATCTATTTACCATATTTCTCAATACCCTCCCTCAAGTTGGAGCACGATGATCAAGAGTGTCCAACTTGCGAAAAAGATCATGGAATTAGTGTCAGAGAGTGCAGAAGTCTTCAATCAGCATCAGTAACGCCGGTAGAGTTCGGCTGGAAAGAGTAAGGCCGAAAGAGTTCAGCTAGAAAAAGTAAGGCCGGAATGAGTTCGGCTAGAAAGGGTAAGGCCGGAATGAGTTCGGCTGCAAAGGGTAAAGCCAGCAAAGTTTGGCTTGTAAGGGTAAGGGTAAAGCCAGCAAAGTTGGACCGGAAAAGTAGTACGGTCGAGATGGGAAAGTAGTAGGTTTTAAGAGCCGGAAGAGTTCGGCTGGATAAAGCCGGAAGAATTTGGCTAATTAAAAAGGGTAAGGCCGGAAAAGTTCGGCTAAAAAGGATAAGGCCGGAAAAGTTCGGCTAAAAAGGATAAGGCCGGAAGAGTTCGGCTAAAAAGAGTAAGGCCGGAAAAGTTTGGCTTCAAAGGGTAAGGCTGGCAAAGTTCAGCTAGAAAGTGTAAAGGCCGGATGAGTTCGGCTATGAAAGATAAGGCCGATGAGTTCGGGTTAAAAAGGGTAAGTAAGGATCCATTAGGTAGTATATCGGTGGTCCGTGTGGATGCCATTGGTTAAATCCTTTCACGCCTCCGCAAGTGCAAGGTACGGACCGCCGGCACATTGCACTTGGACATAGTAAGGTAGGATTTAATTTTATTTTTTTTAGTATTCAGGGTCGCAACTTAGGGCTGGTAGCAGTCAACGACGATCAGCGAGCTCAGCAGATCCAGGAGGGTCGCAATTTAGGGCGGCTAGCAGCATTCAACGACGAAGTAGGTTAGGTAGACAGTAATACGAATAAGTTCGCCGGAAGAGTTCGGCTAGGTTGAGGAATAGTAGGTAACGCCGGAAGAGTTAGCTAGGTAGAGTAGGAAGGCCGGAAGAGTTCGGCTAAAAAAAAAAAAAAAAAAGTAATACGATGATTCCAAAGGTCGGCTAGCGAGGGCAACTTTAGGCAGCTAGAAGTCGACGAGAAAGGTCGGAAATCAAAGGAAGCCAACAGAATTCAGGTCCATGAAAGAATCAGCTCTGATACCATGATAAAATATAAAATATATACAAGGATTAATATTGTATATAAGAGCCTTGTTAATCCATGAGGATGATTACAGTATTTATAGGGATAGACCGGAGGCTCTAACCTTCCGTCTTCCGATGTGGGACAGATACAATACAGAACAAAATACAATAGGAAAAGGATATATTCCTAATATAACTAATCTATTTACCATATTCCTCAATAACGACGTATATACCCTTTCATTTCCCAACTACTAATGTCGTCTACTAATTTGACCGAGTTAGCTTTAGAAATCCATCTGAAATCTTAAATTCACCGGGAGAAAGAGAAATAGAAATGTTCTCAAAAATAACTTTTAGATGAATATAAGTATACTCATAAATAGGGATGACACGTTGGGGCGGGTACTAGCTATCCCATCCCCATTCCTATCTAATATTTTAATACACATTCCCGTCCCATGACCCATGATGGTACAAAATTAAAAATTATCCCTGCCCCATCGGGTTTTATTATAAAACCATCTCCGCTCCATGACCCGCCCCATGACCCACGACTCATCCTCACCCACCTCTTATATCAGTTTAAAATACATTTGTTTATATAACTTTTACTCAAACGCAATAATAATTATATTGAGAAATATAAAATATTTAAAAAGACAAAAATCTCAAACCCAAACAAAAAAAATGTATTTGAAATCTCACTCAAATTTGAAGCAAACAAGAAGTTTGTAATTATAAAAATAATTGCCAAAGAATAGTCCAAATACATTATTATTGTTAGTTTTCTTCTCATTTTAACTATTAGGGGTTGATTATTAAATTATAGTAAGAAATTAATTAATTATATTAATATAATTATATTGGGCGGGCCGGGTATGACGTGGGTATAACGGGGATGGGGCGGATTGGGGCGGGTGATGTATAAAATTCATCCCCGCCCCATGACGGGTTGTGATTTCATCCCCATCCCCGTCCCATTACCCATCAACTTTTCCTCATCCCCACCCCAAACCGGTGCAAATGGGTCTGGTGGTGACCCGCTCCAGTGCCATCCCTACTCATAAACTAGGTTGAAAATAAACTATTAATCTAAAATAGAAAATAGATAAATAATAAACTTATTCCACGAAACGTCATACTAGCTATAGTAGTAGTACAAGGGGAAAAATCATCACAAACAAAACACATTTTATTTTTGAACAAAAGAAACGGCTACATGCATTTAAAAAAATCAAACCCAAGTCCCATGAAGAAGAGGCTTGATCGGAGCAACATTTTCCCCAAAAGTCTTCACCAAATCCGAACACGACGGATCGTGCGAATTCTCCACCTCCGTTTTCAGCTCCACCCCTAGCTCCTCCTCCACATCATCCGCCGCCGCAATCAGCAGCAGCTCGCACCCTTCGTAGTTCAGAAAATCCGGCGGATCCGCCGACGCAAACTTCTTCCGCCCCGCCTTCCCCTGCAGGTGAGCCGGAAACCTCGCCCTCCGCTTACTCCCAAGCCCCCCGAGCCGGCCCTCCGACGGACCCGAACCATCCGAACCCGGCCCGACCTTGATCTGCAGAACAAACGACCCTTCCCGCTCCACGTTCAGCGACTCCTGCGCCTCGTTCTTCTCGTCCTCCGCCGGAAATTCCAGCTTGTAAACCAGGTGTGTGTGGGATCCCCGGCCCGGGTTCGGGTCGTGCTTCAGGATCCGGTAAATCCCTTCGCCGAGAGCTCTGGCGGGCTCAGTTTTCCGGTGGCCTTTTGTCTTGGTGTCGTACTCCTGCGCCTCCAGCGCCGCCTTCACGTCGTCGGGCCGGGTCGTGACGAGATCCACGAAGCCCCAGTATGGACGGCCCCGGTTCCGGGTCGGGTCCGGGAGCGACTTCTTCCCCATCACGATGAGCCGGAGCAGCGGCTGCTTCTCAACGTCGACCTTCTCAGCGCCGTGGCCGCCTTCGTGATCATGACGCTGGCTGATGTCATGCTCCCGGAGCTTCTCACCTTCCTTGCCGGAACTAGAGTCCTGCTTCTCCTCGATGGATTTCTGGCCGGATTCTGGCCGGAGGACGACGTAGAGGCGCTGCACGTCGTCCGGGGAGTGAGCTTCGGTCTTGTCGACTTTTGGGCGGTAGAAGAAGAAGATTTCTCCTCTTTCGAGAATGTCGATGTGGGGATTTTCCCTGGTTTTTACTTCCTCTCCTTGTCCCATTTTCTCTGGATTTTCGAGAAATGTTAAGGATAAACATTAAATAAGTTGAGAAAAGCGAAGGTGACTAGAGTGACTCAGCAAGTTATGGTGATGCCACGTTATGCAGTAGTGCCACTAATCACTGCTTGTGGAATCTTCATGGACCTCAGATATACTAATCTTTAAATTTTATTAATTTTTTGAAGATTTTTTTAAAATTATTGATTTGCGCCTTCAATCATTTTAGTTTAGTTCACGTACACTGTGATGTAATATGAATTTGATTTTACTGACATATGGTGAATTTGATATCTATGATGTAATATGAAGGCATATAATTATCAGTTTAATTGTATTATAATTAAATTCATTTCAGTTTGATTGAACAGTTAAAAGTGATATTTATTATACATTTTTAATAGTACGTATATGTTGAGGTGAATTTGTTTTTAAATACTATAATATATATATAGGAGTCCCATTCTTTCCAGCTTATTTTGGGTTGGTCCTCCTAAACATAAAATTTGAAAAAAAATTAATTATAATATTACTATTTTCAATTAGGAGAATACATGAGCCAAAGCCAAGATTAAGTGATATGCAGTTAAACTTCTTAACTGTCACATACACAGCCTCCATTATCCTAATTTATTAGCAGAATCTAACGGATCCAAAAAATAAATTATACATTAACTACAACATTCCACGTAGCTTCTTCTACTACATCTCAATATCCTCCAATTCAGGCAGAGGAAACCTCAGGATAGCAGCAATGCCGGTGAGCTGCTGCAATTCTGCCATTTCAAGCAAAGGAATATGAGTACATGTGCTGAAACAAAATCTAGCCCAAGGAAGAAGGAAATAAGATGAAGAGAACTCACGTTCACCGGAAACATGCATGGAAGAGAAGATGAATACAGTTCCCCCTGATTTTTTAACTGACTTCACCAACTCAGAATATTTTTGCCTTGCTGCTATATCGGGATTCCTGAAGCATAGAAAGAGCACCAATGTCAATGCCACAAGGTCTTGCAAACGGCAAATTTGTTGACATATTCCAGTCAAAATAAAACTCAACAGAATAATAGTCCAGTGTATTTTTAACTAAATAACAACAGAAGAAATAGTTACAAATCAAGGTTTCACTTTTCTCACCAAGGCCATTTTGCTAATATTTAAGCTGGTTTTATAGCCAACACTTATACTCAATTGAAATAGACGATAAGATCACATTTAAACAGATTTGCTTGCCTGAAGAGTTCATCGGTGATCAGAAGTGTTTGAACAGCCATTCGCTCATGAGCGACCTCAACATGTTTCGGCCCATAGCATGCACGATCAGGATCCTAGAGATTCCAACAGTAAATAAACTTAGCTTTACAGAATAAAGATCAATGAAGACAAGGGTGATAGTTGCAGATCATGCTATCCCTCATTAGAAAAACAAAGATGGAATCTTACACTTGTTAGCATGGAGAAGAACTGTTTCAAGGCTAGAACCTAAAGAATATAAAAGAAAACAAGATTAACATCCCAAAAGTGACATAGGAAAAAGCATATAAAATTCCAAACAGAGAGTTTTCAATATACCTCTTTTGCAGCTTTGGTGTCTTTTATCATGTTCATAACACCTGGTGCGTCCAGAACCTCTCTCAAGCTATGTCTGTCCAAATGCTAACATTATGAGCTAATTTGAAACATAATATTTTAAGGGGACTTTTAACAACAAACTATGCAAAGAAAGAATCGAGCAATAAAGGTTGGATTAGCCAAGAGTAACTGCAGATGCTTTAAAGAAGAACTGTTACTTGAATCCCGAGGTTGTATGCACCAGGACTACACGTGACTTATTCTCAATAATAGGTCTCAACTGCTTCCTTTCTGCCTCCAGCAACATGTGACGATAGAATTGATCCTGGAACAAAAGTTAGCAAGCCTGTTACTTTCAATGTAATTTTTGCCATCTTAAGTACACAACATTTCATCAAAATTACGATGACAAAGTATAAATTCATGAGGAAATACGGTCTAATTATCATTAGATTTTCTTTTCAACCTAAGAAAATTAGAATATGTCAAACCAAATACAAACCTTTGTGAATCCAGGACTTGCAATCACAGCACAACGAACAACCTTGAAATCAATATACTTAAGAAAAGCCTAGAAACATGAGCAGGTAATCAGACAAGCTTATTTTTACAACCTCTGGCACTATTTAAGACACATTACTTCAGGAATTTAACTAAACTCTCACCTGTAAAATATTGTCAAAGAACTTATTCATAGCCTGTAAGCAGCATCCAGAAAATCAGTTAGAATGTGAACTGAACAACCCCTTCTTCATAGAAACATATAAAGTTTTGCTATGTTTTAAAGGAACATACTTTGTCGTAGCCAGCAATGGCAGGTCCGTGTTTGCGAGGTATTGAAGACTCAATTTGAGCACAAGACTTTGTCACACTGTTAACAAATAAGCCAATCTCAACGAATCAAATTTACAGAATGATGAAGAAATTGGAACAAACCAAAGATGTATGAGCAAATAAATATGCTTCAAATTTTCACCCAAGTCATATCAAAACATCAATAATATTACATCACAATCACAATGCAGAAAATTACCTTTTACCAACAAGAAAAATATTTGCCAGTCCTTCTTGCATTAAAACCACGCCCAAATCAGCACTGGCTGAAGGATCTGTAATCAATCGTAATATAACAAGTAACTTAAATAACATACCATGCCAATCATATCAATAAAGCATCCTGTCTTTTCCAGGAAATTGCAAATCCATAAGAATTACATCACTTGCACAACAACATTTCTGGGAGAGTCTATAGGGCTCTTTAGAGAGTACTTCATTCAGTTCATTGAATTATGTCCTCATTATTAAATTAAGGACCTAGAGAACTTTTCTTCCGAAATTGAAACAAGAAAAAGTACTGTTCTAATTTTGCATATTAGATTCCCACTTTGCAGCATTAGTAAGTATCAACCGATTTTAAAGGCCACTACTCATTTTCACCACATACTCTAATTTCTCTGTGGCAAGTCAGATGCAAAATCAGATTAAAAAAAAAGAACAACAATATGGTTGAAAAGTTTAATCTTCCAGGGTTTTCAACGAGATAGATTATTAGAAGAAAAGAACTAGATTTCCAATCCTACCAGATGCTTGGTGGAGGGCTTCTAATGCCAGTGAGTCCCAAACCTCCTACAAATACAACCAAAACACTTATAAATCAACAGCTCAAGCAAAGTAACAAACCTGAATATCCTGGCAGCACAATTAATCACTTTATACATTACTAATTCCGTTACAACCATTAAAAAAAATTAGGCTAGCCAAAAGCAAATCCAATTGCTCGATGATTGCTAAGACAGCATAAAAGTAAACATTGTGAACAAAATAAAAAAAAGCAAGGCCTTTAATAGATAAAATAAAGTGTGTTGGTTTAGAGTATCCATCAGGGACAGGGAGTCAATTTTGCTAAACTAGTGAACTTTATCTTGCTTTCAAATTCAAGGCATTTAACAGCTCCTTCCATAGAGACTCAACAGTGTAACAGATAACAACACGTAAGAAGATACAACCCCCTCACAAAAAAACATAAAAAATGGACAGAATCACACCTTCCGTAGGACAAAAGGTCGGTGTAGCTCAATTTCAAGTGTGTGAAATGCACCAATCTGTGGAGGAATTAGTATGTGTTGAGTGAAGATTCAATACATTTTAACATATTAGAAGGCATACTAGAAAATCACGAACCTTCACATATTCATTCTCAAGAATATTCTTTCCTCGTATACGCAAGGCAGATCCTTCTTTGTCATACTCAGTTGTCTATCAAGAGTATGAAAAACCCAAATTTGTGATGCAAGAAAAGATTATGATGCAAAAAATAAATTCAAAACTGTAATGTTAATAATTAAAAAGTGTGCTCAGTCAATAGAGGTAAATGACTGACATCCTATTCTCCAAAACCTTGGCAATAATAACTTAATAAGTTCTAATGCAAATGAAATATTTTTGAAATTTTCATTGGCAAGTAAGAGAGCTAATTCTGAAAGTTGTGCCAATGTAGAGGTTAACTGACATGAGTGAGAGGTTAAATATCTGAACCACTCACAACAAGCAATTACATAGAAGAGATGAAATCTTGAGCAACTACTGATGCTAGATTGCAGTTAAAGTTATACCTAGTAGTCCTATTTCTCCCAAGTTCTTCCTAAGTAATGTATAAAAAAAAACTAGAAATAAAAATAAGAGCCTGGAAGATTTCAATAGTGATTATCATGAACGCAATAGAAAGTTAAAAACAGTACACAACCATGAAACTCATCTTACCTCAGCCTGAATTTCCAACTTCAATATCACCCGCTCAGCTTCCCTACTTCCAGAAGCCGACTCCCTTAGAACTTTCCTACAATAAATTAAAGACGATCATCATAAGAGCAATCATGCAACCCTGTTGTACCTACTATGCCAGAACCTTTCCTCCACTAACAGTAATCCTAACTAAAGTAACGAATTTTCGTCTTCCCACTCAATCCATTCATGTAGCTTATGTTTATAAGACTTTAACTCAATTAAATGCATAAGATGAAAAATCAAGAACCCTTTAATACCTACACTAAAAACGGAACCTTTTCTTTCACTATCACTGATCCTAACTACATACCCCATCTTCAAGTAACTATTTTTTGTCTTTCAGCTCAATCCATACATGTAAATCTTATGTATATAGGACTCAAAAATCAAAATAACTAATGTATGAGCTTGACACCAATTATGTATGAGCTTGACATCAAAATATCTTATGTATGAACTTTAACTCAATTAAATGCATGTAATTAAGCTTATTGTGGAAACATAAGACGAACAATCACACCAATTTAAATGCAATCTATCACAAACAAAACCAACCTTACAGACTAGTATGAGTGATGAAGGTACCTTATTGTTGTAGCTAAAACAGTGTCGCCCGGCACAATCAAATTATATGCAATCCATAAATCATCGGATTCTTCCGGTTTCATCTGAAACAGAACAAAAAAAACATAAATTTTGAACAGCACTACATAATCAGAATGCTTAAGCTGAATTCAAATTGCAGAGATTTTTTCACCTTAACAATTCCAGGGCCATCTACCACATAGTTTCTATGAACGATCTTCATGGTTAACCTAATTCAGAAACGGGGATTTTAATTCCAAACAGGGCAGGGCAGGGCAGTGGCCAGTGAAATTATGAATCAAAATTGCTCTAGTTGCTGTGGTAAATGGTATACGTCGAGAATATTATAAACCGGGTCGGGTGGCGTCGACATTCAACTCCGATTCTTCGGCCAACCGGGCCTGTTTTTTCTAGGACGCGTGTTTTGGAAACTAAATTTACCACCCTCAGATTTAGAAACATTTACATTTGCTTCCCACAAGTTTTATATTATTACTCATCAGTCATACACCTTTAGCTTACCTTTTTTTTTTCTTGAGAAAAGTGCTAATATAACCTCAGTTATGTGATAAGTGCAAATATAACCCCGAATTTTTGATAAGTACAATTATAACCCTACATTGTATTTTTGATGAGTTTCTAAACAATATATTTGGATGATTTATGAAATTCACTTCAAATTCAAAGAGAAATATTGTTTACTCACATATGTGTATACCTGAATTGGTCATATCAGCATGTTTAGGGTTATATTTTACATAAATTTGATTGGAAGAGGGTCATAATCGCACTTAACCAAAAACTGGGGGTTATAATCGCACTCAACCAAGAACTGAGGATCACAGTCGCACTTAATCCATAACCGGGGGTCATCTAAGCATTTTGCCATTTTTTCTTCTTTTCTTAAAAGATAGTAAACCAACAGGTGGGAGCTATTATATTAGCACCTCAAACCTAACTCATTACATTGGTGTCCTATACATCACAATTCACAACTACAAGTCTTAAAATTGTACTTGTAATACAAGATTGGCATTGATACTCTTATAAAAAGGTGCACCACCAGCACCTACCAGCACCTATCAGCACCCACCAGCACCTATCAGCACCCACCAGCACCTATCAGCACCCACCAGCACCTATCAGCACCCACCAGCACCTACCAGCACCTACCAGCACTTGTCACTATTCACAAACATGAATTGTTTAAAATTTTTTTTTTACAACAAAAGGATGATTTCTCTTTAAAATTAGTTTCACAATGTTTTGTATGAATTATCATTCTTCAAATATATAGTTTCATAATTATTAATCATTTTTCAAATCTATTTAAATAACAATTTCGTACTAGTAAATCAATATTATAAATAACTATTTTACAACTGTTACAAACATATTCGTACTTCCAATAATATTACAAATAACATATACTACTAATCGCTATCATCTAGTGATTCATCTTCGCCAACACCACTACCTTCTAAATCAACATCTCCTAAATGCCAAATTTGTAAGGCAATACTCTCACGCACTTCGTTCATAGCAGTTTTTCGATCATCATCGTACAAACCTGAATCACTACTTCCTACACCCTCAGGATGATCTAACACGGGAATGTCTAGTTGTTGCATTCGAATGAAGTTATGAAGTGTGAAACATGCAACAATTATTGCTTTTTGGGAATCAATGTCAGTTTGGGGCATTCTTTTTAACATTTTCCAAGAACTCTTCAACTGACCGAAAGCTCCTTCTACTTTCATTCTTAAAGAAGAATGTCGTTTGTTAAAATGTTCCTTCATACCTTGAGGTGGTGTGTTTCTAAATTGCGGTAGATGCCTTCGACTTACTCCATCACTATATGTGGAGCCAAGTATCCAAGGGTGTTTGGATATCCTGAATCTACCAAATAATATTTTCCTACAAAAATTGTTAGGTAAGTTGATGTACACAAATTATACAATTGGGATACAAAATTACATGTCTCCAAAGTAAAATCATATTATTAATATAAATTTTTTAAATTTAAAAAATTTATATTAATAATATGTACATGAATATACATATAATTTATTTATTTTTGGTTACAGTTATTGTATTGGATATTATTTTATGATACACTAATGATTAATTAAACTTATGTTTAACTTATCAAAAAATAGTAAATGTATTTCAACATATAACATTGACATTATTTTATTAATCACAGTACATAATTATGTACATCATAATTATACAATTTTAATTTAATTTAAATACCCTACCAGCACCTACCAGCACCTACCAGCACCTACCAGCACCTTCCAGCACCTACCAGCACCTACCAGCACCTACCAGCACCTTCCAGCACCTACCAGCACCTACCAGCACCTACCAGCACCTTCCAGCACCTACCAGCACCTACCAGCATCTACCAGCACCTACCAGCACCTACCAGCACCAGCAACCTGTACCAGCACCCTATTGGACAGGGCCATATTCCCTAAGGAGCAACACCTTTTGCTCCATGTAGGACTAGTATTTGATATATTTTCCCTGCTAATTTTACTCATGCAGGACCAGTGTTTGACCATATAATGATAATGGTCATGTTTGGTAACCAGAGATTTGAAGAGCGTTTAACTTTTTCATCTAAGTATGGATAGTTGACTGGCTCTTTACTGTGTTTGGTGAGTAACTTTTTCTACATAGTTGTTTTGGTGATTCCACTAGTTTTTGAAACACTGAAAAGAGTGGCGTTTACAAAAACTTAATTTAAAAAATATTTTTTTATCCTTATTTCTCACAAATTTCTTTTTTCTTTATTTTATCAATTCATCATACCTCAATATATACGTGAGGTTTGTACATGTACGCAACCTAGAAAATATTATTTTTTTATTTTTATTTAAAAACCTCGATAATTTTTTATTATTTTTTATGCAAGAGTATAAAAACATCACATAAATAAATAAAATTAAGGGCCACACATACATTTTTAATCTAAAAATAAATTTGAAACAAATATAGGTAGTATTAAAATTAATAAGGAATAATTTTTCACAAATAACATAAAAATAGACAAACATATTAGTAATAAAAAATGTTTCAACAATTCAAAACAAGTAATAGACACAAAATAAAAACAACTACATAGTGAATTGTACTAATGTCTATTTCATTCATTTAACGCAATAAAATAGTTATCGGCTAATTGCTATTTACCAAACATTCATATGCAAACCGCTAGTCAAAACAGTTAATTAAAACCACTAACAACTAATAAAATTCGCTAACATCTAACCACTAACAATTGATCTCCAAACGAGACCAATATAGTCAATTCTACTCTAATTTGGTTTAGGTCCTGTGTGGAGCAACACTCTATACATACCAAGGAACATATGAATTTGTATAAAAGTCTGAATAAATATAGGGTTACGATTAATAACCTTGTCGAATGAGTAAACTATTCTAAGTATAATTGCTCTTATTACTTAGTTACTATATATTGTGATTCGCTATAAATTATAGATACTTTCTCACATTGAGCTTGTAGTGGTGGTGGTAATGATGAACGATAGTGGTCGGAATGGAATGGCCAGTGGCGGAACCAGAAATTGGAATTAGAGGGACCCAAAGTAATATCAAATGAAAATATAGGGGTAATTTAGTAAATAAATAAAAAATAAAATTAAATAAACAATATGGGCTCATAATAATAAAAAAAATGTTACGGTTGAATTTGTGATTGGTAACGTTTAGAGTAATTGATGGGGTGACATAATTTTTTTGATAAGTGTGTGGAATGGAAGAATCTAAAGTGAGTATAATGAATAATCCGGTAAAAACACATTAGGAAAAATGGGAAATGAAAATAGAAAAAATCATGCATTTCCCCAACAACTGTTAAACCAAAAGCCATGGAGATTGAAATTAATATCATTTAACTGACATTTGAGGTGATATCATGTAAAAGTTACTTATGCTGCTTTATAATATATATTTTATAATGATAATAAATGCAAATGAGAATTGACCAAGATAAAGTTTGGTGAATTTTCATTTGTCATGCTGTTAATTGCTGCCAAATTTGGTAAAACTGCGATCTAGAAGATTAGAAAAATAGTAAAATCATGCACTCTCCCTTTAGCCTACAAGTGGTCACGAGATTATAAAGTCTAACCCTCTCCACGGGGTTAAATGATCAAATCAACATTCAAAGATCGATTATAAATGATTAATGAAGAACATGTATGCATGGACCAGGCAAGATAAAGTACCGATTAGTTTAAATCAGAATTTAACATAGATCATTTAAAAAATTCTCGTATACATTTTCTTCATTTGTAAGAGACTTATACTTAGAGGCTTGATAAAGTGTTAATAGTATATATATCCATTGCAACTTAATTGAATCTTTTTTTCATTTAAGCCGATATCAAACAGTATTTAAATAAAATCAAAGAAATATCATGTAAAACTATTCCACCACAGTATATTTGATAGAGTGATAATCACACACTGTCGTATTCACAAAATAAATAGACTACTCCATCCGTCTCACCCAAAGCTGCACAGTTGACTTTTCACGGTCTTCAATGATCGTGTTTGACCATTAATATCTTTAAGTACATATAGAAACAATATATAAAAATTTACTTTTTGAAAAATAGATGTTATAATGAATCTATTGATATCTCATATAATAGTTTTATTATTTATATATTGACCTATAATTACAGTCAAAAATTCCTAAGTTTGACTCTGAAAAGTCAACTGTGCAGCTTGAGGTGAGACAGAGGGAGTACAAGATTACAAATACAATGAATCTAGACTATTCTAAATATGGACAAAAATATGTCTTGATTGTACAATCAATTAAGATATCCTAATAATATTATTTTTATAAATATTTATTAGTTGGTAAACAAGGCAATTAAAAATCATGATCAGAGATGACTTAGCATTCCAAAGAGATGAAATTATTTGGGTTTATCATAAACAAAAGGAAGGGAACGAATAGTGATTTATCTGTGGTTGAGGGGTCCAATTCTCTCTCACGTTCTTATATTTGCGCGTTTGGCATTGACTTTAGTGGGGAACTAAACGTCAACGTTTTCCATATTAACATTTTGAGCACTGCAACCCAAATAAATTACCACCAATCAATCTTGCTCGTAGTGGACTGCGCACCGCCTTTTGTGTTGCCGGCACGAGGGTCAACCATTCAGGAAGCAAGGCTACTCGTTTCATGTAGAAATAAGATTCGGGTCCCTTTGTGCCATAAAAACCAGAATTTGCGAATATTATTAATCTTTCAAACTTTTTGTCTAAATGGTAATAATACTCTGAAGCAGTTAGAGTAATAGGAATGCTCGATGACAGTGGATATAATGGTGATACTGATAGGCAAATCCGCAAATGGAAATGGTACTATCCAAGCCTAAAAGAGTATGAGAATGGTAATAAAAAACTTTCAGCTAAATGAATCATAAAGAATGATGGTCAAAATTACATAATCAAACAACAATAAGTAGTGGTTGATTCAACTCATAATTTAAAATCCCATTCAACTAAACTTTCCGTAAATTTATTACATGTCAACTTAACTTGCCAAGGAAAATCAAAAATTTAAAACCACACTAACGTGTAGTATATCTTTGTTTGGTTTTTTTAAATAACTAACGTGTATATCAATCGACTGTAGAGTAAGTTTGCTTAATTCAATTCGGTTAGTTCAGTTTAATTTAATTTAATAAAATATAATTATAAAATTTAAATTAATTCAGTTATTAATATATTAATTTCCATTTCAATTCAGTTCAATTTAATTTAATTTAATAATTCAATTCAATTCAATTCAATTCAATTAACAACAAAAATAAACTCAATTTAACCTGCCTTAGAGAACAATGATTGGCTTCATATGTCTACCACATTATTATTGCATCATTTGACATTATCAATTTGACTAGATTATCCCTAACTCAGAAGGTATAAACTCCATTGATTAATCAACCACGACTTTTGTGTCCAAGAGAAAGGAGAAGAATCAACCAAGAGGTTCCCAATTTTAATTTGGCCACTTGATCCAAAAAAATATTGCTCGTGTTTGGAAAAAATAAATAAAAATATTTGGCCAAATCAACTACGACCCTTTCATTTGTGTCTTGAAATATTTTGTTCTTAAAAAGAGAAAACTATTATCATGAACAGATTCATATTATCTTCTTGGAAGTATGGAAATATCTTTGCCAAATGTCGCACATTTCTGGTTGCTAATTCCGGTCAAAATAAAAAGTTTGATCTGTGATTTAATATCTAAAGAGGATGTGATTTTGCCGTTGCCACATGTCAAACCTAGTAAGACTAATCTTCATTTGTTTGAAGTGTTTACCTACATTTTCCTCCGTTATATCAAACATTTTATTTTCCATACTAACAATCAAAATAATGTATAACAACACGAGCTACACGAATATATTACATCCAACTATTGGTATTCGACAGATATAGATAGTAGATGATCAAATCATATGATACCCATATTTACCACCTGAAATATCACTCCGTCCCAGCCATAACTGCACACTTTTTGGTCAATTTTTTCAGAGCATGTTTGACCGTGAATAACTTTATTTTTATACATTATTATGGTCTAAAACTTTTATAGCTAAAAAATTGAGCGCATTGTGAATCTAATCATATCCCATATGATATTATTATAGCACATATGCCAATTGCAATTTACGGTCAAACATGTTCAGACAAAGTTGACTAAAAAGTGTGCAGTTTCGGCTGGGACGGAAGGGTAATTTATTCATATGATTTTTTTTTTTTTAAAAAAAACACAAAGTAAAGGAAAGTAAAATTTGTTCAGGCATCAAAACCACGATTTCCTTTATAAACACACGTACTTACAAATTCAATATTCCATCTCCACTTGTTTTCAAGTAAATGGCTGACTTATTAAAGCTATATATGTCAGCATCTTCTTTAGCATTTGTCATATTGCCCTTTCATCTTCACCCCAGAAAGATGAACACCAATCAAATCCAACTTATCGGAGCATTTCTTCTCACATTCTTCCTCGTCGCATCGGCAGATTCAACCTACGACAGTTTCGCAAAATGCCTCACCAAAAGCGGAGTCCCAAGCAGCCAAATCTCCAGAATCCTCTACAGCCCCGCCAGCGCCTCCTTCACCCCCGTTCTTGATGCTTACGTCAGAAACCGGCGGTTCAACACTTCCACCACCAAGAAGCCGTCGCTGATCGTGGCGCCGCTGCTCGTCCAGCAGGCTCAGGCCGCCGTGCTGTGCACCAAGAAGACCAAGCTGCAGCTCAAGATCCGAAGCGGAGGCCATGATTACGAAGGCATCTCCTACGTCGCCAAGGACAATTTCCTCATTCTCGACCTGTTCAACCTCAGGAGCATCAGCATTGATGTCGGTGCGAAGACGGCTTGGGTTCAGGCCGGCGCCACGCTCGGCGAGCTGTTTTACAGGATATGGGAGAAGAGCAACGTCCTTGGTTTTCCAGCTGGCGTGTGCCCCACCGTCGGCGTCGGCGGCCACCTCAGCGGCGGCGGTTACGGCACGATGCTGAGGAAGTACGGGCTTTCCGTCGATCATGTAACCGATGCTCAGATCATAGATGTCAACGGGAAAGTTTTGGATCGGAAATCCATGGGAGAAGACCTGTTCTGGGCTATCAGAGGCGGCGGAGGAGCGAGCTTCGGCGTCGTGCTATCTTACAAGATCAACCTGGTTCCGGTGCCACCAATTGTGACGGTTTTCAGTGTTCAGAGGTTTGATGACCTGGAAAACATGCTGGTGAAATGGCAGAAGGTTGCCCCGACGACCGACCACAACCTCTTCATCAGAATCCTTGTCCAGCCGGCCACTAGAAACGGGACGCGTGTCCCACGGCTGACGTTCAATGCACTGTACCTCGGAGACTCCAAAAGCCTGATGACCATCCTGAGCTCGCAGCTCCCCGAACTAGGGCTCAACAAGACCGATCTGATCGAGATGAGCTGGATTCGCTCGGTGATGTACTGGACCAACTTCAGAGACAACACAACCTCGCTAAATGTGCTGTTAGACAGAGTCTCTGCTATAAATTTCCTGAAGAGGAAATCTGACTATGTTCAGACAGTCATACCAAAGGCTGGACTTACAGCGATATTCGGAAAGCTTGTTCAGGGTAAAGTTGGCCTCGTCTTCAACCCATACGGCGGGAGAATGAGCGAAATCGCGGCGGACGCCACGCCGTTCCCTCACAGAGCCGGCAACCTGTACAAGATCCAGTACTCTGTGAACTGGGACGAGGCTGATCCCAAGCTGACAACGCAGTATCTTCGCGAGGCTCGGGAGCTTTACAGCTTCATGACTCCTTATGTTTCGAGCAATCCGAGGCAGGCGTTTCTCAACTACAGAGATCTTGATATTGGTACCACAACCAATGGGAAGAACAGTTACAGTGAAGGTAAAGTGTATGGGGAGAAATACTTCGTGAAGAACTTTGACAGGCTGGTGAAAGTGAAAACTGCAGTTGATCCCAAGAATTTCTTCAGGAATGAACAGAGTATCCCTACATTTCATTCATGATAACTCTTTCAGTAAACCAGTTTGATGGATTATCACTTTTTTTTACTTCTTCTTTTTCTTCCATTCAAGATTTGTAATCATCTAACATCTTATGAGATGTTATTATACTGATTTTTACATGAATATGATCATATACTTGCATGCATTACTTGATCTTCATTTTTATTGTCTGAATTCGGACGTTCAATTTGTTAGACTTGCGGTTTTTGTAATAACCAAATAAGGAGATTAAAACTTGTGGATAACATTGCAAATTTACAAAATTAATAATATGATATACAATAAATACATGTGTTATTTGAAATAAAATCAAGGATGGAGTCGTGCTGACACTGCCCTTGAAGCAGATACACCCCACTATATAGATCTATGCCCCCTAGGATAAGACCATCAGGGTTGTAGCCAACCTGTGACTATAGCTCGTACCACGCACAGCCCATTCGCGGATCACATAAACGTTACTGGCCTCTACGATAAACTTTAAGCATACACGAACCCTAGACCGAAGTAGAGAGAATATGGGAGTTGCTTGAGGCTTTGAAATGATGGTTTTGTAACTGAGTCTAAGGTTCTTTTTATAATGGTACTGCTCAGGATTGAAAAGTTATGATTTTGTTTCGAACTTATCTTTTAAATATTCGAATTTATCTCTTGCGTGGAGTTTAAGATGGACACAATTATGAGCCTTCTGGAAACTTCATCAAAATTCTGGAATTTTATTTACAACAAAACGAAGCGCCCAACGGGCCTTCAGAAGCTGCTGTATACGAGCACAAGCCAAACTCAATTCCAGAAAATTTGCACCATAAGAATTTGTTAAAATTAGGTTTTGATTTTTTGTTCTTGAAATCTTGACATCTAGATTAGAAGATAACAAGAGAAGGAAAAAAGATTGCAGTTGCAGACATGACTTTGCCGGCATAGATGAAGAGAACCAGAGAAAAATAAAGTCAAGGAAAAAAGAAAAAGGAGAGAAAGAAAAAATAAATAAAGTAAAAGTAAGGAAAACTAATTAAATGTCAACCGTTAGATTAAATAAAAAGGAATCGTCAATATAATGTGTAAAAACTTGAGTAAAAATAAGTATGTTAAATGATCCCTTCACAAATAATAATAACTAATCAGAGAAAGAATTTATAAAATTGAATGTTGATTGTTTAGAAATTGGAACAAATATTGAAGAATTTGGTTGGAAAAATAAATCATAAATACAAAGATGAAGGAGATACAAAGACTACGCGATTTCTGATGAGAAAGGGAAAAGACGTGATTATGGGAGATAAGGATTTAATTTTCTTATTAAAGTTAAATAAAATATATAATACCTAATAATAAAAACAAGAATTGGTTGTCATGTAAAGGTCGACCCTATTCCGATCGAATCAAAATAAGACTATGTTATTTGATAAGCAATCTATTATCGTCCACGTCATCACCAAATGGCGCAATCTTGGTGACGTGTAACACCACTATCGTGCCGCCCACCACCATGCAATGATAACTTGACCGCGAAGTAACATTATCTTCATTCTTCATCAGATCCCTCCACATCGACCTGCTACTTGTCTCTCTTCTCTTCGTCTTTTTTCCCATCGTTGCCCTACCTTAATCATAACCGTTGTAATCCTACATCCAAAACCCTTGATCGAAGATCTATTAGCTTCAATAAAACCTTCATTTCCACCTCCATACTCTTTAGATAAGATTTTCCAAAATTATTTTCCACAACAGCTTCATCTTTGACATTCTAGTAAGATGGTTCACTCAACTTGTCCACAGGCTGCTTTGTTCTACCATATGCATCCCCGACACACTCTCAAATATATGTCTATGTTATAATCTTAGTAAGCTCACCAATAACAAACCATTCTTTTTCTTCAAGAACGATGTCCATCCATTTCTTCAGTTGTTCACCAAATTCAATATGTTTTGCATTCTTCACCTTGCCGCTATGGCACTTCTCTCTACTTTCAAACTTCATATATTTTTTGCTCTTTTCCAGCATTGTACAAAGCTTCTCATAAGCTACCAGCCGCGTGCCCTTAAGAAAACCCTCAAAAGTTGTTGTTTGAATAAAGTCATTGCTGCCCTAAGCCTTGTCATGCTTGTTTACCAAACCCAAACAATCTTTTTTTGCTTTCGACTCTTGAATAGATGCCACTAGCAGGTAGTAAATATTTGCACTAAATCAATATATGAGACATTCATTACGCCTTCCCATCTAGGACATGAAAAGCATCAAACAAACACCCTAAAAGGAGACATCGCTCTATAGTATCAAATCTCTTTCAAATAGGCTATGCTCACAAAGTTATTTTGTGAAATAATTTATCATATATGCTCACAAAGAACAAAGTAACCGTAAAAACCTATTCTTGGATGACCGGAGAACATAGCTAATGAGATAAAAAAATTCAGCAATAATATTGTCCATCTTTGTCACCTCTAACTCACATAAACACCTAAACATTGTAGGTTTCTCCTAAGTTATTAAATTACCTTTCTAGAGAATTACTTAGGATGAGAGACATCCTCATAACAAACTACATTTACCTATTCCAACAATAGCTTATTCTGATCTCGGATGGAAAGAAATATCTAATAGTAATCGTACATGTCCATGGAAAACAAAAATTCGATTGAATTCATTTATGAAAACTCCCACTTGAGCAGCCCTAGGTGGGTGTGAAGCTTGTAAGGGTAGTCCCGTGCCTGAAAAAGAAGGTCATCAGCTTTATTGGGCATGGTCGGAATCACTCGCTATAAAAGCTTGGGGACTATAGGCATATCTATAAATACTTCTTACCCTCAATAAACCGCGATCACACACACACACACACACACACACATATATATATATATATATATATATATCTGTGTAGAAGTAGTAGACTGGTTTGTGTGGTCGATATTAACCCTCTTGTTATGCCTACTGCGATCAATGTTCCCTTTATCGCAATTTCTAGGTATAATTAGTTATGTTTCCACCATTTCCCAATATTGTTTCATGAACGAGAATTAACAATATATTTTTCATTCAATGTTATCAGATCATAGACCATTTATATCCTTTCATTAACTATATATATATATATATATATATATATATATATATATATATTAACTTTCTAGAAAATAATACTTAGAAGACTTACAAATGAAAAAAAAAAATCAATTTAGAAAAACCTCTTTTTAAAAAGAAAAGGAAAATTGAGAATCACTAAAATGTTGTCACGGAAAATTAAAAGTTTGACTGAAATGGGTTAGTGGCCAAAAACTCTAATTAGCATAATATATTGTTATAATATAATAAGAATTGTATATGCATTTGATCTAATTCCCTTACCATAAGACACTAATTCTAAATTTATTTTGAGTGATTTTTCTGTCCGACTATCACATCCATTTCCAATCATATAGTTTTTTTTTTGAAAGGAACACTAGTATTAATTAAAAGCAGGAATACAAATTACAGACTCTAGGCCTGTGGCCATGAGTACATACAAAGCAAATACAATAAAGCACACTAGGCATAACGCCATTACATATAAAACTAGAGCTATTAACTACTAGAGATTGAGAGAAGGAAGTCGACGAAAAACTCCAGTTATCTCGTGGCACTGACTCATGATGAAAGAGTGCTGGCCGGTTAACGGATGAGACGGTAAGCAAGTCAACATTTTGGGATGAAACCCTGGTTGCTGCTTTGAGAGAACCCCAACAAGCTGTCACATTTGCTTGCGATGATAAGATACATAAGGTGAACCCTGGACTAGTTTGCATCACTACTTGGTTCAAGGGTGAAACACAAGCACACACTTTCCTGCTGGATACCTCTATCTTGTATGGAACTTTGAAGCTCCAGATCTTACTCCATAGTTTCCTCCTTCTGCAGTTAGTCCATGAGTACTTTGTGTTAGGTCTACAAGTGGGAATCATCAGCTTGTATGGAACCTTGAAATTCCAAATTCTGTTTCATAGCCTTCTTCTACTCCAATCTGCAAAACCATAAAAGAAGACTGCTCTAACTTGTCTTTCATATTCGTTTGAGCTCCTCATCAGTTCAACATGCCCTGTTTTGTCCAACGAAGTTCTGGTGGAGGCACATTGTAGCCGGATTTGAATGTAGAATACCAATATAAGTAGCAAATATACCCTGATAACTACATCTTCTTCATTATGCACTATTACTAACAGTCTATCTCCTGTCACCACCTCTTCCCGAGACCAATTCTCCTCTTGAGGACCTACTGCATATTTATACAGGCTGCCCATTGCAAACAAATTTTGAGAGCCTTGTGAATGTGTCCTCAACTCATGTTTCCAACAAGAAGAGATCTCGTGTTTTCCTATTTTCTTCATTCCTGTAGCAACACTCTGAACTGATCGAGTACCAACCATAACTGAAGTAATACTTTGTTGCTCGTAGAAGCACGTTGCTTGCACATCCTCAGCGAGTGGAGCAGGTACATGAAAACCCTTAGCAAATTGAGGAAACTCCACAAATGATTGAGGTTGAGGATCCAAACTGACTTGCTTCACCTGTAGATTCCAAGGATTCGTAATTGTCTCCTTGTGCAATCTCATTTTCTTTGATTGAACCAAATCACAATCTGAATTCTCCCTTGACCTTTTCCTTAGAAACTTTTTTGTTCCCGTGTAACATGTTCTGTCTAAACTACACTTTCTTGTCTTAATTTGCACCCGAGCATCACCACCCTCGCCTATACCTTGATCCAGATTCGTAAATATCTCATCGTGAAGTCTCATTTTCTTTGATGGTCGAACCACATCCGAGTCTGAATTCTCCCTTGATCTTTTCCTTAGAAATTTTCTTGTTCCTTGATCTGATGCATCCACTTATTGTAATACTCGTGGTGATAGCTGTTGATTATCCACACTCATCTGATTCTCCTTCTGCATTTGGTCCAAACTAATTCTCAACTTCTTATGGACTTGTAAGTCTTCTCCATCCATCCATTCTTGAGGGATTTTGCGTTTTCCTGCTAAACCCTTGAGGTCACGCTCTTTTTCCTTTGCTAGAGTGCTGACTTTTAAAGCAAGGTGGTGTAGCATTGAGGCCTCAACGTGCCGATCTAGAATCATATTTCCCCTCCTCTAACAACGAGAGATAGGATGATCGATGGCTCCACAATGAGTGCAAAATTTAAGAACGTTTTCATATCCACCAGAAAGCCATACTAGTTGGTTATTTTTGTGCTCAAGTAATAAACCCGGAGTTAATGATTTATGAATATCTACCCACACACGGGCCTTGAGATACCGAACATTCATTCTAGGGATAACTCCAGTCTGAACTTGTTCAACCTCTCCAATCATGTGAGCAAGGTTCCTTCTTGCCATGAGGTTATGAAGCTCTAATGGAATGATGTATAAGTTTATCCAAAGAAGTACCTTGTTGACACGACCACCATCTAGCATACTTACAGAATCACTCTCTCTCGAGTCTTCATTACCCCAACGCCTCAGTGCCAGAAGTCCACCCTCAATCGTGTATGGACCATTTTGCAGAGCTTCCATTATCTCTCCTCGGATTTGAACTTTATGCTTAAAAAGTTTTTATGGCAACCAGAGATCCACGCCTGAAAACCCCAAAGTTTTTGAAAGCCTCGATGAAACCTGTCATCGTTAAATTCTCTGTCATCACACCAAAATCCCAACAAACTACAATTTTCTTCTTTTCTGCTAGTGTTCAAATCCCCTTGTTTCAATTCTGTTTCCTTTGGTCACTTGCCTTTAAACTCCAAATCCATCACAAAACCATCCAGCATATTTGGTTGCACCTTGGCTAGACGATGATTCTGACCGAATTTGACTGACTGCTTTATAGATTTGAAACAAAGATACCGACTCCGAGAGTGGTCATTCCATGCTGATAGTAACCATTCCGTGTCTACCAGTAACACTTTATTAACTACGTTGACTGTTTTTTTTGTATTTCTTCTGACACCCTTCTCTATGAACATTCAATCTCTGTTGCAACTCCCACGCTGAAAAGCTGCAGAACCTTTTAGAGAGCCTGACAGCCACCAATTCCGAAAAATTTCGTTGATATCCTGTGTCCTTCGCCCATATTTCATGTCTTGGGCGTTTTCGACAGATTTTTACTACATCCATACTGACCCAATAACCTTAATCTTTTCCACTCCTCCCCAACCCGTTGGAAAAACCCATTGCAGCAACACACAACGAACAGAAATCTTACAATGCACTAACCTTGAAACCAACCATTAACTTTACTAATCACTGCTATCTAGTAATTTCAACCAGATTCAAACATGCAAAATGGCAAGCTCATCTACTTGTTTAAATCCAACATGCAGTATACATACTGGCCTTAAACTAAGTGAAAACACAATAGAAGACAAGGACTTTACCCATACAGTGGCGAAACCAATCAGGTTCAGAGAAAACCCCTTGAGTCACGATGATCAAACCAGATTTTATACCAATCCAATCATGCATCTTTCCCCGTTCTGATGTCTAATACTTCTAACAATCAAACCAAGCTGAATCCTTACTGACTGAATCGTTGTCTCTGGAAATTATTATTTTCCGATGAAGAAACTGGCCAGAAATATAACTTCTGGAGACTGACGATTTGCAATTTGATGATAAATCCAATATGGACTTCTTTCCAATCTGATTTCTATACTAACAATCTGAAATTTGATGATTAATTTGAGCTAGATCGGACGATTCTGGAGGAAAAAGCTCTCTCTCTAGAGAAATCTAGTTTCCATCTCCCAATCATATAGTTACTTTTTCCCCAATTCACTAACCGACGGTCGTGCTTTTCTCGTCCCTTGATAATTTCAACATCCAATCATATTTCTTTAGAAACACTTTTAGAAACGATGTCGTAGTACAATATATAATATATTCCTTATCATATTATCCTAAAGCATACTAATAGTGAGTATTCTTTACTTGCAGAGTTTATTGGGGAATTTTAGTAAACAAATCATAGTTATTTAGTGTCATTATATATTTTTTCCTAAAACACAATATATGAGGATCTTTTTTTTAAAAAAATAAGTTTTTGCTTCCATGTCATGTGAGGGCATTTTAGTAACCCATTTTTAAAAAAGTGTCGTAGTGATTTGGTACAATCACATTTCCCCCTAAAGCACACTATAATGATGCTATTTTGCTTTAAGGGTTAATCAGAGTAGTTTAATATTCCCATATTAAAATGATGTTGTAGTAATTTGGTATAATCATTATTTTTTTTTGAAAAGAAACGTGTTATCATTTCAAGATCCTGGAAAACGTCCAGAATCGTTTGATACAAGGAACGGGGGTGGAGAAGACCACGAATTAAAAAACATTAACACTCGACTTAGCAAAATGAGCTAGTAAGTGAGCCGAGGAATTTTCCAAACGCGGCACCCAAAAAGGCAAATCCAGGACAAACGTAAGAATCTGGCTCCTGATTTCCTCAGCACGGTAGCAACCTCCAAAGTGCATGCAATATTCCCCCGAATCATCTGAACATGCGACGAACTACCAACGAGAATGGGGGGAACATACATCATCCCCGCGAGCTCGCAGGCTTCCCTGGTTGCATAAGCTTTGGCCAACATGGGATATCCGACCAGGGGTACTCGCCTAACAATATCTTTGATGAACTGACCGTGAGAATCCATGGCCAAAGCTCCTAGTCCTGTGAACCCAGGTCCTATTCCCGCGTTGAAAAAGACCCTTGGCAAGTCTGATGGGTCTGAAGAAGTGCGGTCTCCTCCAGAGTCGATGAAAGACGTTCAGGCCAGTGGTTCGCTCGATGGAAGCTCGAAAGATTACCAGTGACCATGAGTGGCACAATTGAGCTGTCAAGATGGTAATTCTCAAGGACTTCTCTATTTCGCTGAGACAGACCGCATCACAAAGCATTAGTAGCAACTTCGACTTCTCAGCATAATTTTCTAGGACAAACGGGCGAAACCAGAACTCGCCTCTATTCCTTTCTGCAGCTAAAACTACCGGCCACAATCCCGCAGTGGTGTGTACATGCCGGGCATACGGACAAGAGAAGAACAGATGAGCCGTAGATTCAGTGTCTGTACCGCAAAGTTGACAAGTCGGTGAAACCTGAAGCGGTCTCTTTCAAAGATTCTCTGTAGTAAGCAACGAGTCAGTAGCAAGTCTCCAAGCAAAATGGAGCCCGCGGTTCGGCACACGGAGGCTCCAAAGCTTTTTCCAGAAGACAGAGTCGGCCTGAACAGTGGCTGGAACATTGTTGTGCTGAAGATACTGTGGGTGCTTCACCAGAACATGATACATTGACTTTACTGTAAACTTTCCGAAGGAAGTAAAATGCCATCACCATGAATCCCGCCTGTCTCGACTTACAATCGGTATGGTCCTTATAAGAGCAGCATCAGTAGAATCAAAATGTGCATCTAAACGGTATTCTCTCCACCAGCTGGTGTTTGGGTCAACAAGGTCACTGACAAAACGTAGATTGCCCGGGAGACACTCTGGGGAAGTAACAAAGAAGGACTGTGCACTCGGAAGCCAAGGATCATGAAAGATACTAATACTCTCACCCGATCCAACATATTTCCTGCAACCCAGTGTCAAAGCCTGAATTCCACAAGAGATGCTCCTCCATGCCCAAGAAGGTCTCGAGCCAATAAGAGCCTGAAAAAAAGGGAAATTAGGGAAGTACTTATCTTTTTACACCCGCGTAATAAGTGAAGAAGGGTTCGTGAGCATTCTCCAAGGTTGCTTAGCTAGCATAGCCAAATTAAAAGCCTCCAAATCACGGAAACCCAGACCACCATTCTGTTTGGCTCTTGCCATTCTCGGCCAAGACAACCAATGCATTTTCCGCTTATCTTCATCACCACCCCACCAAAAGCTACCAATCATGGCCTTTATGTCATTGAGAACGGTACCCGGGATATGAAAACAACTCATAGAGTAGTTGGGGATAGCTTGTAGAACAGACTTGATAAGAACATCCTTCCCTGCCTTAGATAGGTTCCTCTCACTCCAGCCATCTATCCGCTGTCGAATACGATCTTTAATGTTTTGGAAAATTTCGGCCTTGCTTCTCCCTATCTCAGAAGGCAAACCGAGGTATTTCCCATGGGATTGGGCTTCTGGAATTTTCAAGATATCACAGACCTTCCTCCTCATCGTGTCACAAGTGTTAGGGCTAAATAGAATTCCCGACTTGTCATAATTGATACGCTGCCCGGATATGCTCTCAAATATGTCACCCATTTAAAATGGGTAGCCTCCTCTTTTGTACCTTCCCCAAACAACAGAGTATCATCCGCAAAAAATATATGGGAGATCTTAGGCCCATGCCTAGAAGCACCCAAGCCTTTGATCTTTCCAGCTTTCTCCAAGTCTGTAAGCAATGTAGAGAAGATTTCCGAGCAAATAATAAAGAGATAAGGTGAAAGTGGGTCACCTTGTCTAAGGCCCCGATTGGGCTTGATATTACCCAATTCTCCTCCATTAAAGACAAAAGAGAAGGCCACAGTAGATAGACATTGTTCCACCAGCTTCACAAAACTCTACGGGAATCCTATATAAGAAAGAGTACGGGTCACAAAGCTCCATTCAATCCGATCAAAAGCCTTGCTCATGTCCAACTTAATACTCATGTGGCCCAACTTGGGGAGAGTTATTTTCTTTGGCTCACTTTTTTTTTTTTTTTTTGAATGGGCACACTGCCCTTTACAAAGACCGAATCTGATACAAGGATCCTAATCTAATCCTATTCTAGCCTAATCTACTGATCCCGTAAAGCACATTATATAACGATGATTCATTGTTCCTTTGTCAATCGAGGGTAATTTAGTATTCTTCCCCATTATTAAAACAATGCCATAGCGATTTGGTATAATCATACTTTTCCCAAAGTATACTATAATGCGGATTATTTGGTCCCGTCCTCAACCAAGGTTGTTCAGTATTTAAAAAAAAGGTAGTTCAATAATAATCTCCAATCATTTGATGATTAATTTTTTTTTAAAAAAAGATAGTTTGGTATTTTCTCCAATTATTAAAACGACGTCGGAGTTTTTTTTCTTCTAAAACACACTGTAATGAGAATTCTTTACTTCCATGTTAAATTAGGGATTGTTTAGTATTTTCCCCATTATCAAGATGAAGTAGTAGTATTTTATCAGAGCAATTTAAATTCTACCTTCCCGGGAAAAAAATTCCGGGAAATTTCAAAATACGCTAGTCTGACAGAACAATTAAAAGATTTTAATTAAGAATATTTGGAGGATTTACTTTTCTCGGACAATGTTTTTATTCAGTAGGTATACATTTTTTGATCAAGAAATATGATTGAAAAAACAACCAAATGTGGTTGAAATTCATCAAAAAGTAAATGAATTCTTCGATTTTTCCTCTTTTCAAATGGTACATATTTCTCAAAAACTCGAGTGTGAATTAAATCCATATCTGAATTGAACTGGTGCAACTTTGTTTAGAAATGTTTGATATGCTATCCACAACGTGTGAGAAATGATCCATTTATAAGGTAACATCTCACAAACAACAAGCTTCAAAGTATACAAGTTCATTAACCGTGGGATCCAGTCAGGTAATACTTACCCACGGTAATTCAAATCAGGCAATTGCCAGAGAAGTCGGCGTACAACAATTACAGCATATTACCAAATTGGCAAATTTCACCGCGATAATTCACAGCCAGAAAGAGAAACTTCCGCCATCGTGTAAAAATTTCCTCATCCAGAAAAATCCCCAAACTACCCTTCTTCTTCTTCTGGAACCCGTAAAAGAGAGTATAGTACGCACACAGAGTTTCCCGTCTCAAATCAATCGATCGTGCCAACCTCCGATTCCTCACCAATATCTCCGATCGTACGGACGCCGCCCATGACACTCTTGACCCCGCCTCCCATGGAGGTAATACCTTCTTCCCTGCTCATACGTACATGTAGAACTGTATCTATACACCTGCGCGCGCTAGCGCGCGTTGCATTCTGATTCCGTGTATTTCAATGGCGTCGAATTCAGTGTCGGTTTGGTGTTAATTGCTCGTTTTAGTTCAGCTAGTAGCTTCGTTGAAGTTGCTGCGTGAGGATTCTCGATCTCCGCTGGCGGTTATTGTTTAGTGTTTTGTTTGGGGTTGGTGCTGCGCGGGGGGAAATTGAGCGCTCAATTGTTGCTTTTATTACCTTTCGGCTTGAATTTTAGGGTTCTTGATCGATCAACAGTGCCTAACTTTACCAGATCCGGCCTTTTTTGTTAATGACAGCCTGAAGACGAAGAGATGCTTGTCCCGCATTCTGAGCTACCAGTTGAAGGCCCGGCTCCCATGGAAGGTATGCATTTTCGGACGATGTCAGTTTTTTCATGTTTTGTACGGAACCGCCAGTTTGTGGCTCAGTATTTATTTGATTATCTGTTTTTGGTTTAGTTATGCCAGCATCAGAAGCCACGAGTACCGGTGACGTTCAACAAGCCGAGGATCCCCCGTCAGCTCGCTTTACTTGGACAATTGAGAACTTCTCTAGGTTGAATACTAAGAAGCTGTATTCTGATGTCTTCTTCGTTGGAGGATATAAATGGTAGCCACCCTTGTGCTTAGTTCTATATTTGTATGCTTGACTTAAGTTTGTGACCATATGACCTCTGAAGTCTCTTTTGGTTGCATTGTTATTTGCAGGCGGGTGCTTATCTTTCCCAAGGGAAACAATGTGGAACATTTGTCAATGTATCTTGACGTTGCAGATTCAACCAATTTGCCTTATGGTTGGAGTAGATATGCTCAGTTTAGCTTAGCTGTAGTCAATCAAATTCATAACAAGTACACAGTACGGAAAGGTAGATGATGTTCTTTTTTCCTATAAAGTTAACATCTGAATGAATAAATTAAGTTAAGTTAACATTTTGAGTTGTTTTGTTTTGTGCTTGTTGTGTGCTAGGTGTTACCTGCAAGGCAGGTTATTCGCAAAGACAATTAAGATTACTATTGGTTGCTATTTGTAGTTTATCTTAGTCGATGGTAATTAGGGTGTAATAACTGATGGATGGAACTGAAAGATAGAAATGTCCAAGTTATGTTCTCTTTTGCCTAGATTTGAATGATCTTTTTCGTAAAAAAGAAAAGAAAAGAAAAAATAAGTAGATTAGAATGTTCTTTACCAGAGAGGAAAGGTGTTGGAGTATTTAGAGGTTTAAATGGTGTCTTTTGTGGCATCTGTTATATATTTTTATACATTTTTGATAGAGCTATTATTATAATATTGGTGGGGGATCTCCATTTTATCTGCACAACATCTGTTGTGCCCTGTCAGAGACCGTGATACCTAGTAAACTATAAACATTTTACCAGGTTTTGTTCGTTAAACTTCCCAGAAGATTTAGTTGACATTTTAGACGTTTTCAAAGGGTTTGTAGGTTTGTACTGTGAGTTAACGTGAATGAATTAAAAAAGTGTGCTAGATGTGACACACCGTGCTCCAATTTTGTTACTTAGATATTCAAATTAAGCTACTACCAGTGATCTAGAGTCAGCTATGAATCTAATAACTTAATAATAGTATTGCATTTAGTTACTAGTAGTTTGTGCTTTTCCTCTACTTGTAGTTAATTCACTTGTGATGTATGACTGCTTACGTGTATAAAGTTTTGCGGTGCAAGAAAGTCAGCCAAACCAACTTGATTCCAAGAATTTGAATTATAACATTGTTGTAATTTATTTGTCAGCCCCTCCTCGCTTCTCCTTTTTCCACTTTTTATAATGTAATCACATTGATCTTTTTAATCTCTTTTAGTAATGTTTGAATGTTGCGCGAGTTGTCTCTGAGAAAGTTTATTTTGCAGACACACAACACCAATTCAATGCAAGGGAGAGTGATTGGGGTTTCACTTCTTTCATGCCGCTTAGTGAATTGTATGATCCAGGGAGGGGTTATCTAATGAATGACACTTGCGTAATAGAAGCTGATGTTTCTGTTCGCAAAGTTGCTGATTATTGGTCCCACGATTCAAAAAAAGAAACAGGCTATGTAGGGCTCAAGAATCAGGGAGCTACTTGTTACATGAATTCTCTCTTACAAACACTTTATCATATACCACATTTTAGAAAGGTTGGTGACTATGCTTATCTAATATTTGTTATTTTAATCGCTTTATTTAATGCTAAATTCAGGATAAGGCTTTGATTTATAAAATATTGTATAGGCTGTTTAGTGTTTACTACATGCCAACAACAGAAAATGATATGCCATCAGGAAGCATTCCCTTATCTATCATTTGTTATATTAATCGCTTTATTTAATGCTAAAATTCAGGATAAGGCTTTGATTTAAAATATTTTATAGGCTGTTTACCACATGCCAACAACGGAAAATGATATGCCATCAGGAAGCATTCCCTTGGCTCTGCAAAGTTTGTTCTATAAGCTTCAGTATAGTGACACCAGTGTTGCTACAAAAGAGTTGACAAAATCATTTGGATGGGATACATATGACTCTTTCATGCAGCATGATGTTCAAGAACTTAATAGGGTTCTCTGCGAGAAGCTTGAGGACAAAATGAAGGTTACTTGCTCATCCAAATTTTTGAATTTAGAAAGATATATATATATATATATATATATATATATATAGTGGTTTGGTAATTTATTGTTAACCATATCCTTTATTATCCACAGGGAACTGTTGTGGAAGGTACAATTCAGCGGTTGTTTGAAGGTCACCATATGAATTACATTGAGTGTATCAATGTTGACTACAAGTCCACAAGGAAAGAATCATATTATGGTATGCAAATCATTTTGATGTTACACTCGCTATAAGTTTGATAGGTTACTGACTTTTATATATATATATATATATATATATCAGACCTTCAACTCGATGTCAAAGGATGTAAGGATGTATACGCTTCTTTTGACAAGTATGTGGAAGTTGAACCCCTAGACGGTGATAACAAATATCAAGCTGAGGCGTATGGATTGCAGGTTAGACTTTTTTGTATTCCAGTTTTCTCTTATGGATGCCTTGATTATAGAGTTTATCAAAAAAGCTGGAAAGCTACAAGTTAAAGTAAAATCATCTCAAGATCACAGAGTTTTGTAACCTTTATTGGAACAGCAATTAATTTTTTGACAGAGTAACATATTTGAAATTTGAAATTTGAAGATTATAGATCTTTTTGTAACCTATTTGGCTATTTCCTCTTGAATTGTTGACTTTTTATTTTGCTACAGTAGTACACTATCATCTTTCAAGTATAATTCCTAAAAGTTTAATTCATCCCAATGTCTTTAAGTTATTTCATTCTTTTGATTTTCCAGGATGCAAAGAAAGGGGTTTTGTTTATCGACTTTCCGCCTGTCCTTCAGCTCCAGCTAAAACGGTTTGAATATGATTTCATCCGGGACTCCATGGTAAAGGTGTGTTTACTTGACTCCTGTATTCATTTGGTTAATGCAAGGGACTTCATTCTGCATTAATATTATTTTAAAAAAAATCAAGCGTTTCACTGTGAATTGTATATTTTCTTATTTGAGTAATTTTATGGTCCTTGTGTTTTGTTTCCTCATTTTATCGTTTTCTCCCATCCCTGTCCCCCACTTCCAAAATGTCCGTTACTACCATGATTTTCTTGGTTAGGAAAGGCACTACTTTATTTCATTGTATGTTTCAGACATGTCTATGAGAATCATTGAACTATAAAGCTTGATTAACTTTTGGTGTCAATTTCTTAACACCTTAAAGTTCAATTAAATCTCAACTTTGATTTTGTAGTATATCAAGTCATTGATGTTCGTACTTTTTATTTTTACAATTTGCAGATAAATGATCGGTATGAGTTCCCACTGCAACTTGATCTTGATAGGGAGAATGGGAAGTACCTTTCACCTGATGCTGATAGGAGTGTTAGAAATCTTTACACTCTTCACAGGTATCTTACTCTGTTAGTGTATTTACATGTAGTATCCACTCCAGCTGTTTTTTCAGTGTTTGGATGTTGACCATATTCTTTTCAACCCTTTTTGGTTGTGAACTGGAACTCTGTTAGGCAGTATGATCCATAACTTGTTAGGCTAGGTTATGCAGATAATTTTCCCCGTTTATCTTGTTCATTGCAGATGTTTTGTTTTTTACTAAAGCTGTCGTTTTGTGTTGATCTTGCATGTTAATGGTGATTCATGCTTTTTGGTGTAACTCGCTGGCTTAATGCTCTTTGCTTCAATCTTTCTCAGTGTGTTGGTTCATAGTGGCGGAGTTCATGGTGGACACTATTATGCATACATCAGGCCAACACTCTCAGATCAATGGTATGTACTGTTATGACATCATTCCATGTCTTTTTGTTACTGTTATGGATTTAGGCTCAGCACCAAAGAATTTTCCAAGATTGTTGATATTTACCAAATGATTTTTATTTGAAGGTTTAAATTTGATGATGAACGAGTAACCAAAGAGGATGTGAAAAGGGCATTGGAAGAGCAGTATGGTGGTGAGGAAGAGGTGCGCCTTCCTAAATCCTATATTTTATTTCTCTTTTTATGTATATTTGATTTTTAAAAAAAAAATCATATTTTTACGTTTTCTGTTGCAGTTGCCACAGACAAACCCTGGCTTCAACAATGCGCCGTTCAAGTTTACAAAATACTCCAATGCATATATGCTTGTGTATATACGTGAGAGTGACATAGATAAAATAATCTGCAATGTGGATGAAAAAGACATTGCAGAACACCTCAGGGTACGTGTCATAACCCTGTTTGGTTAACAAGTTCTTGATTATTTCTCTTTTTCTAAGTGTATGGTTTGATATCAGATAAGACTGAAGAAAGAACGAGAGGAAAAAGAGCTTAAGAAAAAAGAAAAGGCAGAGGCACACCTCTATACAATTATCAAGGTTGAGTTGAGCTGGAGCTGTTTCCTTGTGGTCTGTTATTAACATTGTGACTTCCCTGTGCTGAGGTTTTCTCCTTGCAGGTTGCTCGAGATCAGGACTTGCATGAGCAGATTGGTAAAGATATATATTTTGACCTAGTAGATCATGACAAAGTCCGCTCTTTCCGGATTCAGAAACAGACACCTTTTAATGTTTTCAAGGTAACCCCCTCTTTGCTAAAGGCACCCGTTCCTTCAATCTTCTTATGGGTGATCAGTTCTGAATTATCCTAATTACTATGGTTTGGGCTTTTGTCCTTATCATCTTACTTCAACATCGAAGACTCTTAAAAGTTTGAGTACTATTAGAGATTTAAGGAGTAGGTTTGATTCTTATCTCATGAGATGGGCATAGGATTAAGTTTATGTTAATGCTGCTACTTCTGTAAATCTCATATTCTAATGTATGTAATTTCTTCACTTTAATTTCTTCAGGAAGAAGTTGCCAAAGAATTAGGTATACCAGTGCAGTGTCAGCGTTTCTGGCTTTGGGCAAAGCGGCAGAATCACACTTACCGTCCTAATCGGCCTTTGACACCTCATGAGGAGAGTCAATCTGTAAGTAGCTTGCATCGCTTACTCTCAGATAATCCTCAAATTGAATTTGTGTCCCATGTTAATGAAACTGTCTTGGGCTAGATATGTCGTTATTTACCCAATAAACACCTATTTTGTCCGTACCTTAAAGGATGTCCTACTAATCAGTCAAAAATTTTCATTCCATGTTTGACCATTGATAATTAATATTATTTAAATAATAAAATTTCATGTGAGGTATCGTTAGATTCCTCTTATGATGACTTTTTAACAATCAAAATTATTTATTATATTATTAAGTATAACTAAAGTTATTAATGGTGAAAAATGTTGACTTAATAGTATCCTTTGAGGTTGGGAGTACTCAACTACTCATTTTCAGACTTATGTGAGTTCTGATAATTTAAAATAGCGCAAAGTAAATTGTTCCATTTATGAGTTTTAAGGTGAACAATCTCTATAGCATCTGTGGTATTCCATTACAAGTTCCTGACTTCTTAGAGAATTTACTATGTGCTTTCCCCACTCCTTGAGCAGCAATTCATCTTCAGTATGGGTTTCTATTTGTGTTATATATGTGGCATCCCTCAACTTTTGGTGCGCAAGTCTCATTAATATGCACGGTGGTACTCTTAATTGTGTAGGTTGGTCAGCTGAGAGAAGTGTCTAATAAAGCAAACAATGCAGAGCTTAAACTGTTATTGGAAGTGGAGCTGGGCCCGGTAATTTGCTTACTTGATCTCTTCTTTATCGATAAAGCTTTATATATGTGCAGACAGCGACACACATCATGTATATATATGTATATATTGCTCTCTCATATTTTTGTATTCCAGGACACACGACCTCTGCCATTACCTGACAAGACTAAGGATGAGATTCTTTTGTTTTTCAAGCTCTATGACCCTTTCAAGGAGGAGCTACGGTACTGCATTCTCTTTTAAGTTCTGCAGTTGATCTTCCCAGGGACTAACCTCTATATCTTTATTTTTGGAGTCTTCATTGCATATTCTAAAAAGTACACATGTGCTGCAAATTGTCACAAGTTATACTACCTGGACGGAGCTTAGTTTTAGGTTTAGAAAAGTGTTCCAATAGTTAGTTTTTATAATTTTATCTGTCTTGCTTGTGGGAATTTAGTGGGTTTTGTTGCTCCTATTGGTCTGTCTCTGCTACTGTCAACCTGGCAATGCTGACAAGTTGTTGTTTCCACTCCAGTTTTGTTGGACGGCTATTTGTGAAAGGTACTGGCAAACCCATAGAAATACTAGGCAGGCTAAGTGAATTGGCTGGTTTTGCTCCTGATGATGACATCGAACTTTATGAGGCAAGCATTGTGCTATATTTTTCTTATACAACTTTTCAGTGGTCATAACTTTTACTAATTGATGCTTTTTCTCTAGGAAATTAAGTTTGAACCTATTGTGATGTGTGAGTACATTGACAAGAAGCTCAACTTCCGAGGTAGTCAGGTATGTGCCATCCATAGCCTAGTGCAATCCTTCGTCATAAGTTCTCCCCAAGAAGTTTGTTTCTCCATATGTAGGATTCACTAATTTTGTGGTGACAATTCTGTGTTTTCTGGCTTCTTTTTTCAACAGCTTGAAGATGGTGATATTATATGCTTTCAGAAACCACTCGTGGGTCAAAATGTTGAGCATTGTCGATACCCAGATGTTCCTTCATTTTTGGAATATGTACACAATCGTCAGGTATTACCTCAAACCTTTTTCAGTGCGAATTATCTTCTAAGAAAATCATTTTGATTTTCTGAATGATGCATTTACCAGATCTCTCCTTTATGACCAAATTTTATTTATTTAATTACACATCTTCAAATCTATAGTAACTTGGGCAAATCTAGCTTAGAATCTCCTTTTTCAGAAAGTTATTATCATTATTTTATTTTATTGGCTTATTTTCGCGATATTCCCTTACTTTCTTGGAGTATTATTATTATTATTTTATTTTTTTGGCTTATTTGCGCGATATTCCCTTACTTTCTTTGATTGTCAGGCTGTACGCTTCCGTGCACTGGAGAAACCCAAGGAGGATGAGTTTTGTCTTGAGCTGTATGTTTTCTCCCCATTGTAGCCGTTTCGCATAAATGTATTGTTCTTGGGTTTTTTCTTATGCATATTATGGCTTCAACATTCAGGTCTAAGCAGAATAACTATGATGAAGTTGTCGAGAGTGTTGCCCGTCATCTCAAATTGGATGACCCAACGAAAATCAGGCTTACATCGCATAACTGTTATTCTCAACAGCCTAAACCACAGCCAATTAAGTACAGGAGCGTGGAACGTCTTACCGACATGCTGATTCACTACAATCAGGTACTATTTATGAGATCAAATTATTACTCAAAAGGTTTGGTTTAGTCGATTCTGATACTGTTTTCTGTTTTGGTGGCTGTACAGACTTCTGATATTTTATATTATGAGGTCCTTGACATTCCTCTACCAGAACTTCAATGCTTGAAAACTCTCAAAGTTGCTTTTCATTATGCTACCAAGGATGAAGTGAGTTCTACCATAATACATTATCCTGTCTGATGATGAGATTTCTGCTACAATATGGTTAATAATTGGGTTTACTGGCTTTCAGGTAGTCATCCACACAATCAGGTTGCCAAAACAGAGCACTGTGGGGGATGTCATTAATGATATCAAGACAAAGGTTAACTTGGTTTTTTGTTTTGTTTTGTTTTGTTTTCCTTGCTGAGCTATGAGGGTCCCACTCATTACAAAACTAATCTCACATTACATTTTCATCTTTTAAACTAATTTACAATCTTATTTAGTTTCAAACACATTTCCTTACATGACATGTCATTTGTTTTACATTACCTACACAACTTTGATATCTCATATGCCCGTGGTCATTATGAATTCAATATTTTCAAATCGGATCAGGTCCATTTTTTCATTTGAGATAGAAGTTAATGTACCTATGCATGAAATGATGACTGCAGAGTGGGTTTTGAACTAGGAGTATGGTGAGCTTGGAGGATGATATCTTTCTTATCTAATTTATTCCTTGGATCAGGTTGAGCTGTCACATCCTGATGCAGAGCTAAGATTGCTGGAGGTTTTCTACCACAAAATTTATAAGGTATGCAATTTTTATCTGTATATCTGCTCTTCAATGATTCAAACCTGGTAAGAGTTTTCTAAGAAAACTGTTTCAGACTCTTTTTTTTCTGGTTGAGAGGTCTGCTTTTACATCGTTATCTTGTTTCTTGTGATTTTCTTTTTTTGGGGGAGGTGTCGGGGTGGAGGAGACTTGATATTGAAAAGGCTACATGCAAATTCTTCTTCTTTGTAATTTATCAATAATTGGTCTACTACTTTGAAATTTCTTTATTGTTATCCAAAAAAATTGATGATTAGAGTATCAAGCATCTGAATAAATCAATAAAAAGCAGTTCTATACTAGTTGCATAAATTTGAATTTAATCATGGATTTGACCTGAATTTGTGGAAGGAAATTATCTGCAGAGATATTTATAGTTAATCCCTTAAGCTCTTCATTTTGTTTATGCTATATATTTTGGTGCTCTTTCATTGCAGATTTTCCCTCTGCAAGAAAAGATTGAGAACATAAACGATCAATATTGGACTCTACGTGCCGAGGAGGTTAGTTGCTGTTTTCCTTAGTCATATGAACTGTCACCACTATTCGCCCAAACTCCGAGCTTGTGATTTGTTCAGTTGGCTTGCATCTTCTTTGCAGAGTTGCCTTACACAGTAGTCAATGTGTTTTGGTATTCTTTAGTTTAACATGATAGAAACCAGTATCTAGAATCTGCTCTCTTTGGGGGTTGAATTCTTGAAATAGAGACGTACTTGGTGGATGGGGAAGGGTTTGGTTGCATTTAGTAATTGCTTTGGTCTCTGAGAAGGCACAGCCTGTTGTTAAAGTTAAACTTACTCTGTCATTCTATTAAAACTGTTTTCTTATTCAGGTGACAGTTTTAGAGTTGTGTCTTCCGTCGTACTTCTCACTAACATTTAAGGTTTTAATCGTGCATCATGATTTTCACGCACACTATTCTTCGCAATTTAGAAGTTTTTTCATTCATGTTATTTGTTGAGCTTTTATATATGCTTTTGGTATTGCTTAGTATTGTTTCAATCACACCTTCTCACTCTGCAGATTCCAGATGAGGAGAAAAACCTTGGGCCTAATGATAGGTTAATTCATGTCTACCACTTCATGAAAGATGCATCTCAGAATCAAGTGGTACATGCACTACTTGGTTAATGTTTGTGCCTGCTTGTTGATATGAGATTTCAACTAGAACCTGAATTATTATTTCTTTCCACTTCAATTTATAGCAAGTTCAGAATTTTGGGGAGCCCTTTTTTCTCGTCATTCACGAAGGGGAGATACTGCGTGATATTAAAGTACGCATACAGAAAAGGTTACAGATCCCCGATGAGGAGTTTTCAAAGGTACCTTATTCTCTTGCTGCTAATACTTTTTCTAATTTTGTTGTTTTATTCTGTCTAAACTATCTACATATTGTTATTCCAGTGGAAGTTTGCTTTTCTATCTTTGGGTCGTCCCGAATACCTTGTGGATTCTGATGTTGTATCCGTCCGCTTTCAGGTAACTTGGCCTCTAATCTATATGCATTACTCATGTTTTATAAACGTGCATCTCCTGATTCATTTGGTAATCTTCTTCTTACTTTGATTTGTGTTGCAGAGGAGAGATGTGTATGGTGCTTGGGAACAGTACTTAGGGTTGGAGCACTCTGACAACACTCCCAAGAGGTCTTACACTGCAAATCAGGTATGTGTTACCACACACCCAATGGTCTACTCTCCTTTTTTTCAAATATGATGCTGTTTAAAACTAGTTAATTTAAGGTGCTACAATTAACTTGAATTCCTGGACAGCTTAAATATTGTAGTAACCAATTTTGGTTTATGCAGAATCGGCACACTTTTGAAAAGCCTGTGAAAATATACAATTAGGCGGTCGGAAGAATTCAACTCTCTGCTTGGGCTAAACGGTAATGCTGGATGGCTGCTGTTGTGATGCGGTGTAGTTTGTAAGGGTGTTGGCTCTTGTAAACAGGAATGGATATATGCAGGCGTCTTATATTTTCAGACCGGCATCTTTCTCATCGCTGGGTCGAGGCAGCAATAGATGTCTTTGTTTGATTGTAATGTAGGAGTCCATAAAGATTTTTGGGTGGAAATGTATAGAGGGTATAGATTGTGTTCTTCATCACTCTTTTCCGATAAATGATAAACCTCCGGGCTCTTTCTTTTTCCCTCCCTATCTGCTTCTTTTTAAGGGGATTTAGATCATAGGGAACATACTGTGTAGTGAGTTTTATTGAATCGTGATTCTGGATTTGCCAATATTTTTAAGAACAAAACAATGGTTGCCATACCCTCAAATTCAAAACCTCATCGAGAAATTGATCTCATCAACTCTGATGTACCAAAGGGCAAAGGATTTGCTCATAGTTTTATGGTAAACTTTTTTACTTACTAGAAGACTACATGAAAGTTGGATAGGATTCACTCGGTAAATCAAGAAAAAAAATGGTCACAAAATTTATCGTTCACATGGCAAATTTTCCTCTATAACAACGGTACAACTATTTGAGAATAATTATATCAATGTTAAAAAGCATATTTTACGACTCTGCTATTCAGGAAACCTATTTTACTAATCATAATTTTGTTGCGTGGAGATGATACTTTGAATTGTGTCGACCGCAATTGGCAATAGAGCTATAAATCCACGAAAATAATATCCTTATTAATCTTCATTCCTTTAACGTTATCAAATTTGCTCAAGTTTTAAACTTTTAATCCTTTTTCCTACTATAGAAAGTGTGTTTTACGATCAGAGAGATTCCTTAAAAGTCCTAGATTTCTGTAGAAAGCCAATAAAAATCTCCAATTGTTCTTGTGCTTAAATGTCTTTATTAGACACTAAAAACAAAATATTTCTATAATACACCTCATATTTCCCAGAATAAATCATGGTATTAAACGGCAGAATTTCCAGGTGAAGTGAAAGGTCGCGTCTTCTCCGGCGTCCACCGGTCACTCCTGTTCGCGCCAACCGCCATTAATGAACTCTTTCTTGGTGCCTCTTGATCATCATAAGAACTAAAAATCAGAGAAACGGTAAAATCGGAAGACGAAAGTGCCAACGAAGATTAAATATGACAACTCATCATCATCATCATCATCATCATCAGGTGAATCTGTCGTTGTTTGTTTCTACAGTTTCCTAAAAACAAAAATATGAATAGAAAATTTGCAGCAAAGATGTCGCTTTCATGGAAATTTTCCTTCTCTTTCCAACTTGGCCGCCAAGTTTCGATTTTTTTATCATTATCTTTATATTCATGTTCTCACACATTTCCCTGAACTGTCGAATTGGCAATACTGTTTTGCAGGCTACAGAAGAGAAGATGATGATTACATGGCTTCCTCTGATTCTCCTGGTTCTGATTCTGCAAGCACCTTCATCGCATGGATGGTTTTTCTCATCAAGCAAGGAAGATGGAAATCCTTCTTCTTCTTCGGAGGGAAATAGGTTGTCTTACAGAGATTCCGTGTCGGAATTCTCCATGGAGCCTTTCAAGAACGAGAGAGGAGTCGAACTGGTGAGGAACGCGAGGAACAAGATGATCTCAGCCTCTCCCAGGTCATGCTGGCAGGAAGCTTATCACAATCTGTTCGCAGGTTGTTCCAAAACATTAGCCGAGGAAGAGACGAGGAATCGATTTGCCTGGCATCTCACTGATTGCTTCTTGAAGCATTCTGGGAGGCCTAATTTACCCCGCTGTGATAAATCATCTCCTGTCGGAAAATGCCTCAAATCAGTCGATCAGGATGCTGTCAAAGTTTACCTCGAGTACCATCTTCAGACTAATTCCATCTGCCACCAATTGCAGTAAGTAAACTTTTTTAAACTTATGTAAATCAAATGGCTTCATTTGAAACTTATGGTTTTTCGTGTACTTTTCGCTTTCCAGGATTGAAGCTTTCAGGCATCAGACAGAGAGGCTGGTGAATGATCTGAAAAAGTCAGCTGAATATGCAGAGGAGAAGCTGGGAATCATCGAGGAGCAAGGCGAAATTCTGCTGCAGAATTCGAAGAGCATTCATGATTCCTTGAGCTCCATTGATGCTCGAGCACAGCATTTATCAGAAGCCTCGAAGAATCTCGAGAGCCATGTGAATGAAGTGTTTAGTCACACGAAGGCGGTTTATGATCAGTCTAAGGCCATTGCAGCATCACAGATGGAGCTGAGTGAAGGCCAGTTGGAGATGAAGAGGAATCTGGACAGTGGCATGAATATGCTTCATGAAAGTTACAGTAATTTAGGGCAGGAAATCATGAACTTGAAGGATGAGGCTGTGGAGATCGAGAAGGAGATTGGTCGAGTTGGAAATGCAATGTTTTCGAAGATGGATACTTTGCAAAACAAAGCTGATGACATTGGAAGTATGGCTGAGAGTTCCATTGAGAAGCAGCAGCAGCTTTTGAGTGGACAATCTCAAGCTCTTGATGGCCTTCATCTTCTCACCGACTTTCAATCCTCAGCACTTGAAGAGAGCAGGTTCAATTCTCTGTGTGTGTGAAATGCATATATATTATTCATAAAATGTAAAATGAAGCATAGATTTATGACTTGTGAAATTGTTGCAGGGAAACATTGCAGAAGTTGGTGGATTTCGGGCACAGGCAGCAGGAAGAGCTTCTTGAGAAGCAAGAACAGCTTCAGAAAGCGCATGATCATCTAGTTGAGAATTCCAAGACCATATTAGAAGCTCAGGTTTGTGGCTTTACAGATTAAATCCATGTTCTCTCTTTTCTTTTTAAACGATTGTTGTGTTTTAACAGGAAGCTTTTGAGTCGAAGCAAGCGAGCATGTTCATGGCCTTAGAAAAGCTGTTTGCCTTGCACAATGCCATGCTAGTGGAGTCGAGGCTGATCAAAGCGTTTCTAGTCTATTCGTTAGGCTTCTTTCTGCTCTACATGCTGACCAGCACAAAGCAAACATACAGTGTGAGGCACAGGGTTTACATAGGTTTAAGTGTCACACTGTTGTTGGAATTCGGGATCATTCGCTGGACGGACTACAACCTCGAGAAGCAAGGATGGATGATAGATAGCCTCAGATCAGTTTCCGCAGTTTTGGTGCTGATCCAGCTTGGATATGCTGTCTATAGCTACAGGGATTTTGAAGTTCTGAACCATCAGATTCTACTGACACTCATGGACAAAGTATCATGGATGCAAAAAGGAAAGCACATTGAAGAGGATGGCGATGATGACGACGATATCGATTGGGCTGCTTGGGTTGATTCTGATCTCTCAGAGGATGTAGATGCATTGCAAGACCCCGATTACATTCGGTTTGAAGAGGAAGTTGGACAGAATGCAGTTGTTTCCAAGAGGTACAATCTTCGGAATCGCTAAAACTCAATAAAATAGTTTGTGTTCGCTCTTCTTGTTCTTCATTCTGAGTTTTGAGGGTTGTATTCAGTGTAGTATGCAAATTGGTAATTTATTAGCAGCCATTGTGTATGTTAGTCGCAGTTGAGTTTTGAGGTTGTGTATTTTTTAGTGTATAAAATTGGTTTTGAGGCTTTTTTATTTGAAAATTGAAACTGGGAGAGAGAGATTCCCACATCGAAAGTGAAGAGAGACTTTTGTCAGCTGAGAGATGCATAAAAGGGCAATCGTGCCACAATAGTAACATTCACGGAGCTGTGTGGTGAGCACAAAGCGAACTATTCTTTCGCCTTTTACTAAAGAATACCGTGTGCGCACTACTTTTATTCAGCATACGCTTATTTTTGGAGGGTCTTTCCTAACGGGAGAACCCCATCAAGTCCAGTTTAAAACTTCGCGAACAAATTCTAGCAACTAAAGGCAAATCAATGTTCACTTCTCACATACTCATTTCAGTGAGTTTAAGAGAGTTTATTTAACAGTTTAAATATATATTACATCTCAATTGAATTGAATTTAGCTTTTAATTTCAACTCATAACATATTTATTATTCAAAATGAATTCTTACCATCATCAATTCATACAAACATTTACAACTATTCACTTTCTTACATATATCATCAACTAAAATTATCTTCTTCACATTCTACTGAGTTCCAAATCTGTACAAATATTTACAACTATTCACTTTCTTACATATATCAACTAAATTATCTTCACATTCTACTGAGTTCCAAATCTGTACAAATATTTACAACTATTCACTTTATTACATATATCAACTAAATTATCTTCACATTCTACTGAGTTCCAAATCTGTTCAACTAGTGTATTACGCACTAGTCCCATAGTGTTTTTCCGATTCACATCAAACATGTTTGAATCAATGGCTCCCTCTTTAGACCCGTGATCTAAAATAGGAATCTTGAGTTGTTGAAGGGTGAAACAATAATTGACCAATTTGGGTATCAAGTGACATTTGAGGCATCCTTTAAGCACTTTCCAAGTACCCTTCAACTGACCAATTTGTCAGAGCAAGGATTTGCCTGAAGGTTTATTACTGCTCCGGTCACCTGATCACCTACAAGATAGGCAAGGGGTTAGGCGGGGCGGCGTTGTGCCGTAGCCCGCTCCGACGCCCAAGTTAGTATTTGGGGTATTACAGAGTTATTCTGAATGTGGAGATGGGAGGAGTGAACCTACTTTCTCTCTCCTGTGTGTGTGAGCTTATATACCAAGTGGAGTTGGGTCCACTCGGTGATGTTGCGTCTGTTTGTGCCAGCCTGGTTGGCTGTGCCAGGTAAATGGACAATCTTGCGCATACATGATGAGAATCACAAGACCATCCCTGCCACAATTCATAGTTAAATATACTAAATGGATATAATTTATCGGTTAAAGTAGAATTGACGTTTAAATCAATTCATTTTTAATACAATTCAGTTAAATATACTTGACGTGGTTGAATTAGGTAACTCGTTCCATTTATTTAAACTAAAATTCATTTTTTTACTTCATTGCTGCTCCAATAAGCTGCATACATCTCCAATAAGCTGCCTCCAGCTCTATTGGCGTCGTTTACCGTACAGTAGAGTTGTACATCCATCTGCAATGCATGAAAAGTACATGGTATATTTTCCATCAACTTTTGGAAAAGAGTATCATTTCAGAGTCCATTGATGAAGCCACTAATAACAGTCTTTTCCCGCTGTTGTTGATCTGCAACCTTCATGATATCGTCCATGTAGTACTCCATGGGTTATTCTGTTTCCTTTTGTTTGGTAGCTAAAAGCTCAGCCAGTTGCTTTCTGGTCTTCTTCAACTGCGAGTACCTGAGCAATAAGGCTCGACTGAAATCATAAAAATTCCTGAGACTTTCCCACAGGAGAGAATAAAACCAAGAGAGACAGTTTTCTCTAAGATAGCATCCGAGCCGTTTGCATCTTAAGTTGGGCGGAATATCTCTCGACACCATTAAGTTCTGGTAAGTTTCGACGAACTCTTATGTGTTAGTCTCCTCGTCGTGGAGATTCCATCCGGCACTCTCAAACCTTGGGGCTATGGTTGGGCTAGAATTTCGGGGATCCATGGCGAGAAAACAGGTTGAAAGATCAGTTGCAAAAATGAAGTTAAGAGTATTTTAGAACCATAATCATGAACTGAACTGTTTGCTAGAGTTTGTTTTTTTTTGTACTGAACCGAGCTGGACTGAACTGAACTAAACTGAAAATTAATGTATTGAAAAATGGAATTAATATAACTTAATTAACCCGGATTACATCAAATCACATTTTCACTGAATTGAACTGAACTGAACTGATTTAGAGAAAAACTTTAGCAAACACAGCCTAAATAGTCTTTAGTCTAACTTTTAAGCATTCTCAAATGAGAGTTTGTGTAAAATAAAATTGAAATCATTATATAATTGTTGGGGGTATTGATTACATGATTGTGAGATGTAACAATCTATTAGTTATTTACAAACGGTGGTCATGCCAAAGTTTTGAGGGTTTTGATCGTAATCGTTACCAACATTGATCAACCCAATTCCATGCAACAGGCAATGTGCAATGTAACGTTGTAAGTTGGACCACGTATAGCACCACGCATCTCCCTAAACTCCACCAAATTTCTGGCTCTCGATAGCTCCGAAATCCTCTCCATATAATTCCCCCAAATTGGACCCAAAGCTTCTCAAATATTCAAAATCAGCCCCGCATTTGATTCGAACTAAAAACCTTCGTCCAATTCCGATGGCATTGCCGGTGCCGGAAGCGCTACTGAAGCTGCTGTACCCACCGCCGCCATCGCTGTACGTCTCCGCCATGTCGGTGGTCAGCTTCGCCTCCTTGGCCAATGCCGGATTCAAGGAAATTAAAGGGAAGCATATGCCATACTCCAAGTTCGTCCCGAAGAAGGCCGCCAAATTGATCTCCAGCAAAACGGGAATGCTCATTCTTTATTCTCCGGCGTTTCTCGCCGGCCTGGCTTCTTTCGCCGTTGTTCCACACGACCAGGGATTCAGGATGTTTTCGCTACAATTAGCCCTAACCCTCCATTTTTTCAAAAGGGTCCTCGAGGTACTCCTTTGTCAATGCCTCCCATCATTTGCTAATCATTGTTGGATTAATGGTTTGTTTTTATATTGCTTTGTTGCTTTTGTGTTTTAATAATTGTCCATATATATACATAAGCTTATTTTAGTATCTCACCATGTTAAAAACATAAAAAAAAAAACAAGTTGGTTCTCTAACATTTTCAATAACAACATTTCTACTATTCTTGATGGTTTAAGACAAGTCCTCATGAGTTTAGTTTTAGTTAAACTGAATGGAACTTTGAATGGCCCTCGAGTTTATTTGCATGATTGAAATAACTTGAATTGAATTAACTTATATTATACTTAACTAAGGAACTAAGCTACAAATAAACTTAAGAGAACAAAATTACTATTTTAATAACAGTACTCTAGGTCAATTCAGTAAAATTTAGCTACCAAGATTCAGTCAATTTTAACCAGTAGCATCCTAATTAGGTGATGCTAACAAAAGATAACAATATGCTTCAGGTACTCTTTGTTCATAGGTACAGTGGTGGGATGGAGGTTGAAGCTGCAATTCCTATATCTCTCAGCTATTTCCTCTCCACCGCCACAATGATCTATGCTCAGCATCTGAGCTCCGGGCTTCCAGAACCGTCCCATGATCTCGAGTTTGTCGGGATTGCTCTGTTTTTAGCGGGAATTGCTGGAAATTTCTACCACCATTACATCCTCTCCAAGCTGAGAAGGCAGGGGGATGAAAAACAGTACAAGATTCCGACAGGGGGGCTGTTCGATCTGGTGATATGCCCGCACTATCTGTTCGAGATTATGGGATTTGTCGGAATTTCTTGCATTTCTCAAACGCTTTATGCAGTCTGCTTCACTCTTGGCACCATATTTTACTTGAGTGGGAGGAGTGTTGCCACCAGGAGATGGTACAAGTCCAAGTTTGATGATTTTCCACAAAGTGTCAAGGCTCTCATCCCATTTCTGTTTTAGATTAGTACAAAAAACTGGAATCATTCATGAATGATTGATTATGTGGAGCTGGAATTGATTGTTTTTGAATGACTGATTCTTCGAGCGTAAGGATTTTTGTTGTTACATATTCAAGCAGGCGTAAGCATTCATTTGGTAAAGTGAATATGCTCCGTTCATATATACGGTTTAATGGTTGTTTAACTTAATCACCATTCACCTGTACAATCAGAAGACTCCACATTTTTTGGTGACCAAGTATTTGACATGAGAGATATAAATGCAAGCATTGTGAATAATGTAGTGTCAGCTTGTCCGGACAATTACATTAATAGAGGTAGCTTGTAATACATAATAAAGATTGGACCAACCAAACAAAATGATAATATATCCATTACTTTGAAAATTTAGAAATATATTAGTATTACTCCCTCCATTTCACTTAATGTGGCAACCGATTTGCACGTGTACTTCTAGAATATTTACACTACTTTTTCAGTTTAGGGTGCTCGATTAATTATCTGATCACCTAGTCTCTCCCTCCTTAATTGCTTGGTCAACAAAGTCCATAGCCCAATTTCAAATTCAAATTCAAAACTAGATATTGCAAGCCTCTAAATCCTAAACCAGCGGAGATAAGGTTGAACCCATCCACTCTCTTTCCATCTCAATGTCAATGTTTCCTTCACCGCCCCAATCCCAGTGTCCGGTAACTTGTTTATCTGGTAGTGGATATGAGTCTCAAGACCTAGTGCCCAAGGAACATGAGATTTTTTGTTTGGGTAAGAATAAGAAATGAAAGATCAGAGAAGGATATGAAATGTTTAGGAGAGTGATTTTGTTGTTTGGTTATTCATGTACAATATTCACTTTTATTGAGATTTGCTGCTTGTTGGAAGAAAATATCTCCAATATTTGTAAATATAAAATTTTCTAATTTTGACTTTAATGAAATTCCCCCATTTATGTAAATTGGAAGGAGAGTTTAGCTGATGTGCTGTTTACTCTAAGAGCACCCACATCAATGACTTTTCAAAGGGTTAATAGCCTTCTTTTTCATTACAGTGAGGGTTATTTGCTAGGCTTCTCCTTTTCACGGAAAAATAAACAGAACGGGGCTTGGCATGCCGAATACCGGAAAACCCGTTATTTTCCTGCCACATGTACTAAACTATACTTTTTCCATTTTGCATTTGATTCCCGGACATCCGAAACCTCCTTTTCACCTAAATCAATTAATTACTTTTTTCTTTTTTTGATGTATATGTTAATTTCCTGCAAAGTTATGTTCACTAAAGATTGTATTTTTAATTTGAGTCGGTCTCTGAGTAAACCATCTATATTCTGACAGAGTATAGACCAATGATTAAGTTGTAAATAGTGTATAAGACAAAAACATGGAGGGACCTTTATGCAATTTTAGAAAATTTTAGACAAAAACACAGAGGGACCTTTATGCAATTTTACAAAAACACGGAGGGACCTTTATGCAATTTTATAACATGGAACCTGAAGGTTAAAACATGAAGTTTTTAACATGTAACATGAAGGTTTTAACACGAAACATTAAGATTTTAACACGAAACATGAAAGTTTTATAACATAGAACCTGGAGGTTCAAACATGAAGTTTTTAAAATGTAACACGAAGGTTTTAAAACGAAACATTAAGATTTTAACACGAAACATGAATGTTTTATAACATGGAACCTTGAGGTTCAAACATGAAGTTTTTAACATGTAACATGAAGGTTTTAACACGAAACATTAAGATTTTAACACGAAACATGAAGGTTTTATAACATGGAACCTGGAGGTTAAAACATGAAATTTTTAACATGTAACATGAAGGTTTTAAAACGAAACATTAAGATTTTAACACGAAACATGAATGTTTTATGACATGGAACCTGGAGGTTAAAACATGAAGTTTTTAACATGTAACATGAAGGTTTTAACACGAAACATTAAGATTTTAACACGAAACATGAAGGTTTTATAACATGGAACCTGGAGGTTAAAACATGAAATTTTTAACATGTAACATGAAGGTTTTAACACGAAACATTAAGATTTTAACACGAAACATGAAGGTTTTATAACATGGAACCTGGAGGTTAAAACATGAAATTTTTAACATGTAACATGAAGGTTTTAAAACGAAACATTAAGATTTTAACACGAAACATGAATGTTTTATAACATGGAACCTGGAGGTTAAAACATGAAGTTTTTAACATGTAACATGAAAGTTTTAACACGAAACATTAAGATTTTAACACGAAACATGAAGGTTTTATAACATGGAACCTGGAGGTTAAAACATGAAATTTTTAACATGTAACATGAAGGTTTTAACACGAAACATTAAGATTTTAACACGAAACATGAAAGTTTTATAACATGGAACCTGGATGTTCAAACACGAAGGTCTGGCACTATTCACTGGCACTGTTCACGCGTGGGTTACTGTAGCGCGTGAAAATCCTAATTTTTCAGAAATTGCAAATTGGTCCCTCCGTGTCTGTATAGTTAACATATCAGTCTCGTCTATATTTTGATCAGAATATAGACGGTCTATTCCAACACTTATCCTTTTAATTTTTGGGAATTAATATTAGTTATTATAAAAGAAATAATATAAATAACTATATCAATATTTAATAATATAATCTATCTTATTAGTAATTAATATATATATAATAAAATGTATATGTTAAAAAATATTAAAAAGTACGTAATGTTGTTTATTTAGTTTGTCAAGTTTAATGGTTGGGAAAGTAAAAATTCAAAAATAAGAATTTTAAAAGGAGATAGTGAGATGAAACTCAAAACGGTTTTTCTAACAAGTGCCCATGGGCACTCGCTAACATGGATGAGATTCCATGGATTATTGTGTAGTTAACGTTGATAAGTGCAGAATTAATTATTACGAACATTTATACATTAATTGGGTGTGAATGCATTGAATTTACGTGGTAAATACATCTATTGGTCTTAATTACTTTATATTTACCATCTACTTGGTTTCTTCTGACGATGATTATTCATGGTACACATATATCTGGAAAAAAAAATCCGTCTAATAAACATATTAATTATCTTTACTTGATATTATTCCATTTGAGATCAATATATTTGAATTCAAAAAATAAATTGTGTTTATGGTATTAAAATAATATATCATTCGATAAAATTTCCAAGATAGCAATATTTTAAATGTTTGAATTCATTATTGTTTAATTAATATTTAATATGTTTATTACATGTATTATTTCAAAAAAAATCATATACATTATTTAAATTTTTATAAAACAATCTAAATACAACTTTGTTATACTAATAGTTGGTGGGTTTATAAAAACTAAAATATAACCACTAAATTGTATGAATATATTTATTACCTGACACTGTAAATTTTAAATATGTGTACGATAAATAATCATTATCGTTGATATAATTATCCGTAAATAGAATCCAATGGTAAGTATACAGTAATTGAGAAAGATAGATATTTACCACGTAATAAAGACAAACAGATGTATTTACCACGTAAATTCAATGCATTCACACCCAATTAATGTATAGATGTTCGTAATAATTAATTCTGCACTTATCAACGTTAACTGCACAATAATCCATGGAATCGTTAATCCATGTTAACGAATGCCCATTGGCACTCGTTAGAAAAACCGAACTCAAAATTGGAGATAGTAAATATTTATAAATATCATTTATCAATAATAAAAATAAAATAAAATAAACAATATAATATATAATAATACATTGATGATGTGGCAAGCCCCATCACAAACTTTTTGACAGTGGAAAAAAGTTGAAATATAGTATTTTTAAGTGGGATGAGTTGCCCAAATATGAACTACATTGCTGCATGTACTCTAAAGTACTAAATAAATCACTTTTGACAAAACACATGTGGCATAGTCACTTCTGGTCTAAAGTACTCTCTCCTAGTTCCTTTGCTTTTTATTAGGTTGCCAAATTAAGAGGAAGTATGAAGTTGATAAAATGCTCACAACTAATTGTTTAATGATGAAACTAACATTTTCATAATCATCACACCTATGTAAGACTGTTTAAGGTGGGGAAGAAAATTAGGCAATTTAATGAAATTGTGAAAACTTTGAAACCTTAAAAATTTGAATGTTTCCACCACATTTCACCGTAAATAGGGTGGATTTGGAGATGAAAAAAGACACCAATTATAAATATTCTTGAGCTACATTCATCAATCAATTTCTCTCTATCTCATTTGTAGTATAGATGTCTTTGGTTACTTTACTAAACAAAAAATGTATGTAAAGTATTAGAATCATTGTAATCTTCCCCATATATAATTCCCTACTATAAGCTTAAATGTTGATCGAACGAGGTAAATTTGTTGTTTATTTTAAGGGTTTGAAGATTTTCTTCCACGCCCCGAATCTCCTTGATGGACAGATAATGTAAAACAAATCAAATAATGCAAATTTGAAAGATTATATTATCGGATGAAGGAGTCACCGACTAAAAGGTCAAACCTCAAGCGTGAGAGCGATTTGGAAAAGGATGAAAATGAGACGTTCCCATTGGCTCCTTTCCACACTTGGGAATTGCCGCGCTTATATTACAGCAATCACAATTTGCAACAAACTCTCGTGTTAATTAAGAATCAACATTCTCCGACCATCTTCTTCAATCTTCACAACTCTTGATTCTTGAACATGGCAAATTTGATGCAGTCTGTTGTTTACGAGGATCCTACTCCGTTTTACTTCACAGCCGTGTCTGTGGTCACGCTCTTGTTTCTGGGCTACCTGGGCATCTCAGAAATCATGGGAAACCACCTTAAGTACTCCAAATTCGCCACCGGCGGAGGAATCAAGCTCCACAGCCGGACCGGAATGCTGTTACTCTACGCGCCTGCCGCCGCCGGCGGTATGGCCTCCTTCCTGCTCTTCCCCGGCGGTGGGATCAGGTTCTTGATGCTCAAATCAGCTGTCACAATACACTTCACCAAAAGGGTCCTCGAGGTATCTTTCAATTACTCTGCAATTTATGAGCTTTGCCTGATTTTCAAAATACCCCCTTTTAATGCTATCTTGAGGAATTTATGTGAGATTAGAAATATACAGTTTGAAAAGCATGTTGGTACTATGTGGAGTTGATAAAGGATATTTCTTTCATTCAGTCATTTGTACTAGATAGGAGTTTCTGATGCATGATTATTGAAGCAAATTTTCGTACTTTGTTTGTTTTTTATGTGTTTTCAGTTAATTTTGATGTATTTTCATAGTCAATAGTTTCAACATTGAAGTATGATATAGTGTGAGATTGGAAATATACAGTTTGAAAACAAATTGGTACTAAGTGGAGTTGATAAAGGATATTTTTTTCTTTCAATCATTTGTGGTAGATTGGAGTTTCTGATGTACTTTCTTTGTTTTTCATGTGTTTTCAGTTAATTTTGATGTGTTTTCATAGTTAATAGTTTCGACATTGAAGTATGATAAAAAAAAAAAAAAAAAAGAAAAAAAAAGAAAAAAAAAAAGACATTGAAGTATGATATAATTCCATTTCTTCTGAGTGAAGGATTTCAAATGTTAGCTCTAACAGTGGAATCTAGAACTTGTTAGTACAATAATCTAATTAAAGAAGTCATATCATTTGTACTGGATTGGAGTTTCTGGGATGCATAATTGCTGAAGCAATTATTGGTACCGTTGAATGTGTTTTCAGCTAATGGGAGTTTTTCTGTGTTGTGCAGACTCTGTTTGTCCACAAATATAGTGGAGGTATGATGCTGAGTTCTACTGTCATTATTTCGTCGTCCTATGTCTTTGCTGCTGCTGCCATGATCTATGTCCACAGAATGACGGTGGAGGCTCGGGTTCCAGAACCTTCCATTGATCTTAAGTACTTTGGCCTCGTTTTGTATTTAGTCGGTTTATCTGGGAACTTTTATCATCATCGTCTCCTTGCTAACCTTAGGGGGGAGAATGAGAAGGGCTACAAAATGCCAAAGGGAGGCCTGTTCGGTTTGGTTATCTGCCCTCATTATCTCTTTGAGATTATTGTCTTCGTGGGTATTTCTTTCATCTCTCAGACCTTGTTTTCGTATTGCTGTGCGGTTGGTGTTCTTGTGTATTTGAGTGGAAGGAGTTACACTACGAGGAAGTGGTACATCTCCAAGTTTGAAAATTTCCCTAGGAATGTTAAGGCTTTGATTCCATTTGTATTCTGATGTTTCAGTGATTTGATTGTGTAGTATTTGCAAAGATGTCTGAACTTTCATCAATCATGTTCTTATCTTGTTTTATAATGTGATAAGAAGGCTATCTTAGTATTTGCACAGCTTTTAATGGTTTTATGGATATGTTTTGTGCTTTAGTCACACCTATTTATCCATAATTTCCTTTAAATTGTTATTTTTTTCTATCGGTTTTGCATCAAACATGTAGTCATGAGACAGGATGAACAAACATCTTTGATGAAAACACCCTCAAATGTGAATATGATTATAATCGAATAACACATTACAGTTTGAGTATTACTGAAAGTTTGAATAGTTGGCCACATTACATTATGAATCACCTATCTCGTGAAGAATAGATTGAACCATGAATATATTGATAAGGAAGACAGATAAGAAGAGATGGCAGTCATTGTCTTGCATCCATAGCCATAATGGTGCTCAGATTCATCGGTGTCATGTAATCTGTTGAGCCTGTCATCATGGCCTGCACAATAAGCCGGTTTGCCCTTTCTGATGGATGGAATGCATCCCAGAACGTATACAGGTCTCTCCTCGCGCACAGGCTTGAAAGCCTCGTGCAGAAGCCGAGCCCATTGAAACGCCCCTGACCACAGCATGCTACCTTGTTCTCGATAAATCCTGTCAAAACATCAACAGTTAAGTCTCTTCCTTATGCTATTAGTTGTTGCTTTTTTTAAATTAATCTTTTCCGACTTTGAGGTTTACCATATGCTTGAGGGTTGTTGACGAAATCAAGGTGTGATTGCTGTGTATTAGCTGCAATGAACACATCTCTCCCAACCTGGCTGTTGATTTCTTGCAGCATTTGAACTAGCTGGGGATTGAACAAGCCTGCTGCTGCCTGCACTTCGGCCACACATTCGCCATTTCTGCTGCGCCCGGAAAGTTCACCCGGGGCACACCCCAACGGCCCTGTGCCAGTCACAAGGACCCTACGAGCACCGAGGTTATACAGCTCCTGCACCAAAGTTAAGGCCATCAATGTCTACAGCCTGGTATAGTAAACATTTTCACCTACTTATTTTATTTATCTGCAAAAAAATTACAGTTTTTTCCTCCAATTTATTTATTCACTGGAGCACATTCCTACGTTATGGATCAGTTAATGAAATGAAAAACAAGTGTCCTAACTTGGGGTAAGTTGATCCACCCACTTTATTCTTATCTGATCTTTTATTGATTAGGGCTCTTTATTGACGGTGGGACTGGAGACTTTAGGACAGTTTGCATTACATACACATGTACTTTTTCCATTGATGGCTTTCAGGGGATCTTTTCATTTAAAATACTAACTACAATTGGCTAATGATATTGCTGTTTTCAGTTTACTCGTTAAAGAATAAAGAATCATTCTGCCTAATCTAAGTTATGCTAATTTTGGACCTAAAAAGTTAGGATGTCATTCTCACACTTCTTATCCCTTTCCATTTGAATGAAAAAAATGCATCAGTGCTTTTAACTCTAGCTAGGTTTTCTAGTTCATAAGCATCTTAGAATCAGGAAACATAAATTTGAAAGCTGATTAAGTAAGCAACAGGAAGATTAAAAGTTGAAAAGAAGAAAATTACCACTAGAATCTTTCTGTATTCGGAGATTATGTAAGGAACGTAGTCCTGAATGGTGAACTGGCGCGATCTAGCGGAGTTTGGAACAAGGAAATAGTTGTTGACGAAATCGTTTCCCCCCAATGTCATAAGAGTCAGTGAATTTTCTATGAGCTGCTGAGTCTGTTCAGGACCGATTAATGCACTCACTCTTTGCTGATACTGCCTGAAGTATGCTAACTGTAGAGGCATTCTGATAATGTTCACCTGCAAAAAATAAAACCATTATACTATGGAAAAACACTTTACATTTCTGAATTCAAGAGTTTATAAGTGTGTGTTCTTACAAATTGTACTCCAGTATCGTTGAGTATTCCCACTCCAGCAGATGCAAAGTTGGCACCAACAAGAAGCCTTGCTCCTCCAAGCGCCGGATTCAGGTACGGCAATGGTGACTCTGATGCACCTATGCTCTGACCTGCATTTTGGACAACAATCTTGGTTATAACACAGATTTTCGCACGAAAAATAACAAAAAAATCGTGCTAATGCAGGTGTACTCAACTGATAAGGTCCGGGATGTTGTAGCCGTTCGAGAACCGGCCAGTCGCCCGACGGGTTGGAAAGTCGACTCCATAAGGGTATGCATCGGCACGGGCAGTGGTGAGGAGGAAGTTGTTGTTCCCACTATCAACCAGAGAATCTCCGAACACGAAAAATGCCCGAGCAGCATTGGCCTGAGGAACAAATGTGGTTCCACATGCCAGGAGGATGAGCCCGAAAACGAAGCAGAGGTTATGGAGAGACATGTTGGGATTGTTCTGGCTGATGAGTGGTGGTGAGGTTTAGAGGGTGGCTTGGCTTATATAAAGCAAAGGATTGATGATGTTCCATAGGGATCTGTTGAGATTGCATTAATGGCTTTGTGGTAAAAACACAGCTTGCTTCTTGGCTGTGGTATTTAATTTGCAATTGGGCAGTTGCACTTACCTAAGAGGATCTAGTATTTACACCCCACGAGATGGTCGTTGTATGAGTTGGTTTTGTGCCTCTCTGCCTTTCTTTTGAGTATATAATGCATTCTAGCTTTTGCATTATTCCTTCACAAGTGGCCTTCTTCATTCCCTTGCACCTTCATTCTCTTATCTCTTCCAATGTCATTGTGGTGGTTCCTTTGATTTTTTACTTTAATGAACTGAAATAAACTGAACCATTTTATTAATCTTATATTTGTGATCTAAAGTAAGTTGACAATATGAAAATGATGTCGATTTTATTTGTCAGCTTACTTAAACTAATACCATGTTAAAATATGTAATTATGTTCGAAGTTTAATCAGTGGTAAATAAGATCTCATTATGTGAAAAAACATTCAGGTCGGACTAGTTGTATTCAATGGTGGTGGATACACGTTGATGCTTAATAGACGTGTTCTTCCCCTTCCACAACACCACCACCAACACCTCCCTTATCTCCGACTACTACGTTGTCCTTACATAGCTCGTCACTAATGTCCTTGTCTTTTCATTCCAACAAAAATGTGTCTTGCGTTTAAAATTTGGATACGCCTCTAAATATAATACACATATATGGGGTAATATCATCTATAAAATAGGTGAGATAGCATAAGCAATGATACTATTCCAAATGCTAAAATTGTAGTTATATTAATCAAAACTGAAAAATATAATTATATACTAATACAAATAAAAATACTCAGTTATGTATTATTAATCCAATCTTTTGTTGCACAACCATTTAAGTGAAAGTCTACGTTCAAAAAAAAATCTATACAATTGTTCTTCCTCCTATTGAAATTTTGTGTGAAACTAGATTGGTTGGGTTATTGATTGGGTATATGATTATTGATTAACTAAAGCTCCCCCCACCCCCCTACATTCATCACCATGTTCTTCATAGTTGAATTTGAATATCCAAGGTTTTATTTGTAGCTTGTGACCGTATAAAATTTCACATGGCATGCTCTTAATTCTCATTTCCCCAACCATCGTCTTGTCGATCTCTTTCTTTTGCTGAAATAAAAATCCGTATATTTTCACATTTCATGTTTAATGGCCGGTTGTTGGGATATTTATTGTGTTACTCACACACATTTATTTGGTACCGAATTATTTATCGTCAATTTAAATGCATGAGTCCAACCCACAGCTAAAAATCATATTCTTGGGTAAACAATTTTTTTACGAGATTTGATGAACTCACAAAAGTTTTGATGAGGTGACATGTTTGACGTTGCACCGATGTTTGATGATGTGGCGTCGTGATTTGATGAGGTTATAGTGAGTTATGATGAGATGACAGCAATGATATTTTGCTTATTTGGTCTTGCCTCATAGTCATGGGTGGGTGATGGTGCCTCACATGAGAATTACTCAAAAGAACAATCATATTTTCAATTAGAAAAGTAAAAGTTCTTGCTTTCATTTAAAAAAATAAAAATAAATGCCACCTTATTTACATAAAACAAACTTTTTCAAAAAAAATAAACATAAAACAAACAGTTCAAAAAAATCACTACAAATTAAATTTCTTATCTGGAAACCGGATTTCCCATTCTTCCTTCCAATATTGTGGAATATCTTTATTTTCAAAAAAGAGCAAAATGAAAAATGCAAAATTATATGAGAAATACAACTTTCAAGGAAGATAAATTTCTTATTAACATATCGACCAAACAACTACGTCATCCTGAAATTCCTAGAATATCTAATTTCCATGATTTGATGTCACCAAACAACCTCTAAAATCATCTTTAGCCACAACTTAACCTAACTTTCTTTTCGTTGTAAAATAACTATTCCTCACACACACACACCTCAACATTAAAAAATACAACAAAATTCCTTTCATTATTGTTATCAATAACAATATATTTTTACAAATTAAAATTTATTTGTATATTTCATTAATTTACGATATATAAAAATTTTAGTTATTGAATTATGTTTTGTATTTTCTAAATATCAAAATCGTTTTTACATACAATTTAAACTAGTCATGGTCAAATTCAGTCCGACCCTGTTTGCTAGAACTTTTTTGTAAATCAGTTTAATTCAGTTTAGTTTAGTTATACATATATATTTAAATTTATTTTAATTCAGTTCAGTTCAATATTTTTTTTAATTATAAGTTACATTTTTAATATAAATTAAAATGATATATGTTAAATTTGAAAATTTAGGTTAAATATATTTAAGTTTAGTTCAGTATAATTAAATTTATTTTAGTTCAGATAAATATATTTCAATTTATTTTAATTCAATTATTTTCAGAAATAAATTATATCAAACATGGATTTATTCTTTGTTTGGTGGAAGTGTTCATATACGAAAAAGGATAAGTCTTGGAATAGACCGTCTATATTCTGATCAAAATATAGACGGGACTGATATGTTAACTATACAGACACGGATGGACCAATTTGCAATTTCTGAAAAATTAGGATATTCACGCGCTACAGTAACCCCGCGCGTGAACAGTGCCAGTGAATAGTGCCAGACCTTCATGTTTGAACATCCAGGTTCCATGTTATAAAACTTTCATGTTTCGTGTTCAAATCTTAATGTTTCGTGTTAAAACCTTCATGCTACGTGTTAAAAACTTCATGTTATACCAATTTCTACTTTTTAGCCAAAATATAATTTTACTTCTATAATAAATTACCTTTTATTTTAATCCGTTCTGTTTTTGGTTTTATCCGTTCATCATCAAACACTAAAATGTAAATATAGCAACTTGAAACCAGTGTCAAATACATCTTAAAAAATCGGAGAAATTTCACCAGTATTTATATAGTTTTGGTAATTGTGTGACAAATAATTAATAAAGATACTACTCCTACTAAAACTGAAAAACTACTTAAGGTTTGCAATTCGGCCCATCTGATCCCAAAGCCATATTCGTGTTCGATTAGTCAGACAGCTCCGAGGTTTTGCAGAGAATATTGGCTCGCATTTTGAAACAGAGAGCAATGCTGAGCTTAAGCAACAACTTCCCTTCCACAGCCGCAGGATTTGTCTCTCACACAAAACCGGATTCCACGCCTCTAGCACCTTCATCTTCTTCCTCGTTCAATCCTCAGAGAATCAGACCAACATCTTCCAGTTCTGCTTGCTGTTACCAGATGCGGAGGATACCGCGCCGACTAATTGTTGCTTCGAGTACTCCCTCCACCAGGTACCCTCCCCTTCTTCCCCTGTTTCCTGCCGTTCTTGGATGTTGCATATTCCGCCTCGCCCACAAAGTGTTTGTTATTTGGCTTGGGTTTCGAGTTTACAAATGAAGGCACTTTTCTGGTTAATTTCAAATTTCTTGTGCTTTATGTTGTTGTATGAGGATCGTGTGAGTGTATATATAGCAGAAAGATGGAAAAAACTCGGTTTGAAATATTTGGTGAAAATGGCTTTGTTCTAGGTTAGGATTTTCATTTTTTTTAGCTGATTCTGAGGCCTTTTGTTTTTGATGTTATGATTGGGTTGGTATAGGGATAGAGCGATTCACGGGCCTTCGGAGATGGTTGTTGGTGTTTTAGGAGGAGGTCAATTGGGTCGTATGCTCTGTCAAGCAGCATCCCAATTGGCAGTCAAGGTCGTTATTTTAGACCCCATGGAGAACTGTCCTGCTAGCTCTCTATCTCACTACCATATGGTGGGAAGCTATGATGATAGTGCCACAGTTCAAGAATTCGCTAAAAGGTGAAGAAACAGAAGCTTGTGTTTGTGGCTACTTAGGCTGTTTTTGTTTATTCTGAACTAACTCTTTTACATAGTTAGGTGTGGAGTATTAACAGTAGAAATTGAGCATGTTGATGCGGCAACTCTAGAGAAGCTTGAACAACAAGGTGTTGATTGCCAGCCAAAAGCCTCCACAATTAGAATTATTCAGGTCGGTCCCTTTTCCCTTTTCTTTTCCAACTCAACAAAGGTTAAGTTTCTTCAATCTGCACTTTATTGTGGCTGTGTGTGGATGTCTTTAGATTATTGAAATTTACATTGTGTGATCCTTGTTGAACCTAACCATGATTTTTACAGGATAAGTATCTTCAAAAAGTTCATTTTTCCCAGCATGCCATTCCTCTCCCAGAGTTTATGCAGGTCAGTGCAAAAATGAACTTCTATTTCAATTTTAACCATCTTTCTGGTACTGTTGTTAATTGTTGGTCTAATGCCTTGCTATTTGATGATTTATGGTAAAACAGGTAGATGACTTTGATGGTGCTAAGAGAGCCGGCGAACTTTTTGGCTTCCCACTCATGATAAAGAGCAGAAGGCTGGCTTACGATGGGCGAGGGAATGCTGTGGCTAAAAATGAAAACGAATTATCTTTGGCAGTAAATGGTAACCACTTATTTTTCTTATGGTTTACTTCCACAGCGATACCAGTATAATCTTAATTTCTTGTCTTCTTGATTGACCTGTGTTGTATAATTAGTTTGTAGTAAACCATAAGTTCATGAATATTGATCCAGAAACTGTTCTTATATTATTCATTAACAATTTACCAAGGCCTAATTGCTATTTGGATGTCTTTAAATCTATCTGGACCTGAAAAGTAAAAGCATTGGTAATTTTAACGTCCTAGATATTAAAGAAAATCTAGAAGTCTTACCTCATTCTTCTTATCTCATAAGTTCTTATTGTTCTTTTTCTCTTTCTTTCTCTTCAATTGGATAAATTTGATGGCCTATTTACAATACTTAACCTATACTCCATAATATTACCAGCTCTTGGAGGATATGATCATGGTTTGTATGCAGAGAAATGGGCACCATTCATAAAGGTGAGCATCTTCATGCATATTTACATTTATGCAAACTAGTGTGTTTCCACACATAATTGATGCTCAACCAATTCAGGAGCTGTCTGTTATTGTGGCAAGGGGGAGAGACGATTCTATCATCTGTTATCCTGTGGTTGAAACTATCCACAAGTAAGATGTCTTATTCACTGTTTCCATGATTCTGTCCTTCTAGTTTGGCACTCCATGCTTTACAACAAAACTAAGGTGCATTTCAGGGAAAACATTTGTCACATTGTCAAGTCACCTGCCAATGTGTCATGGAATATTAAGAAACACGCAACTGATGTTGCAAGCCAGACTGTTAGATCATTAGAAGGAGCTGGTGTATTTGCAGTTGAGATGTTCTTGACAGAAGATGGCCAGGTAGGATGATCAATTTATCATCTTTATTTAGTCTGGATGCAGTTGTAATGATATATTGATATCATTGTATTCTGAATGCCTGCTTTCAATCTCTCAGATCTTAGTGAATGAGGTGGCTCCCAGGCCCCATAACAGTGGTCATCAAACTATTGAGTCTTGCTTCACTTCACAATATGAGCAGCATTTACGTGCTGTTGTAGGTCTTCCTCTGGGAGACCCATCGATGAAAACAAATGCCGCTATCATGTATAATATACTTGGAGAAGATGAGGTAAATGTCCTTGTTTTTACATGTACTTTGAATCATAACCAGCATGAAATATTTGTGCCTCAGATTATATTTTAAAAGCAAATGGTTTCTAACTGATTTTGCTGTTTCTGGTTTGGGCTATATATTTGTTTTCATTGTGCAATTTTTTGTTATGCATCATCTGTGGTTTTCCAATCAACTACATTACCCACTTGCTCAAGTGTTCATGATTACGGTTAACTAGTGACCATACACCCAAAAAGTTGTTGATTGCGTGTAAGACAATATTGGTCATTATCTGGTCTATGTTCATTTTATTGATACATAATTTAATGACACCAAAATGTTGACTCTGATGTATAGAACACTTGGTCTCTTTATCTGGACACAAAAACCTTTTGAGATTAAGTAAAAGTGTGATATACATTCATGTTGATTATCATGATTCATGTTTTTGATACATAGTTCAGATTTACTAGAATTTTGTATACTAGAACATCTTCGTGCTCATGATAGTTCACCTTTGATTCCTATAAGCAGGGTGAAGCAGGTTTCCATTTGGCTCATCAACTAATTGGGAGGGCCTTATGTACTCCAGGGGCTTCTGTTCATTGGTATGACAAACCAGGTTAGTTTGGTCAAAGACTTCCTAACCATATCTGGCTTGTACTCCTACATTTGCTGATATATTTCTTGATGGCATCTCATAAGCTTAATTTAATTTCACAGAAATGAGAAAGCAGCGAAAAATGGGTCATATAACGTTAGTTGGCCCATCTATGGGTGTTCTGGAAGCACGGTTAAAGTCACTTTTAAGTGAAGAGACTATGGCTGGTGACAGTGGTGAGACTAGCTGTAAAAGTTACTATGAAATTCATGTGTTGTGTCTGTCAAAGAATTATGTTATAAAGCTGAAGCTGTTTGATTAATTTCTCCAACATTCATTTGTATAGTTGGTTTTATTTTGGATGTAGTACTTTACTATTCTTATTTGGAAGTCGCTGTCGAGGTTTTGAAAAACTATATAACAGAGCAACTCTGTAGAGCCATGGGGCTGCTGATTTTCTGATGGTGTGATATAAATTCTAATACTAATTTTCTGTATTTTTTATGCAGCAACTCCACGTGTAGGTATCATCATGGGCTCTGATTCAGATCTTCCTGTTATGAAAGAGGCGGCAAAGATTTTTCAAGAGTTTGATGTACCAGCAGAGGTTTGATTTTCGGAATTTTATGTGCACGTATTAGTTGAACAGGTACAGTAGCTAGAAGTAATATCGGGAGATAATCATTAACCTCTTGCAGGTGAGGATAGTCTCAGCTCATCGGACCCCTCAATTGATGTTTGATTATGCACTTTCTGCTCATGAACGTGGTGTTCAACTCATTATTGCTGGAGCTGGTGGTGCAGCTCACTTGCCAGGTGAGAGTCATGTTTGAACTCGCTAGATTTACAATAACAATAGATGAACAAATAATGAATCCAACAAAATGTCATCACATGTTATGCAATTTTTGAAGTCTTTTGCTCTCTTTAGGCTGTTAATTACAGTGGTAAAAATCAAAGACAAACCTTAAAGCCTTGATTCCTTGTGCTCCTACAGGTATGGTGGCTGCATTGACGCCTTTACCAGTCATTGGTGTCCCAGTACGAGCTTCCACCCTAGATGGATTGGACTCTCTTTTGTCGATAGTTCAGGTAAACATAGTGGATGTTCATCCATTCTTCACTTAAGATGCTTAAAATTAGATAATTTAATGAATTGGAAGAAGCCAAAGCTTGTGCACTGCCACTGGCTGAATTCTGCCCCAAGTTCTAGATGTAAATTTTTTTTTAAATTTTTTTTTGTTTCCCAAGAAACTCTCATTGAGTGATCAATTGAAAAATTATTCTGCTGGTTTTTCAGAAGTATGGGTATAACATGTCATGAGAGGTGAATATCATAGGGAACATTATTTTGCTTAAATAGTATAAGGAATATGCCATATGGATCAGATCTCATTGTCTCAATGGGATTCATTTCACTGATTTCCGATGAAGTCAGTATATGCATTTTATGTATAAATGGCTGAATGTGTAGTTGGTGTGTTTAATTTTCTTTTCTTCCATTTTAGATGCCGAGGGGTGTACCAGTTGCAACTGTTGCCATAAACAACGCCACCAATGCAGCTCTTCTAGCAGTAAGGATGTTAGGCATCGGTGACTTGGACCTCCAAGCAAGGTTAGATTCCTCCTTCCATTTCCGTAAGGACAACAAATGTAACTTATAAATTTCTTTTAGTTAGGTTAAGATGGTTGTATATGACTTCTTTTCGTTTGGTGCCTTGGTTTATAGAATGGCACAATACATGGAAGACAGAAAAGATGAGGTTTTGACAAAGGGTGAGAGGCTGGCAAACGATGGATGGGAGGAATACTTGAAGTCTTAGACAGAGTATGAAACCTTTCTCGAGTAGTTAGAGTTATTTGTCTGGGAGGTAATGGATGGAAAATTAGAGCTTCTATCATCATCATCATCATCATCATCATCATCAAGTCCAGATTTGTAGCTGCAAGGTGAAATGGGCTGGGTCGGAACACATTATAAACTGGTGTCTGTTGCAGTGAATATAGAATTGGTTTGTCCGAGGAATGCCTTTCTTGCACGTTTAGATTTTTTTTGGTCTTTAACTTCTGAGTTTAGAGGCACCTTTTCTGACATTTTTGTATTAGAAATTTCCAATTTCCCTGAAGATGATTACTTACTATGCTTGGAAAGCAATGTGAAGCTTTGGCCTAAAACCAAGGCAGCTGTGTCCTAGACCGATACAATCTAGTATGTTTTTTGTTTGAATCCTTAATTTGTGGGTATAAAAGTTTAAGGTTTAATTCCCTTGTTAAAGTGATTTGATGAACTTGCTTGTTAATTCCATTTATACATTTGGAAATACTATTGATAAGTAAAATTTTGTTAGATTAATACAAACATATATATATATATATATGAAATTTGAAATAGAAGTATCTCATCTGGCTTGTTTTAACTCTTAAACCTGATTATATTTGAAATAGATTGTTGCATTAAAGGGATTCAGCAACAAAGCAACAAGTTAGACCGCGACCGGAGATGCCAGTGGGGAGAGTACTAGCAGTAGTAGAGGATTTATGAATTCGAATTTTGGGCAACGGTTGCGTGACTGGTTCTGGGCCGCGGGAGGAGAAGAAGTCAACGTTTGACCATTTGGATTTTCAATTTGGATCATTATCAATTTATCATGGTCGAATGTCGTGATGTCTCATCCGTAGGTCACTCATTTTCTTAGTTTTTCATATTCATATTCATGATTTAATAATTATAATTAACTTCTTCAGTCAAAAATATATATGCTACATTATCTGATCCTTAGCGAGTTAGACATATCGAATATATCGAAAAATATACTTTATAAATAAATTGTGTGGATCGTTTCTTTGGTTAACTAAATGATTTTATATAATTTTAAGATTGATTAAACTCATTGTACCTAAACACATAAAATAAATTACATAACTACATATAACATGTATAACTGCAAGCCAACCCATTGAATCTACCTACCATTATGATTTGAGCTAACTATTCTATCCAAATTAGATTAACAATAAGCTAAAACGAACCCCATCGTTAGCAGTTTTATGTGAATTGAAATTCACCATTCAGTTGTACATTTCAATAATGATGAACACTATCAGACACTATTTTCAATGAAAGTATATTATGGATTGAAAACCATATTCCTAAAATTTTCCCTAATTTCTAAGTGTTCATCACTCCATTAATAAGAGGCGTGCTCAAATAATCAACAGCTATATCATATTGGAGCCTAATCAGCTAATTTAGATTTTTTTTGCTAATATATTATGGCTGTAATATGAAGTTTCAGCTTTCAAAACAAATCCAAAACCAACATAGCTATTATAGACAATAATAACGTGAGTCTTTTTAAGACATTAATGATATGTTTTTTTAATTAAACCGTCATGAACGGATGGACATTTCATTGGGTATCTTCAAGCCATTTAAAAAAAATGGCAAGTTGTGAGATTACGGAGAATCTAAATATTCTCCTTATCTAAAGCCGATAACAGCTCATCTGTTACTAACCTATAATAGATCAAAGCAAGGACAATAAGTAATAGTGGTCGAAAATCAACAACACTTTCAACTAATTCGGGTCGAACTAGCTGACTATAAGTCGGTTCCAATTTTGGATTATCACCTTAAACCCGTAATCCCTTCCTGTTCAATTTCATTTTTACGTCTGCTCTACTCGGTCTCTCCGTAAATCTCACTAAGACGTAGCATAAGATACTAGACATGATTCAAAGACAAACTAGAGGGGACCCGAACGACTTCTTAGTGAGATTAGTTTATCCCTAAATGTAGCATAAGAATTCGCTATTATAACCCACGAAATTCTGTTAAATGACAATAATATCTATGTAATTAGGCTAGTAGCTTTTCCTTCCATAAACTAAAAGCTTAGGGTATTTTTTATCCTTTTAGGATATTTTGGGATATAAGAGCAAAATATCGTTATACAGGTAGCCACACCCATTTTAAAACAATAACTATATGTGTCTTTTTTAGTTGTATCATTCATATGTTGTTGGAGGTAAAAAAGTTTAGTTAGTTGATTGTATTTTTAAGTAATTAGTTTTTCCTCCGTATCATAAGAAGTAATTAAAAATAAACATATAGCATGACATAATCACATATATAATCTTGACTCACCACAAATAAATTAAATAACTTTGACAATGACCTAGTAAAAGTCTACGAGAATTTCAAACTACATTGGTAAATTATATTACTAATTCTCAATTGAGACCTGTCTCCATTGAGACCAAAGATTATATGAGACTGCTATTGATTGAATTTGCGTTGGTGAGCTTTAAACCCGCCGATTTCCTTGATTGAATTTGTCGTTGGTGAAATTGACCAAGGAAATTGACCGAAAGATCAAGCAAATTGAACGAAATATCAAATTAACTGAAAAATCAAGGCAAAACAAAAATACTCAAGCACATTGATTGAAAGATCAAACAAACTGACTAAAAGATCAAGCAGAAACAGTAAATGCTCATTCCCATGCTCTTGGTCTCCACAAGGACAGGTCTCACCCAAGACTTTCTCAAAAATATATTACACTAGTCTTCTTACGCTACCAATCAAGCGGATTAATTCAAGCGGCACTCATTGGTTTTCATCGGTCTATGTATATGGGTGACTTTCTCATTTAGGAGTAATATTTTTCTTGTTCCACATATTTGAATAATTGCTTTTGCTGCCTGCTTATTTAGAACCAATTTAATTCTTAGATAGATGAAGAAAATACGATCATAAAAAGCCCGCTATTTACTGTTTTCCTTTCACATTTGTTTTTTTTTATATCTATCATCTACGTGGGTGTGGTGTTATTTAACTACGTGTCTCTCCAACGAATTTATATGAATTAATCTAAATTTAATTGAAATAAATCAAAGTAGAAATTATTGCAGAATTTTATTAATATAATTGTATGACTAATCTAAGTTAAAATGATTAAATGAACTAAATAATTTTATATAAATTAGAGAACATACCCTCACACTGGATTAAAAAATCCAAAACAAGAAACCTAAAATTGTTAAATATTTTCTAAATTGTTATACCACGCCCTATATTTTACTTATACACGGCTTGAAATAGTGTAAATACAACCTAAAATGATTATTTTTGTTCTGTTTTTTTAACCAAATTTATTCTATAGTTGCGGAAAATTAAACACGATCTAAATATATTTCTTGATTTTTCAACATGATATTATTTTTAAATATAATTAAATAGTAGTTAAAATACAAGGTGTGTTTCAGTAAAATACAAGGCGTGATATAACAACACCCAAGATCCCTTTTCTTCTGAATTGTTATATATACCACGCCCTGTATTTTACTTAAAATGCCCTGAAATAGTGTTAATACGACCTAAAATGATTATTTTTGTTCTGTTTTTTTAACCAATATTATTCTATAGTTGCAGAAAATTAATCATGGTCTAAATTTGTTTCTTAATTTTTCAACATCATATTGTTTTGAAATATAATTAAATTATAGTTAAAATATAGGGCGTGCTTGAGTAAAATACAGGGCGTGGTATAACAACATCCATTTTCTTTTTAGCATAGATTTGACTAGAAATACCAAAACGAAATTAATCCAATCCAAAACTAAACAAAATTTAAGTTTGATTTGGTAATGTTTGTTGACATAAATGAATCAATGATGTACTGCTTGTGACCGAAGTGAAATGTTGAACTAACCGATCCGAATATACCATTCAAAACTTAAAGTTTTGAAAACTTAATTATATTTCAATTTACTTGAGTGGTTCGAGATTTAATTTAATTTTTTTCATCATGACCACCTTTCAATTTGCGTAATTTTAATTTAGCTAACTCAAAATTCCAATAAAATCAGGATTTGGCTCCTACACTTTCCCTTTTCACTTCGTTGCAATTAAAAAGATATATGAAAGCAAAAACATTTCCCGATCTAATCCTGCATGCTACTTGATTATCACGCTTTTTGGAACCAAAATTAGCCAAACTTTAAACGGTAAAAATAGTATTAATAAAATGCCCATAATAAAAGTCAAACTTGCTTTACCCAAAAGAATATTAGCATTTGGACTCGTTCTAATTATCGCTACTAGTAAAATATAGTTAAAGCGCAGCGTTTTCGTGCTTCGATTTAGACCAACACCCTTCACAAATAGTCAAACTTCAAAATCCGCGGTTTAACGGTCAACCCAAACACACACAGTCACACACTATACACCAGCCCTATAAATACATATAATTCTCATACCAAATCAATAAAAACACCATCGATCAACACAACATCAGCATAAAAACACACACAGACACACACTGCAATCAGTTTCATCTCCAGTACAAGAGCTTAGATCGAGTACGAAAAATGGCGGCTTTGTTCCGAAATAACAGTAATGTTTGGGTTATGATCATCGGATTGACGTTGTTCTTGGCGGTGGTTGCAGAGGCCGGAAGACCGTCGTTCGGGTTCCGAAGCCACCTTGTTTTACAGGCCCTGCAGAAGGGAACCGGGTCGGCGCCGTCGAAAAATCCATGCACGTACATTCCCGGGAGCACTAGAGGGCGGTGCACTCTGGAGGAAAACGAAGGCGACGCCACTCAACACTTCCGGCTAAATGCGCCGGTTCCGGCGCCGTATTTCCCAGGGGAAATGGGAGTTCGATTTGCTACCGCTGCAGAAGATCATGTTCATCATCATATGAAGAATGAACAATCAAGTTCTTGAGGGGAACTTCATGAGTTCTAACTTATTCTTTCATTCGTTTGTTCATCAACTATACTTTGTTGTTGTAAATGATTAGAAGATTAACCGTGCAAAACATGAGCTATGGTTGATATAACTATTTTGTAATGAATTTTGACGATATTCTTTTGTTTATTTATAATATACAACACCGACCTTCATTCCATTGTTTCACATTGAGCGTCGTGATTATGTATGCATATGCTTTGGTAATTGCATGCATGATATTAATATATTGATTAATATAAAACTTAGGTAAGACCATATATACTACCTAACTACTCGTATATTTATTTGAATAATTTATGCCTTTATAAAATTTGTTAGTATTCGTTATGAAATTAATTACACTAGTAAGTCATGACACAAATGTATAAGTTAACCTTGTACATATTAATTTATACCACATTTTAGTATAAAAAAATTTGTAAGTGAAGAAAAGTACTATATATAGGTCATTTATTTATATATGAAGAAAATTATACAAGACTAATGACATATATACATAAACCAACCACATAAAATATGTGCTTAAAAAAACACATAAAATATGAGTAATATATGAAATAAAAAATATATTAACGGAGAATGATTTGTTACATGATAATTTACAATTTTTTCGTGATGATATACATTAGTGTGAAACATCCATGCACGGCCTATGTGCACGACAATTCCACGGTTTTCTGAGGAACCGATGTAAACGAGGGTTTTACGAATTTGTAAGACCTTTCTAAAGGGTGGGTAGTGTAATGGTGGTTGAACCAAGATGCCGCTTCTTTGATTTTCAATAGTGGTTCAAAAAGTGTTAAGTAAAATTCAGATTTTCGAAGTGTTAAGAGGTGTAATTGTAGATTTGTATATGAAGACTTAGAGCAAGTCCAAAAGAACCCCTATATTGAGAATTATAGGGGTTTTGATGGGTACTTCTTCCCTTCCGGGCTAACCAACAAGACTCCCGCTCCGCTGTCTCCGGAGTGTGCCGATCCGTCCACGTACAACTTCCAAGTCGGGACTATTTCAGCCTCAAGCACTTCCCGCTGCTTGCATATCCTTGCTTCTGATTCCACCAGGAAATCTACTAGAGCCTGCCTCTTGATAGCCCTTTTTGGCTCATACCGGATTTCATATTCTCCCAGCTCTAAAGCCCATTTCCTCATTCTCCCTGATGCCTACGGCTTGAACATGACTTGTTTGAGTGGGTAATTGGTGAGGACCACTATGGGATGACCCTGGAAGTAAGGTTTAAGCCTCCTGACCGTTACTATGTGTTTTTTTGCTTTTCCAGATTTGGTGATTCTGGTTTGATTCTAGCCAGATCCTGCCTCCCTATGGGTAAATCGGGAAACAAGAAGGGTAAGCAAGCAAAACGGGTTGTTCTAGCGGCGCAGACGTACGATGAAAAGTTAGAATTTCCGATGGAGATGGAGAATCTCCGTCACCTGGAGGATGCGGCTAATATGGGTTTCTCACCTGGTAATCCAACTACGCCGGTGAACATTCAGATTGGGAAGGAGGCGAAAGTCAATCATCCGGGGAACTTCGCCAAGGATAAGGCAGACTCGAAGTCAACGGAGGTGATGTCCCCCAAAGAACAGAAGGATGCACAGATGGACTGGTTCCACCTATTCCCACCACAGAAGCAAGAAGGTGTTCAATACTATGCGACTGTAGAAGTAGATGGGATGGTTATGGGGAAAATCCCAAAGCAGGAAGTGGATGACAGCGCCAAACACTGGGAATCCACCGTCGTCTGTAAGGTAATTGGAGCCTCTCCCCCTCACGTTATCATTAATGCCTTTTTTAGGTGAATTTGGAGGCATTTGTCTGTGCAAAAGGTTTGGCTAGCAAAAACTGGAGTGTTCCTGGTTCGTTTTGCCCAGAAATCCCATAGAGATGAGGTAGTAGAGCAAGGCCTTGTGTTATTTGATAATAAACCAGTGGTGGTGCAGGGGTGGACACCGAAGTTAGATCTTGCCCTGCCTACTACAGTTCCGGTGTGGTTGCAGCTCCCTAGGTTGAATGTCGTTTATTGGAAACCTTCTATCCTTAGTAGAATAGTCAGTCCATTAGGTACTCCCTTAAGACTTGACAGGGCTACTTTAGAGATGGAGAGATTGAGTTATGCTAGGATACTGGTGGAAGTGCCACTTGGTAAACATATTCCAAGCTTTGTGCCATATATAGATGAGAATGAAATTATCCAGCATCAAAAGGTAGAAAGTGAATGGTATCCTGCATCTTGTGGTCAGTGTGGGATGATGGGACATGCTGAAGTAGTGTGTAAGAAGAAACAGGTTGAGGCAGAAGGAGAACCAAAACAGCCGATGCAACAGCCTGTGAAACCATCTAGGAAATCGTTCAGAAAACAACCTATTCAGTTGTTTGTGCCAATTAGGACTATTGAATCACAGAAGGGAGTGCCAAGAACAGATGAGGATGGCTTTACCATGATTACCAGAAGGAAGAAACAGCCTACTGGAGGGCAGAAAGATAAGCAGAAAGAGGAAGAAGATGTTCAAGGGGTGAAAGGCATGGAGGCAATCAGTTCAATGGGAAGAGCTAGTACTTCTCAGAATGAGGTGGTGAGGGGAGTGCACATACTTTTACCAGACCCTCCTGATGGAGTATAATTTCATCTCTTGGAATTTAAGAGGGGCGCATAGTTTAATAAAACAGAGGCAGTTCAGGGATTTCTGTTTGCAAAATCAGGTTTGTTTAGCAGGGTTCCTGGAAACTAAAATCAAAAGAAAAGATGAACAAAAAATACGGGAGCAATTTGGTTTGAAGTGGGAACTAATAACAAACAGTGAAGTTATAGACAAGGGAAGAATTTGGCTGGCATGGAGGAAAGACTATTGCCAGATTCAACTTCTAAACAAGGGAGATCAGTGGATAGAGGTGGAGTGCTGGTTGAAGGGGATGGATCAGAAGGTATATGTAACTGTGGTGTATGGTTTCAATACCATCACAAAAAGGAAAACCCTTTGGTCTCACCTTGAAACAATGGTATACAATGATAAGCCTTGGATGATCATGGGAGACTTCAATGCCCTTTTACAGTTTGAGGATAAGATTGGAGGGAATGATGTAGAATAGGAAGAGTTGGATGACTTTCAGGCTATGATGCATAAGGTTGAGCTGAAGGAACTGAGAATTTGGGCCCTGCTTTTACGTGGAGTAATAGAAGAAGAGAGGATCAGAGAATTTACAGCAAACTTGATAGGGCACTAGTGAATGATCAATGGGTGGATAGACTGGTGGATTCGGTTTGCATGGTGAAGATAAACGGGTGCTCAGATAATTTTCCCTTGGTAGTTAAAATACAAAAATAAAAAAAGAGACCACCTTCTCCTTTTAGATTTTTTAACACGTGGACTATGTCAGAGCAATTTTTGGGGATTGTAACAGCTGTATGGAAGACTAGGGAAGTGCATACCCTTGTTGAATTGTTTGCAATTCTGAAGATCCTGGAAGGGCCTTTATCCTCATTGAATAGAAGGGAGTTCAATGACATTAGAAAGCAAGCACACAGGGCAAAAATAGAAAGGGAGCAAGACTTGTTGCTTTTGACTCAGAATCCAAAGGATACAATTTTCCAGAACAAGGAAACAGAAGCAAGGAAGAGGGCTGAGGAGATGTTATTGGCAGAGTTCAAATTCTTAAAACAAAAGGCTAAGGTGAAGTGGCTTAAGGAGGGAGATAGGCCAACTAAATTGTTTTATGCAGCTTTAAAATCTAGGCAATACACCAACCAAATAGTTTTCTTGCAGCAAGATGGAAGGATGATACAGGGAAGAAGTGAGATTGACCTCCTCTTTGCTGATGATCTACTGGTGCTCTGTGGTGCATCCAGGAAATCACTTGAAGGGGTCAAAATAGTCCTTGAGAACTTTAAGGGGGTGACTGGCCTAGCTGTAAATGAGAGGAAATCTTCTATCTATTTTTCTAGAATGGAAGAAGCTGACAAGATGTTATTGGCTGAAGTCCTAAAGATGAAACCTGGAATCTTCCCAGTTCAATATCTAGGACTTCCTCTTTCTCCCAAGAGATGGACTAGATTGGATTGTGAACAGTTGATAGAAAAGATGACAGGAAAACTCAAGTCTTGGAGTTCCAGAAACTTAAGCTATGCAGGTAGAATTCAGGTGGTTAATACAGTCTTGCTAAGTATTGGGAGTTATTGGACAAATGTGTTTCAAATTCCAGAGGGTGTACACAAGACCATTGTTGAACTGTGTAGGAACTACATTTGGGATAGAGAGAAGGGTGAGAGGGGATTCACAGCAATGGGATGGCACTCTATGTGTGTTGCAAAGGGAGCTGGTGGTTGGGGATCAGGGACTCAACCACATGGAACAAAGCAGCAATGTGTAGGGCTGTGCATGAACCGGTCCGGACCGGAAAAATGGACCGGACCGGACCGGAATGAAGTGGACCGGAATCGGATATATAGGTTTCCGGTCCGGTCTTCGGTCCAACAATTTTCCATATTCCGGGTCCGGTCCGGTCCGGTCTAAAATCGGATCTTTTCCGGTCCGGACCGGATGGACCGGTTTACATATACTATATAATTAAAATTAATAATTATATGATAAATTTGGTAAGTATTATAATCTTAAATGAGAAATACTTATTTTAGTTAATATATTCATTGACTTTTACATCTTGGTATCTTTTCTATTTTATGGAAACCTAACTTTTATTACTAATTAAGTAATTGAAGAGTATTATTATGTGCAAAGATTGATTTGATATATTAAGACTTAATCAAAGGCTTAATTTGAGTTACAAAACTTTAATTCAAGATTTTATTTTCAAATTAGGCAGATTTAGAAGGTAAAAATTGAAAAAATTTCGTACCATATTTATGTATAATTCAATCTCAATATTTAATGTTTTGATTGATCCGGTCCAACCGGTCCGGTCCAAGACCGGAATTATTCCGGACCGGTCCCGGTCTAAACTATTGCCTAACCGGTCCGGTCTTCAGTCTAAGAATTTTGAGAATTCCGGTCCCGGTCCAAACCGGTTCCGGTCCGGTCCAGACCGGTTGCACAGCCCTAGCAATGTGTAAGATTCTTTGGGATGTCAGTAGCAAGCAGGATATTCTATGGATTCAGTGGCTGCAAACCTACTATATGAAGGGCAAGCCATTGGAGGCATGCTCAACAACCACTTACCATAGCTGGAGTTGGAAGGTACTAATGAAGATGAAGGATCTGATGTTTGCTGGCCTTAAGAGTTGTGTAACACAGGCAGGAGGTTTCAGCACTAGAAGAGCATATGATCTATTGTTGAACAAGAGGGGGAAGGACTTATCTACTAAACTGATATGGCATTCAGTCATTCTCCCAAGACATAGAGTGTTCTTGTGGATGCTTTTCCATGTAAGGTTAGCAACAGTGAACAGATTGCAGAGGTTCAAAATCATGGGGCCTCAACCTCAGTGTTGTTTTTGTCATACACAAGATGAAAGTGTCACTCATTTGTTTGCTAAGTGTGCTTTTACTGGGAAACTGATGATTGAATTAGGCATTGGAGTGGCCAGAAATTTGAGAGAGGTGAAAAAGTCAATGGAGAAGATGAGGAGAAGGAAAGAAGGGAGGAACTTGATGATAATGTCTACTTTTTTGTATGAAATTTGGGCAGAAAGAAATAGAAGAATCTTTGAGGGTAAAATAGTTGAGCTAAATGTGATGGTGGTAAAAATTACAGCAGAATGTGCAAGTAGGATGTAGTTCCTCTTATTGTTTTGTCTTGTGGGATATGCCCTAGACTAGTTTGTGGTTTGGCTTAGAGAGATAGCCTAAATTTTGATGTACTATGTTTGATGAATTCTTAATGAAAAATCTTTTCCATAAAAAAAAAAGGTTTAAGCCTCCTTGAAGCATGCACCAATGCCAGAACCAGTTGCTCCAACTCAGTATACCGGGTCTCTGCCCCCCGAAGTGCCCGGCTGACAAAGTAGATTGGGTGCTGCTTTCCCTCCTCTTCTTTGATTAGCACAGCGCTCACTGCTTCCCGGGATGCGCTATGTACTAAAAAAGCTTCTCCCCCGGGTATGGCTTCTTTAAAGTTGGCAATTGTCGAAGGTGCTCTTTCAGGTTCTGGAACGCCCTTTCGCACTCCCCGAACCATTCAAACGTCTTGACCTTCCTGAGAATATTGAAGAAGGGCAGTTTCCTTTCTACTCCCTTCGATAGAAACTGGCTGAGAGCCGCCAGGGATCCCGTCAAACGTTGTACTTCTTTTACCGTCCTGGGGGAGGTCTTCTTTGCTATGGCCTCTACCTTCTCCGGGTTGACGTCAATGCCTCGGCTTGACACCATAAAACCCAAAAATTTCCCCGCACCTACTCCAATAGTACTTTTGGAAGGGTTCAACTTTAGGTTGCTTCGCTTCAACTTTTCAAACATCTCCTCCAGGTCATTCAGAAAGGCCCCGTAAGCCCTGCTCTTGACCACCATGTCATCGACATACACCTCCATGTTCCTGCCTACTTGGTCCTTAAAGAGTTTATCCACCATCCTCTGATAAGTAGCCCCCGCGTTCTTCAATCCAAATGGCATCTTCTTGTAGCAAAAAGTTCCAAAGTCGATGATGAAGGAGGTTTTAGCCTTGTCCGCCTCGTCTATCTGCACCTGGTGATAACCTTTGTGCGCATCGAAAAAAGCCAACACCGAGTATCCCGCGATAGCCTCTGCCAATCGATCCAAGTTTGGGAGAGGGTAACTGTCTTTGGGGCAACACTTATTCAAGTCTGTAAAGTCAATGCACATGCGCCAGCTTCCATCATGTTTCTTTACTAAGACCGGGTTAGCTATCCACTCCGGGTAAATGATTTCCTCGACTACCCTGACTCTCTTCAACTTCTGCACTTCATTTTTTATGAATTCTGCTCTCTCCGGGGCTACAGGTCTTTTGTTCTGCCTGATTGGCTTGGTTGTCGGGCTTATGTTTAACTTGTGTACCCCTGCTCTGGTAACACTCCTACCATGTCCTCCGGGCTCCATGAAAACACTCCCTGCTATTTGGCCAAAAGTTCCCTCAGTGCGCCTTTTACTTCCTCCGGGAGATCCTTTCCCATCGTGACCATCCCTTTGTCCACCACTTGCATTTCTTCTAACTCCTGGCGGGGAGCTTCCCCATGCACCGCTCCCACTGCTTCCTTTGCATCCAATACTGTTGTCATCATGCAACAGCTTGGCTTTCCCGTACGACCGCCACTCCTTACGCGGTAGGGAACTTCATTGTCAGCAGATATGGGTAATTCATTGCCCGGGCCTGCGTTAGCCATGGTCTCCCTATGATTACGTTGTACAGTGAGGGTGCATCAATTACCGCAAAGTTGCATGTCACCGAGACCCTCTTGTTCCGGTCCTTTTCGTCCACCATGCACACTGCAAGGGGAATAACGCCTAGGGGAATTTCCGACTTTCCAGTGAATCCTGACAAGGGGGATGATGGGGATTTCAGGTTCTGTCTTCCAATCCCCAATTGATCGAAGCAAGAGGCGAACATGATCTCCACGCTACTCCCGTCGTCCACGAACACCCTCTTAACTAGGAAACCTTCGATCTCCGTTGTTACTATCATTGGGTCTGAATGAGGTATCTGTGGCGGGGCTGCATCCGCCTCAGAAAAGGTGATAGTCTCACTAGGGCGATACCTCTTTCCTTGAGTTTCCCCCGGGGGGACATATCGCGTCCGGGCCCGGATAGCGGAGACTGACTGGCATGCTTCTCCGATTTCTCCACTTATCACATTGATTATCCTGTTGGGTGTTGGGGCCGGTTCCACCGCTTGGACTGGTACGGTGGCTATGACGGGCCACCCCGGGGCCCTGTTGCCTTGGGCTCTTCAGTTTCCTCTCCCGAGGTTTGGCCTCCACCTCCTCCTGGGCTGCTCCCGAGCCTGGTCCCGGGCCGGATATTCCTTCTTTACTTCAGTCGCCACGCAGTCCCTCAGCTGACCTCGCTCTATCAACTTTTCTATCTCGTTCCTTAGCCCCCTACACCCCTCCGTCGTGTGTCCATAAGATTTATGGTAGGCGCACCATTTATCCGCGTTTTCTTTGGATGGGGTTCCCTGAATAGGCAGCGGATCCGGGAACAAATCCTTATGGATGGCGTGGATCCCCGCCCGGGACTTGCTAAGCGGGGTAAAGCTGTCTGCCCTTGCCCGGTTCACCGACGTGGGACCCGGATCCCTTCTACCTGGTTCTGTCGCCCTTCTCCTTTCCACCTTTTCTGGGAGGAACCCCTCAGATTTTTTTTTTCCGGGTAGCGTCATTGACGGCACAGTACAATTGCACCGCCATCTGCAGGTTATGAAAGGTTTCCGAAATGTTCTCCATTAGCTTCTGAAACAGCGCCATATCTTTTAAGCCGTTTATAAATCCGCTTATCACCGTCTTTTCTTGCTGCTGCCTATCTGCTACCTTCATGCTGTCGTCCATGTACAACCTGTAATACTCCATGGGTCCTTCAGCAGCCTTCTGCCGGGTGGCAAGAAGTTCAGTCAGCTGCTTTCCCTCTTTCTTCAGCCTTGCGTACCTAAACAACGGGGCCTTTGAAAAATCATAATAATCCCTAAGGCTTCCCCTGGGCAAGGAGTCGAACCACAGGAGACAATTTCCCGTTAGATAGCAACCCACCAGCTTGCATCTCAACTCCTCCGGGAAATCCCTTGACACCATCAAATTTTGGTAAGTCCTGACGAATTCTTCCGGATCAGTCTCTCCGTTACACATGGGGATACCCTCCGGGACCCGAAGACCCGGAGGCCATGGGTACGCAAGTACTCTAGGCACCCATGGAGAGGTAGGCCTGGCTCCATTTGTCCCCACCAACTTGTCCAGCCATGCCTCCAAAGAATTGGGGTCCTGCTGCGCCACCTAATAGCCCCGCATCCTGTCATCCTCCCTATAATGGCCCTCCGGGTGGCCGTAATTTAGCCCCATATACCCATACATCGGCATGGGATATTGGGCCTGGCTCCCATACATCCCAGGGGCCTGGGATCCTAAGAAATCCCTGGATACGTACGGCGGAACATACCCGGCTTGCCCTAACTCCCAGCTAGAGCGAGGGTAATAAGGCAGAGCGTGTGGGGCTAAGCCGGACTGCTACCCTGTTGCAGTTCCCGCCCCTATCCCGAAGTTTGGGGGAAAAAGGGAGGGACGGTTGAGGAGCTAACATGCCCTTGTACCCTCTGTGGCTCCGCGACTCCGTCCAAGTCGATTACCTCCTTCCGGGGTACCTGCGGAAGGCCAGGTTGGTTCCCTGCAGATCCCCCTCCCTTGGAACTCCGAGTGGAGAGTACCCACTGGCGATATAGTTCTTTGTTGGCTCTCATGAAATCCAATGCCGCTAGTTCTTCTGTGTTGGCCTGTACCCGTTCCTCCTCCGGGGGTGCCGATACCCGGGTTCGAAAGCTTTGAGTCCGGAGTCGCTCCTTCTCACGGGCCTCTGGCCCCTAGACCAGAGGATTGCCTTCCCCGGAAGGCCCGATACCTTGCTCCCGGTATTCTTCTGACTCAACCCCCTCAGAGGCGGTTTCCACACGGCCGTCCAGCGATACCCCCGGCTCATGCTCCTCCGGCTGATTCAGGGGTGCCGGGCCTCCTTCTGCAGCTGTCTCGGTGACATGCTGTCTTCAGGAGGAGGTAGATCGTTTCCCAAAGGTACCGCATTCTTCCTTGGTCTTCCGCACCCTCTTCTTCCTGACTCCATCTCGCGAAGGTGGAAGATCCCACTGGGCGTGCAAATTGATGCTACCAAAATCCGCCGGGTCCCCGGGTGTCAACGCTATCCGGACGCCCTTCCAAGTATGCCCGCAACGATCTTGCAAAACAGTCCCCGGGAGGCTTTCTGGGGAAGAGGCTCCGGTGTGATGATGAGATGGGGATAGCGATGAGGGGAAAATGTACGGAAATGCTCTCAATAAAATGTAGAGAGATATAAGTCACATACCTGATTCACTGTTTGAGATTAGTATTTTTAGCTGAGGTTGCCTTCTTCGGATAAGGGTCAGGAACACCTTTCCTTGTCACTATCCGTCCTCTTGTTCGTCCGGATGTGCATTACTCCGGGAAAGGTACTGCCTCCTTTAGTCCTGGGCCATGGGCCATTCTCCCGGCCCAGTAGGGTGCTGGGCCGGTATTATCAATGACCACACTTAATACGTAAAATTAAAATCATGTTTGAAAGTGAGAAAATCAATATTTGTCCTAGTCTCAAATGAGACGAGTCTTAAAAAAAAAAAAACTAAATATAGTTTAATTACTTAACTTCCAATAATTAACAACTAAATTTTAATAATCAAACATAAAATTTTAGTTGGGTTTGGGTTCGGGTTTAGGTCAGGTCGAATCGGGTCAGAATTTATCGGGTCAAAATTATTTTTCGGGTTGTGGTCGAGTTGTATATCGGGTCGGGTTCAACCTAAAAAATTTCGGGTTACAATCGGGTCATGTGTCAGATCGGGTTGGGTCGATCGTGTCGGGTTTTTCGGGTTCGTGTCAAGATTGACAACACTAGTTGTCAATTTGACAAACAAAACCCCTATAATATGTTGGACTTGCTCATATAAATGAAGTTAATGGGGTTCAAAATCATCAGTTCCAGACTAAGGGCCATAGAGCACCCTTATTTTTAGGTTTTGATATATGTTTCCTCAATCCGCTTAAAGCCATAAAACTCACTGAAAAGCATGCATTTCGCGACCATTTTTTTTTTTTTTTGAGTTAAACCACCATTGGTGGGGGGATTTATATTGGCTTCCCCTTACCTTTTAAATAACAAAATAAAATTACAAGAAACCGTATATAGGGAATAAAATACCCTACGGTTAAGGGAGAGAGTCAGATGGACTTCTCAAAATGTAGCATTTTTCAACAAAGAAAAAAACGCTGCATCTAGGCATTAGGGATGCCTCAAAAAGAATGAGTTACAAAAGAGGAGTAGCCTAAATATAAACTCATTCTAGTAACAAACAGGGCTGGGAACAGAGAGTATGAGGAAAGTGTTTAGAAAATCAAGAGTTGATCCACTTGCTTGTTAGCGAATCAGTTAGACTGAAACACAAGGCAGCCTGTGGATCTTGAATTTTAAAACAGAAAATCCACATGTAGAGGGGCACCATGTCTACTGGATGTACTTGAGCAGCAAAGAAGTTCATGTTGCAGTATCAGGAAGATCTGGTCATCTTTAGTTTCCTGCAAATAAGATAGGATGAAATCAGCATGATCCATTCCTGATCCTCAGAGCAGGAGTACCCTGTTTATCTAGAAATATGGCACCTGTTGCTACATGTGGCATGTTACTCATGGTAATTTCACAAGAGAGGTTATGTTTCAAAGCATGTTTTGCAAGGCTATCTGCCACCAGATTTCCTTGTCTAAGAGTATGCATGGCAATTGCAGGAAATAGAGTGCTTGAGATTTGATATACCAGGTGAGATATTTTCCAATGGGCTGAAGAAGGGACATGGATCATTTTAATAGCAGCAAGACAGTCTGATTCTAGCCTGAAGGTATAAAGGTGTAGTGAATGTGCAGTGAACAAACCAAATTTCAGGGCTAGAAGTTCAGCTTCCAGAGAGGAATGTGCTTTAGTGTAAAAACATCTTGCATGCAGAAAATCACCATTGGAGTTTCTAAAGATGATACATATTCCAGCATAGTTGGATGAGGCATTCCAGGAAGCATCTACATTTACCTTAATCCCACTAATAGGTTTAGACCATGAGATCTTAAAAATATTTGGTTTAGGGGGTTTTAGCCATTTTGGAAGCACTCCAGAACTTGCAATATCAATATCATGATCGTTGCACAAATAAAAAGGTTTAACCACATATGAACTGTAAATCATTTCTTTTATCTCTTTTATAATATGCTGTGGTGATGGATTTATTTCATCAAAGAGCTTTTTGTTTCTACCTTTCCAAAGGCACCAGCATATAAAAGAAGGCACTATATTGACAAGTTGGGTGTGCAAAGCTGTAAGACCATGAAATGACCAGTATGAAGCGAGTCTGGACCACAGAGATGGGAAAATGGGGTTTCCAATGCATAGAAAACTATGTAAATCAGTCCAGACATGCATTGCAATCACACAACTATTAAAAAAATGATCAACACTATCAAGGTTCTCACAGAATGGACATTTAGAAGGAAGACAAAAACCTGACCAAGTGAGGATATCATCAAAAGGCAACATTTTGTTGAAAAGTCTCCACATGAAGATTGAAACTTTCTTTGGTGATCTTTTGGACCAGACTTTGAGCATAGTTGGAATTTCACCTCTTTTTGTTCTGAGTTCCTGGTAAGCAGATTTGAATGAAAAAAGACCTCTCAGATCAGGTTTCCAGACAAGCTTGTCTTCCATTGAAGGGAAAAGTTTAATATCCTGTAAACATTGCAAAACTTCAGTCTGTTAGATAAGAGGAGAAATAGAGGGGAGAAAATTCTCTTTATTAACTACAAACTGAGCTACTGTGCAGTTTTCAGGTATGTTTGTAGAGTTGGAATCTACAAGGTCAATGATGGAATGGTTACCTAACCAAATAGAATTCCAGAAGCTACACATACCTTTCCCAATAATCACCCTAATATTAGAAGATGCAAACTCATCCACTTTACAAATCCTTTTCCATGTTTGGGATGTTTTAGAGGAGTTTGGTAATGAGGCAGAAAAAGTGTCCATGGAGCTTCTGCCTTTTGGTATTTCCACCATAGCTTAACTGAAAAGGTTTTTACTATGGTGGAGATTGATCTAACTTCTATTCCATTTTCAGAAATAGGGTAGCAGAGGTTACTCCATTTCCTCCATTTTTTCTTGTTCTTTTGGTCATTTTTTCCCCAGAAGAAAGATGACACAGCTCTTTCCAGTGATTTTATGATCACTTTTGGTGGTTCAAGAACAGCCCAAATATGTTGGGGGATAGAATAAATACATGATTTGATCAGTGTAAGTCTTCCCCCTGCTGAAAGCCATTTATTTTTCCAACTATCTAGTCTAGTATTAATCATTTCAAGGACAGGTTGGAAATGAGATTTGAGCATTTTTCCAGCAAAAATAGGACAGCCAAGATATCTAAATGGATAAACTCCTGTTTTCATGCCTAGAATGGAATTAATCAAGTGTATGGAGTGAACAGAAGCATGTTTGCTATAGAAAATCTCACTTTTTTGAAAATTAATTTGTTGGCCAGAAACATTTCCAAAAATAACAAGAAAGGCCTGCAATGTAGTGAGAGTGGTTTTGTTTGCATTAAGAAAGATAATAGTGTCATCAGCATATGATAAATGGGATATAGGAATTGAATTGACTGGGAGTTTGAAATAGTCAATTTTTCCAATTTCGTAAACATATGCTAAAGATCTAGTAAAAGCTTCAGAGAAGAGATTAAAAAGAAAGGGGGAAATGAGATCTCCCTGTTTAATTCCTCTGGTTGCCTTGAAGAAGCCTACTGGTTTGCCATTGATCATCACAAAGAAACATGCCTGTGACAAGTTCTTCAAAATAGATTGAACAAAAGCACCATTAAAACCAAATTTATGGAGTACAGAACTCAAAAAGGGCCAGCTTACTCTGTCAAAAGCTTTTTGTAAATCAAGCTTAAGAATACAATTTGTATCTCATCATCTCTCTAAGATACAGAACATTATCTGAGATGTCTCTATTGGCAAGAAAAGCAGATTGATGATGAGAAATAAGTTTAGGCATTAAGGGCTTCAATCTCTAAATTAAGATTTTTGAAAAGATCTTATTGGAGACATTGGAGAGGCTAATGGGTCTGTAGTCATTAAAGGAGACTGGGACCTCTTTCTTTGGGATTATTGTAATCCATGTGCTGGATATACCTTGAGGAATTATGGGGTTAATCATAAAATCTCTTGCAGCTCCAAGTAAATCCTCACATACAATATCCCATGCCTTGATGTAAAACTGAGCACTATAACCATCAGGTCCTGGAGTGCTAGTTTTGTTGAGGCTAAAAACTACAGCTCTTAACTCTTCCATGGTAACTATGCTATTTAATTTAGCATTTTCCTCATGAGAAATCAGAGTTGGAATCTGAGTTAAAAAATGTGAGAGGAAAGGAGATGAAGAGGGAGGGTCTGCTGTAAGAAGGGTTTGATAAAAAAAGTGCAAGCTTCCTGTTCTATTTCAGAAATATCATCAATCCAAACTCCCTGAGAGTTAAGGATTTTAGTAATTCCAAGCTTGCTTTTTCTTTGTTTGACAGAATTATGAAAATAAGAGGTATTTTCATCACCTTCTTTCAGCCATTTTATATTTGCTTTTTGTTTCCAAAAATGTTTTTCTTCAGCTAGGTCCACGACCATCTGTACATAAGTATAAAAATTGTACTCCTTTCGTTTTAATTGATTTTACACATTTTAGTTTTTATTTACCAAAATATTTTTAACATCTATATATATAAAAAAGAGATTTTGTATAAACATTGAGGTAACAGTAGGAAAGCTAATGGCATTCCACATAATGTGAACCGACCATTAAAAAAATCTAACGCCTACGACTTTAAATAGAGAATGCATCAAAAGCAAATTTCAAATAAAAAATTCACTAATTATTGTTAATCAAATATTGCTTTTGGTAATAATAGTTGTGTTTTTCCTCTCATTACATAATATTTTGGTAATCTACGAATATTAGTAACATAAATAAGTATTTTTAAATATTTTACATGGTAATTTTGCTTTATATAATCATATAATTAGATACATAATAGAATATTTGTAATTTTACAATATTAGTATTGTAAATAAAATATTTTGTATAATCATACAATGATAGTTCCGCTTGTAATTTCTAAAATATCCTTTTATATTTTGATTTATATTGTATTTATTTGGAAATTTTATTTTATTCAACAAATAATTAAATATGAATTAAAAAATATATCCATATTGGACACGAAAATCCTAATAAAAATAATGTAAATTTTAAAGATGATGTAAATTTGACTTTATATATACTATTAAAGAGCTCCTGAGATCGTCTCTATGTAAATTTATGAAGAGAATAGTAAAAAATTATATAAATTTTATTAATTCATGTTACAATGATATTTACTATTTTTCCATACAAAATTAGTTTACATTTTCAATTTTATACAACTTTTAAGTGAATGAATTATCTTTAAGTAAACAAATATATGTATTTTATCTTTTATTGTCTTCATTGCTGGCTCTATTTATTGTGCAGATTGGAAACTACAAACTATGTACGAGATGGTGTATAGAATAAATTGAGTAGAATAAGAGTAATTCTCCTGTGAGGCAGGCTCACCCATAAGGCAAGGCAAAATAAGGAAAATTTCATTGCTGCCAACTCATCATAACTGACTACAAGCTCATCAAATCCCGACGCCACCTCATCAAACATCGGTGTCAGTTTATCAAACATGTCACCTCATCAAAACCTTTGTGTCCGTTCATCAAATCTCACCAAAAACAGTCATGCCTCTTGGGTGAGGCTGCCTCACCCAAGAATTTGTCGTAGAATAAAGGGAAGTTGGGAATAAAGTTGCAAGGATATCACTAATAGCCACGTAAGATTATTCTCATGTATGAATGAATTTCCCTCAGATATCTTTATTGAGGAAAATTGTGTTTCAATATAAGTTTTGAAGGATAATTCCATATATTATTTATTACATCTTGGAATTCTTAGTTCAAAACAATATTTATTCAAGATGTAATATTTTCACTCAACCACTTTAAGAATAATTATAATTAAATTTTAGAGTTCATGAGAAGGGCACTATCAAAAGAAAATTGAAGCACAATGTGAATATCGTTTCGTTTGGCCTTTGGTCCAAGAGCAAGAGGGCGGTCAAAGCTACTAATTAATGTATGTACTATATAAGAACCAAATCTGATGTCCTTTTGATGGTCACATGCAAATAAGAGCAGTAAAAAAATGGAATATGTAGATTGGGAGTAGGCATGTCAAACGGATAAAACGGATATATCCTTGATCCATATCTAATGAATAATTATCCATTGGATCATTTAATTAAATGGATCAAATGGATAATTATCCATTGGGCCTAATTATCCATTGGTACCATTCAAATGGATCAGATACTGTTACAAACAAGCTTTACTGATATGGATTGAAAGGATATTTCACACAAACTACAGAAATATGTGTGAATGGTGAAGGGCAGAAATGAAGAGGAAGAAGGAGTTTACAGAGAGATGAGGAAGAAGACTACAACTACTGCTGTTAAACAGCTAACAATCAATGTGCCAATTTCATGAATGATCCTCTAACTTTACCAATACTGCCTATATCTAAACCACCAGCACGCTACCAGTTAGCAACGGTCAACACACTTTGACTCACAAAGCAAAAAGACTATTTTGCCCTTTTGTCTAAGAGCTCGGTGTGACAATCCCTCCTCCTTAAAAACCAGCTTGTCCTCAAGCTGGCTAGAATTTCAAAAATAACACTGCAGAGCACTTGGCTGGAAATGGTAAGAAAAGTCTGCACATTATCTCTGTAGCAAACTTGCCCAAGTTACATCCTGTTGCCATTAAAAGACAAAACTCCATTCTTGAATGTAATGATCTTTCCCACGTTTTGTCATCTTGCCCAAGTTTGGAAGCATTCCTAGAAATGATCCTTGACTAGCTGAGCTGCTGCAATATTACAAAAAGAGAATTTGAACCAACTTTCCTTCAGTTTGTGCACACAAGCTGTGATAGAAAAACTCATGATCTCCTGCAATAATTTCCAAACATCAGTTCCCCCTCTGAAAATCCACTCCTCCAGCAAGAACAGTGTCCCTCCAGTCAACAAAATAGCTCTCTTGAATTTCTGAAAAATTGCTTCAGATTTTAGAAAAATGCTGCTTTGCTGCATCTTTTCTTCCCATTGTACTCCTTCAATGGTGAATTTTAACCCATGAACCTGACCATTTCTTTCCTCAACATATTGACCTTTTACAGAATCATAAACAAGCCGAGAGCTGAACTTCCATTTACTGATATTTATCCACACACCAGCTTCAACCATCAATACAACAACAATACCAGTACTGTCATAGCAAGAATAAGAGCTCAGAAAGCGAGAATAAGAGCTCAGAAAAACTCCAATTTCATCATGAGCATGTTTGAAGCTTCCTGAAATTGATACCATTTGATATTGCTGCTCTGAAATAATCACAGAACCACTATTATTAGCCCCAAAGAATTCAGCTATTCCCAATCTAGATGCAAGCTGATTGACAATGATCTCAGCCTCTTTCTCAACTGCAAAACCATGATCAAATAAAAATCCCTCAATACTGATAATAGTCTTCACTGCTGCACTCCCCTCATGACAAAATTCCCAAGATTTCAGTGTTGTTGTCTCCCTTAATTCCCAAGCTGAAAGCATTATAAACTCATGCTCCTGAGATTCCACTCCTCCTATTTTTAAGCTTGACCTCAAGCTTGAAATAAAAATGGAAGAGATTGCTTCAACTTCAAGTGCCAAATGCCACCTCCGAACAGTACCTTTAATCTGAAATCTCTTGCACCGCTGTAACCTAGACAAGAAATGTGGTTGTTCTTTCCAATCCTATCTGAATTAGCTACAAGAAAACTCCAGGTATTCATCCATTTAGAAAAACTCTCTAATGCCATAAACTTCCCATTCTGCTGTCCATGGCAACCATCCAAAAACAGTCCAAATTCAATCTTTTTCCTAGAATTCACTAACTCGGCATAGTGAACATTAGTGTCAGTTGTTTGATCACTGGAATCACTGTAAAAACATTCAAGACAACCTTTGAAAATTCCAGGATCAAAGCACCAAATAGCTTGATCAATTTCCTCAACATTCTTATCCAGCTTTTCTGTTCCCCCATTGTAACTCACAACTTCATAATCCAATGGAAGCATAAACATCTCAAAAGTGAAATGTTCCTCCTGATTCACCTCAAACTGATCACCTTTAACAACACCAATTACTTTTCTAATCGAACTGTCCTTACACCTTGCCACCTCAATATCAATATCAACATCAATAGCATGACCAGATATTCCCGGGTCGAAACACATGTGAGCAGCTTTTTCATTGCCAACACTACTCTTCACCTTCTCTTCTTCATATAGACCTTTCACCACCTTACAAATTTTCGACTCCCGTTCTATGTCCAAGTATTCATCATTGCACCTTACTAACCTCAAACCTTCCTCACTATTCTCTAACTTTCCAGCCCTCTGAATCTTACTATCCCACTTCGGAATCACATTATCATTGAACAGAGAATCAGTAAAACACAGTCTCTCAACACTAGCACTTAGATTAGCACTTATTGATTCCCCTCCAACACTTAGAGACCTTTCTATTCCATCATTACTAATGCCAGGATCATAACACGTGATCCTTTCAACAGTTCCAACACATTTATCATTCATTCCCAACATTTGAAGTTTACCACAAGTAATGCTTTCATATTCATCACGGTCCCTAACCAAAGGCTCAATAAAATTCCAAGTGCAACCACTAATCACAGAGCTAACTGAATCAAAAGAGTAAGAAGAGTTTTTAGAGCTCATACTCTTCAGATTTATCGCGGCTTCATATCGAAACTTCTCCGAACTGCAGATTTCCACTGTATCCTTTGGATGCTGCATCGAAATGTCCTTGACTCTGCGTTCATTGTCATTCCGAGGTGGTTCCTTATCCTTACAGAAATCTGTATTATTGTAAGCTCCAGTTTCTTTCGGATGGTCGTGGTTGTGGAGTTCATAAGGTACTTCCTTGTTGGTGCCGCTAGAGTCAACCTTCTCATTGCCATATCTAAACTCTCCGTCTATATTAAATGCTCTAGGACAATGGGGCGATGGTCCGCTACCGGTGCGGTTACCGAAAACTGGTGACTCCAGATGGAACGGCGGATAACCGCCTCTGCCAGCGACGAGGTCGAATTTCTCCTTTCTGGAAATCTTCAGCTCCTCCACGTTCATCCGTTTCTCGAATCGCTGCAGCAAGGTCTGGCTCTGGTGATTGAATTGCTGCTCCATCTCAACCTTTGAATAATGCATCTCCATTGCTCTCGGTTCACATCCGCGCTCGTTCGCCGTCGAAAATAGCGCCTCTCTCGGTGATTGTTCAATTCTCCGGGGCAAGCTCGACTCTCCGAAGCTGTTACAACCATAGCTCAACTTTCCGGAACGGTTAATGTGTCCGGTCTCCTCCGGACGGTGGTGTGCAAAACCAAAATCCTCGCGATTGCAGAACTGCCCGAGGAACTCCCACGTGAACGACAGTGGCGCGTCGTTGCTGCTAGCTCCACCGGAATCGAGTTCCGCCTTGACAAAACTCCTAGGGTTTTCCGATGCCAGTGATGCGAGACGGTCCTCTATCCTTTTGAGAATAGACTCGAATCGATTCTCCAATTGTTGCTGTCGATTCTCCCATTGTTGATGTCGTTTCTCGAAGTGTTTCTCCCAATCGATTTTCCGATTAGTCGTCATGATTGCCGAGGATCGTGAAGCTCTGATACCAATTTGTTACAAACAAGCTTTACTGATATGGATTGAAAGGATATTTCACACAAACTACGGAAACATGTGTGAATGGTGAAGGGCAGAAATGAAGAGGAAGAAGACTACAACTACTGCCGTTAAACAGCTAACAATCAATGTGCCAATTTCATGAATGATCCTCTAACTTTACCAATACTGCCTATATCTAAACCACCAGCACACTACCAGTTAGCAACGGTCAACACACTTTGACTCACAAAGCAAAAAGACTATTTTGCCCTTTTGTCTAAGAGCTCGGTGTGACAGATGCCCATTTATCCATTGGTACCATTTAAATGAATCAGATATCCATTTATCCAATAGATAAAACTTATGGATCTATTAGATCAATGTCTAATAAATCGCATACTATTTTTAACTTAATTATTCCGAGTTTGATTTTACTGAGCTGGCGTGGAAATATTAAGTTGATTTGATTAATTAAATTAAATTTTACTTTTTCTTAATACCCATCATTTCTCAAAGATAAATTAAATTAGGTTGATTTGATTGATACTAGATTAATTTGTTTGGTACCATGTTACTTTTAAAATATAAACGAGCCCATGTAAGATTAGTATGGACAATGGTATAACTATGGTATATAAAATAATAGATCGTTTTTATTAGTACTATGTTAGTTTGATTTATACTAGGTTGTTTACTAGGTACCATTTTAGGTCGAAAATGGAAAATTTAATTTAACAAAATTTGGGAAATGTAACTAATAGTGTCATCGCTATGAAGTGTAAAATATTTGATGCGGTTTGATATGTACAAGATTTTTTTGTTTTATACTAGGTTGTTTGTCTGGTACCGTGTTATATCGAAAATGAAAATAACGTTTAACACAACTTATATAATATTAATAATTGTATCAATGTCGCATATGAAGCAACGGTTGATATTTGATTTATACTAGGTTGTTTGATTGAAACGTGGTTATATGTGTGTTTGAACCCAATGGGTTGTTTGATCAAAATTATCCAATGGATAACCGTTATCCATATCCATTTAACCCGTTTATCTAATTATCCAATAACTCTTTATCCAATAAGTTAATTATCCATTTAACCCATTTATTTATTTTTATCCAATAAGTTCATCATCCAATAAGTCTTATCCAATGAGTTAAAATTGTAAATGGATATGGGTTATCTATTGGATAACTTATCCAGTTTGACAGGCCTAATTGGGAGTATATATCTTCATCAAATTAGCAATATTCAAAGAGTAAGCACCATTAACCTCAAAATCACCACCATCATGAAAGACTTATTTGCAGTCTATCATCAAATACCACTGACTCTGATAATTCTTGCTCTCAACATGAATTTACAGTATATTTATGATGGATTAATATGGTGAGATCGATGGCCTTCTCGCAAGCAGCGCGTTTTTACTCGGTCTAGTATCGAAGTTGAATATCGTCCCTTACTTTTGATTCTGCTGAACTTATTTGGGTGCAATAATTCTTACTGAGATGAGTATTTTTGTTACCATGTTATCATATTCTCTTTGTGACAATTTTATGGCTACTTATCTTGTTGCAAGTCCGGTTTTCCATTAGCGCTTCATGCCTATTAAGATTGATTATCACTTTGTTCGAAGCATATATTCAGACTGGTGAAGTTATGACATGCAACTCGATTGACTATGACGGAAATCAAGTTTTGAAACGTTTTCGCCAAGGTTTTGAGTTACTCTCGGTTCAAAACTTTGAAGGCCAAGCTTCTCGTTCATTCCTGATCATGAACTTGCAGTATGGTATTAAAAACTATGTACGGATAGGATTAGGTTTAATATTCTTTTCTTAATTACATAGTTGTAATTACTGATTGAGTTAGTCTATGAGGAGGAGACCGTTATTTTCCATTGTTTATCATCTAAACTAAGATGAACATATATTTGATAGTACGTTTCACTATTAATTTCCATTGTTTTCAGACTCTGAAAGTACATGATTTTGTTAAAAAAACACAGGATGGGAGCCGGGGAAATGAATGAGAATAATTGAGTAGAGCTGACGTCATAAAAATAAACGCAGATGAGAAAGAAAAAAACAGATCTCTGGCCATAAATTGTTGGGGATAACAAAGAAGGTCATAAGCAGTAGTACGACGAAGAGGGAGAGGTTAAAGGTGGTGATGAGTTGATTGGCATATTGGTGAAAGAGTTTTTTTTAAAATCTGCAGAGCGAGTCCAGAGGATAGATTCTAGGCAGCTGGGTGTGAGTTCTTGAACCAAAGTACTGCCCAGTTTTCCCAGACACGAGACACTCTGTTCATCAGTGTTTTACCAAAGACTGGACCATTGACCAGGGCTGTCAGTTTCCTTTTCTTTTTTCGTCACAACGCCCCCTTGATTCATCAATGTCCGCGGGCCATCTATATATATCACCGGCTCCATCTTTCATGCGCCAAGCCCTTGTGAAGATCACAACCGGCCGGGTGCCTAACAGTAGCGGAACCAGGATTTAAAGTTGGAAGAGACCATAATAGAATATACAAAAAATATATGTACTAAATTTTAATATATATATAAAAGAGTATAATGGTATAAGGGTATAAATGCAAATTTTTAATTTTTTGGGGTGGCCAGGCCCCCTTAGGCCACCTTAGGCCACCCCTAGTTCCGCCATTGTGCCTAATCTTAAAACAAATTAATGATATTTGCACTATCCGAGTTTTGCATATTAGTTCTTGGTGATTCCTCCATGCATGTCTTTCTCTTGCAGAAATTGGTATTTAACTAGCTCTGCATGCAGGACCATATATTAGGGCATTATATAGTCAATTTTAGTCTTGAAAGAAGTAAAATGTTCCTGCATGGAACAACACCCTAGTTCTTTTATAGTTATAACATTTCACATTTTAGAGTTCCACTGATCAACGCTATGAGTTTATAGCTTGGGGAATGGACTCTATTAGTACTGATTAGGATAGTTTGTTGATCAGTTAAGTCATGTTCAGTAGATTTGATCAGTTCAGTTAAATATATTTATATTATTTTTTAGTTTAGTTTAGTGTATTTATATACTTTTACTAAAATTTACATTATTGCTATAGATGTATTTGACAAATTCAAAATTATTAAGTTTAGTTAAATGTATTTCATTATTTTAGTTTAGTATATTTAAATGATAAATTCTCAACTGATACATTGGTTTCACTAAATAATCATGCTTAAGAAATAAAAACTCAGACTTGAAATTGAGAATTAGATCAAGAAATAAAACCATAAATAATAATGTTTAATATGCAAAACATCATGCTTGAAAAGAGAAGATCAACATTTGATCTTAGAGATAGTCTTGGATGAGACCAAGGGGCAAGAAAATGATTATTTACTGTTTTTACTTGATCTTTTAGTCAGTTTGATTGATCTTTCAATCAATTCCCTTGAGCATTCCTTTTTTTTACTTTGATGTTTCAGTTAATTTGATCTTTCATTCATTTTCCTTTATCTTTCAGTCATTTACCTTGATTATTCGTAATCCTTGGTACATTAATGTTATTTCATACATATTCACACCGAAACTCGGTCTAGAGTCGGTCCATGTGACACGGTTGAACACCGACGACACCAACAACCTAAAATCTAACAACGGCGGCGGGGTTGAAACTCACCAACGGCAACTTCAACAGATAACGGTTCCTTATAGTAGTTGGTCTCTGTAGAGACATATCTCAAATGAGAATTTGTATTGATCTTATAGCCTCAAGTGAGACTGATCTATTTAAAAAATTTCAATTCAGTTAAGCAGAAAATATACTCAAGAAATATCACGACCTTACAATTTTTAATGAAATAAATTAATTTATAAAACAATATTTTAAATAAAAGATACAAACATAATAACACCAAACCAGTGTCACAAAACCATATCATATACATGCGGATACCCTTAAGTAAAAGAAATTCTAAAATAAACAAACTTATGATGATAGAAATTAGTAAAATAAACTACTCCTTCCGTACCCGTTGGATGTGTGCATCTGACTTTTCACGGTATTCAATACACGTGTTTAACTGGTAATATTTTTAACAACGTATATTATCAAGATATTAAAATTTAATATTAATAAACTACATGTTATGACGATTCCAACAATATTAGAAACGCTAAATATTTTTATTTATCTATACATTCAAAAATTCAATCAAAATTTAGCATAGTTGACTGAAAAAAATATCATGTGCAGAAACAGCTAGTACATAGTAGGGAGTAGCATAATGTGAAATGAATAAGATTGATCTTTTATCTTCATTAATGTTTGTGTGAGTACTAATGAACTAGTGTGGTAGTAGTAACTAATTATCTTCATTAGTCATTTTTGGTGTGTTCTCGATTTTTTTCTTACGTGCATATAGATCGACACACAAGGGACCCGGGGCCCATCAACGGAGAGCGGTATGTGGTGCATTTTAGGTTTGATTTATGCGTCTCTAACGTTACCATGATTTGATGTATTTGTTGCAATGCAGGCCCTGGATATATTATTTTTAGTACGTACTCTCCGGCCAGCTTGTGCAGTGAAGTGATATCACATAGGTTTTCTGCCACTTTCCTCTTCTCAACGTCTTCCCCTTGTCAGGTTTTCGCAAGCTTCCCCATGCACGCTACAGAACTCCGGCAGATCGCCGGAAATGCTACCGGGAATCTACCAAGAAGCTCAACTGTGATTAATTAGGGTTAATCATTAACAAAGCTTGATGATACCGATAAGATCGATTTAATTTTTTTCCCATATATTGATACTAGACAAATTTTCAATTGAGATCAATCTCAATTGATCTCACTGGATAATCATGTTTAATATGTAAAAGACCAGTCTTAAAAATGAGAAAATCGAACATAAAAGTGAGAAGATCAATCGAGAATAATACTCATACCTAATATGTGAAATGTCATGCATGTTTGAAAGTGAGAAGATCAACATTTGTTAATAGTCTCACATGAGACCTTCTCTTTATGCAATCATCTAACGAGCTAAATAATTCCATTTATAAATTTGTAACTCGGTATTAGTTCGATAATATAGTTCTATGTAAGTTCTACAATGTTACATTCATAAATCATTTCTAATTATCTTGTATTAGTGAGATCTTTTCCAAATTTTTACTCAGTTGGGTATGATATACCCGTCAAAATACTCGTTTAGCGAGATAATGGAATAACACCACACTTTATATTGAATATGTGGGTGTGCTAAAATGTTCAATGCAATGCAGTGAGTACATGATTCGAATACACATCAATTCTCGAGCTCCACTATTATAAATTCTAATAAAATGTGTTATAACCGTACCAAAATCACCTCTATCGATCCTAAATGATATTAGAAAAAAATAGTATATTGCCGTATTGGTGAATCGTGTAAGAAAATTATTTCTTTCCTATTATGTGGTCTTATATTAATCTGTTTTCTTATTGGAATATTGCTATTTCATGATATTTTTGGTGACTTATTAAATTAAGTGTAAATGATTTATTCCTAATAATCTCCACTTTGATGGACACTTGAGATTAATTCTACGGAAACCTGATGAGGATTTAGGCCCTCTCTCCACCTATAAATTAATATCTTTATTACATTGTAAAGATGTTCTGACAGTAAACTTATGATGAATCCTTATGAACAGCATCATGATGAATTCTTATGATCATCCTAATGAACTTGATGAATCTGATGGCTGCCGATTCACACAACACATAAAGTTCATAGGCAAGAGGAGAGAAACCTAAACTCCTACACAAAACTCGAAGATTCAGGATATCGATCTCTCCGTTACAATGAGTAGAGGTAAGTAATTCTACAACTCCTCATGATTCTGTTACGTGATTGATCTAGATGTTTAAAGATGTTAGGATCAATTATGTCATGTAAAATTATGCTTACAAATCGGCCGTATTGATCTAAACAAATTTATTTGGATGAATCAATTCAGATTTTCCTGTCTAGCAAAGTTTTGGGTGACAAGTTCATAGAAACGTTGGATCAAAACAATGTAAAGAGGGGACGAGACATGTCCTTAGAACAAAATGATTGAAAATGTCAATGTGTTTAATCTTGCTAGGAGTAACATGACTCCGAAAGAAGGAAGATGATAGTATTGTTATCACTATTTACTAAGTTCTTTGAGTAGATTAGCTAGCCAAACAAGTTCAACCGTTGTATTTGTCTTAACACAATAATTACATTTGGTTGAGAGACAATGTGAGACTTTTTAATACTTAAAAGAGATTAAAAAAATTCCAAATGAAATGACATTTCCGTAAATAGAATAATGACTTTAAAACATAGAGAATAATCAACCCCAATGTATCATGGATCAAAGTTCAAAGATTAATAATCTATCAACTTTTTTTTTTGACATAATAGTTTATCAACGTAATAAAAGTTTTCTCATTCCCCTTTAAAAAAAAAAGAGATCCTCTTAGTGGAAATATTGGTTTATGAGATAAACAGATTGCAACTTTAATCACACTATAATCCTACTATTTTTAAAATAAATCTCCTTGATTTCAACAAAATACAACTGGTGCATCATACTGACACATTTGAAATCCTAACTTAATGATATGTTTAAAAAAAATTACATTAGTTAATCTTCACTAATCAACAAAATACGTACAACTCACTTATCTTTCTTTAACATCCCGTAAATTCCCAGAATCCAACACCATGTTGACTTTAAAATAAATAAAATCTACAAGATTTTCTGAACAAATCAGACTGAACAAAGTTATAATTTACAAAATCCATCTCATTCTAGGACTTTTTGAAATAAAAACTACTCCATTTCCTTTTTGAAATTCTCCTTTTGACTTGCAAACAGCCAAACACAAACTCACGCCTTAAAACCTTGATCTTGAGGGCTGAAGTTAAGTGGATGGTGTTATTGTTTCTTCAGGGTAATAAAGTAAATTGGATACTAATAAAATTTAACAATTTCTCCATGCAGGTCCATTTTTCTCTTGCAGATCCATATTTTTACCATAATGCCCCCTGATGGAACCCTATAATTTCAAACCCATTTTTTTTCTTAACAATATTAGGGGTATTATGGTAAAAATATGGACCAGCAAGAGAAAAATGGATCTGCATGGAGCAACTCCCTAAAATTTGGGACTAAGGATTTTTTTGTTGTTGTATTTTCTAGTATTACAATTATAAATAAAATACACGTGTTAACATATCAATCATAATATTTTAAAGTTGGACAATAACATTATTAATTAATACAATTTTATATAAACTAGCAAGGTGACACAGCGCGATGCGCGGTGTAATATAAACTTTGTTGATCATCTCCACTTTAAATTCTTGATTTTGTTGTTGTTTCTTCCTACATTGTAATGAAGTTTGTTATGAAAACCACGATTTTAATTTTTAATTTATAGTAATATACTTAAAATTTATGATTGTTCATTTATGAGTTTTTGTTTTTTTTGGTCATTTGAATGAGTGGTACATCATCTTCGAAATCCTTGTTTCTGCTTATTGTACATTAGGTTATGATTCTGTAATTAGTGGGGAGAAATAATTAGTTCAAGACACTTGAAAAATGAATTAAAAGAAATTTAAAACTTTCATCATCCTCCAAATCTTGATATTTGTCTGTCTTTTTCTTGTTCTGTTATAATTGAAAGATTATATTATTTAAAGTATTTTTGAATGCCAAAACATATGATTGACTTTTTTTAGAATAAATTAATATAAGGTTGGTGTAGAACCTTTAGATAGCCGTCCTTTCTTTTTTAGACTTTTGAACTGAACACCATCTTTCTTATCTTTGTTTTTGTTATCTCATATTATTTTTGAGTATGATGCTTCTATTTCATCTTTGTCTCCAAAACATATGACCATGTATCTAGGGCTTATTTCACTATCTTTTTTTTGGAAACAAATTGAACATTTGTAGCTTTGTCCATTACTTGCACATCAGTTAAATTTTTTGTAATCATTCCAGTTTCATTCATCAAATTAGCTTGCATTTTACACCTATGTATAAGTTGGTGATATGATTTAAATAGGAAGTTTAATATTTTTATTGAAACAAAGAAATGTTTAGAAAACTTTTCAATATAAGTGACGACATATCTAATCCCGTTTCTTATATAAGTGTGTGGATATAAAATTTATGTATTTAACCATCTTAGGTTTGTTTTTTAAAAACAATTATGGCTAAACATTCTCCTGCTAAAATTTGATGAAACTGAATCTGGAATGTAAGTGAAAATTTTGAAACACGTGATGAGCATACATAAATCCATAAAATAGAACACTCTAGGATGGTTATGAGAAGGATATTTAACAATGTAAGGTATGGTTGGTTTAACAAAATAAAAATACAATGCAAGGCATACAAAATCATCTTATAGACTAAACATAAGGTTGGGATCATATGGTGATAAAATTATAGCATGGTAATGAATGAGAAAAAAAATGTAGTTCAAATTTAAAGTGGTGTTTTACCTTGATGTCGAAGTTTGCTTTTGTCCACATATGTTGCATAGAACTTCATACACTTACAAGTTATATAATGATAGTTTTGAGTTATTTCTTAAAAGAAAATCGTAATTTTTTTAGTCACCCTCTGAAATATGATAAAATTAATTTCAATTATTGATAAAACAGGGTAAGTGATGCTACTAAAGATGACTCATCCCAGATGCTAATGATAACTCATCACGCAAGACGGGTTCCGGGCGGCTTTCTAAAGTACATGAGCAAATCGAAGAAAAGTATTCGGTAGTACTAAGCACGTGAAGAAGGTATAAAGAGAGGTACAAGATGATGACTCAACAGCAGAAAAGGGTATTGCATCCTTTGGCTGGATTGCTACTATAAATACCCAAAGAAATCAACAACATAAAGTAAGTTCTCTAACTCTAAACTTTAGTTATTGGGTTTTATCCCATTTCAGTACACAAAATCTCATCATTAAATCGAAGTTACTACCCTTGGGTGGCCTCGGTGTTCTGTTTTGCAGGCTAAGACGAACAATTCTCAGCCTCATCAAACCTCGGCACGAAAGAGCGATCCTCGGACTATCTGTTCGGTCCGAGAAACTCACTCATCCGAAACGCACGACATCGGTAAATTAAAGGACAAATAATGTTGACTAAAATATTTTAATTAGCCTTTGATTTTTTGTGAATTTTGCAATAGGAGTGTATATTGTACTTTCCTTTATGGGTAATGCAAATCCATTTCCTTTGTCTATTTCAGAATGTATTCCAATACAAATACATTTTTTTCTCAATGTTGATTGGCCCTGCAATATGATATAAATTTGATAAATTGTTATGGATATTAAAATACTGTATACAAACCAATCGGTAAAGTCTTTAACATATAAAATCATGTCTATTATTTTTAGAAATATAAAAATGGTTGTAAATGTATTACACGGGTGCATGTAATTTAGCTTTCGTAAACATATAGAATCAGTTAAAGTAATTTGAGAAACGATAAAAAAATACACATCATTTGTGCATATTCATAAGCTAATTTGATGGTTGGAGTGTAACTATTGTTTTAATTTTGTTGATTCTTCACTCCCAACATGTCCTCTTGTTGTTTTTAACTTGTATACCTTCAAATTTTGTTGAATAACTATTGTAATGAAATATCTGATTGAAAAAATTGAAATACAATCATTTTTATTTTGATTACCATTGAAACAGGTAACATGGAGAGATGTTACAATAATGATTGGCATTGATTGAATTTTTTATATCAAAACTTGTCTTTTAGATTAAATAGATTCTTCCCAAAATAATAGTGTTTGCAGCCTAATGTAATCATTAAAATTTGAATATAAATTTGATGTTTTGTATCTCTTATGATAAGCATGCATTTGTTTTAAAAAATAAATCTTACTTGTCATCCATTAGAACGAATTTCTACATATCTTTAAGTTCATATTTGGTATTGATCTTGGTGATGGTAGATGTTGCAATACCACTCCTATTATATTTTTAAGAAACTAATTAGTGAACATATATAAACATAAAAAGTGTAAAATGTCATGAATTGAATGAAAATGATACCAAAATATGATAATTTAAAGTTTTATGCGCTTTGGATTTGTGCATATTCAGAATAGTTGATCTTTGATATTGACTTGTGTTAATCCAAATGAATTTATGTCTTGAATTTATACTTTTGATATTGTGTTTAGTAAAAGGGATAATCTTTTAACTCAGAATTGGAATCATCATTTTAATCAGAAACCCGGAAGGAGAAGGTCGATTTTGCATTCAAATAAAATTAGAAACCTAGAAGTAGAATGTCGATTACGTATTCAAATCAAATTAGAAACCCAGAAGGAGAGATCACAAACTCGGAAGGAGAAGGATAAGTTGAGGGGAAAAACATAGTAAAACGACGTCATTTTTCCTTTGAAGGATAAAATTACAAAAATACCCCTGTGCTTGATACCAGATCAAAAGAATTCTTATTATATAGTGTTCTAGGAATGAAATTAGAAACCTAGAAGGAGAAGGTCGATTACGTATTCAAATCAAATTAGAAACCCAGAAGGAGAGATCACAAACCCGGAAGGAGAAGGATAAGTTGAGGGGAAAAACATAGTAAAACGACGTCATTTTGCCTTTGAAGGATAAAATTACAAAAATACCCCTGTGCTGGATACCAGAATTCTTATTATATAGTGATTTTAAAGTTGGACAATAACATTATTAATTAATACAGTTTTATATAAAATATGTGTTAGAATATCATTTTTATATTAAAAATTTATACATTAGTACATTAAAATTCGATCTATAAATCGTAAGCTAATTAAATTTCTCACCCTTATCACAAGCAAGAATCGAACCCAACCAACATTCAACCCTCAAAATAATCATCAATTTCTATAAGTGAATAATGTTAATTCAATGATATAATAATAGTTGTGCAAAGGCAATGTGATTTTTTATTGAACTCAAAATGAGCAAAAAGATTATCATAGCATCACAAAAGACATACAATCATTTCAAAGTTTATAAATCAAATGGATATAATAATATGAACTCTGTTAATTAGTAAATTTTCAGTAACTACATTTACTGGAATTTCTCTTCAGGGACATATGAAATAGATCTTTTTTTTTTTTTTCGTTAAAAAATATTACAAAATGTCCGAATCTAAATATCGGTTCTAGTAGAATGCCAAAATGGATTCTACATGAAGCTAAAGCATAGCTTCCAAAAAGAATGAGTTAGCCTAAATTTCTACAGCTAATAAACTCATTCTATACATCAAAATGAACCAAGACAGGGGTTTTTGAAAAGAGAACTATCCTCCACTTGCTTATTAGTGAATCCGAAACACAAGGCAGCCTGTAGAGCAGTCCATAATTTCAGCCTAAACCTCTATCAGAAACTAGAAGAGCACCCTGGTAAAATGCAATTTCAGAGCCTGATCTGTGGAGCTCCGAGTGTGATCTGACCATTATGAGGAAGATTCCAGTTTGATAGCTAAGGGAAGCCTCATTGATGAAAACATCAATGAGCTTCATTATCTACAAAGAGAAAACATCAGTTAGTAGCATCCATTCTTGAAATTCTAAGTGAGGGAATCCCCATTTGATCTAGTCTAATCATTCCTTGAATAGCACTAGGAAGAGAAGCAAATGTAAAGATGGAATCAGTTTTAGATTGCAGACACAATTTTGTCATTGAATCTGCAGGCGGATTTGCTTCCCTGTGAACATGTTGTAGAGTAAATGCAGAAATACTCTGATGTACTAAATCAGCCAGATGAAAAAGTTTCCAATGAGCAGTGATGGGATTAAGAATAGAAGAGATAGCAATTAAGCAATCAGATTCTATAGTGATGGATTCAGTGACATTTCTGCTGTAGAAACTGCAAATCTAATAGCCTTGATTTCAGCCTCAAGAGGAGAGCTAGCAGAGGTAAAAGATGTATGACCAGATATAAATGCACCTCTGTTGTCTCTAATAATAGTACTAATGCCAGCTTGGAGAGATAATCAACACCATGCTGCATCAACATTAAATTTAAGACCAACCAAAAGCTTTGACCAAGCAATTTTGAAAATTCTTGGTTTGGGTGATCTTTTTCCAAGAGGCAGGAAACTATGGTTTGCAATAGAAGCATCAACATCAGAAGAAATGTAAAACGGTTTTGCACAAAAGATCATGAAAAAATGGTCTCTGATTTGCCTAAGAATATAGACAGGAGAGGGAGGGACAGTTTCATACATCCATTTATTTCTAGATTTCCATAATATCCAACAGGTAATAGATGGAGAGAGCCTAATGATTAAATTATGCAGAGCACTCAATCCATTAAAAGTTAGATAAAATGATAATCTTTCCCAGATAGATGAAAATCTCCTGTCAGAAATATCCATAAACATATGCAAAGATTTTCAGATGCTCAGACTAAAATCACAGGAGTTAAAGAAGTGGTCAATGGAATCCTCATGATTACATTTAAAACATTTTGATGCCAGACTAATATGCATAGATTTCAAAACATTGTCAAAAGGAAGGTAAGAATTGATCATTCTCCACATAAAGACAGATATCTTCCTCTCTAATCTAGAGTTCCATAGATGGTGAATGGACAAGATATTACCCCTAGGTTGTCTGAGCTTCTTGTAGGTAGATTGGAAAGTGATTGCCTTTGGAATCCAGTTTCCATATAAGTTTATCCTCCCTGTGTACCTGAAGCTGTGAATCCTGTAAAAGAACAAGAGTATCAGGGGGGAGAAGAGGAGATAGCTGTTGCATAAAATTGGATTTGTCCAGAATAAAATTGGCAACAGTGCTATCCATAGAAAGGGAAGTAAGGGAAGGGTCACAGTGATCAATTAAAGGGCCAATGTCAAGCCAATTGGAAGTCCATAGATTACAATCACCCTTTTCAATAATAACTCTAGAGTGTGATTCTGCCCAAGCATTTACATAACAAATCCTTTTCCAATTAGGTGAGGATTGAGAGGAAGGAGGCAGTGATGAAATTAGGTGAGTCCATAAGGCCTGAGCTTGTTGAAACTTCCACCATAATTTAACTGAGCATGTTTCTATAATGGTATGAATAGACCTGAAACCTAAACCATTTTGAGAGATAGGAAAACATAAGTCATTCCATTTCTTCCATGATTTTTTAGGTTTCTGGTCAGATTCTCCCCAAAAAAAGATACTCAGTTTCCTCTCAATCTTTTTAATTATCTGTTTAGGAGGAATAATGACTGACCATATATGCTGGGGTATAGAATACAGGCATGAGTTTATAAGAGTGATCTTACCTCCAGTAGAAAGCCACCTATTTTTCCAATTATGCAGTTTTGTATCAAAGATTTCTAAAAGAGGATGAAAATGTACATTAAGAGCTCTACCTCTATAAATAGGAACACCCAAATATTTGAATGGAAAGGAACCAATCTTCATTTCTAGGGTCCTTTTGATGGAATTTTTTTGAACAGAAGAGACATGCTTACAGATAAATAGATCACTCTTATATGAAATAGATCGGAAACCAATATAGTTCAATTGTATTGGTCATGGTTATTCGTTCGTTTTAAATTTTCCACTAATCATTTTTATACTGAAATTTTACAATTTTAAACCGAGTTAAAATAGAACAACATAAAAAATTCTTTTATTTTACTAAAAACTTAACATTACATTTAAAACACTCCCTTCTTTCACAATTCTTTTGTCATTTCCATTTCTTTCATCCATTCCCGATTATTCATAATAGGAACAAAGGAAATATTTTAAATAAATTTTTAATAATTTATTATCTTTACCAACATATTTGTAGTCATCAAATGATAAAGGAAATTCAAAATTACACTCAATCTGGACTGATACAGAGTACAAAAGACAACTTGAAGGTTGTTGGATATTACTATACTCCCTCAATAAGCATCAAATAATTTTTTTAAAAAAATTTAGTAGCACCAATAAAAAAATGGCAATGAGGAGTCACAGCAGAATGATAAATGTAAAACCCGAATCAGGTCGCTAGATTTTGAAAGTGACTGTTCCGACCGAATCCGATTACCCGACCCCCTTCAATCGCAGGCCTCATAAAAGCCCAACAATTAAACAAAGCACCTTTGCTTTGATTTCCGCGAACCTTCGATTTCCGCAACCCCAACGGCACGGAAAATGATAGACTCACGAAACCGTTTGTTACTTATTAATTGTTTATTCAGCTTGTTGGGCCATAACATTGGGCTGGATTAAGCAGGCCTACAGATGGTTTTTTGGACCTTAGGCTGAGTAGGCGGGGGTGTCAGATTTGGTTTGGGAAAGTGGTTTTCTGTTTGGGAAAGGGGAGACAAGAACGTTTTCTTTCTCTATATTTCAAAATCTTCCATAAAATCTTCCCAGTTTATTTCATCGGAGAAAACCAACTGCAAATCGATGGGTATATCATTCCAAGTCCACGAATCCGTCTCCGTTCCATAAGTACTCAGTGGCGACGACTAGGTTTTAGTGTTTTCCGGCGAAGACTTCAATCTCAGGTGGTTTCATTTTATATTCTGTCAATCACTTCGATTAAGGATTTGTATTCAGTCTCCTATTGTGAGTAACAACTGGGTCATTTCAGATTAGGTTAACTCAGCTGCGACGGCTTATATTTCAACGGAACCCGGGGCCGACTTCTATTTATCAGGTGGGTATCTTCAGTCTACTATTGTTAGTAACGGATTTAGGGTTTATATTTAATGGGTTTTGTTTGATTTGAATGTGGAATAAGTATTAGGGTTGAGGTTTATAGGGGCAGTATTTGAATCTGGATTAGGGGTTAGGGTTTGTAATTATTTGGTGGTTGTGGTTAGATTTGAATCTGGATAAGGGTTAATTAGGGGTTAGGGTTTATAATTATTTGGTTGTATTGTTTCACAACTTTTCGCTCGATTTAATTCTTAAAATGAAGGTTGTTAGGAATGATGAGAGCTGGTGAGAGAGGTTGACCTTTGAGATAACTGATTTGTCATGCCATAGGTTAGAATAACTGAAAGGTCAAAAGTCAGAACCAATTCCAAATACTAATTCCAGTTTAGATGACTTTGATTTAAAATGTTTAGGATTATCTTTCTGCCATCTTATTAAGAAGGTGCTCAGCGTAGGTAGATTACTTGTAAGAAATGTTAGGGTATCCATCAAGTATGTGTCATCTGTTTTCAATCCCTAAGTTTGAAATTTTTAAATGAAATCATCAGCTGCTGACTCGCAAATCTGCAATGTCAGATTAATTAGTATTTGAATTTGGATTTGGACCAGGAGACAATGTCTGGGAATATCGATGGTGCTGATGTGAATGTGAGTAATGTTGTTGAGGAGTGCATAGTGGCTGCAGGGAAGAATGTCATTGATTTGGATGAAGAGGTAACGGTTGGTGTGGAAGATTCAGGTAATGGAGTCATTGTTGCTGCAGGGAATGGAGTCATTGTTGCTGCAAGGAATGGAGTCATTGTTGCTGCAAGGAATGGAGTCATTGTTGCTGATTTGGATAAAGATATTACTGCAGGGAATAATGTCATTGTTTCTGCAGGGGATTGTGTGGACGGGGATGGAATGTGTGAAGTTGAAACTGAAATAGAAGATACAGACGATGAGAATGAGGAGAATGAGGAGAATGTGGAGGTTCCAGAGGTTGCTGATGGAATGAGTGAACCAGAATATACAGTTGAAGATGAGGACGACGAAGATGAGGAGTGGTATGAGAACGAGGAGCAGGTTCCAGAAGTTGAAACTGTCACCCGAGGCGAGGAGGTAGAAACAGTAAATGGTGGTGAAGATCATACAGAAGAAATTGCGGCGCCTACTAAGGGCATGGAGTTCGAATCTGCCCTATCGTTTGTAACCTATATCCATCGATATGGGTTCGCTAATGGCTTCCAGGTCAGAATCAGGGACTCGTGCAAATCCAAGTCAGCAGCAGTTGATTTAGGAAAGAATGTCGGTTATGCGGCACGCGCCCGGGTTCATTGCCTTGCCAACGAGGAACATTACAGCAAGTACGTGAGACTCACCCTTGAATGTAGCAAAGCTGGAGTGAACCCGGTTACTAAAATTGGTAGACGCCGCAGCCACTCATGCAGGACACAGTGTATGTTCAGAGTGTATGCCACCAAGTCGGTGGTGGATGGTAATTGGAAGATTGGTAGATGTGTTGTGGAACACAATCACGATTTGTGTGTGTCTAATTCTAGGTTTCTGCCCAATTACCGTAAGATTTCCCCCGAGGATGCAAAGATAATACTGGAAAATGACGCAGCAGGGGTAAAGATTGGTAGTAACTATCAAGTGTTTGTGGTTAAGTATGGTGGCTGCGCTGGTGTGCCATTCACAGAATGAGACTTGAGGAACCTTCTAAGGGGAAACGGTAGGCGGCAAGTTGAAGGTGGTGACTTCAATGCTATGGAGAAGCACTTCTGTGAAATGAAGCAGAAAAATCCTACTTTTTACTACGAGTATGACATTGATGAGAATGGAGTACTTAGAAATGTCTTCTGGGCTGATGGTAGAAGTAGGGCTGCAGCAAAAGACTTTGGTGATACGGTGTCCTTTGACAGCACATACGTGACCAATAGGTATCGGATGCCCTTTTCTCCATTCATTGCAGTGAATCATCATGGGAATTCTGTACTTCTGGGATGTGCACTGATAACCATGGAGGATGCTAAAAGCTATGAATGGGTCTTTAAAGCTTGGCAACGCTGCATGGGAAGGGCACCAGTTGGCATTATAACTGATCAATGCAAAGCAATAGGTACGTACGTAAAGCTGTATAATATTGTTTACATGCTGAGAATAATGTGAATTTATTTTATTACCATGTATGACATGAGCATGTTGAAAGTGTAATTGAGTTTGAGTATGTTGAAAGTGTGGGGAAAGTGTACTGCATTGTGAGTGTGTCGAAAGTGTGTTGTAAGTGTACTGGACTATGAGCATGTTGTTTGTGTAGTGGATTTTGAAGTTAATGAACTCCAGTTAGTTTGCGTTTCGTTATGTCCTGTTACGGTTTAATGGTTATAGTCAATGTTCACACACTGAGTTGATGGTTTGAGAAACTTATGAAATCCGATGAATCATAGTGATTTGTTGCTTATGAAATATGAGACAGTTGATTATGTGAATCATCCTGATTTACCGGATTATTTATTTATAATAGTTATTGTGTTCAATGAAGTTATTGAATGATTATGTGATGAGAAAATTGATGAGCATAATATAACCATGTGAAAATATGTTAATGTATGTCAGCCAAGGCGGTTAGGACAGTGTTTCCTGATACAAAACACCGGTGGTGTATATGGCATATCAAGAGGAATCTGTGCAAGAACATGGGCAGTGCCAGCAACTGGGTGGAGATAAACTCAGAATTCCGTAAATTACTTAGCCATATGATGACGGTGCCGGAATTCGAGGATGGGTTGAAGGCCTGGGGTGAGAAGCACAAACTGGAATCAAAACTGTGGTTCAAGGACTTGTCCAGGGACAGAAAGAGGTGGGCTCCAGTGTACTTCAAGAATGATTTTTGGGCTGGCATGTCTAGCACCCAACGGAGTGAGGGTATGAATCACTTCTTCAAGGGGTATGTGACTCCAGACACTACACTGAAGGTGTTCCTTGATCAGTATGGTCTGGCTGTAGAGAAAAGAGCCAATGAGGAGAACATACTGAAGTTCAGCAATGACTATCGGACTTGGTGTACCTCGACGAAGCACGGCTTTGAGCTCGTATTTCAAGAGCTTTTTACAGCTGCAAAGTTCTTAGAGATCCAGGAGCAGATTGAAATGCTGAAATATGCGAATGGGACGATGATTTCTGGGAACGATGATGAGGTGAAGTATGAAGTTGTGATGAGCAAGATTTGTCATGGTGTGTCTAGGAGAAGGAAGTTTGTAGTCTGCCTTGACAAGGCAACAATGGAAATGAGGTGCGAGTGTAAGAACTTTGAGTTCAGGGGAATACTATGCACCCACGCGATGCGCGTAATGGTTTTGGAAGGCATCGATGTTGTTCCTGAGAAGTTCTTGTATTCAAGGTGGAGGAAGGATTTGCCCAGGGAGTATTTGAAGGAGAAGTTGCCATACAAAAATCTGAAAGGCAATGAAACAGAGGCAATGAAGAGGTATGCTAAGATGGCAGAGGCGTGCTCTAGGCTGTGTTTGTCAGCCATGCAGGAGGAGTTTGTGTTCAAGTTAGTGATGCGGGAGCTTGGTAAACTTAGCTTAGATGTTCAGTTCAAAACCACTTCAAGCACTATTGTTAGCTCAACTATGGGAGGAATTGGAAGGGTTTATGGCAGAAAGGGTAGAGATAAGGAACCCGAATCTGGGGATCCAAGAGAGGAAGATGAGACCGTACGCGTGAAAGATCCGCTGGATCGTCGAGGCAAGGGAAGAACTCCAACTAAGAGGAAAGGGGCGGATTTGGACAAGAAAATATCCGGGTCCCATAGGAAAGGTGCCAGTAAAAAGAAGCAGCGTGGAGATGCGCCAGTCGGAACACCCGAGGAAAGGATTGTCATGCCACAGGTATGTTCTGGAGATAAAGTTTGAATACATGATATGTGATGTCGTCGTGTTCTTCATTGAACCCTGAACTATGCTATATGTTTGTACCTCTTTGTTGTAGGTTTCTGGTGTGTTCGGCTATGATCCCCTCAGAGGTGTGCAGATGACGCAGCCTACCCCATTCTGGGTGCCACCGTTTCCATTTTCTGTGACTGAGCCCAAGCCCCAGTAGCCAGCCTTCAACATCCTCTTAACGGAGCAAGGATGTGCGGCCAGGGGATGCCTTCCCAAGGATGACTCAGTGAGGTCGATTATTTCACATGCTTGCCTTATTTTTCCCGATTTGGTGCTTGTACATTGCAACATGAAACTTGGTACTAATTATTAAGTCGAGCCTGTGTAGGCTCGCTCTGTGATTTTGTTGCCGACCGTGTTTTGGTTACATCTTTGTCAGATGTTTTTGTTACATCTTTTGTTTCTGGCCTGTGTAGGCTCGCTCTGTCAGATGTTTTTGTTACATCTTTTGTTTCTGGCAAGCTGTAGTTTGTGTTGTTATTTGTGTTTTGGGGAGAATTGTTTTAAGTAATAAGTATTTTGTGGTTGTTCCTCATTTGAATAAACTTGGTGTGTAAGGTAATAAGATGTTGGTACCGGATTCTAATGTCATTCTTATTTCTTAGCATCCTTGGATTCATCTACTTTTGTTTTTTGGTTTGTATAGGTGTTCTTGAACCAGAAGCACACAACTTTTAAGTAAATGATTTAGTAGACCCAAAAATCCAAATACTTATAGTATAAACTGTAGATAAATCACGTCGTTAGTAGACACTGGACATATTTGCTTAGGATTTTTACATAAATGCCCAAATAGTTACATTGGATTTTTCCATGTTATGGGGCACCCGAATCGTCATATGACATTGGCACACATAATTCAGATGAATAATGATACATACTAACCAAAACTCAAGCAAACATATCCGAATTTTGGTCAATAAGGACACAGATTCAAAAACCAAATTCAGGGTTCAATTTGAATATAACATGCGTTGTCAAGTGAACCATCTTCAAAACGAAAAGTTATAAGCAAACCATCTTCAAAACAGTGAAGACTTATCCGCAAACCATCTTCAAAACAAAGAAAGCACTAATCCATAGAGACCTGAGTTTGTCAAGTGAACTTAGACATGTGTTGACGCAGCTTAATTCTGTTCAAAGCCTCGCTGGCCTTACAAACATTGGAAACGTTGTAGTTCACGCAGACGGCTTCGGTTTTGGATCTTACTTTCTCATGCTCCTTGTTCACCAATGCAGCTAGTAGGTCAAGGCGTTTGTTAAGATCGCGGTATGCCCTGGAGACATCATCCTGTGAATATATTGAAACTATTACATTTAGCGAGGGCCGATGAACTAGTTCATTAACTATGATTTTGAAATTCAATCAAAGATTTCATACTCTTACCTTTCCGACCTTCAGGAAAAAATCTGCATCGTGTTGGGCATCCGCCTTCATACGTTTAACATAATCATCCACCCGTTGATACATCTCTGCTAGCGCTGATAATGACGGAAAATAAACGTAAATGTAAACTACCAATAAGTTTTTGTTCCATCGTATTGATTTTGTTGTTGTCAACATGGGATTAAGCTATGTAATGAATGTAGAACCTGTTGGTAGTTCTGCTTCCGCTTCCTCAGCACTCTTCAGAAACCGCCGATGACTGGCTTCTAGTTCGTCTGCCACCGCTGGAGTCGCCATCATATGGAAATTGTAATTGTGAAATCGAAAGAGTAATATTTTTGGGCTACAGAGCTATGATAAATGAAAGCCGAATCTGTCAGACTGTTTTGGCCTGGGAAATTGGGATCGCACTCGTGAAGAGGTCAAGATTTTTGGTCAATGAAGGCAACTACAGGTTATTTTAAAGTAAAATGAAAAACTATCTCAATTGAAACAATTGGCCCTTTTTGAAGATGAGCCATTGATTGTTTAAATTCGAATTCATGTTGGACGCTAAATGGTTAGACACGAAGGGTTTAAGGAATGGTTAAATTAAATCAGTTCAATTACATAAACTTACTATAGATAGAACTTCAACTTGAACAATCAGATCAATTATGTGAAAGTAAATTTGTATTCCGTTTTAGTACATTATGTGTCCTTAATAATAAAAAGTTTTATATCAACGGAGTTAGTATTCGATTGAACTAATAAATGATTAATCAAACATAAACAAATTATTGATAATGTTTAAACGAAGTTGTTGTATAGTCTGAAACTATTGATAATGTTTATATATGAGGTAATAAATTTATTACCTTGGTTGAAATTATAATGATTTTATTCATATTGTAAATATGTAATGTAACAAATTTCAAAATGTATTTAAAATGATTTGAAATAGTTTTCATTTGAGCTAAAGATAATTTGTTTTTATGATGATCCAAATTTTCTCCACTGTGCCTTTCTGTTGGCGCCCAACTTTTCACACTGGCGCCTAATCCATTCCTCCCGCCCCCCAAATTCCCGCCCAAACTTTGGTCAGTTTTCCCGCCCCCCAAATTCCATTCCTCCCGCCTAACAAGGACCTTAATTATAAATGTAGTAGTTGCCCACAGTTTCAGACAACTTATAATACACATGATGGCTCCCGTATCCGACCGGAAGCGTAAGTCGCCGGAATTAGGCAGTCCAGAGGTTGTTACAATTTCACCGACTTCCCTTCAGGCACTTTACGGTGAAATGGCGGGAGACTATCAAAGGCTGAAGAATGAGGTGCGAGAGATTTTCAGGCGAATCATCGAAGCGGGTGAAGGGATGATGGTGAAACAGCAATTAGTGGCTGCACCTCCATTGTATAAGCTTCTTGAGTCATACGACGAGCAGGTTTTATATTCCAAGCTAGCACCCCCGAAAGTAATGAGCAGAAAGAGGCTGGTGATGGAGACACCTTCTCCAGTGAAACATTCTCAATCAGACTCAACCCCATCCCCTGTAACGAAATTTGAGTAGTTATTGTGCCATTTTGGGTTCCATTTTAGCTAACCTCATCAATAGTCTTGTGATGATTTGGTTAAGTCATGTAATCTGGAATTCAATCATGGAATAAATGGAGCAAATTCAGTCTTGTGATGATTTTGTACTACTGATTGATTTGAGTTAAGTGAAAAAGGAATCAAGTCAAAGTTTTTAAACTTATTTAGAACGAAAAATAAATTCATATAACTTTTGCTAAAGTTAGCCAAAATACATAGAAAGTGATACAACGACGCATCATCACTTGATACAGGCAACATAGAACAGAACAAACAAAAGTTGTCCGGGCGAACATCCATGAGTTCCTCAAGGAACGCAAAAGGGGATGATCGCAACAAAATCAAGACGCGAACAACTAACGTCCTTCTAACTGTTATACCTAAGAGGAGGCTTTCTTAACAGAAAGCACTGGAGGTGGCGCAAGCATGTTGAGACGTTGTGGAGCCACATTCCAAGGAGATGCCGGGTAAGGCGGGGGTGGCTGAGGGTCCTCCCCGTCTACGAGAACGAAGCGACCACGGCGTGCAATGTCAGCTTGACCCTCCAGCATCATCAGATGATTAGCTCCGGCCTGGAAATCGACCTCGTCGTCAGAGACAACGATGACATCTGGCTTATCGTCGTCGGAAATGACGATGACGTCTGGGTTTCCTTTGATAACAGAAACTCGTGTCGCTGTCATTGGCTTGTTGCGGCTCTGTTTTGCCTTGCTCTTCTTGAAGGTCTTGGTAATCGGAGGAACGGCAAAGGTTCTGCGCGGGACAGATCTTCCACTCGAAGCAACGGTGGGACGGGAAGGAGTTTTGGTGTTTCTGATAGATTTGGTTGGGCTGTTTTTGGGAGATTTACGTGGGACAGTCTCCAAAGAGACAAGCTTGTGACAGTTTCTTGTGTGATACATTGTTGCGTTGAACTGGATGTAGTGAAAAAGATGTACTGGAAAAGGGTTGGGTGAGTATGATGACAGAAGGAATAAATTTATAGGCACACCATTAGGGCGCCAAAATACAGGATACAAGAATAAAAATTGGAGCCACACAAAAATTAGGCAACTTCTATTTGCATGACCAAATATAGTCCGGCAGCAGTAATTTGGTGCATTCAAATAGTAACCCTCAAAAATTATCCACCCAAGAATGTTTGATGGGTGTCGATATTTCACGCCATGTATTTTACTAAAACACGCCCTATATTTAAACATTTATTTGATTATATTTTCAAATTTTATGATGTTGAAAAATGAAGAAATGTATTTAGACCGTGTTTGTACAACATTCAAACTTACTGTATGATCACCTGCTAACTTGGATATAAATAATACATAATATTCATTATGTTATACTAAAATGGGAATAAAAATTAAATTTTTTAGATTTGAGCATCATTAAAATGAAGTATCACAATTATAAATTTTTGGCACGCATCGAGCATAATAAAAATGAAGTATCAAAATTATATTCATTCTCAAATGAGCATGGATTTTTCACCATTTCATCTTCATATGGTTAATTATGGACTAGATCTAGAATTCGAAGTAAAAAACACAAAAGTACAGAAGTTCATTTCTTTCGGCTGTATGTTTACTTGGCAGCTATGTGATACATTTCTAATCATACTGCAGTACAGTGTTAGCCCCCTTAAAAAGGTAGGGATAACATGGCACATTCAGGCACTTTCTACCTTTTGTAGGCTCTCCTTGAGGACTGAAGCGGCAATACATGATGTGACAGGCGCCGAAAATGTTGGGATACAGACCAAGTGGCCAGTGCGAAACCCCAAACTTACAAAATGAAAAAAAGATTCCCTCAATTCCAAACTAGAATCAGATGGGAACCTAATTAATCCGTTTGAAACCAAACCAGTCCAGTCCAAATCGAGTTGGAGGTTAGATCGGTTTCTCCCAAATCTAAATTTGCCTACATGATCAATACTTGAATTAAACTATTTATTGTTTTAATATATGTAATTATGTTTAATGTTTGTTGAATTAAACTTTAATATTTAATTTGATTTAATTAAATTTACGTTAGTACTAAATTTAATATATGGAAACTCTGTAATATATGTTAGGCCTTAATTTACCTTAAAATGATATTAGGGTTTATGTACAAAAGCTTATCACTCCAAATTGGGTTTATTAAAAACAAAATTGTATAAAATAAACAACATAATAGTTCATATTGTTTGGTAAAAGGTTTTAAAGCCTAAACAACAAGTGTAGTGTCTAATCACCAATTAGTCTGTCACAAATTGCTTCACAGTTCTTATACTCCATAAGCATGTGATCAGAACTAAAACTAGTATGAGTCTATTAAACCAGTCTCACCATAGGTTCGATTAAAGTCAATAAGGATGTTGTTTAACTTAATATGTATGGGTTTAGTTTTTAAATCTGTTGCCTTTAGTGTTTAACCGGTTACTAGGTTAGACCTAACCGAGCGGGACACAGTTCTAATTCTCCATCACCATCCAATGAAGTACAATTAGCTAAAGCTCACGCTTATCCTCATCCAGCACCAATACTAGTATGTAATTTACAATGCTTCAAAGGATAATAGATCACTTATTGTGTGGGTTCAAACCCTAAACCCTTACATATAACCATCTGATTGGACCTCACAGATCGATACACGGTTCTAACTCTCCATCAACAAGTAATGAATAACCATTGAGAATACCTCACGATTCTCCTCAACCGGGACCAATACTAGTATGCAATTTACAAAGATTCAAAGGATAGTAGATAAGTATTTGCGTGGGTACAAACCCTAAACTTCAAACTTCAAACTTCAAACCCTAAACCCTTACATATAACCATCTCATTGGTAATATGTAATCGCCACACATTTCTAATTCTCCATCAGCAACAAATGAATTACAATTGAGAATATCTCACGCTTCTCCTCAAGGAGCACCAATACTAGTATGCAATTTACAATGATTCAAAGGATAATATATACGTAATTGACTGGGTACAAACCCTAAACCCTTACATATAACCATCTCATTAGATCTATCATCTCATACGATATATCGTCATTCAACTCCCTTTGTACTAATTATGTATCATCCATTGATGCTCAGTAATCCACGTTACACCACATGGGTTTTTGAACGTAACTAAGCTAACACTATTAAAGATACTAATGTTTTAACTATCTATAACCCAAACTTCACATCAAATGACTATAATACCCCATGTATGTAGTCAACTAATTTTTCATTAACTAAAATTAAGGTTATTTTGTCATTTAACTTTTTTTTTTTTTTTGCTACAAGAGAAAAATGTGAACATAAATATACCAACATGTTATGGGTTCTATGATCATTCAAGCCACTATTAATTAACGCTAATCAAACCATCTTATAGGATCTATCATCATTCAGGGCTATTTTCCTGTCCTTGTTGGAGGAGAAACTTGTTAAGTCGGTAAACTGAGTCTTATACTATGTAAAGTTCAAACTATAATCTATCTAAACACCCATCAAACAAATAAACAAGGCCAAATGGTTTGTGACTGTGTGTTACGTCCAGGATGTCTCGATTTAAATGAACATGTTTTATCGATCGTGTTGGTTTATAAATATATCAAACGATGAAATTATCATGCATCGAAAAAATGTTACAATCGTGCTTTGGAATGTTAATTTTGTTATATTATTATATCATTATTTTAAGACATATTTGAAATGTTGTCATTTTTATTTAAATCAAAATTAATATTTGAACTTAGGAATGGAACTTGTTAAAATTTGTAATTTTTTTGTGAAATACTAGTGTGAAGTTCGTTTATCAGCCTCCTAACAAAATTGATGGAATGAAGGAATAATGGCTGCACCGCCTACACGTCCAAATCATTACTACACGTCCAAATCATTAGGGAACCAATCATTAGTAGTGCAACATGCATACTAAAGGACTGTCAGGTTGGCAGATTGCAACACCTGGATTAAAATTCTGGACGTGGGGCCTTTGTTTGGAAGATAACTTTTGGACAACCAAGTTGCAATGGCGGAGAAGAAATGCTTGCAAATTCATGTGCAAAAAGTCTTCTACCTAATGGCCAGAATGCTTGTAATAGGAATCGAACACGAACCTCCCAGCTGGATATTATGAGATTTACAGATTAACCACCATGCCAAGCTGCATATTTCGATGGAATTTTGTTAGACATATTTTGTTATCAACAAGAACAAATAATAAATAAAAACTAATGTATTACATTCGAGGTCAAAACAATTAATGAAACAACTCCCAATAAAGTATGAATTATAATACTGTATGCATCAAAATTCCATATAAAATATAAATTAAAAATCTAAGTTAACATATGTATACATCTTGTTTAATACTAACCATGAATCATCCACACGAACACCATTACTGTTGACAATAGCTTAGACTATTATAGATAATTGTTGAATATACATCGACCCTTATTCAAGGCCACAATGCTTAAGATGGTAACAGGACACTAATTTCGTGGGTTCAAACCCAGAACCCATACATCTAATCCAAACCATGGGATCAATCATCACTCATCTAGCTTGGCACTAATCATGGCTCATGCTTAGGTGCTCAATTCACACGATTAATAGATATGGAACCCTGATTTACCGGATTATTGATAATTGTTGAATGTTCATCAGTTTTTATTAAATGACATAATGCGTTGGTTGATAATATCCCACTAATGTTTTGGAGTATCATCCATTGACGCTCAACCACGATTCAAACTCAATTGCTAATCAACCAAGAATGTGGTTATCACTGAGTCCGTTAATTTTGAAAGCTATGCTCCATGATCATCCGAGTTAATACCCTGTAGTCCTGTACTGATGTTGTCTGTTTTCAATCATATTTTGGTTTATGATTAATATCGATAATGACTTTTGTTACTTACCGTTGATTTAGGGTGTAAACATTGAACCCTTCTCCCTCCGACTTTTGTGTGGGTTGCAACTAATCAAGCAATGCAATGTGTTTGAATCTATGATACACCAAACTTTGTGTCATTATAAGCAAGTCTGAAACCCCAAACCCTATGGTCTATTTCGCTTCCCCTAATACACAATTTCTATTGGCGTATGGTCTATCAACTCTTTAGTGTTACTCTAAAGCCAAATGTTGTTTAGTGGAATTGGCCCTCAAGATATGAATGTAGGTGAAGTGTACTATTACGCAAAAATCATGCTTCTTTGGATATAATATAATGTTCTCATTTTGTGTGTTGTTAATTTTGAATTAATTAATTTACAAATCACATTCTACTTAAAAAAGGATTAATATCGTTTGACTATGTTATGTTCTAGATTTTCCGATCTTACAATTCTATTTGAATTAACAATTATGAATTTGTATTAGTACTTAATTTCTGTAATATGACCATAATTACGTTTGTTACTTTCGACTTGTTTATCTGCAGTAACAAACGTTTTTGTAAGTTCAAAAATAAAGTTAACAATTCTGAACTTTATTGCGAATTCGAAACTTTATTGTAAATTCGACTTGAATATTGGAGTATTTTTTTGTTAAACTTAAAAAACAACGTCTGGGTCAGAAAAGCTGGTTAGATACAGTAAAATGAACCTGCACACGCAACAGCAAAGCTTGTCCAGGAAGATTAAAGGCATTCATCTTTCTCGAGCCCAGAGCTCAAATTTTAATTTCCGGCAAAATCAAAAGCACCTCCCCTTTATGAAATTATTTCCAATATTCATCTCCCATAAAATTAAAATTAGGCAAATCTAGGGTTTCAATCCACCGCAGATATGAGGCCGACCCTGAATCGCGGTCTTGACTGCGAGTTTTCCTCCCCGGAAGGCAGCATCAGCGATGATGAACTTCCCCTTGCCAGCATGGAAGTTGATCGTTCCGACATCAGCTGGCCTCCTGAACTCCTTCTTTCCGATGAAGAGCTACCAACGCGTTGCCTTCCAATTTATCCAGAGGGCCCGTCAAAACTGCGCAAAATCTCTGGTTTGTTCCTTTCTCACTCTTGTTCTTTTAAGAATCAGTGAATTTAGATATAACATATTTTTTCACATGAAATGCTTTAGAAACCAAGTAACATTTGTGTTATAATATCAATTCACCAACACTTTTAATTATGCTGGTTGAGGTAAATAATTATGGTTACATGTATAGATTTAGGCCTTAAAATTTTCGGTGCTGTTTCATGTTCAATTCATATTGTTTGCTTCTTTAGTTATCTTATCTACCTTGTATAGGTCATAAACTGATTTTAGGTATGTGTTTAGCTTTTAATATAGCTATATCCTTTAGGTTTAACACTGGTTAAAAAAAAGGCATCTTGGAAATATGATGTGTCCTACTCATACAGTTAGGTTCCCCATTTTTTGATGTCAGGTGAAACAACTAGCTGCAAGACAGAATCTGAGTTTGGCAGTAAAGACAAGGCTTCATATGGATGTAATACGTATGACCAAATAGATGACAGGGAGGATGTTGATATGCCTTTGAACATGGAGGCGGTGGTGCAGACGCGGATGAAAAGATTACAATATCTTCTGCAAAACTTAAACCCAGGTCAGAGGGCTGATGTAAAGACCATTGGTTTTGCAGGCTTATTTGAGATGTCTATCAGGGAGCTTCCAACCGATATGTTTGCATGGCTGATTGATGGGTTCAATCCAAGCACCAGACAGTTCTTTGTGAATGGAACCCCATCATTCGTGGTTGGGGGTAGGGATGTGGCTGGTATATTTAGGTTGAATAGCAGTGACAATTCGATTCAGGTGGTAGACGACGACCAAGATGTAGATGGGTTGTCACTGGTTGGGGAGTGGTCAGAAAAATATGCTATTGGTAGGAAGGGAAGAATCAAAATTACACAGCTTGATCGTGTAATAACTAAAATGGAGGGAGGGGGCCGAGATTTCAAGATGATGTTCGTTTTGATTGTATTGCATTACATGTTAACTCCAACTGCTACAGTTTATGCTAGGACTGGTTTACTAAAGTCCTTGATGAATGTTGACGGAATCAGATTTCTAAACTGGGGAGGTTTCATAATGGATCATCTGTGTGAGTGTATTCAAAGTTACAAGGACAATAGGAATAAGACAGGCTGTGAAGGATGCATTCTCGTACTCATGTTAACGTACTTTCATGAATGTCGATGGCAGAGTATTCCTAGTAGAATGGAGGTTCCACTAATAGGGTACTGGAACGGCGACAGAATTCGTAAGCGAATTAAGGAGGAGATTCTTGGGGGTGGATTTGGTAGAGGGAAGTATGACAACAGTTTCTGTTGGCCTATCTTGGAGACCACTGATCATTACCCGCCGGCACATGAGTCACCAATGTATGATAACATCCTCCATGATTCAGAGCTGGTAGAAACATTTCCACAGGTAAATTATTTTGTGAATATGACCTGCTGAACTACATTTTTATACTTTAATTGTAAAACATTTCAACTTGTTTTGTCCTTTAACCATGTAGGTCCAGGATCGTGATGTAGCTACATTAATCAGAGATCTTAACGCAGTCCTTTTTTCTAATGTCGATAGTAGCGCTCATCTGACAAATCGGCTGGGGTCACGAGGGTTGTCTCTTCAGAACATGAGCTCTGTATCCCCTGAAACCCTCCCAGCATGCTTGAAGGAGTTGGTGAACAACTTGGAAGTTATTTTTCAAGCCTGTATTTCCTTTGAATGTGACTCTGGTAAGCCGGAAAACAGGAGCCTGGATGATTCCCTATCTGTTGAGCCTTGGGTACATTGGCCCTGCAATACTGGTAGGGTATTCCTTAGCAAACTAGCTTCCACATATGGATCGGACGCGCACGATGTCCACCCTTTTGAGCTGGAAATTGTTGATTATTGCCTTGTTGTAGACACTTTCTCGAGTGGAAGGTACTGCTTTAATTTGCACATCATTAAATTTTTAAGTTATAAATTATAGTTGCTTAGTCTATTAATGGTTGATTCATACATGAAGAGTTAGGGATTTGTAATTGTGTGTTGGGGGACATTTATACTTAGCATTTTTATCATTCTGTATGCAAATTATACATGTTAAAACAGATTTAGATTTATCCCTTTATAATTTTGGATTTCATGGTAGCAACGACTTTAGCTTATCATGTTTTTGTCAGGGAACCTCTATTCCATGATCGTGGCGGTCAGTGGCTTCTTAAAAGGGATATACGTTCTTTGGATAGCACAGTTCCAGTGTCTCCATTTGTCATCACAGTGTGGGCACGAATTTTGAACCTCGAATGGGCAAATACTCTTGCTCCAAGGGTGTCCACCTCCCTGGTAACAGTCAACAAGGTATGACATACACTCCAGCTTATCGGGTTGTCTGTCTATCGCGTCTGACAAGTATATTAATGTGCTGGTTTTCAATATTCAATTTTCCCTCCCAGGCCGATGGTGTATGTGATGTGGGTAAGCTCAAGAACTGGTTTAATGGATTTCAGTCCCAGTTCATCACTGCCGAAATGGTAAAGTTTAGCTCCCACATTTTGTTTTATTGTATTGGATGATATAAAGCTGGTTGCTAATGTGTCCTTATTGCTAGTTTGCCCTTTGTGTGACCTTGGATACTAGATAACGAGGGTCTTGTTTTACAAACTGCTAGTTTTAGAAAATGTTGATTTGATCCGGTGAAATGTTTTTTATGCACATTTGTACCTATCATTTATTCGCTTACTGAACCTTTTCCCATGATGTTGTAGTGTTTTGTTCCTATATACTACCAGTCACACTTTTACCTCTTGGTTATAAACTTTAAAACCAAGACGCTGCAAATTATTGACGATGGGGTGCATAAGGACCAGGATGAGTGGGACATGTCAGCTGTATTGGTGGTAATCTAAAATAGCTCATATTATCACCTCCCTTATATGCATCTAGATTGAATACTGTTAACTCTGCCGTCATATGTGATGCATATTATTTTTATCCCAGGCAAATTGTATCTGTGATATGATGGGGAATATAGGCAACCACAGAGTTGAAAGTGTAAGCACAGCGGGATTGGAACGCATGATCCCTGAGTATGGCAGAAGGTATGAGTATGACTCCGGCTTGAATGTTATGGTGGCAATGGAGAAATTCACTGGAGGCCACGATTACACGTATGATGGTGGATTAATTATGGTAAGCATCATTGTTGATGTGTTTGATGTTTGAATTATTCTATTGTAGTTATCCATTTTCACTTATTAGATCCCTAAATTTTAACACAGCACAAGATAAGTTTGGGAAGGAGAGTTAGGTTTCTGTCAAAGATCATATTGAACACGCGGAACATTTACCGGGACGAGGTTCTTTCAAAGGTGCACCGCTTTATCCAGGAAAAGCTAAATCTGATAATAAAACCCCGGGTCGCCTCACACTGATAGTCTAACACATCTTCTTCACCTCCATGTACTTGCTACAATTATGTCCAATTTCATTCCAAGTTATCAATGTTTGATATTTCTAGTATGCGAAATATACTTATTACACAGTGGTAACTACTTTTGTATTTTAACCGGATCCACATGTCGCCTCACTCTGTTAGTGTAACACATCTTCACCTCCACGAACAATATGCTACAATTATGTTGAACACCATTCCAAGTTATCAATGTTTGATTCTACTAGTATATGAACTCTACTTTTTACACAGGGGTAACTATTTTTGTATTTTAGACGGATCCACATCTTGTTGCCAAAAGTGAAATTAGATTTGAAGAATTAGATCATAAACTTATTAACATGCAACATGAACTGATTTCAATGCAACAAAAACTGATTAACATGAAGATAAACCTAATCCAACATAGGCTCAATTTCATGGTCACAAGAACAGGCATTACATGCATAATAGGCATCATGATAATCCCACCCAACGTAAAGTGATTAACTTGAACTGATTACAAACTGATTAAACTTATTAACATTCAACATAAACTGATTAACATGAACTGATTACAATGCAACATAAACTGATGAACATGAAGATAAGCCTAACGATATCGAAAGCAAACCAAAATAGGCTCAATTTCATGGTCACATGAACAGTCATTACATGCATAATAGCCGCCACCATAATCCCACCCAACGTATTTGGGTCTGTGGTGAATGGTGCAGCAAGGGGAACGATTCCAATCCTCACGATCTCTTCTCCATAGGCAACGAATGAGGGCATTCATACGCTCCCGACAATGCTCGATAATTTGTGTTCCATAACATGCTCTCTTCATGTCACTGAGAAGTTTGATCCCCATCTTCTTCGTATCATCGCCTTCCAAAATTAACCCCACAACGAAGACATAAGATGCAGCAGTATGACCTATTGTAGAAGCTTCTTCTAGGATTTGGAGTGCGCCCTTTGGATCGTTGTGATTAAAATAATCAAGTACGCCTTTGCGGAATAACGCCTCTGGATTCTTCAACCGGATGCATTTCTCAAGAAACTCAACAACCTTTGTGTTGCGAGCCCACTGTATCGGCGGAAATTGCTCCAGCGATATATGCTGCAAAATGCAATCATCCTCGGCGATGTCGAGGAATTTCTTGCAGCACAGCTTAAGGTTGTAGAGGTCCGTATAGGAACAACTCCCAACCCGACGGAAAATCTCTACATCAAGTTCCCTGGGAAGAGATTCGAACGGTGGCTCCATTTCACCAAGATACAAGGTTTATCTAAGGTATGGTTATGATGACACAAATTGAGAGCAACTAGTCCACAAAGTGCGCTATTTATGGACATAGCTTGGAGAGGAAAAAACTGGACGATCGCATCTTCTGACTTGTGAGTCGTGACAAATTCACTGGAACCTAGACACATAGAATGATGAGTCGCAATTATTCACAGCGTGGTCTTGATTACCGAAGTAATTATTAGCGTGCCCTTCATTGCAGAAGTATTGTGTATACGTAAAGTTAAGCTAACATAACTCATTTTTCTCATAATTGTGAAATTATGTTTTTTTAATATTTTAATATTCCATAGGTAATGAATAGTATTGTGATTGGAAATTGATTAGTATATTTTAAACAATTAATAAAATTGACTATTGATTATTTAATATTTTCATTAATCAATTATCTGTGTTTGGGTCAAATTTGTAATGTTGATTGTGACCCAAACTGATATAAAATGACCTAACAAAATATTATCCAATCTAATCTATAAAATTTTTATTTATAATATTGTATGAGTAATTATACAATTGCTGTTGAGCCGTAATTTGTATCCAAAAATTGCTAAACTGATACAAAATTATTATCAACAGTGCTTTAACAAGCTCGATAGTAAATCGAGTTCGTCGATCTGTTCAAAACTCAAATGAATAAATATTGACCCAAAACATGTTGTTAAGTAAGATCTCGAACTTGATTACGAACTTATACTAATAACTCGAACTCAACTCGCCTCGGATTGTTCAAGACACTATTGAAAACAACAGTACTTTATAATACAACTTTTGAAATTAGGGGGAAAAAATTGCATTGCCATTAAACCAATATGACATATTCGTTTAATGGCATGTGAAAACACCTTCAAAACAATTTCATGATCAATTGAATTCAATTATACTATAATTAATATTTACGGACTTCTTAAATTTGTATTATTACTTGTGCACATTTTATTTTTCATTAATTATCAAACAATATTACGAAATAGTGTCTACGAAAGATTGAGGCGAAAAGTCTGGTGTACAGTAATATTTACACTACAGTGCAACTTGTCAACTGTCACTGAAGATTAAACACGGTCAGCTTTATCGAGCCGTGCACGTCTTACTGGTCATGTCTGAAAATTAAAAAGCATCCCCACTCTTTGTATTCCCACTTTTCTTTGTCGAACAATTTGAAAATTAATCAAATCTAGGGTTTCTAGAGTTTTGGCCGACCCTGAATCGTAGACTTGTAGGTGACACTTCCTCATTGGAAGGCAGAATAATGAGTGGAGAAGAGTCCTCTGCGGACATGGAAGATGGTTTTCCCGACGTCCTGTGGCCGCCTGAACTCCTTTGTGGCGATGAAGCTGATTCAACCCTTCGCTTTCAAAGCTCCCCAGCCGGGTCTTCAAAACTCCGAGATGCATCCGGTTCGTTCCTTTATATTCATCGCATATTTTCCCACTTTACTTTCCCTTCAACAAAGCACACTGGCCCCCTTTATATGCACCTGTGAAACTCATTTTCCTGTCTTCGTATGTTGATAGGTTGCTTTTATGAACTAAATCCTAATTATACTATGATTAATGTCTTTATGGAAAGGGAATCAGCCTGCTGATTAACCTTACATATTTGTTTTGGTTGTTGTTAAAACTTATGATACAGTTATGAAGCCAAATTCATGTTAATGTGATACAATTATTTGTTCAAATTATGAGTTTATTTTTATGTAATTAATAATGCTATTTTACCTGTGTTGTGTATTTGTAAGTCTGAGTTAACTGGGCGGGATTGTTGCCCTCCAAACTGTGTGTATTTCTGGCCATGGAAGTGTAGTATGTTTCATGTAGTACTGAGTATATTGTTGTCTCGTTATTATTGGTTACAGGATCAGCATCCATGTACCCAGGTAAGAGGGCGCAGAAGACACATGTAAGTTCAGGCAAGCCTTCTGTTGGATGTAGTCATAAACAGGTGACCACTGGGTTTAGGGTGGATTCAGATATGACCACAAACATGGAGGATGTGGTTCGAGTGCGAATGAAGCGGTTACACTTTTTTCTCCAAAATCTAACCAGGCAACAGAGGGCAGATGTGAAGAGTATTGGATTCGATGGATTGTTGGAGATGTATATCAAAGATCTCCCGACTGATATGTTTGCCTGGCTCGTTGATGGATTTAATCCATTAACTCGACAATTCTTTGTGAATGGAACTCCATCATTCGTGGTTGGCAGCAGCGACGTGGCGAATACTTTTAACCTCAACCACGGAAATGGGGAAGATGGTGTTCAGGTGCTAGAAGACGATCAGGATGCTGATGTCTTGAGAGTGGTGGGTGAGTGGAAGGAAAAATATGACATTGGTAACTGGGGACCATTGCATGCTACAGAGCTTGATGTCATTCTATGTAGACTGAAAAAAGGGGGCCCTGATTTCAAGATGATGTTTGTGTTGTTTGTATTGGAATGCATGCTCACTCCAACTGCTACAGCTATCGTCAGGACAGGGTTGATTAAGTCCTTGCTCAACCTGGATGGAATCTGGCTTCTCAATTGGGGAGGCTTCATCATGGATCATCTGTGCGCGTGTGTCAAGAGGTACAAAGAGTCAGTAGTGGAAATGGGATGCGAAGGCTGCATACTCCTACTCATGATTACATATTTTCAAAAGTGTCGATGGGAAAGTATTCCCAATGGATGGAAAGTTCCACTGATAGCGCACTGGAAAGACTATAACATCCGTAAGCGAATTAAGGAGGAGATTCTTGGGGGCGGTTTCGGAAGAGGGAAGTATGACAACAGTTTCTGTTGGCCTGTATTGGAGACCACTGATCATTACCCGTCACCGGACTCATCGGAGGATACCACGTTCGTGCTGGATGATAGGTTCCACGATGATTTGGAGCTGGCATTAGTATTTCCTGAGGTATAATGATGTTTTATTGTTGGCATTTTAATTTTGTACTTATTCTTTATTGGCATACATTTAGAATGTGCATTGATGTTCAAGCACCTGTAGGTACATGATCGGGCTGTGGCGACTTTAATCAGGGATCTTAGCGTAGTCCTTTTTGGACATGTCGACCGTAGCACTCATCTGTCAAAGATGGTGGAGTCACCAGGTTTGTGTCTTCAACACATGAGCTCTGTATCCCCTGAAACCCTGCCAGCATGCTTGAAGGAGTTGATGAACAACTTGGAAATTGTTCGTAACGCTCTTGTGCCCAGTGAAGGTGCCTCTGGTATGCCAGATATCACCACCCTAGATGACCCGCTGCCTAGTCAGGGAAGGAAAGATGAGCAGCCTTGGGTGCATTGGCCGCCCAACACTGGTAGGGTTTATTTAAGCAAACTAGCTTCCACGTATGCCTCGGACCAGAACTTTGTTCAGCCTTTTCTGATTGAAATTGCGGATTATTGCCTCGTAGATGATACGGTGTGCAATGGAAGGTAACAACCCACTTTTAAGTACAAGTCTCTTAAGAATATGTTTTTTGGGGTGTCAAATTTTTTTTCTTCGTTGGATATTATGCTGGGTTAACATGATTGCATATTAGTTTAATAAGGTAAAATTTTTTTGTTTGTAGCAAATTATGCAGTCAAGGTTTTATGTCTACTTGCAATTGTTTAAAATTTGTAGAATACATTTTTCATTATGCATGACCTGTAGTAATGTGCTTACATGTTATTGAAGCAATATGAAAGTTTCGTTTAGTAATTTGATAATGTATTTTTAAGATGCATAAAGATAGTGCTGAGACTGAGTTTAGCTCACCATATTGTTGGCAGTCAACCCCTTTTCCATGATGGTGGATGTGGCTGGCTTCTGAGAAGGGATTTGCGTTCTTTGGATGCTAATGTCCAAGTTTCACAACTTGTCATCACGACTTGGGCACGTATAATGAACCATGCATGGGCCAAATGCGTTGCTCCTAAAGTTTCCACCTCCCTTGTGACCGTCAAGAAGGTATTGGGCACTCCATATTATTTGACCAGGCAAACACAAAAGCCTTTTAATGACGTGGATTGTATCTCTGTACAGGCCGAAGGCGTATGCCGTGTGGATAAGCTGAAGGAGTGGTTGGATGGATCGTTATCCAAGTTCAAGACAGCTGCAATGGTTTGTTTACTTTTTAGATTTTACTTATTTTCCATTGGATTCTTAAAATGCCATGCATGCTTCCTTTTGGTTGCTAAAAATGCCTCTCTTCTTCGATGTTGTAGTATTATGTCCCTATAAAGTATCGATCACACTATTACCTGTTGGTTATAAACTTCTTCACCAAGACTCTTCAAATAATTGACGATATATGGCATAAGGACGTCGAAGACTGGGACAGTGCAACTCTAGTGGTGGTAAGTCATAAATTTCAGTGTTCACTACTAATGTGTAACTGTGTACAACTTTATAATCTTGGTGCATTCATTTTTACGCACAGGCAAAATGTTTGTGTAATTTACTGGGAAATGGAGGCAGAGTTGAAACTGTAAGGCAGTTCAGCTTGGAACGCCTGATCCCTGAGTATGGCAGAAGGTATGAGTATGACTGCGGTGTCTCGGTTATGGTTGCAATGGAGAAATTCGATGGATCCAGCAGTTACATCTATGGAGGTGGACTGAATATGGTAAGCAATGTATAAATTTTTCCTGTTGGTGACTGATATTTTTGTAGTATATAAAAGGTATCAGTTTGAACCCAAATCCATACCGCAGGAACGAATCTGTTTGGAAAGGAGGATACAGTATTTGGCACGCATCGTCTTGAACAACAGGAACATTTACCGAGATGTGATCCTTTCAGAGGTGCACCGGTTCATCCAGGAAAAGGTAAATCTGCCTACACATCCCAAGGTTTCCGCGAAATGTGACTGAAAAACTTGTTGGCAAGCATGACGGATCTGTCACTCCTTTCAAACTGAAACAATTCTCACTGCATCTACTCATGTTCTGTGTGTACTTTATGTCTCTTGAGTGAAGTTAACATTCAGTATAAACTTAGTATGTATTTGGCCCAGCTGGGTTCTTTTGAAACGTATTTAACTTGTTCCTTAGATTTGAACTTTGCAATTCCTTGTTGCAATAAATGTAATGAATATGAAGTGAAAAACTAGTAACTTAATTTTCCCTTAATAGTGTGGTAGTTTGATAATTTCACTTACAATTTTGTTTGAAATTTAAGTTAACATATCTACAAACTCATATACAAATTACTGCATCTAGTAATTGAGCTGGTATAATCCACTTCCAACTTGGATTTTTTCATATTTTGTATAATTGTTTTGCAGTGAACATAAAATAGGGAATTAGTTTGGCTTGTCGTGATTCATCTGATTGCCTAGTCCATAAAATAATCAAGGATTTGCCTAGTCCCAATTCATCTAATTACTCTAATTAAACTGATTGAATATATAGTTGGAATTAATTGTTAAAAAATTACAGTAATTCTTACAAATTCATGATATTCAACAAAAAATGAAATTTAGAAACCCATAAAAAAATAAAAATCACGCCCACAAAAACATTGAAACATCGCAGAGCTTCCTCTTCTCCCCCAACACATTTTCTTCTGCTCTGCTCAATATATACTGTTCCAAACCAAGGTTTTTTCCTTCTGGGATGGCGATAACCAGATCCAAGGTTCCACCTCCTTATCCCACCGAAGAGCCACAACCCAGCCCAACGGCGGCGTTTAAGTATCCGGCGAAATGTCGGGCCGAGAAACGGAGTAGTTGTTCCAAGGAGGCAAGCGATGATAAGGAAACACAAGTTGAGGCCATTGATTTGAGCTCATCATCAGATTCCGACAGTCTTCAAGCCTTGCATGCACCAGGTTGCTGGGACAGTGACCCGGACGACAAGGATTACGTGCCGAAAGGAGATGAACCACCCGATGTAGACGAGGCTACTACCACCGATGAGGATACCCAGTCCGAGGACACTGAAGATGGATTGCAATATGATGACCAGGAGGTGCACCGCAAAGGTACCATGCACAGTTTCTCTTTCTTAATTTCAATGTTTGGATAATTGATCTGAAAATCTACAAAGTTTGTTCTGCCGTGTTCTTGGATGTTAAAAAAGTAAGTTAGGCCATAGAAGGGTTTAGGATTTGGAACTATAAGGAATTTGACCACAGATGTGTGATTTGTTGATTAGTTCACTTTTGATTGACAATATTCGTTATGATTTTTGTCACTTTATGTTAGAATGAATGTCGGTAACTCTTAGTTGTGTAAGTTCCATGTTACCCTTTTTTGTAGGCTCCAAGTTACCCTAACCGTGACTTTGCTGTTCTCACTGGGAAACCCATATATGTGTGGCATAGTTAACATAGGCCTTCAGTATCATTGTGTTGCTACCTTAATATCCCTGTATCATCGTCATCGGACTTGACATCTTTCAGTCATCATTAGTTGAACTTCACAAAATATTTTTTTGGTTTTGCATTTTGGACAAGAGAAGGGATTCAGATTTTCACTCATGTAAAATTTGTCGTGTTTTATGGTAAATGATGACCCTGCATCGAATGTGATGGGATTATTGCACATGACCATGGTTTTCTTCTTTTAATGGTAACTCTTAGTTTATTTACCTTTTAATCAGTTTTTGGGGGTTCAATAAAAACAAATTGTTATTGTTCACTGGCCTGTTGTAGGAAAGAACAAGCGAAGTGCAGATAGCGGGTCGAAACAGTCAGAAGGGCCTCTGAAGAGAAAAAGAGGCTGTACAGATGACTCAGAAATCGTGTTGGTATCAGAAACTGAAGCTGGTCCGAGCCAGGTTGATGATAAAGGGAACATTGATGGAAATATTAAACTAGCATGCGTGTCTAGACCAACAGGACTTAGTCAGCTGAGAAGACGTCTCACCCGCCAACAGATGGCAGACATAAATGACATCGGGTTTGGTGGCCTCATTTACTTGGATATCAATGAAGTACCAGGAGGTATGACCACATGGCTGATTGATACTTTTAATCCAAGCTCAAGGACATTTGACATAAATGGGGAGGCAAAGTTTGCAATCACCTGGGCAGATGTCAGGGACATATTCATGCTTCCCCACAACCCACAATCACCTGTTGAAGAAGACTCCAAAACAGAGGGTGACCGCAGACTTATGGAGATTAGGCAGAGGTGGGCAATAGAGCACAACATTCCTTTATGTCCCAATTTCGAGTTTTCTATTCATCTGCTGGAGGAAGCAATGATGAACATAGAAGGCGGGGGACCTGATTTCAAGCAAATGTTCGTCCTTTACGCTCTGTCATCTTTCCTCACCCCGGTTTCAAGACGACAAGTCGACTTCAGGGCTTTGAAGTCTCTGGTGAATGTCAATTCCATCAAGAACTATGACTGGTGTGAGTTTGTATTGGAGAAGACATGCAGTGCGGTGGAGAGGTTCAGAATGGAATCCAAAGCAAAGGTAAAGCGTGTTTTCTCTGGAAACACGCTCCTGCTTATGATAGCTTACATGCAGAGGGTTAAGTGGCATGGTTTAAGCGCTCCAAGGTCTCGTCCCCTGTGTCAACTCTGGGACACTGAGGCACTGATGGAGCGTGTTAAGGCTGAGCTGAAAGCGGGGGGATTTGGGAGATGGCTATTTGACCTGGATTCATACCCAATAAGTAAGGAAGAGGAAGTTAAGAAAAAACCTGCATGGTTAATTCCAGGGCTAATGACTATTCCAATTCCGGCCACTTCATATTCTGATGCAAAGCTGCAAAGACTGCTACCCAATGTAAGTCCTTCTTGATACTCACACTACTGCTTAGTCTATTTTTTAATCGATTATGTATTTATTTTTCAACCTTGACAGGTTTATCAAAGGGAAATTGCTTCGCTAGGCAGAGACTTGGAGATCATTCTTCAATCAGTAGCCAGTAGAATGGAGGCCATCCTGAACAAGGAGGACTACGATGATGGTATTGGGTACAATTACTACAACAAGGCCACACTACCATACCTCCACGAGCAGCTTGAAAGAGTAGCCAAGAACATGGAGAAGGCTGGCGACGAGCTACGAAAACAGATCCAAAATGATGCAGCTGCAAAAAAGAAGCAAAAGCAGGTTCCAGCTAAGAAAAGACAGGTGCCACCTAAGGATCATGCCAGAACAAAGAAAAGGCAGCCACTGAGGTACTTATAGATTTAATTTTCCTCACTTGTATATTTATTTTCCAGATTGACATGATGCTTAAATGCACACTTACTTGGGGTGTTTCATAATATAATGCAGGCCTCACCAACCTGATTTTGGAGTGAATCAAGAGGTACTTATTTAGTCGTACTTTACTGGATACGTGTTGACCATACAAATATGTATAGTGTTAGTGTTTTAGGATATATCTTCTGACTAGTATGTATGTGACGTCGGTTAAAAATGTAGGTGGCCAGTGGGGTGGAAACTCATGGTGTTAGCGCTCCTGAAACTCTGGAACGTGTTGATAACATCGACTTACCTCCAAGCCATCAGATGGTTCAACCTCCAAGCCATCAGCTGGTTCAGTCTCCAAGCCATCAGCTGGTTCAGTCTCCAAGCCATATGATGGTGGGTGCTACTGCTGGTTATTTAGTGTTTTTTTCTAATGTATTTTCATTTGCAAGGTAGTCGGGGATGAATGCTGTTGTGCTGATTTTGTAGGATAAAGTAGATGGTGGCAATAACAGTGGTTTGATGGCTGGTACTGGGGCTGAGCCTCCATTTCAGGGTGTGATGAATGGTTTCGATCAAGATAAAGGTGAGCAGAATGGTGAGACTGGTGATATAACCGTGCATCTTGGTGAGGACAAGGGTATGGAGGAGGAAGTTAACCAGGCCGCTGATATGGAGGTGGAATATTATGGGCGGGAACAAAGTGTTGAGGCCAATGGTGTGCAGAAGCTTACTGGTGCCAATGATATGCAAGTGCAAAATGGTACAGGTCGAATTGCTGAGCGCCAGGGTGAAGGTAATGGTTCGAAGGAGCACATTGACGGGTGCAATGGTATCAACCAGAAGGAAAGTGAGGAGCATGGTTTCGACCAAACGAACACTCAAGGCAATTCGATCGATCTGAAAATTACTGAGGTTAATGTCGTCGAGCAGGAGAATGTGGAGGTGAGTGGCAAAGGGCAGGAGAATGATGCGGTGAGTGATGTTGGGCAGCAGAATATTGCAATTAGTTCTCTGGAGCAGCAGGACACTAAGGTGGCTGATGTCGGCCAAACTAATGGTGCAATGAATGATTTTGCTCAGCCTAATGTTGCAGCGACTTGTAGTGATAATAATGTACAGCTCAATGGTGTTGATAATAAATCAACATCTCAATCATGTTCGGCAGTCCACTCCATTGCAGAGGATGCATCATGGTCGAGTTTGCCAGTCAACAAAGACAAAGTGCTCTGCTCTAGCCTGGCTAGGAGTGTTTTTATAAATGGAACAAATTTGCCAGCTTACGCACTAGAGATTGTTGACTTCTGCTTATCAGATAATGGCCCCCCGCTGTAAGCCACAACTATTCTAACTGTTGCATTGTTTTACCCTTACTTGACTTTTTCCCAACTAATCATATTTCTATATATGATGCAGCGATTTTGCAACATTCAGTGACGGATATATTACCATGTCCAGGGGTGACTTTTCCCGATTTTCCCGGAACAAGCGACTGTCGAGCCAGATTATACAATGTTGGGCCAGGATTCTTAACTCCGGTTTGGAGCCTGATTGCAAGGAAGGTCGAGTATGCTTGGATATCATTCGTTCGGTAATTGCTTTTCACGGCGGCCTTAATAATTTCAATGTTTATGTCGCTAAAGCTTGAACCGAAGCTTAACATTTTTTTCCTTTCACAGTCTCTAACAAAAAAAGCAAATGCTGCCTGTGAAACATGGGAAACCTGGTTGGCCCAATGCCCTAAAGATGTTAGATCTGCGGAAGAGGTAACTGATTTTTTCGCAGATTTGTAGTTTGCAAAACCGGTTCTATTGTTTAACTTGTGAATTGAAATGCATCCTGCATTTTTTTTTCCTTTTCCTAAAACATTTTTTTTGTGTGAGCTTGAGTAGATTCTGGAGGGAGAGAGGTAACTGATTTTTTCGCCGACTAGTAGTTTACAAAACCGGTTCTCTTGTTTTACTTGTGAATTGAAATGCCTCCTTCATTTTGTTATTTTCCTTTTCCAAACACATATTTTTGGTGTGAGCTAGAGTAGATTCTGGAGGGAGAGAGGTAACTGATTTTTTCGCCGACTTGTAGTTTACAAAACCGGTTCTCTTGTTGTACTTGTGAATTGAAATGCCTCCTTCATTTTGTTATTTTCCTTTTCCAAACACATATTTTTGGTGTGAGCTAGTGTAGATTCTGGTGGGAGAGAGGTTACTGATTTTTTCGCCGACTTGTAGTTTACAAAACCGGTTCTTTTGAAATGTGGAATTCGGATTTCTTATCATAAGTTTTAAGACTCAATGTGATGATGGGATGACTTGTTGCTTGCATGCCCTGGCAGATTCTTGTCCCTATATCTGTGGAAAAACACTTTATCCTTGTGGCCTTCAATTTCAAACACCGTGAATGTCACTATCTCGACACCAGACAGCACAGCAAGCCTGAGAAGTGGGAGTCCATTGTGCGGTGTACTGTGAGTATTTCACGCCTTTTGTTGTTGTGTACTAGTCATGGTAGAAAGGAAGCTTTTTTCTTATAAAATGTTTTCATGCTGCAGCGAAAGTGCCTTGCACAGCTTCTTGTTGGGGTTGGCCATAAAGGTGCTGCGACCGTCGAGAACATGAGGTTAAAAACTGTCGTAGCAAGAAGAGAACTTCACGATCACGACGCTGGCGTCCATGTGTTGAATCTGATGCAGAACTACTCGGGGAACGCAAGGGTGGATGAGCGTGCTACCAGTAGTAATGAGGTAAATTTCTGTGCAATATGTCGTGCCTTATTTTCTTCTACTTTATGTCAGTCTGGTAAACGCACGTGACATCTTTTAAAATGGCATACAGATTGATAATCTTCGAGCAACAATCTGCAGCAGCATTGTTCTGAGCAAAGTTAATCAACGGAAAATTGCAGTGTTTTCAAGCTTATCATCGTACATAACAACCAAGCTCAAGGGCAAATCTGCAGATTAAATTGGAACCAATGTAAGCCTGCCTATGTAGTATGTACTGGGTGTTTTGTAAACTCCTCTCCATGTTACTTTAAACTAGTTCGTTGTCAGGCTATCAGGCCATGCGAATTTGAATTCTTCAATGACTGAATTGTTTTGTCACTCTACTTTCAAACGTACTGGTGAATTTGTGCATGTTAATGTAATCAATCTGTTGTGCTTGGCAACTTGAACTGTAAGTCTTTGAATTATCTCGTGGCAACGAATACAAATGCTTCATGTCTACACAAATTCTTCACGGTCGAAGTAGACCATTCTTCACTCTTCATTAAAATTACCAAAGCTCTCATTGACTTCAACCAGTTTAAAGCTACAATTTTAGACAATAAATACAGATCAAAGAATCCAAGCTGCCTAATTAGACAATCGAATTTATGCTCAGTCGGCTTCGATAAATGATATAATCCTTCAGGATTGAAACAATCATTCTTTCCTCTAAAACCTTATCCTCACACTAATCATTTGAAACAACCGGAAAGTTCAAATTCAAATCACCAAAAACACCACTTTTATAATCTTCTCTTATTGCAATCTTTGTTCATCAGAATCATCCAAATGAACTACCTTCAAATCATCTGTTTTGGATATTATACGATGAAACAATCTTCAAAACGCCTCTTCACACCATATAAGATCAACATAACATGATCTGGAACTTAATTGCCTTGTATCACTAAACCACCAATAAATGATGTTGGATCATTTACCCAGTATCTTCACTCAATATGATCAGAATAGAATCCTTACCACTTTGGAGACCCACAGCCAGTCATAACTGGAATCCTCCGGCTATGTGATCAAACTGCTATTGCTCTGTGTTCATCCACCTCCAGCTTTGTGATCTCTGTGTTCATCCACCTCCAGCTTTGTGATCTCTGTGTTCATCCACCTCCAGCTCTGTGGTCTCTGTGTTCCTCCACCTCCAGCTCTGTGATCACCTCCAGCTCTGTGGTCTCCGTGTTCCTCCACCTCCAGCTCTGTGATCAAATTGTTATTTCTTAATCACTGCTATTGCTCCGGCACCCAAACAGATTCGTTTGTCCCCGTTCGTCTGATTTTGAATAACCCTAATAAAAATGATTGAACAATTCGTTCCTCGAATCAGCAATTCGAGTCTTGGGAAAACTTCTGAGTCGAAGCGATTCGAAGAAAATCGAACCAATCATTCGAATTGAGAATTTCTTCCTTCGCCGGATACCTAATTTGGAAACCAAACCGTCGGAGAAGACAAAATCCCGTACATTTGCTTTATGGTCCCCTATAGCACACTGTTTAACCCTTGCTGGGCTCTTGGACGCGGCCCAAATCTGGAGGCTGAAATAATACTAAAAAATTGATAAGTAACAAACGGTTTCGTAAGTTTATCAGGGTCCCAACGGCACCCACAGAGCATGGCAGCATTCAAGGTGTCATTCTGCAGGGAGGTGCACCCCAGACGCGGATGGACGCGTGTGGTGCATGGCAGATGACCTCGAACGTATCAAAAAACTCAGAGGGAAAAGTGATTGACGTCATGAGGAAAAGTAAATGACCAATCAGTGTTGGACCGGGTGGCCCAAAGCCCAACATGCATTGTCTTGCATGGTTCAATGTGTAAAGAGAGGTTTAAATTTTCTTCTCATCACGTGAGAGTGACATGATACTGGGACTTCTCTTTTTTGGAGACTACACACCAGCACACTAGAAACTTTTCTCCATTTTCACCTTCTTCCATTTCCACTTTTTATTTCCCACTTCCAAATACTTCCAATTCATAATAATGTAAATTAAAGGTGTTAATTTTTTTGAAGCAAAATTAAAGGTGTTAATTAACTTATAAGGTCGGTCGTAACTCGTAAATTAAACTTCTCCAAAAAAAAAACATTTTGTCCCATCTAAAACAATAGTAATTAAGACAGAATAGAAGTGTTGATTTTCTCATTTTCGTAGTATATGATCAATATATGTTTTGTGTTGATATTTTCCTTTTAAAATCTGCTTTTTCACATATTAAATACGATTATTTTGTGTATTATTATTGATTTTCTCACTTTCAAAATTGATCTTTTACCTATTAAACTTTTCTTAATTGAGAAATTGTACTTCAAAAGAATTTCTCCAAAACAGTGAGTAAAGTATATTTTTTCTATAATATTTTTCGATAAATTATGATCCCGTGTTACAATTTATACTTGAGTGTTTGCATATAAAGATTGTGTATTCTAGAACACGTTCTTTGCAACTTATCTAAATTCTTTCAGTTCACTTTTGTCATATTTAGAGCATCTCCAATGGTAAGATGTAGCTTGCCTTTCCATCTCATATCTCAAGCTAATGATGTGGCAAGCTACACATCCAAATAATGGTAAATTACCATCATTATAATTTATGAAGGTCCCACACATTTTTTTAATTTTTTACTAAATGTTTTTATTAAATTAAAGCAATCCATATGTTCATTTATTCTATATATTTTTATTCAACTCAAAGTGTAAAATTTTATAATAATAAATAAATAAAATATAAAAGCTCAATAAAACAAACAAATTATTATAAATGTGACTAAATATTTTCCAATTTTAATATATACCTAAAATGTGCATTAATTAATCTAAATTATATATTATTTAATATAAAATTATATTGATAAATAAATAAATATATTATGTTATAGTACATGTTATTTTACAATTTTATTTATACTCGAAAAACTAAACTACGTAGTAAATTTTAACTATTATTTATATTATAATTGACATACAAAATACATTAATTAAAAACATAAAATGTAAATTAAAATTAAACAATCAATTTTAATAATTATTTAGAAATTATATTCATCATATTAATAGTACATATATAAAGCCAATTCGCTTCATGTGTAAAATGGGTAGATTTGTAAATTCGCACTTAGTTGTTTGTTGAATACAATTAAATTTTCCAAATAAATAAAATACAAATATACTAATAAAAGGGTATTTTAGAAATTGTACTACCAACTTATTTGGTATGATTATATACAATAAATTTTATTTTTAGTAGTAATATAATTATACAAAATTATCTACCTTCATAGAATTATTAACCAAAATTAAGTTTGTAATTTTTGGAATTTTACTCAAATCTCCAAAGAGCCTACAAAATAAAATATATAACATGACGAAACCATCATAAGTGAGATGCATGCTGCATATATGTTGATTTTGTTAGAGGTTTGACATTAATTCTTTTCACGGATTCAGGTTAAAGAGATGGTTAACGAAACTGGCCTGGATTTCAGTGATCAGATTATATTCCTGAAGAAGCTGTTTCTCGCGGGCCGCGAAATATTCCTGCAACTTGCATTTTGTTTTGTTTTATTTTAAAATGTTTGGGAGATAAAAGGGGATCTTATCCCCATTTTGGAGAGATCGAATTTCTGAACTTAGAACTCTTTTTCTTCATTTTCCCTTTCAATTTCTCTTTTGAATTCACCATGGATTATTGTATGGATTATTATTTTGATTATATAATTATGGTTGTAGGCTAAAACCCATCTTTGGGACATGAGATTAGACTTTTTATAATGGGTTGAGAATTTGATTTATGAAGCTTATGAATGTGTGATTTGCAATTGAATGATCATGATATGCATGTGTATTTGATGCATGAAATGGTTAGGAATGATTTCCTAGTTATAGATATGTGTTAGATATTGCTTTTACATGGTTGGAATGTTATCATTCCTCCTATGAAAGAGTATTATTTTTTTAAAAAAATTTCAAACCACTGATGTGTTGATATTTGTGTGTTTTTCTGAAGAATTAATTGCTGAATTATGTGAATTTAAGCACTGATGGACTGTATTTGATAATCAGATTACACACATAGTTGGAGATGAACAACAGGAGCATGAAGTGCTAATTTGGAGCTGAATGAGACTAAATTATGGAGCATTTTCAAAGAATAAAGACATGGAGAAGGAGTTGGGCTGAATTCCTAATTTTGGCCCAGAAGGCCTTGTAATCCAATTCCTAGTAGTAGTAGGGTTTAGGAAAGATTTGGGGAAGTATAAAAGGGGAATGCCCTTTTGGGATTGAGGACATTCAGAAAAAAACACGAACGCACGCGCATCTTCTTCCTCTCTTTTCCCCTTTCCTCCGAATCCTTTCTGTTCTTTCTGTTTTCTTCATCAGACCCAAGAACTAGGGTTTAGATTATTGGATATTTCGGATTTTAATTCGTATTTCGATAATCTCTTCTCTACTTCTTGTTAATTTCATCATGTTTGCATCTTTGATTGTTGATTGTTTAACCCTTATTATGAGTAGCTAATTTCGTATATCGGCTTAGATTTGCGATGTTAGTTCATAAATTGTGAGGATATTGTGCTTATAATCTTCTCCGTGAGTTCTTTGATTGTTCATGATATAATCTATGCTTGCTAGTTTGAGATTGATCACCTTAATCTTGTGGGCTAGGGCTAATTGAGTAGCAAAGTTCTTGTGAAAAGCAGATAACTGATACAGACTGTAATAACAAGATGATGAACAATAAAGTAGATAGTTCTTGCATGCGAATACGTGTTGGGGTATCTATGTTGGGTTCTCTTTGTGCTAAACACTGATAAAAGTTGTAACTGGGTGAGCAAATACTTTCCGGGGAACACTTTGATCAGAGGAATAACGAGTTCAGCAAATACTTGCTCGTTATCGAATAATAAGAGGAGATTTGGGGAGTTCAGCAAATACTTGCTTCCTTATAACTGACTCATTCACGTGAGATTGATTCATATTTAGCCAATGATCAATGATATGAACTAACTAGTAATCTAAGCCGATTGCATTCTCTTATAGACTTTCTTGCATTCATTCCCTTGTTGTGTTTGTGTGTTTGCTGATTTTTAGCTCTAGTTGCTTTACTTTCGTAGTTGTTAGAAAACCAATCTTCAAATTATAGGCGTGGTTGCTAAACCAAAACGTGTTAGTAGGATAAATTAATAGTTTTTGCTCCATCCTCGTGGGATCGACCTTGCTTTCCTCTATACTAATCACTCTTTATTCATTGAGATCGCAGGTTTATTTTGGTGTGTCAAACGACGCCTACCAAATTGGCGCCGCTGCCGGGGATGGTATGCCAAATTCTATTGTTTTTTCCTACTGATATGTATGTTGTTATGTTAGTGTATGACCAGGTCTGAGAAGCCTGAGTTAGTGTTTGATCCAGAGATCGAAAAGACAGTGAAGTTGAATCGAAGGTTAGCCAAGGAGCGAAGGTTAAATTCTACCGCAGAGCCTCTGTTTGGCCAAATAGAGGGTGTTTCTGGGACAGATTCTGAAATTGTGGTTGATACTTCATCGGTTGGTGTTGAAATGGCCGAGGAACTGAATGCTAACAATCCCTTCATGTGGGAGCTGCATGGACATAGTGAAGAAGATCCCCCTACTCCCATTCGCTTGGCACAAACGGAGAACCCCATTGAAATCAAGCTTGCACTCTTGAATGTTTTGCCAAAATTGTGGTTGCACCGAGGACCCCTACAATTTCTTGAATGAATTTATCAAGATTTGTAAGGTTCAGAAGAGGCCAAATAATGTCACTGAGGAGTAGTTCAAATTGGTGGCTTTTCCCTTTAGTTTGACTGGAGCTGCAAACCAATGGTTCTCGAGCTTAGCACCGAATTCCATCACTACATGGAATGAGCTCAAGAAGATGTTTTTGGAGTACTATTTCCCCTCCACACGAACTGAAGCTTTGAAGAAGGAGATTTCAAGCATCCATCAGGAGTATGATGAGCCATTGAGTGCATTTTGGCTAAGGTTTAGAAAGTTGGTGGATAGTTGTCCTAATCATCGCTTTTCAGAGGGACAATTGCTTCAATATTTTTACCAAGGTCTCACCGCTGTGAACAAGGATTTGATGAATACAGCGAGTAATGGAGGATTCTCTCATCTTAGAGTGAATGAGGCCCGAGAGATTGTCAAGAAGTTGATAGATTCCAAGAAGGAGTATGACACGAAGGATGTGAGGATTTTGAAAAAAGTTGCACAAACTGGTCCTTCCACTCAAGATGGGTATAATGAGAGGATGGATAGGATGGAAAGGCTTTTGTCTAAGGTGGTTGATAAAGTTTCAGTTGCAAGCACCACCGCTGGCCCTCATGATAGCCCTTGTGAAGTATGTGGAACCTATAGCCATGTCACCTTGCAATGCAACTTTGCGATAGACGAGCAACTTGTTCAACCAAATTCCATGGGGAATTGGAATGATAGGCAGCCTAAGAGAGACCCCTACTCAGCCACTTACAATCCAGGTTGGTGAGATCATCCAAATCTTCGATGGAGGGACCAAGGAAATCAAACTCAACAACCTTATGTTCCACCGAATCAAAGAGGCCCTCAAGGTTTTCCTCAAAATCAGCCACCTCCACAGAGGAACACAACTGATGAAAAGCTTGATATGATGATGGAGATCCTCCGGGATCAGTCCAAGAGCTCAAAGAAGGCCGAGGCTACTTTAGAGGAGCATACTCGACAAATTACTCAATTGTCGAATTCAATGAATGAGCTTAGAATGCAACAACCAGGGCTGCCCTCTCAAGTGCAAGTGAACCGCAGGGAGACGGCCAACCATATAACTTTAAGGAGTGGAAAAGAGTTGGAGTCGCCTCTCGAGAAAATCACAGTCGAAGAGAGCAAATCGCAGTTGGAGCAGTCTGCAGCAGGCCCCTGTTTGGCCAAACAGACACTGGAAACAGAAGCTGAACGTGAGGTAAAGGGAAATTCCGATCTAACCAAGGAGGAAACTCCAAGGTCAGGTTTGAAGGATCCTCCAGTTAAAATTCTTCCACCTTTTCCTCGTAGACTAGCTAAGAAGAAAGATGAATCTCTTGATTTTATGTCTATTTTTGGAAAAAATGGAAGTTAACCTCCCATTCTTGCAGGCTATTAGAGTTCCTCTTGTTAGCAAATTCTTGAAGGATTTTATTGCAGGTAAACCAATGGATTCAAGTAAGGTGATAATGGGAGAGTCGGTTTCAGCAGTGATTCAACAAGAACTACCTCAAAAATGCAAAGATCCTGGTATGTTCTCTTTACCATGTTACATTGGATATGTCAAGATAGATTCTGCCATGTGTGATCTAGGTGCTTCAATTAATGTCATGCCATTGTCTGTATATAAGAAATTAAATGGAGCTGAAATGGTAGACACTAGAGTTATTATTCAACTGGCGGATAGGTCTTGTATTTATCCAGAGGGGTTATTAGAAAATGTGCTTGTTAAGGTTAATGAATTTGTATACCCTGCTGATTTTTATGTGGTAAAGATGAATCATAGCGGTGGTGATGGTAATTCGGGTGTGTTGTTGGGTCGACCTTTCTTAAGGACGGCTAATACAATAATTAATGTGGGGATGGGAACAATTTGTCTTGATTATTATGGTGAAAAGTATACTTTCAGCATAGATGAAGCCATGAAAAAACCAATAGATGCTGAAAATCTTTATGCCATTGATATCATTGACCCTTTAGTCCAAGATTATCTTGAGACCGAATATTTGCAGGAAGAGATGGAATTTCCCTCTCCCACAGGTTTGAATGAAATTCCAGTGCATGGAAAGACTGACAAGGAGATACGTGAGCTGTTGTACTCCATGTATTCTCAAGAAGAAGTGTTCAGCACTGGAACTGCCCTCTGTTTGCCCAAACAGAGCCCTGCAGACAAACCTCTTCCATCCGATGTTTCACCACCAACCTTGGAGTTGAAGGTGCTACCAGAGAATCTGAAGTATGTGTACCTGGGAGATGCCGAGACACTTCCCGTGATTGTTAGTGCTAAATTGACCAAGCCTCAAGAGGAGAAATTGGTTGCATTGTTGAAAAAGTACAAGAAGGCAATCGGGTGGACTTTGGCGGATATCACGGGGATCAGCCCTGACATTTGTACACACCATATTTTGATGGAGGAAGGAGCTAAACCTGCTCGAGAGGCTCAGAGGAAGCTCAACCCTAACATGAGGGAAATAGTTCTTAAGGAAGTGCTCAAATTGCTTTCTTTGGGAATTATTTACCCTATTTCAGATAGTAAATGGGTGAGTCCAGTCCATGTAGTGCCCAAGAAGTCGGGTTTTCAAGTGGTCAAAAATGATAAGAATGAGTTGGTGCCTACTCGGTTGGTTACAGGATGGGGAATGTGCATCGACTATAGGAAGCTTAATGCCGCAACTCGCAAGGATCACTTCCCACTTCCTTTCATTGATCAAATGTTAGAGAGGTTGGCAGGAAATAGCTTCTTTTGCTTCTTGGATGGCTACAGTGGGTATTTTCAGATCCATGTGAACCCCGAAGATCAAGAAAAAACCACTTTTACGTGTCCTTTTGGCACCTACGCATACAGGAGAATGCCTTTTGGATTATGTAATGCTCCGGGCACTTTTCAGAGATGTATGATGAGCATATTTTCAGATTTGATTGAGAAGAGCATTGAGGTGTTTATGGATGACTTCACGGTGTATGGGGATTCATTTGATGTATGCTTAAGTCACTTGGAGCAAGTGTTGGTTCGATGTGTGAAGAGGAACCTTGTCTTGAACTACGAAAAATGCCATTTTATGGTGAATGAAGGCATAGTCTTGGGGCATGTTGTTTCGGAAAAGGGCATCCAAGTTGACAAGGCCAAAGTGGAGAACATAGAGCAACTTCCTTACCCTACCAATGTCCGAGAGATTCGTGGATTCTTAGGGCACGCTGGATTCTATAGGAGGTTCATCAAAGACTTTGCTAAGATAGCTCAACCATTGACCAAGCTTCTTCAAGATGATGTTCCATTTGAAATGAATGAAGAACGCAAGCATTCTTTTCATGTTCTTAAGAAGAAGCTTATCTCAGCCCCTATAATGCAATCACCTAATTGGGACCTGCCCTTTGAGTTGATGTGCGATGCAAGTGATTATGCGGTTGGGGCGGTTTTGGGTCAAAAGTCGGGAAAGGAAAGCCATGTGATTTACTATGCTTCAAAGACGTTGAACCCCGCTCAATGCAATTACACCACAACTGAAAAGGAGTTATTGGCAGTGGTATTTGCACTTGAAAAATTCAGGTCCTACTTGCTTGGATCAAAGATCATTGTGTACACCGATCACTCTGCCTTGAAGTACTTGTTCACGAAGAAAGAGTCTAAGCCAAGACTAATCCGATGGATTTTGTTGTTGCAAGAATTTGATTAGGAGATAAGGGATAAGAAAGGGGCTGAGAACCATGTCGCAGACCACCTCAGTCGCTTGGTGAGACCTGAGGATGCACTTCCTATCCAAGAATCTTTTCCCGAAGAATATCTCTATGCTGCGACAAGCCTCTGTTTGGCCAAACAGAGCCTCCAGGCAGTTTCACAGCTTGGAAATTTGGATCATGAGCCTTGGTATGCGGACATCGCCAACTTCATCACTACTGGAGAATTTCCAGAGGCTCTCAGCCGTGCTCAGAAAATGAAGCTCAAAAGCATTTGCAAGCATTATATTTGGGATGAACCTTATCTTTGGAAGATCGGTTCGGATCAAATCATTAGGCGATGCGTCACTGAAGAAGAACAAGGTACGATTCTTATGCATTGTCACTCTTTTGCTTGTGGAGGTCACTTTGGACCAAAGCGTACTGCTCGAAAGGTACTTGACAGTGGATTTTATTGGCCAACTATTCACAAAGATGCTTATGTGTTTTGTAAAAGTTGTGTGAGATGCCAAATGATGGGAAATATTTCTAAACGTGATGAAATGCCTCAAACCCCTATTATTGTTTGTGAAATATTTGATGTGTGGGGTATGGATTTTATGGGGCCTTTCCCTAGTTCATTTGGTAATTTTTACATTTTACTCGCGGTTGATTATGTATCAAAATGGGTGGAAGCGAAAGCCACCCGAACTAATGATTCTCAAGTTGTGGCAGGATTTTTAAAGTCACATATATTCAGCAGGTTTGGAGTGCCACGAGCCATCATTAGTGATCAGGGAACTCACTTTAAAAACCGCACCATTGAAGCTCTCATGAGGAAGTATGGAGTGCATCACCGTCTAGCTACTACTTATCACCCACAGTCCAATGGCCAAGCTGAGGTATCCAACTGAGAGATCAAACATATCCTAGAGAAGACGGTCAACCCATCTAGGAAAGATTGGAGCAAGAGGCTAGATGATGCTCTTTGGGCTTACCGAACTTCATTCAAAACTCCTATTGGAATGTCTCCGTATAGGCTGGTTTTTGGAAAGATGTGTCATCTTCCAGCTGAGCTCGAACACAAGGCTTATTGGGCTGTCAAGGAGATGAATATGCAACCACTCAAGTGTGAGGAGGAGAGAAAGTTCCAACTTCAAGAGTTGGAAGAAATTCAGTTGGAAGCTTTCGATCAAGCTATGTGGTACAAGGAGCGTACCAAGATGTGGCATGACAAGAATCTGAGGTGCAAGGAGTTCAAGGTTGGCCAAAGGGTCCTGCTCTTTCAATCAAAGCTGAGGCTTATGCCTGGAAAACTCAAATCGAAATGGGCTGGTCCTTTTGAGGTCGTCTCTGTTTGGCCAAATGGAGCTGTGGAAATCAGAAGTTTTGAAACGGAGAAAACGAGCTTGGTGAATGGTCATCGCCTCAAGCCATTCTTTGATGCATCTCAGGTGGAAGTAGTGGAAGAAATTCCATTACGCCATCCTTCTGCTCAGTGAAATGCCATCAGAAAAGTCTAGCCAACGACTATAAACAAGGGCGCTATTGGGAGGCAACCCAATTTTTCGTTTATATTTATATTTTTCTCTTTTACATTTTCTGCTTTTGAACTTACTTTTCATTATTTTTGAGGTTCTGATATATATATATATTGGCTTTTGGAACCTGGATTATCGGATCTCCATGCAGAGCAACCAAGGCTATAATTTACTCCGGTGAATTCCATAACTGCTATTTGTGAGAGATTTCAGATTTTATTATTATTATTATGCTTACAATCACCCCTCTGTCATCTTTGCCGGATGAATACCGAGCACTTCTACTAATGCAGGTTGTTCTGAATAATGTCGAAGTGCTTTTGGTTCTGTTGCTGAATTCATATCTTGTTCTCAAAACGAGCAGCCCTCCCTCCCTCCCTGAGTTTCCCTATTCCCTTCTCTTGTTTTATTTTTAATTTCTTTTCGAGTCTGTACGTTTATCATAGATTCTTCTTGCTTTTAAGCTGAGCTTGCTTGAGGGCAAGCAAAGCTTAAGTGTGAGGAGATTTAGATGTGAATATTTGTGTGTTTTGTTTTGTGTGTTAATTTCCTTGATTACTCTGTTGTGTGGTGTGTTTTGTGGGGGTTTCTGAAGAACTTGGAAATTCAGCCCCAAATGCTCTAGCCGAGCGTTTTCGTCTGAAAAACATCTCCAATTTCAGCCCCAATTGCTCGAGCCGAGCATTTTCAACTGAACTTTTACCTTAAAAAGATGTGTTTTCATGTGTAGAGTCGGTCACAATTTTTAGCATGATGGTTAATAAGGGAATTGGTTTTGATATGGATTAACCTTGCCGGTAAAAGAATCACATGAGCAAACTTTTGTTAGTTGATATCCCCTTTGAAATGCTTAATGATAAACCTCTGAAATCAATCTGAACTTGGTTAAATGATACTTGGGATGACGAACGAGACTTGCATGAAAAAGCCAAGTATAATGTGAGGTCTGAGCCTAGAGTAGAGCACTCTCTACATCAATCTTTCTTTCTGAGAGTTGTGGTAGCTAAGGTCGATGCATGATAAGTTAAAGGAAGGCAAAATTAGGATTAGCCACACATCGTATATAGCCTACCTTTTTATATCCCCTAGTTAGCCCCTCTGAGCCTGACCTTTTCTTTGATTTACCCACTGATATGAAACCCCTAGCCTTGTTATTTATCCTGTTCTTCACCCCATGCATGTATGCTTTAGAACGAAAAATTTAGCTCTTGATGGTTGTGAATTTGATTCGAGTGGCCTGTTTCATAAAATAAAATTTTTTGGTTCTATGGCACCGTAAATGTAACTGGAGCATGTACATTGTGAGTTCTGGTCTGGACAGAAAAAAGCTACAGAAAAAAGGGTGTTGTTTGCCCAGAAAAAATCAAAAAATCAAAAAATCAAAAAAATCAAAAAGTCCAGAACAGTTCTGAAAAAGTCCAGATTTTTGTGTGTTAAATGATATACCTTTGCTGGAATTTTTTTCTCCTAATTGTTCTTGAGCATTTGTTCATAATTTGTATAAACCGTAGAGCCCCTAGGATCTAACCAACATTACAACCCCCAGCCCCATTACAACCTTTAAAGACCTTTTTGGCTTGTTATGTATTGACCAAGGCTACCGCATGAATATTATTGAGTGAATGTCCCTTCATTATCTGTGCTGAGTGAAAACCATGAGGAATTTGTGCTTGTTTCCTTTTGATTAGTTGATAGCTAGGTAAAGAGCGATGTAGGGGGAATTGAGTTGAGTACTAAGAGGGGATGATACCAACTTTTGTTTGTGAACTGAAACTTGAACCTGGCAAGGGGACATTTGTTGATTAACCGATGAAATGAACGCTTGAAATGCTAAATTGTTGTGACCAAGGTTTGTGTGTTAGAGTTTAGTTGTCATGTTCTGTTTTGTTTCGTTTGTTTCTTCTTTCTTTTCAATTCTGGTTGAATTAGAGTCATTAGAGGGAATGGGAACCTGCATGAATGCTTTTATGGAATATGTTCATATCATACTTGAGGGCAAGCATGATTCAAGTGTGAGGATATTTGATGTGTTGATATTTGTGTGTTTTTCTGAAGAATTAATTGCTGAATTATGTGAATTTAAGCACTGATGGACTGTATTTGATAATCAGATTACACACATAGTTGGAGATGAACAACAGGAGCATGAAGTGCTAATTTGGAGCTGAATGAGACTAAATTATGGAGCATTTTCAAAGAATAAAGACATGGAGAAGGAGTTGGGCTGAATTCCTAATTTTGGCCCAGAAGGCCTTGTAATCCAATTCCTAGTAGTAGTAGGGTTTAGGAAAGATTTGGGGAAGTATAAAAGGGGAATGCCCTTTTGGGATTGAGGACATTCAGAAAAAAACACGAACGCACGCGCATCTTCTTCCTCTCTTTTCCCCTTTCCTCCGAATCCTTTCTGTTCTTTCTGTTTTCTTCATCAGACCCAAGAACTAGGGTTTAGATTATTGGATATTTCGGATTTTAATTCGTATTTCGATAATCTCTTCTCTACTTCTTGTTAATTTCATCATGTTTGCATCTTTGATTGTTGATTGTTTAACCCTTATTATGAGTAGCTAATTTCGTATATCGGCTTAGATTTGCGATGTTAGTTCATAAATTGTGAGGATATTGTGCTTATAATCTTCTCCGTGAGTTCTTTGATTGTTCATGATATAATCTATGCTTGCTAGTTTGAGATTGATCACCTTAATCTTGTGGGCTAGGGCTAATTGAGTAGCAAAGTTCTTGTGAAAAGCAGATAACTGATACAGACTGTAATAACAAGATGATGAACAATAAAGTAGATAGTTCTTGCATGCGAATACGTGTTGGGGTATCTATGTTGGGTTCTCTTTGTGCTAAACACTGATAAAAGTTGTAACTGGGTGAGCAAATACTTTCCGGGGAACACTTTGATCAGAGGAATAACGAGTTCAGCAAATACTTGCTCGTTATCGAATAATAAGAGGAGATTTGGGGAGTTCAGCAAATACTTGCTTCCTTATAACTGACTCATTCACGTGAGATTGATTCATATTTAGCCAATGATCAATGATATGAACTAACTAGTAATCTAAGCCGATTGCATTCTCTTATAGACTTTCTTGCATTCATTCCCTTGTTGTGTTTGTGTGTTTGCTGATTTTTAGCTCTAGTTGCTTTACTTTCGTAGTTGTTAGAAAACCAATCTTCAAATTATAGGCGTGGTTGCTAAACCAAAACGTGTTAGTAGGATAAATTAATAGTTTTTGCTCCATCCTCGTGGGATCGACCTTGCTTTCCTCTATACTAATCACTCTTTATTCATTGAGATCGCAGGTTTATTTTGGTGTGTCAAACGACGCCCACCAACCACCCATGGTGGAGGGATATTAATAGGCTCCCCAAACCTTATAAAATAGAGTTTCAAAGAGTTGTTACAAAGGAGCCATAGAAGCTCAAGAATCCAAAATGACTTCCAAAATAATGAATGAATAGGCTAGAGAGTTTCCTATTCATAAACATAGGTTGAGGCATGGTGTTTTGGATACTTAATTATCCAATGCAAGCTCGGGGAACAATTTAGTGATCGAAATTCGAAACACAACTCCGCCACCCGAGGGATTGGATGATCAAATATTCCATGCCTCAAAACATACTACTTAGGCAATAGTTCAAAATTTAAAAAAACTGTCATATAATTCTGTCAAAAGGAGATGTGCTCCTGAATAAGCAGATTATTTGTCCTCCTTGGGGATGATAATGCAGCTGTCCACGTATCTCCTGTTTGTAAAGAAAATCATGGAGTTTGAGTGGGAAATGACTCTCTGTTATCTTGTGTATACTGCCATGGAGCTGGATTCTGGACTTGCAAAAAAAAAAGTAAAAAAGCAGCAATATCTTGTCTTTGATTTTAAAACACTCTCAAATTAGGAATGCCCTGCAAATCTAAGAAAATCAAGCCTTTCAACTCTCTAGGAGCATCCCTAAGGGCAAGAGAGCCAGTAAGCGATAACTCGGAGCTTCGTTTTGCTAAGAAATCTGCTACACAGTTTGATTCTTTGGGAATGTGCATAACTATGTTGTCCGAGTTTAAATGACGTAGAGTAGTACACATAGAGAAAAAATGCCAGTCAATGGATGAGGGATCTAGAATGCCTTTTACTGCAACCATGCAATCAGATTCTATGGTATTTTGGGAAAGACACATCTCTCGTGCAACCTGGAAACCATATTGAATGGCTAACAATTCAGCATGCGAAGGTGAGCGGGCAGTGAAGTGCTTCATTAACATTTTAATAGCCTTACCAAATTGGTCTCTAACAATTACACCTAGCCCTGAGGCACCTGAACTTATGTAAGAGGCATCAACATTTATTTTGAATCCCTGATCGGGTGGGTGCCATTTAACAACATTAACAGCCTTTGGTCTTTTTTCTCTTTATAAAAGGAATCAGACCAGCTTGAATAAGAAACGGATTCTTTTCCAAGTTACCAGATAAGGGGAATGCATGAAAAACATTATTGACTAGCCTCAAAACCTCCTTACACACAGAAGTGGAGTTAAGATTAACATTATCAAATAAAGTTTCGTTTCTTTTAATCCACAAAGCCCGTAATACCATCAAAATGGTTACTCTTATTACTTTACTATGGATTTTTGAGAAACCTTTAAAAGATAAATAGAACCTTAATCTCTGCTGCACATTTATAAAAGTAGGTGGCTGAATCACAAGGATGTTTTTAAAGTAAGACCAACTCTCAGCATTTGCAGAGCACTCGTTGAAATAGTGATTTATAGAATCAGAAATTGCACAAAAAAGACATTTTGATGGTAAATGAAAGCCGAATCTTTCAAGAACATCATCAAAAGGTAAAAATTTATTTCTGATTCTCAAAATAAGTACTGATACTTTGGGAGGAACTGGTTTGCACCATACCTGCTTTAGAAGATTGACTGTATCAGCTCTAGGCCTGAAGGATTGGTAAGCTGATTTTATGCTGAAAACACCATTTCTTGAAGGCATCCAAATGATCTGATCCTCATGAGTGAACGTAATTTCTGCAACCTGTAAAAAATGAAGCACAGTGGTAGCCAAGTGTGGCTCCAAAATAGGGAGGTAAAGAGCTTTGTTTCTTATAAAAGTAGCCAAGGATATTTCGGGAAATGGAATTTTCCATCTCTGGTGGCCAGTCATAGCAAAGTGCTCCTTTACCTGTCCAGTTAGCAAACCAGAAAGGACAACTGCCCTTACCATACAAAATCCTATAATTAGAATTAGAGTGAGCAGTTACTTGGTATATCCTATTCCATATCATAGAAGATTTGTAGGTTTCAGGAAGAGACCAGATGAACTTAGTCCATATCGTCTCATTTTTTTGGAGCTTCCACCATAACTTGCATGAGAAAGCATCAATAAGTGAGTTAATGTCTCTGAATCCTAAACCATTTTCCTCTTTGGGGATGGCCACTCTACTCCACTTTCTCCATATCTTTCTTTGGCCATTTTCAGTTTCACCCCAGAAACAATTGATGGCTATTTTCTCCATCTTTTTTATTACCATCTTTAGAAGTTTTAGTACTGAGAAGATGTGAATGGGTGTAGACATCAGCACATAGTTAATTAAAACTATTTTCCCGGCAGTACTTAACCACTTGTTCTTCCAATTCTGAGTGAGCCTTTCCATTCTCTCTAAGATAGGTTGGTAGTGACTGATTTTGTTTCTGCCATTAAAGAAAGGTACTCCAAGGTATGTAAATGGCATATTTCCTTGCTTCATGCCTAGTATCCTCTTGATTACTCTTTTCCTGGTCTCAGTTGTTCTAGGATGAGAACAAAAAAATCTGATTTAGAGTAATTGACCTTTTGTCCTGAGGTTTCTTCATAGGATTGTAGAAAATTCTTCAATCTTTTCAGATTCCTTTTTTTTGGAGCTAAGGAAAAGGGCAGTGTCATCTGCATACATCAGATGTGTAATGGGGTCATTTGGAAGGTTTATAAGTAATGAATGTTGACAAGTTTCTTTAAGGCTCTTGAGAAAGTTTCAGTCACAAGGTTATATAAGAAGGGAGAGAGAGGATCTCCTTGCTTAATGCCTCTGCTTGAGGGGAAAAACCTCGAGGCTATTCCATTGATTATCACAGAGAACCATGCTGAGGCAATGTTTTGAAGGACTATCTTCACAAAGCTACCATGAAAACCAAACCTTAATAGAATGGAATTCAGGAAAGACCATGACACTCTGTCAAATGCCTTCTGCATATCTAATTTGACGATTAGATTTTAATGCTTGGAGTTTATTGCAAGGAGTCTGGCCATTTCAATCATTTGGATTGTGTTATCTGTGATATCCCTCCCTCTAAGGAAAGCTGACTGCTCCAAAGATGTTAACCTTGGCATGATTGGTTTCAGTCTCTCCACAAGCAGTTTTAAGAAAACTTTGTGGATGAAATTTGAGAGACTAATTGGTCTAAACTCAATAAATGAGGAGGGGTTAGATATCTTAGGAATAAGGGTAAGCCAGGTAGATGAGATAGCTCTGGGAATTTTCTTACCTTGAAGAAACTCATTTACTGCTTCTAGTAAATCTATTTTGATGATCTCCCAGCAGATGGTGAAAAAAGAGCTAGAGAATCCGTCTGAGCCAGGGGCACTATCCTTGTTAAGACCAAAGACAGTACTTCTGAGCTCCTCTTGGTCAGCATGTCTAAGGAGAGAATAATTCTCTTCTTCTGTGACCACCAGTGGAATTTCACTATGAAAGAGTAGTAAATTAGGAAGCAAATTCAAGTTGTTATCAAATGTATTTGTTCTTGAGATCATTCATTAGCATTGTATCTAGGTCAATTTTGCTATCAAATTGCATGGGTAAGTTTGTAAACCATCTAATTTGAAATGACATTGATAAAATTCTATTTGTTATCATCTAGAAAAGTTGTCAATGAGAGTTGTGATGATGCTTTGATTTTTCATAACTATGATTAGGGATGGTTCAGTACAAACAATCACCATTCTCAAAGCAACATGATAAAGTTTGAGGAAAAACCCATGATAAGAAGTCACCAATCTCATGTGTCCAAAGATTTCATTCTCATTAGTTAATTATCTAGTTTGAATCATTATATGATACATTAGTTGTTACTCTAAAGTTATAGTTGTTTCACATTGCTTTTATATATATATATATATATGTATGCTATTAGATATAGTAATTACTCTACAAGATATACTTGGAAATAACCTCTTCTCTGTGGATACGAACCTTACTTGCCATTATATGCTTAATTGTGTGTAGCGGTAGTGAGTGAATCTAAATTGTATATTTGAGAGGTACGGCGACGACCTCCCAAATTTTGGCGCCGCTGCCGGGGAATGAGGCGTATTTCTATGTGTTTATTGTAGTTTTATTTACACTATATCTTTCTTTTTAGTCCTATTTTGGTTTGGAACCCTATTGCTCTAACTCTTGGTGCATGGTTCATACAAGATCCTCGAACCAAGACCCTTTGCAATACGATTCCGAACTAGTAAGAAAATCTCCGTCAACTCAAGCGACAAGTGCAAGAGACACTAGTCGCCAATCCATTTTCCCTTGATAGTGAAGCACTACCTTCCAGCATGGCGGAGGATGACCGAGAAGAGGCTACCAACCAAAACATCCCCCGAAACCAATTTTACAACCCTTTCCAAAATCCTAACACTTCTCCTACCAACATTTTCATGAGAGAGTACATGTCCCCCAACTATGAACAACAACAATCGAGCAATGTTTATCCAAACTCTCAATATGAAATCAAGACGAGAGTAATAAATTTGCTTCCAACTTTCCATGGTAGAGAGGTGGATGATCCAAATGACTTCCTTGAGGCTTTCCACCGAGTTTGTCCTTCCTCTAAATATGCCCGCATGGAGGCAATCCATGATTCCTCTTCATTTATCAGCATTACTTGGTCATTTTCTGGAAGCTCCTTCTCCCTAGTACCTTCATATACAACTTTTGGTTAGGCTCAGATTTTAATTCCGAGGAAGCCAGCTTGCTCAAGGCATCTGCCTTGCTGTTCTCCTCCCGAGGAACCTGGACTAGGCTAAAGGATTCAAACCCGGCTACCAGAGGTTTCACCATCTCCAAGTATTTCTGTAGGATCCTCTCTCGGCCTTCCTATTCTCCTTTCACTTGCTGCACCATAATCTGGAAGTCGATATGCGCTGTGAGAGCCTTGATTTCCATCTCCTTTGCTAGCCTTAATCCCGTGATCAAAGCCTCGTATTCAGCTTCATTGTTGGTTGTCTTAAAGGTGAACTGGACCACGTAGGGGTACTCTTTTCCCTCCGGGTTAACCAAGAGAACCCCCGCTCCGCTACCTCCTGAGTGCGCAGATCCATCCACATACAACTTCCAAGCCGGGGTTGTTTCGGCTTCAGGGATCTCCTCCTCCACCTGCATCCTTGCCTCTGATTCCACCAGAAAGTCAGCTAAAGTCTGCCCCTCAATGGGAGGATTTTACAAAGCTTTTCCGCATTTTGAAAGCCTGGAAAAATCAATCCCAAATGATTTATCATTATGTGGGATCATCAAAATACGTGGAATTAAATTTAACCAAAAACAATACTTTTGAAGTAAAGACAAATGTGCTTTGGACTTTTGCCATGTGATTAATAATTCGAATTTGAACTAGAACCCGCACTAGATGATTGTTGTGCCTGTTAATAAATCAAAATTAAAATTTAATAATTCATCATTATTTTAAATTAAGGAAAATCCTAAAAACAATTTGGACTACGTACATTAGTAAACTAGCTAAACTGGCTGCTGCTACTGAATTTCCTACCAAATTCGAATAATTTGGTAAGCTAGCCACCGATCCAGTTGGATAATTTGAACCCATCCACCATCCCTACGGTAGTTTAAAACAAAAGGCAATAATTATACCAATGTGTTTGATTATATAGAAATATATATTATTCATTTAGGTTAAAATACCCGATTTTGAGATAATGTTTGGGATGAACGTTCATGGTTGGGATAAGAGTTCAACATCTATTATCATTACAGAAAATAAAATATTAGACGTGGAATCAACAGAATAATATGATTAAGATGCCATAACCCGAGTTCCAAATTCTGGAGATGAGATTTGTGATTCATGGTTAGCTTCCACCATCAAAATTATTGGCCGGGATGATTCTAAGAAAAGCAATTTCTGCGTGGTATGCAAGGATGGAAGGTTAAAGATTGAATAAAGACACAAGAAATCCAAACGTCATAGAAATACAATTTACTGCAATAATGTTAAATGAAAAAAGGAAAGTCAGCTCAGAAAGTAATTAAAAAGAATAGGTAAATGGCAAATTCTCATTTGAGACCTGTCTCAAATGAGACCAAAGATTATATGAGACTGCTATTGATTGAATTTGTCGTTGGTGAGATTTAAACCCGCCGATTTTCTTAATTGAATTTGTCGTTGGTGAAATTGACCAAGGAAATGATTAAGAAAATTGACCGAAAGATCAAGCAAATTGAACGAAATATCAAATTAACTGAAAAATCAAGGCAAAACAAAAATACTCAAGGACATTAATTGAAAGATCAAACAAACTGACTAAAAGATCAAGCAGAAACAGTAAATGTTCATTCCCCTACTCTTGGTCTCCACAAGGACAAGTCTCACCCAAGACTTTCTCTAGGTAAATTAGTAACCATTTACTGCAAAGGGTAAATTGCATACGTTTTGCGCAGAATCTTTTTGCGTAGAGGATCCGAAGCGAGACAAATGTGCTTTAGACTTTTGCCATGTGATTAATTTTTCTTATTATCTATTATACTTGTTTTCTCTAATCTGTACATTACTTTTAAAGATAATTTGAATATAGTTTATGTATTTACTTTTTTAAAAAAAAAATTAATCTTTTCCATATTGTTCAGATATTTAATCCATATATTTTATACTTTTATATTGATTTATTTATTTATTTATTTCAAAATTGATTACATTATTTTCAAATATTAATTAGTTTATAATCTATTTCATCATTTGATAATATAACTCCAACCAATCTTTTATAGCATAAAATTAATGGAAATTGTTACATCATAATTTATCAAATTAATTTATATAATTAAATATACATGATGATGTGTAAAAGTGTGATGATGGCTAAATGACCGTGAGCAAAGAGCTGATAAATAAAACAGGGATGCTATTTTCACAACCCAATATCCTAAATCCACAACCCCTTTAGGGTAAATTATACTAAAATATCCCTTATTAAAATTTAATTTTAGTTAGCTATTATTATGAAACTTAATCCTAATCAAACTCTAATTTATGAAATGTACCACACTCTTTATATATAGTATAAAATATTCTTATCAACTTTCACTACAAATTTCACGTAGCTATTGAAATTAATAAGTAAATTCACATCATGTTTGCCAGAGCTTATCTGTAGATCAATTTAGTTCAGTTTAATTCAGTTCAGTTCAGTTAAAGTGTAATTTGATAACATTCATATTAATTCAGTCATGCTGATTTCATTTTTCAATACATTAATTTACACTTCAGTTCAGTTCAGTTTCGTTCAATTCAGTTCAGTTCAATTCAGTACACCGAGAAATAAGTTATAGCAAATAGGGCCTAAATTTGAAGATGTTGAATGAATGTTGAAAGTTTTGAGGATTTCTTGCGCATACAATTAAATTTAACAAAAACTTGAATCCAAAATTTATTATTCAAAAATTAAGGGATTTAAATAATATAAATAAATGTTAATTGAATCCTAAATTTAATGAGGGATGATTAAGTAAATTTATCACCAAATGAGTTGTGGATTTAAGATATTGGGTTGTGGAAATAGATCTTGTGATAAAACATTTAGAAAAAGTGAAATTCAAAGCCTTGAATGAGGCTTAATGGGTGCAAGTGCTCTTACATCATGGAAGCATGGAATCACCCGGTTAGCCTATTTTTACTGTAATTTGCATATACAGTAATTCACCACCAGACTCATGTTTGTGTATTTTTAATATTTATAGATTGATTTCCATGCCTGATTAAGCATCTTTGTGGATTGAAATAAACAACGCACAACAGTCATCACAGGTATGCTTTAATCTATTTCTCAAGAGCTTGCTGGTTGACATTTTTGGTTAATCACATATACATTGTCTGATAACAATGATATATATTGGCAATTTCTCTATGCATGTACTTTTTCACTTGCAAATCCGTATTTTTAACATAATACCCCTAATATTGTTAAGGAAAAAAATTGACTTGAAATGATAGGGTTACATCAACAAACCCCTATATATTTCACCCACGAGAATTGTAGGCATTGTTATTTTAGATGGTCATTGAATTCCATGATGAGGTTTCTAAGTTGTTCTCTGGGGGTAGGCCTTTTTCATTTTGTTTGGTTTCAATAAGTTAAATGTAACTAAAATAACATCACTTCTTTTTTAATCTTTTTTTTGGTTTTTAATTGTATGTGATGCTTAAAGTTATTTTCCTCCTCCGTAGAGTATTTTGTTTCTACGGGAATTGTTTTACACTAGCTTTACTTCTCATTTCTTCACCATTTGCTACAAAGTCTCTCCTCTTTTTGTGTCCTTTACATAGATGGGTTTGGTGACAATTTGGTGAATACTCTTTTGGTTAAGAGTGAGCTAGCATGGGTGATTCCCTGAAAAATGATAATCTTACTTTTAAAGTATGTTACTTATTCATTTTTTAATCCGATTTTGACCAGTTGACTTGGGCCATAACATTGGGCTGGAAAATGAGGCCTATGGATGATTTTTGGACCTTAGGCTGAGTAGGCGGCGACGGGGGTGGCTGTCAGATTTGGTTTGGGAAAGTGGTTTCGATGTTTGGGAAAGGGAAGACAATAACGTTTTGTTTATTTACAAATTTCAAAATCTTCCCTGAAACGTTTGGAACACTGAATCTCACTCAACCACGAATGGGTATATCATTCCTGGTCCTAGATTCTCACTCCGTTCCATAAGTACTCGGTGGCGACGGCTAAGTACTCGGTGGCGACGGCTAGGTGCTCGGCTGCGACGGCTTCTATTTCAACGGAATCCGGGGTCAGCTTCTATTTATCAGGTGGGTTTCTTCAGTCTACTTTGATTTAGGGTTTATATTTAATTGGTTTTGTTTGATTTGAAAATGGAATAAGTATTAATGTTTAGGTTTATTCAGGGGACTTTTTGAATCTGGATTAGGGGTTAGGGTTTATAATTATTTGGTGGTTGTGGCTAGATTTGAATCTGGATAAGGGTTAACTAATACTATATAAAAATCTGCGATGTCCGATTAATTAGTATTTGAATTTGGATTTGGACCAGGAGACAATGTCTGGGAATGTCGATGGTGCTGATGTGACTGAGTAACGTTGTTGAGGAGTGCATAGTGCCTGCAGTGATGAATGTCATTGATTTGGATAAAGAGGTAACGGTTGGTGTGGAAGATGTTGCTGCAGGGAATGGAGAAGATGTTCCTGCAGGGAATGGTGTCATTGTTGCTGCAGGGAACGGTGTCATTGTTGCTGCAGGGAATGAAGTCATTATTGCTGCAGGGAATGAAGTCATTGTTGCTGCAGGGAATGGAGTCATTCGTGCTGCAGGGAATGGAGTCATTGTTGCTGATTTGGATGAAGATATAACTGTAGGGAATCATGTCATTGTTGCTGCAGGGGATTGTGTCGCAGGGGATGGAACGTGTGAAGTTGAAACTGAACTAGAAGATACAGACGATGAGAATGAGGAGAATCAGCCGAAGGTTCCAGAGGTTGCTGATGGAATGAGTGAACCAGAATTTACAGTCGAAGATGAGGACGAGGAAGATGAGGAGTGGTATGAGAACGAGGAACAGGTTCCAGAAGTTGAACCAGTCACCCAAGCTGAGGGGGGAGAAACAAAAAATGGTGGTGAAGATCATACTGAAGAAATTGCGGCGCCTACTAGGGGCATGGAGTTCGAATCCGCCCTAGCCTTTGTAACCCATATCCATCGATATGGATTCGCTAATGGCTTCTAGGTCAGAATCAGGGACTCGGCTATTTGCAAGTCAGCAGCAGTTGATTTAGGAAAGAATGTAGGTTATGCCTCACGCGCCCGGGTTCATTGCCTTGCCAACGAGGAACACTACAGCAAGTACGTGAGACTCACCATTGAATGTAGCAAAGCTGGAGTGAACCCGGTTACTAGAGTTGGTAGACGCCGCAGCCACTCAAGTAGGACACGTTGTATGTTCAGAGTTTTTGCCAGCAAGTCGTCGTTGGATGGTACTTGGAAGATTGGTAAATGTGTTGTGGAACACAATCACGAATTGTGTGTGTCTAATTCTAGGTTTCTGCCCAACTACCGTAAGATTTCCCCCGAGGATGCAAAGATAATACTGGAAAATGATGCAGCAGGGGTAAAGATTGGTAGCAACTTTCAAGTGTTTGTGGTTAAGTACGGTGGCTGCGCTGGTGTGCCATTCACAAACGAGACTTGAGGAACTTGCTTAGGGAAAACAGTAGGCGGCAAGTTGCAGGTGGTGACTTCAATGCTATGGAGAAGCACTTCTGTGAAATGAAGCAGGAAAATCCTAATTTTTACTATGAGTATGACATTGATGAGAATGGAGTACTTAGAAATGTCTTCTGGGCCGATGGTAGAAGCCGGGCTGCAGCTAAAGAGTTTGGTGATACAGTGTCCTTTGACAGCACATACGTGACCAATAGGTATCGGATGCCCTTTTCACCGTTCATTTCAGTGAATCATCAGGGGCATTCTTTACTTCTGGGATGTGCAGTGATAACCATGGAGGATGCTAAAAGCTATGAATGGGTCTTTAAAGCTTGGCAACGTTGCATGGGAAGGGCACCAGTTGGCATTATAACTGATCAATGCAAAACAATAGGTACGTTAAGCTGTATAATGTTCTGTACATGCTGAGAATAATGTGAATTGATTTTTAGTATGTTGAAAGTGTGGTGAAAGTTTACTGCATTGTGAGTATGTCGAAAGTGTGTTGTAAATGTACTGGATTATGGGCATGTTGTTTGTGTAGTGGATTTTGAAGTTAGTGAACTCCAGTTAGTTTTCTTGTCGTTAAATAAATGTTAACATAACATCGTTATAGTGCATGTCAGGAAATATTTCCCCACACTGAGTTGATGGTTTGAGAAACTCTTGAAATCTGATGAATCATAGTGATTTGTGGCTTATGAAATCTGAGTCAGTTGATTATGTGAATCATCCTGATTTTACTGGTTTTTTGTTTATAGTTATTATGTTCACTATAGGTGTTGATTGATTATTTGATGTGAAAATTGATGAGCAATATAACAATGTGAAAATATGTTAATGTATGTCAGCCAAGGCGGTTAGGACAGTGTTTCCTGATACAAAACACCGGTGGTGTATATGGCATATCAAGAGGAATCTGTGCAAGAACATGGGCAGTGCTAGCAACTGGGTGGAGATAAACTCAGAATTCCGTAAACTACTTAGCCATATGATGACGGTGTCGGAATTCGAGGATGGGTTGAAGGCCTGGGGTGAGAAGCACAAACTGGAATCAAAACCGTGGTTCAAGGATTTGTTAAAGGACAGAAAGAGGTGGGCTCCTGTGTACTTCAAGAACAATTTTTGGGCTGGCATGTCGAGCACCCAACGGAGTGAGGGTATGAATCACTTCTTCAAAGGGTATCTGACTCCGGACACTACACTGAAGGTGTTCCTTGATCAGTATGGTCTGGCTGTAGAGAAAAGAGCCAATGAGGAGAATACACTGAAGTTCAGCAATGCTTATCGGACTTGGAGTACCACGACGAAGCACGGGTTTGAGGTCGTATTTCAAGAGCTTTTAACATCTTCTAAGTTCTTAGAGATCCAGGAGCAGATTGAAATGCTGAATTATTCGAATGGGACGATGATTTCTGGGAACGATGATGAGGTGAAGTATGAAGTTGTGATGAGCAAGATTTTTCATGGGGTGTCTAGGAGAAGGAAGTTTGTAGTCTGCCTTGACAAGGCAACAATGGATATGAGGTGCGAGTGTAAGAACTTTGAGTTCAGGGGTATACTCTGCAGCCACGCGATGAACGTAATGGTTTTGGAAGGCATCGATGTTGTTCCTGAGAAGTTCTTGTATTCAAGGTGGAAGAAGGATTTGCCCAGGGAGTATTTGAAGGAGAAGTTTTGATAGGCCCTAGATATACTCTTATTTTGTAGCATTTGAGAGCTGTTTTAGATAGTATTTTGTACTTTTATATTAGACTTTTGGACCGAATCATTCATGATGGTTTGAAATTGAAGACGTGCATTTCGACTTTGAATTGCACTTGCGATAATTTTGGATGATTTAAAGACCTTCTATGACCGTCCTGGAGGAAGCAGATACATTGAAGAACCGGTCGTAGAAGTGGCGTGAAGGCACACTCTCGCGGACCGCGAAACCTAGGTCGCGGACCGCGAGGGTGTGTGTTGCTGTTTTGAAGATGCCAAGTTCCGCGCGGTCCACGAAACTCCGGTCGCGAGCCGCGAGGACCAGCACGAGGACCGCGAAGCCGAAGACGCGCGGTCCGCGAAACTCCGGTCGCGAACCGCGAGGACCAGCGCGAGAACCGCAGCGAAGCCAAGACGCGCGATCCGCGAAACGTCGGCCGCGGTTCGCGAGGATCAGACGCGCGGTCCGCGAGACCTCGGTCGCGGACCGCGGACGCCATGGACGCGCGGGCCGCGAAACCTCGGCCGCGAACCGCGAGAACCGAGCTCGCGGTCCGCGAAGGTTTTCGCGCGGTCCGCGAAAGTTGCCCTGCAACTTGCACTTTATTTTGTTTTAATTTTAATTTTGTTGGACTATAAAAGCAACTTATCCTCATTGTTAGAGGATCGTTTTTTTACAGAGCTTGAACTCATTTTCCTTCATTTTCCTTTGAAATTTGATCTTTGAATTCACTATGGTTTGTTGTATTGATTATGGTTTTGATAATCTAACTATGGTAGTAGGCTAAAACCCTTCTTGGGTATATGTGATTGGACTTCTTCTTATGGATTGAGAACATGATTCATGAAGCTTAGGAATGGTGATTTGCTATTGAATGATCATAATTTATATGTGTATTTGATGCTTGAAATGATTAGGAATGATTTCCTAGTGATAGATATGTGTTGGATATGTGTTAGATATTGCTTTTCCATGGTTAGAATGTTATCATTCTTTCTATGTAGGAGTAGTAAATTAGGAATCGAATACATGTTGTTATCAATTGTATTTGTTCTTAAGATCATTCATTAGCATGATACCTATGTCAAGTTTGTTATCAAATTGCATGGGTAGGGTTGAGAAACATCTAATTTGAAGTGATATTGATTTAATTGAACTAGTTGTTATCATCTAGTAAAGTTGTCAATTGAAGTTGTGAAGATGCTTTCATGTTTCATAGCTATGGTTAAAGATAGTTTCTCACTAATGTTCACCATTCTCAAGGCATCATGATAAAGTTTGAGGAAAATCTCATAATAAGAAGTCACCAATCTCATATGTCCAAGTTTCTTATTCTCTTAGTTAAATCTTTAGTTAGAATAATCTTATGGTAAAGTAGTTTTAACTTTAAAGTTCTAATAGTTTTACTTAGTAGTGTCTTGAACAAAACTCAACTCAAACCCCCCCCCCCCTGTTTACATTGCTTTTATATATGTATATATATATATATCTACTACAAGATATACATAGAAATAACCTTTTCCCTGTGGAATGAACCTTACTTTCCACTATATGCTTAATTGTGTGTAGAGGTAGTAAGTGAACATAAATTGTATATTTGAGAGGTACGGCGACGACCTCCCAAGTTTCCATACAAAAATCTGAAAGGCAATGAAACAGAGGCAATGAAGAGGTATGCTCAGATGGCAGAGGCAGGCTCTAGACTAAGTTTGTCAGCCATGCAGGACGAGTCTGTGTTCAGAGAAGTGATGCTGGAGCTTGGTAAACTTTGCTTACATGTTCAGTGCAAAACCACTTCAAGCATTATTGTTAGCTCAACTATGGGAGGATTTGGAAGGGTTTATGGCAGAAAGGGTAGAGGTAAGGAACCCGAATCTAGGGATCAAGTAGAGAAAGATGAGACCGTACGTGTGAAAGATCCCGTGGATCGTCGAGGCAGGGGAAGAACTCCAACTAAGAGGAAATGGGCGGATTTGGACAAGAAAATATCCGGGTCCCATAGGAAAGGTAGCAGGAAAAAGAAGCAGCGTGGAGATGCGCCAGTCGGAACACCCGAGCAAACGATTGTCATGCCAGAGGTATGTTCTGGAGATAAAGCGTGAATACATCAAATGTGACGACGTCGTCGTGTTTTTCATTGAACCCTGAACTCTATTTTATGTTTGTACCTCTTTGTTGTAGGTGTCAGGTGTATTTGGCTATGATCGCCTCAGAGGTGTGCAGATGACGCAGCCTACCCCATTCTGGGTGCCACCCTTTCCATTTTCTGTGACAGTGAGTCCAAGCCCCAGTAGCCAGCCTTCAACAGCCTCAGAACGGAGCAAGAATGTGCGGCCAGGGGATGGCTTCCCAAGGATGACTCAGTGAGGTCGTTTATTTCACCTGCTTGCCTTATTTTGCCTGATATGGTGCTTCGTACATTTCACCATAAAACTGGGTACTAATTATTAAGTCGAGCCTGTGTATGCTCGCTCGGTGATTGTTTTTCCGATTGTGTTTTGGGAAATTAGTTGTTTTTGTTGCCTCTTTTGTTTCTGGGAAGCTGTAGTTTCTGTTGTTATTTGCGATTTTTGGGAGAATTGTTTTAAGTAACAGGTATTCCTTTGAAGTTCCTCATTTGAATAAACTTGTAATAAGTTCCTGGTACTGGATTCTAATGACATTCTTATTTCTTAGCTTAGATTCACCTAGTTTTATTTTTTGGTTTTTATTGTTGTTCGAGAAGCACACAAGTTTTAAGTAAATGATTTAGTAGAAGCATACTTCCAATTAGTAAGCAGAAAACTTATAATATAAACACAAACACAAATTTCCATGTTAATATGGCACCCAGAATACTTTGGTCATATGACAAGGCAGGCACACAGAATTCAGATTAATAATGATATAGACTAACCAAAACTCAAGCAAACAGATGATAATTCAGGTCAATAAGGATACACAAAGAAAAACCAAATTCAGAAGCAGGATGTTACAGTAATAAGGATTACAGTAATCCAGAACCAAAACATCTTCAAAACAAAGAAACCACTAATCCAATGAGACGTCAAGTGAACTTAGACATGTGTTGGCGCTAGGGCTGTGCAACCGGTCCGACCCGGACCGGACCGGACCGGAACCGGTTTGGACCGGGACCGGAATGCCCATAAATCTTGGACCGAAGACCGGACCGGAAAGGGGATATTCTGGACCGGGACCGGTCCGGAATTATTCCGGGTTTGGACCGGACCGGACCGGTTAGACCGGAATTTTAATATTTTATTTTTTAAACTTTATTTTTATTTTAAAAATTAAACTTTTTTTACTACAAAAAATTTATTAATATGAAAATTATAATAAAAATGAGTTATATTAAAATAGAGTGTGTGAAACATGATTGCATGATTTTTAAATATTAAAAGAAGATGCAATGGTCTCACAAAAGATTAATATTGGTCAAAACAAATGAGAGTAAAAAATTTATAACAATTAAAAACCACCTTTATAAATCTCTAAATTTCAATAAATATAATTTTAATTGATAGAATAATATTAATATTAATGACCAAAAATAAAATAACACATAAATTAATTAATAAATATTTAAAAATATAAATTATATTAAATACCGGTCCATCCGGTCCGGACCGGAAAATACCCGGTTTTGGACCGGACCGGACCGGACCCGGAATTCCTAAAAGGCTTGGACCGGAGACCGGACCGGAATCCCTTATATCCGGTTCCGGTCCATTACTTTCCGGTCCGGTCCGGTCCATTTTTCCGGTCCGGACCGGTTCAAGCACACCCCTAGTTGGCGCAGCTTAATTCTGTACAAAGCCTCGTTGGCCTTACATAAATTGGAAACGTTGTAATTCACGCAGACGTCATCGGTTTTGGATCTTACTTTCTCATGCTCCTTGTTCAGCAATTCAGCTAGTAGGTCAAGGCGTTTCTTATGAACGCTGTATGCCCTGGAGACATCCTCCTGTGAGTATATTCAAACTATTACATTTAGGGAGGGCCGAAGTACTAGTTCATTAACACAGATTTTGAAATTCAATCAAAGATTTCACCCATTTCACCCTTTTACCTTTCCGACCTTGAGGTAAAAATCTGCATCGTGTTGGGCATCCGCCCCCATATCTTTAACATAATCAGCCACCCGTTGTTTCATCTTTGCTAGCGCTGCCAAATAAACGTAAATGTAAACTAGCAATAAGTTTATGTTGCATCGTATTGATTTTGTTGTTGTAAACATGGGATTAAGCTATGTAATGAATGTAGAACCTGTTGGTAATTCTGTTTCCGCTTCCTCAACACTCTTCAGTAACCGCTGGTGACTGGCTGCGCGTTCGTCTGCCACCTCCGGAGTCGCCATCGGATGGAAATTGTAATTGTGAAATCGGAAGAGAGATATTTTTGGTCTACAGAGCTATGATAAAAGCAAGCCGAATCTGTCAGAGTGTTTTGGCCTGGGAAATTGGGAGCGTACTCGTGAAGAGGTCAAGATTTTCGGTCAATGAAGAAGGCAACTAGAGGGAAATGAAAAATTAAGATTGAAATGAAAAATTGAAATCTAGTTATGCAACTCTCACATTATTACAATTGTACAGTGAACATGAATTTCACATGAAACTATCTCAATTGAAACAATTACAATTTGTAAAGATTAGCCATTGATTGTTTTAATTTGGTTAGACACTAAGGGAGTAAATAAAATCAGTTCAATTACATAAATTTAATACGGATAGAAGTTGAACAAAAACCCAAAAGCGCTACAACCTAAACCATTTACGGCCACCATGTTAAGAGGTATATATCATAGCACCGTGATAAAGCATGAACCCACGGTGACAAGAGCTAAACTCACAATGTCATTACATAGGTTTGTATGGTTCAATACTATTTACGGTACAATATACTATAGGGTTTTGAGAGAGATTTTATCGGATGTATAAATACTAAGTACATGTACTGACCAGTTATGTGTTTAGGGTAGGAAAAAGTTTTATATCCATGGAGTTATTATTCGATTGAACTAATAAATGATTAATCAAACATATACAAATTCTTCAGTGCATCCAAATGGTTTATTAAACTAAATGTAAACGAAGTTTTTGTATAGTCTGAAACTATTGATAATGTTTATATATGTGGAAATAAATAATGTAATTCAGTGGTTGAAGTTATAATTACCCGTTCATATACTAAATATCTAATGTGACAAATTTCATAATGTAATTAAAACGATATGAAATAGTTTTCGTTTGAGCTAAAGATTATGTTGATCCAAATTTTCTCCACTGTGTGGCTTTCTATTGGCGCCCAAGTTTTGACATTGGCGCCTATTCCATTCCTCCCGCCCTCAAATTCCCGCCCAATTTTGGTCAATTTTCCCGCCCCCCAAATTCCATTCCTCCCGCCTAATAAGGACTTTTATTATAAATGTATGATTGTAGTTGCCCACAATTTCAGACAACAGATAATACACATAATGGCTCCTGTATCCGACCGGAAGCGTAAGTCGCCGGAATTAGACAGTCCAGCGTTTGTTACAATTTCACCGACTTCCCTTCAGGCACTCTACGGTGAAATGGCGGGAGACTATCAAAGGCTGAAGAATGAGGTGCGAGAGCTTTTCAGGCGAATGATTGAAGCGGGCGAAGGGATGATGGTGAAACAGCAATTAGTGGCTGCACCTCCATTGTATAAGCTTCTTGAGTCATACGATGAGCAGGTTTTATATTCCAAGCTAGCACCCCCGAAAGTAATGAGCAGAAAGAGGCTGGTGATGGAGACACCTTCTCCCGTGAAACATTCTCACTCAGACTCAACCCCATTCCCTGTAATGAAATTTGAGTAGTTAGTGTGCCAATTTCAGGTTCCATTTCAGCTAACCTCATCAATAGTCTTGTGATGATTTGGTTAACTCATGTAATCTGGAATTCTGTCATGGAATAAATCGAGCAAATTCAGTTACAATAACTGTCTCCTTTTACTTAACGTAATTTAGTCAAGTTGCTTGATTTGAGTTAATTGAAAAAAGGAATGAAGTCAATGTTTTAAAACTTATTTAGAACGAAAAATAAATTCATATAAGTTGTGATAAAGTTAGCCAAAATACATAGAACGTGATACACCGACCGCTGATCATCACTTGATACAGGCAAAATAGAACAGAACTAACAAAAGTTGTCCGGGCGAACTTCCATCAGTTCCTCAAGGAACGCAGAAGGGGATGATCGCAACAAAATCAAGACGCGAACAACTAACGTCCTTCTAACTGTTATGCCTAAGAGGAGGCTTTCTTAACAGAAAGCACTGGAGGTGGCGCCAGCATATGGAGACGTTGTGGAGCCACATTCCATGGAGATGCCGGGTAAGGGGGTGGCGGCAGAGGGTCCTCCTCGTCTACGAGAACGAAGCGGCCACGGCGTGCAATGTCAGCTTGACCCTCTAGCATCATCAGATGATTAGCTCCGGCCTGGAAATCTACCTCGTCGTCGGAGAGAACAGTACTTCTGGCTCATCGTCGTCGGAAATGAAGATCACGTCTGGGTTTCCTTTGATAACAGAAACTCGTGTGGCTGTCATTGGCTTGTTGCGGCTCTGTTTTGGCTTGCTGTTCTTGAAGGTCTTGGTAATCGGAGGAACGGCAAAGGTTCTGCGCGGTACAAATCTTCCACTTGAAGCACCGGTGGGACGGGAAGGAGTTTTGGTGTTTCTGATAGATTTGCTTGGGCTGTTTTTGAGAGATTTGCGTGAGACAGTCTCCAAAGAGACAAGCTTGTGACAGTTTCTTGTGTGATACATTGTTGCGTTGGAATGGATGTAGTGAAAAAGATGTACTGAAAAATATGTACTGAAAAAGGGTTGGGTGAGTATGATGATAGATGGGTTAAATTTATAGGCAAATTCTTTGTGCGCCAAATTCCTTACAATAGGAAAAAAATTGGCGCCACACCAAAAACATCCACCCTAGAATTTTTGATTGCATACATAATATGTGGATACAAAAATTACTTCGTACGTATATGGCATCCTCAATTATCTCCTCAGTATTAAAAAAAATACAATTACTTATGATAACATTTGTATAAAATCGATATCACTTATTACCTGCTTACTTGGATATAAATAATACATAATATTCATTATGATATGAGACAGCTATTGATTGAATTTTTCGTTGTTGAGCTTTAAACCCGCTGATTTCCTTGATTGAATTTGTCGTTGATGAAATTGTGCAAGGATATTATCAAGAAAATTGACCGAAAGATCAAGCAAATTGAACGAAAGATCAAATTAACCGAAAAATCCAAGGCAAAACAAGAATACTCCATTCAAGGACATTGATTGAAAGATCAAACAAACTGACAAAAAGATGAAACAGAAACAGTAAATGCTCATTCCAATGCTCTTGGTGTCCACAAGGACAGGTCTCACCCAAGACATTGGCCCTGTTTACCAGAGCTTATCTGTAGATCAGTTCAGTTCAGTTCAGTTCAATTCAGTTCAGTTCAATTCAGTTCAGTTCAGTTCAGTTCAGTGAAAATGTAATTGATGAAATTCAGGTTAATTCAGTTATGCTGATTCCATTTTTCAATACATCATTTTTTACTTCAGTTCAGTTCAGTTCAGTTCAATTCAGTTCAGTTCAATTCAGTTCAGTTCAGTGCATGGTGGAAATAAGCTCTAGCAAACAGGGCCATTTACCGTTACTAAAATGGTGATCAAAATTTAAATTTTTAGGCTTGGGCATCATTAGCATGAAGTATCACAATTATTAATTTTATAGGTTTGAGCATCATTAGCCTGAAGTATCACAATTATACTCAACTCCAAGTAGTAATTCCAAAATGAGCTTGTATTTTTCACCACTTAATCTTAATACGGTTAATTATTGCATCTAGATCTACAATTCAAAGTTAAAAACACAAAAGGACTGGAGTCCATTACTTTAGGCTGTATGTTATTTGTCAGCTATGATACAATTCCGCCCCATACTTGAGTACAGCCGTGCTACTCCCTTACAAAATAGGGAAAAGGATGCCACAAGGAAGATTTTTACGATGTCCTTGTGGGATTATCTACCGGCAAAACATGATGTGACAGGCGCCGAAATGGTTGGCATACAGAGCAACTGGCCGGTGCGGAACCCCAAACCAATTTTTGCATACAGATTCCCTCAATTCCATTTTCATAATGAACTAGAATCGGATGGGAACCAAACCAATGTGTCCAAAACGAAACTAGTCCAAAAGGAGGAGAAGGTTAGGTCGGTTTCTCCCAAATCTAAATATTCCGACGTTTAGACCTAATTGAATTAGACTATTTATTGTTTTAATACAAGTAATTATGTTTAATGTTTGTCGAATTAAACAAAAATATCTAATTCTATTAATTTATGTAAATTTCCATAATAAGTAAATATAATAGAGATACATGTTAAAATAAATTGATATTAGGCCTAGTATTATATACAAAAGGTTATCACTAAAAATTGGGTTTATTAAAAACAAAATTGTCTAAAATGTACAAGATAATATTTCCTATTGTTTGGGCAAAAGGTTTTAAAGCCTAAACAACAAGTGTAGTGTCTAACCACCAATTAGCGTGTTAGACCTCACAAATTGCTTCACAGTTCTTATACTCCATGAGCATGTAGTGAAGTATGTTTCGTTATAACTAACAATTCTCCTCGATCAGAAACCAATACTAGTATGAGTCTATAAAACCAGTATTACCATAGGTTCGATTAAAGTAAATACGGATGTCACATTCAAAAAATTCGGATGTCACATTCAAAAAATTCGGATGGGTTTAGGGTTTAAATCTGTTGTCTTGAGTGTCTAACCAGTTACTGGGTTAGACCTCAATGATCGCTATACAGGTCTAATTCTCCATCAGCATCCAATGAAGTAGAAATACTTAAAGGTCACACTTCTCCTCACAAATACGTAAATTTTATTTTAAATGCTTCAAAGGATAATAGATCACGAATTGCATGGGTTCAAACCCTAAACCCTTACATATAACCATCTCATTGGACCTCACTGATCGCTACACAATTCTAACTCTCCATCAGCAAGTAATGAATTGCAATTGAGATTGGCTCTAGCTTCTCCAATGAGATGCACCAATACTAGTATTTAATTTAGCAATGCTTAAAAGGAGAATACATCACTAATTGCGTTGGTACAAACCCTAAACTTCATACCCTAAACCCTTACATGTAACCACCTCATTGGACCTCACAGATCGCCACACAGTTCTAACTCTCCATCAGCAAGTAATGTATTACAATTGAGAATAGCTCACGCTTGTCCTCATGGCAGCACCAATACTATTATGTAATTTACAATGCTTCAAAGGATAACGTATCACTAATTGCGTGGGTTCAAACCCTAAACTTCAAACCCTAAACCCTAAACTCTAAACCCTAAAATCCAAACCCTACACAATTCTAACTGTCCATCAGCAAGTAATAAATTACAATTGAGATTGGCTCAAGCTTCTCCAATGACGTGCACCAATACTAGTATTCAATTTAGCAATGCTTAAAAGGAGAATACATCAATAATTGCGTTGGTACAAACCCTAAACTTCATACCCTAAACCCTTACATGTAACCACCTCATCGGACCTCACAGATCGCCACACAGTTCTAACTCTCCATCAGCAAGTAATGTATTACAATTGAGAATAGCTCACGCTTGTCCTCATGGCAGCACCAATACTATTATGTAATTTACAATGCTTCAAAGGATAACGTATCACTAATTGCGTGGGTTCAAACCCTAAATTTCAAACCCTAAACCCTAACATATCATCCCAATAACACTATATCGTCATTCAACTCCCTTTGTACTAGTTAGGTATCATCCATTGATGCTCAGTAATCCTAAGCTTACACCACATGGTTTATTGAAGGTAACTAAGCTAACACTATTAAAGATACTAGTGTTTTAACTATTTGTAGCCCAAACTTCCCATCAAATGACTTTAATATCCCATGTATTTAGTCTACGAATTTTACATGAACTAAAAACTAAGGCCATCTATCCTCGGATGTGAAACTTGTTAAGTCGGTTAATTGAGTCTTATATGTACAGTTCTAACTATAATCTATCTACACAGCCATCAAACAAATGTACAAGGGCATATGGTTAGCCGGACTATGTGTTACGTCCAGGATGTCTCGATTTTTGGTGAACATGTATGATCTATCGTGTTTATAAATATATGAAACGATCAAATTATCCTGCATTAATCAGCTAGTTAATTGTTAGAGCATTTGTATTTAAAGCAAAATTAATATTGCTTCACATAAAATTGATGTAGGATTGCGGATTGCAAGTGGTTGAAGTTTCTGATAAACTTACTTTTTTTCGTATGTTGCTTATTAATTGTTTAATCAGATTCGAATAATTGGTTCTATTTTCTTCGAATCGATTCGACTAAAAAGTATTACCCACGCCCGAATTGCTGATTTACAGGAAAATCCACCCGCGAGATATGTGTGAAGTTCGTTTGTAATTGTAACAAAATAGATTTTTTTTTTGAAATAGTAACAAAATAGATGGAATGATGGAATATTGGTTGCACCGCCTGCGCACGTCCAAATCAATGCCGTGCAACATGCATGTAAAGGAATGTCAGGTTGGCAGATTGCAACACCTGGACTAAAAGAGCTGGACGTGGGGCCTTTGATTGGAAGATAACTTTTGGCATCCAAGTTGCAAGGGCGGAGAAGAAATACCTTGCAAAATTTCTTGAGCAAAATGTCTTCTAAGGCGTATCTAATTGAGCAAAATGCTTGTCATAGGAATCGAACACTAACCTCCGAGCTGCATATTTTGAGATTTACAGATTTACCACCATGCCAAGCTGGATACTTCGATGGATTTTTTGTTTGAAATATTTTTATATCCAGAAGAACATATAATAAATAAAAAGTAATGTATTAAATTCGAAATCACAAGAATTGGTGTTATTGGTTTATAATAAAGTTTGAAATATAATACTGTATGCATCTAATTTCAATATAAAATAAAAATTACAAGTTTAAGTTGCTTTATACTGTAACAGATCTACACAATTCAAATGATACTAATCATGGATCATCATTTCATGCTCAATTGCACACGAAAACCATTAATGTTGACTGTGGCTTACACTATTATAGATAATTGTTGAATATACATCGACCCTAATTGCGTGGGTTCAAACCCAGAACCCATACATCTAATCCAAACCATGGGATCAATCATCACTCAACTCGATTGCCATTAAACATGGATCATGCTTTGATGGTCAATGCACACGATTAATCGATATGGAACTTTGTTTCTACTGTTATTGATAATTGTTGAATGTACATCAGTTATTATTAACGTCCATAATGATTTGTCCCTAAACATGCCACTAATTGTATAAGGTTCGAACCCTAAACCCAAAAACCTAGTCCATATCATGGGATGAAACATCAATTAAATCGCTTGGCACTAAGCATATATCATCCATTGATGCTGAACCACGATCCAAACTCAAATGCTAATCAACAAAGAATCAGCTTTATCTGTGATGTAGGATTAATTTTTCAATCTATTCTCCATTATCATCCAAGTTAATACCGTGTTTGTGATTTTGGCTGTTTTCAATCATATTTTGGTTTATGGTTAATATCGATAATGACTTTTATTAATTACTGTTGATTTTGGGTGTAAACATTGACTCCTTATCCCTCCAACTATTGTGTGGTTTGCAACTAATCAATAAATGCAATGTGTTTGATTACAAGCCACGGACAGTGTCACTATAAGGAGTATGAAACCTGATAATACCGGCCCAAAGCCCTGTTGGGCCAAGAAAGGGGCCCATGGCCCGGGATCGAGAAAGCAGTGCCTTTCCCGGGTAAGGCACGTCCGGGCAAGAAGAACGACAGATGGTGACAAGGAGAAGTGGTCCTGAACCTTATCCAAAGTAGGCAACCTCAACTATAAATAATAGTCTCAAACAGTGAACAAGGTATGTGACTTATATCTCTCTAATTTATATTGAGAGCACCTTCCGTACGTTTTCCTTCTCCGCTATCCCCATCTCATCATCACGTCGGAGCTTCTTCCCCGGGACGCCTCCCGGGGATTGTTTTGCAGGATCGTAGAGGGCTGACCAAGGAGGAGACCCGGATAGCGTTTACTCTCGGGAGACGGACGGATTTTGGTAGCATCAATTGGCACGCCCGGTGGGACCTCCACCTTCGCATGATGGAGTCGCCAAGGAGAGGGCGCGGGCGCCCGAAGAAGAACGCGGCACCTTCAGGGGATGGTTCCCTTCCACCCCCGGGAGATGATGTGACCTTGAGGCAGTTGCAGGAGGAGGCTAGACACCAGCGGGAGCTAGGGGTACCGCATGATGGTCACGTGGAAACGGCCTCCGACGAAGCCGACTCGGAAAGAGAGTACCAGGAGGAGCAAGGACCAAGGCCCGCCGGGGGAGGCAGTCCCCGGACCCAGGGGCCTGAAGCCCGGGAGGAGGGGCAATCCTTAGTCCAGTCGGAGGAATTGGCGGCGTTGGAGTTCATGAGAGCCAACAAGGGGTTGTACCGCCAGTGGGTACTCTCTACCCGGGAAAGTTGTAGGCGGAGGGACCCTGGAGGAAACCCGGCAGGCCCTCCACGGGGATATCAAAGAGAGGTTATTGACCTGGACGGAGTCGTTCAGCCGCCGAGGATACAGGGGCGTGTGAACTCTTCCACCGTCCCACCTTCTTTCCCTCCGAGTTTCGGGGTCGAAGGGGGAGTGGCTATGGGGTGACAATCGAATTTGGTTCCACACGCTCCACCCTATTACCCGCGTTCCAGCTGGGGGGCGGGACAAATTGGGTACGACCTTCCAGTCATGCCGGTGGAGTCGCTGGGTTATCAGGCCCCTGGAACTCAGGGGAACCCGATCCAGTATTCCATGCCCATGCATGGATCAATGGGGATGAACTACGGTCACCCGGAGAGATACTACCGGGAGGACGAGAGGACGCGAGGCTATTAGATGGCGCAGCAGGACCCCAACTCTCTGGAGGCTCGATTAGACAAACTGGTGGGAAGAAATGGGGCAAAACCTACCTCCCCTTGGGTCCCTCGAGTGCTTGCGTACCCATGGCCCCCGGGCCTCCGGACTCCGGAGGGAATCCCAACATACAATGGAGAGACAGACCCGGAAGAGTTTGTCAGAACGTACCAGAACCTAATAGTGTCAAGGGACTTCCCGGAGGAATTGAGATGCAAGTTGGTGGGCTGTCACCTGAGAGGGAATTGTCTTTCGTGGTTCGATTCTCTGCCCCGAGAAAGCCTCAGAGATTATTACGATTTCTCTAAGGCTTTACTGTTCAGATACGCCGGGTTAAAAAAGGAAGGAAAACAGCTGACTGAGCTTCTGGCCACCCGGCAGAAGGCTGCGGAAGGGTCAATGGAGTACTACCGAAGGTACATGGACGACAACATGAAGGTCGTCGACAGGCAGCAGCAGGAGAAGGCGGTGATTAGCGGGTTTATAAATGGCCTGAGGGATATGGCGTTGTTCCAGAATTTGATGGAAAACATCCCGGAAACCTTTCACAACCTGCAGATGGCGGTGCAACTGTACTGTGCGGTTAATGACGCCACGCGGAAGAGAAAAGAAGAATTCGGGGGATTCCTCCCGGATAAGATGGAGAGAAGGAGGATGGTTGACCCAAGTAGAAGGGACCCTGCTCCCACGCCGGTAAAACGATCAAGAGCAGACAGTTTTACCCCGCTCAGCAAATCCCGAACGGAGATCCATGCTATCCACAAGGATTTGTTCCCGGATCCGCTGCCTATCCAAAGGACCCCGTCTAGGGAAAATGCGGACAAATGGTTCGCCTATCACAAGTCTTATGGACATTTGACAGAGGGGTGTAGGATGCTGAGGAACGAGATCGAAAAATTGATAGAACGGGGACAGCTGAGAGATTGTGCGGCGATGGAAGCAAAGAAGGAGAACCCGCGGGACCAGCCTCAAGAGCAGCCCCGGAGGAGGTGGAGGCCTAACCCGGGGAGAGGAAACGGGAGAAATCAAGGCAACCAAGGCAACTGGGCCCCGGGGAGGCCTGCCATAGCTTCCGCACCAGTCCAAGCAGTGGAGCCTGCCCCGGTACCCAACAGGATGATCAACGTGATAAGTGGAGAAATCGGAGAAGCATGCCAGTCAGTTTCCGCTATCCGGGCTCGGACGCGATATGTTCCCCCGGGAGAGATTCAGGGAAAAAGATTTCGCCCCGAGGAGGCTCTCACTTTCTCTGAAGCGGATGGAGTCCCGCCTCAGATACCCCATTCTGACCCAATGGTGGTGACAGCGGAGATTGAAGGTTTCCTGATCAAGAGGGTGTTCGTAGATGACGGGAGCAGTGTGGAGATCATGTTCGCTTCCTGCTTCGATCAATTGGGAATTGGGAGACAGAACTTGAAACCCCCTTCATCCCCATTGTCAGGATTCACTGGCAAACCTGAAGTCCCTCTAGGAGTTATTCCCCTCGCAGTATGTATGGTGGATGAGAAGGATCGGAGCAAGAGGGTCTCAGTGACGTGCAACTTTGCGGTTATTGATGCACCATCACCATATAACGTAATCATTGGAAGACCGTGGCTAACCCAAGCCCGGGCAGCGAGTTGTCCATATCTGCTGACAATGAAGTTCCCCACTGCGCAAGGTGTGGCGGTAGTACGGGGAAGTCAAGCAGTAGCAAGAAGTTGCATGATGACGGCGGTCTGGGACGCAAAGAAAGCAGTAGGGGCGGTACATGGAGAAGTTCCCCGGCAAGAACTGGAGGAAATGCAGGTGGCGGATAAAGGGACGGTCACGGTGGGGAAAGACCTCCCGGATGAAGTAAAAGGCGCACTGAAGGAACTTTTGGCCAGGTATCAGGGAGTATTCTCGTGGAGCCCAGAGGACATGGTGGGGGTGTTGCCAGAGTTAGGGGTACACAAGCTGAACATAAGCCCGGTAACAAAACCCATCAGGCAGAAGAAAAGACCTGTAGCCCCGGAAAGAGCGGAATTTATAAAGAATGAAGTAAAGAAATTGGAAAAAGCCGGGGTGGTCGAGGAAATCATCTACCCGGAATGGATAGCTAACCCGGTCTTAGTAAAAAAGCACGATGGAAGCTGGCGCATGTGTATCGACTTTACAGATTTGAACAAATGTTGCCCCAAAGACTGCTATCCTCTCCCAAATTTGGACCGGTTGGCAGATGCTATAGCGGGGTACTCGGTGCTGGCCTTCTTCGATGCACATAAAGGGTATCACCAAGTGCAGATGGATGAGGCGGATAAAGCGAAAACCTCCTTCATCACCGATTTCGGAACCTTCTGCTACAAGAAAATGCCCTTTGGACTGAAGAACGCGGGGGCCACGTATCAGAGAATGGTGGACAAACTCTTCAAGGACCAAGTGGGAAGAAACATGGAGGTATATGTCGACGACATGGTGGTCAAAAGCAGGGCTTACCGAGCTTTCCTGAATGACCTGGAGGAGATGTTTGAGAAGCTAGAACGGAGTAATCTAAAGCTGAACCCCTCCAAAAGTACCATTGGAGTGGGGGCGGGGAAGTTCTTGGGTTTTATGGTGTCAAGTCGGGGCATCGATGTTAACCCGGAGAAGGTAGAGGCCATAGCTAAGATGACCTCCCCCAGGTCGGTGAAAGAAGTACAACGATTGACAGGGTCTCTCGCGGCTCTCAGTCGATTCCTATCAAAGGGGGCAGACAGGCAGTTGCCTTTCTTCAACATTCTCAGGAAGGCCAAGGCGTTTGAGTGGTCCGGAGAATGTGAGAAGGCGCTCCAAAATCTGAAAGAGCACCTTCAACAATTGCCAACTTTAAAGAAGCCACTCCCGGGGGAAGAGCTTTTTCTGTACATAGCAGCATCCCGGGAAGCGGTAAGTGCCGTGCTAATCAAAGAAGAGGAGGGGAAGCAGCACCCAATCTATTTTGTTAGCCGGGCACTTCGGGGGGCAGAAACCCGGTACACTGACTTGGAACAGTTGGTCCTGGCACTGGTGCATGCTTCAAGGAGGCTTAAACCCTACTTCCAGGGTCATCCCATAGTGGTCCTTACCAATTACCCGCTAAGACAAGTCATGTTCAAGCCGGAGGCATCAGGGAGAATGATGAAATGGGCTATCGAGCTGGGAGAGTATGAAATCCAGTATGAGCCAAGAAGGGCTATCAAGGGCCAGGCCCTAGCGGACTTCTTGTTGGAATCAGAAGCAAGGATAAATGAGGAACAGGAGACGCCTAATACTCCGGAGAATATGACTAAGGCTGAGACAGACCCGGCCTGGAAGTTATATGTGGACGGATCGGCACACTCTGGGGGCAGCGGAGCGGGAGTACTGTTAGTCAGCCCTGAAGGGAAGGAGTATCCCTACGCAGTCCAATTCACTTTCAAAACAACCAACAATGAAGCTGAGTACGAAGCTTTAATCGCGGGATTAAGGCTGGCAAAGGAGATGGAAATCAAAACTCTCACGGCACACAGTGATTCCCAGATTGTGGTGCAGCAGGTAAAAGGAGAATATGAAGCCCGGGAAAGGAGCCTGCAGAAGTACTTGGAAGCGGTGAAGCCTCTGATAGCCGGGTTTAAAACCTTCGACTTGGTTCAAGTCCCCCGGGAGAAGAATAGTAAAGCAGATGTTTTGAGCAAGTTGGCTTCCTCAGAATTGAAACCTGAGCCCGACCAAAAGTTGTACTTGGAGGTACTAGGAAGAAGGAGCTACCAGGAGGATGATCAAGTAATGCTGGTGACTGAGGAAGAATCCTGGATCACGCCCATGCGGGCGTACCTAGAAGAAGGAACCACCCCGGAGGTTAAGACTCAGGCCCGGAAGCTAAGAGTTAAGGCGCCTAAGTATGTGATCCAGGGAGGGGAGCTGTACAAAAGAGGGTATCTCCAGCCCTTGTTAAAGTGTGTGGAAAGGTCGGAAGGCCGACACCTCATCCGGGAGGTGCACGAGGGATCTAATGGGAGCCACCAGGGGGCTCGCACCTTGGCCAAAAAAATCTTAAGACTGGGGTATTACTGGCCGACGTTGTTCAAAGATGCGGAAAAACATGTACAGAAGTGCTTGGCATGCCAGACATTTGCCCCGGTAATCCATGTTCCCCGGGAGGAGTTAATCGGAGTCATAGGGGCTTGGCCGTTCAGCAGGTGGGGAATCGACTTGGTGGGACCATTCCCGACTGCCCCGGGAGGAGCCAAGTACTTGATTGTGGCAATCGATTACTTCAGCAAATGGGTGGAAGCAGAACCGTTCACCAACATACGGGGATTAACCTGTGTTAAGTTTTGCTGGAAGAACATCATTTGTCGATTCGGTATCCCGAAGATTATAGTCACAGATAATGGGGCGCAGTTTGAGAATAATCCTTTCAAATCATGGTGCGTCAAGTATGGTATTGAGCAGAGGTTGACGTCTGTATACCACCCTCAGGCGAATGGGCAAGTGGAAGTTACCAACCGTACCATCATCAAAGGATTAAAAACTCGCTTGGAAGGCACGCGGGGAAATTGGATTTGGGAGCTACCCAGCGTTCTTTGGGCCCACCGGACTACAGAAAGCTCAGCTACCGGGGAATCTCCATATGGTTTGGTGTACGGGTCGGAGGCAGTGATACCCGCGGAGATCGGGATTCCGAGCCCCCGGACTCAATACCAGCGCCCGGAAGAAGAAGATGATGGACGGCGCCTTGACTTGGACCTCCTGGAAGAAAAGCGAGAGAATGCGGCACTTCAGGAAGCCAAGGTGAAGGAGCGAGTAAAGAGGTATTATGACAGAAGGGTGCGGAAAGAAGCTTTCATCCCCGGAGACTGGGTGATGAGGAGGAACGATAAGAGCCGCCAAGCCCCGGAGGGTAAACTTGCACCCAACTGGGAAGGCCCATACAAGGTAAAGGAAGCATACCCGGGAGGGAGTTATGTGCTGGAGGACAAGCAGGGGAAGGAGATCCCCAGAAGGTGGAATGTAGCTAATTTAAGAAGGTTTTACGGGAAGTTGAGTACCCCGCATCATACCTTAGCTACTAAGGCATGAATATGCCGGGCATGGATATGCCGGGCATGGATATGCCCCGCCCGGAAGCATGAATATGCCCGGAGAAATAACCCGACGTTTGGCCTCGTCCCGGGTTTAGAAAGGAAGATTTGTGAAAAGGGACCCATGGGTAGCTCCCATTTGGGTGCCCCGCTAGAGTGGACCCAGAGCTTGGATAAAGCCCAGGGATCAAAGAATGTAAGGGTTACAAGGAAGAGTTAATGAAAAAGGTCTTTTCGAAAAAAAAAACAATTTTATTCAATCCTTTAAATTACAAATCGCATGAATATGCGGTCATATTTGTTGTAGGACGATTACATAAGCATTTTACATACAAGTATCCCTATCTATTTGCTACTATACCCACTTGGGACCTGACCCGGAAGCACCCTCAGGGTTACCCGGGCGGAAACCCCCTCCGAAGAATTGTGAGGACAGGAGATCTTCGGCAAAACGAGCATCCGGGGCTTGATTCCACGCAAGCTCCTCCTCCAATTGCGCGGCATCTTCTTCGTTCAATTCGGGGATGGGCACAACTACGGATCCCTCTGGAAGAGGCTCCGCCAGGTGCATTCTCCTTACCCCAGGAGAAGTAACAAACTTGTACTTAGGAAACATGACTGCTGCACTTTTACCCTTCTCCTCCCGGCTAATACGGGTACACTCGGCGGTCTTAACCCCCTTTGGTGACCCCAGAGTCGGCAATCTCCCGGATGCGTCTTATCCGGCGTGCCACCTCTTCCGGGGCAATGGATACAGTCATGTCCTCGTACCTTTCGTATGCCACATCCACCTTCACCCGGGCAGGAACTCGACGAAGGCTAGAGGGATAGGGCTCAGCTTCTCCCGCGGCTATCTTATTATGCCATTCAACGACGTCCAGATAGGCCTTATGATTAGGAGCTCCCTCACCGAACTTCTTCGGGTTAGCCTCCATGCGTTCCATCGTCCTGCGAACCCCGGCTGGAATGTCGGTAAGAGGAGACACCCCAACTAAGCCATTTTTGAGACCCAAGAGGTGGTAGGATAGCCGGGTGATTAGTAGAGCATCCTGGAGGACCCTATTCCTATGAGTAAGGGACCGATTCTCCTTCTCAAAGTCGCCGAGAAGCCGGTTCTGAGCGGAGCGGGTCTCCAATGTCCTAAGTTTCTCCTGCGCCCGCTCTAGTTCGCCCCACACCATACCTAGCTCCTTGGCAGTACGATGACGAGAATCGTCCTGAAGGGCCTGCAACTCAGCGATGGTCTGATGGGAGTTCAGGGCCTCCCGCATATGATCAGAAGCCAGGTCAAAGCAGTGGTTCAGCGAGCCAAATTTGTTTTTAATAGCTTTAAGAAATGATACTAATGCCTGGATGGACCCGAACTCGTGAACAAACGCGCACAATCCAGCCTCAGACATGGCCCGGGTAGCTTGATCGCCTCCAAACCTCCAGTGAGCCAGCTTCCTTTGAAGGAATGAGCATTGGAGGCACCCAGCGCGGGGGAGAGAGAAGTAAGTACCGGAAGAACAACTAGGATGGGGGAAAACAAAGGGCATGGATCCCCGCGGGAGGTCTCCTTCCAAGGGGCACTCAGACTACAAAAGATAGTAACTTCATTAAATTAAAAGGTAGAACTTATATTAATCAAAATGGGAACCAAGGCCAAGTTCTACATGTGCCTCCCGGGGAGGAAGATTACAAAAGACTTAAAAAACTAAAATATAAACTAGAGTCTAGAGAAATACATTATCCTCGGTAGGGCCTCTTTCCCCCGGGGTAGCATGAGCGCCCTTCCACCTCCTCTCCAGCTCAACTACGTCCGCGTCAGACCAGTTGGGACCGCAGTAAGCAGGGGCATCCACCTTTGGCTCGTCTTCCGGGCACTCAGGAAATCTCACCTTCCGGATAGACTTCCGGGATTGATAGAGCAAGTCGTCCTGCCCCCTTGGAAGCCCCACCACGTATTCACCCGTCCCCTCCTCAACAGCCTGATACCCAAAATTGTCAGGTACAGCGCAGAACTCGTGATAATTTTCAGCCCAGTGAGGCGTTTCCGGGACCACCCCATAGGCATTGAAGCATTCCGGGCCAGGGGATTCAGGGATAGCAGCCTCGTTGACCCCCGGAAGCTTGACCTTCTTGATGTCTGAGGCTGAAGGGGCCCGGGAACACATCTTCAGCGAATCCCATAACTGGGGTACCAGGTTCTCCAGGTTGGCCTCCTGGAGAGATCTCCAGCGGTAGTTGAGCTGATCGCTTGCTTTGGGGCGATAGTAGGATGCTTGTGCTTCAAGGCGAGCAGGTCCCGGAAGCCATCCCCGCAGACTGCGATACATCTCATGGCAGGCGTCAGCACTGGCAGCGGCGGCGATGTCCTCTAGCCTCTTGTCAAAATCGGCAGAATGGAGAACTTTACGAACCACAGCGTCCAAGGCTTCGAGCTGGGCCTCTTTCTTTTCCTTCTTAAGAGAAGAATATTTCTTCTCTACCTCCGCCAGCTTCTTTTCTTTCTCAGAGAGCTTCTTCTCCCTTTCTGCTAGTTTTTTCTGAGAAGCCTCCAGTCGGGCGGCCAGGTCATCCCGCTCTGCCAACTTCTCCCGGGCTTCGAGGAGTTCCCTCTCCTTCTTAGCAAACAAACCCGCGCTATAGTTAGAATATGTCCGGTTAAGCGCTTCCGCCAGCTGAGAATCCGCCAGGAGAGAATCGGCGAAGGTGGTGGTCTACAAAATTCAAACAAAGATAAGATTATCCGGAAGGAGTTATAAAAGTAGTAAGAAGCAACAAGGTTAGCATACCTCTTCCCTCTGCTCAGGGATGGCTTGAGAGTTATCCCGTGAAGGAGAATTGGCAGGAGGAGGGGGAGGTGGTGGCAGGGTCGCACTTTCCAACCTCTGACGGGAGGATGGCCGCTTGAAGCGGGAACCAGCCCCGCCGCTGTAAGTCGGGTGCTGGATGAAAGATTTCCTCCCCGGGGTAGGAGAGGACCCGGGTGCTTTCGGTTGGGAGGAAGGGCGTTGCTGACGGGTTCCTTGGGGAATGAACCCGGGGTTCTCGGCAGCCCCCACCCTGACCGGGGATGCCACTTGCTGCTCGGCTGGAGTGACCATCCCCCGATGAGGATTCCCCTGCTGACTGTTATCCCCGGAAGGCATCTCTTCGAGTGGCGTAGCGTCTGCGTGCAAAGTAGGCTGAACTGAAGTCAGGTAGAACAAAAAAAAATCAATCAGAATGAAACACACATATATGTATAAGAAAATAAAGAATAAAGCCTTTAATAGACACCTCCAGCCGGCCACACAGCGGAGACGGATGGAAGAGAAAAGAGTTTTTCAGGGTATATCCCGCGGGGCCAATAATAGCCCGCGTTCCCAGTCTTAAAGAAAGCGTCCATGTCTAGGGGAGATAGGCGGAGAAAGTTATGATCGTTGATGAGGTCTGTGGGAAGGGAGGAGAGGGGTTTCTTGTCTTCAGGAACGAGGGAATCGTTCCAGGGGGGCATTGGATATATCCGGGAATCGCAGCAGAAGAAACCCTTCGCGAGGTACCCTTTGGCAGATTTGGGCTTACCCTTCATAAAGTCCTTCGTCCCGGAACGGATTATAAAAGAAAATACCCCCGGAAAGGACGCATGAGCGCGTCGAAGGGCATAAAAGGACCGGAAGAGAAGGAGGGAGGAGGTAACGTTGCATCTAGCGCAATTAAGTAAGAAGCCCAGTACCAGTACAACCCCATTGGGGTGTAGTTGGGCCGGGGCCATTCGGTAGAAGTTGAAAATTTCTGAAAAAAGAGGAGGAAAAGGCAGGCTGAGCCCGTACTGGAAGTGAATCCGGGGAATGCAGGGCACTTCTCGCTCGGACACCCCCGGGGGAAGTTTTGATAATGATGCATCCAACGGAAAAGGGATAAAGCAACGCCTAACTAAATCTAGAACATCCCTATCTAAGGAAGGGGGAGGCCCGGGGAGATTTAAAAACCGATGGCCAGAAGGCTTTACTCCGTGGGTAGGACCCCGGGAAGCATCATTGCCGACTTCCTCATCGAAAGCTTCCCCATCCGGATCCTCCCGGGGGAGATTGGAACGCCGGGTGGGGGATGAGCCTGCTCCATTCAAGGTCGACGCACCCGGGATACTAGGCTCCCGGGGCGTGCTGAAAGCCTCGGAATGAGAACCCGGGGAGGAAACAGGAGAGGAAACCAGGTTATCAGCGGCCCTAAACTGGACCTCAAACTGACCTTGAATCTCCTCGGTGCCAAAGGAAGAGGTGGAAAGAGAAGGGGAACACATGAAGAAAGAAGTGAAGTAGAGGGAGTTAGAGCTTACTTGGTGAAAAAAAAAACGGAGCGGGAAAGCAGAGCGTCTGGAGAAAATTTGAAGAAAGTAAACTTATGAGAAGGGGGGTTAGGTCCCTTATATAGGCAAGCGAATAGGAATCACCACCTCAAAAGAAGGAAAAGCAATAATGACACGGTGAACGAGGCAGCATCAAATGCAGAATAGGGAGAGGCGGCGTCAGAAATTTACTCCAACACGGGTGGGTCCCTACTGAACTAGTAGCGAAAGAAGGGAAGTGCGAAAGACCAATTCCCCGCGTAATGGAAACCCGGGAAACTGGTCTGGGGGGCTAGTGATAATACCGGCCTAAAGCCCTGTTGGGCCAAGAAAGGGGCCCATGGCCCGGGATCGAGAAAGCAGTGCCTTTCCCGGGTAAGGCACGTCCGGACAAGAAGAACGACAGATGGTGACAAGGAGAAGTGGTCCTGAACCTTATCCAAAGTAGGCAACCTCAACTATAAATAATAGTCTCAAACAGTGAACAAGGTATGTGACTTATATCTCTCTAATTTATATTGAGAGCACCTTCCGTACGTTTTCCTTCTCCGCTATCCCCATCTCATCATCACGCCGGAGCTTCTTCCCCGGGACGCCTCCCGGAGATTGTTTTGCAGGATCGTAGAGGGCTGATCAAGGAGGAGACCCGGATAGCGTTTACTCTCGGGAGACGGACGGATTTTGGTAGCATCAAAACCATAATGAAATCATTTATTTAGTTTCCCCTAATACACAATTTCTGTTACATATTTATATCAACTGTTACCCACCATGAGTACAAACCCCAATCAACTATTTAGTGTACCACTAAACCCAACAACTCTTTATTGAAATTGGCCCTCAAGATATGAATCTAGTTGAATTGTGCAATTATCATAAATCATGTATTTTAGTATTTAATATTTTCTTGTTTTTGTTGTTACTTTAGAATTTATTATTTTACAAAACACATTCTTCTCCAAAAATTATTAATATCATTTGACTATGTTAAGTTAGGGATTTTCCAGAACATTAGAATTTTATTTGAATTGACACATGGGATTTAATTACAAATGATGAATTTGTAGTCGTTCTTAATTTCTGTAATATCACCATAATTTATTTTGGTGAATTACATGTCGAATTCGCATTTTCTATTTTTTAATTAAAAAACCATGTGGTCCAGAAAAGCTGGTTAGATACAGTAAAATGAACCTGCACACGCAACAGCAACAACAAAGCTTGTCCAGAAAGATTAAAGACATTCAGCTTTCTCGAGCCCATAGGTCAAAATTTTATTTCAGACAAAGATCAAAATCAACTCCCCCCTTTATTGATTATTTCCAATATTCATCTCCCATAGAATTTAAATCAGACAAATCTAGGGTTTGAATCTAATCCACCGCAGATATGAGGCCGACCTTGAATCGCGGTCTTGAATGCGACTATTCCTCGCCGGAAGATAGCATCAGCGATGATGAACTTCCTCTCAGCGATGATGAACTTCCCCTTGCCAGCATGGAAGTTGATCGTTCCGACATCAGCTGGCCTCCTGAACTTCTTCTTTCCGATGAAGAGCTACCAACGGGTTGCCTTCCAATTTATTCAGAGGGGCGATCAAAACTGCGCAAAATCTCTGGTATGTTCCTTATCACTCTTGTTCTTTTAAGAATCAGTTAATTTAGATATAACATCTTTTTTCACATGAAATGCTTTAGAAACCAAGTAACTTTTGTGTTATAATATCAATTCACCAACACTTTTAATTATGCTGGTTGAGGTAAATAATTATGGTTACATGTATTGATTTAGGCCTTAAAGTTTTCTGTGCTGTTTCATGTTCAATTCATATTGTTTGCTTCTTTAGTTATCTTATCTACCTTGTATAGGTCATAAACTGATTTTAGGTATGTGTTTAGCTTTTAATATAGCTATATCCTTTAGGTTTAACACTGGTTAAAAAAATACAACTTCGAAATATGATGTCTCCTACTCATACAGTTAAGTTCTCTATTTTTTGGTTTCAGGTAAAACAACTACCTGCAAGACAGAATCTGAGTTTGCCAGTAAAGCCGAGCCTTCATATGGATGTAATATGTATGACCACATACATGACAGGGAGGAGGTTGATATGCCTTTGAACATGGAGGCGGTGGTGCAGACACGGATGAAAAGATTACAGTATCTTCTGCAAAACTTAAACCCAGCTCAGAGGGCTGATGTAAAGACCATTGGTTTTGCAGGCTTATTTGAGATGTCTATCAGGGAGCTCCCAACCGATATGTTTGCATGGCTGATTGATGGGTTCAATCCAAGCACCAGACAGTTCTTTGTGAATGGAACCCCATCATTCGTGGTTGGGGGCAGGGATGTGGCTGGTATATTTAGGTTGAATAGCAGTGACAATTCGATTCAGGTGGTAGACGACGACCAAGATGTAGATGTTTTGTCACTGGTTGGGGAGTGGTCAGAAAAATATGCTATCGGTAGGAAGGGAAGAATCAAAATTACACAGCTTGATCGTGTAATAACTAAAATGGAGGGAGGGGGCCGAGATTTCAAGATGATGTTCGTTTTGATTGTATTGCATTACATGTTAACTCCAACTGCTACAGTTTATGCTAGGACTGGTTTACTAAAGTCCTTGATGAATGTTGACGGAATCAGATTTCTAAACTGGGGAGGTTTCATAATGGATCATCTGTGTGAGTGTATTCAAAGTCACAAGGACAATAGGAATAAGACAGGCTGTGAAGGATGCATTCTCGTACTCATGTTAACGTACTTTCATGAATGTGGATGGCAGAGTATTCCTAGTAGAATGGAGGTTCCACTAATAGGGCACTGGAACGGCGACAGAATTCGTAAGCGAATTAATGAGGAGATTCTTGGGGGTGGATTTGGTAGAGGGAAGTATGACAACAGTTTCTGTTGGCCTATCTTGGAGACCACTGATCATTACCCGGCACATGAGTCACCAATGTATGATAACATCCTCCATGATTCAGAGCTGGTAGAAACATTTCCACAGGTAAATTATTTTGTGAATATGACCTGCTGAATTACATTTTTATACTTTAATTGTAAAACATTTCAACTTGTTTTGTCCTTTAACCATGTAGGTCCAGGATCGTGATGTAGCTACATTAATCAGAGATCTTAACGCAGTCCTTTTTTCTCATGTCGATAGTAGTGCTCATCTGACAAATCGGCTGGGGTCACGAGGGTTGTCTCTTCAGAACATGAGCTCTGTATCCCCTGAAACCCTGTCAGCATGCTTGAAGGAGTTGGTGAACAACTTGGAAGTTATTTTTCAAGCCTGTGTTTCCTTTGAATATGACTCTGGTGAGCCGGAAAATAGGAGCCTGGATGATTCCCTATCTGGTAGTCATGGAAGGAACGCTGTTGAGCCTTGGGTACATTGGCCCTGCAATACTGGTAGGCTATACCTTAGCAAACTAGCTTCCACATATGGATCGGACGCGCACGATGTCCACCCTTTTGAGCTGGAAATTGTTGATTATTGCCTTGTTGTAGACACTTTCACGAGTGGAAGGTACTGCTTTAATTTGCACATCATTAAATTTTTAAGTTATAAATTATAGTTGCTTAGTCTGTTATTGGTTGATTCATACATGAAGAGTTAGGGATTCGTAATGGTATGTTGGGGGACATTCAGTCTTAGTATTTTTATCATTCTGTATGCAAATTCTACATGTTAAAACAGATTTAGAGTTATCCATTTATGATTTTGGATTTCATGGTAGCAACGACTTTAGCTTCTCATGTTTTTGTCAGGGAACCTCTATTCCATGATCGTGGCGGTCAGTTACTTCTTAGAAGGGATATACGTTCTTTGGATAGCACAGTTCCAGTGTCTCCATTTGTCATCACAGCGTGGGCACGAATTTTGAACCACGAATGGGCCAATACTCTTGCTCCAAAGGTGTCCACCTCCCTGGTAACAGTCAACAAGGTATGATATACACTCCAGCTTATCGGGTTGTCTGTCCATCACGTCTGACAAGTATATTAATGTGGTGGTTTTCAATATTCAATTTCCCCTCTCAGGCCGATGGTGTATGTGATGTGGGTAAGCTCAAGAACTGGTTTAAGGGATTTCAATCCCAATTCATCACTGCCGAAATGGTAAAGTTTAGCTCCCACGTTTTGTTTTATTGTATTGGATGATATAAAGCTGGTTGCTATTGTAAACATTTGCCTGAGCTAACATGTTTTGTATGCACATTCGTACCTATTATTTTTTCGCTTACTGAACCTTTTCCCATGATGTTGTAGTATTTTGTGCCTATATACTACCAGTCACACTTTTACCTCTTGGTTATAAACTTTAAAACCAAGACGCAGCAAATTATTGACGATGTGGTGCATAAGGACCAGGATGAGTGGGACATGTCAACTGTATTGGTGGTAATCTAAAAGAGCTTATATTTTCACCTCCCTTGTATGCATCTAGATTGAATACTTTTTACTCTGCCGACATATGTGATGCATATTATTTTTATCCCAGGAAAATTGTTTGTGTGATATGATGGGGAATATAGGCAACCACGGAGTTGAAAGTGTAAGCAAGGTAGGATTGGAACGCCTGATCCCTGAGTATGGCAGAAGGTATGAGTATGACTGCGGCCTGAATGTTATGGTGGCAATGGAGAAATTCAGTGGAGGCCACGGTTACACGTATGACGGTGGATCAGTGATGGTAAGCATCATGGTTGATGTGTTTGATGTTTGAATTATTCTATTGTAGTTATCCATTTTCACTTAATAGATCCCTAAATTTTAACACAGCACAAGATAAGTTTGGGAAGGAGAGTTAGGTTTCTGTCAAACATCATATTGAACACGCGGAACATTTACCGGGATGAGGTTCTTTCAAAGGTGCACCGGTTTATCCAGGGAAAGCTAAATCTGATAATAAAACCCCAGGTCGCCTCACGCTAATAGTGTAACACATTTTCACCTCCATGTGATGCTACCAGAATCCGTCCGTCTCCCCGGGATTAGACACTATCCGGGTCTCCTTGTCGATCAGCCCGCTTCAGTCCTGCAAAACAATCCCCGGGAGGTGTCCCGGGGAAGAAGCTCCGGCGTGATGATGAGATGGGGATAGTGGGAAGGAAACGTACGGAAGGTGCTCTCAATAAAAGTAGAGAGATATAAGTCACATACCTTGTTCACTGTTTGAGACTAGTATTTATAGCCGAACTTGCCTGCTTGAGATAAGGTGCAGGACCACCTCCTTTTGTCATCTACCCGTCCTTTCTCTTGTCCGGATGCGCCTCACGCGGGAAAGTTGTTACTTCCCCGGTACTGGGCCTTGGGTCTTTTCTCGACCCAGTAGAGTGCTGAGCCAGTATCATCACTAGCCCCCCAGACCAGTTGTCCGGGTCTCTGTAGCGCGGGGGACTGGTCTTATGTGCTTCTCTTCGTCATTATTTCCTTTTGGTGGGGTCCATATGAGTGATAATTAGTTTCTGACGCCGCCGTTCTCTATTCCGCTTTGATCAGTGTGTCATAACTACTTTTCCTTCTTTTGAGGGGGCGTTTCCTATTCACCCATCTATATAATGGTCCAAACCCCCCTTCATTGACCTTCTCTCTCCAAATTCTTCCAGGCGCTCTGCTCTTTCTTGATCAAGTAAGCACTAAATCTCTCCTTCCTTCTATCCCCATCAATGGCTTCCCCTCTTCCCTCTGATTCTTCCTTAGACACCGAGGGAATTCAAAACCGGTTTGAGGTCCAATTCCGGGCTGATGATAACACGGCTTCTCCACCCTCCTCCCCGGACACCTCTTCCGAGGTTTTCAGTACGCCCCGAGGGCCAGTTGTCCCGGGTGCGTTGCCCTCGGATGGGGTAGGGTCCTGCCCGGCCGAGCATCCTAATCATCCCCGCAAAGATCAGGATGAAGAGGTGTTCGGTGAGGAGGCTGGTGGCGACATTCCCAGGGGACCCACTCACGGGGTGCGCCCGGTGGGTGTCAAATTTTATGATGTCCCCGAGGATTCTCCTTCCCTGGATAGGGATGTCTTGGATTTAGCCAAACACTGCTTTATTCCTTTCCCTTTAATTGCTTCTCTCTCTAAACTTCCTCCGGGAGTCTCCGAGCGGGAAGTTTCGTGCATCCCCCGGATTCATTTTCAATACGGGCTTTGCCTGCCTTTCCCTCCTCTCTTTCTTGAAATCCTTCGATTTTTCAATGTGGCCCCGGCCCAACTACACCCTAACGGGGTTGTTTTAATCCTGGCCTTTTTGCTTAACTGCGCCAGGTGCCACATTCCTCCTTCTCTTCTACTCTTCCGCTCCTTCTACGCCTTGCGGAAGGCACATGCGTCTTTCCCGGGCGTCTTCTCCTTTACTATTCGCTCCGGGATAAAGGACTTCATCCTTTCCAAACCTAAATCCGCCAAAGGATATCTTTCGAAAGGTTTCTTCCAATGCGATACCCGGGTATATCCTATGCCTTCCTGGAATGATTCCCTCGTTCCTGAGGACAAGAAACCCCTTGCCAATCTCCCCAGCCTTATTACCAGCGACCATAGCCTCCTTCGTCTTTCCTCCCTATGCATGGATGATTTTTTTAAGACCGGGAACGCGGGCTATTATTGGCCTCGCGGGATCTATCCTGCCGAGCTCTTCACTCTCCCGCGCATAGCTGCGGTGTGGCCGGATGGAGGTGCCTCTTAAGGCTTTTTATTTTATTTTATTTTATTTTGGGTCCTTGTTCCCCTTCTGTCTGTTATTGTTATTATATTTTTTTTTTGTTTTGACTTAATTTGCTTGGTTTCAGCCCAACCTCCGTTGCACGCAGACGCTATGACTTTTGTGGAGAGGTCTCCAACCGGGGGCGTTCAGGCCGGGCCTGCTCAACAAATGGCTCCCCCTCCTGGGCCAACCCCTACTGAGAACCCAGCTATCATCCCGCAGGGGGCCCGCACGCATCCACGTTCTCGTCCACCATCCTCCTCCGGGTTGCCGTCAGCGTCCCGGGCTGCTCTCACTCCCTCACCTACTCCCGGGCGCCGGTCCTTTGTCCAGCATCCGGTTTATAGTGGCGGGGCCAGCTCACGGTTCAAACGACGGCCTCCTAATGAGCTACCCGGGTCTCCTCCATCCTCTCGTCAGAGGACCAACGAGGTTCCTTCTCCCCCTCCTGTTCGCAACACTCCTCCGCAGGCTACTACTTCCGAGGTTTTCCCGGAAGAGAAAGAGGAGGTAACTACCTAAAACCTCGTACTTTATCTAAATTTCAATCAGAGTTTTGTCTGAATTTTGTCTAAGTGATACATGTACTGTCTTGCAGAGCACTGCCTTCGCCGATTCTCTCCTTGCGGACCCTCGGTTCACTGAAGCACTGAACCGCAATTATTCCAAGTATAGCGCCGGGCTATTTGCCAAAATGGAGAAGGAGCTCCGCGACACCCGGGAGAAATTAGCCGGGAAGGACGACCTGGAGGCCCGCCTAGAGGCTTCCCAAAAGAAGCTAGCTGAGAGGGAGAGGAAGCTAGCGGATAAGGAGAAGAAGCTTGCTGAGGTAGAGAAGAAGTATTCCTCCCTCAAGAAGGATAAGAAAGACGCTCAGCTCGAGGCCCTGGATGCCCTGACCCAGAAGATCCTTCGCTCCGTTGATTTCGACAAGAGGCTAAAGGGCATAGCCGCCGCGGCTAGTGCGGAGGCTTGTCATGAGATGTACCGCAGTCTGCGGGGTTGGCTTCCGGGGCCCGCTCGCCTCGAAGCCCAAGCCTCCTACTACCGCCCCAAGGCCAGTGACTTGCTGAACTTCCGCTGGAGGTCCCTTCAAGAGGCGGATCTGAAGGGCCTGGTGCCCCAGCTATGGGATTCTTTGAAGATGTCTTCCCGGGCCCCTTCTGCTTCGGATATCAAGAAGGCCAAGGTGTCAGCGGTTGGCGAGGCCTCTTTTCCTGATCCCGGCCCGGAGAGTTTCAATGCTTATGGGGTAGTCCCGGAGACACCCCATTGGGCAGAGAATTATCTTGAATATTGTGCGGTGCCTGACAATTTTGGGTACCAAGCAGTTCAAGTCCAAGGGGGGGACTACCGGGTTGGCCTCGGTGCGGGTCAAGACGATCTGCTTTATCAGACCCAGAAGGCCACGCGGAAGGTAGGGTATCCTGAACAGTCCGCTGATGAGCCCGCGGTAGACGCCCCTGCTTATGCCGGCCCTGAGTGGACCACCGATGATCTGGTGGAGTTGGAGAGGAGGTTCGAAAGATCTCACGCTATTCCGGGGGAAGGGCCCTCTACTGAAGATGTATAACTCTAGACTCTAGTCTACCTTTACCCTTGTAATTTCCTTTCTTTTTTAAGTATTAAGTAGCTTTCCTTCCCCCGGGGAAGTGTATGTGGAACTTTGGCCTTGGTGCCTATTTTGATTAATGACAAGTTCTACTTTTTGATGATATTACCATCTTTTGTAGTCTGAGCGTTCCCTAGAGGAGATTCTCCCGCATGGGCCCATGCCTTATGTTTTCCCTCATCCTAGTAGTTCTTCTGGTACCTACTTCTCTCTCCCCCGCACTGGGTGCCTCCAATGCTCTTTCCTTCAAAGGAAGCTAGCTCATTGGCGGTTTGGAGGCGACCAGGCTAACCGGGCATTAGCTGAAGCGGGATTGGAATGCTTCCTTCAAGAGTTTGGGTCGATCCGGGTGCTGGTGGCGTTTCTTAGGGCAGTTGAAACCAAGTTTGGGTCGTTGAACCAGTGCTTCGACCTTGCCTCCGATCATATGCGGGAAGCCCTGAATTCCCACCAGACCATCGCTGAGCTGCAAGCCCTTCACGACGACTCCCAGCATCGCACTACCAAGGAGCTAGGCATGGTATGGGGTGAACTAGAGCGGGCGCAGGAAAAACTTAGAACATTGGAGACCCGCTCTGCTCAGAACCGACTTCTCTGCGATTTTGAGAAGGAGAATCGGTCCCTTACTCATAGGAATAGGGTACTCCAAGACGCATTGTTGGTTACCCGGCTATCCTATCACCTTTTGGGTCTCAAAAATGGCTTAGTTGGGGTGTCTCCTCTTACTGATATTCCAGCCGGGGTTCGCAGAACGATGGAACGTATGCAGGCTAACCCGAAGAAGTTTGGTGAGGGAGCTCCTAGTCACAAGGCCTATCTGGATGTCATGGAGTGGCACAATAAAATAGCCGCGGGAGACGCTGAGCCATACCCCTCGAGCCTTCGTCGCGTTCCAGCCCGGGTGGAGGTGGATGTGGCATACGAAAGGTACGAGGACATGACTGTATCCATTGACCCGGAAGAGGTGGCACGCCGGATAAGACGCATCCGGGAGATTGCCGACTCTGGGGTCACCACAAAGGGGGTTAAGACCGCCGAGGGTACCCGTATCAGCCGGGAAGAGAAGGGTAAAAGTGCAGCAGTCATGTTTCCTAAGTATAGGTTTGTTACTTCTGCCGGGGTAAGAAGAATGCGCCTGGCGGAGCCGCTTCCGGAAGGGTCCGTGGTTGTGCCTATCCCCGAGTTGAACGAAGAAGACGCCGCGCAATTGGAAGAGGAACTTGCGTGGAATCAAGCCCCGGATGCCCGCTTTGCTGAAGATCTCCTGTCCTCCCAATTCTTCGGAGGGGGTTTCCGCCCGGGTAACCCTGAGGGTGCTTCCGGGTCAGGTCCCAAGTGGGTATAGTAGCAAATAGATAGGAATACTTGTATGTAAAATGCTTATGTAATCGTCCAACAACGACTATGCCCGCATGTTCATGCGATTTGTAATTTAAAGGATTGAATAAAATTGTTCTTCGAAAAGACCCTTCTCATTAACTCTTTCTTGCAAACATTACATTCTTTGATCCCCGGACTTCATTCAAGCTCCGGGTCCATTTTAGCGGGGCACCCAAATGGGAGCTACCCATGGGTCCCATTTTACAAATCTTCCTTTCTAAACCCGGGACGAGGCCAAACGTCGGGGTGTTTCTCCGGGCATGTTCATGCTTCCGGGCGAGGCATATCCATGCCTGGCATATCCATGCCTGAGTAGCTAAGGTACGATGCGGGGTACTCTACTTCCCGTAAAACCTTCTTAAGTTAGCTACATTCCATCTTCTGGGGATCTCCTTCCCCTGCTTGTCCTCCAGCACATAACTCCCTCCCGGGTATGCTTCCTTTACCTTGTATGGGCCTTCCCAGTTGGGTGCAAGTTTACCCTCCGGGGCTTGGCGGCTCTTATCGTTCCTCCTCATTACCCAGTCTCCTGGGATGAAAGCTTCTTTCCGTACCCTTCTGTCATAATACCTCTTTACCCGCTCCTTCACCTTGGCTTCCTGAAGTGCCGCATTCTCTCGCTTCTCTTCCAGGAGGTCCAAGTCAAGGCGTCGTCCATCATCTTCTTCTTCCGGGCGCTGGTATTGAGTCCGGGGGCTCGGGATCCCGATCTCCGCGGGTATCACTGCCTCCGACCCGTACACCAAACCATATGGAGATTCCCTGGTAGCTGCGCTTTCTGTAGTCCTGTGAGCCCAAAGAACACTGGGTAGCTCCCAAATCCAATTTCCCCGCGCGCCTTCCAAGCGAGTTTTCAATCCTTTGATGATGGTACGGTTGGTAACTTCCACTTGCCCATTCGCCTGAGGGTGGTATACAGACGTCAACCTCTGCTCAATACCATACTTGACGCACCATGATTTGAAAGGATCATTCTCAAACAGCGCCCCATTATCTGTGACTATAATCTTCGGGATACCGAATCGACAAATGATGTTCTTCCAGCAAAACTTAACACAGGTTAGTCCCCGTATGTTGGTGAGCGGTTCTGCCTCCACCCATTTGCTGAAGTAATCGATTGCCACGATCAAGTACTTGGCTCCTCCCGGGGCAGTCGGGAATGGTCCTACCAAGTCGATTCCCCACCTACTGAACGGCCAAGCCCCTATGACTCCGATTAACTCCTCCCGGGGAACATGGATTAGCGGGGCAAATGTCTGGCATGCCGAGCACTTCTGTACATGTTCTTCCGCATCTTTGAACAACGTCGGCCAGTAATACCCTAGTCTTAAGATCTTTTTGGCCAAGGTGCGAGCCCCCTGGTGGCTCCTATTAGATCCCTCGTGCACCTCCCGGATGAGGTGTCGGCCTTCCGACCTTTCTACACATTTTAGCAAAGGCTGGAGATACCCTCTTTTGTACAGCTCTCCTCCCTGGATTACATACTTCGGCGCCTTAACTCTTAGCTTCCGGGCTTGAGCCTTATCCTCCGGGGTGGTTCCTTCTTCTAGGTACGCCCGCATGGGCGTGATCCAGGATTCTTCCTCGCTCACCAGCATCACTTTATCGTCCTCCTGGTAGCTCCTTCTTCCTAGTACCTCCAAGTACAGCTTTTGGTCGGGCTCAGGTTTCAATTCTGAGGAAGCCAACTTGCTCAAAACATCTGCTTTACTGTTCTTCTCCCGGGGAACTTGAACCAAGTTGAAAGTTTTAAACCCGGCTATCAGAGGCTTCACCGCCTCCAAGTACTTTTGCAGGCTCCTTTCCCGGGCTTCATATTCTCCCTTTACCTGCTGCACCACGATCTGGGAATCACTGTGTGCCGTGAGAGTTTTGATTTCCATCTCCTTTGCCAACCTTAATCCCGCGATCAAAGCTTCGTACTCAGCTTCATTGTTGGTTGTTTTGAAAGTGAATTGGACTGCGTAGGGATACTCCTTCCCTTCCGGGCTGACCAACAGTACTCCCGCTCCGCTGCCCCCCGAGTGTGCCGATCCGTTCACATATAACTTCCAGGCCGGGTCTGTTTCAACCTTGGTCATATTCTCTGGAGTATTAGGCACCTCCTGTTCCTCGTTTATCCTTGCCTCTGATTCCAACAAGAAGTCCGCTAAGGCCTGGCCCTTGATAGCCCTTCTTGGCTCATACCGAATTTCATACTCTCCTAGCTCTATAGCCCACTTCATCATTCTCCCTGATGCCTCCGGTTTGAACATGACTTGTCTTAGCGGGTAATTGGTAAGGACCACTATGGGATGGCCCTGGAAGTAGGGTTTAAGCCTCCTTGAAGCATGCACCAGTGCCAGGACCAACTGTTCCAAGTCAGTGTACCGGGTTTCTGCCCCCCGAAGTGCCCGGCTGACAAAATAGATTGGGTGCTGCTTCCCCTCCTCTTCTTTAATTAGCACGGCGCTTACCGCTTCCCGGGATGCTGCTATGTACAGAAAAAGCTCCTCCCCCGGGAGTGGCTTCTTTAAAGTTGGCAATTGTTGAAGGTGCTCTTTCAGATTTTGGAACGCCTTCTCACATTCTCCGGACCACTCAAACGCCTTGGCCTTCTTGAGAATTTTGAAGAAAGGCAACTGCCTATCTGCCCCCTTTGATAGGAATCGACTGAGAGCCGCGAGAGACCCTGTCAACCGCTGTACTTCTTTCACCGACCTGGGGGAGGTCATCTTAGCTATGGCCTCTACCTTCTCCGGGTTAACATCGATGCCCCGACTTGACACCATGAAACCCAAGAACTTCCCCGCCCCCACTCCAATGGTACTTTTGGAGGGGTTCAGTTTTAGATTACTCCGTTCTAGCTTTTCAAACATCTCCTCCAGGTCATTCAGAAAAGCTCCGTAAGCCCTGCTTTTGACCACCATGTCGTCGACGTACACCTCCATGTTTCTTCCCACTTGGTCCTTGAAGAGTTTGTCCACCATCCTCTGATACGTGGCCCCCGCGTTCTTCAGTCCAAAGGGCATTTTCTTGTAGAAGAAGGTTCCGAAATCGGTGATGAAAGAGGTCTTCGCTTTGTCCGCCTCATCCATCTGCACTTGGTGATACCCTTTATGTGCATCGAAGAAGGCTAGCACCGAGTACCCCGCGATAGCCTCTGCCAGCCGGTCCAAATTTGGGAGAGGGTAACTGTCTTTGGGGCAACATTTATTCAAATTGTGAAGTCGATACACATGCGCCAGCTTCCATCGTGCTTCTTTACTAAGACCGGGTTAGCTATCCATTCCGGGTAGATGATTTCCTCGATCACCCCGGCTTTCTCCAACTTCTTTACCTCATTCCTTATAAATTCCGCTCTTTCCGGGGCTACAGGTCTTTTCTTCTGCCTGATTGATTTTGTTGCCGGGCTTATATTCAGCTTATGCACCCCCAACTCTGGCAACACCCCCAGCATGTCCTCCGGGCTCCATGAGAATACTCCCTGATACCTGGCCAAGAGTTCCTTCAGTGCGCCTTTTACTTCATCCGGGAGGTCTTTTCCCACCGTGACCATCTCTTTGTCCGCCACCTGCATTTCCTCCAACTCTTGCCGAGGAACTTCTCCATGTACCGCCCCTACTGCTTTCTTTGCGTCCCGGGCCGCCGTCACCATGCAACTTCTCGCTACTGCCTGACTTCCCCGGACGACCGCCACACCCTGCGCGGTGGGGAACTTCATCATCAGCAGATACGGACAACTCGCTGCCCGGGCTTGGGTTAGCCATGGTCTTCCTATGATTACGTTATATGGCGAGGGTGCATCAATTACCGCGAAGTTGCACATCACTGAGACCCTCTTGCTCCGATCCTTCTCGTCCACCATACATACTACGAGGGGAATAACTCCTAGGGGGACTTCAGGTTTGCCAGTGAATCCTGACAAAGGAGATGAAGGGGGTTTCAAGTTCTGCCTCCCAATCCCCAATTGATCGAAGCAGGAAGCGAACATGATCTCCACACTGCTCCCGTCATCTATGAACACCCTCTTGATCAAGAAACCTTCGATCTCTGCTGTTACCACCATTGGGTCGGAATGGGGTATCTGAGGCGGGACTGCATCCGCCTCAGAGAAGGTGAGAGCCTCCTCGGGGCGAAATCTTTTTCCCTGAATCTCCCCCGGGGGAACATATCGCGTCCGAGCCCGGATAGCGGAGACTGACTGGCATGCTTCTCCGATTTCTCCACTTATCACGTTGATCATCCTGTTGGGTGCGGGGGCAGGCTCCACTGCTTGGACTGGTGCGGCAGCTATGGCAGGCCTCTCCGGGGCCCTGTTGCCTTGGTTGCCTTGATTTCTCCCGTTTCCTCTCCCCGGGTTAGGCCTCCACCTCCTCCGGGGCTGTTCCTGGGGCTGGTCCCGGGGATTCTCCTTCTTTGCTTCCATCGCCACACAATCTCTCAGCTGTCCCCGCTCTATTAATTTTTCTATCTCGTTCCTCAGCATCCTACACCCCTCTGTCGAATGCCCATAAGACTTGTGATAGGCGCACCATTTGTCCGCATTTTCCCTAGACGGGGTCCCCTGGATAGGCAACGGATCCGGGAACAAATCCTTGTGGATGGCATGGATCTCTGTCCGGGATTTGCTGAGCGGGGTGAAACTATCCGCTCTTGCCCGGTTTACCGTTGCGGGAACAGGGTCCCTTCTACTTGGGTCAACCGTCTTCCTTCTTTCCATCTTATCCGGGAGGAATCCCCCGGATTCTTCTTTTCTCTTCCGTGTGGCATCGTTAACCGCACAGTACAGTTGCACCGCCATCTGCAGGTTATGAAAGGTTTCCGGGATGTTTTCCATCAATTTCTGGAACAACGCCATATCCCTCAGGCCATTTATAAACCCACTAATCACCGCCTTCTCCTGCTGCTGCCTATCGACGACCTTCATGCTGTCGTCCATGTACCTCCGATAGTATTCCATTGACCCTTCCGTAGCCTTCTGCCGGGTGGCCAGAAGCTCGGTCAGCTGCTTTCCTTCCTTCTTTAGCCCGGCGTATCTGAACAGTAAAGCCTTAGAGAAATCGTAATAATCTCTGAGGCTTTCTCGGGGCAAGGAATCGAACCACGAAAGACAGTTTTCTCTCAGGTAACAACCCACCAACTTGCATCTCAATTCCTCCGGGAAGTCCCGTGACACCATCAGGTTCTGGTACGTCCTGACAAACTCTTCCGGGTCTGTCTCTCCATTGTATGTTGGGATTCCCTCCGGGGTCCGGAGGCCCGGCGGCCACGGGTACGCAAGCACTCGAGGGACCCAAGGGGAGGTAGGTCTTGCCCCGTTTCTTCCCACCAATTTGTCTAGTCGAGCCTCCAAAGAGTTGGGGTCCTGCTGAGCCACCTGATAGCCCCGCATCCTATCGTCCTCCCGATAGTATTTTTCTTGGTAACCATAGTTCATCCCCATTGATCCGTGCATGGGCATGGAATACTGGATCGGGTTCCCCTGGGTTCCAGGGGCCTGATAACCCAACGACTCCACCGGCATGGCTGGCAGGCCATACCCAATTTGTCCCGCCCCCCAGCTGGAACGCGGGTAATAGGGTGGGGCGTGTGGAACCAAATTCGATTGTTGTCCCGCGGCCATTCCCCCTCCGACCCCGAGACTTGGAGGGAAAGAAGGTGGGACGGTGGAAGGGTTCACACGCCCCTGTATCCTTGGCGGCTGAACGACTCCGTCCAGGTCGATAACCTCTCTTTGGTACCCCCGAAGAGGTCCTGCCTGGTCTCCTCCAGGCTCCCTCCGCTTACGATTTTCCCGGGTAGAGAGTGCCCACTGGCGGTACAACTCCTTGTTGGCTCTCATGAACTCCAACGCCGCCAATTTTTCCTCCTCGGCTAAGGATTGCCCCTCCTCCCGGGTTTCAGGCCCCTGGGTCCGGGGACTGCCTCCCCCGACGGGCCTTGGTCCTTGCTCCTCCTGGTACTCTCTTTCTGAGTCAGCCTCGTCGGAGGCAGTTTCCACATGGCCATCCTGCGGTACCCCTAACTCCCGCTGGTGTCTAGCCTCCTCCTGCAACTGCCTCAAGGTCACATCATGTCCCGGGGGTGGAAGAGAACCACCCCCTGAGGGTGCCACGTTCTTCTTCGGGCGCCCGCGCCCTCTCCTTGGCGACTCCATCATGCGAAGGTGGAAAGGTCCCACTGGGCGTGCCAATTGATGCTACCAGAATCCGTCCGTCTCCCCGGGATTAGACACTATCCGGGTCTCCTTGTCGATCAGCCCGCTTCAGTCCTGCAAAACAATCCCCGGGAGGTGTCCCGGGGAAGAAGCTCCGGCGTGATGATGAGATGGGGATAGTGGGAAGGAAAACGTACGGAAGGTGCTCTCAATAAAAGTAGAGAGATATAAGTCACATACCTTGTTCACTGTTTGAGACTAGTATTTATAGCCGAACTTGCCTGCTTGAGATAAGGTGCAGGACCACCTCCTTTTGTCATCTACCCGTCCTTTCTCTTGTCCGGATGCGCCTCACGCGGGAAAGTTGTTACTTCCCCGGTACTGGGCCTTGGGTCTTTTCTCGGCCCAGTAGAGTGCTGAGCCAGTATCATCACCATGTACATGCTACAATTATGTCCAGTTTCATTCCAAGTTATCAATTTTTGATATTTGTAGTAAGTGAAATCTACTTATTACACAGTGGTAACTTATTTTGTATTTTAACCGGATCCACATGTTGTTTCCAAACGTGTAATTTGATTTGAAGAATTAGTTCATAAACTTATTTTTGAATTTGTTCTTTGCAACCTTTCCAATTCTAAAGCACAAACCATTCTGTAAATCGAAATGCAACATAAACTGGTTAACACGTAGATAAGCCTAATAACTACGAAACCGATACAAAATAGGCTCAACTTCATGGTCACAAGAACACTCATTACAGGCATAACAGCCGTCATGATACTCCCACCCTACCGTTATCTCTCTGCGGTGAACGGTGCAGCAAGGGGAACGATCCCAATCCCCCCGATTTCTGTTCCAAATAAATCGGATGAGGTTCTTCACACGCTGCCGACAACGCTCGATAATTTGTTTCCCAAAAAATGCTCTCTTCATGTCACTAAGGCGTTTGATCCCCATCTTCTTCGCTTCGCCCCTTTTAAAATTAACACCACGGCCACGACATAAGATGCTGGAGTATGACCTAATCTCGAAGCTTCTTCTAGAATTTGGAGCGCGCGATTTGGATCGTCCACAGAGTCGAAATAATCAATCACGCCTTTGCTGAATAATGCATCTGGATTCTTCAACCGGATGCATTTGTCAAGAAACTCAACAAGCTTGGCTTTTCCAGCCCACTGTATCGGCGAAAATTTCTCCAGCGATATATGCTGCAAAATGCTATCATCCTCGGCGATGCCGAGGAATTTCTTGCAGCATAGCTTCAGGTTGTAGATGTCAGTGTAGGAAGAACTCCCAACCCGACAGAAAATCTCTATCTCTAGTTCCCTGGGAAGAGAATCGAACGGTTGCGCCATTGCAACAAGATAGAAGGTTTATGTTATTTCAGTTGATGATGATACAAATTGAGAACAACCTGTCCACGGAGTGCTCTATATATGGGCTACATGAACATGGGAGAGGAATAAAATGGACGGTCGCATATTGTGACTCCTGACAAATTCACTTGAACCTAGTCACATAGAATGAAGAGTCGCATTTATTCACGGCGTGCTCTTGATGGCCGAAGTTTTCATTAGCGTCATCTTCAAAACGTATGTATTGCGTATAAAAATAATGATAAATATACAGTAAACTAAATGTATTTTATAATTTAAGATAAATAAACGTAACCTACTTTAATCTTTTTTTCATATAATTGTTAAATTATGTTTTTTATAAAATATAATATTACGTAGGTAATGAATAGTTGTGTAATTGGAAATTGATTAATTACATTTTATATTGTAATTAAAGTGTCACAATTTATACTTTAAATTTAAACTATATGGCATTTGACGTTGTGTTGGTCAAAGTGTTAATGTCGATAATGACACAACCTGATAGAAATTGACCTTACAAAATATTATCCGATCTGATCTATACATTTTTTTTATTAATAATACAGTATGAGTAATTAAATATATCGCAGTTGAGCCGTAATTTGAATCCAAAAAATTAAGAAAGTGATAAAAAATATTTATCAATTGCGCTTTAACAAGCTCGAAAGTAAATTGAGTTCATCGAACTGTTGAATTGTAAAATGAATCAAGATTGAGCTAATATATGTTGTTAAGACTGAAGAACTCGAACATAGAACAACTCGATTCGGATTGTTTAATACACTATTGAAAACAATAGAAGTATCAACTTCCCTTTTGATATTTGGGGAAATAAAATACATATATCGCAGTAGTGTGACTCCAAATTAAAGTTTTTTATTTGGCCTGTTTCCAAATTAAAATTCATAATGTAATTGAAAACACTTTCAAAACAATTTCATGATCATATACTAAATTGAATTCAAGTATACTTATGATTAACATGTACGATTTAAATTGCAGCAGTCAACACCCAAAATTTAGAAAAAATTGTATTACTACTAATTCACAATTTATTTTTCTGTAATTATCAAACAATTAAATGAAATCTTCTCAAGTAAGATTGTCTAGGAAAAGTCACGTGTACAATAACATTCACTTGCCTCCCTACAATAAAGCTTGTCAACTGTCACTGACGATTATACGCGGTCAGCTTTATTGAGCCGTGCAAAATCTACCAGCTACTTGCCTCTACTCATGTCTGAAAAATCAAAAAGCACCTCCAATTTTTTTTAATCCCACTCTTCTTTATCTTACAATTTGAAAATTAATCAAATCTAGGGTTTGTAATAAACTCGGATTTTAGGCCGAACCAGAACTTCGACGAGGGTTTGTAAGGTAGAATAATGAGTGTCGACGAGTCGTCTGAGGACATGGAAGTTGGTTTTCACGACGAACTGTGGCCGCCTGAACTCCTTCGTGCCGATGAAGGGGATTCAACACTTTGCTTTCAAAGCAACCCAGACGGGTCTTCAAAAATACGCGAAGCATCTGGTTCGTTCCTTTGTATTTCATCGCATTTTTTGAACAAAATAATTTCCATTCCTTGTTTGTGAGATTGGACCGCATCTCTGTTTACATATGTAGTATAAAAATTTGTGAGCGGATGACAGGTTGCATATATGAGCTGATATAATTATACTCTGATTAATGTCTTTATGGACAGGGAATCAGCCTGCTGATTAACCGTCAAAATTTCCTTAGGTTGTTGTTAAAACTTATGAACTGTCTAACAAAGTCAAAGGCATCCTTAACGATTGCCTTAATGGAACTAGCTGCCATTATAACTTTTTACATGTTTAAATGAAACATCATGGATCCATATGAAACTGCCGGTGATTTTATTGGTAATGTTATGTAGCCATTTTCATATTATACACTTTTTTGTTAACATTATGAGTTTATGTTAATGCTATTTCCATGTTAATGTTATACACTTATTGGTAATTGTTGATGCTCTTTTACCTGTGTTATATATGTGTAACTATGAGTAAACTAGGCAGGAATGTTGCCCTCCAAACTGTGTGTACTTCTAGACATGGAAGTGTAGTATGTTTCATGTAGTACTGAGTATATTGTTGTCTCGTTATTATTGGTTACAGGATCAGCATCCATGTACCCAGGTAAGAGAGCGCAGAAGACACATGTAAGTTAGTCAAGCCTTCTGTTGGATGTAGTCATAAACAGGTGACCACTGGGTTTAGGGTGGATTCAGATATGACCACAAACATGGAGGATGTGGTTCGAATGCGAATGAAGCGGTTACACTTTTTTCTCCAAAATCTAACCAGGCAACAGAGGGCAGATGTGAAGAGTATTGGATTCGATGGATTGTTGGAGATGTATATCAAAGATCTCCCGATTGATATGTTTGCCTGGCTCGTTGATGGATTTAATCCATTGACTCGACAATTCTTTGTGAATGGAACTCCATCATTCGTGGTTGGCAGCAGCGACGTGGCGAATATTTTTAACCTCAACCACGGAAATGGGGAAGATGGTGTTCAGGTGCTAGAAGACGATCAGGATGCTGATGTCTTGAGAGTGGTAGGTGAGTGGAAGGCAAAATATGACATTGGTAACTGGGGACCATTGCATGCTACAGAGCTTGGTGTCGTTCTATGTAGACTGAAAAAAAAGGGGCCCTGATTTCAAGATGATGTTTGTGTTGTTTGTATTGGAATGCATGCTCACTCCAACTGCTACAGCTATCGTCAGGACAGGGTTGATTAAGTCCTCGCTCAACCTGGATGGAATCTGGCTTCTCAATTGGGGAGGCTTCATCATGGATCATCTGTGCGTGTGTGTCAAGAGGTACAAAGAGTCAGTAGTGGAAATGGGATGTGAAGGCTGCATAATCCTACTCATGATTACATATTTTCAAAAGTGTCGATGGGAAAGTATTCCCAATGGATGGAAAGTTCCACTGATAGCTCACTGGAAAGACTATAAGATCCGTAAGCGAATTAAGGAGGAGATTCTTGGGGGGGTTTTGGAAGAGGGAAGTATGACAACAGTTTCTGTTGGCCTGTGTTGGAGACCACTGATCATTACCCGTCACCGGACTCATCGGAGGATAATACCACGTTCGTGCTGGATGATAGGTTCCACGATGATTTGGAGCTGGCATTAGTATTTCCTGAGGTATAATGATGTTTTATTGTTGGCTGTTTAATTTTGTACTAATTCTTTATTGGCATACATTTAGAATGTGCATTGATGTTCAAGCACCTGTAGGTACATGATCGGGCTGTGGCGACTTTAATCAGGGATCTTAGCGTAGTCCTTTTTGGACATGTCGACCGTAGCACTCATCTGTCAAAGCTGGTGGAGTCACCAGGTCTGTGTCTTCAACACATGAGCTCTGTATCCCCTGAAACCCTGCCAGTATGCTTGAAGGAGTTGATGAACAACTTGGAAATTGTTCGTAACGCTCTTGTGCCCAGTGAAGGTGCCTCTGGTATGCCAGATATCACCACCCTAGATGACCCGCTGCCTAGTCAGGGAAGGAACGATGAGCAGCCTTGGGTGCATTGGCCGCCCAACACTGGTAGGGTTTATTTAAGCAAACTAGCTTCCACGTATGCCTCGGACCAGAACTTTGTTCAGCCTTTTCTGATTGAAATTGCGGATTATTGCCTCGTAGATGATACGGTGTGCAATGGAAGGTAACAACACACTTTTAAGTACAAGTCTCTTAAAAATATGTTTTTTGGGGTGTCAAATTTTTTTTCTTCGTTGGATATTATGCTGGGTTAACATGATTGCATATTAGTTTAAGGTAAAAAAATTTTGTTTGTACCAAATTATGCAGTGATGGTTTTATGTCTACTTGCAATTGTTTAAAATTTGTAGAATACATTTTTCATTATGCATGACCTGGAGTAATTTGCTTACATGTTATTGAAGCAATATGAAAGTTTCGTTTAGTAATTTGATACTGTATTTTTAAGATGCATAAAGATAGTGCTGAGACTGAGTTTAGCTCACCCTATTGTTGGCAGTCAACCCCTTTTCCATGATGGTGGATGTGGCTGGCTTCTGAGAAGGGATTTGCGTTCTTTGGATGCTAATGTCCAAGTGTCACAACTTGTCATCACGGCATGGGCACGTATAATGAACCATGCATGGGCCAAATGCGTTGCTCCTAAAGTTTCCACCTCCCTTGTGACCGTCAAGAAGGTATTGGGCACTCCATATTATTTGACCAGGCAAACACAAAAGCCTTTTAATGATGTGGATTGTATCTCTATACAGGCCAAAGGCGTATGCCGTGTGGATAAGCTGAAGGAGTGGTTAGATGGATCGTTATCCAAGTTCACGACAGCTGGAATGGTTTGTTTACTTTTTAGATTTTACTTATTTTCCATTGGATTCTTAAAATGCCATGCATGCTTCCTTTGGTTGCTAAAAATGCCTCTCTTCTTCGATGTTGTAGTATTATGTCCCTATAAAGTATAGATCACACTATTACGTTGGTTATAAACTTCTTCACCAAGACTCTTCAAATAATTGACGATATATGGCATAAGGACGTCGAAGACTGGGACAGTGCAACTCTAGTGGTGGTAAGTCATAAATTTCAGTGTTCACTACTAATGTGTAACTGTGTACAACTTTATAATCTTGGTGCATTCATTTTTACGCACAGGCAAAATGTTTGTGTAATTTACTGGGGAATGGAGGCAGAGTTGAAACTGTAAGGCAGTTCAGCTTGGAACGCCTGATCCCTGAGTATGGCAGAAGGTATGAGTATGACTGCGGTCTCTCGGTTATGGTTGCAATGGAGAAATTCGATGGATCTAGCAGTTACATCTATGGAGGTGGACTGAATATGGTAAGCAATGTATAAATTTTTCCTGTTGGTGACTGATATTTTTGTAGTATATAAAAGGTATCAGTTTGAACCCAAATCCATACCGCAGGAACGAATCTGTTTGGAAAGGAGGATACAGTATTTGGCACGCATCGTCTTGAACAACAGGAACATTTACCGAGATGTGATCCTTTCAGAGGTGCACCGGTTCATCCAGGAAAAGGTAAATCTGCCTATACATCCCAAGGTTTCCGCGAAATGTGACTGAAAAACTTGTTGGCAAGCATGACGGATCTGTCACTCCTTTCAAACTGAAACAATTCTCACTGCATCTACTCATGTTCTGTGTGTACTTTATGTCTTTTGGTACTACATTTAACATTCAGTATAAACTTAGTATGTATTTGGCCCAGCTGGGTTCTTTTGAAACGTATTTAACTTGTTCCTTAGATTTGAACTTTGCATTCCTTGTTGCAATAAATGTAATGAATATGAAGTGAAAAACCAGTAACTTAATCTTCCCTTCATAGTGTGGTAGTTTGATAATTTCACTTGCAATTTTGTTTGAAATTTAAGTTAACATATCTACAAACTCATATACAAATTACTGCATCTAGTAATTGAGCTGGTATAATCCACTTCCAACTTGGATTTTTTCATATTTTGTATAATTGTTTTGCAGTGAACATAAAATAGGGAATTAGTTTGGCTTGTCGTGATTCATCTGATTGAATATATAGGGAATTCCAACATATATAGTTGGTGAGGTTTTAAAAATTATTAGTTACAAATATAAGAATTCATCTGATGACCATAAAATAATCAAGGATTTGCCTAGTCCCAATTCATCTAATTACTCTAATTAAACTGATTGAATATATAGTTGGAATTAATTGTTAAAAAATTACAGTAATTCTTACAAATTCATGATATTCAACAAAAAATGCAATTTAGAAGAATTCTGGTTTTTTTAAAAAAAATAACATGGCCCATAAAAAAAGAAAAATCACGGGCTCCCCACAAAAACATTAAACATCGCAGAGCTTCCTCTTCTCCCCCAACACATCTTCTTCTGCTCTGCTCAATATATACTGTTCCAAACCAAGGTTTTTTCCTTCTGGGATGGCGATAACCAGATCCAAGGTTCCACCTCCTAATCCCACCGAAGAGCCACAACCCAGTCCAACGGCGGTTAAGTATCCGGCGAAATGTCGGGACGGGAAACGGAGTAGTTGTTCCAAGGAGGCAAGCGATGATGGGGAAACACAATCTAAGGACATTGATTTGAGCTCATCATCAGATTCCGACAGTCTTCAACCCTTGCATGCACCAGGTTGCTGGGACAGTGACCCGGACGACAAGGATTACGTGCCGAAAGGAGATGAACCACCCGATGTAGACGAGGCTAGTACTACCGATGAGGATACCCAGTCCGAGGACACTGAAGATGGATTGCAATATGATGACGAAGAGGTGCACCGCAAAGGTACCATGCACAGTTTCTCTTTCTTAATTTCATTGTTTGGATAATTGTTCTGAAAATCTACAAAGTTTGTTCTACTGTGTTCTTGGATGTCAAATAATTGATTAGGCCATAGAAGGGTTTAGGGTTTGGAATTGTAAGGAATTTGACCACAGATGTGTGATTTGTTGATTAGTTCACTTTTGATTGACAATATTCGTTATGATTTTTGTTACTTTATGTTAGAATGAATGTCGGTAACTCTTAGCTGTGTAAGTTTCATGTTACCCTTTTTTTGTAGGCTCCAAGTTACCCTAACCTTGACTTTGCTGTTCTCACTGGGAAACCCATATATGTGTGGCATAGTTAACATAGGCCTTCAGTATCATTGTGTTGCTACCTTAATATCAATGTATCATCGTCATCGGACTTGACATCTTTCAGTCATCATTAGTTGAACTTCACAAAATATTTTTTTGGTTTTGCATTTTGGACAAGAGAAGGGATTCAGCTTTTCACTCATGTAAAATTTGTCGTGTTTTATGGTAAATGATGACCCTGCATCGAATGTGATGGGATTATTGCACATGACCATGGTTTTCTTCTTTTAATGGTAACTCTTAGTTTATTTACCTTTTAATCAGTTTTTGGGGGTTCAATAAAAACAAATTATTATTGTTCACTGGCCTGTTGTAGGAAAGAACAAGCGAAGTGCAGATGGCGGGTCGAAACAGTCAGAAGGGCCTCTGAAGAGAAAAAGAGGCTGTACAGATGACTCAGAAATCGTGTTGGTATCAGAAACTGAAGCTGGTCCGAGCCAAGTTGATGATAAGGGGAACATTGATGGAAATATTAAACTAGCATGCGTGTCCAGACCAACAGGACTTAGTCAGCTGAGAAGACGTCTCACCCGCCAACAGATGGCAGACATAAATGACATCGGGTTTGGTGCCCTCCTTTACTTGGATATCAATGAAGTACCAGGAGGTATGACCACATGGCTGATTGATACTTTTAATCCAAGCTCAAGGACATTTGACATAAATGGGGAGGCAAAGTTTTGTCAATCACCTGGGCAGATGTCAGGGACATATTCATGCTTCCCCACAACCCACAATCACCTGTTGAAGAAGACTCCAAAACAGAGGGTGACCGCAGACTTATGGAGATTAGGCAGAGGTGGGCAATAGAGCACAACATTCCTTTATGTCCCAATTTTGAGTTTTCTATTCATCTGCTGGAGGAAGCAATGATGAACATAGAAGGTGGGGGACCTGATTTCAAGCAAATGTTCGTCCTTTACGCTCTGTCATCTTTCCTCACCCCGGTTTCAAGACGACAAGTCGACTTCAGGGCTTTGAAGTCACTGGTGAATGTCAATTCCATGAAGAACTATGACTGGTGTGAGTTTGTATTGGAGAAGACATGCAGTGCGGTGGAGAGGTTCAGAATGGAATCCAAAGCAAAGGTAAAGCGTGTTTTCTCTGGAAACACGCTCCTGCTTATGATAGCTTACATGCAGAGGGTTAAGTGGCATGGTTTAAGCGCTCTAAGGTCTCGTCCCCTGTGTCAACTTTGGGACACTGAGGCACTGATGGAGCGTGTTAAGGCTGAGCTGAAAGCGGGGGGATTTGGGAGATGGCTATTTGACCTGGATTCATACCCAATAAGTAAGGAAGAGGAAGTTAAGAAAAAACCTGCATGGTTAATTCCAGGGCTAATCACTATTCCAATTCCGGCCACTTCATATTCTGATGCAAAGCTGCAAAGACCGCAACCCAATGTAAGTCCTCCTTGATACTCACACTACTGCTTAGTCTATTTTTTAATAGATTATGTATTTATTTTTCAACCTTGGCAGGTTTATCAAAGGGAAATTTCTTCGCTAGGCAGAGACTTGGAGATCATTCTTCAATCAGTAGCCTGTAGAATGGAGGTCATCCTGAACAATGAGGACTACGATGATAGTATTGGGTACAATTACTACAACAAGGCCACACTACCATACCTCCACGAGCAGCTTGAAAGAGTAGCCAAGAACATGGAGAAGGCTGGCGACGAGCTATGAAAACAGATCCAAAATGAGGCAGCTGCAAAAAAGAAGAAAAAACAGGTTCCAGCTAAGAAAAGGCAGGTGCCACCTAAGGATCATGCCAGAACAAAGAAAAGGCAGCCACTGAGGTACTTATAGATTTAATTTTCCTCACTTGTATATTTATTTTCCAGATTGACATGATGCTTAAATGCACACTTACTTGGGGTGTTTCATAATACAATGCAGGCCTCACCAACCTGATTTTGGAGTGAATCAAAAGGTACTTATTTAGTCATACTTTACTGGATACGTGTTGACCATACAAATATGTATAATGTTAGTGTTTTAGGATATATCTTCTGACTAGTATGTATGTGACGTTGGTTAAAAATGTAGGTGGCCAGTGGGGTGGAAACTCATGGTGTTAGCGCTCCTGAAACTCTGGAACGTGTTGATAACATCGACTTACCTCCAAGCCATCAGCTGGTTCAGTCTCCAAGCCATCAGCTGGTTCAGTCTCCAAGCCATATGATGGTGGGTGCTACTGCTGGTTATTTAGTGTTTTTTTCTACTGTATTTTCATTTGTAAGGTAGTCGGGGATGAATGCTGTTGTGCTGATTTTGTAGGATAAAGTAGATGGTGGCAATAACAGTGGTTTGATGGCTGGTACTGGGGCTGAGCCTCCATTTCAGGGTGTGATGAATGGTTTCGATCAAGATAAAGGTGAGCAGAATGGTGAGGCTGGTGATATAACCGTGCATCTTGGTGAGGACAAGGGTATGGATGAGGAAGTTAACCTGGCCGTTGATATGGAGGTGGAATATTATGGGCGGGAACAAAGTGTTGAGGCCAATGGTGTGCAGAAGATTACTGGTGCCAATGATATGCAAGTGCAAAATGGTACAGGTCGAATTGGTGAGCCCAATGGTGTGCAGGAGATCAGTGGTGCCAATGATATGCAGGTGCAAAATGGTACAGGCCGAATTGGTGAGCGCCAGGGTGAAGGTAATGGTTCGAAGGAGCACATTGACGGATGCAATGGTATCAACCAGAAGGAAAGTGAGGAGCATGGTTTCGACCAAACGAACACTCAAGGCAATTCGATCGATCTGAAAATTACTGAGGTTAATGTCGTCGAGCAGGAGAATGTGGAGGTGAGTGGCAAAGGGCAGGAGAATGATGCGGTGAGTGATGTTGGGCAGCAGAATATTGCAATTAGTTCTCTGGAGCAGCAGGACACTAAGGTGACTGATGTCGGCCAAACTAATGGTGCAATGAATGATTTTACTCAGCCTAATGTTGCAGCGACTTGTAGTGATAATAATGTACAGCTCAATGGTGTTGATAATAAATCAACATCTCAATCATATTCGGCAGTCCACTCCATTGCAGAGGATGCATCATGGTCGAGTTTGCCAGTCAACAAAGACAAAGTGCTCTGCTCTAGCCTGGCTAGGAGTGTGTTTATAAATGGAACAAATTTGCCAGATTACGCACTAGAGATTGTTGACTTCTGCTTATCAGATAATGGCCCCCCGCTGTAAGCCACAACTATTCTAACTGTTGCATTGTTTTACCCTTACTTGACTTTTTCCCAACTAATCATATTTCTATATGATGCAGCGGTTTTGCAATATTCAGTGACGGATATATTACTATGTCCAGGGGTGACTTTTCCCGATTTTCCCGGAACAAGCGACTGTCGAGCCAGATTATACAATGTTGGGCCAGGATTCTTAACTCCGGTTTGGAGCGTGATTGCAAGGAAGGTCGAGTATGCTTGGATATCATTCGTTCGGTAATTGCTTTTCACGGCCTTAATAATTTCAATGATTATGTCGCTAAAGCTTGAACCGAAGCTTGACATTTTTTTCCTTTCACAGTCTCTAACAAAAAAAGCAAATGCTGCCTGTGAAACATGGGAAACCTGGTTGGCCCAATGCCCTAAAGATGTTAGATCTGCGGAAGAGGTAACTGATTTTTTCGCAGATTTGTAGTTTGCAAAACCGGTTCTATTGTTTAACTTGTGAATTGAAATGCATCCTGCATTTTTTTTTCCTTTTCCTAAAACATTTTTTTTGTGTGAGCTTGAGTAGATTCTGGAGGGAGAGAGGTAACTGATTTTTTCGCCGACTAGTAGTTTACAAAACTGGTTCTCTTGTTTTACTTGTGAATTGAAATGCCTCCTTCATTTTGTTATTTTCCTTTTCCAAACACATATTTTTGGTGTGAGCTAGAGTAGATTCTGGAGGGAGAGAGGTAACTGATTTTTTTGCCGACTTGTAGTTTAAAAACCGGTTCTTTTGTTGTACTTGTCTAGAGGGAGAGAACGTTTTTCTGAACTTGTAAACATTACATTTGAAATGTGGAATTCGTATTTCTTATCATAAGTTTTAAGACCCAATGTGATGATGGGATGACTTGTTGCTTGCATGCCCTAGCAGATTTTTGTCCCTATATCTGTGGAAAAACACTTTATCCTTGTGGCTTTCAATTTCAAACACCGTGAATGTCACTATCTCGACACCAGACAGCACAGCAAGCCTGAGAAGTGGGAGTCCATTGTGCGGTGTACTGTGAGTATTTCACGCCTTTTGTTGTTGTGTACTAGTCATGGTAGAAAGGAAGTTTTTTTCTTATAAAATGTTTTCATGGTGCAGCGAAAGTGCCTTGCACAGCTTCTTGTTGGGGTTGGCCATAAAGGTGCTGCGACCGTCGAGAACATGAGGTTAAAAACTATCGTAGCAAGAAGAGAACTTCACGATCACGACGCTGGCGTCCATGTGTTGAATCTGATGCAGAACTACTCGGGGAACGCAAGGGTGGATGAGCGTGCTACCAGTAGTAATGAGGTAAATTTCTGTGCAATATGTCGTGCCTTATTTTCTTCTGCTTTATGTCAGTCTGGTAAACGCACGTGACATCTTTTAAAATGGCATACAGATTGATAATCTTCGAGCAACAATCTGCAGCAGCATTGTTCTGAGCAAAGTTAATCAACGGAAAATTGCAGTGTTTTCAAGCTTATCATCATACATAACAACCAAGCTCAAGGGCAAATCTGCAGATTAAATTGGAACCAATGTAAGCCTGCCTATGTATTATGTACTGGGTGTTTTGTAAACTCCTCTCCGTGTTACTTTAAACTAGTTCGTTGTCAGGCTATCAGGCCATGCGAATTTGAATTCTTCAATGACTGAATTGTTTTGTCACTCTAGTTTCAAACGTACTGGTGAATTTGTGCATGTTAAATGTAATCAATCTGTTGTGCTTGGCAACTTGAACTGTAAGTCTTTTGAATTATCTCGTGGCAACGAATCCAAATGCTTCATGTCTACACAAATTCTTCACGGTCGAAGTAGACCATTCTTCACTCTTCATTAAAATTACCAAAGCTCTCATTGACTTCAACCAGTTTAAAGCTACAATTTTAGACAATAAATACAGATCAAAGAATCCAATCTGCCTAATTAGACAATCGAATTTATGCTCAGTCGGCTTTGATAAATGATATCATCCTTCAGGATTGAAACAATCATTCTTTCCTCTAAAACCTTATCCTCACACTAATCATTTGAAACAACCAGAAAGTTCAAATTCAAATCACCACAAACACCACTTTTATAATCTTCTCTTATTGCAATCTTTGTTTATCAGAATCATCCAAATGAACTACCTTCAAATCATCTGTTTTGGATATCATATGATGAAACAATCTTCAAAACGCCTCTGCACACCATATAAGATCAACATAACATGATCTGGAACTTAATTGCCTTGTATCACTAAACCACCAATAAATGATGTTGGATCATTTACCCAGTATCTTCACTCAATATGATCAGACTAGAATCCTTACCACTTTGGAGACCCACAGCCAGTCATAACTGGAATCCTCCGGCTATGTGATCAAACTGCTATTGCTCTGTGTTCATCCACCTCCAACTTTGTGATCTATGTGTTCCTCCACCTCCAGCTCTGTGGTCTCTGTGTTCCTCCACCTCCAGCTCTGTGATCACCTCCAGCTCTGTGGTCTCTGTGTTCCTCCACCTCCAGCTCTGTGATCAAATTGCTATTTCTTAATCCCTGCTATTGCTCCGGCACCCAAACAGATTCGTTTGTCCCCGTTCGTCTAATTTTGAATAACCCTAATAAAAATGATTGAACAATTCGTTCCTCGAATCAGCAATTCGAGTCTTGGGAAAACTTCTGAGTCAGATAGATTCGAAGAAAATCGAACCAATCATTCGAATTGAGAATTTCTTCCTTAGCCGGATACCTAATTTGCAAACCAAACCGTCGGAGAAGACAAAATCCCGTACATTTGCTTTATGGTCCCCTGTAGCACACTGTTTAACCCTTGCTGGGCTCTGGGCGCGGCCCAACTTTGCTGCCCAAAATGGCAATAAAAATTTAATAAGTAACATACTTTAAAAGTAAGTTTATCAGCTTCCGTGATTCCCTTCTCCAGGGAGACTCTTTTGGTTGTTTTTTAATACAACTGAGTTCGTTGATTAAAGTGTAGTAGATGAGTGGACTCCAACTATAACACATGGTTAACTATTTACGATAAATAATTATCAGTATTCTTTTTTCTTTTCTTTTTTGAATGTATATCACTTCTCTCGCCAGATTCTTCAGTTCAAATTCCAGTAATTTTCCTTTTGTCTATACTATGAAATAAAGTATCACATGTAGAGCTGTCAATTCAGACCCGAACACGAAAAACCCGACCCGACTGACCCGACACGAATGACCTTTTGACCCGATTAAAACCCGAGAATATTAGGTCAAATTCGACCCGACACGAACCCGAATAAATTTTAACCCGACACGAACCCGACACGAACCCGAGAATGACCCGAATCCGAAAGTGACCCGAACCCGATTTGACACAAACCCGGAAATGACCCAAACTCTAAAATTAAGTTAATGAACTAGCAGTAGTAATAGAATTGGTGTAAAAATGTTTATGATCACTGCAATTTGTTTTCCATAAAAATGTTTATAAATATATTTATGATCACTGCAATTTGTTGAATGAATTACAACATAGACATGCCATTACTGAGCTTAAATACTGGATATTAGCAAAGTCCATTATAGGAATAATTTGGTGGATTATAGCAATTCTTCAGTAAAAATAATATGTTTATTACAAGAGCATTTTTTCTCTAGTAGAGTTGATATATATATATATATATATATATAAGTATAAAAATATCAATTCAGTATATTGTGTATATTAATATTTATTTCAATTCAATTTTATTTTATGAAGATCATGTCGTCATAATGCCTTGAGCTAAATTGAATAATCTCTGGCGACGATACAATTTTTAACTCATCAAGTATAAAATTGGATTGAACTATAAGGGAATGTAGTGAAACTCAATTTAGTTCTAGTGTTTATAGAAACTCAAGTAAGATTTGATATTTTATTATTTAATTTTAATTACTTGTTAGTGTTTTTAGAAAATCAAGTAAGTTTGATCTAACACTAGTTAAACTCAATTTATCCATTATTTATAGATAATCAAGGAATATTTGATCTTTCACTACTTAAATACAATATACTAGTTACATTCGTTTATAAAAGTCAAGTAATATTTGACCTTTAATTATTTCTATTCAACTCATAGTAAACAAAGTCAGTTAATGAAGTTCATTAATTGTCGAAAGTAACAAAGTAAACATTAATCACTAATTTATAGAGGATCCCTATTTTTGAATAAATATAAGTTACTTGATTATTATAAATTAAGTGATGGTTAACAGTTGTATAGTTAAACTGAACTTAATTAATTTTTGTATAAAGTCGAGTAATAGTTGACATTTGGTTAGTTAAATACAATTAAGTTAGTGTGTCAGCACTAAAACTCAGTTACGTATGGAAAGTCAAGTAAGGTTTGACATTTGATTAGTAAAATTCAATATAAATTATTTCATAGTATTTATAAAAATAAATAAATAAATTATAATATTTGGAAGTAACTAAATTTATTTTTAAGTGTTTATTGAAACTAAATTAAGGTTAATTTTTGGTAAATTTATTTCAATTTAGTTATCGTTGTTAGTTAGCAGGTTTCCAGTTCGATTAATTACATCAATTTAGTGGGTTTAGGGTTTAGTGGGTGGGTTTAGGGTTTAGTGTGTTTTGAGTTTTGGGGTTTGGGGCTTTAAGACAAAAGTAAGCCCAACAAATATGCCCAATTCTAATATCAAAATCAATCCAATAATTATTTCATTTCATGTTATTTTGGTGTTAATATAAAATAGAGTACTTGATGATATCTTATTTTTGGTAATTTAATTTATTACTGACATCGTGATTATTGACATTTTAATATTCATATTTAAAACTAGAGTTTCTTTCGAACCGAAGTGTTAATACAAGTTAGAATAATTGTTAAATTTAATATAGTTATGAGTATTTGTCAAAATATAATATTTTGACCCGAACCCGACACGAAAATAAAACTGACCCGATACCAACCCGACCCAATAAAACCCGACCCGACCCAACCCAACCCGACCCGATGAATAGTCCCAACCCGACACGAACCCGACCCAACCCGACCCGACAAGACCCGAAAAGATATTTTAGACCCGTTTGAACTCGACCCGTTTGACCCGAACCTTTTTAGACCCGAACCCGAGGTCGACCTTTAGGCCGAATCGACAGCTCTAATCACATGCATAAAGGTTGGCTTGAGCTTAATATCTTTGAATTTATGAATAGTTGGTTTGTGCTTTATTTACTAGGAAGTTATTAAGAGGGTACGTTTGAGTTTTAAGAGTTTATAAATAAATGGTAATGCTCGATGTTAGAAGTTTATGTATCGACGAAATTGAGCTTGTGATGATGTGGTAATGGTAGTAAGATTTGGGTAAACGATGGTGAGATTTAAGTCATCGACGTTAAGGTTTGGATCTTCGATGTTGAGTTTGGCTCAACAGCGACGAGGTTTAATTAGGTTCCTTCAAATTAATGGTAAATATCGTGATAGGTCTAAATTCTTATATTTAGCCAAATTTTATTTCAATGTTGTCTAAAAGTTTTATATTTAAATATTTTTTTAAAATGTTTACATATACCGGTTAACACCTACTAGTACGTTTAAATTAAATTCAAAAAGATAAATTATTGAACATTCTGTTGTTATAATAAAAGTAAAAAAATATTGTAAACTAAATAAATATACATTAGGTTATATATTTTAAAAAAATATTATTATTTTTACGCCGAAATTATTTATGCTCGATGATAATTGATATATTTTATTTTTACTATCATAATGGATATATGTTAGGGTAAGGAGATATTATTTAAATTTTGAATAATATCATGGTAATTTACCGTGGTAATTAGCATATTTTGTGGTAAGCAAATATTATCTAAGATTTAGTTTAATTTATGATTATTATTTTGTGGTATTAAATTTAATTTATGATTTAGTTGAAGTTATCGAAGCGTAGCAGCGTAGTCTGCTAGAAATTTTGGAAATTTGCAAGCAACTACCAATTTATCACCATTGGAGATACTCTTATTCAGGTATAATAAAATATAATTAAATGCACTCAACTTAATTTAACACTACTCAGTTGTTTTTAAATACATTAATTCTATTTTAGTCTAGATAAGTTGAAAGAAACATGCACTTATAAATTTGATTGTGATTTCTATTTAAATATTGTAATGCACAAACAATAATCTATTAAAATGCACTGTTTTAATGCTAGCCTCACCATATAAATACATAACTAATCGTAAGCTCAATATAAGCTATTTCTCATGATATTATTGGATTCGTACTATCAAATAATTTTAAGATATTCAATTTTTTATAAATTTCATTTACATACATTAATAATTAAATATTGAGTTAATCGGAATAGTAAAGTGTGCAAATTTACCTAGAATATGAATACTACTCAATTGTGGTGAGGGGGAGGGATAAGATAACACAAGTCTCAAGTATGTAGATTATTATGATTAGATTATATAGTCTACTAGTAGTTGTAAGAGTAGAGAGAGTTTAGTTACAGTGTGGAGTCCATTTTTGAGCAGAGAGTTGGGCCCCTCCTTTCCCTGCACAGTCAATAAAACCTCTCCCATCTTTCTCTTTTTTTTTTTTTTTTGACAAACATCTTTCTCTCTCTATCCCTTCACATAAATACACACATAAATACACACACTTTTACTCCCCTCAATCATCCCAACACACACACACTTTTAGTGAGAGAAAGTGTTGTATAAAAGAAAGGAATGCAGCAGCACCTGATGCAGATGCAGCCCATGATGGCAGCCTACTATCCAACCAACGTCACCACTGATCACATTCAGCAGGTCTTCTTCCCTTTCCCTCTCTTCCATTTCTTCCCTGCCATATTTTTCTCTGCTGATTTGCATACATATTCTGGTTTTTTTGCTTTTATTGGACACCTGCTCTTCTTCATCACCACCCCACCTGCTCTTCTTTTGTATTTGTTTGGTGGTTTTCTTAGTACAGTCAACACAAAAGTGAAGTTAGGTGTTCTGGAAATCATTGGTTCTTGATGACTGCTTCTTGTTCTTCACCTTGAGCTCTATAATTAGTCACCTTTTCTTCCTATGGTCATGGACATGGTTTTGGATATTAAATATTTGGAATCTTTATTTTCTGTGGGAGAATAAAATAGTGTTTGTACTGGTGATCTCATGTACCTCACTAGATTCTCTTTCTTCCTTGCTTTAACAGACACACACTGCTTTACAGTTCATCAGTTTGACTTGTATTGTGTTTGTTGTGGAAGTGTACATGCTTTGCCCTAAAGGTTTCTTGAACTTTTCATGTGCTTTTGGACATTTTGTACTGTGAATCAGCTCTTTTTGGTCAAAACTAAAGTCTTGTGATTGATTGGTACACTCAGTAGTGTGGTGTAACATGTATTTCAATTGCATGTCTTGTTTTGAGTTAGATTGCAAGCTTTTACTACTTAGCTGCTTTCTGTGCTATAAATCTTGCTAGGTGAAGTTTTTCCTGATGTTTTACATGTTTCTATGCTTTTCTGTGTTCACTGATGCATTCTTGTAATTATGTTCTTGTAATGTGCAGTATCTTGATGAGAACAAATCACTAATCTTGAAGATTGTTGAGAGCCAAAACTCAGGCAAATTGAGCGAGTGTGCTGAGTGAGTCAAAACCCTCCTTTTGCTCTCTTCCATATCCTTAACATCTGTTGTTTGGAAACAATGAACTACTGCCATTTCTCTTATATCTTGTCATTGATATAGGAAATGATTAATGATTCTTTTCTTTTCTCATGTTCTTGTTGTATTTTGAAACATTTCTTGAGATTACAAGTCTTTGTAATGATTCAGGAACCAAGCAAGACTCCAAAGAAACCTGATGTACCTCGCTGCCATTGCCGATTCGCAACCTCAGCCTCCCACTCAGGTACATTAATATTATAAACCTCTCAAATTTGTGTCTTTCATTTTAAAGTTGAAGTCTTTAGAATTCATGTTTCATTTTCTCATTGCGTGAGTGAATGCAGTTCCCGCCGACCGGCATTGTGCAGCCGGGAGCGCACTACCTCCAGCAGCAGCAAGCTCAGCAGATGGCGTCTCAGTCGCTCATGGCGGCCCGCTCCTCGATGATGTACGGCCAGCAGCAGCAGCAGTACTCGGCGCTGCAGCAGCAGCAGGCTCTGAGCAGCCAGCTCGGGATGAGCTCCGGCGGACTTCCCATCCTGCAAGGGGAGGCGCACAACGGCGGTGCTGGCGGCAGCGGCCTCGGCTTTAACGACTACGGGCGCGGCGGCTCCGGCGAAGGGCTGCACGGACATTCCGGCAGGGTGAAGCACGATATGGACGGAAGAGGTGACGGGAGCGAGAATCTTTTCTTGAAGTCCGGTGATGATCATTGAGAGCCTGAATAATGATCTGTGATCTAGGAAGAAGAAGAAGGTTTAGGTAGTAATGATCTGTGATCTAGGAAGAAGAAGAAGGTTTAGGTAGTAATGATCAGGTTTAAGGCTTTGTTAAAACGTTTGGATTATGAGTACCATTGTGTATGTTGTTGTCGAATGTTTTGCCATTTCCGTTGGTCTATGTTTGCGAGCAGCCGCGGTTTGACCGAAACATAGGTTGTACCAATTTTACCGGTTGCCGGTCATCTTTAAGCTTAATGTATGTGCTGACGGAAAAATTCACCGTTGATCCTTTAGCAATCTAATATTTGCACGTTGATTAATTAATTTAGATGTGCCAAAATGTATTTGCTAGCTTTGTTATCTTGAGATTCTTGGCAGACTTTTTATAAGCATCTTATTGGGAAACACGACTATGGATTTGTTTAAAATTTGATCACAAGGTGACATTTAAAGCTACAATTAATGTGAACCAAGTACAAGTGACAACTACGCTCAAGTTGGCAGCGTATGAACACTTTGAAACAATTTCTTGGTTTCTAGCTAGTCTCAAAATATTATCATTTTCTTTGTTATGTATGTAAAACAACATCCATGGATATTGTCACAACGAAACTAACAAGATTTCATAAAATAATGTTAGCATAGGTAAATTAATTTAAACCAGCTTGGCTTTGAGTGGGTTTGACCACTCCACTTACACCCGCTGATGCAGCTCGGTACGCCAGTTGATACAGCTCCTGTCACTCAGTTGAGGCAGTTGATGCAACTCCAGTCACTCAGTTGAGCACGCCTCTTACAGATTGAAGATGATGGAGACTTGAAAGACTAGGAGAGAAATCTCATCCAACCCAAATTAGGGGAGTGCAGGTTTGAACCCTGGACCTCTCCTAACCACAGGGGCGGACCCAGAAATTAAGGTTGAGGGGGGCCATAACATAATATAACTAAAAATATAGTACTAAATTTTAATATTCATAAAATATTACAAGGGCATAATATGCAATTTCAGATTTTTTTGGGGTGACCGACCCACCCTGGGCCACCCCCTACGTCCGGCCCTGCCTAGCCAAGTCAAAACCTTTGGCCACTTGAGCTAACCCAAGTGGTTGTCTCTCACCTATGTTTATTGTGTGCTCAATGTGCAAGAGAAATTGATCAAAGTTCTTTCTCTCACTAGGTGAGAGCTTTCCTCTGCATTCTCTCTAGAATAGTCTTTCCTAAAACATCCTTGAGAAGTTTTAGTTTTTCAAGCCTTCTTCATCACTTTTGTTCAATTCAATCATCTAAATCTTCTGAATTTGAAGCCATGAACACATTTGTTCGATTAGGGAGGTGGGTAAGGTAAAGGTCTTTGTTCGATTAGGGAGAATTATGGTTCGTGTAATTTGGGGATTTCGTTGAAGAAAGTTTATGGTTCAAATTATAGCTTAGTAGGGGTAATATAGATCTAAATTGACATCATCGGGTCAGTTTAATTGGGAAGGAAGGAAAGAAAAGAGGGTTTTTCTATAAAGTTGATCGGGGTGCATGCAACCTTCGAATTGGGGTTTCTGATTATAATTTCGCTATTCGGTTAGCGCTAACATCATTGTGGAGCTTTTCCTTCATATCATTGTTATTGGTTTGGTTTTCTCATCTTGGGAAGACTTTGAACTGATATAATGGTGATAGGCGGGAAAAGGAAAAGGATTCATGACTCGGATGAAAGAGATCTGGGTCGAAGGGGGAAACTACGTCGGCTGAGAAAAAGAATCTGTGAATAGAGTGACACGGTTCATGATGCTATTTCAGAAGTGACAATGACAGGAAAACAGAGTAAGCATTCGGTTGGAAATAAAGCAGGTCGGGTAAGGCTGGGAGATTCTGGATGGTTTATACCAATCAGAAGAAATGGAGCTTTGTTGAAGAAGGGATGTATAAAGGTTAATAGGCGACTGGCTATATTTGTGAATAGGTGTTCTTCGTTGTCTTTATCACCAAGTATTCTGAATGGTCTACTAGCAGAAGTTATTTATGCTAACTTTGCAGATGATACATGCAAGAGTACCAGAGTTACTCTACCTGTGCAGAATCTGAGATCAGAGAAATTTTCAAAGGAGTATAACTTATTAGGTCACTGGTTTGATGATAGGGAGTTTAACAAGGAAATTTTTCAATCTCACTTTCAGAAATGGTGGGGTGTGGAGGTGAAGATAACCAAGAGATTGCATAATAACATGGTTCTGAATTTTCAAACAGAAGAAGACATGCTATTTTCCCTCCAGCATAGTCCATGTTATGTTGAAGGAGGTTTAGTGGGATTAACAAGATGGGAGATGGACCTCCTGCTTTGGAGCATAAAAATATCAAAACTGCTCACAAGAATTAGACTCATCAATGTGCCACAGGAACTATCAAGTCAGGAATTAGAGGGAAAACTGGCATGCATGATTGGTGAGGTAGCTCGCATTAGAGATGGATGCATTGTGGATTCTAAGGGTCAGTGTGTAGAGGCTTTGGTCTGTATAGATCCATGAAAACCCTTGATTCAAGGTTTCTGGATAGAAGGAGAAAATCAAGAAAGATGGATTCTCTGTGCTTATGAGAAAATCTTCAAGCTTTGCTATCATTGTGGAATAATTGGCCACCCTATGTCTAGATGCAAACTGACAGGAGAAGAAGGTGAAGGATTTTGTAAGAAAATCCATCTGGCAGCATTTTAAGAGACAAGGTGAATTGCTAGGCATAGTAACAGATGATGAGGATATGGAAGGTTGTTCAGAGTCAGAAACTGATCAGGTTGTAGTAGAAGGGAGCGCAAAATCATCAAAATATGGGACATCTGCTAAGAGGGTGAAGCATAAACACTCACAGCTGGAAATAGACGAGGAGAGGTTGCCAATAGGAAAGAAACGAAAAGTTTCTCCCTCGCAGGAATTTGAAGAAGGAAAACCAGATATGGAGCTGGATGACAAAGAACAAGGGAAATTTGAAGAAGGAAAACCATATGTGGAGATGGATGACAAAGAGCCAAGGAAAAATGGAAATGATAGGGTATTCTCTTGGAAGAGGGTGAAAAAGAAAAGAACAAGGAAGAGCTATGATGGGAAAGATGATATACTGGCAACTCAAGTCAAGAAATTGAGGTATATGGAGATCACTGCGTTGAGAATGGAATTCTGCATGATTCCAGTTGTTCATCAGTCAGAAAGAGAAGAGGTTCAAGTAAATATATTCCTTCCTGCAAGTAACTTTAAGTTTGAGGTTGAACAACAGCAAAAGCAGGACCTATCCAGATGTGATTCTTGTTTTGATAATCCTGCAATGAAGGATTCAGATGGAAGAGGTAGAGGAAATCAGATAAACTTTTCTAGTCTAGGAAAAACTAACTTTCAGCAGGCCTTTCAAGGAACCAAACAACACAGGGAAAGTTGGGTGGAGCTGGAAGACAAGAAGAGGAATCTAAGAGATAGTGCTACAAACTGGTATGAGGATCATAAATCTGAGCTGAACATGAAAGCTGACATACAAAAAGAAGATCGGGGAAGAGTACCAAAGTACGTTAAGGTGTTCTCACTGTCAGCTTCATCTATGGAGGAGTAAAAAAGATCACAGAATTCCACTTTCAGTAAGGATATTTCAGATAGTTCAGGGGACAGAAATTTGAGCAGAAATCAAGGGAGTGATAGTCAAGTTAATGCGGTTATAATATTCTGGTATCTGCATTTCCTTCTAAAGGAAGTGTTCTTAACCACCAGTCTCCCAGCTCAGTTTGTAAGGAACTGTGGAAAGAAACATGGAACATTAAGATCCCAAATCGAGGATCACGTATAAATGAAAATTGGGAGCTGGTTATCTGGAGAGAAGCTTGGCATAAGGAGGAGGCAGTGAATAGAAGAGGGAGGAAGGTGGCTACGGGCATAGAGCATCGAATATGCATTCTCATTATGCTAACATTTTACTCATGTTTTTTGCTGGAACGAATTACTGATAGGAAATCTGAGAGCAGGCTGCAACAAACAGATGAAATAGGAAAAAGACATGATGAAAGTCGGGGACCTCCAACAGAAGGCTATCAAAGTTATGTGGATCAGAGAAGGAGGAAAGTGTGGAGCAAGATTTGAAATTTCAAGGTTCCATATAAGTTACTGAACCAGGTTAAGAGGTTGGATGGCAAGTGTATCTAGTTTCATTCTGTTCTAGCATGAGCTAATGATATGAGAAAGAATATCTGGAACAAGATTTGGAACTTCAAAGTGCCATATAAGATAAGCTCAATTGAGGATATGAAGGTTTTCAAGGGCTCTCACCTGAATCAAGGTTTGATGCAGACTAATTCAGGGCTCACCTTTTGCATCTCTCACTCACAAGCAAACATATTGGCTTGTTGGGGAACTATCAAAGCAGCAACCAGGGTATCATCCCAAAATGTTGACTTGCTTACGGTTTCATCCGTTAAATGGCCCGCACTCTACCATCACGAGTCAGTGCCACATGAGAATTGGTCCATTGAGGGGAATAGTTTCTCGTCGGTTCCATTTTCTCGGTCCCAAGTAGCTAGATTTAGCATGCTTGTTGATAGGTCTTAGATATACTCTTATTTTGTAGCATTTGAGAGCTGTTTTAGATAGTATTTTGTACTTTATATTAGACTTTTGGACCGAATCATTCATGATGGTTTGAAATTGAAGACGTGCATTTCGACCTTGAATTGCACTTGCGATAGATTTGGATGATTTGAAGACCTTCTATGACCGTCCTGGAGGAAGCAGATACATTGAAGAACCGGTCGTAGAAGTGGCGTGAAGGCACACTCTCGCGGACCGCGAAACCTAGGTCGCGAACCGCGAGGGTGTGTGTTGGTGTTTTGGAAGATGCCGAGTTTCGCGCGGTCCGCAAAACTCCGGTCGCGAGCCGCGAGGACCAGCACGAGGACCACGAAGCCGAAGACGCGCGGTCCGCGAAACTCCGGTCGCGAACCGCGAGGACAAGCGCGAGAACCGCAGCGAAGCCGAGACGCGCGATCCGCGAAACGTCGGCCGCGGTTCGCGAGGATCAGACGCGCGGTCCGCGAAACCTCGGTCGCGGACCGCGGACGCCACGGACGCGCGGGCCGCGAATCCTCGGCCGCGAACCGCGAGAACCGAGCTCGCGGTCCGCGAAGGATTTCGCGCGGCCCGCGAAAAACTTCTGCAACTTGCATTTTGTTTGCTTTAATTTTAATTATTTTTAGACTATAAAAGAAACTTATCCTCATTGTTAGAGGATCGGATTTTTACAGAGTTGAACTCACTTTCCTTCATTTTTCCTTTTGATTTTGATCTTTGAATTCATCATGGTTTGTAGTATTGATTTTGATTTTGATAATATAACTATGGTAGTAGGCTAAAACCCTTCTTGGATATATGTGATTGGACTTCTTGTTATGGATTGAGAACATGATTCATGAAGCTTAGGAATGGTGATTTTCTATTGAATGATCATAATTTATATGTGTATTTGATGCTTGAAATGATTAGGAATGATTTCCTAGTGATAGATATGTGTTGGATATGTGTTAGATATTGCTTTTCCATGGTTAGAATGTTATCATTCTTTCTATGTAGGAGTAGTAAATTAGGAATCAAATGCATGTTGTTATCAATTGTATTTGTTCTTAAGATCATTCATTAGCATTATACCTATGTCAAGTTTGTTATCAAATTGCATGGGTAGGGTTGAGAAACATCTAATTTGAAGTAATATTGATTCAATTGAACTAGTTGTTATCATCTAGTAAAGTTGTCAATTGAAGTTGTGAAGATGCTTTCATTTTTCATAACTATGGTTAAAGATAGTTTCTCACTAACATTCACCATTCTCAAGGCATCATGATAAAGTTTGAGGAAAATCTCATAATACGAAGTCACCAATCTCATATGTCCAAGTCTAGTATTCTCATTAGTTAATCCTTTAGTTAAAATCTTAAATGCTAAACTAGTTATAATCATAGAATTCTAGTTACTTTACTTAGTAGTGTTTCTTACAAAAACTCAACTCAAAACCCCCCCCCCCCTATTTACATTGCTTTTATATATGCATATATATATATATATATATATATATATATATATATATACTACAAGATATACATAGAGATAACCTTTTCCCTGTGGAACGAACCTTACTTGCCACTATATGCTTAATTGTGTGTAGAGGTAGTAAGTGAACATAAATAGTATATTTGAGAGGTACGGCGACGACCTCCCACTTGTACTATGGTTTATATGTTTTCTTATCGTCTTGTTGGTTTGTAAGGCCATAGGCCTAGGTGATGTAATGTTTTCCTTTTATATTAATATAATTAGTGTTATTTTCAAAAAAAAAAAATGTGCAAGAGAATCTCATGTGTCATGTGTGTCTTTGGTGTTGAGGTTGAATAATCAATGTCAATCCACAATGATTTTGATGGTGTATAATAAATTAGATCTAAATACTATGAGTTCCTGAACATTTGATGGTTAGATTTACGGTATTTAAAAAAATGAAATTAGGAGGATTATTAATGGTTGCTCAACCCAAATACATAAAAATACAAGGTTGTCCGAAGGTTGATGAGCTCGAAAACGGTGTTTTCCGAAGGCTTAATGGCCCGAATGCTAATTTCTGGGCTTTTGCCTGGAAGTATGGAGTTGCCCGAAGGCTGTGTGTAAAGATTACAAGGAAAGTCTTTTTTAAAAAAAATTTAAACCACCTAAGGTGGGAGGATTATATTGGCCTCCTCAAACCCTTCCATAGAAACTGAAAAATACACATGAGTACTTAGAATTTACGATGTAGAGTTTTAGAATGAAGAGAGAACCTAAATAAATTAGGCTATGGACTTCCTCATAATTCTTGAAGTTGATGCAATGAGAGGTTCTTAAGAGAGGTTCATTACCCTGATACAAGGAAAGTCCTATCGAACATTTTAAAAGTTTCCCTGTATCTATTTACGGCTTTCGCTCGAAAGCATAGAGTTGTGTGAAGGCTTACAACAAGGCGCCGTAGAGTAAAAGAACAAACAAAAAAGGGATATATCGATAAAATCTAAAGTCTAATATTCAAGAGTACCGAACTATCAAACAAGAGTAGCACCTTAACTTCGCATTCTAAACTAGTTTATTAAAGTTTACCAGTTTAGGTACAGAATCTCTTACCTAGTCTAGAAACACATGTTAGATTCACTATATAATCACCAATAGAGGTTACAAAATAAATTTCTCCACAAGCAATTTTTCTATCGAACATTTTAAAAAATTTAATGTAAGCAATTTTCGATATCAGTTATTTTTTACGCATCATTTGATATTTCATAAATCACATTATTATGGTGAAACTTTCTCGATTCCGATTCTATCATATTATGAAATACCGGACACATCCAATCTTTCTATTTTACCGTTTAAGTTATCTAATTTCAGCTCAAGAAACAACAGTAAACTATGATTCAGATTAGAAAGTGTAATATTTTATTGATTTAATTATTAATATTCACTAATTTCAGGTAGAGGCGAATCCACCATTTCAAAATTTACTTGTAATATTTTAAAATCTAAAGATTATATTCACTACTCTCGTAATCCTTAGTCCACTTCCGATTTTAAGAGTGATTGAGTTGTGGGAGGGTCAAATGAATCATTAAGAGTAGATTTTGAGTAAATCACTAAAAATAAACAAACGGTGAATTCTTGTTCTTGTGTCATATTCATGGTTGCTAAATGACCACACCTCCCTAACATTTTGTCTTAACACGGTTCTCGATTGAGGGAAGGGGCTATTTGGGAAGCTTCTGGTTTTTAATTCGACAAGTTTAAGAGGAACTCCAACCGATACTACATAAAAATCTCCAAAATAGTATGAAATGCTAAAATATAGTATAAAATTTTTGGTCATCTCCAAGAGTTAATACATTTTGTAGCTCTTGCGTTGATTATCATTAATATTAGCAACATTTTTAATTTTATTTTCTACCTTTTTAGTTTTAAACAATACATTGTTTTGGGACTTTTGATGTTTTGCATTGAAGATGAGAGGAGAGAGAGTGAAATTTTGGGTTTAAAAAAAGGAAAGAATGCATTGATCAATGTGTAGGCATTAAATTTTTAATTCTCTTAAATTTTCTTTCTCTCTCTACACATATTACTACCCCAAATCTACATCTTGTAGTATCACATGTAGTATCTCTTGGAGCTCAATAATGGGGTAAAATCTTGTTAAGACATCCCACATCGGTAGCGTACGAGCCTAATAGCTAATATATAAGGATCAAAGGTGACACCACCTATTGCCAATTGGTTTTAGGATGAAAGCTTGAGATCCATATAATTTAATATGGTATCTGTGCGGGTTCAATTAGGACCTGAGCCCTAATGGGTTAACTAGGCCGGTGTGTGGATCCCCTATGGGCCGGTGATATCTCCCTTAATCTAGCCGGTGTACTATTATCCTCTCTTAAAACTGGTGGAGTGTTCCATTACTTTGGCCTTAACTTTGGCCTTAATATGACCCAATATGAGTTGTGGATTATTTCCATACTTTCTCCAAATCTAAAAAATATAATATCTCTCGAACTTGCTCTAAGGTGAAGCATGTGCGTATAAATCTTGACTAAATGGGACATAATTTGGTTACCAGAAACGCTTTTTTAGCTGTTTGATTTGCTCAACCCAACTACAAGTAATCTACATCAAAAAAAAAACTACAAGTAATCTAAGGAGTCGTTTGGTTCACGTAGCATTTAAATTACCACAGAATTTGTAATTACTCAGTTTTTCATTCCTTGCTAAAATGTTCAAAATCTGGTAAAATTGTTTGGTTGCATACGTACGGATTTTGTAATTCTTTCAACGGAGTATTGGTGAAACGTAAAAAGTGTAATAAATAGTAAAAGTACGCGGATTTGTAAATTATCTAGGGGAACCTAGGTAAGATATTTCCTACGTTTCGTGGGAAATTTAAATTACGCGTAATTGTAAATTCCAGCATTTGAATTCTCCGTCAACCAAACAATCACAAGTTATCCAAAATCCTAGCATTTTGTTATTCCCACATAATTTACGCGTACCAAACGACTCCTAAAAACTAGTCTTTATCACTTTGTTTCATTAATATCTTGATTCAGTTAGGCCCTGTTTACCAGATTTTATCTGTAAATCAGTTCAGTTCAGTTCAATTCAGTTCAGTGAAAATGTAATTTGATGAAATTCAGGTTAATTCAGTCATGCTGATTCCATTTTTCAATACATCAATTTTTACTTCAGTTCAGTTCAATTCAGTACATCAAGAAATAAACTCTAGTAAACAGGGCCTTAATCATTTCTTTTTTAAATATGTTTCACTATTAGTGCTTTGAATCCTAACAATTTAGTATTTAATAATTAAAAAATCCAAGGTCATTAGTTCAGTTCAATTATGTTCAATTCAATTCAATAAAATTATAATTTAATGAAATTTACATTAATTTAGTCATGCTAATTTTTTTTTCAATATTACTTTTCACTTTAATTTATTTCATTTTAGTAAAAACTAGTAACAGTCCACCGGCTTACACCCGGTGAACTAATGTAAATATTACAAATCTATTTATAAAAATTATTTTATTTAAAATCATAATTAACAAAACTATCAAATCATGATTATTCCGTTTAGTTTTTGCCCCTAAAATGACCCTACAAAATTATCAAAAACATCCGTTCACTTTCATTTAAACTTTTATTGACCGTTCACTTTGATGCTGCCTGGGAGGCCTCTTCCAACTCTGCTGGTTTAGCTGCTATCTTCAGAAACTCTAAAGGAGATTTCCTTCATGCTAGATGCTTTTTCACAGCTGCTTTCTCTCCTTTAGAAGCTGAACTCCTTGCATTGAAGTTTGGTATATTTACTGCCCATGCTCTTAATTTGTTCACTTTCTTGATTGAATCTGACTGTCTAAATGCAGTAAATATGGCTAATGATCCATCCAAATCTCATTGGAAAGTGTATCATTTAGCAAATCAGATACACAGTACTCTTTTTCCTGCTATTCTTTCTCACTCTTTTAGACAAGCTAATTCAGTGGCTGGCCTTATAGCTAAATTCTCTCTCTCCAAGCATCTCTCTTGTGAAATGCTTCTGAGTGACTTACCACCTTCTGCTAGAGGAGCTCTTTTTCTGGATAAGAAAGGACTTCCTAGCATTAGAATGAGGAATATATGCTGCTGATTATACTCTTTGTCTAATGCAGGCTCAACAGATGCTGAAAACGGTCATTTCCATCCAGCTATCTCTCACACTCCAGTTTCTGCATCAAATCACAAAAACAAGAGAGCTGCCAAACGCTTCCTATTTTGCTCTGAATTTTCTACAACTCTCAAAGGAGTACTATTCTATGAACTGGGAACTGTTAAGGAACTATCTCCATAGGCTGATTTGTGTCTCAGTATTACTGATTCACTAACAAGCAAGTGGAATCAGATAGTTCTCTTTTACAGTTTCCACAAACTTTCAGTCAATTCCATGATGTTAATAGAATGAGTATAGTTAGGCTAACTAGTTTCTTTTCTTAACTCATTCTTTTTGAGGCACCTCTAATGCTTAGATGTAGATTTTCTTGTAAATGCTACATTTGAGAAGCCTCTTCAAGGTTTCTTTTGCTTCCAAACCGCAGGGTATCTTACTCCCTACTATGCGGTTTTTCTGTAATCTTTATTTTCGCTTTTTAATGGTTTGGGGAAGCCAATATAACTCCCCCCACCTAAGGGTGGATTATCTCAAAAAAAAAAAAAAACCGCCACAACACCTACACATTGTACTTCGACATTCATCCTAATTCAGACTTTGTAATAAAAATTTAAATTCATAAATCAAGGAAAACAAAAATTACATTAGTACATACCTGCATTACTTACCAGTTAGTAGTAGGGATGACAATGGATTGGATATGGATTGGATTTGACAATATCCATATCCATATCCGCTTGTTGGTGTCTAAATCCGTATCCGATCCAAATCCGTTGGATCTAAAATATTAACATCCGAATCCATATCCGCTAAATCCATGGATATCCGTGGATATCCATATCCACATATGAATTACAATTTATACAATGATGAATAAATTCCAAAATAAGTTTTATAAAAATTCATGAAATTAAAATTGTAATCAAGTGATTCAAAGTACACAATGTGCTAAAAACAAATACGTGGAAAAACTAGTTCAACTTAACCAAAAATACATAACTCAGTTCAAAATATTAGTTTCTTTCTTTCTTTCCTTAATCTATTCTTCCAAACGAGTGAATTGGTAGGGTTAGAAGATTATATGTCAGTATCTAACCATAGGTGATTTTTTATATTTTTAATTTAATTTTAATTATTTAATATATTATTAAATATATGTATTATTAAATATATATTATATATTAAATGGATCCATGGATTGGATATGGACTGGATATGGATATTTACGACAAAATCCATATTCATATCCGCTCCGCAAGCAGTAAATCCATATCCGTTGGATTTCATTTTTTAACATTCATATCCATCAAAAATGGATTTAAATCCAGGGATTTGGATTGGATTGGATATCCCTAGTTAGTAGTTACTGCAACGCGCTTCTCATTCTCGGAGAGAAATGAGATGGGGAGGGGTTGCGTTCTTGTATCAACGTACTGTCTTCTGAACTTTTTCCACATGCAATAATGTCTTATATTTATTGTGTGGAGAAAGAATTGGGCGAATTCCCATGATAGTACTATGGGGTACTTAAATTCCCAAAATAGGCTGAATGTTTCATTTTTTACATTCTAATCCTTGTTTTTATTTATTATCTTATTTTGTTCTTTAGGATTTAATCAGATAGACTTGATTCATCTGATTCTGATTCACTGGAGCTAGAATCTATTTCTATGATGTAAACTTTTTCTATTTCATCATACTTTTCTTCTATGGGTTCATATCCCATTTTATATGCAATTTCTAACAATTTTGTCTTGTTATTATCTTGCCTATTAGGACATTCATTGGCGTAATGTCCTTCTATGTTGCAAACCCAACATCTACAATTTTTCTTTCCTTTTGGACAGAATTTTTGTTTTTCTGATCTTGTATCAGATTTTTTCTTGAAGAATTTCCCTGGTTGGAATTTCTTTTTCTTTTTAATAAACCTACATTTAGAAGATTTTTTCTTCTTTCTATATTCTGTTCTACAGCCATATTCTACAGGATTTTCTCCTGATACTGCACAGCAGTTTTTATTAAACTTTTTAAGTTTTTTCTGAGTCCTTATTAGTTCACAGAATTTTGACAGTTCATCTTTTACTACTCTCATGGCATATCCTAGACTGTAACTAGCAGTTCTACTATTGAAAGTTTCGATTTTAAATCTTTCTAAGGCTTTTTCTCCTACCAAAGGGATTTTTCTTAGATACTGAAGTATCATTTCTGGAAATTCATTTTGTTCTAATTTATAAAGATTTACTTCATAATCACAATTGAAATCTTCTAAATAACATATATCACAGAGTTGTAGTTCTGTTAGTCGTTTTTTAGCTTTTTCTTGTACTAATTGTTTTTCATGTTCTTTGTCACCGGAAAAATCAATTCCTAAGAACATAGTATATAATCCATCTAGAACTATATCTAGAATATTATATGGAATGTTGTTATTAGCATCTGTCTAGATGATATTTTTTATAAATTCTTTTGCTATTCCTAGACTCTTATGTTCTACTAATAGCAAAATGGTTCGTGATTCTGTATAGGCATTAGGATTAGTTTGAATTACTAAACTTAACTCTGCTGCCCATTTATCAATGATTTCTTTCCTATTATTTTGACAGTCAATATTTAGGAAATTATCATCTGACCCTTTTGAATTACCAATTTTGGATTTTGCACTTTCTGGAAAATACCATGGTTGATTAGCTTTTCTTCTTTTAGAGCCCATATATGAGCTTTCTCCTTCTTTTTTAACTTTATTTACGTTAAAGTTTTTAGGCATATCATCTGAATCGCTAATTACTAGTTCACTTGTTTCAGATTCACTATCTGATTCTTCATTGTTTAAGACTTTTAAGTCTTCAATTCCAAACAATTGTTTTAGTTTAGGACTGTTTTCTATTTCTTGGTTTGCTAGTTTATCATTTTCTAATTCTAGCAACCTAAGAGCATGGTCAAGTAAATCGAAGTTTTCTTCGTTTACCTGTAATTCATCACCTTCTAGATGATCCCAAAAGATTTTTTCAATCTTTGGTATATAATTGGTCATATTGGCTGTTTATCATTTTTACCAAATGGTCAAGTTAATGCTTTAGGATTTCCAGAGGATCCTAATTCTGCATTTCCTACTCCATGATTGGGGTAAGAATATTTTCCTAAACTTTTAGGTTTTGGTTTTTCTTCGTCTCCTATAGGAGTTATTTTTAAGTCTTTTTGATCTATCGCTTCTAAGACTTTAAGTTGGTTTTCTTGAATTATTATTTTTAATTCAATAATAATTTTTGCTGCTGCACCTTCTAACTTATTTTCCTCGTTAATTAGGATTTTTAGAATTTCTTCTAATTTTGTTTTTAAAGAACTTATATCTTCTTGTATTTCTTTAAGGCTCATCAAGACATTTGTTCAAGTTGACTTTCCATGTCTTCTATTCTTTTTGAAATTCCTATTAAGAGATCTCTCTTGCTAGGTTCTTTAGAAATACTTTTTCTAGAGGGTTCTCCAATTATAAGCTTATTTCTTTCTACTTTTGATTTATAACGTTCTCCCATGAGTTTTTTTTATCTTTAGCTATATCAATAGCCCAAGAATTATCCATAGGAGAGATTTCAGAAAACTGTTTTTCTTGAACAGTTCCTATCTGTGAAAATACATCTTCTAGTTCGATGTATTCTTTCTTTTTATAGTCAATACTGTGATGACTATTGGTTAAAGCATAAGCAACCAGATAGGTTAAACTAAATACTTTATCTCCTTTATTCATTAAATTTTTTCTTTCAAATTTATGAACAAAAGATAATGTTTTGTCTAAATTTGTTGTATCTATACTAACACCAAATTTAGGATAAACTGTAAACATAAATTTTTGGTAAGCTAAATTTCCTCTAGCTGCACCTAAAATGCAATCTTGTCTATCATTTATTCGGTTATCTATTAAAACCATTTTGACTGGGGAATCTATTCCTTCTTGAAATTCTGATTTCAATAGGATTTTAATGGCACCAAAATGTACCATTGTGATAGTAGATCTAATTTTACTATCTATTTTGCTTAAATTTTCTTTAATTTCTTTTAGAGTGATTAAAGGTAAGTATACTTCGCCTGTAGTATCTTTGATATCTACATGCATTTCTTTAGTACCTACAAAATAGTAGATGCTATTTTTCCTTTTTAATTTTTCTAAAAAAGGTATATTAAATATATTTTCTTTTCTCAAATTAAGTTTTGAAGACCTGATTTTTTAAAGTAATTCTTGTTTGATCAAGTAACTTCCGATGAATCCTTCATTAGATTCAAAGGTTTGAACATTAGAAACATCTTGATTTTCATCAATTGTTTCTTTTATATCATTTAAATGATTCATTTTAATGTTGAATCTTTTAGATAATTATTGTTATTTTAAACATGGCTCTGATACCAGGTTTTTGAGGGGTTCAATCTCTAGCGGAATTTTGAGATTCTTTCACACATTCTATGCAACATTTAAAAGTGTCTTTAAAATGTACATAAATTTGAATTTGATGTTTTTTACAAAACTTAGTTCCAAAACTATATCTAGATTGACTATAAGGGCCAACCCTACGGAACTTAGATAATTTATTATCTTCTTTAGTTAATTCTCTGTTGAGAATAGATTCACAAATATTTTTGCTCATTGAAGCATAGATTTTGGTTTTTGATGTAGTTTATAACTTTAATACTTTAGAACCCTAAGTAATTTATGAAAGTTTATTTTATCTTCGTTACTGTATTATCAAGAGTGTATTTTTATCATGCTTTCTGTTTATAACTTAACAAATCCTGCGAACCTTGTTTCCCTAAACGGCCACCTGCCTAAGCGGTACTCCCTATTCTATGGACTCCAGGTTTTATTATAACAGATAAGCATGTATACAACAATCAATAATAACAAAGAAGATAAAAATTATAGAAACTCACATGAAATTACAAGGGCCCTAAAGGGCTTTTTATTCACACATAATTGATCTGAAGATTAGACAGAAGCCTGGACGAGCGTCGTCTCCAGGAGATTACAGAGGTTGAATTTAAAAATACAATGAGGCGTAGAAGTGAGGGGCGCTCCCATATTACAAGAAATGAACTCCCTTTTATGGAGAAAGAAGGATCTGTATTATTAAAGAGGGGTGCGTCATCCCTTACGTACAAACGCACTTACATTATTGCACCTTACTAAAGCAGATGCACCAATAAGGAATGCGAGCAGGGAAAAGATTAGCGATTCAAGGTCGGAATAGTAGGCAGGTCATGCCGACAACCTAGGGTCGGATGTCAGAAACACTGAGGGACACCGTCAGAGGATACAGAGGGGTATCGGTCAGATAGACAAGGGATCAGAAGAAAAACTAGTGCAAAAGAAACATCGTAACTAACACTGTTTTAGTAAGAATTTCCTTTAAAGGTCATATATAAGGGCAAGAAAGAAGGAAGCAAAACAGAGAGAGATTAAAGAGCTTACAAAGGCACAGGCGTAAGGAATGAGTAACAGGAGAGCAGTCGCATGCAAAGTAGAACACCCCAGGAAGGAATCTCATGATTCACGCAACAGATTGGCGACACCAAGGAAGGAGCAGTAGGAAGGCAGGAACTCGAGGACTACATCGGATAGGCCGTAACATCGAATAAGTCATAAGGAGGAGGCACCCAAAGAACAGAGGGCAACCAACCAAATAGGATAGGACTCGTATGGGGAGAATGTGAGCGAAAAGTAACCAGAATAACAACAACATTTGATGAGAGGAAAGTTGATTTAGGGAGAATGAGGAAACAATAAGGAGATTGGAGAAATTAGAATTTTTGGTAGGGTTTCAAAAAAAACACAAAGAGAGAGAAAAAAGAAAAGATATATATATATAGAGACAGAGAGAGAGAGAAAAAGACAGAGGAAGAAAGAGAAAGAAGATGGTAGGTCATGAAAAATGAGGGATATCCGAGGAGGAAAGTGTAAAGATAAGAAGGGACGAAGAACCGGAAAGGAGCACCTTCGGATAAAAGGAAAAGGGGATAAAGGGAGAGAAAAAGGAGAAACATTATAGAAGACATAAGGGAAGTAATCAGATAAAGAATATAGGCTAGAAGAGGATAAGAAGAGAGAGGTTGGTGATGAAACCAAGGGGATCGGATAACCCCGAGGAGAGGGAAATAGAAGGGCATAAATGGGGGATAGGTTATTGGAGAGAAGAGGAAACATAGAGAAAGAAGAGGAAACATAGAGAAAGGAGGGGAAATATTACAAAAAAGCTGATTTCTAAACTGCCATACTTGGATAAGAAAAAAAAACTAGGGAGAAGACAAAGAAGAAAGGAATTAGCAAAGGATTAGGAGAAAAAAAATAGATAGGGAGAACGCAAGGAAAGGAGGCAATAAAGAGACAAGCTTGGGAAAAGATTACCTAAGATAGAAGGGAGCCAAGGAGATGGGAGATCGGGTAAAATAAGAAAGGAAGAAAGAAGGTAACCCCTGAAGCAATTGAGGGGATCGGAAAAGGATGGAGATAAAATAAGGTTATTATAAAAGAAAATTGATGGGTTCGGCGTGGATACGTCATAGCTCGGACGCGTGGATACGCAAGATAATTACATGTGCGACAAGAGGTACATTGCAATAAATATGCTTGGCGTGGATACGTCAAAAGTTCAGATGTGTGGATACGCTCAGAAAAATAAGCGTATTAGATAGTGCGTCAGGAAAGCGTGGATACGCTAAAATTTGCATACGTACTGGATAGCTCGGTGTAAATAAAACGAAGTCGGGATCTCTGGGTGTCGCTCCCATGATCGGTGCCCCGCGAAAAAGGTAAAGCATCGGTAAGGGTAATCCGAGTATAAAAGAAAAGGAGAGGAAAATAAAAAGAAAATAAGCGAAATATTATTACAAGGAAGATAATAAATGTTGAGTATCCTTGGGGAGACGTCCTCATAGTTCTTATACATTGCATAAACAAAATCTAAAATACATAAGATACAAGAGATTTACAGGTATATTAAATATTGATTACAGGAAGGATCAAGATTGGGCGTCGGAGAATGAGGGTTCTTTGGGGCTCGGAGGAGTGCTAGAGGAGGACAGACTATGAACGATTGTTACTTCCGCTCCGAACGGGGCGCGTTGCCTAGACTCATCCATCTGGTCTAAAATTTGGAGAGCTTTGCCCTTGCCAGAGGGAAAAGGTTTGAAAGTTAGAGGCTCAAAATTAAGAGGATTATTCGGCCGATAGAAAGTTACATCGACGGCAGGCCTGGAGCTATCACTAGTATCCAGGAGATTCGATTCCCGAATTCTAAGAATTTTCTGTACTCTCTCTTGAATATGCTCGGGGGTCAGGGGATAGCCGAGCATTTTCATATTGATGAAAGATAAAATCCACCTCGATCTTTCGAGGGATTTGTTGCAAGAAAGAGGAAGAGGATTGGACATCCCGAATAAGATACGTCGGCGCCATTCCAAGGCTTCGGAATAGGCAGGGAACTTAGGGTTGCCTTGCTGGAATTGACTGGATTCTTCCATATAGGTTATGACATTCTGAACGGCATCAAGCATATCGGAAAAGGGAGTGGCACCAGTCTTGCCAAAAAGAAGAGCCATGAGATGAAAAGATAGCCTTAGAATTAAAAGGTGATTTTGGAGCTCTTGGTTTCGGAAGGTAAGCCTCCTGTTTTCGGACTCCAACTTGGAAATAACTTGGTTCCCTTGGCCCCTATTTTCCAAAAGGCGCAGTTTCTCAATAGATCGGACATAGTCACCCTAGACCATTTTCAACTCCTCATGTTTGCAACGATAGAGTTCTTCATGCGAAAGTTGCAATTGATGGAGGGTTTGATAGCTTCTACATAAGAGGCGGCAAGCTTCAGGCAACACTGCAAGGAGCCGAACTTCTTCCTTACAAATTCGAGGGAGTTGGAGATATCATCAACGGAGGAAAATTCATCCAGGAGAGATCTGAGCCCAATATCGCATAACCTCTTCTCTCGGCTAATCGGGCTAGGATGACCCAAGGAAGAAGGGTTATCCGATGGGAGGAAAGGAGTGGGCAAATCCTACGTCAAGAAAAGAGACACAAAGATAAGAATAGAGAAACAAGATAATTGAGATGCTTGAGGCGAAATTTAAAAATATTATTACGAAGATAACATCCGATTCATAAGCAGAAAGATAAAACCCTAAAACAAGGAGGATGGTTATGAAGAGTTTAAAAGCAAAGTTACAAAAGCTGCTAGAGCTAGGCAAGAGAGCTATGCCTAGGGATTTTCGGAAGATTGTTGGGTCAAGGAGTAGCCCTGGGTGGCCTCGGGCAACTGAATTAGAGACAGGCCATCTTCAATCTCAATCCGAGGACTGCCATCGGCTAAGGAATCAATGAATCCAAAGTTTCCCGGATCAGTGCAACGCTTCACATATCCCCGGTCATTCTTAGAAGATAAGTGTGAAGGGAACTCGGGGCAAACTCCAGAAGTATTACAGAAATCGACCTCAACCACAGGTTTTCCTCAGGAACAACACTTTTGGGCTCACCGATCACCAGAAGATCGCTAGCCGAGGTAGGAGGAGAAGACGAACGAAGGGCAGCCCATATCCTGTGAGCAAAGGTCCGTAGATTGCCTCGACGGAGCGCTCGGAAGCGCTGCTCGAACCTGGCCCAAGCACGGGGATGGTAATAAGATTTTTGTAGCTCCAAGCGCCAGGGCCCGGGAACCCAACCACGGATCATCTTGTAGATAGAAGTTGCTTGGCGGTGGCTGCCTTCCTTCACCACCTCGGTTACAGCATCACTAAAGACCTTGGAGCTAACCACCTCATCTATTAAGGTTTCCCCGAAGTCTCTAAGGAGGGACCCATCTTCCAGGGGTTTCATCTTACTCTGCAGAGAGACTGAACTATCTCTTAGAGACTCCAACTCGCGTTGCAGAGCGGCCGAGCGCTCATTTTCCGAGGATAGGTCTGTCTGGCATTGCTCTAGCTGTTGCACAAGACCGGCATGAGACTCATTGAGCTTCTCAGATAAAAAGGGACTGGAATATGGGAGAGTCGCATATGCTCCTCATAAAGGCACAGGCCTGGGTCAAAGAGATCAAATTAATAAGGGGTAAAAGGCACAGAGTAAAAGAAGAAAGATAGATAGATAAGACTTACGGTGGAGCGAGCATAGGGGCTCGCTGAGGAGTCGGCCAAAGGGGTCGGAGTAGGCTGCTGGCTAGCAGAAAGAGAACCATGCCTCTATTGAGGCGTGGCTGATGAAAGGAGATTAGGACGATCTTCATCAGTCCGGGTTCTCTTCAGCGACGATCGGGGTCTAGAATCGAAATCTATGGAAGGCTTCAGGAAGGCAGAATCTTCAAGAGGCAAGGTAGAGGCGGTCTTCGAGGAGGGTTCCTGTCTCGGGACCCTCTCAACAGACTTCTCGACCATCCAACGGCGTTGAGAATGGTTACCTGTAATTTGAGGATTGGAAACTAAGGAAAGCTCCTCGGATAAACCTCGGGTTACTGAAAAGAGATAACACGGGGTAAGAGAACAAGAGATGAGACCTTAGGTAAAAGAAATAAAAGACAATAGTTGCAATGGGAAAGTCACGGTCGGAACCTTCGGAAGGCCATTCGGAGTAGAACCGAGACACTGTAAAGATGCTCGGAGGATAGATCTTGTAAGGCCAGCTGAACGCCCTGTTTCCTTTAATCCAATATTGAAGAATGTCGATTGAATGCCGAGCAAAGGATTCATGCTCGGACACCACATCCTCTGGAAGGAAGGATCTGGCTTCCTCAGATTGAAGGTTCTCGTTCCAAGAAGAAGTCTGATAGGCGGATATGTTGAAAGAATAACACCTGGAATTCATCCAGCTCTTAACGCAATCACTCTTGCTGTGCACAACCGGACTACCCCTCGGGTAAAAGGTGAATACCCCGAGGGTAGAAGAATGGGAAAGGGCAATCCGATAAAAGGATCGGAATAGATTGAGGGATTCGGTTACGTTGTACTGAACGACAAAGGGTGAGGAACCCAAAGACAATGGCAACTCCATTTGGATGGAGTTGAGCCAGAGAAATAGAAAAACACTTAAGGATAGAATAAAAGAGAGGAGGAAAAGGCGGGGAAAGACCGAAGTGGATATGTCAGGCTGGGAGGCAAGGGGTACCAGATTGGAACTGATCATTACCTATGAGGGATAGCTCGGAATCTAAGGGGAAGAGGATGAAGGAGTTCTCAGCAAGACTTCTCACGTCCTCAGTAAGCCAGGTAGGATAGGGCTCGGAGTCGCAATGGAATCCGAGGGGGAGGATGCGAGGAACGCGGGTAACAGATCGACGGGGTCTCTTCACCCTCTCAACTTGATCCTTACCCTTTTTCGCCCTCTTAGAGAAAGAGGCCGTTTTAGGCTGATCAATGGATGTCGGAGATCCCAAGTCAGAGGAGAAGTCATGGAACCCCTGATGAACAACTCTGTTCATAGGGTCAGAACGAGTTGTAGAAGAGTCAGATTGTGAAGGGGAGACGTCCATTATATTTTCAGACTTAGGGTTAAGATTAATGACAGAGGAAGGTCTTACAGCAGGCTACGCTAAGAGACAAGAGGAGAAACGAAAGATAGAAGAAGAAGAAAAGAAGAAGAACGAGAGGGAAAAGGAAGGGTACCTGAGTTTGAAAGGACATGAGGGAGAGATAGCAAAAGAGGAAGATAGGAAAAAGGGGTTATTTATGAAGGCGGTGGAGAAACCATGATGTAGCCAATATATACTCTATTTTTAGCACATTTTAGAGTTCATTTGGGGTAGCATTTAGTGCAAATGGTTAAGAATTAAGGCTAAATTTCTCTTACCTTGCATTTTGAAGAAAGACTTGTGCACTAACGTTTTGAAGCTGAAATTTGGAAATGTTACAAGAGGAATTGGAGTGCATAAGTGGTACCATTGGCTTCCTCTTCTCGAGTACTACAAAATGGACTACTAGAACGTCAAAAACGGATCAACGGTTCATCCGTAGCGAAGAAAAGAAGATTGATGTCAATCTGCCACATGCATCTCGCGGGCCGCGAAATGGGGATCGCGGGCCGCGAAAATGGGCGGATTTCTGGCTGAATGAAGGCCAAAGAAGCATATTTTGAAGGGCTATAAATACCCCTCTTATCCCTTTCTATTTGGACGAGTTCCCTCACAATCCAAACCCAATTTCCCTAGTTTTTCTTCCTCTTCTTCCATTTTCTTCCATTTTGATTTGATGAACATGTTAGTATTATTTAGGATTATTGTTGTAGGCTAAAAACCCATCTTGGGGGCATGTGATTAGACTTCTTGTAATGGGTTGAGAACTTGATTTATGGAGCTTATGAATGTGTGATTTGCAATTGAATGATCATGAATTTTATGTGTATTTGATGCTTGAAATGGTTAGGAATGATTTCCTAGTTATAGATATGTGTTGGATATGTGTTAGACATTGCTTTTCCATGGTTGAAATGCTATCATTTCTTCTATGTAAAGATAGTGAATTAGGAATCAAATATATGTTGTTATCAATTATATTTGTTTTTGAGATCATTCATTAGCATTATATTCATGTCAATTGTGTTATCACATTACATGGGTAAGGTGGGAAAACATGTAATTTTAATTAACATTGATCAATTTGTCTATTTGCTATCATATAGATATGTTGCCAATAAGAGTTGTGAAGATGCTTTCATCTTTCATAACTATGATAAGAGATGGTTTCTCATTACAAACTATCACCATTCTCTAAGCAACATGATAAAGTTTGAGGAAGAACCCATGGTAGAAAGTCGAAATCACATGCACCCAAGACTTGCATTTTAGATAGTTAATCTTTACTTAGATAATTGTATGATAACTTAGATTTTAATTTGCTTTGCATCGTAGTGTTTCCTACAAAACCAACTTCAAAACCCCCCCTTGTTTACCTTGCTTTCTATATAATATATATGTATGTGTTTATAATCTTCGCTAAAACACTAAACAAGATCCTTCTCCTTGTGGTTCGATCCCTACTTCCCACTATCTACTCTATAGTAGTTAGAAGTCGTAGGTGAAATATAAATGTGTTTTGATTGAGTGGGATTCCCATTTACGACGTGGGGAAATCGCTTGTCAAACCAAGAGAAATATTGGGGGCAGGGGAGAATGATTACACACAGGAAAAGAGGGAGAAGCATTGGGAAAGGGAAATCTTGTAGCCGCCAAAAAATTGGGGATGTGGTAGGGCCCATTTGAAAGCGCGTAACAATAACTCGCTAGGATATGGGAAACGCCGAGGCAAGAGAAGACAAAAGCTCTGCGGAAAAGAACCCTCATACCTTCCATTTTAGGGGGCTTGTGATGATATCAAAGATTCTGATCTAGCTGACCTTCCAGGAAACTTCTGAGTCACGTGGAAGAGATAAGGATCGGCCCGTACGCTCACGTGGATAGGAGGCACCGCTCGTACGGGGAGGTGACGCACACTGGTGATGAGGCAGAAAGATGAGGTCCAAGTTCCAGGTAAGTTCTCTAACTCTTGAATACAGAGTTTTATCTTTCCTTTCAATACACGAAATCTCAACATCACACCGGAGCTACTACCCTCGGGTAGCGCCGGGGGCTTGTTTTGCAGACATCGGGAGAACATGTCATAAGCAAGCCCTATCTGAGGCCACGGAGCTCGGACAACCAAGAGTTATTAGCGAGCAGTCTGCATACTTCATCTGCAATCTACATCCAGAAGCCCTCGGACACATCAACTATTCGAGGCACCATTTACTAGTGCGGATTTGCCCCGCATCATTCACTAAAAAAATATTTTGTTGAAGACAAATTTAAGTTTTGGATGATAATTCCATATATTATTTATTACATCTTGGAATTCTTAGTTCAAAACAACATTTATTCAAGATGTAAATTTCCCTCAACCACGGTTGTTTAAACTTTAAAAATAATTATAATTATATTTTAGAGTTCATGAGAAGGGCACTTTTAGCCAACTAGCAAAAGAAAATTGAAGCACAATGTGAAGATCGTTTCGTTTGGCTTTGGTCCAAGAGCAAGAGGGCAGTCAAAGCTAGTAATTAATGCATGTGTTATCCCCTCCGTCCCATTATCTTGTACCCAATTACTTTTGGTACGGTTTTTAAGAAATCTGATGTGGCGCTTATGTGGGTGGTAGGGTTAGTGAAGTATATGAGAGAATGTTAATAGTTTAAATTATTATTTTTTTGCCAGAAAAATGGGTAAATCTCTTTGAAACAGACCAAAAGGAAAATTAGATAAATCTTTTGGGACGGAGGGAGTATATAAGAACCAAAGGTAATGTCCTTTTGATGGTCACATGCAAATAAAAGTGCAGTAAAAAAATGGAATATGTAGATTGGGATTCACTAAACAAGCTGGAGATAAAATGAGCCTGTTGTGTACTAGTACACAAATATCATGTGATTTTTGTCACCATACACAAATATTCTGCCTACTCCTAGCCTAGCTATAGCCTACTTCTCAATAATTTGAATAACAACAAGCCTTTGTTCAACAATATTCAAAGTGTACCATTAATCACTATACATGTCTTCATAAATTAGCAATATTCAAAGAGTAAGCACCATTAACCTCAAAATCACCACCATCATGAAAGACTTATTTACAGTCTATCATCAAAGACCATTGACTCTGATAATTCTTGCTCTCAACATGAATTTACAATATATTTCTGATGGAATAGGGTGAGATCGATGGCCTTCTCGCAAGCAGCGCGTTTTTACTCGGTCTAGTATCGAATTTGAATATCGTCCCTTACTTTTGATTCTACTGAACTTATTTGGGTGCAACAATTCTTACTGAGATGAGTATATTTTTGTTACCATGTTATCATATTCTCTTTGTGACAATGTTATTGCTACTTATCTTGTTGCAAGTCCGGTTTTCCATTAGCGCTTCATGCCTATTAAGATTGATTATCACTTTGTTCGAAGCATATATTCAGACTGGTGAACTTGTTGTTGGTCATGACATGCAACTCGATTGACTATGATGGAAATCAAGTTTTGAAACGTTTTCACCAGGTTTTGAGTTACTCTCGGTTCAAAACTTTGAAGTCCAAGCTTCTCGTTCATTCCTGATCATGAACTTGCAGTATGGTATTAAAAATTGTGTACGGATAAGATTAGGTTTAATATTATTTTCTTAATTACATAGTTGTAATTACTGATTGAGTTAGTCTATGAGGAGACCATTATTTTCCATTGTTTATCATCTAAACTAAGATGAACATATATTTGATAGTACGTTTCACTATTAATTTCCATTATTTTTAGACTCTGAAAGTACATGATTTTGTTAAAAAAACACAGGATGGGAGCCGAGGAAATGAATGAGTATAATTGAGTAGGGCTGACGTCATAAAAATAAACGCAGATGAGAAAGAAAAAAACCGATCTCTGGCCATAAATTGTTGGGGATAAGAAAGAAGGTCATAAGCAGTAGTACGACGAAGAGGGAGATGTTAAAGGCGGAAAATCTACGGATCCACCGGATGGCGTCTCCCTCCATGGAGCCCATCTGACATGGTGGGCCGACAGCGGACCCCTATTAGTATAATTTGAAGTAAATACTCCATTTAAGAACATGGTAAATGCTCCATTTATAAAGGGAATGGTCCTATATACCCTTTCCAATCCCTTTTATATCTGCTGCACCTAACAACATTCACCACCACCATTCGCCGCCGGTAAAGAGGATTAAATAGCCGGGACGATCAACCTGGTTGCCGGAATCACAGTTCGACGAAGATGGGAATCGATGACCATTTTAACCGAATTCGTATAGAAAAAACCTGGCGAAATCAAATCACATGAAGTTTGCGGATGAAGTCATTCTTAAACTCGACGATTATTTCTCCGAGAGCCGATCCATCATCGTGAAGATTCGTTTTATAAGTAAATATGGGAGAAGGTGTGGACGTGAGATGTGGAGGAGAGTTGGGGATATCCGGAGATCTGGATTATGAACGCCGGAGATCTACAGTGTTTTTCTCAAAAGTAGATCTGCAATGTTGTTTGGCCCTTGGGGACGATGATGTTTTCATTTAATCGACAGTTTGTCATGTTATAATTATTCATTATCGAAACTAACACAAATATTGGTTGTGGAGTAGTGGTAAAGCCAAACGTTTTAGTCCATGAGGTCTGGGGTTCGAAACATTTGCCAAGCTTTTTTTACTTACCCAATTTTGTGTATTTACAAATAGACACAACAACATAAACTTTTCGGACAATCATGTAAATATTTTTTTTCACCTCTTCCGCTACTTTAACAACCTTAATATTATTAATTCACCTTTCATATACTTTCAAATTGGTTTTGCACTAAACAATTTTAGAATTCGATAATTCCAAATTTCTTGGAGGGACCTAAATAAAAATAGTAAAAAGTTTGTGGAAACATCGAAATTGAAATCTGTTTAAAGATATTTTTAAGTAACAATCCCGTAACTAACATTATACTTTTCATCCCATTAAAATGTTTATCTACATTTGTGTGTCAAAACATAAACATTGGCTTCTTTACTCTTTGCATGCTTACTAATAAAGTACTTCGATTTGTTCTACAACACCTAATTTCGAAGCTCAACAAAATACAAATTTTTTATATGCATTACGTATATCATATTAGGAGATAATATTGAGTTATAAGACCTTGGACATCTTTAACGTAGTTAAATTTATTTCAAAAATAAGTTAGACTATTGGAAATTCAAAGTCAAATGGTGTTTGACGTTCAATTCAAGGAGTGTAATTATTAAATAACTGACATAAGACCTGGTGAAACATGCGGGTATACTCAATTAAGCATTTATTGTGCCTCTTGCAAGCTAATTTTGGCCGTTTATTTACATCAAGCCATGATAGAGTGAAATAATTTGAAAGACATAATTAATGATTGGTCGGGTGCTGAAGTTTCAACATCTCAAGTGTACACTACGGTTCTCTTTTGTTTGCTTTTTATTTACTATATTTAGTTTGCAAATGTTAGTTTGGAACGAAATATTTTTATTATTAGGAATTAATACATTCGTGCTTAAAAGTTTGATATTCATTTTTTAATTAGAAAAAAAAAACATTCAATTGGCTCAAACATCTAAGCATGTTTTGGCCCAACGTTGAAACGTGTTTTGGCCCAACTTTCAAACATATGAATTGAGCTACGAAATGGGCTGATTTGTTGGGTATAATTTGCCTAATAATTGGTCTTTGTTTTCTTAGGTTTATTTTAATATTACCAAAACCCTAAACCCACTAAACCCTAAAGTTTAAAACCTACACTAAACTCATCAAATTGATTTTTAATTGATCAAACTCCAAATTTTACTTAACTTTCTAATAATTGGTTAATGGATTTTATAGGTTTAATTTATCACAGATTAATTAAATGTCAAAACTTACTTGAAATGTATATACACACAAACAAAATTGAAGTACACTACCCAAGGTAAAACCTTGCATGAATTTCTACAAACACTAATTACTAGTTGAGTTAAAGTTATTAAATTTGCATTCTTACTTTATTTCTACATATACTAACTAATTTGAGTTAAACAATCAGATATCAAACATTACTTGTCATTCATGTAAACACCAACTAACTGTAGTTGAAGTTATCACAATTCAAGTCTTGTTTTACTTTTTTATAAACACTAACAACTAAATTGACTTTAAGTTTACATGAATCTTCAAGTTTTAAATTTATATGTTTTAAGTACAAAATATCAAGGAACGTGAAGAGTTTAACTAGGAACACCAACTGTTGCAATCTAAAATATGAAGATTTTAACACGGAACAAAAATTGCAAAACTTAAAACATGAATATTTTAACATAGACTGACAAACTTATTTGACATTATTATAAATGAGAAGGTCTTAGGTACACTTATGATAGTTCTTATGTTAATGAAATTTAGTTAGTGTGTTTCTAAGTTTTGTTTGTTGTCTAACTTAATCAGTTCATTTACACATGAACACAACTTACGACAAACAAAGTTTAAAAACACAAAAACAAATCTAATAAACACATGAACTATTTGGTTATATAAGTTTAATGCTAATTATGAACTCAAAACATATTTGTCCACTTTAAACTATTGGTGTGTCATGATTGTGTATGCTCTGCTGTTTCCCCTGGGTTAGCGAATAATTGAGGGTAAGCCAACTAGGGTTTAACATATGTATTTGTACCAATGAGCAATGGATGGCTTAGATTCCGTAAATAAGTGAACGGATCAGATCAAATTAATTTTTTATCAAAAAATAGGATGTTAATTTTTTACAATAAGTTTATGGCTCAAAATTTTTATAATGTGTGAGATATAATGTTGTGGTAAACATCTTGACAAGAAGGAACAAGAATGATTGAGGCTTGGTTCAGAAAAATACAACAATTAACATGGGGCCCACCACAACCCTTAGTTCAGAATCAACATGCGTGGCTCTTCCTGGTCGTTACGTAATGTCGGCAGCCTTTTTTGGCCTTTGTTTGTGTGCAGCTGATGTTCCCCTAGATATGGCAATTATTTGTTAGTTATATGATTTTATATTTATCCAAAAAACAATTAAGGTTAAACACAAAATATAAATGAACCATAGTATTTCATTCAATTTATGCTGTTATAAACGTGTTTTTTTTCAACATCTTCAGTTTTGTTGTAATTTATTATGAATGCAAATTATTATTGTTGTGTTTGGAAGACCTTGTTTGCTAGAGTTTAATTCGTGTTGCACTAAACTGAACTGAATTGTAAATGAACTGAAATGAACTATGAACATACAGTGAAAATCAGTGTATTTAAACAAAGAATTAACATAACCGAATTCACCTAAATTTCGTTAAATTATTGTTCAATAATGTTTTATTCCAAATATTTTGCAATTATATTAATCTAAAGAGTTAAAACAAGATGATTAAGGTTGTGAGCTAAACAATCCATGGTTTAAAGTGGAAAATAAGTTTTGAGTACATAATTAACATTAAACGTGTGTAACTGATCATAGCTTTGATAACAAACAAATCGGTTGGAGGTAAGAGTATAGGGTTCACATGTTGATAGTTGTAGGTTGATCATTCTGCAATTGTATTAATCAAAGAGTTAAAACGATATGATTAAGGTTGTGAGTTAAACAATCCATGGTTTAAAGTGAACAAATAGGTTTTAAGTACATAATTAACATTAAACTTGTTTAACCAAATAAGTTAATACAATAATTATTAGTATATCAAATGTCAAATAAGTTTTGACATTTGAATAGTTATACATAATTTAACTATTAGTGTTTATATAATTCTACTAACTGTTGATGTTGGCTTTGTTATACTCAATTAGTTAATTTCTATAAAAATATATGTAAGAATAACTTTTGATTAGATAAAGTCAATTTTATAATTAATGTTTACAAAGTGTTGGTAGGACGAATGATAGTTTATGTGTTTATTAGATTTGTTTTTGTGTTTCTAATATTTGTTTGTTATAAGTTGTGTTCATGTGTTAATTAACTGATTAAGTTAGAAAATTAAACTTAGAAATACACAAACAAATCTAATAAAAACAAGAACTATCATACGCCTACCTAAGACCTTCTCATTTATGTTAATGTCAAATAAGTTTTTCAGTCTATGTTAATGTTAAAATCTTCATGTTTTAAACCACAACAGTTGGTGCTCCTTGTTAAACTCTTCATGTTCCTTGATATTTTCTACTTAAAACATAAAACTTGTAAATTTAAAACTTGAAGATTCATGTAAGTTTAAAAGCTATTAGTGTTTATTAAAAGTAAAGCAAGACTTGAATTGTGATAATTTCAGCTGTAGTTAGTTAGTGTTTACATGAATGACAAATAATGTTTGATATTTGATTGTTTAACTCAAATTAGTTAGTATGTGTAGAAATAAAGTAAGCATTCAAATTTGATAACTTTAACTCAATTAGTAATAAGTGTTTATAGAAAGTCGTGCAAGGTTTTACATTGGGCAGTGTACCTCCATTTTTTTAGTGTCTATATACATTTCAAATAAGGTTTGACATTTGATTAATCTGTGATAAATTAAGCCTATACAATTTTGTAACCAATTATTAGAAACTTAAGTAAAATTTGGAATTTGATCAATTAAAAATCAATTTGATGGGTTTAGTGTAAGTTTTAAGCTTTAGGGTTTGGTGGGTTTAGGGTTTTGGTAATATTAAAATAAAATTTAAATAACAAAGGTCAATTATAAGTCAAACTGTACCCAACAAATCAGCCCATTTCGTAGCCCAATTCATATGTTTGAATGTTGGGTCAAAACATGTTTATGTAACAATCCACTTAAAACTTGATAAAACAAAAGGGTAATTTGCAGTGTGAATGATAGATACAGAAATTGGATGAGGAAGAACAGAAGAAAATCTATAGGAGGAGAGAGAAGAATCTAGCTAGCGGTGCATAATCCATTTCCTCGATGCCCCATTCCACTCCCTCTGCGTGACTATATCCCTGCACCTTCCTATTTCCAGCTGTCCCTTATCGTCACGTGCTTCAACGGCCCTCTAACGGAATGGTCAACAGTCATACTCCAGCTGACTGAGCAGTAAAATACATTTATGCCCTCGGGGTTGTTACAATCTCTCCCCCTAAGCTTGTGCTTGTCCTCAAGCACTGAAGGAAGGAAACTGAGAGGTAATGAAATCCACATCTTCCCAGGATGCATCTTCAAGTGGAAGATTCTTCCATTATATGAGCCATTGAGTAACTGTGGAATTTCCTCTCTGAATTAGTCTTCTATGTAGCACTTTTCTTGGTTCCAGCTGATTTTCTAACACTATGTCATCTTCAGGAATGGAGCTACTGTGGGCAGGAGCTGGACCAACATGCTTCTTCAGCAAAGCTACATGGAAAACAGGATGCAACCTACACTGAGGAGGTAGTTTGAGCTTGTAAGCTACAGCACCTATCTTCTTCTCTACCTGGTAAGGGCCAAAAAACCTGGGAGCTAGCTTGGGGTGCACCTCTCCTTGCAATGATTTCTGCCTGTATTTATGTATCTTCAAATATACCCAATCATCTACCTGAAACTCCCTCTCAGACCTCCTGTTATCAGCATAGAATTTCATTCTACTCTGAGCTTTCTTGAGATGACCTTGCAGCTTCTGATCAACTTGCATTCTCTGCTCCACCATGTTCTGGGCTGCTGGGATTATAGAATCAGTAAGATGCCCCAATGGTAAAGTCAGTGGTTTGACTCCATATAGTGCTTCATAAGGAGTCATGTTGATACTGAGGTGGTGAGAAGTGTTATACCACCTCTCAGCTGAACTGAGCCATACTTTCCAGCTGTATGGTTGATCTCCACAGAAACTTCTCAGATAACTTTCTAAAACTTGGTTCACCCTTTCACTTTGTCCATTTGTCTCTGGGTGGTAAGCTGTACTTAGCTGCAACTTAACTCCCAGTTTCCCAAAAAGCTCCCTCCAGAAATGGCTTGTAAAGATTTTGTCCCTGTCACTAGTAATGGATTCAGGCAGTCCATGTAATCTGTAAACTTCATCCATGAAGATGGTAGCTATCTGATGTGCAGTGAATGGATGAGAAATGGCAACAAAATGGGCATATTTAGTAAATCTATCCACTATTACCATGATGGTGTCATAACCATGGGAAACTGGCAACTTTTCTATGAAGTCCATAGTTATTTGTTTCCATGCTTGGTTAGGCAGGGGTAGAGGTTGAAGTAAACCTGGAGAAAGACAATGTTCACCTTTGTATCTCTGACATGGCTCACACTCTTTGACAAAGTTGATGATGTCAGTTTTCATTCCAGGCCAGAAGAACAGGGAGAATACTCTCTTAATAGTGGCTACTTGGCCTGAGTGCCCCCCTAAAGCAGAAGAGTGCATGGTGGAAAGAATGTCCTTTCTTACTGTTCCCTGGTCACCAACAAAGATTTTATGATTCCTCTTCAGCAGGCCATGAACATAGTTATACTCTTGATTATTTCCTCCCAGTAGCACTGAAGCAATCAGTTTCTGAGCTATGTCATCCCCTTCATAGCTCTTCTCAATCTGAGAAATCCAGTCTGGAGTCACTGATACAGTAGAGCACTGCCTCATGTTGCATTGCACTTCCAGAGGATCCTTGAGCTCCTGTGTACAATCTCTGAGAAGGGTTAACAAGTCTGCTGAGTTATCTTTTTCAGGATGCACAAATTGTTCCAAATCTTCTTCATGTTTTGTAATGCTCCCCTCCTCAGCAACTGGGATGTCCTCATCCCAGATAACAGAACTGTCATCTTGTCTGTTTGATAACTCAGAATTTCTAGGCAAAGTAGGAACATCAGAATCCCTTGGTACTCTAGAAAGAGCATCAGCAGCCTGGTTTGAAGTACCTGCTTTATATTGTATTTCAAAGTTGAGCCCTAGCAATTTGGTGATCCATCTGTGTTGAATGGCACTATGGAGTTTCTGGCTCCAAAGATATTTGAGGCTCTGGTGATCTGTCCTGATGACAAATTTATTTCCCACCAAATAATGCCTCCATTTTTCCACAGCCATAACTAGTGCCAGCAACTCTTTTTCATAAGTTGACATTCCTTTGTTTCTAGGGCAGAATGACTTACTTAGAAAGGCAATAGGATGGCTATCCTGCATCAGTACTGCTCTCATACCTTCATCACATGCATCAGTCTCAACTGTAAAAGGTTTAGAAAAATCTGGCATTGTCAGGACTGGGGCTGTGGTCATAGCAAGTTTGAGGCTGTTGAAAGCTTCTGTGGCTGTATCATTCCACTCAAAAGCATCCTTCTTGAGCAGATTGTGTAGTGGCCTGCAAATGACTCCATAGTTCCTTATGAATCTTCTGTAATAACCTGTAAGACCTAAGAAACCTCTGAGCTCTTTAATGGACTTTGGAACTGGCCATTTCAAAACATCAGAAATCTTATTATTGTCTATTTCTACTCCCTGATGTGATATGATATGTCCCAAGTATTCCATTTTAGGTTCAGCAAACACACATTTGGATAGTTTGGCATACAGCTGATTATCCTTCATCAGTTTTAAAGTTATGCCCAGATGCACTATATGATCCTCCAGTGATTGGCTATAGATTAAAATATCATCAAAGAAAACCAGAATAAATTTCCTTAAATGCTCCTGAAAAATCTGATTCATTAAAGCTTGGAAGGTTGATTTGTCAATCCAAAAGGCATAACTAAGAATTCAAAATGCCCTGAATGAGTCTGAAAGGCTGTCTTAGGAACATCCTCAGATTTGACCCGTATCTGGTGGTACCCTGATCTTAAATCCAATTTACTAAAGTAAACAGCCCCATGCAATTCATCAAGGAGTTCATCAATTACAGGGATTGGAAATTTGTCCTTAACAGTAATGTCATTTAATTTCCTATAGTCTATACAAAGTCTCCAAGAACCATCCTTCTTTTTCACCAACAGAACTGGAGAAGAGTAGGGACTGTTGCTGACTTGTATGACTTTATTGTTGAGCAATTCCTTCACCTGTTTCTCAATGTCATTCTTATGGGAGTGGGGTACCTGTAAGGTTTCACTTTAAAAGGGTGAGCATCAGGCTTAAGTGGGATCTGATGGTCTATAGTTCTAATAGGGGGTAAGGACTGGGGAATAGAGAAAACATCAGAGTGATGGATTAGAACCTGTAAAAGTGCAGCAGGGAGGTCCTTGTTGCTTAGGGCACTTTCCAATTCCATATTGAGAGTCTTTTCAGCTGGCTCTATATCTGACCCCAGCTCTTTTCCAGTTCCATTCACTTCAGTGTCCTCTCCCATAAAGTAAAACCAACCATTACCAGTCTGACGGTCTTTTCCCTTCCCATATCTAGCCTCTTTCCTAGCCCTGCTATATTCCCTATCCATCCCTCTTTCATTTGAACCAAAGAACTCAATTCCATCCTTAGCTTGTTTCTCACAAATGTACTCATCATAGGGAGTTTTGTGAGAGTCCATCAGCTCATCCATTTCTCTCTTAGAAGACTGTTTATAGATTAACCTTCTCTTTCTATAACCAGTCAATTCCTGAGCTTCCCATCCTCTTAGCAGCTTTATTTCCATCCCATTAGCACTCCCTTGCAGAAACCATTGAGATCCTTTACTGAAGAAAGCTACTTCATCGTTTTTGAAATCAAAGGCTATGGGGCTAAAAGGGGTCATCCAATCCACACCCAGCACCATATCCAAGTTACCAAGTGGCATGACCCTCAGATCAAATCTAAAACAATGATCCTGAACTTTCCACTCAGCTTTGGGGCAACTGGTGCAGCCTCCTACCTTACTCCCATCAGCTATGGTGACTAGGAAAGGCTTAACCAATTCCTCCCTGAGTCCTAACTGCCTTACCAGCACAGGATTGATGAAACTGTGAGTAGAACCAGTGTCTAAAAGCATTTTCACCTGCACCCCTTTCAAAGTCCAAGTGAGTTTAAGTGTGTTGGGGCTATCATCCTTTCCTATGGAATTGAGTGTCATGAGCTCAGGCTCATCCTCCAGCTGCTTCAACTCTTCACAGTCAATTTCAGCAACTAGCATGTCTTTTTCTCCTTCCAGTTCTGTGTCAGCTATGAAGTGAATCTGCTTATATCTGCAAATATGCCCTGGCCCAAACTTCTCCCCACATTTAAAGCAAAGATGGTTGTCCCTCCTGTATTGTTGTTCCTGTGGTGTGTTCCTCTTAAACCCCTCTTGAGCTGGTCTGTTCACAACTGGTGCAGGGTTAGTGTTCCTCCAAGGAAGCCTAGGCACATCATGTCTTGGTAGTGCTACTGGATTAGCCCTGGGTAGGAGTGCCCTGTTCCTTTTGTGAAGATTGTCAATGTTCATCTCCTGCAGCACAACTATTTCAAAAGCTTCTTGGAGAGAGGTAGGCTTAAATAACTTCACCATAGGTTTCAGCTCTTCCTTGAGACCACTTAAGAAGCTGGAAATGAAGTAAGCTTCACTGAGGTAAGGGTTCTTAATCACCATTAAAGACTTGAGAGCCTCAAATTCCTCTTGGTAAGTTCTCACAGTAGACTTTTGGTACAACTTGTTGAAATCTTCAGTTTCATCACTAACCCCATGGTCTGAGAACCTTTTAAGAAGGGCACTCACAAATTCTCCCCAGCTATGGAAACCCCTGTAAGCCCTAACAGAGTTGTACCAAATCTCAGCTCTACCCTCTAGATACAACACTACCACCTCCAAACGAGCAAGCTCATACATGTTGTGGAACCCGAAAAACTTCTCGGCCTTTCTAATCCAGTCCTTGGGGCTTTCCCCATTAAATGCAGCCAATTCAACCCTAGGGAATATCCAACCAGTATTTCTCATAGGTGCTTGAACTTCCACATTCACATTCATGGGGTTTCTCACTGGTGTCTCCAAATTCACAGGCCTAGGAGGTCTAAAAGGAATATCAGAGTGTATGTTTGCACTAGGACCACCCAGGTTTCAGAATTCATAACATTTTTCCCAGTACCCTCTCTATAGCTACCAGAATTCAGCACATCAAACACATTGGTCCTACCTCTATAGCCACCAGAGTTAAATTCATGCATATGAACCTTAGAATTCTTAATCACAAATGAATTTTGAGGAATCAAAGGATCAAAGGGATCTGGATGCACCTGATTCGGAGTTTGTAGTATCGGAATCCTCACGGCGGCGGCCGCTTCGCCGGTGGCTGAGCTCTCTGAATATCCTCCGGTCGGCGATACAGATGATTCATCAGCAGGCTCAGTTGACGATTGTTCTCCGCCTGCTGTCGCTGGATCTCCTTCGCGTCCTGCGCTGCCTCCGATTGGTGTTTGCGCAGTTCCACCTGCATCTCCTTCATCGCCTGATCCAGCTGTTCGTTGTGATGCTTGAGCTCCGCCGTCTGCAACCTCATCTCCGTCGTGTGGTTCTGGAACCCAGTGGAAACTTCCCCGATCTTCGCTTCCAATTCCGCGACGTGGCCCTCCATCATTGCCTTCATCCGTGCTTCTGCCATGGATTCCGAGGAGCGGCTGCGCTCTGATACCACTTGTAACAATCCACTTAAAACTTGATAAAACAAAAGGGTAATTTGCAGTGTGAATGATAGATACAGAAACTGGATGAGGAAGAACAGAAGAAAATCTAGAGGAGGAGAGAGAAGAATCTAGCTAGCAGTGCATAATCCATTTCCTCGATGCCCCATTCCACTCCCTCTGCGTGACTATATCCCTGCACCTTCCTATTTCCAGTTGTCCCTTATCGTCACGTGCTTCAACGGCCCTCTAACGGAATGGTCAACAGTCATACTCCAGCTGACTGAGTAGTAAAATACATTTATGCCCTCGGGGTTGTTACAGTTTAGAATGCTAGGCAAAATGTGTTTATAATGTTGGGCCAAAACATGTTTGTAGGTTTTAGCCCAACTGAATGTTTTGTTTTGTAATTAAAAAAATAAATATCAAACCTTTAAACATAAATGTATTAAATTCATCATAATAAAAAAAATTCATTCCAACCTAGCATTTGCAAACTAAATATAGTAAACAAAAAGCAGACAAAAGAGGACCGTAGTGTACACTTGAGATGTTGAAACTTCAACACCCAACCAGTCACTAATTATTTCTTCCAAATTATTTCACTCTATCATGGCTTATTGTAAATAAACGGCCAACATTAACTTGCAAGGAGCACAATAACTAACTTTTTCTTCCATTTCCACATAATTCACTCAAATCACCTGCATTTTCTCTATTTTTAAAAATGTCTTCATAAAAAAAACATATATCAATTGGAACCGAAACTAAACATGTACCTAACTAAAACTAAACCGAATTACATCGAATTTTGTATTTAATTGGATTTTCTGTTTTAAAAAAATGTTATTACGAAAGTTCCGCATTAAAATAAATTTTACAAAGATTTTCACTCAAATTGAACCAACAAATGCCTAATTGAGTATACTCGCATATTCACCAGGTCTTATGTCAGTTATTTAATAATTACACTCCTCGAATTGAACGTCAAACACCCTTTGACTTTGAATTTCCAATAGTCTAACTTATTTTGGAAATAAGTTTAGCTACGTTAAGGATGTCCAAGGTCTTATAACTAAATATTATCTCCTAATATGATATAAGTAATGCATATAAAAAAATTTGTATTTTTTTGAGATTCGGAATTAGGTGTTGTAGAACAAATCGAAGTATTTTATTAGTAAGTATGCAAAGAGTAAAGAAGCCGACGTTTAGGTTTTGACACACAAATGTAGATAAACATTTTAATGAGATGAAAAGTATAATGTTACTTGCGGGATTGTTACTTAAAAGTTTCTTTAAGCGGATTTCCATTTCGATGTTTCCACAAAGTTTTTACTAATATTATTTAGGTCCCTCCAAGAAATTTGGAATTATTCGAATTCTAAAATTGAGTAGTGCAAAACCAATTGAAACTATATGAAATGTGAATTTATAATATTTAGGTTGTTGAAGGAGTGGAAGAGGTGAAAACAAATATTTGCATATGTTGCCCGAAAAGTTTATGTATATTGTTGTGTCTATTTGTAAATACACAAAATTGAGACAAAATTGGGTTAGCAAAAAACTTGCCACAAGAATCGAACCTCAGACAAGGTAAATGAGTTTCTTTACTTTACCTCCTCTATTCCAAAGACGAGAATTATAATGGTTTCGATAATAAATTAATATATCATCACAAAATATGTCCTACTTTAATAAATAATAAAATTAGAAAAATAATGGTTTCGATAATAAATTAATATATCATGACAAAATATGTCCTACTTTAATAAATAATAAAATTAGAAAAAATGATTAGCAAATGTGGGGGAAAATGGTTCGAACACAGGACCCCTTCCAATTTGAGACAGATGTCTGCCACTGCACCAAGAATGTTTAGGATATTTATGTCTTCAATTATATTTTAATATACCTGAATTTTAAGTGGTAAACCAGGCATTCGTCCCCAAACACATCCACGCCATGGCTGTGCCTGTGAAATGCAAATCTCATCAAAAATATTTATTAAGACCACCCAGAAAACAATATTTAACCACCCGCTCTGCTCAATACCTACGCTCGACTTGTTTCCCCTATCTGCGTTATTCCGCGTTGTTCGACTCGCTCCGACAAAGTGGATCACCGCCCGATCTGTTCGCCGGCGTCGCCCAACCGAACCACCTTATCTCAGATCTGTCAATTCACACCAGTCCGATAACGCACGAGTCCAGTTCATCTGATGCTGGAAACGAAGGATAAAATATAGATGATTAATATTCCGATGGTTTACAAATCTTGACTCTGATGAACGAAGTGGTGTTTTCCGGTGATGTTGGTGGTAGATGTTGAGGGGCATTTCTGCCTATTCATGTAATGACCAATGTTTATTACCAATGTTTACTTATAAGGTGAAAAACAAACTGGACCAAGCTGGGACCGGACGTCTTCAATAAAGAATTAGTTTGAAAAACTAAAATTAATGTAACCCAATAACATCCACCCACGTCAAGGGGAGGGAGACTCAATCGGTGGGACTCCTACCAGCCCTCCGGTTAAAGGTGGTGATGAGTTGATTGGCATATTGGTGAAAGAGTTTTTAAAAAAAATCTGCAGAGCGGGCCCAGAGGATAGATTCTGGGCAGCTGGGTGTGAGTTCTTGAACCAAAGTACTGCCCAGTTTTCCCAGACACGAGACACTCTGTTCATCAGTGTTTTACCAAAGGCTGGACCATTGACCAGGGCTGTCATCTTCCTTTTCTTTTTTCGTCGCAACGCCCCCTTGATTCATCAATGTCCGCGGGCCATCTATGATATATCACCGGCTCCATCTTTCATGCGCCAAGCCCTTATGAAGATCACAACCACTGCCTAATCTTAAAACAAATTAATGATATTTGCACTATCCGAGTTGCATATTAGTTCTTGGTGATTCCTCCATGCATGTCTTTCTCTTGCAGAATCGGTATTTAACTAGCTCTGCATGCAGGACCATAGTAGTCAATTTTAATCTTGAAAGAAGTAAAGTGTTCCTGCATGGAACAACACCCTAGTTCTTTTATAGTTATAACATTTCACATTTTAGAGTTCCACTAATCAACGCTATGAGTTTATAGCTTGGGGAATGGACTCTATTAGTACTGATTAGGATAGTTTGTTGATCAGTTAAGTCATGTTCAGTAGATTTGATCAGTTGAGTTAAATATATTTATATTATGTTTTAGTTTAGTTTAGTGTATTTATATACTTTTACTAAAATTTACTTTATTGCTATAGATGTATTTGACAAATTCAAAATTATTAAGTTTAGTTAAATGTATTTCATTATTTTAGTTTAGTATATTTAAATGATAAATTCTCAACTGATACATTGGTTTCACTAAATAATCATGCTTAAGAAATAAAAACTCAGACTTGAAATTGAGAATTAGATCAAGAAATAAAACCATAAATAATAATGTTTAATATGCAAAACATCATGCTTGAAAAGAGAAGATCAACATTTGATCTTAGAGATAGTCTTGGATGAGACCAAGGGGCAAGAAAATGATTATTTACTGTTTTTACTTGATCTTTTAGTCAGTTTGATTGATCTTTCAATCAATTCCCTTGAGCATTCCTTTTTTTTACTTTGATGTTTCAGTTAATTTGATCTTTCATTCATTTTCCTTTATCTTTCAGTCATTTACCTTGATCATTCGTAATCCTTGGTACATTAATGTTATTTCATACATATTCACACCGAAACTCGGTCTAGAGTCGGTCCATGTGACACGGTTGAACACCGACGACACCAACAACCTAAAATCTAACAACGGCGGCGGGGTTGAAACTCACCAACGGCAACTTCAACAGATAACGGTTCCTTATAGTAGTTGGTCTCTGTAGAGACATATCTCAAATGAGAATTTGTATTGATCTTATAGCCTCAAGTGAGACTGATCTATTTAAAAAAATTCAATTCAGTTAAGCAGAAAATATACTCAAGAAATATCACGACCTTACAATTTTTAATGAAATAAATTAATTTATAAAACAATATTTTAAATAAAAGATACAAACATAATAACACCAAACCAGTGTCACAAAACCATATCATATACATGCGGATACCCTTAAGTAAAAGAAATTCTAAAATAAACAAAATTATGATGATAGAAATTAGTAAAATAAACTACTCCTTCCGTACCCGTTGGATGTGTGCATCTGACTTTTCACGGTATTCAATACACGTGTTTAACTGGTAATATCTTTAACAACGTATATTATCAAGATATTAAAATTTAATATTAATAAACTACATGTTATGACGATTCCAACAATATTAGAAACGCTAAATATTTTTATTTATCTATACATTCAAAAATTCAATCAAAATTTAGCATAGTTGACTGAAAAAAATATCATGTGCAGAAACAGCTAGTACATAGTAGGGACTAGCATAATGTGAAATGAATAAGATTGATCTAGAGTCCTCCGATAAAAATTTAAAATTCTTTCCGGGCTCCGCAATCCACGCGATTCTGCAAACGGTCTTCTACAATCTCCGGCGCCGCCATGACGGCGGAGCTTGTCACCGGCGCTCAGCCACCCACAACACTTCCCGATCCACAACCCAATCTATCTTATGCTCAAACTGTTAATCCAGATTCAACTAGAGCAGCCTTCAATCCAAAACCTCGGATTGACCATTTGGGGGAACCGGGATTACACTTCTCCGATGAGGAGTGCGATCGACTAGAAGAGCCGCTGAAACTGACTCTGGTGGGGAAGTTCTCCCGCGCCCGACCCAAACTAGACAAACTCCGACGGGATTTTCAAACAGCAGGGTTTAAGGGGCATATCGAGATCTATCTATTGGATAATCATCATGTATTAATTCACTTTGCTCTTTCAGATGATTATTACAGGTGCTGGCTTCACAAGGTGTGGAATTTTGGGGCATATTCAATCCGAATCACCAAATGGAGCCCAGATTTTGATCCAAATGCAGATTCTCCAATCATCCCGGTATGGATAGCTTTATACGGTCTTAAACATCAGTTTTTTGATGAATATGTAATGTTGTCTATTGGAAATCTCATAGGTTACCCTGTCAAAGTAGATAAAGCAACTCTAAACAGAACTAGACCTCATGTTGCTAGAGTTTGTGTTGAGATTGATATTACAAAACCCCTGGTAGATAGAGTCTGGATCAGTTATAGAAAAAATGGTTTTTGGCAAAAAGTAGAATATGAAGGTCTCCCTGATTATTGTACTAACTGCTCAAGAATAGGCCACCTAAAGGGCTCATGCCATAGTCAATCAGTAACTAGACAAATCATGCCATGGAGACCTCAAAAACCTGAACTTAATACAACTGAACCTAATCCATCCTCATCAGGTTTAAATGCCCAGGAAAAAGCAATCATTCCAAGTGATATTTTAAAAGCTAACCCTATTGTCAAAGAAGTCTCCTTGGGAAAGAAAGGCAATCTTTTTGCAGGCCATAATCACAGACATCAGAAAGGACTTGCTTGGAAGGAAAAGGAAGCTCAAACTCATACTCAGGAAGTGAATCTCACTCAAATTGTCACAATGGAAACAACTCAGAAAATGAACCAGCCCATCATACTTCAGAGATCATCCAATAGTACACAGGTAGAGGGTATCAATGAGGTGGTGTTGATTGAAAATGTGTCAGACAGTGAAGATCAGGAGGATAACCACCTCATTGATACCAATTCAAATGTTGCCATTTTGAATAAATCTGTAGCAACTGTTAGCACCATTGAGAATCCTCATGGTGTTAACAAGGTTTCTAATGATTCCACTGAAGAAAATGCAGGTTCAGGACAGTTAGGTCAAGTTAATCATGAGAACTCACAGGAAAATAACTCACCAGCTAAGGAACATGCAGATGTTTGGAAAAATCAAATGGATACAGGAAGGTCTAGTAATGAGGAAAAATCAGGAGGATCAGACTGGATTCAGGTAAAGGGGGGTAAGTCCTCAAGCTTTGAAACTCCTATGACATTAAACAGTGAGGATAGAAGGCTATTAGATAATATTGATCCAAAACCCAAACTGATATGGTCAAAAGAAAAAACAGCTTTGGATAAGGAGGGAGACATATTTCTAGAACCATCACTGTTAACTCCCAATAGTTTTATAAGCCTTCAAATGGATAATGTATCTGATGAGGATCTCATTTTCTCTTTGATGGAACCTAAACAGAAAACTCATAAGAACAAAAAGAAATATATCACAGCAGCAAAATCTGATCACACTAAGACCCAAATTGACACTCAGACCTTAAGTAAAAATGGTATCATTTAAAATATGTGTCTGGAATGTTAGAGGTCTTAGGAATGATAGAGCACAAAATAAAGTTAGAAACATCAAAAGGAAGCATGATATTAATCTTTTTGTTCTTATAGAGCCACTGCTGCAATCTAATCAAATTGCCTCCATAGCATATCAACTGGGATATACTAATTATTATGGAGAACCTAGAAATAAAATTTGGATCTTTTGGAATGATGCTTTTAAATTGTCCATTATTTCTATACATGATCAATATGTTTTAGCAGAACTACAACATGCATCATCAACCTTCAAGTGGTTTTCTGCTTTTATATATGCAAGACATGATAGAACTGCTAGATATCCTCTATGGTCCAGTTTGTCCCAACACTGTAATGAACCTATCATGTTAATAGGGGATTTTAACTGTATTAGAGAACCCAGTGAATATCTAGGACAAGCAGCACCAATCCTTAATTGTATGATTGATTTTAATGTGTTCATTGAAAATAATGATCTGATAGAGCTTTCAACATCTGGCAACCACTTCACTTGGAGTGGAGTTAGAACTGGAAATGTTTGGGAAAGATTAGATAGAGGTCTTGCAAATGAGTCTTTTCTAAATTTCTTCCCAAATACATGTGTTAGAGTTAAAGCTAGGCACCCTTCTGATCATTCACCTTTACTAGTATCTATAGCTAATCTAAATTACTCCTCTGGCCCTAAAGCATATAGATTTCAGAATTGTTGGATAACACACTCTGATTTTCTTAGAACAGTTACTGATAATTGGAACTTAACTTGTGAGGGTCAAGGAATGCTTAGACTTTCTATTAAACTAAGGAGATTAAAAATTACTCTAAAAGAATGGAATAGGAATGTCTTTGGTAACATTAATGATACAGTCCAACTTGCGGAAGATAAGGTTCTTGAAAAAGAGCTAAACCATCAGCAACAAAATAATTCCCAATCTAGGATGGAATTGCACCAAGCACAGGCTGAACTTACTTTAGCAATGAATAGAAAAGAAATTTTCTGGAAACAAAAAGCTAGAGCTAAATGGCTAGCTGAAGGTGATTCAAACACCAAGTTTTTCCATGCTTCAGTAAAATCCAAACATGCTAGGCAAGCCATCACTGAGATTAAAAATTCGAATAATCAATGGATTAAAGATCCAAATGATATTGGGAATGAAGCTGTGTCTTTTTTTAATAATCTCTTGAGTGCAGAAAATACAGATGTGGATGGCTTAGCTGCTCAGGAGATGTTAAGGAATATACCACAATTGGTATCTGAACAGGTAAATGAACTTCTAATGAGCCACGTCTCCATGGAGCAATTGAAGGAACTAGTATTCAGTATGGATGGTGACTCATCCCCTGGTCCAGATGGATACCCAGGTAAGTTTTACACAAGTTGTTGGGAAATAATTTCAGAGGATTTACTGTGTGCTGTAAATGAGTTTTTATCTGGAATACCCATACCTAGGGCCATAGCATCTGCATTTATAGTCCTAATTCCAAAGAGGTCTGTTAATACAAGTTTTAATGACTATAGACCAATAAGTCTTTCTAACTTTATTAACAAGATTTTTTCAAAAGTATACGCCAACAGATTGAAACCTCTAATGCCATCACTTATATCTCCTGAACAGTCAGCATTTGTTCAGGAGAGAGAACTAGCTGATAATGTATTACTAATGCAGGAAATGGTCAAACTCATAAACAACAAAACTGGAGGACCTAATCTATGCATTAAACTAGACATGATGAAGGCATTTGATAGGGTTTCATGGTCTTTTTTAAACTCACTTCTTTTAAAACTAGGATTCCACGGAAGAATAGTTAGGATAATCATGGGTAATATGGCTGCAGCTTCATTCTCTATTCTTGTCAATGGGAAGCCTTTTGGATTCTTTAAAACTTCTAGGGGATTAAAACAAGGAGACCCACTGTCACCTTACCTTTTTATACTCTTAACAGAGGTTTTTACAAGGAACTTAAGGAATAACTTTGAACAATCAAGAATAGGATATTATAAGCTACCACAATCAATTTATAAAATCACTCATCTCAGCTTTGCTGATGATACAATAGTGTTTTTAAAAGCTAATAGATCCAGCCTATACAATTTGAAAGATTTTCTGGAAAAATATGAGAAATCCACAGGTCAGAAAATAAACTTTCAAAAATCTGCTTTTTACATATCGAAATATGCAGCCCCAACTTACAGGACCATGGTCCAGAACATAACTGCCGTAACCCCAGGCACCTTCCCATTTCAGTACTTGGGATGTCCCATATATGTTGGAAGAACAAAACATAACTACTTCCAATCTATATTTGAGAAAATAACAGCAAGATTACTTCTCTGGCAAAATAAATGGCTAAATCAAGCAGGAAGATTAATCTTGTTAAAACATGTTTTATCATCCATTCCCCTGCATATATTAGCAGTCACTAAGCCAACAAAAGGGGTAATAGATAAAATACATGTCCTATTTGCAAAATTCTTTTGGGGAACTTCAGAATTTGGACAGAAAAAAACATGGAGATCCTGGTCTAATATGTGCCTACCTGAGCTAGAAAATGGTCTAAACACAAAGGATCTTCACATAGTAATTGATAGTTTCTCACTAAAATTATGGTGGAAAATGCAAATAGGTAAAAGTCTTTGGTCAGAATATATGTGGGGACTTCCTAACTATCTTAAAAATTCCAGAACTTGGAAAAGAATCAAAGACATTCACCAAATAGCATCTGAAAACACCATGATACAAGTAGGGGAAGGAAGTGTATCATTTTGGAACTCAAACTGGCTAAGGAATTATCCACTGATAGAAGTGTGGGACTCAGATATATTCTTACCTTTCCCAGACTTAACCATCTCTGAGTTCTGCTATGACCAGGAATTTTATATACAAAATCTACAGAATGGTCTAGATAATGAACACATAGCCTTAATATCCCTGGAATTCTCTCTGTTTGACACATACCCAGATAGATTAATCTGGAAGATAGAGAGAAATGGATATTTCACCTTGTCCTCAGCATACTCACTTTTGAGACAGAAAAAGAATGAAATTTCCTCCTTCAAGCACTTATGGTCCAAAAACCTTCCACTGAAATACACCATATTCAGTTGGAGATTGCTTAACAGACTAATACCATTTGCTGATGTCCTAGAGGATTTTAATTTCCATTTACCATCAATTTGTCCTTTCTGTAAAAGTAACAATGAAGATATCCATCACTGTTTTAATGAATGTGAAAATGTGAAAATATTTTGGAATCATTTACATCAGTGGTTTGATATTCAAAGAGTTACTTTTAATACACTATGGGATAGATTCTTTTTCTACTGGAATGTAGAAATTAAAATCAAAACACAGGAAATCATAGTAAGAATGCTTCCCTGCATAGCTGTATGGCATATATGGTGTGCTAGAAATGCCTGGCTGTATGATTCAAAAGTTCCAAACTGGTTGACAATAGCTTCAAATGTATACAGTACTGTAAAGGCTATCATTAAAATCAAAGGCAAATCATGGAAACCTTCAGATACTGTTAATCTCTCTACTAGTTTGGTCTCTCTGGCCCCAATTTCTACAGGCACCAGGAACAGACAAACAAGCCATGTCATGTGGAAACTACCTCAAAAGCCAGCTAAGCTGAATACAGATGGATCATCCTTGAGGACTGGAGCAGCTGGGGCAGGAATAGTCATCAGAGACCAGGAAGGAAAAGTGATAGTAGCAAAAGCCAGATACTTGGGGACAATGGATAGCTTGGAAGCTGAGATCACTGCCTTATCAATAGGCCTGGAGACTGCCTATGTTAATGATGTGGAGGAACTGGAGTGTGAAATAGACTCCATGGTTCTTTTAAAGATGGTGAGAAAGTATTTCAGAATCCCATGGAGATACACCATTTTAATGAGAAACATATGGATGCTAACAGGTGAGATTTCAGTCACTTTTACCCATAATTTTAGAGAAGCCAACTCTGTTGCAGATGCTCTAGCTAAGTTAGCTAGTACAAGTAAAGTGACTAAATCTTTTAATCATCAAAATCTACCACCCAACATTAAGGGATTGGTTCAATTAGACAGTCAAGAATTTCCCTATGTTAGACTTGTATAAAATTATCTATGGGAACCTTGGATACTGCTGGTTTGTTTTGATTTTGCCAGGATGTTGGAAGCATAACAAAACAGCCATACACAATATGGAATTTACAGAGGACTGGAATGCTCAGGTGTACAATTTTCAAAGTCTAGTGTTTTCACATTTTTTCTACTTGGAACATTTTACTGGTTGGGAACTATTTTATGGCATGTACACCACAAGGCCTTGTGCCTTGTGGTGGTTGATCAAGAAAGGAACCAGATTCACTACATGAAGGATGCAGCAGTACAAAGCCACTACAACTGGTTGATGCTAAACCTCAATACTCAAACTCAAGGCTGCTTAAACAAAGGGATTTCTTCTGAAGGTGTTAGCAGTTTCCTTTTCTACTGGACTTTAGTACTTACTGTAAAGTTTGGGATTCTAAATCACATTCAAGGGGCTAAATGGCTTTTCGTCTTGCTCGGCTTGACGATTACCGAACTGCCTCTTGAACTGTTATCCTCGCTGTGGCAAACTTGTGGTCGACAGGTGTTATGCTTGTTGACTACTAAACTAGATCAGCTGAGTAGATATCGATTTGAACTCCTTAACTATAGGATCAAGAGACTTGTACTTTCAAGTTTTTTCATCTTATTAGGTAGGGTTTTTCTTGGATCCCTTCCAAGTTTTTTCATCCTACTTGATAGGATTTTTCTTGAACTATTTGTACCTATCTTTCAAGATCCTAAAGGCTAGGGGAGCCCAATAAACACCCCCCACCAATGGTGGTTTCAAATTAAAAAAATGAATAAGATTGATCTTTTATCTTCATTAATGTTTGTGTGAGTACTAATGAACTAGTGTGGTAGTAGTAACTAATTATCTTCATTAGTCATTTTTGGTGTGTTCTCGATTTTTTTCTTACGTGCATATAGATCGACACACAAGGGACCCGGGGCCCATCAACGGAGAGCGGTATGTGGTGCATTTTAGGTTTGATTTATGCGTCTCTAACGTTACCATGATTTGATGTATTTGTTGCAATGCAGGCCCTGGATATATTATTTTTAGTACGTACTCTCCGGCCAGCTTGTGCAGTGAAGTGATATCACATAGGTTTTCTGCCACTTTCCTCTTCTCAACGTCTTCCCCTTGTCAGGTTTTCGCAAGCTTCCCCATGCACGCTGCAGAACTCCGGCAGATCGCCGGAAGTGCTACCGGGAATCTACCAAGAAGCTCAACTGTGATTAATTAGAGTTAATCATTAACAAAGCTTGATGATACTGATGAGATGAACTTATATGTGTAATATACCGATAAGATAGATTTAATTTTTCTCCCATATATTGATACTAGACAAATTTTCAATTGATCTCACTGGATAATCATGTTTAATATTTAAAAGATCAGTTTTAAAAATGAGAAAATCGAACATAAAAGTGAGAAGATCAATCGACAATAATACGCTGAATAATCATACCAAGTGTTGATTTTCTCAGCGTATGATTATTAGAAAATGTGTTATAACCGTACCAAAATCACCTCTATCGATCCTAAATGATATCATTAATTGTTAGAAAAAAAAATAGTATATTGCCGTATCGGTGAATCGGCCGTTTTGACCTACACAATTTATTTGGACGAATCAATTCAGATATCCCTGACTAGCAAAGTGTTGGATGACAAGTTCATAGAAACGTTGGATCGAAACAATGTAAAGAGGGGACGCGACATGTCCTTAGAACAAAATGATAGAAAATGTCAATGTGTTTAATCTTTCTGGGAGTAAGAGCAAGTACAACAAACCCCCTATGATTTCTTATAGTTTAGGGGTTGAAGACATGTTCTCCAAACCAAATTATCTGCTCCAACAGTTCTGTAGTATAGAGATTCTAATTTTAATAATTTATTATTATTTTTCTCCTCTTCTAGACTCACAGTGAATTCCTCCTCGATCCAACGCCGATCAAAGCCACCGTTGCCAACAGATTGTCACCTTCTTGTGGGTCTTCTAGATCTCCTCCATCCGCCCATCCACCACCATCAAAGCGGTGGCACCGACGCCTCACCACTTCTACTAAAAACAGCCATACAATCATTTTCTTTGAGCTAGCCGGAAAATTCCCAAACCCACCCACAATCTCTCTACTTCCTTTTCATCACATTCTCCGTATGTATTGTTTGTGCATTTTTCTGGGATGCAAGGATGGATAAAGAAGGAAAATGGCGGCAGCGGCAGTGGCGGAGGAATGGCGGGGGAGTGGTAGAAGGGTGGAGTGAGAAAGAAGGGGTGAAAAAGAATTAATATTTTAATCATCCCAACCCCTATAATTCAGACTCTCTCTACAAAGTAATGGATTCATTTTCTCTCTACAACCTGCAGCTTATAATAGGGGAGCTGTTGAAGCAAATTTACAACCAAAACCACTAAACACCACCAAAACCCCTATTATAAGGGTTCTCTTGGACTTGCTCTAACGTGACTCTGAGACTGAGAAAAGGAAGATGATAGTATTGTTATCACTATTTACTAAGTTCTTTGGGTAGATTGTCTAGCCAAACAAGTTCAACCGTTGTATTGGTCTTAACACAATAATTACATATGGTTGAGAGACAATGTGAGGCTTTTTAATACTTAAAAGAGATAAAAAAAATTTCCAAATGAAATGACATTTCCGTAAATAGAATAATGAGTGTTAAAACATAGAGAATAATCAACCCCAATGTATCATGGATCAAAGTTCAAAGATTAATAATCTATCAACTTTTTTTTTGACATAAAAGTTTATCAACGTAATAAAAGTTTTCTCATTCCTTTTTTTTTTTAATTAAAAAAAGACCCTCTTCGTCGAAATATTGGTTTATGAGATAAATAGATTGCAACTATATTAATCACTATAATCCTACTATTTTAAAAATACAACTGGTGCATCATACTGACACATTTGAAATCCCACCTTAATGATATGTTTAAAAAAAATTACATTAGTTAATCTGCACTAATCAACAAAATACGTACAACTCACTAATCTTTCTTTAACAGCCCGTAAATTCCCAGAATCCAACACCATGTTGACTTTAAAATAAATAAAATCTACAAGATTTTCTAAACAAATCAGACTGAACAAAGTTATAATTTACAAAATCCATCTCATTCTAGTACCTTTGGAAATAAAAACTACTCCATTTCCCTTTTGAAATTCTTTTTGACTTGCAAACAGCCAAACACAAACTCACGCCGTAAAACCTTGATCTTGAGGGCTGTAAGTTAAGTGGATGGTGTTATTGTTTCTTCGGGGTAATAAAGTGAATTGGACCCTAATAAAATTTGGGACTTTGTACATATTTTTATGTTGCATTTTGTTGTATTACGGTCTTAAATAAAAATATGTATATATATATGTTAATATATCAATCACTATATATTAAAGTTAGACTAACATTATTATTTAATACAATTTCATATAAATTATGTATCAAAATATCATTTTATATTAAAAATACAGACAACAGAACAATAAAACTCGATCTGTATGTAGTAAGATAATAAAACTTCTCACCCTTATCAGAAGCAAGAATCGAACCCAACTAACATTCAACCGTCAATATAATCATCAATTTCTATAAGTGAATGGTCTTAATTCAATGATGTAATAATAGTGTGCAAAGGCAATGTGATTTTTTATTTGGGGTCAATCTGAACAAGCTGAGAGAAAAAAGTGGAGGAAATGGAAAGACTTGTGTTATCCCACATCTGAAAATGGTATTGGGATTAGATCACTTAACACCATAATCAAAGCTTACTCAGTTAAGCTATGGTGGAAGTATCAAAAATCACAGGCTCCATGGACACTTTTCTTGGCATCTCTTCCTCTTTCTGCCAAAACCTCACAAACATGGAGAAGGATATGCAAAATGGATCCTTTTGCTACAAACAATTCAAAAATCCTAATTGGAAATGGATTATGTAGTTTTTGGAATTCTGTTTGGCTTGACTCAGGTGCTTTGTGTGATTTAATATCTCCTAGTGCCACTGAAATACCTCTGGATTGCTCTGTGGCCGAATTTGTTATGCATAAAGATCAGTACATGCATTCTTTGCTTCCTTTATTAGATACTGATGCTATCTCTACTCTACAGGATATCAAACTCTCCCCCCACAGACAAGACAAGCTGATCTGGAAACCTGATTGCAGAGGCAATTTCACTTTTTCATCAGCATATAATGCTTTAAGACCAAAGAGAGGTAACATTTCTTCAATGGACAAAATCTGGTCTCCAAGAATACCAAAAAAAGTGGCAGTTTTTATGTGGAAACTGTTTAACTGTCTGCTGCCTTTTGATGATATTCTGATCTTTTTTGGTTTTAATATTGTGTCTAAATGTGTTTTTTGTGATAACATTGATAGTATTGATCACTTTTTCAATCACTGCCACATTGCCACCCAAGTCTGGGATGCCTTACACTCATTTCTGTGCATTGGCAATCCAGTTTTTGACACGTTATGGAGTAGATTAGCTAACTGTTGGACTTTTAATGGTCTTACTAGCCTTCACTCTATTTTGGTCAATTTGGCTCCATCATTTGTTTGCTGGTGTCTATGGAAAGCTAGAAATAGGAAATACTTTGAAGATATCTCTCCTAGTGTACAATGCATAACAAAAGAAATAAAGGAGATGATTTTCAATGCATTCGTAGTTAAACCTTTTTACATTAAGAACCAGCATGACATTGACATTGCAAATTCAGGGGCTTTGCCCAAGTGGTTAAAACCACCAAACCCTAATATTACTTCCATAAAGTGGTTTAAACCACCAAGTGGAGTCAAAATCAATGTTGATGCTGCTTGGGACTTTAAACTAAATAAGGCTGGCATTGGAATTATATTTAGAGACTCTACTGGTACCTTTATACTAGCTAGATGTTTCTATATCTCAGCCACATCCCCATTGCAAGCAGAGCTAAAAGCTGTTAGATTAGCCATTCAAACAGCGCACTCTCTCAATATATATCTGTTTTTTATTGAGTCAGATTGCCTTAACGCTGTCTCCATGATTCATGACCATGGTAAAGCTCCTTGGAGACTACTATCATTGGTAGAATCTATATCTAGCTGTCTCTTTCCTGCAATTTTAAGGCATATTTTAAGACAAGGAAATTGTGTAGCTGATCTTCTTGCTAAGCACGCTTTAAAATTTCATCTAAATGCTGAATGTGATCTGCATCTACTTCCAGTCAGAGTTAGAGGGGCTTTAGCTCTTGATAAACTTGGAATTCCCTCATTGCGCATTCAGAATTAGATACTGCTGATGTCCCTTGTTTTATTTCAGAATGCTAAGGAGGAAATCTGGACGTAAACAAGCATCTTCAACTCTCCACAAAAGGACTCCTTCATCATGGAGATGCACCTGAATCCTAAGGACCTCTCATACACATGGTGCTTCATCATCACAACATAGGATTGAAGATGGGACTGAACTCCTCCTCAGGCTGCCTAGTAGTTTTGTGTTTGTTCACCGACCTACTGACAAGCAAGTGGATAGATTTCTTTCCCTCTTTTTCACTCCTCTACCTTATGCAGTGCTGAATGAATTTTTTCTTCAGTTACTCATCCTCTTTCAGGGCAGTTCTTTCCTTCTTTCTGCCATGTGTAGTTTCTATTTCTACACCATAGTTTATCCTTAGTTTAGGGTACTATGTTATCCGCACTGTGCCTATTGATCACACCCGTTTTCGGAAGCGGAATTGTATTTTGTTTTTGGTTATTTAAAAGGCCAGGGGAAGCCAATATACATCCCCCACCAACGGTGGTTATCTTTAAAAAAAAAAAAGTGATTTTTTATTGAAGTCAAAATTCACAAAAATATAGAAATTATATATAAATATAATTTCTTATCTTTATCATTTGTAGTCATTAAATGATGAAGGAAATTCAAAGCTACATTCAATTTGGACTAATACAGAGTACAAAAGACAACTTGAAGGTTGTTGGATTTTACTATACTCCATCAATAAGCATTATTGATGAAGTTCAGCAGAGGGATTTTACTATACTCCATCAATAAGCATTATTGATGCATTATTGTCCCATGTAAAACGGTAGTAATTGAGACAAAATACAAGTGTTGATTTTCTCATTTTCGTAGTATATGATCAATACATGTTTTGTGTTGATATTCTCCTTGTAAAATCTGCTTTTTCACATATTAAACACGATTATTTTGTGTATTATTATTGATTTTCTCACTTTCAAAATTGATCTTTTTACCTTTTTTTCCTTTTTTTTAAAAAAATTTAAAACCACCATTGGTGGGAGGGATATATTAGGCTCCTCAAACCTTAATAATAAAAAGAGATCAAGAGTTCAGAAAATACAGGAAGTAGGATAAAAAGCATCTAGAGTAGATGAACTAGACTAGAGAGATTAGAGAGATGATGTGTGTGAATGTGCAAAAAACTTCCTCATAATCCTTGAAGTTGATAGAGAGAGAATTTCCACAGGGTGGTTCATTCTCCTGATACACATACCCCATGTGTATCTGCAACCCTGAATGAACCATCTGTAGGCCAGTTCTCAAAACATATCAACTGAGAGGATTTAGAGGAAATTCACTAATATATTCATCAATGAGGGACATATGAGTCTCTGATATGGATCACCAACGAAGTGGAGTAAAGATCTCCATGGGAGCTTGGGTGCTTGTCTAATCCAGAGAAATGCTGAGGAGCACAAAAAGGCGCATCTATTGAGCAAAAACTGCTATGTGGTGAAGAATGGCCACTTCCTGATCCACCACCTCTGGAAATAATTTCCAGAGGGTCTTCAATGTACTACAAAAACACAGAGGGAGCAGAATCAAGATGCCCTATGCTTATTATTAACCTAAGTGTAAATTAGATAAAGAAAAAGGAGGGAAACTATGAGGCTAAATCAAGAAGAATTAAGAAAACCTAAGATAAGGAATTCCAATTCTTTCTGAGTTAATCAGACCTCTCAGTTTCTGAGGAGAGGAAGTAACAGTAAAGTTGCAAGACATACAGTCCTCAGAGGACATTTTTGCAATAAAATCAGCAACTGAGTTACTTTCCCTAAAAACATGGGTAATTAGATAATCATAACAATGCAAATCATGGCATAGACTCAAAACCATCCAATTAGCTGACCTGGGATTTTTAATCCCATCCACAGCCATTTTACAGTCAGACTCTATAGTGAAAGGATAGCCCAGTTCTATTCCCATTTTTAAACCTAGTTGGATAGCAAGAAGTTCAGCATGCGTGGGGATGAGGCTTTGGTATGATGCCTATAGAGGGAAAATACAGTTCCGGTAGTGTCTCTAATCACTACACCAAGACCCACTTTATCACCTGAGATAAAAGATCCATCAACATTAATTTTAAAACCAGTATCAGGTGGATGCCATTTTACAATCTTGATTGGGTTAGGTCTCTTCTGTTTAAGGATGGGAACCAAGCCAATCATAGTGAAGTCTTTTGCTTTCAAGGCATTTCCAGTGAGAGGAAAAACTGTGAAAAGCATGGACACTTGTTTAAAAATAGAGATGAACAGAACCATACTATCCATACAGACATTTTCAAAAAGCTTTTTATTTCGTCTACTACAAAGGTTCCACAGTGTTACTAGCATGGCTGTTAGAGTGACTGTGGAATGAATTTTTGAGGGACCTTTGTAGTTCAAATAAAAAGATAGCCTATGTTTAGAAGAGATGAAGTGTGGAACTGGGACAGACAAAAGTTTATGCATCAGATTTAAAACCACCAGATTTGGAGCACAATCATTGAAAAAATGGTCTATGGTGTCAATGTGATCACATAAAGGACATTTAGAAGCAAGTTTTATTCCAAACTTCATGAGCATATCATCAAAAGGAAGTAAGCCATTTAAGAGTCTCCAAGAAAAAATTGATATCTTCCCAGGGATACGTTTGGACCAGACCTGTTTAATATTGTTTTGCTGGGATTGCCTGGCTTTCAGCTCATTATAAGCAGATTTGACAGTGAATTTTCCATTTGATGAGGGTTCCCAGATAAGCACATCCTGATGAGATTGAGTAATTTTCACTTCCTGCAAAATAGAAACTATATTGGTAGCCAAGAAAGGCTCCAGTTGAGGTAAGTAAAGAATTTTATTAACAGTGAAATCAGCTATGGAAATATCAGGGAATGGGATTGCCAAATTAGGCCATAGATAACATAGAGCACCCTTGCCAGTCCAGTTAGCATCCCAGAATGGGGATAGGCCTGTGCCAACAATCACTCTAGAGTGAGCATTAGCAAATTCAGTCACTAGACAGATTCTTTTCCAAGTGAGGGAGGTTTTGTAGCTATTTGGGAGGTTCCAAAGAAATCTGGTCCAAATAGTTTGGTTAGTTTGAAGCTTCCACCATAGCTTGATAGAAAAGGCTCTAATCATGGCCCTAAATCCTAATCCATTTTCTTCCTTAGAAATAGCCATTTTTCCCCATTTTCTCCATATTTTCCTCTGACCAAATTCATGTTCCCCCCAGAAGAATCTAGAAGCCATCTTCTCTATTCTTATGATAATTGTTAAAGGTGGTTTTAGGACAGCAATAACATGAACTGGTATGGAAAGCAAGACATGGTTAATGAGTACCATTCTCCCAGCAGAAGTAAGCCATTTAACTTTCCAGTTAGAAATGGCTCTTTCCATTCTTTCAACCACTGGCTGGTAGTGCCTACTCAAATTTCTTCCTGAAAAAATAGGAACCCCAAGGTATGTGAAAGGAAGGGATCCCATCTTCATACCTGTGACCCTCTTCACCATGTTGATTTTTGAGATTTGAATTTTGGGATGAAGGAAGAAATCTGATTTAGAGAAATTTATCTTTTGGCCTGAGCATTCTTCATATGCTTCCAAAAATTTCATCAATCTGGTCAGATTTTTCTTTGTGGCCTGTAGGAAAAGAGCCGTATCATCAGCATACATCAAATGGGATATCTGCTCCACTCCCCTTGGCAGTATGAATCCCTGTATGAACTGAGATGAGATGAGTCCCTTATATGCTCTAGAGAAGGCTTCTGTGACTAGATTGTAGAGAAAAGGAGATAAAGGATCTCCTTGTTTGATTCCTCTACTGGATTTGAAAAATCCAGAAGCCACTCCATTTATAAGGACTGAGAACCAAGCTGCTGAGATATTCCTAAGGATTATCTTAACTAAGAGTCCATGGAAACCAAACTTCAACAGTACTGAATTCAGAAAGGACCAGGAAACTCTATCAAATGCCTTTTGCATATCCAATTTAACAATAATATTGTTAAGCCTTGGATTTTTATTTAGCAGTCTAGTCATTTCAAGCATTTGTAAGGTATTGTCAGATATGTCCCTTCCTTGGAGAAATGCTGACTGCTCTGGTGAAGTCAGCTTTGGCATTAAAGGCTTCAATCTTTCCATTATAATTTTGGAATAAACTTTATTCACAAAATTGGAAAGACTGATGGGTCTGAAATCAGAGAAAGAACATGGAGTGGGTTTTTTAGGGATTATAGCTAGCCAGGTGCTAGACATAGCCCTAGGAATACTTTCTCCCCTGATGAATTCATTTGCAGATGCAAGAAGGTCAGGATTGATTAATTCCCAGAACTGTGTGAAGAAGTGGCCTGAAAATCCATCAGCTCCCGGTGCTCCACTTTTGTTTAGATCAAATACTGCGTATTTGAGTTCCTCCATAGTTACTGATTTTAAGAGTTCTTCATTTTCCTCTTCAGTAACTATCTTTGGAAGTACTTCCATAAAATGGCTTAAGTACATTCCAGTGTTATGTAGGACTGCATCTTCATTGAGGAGCTTCTCAAAAAATTGAGAAGCTTCCTCTTGAATTAGAACTGGATCTGTTATCTAGTTCCCTTCAGAGTCCTTGACTTTGTTTATCTGAGATTTACTCCTTTTCTCTTTGACAAAATTGTGGAAATACTTTGTATTAGCATCCCCTTCACCTAACCATTTGAGATTAGCTTTCTGCTTCCAGAAGATGGTTAATTCACTTTGTGACCTTGCCAGAAGAGCTTTTTGCCGATTAAGCTTCAAGAGGTCCTGTTCTTCTCCAGTAACCTGGTAGACATCTTCAAGTGAGGCCACTTTATTTTCTGCTTCCAGAATGTTTTTGTGAACATCTCCGAAAATCTCCTTATTCCAACCTCTGATGACTGTTTTCAGCCTCTTAAGTTTGGAGACTATTCTTCTCATTCCAGTTTCTTCACAGTATTTGTTCCAGCTATCACTAACTAGTACTGTGAAATCTTCCCTCTTAAGCCACATCTGTTGAAACCTAAATGGTTTTGACATTTGTAGCTCACAGTTCTGGACCTTTTAGCAGCAATGGATTGTGATCAGAGGTAGCTCTATTCAACACTTGAATAGAGCTATGAGGGAATGTTGCATGAAAATCCATGTTCCCTAAACCTCTATCCAATTTCTGAAGAAGTCTTTCAGATTTGGTTCTATTATTAGTCCAAGTGAATTGATTCCCAACTGTTGGAATTTCCAAGAGTTCTAGAGTATCAATAAAAGAATTAAACTCCCTAATACTTCCTAAAGGGGGTGGATTACTTCCTTTATGCTCAGACACTGATGAAACAGTGTTGAAGTCACCAATGAAAATTGTTGGTGACTGTGGAAGGGCTGCAAGATCAAGCCAAAGAGACCTTCTGAGAGTTCTAAGAACTTTAGCATAGACAAAAACACAAGTAAAGGTCACAAGACTAGCATTATCAGTAATTATTGTATGCATGAATTGATCAGATTGGGATTCCAGTTGCAGTTTAAAGTTGTTATTCCAAAAAATCCAAATCTTTGTATCCAGTGCTGGTAAAGAGTTTTGAAAATTCAACTGAAATTGCAAATTAGTAATTTCAGATTTATCATGCAAGGTTCAAGAATGCATAGAATGTCAATTTTATGAGTCCTAAGCAGAGTTTTAAGTCTAGTGAGAGAGGTGCCATAACCTCTAATATTCCATACCAAGACATTTGCAATATTTTGGTGCATAATCATGATGAAATATTTTTGGTTTTTGGTGAGGACCTCAACCAGCCCTCAATTGTAAAACCTTCAGGTAGTAGGTTTCTTTTTTGTTTCTTTTTTGGCTCTGCTGAGGTCTCAGTTAAAGAGTTGTAGTGAGAAACCTTACCTGATTGAGGATCATCCGGCACAGCATCTTTCCATTCTGAGTCAGAGTCTGACAGATCAACATCCTCAAATTCATCTTGAAGTACATGGAAGCTATTAGATATCTCAAGAGGAGGTTGGTAAGGTACAATTGCAAGATTATGAGTGTTGTGATGATACTTTCTCCACTGTGAGATGTTGGGAACAACAATTTGAGATGGGGAAATGATATCATCAAAAGAGTAGAAGGATACAGTTGGGGAGTCAATGAGTCCTCTGAAGGATCTTGGAGGAGTCTGAGTGGCCTTACGAGAATGAGTCTCTGTGGAAAAGCCACTGTCCTCACTACCTTCACTGACAACTGATAGTGCATCAGAGAAAATATCCTTTAAAGTATCTGTGATCCGTGGTTCCATCATATCCCTTTGGTTGGCTTGGTGAACCTCAATCATATCTTTCTGTTGCTGAGATAAACCAGAAGAATGCTGATGCACAGTCTGAGTCTGTTTCCACACCTTTGTCACCTTTTTTGTGGGTTTTTTGGTTTTGGCTTGTGTAGGTTTAGGGTGTGTGGGCTTCTGCACTGGCTTTTTTTGCACAGGTTTCTTCAACTCAGGATGAAGAACACCACACTTGTCATCATTATGACCAATCCTGCGGCAGTGAGAACAATATAGGGGAATCTGTTCATACTCTATATCACACTCTACAGCACAGTCAGGGTCCCCAATCACTATGGAGTGGTTCCATTCAGCTAACAAATCCATTTCCACACATATCTTAATAGCCGAGGGCCTAGATAGATTGCTAGTAGCCAGGTCCATCCTAAGGTATGAGCCTATCCTATTAGCAAAATCTTTAATGGCTGACAAATTATAAAACTGGATTGGAGCATTGTGAATAGTTACCCAGATCGGGACAATAGACGATATTCTTTGTGTAGAGAAATCCGGAGTCCATTTAAGAACTTTCATGGGGAAACCCCCAATCTGGCAGACTGATTTCATCCATAGATTTTGAAAATCGTCTTGGTTTTGCAGGCGAATCAAGATATGCCTGTATTCAAGAGAACCAATTTGATGCTTACCTGCAAAACCCATGAGATTGAATTCCTTTTGAACCTCTTCCATATTTGGCCTCCCACTCGTGAATTTTCCAATCAGCGCGTTCCGGCAAAACCCATATTTGATTGTGATTTCTATTTAAAATGCAATGTTTTAATGCTAGCCTCACCATATAAACACATAAATAATCGTAACCTCAATATAAATGATATTATTGGATTCGTACTATCAAATAATTTTAAGATATTCAATTTTTTATAAATTTCATTTACATACACTATCGGGCACCCGCAGTGTATTTTTACTAAACTGTATACTGTAAAAGTTAATTCGGTAAATAATGTGAATTGAAAACAACTAGTGAATTGAATTAATTGGGTACTTAATGTGAACTATCTTCAGCGGCAGCCTAAAGCAATTAAGAACTATTCTTTTTGTAACAAGACCAGACATCATACTTTTAAGCTGCCGAAAAAACTGACGATATGGATTGTCTTTGAGGATATCCATCAACAATTTCATTGTGTCCTCATTAAACCTGTCCCATGTCTTCATCCTTTCTCTTAGTTCTAGGTCATCAGTATCATAGAAATAGAGTTTAACTCCTTGCTTCTTATATTTGCTTCCTTTCTCCCTTTTCAAGGGATTCAAAAAGTGGTGTACTTGGCCTTGTATTTTGAAAGTATAAACTCCGTCAGAATTTGCAGTCGACTTAGGGTCATAAATTCCACCAAAACTTGTAAAGGCAAGATTATTGTTGTATTTCCTATTATTATTCCGAAAATGCGTACACTGTGGAGTTGTTCCAACTAACAGTTTGTGCAGCTCATGAGGCAGTTTAATAGGTTCCAAATATATTTCCCCTCTAGAGCAGCAAAAGAAATCTGACTCCCATTTAAATCGTTTAGCATTACAATGTCTAAAATCAGCAAGTCTTGGTAGAAGTCGGGCAGAATTTGGAACATTCTGCAACAATCCTACATTTCTCCTTTTCCGTTTCCCTGCTTGGTACAAAAGTTTAATAAAAATGTAAAACACATGCAAATATTAAACTCTTCCAGCACCCCACCAAAACAAAATTTTAATGCTTATCTCTAAAAAAAATACCAAGCAGTAGTACAAATATACTCAAGAAGAAAGATAGATTCTAGGTGAATTAAACTTAACACTTAAAACAACCCAAGTTAGGACCCGCGCACGTTTAGTGTTCGTAAAGATTTATATGAACTAATATCAAGAGCATGCATTTTCTTACTAAAAGAGATACTACTTAATTGTGTAATCAAATTTTATGCCTAAAAACACATTAATTTGTTCAATTTTTTCCTTAAATGCTGTCCATCTCAACTGTATTTAGGCACAAACCCGATCAACATACTAAGAAACTCAAGAAATGTAATGACGATATGAGCTGTAAGAAACAAAGATCTAAATAAATAGTTTACGACAGCAAATAAAACAACCTATAATAAATAAACCATGCCCCAATATATCCCTTCATGCCCCTATATTATGTTCTATGTACTCTTCTCCTCATTACTTTTTCTATCTGTTTGTGTAGAATGATGAAGAACTTAACATATCATTTTCCTCAATGGCAATTTCCGACTACATTAAACTATGAACTTTATGCTCATTAGGTGGAGAGACATGGGTGAATGATGGTGAAATATTTATTTATGCTAATCAATTAGCCGTGGTGTAAGTACATGAACATGTACTCTTATGTTGAAGTGACATAATGATCAATAGGAGTCATAACAGAACATATTAAAAAACATGTAATAAACGATAATGGAAATTCAAATACATACCAATACTATTATGGGAAAATGGATCTGGTGCACTGTTGCTTTCATGAATAATATTTTCATCTGCATTTATCAACCTTCTACTCATTTCGAGTTGTTCTTATATAAATATAGAGATAATGTATCAAAATCAAGTGCTACATAAAAATAAAATAATATAATATGTGCAATATATAATTATTCCATGTCTATATTGTGCTTCAAATTTTAAAGATTACCTTTTTGCTTAGAAGCTCTATTTTCTATGATTTGACGTTTACGATTTTCTTTCTTTTCCGGTGACATCTCTGCATAAGCATTCCTTCCTGCAACATTGTTTTTATTTCTTCTATCACCACCTATCATCCCAGCAAAAAATATATCATATCAAAATAGTGCACCAAAATTTTTGAACCAAATTTTATCCATCTTAAAGTATACTGAACAAAAAACTAATATGTTAAACCAACAAATTTCTACCTTATTGTTCAACAAAAAAAGCATCAAATTAGAAATCAAACCTAAAGAATCCTCAATTTCTGCTCTTGTTTGGTGTTCTTCTTCTGCTTGTATTATTACCATAACTACTGCATAGGTAAAAAAATATAAGACAAATGTAGGAATAAAAAAAATTATATAATATTGGTTAATTGTTCCCTTCAACCATAAATTCAAAAAGATTGTTTATTTGCACACATGATTTATTCTTAATATGCATATACGAAATGCACAATATATATATATATATATATATATATATATATATATGATTGCTGATATGCTAAAAATAGGCTAAACTGAAAACTGTAAACTGTAAACTGAAAAATAGGCTAAAAAGACCAAGAGATTTAGAGGACAGAAGATGATTTAAGAATAGCTGATAGTAACTGACCAAATATATAGTTCATGAAGCTAAAAAGAGACAAAAACGTAGCAGAAAACAAAGCAAACTACACAAACAGATCATAAAATGAAGTTATTCGTCAAGTGTTCCAACAAAAGGGTATTATTTATAATGCATCCATCTTGCTTGCTGGCTATTTATAATGCATTATTTATAATTCATTATCTTGGCATGTTTAGGTATAGAAGTGATCAGCGATGATGCTTTTGTTTTAACCAAAAGAAAAACTTTTCTTTCCCACCCTATAAACAGTAGCCAATAATAGCTCGCTAGATATAGCAATTTATTATAACCCTCGTTTACAAACGCAAACTACACAATCAAACTTCTATAGGATAAACCGTTCCACCAATCACACGCCCCAATAGATACCTTAGTAGTAGAAAAAGGCAGAGAAGAATTTAGCATGCAAACAGACACAAAAATTATCCAAACTAAATTACATTAGACTGGAAAGGGACTCAATCCAGGTTCAATCATCCAACCAATGCCAGAAGTCATCAATCCCAATTCTTCTTGAGATACCCCAAAAGCGAAACGTTCAGAACCGGTGGAACAACTAATTTTGCTGATGGAAAGATTAAACTATAAAAAATAACATTCAGAACCATGAAAAATAAGCAAGAACATGTTTACCCATGGTGGCCTACTCAGAAATACGATGACACCGTGCCTTTCTTGAGATTCAACGGGCTAAACACACCCCAAACTGGTGCTGATCGACAGTGATTTAGTTTATTTTCAATTCGAATTCAATTAATTCAGTTGGTTTTCAATCTACAAGAAGTGTAATTCAACAACATACTGAATCAATTGAATTCGAATTGAAAATCAAATCAGACAAGGATTGCTATACAATTAAAAATGAAAAAAACCCAATCAGTTTAACGTGGGATTATATTAGGAAAAAAAACCAAAACCCAAAAGGACATTGTTTTAACGTGGGATTCTGAAGAAAAAAAACAAACAAAAAAAGCTCTACGAAATTATTGGCTTAATAAGTAAATGAGCTGCACATAGCAAAAAAAAAAAAAAAAAAAAATCCGTGCCTTTCTTGAGATTCAACGGCCTAAACACGCCCCAAACTGGTGCCGATCGACAGTGATTTAGTGTATTTTCAATTTGAATTCACTTGATTCAGTTGGTTTTCAATCTACAAGAAGTGTAATTCAACAACAACTGAAGCAATTGAATTCGAATAGGAAATCAAATCAGACAAGGATTGCTATACAATTAAAACTGGAAAAAAACGCAATCAGTTTAACGTGAGATAATGTTAGGAAAAAATACCAAAACCCAAAAGGACATTGTTTTAACGTGGGATTATGAAAAAAAAAGAAAGGAAAATAGGAAAAAAAATCCAAAATCGAAAAGGACATCATTTTAACGTGGAATTCTGGAAAAAAAAAAAAAATGTAAGAGGGGAGAAACCGAGAAACAACCCAATAACTATTACATATTACTCTAGAATTAATAATTAAATATTGAGTTAATCGGAATAATAAAGTGTGCAAATATACCTAGAATATGAATACTACTCAATTGTGGTGAGGGATAAGATTACACAAGTCTCAAGTATGTTGATTATTATGATTATATTATAGTCTACTAGTAGTTGTAAGAGTAGAGAGAGTTTAGTTACAGTGTGGAGTCCATTTTTGAATAGAGAGTTGGGCCCCTCCTTTCCCTGCACAGTCAATAAAACCTCTCCCATCTTTCTCTTTTTTGTTTTTTGACAATCTTTCTCTCTCTATCCCTTCACATAAATACACACATAAATACACACACTTTTACTCCCCTCAATCATCCCAACACACACACACACACACTTTTAGTGAGAGAAAGTGTTGTATAAAAGAAAGGAATGCAGCAGCACCTGATGCAGATGCAGCCCATGATGGCAGCCTACTATCCAACCAACGTCACCACTGATCACATTCAGCAGGTCTTCTTCCCTTTCCCTCTCTTCCATTTCTTCCCTGCCATATCTTTCTCTGCTGATTTGCATACATATTCTGGTTTTTTTGCTTTTATTGGACACCTGCTCTTCTTCATCACCACCCCACCTGCTCTTCTTTTGTATTTGTTTGGTGGTTTTCTTAGTACAGTCAACACAAAAGTGAAGTTAGGTGTTCTGGAAATCATTGGTTCTTGATGACTGCTTCTTGTTCTTCACCTTGAGCTCTATAATTAGTCACCTTTTCTTCCTATGGTCATGGACATGGTTTTGGATATTAAATATTTGGAATCTTTATTTTCTGTGGGAGAATAAAATAGTGTTTGTACTGGTGATCTCATGTACCTCACTAGATTCTCTTTCTTCCTTGCTTTAACAGACACACACAGCTTTACAGTTCATCAGTTTGACTTGTATTGTGTTTGTTGTGGAAGTGTACATGCTTTGCCCTAAAGGTTTCTTGAACTTTTCATGTGCTTTTGGACATTTTGTACTGTGAATCAGCTCTTTTTGGTCAAAACTAAAGTCTTGTGATTGATTGGTACACTCAGTAGTGTGGTGTAACATGTATTTCAATTGCATGTCTTGTTTTGAGTTAGATTGCAAGCTTTTACTACTTAGCTGCTTTCTGTGCTATAAATCTTGCTAGGTGAAGTTTTTCCTGAGGTTTTACATGTTTCTATGCTTTTCTGTGTTCACTGATGCATTCTTGTAATTATGTTCTTGTAATGTGCAGTATCTTGATGAGAACAAATCACTAATCTTGAAGATTGTTGAGAGCCAAAACTCAGGCAAATTGAGCGAGTGTGCTGAGTGAGTTAAAACCCTCCTTTTGCTCTCTTCCATATCCTTAACATCTGTTGTTTGGAAACAATGAACTTCTGCCATTTCTCTTATATCTTGTCATTGATATAGGAAATGATTAATGATTCTTTTCTTCTCTCATGTTCTTGTTGTATTTTGAAACATTTCTTGAGATTACAAGTCTTTGTAATGATTCAGGAACCAAGCAAGACTCCAAAGAAACCTGATGTACCTCGCTGCCATTGCCGATTCGCAACCTCAGCCTCCCACTCAGGTACATTAATATTATGAACCTCTCAAATTTGTGTCTTTCATTTTAAAGTTGAAGTCTTTAGAATTCATGTTTCATTTTCTCATTGCGTGAGTGAATGCAGTTCCCGCCGACCGGCATTGTGCAGCCGGGAGCGCACTACCTCCAGCAGCAGCAAGCTCAGCAGATGGCGTCTCAGTCGCTCATGGCGGCCCGCTCCTCGATGATGTACGGCCAGCAGCAGCAGCAGTACTCGGCGCTGCAGCAGCAGCAGGCTCTGAGCAGCCAGCTCGGGATGAGCTCCGGCGGACTTCCCATCCTGCAAGGGGAGGCGCACAACGGTGGTGCTGGCGGCAGCGGCCTCGGCTTTAACGACTATGGGCGCGGCGGCTCCGGCGAAGGGCTGCACGGACATTCCGGCAGGGTGAAGCACGATATGGACGGAAGAGGTGACGGGAGCGAGAATCTTTTCTTGAAGTCCGGTGATGATCATTGAGAGCCTGAATAATGATCTGTGATCTAGGAAGAAGAAGAAGGTTTAGGTAGTAATGATCTGTGATCTAGGAAGAAGAAGAAGGTTTAGGTAGTAATGATCAGGTTTAAGGCTTTGTTAAAACGTTTGGATTATGAGTACCATTGTGTATGTTGTTGTCGAATGTTTTGCCATTTCCGTTGGTCTATGTTTGCGAGCAGCCGCGGTTTGACCGAAACATAGGTTGTACCAATTTTACCGGTTGCCGGTCATCTTTAAGCTTAATGTATGTGCTGACGGAAAAATTCACCGTTGATCCTTTAGCAATCTAATATTTGCACGTTGATTAATTAATTTAGATGTGCCAAAATGTATTTGCTAGCTTTGTTATCTTGAGATTCTTGGCAGACTTTTTATACCCCTATATAAGCATCTTATTGGGAAACACGCCTATGGATTTGTTTAAAATTTGATCACAAGGTGACATTTAAAGCTACAATTAATGTGAACCAAGTACAAGTGACAACTACACTCAAGTTGGCAGCGTAGTACTACAATTATGAACACTTTGAAACAATTTCTTGGTTTCTAGCTAGTTCTTTGTTATGTATGTAAAAAATTATAACAACATCCATGGATATTGTCACAACGAAACTAACAAGATTTCATAAAATAATGTTAGCATAGGTTAATTAATTTAAATGTTCGATCGGATATTAGTTCAACCTTCTAAAATACAAAGAGTATTACATGAATTGTAGTAGTAATACAAGAATTTTATAGTGTAAGTTTGATGTGTGATTGTACATGTTTCTATTGGGATGCAATGGTGGCGGCTGAGATGCAGCGACGGTGGTGTAGAGTTCACGAGAAATTGATCGGTGCAACAATGGAATTTGATTGTGGGGTTGAAGAAATTTTTTGGTGAGTGGTGATGGTAGTAGCAGGTTATTTTTGAGTGGAGAAAAAAAAAAATCAAAAGTTGGTGGTGGAAGGCTCCCTATGCTTCTCTGTAAAATTTGGACAGGACGGGGATGCCGTTGGTAATATATAGGGGAGGGAGGGGGAAAACTCGAGAAGTGCACGACAACGATGTTTTCATATTAATTGGTATATGTTAAATTAGTGCTGTGAATCCTGACACGAACCCGACCCAACCCGATCGGACACGTGACCCGATTGTAACCCGAAATTTTTTAGGTTGAACCCGACACGACCTGACCTCAACCCGAAAAATAATTTTGACCCGATTAATTCTGACCCGACCCGACCTAAACCCGACCCGACCTAAACACGAACCCAACCTAAACCGAACCCGAAGATGACCCGAACCCAAACTCAACTAAGATTTTATGTTTGATTATTAAAGGTTAGTTGTTAATTATATATATATATTTTAAGAGTTGGTCTCTTGGGTGACCGTCACTATATAGTGACCAGATTAAATTGCAAATAGGATATAAGTTAAAAAAACACGGAGGGACCAATTTGCAATTTCAGAAAATTTTAAAAAATCACGCGCTACAGTATCAAGCCACGCGCTACAGTACCGATTTGCTACAGTGCCGATTCGCTACAATGTCGAGTTGCTACAGTAAAACATGAACACTTTAACTTAAAACATGGACATTTTAACTTAAAACATGAACACTTTAACTTAAAACATGTTCATATTTATGTTTTATGTTTCAAGTTAAAATGTTCATGCTTTATGTTTCAAGTTAAAGTGTACATGTTTCACGTTAAAACATAAATATTTTAACTTAAAACATAAAACATGGACGTTTTAACGACACTTTAACTTGAAATATAAAACATAAACATTTTAACTTAAAACATAAAACATGGACGTTTTAACGTGAAACATGAACACTTTAACTTGAAACATGAACATTTTAACTTGAAATATAAAATATTAACATTTTAACTTAAAACATAAAACATGGACGTTAAAACATAAAACATGGACGTTTTAACGTGAAACATGAACACTTTAACTTGAAACATAAAACATGGACATTTTAACTTGAAACATTGAAGTACACTGTAGCAAACACTGTAGCGCACAGTAGAAAAACACTGTACACGCGCGGAAACACTGTAGCGCGTGATTTTTTTTAATTTTTTAAAATTGTAAATTGGTCCCTCCTTGATTTTCTTTATTGCACTATTTATAATTTAGTCCGGTCACTATATAGTGACGGTCACTCCCAAGACTTTTCCATATTTTAATTGGAGGATTATTGACGGCTCCTCAACCCAAATAAAATACAAATACAAATACAAATACAAAGGAGGCCCAAAGGCTATGTGCCCGAAGGCGATTTCCTAGGCTTTCGCTCGGAATCAATGTGGTGCCCGAAAGCTGTATTTCCTAGGCTTTCGCCCGGAAGCAGGGTGTTGCCCGAAGGCGGTATTTCCTAGGCTTTCGCCTGAAAGCATGGTGTTGCCCGAAGGCTGTGGTGCACAAAGGCTTACATCAAAAAGGGGATACATCTTACAAATCTACTGTCTAAAATTACCTGACAAGCGTAGCACTTTAACTCGCATTCTAAACTATCTAATCAAAGTCTACTAGTCTAGGCACAAATGTTACCTAGTCCAGAAGCCCATGGGGTTTACCCTCTCGCCAATTAAGGGTTAAGAGAGATATAACAAACAGATGGGCAAGGATACTCCCCAAGTCTGTCAGGACAATTCCGCAAAAAAGACCAGTTCCAAATCATATCCCCTAATATATGAAGTTAAGTAATAGGAAGTTATTATTATAGTTGTTAATTATAGGAAGTTAAGTAATTAAACTATATTTAGTTATTATTTTTTTAAGACTCGTCTCATTTGAGACTAGGAAAAATATTGATCTTCTCACTTTCAAACATGATTTTAATTTTACTTATTAAGTGTGGTCATTTAGTGTATTATTGTTGATCTTCTTGCTTTCATATATCAACACTGATCTTTTATATATTAAGCATTACTATTCTTTTGAGATTAGGACAAATGTTGATTTTCTCACTTTCAAACATGATCTTTTACATATTAAATGTGATCATTTAGTGTATTATTGTTGATCTTCTCGCTTTCATATATCAACACTGAACTTTTACGTATTAAGCATGACTACTCAGTGAGGTCTTCATAAAAATTTAAGTAAAATTTAATTTTTTATACTTATTTTAGTTAGTATATGTAAAAATCTGAGTTAGTGTCAAATTAGCAGGTCCAATCCTTAGTTTTCTCATGAAGTTAACTCGTTAATAATTTATTATATATTTTTAATAATAAGATAATAGTAATAATGACTGAAATATTTACCCGAACTTACCCGAACTAAAATTTTGAAATCAACTCGATCTGAATCAACACATCTAATAATAATGATCCAACATCAAAAACAATTTCTTCCCATGTCAGTTTTATGGATTATAGTTTTACTTAATCCGACTCAACTTAACAAACGAGTCTAACCCGACTCGACCTGACAATCAGTGCTGACAAGAATTTAATCCGACACGAACGCGATCCGACACGACCCGATAAAAAAGTTCTGACCCTAAGAAACCCAACCCGTATCAATCAGAACCTACTTGACCCGAACACGTAACCTGACATGCCAACCCGAATTGACATCACTAGGTTAAACTGTTGATAAAAGGGATAAAATTGAGCACTTTTTAATCGACCAATTTCTTTTACCACTTAACACGAAATCATGAGTGACACGTACATTGACACATCATGAGAGGTCATATAAGCGTTTAGTATTGTGAGAAGCATTTGTCATTTCATGTATTTTGGCCTTGACAAACATTGATGATAATTATAGAAACTATTATAAGCACTTTTTAAAAACTTAATTCCTAATTGATAGACAAGATCTTGGGAAATAATGGCACTTGGCTTAATGTATTAAAATATCATAGTCTCTCACCTATGTTTATTGTGTGCTCAATGTGCAAGAGAATCTCACGTGTCATGTGTCTTTGGTGTTGAGGTTGAAAAATCAATGTCAATCCACAATGATTTTGATTGTATCATTGTTTGTTTGATATGTATAATGAATTAGATCTAAATACTATGAGTTCCTGAACTTTTTATGGTTAGATTTACGGTATTTAAAAAAATAATGAAATTAGGAGGATTATTAAAGCTGCTCAACCTAAATACATAAAATACAAGGTTGTACGAAAGTTGATGAGCTCGAAGGCGGTGTTTTCCGAAGGTTTAATGGCCCGGATGCTAATTTATGGGTTTTCGCCTGGAAGCAAAGAGTTGCCTGAAGGGTATGTGTAAAGATTACAAGGAAAGTCCTATCGATCCATCTATACCTGTATCTATTTCCGGCTTTCGCTCGAAAGCATGGAGTTGTGTGAAGGCTTACAACAAGGAGCCGTAGAGTAAAAGAAAAAAAAAGGATATATCAAAAGATTCTAAACAAGACTATCGAACTATTTAACAAGACTAGCACCTTAACTTCGCATTAATTCTAAACTAGTTTAATAAAATTTACTAGTTTAGGTACAAAATCTCTTACCTAGTCTAAAAACATATGTTAAATTCACTATATAATCACCAATAGAGGTTACAAACTAAATTTCTCATACACCAATTTTTCTATCAAACATTTTAAAATTTTTATTGTAAGCAATTTTCGATATCAATTATTTTTTACGTATCATTTGATATTTCATAAATCACATTATTATGCTGAAACTTTCTCGATTCCGATCCTATCATATTATGAAATATCAGACCCATCCAATCTTTCTATTTTACCGTTTAAGTTATCTAATTTCAGCTCAAGGAACCGCAGTAAACTATAATTCATATTAGAAAGTGTAATATTTTATTAATTTAATTTTTAATATTCACTAATTTCAGGCAGAGGCGAATCCACAATTTTAAAATTTACTTGTAATATTTTAAAATCTAAAGATTATATTCACTACTCTCGTAATCCTTAATCCACCTCCGATTTTAAGAGTGATTGAGTTGTGGGAGGGTCAAATGAATCATTAAGAGTAGATTTTGAGTAAATCACTAAAAATAAACAAACGTGAATTCTTGTTCTTGCATTGTGTCATATTCATGGTTGCTAAATGACCACGCCTCCTTAACATTTTGTCTTTGCATGGTTCTCGACTGAGGGAAGAGGCTATTTGGGAAGCCTCTGGTTTTTAATTCGATAAGTTTAAGGTCAAGCATGTGCGTATAAATTTTGACTAAATTGGACAGAATTTGGTTACCTGAAACACCTTTTTAGCTTTTTGATTTGCTCAACCCAACTACAAGTAATCTAAGAACTAGTCTTTATCACTTTGTTTCATTAAAATCTTAACTTAATCAATTCTTTTTTAAAATATGTTTCTTTTTGTATATTAGAGCTTTTCTGGAAATTAGTTGAATCCAATTCAATTCAGTTCAATCATATTAATATATTTTTTAATATATTATTTTGTACTTCAATTTAGTTCAGTTCAGTAAAATATAATCTTTAGTACACATGGCTTGAATTATTCAAATCTTATTATATTTTGTTAACCCTATATTCAATTTGTCCATCAAGAAATGAAGACCATTTCAGGAGACCTCCAAGGCTCCAACTGCTCCATATATAGACCGCCATCGTATAAATAACTTCCCCACCACTCAGATAGACCAGAAAAAATCAAACAATTTTTTTTTTGAATAATTTTCAATGGTAAAATAGTTACTTAAGGGTAACTGTAAAAAATTGTTCGAAAGATTGGGTCAAGTAAACTACACGAAATATACAGGAAGCGAAGAAGAAGACGAACTCTCCATAGACCAGAAAATTATTACAAAATGAAAATGAAAATCAAGGAAATGGAAATTCGTATCCAGGCAACCTTTCTGGTAATTTCCAAACCACAGCATCAGTATCCTGAATCTGATGATGATCAACATCGTCACCATTATTCTGCACATAATTAACGGCGCCACTTGCAGTTGCAGTTGCAGGGCAATTTGTTTGGTGAAGACGGCGGCCGCCTTCTGCAGAAGCTTTTCCGGTGAGTTTCTGAACGATTGATTTGAACTCGGAAGCGTTTTTAGCGTTCACCGTGACCGGGCTCGAGATATACCTCACCCTGAGCGGCTCCTCTTTCCTCTGCTCCTTGCCATTGCTGCTGGCAGCTGGATTTCTGGTCTCCATGAATGTGAGTTGAAGATCTAAAAAGGTGGTTTTACGGTGGCAGAGCAGCCATGTTTGTGTTATTTATGTGTGGGAATGAATATATAGGAATTATGATTTTGTGATTGGCTGATTGCACACAATGGTGAAGGTTCTGGGAAGGGGAAAATAAGTAGGAGTAAGGGAAATAGATAGTTTTTCTAGAACAAGATTTTCACTATAAATAGTAATATCATCACTAGAAGCTTCTTTCTTTTGAGTGTCTTGTTTTCTCCTGTGGGATGTGCTTGGATTATAAAAGTGAACTCCTACGTGAACTGATCATGACTTCATAATAGGGAATTTTTTTTATTAAGGATATTGGAACTAATTTATAATTTAGAAGTGTTGAGATGCAACTTTTAAAAGTTTATAAAACGATTTGATAAATTCTTGACACAACCATATAGGAGGATACGTGTATGATTAATTTTTTTTCTATCAGTTTTGAGGTCAAACAAATAAATACTCTATTTCTAGCACAATTGTATAAGATTCACACTAATATAGGGACTTTCCTGAAAATTGGGGAAAGAAAATATGAAAAAATACCCGAAAATTTTCCCCAATTTTCAAACTACCTGCAAATCTAACTCTTTGGTCGCGATCTAGGATCACTGACTTTAACAACTGCTCTGGTCAGCAGCAGAAGTCGGGATAAAAAAATCAAAATAACATGGTCGTCGTGCTCAGCTCAACATTTGATCAACACTGCCTTGAGCTCCTTGTCACCTTTTCAACTCCCTAGCTCATACGATGAATTTCATAGTCGGGAGCGATACAGAAAAATGGTGAAGGATACGGGGTGAGTGTGAGCAGAAAAAATGTGGATTCGTGTAATTCGTAAGTAATATATTTAGTTTCTCATTACTTTGTCTATCTCGATATTTAGTATTTTACTATTTTAAGTATCATCTAAAAATAGCTCATTGTATAAAAAAGAGCTACAAATTATAATCAACCAACTATTCTTTAATTAACTACCATTGAAAATGTTTTATTAAGTGGGGTATGACAAATCACTATTTTATGAGTTTTGAGTTTAAAAGTATATCATTGATTTTCGGCACCACGTGGAAGATTCACAAGATTACTGGACCAATTTCCCCCCAATTCTCCTACGCCACCTATGTCTGACTCAATCCTTCGCAACTTAAGACCGTGTTGTCATGATTCTTCCCATCGTTACCGTAATTGTTAAAGACCACGCTCATCAAACCACACCCAATTTTCCTTATTCAAATAAAGGTTTTCTCATCACCAGGACCGCGATCAATCCCCCAAAATCAAGATAACAGCCTATATTACTGTAACAATATGAAGTTTAAACTTCGAAAAATAAGATTATGCAGTTCGATCTCGCTCCACTGACTAATAGTCTCTAGTTCCACCACTGCTCATCACGACATGGTATACTCATCTCTTAATGTTATTAATACAAGAGTTTAACTCAATTCAATTTAATAAAAATATAGTTTCATTGATATAGGTTAATTAGTTATACCGAGGTCTGTTTGTTAATAGAGTAATTTTTAATTTAGTTTGAATTAGTTTAAGTAGGAAAAAAAAACTTGAAATATGACCAAAACGGGAAATAATAGAACTTTACAAGACCGAACAACGAGCTGTATGTGCCTGGTACGGAGCCGTCAACGGCCAAACGGGGCACCATATCCTGAAATTCAAATTAAGCGCGAGAAATGAAATTCCCAATTTCAGTTATTTTTCCCCAACTAACCGAAAGGAGTGAGAGCCACTAGTTTCCTACAAATCAGAGAAGCAGACAACCCCGCAGTTTCAGCGGAGTATGAACACCGTGGCTTCCTCCTCTTACTCAGCGCAAATCACACAGAAGAAAACACGAAGCAGAGAGAGGAAAAGGAAGAGAAAAAAAGAAAAACAAAGAACCGATCCGTTCGATTCCGATGCGGCCGGAGGAGGAAGAAGGGGAAGCTCAACAGTGCTGGACAAGCTGAAGCGGTGCGTTTTTCGATCTTCAATATGGTAGGTTTTACTGGTGTTTTGAATCTATTTTATTGATTTATGTGGAATATTGATCTGGATGCTGTTTGAATAATATTGTATTCTTCCTGAAATTTCTAGATTGTTGTTTGTTCTGTGTAGCATTTAGTGTTTTGAGTTTGATATCGTGGAATTTAAACATTTATCTTACATGAGGTTGAATTCTGAATGTATTTGGATTTTAAAATTAATGGCAAGAGGAAAGACGGTTGTGATTACCACCTGATGTGACTGTATTGGCTCCGTTTCACTAGAAGAGTCATTTTTCAAAAATGTTTTGGTTCTGTGAGGAATCCGGTTTTAAAAACTAGATTTGTTATCTACTAGAAATGTTTATACCTTATAGAGTATCACTATTAAACTGCTGTATATGTATCTTTCATGTGATTGACAAGGTAAAATTCTAAATATATGTAATGATCAACGGTTTAAACATTGTTATAAATCCTCTATAATTGATAAAAAGGAGTTGAACTTTGATAAACATGAAAGGAGACTGAAATTTTCCAGATTGTTTATTTGATCAAAATATGAGGCTATGTGTCTAAGTGAAGGGCATCTTTCACGCAAAAAAGATTATGTGCGATGCAGCTACTAAGAAAAAAGATATGGCAATTGGCAGCCAAACAAATGAAAGCTGCTGTTTGTGAAAGATGAAAACTGGATAATATGAGAATTACAAGTTTCAGTTAGTAACTAGGAAGAGTGATTGTTATTAACCAAGGTTCTTTCCCCCATTGTATTTAACCTGTTATAGGGAACTTCAGTCAACATTATCGTTGGTTCTCATGTCTGGGCTGAAGACCCAAAACTATCTTGGATTGATGGACAAGTTGAGAAAGTTAAGGGCCAGGAGCTTGAGATTCAGACAAGCGACGGCAAGAAGGTAAAAAATTAGGCCTATATGTTTCAGCGTGTACATAAAATAACTTTGTGTGTTTCTGGTGTGATGTTTGAATCTCTTTTTGGTTCCAGATCGTTGCAACTTTATCAAAAGTTTATCCTAAAGATACTGAAGCTCCTGCTGGAGGAGTTGATGACATGACAAAACTATCTTATTTGCATGAGCCTGGGGTCATGCAAAATTTAAAAATAAGATATGAGCTCAATGAAATATATGTAAACTCTCCTTGCTGTCACATACGTTTGTCCCATTTGAGAGTCTTGTTGATGTATAACACATACCCGTTTCTGTTTCATATCATGCCAGACTTACACAGGAAATATTTTGATTGCTATTAATCCATTTCAAAAACTACCTCATCTATATGATTCTCACATGATGCAACAATACAAAGGAGCCCCACTCGGAGAATTAAGCCCTCACGTGTTTGCTGTTGCCGATGTGGCTTATAGGTTGGTTCGGTTATACTCTTACTAGCTAACTACAAATTATGATGAAATGTTACTGTGTTTATGATGTTTATTGAATCTGCCATTGGATTAGGGCAATGATACATGAAGGGAAAAGCAATTCCATTCTGGTAAGTGGTGAAAGTGGTGCGGGAAAAACGGAGACAACAAAAATGCTTATGCGGTACCTTGCCTTTTTGGGTGGTAGAGCAGCTACTACTGAAGGGAGAACAGTTGAACAGCAAGTTCTTGAGGTCTAACTACATGAACCTTATTGCGTGAATATCCAAGTTTTTCCATTCTCTCTCTTTTCCTGAATTCTGGCGAATATGATCTTTCTCATTGTAGTCCAATCCTGTCCTCGAAGCTTTTGGAAATGCAAAAACTGTTAGAAACAATAATTCCAGGTGATTGTTTCTCTAACCATTATGTAGTCAAGTAAAATTGTTTTTCCTCAAGTCCATAATCAATAAGCACTTATTAGCTACAGTATTTCATATCTATTTATTCTGTTTGATTATGTCATTCCTGACAATGTAACATTGATATGCTTCAGCCGTTTCGGTAAATTCGTAGAGATACAATTTGACAAACAGGGGAGAATATCAGGCGCAGCAATCAGAACTTACCTTCTTGAGAGATCTAGGGTATGCCAAGTTTCTGATCCAGAGCGGAACTACCACTGCTTTTATCTACTTTGTTCAGCACCACAAGAGGTATATTCCTCCAGTAAATAATGGGCTTATTTATTTCAACCCCTAAAGATTTATTGTTAAACTCCTGACTCATCTTATGTGGGTTTCAGGAAATTGAAAAGTATAAATTAGGGCACCCCAAAACATTTCACTATCTCAACCAGTCACACTGTTATGAACTAGTTGGGGTAAGTGATGCTCACGACTATCTTGCTACTAGGAGAGCAATGGACATCGTTGGAATCAGTGCAAAGGAGCAAGTATGATAATTTGCTAATGACCCTTATATTTCATTGGCCCACCTTTCCTTTAAGTGATTACCCTTACATAATCACTGTCTCTCGCAGGAAGCAATTTTCAGAGTGGTTGCTGCCATTCTTCACATTGGTAATATTGATTTTACGAAAGGAAAAGATATTGATTCGTCTGTTCCGAAGGACGAGAAATCAAAATTTCATCTCAAAACAACTGCAGAACTTCTCATGTATGCATGATTACCATCATCACATAGTAAGGCCATATATTATTCCTCTTGTTGTGCATGTTAGGAGCTGCTGATTTATCTTTTATTTCAGGTGTGATCCTGTGGCTCTGGAAGATGCATTGTGCAAAAGAGTGATGATCACCCCTGAAGAAGTTATCAAGAGAAGTCTTGATCCACATAGTGCTGCAATTAGCCGAGATGGCTTAGCTAAGACATTGTATTCTAGATTATTTGATTGGTAAGTGTTTTTACATTTTAAGTACTCTTTTAACAGTGATCCTTTTGCTAAAAAAATTAATGCTACTCTCTTTTTTGCCTCTTGTATACTTTGATCAAATTTCTCAGGTTAGTGGACAAGATCAATAATTCAATTGGGCAAGATGCCCAGTCAAAATCTTTGATAGGGGTATTGGACATATATGGGTTTGAAAGCTTCAAGCATAACAGGTGAAACTTCAACTTCCCTTACATATAAGTCTCATAGTATTATGTGAACTGCTCATTTGTTGTTTAGTCATTGATTCAAGTGGTCTAAACATCATAATGTTGTTAATATTTTGTAACATGCAGCTTTGAGCAATTTTGCATAAATTTTACAAATGAGAAACTTCAACAACACTTTAACCAGGTACATCTTGGACCAAATTTAACTCATTCATGCTTACACAATGTTAAAAGTTTACTTAGATTTCAAATACTACTTTCAGCATGTCTTCAAGATGGAGCAAGAGGAGTACACAAAAGAGGCAATTGATTGGAGCTACATTGAGTTTGTCGATAATCAAGATGTGTTGGATCTCATTGAGAAGGTCTTTCCTCTTCACTAATAGCCTGTTTTTTTTAATAAGTTTTTAACTGTAAGGCTGTGCATACTGCCATGGTTAAATATACAATCGATCAACTTATAGCTCTTTCGTGGAGCAGATGATATTTAAAGATGCATTCAAGTAAACAAGCAAGATCTTTCATTCAATTCCATTATATTTCTTCAGATCTATTGCAAAATAGTCTTTCCAAATACTAATTTGTCCCTTCTTTTGCTGTATTGTGTATTATTTTTGCAGAAACCAGGTGGAATTATTGCTCTTCTTGATGAAGCCTGGTGAGAAACCTCTTAAACACTTCTGTATTTCCATATGCTGCTATTTTCAGGAGATGCATGGTTGATTAACTCGAAAACTGAAACTTCTATGCAATGACTTTCTGTTTATACTCATTTTTTTGTACCAGCGTCAATTTGCAATTCCTTCAATGATTCTGACTATGATTTTCCTTTCTTTTCTGGTTTTCAGCATGTTCCCAAAGTCAACACATGAAACATTTTCAAACAAACTTTATCAGACTTTCAAGAATCATAAGCGGTTTGTCAAGCCCAAATTGTCTCGTACAGATTTCATTGTTTCACATTATGCTGGAGAGGTATGTTCAATAAACCTCAAAAATATTTATCTGATAAGTGTTGTTTCTTGCTCTTGAACTTTCATCTCATTCTACTTTCTTATCAGGTCCATTATCATTCTGACCAATTTTTGGACAAAAACAAAGATTATGTTGTTCCTGAACATCAGGACCTCTTAGGTGCTTCTAAATGCTTTTTTGTGGCTGGGCTCTTTCCTCCAATTCATGAAGAGTCTGCAAAATCTTCCAAGTTTTCTTCAATTGGTGCACGCTTTAAGGTTTCTCTCTCTGGCATTAGTATCCAGAATTTAAGCTTGTTAACTTATAATTTTGCCATTTAAGAAGGCTACACAAAGGTACCTGAGGCTTACTCTTTCCATGCAGTTACAACTGCAACAGCTGATGGAGACTTTAAATGCTACAGAACCGCATTACATCAGATGTATAAAGCCAAACAATCTTCTTAAACCTGCAATTTTCGAGAATGCAAATATAATGCAACAGTTGCGTTGTGGAGTATGTTTTCTTTCCTTACTTTTCTCTCATGAATAAATGTGCTTCAATTTATATTTGTAATCGCCCAACACTAAAAATGTAACTCGTTCTCTGAATTATTTACCTTATGGGGCTCATTTTACTTGGGTTTCTTTTTCTAGGGTGTCCTTGAAGCAATCAGAATAAGTTGTGCTGGATATCCTACTCGCAAACCTTTCTTTGAATTCATAAATAGATTTGGGATACTTGCACCTGAATATTTGGAAGGAAGGTGAGACCTTGTTTAGTTGAAGTACATTTTAAAAATGGGGATATGTTTCTGTCTGGTAGAGAGATCCATCTGTCTTCACTTTTTAGCTGAGGTTTCACATATTGTTATTAATACAATGCCTTCTTCCATTAGCAGTTTTGAGGAAAAAAATGTATGCAAAAAGATCATGGAAAAGAAAGGGCTTAAAGGATTTCAGGTACAGACCAGATCTGTGTTTTCTTACTGATCAGTTTAATGAAACATAATTTTTTGATTTTGCCCAGTTGAACGATACTTCAGGATTAATTTTCTGATTCTACTTGGTCCATTTTTTCTGAATTTGCAGATAGGTAAAACAAAGGTTTTTCTCAGAGCTGGTCAGATGGCTGAGTTAGATGCTCGAAGGGCAGAAGTTCTTAGTTCTGCTGCCAAAACCATACAACGGCGAATAAGAACTCATAATGCACGTAAACGATTTGTTGCATTTAGAAAAGCCAGCATTTGTATGCAATCGATATGCAGAAGTGAGTTCTCTGAATTCCACCAAAAACATTACCAACTTGTTCCTCAGTGAAGAAACAATCCTGTACTATTATCATAATATTGTCATGTATTTTCATTTTGGGAGGTAGGCACAAGTAATCACACTAGTTGATTTATTCAATGCTTGTTTTGGCTTTCAGGTAAACTGGCTTGCAGAAATTTTGAGGGAATGAAAAGGGAGGCTGCTGCAGTAAAAATACAAAAAAATGCACGTAAGTTGGGGTTCAGAGCAGCATATAGTAAACTAAGGGTCATGGTGCTTGTTTTGCAGACAACCATTAGGGCCATTTCTGCTCGTAAAAAGTTTGCATTCAAAAAGAAAACTAGAGCTGCTACTGTAATTCAGGTACTTTTTAACGATCTTATATATACCTTGCAATTGTACAACTCTTAACCCTGACATTTTCCACTTAGGCAAGGTGGCGCTGTCACAAGGCATCATCATATCACAGGAAACTAAAGAGAGGAACAATAGTTGCCCAAACCAGATGGAGAGGTAGAATTGCCAAAAGAGAGTTGCGGAAGCTCAAACAGGTCAGTAGATTCAAAACTATTGCTATGAATTTTTTTTCGAAGTTACCAAATCAGATTACATACCCTGAATAGTATGATATTGGGCCAAATTTCAATTTTGAGAATGTATGTAGTTGGCAGTGTGGTGAAACTAGGATGTTTAGGATTGGTATAGTGATAGTGATTGTGATTATTATGATGAAGATATTAGGTAGTGAACATTGCCGATGCTAAAAAATTTAGTTTTTGGACTTGATCGTACTGTACTGAACAACATTGATTCATAATAGATTGAGAGCATAAACATCCGGTATATTACTGGTGGAATAAAGAAACAGAAAAAAATGAGTACCGAGTGCTGTTTTGAGATATGATATGATTATCCATTTTTACTCTCTTGCAGGCTGCGAGAGATACAGGAGCACTCAAAGAGGCTAAAGACAAGCTTGAAAAACAATTGGAGGAACTTACTTGGCGATTGCAACTGGAAAAACGTTTGAAGGTAATTTGTCTTGTCTCAGTTTGATGTTTATTGAAGAAACTTGTGGTAAAAAGATGAAACTTAAGATCTGGTAAGTAGAAATGCAACAAATTAGAAGAATGTATACAGTCCTGGGACTGAAATAAAAGATAAGGGGACATTTGCTAAAATCAATTTAAAAAAATTAAATTCATCTCTGGAAGATTGCTGAAACTTGCCTCACATTCTTTTTTACATCTCGCAGACTGACCTCGAAGAAGCAAAATCACAAGAAATAGCAAAACTACAAAGCTCGTTGGAAGTCTCACAAAAAAAAGCTGATGAAGCTCACGCGTTGATTGCCAAGGAACGGGAGGCCGCTAAGAAGGCTATTGAAGAAGCACCTCCAGTCATCAAGGAGGTTCCAGTTCAAGTGGAGGATACTAAAAAAGTTGAAACTCTTACTGAAGAAAATAAAATGTTAAAGGTAAAAGCGTTATTTTTGTATTGATTTTACTTGTTTTCCTTAGCTTAGAATTGTAGAAACCTCCCTCAGCTGAGGGATTGAAGTTGCGCTAAGTAAATGGTCCCCTCTAGCCTTTAGTTTGGATTGTATTTATCACAGTTAAGCATTCCCAACTTTCCAGGTATCTTTGCAGCAAGAAAAAGATGCCTCGAACGAATTGCAGCAGAAATATAACGAGGTGCAAGAAACTAATGAAGAACGACGTAAAAAAGTGGAGGAAGCAGAATCAAAAATTAATCAGCTCCAAGAAAACTTACAAAGGTATTCTGAGACTTAGCTAACATTTGACCTGGTTTATGATATTCCAACTCGTGCATTGTCAAAAAACGGCCAAACTGATACTTTTATGCAATTGGAAATTTATACGGCTCAATGTTAAGATCCACTTTCTAATGCTTAAAGCAGTAGTATAAAGGGAACTATTTTGGGATTTGAGGGGATATCTGCTATCAGTTTACTGACTTCTGATTTGATTTAGCAGCTTCAGTTTAGACCTGAGTCTTTATTGGACTTATAACATAGTTTGATGCAAAATTAAAGATTTGGGCAGGGGAATCGGTTCTAGATTGCTAGTTGATGATTTTTATAGGTTTCAGACATTAACACATCTGAACTTATTTGAGGCTAGTTGATGATTTTTATAGGTTTCAGACATTAACACATCTGAACTTATTTGAGTTTATGCGTAGTGTTAGTCATTACCGAATATGTCCCAAAAAAAAAAAAAAAAAAGTGCAACTTGATAAAGCTTCCAGTTGTGTACAGGCTAGAGGAAAAGTTGAATAATTTGGAGTCGGAAAACAAAGTTTTTCGTCAACAAGCAGTATCCATGGCACCTAATAAGTTCCTCTCTGGACGATCTAGATCAATTCTCCAGGTATTTTGCAAACTAATCACCAAATGCAATAGTTTGGTTCTTGTCACTGAAATGTTCACGGAAAATTTCTTTGTCCATGAATGCAGAGGATGGAGAGTACTCATTCTTTTAGTGACAATAAGCCAAGTGTAGTAAGTATTTATTCCTACCTGTCTTACTCTTTGTTAACACAAAACCTTGCTTCTTTTTTGCTGATTTCTATTGCCAACATGCTTATTTTGAACAGGACTTGCATTGTATATCGATGAACCATAGGGATTCTGAATCGGATGATAAACCACAGAAGTCACTAAATGATAAACAACAAGAAAATCAGGAATTACTACTACGCTGTATTACACAGCACTTGGGCTTTGCTAGCAACAGACCAATTGCCGCATGCATCATATATAAGTGCCTTTTGCATTGGAGATCCTTTGAGGTTGAAAGGACCAGTGTTTTTGATAAAATCATCCAAACTATAGGCCATGCTATAGAGGTTTGATCTTACTACCATATCTTATGATTTTCTTGTTTCTTTCTTCAACCTTAAAGTAGTATCTAAGGTCCAATGTTCTGCAATTTATCAGAAAACCCAGGATAATAATGATATATTAGCTTATTGGCTATCAAATGCGTCTACCCTTCTGCTGCTGCTCCAGCGCACATTGAAAGCCAGTGGTGCTGCCGGAATGGCACCTCAGCGGCGGCGTTCATCGTCAGCTAGTTTATTTGGGAGGATGAATTATGTACGTATTTAAGTTTCATTTTACTGATATTGAAAATATGTCTCATTGTCTACCATGAATCTTTATTTAATCATTTTAAAATAGTTAGTTTTAACACAGTATCAGATTAAGTGGCTTCATGATATTTGTATCTTTTGTTAATTAGAGCTTCAGGGGAGCTCCTCCAGGAGTCAACCTCCCCTTCTCAAGCAATGGTCTTCCTGGTGGACTTGATACTTTGCGTCAAGTGGAAGCGAAGTACCCAGCTTTGCTTTTCAAACAACAGCTTACAGCTTATGTAGAGAAAATTTATGGAATGATCCGCGATAACTTAAAAAAAGAGATATCACCCTTACTTGGTCTCTGTATACAGGTACTGGTTGATTGGTTTTATTTAGGACCAAATAAAGTTCTACAATGTCATCGTCTAATTTCTGGGTTTAGACCATATTTTGCTAAACTGTGACTTTGTATTGTCCAAGAACAGGCACCAAGAACATCAAGAGCAAGCTTAGTGAAGAGTTCGTCTCGTTCAAGTTCAAACTCAGGTGCCCAACAAGCTTTGATTGCTCATTGGCAGGGGATTGTTGCTAGCCTTGGAACTTTTTTGAATACTTTAAAAGGAAATCATGTAAGTAGAGGATCAACAATCATTTGATCCGTTGTTCGTATTTTCTGAGCTCAATTGTGTCAATGTTTTTTGTGCTTCTTTTGTGATTTTATCAACATAACCATTTCCATACATGATTTGTTGTAGGTACCTCCATTTTTAGTTCGCAAAGTGTTCACCCAGATATTTTCTTTCATCAATGTCCAATTATTTAACAGGTAGTATATTTTATCTTAAAACTTCATCACTTCGCATATGATTGATCTCTATAAGTTGTCAAAAAATGATCTCTGAGCTTGTTCTTGTCCTAGCCTTCTCTTGAGGAGGGAGTGCTGCTCCTTGAGTAATGGTGAATATGTAAAAGCAGGCCTGGCTGAATTAGAACATTGGTGTTATACTGCTACTGATGAGGTACATTCAATTCTATTTTTCTACAAAACCGTAGTTTGGAGTCTTGAATGTTCGTGTGTTGATAAAAGGGGGACACTGCAGTATGCAGGTTCAGCGTGGGATGAGCTAAAGCATATCAGACAAGCTATCGGATTCTTGGTAAAGCCATTAACGTGTTTTGTTGTGCTTTTCTTCCAGTATGAATGATGGTCAAAATGTGCACCCTTCTCTGATTTCAGGTAATTCACCAAAAGCCAAAGAAGTCGCTAGATGAGATCAGCCATGACCTATGCCCGGTGGGTACATTATATTCATTTCATTCAAACCAGTTGATGTTCGGGTCATTTTCTTGATAATTACTTGACCATTTGTGTATCATGGAACAGGTGCTCAGTGTCCAACAGTTGTACAGGATTAGCACAATGTACTGGGATGACAAGTATGGAACTCATAGTGTAGCTACAGAGGTAAGCTGTTTTCACATTATGTATTATAGATTCAATACACTTTTCAGATTCTGAAACTCCAAGAAAATTTTATCAGGTAGTTGCCCAGATGAGGGCGGTGATGTCCGAAGATAGTAACAACGCAGTTAGTAATTCATTCTTACTGGATGATGACTCAAGGTCTGCCCCCATTGATTACTACCGAGTACATATTTATGATTTGGATTCCAAGCTCTGAGTTGTAATGTTATGTTTTGTTTTACAGCATCCCATTTTCAGTAGATGACATTTCCAAATCCATGGAACAAATAGACATTGCTGACATTGAAGCTCCAGCCTTGATTCGGGAGAACAGCGGCTTTAGTTTTTTGCTTCCATCTACTGATGCAGCATGATATGGCTATTGTACATGGTCACGGACAGCTTTTACCATACAAACTAATTACTGGGTTTTTCCTTTTCTTTGTATTTTTTCACTACTAAAGATCGTTCCAAATAAATAAATATCCAGGAGTATATTTTTACCCGATTTCAGCAAAAATAAAGTATCAAAGAACACAAGAAGCCACAAATATAGCATTTTCAAATATCATATGCTCATTTTGGAATGCATCTTTTGATCTAGCCCTCTAAAAAAAAGTAGTTGAAAAAATGAGGAAATACCTTTCTCATTAGGATCTAATACACAAACAAAATTCAAATGATGCACCTATTTGTTTTTCTTTCTAGCTCCATCTAGGAGACACCCAGACAAACCCTCAGGAATCAAACATCTCAATGTAAGCAGCAATGTAACATGACAGATATCCCCCAAAGCATTGCCTTTGGAGGAGTTTGCTCAAAAAGACCTTCCCACGAGAAGTGGCTTTGGAGGAGTTAGAGATCTGATTTCAGGCGCTGAAGCAGGAAACAGACGGTTGAGTTTATGCATCAGTATATCAGCCCTAGACGGAATCTCATTCAAAAGAAACTGCTGAACAATTGGTTTCTTGAACCACTCCAAAACCGAGTCTCCCGGGGCTCTCAAAACAACCTTACTAACTTCAAAAGGTGATTCCACAGAGTTAAGCATTTCGGCTATCACAATTTTCAAAGTCGGTCCAGTGACTAATTTGATCCTCCTGGGGACCACCCCATAGTACAACATCCTCTTCCTGAACCTGTGAAGAGTGTGTACAACTGAAATCAGAGCAGCACCCACAGACAAGTTCCTAACATCAAGAGACCATGCAATGTGCTGATCGAAAACTATTGCCTTAGGAAAGAGCTTGTTTTCATATGCAACTTTCCAAACACATCTAGCACGATTTATCTGCCCCATCAGAACAAGGTAATTCAAAAGAACGTTAACAAAGTACCTAGCAGCTCCTTCCTCGAGTTCATAATCAATTCCTGTAAAGAATTCCCTCACGAAAGTTAAAACCGGCTGCTTCCTATGCTCAGGCCCGGTGAAAAGGCCACACATGAAAGCATGAGCTCTATGCTTCGTGGCACTCAGTATAGCCATCAAATGCCTCTCGTTATGCTCTTCCTGGCATCTTACAAGATAAGCAAGAATTGATGTGTAAAGTACAAGGTCAACCTTAGCAGCAGCATTCACATAGGTTTCAAGAAGTGGCTTGGCTGATTCATACATCCCAGCTTTCATACATGATTCAAAGAGCTGCCTGATTATGAAATTGTTTGTCCGAATCCCTGATGAGCCCATAAATCGCAGCCACCTCAAAGATAAGTCAACAGAACCATCCTTGATATAAACCATTAACACATCACTAGCATTCACATCAACAGAATACCCCATGGCCTTCATTTCGAGTAACACTTTTGCAGCTATATCTACAAGCTTTTTCTTTGCAAGAAGTGTCAGGAGGGCTGTGTATGTACTAAGCCCAGGTCTAAGACCTGCATTGGTCATGGAGTTATACAGCTTCATAGCAGCATCAACTTCACCGACAGAAGCATGCACCTCGAGAAGAGAAGAGTATGTAGATGGCATGGGGAAAAACCCCGCCTTCTCCATATCTGTAAAGAGAGACATTGCAGTCTCGAGTTTCCCTGATTTTGCATGGGATTCAATCATCATCGTGTGTAGACCATAATTAGGTCTATATCTGGCTTTCTTCATCTCATCCCACAACTTCATTGCCATCTCTAACTTCCCAGCTTTAACAAAAGACTCAACCAGAGAAACATATGTGTTAGCAGAAGGCCTAATACCAAAGCCTTGCATTTCCATATACACCTTCATTGCTCCATCCAGCCTACCAGCTTTACCCAATGAATCAACAAGTGAAGCAAAAACTGGAAATCCCGGTCGAATATTCTTTCCCTTCATCTCTGAAAAAAGCTTGTTAGCAGCATCAAGACGGCCAGATTTGGCAAGGTTGGGTATCATCAGCTCATAAGTGGATGCATCCAAGGAACATCCATCTGCTTCCATGCTTTCATATATCTCAAAAGCTTTATAAGGCAAACCCTTATCAAGAAACATACTTATCAGCAAATTATACGTCTCAGTATCAACTTGACAACCAACTTCTTTCATCTTCCTAAAACAGCACAAAGTCACCTCCACTTTCTCAGCTTTCGCCAACAACTGAATAACTCGATTATATGCACTGAAAGAAGAAGGCTGGCTCGAATCACGAACCATGTCATCAAACACAGACTGAATACCATCATAATCCTTACTCTTCTCTAACTGCTCAAACAGTGTGGCATAACATTCATCATTAGGAGAATACCAAGATTGCCTCTTTCCCCATCGAAACAACCCTAGCGAAGAATCACTGTCTCCTACAACTTTCAGACATTGCGTAAAATGAGTCATGTTAGGCAGAAATTGAAGCTTATCCAATTGGGTTTCCATATCAGGACCCCATTTCCATCGTTTGACAACCTCGATGATTTTGGACACAGCTGCGGCATTCGAAATCGGCTTTTTTAAACCTCCCCACAGCACATGGTCGTCTACACCAGGCTCAACGGACCGAATCCCTTTGCCTGAATGAATTACACTACCCGATTCATCTAAATACTCTACCTCCCCAGTCCATTCACTACCAGAAGAGTAATTTCTTACAATACCAACGAAATTTGCAGATGATAGAAACCTCAAATTTAAACCTACGACATCAAAACAATCTAAGTAAGAAACTGGCTGACGATTATTGAGCACGCACCTGCCTGGTTTCAAATTCCTGCGGAGAAGACTCCGTACAACCGACATCCTTTCTGTCTTCTTTGCTGCCCGCCCGGCTTCTTGGTTTCAGATACCTTAGGGTAATGTAATTTCTTTTTTATTTTCATTGAAAGGAAAATTCGAAAATTCCTTTCAAAGGCTAAAAGGAGTTTTCAAATATAAATGAATATTTAATAACAACGACAATAATACTTATAATTGAATATTTTACAATAATATACTATTCCTAAAGTACTTACCACATTTTTAAAAGGTTAAATTATTTAGAAACTAATTTACTATTATTCATCACCATATATATTGGTACAGTTTGGCGATTAGACGAGAAAATCATTGTCCATTGAATTCAGAATAATGTTCATAAGATAGCTGAGTGGAGTTTTTTCTGGTAGTTGAATTGGGCTCTCACAAAAAAAGACGTTATACTGAATAGCTGATCTTACATAAGGTTATGAATTCAAAGGTGATAGTTGATATACAAAGTCGTGTTTTACATCGAAATTTAATCGATTCAGCAAGACTCAAAAGAGGATCCGAAATTAGAATGTAATTCTAGACTCAAAACAATGTAGTTCAGAACCGCCATCGTTCTAGCCAACAAATGATAACTCGACGAGAGACATCGATTCAGAACCACCATCGCCGACAAACGATGACTCGACCAAAAACAGCTCATAAATGATGTTTACCCCATTGAAACTATTATAACCCAATTATTTTATATCTTTTAGCGTCATTAATAAGTTTTCTCACCACCCCTTCATAACCACTTTCTTCGATCAATACTAATGACACATACTCAACCCCCTTCCACCTCTCTCATCTCCACCTTAGTTGACACCAAATTCTCCACATCCCGTACCCTTTTCCCTCAATCTATCACCATCTTTTCTCATCGACACCATCATTGGCCTATACTTTCCACCTCTTCCATCCTCAACTTAGTTGACACTCAAATTCTCCGCCTCATATACCCTCTCCCTCAATCTATCACCATATTCAATTCATCTTTTCAATCACCGACTCCATCTCTATCACCATCACTGGCCCATACTTTCCATCTCTGACACTTATCGTCATCGGTTGGTTGAATTTGTTGATAATGGTTGTATTCTGACACTTTTTAAACAATAACAATGTCGTGTGGGTTTTTATTGATTTTAATTGAAAATTTCCAATAGTGATGTTGTTAAGTGAATTGGGGATGAAAAGTGTAGACTGTGTAGTGGCGGTGGTGGTCGGTGAAGTGATCATGGAGTTTGAACCAAATTGGTAATAACTCAAAATCATCTATAACTGTTCACCAATTTCTCACGCAATTATAAGAATATGTCCAAAACTCTTCTATAAATGTGAGAAATGTCACAAGTGAGCTACAAAGACTACATTTAACTAAATAATTGTGACCTTTAATCCCGAGTTCTAATAATTATATTTTTAATTTGTTCAAGTAACGTTTAGAGTATTTTTATATTGAGTTATGTATTTAGTATTTCAATCATTTACAAATATACTAGTCTATATCTATAATTATAAAACAACATAAATATCGTAATCTCCTTATGTTAACTCCAAAAGAACTTTCGTGCTTATTGAGATTTGACAAGTGAGGTAACTTCAAATTTCACGTTATAAAGTTAAGCGACAATTTATACCAAATTAAATAGATAAAGGATTGAAACGCACATATAGTAAAGATAAGAGACTCAAACTGCTATTATGTATTTTTGTTTTGACCTTCAACAACGGAGGGAGGAGTACCATAAATAGATTTAGCATCAGTTTTTGGGGGAAAAAGGCACAATTTATCTCCACATTCTCACTTTTCTCCTTTGTTGTAGAAATCGTAATTTCTGTCCGTGCTGCACAGTGCACGCCAAATGCTCGAAGAATTGTCTGTGTAGAGACTGTTCAAGAATTCGCGGGATAAATTTCTATCTGGGTTCTAGAGATGGAGACTAGTGGGAAAGAAGAGAATCAAATGTTTCTAGACCGCACTTCCCGCGCCACCAGAGGCAAACGGTATGCTCTTTTCGACTTAAAAATCCAGTATTTCCACGGTTTTTGCTGACCACTTTTGTTGTTTCTGATTGATTTCGTGTTTGTGATGCTAGGATGACAAGGCTTCTGGATGACGAGGTTGAGGAGGATGAAGCATTCTGGAATCAAGAGGCTCTCAAAGAGGTGATTCTTCTTTGTTTTTTGGGGGTCTTTTTGATAGTATGGTGAAGTATTGTTGAATTGTAGTTAGAAATATTGCCATTAACTAGTTACTGTTTCATATTGATTTTCACTGGTTTTTGTGTTTTGGTTTATTTCTTACTGGGATGGATGCATTTTTAGGAGGAGCATGATGTAGAGTATGAAGCAGAAGGTGAAGTTGCTGATGTGTTCGACAGCGACTTTGATGAAGACGTGAGTTATCTTTTCGTTGTTTTATTCTTTTGAGGTTTCTTTGCTCTTACCTGTCCTCAGTGTTATACTTTGCTAAATATATGATTTCTAATGCTTACTTTCTGTGACTTCAGGAATCTGAACCTGAAGAAGCTGAAAAGGAACCAGAAGATAGGTTTGGCTTTGCTAAATTAGCACATCATACTTTGGCGTGTACTGCTTTGTTAATTATTATTTTTCCAGTATTCAGTAATGCCTTTTGCGTGGCAGGAGCCGACCAAAAAAGAGGCTATTTTTCCCGGGAAAGACATTAGCTAAGAGTAACAAGAAAAAGAAGGTCGTCCAGCAGGTGGAAACTGATACAGAAGAGCCAAAAACTCCTGACGAGTCCACCCCTTCTGACCATCATGATGATCATGAAGATGTTGAAGAGGAAAGAACTATAAGGAAATCCACGAGAACTACGGTTGTAGTTAAGCAAGCTGAGAGGGATGCAATCCAAGCTGTGCTCCAAGCAACTGCAAGACCGATAAAGAGGAAAAAGGGAGAAGAGAAGCGAATGACACAAGAAGAGATGCTCCTGGAAGCAGCTCAAACTGAGATTGTGAACCTTAAGAACTTGGAACGAGTCTTGGCCAGGGAAGAAGAGGTTAAGAAACGAGCAGTTGTTGAAAAAGCTGTTTATACTGGACCTCAGATTAGATATGTGTCAAGGGATGGCTCCTGCTTTTTAGAGTTCATGAATGGAGCATCATTTGAATCTGAGATCTCAACAATGTCGACTTCCTGTAAGATACTTCTTTTTTGTTGCTAAACGTGAACTACTCCATTGACTTGTTTGTATATTTCCATCATCCAATATAATATGTGAAATATGCATTTTTCTTGATGTTTCAAAACTAAGTGAGTTACCGAATGATCCTTCGTGCTGTATTATCAGTGCATATTCATAAAAGAATGTTTAGCAGTAAGAGAGCAGTTGCGTCTTTTTTGTAGAACAGGTTATAGCTTTATGTAGCTGTAGAGTGTAGACTGTGTTTCCTTTTCTCTGGGTTCTTGCAAACTATTTGTACCTCTGCCTTGTTGCCTTGGCGACTAAATTGAAAATATGTATGTTATTATCTGAAGTAAGAGGTGGAAAAACAGAATATTTCTACTTTGTCTTTGTGTGTGTATTAAATTTAGCTGATGACATTCTAGTAGATTAGTTGTGTCATAATGGATCAATTTGCTTAACTCTTAACACTACTCTATCTTAGAGCTTAACTTTCTGTAATTCTGCAGATCCCGAAAAGGCAGTTTGTGCAGTCACTGGATTACCGGCAAAATATCGTGACCCTAAGACTGGGTTACCGTATGCAACAAAAGAAGCTTTTAAAATAATCAGACAAGGCCTCTCTGATGAGACAAAGTGCATGTCACCTAAGAGAAGTGTGGGATTTTTGCTGGATACTCTTCCAGGGCAAGGCTTCTCTGCTAAGCAAAAGAGAAGCATGGTGCCAAAGAAGGAATCGTCATTTTTCCGACCACATGCTCGTTTCCGCAGATATCCACCGTCTGAATCAGAAGATTCTGAGTAACCTTTAAAAACAATCATCTATTCATCTCATGATAGTTTTATTAATGTTTGTATTTGCCTGATAGGATCACTACTTTGGTTCCTTTTAACCACTCAGATGACTGGTTTCCATTCTCTTGTTTATTTCCGGGTGTGATTAGGATTTGGATGCGGGTGTGACTAAAACTTTTTATTTTTATTTTATTTTTTTATACATAATATTGATGTATTGAACTGAAGTGAAGTGAAAATTGATGTATTGAACTGAAGTGAAGTGAAAATTGATGTATTGAAAAATGGAATCAGCATAACTGAATTAACCTGAATTTATCAAATTACATTTTCACTGAATTGATCTGAATTGAACTGAACTGATCTATAGATAAGATCTGACAAATAGGACCTAAGACTTTTTTATTTTATTTTTAAATACATAATATTGTTAATGATCATAAAGAGTTTATTACAAACTAGGATTTGTGTGAATGTGAATAAGACTAGGATTTGTATTACATACACTATAAATCAAATACAAATAATGATTGTCTTGCTCTTTGGAAATCTTCACATATATGGATAATGAAACAGAATGGAGTTTGGACAAAGCTAATCATCAAACTTCCACTACCTCAAGTATTGGAATCTCATAGGAACAACAAGTTTGTTGTGTTTCAAAATGGTCGTTATCTCATACGGTATGACATTGAAAACAAAGTGTATGATGAACCAGTTTCCATCTTTGATGACGACTGATCAACTGTTAAAATGGGTAGAGGCCATGCTTTTGTTTCCAGCCTTGTCAAACTGCCTGGAGGTACCACTGAAGCATCACTTTTAGTTAGTCTATTTTTCAGGATTGGCACGCTCATCGCTCGATTATTTTTTTGATCATGTGGACTGTGGAGCTTTTTATAACATTACAAGTCTAGTTCACCGTGGAGGTTTCCGGTGGCGGATGTGCAATCGTACTTCGCTAGGGCTTGGAAGTTGAAAACATACTTCAAGGTAAAAACCCTAGCTGATAATATCTTCCAATTTTCGTTTCTGAATATTGGATCGAGGAACAGGACGTTCGATACGCAACCTTGGATTATTGATGGCAATTTGCTCATACCAAGAATCCAGAGGGGATGTAGTACCGACGAAGATGCTGTTTGATAGGGATCCGTTCTGCCTCATTGCGCATAAACTGACGCAGGATCAAATGAACACCGAAACGGCTCGGGATGTGGGGAATGCGATCGGGAGGTTCATCGATGTGGAGAGTGACGCTGACGAGGAATTGGTGGGGAAATTCCTTAGGATACACTGCGAGATTGATGTGACAAAACCACTCAAGAGAGTTCAGATTCTTGCGGGAGCGACCAACATGCTTTTGCTGCAATACGAGAAGTTACTTGACTTCTGCAGTTTTTGCGGCATCATTGGGCATGTGTTGCGGAACTGTACTGCTAGGTGGGAGGCTCCGGCTGATAGGAGAAGCGATATCAATTATCCAGAGGCCATGCGACTCAAACCACAGCAAAACCCATTTCCGAATACCCGGAATCAGTGGAACGAGCCATCGCAAAGAGCACAGGCAGAGAGAAGGGAAGATAGAGGAGATGGAGAGGCCAGGAAAGAGATGGCGCGGGTCGAGGCGATGGAGGTTGAGGGCCCGCGACTATCAGTTTCAGAATTGGTGGAGAGGGCACTGGAGTTGCAGAGATTGGCGTGGAGACACGGCGTTTGCTTGAGCAATTTCGCAAGGAGAATGAACGGGGAATACTTGTATCGCAAGAGCAGCGCGTGAGGGATCTATTGGAGCAGCTCCGTCATGAGATGGATGATGGAATTGAGGTGCAGCAGTCCCAGCCGACACCCTTGCTGACCGAGGATGAGGAAGCAAAACTTGAGAGGCGTACAGGCGGGATGCAACAGAAGACATGCACTGTGCGGGCGACTAGCGATGTGCAGCATGCAGAACGGGTCGAAGATACGCCACTGGACATGGTGGCAACACCGGTCCTGACCGAGGATGACCAAGTCGCGCTTGCTCGGATCGGAGAACAAAGTACATGCGGATCGCAGCACCCGGACGGAACGCAGCGCGCGACCCAGGTCCTGGACATGTCTTGGGCACCTGTCCTGATCGAGGATGAAGAGGCTGAGATCACCCGGCAGCAGAAGGAGAACGCCGCGCGACGCTCAGCGGGCGAAGGGCAGCGAGAGTCAAGCAGGGACCGAAGTGCAGCGTGTAGAGAGCGACGTGCAGCGGGTGGAGGATGACGGGAAGCGTGCGTCTTTGGTCTGGGGACCCCTGCGGGACATGGTGATGACACCAGGTTTGATTGAGGAAGAGGATTTGGATTTGGCACGGAGCAGCGCGAGAGGATTCGAGCTAGTGCAGGTTCGAGACGGGGAAGCGTAGTATGAAGGGGGCAGTAGGCAGAACAGCATGCATGACCGATGGGAACTAGGTGGTTATCATGCAGTTTTCGGCGTTTGCGGTAGTGGCAACGCGTTGCCACCAAGAGGACAACGGGCGGTGTCTCAACCGGCATCACCGCTCAGTCCATTCCTTGTGCTGATTCCGGTGGCGATGGATACTCCGGCAAGGCTCTTGGAGAAGCAGATTGACAGGCTGGTGAAAAACAAAGCTAAGGTGGGAACTGGACGGGGTTCAAGAGGAAGAGAAATAGGGCGCGGGAGAGTGAATAGTGAGGTTGTGGTGCTTGGTGAGGCTGGACCCGAGGGTAATGATGATGCAACACTATCTACCAAGTAGGCATGACCGGTTAAGAGAAAGTTACAGCTGATTGAGATTGGGGACATAGAGGAATTGGACGGTACGAGGGCGAAAAAATCTAGGGTTTGCATGGATGGTGCTGCCCTCTAGACCGATGCTACATCTTCACATGCGGTAACTTGCGAGGCCCAGTCCCGCCAGAGGCCATGAGTATGATGAGCTGGAACTGTCGAGGTAGCCTCGGGGACGCTAAGACAGTTCAGGAACTGCGCACGATAGTGCGCCTGAAAGCACATTTACTAGTTTTTCTTTGTGAGACGCATTGTTCTAGTTTTACTATTGATGCGATTAAAAGTCAGTTGAATTTTGATGGTGTGGTGGTGGATGCCCAAGGTCAGGCTGGGGGCATGGCTTTGTTATGGAATAAACAAATAAAAGTGGACTTTCAGTATTCGTCGCATTACTACATTGATGTTTTTGCTTACTTTTCCAGTGTGAAAGTTAGAGTTACAGGAGTTTACTAGTGATCCGAATACAGCGCTTCGCCAACAAGCCTGGATTCAGTTTGAGGAACTCGCGGCAGATAATGGTGTTCCTTGGGTTTGCATGAGGGACTTTAATGAAGTCCTTTCGCAGGAGGAGTTTGTAAGAAGGGGCCCGAGGTCGGAGAGGCAGATCGAGAACTTTCGAGAAGCACTACGATTCTGCGGGTTGATGGACATGACTTGTACTGGATATGAGGGCTCGGGTTTTACTTGGGTGAGGATTCGTCGGAACGAGCCAATGGTCTTGGCTAAGCTCGACCGAGCAACAGGAACCAGGCCTTGCTAGATGCTTTTTCGTAGTTGACGAGCTCTACAACAAAGATGTCTTTGTCGGATCACATGTCAGTGTTGGTCCAATTACAGGCTAGGGACCCTTTGGCGAATCGAACAAGGGAGAAGCAAAGGTTTAGGTTTGAGGCTTTTTGGGTGAAGTCCGAGGAGTGTGAGGTGAAGATTCAGGAGTCTTGGGGTGATGATAACATTCACATGTCAGAGAAGTTTGAGAGATGTGTGGTACGATTTATGGACTGGAACCGCCGAACTTTCCCCGCCAGCGCGAAGAGGATAGAGGAGTTGAAGAAACCGATTCACGAGTTGGAGATGAAGGACCCAACGGATACGAGCCATGTTGAACTGTTTTCGCTCAGGCAGGAGTACAGCTTTCTCCAAGAGGTGGATGGGATAAAATGGAGACAACGGGCGAAACAACACTGGTTAATACATCAAATTTTAACTTTCATAGTTATCATATACTGCTAATACGTACTAATTAAAATGTTAAAAACATGTACTCTATCAAATGATCCTCTGAAGTAAAGTTGTACATGCATGTATCAATTAATTAGTTAGTACCTTTGACTGTCACTACCAGGAAAAAGTCCAGTAACAGCGGTCTAAGAGCAAGTCCAAGAGATACTACATTTTGTAGATTTTGGAGGAAGTATGGAGATTTTACCCCATTATTGAGCTCCAAGAGATACTACATGTGCTACTACAAGATGTAGATTTGGGGTAGTAAGAGAAACTCATCCTCCATATGTGTAGTAAGAGAAAATCAATTTGTAGTATGGAAAATTAAATGCCTACACATTGATCAATGCATTCTTTCCTTTTTTTAAACCCAAATTCCACTCTCTCTCCTCTCATCATCAATGCAAAACATTAAAAAAGGTAGAAAATAATATTAAAAATGTTTATAATATTAATGATAATCAATGCAAGAGCTACAAAATGTAGTAACTCTTGGAGATGACCAAAACTTTCATACTACATTTTAACATTTCATACTACATCTTAGAGATTTTTATGTAGTATCTGTTGGACTTGCTCTAATTATGTCCGTTTCAGCGGTCGAAAAAACATCCCGACCGTTGTTGTTGGGGGGTGGAACGACAGAAAAATTCGGACCGCTGAAACAGCCACCGGGGTCCACCAGAAAGTCTCTCATGCTGACTGGACAGTTGAATGAGTATTGCTTAGGTGGAGTTTGTACTTTTTTTGTTTGACTAATAGATTTCAGCACCTCATTATGTTTCAGCGCCTCATCATAGCTGGAAAAAAAAAATTCGGGGCAAAAAAATGGCATTAAAATTAAAATTAAAATTAAAATTAATTAAAATTAAACTGAATTAAAAATTAGCAACCATTATCATAATACAACTGTATACACTACTGGACTAAATCTAATAAATCTAAATTACCCCACAAATAATTTATACAAACGTTCCATAATTTGTACATTGAACTCATTCTTGCTTTTACCTTGCCTCTCTCTCCCTTGGCGCTTTCTAATGTCATTCCTAATTCGTCGATCTTCGATTTCCTGTCCATGATGGAGAATATGAAAGCTGCAGCAGTCTTGGCCTTGGTTGAATCTGGAGCTAATGAACTCGATTGAGCCATGGTTAGAGAAAATAAAACATGTAGAAGACATAACAATATATTTATGATCATCCTTAATTTCCTCAAAAAAATGGAAGTTTTGTTGGTGCTCACACTGATTCTTGCTAGCCTCGACAAGCCGTGCTCGTAGAAACAGGTGGTTAACAGAAAGACAAACACCATCAGATTATAGACACACAATTCATCAGAGTTATGCAGAAAGATTGAAACAAACCTTTGCATCTGAACTAAACCCTTTCATCTGAACAATCCATTCAAACCTATGAAGGGAACCATACCAGGATTATAACACGCAACATAGGTTGTAATCAGTTCGCATATAGGAACCAAAAATCATAATCCAAGGTATTGAACAAAACATTCAAACCAACCACATAATTAACGAATCTCCCTAAAATAGGATTTAATCTCTTATCTCTAGTACCTAATAATTTTTCGCCATTCAAACAATTCCAAACTCACCATATAATCACTTTCACATATTCCTCAATATTCACCAATCTAAACTAACAAATAATGTACAGCTAAAACATACCTCAGCGCAGATTTTGTTCACAATGGAAACACATCCAATGGGATATAATCCTGTCAAAGTCTCAACTCCAAGAGAATTGCATCAGTTCCATCTAAACCAACATTTGCAACATTATCTGTGACTATGATCTTTGGGATACCGAACCGACAGATGATGTTCTTCCAGCAAAACTTGACACAAGTTAGTCCCTGTATGTTGGTGAGTGGTTCTGCCTCCACCCATTTGCTGAAGTAGTCGATTGCCACAATTACATACTTGGCTCCTCCCGGGGCAGTCGGGAATGGTCCCACCAAGTCAATTCCCCACCTGCTGAATGGCCAAGCTCCTGTGACCCCGATTAACTCCTCGCTGGGAACATGGATTAGCGGGGTAAATGTTTGGCATGCCAAGCACTCCTGGACATGTTTTTCCGTATCTTTGAACAGCGTCGGCCAGTAATACCCCAACCTTAAGATTTTCCTGGCCATTGTGCGAGCCCTCTGGTGACTCCCATTAGATCCCTCATGTACTTCCCGGATAAGGTATTGGCCTTCTGACCTCTCCACGCACTTTAGCAAAGGCTGGAGATATCCTCTCTTGTACAGCTCCCCGCCCTGGACCACATACTTAGGCGCTTTAACTCTTAGCTTCCGGGCCTGTGCTCTATCCTCCGGGGTGGTTCCTGCTTCTAGGTACGCCCGCATGGGAGCGATCCAGGATTCTTCCTCGTTTACCAGCATTACTCGGTCACTCTCCTGGTAGCTCCTTCTTCCTAGTACCTCCATGTACAACTTTTGGTTAGGCTCGGGTTTTAATTCCGAGGAAGCCAACTTGCTCAAAGCATCTGCTTTACTGTTTTCCTCCCGGGAGACTTGGACCAGGTTGAAGGTTTCAAAACCGGCTACCAGGGGCTTTACTATCTCCAAGTACTTTTGTAAGCTCTTTTCCCGGGCTTCATATTCTCCCTTTACCTGCTGTACCACAATCTGGGAGTCGCTGTGTGCCGTGAGAGCTTTGATGTCCATCTCCTTTGCCAACCTTAATCCTGCGATCAGAGCTTCGTACTCGGCTTCATTGTTGGTTGTTTTGAAAGTGAATTGGACCGCATAGGGGTACTCCTTCCCTTCCTGGCTGACCAACAAGACCCCCGCTCCGCTACCTCCGGAGTGTGCCGATCCATCGACGTATAAATTCCAAGCCGGGACTACCTCAGCCTCGATCGTTTCCCGCTCCTCGTGTATCCGTGCAACCGATTCCACCAGAAAGTCTGCTAGGGCCTGCCCCTTGATGGCCCTTCTTGGCTCATACCGGATTTCATACTCTCCCAGCTCTATAGCCCATTTCATCATTTTTCCCGATGCCTCCGGCTTGAACATGACTTGTTTGAGCGGGTAATTGGTGAGGACCACTATGGAATGGCCCTGGAAGTAGGGTTTAAGCCTTCTTGAAGCATGCACCAGTGCCAAGACCAGTTGCTCCAACTCCGTATACCGGGTTTCTGCCTCCCGAAGTGCCCGGCTAACAAAATAGATTGGGTGCTGCTTTCCCTCCTCTTCTTTGATTAGCACGGCACTCACTGCCTCCCGGGATGCCGCTATGTACAGAAAAAGCTCCTCCCCTGCAGAGGCGGATCCAGAATTTCAAGAGCAGTGGGGCATTTTAATTCTAATTTATTTTTTCATTTCATTGCATAAACGATAACTTAAAATGCAACAATTTAAATACAAATACATCAAATAAAAAGATGTATATTAAAGAAAATGTTTTTCAATTCTATTAAATATCCTTGAATGACTTAAAAAAACAGACTAATTATGTGTATTTTCACAAAAGTTGTGGGGTAAAATAATAAAATTTAGGCCCTGTTTGCTAGAGCTTATTTCCACCATGTACTGAACTGAACTGAACTGAACTGAAGTAAAAAATGATGTATTGAAAAATGGAATCAGCATAACTGAATTAACCTGAATTTCATCAATTACATTTTCACTGAACTGAACTGAACTGAATTGAACTGAACTGAATTGAACTGAACTGATCTACAGATAAGCTCTGGTAAATAGGGCCTTAATACCTAAAAATTATAAAAATTAATAATTTTTGGGTGGCAATTGCCACCTTTGCTCTAAGCTACGTCCGCCTCTGCTCCCCTGGGTATGGCTTTTTTAAAGTTGGCAACTGTTGAAGGTGATCTTTTAGGTTTTGGAAAGCCTTTTCACATTCTCTGGACCACTCGAACGCTTTAGCCTTCCTGAGAATGTTGAAGAAGGGCAGCTGCCTGTCTGCCCCCTTTGATTGGAATCGGCTGAGAGCCGCGAGGGACCCTGTCAGCCGCTGTACTTCTTTCACCGTCCTGGGGGAGGTCATCTTGGCTATGGCCTCTACCTTCTCCGGGTTTACATCAATGCCCCTGCTTGATACCATGAATCCCAAGAACTTCCCCGCACCCACTCCAATGGTACTTTTGGAGGGGTTCAGCTTTAGATTGCTCCGCTCCAGCTTTTCAAACATCTCTCCCATGTCATTTAAGAAGGCCCCGTAAGTCCTGCTTTTAACCACCATGTCATCGACATACACCTCCATGTTCCTTCCCACCTGGTCCTTAAAGATTTTGTCCACCATCCTTTGATAAGTAGCCCCCGCGTTCTTCAACCCAAAGGGCATCTTCTTGTAGCAAAAGGTTCCAAAATCGGTGGTGAAGGAGGTTTTTGCCTTATCCGCCTCGTCCATCTGCACCTGGTGGTAGCCTTTATGCGCATCGAAGAAAGCCAGCACCGAGTATCCCGCGATAGCCTCTGCCAACCGATCCAAATTCGGGAGAGGATAGCTGTCTTTGGGGCAGCACTTATTTAGGGAGTGCTTGGTTGGAGGGTTTGGGAGTGGGATATGGGTTTCATTATAGAGTTGCTTGTTTGGTAGACTATAATCATTGAAGAGGGCCCATCACTATTACCCTATACTGGCCAATCATCCATTCCCCTCAAATATGAGAACTATGGGTTTCATTACTCTATAATGAATGGGACCCACTATTATTTACTATTTTTAGTTAATTTTTTAATCTATTTTTAGTATGTAAACTCATTCCCTTAATCATAACCAAACACCAACACTATAATGATTCCCTCTATAATCAATCCCCACTATTATCATTCCCATTCCCCTCAACCAACTAAGCACCCCCTCAAGTCTGTAAAGTCGATGCATATGCGCCAGCTTCCATCATGTTTCTTCACTAAGACCGGGTTAGCTATCCACTCCGGGTAAATGATTTCCTCGACCACCCCGGCTCTCTCCAACTTCTGAACTTCATTTTTTATGAATTCTGCTCTCTCCGGGGCTACGGGTCTTTTCTTTTGCCTGATTGGCTTGGTTGTCGGGCTTATGTTCAATTTATGTACCCCCAGCTCTGGCAACACTCCTACCATGTCCTCTAGGCTCCATGAGAACACTCCTTGGTATCTGGCCAAGAGTTCCTTCAATGCGCCTTTGACTTCCTCCAGGAGATCCTTTCCTACCATGACCATCCCTTTATCCGCCACTTTCATTTCCTCCAACTCCTGACGGGGAGCTTCTCCATGTATTGCCCCTACCGCCTTCTTTGCATCCAATACTGCCGTCATCATGCAACTTCTTGTGACCGCTTGACTTCCCCGCACGACCGCCACTCCTTGCGCAGTGGGGAACTTCATTGTCAGCAGATATGGGCAATTTGCTGCCCGGGCTTGGGTTAGCCATGGTCTACCTATGATTACGTTGTATGGTGAGGGCGCATCAATAACCGCAAAGTTGCATGTCACTGAGACCCTCTTGCTCCGATCCTTCTCGTCCACCATACATACTGCAAGGGGGATGGCACCTAGAGGAACTTCAGGTTTGCCCGTGAACCCCGACAAGGGAGACGAGGGAGGTTCCAGGTTCTGTCTCCCAATCCCCAATTGATCGAAACAGGAAGCGAACATGATTTCCACGCCGCTCCCGTCATCCACAAACACCCTCTTCACCAGGAAGCCTTCAATCTCCGCTGTTACAACCATTGGGTCTGAATGGGGTATCTGAGGCGGGGCTGCATCCATCTCAGAGAAAGTGATAGTTTCATCGGGGCGAAACCTTTTCCCCTGAGTTTCCCCCGGGGGGCATATCGCGTCCGGGCCCGGATAGCGGAAACTGACTGACATGTTTCCCCGATTTCTCCGCTTATCACGTTGATCATCCTGTTGGGTGCCGGGGCCGGTTCCACTGCTTGAACCGGTACGGCCGCTATGGCAGGCCTCCCCGGGGCCCTGTTGCCTTGGTTACCTTGGGTTCTCCCATTTCCTCTCCCGGGGTTGGGCCTCCACCTCCTCCGGAGTTGCTCCTGAGGCTGGTCCCGAGCCGGGTGCTCCTTCTTTGCTTCTGCCGCCACACAATCTCTCAGTTGCCCCCGCTCTATCAATTTTTTTATCTCGTTCCTCAGCCCCCTACACCCCTCAGTCGAATGTCCATAGGACTTGTGGTAGGCGCACCATTTGTCCGCATTTTCCCTAGAATGGGTCCCCTGGATAGGCAACGGATCCGGGAACAAATCCTTGTGGATAACATGTATCTCTGTCCGGGATTTGCTGAGCGGGGTAAAGCTATCTGCCCTTGCCCGGCTCACCAACGTAGGACCCGGATCCCTTCTACTTGGGTCAGTCGCCCTCCTCCTTTCCACCTTCTCCGGGAGGAATCCCCCAGATTCTTCTTTTCTCTTCCGGGTGACGTCATTAACCGCACAGTACAGTTGCACCGCCATCTGCAAGTTGTGAAAGGTTTCCGGGATGTTTTCCATCAACTTCTGGAACAACGCCATATCCCTCAAGCCGTTTATAAATCCACTAATCACCGCCTTCTCCTGCTGCTGTCTGTCAATGACCTTCATACTATCGTCCATGTGCCTTCGGTAATATTCCATTGACCCTTCTGCAGCCTTCTGCCGGGTGGCAAGAAGCTCAGTCAGCTGCTTCCCTTCCTTCTTCAGTCCGGCGTACCTGAACAGCAGAGCCTTGGAGAAATCATAATAATCCCTAAGACTTTCCCGTGGTAGGGAATCGAACCACAGGAGACAGTTTTCCCTCAGGTAGCAGCCCACCAACTTGCATCTTAGTTCCTTCGGGAAGTCCCTTGACACCATTAGGTTCTGGTACGTCCTGACAAACTCTTCCGGGTCAGTCTCTCCATTATACGTTGGGATTCTCTCTGGGACCCGAAGGCCCGGCGGCCATGGATATGCAAGCACCCGAGGTACCCACGGGGAGGTGGGTTTAGCTTCGTTTCTTCCCACCAGCTTGTCTAATCGCGCCTCCAAAGAGTTGGGGTCCTGCTGCGCCACCTGATAACCCCGCATCCTGTCATTTTCCCTATAGTATCTCTCCGGGTAACCGTAGTTCATTCCCATTGACCCATATATGGGCATGGAATACTGGATCGGGTTCCCCTGGGTTCCAGGGGCCTGATAACCCAATAATTCCGCAGGCATGACTGGAGGGTCATACCCGGTCTGCCCCATCCCCCAGCTAGAACGCGGGTAGTAGGGTGGAGCATGTGGAACTAAATTTGATTGTTGCCCTGTAGCCGCTCCCCCTCCGACCCCAAAACTTGGAGGGAAAGAAGGTGGAACGGTTGAAGAATTCACACGCCCCTGGATCCTTGGCGGCTGAACAACTCCGTCCAGATCAATAACCTCTCTTTGGTGTCCCCGTGGAGGGCCTTCCGAGTTCCCCCAGGTTCCCTTCTCCTAAGGCCTTCCCGGGTAGAGAGTACCCACTGGCGATACAACTCCTTATTGGCTCTCATGAACTCCAACGCTGCCAATTCCTCCACATTAGCTAAGGGTTGCCCCTCCTCCCGGGCTTCAGGTCCCTGAGCCCGGGGATTGCCTTCCCCGGCAGGCCCAGGTCCTTCTTGCTCATCCTGGTACTCTCTTTCTGAGTCGGCTTCGTCGGAGGCAGTTTCCACATGACCATCCTGTGGTACTCCTAGCTCGCGCTGGTGTCTAGCCTCCTCCTGCAACTGCCTTAAGGTCACATCGCCTCCCGGGGGTGGAGGAGGGCCACCCCCTGAAGGTGCCGCGTTCTTCTTCGGGCGCCCGTGCCCTCTCCTTGGCGACTCCATCGTGCGAAGGTGGAATATGTCCCACTGGGCGTGCCAATTGATGCTACTAAAATCCGTCCGTCTCCCGGGGGTGACGCTATCCGGGACTACTTCCAAGCGTGCCCGCGACGACCCTGCAAAACAATCCCCGGGAGGCATCCCGGGGAAGAAGCTCCGGCGTGATGATGAGATGGGGATAGTGATAAGGGAAACGTACGGAAGGTGCTCTCAATATAAAGTAGAGAGATATAAGTCACATACCTTGCCCACTGTTTGAGACTAGTATTTATAACTAAGGTTGACTGCTTTGGATAAGACTCAGGACCACTTCTCCTTGTCACTATTCGTCCCTTTTCTTGTCTGGATGCGCCTTCCGCGGGAAAGGCGTTACTTCCCCGGTCCTGGGCCCTGGGCCTTTTCCCGGCCCAGTAAAGCGCTGGGCCTGTATCATCAATTGCCATTAACATGAATTGTGAGTTCCTCGGGAAACCGATTCCCTACAAAATTGGTCGATGGGCTGAACCTCAGCGAAGGGCAAGGGTGTAGTAAACTTTGAAGTTGATCGTTGTGTGGTACCACGCTTTTAAAGTCTTATGATACTTCTATTCTGTGTGATGTTTTGTGATTGCAATGCCACGTAGATTGCAAGAATGATTTACGTACCTATTTTGTCTAGCCATTTGGATTTTTTTCAAATCTTAATTAAGTGGTTCCCTAGTTGGATTTTTTTCAAATCTTAATTTAGTGGTTCCCTAGTCTGAAGTGGTGTTTGTAATGACATTTTCTAGTTTAATGAATGAAGGCATCATGTTTTTTCAAAAAAAAAAAAAAAAATATGAAGGCATCATGCCGTTGCATTTTTTTTTGCAATTTCTTTTATTGCAATTTCTGTTTTTTCAATTCAGTTTAATTCAGTTCAGTAAAAAATAATTTTATAAAATTCAGATTAAATTTGTCGTACAATTTTATTTTATTTATTTTTCACTTTACTTCAGTTTAATTAAATTCTATTCAGTTCAGTTAGGAATAAAATTAAAGAATAATGCCTCACTGAATTTGTGCTAAATTACTTATCAAGAACCCTAATCATAAAATGCAAAACGAAATTGGATAATAAGGACACGTTTGGAGAGTGGTTTGAAGATTATTTGGGACACTGTAAAATAGGCCATATATAGGAAATGAAATACCTGCTGCAATACCCTTAAAAAAATGTTAACCGTTCTATAATTAACGGTGAGTTCTGCAAAGTGACGGAGAAAACTCCAAATTTATTAGTTTAGTGACCTGAAATAATATTAATAAAGATAAGTGACCTAGAATTAAAATGGTTAAAAGTATAGTGACCTGAAATAAAAATCACTCTTCTCTATTTGGATTCGGATAAATTTAATTATTTTCCATAAATCTATATTAATTTTATTACTCCAATTAGAATTAGTTTATTGTATATTGTAATTTAATTTAGTTTATTCTTAGCTGGTATTCAAATAAGTCCAGTTTTATTAATATCTATCAAGTTCATTTAAATTTGATTGAAATTAGTTCAATTAAACTAATTTAAAACTATTTATATCCAACTAAAGTAGAGTAAAACATGTAAAAATATGGATTGTGGTTTGTTTAAAACTAATAATTATATTAATCAGAAACTTTGGTTAGATGATAATTTTTGATAATTGCACTTATGCCCCTTAACTTTTTGGAAATATTAACAAGGAACTTAATATTTTTAATAAATTTCAATTTCACTCAAATTATTTGCTCTCTAATCTTTACGTGTATTATGTTATTTGATTTGTATGATTCATGCAAATGGAAGTGAAAAGAATTGAATTTATAGCCATCAATTGAACTTTTGATAAATGCTAAATTGACCTGATAATTTTTAAAACAGGATTATATGTAAATATAATAAGCAAGGGAGTATTTATAAACATTATATGATTGTAAAAAACACTAATAAGTATACGTATAACTTCACAATTTAAGCTTTTCAATAACATTTTTGTGTTAATTTTCATTATGATCTACTATTGATGATTTGATCATTATTAATTATATAATCTTTAGATGTTTTGAAAATTGTCATAATATATGGTGTAGTTATATCAAATGAAGTGTATATACATTAGTCACAATTTGAGAAGAAATCATAACAACATAGTATATATGTTTAAGTAATGAGTTAATGTATAAGTAGTGAATGTTTTATTGAAACATCAACATTCCTACTATAGGTCCCCTCAAATGTGTGTTTTTTTTTACAAAAACTATATGAAAAGTTACTCATATACAACTAGCAGGATCCACCGTGCGTTGCACGGCGTATTTGACTACTTATTAATTGAATTTTTGGTTATTATTAGAGTGCATGTTTATGTAAATGATAATTTAGTCTTAAAAATCCCTTATCAGTGTCAATTCATTTATTTCACACACATAGTTTAGCTCTGCAATGTACTGATCATTTATTAATGTACATTGTGACGGTAATAATTGATCACATAATATTATTGGATAGATAAGTATTTTATGTATGAAATTAATCTAATTTACTAAAAGAGAAAAGTTACAATTAAATAAAATTAGAGAAAGTACAAAATTTAAAAATGTTTAAATAGAAATAATTATATTTTAGCAAAAATAATTAGTATTGTTAGTTTCTTATTCTTAAATTTTTTTTTTTTTTTGTAATATTCCTAAAATCTAGATTCTTGGGTGAAAATGGTAGAGTGTATATTGTACCCTATTTTTATTACCTAACAAACAATAAGTAAAAGAAAAGTTTCTTTTTTAAATCAAATTTTATGGATTGTTAGGAAATTTCAAATAAAGAATAAACATTTGAATAAGTCTTGGAAGTGATAGTAGAAAAATATTCATCAAAAATAATTTGATAAATAATTATCATGTTTTGGTACACAAATTATTATGATGAGTTAACTGTAGAATAATAATTACATGGAGACTAATTTAGGATGTTACCAATTAATTAACGCAAGTATTCTTAATATTTATACTACCAAATAATTTATGTAGTTTAAAATTAAGAAAATATCTAATTTCACCTAATTTAGAATACAAAATATTTTTATGCTAATAATTATTCTTGTGGATTTGGAGATTCACACCTGTTTACATATTCTCACAACGGTCACAAGTCCTCAATCATATATCGCAAAGCAATTATGTTTTTTTGATATGTAGAGAAAGTATTTATTATAAATAGATTAAACATCTGCTATTCCTGAGTTCCTGAACCATAAAAGACTAATAAGAAAACTAAAGAATTGAAATTAGAAATCATGTAGTTCTCTCTTCTTGGTTTGGTACACTTCAAAAGCTTTCTAATACGTGTCAAAAGTTTCAAAACATTCATACTTCCTCGTACTTGAATCACTCTATCTAAAGGAATTCATTCGTGAACCCGAGGATTCTTGCAGAGAGAAGGTCGGTCCATATTTTAATTCTTGCATTCTCCTTTCAAGTCAATGAACTGGCTACTGCACATGGTACTTGCAAACATTTTCCAGCACCGTTTAATCCCACAGGAGCAATCAAAATAAGCAAGTATACATCAAGCCAACTTCAGGATCATTAACTACAACCCAAAAGCCTTTGGTCCCGCAATAGCATCCCTCATTGACTGATATCCCTCAACGTTGATGTTTGTATCGTTCAGAAACCCTTTGATCCTGCAGTAGCATCCCTCATTGACCGATATCCCTCAACGTTGATGTTTGTATCGTTCAGGATCGTCGAACCACTGCCGGAAGTTTCAGAATTGAATCGAAATTACACATGTTCTCGTAATCACACAAATAGGCCGAACAATTAAACAAATCACTCAGAAAATCTTCGAACGGATAGCAGATCCCTTCGCAGGACGTTGATCGATCCCGACTTCGTCGCTATGACTTTGCCACAAATCAAAATTGTTCAAGATATGTTCTAGGTTTTCCACCAGACAGATGCCAGAGACTCAACGAATGACGATATAGTTGTGCTCTGGATAAGCTCTGGAGAAGAGCGACCAACAGGAGTTGATCATCGAAAATCATCGGTACAAATAATCTCAAATAATTTTTTGTGTGGTTAAAATGCATATGAGGCGTTAGGTTTATTAAGGCTTATCATTGCTGTATTATAGTCTATGATAAATATTGGTATATATAGGCACAGAGGTACAAATAACCTCAAAAATTATCAAATAACGTGGTTTATGGTATAATAATATTACAGTGAAATATGGTACTCCCTCTGGACCAGCTGTTTCTGCACAGGAGACTTTTTTCAGTCAACTGTACTAAATTTTGACTGAATTTTTGAATGCATAGATAAATAAAAATATTATCGTATCTAATATTGTTGGAATCGTCATAATATGTAGTTTATTAATATCAAAGTTTCATATCTTTATAATATACGTAGTTAAAGATATTAGCAGTCAAACACGTGTATTCAAGACCGTGAAAAGTCAGCTGTGCACATCCAGCTGGTACAGAGGGAGTACAAAATATGTCAATTACAAACTGCCAATAATTGACATAATTAGGGTATACATATATATCATCTGAGTTTGCTTACCATATAAATACATTCTTATTATTCCATAATTTTAATCTAATAAATACCATTTTTAAGTTGACTGTCAATACGAAACTACGTCGTTTATTCCACACACTTTTTGAAGAGAATAACTTTTCAAGTTCCCTTTAGGGATAAAATGACTGTTAATATCCAAAATATTGATTATGTTGCTTAAATTGTGAAATTATTGCTAATTATGCTAAGTTCATACGTTTCAGCGGTAATAAACAACTGCTGAAATGATTTTACGGCTGACCAATGGGACGATGCCACATCATATTTCAATCATTTGAAGTACATGAAAAGTTGACACGTGTTTTTAACATGGACCCACCAATTGTTTCAGCACTAACTCGACCGCTGAAATATACTTAGTGCCAGCTATATTATGTTGCTACTTAATGGTTGTTTCAGCGCAATGAAGATGACCCGCTAAAATCATCATTGGACTTTAGTAACATACGAATTGGGTTTTAAAAAAAAGCCCATTCGAATAATTTTTTTTTATTAAAAATATTTGTTTTGGGTAGGACCCATCGAAAATTCAACGTTTGACTGAGACAAATGATCCAGTCAGCAAAATGTTTCAGCGCAAAATTGAAGGAAGCGCTGAAACATCCCATTAAAATAATGTTTCTCGGTCAAACTAAAAAATTCCACCTTTGAATTCTCCACTTGACCAAAGTCCATATTTTCCGACCGCTGAAATATTGTTTCAGCGTATCAATGTTTTCACTATTTGGACTGTATCAGCGGTTATTGGTAATACCCGCTGAAACGTTGGCGCTGAAACGCCAATTTTTCCTGGTAGTGCATAATGTCCCCGGCTTTGATTAGCTCAGGCATACAAAAACAGACCTAAAAGGAACAAGCGCTAACCTTATGGAAATGAGTGGTATCCCTTTCTCCTCCGCAAAATCATCGGCAAAGCTCGTCGGCAATCGTACAGGTAACTGGCCTTCTGGTTTCCGAAGTGAACACATTTTTTTTTTTTTGAATTCAAGATAGATTACAACCTACCTATTACATATACACGTCCTAATCTAGGACTAACTAGGAGACACCACATTAGATCCATGTAAGCACAGTGAAGCTATACACGCTCCATCCACGTAGCTCTGAGACGTCCTCCTGAAGGACCCAGCTGCTTGCACCAACGAGCCACCGAACCACCGAAGCCGGAACCACCGATCGCACCATCATGAGTCACCACCTGCAGCATGGGAGACCACAGCGGGGGCCACCAACACGGCCCCTGGGAAACCACCATCGGCCCCTCTACGCTGGGTAGACCCTGACAATAATTGCTCAAATATTCGCAATTTTGTCTGGGGTGTGTTTTGAACCTTGGACCTCTCAGTTATAGAGAGGGTGGATTACCACTGAACCAGGCCCATTACACAAGTGAACACATATGATAATACTGGCCCAGAGCTCTGATGGGCCAGGAAGAAGGCCCATAGCCCGGTGCCAATTGAGCGGTACCTTTCCCGCGGAGGATGCATGTCCGGACAAGAAATAGGGCAGATGGTGACAAGGGGAGTGGTCCTGCTTCTTATCCCCAGGCAGACAAAGCTCGACTATAAATACTAGTCCCCAAACAGTAAACATGGTATGTGACTTATATCTCTATTTCATATTGAGAGCTTTTCCCGTACGTTTTCTCGTATCGCTACCCCCATCTCATCATCACGCCGGAGCCTCTTCCCCGGGACGCCTCCCGGGGATTGTTTTGCAGGATAGACGCGGGCTTTCCAGCAAGGAGGCGCGGATAGCACCTAAGCGGGAACTCGGACGGATCCGGTAGCATCAATTGGCACGCCCAGTGGGATTTTCCACCTTCGCATGATGAAGTCGCCAAGGAGAGGGCGCGGGCGCCCGAAGAAGAGCGTGGCACCCTCAGGGGGTGGTTCTCTTCCACCCCCGGGAGATGATGTGACCTTGAGGCAGTTGCAGGAGGAGGCTAGACACCAGCGGGAGCTAGGGGTACCGCAGGATGGCCATGTGAAAACTGCCTCCGACGAGGCTGACTCAGAAAGAGAGTACCAGAAGGAGCAAGGACCAAGGCCCGCCGGGGGAGACAGTCCCCGGACCCAGGGGCCTGAAGCCCGGGAGGAGGGGCAATCCTTAGCCGAGGAGGAAGAATTGGCGGCGTTGGAGTTCATGAGAGCCAACAAGGAGTTGTACCGCCAGTGGGTACTCTCTACCCGGGAAAAACCTAGGCGGAGGGAGCCTGGAGGAGACCAGGCAGGACCTCTTCGGGGGTACCAAAGAGAGGTTATCGACCTGGACGGAGTCGTTCAGCCGCCAAGGATACAGGGGCGTGTGAACTCTTCCACCGTCCCACCTTCTTTCCCTCCAAGTCTCGGGGTCGGAGGGGGAATGACTACGGGACAACAATCGAATTTGGTTCCACACGCCCCACCCTATTACCCGCGTTCCAGCTGGGGGGCGGGACAAATTGGGTATGGCCTGCCAGCCATGCCGGTAGAGTCGTTGGGTTATCAGGCCCCTGGAACCCAGGGGAACCCGATCCAGTATTCCATGCCCATGCACGGATCAATGGGAATGAACTATGGTTACCAAGAGAAATACTATCGGGAGGACGATAGGATGCGGGGCTATCAGGTGGCTCAGCAGGACCCCAACTCTTTGGAGGCTCGACTAGACAAATTGGTGGGAAGAAACGGGGCAAGACCTACCTCCCCTTGGGTCCCTCGAGTGCTTGCGTACCCATGGCCTCCGGGCCTCCGGACCCCGGAGGGAATCCCAACATATAATGGAGAGACAGACCCGGAAGAGTTTGTTAGAACGTACCAGAACTTAATGGTGTCAAGGGACTTCCCGGAGGAATTGAGATGCAAGTTGGTGGGCTGTTACCTGAGAGGGAACTGTCTTTCGTGGTTTGATTCCTTGCCTCGAGAAAGCCTCAGAGATTATTACGATTTCTCTAAGGCTTTACTGTTCAGATACGCCGGGTTAAAAAAGGAAGGAAAGCAGCTGACCGAGCTTCTGGCCACCCGGCAGAAGGCTGCGGAAGGGTCAATGGAATACTACCGAAGATACATTGACGACAGCATGAAGGTCGTTGACAGGCAGCAGCAGGAGAAGGCGGTGATTAGTGGGTTTATAAATGGCCTGAGGGATATGGCGTTGTTCCAGAAGTTGATGGAAAACATCCCGGAAACCTTCCATAACTTGCAGATGGCGGTGCAATTGTACTGTGCGGTTAACGATGCCACGCGGAAGAGAAAAGAAGAATCCGGGGGATTCCTCCCGGATAAGATGGAAACAAGGAAGACGGCTGACCCAGGTAAAAGGGACCATGCCCCCGCAACGGTAAACCGGGCAAGAGCGGATAGTTTCACCCCGCTCAGCAAATCCCGAACGGAGATCCATGCTATCCACAAGGATTTGTTCCCGGATCCGTTGCCTATCCAGGGGACCCCGTCTAGGGAAAATGCGGACAAATGGTGCGCCTATCACAAGTCTTACGGTCATTCGACAGAGGGGTGTAGGATGCTGAGGAACGAGATAGAGAAATTAATAGAGCGAGGACAGCTGAGAGATTGTGTGGCGATGGAAGCAAAGAAGGAGAATCCCCGGAACCAGCCCCAGGAACAGCCTCGGAGAAGGTGGAGGCCTAACCCGGGGAGAGGAAACGGGAGAAATCAAGGCAACCAAGGCAACAGGGCCCCGGGGAGGCCTGCTATAGCCGCCGCGCCGGTCCAAGCAGCGGAGCCGGCCCCAATACCCAACAGGATGATCAACGTGATCAGTGGAGAAGTCGGAGAAGCATGCCAGTCAGTCTCCGCTATCCGGGCCCGGACCCGGTATGTTCCCCCGGGGGAGATTCAGGGGAAAAGGTTTCGCCCCGATGAAGCCCTCACTTTCTCTGAAGCGGATGCAGCCCCGCCACAGATACCCCATTCTGACCCAATGGTGGTAACGGCGGAGATTGAAGGCTTCTTGGTCAAAAGGGTGTTTGTGGACGATGGGAGCAGCGTGGAAATCATGTTCGCTTCTTGTTTCGATCAGTTGGGAATTGGGAGACAGAACCTGAAACCTCCCTTATCTCCCTTGTCAGGGTTCACGGGCAAACCCGAAGTTCCACTAGGTGTTATTCCCCTTGCAGTGTGTATGGTGGATGAGAAAGACCGGAGCAAGAGGATCTCGGTGACATGCAACTTTGCGGTCATTGACGCACCTTCACCGTACAACGTAATCATAGGAAGACCGTGGCTAACTCAAGCCCGGGCAGCGAGTTGTCCGTATCTGCTGACGATGAAGTTCCTCACTGCGCAAGGTGTGGCGGTCGTGCGGGGTAGTCAAGCAGTCGCAAGAAGTTGCATGATGACGGCGGTGCTGGACGCCAAGAAAGCAGTAGGGGTGGTACACGGAGAAGTTCCCCGCCAGGAGTTGGAGGAGATGCAGGTGGCTGATAGACCCTAGATATACTCTTATTTTGTAGCATTTGAGAGCTGTTTTAGATAGTATTTTGTAGATTTATATTAGACTTTTAGACCGAATCATTCATAGTGGTTTGAAATTGAAGACGTGCATTTTGATCTTGAATTGCACTTGCGATGGATTTGAATGATTTGAAGACCTTCTATGACCGTCCTGACCGCGATTGATACATTGAAGAACCGGTCGTAGAAGTGGCGTGAAGGCACACTCTCGCGGGCCGCGAACCCTAGGTCGCGAACCGCAAGGGTGTGTGTTGCTATTTTGAAGACGCCGAGTTTCGCGAGCCGCAAGGACCAGACGCGAGCCGCGAGAGCCAGACACGCGCGGGGCGCGAGACTCCGGTCGCGAACCGCGCGAACCAGCACGAGAACCGCCGAGGCACAGACGCGCGGAGCGCGAACCTTCGGCCGCGACTCGCGAGGACCAGACGTGCGCGATGCGCGAACCTTCGGCCGCGACTCGCGAAGACCAGACATGCGCGGGGCGCAATTCCTCGGTCGCGTACCACGCCGAGACCACGGGCGCGCGGGGCGCGAATCCTCGGCCGCGAACCGCGAGAACCAGGCTCGCGGTCCGCGAAGGATCCCGCGCGACCCGCGAAGTTGCCTGCAACTTGCATTTTGTTTAGCTTTAATTTTAATTATTTTGGACTATAAATAGAACTTATCCTCATTGTTTGAGGGATCGGATTTTTACAGAGGAAACTCCATTTTCCTTCACTTTTCTTCCCATTTTGATCTTTGAATTCACTATGGTTTGTTGTATTAATTATGGTTATGATTATCTAATTATGGTTGTAGGCTAAAACCCTTCTTGGATATATGTGATTGGACTTCTTGTTATGGATTGAGAACATGATTTATGAAGCTTAGGAATGGTGATTTGCTCTTGAATGATCATAATTTATATGTGTGTTTGATGCTTGAAATGATTAGGAATGATTTCCTAGTGATAGATAGGTGTTGGATATGTGTTAGATATTGCTTTTCCATGGTTAGAATGTTATCATTCTTTCTATGTAGGAGTAGTAAATTAGGGATTGAATGCATGTTGTTATCAATTGTATTTGTTCTTAAGATCATTCATTAGCATTGTACCTATGTCAAGTTTGTTATCAAATTGCATGGGTAGGATTGAGAAACATCTAATTAGAATTAATATTGATTCAATTGAACTAGTTGTTATCATCTAGTAAAGTTGTCAATTGAAGTTGTGAAGATGCTTTCATTTCTCATAACTATGGTTAAAGATAGTTTCTCACTAATGTTCACCATTCTCAAAGCATCATGATAAAGTTTGAGGAAAATCTCATAATAAGAAGTCACCAATCTCATATGTCCAAGTTTCTTATTCTCTTAGTTAAATCTCTAGTTAGGATAATCTTATAGTAAAGTAGTTGTGGCTTGAACGTTCTAGTAGTTTTAATTAGTAGTGTCTTAAACAAAAACTCAACTCAAACCCCCCCTTGTTTACATTGCTTTTATATATACACTACAAAATATACATAGAAATAACCTTTTCCCTGTGGAACGAACCTTACTTGCCATTGTACACTTAATAGTGTAGAAAGGTAGTAAGTGATCTAAAAAAGTATATTTGAGAGGTACGGCGAGTGGCGGACAAAGGGACGATCACGGTGGGAAAAGACCTCCCGGAGGAAGTAAAAGGTGCGCTGAAGGAACTTTTGGCCAAGTATCAGGGAGTATTCTCGTGGAGCCCGGAGGACATGGTGGGGGTGTTACCAGAATTGGGGGTACACAAGCTGAACATAAGCCCTGCAACTAAACCAATCAGGCAGAAGAAAAGGCCTGTAGCCCCGGAAAGAGCGGAATTTATAAAGAATGAAGTAAAGAAGCTGGAGAGAGCCGGGGTGGTCGAGGAAATCATCTACCTGGAATGGATAGCTAACCCGGTCTTAGTAAAGAAGCACGATGGAAGCTGGCGCATGTGTATTGACTTTACGGATTTGAATAAGTGTTGCCCCAAAGACAGCTATCCTCTCCCAAATCTGGACCGGCTGGCAGAGGCTATCGCGGGGTATTCGGTGCTGGCCTTCTTCGACGCACATAAAGGGTATCACCAGGTACAGATGGATGAGGCGGACAAGGCGAAAACCTCATTCATCACTGATTTCGGAACCTTTTGCTACAAGAAGATGCCTTTCGGCCTGAAGAACGCGGGGGCTACGTATCAGAGAATGGTAGACAAACTCTTCAAGGACCAAGTGGGAAGAAACATGGAGGTGTATGTTGACGACATGGTGGTTAAAATCAGGGCTTACGGGGCTTTCTTGGATGACCTGGAGGAGATGTTCGAAAAGCTGGAACGGAGCAATCTAAAGCTGAACCCTTCCAAAAGTACCATTGGAGTGGGTGCGGGGAAGTTCTTGGGTTTTATGGTGTCAAGCCGGGGCATCGACGTCAACCCGGAGAAGGTGGAAGCCATAGCTAAGATGACCTCCCCTAGATCGGTGAAAGAAGTACAGCGGTTGACAGGGTCCCTCGCGGCCCTCAGTCGGTTCCTGTCAAAGGGGGCAGACAGGCAGTTGCCTTTCTTCAACATTCTCAGGAGGGCCAAGGCGTTTGAGTGGTCCGGGGAGTGTGAGAAGGCATTCCAAAATCTGAAAGAGCACCTTTAACAGTTGCCAACTTTAAAGAAGCCACTCCCGGGGAGGAGCTTTTTCTGTACATAGCGGCGTCCCGGGAGGCGGTGAGTGCCGTGCTAATCAAAGAAGAGGAGGGAAAGCAGCACCCAATCTATTTTGTTAGCCGGGCACTTCGGGGGGCAGAAACCCGGTATACTGAGTTGGAGCAGTTGGTTCTGGCGCTGGTGCATGCTTCAAGGAGGCTTAAGCCCTACTTCCAGGGCCATCCCATAGTGGTTCTTACCAATTACCCGCTAAGACAAGTCATGTTCAAGCCGGAGGCATCAGGGAGAATGATGAAATGGGCTATAGAGCTGGGAGAGTACGAAATCCGGTATGAGCCAAGGAGGGCTATCAAGGGCCAGGCCCTAGCGGACTTCCTGTTGGAATCAGAAGCAAGGATAAATGAGGAACAGGAGACGCCTAACACTCCGGAGGATACGGCTAAGGCTGAGACAGACCCGGCTTGGAAGCTATATGTGGATGGATCGGCGCACTCTGGGGGCAGTGGAGCAGGAGTATTGTTAGTCAGCCCGGAAGGGAAGGAGTATCCCTATGCAGTCCAATTCACTTTCAGAGCAACCAACACTGAAGCCGAGTATGAAGCTTTGATCGCGGGATTAAGGTTGGCAAAGGAGATGGACATCAAAACTCTCACGGCACACAGTGATTCCCAGATTGTGGTGCAACAGGTGAAGGGAGAGTATGAAGCCCGGGAGAGGAGCCTGCAAAAATACCTGGAAGCGGTAAAACCTCTGATAGCCGGGTTTAAAACCTTCGACTTGGTTCAAGTCCCCCGGGAGAAGAAAACGATGGACGATCAAACCTGAGCCCGACCAAAAGTTATACTTGGAGGTACTAGGGAAAAGGAGCTACCAGGAGAGTGATCAAGTAATGTTGGTGAACGAGGAAGAATCCTGGATCATGCCCATTCGGGCATACCTAGAAGAAGGAATCATCCCGGAGGATAGGGCTCAGGCCCGGAAGCTAAGAGTTAAGGCGCCTAAGTATGTGATCCAGGGAGGGGAGCTGTACAAAAGAGGGTACCTCCAGCCTCTGCTAAAGTGTGTAGAAAGGTTAGAAGGCCAGTACCTCATCCGGGAGATGCACGAGGGATCTAATGGGAGCCACCAGGGAGCTCGCACCTTGGCCAAAAAGATCTTAAGGCTGGGGTATTACTGGCCGACGCTGTTCAAGGATGCGGAAGAATATGTACAGAAGTGCTTGGCATGCCAGACATTTGCCCCGCTAATCCATGTTCCTCGGGAAGAATTAGTTGGGGTCACAGGAGCTTGGCCGTTCAGTAGATGGGGAATTGACTTGGTCGGACCATTCCCGACTGCCCCGGGAGGAGCCAAGTACTTGATAGTGGCGATCGATTACTTCAGAAAATGGGTGGAGGCGGAACCGCTCACCAACATACGGGGACTAACTTGTGTCAAGTTTTGCTGGAAGAACATCATCTGTCGATTCGGCATTCCGAAGGTCATAGTCACAGATAATGGGGCGCAATTCGAAAATGATCCTTTCAAATCATGGTGTGTCAAGTATGGTATAGAGCAGAAGTTAACATCGGTGTACCACCCCCAAGCGAACGGGCAAGTAGAGGTCACCAACCGCACCATCATCAAAGGACTAAAAACCCGTTTGGAAGGCGCGCGGGGAAATTGGATCTGGGAGCTACCCAGTGTTCTTTGGGCCCATAGGACTACAGAAAGCTCAGCTACCGGGGAATCCCCGTATGGCTTGGTGTACGGGTCAGAGGCAGTAATACCCGCGGAGATTGGGATCCCAAGTCCTCGAACTCAACACCAGCGCCCGGAAGAAGAAAACGATGGACGACGCCTTGACTTGGATCTCCTGGAAGAGAAGCGAGAGAATGCGGCACTTCAGGAAGCCAAGGTGAAGGAGCGAGTAAAGAGGTATCATGACAGAAGGGTGCGGAAAGAAGTCTTCGCCCCAGAAGACTAGGTAATGAGGAGAAACGATAAGAGCCGCCAAGCCCCGGAGGGCAAACTTGCACCCAACTGGGAAGGGCCATACAAGATCAAGGAAGTACACCCGGGAGGGAGCTATGTGCTGGAGGACAAGCAGGGAAAGGAGATCCCCAGAAGGTGGAACGTAGCTAACCTAAGAAGGTTTTACGGAAAGTAGAGCACCCCGCATCGCACCACAGCTACTAAGGCATGGATAGGCCAGGCATGGATATGCCCCTCCCGGAAGCGTGAACACGCTCAGCATGAATATGCTAGGCATGAATATGCCAGGTATGGATATACCCCTCCCGGAAGCATGAATATGCCCGGAGAGAGAACCCGACGTTTGGCCTCGTTCCGGGTTTAGAGAAGGAAATTTGCAAAAAGGGACCCATGGGTAGCTCCCATTCGGGTGCCCCGCTAGAGTGGACCCGGAGCTCGAATGAAGCCCGGGGACCAAAGAATGTAATATTACAAGGAAGAGTTAATGAAAAGGGTTTTTTCAAAAAGCAATTCTATTCAATCTTTAAATTACAAAGTCGCATGAATATGCGTCCATATTGCAAAGGAACAATTACATAGCATTTTATACATCGCATGAATATGCGGTTATGTTGCAAAGGAACGATTACATATATAATTCTATCTACGCATCCTTAAACCCACTTAGGGCCTGACCCGGAAGCACCCTCTGGGTTACCCGGGTGAAAACCTCCACCAAAAAATTGAGAAGACAAGATGTCTTCAGCAAACCGTGCATCCGGGGCCTGATTCCATGCTAATTCCTCCTCCAGTTGCTCGGCGTCTTCTTCATTCAGCTCAGGGATAGGAACCACTACGGACCCTTCCGGAAGCGGTTCCGCCAGGCGCATTCTTCTTACGCCAGCGGAGGTGACGAACTGGTACTTAGGGAACAAGTTCGCAGCGCCCTTGCCCTTTTCCTCCCGGCCAATACGAGTACCCTCGGCGGTCTTCACTCCTTTGGTGGTAACCCCGGAAGCAGCAATCTCCCGGATGCGCCTTATCCGGCGTGCTACCTCTTCCGGGTCGATGGACACAGTCATGTCTTCATACCTCTCATACGCAATATCTACCTCTACCCGGGCAGGGACCCGGCGGAGGCTGGAGGGATAAGGCTCGGCCTCCCCGTCAGTTATCTTGGTATACCACTCCACGGCGTCTAGATAGGCCCTGTGATTAGGAGCCCCTTCACCAAACTTCCCCGGGTTGGCCTCCATACGCTCAATGGTCCTACGAACCCCGGCGGGAACATTGGTAAGAGGAGAAACACCGACTAATCCATTCTTGAGTCCCAACAGATGGTAGGACAGCCGGACGGTCATCAGCGCCTCTTGGAGAACCTTGTTCCTATGAGTAAGGGATCGATTCTCCTTCTCAAAATCGCAGATAAGCTTATTCTGTGCGGTGCGGGTCTCCAGGCTCCTGAGCTTTTCTTGCGCCCGCTCTAGTTCACTCCATACCATACCTAGTTCCTTGGTGGTGCGACTCTGAGAATCATCATGAAGGGCTTGCAACTCAGCGATGGTTTGGTGGGAATTCAGGGCTTCCCGCATGTGATCCGACGCAAGGTCGAAACATTGATTTAACGATCCAAATTTAGCCTCGACCGACTTGAGAAAAGACACCAACACCCGGATCGTTCCGAATTCTTGAAGGAAGCAATCCAGCCCCGCCTCTGCTAATGCCCGGTTGGCCTGGTTGCCTCCAAACCTCCAGTGGGCTAGCTTCCTCTGAAGGAAAGAACACTGGAGGCATCCAGCGCGGGGAAGAGAGAAGTAAATACCGGAAGAGCTACTAGGATGAGGGAAAACGTAAGGCAGGGACCCGCGCGGGAGTTTCTCCTCTAGGGGTCGCTCAGACTACAAAAGATAGTAATCTCATTAAATTAAAAGGTAGAACTTATATTAATCAAAAGGGGCACAAGGCCAAGTTCTACATGAGCCTCCCGGGGAGGAAGATTACAAAAGACTTGAAAACTAAAAAAAAAATATATATATAAACTAGAGTCTAGGGGAATACATTATCCTCGGGAGGATTTTCTTCTCCCGGGGTAGCATGAGCACTCCTCCACCTCCTCTCCAGTTCAGCTACGTCCGCATCAGACCAGCTGGGGCCGCAGTAAGCAGGGGCATCCACTCTTGACTCGTCCTCCGGGCGCTCAGGAAATCCCACCTTCCGGATAGACTTCCGGGACTGGTAGAGCAAGTCGTCCTGCCCCCTTGGAAGCCCCACAGTGTACTCACCCGTTCCCCCCTCAACAGCCTGATATCCATAGTTGTCAGGGATAGCGCAGTACTCCTGATAACTCTCGGCCCAGTGAGGTGTTTCCGGGACTACCCCATAAGCGTTGAAGCTTTCTGGACCAGGATCAGGGTAAGAGGCCTCGCAGATCTCCTTGAGCTTGATCTTCTTAATATCCGAGGCTGAGGGGGCCCGAGAGGACATCTTCAGTGACTCCCACAGCCGGGGCACCAGGCCCTCTAGGTTCGCCTCTTGGAGGGATCTCCAGCGGTGGTTCAGCAGGTCGCTCGCCTTGGGACGATAGTATGAGGCTTGGGCTTCGAGGCGAGCAGGTCCCGGAAGCCAGCCCCGTAGGCTGCGGTACATCTCGTGGCAAGCATCCTCGCTAGCCGCAGCAGCAATCCCCTCAAGCCTTTCGTCAAAGTCGGCGGAATGAAGGACTTTTTGGACTATGGCATTCAGAGCGTCCAGCTGCGCGTCCTTTTTCTCCTTCTTGAGGGAGGTGTATTTCTTCTCCACCTCGGCCAACTTTTTCTCCTTTTCCGCCAGCTTTTTCTCCTTCTCAGCTAACTTCTTCTGAGAAGCCTTCAGCTGGGCTTCCAGGTCATCTTGCCCGGCCAACTTCTCCCGGGCATCGCGGAGCTCTCTCTCCTTCTTAGCAAATAGACCCGCGCTGTACTTAGAGTATGTTCGGTTGAGCGCATCGGCCAGCTGAGAGTCCGCCAGGAGTGCGTCGGCGAACGTGGTGGTCTGTAGAATAAAACAAAAGTAAGGTCACCCGGAAGAATAGAAACAAGATGAAAGTAAGTAATAAGAAGCAAGGTTAACGTACCTCTTCCCTCTCAGGGATAGCTTGAGAATTATCCCGTAAGGGAGAATTGGCGGGGGGGAGGAGGAGGGGGAGGCGGGGCCGCACTTTCTACCCTTTGACGGGAATGCGGAGGAGTCTCCTTGTTATCGGTTAGTGGCCGCTTAGGGCGAGAACTAGCCCCGCCGCTGTAAGTAGAATGCCGGATGAAAGATTTTCTCCCCGGGGTAGGGGAGGACCCCGGGGCCATTTGCTGGGAAGGCGGTCGCTGCTGGCGAACCTTCTGAGGAATGAATCCGGGGTTTTCGGTAGCGTCCGGACCAGGCGGAGGAGCCACTGGCTGCTCGGGCGTAAGGGTCATCCCCGGATGGAGATCTTCCTGGCGACTGCTATCCCCGGAAGGTATCTCATCAAAGGGAGTAGCGTCCGCGTACAAAGTGGGTTGAACTGAAATCAGGAAAAAGAAAATTAGAGTTAGATGCATGTATATAAACGAAACGAAACAAAATATATAAGCCCTAATAGGCACCTCCATCCGGCCACACCGCGGCTATGCGCGGGAGTGTGAAGAGCTCAGCGGGATAAATCCCGCGAGGCCAATAATAGCCCGAGTTCCCGGTCTTGAAGAAGTCATCGGTACTTAGAGGGGAAAGACTAAGGAGACTGTGGTCACTAATAACAATATCGGGGAGATTGGTGAGGGGTTTTCTGTTCTCAGGAACGAGAGAGTCGTTCCATGGGGGCATAGGATATACCCGGGCATCGCACATAAAGAAACCCTTTGCAAGGTATCCTTTGGCGGATTTGGGCTTGTTCAGGATAAAGTCCTTCATCCCGGAGCGAATGGTAAAAGAAAAAACGCCGGGGAAGGATGCGTGCGCCTTCCGCAAGGCATAGAAGGAACGGAAAAGTTAAAGGGAAGGGGGAACATGGCACCTGGCGCAATTAAGCAGGAATGCCAGGATTAAAACAACCCCGTTAGGGTGCAGTTGGGCTGGGGCCATCGAATAAAAATGGAAAACCTCAAGGAAAAGAGGGGGAAAGGGCAGACTAAGCCCGTATTGAAAATGAATCTGCGGGATACACGAAACCTCCGCTCAGAGACTCCCGGAGAAAGTTTAGAAAGTGAGGCGTTTAGAGGAAGGGGAATAAAGGAGCGCTTAGCCAAGTCTAAAACATCCTTATCTAGAGAAGGAGAATCCCCGGGGGTGTCATGGAATTTAAGGCCCACAGGACGCACCCCATGAGTAGGTCCCCGGGGAATGTCACCACCAAGTCCTTCACCCAATACCCCATCATCCTGATCCTCTCGGGGATGATTGGGCCGCCCGGCTGGAAGCAAGCTTGCTCCATCCGGGTTCAATGTACCCGGGTTGTTTAGTTCCCGGGAGACATTGAAATCCTCGGAAGAGGCGCTTGGGGAGGAAGGGGAGGAAATCGTGTTATCAGCAGCCCGAGAGCGGGCTTCAAATCGATCTCGGACTCCCTCGGTGTCTGAGGAATAGTTGGAGGAAAGCGGGGAATCCATGAAGAAGAAAGGGAAGGAGAGCTTACTTGGTTGAAAAAAAACGGAGGGCGGAGCGTCTGGAGAAAATCTGAAGAAGGTAACCTTGCGAAAGAAGAGATCGGACCCTTTATATAGAAAGATGAGGGGGAACCGCCACCTCAAAAGAAGGAAAAGCAATGATGACACAGCAAACGAGGCATTGATTAGTGCAGAATAGGGAAGGATGGCGCCGCCAAAAGTTAATAGACACGGTTGGGTCCCACAGAGAAAATAGTAATAGGGGAATCTTAGAAGACCGGTCCCCCGCGTCATAGAACCCCGGATGACTGGTCTGGGGGGCTAGTGATAATACTGGCCCAGAGCTCTGATGGGCCAGGAAGAAGGCCCATAGCCCGGTGCCAATTGAGCGGTACTTTCCCGCGGAGGATGCATGTCCGGACAAGAAATAGGGCAGATGGTGACAAGGGGAGTGGTCCTGCTTCTTATCCCCAGGCAGACAAACCTCGACTATAAATACTAGTCCCCAAACAGTAAACATGGTATGTGACTTATATCTCTATTTCATATTGAGAGCTTTTCCCGTACGTTTTCTCGTATCGCTACCCCCATCTCATCATCACGCCGGAGCCTCTTCCCCGGGACGCCTCCCGGGGATTGTTTTGCAGGATAGACGCGGGCTTTCCAGCAAGGAGGCGCGGATAGCACCTAAGCGGGAACTCGGACGGATCCGGTAGCATCAACATACTTATAATGTATTTTCATAATACCAAAACTTCATATCTTATATAATAAAACATGCATAAAGATATTGATGGTTTCATTTTTTTTTTTGTTAATCGGGAAAAGTTAATTTCTGCAGTTTTAGGTGGACCGAATGAAGTAATACCTATGATAATATAAAAGTATAATTAGCTAAAATTTTAACCGCATATATTAATATATAAATTTATTTATACTTTAATATTAATGCATGTACTTGAATATTACAAATCGATTGCCCTGATCCCATTGGCGGCCAGCCGGGATCCCGAAAAAATCATGGATAAATTTTTTTTCGAAAGGCATACTACTAAAATCTTGGGCCCTGTTTACCAGAGCTTATCCGTAGATCAGTTCAGTTCAGTTCAGATCAGTATAATTCAGTTCAGTTCAGTTCAGTGAAAATGCAATTTGATGAAATTCAGGTTAATTCAGTCATGGTGATTCGATTTTTCAATACATCAATTTTCACTTCAGTTCAGTTCAATTCAATTCAGTTCAGTACATCAAGAAATAAGCTCTAGTACACAGGGGACGGTGATAACACATCTATCATACGCTAATTATATACTATAAGTATGGTTTTATTATAAAATACAAGCAATGATTGAAGCAAAAGTTGATATTTCACGGAAGAATGGATGATCCATTATAAAAACCCTAAAACGTAAATATCATAATTAAGGGGTGTGTTTATTAATTTCACGATGTCGACCAGGATGAACAGCCAAATAAGCTAATGCATGTTTTCTCGTCTTCCAGAAACAAACAAAAAAAAAAAAAGGCAATTTAATTACTATCACAGAATAGGAAACTACAAAGACATTTTTGCCCCGTACATTAATCAGATGATTGAGATTTCGATTTTTCAACATTTGTGTCACTGACATAATTAATCAGTCTTTCAACTTTAATTTAATTCAAAAGAAATATATTTATACTTGGTTAAAATTTGAAGCTAAGTAATTAAATAGAAGGTGAAAAAACGATTTAATTAAATTGATGAGAAGTACTCATTTTATAATTCTACCTTAGAGATTGACGAATTTGCAAATTCTTTAAATATCATTGTATGAATTTGACTAGAAATTTAGAATCAATTAATGCAAACACCCGGCCAGAAAGGACCCAAATACTATTATATATTTTCAAGTTGAGACTTGATAATATCCATCGTCGATAGAGGACTTTCTCAAAATAGGATTGAAATGAAAGAGGTTTCAAATTTTAGGTTCAAAATTTGGATAATTCTAATTCTAGGTAGTTCGCATTTGGCAAATGCAAACTAGAGTTATGAATATTACTTGATGCTACCAGTTTCCGCCCGTCTTCCTGATTGGACGCTTCTCTAGTCCCCTCCTCGGCCGGCTCTCTTTAGTCCTGCAAAACACTCCCCGGGGGGTATCCCGGGGAAGAAGCTCCGGCGTGATGATGAGATGGGGATAGTGGGGAAGGAAAACGTACGGAAGGAACTCTCAATATAAGGTAGAGAGATATGAGTCACATATCTTGTTCACTGTTTGAGACTAGTATTTATAGCCGAGCTAGCCTGCTTGAGATAAGATGCAGGACCACTTTCCTTTGTCCCCATCCGTCCTTCTTTCTTGTCCGGACGTGCTCCTTAGCGGGAAAGGTATCGCCCTAGACGTGCTGGGCCGCGGACCATGTTATCGGCCCAGTAGGCCTCTGGGCCAGTAATATCACTAGCCCCCCAGACCAGTCACCCGGGTTTCCGTGATGCGGGGAACTGGTCTCATAACCTTCCCCTGACGTTACCCTTGGGGTAGGGCCCCTCCGTGTTAAAATCAGTTTCTGTTGACACCACCTTTTCCCATTCTGCATTAATCAGTACCTCTTTTGCCGTGTCATGATTACTTTCCCTTCTTTTGAGGTGGCGGTTCCTATTCACCTGCCTATATAAGGTCCCAAACCCCTTTTCTCTAAACTACTCTCCTCAAAACTTCCCTGAAGCTTTGCTCTCTTGATCAAGTAAGCTCTCGCTCTCCCTCTCCTTCTTCCCCCATCATGAACTCTCCAATTCTTTCCCACTCTTCTTCTGACACCGAGGAAGCTCGATATCAGCTCGAGGTCCCGTCCTGGGTTGCTGATAACCTTATCCCTTCCCCCGCCTCCTCTCCAGACATCTATTCCGAGGCTTTTAGTTCACCCCGGGAACTACTTACCCCCGGTGAGTCGAATTTGGATGAGGCGGGTTCGCGCCCATCCGGGGATCCTGACTTCCCTTTAGATGATCAGGATGCGGACATGTTCGGCGGGGAAATCGGCGATGATATACCCCGGGGGCCTACTCACGGAGTGCGCCCCTTGGGTCTCAAATTTTTCGACGTCCCCAGGGATTCCCCTTCGTTAAATAGGGATGTTCTAGACTTAGCGAAGCGCTCTTTTATCCCTCTTCCTTTAAACGCCCGTCTTTCCAAACTTCCCCCGGGAGTCTCAGAGCGAGGGGCCACGTGCATCCCGCGGATTCATTTTCAGTACGGGCTTAGCCTGCCCTTCCCTCCTCTCTTTCTTGACATCCTCCAATTTTATAACGTGGCCCCGGCCCAACTACACCCTAACGGGGTCGTTCTTATTCTGGCCTTCTTACTTAACTGTGCCCGGTGCGCCGTTTTTCCTTCCCTCTTGCTCTTCCGATCCTTCTACGCCTTACGGAAGGTACACGCATCCTTCCCGGGTGTTTTCTCTTTTACCATTCGATCCGGGATAAAGGACTTCATCCTGTCCAAACCCAAATCCGCTAAAGGATATCCTTCAAAGGGTTTCTTCCTGTGCGATTCCCAGGCTTATCCTATGCCTACTTGGAACGACTTCCTCGTTCCAGAAGAGAAGAAGCCTCTTTCCAATCTCCCGGCGAACATTGCCAGTGACCATAACTTCCTCCGCCTCACCCCCCTTGATATGGATTCCTTCTATAAGAACGGGAACGCGGGCTATTTCTGGCCTCGCGGGATCTATCCCCGCGACCTCTTCACGCTCCCGCGCATCTCCGCGGTGTGGCCAGATGGAGGTGCCTATTATGGTTTTATCAAGATTTTTTTTATTTTATTTTTAGTCTAACTTCATTGTTTGTTTGGTTTCAGTACAACCTTCTTTGTACGCAGACGTCATGGCCCTCACCGACAAATCTTCCGGGGGCGATGCTCTAGCGGGGAACGCTCACCCAGATCAACAGACTCCTTCAACACCGCCAGTAGCTTCCCAACCTGGGCCACCTCCCCCCGAGAACCCCGCTCTTGTCCCTCAGAGGCCTCGTGCGCCGCCCAAGTCTCGCCAGCAGACATCCTCCGGGCCTTCTTCTGAGGCCCGCGCTACTCCCGGCTCGGCGCCTACCCCCGGGCGTCGATCCTTCATCCAACACCCTACTTACAGCGGTGGGGCAAGCTCGCGGTTCAAACGGCCGCCTCCTAGCGAGCTATCCGGGTCGCCCCCTTCCTCTCGTCAGAGGACCCAGGACTTCCCTCCTCCTCCTCCTCCTCCGCGGGCTACTGCTTCCGAAGCTATCCCGGAAGAAAAAGAAGAGGTAACCGCTATTCTAGATCTGTCTTTTATCTAAGGTAATTCCTTCGTTTTCCTTACTTTCTTGCTTCTTCTTTGTTGTGCAGAGCATTACCTTTGCCGACGCCGTCCTGGCGGACTCTCAGTTTGCCGAGGCATTGAACCGGACCTACTCCAAATACAGCGCGGGGCTGTTTGCTAAGATGGAGAAGGAACTCCGCGAGACCAGGGAGAAGCTAGCCGGGCAAGATGGCCTCACGGCCCAGCTAGAAGAGGCCAAAAGGAAGCTGGCTGATAAGGAGAAAAAGTTGGCGGAGGTGGAAAAGAAGTACTCCGCCCTGAAGAAGGACAAGAAGAGTTCTCAGCTCGAGGCCTTCAATGCTGTCACACAGAAGCTCCTTCGCTCTGAGGCGTTCGAGAAGAAGCTGGAGGGGATTGCTGCTGCGGCCAGCGCGGACGCCTGTCATGAGATGTATCGGAGTTTGCGGGGTTGGTTGCCCGGGCCCGCGCGTCTTGATGCCCATGCGTCCTACTATCGGCCCAAGGCCAATGACCTGTTAAACCATCGCTTCCGGGATCTTCAGGAAGCGAGTCTGGAAAGTTTGGTGCCCCAGCTGTGGCGATCCCTAGAGATGTCCTCCCGGGCTTCTTCTGCTTCTGATATCAGGAAATTGAAGCTCCCCGCAATCGGTGAGGCCTCCTGCCCCGACCCTGGCTCCGAGGACTTCAATGTTTATGGGGTCGTCCCAGAGACACCCCATTGGGCAGAGAATTATCTCGAATACTGCGCGGTGCCTGACAATTTTGGGTACCAAGCGGTTCAAGTCCAAGGGGGGGACTACCGGGTTGGCCTTGCTGCGGGTCAAGACGACCTTCTTTACCAAACCCGGAAGGCTACGCGGAAGGTGGGATACCCTGAACGGTCCACTGATGAGCCCGCCGTGGACGCCCCTGCTTATGCCGGCCCCGAGTGGACCACCGAGGATCTGGTGGAGCTGGAGAGGAGGTTCGAAAGAGCCCACGCTGTTCCGGGAGAGGGGCACTCTACTGGAGACCATGTATAACTCTAGACTTTAGCCTGCCTTTTCCCTTGTAATCTTCCTTTTTTAAACGTTTTGTAGCTTTCCTTCCCCCGGGGAAGTGTATGTAGAACTTTGGCCTTGGTGCCTATTTTGATTATGACAAGTTCTGCCTTTTAATGATATTACCGTTTTCTTTTTTTTTGTAGTCTGAGCGTCCCTTAGAGGAGATTCTCCCGCGCGGGCCCATGCCTTATGTTTTTCCTCATCCTAGTAGTTCTTCCGGCACCTACTTCTCTCTCCCCCGCGCTGGGTGCCTCCAATGCTCTTTCCTTCAAAGGAAGCTAGCCCATTGGCGGTTTGGAGGCGACCAGGCTAACCGGGCATTAGCTGAGGCGGGGTTGGAATGCTTCCTTCAAGAGATTGGGTCGATCCGGGTGCTGGTGGCATTTCTTAAGGCAGTTGATGCCAAGTTCGGGTCGTTGAACCAGTGCTTCGACCTTGCTTCTGATCATATGCGGGAGGCCCTGAACTCTCACCAGACCATAGCTGAGCTGAAGCCCTTCACGATGACTCCCAGCATCGTACTGCCAAGGAGTTAGGTATGGTGTGGGGTGAACTAGAGCGGGCGCAGGAGAAACTGAGGACATTGGAGACCCGCTCCGCTCAGAACAAGCTTCTCTGCGACTTTGAGAAGGAAAATCGGTCCCTTACTCATAGGAATAGGGTCCTCCAGGATGCTCTATTAATCACCCGGTTATCCTACCACATGTTGGGTCTCAAGAATGGCTTAGTTGGGGTATCTCCTCTTACCGATATTCCAGCCGGGGTTCGCAGGACGATAGAACGTATGGAGGCTAACCCGAAGAGGTTTGGTGAGGGAGCTCCTCATCGTAAGGCCTATCTGGATGTCGTTGAATGGCATAATAAGATAGCCGCGGGGGAAGTTGAGCCCTATCCCTCCATCCTTCGCCGAGTTCCTGCCCGGGCGGAGGTGGACGTGGCATACGAAAGATATGAGGACATGACTGTGTCCATTGACCCGGAAGAGGTGGCCCGCCGGATAAGACGCATCCGGGAGATTGCCGACTCTGGGGTCACCACGAAGGGGATTAAGACCGCCGAAGGTACTCGTATTAACCGGGAAGAGAAGGGTAAAAGTGCAGCAGTTATGTTTCCTAAGTACAGGTTTGTTACTTCTGCCGGGGTGAGAAGAATGCGCCTGGCGGAGCCTTTTCCAGAGGGATCCGTGGTTGTGCCCATCCCTGAATTAAACGAAGAAGACGCCGCGCAATTGGAGGAGGAGCTTGCGTGGAATCAAGCCCCGGATGCCCGCTTTGCCGAAGATCTCCTGTCCTCACAATTCTTCGGAGGGGGTTTCCGCCCGGGTAACCCTGAGGGTGCTTCCGGGTCAGGTCCCAAGTGGGTATAGTAGCAAGTAGATAGGGATACTTGTATGTAAATTGCTTCTGTAATCGTCCTATAATAAATATGACCGCATATTCATGCGATTTGTAATTCAGCGGATTGAATAAAATTGTTTTTTTTTTCTTTCTTTTTCGAAAAGACCCTTCTCATTAACTTTTCCCTGTAAACATTACATTCTTTGATCCCCGGGCTTCATTCAAGCTCCGGGTCCATTCTAGCGGGGCACCCAAATGGGAGCTACCCATGGGTCCCTTTTAAGCAAATATTCCTCTAAACCCGGAACGAGGCCGAGCGTCGGGTTCTCTCTCTCTCCGGGCATATTCATGCTTCCGGGAGGGGTATATCCATACCTGGCATATTCATGCCTAGCATATTCATGCTTAGCGTATTCACACTTCCGGGAGGGGCATACCTATGCCTAGCATATCCATGCCTGGCATATTCATGCTTTAGTAGCTGTGGTATGATGCGGGGTACTCTACTTCCCGTAAAACCTTCTCAGGTTAGCTACGTTCCACCTCCTGGGGATCTCCTTTCCTTGCTTGTCCTCCAGCACATAGCTCCCTCCCGGGTGTGCTTCCTTGATCTTGTATGGTCCTTCCCAGTTGGGTGCAAGTTTGCCCTCCGGGGCTTGGCGGCTCTTATCGTTCCTCCTCATTACCCAGTCTTCTGGGATGAAGACTTCTTTCCGCACCCTTCTGTCGTGGTACCTCTTTACTCTCTCCTTCACCTTGGCTTCCTGAAGTGCCGCATTCTCTCGCTTCTCTTCCAGGAGATCCAAGTCAAGGCGTCGTCCATCGTCTTCTTCTTCCGGGCGCTGGTATTGAGTTCGAGGGCTTGGGATCCCAATCTCTGCGGGTATTACTGCCTCTGACCCGTACACCAAGCCATACGGAGATTCCCCGGTAGCTGAGCTTTCTGTAGTCCTATGGGCCCAAAGAACACTGGGTAGCTCCCAGATCCAATTTCCCCGCGCGCCTTCCAAGCGGGTTTTTAGTCCTTTGATGATGGTGCGGTTGGTGACCTCTACTTGCCCGTTCGCCTGGGGGTGGTACACCGACGTCAGCTTCTGTTCTATACCATACTTGACACACCATGATTTGAAAGGATCGTTCTCGAACTGCGCCCCGTTATCCGTGACTATGACCTTCGGGATGCCGAATCGACAGATGATGTTCTTCCAGCAAAACTTGACACAAGTTAGTCCCCGTATGTTGGTGAGCGGCTCTGCCTCCACCCATTTGCTGAAGTAATCGATCGCTACGATCAGGTACTTGGCTCCTCCCGGGGCAGTCGGGAATGGTCCGACCAAGTCAATTCCCCATCTGCTGAACGGCCAAGCTCCTGTGACTCCGACTAATTCTTCCCGGGGAACATGGATTAGCGGGGAAAATGCCTGGCATTCCAAGCACTTCTGTACATGTTCTTCCGCATCTTTGAACAACGTCGGCCAATAGTACCCCGCCTTAAGATCCTTTTGGCCAAGGTGCGTGCTCCCTGGTGGCTCCCGTTAGATCCCTCGTGCATCTCCCGGATGAGGTATCGGCCTTCTAACCTCTCTACACACTTTAGCAGAGGCTGGAGGTACCCTCTTTTGTACAGCTCCCCTCCCTGGATCACATACCTAGGCGCCTTAACTCTTAGCTTCCGGGCCTGGGCCCTATCCTCCGGGATGGTTCCTTCTTCTAGGTATGCCCGCATGGGCCTGATCCAGGATTCTTCCTCGTTCACCAGCATTACTTGATTGCTCTCCTGGTAGCTCCTCCTCCCTAATACTTCCAAGTATAACTTTTGGTCGGGCTCAGGTTTCAACTCTGAGGAGGCCAATTTGCTCAAAACGTCTGCTTTGCTATTCTTCTCCTGGGGAACTTGAACCAAGTCGAAGGTTTTAAACCCGGCTATCAAAGGCTTTACCACTTCCAGATATTTTTGCAGGCTCCTCTCCCGGGCTTCATACTCTCCCTTTACCTGTTGCACCACAATTTGGGAATCACTGTGTGCCGTGAGAGTTTTGATGTCCATATCCTTTGCCAACCTTAACCCTGCGATCAAAGCTTCGTACTCGGCTTCATTGTTGGTTGTTCTGAAAGTGAATTGGACTGCATAAGAATACTCCTTCCCTTCCGGGCTGATTAACAATATTCCTGCTCCACTGCCCCCGGAGTGCGCCGATCCATCCACATATAACTTCCAAGCCGGGTCTGTCTCAGCCTTAGCCGTATCCTCCGGAGTATTAGGCGTCTTCTGTTCCTCATTTATCCTTGCTTCTGATTCCAACAGGAAGTCCGCTAGGGCCTGGCCCTTGATAGCCCTCCTTGGCTCATACCGGATTTCATACTCTCCCAGCTCTATGGCCCATTTCATCATTCTCCCTGATGCCTCCGGCTTGAACATGACTTGTCTTAGCGGGTAATTGGTAAGAACCACTATGGGATGGCCCTGGAAGTAGGGCTTAAGCCTCCTTGAAGCATGCACCAGCGCCAGAACCAACTGCTCCAACTCAGTATACCGGGTTTCTGCCCCCCGAAGTGCCCGGCTGACAAAATAGATTGGGTGCTGCTTTCCCTCCTCTTCTTTGATTAGTACGGCACTTAGCGCCTCCCGGGACGCCGCTATGTACAGAAAAAGCTCCTCCCCCGGGAGGGGCTTCTTTAAAGTTGGCAACTGTTGAAGGTGCTCTTTCAGATTTTGGAATGCCTTCTCACATTCTCCAGACCACTCAAACGCCTTGGCCCTCCTGAGAATGTTGAAGAAAGGCAACTGCCTGTCTGCTCCCTTTGACAGGAACCGACTGAGGGCCGCGAGGGACCCTGTTAACCGCTGTACTTCTTTCACCGACCTAGGGGAGGTCATCTTAGCTAAGGCTTCCACCTTCTCCGGGTTGACGTCGATGCCCCGGCTTGACACCATAAAACCCAAGAACTTCCCCGCACCCACTCCAATGGTACTTTTGGAGGGGTTCAGCTTTAGATTGCTCCGTTCCAGCTTTTCGAACATCTCCTCCAGGTCATTCAAGAAAGCCCCGTAAGCCCTACTTTTAACCACCATGTCGTCAACATACACCTCCATGTTTCTTCCCACTTGATCCTTGAAGAGTTTGTCCACCATTCTCTGGTACGTAGCCCCCGCGTTCTTCAGCCCGAAGGGCATCTTCTTGTAGCAAAAGGTTCCAAAATCGGTGATGAATGAGGTTTTCGCCTTGTCCGCCTCATCCATCTGCACCTGGTGATACCCTTTATGTGCGTCGAAGAAGGCCAGCACCGAATACCCCGCAATAGCCTCTGCCAGCCGGTCCAGATTTGGGAGAGGATAGCTGTCTTTGGGGCAGCACTTATTCAAATCCGTAAAGTCAATACACATGCGCCAGCTTCCATCGTGCTTCTTTACTAAGACCGGGTTAGCTATCCATTCCGGGTAGATGATTTCCTCGACCACCCCGGCTCTCTCCAGCTTCTTTACTTCATTCTTTATAAATTCTGCTCTTTCCGGTGCTACAGGCCTTTTCTTCTGCCTGATTGGTTTAGTTGCAGGGCTTATGTTCAGCTTGTGTACCCCCAACTCTGGTAACACCCCCACCATGTCCTCCGGGCTCCACGAGAATACTCTCTGATACTTGGCCAAAAGTTCATTCAGTGCGCCTTTTACTTCCTCCGGGAGGTCTTTTCCCACCGTGACCGTCCCTTTGTCCGCCACCTGCATCTCCTCCAACTCCTGGCGGGGAACTTCTCCGTGTACCACCCCTACTGCTTTCTTTGCGTCCAGCACCGCCGTCATCATGCAACTTCTTGCGACTGCTTGGCTACCCCGCACGACCGCCACACCTTGCGCAGTGGGGAACTTCATCGTCAGCAGATACGGACAACTCGCTGCCCGGGCTTGAGTTAGCCATGGCCTTCCTATGATCACGTTGTACGGCGAGGGTGCGTCAATAACCGCAAAGTTGCATGTCACCGAGATCCTCTTGCTCCGGTCCTTCTCATCCACCATACACACTGCAAGGGGAATAACACCTAGTGGAACTTCGGGTTTGCCCGTGAACCCTGACAAGGGAGATAAGGGAGGTTTAAGGTTCTGTCTCCCAATTCCCAACTGATCGAAACAAGAAGCGAACATGATCTCCACGCTGCTCCCATCGTCCACAAACACCCTTTTGACCAAGAAGCCTTCAATCTCCGCCGTTACCACCATCGGGTCAGAATGGGGTATCTGCGGCGGGGCTGCATCCGCTTCAGAGAAAGTGAGAGCTTCATCGGGGCGAAACCTTTTCCCCTGAACCTCCCCCGGGGAAACATACCGGGTCCGGGCCCGGATAGCGGAGACTGACTAACATGCTTCTCCGACTTCTCCGTTGATCACGTTGATCATCCTGTTGGGTATTGGGGCCAGCTCCACTGCTTGGACCGGCGCGGCGGCTATGGCGGGCCTCCCCGGGGCCCTGTTACCTTGTTTGCCTTGGATTCTTCCGTTTCCTCTCCCCGGGTTAGGTCTCCACCTCCTGCGGGGCTGCTCCTGAGGCTGGTCCCGGGGATTCTCCTTCTTTACCTCCGCGGCCACGCAATCTCTCAGCTGTCCCCGTTCTATCAATCTTTCTATCTCGTTCCTCAGCATCCTACACCCCTCTGTCGCATGCCCATAAGACTTGTGGTAGGCACACCACTTGTCCGCGTTTTCCCTAGACGGGGTCCCGTGGATGGGCAATGGATCCGGGAACAGGTCCTTGTGGATAGCATGAATCTCCGATCGGGATTTGCTGAGCGGGGTGAAACTGTCCGCCCTTGCCCGGTTTATCAGTGCGGGAGCGGGGTCCCTTCTACTTGGGTCTGCCATTCTCCTTCTTTCTATCTTATCCGGGAGGAATCCCCCAGATTCTTCCTTTCTCTTCTGTGTGGCATCATTAATCGCGCAGTATAGTTGTACCGCCATTTGCAAGTTGTGAAAGGTTTCCGGGATATTTTCCATCAACTTCTGGAACAGCACCATATCCCTCAAGCCATTTATAAATCCGCTAATCACTGCCTTCTCCTGCTGCTGCCTGTCGACAACCTTCATGCTATCGTCCATGTACCTTCGATAGTATTCCATTGACCCTTCTGCAGCCTTCTGCCGGGTAGCCAAAAGCTCAGTCAACTGCTTTCCTTCCTTCTTTAATCCGGCGTATCTAAACAGCAAGGCCTTAGAGAAATCGTAATAATCTCTGAGACTTTCTCGAGGCAACGAATCGAACCATGAGAGACAGTTTCCTCTCAGGTAACAGCCCACCAGCTTGCATCTTAATTCCTCCGGGAAGTCCCTTGACACCATTAGGTTCTGGTACGTCCTGACAAACTCCTCCGGGTCTGTCTCTCCATTATATGTTGGGATTCCCTCCGGGGTCCGTAGGCCCGGCGGCCATGGGTACGCGAGCACTCGAGGTACCCAAGGGGAGGTAGGTTTAGCTCCGTTTCTTCCCACCAGTTTGTCTAGCCGAGCCTCCAAGGAGTTGGGGTCCTGCTGTGCCACCTGATAGCCCCGCATCCTATCGTCCTCCCGATAGTATCTCTCCGGGTAACCGAAGTTCATCCCCATTGATCCATACATGGGTCCGGAATACTGGATCGGGTTTCCCTGGGTTCCAGGGGCCTGATACCCAAACGGCTCCGCAGGCATGACTGGCAGGTCATACCCAATTTGTCCCGCCCCCCAACTGGAACGCGGGTAATAGGGTGGAGCATGTGGAACCAGATTCGATTGTTGTCCCGTAGCCGCTCCTCCTCCAACCCCGAAATTCTGAGGGAAAGAGGGTGGGACGGTGGAGCAATTTACACGCCCCTGTAGCTTTGGCGGCTGAACGGCTCCGTCCAAATCAATAACCTCTCTTTGGTACCCCCCTAGAGGACCTGCCTGGTTCCTCCCGGGTTCCATTCGCCTCAGGTTTTCCCGGGTGGAGAGTACCCACTGACGGTACAACTCTTTGTTGGCTCTCATAAATTCCAAGGCCGCCACTTCCTCCGTACTAACTAAAAGCTGCCCCTCCTCCCGGGCTTCAGGTCCATGGTCCCGGGTGGTGCCATCCCCGGCGAGCCCAAGCCCTTCCTGCTCATCCTGGTACTCTCCTTCCGAGTAGGCTTCGTCGGAGGCAGTTTCAACGTGGCCGTCTTGCGGTACCCCTAGCTCTCGCTGGTGTCTAGCCTCCTCCTGCAACTGCCTTAAGGTCACCTCGTCTCCCGGGGGTGGAAGAGAATCTCCCCTTGAAGGTGCCGCGTTCTTCTTAGGGCGCCCGCGCCCTCTCCTTGGCGACTCCATCCTGCGAAGGTGGAAAAATCCCACCGGGCGTGCCAATTGATGCTACCAGTTTCCGCCCGTCTTCCTGATTGGACGCTTCCCTAGTCCCCTCCTCGGCCGGCCCTCTTTAGTCCTGCAAAACAATCCCCGGGGGGTATCCCGGGGAAGAAGCTCCGGCGTGATGATGAGATGGGGATAGTGGGGAAGGAAAACGTACGGAAGGAACTCTCAATATAAGGTAGAGAGATATGAGTCACATACCTTGTTCACTGTTTGAGACTAGTATTTATAGCCGAGCTAGCCTGCTTGAGATAAGATGCAGGACCACTTTCCTTTGTCCCCATCCGTCCTTCTTTCTTGTCCGGACGTGCTCCTTAGCGGGAAAGGTATCGCCCTAGACGTGCTGGGCCGCGGACCATGTTATCGGCCCAGTAGGCCTCTGGGCCAGTAATATCATTACTCATTCCACCTCAAAGTTTGTGATAATCATAAATTGACCCACAAACTTTGTAATGAATAATATTACCAACTCTAATTCAATTTATATAAAAGGAAAATTAAAATTTTCTGGATATAAACAAATTGAGTTACATTGCTATGTAGACACCGGTGCAAGCATGTGTGTTGCTAGCAAAAATGTAATACCCAAGGAACACTGGGTAAATGTAGAAAGACCAATAAGAGTAAAAATTGGAAATTGATCTCACATTATGCTCTCTAAGGTCTGTAAAAATCTTAACATAATGATAGCAGGGGAAATATTTCATATTCCAACTGTATATCAACAAGAATCTGGAATAGATTTTATTATTGGAAATAATTTCTGTCTGTTGTATCATCCATTTGTCCAATACACATATAGGATAATTTTCACTCTAAACAATAATCCTGTACATATAGGAAAAATAAGAAAAACTCTTAGAGTAGGAGTTCCAGGTTATTTAGAATACATGAAAAAGAAGTCTAAATTACCAAAACCAGAGGCGCTAAATATTAGCCCTAATAAAATTGCTTCTCTTTTAAGGAGGGGGGGTATATATACTAAAGAACAACAACTTTTTGTGCTTCAAAATACAAAACTTTGTAAAATAGAAACACTTTTAGACTCTGTGTGTTCAGAAAATCCAATAGACCCTAACAAGTCAAAATATTGGATGACAACAACCATAAAATTAATCAACCCCAAGACAATTGTAAAGGTTAAACCAATGCAATATAGTCCTAAGGATAGAGAAGAATTTGGAAAGCAAATTAAGGAATTGCTAGAATTAAAAGTAATTAAACCTAGCAAATCACCTCACATGTCTCCAGCTTTCTTGGTAGAAAATGAAGCTGAGAAACGTAGAGGAAAAAAGAGAATGGTAGTCAACTATAAGGCTATAAACACAGCTACAATAGGAGCTACAATAGGAGACAGTCATAACCTCCCTAATAAAGATGAGTTATTAACTCTAATAAGAGGAAAGAAAATATTTAGTAGTTTTGATTGTAAATCGGGATTCTGGCAAGTATTGCTAGATGAAGAATCACAATTATTAACTGCTTTCACATGTCCACAAGGCCATTACCAGTGGAATGTTGTACCCTTTGGGTTAAAACAGACTCCAGCCATATTTCAAAGACATATGCAAAATGCATTCAGAACCTTTGAAAAATTCTGTTGTGTTTATATTGATGACATTTTAGTCTTCAGCAATAATGAAACAGAACATCTGTGGCAAGTAGCGGCAGTACTCAAAAAATGTGCTTCTCTGGGAATAATACTCTCAAAGAAGAAAACACAGCTTTTTAAAACTGAAATCAATTTTCTAGGACTAGAAATTGAAGAAGGGTCTCATCGACCTCAAGATCATATCCTGGAACATATTCAAAAATTCCCAGATATCCTTGAAAACAAAAAACAGTTGCAGAGATTCTTAGGAATTCTCACTTATGCTTCTGATTATATTCCTAAGCTAGCTCAGATCAGAGCACCATTACAAGCAAAGCTTAAAGAAGATGTTCCATGGGAATGGAAAGATACAGATACCAACTATATGGTAAAAGTAAAGAAAAGTTAAAAAAACTTTTCTAAGCTTTATCACCCACAACCTGAGGATAAACTGATCATAGAGACTGATGCATCAGATTTATTCTGGGGAGGAATTCTTAAAGCAGAAAATAATGGTAAAGAGTACATTTGCCGATACACTTCAGGAAGCTTTAAGGCTGCTGAAAAGAATTATCATAGTAACGAGAAAGAATACCTTTCTGTTATTAGAGTAATTAAGAAATTCTCTGTTTATCTAACTCCTTGTAGGTTTTTAGTAAGAACAGATAATAAGAATTTTACTTATTTTCTAAAAATAAATCTAAAGGAGATAGAAAGCAAGGTCGTCTAGTTAGATGGCAAATGTGGTTATCTAGATATGATTTTGATGTTATTCATATTGCAGGTACCAAGAATTATTTTGCAGATTTTCTTACCAGAGAATTTCAGCAAGATTATAAAGAATAATACAAATGTTTCTAACGTTTGTTTCTTTGTGAAGCATCCAGCATGGATGAAATGGAGCAGCTAAAGCTGCAAGAAGGACTTTTAGTCCAAGAACTAGAGCTGGTTCGAGCCAAGCTCAAGTATCTCAACCTGATTAAAGTGGGTAAAGAAAAAGAACAAGCTTCTGAAAATGAAGTAAAAAAGGTTATCTTATCGCCTTCTCCCTCAAAAGAGAAAGATAAGACTATTCCAACGCAAACGGCAGTTGGTAAAGAATCAACAAATCCGTTGAAGGCTGTGGATTTGCCAAAAATCCAGAAGGAAGTACAAACTTCCATCAAACTGGTTAGCCCAGTAGAATTTTGCTTAAGGCCAAATAAGGGAATTCCAATCCCACAGTCTAAAGTTACGCCTTTAGCATCGGAGAAATCCGAAGAGGGAATTCAAATCCCAAAAAGATCTAAAACATATTATGTTGTTTATAATGGTCCCAATGCTGGAATCTATGAAGATTGGAGCTTCGCCAAAAAAGCAACTGAAGGAGTCTCCAACATTGCGCACAAGAAGTTCAAATCTTTCCAAGAAGCAAGAACTTCAGCAGACCTATACACTGGGTCATCTTTATTAGCACCTCTGGAGCTAATTACCAATGGCGAGATGATGAAGTCTAACACCTTCAGTGCAGCTCTGTTGTCCAAAAAGAAGTCATTGACCTCGTTAGGAAGACTTCCCAGCAAACCTAGGGAAGACACGGTAAATTCTGCAAAAGTAGACTACACCGAGGAAATTACCGAAGCATGCTTTGAATACTGCTACCGATATGCAAGATCTGCCAACGAAGAAAGGTTTTTGGAGGAGAAGTTCTTCACTACAGACTCCAAAAATTTAAGTTATTACAACTTCACTAAGAATGCTAATCCTGAACAGGTTTACGAGGCATTCCAATATGGTTTGGTAAAAACCATATATCCAACTCCTAATTTGTTAGAAATTAGCCATTTCCCTAAGGCTATTATCGACACAATTAAGACTTTTAGGAAAAAATGCACCAAACCGGGGCAGGAAGTTTTTCTAAAAATTAATAGTTCCGGTCCATACTGGAATCAATTAGGATTATTGGTATATCATCCTCAGCATTTGGTCCAGATCGGCATTTGCAAAAGGGATCATTATCATCCATCCCAGCCCATGGAGTGCAAGCTCGAGGCTAGCGATCTGCTACCCTTAGCAATAAAAAGACTAGAAGGTTTTATTCAAAAACTTTTCAGTTTCAGCTCAGATGATGGGTTATTTGTAAACTATCAAGATACCACCATCCTGATATACAGCAAGTCACCCAAAAAGATCAGCGAAGCCGACGAAGGCAAATTTGTTAAATTCCAAAATACTTTGGTTAATCCATTTGTTTTGGGAGAACATATTCCAGACCTTTGTAAAAGGATAAAGAATTACCGCAGTAATTATTTATGCGGTAGATGCTCAGAAGAAAGTGGATCCTCCACTAAAGAAGATAGTGACCTCTCCACTAACAAAGTTGCCGACAGCTCAAAGGACCCCTCCACTTCAAGTGACAGCAGGTAGTGGATAATAATGCATCTGCTTTAGGTGGATACAATAATGCATCTGCTTTAGTAAGGTGCAATAATGTAAGTGCATTTGTACGTAAGGGATGACGCACCCCTCTTTAATAATACAGATCCTTCCTTCTCTATAAAAGGGAGTTCATTTCTTGTAATAGAGGAGCGCCCCTCACTTCTGCGCCTCATTGTAATTTACTTTCAACCTCTGTAATCACCTGGAGACGAACCTCGTCCAGGATTCTGTCTGATCTTATGATCATTATGTGTGAATAAGAAGCCCTTTAGGGCCCTTTTGTAATTACATGTAAGTTTCCATAATCTTTATCTTCTTGCTTATTATTGATTGTTGTATACATGCTTATCTGTTATAATGAAACCTGGAGTCCGTAGAATAGGGAGTACCGCTTAGGCAGGTGGCCGTTTAGGGAAACAAGATTCGTAGGATTGGTTAAGTTATAAACAGAAAGCATGATAAAAATACACTCTTAATAATATAGTAAAGAAGGTAAAAGGAACTTGCATAAATTACTTAGGGTTCTAAAGTATTAAAACATTTTAATCTTCAGCTATTAAAAATATTTATATGCTCAAATGAGTAAAAACATCTGTAAGTCTATTCTCGACAGAGAACTAACTAAAGAAGATAAGCAATTATCTAAATTTCGTAGAATTGACCCTTATAGTCAATCTAGATATAGTTATGGAATAAAATTTTGTGAAAAACATCAAGTTGGTGTTTATTACATGAACACCTATAAAGGATGCATAAACTGTATCAAACAAATCAATCTAAATTCCGCGGGAGAAACATCCCGTACCTAAATAAAAGAATCTTAAAATTCCGCAAGAGAATGAACTCTCAAAAACCTGGTATCAGAGCCATGTTTAAAGTAACAATAATTATCTAAAAGATTCAACATTAAAATGAATCATTTAAATGATATAGAAGAAACAATTGATGAAAATCAAGATGTTTCTAATGTTCAAACCTTTGAATCTAATCAAGGATTCAACGGAAGTTTTTTGATAAAACAAGAATTACTTTCAAAAATTAGGTCCTCAAGACTTAATTTAAGAAAAGAAAATATTTTTAATATATCTCTTTTAGAGAAATTAAAAAGGAAAAACAGCATCTACTATTTTGTAGGTACTAAAGAAATGCATGTAGATATCAAAGATACTACAGGCGAAGTATATTTTCCTTTAATCACTCTAAAAGAAATTAAAGAAAATTTAAACAAAATAGATAGTAAAATTAGATCTACTATCACAATGGTACACTTTGGTGCCGTTAAAATCCTATTAAAATCAGAATTTCAAGAAGGAATAGATTCCCCAGTCAAAATGGTTTTAATAGATAACCGAATAAATGATAGACAAGATTGCATTTTAGGTGCAGCTAGAGGAAATTTAGCTTACCAAAAATTCATGTTTACAGTTTATCCTAAATTTGGTATTAGTATAGATACAGCAAATTTAGACAAAACATTATCTTTCGTTCATAAATTTGAAAGAGAAAATTTAATGAATAAAGGAGATAAAGTATTTAGCTTAACCTATCTGGTTGCTTATGCTTTAACCAATAGTCATCAAAGTATTGACTATAAAAAGAAAGAATATATCGAACTAGAAGATGTATTTTCACAAATAGGAACTGTTCAAGAAAAACAGTTTTCTGAAGTCTCTCCTATGGATAATTCTTGGGCTATTGATATAGCTAAAGATAAAAAACTCATGGGAGAACGTTATAAATCAAAAGTAGAAAGAAATAAGCTTATAATTGGAGAACCCTCCAGAAAAAGTATTTCCAAAGAACCTAGCAAGAGAGATCTCTTAACAGGAATTTCAAAAAGAATAGAAGACATGGAAAGTCAACTTGAACAAATGTCTTGATGAGTCTTAAAGAAATACAAGAAGATATAGGTTCTTTAAAAACAAAATTAGAAGAAATTCTAAAAATCCTAACTAACGAGGAAAATAAGTTAGAAGCTGCAGCAGCAAAAATTATTATTGAATTAAAAATAATAATTCAAGAAAACCAACTTAAAGTCCTAGAAGCCATAGAGCAAAAAGATTTAAAAATAACTCCTTTTGACGACAAGGAAAAACCTAAACCTACAGGTTTAGAAAAATATTCCTATCCCAATTATGGAGTAGGAAATGCAGAACTAGGATCATCTGGAAATCCTAAAGCATTAACTTGGCCATTTGGTAAAAATGACAAACAACCAATATGACCAATTATATACCAAAGATTTAAAAAATCTTTTGGGATCATCTAGAAAGTGATGAATTACAGGTAAAAACGAAGAAAATTTTGATTTACTTGACCATGCTCTTAGGTTGCTAGAATTAGAAAATGATGAACTAGCAAACCAAGAAATAGAAAACAGTCCTAAATGATGCTACTGAATCCGTCCGAGTTCCCGCTTAGGTGCTATCCGCGCCTCCTCGCTGGAAAGCCCGCGTATATCCTGCAAAACGATCCCCGGGAGGCGTCCCGGGGAAGAGGCTCCGGCGTGATGATGAGATGGGGGTAGCGATACGGGAAAACGTACGGGAAAAGCTCTCAATATGAAATAGAGATATAAGTCACATACCATGTTTACTGTTTTGGGGACTAGTATTTATAGTCGAGCTTTGTCTGCCTGGGGATAAGAAGCAGGACCACTCCCCTTGTCACCATCTGCCCTATTTCTTGTCCGGACATGCATCCTCCGCGGGAAAGGTACCGCTCAATCGGCACCGGGCTATGGGCCTTCTTCCTGGCCCATCAGAGCTCTGGGCCAGTATTATCACTAGCCCCCCAGACCAGTCATCCGGGGTTCTATGACGCGGGGGACCGGTCTTCTAAGATTCCCCTATTACTATTTTCTCTGTGGGACCCAACCGTGTCTATTAACTTTTGGCGGCGCCATCCTTCCCTATTCTGCACTAATCAATGCCTCGTTTGTTGTGTCATCATTGCTTTTCCTTCTTTTGAGGTGGCGGTTCCCCCTCATCTTTCTATATAAAGGGTCCGACCTCTTCTTTCGCAAGGTTACCTTCTTCAGATTTTCTCCAGACGCTCCGCCCTCCGTTTTTTTTTCAACCAAGTAAGCTCTCATTCCCTTTCTTCTTCATGGATTCCCCGCTTTCCTCCAACTATTCCTCAGACACCGAGGGAGTCCGAGATCGATTTGAAGCCCGCTCTCGGGCTGCTGATAACACGATTTCCTCCCCTTCCTCCCCAAGCGCCTCTTCCGAGGATTTCAATGTCTCCCGGGAACTAAACAACCCGGGTACATTGAACCCGGATGGAGCAGGCTCGCGTCCAGCCGGGCGGCCCAATCATCCCCGAGAGGATCAGGATGAGGGGGTATTGGGTGAAGGACTTGGTGGTGACATTCCCCGGGGACCTACTCATGGGGTGCGTCCTGTGGGCCTTAAATTCAATGACACCCCCGAGGATTCTCTTTCTCTAGGTAAGGATGTTTTAGACTTGGCTAAGCGCTCCTTTATTCCCCTTCCTCTAAACGCCTCACTTTCTAAACTTCCCCCGGGAGTCTCTGAGCGGGAGGTTTCGTGTATCCCGCGGATTCATTTTCAATACGGGCTTAGCCTGCCCTTTCCCCCTCTTTTCCTTGAGGTTTTCCATTTTTATTCGATGGCCCCAGCCCAACTGCACCCTAACGGGGTTGTTTTAATCCTGGCATTCCTGCTTAATTGCGCCAGGTGCCATGTTCCCCCTTCCCTTTTACTTTTCCGTTCCTTCTATGCCTTGCGGAAGGCGCACGCATCCTTCCCCGGCGTTTTTTCCTTTACCATTCGCTCCGGGATGAAGGACTTTATCCTGAACAAGCCCAGATCCGCCAAAGGATACCTTGCAAAGGGTTTCTTTATGTGCGATGCCCGGGTATATCCTATGCCCCCATGGAACGACTCTCTCGTTCCTGAGGACAGAAAACCCCTCACCAATCTCCCCGATATTGTTATTAGTGACCACAGTCTCCTTAGTCTTTCCCCTCTAAGTACCGAGGACTTCTTCAAGACCGGGAACTCGGGCTATTATTGGCCTCGCGGGATTTATCCCGCTGAGCTCTTCACACTCCCGCGCATAGCCGCGGTGTGGCCGGATGGAGGTGCCTATTAGGGCTTATATATTTTGTTTTGGTTCGTTTATATACATGCATCTAACTCTGATTTTCTTTTTTCCTGATTTCAGTTCAACCCACTTTGTACGCGGACGCTACTCCCTTTGACGAGATACCTTCCGGGGATAGCAGTCGCCAGGAAGATCTCCATCCGGGGATGGCCCTTACGCCCGAGCAGCCAGTGGTTCCTCCACCTGGTCCGGACGCTACCGAAAACCCCGGATTCATTCCTCAGAAGGTTCGCCAGCAGCGACCGCCTTCCCAGCAAATGGCCCAGGGGTCCTCCCCTACCCCGGGGAGAAAATCTTTCATCCGGCATCCTACTTACAGCGGCGGGGCTAGTTCTCGCCCTAAGCGGCCGCTAACCGATAACAAGGAGACTCCTCCGCATTCCCGTCAAAGGGTAGAAAGTGCGGGCCCGCCTCCCCCTCCTCCTCCCCCCGCCAATTCTCCCTTACGGGATAATTCTCAAGCTATCCCTGAGAGGGAAGAGGTATGTTAACCTTGCTTCTTATTTCTTACTTTCATCTTGTTTCTATTCTTCCGGGTGACCTTACTTTTGTTTTATTTTACAGACCACCACGTTCGCCGACGCACTCCTGGCGGACTCTCAGCTGGCCGACGCGCTCAACCGAACATACTCTAAGTACAGCGCGGGTCTATTTGCTAAGAAGGAGAGAGAGCTCCGCGATGCCCGGGAGAAGTTGGCCGGGCGAGATGACCTGGAAGCCCAGCTGAAGGCTTCTCAGAAGAAGTTAGCTGAGAAGGAGAAAAAGCTGGCGGAAAAGGAGAAAAAGTTGGCCGAGGTGGAGAAGAAATACACCTCCCTTAAGAAGGAGAAAAAGGACGCGCAGCTGGACGCTCTGAATGCCATAGTCCAAAAAGTCCTTCATTCCGCCGACTTTCAACAAGGTATTATTTTTGGGAATTAGTTTCAGTAATAAGGTTATTTAGGCAAAAAACTCAAGGAAAAAGATAATAATTTATGAGTTGGAGAGATCAGAATGGATATGGATCACGAGGTTTAACAGTTTTAAATTTTCACTTGGCCTCACTCTACATGCTTATATTTTTATTAAGTTAACTAATTAAAATTGATTTATTTTTAATTAGGTAATAATCCAAATAGACCCCCAATAAAATCTCACCCCCTTTACCCCAGTCAAAATCGAACTCAGAACCTCTGAGTAAAATTTAAGAAAATAAATTAAAAATGAAATTTAAATTTAAGAAAATAAAAAATTGAAAATTGATGTACACTCATAATTAAAATTATTTTATATTAAATACGTATTTTATTAACATAACAATATTATATTTTTCAACAAAATTTATAGTAAGCTACAATTCTGTTTTTGCACCGGCCTCCAAAATCTCAGGACCGGCCCTGTATACATATATATGGCAAAGACACCGCTACTAGCAATGCTGCCGCGGAAGAAGGCATACGTGGCGAAGATGAAGATCGTAGAGCGGTCCAACCGTAAGGAGAGAGAGATGGTGTCTCGTTTACTGGTGGAGCTGTTCAAGCTGATGCCGATGGTGTCGGTCGACGGCATAACCCTAGGGGGCAAGGAACGTCACACGGGAACGCAATTTGTACTTGAAAATTTTGTGTGATTAATTAAATATGCATGTTTTATCAAATTCTCTTAGTATGAGTTATTTTTTTTAATGAAAAATCAAATTGCATGTATGTGTGTCTTTGTCAACAAAAACAATTGTGAGCTAGTCCAATTTACGTGAGGAAAAAAACTTCTATAATTTGTATGTATATATATATATTTTTATTCGAATTATTTGACTATATTAATTCTAAAGTCCAATCCAAATATTTCTGTTCACATACGTACATTTAGGAAAAGTGCATGTAAAGTAAAGTGGTGATTGGGATGTAAAGTAGAGAGAAGGATACTTTTTTTTTTTTTTTTTCGGGCAAACCACCATTGGTGGGGGTTTATTATTGGCTTCCCCAAAGCCTTTAAGAAAAAATGGTAGTATAGTGAAAAATCATAAGCTAAAGAGGCATAATCTCAGCATCCTATGAAAGCTGAGATGGTGTAGAAAGGAACTACACTAGGCCAAAAAATACCATAAAAAAGAAGGAGTTTTTGGTGTAAACTCAATCTTTGGTGAGGAAGGATTTAAGTATAAGAGAAAGATATTTCACTTGCTTGTTAGTGAATCAAAGTGAGACACAAATCAGCCTATGAAACTTTTCATCTCATACTTAAAAACTTCAATGGAACTATATGAGGTTTGGAACCCTGAATGGTGCAGCTTGTTAGAACTTCTGTGTGAGGTATCACTATTAAAACTCCTTGTGATTACCCTGTCTTGAACCTGCTGTGTGCTGTGATTTCACCAGTCTTCTAAAAGCTGGCATGATGTGATGTACATGTCATGAGAGTAAACTTCAGCAGTATCTGTTCTGAGTAATTCTAAGACTTGGAACTTCATTAAGGTCCATAGCTATGAGAGCTCTGATATGCAGTGGGATATGATTCAAAACACCAGTGATAGAGTTTTGAAAAGAAAATTTTGCTAAAGCATCTGCTACTCTATTGGCTTCTCTGAAAACATGTACTAATTGGTTATCATCAATTAGCATATTGATTTCATCTACTAAGTTGAAGAGTTTCCAGTGAGCAGTAATTGGATTTATAATCATGGAAACACCAAACAAGCAGTCTGACTCAATGATAAAGTCATGTAATCCTATAGATTGTCCATATAGTATTCCATGCTTTATTGCCTTTAGTTCAGCCTCAATTGGAGAAGAGGCATCAATATACCACACTGAAGTAGTCACAAGTAATCCATATAAGTTTCTAACTATGCATGCTATTCCAGATTTTCCATTTGACCAAGAAGCATCTATATTCATTTTAAAACCTTGTGATGGTTTTTTCCAGCTAATTTTGGTGATTCTTGTTTTTGGTGGTCTGGTATACAGTGGTAGTAAACTCTTAGAGTACATGTCAATGTCAAATTGATTATGTATGTACATTGGTTTGACAATAAAGGAATAAAACACCATATCCTTGATTTCTTTCAAAATGAAATTAGCATTGGGCTTAACATTCTCATAAAGCATTTTATTTCTAGCCTTCCATAAGCTCCAGCAGATATATGATGTTATGTTCTGAGCTAATATGGATAGCAATTTTGTAAAACCAGTGTATGACAAATAGTATGACAATCTCCCCCAAATATCATGGAAAGTTTGATCTATAATACCAACTAAACAAAGAGCATTTTTTCAGGTTTGAACAGATAATTGACACTCATTAAAGAAATGATCAATAGAATCAGCTGCATTGCATAGACAACATTTGGAAGCAATTTGGAATCCATAGTGTATGAAAACATTATCAAATGGCAGTAGTGAATTAAAAGTTCTCCACATGAAGATAGATATCTTCTTTGGGATTCTTTTATTCCATAATTTAGAGAGAGATTGAGATGTACCTCTCTGTTCTTTGAGCATCAGATATGCTGATTTGTAAGAGAATTTCTCCCTGAGCTCTGGTTGCCATATGAGAATGTCTTCTCTGTGTGCCATTATAGTAGTTTCCTGCAAAAACATTAGGGCATTAGTAGGAAGCCATGAGGCTATGGAGGGTAGAAATAATGCCTTGTTATTGATGAAATCTGCTACAGTTGCAGTTTCTGGAATAATTGTTTGATCATGATGAACAAAGTCTATAATAGCTCCCCATGGAGTCCATTTTGTATTCCAGAAACTGCATGTCCCTACTCCATGAAGGACTCTGATGTGCTGTGTAGCAAATTCATCAACAAGACTTATTCTTCTCCATGTGGGTGAAACTCTATATGAGATAGGCAAAGATGCAATGAACAGGGTCCAAGGGGCAGAGGCTATTTGATACTTCCACCATAATTTTACTGAACATGCAAGTATGATGGTGGAGAAAGACCTAAAACCCAAACCATTTTGTGTGATAGGGTAACATAAATCATTCCATTTCCTCCAAAAAAAATTTGGTTTTAAGTCCAACTCCCCCCAGAAAAAAATTGAAATCAACCTTATGATTACCTTAATGATGTGCTTGGTAGGGGTTAGAACAGAGAAGACATGCTAAGGTAAAGAATAGATGCAAGATTTAATGAGAGTGAGCTTTCCTCCTGAGGAGAGCCACTTGTTTTTCCAATTATTAAGCCTTTTTTCCGCCATTTCCACCACAGGTTGGAAATGAATGTTCAAGGATTTTCCTTGGATTATGGGACATCCAAGGTATTTAAAAGGAAAACCTCAAATTTGGAAGATGAGGATGGAAACCTCAAATTCCAAGAGGCAGTACACAATCCCCTATCTAGTTTCTCTATTGTTGGGGATCTAAGCCTAGCATTAGTCCAAGTGAAAATGTTACCAACAGTGTTAACATTTTCCAAGGCTAAGCTATCAATGAACTGATTGAATTCAGAAATACTGACTAGATTAGGAGAAGATGGTCCCTTATACTCAGACACTGAGGTCATGGCATTAAAATCACCTATAAAAATAGTATCAGGGTATGTGATAAGTTTAAGACTATGCCACAGTGCCCTTCTACTCCTAAGGTTTCTAGCAGCATACACAAAAGCAGCATCAAACATGGCATTGGTGTGTTGACATGAAATAAAGACATGCATAAATTGATCATGATCCTGATTAAGAACTACTTGCATATCATTATTCCACATCAACCAAATATTACCAGAAGAGGATTGTAGGCATTGACTATAATGAAACTTTTTCATATAAGATATGCATTCCTCATTCTTATGCTTTGGCTCAATTAGACAGATGAGTTGAAAGTTGTGTTTTCTAATCTATCAAGAGATGTGTCCATCCCTCTAATGTTCCATACAAGGACTTTATTTTTGAGGTTTGTACACATCATAAAACATCATTTTTATGGCTGTTTGGTGATCCAGTCATGAATCTATTAACTTGGGTAAAGAAGGTTTTCAAAGGTACCTTAGAACTCACCTTGCCTTTACCTTTATGAGAGGATGGAAGAGAAGATGGGGTTATTTCATCTGTGGAACTGTCTGAGAGGGATTCCTCATCTTCTTTGAAAATGTCATCTTCCCTGAGTGTATTTTCATCCCCCTCCTCCATTATCAGTGGCATGAACCTGTTCCTGTTTCTGTCTTGAGAGTGGAAAAGAAACTGATCAGCTTTGTAAGGATTTATTGGGGAGGAGTTACCTATAGTCAGTCTGAGGTTTATATCATCCCATGAATCCCTGATATGTCTCCTGTGTTTTGGTGTGGTGAAAAGAGGACTATCAGGATGGTTGAGTTTTGAGACATCCATAGGTGTTGATGCTGACTGGAGTGGAGATTCTAGCACATATTCAAACAGTTCCTCAGAGCTAGAGTTGTCCTCTTTATGTGAGATATGCATCATATTAGGTGAAACCATAGAAGGATGTGGCTCCTTTGTTACTGTCAGTGGAGAGTGAGGAGATTCCACTTGCATGATCCACCATCTTGAGCATTTGTGTTCATCAGAGGTGCATTTGGTGCAGTGGCAGTGGTAGGTAGCTCAGCAACTTGTGGCTTTAACTGGTCATTGTTAACATTTGGGGTTCTGATTACAGTTTGAGGGACCTTACTGCCCATCCATTGTTGTCTAGCTTTCCTAAGCTCAGGGTGAAGCTGAATGCATTGCTCCTCATAGTGTCCAATGCATTTACAATGAAAGCAATAATAGGGGAGGTCTTCAAATTCTATTGGCAATTTTTCAACTCCATACTCAACACCATCCTCCTCTATTCCTACCCTAATGTGGTTGGGAAGCTTCTGTTGGATGTCAACTTCAACACAAATTTTAACAACAGATGACCTATAAAATGTGGCAGTGGCAATATCCATTTTGATAAATTTGCCTATTTGGTTCCCCATAGATTTAATCATATCATGATTGTAGAAGAAAATAGGTACCTTGGGGATGTTAACCCAAACTGGGACTATAGAGCTTTCTGTTTCTGGGGAGAAATCAATCGTCCACTTTAAGACCTTCATCGGAGCACCAGCGAAAATCCAACAACCTTTGAGCCATAATCTCTGGTAGTCTTCTTTGAACTGGAATATGATCAGAATGTGTCTGAAGTCGATGGAGCCCAGCTGATAATTGCCTTTGAAATCAACGGATTTGAACGCAGCTTGAAGTGATTCCATAGTTGGCTTGCTCCTTGCGAATTTTCCGACTAGAGCATTTTGATAGTGTGATGCGAGCGTCTCCGCCTCCTTTCGTGTGACGATGCATGCAATCTCGCCCTTGTAAAGTGTTTTGGGAACTAATTCTGGATTAGAGGGCAAAGAGTTGCTGAGAGGGGGAGGTCGGTTTACTAGAGTTTGGAGTAAAGTGTTCCCCGAGTTGATTCCACCGCGGTGAGGCGGTGGCACCGCCATGGGCACGGAGAGGTTGTGACCGTTTCTGACCGTTGAATTGTCAGAACGGTTATAATTTGGGTAAAAGAGCGGTGGAGGAGAGAAAATAATTGGCCGGAAAGATTATTTTGCTAGAGAGAAAAAATCGCATGAGAGAGAATGTGAATTTAGTGTACTAGTCATTAGATATACTCAAAGTAGTTTTAGAGAAGGATACTTCATTTGGGGTCAGTAAGATTTTAGCACACCAAAACTTTAAGTTTAAGATGAGTTTGACACAGTACACCAATTTAGATCCTAACATCCTAAGACATATAATAATATCGTTTGACACATTATTAGGTCCGCGCGATATTCAGATAAATTTTTGAAAGTTTAGATGAGTTCAATTAATTTTTAAAAGTCAGTTAATTTATTTTAAGTTTACATAAAGTTTGTTATTTTTATATAAGTTCAAATAAGTTTAGATAAGTTCAAATAACGTGGGAAAACCGAACCTAAGTTTAAATAGAATTGAGATCATCTACCCGAAATTACCAACAGGGCCGTTATATTCAATTACGTATTTGTATCCAAGGTTAGGTATTTGTAATATATTAATGATTATTTTTGAAATTTGAAAGAGTATTTTTTGTCATAAAAAAGGATGTTGGTTGGTACCAAGGTGCATGAGCAATTATCAAAACTAGCGGTATATTTAATCACTTTTAAAATACTTTTTATGTTATTCATTTTTACTAAACTACTTTATGAATTTATATGGAAATCTAACTATATATTTTAAAGGTGAATGTAAAAAAGACATTCATCGCCTCAAGGTGTACTATCACCATATCCTCAAGACTGGGTACATACTATGTCGGCTCAAGTTCGACTATTTGTACCATTCATATATTGAACATATATATAGGAGACATTACAAAAACTTAATAATATATATGTTTTTTTAATACAAAATCTTGGGTGAGACCGTCCTACCATATGCTTATGTTAGAACGAATGATAGTTCATGTGTTTAATAAATTTGTTCATGTGTTTCATAGCTTTGCTTGCTATAAGCTGGTTCATGTGTTTGACAGATTTGTTCGTGTGTTTCACAATTTTGTTTGTTATAATTTGTGTTCATGTGTAAATGAACTAAGAAAACTGTGAAACACATGAACAAATCCATTAAACACATGAACTATCATTCGTCCTACCATAAACTTATCGTAGGACGGTCTCACCCAAGACCTTCTCTTTTTTTGAAAAAATAATTACTTTCATTCAGGATAACATTCAGAATAATATAATAAATAATCATTTTATAACTACTTACACACTACTTAATTGATGTTCACGGTCCTTAATTGTCTTTTAAAAGTGGTAAGAAAAATATCCATAGCTATAGATATAGGGTTTTTTTTTTTTGACTAACCTGCACACCCACACACCCACTCTCTAATCTAATTGGGGAATAAATGGCACATTGGCCTCCCCAAAGATGGAGTCTGGGATCGAACCCAGGACATCCACCCCAGCCATGCATTTTGCATGTTGCTGGTGGCCATCTCCTCTAGGGAGCTTGGTTGAGATGGGGCTAAGTATATATATGAATTAATTTACAAAAAATGATGTACCTACATATACGAATTTTGATTTATCAAAGAACATATACGAAATTTAACACAAAAAGCTCAAGTTCGACTATTTGTACCATTCATATATTGAAGATAAAGATAAGAGTACTATATTGAATTGACTATACTTGCATGTGACTTTTACAACCGACCAATTAAACCATTTTAGAATTATTGCTCAGATTGATGGTGTGTTGTAATTTTAATTTTGTAAAAAGAATCCCAAGGAACGTGCTCGAGGAAGACTGAAATGTTGCACAATCAAGTTAGTATGTCTAGAAAGATAATGCTTTTCCTTGTCTTAGTTGGTTACAAATTCACAATCTTCCACTTGATCTTTAAACAATGATTTTATACTACTCTATATATAAAGATGAATCGGAAAATTACTTTCTTGCAGTAGTTGTATAGATAACAATGAATGTTGAGGATTCGGATTCCAATGAAAGTTGAGGTAAGTAAGATGACGTGCCTAATCTGAGTTCCCAAATAATCAGATTATTCAACAAGTTCCATTGGAATTCGTTATGTACTATGTAGATTCATGATAGCGTTGGTCATATTTGAATCTCCAACCCCTTGAATGCAAACAGTTCAAGATTGCTCCTAAATAATTCATTTCCAAATTTTACCCGTTTTCAGGGGACTATCCGTTTTGGTCTGGTTAGAAGATTCTTCAACTAAGTTATTTACTGATGTGATTATATGACTCCGTTATCTTGTGAAGTAAAAAAGGAACCTTGGAAAAGCAAACAAGTTTAGAAGTTATGTAGGGGACCAAATGCAGCATGAATCAAACAAGTTAGGGGGTCAAAAAGACAGTCATACCCTTCCAAGAATGGATGGAAAAATAAGGAAAAAACGTAAGGTTGGGGCCGTTTTGACATCAAAATTCGATGGGGGGCAAACTGGTACTTTGGAAAACGTTAGGGGACTATATAAAATTCTCTCTTACCTCAATCACCGGAATTTGGTAATTAATATGGTTGTAGTGTAATCCAAATAAAGATAGTTTTGTCTTTAAATAGTAATATTTCAATTTTTTTTTACAAATTCTCATTTGAGACACAGAAACCAAAGACTATAGACTCAGTTTAAGGTGTAAGAAGTTTTTACCAATATTACCAAAAAGGTTAGGGACTAGAATATAAATAATATCTTTATTATAAAATCAAAAACTGAATCGGGCTCCCATTCCCCCAAATCAGAAACTCAACCGCGACGACGTGATTTCCCTAGCTTCGACGTTTTCAAATCTTCGATTTTCCCGAACTCCGGCGACTTTTTCCGTCGCGATCCTTGGATAATCAGGTATTTCTGGCATTTTGTCTTGGTTTTTTAAAATTTTAATCGTTCTGTGTGGTTTTTTGACAGAGATTTTTGCAGATTTTGTTTCCTTTCCTGCGATCTCCATCGACTGTATTGATTTCTTCACTCTCCACAACTCAACGGCATAAATGTTTCTGTTTCTTCGGCTCAGCCATGGTTACCACGCTGATAAGCATCGCTAACCCTAGCTTGCTGGATGTGCTTTCGCCAAGGTGTTCCCCGAGGAGCGATTTCTCAAGTAAATTGACTGAATGATTGCTCAAGTAAATTAACTGAATGATCAAGCTCAATTTCATCGGATGTTCTCTTGTCTTGTGCTGCCTCCGTCTTGTTCTTAGTGGTCTTTGTATTCAAAGCTTCAGATCTGAAGTTTCTAACTGCAATATCATCATCTGAATCTTCTAGTGACATGATCTTCTTATCTTTGTTTAACTTTGATTGTGGGGTCATCCAAGCATATTTCGACGTCCCCGTCTTCTGTGTAGCGTCACAGAGCTCGTCGAAAGACACGCAGCTTTTCTCTTTTTGTGTTTGACTATTTGCAATTTAGTCCCTCAACTTTAAGTTCTTTATACAGTGGCGCCGAGAGTAGAATATTTACATAATGACCGCCATTTTTCTAATTTACTGGTATTATGTTATTCTTTTCCCCTTGGTCTTCACAAGAACATATCTCACCCAAAATTTTCTCAAAACAAATATGCTTACATGCATATAGCCTTAGGCCTTGTATGTCAGGGTTTTTCTGTAGATCAGTTCAATTCAATTCAGTTCAGTAAAAATATAATTTTACAATTCAGTTTAATTTATTCATCCACTCCTTTTGACAAGAATCTGCTGAGGGCTGCAAAGGACCCTGTCAAGCGTTGTACCTCCTTTACTGACTTGGAGGCCGTCATCCTGGCTATGACCTCTACCTTCTCCGGGTTGACATTAATTCCCCTGGCTATAAACCTTCTTGTAGCAGAAGGTTCCCGCGTCGATGATGAAGGAGGTTTTGGCCATGTCTGCCTCATCCATCTGCACCTGATGGTAACCCTTGTGTGCATCAAAAAAGACCAGCACCGGGTACCCCGCAATGGCTCCATGAGAATACTCGGGTTTTGGTAGCACTCCTACCATGTCCTCGGGCTCCATGAGAATACTCCCTGATATTTTTCCAGGAGTTCCTTCAATGCGCATTTAACTTCCCCCGGGAGATCCTTTCCCACCGTGACCATTCCTTTGTCCGCTACTCGCATTTCTTCTACCTCCTGGCGGGGGGTTTCTCCGTGTACTACCCCTACCACTTTCTTAGCATCCAGTACCGTCGTTAGCATGCAATTCCTCGCAACCGTCTGGCTCCCCCGAACTACCGCCACCCCTTGCTCGGTGGGGAACTCCATGATAAGGAGATAGGGGCAATTCACGGCCCGGGCCTGAGTCAACCACGGTCTTCCTATGATTACGTTGTACGGGGAAGGAGCATCAATCACTGCAAAGTTACACATCACCGAGACCCTCTTGCTCCGATCCTTTTCATCCACCATGCATACTGTTAGGGGAATGACCCCAAGCGGGGTCTCTGGCTTGCCCGTGAATCCTGACAAGGGAGATAGGGGAGGTCTCAGGTTCTGCCTCCCTATCCCCAAATGATCGAAGCAGGAGGCGAACATGATCTCCACGCTACTCCCGTCATCCATAAACACCATTTTAACTACGAAACTTTCAATTTCCGCCTTTACCACCATCGGATCCGAGTGAGGTATTTGGGGCGGTGCCGCATCCACCTCCGAGAAAGTGATAGTTTCACTTGGGCGGAACCTTTTTCCTTGAGTTTATCCCGGGGGACATATCGTGTCCGGGTCCGAATAGACGAGACCAACTGGCATGCCAATCCGATCTCCCCACTTATTACATTAATCATCCTGTTGGATACCGGGGCCAGTTCGACTGCCTGGACTGGTACTGCGGCTATGGCGGGCCGCCCGGGGGCTCGGTTTGCTATGGCCCTCCCGTTTCTTCTCCCGGGATTGGGTCTCCATCTCCTCCGGGGTTGTTCCTGGGCTTGGTCCCGAGCCGGGTGTTCTTTCTTTGCTTCGACCGCCATGTAGTCCCTCAATTGGCCCATTTCTATTAGCTTCTGAATTTCATTCCTTAGTCCTCTGCATCCTTCAGTGGTATACCCGTATGACTTGTGATAAACACCATTTATCCGCATTTTCTTTGGAAGGGGTTCCTTGGATAGGCAATGGGTCGGGGAACAAATCCTTATGGATGACATGTATCTCTGTCCGAGATTTGCTCAGCGGGGTGGTGAAGCCCTCCTGCTTGGCTTCGTTGCCCTTCACCTTTCCGTCTTTTCCAGGAAGAAACCCTCAGACTCCTCCTTCATTTTCCGGGTGGCGTCGTTGACGGCACACTACAACTGCACCGCCATCTTCAGGGTGTGGAAGGTCTCCGGGATGTTCTCCATCAGTTTTTGGAATAATACCACATCTTTCAGGCCATTTATGAACTTGCTTATTACCGTCTTTTCTTGCTGCTGTCTGTCCACGACTTTCATACTATCATCCATGTACCTCCGATAGTATTCCATAGGCCCCTTCGCAGCCTTCTGCCGGATGGCGAGGAGCTCAGTCAGCTGCTTCCCTTCCTTCTTAAGTCCCGCTTATCTGAACAACAGGGCCTTAGAGAAATCGTAGTAATCTCTGAGGCTCTCCCGGGGTAAGGAGTCGAACCATGAGAGGCAGTTTCCTCTCAGGTAGCATCCCACCAACTTGCATCTCAGCTCCTCCGGCATATCCATGGATACCATTAAGTTCTGATAGGTCCTGACGAACTCCTCCAGGTCCGTTTCTCCATTATAAGTGGGAATGCCTTACGGGACCCGGAGACCCCGGGGCCATGGATACGCCAGAACCTTAGTTACCCAGGGGGAGGTGGGCCTTGCCCCGTTCCTTCCTACCAACTTGTCTAAACGTGCCTCCAACGAGTTGGGATCCTGCTGGACTCTTGGTAGCCCCTCATCCTATCATCTTCCCTGTAGTACCTCTCCTGGTAGCCACAATTCAGCCCCGTCGATACGTACATTGGCATGGAATACTGAGCCTGATTCTCGTACATCCCCAGGGCCTAGGAACCCAAGAAATCCCTAGACACGAACGGCGGAACGTATCCGGTCTGTCCAAACTCCCATGTGGAGCGTGGGTGATAAGGGGTGCGTGCGGAGCTAAGTTAGACTGCGACCTGGTGGCGGTTCCCGCTCCTGGCCCGAACTCTGGAGGGAACAATGGTGGCAGTGTTGAGGAGCTAACATGCCCTTGGATCCTTTGCGGCTCTATAGTTCCGTCCAAATCAATCACTTCCCTCTGAGGATCTTGAGGAAGACCGGGTCCCCTCCCTGCGATCCCGGATCCCCTAGGATCCCGGGTGGAGAGTACCTATTGATGATACAATTCCTTGTTCTCTCTCATGAAGTCCAGCGCTGCAAGCTCTGCCGTGTTGACCAACGATTGCTCCCTGTCTCGGGACTCCGGCTCCCGGGCTGGCTGATTGTCTCCTCCGGGAGGTCCCGGTTCCTCCCTTTCTCCCTAGTCATCTTCCTCTGAATCTGCCCCCTCAGAGGCTGTTTCCACACGGCCGTCCTATGGAACTCCAAGCTCACGCAGGCTCCTAGCTTCAACTTGCAACTGTCTCAAAGTCATGTCGTCTTCCGGGGAAGGGGGAGGACCGTCCCCCGTAGGCACGATGTTCTTTCGCGGCCTGCCGCACCTTCTCCTTACTGGCTCCATCTCACGAAGGTGGAACTTAGTCGGTCCCACTGGGCGTGCTAATTTGATGCTACCCAAATCCGCCGGTCTCTTAGGCTAATGTGCTATCTGGGGGTCCTCTGGGGAAAGCCTTTAGCGGACCTACAAAACAGACCCCGGGAGGTTACCCGGGGGTAGAGGCTCCGGTGTGATGATGATATTGGGATAGCGGTGAGGAGAAATCGTACTGAAATACTCTCAATAAGTAGTAGAGAGATCAAAGTCACATACTTGATTTACTATTTGGGACTAGTATTTATAGTAGAGACTGCCTACACAGTATAAGGTTGAGGACCACTTCAACTTGTCGCTTTCCTTGTCTTCTTCCTTGGACGGACATGCCCGTGCGGGAAGGTTGCTTCCGCTCTTCTTCCCTTGGGCCACTAACTACTTTCAAGGCCCATAGGGATACTGGGCCTATATTATCAGAAAACAATGTTGATAATTAAACGTATATGAATTAGGGGAGAAAGGCATAGATAAACAAAAAGAATTAAAGAGAAAATCACACAACTGCTTCAATATTGGAGCGATTGAGAACTTCGGAGCACACCTACATATATATATGACCAAAGGCGGTGTTGCTAACGTGGCCAACTCAGATTACGCTAAGGAGAAGGTCTTGGTATGAAATTATTGGTGCTCAGATATCGATCGTTTAAGAGAATTTATATTCTTATTTGATGATGATTTAAAGTTCTAAGAAATTTGAACTTTAAAACCTTTCAATCTCAAGGTTGATTTTTACACTAATATTAAAGTGCTGATATAATAATAATAATAATAATAATAATAATAATAATAATAATAATAAGTTGAAGGCACATCTCTACCACATTTTTCTATTTGCTAGAGTGAATAGGTAGATAGCTCCATTCATCTCATGGTACAAATCAATTATTCTTTAGTGTAAGAGATAATATGACTCCAATTATAAAACTCTAGAAATAAAAAAAAATTGTCAGCATTCTAGGATGACTTGTGGATTGGAGAAGAAGGCCAGACTCCTGATTCTGTTAAAGTCAATGGAATAAGCTCATCTAAACCCGTTCTCTCCTTCTTCACGTAATATTCACCTTCAAATTTGTCCAGTAGTTTGGTGTGAGCATTACATATAAAAATTGTCTTTCCTAGTGCCACAAAAATTGAGTCTGATCTTCCTGGAACAAATGACGCAAAAGTAAATAGCTCAATCCTCTTCTCACCTTTCAATGCCAATGTTGAATTCATTTCCCACAGAGACTGCGAATTGAAGTTGGACGAAGGCTTCCATTCACAGTCTTCTTCATCCTTCAGATCCCAAACTGTGATTCTATCATATCCAATGGTAACACACCGGAGATTGCCTTCAGGGGTAATATCATAGAATTCCTTGATGATCATCGATATTGATGGTCCTACAATCAAACATGTGTGTTGATTATCAGTATCATACGCAAGCAGGGCGAATTTTTGGTGGCTATTATAGTTTCTTGCCGGAAAGTACACCACATCCCTTCTGCTCACAAACTTGCAGTTTTGTACAGTATAACCCTTGACGGATAGCTCTGACTTCTCCCACCTCCACACAGAGGAACGGAATATTTGAATACTTATGTCGTCGCGAAAATCCACCATTACAACCTTATAATGATAGAAAAGTATATTTAATAAGCATATCATGCAAACACACACATAAATATACCATCTCAAAAAATATACTTTCCTCTGTACCCGCTATTTCTGTAATTTAACTATTCATTTAGTCAAAATATATCAGCTTTATTCTAAATTGATAAATAATTTAGAATTGATTCGTCATAACATGTGTCTTTTAAAGTATCCAATTTTCATTACTTAAAGTTGCACACAGTAAAAAAATAATAATAATAATCAAACATTTTCTGACTCAATTGATGAAAATCAAAATGTGCAAATATAATTGGTACGGAGGGAGTACCTTAAAAGAGCCATCCTCACATGACATAATATGTAAGCGTCGGAATAAAAAAGACTCCGGTGGTGGTGGGAGTGGGGTGACTATAACACCGCGGCGTGAGGTTGCAAGGTTGAAGACGTACAAGTTGTCTTCAGGATCAGTGCAGAGCATGAGGCCGACCCCGGAGTTTGATTTCGACAAGAATTTACAATGCCCACGTAAAATCTTCATTTTATTTACGTAGGAACCCAAATTGTTTGTCCCCACCAACCGAAATGAATCCATTTCTATGAGCATGAATCCGATCACCAACTTGGAATTGCCATTCCAGTGCTCGAGATACTCTCTTTGGAAGTAGGAGCTGGTGATCAACTCCATCCATTCTTTGCAAACTAAGATGCATTTGAAGATAATGCCTGGATCCACCCTCAATAGAATCACACTCAAAATATCTGCTCCAACATAGTTTTGATTATCAAGATCGATTAATATTTAGTAAAAATATGATAATGTTGCCATAACGCATAAACCACATGAGACCAAGTGATTCGATCATCGTAATAAAAAAAAAACAATAAAAAAAAACCTCACCAGAATGCTGAAGTAGCTGAGTCAACTTTGAAGAGCTCTTCTTCGAGAAAAAAGAAAAAAACTGAGAAAATCTCTTTTTTGAGAGATTGAGTTGTTTCATGGTTGGTCTATGTTCTTCCGAATCCCTGCCGTCTCCCTCTATATATTTCTACCATATTTTATACATCCCACGCCTCACTTTTTATTTCCATTAATGATATGAGAAACACGGGTGTTAAATAGGTATATATCTATTTTTGGATCCATCCGTATTATGTAAATCTTCTATTTTTAGAAAACCAATAGACAAAATGTTGCATATATACTTTTTTGTAAGCTTCGATCTGCTTAATTATGTCATGGATTTTATTACCTTCCCGTGATTACCTCAATTCTACTATTCTTGTTACTTTTGCTCTGATTTTTTATAGAAAGTATTGATTGTGATTTGTCTAGTTTTTCAGTTTCTTTTGTTATAGGGTTTGCCAACTCAAAATGCCATAATGAGGAATCTTCATCTCACTATGAGGTTTGGAACTGGAAAGAATTATCATACCGTTCAATGTTAATGTGTAACTTCTCCATTCCCTGGTTTCCTGTGAATAAAATGATGGTTGTGATGATTTCTCGATTAACTCCTGAACTTCACGTGGGGTGCTCCAGATTTTCTAATCATGCTCCACTTTTGCTTTTCTATGCATGCAAGGTGTTCGAGGATTTGTGATTTACCATGCACCATTGTATAATTAAGCATTGACATTTTCCCCTTTGTGAGCTTGATTCCAATTTTCCAGATTATTTTATTTTTTTGTTTACTTTGAATTCAAGGAAATTTAGAGCTAACTCTTTTTTATCTTTGAAATTTATGAAATGAAAAAATACTTCTCCTTCTGTTTGATGCAGATCATGAATCTTCTTCACGTGCCAAGTTCTTTGCAGTCCACATGAATATCTAGGTAAGAGCTCACATGTATTTTTTGTTTCCTGTGACTTCTTATTGATTTATGGATGTGAAAGTATTCTGGTCAAACTGATAGTGTGTTCTGTTTGCCTCTTTTCTGCAAAAAGTTGAATTTTAAGCTCTGTTTTTATTCTAATATTTAAGGTTAATGAGAGAATTTAGGATAACTTCAGAGGAAATTTTCTATCCAGAGGCCATTCTCAATCCCTTTAGCCTTACAACTGACCAGAAAGATCAATCAAGAAGTCTCAATATTGAAGCTCCAATTCTAAACTAATTGATATTATTAGCATTCTTTTGTTCCTTTTCAGAACTGGTGGTTTGAGTTTCACAATCTTTGGAGGGATTCAAGGTAACAAACTCATGTGATTTTTACCTTTATGGCATGCCAATCAATTTGCAGATATTTACGATGAGAACTAATATCATATCTGCTCTAAAAGATCTTGTTACTGTCGTCTGCGAGCTGCCCGAAGAGCTGATTATAGCATTACTAATGTTCCAATCTCCCAAGTTACACTTTCTACTTAAAAGATGTCTATCCAGTCTCGCGTGATCAGCGGTACATCAGGACCTTAGATATGCATACTAGATCGTTTGATATACAAGAGATAGATGCACGGAGACCAAACCGAGTGTTCGTTCAGTGTATTAGCGTGTTTTGAGCCTGAAGGGATAGTTTTCAAGTGGTATTAAGTATGGTCTTCAGTTTCATGGATCTTCATAATCGATTAATATATATTGCTACAAATTTTTAATGGTTTTTTATCAGTTTAAGTTATAAAGTGAATATGAATAACGTGAAAAGAAATGAGGTGATATTTTAGCTTAATCTTGGTTCCATCAACCAATGGATTCAGTTTTATTTCTTAATTGATTTCACGTGATTATGATTTATGGATATCATTCAAACATTGCCTTAATAATGTCCAAACATCCATTGTTTATCTGTTGCTGTGTCCGCTGACAGTAATAGCACAAATTTAGTAGGATTCAGATCCATCATCTTCAGATAAACAACTGATAAATCTTCAACACTTAATTCAAGAAAGTATAGTTGTTTCTCCATGAACAAAAAACATGTTTACTGAGATTTATTGGCATTAATACCACAGTACTGTATTTGCTACCACCCAATAAAACGATGGCAGTCAATCGAGGTGTGATTCTACATCTTCTGCTAAAATTCAACTCATCAAGTTTTGTGTACCTTTCTTCCAAATAAAGCAAAGGAAATCCGGCCACCATCTAGCTCTCCGGCAGGAATGCAGAAGCAGCTTAGCTGTAGATACATACACACAAATAAAAGAAGAAGAAAATAAATGAGCAGGGTGGTGTAAATCTTTCGCACTCATTAGTATAAGGGGAAATAACAACAAAAGGAGAGCACCCTCAAGGAAGCCAAGGAGGAGATGCGGGGCAAATATAGGCCTCGTTTGGCTATCAGCGTTTAGCTGTTAGCTGTTAGCTGATTTTATTAGCTGTTAGCTGTTAGCGGATTCTATTAGCTGTTTTGACTAGCGGTTTGACTAGCGGTTTGTATATGAGTGTTTGGCAAATAACAATTAGCTGATAGCTGTTTCATTACGTTAAATGACTGAAATAGACACTAGTACAATTTATTATTATTTATTTTTTGTAGTGTGTTACTTGTTTATCGAAAATTGTTATGACTATATGATGTTTATTATTTGAATTATTATTCTTTATTAATATATCTACATCTATTTTAAAAAAACTTTTTTGAATTAAAATACTTGAAATTTTTATTTTTCATATATTTAAAATATGTGTAATATACTTAAAAATAATGAAAATAATGTAAAAAACCTTAAATGTACGTACGCAAATATGATGCGTACATAAAAGGTTATTTATTTTTTAAGTTTACTAAAAGGTTATTATTTACGTATATAAAAGGTTTTCTAATTAGTTTTAATGAATTTGAAAAGGAAATTTGTGAGGATAAGGATATAAAAGATATTTTGTAATATTTCTTTGAGTAACTTTTTACAAACGCTGCTCTTTCTAGCGTTTCAGAAATTAGAGGTTTCACCAAAAAAGCTAATTAGAAAACTCTCCTCACCAAACACTAGAGAGAGCTGTTTGACCAGTCAACTATCCATATTTAACCCAAAAAGCTAAACGCTCTTCAAAACTCTCGTCACCAAACGGGGCCATATTCTGATCATGTTGTTGTGGCGAATTGTTACAAAACATACGGAGTCATTGATTACATACTTAAGCAAACAAGTTCTGAGTTATGTCGTCTACTTTCAACCATCAATGAAGGAGTTCAAATACTGGGTTTGAGTTTGAAGGAACAAGACTTCTGCTGCATTTCACTGGTGATCAGTTTGAAATCATTTTGCAGATGTCAATAATATTGTTATGGATGCAGAATTGACTTTTAAGGTCTTGCTATGCTCATTGAATACTAAATAAAATCAACTGAAAGTTCTTGAGATACATTTGGAGATTCATGACCGTGCCAAGAAAGTGAAGAAATCAAATATTCCCACCCCACAGTATTTAACACGAGCATAAGCTGAATGTGATCAAACAATAGAAAGAAATAGGTCACACACAAGAAGTTTGACTGCAGAGCAGGTACGTTGCGAAGCAATAACGTGAAGATTGTGACAAGTCCAAAAGAACCCGCTGCAAACCATTCAGAAACAGCTGGAGAAGCCAAACAAATTATGTTATGGATCCAGATACCACAGTTCAAGAAAAAGCATGTGAAATACCTGTGGTATCTGGTTACAGAGTCATTTTGGGAACCAGAACTGCGACAGGAGAATCATCCTCTGGATTGATTGAAAGGAAAAGCTTGTATCTGTCCTGTACATAAAATGCTAAGCACATTTTGCCATGATTTTTCAATTTAGAGGATTGGCCAAACTCAGATTTCAGGAGCAGGTAACTTATCTTCTCATAGGTTGTTGAAGCATCGCCTCTCTCTCAGGTTTCCCTTACAAAGCACTCCACCCTATAAATGGGGATGCACAAGTTACTGCAGAATTGTATAGAAGACAAACACCATGTTTACTTTACTAGAAAGTGATCGACAATGCCCAACATTGTATAAAAGAAGGATACAATGACAACAGCTTATCAACATGAGCTTTAGAAAAATTGGCACCAAAGTAGATTCACGAAACAAATGAATAAACCAAAGCATATGATCAGCAATCATGCATCAATAATAATAAATCCAGAAATAGTATCCAACAATAATACATCCAGCCCTAACAACATCCATAAGAACATGAAGATTCATAAGAACAACATCCATTGAAACAACTAAAACAACATCAATCAGAACCCTAACAAGCCTCAAGCTAATGCTCCCCTGGAATCATGCGTTCAATCTTTCTGGCCAGTTTTACCACAACCCTGGAAAATGCTAGCACAACCGCCCTTCCAGCAAATGTGTTCTCTGGGAAATTCTGCTTACAAATTAGAAAAAAATTAGAACAGGAAAGTTGGGATAAAACAGCAAACAAACTAAGTGCTCAACAGTTTACCTGCTCAACAGTTGGTGGGTACTTCCAACTCAGTTTGATCCAAAAAGCCTCGGCATTACGAACTATTCGATTGTACCGATCGACCTTGGAGGTTTTGCCGTTGGCTTCGGCCTGGGCGGTCTTTCTCTTCCAGATTCTGAGAGCTTGTTCAAGCTGGGCCCTTAAAATCCGTGCTTCTGGTGCGGATATATGATCTGGTAATTTCATCAAGGCTTCTTCGGGGCTGGGAGCCTTCTTCAAAATCCCATGATAACAGACGTTCTTAGTTTTCTGGACAAGAATAATCAAATCCGATCAGTACCTTGGTTAAAATTGAACGTCTGTTGAAAAGATTAAAATTAGAAAAATTTCATACCGTCTCTTGGGTAGCACCGAAATCATCCATCTTGTACGAGGCACGGAGGACGATTCCCAAACCTTGTTTCACGAGGTCTTCGATCCTTGCCCGGAGAATCTCCTGTTGGTCCCCAAACCGTCGAAGAGCTTCAAACATATCGTTCAGCAAAGCCTCGGTGTTCCTCACTTCTTCCTTTACAAGCAAGTTGTCTTCCCAGTAAGCAACGGGTCGCGGAATGCAGCCTGCTTCGCGAAGTGATTCCAAACGGTCCGTCGACATGTAGAAGCCTCCTAGAATGATTCCCATCTCCTGGAGGAATTCTTGTTTGACCTGAGGATTGGGCTGCAAAGAAGTCACACCCTGATCCAGCCGACCTGCAACAAACCAGCCAATAAGCCCAAATCCAACAAATAAATTATTATTTAGCCCAAACCAACAAATAAATTCTCATGACACTTGGAACTCTTGGAAGTGGAAAAACCACCAACAGTCAGTAAAAGTCGAAGGGGTCAGGTGAACATTTTTACTCAAGTTGACGGACTAGTATACTCCAAAACTAAAATAAAACCACCCAAGAAAGTGAAGAAATCAAATATTCTAAGATACTTTTATTTTAAAACCACCCAAGTGCTTCAAGGTACAAATGTACAAGAATAAAACTAGAATCAACCAAAACATCATCAATCAGGTGAAACATCATCATCAAATTCAATCTTATGCTTGCTGCTTCCAGCTAAAAATAGATGCATTTTAAACAAACCCAAGAAAGTGAAGAAATCAAATATTCCCAAAAAGAATATCAGTGCCACCCAATAAAACGCAACATCATTCACTAGCGACGATAGTCCCAGGAAATAAAAAGCAATTTCAAAGATTCTAACAAATTCAAAGTTAACTACAGTAAAAATTAAAACACACCAAAGACAGAGATTTACCTCCTCTGGCATTGATGTTTGACACGAGCAGAGATATCGCTGCTTCATATCTGCCGTGAGGGATATGGTATTGGGTGAGGATGCCAATGAGCTCATCGCCGAATTGACGCTTAGCTTCAGTCATGCCGCCCCTGATTCCCAAAATTGGTTGTTCATCCATGGAGAGAGAAGATGAGTTTGAGAGAGAGCGAGAAAGAATGTTGTTTGGAGAAGTGAAGTGATGGCGTTGAGGGTTGAGAAAGAGTGGCCTATCAATAATGAAGAGAGGGACTCGAAGGCATTACTTCTGTTGCCAAGATTCAATTATGGATGGACCAACAAGGAAGTTCTGCACGTTTATATTTCTGTGTTGGTTTGGAGACTCAAATCACGTGAAGGTCATTTTGATTTTTATATATACAAATGTTTTATGCATTTAATTTGGCTTATGGTCGTGGCATTATTAATGAGCTAGTGGGTGGGGATCTTTATTTTCACTCAATGTCATACTCCATTCTGGCCATATTTATGGTCGTGGCTAATTTGTTCGAACTGAAGTGAAATTAAGGTTTTGAAAAAAAAAAATTTGTATGACTAAATTAATCTAAATTTCATCAATTCATATTGAAACTGAACTAAACTGAATGGAATTGACCTGAACTGATATGAACAATTAAGCTCAAAAGAAGAGGGTCTACGACTACGACGCATGATAGTAAAATCACAAAATATTTTTAGCATTATTTAAATTATTAGAGCATCTCCAATGGTTATGTTTTGGAGTTGCTTGTAAATATTTCAAACATCGCAGCATACTGCTACACCATTGTTGCACTGCCAAGTCAGCAGCTGCGTCAAGCAGTACTGCTCTACCAAGCTACACTGCTGCATTTAATGTTTTGACTTTATCGATGCAAAACATATCATACGTGATTTATTTTAACTGCATATATTCTTGGGTTATTTTTTTATCTGACGACTTGTTTACCCAACCATATATATATGATTACAAAATTTTGCATATGCGTACGTTATTCATACCTTTTTAATCTATATATTCATATTCTCTACCCATTGTTTATACATACTCGTATGCATATGCATCGCTCTAGTTTTTGACGTCAGTAAAGAGTCCATGATTGAGTGCATATCAAATTATGTTTCTAATTGTTATATAATATTTATTCATATAAATAATATTATAATATAGAATAACAAAAATATTGATATGAATTAAATAAAACCATAAATTTTTGAAATTATTCCATCCGAACTCAACCTATATATAACTTGAATTGTATAATTATTTAAATTTGTTATTTAAAATAACATAAATAAGATAGAATAAAATTACATAATGATTTCTAATAATAATAAATAATGTTTATAAGAAAAAAATGATTCTATTCAAATTCGAATCTTTACCTAACATGAATATTATAATTTTGACATTTTTAACTATTTTAATTCCTAAACTGAAAATGATTTTGATATTTTATTTGATAAATCTTACTTATTATAGATATATTTTATTTTATTTTACTTCAAATTTAATTTAAAGTGTTAGTAAGGAAATATATAAAATATTTTCAAATGAAAAAATATGTGGGACCTATGAATTTATTATGAATGTAGCTCACCATTGTAAATGTGTGTAGCTTGCCATGTCATTAGCTTGAAATATGACATGGCAAGACAAGCTACACAATCATGTAGCTTGCCATTGGAGATGCTCTTATAACATACAATATTGAACAGAACTGAACTGAATTGACATGAAAAAATATAAAAATATTGAACTGATTTAAACTGAAATGAACTAAAATACAAATAATAAGTTTACTGAACTTAACTCATCTGAACTTAAAAAACTTTATCTGAACTCACCTGAACTTAAAAAATCTGAACTCATCTGAACTAAAAAAAGTTTATCTGAATTAAAAAATATATAAATGATCTCTAGAAAACAGGACTTTAGTATGGGAATTGTGACAATTTCTAGTTATATCAAAAGATATGGAAATTTGTTCCATACACATTTATGGAAATTGTATAAGCTTGAACTAACGAAATCCATTCTAACTTAGAGCATCTCCAATATTAAGAAGGTCACGAGTAAAATCCGCATCCATTTGTCAACTTTTGATTGAGCGTCAATATGATGTAGATTTGAAATGTGTGATTGATTTTATTTTTTAAACTTTACTCTCCAATGTACAAGAGTCAATTTTTACAATATTAATGTGATTAGGAAAGTAAATATAATTTTGGTAAATAAACTATTTGCAATATTAATGTCAAAAGGAAAGTGAAAACAAATTTGGTAAATAGAGTAATCGACGCCGTCAACATGAGCGTCTATTTGACACCCTCACTCCACATGTGCATCCACATCAACCAGACGTCTTAATTAATGTTTGCATTGGAGATATATTTTTATCTCGTATACCAATCAATCCTACGTGTTAATCAATATTTTCAACATTGATAGTTGCACTGGAGATGCTCTTAAGGTGTACACTTTAACTTTTTGTTGGTTGACTAATATTTGATTATTAATATGTTTAATTGTGTAAAAGTTTGAGTTAAGATAAAGTTTATTGTGAAAAAAACATATTATTACAAATCAAAAACGATAATCTACAAAATTATTCATTTACTTAATTTCATTGTAGTACAACTTAACTCTTGTGACCGCGTGACGTATGTTGGGCTCACAACGGGGAAACTTTGTGAAGGTTCCCAAGGCACAACATATATAGCAATTAGCATTGTATTTTTATTTTTCTTCCACCCAGGTTAGGCCATTATTCGTGTGAAAATTAGTTTCTTCTTACCGTTGTGTACCTACTGTAGGAACTATATTGACAGTAATTTGTAATAAATAAAATTACAGAATATAAATTACAGACAACACATGAATAATAAAATACAAGTTATATTATTTATATTAATCATGCAAAACATGCCAAGAGTTACAAATAATTATGCATACAACATATTAAATATCCTAAACACAAAAACATAGATCATTATGGAGTCGAGCTAGTCTCCGTCCTTGAAACTTATGAGGCCAACAAATGACACCAAAGTCCCATAGGATAAAACCATAAGGTAACATACAAAGTTACCTGGATTTCGTAGAGCCGATCTTCAATCACAATGACTTGACTCTCAACTCACTCAGCTAGGGGTGTTCAAAACAGGGTACCCGGACTTTCGGGTACCCGCACACCCAGGTACCCGCATATGCGGGTAGCTTAAAATGCGGCCCGTGACCCGACCCGGAAGAACAGGGTACCCGGAAGTGCGGGTACCCGAAATACCGGGCCGGGTTTCAGGGTACCCGCCGACCCGGTTGTTATAATATATTAATATTTTTAGGAATTTTATCCTAACAAATCGGTTTAATTAACCCACGTACTATGTTTTAAATTTAGGAAACTTGAGATTTTTTTTTCAAACATGAAAAATGAGTGTTAGAAAAAATGTGTAAAAGAAAATTACTAAAAGTATGAAACTAAGCATAACATTTTCACAAATATTTTAATTCACTTCAAGAATTCAATATAAATATCTATTTGTACGAAAAAAAAATCAAACAAATTATAATTTGAGTTGAAGGTTTACTTGAAGAGTAAATATTATATATTATATATGAACTAGACTATCCATGAAAAATCAATCGTAAGACGTTTAAATTTAATTACTCTCGATATTGCCTAAAAGTTATGTATAATCTTAAGTATCTATTATAATTGAGGAAATAAACAAAACACTTGTATTGAGTTGATAAGTTCAAGAGGGTAAATTCATTTCCTATGCCCAAAATTACAAGTATAAATGATATTTGACATTAATATTTAATAAATAAACATATATAATACCGGGTTTCCGGGTACCCGGAAAAAGAATTTGTGTGACCCGGACCCGGACCCGGAAAGTAGTATAATACTCGGGCCGGGTACCCGTCCCGGAAAAATAAGAAATTACCCGGTTAATTTATGCCGGGTCGGCAGGTCAACGGGCCGGGTAGTGCGGGTCGGGTATTTTTGAACACCCCTACACTCAGCACCAATGAAAACACCAACACTCTCAATTTAATGTATCTATTACTAGGAGACCAAACGTGTGTAAAGGTTCTTCTCATATTGACTGATGACTCTATATATATACTCCTAAATCCTATGAATTAGGAAACATAATTTTCAGCTGGAAAGATTCCCAATCCAATACGCATATGGATTGTCTCACAAAATAAGGTAAACTGTGTTTTAATTATAGCACAAGAACTTTCTTAAATAATGAAAGTCTTATGTTTATGGAATAACACAAAGTAATTTCCATAAACCAAAAGAATGTACTCCAAGTAATTCTTCAATTAAAACACATTACGGGCTTTTCTAGAATGTTCAACATATGAACTTCATAAATAATAGAAATCATATTTTGGGTAAATTTCTTTAACCAAAACTTTCTATATCTCATTCATCTCCGAATGATAAGCCCCAAAAGTTACCATACTGTAACTTTCAATTTACCTTAAATAAATCATTTTCCAACACCTACTACCATGGCTGTAAATTGACTGGTACCAACCAGTGACTGTGTGACCGCGTGAGAAGGTTTTGGATCACAAAGTGAAACCGTGTGAAGGTTCCCAAGGCAAACTGTACAGTGCTCTTTTTTCCTGCAGCTTTAACTCACTTTCACCCATGACTCATGGATTGAATGCAAAATCAACATCATTTCACGGGATGTAAAACGCCATAAGATATTATCAAACAAACCAAAAAAATATAATTATTATAACAAAAAATTCAGTTAAGTTTGATGTAAAATAATATTTCTTAGTGTCTTTACATGGGGTGATGGGTAATGAAGCTAGTGGGTTGGGGTCTTTATTTTGACTCAATGTCATATAGATACTCCATTCTTTAAATGGTTTGGGTTATACCGCTATGTTTAGTTATGTATGGTCGTGGCCAATTTGTTCGAAATTGGGGCAATGTTACACTACACATTTATTAAACGGACCTTTCTAGTCATGGAAATTGTCACAATAGTTAGGTTGAAATTAGGTCATCTTCTATAGATATTATTTGAATATTTTTTAGTTCAGATAAACTTTTTTAAGTTCAGATAAACTTTTTTAAGTTCAGATAAACTTTTTTAAGTTCAAATACAGTGAAGAGAACATGACCTTAGCCTAATAGTTTGACGTGTTAGTATGGGAATTGTGACAATTTCTAGTTATATCAAAAGATATGGAAATTTGTTCCATACACATTTATGGAAATTGTATAAGCTTGAACTAACGAAATTCATTCCAACTTAAGGTGGACACTTTAACTTTTTGTTGGTTGACTAATATTTGATTATTAATATGTTTAATTGTGTAAAAGTTTGAGTTAAGATAAAGTTTATTGTGAAAAAAACATATTATTACAAATCAAAAACGATAATCTACAAAATTATTCATTTACTTAATTTCATTGTAGTACAACTTAACTCTTGTGACCGCGTGACGTATGTTGGGCTCAGCTCAGGCAAAGGGTATAAGAAAACGAAAACGAAAACGAAAACTTTCTAATTTTTGTAATTTGAATGTGACGATATTTTTCAAGAAATGAAATTTGTAATTTGAAAGTGGTACCACTACCCGATAAAAAGTGTGACCGCGTGACGTATAAAGGTTCCCAAGGTGTACACAGTACACTTCATGACTCATGAAGTCACGATTTCATGATAGGTTAATTCAAAATCGAAATTATTTCACGGGAATTAAAACGTTCAAATTTGGGGCAATGTTATGTTACGCATTTACTAAACCTTTCTGGTTACATATTTATGTGCGAAACCAGGTACTAAAACCTCATCTATCTATCCATGTATGAATGATTGTGTTGATTTGGATGAAATCTAACACTCATTCTGTCCCAGCAAAAAACTTCATATGAATTATTCAATTTAGTTAAAATTATATAATTTAGTTTTTGAGTTTATAAATAAATTTAAAATTTATTGTATTTGACATTTCTAGATTCGTAACCAATAACCTATATTTTTAAAATATCAACTTTGTTTATGTTATATACATATATAAATAAAATTATTAACTAATGATCAAACATTTCAAGTGAGTTAACTGGTGAAAGTTAAACGGTGAATTTTTGCTAGGACGGAGGGATATTATTGATATAATTTTAATCTATAACAGATCAGATCATGGCAGCTTTGATCGGGATATATTTCCAAACTTATCTAAAAATTGTGGCGGACTACTAATATTATGATATTTTCGAGTTAAAAGTTGGTCACAGTACATATTATTACAAATTAAAACACGATAATCTTTAACACTATTTATCTACTTAATTTTGAAGTAAAACTTAACTTTAAAATTATTTATCTATTCAATTTTGACAGATGTTAGCTACATTTCTCTACCACACATCTGAACATAATGAATAGTTAAAATTACCTAACTTTAAACTTAAAAAATTAAATCGATGAATAAATTTTAATGAGGGAGGACGGGGATCTTCCACCACCGATGCCAAATCCACGTCCCTGCAAAGTACTATGGCCACCGTATATATAGATGAGTCTCGGAAATATATACCGCCATCCTCAGACAACACAATACGTGCATTCAAGTGTGAGAAATATTAAGACACGATTATAAAGAATGATTAACTCGGTGTCATATAAAAGATGCTTGCGTAAAAGGTGTCACGGGTTTGGAAGATAGTTTTTTTCCCACTGCAGTATATAAATCTCCCTCTTTTCATCTTCCGCCAATTATGATATCCATCAAGCATCAAAATACAAAACCCATTATGAATTCTTTCCACCATAGTAAAAATCTTAATTATTTCCATAATTATGAAGATGTGTAGAAGAAAGAAGTCACCTAGTAGAATCAAATCATCCATTTCCCTCACAAATTGGATTTGTTGATTTCTTACCATCCAAATCCCATTTGGTTTAAAAAAATACACATAAAATCGTTATTCATAACATGCAAAACCTTTTTGGTTTAGGAAATACGGGTTGGCTATATAAAATATAAATACTTGTCGGTGTCGACTTCAGCGCTCCATAATTGTTATTGAAACCGCATATTAGCAAATTGAGATTTGGGCATAACTTAATAATGGTTTATATTCGTGACGAAGATTACTCTCCATACAATTATGCGCCGTCGTCGTTCCTCAAATTCTTGGTTTCCGCGACAGATGATGGGTGGGTCGAAGATGAACTGGATTTGACCCGGTTTGACCTTGAAGAGCAATTCTTGCAGAAAGCTGGCCACAATCGCGACCCGAATAGGATCTGTCACGGTTTCAGCTAAACTTATGGTAGAGGCCTTGGGCCTCTCTGCACGTATTCTAGTTCGGGTCGGGTTTCCGTATGGTGTTCTTAGGAGATCTCGGCGCTACCGCATTTGCAAACGGATTGAAAGATATCAAAAGCACGTTACTTTGAAGCTGATGAAGAAGAAGGAGAAGAACTCTGTTGTGGCAGAGTTGAGCCAGATGATGAATAGAATGAGCTTTGCTCGGTCCAAAAGTAGACAATAAGTTCAAGAAGCAGCAGGTTGGTGCTAGCACTCAAGCACTTATTTATCCGAAATTGCAGCCTTCTCAAACTTGAGGATTGGAGAATTCTGATGTGATAGAGTTGAAAGATCAGTTATAATTCAGTGTGTTGCCGAAAATATATGTGTGTATATCTACTTCCTTTACTAATATCAATTCATTGTTTAATAATTGATTATAGAGTGGTAAAATTATCCCATGGGTGGGTATAATGTCGAAATCTCTACACTAACCCCGGGTTGTATTCCTAATTTTGTTAAAGAAAACAATAGCTTTAGGGTGTCAACAACCCTTCCTTCCACAAAATCCACTTGCAAATAGTATGTCTTACACATTCAAACCTAACATATCTCATCAAAATATACGTGTATATATCTGATATAAATTATTTTTCAAAATACATGACCTTTAGTATGAGTATGTGCAATATATATCATTTGGATGTCATATAATTAAGCAGATCAAAATGAACATATTTATTTGATATATATTTGAGACATGTCTCTATAGAGACCATGGATTATAGGGGACCGTTATCGGTCTAAAATGATGAGTAAAAATGCAAGAATAATAGCTAGCATATGAAATCCTAACTAGAAACATGGAAGAAAGACAAAATTGTAACCAACGGTTTTTTCAACTAGTTCGGGTCGAATTAATTAATCACAAATTGGTTATAATATTGGACTGACACCCTTAACATGCAGTCACTTCTTGGTTAGTCTCACTAAATGTCATTCTAATATTCTCTACTGGCTCAAAGTCTCTGAAAGTTTGTCTATATAACATGAAGATTCACCAACCCGTATAATCGTACGTTGAAGGTATCTACCTTAAACTACCAAACTTGAATTTCTCCATATAAATCAAATCAGAAGTTAACAGAGTGTAAATGAGCAAAAAGGACCCTGTATTTGAACAACAAAACCATAATATCCCAAAAATCTAAGTAAACTAGAAAAATCAAAAAAATCAAATCAAAGCTAATAAAAAAAATAAAAATAAAAGAGATGGTAGACTAAGTTGCTAGATCCTGCGTCTATGGCATCTCTGACGGTTGGATTGTGCGGGACGGAGACGCGTGACGTCGGCATGTTCAGCCGCTACGACGCATCATTTAAATTTTGCTTGGTTTTTTCTACGAAGCAAAGCATTACCCAATGTCTAAAATTTTGGTGCTCCAATGTCTAAAATACGAATACGTACGTAATCGAACTTGTTGAGGTAACAAAAGTGACTATTGACGTAATTGAAACCTTAATAAACTCAATTTTTACCTTAACCATTTTTACCTTTGGACAAATGACTTTTTAACATTTTAATGTGATGAATAAACTCAATTTAACAAAGAAGCCTGTTGTGGTTTGCTTGGTGATCATTGTTAACATGCAAGTTTTTTGTGTTAAATTTCGTATATGTTCTTTGAAAAATAAAATAAAAACTCGTATATATATCCATCATTTATAAATTTCTTGATTTTCCTCCTTAGGTCCGATGAAACCATATGGCATGATGAGCAATGTCACTTTGTAATTTGGTCGTATTTGTTCGTACGTTTTCTCCAAACTAATTCATGCTCGACATAGAAGTGGTCCAGGTAAGGAGGAACAAGCAAGAAGTTATAAGACTGCTTCTTAACTTCAACGTAACTAAGCAAAAAATCATGCCTACTATATATTGTGATGCATGGAACCTATCATCGTCAAGTAAAATCATTGCCTTTGATTGGCCTTTACTATTTTTTTTACCTCCATATTTACCCAATGTATCCTCATAAGTTTTAATTACGCACATAATTAAAGTTACCGATAATCAAACGTTGATTCAATTGACTTTTGAAAATCCATCTCAAACATTTTAGCATTCATTACATGGGGAGTATCTATTGATAAAATTGAATAATTTGTTTGTTAAGGTTTCAACATCCTTTGATATTTATGGGGTGACATAACTTACTACATTTTAGGGGTTACATGATTCGAAGAGAGCAGTATGAATTATGATCTCTTAAACCATGAAAGTATATAGAAAGTCCAAAACGAAATCGCACGAATTAGGTGTAGAATACATAGCATACAAATATTGAAGTTATTTCATGCATTACATGATAAACTAATTAACAATCAATCGATGATATTATTAGTATGATACAATCACTTGATCAGGACTTAGGATTTAGATCTAAATGGAATTGCTCTTATTACAACCGCGTGGTAGAATGCTGCAAGTGCTGCCCCGATGAAAGGTCCGACCCAAAATATCCACTGCATGAGCAATCCATCACTGATGGGATTCCATTCCTTATATAGTTATATCAAAAGAATTCTTATTATATAGTGTTCTAGGATTATTATTCCTTTTCTTATTCTAATTAAGCTAGTTAATTATACTAATAATTGTATGCTATTTCCTTTTCTAAGTTAGATTGTTATTCTTATATATGTCTATATAAAGATGACATATTCTATGTAATCATTCATTCAATAGAAGATGTTTCTTCAACGTAGGTGAATCCCTAATCAAAAGGTTCAATAGGTTGATAGACCACAAATCAAAGGTCATATCCTCCTTGAGGTATCGAACCTCATCACACAACGCTGAGTCAAATATAAATCCTCTAGCCAGAAACCAAGAAACATACTATTAGCATGATGATGATGCATGTTATTTCAAGCATCCCCGCAGCGGCGAGTTGGAGAAACAGCCCCTGCTGGCCCCCCTCGGGTTTTCGTTTCGTTCGCCCAATTTGCATGCAGATAAAAAGCTCAGACTAGAAAACCTCAGCATCTGCTAACTTTGACGTTGACGGGAAGGAGACGGCAGATGCTTACGTGTTCATGGCTGATCTGTCGGGGTTGAAGAAGGAGCACGTCAAGGTTGAGGTGGAAGAAGGCGGCGTGCTGAACATTAGCGGAGAGAGGAGTAGAAAAACAGAGGCGGCGCCGGAGGAGAAGAATGATAAGTATCTTCTGTCGGAGAGAAGCGCGGGTGAGTTCTGACTGCCGGAGAATGTGATGACAGATGCGATAGAGGCGAAGATGGAAGACGGTGTCCTCACTGTCACCGTGCCCAAGAAAAAGCAGGAGGAACCTCTGGTGAAGGCTATTGAAATTAAAAGTTAAGTCATTGTGCCATGAAGAAGATCACACAAAGAATAAACTACGAATATGTTTTAAGTTATTGCAATTTAACATTTTTATTTTATGTACGCCCCTGTAACGATTATCATCTATCACACAGAGTGTAAAACCTTTTTATTTTGTATGATTTCTTATTATCTCAATAAAATTGTAATCAATAATCAGTCAAGCATTACTATGAATATTTACTTATTTAGAATTATTGAACAACATTTCCAAAATTGTGTTTGTAATTAGATAGAGCAACATGAGCAGAATCGAATCAAAACAGTAGTACGTGTATAGTCTTATATTGCACTAACAAAATAATGTTAGATGTCACAAAGGTACTAAAAATACATGCGTATAATTGCCACAATATTTTCTGTCACACTTAGATGATGATTTGACAGAGATTTTGATTTTGCTAGTTTGAACAAAACAGGAAACTTGCAAGATGAATTTTTTTTTGAAGGTACACTACAACGACCGAATCTGATACAAGGATCCTACCCTACTCTAATCTAATCCTACTTTAACCTGCTCTACTCTAGTGATCCCGTATGTCGAGTGACCGAGGTTGTTCCAGGTGAAACCCTTCTAGGTTACTTGTGGCTAGCATTGATGATTTCGTCAGAAATCCATGTTACCCTAAGCTATTGCTCAACACACGGATTGGTCACCGCACAAAGAAAGAGAGAAGATGAAGAAAAATGTGATGGGGGGGATTTTCTGGGTTTTCAAGAAAGGGAGAAGATGGAGAAAAATAGGCAATCTTGTTTACATTGGATTTGAATGTAAACCTTGTTCAAAATAGGCAATCTTCAGAACTTTCCGGTCTCATTCGCACCAACGAGGCCTCGAAGAAGCATGCAACGTGGTTTTCCGAGAAGCACACGTGGTTAATATGCATCTTCTGGCGAACCCTGCCATACGTGAACGTCCCCTCCGGCCAATCCTACCGCACTCTGCTCCAGTATCCCAATTCCGGCGGTCACATGCATATAGGAGTAATGGCTATAAGCGCAAGTGGCCATTGCCTTTGTTTGTTTCCTAACGTTTTGACATTTTGCATAAATTTTTGGTAAAGGATTAAGCTAAATGTTAACTTAAATATCATCATATTATACTTGATCTGATTCAATATGAATTGAATGAAACAAAATTAAAATTTAGCTAAATTTTAGAGAACTATTCCTGATTAAATATTTGAAAAAACTAATAAAATAAATAAATTCAAAAACTATTAAAACTAATCAGGACAAGTTCATATCTTACTACATGCTTAAACTTCCACTTCATTAGAAACTATGAAGCATAGGATCAAAATCATTGATAGTTTATCGTCCCTAAAACTAGGAATGAAAGATTATAAATTATTTAACCAAGTTGTACATAGTTCAGTTGAGCTTATTTGTAAGCTTCCATGTGTTTGTTGTCTTGTTGATATATCTCTTGCTTGAAAGTCAGCTTCCATGATTTACTCTTAATACAGTTGATACAAACATTTTTATTAATCCAACAAATCCAAAGCGTTGTAAAAAAAAACACAACAAATCCAAAACATATAAAAATTTAGTCTTATAATTAAGTTTGTTACACCAATTTTAAATGGTCCTATGTATTCAAAAAATGTTTGTTTTAGAATACTGGCTATACCAATTAAAAATGGTCTTAAGTCCAATTCTGACCCCAAAACCTAACAAAATCGCGGGAAAAACATGACCTAATATGTTAATGATTTTATGTCATTTACGCATTTTTCAAACTAAATTATAAAGGTTGAACATAATTAGAAGAAAAATATTCTAAATTGCCTTTTTTGCATTAAAAAAATTAGATGAGTTTGGAAGGCTAAGTGGCATTGATCACCGATGCAAGTCAAGACATAGATGCTGTCATGGCGGAAATGTTCGGAGCCAAAGTCTTAATTACTGACATCAATCCAGAATCCAGCGAGTCCGTTTGCGAAGCGTTGGGCCTTACGCTTCATTCGTCAACTGTGACGTCACCCACGAATCCGACGATGAAAAAGCTGTTAATACCGCCGTTGACAGACACGGCCGGGAAGCTGAACATCATGGTCAACAACACCGGTGTTAGTGATGACCCGAACCCTAGCATACTCGACAACCCACTCGCGGACTTCGATCGCATGATGCGTGTAAATGTTGCATCATGCATCAACCTCGGGAGCACAGAGGGATAACTTCTCATGCGTACTCAGAGCAATAGTTTAGGGTTAGTCAACCAATGGAACAAAATTGTTTGAACATCATCTATAATATTTGATATGATTCGATACGTATTGAATGGAACAAAATTGTTTGATCATTATATATTAATATTTGATCTCATTCGATATGAATTGAATAGAACAAATTAATAGATAGATGGTAGAGTACTTGTTCTAATTAACTATTTGGAAAAACTGATAAAAGAGATAAATTCAAAAACTTAGGTATTACGGCGCTCGTTGTGCTTAATTTCATAACTATTATAATATATCATTTTTAGTCATGTATATGTTTAATTTTTTTACTAACATTTTTTAAATAAAAATTCTATATTTAGATGTATGAATGATTTTCTAGTTATTTTCATCTGTGATGTTCGATATTAATTCAGTTTTATTTTGGTGCAAGTCAAGGCATAGCGTCTGCAACGGAGCCAAAGTCTTAATCGCTGACATCAATCCAGAATCCGGCGAGTTCGTTTGCGAAACGACGGGTCATGACAATGCTTCATTCGTCAACTGTGACGTCACCAACGAATCCGGCGTTGAAAATGATGTTAACGCCGCTGTTGACAGACACAGCCGGGAAGCTGGACATCATGGTCAACAACGCCGGTGTCGGTGATGATCATCACCCTAGCATACTTCGAGCGCATGATGCATGTAAACGTTTCCGGGTTTCCATGGTAATGATCATCTCAAGTAGCGTTGGAGGGATAACTTTTCATGCGTAGTCAAAGCAATAGTTTAATCGTGATTTATTCCTCAATTATGATCTATTATTTAGTGTTAGTGAACCAATAGTAGTTGTTTGAATATCATCATAAAATATATATTTGATCTGATTTTAATTGAATGAAACAAATTTAAAATTGAGATGAATCCGGATGATGAGAATTGAAAGTGGCGACGAGAATTCGATCATGGCTATCATCAAGATCTTGTACACGTGAAGGAGCTTTGGGTGCTATGGAATCTTGTGGCAGAGCGACCAGCGATTCTAGAGAGGGAATGATGATGCCACCGGAATGATGATAATCATCAGCAGCCAGAGAGGGAATGAGGAAGATGACGAAAGTCCCCAATATTAGCTATAAAGCAAGCACGAAACTGGATATTAATGGTTTAATTTTTGATCAGTTTGGTTTTTGTGTGTTTCGATCATCGCATTTTATAGTGGATTTTTCATAGCAAAAAAAGTAAGTAATTACGAGTTTGAATTGGTGGTGAAAAAATGAATAAATTGGATTACGCTCTATTTTTATTCATAGCAAAAAATTGAAAAATTGTCGTTTCTAGTTTTGATAATGAGGTAATTGTGTTCATCATGTTTTTTTTTTTTTTTTTTTTTTTTGATCGAAGATTGATTATATATATTCAGCCCCATCAAAAGTCTTGTACAGTTTTGACTATCACTCCTAGCCTTACCATACTCCTTCTATGCATAAAAGCTGTTCTACCAGTAAACATATATTCTAAACATAACCTGTCAAAACTCTACAAAGTAAAGTGTCAGGTGTCAAGCTCTTCTTCTGAAAAATTCTTCTGTTTCTTTCCTGCCAAACATGATAGAATAAGCTGACTGCTCTACAAAGTAAAGTGTCAGGTGTTCATCATGTTTATTATAGTACGGGTAATGGTTTTCTGGGAAAAATAGAGCCATACGCGTTTGAATAGGATTATAGGAAAGAGATAAAAAACGAGGGCAACTTTTATATTCAAGGTGGTTAATTGTCTTCATCACAGTACATATATAGTGTAGAAAGTTTTTCAGGGTACTGTTAGCATTTGATCACCTTCACATGCGACTTTTAGTAAAAGTCAGACAGTAGTAACATACTAAAATAAATGTCTAAACAAAATGATTAAAATCAATTTTAGTAATATGTGAAATCTCTATAATATTAATATCCAATATTTTTAAATATATTTATATGACAAGTAAAATCAATTTTTACTAATAAAATCTATGAATTTACTAGAACAATCAAAATTTCACACACACACTTTGAATAAAATGACTATTATAGTTTCTCTTAGAAATCTGGACAAGTTCATTTCTTACTACATAAAGTTGGGATGTGTAATTGGGATCATGTTCATTATATTTTATAGTTTTTAACGAAAGTGGTAAAAAATGAGGGCAACTTTATATTCAAGGCGGATCAGATTAAATTGATCTTACTACACATCCTAACTTCAAAAACTGGTTGATAGTTTTGGTCATCCCAACTTCACATCTCATTAACGCGATATACGAACAATATGACATTATATATATATAGTATATATAACTCCACAAACATGCTGCCTACAACGTCATCATGGCCAAAACACCGGCTTCCACCTCGACAAGATCACTACCACGTCGTCTAACAACTAATTCGGAAGGCTGTGGAAGATTTACTCCAGAATCGTCGTGATGCAGTCAAATATCGACGGCTCCATCTAAAATGTTTGTTTTCGGATACTGACTATACCAATTAAAAATGGTGTTAGGTCCAATTCTGACCCCAAAATCGTGGGAGAAACACAACATAATTTGTTACTGATATTATGTCATTTACGCATTCTTCAAATTGAATTATAAAGGTCGAACATAATTAGAAAAAAAATAATCTAAATTACCTTGTTGCAATAAAAAAAAATAGATGATGAAAGTTCCACCATTCTACCAATTTACTATTTTCTATACACGTTTTAGTTTTACTGCAGAAAAGTGACGTTGCAACGTGAAAACAGTAAATGCAGAAAACATAAAACGACACACAATCTGATCACGCAGTTCAGTGCATCGCACCTACGTCTGCGGGGCCGTAGCCCGTGGTAAAGATCCTTCACTAGTTGCAATAAATATGTCCGGTCTATTACAAACTAATGGCTACTCTAGCAAGCCTATCACACTACCATTTCTTTCTGATAGCTGTTACAGTGATTACCTTCTTTTCCACGAAGGTGCGGCAAGATCTCTTCCACCCGAGCTTTAACACACGTCCCTAGTGTTTGTGGTTGTTGAAAACCGTGGACGACGACGCTGCTCTGGCCTGGCCTAAGGTAAACCCCGAAGGGGATTTTTTTCTCTCGTAAGATCGGCAAATCAGGCTCTCAGCTAATTGTCCCTTTTATAGCTCAATGCTGTGTGAATTAAGTCATCTCCACAGCTGTAGAATTCCATTCCAATTAAACCACGTTTAAAACAGAAACTCTTTGGAATAAGGAATTCAGAAAATCTCCAATTCCTAAAATAATGCAGAAAATCCTTTTCCAATTAAATCTCTGCAATATCCCATGAATAAATCTGAATTGAAGATGGATTTGGACTGTATTATCTCGAAACAAATATATCCATTCCATATTAAACGCGCACAATATTCCCTTTCCTCTTTAAAAAACTGCGCTGAACTTCTGGAATTTTTCTATCTTTTTCTGCTAGACGAAGTCATGTTGCAACATGACATTCCACAAAGCAGCCAACAAAATCTGGACTTACAGATGAGGTCGAAGGCAAAGTGGCATTGATCACAGGTGCAAGTCAAGGCATAGATGCTGCTATGGCAGAAATGTTCAGAGCCAAAGTCTTAATCGCTGACATAAATCAAGAATCTGGCGAGTCCGTTTGCGAAGCGTTGGGCCTTGACAACGCTTCATTCGTCAATTTTGACGTCACCAACGAATTCGACGTTGAAAATGTTGTTCACGCCGCCGTTGACAGACACGGCCTGGAAGCTGGACATCATGGTCAACAACGCCGGTGCGGTGATGACCCGAACCCTAGTATACTCGACAACCCACTCGCGGCTTCGAGTGCGTGATGCGTGTAAACTTTGCATCATGCATCAACCTCGGGAGCATCAGAGGGATAATTTCTCATGCGTAGTCTAAGCAATAGTTTAATCATGATTTATTTCTCAATTATGATCTTTTATTTAGGGTTAGTCAACCAATGGTAGTTGTTTTGAATATCATCATATAATATTTGAGAAGTCTCATGAACGCGATATACGAACAATATGACATTATATATATAAATATATTTATATATAGTATATATATAACTCTACAAACGATTCTAATAGGCAATTCATTGTGTGTGCGATTTTCTCTCACACTGTGTGCAATTTTTCACATACTAAAGGTGCGATTGTATTCTCTTCTTGTTGATAGCACACGCGCCCCCTTTTCATGTCTTTTTCTACTGTTCTTGCCAATAACGGATAACCTGCTACCATCAACGACTCTCTAACGGCTATACCCATGGCGGAACCACCGGTTAACACCGGTGGTGCAGCCACTGAACGACCTTTCCTTGATGCTTTAATCAACAAACCTACCCCCCTTTACTCAACCTTACCTGCAAATCCAGAAATTAAACCCATCACCACTTTGAACGGCCGACCGGCGTGCTTATACGATCCAGATTCAGTCAAAGTTCTAGCAGCTCACTATCAAAATGCTCTAATAGGCAAATTTGAAAGGGGTAAGCCCCACATGGTGCAGATTCAACAAGCCTTCAAGGAGATCGGTTTCAAAGGTAACTTTCAGGTTGGTCTCATTGATTATAGGCATATCTTGATTCGATTCCAGGATCAGGAAGATTACCAGAGATTCTGGATCAGACCATACTGGTCTATCGCTGGCGCCACCATGAAGGTTATGAAATGGACGCCGGAGTTTTCGCCGGAAAAGGAGTCCTCAATAGTACCGGTCTGGGTAACGGTTAGGAACATTCCACTCTGGTACTATAATCAAACATTGATCAAAGACGTTGCCAGTCAGATTGGAACCTTTATAAAGATGGATGCCGCTACCTGTGGCATTACAAGACCTTCTGTTCTGAAGATGTGCATAGAGGTTGATTTGCAGAAAGAACTGATCAAGTCCATTCCAGTGGGTACTCCTATGGATTTCATTGAATGCCCGGTGGAGTATGACAATCTTCCACCCTACTGCAAACACTGCAAGATGGTTGGACATGAGGATACTAATTGCATAGTGCAGCATCCTGAGCTGCGGAAAGTTTGGAAAAAGAAGTCTCACCAATCCTGATATGAATCTCCTTTTGAAGATCCTGGATATGAACCTCCTTACGAAGATCCTGGTTTTGCGGAATGATTAAGAGCACCCTCCGAAGTGTCGATCGAAAGCACCCCCTTTCAAAGAAGAAGACACACTTCGAGATGAACTTGAAAGACACAACTTTTAAACTTCAGTAACACAAGGTCGAATTCCACACGCCAAGCACTACTTGCACCAACTTGAGATGGACACACCTAGATCTCAAAATCGGGGGTTTCAATCTAACGATTGACCTAATCTAGCGATTAGAGGTTAACCTAACGGTTAAATGAGATAAAACTCAATATAAGATGATTGTTGTATATAATTGTCTATCAATAAATTCGTTCACCACCCTATTTATAAGATTATAGGGTGATTAAAAAGTGCAGGATACAATAAGGTAAGGAATATTACATCTTAACCAAAAAGGAAACACTTAAAAAGGCAGCTTTTGCAAGCTAAAACCTTATTTAACTATAATTAAAATTCATCCTACCATAACACAAAGGTATGAACGAATTTCTTAAATAAAAACAATAAAATAACCTAAATAATAAAGCGATAAACTGTTGTTGAACCAACCCACTAATTGAAGGCCCAGTCGGTTCTTTTAAGGCACTTCAATAAAACTTCTTCACGACTTCAATCTTCAGAAATGAGAGTAATAACTAGCATAGCCCTCATCTTCTTCTAATATTCATCACGAACTTGTTTCATAAGAGTATTGAGAACTTTGAACAACTTCTTCCTTCCAGACCTTGGCACAGGAAATAACATTAAAGAATAACCTCTGGATATTCGTATCATTCCCTCCCTCTTCAAGAAGATTCGTCCTCGAATCTTGGCTAAATGTAAGAAAATGAGATCAACATAAATACTCCACGAAGGAAAAATATTTCTCTTACGAAATGGATTCAACAGCTTCTTAAAATCCAGAGATGCCCAATATGCGTCATGGAAAAACTCTTGATCCCTAACACCAAAATCAGAATGCATATGAGCTTCAATGGACTTCTGAGCATCAACAACTTCGGGAACACTTGCAACTACTAGAATATATTCATCATCAAACGTAGGAATTTCATCAAGAACATAATGAGCATCTAGAACCTCATCATCCTTAGCCTCTTCGTCGAATACTGGAATATCTAGAACTTCATCATCTTTAACCTCTTCGTCGAATACTGGAACATCCAGAACCTCAAAATCCTTAACCTCTTCGTCGAATACTGGAACATCTTTAAGGAAATAGTCAGCAACCCGAACATCACTCTCCATAAAAGTAGGACCAACATCGCCAACATGGTCAACAACATCAGTAAGCACAAACTCGACCTCGGGAACATGGAATAGAGGATGGTCTTCTTTCAAAACCTCAACAACTTGAGAAGTAGAATGCCTATTAACCTTTGGTGTCTCCACATGCATCTTACGAGGAATACTCTGAATTGAATTCCGGATGTCTTGATATTGCCGTTGACGTTCTTGTTCTTCCAGAAAAGATACAGGGACAAAATGTTTTCTCAAATAGTACCTCAACTTTTCCCAAGTAACGATTTTAGACCTCCCTTGCCTACGACGATCTTTCTTCAAGTCATACCACCAGTCATAAGCATAGTCTTCAAACTGATCAGAAGCAATACGAACCTTCTCACATTCGTTGAACTTGTAAAATTGAAAGTGATATTCCACTTGTTCCTCCCAAGCCAAATATGCTTCGGGTCCATCATTACCCGTAAAGATAGGTGATGCGAAATACATTTAACCGTTCAGTATGGGTAAATCATTATAACGGCTGTAAGAATAATATTTCCAAATTCTAACAAGAATAAGGAAAATAACACAAGTTGAATCACCCAAAACGGAGCTATAATGAAGAAGATATGGAATTTAGAAGAAAGTATGGAAACAAGAGGTAATTAGTTTCGGAAATTCAGTATACTGCTCCAAAATTCAATCAGATGAAGTTTAATCACCTTTAAACTTTCCGAAAATGAAACAAATCCTCCCCCAATCAATTTAGCTCAGAAAACTCGTTGGAAACTTCCACCAATTATGCCAATCACAGACAAAGCACAATACAACTGCACAACTTTTTTTTTTTGTTTTTTCAGAATCTATGAACCAACTTGAAAAATCAATATCTCCCAACTCGAAAACCCTTTTTGAACGATTCCAAAACCTAAATGAACATCAATCAATCCTCTTTCACCAGAAAAAATAATTTTCCCAATAGGCTTAGTATAACACGTTCAAAACGTATGATCGATCCAGCTGCGATTTTAGGTCAATACTGAGAATCCAAAATACTTTTCACTAGATGGTCGAAGATCTACCTTTGCTCTGATACCAACTGATATGAATCTCCTTTTGAAGATCCTGGATATGAACCTCCTTACGAAGATCCTGGTTTTGCGGAATGATTAAGAGCACCCTCCGAAGTGTCGATCGAAAGCACCCCCTTTCAAAGAAGAAGACACACTTCGAGATGAACTTGAAAGACACAACTTTTAAACTTCAGTAACACAAGGTCGAATTCCACACGCCAAGCACTACTTGCACCAACTTGAGATGGACACACCTAGATCTCAAAATCGGGGGTTTCAATCTAACGATTGACCTAATCTAGCGATTAGAGGTTAACCTAACGGTTAAATGAGATAAAACTCAATATAAGATGATTGTTGTATATAATTGTCTATCAATAAATTCGTTCACCACCCTATTTATAAGATTATAGGGTGATTAAAAAGTGCAGGATACAATAAGGTAAGGAATATTACATCTTAACCAAAAAGGAAACACTTAAGGCAGCTTTTGCAAGCTAAAACCTTATTTAACTATAATTAAAATTCATCCTACCATAACACAAAGGTATGAACGAATTTCTTAAATAAAAACAATAAAATAACCTAAATAATAAAGCGATAAACTGTTGTTGAACCAACCCACTAATTGAAGGCCCAGTCGGTTCTTTTAAGGCACTTCAATAAAACTTCTTCACGACTTCAATCTTCAGAAATGAGAGTAATAACTAGCATAGCCCTCATCTTCTTCTAATATTCATCACGAACTTGTTTCATAAGAGTATTGAGAACTTTGAACAACTTCTTCCTTCCAGACCTTGGCACAGGAAATAACATTAAAGAATAACCTCTGGATATTCGTATCCAAACAAGCCTCTAATGATACCCCTGCTCAGAATCCTGGACAGGCTGGACTATCTGGCTTGTCAGCAGCTGAGAAGGAAAGGGACTTAGTTATGGTTCCCTACTCTATACTCACAGAAGGGGAGAAGATGACAAAACAGCTTGAGCTCCCAGACACAAATATGAATGTTCAACCTGCAGATCCTTCAGTATCCTTTATTTCATTCAATGAATTGCACATTACACAGCTAAAAAAAGAGGCAAAAGCACTAAAAGCTAAGAATCTTGCCATTGTTCCTTACCAAGACCCTGTGTCACTATCAAATTATTACTCTGTGTTGCAGGATGAAGACAACAGCTCAGAGGCATCATATGATGATGCTCCAAGTGAACCTGAATGGAAAATAGAGGAACAACAACTTTATACACGTTCCTCCTACAACTCTCCAAATAGTCAAAATACTCAATCTGTGGCTATCTCTGATTCACATGCTCAATCTGTGGTTATCTCTGACTCACAGGCTCAAAATTTATGTCTTTCTGATTCACATGCTCAATCTATGATTGTCTCTGTCTCACAAGCTTCCAGTGTGGAAATAGATGATAGAGATACTGTAAACATAAATGATAGTGCTCTAATACTTGCTGAGGTGGCATCTAGCTCAGAAAAAGAACCAAGGATTGATAATAAGAAATCAGGAAGGAAGAAAACTAGTAACCCTAGCATCTCAGAGAGTATTAGTAGAATACTCAGACCCAAACAACATGTCAATTATAATGTTTAAATGATTAGTCATAAAATCATTGGAAACATTCTTGTTTGGAACATAAGAGGTTATGGAACCTCCATATTTAGATTGCAAAGACTGCTTGTTCTACATAATATCTCTATCTTATGTGTTATTGAACCAATGCATAATAATTCTGAGATACAAAATCTTCAATTTCAACTAAACTTTCAAAATTCTTATCATGGAACTGAAGCAAAAATCTGGATTTTCTGGAATAACTGCTTCAATCTTGATATTATTGCTCAATCTGATCAATTTATTTTTACTGCTGTAACTGATTTAACAAATTCCCAAACCTGGAATTGTGTGTTTGTGTAGGCTAAGGTTCTAAGGCAACTAAGGAAATCACTATGGAGTGATCTCCTTAAAATTCCACAAATCCCAACTCTTTTTGTTGGAGATTTTAACACAGTTTCTACTGTACCTGAACATAAAGGACCTCATCAGCCTCCCCTCAGGAGTATTGGTGAAACACAGTTTCCAGAGGCATAGCGTCTGCAACGGAGCCAAAGTCTTAATCGCTGACATCAATCCAGAATCCGACGAGTTCGTTTGCGAAACGACGGGTCATGACAATGCTTCATTCGTCAACTGTGACGTCACCAACGAATCCGGCGTTGAAAATGATGTTAACGCCGCTGTTGACAGACACAGCCGGGAAGCTGGACATCATGGTCAACAACGCCGGTGTCGGTGATGATCATCACCCTAGCATACTTCGAGCGCATGATGCATGTAAACGTTTCCGGGTTTCCATGGTAATGATCATCTCAAGTAGCGTTGGAGGGATAACTTTTCATGCGTAGTCAAAGCAATAGTTTAATCGTGATTTATTCCTCAATTATGATCTATTATTTAGTGTTAGTGAACCAATAGTAGTTGTTTGAATATCATCATATAATATGTATTTGATCTGATTTTAATTGAATGAAACAAATTTAAAATTGAGATGAATCCGGATGATGAGAATTGAAAGTGGCGACGAGAATTCGATCATGGCTATCATCAAGATCTTGTACACGTGAAGGAGCTTTGGGTGCTATGGAATCTTGTGGCAGAGCGACCAGCGATTCTAGAGAGGGAATGATGATGCCACCGGAATGATGATAATCATCAGCAGCCAGAGAGGGAATGAGGAAGATGACGAAAGTCCCCAATATTAGCTATAAAGCAAGCACGAAACTGGATATTAATGGTTTAATTTTTGATCAGTTTGGTTTTTGTGTGTTTCGATCATCGCATTTTATAGTGGATTTTTCATAGCAAAAAAAGTAAGTAATTACGAGTTTGAATTGGTGGTGAAAAAATGAATAAATTGGATTACGCTCTATTTTTATTCATAGCAAAAAATTGAAAAATTGTCGTTTCTAGTTTTGAAAATGAGGTAATTGTGTTCATCATGTTTATTATAGTACGGGTAATGGTTTTCTGGGAAAAATAGAGCCATACGTGTTTGAATAGGATTATAGGAAAGAGATAAAAAACGAGGGCAACTTTTATATTCAAGGTGGTTAATTGTCTTCATCACAGTACATATATAGTGTAGAAAGTTTTTCAGGGTACTGTTAGCATTTGATCACCTTCACATGCGACTTTTAGTAAAAGTCAGACAGTAGTAACATACTAAAATAAATGTCTAAACAAAATGATTAAAATCAATTTTAGTAATATGTGAAATCTCTATAATATTAATATCCAATATTTTTAAATATATTTATATGACAAGTAAAATCAATTTTTACTAATAAAATCTATGAATTTACTAGAACAATCAAAATTTCACACACACACTTTGAATAGAATGACTATTATAGTTTCTCTTAGAAATCTGGACAAGTTCATTTCTTACTACATAAAGTTGGGATGTGTAATTGGGATCATGTTCATTATATTTTATTGTTTCTAACGAAAGTGGTAAAAAACGAGGGCAACTTTATATTCAAGGCGGATCAGATTAAATTGATCTTACTACACATCCCAACTTCAAAAACTGGTTGATAGTTTTGGTCATCCCAACTTCACATCTCATGAACGCGATATACGAACAATATGACATTATATATATAGTATATATAACTCCACAAACACGCCGCCTACAGCGTCATCATGGCCAGAACACCGGCTTCTCCCTCGACAAGATCACTAGCACATCGGCTAACAACTACTTCGGACGACCGCGGAAGATCTACTCCAGAACCGTCGTGATGCAGTCAAACTAAAACATGTATAGAAAATTGTTTTGTTAGAATATAGAAAATTAAAACATTTTCTGCAGTAAAATTAAAACATGTATAGAAAATAGTAGATTGGTAGATTGGTGGAACTTTTATGTGGCACAACGACCAGCGAGTCGAGGAGGTCGTCAGGATGATGATCATCAGCAACCAGAGAGGGACTGGGGAAGATGGCGAAAGCCCCCAATATGAGTATTTTAGCTATAAAGCAAGCACGTACGAAACTGGATATACATGGTTTAACTTGATTATGTTTCTAGTTTTGATAATGAGGTAATTGTGTTCATCATGTTTATTATAATGGTAACGGTTTTCTGGGAAAAATAGAGTCATACGTGTTTGAATTGGAATATAGGAAAGTGGTAAAAAATGAGGGCAACTTTTATTTCAAGGCGGTTAATTGTCTTACTCGGAATACTTATATAGTGTAGAAATAGTTTCAGCATACTTTTGGCATGTGGTCACCTTCACATGTGACTTTTAATAAAAGTTAGGCAGTAGTAACATTGTAGTATCAAAGTGGAATAGATGCATACAATACAAAGTATAATAGGAAAAGGTTAAAATCCTTTCCCTGCTCAACCTTCAAGATGTTTGAGCTCCGATTGCCTCAAGGAAGCCTGCTAAAGGAGGTACTGGACTGGATTAAGGACCTGGTGCACAATGCCGACTTTGATTTCTCCGCCACCGGCTTATACCTCCAGGCCCAAAATCCCAGCGGAATGACCCTGGTGGAGCTGGTGCTCAAATCTAAGGGGTTTGACTACTGCAGGTGCGACCACGACATCTCCGTGAGGATGAATCTCAGCCACATGGCCAAAACGCTTGAATTCTCCGGAGACGATGACGTCATCATCATCAGGTGTGACGGCAGCAGAGACAACATCACTTTCATCTTCGATACCCCGTTGGAGGTAAGATTGCATATTTTAAGCTAAAGACGAAGGACGTTGATAGGGAGCATCTGCAGATTCCAAAAGTAATGACCTATGCTACTCTCAAAATGCCTTCTTTTGAGTTTGCCAGAATCTGCAAAGACCTTCACAGTATTGATGACACTGTTGTGATATCGATAACAAAGGGAAGTGTTCAGTTCTCTACTAGAGGTGACATTAGAGATGTTGTTGTTTGTCTTTACCAAAACACTAATGTGCATGAGCCGGAAGATGCAAATGTGATAGAGATGTACGAGCAACATATCAGAGAGAGAAAATATGCATAATTGCAGTGTTAAGAAAATAGGCATAATTCAGAATTCAGAAGAATACAAGAGAGTTGCAAACCACTAAAGAAAAGTTGAAAAACATATCACAGAGAGTTGCAGCTCAATAGGCTATGATGTAAGCATCTGAAGAAGCAACCCCACCACTTCCCGGGCTTCTGGAGAGCCATGTTGGTCTTGCGTGCTTCCAAGGTCCCTGATGATATCTAGAAGAATGGGCACCACATCGGCCTTAACCATCTCGGTAACACCATCATCTTCGTAACACAACAATCGAAGCAGAGACAACATACCGCCCTTGCAGACCTCATATTTGATATTCTGTAATATAGCCAGAACTGCTCCGTCAGCCATAGCGCGAACCCGATTTTCCTGCATTCCACATAGGTAATAGAGGAAAGGAATTGCGCCCTCGATCACTGCAGCGCCTGGCCCATGAATTACCTCAATCAAGGGTTTCATACAACCTGATTCACCAAATGCTCTCATATTAGACGCAAGACTTGTCAGAGTCCCTGGGTATGAGCAGGTTTTCGGCGCGATTCACCTCCCTCTCATATTGCTCATTCTTGAAAGTTGTATCCACCTTGGACTCCTTAATAATTGCCAACTTGAGCTTGCGGATGTGGACGACCTTCATCAGTTTGTCTTCGATTTGGGAAGCGGCTGCAAGGTCCCCAATCTGGTCGATCAGAGATTCGCAATCAGGCTTAGACTCATCATGTCCCTTCCCCTTCACGGCCTTGTAGAAGGATTCAGCGAGACCCGCGCTCTTAAGTTGCTGGAGGAACAAATTTAGACTGGATCCGGTTAGAAATGTGGTCAAAGACAAGGCTCGTCTTGTAGCGAAGGGCTATGTTCAGCGCTAAAGCGTGGAATTTGACAAAGTGTTTACACCGGTGGCCAGGATGGAGACGACCATGTTACAGTTGGCCATGGCGGCGCAACAGGGATGGGAGGTGCAACACATGGATGTTAAATCGGAATTCTTGAATGGTGATCGCAATGAAGAGGTCTATGTGCACTTACCCCAAGGTTATGTGGATCTGAAGAATGAGTACAAGGTGCTCAAGCATTTTAATCATTTTGTACGGGTTGCGACAGGCGCCACGAGCTTGGAAGGCTAAGTTGGATGAAGCGTTGTTTTCCTTAGGTTTCCAGCGTTGCGTGCTAGAACATGCAGTGTACCGACAGACTGGTCAGGGGACAGGTCGACAGCCAGGTCTACTGGTTGGAGTTTACGTGGATGATTTGATCATCACGGGAGCAAGCAGTGATGAGCTGGTTTTGTTCAAGAAGGAGATGCAAAAGTTGTTTGATATGAGTGACTTAGGTCTCTTGAGTTACTAGTTGGGGATCGAAGTCAAGCAAGGCGAGAAAGAAATCACTTTGTGCCAAAGTGTTTATGCAACTAAGGTTCTAGATGTGTGTGGCATGGCGAGCTGCAATCCATGTGCTACACTAACCGTTTGGCGTCATGTCAAGATGTTTGGATGAGCCGCTTGCTTGTTGAGCTCACCAATCGTGAGCCGAAGGTGGTGGAGCTGTTTGTGGACAACACGTCTGTGATTGATTTGAGTAATAATCTGGTGCATCACGAACGAAGTAAGCACATTGATATTCGTTTTCATTTTATTCGTGAATGCATTGAGAATGTCTCGGTTCAAGTTCGACATGTTGGCACGAACGACCAGTTGGCTGACCTGTTAACCAAACCGCTCGGGTGAGTCAAGTTCGTGGAGATGAGGCTCAAGCTCGGGATAGTCGAGGTGGTTTCATGTAACATGGTTAAGGGGGTGAATTGTTAATTAATCATGTTTGCATGCAATTATCAAGTTGGTGGTTACAAGCATTTACCTTGGTGGTTATGTTTTAGAAGTTACTAGTCTTCAAGCTAGTTAGTGTGTGTTATAAGTTTTCGTAAGTTACAAGCTTAGAGTATGACATTTGTATTGCCTCATAAGTTTCATTCAAGCTAGTTGTTTTCATGTTATTTCTTCTTTTCAATTGCTTTCTATGAATAGGAGCAATATAAATCAGAAAAGCTGGATCTTTCAGCACCAAAAGGTTGTCTCTTGTTTTCTTTGATCTTTCTTTCATATTCTAGCTATTTACGATCTTGTGTTCCAATAAATGTTGTCGGATTTTCCAGGGTGATGATTCCGGCGAAGCGAGGTTGCATCATGCATCAACCACGAAGCATTTCCGCTAGCGTTAAAGGGATAACTTCTCATGCGTAGTTAAAGCAATAGTTTAATCATTGATTTATTCCTCAATTATATATGATCTCTTATTTAGGGTTAGTCAACTAATGGTAGTTGTTTTGAATATCATCATATAATATTCGATCTAATTAGATACGTATTGAATGGAACAAAAATAAAATTGAGATAAATTGCAGAGAACTTGTCCTAATTAACTATTTGGAAAAACTAATAAAAGAGATAAATTCAAAAACTATTAAAACTAACTAGTTACTAGTTAGGTACTGGGTGCGTTACCTCTCATTTAATAAATATTCTAATATACCATTATTAGTCATGTATATGCTTAATATTTTTACCGACAATTTTCAAATAAAAATTCTATATTTAGATGTGTAAAAATAAGAATGATTTCATCCGTGATCTTCGATATTAATTCAGTTATATTTTGTTACTCTGGTCTTGATACTTTCATATTTTTCTAAAGCTATTTTCATACCCTTTTCTTATGGTTCTTATCAGGTTCCATGTCAATACGACATTCTACACAAAAATTCATTGTTGGGTTTTCCTTGAAATTATAACTATACCAATTAAGAAAAAAAGAGTCAAGATTTCATATTCTATATTCACTATATGAATATAGTAAAAATACTCACTATCAACAAATAGAGTAATTGATTTTATTTTTCGTTAACTGTAGCAATAATAAAAGCCTTATCGTACATCAAATAGATGGATACACCCTTCAAAAAAAATAAAAATAGATGGATACAAACTTTGCTTTTATTCCATTATATATTATGCTTCTAAAAGTTGAGCCAAAAACACTTCTTACTATATGAAAAGTCCATCTCGATCAGTCTTTGAACTGATCATCATAATTGGGTGGGTAATCCGGATGATGAGAATTGAAAGTGGTGACGAGAATTGGATCATGGCGATCATCAAGATCTTGTACATTTGAAGGAGCTTTAGGTGCTATGGAATTTTCTGGCCTTTGGGGCACATCGACCAGCGAGTCGACGAGGCTGCCGGGATGATGATCATCATCAACAGCCACACAGAGTGATTGGGGAAGATGACGAAAGCCCCCAATATAAGTATTTTAGCTATAAAGCAAGCACGAAATTGGATATCCATGGTTTATTTTTTGAGCAGTTTGGTTTTTGTGTGTTTCGATCCTCGCATTTTATAGTGATTTTCATACAAAAACCGCAAGTTATGTGTTTGAATTGGTGGTGAAAAAACGAATTAATTGGATTGAAAAATTGACGTTTCTAGTTTTGAAAATGAGGTGATATTGTTTTCATGTTTATTATAGCCATACGTTTTGAATTGGATTACTATAGGAAAGTGGTAAAAAAACGAACTTTATATTCAAGGCGGTTAATTGTCTTCCTCGCAGTACATATATAGTGTAGAAATAGTTTCAGCGTACGTACTGTTGGCATGCATTTGGTCACCTTCACAAGTGACTTATTATAGGCCCTGTTTGCTAGAGATTATTTCCACCATGTACTGAACTGAACTGAACTGAACTGAATTGAATTGAACTGAACTGAAGTAAAATTGATGTATTGAAAAATGGAATCAGCATAATTGAATTAACCTGAATTTCATCAATTACATTTTCACTGAACTGAACTGAACTGAACTGAACTGAATTGAACTGAACTGAATTGAACTGAACTGGACTGAACTAAACTAAACTGATCTACAGATAAGCTCTGGTAAACAGGGTCATAAAAGTCAGGCATAAAAAGTCAGGCAGTAGTAACATTGTAGTATCAAATTACTGTTTAAATATTAAAAATACTCTCACAATAAAGTTATGGGGAGGTGAAATAACTAAAAACTATACTAAAATAAATGTCTATATAAAGTGATTAAAATCAATTTTAGTAAGATGTGAAATATCTATCTATAATATCCAATATATACATAAATATATTTATATGGCAAGTAAAATCAAATTTTACTACTCCCTCCGTATCAGATGGATGTGTACTGTTGACTTTTCACGGTCTTCAATACACGTGTTTGACTGCTAATATCTTTAACTACGTATATTATCAAGATATAAAAATTTGATATTAATAAACTGCATGTTATGACGATTCCAACAATATTAAATACGATAATATTTTTAATTATCTATGCATTCAAAAATTCAGACAAAATTTAGCATAGTTGACTGAAAAAAGTCTCCTATGCAGTAACAGCTGGTCCAGAGGGAGTAATAAAATTTATGAATTTACTAAAATATTCAAAATTCCACACCGAATTGGAAGAGAATAATTCTTATATAGTTCCTTTTAAAAATTAGGACAAGTTTATATCTTACTACATACTTAAACTTCCATTAGAAACTATAAAATATAGGAGGATCAGATTATCATGATCTTCCCATCTCATGAACGCCATATACGAATAATATGATATTATATTATATATATATACTATCATATTTTTTAATAATTCATATATCGCTAGCTTATGGCAACAGCTGTTGTCGAAATCTCTTACACGATTTAAGATTAAGGTGAACATTTGTTTTCTACATCGCTTTAAGGATGTCGGCTCCGAAAAGATAGTCCGATGTGTTGGGTTATGGACTAATGCCAATAGAATTTCTGAGTAATTATTTGTTACCGGGTATTTGGGAACCTGAAGGGTCACACACAACAGAACAAGTTATTGGGGTTTTGTTGGATTAATGGAGTAATTAATCCATAAAGGCTAATTAAGAATTATATGGTTTGGACTTGTACAAATGATAAGAGTTATCATTTCTCTTAATCAATATTAATGTAGATTAATATTGTATGGTATTCATACCAGGATGACAAAACGGTTGTCAGTTACATAGAGAACATAAATATGGTGGTATTATTGTAATAACGTTGGACGTTACGATTTCATGTGATGAATACAATATTAACTCTCCTCTCCTTTCCATTACCTCTCTATATATAGCAACAGTCAGGTTCATCTAAGAGATACAATATAACACACAACTATTCTAGAAATTAGTTCTATATAGTTTGTCTTGGATGAATGGAGCTGGCACGTTTAACTGACTGTCCCAGTAGTCGAGTTCGTGTGGATACCATCAGAGGTCGGACCTTTTGTGCGACTAATAGATCGACATCATCAAGCAAACATCGGATACCGGAGACACGAGATTCATCAATCCGGTAATCTAATTTACGCATTACTTTATCATGATCATGGCTATATAGTATTAGTGAATACTTACAGTGGTATCAGAGCCAAATGATAGGCATGCGTGATGTTAGATTATTTGAATGAGTTGTTGCAGATTTTGAGAAAATATGAACAATTCATTTTCAAAAGGGTTTTTAATAACTTTGATTATGTCATGTGTTCTTGAGAAGAACATTGTGATTTAATTAACAAGCTAAAAATAAGTTTACTGGAAACTTAATGTGGTTTGTGTGATTAAATGTTACATTATATCATGAGATGAAAATTAGTTTGAGTAGTCATGCATTATATATATATATATATATATATATATATATATATATGAAATGTGATCAATATGTTGATATTGCATTTTGAAATTTGATTTCGAGAGATGGAATTGTCTTTCTTCCTTTTAATATGTTTGAAATTGAAAATTTGAACTGGGTTTAATGTTTAAATTTCTATGTTCAAACTTATTTTCCGGTGAAACACCATGGATTCCGGTGGAGCTTTGAAAGTTCGGGAACATTGGAATCAACCACAAACTCCATCTTGGATAAGCTTTTGCAATGGAGATAATCTGAGATGAACTCGGTCAAGTGTCGATACAAAGTCAACATTGGATTCGATCTACTCGGGTTCAATTGATTGTCACTGGAGCAAATATGATAAAATTGGCAAAAGAAACTAACAAGGTACGTTGGTGCCTACAGGATTAGATAGAAACTTGGTCCCAAAGATCTAACGATCATCGGCGGCAACACCCGGTTCCGGCGATGTGATCTGCCGGGCGGCGGTTGCTCCAAGTGCTGATAGGGTAGCTAAATGTTAGCAAGTTTGTAAATTTTTGAAATTTGCAATGAAGCCCATAATTTCTATTTATTTGTATATTGCCCCTAGTACTTATTCTTTTGACTTCAGTTTTTGTTTTGAATCACTCTTAGTATATGTTATTTGGTGAAATATTTTGAAATATATTTGAACTAATTTAACAAATTTAAAGAGTTTAAATTAAATTAGCTGAATATAATTGTGATTCATGATTAATTTGAATAGATAGAGGGATATGAAATGTTAGAGATCAGCTCTTTTATCTGTTCTCTGCCAAACCTTTCTTCATATCCTCCCAAAGAGATGCAGAGATAGCAAATCATAGCTTCCTACCTTTAACTATGAAACCTCCAAAGCCTAAAATCTTGAGAATTGCTTGGACAAAACCTGCTAAAGGACTAAAAATTAATGTGGATGCAGCATGGGGTGCATCTAATCAGTTAGCAGGTTTAGGTTTTGTAGTGAGAAACAATAGGGGAGGATTTGTCTCAGCTAAGGGCTTTTTTACTAAATCAGATTCTGCCCTAGAGGCTGAGCTCCTAGCTTTTAAGTTTGCTCTTGATCATGCATGTATATATTCTGATGACATTACAATTGAATCTGATTGCCTGAATGCTATCTCTAGTGTGCTTAATCCTATAACTGCTCATTGGAAACTTTTTCACATAGCTGATGAGGTGCATTTACTAGCTAAAAAGTTTTCTATTAGGCACACCTATAGAGAAGGTAACCTTGTTGCAGATGTCATTTCAAAGTTGTCCCTTGCCAATAAATGCCATGTTAGCTATGATTCTTTCAGTTCATTACCAGCTAAAGTGCAGGGTCTCATTAGACTTGATCAAATGAATACCCCTACACTCAGAATTTCAAAGAACATATACTGCTGAAAATTTTTCTCTGTCTCAGATAGAAGGACGGACTTCACTGGTGGACAATGAGGTCAGATGCAGAGGCCCCAAACAACCTGGTGTACACAACACTTGCTGTCTACTAGGTCACAAGGATGGATTTTCAATGAGGAAACAGCTGGGATCCCATCTTAGCTCTCATTTTTCAGACTACTTTTTAGCACCCTGCTATTCTTTTGTTACTCTAAAAATCCTTCTGGAAAAACTTGTGACTTCCTGAACCGACTCACTAAAATGGATGGAAGGTTGTGTTTTAGAGATTCTCCATTTTGATTTCCTCTTTTAGCGAAGTCCAAGGACTTCAGGTCCTTTCTTTTGTAATGTTCTGAGCTCTTGAGCTCTATAATGATACTTTATTTTATTTGAAGGCTTGGGGAGGCCAAATAGAATTCCCCCCATCACTAGATGGTTTAACAAAAAAAAACAAAAAGGGATATGAAATGTTTATATTTTATTTATTCAAATAAATTTGTGATGTTTCATCAAATAATGGGATTAATTGAGTTTTAATTTTATTTTCAATGACATGTCAGATATGTATGAAAATTAATGAGATTAATTGAGATTTAATGTGATTAAATTAAATTTAATTGACGTTTTCAATTAGATAATACCAATTTGAGTGTGTGTAGTTTACTGAAATTAAGTGAGTCTTAATATGATTAATACTTTCGTATTGTTATATCAGTTGATGTGATTAATTGAAATTTAATCTGATTAAGTTAACAATACAAATGAAACGTTGCATGAAATTAATGAGATTAATTTGGATTTAAAATTTTGTATTGTTTCAGTTAATGTGATTAATTGAATATAATTTGATTAGTTTAACAATACAAATGAAACGTTGCATATGTGATTGAAATTAATGAGATTAATTTTGATTTAAAATTTTGTATTGTTTCAGTTAATGTGATTAATTGAATATAATTTGATTAGTTTAACAATACAAATGAAATGCTACATATGTTATAGAAATTAATGAGATTAACTTGGTTTTAATGTGATTAAACCCGTGTAATCCAATTAATCTGATTAATTGGAAATTTAAACTGAATATTTTACAAATTAATAAGATTAATTGAGTTTTAATGTGATTAAATCATATTAATTTGATTAAGTGATAATTTCAGTTGAATGTTACATATGTTTTACCAATTAATGTGATTAATTGGATTTTGAAGTGATTAAAAGTTAATCAGTGTAATTAATATATTTAATGTGATTAAATTATTTTTAATTTGAAATTTATTGCATATGTTATTTTGATAATATGATTATTTGAATTTAATGAAATTAATGTGATTAATTAGATATGCATGATTGGTGGTTACATATGTTGCTCAAAATATGATTATTTGATTTTAATGTGATTAAATGAGTAATGTCAATCGGTGGTTACATTGTACTAATAATGAGATTATTTTAGTTTAATGAAATTAATATGATAATTGAATAGCACCAATTGTTTGTAACATATGTTAAACTAATAATGTGATTATTATCGAATTAATAAAAGATTATTATTGAGTAAATAAAGGGAAATAAAATGTTTATATGTTATTTAACCAATATGTATATCTTTTGTAAGGTAATAATGTGATTATTACAAATTCCCTCAATTTAATATTAAATCAGAAATAGTTGCCTTCCATTATTGGTGGTATTAAATAAATTTTTTGTTGGAATGATTTGTTGGGCATACTCAAGGTTGTTCCACCAAAATCATAATTTGTACCATTTTAAATGTGATTTGTGAATAATGGGCCCGATTTAACAAAATCGTTTGACTTGTTGGGCATACCCAAGGTTAAAAGGTTTTGAGGTAAGTATCTAGGAATTATAAGTATCTTGTCATAATGGTTGAAGCGTTCATTTTGAATAAGATTTAAGAGCAACTTCTTAAAAATAACCAAGAAAAATTCTGTCTAAGGAGGCTGACGATTTTAAGTGGGACCGTTTGTGACCCCTCCTCAAGCCTTTCCTGGGAATTTTGAGGAAATTTTAGAAGTGTTTAAATAAGTTATTCGTGATTATGACATGATAGTTAGATATGATGATATCTAATTGTTATAATTGGTAAAGAGTTACCTACCTTATTAAGGTTATTGTGATCTGTTGGGCATACCCAAGGTTATGATAGCTGAGATTGGGATCCTAGCCTGCTATGAATTTATATGTAAATTCTCGAAATCAACAGTGAGGGATGTTGATTTGGATAAAATAGTAGGAGCAAAACTAAAATGGAGTTATGTCATTTACAATATTAATTTTAGTTTTGTCAATGTGTTTGATAATTTATTTTTCAATAAGTTGTTATTGTAGAAATGTCTGCCAATTTGAATCTGCATAACGTACTTTTAAGAATGCGCCCACTAGTCCAAATTTTCACTAATGGATGGATCTATACCCTTAAAATTGTTTTGAGGCGTGAAAATATCATTTATGTCCTTAATAGATATTCCCTTTATGATGAGGCATGTCAAGTAGTCAAACGTGTCTTTTGGAAACATGTTGATGATTCCGGGAATGATTGTTGTCTTATGTTAGTCTTAAGGAGTATTGAGTTACAAAAGCAACACGAAGACATGACTGCTTAAGTCTTAAGTCTTAGTATCATAAAAGGCTAGGAATGAGAGATGTGGCATTTCTCATGAGCTTTTTAGATCTACGATAGCTGAGGGTCAGTTGTTTCATCTCATGTGTTGAAGATGATGAGTCTCATCGAGAAATTAGAAAGTTTGGGATTTGTTTTGCCACACTAGTTAAATGTTAACTTGATTGTGCAATTCCTTACTAAATAGTTTCTCTACGCTTGTGATCAACTTTGACATGAATGATGTTGAAGCTATTCGTCTACTTCAATTGCTGAATATGTTGATATTAATAGCCATTGAGTCTATTCGGAAATATTGGGAAATGTGTTATTGGTTGTACCTTTTTCAAATAAAAGGAGGAAGGTTTAAGAAAGCTAAGGACAAAAAAGGCTAAGAGCATTTGTTTCCACTATGGTCAAAAGTTGACAATGGAAAGGGAAATGCAAGGAATATCTTGATACCATGAAAGTGAAGAGACTTAGAGAAGTTTCTACTTTAGGTATGTGTGAAATGAATAAATCTCTATACTTTTAAAATGTGGGTATTTGATACTTGTTCTCATATTTCTGAAATATGGAGAACTGATGGAATAGTAAGAGATTAGGTGATACAGAAATTGACCTATGGTGGAGCAAGTGTTGCTGCATAGGCTGTAGGAACATTTTCACCTAGCACAAAGATATTAAGATGATACAATGAGAAATCTTTCCTGGAAAATGTAGACTTATTAGCTAGAATATATGCAATTAAATTGCATGAGATGCATTTTTAAGTTAATTGATTTTGAATCATTGACAATGCAAATATTGTTTATACATACTTCAAGTGGGAGGTATAACAGTCTATTAAATACTAAGTCTAGTACATCTTGATGAATGTAGACTTGTGTAAGTTTGGACGATTTTTTCGTACTTAAAATGTTTACAAGTATTTATCGAAATACTTTTCTGAATTCGTTGATAATTTAGAATGTAATTTCAAGTACATGATTATCTTATTGAACCATATTAGATATTGTTCATTTACCAGTTAGCCATGTGATTTTTCTAATCATTTCATAGATATGTTATAATGCTTTAACACCCATATTTTCAACCATGTGATTTTGAGGTTGTTCAACCTTCCTAGAAGAAGAACAAGATCTAGTTTGTTATGAAATGTTTTAAAATAAATGGTTTATTTTAAAATATTTAGTGGGAGAAAATTGAACTTAGAGAAGTTCTGAAGCCACAAACTAGTAGTCAAAATTAGTTGACTGAAACTTATATGATAAGTAAAATGGTTGAATAGAACTTATATGATAAGTTTAGCTTATATGATAAGTAATAAGTATACTAGTTAATTTATTTGATAAATTATGGGTATACAAGAATTAAGTGGGAGTGTTATGATATTTCTAAAACTTTAAGTATGTTAAGGATGAATATGAGAAATGATTTATTTGTCCTTAAGTATGTTAAGGATGTAAATAGTAAATTCTCAATGAAATGATAAATCTAAAGTGTTTTAGTGATTAACGTCTTTATCAACGTGATATGTGTGCATTTAATGCTTCCGCTGCATAGTCGTGCACATGTTACAACGTAAAAGAGATCAGACAACTCAAGAGTTGAGATGTGAGAAATGTTAATTCATTTAAAGATGCTCAAGTGTTGAGAATTATAAAACACTAATTCACTATGATGAATCTCAAGAGTTGATCTGTGTGAAACGTTTATTCATTAGATAATGCTCAAAGTGTTGAGATTTGTGAAACGCTAATTGGGAGGTCGTCGCCGTACCTCTCAAATATACAATTTATAGATCACTTACTACCTTTCCACACTATTAAGTGTACAATGGCAAGTAAGGTTCGTTCCACAGGGAAAATGTTATTTCTATGTATATCTTGTAGGATATATATACATATACATATATAAAAGCAATGTAAACAAGGGGGGGGGGGGGGTTTGAGTTGAGTTTTGTTTAAGACACTACTAAGTAAAACTACTAGAACTTTAGAATTACAACTAGTTTAGCATCTAAAGATTCAACTAAAAGATTAACTAATGAGAATGAGAGACTTGGGTACATGAGATTTGTATCTTCTTGTTATTGATTTTTCCTCAAACCTAGTTATGATACTTTGAGAATGGTGATTGTTTTTAATGGGAAACCATCTCTATTCTAGTTGTGAATCATGAAAGCATTTTCACAACTCTCATTGGCAACTTATCTATATGATAGCAAATAGACAAATTGGCCAATGCTAATTCAAATTGGATGTTTTCCCACCTTACCCATGAAATGTGATAACACAATTGACATAAATATAATGCTAATGAATGATCTCAAGAACAAATACAATTGATAACAACATATATTTCATTCCTAATTCACTACTTTTACATAGAAGAAATGATAGCATTTCAACCATGGAAAGGCAATGTCTAACACATATCCAACACATATCTATACCTAGGAAATCATTCCTAACCATTTCAAGCATCAAATACACATATAATTCATGATCATTCAATGACAAATCATCCATTCCTAAACTTCATAAACCATGTTCTCAAACCATAACAAGAGGTTTAATCTCACATACCCAAGATGGGGTTTAGCCTACAACCATAACTATATAATCATAACCATAATCCATACAATAATACATGGTGAATTCAAAGTGAAAATCCAAAGAGAAAATGAAGAAAATGAGCTTAAGGCTCTGTAAAATGATCCCCAAAACAATGAGGATAAGTTCCAATATATACTCCAAAACAATTAAAATTAAAGCCAAACAAAATGCAAGTTGCAGGACCATTCGCGGGTCGCGCGGGAATCCTTCGCGGACCGCGAGCCTGGTTCTCGCGGCTCGCGGCCGAGGATTCGCGCCCCGCGCGCCCGTGTCTCGGCGTAGTCCGCGACCGGAGTCTCGCGCCCGCGCGCGCGCGCCCGTGTCTCGGCGTGGTCCGCGACCGGAGTCTCGCGCCCGCGCGCGCGCGCGCCTGTGTCTCGGCGTGGTCCGCGCGCCCGTCTCGGCATGGTCCGCGCGCCTCGGTCTCGGCATGGTCCGCGCGCCTCGGTCTCGGCATGGTCCGCGCGCCTCGGTCTCGGCATGGTCTTCGTGCTGGTCGGTCCTCGCGGCTCGCGACCGGAGTTTCGCGGCCCGCGCGAAACTTGGCATGGTCAAAACAGCAACACACACCCTCGCGGTTCGCGACCTAGGGTTCGCGGCCCGCGAGAGTGTGCCTTCACGCCACTTCTACGACCGGTTCTTCAATGTATCAAACGCGGTCAGGACGGTCATAGAAGGTCTTCAAATCATTCAAATCCATCGCAAGTGCAATTCAAGATCGAAATGCACGTCTTCAATTTCAAACCACTATGAATGATTCGGTCCAAAAGTCTAATATAATTACACAAAATACTATCTAAAACAGCTCTCAAATGCTACAAAATAAGAGTATATCTAGGGGCTATCAAAATCCCCCACACTTGAACCTTTCTCGTCCTCGAGAAAGAACGATTAAGATCCAAGTGTATATTCTAAATAATTAAGCACATAACATTTGAGAGCTTACATATTTAAACAAGATAAAAGAAAATGTTTTATTTATTTATTTATTTTTTTTTTTACCTCTCATTTTTGCCTGATTCTCTCGTATTTTTGGAACCATCCGGGCATGCCTCTCATTTTTACCTGATCCTCTAGTATTTTTGGGACCATCCGGGCTGTTTTTTTTTTTTTTTTTTTTAAATTTTTTTTAAAGGAATACAGTAATAAAAATAGCAGCAAAAACAGCAACAAAAGCAGCAACAAAAGTAGTAACAAAATTCCTACACCTCTCCCCCACACTTAGTCTAAACATTTCCCTCAATGTTTAAATATATGAATGAATACCATAGTGAAAGGAAAAGGTATCGGGTAGACTCACTGCGAGGGACCGGAGCCGTCGCGACGGCGCTGAGTTCGCGATCTGCGATAAGGCGGCAAGCCCCTACTCAAATAGCTCAGTTTATAACTAAAGGCGGCAAGCCTTTGAAATTTCAATGAAAACCTATTGGCGGCAAGCCCTAAATCACCCAAAATTGAAATAAATTCAGTAGGGTACCGTCAATTGAAGCCTTAGGATGCAATGTAGCTTAAGTATATCATCAATTTGATCAAAACACCACCAAATCAAAGAATCCAAAAATTAGGGTTCATAAGATTTGGGGGTATTTGATTGGGAGTTGGAATTTGGAATTTGGGATTGGGAAAAGGTTAAGGATGGTGGAGGGAAGGTTTTTGGGTAGTTGGTTTGGAACAAAAGTCGCCGGAGTGGAAAATTGAGAAGGTGGCCGGAAAAGGGCTTTTGGGGTCGGGAGAAAAGAAGGAAAAAAGAAGAAGAAAAAGAAAGAAGGAGAAAATATGAAGTAGTGCCCGTGTTTTCTCGCGGGTCGCGAGCTATACTTGGCGGGTCGCGAGGTACCTTCGCGGGCCGCGCCCCGTCTTCGCGGGCCGCGAAAATGGTCCAATTTGTTCCAGGGATTTTCAGAAAACTCGGCATGGTTTCGCGGGTCGCGCGGGCTTCTTCGCGGGCCGCGCGCTGAAGACCGTTGAGGCGTGCGCGCAAAAACTCGGCGCGGTGCGCGGAATCCCGTCGCGGGTTGCTCGCGCTCCGTCGCGGGTCGCGCGAACTGGACCTCGGCGGGGTGCGCGCGCGCGCACCGCGCGCAAATCCTCGGCAAACCTCGGCGCGGTCCGCGCGATGAAACCGCGGACCGCGAGCATAGTTTCCCGGTCCGCGTGATCAAGTCGCGGGCCGCGAAAATTGGCATTTTTGTTCCAGGGATTTCCTGGAAATCCCCTGTTTTTTCGCGGGTCGCGCGGTTTCCGTCGCGGACCGCGAGATAACGTCGCGGCGCGCGCGGGTTCCATCGCGGGTCGCGCGTCCGCTGAAGCTCGGCGCGGCGCGCGCGATGAAATCGCGTGCCGCGCTCGGGAAAACGTCGCGGTCCGCGCGATGAAACCGCGGACCGCGTGCACAGTGTCGCGGTCCGCGCGACCAAGCCGCGGACCGCGAAAAACGTCGTTTTTGTGGCAGGGATTTCTTGGAGATCCAGGTTTCGCTCGCGGGTCGCGAGACCTCGGCCGCGGACCGCGAGGCATTGTCGCGGCTCGCGCGTTCTCGGCCGCGGTCCGCGAAACCTTCGGTCGCGGTCCGCGCGATGAATTCGCGGACCGCGAGGAATGGCCCCTTGGCGTTTTTCGTTTTGCACCACTTCAAACCTATTTCTACAAAAACCACATAAAAACTAGCATAATGTTCGAATTACAAGTTTAATGAAATGTACATAGCAAATAAATATAAAGAAAGTAATGTTCCAAATGTTGAAATTGTTCGACGAAATGCTTTTAAAGCATCAAAACTCGTTTATTTAACATCGTCGGCACGATGTACCTCCATGGTAAAAGTCACCCGTAGGCCGGGTTGCCTAGAGATATGTCCTCTAGGATCTCCGATTTGAAACCCTCGTAATACGGTTTCAACCTTTGGCCGTTGACCTTGATGATTTTGGCATCCTCGCCGCTTTGGATCTCCACTGCTCCATGAGGGAAAACCTTCACAACTACAAACGGTCCAGTCCACCGAGAACGCAGTTTGCCTGGAAACAACCGAAGACGTGATTGAAATAGAAGAACTTTTTGACCTACCTCAAAAGTTTTCCTAATTATCATCTTGTCATGCCATGCCTTCGTCTTCTCCTTGTAAATGGCCGCGTTCTCATAGGACTCATTCCGGATTTCCTCAAGCTCTTGCAATTGAAGCTTCCTTTCATTCCCGGCCTCGTCCAAGTTCAAGTTGAACCTTGTGATTGCCCAATAGGCTTTGTGTGCTAACTCCACCGGTAAATGACACGGCTTTCCAAAGACTAATCGGTATGGAGACATACCAATTGGAGTCTTATAAGCCGTCCTATATGCCCACAATCCATCATCCAACCGAGTACTCCAATCCTTGCGAGTCGGCCTAACCGTTTTCTCAAGGATGGACTTGATTTCCCTATTGGAAACTTCGGCTTGTCCATTCGTTTGTGGGTGATAGGCGGTGGAAGTTTTGTGATTTACCCCATATTTCTTCAACAATGCGGCAATGGTTCTATTGCAAAAGTGAGTGCCTCGATCACTGATCAAAGCTCGGGGTACCCCGAACCTAGAGTAGATGTGAGATTTGATGAACTCTGCAACCACTTTAGAATCATCAGTACGAGTGGGGATTGCTTCAACCCACTTAGACACATAATCAACCGCAAGCAAGATATATTTGAAACCAAAGGAAGTAGGGAAAGGTCCCATAAAATCCATTCCCCAAACATCAAAAAGTTCACAATATAGAGGACAATGTTGGGGCATTTCATTCCTAGAAGAGATGTTTCCTACTCTTTGGCATTTATCACAAGATTTGCAAAATGTGTATGCATCTTTATTCAAACTAGGCCAATAGAAACCACAATCTAGCACTTTCCTAGCGGTTCGCGTAGCACCGAAATGACCACCACATGCATATGAATGGCAAAAAGCAAGGATTGAATTTGTTTCATTATTAGGAATGCATCTCCTAATCACTTGGTCGGCACAATGTTTCCATACATAGGGATCATCCCACACATAAAACCTAGCATCATGCTTTAGCTTATCCTTTTGTGCTTTTGTGAAGTGAGAAGGGTACTTACTTGTGACAAGGAAATTCACAATGTTGGCATACCATGGAAGAGAAACACCAAGAGCAAACAATTGCTCGTCGGGGAATTCTTCGTGAAGATGCTCCTTCAATGCCTTGGCCCCAAACTCCTCATTGGGCATCAAACGGCTCAAATGGTCGGCCACTAGATTTTCAGTTCCTTTCTTGTCCTTGACCTCCAAATCGAACTCACTCAAGAGTAGGATCCATCGGAGTAACCTAGGCTTTGCTTCTTTCTTCGTCATCAAGTAACGAAGAGCTGCATGGTCAGTGAAAACAATAATTTTTGTACCAAGCAAATATGGCCTAAACTTTTCTAAGGAAAAGACTACCGCTAGCAATTCCTTTTCAGTTGTGGTATAGTTCCTTTGAGCATCATTGAGAGTCATGGATGCATAATAGATGGCATGGGGAATTTTCCCCACCCTTTGACCTAGCACCGCACCAACGGCGTAGTCACTTGCATCACACATGATCTCAAATGGAAGGGACCAATTTGGAGGTTGTATAATAGGGGCCGACACTAGCATAGACTTTAAACAATCAAATGCCCTTTTACAACCTTCATCTACCACAAATTCCACATCCTTTTGCAACAATCTACATAAAGGGGAAGAAATTTTTGAAAAGTCTTTTATGAAACGGCGGTAGAAACCCGCGTGGCCAAGAAAGGACCTCACATCACGCACACAAGTAGGGTAAGGAAGAGATTGGATGATATCAATTTTTGCTTTGTCTACTTCAATACCCTTAGATGACACTTCATGACCTAACACAATGCCCTTTTCCACCATAAAATGACATTTTTCAGAATTTAGCACAAGGTTTTTATCAATGCAAGTTTTTAGGACTAATGACAAATGGATTAAGCAATTGTCAAAAGAGTTTCCATGAACAGTAAAGTCATCCATGAAAACCTCTACAAACTTCTCTAGATATTCTGAAAAAATGCTAACCATACACCTTTGGAATGTGGCCGGCGCATTGCAAAGGCCAAAAGGCATGCGTCGATATGCAAAGGTGCCAAAGGGACATGTGAAGGTTGTTTTCTCTTGATCTTCTGGTGCGATGGCAACCTGAAAGTACCCTGAATAGCCATCAAGAAAACAGTAGAAAGAGTGGCCTGCAAGCCGGTTAAGCATTTGATCAATAAATGGTAAAGGGAAATGGTCTTTCCTTGTTACCGCATTTAACCTTCTGTAATCAATGCAAACACGCCATCCATTTTGAACACGAGTGGGAATCAATTCGCCATGGCTATTCTCCACTACGGTCACTCCGGTTTTCTTTGGCACTACTTGCGTTGGGCTTACCCATTTACTATCGGAGATTGGATAGATCATTCCCACATCCAACAATTTGAGCACCTCGGCTTTTACTACCTCCATCATAGGAGGGTTCAATCGCCTTTGAGGTTGTCGGACGGGTTTAGCATCATCCTCCAATAGTATACGGTGCATGCAAGTACTTGGACTCATACCTTTGATGTCGGCAATAGTCCACCCTATGGCTTCCTTATGATCTTGGAGCACTTTCATCAACCTTTCCTCTTGTTCCTTGGTGAGCTTGTTGGAGATGATCACCGGCAATTTCTCACCATCACCAAGGAATGCATATTTTAGATTCTCGGGTAGTGGTTTCAACTCCACCACCGGAGGTTTATTGAAAGATGGTCGGTTGCCCGAGCCCTTCAATACCTCAAGGTCTAAAATTGGTGCATCAAGAGAAAGTTCCTCAAAGGTATCTAGCTCAAAAATGCTTTCCTTCAAGTTAGCACTCAAAGCATATGTATGAACATTACTTGTGTGTAAACTATTAGCTAAAGCATTTAACAAAGGATCATCAACATCATTTTCATAAACTTTTTGCACATAAGGCTCAATCACATCAATAGCATTGCAAGAAGTTTCTTCATCATTGTATTTCATTGCACCATAAATGTTGAATTCTATTTTATCCCCATCGAATTCCATGGTAAGCTTACCACTATGCACATCTATGATACTTCTTGACGTTTTCAAAAATGGACGCCCTAACAAGATAGGGGTAGCAAATTTATCATGTTCCATGTCAAGAACGTAAAAATCGGCCGGGAACACCAACTTGTCGACTTTCACCAAGACATCTTCAACAATACCCTTAGGGTATGCATTAGAGCGGTCGGCAAGTTGGATCACCACGCCGGTTTTATGCAAAGTGCCAAGATTCAACGATTCATACAATGTATATGGAATGACATTTATGGATGCACCCAGATCTAGCATGGCTCTAGGAAAGTAAGTGTTCCCTAAGATGCAAGGAATTGTAAACATGCCCGGATCACTACATTTAGTAGGCATTTTATCTTGAAACAAAGCCGACACATGTTCATTGATTTTTTCATTTTTAACATGCTTAGATCTTTGTTGACGATGGTTCACACATAATTCCTTCAAGAACTTAGAATATCTAGGAACTTGATCAATAGCATCGAGCAAAGGAATGTTTACCTCACACTTTCGAAGGACTTCGAAAGCTTCTTTGTCCATCTCCTTTTTGCGAGTATGCTTCAAGGCTTCGGGAAATGGTGCTTCCACATCAAAGGTAGTGTCCACCCTAGTTTTCTTGTGAAGAGGTGAGAATGGAGGTGACATTGGTTCAACATGAGAGGATGTCTCTACATGTTCCTCATCAATAGGTTCTTTCTCATTCTCAACCTCGGCCTCACCTTTTTCTTTGGCTAGCTCCTCAAGAATAACTTCTTCGTCGGCCAAGGTCGCCTCAACTTCGTCATTGGCTAAGCTCTTCTTCACAAGGCCTCTCTTGGGTGCCTTTTTCATAACCACCTCGGGTTCAAGAGCTTGTTTACCACTTCTCAAAGTCATGGCACTCGCATGAGGCCTTGGATTCAACTCCGTTTGTGCGGGTAGTTTCCCGGAGTTTTGTGCTTCTAACTTTCCCAAAACCGTGGCCATTTGACTCATTTGCACCTCAATGCTTTTGAGTCGAGCATCTTGGGGGAATTGGTCCGAGCTTTCACCTTGATTTTGGGATTTATCTTCCAACCTCGGATGAGCATTTTGAGGAGCACGGTTATTGAAACGGCCTTGACCTTGGTTCCTTTGGTATTGTTGTGGTTGAGGGTGATATTGAGGGTTTTGATGATCTTGGTACCCTTGATAGCCATAATCTTGGTACCCTTGGTTTTGGTAACCTTGGTACCCTTGAGTTTGGTGGCTTTGGTCCCCTTGGTACCCTTGGTCATTTTGCCCCCTTTGCCTATCAAAAGATTGACCACCTTGAGCTTGATAACCCCCTTGGTAGCCACCTTGTTGGCCTTGTTGCCCCGTCGGTTCATCTCTCCACCGAAAGTTGGGGTGATCTCTAGTTCCGGGGTTATAATGTTGAGCAAACGGATCATACTTCCTTTGGTTACCCCTATCACCACCTTGGCCTTGTCCACCTTGAAAACCCCTACCGCTTTGGTAGCTTCGTCCTCCTTGGTAGCCCCTAAAACCTTGGTTTCCTCCTTGATCGCCTCTAAAACCTTGGTTTCCTCCATAGACCCCCATGGCATTGACTTCTTCGTTATAATCCTCGTTTGCTTGAGGACAAGATTCGGTGAGATGGTTCGAAGCACAAATCCCACACGTCATCACTTGTTGCCTTGGTTGGTTCCCTCTGGAGCTATTTCCCATCATGAAACCTTTCATCAATGCCGTAAGCTCCTTGATATCTTGACGAGAGCTATCATTGTTCCCACCGGAGTTACCCACTCGTAGTCTCCGGTCCCTCTTTGGTTTGCACCCTTCGGCTAGTTGCTCAAATAGCATCATGGCATCGGAAGAGCCAAGGTTTGCAATGGAGCCATAGCAAGACCGATTTATCAACTCGGTTTCCCTATCATTCAAGCCATTGTAATAGAAACACACCAATTGAGGTTCGGTGAAGCTATGGTACGGGCAACTTGAAAGGAGAGTTTGGAATCTTTCCCAATACTCATACAAGGTCTCATCATCGTCTTGAGTGATGTTGCTAATGGCTTGTATCAAGACCGAGGACTTAGAGGGAGGAAAGTACTTGTCAAGGAACTTTTTCTTCAATTGTGGCCATGTAGTGATTGATGATGAAGGTAAACGGCTTAACCATTTAGCGGCCTTGTCCTTCAAGGTGAAGGTGAAGGTTTTCAACTTGAACTCATCTACACTCATCTCGGAAGGTTTCAAACTACTACACACCCTATGAAAAGCCTCAAGGAAGTCATTCGGATCATCCACTTCTCTACCATGGAAAGTTGGAAGCAAATTTATCACTCCCGTCTTGATTTCGTATTGAGGGTGTGTGTTGCTGTTTTGACCATCCCGTGTCTCGGCGTGGTCCGCGCGCCCGTCTCGGCATGGTCCGCGCGCCTCGGTCTCGGCATGGTCCGCGCACCTCGGTCTCGGCATGGTCCGCGCGCCTCGGTCTCGGCATGGTCTTCGTGCTGGTCGGTCCTCGCGGCTCGCGACCGGAGTTTCGCGGCCCGCGCGAAACTTGGCATGGTCAAAACAGCAACACACACCCTCGCGGTTCGCGACCTAGGGTTCGCGGCCCGCGAGAGTGTGCCTTCACGCCACTTCTACGACCGGTTCTTCAATGTATCAAACGCGGTCAGGACGGTCATAGAAGGTCTTCAAATCATTCAAATCCATCGCAAGTGCAATTCAAGATCGAAATGCACGTCTTCAATTTCAAACCACTATGAATGATTCGGTCCAAAAGTCTAATATAATTACACAAAATACTATCTAAAACAGCTCTCAAATGCTACAAAATAAGAGTATATCTAGGGGCTATCACTAATTCATTCAATGCTCAAGTATTGAGAAGCGTAAAATACTTATGAATCTCAAGTTTTGAGAAGTATGAGACACATATGCATTATGATTATGGTTTAGGTACTTGAGAAGTACTAGAAGATGAATATGAATAAATATACTAGTGACATGTATTGTTAGAAAAGTACAAGAAATGCATTTATGATTCACTGTTAATTGGATTTTGGAAATATGACATTTATAAATTATCTTTTATACGCATTTAATGTGACAGTTTATCATTTTAAATTTATGTACTAGGCTACTATTAAAATGGTAAAGTCCTTAGAATAAATTTTATTATTCTTAAATTTCCCGAGTCATAGTATTAACAATAATAAGGGCGTTGTTAATACGGACAGACTAGATTGTATCGTGATACATGAGTGAGCTATTGGAGAATAGTTCATTGGAATGACCATTTAGAGATTTCCATAGGGTTTATTACTTAGTGCTAATGGAAAATCTCTATATGACAGTAGTGTAAAGTAGTGTAAAGTAATCCCTTGACTTGAGATCATAAAGAGTATAGTTTGTGTGGATTGTTGTGCTTTGACCCTTCTCGTCCTTGGTCGTAACTGACTCCGCGTACGGTTGGATTGGGTATGACAAGAAGCATAGATTGATATTTTATGATCAATAAAGGATTCACCACTCCAGTGGGAGAGTATATCCAAGAGATGGCCACTTGTTGGAATTTCAACTCAAAATGTTTGCAAACGATCTGATGAAGGTAGAAGAGTTCTAACTTTATTAGGAGGGAGTTGAATTTGGGAACAAGAAAATAACAGTATGGTAAAGAGTTGACACATTACCTTGCTCTTGTACTGGTATAGGATATAGTATGATGAAAGGATATTTATTGCACGGAATCTGGTTCATGGATAGGTGAAGTCGATCATTTGACTTATTCTTGAAAACTCGGGTGGTCATGATGCCTGGCTAGAGGCCAATCTTGATCTACAAATATGATGATAAATTAAGTTGTTAATTTGATCAGTTTCAGAAATACCACGACTAAATATTGTCTTTAGTTCAAGTGGGAGTCTGTTGGGTTATGGACTAATGCCAATAGAATTTCTGAGTAATTGTTTGTTACCGGGTATTTGGGAACCTGAAGGGTCACACACAACAGAACAAGTTATTGGGGTTTTGTTGGATTAATGGAGTAATTAATCCATAAAGGCTAATTGAGAATTATATGGTTTGGACTTGTACAATTGATAAGAGTTATCATTTCTCTTAATCAATATTAATGTAGATTAATATTGTATGGTATTCATACCAGGATGACAAAACGGTTGTCAGTTACATAGAGAACATAAATATGGTGGTATTATTGTAATAACGTTGGACGTTACGATTTCATGTAATGAATACAATATTAACTCTCATCTCCTTTCCATTACCTCTCTATATATAGCAACAGTCAGGTTCATCTAAGAGATACAAGATAACACACAACTATTCTAGAAATTAGTTCTATATAGTTTGTCTTGGATGAATGGAGCTGGCACGTTTAACTGACTGTCCCAGTAGTCGAGTTCGTGTGGATACCATCAGAGGTCGGACCTTTTGTGCGACTAATAGATCGACATCATCAAGCAAACATCGGATACCGGAGACACGAGATTCATCAATCCGGTAATCTAATTTACGCATTACTTTATTATGATCCTGGCTATATACAGGGGCGAATCTAGAAAACAAATTTGGGGGTAACCTCTAATATATAAGGATAGAATAATTTTTTTTATAATGTAAATAAATATATTTCGAATTCGAGCACGAGTAAATATGCAATTATCAAGTTTCAAGTGTGTACTTTTTGAGAAAAAATTTAATCGGTAGAAATTGGCATTGTTTGACCAAAATATTATTTAACGTCAACTTTGACCATTGATAGCTTTAGTTAAATATATTAACTAAATTCAAAATTTTGATATTTACAAAATACATGTCAAATAGAATACAATATTACTTCAAATTTATGGTCAAATTGACTCAATCATGCAACAAAAACTATGATGATTAATAGGGTATTTTATTGTAGAAGTTAAAGTATTATTTTACATTTCATTTAAATTTGTAATATTGTCTACTTTATTGTAGAAGTTAAATTAAGTTATAATTTTTACGAATAAGAAAATATTTTAACAAAATTCACACGTAAAAGTTGATTAATTAAACAATCCTTACCATACCTCAAGTTTAAGACTTAACGTTGTTAAATGTGAGAGAAGATTATGATAGGATAACGAGATTTTTTTATATTTTTTAAGTAAAAGTAAAAATTTAATAACTGGGATAACCTATTTACATTTATTGGGGTAACCTATTAATTAATATTCATATATACTAGTCATTTTTTTTTTACCAAGGGGTAACCTGGGTTACCCTGGTTACTAGCTACATCCGCCCCTGGCTATATAGTATTAGTGAATACTTACACGATATTTGTTGTTAATTAAAACCAGGCCCTAACAACTACCTTGGTCGACGGCCGTGGAAAGACCTACTCCAGAGCCGTCGTGATGCAGTCAAATATCGATTCGATGGCTCCATTTCCTCTAGCCGTTGCTGGGTCGAGTGGCCGGGAAGCTCAGGTCGGCTACCGGGATATCACGTCACGTGATCGCGCGAGATGCGAGTCCACGAAATTCACCGTCGGTAATTTCATCTGAGAAAAACTTGTGTGGCTGCCGTCCACCGGTGTCTCTTTCGTCTCCGGGCCGGCGTGATTTAACGGTTTGGTGCTCGATCCGTCCGTTTCATAGGAACAGCGATGTTTTAAAGTGAACGTACTGTACATGTTTTCTCAAAAACTATCCTCAACGCCGGCCAATGCCCAATAATGTTTTTTAGATAATATTATTAATCAATTTTACTAATTTTCATAGTTTTAAATTGGGTTTAAACTTTAAAGTAACTCCTCCTCAAACAGTATCATTTATTATATGAAATTAGTGTCACGGGATTAAATGTGCTTATCTTATATCAGTTGCACTGAAACAAGGAGCACGGAATTTCTTTACAATATTTTCTAATCAACCACAAATTAGTATCCAATCAATATTCTTTACATATATATATATATATCAATTAATATGAAATTTAACTCAACAAATTTCAAGAATCATTTGTAAAACAATAAAATAAATCAAATTCATTTATTTTTTTACAAATTAGTCATTCACCTTCATCAATGACTTTCAAGTCATATAGTTGCTAGTTCCTAAGAAGTAACACCACATAAAAAACAAAATAAAATTAACACAAAATGTGTGTTTGCATGGGAAATAAAATGTGTTAAAGGCTGCTCAATTTTCGAATGTTGTATGTCTAAGGGCATGTGTGCCAGAGCTTATTAGTTCAATTCAGTTCACCTCAATTCAGTAAAAAAGTAGTTTGATGAAATTTTGTTTAATTAAATCAAGCCGATTCCATTTTTCAATATATTAAGACTGAATTTTATGGAAACCCTCTATCCTTTCGTTAATGCTCAATCTGACCCCCTATCCAAAAACAAGTTCATTTTGGCCTCCCATCCTTCAATTTTTGGTTCAAAAACCACCTTCTGTCAATAACCTACATTATCTCAATTTTTTTTGGTTTGGCACGAAACTTGATGGATTAACTATTGTGCAGCACACCTTTTTGGGTTTTGGGATTCAAGGAGAAAAACTAAATCCCTTCTTATCCAAAAATTGAATAAATTAACCAAATCCAAAATATAGGCTCACTGCCTTAATCAAAATGATCACATTGATGCTAAAAGTTACTGCCATTAAAAAACTAAAAATTGGCAATCTGCATTTCTAAACAACCAAAAGTTAAGCCAGAGGCCAAGTGCGTTCAACATTCAAGTTTCAACAATGCTAAAAGTGAATGCCATTACAAACCCAAAATAGGCATTCTGCATCAAACTGGTGTATCTAAAACACCCAAAAGTTAAGCTAAAATTCCCGTACATCAAGTTATAAAAGATTAGGGCACCCTATTCCTGTTTTTGTGCGCCCAACGACCAATTTTATAGGGTGGCTCATGCCCGAGATATTCAGCATTGATATTTTCACGAATTTTGTAGGCATCAGTCTTGTATGGCCGTCTTCCACGACCTCTTCATACCGCGTCCCGCGCTGCTCTCACGACCTCCAGTAGCTGCAGTTGATGTTCCTTCACCAAATCGTGGTGCTGAGGAACTTGCGCCGCCAGTTTCAACATTGCTTGGCGGTGCTGTGACGGTGTTTGCAGATGTTTGAGCTCTGCGTCCCCTTCTTGGCGGTTCAGTTTCAGTGGCCTATGACAATTCCCAAATTGATGAGAAAATAATGTTGTGAAAGTGGTGACCATAAAGACTTAGAAAAAAACCGAGTCAATAATGAAACTGATGAGCAAATAATGTTCTGAAACACATGAGCATATACTTATCCTTGGTTAGATGTCTGATCTGTGTTTGTTTGGTGGTCATCTTCCTCACCAACAGTTTCTTGCTGAACACCGAAGTCATGTAGCATATCACCACGGGTAGGATTTTTGCATGTCCTAACATTGTGCCCCTCACCACCATATCCCTTGCAAGACATCTTAATATGCCTTCTCATAGAGATGGTACCATCTGATGCAATGGTTTCCGTAGGCTCAATTCTCTTTTTCAATGGGGGTCTGCCACGTTGTTTGATATGTAAGGTGGGTCTAATGTGGGTTTTGTGGACTGTGGCCACACATCCATGCCATTAATGGGTTCTAAAACATGGGCATATAACCTGTTGAACTCACTCTGCTTATAGCAGCCATCAACATAATCAGCAAGGTTTTGGCCTTGTTTCAAAATGCAAACAAGAACATGACAGCAAGGAATGCCAGTAAGCTGCCATGATCTACAGGTGCAAGACTTTGTCGCTGGATGAGCAACAAACTGTCTATTACCCAACCCTTTCACCTCATACCCATCAACCCCATTTGAGATGGCTCTCCAACTCCTCCCAAGCTGAAAATGCTTAGCAAGTACATTCCTACCTGCAGGAGTTAAAAGACTCACATTTTTCCTACCCCCATTCACCCCTTCTCTTCATCCTATCCATAACATAAACCCTCATAGTTTCAAGCAGGTTAACTATGGATTGCTGCCTAGCATCAACTATTTTTGAATTGAAAGATTCACAAGTATTGTTGGTAAGGGCATCACATTTAGTATGGCAAGGAAAGAAAGCTTTTACCCACTGCTCCTTTGGAGCTGCTGTTTTTTTTGTGAGAGTGGTGTAAACTGGGGGGAAATTGACTTGTACATCTGCCATCTTCTTTTCATATGACTCAATTGTGGTGCTGTTTGCAATGGACCAAAATAGATCCTTCATCTCTTTCCCTGGATGTCTGCCTCTGAAATTCTTGTACATGTGCTTCACACAATATCTGTGATGAGAATGTGGTGCTAACTCTTTGAGAGCATTGCCAAGTCCCTATACAGAAATAATAAAATTAGAAATTAGAGATAGTTTGAACATGTTTAGCTGAAAATCCCACAACAAAATACACAATTCTGAAATCATTCCTTTTTGTTGATCAGACACCCATGTGTAATGTTCAGAATCTGTAACATCAAGATCCTTCATGACAAGTTTCAAGAACCACAACCTGGGAAAATAAATGCACAATATAATTAGAAAGATATGGTGTAAAAAAAATAATTGGGATTTGCTACATGCAGGACCAATTTTCTCATGTAGGACCATTTTTTACCAAAATGCCCCTTTTATTGTAAAGGCAAAAAAAACTACTCAAAATGCAAGGGTACACTTGGGAGTATTATGGTAAAAAATCGATCCTGCATGAGAAAAATGGTCCTGCATATAGCAATTGGGAAAAAAACCACCATCTATTGAAAAGCAACACATTTGGCTTACCACTATGGCCTTGCCTCTTGTTCAACAACAACCCATGCAATGGGCCAGAATCCATTACTAGGGTCCACACCAAGCACTGCTAGAACCTGACCCTTATACACTAGTGGAGGGAGCAAGGTTTTAAGGCGGTTCCAACGTACCAGAGAAGGCACATTGGAACCGCCTTCTCTAGCTGTGCCGTAAATGGGAATAACATTTACGGCGGTTCCTGGAACCGCCGTGCTTTTCATAGTCTTTCGATATCGAAACACGCCTTCGGTCACCATTGTTTCGAACTCGAAAGTGTTAAAGACATCCGGTATTAACCCATATCTTTGCGAGATCGTGGTTTTCCGGACCTATTTTTAGATATTGTCGATATCGAAGAAACATGTACCCTAGCAACATCCGCGATATCGTTTATAGGAAATACAGTCTTTCGATATCGCACATAAAATGAATTTCGAAATTTAACTACTGGACCTTTCGCTATCGATAGGACATAATATTTCTTTCGATATCGTTACATTGTTTAAATATTGAGTTCCTCCAACAACCGCGTTCGATATCGAAAGGAAATCATATTCTCAACGATATCGAAAGGACTGGGTTACTGAAAGATTAATGAGCGGTATCGCAGCCAAAATAGGCCGATACACTTTCTCTGGTTTTGCAATATACGTCGATACCGCAACCTGGATCGTTGATAAAAATAAGCGATATCGAAAGGACAAAATTGTTAACGATGATTTGGTCGATATCGCCAGAATAATCGTCTTAGGCCCTGCCAGAAGACCCGAGAACATATACGAACTCGAAACAGGAAATTTAATATATGCGATATCGAATATAACTAAATTTACATCCGCGATATCGAACTAAACATCTGTCCATACCAAAAGACACTACAATAGCTAAAATGTCAACCTTTGTATAGCTAACATCCAACTTCCCATCTATGATGAGAACAACGCAACTAAACTAATGTTTACCCTAGATCTATGTGAGAAAAAATGGGCTTGATATTACTCGGCCACGAACCAAAACAAGGTGGCGTGCAAACTTATTTCTCGCATCATTTAATTCGGCAAGGGTGTATGGAGTTTGGTCATCCTCAAAAATCTGCAAATTTTCGTTATTTAATAAGAAAAGGGAAAAATCAATGTCAACTTATATTCCAAAATGTTATGAGTAATGAAAATACATGGAGATTAAGAAAATGATCCTACTTGACGAAGATCAAGATTGTCCAACGTTAGAGATTCAACACACTTGTCGGCAAATATGAATGTGTAGTAGCCGCATTCCCAATTAGATTGTTGTCTCTTGTACTTTGTTGTGTGGAAAATCCAAGAACGGTAGTTAGACAATGAAAGTATTTATAAAACATTAAAAGCAATCATAATGAAAGTGCTTACCGATATGTGTATGAGTTCAAAAGATTGAAGAGTATTATCATTAACTTCATGCATAACCACCTCGACAAGATCGGCGAAGTCTTTGGTTGGTGGAAAGTTTAGAGAATCAATCCAATAAACTCGCTTTTGCTCGGGCACCATAGCAACAAAACGCCAATGGCCACTAGTACAAAATTGACAACATTATTAGCTTGTAAATAAGACAATAACATAATTTATCAACCGGAAGTATAGGTTCAAGATGATTACCCTTCTAGGTAGGGGCCTATGAATATCTTCTTGTTTTTCATACGAAGTAAATTGGTAAGATAAACACGTTGGCTTGTTGGTGCCTTGCCTTGAAATATAGTCATGGATTGGGGACAAAGGAAACCTATCCAAACTTTTTTCTTTTGCAAAGACTTGTGATGCATATAGCTAATAGTGTAATTGTAAACAATTAGTACGGGATTTAAATGTTAAAATAATATCATACAAAATCAATATGAGGAAACTTACGTTTGATGTAGTGATAGTATAGTGGAGTCCAAATCCAACATATGCCAAAAATCTTTGAAATCTTGCAAAGGAACCTTCAAGTCCCTCCTCACTCCGAACACTTGCTCGTTACCCGAAAATTGACATATCATATTTTGGTCTTTGTGATATAAGTACTCATGTAATGTTCTAATGAACATAGGGAGTGACCTCAACAATTCAAGTGTGTGGTTTGGGTCAAAAGAGGTTGGTTTTTTTTTGGCTATCGTTGGTTTCTTCAACTCGGAAGGTATTTTCCTAACGGGTATGTCATTACAATTTCCATCAACTATTAACCAACGGGGCCAAATAACAAATCGTCTCACCGCTTGCCCTACCCTAACGATGTCCCCTTCGGGCATTGGTAAAAGTGCCATTTCGTCTATCGCCCTACCTATCCCAACTTTTCCAAATCCTACGGGAATGGGTTGTAAATGGTGTGTGCGCATTCCCTCATCAAAAGTTCCATTAGCAACATGTTTTGGGGGTTCGTTATGACCAACATCAATGAATAGCTTGAAGGTCAAAATCTAATCACATTCAAATTTCAAAGTCAATACTAAATTTATTAAAAATAAATAGACATTGTGAGTGTATGAATTACCTTAATGGGTGTTGGTTTGGAAGTGATTTCTTTTGCTTTTTCCACGTACGGTCGCTTTGGCTCAATGTCCACATTTCCATTGATAACATCATGTTCTTCATTAATGGGAGAATGATGTGATCCCCTTGACGATGGACGTCGCTCCGCAACTACTAGATTCTCTTTGGGGGTTTGAACAAAACCCATTTGTTGCGCCATTGCTTGTACTTGGTATCGCAAGTCCTCAACATCTACATTTATCCTCTCTATCGTTTTGCAATTTGATTGTCCTCTTGGCAACGTAGAGTTCCGAAGGCTTGGAATTTCCATTACTTCGCTTAATGTGAAAAGCGTCTCTTTGATTCAAGTAGCGACCTACACCCCCTGCCCTCCCGGGATGATCCTTACCAATGGCTTTAGCCAATATATCACACTTACCTACGGGTGTAAATAAGCCCTCCTTTTCTTGAACAACAACTTCTTCCTACAAACAAAATATTCATTATTTGGAGTATATATTGAGAACCATTGTATGAAATTTTAATAAAACAAATATAATAAATCCTCTTACCACTTTTTTAGCCACTTGTTCAACTTCGATTGTTGAGTATTTTCCATCTCCCTTCATCCTTCCTCTAACAAACATTTCATGCCGTGGAATGTCATCAAGTTTCAACGGTATCACCTTCTCGAGGGCCTCTTCTCGGGTCATCCCCCCCTCAACCAATTTTCACTAGTGGAAAACTGGACATAGACGGCAGGGGAGCACGGCGGTTCCGAGCGAAATCTTCGAACCGCCGTAAAATTACATCTCTTACGAACTCGTAACAGCTTTCGGATGGGGGATGCAGCCGGGTTTTCAGAGAAGGCGGTTTGAGGCAAATTTAACGGCGGTTTTGATGAAACGCCGTTGAAACTTAACGATACGACATCGAAACATGTTACATAACCATAGATACGATAATGTGACAATATAAAACAACGGTATCGATATCGTCATGGTTTACGTTTTTGTCGAAATAAATACGCCAATGGATACGATATCGTATATAGTAATAAACATTGTTACGAAATCGAGACATATTCTAATTTTCAAGTTGATTACACGACTCGATATCGTATCATATAAATGTCCTATGGAGAATAATAAACTCGGTATCGGAATGTAAAGTTAATTAGTTACGATTTCGTAACTATTATAAACCGTATGATACGAATTCGTTTCATAAGTACTGTACACCCGAATAAAGATGTACTGTTTTCGAAAGTTGGATAAGAAAGTTTTTATCTTGAAGAAAACAGAATCTGTCATCCTCATGGGTTTTGATTGCCTCAAAGGTTAGTTGTTTTATATAAGTTTGTGTAGTCAATTTATATTATTGTTTGGGTGATTAATATATGTCTCTTATACAATTGTGATTGAATAGGTTTTTGTTGTTGAATTGCACTTTTGGTTTGGTTGTAGTTGGTGATATTGATTAAGGTGTTGGCATAAGATAAGCTAGTTTGAAGTTTGTTGGGTGGAATGGATCGGAAAGAGATTGTTGGTCGAAATGATAGGTTGTCGATTGAGTACCGTGAATTGATTGAAGAATTGATAGATGTTGGTCTTGAGGATGCAAGAGTGAATGGAGTTGATGGTTTTAGGTGTCCTTGCAAAGATTGTAAAAATAATGCTTATTATGCTGATGAAAGTATCATAAGGGAGCACTTAATTTGTAGGGGTTTTGATCCAACTTATACGGAATGGATATGGCATGGGGAAGATTTGGTTTACAAACATATTCCCGAAGTTGAGTATGGGGGAGATAATTTAGTGCATGATGATACTCTACAAGAGTTGTATGACGATGTGGCAATGGAATTTGTGGGGAAACCAAGCGTTCTAGCGGCAATGTTCAATGATAAAGAGACACCATTGTATGAAGGTTCGAAACATTCCATTTTGGGGGCAACATTGTTGTTGATGAATTTCAAGGCGAAACATGGGATTACAGATAAAGGTATGACGGATTTATTTAAGACGGTTAAGGATTTGCTTCCAATGGAAAACAAGTTACCGGACCGAGTGTATGCGGCGAAAAAGATTTTGTGTCCTATGGGGATGGAATTGAAGAAGTATCATGCATGCCCTAATGATTGTATGTTGTATAGAACGGTTGAGGAAGATAAATTGCATACTTGTCGAGTTTGTGGTGAGTCGCGGTACAAAACCAAGACTGAGGGGTCAATGTCAGTAGGTGCCGAAGATAGTTGTACTACAAGTAAGAAAACACCCGCAAAGGTGATGTGGTATCTTCCGATTGGACCTCGGTTGAAAAGGTTGTTTGCTAATCCAGATGATGCGAGACTTTTTACATGGCATGCAGACAGGGTTCGAGTAGGAGATGATATAATTAGTCATGCCTCTGATGGAGAGGAGTGGAAGAAAATGGATGAATTGTATCCCGAGTTTGCAACTGAACCGCGTCATGTAAGACTAGGTTTATCTACCGATGGTATGAACCCGTTCGGGAATATGTCAAGTACACATAGTTCATGGCCTGTGATGCTTGTGATATATAATCTGCCTTCATGGTTGATGATGAAACGTAAATATGTTTTATTGTCTATGATGATTTCGGGACCAAAACAACCAGGAAACGAAATTGATGTCTACCTAGCTCCACTAGTTGAAGAGCTAAAGGAGTTGTTCAATACGGGTGTTGGCATAATTGATGGTAGCCGAGGGGATAGCCCATTTAAGTTGAAAGGTATGTTGATGTGGAGCATTAATGATCTTCCGGCACTTGGTAATCTAATGGGGTATTCAATTAAAGGTCACAAAGCATGTCCAGTGTGTCAGGAGAACACTAAGATTATCCAATTGAAACATGGTTGTAAAACATGTTATCTTGGACATAGACGATTTCAGCCTGAAAGCCATCCTTGGAGGCGTGCCAAAAAATGGTTTGATGGAAACGTTGAGAGTGAACCTGCACCCGTCCCTCCTACTGACATTGATGTGCTGAAGAAAGTTGAAGGTATTGAAAATGTGTTTGGAAAAATGGAGAATAAAAGTAACAATGTTGGTAGTTGGAAGAAATTTTCAATTTTCTTCCAATTACCATATTGGAAATACTTAAATGTTAGGCACTGCTTGGATGTTATGCATATTGAGAAGAATGTGTGTGATGCCTTGGTCGGGACTTTGTTGAACACACCTGGTAAAACAAAGGATGGATTAAAGGCAAGACTAGATCTAGTGCAATTGGGTTTACGGCCTTCTCTTGCGCCTATAGAGGATGGAGACAAAAAGTATTTACCACCTGCTTGTTACACAATGTCGACGAAGGAGAAGGAGAGTTATTGTAACACCTTAAAAGGGGTGAAGGTTCCTAGTAGTTATTCTTCAAATATTAGCTCTTGTGTTTCGACAAAGGAGCTAAAGTTAGTTGGGATGAAGTCACATGATTGTCACAATTTGATGCAAGAGTTGAATGTCATCGCTATCAGAGGATCCCTTCCAACCCATGTAAGAATGACTATTTCGAAGCTATGCTATTTTTTTAAATCAATTTGCCGGAAAAGCATAAGTCATTCTATGTTGGAGAAACTGCAAACTATGGTGGTTGAAGTTTTGTGTAGATTGGAGATGTATTTCCCGCCTGTATTTTTTGATATAATGATACATTTGATTGTTCATTTGGTGAGGGAGATTAAGCTGTGTGGTCCAGTTTATTTACGTTGGATGTATCCTTTTGAGAGGTACATGAAGATTTTCAAGTTGTTTGTGAAAAACCATTATCGGCCGGATGCTAGCATAGTACAACGTTATGTTGCGGAAGAGGTTATTGAATTTGCGACCAACTACCTAAGAGATGTTGATACGGTTGGTTTGCCTGCTTCAAGGCACGAAGGTAGATTGGAAGGTCATGGGTTGAGGCACGTCGAGTTGTTTAGTCCAATGGGTGAAGATCTCAGAAGAGCTCATTTGTGGGTACTTCGTAATCATAAAGAGATAAGTCCATATGTTGAAATTCACATGAAGGAGGTGAGTTACACTTTGAATTTGAACTTGGATCATGAGGAGGTCTTAAAAGAACACACATGTGGTTTTGCTTCATGGCTTCAAGAGCATGTTAATAGTGGAGAGCATTCTGACACGGTGCAGTGGTTGGCTCGAAGACCGTTAGGGACTATGGCGTCATTTGGGGGGTATGACATTAATGGATACACATTCGGAACTAAATCGGTAGATGAGCAAGGTGTGTCTCAGAACAGTGGAGTCTCGATATATTCAGAGTTAGAAGATAGGATATGCCATGGCAGTATTACCGATATATGGGAACTAGATTATGTGAAATTAAGAATCTGCGTTTTCAAGTGTGAGTGGGCGGACCAAGGTCGTGGAACCCGACGTGAAGGTTTAGGCATGACCCTGGTTAACAGGTCACAATTTAGCTCTACTAATGAACCTTTTATTTTGGGGGTCCAAGCGGGCCAAGTGTTCTATGTTAAAGATCCAGGTGATCCTGCATGGGAAGTTGTTGTTGAAGGGAAAAAGAGTTTCGTCAATGATGCGTTAGAAGAAGAGAGTAATCTTGTTGGCGAACATGTCTCAATGAACTCTATGATCGAAGTAGATAGCCTCTTGGAAGATTACGCTAGTGTAAAGAGGTTTGTAGCAAGGATTGATCACGAAGATGGAGTCTGGGTAACCTCGACAGGAAAAGTATCGAAGAGGAAGAGAAAACAACCCAACAAAACCAAAAAGTCTAGAAAATAGTTTGTTATACTTTTATCTATTATGTACGACATATTGATTCGAATTCGTAACAACATTTCGCTTCAAGGTTTCGATATCGTGTATACAGGGTACATGTCTTACGATATCGCACTTTTGGTAAGACCTTGTATACGACTTCGTCACATGGTGCCGGTCTCATTGTGTGATTTGGTTGTGACCCGTTTCGATTTCGTGACATGGTGGCGGTCTAATTCATGATATCGTAAGGGAAATCGGCCAAATCCCTGTCACACTCGCGACTCATCTTACGAACTCGTTTTTGTTGATACGAAATCGGATTGGTCGATACGAAATTGGATTTATCACACTATTTAATGCCCTTATATCATTCAAATTTGCAAAAGCAATAAATAAAAACCAAAAATAATAAAATATCACATACATTATTTAAACAAACATCAAATTCAAACATGAAATGTAAGGTCAATTGATAAAAAAAGGAAAGACAAGACATTGAAAGCCTGAGGCTTAGTAATTTGAATTCTAAGGCTCTGGATTTGTGGTGTCCATATATGAAGTTGATTCCTCAAGTGCTTTCGATGTGGCAATGGCGCGTTTAACACCACGAATAAAATGTGCATGATTCCAAGCCGACTTCCGGATAAGGGTGACTTCCTTTCTCATGTTGTTGATGGTACTGGATACTACCTTATAAAATGAGTCGGGCGCTGCATCTACAATATCATTTCTCACAATTCGGTCAATAAAATTCCATGCAATAGACTATGATTAAATTCACAAAAAAATGATTAAGCTAAGTAGTAATGTTACCTTGAACTTCTCCTTCTTGTACAGCCGTCGATTTCACCCATTTCCCGTCCACCAATCGCCAGTTCCGCTGCTCAAAATACTGCCTGTCGAAGTACTTAGGAGGTTTTGGGCTACCACCAAATACCATTTCTTCATTGGTTTTCGAGAAGTGGGTGATGAGACTGCCATAAGGTAATTGAGTTGGGGGTTTCTTTGAGTTTGCGACTTGCACCATATGACTCACGATTGTGTAGCCCGGGTTGAACTTGACCTTCTCAATCATGTAATAAAACATGAGTAGGGTGGTGTAATTAGCCTTTGAACCCTTCCCACCTTTCGGCACCAAACACTTAGCCACCATGTCATATACAATCCTCTCTCGGGGTGGAAGATCGGCTATCTTACAGTCTTTGGGTACTTGATTACCATTTTTTGCAAGGCGAAAGTACTTTGTGCCAAGCTCCTTATGTTTAACCCTATTAGGTCCCTCCATATCAGGCCACCGTCCATTAGTGTAAACTCGAGGTGGGAATGGGTGCTTCTCAAACCTAACCCCTAAAAGGTCATTAAATTTCCCAATATCAAGCCCATACACTATACCATTCACAGTGGTTATGTAACCATCCCTTGCATCCTCAGTCAAATTAGCATAAAACTGACATGTCTCATCTAGATACCCCCCGTCATTAACCGCTAACAGTTGGCTCAAACCTTGGTAATGGAAAAGGTTTCCAATATCATTCAACCCAAGCTCTTGCATTTTTGAAAAATCTTAAGTATAGCTATCTAGCAAAGAACACGATTCAAGCATACTCTTATACTTTAAGAAATCAGCGGGACTTACGAATTTTTTCTCGTCGAATTTGGGTCCTTTCTTCGTTGCCACAACCTTGCGCTTTTTGCCGGCCATGAGATTCTGTGGAGGAGCGATGAGATTCTGGGGTCGGATTTAGGTCACCGGGGATATGTTCTGTCGATTTGGAGCTTTTTTAATTTTCTAAATGCTGGCCGCCCTCTTTTTTTATATATATAAAAAACACCATGCGATATCGTAAGCCTATTCGTGTGAGAATTTTTCATATCCGAAATCGAAAGACTATTCGTGGAAATCCCTGACACACTCGCGAGTAAGCTCTCGATGTCGTACATATGTTTCGAACTCGTAAGATTCAATCGCCTATATATGTCACTTGCATTTCCTTGATTCCATTAAATTATAAAAGTGTGTAATTTTATGCAAACTCATATGTAAGAAAAATACCATACATTATCATCATAATCAAATTTCAATTTCCTAGTAAAAAATCCAGGACAAAATACAATATCGATTCAATTAAACCTTACACCGTAAATATTCAATCAAAAGTAAAAGAGGATAAACCAAGTACTAAAGATTGTTCTAGCCATTAAACTTAAACTAGTATCTTCATCATATCTTCTTGATCAACATCATGTTCATTATTGTCACCACCTTTTGGTCCACTTGCACCATCATCATCATCTGAATCTTTATCTGAACCATCGCTTTCCTCATCGGTGGTAATACTTTTCAGGGCATCGGAGTCATCATCTTCCTCAACTGTCTTTGTGCCACTAGGACCAGCCCCATTATCAGGAACATCTTCTTCGCTGCCACTAGAACTAGAATCATCTTCTTCGTTGCCACTGGAACTAGAATCATCTTCTTCCGAATCATCATCTTCCTCTGACTCATCAGTTGTATCGTGATAACATCGAAGGTTTCCTCCAAGTTAGGGTACTCTGGCTGGCCCTCACCATCACTCAGCTCTACCGCCACACCAAGGTCATCGAAAAGTTGTTGGATATCACCATTAACATATGCAACCTCCTTCCTTGCGGCATCAATCTCAGTATTAAGAAGCCCAAGTAACTTCTTAATATGCCTTTCCCACCTTTCTTTATGTTCTACAAAAAAAACAATATCCAAAATTAACATCAATTGCTGCAATAGACTATGATTAAATTTTAAAACTGTGTTGCAAAAATTGTTTAAAAAAAAAACAACACTAATAAGTCTTACTTGGAGTCAGCCTTTTCTTTGTATTTTCCTTCGGCCATATTTTCCATCGGCCTTGAGCTCTAAACCTTTTCTCTTCATCCAACCGCCATCGTAGTACTCGGATGGTTGTGCACGGCCAACAGGTTTAATACCCTCATCTTTGAGGAGGAGAGTGATTAAGCGACCATAAGGGTATCCTCTATCCTTTGCTCTTGCAACTTTGTCCATGTATTGGAGGATAGTGTACCCGGGATTAATAGCAATCTCCTCCATTATGTAGTAGAACAGAATGATATTGTGGACAGTTAATTCACAAGGGTGACCGCCACTCGGATAGATGTTCAATGCAATCAACTCATAAACTAACCGTTGCTCTTGGGTGAGGTTGTCTATTTTGTATTCCTTAGCACCACCTAGGGTCTTACCCTTACGCTTGAAGTATTTTTTGGCCATTACTAAAGGATCAAGCGGGAGGGTACCAATTGCATTGGTGAAAAATTGTTGAACAAACAGTTCCACTGGCCCATTAGGATTGTCAGGTTTCAAAAAGCTACGATCGATGTAAGGGCATCCTATAGCCTTGTTTATACTAAACTTTGTCACTTTCATATCAACACCTCTAACCCTAGTCACATAACTTTGAATCCCCTCATGAAACCTAAAATTAGCATAAAACTGGGCAACCTCTTCATGATAAACAGGCTCATCTAATGTCAACATACCTTCTAAGTGGTGCTTTGTAAAGTACTTTAAAACATACTCAAATTTCAGAGGCTCAACATCAGCACGTTTGAAAACCTTAGTAATCAATCACTTTCTGTCCTTAGAGATTTCGTACCTGAGTTTGACCTCGTCATCGAAGAACAAATTAGGCGCATCCTCATCGCCCTCTCTCTCGCTACCATCTTCTCCCTCTCTCTCCACCGGTCTGTTCAACTGGACTGGAACTTCTGAATCCGCGGAGTCCCCCTTTACCCGCCTCGGGCGACCACGACGAGGAGCTCCGCCTCTCCCATTCGGTGTCGTTCGAGGAACCTTGGCTGCTCTTTCGCTGGTTCGCGTCATTCAATTGATTGGGTTGTTGATAAATCGAAAAAACGATTTGGGGAAATTTGAAAAATACAGGATGGGGGGGGGGGGATCTGTGAAATTCTTTCGAAAAAATTACGCTATCTTTTTTTTTATATACTATAAGATCATTCGAACTCGTGAGACCTGTCGTATGCAAGTTAAAATGATCCGATATCGTATCGTGTTTAAGTGATCCTTACGATATCGTAAGACCCTATCCTTTTGCAATATATCATAAACCAAAATATATTAAAATTACTTTATAAATCCATTCTAATTTAACTACAAATTCAATCAAATAAATTTATTATACTATGCATATGAATTAAAAAATTAAAAAAATTATATTTATAAATTTATTATTCAATTCACAAGTTTAATAATACTATACACAACTTTATGAATGTTATAAATTAAAAATTCCAACCCAAAAAACACATTTGTACTTTATCCTACTAACATCTATCACATACTTATAGTAAACAATATATCTTCTACTTATAGTATCTTAATAACTAGTAAATCACAATAATTTAACCCTTAACCCACATAAAAACCCTAAACCCAGCAAAAATACAAACCCTAATCATGTATCAACATGGAATTAACTATATTTTATACCACAAACCACTTCAACAATATATAAATGTTTACAATTTTATGCATTTGTTGTATATCTTATAATCCAAGTAACTAGATGGTCTTACAAACTAGTTATACATAGTTAACCTATGTAAGTGTTAATTGTGTTAGACATACAAGCACCATATCATCTTTATATTCAACCCTCACATTATATAATTTCTCATAGGGTATACTACACATTTTCATAATCATACAATAACACTGTTTGTTGTTAATCTACCAACATCATTATGTGTACAATTGATTAGACTCAACTAGAATAGTAGTCGTAGTTATTATGATTAATATAAATGACTAAATAAAACATGTACATGTATACAATCAAACAGATATAACACAATATTACTTTATAAATCAATAGTTCTACTTATTTAGGACAAGTTAAAAAAACAAATATAAATGTTTATAATGTTACTAGTCATACGATATCGAAACATAATTAAATACATGATACGAAATCGTTAGATTTAAAATGTCGTAGGTACTACATCTTACGATATCGTATCATCAATCGCCTGGCCGCATTAAATGCGAGTCAACGGCCGGTCTTACGGACACAAATGGGCAACCTCCTCATCTAAGGGTGCGCATTTATGACCCATATTCTCAAAATACTTCATCTTCCAAACCTTCTTCCCTCCAAAAAACTTCTCATATCATCTTCCAATCTACCCAATTTGTTTTTAGATTTTCATTATAAACCCAATCCTTTAAATGAATTGAAGCCTTTCTCAAATTTCATTACTTTTTTGTGATTGTACATCACATCCATCTTCATCTTTAATATGGTTCATGTTTAGGGTGTGGGCATTCTCAAGCATTTGGTGTTGGGTTATCATTCTTCTCATTGTTGCCAAAAGGAGGTGAGTTTTACTTACCAACCACTTTCATCTCCTACCTAGGGTTTATTGCTACTTTACTTATTTGTTAATTCATATAGGATATTCAATTTGAATGTATTTATATTTAATGCTAACAATTCAATGAATGTTTCTTCTTATATACTAGTTTTATCTTTACAAGTTTTATGTTATATATATGTAAAATCTAAGAAAACTTATTATGTTATATAATGTGCTAAAGTAGTTATTCCCTCCAAATTTGTGTATTAGGGTTCATAATGGCGCCCTCAAAACGGTCAAAAGATGCTTTGGAAGAACAACCTCAAAAAAAAAAAAAAAATCCCAAATAAATCCAAAAGGGGTGTTAAGAAAAAATCAAAGGGGAAAAAAGCTAAAGTCCATTCACTAGTGCAGACAGGTACCAGCCACGACGGTTTTTTGGACGATTTGCGGCGGTTTTGAACCGCCGTGGGTGGGTGAGCCGTGGCTGGTAAATCGCCAGCCACGGCGTTTTTTTCCGCCGTGAATCGAGGTTCCGATATCGGAAGGCATCCGACACATATGAATGCGTGCCAGAGTCGGACACGATATCGTAAAGGCATAGATTATGTGTAGAAACTGATTACGATATCGGAACGGGCTAAAATTACACTGAGGTCAGTACATGTTTACGACCACGGAACATAGGTAGATAGTCATGGCACCGGCGTTTATTACGACATCGGAACAACCATATTGTGTGTTGCTACGTGCATTCCGACTTCGGAAGTCCAATAGAACATAGCTATAAAGTCATGGCACCGGCGTGATTACGCTATCGTAAAGGCCGTAGATCGAAGACTATCGGTCCATCCGCCGGTATCGTAAGCAACCCCGTAAATTTGAGGACGATCAGATACCGATATCGGAAACCAGTAGGAGGTAATAAGTTTTCGGTTACGATTGCGGAACCTGTTCAGATTCGGTATATTCCGATTGTAGTTCCGATATCGGTTATGGGGTAGATTGTGAATTCGTGTCATCGGAAGCCTTTACGACGGTGTAAATGTGAAACTTATGCACTTGCTAATGGGCTTACGAGATCGGAACATTGACTAACTAATAAGGAAACTCAATTTTGTTTGCATTAATACCAGGATTTCAAATCCCACTAGTCAGACATTAACGCTAACACAGCTACAAGGCATCATACACACATGGTGGGCACACTCATCAACGAGAGCCAACAAAATCTAGTTCAAAACATGATGCACAAAAATCCTATTCTACTAGGACATAAATCAAACAACATTTTGAAGTTCGTTACCCAAAATGCTCAAACCACGGACATTGACAATGTAGTTAGCCAAATTGTTTCTTGATGCCTTAATGTCTTCTTGGGTATAAGGAGTGATATCCTTATCGAAGATCTAAAAAACAAGAATGTCATGGAACTTAGGTTATTGTGAATTTGGTAACAAAAAAACTAATCTATACATAAGGATACTTACCGCTTTTAGATCCATGTTTTTTAAACTCATCATCAACACGCAACGGCTAGCGTGCAACATTGTATAATAACCGCACTCCCAATCACTCTCTTGTTTCTTGTACTTCAACAAAAAAACAGTAAAAAGGTTACCATTGGAATACACTTTAGAACAATGTTGCATGGAAATGAAAAATGTAAGATAGAGAGCGAACCTTAATCTCGACTAATTTAAAAGGAGTCTTCGTATTTGGATTTACGTAATTCAAAACATCCCTTAGTAAATCTACGAAATAGCGTATCGGCGGCCTATGCAATGGATCAATCCAATAAACATGCTTGTTTGTCTTGTTAATTGCTACAAACTGCCAATGACCCCTACCAAATAAAGTACATGTATTAATCAAATTAATATCACAATACTTTTATGTACATGAAAACTAATAGAGGAATTGCAAGGAAGAGTAAAACATACCCTTCAATGAATGGGCATATAAAAAAAACTTGTCGGGATTGGCAAGAGCGAGTTTTACATAAACTAGCCTTTTTCTCAACATCATGTGACGCTTTTTGGATAGAAAATGGGAATAGAAAGCCAATCCAAATCACATTCCTCTCAACAATAGAAATTCAATCGCAAAGACAAATGCATAGAGAATAGAAAATACATACCTTTATAACAAGCTCCGACTTGATGGTGATGTTCTGTTGCTTAGCAAAACCTCATACCCACTCAACCCAAACCCTTATCCCACCATTTCTTACTTCACTCACACAAAACCTAAGAGAAATGTATAATATCCTCACAAATTTCACAACTTTGGAAATTTGTATTCTAAGTTGGATTAGAATACAGATTTCAAAGGTTGAATTCGTTATGTTAAGGAGATTGAATGTGATTGGATCTTGGTGAAATTCAAGAAGAGAGAGACAAAAATAGAGGGAAAAAGATAGACAAATAATGACAAATCCCGCTTTCCCAAGTGTTAAATGTGTCTGGACCGTCCACTATCTATACGCCTTCCGACGTCGTACCCTTATAGAGAGAAAAAGATAGTCAAATAAACCCTAATCCCACTATTCTAGTCTTAAATGCTTCAACACCGTCCCCAATCGGTTGTGTTCCGACGTCGTACCCAATTGGACTTCAGATCCTGTTGACCCTTCTGATATCGTAAAGGCCCATCTAATTCAAGTACCTACTATCTTCCGATATCGTAAGCACATACGGTAGTCTTTTTTTATGGCTTACGACACCGGTACCTAAATCGAACATCGCTCGGCCAAAATAATTAAAATGTCATTAATCGATTTAGGTACAAGTTACGATATCGGAATCCAATAGAGCTATGTATATTACATGGTTACGATATCGGGGTGCAGTCGATCGTGGTTGCTAAGGACCCTACGATATCGTAATAGAATCGATTGGGTTTTCTTGAACCCTTACGATATCGGAAAGCCTTAGTTACCAATAATTGTATTGTAGTTTCATTTTTAAATTCCACATTTCTTCAATGGTTAATTAGCAAACATTCAAATACATAAACATTAAAATACATTAATTTTATTATTATATTCTTGGCTTATATGTTTATATTGGTTAGTATTGTTATTAATTTAGATGGCTTATATGTTTATACTGGTTAGTATTGTTATTAATTTAGATAACTTATATTACGTAGTATTAATATTGGTGAGATCATCTTAGCTTATGGTAGGCCGAATAATAGTTCATTTATTTAATGACATGTTATTACATGTGTTTGAATGCTTTTCTATGTTCATTTACACATGAACATAGATTATATCAATCAAAGTTCGTGTAAAACATGAATATCTTGTATATTAGGATATGACAGTCTCACCAAAAGACTAATGGTAGGATATTCTCCCCAATAGACTTATGATTGGACGGTCTCACCTCAACACACAAACATCTATAAAAGCCACATGAACTATAAAAGCTTATGGTAGGACGGTCTGATCACATCAAGACTTTGTATTGATTTTACACATGTGTTTTATACATGCTTAAATTGTATTGTATATATGTTTTATACATGTTTAAGAGTATGTTAAGGTGAAAGCATGAATCCATATACGATTTAATCTTAAATCGAGTCAAAGCACCATATAAAAAAATTATTTATAAATTTATCAGTTTATACATTTAGCAATTATATAATGTAATGTGTAAGAATTAATTAAGCCTAGTGTGCCAACAAATAAACCAATTGGGATAATCAAGGATTACGATGGAATAATTAATAAACATCAACTCTTTTTAACAAATGGTCTATGTTTATTAAAACCCTAAATAATAAGTCCCATACCCTAAACCCTAAACCCTAAACCTACAGGTGGGAATATTTGCGAGCCAAACATTTGCACAGCTATGATGTTCTTTTTTGTGATTACAAAAAAAGCTATGAACCCCGGTTTTACCATCTTCAAACACATGGAGAATATCATCATCCCTAAAAAACCTTTGATTAATCTACCTTATGGTCATTTCATCACGAAGTACCTAAAGCATCCATGTCACAAGATTGGGGAGCCTGTCCGATTTCATTGTGATCCCATTCATATCCATCAGTACTATAATTCAAAGTGGTTTTCAAACCACAAATGGAAATTGGTTGACGGGAAGTGGGTGGAAGGACCTCCTTCGGATCACACCAAGCATCCTACAGCTTCGGACGATAAATAAATTTTAATTAATAATTGTATTTAATTATGTTTTATATGTGTTTGTATTTTTGAGTTGATATGTTAGGCTCATTTTATTGCAGACAATGTTGCGTTGCGAAAGCTTTATAACACCATGAAAGGATCCCTTGGCTATATGATAAAACTCAATAAAGCCACAAGAAAGGCGGAGAAAACCTTTCGCTTCATTCGCCGAGCTGAAGATGTAGCTGCAATGCACATTAGTCCAACTGGGAGAGCGCCAATGGATGAAGAATATGTTGGCGGGAGTGGCTTGGTGCATGGGGTGTCTAGTTCACAAGCCCCGGATGATGACTGTGGAAAGGATGAGATCCGAGCACACATGTTCATTTGAATTGTCTATTTCTATTTACTATGTATTGTACTTCGATACACTTGTTTTAGTGAATTTTCAAGTGAATTTTCCTGGTTAATGAACACGGTTTCTATTTTATATCATGTTTGGCATTGTAGACATATTTCAATAGTTCAGTTGTTGATGCTGAAGCTCTTTTTTTAAGCCTACAACTAAGTGAAATGTAGTGCTTGTTTTGGTTAGAGAACCATACCATTTATGTTACTTTCGTCACGGTTTCCGATATCGGAAGCACAATAGCATATACATAAAGAATCACTTCCGATATCGGAAGGTATTCCGGGTAACAGGTAACTATAACTGTACGACATCGGACGATGTGTAGTAAACGCATACAATCCATCTTCCGATATCGGAATCTCTATTGCTTAGAAATTTACGACACTGATTCCTTAATCGAGAACCTCTCGTCAAAAAAATGTCATGTCTATATTTGAATCGGTTGGCCTCACGAAGGCGTAAAGCGTTCGATACTTGAAGTCTGTTGCGCTTCCGATATCGTAAGGTATCGTAGACCTTAATTGGCACAATTCTAAACGTGTTACGACATCGGAGGTATCCCAGTAGGAAGAATTTGGTTTGATTCCGATGTCGTAAACGTGCCGATGTCAGTAACGACGTAGTGTTCCGATATCGTACTGTTATTAAACACGGCGGGCTTAGAAAAACCGCCGCACAAATTTAAAAGCGCCTCATTAACACCCTCCTGAGGAGCTTCCGATATCGGAAGGACCCAGCCACGGCGGTTTTTCAAAACCGCCGTGAAACAGCGCCTGGGATGCATTACTTTGCACTAGTGATTGTAGGGAATTAGAGAAGAGGATGCGAAACCTTTACTTCACACCAACTGAATTTGATGATGACGGAAATTGTTTCTCTGAAGAAAGGGCTAAGTGGTCGAGTTGGTGTGGTAAGGTGGGTAGAACTCGAGTTAATATTTCTCTATTATCGTTTAAAGAAGTGGACGAGCAACAAAGGCCAAAATTGTTGGAGGAATGTAAGGTACGAGTTTCTACTTTATGTTTATGATGTATTTGTTGAAAATACATCATATCTTTTGCTTGTGTAATTTGATAATTTTGTTGTAGAAACCTTTTGTTATCAACGCCGTGGACATGGAGGCCGTGGAGAAGAAAGCCCTCAACATTGTATCCAAGGCGAGTCGCGAGCACAAGTTTAGATTGGCCAAAAACTACATCTTCGTGGGGGGTAAATATGTTGGTCAAAATCCAAGTTTGACTCACAATCATATACTACCCAAGGTGTGGGAGGTATTCAAGCAAAGGTGTCTTGATAATGAAGCTAATGTAAGCAGTGATTCCCATGTCTTTAAATCATTTATTTTTTGTGTTTTTCTTACGACCTAATTGCGAAATTCATATTAGGGAACTCGTGCCGAGAAACAAAGGTGTGCAAATGAGAATGAATTTCCCCACTCAATGAGTCGGGCGGGCTATGTGGGAGTTGGCACAACCATGGCAATTGAAAAAAAAATTAAGAAGACCAATGAGTATGTTGCATTGGGGATGGACGAGGAAGAAGTCCGATCTAAGGTCCAATCCATAACTCACAAAGACATTCCTCGACATGACAAATTTATACGAGGAAGAAAAAAGAGTGATGGTTCATACACAAATTCCAAAGCTAGAGACTTGGCCATAAGAGTGGTTAGTAATTCCGTAAATCACCTTCTCACTTGTTTTATATAATAAAAATGTTTAATATACAAATTTGTTAAATTTTTGGTGGCATTTCTTTGTATTCGTAGGAAGAGTTGAAAACTCAAGAAAAGGATGGTATATTTATCCCCACGAGAAAAGATGATATATTGGCAAGGGCAACAAATAAAAAGGATCACCCGGGAAGAAGTAGGGGTGTGGGTTCTTATGCAACTCAAAGAGAAGCATTTCATATAAATAGAAGTTATAAGAACCCTAGGCCTTCGGAGCTCAAAAAGGCCAATGCTATTATAGCTTCCCAACGTGCTATAATAGAGTCCCAAGATAAAAGGATGGGGAAGGTGGAAAGGCTTATGAAGAAAGTGGTTAAGAAAGTGGTAGTTTCCGATTCTGAGGAAGAAGATGAAGAAACGCCAAAACGCCCATCTTCGAGAGGATCTAATCATGGACCGCGTATAGAAGTTGTGGTTGATGAGGCGGAAAATACCAACGTTGATGCTCAACTTGAAGAAAACAATGGAATGGTAGTTCCCAATGACCCTTTGGATGCTCAACACAAGAATATCTCATCCACACCAAATCCCAAGGTTCGATTCTTACCAATTGGTTGAAGTTATTAAATTTATAATATATTTTTTCATAAGTACTCACATGGTTAGCCTTTCTTACATTTTATGTACAATTAGATCCCGCGTTGCAAGCTTTATGTTGATGTTGGACCAAACAAACCCCCAATCCATGTTGCCAATGGTACTTGCTATGCATCAATACGGAAGCATCATGGTAAGGATATTCCCCAACATCATATAAGTGTCTATAGTTGAGTGCTTAGTTACCGATGCTAGTTTGCCCGTTAAAAGACTCCCGGCGATAAGGGTTGGGGATGCCAAGGGTATATTTCTTGTTTGGCCGGAGTGGTTAGTTATTGATGTCAACTCTAGTGCTATCCCCCAAAGGAAAACCATACCTAATAAGTTAGCCATACAACCCACAAATGTACCTTCATTTGCTAATGAAAAGGCCAGATTGCAATTTCTAAAGGGCCTCCCTTCATTTGTGAGGGTGTTATATGATATGTTGTTTTACCATAAGAAGGATGGGTACTACTCATTTTTTGGTAACACAAATATCTTCGGTGAGACTAGAGATTTAATGGTGTCTATACGTGATTTCGAACATTTTTGGAATATGGAGCAATTATCAAGCAATATGCTAGCCCTCCATCAATTGTAAGTTTCTATATTCTAGACAATAGTATTTACTTTTATGTATCCGAATAGGGTGACATTACTAACTTCATGATTTTAATTGTTATGTAAGGTTCATGTTTTTTCTTGCCCATCAAAAAGACAAAAAATGGATAGGATTTATATGCCCCCAAAGCATACAATCATGTGGTGAGGAAAATGGAAGACGACTTCAGTATCTTACCTCTACACTTAGTGCAAAAAACATGAACATATTCATAGGCCACTACCTTGAAAGGTACTAATCTTTAAATGACCCAATTTGTTAATTATTTTATTCTTCTTTGAAATGACAATATTACCCTTTTAAAAACTTTAGTCGTCATTGGTGTTTTGTTGCAATCATACCCGAGCAAAAACGAGTGTATTGGATTGATCCTGTCAACAATCCCCCTCCTACATCCATATCCGACCTTTTGGAGGTTGCTTTGCATAATGTTAATCACAATACTCTTATGCCTTTTCAACTCATCCAAATATTGGTGAGTGTTTTATTTTCATAAGTTACACATACATTACATTACTTTGGGTTTGCTAATGTGTCAACTTTCTTTGTTACGAGAATCATAGCACAAGAGCCAAAGGTCTAACTGGGAATGCGGATACTACACAATGTTATTTGCCGAAAAATGTGTTGAGTCGCTAACAATTGACAATCTTGATCTAAAACAAGTTAGTCGTCATTTTCGTGCTTTTATCATTTTTATATGAAATGTAGGCTTTTCTCTACTAAGAAATGTGATATTCCCTTTTGCGTAGATTTTCATGGATGACCAAACACCGTACACCATCGCTGAAATCAATGAAGGGCGAAATCACTTTGCACGCCACTTGGTTCATGTTCGTACAATCAACTTTTCAAGGCCAATGCCCGAATGAGCTACTCTATTTTAGTTGTGTTGTTAGAATATTGTTGGGTTGCTAGTATGCTGCATTTGTTAGACAATGTGGATGCTATTGTACACGTTTGTACGTGACCTTCTGGACGAACCTATTTACGATTTCGTAACTAGATTCGCCCGAAGTGCATGTGGCTTGGTTTTATAAAGCGAACTCGGGTCATGAGTTTCTTCATCTTACGATTTCGTAACGTTAATCGCAACAATCCCTGTCAGGTCTACGAACAGTCCTCCGAGTTCGAGTGTCGGTTACGATATCGTTCTCATTTCCAAATGCCAAAGTTGTTTCATGAAACTATACGATTTCGTATAAGGAGTTTCTAGGGACTCGAGTTCGTATACGTCGCAACCGCCAAAGGTATTCCATGATTATATGCGAGTTCGTGTTTATATTTTCCCTCGCTACGATATCGTATCTATAGTTCCCTCGGTCCATCGTTGCGAGTTCGAGTCCATATGTTTATTCAGTACGATACTCGTAACAGAAAATTAACATCATCAAGGTACGAATTCTAGAGGGGTTCGATGTTATAAACGAATTCGAGACCTTATTACATACGTCGACATCGTAACGCGTTAGTCCGCTCTTAAGAACTCGAAGGATTACTTATACCCTTCGTCTTCGACATATTGTTACGATGTCGTAAGTACATAGTTTATAGTTACGAGTTCGTAACGTGTAATATATTTACGGCGGTTCAGAACCGCCGTAGAGTTTTTTCCGGTTTACGGCACCACCAGCAACGGCGGTTGACAACCGCCGTAAATTGTATCCAGGAACCGCCTTTAAACGTTGTTCCGTGCACTAGTGTTTGTTGTGTCCACTTCGCGTTTCTCGGATGATATCTTCATCCCCATCCCCACATACCCCGCCCTACTCATAGTATGATATAGTTTATTTGCCTTTGCACTTTTGATTTTCACATCTCGGGTTCCCTACAATAAAGATGATGGTGTTAGTATAAGTTAAAAAAACAAATGAAGGCACACATAACAAAAGTTTTAAACTAACATCCGCTTCATGATCGAGAGTCCTTTGCTTGAAAATTTCCCAACTCGATTCGAGAATACAATTGTATTTAACTCGAGGATGTTGACCAACTCTTTTCCCTCCTTCGAATATGTAGTCCTTAGCCAATCTATACTTGAAGTCTCGGCTAGCTTTTGACACTATGTTCAATGCCATTTTTTTCACGGCTTCCTCATCCGGTGCATCAATCTCAAAGGGTTCCTTGTATGAATAACATTGAAAAAATTTAAAAATGGTGCAAGAAAAAGACATGAATGGGAATTAATAATGAACTAAAGGTATTGGTAAAGATGTACCTTACACTCATCATATAAGTCGTCCCTTTGTTTTGGTGTGACTTTCTTCCATGAAATATGTTTTATATCCACTCTTAGTCTACCTTTGCAACCACACAAACTTGACCAAAACGCCCTCTCATGCGATATAGCTACACCATGACGATCAAAAGTCATTGGTGTCTTATTATGGTTATTCCAACGCCTTTGAACAATCCGACAATGCTCATCGGCAAGTTTGCGACTACTAAGTTCCTTTGCTACACTCTTTGTATTTTTGTTAGTGTGTTTAGACTTCTTCTTTGGTTGGTCATCGTTACCATCCTTTCTACGTTTATTGTTACCCATAGTAAAATACCTACAAACACATCACAATACCCATAGTAAAATACCTACGTTTATGGACACATGCAAAGAATTACTCATGCAACAACATATTAGTAAACTTATGGATATTTTTAATACAAAACACTCACTAAAGATAACATGATAGCACTACACATGTTATTAAAGATAAACCTTAGTTGGAGGAAAAAACTCAAACCCTAGGGTAGCAAACATAATTAATGAATAACTCACCCTTAGTAGCAAATTGATGTTTGAAGTGTACCACCCATCCTTTTGAATGAAAGCCCATGCAATTAACACATCCCTTTAGGTGTGAAGAACCCTAATAAGAATATTATGAGTATTATTGAGATAGTTGCAAAACCAAAGCAATAACACACATATGATGGGTTGATTGATAGAGATACGATAGTGAAGGAAATTGGAGGGAAAAATGGGGGGGTAGAGGTTTTGAAACCCTTTAAATGCGCAGAAATTGAAGTTTGTGGAGTTTGGTTGTGTTTTGGGTGAGTTTGACCCGCACAAAACGCAGCTGACTCTTATATTTCGCGTACAACCGATGTCCGTTGCGATATCGAAAGTTTATTTCGGTTCCGATATTACGTGTAACGATATCGAAAGTTTACATTCTAAGGGTTTAGGGTTTAGGGTCAACGCGGGTCACCGTGGGTATCCAGCGGGTAATACCCGCTTGAGGATTAAATAATATTGAAATGTTAATGTAATTGCGATATCGAAACACGGTGTACCTAATGGTTCGATATCTCAGTTATCTATAATATACTTTCGATATCGAAAGTACGTATTTAATATTTAATAGTAAGTCTTGTATTTATGTGTATTTATATGAGATACTATTGGTTATTAATGATTTCTTGACCAACAATTTTTTGTTAAATGATTCATCTATTGGTATGATAAATATGTGAGAAATGCTTCATGAGTTAAATAATGGGAGATGTAATACGAGTGATTAAGTAATCGACACCGATATGATTGAATTGTAGTATTATATGTCATATTATTCCATAATTCAAGAACTTTATTGGTAAAAATATAGTATTATGTAATCTATGTCATGGTTCGATTGAAGTACACATAGGGTTGTACTATACTGTGTATAAGTGTATGGCCAGTTGTTGTATACATATGCCAATTGTTCAATAAGCATCTATACTAGACCCATATTAAATTACATTCACTAATACTACTACTTCATGTTTAATAATAAGTATCAACACGTAGTATTTTTAAAATCATCCACTCTTTTAGTTAAAAATATTATTTGAATAATAAGTAGATCACTGAGTTATTATATATGGATATTTAAACTTCATATTTTTTAATACTAAAAATATGGATATTTTTAGTAATATAAAATGTATAAAAATATTAAATTGAACAGATGGATATTTTAATTTTAAATAAGTAGAAAAATATAATATTTTGGATTGGCGATATCGAAAGTTTAATTATAGTAAAATATTTTAGTATCGATATCGTAATATACATGATAATAGCTTACGATATCGAACGTAACTTCGTCTTTGGCCCTGTGACCCGGAGCGTACTAAGTTTCGAACTCGGTACATTGGGCGGACATTGTTTCGAACTCGAAAGTCCTGAGACTATATAAAAAAAAACGCGGCTTCAGACATTTCCAAAAAAAATCCCCAATTTTCTTCAAAACCTAATCGGTTTCTAATCTCCAATTTCAAATTGGTTTCAAATCCCTAATCTCTGTAATAATGGGTCGACAAGTAGCAGGCCAGGAAGTTCCACCCCGAACCGCACGGAATAGGCAGGCCCCTGCTAGAGGTCGCGGCAATGATATCGCGGGGTCGAGTCAAAACCGTGATGGTGCCACCGCCAGAGGCCGCGGGAATGAGAGTGGGTCGACTCCGACTCGTGCTGAAATGGGTAGAGGCCGCGGGAATAAGAGTGGGTCGATTCCACCTCGTGGTGGTGCCACCGGTAGAGGCCGCGACCAAGGAGATGGAAGGAGGCAGGGAGGGGAGGGTTCCAACACTCTAGTGGTGAAGGAAACCTTCATCGACGAGGCTGCGGCTGCGCTCTACCAAAAGCGCCTACATAGGAAGGTTATCATCTCAAAGGTATTCAAAAAAACCCAATTAGATGATGATTTGAAGTTTGATTACATTTTGAAATGGTTTAGACCCCATCATTTGGATGGTTTGTTGACATTGGAAGATGATGGCTATCATGAAGAAATTCTTCAGTTTTATGCTAATTTTAGACATGTAAAGGATGACATGTATTTGACAAGGGTTAGGGGAATAGACATTCCGGTTAGTATGTATACTATCAACGAGGCTATAGGTTGTCCTTACTTGGATTCTAGCTTTTTGAGGGGTACGGATCCTAATGGACCATATGACATGTTTATACAACAAAGATTTCTCAAGAAGATAGATATTAAGCTCCCTTTTGTGTTGAAAAAGATGGCAAAAAAGTATTTTCACGTTAGGTGCGATAAATTGAACGGGTTAGGAAAACTGAAACCGGACTATAAGATTTATGACCTAATGAGTGAGCAAAGGCTTGTCTACGAGTTTATAGCCATGAATGTATTTCCCTCTGGAGGTCATCCTTGTGAAGCAACAGTCCACAATATCATGCTCTTTTACTTCATCATGGAGGAGCACAAGATAAACCCCGGATATGCCATCCTTCATTACATGATCAAGGCTGCCAAAGGTAAGAAGTCGGCCTATCCTTATGGTCGATTGATAACGGCATTGATCCGCAAACAAGGGGTTGAACCGGAAGGTTTTCCTTTACCATCTGAGTTCTATGATCATGGTTGGCAGATTAAGAAGGGCCTTGAACTCAAGGATGATGGTAAATATGGCCCTAAGGACCAGAAGAAGAAGAGGTTAACTCCTGGTAAGAATTTATGTTATTATTGGTCTTTTTTTTTCATTCTGTTTTGATTCTAGTACTTTTGGCTGCTCACTATATTTTTATGACATGGTATAGCCCAAACTCGAATGTGGGAAACTCAATTAGACCTACAGCTTCGACTGCTTCAATCGGAGACTGAGAAAAGGGATAAGGCAGCAGCTAACTTCGAGATGGAATTGCATAGGATGGGAGAGATGTTAGGGTTTCCAGTGGACATAACTGGACTCGAAGAAGAAGGAAAACCATCGTACCACATTGATGAATCCTTTGATGTGAATGCCATTGTGACACTGAATCTGATGAGTCCGAAAGTGAGATCTTTGAGCGCGAGGCCAATGCAGGTGATGAGTCAGAAGAGGAAGGTGATGAGGAAGAGGAAGAGGATGAGGATGAAGAAGATGGACTGGACTCTGGTGAGGATGAGGATTCCGGTGAGGATGAAGAGGTACCCCTTAATCAGCGAAAACGTCATCGCACAAAAAAACATTAGGAATTTGGGTAACTACAGCAACAGAAGAAATGACTTTCGATATCGCAACCAGTAAACTATCACATTTTCGAATTCGAATCGCCATTCAATGCACATGTTCGATATCGCAACTTGCTTCGCTTGGGGACACAGGGACCCAACAGATATAATTTTCGATAGAACAGATATAATTTTGGATGCATTGGTTGCGAGTTCGAGTATACTGGAGCCAAGGCAATTGTGTAGGAAAATTTAAAAAACTCTAAGTGTTCTTTCGAGATCGCACTGATATTCGGTTACATCGAACGCCGTCGTTTTGCTTTTGTATGCGATATCGCCGAGTAATTCTGTCACATAAGTTTTAGAAGCGAAATCGCAGATAGTAATATATTGTTCCCGATATCGAAGAAGTAGGATTATTTTGTTTCGATATCGAATGTAATCAAGCCACATCAATTATGTATGAAAATTTATAAAACTCGAAGTGTTCTTTCGATACCGCACGTATATTTGGTTACATCGAACGCCGTCGTTTTTTCTTTGTTTGCGATATCAAAAGGGAATTCTGTCACTTAAAGTCACCTTGCGATATCGAAAGATGTCCAGGTATATAATAAAAATTACGCGACATAGAACTTAAAAATCCCCAAATTTTCCTTTTCATCTATCCCTAATCGAATCTCCACCCCCAAATCTCACCGGAAATCCCACGCCAGTCGAAGAAGGATGTCATCCGCCGGAATGAAGAGGAAGTTCGTTGCAACCAAGGCTGCCTACCAACGGTTTGATGCGAGAAGGTTTGTAAGTCAAGAAGCTTTCTCTAAGTATAAATCCTACACCAAGAATTCTTCATTGATGAGTTGCTATGTGCTAGATTTTAATCTAATGCAAATATTGGGATTGACTGATATAATGAGCTTGTTCAATCATCAAGGCATGAATGAATTGTTTGCTTTGAATCATGATTCATATTTGGATGAAACCAAAACATTTTATGCTAATCTGAGAGAGGATGAGGATAGTGGCTTTACAACAAAAGTTAATGGCATTGACTATGAGATTAGCACGGGTAAGATAAATAGATTGTTGGGTATTAAGTATGACAGTGATAGACCTCCTGGGGTTTATACCAATGGTTGTTGGCCTAAAGATGTTACTCCGCCTAGGCTCAACCCTAAGGAAATGGGTCATAAGTACTTTGGTATGCCCCCTAACAACCCCAAGAAGGCTAAAGACTATAAGATAGCCGACCTTGAACCTACCTCGCGGATTATTTTTGACATGGTTGCTAGAAACTTAGTGCCAAAGGGGGGAAGGGACTCGGAAGCCACTTATAGCAGTTTGTTGATGTATTTTTACATCCGGGAGAAGTATGCATTTAATGTTGGGTATACAATCATGAGTCACATGGAGGCGGTGGCAAAAAGCAAGCGAACAGTTACATCTTTGCCTTATGGTAATCTCATTGCTCGATTCTTGAAGTCGAAGGAAGGATTTGAGTTTACAACAAGGAGTACCCCTACTTCTTGTAAATTCTATGATGAGAGTTACTTCACCAAGAAGAAGTGGGTTCTTGTTGATGGGAAGTGGAAGAAAACAATCTCATCAAATGACACCGAAGGGGAAGAAGGTATTTATTGAGTTTAATATCTTATTGGATGTTATTGTATTTATTTTCTGTTGGCATTTATGTTAATGAATTGCTTGAAATGTGTTTTTTCATAGCAGAAGGTGGAGAAAGCTTTTTCAAGAGCCAATTTGATGGTTTGATAAGGATGAGAAAAGCTGTGAGGCTTGATTGTCAGATGATATGGCGCAAAATGAATGTGTTGCGTGGTTTTATGAGAGCCTATGAGCAAGCAAAGTTGGGTGATCCTTCCACTTCAAATGCAACTCCAAATCCAACTTCAAATGCAACTCCAAATGCCGAGGGAATGGGAAATGGAGAGCCGCAGTCCATTCACACCACCGTCGAGGAAGAGAGAAATGAAGAAACTGCTAAAGATGGAGCAAATGATGACAATGCTTTTGATCCTTTACGTCACATTTCATTTGATAATGTTTGAAGTACTTAGGACTTTGTTTTGAATCTTTTAAGTGTAGTACACAATTATTTGATAAACCTGTTTTGTATCTCATCTTTTGTAACTTTTAAGAATATACAATTTCTCATCATTATTCTTCAAGTTCGAACTCGAATGCACAAATAACCAAACTTTCGATATCTCACTTGTTCTCGGCAGGAGTTACAGAGATCTAGACGATTGATCTTTCGATATCGAACTAATCAACGAAATGTAAGTACGGTATCGCTATATATCTTTACCTATTACGGTATCGAACTTAGAGTTCGTTACATATGTTCGATACCGCAATTAATAAACCTATACAGTTCGAATTCGACATAGTCAGAACTAAACTGGATGCTTTTAAACCCTAATATTTATAGCGATATCGAAATAATGATTTAGATGTTTTCGATATCGAAATATGGGTGTATGTTTTCTTCGATATCGTAACGACATTTAATTTACGGCGGTTCTTTAGAAACCGCCGTCAATAGATTGGTAACCGCCGTCATATATTTTCTCAGGCCAACCGCGGCCCTTTACCATCCGAAATGGTCTTTCGAGTTCGAAAGACATGTCCATTTACGGCGGTTCCAAGGTGCACTACGGAACCGCCTTAAAAAAGTGCCTTAAATTCCCTGATTTGCACTAGTGATATAACCCTTTAGTGAAACAACCGTCCACAAACAATATAGGCCTACACACAGCTTTCCACCCCTGTTTTAGTGGTCCAAGGCAGCAATAAAACCTCATAAACTTGCAATTCAAATGTGGTTCAGGCCTAGGATAGTATTTAATCTTAACTGTGGTGTTGGGGTTAGACCTTTTCAATTATTCACCATAATTCCATAACTGTGCATATTGCTGGCTGACACTGCCCTCAATCTTCTCTTTAGCTAAGGACCTAGCTATGTATGCCTTTGATCTTGTGATCTCTGTGTGATACTGCTCATCAACATACACTTGGATCTGCCTCACTGGGGTTTTTGTGTTGGCCTCAAACCTTTCTATGAATCTATCAGCAATCCATTTTGCATGGATCTTGTTGCTCTGAAAATCAGGCATACAAGACTCACTGTGGTTTGGGTCCATGGTGACAATCACAAAATCTGGGTTGTGTGTTGCTTTCACCTGTCCGCAGTAAATAAATCAGTTGCATTCTAGTCCTGAACACTTGGCCCTCTTGTCTTATCCTGATGTCTAACAGTCAACTTTCTCCCTGTAACAGTCTTGTGATGGTGCATTGCATCTGTAAAAGCCAGTTTGTTTGCAAACTTCTGCTTCAGGAAAAAGGTTGGTGCTTCATCTCTAGCGGGTGGCCTGAAATCAGTATATCTTCTCCCTGCATGTTCATCTTCCTCATCTTCTGAATTTGGTGGGCTGTATAGCTCAGCATTAACATTGTCTTGGTTGAATCTAAATCTATCTTCATCACCTGTAGTGTGAATCTCAGTTGGGATATCTCTCAAAGGATATCCACCATTCACCACTTGTTCCGCTCCTGCCCCACCACTACCAAATCTATCTTCATCTTCACTCTCACTAATATCACCATATTCTCCATCACTCACAACATTTTCATGATCTATATCATCCTCATTAGCAGGACCATCATCCATTTCATTATCCACCCTATGACCATCATTGCTGCCAGGATTTGCTACATTGCACTGGGATTCAGGCAGACTCAAATGTGGAGCAGCTGCATCAAGTCTTCAAAGAATTCATCAAAGACTATGCCTTCAAAGTATTCCCTAAATGGAACCTCATAAAAAATTGGGTGTACAAATTCATCCAAGCCTCCATATACAATATTGGTTCTGTCAAAGTGATGATCTTGGCCCTCTATAGCAGCAAGAACAGATTCATGGCCCTCATTATTTTCACCATTACTCAGCTCCTGCTCCTGTTGCAACTGCTTTTCCCTCCGAGGCTGTTGCAGCTGCTCCTCTTCCTCTAGTAAGTGACTGTAAACATCAATCTTCTTGAACTGCACAACATCTTTCAAAAAATTCACTCTCTGCTCATCAGTTTTAAGTTGTCTCAGTCCACCACCAAATACACTAGAGCGTGGATCCACGTACCCATACATCATTGGCACATCCTTCCTATACCCCAAAGCCAGCATAGCTTGATTCAAGTCCAACAAAGACCATTTCTCAGCATCACAATGATCAATGAAGTCAACAAGGCCACCCACATAGACTATTCTGTTAAGCTTAGTAAAAGAGCCGCCATGCTCAAGCCGAATGGTGAATCTCGTGGGGTGATTTTCTTCCACAAATACATAAACATACAATTAAACCTAAGCCCTAATTAAAAATAGCACACTGATTATAATATTACACAACGTCTCGACAATATCAAATCCCAAGCAATTTCATATTATTCGGTTTCTCCTTTCTCAAGAAACGTATAAATCACAAATTGAAACCCTAAACATCAAACACACAAGATTACGAACCCTAAATCAATCCAACAACTTCCCAAAAAACACTAATTTTTACAATGTCCTTGAAAATAATTTTTTGTTTCATGCATAGTCAGAACGCTTACCATACTCCAAGTGAGTGTCAAAGTACCCTTCTACTTCCCGAATTTGCCAAGGCCAATGAGACGCCGATGCACGGCGGCGGTGCCGCTTTTCTTGAGCACTGCCGGAACCGCCACTTTCATCGTCGGCTTCTCTATCGCGTCTTCAACTAGGCTCTGGAGAATGGGCTTCAGATTTCCTCTTTTTTTCGCCATTACCTAGCGTTAATTTATTTGTTTTTGGACAGGAAATTTGGGGTTCTCTCTGGTTTGAGGTTTGGGAAAGTAAAGTTTTTTTGGAATTAGAATGGGTTTTGTTTTTGTTGTGGAATCCCAAGAAACCAACCGTGGCAATTTTTTAATTCCTCATATTTGGCCCCCAAACCCAAAAAAGATGCATGTACCCTCGAAGCAAATGGAAAAAAGAATGAGATAATGTAGGTTATTGATAGAAGGTGGTTTTTGAACCAAAAATTGAAGAATGGGGGGCCAAAATGAACTTGTTTTTGGATTGGGGGTCAGATTGAGCATTAACGAAAGGATAGGGGTTTCCATAAAATTCAATCATATATTAATTTTCACTTTAGTTCAGTTCAGTACAGTAAAAAAAATGCATATTATTGGTTGTCTTACAGAAGACCATAAAAATGCATATTATTGGTTGTCTTACAGAAGACCGATGTTCGGTTAAGTGAAAATGTAATTTAATAAAATTCAACTTAATTTAATTATGCAATTTAAATATATTTCAGGTTGGAAACCGTATCAACTTTGAACCATCGTTTTTTCTAGTTACTACAGAAGACAATGCATAATTGCAACGTCTTTCTAGCTATCATTCTCACCGAAACAATTTTAAGCGTAATTGTTGTAACAAAATATGCATATTATTGGTTGACCATAAAAATTATTTCACCTATTAGAGCATCTCCAATGGTTCTAAAGAATGGGTTGCTTGTAATATTTCAAACTTTGCAGCAGCACTGCTTACCATTGTTTCACCATCCACGTGTACTGCTTGTCAAGCAGTACTAAATGTCATGTTTACTTTTCATTTACCTTCCATTTACCTTTTATTTACTTTTCTAGTTAAACATTATCTTTTTGAATATATTCAAACTTTTATTTCTATGCTATCGTAAAATTTTATTGATAAGTTTTTCCTATACCAATCAACACGCTGTTATTTTGCAAAAACTAATTTTTTCATATACCAATCAACACGCTGTTATTTTGCAGAAACTCCTTTTATGATATTGTTACTGTTATTATTTAGTTGATGGTATATATCCTGAGTGGGTTGCATTTGTGAAAACTTTTCAACATCATCGAGATGAAAAAAGAATCTTATTCAAAGAAAAACAAAAAGGTGCAAGGAAAGATGTAGAGCCAATATTATTTTTATGAAAAAATTATTTTATTTTTTAACCAATATTATTTGTATATAATATAAAGGCCCTGTTTACTAGAACTTATTTCTTGATGTACTGAACTGAACTGAACTGAACTGAATTGAACTGAACTGAATTGAACTGAACTGAAGTGAAAATTGATGTATTGAAAAATGGAATCAGCATGACTGAATTAACCTGAATTTCATCAAATTGCATTTTCACTGAACTGAACTGAACTGAACTGAATTGAACTGAACTGAATTGAACTGAACTGAACTGATCTACAGATAAGCTCTGGTAAACAGGGCCAAAATTTATCATTTAGATAAATATATCCGTTATTTTAATGACAGTAAAATCCTTGGTAAAAATGTTTTAAGAAAGCATGTGAGGCCTTTGTAGTTAAAGACATAGTAGCTCACCATTGTGGAACAAGGTAGCTTGCCACATCATTTGCTTGGAAAGTGACATGTCAAGCCATGTTATAGCTAGCCATTGGAGATGCTCTTAATAATAAAACTTCAATACATTGCACCGAAACATCAATATCTTGGGCCCTGTGTGTTTCAAGAGTTTTGGTTTTGGTTTTGCCCAAAACCCAAAACCTTGTTTGTTTCGCACAAGGTTTTGGTTTAGGTGCAAAACAAAGTTTTGACAAGGTTTTGACTTTTCATTTTAAATTGTATTATTCTTATATTTTACAATTTGCGTAAAATTATGACAAATATATAGTAAACTAAATATATTTTATAAAATATATAAGATAAATTTATTTAAGATATGGTAATTTTTATTAATAAAATACATAATAAAATAAGTTTTTTATAAATCATTATATTTCATAGCTAATAAAGATATGATTGATAGTTGATTATTTTATTCTAAAAATATTATAAACATTATAAATCCGCTAAAATTAAATATTTTATAATTAAAATTTACCTTTTCTAACATGAAAATGTAAATTTGTAAAAATTGTGTTTTGGCCCAAAATTTACCATTTAAAAGAACATTACAAATAGTTTTGTAACTACACACTTGATTTTATCTTTTGTCTTTAGTAACCTCAAATTAAAATTTTTGACACCATCCAAAATTAAAATTAAAAATTTTGTGCAAACAATGTCAAAGAGGTTGGGTCAAAAAAAATCATTCTTTTAATTAATCATAAATTCATAACCCAATCTGACATAAAATACTATGTAAAATATTATCCTAGCCCGATCTAATAAACCAAAATTTTTATTTAATAAAATATTATGAATGACTAAGTAAAATTAAATGGATAATAAAATAATATAATAATAAAATAATAATTAATTCAAAACCCAAAACCCAAACCTCCCAACCACACACAAGATTTTACCCAAAACTGATTTTGATCAAAACCAATTCAAAAACCAGGTTTTGCTCAAAACCCAAAAACCAAAACCAAAACCCAAAACCAAGCGAACCACACAGTGCCTTGGTTACTGCAATTTGCATTCCGTCACATTCTTGAAAACATGCCAAAAGCAGGATTCATGACAGTAAATTACCCTCCGTCCAGCATAAGATCAAGCCCACTCATGATTCATGAACCGACTCTCATCCTCCCAAACTAATTACTGCCGCTGCCGCCGCCAAATCCTCCGGCCGGAGAACCATCCCATCAAGATTAGAATGCCCATCTTCATCTATCCCGAAGAACTTCTCCGAGATCGGAATGAGAAGACAAACAGTTCACTCTGATCCCATGCCGCCCTAGCTCCGCCGCCCACACCACCGCGTGCTTCGAACCACTGTAGGCGTGAGAGGCTATCCCTCCGACGCTGCCAGAGATGCTCCCGAGGTTGATGATGCAACCTCGCTTAGCCGGAATCATCACCTGGGCGGCGTGCTTCATGCCGAGGAAAACTCCGGCAACGTTCACGCGTTCGAAGTCGGCGAGTGACTGGATCTCGAGTATGCTAGGGTTTGAGTAGTCGTCCGCTATGTCCAGCTTCCCGTGTTTGTAGACGGTGGCGTTAACGGCGTTTTTTACGTCGGATTCGTTGGTGACGTCAACGTAGACGAAGGGAAGCGTATTCGGAGTCGACCAGATTCGGCATTGATATCGACAATGACGACTTTGGCTCCGTCTCCGCCATGGAAGCACCGATGCCTTGGCTTGCACCAGTGATATCATTTGAAAATATTATTATGCCGAGGAGGATATCATGGTACCAATGATACAATTAAGCCATGATTTGAATACTCACATAGTATGCATGGATCTCTTATTCAATTCGTAATGTCCTAATATCATTGGCATTAATTATGGTGCAAGGGCTTACCATAATTTCTCATGGCCGGTTGAATGAGTACTGTATGTATAATTTCTTGGTTTGATATGGTTGAATGAGTGTATGTATAATTTCTCAGTATATCGATACACCCTTGTATATTAGATGCATGTTATTGATATGGTATTAAATGTACGAGCGTAATGATATTAATGAAATAATCACGCATTTCATAAAAATGAAATGATATCACAAACTCCCAATGATATTAAGACATATTGTTGGAAAATAAAGAGTTTGGGCTTGGGCTCAGGTTTGGCCTCAAACGTTTTGTAACTGTTCAAAACTTGATGATCAGTTTTATTTTCCATTAATGTGAATCAGCTCTAATTACGCAATTAACGGCTGAATTAAAACAGACAATAAAGTAGTCTGATTTATGGGCAACAATCAAGGTGTCAGTTTCAGGGCAACAATCAAGGGAAAAACGTCCCAAATTTGATTGATTGCATTCATGTCTGCATTTAGACCTGACTCCCTCACCTCCCTATAAGTACAGTCTTAGAGCCAACCTAGAAACGGTTAAGAAATAAAACTAGCCTTATGCAATCAAACTCTCTCTCCGTCATTTTCTGTCTGGCTCTGTCTGTTCTTGGTTCTGTACTCTCCCGTCGTTCTATTCAAGTCAGTGTACTAATGTGATAGAGTGCCTTCGGGCTATGCGCCTTCCGGGATGATCGTCACGAGTTGACTTTCATCCTTGATGGTCTTATCCTAGGGAACAAAGACCCATACGGGGCTTAATTTGTTTCAAGGAAAACGTTCGTCGTGATTTGATACGAATATAATAGGCAATATCATAAAATTATTAGTTAGATTTTTACCTTTCCGAGAATTAGAGTTTTTCCTAAAATGGTCTTTTAATTCTGGTAAGATTATATTTTATTTCCTTATAGTTTTAGGAGTTTATTATTTTCTTAGAATATGGGTAGGATTAGGAATTCTATTAGGGTTATAAATATTGCTCTTCTCATTGTAATAGACAGACTTTCAGATTTTGAGACTTTAAGATTAATACAAGAGATTTCGTGATTCGGGAATTTCGACTTTGAGCTGTGTGTTCAATTTTAAGACTCGGTTGCAGTCGCCCCAGGGATGGTGGTTCTTGGTTCTCCAGGTAATTATTTGACGGTTGTTAGGTAATTATCATATCCCGGGTAATTATTTGACCACTGTTGAATAATTATCATATCCGATTCGCTTTTGTTTTATTCCGTGGAAAATTCACATCAATTTGGTATCAGAGCCAGGTTTTGATGAATTCTTATTCGTGAACGATCATGGAGAGGAGTAGAGATCTACAAAAACGTCTAGATGCGGTGGAGAAAAACTTGGTTATGGTTGTAGAGCATTTACAGACGATTCCTAAGTATCGACATGTCATGCCTAAACTATTCTGTAATAGTTGTTTCGATTTCAATGGTAAGATTCTTCAGACCAACCGTACTATAAAGAAGGATGACCATGGATTACAGTCGGATATACCAGAATATGTAAACAAGGATGATCAAGAAATTTTGGTAGTTCAAAGGGATTCGCCTACTATACAAGTAGCACATGAAGAAGAAAATCAAGAACAGCTATTTCACGGTCGTTGTTTGATTGAAGGAAAAGTGTGCAAACTGGTAATAGATGGTGGAAGTTGTTCAAATTTGGTCTCTAGCACAGTTATAGAGAAGTTGAACCTACCTATTCAAGACCATCCAGAACCCTACAGACTTCGTTGGCTAAGCGATGGCGATGAAGTAACAGTTACTCAACAAGCTTTCATCCAATTAAAAATGGGTGGATATGAGGATGAGATTTTGTGTGATGTTGTACCTATGGATGCATGTCATGTTTTGTTGGGACGTCCATGGCAGCTTATTCGTGAAGTTCTACACTATGAGAGGTCCAATGAATACGTGATTACGAAAGAGAACAAAAGATTTATGCTTATTCCTTTGTCACATCCCGAAGTAACTATAACTAAATACACTGCTCAGAAACAATCTTTATTAGTAAGTGAGAAAGAAGTTGGCAAAGAGCTTGATAGTGCGTGTAGTTCTATGGTGAAATCGTCGTTGGAGGAATTTAATGATGTGTTTTACAAAGAATTGCCAGGTTTATCTTCTGATAGGGGAATTGAGCAACAAACTGATCTTGTTTCTAAAATACCTTTGCATAACCAATTTCCTTATGACGTTGATGATGGTGTTTATGTTAGAAATGACAATCAAATAAGTTCTCCGATAATTGATGATATGGATTGCGATGAACGACAAGTACTTGACCCTGATACTAGTCATGATGTTGTTGTTGATAATGATGGAGATGGAAATATCGATGATGATGTTGAGATCTACCTTGACCTTTCAGTCTTTAATGTTCATGATGATAGTATTAAAGAAGAGAATCTTGAAGGAAGTCGTGAAGTATCAATATTTGATATTGGTGCAGAGAATGAAGTTAGAGAGAGAGCTCCAGTAGTTCATTTTCAATATGAATGTGCTGAGAAAGAGATTGTTCCTTTAAGAGATAAAGATGAACCTCAGAATATGCATATTCTCTTTGATAAAGGATCATTAAGAGGCAGAATCCGAGGCAGAATTCATTCAAATCCAGGAAGAACAATACAAGCTGGAATTGGTAGAAACAAGTACGTGGCATTTTCAATCTATGGAAGTCATTTACTTATATTGATTGGAGATGAAGAATTTCAAGAATTGAGGACAATTCTTTCCGAAGAAGAGGAGAATGATACGAATATAACAGACAATATCATAAAATTATTAGTTAGATTTTTATCTTTCCGAGAGTTAGAGTTTTTCCTAAAATGGTCTTTTAATTCTGGTAAGATTATATTTTATTTCCTTATAGTTTTAGGAGTTTATTATTTTCTTAGAATATGGGTAGGATTAGGAATTCTATTAGGGTTATAAATATTGCTCTTCTCATTGTAATAGACAGACTTTCAGATTTTGAGACTTTAAGATTAATACAAGAGATTTCGTGATTCGGGAATTTCGACTTTGAGCTGTGTGTTCAATTTTAAGACTCGGTTGCAGTCGCCCCAGGGACGGTAGTTCTTGGTTCTCCAGGTAATTATTTGACGGTTGTTAGGTAATTATCATATCCCGGGTAATTATTTGACGACTGTTGAATAATTATCATATCCGATTCGTTTTTGTTTTATTCCGTGGAAAATTCACATCATGATTCCATTCGAATTTATTAATGCATATTGTAATTTTCATTTTTGCATATTAGTCCCTGCAAATTATATAATATCTTATTTAGTCCCTGAAATGTTTATTAGTTAATTAGTTTAAATTGCCCTCAGTGAAAGAGTGTCAGTCATGCACGACTATGTCTAATCTCCTTCGTCTAATCTCCTTCGTCTTCATACTTTTGCTGTAGACCTAAAAACTGAGACACATACCATTACAGAAAATTTAGGGCACTTCAAAGCATTTTCAGGTCTGATGTGTTTTTTGAATAATCATACGACTCTATACAAATGAGCCTGTATTGTTCACCACTATGCCTTAATAAGTTCAATATTGCGTTTTCACAATATGAGCATTCTTTTCTTACCGCTAATGATTTCTGTTTATTGGAACTCTTTTAAGCAGTCTCTTTATGTACACATACCTGAGGTAGAAGTGCCAACTCTTGTGCAGTTAAGTCCAATACATAGCATCAAGGTTCCATTTAAGACTACATTCTCAGTGATGTTCTTTGCTGTTGCTTGAGCTTGATAGCAGAACTCATGTTACCTTATTTGTCCCTGATAAATTGTGAACATTTTAGAATTAATGTAATGCAAGTTTAAATTGAGCGTATGATCTGTGGGATGTCTGGATGGTTGGTCTTTTGGAGCATATATCTATAATTATACTGTTTATCACACTCTAGAGTTTCTCATATATCTACCAGATTGATTTTTTACTATTATAAATATTATGATTAACAAATGTTTTCATTTGGGATTGCTAATTTTTTGATTTTTCTGGCCAGCTTATGAATACTTTATGAAGATCTGCACACCACCAAACAACGCAAATTCTTCTGGTACTTTTTGCTTCCTTGTTTGTTTATTTTTTCTAGTTTTACGTAAATGTTTAATTATGCACTTAAACTCTCCACCAGTTTGCAGTGACATAGTTTCTGTCTAATTGTTTTGAACACCATTGACTTTCCTGCTGCATGCATGATAATTTTGAGTAAGTATGATTTTGTGGCATCAAACGTGTTTTACAGTCCACCTAGACATTGATGTTGACTTGCTTTTGCTATGCCCACTGTCAAACCAAGACCACCTTGGTCAGGTGACCGGATGCTACGTTGTTAAACCCATCCCTTCTTGGCCAAATAAATAAAAATTCATAAAAACTCTTGCCAACTTGGATAGGTTATAGATATTCAATCAAGAAATTGGTGATATATGTTCGAGGATTTAATATATATTTATTCGATGATGGGAGTACTTTATTCAACTTATGTTTTTTGGAGGATGTGATTGTTTGATTACTATCTATTCTCACCACTCCATTAGAAGAGTCCTATATGGCCAAAATATAATCACTACTAGAATTGAAGGCATCAGCACCGGTTAATAAGCCCAGTTTCACCGGTTTAAATTTTTGGAAATAGCGGTGTTGTTGCTAGGTGTGAATAGGAATTTTGTTCCATCGGTGAGTGGACAAGTGGGACCCAGGAGTGTGCTGAATGGACGGTGGACTCATTCAACGTTGGACTTGTCAACAAAAAATGCATTTCACCAGTACAAAATTTAAAAATTGGTTAAATATCTACGCAACAAAAAATGCATTTCACCAGTCTATTTAAATAACTTAAATAAAAATCTTAATTCTACGCAACATCTTGTTGTTGCTATTACGACTTTTCATGATTTGCATATAAATCCCTAAATTTCTTTAAAATGTTAATAATGGACCTAAATACTTTTAAAATATCAATTTCACCCAATTCCTTTGTTTTCTAACATTCACATACATTATATTGTTTGATTCATGTGATTCATGGAACGGGCAATGAAAAAGATTACATTTAAAACCATCTATCTAACTCTTAAAAAATTCTAATTTGACCCCAACAAAATTATTAAAACTTTAAAAATTACTTATTAGAATGTATAACAAACATGGAACAAGTTATACATAGTATGTGAATGTAACATTCACTACTAAGGATATATTACTTTAATACAAAATAATTTCAACAATATTTAGTGCTGTTTTTTATTATAATCTACTATATATTAATGACTTGATCATTGCTTATATAAGGTTAGATGTTTTGAATAGTGTAACAATGTAGGGTGTAAACTATTCTATATGGGGTGTATACAAATGAATCAAATTGGGAAAGTAGTCATGACAACATAATGTATATGTATAAGTAACGAAGTAATGTATAAGTAGTGAATGTTCATTAAGACATCAACGTTGTTACTACAACTACACTCGAATGTTTGTTTTTTTGTTACGAAAGTGATATGAAAAGCTCTTATATATAATATGATGAATATTGCGATATAGAACTTTGATTATCTTGTTTAAAATGTGAAATTATTACCAATTTTGCTAATTTCATAAGTTTCACCGGTAATGTGTAACCGGTGAAACAGTGGATGACGTGTTTGCGTGATATGGCGACACGTCTTACTACTGCACACGTGTTCAAATAATATGGTGACACATCTCATCACATAAGGGTAGTTAAGTAGCATTAAATGCGGCGTTTCACCGGTAGCAAGAGGGTGAGTTGAAACAAAAAATCTTCACACGACGTGGCAAGTTAATCAAAATAGCCAATAATTTTCAAATTATTTTGGACTGCAATACAATCATTTCACCACTCACTCATATGCACTTTAGCAATTCTCTTTGACTCGCTTAGTCGTTGACTCTTATTGCACCGGATTCTTAAACTTTTAGCGGTGCAATATAGTGGGACCCAGTAAACTTCCCATTCCATGTCAACTCTTTGAGCGTGGAACGTTCAACACAACACCATATCACCGGTGGAAACTATTCGGGCCGGTGCAATGTAATGGGTCCCCCTTCCTTGGACTTTTTTCCAACCGGTGCAATGTTGTGTAGCACCGGTTAAAACTTATATTTTCCGGTGAAATAGTTATTAACCGGTGATATATACCGGTGAAATGTAATTTTTTTCTAGTAGTGAATGAATGTGATGTGTATTATAGAATTATACAAGATTATAGCATCGGCTTTTTAAGCAGGACTTTTTATAGTTGACAGAAAACAATAACAATTTTAAAGTAGTCTCTTCTAGAGTATCATTTATATGATGTACTATTAATGCCGCTGCTGTTTTACTTAGGGTGAAATCGGCCTCAGAAGTGGAGGTCATAATGTGCTTGAAAGAGAGGGTTATCTGCAGGGTTTTCACTGGGCTTTCTGGCCTTTGGGTATGATATTATACTTTAGCTTTATGAATTTGACTAGGTAGATAGATATTGGTAACTCTTATTTCCTTACTGAAGGTCGTGCTTCTGGTTTCATCGGAGACTTTGTATGATCGATCATCCCAATATACATTGCTGGGAAAAATCTCAAAAATGTACTTTCCCTGTCAATGATGTCCCCTTAAGCGCTGCAAAACTTTAATGTACATTTTGTTCTCACCCGTTTGGTTTTTCTTCAGGAGCGTTCGAACCTCCTACAACATCACACCAACGAACTGCAGGACAAGTAAGTATTAATTTATTTATTTTTGCAAATAGTTAGTAATCCTAATGTTGTCACCAGCTCTGTTTTTGCTGAATTATATTCTTTCCTACCATTTGGAAGCTAATGAAGGACTGTAATCTATGTTGATGTTACTCCTCCTGGAGCTGTTGCTTTGGCTTTGATGTATATGAAGGTAGTTTCATTATCTTTGCTAGGGTGGCCTGTTTTGTACTATATCAACTCAGACATAATTTAGTGATACTGTCGGGAAATTAATCCTTTGGTCTGTACGTTTTACAGACAGAGCCACAGATGATGCTATCCCGACTACCCATTCCACAAATGCAATATGATATGCAGGATGTCAGACCTGACTTCATAATGCTTCGAGTCATTGCGAGGAGTTTGATATTTTGGAGCAGTTGATCGATGCTACATTTTCAAACTGACTATTAAAATGATTGAGCTCCTTGTCTGCCTGTTTGCTAATAGTTTTTGTGTTTTCAGGGTTTCTCGTTCTCAAGATTGGATTCAGTCCCAGGTTCCTGAAGTTGTCCAGAATTGCATCGGTTTCGCTGGAGATGAAATGGATGTTGTAGACTTTGTTCAGGCATACATGAATATTGTGGTTGGAGCATGTATTGCACTTGGTGAGTGATCAGAACTAAATTGTGGCCGTTTGTGTTTGGAATAGTTTTGTATTTTTTCTGTTTGTATTAGGGTGATCTAGCCGTTTATGGAAATAAACATCACAGGCTGAAATTACTAGTATTGCTGTGATAGATGTTTTGTTGGGAATAAGATTCTACAGGATCGTGTAGTGAATTAACCTTTTGCGGCGGATACTGTAGAAAAATCCCGAGGAATGTCTGGCTTCCCAGCTTGTTCCATTCTCTTGACCATGTCATGGTTTTAGGCTATACTTACTAAAGCAGTTTAGCATTTCTCTTGAGGCTTTCCTGTTTTGTCTTGCCATAGTCTTTCTTCTTGGGGTTTGCTACATGCAAGACCATTCTTCTTGGGTTCTTCTATTGTGGCCTAGAAACATCTCACTTGGTTGTAATACCCGTTGAGCCTAGATATGTCGTACCTAGGTTTTAAATTTCTTGTATCCAATTCTTCCAAACATCAATGCATATCTTTTGTGTTATGATTGTCTATTCAATACCAATAATGAAATGAATGCATTACCAATTTTGTTTTGAATCTTCACCTTGTTAGATGACAAGTTTCTTAATGTTTGGTACCTTGGATTTGTCAGTTGAGGTATGAAATTGTGTTTTGATCATACATGGTTGTCTTTGTTATCTTATGGTTTCGGCGGTTAGAAGTCTTGGTTGAGATAGTTAATTGCCTTATATGTAGATATTAGATTCTATTGTCCTTTTTAGTAAATGATTAATCATTAAAGCACAGTTGAGGTGTTGAAAGCTCGTAGATATTTGCATAAGCATAGTACATACTCTTTAATAATCCATCCCAAACTCATATAGTACATACTCTTTTACTTGGATTTTGTTGGTTTGTTTTTGAAAAAATGGTTTGGAACTCTGAAGTATGCGGTCTCAAGCCCTTTTTTTTTTTCCGGTTGGGATAATCTTCACTGCCTTCTTTTGGACCTCACAGGGCTGAGATTTGCTGGTTCACGGGAGTGGAATGCACAAGAATTGCTTTACGTCTATTTTCTCAACGAAGTACGTTCTCCTATCTAGTGGTGTTCACTTTATCTTATCATAATGAACATAACTTTATCTTGTTTGTGCCTGTCAACATAACTTTCCTAAAGGGCTGTCAAAGTACGTCGATTGCTGTACCCTGGAGACTTGCCTTCACCTCATTATTCTGTCTTTATGTGTGGTAAGTGGACATTCTCATTTAACACAGCGTCCTTTCCAGATTTTTCTGCACCATGTGATTATCAGATGTGTTTTTTGAGGCAGGTTGTTACAGGCATATACATGTTTTTTTACAATGGAAACTCGGTGGTGGATTCATACTGTTGATGTTGTATATGCCCCATTTGAAGTTACTGTTTGTGAAACTGAGCACTATGCAGAAACAAGGTTACTCCTTGCATTCTCCCTGAACGCATTTTCAGATTTGATCACAGAAATGTTTTCAGCAAACAGCTTTATATTTCCTTCAAGTATGTAAGATGTTCAACAACGCAGTGATGGAGTCCTCCTCCACATCAAGATCGTTGTTAAGTGCATCAATCATCCGTATTCTGCTGGCTGTCTTTCTCCTTTGCAGCCATGTTCTAATTATGGATATCTGAGGAAGAAAGCTGATAAGCAAATTAAGTAGGATCTGTTTCTCAGCCCGTGAAACTACCTGCTTTTTGAGTTCAATATTATCTCCTTAACCAGTCAGAAAGATCAGATGCTGATTGCTTTTAGGACAACTTTGATTTTCCCTTTAATTTCCAATCAGACTTTGATAGCACCTCGACCCTACGGTTCCATTTCAGAAAAAACGACAGAATTGTTCTCAAGAAAGACAATGCAATATCGACTACATTTCTCCACAACATCATACCGAAAACAAAATCAACAACACTACTATACCAGCCAAGTATGATACATACAGACGTAGGCAACACTATATCCAAACGCTGCACAGAACTGCTACAAAGAAATCTTGAGTACCGTAACAACGATGTCACTCAAGAAAGGCAATGATAACCAAATTTCTCTACAGGAACGCAGGATTTTGACATCCAGGAACGGAAATGTTATGCATGCAGTCCAAAAGATTATAGTGCCCTTTAAATATCATGTCAATTTGGACTAAACAAATTTGTCAACTACTGCAGCAAGAGTAGTACCCCATTCCCACAAGTGAAAAATAAGCTTAGTTCATCTCCAGGCTCCAGCAATTAAAATCTGTACTTTACAGATTCAACATACCATTCGTCTAAAAATTGTATAAAATAAGGCCACCTAATCTCCAGACCAATATCAGAAACCTGTAAACCATTCAACCATCAAATAACTAACCCCCCTAGGCTATAGAAACAGGAATGAACAAGAAAACATATATACATTATTTTCATAAAAAGTTTATATCTATTAGTCAAGATTTATCACAATCGAAAGCTAATTAGCATTAATTCTGCAACATCAAGAACAGTTGGAGGATAACGAACCCTGTCCGAATGGAATTTCACCGACACAGTTATTGTTAGGATAGATGATTTGGGCTTGGCCCAATAGGAGTTGTTTAGGGTTATGGTTTAATCGTTTCATTGTACTCTTGTTTTCCTATATTTACCTATCAATACACATCGCCTCAATTATTGAGGCTTACCACTCTAACAGTTATGTTGACTTTCTATTGTTTCTTTTTTCTGTTCACACTCTGCTTCAATTTGAGATTGCACATACAAGTCCTCTCCTCTGTCCCTCTTTCAACTACATAAACACCAAACTTTGCTGGAAAAAATAAATCAGTTGGACGTCCCGCTTCAACAACAGTGCCGGGAAAATGTCATCCCCGTTGCCACCACCTCCGCTGTCGCCACGGCACTACACCCTACTCGTCCCTGCCCCTCCAATCGTCGACCACAAACACCACCAATCCAAACTTGTCCGACCACACTCAAAATCACAGCCCCGGGAAGATGTAACAAACGTTTGTAAACCCCCAAACTCGCCTAGAGTCTCCTCTGGCTCTCAAAAGGAACAGAAGGAGACATATCTTTTCATTTGGAAATCTACCAAAATTACAAGTATACCCCTAAATGGAAGATATGGAGAAATTTTTAGAAAGAATACACAGACTCATGTGTGGTGTACTGATAGGTCCTAGATATACTCTTATTTTGTAGCATTTGAGAGCTGTTTTAGATAGTATTTTGTACTTTTATATTAGACTTTTGGACCGAATCATTCATGATGGTTTGAAATTGAAGACGTGCATTTCGACCTTGAATTGCACTTGCGATAGATTTGGATGATTTGAAGACCTTCTATGACCGTCCTGAAGAAAGCAGATACATTGAAGAACCGGTCGTAGAAGTGGCGCGAAGGCACACTCTCGCGGACCGCGAAACCTAGGTCGCGAACCGCGAGGGTGTGTGTTGTTGTTTTGAAGATGCCGAGTTTCGCGCGGTCCGTGAAACTCCGGTCGCGAGCCGCGAGGACCAGCACGAGGACCAGAGAGAAGCCCAGACGCGCGATCCGTGAAGATTCGGCCGCGACTCGCGAGGACCAGACGCGCGGTCCGCGAAACCTCGGTCGCGGACCGCGGAAGCCACAAGACGCGCGGACCGCGAATCCTCGGCCGCGAACCGCGAGAACCAGGCTCGCGGTCCGCGAAGGATTTCGCGCGACCCGCGAAATTTTCCTGCAACTTGCATGTTGTTTTTTTATATTTTATTTGTTTTGGGATATAAATAGGACTTATCCTCAATTGTTAGAGGATCGGGTTTTTACAGAGGAAACTCCATTTTCCTTCACTCTTCTTTTCCATTTTGATCTTGAATTCACTATGGTTTGTTGTATTAATTATGGTTGTGATTATCTAATTATGGTAGTAGGCTAAAACCCATCTTGGGTATATGTGATTGAACTTCTTGTTATGGATTGAGAACATGATTCATGAAGCTTAGGAATGGTGAATTGCTATTGAATGATCATAAGTTATATGTGTATTTGATGCTTGAAATGATTAGGAATGATTTCCTAGTGATAGATATGTGTTGGATATGTGTTAGATATTGCTTTTCCATGGTTGGAATGTTATCATTCTTTCTATGTAAGAGTAGTAAATTAGGAATCAAATGCATGTTGTTATCAATTGTATTTGTTCTTAAGATCATTCATTAGCATTGTATCTATGTCAAGTTTGTTATCAAATTGCATGGGTAGGGTTAAGAAACATCTAATTTGAAGTAATATTGATTCAATTGAACTAGTTGTTATCATCTAGTAAAGTTGTCAATTGAAGTTGTGAAGATGCTTTCATTTTTCATAGCTATGGTTAAAGATAGTTTCTCACTAATATTCACCATTCTCAAGGCATCATGATAAAGTTTGAGGAAAATCTCATAATAAGAAGTCACCAATCTCATATGTCCAAGTTTCTTATTCTCTTAATTAAATCTCTAGTTAGAGTAATCTTATGGTAAAGTAGCTGTAACTTTAAAGTTCTAGTAGTTTTACTTAGTAGTGTGTTAAACAAAACTCAACTCAAACCCCCTCTTGTTTACATTGCTTTTATATATGTATATGTATATGTATGCTACAAGATATACATAGAAATAACTTCTTTCCTGTGGAAACGAACCTTACTTGCCATTATACACTTAATAGTGTGTAGAGGTAGTAAGTGTATCTAAATTGTATATTTGAGAGGTACGGCGACGACCTCCCAAATTTTGGCGCCGCTGCCGGGGAAGAGGCGTATTTTGTATGTTTGTATTGTAGTTTTATTTCTAATCTCTCTTTCTTTTTAGGTTCTATTTTGGTTTGGAACCCTATTGCTCTAGCTCTTGGTGCATGGTTCATACACGATCCTTGAACCAAGACCCTTTGCAATACGATTCCGAGCTAGTAAGAAATCTCCGCCGACTTAGGAAGTAAGTGCAAGAGTCACTAGCATCTAATCCTTTCTCCCTTGGAAGTGAATCACTACCTTTTAACATGGCGGACGAAGAAGAGGATACCGGCCAACCCCCCCCCCGAAACCAATTCTACAACCCTTTCCAAAACCCTAACCCTTCTCCTACCAACATTTCTATGAGAGAGTACATGTCCCCCAACTATGAGCAACAACAATCGAGCATTGTTTACCCAAACTCTCAATACGAAATCAAGACGGGGGTGATAAATTTGCTTCCAACTTTCCATGGTAGAGAAGTGGATGATCCGAATGACTTCCTTGAAGATTTTCATAGGGTTTGTAGTAGTTTGAAACCTTCCGAGATGAGTGTGGATGAGTTTAAGTTGAAAACATTCACCTTCACCTTGAAAGACAAGGCCGCTAAATGGTTAAGCCGTTTAATTGAAGAAAAAGTTCTTAGACAAATACTTTCCTCCCTCTAAATCCTCGGTCTTGATACAAGCCATTAGCAACATCACTCAAGACGATGATGAGACATTGTATGAGTATTGGGAAAGATTCCAAACTCTCCTTTCAAGTTGCCCGTACCATAGCTTCACCGAACCTCAATTGGTGTGTTTCTATTACAATGGCTTGAATGATAGGGAAACCGAATCGATGAATAGGTCTTTTTAAGGTTCCATTGCTAACCTTGGTTCATCCGACGCCATGATGCTATTTGAGCAATTAGCCGAGGGGTGCAAACCAAAGAGGGACCGGAGACTACGAGTGGGTAACTCCGGTGGAAACAATGATGGAACTCGTCAAGAGATCAAGGAGCTTACGGCATTAATGAAGGGTTTCATGATGGGAAATAGCTCCGGAGGGAACACAGGGAACCAACCAAGACAACAAGTGATGACGTGTGGGATTTGTGCTTCGAACCATCTTACCGAATCTTGTCCTCAAGCAAACGAGGATTATAACGAAGAAGTCAATGCCATGGGGGTCTATGGTGGAAACCAAGGTTTTAGGGGCTACCAAGGAGGACGAGGCTACCAAAGTGGTAGGGGTTTTCAAGGTGGACAAGGCCAAGGTGGTGATAGGGGTAACCAAAGGAAGTATGATCCTTTTGCTCAACACTACAACCCCGGAACTAGAGATCACCCCAACTTTCGGTGGAGAGATGAACCGACGGGGCAACAAGGCCAACAAGGTAGCTACCAATGAGGTTACCAAGGTCAAAGTGGTCAATCCTTTGATAGGTCGAGGGGGCAAAATGACCAAGGCTACCAAGGAGACCAAAGCCACCAAAATCAAGGGTACCAAGGTTACCAAAACCAAGGGTACCAAGATTTTGGTTATCAAGGGTACCAAGATCATCAAAGCCCTCAATATCACCATCCACCACAACAATACCCAAGGAACCAAGGTCAAGGCCGTTTCAACAACCGCGCCCCTCAAAATGCTTACCCGAGGTTGGAAGAGAAATCTCACAATCAAGGTGAAAGCTCGGACCAATTCCCACAAGATGCTCGTTTCAAAAGCATTAAGGTGCAAATGAGTCAAATGGCCACGGTTTTGGGAAAGTTGGAAGCACAAAACTCCGGGAAACTACCCGCACAAACGGAGTTAAATCCAAGGCCTCATGCGAGTGCCATGACCTTGAGGAGTGGTAAACAAGCTATGGAACCCGAAGTGGTTGTGAAAAAGGCACCCAAGAGAGGCCTTGTGAAGAAGAGCTTAGCCAATGACGAAGTTGAGGCGACCTTGGCCGACGAAGAAGTAATTCTTGAGGAGCTAGCCAAAGAAAAAGGTGATGCCGAGGTTGAGAAGGAGAAAGAACTTATTGATGAGGAACATGTACACAACCTCTAATGTTGAACCAATGTCACCTCCATTCTCACCTCTTCACAAGAAAACTAGGGTGGACACTACCTTTGATGTGGAAGCACCATTTCCCGAAGCTTTGAAGAATACTCGGAAAAAGGAGATGGACAAGGAAGCTTTCGAGGTCCTTCGAAGGTGTGAGGTAAACATTCATTTGCTCGATGCTATTGATCAAGTTCCTAGATATTCTAAGTTCTTGAAAGAATTATGTGTAAACCATCGTCAACAAAGGTCTAAGCATGTTAAAAATGAGAGAGTCAATGAACATGTGTCGGCTTTGTTTTAAGATAAAATGCCTACTAAATGTGGTGACCCGGGCATGTTTACAATTCCTTGCATCTTAGGGAACACTTACTTTCCTAGAGCCATGCTAGATCTAGGTGCATCTATAAATGTCATCCCATATACATTGTATGAATCATTGAATCTTGGCACTTTGCATAAAACCGGCGTGGTGATCCAACTTGCCGACCGCTCTAATGCATACCCTAAGGGTATTGTTGAAGATGTCTTGGTGAAAGTCGACAAGTCGGTGTTCCCGGCCGATTTTTACGTTCTTGACATGGAACATGATAAATTTGCTACCCCTGTCTTGCTAGGGCGTCCATTTTTAAAAACGTCAAGAACTATAATCGATGTACATAGTGGTAGGCTTACCATGGAGTTTGACGGTGATAAAATAGAGTTCAACATTTATGGTGCAATGAAATACAATGATGATGAAACTTCTTGCAATGCTATTGATGTGATTGAGCCTTTTGTACAAAAAGTTTATGAAAACGATGTTGATGATCCTTTGTTAAATGCTTTAGCCAATAGTTTACACACAAGTAATGTTCATACATATGCTTTGAGTGCTAACTTGAAGGAAAGCATTTTTGAGCTAGATACTTTTGAGGAACTTTCTCTTGATGCACCAATTTTAGACCTTGACGTATTGAAGGGCTCGGGCAACCGACCATCTTTCAATAAACCTCCGGTGATGGAGTTGAAACCACTACCCGAGAATCTAAAATATGCATTCCTTGGTGGTGGTGAGAAATTGCCGGTGATCATCTCCAACAAGCTCACCAAGGAACAAGAGGAAAGGTTGATGAAGGTGCTTCAAGATCATAAGGAAGCCATTGGATGGACTATTGCCGACATCAAAGGTATGAGTCCAAGTACTTGCATGCACCGTATTCTATTGGAGGATGATGCTAAACCCATCCGACAACCTCAAAGGCGATTGAACCCTCCTATGATGGAGGTAGTAAAAGCCGAGGTGCTTAAATTGTTGGATGCGGGAATGATCTATCCAATCTCTGATAGTAAATGGGTAAGCTCGACGCAAGTGGTACCAAAGAAAACCGGAGTGACCGTAGTGGAGAATAGCCATGGCGAATTGATTCCCACTCGTGTCCAAAATGGATGGCGTGTTTGCATTGATTACCGAAGACTGAATGCAGTAACGAGGAAAGATCATTTTCCTTTACCATTTATTGATCAAATGCTTAACCGGCTTGCAGGCCACTCTTTCTATTGTTTTCTTGATGGCTATTCAGGGTACTTTCAGGTTGCCATTGCACCAGAAGATCAAGAGAAGACAACCTTCACATGTCCCTTTGGCACATTTGCATATCGACGCATGCCTTTTGGCCTTTGCAATGCACCGGCCACATTCCAAAGGTGTATGGTTAGCATATTTTCAGAATACCTTGAAAAGTTTGTAGAAAAGCAGCAGGTGCAACAAGATCAAAATCAAGGAAGCAATAAAACTCAGATGGTGCAGCATACTCCTCATCACCAATGTAATCAGATAACCAACTCCCACGTCACAGAAATAAGAGGTAACCAGGTTGAAGGTATCACTGAATTTGTCCTCATAGAAGATATACCTGAAGAAGTTAACTGTGAAAATAATAATCAACTCATTTTATATAAAACTTTCAAAGCTAATATTGATAAGGAAATTACTACTGCTTACACCGGTGAGGTATCTCCTGGTGTAACCAAGTCTACTAATGCTTTGAATGAAGTCAATGCAGGGAAAATTGAACAGGTCCAACAAGAAACACCCATGGAGACCACAGTATACAATGAGATGCCATAAAATACACCAAATGTAGGCACTGGAGACAGAAACACCAACTTAACTCCAGCAATTGGAAAGGAAGGCACAGAACAAGATTTTAGTGACTCAGGAATGATTCAGGAGGATTCAGGTAAGAATCAGGGTGAATCAGGTAAGTCCTCCAATCCAAAAACTCCTGTTAAGTTGTCAAATGAGGATAGAATGCTAATTGATAACTTAGATCCTCATCCAAAAATTGTTTGGTCAAAAGGAACAGGAACCAAGGATAATGAGGGAAATATTTTTCTTGAACCTTCTTTTATAACTCCAAACAGTTTTAGAAGCTTACAAATGGATGATGTTTCAGATGAAGATCTTATATTCTCTTTGATGGAACCTAGAAATAGGAACACAAAAAAGAGCTATATGAATTCAACAAAAAGTGATAACTCAAAGGCCCAAATAGATTCACAGAAGCTAAGTAATAATGGTCTCATTTAAAATCTGTGTATGGAATGTTAGAGGTCTTAGGAATGCTAATGCTCAAAATAAAGTGAGAAACATTAAGAGAAAGCATGATATAAACCTCTTTGTTTTGATTGAACCAATGTTAAAATCTGACCAAATTGCCTCCATAGCATTCCAACTTGGATTTAGTAATTATTATGGAGAACCCAGAGATAAGATTTGGATTTTTTGGAATAATGTATTTCAGCTATCCATAGTATCTATCCATGACCAATTTGTACTAGCAGAACTACAACACTCTTCTTCAAATTTTAAATGGCTTTCTGCTTTCATATATGCTAGACATCATAGGTCAGCTAGATATCCTCTATGGTCAACCTTATCTCAGCATTGTAACGATCCTATTATGATAATTGGAGATTTTAATTGCATAAAAGAACCAAGTGAATATCTAGGGCAATCTGCACCCAATCTAGATTGTATGATGGATTTAAATGTTTTTATAGAAAATAATGATTTAATTGAACTCCCCACTTCAGGTAACCATTTCACTTGGAGTGGTGTGAGAAATGGTAATGTGTGGGAAAGACTAGACAGAGGACTCGCAAATGAGCCTTTTCTAAACCTCTTTCCTAACACTTGTATCAGAGTCAAATCCAGACAGCCCTCTGATCACTCTCCTTTACTGGTTTCAATAGCAAAACTTAACTATTCCTCTGGCCCTAAAACCTTTAAATTCCAAAACTGTTGGATTACACACTCAAATCTTTTACCAACAGTTGCCCATAACTGGAATTTAGATTGTGAGGGCCAGGGAATGTTAAAATTCTCAATCAAATTAAGGAGACTCAAAGTTTGCTTAAAAGAATGGAATAAGTCAGTGTTTGGGCATATAAATGATGCAGTACAAAATGCTGAAGAAAAAATCCTTGAAAAAGAAATCAATCATCAGCAAAACAATAACTCCCAATCCAGAATGGAATTACATCAAGCCCAAGCAGAACTAACCATGGCTTTAAACAGACAAGAAATATTTTGGAAACAAAAAGCTAGAGCTAAGTGGCTAGCTGAAGGTGATTCAAACACCAAGTTTTTCCATGCATCAGTCAAATCTAAACATGCCAAAAAAGCCATTACTGAGATAAAAAACTCAAATGATCAATGGATAAAAAAATCCTGATGACATAGGCAATGAAGCAGTATCTTTCTTCAAACACCTTTTAAGCTCAGAAAATACTGACATTGATGGATCAGCTTCTCAGCAAATGCTTCGGAACATTCCTAAGCTCATATCAGAACAAATGAATGAAACAATGCTGAGTCACATAACAATAGAAAGCTTAAAAGATTTGGTTTTTAAAATGGATGGAGACTCATCCCCTGGACCAGATGGATTTCCTGGTAAATTTTATACAACATGTTGGGACATAATCTCCACAGACCTATTAAATGCAGTTAATGAGTTTTTGTCTGGAGTACCAATACCTAGGGCCATTGCATCTGCATTCATAGTGTTAATTCCAAAGAGGTCTGTAAACACAAGTTTTAATGATTATAGACCCATCAGTCTCTCTAATTTCTTAAATAAAATTTTTTCAAAAGTCTACACAGAGAGACTGAAACCCATAATGCCACAGCTTATATCCCCTGAACAGTCAGCATTTGTTCAAGAGAGAGAACTAGCTGATAATGTCCTACTTATGCAAGAAATGGTCAAGTTACTCAATAACAGAATTGAAGGCCCCAACCTATGCATAAAGTTAGACATGATGAAAGTATTTGACAGAGTTTCATGGTGTTTTCTAAATTCATTGCTTCTAGAACTAGGATTTCATGGTAGAATAGTTAGAATCATAATGAGTAATATGGCAGCAGCAAGCTTCTCAGTTCTGGTAAATGGAAAACCCTTTGGATTCTTCAAAACATCCAGAGGGCTAAAGCAAGGTGATCCACTATCACCATATCTTTTTATCCTACTAACAGAGGTTTTTACCAGAAACCTTAGAAGCTTGTATGAAGAAAATAAGATAGGATATTTTAAGCTGCCAGTGTCAGTATACAAAGTCACTCATCTCAGCTTTGCTGATGACACAGTGGTCTTTTTAAAAGCTAATAGAACCAACTTAAATAATTTGAAAAATTTTCTGGAAAAATATGAAATATCCACAGGTCAGAAAATTAATTTTCAAAAATCATCCTTCTATTTATCTCAGCATGCATCCTCTGCACATAGAACATTGGTACAAGACATAACCTCTGTAACTCCAGGCACCTTTCCCTTTTCAATACCTGGGATGTCCCATTTATTCTGGGAGAACAAAGCACTCCTACTTCCAGTCAATTTTTGAAAAAATTACAGCAAGAATACTACTTTGGCAAAACAAATGGCTTAATCAAGGAAGTAGATTAATCTTGTTAAAACATGTCTTATCTGCACATACTAGCAGTAACTAAACCTACAAAAGGGGTGGTAAATAAATTACACATATTGTTTGCAAAAAATTTTTGGGGAACATCTGAATTTGGACAGAAAAAGGTATGGAGATCTTGGACTAATCTAAGTTTACCAGAGCTGGAAAATGGTCTAAACACCAAAGATCTGCATATACTTATTGAAAGTTTCTCATTAAAATTATGGTGGAAAATGCAACAAGGAAACAACCTTTGGTCAAACTTTATGTGGGGATTACCCAACTACCTTAAAAATTTCAGAACATGGAAAAGAATAAAGGATGTACACCAAATAACCTCTGAAAATACACAAATACTAGTGGGTGAGGGTACAGTGTCCTTTTGGAATTCAAATTGGGTAAAAGAGTATCCCCTAATAGATGTCTGGGAAGAAAATGATCTACCCTTCCCAAATTTAACCATATCAGAATTTGTCTATAACCAGGAAACTTATGTGCAACAACTACAAAATGGTCTAGACATGGAACACATAAACCTGATATCCAGAAACATTTCAATCTTTGAAGGTTACCCTGATAGATTATTCTGGAAATCGGAAAGAAATGGTTTCTTCACACTGTCATCAGCATACTCTCTGTTGCGGCCAACAAGGGAAATAATTCCATCATTCAAATCCTTATGGTCAAAATATATTCCTCTGAAATACACCATTTTCAGTTGGAAGCTACTTAATAGACTTATCCCCTTCCCTGATGTACTAGAAGACTTTAACTTTCACCTACCATCTATTTGCCCATTTTGTAAAAATGCCAATGAGGATATTCACCACTGCTTTAATAACTGTGAAGAAGTTAAAATCTTCTGGAATCAATACATCAGTGGTTTGATATCCAAAACATTACCTTTAACACACTATGGGATAGATTCTTTTATTACTGGAATGTGGAGATAAAGATCAAAACACAGGAACTCATAATTCGAATACTTCCTTGTATTGTTGTATGGCAAATCTGGTGTGCTAGGAATGCATGGATGTATGAGTATAAATCCCCAAATTGGATTATACTTGCTTCACATGTATATAGCACTGTGAAAAAAAATTTGAAAGTTAAAGGAAAGACATAGAAAGTATCTGATAAACCTAATATCTCTCCAAGTCTTTTGTCTCTGGCCCCTTTAGCTGCAGGTAATAGATCCAGGCAAGTCATCAGTGTGAGATGGACACTACCCTATCGCCAGGCAAAATTGAACACAGATGATCATCACTGAAAACAGGTTCAGCCGGTGCAGGAATTGTGCTAAGAAATCAGGAAGGGAGAGTGTTAGTTGCAAAGTCAAAATTTCTAGGTCAGATTGACAGTCTGGAAGCTGAGATCACACCTCTATCTATCGGATTGGAAACATCATACACATCTGAAGTGGATGACTTAGAATGCGAGGTTGACTCGATGATTTTACTAAAGATGGTGAGAAGGGAATTCAAAATCCCTTGGAAGTACACCAACCTGATGAGAAATATATGGATGTTAGCAGGTGAGCTCTCAGATACTTTTTCACATACTTATAGGGAAGCAAACTCTGTGGCTGACTCTCTTGCTAAGCTGGCTAGTGAAAGTAGAGTAACTAAAATTTTCAATCATCAAAATCTACCAGTCAACATAAGAGGTCTAATTGTTTTAGATAGCCAAGAGTTTCCTTATGTTAGAATGGTTAAAGATTTACCCTAGAACACAAAGATACTGCTGCTCTTTTGTTTTAATATTTTCAGGAAACAATGCAAAGGAAAAAAACAAAGCTAGCTCAGTCTATAAAGAAACATTGGAAGGATCAGGTGTATAATTTTCAAAGTTCTATTATTTCTGCTAGATTCTCACCTAGAACATATCACTACCTTACTCTTATTTCCTTTCAGGTTTACCGTAGGCCTTGTGGTAGGACAACTTATCAAACAACTCCAAAGCTCTCTCTCACAATTCACTCAAACTGGACAGAGGCTGAAAAGAATCTGGAGCTTTGAATGGGTTTCAGACACATGGACTAGCATGGATCATAGTACAACCAGAACATCACCTCAGGAGAATTATCTGTCTAAAAGTGATAAAGATTCTGTAGTATTCAAGTTACAAAACATTCAACTGTAACTTGAATGAATATCCTCACCTTGGCAAACTTGTGGTTCAACCTTGGGGGCTCTGAACTACTAACTTGGATGGGTTAGAGTTGATAGCTATGGAATCTGCTTACTGAAATAGATACAGGGTCTTTCCCAAGTTTTTCATCCCAATTAGTGGGGTTTTTCTTGGTTAAGTTGTAAGACCTTTGAAACTTTATAAGGTTCAGGGAGCCTAATATAAATCCCTCCAGCAATGCTAGTTTTAAATTTTTTTAAAAAAAAGGAGAAGATAATCAGTAAAGATTTTACCAGAAGTCCTCTATGACTGCATCGATAACCAGAAGTGGGAAACTTTTGCCCTGCAGCTTCTTCCTCATTTTCCCAAACAATGGCTTGAACTATTCTTAATTTATCTTGTTGTTTAAGTAACAACAATGATGAACAAGAAAAATATCTCAGGCACTGTACATTTATAGATTTTGGAGACTCAGGGATGGAATCGCTCAAGTTAAATCTCCTTCAGCTAGCATTTTGTGAAAGACCCCTTGTTTTCAGTAATCTAATATTAAAGGATGGCCAAAAGGTTTATAAGAAAAGAAGAGAATTATGTTTGATATCATTTAACTTGTTTTATGCCATCGTTGGTTGAAAATACTCGTGATTCTCCCTTCAGCATGGACCGACGTCATCAACCCGGCCGGGAGCTCTGCTTCTCAATTGATCTTCAGAATTTGAGTAATGTGTGATACTACGTACGTACGTACACCATTGGATGATCACCATCACACTTTTAACACACTAATTATAAAGTTTCTTTCAATTTCTCCAAATTCTGAAACATCCGTATACTATTGAGATTAAGGACCAATTTCTCCAAAATTATAAAGCCGTTAAGAAACCATCACCATCATACATTCATAAAGTGGATTTGTTCAGTTATGAGCATAGGTCATAACCCCGAATTTGCATGCACCTGTTTGTGATCTTATTCATAAGCTAGCCATCTCTTAGTAGCGAGAGAGTGAAAATATATAATGAATTGAACTGATATTTTTGGTTGATTCATAACCAATCTATTATTTTTGGTTAAAGGTCGGAAGTTTTTTTATGATTATATATATATATATATATATATATTGTTACCATGAATAAAATATATTGCATAATCATTACCAAATAAGTTGGGTTTACAATTTCTAAAATACCCTTTTATAAGTATATGTGTATTGTATTTATTAGGAAATTTTAATTATATTCAACAAACAATTAAGCTTAAATTTATAAATTTGTCTATTTTACACACGAAAAACGAAGCGAATTGGCTTTATATATATACTTTATAAGATTAAGTTTAATAAAGAAAAATATAAAGGAATATTTTTCGCTGTATTTTAGAGTGAACATTGGAATAAATATATTGTAGCAATTGTAAAAAGTATGGTAAGAGCAAGTCCAACAGATTTGGTATAGAAGAGATTTTCTTATTTTTAGAGATTTTCTACTCCAACAGATTTGCTATCTCATTTGCTATTATAGCAAAATTGATGAGAGAGAAGATTTGATTTGCTATATATGCGGAATGGCAAAAATAAATTTGCCGAACGAAAATCATGCGACAAGGAAATAAAAGATATTTTTGGTAAATTTCTTTTCTCAAAATCACACAAAAAAGGAAAGAGAAATTAACAAAATCTCTAAAATAGGGATACTGTTGGAGTTGAGCAAAAAATAAATGGAGAATATAGGTTTTCATTCTCTATTATAGAAAAACTTTTAGAGATTCCGGGTGGGATTAGGATTACATAAACAGATTGAGATTAGGATTAGGATTAGGATTACATAAACTCTATACATTTTGTATGCTAGACATTTCCCGTACTGGTTTAATGGTCCAATGATAATGTAGCACGTGGCAAATGAGAAAATGTACTTAACAGAATCGTTATCCTCCTTTCCATCTTCTGATATTTTCTTAACAGTCCCTCTTTTTTATTATTTGTTTCCTTTTTTCCAAAACTTATTTTCACTTCTCTTTCCCATTTTCCACCGCCGGAGCACAAACCCCTAAGATCACCCACATACCCCCATCAAACTCAGATCTGTCGCCCCGGTAAAAATCCACCACACCGATGACGCCGTCGAAATTCCAACGACCGAAAAAGCTGTTCTGGTCTGCCGCTGAAATGCAACCACAGATCTACGAGTATCGCCGGTGAGTCATGATCTCGGCGAGGCTGCGCAGCCTCATGCGCTTGAAGCTCCTCGCGTGAAGAGAGATCACCGATGCCTGAATCGGCGAATTCTTGATGAACCGCCGGAGCTTGATAATCTTAATTAGTTCCAAAATAATCTTGGTAGTCCTGCAATTTTGGCACAAAGGTATAATCTTTGTTCTTGGCGCCAAACGTATGAGTCCTGCAATTATGCAATTTTGGCCTTAGAGGATATTTTAACCAAACGCTTGGCATCACTGACAGTCCGGCGGCTGAACCCATGAACATGTTCCGGAATTAGATCAAAAAGGAGGAAGAGAAGAGAAAGTTTTGAAAACAAATAAAAAATAGAGGGACCGCAAAGAAAAATCAGAAGTTGGAAAGGAGGATAACGCTTCTGTTAAGTGCATTTTCTCATTTGCCACGTGCTACATTTTCATTGGACCATTAAACCAGTACGGAAATGTCCAGCATACAAAATTTTCTGGAGTCGAGGGTGCCGGCGGAGGTAGTGTTGAGGTTGAGGAAGGTTTCAAAATCATGGAAAACTATAACAGACAGCCCTCAATTCATCAAACTGCACTCGAAAAGATCATCATCCTCATCAAAGTCATTAATTCTGATGGCGTCCCTTACCAGGAGGACATTCTCATCACCTTGCATGATTTGCATGGAATCGTCCAAAACGGGAACGAAATTCTACTCTTGTTTGAATAAGTATATGGGCATGAATATCATCGGCTCCTGCCACGGCCTCATTGGCTTAAGACTGAACATGTTTAGTGAGCCTACTCACTACTATCCGTGCACTCGACGGATTCTTCAACTGCCTGGCTACGAACGCTATTATAATTATGGATTAGGGTATGATCAGGGCCGGCCCTGAGGCCGGGCCGTATGTGCCACGGCACAGGGCCTCAGGTTCCTTGGGGCCTCAAAATATTTAAAATATTTTTGAAATAATTTTTATATTTAAAATCTTTCAAAAATAATTTTCTAATCGGAACTGCATGCTCATTTTTATACGTGAATCGTAAATTGGTATGATTAGGGAGATAAAAGGGGAGGAGAATAATTTAGGAGAGTAATTTAGTGGACATTAAAGTTTTCACGATTCTATGCACATCAAGATAAGTAAGGATTAGGGAGAGAAGGGAAAAAGAAAATTAATTTAGGAGTATGATTAGGGAAAGGTAAATGGAAAGAAAATAATGTAGGAGGGTAATTTATTAGGATATTATTAAAGAAGATTAATCTGCTCCAAAAGAAACAAATTTAAAATATTTTCGTGTAACATTTGGCTTTATAGTATGAGTAATATTTCAATAAAATTTCTTATAAAAGAAATTATTTTTTAATTATGTTACTTTAAAAACAATGTATAAAGTAGTTTGTATAATACTAATAAATTAAATTAAATTAAATTAAAGACATAGTTTTAACTATCTGGATGTATATTTTTCAATAAAACATTATGCTGTTAGAATTCTCCCTATTATTAGTTACAATAAACTATTTTTTTACATTTTGTAAAATAAAATATATAAATGTCACTCACTCTTTAAAAAAATTAGTAACTTCAGGAAAAATATATTTTTGCAGAATAGTAGTAGCTAATTTTTAAATATATTAGTTATCATCATGTAAGTTTGGCCCTGTTTACCAGAGCTTATCTGTAGATCAGTTCAGTTCAATTCAGTTCAGTTCAGTTCAGTTCAGTGAAAATGCAATTTGATGAAATTCAGGTTAATTCAGTCATGCTGATTCCATTTTTCAATACATCAATTTTCACTTCAGTTCAGTTCAGTTCAGTACATCAACAAATAAGCTCTAGTAAACAGGGCCTTTATCATGTAAACAAAAAATTTTGAGGCCACAATTTTATTTTTGCACAGGGCCTCGGAAATCTCAGGGCCGGCCCTGGGTATGATGAATGCCATGATGACTACAAGGTGGTGAGACTCATTCGTAAACGGTTTTCGAGGTTAGATGCTGAGGTTTACAGCCTGAAATCTGGTTGCTGGAGAAAGCTTCCCGGTCAATTTCCATATTCATCTACCATTCACCCGCATCTGTGTGTGTTTCCCAACGGTGCACTGCACTGGTACACCAGAAAAGAGCTGAATGTCGTTGTCTCCCTCAACCTCACAACCGTGTTTTCAGAGCACCCAATCACGGTCCCATAAGTGATCTGGGAGTTTATGATGATTTCTTCAGATATGTGGTTACTGAAACGATATCAAGTTTGGACAAGACTTCGACTGCCCAGAGGATGGGATTATGATCGGCATCCTTGGAAGCAGGTGACATCTTGTTGCAACCACAGATTTGTGGTGTTTCAGAAAGGTCGTTATCTCCTACGATATGACACTGAAAACAAATTGCGTGATGAGAGTTTGTAGGGAGAGGACATGGTTTTATTCCCAGCCTCGTCGCATTGCCCGGAGGTACCACGGAAGCATCACTTCTAGCCAGACGGAAACCCAAATGGGGTCTATTTCATCTAGTCAAAACATTTTACAGACGTGAAATTTATGTATGTATATAAACCTCCAAGTTTATTTTTTAGTTTTTTTGAAGGAAAACCTATTGTGGTTTACTCAATAGAACGTGTATATATTCAGAACACGTTCATTTCATTTCATAGCTCTTTTTCTCTATTTCAACTGCTGTACATTAAAATCATCATTCAGGCACCAAAGTGGTACCCGCGGAAACATTTGTACAATTGCATCATCTCAGGCCTGGGAAGATCACACTAATTCTTTCATCCTCCAAACACCAAAATAAGAGTGAAGTTGAGTACTGCTGTCCTAAATAACAATTATAATAAAGTGACCAGGAGCAGATGCCGTTTCATATTTCCTCAACTTTCCCACCAAAAAATTAACTATCAATGTGATGCAGCCCTACCTGAACGTTAGATGTCATATAAACATCAGCATCAACAGAACTGTACTTTATATGCAAAACTGAGAATCTGCGAGAAATGTAGGAATCTTTTCACCAGATACTATTTTGAAATAATTAATCTAGCAGCCCATATGATGTGAGGATTATAAACACTGACAATCAGTAACAGTAAGTTTACCTTCAAGTCTTCTAACGATTCCAGGATCTCCTACGGAGTGAGCTCTTTCAAGATGAGGCGCAACTAACTCATCCAACTTCACTAACCAAAGAGCGATTGACGATGATGTCTGTGGCATGGATGGAAAACTGGAGACGATCTCTTCCAAAACAAAACTTGATTCAGGGGAATCAGCATGTTGGTATAACACTTTCTCATTAATAGCATTGACAAAATCGGCAACAACCTGCAAGGTGGAACCATTAATCATCCGTAAAAAATAGAAACAAAACTAGACTGTCCAGAACATTACACCACCTACGCCAATATATATGACCAACTTAAGCACTTCTCTGAATTTCAGATAGAAAACTAATTAATACGCACTAAATAAGGACACATTCATCACCTGTAAAAAGTCTGTCAAAGTAGAGGCACGCCGTAATCTTTTCACCCAGAGATTGTGAGTAGATTTTGCCCATGTACCAGTCATGAGGTCATCAGGCATCACTAGCTGAGACACCCAGAATAAGAAACCATCAGTGTGGGGGACTAAATGAAGCAAAAAAGAGAATCTAAATTTTTCAAGAAACCAGCTTATCAGGAGTATTAACAAATGCATGTTCTATGACAACAAATATTTGTTTCAAGGCCCACCTCTATTGAAGAGATTGCAGCTTTAAGTGCTTGCAACTGCGATGACAGTACTTTATGTCTAGGGAACTTATCAGTGTTCATGTTTCCCCGACAAGTGGCAATGTGAAGGGCATAATTTTCTTCCAGATCAAAACCAAGCTCAAATGTCATATGGCAAACCTTACAGTGCTTCTCATCTCTCCAATATAGGTCATGGCAACGCTCACATCTAGTAAGAGAATCATGATACGATCTCTTACCATATATAACAGCTTTAAGTCCATAGTAAAAAGACTTCCATATCCATCTGTCAAGCTCTTGGGCACGGTGCCATTTATCTCTCTGTTGTTCCGTTTTCTTCCCTCTTTCACTTACAGCCACGGTAGAAGAACCAAGAGTGCTTTGCATTTCCACCAAAGACAGGTTGTTGTCCACATCTGAGACAGCTGAAGAACTATCCTCCCTCGATAAATTCTGGTCTGAATGATCAGATGGTGTTGGTTGTCCAGTTCCAGTTGCTCTATTAGACATTGCTTGGCAGAGATACGTTTCTCGCTTCTCCAAGGATGATAGGAGGAAAGCCTCTCTGGTGCCCCTATGATCCAAGGCTGCTACCAAACTGTACAAAGCCTGCAATCATATTAAAATAAACAAGGTTAAGAACAAATCATAAACTTGATGCAAGAAATGTGAAGTAGTTAAGACATTCTGAAATTAGTACCTCTTCTTTGTCGATAACCTCCCAGTGTCCATCATCAGAAGATTCAAAGTATATCCTTTTGTGTCCAGGATCAAGTCCATCACAAGGGCCCAAGAAAAGCCAGTATCTGTTATATCTACGATCAGAACCCAAATAAATAGACTGCATAGGATGTAAATCATCTGAAGATCTCATAACCGTGTAATTTATTGTCCTGATTGATGGATTCCCTCCATCAGATATTCTCAACATGGGAATCCAAGAATCAACGGGTTTGTGAACTGAAGTTGTCTCTACATCTCTGTTATAAGGTATCAACCCACCGTAGTCTCTCACTTGACTGGGAAAACAGTTCTGCCCTGTTGATCTCTTAATTTTTGCACCAGATCCGTGACTGATTTTAGGGGCATTGATAGTAACAGCTGAAACTGGATCCTGCCACAAAAAAAAAAAATTGTTCCGATTTACTAAGAGTAGCCCCTATAACAAACTTGACAAGTTACGAAATCTATTAGTCAAAATAACTACATTACTTATTTGTCCAAAAAACACCTATAAGCAGTTTAAATGACTCACGTTTCGTCATGACAAAAGTTCAGAAACTTGTACATACAACCATGAGTTATTTCGGAAAAAATAGGCGGGCGGCTCATTATCAAAAAAAGATTAAAACCTTGAATATTAGATATCCGTAAAACATACCAAGTTCATATAGAATAAGAAACTAAAACTGAGTAAATAACTAAATGAATTACCTCTGTTCTGCAGCTGGACCCAGAACTGAGAAGATCAATTAATGCCAACATAGCACTTAATTTCTCTTCAATGCTCAAATCTGAATATTCGCCGTCCATTAGGCCTAATAACCAAGCTTCTCCAGGATGGCTTTCATCAATTTCAGTGCATGCAGTTATCTTATTCCTAGATGAGTGATTTTTCTTTCGTCTCAGTTTATATGAACTGGAGCTCCTTATCTCACACTCTGAATCCTCAGCACTGCTATGTACACCACTAATATCAAAGTCATCGTCAACACTTCCAAAGTTTCCAGAATCAGATGGAGAATTTCCTTGCTCTTTTGTAGTAGGATTCACACGCAAACGATATCCAGATGAAGAAATCTTTTCAAATAGTGTAATGTCACTCGACAGAGTTGAGCTTATCAATTTTTCTAATTCATGGGTAGTAGCCGCCGGATTCAGATCCGTAATCTACAGATCAGAAAAATAGAAACGTCAATAACACATTAAGAAAGAAAAGGATTAATAATCTATTCACAAATATTGTCTAGCAGAACTTACAGATGGAATGTTTGCCAGCTCCATCACTTTCATTCCTTTACTTCCTTGAGTTAGCAGACTGCTAAATAATTCCCCTTTCAGAGTACCAGCAGTTAAACCATATTTTGCCATAAAGCTCTCTTCCTATAAAGTTATAAAATATGTTGAGCTTTAAAATAAAAGAAAAGGATAGAAGTAGATTCACTGATTACATTAAAAGGAGAAAACAGAAACTAGGATTCTCGCTCTAGACCTACTCCATCTCACATGGTGGAAAAACGAAGTTGCCCACACTTCGTCAAAAAAGGCCATAGTCATTGATGGACATTTACAAAGCAGAAGGAGATTTTTCTTATAGTAGCAAGGGAGGACACAATATTTCAAATAACACAAATCAGATATATTTTACATATCTTATGACATGAGTAACCCTGAAGCAAATAAACTCATTGCTTAACAAATTGTTATTATAATTTCCTTGAAAGGAAAAGAAAGTTTTCTTAGGAAACTAGAGATACCTTTTTCGAGGCTTCCCTTGATGATGTACCTAACTTAGAACCATAGCCAGCAGCAACAAGAACCTGGCGCAATATTTCAGTCCATGTCATGGCATTTAACGCCTTTTTCCATAATCCCAGAACAAAACTTTTTTGGTCAACCTGCCAACATCATGGAGGACAAAAGTTAGGATCCCTTGAGAGAAATATATTTTTCATCCTGAAAAAGTAACTGAATACATATATACTACATCTTAGCCATTAACATGACAAAATCCCTGATTTCAATTCTGTTTGTTTAGACTACTATAAAAAGGACATGTAAGTAAGGTTCAGTGACTTCATTCATCATCTCTTGGAAAGGGTCATTTACAAAAGGATACAAAACGTTTGTGCATTCGCTTGAATGGGGGGAACAATCAGATGCTCGTTGTGCTCAGTTAGTCAGTACATACTTGGAAATTATGTGATAGGAACCAGAAATCAATTTTAAAACATTTTTATCATGTTTAAGCTTTGTAACATACAGAACAGTTGAAACAATACAATTGAGCAAAATACACAGATTTACCATGTTTAATACTACTACAATGCAAAATGGTTCTCGTAGAGTTGCTTGAGCAAAAGATAGTTTGATAGCTTCCATGAGAATCCCTAGAGTTCCAAGTTCTAAATCAAATATTTTAATTACTATAAACATTTACCACGTTCTATACCAGCCATAGCATGTATCCTCATTTTCACTACTATAAACAGTTACACAGACACAGAATAATTAGACAGCACCAGGACAGTAGTTTAGAAATATGGATTAAGACAAAAGGCATCTATACACCTGGATTTTTTTTTTTTTTAAATGATGGCTAGATTTTACTAAGCAGCAGAAAGCAATTGGTAAAAGATAATGCTAGAGCCAGCTAGAAATAATGCCTTCAACAATGATTAATATTAACTGCAACTACACAAACTTCATCTTTCATAATTATCTTATAATCAACTGAGTCTCTCAGATCATTAGTACATCCATAAACAGGAAACCAATGCCTTCTTTACAACCAAAAGAATAGCATTTATCAACAAGAAGCCACATTTAACTATCAACAAGACAGAGTGCAGTCTTACTGAGTGAAGCAACTCCACAAATTTGGAGTTTTTATGAGCAAAATATTCATTCCTCAGCTCCATTTCAACATCTGAGAGAAGAACCTTAAGAAGAGTCACGTGAACTTGACCAAGTACAAATGATTCCTGAACACCAAACTAGAAGGGGAAAAACAAGATGAAGAAGAGCAACACCTTTTAATAAATAACATGAAGAAGCTAAATGTTGAATTGAACTGGAAATCCAATACTGACCTGGTCTTCAAAAGCTTGAGCAAAATCATCAAAAGAAAAGGAGAAAAAATCCATGACTGTAGCATATGTGCTAATGAAATGAAAGACCTGCATACAAAAACTACCACAATGAGTAAAGCAGCAACTTGATATTCAATTCAAATCAATTAAAGAATGTAAAAAATACCCCAAATGTGCAATCAGAATATCAAAGATAGGCAAATGAATGTTTTTTACCCCAAATGTGCAATCAGAATATCAAAGATAGGCAAATGAATGTTTATAAGCGATGAACATCAAAATTTTGACAGAAAATAAAATTAGCTTTTTGCCATTGAAAATTGAAAACATAAACTGGGTAAGGTTTTGAACTTACCTTGAAAAGTTTTTTTACGAGCTCTGGAGAAGAATCCCAAGGTTGTGAGTACAGAGGTGATTTCATTGAGACAGAGTCTGGAGGAAACTTTGCAAGCAAATCTAGCACAGAACAAACAAAACAGCAACCATAAGGTCCCCAGTTATAGGAAATGACATTTTCTCTCTAGATAGATAATATCATACTTGCACCGAGGGAGTAAGAGATAGGTAAGAATTTATATAGCAGTCATACTGTGATAATAACCTTTACAAAGTGAACAGCCATGCGACCCATTGTCTGCAAAATGTGCAGAGCAAGTTAAGGGATTAGGTCCTGCTTGCAATTCTCTGAGCTCCAACTCCTCATCATCCATCAGTGTTGCAAATTGATCAGGGTTTTCTCGAGAACTACATCCTTCAAGGGCAAGCTTACACTTGCCCTTATAAGGTTGCTTCCGAATCTGCAGTAGCTCACTACCGACCTGAAATTTTGTTGTTAATGGTATAGTTCAGACTGACAGCTTATACTACATAACATTTTCATATGGCATGAGAGAGATTAATCATATACCGTGTTTCGTGTTTTTTTCCAGCATTGAACAGGAGGCAACTTCTTCTTCTCCTGCAATCTCTTCCTCTGCATACGAAAGAATGCACAGCAACAATTAGGGCCTCGTGAATCAGCAATAACAGAAGGCATAATTATGCAGGCTCTCAAAAACAAACTGTGTACTGCAATTCTCCCACCATACACACCGAAGTTAAAATTAACATAGAAAAATAATGCAGCATCATACTATCTGTAAACTATAACTTAATAAATATATTTCCAAATAAAAGTATATTCAAGACCATCTAGAGGCTATAATTAGTAAATTAATCACTAACCAGAAGCGTTTGCCTACGTTGCGAACTCCTCCTTCTCTCCTGGATGGCAAATCTTTTAGAGCTTGAAGTTCCATCATGAGGATACCTACCTTCTGGTTTCAAAACCTGCCAAAGAGTCATCAGGCCTTTCCCAACTCCATGTTTCTTCGGAGGAGGAGATTTCTTCTTCGTCATCAAGCCTTTTCCTATCCCATGGTTTTTCATTGAAGCACCATTATCAGTCATTAAGCCTTTTCCTGTGCCATGCTTTTTCAGTGAAGCACCACTGTCAGTCAGCAACCCTTTTCCTACGCCGTGCTTTTTCAGGGAAGCACCCCCATCATTCATCAAGCCTTTTCCTACGCCATGCTTCCCAAGCAGCACATTGCTGTCAGTTGTCAAACCTTCACTGAAGCAATGAGTCTCTACCGCACTTCTTTCCTCACAAAAAGGGCTGTAATCCGAAGAAGTTGTGCACACCTAAGCATGAAATAATAAATCAACCTTAAGCATGAAAATAACCAGTGCATAAATGCCAAATATGTCTAATGAATCATTACCTTCTGCCTTTTAAGTGCTACTTTGTACTTTTGGCAATCTCTGTGCGGCTTTTTTGTACCTTATTAAACATAAAGACCAGTGACAATAATCAAGGAATGAAGGCATATTTTACTCAAAAATGAACCAATATATGAAGGTGATTGGAATGCATAATAGCAACCTAATTACTTCCTTCAGTATACCTTAGTTGGTGAGATAAAGGCACGTACCTGGTTTGCAGAACCGGAAAGCATTATCAGGAAGAGAATCGAACTCGCTGCCGAGAACCGGTCCGTCTTTTCTGAAAATATTCCGGATAATATAATCAGAACTGTACATAGCCTCCTGGAGCTTAAACCTGTAATCAAACTCATTCGTGAATATATCCTGCGTCTTCTTCGCTGTATTCTTCTTGTTCTTGTTTTTCTCGCCGGTTTTGACTCCATTGCCGGAATTCTGCTCGCAAAAGCTCTGCCTTTTCCGCTTTGACGCCATAAATTAAGCTGGCGGTTCTTATCTGAGTTACGATTCCGTTTCAATTATGCATTTTCGGCGGCGGGAGCAGAGAAAGATGGATAGTATGAGTTCAGTGTGTGACTGTGTGAAAATGGTGAGGAAGAAAAAAGGGGAGAGAGATGAGGAAAAAAGGGGAGAGAGATGAGGGAGGGGTTTTGAGAGTAGGGTTTTAGCCATTTAATTAGGTTTCTTACTCGACGATTTTTTTGTATTCTATTAAATATCTTTTTCCTGAACCGGGTCTATTCAGCTCGTAACTACTTCAGCATTAGCCGGGTTCAACCGGTCAACCGTCAATAAACCACCTCGTAGTTAGTAGTTATTGTATTTTTTTAATGATATATATTATTACTTTTGAAAAAATGAGATAGATATTCTTTATTTATTTTTAGAACTTTCATGTGTTAACTTGTAAATCAAGAAACTATATTTGATTTGCAAGTTACATTACTAAATTAAAATAAACAATTAAAAAGTCTGGTAGTAGATAAAATGAAAGTGAGAACTAAACTAAAAAATTACTACTAGTATACCTCAAAACACCAATTGTGAAATATTTTGTAAAGGAATTTGTTATTGTAGTCCTTATTTTGCTGTATTTATCGATTAAAATAAAATATATTAATATTTATTTAAAAATTAAAAATATTAAATTTTAGACAGAATGTTGATGTTTTGAATCAATAAAATTTATATAAAAAATATATAGTCATTTTTATTTAAAATGAAATTAATATAACAGGCCAGTACAAAATTTGATTATTGAAATCACTAGAAACAGAATTATAACTGGAAATTTGAGTTAAAAGTAAGAAAGCGCACACTGTACTGACCCCATTACCGTGCTTGTGGGCAAAGGCAAATCACAAAAATATATTTGCTTCTCTGTCAATTGAATTGAAGATCTAACCACCGTCTTGCTGTCCTGTTGTTCAAAAATGGTAAGAATTGCTCATAATCTGCAGATCTCCCAATCATTTATTAAGTGCTGAATTGCTTGAATGCGAATACTGCTGTGTGGAATGTTAGCTTAGCTTTACCATCTATCGTTTTTGTGCTGTTGTGGAAATTGATATCTTGTTAATGCTGTATGTCGATTATGGGGCTGTTTAAAAACTGAGGAATTCCTGAAAAAATGGATTTGATCTGGGATTGTTTCATATTTGATGTGTATTGTATTTGAGGTTTGAGTATGTCGGCACATTTTCAGTGGCTTGATTGCTGGTTTTTGTTAAAGAAGAAGAAACAGTTGTGATTGGGTTGATTAAGCTCTTTAGTATTTGAACTGTAAATGTTTGTGCTTGTGATAGGAGAAGGAAGCTAAGAAGGAAGCTTTCAGGAAGTACTTGGAGGCTAGTGGAGTTCTTGATGCCCTCACCAAAGGTTTTGCCATACCTTTTTAGTCCCGATGAGTTTCCTCATTTGATATGAAAAATTCTAATTGGTCGTATTCTTTCTGCACACTATTTCTGTAGTTCTAGTGGCGCTATACGAACAGAATGACAAACCTTCTTCAGCCACAGAGTTAGTCTCAACTACATTTGTTCCATGGATTTTTTTTCATATATGAAAAAATCTGTTATTCTCATGGCTCTGCTGCATATATAGTCTACTGTTATAATGCTAGCTGCTCTTTGAACTGTTGCTATCTACCATTATAGAATTTCATTTCTAATATCCTCTTTATGGCTTTTACCTAATTTCCCTAGTGTTATATGCAGGTTTATCCAGCAGAAACTAGGTGGTCCGACTGTGGCCGAGCATGAAAAGCTACAAGCTCAAGTATCTGATCTGCAAAAGAGACTCAACGACCTTTCTGCAGCACACCAAGAACAGTGCATTGAGGTACAAGCTTTCACTTGTTATTGTGTTAACACTTTAGACTATAGCGTGTAGTAGTCAGTTTCTCCCCGGGATATACATTTCACCTCTCTTCTTGTTTATCGGTGAATCCAGGCCTCGTTTACTTACCAGCAGTCCTTTTTTAAGGTCGTTGAACCAAATCTCGGTCAAGGGATTTTCAAACATTAGAGCTTAGAAGCATAATCATATTGCACCTTTCACCCCAGGCTTCAAATGTTTTATGGTCTTGCGAAAAGTTGTAGATAATTTTCGACGTTATGAAATCAATAGCGAATTTTGGTGTTTTTTTACTACATTACATTCCCTTCAGATTTTCATGTGATTACGAGTTAATGTGAAATATTTGTGTTTTGCCTCTTTCAGTTGGAAGAACTTAAGAAATCTCATTCTGGGCAAGTTTCTACCAAGAACTATGAGAATGATGAAGTAGTTTTAAATGACAATTCTTGAGAATTAGAATTATGTAGTACATTATTACTACATCATTCATGACCTGTTCTTCTGTTCAGATTACACGAAATGTAAAGTTGGGGTACCCAAGTGTGCCATTGATTGATTAATTCAGCTCCTATTTCACGTGAATTGAATGGCAACATATGAGTTAGAGAGAACAATGTCTTGAGTTTAAAAGTACCGTGGCAAAAATGACCCAAATAATTATTTTGGACAACGAAATTCCAAAATTGTCTTTGATAAATTTTTTATTCCTGGAGTAGGAAGGTAGAACTTTTAGAATTTCGACATTAAAGTAAAACTTAGAATATTCCACATATATTATTGTAGTCTATACTAAGACCGGTGTTTGCTAGAGATTATTTCTTGATGTACTGAATTGAACTTAATTGAATTAACCCGAATTTCATCAAATTACATTTTCACTGAACAGAACTGAATTGAACTGAACTGAACTGAACTGATCTACAGATAAGCTCTGTTAAACAAGGCTTAAAAGTGTAACTTTTAATAAAAATGTATTAAACTGAATGGAAATAAATTAAAATATATTCAACTTAACAGGAAAAAAGTAAAAATATATTTAACTGGAATTAAATTAAGTAAACTGATCTACATGAAATCCCATGCCTAAATACACGCACAAGTGAAGAAGTAGGCATCTCCTGTACACTTTTGCTTGGATCCAAAAATAAATAATATATATAACTATTTCCACGTAATCAATTGAGTAAAAAACTCAACGATAAAATTAAGTGGATGATACTTCAATCTTCAAGTCATATTTAGAGGTCGTTTGGTTCATGTGAGAATTAAGTTCCCATGGATTTTGTAATTACTCATAATTTAATTACTTTACAAAAATCCTCAGAATTTGAAAAACTTGTTTGGTTACACGTGCGGATTTTGTTATTACTTGTATTTTATTTACTGTCTGTTGTTTGGTTAACTGCACGTGATTCTTTAAAATCTAAGCATTTTGTATTTGAATTTTTCAAAAACAAATTCAAATTAACTCAACTAAAATATCACTTATTAATTTTCAAACAATATCTCACTAGAATCTTTAAAATTAATTTATTATTGTTTTAAAATAAATCAAAAATAAATTGAAAATAACATATTCCACTCGAAATCTTGAGCATCGCCAAATATTCTAGAAATCTAAAAACAAAAATAAACATATAAAAATTCATATATTTATAGGTATATTTATAGTTTTCGGGGAGACTGAAGAAGAAATCAACTAGATTAAGAGCCATCTTCTTTGAAACAGTAATAGGATCAACATCCATATATGTTCTAATGAAGTTATGTACCAGAGCGCATGCCAATATTATTCTACCCACATATGAAGTTGGTTTTCTTAATGTTAATGGTAATAACCAAATCAATTTTTTCATATATGCAATCAATAAAAGTAAAAATAACTAAAATATGAAGTAAAATGAGAGGGAAATAAAAATTTGCCGCGTAGAAGTGGAAAATTTCCACGCCAATAATGGGATAAATTGGTAAAATTGTACAAAATAAACGCGTATTTGTTTTCTACCTAGGGGGTTGGAGGTAACAAAATTTCCTCGTTCTGTGGGAAATTGAAATTATGCGGAATTTATATTTGCGACGTTTTGGTTAATTTACGTCAACCAAACAAACAGTCCAATATTAAAATTCTCGTATTTGGTTATTACCGCGTTTCGTACGCATACCAAACGACCCCTTACAAGTAAAATTTCACCCTAGGTCGGACTTTCTCTCACTAGAATGAGAGCGTTCTCTCCCTTCTCTCTAGAATAAGTTCCTTTTCTTTCCCCAAAACCCAAAATAAGCTTGTAAATTTGGTATCATGGATTTGTTTCTGTTTAAAGTCCCATGATGGGAAGAGGAGAAAATTGTTCATAGCCAGATGGGATAATCGGCTGGCTGTGGTTAGGGTTTGATCAAAATTGGGGGTTTTCTGTTTTTATTAAAGTATTAGTCTTGGTTAATCAGATCCATCAAGGATCCTGTAAAGATCAGATTCAGTTGGGTTTAATCTTGTCGATAGGAACAAGAGAGGTGTTGGTGCTAAAGAACTTTTGCATGCAGCTGGTTTGAAGCAAAGTTCTGTGGTGATATCAGTTAGAAGGTTATATTGTATTAATAGGATTTGATTGTGGATGCCTGGAAGGTATTTCCGTTCATACCCCTTTTATCGATTTGATCCTCTTTCTTGAGAGAATTTTGAATCTTGATAATGGTGGTATGCGGGAAAAGGCCAAGAGATAGGGAAGGACTGGGTGTGGAAAAGGGAGGGGAGATTGATCTGTTTTCGGGCCTGTAGAGCTCAAGAAAAAGGATCTGTAACAATGGAAATAGGAAACCTGATCGGAGAGCAGAGTCTCATGCATGTGAAGATGAATTAGGAAGAATATCATTAGGTGATTTAGGATGGTACATTCCGATCAAGAAAAATGGAGATTCAGTGAGGAACAGAAGCTTTAACAGAATACATAGAGATGCCATGTTTGAAAATAAATGTTCGTTTTTGTCATCATCACCAAGCACATTTAATGGACCCCAAGTAGAATATACTCAGGTGAATGGGGATACGGATGATTTGAAAAAGTCCAAAATGATGCTACCTGATGACAGTAGGCGGTCCTGGCATACATCAGGAATATACAGGTTTTTGGGTCATTGGTTTGATGACAGAGACATTAGTGTGGAGAGCCTACAAAATCTCATGCAGAAAGCTTGGGATGTTGATGTTAAGATAGTCAAGAGATTGCATAACAATATGGTTGAGCTTTCAGGATGAAGATGACATGATGTATGCCCTGGAGAATAGTCCTTGTTATCTAGAAGGGGGATATTAGGTCTAACAAAATGGGAGGTGAATATTCCTCTTTGAAACTTGAAAGTCACAAAATTGCTTACAAGAATACGCATATTTAATGTTCCACAGGAGCTGATGAACCAAAATTCAGATTCTAAGCTTGCTAGTGTGATTGGTGAGGTAGCAAGAATGAACAGGATAGTAAGATTTAATGGAAGCAAACTGACCAATACCAAGGTTGAGTTCATAGAAGCACTAGTCTGGATTAACCCATATGAGCCACTGATTCCAGGTTCTCTGATAGAGGGCAAAGGGAAACAAAACAGATGGCTACCTTGTGCCTATGAGAAAATTTTCAAATTATGCCCTAAATGTGGTTTTTTTGGGCCATCCAACTTCTAGATGCAAGCTAACTGAGGATCAGAATCCGAACTTAGCGGTCAGTTACTCTATTATGCAACATTTTCTTAGAATAAGGAAGCAACACGAAGTGGACATGGAGGAAGAGGTGAAGAAGGAAGAAACAGCAGAGGAGATGGATGAAATGGTGGCTATGCCTTCTGGTATTAGGAGGAAACGTAAGCGTCAACTACTAGCTAATCAGGAGGAATTTTAGTCTAAACAAAAAACAAATCTGTTTCAAAATTCAGATAAGATTTTAGAGAGCATGGTGTTGGACAAAAGAAAGAAATGTATGGGAAGGAATGTTCAGAAATGGTATGATTTACGAAAAATGAGGGATAGTAGAAGGTTTGTGGTCTGTGGGAAAAGGAAATTAGAGCAAAGGGACCCTCAAAAGGAATTGAGGGAAACACACAAAAAACACAAAGGACCTCTGAGGCTAAATCCGGAAGAAATAAGTAGCAGATGGGGAAAGGAAAAGAAGAAAAGAAAATGGGACAATCTGGTTGAGAGGGAAGATAGGAGTTTATCCTAGGTGAAAAGAAGATTGTTATGCTCAGAGATCCAGGAAGTGGAAATAGAACTGATGGACTGGTTGAAATATAAGGTTGAATATGTTGTTCCGGGTGAGTTACATCCCCAAGGAGTTAACATCCCAAGTTCGGAGAAGTCAGATCATCACGGGGAATATGAAAGATGGCCTATTTCAATCTCTAATAATCGGTTTATTATGTTGAATAGAGTGGAGAGGGGATTGAATGCAGTGCATAGAGGGACAAAACTTCAATAACTATTTAAAGTATCCAAGACAAACCGGGTAAGCTGGTTTGCATCTAATGAACAATTCCATGAACAAGAAGTGAAAGTGGAAGCTTCAAACATTGATAGTTCATCACAAGAGTCTAAGGATTTGCAGCTCTATATACAGTCGGAATTATTAGAGACAGCATCCGAGAAATGCATTAAATATGGCAAGGTTTTTTACATGTCTGCTCTATAGCCAGAGGAATTAATAGATGAATAGGACATGAATCGGAGAAATTTGTCTTCAGGAAGGACTGAAGAGAGTAATGGATATGAGGTAGTTTTATGTCACTTACTAAAACTGTCAACCATTATGTTCTGGCATATCCATTTCCTGCTTATGATGTTTGTTAACAAAGTTAAATGGGATACAAAGGGAACATCAAATAACCGGAGAATCTGCAGGAAGGAAACATGGAATGAGATTTGGAAGGTAAGGATTCCAGGCCTGAAATCAGGTCTAAATAACTCTATAAGTCATGGTGAGATATGTCTGGAAAAAACCTGGAATCTGAGTGAGCCTCTGGAGAATTATGAAATTGCCTTAGCCACATCCCAGGAGAAGAGGGATGTTAGTATGGAGTTCCTGCTAGTGTTAATAGTTTGCTGACTGAATTTATTCTATATAGTAACTGCTGGAGGTTCTGAAAATAGAAGGAATGGATTCAGAAGGTTTGGATGCAGAAAGCTTGCGGGTGGACGAATGAGGTCAAGGAATGGGGAAGGATATGGAACAAACTAGGGGTTTCCACAGGAAGTACGTTTCTGAAGAAGTTCAGGAATTATGATCTGCTCTATCTTTGGGTTAATGAGAAAAGAAAGAACATATGGAGCAAGATTTGGAATTTCAAAGTTCCATATAAACCGGAGCCACTGAATGGGGGAAATAGCCTTACAGATATCAACCTGGATCAAGTGAGGATGCACACTAATTCAGGGCTCACTCTAAGCATCTCTCCATCACAAGCAAATCTGATAGCTTGTTGGGGATCTATCAAAGCAGCAACCAGGAACTCATCCCAAAAGATTGACTTGCTTACATCTCCGTCTGTTCACCGGCCAGTACTCTATTGAGATGAGTCAGTGCCACAGGAGAACTAGAGTTTCTGGATGACTCCCTTATCCCATCTACTAGTAGGTAATAATTTTAATTCCCTTGTAAAGGCAGTAGGCCTTGTATGATGTATTATAGTTGTACTTTATGGTTTAAAGGCACTAGGCCTAGGGAATGTACTTGACTATCTTATGTTTAATTAATAATTAGTGTTCCTTTCAAAAAAAAAAAAAAAATTCACCCTAAGTTTTATGTACGGCCAATTTCTCCTGGTCGACGGCCTTTAATGTAAATCTCACCTTTGTTTTCTTCATGCTAGAAAATGATTTAACTCTTTTCCAGAGTTTATTTCTAACTGAATAAATTTAAAATTTATCGTGTATTAGGTCTTGTTTGCCAGAGCTTATTTTCTTGCTGCACTAAACTTAACTGAATCGAATTGAACTGAACTCAACTTTAGTACTGAACTTTAGTGAAAATTAATGTATTAAAAAATGGAATCAGCATGATTGAATTAACCTGAATTTCATCAGATTACATTTTCACTGAACTGAACTAAATTGAATTGAAGTGAAAATGATCTACTGATGAATTGATTCTAATCAGTTCATTAGTTAGGCAAGTATATATTTATTTGCATCTGTTCTTATTCTGTTTGGATGCTTACTTAAGCAGCCTCAGTTCATCAGATTCAATACACAACAATTTCATCCCTTTATATGGTATCGGAGCAAGAAGATCTCTAAGCACCTTATACAAAACATTAAATAACCCCCACAAAACATTCATCCTCATGGCTGGTGAAAATTCATCAATCATAATGAACCCAAATAGCAATGCAAACCCGTTTGTAATTGTTCACTTTACAAACGCCATTAAACTATCATCCACCAACTACATAACCTGGAAGGATCAAATCCAAGCTACTCTTACTGGCTATGATTTGTTCAAATTTCTCAATGACGACCACCCTTCTCCTAGTAAGACTCTCACGGTCATAGAAGAAAGCCCAAACCCTGCATACATCACCTGGATGAGACAAGATCAGCTCTTGTATGGTGCCTTCGTGGGTACATTATCAGCTTCCGTTGCTCCATTGGTAACTTGATAAATATCGTACTATTCCTTGGAATGGTCAAAGGCCCAAGCAGAAGGCCCAACCTGGACTGGACCATGTTCCAGCCCACAGATGAGTCCAAACACTGTAGCGGAGTATACTGTTCGATGTCGGCAGCTCAAATGGCTATAAATAGAACCAAATCAGTGACCAGAACAGTTAAGTTCACTGCTCATCCCTACAAAATATCCCGATCAGAACTATGGTGTTCACCTCTGATTTGATCGTCGGAGCAGGCGCAGGCATAAGCCGGCCTGTCTGACCTCTGTTTTGCCCACGCAGGTTTACAGGGCTGAGCAACGAGAACGCTACAGTAAAATCCCAATCGGAACTTTAACATTGGCGCCGTCTGTGGGGATATTGCTATCTTCACAGCCCACGCATCTTTAATATCATGACGGAAGAGAGAGCAGATCCGGATCCCTTCCCGGAGCTACCAAGAATCCCGCTGGGAGGAGCTCGAGCTTTATTGGAGGCCAACATGGACGGTCCCATTTTGGATTCTGCTGATAGACCGGTCGTTGCGGTGAGCAGGCCGATCGCGTCGACGAGCAGGCCGGTCGTGACGACGGCACAAACCCCCAGCAACCCAGTTCAACAAATCCGACGGATTTCTGAGGTGACGGATACAGCCGAGATACTTAAACAAGTCGTGGCCACCCAAACCGAGATGCTCCGACAGCTCCAGGAGCTGAAAAAGGGCACTCCGGCGAGGTCGAACGGTCAGACATTAGTTCCATGTGTACGACCAGTCGACTGTTCGATGACGGAGAGGACACGTCTGGAGGAAACAGGACACGTCACGGGGCGATACCTTCTCACAGGGGAGATGAGGCTCATTCTTCCCCGAGGCAGTCAACCAGGGAAGGGTCGGGACGGAGCGATAATCAGGCTAAAAAGTGCCTAGCAGTCTATGTACACTCCCCGATGGTCAAGCCGAGGGTCCCGGTCAGACAGCGTCTTGCTGTCGACTTTGAGGAGGATCCAGAACTAGACACGAGAGGGTGTCCGTTCAAGGCTGAGGTGATGAGTTTTTCTGCGTCTCATAAACTGAAAATACCACCAAACCTGGGAGTATACGATGGAACGTCGGATCCATCAGACCATCTCCACACTTTCACCTAAAACATGTCGACATTCGGCATTCCAGAACCCATCTAGTGTAAAGTTTTCGCCACAACGCTGACCAAAGCAGTCAGATTATGGTTCACAAACCTCTCAAATGACACTATCGCACAGTTCGCAGAGCTGGAAGAAGAGTTCCTAGGCTGGTTCATCCAGAAGAGGAAATTTACAAAGACCATGAACGACTTGTTGACGATCATGCAGCGTGTGGGAGAAACATTGTCGGAGTACTGGGAACGGTTCAATGAATTGGTTAACGCGGTTGATCACCGTGGAGGTCCTCGGTTTGTCATCGACGCTTTCATCCGAGGATTATGCCATAAAGCCCTCAGTCGGGACCTGGTGCTAAACCCAATGTATTATGTCCATGCGTTAATGATCAGAGTTGAATTCTTTGATAAGGCGGACATAATAGAGGTACGCATAGATGAAAAGACCTATTACAGGAACCAGGCAGAAGACAAGACAGTCTTGTCAAGTTGAAAGAAGGTCACTGGGGCGAACAGAGGCGGGCGCAGGCCTGTGAATGAAAGGCTAGGAAAGAGAGAGTACCCACAAGTGAGCACATGCCGAGTTTCACCATTGAAAACGTTCACCCCGCTGAATAAAACTCCAAAAGAGATATTCGCGCTAGTGGCACACAAGAATGTTCTTGATCCGGCTCGCAAGATGAAGACTTCTGGAAATAGCCGAAACCCAAAGCTGTTCTGTGACTACCATAATGACCATGGTCATGACACAAATGAGTGCAAACACTTGAAGCAGACAATTGAGAACTGTATCAAGACAGGTCAACTCTCACACTTCGCGAAAGAGGCGCGGTCCCACAATGACGCGGAATACGCGAGGAGATCTGAAGGGTCAACCAGACAGACTGGAGGATACAATCATCGGTATCAGGACCGTCCTGGCAATGGTGACAAAGGAAAGGAAGTCGCTCTGGTCGGAGATCATTCTAAAGGCATCAAGCGCAAGTACGAAGAGGGAGATCTGTCCCCTGAACTAAAGGAAGTTAATTCCACCACCACCAATATATTCGCAATCATTGGCGACAGTGCGGGGGGCAAGACAGAGTCGCAACTAAAGGAGCGATGTAGGCGCGTACCGGAAGACACTCCGCCGGACAGACGTATCGGTCCAGAAGAATCAATCGTGTTTTACTCCAACGACCCTATCCCGTGCAGACCAGCCGGGGGCGACGCAGTTGTCATTACTGTCCAGGTGATTGACAAGCTCATCCACCGGGCATATGTGGACGGCGGCAGCTCGGCAGAAATTATGTACTGGCACTATTTTGAAAAGATGGACGATGCGATGAAAGCCAAGCTGCGACCAACCGACACCCCTCTGGTAGATTTCGCGGACAGAACCATATGGCCAGAAGGAACTGTAACATTACCAGTAGTGTTCGGGGAACATCCCACGCGAAAGGTAATCGAACTGGAGTTCGTAGTTGTCAAAGCGAACAGTCCTTATAACCTCATTATAGGACGACCAACTTTGGCGCTATTGAAAGAGATAGTATCTACTTTACATTTACTATTAAAATTCCCTACAAAGTATGGTGTGGCTAACGTGAAGGGTGACCAACAAAAAAGCCAGAGAGTGTCATCGGATAGCGCTTAGCAAAAGAAAACGAGAGGTCAGCAGGGACAGCCCAGTGGAGAAGACACACACCAGACGAGAAGTGCTAATGGCAATAGCGGAAGGAGAGTCCAGGCCAACTGAATTGTCTGGAGAAGTGGTGAGATGATGCTTGACTGTGCCCATGAGGCGATAGTCCAAATCGGCAAGACACTCCCTACATCCGTCCAACGAGAGTTGCTAGACGTATTATCCAAGCATGAATCGGCGTTTGCCTGGAAACCAAGTGACATGACTGGTGTGTCTCCAACGATAGGCTACCACGCGTTAAAAGTGGATCCAGACCACAAACCAGTTCTACAGCGCAGAAGGCTGCAGTGACCGTGGCGCAATGCTGCGATCCATCAAGAGGTCACCGACTTATTGAATGCCAGTGTCCTAATTGATGTGCCATATCCTACATGGCTCAGCAACCCGGTGCTTGTAAAGAAAGCGGATGACAGCTGGAGAATGTGTATCGACTATGCTGTGCTAAACAAATCATGCCCGAAAGACTGTTACCCATCCCCACTGATCGATCAGAAGGTGGACTCCTTGGTAGCATACCCCATAAAGTGTTTTCTGGACGCTTACAAAGGGTATCACCAGATACCAATGTTGGAATCCGATGCAGAGAAGACGGCGTTTATAACAGAAAAGGGTGCATTCGGGTACAGAATGATGCCATTCGGATTGAAGAATGCAGGGGCCACTTACCAACGGATTGTCGACAAGATCTTCGAGGACCAGCTGGGAAGAAATCTCGAGAGATATACGTGGATGATATAGTGATTAAAAGCCATCAGTTCCCCGACCTGATCAATGACGTGGAGGAAACCCTGAAGAAACTGGAGCGAACAGGTTTAAAGATAAACCCGAAGAAATACCAATTCGGCGTCGGAGAAGGAAAATTCCTCGGGCACATGGTATCGAATGAGGGCTTGAGAGCAAACCCGAAAAAGATACAGGCGATCGTGGATATGCGCTCGCCCAGGACTGTCAAGGATATCCAAAGCCTAAACGGCTGGATGGCTGCCATGAACCGTTTCCTATCTAAGGCAGCGGAAAGAACCCTCCCGTTCCTACGAGTCTTGAAAGGAAACGTGGAGAAGGGAGGAGTAGTGCAATGGGGAGAGCCGGAGGAACGAGCGTTTACGGAGTTGAAGGAACATCTTAATGAACTGCCGGTCCTATCACCTCCGACTGTCGGGGAGACTCTCTATCTGTACATATCTGCAGGAACAGAAGCCGTCAGCGGAGCGCTAATCAGGGAAGTGTCGAGGGTGCAAAAACCAGTCTACTACATTAGCCGCACTCTTCAAGGAGCAGAAACCAGATACTCAGCTCAAGAAAAGTTAGTGCTAGCATTGGTGCATGCAACCCGGAGACTGCGAACTTACTTCCAGTCCCATCCGATTGTAGTATTGACAAATGAGCCTCTGAAAACGATCCTAACCAAACCCGGTGCATCCGGCCGTATGGCCAAATGGGCCGTGGAGCTCAGCGAACACTCCATTGAATTCTCACCTAGAAAGGCGATCAAGGGTCAGGTCATGGCAGATTTCTTAGCGGAGATGCCGGAAGAGATTGGTGGCCCGATCATTGAAGAAATACCAGTTAGAAAGCGTCGTGTGAGTCATGAAGATAGAACTGACTGGTGGAAATTGCACGTCGATGGAGCATCCGGTGTGGAAGGCGCAGGAGCCAGTCTGATCGTTACAGACCCGGGAGGAGTAGAGACCACATATGCTCTTCGATTCAACTTTCCAGCAACCAACAACGAGGCCGAGTATGAGGCTCTAATTTCTGGAATGGAAATCGCAAAGAAGCTAGGTGCCATCAAGGTGGACGCATACAGAGATTCCGCTCTAGTTGCAAATCAATTCAACGGATCCTACGCCACGAGAGAACCAGCCATGCAGAAGTATCTGGAAAAAGTCAAGAGCTTGGCACTCGGTTTTGAGGAGTTCGACATTACTCGGGTTCCAAGATCAGAGAACATTCGCGCGGACGCTTTGAGTAAGCTGGCGTCTTCGGCCAGCGGACATCTTACTAAAACCGTCCTGGTGGAAACGCTTGCAGTCAGATCTACGGACTGTGCGAGTGTCAGTCTAATAGCACAAGGCACAGAATGTTGGATGACGCCCCTGAAAAGACTCATAATGTACGGGGTCAGACATGCGGACGAAAAAGAGGCAAGCGCATTGGCGAAGAAGGCATTGGGTTTTACAGTCAAAGACGGGATCCCTTACAGACAGGGATTTCTTGAACCATGACTGAGATGTGTAAACAAAACGCAAGGCATGCAGGTGTTAAAAGAACTCCATGAAGGGTCTTGTGGCGCACATCAAGGACCGCGCACACTAGCTTTGCGCGCTACCCGAGCATGATATTATTGGGCAAGAATGAAAGACGACACAGATGAGCTAGCCAAAAAGTGCCATCAGTGCCAGATTCATTCCAATATACCCAGGCTGCCAGGACAGAAGATGACCAGCATATCTTCACCATGGCCGTTTGCCATATGGGGCATCGACATTGTCGGACCATTTCCGATGGCGGTCGGGAGACAGCGTTTCCTGGTGGTAGCCGTGGACTACTTCACGAAGTGGGTGGAAGCTATACCGCTAGCTACTATAACCGGACGGCGGATAACAAACTTTGTTTGGAAGAACATCATTTGTCGTTTCGGTCTCCCCCACACTATCGTGAGCGACAATGGAAAACAGTTCGCCAACGAACCTTTCAGATCATGGTGTACTGGCTGTAACATCGGACAGAACTTCACGTCCGTGGCACATCCCCAAGCAAATGGTCAGACAGAAAGGACAAACCGCACGATCGTAGAAGGAATAAAGAAAAAGCTGACTCGCGCCAAAGGGGATTGGGTAGAAGAGCTTTACAGTGTCCTGTGGGCCTACAGAACTACTCCCCGAATGGCAACAGGAGAAACCCCATACCTCCTCTGTTTCGGGAGCGAAGCCATCATACCTCCGGAGATCATGGTTCCCACTGCTAGAGTCCTCGAACCCCTGGATCAAGGAGATAATGAAGAGGCAGTCGGGAAAAAGCTAGAAGAACTGGAAAGGAACAGAGAGGCCGCACAGTTGAAGGAAGCGTCATACAAATCCTATGTTGAACAGCGGTACAACGCAAGGGTCCGAGTCCGGAGTCTGCGTGCGGGACCTGGCCCTGAGAAAAAATGAGGCCAGCCGCGTGGAAGGTCAGATGAAGCTGGATGTAGCGTGGGAAGGACCCTACCGAGTTTCCGAAGTCGTCGGAAACGGCGCTTACCGACTGGAGACCATGGCGGGAGAACCCGCTCCCCGCACCTGGAACATCAGCAACCTTCGAAGGTATTATGGATAAAAAGGGCAATAATCAATGCCATATTGTACATATTTCTTGTGCCTGATAGATCGGTGAGATAGGAATTTTGTATAGAAATTCCGTTTTGATCACATCTTTTTGGCTGCCCAATAGGGGAAGTGATCAAAATTAGCACTTTCTGTGTAACCGTATCTGCATTTTGTTTGCTCACAAGCAATGAATAAGGCTAGGATTAAGAGTAACCTTAAATGCTGAAGCATTCATAATTCGACTTGTACAGACAGATGTCTGGACAGTCTGATCCTCAGTCCAAGGACTAGATGGAAGACTTCCTAAGGGAAGGTAACAAACCAATGTTTGGACATTTTGATCCTCAGACCAACGACTAGATGGAAAACTTCCTAAGGGAATGTAACAGACCAATGTCTGGACAGTCTGATCCTCAGTCCAAAGACTAGATGGAAAACTTCCTAAGGGAAGGTTACAGACCAATGTCTGGACAGTCTGATCCTCAGTCCAAGGACTAGATGGAAAACTTCCTAAAGGAAGGTTACAGACAGATGTCTGGACAGTCTGATCCATCAGTCCAAGGACTAGATGGTAAACTTCCTAAGGGAAGGTTACAGACCAATGTCTGGAAAGTCTGATCCTCAGTCCAAGGACTAGATGGAAAACTTCCTAAGGGAAGGTTACAGACAGATGTTCGGACAGTCTGATCCATCAGTCCAAGGACTAGATGGAAAACTTCCTAAGGGAAGGTTACAAACAGATGTCTGGACAGTCTGATCCATCAGTCCAAGGACTAGATAGAAAACTTCATAAGGGAAGATTACAGACAGATGCCTGGACAGTCTGACCCATCAGTCCAAGGACTAGATGGAAAACTTCCTAAGGGAAGATTATAGACAGATGTCAGGACAGTCTGATCCATCAGTCCAAGGACTAGATGGAAATCTCCCCAAGGGAAGGTCACAGACAGATGTCAGTTCAAGGACATTTCGGTAATCAGTCCAAGGACATGAGACCAAAATTCCCTAAGGGAAGGAGGGGTTATGAAACCCCCAATAAAACCCCGAAGGAAAAATGCACGAATACGAATTAAATGCGATGCATAAAAAAGTTAAATTTGCAGCTTAACTGCTGAGATTATCCGAGAAACAAAAGCGCACACACGCGCACAAAACAGCGCACACACGCGCGTCACTTAAATTGAGTTGGCAGAGTGATCCTTAAGCCTTGGTCTGGTCCTGAGTCTGAGTCGCCGCCTGGTCCTCGGTCTGAGCCACTAACTAATCCTCGGGCTGATCCATCGGCAGTGCAGGGGCCTCCCACGCCTCCACCTCCTCCGCAGTTTTCATCGCAGCTAGGGCGTTGAAATATCCAGAATACTGACGTCCAGAGAAGACTTGAAATAGATTGTCCAGAGCGGCGAAGTGCTTGTCAGAATCCTAGTAAACCTCGTCCGGGAAGGCCGCTGAGTCTCGAAGAGCAGTGGTGAACGCTTCAGCGGACTCATCAGATTGGATGATCTTGGAAAACACCCGGGGGAAGGTAGTACTGATTAGGCGCGCACGCTGAGCCTCAGAGAAGGACAGCTGAGCCTCCAGTTCCGCAACCCTAGACCTCAGAGCAGAGGCGGCATCACGCTCAACAGACAAAGAACCCTCAAGGTCAGCCTTTGCATGGAGCATTGCCTGTTCCGCCTCGCGGAGACGCGCACACTCAGTCTCAACTAGGGATGGCATTGGGCGAACTGGGCGTGGATAGTAGACTATCCATGCCCATCCCCATCTAAAATTTTACTATCCATCCCCGCCCATTTACCCATGATGGGTACAAATTTAATATCCATGCCCATCCAGCTGGATATCCATCTCATCTGGGTATCCGTGGATATCCATGCCCATGTTATACCCACATTCCCCATCCGACTTATTAATCCATATTTATAAAAAAATTAACCTAAGATCTATTAATTATCATAAAAATTTAAATAAAAGCACTAATAATTCAAATATATTATATTAATAGAACAAAATAATTTATAATATGCTAATCATTAACTTATAAAATTCTTTTATGTTTCAAAATAGACCAAACATGCTTAAAAAATGCTAAAATTAATAATATTATTAATATAAATACAAATAATACTATTAATATTATATATAACAGATATTTTACAAGTATTATACGGGTGGGTATGGGGCGGGTATGGGGCGGGTGGGGCGGGCGGGTATGGGGCGGGTATAAAATCAATATCCATACCCACCCATTTACCCATGGCGGGTTTGAATCCAACATCCATACCCATGGCGGGTATAAAAAACTCATATCCATACCCGCCCCGTTGGGCGGTTGGTGGGCGGGTATCCACCAAATACCCGTCGGGTGCCATCCCTAGTCTCAACACTCTTCAACTTGGCCAACTCTGCATCCTGCTTTCCGAGTTCGGAGCTCAGATCAGCGCTTCGCAACCTCAGCCGGGACATCTCTTTTCTCAGCACCTAGGACATGAGCAAGTGCTGAAGAAAGAAAAGAAAAATTATGTTATCGCAATCCTAAAAGGCTTGGGTAAAGACATTACAGAATGAGCTGCGTACCTTGATAGCGATGAAGGCTTGTCGATCGGCGATGTCGAAGGTCTCCGGATAATTCCTAGGGCCATGTGTCACCAAGTCTTCCAAGTAAGCCTTTGAAAAGATCTGATCCATAAAAGCGTTTCGTCCACTGGGAGTGTCCAAGACTCGCTCCTGCAAGACCTCGATGATTTTCCCGTCGTCCCGTGGAGGGTTCAGGATTTTGCAGTTATCATCGTCATTGTTACTTGCGGCCTTAATGGGCGATTGGGTGTCAGAGCGGGATTGAGCTACGTCCTCGTCATCCTGCCCCTCGGTTCTCGGACGCTTCCGGGTCATCCTGGGTTTCTCAACCTCCAGCGTGATGTGGACTCCTCCTCCCATGCTATTTCCGATTTGAGCGTCTTCGGCGTCCTCCGAATGCTTGACAGACACAGACGCAGACCTGGATTGCGAATCTCCGGCGTCAGTTCCGGCACCAGTCCCCACATCAAACTCTTCCTTCACCTGTCGAAGACCTGTTCTGACTCGTGGTCTCGGCATGGTGGCCAGCTCGTTGATGAGGGATTGCAAAGACTTCCCCGTAGCGCCTGCACCTGCGAAGACAAAAAGAAAATACAGTCACAATCAGGAGCAGCCAGTGGGCCGGACCATTATCGAATGAAGCTAAAAAGTAAATACCCAAATCATCATCGGGGATCTGATCTACATAGTACGGCATACTAGCAGCTCGGAGAACCCTGTCGTCAGTCAGAATGGAGTAGCTGTAGCTCTGTAACCCCATTTTCGCTATTTGAGGGGCCAGACGAGACGCCTCTGCAGGAAGAGGCGCTTTGCCCCGGATCGCCAGAGGGAGGACCGGGACAGTCGTGTCCTCCGGACCCTCGCCAAAGATCAGAGTTTTCTCCACGAAAACCCAACGGGTTTTCCAGTCATGCCTCTTCGGGCGCTCATCAACTAGCTTCAGCATTTTCTCGCGACATTTCAGTTGAAGCTAGCCACCTCCGCCGCTCATATTGGCCGGATAAAAGAAGGCCCTGAAGAGCTGTGGAGTGGCCCGAACCTTGCGCAGGGTGCACAGGACCTCGAACCCGATCAGGACCCGAACGAAGTTCGGCGAAAGAGCGTGCAGAGGCGTATCAAAATAGCGCAAGACTGACCGGAAAAAGGCTGACACGGGAAAGCAGAGACCGCACGTGAATAGATGTTCGCAATATACCGGGATAAAACCAACGGGAGCAGAATTTACGGTATCCTTGCCGATCTGAGGCATCAAGATTTTTGACTCAGCCTCTTCGACGGTGAGTCCGCCGACAGAGCGGCAGAGCTCATGCGCGAAGACAACGTCCTCTTCGGCGGTAGCAGATCGGATGGTATCCATGGAGCCCATGCTAGTCTATCGAAACTAATGCGGAAGAAATAAATTTGAGTTTTCAAAAGAGAGAAGCGGAAGTTTTTCCTGGACGAGGAAGATGATGAATCAGGATATAAGCAAAGGCCCTCCTCGAGCCTATCTGGTCTTAAATAAGAGGCATATCGGGGAAGGAAGCCGAGCATTTTTCCCGAAAAATAATATATGCTCGTGGGTCCCTCTGCAACGCAGAGAACGAGACAGTGGGGCGCGTGGGCTGGACGATGGATCTGAACCGTCCGCGCCATCCTAGACTGGATCACCGACTGCTCGGATGGATTTGAAAATTCAAAATCACATGATTTTCTGACCAACAGTCCAATGAATATAGTGTTTTGACTATACACATGGACTGGGGGGACTTGATAAATATGGTACTATTCCCTGGAATGGTCAAAGGCCCAAGCAGAAGGCCCAAGCTGGACTGGACCATGTTCCAGCCCACAGATGAGTCCAAGCACGGTAGCGGAGTATACTGTTCGATGTCGGCAGCTCAAATGGCTATAAATAGAACCAAATCAATGACTAGAACAGTTAAGTTCACTGCTCATCCCTACAAAATATCCCGATCAGAACTATGGTGTTCACCTCTGATTTGATCGTCGGCGTAGGCATAAGCCGGCCTGTCTGACCTCTGTTTTGCCCACGCAGGTTTACAGGGCTAAGCAACGAGAACGCTACAGGAAAATCCCAATCAGAACTTTAACATAACTCGTGCAAAAACATCCAAAGAAGCATGGGACATCCTTGCTCGGACCTACACTAATCCGTCTAAGGGTCACATCAACCAACTAAAGGAAAATTGAGGTCTCTGACTAAGGGAACCCAATCCATCTCAGACTACATGCAATATATTTCGTCTACTGCCGATCTGCTTGCTTCTCTTGGAAAGACTGTTGATGAGGATGATCTTGTCACTTATGTCCTCAAAGGACTTGATGCATCATATCAATCGTTTGTAGACGCAATCAATGCTAGAGATACAACAATTTAGTTTACCGATCTTCATGAGAAACTGATTGTTAAAGAGCTTGAAATCAAGACTACTGCCCCGCTCTCCAATGCACCAGCCACTGCCTTTAACGCACAAGCACGCCCTAATAGAATCAAGAATAAGGGGCTCTAATCTCAGCAGCAATGGCAGTCTCACCAATCAGTACCTAACTAGTACAATCCACGTCCCCCTCAGCCCCAAAACAGTTATCAACCATCACCCCAGTATCGCTCATCTCCTTCTCCAAAGAGTAATCAACGTCCCTTTCTGGGAAAGTGCCAATGGTGTCGCGAGATAGGTCATGTTGTTGGCCAATGTTCACTCTTCCTCCAGCAAAACCCTACTGCTCGCCCACCACCATCAAACCGGTTTCCATACCCAACACCTCAGGCAAATGTCAACACAACAATTCAGCCCGGTTCTCCTTGGCTTGTGGATAGCGGTGCTTCACATCATGTAACAAATGATTTACAGAACCTTGCATTACACCAGCCATATACTGGCCCCGTGAACTCGTCGTCGGTGATGGTAACGGACTTTCTATAACTCATTCTGGATCTCTTTCTATTCCATCTGTTTCCCAAAAGTTTCAACTCTCTGATGTTTTATGTGTTCCCAAAATGACCAAAAATATAATTTCTGTGTATAAATTCACCACCCAAAATCGTTACTCCATAGAGTTCTTACCTAATTGTTTTTATGTGAAGGCTCTCAGTTCGGGTACCCCTCTTCTTAAAGGTCGTTGTGTCGGTGGAGTATATCTTTTGCCATATCCTTCTCATCCAACCGTGCAGTCCGCCGTTCTCACTTCCGCTTCTTCTTGGCATCATAAATTTGGTCATCCGTCAAATGAAGTTCTCCAGCTTCTCAAATCTCAATGTCAGTTAGGATTTCCTGTTTCCAATATTAGTGATTGTAATTCCTGTTTAATAAACAAGAGCCACAAGCTCCCATTTTATCAATCAAGTATTACTTCTTCGAGTCCTCTTGAAATTATCTTTTCTGACGTTTGGACCTCTCCTGTCACATCTTATGACGGATTTCGTTACTACGTTATTTTTGTTGACCACTATACCAAGTATATGGCTCTACCCATTAAGAAAGAAATCTGAAACTCATGATATCTTCATTCGTTTCAAAAGCCTAATTGAAAATTATTTTCAAACCACAATCAAAGTTTTGTACTCTGATAATGGTGGGGAATATCTAGCTCTCAAAACCTTTTTATCCACCTCTGGCATCACTCATCTCACCACTCCATCCCATACTCCTGAGCATAATGGGTACTATGAACGTCGTCACCGACACATTGTAGAAATTGGCCTATCTCTTCTTTCATATTCATTTATGCACCTCATCTATTGGCCTCTTGTTTTTTCAACTTCTGTCTACCTCATTAACCGTCTTCCAACTCCTACATTATCCAACCTCTCTCCCTATTTCTATCTCTTTCAAACCCTTCCCAATTATCATAAACTCAAAAACTTTGGTTGTCTATGCTTTCCGTGGTTGCGCCCGTATTCTAATCATAAGCTTGATGCAAGGTCCGTTGAATGCATATTTGTCGGATACTCGTCTACTCAAAGTGCTTATCGTTTCTTAGATCCCAAAACCAACCGTATATACACCTCTAGACATGTGCAATTTGTTGAAGACACATATCCGTTTCAAACAAATATCTCATCCCCTAAACCATCCCTTGAACCTGAAGCATGGTGTTCATTTAAACTTCCTATCCTTCCACCCCCACCACATAATCCATCAGAACCATCTACCCCTTTCAGTCTGCAGCATCATGCCGAAGATGCTACTGAACCACCAATTACCGAAGCCGCCGAAACCGTACATGAAACAAATCGTGTTGCATCTTCTGGTATTGTTACTAGATCCAAGAACAATATTTATAAGCCTATCCACAAATTGAATCTCCATGCTCAGCTCCAACCACCGACTGAACCAAAAACCATTACCCAAGCACTCAAAAACCCGGATTGGCGAGATGATATGATTGCCGAGTTTACTGCTCTTTGTTCTAATGGTACTTAGGACTTAGTACCTGCTTCTTCTAATCAGAACCTTGTTAGGTACAAGTGGGTTTATAGAATCAAGTTCAATGTTGATAGATCTATCAACAAGTTCAAGGTTCGGCTAGTAGCCAAAGATTTTAATCAAAGGCCGGGTTATGACTACATCGAAACCTTCAGTCCTGTTGTGAAGCCAGTTACTGTTCGAACAGTTCTAGCTATTGCAGTGAGTCAAGGGTGGACTTTAAGGCAACTAGATATCAATAATGCTTTCCTACAAGGCACTCTCTTTGAAGATGTGTATATGTGTCAGCCACCGGGATTTGTCAACAAAGAATTCCCCAGTCATGTCTGCAAATTGAGAAAAGCTATCTATGGCTTAAAGCAAGCTCCAAGAGCATGGTACACCGAATTGAAATCATTTCTCCTTTCCCTTGGGTTTGTTAATTCAGTTGTTGATGCTTCTCTATTCATCCACAAAAACTCTATTGATGTTATGTTTCTCTTAGTGTACGTGGATGATATCATAGTTACTGGCAACAATTCTGAGTCGGTGCAACGTTTGATTTCCACTCTGGCTGCTCGATTTTCCTTAAACGATTTGGGAATTCTTTCTTACTTTCTTGGGGTTGAACTGCAACCGCACCCTGCAGGTTTATTCCTCAATCAACATAAGTATATCACTGATATACTGTCAAGGACCAACATGGAGGACTCAAAGAGTGTTGCAACGTCCATGTGTTCGTCAACTTCTCTTACCAAATCAGCTGGCTCATTGTTGTCATGTCCTATGGATTATCGAGCACTTGTAGGGTCCTTGCAATACCTTTCTCTTACATGGCCAGACGTTGCTTTTGTTGTTAAAAAACTCTCCCAATTTATGCAAGCACCTACTACTGAGCATTGGGCATCTCTTAAGCGGCTCCTTCGATATCTACGTGGTACTGTAGATTATGGTTTAATCATCCATTCCAAGTCTCCAACTACTTTGAATTTTTTTTCCGATGCGGATTGGGCAGGGGATAAAGATGATTTTGTCTCCACTACTGGTTATTTGTTGTACTTCGGGAAAATGCCAATTTCTTGGCGATCACGCAAGCAAAGATCAGTTTCAAGATCATCCACTAAAGCCCAATATAGAGCTCTTGATGATACAACATTTTAGCTTTTATGGGTGCTTTCCTTGCTGCATGAACTTGGTTATAGCAGGTTACAACAACCAGTAATTTATTGTGATAATCTAGGAGCCACCAGTCTGAGTTCGAATCCAGAATTCCACTCCAAAATGAAGCATATTGCCATTGCTTATCACTTTGTCCAGGAACTAGTCCAAAATGGTGATGTTCGTGTTTCTCATATTTCTCATATTTCTACTCATGATCAGATTGCCGACATTCTCACGAAACCGTTGCCTCGGTTCAAATTTGAGAGTCTGCAGTTCAAGCTGGGACTTTCTCAATGGCCGTCCAGCTTGAGGGGCATATTAATGGAAAGTAGAGCTATACATATTTGTTCTTATCAGATCATTCTAGCTGTACGAATTGATTCTAATCAGTTCATTAGTTAGGAAAGTATATATTTATTTGTATCTGTTCTTATTCTGTTTGGATGCTTACTTAAGCAGCCTCAGTTCATCAGATCAATACACAACAATTTCATCCCTTTATAAACAATTTCATCCCTTTATAGTAAAAAAAATTAACTTGTAATAACAAAACTATTGAACTGAACTGAAATAAACTGAATTGAACTGAAAGGTCTCATGTAAGGTCCCCTTACGCTAAGAGCATATCACAATCTACAAGATTAGGGTTGACTATACACAATTACATTAATTATTTGGATCATGAAATCAAAAAATCAAGGAAAAAAGTGAAAAGATATTGCTCAAAATCTGAAAGATCAAAGCAAATAAAAACATCAGGCCTAAAACATAAAAGATCAAACCAAATAAAATATCAGTCCAAAAAAAATCAAACTCAAGTATAAAAACATCAGGATTAAACAAAAATAATTCAAATAATTAAAAAAATTGTTTAGAAACTCTAATATAGTAGAATATGGTCTACTTTTGGGCTGCCCTTACCGTAAATAAATTTATCTGAACTGAACTAAAATAAATTTAAATTTACTGAACTGAACTGAACTGAAATAATTTTAAATACATTTAACTGAAATGAAATAAATTTAAATATATTTAACTAAACTGAACTGAACTGAAATAATTTAAATATTTATCATATATCATTGTAATCTATAGTAAAAAATGTAACTTATAATAAAAAAATTATTGAACTGAACTGAAATGAATTTAAATATATTTATCTGAACTGAAAAAAAATATAAATATATTTATCTAAACTAAAATAAATTTAAATATCTTGAACTGAACTGAAATAAATTTTAAATATCTTGAACTGAACTGAATTGAACTGAACTGTATTGAACTGAAAATCTCTAGCAAACAGGGTCTTACTAATTAATAGGACTTTGTAGTAGAATACTGGGATGTAGAAGATTCAAAGTTCTACACTCCTAGTTTTGGAAGAAACAAAGGTTAACATGGCATTTTAGGAATTTGTTAATATTAAATAATTAGCTTGTACTCCCTCCACAAATACAAGGCCCTTTAGGGGAAAGATTGCACTTGAAATAAAGACGACTCCAGGCCCGAATAAGGATCTTGATACCATGTAAGAATGTAAAGAGAGGAAAATAATGATTGAAATTGTTATCGATTCAATGATTCTGAGAGGTATTTATAATGTACCTTAAAAGGGATTGATTGTGTCAATTGGCAGGCTTTGACCTTTCGGAACTGCTGAGCTATTTTTAATATATACAAAATTGTCTACCCGAATTAAATAAATGGTGTTGTTGTTGTTAAAGTTTTTTTCTTTAGTTTATAAAATTCAATTTATATGAATTCACCCGTTAATCACCCGGTTCACCCATTTCACCCGTGGGTGGTGGGTGGACGGGTGAATGAATAAAAATTAGTGGGTGGGTGATGGGTGATGCTTCACCCGACCCGAATCCAACCCGTTGTCATTCATATTTGTAGTCCTCCTTGAACTTCCGGTGCCTCACGTTCTTCATCCTCACCAGCGTCTCCATCTCCAACACCCTTCACCATCTCCGATGTCTAGTCATTTTCCCTCACCGTCATCATGACTCCCAGTCTTCAAATTTGGACTCTCAATACACTTAGTCTCCTCAGTCTGACTCATAGTATTCACAGTCTCAAGACTCTCAACCATATGCACTTCCTTCTTCTATTCCACCCACTCCATATCCCAATGCACCTACCTGGTTTCGTCCTGCAGATCAATCTACTCATACCATGACCGCCCGTTCGTCCACTCACTCACTCAAGCCCATCATAAACCTATATGCTAAATATCCTTTAGGATCTTTACCGGTGCTCTCACAACCTCACTTGAACCAAAAAATTTCACCAAGCTTCTAAGACTCAAATTGGCACCATGCATGATATGCAAAATGAATATGATGCCTTATTGATTAATATGACATGGGATTTGGTTCCTCGTCTGATGAATGCCAATGTTGTTTGTTGTAAATGTGTGTACATGATAAAACAAAAGTATGATGGTTCCATTGAGCGCTACAAGGCGCGTCTCGTCGCCTAAGGTTTTCTTCAGGAAGCAGGAGTTGGCTACTTTGACACTTTCAGCCCAGTAGTTAAGGCCTACCACCACAGGTGGATACTAACAACGCATTTCTTCATGGTGATCTCTCCGAGACTGTATTCATGGATCAACCATAGGTGTTTGTTGCTCTAAATCAACCAACTCATATGTTTGTCGTATTCAGAAGGCTTAACTTGGAATGAAACAGGCCCCCTGTGTCTGGTTTCATAAGTTGACTGCATCTCTTTTTCGTCATGAAGTCAGGCACTCATGTCGTCTACATGGATGACAGTGTTATCAAGGGTTCTCATGCCACTTTTATTGAAGAATTTGGTGGTCTTTTTCACCATGACTTATTCTTCACTAAGTTGAGGTATCTTGCCAGAGTTTTACACTCCAAATTTCTCAACAAAAGTTCATTTGTGATACTCCTTGAGTGTTGTGACATGTCTGGCGCTCGCCTCATTTGTTTTCTGGCAAAACCTGGCTCTTGCCTAGTTGTAGCTGGCAAGCCACTACAAGATCCATCTCTCTACCACAATATTGTTGGTGCTTTACGAAATCTTATTATCTCTCGGCCAGAATTCTCATATGCTGTCAATCGGGTGTGTCAGTTTATGCATTGTCCGACTGAGGATCACTGGTATCTATCAAACAATTTTTGTGATATCTTAAAGGCATTATCTCCTATAGTTTAATTCTTCAAAAAACATGTGACTCTCGGCACGACCTTTTCTGATGCAGGATGGGAATTGGATCGGGATGACTGCAGATCCCAACATGGATTTACCATATACTTCGGTGATAATCTCGTTAGTTGGTCTTCTAAAAAGCAGAATGTGGTTGCCCGTTCTAGCACTAAAGCGGAATATCTTGCCATTTTCTTTGCCTTCTCTAAACTTATCTGGCTTCTACAGATTCTTTAAGAAATGCATGTCCATGTTGAGCTTCTTCCTATTCTACTATGTGACAATCTGAGTGCCACTTTTCTCTCAGCCAATCATTTTTTCCATCATCGGTCCAAAGCACATCAAGATCGACTATTAATTTGTTCGAGGACAAGTTGCTTCTAGTGATCTGGTTGTTCGTCATGTTCGATCTCTTAATCAAATTCTACATTTCTTCACTAAAACTGTTGAGAATCGGCATTTTTCTACTCTTAGTTCAAAGCTTGTGTGTGGTGGGAGGAGGGGGGGGGGGTATTACTATATCCGCGTTCATATGTAGAATATATTGTGATATATAGAATCAGTCTAAATGATACAATCAATCCCTACACATGGATTTAGACCATCCTTCGATCATGGTTGACCATCAATTTGAAGTAGTATACAAGTAATAAAATTATCTTGTGAAAGATCATTGGATTCTCCGTAACATAAATTTTGTAAATATCAACATATCTTTATTTAGGGGCAAACATGCTATTAAAAAATGGGCGGTCAAAGTTATTCATTTTTAAAAAACCAGAGAGTAATACCATGTCCATGGTAACGAAAAACTAATGGTTTGTTATGAAACCATTAATAATGGTGAGTGAATTGTCCATTCAAGTGGAGTTAGAAAGAGTTAGAAACTCCCTTGCATTTAGAGATGAGAAGTTCATTAAACATGTGTGCTTTATGACATGTATTAATACAAGCTTGTAACACACATTGGAGTAGTATAAATAGTCATTCCATTTGATGAACCATTTCTCCCATCTACTTTTCCTGTTTTGTTTCTCATACTTATATAATATTTCACAACAGTGTTATTATATTTAAATAATGAAAAACTTTTTAATATATTATAATACTACTTAAAGACTTGCAATGGAAGATTAGTGACATATCACATATCCAAATCCAAAGCAGTGAAATTACACTTTGCTCTATCAGCACAATGAAATATGAAAACCAACTGTACTTCTTATAATTGGTTTGACAAGAGTGTCTTGTGTGAATAATGCCATGTTTGGTAGAGTTTATATCTTGCTGCACTGAAACGAACTGAACTGAAATGAAAATTAATGTATTGAAAAGTGGAATCAACGTGACTGAATTAACCTGAATTTCATCAAATTGCATGCATTTTCAATGAACTGAACTGAATTGAACTGAACTGAACTGAACTGTTCTACAGATAAGCTCTGGCAAACATGGCCTAAATCATACGAAGAGACATGGCTTCATAAAACTCATCATTATAACTATAGGTCTTATATAAAGTTAAATTTTCTTAACTTTGAAATTAAAATTGAATTAATGAATAATTTAGAAAGTCCTATGTATATCTGCAACTTGACTATTTATAAAGTCAATGTTGTTTTACTTTAACCTTTAATTAATTGATAAATAATTTAGAGAATCCCGGATATATCTGCAATTTGACTATTCATAAAGTCAAAGTTGCTTAACTTTGACTGTAAAATTAAATTTACAAATAATATAGAGAATCCCGGATTTATATGCAGTTTGACTAAATTTAATTTATAAATAATTTAGAGAATCCCGTATTTATTTGCAATTTAACTATTCATAAAGACTAAGTTAGTTTAACTTTGACCTTAAACTTAAATTTATAAATAATTTTGAGAATCCCGGATTTATCTGCCATTTGACTATTCATAAAGTCAAGAGAAAAATGCCCACGTACCTCTGACTTCTTTGTTAAGTGCTTATGTACCCCTAAGTTTTTGTAAAGTGCTCTGGTACCTCTGGACTGACGTTGACTTTGTAAGTTTTACCTTTAAGAGCTCCGCTCTGAACATGTATGTTTATTTTCAACTTATCTCATAGTCGGGGAATACACATTTGGATGGCCTTGCAGAGGTTTTAGAGGTAAATTTTCAAAGTCAACGTTAGTTCAAGGATACTAGAGTACTTTTAAAAAATCAAGGGGTATAAGAGCACTTAACAAGAAACTCAGGGATACATGGACATTTTTCTCTAAAGTCAAAGTTGCTTAACTTTGACATTAAAATCAAATTGATAACATATCTGCAATTTGATTATTTATAAAGTCAAAGTTAAACAAAGTCAAAGTAAACAACTTTGACTTTAAAATTGAATTGATAAATGATTTTGAAAATTCCACATATCAGCAATTTGACTATTCATAAAGTCAAAAACTTTAACCAAATTAAATTGAAATATTCAATTATTTTAGTATGTGTTCTTGTTGAATTCATAATATTATATCATTAAATTATCAAATTTTTATATGAGCATTATTAAATATATTAATGATCACATATTTTCTGATAAAAGTTAAAATTTGTAGAAATAGTTAGGATGAGGAGTAAATTTTTTTCTTTTCTTATCACTTTTATTTATGCTCTACATTGTGTAATAGGGCCATTTACTTTGTAAAATTTTAACAAAAAGTAAAACTGGTTTGTATTATTTTTTGTATCCTTAACGGACTACACGGTGATGAAAAATAAGAGTTGTGGTAAGATTTAAACATAAGAATTGTAAAACATAAGAATTGTAAAACAATGCAAATTAAAAAATATAAATAAAAACGAGAAGAAGAAGTGACGCTGGAGAAGTCATTTAAATAGTTATTCTTATTGCTATTCTTCATCAAATGTAAATAGTTATCTTCTGCATTTAAATTGGCCGGGAATTATGAGCATGAATATCGCAAAAAATGTCACACTATTTCAACAATCTGTATCTGCTTTAATTTGAAAAAGGAAAAAACACGTTTTTATTGACGGCGATGTTTATCTCTAATTCGGAATAAAAACACAATCCGGAAAGAATCGAACCAAATCCAACGGCCAGGAAAAACCCAAGGCCCATCATCACACAATAAAAGAGGCGCCACCCAATATCCCACGAAGCGTAAAAAGAAAATTAGGGTTTTTAATTCTGAATTTCGGAAAAGAAAAAAGATTGCAAAAAAATAAAAAAAATTGCCCCAAATCCAAATTCTCACACACTCACACACTGTCTTCCCACCATGGAACCTAATGAAAGCAGTGGACACAGCTACTTCCATCACCAGATTCCCCACCACTCCCAACCGCCGCAACCGCAGCTTCAGCCGCCGCAGTCGCAGTCACCGCTCAATCACGCCGCAGCCGCCGCTACCACTGCTGCCTCCCCCAACAATGGACTACAGCCAGCCACCGCCGCCACCCCTACTGCTGCAACCGCGCCCATGGTGTACTCCTCCCACTCCGTCCCCTCCACGGTGCCGTCCGGCGGTATGGGGGAGTCTGTGAAGCGCAAGAGAGGGCGGCCGAGGAAGTACAACACCCCCGGGGAGGCCGCTGCTGCTAAGCGGCAGGCGTCCGCGTCTGCGACTTCTCCGACGAAGAAGAAGGACTTGGCGTTCAGCGGCGGGAGTGGTGGCGCCGCCGCCGCTTCATCTAAGAAATTTCAGCTGGCGTCTATGGGTAATGTTTTTATACGTGTTGTGCGTTTTGCTTTGAATCCTGTTTTATTATATAGGGTTGTGGTTTTGATTTCTTTTCTTAATTTGATAATGGTGAATTATGTATAGCAATTAGGGATATGGTAGTATACTGTACGGATTGTCTGCCTTTGCCTTTTAATGCTTCAGAGTCCATAAGGAGAAGAATTTTATTGCATTAGTACATGGCTAATTCTGGTAGTGTATGATACTTGCAAGTATGTTCTTCTTGTGATTTATTTAATTATTCTGAGGGATTTAGCAGAGTGAAGTAATTAGATGTGGATCTTTTGATTTTTTATTATTTGTTTTCCTTTACAGGTATTTATGAAAGTATCGGTAAGCAGGATATATGTGTTGATGTCCTTATGTTGGTTGTTTATTTGATATACAGTTTTCCAGCTTAATGAAATATAGTTATTTGATTAAATATTCTAGTAGAAGTTGGAATATCTAAAAGCAAGAATTTTAAACACATATTGATTGTCAAGCATCTACTCTCATTTATTCTTGAACACCCCTCCCACCCTATCCACATGACCAAATTTTTATTTAAAAAAAAATTCAAGCACTCTCCGATGAAACAGATTTTATTCAGGTTTATTTTGTTTTATGTTAGGGTTTCAGCTCTAGTACTTTGTATATTTAACCTTATATAATATGTTTAACTGCCTACCTAATGCTCATGATTTTCCTTTACCAATGCAGGTAGTTCTGGTCAATCTTTTGTACCGCATGTGATATCTGTGACTGCTGGAGAAGTATGTTCCCTGTTCAACCATCACTGTTTACTTTATTAATATCATAGTTTTTGATAGAAAATTCTTCTTCTTAAAGCAACCTTTTTGTTTGCTAGGGAGTTGATTCTTGTTTCTCCTGAAGAGAAAGAACAAATAATGTTTTTGTATCCCAATACTATCCATTTTTCAGCTTCTGCGTGCTTGTTTAGTAATCAGATCAACCTCTAAAACCACCACCACCGCTAGCCTCTTTAGCTATAATTAGTTACAGGGGAAATAGTCTATTTGTTTTTTCCAAAAGGACATGAAAATAAAGAATCAACTAAATAGCATATAGACGTTTGGAGGAAAATTATGATCTATTGGTTAGTTTTTCTTTCATTTAGGAGTGTTATTATATCCTTGAATAATTTTGAAGTGCATCTGGAAATAAAGAATTACTTTGTCAGTGACTCCTTGTGAAGGCTTGGCTTTTGCTTTTGCATATTATGGTGTTATGTTTGTTGACCACTTCTTGACTATTGTGTTTGACAGGACGTGCATCAGAAAATCATGATGTTCTCAAACAAATGCGGACATGAAGTCTGCATTCTCTCTGCATCTGGTGCTATATCTAATGCATCTCTGCTTCAGCCAGCTACCTCTGGAGGCAGTATAGCTTATGAGGTAGGAATGCTTTGCATGATACAGCTGTAAAGTAGAGTTCCTATTCAATGAATTGAAGCCCTGGGTTTGAATTCATTTTAGAGGGATACGATTAGCTGTGAAGATATTTATATCAACTATCGTATCACTCTCTTTTGGATGTAACCTAACATGTTATGCTATAATGTAGGGACGGTTTGACATCCTTTCTCTCTGTGGATCTTTTGTACGCACTTCTGAACAAGGGCGATCGGGAGGTCTGAGTATTTGCCTCTCCAGCACTGATGGTCAAATTATTGGTGGTGGAGTTGCTGGACCCCTTATAGCTGCTGGTCCTGTCCAGGTATATACTTGTCTTGACTGAAATGAAATCATGTCATTTATCCCCTGTCACCCTAGGGAAAGGATCTGCATGCCATGACCAAAGTATGCAGGATTGAAATAGACTATGGTGACGAAATAAGATCCACACAGCCAATGCCCTTTTTAATTGAGAGTATCCTTTTGTATTTAAGTTGGCAAATTTTAATTGTCTCATCACTGAAAAGAAAAAAGGGAAGTCTTTCCTAGATAATAAATCAGATCTGGGCTGAGAATGATGGGTTATATGACCAATTTGATCTACTTAAGTATATACTCCAGAAGTTATAGTTTAGTGCTCTTAAGTGGTTTCTGATGGATTGTTGAACTGATTTTGTGGAATTGAAACCATGTATCCTAAAGATTCTCCCAATATGCTAATGAAGGGTATCAGATAGGATATCAAATTAATAGTCATTATTTCTTTTGTTTTGCATATTCTCTGTGATCTTCTGTCTGTTGAGAACTTGCAAGTAGTAGTTAATTAATTCTATGTGATGCTTCATTGCTTATGGCATGGTTGACCAAATTTTGACTGATATCTTGAGGAAGTTTCCATCTGTCAATGTCTAACATGCCGAATACTTTGGCCAGGTTATTGTTGGAACGTTTGATCTTAAGAAGGATGGTAGTGGTGGGAGAGGGGAAGCATCAGCTGGTCAGTCGCCGCCACCAATGAGCGGGGCATCAAATCCAGGTGTGAGCTTGTGGGACTCACCTTTCCCGACAAGCATGGGTGGCAATCAGTTTGTGATGCACCCGGGGCCTCAGACCCATGCAGACATTGGAAACACGTTCACAGTTGATGGAATGGATGGTGGCTCATCCCAGTCCAATTATGGATCAGTCTTCCCCAAATGGAATCAGCGAGCACCACACTCAAAACTAGACGAGGAGAGTTGAGAAAATTGGCAAGTCTTCTGCATATATGTTTAGGACTTAGAGACAGGAGAGAGCCTTTTCCTTTGTGCCCTTGAAGGAGTTGAGTTAGTTGGTTTTATCATATTTTGTACAGGTTGTTATGAGCATGATAGCATCCATCATCCATCTTCTTGTCAGAGCTGATCTAATAGTAATATTTTCATTTGGATTTTTTCTTCTCAGACTTGTTAGAGACCATCTCATTGTTCAAACACTCTCCTTTTATTCAATCTAATTTCAACAGATTTTTGTTGTCCTTTGAATGTGTTTTTCTCTTCCATTTCTGCATTTGAGGAGTTCTTAGTAAGAGTAGTGTTATTCGATTCAGTTTGCAGCCTTTTCCAGTAATATAATAGAATAGTCTGTTTATGACAATCATTTGTAGTTTGTAGCCGAGATTCACACGGGCACCATGTGGCTTGTGGTACTGATTTAAGTTATCCACTATATTCATTACTAGTTTATGATTATCGAGAGCTGATAATCCCTTAGTTTTGAAGGTTTATGAATATTTGATGTCTCAACGTATTTTTAAAGCTGGAATTGAAGTTTTCAAGGTAATTCTACTGTTTGAATTTCACGTTGCATTGTTGTGATTTTTTCTCTGATAGGCATTAGCTTATAAATAAACAAATTGGACACGTTGATAAATATTGGCAATGAAAATTAGGGGTTGAGAGCCATTGGGTTTTAGTCCAGTGGTTAACGCATTACATTCGGCTAATCGAGAGTTACATGCCCCAAGGACAGTAGGAGTTGGAGGTTGACACTATCAAGTGAGAGTCTAGAACAAATTGTATAGAACATGTATCTAAACGTATTCATTATGTGTAATAAAAAAAATTAGGGGTTAAGAGAGATCCAACATTATTAAAAATAATTTTCATAATCGTTTAAAGAAAACATCTTTAAAAAAAACATATACTAGAAGTGCATTGTATAAAGAAAGAAAACATATACTAAATTCTATAATTGAGATAGAGGAATATTATTTTTTAAAAAAAATATAAAGTGCATTGTATTCAATACTAGTACTATAAGAAGATATGAATTTCATAATTTTTTTTTAAAAAGTACTTATTAAAGCATGGGGCCTATGGCCCTGTTTACTAGAGCTTATTTCTTGATGAACTGAACTGAACTGAACTGAATTGAACTGAACTGAAGTGAAAATTGATGTATTGAAAAATGGAATCAGCATGATTGAATTAACCTGAATTTCATCAAATTACATTTTCACTGAACTGAACTGAACTGATCTACAGATAAGCTCTGGTAAACCGGGCCTATGTTTATCACAAACCTAAACCAGGCTGGAGATTGTCAGATTGAAGACGGGAAAACAAAAAACCCAATTAAGCAGCAGTTTTCTCATATGGGCATGATTGAAAAATTAATGAAACTACAGGGGTGCATAGGAAAAAGAGAACGCCGTAGCCGTGTTCAAACAGCTTCTTCGTCAATCGTCTTCCTCTGAATATATTTAGTATAAATAAAGTTTAATTTCTCTACATTTCGAGATTCTCATCTAATCGAAGCACACAAGTGTGCATTGTATAGTATAAACCCACTAGATTGCTCCCTTATTATTTGCCAGAAAACATCAACATCACCATACACATATTCAAATTCATCTCAATTCAATTCAAAGCAGGCAGGTTTCCTTTTTTTTTGTACTGTCTGAATACCAGTACGCGGAATTTTCCTCTCAAGATTCCATTTTGAATAGTCCCATTTCCCATTTCTGGTCTGATCTTTGATGGGTTTATAGCCCCTTTGCCCCTTGAGGAGGAGGACAAGTGTAAGCTAACCAAGCTGTGATCTTGTAGAAGCTCTGTGTGCTTTTTCTGTTATTTTAAGGATGCTGCTCTAGCTGGATTCTTGTAGGAAAAGGTGCTGTCTTGATCAAAGGGCCTCCATTGACTTGTTTGGGAGCTTTGAGGTAGGATTTCGAATCTTGATTCCTGTGAAGTAAAGTTGAACCCAGCTTTCTTGATTGCATTTCACATTAGCTGAACAGGGTTTTGTGCATTCACACTGTAGTGGTGATATATTGGTGTATGAGTTGGATATAGTAGGAAAAGATCGACATTTTTCGCCTCCAAGGTGAATATTTATTAGTTTCGGGTTGTACTGGATCTGGTGATTGGGATTTCGGGTCTTAGGTTTTATGGCATCCCTGTCTAAGTTTTACTTGAGGTTCTGAACGATTCAGACTTGGCGAAGATGGATCGAATTTGATGGAATGCTGCTGGCATGGAAACAAGGATGAGAGTTATGGTTTCTGGGATTCTGGTTACTTTGATGATGATGATGATCTTCTTGTCTGTGTCAGCATCTGATGGGGAGTTTTCACAGTGCCAGTGTGAGGACGACGGGGGTTGGTGGAGCATTGGGATGATTTTGGAATGCGAGAGAGTGAGTGATTTCTTGATTGCTATTGCATACTTCTCAATTCCGTTAGAGATGCTTTACTTTGTTAGCTGCTCAAATGTGCCATTCAAATGGGTGTTGCTTCAGTTCATTGCATTCATTGTTCTTTGTGGATTAACTCATTTACTCAATACATGGACCTACAATGGTCGCCAATCCTTTCAATTGATGATGTCTTTGACCATTGCTAAAGTCCTTACTGCCCTTGTTTCCTGTGCTACTGCCATCACTCTTATCAGTTTGATTCCTATTGTTCTTAAATTTAAAGTTAGAGAACTTTTCTTGAGACAAAATGTTATGGAGCTTGGCCAGGAGGTTGGGATGATGAAAAAACAGACAGAAGCTGGTTTGCATGTTAGAATGCTGACTCAAGAAATCAGGAAGTCAGTCGATAAACACACGATTTTGTACACAACTCTGGTCGAGCTTTCGAAGATTTTGGATCTTCAAAATTGTGCAGTTTGGATGCCTAATGGAAACAGAACCGAGATGAATTTGACTCATCAGTTAAGTCCTGGTCCTAATCAAGAGTGCAATCGTGCTCTTCCAATGAATGACCAAGATGTACTAGAGATAACTGAGAATAAAGGTGTTAGGTTTCTGAGGCAGGATTCTGTTCTCGGAACTGCTAGTTGTGGTGGTTCTGGTGAACCGAGTGCTGTTGCAGCTATTCGAATGCCTATACTTCTTGGTTCTAACTTCAAAGGAGGCACACCTCAAGTTATTGACACTGGATTTGCCATATTAGTTCTGGTTCTGAGAAGTGGAAATGACAGTGTTTGGAGCTATAGTGAGATGGAAATAGTCGAAGTTGTAGCTGACCAGGTGGCTGTTGCTTTATCACATGCTTCAGTTCTTGAGGAATCCCAATGGATGAGAGAGAAACTGGAAGAACGGAATCGTCTGCTCCAGAAAGCCAGAGAGAATGCTGTGATGGCTAGTGAGGCAAGAAATTCATTTCAGAAAGTAATGAGCAATGGGATGAGGCGGCCTATGCATTCAATAATGGGTCTCCTATCTGTTTGTCAAGATGGAAACTTGAGCTCTGAGCAGAGGATTGTCATTGAGACCATAGTGAAAACCAGTAACGTTCTTTCAACCCTAATAAACGATGCGATGGAGATATCTGACAAGGATGAGGGCAGGTTCCCCTTGGAGGTGAAGCCCTTTAAGCTACACTCTATGGTGAGAGAAGCTTCCTGTCTTGTCAAATGCTTGTGTGCCTTCAAGGACTTTGGTTACTCTGCAGATATCTCTAGTGTTCTGCCTAATCAGGTGATGGGAGATGAGAAGAGAGCTTTTCAGGTTTTGCTTCACATGGTTGGGCATCTTTTGAATGTTAATGATGGAAGGGCCTCAGTAACTTTCAGGGCGGTTTCGGAGAGTGGAGTTCAGGAAAAAACAGATAGATGGGATACAAGGCGAGCAAACTCATCTGAAGAGTGTGTGAGCGTGAAATTTGAAATCGAAGTTAATGCTGAAGGTTCTCAATCGGAGAACTCCATTGCCACTACACATTTTGGAGGGACAAGGCATAATAACAAAGAAGTTAAAGAGGGCTTGAGCTTCAGCATGTGCAGGAAACTTGTGCAGGTTAGAATTTTTTTTTTTTTTGATTGATAATTTGATATTGATTCTCATCTTACTAATTATGCAATCAAATGTGACATACACGTTTCTTATGATTCCCAAATGTGATGCATATCTCTCTTTGCTGTCTAGCTTAGAATAAAAAAATGTGGGATGTATATAATTTTTAAAAAGTACACCCTAAGTTTTGCAGAAAGACTCGAGTTTCCTTGTTAAAACTAGGTATGTTCAAACATGCTCTTGCTCCGTGAATGACAGCACGATAGTGTTCTTCCTTTATGGTGTAGGATAAAAAGGACTAAAACTGCTCTGATCTCCTGAAACATTTTTGGATTCAGATGCTTATTAAGCAGCTTCTCCAACTACGAAAACTGAATATAATACGTAAAACCGTAAAGCTGGATGTAATTTGAATACTAGTTGCTCGTGATTTCTGAATTGGTCTTTTGCTCGTCTAAAAAAGACGTAGAATTCCTTCTGGTGATGTCAATCAATTTTCACTATAGTTGAAGTATTATCCATTTCTTCATTCCTAAGTTCCGAACATTATTATCCACAAAGTTTGATCTTCTGCGCAAATCTAAATATCTAGCTTCTGATCCTAGTCGTTATAATTGGCATGGTAAACACAAGGATTTGTGAAACCCGTTTCTTAGTAGTTCCTGGCCTTTTGACATGTGCAGATGATGCAAGGAAACATCTGGATGTCCTCAGATTCTCAAGGCCAAGCACACAGCATGACCCTTCTCCTCAGATTTCAGAAACAGTCCTCATTCAGAAGGCACCTCTACGACCTAGGGAGCACCACAGAACAGTCCATGTCCAGCTACATGTTCACCGGGCTCGACGTTATCCTAGCCGATGATGATGGGACGAACCGAATGGTGACAAAGAAGCTCCTCGAGAAACTCGGCTGCAACGTGACTGCTGTCTCCTCAGGATTCCAGTGCCTGAGCACTCTAGGCCCTCTGGCCACGGTTAGGGTGGTTTTCCTGGACCTTCACATGCCGGAGATGGACGGGTTCGAGGTGGCCATGAGGATCCGCAAGTTCAGGAGCCGGAGCTGGCCGTTGATCATAGCTCTGACTGCTAGCGCGGAGGATAACGTGCTCGAGAGGTGCCTCCAGGCGGGCATGAACGGGCTCATAAGGAAACCGGTTTTGCTGCAAGGCCTTGCTGATGAGCTTAGAAGGGTTCTTCAAAGAGCTGGCGATTCTCTATGAAGATATCTTGTTTAACAGTGATTCTTTTTATATAGCATTTATACACACAGAAGACTAGGCAAAAACCTGCAACATGATTTTCCAGCTAACAGTTTAGAACTCTTATTGGATTTGGCCGGAATTGATTCAATTTCAATCACTGGCCTCAACTTTCAGATTTCTGTGGTAAACGACGCCAAACTCTAAGACTGTTAATATGCATTATGTCATTCATACAATTCTTTAAGTCACAACTGGTGATTATGATAGATTGTGAAGTCATATTTAAAGCAAATTCAAAATGTGTCATATGATGATGTCTGAGTAGGAGGATTATCAAAAACAATTTATCATCATATGATAATATGATAAATTTACATTTAAATAGTATGATGATTACATAACTTCAGAATATATCATGATAATTCTATGATGTTTTCCTACAATAAAAATTAATTTTTTTCAAAAACTATCTTAAATATTGAGAACGTAAAAAAGAGAGTATAAAACTGTCTTTACTGAAATTTCATAAAAAAAATTAGTACATAAATGCACAGTCCGAGCATAGTCTCAGGACGACGTCGGATTCTGCCTGTTGAGCTTAAACCCCATGAACCCAAAACCCTTAGAAGCAGAGGCGCCGGTCTTTCCCCTTTCGAAGTCATCAAAGCCGCCGTTCTCCGCCGCCGGAGGAGGAGGAGGAGAGGTATAGAGATGAGCGAAGCGGAGAATTACTACTCCAAGGATTTCGAGTGGGAACATCTCCGGCGCGAGATCGAGACTGACCCCTCTTTCCTCCATCATTCCCTCCCATTTATCAGTGATGATGATGATGATAAAAACGGTGTACGCTCCGACAGCTCTTCTAATTCATCGCCTCTCCAGGATTCTGATGCCTGGAATGACTTCCACTCTCGCCATTCAACTGGAAAGTTCTTCAAGGTACCCTCCAACCGCATTCTCTTCATAGTCTGCGCGTTTCCCCTCCGTTGCATCATTAACTTAAATTATAGCTACTCCTTCAATTTTGAATCCAAAAAGTGAATCTTTATGGCGATGCAGTTGAGAATAATAGTAGTTGTAACCAGTGTTTGCTGTTTATAACGTTGCATCAGATAATGGCATTTCTGGAATTTGTGTTCTGTTTTTGTTGATGATGACATTTGTTTCCGAAATGCAGGAGAGACGGTACCTACTCAAGGAGTTTCATGAATTGGCTTCGTGTGGGGCACATTCCAAAATTTTGGAGGTTGGATGTGGTAATGGCAGTACTGCTCTGCCTATTTTGAGGTATAACTGATATCTGAATTTTAGTTTCAAAGAAAGTAGTGAAATTTCTGTCTCATGAAAGTAATCAAGTTTGAGTTATCAAATTGGTAGCTGGAAGTGAGTTGAAGTAGTGACTTGTGTTTAAGATTTTAAAGAAAGAAAAGTGACATGCTGGTCTGAGGAGTAAACTTAATGAACATTGAATTTTGCTTTTGAGATTTTGGTACTCGTTCCATTAAATATAGACACTTGCTCTTCAGGATAAGGTTTAGGTTATAGTTCAATGTTTTGGTAGTGAACTTGGAGGGACAGGTTAGTCTCATGTCGATAATATGGTAAATCTGAAGTCACCTTAACCAAAGTGTTGCAATTCACTGCGATATAGATAAATGTGTGTTTAGGATGTAGATGATTGGTATTTAGTCCATACATATCTTAATTTTTCTTCTCATGTGGTTATTTGTGTCTCCAAATTATGATACGAAGTTCTTTCTGAAATTCTAAATAGGGCTAAGGAGGACATTGTGATTTATGCCTGTGATAGTAGTAATGAGGCTATTAACAGGGCACGAGAGAATATCTCTGCTGCACACCTGATCTCCACTGAGGACCGTTTCCATCCCTTCTTATGTGATGTTTCTACATGTGGATTTCCAAAGTGGTTAGCTTGTAGCTCTTGCCAAGAAAGATTTACAAAAGAGGTGTGTTAGCTCTTCTGCTGAGTTATAGGTTGTGTATGTGTTTCATATGAACTGTATTTCTTTATTGATAATTAGAATAGATGACTGCTTTTCCGAGCCTCATTCAGATGTAATGAACTGAAAATAGGGAGAGCTATATGGATCGTGCTCAGAAGAGGGGACTTGCTGCATCGGTGGACTTGATTTTGTTACTCTAGTATGTGATCTATGTTCTATTTGTTTTGATTTAATTTTGTTGATGTAGCTAACTTGAAGACCTTTGGTGTCGGGGAACTCATATCATTATGGTTTGGTTGCTTTGTTTTTTACCTACCAGATATTCACTTTATCGGCAGTACCTCTCCACAGGATGCCAATGGCCATCAAACAATGCTTCTCTGTGTTAAAGCCGGGTGGGATACTCTTATTCCGTGATTATGGTAATGATACTTAGTCATGATAATTGAGAGCTTTATTTGTGACATTCAAGAATTTTTCTTGTTTGTTTCCCTGATATATATATTTTGGTTGATATTTCACGCAGGTCTTTATGACATGAGCATGCTCCGTTTCCATCCAAATCAAAGAGTAGGATATAGGGAGTACATGAGAACTGATGGAACACGCTCCTATTTCTTCTCTTTGGAATTTACTAGAGATCTCTTCTCTAGGGCAGGATTCAAAGAGGTTTGTGTTCTTATCATTCTCATTCGTCTGTTAAGCATAATGCGATGGGAATTTTTGTAGATTGTAGTGTTAAATCCCTAAAGATCTCTTTATCTAAAATTTTCTTCTACAAGTATGTGGTTTCCATTTTTTCTTGCTCTGCCTTCTCGTTCGGGATAATGCAATGTCTCATTATTGCTAAATTTTGCAGCTTGAGCTGGAATACTGTTGTGTAAGATCCACGAATCGTCGGAATGGGAAGATTATGAGAAGGGTGTGGGTTCATGGCAAGTTCCAGAAACTTTAATAAAGCCGGAGCTGGGGATTCTCGGGGTATAGGAAAGGCATCAAGTTCCACAAGACAAAAAGATGAAACTATTCCAGAAACTTGAATACTACCTCACATTTCTTTGGGACCAACTCACATTATTCCATTAATATGTATTTTCACATCTCATATTTCTGTTTATTTTTCCATCTTTGAATTGCCAAAGTAGTATCAAAATGTCAGTTTCTCATGTTATTGTTTATTTGTACGGAGTAATTGTATCCAATGCAGCCTTATCAGACTACAAGTAATTAGGTATGCCGTCACTTTCCACGTTCTGCTGCTTTTAGGCATCACTAGTCTGAAGAGGCAAAAGGTTTCAAAAATCTTGTCCCAAACCTAAAAAGATAAGGTTTGATCTTTTAGGGTTGTTTTCTCCTAAAAATAATTATACCCCAACTGCACAATAACAAGTAAACTTATGAAGTACACATGAAACCACAGTATTGATGATATTGAACTTCACTTTCTGGTTTTTAGAGTTGTCTATTCTTTAGAGCAAGTCCAACAAATACTCTATAATACAGATTTTGGTTAAAAGTGCAAGTTTGCCCTTTAAACTTTTCTATAAGGCGAAATTATGCCTTTGAACTTTTTATAAGATCAAAATTACCCTTTAAATATTTTATAAGTTTGTCCTTGAACTTTCAAGTAAGGTGTAACTTTGCCCTTCAACTTTTTATACACTCCAAAATACTCTTTAATTTTTTTCTTAGAGGTGAAAATTTTCATCCAAACATTCAGAGACAATGCATTAGGCCCCGTTTGCTAGAGTTTATTTCTTGCTGAACTAAACTGAACTAAACTGAAATAAATTTAAATATACTGAACTGAGCTGAAATAAATTTAACTGAACTTAACTGAAATAATTTTGAAGTTTATCATATATCATTGTAATCTATAGTAAAAAAGAAATTTATAATAAAATATTTATTGAATTGAATTGAACTGCAAAATATAAATATGTTTATCTAAATTGAAATATACTGAACATAACGGAAATAAATTTAAATATATTTAAATGAACTGAACTAATCTCCAAAAAAACTCTAGCAAACATGGCTTAGTCACGTAGAAGAAAGAGTATCCGATCATTAATAAATGAGTAACTTCTTATTATGAAGTGCTCTTATAAACTTCAAAATCATAACATTTTAACTAAAGAGTGTTTTCATATCACGAAAATCGAAATCAAGGAGATTCTATATATTGTGATACTATTACGACAAGTTCTTTCCATGTTATCTGAACTTATCTTAACTCATTTAAACTTAAAAAATATTATTTTAACTGAACTCATTTGGACTGGAAAAAAAGAGATGCTTAACTTAACTTATCTGAACGAAAGTAAATAAAGCAGCTTCACTAAAACGAAGGGATGAAAACAATCAATTCCAACATATTTGAAAACTATTAAACTAAATATAATATAATACATTTAACGTAAAATATGGTTATATTGGTTGAAATATACCGAACTGAATTGAACTAAAATATATAGATAAAATGAACTGAACTAATTTAATTGAACTGAAAATAAATAATCATTTTCATTATATTTGAAATTTATTAATCTAAATGTAACGTAATACATTAAATAATAAAATATACTGAAGTGAATTGAACTGAAGTGAAAATGATTGTGTTGAAAAAAAGAATCGGTACTAAATTAACCTTAATTATTTCATCAAATTATGCCTTTTATTGTTTTGAAAATAACACTATTATTAAATAGAAAATGCAGAATTACATAAAACACGTCCTAGCCTTATCGCTATCTCATGTTCATTCCCAACTACTAGTCTACTAACTTTAATTACTTCCACATATGAGAAAGCGGTAGCTAAGAAGCTAACCATTTCTTCAATCAAACACTTGATTTCCCAAGGAGGTTCCTCCGGATGTTTTAGTGCCGCTACCAGGGTAGCTGAGTTTGTAAGCAGTCTAATGTTTTGGGTTTGACGAACCCTACAAGCTGCTTTAAGAGCTCTCCAGCAAGCCAATACCTCTGCTTGTAAAGGAGATACACATGTGAAAAAATCCGATCCTGAGACTTGTTCATGACCATGTTCAACAACTCTAGTAATCGACCATGCTCCTGCTCCCACTTGACCCCTTTGCTGATATGATTCATCTACTTTTATAATCGACAGCTCAGACTGTGATGAAGTCATCGGAATTCCTCCCGTTTCTAATCCTTCCGAGATGAAGGAGCTCGGAAAGTGTGCTGCCTCCCTGGTTTCCTTTTTTCTCACCACGTTTTGATTCATTTCAAATTTCTGATTTGCTGCCATGACACCACCAATAGAATCCAGTGCCACTCCTTCCATAGCAAGTTTACATCTTTGAGACCATATTTCCCAGATTATAAACAAAGACTTGTGAAGTTGATCATCTGATGTTATGCTTTCCACCCATGCCTGTAACCATTCTCCAAAACTTCCATTAGCCAAATGAGGATGGAAACCTGCTTGATGTGATTCATTTTCAGATTGCAATGAGCATCTCTGACATATTTCTGATGGGATGATTTTTTTTCTCTTCAAATTAACCGCTGTTGGAGCTGCTTTCTTTATTAACCTCCAGAGAAGTATGATTATTTTATAAGAAATTTTTAAGTTCCAAATCTTTTCGTAGAGCTTCCTCTAGCATACTAACCTTCCATATTGTTGATCTGGCTTCACATATTTGCTGTTTTCACATATTCATATATGGCGACACATTAACCCTAAACATGGCTAGAGCTTCACATAATCCTCTTGCCTTAGGTTTTCATCAGTACATGTGGAGATTATGAAGCCATCCTGAATGTTTGCATCCGCAACCTCTCTGTACCTCGCCCAACGAGTAGCCATGTAATTCTCCGGGATGTTGGTATTACGGCACTCCGGTCTGTTCCTGTGTGCATTCAATGAGGCCGGAAACATCTCCTTCCTATGATCATAGGCAATGTCAGTAATTAGGGTTAATGTGTAGCCAGATATGAATATGTGAAACCAGCTCTCACCCATATGTGTAGCCATATATGAATATGTAAGGAATATGAAAACTGAGAGTAGTGGTTCATTTGGCTTCACCCATATTGTTGCCCTCAGGTATTTGCCGTTTCTTGCTAGTCTAGCATCCACGTCTACATCAATGATCTCTCCAGCCATGTTTGCTGCTTTGATTGCCGCCATGGGATCTAAATATTCCCCAGGTAATCCATGAATCTGCACACCAATGTTAACTTTCTCTACCTTAGCTCTTCTCAGTGAAATCCCTTCCCCATATCTTTTCAGTGCCAACAACCCTCCATCAATTGCAAACAGACTTCTACACAACATTGCTAAAGCTTCTTCTCTTGTTGTGAACTTGGTAACAAAAAAGTTATCACATTTCTGGATCACTTCTACTTCCAGCTTCCAAAACTCCTTAACATGCGCATCCATTCTTTCCAAGCTAAAATCCCTATTATCCATCCAGAATCCTAGCAAACAGTTTTGTAGCCTCTCCGCCGCGCTGGCGATATCCTCCTGATTAAACTGAACTACCCCGCCTCTCCTTACAGGTCTGACAATATCATCAAGGTCTTAGAGCCATGCATGAGGATCCCTTCTCTCTTCCGAGTAATTAGACCCGGAAAATATGGGGAAGAAGTCCTGATGCATGCTCGCCGATGCGAAAGACATATTTGGAGCAGAATGAGTAGGTCTATTTGAGTTTTGATGTTTGAACTATTTCTGATAATTACCTCTTCTTCATCTCCTATTTATAGAATTCCTCCTCCTCCCAGCCCTTTCAAATTCTGGACAACTCTCCCCACCCTCTCGATTATCCCACCCACATGCATTATACATCATTACTTTCTTGTATAACCAAGAAATACCTCTATAATAATTTCCAAAGTCTATTTTTCTAGCTATTTCTCATAATCATTTTAGCCAGAAAGGAGACAGAAAAGTACCTTTTTACAATATCGAGTTCGGCGGTGTTTCTATTTCCCATGACCTGCCGCCAATCTGCCTCGATGTCGTGCGCTTCTTTATAAAGCTCCTTTTGCCTCTGTCTTCACCGCTCCCTCTGCCCAATCACTGTTCCCACTTCCACACTCGCCCTTAGACCCTCCTAACCTAGCCTCGCAAGAAATCGTTGTTCTTTGTGAGCTAGACCCTCTTCTAATTTTATATCAAAATGATTCAGCTTCTCGGAATGATGAATTTTCACAGATAATTTGTGATAAAACCAAGGATTTGATGAATTAACCAGGAAAATTGATAAGAAAATTGAGGGTTTTTGGTTTAGCTTCTTTTAGAAGCTGAAAGTGATTGTGCTTCTCTCTAGATTTTAGAGAGAGAAAGTGCTCATCTCCCATCAAATTATGATTTACTAAAGTGAAAATTAATTTATTGAAAAAAAGAATCAATATGACTAAATTAACCTAAGTTTCATCAAAACATATTTTTACACGAGAAGGTCTTGGATGAGAGTGTCCCACCATAACCTTATGGTAGGACGAATGATAGTTCATGTGTTTGACAGTTTTGTTTGTGTGTTTAGCACATTTATTTATCTTTCTAAATTGATTAGTTCATTTACATATGAACACAACTTATGACAAACAAAGGTGTGAAACACATAAACAAAATTGAACTTAACTAGATTTGAAAAATAAATAAATTTATTAAATTGAACAAATTGTCTAAACTAAGCTGAATTCGTCTAATCAGAAAAACAAATATGTTTACTGAACATAAAATTTACATACCATAAGATATTGCCAACTTGGTCTTTTGATCAACATTAGCAGCTACATATGGACGCTCCAAATCAATTGTCATAGCATGTCTCTCTCTGCAGTATAAACTAATATTATCCCTACAAAAGATGGTGGTCAAAAAAGTTTTGTTGCCCAACCCAAGTAAGCAAGACATTGATATTCACAATTTTATCACTTTCAAAACCGAATTTAATATTCTTAATTATTTGATCTCATCTGATTAAATCCATTAAACAAAGACTACGCTCACCAACTATGCTAATTTGGCCGGGTTAAGAAAACAAAGAGTTGACCCAGCAAGTTTAGTAACATTCAGGCAAATTATCAGGATCAAACTCAGGAAAAATAAACCTCTCCGACCAACGAATAAATTCGCATTAGTTTATTTCTTCTGATCATGAATCCCTTTGCAGCAAAATAAATTAGTCAATTTATTCTGTTTCAGAGAATAATATATATGATTACCAGATTAGACTTCAACTTTACCAAACAATTAATTAAGTTATTAATTAAGCTTTTGTGGTGGAGGTTTTCTTAACCTCCAGGGTTTTGTACTTTTCTTTTTTCAAAGGATTCCCATTCATACATTAATTCAAAGTGTGGAACCCACGTTTAAATTTGACAAAATTAGGCAAAGAGATTAATCAGCAGATGCAACTTACAACAACGTACGTGTGCAATTAAGGAGTTAGCCCCAGCCAATGGTTAATAATAATAATATTTTTAATTTTGATGATCATATATGATGAAACTATTAATCAAACTTTAGCTAATAATGCCATATAAAAGATGACCAACTGAATTAATAACTCTAAGCTAATGATAGATCTTATATCACTCTTAAATAGAATGATTTGCTTTTTATGCAGAAGTTAATGTGCAGTGGGATTTTTAATCTTATAACATCACATGAATTACTTTAGATTGAGGATCAGGGTCCGTGTTCTTAAAATATCATATATCTGTTCCCCAACTTTACTTTTTCCTGAACTGGAATAAATTGAACCATAGAATATATATAATAACAACATTAAATTAAATTTCATAAAATTGAACCAAATGGAAAAGAACCGAACATTGTAACTGATCATCGATCCCAATGAGATCCAAACATGCATTATTGCGAGTCTAAATATAAACATAGACTAAGGTTTTATCTAAAAAGCTAAAACATGATTAGTTAATAATAATGTAAGTTTTTGCAGTATTGCATAAATTATAATAACTTAACATTAATTGTTGAAATCATTTATTTTGTAAACTAATCTAACTTAAATTGAAGTTATAAAAAATTTGTGATAGTAAAGTTCAAATTTATTAGTTTAGAATATAGGTGAACTGAAGTACTCCCATTCCCATTGGAGTATAGTAATTAGTAAAGAAGATGACCTTGTTTGTTTACCTAATTTCATGTCACTTATAGAACTAAGGAGTAATTACTATATTATGTGAGATTTATAAATTCATTTTTTCTTAATAAAACATCCAAATATAACAAACAGCGCTCTCTACGCTCTTGATTTTTTTCATTAAAAATGTATACATATATATTATTAATGTACCAATTGCAGTTAAGTCTGTACAATAATATCAGACAAATTTTTGGGTGAGGCAGCCTCACCCAAGAGGCAGAACCAATTAAACACTGTTTTTTGTGAGGTTTGATGAACGGACACAAATGTTTTGATGAGGTGATATGTTTGATGAACTGACACCGATATTTGATGAGGTGGCGTCGAGATTTGATGAGGTGGTAGTGAGTTATGATGAGATGACATCAATGAAATTTTCTTTATTTGACCTTGTATTATGGGTGAGGCTGCCTTACAAGAGAATTACTCATAATATAATTTCGATGTCAGAGAGAAAAATATTTTACCTTTTCCAGTTCCAACTACTTTGTGATTTTGTACTAGGCTTAGAAGTGCATGCGAGAAATTTGTTTATTGTTAATGCTACACGGTCAGCTGTAACATTTCATAACTAGGAGTGGTTGGTTAAAATATCAGTTACTTTAATCCCAATTAATTACTCCTTTTATATTACTGTACTACTACCAAACAACCGATCGATGATCCGATTTTGAATACAAAATTTCTTGTGGTGCGTGCCCGACTTTGTTAAAGGAGGTCATGAGCATGTGAGATTGAGGAATAGAATAACAAAGTCGCATGTTTTGCATATCTTATCATCCTATTCATCAATCTCACAAGCGTTTTGCGTATCTTATCATCCTACGCTTAGTTTGAAGGGAGTGATAGATTGATATCAACATATATTTGTACATATTTAGAATAAGGTAAATTCGTTGTATATACTAGATTTATATTCTCACAAAACCTAACAAGTTCAAGGGGGGAATCAATATCGCCTTAATTACAGCGGCACTGTTACCGGCCGGCTACACATGGAAAAGAAAGGGGACAAAAAGCTTCACATGGAATGATCCAGGTTATCATCAACTCAGGTTCAGTCACACAGTGATGGCTTTGATTTAAAATTGTCGGTTTATGCCAAAATAAATTACATATTTTAATAAAACAATCATTCAACAGCAGCTAAGTAATTAATTATAGTGCGAGTTCGATTGGGCAAAAAAGAAGCTCTTTCTTACACATGATCAGCAATACCTAATCAATTACTAAAATATTCCCATAAACAGCGATATGCAAACCACTATATCATTATCGATCGGCACCAGAGAAGAGAACTGCTACTTCAAACTGATAGTGATCACCTTAGCACATTAATTATTCTGACACTATTTAATTAATTTCAAATGTTTGATTATCAAGAAGATGAAATCACGTATCACGTACGGGGTTGAATTTATACACAAACTTTTTATTGAGTTTAATATATAATTATGTATTTTTGAACCTAGTCAAAACAATTTGGTTCCATATATATATATGCACATTTTCGAAGCCAAAATACCTAGTCAATGTATAATATAAAGGGTTCACTTAGCAACAATGTATAATGATGATCCATTAACATATTCTCGCGTCAGAATAATTAAAGAAAAAGCCAACCCAGAATGCTAAGCACAGTGGAAGAAAGGAGGAGATGATGCAATCATTAATTTGTTAATTCTTTACATTAATCATGGATTCTCTATCTATGCCCACTCACCTCTCAAATATGCCTTCCCTATTTTTTTAAATAATTTTTTTAACATAATGACACTCATCTCAGTTTGCTTAGACTCTAAATTCTAGCTCCTTTAAACAAAATAAAATTCCCAAGAACTTAAGGGCATCTACTTGTAATAAAATGGTCATATGCCATATTGACATTCTACTACCCGACTCGACGTTAGTGTAGTTGCTCTTACAAATCGGCCATCAAATTAGGTGCAAGCGATTTTAGTTTTGTTTGTTACAGCATGGTACTTCAAGTGCCACCGCACACGCTTTCAGGCTTCACCGTTATAGTAACGGCTTGTCATTACTTTATCTAAGTTTTTTTTCTCTTAATTTTGTTTGCGATTTACTTGGTATAAGCTATGCTTGTAAAATTGGTCAAATATTTATGGGTTTTCCGATATGATTCGAATGGTGCGTTGAGTAACAATTCAAGTCAGCGTAGTTTATCTGTACATTTCAAATGCCTTGGTTCTTGAAAACAATTTGAAAATTTTCTAACTGCATGCCTCCGGAAAAGATCTAAATAACCCTTAATGAGATTGATCGAGTAAATATTGCAATATATCAAAGGATTAAATCATCAGGAATTGTCCTTGGTAATTAATGACCATTTACGAGCTTTTGTCCTCGCCATCCCACTGATGATTGTAGCCTTAGATATAGAAAATGCTTTGTACCTTCATTTCTAAAAAATTCTTTGTAAACTCGCAATTTGACCCCCTAGTAAAACTAAGAATAGAGGATTACCAAATTATAATTTGTACATTTTTAACGTGAATGACAAATGAATAACCCTCTCTTTCTATTAAAAAAAACTGCATATTATAAAATAACATTAGAAATTTTAAATTGGGAATGATTTATACTTGCGGATCCCTTGTTAAAGCGGTTTATGACTTTTGCTGGTGACATTATATTCCTTACGGGATATTAATCTTTTATTGAATCTCATCTTTGTAATAAGATAATTAGTCTGATGATTAGCATTTAGTTTGATTATCCTTGATAGGACATTTGGGCTACATGTTTAATTTCACTTATTGTAATCATGGTTGGGCGTTTCTCAGCATTACAAATAACACTTTTCAAAATAAAAATGAGGCCACGTGCATTTATTCTTATTGCACAATGTTACATCAGTTTCAGTTCGCGTTGAATTACTGAGCTCAGTTCAATTATTAATAAATTAAAATCTATATGATTTATTTCAATTCAATCCATCTCAATTAAAAAAAATTTGACTTCACTCTCCCTAGATCTCGTTCTTAGCGCTACTAAATCAAAAAATTGTTTACTACATATACATATAGTTAAATAATAAAATACGAGAAATTATTAACTAAACCAACATTAATATTCTAATGAAAAAAGAAGGTCATATAATAATAATGTAATAATCACTCATCTGGTTTCATACTGAAGTCAAATTATTATAATCCAATTCCAATAGCGTTACGGAACTCAAAATCCAGAAACTCAACCCATGATATAATAAGATTCCTACCCACACGTATGAACGTGAGTCGGTGAGTTATAATTAAATGATTGATCGAGAAAATTAAGCCTTATATTAACCTTAGACAAATTATAAATTTGTAAAAATCTCCCCGAGGTGGCATGTGTTCCCACGATCATTACACGAGAAATTAAATTAATTATTATTTAATAAAATATGAACATCGAACATTGTAACCTAAACTTACCACATGATAGTTAAATCATGAGAATCAAGGCATTTAATAACCTTGATTGAAAAGTTACCTTAACTAACTCAAAACCTTATTTTATTACCAACTCTTTTTTGTAGATTAATCATATACAGTTTGCAATGGTTTTTGTTCTAAAGAAAAGAAGACAACAGGATGCAGACAACTTATTAATTTATGCCTTGCACACAATTTAAAATGAGTATTATAAATTGTATAATGTTAAAACTATATGATAGAATATGTCTTCAGAAAAGAAAATCATATTTCCATTTCAAAAATCTATGATTTTGTCTTAATTAGCTAATGAGAGTAATTCAGATGAAAGACTGATCATCAGCAGTTAATTCCTAGATAAAAACAGCGAGAAATCATTTTGCTCCGATTAAGCACCAAAATTAAGCAGGTACAAATGATCATGATCAAATTCATGAAGAGGTAATTTACATATAGATATAGTTTGGTCTAATATACTTCTTCTTCTTCTACAAATTAAGTACAACACAGATCATGGATAATTAGACCATCTCAATTCAAACACATTACTGATCGATACACTAAATATTACTATGTATTATTCTCTCACCATTATTTTTACCTCTGAATTAGTATCTATAGTTCAGTAAGAAGGGCGTCCATGTGCCCAAGCAAATGCTTCATGGTTGAGCTGAGCACCGCCGCCGCCATTAGGCATCAAATTTGGTGGCAAATTGTACACCGGCATCGATGGATCTCCCATCCCGCCACCACCTTGTGTCCCCACCGCCATCGGAGGTGATCCGTCCCCCATCTGTCCCTGACCGCCAGAACCATCACCACCACCACCACCACCACCGCCGCCGCCGGCGGTTTCCTCTTCCTCCTCAATAGGCAGCCTCTCATAAGTAGCGTTCGAGAAAGTCGACGCAATCACCATCACCGGTCCTGAAGCTACGAGGGAACCCACCACGCTTCCACCGACCACCTGCCCCTGTCCTCCGGCGAGGTATATAGTCAGCCCCGTCGCCCCAGGCGGCGCTGGCCCCGGGAGAAAAGCTCCGGTCAGGGAAAGTATCTCAAACCTGCCGTGCAAAGCCATCACCGCTCCCGGCGCAGACGGCTGCCGGAGAGTGACGTTGGTGACGGTCCCACTGGCGCTCAGAACACACACTCCCCGCTGTCTTCTCCGGGCGAACTGAGCTATGCTCTCTGCAATATCCGACCCGTTAGCGATCTCCATGACGTGGCTCCGGAGCGCGTTAGGGCTGTCCCGGGTCACGAAAATCGGCGGTTTCGGCTTGTTCTTCGACCCCGGCGGCCGCCCTCTGGGGCGGCGGTTGGCCACCTCGATGGCGCCCTCTCTGGGCTCGTCGGTGCTGTTCTCCCTGTCGTCTTCCTCGTTATTGTCGTTCATGGATATGCCGAGATCTGGCTTTTTCAGCACCGGAGAGCCGGTCGAGGACGACGTCTCAACTCCCGGTAAACCTACCTGGCCAGCCCACCACCGATTCGCCATCATCAAAGCTTGAAAACCAGCACTTCTTAGTATGTATATATAAGTAAGCACCTTATCTTCAGATAAGGTTTTGAAAACAGAAGCTGAGGAAATATAGAATATGATAATAAGGGTTTGATTAATATTAAGCGATGAGCCCAAGGAATTAAAGATGTAAAGAAATGAGCACACAGAGAAGCATATATGTATAAACAAGATGAGAGAGGATTTTAGAGAGAGAAAGTGTGTAAATGAAAATGAGGGTTTATTTTTTAAAGTGTATTCTTCTGTTGTGACTTATATGATGTCGTTTCTTATGGGGCTTAATGGAGAGTGGTGGTGGAGCTAGGGCCTGGTGTTTTTTTTTTTTTGGCGTCAAAGTTTTTTGTGTGTATTTTTCCCTTTCGTCGTCTTCTTTCTCTCACTTTCTCTCTCACACAGTCACACACTACACGTACGTACGAACACCTCGTCTTATCTGGTGATCACTGCCAGTGGCTCTAGAGAAATGGGGAGGGCTCTCGGAAAATTAGGGTTTCTTCGTGGGGCCGCGTGCGCGTGGTGAAGTGGGATGCACGTATGCACAGATGCTCCTAATTTTTAGTCCTCAATTAGGGTGAACAAGTTGTTTTATTAATCCATTTTTGTTTGAAGAAATGATATAAAAATCCAATCTCATTTGGGGGTTGGTAAATTTTATTCCCACGTTTGGGAAATTTTTGTTGGATTAAAAGATCATATTCAGCAAGGCCGACCCTAACATTTTGAAGGCCCGGTGCAAAATGTAAAATTGTGGCCCTTAATTGAACAACACTTTTAAATATGTTGGTATTAATATCATATATAAATCCTTAATTAATATTACCACTTACTTACAATATAAACCACTAAACTAATGAAAACTTAACTAAATTAACTGATATTGCAGTTTGAGATTTAATAGAGGAAAAAATAAATTGAAACAATAGTGACTTTTGACAAATTGGTGTCATAATTCTTAAACTAGATTAATTAACATAAATGAAATAATATTATTACATCACTTTGAAAAGGTAGATACGGGTAATTTCATCAAAGTTGATAAAGCGTTTATGGGAATCAAATGTTATTTCATCTATATGTGAAATTATGTGGCTAGAAAGAAATTAGAAGAAGATAGTAAGAGGTAAAAGGGAAGTATCTAGTTTGAAATAAAAATAGTTAATGTTCTGTTTTTTTTCCTTTTATGTAAGGTAGTTAAAAAGAAAGTAAATTGTAGTATGAGAGAAGAAATTTCGGTCTCCAAAAAGCATTTTATGCACACGCCACACGGGAAAATAGCAAAAATACAGGTTGAAGAAAGTAAATTTTGTGTACGGAAATCATTGTCTAAAAAAAGAGAATATATCAAACATGCATATTAAAGAAAGCAAGTACTATTTTTCAAAAAAAAAAAAAAGTTCTATATACGGAAGCAATTCTATATCCAAAAGATTATTTTCTGCACGGAGAAAAATACCAAAAATACAAGCTAAATTAAGTAAACTCTTAATTACAAAAATATTCATTGTCCAAAAATATATTTTATGCACACAAAGAACAAAAATATTTGAGGCTCTGTCCGGCGGCACAAACGCACACCGTCAGGCCGACCCAGGGGTCATTTGATTCATCTGTGAATTAAATTACCACAGAATTTATAATTGCTCGCATTATAATTTCTTAACAAAATACGCAGAAATAGATAATAGGAAAAATTCTCATTATTGGCGTAATAAGAATCTAAATTCCTACTTATCGCGTAAAACTTTCATAATTCCTATTAAGGACGTGAAATACATTTACTGGTTAAAATAAATTTTAATTGACTATTCTACCCTTTAATAGAAAGTCACATTACAATAATGAGAGAATTTTATACAGATCCCCAACGTTTCCCAAAATACCAATTTGGCCCCCATCGAATTTTAGTGCCAAAATGGCTCCTCAACCCTACGTTTTTGCTTCATTTTGACCCCCTAATCCTAACATTGCCGTTAAATCATTTTTCCATCCATTCTTGGAAGGGTATGACTGTCTTTTTGGCCCCTAACTTTAGTTGATTCATGCTATATTTGGCCCCCTAAATGTTTTTGGCCCCTTAAATTTTTGACCCCCTAATAGTTGTGTTTCATGATGCATTATCCAAGAATAATTGTGAAATGTCAATAGAATTAATTACCCTAATGAAATATTTGAAAAATATATTTTCTACCAATGTATATTTTGAAATATTTAAGTAATCAATTTCTATAACAAGATTTATTTTTATTATAATAAAAACTAGCCCGGTTTATTTATTTATTTTTTGAAATCTAATATCTTTAATTTCAACATCAATCATGAATTCATGATCACATTTTTAGATTTTTCTCACTGTACATGCTCATGTACAATCACACGGGCTAGAATTTTGTTTTAATAAGAGTAATTAATTTTAATTTTGTTCTTCCGCGAGCTAATAATTTTATTCTGATTAGGGTGATTAGGCTGGTTTCTTATTTGAGAACATGAGAAAGTTTCAAATAAGGGTACCTACGGTAAGGGTAGATCAAAAGGAGACCGTTTTTTACGATATTATGTGTTATTATACAATTATTTTAACCATCAACTATTTATAGTTATGTTATTATTTGAGGTAGAATAAATTAACTCTCTAGATTAATTTTAGTGTTATGGAATTTAATTTTGCTAAATAATAAATCAATTAATTACCCTAATCAAAACAAAATTCAATCTTTGTTAAACTTATATTTTTCAAAAATTTAGGGAGCCAAAACAATTTAGGGGCCAAAAAGACGGCCATACCCTTCCAAGAATGGATGGAAAAATGAATTAACGGCAAGGTTAGAGTTAGGGGGTCAAAATGAAAAAACAAATGTAGGGTTAGGGGGCCGTTTTGACAACAAAATTCGATAGGGGGCCAAACTGGTATTTTGGGAAACGTTGGGGGTCCGTATAAAATTCTCTCTACAATAATTGAGCTTATTTTGTAACAAAAATAGATGTGAAAAATAATTTTAGTTCAATTTAAATAAATTTAGTTCAACCCCATTCCAAATTTATATATAATAAAATAGCTCAGTTTCATTAAGTTCACTTGAATTCAATTAATTTAGTTCGTCTGAATTTGAGTCAATGGAAATTTAATTACTTAGACTATATTTCCCTAAGTCTAATTTTATTCAGTTCAATTCAATTTAGTTTAATTAAGTTAAATTTAGCTCAGTTCAGTGTAGTTTAGTTCAATTTTAAATCAATCCACCCACAAATTGACTCGTTCACACTGAAATTAGTGAACCATATTTATCACTCATTTAACTTCTTTCTAACCAACATAGTTCAATTTTGTTTAGATATATATAGTTTAGTTTAGTTCAACTAAAATGACCTTTAGTGCATGAGTGATGTTATAATATTTAAAATCATAGAACTAAATTACTTGCAAGAATAATTTAAGGTTAAAGTAGTAATTTAAATTATTTTTAAGACAATAAATATAATTTCACACCTTTATTAAGAATTATGAAAGTTTTACACCCTAAGTAAGAATATAACTTCTTATTACTCCCTTAATGGGAATTTTCCCATGATAAAACTGTTTGGTTGCACGTGTAGAAATTTGTAATTCCGTTAATTTACTTACGTCGTTTTGTTATTGATTCATTAACGATTAATAAAATGGTAACATACGCAGAATGGTAAATTACCTAGGTGGAACCATGTAAATATTTTCCCACGTTTTACAGAATTGTACTATACCCGGAATTTTAAATTACTCCATTTTACTTATAGTACGCAAACCAAACAAACAGAGTAATTCTAAAATCCAAGGATTTGTAATTTAGCGCGTACAATACTTGTACCAAACGACCCTCAATCACTAATTTCAAAACGAAATCATTTCTTGTTATACGTTTTGTAGTCTGTCTAAATTGGGATAAATTGTGACACACAAGATTAGGTCAGGGAGTGGGTATAGATTGTAAATAAAATAAAATTACGGTGTGAAAATTCTTCAAGAAAATTTACGGAGGGAATTTTTTTTCTTGTTTTAAGAAATTGTCATTCCCATCTGGCATGTACCATGATGCATCCAAAACCTAGCTATAACATAGATTAGGTCCCTTGAGAATATTTGCATGCACCATCCTATTTGCAAAGTCGAACATCAAATTTAGGACAACCATAATGAGTATTGCGCGCACACCTTTAAATCAGAATCCATAGGATGTGCTTGAAGCCACTTAACTTAAACAATCATTGTTCTCAAACTTCCTATATATATTGTTTTAGCAAGCGGGAGGAACGTGACTCCAAGCACATCCTATAAGAATAGGGACAATCTTTAGTCAAGTCTGGCTCGGGAGAACTCTAGTATTACATTGTTCTATTATATAGTGGATGTTTCTTGAACTGGACGTAGGTCGTGGACCGAACTTATGACTTATGTGTTTTTACTTAAGTGACTTTAGTATCAATTTTGTGTGTTTTTACTTTTCACCACTTATAACTTATGACTAATCGTATAGTGTTATAACTCCACAAGAACACAATTGATCTGAATCTGGTTAAGTCGAATTTCTTAACAGGCATCAATATATATATAAACCAAACAATATTCAACATCAATATCTAGGCCGGTACTAACATTTTAGTAGTCTAGTGCAAACAAAAAAATGTGGCCGCATAACTAATCAGTGGTTTCATAAACATTAATTTTGATGGTTTCAAAACTCTTTTGACGAATCATCTAAATATATTTCAGCAAGTATCAATTTAATGATTTCTCAGCAATAAAAAAGTAACGTCCATAAATTAAGTGAATACTGTAAAATAGACCGATTCATACAAGATTAAAGAAGTGTAAAACAACACCTTTAGCATGTAAGACTAGTATAAATTTCATTAATATTCTCTTACTTCTTCATTAGCTCATAGCATGTCCTAGAGATATAAGGCACAATGTATAACTCCAAAATATGCATGTAATTTGAATATTATATTGGTGGCACTACATATAGATAAACTACATTTTAATGCATAATAAATTTAAAATGAAGTAGTCCCATATGGATTTAAAAGGAAAAAGGAACAAATATACTAGACATTATAGATTACTTGACTTGATGAACATCATGGGATCTTCGATAATCGAACCTGCCAGCTACAAAATTATACATTTTTTTTTTTAAGCAGAATCCACCCATGGTGGAGGGAAATTTTATTAGGCTCCCCAGACCTCACAAATATAAACGTTTTACAAATGAGAGCTTTAAGCTCATTGAGGCATAGTTAGCCTCCAAAAGAATAAAGGAATAAGCTAATCTAAGCCTATTCTATCAAGATTTAGCACGAGATTTTACAAAATAGACCATGACCCCAGGGAGCAATTTAGCAATCGACAAGTCGAAAGACAACTCTGCCACCCAAGTAGGACTAAATCGTGGTTTGATCTCACTGCCAAAGACTATGTACAAGGATGCCAAAAAGGAATTACTTCCTAATAATTCAAAAGAGAAGTTGTGTTAAAACACATCAGAGACTTTGAGTTTTCTGAATCAAAACAAGAGTACATGATCAACTGTGTCAATTTCCAGTTCTGTGATCCGTCATGATCCTTTACTGATTGCTCGTAAATCCCAGTACTTCGAGCTCTTCCATTTCTTCATTATTGGCCTCGCGCCATTACTGCAATAAGATGAAAAGAGCAGTAAAAAATTCCAGGAATTATCCAAATGGTATTCTAAGACTGGGCATTCCCAGTTTTTCTAACTGAATGATACCCTTTAGTTTCCGAGGGACATTTTCAAGACTCAAATCTTCAGTTAGATTCAACTGTCTACCTAGGTTGGCAAGGAAATCTGCTGCAGCATTTCCTTCCCTGAAAACATGATGAGTGTTGTTTAACACACTCATTTTATACAAATCAGAGCACATTGAGAAAAAATTCCAGTCTATGGAGCTGGGGTCCTGGACACCATGTACTGCTACAGAGCAGTCTGATTCTATAGAGAAATTTTCCAGCTGCATTTGCAAGCCAATGATATAGCCATGTTGTATGGCAAGTAATTCAGCATGTAATGGGGATTTGGCTTCAGTGCATATCATAGTCATTCTACGAACGGCTCCATGACTGTTCCTTACTATAATACCTATCCCACTGTTTCCTTGATGAAATGAACCATCTACATTTATCTTAAAACCTGTATCTGGTGGGAACCATTTAACCACTTTGAATGGTCTTGGCCTTTTCCTTTTAAGGAATGGCACAAGACCATTTTGCAGTAGAAAGGAATTCTTTTCACCAGATCCTATCAGAGGGAATGCACAGAAAATGAGATTTACTTGCTTCACTATGCCTTGAATAATGCTATGCATGGTTAAGGTTTTATTGTCATATAAAAGTTTGTTCCTTCTGTCCCACAAAGCCCAGAACACTATCAAAATAGTTGTTCTTATTACTTTGGTATGAACTTTTGAAAAACCTGAATATGACATATAGAACCTAACTCTGTGAGATGTAGAACCAAAACTGGGAGGTTTAATGACTAGCATATTGTTGATACAGCTCCAAATTTCACAATTTGCAGCACATTCATTAAAATAATGATTGATTGAATCAACAGATGAACACATAGGGCACTTAGATGGCAGATTGAAACCAAATTTAATGAGGACATCATCAAAGGGAAGAATCTTGTTCTTAATCCTCCACATTAAAATAGAGATTTTTGCTGGGATTATTGAATTCCATACCTGCTTAAGAACTTCATCAGAAACTGTTCTTGGCCTGTAGCTTAGGTAAGCTGATTTGATTGTGAATGCTCCATTTCTTGATGGCTTCCAGATGAGCTTGTCCTCATGATCATGGTTGAGCTGAGCATTCTGCAAGGATAAGAGAGTACTGGTAGCCAGGTGAGGCTCCAAGATAGTGATATACATTTGTTTGCTCTGAACAAAGGTAGCCAGAGAAATATTTGGAAATGGAATTTCCAGCCCAGTTGGCCATTGATAACAAAGAGCTCCAGTACCAATCCAATTTGAATACCAGAAGGGACATGTTCCTTTTCCATACAAAATGCATGAGTGTAAATTTGCATGTTCAGTAACTGAACAGATTCTCCTCCAGGTGTGTGAATTTTTGTAAGATTCTGGTAAAGACCATATGAACCTAGTCCATATGGTCTCATTTTGTTGAAGTTTCCACCACATCTTACAGGAGAATGAATCAATAATAGCTGAAATATCCCTGAATCCCAATCCATTTTCATGTTTTGGGGTAGCCACTCTGGACCACTTTCTCCACACTTTCCTCTGTCCTGCAGCTGTCTCACCCCAGAAAAAACTCATAGCCATCTTTTCCATCTTTCTGATCACCTTTTTAGGTGGACTTAGAACTGAAAAGATATGTATTGGTATAGCTAGCAGCACATGGTTGATTAAAACCATCCTCCCAGCATAGCTAAGCCACTTATTTTTCCAATTCATGGTTGACTTAGAAATTCTTTCCAAGATTGGTTGGTAGTAAATTGCTTTGTTTCTCCCATTAAAGACTGGAACACCTAGATAGGTGAATGGCATGGTCCCTGGCTTCATTCCAAGAACTCTCTTAATTATTCTAAGTTTATTATCAGAGGTTCTGGGGTGCACAAAGAATTCTGATTTTGAATAATTAACCTTCTGGCCTGAGGAGCTTTCATATGCCTGAAGAAAACATTTTATTCTTTTCATGTTTCTTTTCTTTGAGTTTGTGAAGATAGCAGTATCATCAGCATACATGAGATGTGTGATATTTTCCACTCCTCTTGGCATAGTGAAACTTTCTACATATCCTGAGCTTACCAGTTTCTTAAGTGATCTGGTAAAGGCCTCAGTGACAAGATTGTAGAGAAATGGAGATAGGGGATCTCCCTGTTTAATTCCTCTGCTGGATGGGAAGAAACCTGTTACAGTGCCATTCATAAGCACAGAGAACCAAGCAGATGCAATATTTTGCATAATGATCCTGACCAGAGTTCCATGAAAGCCAAATTTTAATAAAATGGTATTCAGAAAACTCCAGGAGACTCTATCAAAGGCTTTTTGCATATCTAATTTTAAAATTGGATTCTGGTGCTTAAGATTCTTTCCTACTATCCTTGCCATTTCCTGCATCTGGATAGTATTATCAGTGATGTCCCTACCTTTGAGAAAAGCCGATTGCTCTACTGATGTGAGTCTGGGCATAATTGGTTTCATTCTTTCTACTAAAAGTTTGGTAAAAACTTTATTAAGAAAGTTTGACAGACTTATTGGTCTGAAATCAGCAAAAGTACTGGGGTTTGGCTTTTTTGGGATCAAGGTCAGCCATGTACTGGAGATGGCTATTGGCACTTTCTCACCTTGCAGAAATTCTCCAACTGCTTCCAGGAGGTCTTCTTTAATGGTATCCCAGCAGTGTGTATAGAAGCACCCTGAGAAACCATCTGATCCAGGAGCACTGTCTTTTCCAAGGTCAAACACCACACTCCTAAGCTCCTCCATGGTTGTGAGTCTTAAAAGGGATGTGTTTTCTTCTGGTGTGACCAGTGTTGGGATGACAGAGGTGAAGAGTTCAAAGTATTGGCCTGGGTTGTCTTGTGTGGGCTCATTTAGAAGGTTCTCATAGAACTGTACTCCTTCATCCTTAATCCTCTGTGGATCAGATATCCAAGTACCATTACCATCTTTTATTTTGCTAATTCTAGTTCTACAGTATTTTTCTTTCACAGAATTGTGAAAATACTGAGTATTAGCATCCCCTTCTTTCAACCACTTGACATTAGCCTTCTGTTTCCAGAATATATTTTCCTCCTTCTGTGCTCTGATAAGCAAGGCTCTATGTCTGTTCAGTTCAGACAAGTGTGTCTCACAACCCGTATTTTCATATAGAACTTCTAGCTCATCTACCTTAGCTTCTGCACTAAGAAGATTCTGATGGACATCACCAAAAGAGGTTTTATTCCATACCTTGAGAGCTGCCTTGAGCCTCTTGAGTTTAAAGACCATGTTAAACATCCCACTGAAGTTACTAGGTTGTGTCCAGTTTTCACTGACAATCCCACTAAAATCAGTTCTGTTTACCCACATCTTTTGGAACCTGAATGGCTTTGGGGATTGTTCATTAGCATCCTGGATAGATACTAACAATGGATTATGGTCTGATGATGTTCTGTTTATAACAAGTATGGAGCTATGTGGGAATAAACTAAACCAGTCTAAATTACAAATACCCCTATCTAATCTCTGCAATAAAAGATCCTCCTTGGATCTCTTATTTGACCAAGTGAATCTGTTACCCACAGTATTCACTTCTTGAAGTCCTGCAGATGTAATAAATCCATTGAAATCTCTCATGCTACGAATGGGAGGATTATTATTACCTCTGTGCTCAGAGGCAGTGACTACAGTGTTAAAATCACCAACATAGAATGTTGGTGCCTGTGGAATCTGTAGTAGGTCACTCCAGAGTGTTGTTCTGAGTGTCCTTAAGACTTTAGCATATATAAAGGCACAATTCCATGTGATTGAGGTTGTCAAGTCAGTTATTGCACCCAAAATATACTGATCAGATTGTGCAAGAATGTTAACTAAAAAGTTATTATTCCAGAACAACCATATCTTAGCTGATGTGCCAGAAAAAGCATTTTGAAAATGAAGATCATATTTTAGTTTCTCTATCTCAGTTTTATCATGCATAGGTTCAATTATACATAATATTGAAATTTTATGTAAAGATATCAGTCTTTTCAATCTATCAAGAGAGGTTCCATAACCTCTTATATTCCAGACTAACATGTTTCCTATGACTTTGTGACTAATCATTTAAACAGTATATTTAATGTTTTGTTTAGGTCTTAGTTTCCTACTAATACCTTCAGGGTTACTCTCCTTCCTAGTTTTCTTTTTTCCTGTTATTTTCTTATCTTCTATGGAATCCACATCAGATAAGATAATTGCAGTAGAAGAATCAGGGGCTAAAGTACCATTTTCATTTTCATCATGCTGAATTATGGTTTTAGTGTAAACTTGGGTACTTACCTGTGACTGATTGTAGTGGCTGGTTGAGGTGTCTGAATAAATCTGATCCTCCTCCAGTTTCCATTCCGGTTCACTTGGAGCATCATCAAAAGATGCATCTGAGCTGCTATCTTCCTGCAAAACAGTCAAACTACTATCTTCCTGTAAAACAGAAAAAGTGTTTGATAATTCAACAGGTTTATGATATGGCACTATTGCCAAGCTTGTAGAGGATTTCTGAGATTTCAGGTCCTTTTTAAGCTGAGCAATGTGCATATCATCAAAGGATACAAAGTGTGTGCCATGAATACCATCCATCTGTATATTGGCTTTTGTCATCAATCTCCTAGTCTCATTGTTATCTTTGAATCCATCCTTACCCAGTGGATGAAGTTGGACCATTTCAGAGACAACCTTAGCATTGGGATTGTTACCATTGTACACATTTTGATCTTGTACCACACCTGATTTTCTGTTGGCATATGGAATCATTGATGATTGAGCATAGTTATCCTTTTCCACTGCTGATAATCCAGATGGCCCCTCTCCAACACTAGAAGATTTCTGATTAGCCTTGGCATGTTGCTTCTGTTTCCAAACCTGTTGCTTTTGAACCCAGGCTTCCTTAAGATCTGGATGCTGAATGAGACAGTTTGCATCTTCATGACCAAGCTTCTTACAATGCTTGCAATAGAGAGGGAGGTTCTCATACTCTACTGGACAATCATTGTAATTAACAGTGCTCCCCACTGGAAGTGATGTAATCCTATCTTTTTGCATATCCACTTCAATACACATCTTAAGAACAGATGGTCTTGTGATTCCACATGTTGCAGCATCCATCTTGATGAAGGTGCCGATCTGACTTGCCACATCTTTGATCATAGTTTGATTATAGTATCATAAAGGTATGTTCCTCACTGTCACCCAGATTGGAACAATCGAGGACTCCTTTTCCGGCGAAAAATCTTCTGTCCATTTCATGACTTTCATCTGAGCTCCAGCAATTGACCAGAAAGGCCTTATCCAGAACCTCTGGTAATCCTCCTGTTCTTGGAAACGGATAAGAACATGTCTGTAATCGATAAGGCCTACCTGATAATTTCCTTTGAAACCAATTTCTTTGAAAGCTAGTTGGATCTTCTCCATAGTTGGCTTGCCCCTACCAAACTTCCCGATTAGAGCATTGTGGTAATGGGCATCAAGAACTTTCACTGAATCTGCATCATAGAGGCACGCCGGTCATCCGTTGAGTGTGGTAACTGGTTTGATTTCTGGATTTGCAGGAAGAGATGCATATAATGGTGTGGGTTTGTTTATGAGGGCGTTAAGGAATGATTGAACAGGGCCAGCGCCAGCGCCACCGGTTTGGGCCGGCGGCTCCGCCATGGCAGTGACCGTTATTAGGACGTTATCAGCGGTTTATTACCGTTTGCGGTGGGAAAAGTGAAGAATGGGACATGATCAATCCTAGAGAGAAGTCAGAGGAAACCAGCTTTGTCGCATGATAAGTTCTTAATTTGATACATGTCTCGCTACAAAATTATACATGAGAAAACAAGACCGCCAGTACAATACTATTTTCTAAACACTTTTTTTTTTCCGAAGCAAAATCAGTCATGGGACAATTTTTTTTTTTTATGCAAGTCGTCATACTCTTAAAATCAAGACTTTCTAAGAATGATTCTCAATTGATATTAAAGCCAAGAGAAGATATTGAGTGAGGACCGTCCTACCATAAGTTTTTGATAGAACGAATGATATAGTTCATGTGTTTGTTAGTTTTGTTAGTGTGTTTGTAAGTTTTGTTTAATGCCTTTAACACATAAACATAATTTATGGCAAACACAAATTAGAAACACAAACAAATACATTAAACACATGAACAAAAGTTATCAAACAAAGTTTAGAAACAAACAAACAAGTATATTAAAGATTAAATTGTTTTTTACTGTTTGGGTAATTTTTAGCCCAACACTAAAAGTACTTAATTCCTAGCCCCAACATATAAACTTGGGTAGTTTTTAGCCCCATTGCATTTTATGTTATAAAAACCAATCTATTTACGGTATTTCAGTAATTTCATGTTTTTTTTATATATTTTTCATCTTCACTACAAGAAATAAAAAATAAAAACAAAGTAAAATAGAAACTGGGCGTATGAACGAAAAATTTCATATTTAGGCATCCCGCGGTGGCGGGCTTGCAGGTTCGATGATCCCATGGAATTACTCTTCTTCCGTCTCTCCCGAGCCCCAGTTTCCGGGTTCCACACGCAGTAGGTCGACGGGGCCGTCCTGCTCCTCCGACGAGCAAGAAGTTGAGTCGTTGACGGCGCAGCCACCTCCGCAATAAAAAGCTTCCTCAAAGAAAGACGCGACGGTGGAGACGACGGCGCAGCCACCTCCACATCCTGTCGGCCGCTTCCAAACACTAATTTACTGTTAAAAAGAGGGTATCTCGGCCGAATTTGGCTGTTGTAGAAAACATCATCCGCTACGGCTGGGTTCGAATCCAAACCAAAATCCCGACCAACAACGGCGAATTTTAATTCCTCATCCTCGTCATCGATCGTCTTCAAGGACTCCGAGATCATCGATTGGCCCGATACCGTACTCATCAACGTAAAAGGCATCGTCTGAGCAGGACTGAGGCCGGAATTCTTGAACGACGCGGGGAGGCGGTGTCGGCGTGGCGGCGAGAGGAATAAGAGCTGAAGCTGGGGATGAGGGATTCCATGAATCTACTGATAATTATCGCATTCGGAATTAGTAAATAAAATTGTGTTGAGTGTGCTTGTGTGCAGTCTCTTCGTTGAGCCAATTTCGGCCGGCGACTAAATCAAATGCGATGTCAACGACGTCAACCAACTCCAGGGAGTAAAATGTTAAAACCAGACTCTTGCGTGGGGGAAGAACTAGGGATTTTTCCCCAAATAATCTTTAATTGAAGGCTAATTCCAAGTATGTTCGATTTTTTTAAAAAAAATTTCAAGTCTAGGTAACTCGGCAAATGGTTTGCCGAGTTTCTTAAAACGACGTGGGCCCTGTCGTTTTACTTACTGAACGCGGTTTGGTGGAAGAGCCCGCGTGGTCTGCCTACGTGGAAGGTAAACTCTGCAGTTAATCTGTCAAGTATCAATTAAAATTTAAAAAAAAATGCGAATATAGAAGTTTCAGAGACAGACGCGAAGGAGCAGAAGCCAAACAAAAAATAGAAACATGACGGAGAAGAAGAACGCCGCTGACGTCGCCTGCCGATCTGGTGCCGATCGGCCACCAAAAGTGGTATTTTGAAGTGGGTTTTCGAAGTGGGTTGCTGGAGATAATTCAAATTGGTGTTTAAGTTGTTTACTGAGGTGAGGTTTTTCTAATTTGATTTTAAAATGTTTAGTTTTTGAGTAATCTCTAATGAATACATTGTTGTTTATGATTAGGTGAAACTTAATTGGGCGATTGGAGTGCTTGGGTTTTAATTTGCAGCTCAATATTGTTTTGAATGGTAAATCACATTTATTTTTCTTGAATTAATTTTTCTTGGGTTTTATTTTGTATATGTGTGTTTAGTTTTTGATATTCAAATGATTGTTTATAATTAGGATTGAGAAAAGGTTGAGATATTGGTGTGCCTTGATTTCAAGATTGTCTTCAAAAAAAGGTATGGTTTACTAATACAAATTGAATAAATTTTTTAGGTTATGAAGGTTAATGTTGAACTTGGTAGAATAAATGTTTGAGTATTATGTTATTTTTTTTAACGTATATTTGGATTGATTGGATGGATATTATCTTAAGTAGTATATATGGATGGATATAGTTTCATTGGTTTTGCTTGGATGAAATTTGGTTTAAATTATTATGGTTAAATAGCATTAAACTGTAGATTCTTGACTATGAATCTATAATATTTTCAGTGAAATGGCGAATAAGCAAGTTAGGGTTGTTTTGTATAGTGGTGGGAAAATTACTGGGGATCAAGGTTGTGGATATAGTCTTCATCCACAACAAATCATCTTCGTTGATAGTAAAATTTGTTTGAGGGATTTCAAGTCCAAGGTTTATTCTGAGATTAATATTGATCGATCAATGTATGAGATAAGATTGATATGTCGATATCCTTTGAATAGTGCTTCTACTGATTTTCTTCTGAGTCCCATTACTAATGATGATGCATTGAGGGACGCTTTGAGCATTCCGAAGCACTTTCAAAGATCTATGGTTCAAATGTATGTTGAATGTGATGAACATGGAGGAGAAAACTGATGTGAATTTTCCACGGAATAAAACAAAAACGAATGGGATATGATAATTATTCAACAGTCGTCAAATAATTACCCGGGATATGATAATTACCTAACAACCGTCAAATAATTACCTGGAGAACCAAGAACCACCGTCCCTGGGGCGATTGCAACCGAGTCTTAAAATTGAACACACAGCTCAAAGTCGAAATTCCCGAATCACGAAATCTCTTGTATTAATCTTAAAGTCTCAAAATCTGTATATTACAATTAGAAGAGCAATATTTATAACCCTAATAAAATTCCTAATCCTACCAATAATCTAAGAAAATAATAATCAACTCCTACAACTATAAGGAAAATAAATATAATCTTACTAAGATTAAAACACCATTTTAGGAAAAACTCTAAAGCTTGGTAAGGGAAAAATCTAACTAATTATTTTATGATATTTGATAGCATATTCGTATCATACTCCCCTTCTTCGGAAAGAATTGTCCTCAATTCTTGAAATTCTCCATCGCCAAGCAGTATGAGTAAATGACTTCCATAGATTGAAAATGCCACGTACTTGTTTCTACCAATTCCAGCTTGTATTGTTCTTCCTGGATTTGAATGAATTCTGCCTCTTAATGATCCTTTACCAAAGAGAATATGCATTTTCTGAGGTTCATCTTTATCTCTTAAAGGAACAATCTCTTTCTCAACACCTTCATATTGAAAATGAACAACTGGAGCTCTCTCTAACTTCATTCTCTACACCACTATCAAATATTGATACTTCACGACTTCCTTCAAGATGCTCTTCTTTAATACTATCATCATGAACATTAAAGACTGAAAGGTCAAGGTAGATCTCAACATCATCATTATCATCAATATTTCCATCTCCATCATTATCAACAACATCATCATGACTAGTATCAGGGTCAAGTACTTGCCGTTCATCGTAATCCATATCATCAATTATCGGAGAACTTATTTGATTGTCATTGCTAACATAAACACCATCATCAACGTCATAAGGAATTTGGTTATGCAAAGGTATTTTAGAAACAAGATCAGTTTATTGCTCAATTCCCCTATCAGAAGATAAACCTGTCACTTTTTTGGAAAACACATCATTAAATTCCTCCAACGACGATTTCACCATAGAACTACACGCACTATCAAGCTCTTTGCCAACTTCTTTCTCGTTGACTAATAAAGATTGTTTCTGAGCATTGTATTTTGTGATAGTTACTTCGGGATGTGACAAAGGAATAAGCTTAAATCTTTTGTTCCCTTTCGTAATCACGTATTCATTGGACCTCTCATAGTGTAGAACTTCACGAATAAGCTGCCATGGACGTCCTAGAAAAAGATGACACACACCAATAGGTACAACATCACACAAAATTTCATCCTTATAACCACCCATCGCAAATGCAATCCAAGCTTGATGAGTAACTATTACTTCATCACCATCACTAAGCCATCGTAGTCGGTAAGGTTCTGGATGGTCTTGAACGAGTAGCTTCAATTTCTCTATCACTATGCTGGAAACCATATTTGAACAACTTCCACTGTCCACTACGATATTGCAAACCTTCTCTTGGATATGACAACGGCCATGGAATAGTTTTTCTTGTTTTTTCTCTTCACCTGCCACCGATGATTTTGGTATATCTTGATTCAACTTATTCTTCATGGTACATGGTAAAAATCTTCTATCAAGATGTTTCTTCAACTTAGTCCATGAGTCGATCTTTGATTTTCCCTCACGTTTTCGTCTATATTTTAAGGTATCATACCATAACCATGCAATCCCGGTAAGCTTTAGAACTGCTTTCTTGAATTTTTTTCTTTCATCGTATTCTTTGAAATCAAAAACTCTTTCAGCACGCTTAATCCATTCCAAATAAGTACTTGGATATATAATGGCTCCTCCGAATTCTGGAATTTCCAACCTCTCTTATTTCATTAACTCCACCAATTGGGCAAAGTGTGCACTAGTACCATTGTCTTCAATCATGACCGTTTATGAATGAGAATTCATAAAAAAAACTGGGCTCTGATACCAAATTGATGTGAATTTTCCACGGAATAAAACAAAAACGAATGGGATATGATAATTATTCAATAGTCGTCAAATAATTACCCGGGATATGATAATTACCTAACAACCGTCAAATAATTACCTGGAGAACCAAGAACCACCGTCCCTGGGGCGACTGCAACCGAGTCTTAAAATTGAACACACAGCTCAAAGTCGAAACTCCCGAATCACGAAATCTCTTGTATTAATCTTAAAGTCTCAAAATCTGTATATTACAATTAGAAGAGCAATATTTATAACCCTAATAAAATTCCTAATCCTACCAATAATCTAAGAAAATAATAATCAACTCCTACAACTATAAGGAAAATAAATATAATCTTACTAAGATTAAAACACCATTTTAGGAAAAACTCTAAAGCTTGGTAAGGGAAAAATCTAACTAATTATTTTATGATATTTGATACCATATTCGTATCAAAAACATGGGAGGGCATCATGGTGAGAGGAGAAATGAGGCCCAAGTTAGTCCAAGATTGCAGTTTGAGGCAGGTCATTCTAGTAATGACATTAACTTCTTATTTCCGGATTCCGTGGCTTTCATTTCTAATTGACCTTATATATATTTAATTAATTTTGTTAAAATTTGTCATAAAACTATTTACTGGTGTTGGACCCTCTACAGTTTGTTTGGCAGTCATATTCTGATGATATGATTCATAGTTTGCCTGATTATTGTCGTCGTGATCGACATTTGTGGTGCATTTATTGTCCTATGATCAACTTTGATGTGGTTGAGTTCCACATGCCACAGAGAGTGATGCGTCAATTTGGCCTTTTCCAAAGCGTTCCACCTTACTTCGATACTATGCTGTCACTTCACCGCAATAGAGGACGAACTGGCCTTAAAGGCATTGACTGGTCGCATCGACATTCTACTTACATACAGTGGTGGAATATCCGTTCACAATACATAGTTCAGGGTCAACCAAATTATGGTGCGATGCACTATAACTCTGAATATATGTTATGGTATCGCCCTAGGACTCGACGATTGGTAGGCAATTCTGCTCACCGCCCTAACCATGGTGTTAGGCCCGTTGCCTTATTAGTCGAGTTCTCTGTAAGTTTTAGATTTTTTTAAATATGACATATAATTATTTAGGCATTATATAAAACTATTTAATTGATATTTTTTCTTGCAGGCTCCTGAATTTCACCACATATATGATGTTGTGACTGAAGCGATTAATACCCTTTAGTTGCAAGACCCGATGACCCGAGTTACTTTTGAGGAAATTAGGGACTACTCTTATTATTCCCTACGTTGTATGAGCGAGACTAGACGCATTGAACAACCCCCGGGTGAAGAGCAATACGAACAAAGTGATCAAAGTGACGAAGATGAGAATGGATCATCATCTCAAAATTCAGAATTTCGTCAATTCTCACGACGTTGTATTTAGAATATTTTCTTGTTTAAATTTGTGACATTAAAAACTTTTTATCATGTTTTTGATTTCTATGATTTGAACTAGTTTTACATATCTAAATTATAACAATAGAATGTTTTAAGACCAATGCATTTATTGATTTATACATTTTCTCGGCATTCATGTATTTTCTAATTTAATATGTTGGGAAAAAAATTTATCCATGTTAAACGAGTTAAGTAATATGGCTGGGCACATGAAAGAAAAAAAAATTAATTGATACTCGGCAGATTGACTCGTTTACCTTCCACGTAAGTAGGCCATATTACTTAACTCGTTACCTTCCACGTAAGCAGGCCATATTACTTAATTGATACTCGGCAGATTGAGTTTACCTTCCACCAGGCCGCGTTCAGTAAGTAAAATGACAAGGCCCACGTCGTTTTAAGAAACTCGGCAAATGAGTTTTAAGAAACTCGACAAATCATTTGCCGACTTACCTAGACCTGGAATTTTCAAAAAAAATCGAATATACTCGGAATTAGCCTTCAATTAATGATTATTTGAGGAAAATAAAATCCAAGAACTAGAACTAGAATTAAAATTTATTTTGTATTTTAATATAAAATAAATAAGAAAATTACTAAATTACCCTAGTAGGAAGGTTGGCAGATTGGCCATGTACTATAAAACGCCCAAATTTATTTATTGAGCCTATAAAGAGATCATATTTTAATTATGGGGCTAGGAATTAATCACTTTTATTGTTGGGGCTAAAAATTGCCCAAACTGACAAGAGTAATTCTCCTGTGAGGCAGACCACCCATGAGGCAAGACCAAATGAGGAAAATTTCAGTGCTGTCACCTCATCATAACTCACTACTACCTCATCAAATCTCGACGCCACTTCATCAAACCTCGGTACCAATTCATCAAACATGTCACCTCATCAAAATCTTTGTGTCAGTTCATTAAATATCACCAAAAAGAGTGTTTACTTGGTCTTGCCTCTTGGGTGAGGCTGCCTCACCCAAGAATTGGTCAACTGACAAAGTTGAGGCTATAAAAAATAATTTAAATAATTTATATTAAACACATGAACTATCATTATTCCTACCATAAACTTATGGTAGAACGGTTTCACCCAAGATTTTGTATAAAGCGAAAACGTTAAATTTCTCTTTAGACATGGTTGATCTCAAAAAAAATCTTCAAAAGTTATAATTTTGAAACACTTCTTTGATTTGTAGTTTATACAGAGCTTTCCTCATTACTTAATTATTACTTTAAACTAATTACCCGATTATAGTTTTTAAACAAGTGAAATTCCCAGTTGTTCCTTTGCAAAGTAGCTAGACAAAAATTTGTAAATGTATGTATAATTTCCCAACTCAATTATTGGAGAATGGAGGTCATATTATTAATGGCCGTGGCCTTAATCCCTCATGGTAAAATTGCATAAATTTTATAATTTGGTTGAGTCACATTGATCTTGATTGAATCATATTAAACTATTGGCTCTATTGAATATCATTGAAAACGCTATTTACCATATATATGATAATATAAATATATAACTAGTATATGCATAAATTTCATCCCAACTTGTTGGGATTTTTCTTGGACTCATTGTAAAATACCATGAATTTTTGAGACTTTTGGTCTAGGGAGCCAAATAAATATCCCTCCAGTTAAGCTGGTTTTAATTAAAAAAATATATAACTAGTATATGCTTTCAACTGATATTTGCTACCTGCATGGAGAAATTGCTTATTTATATTATGAAAACAAATCTGCTTCACTCATCCACTGTACGGAATCAAACTTCATATAAGCTGTAAGAATGTCTTCCAGCTTTACATATACAATCAAACTTCATATATACTTAATGTATGTACATGAAAAAAAAACAAAATTAACCGACTGTATCAATTGGTTTAGCCAAAACCAATAAACTGTAATTCAATATTATAAAAAGGTAATTTTGGCCGTTATAGTTTAGTTTGTGTTTTGATGTGTGTACTAAGATAACTTCAAATGTAAAGATTTTGACTTATTTGATCATATAAGGTACCTTGTGGTAAGGGCGGATCAAGATTGACGGTTAATATATAATTATTTTAATTATTTAGGCCATAAACATAAAAGATCAAGGAAATAATTGAAAATATACTGCCAAAAATTTAAGAGATCAAACCGAATAAAAACATCAGGCAAAAAAATTTAAAAGATCAAATAAAAGATCAAATTTAAGTATAAAAATATCAGACCCAGACAAAATAATTCAAATAATTAAAATAATTGTATAGTAACCCCAATGATGTAGAATATAGTCTCCTTTTGTCAAGCCCTTACCGTAAACTGCCGTTATTTGAGACTTTCTCTTTGGTCATATATAAAATTGACTGAACAACCTTAAGATTAATTTTGAAAAAAAAAAAGTTATTAAAACACTAACACATCCCTACCTCTCACATCTTAATTGTAATAACTCGAGTTTGACTTATTCTAGATGAACAGATAGTAAGACATGGGGAGATCAGTTCAGAGACTACTCAAGAGGTGTATGCTTGTGGGAAAGCTTTGATGCAGGTATCTAGAAAGCTGACCATTGCAGTTTGGATGCTGACAGATTGTAAGGTACTAAAAGACTTGCTCACACGTCAGAATACCATTCCTCCTGGCAGATTCAGCCGTTGGTCATGGAAGTCAGAAGTGTTCTATCAAAGTTTCATTTGATTTTTGTTCAGAGAGTAGATAGACATGTCGTATGTAATGAACATAAACGGGCTACGGTTCTGACAATTTTCTTTGATTATTCTACTATGTTTTGCATAAAAATACTGAGTGTGGTTCATATAGATAGTGTCAAGGGATTTCGTTGTGATTTCTCATGACATAAGTTGCGTGATCGGTGGTTCTGATTTTATCGATGATAGTTCGTTCGTTGGTGTAATATCTAAATGCTCTTATGAAACCGTCCCAAAATTATTCAATTAGAGTGTGAGACTTTATTGTTCTTAATGAATTGAAATGATCTCATAGTTAAGTGCTAATATTTGATGATCATCATAAGCTTATTTTATATTTCCTGAATTAAAAAGGAAAAGAGAAAGAAGAGTAGAATTCAAAGAGATGGAAGAGGGCTGAATAATCAAAACCTGGCTCAAATAGTCCATTCCTTATTAGAGTACAAAGTGTAACAATCCACTTAAATCACAAAAATAAAAGAGTAATTTGCAGCATTGAAGCTGAGAAATTCAGAGTGAGATGAGGAAGAACAGAAGAAATCTAGAGGAGAGAGAAAGCTAAGCTACTGAAACTAGGCTACAGATTTCAATTCACATTTTCGATGCCTCATTCCCACGCCTCTGACGTGATTATATCCCGTTTTCTGCTTCTCTCAGCTAACAGAAAAGTCAACCGCAACCGAGTTCCATTGACTGATGGCAAAAGACCGATTTACCCTCGTCACCTCAATGGTATTGTAACAATCCCTCCTGCTGAAATTGTGCTTGTCCTCAAGCACGAAAAGGTAGAATTTGAGCTGAAATGAAAACAGCATCCTCTGTATTAACCTTCTGTGCAACACAGATTGAAGCTCCAGCTGCACTTCGTTGTCCATTTCATGTTGCTTTAACAGCGAAATATGGAATACTGAGTGGATTTTGCATTGAGGAAACTTCTGAAGCTTGGAAACTGCAGAATTGATGTCAGATGGGACGGTCTCTTCTCGGCATACAACTTCCACTTGAGTTACTGACAAAGCAGCCAAGAACTTGAACTGAACAAGATCTTTTGATAACCAACATTTCAATAAGGACCATATTCCCTGATTTCTCATCAACTTAACAGGAAACTTCATCGATAGGATAGTCGAAGAAGTAGTGCTGCAACATTGTTTCATATCTCCAGATGAGGCTCCAGCCTTGATCTTCGTTCCTCCTCTGAATACGGTAGCAAGTTTGTCCCAAGCTCTATGAAAATTCTGCACCTGATTACAGTACTTTCCAACCTTCAAGTGAGCAAAATCATCAGAATCTGGAAAGTTAGACCATGAGTTCGCCCAAGATTTTGTATAAAGCGAAAACGTTAAATTTCTCTTTAGACATGGTTGATCTCAAAAAAAATCTTCAAAAGTTATAATTTTGAAACACTTCTTTGATTTGTAGTTTATACAGAGCTTTCCTCATTACTTAATTATTACTTTAAACTAATTACCCGATTATAGTTTTTAAACAAGTGAAATTCCCAGTTGTTCCTTTGCAAAGTAGCTAGACAAAAATTTGTAAATGTATGTATAATTTCCCAACTCAATTATTGGAGAATGGAGGTCATATTATTAATGGCCGTGGCCTTAATCCCTCATGGTAAAATTGCATAAATTTTATAATTTGGTTGAGTCACATTGATCTTGATTGAATCATATTAAACTATTGGCTCTATTGAATATCATTGAAAACGCTATTTACCATATATATGATAATATAAATATATAACTAGTATATGCATAAATTTCATCCCAACTTGTTGGGATTTTTCTTGGACTCATTGTAAAATACCATGAATTTTTGAGACTTTTGGTCTAGGGAGCCAAATAAATATCCCTCCAGTTAAGCTGGTTTTAATTAAAAAAATATATAACTAGTATATGCTTTCAACTGATATTTGCTACCTGCATGGAGAAATTGCTTATTTATATTATGAAAACAAATCTGCTTCACTCATCCACTGTACGGAATCAAACTTCATATAAGCTGTAAGAATGTCTTCCAGCTTTACATATACAATCAAACTTCATATATACTTAATGTATGTACATGAAAAAAAAACAAAATTAACCGACTGTATCAATTGGTTTAGCCAAAACCAATAAACTGTAATTCAATATTATAAAAAGGTAATTTTGGCCGTTATAGTTTAGTTTGTGTTTTGATGTGTGTACTAAGATAACTTCAAATGTAAAGATTTTGACTTATTTGATCATATAAGGTACCTTGTGGTAAGGGCGGATCAAGATTGACGGTTAATATATAATTATTTTAATTATTTAGGCCATAAACATAAAAGATCAAGGAAATAATTGAAAATATACTGCCAAAAATTTAAGAGATCAAACCGAATAAAAACATCAGGCAAAAAAATTTAAAAGATCAAATAAAAGATCAAATTTAAGTATAAAAATATCAGACCCAGACAAAATAATTCAAATAATTAAAATAATTGTATAGTAACCCCAATGATGTAGAATATAGTCTCCTTTTGTCAAGCCCTTACCGTAAACTGCCGTTATTTGAGACTTTCTCTTTGGTCATATATAAAATTGACTGAACAACCTTAAGATTAATTTTGAAAAAAAAAAAGTTATTAAAACACTAACACATCCCTACCTCTCACATCTTAATTGTAATAACTCGAGTTTGACTTATTCTAGATGAACAGATAGTAAGACATGGGGAGATCAGTTCAGAGACTACTCAAGAGGTGTATGCTTGTGGGAAAGCTTTGATGCAGGTATCTAGAAAGCTGACCATTGCAGTTTGGATGCTGACAGATTGTAAGGTACTAAAAGACTTGCTCACACGTCAGAATACCATTCCTCCTGGCAGATTCAGCCGTTGGTCATGGAAGTCAGAAGTGTTCTATCAAAGTTTCATTTGATTTTTGTTCAGAGAGTAGATAGACATGTCGTATGTAATGAACATAAACGGGCTACGGTTCTGACAATTTTCTTTGATTATTCTACTATGTTTTGCATAAAAATACTGAGTGTGGTTCATATAGATAGTGTCAAGGGATTTCGTTGTGATTTCTCATGACATAAGTTGCGTGATCGGTGGTTCTGATTTTATCGATGATAGTTCGTTCGTTGGTGTAATATCTAAATGCTCTTATGAAACCGTCCCAAAATTATTCAATTAGAGTGTGAGACTTTATTGTTCTTAATGAATTGAAATGATCTCATAGTTAAGTGCTAATATTTGATGATCATCATAAGCTTATTTTATATTTCCTGAATTAAAAAGGAAAAGAGAAAGAAGAGTAGAATTCAAAGAGATGGAAGAGGGCTGAATAATCAAAACCTGGCTCAAATAGTCCATTCCTTATTAGAGTACAAAGTGTAACAATCCACTTAAATCACAAAAATAAAAGAGTAATTTGCAGCATTGAAGCTGAGAAATTCAGAGTGAGATGAGGAAGAACAGAAGAAATCTAGAGGAGAGAGAAAGCTAAGCTACTGAAACTAGGCTACAGATTTCAATTCACATTTTCGATGCCTCATTCCCACGCCTCTGACGTGATTATATCCCGTTTTCTGCTTCTCTCAGCTAACAGAAAAGTCAACCGCAACCGAGTTCCATTGACTGATGGCAAAAGACCGATTTACCCTCGTCACCTCAATGGTATTGTAACAATCCCTCCTGCTGAAATTGTGCTTGTCCTCAAGCACGAAAAGGTAGAATTTGAGCTGAAATGAAAACAGCATCCTCTGTATTAACCTTCTGTGCAACACAGATTGAAGCTCCAGCTGCACTTCGTTGTCCATTTCATGTTGCTTTAACAGCGAAATATGGAATACTGAGTGGATTTTGCATTGAGGAAACTTCTGAAGCTTGGAAACTGCAGAATTGATGTCAGATGGGACGGTCTCTTCTCGGCATACAACTTCCACTTGAGTTACTGACAAAGCAGCCAAGAACTTGAACTGAACAAGATCTTTTGATAACCAACATTTCAATAAGGACCATATTCCCTGATTTCTCATCAACTTAACAGGAAACTTCATCGATAGGATAGTCGAAGAAGTAGTGCTGCAACATTGTTTCATATCTCCAGATGAGGCTCCAGCCTTGATCTTCGTTCCTCCTCTGAATACGGTAGCAAGTTTGTCCCAAGCTCTATGAAAATTCTGCACCTGATTACAGTACTTTCCAACCTTCAAGTGAGCAAAATCATCAGAATCTGGAAAGTTAGACCATGAGTTTGCACTTGTCTGCTGGAAAAGGAAAAAATGCATGCTCCAGTGGAAATGCAGCATTGTAGCATAAGACTCGGCCCCACATGTAACTACATTCCATGCTATCAACTAAACCTTGGTTATATTCCTCATTATCAAGTCAACGTGGATCTTGTCTACTTTTTGACAATTCCTACACAATAATTCCCAATTCACTTCAATCATCCTCTTCATTTCCTCATTTATTTCAATGACAAGAAGTGTTTTAAAAATCATGGTCTCGTGAGGAATGGAATGGCATGTATCTGCTACTTTATCCTCATTGATTTCCAGTGAGGAAAACTGCAGCTTCCAGACCATCATCTCTAAACACCTCAAATCTTCATCAGTAAAAAATGAAGCATATATAAGTTTCCAGAGAAATGGATGTAGAAATTCAACAGATCCCAATGCTTTCTTGAGATCAGTACCATCCTTATCACCTTCATTCCAAGAATTTAAGCCGAGATAAATTTCTTTCAGTTGAAAAGCAAGCAGCTTACACATTATCTCTGAAATCAGCCATAAAAGCATTTTGTTGCATTCATATAGTTGCTCATTTCCCAGAAACAAGCTCTCTGGAACCTTTACAATTCTTATGCATTTCCAAGCTATCATCCAAGCCATAGTCCCATTTTGCTTCAACAAAAATTGTAATAGCACAAAAATTATTGCCTTCCTTATTACCTCAAATCCTAAGTGTCCAGACTCATTTTCAGGATACTCAAATCCTAGCCAATCATTGTGGCGTGGCTCAACTTGTAGCAGATAAGTACTCAAGATGCTTAAAACCAAAACCATCGGACTATTTCTAGAATTCAAAACCACCGGACTTTGCTCTTTTCCCTCCCTCTTAAAAGAAAGCTTGACCTCAAGCTTTAAAATGCGAAAACCAGTGGCTCTGCAACACTTCCATAGATTCTTAGACAGTGATTTTTGTCTCGGTTTTGCTAAAACATTTGAGAATCTGATTATAACATGTATCATTGAATCATTCCAGAAACTCAAATAAGCTTCAAACCATTTTCCGGCATAAAAGATTTCCAACACAGATATATAAACTATCTGATTCCATGAGGGTAGTGTAGACTTTCCATTAGGGTAATGTAGATTTTCTTTTTGGGTGATATTCCTCCTGGGACATTTCTTTCCTTGGAGTTTCCAATTAAAAAATTCAGCAGCACCTTGTTGTACTCTTTCTTGCTTCCAGGAATGAAATACTTCATTACCATCTCTTTCATCAGTTTGAGAATTGTCCACTTCATTTGCTGTCAACATCTGTTCTGCTAGAACCTTACCGTTCTCCCACTTAACGTTATCATTCTTCAAACTGATATTTTCCTGCCATCTGAATTTCAGTGTGGTGATCAACAACACGAGCAATAGTAAGGGAACTATGTGACAGTACAATAGTTGCAGCAACCAAGCCATTCTCTGAAATAGAAGAAAGCCTTAATTCATCAAGATCCCGCAAACTTCCAAGACCTTTCGACTCCAAGAACAGCAAATACTCAATTCCATATATTAGGAAGTCCTTGATGCATACAAATCCCTCTCTCTTAAACTTAAGCTTGTCCACAAGCTCTATTTGGAAATGGACTGTACACAATGAAAGTAAAACATTATGCACTCCAGGAATTTCAACCTTCACAAGATCGTTGCAACTAGGGCTGGAATTTTGTACCAAAATACCGTACCAACCGACTTACCAACCGTAACATTACCGAACAATACCAATTAAATTGGTTACCGATATTGTTGGTACGGTATTGGTATTAAATTTTAAATACCACGGTATTACCGTACCGTACCAACTTATTAAATAATATTTAAATATTATTTAAATGATTTAATTACACCATAATTTTAATTATCATTGATTTATTTTCTATTTTCAAGTTTCCTAGTATTCTTCTTCAAATTAAATTCTTTAAACATGACAACTAAGTTTCTAATTTTAAGACTAATCACCCATTATTCTTCTTCTTCATAGTACTAATTAGGCCCTGTTTACCAGAGCTTATCTGTAGATCAGTTCAGTTCAGTTCAGTTCAATTCAATTCAGTTCAGTTCAGTTCAGTGAAATGTAATTTGATGAAATTCAGGATAATTCAGTCATGCTGATTCCATTTTTCAATACATCAATTTTACTTCAGTTCAGTTCAGTTCAGTTCAATTCAGTTCAGTTCAGTTCAGTTCAGTACCATCAAGAAATAAGATCTAGTAAACAGGGCCTTAATCTCTATAGATTCATCATCATTCTATGAGTTCAAAATCAAAAACTCATTTTATACTACTTGCATAAATCCTATTTTGATTTTCATTACGAACTGTATCTTTAAAACTGAACTGGTTGGAAGCAACCAAATTGCTATTTGAGGTTGAAATTGTAAGATTTAAACAATCAAATTTTTTAGTTTGGGATTCATTTCCGTACATTTAAAGATCTCTTACCATTTTATAATCTTGGTACGGTAACGGTATATACCGAGTACCAACCAAACTTGTTGGTTACCAACATATTGGTGTACCGACATATTTGATTGGTATTGGTTTTCAAAATACGTGTACCAATATACCATGTACGTACATGGTATTGAGAAAAAAACATGGTATCTGTACCGATTCCAGCCCTAATTGCAACTTAATGTTCCCCCTTTAAAGGAGCTCACCATAACAGTCCATGGAACCTGTGATTGTAGGTTGGTGGATTTATCCAAGAGTATATGGAAATCACTCCAATGCTTACAATAAAACGCACATATATCCTGGCCATCAGTAGGATACAACAATCTATAACCATGATCGTTAACAACACCAGCAATCACACTCTCCTCAAGGTCACTTTTGACTCTATCTACTATTTTATCTCGATAACCAGACCTCATTCCGGGTTCACATAAGGCTACAAAATTCATAACAATTCCAGGATCAAAACATTTAAGAGGTTCTGTCATTTTTCTATCTTTATCAGTTCCATGTCCCACCTTCAATACTTCCAATTCGCATCTCAGAACTAAAGATAGACTCCCATAATTTCTAACTTTAACCAGCACTTCTTCATTAGTGGCCAATAAACCCAGAATATTACATCTCTCCCTATGAATTCCTGGATCGAAACACATAACTGGTTCACAGCTTTCAGCCCTACCATTAACAGAATCTACAGTATTACTTACAAAGCCAGTACTGCTATATCATTCCATTTCACCACAGCCTTTTTATCCAGGAAATCTAGTTTATGAGCATGAAGAATCCATGCAGGCTCAATACTCATCACAGACCCCCACAAAACTTTATGACTATCAAGGAAAGCAATATCATCTTTAACATAAAATGACTCTAATCGACCCATAGTATGAAAAACATCATCAAAACTCCCATTATCCACAGTCAACAAATCATTATAGTTTGAAATGGCCGATTCAGTTCTGAACTTCCAAAAATAATCCTTAACAGCCAGCATAAGCCTAGATTCCCCGATCTTGACATTTCTAACATTCATGAAATCGCAAGAATGTTCTGAGCACTTAACAAACTCTTTCACTACAGATATAGCTTTATCCTCATCATTTTCAGATTCAACCGTTTCAGCCTTAGCTATTTTATCAGATGCTTTATCTACAGTGCACAGACTTTCAGCATTCAAAATGGCACTACTAGCATTATCAAACTCCAAGACATCAATATATTTATTCCTAGAACTCATGGAATCTTTATCAGGTAGAACACATTCCAGAATATTGGGAGTAGTTAAGATATTACCCGAGAAAAGAGTATGTGAATCAGTTTCTGACATCTCAACACATCGCTCTCCATTCTCCATCACTGAGCGATCCACCCTTTGATTTGTGGCACCTGAACACTTCTCCACCACTCGCTGGTCTCCTGTCACAGCTTGTTTTCCGAGTGGCAATTTTGGATCCGGCGATTCAGCACCTGATTTCACACACCACGGTGCCGCTAGCTTAGCAAGCTTCGCCTGCACCGACTGCATCATCTGCATCATTGATGTGTGAGAAGCCTGCATAGAAGCTTGAGTAGCTTGCATCAAAGATTGAACTGAAGCTTGAGTTAAAGTCGTGCCTCCACAGGGTGAGTTCTCCGTCGCAAAGCGCGGATCATCCCGAAACTGTGGGGTTTGCATCGCGATGCGATAATCCTCCTGAATTCGCTGCTGTTAAACCTCTTGAAATTGAATCGGACTTCGCCGAAACTGCTCCTCCCTCAGAACTTCCACCGGTGAAACTCCGTAGCTCGGGTGACTCCACGAAATGCTCGCCGGTTTAACTCGTTGGGACTGATTGTAGCACCATGTGCTTCGCTCCTCCGCTGGACTACAACGATAAATATTGTAATTCGACCAACTGAACTCCAAAGAGTGCTCGCTGATTCAACTCGTGAATCGCCATAGGCGTCAGTTGTTTGGACTTCATAATCATATCGCTGCTCATCTGCTGGTGCCTGAGCTTCATAATTGTACCATACCCACAGATCCTCCGTCAGATCTGGCCGAGGTGAACTCACCGGAAAATCCCCAAACTCATAGCGCTCGTAATCGCAATTCGATTCCCCAAATCCTTGCTCGTAATTGCCGTCCCCGTAGTACTCATAACCACCGTATTCATACTCGTTGCGATCGTAAACCGCCGGAGAATCGTAGAAATCACCGTACTCAGAAACCGCCGGAGATTCCTCGAAATACTCCCACTGCTCCTCCATTGTACCGCCGAGAATCGCCGTGCTCTGATACCACTTGTAACAATCCACTTAAATCACAAAAATAAAAGAGTAATTTGCAGCATTGAAGCTGAGAAATTCAGAGTGAGATGAGGAAGAACAGAAGAAATCTAGAGGAGAGAGAAAGCTAAGCTACTGAAACTAGGCTACAAATTTCAATTCACATTTTCGATGCCTCATTCCCACGCCTCTGACGTGATTATATCCCGTTTTCTGCTTCTCTCAGCTAACAGAAAAGTCAACCGCAACCGAGTTCCATTGACTGATGGCAAAAGACCGATTTACCCTCGTCACCTCAAGGGTATTGTAACACAAAGCTAGGAAACGATATTTTTTTAGGCCTATGAAAGCCCAAATTGCTCAGCAAATTCCCCATTCTCGATTCCGGCCAATACCGGCGTTCAGACAGCGACGACACGACCGCGGCACTAAACAATGGCCGGCGGCGACCTCTTCGGAGATTTACCTCCTCCTACCTCTGCTCCTAAATCTAAAGAACTCAAGTTTTCGACAAGTAATTCCCATCACAAAAGCGCGACAACCTTAGTCGATGAAAAACCCTCGTACAGCCCTCGGCCGCCTTCACCTTCACCGCTGCCGCCAAAAGCCCCGCCGCCTGCAATTAAGAGCGCTCTCAAGCGTCCGAAACCACCCTCTAACGAAGAAACGAAGCCTGAAGGTAATTTTCCCTTTTTTGCCAGTTAAATTTAAACGATTTGGAATTAGTTATGAAATATTGAAATTCTTGATTTGCAGCACCTGCAGCACCAGGAAAGCGATTGAGATTCAAAACGACGACTGATGCTTCGGAGACGCAGGTGATTGAGGCCATGAAAAAGATTGCGTCCCATATAAAGAATCCCTCCAAATTCAGCAAGGCTTCAAAGCTTGCAATGCAGCTCATTCAGGCTGGCAGCGTGAAGCCTACTACTAGTGATCACTTTTTTAACATACTCGAGGTTGCAATGTCGTCTCCCACAGTTTGCAATGAGGCCTCCGTTCGAGCTGACTACCACGCGTTGTTCACAGCAGCTCAAGACGTGGCAGAGGTGTGAATGTGATTTGATATCCTGTTTGTGATTTTTTGTTTTTATTTGTGCCTGATAACTGCATGGTTTGATTGAATTTGTGGTTGATTCAGGTTTTTGGTTTTGCAGTTATTTACCAGGAAGCAGAATAGTTTTTTGAACACATGGACGATAAGGGCTGTCGTGGCGAATGATCTCTGCACTGATGATAGCTTTGTGGTACGTGATTGACATTTTAAGACTTATTTCCCTGATTTATGTTTCCATTCCTTCAAATTCTAGCTGTATCATGTGCATTAGGTGAACTTTGTGAGCTTGAGTTTGATGAATCTTCGTGGTATATTTGCTTTAAGGAAGCATTGTGTGATGTTCAATTATAGTGTGTGCTGTAAAAGTAGAGTAGTCTTCTTTGTCTCTTAGTCCCCGCAAAATCTGAGTCAGGTTTTAAAGTGTATGACTTAATTGTAAGTTTCAAGGCATAATACCTACAAAAGCTATTTGTAGTAGACTCTGAACTCTGAAGTTTTCTTCACTTCTGCTGTTGCATTTCAGCCACCACCATAGGCTTCCTTATCTTCTAAAGCAACTTCATGATATGCATGAGCTTTGTGAAACCTTTGAAATTAGTTAAATTATGGTAAGTTTCTTGGATTTTGAGCTGAGTGACTTGTCTATATGATAGGAGTGTTGTATGTACTTGGCCAATCTTGTGCCAGAGTCAGCAACCAAAACGAAGTAGTGTATTAGTGTGCTGCACTTAATTCTTGCCAATTTTCTGTCTTTAGTTTAGGAACTTTCTGTATTTTGTTTCCATTAATGACCGATTGTCTGGATATCATTAGTTTTCGAAAGCATCTGGGAAGGTAAAGGAAGCCATATCTAGTCTTCCAGTTGCAACCAAGGATGACGATGAAGAAGAATCAGCTACCTTGGATGATCAAGTACAAGTGAAAAATGACGAGGAACGGGAAAACAAGGACAAATCATCGAGTTCTGAGCATGCCGTGGAGGATGAAGAGCCCGATCCTTTTGGACTTGATGCCCTAATTCCCAGCATGTCTGAAAAAGGAGATAGAAGTAAGGCAAAGAAAGAGGCAAGTAAAACAAAGACTGAAGAAGAGGAAGAAGCCACGCGAACTCTGAGAAGACGAAGGCAGGCACTGATTTTGTGTCTGGAAACTGCTGCAAGACGCTACAAAACCGCATGGTAAAAATCAATTTACTTTTACTTGGATTAGTGTTTAACATCATGCTGCAATTCAAGACGGTAGTTATGATTATGAAGGAAGTATAACAGTGAATGTATTTTTTTCAGGTGCCAAACAGTGATTGACATCCTTGTGAGGCATGCTTTTGATAATATATCAAGATTCACCTCCAGGCAAAGGGATGCAATCGAGAAGCTTTGGGCTTCCATTAGGGAACAGCAGTTTCAGCGGAAGCATGGTAAGTCAGCATCTGGTAAACTCGATGTCAATGGATTTGAGTGGCTCCAGCAGAAATATGCAGGCGAGAAGATCAGCATCCGACATTCTGTTGGGGGAACTGGTGGGCGCAACTGTGAGCAATGGCTTGGCTGATTTAGACACATTCTCGACCCTGGCACTGCTCACAGGACACTGCACCTTCAGTAATAGTGTAAACGGGTTTGTTTGTGTCAATTGCTAACTCTGGTTAGTAGACGCATCATTGTTGTGTTTGCTTATCTATTCTGATGTAACAAAATTGTTGTAACATTATTTTGTTTGGAACAATATTAATCCTGATCATATGAGAGTGTCCAAGGCAGATTTCCAATGACCAACACTGAACTAAATTGCATCAATCTATTTTAAATTTTCTGAACTGAAGTTAAGCTAGAAAGGGTAAGACCTTATTGTAGTACCTTGATAGTACGCATTCTTCAGAAATAGCTGAACCAGTACTTTTAACCCTTTTGTGATGTTTACCTCAAGAATTCAATTTTAACCACCCGAATTTAACAAATAATACAAACAAGAACATGGTTTTGAAAGGAAGTCACAAAACTTCTTGTAAAATTTTATAGAATCCAATTGTTTTTAAAAGGATTTTTTGTACAAAACAAAATCAAAGTGAAATCAAGCAATTTATATTAGTGGTTGTATTAAAAAAGAAGGGAAAAGATTAAGAGACTAAGGAAAGTACAAGGGCATGAGTTGCAATTCACGGGAAAAGTGCAAAAACGTAGAAGAAGAGGCATAAATTACCGTAAATAAAAGAGGACGGAGACTCTCTTATAAGTCTAAACCCAGGAAGAGGTCGCAAAACCCCTCATAAACACCGCCCCCAGTCCCTGGAACCCCAACTGCTCCGCCGCCGCCGGCCGCCCCCGGCCGCCCCAATCACCTGACCTGGGTATTGGGCATCCACCAACGCGGCTCAACACAGGCCCCTATTGCCGCTCGTTTTCTGAATCAGCCGCTCGGCTCTTTCCCTCATAAACACGGGCGCGTCTGTGTATATATAACCCTTCTTCTTCACAGATAAACCCCAGTAGTTCGATTCATCCTGCAGATCTAATTTACAGCCATAAAGGTACGGTTTTCTTTCTCCGTCTCAAAGTTCAGTTTCATTCCTCTTTCTAATTCGTATTTTAAACGCACAAATCGAAGGCTTTACGGTTTCTTTTGCCAAAGATTGTAGAGCTCAAAAGTTGTGCTAAATTGATGAATCCTGGTTAACTTTTGTACCTTCTCAGAATGCATTTGTTGTACTTTTCTGAGTGGGATTGAATCAGGATTTAAATATAATCATTATTATTTGATAAAGATTGAAGTCGAAGTTTTCTGCTAGTGTTTTTGGTGTACTTAGTCCGAATGTGATTGCTTTTCTTTGATTCTTTTTACGTAGTTTTCTTGTTATGTTGTTGTTGTTGTAAAGATGTTTTGTGATGCAGGGATTTGAGTATCATTGTAAGATTTGCTGTAAAAAATGAACATTGTACACTAAAAAGAAGTTATTTTTAAAACAAAAATGGAAGTTATAATTAGTGCACACTTTTCATTTTGAAACTTTTACCAACTAAAATACCTTTTTTACATCCAGTAAAAATTGGCTAAAGTTCCTTTCTCCCATTCGACTCAAACAACCCCAAAATCCCCCAACATCTAAAACCCCCCACCGTAGGGTTTATTGGCAGCAATCAATGACAATGATGTGGCGCAAAACTCTGATTTCGTGCGCAACCACCGCTAAACACTGCTGCCGGTGGATGTCCACGCGGCCGTCGCCCAATGCCTCCGCCGTTGTCAACAACGTCATCTTCCGTTCTCTCAAAGATCATTACACCGAAGTCTCCAAAATGAACCCTCCTCCGGTATTACTCTTTTCGCTCTGGTAAATATGCTTTTTTCCCCAAATTCAGTTCAGTTATGCTATCTAGTTGAGAAACAGCATTTTTGAGTACTTTGATATCAAGGGATTCATATGATTTATGTAAATTGTTTGATTGCATCGTTTTGTTTTTGTAGAGATGCATTTGAGTGTGTTTGTAAATACTAGCAAGGAGTGGTTTTTTTATTCTCTTGATATCCACCTTCATTCCTCCGCCTCCATTCCTCCATAAGATTACACACATTTCATGGGTTTCAGTTTCAATTCAAATTCATATCTAGAAATTGGATTTGAGGGTTTAATCCTATGTGCATTTCTGTTTGTTTAGGGAATATCACAGTGCTTTCCTGAATGTGGTATGTAAGTTGAGAACTTATGTTCCTCGGACAGCGCTTGATAGTGTTAAATATCAGAAAAATCCTGTTTTGATGAGAGTTGTTGAAGCAAACCCGTTTCCTGATCTCTTATATGATAAGAAACCAGCACCGTCGAGATCCGACCTCCTTACCTTCTTGTTTAGTCTTTGATCAAATTAGTTGGTTGCATATTTTTCATATATTAATGGGGCGTGTTTGGAAAAGAAGCATGAAACTCCCGTGGTGCATTGACAAATAGATTGAGCCTTAATACAAGATTTAATTTTGATTAAGTAGATGCTTACCTTTATATGATTTAGCTTCACAAACTGTTCTAGCTGCTTCACAAAACTTTTGAGAAATTTATGACTCTTCTGTAATAATTTTTGAGCCATTTCTTTGATTTGAAAAGGTTAGTTTTCACTGTACTTACCATTCTCATCACTTACTTACTGACGTACAAAAGGCTAGTATGTAGCTGCTAACAATTTGTTTAACAACACAGTGCTTCTGAATTTGTGGTATTAGGAACATGCAAATTTTATGTACACAAGTTTCTGTTACTAAATTCAAATGATCTTCATTTCAGCTCGCTTTAGGATCATCATGGTAATGGTATATGATATTGGAAGCTACTGTATACATGTATTATACAAATGTAGTTTGGTAGAATAAATGAAGAATATACGAAAATCATCTATATTTCTTTTGGTTATCGTAATGAGATAGGGCAAAAGCACCTCTTGTTCTTGTAGTTGATTGGTATTTGGAAGAGAAGCCAACATAATTCCTGGAGGATACTATCCCATGAACTTATACCATGGGAATATATGTACTCCTATTTATCTTGTTGGTTCAGAGATTTATACATGTCTTAAGCTATAAGTAGATAGAATTGTCTTTATTTTTCTGCTGATGAGAAATGGATCCATTATGAAGAGTCATGTTTCTAGTACCCTACAGGTTGTGTGTGAGTAGATGTCTGCCTTGATAATTGTTTTTTATAATTTTGGGAAATGGCTACTCGGTTAATTGTAAAATTCCAATCCTAGGTTTGTATGCCTTGTGCTTTACTTTAGGTGTGCTCATTCACAAATTTGTTTCATCTAAAAATTTTCATTCTTTGCAGAAAGTCAATCCTCCATCTCCATTTACGGTGGTAAAAGGATCACTCGATAGTAAGGGTGCTGTTCTGAAGCGGTCATATAATGATGAAGAAATCAGTATCTCTGTCATGCGCATGGCCAACATAATTCCTGGAGGTGACGAGGATGACATCAATGATGATTCTGTTATAAACCAACTGTTTGTTCACGTTGACATCTCAAAACCAGGGCAGACAAGCTCCTTGCATTTATTCTGTGGATTGTATCCAGAGGCTTTAGGCATTCACTCGGTTTCCTTGAGGCCAAAAGCTGACAAGTCAAACCTACACGAGCTTCTGAATAAATACAGTGGTCCCACCTTCGAGTAAGTTACACTCACCAATTTAGTGTCTCAGTTATAGTTGTCAAATGTACTGTGTTTTGCTTAGCTGATCAGGATGTAGTGTATTGTTAAACTAGTATTAATTTGTTGATGAATTATCAGGCAACTGACTGAAAAGGTGAGAGATTCACTTCATGGTTACATAGAAGCACGCGGAATTGATCAAAGTCTTTTTCCGTTTCTACAAGCTTGGCTCTATGTGAAGGACCATCGGAATCTGATGAAATGGTATAAATCTGTTGGTACAATTCTCCAGAAGGGTAAAGAAGGATACCCGCAAGCTCAGTAGTTCATTCCAGATTGTTATAGTTGATTATGCAATGGATTTGTTGAGTGTAAGAGATTAGAAGTCACTTAACAGTGGTTTAATGTATTGTGATACTTAACTTTTTCCCCCATTACATGTTGAAGTTTATCATATTGGCCTGACTCTTGAGAAAACTTGCCCTCCCTCTGATAACTTGGTGATTCACATTCTTGATGCAGTTTATCCAAGTTTAATTTAAGACAAAGATTTAATTACCCTAATAGTCCCATAAGAAATTACTGTATTTTTAGCTGGTCCATAAAAGTAATTTTGTTCTTCTTTGGTGATATAAATCTATTTTTCGTAAGTCCCCCAACTGGACTTTCCCGCTAAAAAGAAAATGTAGACTTTTTCTCTTTATTGAAATTTATTTAATCCATCTAGGGCTGTAAACGAGTCGAGTCGAGCTCGAACAGACCTGTGTTCGAGTTCGAGTTCGAGTTCGTATTCCATGTTCGTGATCGAGTTCGAACTCGTACGAGTTGAGATATTTTAGTTCGAGTTCGATTCGTCCGACTTTCAGAAAGTTCGAGCTTGACTCGTGAGTTCGATAAAAAATCGAGTTCGAACTCGAACTCGAGCTAGTTCGACCTCGTTAAAGCATTAATAAATAAAACTTAATTAATTTATATAAAAATTCTATATAAAATTCTATTCGAGTTGTTCGACGAGCTTATCGAGCTGGCTCTTATGAGCTCGAGTTCGAGCTCGTATATAAACGAACGAGCTCGAGTTCGAGTTCGAACTGGTCAAACCGAGTTCGAAAACGAACTTTGACCGAGTTGTTCGCGAGTTGTTCACGAACAGTTCAGTTCATTTACACCCCTAAATCCATCAAGGGTTAAAGCATGGAAAAAACTTCTCATCCCAGTGAAGGAATCAATATATACTTCCATCTCTCTCAAAGATGAATGCATGATTACTCAACAAAAGCTCTAGGTAAAATAATCAGAATTCGGTGACTGTTTCAGGTGATGTTCAGCCAGCCTCTCCACCGATGCCGACGAGTGCCGGCGGCATGATTTCTTAACATTAATACATGTGCCCCCTGTTTTCTCACACGTTTACATGAGAAAATTCCACGCACTATTCTCTTTTGGAAAAAAAGTTTTTTTTTGGCAATAAACTTGTGTTCAAATGAGGGTAAATGATTTCTTTTGTTCCATTTTGTGATACCTTACCATTGTTAGACAAGATCTTTGACCATTTATTGAAAAGCTATGATATAAGAATACTCCCTCCGTCCCAGTCCCCAGCAGAAGCTGCACACTTTCCTTATTAGTCTGTCCCGCCAGAAGGTGCACACTTTCCTTTTATGGTCTATTTCTTTCAATCCCTACCACCCATTTTTTCCACCCACTTCTCAAATAAATTCTCATCCATTCATCTTACCTTCCTTAATAACATTGATAGTTTCTCTCTCTGCAACTTTAGCTGGGACGGAGTGGTAATCCTTAATAATTCGTCTACATATTTTGTTAGCTCTATTTATTTTAGGTCTACTAACATAATTGTCGGAAAGGGAAAGAAATAATAATGTGATGCCTTCGGCCGATCCCTTACGAGATAAAAACTCCCCTTGTCTGTTTTTTTTCTAACAAAACCCCGAGAAAGCCACAAGATAGTTTTGGAAATTTTCCTGGAATTTTGAGGAGTTCTGTGATGGAGAGAGCGATGTATTCCTTCACCGGAAAAGGTTTTTCCATGCTTTAACCTTTGCCAAATTGAATAAAAATTCAATAAATAAAACAAAAACGAAAACGTAATCTTTTTGACAGAAGTTAGATTGGGGACTAAATCAAAACGAAAAAATGATTTATGGAACATAAAGAAGAATATGATCAAGTAAAAACAAAGTGGTTTATGGGATAAAAAAAGAATAGTTTTTGATCATTTTGTATCAGATTCAGTCGTTGTAGTTGTAGTGTTACCCTAATAAAAAAGGTTTATTATGGGATCATTAGGGTAATTAATTTAAAATATATGGTTGAAAAGTGCAAAAACGTAGAAGAAGAGGGGCATAAATTCATAATTACCGTAAATTAAAGAGGACGGAGACTCTCTAAAGTCTAAACTCAGGAAGAGGCGCAAAACCCCTCAGAAACACCGTGCTGAGGAATGCCAGCGAGATAAGCTTTATTACCCTGAACCAAAGCTGATACTGGAAGATTTTCTTCAAGGATGTACATCGTGCAAAAAGGCTGCCGCCTGATCTCCACCGCCGCCACCTCCATTCCTCTGGTAAGATTACTCACATCTCATGAGTCTTAGTTTCAATTCAAATTCATATCTAGAAATTGGATTTGTGGCTGTTTTGCTTCGGGCATTTCTGTCTGTTTAGGCAATATCACATTATAATGATATTGATGTGAGTTGTAAGTTATTGAAGCAAACCTCTTTTCCAATATCTCAACCAGCACCTCTATTTCGGGAGCAACCAGCACCTCTATTTATTATTTGATACTATTAATTTGTGTGTGTTCGGAAAATAAGCGTGTTGCATTGACATATAAAGATTGAGCTTAATACAAGATTTAGGGGTGGTTTGGTTAGCGTACTAAACGGAGTAAATATAAAATCTGCGTATTTAAGATTTTGGATTGTTGGTTGGTTAACGTATAATGGTTAAAACGCTGGAAATGACAATTCCGCGGAAATTCAATTTCCCCCACAATGTGGGAAATTTCTTACCGAGTACTACCTAGGTCGAAATGAAATACGCGTAAATTTTATACGAAATTACCATTTTCTCCCAACCATTACGTAATTTTTCTACGATCATGCATTTTTTTATTTCCTCCAATTTTATTTCGGCGGCAATTTCTGTTTTAAACTTTTTATAACGTTTTTTGTTTATTTAACTGTACGTATACATATTATATAATGGGATTTCGAATGGAATATTTTATTATTATCAAATTTTCTTATTTTGTGATTTTATTTTTGAAGTATAATTATTTTTTGATTTTTTTAGAGAACAATAAATTATTTTTTATAGATTCAAGTGAGTTTTTTTTGATTATTTGGAAAATTACAATAAGTTGAATATTTTATTCTATTGAGTTTATTTGAATGTTTTTGGGATATATAGTTGCAAAATTGTTAGATTCAAGTGATTTCATTTGAATGTTTTTGGATATATAGTTGCAAAAATGGTTAGATTCGAATGATTTCATAACTCTAAGAAATTTATGACTCTTTTTGTTCAAACATCCTGAAATATGATAGTGAGCTTTTCAGACATATTAATGCACCAAACTGATAACTATCGAGTTCGAGTGGGTCGGTTTGGAATTAGTCATGGAAGTAATCGGCCTTTTTTTTTTAAAAGGATTTTTTGTACAAAACAAAATCAAAGTGAAATCAATCAATTTATATTAGTAATTGTATTTTTTTTAAAGGGAAAGGATTAAGAGATTTAGGAAAGTACAAGGGCATGAGTGCAATTCACGGGAAAACCTTAAACCCTACCTCTAGCGCGTCTGTGTATATATATAGTCCTTCTCCTTTACAGATAAACCCCAGTAGTTCGATTCATCCTGCAGATCTATCTTACAGCCATAAAGGTACGGTTTTCTTTCTCGGTCTCAAAGTTCAGTTTCATTCCTCTTTCTAATTCGTACTTTAAACGCACAAATCGAAGGCTTTACTGTTTCTTTCGCCAAAGATTATAGAGCTCAAAAGTTGTGCTAGATTGATGAATCCTGGTTAACTTTTGTACCTTCTCAGAATGCATTTGTTGCACTTTTCTGAGTGGGATTGAATCAGGATTTAAATTAAATATAATCTTTATTATTTGATAAAGATTGAAGTCCAAGTTTTCTGCATATTAGTGTTTTTGGTGTTTTGTCTGAATGCGATTGCTTTTCTTTGATTTTTTTTACGTACTTTTCTTGTTATGTTGTTGTTATAAAGATGTTTTATAATGCAGGGATTTGAGTATCATTGTAAGATTTGCTGTAAAAAATGAGATGTTTTGATGGTTTATGTATCCGAGTATAGTTGTGTGATTGCTCTGTTTGACCTTTTAATTTTAATAAGATGCTTTGGACAAGATTTTTATAGAATTCTTGTTATGCTGTTGGCATTCTTGTGCTATTGAGAATGAAGAGCATCTGTTTATTCATGAATCTGCATTCTGTTGTTACAGAATGTCGAATCCGAAGGTATTTTTTGACATCCTGATTGGGAATGCTAAAGCTGGAAGAGTTGTATTCAAGCTCTTCAAGGACACCACTCCAAGAACTGCCGAGAACTTCCGTGCCCTGTGCACTGGTGAGAAAGGCATTGGATCATCAGGGAAACCTCTTCATTACAAGGGCTCAAAATTTCATCGCATAATCCCCAACTTTATGTGCCAAGGCGGTGACTTCACAAGGGGGAACGGAACAGGAGGAGAGTCAATCTACGGGATGAAGTTTGAGGATGAGAACTTCACCAAGAAGCACACTAAGCCTGGTCTTCTGTCAATGGCAAATTCTGGTCCGAATACTAATGGTTCCCAGTTTTTCATCACCACTGCCACCACCTCGTGGCTGGACGGCAAGCATGTGGTGTTTGGCGAGGTTGTCGATGGGTACAAGGTTGTGGAGGCCATGGAAAAGGTTGGCTCAGCGAATGGACCGACTTCAACCTCAGTTGTGATTGAGGATTGTGGCCAGCTGAAAGAAGATGATGCTTAATAGCTGAATCTGTGTTTTAGTTATGATGATCGTCTCTCCGATCCCCAATAAATTGCTGTTAGAAATACAGCTTCTGTTAGATGACATCTCCTCCTGACCATATATGTGTAGAAAAACTAAATTTTAGATGGATTTTTCTAACAAATAAGGGCCTCTTTAAGTTGTTTGCTGGAATTTGTTTCATGTTTAATGTTTATAGGTAAGACATGTATTTTGTTCTCTTGCTTCAAAAATGGTTCAGGCTCTAAGCATTTGGTATACAAATCTACTATCTTGTGAATACATCTCATAAGATTATTACATCCCTATAAAATGTCCTATGATTAACCAAATCATATCAAACTCATGTGTATACTTTGATGAGCGGTTTTACCAACAAAAACTTGATGTTTTAGTCCCAATCTTCATCTTTAAGCTGGTCATTCTCTTCCATGGGAGGCCTAATCACAAGAACAACAGTCCCCAAGCTCTCCTTCACCCCATTCTCCATCAACGCCTTCCCCCTCTCCACCTTCAACCCCTCTTCGCCGCTACCGTTGCCACCGCCCACCACCAGGTAGAACCCGTCGTCCGCCACCACCTCCTTTGCCCCTCTATCCATCACCACCAGAATGGGTTCTTTCCTATTCCACTTTGCCGCCTTCCATGGCAGAATTTTCGAGTCCTTAAACGCCACCGCCACACCACCCCTGCTCAGAACAGCCACCGGCTCCCATTTCGGAAGCACCACCCACCTGCTCCACCCCTTCTCCGCCTCCACAATGCCGAAATCACCCGCGCAGCGTGACTCCCACGGTGCATCCGCTACATCCACCGCCCCATCCTCCGCCCTGCAGACCGGTATCACCGCCACGGAAGTAGCCTCCGCCACCTCCCCAATCTTTATCCTCACCACCGGCACCTTCACTGGGTCAACCACCAGCAGAGCCTCCTCCTCCGCCTCGTCCACCTTACCTTCCAGCTCCAACGCCACCTTGCTCCGGGCAGCCTCGGACTGCAGAGTCTCCAGCGCTCTCTCCATCCAATGCCGCCACGTTTCAAGATCATTCGTAGCTTTATTCTCGTACGCCAGCCTGTAGTAAACAAACGCCAGACAATCTCCCGGAAGCTCGCTGTCAAAGCTGCTCCACCCCTTCTCGTTTCTCCGGCGAGGCATGTCCTTGATAGCTCTAGACAGCTCCTCCGTCCTCTTCCCGTCAAACTCATTTACCACCACATACCTCGCGGCGGCAATCCGCTGCGACGCCTCGAGATTCCTGAGCTCGTACAGAATCTCCGCGCCGCTGAGATCAAACGCCGAGAGAACCTCCTGCTCAATCTCGCACTCGATCAACGAGTCACGAACCTGCGAAGCAACGATAATCCGGTTCTGCTCGATTCCAGAGATCCCGGTGATCTCTTCAATGATGGGCGACGAGAATCCCTCCTGGTACAGGGAGGGGACCAGCGGCGCGTACTCGTACCAGAGGCCGAGGCGGTCGGTGAGAATCTGGAGGCGGCTGTTGATGTCGAGGTTGCGGTAGTGCGGCGGGAGCGGGGACGCCGGCGGGCGGTAGGGCTGGTAGAGCTGATCGTTGGGGCGGCCGGAGGAGGTCAATTTGGAGTTGTTGTTGGAGGAGGGGGGGAGGATGAGGTTCTGCACGTTGCCCGGTTTCCGGCGGTTGGGAGAGTTGGGGAGGATGAGACATGAAATGGAGGCGGGTTTTGAATGATGAGCGTTTGGGAGAGGTTTCTGGTTCTGGTGGTGGTGGAGCAGGGGATTTGAAGGGAGAAATGGGGTGGAGAGGAAAGGGGTTTTTGGGGCGTTGATCATGGACATGGCTGAAGCCAGCATTGTAGCTGGAGCTCTGTCTGGTTTTTGTGTATCCGGAAGAAGATCAAGTGTGAGACTACTACAAACCTTATCCTGTGCTTCTTGCGTTCTTCATGGTTTGGATAGGAATGAGATATTTTTGTTTAAATTTGGTGTATATTCCCGGTTTTCACCCTCGAGTTTCTTGACCAGGAGAATTACTTAAAATAGTAATGGCGAAATATAATCTCCAATTCTCATACTATTGGGCAAACACAAGAAAGTATGGTCACTGGATGTGCTTTCGACATTTATATGCTCCGCTTGGAGGAGTGTTTTTTTTTAAGGGCGTTTGGAAGAGTATTGATTAAGTAAAACAATCAAATCGATGCTTGGTGAGATAAAAGCTTATAATATTGGGTATATAGCTTTTATTTCTACAATAAGATGTTCTTTTTAGTTTACCGAAAATTAAAAGTGTTTGTTCAACTTTGACGGTTTCTAGTCTTATATTCTAATATTTGGTCTATCGCCTTTACTTCTACAATAAGATGTTGTTTGTTAGTTTACCGAAAACTAAAAGTGTTTGTTCAACTTTGACCGTTTCTAGTCTCAGCATAATAATATGATTTCTTTATAACTAGCACTAGAGCATTTTCCTTCATAACGCCGTTAAGGTTTGCACATGCAGGTCATGTGCAACGTTTTTATTGCAAATTCCAGGAGCAAATTTGTACCTTTTTCTACCATTGACTTGATCTACCTTATCTATTTGAGGGTTCGTGAAGATCGTTTCTCCAAATTTCACTCAAATTCCATTAATAAAACTAAGTAGCGGTGGCGCGATGTAGAGCGTTCAATCAAAAATGAAAACTTTATGGGGGTGGAAAGTGACGGCCAAATAAGGTAGATCGGGTCAACGGTAGAGGAAAGTACAAAACTGCCCATGAGATTTGCAGTTAAACGTTGCACATGTGACACCATAACAATGTTACAACGACAAATGACTTGGACTGTATATATAAAGAAATCACATTATTATAGTGGAGATAGCTAGGAATCATACATTATTACTCAGAATAAAAATTGCACAAATGGTCAAAGTTGGGATATAAAAAATAACTTAATCTACTAGTTTAAAGCTTATAAACTGTCCCAAACCAAACATAATCCTAGTCCTATTCCATTCTTTAAAAATAGCATAATGAAACACCACAAAAAGGGGTTGGTAATGAAACAAGCATACGCAGCATTACAAGTATTAGGCTGTACATTTTGAATGAGACGGGATACGTATCCAACAATTCAATTCTTAATTCATCATTTCTAATGCTCATACAATTAAAAAAAACAATAACATTTGTCGTAACCTGCTTGAAGGGGGGGCTACATAAATTATTCGAACAAGACAGCAATATCACGATACAACGATGGAGAAGGGAAGAGTCTGTGTAACTGGTGGAACTGGATTTCTGGGATCATCACTCATCAAATTTCTCCTCCAACATGGCTACTCAGTCAACACCACCATTAGAAACTCTTCAAATCCAGGTTAATTTTGACCACTTCATTTCCCGCCTCTTTTTAACTGTCAATTTAACATTGTCGTCGGAATGATTCCAATTCCATTTGTAAGTCAATGACAGACAGGAAGAACAACATTAGCTACCTCACAGATCTAGCAGAGGATTCAGAGAGGCTGAAAATATTCAGTGCAGATCTCAATGGGCCCGAAAGCTTTGCTCCTGCAATACAAGGATGCGTAGGGGTTTTCCACGTGGCGCACCAGATCGAGTTTGAGTCGAAAGAAACCGAGGAAGCGCAGATGAAGCGGTCAGCAAACTCGACGGTAGGGATCTTGCAGGCTTGCCTGGATTCGAAGACGGTGAAGCGAGTCGTGTATACTTCCAGCGCATCAGCCGTCTTTTTCAACGAATCAGGCCTTGATACAGTGGATGCAACGATATGGAGCGATGTGGATTATATACGAAGAGAATTACGTCATCAGGTTTTCTCTTCTTATGCAATCACTAAGGTTTTTGCAGAAAAGGCCGCATTCGAGTTTGCTGAGAAGAATGGCCTTGATGTTGTGAGCATCGTTCCTACTTGGATTCATGGACCTTTCTTCTCTCCTTTCTTGCCTGGCTCAGTGAGAGCATCCATGGCCATGTTTTTCGGTATATCCCGTTCCAGCATATATATATATAAACTGTACACTTTTTGGTCAACTTTCTCGATCCTGATCAGATTTGTGGTATATATATTTGGCCTTTTTTTGCAGGTCTTCAAGAATGGTATAGCAGCCTTGTAAGGACATGTTTTGTGCACATTGAAGATGTGGCAAGAGCGCATGTTTTTGTGTTTGAGAATTATAACGCTAAAGGGAGGTACATTTGTTCTGCAGTGGAATTGACAATTGAAGAGCTGTCTGAATGTTTATCAGCTAAATACCCTGACAATCAGTACCCCATACCTAGTTTAGAGTAAGTCATGAATTGTACCTTGATCTTGATTTCCTCATTTCATTGTCAATTTGATTTTGGTGTTTGTCGCAATATCGAATATGATATCCTTAAACCACATTTTTCATTTCAGATCCTTGAAGGGAATTGAGGGGTTTGCGATGCCCGGTGTTTCATCGAAGAAACTGCTGGATATGGGATTCAAGTACAGATATGGCATCGAACAAATGTTTGATGGTGCTCTTGAAAGCTGCAAACTGAAGGGCTTTCTTTGATCTTGCTGCCTTCCCATTGTGTTGTAATAAAACTTTGCTACAGTATCTTTGACTTTCCTTAATTTCTCATCTAATTAAACTCCTTGTAAAATTTAAACATCTATTGCTTGAATGTTCACTTACATATTAATGACATAATCTGTTGACATTGTGGATATGTTACGTTAATTAAGGTAATATAATATCACTTCCCTGCTAGAAATTACAGCTTGAGTTAAGAGTGAGGTCTGAATCCAGCTGGCGTGGCTTTGACTAAGCTTTTTGACCAGAAGAAATTGAACTTTGACCAATCCCAAGCATTTGCTCCCAAATTGTACGTCTCTAGCTATAACTTCAAGTTCAACTTATGGTCTAAAACTGTGTTTTCCTAGGCTAGTGGCTGTAATTATTCCTTGACCATCGTGTACCCTACATACTAATCATTGTACAACATTCGTTGAACCATCGAAACAATTTTAACGTTCATAATAGTAATATGAGAAATTTTCCTTTAAACCATCCTCACCCACGAGAAAATATCTAATTTGGGCCATAAACTAAGAGTAGGGGACTGACAAAATATATTTCTAAAAGTTTTGGGGTCAAATAAATATATATTTATTTTTGGGTCCATAATATAAGGAAAAAACAAGTACATGGACTTATTTGCAAACAAAACAATCTATTTCTATGAATTTCCTCTTTCTTCTCCAATCTGTCTTCCACCTCGCCGAACCACCACAGTTCCTCCGCTGGACCACCTCCGCACCGTCGGACCATCATAACGCCGCCACTGGACCGTCGCGGGACCATTGCGCCGCGCCGTCGCCGGTCAATATTAGTCAAACTAGATGATGTCACCTATATGCGCCACCTCACTACCACATCGTCATTGGAAGTCTGGAACCTCATCAATATGAGCAGAAATCTCACCACATAAGCTTATCAATCTAAGTTGAAACCTCATTTCCGACGATAGAAATCTCATTACCGTACAAATCTCATTTTTCGAGGTCACAAAACCCCAACGTCAACGTTTAAAGACACAAAACTCATCCTAGACGACACGAACCTCATTATCAATGAAAGAACCTCAACATTGATAATGATGATACAAACCTCAATATTGACGTTGACGACACAAACCTCATTTTTACGACACAAACCTCATTTTTACGACATAAACCTCATTTTTGGCGACATGCATCTCAAATCCAAGACAAGGACCTCCATTTCGACGGTATAAACCTCATTAACACGATACAGACCTCAAAAAATCTCAACGTCGACGATAAAAACCTCATTTTCAATTGACACAAAACTCGAATTCGACGACACAAACTTCAACGTCAACGACTCAAACCTCATTTTGAAAATTCAAGGCTGCATCCATATACTACTTATTATCTTGGAAATGCACATATCAGCAAGATCCGTGATCCTAAGTATATTTTTGGGAGTATTCCCAATCAGTTGACTTTGGCTAGAAGCACTTTGTTAGAGCCCACTGTGGATGCTTATGAGCTATCATCTTACTGCTTGGACACTTCATCATTCTGGAAATTTGATGAAGATCTGGAGAAAGAGAACGAGCTCATTCGTAAGTTTCTGCCTAACTATGTTCTAAATTTTGTTTGTGCATTCTGTTCTTTACCTTACGTTTTTTAGTTCCCTTGCACATATATGCTTGCTGTTGTGGTCCATATGCTTCCCGCTAGGAATGTCACGACCCAGAGCAGCTCTACAACTATCCAGGAATTTGCTTTGGTCAATCAAGAGTGTGTCGTGATCCCCCCCCCCCCCCCCGTTTAGGTATCTTATCCCATAGGAACTTTTGATCTCTTACTAATCCATATTCCACACGTACAGACGCATGCCAATTGTACTTACATTCTGGAACAGTTACCGTGGTGCCGAGCTAAATGACCTCATCAACTGTGGACACACTCAACCAACTGTCTTGTTCATCGGCCTTAAACTTGGTACATTTAATGGTAATAATAATTAATATACATTATATTTTACGTTGATTTGAAATCTGCCCTTCCACGTAAAAGGTGATTGAATGTGCATAATTTAATATTTCTAGGAACTTGTGTGATTGCTCAACTGAATACCAAGATCATCTTCAATCCTCGTGTACCACAACGGCAGCCTTTGGAAGCCTGGTATGCTTTTGACTTGTTCATGCTTCAATGTATAAAATTGCCATTTTCCGATTTTCCATTTATGTGTCTATGACTTGGACTGTAGGGCTCTTGCAAACCAGGATTATATTGGCCAAGTTGTTGCTCGGGAACTGTATGCAAAAGAAAAATAGATAATTCGCCCTCCACTTCCAGCCAATCGTCGTCAAATAAATGAACTGTTGAACATGGCAGATGTGGTAATGATATCAACTTTACTGTATACATATTTGCATATAGTTTACAGTGTTTTCCCAAAGCTCAACACTAGATATTGATGCAGAACGAATCATGGATGAGATAGATGAATAAGCACTGTCCTATTTGGGGAGATTTGATCTCATCATGTGAGATGGATTTTCAAAGAGTTTCCATTCCATGCATGCATTGTGAGCTGGATGCTGCATAACTTTCCTTTTTTTCCATGCGTACGTAATTACACACGTAATTGCATGAGTTGTTTTTCCTTTTGTTTGATTTTGGTATTTATTTCTTTCCTTTGGAATTTGTAAGACACAGAGGTATTTAAACCTCATTTGAGTGATTGGACGAGAAGCTTTTTTTGAATAAGAATAAATATTTTCTTTCCATTTTCTTGTTCTTGAAGAACATGAGATTGATGCCCGAATCTGGTTATTCATCGTGAATCAACAGGTTTTGGAAGGGTTTCGATTGGGATATTTGTGCGCAAATCAACAATCTTAATCAGGTCTATTTATATGCCGCTTCTGTCTGCATCAGTTGGTACCGGAGCCGAAGTCGATCTTGAGTCATGCAGCGAAGGAATCCTCCCCGACAACAACGCGTAGATGACGCTCAAGAAAGCGACAACAACCAGTTCGAGGAACGAGTTGTACAGGTTCTCTAGGAGCATACCCTTTTGGTTGAGTAAGAATGGGGACGGCGTTCTCGGAGTCCTGTGGCCGATTCAGAGGAGTATGAGGCCACCGTCTACGAGACCCCGCGACCTCAACGAAGAACCCTCCAGGTTTATGAACATGAAGATCGACGATGGGAGTTTGGATTTAAGAATGATATTCAAGAATTCCACGGAGGTCTTCAGGCCGAGGAATTCCTTGACTGGCTTGCAACAGTCGAGGAAATTTTTGAATTTCGAGGAGTTCCTGACGGGAAATGAGTTGCATTGATCGTAACGAGATTTTAAGGACGTGCAACAGCATGGTGGCAGCAACTAAAGCTTACTCGGAGTCGAATGGGCAAACCAAAAATTACCTCATGGGAGAAGATGAAGAAGCACTTACGTTCGGCTTTTCGCCCATATAAATTTCAGAGGATAATGTATCAACGCTTGCAAAATCTAAAACAGGGACTTCGTCTGGTAGACGAATACACCTGAGAGAATGAAGACCAACTTGTGGCACGTTACATAGGTGGTCTAAAACCTCAGATCCGAGAAACTGTTAACATGTTTGATCTAGTCTCTATATCAGCAGCACACCAAAGAGCCCTTTCGATAGAGAAAAAAGTGCGACACAACAACTCGGCCCAATTTGTGAACCCATTTGGAAGTAGTCGACCACTAGCACCTGGGAGTAATGCACCATTTGGGGGATCGACCAACTCAGGCATCGAAAAGCCTACAACACCTGTTTTTTGCGTGGAGCAAGTACTGTGAAGTGTTTTACATGTGGAGAACAAGGGCACAGACAAGCTGACTGCAAAAAGCTCGGAAAGAGAGTCCTTATGACGGAAGAGGGCCGTGTAGACGCTGGGACTGAGGGCCAACCAATATATGATGAAGCCAAGTACGACGAGGAACTTATTGAGGGTGATGTAGGCTTGTCCTTGGTTATGCGTAGAACATGTTTAGCACCTAAAACACCCGAAGAGAATTGGCTGCAGAACAATATCTTCCAGTCAATTTGCACCATCCTTGGCAAGGTTTGTCAATTTGTCATAGATGCTGGGAGTTGCGAGAACATTATTTCAGAAGATGCAGTGTGGAAACTGAGTGTCAAAACCGAACAACATCTTAAGCCATATAAGCTTGCATGACTAAAACATGGAGGCGAGGTAACAATATCTAAAAGTGTTTTAATTCCATTTTCTGTTGGCACAAAGTACCGTGATGAAGTTTGGTGTGACGTGGTGAAAATGGATGCATGTCACCTTCTCCTCGGTAGACTGTGGCAGTATGATAAGAGGGTGACCCATGATGGGAGAGCAAACTCATACAGTTTTGTGTTTGAAGGGACCAAGATCACTTTGGTTCCCAACAAACCCACCAAGACCCTCATTTCGTGCTCGTTTACACCTAATGGATCGAGCAAGAACCTTCTATCCTTGGCTCATGAGCATGGTTCCAATCGTAGCATAGGATCCGGACCTTTTCAAGCTGTGTATTCTACCCAGCCGCGAGGAGCATTGGACCTCATTCCGATTCCGAGCACTGTCAAAGTGCATGGAAATGCCACTGATTTTGCTGCAGGACTGCTGGATATTCACAACATCAATCGTGACAATCTATCATCTGCAAAAGTTCGATACAAGGAGCGTGGCGATCTCCGTCGTCAACACGTTGAATTTGAAGTTGGTGACTTCGTGTGGGCTATTCTCAGTAAAGAACACTTATCGATCGACGAATATAACAAACTTGTAGCTAAGAAGATTGCCCCTGTGGAAATCATCGAGAAAATCAACTTGAAAACTTATCGACTCAAGCTTCCAAGCCACATGCGCACTACTGCTGTATTTAATATGGAGCACCTCTTCCCGTTCCATGGTGATTCTTTCGACGATGATGACATGGAATTGACTTCGAGGTCGAAGTCTTTTCACCCCAGAGAGAATGATGCAGAACAAATCATGGACGAGATAGACGAGCAAGCACTGTCCTATTTGGGGAGATTTGATCCGATCATGTGAGCTACATTTTCAAAGAGTTTTTGTTCCATGCATGCATTGTGAGCTGGATGCTGCATAGCTTTCCTTTTTTTTCCATGCATACGTAATTACATACGTAATTGCAAGAGTTGTTTTTCCTTTTGTTTGATTTTGGTATTTATTTCTTTCCTTTGGAATTTGTAAGACACGGAGGTATTTAAACCTTATTTGAGTGATTGGACGAGGAGCTTTTTTTGAATAAGAATAAATATTTTCTTTCCATTTTCTTGTTCTTGAAGAACTTGAGATTGATGCCCGAATCTGGTTATTCATCGTGAATGAACAGGTTTTGGAAGGGTTTTGATTGGGATATTTGTGCGCAAATCAACAATCTTAATCAGGTCTATTTATACGTCGCTTCTGTCTGCATCAGTTAGTACCGGAGCCGAAGCCGATCTTGAATCATGCCGCGAAGAAATTCTCCCCGACAACAACGCGTAGATGACGCTCAAGAACGTGATAACAACCAGTTCGAGGAACGAGTTGTACAGGTTCTCCAGGAGCATACGGAGCAGATGATCCAAGAGATAACTCGATTGGGATATTTGTGCGTAAATCAACAATCTTAATTAGGTCTATTTATACGTTGCTTATGTCTGCATTAGATATCAACTTTACTGTATACATATTTGCATGGTTTACAGTGTTTTCCCAAAGCTCAACACTAGATATCAACTTTATTGTATACATATTTGCATGGTTTGCACTGTTTTCCCAAAGCTCAACAATAATTTGATCAATGCTTATATGATTCATATGTGAAAAACTATTGGGTGAAGGCTGTTCCTACTATTATTGATTTTAAGCTATGTCCCTACCAGCCATGTTGTCCTGATTGCAACAAACCTTGTGGAGCTGCAATGGATATGATTATAAGACACTACAACTATTGTGGAGCTCATGGCAAAAAACCAAAACCAATGTATGGTACAATTAATCTGCACTAAATGTGTATATATATTTACATGTGAAATTCTGATAGTTAAGACTTTTAACTTTTGACAGCTTGAAGTTTGATGTGCGCTTAAGTGACAACAGTGCTTCCATTGAGGCTTACGTCGAAGGTGAATATGGCAAATTGTTGGGCATGACCGGTGAGGAAGTTCATGAATTAGATGTTCTGGTATGTTTTGATCTTACGATTTTCTACAAGTTTTATATTTATGTAGCTGTTACAATGTGATTCTATTTGCTGAATCCAACCATCTACATTATTTCAGCATAAAAAGGTGGACCTCGCTACAATTAACAGGAAGCTACAAAAATGGAATTTCGTACTTCCGTCTGAGGAGCTTCTTTAAATCATACAAAGGCAAGGGATACGAACTGACTGCTTTTATACCAGTAGAGGAGAGTCATATGATTGTTCAACGTGAATCTCTGGGGAAACAGAAAGAACCTAGCAACAACGAGACTCAGACACCCAAAGCACTTGATCCTTTGGAAATTGCAGCTGTGGATGTTCATCATGTTGCTCCTCTGGAGAATGAAGGCGGAAGGCAATGAGTGTCTATATCAAGCCTACAACCTGTTTTAACACAATTAGTATGCATGTCAAGTGCTCATATACAACTGGTTGTATATGTATATGTATAGCGTGGTTTGGTATTTTTAACTTTGAAACCCCTGTATGTACCGTGGTAAGGTGTTTAATGATTTCCAAAGTTAACACATACTCTCAAATTAGCACGAGTTCCTCTCATTGATTATTTGGACGAAATTAGTTGTAGCAAATTAGGACCAGCGTGTTATTGTGTTTTCTTGTTTTTTTTAACTGCGTTAGCCTGCTGTCAAGCTTCTTGCAGCCATAATAATAGTATCTAATTAAGCTAACTTTTTTTTTAAAAATTTACTTCTATAGTTTTGGGATATTTTATTCTCAATTTTGTTATGGTGAACCAGTACTGATCATGGAAGTCTGATGAGATGACATAAAAATAACTAATGAATTCTACTAGTGTCTATTCCAATCATTTAACACAATTAAACCGCTAGCAGCTAATTGCTTTTTACCAAACATTCATATACAAAATCGATGGTAAAACAGCTAATTGAATCCGCTAACAGCTAACATCTAACATCTAGCAGCTGATAGCCAAACGAGGCCATTGAGTTTTTTAGTGTTTCTTTTCCGAAATAAGGAAAGTTTGGTAAATTCTTTTTAGAATGAAATAATTTACTAGGAATTTTCCTTTTCATAAACGCTCAAAAGGTTCATCATTCTTACACCAAAGCATAAAACTCTTTTGCCAACGATGGTAACTTGGCGGGTATGTGTAGATTTGGTGGCATGTGTAGGTTTATCTAGGATAACCTTAACTTAACCATTGAAATTACATTGCCCACTCCGATTCAAGCTCAAGATTCACGTGCTTTTGCTTGTGCCTCGGGGAGCTCAGATTAATGTCATCATTGAAAATATATTAGCCGATCATCATTTTTTTGTTAAGCTTGACCACTTTCAATGGGATAAAAATGTTAGGCCTCTTTGGGGACATCCGATAAAATTGGAACGCAATGATGACACGCACAAATCGAGAATTGCTCCAAATTTTTGTATGACCCTCGTGAATCAATTTTTCAGCCCATCCTCCTCAATCCATTCTTTAACCAATTTATGCGTTATAAATCACACATCCTAGGGTTTAAGGTTCCAGTCGTTTGCATTCCTGGTAAGGTTTCTTCATCTATCTCGTTTGTCTGAACTCCCTCACCGTTCACCGTGCAAGCTGTTGAACTTATTAGTGAGCTGAAGAGTGCCCTATCTTCCAATGCTAAGAATGCTGCTTTTAAGTAATTGAAGCCAAGTGGGTGGAACTGGAGTTGGGAGCTACTCTAAGAAAGTTTTTCCCGAGAAGATAATTTATCAAAAAATTGATTTTCGAAAGTCGGCTCGGGATAATTACTATCCGACTACAAGTTTAATTAGATAATTACTTTGTCCAATTTCATATTTAGTGTGTGAGCCTACATGTTCAGTTACAACAAGTCGAAAACTCAATATCATTGATGCTAGCCGATCGAAAGTGGTTTCCAGCTAAACATTCTGATCACTTAAATAACTAAATTAATTATCTTTGTAATTAATACTCAAACTATTTAGGACAATGCACATTGATCGAAGGATACTATTCCAACAAGATGACCACACTAGAATATAGTTAGGGTGAAAGCATGTGAATGTGTATTAGTGAAGGTTGAAAAATAAAATACTTGGCTATTTGGCTACTTGACTATCATGTTTTATGTAATGGACCAGAGCTTGGAAAAATGATCAACTAGCCCTAATATTGACCTTTAATATTTCAAGTATGTTATATTGAGAGTTTGACAATTCTTGTCCAATGTCAGATCGACCCCGCAAGTGCATGATGATGATCACGCAAATGTACACATATTCACAAAGTTGAAGAGACGGGATTCCAGCTCAGACGGTGGAGACTTGGCTGAGGTCGTACGTACATGTGGCGGGTGACAGAGTAGAGGCGGTTGAGAGAAGAAAAGGGTGCATCGATAAATTGGTAGCGCGGCGGGATCAACGCTTATGAAAATTCAAAAGTGCATAAAGTCACACCTCTATACCGAGACTAAAACTAATTAATATTTTTATATCTTAATTTAGAATTTGACCAACTAAATGTGGACACGTGGGGATGTAGATTTGTAAGCCTCCCTTTTGGATCAAGGGTATCAATGGATAGTGGAGAGTGAAATGAGTGGGAAGGAGAGGAATTCTTGTGCAGTACTGAAAATGAGGGAGAAATAATTGGATAACAAATGGAAAAATGATGGGACCAAGTACAATTTTTGCTATTTACAAAATAGTGACCGTATGGAGCTAGCTACCCGATAGGCGGCCCATATTGGGCCATATTAGGTGACACGTGTTATCTCCAGATTGAGACACTTATCACCGAGTCTATTTTTCATTTAAATTTATGGAACACACAACCTCGAGATTATAGAAAAGAGAATCCCGATATTGCAGAATAGAGTCCGTTGCCATGGAGCCATATTCTGCGATGATTTGGCTAAGCAATGGAGTTTTTTTATATTTATTTCGATGAAGTTATATCTTTATGAAATCACATGAATTAAAGTTAATGTACTAAAAACTAGGTTCAGTATAATTAATTTAAACATAAATTCATTAAGTTATAATTTTATTAAACTAAATTAAATCAAAATAAACTAATATACAATAACAAACAAATAGAATGAGAAAAGGGCCTAGCCTAGGTATTATTTAAACAATAAGTTGACTTGCATAGTTTGCATGGATGCATGCTGTTAGGAGATAAGCCTCAATGATGAGGTGTGTATTGTATTAGGTAATATATAGAGAATACATGGAAATAAACCTTAGGTAACCTTAGTTAAACCCTAGGTGTACAAGATGGGCTTCTAGCCCACTAGCTATCTCTAATACACTACCCCCTCAAGCGAAGCGTTGGATTAACCAAAACGCAGAGCTTGGAACGGAAAAACTCAAAAAGCGTCTTTGGAAGAGCATTCGTAAAGATGTTAGCAAGCTGCAAGGAAGTAGGCACATGACTGACGCGGAGTTTTCCTGAGGATACTAACTCCCAAACAAAGTGATAGTCGATGTCGATGTGCTTCGCCCGCTTATGAGCAACCGGATTCTAAGCTAAGAAGATGGCACTGTTATTGTCACACAGCAAAAGAGGCGATCCATCCAGCGGAAAGTGTAACTCCTTCAGCAGATGAGAAAGCCAAACAACTTCAACAGTCGTATTCGCGAGAGCATGATATTCAGACTCCGAGCTCGAACGCGAAACAGTAGGTTGCTTCTTGGCACTCCAGGACACCAAGTTTCCACTCAAGAAGACTGTATAGCCATAGGTCGAACGACGTGTCTCCAAGTAGCGAGCCCAGTCAGCATCCGAATAAGCACAAAAATCAGAAGATCCACCCGAGTGAAAAGTGAGACCAAGATGAGGCTTGCCGGCAACATAACGAACAATCCTTGTGACAGCTGCAAAGTGGTCTTCGCGAGGATCCTGAAGGAACTGACTGACAGAGTTGACAGCAAAGGCTAGGTCCGGACGAGTGATGGTCAGGTACTGAAGTGCACCAACAAGCGAACGGTAAAGCGTTAGATTCCCAAATGGAGCACTGGAGCTGCTTTGAAGCTGAGACAACAGAGAAAATGGAGTAGTGACTAGGGATGTATCTGTCATGCAGCACGAGCAAGAATATCCCGAGCATACTTGGCTTGCCCAAGAAACAGACCCGAAGGAGTAGTGGACACCTCAAGACCAAGGAAATAGTTTAGGGACCCCATATCCTTGATCGAAAACTCCTTATCAGTTCTGGAGATAAACTGGTGAATAACACCCTCATCATTGCCAGTAAGGATAATGTCGTCAACATACACCAAAAGATACAGCAAGGTGGTATCTCGAGATAAAACAAATAGAGACGTGTCCGAGAAACTGTTTCAAAAACCAAGCTGCTTCACGTAGTAGCTAAATTAGTCAAACCAAGCTCGAGGGGCCTATTTCAGCCCATAAATCGCCTTCTGGAGACGACAAACATAATCAGGACGTGCTGAATCCTGATAACCAACTGGTTGTGCCATATAAACTGGAGAGTCAAGAACTCCATTAAGGAAAGCGTTTTTAACATCGAGCTGGTGTAGAGGCCATCACCAAAGTGTAGCAATAACAAGGACAGTCCGAACTGTAGCAACTTTGACCACTGGGCTGAACGTATGATCAAAGTCAAATCCGGGAATCTGAAAGTAACCCTGAGCTACCAAGCGAGCTTTGTAACGATCAATGGTGCCATCTGGTTTAGACTTCAGGCGAAAAACTCATTTCGAACCAACAATATTCGCATATGAGAGACGAGGAACCAGCTTCCAAGTGTTTCGTCGTCGAAGTGAATCAATCTCTTCATCCATGGCACTAACCCATTTGGGGTCTTTAAGGGCAGTGCGATAATCACGAGGCTTAGAGTGATCCAAAACATCTGCAAGAAAACCAGTCGGAACAAAATTAGGATTGAAGACTAGGCGGCGAGTACCATCCTGATTCCGAGTCACCATATGATGAAGCCTCTGTGGAGGAGAGTCAGAAGTAGCTCCTAAATAATCAAAATTAGATGTGAAGGGTGGTGGTGAGGCCACTACCGAACCTAAAGATGGTAAGGACGGTGGAGTAATCGTCGGAGTGACTGGTGGATTGATCGGTGGAGGAATCGGAGCCCGTGGTGAGGAATCATCACAAACGGTGCATGAGGTAGTGGATATCACTGGTGGTGGCGGGTTTGACTGAGGGATGGACTGATCAGGATCCAAAAAGTTATAACATCCAAAGACGAGAAAGACTGCTCAGTGCTTCCTGTTGCCATAGGAAAGCAAGACTCGTCAAAACGAGGGGCAAGTTTATGATTAGCATATGGTCGAACAAATGGATAAATATGGCAACTAAATTGTCTGAAGTTCGAATACTCTAGAGTTCGGCAAAAAAGAAGACTGTATGGAGATGCACTATCAAGGACATGAGTAGGAAGCCTGTTAATAGTTTAGTCAGCAGCAGCAAAAGCGTTTTCCCAGTGAGATAGAGGCAAATGGGAATGAAACAACATAGTTAATCCCATCTCAGCTACATGACGATGCTTTCGTTCAGCACGACTGTTTTGCTCCGGAGTGTAGGGACATGAAACCTGACGGTGAATACCTTTAGAGGCAAAATGGGTTTCGTAGACAATTGTTGAGGAATTCTGTACCACCATCACTTTGAAAAGTTTTGATTGTGGTAGAGAATTGATTCTGAATGAGGGATTCAAACTGCATGTAAACATCCACAAAATCCGACTTTCGATGAAGCGGATACAACCAAGTAAATCGAGAATAATCGTCCACAAAGATAGCATAATGCAAAAACCCATTAACTGATAAAACTGGGGAAGGCCCCTATAAGTCACAGTGTATCAAATTCAAAACCTTCAAAGCCCGTTTAGGGTTAACTGAAAAAGATTGTTTTTGACCTTTAGCCATCACACAAGGGGAACATAGACCCGGCTTACACTAGTGCAGAAACAGGCCGTTTACGACGGTTTTTTTGGTGGTTTGTGGTTGGTTTTTTGGTTCCGATATCGGAAAGTGTCCAGGATAGGGTGTACTAAAAAAAATTATGAGAGGGAACACATGCCGCTTCTATATGCTCTTTTGAGCCCTTTCCTTCATCGCTAGACACCCTATCTTTAATTACTTCAGCTGGATCATCGAAACCTTCCTGCTTTTAGCCTATGCAACTCCTCACATCACTAGAAACCATCTAAATCGTCATTATGTTTCTCCATGATGATCTCCTGTATGTAATCTTCAGGCGCTGCATTGATGGGGACTAAGAATGTCAGCAGTTTGGAGTTGCTGTGCTAAGATGGAAAATAGACCTGGCCTGCAAAATTATTAGAAGATCAGACTCATAGAACTAAAAAAAATAAAACTGAGGTACTTATTGAGGAGAATGATATGTTTAAGAACTATGGTAGCTCTTCACGACGCACTAGTGCAGAAAGCTCACTCTTACATTTACATGACTTCAAAGAATGGAACAAAAATAGCCAGGCTCAATGAATACTACTAGTTTGAAATTGTCAGATTCTTACATTACTCAAACAACAGATCACAGGTGGAGACGTTGCTTAATAACAAATAATAGTCTTGTAAGCATTGCAACAACAACTTAAACGCTTAGATGTGATTAATAAGGAATCCAAATTGCACAAACACTAAAAGCTAATAAATCACAATCTCCATTTACCATCAACAATTGACAGCTCCCAGTCCCCAATCAACTGTAATAGCAATCTCAACCCATAAAGTCAATATAATACTCAAAAGTTGCTGAAGAATTCTCGAAATTACATGTTTATGCTTTACAAAAGCAAATCTATCTCCTTTGAATCCAAGTTTGAAACACATGAAAAAAGCAGGACCAACCATAAGTAACTCAGCATAATATATATGGCTTGAACATCAACAAGTAAATGTCAATATGACAGCAAAATATTGGTTGTAGCTCCATCAAAAATATTATTACAGTATGATATGCACCATGATTTTCAAGGATATACAAAAATCAGTTCAGCAATGCCATTCCAAAATGTACTGTTTGGACGATGCAAAAAGTAAAGGCTTTTAGAAGCTAACTTAGGCAGGAGAAAAGCAAGTTTTCATTTAAGTGCATTTTTTACAAGCTTAGCAGCATAGCTGAATCCTTTGGTATCCTTGGAATCGATAGCGATATGTTTAAACACTTGCCATGTAATGTATAAAAGAGAGAGTAAAAAATGAATAAGAGGAAATAGAGCAACCAGGCAACAACAGTTGAAGAAGAGCATCTGTTTAAGTTAGCAACAATAAAAACAGGATCACGGGGACTTGATATTTGACATGGACAAAAATTCCTAAATTCTCATGAAAAGTAAGGTAATCAATACGTTATGGTTCATACACAACATTTGTATTCTCCTACGTAAAAACACTGAGAGGTAGTAAGCATCTAGATTCTTTGCAAGCTGTGAATCAGACAACGATTATTGAAATCACCTAACATCCTAATCCTAGGTTTAAAGTAAGCAACAATTGATAGCACTAAAATCAGTCACCGAGAGAGATTAACTTCGCTAAAGTGGGAAAAAAAGAGGAAAATGCTTGCCTTTGAATGTCTACACCCTCAACCGCAACTAAATTAGGCACGCTGGCTGCACATGAAACAATCAAAAGCTTTAACATGAACACTATTCTTCATAACATGATATGAAGTGAACATACAATTAATGTCATTCATTGTCATTCCAAAACTACAATTAATGAAAATCACATGAAGGAGTGGAAGCTTTAAACTACTCCTTTAGACCTTTCCATCAGAAGAATCATGTTTTCTCAACAAGCAACTTTTAAAATGTTCCTGAAAACTATTTCAAAACAATTGATTGTTTACTTCGTTCACCAAAACGTGCCTGCTAATGCTAATATGCAAGCATTAGGCGATTAGCTCCCACACTCAGACAAATCATATTCACAAAGACATTCTAACAACATTATTACAGTAATCATAACAATAATAGAGAAATCATCATATACTAACCTCGGAATCAATGAGTTTCTATTGAAGTGATGCAAAATTGAGGGAAAATCTTAGAAACGAAGGGGAGTGAGGTGTCGGCGAAGGTCGGCCGATTGAGGGTTTCTATCGGCAATTGGAGCAGATAGATGGCGGAGATGGATGCGGAGTAGATTGGAGAGATGGTCGGCAGAGTTGTTCGACAGAGATGGTCGGCGGAGGGTTTCAGTCGGCAATTGGAGCAGATAGATGGCGGAGATGGATGCGGAGTAGATTGGAGAGATGGTCGGCAGAGTTGTTCGACAGAGATGGTCGCGGAGATGGAGAGATGTAAAAGGAGATCAGATTTGGTATTAATAGTATATTCATAATACGCCCTTCTGGTTCCGGTTCCGGTAAGGTTTCAGACATCGGAACCATAGCGTAACTGTAATCGGTTATCTTCAGACTTCGTAACCTATTCCGGTTGAGGTTTTGGTTACGGCGGTTTTACGATAACCGCCGTTAATGCTCGACCAAGCGCCTTCCTAGGGAATTTCCGACATCGGAACCTCCCAGCCTACCCACTTCCGACATCGGAACTTCCCAACCACGGCGGTTTTGAAAAACCGCCGTGAATCGTGCGCCGTGAATCCCTTTTTCTGCACTAGTGTTAGGTAATAAAGAAGAAGCACACAAAACACCAGTCTTAATTAACGTGGAAATAATACTAGGGGCCATATGGCCAAGACGAGCATGCCACTAGTCAAACGATGCTCGAGTTTTATTCTGGGAAATGAAAGATAACAAAGCTGCCTCTCCTTTGTCCAGCACATAGAGTCCGTGCTCATTGCGACCTCTGCCCATGATCGCCTTGGTGACTTTGTGCTGAATAATAAAGTTTCGGTCATCAAATATCACATAAGCATCCAGATGCTTAGTAAGACGACTTATTGATAACAGATTTTTAGAAATACCCGGAACATAAAGCTCATCATAAAGCTTCAAAGAGGGTGTAATATGATAATCACCAATAGATTTAATGCCAATAGAATCACCAATACCAATAGAGATTCAGGATTTACCAGAGTATGGAGTCACACTCTCCAAAGCAGAGGCGGAGGAGCTGAGATGGTTAGTTGCCTCGAAATCAATGTACTAGTCAGATGCAACCTGTGATGGCTCCATAGAAAGTGAGGTCTGGAATTGCTGGGCAAAGAGAGCAGATTCATCACGAGCAAGGGCATTACCACGGCGCGGCGGAAAAAGCTTGAAGCATGTTTGTGTGGTGTGGCTGGGTTTAAGGAAAAAACGGCACTCCACAACAGATTTGGACGGACCAGCACCATCCTGACCGGTAAAACCAACAGTCCGGCCACCTGACCGACCAAGGCCGCCGGCGCGGCCAAATCTGCCAGCGCGTGAGCCCCACGTGCCACCACCTGTTCGCCCAGATCTCGTTTCTGCCAGAAACGTGCATGGAGCAGGAGCAGGTCCACCAAAACCCTGCAAATTCCTCAAAAAGGCCTCCTGATTTTCCACCTCGACAACAACATCGATGTATGCCGGAGTCGGATCGCGAGACAACAATGGAGCACTAAAATCACGAAACTCAGCACCAAGAGCATGTATAAACCAAATCACCATATCATCATTGCTAGCAGGAGAATCCATGGCAGCAAGTCTATCAAATATGGCCTTAAACTGGAGATGTAATTCATGCATTGACCCATTTTTACGCAGGTTCATAATTTGCACACGAAGACTCAATACTGATGACTTACTACGATTATGAAAAACGCTAGTAAGAGTGCTCCAGATCTGAGCAGCAGTGTCACATGAGGAGATTTCTGACAGCACCTCAACCGATACCGAGGAGAGTAGGAGACAGCATAGCTTCTCGTCATCTACGACCCATTGATCAAAGGTTGCCTTGCGTTCCTCATAGACTGCATTCGATGTGCCAGCGGGGGTGGATGATCCGCCAGCGGCATGAGCAAAGGATGGCGGCGGCGGAACCCTAGGGCACAGAGTGGTGCCGTCGATATGGCCCGAAAGCTTCTGAGAGCGGAAGAGATGTTGAACCTGCTTGCGGCACATCATGTAATTTGTGGCATCCAACTTGATGGTGAGAAGATGGATCATGTTGTTGTAGGAGAGCTTGTCGTCAGCCATCGTGAATGAAAAACGAGAATGAGGGGAAGATGAATAAATTTTTGATTCTGGAGGGGGGAAGAAAGAAGACAGATGCGGCTGTCAAAGATGGAGGCGGCGTATATTGCATTTAGGCTGATACCATGTTAGGAGATAAGCCTCAATGATGAGGTGTGTATTGTATTAGGTAATATATAGAGAATACATGGAAATAAATCTTAGGTAACTTTAGTTAAACCCTAGGTGTACAAGATATGATTCTAGCCCACTAGCTATCTCTAATACATGCTTGCTTGTTCCAAGCTCTTATTCGGATTTTGCTTTTAGAAGGGAAAAATAAAAATAACAAGAGAGAAACCTCCACTCTATAATTAGGGAATCTGTGTACAGTACTCTTAATATAAGAAGTTTTAAAAAATTGACCAAAACTGTATTTATCTATAAACATTTTATATGTAATAATCACACATATCATCATGAATCAAATTTATAAGGCCAAGTGGCACAACTCTACAACATTTAATATTCAGCTAATTAATCACACTAACAAATCATCATGTCACACGTCACATTGTTGAATTCAATCTGACTTAGCCACCTTATTATGTTATTAGCCAAAACTTGGTCACTTTGACTCACGTGGGTCTTCCCATTTTCTTCTAAGACCAAAACATTCCCAGTCTCCAATTGCCCCCACACACAATCCTTTGATCTTAGTCACATTTCATAATAATTTATTCACCAAAATTGCAAATAAAGCACAATCTCCATAATATAATTACTTTTAAATACAAACATTCACATTGATAGCGACACTTACATGTTAACATAATACTAATATTTCACCTCACCCGCTCGTGCACTCGCTACCTATATATATAAACCAAATCTTGGCAGTTTGAATCTTCCAATACAATCTCATCATCATCGATCCTTAATCTCCACGTACGACACAAAAAATCCAAACCCTAATTTTTCAGCTCACTCTCTTACTGATGGATTATTCAAACTTTGACCATTCTTCGTCAACCTACGAATCATACCTCCCATTCAACGAGAACGACTCGCAGGAGATGCTCCTCGCCGGAGTTCTCGAAGAAGCATCGACTCTCGAATCATCATCGCCGGAATTGATCAGTTCCGGCGACGCAAAGTATGAAGATTCAGCTGTTTCTTACAGAGGAGTGCGGCGGCGGCCGTGGGGGAAGTTCGCGGCGGAGATACGAGACTCGACACGAAACGGCGTGCGGGTTTGGATAGGAACGTTCGACACGGCGGAGGATGCCGCACTGGTTTACGATCAGGCTGCATTGGTGATGCGGGGACAGGCCGCCGTGCTGAACTTTCCGGTGGACGTGGTTCACGAGTCGTTGAGGCAGATGGATTACGGGTTCGAAGAAGGGTGCTCTCCGGTGCTGGTGATGAAAAAACGCCACTCCATGAACAAGAGAAATGCATCGAGAAAGAAGAAAACTGGTGATCATCAACAGAAGAATGATGAGAATGTGGTTGTTTTTGAGGATTTGGGTTCTGATTATCTGGAGGAATTACTGAGCATTTCTGACCAGAGCTGTTGTAGTACATCGTCTTCTGGTTTTTCTGCTGCATCATCATCATGGCCGGCCAGCTGGTCATGATCATCCGATGAACTTTCTATCACTTTATCACATCCATAATGTTCATTGTTCAGAATGATTTGCAGATTAATATATAGTTCGTACTTTGGTCTTAATTACTATTCACAACTCTTTTGTATTATTGACGTTTATGTACGTACGTGTATATATTAATTCCAACAACCAATATGGAAAGTTCTGGAAGATTCATGCCTTGTACTACTCCATGGACGTTTCTTTTTGAAGTAGCGACATTCTTTTTTAAAAAAATTGAGGCTACAAGCAATTACTCATAATACTATGAATTCCAATATTTATATTGCTGATTAAAGTGAACACATATTATTCATCAGCACGTCAAATTCTCTTGTTAAGCCCATGGTATTTTTTGTTATTTGTGTGTACTGTAGTTTTCTCGGTCAAACGTTTCTGTATATGAACACCTTTGACCAGTCTGACCATATGAGAAACTAATTTAAAAGGGAGCTTTTTATTGGATGTCGTTTTCGACAATTTTGATCCAATGGGAGGGAAAGTGAATCATGCATATGCACCAAAAGCTTAATGGCCAAACGGTCGCATTAAAGAATGATCTGAACAAAAAAGTAACGCAGACACAAAAGCTTACAAGCACTTCTAAAATGATCTGTTCCTTTTTGCGATGACAAATTCTCATTTGAGACCTGTGTCAAATGAGACCAAACATTATATGAGACTGCTATTGATTGAATTTGTCGTTGGTGAACTTTAAACCCGCCGATTTCCTTGATTGAATTTGTCGTTGGTGAAATTGACCAGGAAATGATCAAGAAAATTGACCGAAAGATCAAGCAAATTGAACGAAAGATCAAATTAACTGAAAAATCAAGGCAAAACAAAAATACTCAAGGACATTGATTGAAAGATCAAACAAACTAACTAAAAAATCAAGCAGAAACAGTAAATGCTCATTCCCCTGCTCTTGGTCTCCACAAGGACAGGTCTCACTCAAGACTTTCTCTTTTGCGATTTATGTTCAATTATATCAATTTTAAGGTCAAAAGTTTGTAGCACAAGTAAAAATTAAATTTTGTTACATTTATATTCATCTTTGTATAAATATTCGTAATCTATGATTACAATCACATCACGAAGAATGATTTTGAAGATTAGAATAGGAAAAATTATTTATTTGGGGGTTGTTATATATTATCACAAATTATTTATTAGCTAGCACGCATATGGATTTTTGTAAAAAAGACTTTACATGGCTGCAATATTCAAAATAAAACATATTTTATAAGGTCAAATGATTTCTCACAAGCGCTATTAAAATTTTGCAACAATAAAAAATTGCGCGGGTTTTATTAATCTCAAGTAAGAAGATGGTTTTTATTGGTAGATGTCTCTTCGGACCTTTCCTTTGGTGGCTCTATTATAGTGTGTGATATGACGAGTTTGACGCAAATTATTGATTCGAACCGTATGAAAAGATGAGAGCTGTCAAAACCTTTTTCTAAGAGACCTTTTTTGGATCCCTCAATACCAGAATTTTTGGGCACATTCATTATAGTTTTACTAAAGATATATGTGTTGTGTATATACACACACAGTTGCATATTTGTTAGAGTGATATGCAAGCTCAACATTCCCCTTTTACAAATGATTATAGACATTTTCCACCTTCAAATAATTTAATATTTAAATTGTACACATTAGCGTATTTATTTATTCAAAAACTATTTTATTTTGGAATTACGTAGGCTAAATATTTAACAATTGATATTTATAATTATGTATTGATGATCCTTGGTAACCTATTGATGTTTTATTGTATTGTGATTATTATATATTAAAAGAATACAAAGTCTTGGGTGAGACCGTCCTACCGACGAATGATAGTTCATGTGTTTAATAGATTTGTTTATGTGTTTCACAGTTTTGTTTGTTATAAGCTGGGTTCATGTGTTTGACAGATTTGTTCTTGTGTTTCACAATTTTGTTTGTTATAATCTGTAACAATATGTAAATGAATTAACAAAGCTGTGAAACACATGAACAAATCCATTAAACACATGAATTATCATTCGTCGTATCATAAGCAACGGTCTCGCCCAAGACCTTCTCTTAAAAGAAAAGAAAGCCAAATGAAACTGCAACATGGAACAAGGGGCGCCCTTACATATAAACGCTGGTGGTAGACAAAGTATTAACCCAAACAAAAGCAAAGAATTGCGATGAATGAAACCAACGGAAACACAGATGGGAATAAGATCCAAGCAGCTGCTCATCACTATCCCATTAATTATTCCACGAATTACTAAATCTTGGAAGAAAACTTTGAAGCTGAAACATCGATCATGAAATGCGCCAAAACTAAGGGCACGCTGGTCTATTAGGATAAGGTCTCCCCCCTCCGCGGATCGGCGGCCTCTCACATGGGTCCTGAGGAAGCGGCTTTTTCACCGGCGGCGGTGGAGGAGGAGGTGGCGGCGGCGGCGGGGGTGGAGGAGGAGGACTTTTAACGGGTACCACCGGCAGTCGCGGTCTCCTTGGTATGTCGCCATCGCAATTGCTGTCAACATACTTAGGGCACAGCTGCCGGGCGGCTACGGCAGTGGTGGCAAAACCGCCGGCCAACAGGGCCAAGAGAAGCACCAATGCCACGGAAAACAGCGAAAAGAGCTTCATAGTGATGTTTATGAGAGCTGTGATGATGTACTGGATTGAATGTTTGATGCGTGCTTATATATATGTAGAGGAGAAAAATTAAACAAGTTGACGCCTCACACGGCTACTTGCATGGCTAATTAGGGCAAAGAAAGTTTGAGTAAGCAACTGGTAATAGTTAAGTAATTGACTTTGATATATATATATATATATATGACAGAGTTGAAGTTGCAACAACGAGGCAATTCACATGTTTATGCGTAATGCGTAATGCGATCCAATTAAAGCTCAACTTGACACGATTGATGTCAACCATGCATATGCGTAATGCGTACGTTCAGTATATATTAACTATACCTTAATTAGCTTGACTGGGAAGGTTGATATTTCTTAAGTCTCTTTGTCGATCGATCAGATAATTAAAGACTCAACTTGTGTAGCTAATGCTTAATGAGGAGTTGAGAAATGGCCAGAAAATTTTATATGCTGATGTTTCACTGTCATTGTTTTATGGTCAAATTAAAAAGGTATTGCTAAATCACGCCCTCTATTTTGCTTACTAACACCCTGTATTTATACAAAAATACAATAATTTACCTTATACAATTAATTAGTTCATTTTTACTATAATTAGTTCTAATTATTACCACTTTTAATTCTAATCATCCTGTTATTAATCCTTCTAATTTGTAATTACTATTTCTAATCTAGTTGATAAATATTCACAAAATCAGTCTAACATTCATCCTCACCTCCGACTCCTTTTTTTCGATTCTTTCTGGCACATATCTCCGCATTCATCCTCGTCGCCTTCTGGCAGAACCGTGTCGTCGACACTCCCCTCCCCCACGCCCCATACCGCGGTTCCTCCACCTCGTCCTGGACCTCGCCGACTTCGGAGACTCCGACACGGCTACAGCTTCACTGATCCTTCTCCTGATCCAATTGTTTGTGTTCTCCGTGCCCCTGTTCCCTTGAAACCGCTGCTAAAATCTGACATTTTTCCATGCCCCTTGTATGTGTTCTTCATGTCGGAGCTGTAGGACGATTTCTGGTTGTTGATTCCGGTTAGAAGAGCCTTTCTCTAGTACATAGAGAAAGCTATTGGGAACCTCTTCCCCCATTTAGTGAAACTAAGCTTTATTTCCTTAACTTGTTAGAGAAAATCGGTTTATTCTTTATTAATTAGAGAAGAAACTAAAAACATTTCTCTATTTGTTAGAGAATCGACTTGTTGTTCTCTCTAGTTATTAGAGAATTGTTTGTAAGTTATCTCCAGAATATAGAGAATGTAGATATTTTCATCTTGAAAGTCTGAATTCTCCAGTAGTTAGAGAATTCTATTTAAAACATTCTCCCCCTATCGGAGAAATCCACCAGACTAATTCTCCAGGGGTTAGAGAATCCCTCTTCCGTTAAAATTCCCCTACTTTCTCGCTATTCTGGTAAAAGTATCAAATAACATTCTCTAACTACTAGAGAATATTCCTGTAACTCATTTCCATCACCAACTTTCCATGTTTTTTTCTAAAAGTTTCTCTGCCAATCAAAGAAAAGTGTCTGGGTTTCCTCTTTCTATATGAGAAAACCTAGCTCATCTTCTCCGGAACCGAGAGATTAGTCTGTAGATCTTTCTCTACACACCAGAGAATCCCTCTCCCTTTCAAGTTCCTCAAATTTGACGGGAGATCTCTGAACTTTTCTCGGGAAATCTTCCAACTTTTATATATTCCTTCACTCCTAAAAAGTGGATATGAAGTTTGCAAATCTTCTTTGAACTTTTGATTTTGTGAGTTAAACGTGGGAAAAATAATTCCAGCCAAAAATCTTTTTCCGGTAGTAACTCCGGCAAGAACTCATCGGAGCTGGTTTGGATTACTGTTCATTCAGTAAATATATTAGTCTACAGTAATTATTACTCTAATATTACCTATAGGTTAAAAATTATAAGTATTTATACGTATTAGGGCGTTAGTAAGCAAAATACAGGGCGTGATTTAGCAATCCAGATTAAAAACGAGTTTTTAGTATGCAGCTATATTTTTCTTTTGCAAATCTATATATTTAGATGAAACATTATGATTTAAAGTTCATTTTTTGCCTTAACAACATTTAACAACATTAGAGGTATTATAGTCACATGACTAATTAAGGCTGTATTATAAGAAAGTTTGACTAATTAAGAAAATGGTAACAGGACTTTGATATATTACAGAGAATTGAAGTTACAACCAGCGAGGCAATTCACATGTTTACGAGCATGCAAGTGTGTTACAAGCTTTTTATCATATTTAATTTCTACTATATTTCAGTTCATTAAGATACATCAAGTGTGACATGGACTATAATTGTGCAGTTATATAATAAGTAAGAACCTATGCTACAAAAAGTTGTTAATACTTAGACATTAACGTTTTGGAGGGGATTTGATATTCAAAAGTGCACAATACAGGGAATGACAATATGAATCAAAAGAAATTGACCAAATAAGGCAAACACACAAAGCTAGGGCTAGGATTCAAGTCAGCTTGCTTATCAGTAGCCCTTATTTATTCCACGAGATGCGAAAACCACAAAGAGAAATGAAACACAAATGCTTGTAATTCGAAGATGAAAGATCCTGAAATGTTGTCTATGGGCAGGGTGGTGGTACGCGAGGATACGAGATATACTTTGGTCGCTCGCATGAGTACTGAGGAAGTGGCGTTTTCACCAGTGGTGATGGAGGTGGCGGTGGGGGAGTTATAGTCGCAATTTCTACCGACATACTGACACAACCGAGCCCCGGAAGTGGTGGCATAACCTCCGGCTAGGAGGGCCAAGAGAAGCACCACCCCCGTGGAAAACAATGAAAAGAACTTCTTCATAGTACGTTATGTAATGCTTTGTAGATCGATGATGATGTAATGAAGTGAAAGTTCGGGATATGTTTATATATATATATATATATATATATATATATATATATATATATATATAAGAAAATTTAAACAATGAGAAGGCCTTTTTTTTTCTTTTTTTCTTTTTTTCTTTTCTTTTGTGGTACTGAAAAACTTATATTAAGTGTTTATGTATTAGAATAGCTACAATATAGCGTCTCCAGCATCAATTACATTACCACTCCAGACTTTGGTACAAGTATATGGTTCCTACTTCCTAGTCATATAAACGTGTATCTGACCTGGTTACTTGCATGGTTAATTAGGGCTAACAAAATTGACTAGCTAGGCAAACAAAAATTGACTTTGATATATAAATTAGAAAATATTGTATTATATATGAAGTACGACTAATATTAGCTAGAGACTTGCGCAGTAATGCTCGATTCATATGAAACACAACTAATATACCGGATTAATTTTGTTTTAACGATTAACCAGTACCATTGGTGGAGGAGTTATATTGGTTAAATAACGAAAAGCAAAATTACAAGAAGTTGCAAACAAGTAAGGCCGTGGGCACAGTGCAGCCAAAAACATAGCAGAACCTAAAACAAGGGAAGCTATAGTAGCTATGGTGTAGTAGTGGCAGGTCAAATGATATCTTACAAGCTTTGTGACATTAAAAATGTGCGCGGGTTTTAATCCCAAGTAAAAAGATGGTTTTTATTGGAGGATGTCACCTTTATTTTGGTGAAAGATTAATTTTGAAAAGTCAACTAAACCGTTTTGGTTGGAACATAGGAATATATAATATGACGAGTTTGACGCAAGTTATTAATTCGAACTGAATGAACAGTTGAGATCGAGCTCTGGTTTCAAATTTGCAGCATAATGTTTCATAGAAGATATCATTTTTGGATACCTCAATACAGTACAAGAAGTTTTGGCCACTTTCATTAGCTAGTTTTACTAAAGATAAAGCTGCTTATTTTAGTAAAGTGATATGTAAGAGCAAGTCCAACTACTAATTCTCAATTGAGACCTGTCTCCATTGAGACCAAAGATTATATGAGACTGCTATTGATTGAATTTGTCGTTGGTGAGCTTTAAACCCGCCGATTTCCTTGATTGAATTTGTCGTTGGTGAAATTGACCAAGGAAATGATCAAGGAAATTGACCGAAAGATCAAGCAAATTGACCGAAAGATCAAGCAAATTGAACGAAAAATCAAATTAACTGAAAAGTCAAGGCAAAACAAAAATACTCAAGCACATTGATTGAAACATCAAGCAGAAACAGTAAATGCTCATTCCCCCTGCTCTTGGTCTCCACAAGAACAGGTCTCACCCAAGACTTTCTCAAGTCCAACAGATGTCTATAATAGAAATTTTCAATATTTTTAAAGTTTTTAGTTTCCTACAGATTTGCTATCTCATTCTTTATCATAGAAAAATGATGAGAGAAGATTTCATTCTCTATATATGCAAAAGAGAGTAAATTTAGAGAACGGACTTAATGAGAATTCCTATTTTTAGTAAAATTTTGAAACAACGTTCTATTTTCTCTCCAAAATCTCTAAAATAAAAAAGATGTTGGAATGGTTGGAAATTTATAGCAAATATTATTTTTTCTTCTCTACTTTAGAAAAAAGATTTAGAAAAAAGATTTAGAAAAACTGTTGGACTTGCTTTTAAGATATCAGTGTTCCCTTTTACAAATGATTCTGAACGTTTACTACTACATTCAAATCATTTAATATGTTTAATTCAATAAGAAAAAGGCACTTATCGATTTGATTTAATATGTGCTAGCTAGTGTATACGGGCACAAATATTTTTTAATGAACTATCAATTTCACTTGCAGACCCTATATATATATATATATATATATATATATATATATATATTTATTCATTAGCGTATTTATTTATTCAAAAACTAATTTATTTTGAAATTGAGATGTGAGGTAGGCTAAATATTTGACAAGTGATATTTTATAATACATATATTCATGTTTATATTGTTCTGTCACTAGTGCACGGAACTAGGTTCAACGGCGGTTCCTGGGCACATTTTAAGGCGGTTGTGAACCGCCGTAGCTGGGCATGCCGTAAACCGGAAAATGGTTTACGGCGGTTCTGAACCGCCGTAAAATTTTGTTATGTTACGAACTCGTAACATTTTTTGTAGCCTGCCGAAAAAGCCTTACGCATTCGTAAGTTGTTACTGATCATCCAAAAAAAATCCCCACTTGCGATAATATTTACGAGTTCGTAAGTATTATCGCAAGTGGAAAAAAATTGAGCTCTCGAATTCCGATCGAAATCAGAAAATTCCGATCGAAATCAGAGAGCCGGCTTAATCAAAATCACTTCAACCAGCAATAAACAATTACTAAATTTTGAATCAATGTAAAGCAAAATATCGTCTGAATACAATGCCCTCAAGAGCCAACATCACTGAATTCGAACAGCTATAACTATCATCAAATTTTACCAGTGAATCACTCCGAATCTGGAACTCCCGTTCTCACAAAAATTGGATTGAGAACCAAGTCGATCCCACCAGAATAGCTCCGATCTGAAAACCCCATGGTTGCTGCTGCGTAAAAACCCATCGAATCAGTTGATTAGACCGGATCTGAAAGTGCAAATAGGGCGATGGTGGGCTGGAGCTGGGGCGGAGGGGACTGGACCTTGGGGTGGCAGCGGTAAGCTGGAGCTGGGGCAGAGGGGACTGGAGCTTGGAGCGGCGGTGGTGGGCTGGAGCTGGGGCGGAGGCAACTGGAACTTGGGGCGGCTGTGGGCTGTTGATGGAGAAGAATTTTTTCTTTTTAAAAAAGATGAAGATTTGATACAGAGAGATTTGAGGGGAGATGGATGGTCGAGAGAGCGCAGGAGATAAGCTTAAAACGTAGGAATAGGAGATTGAAGCCATAAGTAGGATTTTGTTTTAGTGGTAGGATTTTTTATGTTTATTTATGCAAATAATTTTGTTAGGTAATTTAGTGATACTTAAATTAGTTAATTACTAGTATCTTAAGTGGATAGGTGTCTATAGAAAAATTAAATTTCTAATAATAAATCTGATTTTACTTAGTGTTTGAATAAATACTATTTTATTATTTAGTTAAACTCAACTTAGTTATTGTGCAACTAATTTAGATTTTAATGGTAAGTGACTATAAAAAATTCAAGTTGTACTAATAAATATAAATTTAGTTGTGTTAACAAAAAGGTGAATAAAGGTTATTTTATTATTTAGTTAAATTCAATTTAGTTAGTAGTGTTTATAGAAAGTAGTAATGTTTGACTTTCCAATTGTTAAACTAAATTTAGCTACTACTCTTTCTTTAAAAAAATCCTAATTTTAAGTTCAACTCAATTTAGTTAGTGTTTTTTTGAAAGTCATATAAAAGTTAACTAAGCTGATTTAGTTACCTTATGTATAGAAAGTCAGCTAGTGTTTGACTAATCATTATTTCAATTCGATTTAGTTAATGTTCATTCGATTAAGTAGTGTTTGTGTTTATAGAAGGTTAATAAATATTAATATTTGACTTCTTCAACACAATTTAGTTAGTGTATAAAGAAATTTATGTAAGATTTAAATTTTGATTGTTTAAACTCAATGCAGTTATTAGTACTTATATAAATCAACTACGAGTTTGAGGTTCTATTAGTTAAACTTAATTTAGTTAGTGTCAATTACTTAAACTTAATTTAGTTGCTTGTTTTTATCATAAGTCAAGCAATGGTTGACGTTCGTTTAGTTAAACCCTATACAAAGTCAAGTAAATGTATATCTTTGATCATTATCGATTTAGTTTGTAATGTTCATAAAAAGTCATAAGATTTGATTTGGCATAAGTTCAAATAAATTTAGTTACTAATGATTATGAAAGTTAGTATTCAATTAATTAAATTTAATGTAGTTAGTGGTAATATAAATTCGAGTAATATGAGACATTTGATTACTTCAACTCAAATTAATCAGTGTCTAGTTCTTTTGAAAATTTGATTAGTTCTATGAAATTTGATACCTTAAACTCAATTTAGGGGATTTAGGGTTTAAACTTTAATGCTTTTAGTAGATTTGGAGTTTATTGGGTTCAAATTGAAAAGAAAAAAAAAAAAACAGCAGAATCATGTTAAGACTTCGTAAGTCTAAAAGACACCTATTAAGACATCGTAAGTCTAAAAGACAAATGTTAAGACATCGTAAGTGTGCAAGTCACCTCTTACGAATTCGTAAGAAAATGTATTTTACGGCACATTTTCAAAAACCGCCGTAAAATTACAACCAACCGTCTTCTCTGGTCAGCCACCCTTACCCCCCTTACGGAAGAGTGTTACGAGTTCGTAAGAGACTCGATTTTACGGCGGTTCCTAAAAAAAACACGGAACCGCCGTAAAGGGTGCCGTCTATGGTTTGTTTTGCACTAGTGTGTGTGGTTTATATAAATAAAATGAAAGCCAATGAAACTGCATGCAACGTACATGGAACAAGGACCCAAACAAAAGCAAATAATTGCCATGCATGATGAAGCAACCTTAATTCAAATAAAACCAACGAAAACAAAGATTAATTATTCCACTAATTACGAAATCTTGGAAGAAAACTTTGAAGCTGAAACATCATTTGAAATGCGCCAAAACTAAGGGCACGCTGGTCTGTAAGGATAAGGTCTCCCCCCTCCGCGGATTGGCGGCCTCTCACTATATATATATAGTGATGTTTCTGAGAGTTGTGATGATGTGCTGGATTGAATGTTTGATGTGTGTGTCTATGTATAGGAGAAAATTTAAGCAAGTTGACGCCTCACATGGCTACTTGCATGGCTAATATAATTACGATAGAGGTATTTGTTGTGTCATCTGTGCGACGATACAGTGCCTCAGATTCCCCGAGCTTCAAACATAATTATTATAGTGTTTATAAACATTAGTTATAAAATTTTTGATGATTAAAACTAAATTAAGTATTTAAAAAATTAATCAAATTATTTCTTTATTTATATTAGTATTCTTCCTCAATAAATAGAGAAAATCTTGGGTGAGACCTGTTCTTGTGGAGACCAATGATAAAAGTAGCCCATAAATAACACAAATCAGACTTTTAGGGTCAATTTGTAATTATTTTAAATTCGGCGCAATAGTCATATTAGGCTAAACATCAAGCATTAAAGTGAAATTTTCTGAAACTATTAGATTTTAACCTCCTTTCTCCCCAAATATGCAAATCCGCCGTTCACTCCAACTCACCTTCCACAATACCCAAATAACAGATTCCGGTGGGCTTTGGTGCGGACGATGGTAGGGACACGAATCCATTGTCCGATAGTCGAATATCGTCTCCGGTCGGCAAGAATCGCCGGCATTGACTTTCTCTTTCTGGAAGTCAAGCGCGAGTCACTTCCTCGTCCTTTCCCCAGTTCAGAATTCCAAACTTCTCTTTTTCATCACGTGCTGGTTGATTGATTGCTACATCTTCCTTATTTGGCTCCATAGTGTTAGGATTGAATGCATCTGTAATTGTGCTATGCTATCAACTCCACTTATTTCTTCATGAATATTTTTCTGAAAGCGAATAGATTGAATGGCATGGCAATGTCATTCGAGGAGCTTCTGGCAAAAGAAGGGTTCAAACGCGGCAAATCAAAGATAACGGCCCAAGCCTCCTTTGGAGCATTTCTTTTTACTTGATTTTTGCTTGATCTTTCCATCTATTTGCTTGAACGAACACAAAAACAAAAAGATCAACGAAAAATTAAAAAAAAATCAAGTAAAAACATACAAGATCAAGCAAAAAAAGATCCATGTAAAAATATAGAAGATCAAGTCAATACTTCAAAAGATCAAGCTCAAGGGATAATTGAAAAAGATCAAAGAATAAATTAAAAAAATCAAGTAAATCATAGAAGATCAAGTCATTACTTCAAAAATATCAAAATCAAGTGATAACTGAAAAATATCAAAGAAAAAATAAAAAAGATCAAGTAAAAAGTACAGAAGATCAATTATTACTTCAAAAATATCAAACTCAAGTGATAACTAAAAGTGATCAAAGAAACGATAAAAATGATCAAGCAGATAAAGATCAAGCAAAAAACAAAGAAGATCAGACGTATATGCTAAAAAAATCAAGTAAAAAGCAAAAAAGATCAGACGCCGTGATAGAAGGTAGATGCAGAAAAGATCAAACAAAAAAGGTAGAAGATCAGACGGATGAGAGAAGGTAGAGGCGGAACTGATCAAGCAAGAAGTATAAAAGATCAGACGCAGGGGAGAGAATGTGGAGGCAGAAAAAGGTCAAACAAAAAGCATAGAAGATCAGACGTAGGAGCAAAGGTAGAGGAAGAAAGAAGAAAACTAAATTTCCAACCAAATCCCTATATTTAAGCGCATTTTTTAATTTGTGCATGTAATTTCTGAAAAGTTTCTACAATCTCTGGTCTCTATAGAGACAGGTCTCAAATGAGAATTTGTACAATAAATTAGATTATAAGCAATTTCAAAATTAAATTTTCAGACCTTCAAATTATCATATTAAATAATTTCCAATTCAACTAAATTATTACAATAATAAATAAATAATAATCATATAATAATCTAAGGGAGAGATTCAATAAAAATTATAATACCATTATAATTTACATTATCTTACAATTATGAAAACTACAATCGATTGAAAGAGAATTTTCTTCCAGTCAATTACTGTGTTTTTTTAAGCTAAAACCATCCAAAAGATGGGAGGATTATTCATGGTTCCTTAGCCCAAAATAAAAAAACCATAACCAAATAACACATAAAGCCATAAATGGTTTTTGTGGCAAAGAGTAAAGTACAATAACTCCAAAAGTGGAGACGTTCCGAACAATAATCAAGACTAAATCTTCTCTGTATCTAAGGCCAGAATAACAAAAGAACTAAAACTACAATAACAATAACAAAACTAAGAAAAAATGGAAAATGTGTGATGTAGCCAATATATACTCTACTTTTAGCACATTTGAGAGTTCATTTGGGGTGGCATTTAGTGCAAAGGGTTAAGAATTGAGGCTAAATCTCTCTTACCTTGCATTTTGAAGAAAGACTTGTGCACTAACGTTTTGAAGCTGAAATCTGGAAATGTTACAAGAGGAATTGGAGTGCATAAGTGGTACCATTGGCTTCGTCTTCTCGAGTACTACAAAATGGACTACTACAAAAACGGATCAACGGTTCATCCGTGGCGAAGCAAAGAAGATTGCTGCCAACCAGCCAGAGACATCTCGCGGGCCGCGAAATGGGCCTCGCGGGCCGCGAAAATGGGTGGACTTTTGGCATAATGAAGGCCAGAAAATCAGATTTTGAAGCCTATAAATACTCCTCTTATCCCATTCATCCAAAACGAGTTCCCTCACAATCCAAACCTCATTTTCCTTTGTTCTTAATCTTTTCTTCCATTTTCTTCCCTTTGATTCTATGTTTATGTAATGTTGTATTAGAATGATTGTTGTAAGCTAATTAAACCTTGGGTTGCAATTGATGTAAACTTTCTATTCTTGATTCTGAGTTCTTGATGCATATTTGTTCATGGGCAATTTAATTTCCATTTGATGAATTGTATTTGAATGTGTTGTTTGAAGCATGAATTAGCTTGGGCTATCCTTGGGTAATGAATTGCTATCAATTATATGCTAGATGCATGGGTGAAATGCTACCATTTTGCACTTGTCTCAAAGTAGTAGAATTAAGGGTTGATTTATAATGCTATCTTTTGATTTAGCTCTTGATTGTTCTCAATGGTGTTATCTATGTATTTAATTCGCTTTCGAATTGCATGGGTAAGTTTATTGGTCTTCTAATCGTGGTGTCATTGGTGAATTGGTCTAAAACGTTATCGTTTAGGTCATTCACTAGTGAGGGTTATTTTGAATGCGATCATTCTCTATAACTACATTAGTGAAAAGATTCCTAAAGCAATGTGTTGTAGAACAATAAATCAATAGTTCAAAGTTGAAAATCAATTGTCTCCCAAGGCCTTGTATTTGTAGCATTTGCATTGTAGTGTAGTTTATCTTAGTTGTTTTCTTCCGTAGTGTAATAAACCAAACTCAAAACCCCCCCTTGTTTACCTTGCTTTCTATATAATATATGTATGTGTTAATAATCTTTGCTAAAACACTAAACAAACTCCTTCTCCTTGTGGTTCGATCCCTACTTCCCACTATCTACTCTATAGTAGTTAGAAGTCGTAGGTGAAATATAAATGTGTTTTGATTGAGTGGGATTCCCATTTACGACGTGGGGAAATCGCTTGTCAATGTGTTAAAAGATAAGTGGTCATAACCAAAGATATTTCCAGCTAATCTGAGACTAACTAGCTCACTACGATTTGGCTATAGTATCGGACGATAACCCTGAAACTGCACTAACTTCCTAGTCAGTCTCATTACGAGTGATTAAGATCCCCAACTAATGTAAGAGACTTCCGAGATTGTTTGTCAAAGACAAGACATGATCAGCAGACTGCCTTACACGAACTAAGCTGATGAATCAAATGATTTCCAACCCAAACGGTCTACAAATCTGAATCTGACAGAGGCATTGGAAGGTATGTTCAAAAACTACCCCAACTTGAATTTCTCCATTCTGCGATGTAAGACAGATCGAAAGCCAACAGAGCTTAACCAAACAAAAGGTCCCAACAGAAAAGCAAAGAATTGGCAGACAAACCCACTTGACCAATAGTTGAGCAAAAGGACAGTAACTTAGATAATACTCCCTTTCAAAAAACTGAAAAATAAACTACCCTATAAAATAAAGAACTAGAATAAAACCTAGAAATAAGGGCATAAAACAAAGCAGGAATGAAAAAAAGGAAAAAGAAGTAAACTCCTCTCTGTTGGAGATAGTGGAGCTCAGGGCCAGACACCGGCGCGGTGGCATACGCAGGTACAGACGGCGGTTCGACGCGTGAGGCGTGTGTCTTGCATGCGCGCGCCTGATGTACCTGAGAATGCGCCGGGCAGAGCCGTGCATCGTCAACGCGTTGAGGCTCTGCCCTTAGTGGCGCGTGGCGGCGCGATTTACGCCCCTCCCAGCGGCTGTCCTCTAGCCTTTCTCCTCCTCCTGGTGGTGCCGGCATGGCGATGTCGAAAGCTCATTGGCGTCGGATGTCGGCGTCAGACTTCTTATTAGATCAGGAGCGTGGACTCAAAACTGATCGGGATCGGGCAGATCGAGCTCGCTGGTGGGTGGACCGAGGCCGTCTGCTGTAGATCGATGAAACGCTAGACCACCGGTGGTTGGATGCCCCAGATCGGCGCTGATCTTGACCACTGGAGACCTGGTAGAGGCCGTACCGACATGCTGCTGTATTTGGTCGGAGGCGAGAGGGTTTCAGAGTGCAGGGACCAGGGGAGGTAGTGGGTGTTCGGGAATTAACTAGGGAAGGGGTGGGGAGGTCACCACCGAATCGGTGAGAGGCGCCGGCAGGTGCCTCCCCGACGATAAATGGGCGTAAGTTAGGTTGTAGAGAGAAGGTGAGGAAAATATTTCAGTGTTCCCGAGGACCAACCCACTTCCGTAGTTCTTGGGCGTGGTGATGACGGACAGAAAGTCATGGTGGTGTCCGGGCCTATGGCCACGGTGGGGTAAGGGTTTGTGGAAATCTTTCTCATTTTTTTCAGGGCATGAATTGGGATTTTTATATGGCCTAGAGAATTCGTGGTTGCAATTCCAATTGGTAATCAGTGTTTGCCATTTGATGATCAAGATTTGAGTGTATAGTCAGCCACCAAAATCTTTTAAGGGGAGGAAACGTTTCTGAGTTGATATACACACTTTCTTAAACAAGAAGAAACATCACAAACTTGAACCGGCGAGAAATTAATTTCAGTTTCAATTCAACTGAAACTAATCAAAAACTTACCCTGGAGGTGGACTACCTCCCCAATACGTGTCACTCTCCTGTGAGTGCTTAGCAATTCTTTTCCGATGCATGTGAGTGCACGAATATGCACGCGCTTATGCCATTTTATTTTAAATTTATGGTCAAAGTAACTTTTATCGAATGTAAAATGTCAAAGTCAAACTTTTGGAATCAAATTGGTCGTTGATCTGCCGAACCACCACCTACCCGGTCAAATTCTGATCAAGCTCACCGCAGCGTGACTACACATTGTTTTTGGTGGCTGACTATACACTCAAATCTTGATCATTAATTGGCAAACATCGTTTTCCCCTGCCGAAAATCATAAGCGTCGATTATGTTATCGATATTTAATATAACAATAGTTGCGTTTATGATTTCAGGCAGGGAAAATTGCCGGAGAAAACACCCTCGTGAAACGGGACTATTAGTGATGATAGAGGTTTAGGGTTCAGAAATACGTGCAAGCGGGACCACTTAGAAATATTGCGTTTATGATTGAAAACTATATATATTTTTGTATAATTTATGTATATGCAATAAATGAAAATAGAAAGTAATGTCCACGTTCACGGTATTTATGTGGGTAGTGCTACAATCGTGAGGTATATACATGTTCATGGTGATGATAGTTGAGGTAAAACAATTCTTTATATATATGTACAAGTCTGCAATTATACCAGAAACCATTACAATTACCAAATCTACTTCTGCAATCATATTAGAAATGATGTTTCATCACGGAGATATCATACTCTATCTGCGTGTGCAAAAGTTTTCTTAAAAAAATATCCCCGAATCACTCATTCACCAAATAAAAAAACTCTACCTCTCCAAAAAATTCCCACCTTGTATACACGCCTTGCATGTTCCAAAATATGTTTGGAAAACAGTGATGCGTTACACTTCATCACCATCACTAGTGAAGAAGAAGACTTTGCAAACCAGGGCAACCACGTCAGCTCGAACCAATCCATGATCCATTGTCGATGTAATTCAGCTGGATGATTTGGATGTGCTATCCGTTTCAATCGAGAGCAGCGTCGAGGAGTAATAAAAACCATTACGAGGGAGATGTATCCCAGTTTATAATTAGCTTTTAAAGTTCATTTTCATTAATGGTTACGTGTATTTAATTCAATCCGTTTGGGGTTGGTTTTCATTCAGGGTACATGTATTTAGGAATTTGGTTTGTAAGAGCAAGTCCAACAGATACTACATAAAAATCTCCAAGATGTAGTATGAAATGCTAAAATGTAGTATGAAATTTTTGGTCATCTCCAAGAGTTACTACATTTTGTAGTTCTTGCATTGATTATCACTAATATTAAAAACATTTTTAATTTTATTTTCTAACTTTTTTGTTTTAAACAATACATTGTTTTGAGGCTTTTTGATGTTTTGCATTGAAGATGAGAGGAGAGAGAGAGAAAAATTTGGGTTTAAAAAGGGAAAGAATGCATTGATCAATGTGTAGGCAATAAATTTTCAATCCTCTAAATTTTCTCTCTTACTACACATATGGAGGATGAGTTTCTCTTACTACCCCAAATCTACATCTTGTAGTAGCACATTTAGTATCTCTTGGAGCTCAATAATGGGGTAAAATCTCCATACTTCCTCCAAAATTTACAAAATGTAGTATCTCTTGGACTTGCTCTAAATTTGGATTGATGAATTTGTTTGAATGGATGAATTTTTGATTTTAATGTGGTTTTAACAATGACAATGGTTAAACAAAATAATGTGGATTTGACAATGAAATTTTTGACATTTTACAATCTTCATTTTATTAACAAAAAGTATAGTATCATATATATAATGTTAATTATGAAATTAAATATTAAATATGAAAAAATATATGATGATACCGATGATTACAATTAAGAGGAGCTTTCCTTGCAATTTCTGATGCACGTGATCAACAACTAAGAAAAGGGTCGCCTGGTACAATCACGTGACTGAGACCCTTCAAAGATACAAGAAGGTGACGCATGATGATGAGGTACCAGGCCATGACCAAGACACCTATAAATAGAGGCCACATTCAGCCATTCCAAGTATGTTCTCCAACTCTTGAATACAGGGTTTTCTCTTTCCTTTCAATACACGAAATCTCATCATCACACCGAAACTGCTACCCTCGGGTGGCTCCGGGGACTTGTTTTGCAGGCTTCAGACGAACTGGTCCAACTTTCTGAGGCCTACGCGCTCGGCTAGACAGACATTCTCGGCAAACAATTAGTTAGCATAATTAGCTATTCACATCTCAAGGCCCTCGGATATCTCAACTATCCGATCATCAGTTACTGGAGCGGATTTCCCCGCATCAATATACGAATATTGATTAAACAATTTTTTTTAACGACTATATTTAAGTGACAGACAAATTACATTATTTGTGTACGATAACTACAATTCTTCAACGGCTACAATATTTTATTTTCTTGATGATTATATACAGTGTCTGTGACTACAATTATTCAACGACTACACTTCTATGACATCTACGATGATTACAACTATATACAATGTCTGCGATGACTACAATTCTTCAACGGCTACAATTCTATGATATCTACTATGGCTACAACAACCGATGATGTATCAAAATTTCTACGATGACTACAACTTTAATCGATGTATCGTAGGTATGAATGTTTTTAAAATTTTTATTGGTATAATATTTTTTCAAATTTTTACGATAGAATACAAATCAAAGTTTGGATATATTTAAAAAATATTGCTTACTAGAAAAGTAAATGAAAGATAAGTAAGACATCATAACGACAGTGCCAAAGTGTTGATTGACAAGCAGTACACGTGGATGGTGAAACAATGGTAAGTAGTGCTGCTACCAATTTTGGAAAATTATAAGCATCATTGGAGATTCTCTTACATTTCTCCAAATTATACAAAACTGCCAAGCGATTCAAAAATACCGCCATTGTGGATGCTTTAAGTCTCTTCGTCGATCAAATGCTCGACTAAGATTCTCACTCTGATTCGCCTTATAGTTAATGGAGGAACGGGAGAGTGACTATGCTTTTAGTTGAAGAGTTAGATAATTTTCTTTAATATTTTTGGTGTTGATGATGAGATAAGTGTACATTTTTTTTAAACAAACCGTTATTTATTTTTCATGAAAATATGACAATGATTAAGTACAAGCATTCTGAAGCCTGGTGGAACAAACCCACAATATATATGAACACCTCCAAAAAGAACAAAAACACAGCTAATTTTGCTGATTATTGGATATGGATCTGTAATCTGAGTGAACAGTGTCGTTCCTACATCATCCTTGAGTCCGTCTAACTAATAGTAACAACTTTAAAAGGAAAAATTTAATCTTTCCGATATGGTCATCTGGTACTCTCCCTTGTAACGCTTGTAGAACTCATGAAGCTCCGCCATATTGTCTTTAAAGTTGGTGCCATTGCTCAGATCTTCGTCGCCCTTCATAGCCTTTAACTTGTCTAAAAAAGACTTGATCTCTGAATGCTGCAAGAAACGCAAAACCTCTTCTTCCTCGTGTAAGATACTTGGAACGGTCAAAATGTTAGAAGCTCAAAAAATTCATACGATCTTAATAACCAGGGCATGTTGCCTGGTGTTCGTCACGATGATCATCCCTAGCAAAAAAGCGTGGGCATGTAGTACAACGGTAGCCTAGGTCGTCGTGGAGTTCCATCTCAGCACGCTTGTTTAACCTTGTAGGTGGATCGCAATTGACACAGAACACAACTCGGACTTACGAAAGCAGTGCAATCCATGGATGGTCAGGAAATAGCTCGCCTCCATATATGTAGTACTAAACTTGTGCCTCCAGAGTCGCCCTAGCTTAGGGCAGAGTGATTTTGATTCCTCTTTGACGCATATCACAAATGAAGAGTTTCATCTATGTTGTTGCGGCCGCTGCGCAAAATGTGATCTGATAGGGGCAGGGTTGCGCAAAATGGGATACGGGTATAAAATATTTTAATATCAATTGATGCGATATCGTTGCACTACCTTTTCATTTGTTAATAAATGTATGTTTGATACGTTGATCAAGTAGGTTATGAATTAATTCAACGACCCAATATACATTTCCGTGCTTTACTTTTGACTGTTGTTCAGTCACATAACAATCACACATAATCTCATTTGTGCCCATCCTCTTTCTACTAACAACTCCCAATCTTTCTCTCAAACCAAAAACATCACTCTCGTTGGGGAGGAAGCCGTCGGTGTCTGTTCACTGCACCGACCATCTTACCTAACCATAGTTCCACACCACTTCTTCCCCTCTGAAACCGAAACTCCTCTCATGATCCTAGATAGCTATGCATAATTCTGATACTTTTATCATGGCAGTCCCTTGCCAATACCGCACTAGCGGAAAGCATCACGGTTTGATCCGCGCCGAATCTGATCCCACCGACCGACATCTTCAGATTAAAATCTATATCGCAATCGTCGGCTCAACCCTATCTGACCCACAACTTTCGTAAAATATCGGAATCTCGTCATCCTTCTGTGTTCATGTACGCTGCATTTGTCGAAAAATAAAAAATGAGACAAATTAAATAAAGTTTTAAGCATCTGGATTGTTTGGAGAAAGGATGTGCCGCTTTGTCACCTTCTTTTCGGTTGATGTCATACGCGCTGACCACGCGCGCACCATCTACACACGACCATGTCACACGCCGCCCTCGTTGTTCCGGATTTCTGCGTGGCTCTGCAATGAGAAAGTTTCTTCTTTTTATTTTTAGTATTTTAGTGTTTTTAAATAGGGTTAGGTTATGTACTTATTTGGTGTTTTTGCTCAAATATTAGTCGAACTTGTATGTGTGCCAAGTTTCTGCGGGGTTTTTACTTGGTAACATTTTATTGGCTTCTTATATCATATGATCTAGAGGAGAAATCCATGTAAGGTTAATTTGTACTTATCTTCTAGTGATTCTATCAGAATAAGATTTGTAGACGGTACGAATTGGATAGTTTCTGATTCACTACGCGTTAGACAAACTTTCAAAGACTTTGACTCTATGCAAACAACATGGAAAGTCTCTTAGTAGATTCGAGGGAGAATCGAAATAACGTTTAGTGAGATTGACCGAGAACTATGGTTGGTTCAAAATATCAACCTAGTACTATAACCAATTTGTAGTCATCTAGCTTGACCCAAATTAGTTAAAAGTGTCGTTGACATTTCTATCCCCTTTCCCTATTTTCTATTTTATAACTTGATATACTATCCTGGCATTGTTACCCATCGTTTTAGATACAAAGAATATTTACTCTAGTTTCAACTTTAGAATTATTTTTGTGATCTATTTAATTGCCTCCACTTCTAGAGTTAATTATACTTTTGAGTTTTGTTCTCTCCATTTTAGTCCTCCGGGGAGTCTAATAAAATAACCCCATGTTAGATGGTTTAATCTAAAAGAATTACCGTTCTTGCGTCCGCAGTGCGATAGTTTGAACTAGAGCCAATTAATGTTGAGGTGGACTCACTTCTCCTGTTACAGATGATATGAGGAGACAATCTAAGATTCCTTAGAAGCTCATTCATTATCTCATATGCATATGAGAACCTTAGAAAGAGATTTAAGTAACTCGAGAGTGAAATTCAGTTGCAAATACTTTTGGCTAAAATGGCTAGTAATTCAAAACAACCTCTGGAATTTAGCCAACTAACTTTACCTTGAAATATCAAATGCTAATTAGTTTTACCAAGATAGTTTTGAAACTCTATATTTAAGAGTTTTAAAATGATTTTCACATATCCTAGATTATATGGAGATTTGATATTGCTGGTTTTCTTTTCATGCATGGTGCAGGCACACATGCACACAAAGGAACCTTTAAATTCCATGAGAGCTATGATATTGAAAGATGCAGATCACTTAATTAATTCCATGTAGTCGTTAGTACATGTTCTTCGCGAGTTAGAAGAATAACTAATGAAAACAAATTTTCATAACATATGCACATATCTTTAATTATTTATAATATTCAAAGCCAAGAAAATAATTATCATGACCATTACATACATATGTAAAATTATTCTGACCCATTATTTATATTTTCTAGATATACAGTTCCATTTTTCTCTTGCAGTTCTACATTTTACTATAATGCCCCTGATGGAACCCTATAATTTCAAGCCATTTTTGCCTTAACAATATTAAGATTATTATGGTAAAAATACAGTATGCAAGAGAAAAATGGACCTGCAATATTTTTAAGCTATTTTTTACCATAATGCCTCTTGATGGAATCCTATATTTTTAAGCTCATTTTTTCCCTTAAAAATATTAGGGGTATTATGATAAAAATACGACATGCAAAAAGAAAAATGGACCTTCCTCTAGAAAACCCCAAATCTAAGGGCACGTTATTGGTGGATGTGGAATCATGGATTATCACATATATAGGGGAACCACCACCCTTCTCGGTGGCGCCGGCACAGTTGGTACGACAGCTAGTGGAGGAGATGGAGTGGTTGGAACAGCAGGCATGCACCGGCACTGGAATCCGCGCCGGCGATGGGGGTGTTGGAAGCGGATCATCGCCGCAATTACCATTCACATCCAACGGCACTGTACTGAATGCACCACCACGAATCAGGGAAAAGAAAACTTTTCTCTGTTTAAAATTAAAGGATGATTTTCCAAAATGATCAGCTGTATTTTTATACTTGAGATAGACATTATTTTATATGTAGTAATATAAAGACGATTAATTAAAGAGTGGTTGATCAGAAATATAGTCAACTAACAAAACATAATATATATTTAGGTTGATTGCATCGGTCATATTTAATTACACAAGAGTAAAGTGAAAACAAAAAATGACATTACTGGAATACACCATTCAAATAATGAATCTTATTTAATCGACAACGAAGAAAACATGCATCAAACCACATCCATGAAGCTCCAACGAATTAAGGGCACACACGAGGAAATGGCCTCCTTGGAGAGTAGCCCTTAACGCAAGGGTCCACCGGAGTCTTTTTCGGCACCACTGATGGAGGCGGAGGCGGAGGCGGCAGTGGCGGAACCCTTACGATGATGAGAGAAGGCCCAAGATCATCCAAAGCAGCAACGCCACCGAGCAGGCCCAGGAGAAGCACCAATGCAACCGAAAACAGAGATATATAACAGCTTCATCATTTATGATGTATATATATTAAAAGATGTTGAAGTTTAAAGTTTATATATAGTGGAAAATCGAACCAGACTTATAGATAAGAACCATGAATCTAAATGGCCACTTGCAATATGGTTGATTAGGTTAGGTCTAATAAAATTAAATGGAACAATTAAATTAGTTGACCTTTCATTACTTTAATTTGTTCGCACAGTAAGGGTTTCGCATGTTTTTGAGCCTTCAAGCGGGGAAATGGCCTAGTAATTGCATACTTATTATTAAAATTTAACAATTAAAACTTAAACTAAGATCTTGGATCATGGGAAACCTGGATTCCGTTGGAAAATTGGTGTTTAATCTTTGTACGTAATGGAGGAAAATAGAAAATAATTAAGAATCACAAAATACGATTGTCGAAACTGTGGTTATCTTTAAAAATTAGGGAAAAGGTGAAACGGCATTATACATTTGACGGAAATTATATTTTCAGCAAATTAATAAACACTTATAAAAGTTCACACACGAAAATAATTCCCGTGTCAGTTGAGTTGACAAATGTACGTACATGTTAGGTTCGCGCTCCGTGCAATATTTAAGCTCAACTTGTGACGAATGATGTCAACTATGCATATGCACTAATTATTGTTTCATCTTACACTATACCTCAATGATTTTGAATATTCTTTTAGTTCAGTTGATTCTGAATATATGTACAGTTATTCAAAAATATAAAATATCAATAAAATAAAATAAAATTGCTTCTCCATCTCTCCATTTGCCTCAAACCCTCACCGTTAACAACTTCCCCTAGCCATCTAGAGTGATTTTATATACAAATTTTAGATACAATTTAATAGTTTTTATTTTTATTGAAAACACAATGTTAGCTCTTAATTACCTCCTAACTTAACACGAGTTAGCAAATATGAATCATTTTATGTGATCGGATTAAAAATAGTCGAGTGATCAAAAGTGAATTTTTATGAAAGTTTGATAATCAATTCTGAATTTCATTATACATATAATAATATCAGTATGTGGTATACACTTGGATGTCTTGTATCATGTACTTTCTAATTTCTAAATTTGTATATATCATCATCATGCGTTATTAATATTATTGGTGATCCAATATGGAATGATAAATGACGATACAGTGACTCACCAAGTTGCCACCTTTCTAATAGTTTCCGAGTCACATGAGGAAGGACGAGAAGGAGAAGCAAAATCGTACATGAACATGATTCCCAATAGTACACAGTGATGACGCTCCGTGGTGAGTCATCAGTACCCAATTTCTTGCTAAAGCATCTACGTACTATAATACCTCAAGGCAACAATGGTGCGAGGTATGTTCACTCACTCTAAAAATCTTTGCTATTACATTTTTCGCACCTATCAATACACGAAATCTCATCATCACACTGGAGCTGTTACCCTCGGGTAGTTCTGAGGCGCCTCTATTTTCCAGGGTTCGACGAACAGTCTCGGCTACGTACTCTGATACACCCGCGGGTCCTGTGAACAGTACGAGGGCTGAGCACTGATTATTTGACCCAACATCAATAAAATTGATTGTTTCAATTGACAGTTAAAAGATTTTTTTATCAAATTAGACCGCATTATAAATTATGATTATTTTAAAAAATGTCATTTATAAAAAAAGTAATCACTGATTGTCTTATTACATCCCCTCAGGAATATACTTCCACCTGCTAAGTTGTAACAGACATTAATTGCTTAACAAGAGAAACACATCCAAGAATAATCCACCTTGTGAATTAGGGATCTTCAGCACTATGAACACGTTGAACTGTGTAATTCAAGGGTAAACACGCACCTTGATTCAAACTGGAAACACTTTGATCCAATCTGTAGTCGCATCGAAACTCAAAACCAAGCATTAAACTACTAGATCTAGTCGACATAACCAAATCGAAAAGACTCAGTCTAGTTACAGACTTAGTAAAAGTTCAATCGCAAGGATCGTCATAACAAAACTTACTAAAACTTCAGATCGGAATAATTTAAAACATATGTATAGAAATTACATACTTATTCAAATATTATTGAATAAAAATCAAGTAAAGATTGGTTTCCCATCTCCCAAAATTGAAGACGGAGAAGAAGAAGAGTTTCTGGGATTCGATAGTTTCGACAGTGGGTAACCGCATTATAAATTTTGATTGGTATAAAAGTAAAACATTCTCCTAGGATCATATGTATATTTAATATATCAATGGTGTAATAAGCAGTATTAAAGTTCGATGGTAAAATATAGTTTAACCAAGTTGATAAAAAATGTTCTAATTATAAGTATTGTCATGTCGTTGCTTAGATGTCCTTATGCTTTTCGAATGGAGTCAGTACGTACTATCATGAGGAGTAAAACAACGAATGGTCAGAAAATAATATATTTGAAAGGTGATAAAAGTTGTAACACAAATTATTTTTGAAAGGAGTTGTAACACAATTAAGCAGAAACTCTTTAATCAAAATTGTATTAAAAAAAATTGATTCAAATAAAATTACATTCACTACCAAATATTGTCCTTGATGATCCTAACTTATTCTAGGAACTAAAGGCGACCACAAGCACACGAAAGAGTTTACAAGGAAATCTGTTTCCTCTCGGTATTTGCATGGATCCACCGACACCAGTATTGGCAGTGGTGGTACCCAGCCTCGGAGGAAACAAATCAGGGCCAAAACAAGAACTAAGAACACTGGAAGCAAAGAAAAGTTTTTCATGCTGTTTGCTGATGGATGTGTTGATTGGTGTGTAAGGTAGTGAATGTTTATGTAGAAAACAATTTGAGCCGAATTCACTATCAAATTATTACCCACTTGGTTTGGGGTGGTAGAACGTGAAAGTTTTAATTGAAAAGAAGAAGGCAACATTTTTTGATCCTTGAATTTTATTTTATTTTTAAATTTTAGAGAAAATTTTGGGTGAGACATGTCCTTGTGGAGACCAAGGGACAATAGTAGCAACACAAAAACGGGGTCAAACCGTGATTACTTTAAATTCGGTGCCATTTGGTAATTATGATACAACACACGGACCTTATTGCAAATTCCGAAACTACAATACATAAAATCCCCAAACACTAGTGGAAAAAGGGTGGACGGCGGCACTTTTTCGCAGCGGTTCCGGCCAAAGATACAAGAACCGCCGTGCAATTCGGTTGCGAGTTCGCAAGATTGATCAGGTTTCCCAAACACCGGTGCTTGATCAGTTGTGAGTTCATAACATGGTCCGGATCATCTTATGTACAGTAAACCGCCAACTAACCATATGTTCCGCGGCGGTTCTGAAAAACCGCCGCCGTTCGTTCCGGTTACGACATCATAACTGCGGTTGCGGTTATTTTAAATTAAATCTGACGCAGTTGCGAACTCGTAACCAAGCAGAATATGAATTAAAAAGGATTGGTTTATTCATTTCTCAAGATCTAGAACTCCTCCACCCCTTACTTTGCAATTCCGCCCGTCACCCAGATCTCTGCGATTTCTCAGATTCTCCGCCCCGTCACCCTCTCCCTTGCCACCCGTCGTCGTCTTTCTCCTTGGATTGTCATCGTCGCCGCTGCCCGACAACCGCCGATCACCGGGAATCATGGTCATGCTGGAGTATAAAGGCAGTATTTTCTACCTGACCTTGACCGGAGAAGACGAGCTCCGCCTTCACCCCACCGTCATCGAATCCATCCGCTTCCCCCTTGCTCAGGTCAAGTCCGCTAATTATACTCTTGTTTACAAAATTCTTTTATTTTGAGATTTATACTTGGTTTGGTGTCATTAAAGAATTACGTGATTACGTAAATTGGTGCTATTCATTTTAAGTATCTGTTGTTCTCCTTTGTAGGTCTGGCTCAAATGAAAGGCATAAAATCGTGAAGGATAAGTTGATGAAGCAGAAGGCCAAACTCTTGCTCGATGAGGCAGCATCTTGGTCTTTTCATGTTTTGATTATCATTTTCAAGCTGAACAATCATTAAATGTGTGAGCTTTCTTTTTTTGTTATGAAATCTTGGTTTCTGAATTCTATTTTTTTTTGGCACGTATGAAAGTTTAAACTTCTTGATGAGTCCCTATGAGTAGATACATATATGTGTTTAAAATTTAGAGCCATAGGTTTAAGAGCTTGGGCTAGGATGGAAATATGAGTGAGTATAGGAATCTGAAATTTGGGGTGTATGTGAGGTTCTGAACTTTAAAAGATTATACATCTCAAACTGTTAATCAATCTACAACAATAATAATATATTTGAATATATGAGCTTTAGAAGTGCAGTTTTGAATCAAGAATCTTTCAATTTGGTTTAGGAACGAGGGAGAAAAAGGGTTACGAAGTTCTGCCCTCGTTCATTCATGTTTACAGCACAACCCTCACTTTACAAACCCATATCTATTTAACCCCAACTCTGATTTTGTTGATTCTTGTACCTGTGAAATATTTGTAAGATTCTATAGGATTTAGAATCTATAATTTCTGAATTTGCATAATAAATGATAGAGATAATCGAGTTTCAATTCTGCTGTGACTGGACTGGTGCTGTTCTGGGCAGCTAGCTGACTGTTACTTTAAAAATTCATATCTTCATAACCGTAATTCCATTGTGTCTGATGTTTATACTGGTGTATTCACTGAACTCTGATCTTTGATTTCATAACAAGAATGGGCCAATTCGGCTGAGTAATAAGAGAGATAAAGGGTTTTAAAGTTCTGCAATTTCTAATTTCAGTTTTCTGCTGGCATCAGTTTGGAACTCACTTTAAAAATATCACAGCTGGTCTATTTGGAATAAATTTATTATTTTTGGAAAAAAGAGATTTCAAACTATGATTTAGAATCAAGAATGAGACAATTTGGTTTAGAAACGATTGAGAAAAATGCTCTTGAAGTTCTGCAATTGTTAAGTACTTTTCTGCTCGCATCAGTTTTATAATTCACTTTGAAATTTTGTAACTGATGAACCGTAGCTCAAATTTTGTTAATTCTTGTGTCAATTAGATCCTTGTAATCTGGAATACACTCTCTGATCAAGAACGATCCATGTTGATTCGAAATATAGCATTCACAAAGGGTTATAAAGTTGCTGTGGTTTATAACTGATGTGGAAATGTGTTTCTGATAATCAGTAATTGTATGCTTGTTTATTGCAATGGTCTTCTGCTGCAATTTGTATGTTATCAAGTGACCTGTTGAGAACAACATAATAAGGATAAAGCGATGTGTGAAAGATCATTAATAAATATAAATAACTATACTGCAGGTGTTGTAGGAAATTGTGAGCTTAGAATTCACGGTGAGGGTTTTATCATGTCTTCTATATATTTTCAATAGGCGCTTTACATTCTGTTTAAGTTGTCTTAGTTGGTTGAGTTGCTAGTACTAAATAATCATAAATAGTTTTATGTTATGTTTTAATTAGTTAAGTTCAACATTTGTGCAGGTGCTATTTCAAGTCATAATTTGTGCTTAAGAGCTATACGACAGCAGATGCAAGAGGTGGCTATAGTGAATTCCTAAATTAACTTCTGGTTTCTTCAATTTTAATCTAATTGTATGAAAGTTGGAAGAAACTCATTCATGTATTGATGCTTGTAATATGTCGAATATTTTGTATTTATATTGAAGTGTAGCTCTGTTTCTTTTCTTCGTTTTTGGCATTATAATTTTACCGGCCAGTTTTGGTCGGTATTTTTTTAGCAGAACCTAATTAGGTTACGACATCATAACCAGATTCAGGAACAAACATAGATCCTAACCTGAAATGATGGTTTCGAGTTCCCAACCTTTGAACCGGAGGAGCATCTGATGTCGCAACACTCGAAAACAACCTGCAAGTTCTAGCTTGTTACGAACTCGCAACCAGATGAACCTGACAAGGTTGCGAACCTTGCGCGACGGTTCAGAACCGCCGAGCAATTTTTTCTTCGTTGCGCGGCGCAGCTGCCGCCGGCGGTTCATAACCGCCGAGGAATGGGGACGGAACTGCCGCAATAGCCCTCTTCCTGCACTAGTGAAATTTTCTGCAACAGATCATAAACCGCAGGGCGTCGAGCTCGATTCTTCCGCCACCATTCCTCAACCACGATTCTTTAACCACCATTCCTCAACCACGATTTTAGTAATTGTTCTTGAGCATTTAATGTTTCATCTTGATATTTTAGTTAGTAATTTTTCTTGAGCATTTAATGTTTCATCTTGATCTTTTAGTCAATCTACTTGAGAATTCATGTTTTGTTTTGATCTTTCAATTTCCTTGATCATTTGTTGTTATGTCTTGATTTTTTAGTCACTGTACTTGAGCATTTGTTGTGGATTGCCTTGAGTTTCAGATCAGAAAGTTCCACATCTAGAGTTGTAGGAAGATGAAGACCACGGGAGGAAGACGGGAAGGAGAAAGAAAAAAACCTTAATTTGCAAATAAGTCCCTATATTTAGGCACATTTTCAGGATGGACTATACTTTTTAAATTGGCTCTATAGTCCCTAGGCCTGGTCTCTACAGAGGCAGGTTTCAAATGAGAATTTGTACAAATTTTAATGCGAACGCTATCTTTTATAATAACTTATATGATTTGCAAATCCGATCATAATTTCAATCCAATTTTTTCGACTGATCATTTGTTTCTAACAAATATGCAGTAATTTTCTTCTATATATTTAAATTATCATCCTAAAAGGCCACGCAAGTTTTATAAAAAAAGAAATGGCATTACTAGATTCCACCATTCAAATTAAACGAAAAAGTGAACTCGATCGGTAAGCTTATGATCTTTCATTTTTTAGATAAAGGTAAGCTTAATTATGATCTTAGCCTCTTATTTAATACACAAAATTAAATAACAACAACGAAAAAAAAACAAATGAAACGCCAATGAATCAAGGGCACATCCTTGGTACACGAGGAAAGGGCCCCCTTGGAGAGTAGCCATTATCGCAGGGATCCACCGGAGCCTTTTTCGGCACCACGGCTGGAGGCGGCGGCGGAGGTGGAGGGAGACTGACAGGCACGGGAACCGGTACCCGTGGCCGTGGAACCGGCTCGCCGCAATTACCACCGCTGACGGACATGGGGCAGTTTATAACTCCGGCAGCACAGCCGAGCAGGCCCAAGAGAAGCAGCAACGCAACCGGAAACAAAGATAAGAGCTTCTTCATCACTGCCGTTTAATTATATCGTGATGTATTAAGGGATGCTGAATTAGTTAAAGCTTGGAGTGTGTTTATATAGTGGGAAATCGAACCAGACTTTGCTGACAAGAACACGATGAATCTGTGTGTGTATATATATATATATATATGACCACTTGCATGGTACGTTAGGGCTACGAAAATTAAATGGCAGTAACCGTTAAAGTTGACTTATAATTAATTAGTATGGGGTTATTACGACTTGCTAGTCGAGTTCACATTGTCTATGAGCAGTTTTTCAAACACGGAAATGGCCTACTTGCATTCTTGAAACTTAAACTAAGATCACGGATCATGGGAAAGCTGGATTCCGTTGGAAATATACGTTATATTGTATAGAGAGAAAAGTATACAATAACTTAGATAAAATTGTAGTCATAAAACAAAATTAACTTGCTTAATTTCAAAGGCAAAAACGGTCAACCTACCGAAAAAATGTCATGTACTTTTGATAGAAATTATATTTTCAGCAATTTACTAGATACTTAGAGCTTCACAAGAAAATTATGTGTTTGGAGTGAGGGCCTATTTGTTAAAGTTTATTTCTTACTAAATTGTAGTGAAATAATTTTAAATTTATCATATATATAATTTATAGTAAAAAGTAACCTTTAATAAAAATCATTGACCGGAATAATATGTTCGGAGTAATATTTTTAAGATGACAATATATATTGTGTACTATCATTGATACGGGAACATGGGTAGGATTCGATTTCACTATTTCGAATCCATGCATTGAAGCTCAACTTGCCGAACAAAGTCAACCACGCATGTGCATGTAATATATTCATTACTACATAATTTGAGATTAGTAGGTATCAAGAGACCGTTATCGGTTAAAATTGTCATTGGCGAGTTTCAAACCTGCCGCCGATGTTAGATTTAAGATGTTGGTGTTGTTAGAGCTCAACCGGCTCACATGGACTGACTGAAGACTAAATTTCGGTATGAATTTGTACGTAATAACAATAATGTACCAATGATTAGGATTGATCAAGGTAATTGACCGAAAGATCAAGAAAATGGAATGAAAGATCAAATGAACTGAAAGATCAAGAAAATGGAATGAAAGATCAAATGAACTGAAAGATCAAGAAGGCAAAACAAGAATACTCAAGGAACTGACTGAAAGATCAATCAAACTGACTAAAAAATCAAGAAAAAAAGGTAAATGATCAATTTCTTGTCCCTTGATCTCCACAAGGAAGTACTCACTCATTGATTACAAACTTACAGTGTGTATATTGATTCGATTGATCCCATGGAAAGTTCTAAGTCGCATTTTATCACTCTGACTAGGGCATTTTGTTTTCAAAGTAAAGGGGTTTGTTATTTTTCATCGCCCATATATGTATATGGTATTCATGTGATGGAAGAAAATAATTGGAACGGTAATAACCAAGGAATAAGGCATCATGATCCCCTAATATTAGCTGATCGAAGTTGTGTATGTTTTGGTCAAGTTATTTTCAATTAGTACGTACATACGTAACAGTATTGTTAAAATCTTGTAAAATGTATGTATTGTTTAAATGTAAATTTTTTAATTGTGTTTAATTAAATTTATTAACGATCAATTAATGTACGTAAAATAATGAGTACTTAGTCCCACTCAATAAAAACTAAAGACTAATTCTCCCATAAGGCAGGCTCACCCATGAGGCAAGGCCAAATGAGAGAAATTTCATTACTTCCACCTCATCATACCTAACTATAACCTCATTGAACCTCGACGCAAACTTCGGTGTCAGTTCATAAGCATGTCACCTGATGGTGTCAATTCAACAAACCTCACCAAAAATAAGGTTTACTTGGTCCTGCCTCTTGGGTGAGGCTGCCTCACCCAAGAATTGGTCAAAACTAAACAATTCTGAGATTTTATTGCTATAGCTCACTCAAAATTCCGCAAATCCAATCTAACTCAAAACCCAAATAGTATTGGTTTTCCGATCGATGGTGCAAGACTAAACAACAGCTGATCAGAAAATAAGCTATGTATAAAATGGCGATATATAGTCATAATTTCGTACACTGTAACACAATTTAGCAGAAACTTAAAAAGAAATAGCTAGGGATAAAACGAACTGATTCAAATATAAAATAAATTCATTAATTATAAGGATTTGGCCTAGCTTATTCGAGGAATTACTAACACATGTGTGGATTAATATGGCATCCACTTAAGCGCACGATGGTTTACGAGGATATCGGAATCCTCCCGGCATTGGCTTGCTGCATGGATCCAACGGATCTACTACCGGCCTTTTCGGCACCAGTACTGCCGGTGGCGGTGGAGGAGGAGCCAGAGCAGCGGGCACGGGTACTGGTCCTGGACGTGGCTCGGTATCGGGGCAGTCGCCGCCGATAGACATGGGGCACATGCGCCCAGCCTCGGAGGTGGTGGTAAAGCCTCCGATCAGGGTTAATATTGCAATAACCAATAACAAAGAAAAATGATTCATTCTATTTGCTGATCGTCTTCTATATGGTAATTGGTGTAATGGGAGGTGAATATTTAGTGGGTGTTATGTAGGAGAAACTTTGACTTAAATTATTGGCCACTTGGTGTGTTGTTGGGTGCTTAATCATTGACTATCAAATTATGAAATTAAAAATTATTTAAATAATGTATTACGTACTCCAAATTGGAGTTTTTACTTTTATTATTTTATAAATAAGGCAGGAAAATTAGGACAAATTTTCTTGAAAGTTACTGTATAATAAACATTTATCCTAATGTCACAAGACCTTGTCAACAACAAATTGCTTAAAATTTTATATATTCATGAATACAAAAGATAAATAAGAAATGGCTCTAAAACTCATATTTACCTACCGTATATCAAGAAATTGTTTTATAATATAAAAATGGAGCCTCTAAATCATAAAAAAGGAAGATCATCACTAAATCAAAATTTAGTTACTTCCTCTGTACCAGCTGTTTCTGCACTGGAGAATTTTTTCAGTCAACTAAATTTTAATTGAATTTTTGAATGTATGGATAAATAAAAATATTATCATATTTAATATTGCTGGAATTGCCATAACATGTAGTTTATTAATATCACATTTTTATATCTTGATAATATACATAGTTAAAGATATTAGCAGTATGAAGACCGTGAAAAGTCAACAGTGCACATCCAACTGGTACGGAGGGAGTATCTTATTATGTAAGTAGACTTTGATGACCACACATTTGTTGCAACTTGCAATCACACCATTGCATCAAGTATCTTTTTTTAGAGAATGATTAATTCATTTCAAGAGACGAAATTATCCAACACATTTGCCTTTGCGTAACAAGTTATTGATCGAGTGAATTAATTATGCATTTTCTCAAAATTCGTATATGAAAACATACTTTTAATTAACTTATAATATATATTACAAACTCAACGATGGTTCTTCCACTAGTGGAAAACAGGTAAATTAAGGCGGTTCCAACGTACCAGAGAAGACACAAAGGAACCGCCTTCTCTGGCCGTGCCTTAATTTTTGATTTTTTAAGGCGGTTCCCCCAACCGCCGTAAAATTTTGACATTTTTCGAATTCGAAAGTTTCATATTTCATTTTACGAATTCGAAAGTGTCATGTACTATAACCGCGTTAAACGTAAAAATCTTGCGAATTCGTAAATTTTTTTAACCCAGCAGAAAGGTTTTTCTCATTCGAAAAACTTTGTAACCCAGCAGAAAGAGTTTTCTCATTCGAAAAACTTTGTAACCCAACAGAAAGAGTTTTCTCATTCGAAAAAGGTTACAGATCCTCCAAAAAAAAACCCACTCGCCATAATGCTTACGAACTCGTAAGCACTATCGCGAGTGGGTGAAAACATTTATCGGAGAGCTCGAAATTAATCAATAAAAACCAATCATATTAGCTTTATACATTATGGTTGTATCAACAAAACAGGATCAACTCCACTCTATCATATAAAAAAAGAAGCAACATCATCTAGTAGCATCAATCTTCATGCTTCTGTACATCTGCAGATGGAACTCTTCTTTGTATTCATCTCTGATCTTGGCCTTGTCGTTTATCGCGCCAATGTTAAACTTAGCCAGCTGCCTCTGCACAACAAAATCAATGTTTCACCTGACTCAAATATATTTTCTTATTATAAGGTCGCAAAATCTGCAGAACTCAAAGAAAACTTCTCCGCACTATCAAATCAGAATAATAATCAAGTAATTATAGAAGGCGGACTCATTAAAGAGACTATATTTCAAGTAAACACTTATGCATAACATCTAACCTTGCTTATCAAAACATCATCATTAGTGACCGAGTTGCTAATGCTCTTCAATAGCTGAAACAAAACTTCAAGCTCAACTTTTGTAACTGCAACGACAATGAACACATGCAAAACTTAATCTCGTGCAAACATTATTAACAGAATAATCCCAGCCCAGGAAAAGCCAAATAGATTTCTAAAATAAGCTTATAAGCATACACACCCAACCACACACTAAAATAACATGAACGGCTAAACTCAGGAATACACCTCTTTCTTGCCCATCCTAGCATAATTTCATACGAATTTCAAGCACATAAAAAACTATCCCTAATTCGAACGGGTAAATCACACAAAAACTATCAAAAATAAATGTGAACGTATTCAACACACCTTGTGAGGGACTGGGAGCAATGGAGATCAAAAGTGTTGGCCTGAAAAGGGTCGATGCCGGAGCAGTCAGAGACAAGGGAAAGCTTCTGAGAGATGGCAGCCGCGAAGATCCGAGTCCCTGTCCGACGGAAAACTTTGAGACTATGGCGATAGCGGAGACGGTGGCGCCATTGGAGTCACGCGGGTTGCTCAGCTGGGAGAAGCGGCGACGATCCTTTTCGGAGCGAGCAGAAATCCAAGACGGCAGAGGAGGCCAGATCGCGGGAGAAGAAGAAGAAAGTTAAGAAGATGGAGGGTTTAAGAAGGGTGGAGAGGTTTTAATGGTTGAGATGAGTTGATGAAAGATATTTACGGTTGAGATTAAATCTTAATAAATACATTAAAATTTGATATCTTTAATGAATTTTAAAATAATATCAATCTTTATTTGGATTCGGATAAATTTTATTATTTTCATAAAATTTATTTTAATTTTATGGATCTAATTAGAAATAGTTTTATTGTATGTTTTAATTTAATTTAGTTTATTTGTAGCTGATATTTAAATAAGTCCAGTTTTAAATACTAAATTGACCACGATAATTTTTAAATAAGTCCAGTTTCATATTAATAATTATCAAATTATTAATTAAAACTATTAATATATATTTTATGAAAATATGTTAAAATGCACAGTATTAAAATTCAATCTTTACCTTTGATATTGAAGTTAAATCAACCAATGCATTATTACATAATATGATATTTTCAAAAAAAGTAAAAGAAATTATAATATGGTAATTAAGAAGTTATTTTATTTAATTAGTTAGTGTTGTAAGTAAATAAGTCGAGTTAGTCATTGTAAATAGAATTTAAACAAATCCAGTTAGTTATTAGTAGTGTTTCTATAAAGTTAAGTAAAGTTTGACTAATTATTGGTTTAACTCATTTACTTAGTAAATATTTATAGTTAAGTGTCAATTTAGTTTGTGTCAAGAAATTGTTAAGAGTTTGAGTAGTTTAAACTTTGTTTGTGTCTACATAAAGTTATGTAAGATTTGCTTTTAACTAGTTAAACTCAATTTAGTTAGGGTGTATAAGAAGTCAAGTAAGATAAACTGAATCTCTTATATGAGTTATCAGGGATTATAGATAGTCAAGTAATATTTGACTTTTCATTAGCATATATAATTCAATTTGGAGTAAAGAAAATCAATTGTTTGTTTGTAAGGATTAATTACAAAATATATAGAAAGTCAATTAAAATTTGACCAATCATTAGTCCAATTTGATTATGTCAATGTTTATAAGTGTCAACTTTGAATCAATAAAATTGTTGTTATTAGAAGGTCAATTGAAGTTTGACCTTTGACTAGTTCAAATCAATTTAGTTAGTGTCTAAAGAAAGTAGAGTAAGAGTTAACTTTTGATGAATTAGATTTGATTAGTTCTAATTTCTAGTGAATATAGAAAGTTAATCAAGGGTTAAACTTATTTTACTAAACTCGATATAATTAGTGTTTATAGAAAGTGAAATAAGAGTTAATCTTTGATTAGTTAAACTCAATTTAATTAGTAGTGTGGGTTGATCTTATATTATCTAAACCCAACTTAATTAGTATATATAGTATGTCAAGTAAGTGTGAAATTCAATTAAGTAAACTTAGTTTAGTTAGGATTTGTAGAGAATCAAGTAATATGCGATCTTTGATTAATTCATCTTAATTTAATTAGTGTATATAGAAAGTCAAATAAGAACTGATTTTTGATTAGTATAAACTCAATTTAGTGTGGGTTAGAGTTTTAGTGGTTTAGAATTTAGATTTAGTGGGTTTATTATAGGGTTGAAGTCAAAATAAGTCAACAGAAAACTTCTTTCTCATTCTTAATACAGCAGAACCATCTTTCTCATTCGAAAAATTAAATAAAGCAGCGGAAATACTTTTCTCATTCAAAAAATTAAATAAAGCAGTGGAAATACTTTTCTCAATCGAAAAATAGTGTTTTTTACGGCACTTTTTTAGAACCGCCTTAAAATCGACACGAACCGCCTTCTCTGGTCACCCGCCATTACATACCTTACGAATTGGTTTTTCGATATCGAAAAATGCTAAAATTTAAGGCGGTTTCGCGTATTTTGAAAAACCGCCTTAATTTTTGTGCCTTAATTTACCTGTTTTGCACTGGTGTTCCCTAGAAGTTTCGAAAGTCGTACAAGTTTTTCAGGAACCATATTCATTATCTCATATGCGCAAATGAGAACTTTTAAACATATCATTCGAGGCAGATGCTTTAGCTAAAATGGCTAGTAATTCGAAGCAATATTTGGAATTTAGCCAACTAACTTTTCAAGGATCAAAAGCTTAGTTTTCCTAAATATTTTAGAAACTCCATAATTTTCACATATCCCTGGTTTTTCGTGGTGCATGTACACACAGGGAAGCCTCTTTAAATCTATGAGAACTATCATGTTAAGAGTTAGACCACTGTTCAGCCGACTAGGCGTTAATTCAATTTTAGTCGCATGATTTAAGTTAAATGGTGAAGATAAATTTAAATTTTTTTAAAAAGTAACAATTTAATTTTACCAATACTAAAAATAGATAACTTAGTTTAATTTTTGAATGAAACAATAAATTTTCCTCATATTGAAAGATGCAGATGATATATTAATTAATTCCATGTACGTACGTAGTCGTTAAGTGCGAGTTATAGAGATAACTAAATTATATGTTAACCAAACTAATAACGTTTTTACTAAATTGAGAGATTGAATTAAAAAAACAATAGTATCGAAATGATCAAACATATTATTTTGAAACACAAACAAAAAACAGGTACTTGGCCATATATATTTGTATAATAGCTTTTATTATATAATATTAATTAGAACCATGAAAAATAATTAAGGATCAGCATATGGCTTGCTATAGATATGAAAGATTATTACTGATCCATTATTTATATTTTTCAGACCCAAGTCTAAGGGCACATTATTGGTGGATAAGGATATGGTCGTCTGATAGGCCTATCACATGGTGGATCCACCACCCTTCTCGGCGGCGTCGGCACAGTTGGCACGGTAGCTAGCGGAGGAGATGGAGTGGTCGGAACAACGGGCACGGGCACGGGAATCCGTGGCGAACGGGGTATTGGAAGCGGATCATCGCCGCAATTAGCCTTCGCATCCAACGGGCACTGTGTGTACCCGCATGTACCACCAAGCAGGGCCAAGAAAAACACCAAAATTGCAACCGAAAACAGAGATATGAGTTTCATATTGCTTCACTGCATTTGAGTGTATAGTTTGGGTGTGTTTATATAGAACGAAAATTTGAAAAAGTTGACTTGTATATTTCCTAATATTTTGTCCTCAAATACAATAATTGGGAAAGGGATAGATATTTAACTGACTTTTATGACATTTGTTTCAGACTGGAAAGTGGACTGATAATGTGTGTCCTGATCACCTCCTTTTCTTTAATTTTCAAGTATATAATGTCTCTCCAAGATTTTGATAAAAAAATAAAATCTTTTTCTTACTTAATTTTTATTTTTATGTATCAGTTGGACGATTTTGTGGCATTAACGGCCTTCATGATGTAAACAAATGTTATACAGTAGCTAGAGAACTTAAAATCGATTTCGGATAAAATTGTATCTGATAAACAATACTAGATAGCTAGTAGTACTTATTTGTCCGTCAACTTGGAAGCTTCTCAAAAGTCTTTCTTCCTTGTTCAACTTTTTTCTCCAACCAATAATTCTGGGCAATTATTTCAAAAACAAACTCAAAAAATCTTGGCAATTATTGGAGTTTCCAATAATTATTTGGATGCCCAGGTCTACACCTAGTTTAAATTGCATCAAATTTGATTGCAACTACCAATACTATTCCTTCCACACATAAAATGGACATGTTACATGCATCGCTAACTGAGTTGGGAATTTCTCGTTTACGGTCTATTTGGAAAACTCATGTTGGCAGCAAATACAACTCCATCAAATTAGGGTTTTCATCACAAAATATTATAAATATTCCGGCCAACATATGTGCTTATCACAAAATACAGCTCCAATTAGGGTTTTTATATTTGTTCTTACACCTTTATAATATTAAATTCAAAACCACATTTTTCTCTGAGCTTAAATTCGATCCAAGCCATCACTATATATATATATATATATATATATATATATGGTAAAATAGAGCAAAAATTTCACAAAAACTTTAAGTAGAACGAAAGATTGTTTTTTTCTTATAGTTCATTGTCTTTATAATACATAGTCTTGGGTTTGACTGTTCTAAAATAAACTTATGGTAGAACACATGAATAATAGTTCATGTGTTTAATTATATTTGTTAGTGTATTTTTTAGGTTTGTTTGCCATAACTCTAATACAATTTCTCGTTTGTCGGTAACAAGGATGCAGCTCGGCCAGATTATGCAGGTCGCATTCATAAGGCTGTTTATGGCCTTAAGTAGGCACCTCGAGCGTGATTTGCGTTTTAGCTCGTATTTGCGGCAGCTTGGTTTCCGATGCAGTTCTTCCGACAAATCAATTTTTGTCTTTTCTAGGGGCTATACACTGTTATATATGTTGGTGTATGTTGATGACATCATTCTTACTGGAAATGATGCTGAAGCTATTCGATAGTTCATCACTCGGGCTGATCAGAAGTTTTCGATCAAGGATTTGGGTTCTCTGAACTATTTCTTGGGTCTTTAGGTCTCCTCTACGCCTTCTGGACTTTTTCTTGGGTATGCCAAGTATGCTCGGGACATTCTCAGCAAAGATGGCATGATAGATGCATATCCAGTCACTACTTCGTTTGTTCCTGTCGAATTAAGCTACACAGCAGTTCGAGTGGTCCATTCGGCAATCCGACTCTTTATCGGTTTTCGGTTGGTGCTTTACAGTATCTACAGGACCCTCGAGAGGATCACTTTGCTATTGTCACCAGGATTCTTCACTATGTTGCTGGTACACCTCATCATGGTCTCACTTTCCTATCATGAGGTTCATCTTATGTTTTGCTTACTCGGATGCTGATTGGGCGAGGTATTTGGAGACTCGACGTTCTACCTATGGATATGCCGTCTTCCTTGGAGGCAACTTGAATCCTGGAGTATCAAGAAGCAGGTGACGGTCTCTCGTTCGAGCTCGGAAACTAAGTATCTTGCACTTGCCAGCATTGCAGCTGTTGTTTGGTTTTCGCATCTTCTTTGGGAGCTTCATTTTCCTTTGGAAATATCGCCATTGCTTCTTTGTAACCAAAAAAGTGCCATTTTCTTGGCTCAAAATCCAATTGCTGACAAGTGGGCAAAGCATATTGCCATCGACTATCACTTTATTCGAGTGTTGGTTGCAACGGGCAAGTTTGGTGTCAGTCATGTTCCCACTTTGTTGTAGTTGACGGAGGTCTTCACCAAAAGTATCCCTAAGCCGTTGTTTGAGTTTTTTAGATCCAAACTTTGAATTTCGTCCAATCTAACGTTTCGCTTGAGGGCCGGGAGTGGTAAAATAGATGCATGATTTCGGTTTGGCCTATTAGGGTTTATTCAGGGTTAGGGTTTCATCTTTTCCTTGTACTCTTCTTTCCCTATATATTACCTATCAATACACATCGCTTTATCATTGAGGCTTACCACTCTAACAATATATACAAAAAATTAATTCAAGACTTCACTAAAAGCCACACGGAACTTTTTAAACAATCCCTAAATCAAGTTAAAATGTTACCAAATAAATAGTGCCAATTAATTTGAACACCAGAACAATGCCATCAATTACAATAAGAGTAAGGATAGAGAGAGGGAAAAATTATAGGAAAAACAAATAGGGAATGATGTGTCATTAGATGTGTCAATTCCATATCATCATTTCCAAAATAAATATTTTTTCCTTCCAAATACAATTATATTCCTTTCTCATCAATTTTTCAACCTTTCCAGTTTTAAGTCTCTCTTACATTAATTTTTTTTAAGTGTCTCTCACATTAAAATGCTATTTACTTAGGCACTATTTGCTTGAGTTTTTCTTGTTGAACTAAACTAAACCGAACTGAAATATATTTTAAAATGTATTTAACTAAATTAAAATATATTTAAATACATTTAAGTGAACCAAACTGAACTGAAATAATTTAAAAATAAATAGTATAAAAAGTCATTGTAATCTATAGTATAAAAGTAACATTTAATAAAAAAATTATTGAACTGAACTGAACTGAAAAAATATAAATTTATTTATCTAAACTGAAATGAACTGATTTACAGAAAATATCATGCAAACAGGACCTAAATGAAATGAAAGTTTTGATTCATGGCCTATTTAGATTGTTATTATAGGAAATGTATATATATGGAATGTTGATGTGAAAGTTTTAAAAGTTGTAGAAATTGAAGAATTGATGGTAGATTGGATTGGAAAGATTTATTTATTTTTGTAAATGATGAGATGGAATAGCCACTTAGATCGACACATCATTCCCTATTAATTTTCCCTACAAATTTTCCCTCCCTCTGTCATTACTCATACAATAATAACAATAAAAAATCTTGTAGAAACAAATATGTGAAGTAACTGTATGACTAGGATTTTTGCACTCCTCCACGTACCCAATCCGAAGACATATCAATGTCGTGAAGCTCAACTTTTGAAGACCATTTCTTTAATTGCTTTGCTTCCCGTTTAATTTTCTTTCACTACTTTAATTGATTGATCACTTTGGTTAGAAACCTTCATCCTCTTCGATGGTCGCTGCTCCAACGACTTTCCCGGATCCTGCCGCCGTTCATCGGAATTTAATTGCACGAAATGATCTACTCGATGGGAGAGGGTGATCGGTGTATATTGCACGCGCCTTTTTAATTAGTACCTTTTTAGCACGTGTATTGCACGCGGACAACAGAAACTCCATGGATTTGATCAGGTGTGATGATTCAAGTACTTAGTTGTGATCAGTAGACTAGTTCAATTCAGTTGTGATTAAATATATTTATATATTTTTTAATTTAATTTAAATATATATTTAAAATTATTTCAGTTTAGTTTAATAATTTTTGAGTTAAAGTTTACTTTTCTTTTTTACTATCATTACAATGTGATGGTAATAAATTTCAAAAACGGATTATCTCCTCAAAAGATAGCCAAATGGTATTTGAGTCTAGTAATTAATCCCAATAACAGATTTCAAGCAGAACTTACATTTCAAGTTTCTACTCCCAGGAATACCCCAACAAGAATATTTCGCTCTAACCACAGTCAAAAGTGCATGATCTATTTACAGATTTTATTAGAAACTACATTAGATTTGGCCAAGGTATGGTCTATTTACAAATACAACTCAAATTAAGGTTTTTAATTATCACAAAATATCATAAATATTCCGGTCAACATATGAGTTGTGCTAGGCAAATTCTCATTTGAGACCTGTCTCAAATGAGACCAAAGATTATATGAGACTGCTATTGATTGAATTTGTCGTTGGTGAGCTTTAAATCCGCCGATTTCCTTGATTGAATTTGTCGTTGGTGAAATTGACCAAGGAAATGATCAAGAAAATTGAACGAAAAATCAAGCAAATTGAACGAAAGATCAAATTAACTGAAAAATCAAGGCAAAACAAAAATACTCAAGGACATTGATTGAAAGATCAAACTAACTAACTAAGAGATCAAGCAGAAACAGTAAATGTTCATTCCCCTACTCTTGGTCTCCACAAGGACAGGTCTCACCCAAGACTTTCTCGTTGTGCTATCACAACGGTGGTTGACAGACAGTAGAGGAGATCAAGCTGCAGGAGCTAACTAAGTGGAGAAGTACGCACGCACCTCTTTAGCACGTGTCATGCACGTACGCGGCCAACAGAAACTCCATGGATGTGATCAGGTGGCGATGATGTGGCAATTCTAGTGTTATAAGGTACAATTATTGCATTTTATTTATTTGGATTCACAATAATTTATTTTTACGGGTATAATATATTGCCCGTTACATTGCCCGACTGGTCGCTTAGGAATTTTTACAGATTCCATGATTTAATTTTGATCACACTTTCAAGCCAGTGATCAAAGTTTGCTACAGTTGGCACTATCATTGCCATTGCAACTCTTCGGAAGTGGCCTCCACATTAGCTCGATGTCAAGAATGCCTTTCTCAATGGTGTTCTTGACTCGCCAGTCTATATAGCTCAGCTTGTTGGTTACAAGGATTCAACTCGACCTGATTATGCCTGTCGCATTCATAAGGCTATTTATGGCCTTAAGCAGGTTTCTTGTCAGTCATGCTCCAACTTCTTTGCAGTTGGCGGATGTCTTCACCAACGGTCTCCCCAAGAACTTGTTTGAGTTTTTTAGATACAAGCTTTGCGTTTTGGCCAGTCCAACGCTTCGCATGAGACGTGTTAAGATAGATGATTTGGACTTGCCCCATTAGGGTTAGAGTTTAATCCTTTCTTGTACTCTTCTTTCCCTATATTTACCTATCAATACACATCGCCTTATCATTGAGGCTTACCACTCTAACAATAGATACGAAAATTTAATTCAGGACTTAGACTAAAAATCACACAAAACTTTTTGCACAATTCCAAAATCAAGTTATAATATGCCAACAAATAAACAGTGCCAAGTTTGAACACCACAACACTGCCATCAAATACAATAATAATAATAAAAAATCTTGTAGAACTAATTCTGTGAAGTCATAGTGTAGGACTAGGATTTTTGCACTCCTCCACGTACCCAATCCGAAGACATATCAATGTCGTCAAGCTCAACTTCTGAAGACTGCTTGAGTTTTTGTAGCTTGAGATTATAGTGTACATACACCAGGTCTTGAAAATTGCCCTTATCAATCTTATTCGGCTTCTCGAAATGAAGTTTCTCGAATGCGTTCCAATTTCCGGCACAAGAAAGATTGCTGCAGCCCTGGCTCAGTATCCGGAAGGCAACTTTCTGCAGTGTCGACGCAGCATCGCCGTACTGCTCCCACCAAATTCCTGAAATGTACAATTTCCATATATAGGTTCATGTTAGTTAGTAGCAAGTTCATGAAATGATGTTTTTCTCCAGATGTTTTTCCCTTACGTAATTAATTTCATGATATTTAAAAAAAATTTAAAAAATTATTTCAATTTTAATACTGTTGATATGCTTTCTTAGAAGTAAATTTATACTAATCAACATTTCTTAATCACACTTTTAATGTGTTAATACCATAAAAAACTAAGAAGGAGAGGCTGTAATTAGTATATTGAACTTATTTATCATCCATTTTTAACTTATTTAATATATAAAAAACATTCTTTAATAAAAGGGCTCGTAAAACACTAAGAAGAATACTATAACTAATATATTATTTTTAATTTAACATCTTCACCTCAAGTTTTTATTTTTAAATTATATAAAAAAACTAATTTTTAAAAATGGGGCTCAAAATTTTGAGGGCTTGAGGCGAAGTATTCAGCTGCCTCCATGTAAGGCCGACACTATTCACTGTTCAATTTTAATTAAGGTCATCAAATTTGGCATGAAATTGAAAGAAGCATGTGTACCTGGTGGAAGAGACTGGATTGCTTTCTTTGCTAGAGTGCAACCAAACATACCCGACGCCCTGGTGAACAAGAGAATTTGATTGGAGATATCTCGTCGAAGTTTCTCCAGAACCATGAAAAAATCACCACTTCGCATCTCCACTGTATTGGATGCTGGGGTTCAGAAACGCCGCTGCAGAATGGAGGCTGTGCTTATTATACCACTTCTGATCAACTATGGCTAACAATGTTTTGCGCTTCATTCCATCCCTTATGTAGACCTTACAGATTGTCTCTTTTGCCCTGGCCATCAGTCGATCAATGAACCCTAACACAGGCTTTCCTCTAGACAGTTCCGTCATTACCTTCAATAAAGGCTCAAAAACTGAAACACACTCACTCACTGCCCTCCACAGATCATCCTCGTCGAGAATGCCGATGCAAACTAGGCTTTTTGAATCTGCAGCATACCTAGGGCTTTTGAACATTTGCCTCAGTCTAGGCCTTTGCTTTAGCATACACTTCAAAGAGAGGAAATCAGAAACGGCCTTGGTGACACCGGATCTGATGATATCCTGCCCAGAAGTGAACCTTTTCACGGTAGCAAGAAGGGCTGGATCACTGTAGATATAGCTTGAAATGGCCTGTGCTTGAGTAATGCACTTGTCAATCCAATCAACCCTCGAGAATTCCTTCAAGATCGCGTTCAGCATCTGATAGGCACATGGGGAAACAAAAATTCTGCCATACTTTTGAAGAATGTGGTCTAACCAAGGCGGTGGAGCTAAACAGGGCATCATCCAGTATAACCTGCACCACATTCTCTTGCCTGATTTCCCGAATCACTGAATCAAACACGCCAACCAGAAAATCGACCTTCTTGTAGTTGACAGATGCATCGAATGATTTGTACAAGAAGGTTCCAGAAGGCGAGGAAACTAGAAAGTTGATCAAAGCACGGTTTTCCTCGCCTGTCCATGTTTCAGCAATGAGGGTACAACCTGTCATAGACCATTCTCTCTCAACCATCTTGGATTCCAGGCCAACTTCAGTTTTTATCTTCGCCAGCCACGCACTTCGGAGGGATTCGGTAGACGGTCCAGAAAATCCACTTCCGCACATCTTGACTGCATCAATCATGCTCTTGAAAGATGAAGAGCGTGCCACACCAAAATCCAGCTGATTCTCCAGAAAGAACAAAGCTATGAATCTTGAAGCGGCTTCATGATCACCGCTCAATGCCCTGACGCTTGAAGATGGTTCAACAGCACTCACCAGTGGTTCAACCGTGCTCTGATCAGCACTCACCAGTGGGAAAACTGTGTTTACAATTGCCCTGGCGCTCGAGGATGGTTCTTCAGGAGGTAATGGTAATGCACTATTATCTGCAACTGGATTTAGATTTGGGTTTGAGGTCTCCTTTTCATCTTTCTTCTTCTCTTCAGCTAACACTATTGTTCGAAACTTAGCTCTCACATCATCGGGAACTTGTCTGCATGGACCTACACTTCCACCTCGACGCATAGACAAGTGGTATTTGAGTCTAGTAATCCCAGTCACAGCTCTTAAGCAGAACTTGCATTTCACGTTTCTACTCCCAGGAATCTCCTCACCGTACTCCCAGCAACCATCTTTCTTTTTAACCACTGTCAAAACATTTGCAGAACTTGATTAGAAACCTATATAATTTGATACCTAAGGTTTTTGAATACACAGCTCAAACTAATTAGGTGTTTGATTATGTAAATTTATTTATTTTTCGCTGAGGTTAAACTCCAGTATCCAAGCCATGACTAGTGTGGAATATCTAGCTAACAAAATAGAGCAAAACATTCACAAAACTTGTACATAACAAATATTTTGTTCTTCACAAAAAAAAAAAAATAATAATAATTTTTTTGTTCTATTCTGCCAGAGTTATATATAAGTTTTAAACAGTTAAATCTTTCATTTAAGCTTATAAATCACAGTCACAGAAAGGTAGAACGAAATATTCCTTATGTATAGACTTTGTTTCTCAATCCTAACAAAAATAATTCATTTATAATATTAAAAAAAAAACGATTAAAGGAAAATATAATAAAACCAAAATAATAACTCAAATACTAAACTATCTACATAAACATATTTGTAACATTTAATAAAGATAGTTAAAACAAGCATCTTTCTCTCTAATCACTTTCAAAACATGTACATTTACATATAGCTAGGTTTACTTAGAAGCTACATTTGATTTGGCCAAGAACAAACTAGGGATTTTGTATATTTGGAAGAGTTCAGTCTGACGAACAAACTAGGGATTTTGTATCACACACATGTTCTTATAACTACATCAAATTATTTTCAAAACCATAAAATTTTAAATTAAACTTCATGCCATGACTAGTATGTCTATCAAAATAGAGCAAACAAATAAGCTTATAACTCATATACAAGCTTTGTTTCTCTTCCTAATTCAAATTGTTCATTTATAATACTTAAAAAAATTAAAGTAAAACAAAGGAAATATATAATACAACCAAAATAATAACTCAAATACTTCAACTAACTAGACATATATATATATATATATAACATTTAATTTTATTTTTAAATAGTTAAATAATTAAAAGTATCATAATAAGAGACTAATAAAACAAACACATAAACTAACATCATAAAAATATAAAGTAAATAATAGTTCTCAAAATAGGCAAAACCTTCACAAAACTTATCAGGACCGATCGAGTTCTTAAAGGTCCCGTGCGAATTCGAACAATAAAAGTGTGGCCTTTATTCTTCTGAAATTATTTTTAAAAAATAAATTAAATTGAATTGGACTGAATTGAAGTGAAAATTAAAGTATTGAATATTAACATTAACATTTTATCAAATTATATTTAACTGAACTAAATTAGAACATATCTACAAATAAGTTCAAAAGAACACCGGTGTAGCCAAATCATACAAAACAATCTTCAATATATACCAAGAACAAACTCAAACAGTTTGACTACAAATCAAACCAACAAAATTTAATATCACACCAACAAATAAATTAAATTACAAATAACACTAGTGAAATATTAAACTAATTAAGCTAAACAAACCAATATTTTACAAACTTCAACAATACTAAACAAACATAAATATATGGCATTTTTAATTTTGAAATCAAATATCATTAAGTTAGTTAAACTAAATAAATTCACATCTTAACACTAACTTTGATAATAAAAGTGTAGAGCAAAATTATTGAAAAGAAGAAAAAAAGGTCATCGATCGATATTTTATTTTATTTTCAAGTAAAAGGTCCATGGAAGAATTGTTTCAATTGAATACAAAACTTACTATTGACTTACTTATTCACTAGTGCAGAAACCATGTTTTTACGGCGGTTCCATCGTACCAACGAAGGCACCTGGGAACCGCCGTTACTGGCTGTGCCGTAAATGGCGCAACCCGTTACGGCGGTTCCCAGAACCGCCGTGTTATTTACTGATCCTTCGATATCGTAAGTCAAATTCGGCACAAGGTCTTACGATATCGCAGGTGTGCATTCCATACGTTGTTTCTCCATTTCTGTACGAAATCGAAGGTAGATCTTAAGTAGTTTAATGGTGTTACGATATCGTAATCCAATCAAAGCGAAAGTTGAATCGAAATCGTAACTATGTATTTATATATGGCATTCCCGGTACTCATATTGACGAGTTCGTATGCAATTCCGGTGGAATCGATAATGTTAGTCTTTCGATATCGTATAGATGTAATACACGATCCGATATCGAATGATATAACCATATTAGAGAAGTCGCATCGGGTGTTGGTAGTGACTCGAAATCGAACTTGGTTAAGAAACTCCGGGATTCCATCTACACGGACACGAGTTCGAAAGGATACTGAACACAGATACGAACTCGGAGACGACATTGTCGACTTTAACTAAACACGAAATCGTAGAGAGTGGTCAAATCCTAATAATGAAACGAAGTCGATTAAAGAGGTTCTTATCTTGCGATATCGTAGGTGGTTTAGGAAAATATTAATTCCAAATTCAATGTTGCGAAATCGATTCGTGGTAAATATATTTTGCGAGTTCGTGTCCAGTTTGTGATATTTGTGACCTGTGCGATATCGGTTGTTTTGGAAAAGTTAGTTACGAGTTCGATACATTCATTCAGGCTATACGAACTCTTTATATTTATGAATGGCACTATTCAGTAGGCGCTCTCGGAAGATCATTCCGCTGTCATCCCTGTCCCAAGACCGATAAATGGTACGACATCGAGACTGGAAACAAAAAATCCACGAATTCGAAAACGATTTTTGCTAAATTCAGGGTGAGAAATGATTCGATATCGAATGTATATACGACATTGACAAGAGTTCGAATGAATTATCGTACTGAACCGAATGCTGGACACGAGTTCGAAAGAAAATTCTTTCCAGTAACCGTATTCCAAAAATCACTACTGAAATCTACAATTTTAACAGCACCACAAGCAACCTTTCTTCTAACAGTACACAAATCTATACTACATTTTTCTTATGTAAGAGCGGTGTGGATATGACTTTACTACGAGCCAAAACAAGGTAGCGAGCTAACTTATCTCTTGCATCATTTAAGTCGGCGATGGTGTAGGGAGTTTGGTCATCTTCAAAAACCTGATTTGGAATAAGGTAGTTTCCAAGTCAAGTTAGATTTCATAGTCATCATGAAATGAAAATTATGGTGATGAATACATTGAACTTACTTGACGAAGATCAAGTTTGTCCAATGTTAGATTTTCAACACACTTGTTGGCAAATACGAAGGTATAGTAGCCGGACTCCCAATTACGTCTTTGCCTCTTGTACTTTGTTGTGGGCAAAAATCAAGAATGCTAGTTATGCAACGAAAGCTTAACAAAATATAATAATTGGTGGTAAAATGATGTGATTGTTTACCGTTATTTGTATGAGCTCAAAAGAACGAAGAGTGTTTTGATTAACATCATGCATAGCCACCTCAAGAAGATCGGCGAAAGCTTTGGGTGGAGGATTATTTAGAGAATCAATCCAATACACTCTCTTTTGCCCCGGTACCATAGCAACAAAACTCCAATGACCCCTATCGAAAAATTGAAATCATAATATTATGTCAAGACAAAAATTTTAGTTTTAATATCAAGTTTAGAGGAAGCTGAGTACCCTCCGTTGTAGGGCCCTATGAATATTTTCTTGTTTTCCAATTGAAGTGTGGCGGTTAGATAACTAAGTTGAGCAGTAGGGGCACAACCTTCAACCATGCGCATGCTTTCGGGACATAGATAACCAATCCAATCTTTTCCATTTTTACAAGACTTGGAATACATGCTCCTAGTAGAGTTAATGTAAACAATTAGGATTAAATATGAACCCGCGATATTTAATGAAAAGGTAAAAATAAGGAAACTTACAATTGATGGAGTGTTAGGATATTTGAGTCTAAATCCCCCATATTCCAAATGTCTTTAAAATGACCCAAAGGAATAATCAAATCCGCTCGAAATCCAAACACACTCTCATTACCGGAGAACCTATAGAAGGATTTGATGTTTTGGTGATCTAAGAATTCGTGTAACTTCCTTACCCAATAAGGTAGTTCGTTCAAAAATTTTAACAATTCCTTGGGATCAAAAGTGGTGGGGTATTTATTGGCAATTATTTGTTTCTTCACCTCGTCTACCTTTTTCCTCATGGGTATGTCATTAGAACCTCCATCAACTATCAACCATCGTGGCCAAATAACATACCCTCCAACCATATCCCCAACTCTAGTTTTTTCCCCTTCGGGCATTGGCAAAAGGGCCGTTGGCTCTATTGCCCTACCTATGGCAACTCTACCAAATCCTATGGGAATAGCTTGGAGATGGTGTGTTCGCATCTTTTCCTCAAAGGTTCCATTTGCCACATGTTTAGGGGTCTCGTTGAGACCACAATCAATGAAAAGCTTATACGTCAAAATCTAATAACAATATAATGTCAAAGTTAATAATAACACAAAATAAATATTTATTTAGAATATTAACATAGTAGGTGAAAAATTACCTTTATTGTGGAAGGTTTGGATGTAATATCTATGGGTTGATGTTGCAATGGTCGAATTGGCTCTTGTTCAACATGTCCAATGTTTACCTCCACACTAGGCTCTTCATTGACCGGAATATGATGCGATCCTCTAGACGAGGGACGACGCTCACCAACTACAATATTTTCCTCGGGTGGATGTACGTACCCCATTTGTTGGGCCATGGCATCAACTTGCTTCCTTAATGAAGCATACTCCAAATTTTGGGAAAGTATTGTTTCTTTTTGCCTTTCTATCGTCCACTTAGCCACGTATAGTTCCGAAGGCTTCTCTTTTCCGTTACTTCGCGTTATCCCAAAAGCCTCTCGTTGAGTCAAATAACGACCAACCCCCCTTGCCCTCCCGGGATGATCCTTCCCAACCGCTTTAGCCAATACATCCATCTTCCCCACGGGTGTAAAAAGGCCTTCCTTCTCTTGAACGAGTATCTCATCCTATATAAAATTTTCAAAATAGATTTATAATACTTGTTTTGATTATTTTCAATATCGTAATTGGGAAAATGTTGCCTTACCACTTTCTTTGCGACTTCTTGAACTTCGGTAGTTGTGTATGTTTTATCGCTCTTCATTCTACCTCTAACAAACATATCATGCCGGGGAATGTCATCAATCTTTAACGGTACAACCTTCTCCCGTGCCTCTTCTGTGGTCATCCCATCCTCGAGGTTCTTGGTATATTGCTTCTCTTGGCTCTCACCATCAAGCTTGTCTCCAAGACCCAAGTATCCCGCCCTACTCATTGTGTGATAGAGTTTATTTGCTTTGGCACATTTTATCTTCATTTCTCGGGTTCCCTTCCATAAAGATTATGTCATTAATAATATTAAAAGCAATACATTGATTGAATGACAATGAAAACAAATAAATTATGTCTTACATCGGCTTCATGATCGAGAGACCTTTGCTTGAATGTTTCCCAACTCGATAGGAGGATATAATTGTGTTTTACTAGAGGATGTTGACCAACTCTTTTCCCTCCCTCGTATATATAGTCTTTCGCCAATCTAAACTTGAATTCACGACTAGCTTTGGAGACAATGTTCAAAGCCTTCTTCTTCACGGCTTCTTCATCCATTGCATCAATTTCAAAGGGTGCCTATTGCATATGAAAATATGAGAAAAACTACGATACAAATTCATACTTTAAATAATGAACTCAATGTAATGGAGACGATGTACCTTACAATCGTTGAAAAAATCCGTTCTTTGTGCTGGATTAATCTCCTTCCAAGTCTTTGTTGCAATGTCGACTCTTGTTCTCCCGACTTTTCCACACCAACTCGACCACAATGGTCGCTCCTTAGAAATAGCAATGCCTTTCGCATCAAATTTCATTGGTGTCTTTACCTCGTTATTCCAACGCCTTTGTACAATGCGACAATACTCCTTAGCTTTTTGTTTTGCCGAAACCTTTTTTTGTGAACTCTTGTCTCCACCATTTGCTATCTTCTTTGTTTTCTTAGGCCTCTTGTCCCCACTAGCATCACTTTGGCGTTTTTTGCTACCCATGACAAAGTCCTACTAACACAAGATCATAAATAAGTACCTAAGTTAGGGCAATTCACAAAAGCATGAAAAATGAGAATGAAACAAAGTTAATAGAAACTCATTAATGCTATATGGATATGAATAAAGTATAAACATGCACAATACAATCACTAAATAGCACAACATATCAATAAATGCATAAACATATTGACAAAAGATGGAAACCCTAGGTGAAAAATGCAACAAATTTATAAATAATCCATTTCAATAAAAGAGTGTTTGTAGTGTTCCAAACATAACTATTAATCAAAGCCCATACACTTTAACAAACCCTTGAGGTCCTAACAATGCATATATGTTGATGGATGTGTAGAAATAGATGAGAATATGGGTCTTTATATAGTTGAACAATAAATCTATAAGATATGCTAAGGATGAACACAAACTTGTTGGTTTGATTGAAATGAATGGATTAGAGAAAGAAATTGGTGGGAAAAACCAAAAGAGGAGGGAGATTTTGGTGTTTGGAGAGTAATAAATGCGAAAAAGAATGAGAGTTTTTGGTTTTTGTGGTGTTTTTTGGGGTTTTGACCCGCACAATCGCCGGTTGACTTGCATTAAATGCGGTTGTCGAAATACCTTGCGAAATCGTAACTAACTTTCGTTTGGAATTTCCATATTGCGAGTTCGTATGACCCATTATAAGGGTTTAGGGTTTAACCTCCAGTCCGGGTTGCCGTGGGTATCCATCGGGTATTACACTGTTTAGGGTTTTAAGTATAACGCGTGGACTACAGGATACGAATTCGTAAGCCTTATATTGCATGTTGTCGATATCGAGACGTGGTTATGATTATATACACGATATCGTAACTATTATAAGAACTACATACGATATCGAAAGTAGTATAATTTGTAAGTATACATTTATGATATGTATGACTAATGATTGAGGTTTTGTGTATTTTTTAACAAGTCAAAAGTTAATCTTTTTTACGTTGATCCTTGATTTATATTATATCATTGTAGTATTTGTTAGATTAGTAATTAATTAGGTCAGAAATGTGTTCACCATGAATGTGTATAATTATGAGTAATTGGCTAATCGTGACTAATTTGTTTCCAATCAATTGGGGGTATACTTCGTTTATTAATAATTGCAATTTAATTAGTCAAATTTGTTCTTTTGGACTGGAAGTTAGAAATACATGGATGAGTATTAATGTTTTGTGTTGTCTGTTCATGTATATATGTACATGCTATGGAGTAAATGACTATATTGAATTGCAAATACCTAATGCTTGTAAGTAAACCATGATCCAATTAGTCAAGTAATATGTCATATATATTGTTCACAATGTTTTTTGTAATTACAATGCGTTAGTATCAAAGCACTATATTGTCTATTCATATGTATACATATATATAATATTGTCAAGCCATAGGTTGTATTAAACACATGTAATTTTATGACTTTAGGTATTCAAAATTAAAATATTTTGTACTATTGTATACCATTCTATAGTTCCATACATATATATAGATTATTTTTTAGACAAATAACTTTGTACTAATTTATATTAGTTTTAATAAATAATTCAATTACTTATGTTTATTAACTTTATATGTTTATTCAACTATATAAAGTTCATATATAATCCGTCAATTAATTTATAATAATGTTATATTTATTTTGCTCGCAATATTAATATGAAAGAACATACTCATGTATCAAAATATATAGTCTTACGAGTTCGAATGGACAATTTAAAGGTTTCGATATCGAATGTATTTAATACAACCTATGGGTAAGGAAGTTGGACTCGAATTCGAATGCCATGCGAAATTGGACTCGAAGTCGAAACGGACCGTGAAAGCCAGGCGAAATTGGACTCGACTTCGAAGGCCATCACTATATTTAAAAAAAAAAGACGGGTTTGAGGAATATAAAAGTTTTCCCCCTAATTTCTTCAAATCCCTAATTTTGAAAAACCCCCAAAATCCCTAAATCATCTAACAAGCTGGCGGACATGGTTCGATCAAGAGGAGGAAGTGAAAGGCCTGCAACTCGAAAGCAAGGGCGTGGTGGTCGGGCTGAGTCCGCCGCCAATGAGGCAGAGAGCAGCCGCGGTGGTAGCCGTGCAAGAGCTCCCCGCTCTGGATTAATTAATGAGGCTGCACATGCGGTTGAGAGCCATGGTACTCGGCGTGGTAGAGGCCGGGGTCGGGGAGAAAATGTTGGTGGTGGAGAGGCACCGGTGAACCCTCCACAGCCACAACCGGAAACTGAAAACTCAAGCTCGGAAGAGGATGTAGATCTTGAGTTGAAGCCCACATTCATCGATGACGATGCTGCCCTTCGCTACCAAGAATGGGCTGATAGGAAAACCCTCTCCACCAAGGTATTCAAAAAATCTCAACTAGAAGATGAGGTTAAATTTGATTATGTGTTGAATTGGTTTAAGCCCCATTACTTGGATGGTTTATTGACTTTAGAGGAGGATGTTTATCATGAAGAAGTTCTCCAATTTTATTCAAACTGGAGAAAGGATGGTAATAGCTATTTAACTAGGGTTAGAGGTAAGGACATATTGGTTGATCAATTTACTATCAATGCTGCTATAGGATGTCCTTATATTGATTCTAGTTTTCTGAGAGGAACTGATCCGAATGGTCCCTATGACATGTTCATCCAACAAAGCTTTAAAAGAAATATTGACATTAAGCTACCTTTTGATCTTCGGAAAGTGGCAAAGAAGTATTTCCGAGTAACAGCCCCTGATTTAGGAAAACCTAAGACCGACTACTCCATTCTTGAACTCAGTCTAGAGCAGAGACTTGTTTACGAGTTCATAGCTCTGAATGTTTTCCCATCCGGTGGTCATGCTTGTGAAGCCACGGTTCATAACATCATGCTCTTCTACTTCATCATGGAGGGACATAAGATAAACCCTGGTTATGCCATCCTCCACTACATGGTAAAGGCTGCAAACTCAACGGGGAAGTCATACCCATATGGTCGTTTGATCACTGCATTGATCCGCAAGGAAGGGGTTGTACCTCAAGGTCGTCCAGAGGTGTCCGAGTACTACGACAATGCATGGTTGATCAAGAAAGGGCTGGTCATCCAAGAAGATGGTAAATATGGACATAAGGACCCAAAGAAGCGGCGGTTGACTCCTAGTAAGTAATGCATATTTCATTATCTTTGAATTTATGTTATTTATTTTCATAATCTGTACTTTATTTTGTTTATAATATATGTGTAGGGCAAATTCAGAAGTGGCATTCACACTTGGACGATACTCTAGTTAAAATAGAGGAGGAGGTTGAGTTGTACAACAATGAATTGAAGTATCACCGTGAAGACTTCACCAAGCTGGCCGATATGCTTGGTTTGCCCCTTAAGGAGACCGATGAAGAAGCAGCTACTTATAACATTGATGAGGATTTTGATGTTGATGCTTGTACGGATGAGTCCGACTCAAGCGAGTATGAAGAGGAAGAGACTTCAGAAGGTAACAACTTTGAGGGCGAGGGTGACGAAGATGATCAGCCTGATGAAGTCGTTGAGGAAGAAGACTCAGATGGTGAGCTTGTAAAGAATAAGCGCCCACGGGTAGAAGATGATTCTTCTGAAACCTCAGAATTCGGCAGCAGCTCTGACGATGATGATGGACAAAGTCAAGCTCCATCAAATCCAACAATCAATCCGGAGGAAATCAATGAAAATTTGGATGAGAGTGTCCTCCTCGAGATTGGAGAACTAGACCCAAAATGAATCTGTGTAACCTTTCATTTGTGTTATTTATGCATCATGGATAATGTTATACTACTGTGTTTTTATAATAGTTTGAAACTATGCTTTTAGTTTTTGGAAATGGATCCAAGTTTATTGTAATTTAATATCATTTCTACTTCTTCAAACCATGCTTTTAGTTACATTTTTCTCTTCTACTTGTTGATAAATTCTAAAACATGATATGGAAGTTGAAAAAGTTTTGTATAATGGTAAAAACTAGCAAATAAAAAACTGTCACCGATGTACTTGTCGAATTCGTAACATGGATCCCAAACCCTTACGATATCGAAACGGACTATGCGAACGACAGGACGATATCGAAGCGGTAAAGTTTGATGTACACGATATCGAAGGGTTAATCGTCTTAAGAGCAGAAATAAAGACGAACCAAGACACGATATCGTATGGATGTAAATTTCAAATTAAAAACTTTGATCGATTTTGCATTCGAACACGTAACGGTGTATTTTACATATTACGATATCGATACGACATATGTCTGTTGTACACGATATCGCAGGAGTAATCGTCTTGGGAACAGAGATAAAGACGATCTTAGACACGAAGTCGTATGGATGTAGGAAGCTTCCTACGATATCGTAACGTAAGTCGGGAAGTCACCAGGGAAAACCTTCTTAAAATTCACTAAGTACCTTCTCGATTTCGAAAGTGTAGTTCGTTTATCAAAACGACAGCGTTTTATTTTGTCAGACACTTGATTCTATCGATATACAATACGATATCGCAACCATATATTGATAGGCTAACGAATTCGAGATACGATTCACAAATTGTATGTATTTCGATAAAAGTAGGGACACGTCACTTTATTTGAATTTTCATATGAAATACTCCAAGTACAAGTTCGAACTCGAAAACTTACTTCGTCTTCTTAAACGGCAGCGTTTTTGCATAGGGTTCCTTGATACGATACCGAAACATATTTATTGATAGGATACGAGTTCGAAAGAAATTTGCATATAAATTAAAAAAAAAAGGGGGGAGAACTAAAACCCCCAAATCGCGAAGCAATTTAAACTTCCACTCAAATTCTCCCCCAAATCATCTTCCACGAACTTCATATATTTTCAAGTATGGCCGGTGGGGGTACGAAAAGGAAGTGGGCAGCAAGGAGGGCACCTTATCAAAGGTTCGAGAAGAAGAAATTTGTAAGTCAAGCAGCCTTTGTAAAGTATAGGAATTTGATTAAGGGTTCTAATTTGATGACATGCTATGTTCTTGATTTCAATAAGATGCAACATTTAGGGTTGACTGAGATCATGAAACTATTTAATGACCAGCAACTTACTGAGTTGTTTACTTTGAATGAAGATTCCTATTTTGATGAAACTTGTCAATTTTACGCTAATTGGACTGACCATGAGGATAGTGGGTTTACAACAAAGGTTAATGGGATTGATTATCACGTAACCCCATCTTTGTTCCATAAGCTTCTTGAAGTTCGGTATAAAGGTGAAATACCGGCTAGGGTTTATGCTAGTGGTAGATGGCCGACGAACGGAGGACCCAATAGGCTCAACCATAGGGAAATGGCTCATAAGTATTTTGGTATGCCTCTAAACGATGCCAAGAAAGCTAGCGATTATAAGATAGCTGACCTACCCCCTTTTGAGCGAATAGTTTTTGATATGGTCTCTAGGCATGTGGTACCAAAGGGAGGTAAGGAAACGGAGGCCACTTATAGTAGCTTGTTGACGTATTTTTACATTATGGAGAAGAAACCATTTAATGTCGGCCATACCATCATGAGTCACATGGATATCGTGGCTAGGAAAGGAAAGCTAGTTACATGCTTGCCTTATGGTAATCTCATCGCACGCCTTTTGAAAACGGATGAAAATTTCCAATTTTCTTCCGCCTCTGCTCCAAAACCTTGTAAATTCTATGAGGAGAGATATTTTACAAAGAAGAATTGGAGTCTTGTTGAAGGGATTTGGGTTAAAAATGCACCCCCAAGTAACGAACAGCGGGAAGAAGGTAATTTAAACGCTTTGTACTAATTATACTCATTCTTATGTTATTGGTATGATATTTAACTGAGCTAATGATTTTGTTGCAGAGGGTGGCGATGCATTTTTCAAGAGGGTCCAAGGCAAAATGTTAAGGGTCAGAAAAGCTATAATGAAGGGGCGACAGCAGATATGGTATGACAGGAAAAGAATGAGAATGCTAATGAGTGTCCTACAAGATCATCCTTCGCCCTCTCACGGACAACAAGCCAATGCCGAGCCCCGGTCTTCCAATGACCTCGTTGAGTCACAGCAGGAGATGGCTGATGTTAATGCTCAAACCAATCAAGGAAGCGAAGCTGTCAATGCCAATCTTGAGCTTGAGACAGAACCTATAACTGCTGAGGCCGAGCTGGATAAGAAAAATGTCAATGATGAGCATGAAGTTGATAAAGATGTCCCTGCTGAGCATGAGGTTGAGGCAAACCATGAGGTTGAGCAAAATGTCCCCACAGAACAGAAGCTTGAGGCAGAGAAAGAATTTGACAATGTCGAGCCCTTACCTTCAGATGCCATTGTCGTTAACGAGGCCGGGAACCAAGATGATCAGTCAGGCCATGACACAAATCAGGGCGTTGATGATGATGATGATGAAGATGTGATGAAAAACATTATAATTTAATTTCCTGAATTTTACATAGTTTGAGTCCCACTGAATTTTATATGTAATATTAGGATTTGAAATTGAATGATTCCGTGGAATTCTTGTTTCAAGTTATCAATTCATATTTGATTTCACTTTATTCCCAGCACAAATTATGAGTCATGATTTAAATGACTTGGTCAATTCAACGGAATGGTGTTGTTTTAATGTTGTGTTCTGTAACAGTCGACTATACCTTCGAATTCGTAAGAGATAAACATCGCTATACGATATCGCTTAAGTAACCTCATTCGATATCGTAGGAATATATTACACCCCTACGATTTCGAATATTGAATCGCTAGGAAGAGCAGTGCTTTAGCAGATTTATCTTTCGATATCGTTACAATGGAAAATGGTCCTAAGCATTCGCAACGTAATTCGCAAATTAAGCCTGTGCTTTAGTAGATTTTCGTTTCGAAATCGAAACCATTTAAATTGGTCATACGATACCGCAACGTAATTCGCCAACTAAGCCTGTGCTTTAGTAGATTTTGGTTTCGATATCGAAACCATTTAAAATGGCCTTACGATATCGCAAGAGTAATCTGAGCATAGGCTGACTATGATTTCTTAGATTTTTGTTTCGACTAAGCCTGTGATTAAGTGAATTTACGTTTCCATATCGCATACGATTTAAAACTGGCTTCGATATCAAATGGATTGTTAGAACATTGTACAATAACCTTTTATCTGTTTAAAATGACAGCAAATATAAATAAAATAAATTCAATGAATAGTAATCAACATGAAATTGTATTTTATTAAATATAAAAGGAGTTATTACTCCAATTACTAATTAACATAAAATACATTAGTCTAATGTTGAAACTAATTTTTTAATTGTTTGATGGTTCGACTTCTTCATCCGAAATGTCAACCATCACCATGTATCCAGTGTTATGCCTTCTTGGATGCTCAATCAATAAACCGGCATGGACAGCGTCCTCTCCAAACTCTAGAACACGTTCTTCAAACCTACGATGATCTTCTCGTAGCTCCCTCTCCGCCCTGTTCATGCCACGTTCTAGAGCACGGCGCATTTTTTGGATCCTTCGCTGCAAATTTGAGATTGATTAAGTACTTGTACAAAATTATTAGTATACATATTAATTTTTAAACTACAAAATATAGAACTTACTTGGCCTTGAGCAAAATGTTTTTCAAACAATGTCCTAGTCAAAATGACGACTGGACGGACACCATCTAGGGCATAAAACGTTGCCCAACCGAACAATTGAAATTGCCTCTCGAAGTCATCTCTCTTGTACTCCCATTGGCGACGCATTCTCGCCTCCACGTGAGTCCATTCTACAAAAACAGTGAAGAAATATGTGTCAAACGTGTGGAAAAAATAACAAATTAGGAAGCGATACTTATTAACTACAAATTATACCTGTCATCTTCTCTCTCCGCATCCTTGCAACATCTTCTTCCAATTTCACCATCCTTTGTGCAGCTGGAGTAAGATCACCATTGGCAGCCATTTGAAATTCTGGGAAGGAAGAAGTGGGTATGAGAGTGGTTTGATAGAGTTCAACATTTGCAAAGTATATATATAGAGCTTATAGGAGGATAGCGGACCCCTTGTATTTAAGGGACTAGTAAATGAAATCTTAATTACAATGTTGAACATAGGGACAACTCTGCAAGGTTCAATGTGTTGGTCTGTTAGACTTCACATTGAACCTTTCCAAATTCAATGCACCAATAGCAGAATTCAAGGCGTCACGACTACGGATTCGATATCGTAACGTTGGGATGTTACCGATTCGAACTCGTATGTATGACTTAGTATAACACGAGTTCGAAGGATGTATCGACATGTTTGGCAGGGACTAAGTAGAATCAACAAACGAATTCGAATATTTTTGACATACAGTTTTCGATATCTATAATACTATCGTGGTATTTTGTTATTTGCGTCGAAATAAGATTCGAATTCGCACAAGGGTTTATCAATGCATACGAGTTCGTCACATTATGTAGAAATATATAATCGATATCGAAAGCTTCCATAATAAACCAAGCGAGTTCGAAAGTGTCTTTCGTCCACATAGCTATTACATGATCAAATGTGATGAAAAGATAAATGTGTCATCTACTTCTTCTTGGTGGCCTTTTTTCTCTTCCTCTTAGATACCTTTCCGGTGCTAGTTACCCACAAGCCTTCGTCATGATCAACCCGAGCCATATAACGCTTCAAACTAGCTTCATCTTCTAAAAGGTTCTCTTCATCCACTAGGTATTCCGAAGGAGTATTTTCCTCAACTAAAACATCACCTTCTGTAAAGGCATCGTCAACAAAAGTTTTCTTCCCGTTCACCACTACATCCCAACGAGGATCAACGGGATCTTTAACATAAAACACTTGGTCGGCTTGGACGGCCAAAATGAAAGGATCATTTTGAGAACCTTTGCGAGCACGATCAACAAGAGTCATTCCTCCAACCTCTCGCCTAATACCCCGCTTTTCATCGACCCAATTGCATTTAAAAATTGCAATTCTCAACTTTACGTAATCAAGTTCCCAAATATCGGTTATAGTTCCGAAGAACAAAGTTTTTTTCAAGCCCTCACCATCCAACGTCTCCGATATATTTGAGACTCCACTATTTTGTGAAGCTCCATTGTCATCCATCTCTTTTGTTCCAAATGTATATCCATTAATATCATATCCACCAAATGATTGGACCGTACCGAGAGGTCGCCGAGATAGCCATTTGACAGTTTCCGAATGCTCTCCACTTTGAACATGTGTTTGGAGCCAACTTGCAAATGTTCGATTGTGCTCTTCAAGCACAACCTCATCGGTTAAACTACCATTGTCCTCCACTATTTCCTTCATGTGTTGTTCAACGTAGGGGGCAATTTCTTTATGATTCCGAAGAACATAAATATGAGCTTTAACGAGATCATCAGCTGATGGACTAAACAAGAACCTGTGCCTCAAACCGTGACCTTCCAACCGACTTTCATGCCTAGAACTTGGAACCCCAATTGTGTCAACATCTTTTAAGTAATTGTTACAAAACTCAATTACTTCTTCGGCCACATAGCGTTGCACTATACTTGCGTCTGGGCGATAACGGTTTTTCACAAACAACTTGAAGATCTTCATATACCGTTCAAATGGATACATCCAACGTAGAAACACAGGGCCACAAATTTTGATCTCACGCACTAAATGGACAATCAAGTGAACCATTATATCGAAAAAAGATGGAGGAAAGTACATCTCCAAGCGACACAATACTTCGATCACCATTCTTTGCAACTTGTCTAACCTCCGATGACTGAGACTTTTTTGACAAATAGCCTTAAAAAAATAGCAAAGCTTGGTTATTGCGGACCTCACATGCGTCGGGAGACAACCTCTAATGGCTATGGCATTCAACTCTTGCATCAAATTGTGGCAATCATGTGACTTCATACCGGCTAGCTTAAGTTCCTTCATTTGGACACAAGACCTTATATTGGAAGAATACCCCGTAGGAACTTTGACCGACTTTAACGTCCTACAAAAACTCTCCTTCTCTTTTGTCGACATTGTATAACACGCCGGTGGTAAGTAAGTTTTGTCCCCTTCCTCCACGGGTGCAAGTGAGGGTCTTATACCTAAACTCACCAAATCTTGTCGTGACTTCAACCCATCTTTTGTTTTCCCCTCGGTGTTCAAAAGTGTTCCTACCAACGCGTCACATACATTCTTTTCAATGTGCATGACATCTAGACAATGTGTTACTTCCAAATACTTCCAATATGGCAAGTTGAAAAAAATTGACCTCTTTTTCCAATTACCACTATTTTTGGCTACCTTCTCCTTTTTCCCGTACACATGTCTCAATGTCTCCATATTTGCAAGTATTTCAATGCCGGTTGGTGGGATAGGTTCTGGATCGGTCTCAACTTTGCCATTGAACCATTTCTTCGCAAACCTCCATGGATGATTTACAGGTAAGAATCGTCGATGACCTAGATAAACTGTTTTCCCACCATTTTTCAATTGAGTATGGCTTGTATTTTTCTCACAAACAGGACATGCAAGATGACCTTTCACAGAATAACCCTTTAAATTGCCCAAAGCCGGAAAATCATTAATGGTCCACATCAACATCGCTTTTAATTGAAATTTGTCATCCCCGCGACTCCCGTCGGCTATCCACACTCCCGGGTTGAACAAAGACTTCAAATCTTCAATAAGTGGCTCCAAGTATACATCAATGTCATTACCGGGTTGTTTAGGCCCTGAAATCAACATAGATAGCAACACATATTTTCTTTTCATCATCAACCAAGATGGTAGATTATAAATCACCAACATCACAGGCCATGAACTGTGTGTGCTAGACAAATTTCCAAAAGGATTCATACCATCTGTTGATAACCCTAAGCGGAGGTTTCTGTCTTCGGTTCCAAATTCAGGATACAATTCATCCATTTTTTTCCATTGCTCTCCGTCGGATGCATGACTAATAATGTCATCCCCCCCTCGCTCCCTTTCTGCATGCCACGTAAACAATTTAGCATCATCGGGGTTTGCAAACAACCTTTTTAGTCTGGGCACAATTGGGAGATACCACATAACTTTTGCGGGTGTTTTCTTATCGCTAAATGTACTGTCTTCATCCCCAACATTGATTGATTCTTTCTCCTTGGCTTTGTATCGAGACTCCCCACAAACTAGACAGTTGTTCAATTTTTTTTCCTCCATCGACCTAAACAACATACAATCATTAGGGCATGCATGTATCTTCTCCAATTCCATCCCCATTGGACACAATATTTTTTTCGCATCATATACTCTATTGGGCAACAAATTACCTACGGGTAGCAATTCTTTCACAACCTCGAACAACTCACTCATCCCTTTATCGGTAATCCCATGTCTTGCCTTCAAATTCATCATCAACAATGTTGCAGCCATAATACAATGCCTAGACCCCTTGTATAATGGTGTCTCTTTATCATTCAACATTGCCGCTAAAACGCTAGGCTTTCCCACAAATTCCCTAGCAACATCGTACACCAATTCTCCTAGATCATCATCATATTCCATATTTTGACTACCAATTTCGATATCGGGCATATCCGTGTCAACTTCAACTTCACCATGCCATATCCAATGCGTATAGTTAGGGTCAAAACCACGACAAATCAAATGTTCACGTATAACCATTCCATCGTCAAAATAAGCATTGTTTTTACAATCTTTGCATGGACATCTAACAGCCTCAACCCCGTTGCTATTTGCATCCTCGAAAGCCACATTAATAAATTCTTCAATCAACTCACTATACTCGACGGACAATCTATTATTTTGCCTTATAACTTCAACTCGATCCATATCAACAACGTCCCACAATGTCTAACCCAAACGGAATTTCTACAACAAACTCCTATATAATCATAAAGCAATATTAATAAATCGTATGAATTAATAAATGAACAAATTCATATAGAAGCCGTAAATTCAAACCTTTGTGTAACTCGTAAGTGGGAGAAAATCACAAACAAATGCCTTGATTGCCTTGGAATGACCTTCAAAATGACGATGATTGGTTTTAAGAAACAGCCCACAAGCTCATTAATAGCTAAACTTCTATCTTTTTGAGAAAAAGTGTGGTTTTTAAGGAATATCCCGTAGGTCATACGAACTCGTAGGGAACTTAATATACCTATTCGATTTCGAATTCAAATTCGTATATATTTTAAAGAACTAGCGATGACTGATTCGAACTCGAATATATGTAAAATGCTTCCTGCGATATCGTATCTCATATCGCCTACAATCCTGTATTTTGGCCGAATTCCGTTACGATATCGAAAGACAAAAATCTATATATAGAAACATAACGGCCCAAAAAAAATTTCACCCAGCCACCGAATCTCATAAACCCCAAAGCGGAAATAACAAGAAAATTTCTGGTAATCTCCAAGAACATCATCAATTCGACCATGGATAGTAATCATGCTGACATTGTCCCTATCACTGCCAACGAAGAGGTTGTTGTTACCCCCAAGTTCAACGAGCCGGATGAAGATTCAATATCGAAAGAGGTAAACTTTTGATTATAGCTTATGGAGTCAATATTTGATTAGATCTTTTGTAACCCTTGGCTTATGGAATCCATATTAATGTTATAAGATTGATAGTTGATGAGGAAACTTACAATATTTTTTGGGCTTGAATATTACTTTCACATCTTGTAAATTCAACTTATAAGCACATTGATGGTTTAGGATTTGTTATGATATAAATTCTGAATCTCCTTGTTATTGGGCATATGTGAACGTGTTTTGACAGAGTGTTGAGCCGATGCAACCAATCACAGATGGAGACGGTATTGGTGAAACCTCTTCTACCTTGCTATCACTATGTTTAACAGAAGATGATGCAGACAACAGTGATGAGGATGATGGTGAGCATGATGATGGTGTTCTTGTACAACCACAACCATCAGTACCGATTAAGAAGATACGAAAACCTTGCTATGGTTGGATTAGAGATGGCGACATCATTGATGATGAAGAAAACTTTGTTTATCTTGAACCGGCAAACGAGGATGATTTTTTCCCCAAACCTTAGATGTTCATTGTCTTAGTTGACATTGTCCCGCCTCTAGGCTATTTCTACAATTCAACTCTTGTTTTCTTTATCTTACGAGATTGTCACTACTCTTGTTTTATTCTAAGTATTGACATTGTCCTTGTTCTTTTCACTTTTCATGAATTATCAATGGTTCATGAATTCAAATATGTTTTCTGGAAGATTTTCATGCAAAACATTACGATATTTATCTATCCAGCATGTAGTAACTTAAAAAACTATCCATCAAACAAATGAACTACGTATAGGGTATGCTTGCTGATTCAAGACCACGCACTCTTTCGACTTCGACAACATTTCCGGGTACTCTTTCGATATCGTAAGGTTAGTCTTGTATGACCAAATTAGCAGTGAAATTTCGTTTCATGAAACTTTATTAAAAACCAACTCGTTACGATATCGCAACCAGCACGAGTAATAAGTGCGATATCGAAGGAATATTTTATAAACGAAGCGAATTCGAAACTGTCTTTCGTGCACATAACTATTACATGATCAAATGTGATGAATAGATAAAGCATTCAAATTCAATCTTCTTCAGCTTCTGAAGACCATCCTTCACCTGTTGAACTTGAACAGGATTCTGCAGAAATGTCCCAGTACAAAAAACTTTCCATAGTGTACTCTGGTTCTGATGGATCCACAGTAACTCCAATGAAATGTTGTCTGCCTAGTCTGATAATTTCTTCCTTAGCTTCATGGGTCTCCCTAATTTCTTTCTCCGCCCTAATCAGCCCTTTCTCAACCGCACGGCGCATATACTCAATTTTTTTCTGTTATTCATAAATTTTAGCAATAAGTAAAACAACATCCCTATAATTTGATCTTTACAACTGTATATATTATTAATATTGAAGTCAATTTCATAAAAGAATAATTGAGGGAATAACTTACTACACCACGAGTGTATTCCTTGTCAAACTCCTTTTGAGATTCTAAGATTATGTACGAATCATCCCACGGAATTCGTGCTGCCCCAAACCGAGGAAAAAGATATTGAAATTGATTCTTCAAGAAGTCCAGTTTGCGGCGTTGCTCAGGTTCAACAACGTCTTCCCACTCTATATATTGCATACAAGATTCAAATTAGTAATAATGAAATGTGTAACCAAAAAATGTAAAATCATTGAAGATCCAGCACAATGTTGAGTATTAATTGATACCTGTCATCCTATCAGTCCTCAACTTTGCAATTCTTGCTTCCATTGAGATCCTTCTTTGTTCAGCAGGGGATAAATTGCTACTGCCCGCCATAATATGAAAATAAAAACCAAGGAGAGGAGGAAGAAAACAAAAGGTTTAACTGAAAATGATGGTTGTGATCACATATGTGTTTAATTGGACGAAGAAAACAACAAGTTGTGGTCCCCATGTCATTAGTTGGACGGAGAAAACAACAAGTTAGACAGAAGATATTTTTAGTCCGTTCGTCTACTGACACAGAACTTTCGATATCGAAAGTTTATAGTACATACGATACGATATCGTATGCCCGTTAGTCTATTGACACGGCGCTCTGGGCGAGTACATTTTCGATATCAACACATAATGTTTGTGTTACGATATCGTAGCTGTTATATTAATATACAATTTGGCCAGGTCAATGTTTTTCGAACTCGACTCAAGATTCGTTTCATCCAACTTTAGTAAAAACAAACTAGTTACGAAATCGTACGAATCAACATATTTGTTTGCGATATCGTAGATACATATTAACAAACCTACGATATCGTATGTAGTTTCAAAGTACGGCGGTTATTACCGATCGCCGTGAAATATGGAAGGAACCGCCGTTAATTAGTACCCAGAAAACTAGGGCAATAAAAACGACCGAATTTGACTTTCGAACTCGAAAGATGTACACAGTTACGGCGGTTCCTGGGTGTTTTGCGGAACCGCCGTAATTACCTGCCGTAAATCACATGATTTGCACTAGTGATTTTTCAAGTAAAAATTCTACATACGCGCATAGCTTTCTGTATACACTTATCAAAAGAAAATTTTGAGGCACTGAATAATGTACGGATTGTACGTGTCTAGGACCGGTCGTGAAACTTATATAAGACAAATATTTCGTTCTATTTTGCAAGTTATAAGCTTTAAACATTTAAATCTTTTGTTTGAGCTTATAACTCACAGAGATAGAGCGAATATTTCTCAATCCTAACTCAAATAATTTATAATAAAACCGAAATAACAACTCAAATACTACATAGACATATTTATAACATTTAAACATATTATTTTAAAAAAATTCGATGATTAGAAGTATCATAAAAATAGGCTAACTTGGATCTGATTCTAGGAAATAGTATAAGAAAAATTGAAAACTTACTTGTCGATGTATCGGTGGCCTTCTCCGAGAGCAAGATCGATCGACAAAACAAATCAGGGTTTTCGATGGGAGCCTGCTAAGAATCACTTAATCCGGGTTCTCGATGGATTAATGGGAGCCTGCAAAACAAAATCCGGGTTTAGATTAAAAAAATCATGTGAAATGATCTGATTCTAATTAGGGGAAATGAAGCACTGACTTGTTGGTGTGTACAGAAGGAGAGAGGAGCAAGATCGAAGAGCCTTTACTGATCAGATCATGACCGGTTAATCTGCATTAATTTCTCCACAAGAGAGATTAATTGATTAACAGAGAAATGGGGCGGTTGAGGAATTAATCTGCATTTTCCACAGAAGAAGAAGGAGGAGAAGGAGAACGAGAGTAAGAATCACTTACTCTAGTCTTGTCGGGGAAGAAGGAGAACGATCGGCTGCCGGAGCTTCGACTTGTTTTCAGTGAGTCGCCGTCGGGGAGCGTACGTCTCGGGATTTAATTAGGTTAAAATGACAAAACCATAGACGCTATTTTGATTGGAGTTTTGGGGGTGAGCGTTGTGTTGGGTTATAGGATTTATCTATGAAAATTTCAAACCCGAACCCAACCCAGCCCATCTTAGCTAGAAATTTCAATTCAGAATTCAAGTTTCGATTTAAACCCGAACAATAAAGTCAATTTTTTTGAATAGTTACGAAAACACCCTCACATGGTCTATTGGTCTTTTTATAAATTTACAAAAAAAAAAAACTATTGTATTTCTAACAATACAGATATAGAATAAAATCACAACTTTCTTCCCATTTTCCAAACCCTCGTATCAAAACAATCCAGGCCCCTAGCCCCTATACACGTCAAACTATATACTCATTCTCTTAATTTTTTATTTTTTTTTAAGCAAGGTTTGTGGGTAGGATTGATCTTAGGGTACATAATCGATGATATTAAATTTGGATTTAAAATTTGAAAAACAATTAAACGATTAGATTAAAAAAATCAAAATTTATTGGGAAGGGAATATGCATAACAAGTTCTTGATCGATTATAGAGAGCTTTGGGAAGGCATAAAGTCACACTACGAGGATTTTCGAATGAAATGTATATAATTCAAGGAAATGATCTTATATACTAGGAAAAGGTGTGATTTCACTTTTTTATAAAATAAATAAATATTAATCAATAATAAAATTTGGGGCAAAATATATATTTGGGACCGTGTCATGTGACGGTACTGGTTATACTGCATAAGATGCAGCTATAGTTTTGTTCATTATATAATAAAACTTAGCATACTCAAATTAATTAATTATATCGTGCATTGCATATAATTATGTTCAATTAGTTAGCTACAGTGTTTGTGCATTCCACGCACGTGTAGAAATAACAAAATTTATAGTAACTATAAAATTACATTGCACAGCTCGTTCTAACAAAATGCACAATCCTTCTAATACACTACGTACTTTCAATTACTTAACTAGTACCACTAGTGGAGGGGAGGTGATTTACGGCGGTTTTATAGTACCAGAGAAGGCACAAATGAACCGTCTTCTATGGTTTACGGCGGTTTGCCGAACCGCCTTAAAAATAAACTTGTTACGAACTCGTAACTTATTGTTGAACCTCTTACGAACTCGTAACTTATTGCGGAACCTCGAAATTTTTTTCCCACCTGCGAACTAATTTACGAGTTCGTAAGTAGTACCGCAAGTGGAAAAAAAAGCTCCCCAATTCCGATTGGAATCATGGAGCTCCAGGCAAAACCAATTTCATAAACGTCAATCCATATTTATCCTCCCCAGCAAATACAATCGAGCTTCTACCACCACTAATACTCTGGCGGATGGTTCGTCGTTGATTACTCACCTATTTGATTGGTTCAAACATGGACTAACTGAAGCAACAAAATCGGCTTGGGGTTGGAGCCAAACTCGATCCAGTGTGATATTTGGCTTGATTAATTGCCGGAGGCGACGTCAAACAACTCCCCGGTTATCCTTGTACTTCCACGTTTCTGACAACCCTTCTTTCGGCTTCAAGTTCATCGGACGACCATCCGCCGAACAATCTGGATCTGCTCGCATCAACGTCCACCGTTTCAGATCGGTTGCACACAGTCTGGATCTGGAATGCCCAAACATCTGCGTTTTGGATCTCCTTGCATCCGACACAATTTGGATCGTAGCGCTTTCCTAAAAATATGTAAATATGTAAAGAGATTTGAGGAGATGAATGGCTTAGAGGAGAGGGGGACGCAGAGGAGTTAAGATTTGAGGAGATGGATGGTTTTGTTTTAAGCCGTAGGTTTTTTGTTTTAATGGTAATCTATTTGACCTTTTAATGGTAGGAAAAGATTAGTCAAATCATTGATATGGTAAAAACCCTTTGAGTCTTGGATATTTCACACGTCGGCTTTGATTAATTAAGTGCCAATTCTTTTTTGGAGTAAATCTCTAAAACTCAAAACACATTCTAGTTGATATTTAATTAATAATGTGTACATTAGGTTTAAAGTTTAAGAGTTTTACTAGGTTTAGGGTTGAGTGTTTAGTGGTTTAGAAACTCAATAAGGTTTAATCTTTGATAAATTAAATTAATATATGACATTTGATTAGTTAAACTCAATTTAGCGGGTTTAGTGCTTAAATTTTATTGTTTTAAAAGGTTTATGATTTTTTGGGTTGAAATTGAAAAGAAAAAAAAGGGGACATAATCATCTTAAGAGTTCGTAAGACGGAAAGACACTTCTTAAGAGTTCGTAAGACAGCAATACACCTTTTAAGAGTTCGTAAGACGTTAAATTTTACGGCACTTTTTGTATAACTGCTTTAAAAAACACATGAACCGTCGTAAAATGTCATCCGCCATTACATACCAACCGAAAACATCTTACGAGTTCGTAAGACTATGAGTTTTACGGCGGTTCCTCAAAAAAACAAGGAACCGCCTTAAATGTGTGCCGTAAATCCCCTACTTTGCATTAGTTATACATAATTAATACGATATATTTTTACACATTCAACGAAAAACTTTCAAATAAATTAAAAGTATTATACACACTAGAATTCTTTTCCTTCATATATAATTGTAAATTCATTAAATAAAATGGATAATTGTTGTAGTTAGCTAAGTGCAGGAAAGAGATAATTGAAGAAAGTGGATAATGATCAATAACAAAGGGAATCTCCTCAGCGTACTCCCAGCACTAATTAACGACCGTCAAAACATGCTTTACAGATTTAGGGCGAGAGCTTATTTCTTACTACATTGAACTGAACTGAACTGAAAATTAATCTCTAAAGGAACTAAAATAGTTATTCGCTTCAAAAAGTGTGTGGACTAAACGACGTCGTATTAGTGTAAACATATAATATCTATATTTTGAAATATATGCCATACGTATTCATGATGCTATATATTTGTAATATGTAAACTTTCCAAATATGTATTATAAAAATATATCAAAATACTTGATTATGTTCATTGATGCTATTTACCATATAAATAAAATGTCATATTTATTAGACGTAAGCAATATTCCGTCAAACACTATTTAGGACACAGATAGGAAACTAAAGCAAGGAAGCAACAGCTAAACAATTTAAAAAATATTTGTATACCATATGTGTTTTATTAAATATATTTATTTATAATTGTAAATTCTTGTAATGACCGGACTTCATATGACAGTTCACCGACATCATAATTTTGGTGTTTTTAGATTTTTTTTACTTTGCTATCTCAATGGATAGTAGATGTTGTAAGATTTTTCTGATCTTTTTAGGGTGATGCTTGAACTAATTTGAACTAATTAGTCACGTTAATTACACAATAATATCATTTATTCTAAATTATTTTTTGTTAATAATTCTATTAATATTTTGCAAAATTATTATTGCTACTATAAGTTGGGTGTACAATTTCTAAAAAGGCCGTTCGAATTTCTAAAATGGTAGTTGCAAAATGAGATTGAAGACCTTGAAATAACAAAGATAAAAATACATAGAGATGATAACAACTAAAATGGTGCAGGAACCACCTTTCTATGGCGGTTAATTTGTTGTTTCACGGATGTTTTAAACCCTGTTCAGACTAAGGGTTTTCCGACGTCAGAAATTGCTCAGGAAGCAATAAAATAATTGCCGGCCAAATTGTTGTATCTTCAACAAGCCAATAGATGAAGTTAAATCTCTAATTCTTGGGCTTAAACAGCTTATCAAAATGAACTGGAACGAATTAAAAGTAGAGGTGGACTCACTTATCATATTACAGATAAGTTGTAGATGCTTTAATTTGGCTAAAATGACTACTCCCTCTGTACCAGCTAGATCTGCACTCTTTATGGTCAATTTTTTCGGAGCATGTTTGACCGTAAATTTCAATTGGTATATGTATTATATTAGTATCACACGAGATATTTTTAGATTTACAATGCGCTCTATTTTTAAACTATACAATTTTTAGACCAGGTTAATATATGAAAATAAAGTTATTAACGGTCAAACATGCTCCGACAAAGTTGACTTTAAAGAGTACAGATCTAGCTGGTCCAGAGGGAGTAGTAATTTTAAACAATCTCGAAAATTTAGCCAATAACTAATTAATTTTGCCTAGAAAGATCAAAAGCTAGTTTAGAAACTCCGATTCAAGTGTTTTAAATTGATTTTCGATCCACGTATATTAGATTAATTATGTGGGACTTTTTGATACCGTGTACGATCGTCTTCGCAAGTTACATAAATAACTAAATCAACCAAATTGATAACGTATGGAACTATTAATTACAAATGGAGGGATTAAATCAAGTTTCTAATACCAAATCGTATATATATTATCTTACAACCACAACTGCTTAGCAAACATAATACATTTCATCAAGTACATATAGCTTTAATTATATTTTATTAGAAGCCAAGAAAATAACATGATTACAACCATTAAAGTAAATTAAGGATTATGATATATCTCGTTATACATATTCTAGATCATTACTGACCCAGTATGTATATTTTTCAGAATAATCAAGTCTAAGGGCACATTAATGGTGGATGAGGATACGGTCGCCTGATTGGCCTATCACATGGTGGATCCACCACCCTTCTCGGTGGCGCCGGTACAGTTGGCACGGCAGCTCGTGGAGGAGATGGAGTGGTTGGAACAACCGGCACCGGCACTGGATCATCGCCGCAATTAGCATTGACATCCAACGGGCACTGTATGTACCCGAATGCACCACCGAGCAGGGCCAAGAAAAGCACCAATGCAACCGAAACCAAAGATATGAGCTTCATATTGCTTTAATTACTGCATTTGAGTGTACTAGTTTTGGCTGTGTTTATATAGAACGAAAAATCGAAAAAGTTGACTTTTAAGACATCTGTTTCAGACTGGAAAGTTGACTAATAATGTGTATATTTTCTTTAATTTCACATTAATTTTGACAAGAATAAAAGGATTATTTTGTTCTTCCTTTTTTTATTTGATGATCTTGTGGGATTCAATCTTCATTTGACACAGAATATACAATTGTATACAATCGAGTTCGGATCAACTTGTATGTAGTCCACTCAAATTGCATGTATCTGATAAATAATTAATAGAAAAATACAAAACTTAATAAATTGTCTGTTTTTTTCAAAAAAATAATGTATACCCATTTGTCCGTCAACTTGGAAGCTTCTCAAAAGTCTTTTTCCTTCTTGAACTTTTTTCTTCAACCAATAATTCTGTGCAATTATTTTCTTTAAAACAAAACAAAATTCTTGGCAAGTGTAATATATGCCGGATAAGAATTTCCATTCCTCAAAGCTTAATGGTAAAACTCATTTCCTAGCGGTACAAGAGTTATAAAGTTTGTAATTTAATATGTTTAAATAATTTTTGAATAAATTGAATAAAAGCGAATTTATATGATCATCAAGGTTTAGACTAGTTTAATTAGTCGCATTAGATACATTGAAAATTAGAATTTAATGTTAAGATATTTCTTTTGTAGTCTTTCAAATTGACTTCATGCGCGCTTGTGAAATTATTTTTTATTTCATTTTGATATGGTTTTGGAGATTCTATCTACATTAATATCCTTCCACCTTAACGTGGTTTTAATCTTTAAAAAATGTAATTTTAAATATCATCAAATTTAAAGTTTTGTTATATATTGACAACCACGTTTGGACACTCTTTTTCTGTGAAGGAGAATGTATGGAACAGGTTATATTTGGGAAGTAAAAAATTAATTTAAATGGTTAGAATTAATCTTAATTTGTTTTTCAATGTATCTAATATTGATTCTTGAGAGCGGCATTACTTTTCTTGAATTTCTCAAGTTGTAATAGTACATACACTATCAGTCTAATTAAAAAGTAATTCAATTATTCTTATAATAGTTTAAATTGAATTAGACTTTAATTCCATTGTGTTTATTTATGAGCATTTCCCAGTACACGAAAAGAATTTTTTTAAAAACATAAATCCACATTATTTAGGGCAACTTCTATTCTTGCTTATGATTGACATAGTCTTGCCTTGTTATCTCAAACTCAAATGAATAATTGTGAAATGAGATTAAAGCATCTATCATTCTTTGAAGCTTAGTGCACTAGTTTTAGTCGGTTAAATAAATTTGATTACATATAATTTAAATTTGTTGGGGAAAATTATTAATATTTTTTGATATATATACTAGTTCAAAATATTTAAGATGAAATATGTACCAAGTCGACCTTCGTGTAATATAGAAATTATAAAGACAAACCTACATATATAGTACATTTAATTAAGTACGTACTGGAAATATTGCTTTAATTATATTATATCAGAAGCAAGAAAATAAGATGATTACAACCATGAAAGTAAATTAAGGTTCAGGATCTGGTTTGCTCCACATTATTACTGACCCATTACTTATATTTCCGGACTGAAGACTAAGGGCACATTATTGGTGGTTACACGGTGGATCTGGTAGTCTGACTCGGAATCCTGGCCTATCACATGGTGGATCCACCACCCTTCTTGGTGGCGCCGGCACAGTTGGCACTGTAGCTAGCGGAGGAGATGGAGTGGTCGGAACAACCGGCGCCGGCACTGGAACCTGCGGTGATCGGGGAGTTGGAAGTGGATCATCGCCGCAATAACCATTGGCATCCAAAGGGCACTCTATGTGCCCAAATGCACCACCGAGCAGAGCCAAGAAAAGCACCAATGCTATCGAGAACGAAGATATGAGCTTCATATTGCTTTAATTACTGCATTTGAGTGTATTAGTTTTGGGTGTGTTTATATAGAACAAAACGTCGAGAAAGCTGACTTGGATTTTACTTCTTCCTGTCAAGAACAATAAGTAATTGGCAAAGGAGAGAGGTATATTGACTTTAATGACATTTGGTTTCAGACTTGGAGTTGTTTGGCTCATGTGGGAATTTTATTCCCACAGATTTTGTAATTACTCAGAATTTAATTCTTTACTAGAATCATCAGAATTTGAAAAACTCGTTTGGTTACACATGAGCATTTATGTTTAGCGCGGAATTCATATGGGATAAATACAACAATTACTTTAAAAAAAATGGATAAATACAACGTTAGAAGTTATGTGAACGCAGAATTCTAATTTACCTAGGGGAGGGAGGTGAGTTATTTCCTACGTTTTGTGGGAATTGTCAATTCTGCGTAATTTAAGATTCACGCGTTTCCTTGAAAATCTGTCAACCAAACAATAAGTGAAAATTAAAAATCCCCGAATTTCAAATTACCGCATGCAATTCTGCCGACCAAACAACCTCTTGGAATTGGACATATAATATTTATACTCACATCTATTTTCTTTTATTTTCAAGTATATAGTCACACACATATTATATATATAGTCACACAGTTGAACAGTTATATGTGTTGATATTTCTGAATAATCTAGTACCGTTTGCTATATTATAATTGATGTTATATAATGTATTTATTTGTTAAATTTTATTTAATTTTTAATTATTATTAATTAATTAATATTTCATATTGATTTTGTGTAAAAAGTGTATTTTTTATGAGATTTATAAAAGATTGACCTCTTATTTTAGGTTTAAACCATCATAGAGATGGTGAGGTAAATGTTATACAATATACATTACTTTGACACCTTTCAATTGGTAAAATATTAGATACACAATTTGGGTTTGTGTGTATACTTGATTTTAAATGCATGAATATGCATGCATGCATATATATGTACAATCGCGCGATTCTGGTTCACCAAATAATGGTGGAGGATTTGGTAAACAATGGTTTAAGGAACCGCTAGTCAGGAACGAATATGGATGCAACGTAACAGCAGACTATTCACTGATCAGAAGTTGGGACCAGAATACTTGACGGCCTCTGAGGTGCAAATCTACGTTCGTTTCAGAATGTAAACCAGTGGCCTAAAAGAACGTCCGAAGACCTGATGGAAAATTCACTTCTTCGACCACTTCCAAACAGTTCGAGGATGCTTTTCGACGCAGGGATCAAGGACGGTATTGCAGGCATTGGGGTCATAGAGTTGCAAGAGGATGACACTTTTATCTGAGCATGGACTGAAAAATTTCAGACTCGTGTTATGCAGAAGGGTTGGCACTTTGAGCTGCTTAGGACTGGCCGATAACCTTGGGTTGGACGCACCATCATTTGTAGGCTACTGCCTAAGTATTGTTCATATGGTTCGGGAACTGGGAACTGGAGCCTGTAACTCTAGGCTGTGTGGAGCTGATTGAAGAGATCTGAAGATTGTTGCTAAGGGGAGGTTTCTGCAATCCATGTTGGATCCCTAGAGATAGGTACATACTAGCTCATTCTCTTGCTTTCTTTGCAAAGAATGGTTCGAATGTTAGAAGGAATTGGGATACAGCCCCAGAGTTCGGGATTCTAAACGTTTTCAGTAGCATGAATGAGATTCTTTACTTTAAAAAAATGGCGGAGGATTTGATCCGATCAGATTCTCAAAAGTAAATAATAAGTCAGCCACTGCACGTAATCAAATCAAATTGTCCGTCAACTTGGAAGCTTCTCAAAAGTCTTCTTCCTTCTGATCAACTGATCTTTTCTCCAACCAATAATTATTGCATTGCAAGTGTAATACATGCTGGATAAAAATTCCAAATTTTCAAAGCTTAATTAACAGTCGACCTCACACTTCTTCAGTGTGAGCTTATTTAAATTAAAATAATCTCAAAATTTATATATTATTGAACTGAACTAAAATAAAATAAAAAATATATATATACTGAACTGAACTAATTTACTAAAAAGAAAAAATGTTTAAAATACTCCCAACATCATATAAGTGTTAGTTCGATATTTAAAAGTGTCAAATCATGATTTGGAAATGCTGATTGGAGTAAGGTCCTGTTCTCTCACTACAAGAAATTTGGTCTTTAGTGACAATTCAAATTTGGTCACTAAAGCCCTGTTTTTCGTTGACTTTGGCCTTTGGTGACCAAAAAAGTGTCGCGACCAGTTCGTCACCCTAGGTTGGTCACGAAAGCCTGTTTTTCCACTTCGTCACTAAAGGTAAATCTGGTGACGAAATCTTACTTTGTCACTAAATAGTGACGAGAAATTTGGTCCCAATTTGGTCACCAGGTTGGCTTGTTTGGTCACTAAGGTCTGAAACAGATGTATGATGGCATACATACAGTGACCAATTTCCTGGTCACCAAATCATGTGCGTATTACCATTATTTAGTGACCAATTTCCTGATCACCAAATCATGTACAAATTACCATTATTTAGTGACCATTACCGTCACTAAACAAATCTTCATTAATTTAATATTACAATTTCAAACAGTAAACTGTATAAAAAATTAAATTCCTATAAAATTTAAAGTGCCCTTAATTCACATAAAATTAGTTAGATTCCTATAAAAGTACTAAACTAAACTAATTGTGTCTACAATTTGTGCAGTACCCTGGTCTCCACTCAAATCCTTGGTACATGTTTTCTTCTCATCTTCGTCATAGCTCCGACTTGTTGAATAAAAACTATAAGCTTAACATTGTGGAACTTCATTAGTATAACAAAAGAAGTAAATCACCTAAAATATGCTGCATGAAATAGTTTATACTCCACCATCAACTGCTAATCTAGAAGAACCAGATGCAAAATCAGAGATATGTCCCTTATTCACTCATCCAGAGTTTCATGTAACAAATTATCAATTCCTCACATTAAAATCAAATTTTGAAGCTAAGAGCACACATGTACCAACCACGCACAACACATACATAAATTCCATGTTTAGCAAAGTCCCAGTGTCCCACTTGAAGAAAACCATCTGAAACACTCAATTTCTCTGGTGTCTGAGGTTGATCAGCTCTGGGCAGCAAATTCCAACATTCACTTCAGTTTTCAGACATGTCATTAAAGTTGTGCACAAAGGGATGCAACGCCGATTACCAGGAACAGACCATGACATGCATCAAGCAATTAGTGAAGAAATGGTAACTAGTAATAAAATATTTACTTTGAAATACATACCTATGCTAAATTAATCACAGAACACCCCTTGGTGACACAATTACTTCTCTCCTTCAACTTCCAAACTAGATCAATCTGTAATCAGTACCAAACAGAATCATTAACCGTCATTTCAAAAAAGACTCTAATTTGAGAATTGCAAGCTGGAAAGAAGAGGTATTCAAGCCAGCTACTTTACAATACAAACGAATAATATCATGAGTCACATGTGGCTCCGAGGGAAAATAATCAGGTGAGGAGAGGATTAAAAAAATGCATTTCTAAAGCAACACAGACATGTACTCCCATGCCATACCAAAATGACCAAAACTATCCCGATCACAATCTTGTCAAAATAAAATTATATAGACTACAAACTTTGACATAATCATTACAATTATACTATTAATTGCATGATAGGGCAGTTGAGTTTTAAAAAAGAAAAATCACCCAGAGTACCAATAAACTATTTAAGTACCTCATCAAGAGATCTCCTCTTCACTGAGCTTCAAAGAAAAAGGTATCTCCATTTTACACCATCAGGCATCGAGAGGACAGTGTGCCAATTGCAAATGAATTCTGTAAACTTTCTTAAAGAGGTGATTTAAGAAACGATAATAACAACTATGAAAAACTATTCATTTTATAGGCATGCCAATAAAAACATTAATAGCCTTAAACCCGCCCAAAATAGTCCACCACATCAAACCCCAACCAACCCACGAAAGAGATACTAATTCAATTTAATTAGTATCTCGAAAAACGTCATGTAATGTATATATTCAATTTCGTTGTTATTGTTTATAGAAAGTCATTTGATAGTTGGCCTTTGATTGATTGAACTCAATTTAGTTAGTGTCTAAAGAAAATTAAGTTTTGTTTAGTTAAAATCAATTTAGCCCGGTTCAATAGAGAAATCAATTAAAAGTTGATCTTTGATTAGTTAATGTAATTTACTATTAGGCCATGTTCAGTTCATCTTATTCCAATCATCTACTTTCACCACCAATCATCTACTTTCAGCTTAAATCATCTACTTCTAGCACTCATAATGATCTACTTTCAATACCAATCATCTAGTTTCAATAACAATCATCTAGTTTCAACAATCATCTACTTCCAGTACTAATCATCTCAATCATCTACATCAAGAATCATCTCAGCTGAACTGGACAGGGCTTTCAACATCAATCATCTACATCAAGAATCATCTCAGCTGAACTGGACAGGGCTTTCAACATCAATCATCTAGTTTCAACAACTATTATTTACTTTCAGCACCAATCATCTCAAATGTTATCTACATCCAGAATCATCTAAGTTGAACTGGAGAGGGCTTTCAGCATTAATCATCTAGTTTCAACAACAATCATTTACTTTCAGCACCAATAATCTTAGTTGAACTGGACAGGGCCTTAGTTTTTATCAAGAAGTCAAATAAGGCTAGACCCTTGTTTAGTTAAACTAAATTTAGCTAGTTTCTATAAAATGTCGACTAAGATTTAAACTTTGATTAGTTAAACTCAATTATTCAGTCTCTATGAAAAGTCAAGCTGAGTTTGACTTCTTATTAGTTAAAACTTAATTTAATTAGTAATTTTTACATATAAAATTCAAGTAATACATGACCTATCATTTGATAAAATCTATTCATTTAATGCCTATGAAAATTCAAGTAAGGGTTGCCATTTAATTAGTTAAAATAATTTTATTTATTAAAGTTTATGGAAAGTTCACTTTTATAATTAATTTATCTAATATTTATGTATCTATAGAATGTCAATTAAAGGTTGAAGTTTGATTAATCAAACACACATAGTTACTTTCCGTAGAAAGTTAGTTAAAATTTAACTTTCATTGGTAGTTAGTATTGTTTATAGTATATACAAATTTAATAATTATAGCATATATAATTTATTAAGGTTATTTCGATAAATATTTCAACCCAAAACTTTTTATTGAGATTTTGATCCTATTTATGGGCTTTATTTGATAGGTAAATGTTTCAGCTCAATTTTAGTTTCTGATTTCCTACTATGTATTCGGTGCTTCACCCAAAAAAAAAAAACACATTTGTTGACGAATATTTTTGGTCACATACCTCTCTTTTAGTGACGAAAATAATTTTCGTCGTGGAATTTGGTCACCAAATGAGTTCAAGTTTAGTGACCACTTTTCCAATGGGTTTTACTGACTATTTCCGTGACCAAAAATAAAACTCGTCACTAAATTTTCGGATAGTGACCAAATATTTGTGATGAAATTTTCTGGTCACTAATTACACTTTTGGTGACCAAATTAAAAGTGGTCACAAAATATTTAGTCATCAAAGACCAAATTGCTTGTAGTGTCTTCGTGGTATTTGAACTTATCTGAACTCATCTGAACTTAAAAAACTTTATCTGAACTCATCTGAACTGAACTCATTCGTACTTAAAAATTTTAGCTGAACTCATTTCAACTTAATTACTGAGCTGAATTGAAATATATAGATAAATTGAACTAAACTAAATTGAAACTAGCTAAAATATATATGATCATTTCCAATATATTTGAAATTTATTAGAATGATGCATTATGACTGAGTTTATTTTATGATAAATTGAACTGAATTAAACTGAATTAAACTGAACTGAAGTGTAAATTAATGTGTTAAAAAAGTATTTGGTATAACTAAATTAACCTAATTTCCTATATTTTAAGAACTAAACTGAACTGAACTGAACTAAATTGAACTGAATCGAAGTTAAAATTAATGTGTTGAAAAAATAATTGGTATAACTAAATTAACCTTAATTTCCTCAAATAATATTTTACAGAACTAAAATTAACTAAACTGAGCTAAATTGAACTGAATTGAAGTAAATATTTTTGTGTTGAAAAAAAACGGTATGAATAAATTAACCTTAATTCATTGCATCAAATTATATTGTTGTTGAGCTAAACTGAACTGAATTGAAGTGAACTGAAATTAATGTATGGAAAAAAAAGAATCGGTATGACTAAATTAATCTAAATTTCATCAAATCATGTTGAAACTGAACTAAACTGAATGGAATTGAACTGAACTAATACGAACAATTAAGTTCAAAAGAAGAGGGTCTACGACGATGATAGTAAAATCACAAAATATTTTTAGCATTATTTAAATTATTATAATATATAATATTGAACTGAACTGAACTGAATTGACATGAAAATGTATAAAAATATTGAACTGATTTAAACTAAACTGAACTAAAATACAAAAAAGTTTACTGAACTTAACTAATCTGAAAACTAAATAAGTTTACTGAACTGAACTCATCTGAACTTACAAAACTTTATCTGAACTCATCTGAACTTAAAAAACTTTATCTGAACTCATCTGAACTTAGAAAACTTTATCTGAACTCATCTGAACTTAAATAACTTTTATATGAACTTAAAAAAGTTTATCTGAACTCATCGGAACTAAAAAACATTCAAATAAGCTCCAGATAACAGGTCCTAATTTGTGTTGAAATAATCAGACTATCTATGGTATATAATTGTTTCATCTTGGCGATAATTTCTTCTCTTCCCATAACAGATATTAATTCAATCAGTATTTTCACATTATTTTGACAATTCTTAAAAATCAATGTGACATTTTACGTAACCATCGCTTTTCAATTAATTAATTTCAACCTCATTTAAATTTTTTCAATAAGTACTAGCACGATCCTGACATAATGCCAATGTGGCTTTGTGATATTTTATTCAATTGATAAGGTTGCCAGTTTTCAATAAAAAGTTTAGGCAAAAACAGGTCCGTCGGTACTAGAGGTATAAAGTTTGATAATTTATTATTTTTACATGATTTCTAAAATATATGATATATAAAAAATTAATTTAATCATCAAACTCATGTTCAATTTGTTTTTGGTTCTGGTCTTGTTGTAAGACAGTAGACTTTGCCAAAATTAATTATAACTTTATTCTATCTATTTTATGCTTTTGAAAGTGTTAGCCATTCAAACATTTTAAAAATTTTAGCTAAGAGAAACTAACAGGTTGATCTTTTTAAAAGTAATAGATAGAAGTACTCCTTTCGCTGTTGCTTTGAGAAGATCAATAAAAAACATAATATTATATATATAGTTTATAATATATATCTAGTTATAAAGTTACACATAATCTAGTTATTCTTTGGCTACTATAACTAGCCCATTAATATTCATTCGAAAATGATGAAGAAAAACACACAACATATATATATATATGAGTTGGTCTCTTGGGTGACCGTCACTATATAGTGACCAGATTAAATTGCAAATAGGATACAAGTTAAAAAAATACGGAGAATCAATTTGCAATTTCAGAAAATTTTAAAAAATCACGAGTTACAGTATCAAGCCACGCGCTACAGTACCGATTTGCTACAGTGCCGATTTGCTACAGTAAAATATGAACACTTTAACTTAAAACATGGACATTTTAATTTAAAACATGGACACTTTAAATTAAAACATGAACACTTTAACTTAAAATATGGACACTTTAACTTAAAACATGGACACTTTAACTTAAAACATGGACACTTTAACTTAAAACATGTTCATATTTATGTTTTATGTTTCAAGTTAAAATGTTCATGTTTTATGTTTCAAGTTAAAGTGTACATGTTTCACGTTAAAACATAAATATTTTAACTTAAAACATAAAACATAGACGTTTTAACGACACTTTAAATTGAAATATAAAACATGAACATTTTAAATTAAAACATAAACATTATAACTTAAAACATAAAACATGGACGTTAAAACATAAAACATGGACGTTTTAACGTGAAACATGAACACTTTAACTTGAAACATAAAACATGGACATTTTAACTTGAAACATTGAAGTACACTGTAGCAATACTGTAGCGCACAGTAGAAAAACACTGTACACGCGCAGAAACACTGTAGCGCGTGATTTTTTTAAATTTTTAAAAATTGTAAATTGGTCCCTCCTTGATTTTCTTTATTGCACTATTTATAATTTAGTCCGGTCACTATATAGTGACGGTCACTCCCAAGACTTTTCCTCTATATATATATATATATCCCAGATGATAATTAAGGGCAAATAGTTGGTGGACGAGGATACGGCAGTCTCCTTGGATATCCCGGCCTGTTGCACGGGTCTACAATCGGTACCTGCGGCGCTAATACAGTAAGCGGCGGCGGTGGAGGAGAACCAGGGTTTGTAGGCACAGACAGAGGCGGACCTAGGGGTGGCTCAGGGTGGCCCTTGTAATTAAAAAATTGCGTTTTATACCCTTGTAATTTTTAAATTATTAAAATTTAGTGCTATAATTTTGGGCCACCCTCAACTTTAAAAATTGAAAATTGCATTTTACATCCTATGATTTTACTTCTATTCTATTAAGGCCACCCTCAACTTTAATTTCTGGGTCCGCCCCTGTGCACAGAAACCGCCGGCACCCGTGGTCTTGGGCGTGGGATGTCGCAGTCATCGCCGTTGGACATTGGGCACATCGGACAGCCCTCGGAACCACCGAGAATGGCCAGAAGCAGCAATATTCCGATTGGAAACAAGTAAAAGAGCTTCATAATTCTTTACTGATGAAAATCGAAACCCTTGGAATGTGCTTATATAGAAGAGAAATTGATCACAACTTGACAGAGAAGAACTTGATCACAATTTGAAGATAGCCCCTTGGTTAATTAATGAATGGGCGATAATTGTATATATGCAGCCCTATGCTTGACTTTATGCACTACTGGTATGCATTTTTTCCATCTTTCATAACTATAATAATTTTATTATTTATTAGAAATAAGTTTAAGCAAATATAAATGCATGCAACCCTATGTTTGACTTTATGCCACTGTTGGTAACTGTAACTCTACAATTTATTTTGAAGGTATTTCTTATAATTAACTACTGTAATAATTTTATTGTGTTGAAAATCTTAGTAACTCATAATACATGTTACAATAGATATAAACATATCACATAAATATAATATTTATTATAAACTAATTAGGGACAACGGTAATCGATATTTGTTGAATATTAAACAAAATGGCCCAGATATTATAATATTTACAATAAACTAATGTTACAACCCTCGAAGGCGGTTCCATCTTTCGGTACATGTCCATCCTGCCACGATCGACGCTTACCGGAAACCATTCCCACGTCTCTGCAACCATGCCCACGTTCTCCGTGTCCATCTCCGTCTAGAAACTATCGATGCGCCTACCCGACATGTGTCGCGGTTGATAACCGTTACACCCTTTCTCAAATCTACTTATCTCCTTAGCAGTCCTACTCTGCCTCGGTCTTGGCCCGGTCACGGTGTTTGGTTAAATTTGATGGAAACCTCGGGTTATGTTCTTTGTTGGAAACCTCGTGTTACAGTTTTGTGTAAAATTTGTCGTAACAATCTTGTATCTGAGCACAGGCTCGTGGGGGACCGTTTTTTGTCTCGTTTCGGAAACGGAGGGATGACGTCAAAAGGTGGAACGTCAGCGACAGATTGATGCTCAGCGCTGGAAAATGAGTATGATGGACTAACCGACAACTAACTGGTTGAACAAATCGTATGTGTTTGGCTTGTTTTTTACCGTAATCTTGTCAAGTCTTGGTATTACACACAAAATCTCATCGAGCGGTCTGCCTTTCTCTGAAATAAGGTTAGCGCTCCACACAGCACCTTCGAGGGTTATACCAAACCCGCTTCCAGCAATTCATCAAGCTGCTTCCTCAATTCCACCAACTCCGCATGAATCATCCAATAAAGAGCCTTGCCCCTATGGCTTATCTCCAGGGACCAGCTTGATCTTGTGGTCCATCCTCCGCCTTGGTGGTGATTTCTTGGGTAACTCGGAAGGCATCAAATCGGCGTACAGGAACATCTTAGACCATGTCAGACTTTATCTCTATGAGCACTGAAACATATGTGTCATCACCTTTCTTTAATCCCGCTTCAAGTTGAGAGGCACATAGCATTTCGCTTGGTCTGCCGCCACTGTATATATCACCACGCGTTCTCAACTTACATGGCACAAACATCAGGCTCTGACTATTATCGAACATCACTACTGCCAAGTCAGGGATTAGGAACGCCCGTGCCACGTGTAAAAATTCTTCCCCAATATAAACTCAAAGAGGGTCAAATTCTTAACTACCGTCATTTTCACACTTCCGACCCACGACTCTCTGTGGTCTTACCCACGGCCTTCTACGGTTTTGCGTTCACCGAATTCATACGGCCGTTCTTGTGGGCTACGATAGTTAACCCGAGCCGAAGCGCCTCGCGCTTGCTCATGAAATTATGGTTTGATCTCGTGTCGACCAACGTGAATATACCCCTCCCGTTGGACTTCGTCTTCAAAACAGATGCGGAGAGAGTCGATGACGCATTGCCCATCGACCGCGCTGATCATCGCACAGAGCATCCTTGCGGCATTCTACAATCAAGGTCGTCTAATTCGTCCTGTTTCCTCCCTGAAGATCGAACAAACTCGTGGAAGTTTACACTCTTCCCTTCTGGCATCTCGTATTTAATCATTGGAGTCTCGGACATCATCTTTTCCTAGTCCAGAAACTAGGTGTACACTGCGGCCTACGAACTCTGGGTTCATATACCAAGTGTTACGGGGAATTAAAATCAACCCGTAAAAACACGTGTTAAAATCACGCCGAAGGCTCCTCAAATGGATCGGTACCTCCCAGTTACGCAAATTATCACTAGTGGAGGGAAGGGGCTACAGCGGCGGTTCCGCCTTCAATGCTCGGCGGTTATCAACCGCCGGCGGCAGGGGCGCCGTGCAACGGAACTGGAATTGCTCGGCGGTTCTGAACCGCCGCGCAAGGTTGCGAGTTCGCAACCTTGTCAGGTTCATCCGGTTGCGAGTTCGTAACGAGCTAGAAGGTGCAGGTTGTTTTCGAGTGTTGCGACAGCGGATGCTCCTCCGGTTCAAAGGTTGGGAACTCGCAACCATCATTTCAGGTTAGGGTCTATGTTTGTTCCTGAATCTGGTTACGATGTCGTAACCTAATTAGGTTCTGCTAAAAAAATACCGGCCAAAACTGGCCGGTAAAATTATAATGCCAAAAAATTATAATGCCAAAAACGAAGAAAATAAACAGAGCTACACTTCAATATAAATACAGAATATTCGACATATTACAAGCATCAATACATGAATGAGTTTCTTCCAACTTTCATACAATTAGATCAAAATTGAAGAAACCAAAAGTTAATTTAGGAATTCACTATAGCCACCTCTTGCATCTGCTGTCGTATAGCTCTTAAGCACATTATGACTTGAAATAGCACCTGCACAAATGTTGAACTTAACTAATTAAAACATAACTTAAAACTATTTATGATTATTTAGTACTAGCAACTAAACCAACTCATACAACTTAAACAGACCGTAAAGCACCTATTGAAAAGATATAGAAGACATGATAAAACCCTCACCGTGAATCCTAAGCTCACAATTTCCTTCAACACCTGCAGTATAGTTATTTATATTTATTAATAATCTTTCACACATCACGTTATCCTTATTATGTTGTTCTCAACAGGTCACTTGATAACATAAAAATTGCAGCAGAAGACCATTGCAATAAACAAGCATACAATTACTGATTATCATAAACACATTTCCACATCAGTTATAAACCACAGCAACTTTATAACCCTTTGTGAATGCTATATTTCGAAGCAACATGGATCGTTCTTGATCAGAGAGTGTATTCCAGATTACAAGGATCTAATTGACACAAGAATTAATAAATTTTGAGCTACGGTTCATCAGTTACAAAATTTCAAAGTGAATTATAAAACTGATGCGAGCAGAAAAGTACTTAACAATTGCAGAACTTCAAGAGCATTTTTCTCACTCGTTTCTAAACCAAATTGTCTCATTCTTGATTCTAAATCATAGTTTGAAATCTCTTTTTTCCAAAACTAATAAATTTATTCCAAATAGACCAGCTGTGATATTTTTAAAGTGAGTTCCAAACTGATGCCAGCAGAAAACTGAAATTAGAAATTGCAGAACTTTAAAACCCTTTATCTCTCTTTTTACTTAGCCGAATTGGCCCATTCTTGTTTTGAACTTAACTTAAAAAGCCAATAGTTATAGTTGTCATCAGTACTCAACAAGACTTAATAAAACTAAAAAGAGCATAAAGAGAAACAAAGGGCTTACTTCTGTCTATGTAATGGTAATAGCCTCAGAAGGGATTGCCATTGAGCTTAGACTGGAGAACTCCTACAATGAGAGACAAGGAATTATTGATAAAATCTTAGAATCTCCAATTTTTAGGGAAAGATATTATTCCATGTACCTTCAGATGCATTCAACATAGAGCATAACCTGGGAAAAGTTATTTCAGTAGTTGAATTAAGTCATTGAGCGTCATATAACAACACCAATTTTGACTGCCAAAATAACCAAAACCAAAAATGGTCTAGATATTAACTTTAAAACACATCCTCAGATGTCAGCCTTCCATCCCTGCATTCTATGCCATCTCATATGACATCACCAATAGAAGTCTGTTAAGCAATAATTAAAAAAAATCAAATGAGACTAAACAGGATCCAGTTTGCACATGATTAATATTCAATAAGTAGATGAAAGAGCTCACCTAAAACTATCTTAATACCACCAAAATAATAACAGAGCCTTCCAAACTATCGTAAGAGCCTTCCTTTCTTTGTAGCATTCTCCGCCACCTTTGAACAAAATGGGGCTCACCGCCGCAACTCGTGGCTTCACATCTAACAGCTAACCATATTCGTAGCTTCACCTACACAGTAATAAAATTACAGGAGTTTAAACCAACTCACATCTAACTTTCAACTATATCTGTTCATCATCTAATTGAGCACAGTTCAATGCAAAAGGAAAAATTAAACCATTCAGAGTACTGGAGCATAGTTCAATGCATAAGGCAAAAATCTTCAAATCACAAAATTCATAATCATAGTTCACGGAATGCAGTTAAATTGAAAAGGTTCTTTTCACACTACTTCTAACCATTTTTCAAGCGAATTTTTCCGGAACATGCATTAACTGAAATTAAGCCAAACAGAACGGAAAGTAACGACATTTTTATGGTCAAAATCTAGCCTAAAAAGCAAAAAAAAAAAATTACTTTACCATCGTTGCCGTCCCCTTTGGGGCAGCCGTACCAGGTGGCGATGGAGCTCCAGTGAGAGCCCTAAGGTGGGCTGTCGTTCCATCAGGCGGCATCATCAACATGGCGGAGATGGCGACCTGAGAGGCGAAGATCTAGAAGAGTAACACGAGGCAACCAGAAGCATTTGGTTTGAGATAGGATAAGATTTGAGATTGAGTATATAAAGGATAAGGTATTAACGACTGAGATTCAGTTTTGAAAAATCTATTCACGGTTCAGATCAAAACAAAATAAAAGTCAATATTATATTAACTTTTTTTTATTTATAACTGATATTTTATTATTATTATTTACAGTAATGCAAGAAATTCACTTTTCTTCCAATATTAATACTTTTGTAAATGTTGAGTATTTTTTGAGTAACATAAAAGATTATTTTTTGAGAAAAGCAAAATAATAGTATAATTAATAAAAGAAACATTACTAAAATAGTTATTTTATTTAGTTATTGTGTGTATATATCAGGAAGACTTTAAATTTACTACTTATTTTTGTTATACTTTTTAAAGCTTTCACTTTTTGTAAAAGATATTTTAGGATAGCATTTAATTATTGCAATTATGATTTAAATATCAAGATGTGTTAAGATAGTTTGGGAATATTCCTTGAATGTTTCTTTTTTATCGTCTACAATTATAAATGGTAAAATTCAAAAAGGATAAAAGTAAATTTAGATTGAGTGAGATTACAAGAGTTTTTGACTCTTTTTTTCGAACTTAGTCTCTTGCAAGAAAGAAGTAATGAATGATCCTTGAATAACTAGAATGTCCATGATGTAATCGAAGTTTGACATTTGATTAGTTAACTCAATATAGTTAGTTCTATCGAATGTCCATGAAGGTTTGACATTTGATTAATTGAATTCATTTACTTAGTAAGTGTAGAGAGTCAAATAAGAGTTGATTAGCTAATCATTTTAGTTAATTAGTTTTTATAATAAGTCACGTTATGGTTGAGCTTTGATTAATTTAGTGACGAGTCATTAATTTTCACTTAAGTTCAATTCAGTTTCGTTCAATTCAATTCAGTCAAGTTCAGTGTAGTAAGAAATAAGATCTGGCATATAGGGCCTTAGTAAAGATTTAAAGTAACAGTCAGGTGGCTTGATTCGAGCACCAGTCCAGTCACAGCAAAATTGAAAATCGATTATCTCTATCATTTAGCAAGGGAGAGGGCGACGGGGCGGGGCGGAAAATCTGAGAAATCGCAGAGATCTTGGTGACGGGCGGAATTGCAAAGTAAGGGGTGGAGGAGTTCTAGATCTTGAGAAATTAATAAACCAATCCCTTTTAATTCATATTCTGCTTGGTTACGAGTTCGCAACTGCGTCAGATTCAATTTAAAATAACCGCAGCCGCAGTTACGATGTCGTAACCGGAACGAACGGCGGCGGTTTTTCAAAACCGCCGCGTAACGTATCGTTGGTCGGCGGTTTACTGTGCATAATATGATCCGGACAGGGTTACGAACTCACAACCGATCAAGCACCGGTTTTTGGGAAACCTGATCAAGGTTGCGAACTCGCAACCTAATTGCACGGCGGTTCTTGTAAGTTTGGCAGGAACCGCCGCGAAAAAGAGCCGCGGTAGACCCTTTTTCCACTAGTGTATACAAGTATTGGTCAGTTAAAGGCAACCCAGTCCTTGACCTTTCTCGTTTATTATCTTGGCGTAAATGCACACTTACAAGCATACAATCCTAAGCGAGAACTCAAACATCCCACCAAAGCTTATGAACTGTTTTTCGGCTCAACTTCAACTTAATTTGCAAACCAATGCATAATGCATTATTTCACTGCAATTATGGGCGATCACGAACTATACGTTAACTAGGAAGATCCCCTTTTCCGGAGTCGTCATAGTTAGTTCATATTTACAATTCTTTGTAATTGTAATATTTGTACGAACTAATCCATATATTAGTGACAATCTTATTACCTATTTTATGTTTTTATATTTATTATGTGTCTGTACATAAAAAATTGATAAGAGCGATAAGAGTTGACAAAAAAGGCTAAGGTCCAGTTTTTTAGAAATTATTTCTTGTTGAATTAGATTAAAATAAATCGAACTGAAGTAAAAAATTTAATGTATCGAAAAAAAAAAATTACCGTCAAATTACATTTTCACTGAATTGATTTGAACTAAACTACATAAAATATGTGTTTCTTATATTACTTTTTCTAAATCCTTGTTTCCAAATATCCATAATCTAGTACGGCGGCGGTGGTGCTGCCGTGCACGGTGATGGTGTAGGCATCTCGGCGTGAGTGAGACGATTGGGATTTGGAGTGGGCGGGTGGCCTACTAATCCCAACCGCGACGGCAGGTAGCGATCCGTCGTGGTGGTAGCGGAGACAAGGTCACATATTAGCTCCCTGCTTTCTACGTTGATAATCATCACAGAGGCCAGAGATTGCACCACCACAATTACTACGACTATGCAACTAAACATATCCTTTATAGCCATCTCAAAGCAGACTTGATTCATCATAAACTATAACTAGCATCTTCTACATTTATATAGATTAAAATATTATTGTTTAAATCATTTCAAACGCGTAATGTACTGCGTACTCATTATACGTGGTCCTTGAATGCCAGCAGCTATATTTGAATTATGGATATGTGATTGTCAATAATTATACCCATAGTATCTAAGTCAACTAGCATTTTATTTTTTCACTATATTTTAATTCAATATCATTTTCCTAAACGAGAAAAAATAATAGTTACCAATTAATTATCATTTTCCAGCCATTATTTAGAACCTCATAGGAGATTTGATCAAAAAAGAAAGACCAATTCTTGGGTGAGGCACCTCACCCAAGAGGCAGGACCAAGTAAACACTCTTTTTTGTGAGATTTGATGAATTGATACAAAGGTTTTGATGAGGTGACATATTTGATGAACTGGTACCAAGGTTTGATGAGGTGACGTCGAGGTTTGATGAGGTGGTAACAATGGAATTTTCCTTATTTGTTATTTCCTCACGGGAGAATTACTCGAAAAAAATAATGCAATTTGTTTTTTGTCACCAATGTATTTTACATCATTTATTTGGAGTGAAATAATTTGCTCCATTTGAACTATATGTATATATGGAGTAGTACTAAAGATAGGTGGTGTTGATTGTCAAATGCCAGCAGCTATATTTGAATTTTGGATTGGACGTGGAATTGAAGTGAGTCAACATTAACAGTGTCTAAGTCAAATGAATTGAAATCAACCAGGGCCGGCACTTAGGGCTTACGACCGGTTCATCCGAACAGGGTCTAGTGCCCCAAAATTTTATTACAAGGTAGTATTATATATATATATATATATTTAATAGAAAAATTATTTTTCATAATTTTTTTTTTCAATTCAAATTTCAGAAATCATGCATGTACCTCATGTTCTCCTCTTTCCTAATTTTTATGATTTTTTTTTCAACTAAATCATTTAATATTTGTTCCAATTACCAAACACTCTAAATTCAATTCCCTGAAATCTCCCCTTTCGTTAAATTCGCCGCAAAGATGAAATTAACGGCAAATCCAATTTTCACTAGCGAAATTACTTCAACAGAAAAAATCATAAACGGTCTAAATTTTGCTTGTGTATATCAAGTTGTCTCTCAATCTCCTATTACATTCCCAAAAAATATATAGAAAACTTTATATTTTCATACTAATATATTAGGGTCCTTATAATTTATTTTGTTCAGACCTCCAAAATGTCGGGTACTGCCCTGCAGTAAACATACATGTGCCTAAGTCAACTAGCATAGAACTAAACATATTTTCCTGACAATATTTTTTTAAAAGATTTAACGTAACTATCTTAATTAGTTCAAAATATGTTATTAACAGGTCGAACCACTAGCCCCTCCCTAAAAGTAGGCTCAGAGATGACCTGGAAAAAGAATTGTTTCACTATATTCTATCCAGTTTTCTCAATTTTTCACTTCATTGTCATTTCACAATTTCTAAAGTTACTAAGAATTAATATACATCAACTAATCTTAAAATAATACCAATAATTCATTAAGCTCTTCAAGATGAACTAAGTACTTTTGTTTCGAAAGTTTGGACCTTTTAATAGATAATAAGTTTAAGTCACTAATCTTTCATATGCAAATAATAATATGTAGGCACAATCTAGGTCACTCCGTCAACACCTCGTTAAACCATGTTTTGGTCACTACTCACTATATATTTCGATTACTGTTTATGCCATTTCAGAGGGCCGGGGCAGATCAAAAGTCAATATACTGTTTTCTCAAATCAGATCAAAAGTATTAATTTAAATATAGATAATAATAATTACAATTTAGAGACAAAATAATCTATTTAAACACAAATGAAAACTCAAAAAAATAAATAAATTCAGACAGTTCAAATAAAACATAAGATATATATTACAAAGAATTTTAAGAGACGAGCACTTCCAAATATATATAAGATATTACAAATAAAAGTAATAACAAACACCTTAACTAATCAGAAGTAGCGGTGGAGTGTTACGGCGCCCTTCTAATATATTGCCCGTGGCGGTGGCGGTGGATAGAGACGTTTTCCGAAATAGTGAGGACCGTGATTGGCTTTTGGAGACGGGCGATGGTTGAACGAAGATCCGACCCGGTTTGTCTCGTAGGCTCTGACCAGAGAGCCTCCACCATCCAGAGCATAACCATGGAGAATGATAAACACAAGCACGCAGGGAAAGATAATATTATTCTTGTTCTTCATCTCCAACCAGTTCTTAATTATTGAAGTGTTTGTTGGTTAAAATATGATTTCAATGACTTTATATAATAAATAAGGCAAATTCTCATTTGAGACATGTCTCAAATGAGACCAAAGATTATATGAGACTGCTATTCATTGAATTTGTCGTTGGTGAGCTTTAAACCCGCCGATTTCCTTGATTGAATTTGTCGTTGGTGAAATTGACCAAGGAAATGATCAAGCAAATTGAACGAAAGATCAAATTAACTGAAAAATCAAGGCAAAACAAAAATACTCAAGGGCATTGATTGAAAGATCAAACAAACTGACTAAAAGATCAAGCGAAAACAGTAAATACTCATTCTCATGCTCTTGGTCTTCACAAGGACATGTCTCACCCAAGACTTTCTCAATAAATAATAATTGTGTAGAGAGTGCCAACAGTTTCTGAACATCTTCGTGGTCTTAGCTTTTACGCGGAATGACGACCTAAATGGGGAAGTCAACTACACCTACTAAATTAAGGTCAACTTTAATTGATAATTTTATAGATTTTTTTTTTTTTTTTCAAAAGTGGGTATGGAGTAATTCATAATACTGTTCCCACAGTGCTGTGCTATATGCATGTGACGTGCCGCAAATTAGCTTTTTGTTGAATTTTAATTTGGATTTTCAATTTTGGAAAATACCATCAAGGACTAAATTTATTTATAGTTATCATGTGCATGTTACTATTGATAATATTTAATTACATGATCAGTGATGATCAGTGTAGATACCAATCAAGGATTGCCAATTTTATGGTAAATGGTGGAATATTTGATATTTACATTAACATTTTATAAATGTGCACTTTCTTACCAATAAAAATTACATTTATATATGTTTTAATAAACAACTTTTACACATACGGATATTTCGAATTTATTTCATAGTGTATTTGGTGGAGTCAAGCTTATTATCCAAATATAGTTTGAAAACAACATGCCACACTAACCAAAAAATGTTAAAGAGAATTCTTTTTAAAAAGTGGCATGTTGTTTTCAAACTATATTTGGATAATAAGCTTGACTCCACCAAATACACTATGAAATGAATTCGAAATATCTCTCATGTTTTGAGAGCTTTTCTATTTTCTTAAAAAAAAAAAAAAAAAAAAACCAAAAGCAATCATAAACAACCAATCAAAAGCAGGAAGCGTGGTGATCTTGTTCTTGGTTTCTCAAATTAGTTTTCCTGGGTATTTTTTTTTTTTTTTTTTTAATTTGAAACCATCTAGAAGATGGGGGATGTATATTTGGCTTCCCCAAACCAGCAACCCAAAAAAATGGTAGCAACAGGACAATACAAAATATGAGCTCATGCTCCAAAAAAAAAAAACCTGTCAAATAGTTCTAGTAAACTAGGAATAAAACTAGGTAAATATTCATCCTATTCTAATTTTTTTGTCCTCCGAACTACTTGGAGATCGTCGAAACGAAACTCAATTCAGTCAAGAGGATATAGAACATTTAGAGGGATGAACAGTGTATGAGTGAGTGAGATTACAGGAGACCACAATGCTCAGGGTCATTGTTTTAAGGATTGTGTCTTGTTGATGTCTGGATTCTGAGATTGGGGAGTTGCATTGCATCCCCTGTAAGTGCTTTCCTCACAGAGCAAGGTAGTCTGTTCTGCAGCAAACTTGTGTGAGGTACAATAGCAGTCTCATGTGCAGCTGTGTTCTGCTCTCTGAAGATATGGTAAAATGTGATGGGTAGTCCTTCTGTCAGCTTTTGGATCATCCATAAGTCTCTCTCCATTCTCCAAGGTGGTGGTGTGTGCTGGTGGATCATCCTTATTACCTGCAAGGAGTCAGATTCAACTATAAGTGGCAGTATGGAGTTCTCTACACACCATGTTAGGCCAATCAGACAAGCTTTGACCTCTGCAAATAGTGGGTCATTTGTGACATCAAGTGTCGATGAACCAAGATGTTTAAGCTGTCCTATATTGTCTCTAACAACGAAACCAGCTGTGGCAAAATTCAATGGAGGGCATGCTGCATCTGTGTTAAGTTTGAAACCAGTATCAGGAGGGTCCCATTTATAACATCTGATAATTTTTGTTTTGGGGCTCTTGATAGCTGGTAAAAAACCTTTGGCAGCCAAGGATATACAGTCTGATTTTATTAGCTGGGGGTGAAGAGTAAAAATCGAAACTATAAGAAAATGTAATTGTTTTTTCATACCAACAATAGATGGAGTGATGCCCTCAAAGATAAATTTATTTCTAGTAATCCATACAATCCAAAGGATCAGGCCAGGGATAGTTTGAAAAAAGTTATTTTTGGCTTTTGAAAAAATGGACATAGACCAACACCAAGAAAGTGCATCAAAGAGATGAGGAAACTTTATAGCAGGCATTTCTAAGATTTGAAACATTTCTTTCCAAAGGGGTTCAGCAATAGAGCATGAGTAGAAACAATGATCAACATTCAATTCACTATCACAGAAGTTACACTTAGAGACAATATTGATCCCCATTCTTTTCAGAATCTCATCAGTTGGAATGAAGTTGTTGATCATTTTCCACAGCAGCACAGAAATTTTTGGAGGGAGAAGAGGATTCCATACCTTGGTCATGGAGTAATTAGAGCTTCTGTTTCTAGCAATGGATAAATATGCAGAGGATACAGAGAACTTACCTGATGGAGCTGGTTTCCACACCAGCTTATCTTTCCTGTCAAACAGAGCAAAATGAGGTTGCAAGTGCATTAATATTTCTATTGAAAGACCATTGCTCATTTGACCCATCAGTAAAGCCTTTTGTCCTTGAAAATCCTCAATTGTGAGAGTTGGGTGGGGAATATCATCCTCACTAAGCCACAGATCTGATAGAAAACCCAACCCTGTCCAATTTGAGTTCCAGAAATTTGAGTGACCATTTCCAACCACAATTATGGAATTATTTTCTGCAAATGTGGTGATGGCTTTCACTCTTTTCCATGGATCAGATGTTCTGTTGGAGTTGGATAAAGACCAGATGAATCTGGACCAAAGTGTTTCTCCCATTTGTAATTTCCAGTAAAGCTTAAGGGAGAAACTATCAATGACTGCATGAAAGCATCTAAATCCCAGTCCATTTTGGCTAACTGGAAAACACAGTTCAGACCATGTTCTCCAGTGCCTTTTGGGAGTATTATTCTCATTTATGCCCCACAAGAAATTAGCACAGATGCCTTCCATGCATTCAATAGTATGTTTGGTTGGTGCCATAACACACCATGTATGCTGGGGAATAGATGCCAAAACATGCTTGATGAGAATAATTCTCCCAGCCATGTTCAACCATTTATTATTCCACTTGAACACTTTGGCATTCAGTTTCTCAATTAAAGGTTGGAAATAGATGTTCAATTTCTTTCCTTTAAAAATTGGGACACCTAAATATTGGAATGGAAAAACTCCCTGAGACATTGATGTAATGTTTTTAATCATTTCGATTCTCAGAGAGCTAGTCTTTTTCCCCACATAGAATGCACTCTTGTTGAAATTAACTAATTGACCAGATGCAGACTGATAATGTTCTAGGAAAGTGACAAGGTTGGATAAAGATTTCTTTGTTGCCTGGATGAAAATAACTGTGTCATCTGCATAAGATAGATGCGAGATATCAACTGCTCCCAAAGGCAACTTGAATCTATCTATCCAACCTAACTGAAACATGTGTTTAAGACCCCTGTTTAAAAGCTCAGTCAAAAAGTTGAATAAAACTGGAGATAGGGGATCCCCCTGCTTGAGTCCTCTAGATGGTTTAAAAAAACCATATGGAGTTCCATTGACCAGGACTGAAAACCATGCTGAACTGATATTTCTTAAAATGACAGCAACAATATGTCCATGAAAACCATATTTGAGTAAAAGTGAGTTCAACATTGGCCAGGAGACTCTATCAAATGCCTTTGACATATCTAGTTTTAAAATTGTGTTAAGACTTTGACCTGGTTTGTCAAGTAGCCTTACTAGTTCCTGCATGATAAGTATGTTATCAGAAATCTCCCTTCCTTCCATAAAAGCAGATTGCTCCTCTGAAATGCATTTACCAACTATAGGTTTCAATCTATCAGATAAAAGTTTGGAGCAGATTTTGTTTGAAAAGTTTGATAGACTGATGGGCCTATACTCAGAGAAGCTGGTTGGGGTTTGAACCTTGGGAATAAGTGTAATCAAGGTGCTTGAAAAGGCTTTAGGCATTGGGACTCCACATAAGAATTCTCTAACTGCAGAGAGTAGATCCTCCTTTATGATTTCCCATGTGACCCTATAAAACTTTCCATTAAAACCATCTGGACCTGATGCACTGTATTCTCCAAGATTGAAAACAACACTTTTAAGTTCTTCCATCACTACAGGTTTGAGGAGAGAGATGTTATCTTCCTCTGTAATAGTGCTTGGAATATAGCTTAGAAAATGTGTTAGATCTTGCCCTGATAGATCAGTACTATCATCAGTGAGCAAGTGCTTATAGAAAGAAGCAGCTGCTTGACCAATTTGTTCCTGATCACTTATCCATAAATTATCCCCTAAATTAATTTTGTTAATGCCCAATCTTGCCTGTTTTTCCTTTACACTCTGATGGAAAAATTTGGTGTTATGATCACCATTTTTAAACCAATGAAACCTGGATTTCTGTTGCCAGAAGATCATTTCCTGATGCAGCAGGTCAGTATATTCAGAGTGTAAGTTTTTCAGACAAGTAAAATCATGAGGGTCAGATGATAAATCATATCTAGATTCTACCTCAATTATTTTTTCTTCATAAGATTTGATTTTTTTGAAGATGTTACCGAAAATCAATTTGTTCCAGTTAGTGAGGTGAGCTTTCAATCTTTTTAATTTAATAGAGAATCTCAACATACCTTGCTCTTCAACGTGAATTGCCCAGTTTGTTGAGACCTCTGTTAAAAAGGTTGAGTGCTCAATCCACATATTTTGGAATCTGAAGGCTCTAGGATATGATTTATCATTTACTTGAGTGTCTAAAAAAAGTGGATTGTGATCAGATGGATATCTGCCAAGAGTTTGTACCACTGAGAGAGGATATACTTGGAACCATTGTGAATTGGCTAAAGTTCTATCCAATCTCTTTGCAACCTTATGAGTTAGCTTTCTACCATTAGACCAAGTAAAAGGGTTGCCTACTGTATTTATCTCTTGTAAGTTATTGAGGTGAATGAACTGGTCAAACTCGTTTATACCTTTGAGCTCAGGAGAGGATGATCCCCTATATTCAGAGAGTGACCTAATCACATTAAAGTCCCCAGTAACTAGCAATGGAATCACAGAATTTGAAATAGTTGCAGATAAAATATCAAACATTTTTTTCCTTTCAGCTTTATCATGATATCCATATACTGCAAAAATATCAAACTCTAAGACATTGGAAGGATGAGAAATATGTAAATGAGTGAACTGCCCATGTAATGAGATCAAAGAACCAACAAAATCACTCTTTAAAAATGTCCAAGTTCTTGAGTCTTCTGATGAAAAGGCAGTTTGAAATCCAAGAAGGTTTTTGAAATGATCCAATTTGGCAATCTTTTGTTTAGTTTCAATAATTATCAGAATAGAGATTTTATGAGATCTTACAATTTCCTGCAATCTCAATAATGACTTACTGATACCTCTAGCATTCCATGTTAATAGCTTAACATTCATTGACAACATTGGATTTAGATTTGGCACGAGTCATGACATTTGGAGTTTTCAAAAAATTCCTAACATCATGAGTATTAAGAGTGGTACCTGGAGTTTCAGCCTGTGAAATGTTTACTGATTGTTTCTTCTTTCCAGTGAGTACAATAGCTTTTTTAACTGGTGGTTGAGATTCCAACTGAGATGATATTTCCACTTGTGTTTGCTGGTTAGATTCCATATCATCAGTTTCATGAATATCAGGTGGGATGAGAGCAATCTGTTGATCTTGAGTGACTGCGATTTGTGTCTGTTCATCAGTTGACAGTGGCTTTGAATTTGTTTCCTCTGGGATATCCATTACTGGTTCCTCAAGAGTCTCCATCACCACTTCCTCAATGTTCTCAATCACCACATCCTCAGGAGTATCCAACACCTCTTCCACCTCATCCTCTTGCAATGCAGCAAATTTGGAAGATAGAGTAAGATGAAACTCTTTGAATTCTTTTGTTACCAGCTCCCTGTTGAGTTCCTGAGGTTGAGAAATGTCTGGTTTTGGACGAAGGTCCAGATCATCAGTTGATTTCCAGTTGGAATGATTTCTTGAAGTTCTATTTTGCACCTCCACCCATTTAACAGATGGCGGCAACATTCCTGCTGGGACCAGATCCAACCTTTTAAGCATCATCATTTCAGTATCCTGTTGGTAAGATTCCTCCTTCTGATTTAGAGTATCTGAAGCATCAAGGAAGCATTCTGATTCCTCCTCCACCATTGGCTGCTTTCCTAATTGCTTCTCAGAAAGTATTGGTTGCACTATGGCTTTTGAGGTGGAAGAAATTTGAGAGATGGTCTTGCTGGGGTTGGGTTTGAGCTTGTTCTGTGAGGCTTTCTTGGCTACTGCAGGTTTGAGTATCTCATTGATAGGTTTGACATTGCTAACTTGCTGTTCAGGAACTCTATTCTCACACCCTAGCACAGTTTTCTCAGTTAACAGAACACAATTTCCCAGTTTATGACCAATCCTCAGGCATTTAGTACAGTATGATGGATGTGCTTCATATGAAATTTTGTACCATTTGTGCACAGTTTTGGATCCTAACCTAACCCTATCTGGGAATTGGCCAGTTAAATCCATCTCTACACAGATTCTAGCAGCAGAAGGTCTGGTTAGATTCTGAGTGGGAGGGTCAGCAAATATCAGGGTTCCAAGTCTACTTGCAATCAGAGGAATATATTCATAATCAAGAGCAAAAGCAGGTGGAGATTCAATAGTTAACCAAATGGGAACTAATGGTGGTTCTTCAATTTCTACGGGTTCTTCAATATTAGCAGGAATCTTATTAAGGCCGGGTTTTTTCTTCAATTTCATCGGCGGGAGGCAGTGTGATTCTACGGATTAAGCCAGATTGAAACCGGAATTTAGGGGTTATATCAGTCTGCAGATTTGATAAGCTCTTAAACCCGGTTGTCAATTGAGATGTGATATGGGTTTTCAGTTCTAAAGGTGCGTTTTTTATTGCCTAATTCTCCTTGTATGATAGCTGAATGTTTATTATGTGTTTAAATTAGTTGGGGAAGGCGGGGTGTCTTTGTTAGTTAAGTGGACGGATAATTTTGAGTCTAATTAAATTGAAACCGAAAATCGGATTAGAGGGGGAAAGTGGGTTGGGATAGTGTAAATTGGTCTACAATCACGCGAGAAAAGGTACGGGTCTGACGGATTGCAGAGGTAGGTATAGTAGCAGTTACAGTGGTAAGATTCCGGTTGGTTGGATTTTCCGTCGCGACGGTTTGGTTACCTAGATGTCAGAGGTCCTTTACTGCAATTTCGAGCAAATTAAGTTAATTGGAACTTTGTGAAAAGAGTTTGGATCAAATTGATTGCAACATGTCTCGGATCGGGTTAAATTTGATATGGGTTATTTCTTTAATTTGACGGGTCGAAAAAGGAAAAGAGAACCGGGTGAAGAGTTCGAAGATATTACAAATCAGGCCGGCCCTTTATTAGCCAATAAGAGGCAAAATAAAAAGGTCTGCACAGGTGTTTTCGGGTCTCAAAGAGTGACGGCGTTCCATAATTCGGGTACAGTGTCAGAATCCAAAAAACCCAGCGGAAGGTAATCATGAGATATGCTCAAAATACACGCAGACATTGGGCGGCGTCGTTCATAATAAATTGGGGGGTGGAGATGATCAGAAAAATCAAAAAAATCAACTGCTGTTTTAGGAGGAAACCAAATCCTCTTCCCTCTCAAGCTTCAAACTCAAAGAAACTATCTGCAACAATGTTGAATGGTGTGATACCTGATTCAGATAACGAGGGTTTTCAGGCTAGCTCCAATATGCCATCCTTTGGTGTTCCTGTAATGTATGAAGTTCATCAAGCTTCTCTGGCCTCAGCAGAATTCATCCCTCCAACACGGCTTTCAAGAAGGGGTGGTAAGTTAGTCCTGACTGAAGATAGGGACAGGTTGAGGCCAAACAAGGAGAGATATCATCTCCTAGGGTATTGGGCGGATGATAGGAATCTCAGAAATGAGAAGTTTGAAGAGTATTTCCACAGGTATTGGGGTCCCCCTACAGAGATCAAATACAGGTGTGGTAAGTTTATGATTATTAGGTTTGACTCAGAAGTAGAAATGTTGGCGGTGCTGCACAATGGTCCTTATGCCATTGAAGGTGGTTTGCTATGTTTAAGGCGATGGGATGGCAGTTATGCTTAGGGAAATATGCACGTGGAGAAAATACTTGTGTGGGTTCGTTTGTTTCATGTGCCAGGAGATTTGTGTAATCCAAATGATGGTCCTAGGGTTGCTTACATGATTGGGGATGTGGATGCAGTCAATACCAGGTTTAATGGCAATGTGGATGTCAAGTATCTGAAAGCAAGGGTATGGGTTGATCCTGCTAAACCTCTCATTCCGGGTTTCTTTCTGGAGAATAAGAAGGAAGGGCTTAACTTTTGGGTCCCGTGTGGATATGAGAGGATCCTTAAAATTTGTAGGAAATGTGGGTGTATCGGTCATCCGGCTGAGCGCTGTAAATGGAAGGATGAGGTTGCCTTGGAGAATTTTGTGAACAGTCATATTATGGAGCATTTTGCAGCTCGGGGCTTGGAAGTGTGGCAGGATGAGGCTAAGGAAATGTTTCCTGATTCTATGAGGACGCATGCTTATTCTTATGCACATTTCAATACTGAGCTGCCAATGCCGTTTGTGGATGAGAACTGGAATTATTTTCATGTTGAGGCTGCCAATATTAAAAATGGTTTCACATACAGAATCTTGGTGGATGATGCTCCTATGCGGCGGTCAGAAGTTCGTGATAGTAATGCTGATAGAGAGCAGGAGGATTGGTTTAATGGGAATAAGCAGAAGTTTCATGCTGGCCCTAATCAGACACAACATCGACCATTCTTTAATGGTGAATCGTCAAGGCAGGGGTCTTACAGAAATAGAGATATGGGGCCACAGGTGCAGGAGATGCAATTTCATCAAGGGGCGTCAATGGAGGAGATTGTGCAAATCCTGGATAACCCGATCCAAGTTTCAGCCGGTGAAGTTCCTTTACAGGGAGTTGATGTGGTCAATCAGATGGACTGTTCGGGTTATGTGTCTACAGGCATGGTGCAGGGTGTTAACTGGCTGTCACAGGAACCAGATACAAAGGCGGGGATGGCGTTTGCTCCTGATACTACTTGGTTTGAGTCTCAGAAAGCCGACGTTCAGAATGGAGCATTAAATCAGGTTTTCCAAGGTGATTCGTGGATGCAATCAGGGATAGATTCGGTGATTCATGTGATAATATGCAACTCTTATATCCGAATACAATGGAAATGTTATCGAATTTTAAGAAATATGGTCACATATTGGGGGAGCATGGTGGAATGAACAAGGAGTCTCTGAAACAGGTGGATGAATTCTTGGGGGACACTAGCCAAGAAGTCTCACAAGTTAGCTTGGATGAGCTCTTTGAGCAAGGTGAATGGGTGAATATAATGGATTGGTTAAATGAACCTTGTTTCCAACAACCCTCTGCCCAGCCGCTGGTGCATGGAGAGCCACAAGATGAAGTGCCACAGATCGTCAATATACAAAATGGTCAAGTGGATAATCTCAAGGTGGTTACGAAAAGGACAAGAGAGGAGCCTCAAGAAGAAGGTAGTAGCAAGAGGCTCAAGGTGGACACGGTTTTAGTTGGGGACAAAAGGAAACTGCCAATGGGGAAATCCTGTGATTACAAGGAACTGTCACCGAAGAAGTTAAAGACAGGGGGGGAGCCTAGGTGGGTGCAGAGAAATGAGAAGGGAGCAGCAAATCGCAAGGCGGAAATGGAGTTGCAGGAAGCAAAGCAGAAAAAAGCGAAGCAGATGGCTGAGAGTTCAGGGACTGAGGAGTTAACGGGGGTTGTGGGAGGTTCCAATAGAAGTCTGCTTCTCGAATTTCAGATCGGGTTTTAAAACTGTGGGTTTGCCGATGGTTGTCCCAAAACAACCATCCCAAGCGCCATGAGAGTCTTTGCTTGGAACAGCCGAGGCTTCAGCCGACCTCTGGCCAAGAATCATTTGAATAGGCTGGTACACTCTCGGAGACCTCAGATTTTGTTTCTCATGGAGACGAAGTCTAAGTTTCAGGAACTCCGGAAGTGGCATGTTTCTTCATATTTTGATCAAGTTTCTGTAATAAATCCAGTAGGGATGTCAGGTGGTCTAGCTTTATTTTGGTGTAATTCAATCAAGCTAGAAATAAAGGACTCATGTAGGAATGGGTTCATAGTTCAAGTAGGTGATGATGTTGATGGTACTACATGTTTTATAGTGTTTGTGTATGGTGATCCTGATAAGAAGGATAGGAGTTTGGTGTGGGAATGGATCAGGTCACGTTCGTGTTTGTCTTTGTTCCCAACCTTGCTAATTGGTGATTTTAATCAGACTCTAACTCAAGAGGATAAATGGGGAGGAAACCAAGTATTAGATAATACTGGAAAGGTTTTTCTTAATCTCCTCAATAACTTAAACATGTCTGAACCGAAGCATTTGGGAAACTGGTTTACATGGACTAATGCCAGACAGGGAAATCAGGAGATTTGAGAGAGATTGGATAGATGTTTTGTGTCTCAGAAATGGATGCAGAAGTATCCAAATACTATCTGTCAAAATTTCCCTATTGTGGCTTCTGACCATGGAGCCATATTCATGTCAACGGAGAAACGAAACGGAAAAAGAATGAAAGTGAATAGGTATGAAGCTTTTTGGGCAAGAGATAGGGCGGTGGATGAGATTATGAACAGGTTTTAACACAGAGATAGAAAGCAATAATGGGATCTGGGATACATCCTTCAAGTTTACAAAAAAATTAGAGGGGACCATGAGACATTTACAGAATTGGAGTAAACATTCTTATGGTAATCTAGACCAAAGAGTTCAGATTCTGCAAGGTAAGCTGGAGGAATTACAGAAAAAAATCCCAAAGTTGAGCTCTACAAGAGAGGAAAAAAACATTCGTTCTGAGTTACAGAAGTTATTGCAATATCAGTCAGACTTTTGGCAGCAGCGAGCAAGACTTAACTAGAACAAATTAGGAGACCAGAACACATCATATTTTCATAAGTGGGCCGTGAAAAGAAGTTTGCAGAAACAAGTGTTGACGCTGCAAGATGATCATGGGAACCGGACTGAAAATAATGGGCAGATGTTAGAACTTATGTCTCAACATACAAGGAATATTTTAACTCAGACTGATAATTATCCCAAGATGGATGATTATCATGATTCACTGCCAAGTTTCCTCGGGAAAATCGAACAGATGCTTTCGGAAGATCAGAAAGTGGAACTTGATAAACCTTTCAGTGAAAAAGAAGTTTGGGAAGCTGTGAAAGGGATGGAATCTTGGTCTGCGCCTGGTTTAGATGGTTTTCCTCCAGGTTTTTACAAAGCGCACTGGAAATATCCGAAACAGCCGTTGATGGCTTCAATAAGACAGTTTGAGTCCACTGGTAATTTGAACAAATCCTGGAATGAGACGCTGATTGTTTACATACCCAAATCTCAAAACCCGACAAAGGCTGTGGATTTCAGGCCTATTAGCTTGTGCAAGGTGCAATACAAGATCATTGGGAAGATTATTACAAACAGAATAAAGAGGGTTATAGATGAATTAATTTCGCAAAATCAGAGTGGTTTCATCCCGGGGAGATATATCGGGGAGAATATATTGTTAGCACACGAATTAGTGGAGTTTATTAGAAGGAGGAAATCTGGGAAGAAGTCTCTAGCAACGATCAAACTTGACATGAATAAAGCATATGACAGAGTATCTTGGGAATTTCTGGAAAAAGTTCTGTTAAAAATGAATTTTCCTAGCAAACTTATTCAGATGATCATACAATGTGTCAGGTCAGTATCATATAGAGTTTCAATAAATGGGGATATTTCGGAAGAATTTAGGCCTACTAAGGGAGTCAGACAAGGATGTCCCCTGTCGCCTTATTTATTCATAATATGTCAGAATGCTTTTTCGGCGGCGTTGGAAACAGTTACAGCCTCTGGCACAAAAATGGGATTCAGAATCAGTAGGAACGGTCCGGTTTTAACCCACCTTATGTATGCGGATGACTGTCTAATATTTTTGGAAAATTCGGAGGTAAATGTCAGGTCGTTGGCTCAGAGATTAGACACGTTTGCAAGATATTCAGGGCAAAGGATAAGTTTTGAAAAATCCTCCATTTATTTTAGCCCTAATACAGATGTTGGCTTTAGGAGTTGGATGTCAGCTGCTTTGAATATCCAGAGACAAGGATTACCAGATAAGTATCTTGGTTTGAACATACTGGGGGTGACAAAGCGGATGACATTGTTCCAAGGATTGGTAAATAAGGTCAAAGGAAAGTTTGAAAAATGGAAGGGAGATTCCTTATCACTGATGGGAAGGGTCACTTTGGCCAAATCTGTTCTGCAAGCCGTGCCAATTTACACCATGGGGATTTATAGGCTCCCAAAAGGTGTATTGGAAAGATTGGATAAAATTACTAGACAGTTTCTGTGGAGTGGCGGAAGCGAAGATAGATCCATTCACTGGAAAAATTGGTCAGTAGTGTGTTTACCGAAATCGCAGGGAGGGTTAGGATTAAAAAGAGCTGAGGAGTTTAATCAAGCAATGTTGGCGAAGTTAGCTTGGAAGATTATATCAGATGAATCATCTTTGTTGAGTAGGGTGTTAAGGGAGAAATATTGTGGCCAAAAGTTGTTGGTTGATATAGTTCAGAAGCAAGCAGATACATGGGCATGGAAATCTATTTTATGGGGAGCGCTGACAAGCGATTTCCCCACGTCGTAAATGGGAATCCCACTCAATCAAAACACATTTATATTTCACCTACGACTTCTAACTACTATAAAGTAGATAGTGGGAATTAGGGATCGAACCACAAGGAGAAGGGTCTTGTTTAGTGTTTTATCGAAGATTATAAACACATACATATATATTATATAGAAATCAAGGTAAACAAGGGGGGTTTTTGAGTTGGTTTTGTAACACTACGAAAGAAAGTAACTAAGATAAATTACACTACAATGCAAATACAAGGCTTTGGGAGGCAATTGACTTCAACTTCAACTATCGATTAATCATTGAGTGAACGCTTCATATCTATGATTTATGATCATATGTCGTGGATGAAAAACATCCTATTCTCTTGATAATAGCTAGTGAGCATGAACACATCACTCAAGAGCCCTCATTATCAATCCACCTAGATGATAGCATCTAGATACATCGACAATGGAATTAACAATGGAGAATCGACAAACTCACCCATACTCGACGTTAACGTGAGCGTTGGACAAGACATTTGAAAACTATAAAGAACTAAGATGATGATAACATACAAATCTTAATTCATATTTGCTACTTTATGATATTGGGGTAAACAATAGCATTTACCCACGAATCTAGCAATTCGATGCATATAATCACACATTGGAAATGAATATCTTAACTCTACAATTACATACAACGAAGGATCAATGATCACATTAGGTTCCTACGAAGACATGCAACAATATTCAAATTCATAAGCAATTCAATTCCCATGACTATACTTTACCATGTTTCATAACAACAATCACACAACCTCTCTAATTACCAATTACTCTACCAACTAGGCTAAATTACTCTACAACTAGCAAGCAAAAAGGGGTTGTCACCCCCCAATCACTTCTAATTAACCTAATCTCTAAATTAAACTAGAACTAGGGTTTAAACTACCATTACCTAAACTATGAGGCATGCAATTGATTCATAACACAAAGCCCATGGAAAATTTAGCAAGATTAACAACATTCATATACAATTCAAGACAAGATATTCAAATGATAATCAAACCATAAATAGAAGCATATGAAAGTTCATGAAAATCTCAAGCATAAAGTCTACATCAATTGCTCCCAAGGAAAAACTAAGTTATGCTACAATACATGAAATCAAACTACTAATCTAGCAAGAAAATGGAGTGAAGAAGAGGGAAATTCGGTTTTGGATTGTGAGAGCTCGTTGGAATTAGAGAGGATAAGGGGGGTATTTATAGCCTCAAAATTCAGCTCAAAGAGGCAAGTGGGCTGAGGTTTTAGCGACGCTTTCTTTGGTCGCTGTTGTCCACAGCGACACTTCTGGGCAGCTAGTGACACTTCTGGGCAGCAGCGACACTTTCTTCATCTGGAGTGACACTTCCTTCAAGCTCCAGCGACACTTTTCTGGGCACGAGCGACACTTTTCTGGGCAGCTTCTACCACCTTTAGTAAAGTGGCCTTCTCGCCACTTCTATGACCAATTCTTCAAGTTCCGAACATCAAATCATCAACTCTATAGCATAGTCATAGAAGGCCTTCAAGAATTCACATCAAGAAGTTCCAAAATACACACATAAACATAGGAATTTACAAGCTCTAAACATACAGCTCTAATGATACAATTCACTCTAAAATCCTATGCTTTGTTACAAAATGGTCTTCAAAACAAGTCTCAAATACACTAAAAACTAGAGTATAAATAGGGTACATCAAACTCCCCAACACTTAAACCTTTCTCGTCCTCGAGAAAGAACGATGCAAGTCTAAATTTTCATACTCCTAAAAATCAATTCAATGCACATTTAAGACTTCAAAACAAGAGCTTTCAATTACTTTCATCAACAAGCAAAGTATGCCAATACAAGTTTCATCAATGCAATTTCTTTGGCAAACAAAGCTAACAAAAGATTACAAAATTCCTCTCGTTTTGCCTAGGTTTTTACCTATCCCCTCTTTCTTTCCACACACTCTCCTTTTGCCTAGGATTTTACCTAGCCCCTCTTTCTTTCCACACACTCTCCTTTTGCCTAGGATTTCACCTAGCCTCTCATTTTTTTTAATTTTTTTTTCAAGCCTCTCACTTTTACCTAGGCCTTTTTAATGTTTTGACCTATCCGGGCTTTTCACTCATTTTTCTTAACAAATTCTTCAAGAGAAGTGCATATCTACAACACCAAAACAAAAATCCTAAACCTCCCCCACACTTAAATCAAACATTGCCCTCAATGTTTAAGAACAACCATCATAAAAATCAAAGGGAAAAGGAGGGATTCATCAACAAGGACCACACACTACAAGTACTAATGCACCACAAAAGAAACGAGAGTCGGGCTTGAGACAAAGCATAGTGTCAAAAGAACAGATTTTCTCAAGCACAAAATCCAATCACACAATATCATTGAATCAAAACCCAAACACTATCGAAGTATTCTACCCCAATCCAACCAAAATATAGCATTAAAAGAACACCCTAAAATCTTCCAACCCCTCAAAGCCAAAGACTCATAAACTCAATCAAGTATAAACTCAACATATATTATAGCCTCATCATGGCAAAGGCGGCAAGCCATCACAGGTGATAAATAGAGAAGAATGGAATACCCGAGACTACTCAATAGTCGAAGATGGCAATGCAAAATGAAAGAGTTGAATCCCGCGAAAATAGAGAAGAGGAGAGAAGGTGACCGGCGGAATTGGTTGGTGAAGGGCGGTGGAGAAGGGCCGCGGTTTTCTGGTCGCTGGAGCAGTGGCGACGGTGGTGGATCGGGGATGGGGATGGGGATCGGGAAAAGGAGGTGGGGCGGGTTCCCGTGGCTGAGGTCTGGGCGGTTGGGGATGAAGGTGGAGGTGGCAGAAGGGGTGGGGTGGGGTGGGGCGGGGGTTTGGGCGGTCGGTTATGTGGGGCGGCGGGGACTGGGCGATGGTGGTTGGGAGGTGGAAGAGGGGATGGCAGGGAGGTGGGGCGGCGGTTTGGGTGGTCGGGGATGGAGGGTGGCGGAAGACGGGAGGTGGGAGGTGGGATGGATGGCGGGGAAGAAGGTGGGAGAGGGGTGGCGGATTGTTGGATTTTGGGAATAGGATTAGGAGACTGATTTGTATTCTGGGCGATTTTTTTTTTTTTCGCGGGCCGCAAGGCCCGATCTCGCGGACCGCGGGCTTAATTCGCGGGCCGTGAAAAACAGCCAATTTGTGGCAGCGGGCGGCCTGAAAATGGCCAATTTTCGCGGGCCGCGAGTTTTTTTTTTTTTGAATTCAAATAACACAACCAAAGAAAAACAAGAATTAAAACTGAAACAAAAAAATAATAATAATAATAATAATAAGAGTGAAAACGTAATCTACTAATTAAAACAATGAAAGACAAAAAAATTTTTAAAAAAATAAAACAAAATAAAAGTTAAATAAAAATAAAACGATAATCGTTTAATGGAAGTGTTACTTCCAAACGATCAAAATCTGTTTATTTAACGTCGTCGACACGACCCTAATGTTATTCATAGAACAAAAGTTTGGAATCCTTCACTTTCGAAAGAAAAGTGAAGGGTAGTAGAGAAGTTGTTGGAGGAGGGATAAAAGATGGTGGTCTTAAAGGAGTGGGAATGGTAGGAAGCGTGAATGAGTCATATGACTTCCTACTCTCCTTTAAAACTTCCGGAAGTGGTGGAATTTGTTGCATATGTGGAGGTGAGGGTATCAATGGTGATGGTAAAAGTTCAAGAACCCTCACATCTCTCTCTACTTCATAATCCTCAACAAAAATTTCCTCATCACTTTCGAACTCTTCCTCATGCATTGTGGTGATATCACTCACCATAGCAATAGGATTATGTTCTACTTCGGATGGTACTTCCTTGGAGTATTGAGCTTCTAATCTCATCACCACATTCAACATTTCGCTCAATTGCCTCTCAAGATTCTCTAAACGTAAATTTTCATCATAACTCATCGAATCTTGTTCTAGAGGCAATTCACAAGGATGTGGGGGTAGATTTTGTTGCTCAAAATATTGGTTTTCCGGTTGATATCCATAATTCGAATTCGAATAACCACTCCATTGTGGATTATAAGAATCATCATATGGATTAAAACAATTTTGACCTTGAAAACCAATATTTGTCTCCTCCTCATAGCACTCATCATCATAGTACCCTTGGTATGAAGAACCAAGGGGCCTTTCAAGTTCATAGTGCTCACTTCTCGACTCAAAATAACAAGGCTCGTAAAAATCATTTGAAAGATAAGAATCACACGAGCTTGCTACATTCTTCCTCATCCTTTCATTGTTAAAGGTGAGGAAGTCAATAAAATCTATCTTTTTTAAACTAAACATAACTAAAAAGTTTGAAATGGTAGTGCAAGGGTTCTAGAGTAATACACACTACAAGGTGTCGTTTATTCCAAGAAACCAAGCAATACACACTTCAAAGAAAACAAAGTAAACAAAAGATTGAAATTATAGTGCAAGGATTCTAAGGCAAAACACACTACAAGGTGCCATTTACACAAAGAACTCGAGCAATACACTTTCAAAGAAAAGAAAGAAACCAAAGGAGATAAACATAAAATCTAAGATAAAACACGAAACAAGATATGCCTTCTCCCCGGCAGCGGCGCCATTTTTGACAAGCGATTTCCCCACGTCGTAAATGGGAATCCCACTCAATCAAAACACATTTATATTTCACCTACGACTTCTAACTACTATAAAGTAGATAGTGGGAAGTAGGGATCGAACCACAAGGAGAAGGGTCTTGTTTAGTGTTTTATCGAAGATTATAAACACATACATATATATTATATAGAAATCAAGGTAAACAAGGGGGTTTTTGAGTTGGTTTTGTTACACTACGAAAGAAAGTAACTAAGATAAATTACACTACAATGCAAATACAAGGCTTTGGGAGGCAATTGACTTCAACTTCAACTATCGATTAATCATTGAGTGAACGCTTCATATCTATGATTTATGATCATATGTCGTGGATGAAAAACATCCTATTCTCTTGATAATAGCTAGTGAGCATGAACACATCACTCAAGAGCCCTCATTATCAATCCACCTAGATGATAGCATCTAGATACATCGACAATGGAATTAACAATGGAGAATCGACAAACTCACCCATACTCGACGTTAACGTGAGTGTTGGACAAGACATTTGAAAACTATAAAGAACTAAGATGATGATAACATACAAATCTTAATTCATATTTGCTACTTTATGATATTGGGGTAAACAATAGCATTTACCCACGAAATCGTAACTATGTATTTATATATGGCATTCCCGGTACTCATATTGACGAGTTCGTATGCAATTCCGGTGGAATCGATAATGTTAGTCTTTCGATATCGTATAGATGTAATACACGATCCGATATCGAATGATATAACCATATTAGAGAAGTCGCATCGGGTGTTGGTAGTGACTCGAAATCGAACTTGGTTAAGAAACTCCGGGATTCCATCTACACGGACACGAGTTCGAAAGGATACTGAACACAGATACGAACTCGGAGACGACATTGTCGACTTTAACTAAACACGAAATCGTAGAGAGTGGTCAAATCCTAATAATGAAACGAAGTCGATTAAAGAGGTTCTTATCTTGCGATATCGTAGGTGGTTTAGGAAAATATTAATTCCAAATTCAATGTTGCGAAATCGATTCGTGGTAAATATATTTTGCGAGTTCGTGTCCAGTTTGTGATATTTGTGACCTGTGCGATATCGGTTGTTTTGGAAAAGTTAGTTACGAGTTCGATACATTCATTCAGGCTATACGAACTCTTTATATTTATGAATGGCACTATTCAGTAGGCGCTCTCGGAAGATCATTCCGCTGTCATCCCTGTCCCAAGACCGATAAATGGTACGACATCGAGACTGGAAACAAAAAATCCACGAATTCGAAAACGATTTTTGCTAAATTCAGGGTGAGAAATGATTCGATATCGAATGTATATACGACATTGACAAGAGTTCGAATGAATTATCGTACTGAACCGAATGCTGGACACGAGTTCGAAAGAAAATTCTTTCCAGTAACCGTATTCCAAAAATCACTACTGAAATCTACAATTTTAACAGCACCACAAGCAACCTTTCTTCTAACAGTACACAAATCTATACTACATTTTTCTTATGTAAGAGCGGTGTGGATATGACTTTACTACGAGCCAAAACAAGGTAGCGAGCTAACTTATCTCTTGCATCATTTAAGTCGGCGATGGTGTAGGGAGTTTGGTCATCTTCAAAAACCTGATTTGGAATAAGGTAGTTTCCAAGTCAAGTTAGATTTCATAGTCATCATGAAATGAAAATTATGGTGATGAATACATTGAACTTACTTGACGAAGATCAAGTTTGTCCAATGTTAGATTTTCAACACACTTGTTGGCAAATACGAAGGTATAGTAGCCGGACTCCCAATTACGTCTTTGCCTCTTGTACTTTGTTGTGGGCAAAAATCAAGAATGCTAGTTATGCAACGAAAGCTTAACAAAATATAATAATTGGTGGTAAAATGATGTGATTGTTTACCGTTATTTGTATGAGCTCAAAAGAACGAAGAGTGTTTTGATTAACATCATGCATAGCCACCTCAAGAAGATCGGCGAAAGCTTTGGGTGGAGGATTATTTAGAGAATCAATCCAATACACTCTCTTTTGCCCCGGTACCATAGCAACAAAACTCCAATGACCCCTATCGAAAAATTGAAATCATAATATTATGTCAAGACAAAAATTTTAGTTTTAATATCAAGTTTAGAGGAAGCTGAGTACCCTCCGTTGTAGGGCCCTATGAATATTTTCTTGTTTTCCAATTGAAGTGTGGCGGTTAGATAACTAAGTTGAGCAGTAGGGGCACAACCTTCAACCATGCGCATGCTTTCGGGACATAGATAACCAATCCAATCTTTTCCATTTTTACAAGACTTGGAATACATGCTCCTAGTAGAGTTAATGTAAACAATTAGGATTAAATATGAACCCGCGATATTTAATGAAAAGGTAAAAATAAGGAAACTTACAATTGATGGAGTGTTAGGATATTTGAGTCTAAATCCCCCATATTCCAAATGTCTTTGAAATGACCCAAAGGAATAATCAAATCCGCTCGAAATCCAAACACACTCTCATTACCGGAGAACCTATAGAAGGATTTGATGTTTTGGTGATCTAAGAATTCGTGTAACTTCCTTACCCAATAAGGTAGTTCGTTCAAAAATTTTAACAATTCCTTGGGATCAAAAGTGGTGGGGTATTTATTGGCAATTATTTGTTTCTTCACCTCGTCTACCTTTTTCCTCATGGGTATGTCATTAGAACCTCCATCAACTATCAACCATCGTGGCCAAATAACATACCCTCCAACCATATCCCCAACCCTAGTTTTTTCCCCTTCGGGCATTGGCAAAAGGGCCGTTGGCTCTATTGCCCTACCTATGGCAACTCTACCAAATCCTATGGGAATAGCTTGGAGATGGTGTGTTCGCATCTTTTCCTCAAAGGTTCCATTTGCCACATGTTTAGGGGTCTCGTTGAGACCACAATCAATGAAAAGCTTATACGTCAAAATCTAATAACAATATAATGTCAAAGTTAATAATAACACAAAATAAATATTTATTTAGAATATTAACATAGTAGGTGAAAAATTACCTTTATTGTGGAAGGTTTGGATGTAATATCTATGGGTTGATGTTGCAATGGTCGAATTGGCTCTTGTTCAACATGTCCAATGTTTACCTCCACACTAGGCTCTTCATTGACCGGAATATGATGCGATCCTCTAGACGAGGGACGACGCTCACCAACTACAATATTTTCCTCGGGTGGATGTACGTACCCCATTTGTTGGGCCATGGCATCAACTTGCTTCCTTAATGAAGCATACTCCAAATTTTGGGAAAGTATTGTTTCTTTTTGCCTTTCTATCGTCCACTTAGCCACGTATAGTTCCGAAGGCTTCTCTTTTCCGTTACTTCGCGTTATCCCAAAAGCCTCTCGTTGAGTCAAATAACGACCAACCCCCCTTGCCCTCCCGGGATGATCCTTCCCAACCGCTTTAGCCAATACATCCATCTTCCCCACGGGTGTAAAAAGGCCTTCCTTCTCTTGAACGAGTATCTCATCCTATATAAAATTTTCAAAATAGATTTATAATACTTGTTTTGATTATTTTCAATATCGTAATTGGGAAAATGTTGCCTTACCACTTTCTTTGCGACTTCTTGAACTTCGGTAGTTGTGTATGTTTTATCGCTCTTCATTCTACCTCTAACAAACATATCATGCCGGGGAATGTCATCAATCTTTAACGGTACAACCTTCTCCCGTGCCTCTTCTGTGGTCATCCCATCCTCGAGGTTCTTGGTATATTGCTTCTCTTGGCTCTCACCATCAAGCTTGTCTCCAAGACCCAAGTATCCCGCCCTACTCATTGTGTGATAGAGTTTATTTGCTTTGGCACATTTTATCTTCATTTCTCGGGTTCCCTTCCATAAAGATTATGTCATTAATAATATTAAAAGCAATACATTGATTGAATGACAATGAAAACAAATAAATTATGTCTTACATCGGCTTCATGATCGAGAGACCTTTGCTTGAATGTTTCCCAACTCGATAGGAGGATATAATTGTGTTTTACTAGAGGATGTTGACCAACTCTTTTCCCTCCCTCGTATATATAGTCTTTCGCCAATCTAAACTTGAATTCACGACTAGCTTTGGAGACAATGTTCAAAGCCTTCTTCTTCACGGCTTCTTCATCCATTGCATCAATTTCAAAGGGTGCCTATTGCATATGAAAATATGAGAAAAACTACGATACAAATTCATACTTTAAATAATGAACTCAATGTAATGGAGACGATGTACCTTACAATCGTTGAAAAAATCCGTTCTTTGTGCTGGATTAATCTCCTTCCAAGTCTTTGTTGCAATGTCGACTCTTGTTCTCCCGACTTTTCCACACCAACTCGACCACAATGGTCGCTCCTTAGAAATAGCAATGCCTTTCGCATCAAATTTCATTGGTGTCTTTACCTCGTTATTCCAACGCCTTTGTACAATGCGACAATACTCCTTAGCTTTTTGTTTTGCCGAAACCTTTTTTTGTGAACTCTTGTCTCCACCATTTGCTATCTTCTTTGTTTTCTTAGGCCTCTTGTCCCCACTAGCATCACTTTGGCGTTTTTTGCTACCCATGACAAAGTCCTACTAACACAAGATCATAAATAAGTACCTAAGTTAGGGCAATTCACAAAAGCATGAAAAATGAGAATGAAACAAAGTTAATAGAAACTCATTAATGCTATATGGATATGAATAAAGTATAAACATGCACAATACAATCACTAAATAGCACAACATATCAATAAATGCATAAACATATTGACAAAAGATGGAAACCCTAGGTGAAAAATGCAACAAATTTATAAATAATCCATTTCAATAAAAGAGTGTTTGTAGTGTTCCAAACATAACTATTAATCAAAGCCCATACACTTTAACAAACCCTTGAGGTCCTAACAATGCATATATGTTGATGGATGTGTAGAAATAGATGAGAATATGGGTCTTTATATAGTTGAACAATAAATCTATAAGATATGCTAAGGATGAACACAAACTTGTTGGTTTGATTGAAATGAATGAATTAGAGAAAGAAATTGGTGGGAAAAACCAAAAGAGGAGGGAGATTTTGGTGTTTGGAGAGTAATAAATGCGAAAAAGAATGAGAGTTTTTGGTTTTTGTGGTGTTTTTTGGGGTTTTGACCCGCACAATCGCCGGTTGACTTGCATTAAATGCGGTTGTCGAAATACCTTGCGAAATCGTAACTAACTTTCGTTTGGAATTTCCATATTGCGAGTTCGTATGACCCATTATAAGGGTTTAGGGTTTAACCTCCAGTCCGGGTTGCCGTGGGTATCCATCGGGTATTACACTGTTTAGGGTTTTAAGTATAACGCGTGGACTACAGGATACGAATTCGTAAGCCTTATATTGCATGTTGTCGATATCGAGACGTGGTTATGATTATATACACGATATCGTAACTATTATAAGAACTACATACGATATCGAAAGTAGTATAATTTGTAAGTATACATTTATGATATGTATGACTAATGATTGAGGTTTTGTGTATTTTTTAACAAGTCAAAAGTTAATCTTTTTTACGTTGATCCTTGATTTATATTATATCATTGTAGTATTTGTTAGATTAGTAATTAATTAGGTCAGAAATGTGTTCACCATGAATGTGTATAATTATGAGTAATTGGCTAATCGTGACTAATTTGTTTCCAATCAATTGGGGGTATACTTCGTTTATTAATAATTGCAATTTAATTAGTCAAATTTGTTCTTTTGGACTGGAAGTTAGAAATACATGGATGAGTATTAATGTTTTGTGTTGTCTGTTCATGTATATATGTACATGCTATGGAGTAAATGACTATATTGAATTGCAAATACCTAATGCTTGTAAGTAAACCATGATCCAATTAGTCAAGTAATATGTCATATATATTGTTCACAATGTTTTTTGTAATTACAATGCGTTAGTATCAAAGTACTATATTGTCTATTCATATGTATACATATATATAATATTGTCAAGCCATAGGTTGTATTAAACACATGTAATTTTATGACTTTAGGTATTCAAAATTAAAATATTTTGTACTATTGTATACCATTCTATAGTTCCATACATATATATAGATTATTTTTTAGACAAATAACTTTGTACTAATTTATATTAGTTTTAATAAATAATTCAATTACTTATGTTTATTAACTTTATATGTTTATTCAACTATATAAAGTTCATATATAATCCGTCAATTAATTTATAATAATGTTATATTTATTTTGCTCGCAATATTAATATGAAAGAACATACTCATGTATCAAAATATATAGTCTTACGAGTTCGAATGGACAATTTAAAGGTTTCGATATCGAATGTATTTAATACAACCTATGGGTAAGGAAGTTGGACTCGAATTCGAATGCCATGCGAAATTGGACTCGAAGTCGAAACGGACCGTGAAAGCCAGGCGAAATTGGACTCGAATTCGAAGGCCATCACTATATTTAAAAAAAAAAGACGGGTTTGAGGAATATAAAAGTTTTCCCCCTAATTTCTTCAAATCCCTAATTTTGAAAACCCCCCAAAATCCCTAAATCATCTAACAAGCTGGCGGACATGGTTCGATCAAGAGGAGGAAGTGAAAGGCCTGCAACTCGAAAGCAAGGGCGTGGTGGTCGGGCTGAGTCCGCCGCCAATGAGGCAGAGAGCAGCCGCGGTGGTAGCCGTGCAAGAGCTCCCCGCTCTGGATTAATTAATGAGGCTGCACATGCGGTTGAGAGCCATGGTACTCGGCGTGGTAGAGGCCGGGGTCGGGGAGAAAATGTTGGTGGTGGAGAGGCACCGGTGAACCCTCCACAGCCACAACCGGAAACTGAAAACTCAAGCTCGGAAGAGGATGTAGATCTTGAGTTGAAGCCCACATTCATCGATGACGATGCTGCCCTTCGCTACCAAGAATGGGCTGATAGGAAAACCCTCTCCACCAAGGTATTCAAAAAATCTCAACTAGAAGATGAGGTTAAATTTGATTATGTGTTGAATTGGTTTAAGCCCCATTACTTGGATGGTTTATTGACTTTAGAGGAGGATGTTTATCATGAAGAAGTTCTCCAATTTTATTCAAACTGGAGAAAGGATGGTAATAGCTATTTAACTAGGGTTAGAGGTAAGGACATATTGGTTGATCAATTTACTATCAATGCTGCTATAGGATGTCCTTATATTGATTCTAGTTTTCTGAGAGGAACTGATCCGAATGGTCCCTATGACATGTTCATCCAACAAAGCTTTAAAAGAAATATTGACATTAAGCTACCTTTTGATCTTCGGAAAGTGGCAAAGAAGTATTTCCGAGTAACAGCCCCTGATTTAGGAAAACCTAAGACCGACTACTCCATTCTTGAACTCAGTCTAGAGCAGAGACTTGTTTACGAGTTCATAGCTCTGAATGTTTTCCCATCCGGTGGTCATGCTTGTGAAGCCACGGTTCATAACATCATGCTCTTCTACTTCATCATGGAGGGACATAAGATAAACCCTGGTTATGCCATCCTCCACTACATGGTAAAGGCTGCAAACTCAACGGGGAAGTCATACCCATATGGTCGTTTGATCACTGCATTGATCCGCAAGGAAGGGGTTGTACCTCAAGGTCGTCCAGAGGTGTCCGAGTACTACGACAATGCATGGTTGATCAAGAAAGGGCTGGTCATCCAAGAAGATGGTAAATATGGACATAAGGACCCAAAGAAGCGGCGGTTGACTCCTAGTAAGTAATGCATATTTCATTATCTTTGAATTTATGTTATTTATTTTCATAATCTGTACTTTATTTTGTTTATAATATATGTGTAGGGCAAATTCAGAAGTGGCATTCACACTTGGACGATACTCTAGTTAAAATAGAGGAGGAGGTTGAGTTGTACAACAATGAATTGAAGTATCACCGTGAAGACTTCACCAAGCTGGCCGATATGCTTGGTTTGCCCCTTAAGGAGACCGATGAAGAAGCAGCTACTTATAACATTGATGAGGATTTTGATGTTGATGCTTGTACGGATGAGTCCGACTCAAGCGAGTATGAAGAGGAAGAGACTTCAGAAGGTAACAACTTTGAGGGCGAGGGTGACGAAGATGATCAGCCTGATGAAGTCGTTGAGGAAGAAGACTCAGATGGTGAGCTTGTAAAGAATAAGCGCCCACGGGTAGAAGATGATTCTTCTGAAACCTCAGAATTCGGCAGCAGCTCTGACGATGATGATGGACAAAGTCAAGCTCCATCAAATCCAACAATCAATCCGGAGGAAATCAATGAAAATTTGGATGAGAGTGTCCTCCTCGAGATTGGAGAACTAGACCCAAAATGAATCTGTGTAACCTTTCATTTGTGTTATTTATGCATCATGGATAATGTTATACTACTGTGTTTTTATAATAGTTTGAAACTATGCTTTTAGTTTTTGGAAATGGATCCAAGTTTATTGTAATTTAATATCATTTCTACTTCTTCAAACCATGCTTTTAGTTACATTTTTCTCTTCTACTTGTTGATAAATTCTAAAACATGATATGGAAGTTGAAAAAGTTTTGTATAATGGTAAAAACTAGCAAATAAAAAACTGTCACCGATGTACTTGTCGAATTCGTAACATGGATCCCAAACCCTTACGATATCGAAACGGACTATGCGAACGACAGGACGATATCGAAGCGGTAAAGTTTGATGTACACGATATCGAAGGGTTAATCGTCTTAAGAGCAGAAATAAAGACGAACCAAGACACGATATCGTATGGATGTAAATTTCAAATTAAAAACTTTGATCGATTTTGCATTCGAACACGTAACGGTGTATTTTACATATTACGATATCGATACGACATATGTCTGTTGTACACGATATCGCAGGAGTAATCGTCTTGGGAACAGAGATAAATACGATCTTAGACACGAAGTCGTATGGATGTAGGAAGCTTCCTACGATATCGTAACGTAAGTCGGGAAGTCACCAGGGAAAACCTTCTTAAAATTCACTAAGTACCTTCTCGATTTCGAAAGTGTAGTTCGTTTATCAAAACGACAGCGTTTTATTTTGTCAGACACTTGATTCTATCGATATACAATACGATATCGCAACCATATATTGATAGGCTAACGAATTCGAGATACGATTCACAAATTGTATGTATTTCGATAAAAGTAGGGACACGTCACTTTATTTGAATTTTCATATGAAATACTCCAAGTACAAGTTCGAACTCGAAAACTTACTTCGTCTTCTTAAACGGCAGCATTTTTGCATAGGGTTCCTTGATACGATACCGAAACATATTTATTGATAGGATACGAGTTCGAAAGAAATTTGCATATAAATTAAAAAAAAAGGGGGGGGAGAACTAAAACCCCCAAATCGCGAAGCAATTTAAACTTCCACTCAAATTCTCCCCCAAATCATCTTCCACGAACTTCATATATTTTCAAGTATGGCCGGTGGGGGTACGAAAAGGAAGTGGGCAGCAAGGAGGGCACCTTATCAAAGGTTCGAGAAGAAGAAATTTGTAAGTCAAGCAGCCTTTGTAAAGTATAGGAATTTGATTAAGGGTTCTAATTTGATGACATGCTATGTTCTTGATTTCAATAAGATGCAACATTTAGGGTTGACTGAGATCATGAAACTATTTAATGACCAGCAACTTACTGAGTTGTTTACTTTGAATGAAGATTCCTATTTTGATGAAACTTGTCAATTTTACGCTAATTGGACTGACCATGAGGATAGTGGGTTTACAACAAAGGTTAATGGGATTGATTATCACGTAACCCCATCTTTGTTCCATAAGCTTCTTGAAGTTCGGTATAAAGGTGAAATACCGGCTAGGGTTTATGCTAGTGGTAGATGGCCGACGAACGGAGGACCCAATAGGCTCAACCATAGGGAAATGGCTCATAAGTATTTTGGTATGCCTCTAAACGATGCCAAGAAAGCTAGCGATTATAAGATAGCTGACCTACCCCCTTTTGAGCGAATAGTTTTTGATATGGTCTCTAGGCATGTGGTACCAAAGGGAGGTAAGGAAACGGAGGCCACTTATAGTAGCTTGTTGACGTATTTTTACATTATGGAGAAGAAACCATTTAATGTCGGCCATACCATCATGAGTCACATGGATATCGTGGCTAGGAAAGGAAAGCTAGTTACATGCTTGCCTTATGGTAATCTCATCGCACGCCTTTTGAAAACGGATGAAAATTTCCAATTTTCTTCCGCCTCTGCTCCAAAACCTTGTAAATTCTATGAGGAGAGATATTTTACAAAGAAGAATTGGAGTCTTGTTGAAGGGATTTGGGTTAAAAATGCACCCCCAAGTAACGAACAGCGGGAAGAAGGTAATTTAAACGCTTTGTACTAATTATACTCATTCTTATGTTATTGGTATGATATTTAACTGAGCTAATGATTTTGTTGCAGAGGGTGGCGATGCATTTTTCAAGAGGGTCCAAGGCAAAATGTTAAGGGTCAGAAAAGCTATAATGAAGGGGCGACAGCAGATATGGTATGACAGGAAAAGAATGAGAATGCTAATGAGTGTCCTACAAGATCATCCTTCGCCCTCTCACGGACAACAAGCCAATGCCGAGCCCCGGTCTTCCAATGACCTCGTTGAGTCACAGCAGGAGATGGCTGATGTTAATGCTCAAACCAATCAAGGAAGCGAAGCTGTCAATGCCAATCTTGAGCTTGAGACAGAACCTATAACTGCTGAGGCCGAGCTGGATAAGAAAAATGTCAATGATGAGCATGAAGTTGATAAAGATGTCCCTGCTGAGCATGAGGTTGAGGCAAACCATGAGGTTGAGCAAAATGTCCCCACAGAACAGAAGCTTGAGGCAGAGAAAGAATTTGACAATGTCGAGCCCTTACCTTCAGATGCCATTGTCGTTAACGAGGCCGGGAACCAAGATGATCAGTCAGGCCATGACACAAATCAGGGCGTTGATGATGATGATGATGAAGATGTGATGAAAAACATTATAATTTAATTTCCTGAATTTTACATAGTTTGAGTCCCACTGAATTTTATATGTAATATTAGGATTTGAAATTGAATGATTCCGTGGAATTCTTGTTTCAAGTTATCAATTCATATTTGATTTCACTTTATTCCCAGCACAAATTATGAGTCATGATTTAAATGACTTGGTCAATTCAACGGAATGGTGTTGTTTTAATGTTGTGTTCTGTAACAGTCGACTATACCTTCGAATTCGTAAGAGATAAACATCGCTATACGATATCGCTTAAGTAACCTCATTCGATATCGTAGGAATATATTACACCCCTACGATTTCGAATATTGAATCGCTAGGAAGAGCAGTGCTTTAGCAGATTTATCTTTCGATATCGTTACAATGGAAAATGGTCCTAAGCATTCGCAACGTAATTCGCAAATTAAGCCTGTGCTTTAGTAGATTTTCGTTTCGAAATCGAAACCATTTAAATTGGTCATACGATACCGCAACGTAATTCGCCAACTAAGCCTGTGCTTTAGTAGATTTTGGTTTCGATATCGAAACCATTTAAAATGGCCTTACGATATCGCAAGAGTAATCTGAGCATAGGCTGACTATGATTTCTTAGATTTTTGTTTCGACTAAGCCTGTGATTAAGTGAATTTACGTTTCCATATCGCATACGATTTAAAACTGGCTTCGATATCAAATGGATTGTTAGAACATTGTACAATAACCTTTTATCTGTTTAAAATGACAGCAAATATAAATAAAATAAATTCAATGAATAGTAATCAACATGAAATTGTATTTTATTAAATATAAAAGGAGTTATTACTCCAATTACTAATTAACATAAAATACATTAGTCTAATGTTGAAACTAATTTTTTAATTGTTTGATGGTTCGACTTCTTCATCCGAAATGTCAACCATCACCATGTATCCAGTGTTATGCCTTCTTGGATGCTCAATCAATAAACCGGCATGGACAGCGTCCTCTCCAAACTCTAGAACACGTTCTTCAAACCTACGATGATCTTCTCGTAGCTCCCTCTCCGCCCTGTTCATGCCACGTTCTAGAGCACGGCGCATTTTTTGGATCCTTCGCTGCAAATTTGAGATTGATTAAGTACTTGTACAAAATTATTAGTATACATATTAATTTTTAAACTACAAAATATAGAACTTACTTGGCCTTGAGCAAAATGTTTTTCAAACAATGTCCTAGTCAAAATGACGACTGGACGGACACCATCTAGGGCATAAAACGTTGCCCAACCGAACAATTGAAATTGCCTCTCGAAGTCATCTCTCTTGTACTCCCATTGGCGACGCATTCTCGCCTCCACGTGAGTCCATTCTACAAAAACAGTGAAGAAATATGTGTCAAACGTGTGGAAAAAATAACAAATTAGGAAGCGATACTTATTAACTACAAATTATACCTGTCATCTTCTCTCTCCGCATCCTTGCAACATCTTCTTCCAATTTCACCATCCTTTGTGCAGCTGGAGTAAGATCACCATTGGCAGCCATTTGAAATTCTGGGAAGGAAGAAGTGGGTATGAGAGTGGTTTGATAGAGTTCAACATTTGCAAAGTATATATAGAGCTTATAGGAGGATAGCGGACCCCTTGTATTTAAGGGACTAGTAAATGAAATCTTAATTACAATGTTGAACATAGGGACAACTCTGCAAGGTTCAATGTGTTGGTCTGTTAGACTTCACATTGAACCTTTCCAAATTCAATGCACCAATAGCAGAATTCAAGGCGTCACGACTACGGATTCGATATCGTAACGTTGGGATGTTACCGATTCGAACTCGTATGTATGACTAAGTATAACACGAGTTCGAAGGATTTATCGACATGTTTGGCAGGGACTAAGTAGAATCAACAAACGAATTCGAATATTTCTGACATACAGTTTTCGATATCTATAATACTATCGTGGTATTTTGTTATTTGTGTCGAAATAAGATTCGAATTCGCACATGGGTTTATCAATGCATACGAGTTCGTCACATTATGTAGAAATATATAATCGATATCGAAAGCTTCCATAATAAACCAAGCGAGTTCGAAAGTGTCTTTCGTCCACATAGCTATTACATGATCAAATGTGATGAAAAGATAAATGTGACATCTACTTCTTCTTGGTGGCCTTCTTTCTCTTCCTCTTAGATACCTTTCCGGTGCTAGTTACCCACAAGCCTTCGTCATGATCAACCCGAGCCATATAACGCTTCAAACTAGCTTCATCTTCTAAAAGGTTCTCTTCATCCACTAGGTATTCCGAAGGAGTATTTTCCTCAACTAAAACATCACCTTCTGTAAAGGCATCGTCAACAAAAGTTTTCTTCCCGTTCACCACTACATCCCAACGAGGATCAACGGGATCTTTAACATAAAACACTTGGTCGGCTTGGACGGCCAAAATGAAAGGGTCATTTTGAGAACCTTTGCGAGCACGATCAACAAGAGTCATTCCTCCAACCTCTCGCCTAATACCCCGCTTTTCATCGACCCAATTGCATTTAAAAATTGCAATTCTCAACTTTACGTAATCAAGTTCCCAAATATCGGTTATAGTTCCGAAGAACAAAGTTTTTTTCAAGCCCTCACCATCCAACGTCTCCGATATATTTGAGACTCCACTATTTTGTGAAGCTCCATTGTCATCCATCTCTTTTGTTCCAAATGTATATCCATTAATATCATATCCACCAAATGATTGGACCGTACCGAGAGGTCGCCGAGATAGCCATTTGACAGTTTCCGAATGCTCTCCACTTTGAACATGTGTTTGGAGCCAACTTGCAAATGTTCGATTGTGCTCTTCAAGCACAACCTCATCGGTTAAACTACCATTGTCCTCCACTATTTCCTTCATGTGTTGTTCAACGTAGGGGGCAATTTCTTTATGATTCCGAAGAACATAAATATGAGCTTTAACGAGATCATCAGCTGATGGACTAAACAAGAACCTGTGCCTCAAACCGTGACCTTCCAACCGACTTTCATGCCTAGAACTTGGAACCCCAATTGTGTCAACATCTTTTAAGTAATTGTTACAAAACTCAATTACTTCTTCGGCCACATAGCGTTGCACTATACTTGCGTCTGGGCGATAACGGTTTTTCACAAACAACTTGAAGATCTTCATATACCGTTCAAATGGATACATCCAACGTAGAAACACAGGGCCACAAATTTTGATCTCACGCACTAAATGGACAATCAAGTGAACCATTATATCGAAAAAAGATGGAGGAAAGTACATCTCCAAGCGACACAATACTTCGATCACCATTCTTTGCAACTTGTCTAACCTCCGATGACTGAGACTTTTTTGACAAATAGCCTTAAAAAAATAGCAAAGCTTGGTTATTGCGGACCTCACATGCGTCGGGAGACAACCTCTAATGGCTATGGCATTCAACTCTTGCATCAAATTGTGGCAATCATGTGACTTCATACCGGCTAGCTTAAGTTCCTTCATTTGGACACAAGACCTTATATTGGAAGAATACCCCGTAGGAACTTTGACCGACTTTAACGTCCTACAAAAACTCTCCTTCTCTTTTGTCGACATTGTATAACACGCCGGTGGTAAGTAAGTTTTGTCCCCTTCCTCCACGGGTGCAAGTGAGGGTCTTATACCTAAACTCACCAAATCTTGTCGTGACTTCAACCCATCTTTTGTTTTCCCCTCGGTGTTCAAAAGTGTTCCTACCAACGCGTCACATACATTCTTTTCAATGTGCATGACATCTAGACAATGTGTTACTTCCAAATACTTCCAATATGGCAAGTTGAAAAAAATTGACCTCTTTTTCCAATTACCACTATTTTTGGCTACCTTCTCCTTTTTCCCGTACACATGTCTCAATGTCTCCATATTTGCAAGTATTTCAATGCCGGTTGGTGGGATAGGTTCTGGATCGGTCTCAACTTTGCCATTGAACCATTTCTTCGCAAACCTCCATGGATGATTTACAGGTAAGAATCGTCGATGACCTAGATAAACTGTTTTCCCACCATTTTTCAATTGAGTATGGCTTGTATTTTTCTCACAAACAGGACATGCAAGATGACCTTTCACAGAATAACCCTTTAAATTGCCCAAAGCCGGAAAATCATTAATGGTCCACATCAACATCGCTTTTAATTGAAATTTGTCATCCCCGCGACTCCCGTCGGCTATCCACACTCCCGGGTTGAACAAAGACTTCAAATCTTCAATAAGTGGCTCCAAGTATACATCAATGTCATTACCGGGTTGTTTAGGCCCTGAAATCAACATAGATAGCAACACATATTTTCTTTTCATCATCAACCAAGATGGTAGATTATAAATCACCAACATCACAGGCCATGAACTGTGTGTGCTAGACAAATTTCCAAAAGGATTCATACCATCTGTTGATAACCCTAAGCGGAGGTTTCTGTCTTCGGTTCCAAATTCAGGATACAATTCATCCATTTTTTTCCATTGCTCTCCGTCGGATGCATGACTAATAATGTCATCCCCCCCTCGCTCCCTTTCTGCATGCCACGTAAACAATTTAGCATCATCGGGGTTTGCAAACAACCTTTTTAGTCTGGGCACAATTGGGAGATACCACATAACTTTTGCGGGTGTTTTCTTATCGCTAAATGTACTGTCTTCATCCCCAACATTGATTGATTCTTTCTCCTTGGCTTTGTATCGAGACTCCCCACAAACTAGACAGTTGTTCAATTTTTTTTCCTCCATCGACCTAAACAACATACAATCATTAGGGCATGCATGTATCTTCTCCAATTCCATCCCCATTGGACACAATATTTTTTTCGCATCATATACTCTATTGGGCAACAAATTACCTACGGGTAGCAATTCTTTCACAACCTCGAACAACTCACTCATCCCTTTATCGGTAATCCCATGTCTTGCCTTCAAATTCATCATCAACAATGTTGCAGCCATAATACAATGCCTAGACCCCTTGTATAATGGTGTCTCTTTATCATTCAACATTGCCGCTAAAACGCTAGGCTTTCCCACAAATTCCCTAGCAACATCGTACACCAATTCTCCTAGATCATCATCATATTCCATATTTTGACTACCAATTTCGATATCGGGCATATCCGTGTCAACTTCAACTTCACCATGCCATATCCAATGCGTATAGTTAGGGTCAAAACCACGACAAATCAAATGTTCACGTATAACCATTCCATCGTCAAAATAAGCATTGTTTTTACAATCTTTGCATGGACATCTAACAGCCTCAACCCCGTTGCTATTTGCATCCTCGAAAGCCACATTAATAAATTCTTCAATCAACTCACTATACTCGACGGACAATCTATTATTTTGCCTTATAACTTCAACTCGATCCATATCAACAACGTCCCACAATGTCTAACCCAAACGGAATTTCTACAACAAACTCCTATATAATCATAAAGCAATATTAATAAATCGTATGAATTAATAAATGAACAAATTCATATAGAAGCCGTAAATTCAAACCTTTGTGTAACTCGTAAGTGGGAGAAAATCACAAACAAATGCCTTGATTGCCTTGGAATGACCTTCAAAATGACGATGATTGGTTTTAAGAAACAGCCCACAAGCTCATTAATAGCTAAACTTCTATCTTTTTGAGAAAAAGTGTGGTTTTTAAGGAATATCCCGTAGGTCATACGAACTCGTAGGGAACTTAATATACCTATTCGATTTCGAATTCAAATTCGTATATATTTTAAAGAACTAGCGATGACTGATTCGAACTCGAATATATGTAAAATGCTTCCTGCGATATCGTATCTCATATCGCCTACAATCCTGTATTTTGGCCGAATTCCGTTACGATATCGAAAGACAAAAATCTATATATAGAAACATAACGGCCCAAAAAAAATTTCACCCAGCCACCGAATCTCATAAACCCCAAAGCGGAAATAACAAGAAAATTTCTGGTAATCTCCAAGAACATCATCAATTCGACCATGGATAGTAATCATGCTGACATTGTCCCTATCACTGCCAACGAAGAGGTTGTTGTTACCCCCAAGTTCAACGAGCCGGATGAAGATTCAATATCGAAAGAGGTAAACTTTTGATTATAGCTTATGGAGTCAATATTTGATTAGATCTTTTGTAACCCTTGGCTTATGGAATCCATATTAATGTTATAAGATTGATAGTTGATGAGGAAACTTACAATATTTTTTGGGCTTGAATATTACTTTCACATCTTGTAAATTCAACTTATAAGCACATTGATGGTTTAGGATTTGTTATGATATAAATTCTGAATCTCCTTGTTATTGGGCATATGTGAACGTGTTTTGACAGAGTGTTGAGCCGATGCAACCAATCACAGATGGAGACGGTATTGGTGAAACCTCTTCTACCTTGCTATCACTATGTTTAACAGAAGATGATGCAGACAACAGTGATGAGGATGATGGTGAGCATGATGATGGTGTTCTTGTACAACCACAACCATCAGTACCGATTAAGAAGATACGAAAACCTTGCTATGGTTGGATTAGAGATGGCGACACCATTGATGATGAAGAAAACTTTGTTTATCTTGAACCGGCAAACGAGGATGATTTTTTCCCCAAACCTTAGATGTTCATTGTCTTAGTTGACATTGTCCCGCCTCTAGGCTATTTCTACAATTCAACTCTTGTTTTCTTTATCTTACGAGATTGTCACTACTCTTGTTTTATTCTAAGTATTGACATTGTCCTTGTTCTTTTCACTTTTCATGAATTATCAATGGTTCATGAATTCAAATATGTTTTCTGGAAGATTTTCATGCAAAACATTACGATATTTATCTATCCAGCATGTAGTAACTTAAAAAACTATCCATCAAACAAATGAACTACGTATAGGGTATGCTTGCTGATTCAAGACCACGCACTCTTTCGACTTCGACAACATTTCCGGGTACTCTTTCGATATCGTAAGGTTAGTCTTGTATGACCAAATTAGCAGTGAAATTTCGTTTCATGAAACTTTATTAAAAACCAACTCGTTACGATATCGCAACCAGCACGAGTAATAAGTGCGATATCGAAGGAATATTTTATAAACGAAGCGAATTCGAAACTGTCTTTCGTGCACATAACTATTACATGATCAAATGTGATGAATAGATAAAGCATTCAAATTCAATCTTCTTCAGCTTCTGAAGACCATCCTTCACCTGTTGAACTTGAACAGGATTCTGCAGAAATGTCCCAGTACAAAAAACTTTCCATAGTGTACTCTGGTTCTGATGGATCCACAGTAACTCCAATGAAATGTTGTCTGCCTAGTCTGATAATTTCTTCCTTAGCTTCATGGGTCTCCCTAATTTCTTTCTCCGCCCTAATCAGCCCTTTCTCAACCGCACGGCGCATATACTCAATTTTTTTCTGTTATTCATAAATTTTAGCAATAAGTAAAACAACATCCCCATAATTTGATCTTTACAACTGTATATATTATTAATATTGAAGTCAATTTCATAAAAGAATAATTGAGGGAATAACTTACTACACCACGAGTGTATTCCTTGTCAAACTCCTTTTGAGATTCTAAGATTATGTACGAATCATCCCACGGAATTCGTGCTGCCCCAAACCGAGGAAAAAGATATTGAAATTGATTCTTCAAGAAGTCCAGTTTGCGGCGTTGCTCAGGTTCAACAACGTCTTCCCACTCTATATATTGCATACAAGATTCAAATTAGTAATAATGAAATGTGTAACCAAAAAATGTAAAATCATTGAAGATCCAGCACAATGTTGAGTATTAATTGATACCTGTCATCCTATCAGTCCTCAACTTTGCAATTCTTGCTTCCATTGAGATCCTTCTTTGTTCAGCAGGGGATAAATTGCTACTGCCCGCCATAATATGAAAATAAAAACCAAGGAGAGGAGGAAGAAGGAAGAAAACAAAAGGTTTAACTGAAAATGATGGTTGTGATCACATATGTGTTTAATTGGACGAAGAAAACAACAAGTTGTGGTCCCCATGTCATTAGTTGGACGGAGAAAACAACAAGTTAGACAGAAGATATTTTTAGTCCGTTCGTCTACTGACACAGAACTTTCGATATCGAAAGTTTATAGTACATACGATACGATATCGTATGCCCGTTAGTCTATTGACACGGCGCTCTGGGCGAGTACATTTTCGATATCAACACATAATGTTTGTGTTACGATATCGTAGCTGTTATATTAATATACAATTTGGCCAGGTCAATGTTTTTCGAACTCGACTCAAGATTCGTTTCATCCAACTTTAGTAAAAACAAACTAGTTACGAAATCGTACGAATCAACATATTTGTTTGCGATATCGTAGATACATATTAACAAACCTACGATATCGTATGTAGTTTCAAAGTACGGCGGTTATTACCGATCGCCGTGAAATATGGAAGGAACCGCCGTTAATTAGTACCCAGAAAACTAGGGCAATAAAAACGACCGAATTTGACTTTCGAACTCGAAAGATGTACACAGTTACGGCGGTTCCTGGGTGTTTTGCGGAACCGCCGTAATTACCTGCCGTAAATCACATGATTTGCACTAGTGGTACGTAGCACGATATCAACTATATAAAAATCAATAATTCATTAAGCTCTTCAAGATGACCTATATGTATGTAGGAAATATATTGACAGTAATTTGTAGTAAATAAAATAATAGAATATAAATTACAGAAAACACATGATCAATAATAAAATACAAGTTATATTATTTATATTAATCATGCAAAACATGCCAAGAGTTACAAATAATTATGCATACAATATATTAAATATCCTAAACACAAAAGCATAGATCATTATGGAATCGAGCTAGTCTCCGCCCTTGAAACTTATGAGGCCAACAAATGACACCAAAGTCCCATAGGATAAAACCATAAGGTAACATATAAAGTTACTTGGATTTCGTAGAGCCAATCTTCAATCACAATGACTTGACTCTCAACTCACTCAGAACCAATGAAAACACCAACACTCTCAATTTAATGTATCTATTACTAGGAGTACAAACGTGTGTAAATGTTCTTTTCATATTGACTGATGGCTCTATATATATACTCCTAAATCCTATGAATTAGGAAACATAATTTTCAGCTGGAAAGATTCTCAATCCAATACGCATATGGATTCTCTCACAAAATAAGGTAAACTGTGTTTTAATTATAGCATAAGAACTTTCCCAAATAATGAAAGTCTTATCTTTATAGAATAACACAAAGTAATTTCCATAAACCAAAAGAATGTACTACAAGTAATTCTTCAATGAAAACACATTCCGGGCTTTTCTAGAATGTTCAACATATGAACTTCATAAACAATAGAAATCCTATTTTGGGTAAATTTCTTTAACCAAAACTTTCTATGGCCTCGTTTGGCTATCAGCGTTTAGCTGTTAGCTGTTAGCTGATTTTATTAGCTGTTAGCTGTTAGCGGATTCTATTAGCTGTTTTGACTAGCGGTTTGACTAGCGGTTTGTATATGAGTGTTTGGCAAATAACAATTAGCTGATAGCTGTTTCATTACGTTAAATGACTGAAATAGACACTAGTACAATTTATTATTATTTATTTTTTGTAGTGTGTTACTTGTTTATCGAAAATTGTTATGACTATATGATGTTTATTATTATTCTTTATTAATATATCTACATCTATTTAAAAAAAAAGAATTAAAATACTTGAAATTTTTATTTTTCATATATTTAAAATATGTGTAATATACTTCAAAAATAATGAAAATAATGTAAAAAACCTTAAATGTACGTCCGCAAATATGATGCGTACATAAAAGGTTATTTATTTTTTAAGTTTACTAAAAGTTATTATTTACGTATATAAAAGGTTTTCTAATTAGGTTTAATGAATTTGAAAAGGAAATTTGTGAGGATAAGGATATAAAAGATATTTTGTAATATTTCTTTGAGTAACTTTTTACAAACGCTGCTCTTTCTAGCGTTTCAGAAATCAGAGATTTCACCAAAAAAGCTAATTAGAAAACTCTCCCACCAAACACTAGAGAGAGCTGTTTGACCAGTCAACTATCCATATTTAACCCAAAAAGCTAAACGCTCTTTAAAACTCTCGTCACCAAACGAGACCTATATCTCATTCATCTCCGAATGATAAGACCCAAAAGTTATTATGACTGTAACTTTCAATTTACCTTAAATAAATCATTTTCCAACAATCCCCCACATGAATCAGATATAGATTCGGGATTTCAATTACGCATTACACTAATGTAGTCATTGTGATTGCCGTATCGGAAGCTTAGATGTCTGCATAGGAATAAGTAGATCATTTAGTCCTTGAACTTTTCCCTTGGGATAGCACACTGTTTCAGTGGTTAGGAAGTATGCGGCCCCGCTTTGAACTTCCCTGAACCGCTGGTATGAACTTTCATGTACGTCCCACAGACATCTTACTATACTCTGCGATTTCCGCGGTTGTGCCCAATTCTCGCGGCCATGGAGCACCTGCCTATTTCAGTTGCGTTTGTAAAGAATTGCGTCCTCATTCAATTCCCTCTAGAGGTGGCCACACCTCCCACACATAGGTGACTGGTTGCTGAGGAATTTGTTATTTGTTAAATAACCCATTTCCACTCTAATTCCCATAATTAGAGGCCGTTAGTCATTAAAAGCATTTCATGCTTACCCTCATTTCCACTTCACTGTTTTATCATCATAGGAATAAGACAAGAGGTTTAAAGAAACCCCCACAGTGACGCCGGTGGGTCTTTGACGTTTAGTTGTCCCTTTGAACCTAGACCATGGGATCTCCAATCGCATAGGTTGGGTGTCCACAGACGTAACCTCACCATTTAATGGACTTCAGTCTCATTCCTCTCGATGATTTAACTACCTCTCTATTCAATATTCTTCGTCAAGAAATTGATCTAATCCTTTCGTCAAAGGAACACAACCTTATCTTAATGACGATAAGTCAATTTAGATAAATTTCGGTTTGAGAGTAGTTTTCTAATGATATTTTGTCTACGTTTAGACATACCATTATTGATATGGCTTTACAGTAAACCAATCAGCACAAATTTGCTTTGGTTACCTTGGGATTCCCTTTTTCTCAAAAGGTACTGTACTCATTTCCTTTCCCATAATCCAACATAATGGATTTAGATTACTCATATGAATCTAAGAGAATCATTTCTCTACACATTCCAAGCCATATCCACGAGACCACGTGTATCACACAAACTTGGATCCATTAGTTTTTCTCTTGACTACTCGTGTCTCATCTTACTTTCAGAGTAAGAAATGTCTGATCGTGTACACCTCATTTAGTACTACAGACCTTCCATGACTCTACATTCTCTTTTCAAGAGAAGTCTCACCTTTACAAAGGTATTCCAACAATGTTAGAGTCATTTTATTGAATACGATATATCTCTATAGATTCAGTCATCGTATCAATATCACTATCAATGAGCGAACCATTCGATTTGAGAACATAAATGACATGATCATTTCTCGTGTCTCTTAGCACTCATACCTTAACTAAGCTCATTGATTCATATCATTGGCTCATCAACAATTAGTGTCATCAACTCATGGACTGTTTTGGATCATCGAGCTATTCATGTTGCTCTATTCAGATTTTAATATCTAAATCTCCATTTAACCACTAGGTCCATTTGATGTACTTTGAGCTTACACAAAGCTGCAATTCGGAAGTACCATCATTTCAGGTTTCGTTCTCATTTCTGGAGAATACCATCAAGTATACAAAATACTTACTAATTGTTGAAATCTACTAGCAGTCTAGTGATTTGCCTCACATGGTAGATCAATTTCACTATTGATTACCGTTTTTCCATAAACATCATTTCATGGAATTCTAGTCTTTTAAAGCTCTCAGATATACCTCTAAAGCAAAACAAGACACAAGACTTTGTCCTATCACATTTGCTTCATTTAGGTTTATCATCACAGATTCTCTACGATTTCATCCATTGGCTCATAATGCCATTTAGGATAAATCATCTCTAGGAATTTCCATAAAATACTTTTTCCATCAAACATTTCTTATGAATATCAAAATATTTAATATTCTTTCATAAGAAGTCAACAAGCACTACCATAATGTGCATTTTTAGTAAATATACCATTTCAAGTAATATCTTACTATACTTGGTTAGACGTCAACCCCCACATTCGAATGAACTTCTCGGATGAGTCTATACCGTTAGGTCAACCGCCACATTCGAAGGAATTCGTAGGATGACTCTACACCGTTAAGAGTTTTCATTTACTCTTTTGGGATATTTTATTTAAAAGATCACCGACCTATATAGGTTTCCCACATCGCTTTATCATTTCTAGCGACTTTCCGTTTCACTACTATATATAACTAGTACATACGGAAAAATGACATTTGCGAATAATCTTGTAGTGTGAACACAATCACAAAAAGATTTTACGTATTCGCTCTCACAATCATGTCATACCACAAATGATACGGAAATAGATTTAGAATCATTTATGTAAGTATCATTTAAGTGATTCTCGTATTATCACTTTAAGACAAAATTGCTTTGTCAACCACACTGACTTATCAAAAAGTATCGCTTGTTCAACAAATGAATCAAACATAAGATTCTTATCCCATAAACTTCTTTTAAGGATATATTCTTTCACTGCAACACTTTCGTGTTTCAACTGATTGCGGGAATATCTCTTATCTATACAACATACTTAGAATAAGAGATGACCAGATTTCCCAATATCAAGTAACCATTTATCCTGGCTATTACTACAACAAATTGAAGTAATATCCATGCCATCAAGGATTTGGTTAATCAATCACTTCAGGGATTTCAATTTACTATCCCTTATGGCGCATATTTCCCATCTCGTAGGGTAAAATGTGAGTCTGCAAACTCTACACAAAATACTGCCCATTTCCAAGTCATTTCAGTACAACAGTACTTGACTACACTCGAGTGACTTTCTCAATTCACATATAAATTGATATCTCAGCTCAAGTCTGAGTTACGCCGTCTCGCTATGAGTTCACGTTTTACACTCTTGACCCAAACATGGTCCCATTCGAGTCTCATTCTTGCTCGAATATATTTCCCTTTAAGCTAGACTCAATCGAATTCGAGTCTTAGTCTGGTATTCTGCCTTACCGGCTCAACTTAGAGTTTTCCACGTACTTTTTCAAGTCCTTAGTGATATCTCTCTACCTTGTCAAAATTCATCTATTGCTGAATTTTAAGGTTTTCGGTCCCCCACATTGGACCGATATTATCATCTCCACACATATAGTTCCTCGGAACGTTGTGTCTTGGAGTTCCTAGACCATATGTCTATGGATTAGATAATCTTAGAATTTTCAGTTCTTTCTGACCGAAATTCTAGACTTACCAAAGTCTCGGTATCCCTATCTCAGAATACAAAATTCTAGATTTGACCATATTGTCTTGGGATTTTCAAATCTCAGATTATTCAGATTTCTCAACCAATCTGAAGATTTATCAAATTCTTCAATTATGAGTAATTAGAATTTTAACCTCAGAATTCTTAGGTCTCTCAACCATAATTCTGACGATTATTTAATTCTCCGATTACAAATAATCAGAATTTCAGCATAGTTACGAAAACTCATGCTTTCAGGGTTTCTCGTTATGGTTCTTAAAACCAATACCCTTGACATAGTAAAATTACTCATGTCATCTCGTTCGTATTTTATAGATTATACTATAATCAAAATATCGAACACAGAGCCGTGTGCTCATCTCATGCAATATACAATTGCCAAGGTCTTACGAAGCTTGCTGTGAATTCATGACAATTGCACACAGCACATTGCCAAGTCTATCACATAGCATAACTTCTGCCATTAGTTCCTGGTGATTGCAAACAGCAAACCAACCACAAAACCGTAGACATAGCATTGCCAACATCATATCTCATAAAATTGCATGTATAATAAGCCAGATAATATAAACAAATTATAATATTGCATACAATTATACATCGTCAACTCAAGTTCAGATTCAAACGGTCATAACCGAAATCAACATGCATACAATCTTACATACCATATGATCAAAATCATTCACGAGTCATGCAAGATTAAAATACTGGATTATATTACTATATCATACTCATATATCTCGTATGAAAACAATAAATCCACACAATCGCATGCACGAACACATTAAACATCAAAGCATGCATACATATAATTCATATACTACGTACAGATAACTCTTGCATGCCCAATATACATTAATTGTATCATGCATAAAATCAATCAATTTCATGCAAAACAATTAATCAGTTCATGCATCAGCACACACTTCTTATAAACACACGTAGATACATCATTGTATGCATTTGTAGGTTTCAAATTCTCATACATATTAATCATCACGTACGCATGCACTCAAATTAGGCAACAAATTCACCAAATTAATTCAGCATGCATCTCTGTATATACATGATTTCCAAGGTCAAAACCTAATGCATTCAAGCATAATAATAATGAAATTGATTTAAACCTAAGTGCGAACCATGCACAAAATCATCATATATATCACCATAGATTAATAATACACAGAATTGCAAATTAATCCATTCATGCATAATTCGGTATCTCATGCAATTATATATGCCAAGCATTTAAGATTCAATTCACGTTGAAATTACAAATTCTCATCAATTTCAAATCAATCTTAACATGCATATAATTAAACCGAGGCAAGAGAAATAATCATGTTTATCAAAATAAACCCATCCAAACTAAATTGAATACCACATCTAATTCGATTTATTGGGATTGATACTCTAACCTTCGTTTAAAAGTCGAGATCAAAATATCTCTAATTGATCAACACCATCTCCTCCACGATGCTTGTTGATCCTCGTAATTGATATTTGTACATGCCAAGAAAACTCGGCAAACCATTAGAAAACTTCACATGAGTTTTTCGGATTTAAGTTCATAAACAACAATTTCCGAAAAACCCTGAATCAAATAATACTCATAAATATCATGCTCATATAAATATATAATATAAGCACATAATTAATCATGCATCCCTACTTTTGGTTTATTCAATATAATAACCTTAGCATGCATAATTTATAACTCACGTAGCATGTAGTTTTCAAAATTCTAATCACATTAAATTTTCAAAAACCACAATAATATTCCCGTAAAATATTCTATAATTTTCCGAAAAATTACACATCAATATCCGCCCTTTAAAAGTTTCATAAGTTTCAAGACTGTAGGAACTATATTGACAGTAATTTGTAGTAAATAAAATTACAGAATATAAATTACAGAAAACACATGAATAATAAAATACAAGTTATATTATTTATATTAATCATGCAAAACATGCCAAGAGTTACAAATAATTATGCATACAACATATTAAATATCCTAAACACAAAAGCATAGATCATTATGGAGTCGAGCTAGTCTCCGCCCTTGAAACTTATGAGGCCAACAAATGACACCAAAGTCCCATAGGATAAAACCATAAGGTAACATACAAAGTTACCTGGATTTTGTAGAGCCGATCTTCAATCACAATGACTTGACTCTCAACTCACTCAGCACCAATGAAAACACCAACACTCTCAATTTAATGTATCTATTACTAGGAGTACAAACGTGTGTAAAGGTTCTTTTCATATTGACTGATGGCTCTATATATATACTCCTAAATCCTATGAATTAGGAAACATAATTTTCAGCTGGAAAGATTCTCAATCCAATACGCATATGGATTCTCTCACAAAATAAGGTAAACTGTGTTTTAATTATAGCATAAGAACTTTCCCAAATAATGAAAGTCTTATCTTTATGGAATAACACAAAGTAATTTCCATAAACCAAAAGAATGTACTATAAATTCTTCAATGAAAACACATTCCGGGCTTTTCTAGAATGTTCAACATATGAACTTCATAAACAATAGAAATCCTATTTTGGGTAAATTTCTTTAACCAAAACTTTCTATATCTCATTCATCTCCGAATGATAAGGCCCAAAAGTTATTATGACTGTAACTTTCAATTTACCTTAAATAAATCATTTTCCAACAATGTACTCTTGTTTTTATCTCCAATCATAATTAGCTGGTTAAATTAAATGATTTCAATGAAATATATAAGTATTTGTGTCGAAATATCTGAACATCTTCGTGGTCTTAACTTTTACGCGGAATGACGCTCTATCCCATTTCGACCTAGATGGGAAGTCAACTAAAATAATTAGGTCAACTTTAATTGTTAATTATATAGATTGTTTTTTTTTTTTTGATAAACATGATAAAACGTCGATAATGATACTCCCCTATACTTCAATTTATAGCTGCCAAAACATTACTGAAATGGGCAGCAAATAAATTACTCAAAACCAACATCACTGGTGAATTCAACACATTTTACAAGATTTGGGGTTGTTATACAAGTATTTTTAATTATTTGAATTATTTTTGTTTGTATATAACTGATATTTTTATACTTGAGTTTGACCTTTATTTGGGTTGATCTTTCATTTGGTTTGATCTTTTAGATTTTCTGCCTAATATTTTTATTTGGTTTAATCTTTTAGGTTTTGGGCAATACTCTTCACTTTATTTCATTAATTTTTTATGTTTATTAATTAAAATAATTTATATAGTAACCCTATCTAGTATCATTTGGCCTTCCCTTACCATAAGAGAATCTTATAGGAGACGCTCTCTATCGGAATTGAACATGAACATATAATCTAAATAAAACATAAATAAATAAGTTAAGATTAACAACCCCTTACACTAAACATATAGGATAATGTTCATTTCATTTACAAAGCGCGCGCGACACACTGAGAACAAAAACGAGAGACAGATAATGGAGGATAAAACAAAGACAGAAATGTTGCTATTATGTTTTTAATTAGATTAGATGATTTCACGAATTAAAAGGAAAGAAAGTCCTAATAAACATTTCTGATACTAGATGATGTTTAAAAGTGAACGAGATCCCTTATATATATGACAATAAATCATAACCAAGGAATAAAATCTCTAAATAAAGAAAGAAATATTATCGTGATATCGATGTTGTGTCATCCAAATAAATACTATAAGTGCATATTTATCGAATTATAAGAAGTAAACCAGCACAAAGGATTCCTAACCGTTATCAATTTAGAAGGATGAAGTCGATAAGTATTTTCCAATATGTAGTCATTTTTCTGTTTGCTATTCAAGCAACAACACGCGTTGCGGCGGAGGCCGACGTCGATCATGACGTACAGAAGCGGTTGTTGAGAACGAGCCTCCCCCCTCCACCGCCTCCTCAGCCCAATACACCTCGTCGTGCGGGGATACCGCCACCACCGCCGCCACCAAGAAGCGGTTTTGTGCCAGATAGGAGGCTGAGAAGCGGCATTCCATCGCAATCATAAAATGTAATCCTCATTAATAAATGGGGAATCTGGAAGTAATGTTAATGTCCACATTTGAAATATAACCTGCACTTTTATCTACAGCTATAAAATATTATAGTTCCAGTTGTTCTTGTTGTGCTTCCTTCCTTGGAACTTAGACGCAACAAAACGAAAGCAACTGAACTTGACTAGGGCCTGTTTGCCCGAACTTATTTGTAGACCAGTTCAGTTCAGTGAAAATATAATTTGATGAAATTTAGGTTAATTTAGTCATGCTGATTCCATTTTTCAATACATCAATTTTCACTCCAGTTCAGTTTAATTCAGTACAACAAAAAATAAGCTCTAACAAACATGAGTATATCAGGAAGAATTGCATCTATATATCTCTCACGATTTGTTGGAACTTTTTTTCATTACATATACTTTGTTGTCTTGTATTCTGATTGAACTAATTAGTAATGGAAATAATGGATCTTTGATTCTTGGCTTTTGCGATAAACAAAGTAACATTTTTATGAAAGGAATATAAATTACTTAATTTGTCCTACTCTATTTTGTCAAATTTCTTTTTTGACATGTTTCATTGTTTTTTAATTTTCAACATTATTTTAATTTCCCAAATTTTACAAGTCAATATAGTTTTTTATGCATAATACTTAAAATAATTTAATTAAGCAATTTGAATGGTCCATCTCACATTTTTCATTTTCTATATTTCAAAACAAACTATCCAAGTAAAACACCAAGAAAATTTACTGCATTAAAGAAAATATGCATTAAAGGAAAATTTGCATTAAAGAATTTAATTAGGTGGCTAAAAAAAATCTAAATTAAAGAGCATAATTAGCTTGCTCAAACTACTATACGTCTAATAAAGAAGGCCTCAAATTTTGAGCCCTACCAGATGCATGTCGGACAGCCCGCACTGATCTTGGACCGCCCTGTTGGTTCGGATGAGTATTAACCTATAGTTGTCATAAACGCATATATATCATATCGGAGGGCACATATTTCTCATAGAGCTAAAAAATGGGGAATCAATATAAACATCATCTCATAACTAATAATGAGAGTCGTGTTTTTGACTTTTGATGGCTCTCCGTTTTTACTGGATTTGCTTCCCAAAGTGTGTATGCCATTTTGCATGGTATCGTTGATATCATCACCTCCATCGTTACATGGGTGCACCTCGTCCCTATGTGATGTTAAACGGCCAGGGAAGCTCTTACGGCGGCCGGTACAGCTCCGGCGGCTACGACAAAAGATCCGGCAGATCGTCCTGCCTGAAATGCATATGCTGCTGCTATTGCGCACTTTTCCTCATCGTCTTCATCCTGGCTGCCCTAACCGTGTATTTCTACACCGCCTACGAGCCCAAGGTTCCGACGTACAAGCTGCAGGGCCTCGACGTCAAAGCCTTCGACGTTCAGCCGGATTTCAGCCTGAACACCGTGTTCGTCGTTAACGTCGAGGCCGAGAATCCGAACAAGGCCATCGGATTCACCTACGGCTCAGGCAGCTCCGTGGTTGTGGAATACACGGATTCCGTGCTGTGTTCGGGCGCAATACCCATCTTCCACCAGCCTCCGGCGAATGTGACTGTGTTTCCGATCGAGCTGAGAGGGCGGAGCGAGTACGGGTCGGGGCTCCAGGAAGCGCTGGATGACAGTAAGAAGCAAGGAAGGATTCCGCTGCTGGTGAAGATTCAGGTGCCGGTCAACGTAGTGGTCGGGAAGTTGACCACAAGGCGGATTCTTGTTTTTGTGAATTGTACCTTGGTTGTCGATCAATTGGCTGCCCACAAGAAAATTAACATCTTGTCTAGCACTTACACTTTTGATTACAAGTTGTGAATTCAAGTTTAATAAATTAAGGTATCCAAACTTATTCATCAATCATCATCATCATAGAATCTGCATTTTTGACCTTGTTTTCCAGACATGCTTGATCAAAGATATACGATCATCTTCGGTTATGTATAGTGCCTTATCTATCATGTCTCTGCTTTTGATAGTTCTGTTACATTACCTTTTTCGGTTCATTGAGTTATATGTCTTTATGGAGTGTTCTATCTACTGAAATTCTCGATGAATATGAGAAGATCGGATTCAATAACTATGGAGTAACCTGCAGCATATATATGAGATCGTTAATTTGATTAAATTTATAAGTTGAGCTGATGATGTACTAAGTCTAAGGCCCTGTTTACCAGAGCTTATCTGTAGATCAGTTCAATTCAGTTCAGTTCAGTTCAGTGAAATGTAATTTGATGAAATTCAGGCTAATTCAGTCATACTGATTCCATTTTTCAATACATCAATTTTACTTCAGTTCAGTTCAGTTCAGTTCAATTCAGTTCAGTACCATCAAGAAATAAGCTCTAGTAAACAGGGCCTAAGGTTTAATTTGATGTAATTCATTTGCATTTCGATGAAGCATATCTGATGGGATTCCATTCCTTATTTAGTTATGTTATTATTCATTTTCCTATTCTAAGGCCCTGTTTACTAGAGCTTATTTCCACCACGTACTGAACTGAACTGAACTGAACTAAACTGAACTGAACTGAATTGAACTGAACTGAACTGAAGTAAAAATGATGTATTGAAAAATGGAATCAGCATAACTGAATTAACCTGAATTTCATCAATTACATTTTCACTGAACTGAACTGAACTGAACTGAATTGAACTGAATTGAACTGAACTGAATTGAACTGAACTGAACTGAACTGATCTACAGATAAGCTCTGGTAAACAGGGCCTAATTAACATAGTTAATTATAGTAATAGTTGTAAGGTATTTTCTTTTCTTAGTTAAATGGTTATTCTCATAAATGTTTATATAATTAAGATGACATATTCATGTAATTATTCATTGAAAACAATCATTAATTCAATAGAACATGTTTTTTTAAAGTAGGTGAATCCCTAATCAAAAGGTTCAATAGGATGACAGACCACAACACAAAGGTCATATCACCCTTGAGGTATCGAATCTCATCATTTGGTGTCACAGCCAAGTTGAAATTCGATAATTGTTTTTTTCCACGCCTCATGTTGCCGACGAAGTTACACGATGATACTACTACACACGGATCCTCCATTAGGTACCTTGCCGCTCAGCTTGAAGTCATAAAAGCTAATATGAGAGTTATTTCCGAGCAGACACACAATCATAACCCTATGATCGACGAGTTTCGATGGAGACCATCCATCTGAAAGGTATTTGAGTTCCTTAGTATCAATCGTACATTAGTTCACTTGGAAAATTGACTTGGCGCCAATTTTCCACACTCCTTTGTAAGAGGTTTGGCTCCGGCAAGAATTTGTACTCAATGACTACCCACTACAAACCTTCTCACATGAGATTAAGAGTTGATAGTCCAGCAGAAGTTCATGTTCTTCCTCCAACCAGTCATGCTTCAGAAGTGGTCATATGTCAAGTGGATGTGAACCCTACAATTAAGGATTTTGGTGAATTCTCTAGCGTTAAACGTCTTACTTGGTTTGAACAAGAGAAACGGCGAGAACATTGATGCCGGGCGAATCCACACTAGTAATCTGGGCCTCAGATAGCTGATGTATCCGAGGGCTTTTGGGTGTCAATTGTTGATGAAGTCGCTAATGGCTCCTGACTATCCGAACTCCTTGATCTCGGATGGGACTTGCTTGAGACCTGTTCTCCGATACCTGCAAAACAAGCCCCCCGGCGCTACCCCGGGGGTGGTAGCTCCGGTGTGATGATGAGATTTCATGCCTTGAAAGATAAAACTCTGTATTCAAGAGTCAGAGAACTTACCTGGAATGGCTGATTGTAGCCTCTATTTATAGGCATCTTGGATCTAGTCATGTGCCTTCTTATCACACGTCACCTTCTTGTACCTCGATGTGGTCATGGTCACGTGACTGTACCAGCCGAACCTCCCTTTTAGCTGTCCATCACATGTATCAGAAATTCTTGGAAGGTCACCTTTGCCAATCACCTTTGTTATTATCAAACATGGACTGTGTTTTCAATTTGACGAGGTCTACAAACTAGGACTGTGTTTTCAATGTGACGAGGTCTACAAACTAGGACATTATTGTGTCATTCCACAAGCAGTTTTACTTGAAGCTTGTCCTCCAAACATTGATCAGCAGGAGAACTCTTCCTTACTTGCTTTAGAGGGATCTACTTGATCAGAAACAAAATGTGCTACACCTCCAATTCAAGATTCTCCAACTATTGTTCAAGATTCCAACTCCTCCGATGACTTTATACATTCCATTTTTGGTCGTACATGTGATTTACCAGTTCCGGTAGTGGAAATCTTCGCAAGTTCAAACAAGATTACTGCTTATCAACGTGAAATACGAGTTCAACAATCTCCAGGTTTTCGAGTTCAGGTTGTAGTTGAGAGGTGTCTGATCACTTTCGTTATGGAAGAAGTAGTTCATGCCCTTATCGGATATTCACTTTTCAAGAATATTGGATTGCAGGCGAATGTTTGTTTTCGGATATGGTTGATTCCATGGGATGGTTACCCTAAAAAAATTTTGGAATGGTTGATTCCTTGGCATATTGTGCCAATTTACAGACTTGAGGACAAGCCTTCGTTCAACAAACGGTGATCCAACAACACAGGGAGTCAACTATCCAACCCATTCAGCCAAAACATGTGACAAAAGGTGAACGATGTTTATTAAGCCTGGTCAGTGATATTTGTTTTTGAATATCACTGAATAAATTAACTAGTAAGTAATAATTACTTAGCATTTTATTGGAAAAATAATATAATTAATACAAATTCAAATCTTAAATTTAGCTGTATATTCATATTTTGGTGGACAAACAACTTCAAATCTATTAAAATTGCATTGGAACAACCCCTGATTAATTTTTGTGACATTTGTTATCATAATTGATTCATGATACATATATTTTCTTTTACATCAGCATCTTCTTCGAATTTACAGGGGTATCACCGTATAAATGAACTAAATCAGGATAAAACAAGTTATTCTGCAATCAAAACTTGACCGAGTTGCTCGCAAATAACTCAGTTCATTTACCCATATTCACGAGTTCTATATTTGTGAAAAATCATGATATAATTTTTTAGAAAAAGTTCATGATATAATTGTTGTAATTTTAATTGATGAATTACTATTATAATTTTTGGAGTATTAACGAGTTTTTTTCTTAAATAACCTTATTTACGAAACTAAGTCCATAAATAACACTCAGTCCGTTTTAATTCATTATCTAATACGACGTAGCACTCCATAAACCTTGGTGGAACTATATGATCTTATGTGTCAATATCTTAAGGGGTTTGCTACATGCAGGACCATTTTTCTCATGCAGGACCGGTTTTTTACCAAAATGCCCCTTTTATTGTGAAGGCAAAAAAACTACTCAAAATGCAAGGGTACACTTGGGGGTATTATGGTAAAAAATTAGTCCTGCATATAGCAATTGGGTATCTTAAATATGGACTAAATTAACTTATGTGTGTGAAACTTGCAAATATTAGTAATTTTATAAGATACCAATTTGCAATTTATTTTTCCAAGTTATGAAAATTTACATAGTTTTTAGGTCAGAGAGGGGCTCTAACAATGAATTTAGGGAAATTCTAATGTAGGATTTCAATCTGCCTACCACGCTATTGAACATCATCCATAATTTAATCAAAATCAGGATATCAAGATCATCAAACATGATAATTCATAAACATTCCATCACATACCAACCAAAGTACATAGTTGATTTTAATCCACACAATACCCCATTATTACAACACACAAAGGATTCTTAAAAGTATGTTAATCAAACCACATGACCCATCAAGCTCCCACACATAAATCAAAATCAAATAACAAACTGCAAGATCTTATTCAACCTGCCACATCATCGTATCTCCAAATCACATTTTCAATCATCATGCCACATTACATGCTTTCAAGGCAATTTCATCACCACTTTATAAAATGTCACTACATAAACCACTTATCGCTCCATTGATCGTCCCTATAAAGTATAAACCAATTATCGCTCCATTAAACGTCACTACATAAACCCCTTATCACTTAATTGAAAGGTAGCGGGTTCAAAGGAATAAAAAACAAAAACTAAGTAGTGTATAAATAGCGGTCCGATCTATAACGCCTATACTAAGAAATCAGATCGGATATGGCAGCTGTAATCTCATCGGAGGAGGGACCAGTGACGAAGAGTAAGATGGATTCAGTGCTCGTGGTACGATTTTTTATGATGAAAGTAATTTAGTCAATGTAAGAGTAGGATTTGTTTTGATGATAGTGTCTAGATGAATATAGTTTTTACAAGCTTTGGATGAACTCAAACGAGGATATATGCTTACCATGCCTTTCTTAGCTGTTACAGCGAGGAAAAACTCAGAGATAACCAAACTGTGGAACCGGAGGATACTCATGCTGAAGTTTTCCAGTTCAAATATCACCAAAAATCATAAAACCAACAGATTACTCACACTTTAACTTGCCTCTTGAACAAGCATCAGTAACTCATGTTCAAGAGCATGAGATATTAAATCGTGTCGAGGAAGATCTCAATGATACAATCACTACACCACGGTGAAGGCCAATACCTCAATCTGTCCGACAAGTAAAGAGTCTTATGATGTCACATGCGCACATGTGACTTATGATGAGTCTTATGATGTCTTGAAAGCTCTGACCATGACCCTTGGGTAAAGAGGTGCACTCCTATGAACTGGACAAAAACATTCACCTGCAATTTTTACAATAGAGAAGAGGAAGAAAAGAATAGAAACTACTAACCCAACTTTCCTTTGCATCTTTTGGAAAATCATACCACTGAACGGCATCGTTTTAGCATATGGGGATATCAAAATTACGACTCTGCCCCTGGAAGGAAGATAAGGAGAAATTTTATCAAAGAATTCTCATTATAATTTTGCTCTTGATAAATATATTGTTTAGCCACCCACAATGAAACTTAGCTCATACATCATGTAGAATGAGTTTCATACCCTACTCTGAAACTAAGCTAAATAGCTTAGTTTTGCTTATTAGGGGTGATCATGGTTTGACTAACCACCGTTTATTCTACAAAATTTTGGGTGAGACATGGTAGTACAAATAATTTCTAATTGGATAGTTTGTGTTTCATCCTTGTTAGAACCATCGGTATTATTTTATTTTTCAGGACACAATACAGGAAGAGAGAGGAACCCCCAAAGAGGTTAGTCATGCTTTCTAACATGATTAAAACCATCATTTTTCTAATGTTGAAACAATTATTTACTCGTCCACGTAAACAGCAATTAAGTACTAAAGTCAAACATTTGTATAAATATATATATATAATGTCATTAATAACATTTAGTATGACTATAATACATAGTAGTGATTCTACAAACAACGATTAAGGAGTTAAGATTTGACAATATCAAATAGTATTTTCATATCAATAAAAAGAATTACCACTGTTTAATATATATCACATCATATATGACCGGGCCTATTGGGTTTAGGAGCCGGTGGAGTGGGAAAGGTTTTTCTTGACAACCTATGTGGCGGAGGCGGCGGTGGTACGACACTGTTTACTCCTTCCGACAACGTATCAAGAGGTGGATGTGGGACATTGGGTTTAGGAGCCGGCGGAGGGGGAAGACCGCTTCTCAGGAGCCGTTTTGGTGTAGCAGTGCTTCCTGCCGCTGCCGCAACTTGAAGAGCTAACAAAAGCACCAAAAGACAATGAAAAAGGCTGATCAATTTCATAGCTCTACTTTTTTTAATTGGATATAAATCACTAGAATATTTTTCATGTTTATATATAGAGAAGGTGGTCAGCCAGACAAGGGAAGTTTTGCGAAGATATTATTTTTGATGATTGTATTCATTTATTGTGAATCTTAAATTTATTATGTTAGTCCATGGATTAAAATTTTGATGATAGAAATGAATTTTAATGGTTACCTGATGTATCATTTGATAATAATAATAATCTTTTGCTTTAGTTGAAAAATTCAAACTAATTCAGATCATTTATGTTAAGTAATGATAAAATATAATTTTGATAAATATCAACTTATTTATCCATATTGTTATATACTCCCGCCATCCTAGTTGTATCTGGAAATTTTAACATTTTCAGTCAACTCTAAAAATATTTGATGATCAACTAAATCTTTAATTATGTACAAAATTAGTTATAAAACTAGATCAATATATTGAAAAAAACATGATATTACAAATTCAACAAGATCACGTATGATAAAAATTATATATATATATATATATATATCAATACAATTTTAAAGTCGAAGGCAAGAAACTTTGGCTAAATGAATATTTAAAGTGCAGAAAAATGAGTTGGGACAAAGGATTATTATTTTTTACATTTCTAATTAATTCTTATCCCTTCAAATAATTTTATGAGAACAAAGCTTTAAGAACCTTTTCGGGTGCTCAACAAGAATTCTACGCTCGCTTCTCTCCATAAAAATCCTCGTGCTCTCTCCTCTCTCTATTATTGGATTCTTTCACTATTTCCTTTCTGGCCGTCACAGTAATAAAACGGATACATTCACCGGAAAAGTACTTGATAACGGTCCCAAAACAGTCCACCACCGCTCCGCCAATGACGGAGCCACCGCCTGCCATCGCAAATCCCTATTCCCCCTCTACACAAAACCCACCGCTGAACCCCTTTCAACCCATATCATTTATTTCTGCTCTTACGAATCGATCGCCGCCACTATGCGCTCTTCCAAACAATCCCAACTTAAATCCAAAAAGAGAGTTTTTGGGAGATATGACATGTATCTACACCGAAGAACAGGTTCAGATGCTATCATCTCACTACTCCAATGCCTTAATTGGTAAATTTTCAAGGGGTCGCCCTACCATGGATCAACTGCAGCAAGAATTCAAAACAATTGGATTCATGGGACAATATCAGCTCGGTCTGATCGACTTCAAGCATGTTTTTATCCGATTCGAGCTCATGAAGGACTTTCAGAGATGCTGGATTATAGGACTTTGGATCTTCAACAAGTTTCCAAAGTTCCCGATGAAAGTTCTTCGCTGGACGCCTGATTTCTCCCCTCATACAGAATCTTCAATCGTTCCTCTCTGGGTAACAGTATCAGATATCCCTATCTTTTTTTACAACATGGGTACGATTGCATATGTAGGAAATTCAATTGGGGCTTTTATTAAGATGGACGCTGCTACTGAATGTCTTACTCGTCCATCTGTTCTTAAAGTTTGTGTTGAATATGATCTCCTCAAGCCTATGAAGCCAAATATTTGTTTAGGTACAGAGAGGAACCATATCAAGTGTAGGGTCAAGTATGAAAATGTCCCTTCTTATTGTGCTATTTGCTCTATGATTGGCCATTCAAATCTGGATTGTAGATTTAATCAGGCTGCAAAACTCAGAATGTTCACATCCCTCCTAAGACCATTGCTGATAACAACACAAAACCCACTATCCCCTGCTATAGTTTGTGCCTGGATGCCTACTGGAAACAAGATCACTAATCCTCCCTCTATTTTAGAGATGGAATATGATGAAATAGCTGAGGCCTTGGGACTGTTTATAGATAGAGACACAGTGATAACCATCCCTACTATCCAGAGTGTCACTTCACCATCCTCTGATCCTGAACTTTATCTCCCTACCCATGCCAATGCTCAACCTTCTTTGGTGGCTGACATGCCTAGAGAGACTGTTATTGCTCACTCTGTGCACAAGCCTACCCAAAGTGATTCAAATGCTGATCCTCTGCTACTGCCTACCTCAGAAATCTCACCAGTCCTGCAGAAACAGCCTTCACCTCTTTCCCATACTCCTCTATCAACCATGATGCAGGATAATCCATCCCAGATGGATGTCCCAAGAAAATCTCTGGAACATAGTTCTCCTAAGTCACTATCTGTTCCAGAACACTCTTCTACAAAAGCTCCATTTGCTCCTTTCCCAGTTGAGAATGTGATGGAAAACTCAGAAGAGATTGTTCAGTGGTCTTCTCCAACTCAAGAATCACTAATATAATTGATTCCTCACAGTATACCCAGGCTACTATCTCAAGGAAAAGAGGCCCTAAGTATGCAAGAGATGACATTCAGCCAAGAACCAGTAAATTTTTCTCTCCTCTCAGTTCCATTTTTGCAGCTAAATTTTTTTTCTTCTCTCAGCAGAGAACTCCTCAAAACAGGTTTCTACCATTAGCTATTGAGGATAGTTCAGATGATTCAGAAGATCAACCTGATGCTTCAGAATTCATTCCATCTTCTGAACAAATGAAGGAGAACTCAGAGGACAATCATAACTCATCTCCTATCTCTTAGGTAAGTATTCCTATTCCCTCCCCATCTAATAATGGTAAAGGGAAGAAGAAAACAAAAAAAAACCCAAAATGATAGCTATTTTTCTCAGATTAATAAAATCATGACTAGGTCTAAAAGCACAACCACTGTTTCACATGATTAGTACAAACCTCAAAATTGAATTTCTTGTGTGGAATATTAAAGGGATGGACACATCTCTGGATAGGTTAACAACTCTGATATCTTTACACAAATTTGAGCTGGTTTGTCTAATTGAACCCTTACATGATAATTCCAAATGTGATCATTATAAGCACTTGTTGAAGTTTGATAAAAGTATGTATGCTAGCAATGGACAAATTTGGATTTTCTGGAACTCTTCATTAAATCTATCTGTTGTCAGAGATCATGAACAATTCTTATCTACCCTTGTCAGTAGCCAGAAATTGAATTCTACAATGGAAGTAGTTTTCACCTATGGACTAAGGACTAGGAAAGGTAGGAAAAGCTATGAGCTGACTTGCAACATTTCTCCTCTGCTCCAACTATTTTCATAGGTGATTTCAATGCCATAACTTCTATAAATGAGTATAAAGGTCCCTCAACTCCTAAATTAGGCAGCATGAAGGACTTTAATGAATATGTAGATTTTATGGCACTGGAAGAAATAAATACAGTGGGGAATTTCTTTACCTGGACTAATAATAGAGCTCACCCCACCATTCAGAGAATTGATAGAGGTCTATGCAATGCTGATTGGAGAACTGCTTTTCCTTCTTCCTATATTCAAGTTCTTAATAGGAAATCTTCTGATCATAATCCTCTTCTTTTAACTATTGGTAGTGCTATTCAATCTTCACCCATGCCTTTTAAATTTTTAAATACATGGTATAAAAGGCAGAATTTTAATGATATAGTTAGATTGAATTGGTCTCAACCTCTTTCTGAAACTGGCCTTCTAGGTTTCTCCCTTAAACTAATCCGACTGAAAAAATGCCTTAGAATATGGAATAAAATGGAATTTGGTAATGTCCATGAAAATGTGACTAAGGCTGAGAATGAGTTAAGTATTTAGGAAATAATTTATGACCTGAATAACTCTTCTAATGAGTTAATAAAACTCAAAAAAGCCAAAGCTACCCTTCTAAAGGCCATTAAAGAGCAAAGGCACTTCTGGAAACAGAAGGCTAAAATCAAATGGTTGAAAGAAGGGGATGATAATACCAAGTTCTTTCACAATTCTGTTAAGGAGAAAAAAGGGAGACTTAGCATCACTAAGATTAAAAATGGCCAGGGTAGATGGCTAGATGACAATAATGAGATTGAACTGGAAGCCATATCCTACTATGATAATCTCCTCTCAGAAGAGTCCACAGATGACCAATTTAAATCTCATTTTCTCTGTCAAATTCCCACTCTTATTCATGATGAGGATAATAATAAATAAACTTATGCAACCAATTTCATTATTGGAAGTTAAAAATATTGTCTTCTGTATGAATAAGAATAGCAGTCCAGGACCTGATGGTTTCACTGCTCAGTTTTTTATTAAATCATGGGATATCATTGCCTATGACCTACTATCTTCGGTTTCTGATTTTATGTTAGGCAAGTTTATTTCAAGAGGTGTTTCTAGTACTTGGATTACTCTTATCCCTAAAAAGGAAACACCAACTTCCTTTGATGACTTTAGACCAATTAGCCTTTCTAATGTTCTAAATAAAATCTGCTCTAAATTGCTAACGGAAAGGCTAAAGTTTTTAATGCCAAAGATCATCTCTCCTCATCAATCTGCTTTTATGAAGGAGAGTGATATTTCTGATAATGTGATTTACATGCAAGAAATGGTTAGATTTTTAAATAAAAAATCCAAACTTCCTAATTGTATAGTTAAACTTGATTTGAAAAAGGCTTTTGATAGAGTTAGATTGTCTTTCCTTAAATATGTTCTTCTCAAGTTTGGATTCCAAATTTTTTTTGTTGATGTCATAATGAAAAATCTTTCAGCAACTTGGTTTTCTGTTCTTTTAAATGGTAAATCTGTTGGTTTTTTCAAACCTTCTAGGAGTATCAAACAGGGAGATTCTCTTTCCCCTTTTCTGTTTAACATTTTCAGTGAAGTTTTTACAAAATCATTAGCCTTTGCTTTTGAAAAAGGTAAGCTTCAATACTTTGACATACCAGGTAATGCTCTCAGAATTTCTCATCTTACCTATGCTGATGATACTGTGATATTCCTTAATTCTGATAGACTTACTCTTTCTAGACTTAAGACTTTTCTAGTTAAATTTAAAGAATCCTCTGGTCAAAAGATCAATTTTGACAAGAGTGATTTATTCATCAGTAAGCATGCCTCTTTACCTCAAATCCATAACATTAAAAGATCTCTGGGAATGAAACTAGGAAGTTTTCCTATGAAATACCTAGGGGTCCCTATTTATAGAGGTACAGCTTAGAATGTATATTTTCAACCTCTACTTGAACAAATTGACAAAAGGTTGAATAACTGGAAAAACAGATGGCTGTCTACTGGTGGTAGGATAACTCTGATTAAGTCATGCATCTTTTCCATTCCACAGCATATGTGGTCTGTTATTTCTCCTCCAAAACAGGTCATTAAAAAAATAGAAAGAAAAATGAGCATATTTTTTTGGGGAGAAAATGACTTAAAACCCAAAAAGTCTTGGAAAAGATGGGATGAACTCTGTTTCCCTCTGAACCAAAATGATTTGGGTTTTAGATCAATCTCTTCAATTATTCATACTTGCTCCACCAAGTTGTGGTGGAAATTTCAAAACTCTAAACCGTTATGGACACATTTTATTGCTTCCCTGCCTGACTCTTATAAAAACTCTCCTAACTGGAGAAGAATTTGTTCAGTTGCTGCTTAGTGTGAGAGTCAATCTAGAGTGATTATTGGTAAAGGTCTATGCAATTTTTGGACATCTAACTGGCTTGATGTTGGACTCTTATGTGATCAATGTGACATCTCACACACCTCTATTCCTAGTGCCACAAAGGTCTCTGATTTTCAAGCCAACAAACATGATTATTTGACTCAACTTTCTCCTCTCCTATCTCCTGAAGTACTTCTTCTCTTGCAGAATTCTAAGCTAGCTGAGCACAGAGAGGATAGATTGATCTAGAAACCCAATATCACTGGAGATTTCTCTTTCAAATCTGCTTATAACCAGATCAGAGAACACAGAGGTACTATCTCTTCCATTCATCATCTTTGGAATTCAAAAATAGAGAAAAAGGTTCCAGTGTTTATGTGGAGGCTGATTAATTCCTTGTTGTCTTTTGATAATATTCTCAAAAAAAGGAAATTTAACCTTCCATCTAAGTGCCCTATGTGTATGCATGAGGGTTCTCTTGATCATTTTTTCAATTCCTGTGTTTTTTCTTTAACTGTGAGGAAAACTGTGCACCAATTCTTGGGAATCTCAGATAGACATTTTCATTCTATCTGGGAAAGGCTCTCTTTCTACCTCATTTTCCCGAGCTTATCAAAGTTGCACAACTCCATCATTAGACTTTCACCATCCATTACCTTTTGGAACTTGTGGAAAGCTAGGAATAGATGGCTTTTTGAGAACAGCAAAATGCATGCTCCTTTTGTTATTAATAGCATTAGGGATCAGGTATTTTACATGTTCTCTGCTAAGCCTTTCTATATTTCATCTCAAATGGATGAAGATATAGCTGTCCACTCCTTTCTCCCTCTATGTATCAAACCTCCCAAGCCAAAAATTTACAGAATCTGCTGGACCAAGCCTGTTATAGGTGTTAAAATTAATGTTGATGCATCTTGGTCAGCATCAAATGCTCTGGCTGGTATAGGTTATGTGGTTAGAAATAATATGGGTGGTTTTGTTTGTGCTAGGAGCTCTTGTGTTCATTCTGTTTCAGCTCCAAATCTGCTCTACATGATGCATGCATTTATTCTGATAGTATAATCATTGATTCTGATTGCTTAAATTCCATCTCATTTGTTCTTAATCCTGTGACTGCTCATTGGAAGATTTTTCAACTTGTTGATGATCTGCATCTTTTTGTCAAAAATTGCACCATTCTTCATATCCATAGAGAAGGAAACCAAGTAGCTGATGCAATAGCTAAACTTGCACTGGCTAATAAGAGCAGTGCAATTTTTGATTCCCTTTCTTCTCTCCCAGCAAACTTGCAAGGACTTATTAGGCTTGATCAGCTAAACATGCCTTCACTCAGAATATCAAAGAATGGATACTGCTGATAAAAATCTCCTCTTTTCAGGTACTGCTTTGGTGGAATGAATACACCAACACTTCCAGATGCTACTCTATCTCATTTGACAAGGATGGAGCATGCACTTTTGTCTCATTCTAACAACAATGGAAATGTATCATTTCTGACCTCCCAAAGATGGTGCTGTGGTTTCTTTGTCCCAGTGCTTGTCCATTGTCTCCAATCTCATCTACTAGAAGTAACTCCTCTTACTAGCTCCTGGACAATCTTGTGGTTCGTCTGGGAAACGACTCACTAAAGTGTAAGGGGGTTTTAGTTAGAGCTACACACAATGTTGTCCTAGATGCTTTTGATTCTTTTGTTACATTGATACTCTGAACTGAGCTACTTTGCTCTGGTTGTATTTATTTATTTTTGTGAAGGCCTAGGGAAGCCAAATAGAATTCCCTCCATCATATGATGGTTTAATTAAAAAAAAAAAAAAACCTTTTCGAAACAATGTACCATACTCCTTGGTAGAGTTCGCGAAAATGAGTCACTTAACCGATACTCCTTTTAAAATGTTGTCTTTTGCTTCTGTAAATTTCTAGATTCATGAATTAGAAATTAAGATTTACTTCAAATAATCTTTAAAGTAAACTAAAATAAATATTATCCAAACATGTGAAATTTGGCTACCATATCATACATATTTCTTGCAAATTTTGATTTGAGTTTTAATATAGATGATATGCTATTTTTAATTTAATGTATGTAATATTGAATATTTTAGAAATTTCACAATCTAACTAAGGCGTAAGATGGGTTCACAATAATTCCAAACAATAAAAAAAGGTTGATTTCAACATATGGGTATTTTAAAAAAATAAAAATAAATTAGAAATCTAAAATATACAAAAAATTGTTAGTATTTATTTTTGCCATCTTAATTGTAAATTACAACTTAGAAAAGTGTTAGTATTTCAATTGGTCTGTTACAAAATAATTTATCTCGAAAGATTCTCGGGAAATAATTTATCTCAAACGGGCTTCAGCGGCGATTGGGGTAAGAAGCTGTGCGAAAGATTGTGTGTGAGGCGGAGCGGAGTTCTCCGCCATGGGACGGTGACCATGGGTCGAACACCAAGCCGGCGGCGAGAGCTAGACTTTCAGAGGAGCATCTGGTTCCGAATCGCACGGAGCTAGCAGACGACTAAGATTTGAACTTTTATAAAATGTAAAAAATCTCTTCAATGTAATTATCTTACTAACAATTAGAAAACTGTTACAAATTACAATATTTAGACATCTCAAATTGATAACTATCTTAATTGGTCTCTTAGAATAATTAGATTTAAGATGTAAAACAATTCAAGCATTTAAGGGAATTAATTAAAGAAATGCAATATCAATAATACAATGGCTAAGCCGTTTTCTAGTATTAATTTGATCACCGGTCTGGAGGAGGTGGTGATCCTAAACGAGTGGGGACTTTAGGCATCGGAGGCGTCGGAGAAGGCAGAGCTTTCCTCTGGACAACCCTTACAATCACTTTAGATGACATCATCATCCCGGCTTCGTCATCCCCAACAATTGTTCTCGCCGCCGCCGCTGTTGTAACAACGTTGTCATGGACCACCAGCAACGACAAACACAGAAGGAAGAAGCAAATACAGGCGTTCATGCTGTACAAGAAACTTTCTATGAATATGGACTTGTTTTCTTGGAATATATTCTCAGAAACTTGAATATTTTATACTTTTCTGGCCCCTTGAATTCTCCGATTAACAGCTGGAGTCTTCGAACGTAGAATAGAACCAAAATGCATATTTAAAATGGTGTCAACTTGTAAACATTAACGTAAGATCCCTAAAATAAGCAAGAGTTTGCTGGAAATGTTGACTTACTGAAAGATGATAAATTAAAGTCAGATCAGTTCATCTGTCAAATTCAAAGTCCTGGCGGCGGCTCCGGGCAGCTGGCACATTCCCTGACCCCCCATATCGCCATGAAGCCATGAAAGCTGAGCATTACCGTTATTCATGCCTGTAAAAATGTGCATTAAATGAAAATGGTCAAGGACTGAGACCAAATTGATGCATCATCACCTTGGATTCCTAGGGAAGGAAAAATATGAACCTGGTATAGAGGACAATCCAACTGGCCTTGTTCTTTTCAGCCGCCCATCATTTTTTGTCTTCATTTTTCATTGCAGGTTTGCTTTGAGTCATGATTGCCAGCCTACTTCTTGCATGACATGTGATGTAAGCTAGATGTCAGTTTCTAAGTTTGGAACATAGGAACAATATATGCCACTTGGTGAGACCTCTCTCCGTCTTCCGAATTTCTCCATGACACTCACCACCTCACTCCTCTTGGTGAGGCCTCTTTTTCTTTCCTTTTTGGTATTTTCTCGGGCCATCATTCTCATGGTCGTATCCTAACATTTTTCCCTTTTTTGTTGCAGTTTGGTGGTTCCTTTAGTGTGCCTACATCATCCTCCGTTTCTAAGATACTGGATATTCGTCGTGGTTCTTGGACAATTTTTGAAATTCCCCTGGGTTTGGAACCCTGTTCTGGGACTAATATGCTTCCTCTGCATTCTCCTCTCCTGATCACCTTGCCTCGCTATCTTTGGTCGTTTAGATTGTAGCCGAAAATGGAACTCCTGACCTCTGTGCGTCACGCTAGCTCCCCTGCTTACCGGCCTTCCCTTCTCCTACCACCTCTTTAGTATGATTCTTCTCTCATTTCCCCCTCTTTTCCCTTTCTCACTTATCTCTCTGCTGACTCGCTGTTTTTTTCCAGTAGTCTCATTCTGAGGGTTCGGCTCGTTTCCCAACCTCCGAACGTAGTGCCTCTTGGTTAAACTGGATCCGAATCTAGCAGAGCAATGCCATGCCCCACAAGCTCTTATCAGGGATATCTGGCTTGACTGCTCTTGGTCTGGTTTTACTTGAACTGTTGGTCGAAACCTGCCCCTTGTCAGAGGTGATCCTTATACCTTGGATGTTGTGTTAGCTACCGATGATTCTTTCTCTGGATTCTGCCTTGGTAGATGTCCTTCATGGGCACATGGTTGCCTTTCAAGCTCTAGTCAATCCTCTTGCATGTTTCAATCTACTTTTTTTAAATGATTTTTGAATTGTTTCTGCCTCTAGGTTTATTTTGACATACTTATTATCTGTTTCTTCCAACCTTTCTTTCCCTTTATGTGTTTCAATTTGCCGATCCCTCTAGGACAATCCCTCTTTATATCCACCTATCGAGATGGCTGGTGAGAAGCAAATATGATAGATCTCCAAGGCCGGGAAGAAGAATGACCCCCCAAGCGCGTCTCAATTAGATGACCCCATCTTCCTTGAAGATAAATTCAACTTTTCCGATGAGGATGTCGAGGTCCTCTTATCTCAAAGTGGAAAAAATTACTGTTTTGTGATGGAAAAAAAAAAGAAGGAAATTTATGGGGCGATTTTTTTTGCAATTTCTGATTCTAGGGTTTTCGCATTTGGAAAATGCGAACTAGCTGATAGTTCGCATTTGCCAAATGCGAACTATAGTTTTTTTTTTTTTTTACGATGTAAAATAATACGTGGATATGGCCACGTGTACTTAGTAATTCGCATTTGCCAAATGCGAATTACGGAGATTAGGCAAAAACGGGCAAAACCCCCTAACAGATAGCATCCGAAAATTGGATCCCCAAATTTTCCCAAATCAGAACCAAATTTTCTCCAAATCTCACACAATCAAACCCCAACTATTCTGCAAATCTTACCCAAATCAAACCCCATATCAAATCAATGCGTTGAGAAATTTGTGAGTTGTTGTTTACGTCGGAGGTTCTTCCCACTATGACAAATTAGTATTACAACCACATAAATTATTGTTGAAATAATTATTTATAATGACATTTGATCTATCCCGACGGTAATTATTTATGTGGCTAGTGGAGCAGTCGAGATAGATAAATAACGTAGTAATAAATATTTAGGCTATTAAATAAATAAAAGGGTATAAATGTTAAAAGTGTCAGCATACACTCGTACTAACCACGTGTATATCGGTGTTGGAATACATAAACTAACCCCACGTTCAAATGACCCCGTATAAATATGTTTGAACATATACACTAAACTCACGTGAAGATATGTTTGAATACGTTTATATAACCATAATATAGATACGTTGGAATATATACACTAATCCCACATTCCAATTCGGTTGTAATATATACACTAGTCCCACATCTAAATCGGTTGCAACATGTACAATAACCCAACATCCGAATCGGTTGGAATATGTACACTAACCCAACATCCGAATTTGTTTTGATTTATATGGTAATACAACTCTAGGGAGTGTTATAATTTCAAAAAAGTCAATGAATTTTAATATAAGTCAACCATATAAATGTCTTATACGTAGCTTTAATAAATGTATTAATACATTTCAATTTTGCTGTGTCTAACGTATTCTTCTCCTCACAAACTCTCACATTTTTTTTCTCTCTCTAGCCTATGCTCCTCCTTCTCTCTACAATTCCTTTTTTCCTGTTCACTTTTCCCAATTTCCGCCACCGCGGATACGGCATAATATAACCGTTCTGACACTAAACGGTCGGCAACGGCTACAACGCCACCGGTGCCATGGCGGCGCCTCCGCCAATTCGCGGTGAGAGTAACTCCTTTCTTAATGCTCTGGCTAATCGCCCTCCACCTTTAAGCTCTTCACTTCCAGCTAACCCATAAATCATTCCCAGAACTCTATACAAAGGAGACATTGCTTGCATCGTCACGCGAAAGGAGGCAGAAACCCTTGCTTCTCACTATCAAAATGCACTCATTGGCAAATTTGCCCGAGGAAAACCTTCTATGGAGGCACTCCAGCAAGCTTTCAAATCAGTTGATTTCAAAGGAAAGTACCAGCTGGGTTCTATTGACTACAGACACGTATTGATCCGTTTTCAACTCCAGGAAGATTATCAAAGGTTGTGGCTTAAAGGTAACTGGACTTTTGCTGGAGCTGCAATGAAGGTGCTGAAATGGACCATGGATTTCTCTCCGGAAGCAGAGTCTTCTATAGTGCCAGTTTGGGTAAACATCCCTAAGGTACCAATATTCTTCTATAACCATACTATGATCCAAGCTATGGGCAATCAGATAGGTAAATTCATAAAAATGGACCTAGCCACAGCCACATTATCTAGACCCTCAGTTGTGAAAATTTGTGTGGAAGTAGATGTTAAACAGAAACTTCCTAATCATATTAGGGTCGGGATAGAAGAGGATGGTGTGGAATATGGGGTAGTTAAGCTTCCTATTGATTTTGAAGACCTGCCACTGTACTGTTTTCATTGTAAAAGTATTGGTCACTGTGATGATCATTGCATTCACCTTCACCCTGAACTGAAAAAACCCAGGCAAAGGCCTCAGGACACTCCTGCTCTACAGAAATTGTTTGTTCAGACTGATAATACTGATATGGCTGGCCCCTCTGATAATATTGATAAAGCCAAAACTATCCCAATCCAGAAAGGTCCCCATAAGACAAACTTCCACCACTTTTATAAAGCTCAGAAGGCTAGGATGAACTATGTTCCTAAACTGATCACTAAGGATGGAGTTGATGTGTTAACTAAAGCTGTGGTAAATCCTCCCATAGCAACCCTTGAAGACTCCATTCCTGTGTTTGCTTCTGAGGATACTCCTGATAGCCATCCTCAGAATCTCCAAGTGGATGGTTGTGATGACCTTCTAACTGACTGTGCTATGGAGAAGGACTCAAACTCTAAACCCCTCTCTCAACAAATATCAATCAGCTCTTCTCCAGAAGTCTCAGTCTATGGATCTCCTCAACATGTCATTGACTCACACTTCTCTTCTCCAGTCAGAAGTGTGAACAATGTGATTAATCTATCCACTCCCAAATCAGATCCCTTCATCAATAAAGGGAAAGGAAAAATGGTGGTTAAGGATGATTCTCTATCTTTGACAAGGAAAGGTAAATCTCCTACTCATTTCAATTCACTTTCATCTGCTAAAAAATTTTTCCTATCCCAGCAGAAGAGATTTCAAAACAGGTTTCAGATACTATCAACCAAAGATAGTACTGAGTATCAAGATGAAGCAGAATCCACTCAAGACCTCTCTCAAAATACCCCACTGCAGGAAGAGGTAAGCAACTCACAGGTAAGTACCAATGTGTTAGATAAACAGAAAAAAACTTCAAAGAAAGAGAAAAAACTTTCTAAGCCTAGAAATGATTCCTATGTAACTCAGTTAAATAGGGTCATGACTAGGTCAAAAAGCTCTAATGAGGTTTCCTTATGAATTACATCAACTCAAAGTTTTTAGTGTGGAATCTTAGAGGAATGGAGACATCCCTTGATAGATTGATTAACTTGAACCTTAGATATAAGTTTGATCTTATCTGTATCATTGAACCCATGCATGACAACTCTACATGTGACATTTATAGACAACTGCTTCAATTTGACAATTGTATGTTTGGATGCTCTGGACAAATATGGCTATTTTGGTCTCCTAACATCACTGTCTCTCTTCTGAATGATCATTTACAATTCCTGCATGTTAATATTATCTGCTCTTTTTTAGGTAATAACATGGATGCATTTTTTGTTTATGGTTTAAGAACAAAAATAGGAAGAAAAGATCTATGGTCTTCTATTCTTGCTTTCTCTCATTCTGCTTCTCTTCTTATAGGAGATTTTAATGCTATCACTTCAATTCATGAATATAAAGGCCCTGCTTCACCTAAACTAGGTAGTATCAGGGACTTTAATAATTTCATCAATTCTTTAGCATTAGAAGAAATTAACACTGCTGGGAACCTCTTCACTTGGTCCAATAAGAGAAGAATCCCCACTAGGCAAAGACTGGATAGAGGATTGTGTACTTCCTTATGGAATTCTAGATTCCCTGCCTCTTCAATACAAATCCTGAATAGGGCTACTTCAGATCATAATCCTCTTCTTCTTACCATAAGTAGCTCTATTCAGTCTTGTCCTAGACCATTTAGATTCCTCAATACTTGGTACAAGAGGCCTGAGTTTAGTACTGTTATCAATGACAGTTGGCACCAGCCAATCTCTGAATCTGGTTTGTTGGGCTTTTTCCTTAAATTAATTAGGTTGAAAAAAGTCCTCAAAACTTGGAATAGAGAACATTTTGGCAATGTACATGCTAATGTTGAAAAAGCAGAGGGAGTGTTAGAGGAGCAAGAAATTGCTTATGATCTCAATAACTCTCCTGAGGAACTTTTAAAACTTAAGCTTGCCAAAGTCAAACTTTTTAGAGCTGTTTCAGTACAGAAGCATTTCAAGAAACAGAAAGCTAAAATCAAGTGGCTTAAAGAGGGAGATAATAATACCAAATTCTTCCATAACTCTGTTAAGGAAAGAAAGAGCAGACTTAATATCACCAAGATTAAAGGCTCAAATGGTATTTGGTTAGATAATATAGCAGATATTGAAAATGAAGCTATTTTATATTATCAACACCTCCTCTCTGATGATAGCCCTCCGGATTGTGATCTCTTTCAATCTCATTTCCTTAGTAAAATCCCTAAACTTATCAGTGCTGAGGATAACCAGAAACTTCTTAGGCCAGTCACTCTTTCTGAACTTAAAGAAATAGTTTTTGCTCTCAATAAAAATAGTACCCCTGGTCCTGATGGTTTCACTGCCAACTTTTTTATAAAATCATGGGATACTATAGCAAATGATCTTCTTTCAGCAGTTTCTGAATTTCAACAGGGTAAAGGAATACCAAGAGGGATAGCAAGCACCTGGATTACCATCATTCCCAAAAAGGACACTCCTGTTTCCTTTGATGACTATAGGCCAATTAGTCTCTCCAATGTTTTGAACAAAATCTGTTCTAAACTCCTCATGGAGAGACTAAAACCTCTAATGTCAAAAATTATCTCACCTCATCAATCTGCTTTCATGAAAGGAAGAGACATTTCTGATAATGTTATCTTTCTTCAAGAAATGGTCAGATTTTTAAACAGAAAAACTAAAGATCCAAATTGCATAATAAAACTTGATCTTAGAAAGGCTTTTGATAGGGTAAGATGGCATTTTCTACAAGCTGTTTTAATGAAATTTGGCTTTCATGGCAGATTTATTTTTAGCATTATGCAAAATCTCTCTCAGGCTTGGTTTTCTGTTCTGATAAATGGTAAGCCAGTTGGATTTTTTCAGCCTACAAGAGGTATAAAACAGGGTGATCCCCTCTCTCCATTTTTATTCAATATATTTTCTGAGGCTTTCACTAGAAGTTTATCTTTTGCCTTTCAGAATGGTAGCTTAAAATATTTTGCCTTGCCTGCCAATGCTTTGCATGTTTCACACTTAAGTTATGCTGATGATACAGTGGTCTTCTTAAATGCTGATAAGTTAACTTTGATTAAGTTTAAAGCTTTTCTTTCAAAATTTGAGGAGGTTACTGGTCAAAAAATTAACTACAATAAGAGTGATATTTTTATAAGTAAGCATGCTTCTCCTACCCAAATTAATTCCATTAGAAGAACTCTTGAAATGAAAGTAGGATGTTTTCCTTTTAAATATCTTGGTGTACCTATTTTCAAAGGTAGAATTCTAAATGTGCATTTTAACCCTCTGCTGGAAATCATTGATCACAAACTTCATAATTGGAAAAACAAATGGTTATCTACAGGGGGCAAGATTACCTTGATAAATTCTTGTATTTATTCTCTGCCCCAACATATTTGGTCTGTTATTGACCCCCCTAAGCAAATAGTTAAGAAGATTGAGAGGAAACTGTCTATTTTCTTTTGGGGTGAATATGAGCTGAAACCTAAAAAATCATGGAGAAAATGGGATGACCTGTGCATTCCCATCTCTCAGAATGGTTTGGGATTCAGATCTATTCACACCATCATTGCAGCATGTTCTGTTAAGCTATGGTGGAAGTTCCAGCAAGCAGAGGCTTTATGGACTCACCTCATAGCTTCACTCCCAGTTTCCTTTCAATATTCTCCTAACTGGAAGAGGATTTGTAAAATTAATGCTTGGGCTGAAGCAAATTCAAGAGTTATCATTGGTAAAGGGGAGTGTAATTTTTGGACCTCTAACTGGATTGATAGAGGACCATTAATCGACCACTGTGATCCTTCTCTTACTACAATTCCTCTTGATAGTACTGTTGCATCATTTATTAATGACAAATCCAATTATATGCAACAACTATCTCCTCATCTTGCTCCTGGTACTCTTTTTGATTTGCAGGAAACTCAACTCCAGCAACACAGACAGGATAGACTGATTTGGAAACTTGACAGCAAAGGAAAATTCATCTTCAAGTCTACCTACAACAAACTGAGACAGTCTAGGGGTATTATCTCTTCCATTCATCATTTATGGAATCATAGATTAGAAAGAAAAATTTCTGTTTTCATGTGGAAATTGATTAACTCCTTTCCCCCATTTGATAACATTTTGAAATCTATGCACATCTGTTTACCTTCCAAATGCTTCAAATGTAATCATGAGGATTCCTTAGACCATTTTTACAATTCCTGTGAGTTTACCTTAGGCATCTGGAAATCATTGCATCTCTTTATGGGTATCTCAGATAGGGCTTTTTCTTCTATTTGGGAAAGACTTTCCTTTTATCTCACATATAATGGACTGAGTTCATTGCATAATTTAATCATCAGACTCACTCCTTCCATTACTTGTTGGATTCTATGGAAAGCTAGAAACAAATGGTTATATGATAATGTCCCTGCCTCCTCAACTCACATTCTTAAACAGATCAAAGAGCAATTTTTCCTGGTCTTTTGTGCTAAACCTTTCTTTATTTCATCTCCTATTGACTGTGAAATAGCAAATCACAGTTTCCTTCCACTTGGTAAAAGACCACCTAAACCCAAAATTTTCAAAATTGCTTGGTCAAAACCTCTTTCTGGTCTTAAATTCAATGTGGATGCTGCCTGGTGCAACTCCACTCTTCATGCTGGCATTAGCACTGTCATTAGAGATAGCAGAGGTGCTTTTATTTCTGGTCATTCTTCCTTTACCTCTGCTTCCTCACCACTTGAAGCTGAAATCAAATCCATTCAATTTGCTATCTCTCTTGCTGCAGGACATTCAGAAGCTATCAATATAGAGTCTGACTGTCTTAATGCAATTTCTTCCATCTTAAACCCCATCACTGCACATTGGAGACTTTTCAATCTTGCTGATTCTATCAGACTTAGCATCTCTTCTTATGTCCTTACCCATGTTCATAGAGAAGCAAATTTACCAGCTGATGCCATTGCAAAACTCTGTCTTTCATCCAAACAGGATTCCTCATTTACTTTTGGTTTGCTTCCTAATGAGATACAGGGTATGCTTAGATTGGACCAAATGGGGACTCCTTCTCTAAGAATTTCTAGAATGGATTCTACTAACTAAGTCTCTTTTATGCAGGTATTACAGATCATTGGTGATCAATGATCACCAATGACTCTCAATTTATTTCTGGTGGAAAACTCCAGCAGATTCATGGTGCCTTTACTGAGGAGTGGAGTTTGTCTCCTTTTGCTCTGGAACTAATTTGATCTATGAATAGGCTAGGAATGTTGTACATATTTCTCTCATTTAGCTAGTCCTCTTGACTAAGTTGAGTTTTGTTTCAACGATTCTCTAATCTGTTCGGAGGATACTAGCTAATTTTTTGAGTTCATTATAGAATACTAGCCTATTTTTTCATTCTTTTGGAAGCAAATGTATTGCTTCATGAGCCTATGGCTCTAATCTTGTAATATTAAAATACTGGCTTCGGCCTTTCTTTTTCAGTTATTGTTTTTAACAGGCTTGAGGTGCCTAATATAAACCTCCCATCCTTGGGATGGCTTTGCCAAAAAAAAAAAAATTTTTTTGCTGTGTCTATATATTATTACTACATTTCAATGCATGTAACATTAATGTTTTTTTAATATTCAAAATTAAATTCCAAAATAAATTAAAATTAAATATCCAAAATATCCAAAATAAATTAAAATTTTAATATTAATATTCAAATAACCAAATACACCCAGTATATACAAGATAAACTTCAAACATCCAAATACACCCAATATATACAAGATAATCAGAATAGTTTAAATATTCAAATGTAAAACTAAACTGAAGGATTGAATCCTCCACAATTATCACCGTCGTCTAATTATCACCCATCATGTTGAGCTAGCTCGTACGACATCGGATAACCACAAATAACAAAATATAAGGATGATATCCTGGAATCTTTTCACTCTATCATCCATGTTGAGCTCGAGTAATCTGTGCATAAAAACAATCAAATTTTATAAACCAAATCCTTTACTAATTGAATCAAATTAAAAATAATGAAAAATTATACCAGATTCATTGGCCAAGCTATCACTGTTCCAATCACGATTCGCAGATTGCTTCTTCTTCTCCACCTGATCTCCAGTTACATGATTCTCAACTCCAACACGATTCGCAGATTGCTTCTTCTTCTCCGATCTCCATTTCCATGATTCGCAGATGTAGAACGTAATTGTTTAGTCCAATCCGCCCTCGCTGCAAAAATATGAATAAATATGATTATGTTAAATTATATAATATGTATAATTTATCTAAACATTTATTTTCTTTTAAATATCAAAATTTATTATCAAAAAACAATATCTAAGGAACTTATTGCAGAATTAAAAAAAACTACTCCTAATTCGCATTTGCCAAATGCGAATTAAGGCTAATTCGCATTTGCCAAATGCGAACTAAGCCTAATTCGCATTTGCCACGCATTTCCCACATCCAACGTGGCTGCCAAATAAGGAATTCATTTAAAAAAAATAAAAAAAATAAAGAGGATAGTTCGCATTTGGCAAATGCGAATTATATGATGGCAAATAACTAGACCTAGAAATACCAAAAATTTTGAACCTACATTTTGAATTTGTTTTGATTTTCCCCCCATTTCGGGAAAGAACTCTCTCAAAGTGCAAAGAGGGCTAAGATTGAGGAGAGTCAATCTAAGCCTATTACACATGTGCGACCTGTTTCGGCTTTTCCTTCCTTATCCTTGGTAAACCTGTTTCCGCCTTTTCTCTTTCTCTTCTTGTATTGCCACTGTTATTCATCCGAGGGACTCCCTTTTCACCCCATTTATTTTATCTTTCTATCCCTTTTTTTCTTGCAGGCACACAACTTTCTGAAAAGTCTCACAGAGTCTTCGAGCCTCCAAGACCTGTTGAGCGAGAAGCCTCAAGCGCATAGCGCCAGATTATCCCGAGAGCTTACCGGCGGTAAAGGAACAAGACAATCGAAAGGCTTGGGAATATGGAAACCGCCTCCGAGAATTCGGTGAGGCCCTGGTAGAAGAGGTGGCTTCTTCGACTGCTTTTAGTGGGGCTGTCTCTAATGTACTGAAAGAGGCCCGCCATGAGCAGATAACCTCGGTCTACAGAATTATCGAGGTGGATTCCTGGAGCCTGGTGCTTCCTCCTTCGAAACAGCTTTTACCATCCTGGGGCTAAGGGCCTGTTTGAGAAAACGTTCCGAGCTTTGAGGCGGAGCTACCTGAAAGCCTGGGCTCCAAAAATCTAGGCAGCTCTCCATTCCAATTCCACACCTACCACAGCCGAGGCCCTTAGGAACATTAAAGAGACGAAAAGCAAGGTTCCTTAGTCCTTGGATGTAAATTTCCTTAAGGATTTTTGTAACAGCTCCGGGGTCTGTCCCGAGTCACCCTCCCATCATTTTGCTGAGGAGTTAGAAATATTTTTTGAGCTCTGCATCGAACCTACTAAGTTCGAGTTTTAGGTTGTGATGGTTAATGACCAGCCCAAGATAGAATTCGCCGAAGGGAAAGCTCATGTTAGTTTTTCTTCATCTTTCCCTGTATTTGTTTCTTAATTTTGAACCGAATAATCATTTTCTACAAGGTCTCTGTCTAATATCTATTTATCTTTTCTTATTCTCTTTTCGTCTTTTTAGGGTCGGTATTGGTTGAGAGGACTCAATAGAGTACCTCTTCCCCCGGACAAGATTTCATTCGCCAACTGTCACCGGTGCGAGAGTCTTTGAGCGCCAAGCGCCGAATGGACAATACCGAGGACAAATGGAGAAGACCATTAACTCTCAAGTTGGTTACGCTTACGAGGCCGAGGACATCTACCAGACTGTCAACCAATTACAGTCTGTACACGAGGATTTCCGGCGTCTGATGCGCCAAGAATTGGAGATGGTTTAGGGGGATTGCAGATGGGGAGAGGCGAAGATGCGTGCCACCCTGCATGTAGGGGAGATCATGCATGCTTGAATTAATAAACATCCTGTAAATTTCTAATTTACAAACAAATTATATTTCCTTTAAATTTCCAACTCTTTTAATCAATCCATGCTTTTTAATTATGGTGTGCCGTCATCCGTACATTAATATATGTGTATGGTTCGATTAATATGAGCGTGGGTTTGATTTTCAGTTTCTAATAATTTCAACCTCTTTTCGTGCAATTTTAATTTTGTGCTATCCAACTTTTAAATTATAATAATAATCAATTGTGCATGCACTGCGGCCGGTCACCATATATTCATCTGTATGCGTTTATCGTGCGGTCACCATATGTGCGTTTAAATAAAGCAGTATTTTTATTCATAATTTATTTAAATTTTCTATACGTGTTGTAATTTATTAATCCATCGTACCATAATATAAGAAATTGTTAGCATAACCATTTGTTTTTTGCGGAAAGTCTCTTTGTTTTAGCTTCCAAAAAGAAAAGTGCATGCATGGTATAATTGGTGCATCTAGTGCATATATATATATATATGCACGGGCTTTGTGCTTTTTTTCGTACCAAACAATCATATCATCACAAATAACACATTTTTTCACTATATATTTATTTCTACTTTGTTTTCACCTCCTGTTTGATTAGGTACATTTATAGGGGAACTTTTTTTCTTTATAGATACGAAGAACTCAATGTGGTTTCAAGATATGATCGATCGAATTCGATTAATTAAGCATTCATTTGGAAATTGGCAAGAATACCCTCTACCAGCGGAGGTTGCAAAGTCCCGATCGAACTGATCGAGTCCAAGTCGCAGTGACAGATTACTCTCTTGAAGCGGCATTAGGGGCTGTTCAAGAAGGCCCACGAGTTGGCAACCCTGTGCGGCGTAGAAGTGGCGGTGCTCGTCCCATCGATGTCGGGGAATGTGGTGGACTCGTTCGGCAGTCCGAACGTGAACCATGTCACCAACCGGTTCTTGGATCCTACCCTACCGCAGTCAAGTGGAACCGCCGTTGCCTTTCTTGGCTCTAGGTCAAATCTCACAAATTCACTCTCTTTTCACAAGGGTTCTTTTTAATTAGTATAACTTTGTTCTAAATTTTTAATTACCCAAATTAATTTATTTGGGTAGGTTTCGAACACGCACGCAGGCAAGCCGCACGGAGGACACAAAGCCTCAAGAAATTTCATGTTATCATAATCATATACATGTACAAAAGATTCATCTGAAGTGATTTTCCAAAAATAATTAAGAATGATTTATAAATCATTGAAGGATTTTGGAACGTGGCAGCGACTTAGAGATTTAATAAAATTATTTGAAATTGGAATTAGTATATACTCCCTCCGTCCCAACCAAAACTTCTTACTTTCCTTTTTGGTCCGTCCCAACCAAAACTTCTTACTTTCATTCTTTCCTCTTTTGGTAAAGAAAATAACTACAAAATGACAAATATACCCTTAATGAATTCTTCCAAACAACCATAACAATAAGTGATATTCCATTTATACCCCTTAAAACTCCACTTATATGATAAACAATACACTTTTCTTAAAATCCGAGCCAAAGTCAACTAAGAAGTTTTGGTTGGGACGGAGGGAGTATAAATTAATAGTGCCTCATCCGTAGACTAGTATGATTAATATGTGCATGCTTTCATCTTCAGTTTCAATTGTGCATGCACGGTGTGTTGAAATAATATATTTTTAATTTCTCGAGGAAATGGTGTTATAAGTCTATTATAATTTTCTCGATGGAATGGTTTGATAATGATCAAGTAATCGGTTTTAGTTATTTGATGCAGTATACATATATATTTGCGTGCAGTTTTTGTGCCCAAATAATTTGTTTGCATACTTTTTATATATGGAGTGTCTTTGGTTTCCAGATCATTAGCATGTGCCATTGACACTTATTAAAAAAAACCAAGAAATTACGAAATGCTATAAGGTTATGAAAGTGGAATGGAGTGGTGAATGAATTAAAAGCACCATTTGGAAAAGCACTTGGTTGGTGTGCATTTTAGAATATGAAAATCACCATTTCCATGTTAATAATAATTGATCCAAACCAATTCAATTTACCGGCCACTAATGAAGTATTGATCACAATAGGGCATGTAATTACAATTCACAAAAAATTTAAATCTCCCTTATATATACATGTAATTCAGATTTTTATTCTGCCAGACACCAAAGGTTTTGAAATTTAACTTGAAATGATGGATATAAAGAATATTTTTCGTTACATAGCAGTTCTTGTGTTTGTGCATAGTTTGGTTATGCAAAATGTAAATGATATCAACACACCGCCTCCTACGTTAACCGCTGCGCCGCCGATTGATGCCGTGAGGACTTTCAGTTGTACATGAAATCACAAAAAAAATGCAATTATTATTATTGCTTCTTCCCAACCAACTTTCCACAACTTCGTCGGTATTTGTTTTCCTAACGGATACTTGAAAATATAATCTATCAGTTTGAAAATATTGTTCAAACATAAGTCACCTTAAAATCCACATATCATGTGTGGAGTTTTCGTACTAATAAGTCGAGAACAATATCACAAATCACAAAATACAAACTATTCACAAAATACGAACTGTATAGTTAGATCGAGAATACAATATCGACAAGAGTAACGTACCAAATTCATTTATTGTTCTAACGGCTAAGTACTAGTAGAATGAACCAGAGGTCTTAGGTTTGATTTTTGCCGAGGTATAGTTACTGGGATTATTTTATTGAGATTTATTTGGATTATTGTTCAATTAAAAAATCTACTAGTAACTTTAAATGACCAAAATCTACTAGTAACTTTAAACGGAGCATCTGGAAAAGAAAAATGACCAAAATCACCTTTATAACTTTAAAACAAAAATATATATTTAGACTTCTCAAATTAATAACTATCTTAATTGGTCTCTCAGAATAATCAGATTTAAGAAGTAAAAAATAAATCTTAACAGTGAGAATATCAACAATAATACACTGAATAATCATATTTAATATTTAAAAATATATGTTTAAAAGTAAGAGAAAACAATTTGTGTCTGTAGTCTTAATTGAGACCGGTCTTAATTGAGACCATAACCGCTGCAGATCGGAGCCCGATCCAGCTGAAAAAGACCACCGGAGACCGAAGCCGATCGGATCTGGGCTTGGGGAACAGATCGGGCTGAGCCCATTTGAGGACCTCCGGGCTCTTCTAACGAACCAGACGGTGCTCAGACAGGCGAGGGACGAGGCAGGAACAACTAGGGGGAGGCGATCGGCAGAGATTCGGCTCAGGGTAGGAGACGGCATAAGACGCTCCGCCTCCAACGCCGCGCCGACACAAGTCACGGTGTACCGACAACGCGTGACTGTGTCGGCCGGTTCCTTATACCCCACGCGTTTCATGCACCATGCGCCCCGTGGCGTCCGCGCGTGTGGTCTACGCGCCACCGTGCCGGAGGTGTTTCTGGGACTCTGCCGCCGACATTGAGGACATCCTTTCTTTTTACTTTATTTCTGGTTGGTCATTCTAGGGTTTAATTATTAGATGTATGTTCAATTTTTTGATGATTATCTGAAAGTTGGGTTTAGATCACCTTTAAAAGAGAAATTTTTGTGACAATCTCTAGTTATGGCTCTAGATAACACCCTTTCATTAGAATGGTCGGTTTTGGAATATCCTCTGGTATGTATTTACAGATTACTCTATTGTCCAACCTCTTAAAGGTCTGCTATCTTCCAACGTCACGAGGCCGCCGGGCTCAATGGGTTTCAGGCTAAGGTTCAAGTGAAGGGTATTTGATTTTAACTTGTCCGGTGTCCTTTTCTTGACCGTGAAAGTGTAAAGGGTGAAGTCTTTGGAGCTCTAGAATGATCGCACTTGGGAGAAGTCTCTCTAAGGACTAGGATGACAGTCTATTTTAGTTTTAGTATAGGCCATTCAGGCGTCACTTGCAGATTAGGATCCAAAAAAGTTTGAAATTGGTATATTCTTAGACACTTTTCTGAATCCTACAAATTGCCTCCATTGCTGGAGTTATGTATCACTCTTTACCACAAAAGTCATTTATGGTTTTATGTGTTATTGGTTACGATTTTATTTTGGGTGGAGGAGCCATGAATAATCCTCCCATCATTTTATGGCTTTTGGAGGCTCACCATGCCTCATAGATCTTTTAACTCTCTCTACATCAACTCTATTATGTTCTTTCATGGTTTGGAGTGCCAATAAATTTCTCCTCCACCAATGGTGGATTTTTCCTACAAAAAAAAAGACAACCCGTATAACCACTTTTGATGACATCATCATCCTCACATCGTCATCCCCAACCAAGGTTCTCGCTACCGCCGCCGTTGTAACAACGTTGTCTCGGATAACTAGCAACAACAAACACAGAAGGAAGAAGCAAATACAGGCGTTCATGTTGTACAAGAAACTTTCTATAAAAATGGACTTCATGTTTTCTTGGAATATATATATATATATATATATATATATATATATATATACATGTTAGAGGGAAAACCTCAATGATCGAGGTGTGACTGTATTATAGAATAAATACACTTTACAAGGGTAAAACCCTAGCTAACCCTAACTAGTACAATATGGGCTCAAAGCCCAATACTAATCTCTAACACCCCCCTCAAGCTATGCGTCGGTTTAATCGAGACGCAAAGCTTGGATCTAAAAAACTCAAATAAGAGCTTAGGAAGGCCCTTGGTAAAGATATCCGCCAGCTGCAACGAAGTAGGAACTTGACTAACACGGAGCTTAGACGAGGCAACCAACTCCCGAACAAAGTGATAGTCGATGTCGATGTGCTTAGCCCGCTTATGGGCCACTAGGTTCTCGGCCAAGAAAATTGCACTGTTGTTGTCACATAACAACAATGGCGAGCCATCTAGAGGAAACTATAAGTCTCTGAGAATATGAGAAAGTCAAACAACCTCTGCAGCTGTGTTAGCAAGAGCACGATACTCAGACTCCGAACTCGAGCGAGACACTGTAGGTTGTTTCTTGGCACTCCACGACACCAAGTTACCACCTAGGAACACTGCATAGCCATAATTTGATCGTCGAGTCACCAAGCAGCGAGCCCAATCCGCATCCGAGTAAGCACAAACATTAGAAGAACCTCCGGAGCGAAATTGAGACCGTGATGAGGGGTGCCAGCTACATACCGAAGAATCCTAGTAACCACAGCAAAGTGATCCTCGCGAGGGTCCTGGAGATATTGACTATCTGAATTAACGGAAAATACTAGATCGGGGCGAGTGACAGTCAAATACTGAAGCGCACCAACCAAAGACAGATACAGAGTCGGGTTACTGAACGGTTTACAAGTGCTGCTGTAAAGCTGCGACAGCGGTACAAACGGAGTGGTCACTGGAGAAGCATCAGTCATACACGCTCTACTAAGTATGTCCCTAGCATACTTAGCTTGTCCAAGAAAGAGACCGGATGAAGTGGTGGAGACCTCGAGACCAAGAAAGTAGTTCACGAAACCAAAGTCCTTAATCGAGGACTCTTGATCAGTCCTAGCGATGAACTGACGAATCACACCCGGGTCATTGCCTGTCAGAATCATGTCATCCACATAGACAAGCAAGTACAAAAGAGTGGATCCCCGAGAGAATACAAATAACGATGGATCAGAGGAGCTGCAACGAAACCAGAGCTGACGAGCATATGAACTAAAATGATCAAACCAATCCCGAGGAGCTTGTTTGAGTCCATAGATAGCCTTCTGAAGACGACAAACATAATTAGGCCGAGCAGGGTCCTTGTAACCAACTGTTTGTGCCATGTAGACTGGAGTATCAAGAACACCATTGAGGAAGGCATTTTTGACATCAAGCTGACGAAGAGGCCACCGTGTTAAAGTAGCAATGGCAAGGACCGTGCGAACAGTGGCCGCCTTGATCATTGGACTGAAGGTGTGGTCAAAGTCAAAACCAGGAACTAAGAATACCCCTGGGCAACAAAACAAGCCTTGTAGCGATCAATGCTCCCATCAGGCAGATACATCAACCGAAAAACCCATTTCGAACCCACTATGTTAGCATCTGAAGGTCTAGTTACCAACTCCCAAGTGTTCTGGTGGCGAAGTGCATCCATCTCCTCATTCGTGGCACTAACCCATTTCGGATCCTGGAGAGTTGTACGATAGTCACGCGGCTCAGAATGATCTATAACTGCAGCTAGAAGGCTGTTGTGGACAAAATCAGGATCGTACGTGAGACGACGAGTACCATCCTGGTTCCTGGTAACCATGTGATGAGCTCTCTAAGGCGGAGCATCGAAATCAGTCCGAAGAAGACTCAGAAGAGGCAGAGGATCTCGAAGCAGATGGTGATAGAGTGACGGGGGGAGTGGATGGTGGTGTAGATGGTGGTGAAGATAATAGAGTGATCATCGGTGTAACAGGAGGAAGAAATATAGGAGATGTCTGAGGTGGTGCAACCTGAGTCGGAGAGTGATAGTCACAAACAGTACAAGGAGCAAAAGAATAAGCCACGGGTAATGGGATATTAGCAGAGTCGGGATCAAGGAAGGCAGAGACATCCAAGGAAGAAAAGGATGAATGCATATTTCTCTCTGAACCAAATGGAAAATAAGTTTCATCAAAACGAGCATGGCAAAAAATATAAACCCGATCAGTAGTCTGATCTAGACAGCGAAATCCCTTGTACTGGTAGTTGTAGCCGATGAACACACATGGTATACTTCGAGGAGATAGCTTGTGTTGAGAATATGGCCGAACATAGGGGTACACTCGACAACCAAAAGGATGGAAGTTGGAGTATATTGGGGAGCGACCAAAGAAAATACAGTAAGGAGTATTAGGGTTTAGGGTGGGAAGGCGGTTAATAGTGTAGACCGCGACACCAAAGGCATCATCCCAATATGACAATGGAAGATGTGACTGAAACAACATGGTTAGCCCCATTTCTGCAACATGTCGATGCTTCCTCTCAGCACGCCCGTTCTGCTCAGGTGTATATGGACAAGACACCTAATGATGAATGCCCTTAGAAATAAAGTGAGTCTGAAGACGATTATTAAGGAATTCTGTACCACCATCACTCTGAAACACCTTAATACGAGCAGAAAACTAATTCTCCACAAGAGCTTCAAACTGGAAGTAGACGTCAACGAAGTCCGACTTAGGACGGGGAGGATAAAACCAGGTGTAACGAGAAAAATCATCCACGAATATAGCATAGTACAAAAATCCATTGCCAAGAACATGGGATGCTCATTTTTGATTCTCAAGAAACGACTGTTTTTGCCCCTTCGCCATAACACATGGACCACACACTAGTGCAAAACAGGTAAATTAAGGAAGGTTTTTAAGGTGGTTCCTCACTGCAGGACGGAACCGCCGTTAATGGTTATAGTTTTCGAACTCGAAAATCCAATTCGGAAGGTTGAATTCAGTTAGGGCGCGGCGAAAATTTTGACGACGGTTGTTCTTTATATTTAACCGCCGTAAATAATACTCATATTCGAACTCGAAAACCGTAATAACATCTAACCGATATCGCTACTATTTATATACAATTTTTGATATCGCCTACGTGTTAGGGTTTCAAGACACCAATTATTTCACGATATCGCAGTTAAGATAAAACCGTTTCGCGATATCGAAAATATAATAAATTGACGAACGATATCAAACTAAGTTTATGGGGTAGCAGTAACCAGTTAAGATGTGAACTCGTTCATTTGTTGTCATGTAACTCACATATATTTCGATATCGAAACACCTGGTTGAACCCCTTCGAAATCGAATTTATGGTTCCGATACACAAAACTAATACGTATATCAAATCATATGTGAGTCCCCTTCGAAACTAATACGTATATCAAACTAATACCTGGTTGTGGTCCCCTTCGAAATCGAATTTATCAAATCATAGCAAAACTAATACGTAACAAAAAAAATGCATTCATTATCCAATCAAACAAAACCAAAATAAAATGAATTGTATTTGAGTTGCATTATGGTTAATCTAACAGAAAAAGTGTTTTAAGATTTCATCATTTGCAGGATCAACATGTGGAGGAGGTTGAACAGTCCCATCTTCCGGATCTCCGGCATTGGCATTACTCGACTCCGACTCTCCATTGGCATTTGGAGGTCCTTGATCAGCATTGGGAGGTGCTTTTGAAGTCGAAGGCTCAAACGACATGGAACTCTCCTTGCCTGCTATAAAACTTCGCACTATATTCGTATTGCGCCATATCATTTGTCGTGAAATCCTTATCGCCTTTCTGAGCCGTTGTAGGGATGATAACCATCTTTGAAAAAACGCTCATCACCATCTACAATCAACAAGTCACCCAATTTATGTTAATTAATATTGCTAATACAAAAATAAAATACAAGTACATAACACACTAGGAGTGAAAATACTTTCTTCTGGCAAAGTGGCACTGGAGCCTACCGATTTCTCCCACTGCCCATCTACGAGAACCCAATGCTTCTTTGTAAACATGATGATATCATAGAACTTACAAGGCTCTGGGTCACTCCTTGTTGACAACTTGAAATCGTCGCTCGTCTTCAAAATCCGGGATATGAGATTCCCGTAAGGCAAGCTTGTAACTAGGCGGCCATTTTTTGCAACATTATCCATATGACTCATTATTGTAAATCCTACATTAAAAGGCCTCACCTCCCTTATGTAATAATACATCAACAAGCTACTATAAGTGGCTTCCGATGATTTCCCCCCCTTTGGAACCAAATGTCTACAAACCATATCATAAATGATGCGCGAGACCGGGTCTAGGTCAGCTATCTTATAGTCGGTAGCTTGCTTGGCATTGTTAAGTGGCATACCAAAGTACTTATGCCCCATCTCCTTATGGTTGAGTCTAGGAGGTCTAACATCTTTCGGCCAAGCACCACTAGTATACACTCTAGGAGGCAAAGGACTCTCATAATTAATATCCAAGATTTTGTTGATCTTACTTGGGTTAATCTCATAAACTAATCCATTAACCTTTGTAGTGAACCCACCATTCTCATCCTCAAGCATATTAGCATAAAATTGACTAGTTTCATCTAAATAAGAATCCTCATTCAAAGCAAATAACTTATTCATCTTTTGTTCACTAAACAAAAGCATAATACCATTCAACCCTAAAATTTTCATATGGTTGAAATCTAGAACGTAGCTAGTCATTAAGAAAGAACCATTCATGAAAGATTTATACTTTTTAAATGATTCCTGACTTACAAACTTTCTCGAATCGAACCGTGACAGCGGCGGCTTCTTTGCGACGACCTTCCTCTTCATTCCACCGCCGGGCATGATCCAAGTGATGGGGTCTAAACCATTTCAACACATACTCAAACTTCAAGTCACTATCTAATTGGGAGCGTTTGAATACCTTGGTGATGATAATCGGCCTATTTCTCCACTGTTCATACCGCTGAGTAGCTGCCTCGTCGATGAAGGTTTCCTTCACTGTAGGATTGGAACCCTCGTTGCTCTCCTCTATATTTCGCCCGCCGATTCCACGCCCCCGGCCTCCGACGGGCACATTCTGGTTTTGCCCACCACGACTTGACTCCGCTTCAGAACCGCCTCGGCCTCGGCCTCTAGGAGCTCGTTGGCGATTATTTTGGGGTGGGGCATGTGGTGGTACTAGGTTTCGGCTTGTGGTTCTAGTCATTTCGATAAATTTGCAGGAATCGAAGTCGATTTGATTTCGAAATCGAATTTAGGGTTCGAAAACAATTTGGGGGAGAACTATTCCCCAAAAGGCCCCGTTTTTTTATATATAGTTACCACACTTTCGATATCATAACTATATATTAACCGCTATTCGATATCGTAACTCTGTTCGTTTACTGAGACAGGGCCCTGGGCGATTATATGTTCGATATCGAATAATAATTTTGTTATATTTTCGATATCGCACAAAAATTCGTTTGAGTATTTATCTTTTCCGACTTCGAACAGTTTTTTTTCCATAACTTAATTTTTAAATTAATAAATGAGTTTTCGAATTTAGTAAAAATTAAAGATGAAATTAATATTTAACCTTATTAATTAAGATGAAGTCTTTTTATGTATGAACACATTAATATATTTATTATTTACTAAATCACATAAATGTAATCATTTTACTATAATTAAATTGTTTTAATTTTGGTACATGCTAATAATTATTTTTACAAACAGACTAGTAGTATTAGCCAGTGTAAATTCATTTGTTATAAAAACCATAAGTATATCACAATTATACCATATCATTTAACCAACCAATATAACATACACTAATTCACAATACAGTAGTAGTCAATCTATGTACTTCCAACAAATCAACTATATATATGACTTCATTAACCTTTCAATACTTTAAATCATACTTTTATCCGATTATAAGACACAAGGCATTACAATCAAATTTCACATTATCTCAATATATCTCAAATAACACAATCCTATTCAATAATTCTTTTTATAACAGGTGTAATGGGCCTGGTTCAGTGGTAATCCACTCTCTCTATAACTGAGAGGTCCAAGGTTCAAAACACATCCCTGACAAAATTGTGAATATTTTGAGCAATTATTGTCAGGGTCTACCCAGCGTAGAGGGGCCCATGGTGGTTTCCCAACACGGCCCCCGCTGTGGTCTCCCATGCTGCAGGTGGTGTCTCATGATGGTGCGATCGGTGGTTCCGGCTTCGGTGGTTCGGTGGCTCGTTGGTGCAAGCAGCTGGGTCCTTCAGGAGGACGTCTCAGAGCTACGTGGATGGAGCGTGTATAGCTTCACTGTGCTTACATGGATCTAATGTGGTGTCTCCTAATTAGTCCTAGATTAGGACGTGTATATGTAATAGGTAGGTTGTAATCTATCTTGAATTCAAAAAAAAAAATTTCTTTTTATAACAGTAATTAGTAAGGCTTATCTCAATTAATCTTATCCTAGAGTAATATATAATAGTTATATAGGGTTGTTTCTTGGTTTCTCCCCTCTCGGAATATTCCTTTTTTATCCGAGTAATATTGGGCATCTCCCCTTTCAGGATTTTCTATATTTGCCCCCCCCACCCCCCCCTCTTTGTTTCTGTATACGATCCTGCTTCTCCGCTAATTCTCATCTTCTTCGAACTCTTCTGATTTCAATCCTTCTCATCTTCTATCCCCTGATCATTCTTTGTTATTGCTCGGCGAATTTTTTTAGAACTTTGTTCATAAATTACGGCTGATTTTTCCCAACGTTCGAAAGCTCCGGTCCTGGTTGGAGTTGCTACGGGGTGTTTCTGTTCTTACCCGATCACGCACCGGAAATCCAACTGCATATCACCATTGATTTTGTTGTTTTACGGAACAAAGGCCTTGAGGTTGGTGAAGTTAGTGAGCTCTGCCAAGACGATCCTTTTCTTATAAAAGGTATGATTTTTTCTCATGAATCCATACAATTTTAGTTCGTTTTTGAAGCATTTAAGGTGTTGGATTTCATTTGGTTTGAATTTTCATGCAGTCGGGTGCTTAAATTTCGTGGGATTTGTGCAAAACAGTAGTGAACAATTCCATGAGTATGTGGTGTTCGATGAAATGTCACTGAGAGGGCTGGTCAAGAATGAGACCAATTTTGCAATTACTGCAGAAGAGTTTCGGCTGTGGAATGAGAAGAGCTGAGTTTGAGGTTTCTTTTTGCACTAGGTAAGTTTGAGAATGCTTTAAAAAAGTGCCTACTATGTTTTCGAGTCTCACTTTTGAAGTACAGAATTACTACCGGCAATTTGTTTTAATGATCCTCATCCAATTCTCTAGCATAAACCACAAGAGGAAATTTTATTAATTTGCAGCATATTGATTGGTTTCATGGTCTGAAAATCAAAATTATGCTTGTGTATTTACTGATATTTTCCTGAGCACACTGGCATTAATATTTATCAAGAAAGTTTGTAGTAGCAGGTAATAATATCAAGTGCTGGTGGTAGTTTTACCCCTTTTTTTAGACTGGATTTGAGAGTAAGCTTAGGGCTGATGTTTTAGTGTTTGTGATTTTAGTGTTTGATCTAACTTTTGATGATGTTATTGACCATAAGGATGCATATTCTCTCCCTTTCGTAAATGTTTTTTTTTTTTGTTGAAAAAAAGTTGACACTTTAATTTCCTTTGTTGAGTTAGTTGAGGATGCATACTCTCTCCCTTTTGTTTTTTTCATTGATCAAAAAGTCCTTTTATTTTCTTCTTTTGTACAGGTTTGTGAAGTTACTTGTGGGAGTTAGATGTAAGATGTTGTTTGGGGGAAGAAGAGGCTACAATATATGGGCAGTTTTTGCTGCTTCAATACCTCGGTAATTTTCAACTGCTTCTTGCTTGTATTTGTTTGGACTGTTTTACCTGTGGGGTATTTTGGTTCAGGGAGCTAATCCATTTAGTTGTGTAGGTTGTATGTCAATGGAGGTTGAATAATTATGGTCTTTTGTATTCAGGAAGCTCTATTAGGATTTCAATTGTATTAATGAAGATTATCTTATTCAATGGAAATTAAGTTCATTTTATTTTTCTTTATGATTAACGAAACTAATTTGGGTTGCATTGAGCTCGGAGCAATAGGACTTAACTGACCAGCTTTATGTGTTTATGTAGGTTGTGTTTTCACGAATTTCGGGACCAAAGCTAACGAGTTGGCGATTATGATAGCATGGTTGTACACGGGCTCTCGCGATACTATCTCGCTCAGAAACGCCTATCATGGAAGTGCAGCTGCTACTATGGGAGTTACTGCTCAGTGCAACTATAAATTCAATGTGATTCAGGTACAATTCATTTATTACTTTGATATCAGTTCCATAGTTTTATCTTGTTATATAAATTTTAATGTTTATATTAGTAAGTTAGTTTATTATTAGCTGTTGTCTTGGTTCGCAGAGCGAATTTCACCATGCTCTGAACCTCGATCCCTATAGAGGATATTCAGTTCTGATGGAAAGATGTATGCTAAGAATGTCCATGATGTAATCCAGTATTTTACTTGTGGAAAGGGTGATGTTTTTATTTCAGAATCTGTACAAGTAAGTATAGGTTTTGAACTCAATTTCATTTCTTAAAAAGGGGCTACTTTAGTTTGGATTGGATGTGATTGTTTTGTGCACTGAGTTTAGGGAGTTGGTGGAATAGTTGAGTTGGCTCCTAGCTATTTTATAGCTGTGTATAAAATCATGAAGGAAGCCGGCAGCATTTGCATTTACGATGAGGTTCATGCCGGTTTTTGGTGCAGTGGAAGCCATTTCTGGGGATCCTAGAGCCACAGAGTTGTGCCAGACATAGTTACTATGGCAAAGGTCAGTTATTTAGTTTTTCTTTCTAAGATGTCAATCCAAATATATTATATATGAATAACTCATTGTTAATTGTTAATAAGAAATCGGCTAACATATTATTCCCTTCGTCTCAGTTTAAATTGAGCACTTGTTTTTTGGTATTTTTTTGAATATTAATTATATATTTGAATAGATATATGAAATCGTTACCTTCATCATATTATATAATATAGTGTTTACTATTAAAATTTCTGCTAATATAAATATTTAAAAATATTAAGTATATATTCTTATGCTGAATGTTACACGAATGTGTTAATGATAATTGGAAATAGTTTCTTGTTTCTGTGTAAATTTTCTTCTACTCTTAAGGCATCGGAAATGAGATTCCGTCGGGTATTGTGGTTACTACTCCTGAGATTCCGTTGGATATGTCATAAACTCTGCATATTTGCCGTCCTTATCTTTGGGATTAGAAATAAAAATGCACAATAGGGATTCTACAGAAAAACATAAAAACTGCAAAGAAATGTCTCATATCAGTTTTTTCGGTGATGATAACCAACAAGAAAACATATGATCAATAAAATTAAAATGGCACCTGCTACATTAACAAAAGATTAAGAGAATATGTCCATCCTATGCCATCAGGCCTTGGTTGTCTAGCTATTGTGAGGATACAGAAAAGATAAGACTTCGAGTATGTAAAACCTGATAGCATGCTTAAATTTTATGAAAATGTGTTACAAAGCAATGTTTTACCTTGTATTATATTATGAACACATCTCATAAATGTTTTCCTGTTCTGCCAAAGAATCCATCATGTTTTGGTTTAATATGCTATCAAGAAAGCATATTGCAATAGAATATTGGTTCCGATTGTAATTTAGGTGACTATATATGTGCATGAGTGACTATTTAGGTGCATGGACTTACCAAGAGAATCTAATATGGATATGTCTGATGATAAGAATTCAACTTTGTCTGATATTTAGAGTATATATTAATTTACAATTCAGAGGTATTGTCTGTTAGTGTACCTACATTCTTATGTAATCTTCTGGAAAATTGAACTTCATACTTATAATTACATGTCTTAGAGCGTGTTGATTTTATGTTTGACCAAACGAGCAGCAATAGTTTATGGAGTATTGTTTGTTAGCAGTAATAATAAGTTCGTACTACATTCTGCTTTAAACTCTGTTTTCTGGTGGCTTGATCTATAGTTTAGTCTTATATATATTTGATGGGTTCTCTGTATTTGATGGGCTCTCAGTATTTTTTGTTATGAATGTTTGAGAAGAGGTTTTTGGGTGCATGTGAGTTGAAGGAGAGGAGAGAGGAGATGATTGATTGCTTCTGATGGTTCTGCAGTTTTTTGCTGCATGTGTGAAAGATGGTTTATTTCTTGATTTGAACATGAATTTGATCATTAATCAGGGGATAAAGGTTATGTTATGTTTTTTTGTTTGACTGGTGGATAAATTTCAGTCATTTTTTTCTCTTAAAGACCAATATGAATCTGATCTCTGTGAAAGACTAACTAATGTGCATGATCTCTGTGAAAGACTAACTAATGTGCATGATCTCTGTGAAAGACTTGATCCTGATTCATTTTTTCTTTTAAAATAATTCAGATGACCTATCAATAAAAAGTATAACTGATAGCCTGCTTGCATACATCATATAAATCATCTTTTAACTGCAGAAAAGGAAGAAAAATGAACCAGGATCAAAAACATATAAAAAGAAACTAACTTTGTAACAAATAAGCCCTAGATGCTTTAGTAGAACTGACCAATTTGAGTTCAGTACCCATACATTTTATGGATACTGATACTGGCGAGGTTATTTTATCAATCTGAACTTGATCAAAATTAGTTCAGGTTTTTTTCTACTGCTGCAGTGATTTTTAGATCAGTTTGGGGTGGTTTGTATAGTCGTTGTACTATTTACAGGATTTTTTGCTAATTAAGAATTGTCCTTATGATGTTGATTGTCTGACTAGGTGATTCTCTATGATCACGAAGCCTACAGTCTGTCATACAACTTTTTTCTATGCAGATAATACAAAGGAGAATGCATCCGCAGGTCCGCTATGGCACACATAAAATCACTGTAAAAGTAGAACCAGCAAGTACCCCTCTTAGGTCTGCTCTTCTCATCATTTCAGCTGATGTTTTACATTGGTTTAGCCATGTACTAACATTAGCAGAAGTGACAGAAGATGTCCGGCAATAAGTGTTGATACTCACAGGGGCTCTAATTCTGAAGTTATCTTTAAAGAAGACATGAAGACGAGGAAATTAGACGAGTTACCCAGTTTTGATCTTGGAATTTGATGAAAAACTCGTCCATGTCTTCCCTTTAATGCAGTGGCTTCGTATACTTCCATGTCATTGAATTCGGTACTAGATATTAGTTGATTTACGATACATTCGTATCATCTTTGCAGGTTTACTTCTCAAAGAGCAAACTTTCTGTAAATATTTTTCTGGTGTTACAGGAAGTTTATTTCTCAAACAGTTTCTTAGTGATCAATGGTTTCAATAATATCCAAGTGAGATTTTTCATTCCTAGGATGTGGTATTTGATCAATGGTTAATTCATATGATTGTTTTTTTTTTCTCTCTCCTTCTAAATTCTAATTGGTTTCCGATTTTGCTAATTTGTTGATTCTATGTGGAAAATTAAAAGTGTGTGCATTGTTCAGTATATTTTGGCAGTATGGTAAGAGCAGATCATGATTTTTCAAAGAGGTTATTGTCCTGACAGGCTTTGGAAGAAAATTGTTTTAAGAAACTTGGACTTTGTGCATGGTTCAAGAGCATTCATATCAGTTTATTATCTGCAAAGTTATTGAAGATGTAATAACTTGGCATGGTTTGCTTAGTCTACTTTCTGAGCACATAGTTTAGATTCCTGCCCCAAAATAAGTTTAATTTTTTTGGTTATAAAGGTAAAGAATCTGTTGTGAGTAGGTGAAGAAACTTTTTTGTCAAACTATACCAAGTTATAATGGAATAGCTTCATAAAACTACATTGTACTAACTGGTTCAAAATATAAATTGACATTGTATTTGCTCTTTCTGTTACAACAAATAAACCATCAATCAGCCAATTTGTTCAAATGGCTTAAGGTTGTGTTTCTTCGGCTTCCAAATTCTTCTTCGTGCTCTTTTTATTTTACGAATAGTTTTCGTATTGACTCTCCTGTTTCCATTCAAACGAGTCAATTTTCTTGGGGAAATCTTTCATATAATTAGCAGTGGCTTTGTCAATATTTCCAAAAAAAGAAGCAATGACTTTGTCAAAGTAATGTTTGTACAAGTGTTTTACTGAAAACCATTTTGATTCTTTATTTTAGTATAGCATAGATTAATGTGGGGTGTAGATTTTTGGGTTTTTGTACTTCTTTTGTTTAGGTGTATGAAAATTTTGGCTGTCTAATTTTAACAAGACTGCTCAACCAATTAGAAAGAGTTATAAAAACACTAGACCTCGCTCCAACTGTTGGAATGGGTTTGTGTGACAATTCTGATACTTTTATTGGTGTGTAATCTGAGTGAAATGAAACCGCGTTGCAACCCCACAAAACAAACAACGGTAAAAGTTAAGTAAAAAAGTCAAGAAAATAAGTTCTTGTGATCTCATGCTCCCATGTATCAGATGAAAGGCCATGTCTAACAAAGGACAGTATTTACATGAAAGTGAACAACCTTGATTGTGAGAGTAGAAGATGTCATGAGTGTACATTTTCTTGACGGGAATTTCTACTACCTGGCACTCAAGAAAATAAGAGGAATGATATTGTAATTTTTCAAAGAAAAAGACTAACTGCCTTTTACTAAAGAAAAAAACTAACTGCCTTTTACTAAGATAATTTTTTTTTAAAAAAAGTTAAACCATCATAAGTGATGGAGGGAATTCAATTTGGCCTCCCCAAACCTACAAATTAAAATATTACAAGCAGAGCTATTAGAGCTCAGTTTAAGATAAAATCATTCACCAAAGGGTTTGGTATATGCAGGTCCATTCTTCTCGTGCAGGTATACTATGGTGTAAGCATGATTTATTCTTTTTCTATTTCAAATTATTGATAGGTTTATATAATGTTTTACCTACAGTTTTTAATGGTCAAATTGGACCAAACTTAAAAAACCATATTTATGCAATCGATTTACTTCCATAGTTACATTGAAAATAATTTCTACTTTCAGAGTACGGCTTATATCATAACAAAATCATTGCTTATTAAAATTAATGTGAAACCCCTCGCATAGTCGTAAGATGAGTGCAATACTTTGTTCTATTGTACAATCATATATTGACATTTCGTATATGAATATTATTATGAATAAATTATATGTGCAAATACACCGCGCATTGCGCGGTGAGTGCCCGCTAGTATTGTAATAATAAAATTTGGTTATAACTTCATCATACACACAATTTAAACTCTAAGTATATACGCATAATAAAATTGATTCATTTACAATTCATTAATAAATATGTATTAAAAAAATCCAAACTTATATACTTTCGAACTCGAAGGTATATGTCGATATCGTAAGTATATAAAACTTCATAAACGATATCGCAAACTTATTGTCTTTTAGATTGGATCTGAAACTGGAGCCGGGTATTACCCGCTGGATACCCACGTTGACCTCATTGACCTTAAACCCTAAACTCTTAATATGTATGTGTTCAATATCGCAAAGTTACAAAATATAACCGAACTAAATTTGCGATATCGAAATACCATTCGCCCAGTTCATTTAATGCGAGTCAAGTGGTAGGTGTTCGGGTCAAACAAACCCAAAACACCCAAAAACTCATCCTTCTCTCATTTTTGAGCATTCATTGCAATTCAAACACTAAAATACAACTCTACCCACCATTTTTTCCCTCCAATTTCCTTCTATAACAAGTATCTTTTCAATCCATCACCCAAAGGATGTTGTATTCCTTGGTTTTCTCTCACTATCTGATAATACTGGCCCAGAGGCCTACTGGGCCGGGAAGAGGGCTCGCGGCCCAAAGCTAAAGAGCGGTATCTTTCCCGCTGGGAGGCATGTCCGGACAAGAAAGAGAACAGATGGTGACAAGGGGAAGTGGTCCTGCATCTTATCCCAAGCAGGCAAGCTCAGCTATAAATACTAGTCTCAAACAGTGAACAAGGTATGTGACTTATATCTCTCTATTTAATATTGAGAGCGTTTTCGTACGTTTTCCCTCATCGCTATCCACATCTCATTATCACGCCAGAGCTTCTTCCCCGGGACACCTCCCGGGGATTGTCTTGCAGGATCATCGCGGGCCTGCTTGGGAGGAGACCCGGATAGCGTTGAAGACCGGAGAACGGGCGGATTTTAACACTATCAATTGGCACGCCCGGTGGGACCAGTTCCACCTTCGCATGATGGAGTCGCCAAGGAGAGGGCGCGGATGCCCGAAGAAGAACGCGGCACCTTCAGGGGTGGTCCTCTTCCACCCCCGGGAGACGATGTGACCTTGAGGCAGTTGCAGGAGGAGGCTAGACACCAGCGTGAGCTAGGAGTACCACAGGATGGTCACGTGGAAACTGCATCCGACGAAGCTGACTCGAAAAGAGAGTACCAGGATGAGCAAGAAGGACCTAGGCCCGCCAGGGAAGGCAGTCCCCGGGCTCAGGGACCTGAAACCTGGGAGGAGGGGCAATGCCCGGCCAGCAACCCTCAGACCTGGGGACCGGTTTTCCCGGAAGATGGGCAACCCTTAGCTAATGCGGAAGAATTGGCGGCATTGGAGTTCATGAGAGCCAACAAGGAGTTGTACCGCCAGTGGGTACTCTCTACCCGGGAAAGCCTCAGACGAAGGGAACCCGGGGGGAACCCGGCAGGCCCTCTACGGGGACATCAAAGAGAGGTTATCGATCTGTACGGAGTTGTTCAGCCGCCAAGGATACAGGGGCGTATGAATTCTTCAACTGTCCCACCTTCTTTCCCTTCGAGTTTCGGGGTCGGAGGTGGAGCGGCTACAGGACAACAATCAAATCTAATTCCACGTGCTCCACCCTACTACCCGAGTTCTAGCTGGGGGACGGGGCCGATCGGGTATGACCCTCCAATCATGCCTACGGAGTTATTGGGTTATCAGGCCCCTGGGACCCAGGGGAACCCGGTCCAGTATTCCATAGCCATATATGGGTCAATGGGGATGAACTACGGTTACCCGGAGAGATACTATCGGGAGGACGATAGGATGCGGGGTTATCAGGTGGCGCAGCAGGACCCCAACTCTTTGGAGGTGCGACTAGACAAGCTGGTGGGAAGAAACGGAGCTAAACCCACCTCCCCATGGGTACCTCGAGTGCTTGCATACCCATGGCCGCCGAGCCTCCGGGTCCCGGAGGGAATCCCAACGTATAATGGAGAGACAGACCCGGAAGAGTTTGTCAGGACGTACCAGAACCTAATGGTGTCAAGGGACTTCCCGGAGGAACTAAGATGCAAGTTAGTGGGCTGCTACCTGAGGGGAAACTGTCTCCTATGGTTCGATTCCTTGTCCCGGGAAAGCCTTAGAGATTATTATGATTTCTTTAAGGCTCTGCTGTTCAGGTACGCCGGACTGAAGAAGGAAGGGAAGCAGCTGACTGAGCTTTTTGCCACCCGGCAGAAGGCTACGTGGACGATAGTATGAAGGCCATTGACAGACAGCAGCAGGAGAAGGCGGTGATTAGTGGATTTTTAAATGGCTTGAGGGTAGGGATGGCACCCGACGGGTATTTGGTGGATACCCGCCCGCCAACCGCCCAACGAGGCGGGTATGGATATGAGTTTTTTATACCCGCCATGGGTATGGATGTTGGATTCAAACCCGCCATGGGTAAATGGGTGGGTATGGATATTGATTTTATACCCGCCCCACACCCGCCCGCCCCACCCGCCCCATACCCGCCCGTATAATACTTGTAAAATATCCGTTATATATAATATTAATAGTATTATTTGTATTTATATTAATAATATTATTAATTTTAGCATTTTTTAAGCATGTTTGGTCTATTTTGAAACATAAAAGAATTTTATAAGTTAATGATTAGCATATTATAAATTATTTTGTTCTATTAATATAATATATTTGAATTATTAGTGTTTTTATTTAAAATTTTATGATAATTAATAGATCTTAGGTTAATTTTTTTATAAATATGGATTAATAAGTCGGATGGGGAATGTAGGTATAACATGGGCATGGATATCCACGGATACCCAGATGAGATGGATATCCAGCTGGATGGGCATGGATATTAAATTTGTACCCGTCATGGGTAAATGGGCGGGGATGGATAGTAAAATTTTAGATGGGGATGGGCATGGATAGTCTACTATCCACGCCCAGTTCGCCCAATGCCATCCCTACTTGAGGGATATGGCGTTGTTCCAGAAGTTGATGGAAAATATCTCGGAAACCTTTCACAACTTGCAGATGGCGGTGCAACCGTACTGTGCGGTTAATGACGCCACCCGGAAGAGAAAGGAAGAATCTGGGGGATTCCTCCCGGATAAGATGGAAAGGAGGAGGGCGGCTGATCCAAGTAGAAGGGATCCGGGTCCCGCGCCGGTGAACTGGGCAAGGGCAGATAGCTTTACCCCGCTCAGCAAATCTCGGACACAGATACATGCTATTCACAAGGATATGTTTCCGGATCCGTTGCCTATCCAGGGGACCCCGTCTAGGGAAAATGCGGACAAATGGTGTGCCTAACACAAGTCTTACGGACATTCGACAGGGGGGTGTAGGGGGCTGAGGAACGAGATAGAAAAATTGATAGAGCGGGGGCAACTCAGAGATTGTGTGGCGGCAAAAGCAAAGAATGAGTACCCGGCCTGGGACCAGGCTCAGGAGCAACCCCGGAGGAGGTGGAGGCCCAACCCCGGGAGAGGAAACGGGAGAACCCAAGGTAACCAAGGCAACAGGGCCCCGGGGAGGCCCGTCATAGCTGCCGTACCGGTTCAAGCGGTGGAGCCGGTCCCAGTACCCAACAGGATGATCAACGTGATAAGTGGAGAAATCGGAGAAGCATGCCAGTCATTTTCCGCTATCCGGGCCCGGACGCGATATGTCCCCCCGGGGGAGACTCATGGGAAAAGGTTTCGCCCCGATGAAACTATCACTTTCTCTGAGACGGATGCAGCCCCGCCACAGAAACCCCATTCAGACCCAATGGTTGTAACAGCGGAGATTGAAGGCTTCCTGGTTAAGAGGGTGTTTGTGGACGACGGGAGCAGCGTGGAAATCATGTTCGCTTCCTGTTTCGATCAATTGGGGAATGGGAGACAGAACCTGAAACCTCCCTCGTCTGCCTTGTCAGGGTTCACGGGCAAACCTGAAGTTCCTCTAGGTGTTATCCCCCTTGTAGTATGTATGGTGGACGAGAAGGATCGGAGCAAGAGGGTCTCAGTGACATGCAACTTTGCGGTCATTGATGCGCCCTCACCATACAACGTAATCATAGGAAGACCATGGCTAACCCAAGCCCGGGCAGTGAATTGCCCGTATCTACTAACGATGAAGTTCCCCACCGCGCAAGGAGTAGCGGTCGTGTGGGGAAGCCAAGCAGTCGCAAGAAGTTGTATGATGACGGCAGTCTTGGATGCAAAGAAAGCAGTAGAGGCGGTACATGGAGAAGCTCCCCGCCAAGAGTTAGAGGAAATGCAAGTGGCAGACAAAGGGATGGTCACGGTGGGAAAGGATCTCCCGGAGAAAGTAAAATGCGCGCTGAAAGAACTTTTAACCAGATACCAGGGAGTGTTCTCATGGAGCCCGGAGGATATGGTGGGGGTGTTACCAGAACTGGGGGTACACAAGTTAAACATTAGCCCCGCAACCAAGCCGATCAGACAGAAGAAAAGGCCTGTAGCCCCGGAGAGAGCAGAATTCATAAAGAATGAAGTTCGGAAGTTGGAGAGAGCCGGGGTAGTCGAGGAAATCATTTACCCGGAGTGGATAGCTAACCCGGTTTTAGTAAAGAAGCATGACGGAAGCTGGCGCATGTGCATCGACTTTACAAACTTGAATAAGTGCTGCCCCAAAGACACCTATCCTCTTCCAAATTTGGATCGGTTGGAAGAGGCTATCGCGGGATACTCGGTGCTGGCTTTGTTCGATGCGCACAAAGGTTATCACCAGGTGCAGATGGATGAGGCGGACAAAGCAAAAACCTCCTTTATCACCGAATTTGGAACTTTTTGCTACAAGAAAATGCCCTTTGGGCTGAAGAACGCGGGGGCTACTTATCAGAGGATGGTGGACAAGCTCTTTAAAGACCAAATGGGAAGGAACATGGATGTGTATGTTGATGACCTGGAGGATATGTTTGAAAAGCTGGAGCGGAGCCATCTAAAGCTAAATCCCTCCAAAAGAACCATTGGAGTGGGTGCGGGGAAGTTTTTGGGTTTTATGGTATCAAGCCGGGGCATCGACGTCAACCCGGAGAAGGTAGAGGCCATAGCCAAGATGACCTCCCCCAGGTCGGTGAAAGAAGTACAGCGGTTGACGGGATCCCTCGCGGCTCTCAACCCATTCCTATCAAAGGAAGCAGACAGACAGTTGCCCTTCTTTAACATTCTCAGGAAGGCAAAGGCGTTTGAGTGGTCCGGGGAGTGTGAAAAGGCGTTCCAGAGTCTGAAAGAGCACCTTCGATAGTTGCCAACCTTAAAGAAGCCATGCCCGGGGGAGGAGCTTTTTCTGTACATAGCGGCCTCCCGGGAAGCAGTGAGTGCCGTGCTAGTCAAAGAAGAGGAGGGAAAGCAGCACCCAATCTACTTTGTTAGCCGGGCACTTCGGGGGGCAGAAACCCGGTACACTGAGTTGGAGCAGCTGGTTCTGGCATTGGTGCACGCCTCAAGGATATTTAAACCTTACTTCCAAGGCCATTCCATAGTGGTCCTCACCAATTACCCGCTCGAACAAGTCATGTTCAAACCGGAGGCATCAGGGAGAATGATGAAATGGGCTATAGAGTTGGGAGAGTATGAAATCCGATACGAGCCAAGAATGGCTATCAAGTGGCAGGCCCTAGCAGACTTCCTGGTGGAATCAGAAGCAAGGATACACGAGGAGCAGAAAACGATTAAGGCGGAGATAGTCCCGGCTTGGAAGTTGTACGTGGACGGATCGGCACACTCCGGAGGCAGCGGAGGAGGGGTCTTGTTGGTTAGCCCGGAAGGGAAGGAATACCCCTATGCGGTCCAGTTCACTTTCAAAACAACCAACAATGAAGCTGAGTACGAGGCTTTGATCGCAGGATTAAGGTTGGCAAAGGAAATGGACATCAAGGCTCTCACGGCACATAGCGACTCAGAGATCGTGGTGCAGCAGGTAAAGGGAGAATACGAAACCCGGGAGAGGAGCCTGCAAAAGTACCTGGAGATGGTAAAACCTCTGGTAGCCGATTTTGAAACCTTTAATCTGGTCCAAGTGCCCCGGGAGGAGAACAGTAAAACGGACGCTTTAAGCAAGTTGGCTTCCTCGGAATTAAAACCCGAGCCTAACCAAAAGTTGTACATGGAGGTGTTAGGAAGAAGGAGCTACCAGGAGGAGGACCGAGTAATGATGGTAAACGAGGAAGAATCCTGGATCGCCCCCATGCGGGCATACTTAGAAGAGGGAAAGGCCCCAAAAGATAGAGCGCAGGCCCGGAAGCTGAGAGTTAAAGCCCCAAAGTATGTGGTCCAGGGTGGGGAGTTATATAAGAGAGGATACCTCCAGCCTTTGCTAAAGTGCGTGGAAAGGTCAGAAGGTCAACACCTCATCCGGGAAGTGCACGAGGGATCTAATGGGAGTTACCAGGGAGCCCGCACAATGGCTAGGAAAATCTTAAGGATGGGGTATTACTGGCCGACGCTGTTCAAAAACGCAGAAAAACATACCCATGAGTGCCCCCCATGCCAAACTTTTGCCCCGCTAATCCATGTTCCCCGGGAGGAGCTAGTTGGGGTCACAAGAGCCTGGCCATTCAGCAGATGGGGAATCGACTTGGTAGGACCATTTCCCACAGCCCCGGGAGGAGCCAAGTACGTAATTGTGGCAATCGACTACTTTAGCAAATGGGTGGAGGCAGAGCCACTTACCAACATACGGGGGCTAACTTGTGTCAAGTTTTGTTGGAAGAACATCATTTGTCGGTTTGGTATCCTAAAAATCATAGTCACAGACAACGGATCACAGTTCGAAAATGACCCCTTCAAAGCATGGTGCGTCAAGTATGACATAGAGCAAAGGTTGACATCTGTGTACCACCCCCAAGCAAATGGGCAAGTAGAAGTCACCAACCGTACCATCGTCAAAGGCCTAAAAACCCGCTTGGAAGGAGCGCGGGGGAATTGGATTTGGGAGTTGCCCACTGGCCTGTGGGCCCACCGAACCACAGAAAGCTCAGCTACAGGGGAGTCTCCATACTGCCTGGTATATGGATCCAAGGCGGTAATACCCACGGAGATTGGGATCCTGAGCCCTCGGACCCAATTCCAGCGCCCGGAGGAGGAGGAGGACGCCGGACGGCGCCTTGACTTGGATCTTGTGGAAGAAAAGAGAGAGAATGCGGCGCTCTAGGAAGCAGAGGTGAATGAACGAGTATAGAGGTATCATGATAGAAGGGTGCAAAAGGAAGTTTTTTCCCCAGGGGACTGGGTGATGAGGAGGAATGACAAGAGCCACCAATCCCTGGAAGGAAAACTGGCACCAAACTGGGAAGGACCATATAGGGTAAAGGAGGCATACCCGGGAGGAAGCTATGTGCTAGAGGACAAGCAGGGGAAAGAGATCCCCAGGAGATGGAATGTAGCTAATTTAAGAAGGTTCTACGGGAAGTAGAGTGCCCCGCGTAGAACCTTAGCCACTAAGGCATGAACATGCCAGGCATGGATATGCCCCATCCTGGAAGCATGAATATGCCTAGAGAGATAGCCCTGACGTTGGCCTCGTCCCAGGTTTAGAGAGGAAGAGTTGTTAAAAAAGGGACCCATGGGTAGCTCCCATTTGGGTGCCCCGCTAGATTGAACCCGGAGCTTGAATGAAGCCCGGGGACTAAAGAATGTAATGCTTGCAGAAAAGAATTTATGAAAAGGGGTTTCCGAAAGAACTTTTATTTATTTCAAAGCACACAAATATGCTGTTATATTTCAAGGGAACAATTATGTAAGCATTTTACACACAGATTTCCCTATCTAGGCTACGCTATGCCCACTTGGGGCCTGACCCGGAAGCACCCTCAGGGTTACCCGGGCGGAAACCCCCTCCGAAGAATTGGGAAGACAGGATGTCTTCAGCAAAGCGAGCGTCCGGAGCTTGATTCCACGCAAGTTCCTCCTCCAATTGCTCAGCATCTTCTTCGTTGAGTTCTGGGATGGGAACAACCATGGACTCCTCCGGAAGTGGTTCCGCTAGGCGCATCCTTCTTACCCCGGCAGAAGTGACGAACTTTTACTTTGGAAACAAATCCGTTGCACCTTTACCCTTTTCTTCCCGACTAATGCGGGTACCCTCAGCGGTCTTCACCCCCTTGGTGGTGACTCCAGAATCGGCAATCTCTCGGACACGCCTTATCCGGCATGCTACTTCTTCCGGGTCGATAGACACGGACATATCCTCGTACCGTTCATACGCCACGTCTACCTCCAATCGGGCAGGAACTCGGTGAAGGCTAGAGGGATAAGGCTCAACGTTCCCCGCGGCTATCTTATTATGCCACTCCACGGCGTTCAGATAGGCCCCATGACTAGGAGCTCCCTCACCAAATTTCCTCGAGTTAGCCTCCATGCGTTCAATAGTCCTGCGAACCCCGGCGGGAATGTCAGTAAGGGGTGACACCCCAACTAAGCCAACCATGAGGCCCAGAAGGTGGTAAGACAGCCGGACAACTAGTAGAGCTTCTTGGAGGACCCTATTTCTGTGGGTTAGGGATCGATTCTCCTTCTCTAGATCGCAGATTAACCTGTTCTGTGCGGTGCGGGTTTCTAGCTTCTTAAGCTTTTCCTGGGCCCGCTCGAGTTCACCCCACACCATACCTAGTTCCTTGGCAATGCGATGTTGAGCATCGTCGTGAAGGGCCTGTAGCTCAGCAATGGTTTGGTGGGAATTTAGGGCTTCCCTCATATGATCTGAAGCTAGGTCGAAGCAGCGATTCAGCGAGCCAAACTTGCTCCCGACAGCCTTGAGAAACGATACTAAGGCATGGATAGATCCGAACTCATCAACGAATGCACACAACCCTGCCTCGGCCATTTCCCGGGTAGCCTGATTGCCTCCGAACCTCCAGTGAGCCAGCTTTCTTTGAAGGAAGGAGCATTGGAGGCACCCAGCGCGGGGGAGAGAGAAATAGGTACCGGAAGAATGGTTGGGATTAGGGAAAACATAAGGCATGGGCCCACGCGGGAGAATCTCCTCTAGGGGGCGCTCAGACTACAAAAGATAGTAATTTCATTAAGAATTAGAACTTTATATTAAATCAAAATGGACACCAAGGCCAAGTTCTACACAAGCCTCCCGGGGAGGTAAGTTACAAAATACTTAGGAAAAAATAAAATAAGAAATTACAAGAAAAAAGCAGACTAGAGTCTAGGGTTGTACATGGTCTTCAGCGGAGACCCTTTCCCCCGGAACAGTGTGAGCTCTCTCAAACCACAGGTTCATCAGCGGAACGCCCGGGAAACCCTACCCTCCGCATGGCCTTCCGGGACTGGTACAGCAAGTCATCTTGACCTGCGCCAAGACCTACCCGGCTGTCGCCCCCTTGATCATGGACCGCGGGGTACCCAAAGTTGTCAGGCACCGCGCAGTATTTACAGTAATTTTCTGCCCAATGGGGCGTCTCCGGGACTACCCCATAAGTGTTGAAGCTTTCCGGGCCGGGGTCAGGAAAAGAAGCCTCGTCAATCTCCGGCAGCTTGGCCTTCTTGATATTTGAAACAGAAGGGACTCGTGAGGACATCTTCAAAGATTCCCATAATTGGGGCACCAGGCGCTTCAGATCCGCCTCCTGGAGGGATCTCCAGCAGTGGTTCAGCAAGTCGCTGGCCTTGGGGCGGTAGTAGGAGGCTTAGGCTTCAAGGCGAGCAGGCCCCGGAAGCCAACCCCGCAGACTGCGGTACATTTCGTGGCAGGCGTCCTCACTTGCCGCAGCAGCGATACCCTCTAGCCTCTGGTCAAACTCGTCGGAGCGGAGGATCTTCTGGGTCATAGCATCCAGGGGCTCAAGCTGGGCGTCCTTCTTATCCTTCTTGAGGGAGGAGTATTTCTTCTCCACCTCGGCTAGCTTCTTTTCCCTGTCCGCCAGCTTCTTCTCCCTTTCGGCTAGTTTCTTCTGAGATGCCTCCAGATGGGCTTCCAGGTCATCCCGCCCGGCTAGCTTTTCCCGGGTGTCGCGGAGTTCTTTCTCTATTTTGGCGAACAACCCGGCGCTATATTTGGAATAGCCCCGGTTTAGCGCCTCGGTAAACTGGGAGTCCGCGAGGAGGGAATCAGCAAAGGTAGTACTCTGCAAGACAGGGCATAAAACTTAGATAAAAAGTTGGATTAAACTTAGATAAAAGATGGAGCCTCAAGAAGGCAGTTACCTCTTCTTTCTCCTCCGGGATAGTGTCGGAAGTAGCAGCCCGCGGGGGAGTGTTGCGAGCAGGAGGAGGAGGAGGAGGAGGAGGAGGAGGGAAGTCATGGGTCCTCTGACGAGAGGGAGGGGGCGACCCGGATAGCTCGCCTGGAGGTGGCCGTTTGAACCTCGAGCTTGCCCCGCCACTATAAGTCGGATGCTGGATAAAGGACCGACGCCCGAGTGTAGGTGATGAGCTGGGAGTAGCGCGGGCCTCAGAAGATGGCCCGGAAGATTCTGCTGGCTAGACCGCGGCGGCGCGCGTAGCTTTTGGGGAATAAGAGCGGGATTCTCGGTAGGAGGTGGCCCATGTTGGGAGGCCACTTGTTGTGTAGAAGGAATTTGCTGATCCGGGTGAGTATCTCTCGCTTGAGCATCCCCCCCGGAAGGCTTATCAGCGTAGGCCATGACGTCCGCGTACAAAGACGGTTGAACTGAAACCAAGCAAACAATGAAGTTAGAGCATGAGATATAAAAAAAAATTATTAATCTGAAGGAAAGATAAGATATAAAGCCTTAATGGGCACCTTAATGCGCGGGAGCGTGAAGAGGTCGATGAGATAGATCCCGCGAGGCCAGAAATAACCCGCATTCCCGTTCTTATAAAAGGCATCCATATCTAAGGGGCAGAGGCGGAGGAGGTTGTGGTCGCTGGAAATGATTGCCGGGAGATTAGAAAGAGGTTTCTTGTCCTCAGGAACAAGAGAGTCGTTCCAAGTGGGCATAGGGTATGCCCGGGCATCGCAAAGGAAGAAACCCTTCGAAGGGTATCCTTTGGCGGATTTAGGTTTGGAAAGGATAAAGTCCTTTATCCCGGAGCGAATGGTAAAAGAAAAGACGCCCGGGAAAGATGTGTGTGCCCTCCGCAAGGCATAAAAGGACCGGAAGAGTAAGAGAGAAGGAGGAGCGGCGCACCTGGCGCAATTAAGCAAGAAAGCCAGGATAAGGACAGCCCCGTTAGGGTGTAGCTGGGTCGGGGCTACATTGTAAAACCGAAGGATCTCAAGAAAGAGAGGGGGGAAGGGCAGGCTAAACCCGTATTGAAAATGGATCCGCGGGATGCACGTAACCTTCCGCTCGGAGACTCCCGGGGGAAGTTTAGAAAAACATGCATTTAAAGGAAGAGTAATAAAAGAACGCTTGGCTAAATCTAAGATATCCCTATCTAGAGAAGTAAAATCCCCGGGGACATCATAAAATTTGAAACCCACTGGACGCACCCCGTGAGTAGCCCCCCAGGGAACGTTGTCACCAACTTTCCCGCCAAACACCTCCTCATCCTGATCCTCCCGGGGGTGACTAGGATTCCCGGTCGGGTGCAAACCCGCCCCATCCAAGGTTGACGTACCCGGGATGTTTAGCTCCCGGGGCGTGCTGAAAGCCTCGGAATAGGAGTCCGGGGAGGAGACTGAGGAGGGGATCAGGGTATCAGCGGCCCGGGACTGGACCTCAAACTGATTTTGAGCTTCCTCGGTGTCTAAGGAAGAGTTGGAAGGAACTGGGGAATTCATGATTGGAAGAAAATGAGAGGGAGAGAGCGAGAGCTTACTTGATCGAAAGAGCAGAGCGTCTGGAAGATTTTTTGGAGAGAGAAGCTTAGTGAGGAGGTTTGGGCCCTTATATAGGCAGATGAATAGGAACCGCCACCTCAAAAGAAGGAAAAGCAATAAGGACACGGTAAACAAGGTACTGATTAATGCAGAATGGGAAAAGGAGGCGTCGTCAAAAATCAATTTTAAACACGGATGGGTCCTACCAAAAGAAGTAGCAACAGAAGGAGGAGCGTATGAGACCAGTCCCCCGCGTCACGGAAACCCGGATGACTAGTCTGGGGGGCTAGTGATAATACTGGCTCAGAGGCCTACTGGGCCGGGAAGAGGGCCCGCGGCCCAGAGCTAAAGAGCGGTATCTTTTCCTCTGGGAGGCATGTCCGGACAAGAAAGAGGACAGATGGTGACAAGGGGAAGTGGTCCTGCATCTTATCCCAAGCAGGCAAGCTCAGCTATAAATACTAGTCTCAAACAGTGAACAAGGTATGTGACTTATATCTCTCTACTTAATATTGAGAGCGTTTCCGTACGTTTTCCCTCATCGCTATCCCCATCTCATCATCACGCCAGAGCTTCTTCCCCGGGACACCTCCCGGGTATTGTCTTGCAGGATCATCGCGGGCCTGCTTGGGAAGAGACCCGGATAGCGTTGAAGACCGGAGAACGGGAGGATTTTAGCACTATCACTATCTTTTCAAGATTGGATGTTTTGTTCATCCATTTCTCCACATTGACACCATATAAGCTTTGGTGAGATCCAAAGGGGTGTGTTAAACCCTTGGGCTTTGGTTGAGAAGGTTGGTTAGTACACCCCAAACATCAAATTCCTACTAAGGGTGAGTATTTCAATAATTTCATAATTACCTAGGGTTTGAGTTTTTTGCTTGCATTCTAGGGTTATGCTTTAATGTGTGTTGTGCTTGATATTATATCTTTAGTTCATCTTTACACTTACATAAGTTATACATCAATCGATATGCTACTTATTTGATGCATGAATGAGAGGATTAACCTTTTTTTAAGCATGACTACTAGTTCATGGGGAAAATTGGTACTAGTTCTAAACAAAGGTAATTGTTATTGTAGCACTTTGCTATGACTAACAATAAACGTCAAAACGATAGTAAAGATGACCGACCAAACAAGAAATCTAAGCAACCTAAAGATAACACAAAGAGTGTAGTCAAAAGTGGAGGGGAGAAACTTAGTGGGAGCAAACTTGCACAAGAGCATTGTCGCATTTTGCAAAGGCGTAGGAATAATGAAATCAAAACTCCTATGAGGTTTGACCGTAATGGTGTGGCTATTTCCGACGAGCGGGCATTTTGGTCAAGTTGGTGTGGAAGCAAAGGTAAAACTAGAGTGGACTTAAAAAAATGAGTCATGGAAGCAAGTTGAGCCTTCAAAAAGGGATTCCCTTTATGAAGAGTGTAAGGTACATCTTTTCCAATACCTTAATCTCATTATCAATGTCAATTTTGTTGTTCTATGTTTTTAATTTGAAGTTTTTGAATTTTATATACAAGCAACCCTTTGAGATTGAAGTTTCGGATGAGGAAGTCGTCAAGAAGAAGGCTATGAACATAATGTCACCAACATAAGCGTTGTAAATTTACGACATTTACACATTGGTCGCACGTATTTATGTCGCGAAAGCCCAGTTCTCTTGTAGTGAAGGCTTTGAACATAGTGTCTAAGGCAAACCGAGATTTCAAGTATAGATTGACCAAGGACTACATATACGAGGGAGGGAAGAGAGTTGGTCAAAATGTTCGCGTAAAGTACAATTACATTCTCGAATCTAGTTGGGAAATTTTCAAAAGGAGGACTCTCGAACATGAATCCGATGTTAGTTCATTACTTTAGTTGATTACTTTTGTTGTCTTATAATTATCTTGCAATTTTTAACTAATACTAACACCATCATATTTATTGTAGGGCACCCGAGATGTGAAAATAAAATGTGCAAAAGCCAATAAACTCCATCACACTATGAGTAGGTCGGGGTATGTAGGTGTGGGGAAAAATATTTCTAAGGAGAAATGCATAGTGGAAACAAAAGAATTGGTTGATAGGGGATGACCGAAGAAGAGGCACGCGAGAAGGTGATACCATTGAAGCATGATGACATTCCCCGGCATGAGATGTTTATTAGAGGTAGGATCAAAAGCGAAGGAAAATACACAACACCCGAAGTTGAACAAGCCATTCAAAAAGTGGTAAGTTGATTTATTATATTTGTTTTATTAACATTTAATACAAGGGTTGTCAATATATACTCCAAATAATGTATATATTGTTTGTAGGAAGAGGCTGTCGTTCAAGAAAAGGAGGGCATATTTACACCCGTTGGTAAGTGTGATGTATTGGCTAAAGCCATTGGTAAAGATCATCCCGGGAGAGCAAGGGGTGTAGGTAGCTACTTGAATCAAAGAGAGGCTTTTGGAATTAAGCGAAGTAATGGAAAGTCCAAGCCTTCGGAACTCTACGTCACCAAGAGGACAATCCGATTGCAAAACGAGACGATAGAGAGGATAAATGTAGATGTTGAGGACTTGCGAAACCAAGTACAATCCATGGCACAACAAATTGGTTACATCCATACCCCCAAAGAAAATGTCGTTGTTGGTGAGCGTCGTCCATCATCAAGGGGATCACATCATTCACCGGTTAACGATGAACTCGAGGTAATCAATGGCAATGTTGACGTAGAGCCAAAACAACCTTTGGAAGGCAAAGGGAAAAAAATCACTTCCAAACCAACCAATCTTAAGGTAATTCCTACACTTACAATGTTAGTTCATTATTTTAATTTTTTATTATTAACTTTTAGATTATATTGTCATTAGATATCGACATACAAGCTATTCATTGATGTTGGTCCCAACGAACCCCTTAGGCATGTTGCAAATGGAACTTTTGATCAACAAATGCGCACACACCATTTCAAAGAGATTCCTTTGGGATTTGGTAGAGTTGGGATAGGAAGGGCAATAGACAAATTGGCACTTTTACCAATGCCCGAAGGGGACACAACTATGGTAGGGCAAGCCGTAGCAAGGTTTGTTATTTGGCCTCTTTGGTTGATAGTTGATGGAAATTGTAATGATATACCCCATAGGAAAAAGTCTCCCGAGTTGAAGAACCCAACAATACCCAAAAAATGCCCCACCACTTATAACCCTAAGCAAGAACTTGAATTCCTAAAGGCACTACCTATGTTCGTTAGAAAACTATTTGAATACTTAGACCACCAAGACAAAAATTCGCATATCTATTTTCGTGTAACGAGAATGTGTTCCGAGAGAGAAGGGACTTGAGGGTTCCCTTGGATGATTTCAAGCATTTATGGAATATGGAGCAATTGGACTCCAATATGCTATCACTACATCAAACGTAAGTTTTCTCATTATTATATAACAATAAATATTATGCTAACCTTTACATTCCATACTAATTGTTTACATTTCCTCAATAAGATACATGTGTCACAAGTCAAGGCAAAAGGGAAAAGATTGGATGGGTTTCCTATGTCCCGGTTCCATGACTATATTTGAAGGTAGTCCCCCGACAAGTCAACATGAATATCTTACCAATGAACTTCGTAAGGGGAACAAGAAGATATTCATAGGCCCCTACTTACAAGGGTAATCAGCTTTCTATATACTTCATTACAAAACTTATGTAAATGTATTATATAAGTTGATGATCTTAATTTTAACTAGTGCCCATTGGCGTTTTGTTGCTATGGTTCCGGAGCAAAAATGAGTGTATTGGATTGATTCTCTAAACAATCCACCAACCAAATCCTTCGCCGATCTTCTTGAGGTGGTTATGCATGAGGTGAATGATAATACACTTCAACCTTTTGAACTAACACTAGTGGAAATCAGGGGTTTTAAGGCGGTTGTTTAAGGCGGTTCCTTGGAACCGCCTTAAAATTTAGCATTTTTCGAATTCGAAAAACCAATTCGTAAGGTATGTAATGGCGGGCGACCAGAGAAGGCGGTTCGTGGTGATTTTAAGGCGGTTCTAAAAAAAGTGCCGTAAAAAACACTATTTTTCGAATGAGAAAAGTATTTCCGCTGCTTTATTTGATTTTTCGAATGAGAAAAGTATTTCTGCTGCTTTATTTGATTTTTCGAATAAGAAAGATGGTTCTCCTGTCTTAAGAATGAGAAAGAAGTTTTATGTTGACTTATTTTGACTTCAACCCTATAATAAACCCACTAAATCTAAATTCTAAACCACTAAAACTCTAACCCACACTAAATTGAGTTTATACTAATCAAAAATCAGTTCTTATTTGATTTTCTATATACACTAATTAAATTAAGATGAATTAATCAAAGATCACACATTACTTGATTCTCTACAAATCCTAACTAAACTAAGTTTACTTAATTGAATTTCACACTTACTTGACATTCTATATATACTAATTAAGTTGGGTTTAGATAATATAAGATCAATCCAAACTACTAATTAAATTGAGTTTAACTAATCAAAGATTAACTCTTATTTCACTTTCTATAAACACTAACTATATTGAGTTTAGTAAAACAAGGGCAACCCTTGATTAACTTTCTATATTCACTAAAAATTAGAACTAAACAAATCTAAGTCATCAAAAGTTAACTCTTACTCAAATTTCTTTAGACACTAACTAAATTGATTTGAACTACTCAAAGGTCAAACTTCAATTGACCTTCTAATAACAACAATTGTATTGATTCAAAGTTGACACTTATAAACATTGACATAATCGAATTGGACTAATGATTGGTCAAACTTTAATTGACTTTCTATATATTTTGTAATTAATTCTTACAAACAAACAATTGACTTTTTTTACTCCAAATTGAATTATATTTGCTAATGAAAAGTCAAATATTACTTGACTATCTATAATCCTTGATAACTCATATTAGAGATTCAATTGATCTTACTTGACTTCTTATACACCCTAACTAAATTGAGTTTAACTAGTTAAAAGCAAATCTTACATAACTTTATGTAGACACAAACTAAGTTTAAACTACTCAAACTCTTAACACTTTCTTGACACAAACTAAATTGACACTTAACTATAAATATTTACTAAGTAAATGAGTTAAACCAATAATTAGTCAAACTTTACTTGACTTTATAGAAACACTACTAATGACTAACTGGACTTATTTAAATTCTATTTACAATGACTAACTCGACTTATATACTTACAACAGTAACTAATTAATTAACCGATTGAGGCCGTCGCCGCCGCCCGATTGAGCCCGTCAAATGGATTTGATGAATATTATTGAAATTGAACTTATTTAAATATCAGTTACAAGTACAATAAAATTAATTTAAATATAAAATAAAATTAATTCTGATTGAAGTCATAAAGTTCAAATAAATTAAGAAAAATAATTAAATTTATCCGAATCCATATAGAGAATGATATTTATTCTAAAATTCAATAAATATATCAAATTATAATGTATATGTTTAAGTTTGATCTCAACCGTCAATATTTTTCATCAATTATCTCAGCCATTAAAACTTCACCTCATACAACCATCTTAGGGTTTAGGGTGTCTTGCATATTTAATTAGTGAAAACACATATTTAATTGAGTTTAACTAGTGAAAAGTTAAATTTTTACTTGACTGTCCTTAAACACTAGAAGTTAGTTTTTTTTTATAGCAAATTAGTTTTTTAATTGTCAAAGAATTTAAATAAATTTCATTATTATTATCACAAGACAAATTCTTGTTTGAAACTCATCACAATTTTATTAGTAATTAAATTCCTTAAAAATTTTTATTTTTATTTTAATGGTATATAAACCAAATTCTTCCCTTATCTCTTCATTAGATCTCAATAGTTCCCATCTCCTCCCAAAACGCTGCCCCGTCGCCCTCCGCCCTCCGCCCTCCGCCCTCGCCCTCGCCCGCCCGCTGCCCGCTGCCGCCCTCGCCCGCCCGCCCGCTGCCGCCCTCGATTTCGGTTAAACAACTTAGGAGGAAGAAGGATGGATAATTTTGGATGAGGTTAATCAATCCAACCCAACTCTTTACTGTAATTTTAGGTATAAAGTCTTGTTTCTCAATTTCAATAATCGTCCATTCATTGGGAAAAATCCATGCATGTATTTAACTGAAGTATAGGTGTGATTTGGGGTATGTGCTTTGTTTCGGAAGGAATATTTTAACATGAAATCTGCTATATATGTTTGAATCATAGTTGCTGCCAGACCCACTTTTAATGATCATAATATGTTACTCGTAGCTTCGTTTTGGGTCAAATTTTATGTAGAAGTACTATTAGAATCTTGATCTGTGATTTAGAACCAACAATGAACACCTGTTTGATTAATAAATGGTCAAGAAAGTGGCTTTTAAAACTCTGCACTAGAGCTGTTATTGGCAGCAACTGAGACATATTTAGAAAAATCATAACTTCATAATTATGATTCATTTTTGTCCAAGATTTACACTTTAGTAAACATAATACTCTGGGATACCATTAGAAACAGGAAAGGATTAATTTCGTTAAGAATTGAGTAAGATATAGCGTTTTAAAGATCTGATTTTTATTTTCTGCTACAGTTTCTGGTAGCAAGCTGACTGATACTTAAAAGGTTCACAACTTGATAACCGTAACTCCTTTTTGCCTGATATCTGAACTACTGTAATCTCTGAAATATGAACTATAATCTAGAGTCAAGAATATATTAATTTGGTTAAGGAATGAGCCAGATACAGAGCTTTAAAGTGACTGCGATACATGTCTTCATCGAACTGAAACTGATATTGTAAATTCTGAGTACATGATATGCATATAGGCTTTAGTTGCATGTTTGTTCTCTGAATTGGAGATTAGAGGTTGTGAATGTTTGGAGGGTTTACTAATAGATAAATAATTGATGTCACAGGTAGTATCGAAAGTGATCGCGAGCAGTAGGATACAAGGTGAGGGTTCTACCTTTTCTCAAATCGCAAAACCTTTTAAAAACTGATTCCATTCCAAGAGTTTGAGAAACATTCTGGAAGTCAAATGCTCTTTTCATGAAAATGTTTATAGTATTTAGGATCTTCACTGGGCGTAAGCTCACCCCTTTTCTCTTAAATTATTTTAGGTTAAGCCTTAACTAAGTAAAGTTCATGCTCGACTAAGAAGTGGAGGGCGTCCAGGGCCAAACTTCCGTAGTGTTGATGCTGTTTATATGATAGAGTGGAGTTGAGATGCTGTTTTGTTGAGCTCCATGACGGCAGCATATGGCATTGTAAAGGAAGCTATTGATGTATTTGAGTATGATTCAACCATAATGTATAAAGCTAACCTGATTGGTTTTTATTGATTAATTTCGAGTTCTCCGATAAATGTTTTCACCCACTCGCGATAGTGCTTACGAGTTCGTAAGCATTATGGCGAGTGGTTTTTTTTTGGAAGATTCGTAATGTTTTTCGAATGAGAAAGACCTTTCTGCTGGGTTACAAAGTTTTTCGAATTAGAAAGACCTTTCTCCTAGGTTACAAAGTTTTTCGAACTAGAAAGACCTTTCTCCTAGGTTACAAAGTTTTTCGAACTAGAAAGACCTTTCTGCTGGGTTACAAAAATTTTACGAATTCGAAAATTTTTTACGTTGACGCGGTTATAGTAGATGACACTTACGAATTCGAAACATGACATGTGACACTTTTCGAATTCGAAATATGTCAAAATTTTACGGCGGTTGGGGGAACCGCCTTAAACATGATTCCATTTTACGGCACAGCCAGAGAAGGCGGTTCCAATGTGCCTTCTCTGGTATGTTGGAACCGCCTTAAATCCACTCTTTCTCCACTAGTGTAATACAAATAACGGTAAGCAATTTCATTTATTTGAATTTTGTGTTGTATCGTGAAAAATCATTGTCTAACTACCATTCTTGTATTTTCAACAAAACAAAGTACAAGAGACAACGATCTAATTGGGAATGCGGCTACTACGCATTCTTATTTGCCGACAAGTGTGTTGAATCTCTTACATTGGACAATCTTGATCTTCGTCAAGTAGGTTCATTTTCTTCGCCATAATGTATTTCCATCACTCATTTGCTTTTGCAATATAAGTTGACATGGATTTATTCCTTCCTTGTTCAATCCACAAATTGCAGATTTTTGAGGATGACCAAACTCCCTACACCCTTGCCGAATTGAATGATGCAAGAAATAAGTTCGCACGCCACCTTGTTATGGTTCGTGGCCAGGTTATAGCAACCCCCCTGGTAGAACCATAGGTTTAGGGTGAAGGATAGTTTTAGCTGTGTTGTTGTGATCATAGATGGCGGTTTAATGGTAGTAATGCAAAGGCCATCTTTTTTGCCTAATGTAGTATTTTTTGAATTGGGCAGAAAGACCTTTCGAACTCGAAATAGGTAGCACTAAGACAAATGCGATACCGCACATATATATATATATATATATATATATATATATATATATATATCATTTTCGATATCGAATAAATCTTCAGACATATTAACTGCATATATTCTTTTCAAAATCGAATATTTCTAGAATATATGTCGATATCGCGATAGCTCTCGGATCTTGACACAGGGGATCAGCCGATTTCCAAAGCGATGTCGAACCAAATAACGTTAGGGTTTAATACTTTACGATATCGTATATTACATGTGAGGATATTCGATATCGAAAACACTTGATCAATCAACCCAACGTTGTTGCGAACGTTCGGTACCGAGAATAATGGATTATAGATTCGAAGTCGAAACAAAATTATGGAGATTTTAATTTCTTTAATTTATTACGATATCGAAACCAACGTTAAACCCTAACGATATCGAAAGTGTGATTATTTTGTTTTCAGAATTCATATTATTTGCGAATTCGATCTTTCTCGTACTCTTCATCGAACTCGAAAATACTGTCGTTCGAATTTTTGTTTCGATATCGCGATCGTCTTAAACCCTTAGTCTGGACGAAATCGATATCGTAAAACGGGGTTAAAGCTTGATGGTTTTGACACTTGCGAACTCGCAAAACAGATGACCGAAAGACTTTGCGAGTTCGAAACATAGTTCAAAAGGACGGCGGTTCGGGGAACCGCCTTAAAAAATCCGAAAATTAAAGGCACAGCCACAGAAGGCGGTTCCTTTGTGCCTTCTCTGGTACGTTGGAACCGCCTTAATTTACCTGTTTTGCACTAGTGACATACATGAGATTTGGGAAATGATGAAGAAATAGACAAAACCTCACTCTTATTTAAAGCAGAAAGAACAGTACGAGATGTATAACCAAGTCGAGCATGCCACAGATCAAATGATGCTTTGGTTTTACCAGATTCAACAAAAGCAGTTAATGCAACAACACTAGAATACAACACATATAGACCATCATCACAGTGTCCATGTCCAAGAATACTCCCACTAAGCTTGTTCTTAATAGTGAAGGAACGATCATCAAAACAAATAGTGGCATTCAAATCACGAGTTAATTTGCTAATTGAAAGCAAATTCTTAGTAATGTGCGGAGCAACTAGAACATCACACAAAGATAAAAAATCAGTGACTTGAGAATTACCGATATGAGTAACAGGAATGGCAGGAACCATTTGCAACACGAATGTGGCATGAATAATGAGTCGCACGGTCAAGAACCGAGGCAGTAGATGCCATTAGATTTGTAGCACCAGAATCGGCTATCCATTTATGTTGACGAACAATAGCCTTATCTTCAATCCAACTATTAGATAGATCCGCCCGAGTCAAACCTCTGTATTGTACCATAATAATCCAGAAAATAAAGCAGAGAGAAATATATAAATACTCAGCAAAGGAGTATGATTTAATCACACCAGGAAAGGCCACCAAACCAAATAATCCCACCAGGAAAGGCCACCAAACCAAATAATTAAACAGGTGGCCAAAGCACATACACGTGCTTTCTCAGAAAAATCAAATGGCAGGGGATAGCAACAAGGCACGCATGCACGGCCAGAGCAAGAAAGACGACAAGATGAACAGCAGCAGTCGATCTACGAAGTAGACGGCACGGACAAGATGAACAAGGACGGATAAAAGCACTCTTTAAAAACGATCAATGGAGGCGGCTCGATATCTACGCAGGGGCTGGCAGGGAAAAGCACTGATCGAAGACGGCGACGATAAAAAAATATTGGTAGCCCAGTGGTGTTTATGATGAAACAACGGAGTTGATGACGACGATCTGTGCAATTTGAGGCGGCGGCACAAGTAGCGGCTGAGTGGTGGCGAAAATATATATATTTACTGAATCAAGGTCGTCCTAGAATCGACACTGTCTGATACCATATTAGAGGACAAACCCCGCCTGAATATTTCATACTCTTCTGGCCCATTGAATTCTCTGATTAACGGCTGGAGTCTTCGAACGTAGAACCAAAATACATTTTTAAAATGGTGTCAACTTGTCTAGCTCCCTAAAATAGGCAAGAGTTTGCTGGAAATCTTGACTTACTGATAGATGTAAAAATCAGATCAGATTATTTTCAAAAAAAAAAAAAAATCAAATCAGACTAATCCCTTCTTTTAATTGTAGTTTTTGGTATGTTTTCCTCTTTTGAAATCATTTTGTTGATGGTTGTGGTCCACTCATTGTTTCGCCTTTTTTCAGTTAACTATTCTCAATTATAAGCATTAATTCTGAATTCAGCCTCTCTTGAAAATTTCTTGCGTAAAATAATAATTGTGAGAAAAACGCAGGTGTAAATATTTTTTGAAGATCTCACCAAGTAGAATTTAAGCATGAATTTTGTACGTACAAAAAAAAAAAAAAACCACTCGATCAGTCGGGCACACACACAGTACAGTAATTTCATGAGGCTTCATCACTCAAAACAAATTTCAAAGCAACACCAACCAAGGTTCTCGCCGCTGTGTTGGATAACCAGTGACAAGAAACTCAGAAGGAACAAGCAAACAGAGACTTTATTTAGCTATACATATATGCTTCACTTTGGAACGTGTATATATATATATATATATATATATATATATATATATATATATATATATATATCTCCGATCATGATCTGTCCACGTCCAACTGATGAAAGTCCTCACGGCGTCGACGGTGTGGCGGTGGCTGTGGGAGGCCCTGACCCTCTGTGACACCTTTGATAGGGAGAACACCGCCGCGTCTTGGGTGGATTAATACAATTGCTATACTTTTTCTCTCTGCAAATTGGAACGGAAGACGGCGGGAGTGGGTTGACATGAACGCTGTCGACGTCGGAAGTGGTGCCTGAGTTACGGGGAATGGGACGTGCTCCGGCAACACACCCATTCTTGGCTATGTATTGAAGAACCAAGCTATGCAAAAACACAAGTACTATTATGTAAACAAGAATATTCTTTCCAGCCTTCATCTTAAATTCTTAGGCGCTTGGTTTTGATGTAACTGAATCAAAACCTGAGTACATATATATAGAGAGAGATAGTTGAGATTTTTCATGTACTTCGCTACAAATTATCAATTTTTTTATTAGTAATATAAAATTAATTTTATGATGAAAATGATGATTAAGTCACTATCTTACTTTTTCATAGAAAAATTATATTACAGTAAATGAAGCATTGAACTTAATTCATACAAAAAAAAATGATATAGAAAATAAATTTAGTTCGGTTTAAATAATTCTAAATAAGTAAAAATAAATTTATCTCTGTTCCAAATATTTAAAGAAATTTGCTCAGTTTCATTGAATTCACTTGAAAAGTACTCAATTCAATTAGTTCAAATTTGAGTCTACGAAAGTTTAGTTATATGTTCCTACAACTTTTTATAGTTTTGTTCAATTTAGTTTTGTTGAATCCAATTCAAAATTCACTTCAATCAATTCGGTCAAAAATTAACAGTTGATACTGAAAATAATATAATGAAATAGATCGGCACGAAATTAAATTCACCCGACAAATTATTAGTTAAGGATGTGGAAATAATTAATTAAAGATGTGGAATTGTTTGCTGCTTTGAACTTTCAAAGGAATTAATTAAAATGGCACTTCACCCGTCAGCATCAAAAGACTTCACCCAGTTACCCGTCAACGACGGCACTTCTCCCTTCAATTCAATTTAGCTAACTTTAATATTATTTAGATCAATTGAAATGAAATGACTTTGATAAATGTAGTTATAATAATAAGTATAAAAATTATACAAGTAATGATACAAAAATGAATTAAAGGATTAAGGTTACCGGTTGACGACAATAATGTTTATATTAGAAGCATTAATATTTTGGGTTACCAGAAATTTGTTACCAGAAATTAGTTGCGTTATCGGAGTGAATTAGTTGCGTTACCAGAAATTTGCCACTCAAGTTTATACTCTTTTAGTCTTTTAGTAAGGTGTAAGACTCTCAGCACACTATTAGGAGATCTCCCTATAGGCACCGGTTTTTGACCCCCCAAGTAGCGGTTTTTAGGCCAAATTTTGACCGGTGCGTATGTATAGAGGTGTTAGATTTGGACTTTTCTTAGCAGCGGTTTTTGTACCGCTTCTACTTTAATCCCGACAAGCAGCGATTTAAAACCGCTGCTTTAAAACGTTACTAGATTTCTCTAGCAGCGGTAAAATATAACACCGCCTGAATTTTGCCAACCACTGCTAGATTAGTAACAATTCAGTCCCCATAACTTTCTCATTTGCAAATTGACTATCAAAATTTTATATTTGTGAAAAAAATCCAATACTTTTATATATTAACAAATCGAACTACAAAGTTTTTTTTACTTACAATTTTATTCTAAAAGCCCTATGCTATCTACTTTTTACAACAACAAAATTCACACTAAAAGTTCTTTATTTGCCTTAGCAAATCCACAAAATTCATCTCGAAATCTCATCTACATAAAAAAAGTATTCATCTTGAAACCCTCCTACTTCATCATCATCACCAGAAATTGCTTCTATCTCTCTTCTGGCCATGCCAAGGCGGTAATATATAGTATGTAAATGAGATTAATAACTGAGTCCAACATCCTTCTTGTCCACATCAAGCATGACATCTAGTGATTCCAAAACCTGCAAATTCAGTCAGACATTTCATCAAACACCTAGTCTGCACATTAAAAAAATTGCTCACGTGTAGGTAAAACCCACCAAATCATGAATCGGGTCGAGCCCAAAACCAACATGAGAGCACATAGAAGCGAGAAAAACGACAATGGTATCTGCAAGAGGACGATTTGGGCGAAGGACGAATTTCGAAGCAACCGAGCATCGCAAAGAATTGGAACCTGCAGTAGAAGCCGTGAGGGATTTTGAGAGAGAAAGAGATGAAGATAGAGATACTTTGAGAAAAAAGATAGTTATTTTAAGATTTTGAGGATTTCAGGAATGGATGCTACTGATTGATTTTTTCTCTTTTTGCAGGTTTACATTTCAGCTACTAATGATAAGGAATTCAGATCCAAGGGCTGCACCATTGGGTGTACAACAGCTGACACAATCCAGACTCCATCACTGATGCATCTGTCACAATAAGTTCCCCATTTTTGGCACTGATTATAGATAGGCTAACCACTTTGTTCTATCTTACTAGTTGTATTCTTCCCTCTTGACTAAGTTGAGTTTCGATTATCGATGTCTAATCAGTTCGGAGAACTTAGAATCACTAGTTTTGGAAGTAAATATTAGTTATTAGCCTATTCATTATTATTTTGGTGGCTTTCTCTAAAGCCACGCTCACATCTTGTACAAACTATAAGCCTATGGTTTCTAATTTATTTTGTCTGTTGATGTTTTTTATGGTTTAGGGGAGGCAAATATAATTCCCTCCATCCTTGAGATGGATTCTATGAAAAAAAAAATGTTTGATGTATTTATTCATTCATTTTTTATTATTGTTGTATTTTAATTTCAACTTTTCAGGTAATAGTAATATTATACTTGAAAGATCTAGAATTTTATATGCTCATAAATTTTCATTTCATCAATTCTTGTTGTTTGTCAAATAATGTATTAAATGTTATATGCCCTACTAGGAACACCTACCATATATAGGCACCGTTTTAAAGACTTTGCAGCTGTTTTATATGCTACCATTGATTTATAACCGCACAGATACTCGAATGCGTGTTTATTTGTCTCTTTTCATAGGGCAAGGGTATATAATGGTGCATATGCTGGAAGTACTTGTGTTTGTCCTCAAAATCGAAACTACATTGACGGTATATATTGAGGAAGTCGATTCCTTAAACATGAATGCCATAAGTGGTTTCTGCAAACTTTGAGTGTTCAACACTAATTTGGGTTAAGGTATATATACCCCACACGACTACTTTAATTTCTCGGGCTGATAGTGATAATCTTTAGAAAAAATTTAAGTTGCAGTTCCTGATCATGTCGAAAAAGTTGTAGAGGTACATCTTAATTATCTTTTTTTTTATTTATTGATTGAAAAAATAAATATGATGATGAAAGTGGTTGTATTTATAGTTTAGTATAATTATCCCTAAAGGGAACTATAATAGTTATTCGCTTCAAAATGTGTGTGGAATAAGCGACGTCGTATTTGATTCAGTATATTTATTTTAGGTATTTTGTTAAATTATGGTATAAAATATTAATGTATTTTCTTATGAATTTATGGTATTAAATATTGCACTCTTTTAATTAAGCCTCAATTCAATATTCTCTTCTGAGATCTTGCGTGATAGTTTTTCGAGGAGCTCCTATTTTTTCCTTGTCGTATTTGATTTAGTATATTTATTTTAGGTATTTTGTTAAATTATGGTATAAAATATTTATGTATTTTCTTATGAATTTATGGTATTAAATATTGCACTCTTTTAATTAAGCCTCAATTCAATATTCTCTTCTGAGAGCTTGCGTGATTAGTTTTTTGAGGAGCTCCTCTTTTTTCCTTTTAGATGTTAAAGAAGTTCTTTTTGATGTATTCATAATATACATTTTCCATATTTATATATATTTTGCAACTTTATATATATGTATTTGATCTCTAATACTCTTCCATCACAATTTTTTTCTTCTATCATGCCGTAAATTTGTGGAAGTTTGAGGTATGTCTGAAGATTTATATCATTTTATTTTATTTCTAATATTGTGAATTTGGTGATTGTCCATTGCTTGATTTCATGTGGAGACGACTATAAACTCACAAAAATGAGTTTAAACATCATCTTTCAACATCCGTAGGTAGAGTTTTTTTCTCAATTATGCCTAAATATTAAATTTTGATAATAGTGTATCAAAGTTTTTGATTATTATTTTGATGATTTTTGTGCTATCCTTTAATGATTAGAATTCAACATATCCCTGGCTTTTGTTAAGATTATAATATTGTTTTATTTTAAGTCATTTTGCTTAATGTGTACCTTTGTATACATGAATAAACAAAGATTAGAAACTGTAAACTCCAATTCTTATGCGTTTATATTCATTTATAATGAGATGATTTCTTTTCATTTTTATTGTTTCTTGAGGTCAGAGAATTAGTTAGTTTTGATTTCGTTATAGATTGATCGGCATTCAATATTCATTAGTTGATATATTTATTTTATTCTTATCGTTTTGTGCAATTTTGTGTTTTGTTTTTCTTGAATGTAAAGCATGTGATCAATTTTCAATCACCGCAATGAGTACATGTAACATAATTGATAGACACTATAATAATATTGTTTAAATCTTCGGGAAAATTGGGATTAAGGGCCGTGGAACATTAGAAATTAGTAATTAGGGTGTATGTTTTACATAATTTCTGAAAAAGACAGTGAATATTAACTTATTTTTAATCAATATGATTATTAATACAAAAAGATAACAATACCCTTATTTTTATATCTATTATACTCTTGAACTTTCTCTCCCAAGGAAGTGAACTAAATTGGATTTCAAAATTTGAAAAAATGATGGAGCTAAATTAAATTGAATTTAGGAAAATCCAAATTGAATTGAATTGACCTAAAAAAAAGTAAATGTAATTTTTTTAGTAAATGTAATTGAATTGAAGTGAACTGTATTGAATTTTTACCAAGATTTTGATTGCTTTTAGTGAAGCGGTACTAAATTAAACTAAAGAAAAGTGAACTTGAATCGAATTGAATGCGTCCCATTTTGAATGATCTGAATAAATTTATATTAAATTAAACCAAAGGAATTGGTTTGAATTCAACTAAATTTGAATGAATAAAAAAATTTGATGAAAATGAACTGAGTTGCATACTACTAAAGTGAACCAAAATGAACCAAACTGAACTGAACCGAACCAAAACTACGTAAAATGACATAGGGCTAACTTGAACTAATTTCATTATAAATACATTTATTTAGAGTGAACTTATTGAACCTAAACTTAATTTAATTAAGCACAAATGATCTAAATAAAAATAATAGAAATAGGGGTATTAGTGTCTTTATATTAATAATCATATCAATTAAAATTAAGTTAATTATTCACTGCCATTTTTAGAAATTATGTGTATCTTACACCCCACTTTCCAATTTTTAATGTTCCCCTTAATCCCAATTTTCCCTCAATCTTTTATTAAATACTTCATTAAAATGTATTTAACCTATTAAAATACTTCATACTATAATAATATGCCTTTTTAAACTCTATTTAACCTACGTCATATCATTATCTTCACATCTTTTATCTTTAGCCGCTAGCTAATATATATTGAATTCATAATATTTTTGCTAAAAATATATCAAATATTATTTTAAATTAGGCATGTGCTGATTATATTGTATAGTTAGACGTTGTTAGTATGTTATATTAGTAAATTTGTACAGATATGTTTTTGTAATTATAATAGTAAATTTGTTAATATAAAATTCTACTGATTGTTAAAACATATAATTTTGAAAAATACCTAAACCTCAAATAAGCTGACCTTATTTGAGACTTTGTGTTGGGATTTATTTTTTATTCAATTTTGTTGGTTTAGTTCTTTTGAATATGAATATTTTGTCTATTTGACTTGGGAGGAATGGTTCATTATTACATTTAAAAGGGTTTTTAATTAATTTTTTAAATTTCGTTTCTTCAATAATATAAAACAAATACATATATTATCATATTTTCAATATTTGGTTTGATTTCACCTAATATTTCATATTACTATGTTAGTAAAAATACTACAATCATTAAATTTATTATATAAATTAAAATATTTAGATATTTAAAATATACCGCACAACGTGCGGATGAGCCCAACTAGTTCCTAGAAAAGCAATGATGTTAGAAGTTTGATCATGTGTTATTTGACTTCAATTGTGTTTTGCGTGATTCGAGTCTAATTTATTTATCAAAAGCATTCAGATATGGTGATAGTTCACCTTGAGGCAATTAATGCCTTTTATACATCTTCACTAGACTTCCATACAAATTCATAAAGTAGTTTTCTAAAAACACAACTATAAAAAGTATTTTAAAATGATTAAATATACCGCACAACATGTGGTACACCATCGCTAATAATATATAAAGCTAATTTTCTGAGATTTTATCGTGTGTAAAATGGATAGATTTGTAAAGTCAGCTTAATTGTCTGTTGAATACAATTAAATTTTCCAATTAATTACAATACGTACAAATCTATTTATACAGGGGTATTTTAGAAATTGTACAACCAACTTATTTGGTATGGTTATACAATATATTTTATTTATAGTAGTAAGAGCAAGTCCAAGAGATACTACATTTTGTAGATTTGGAGGAAGTATGAAGATTTTACCCCATTATTGAGTTCCAAGAGATACTACATGTGCTACTACAAGATGTAGATTTGAGGTAGTAAGAGAAACTCATCCTCCATATGTGTAGTAAGAGAAAGAAAATTTAGAGGATTGAAAATTTAATGCCTACACATTTATCAATGCATTCTTTCCTTTTTTAAACCCAAATTTCACTCTCTCCCTCCTCTCATCTTCAATGCAAAACATCAAAAGTCCCAAAACAATGTATTGTTTAAAACTAAAAAGGTAGAAAATAAAATTAAAAATGTTGCTAATATGAATGATAATGAATGCAAGAGCTACAAAATGTAGTAACTCTTGGAGATGACCAAAAATTTCATACTACATTTTAGCATTTCATACTACATCTTGGAGATTTTTATGTAGTATCTGTTGGACTTGCTCTAATAAAATTCTACAAAAGCTATCTACCTTTAATAAAATTATCAACCAAAATTATGTTTACAATTTTTGGAATTTTGAAAGTATCACTAGTGCAGAAACCATGTTTTTACGGCGGTTCCATCGTACCAACGAAGGCACCTGGGAACCGCCGTTACTGGCTGTGCCGTAAATGGCGCAACCCGTTACGGCGGTTCCCAGAACCGCCGTGTTATTTACTGATCCTTCGATATCGTAAGTCAAATTCGGCACAAGGTCTTACGATATCGCAGGTGTTCATTCCATACGTTGTTTCTCCATTTCTGTACGAAATCGAAGGTAGATCTTAAGTAGTTTAATGGTGTTACGATATCGTAATCCAATCAAAGCGAAAGTTGAATCGAAATCGTAACTATGTATTTATATATGGCATTCCCGGTACTCATATTGACGAGTTCGTATGCAATTCCTGGTGGAATCGATAATGTTAGTCTTTCGATATCGTATAGATGTAATACACGATCCGATATCGAATGATATAACCATATTAGAGAAGTCGCATCGGGTGTTGGTAGTGACTCGAAATCGAACTTGGTTAAGAAACTCCGGGATTCCATCTACACGGACACGAGTTCGAAAGGATACTGAACACAGATACGAACTCGGATACGACATTGTCGACTTTAACTAAACACGAAATCGTAGAGAGTGGTCAAATCCTAATAATGAAACGAAGTCGATTAAAGAGGTTCTTATCTTGCGATATCGTAGGTGGTTTAGGAAAATATTAATTCCAAATTCAATGTTGCGAAATCGATTCGTGGTAAATATATTTTGCGAGTTCGTGTCCAGTTTGTGATATTTGTGACCTGTGCGATATCGGTTGTTTTGGAAAAGTTAGTTACGAGTTCGATACATTCATTCAGGCTATACGAACTCTTTATATTTATGAATGGCACTATTCAGTAGGCGCTCTCGGAAGATCATTCCGCTGTCATCCCTGTCCAAAGACCGATAAATGGTACGACATCGAGACTGGAAACAAAAAATCCACGAATTCGAAAACGATTTTTGCTAAATTCAGGGTGAGAAATGATTCGATATCGAATGTATATACGACATTGACAAGAGTTCGAATGAATTATCGTACTAAACCGAATGCTGGACACGAGTTCGAAAGAAAATTCTTTCCAGTAACCGTATTCCAAAAATCACTACTGAAATCTACAATTTTAACAGCACCACAAGCAACCTTTCTTCTAACAGTACACAAATCTATACTACATTTTTCTTATGTAAGAGCGGTGTGGATATGACTTTACTACGAGCCAAAACAAGGTAGCGAGCTAACTTATCTCTTGCATCATTTAAGTCGGCGATGGTGTAGGGAGTTTGGTCATCTTCAAAAACCTGATTTGGAATAAGGTAGTTTCCAAGTCTAGTTAGATTTCATAGTCATCATGAAATGAAAATTATGGTGATGAATACATTGAACTTACTTGACGAAGATCAAGTTTGTCCAATGTTAGATTTTCAACACACTTGTTGGCAAATACGAAGGTATAGTAGCCGGACTCCCAATTACGTCTTTGCCTCTTGTACTTTGTTGTGGGCAAAAATCAAGAATGCTAGTTATGCAACGAAAGCTTAACAAAATATAATAATTGGTGGTAAAATGATGTGATTGTTTACCGTTATTTGTATGAGCTCAAAAGAACGAAGAGTGTTTTGATTAACATCATGCATAGCCACCTCAAGAAGATCGGCGAAAGCTTTGGGTGGAGGATTATTTAGAGAATCAATCCAATACACTCTCTTTTGCCCCGGTACCATAGCAACAAAACTCCAATGACCCCTATCGAAAAATTGAAATCATAATATTATGTCAAGACAAAAATTTTAGTTTTAATATCAAGTTTAGAGGAAGCTGAGTACCCTCCGTTGTAGGGCCCTATGAATATTTTCTTGTTTTCCAATTGAAGTGTGGCGGTTAGATAACTAAGTTGAGCAGTAGGGGCACAACCTTCAACCATGCGCATGCTTTCGGGACATAGATAACCAATCCAATCTTTTCCATTTTTACAAGACTTGGAATACATGCTCCTTGTAGAGTTAATGTAAACAATTAGGATTAAATATGAACCCGCGATATTTAATGAAAAGGTAAAAATAAGGAAACTTACAATTGATGGAGTGTTAGGATATTTGAGTCTAAATCCCCCATATTCCAAATGTCTTTGAAATGACCCAAAGGAATAATCAAATCCGCTCGAAATCCAAACACACTCTCATTACCGGAGAACCTATAGAAGGATTTGATGTTTTGGTGATCTAAGAATTCGTGTAACTTCCTTACCCAATAAGGTAGTTCGTTCAAAAATTTTAACAATTCCTTGGGATCAAAAGTGGTGGGGTATTTATTGGCAATTATTTGTTTCTTCACCTCGTCTACCTTTTTCCTCATGGGTATGTCATTAGAACCTCCATCAACTATCAACCATCGTGGCCAAATAACATACCCTCCAACCATATCCCCAACCCTAGTTTTTTCCCCTTCGGGCATTGGCAAAAGGGCCGTTGGCTCTATTGCCCTACCTATGGCAACTCTACCAAATCCTATGGGAATAGCTTGGAGATGGTGTGTTCGCATCTTTTCCTCAAAGGTTCCATTTGCCACATGTTTAGGGGTCTCGTTGAGACCACAATCAATGAAAAGCTTATACGTCAAAATCTAATAACAATATAATGTCAAAGTTAATAATAACACAAAATAAATATTTATTTAGAATATTAACATAGTAGGTGAAAAATTACCTTTATTGTGGAAGGTTTGGATGTAATATCTATGGGTTGATGTTGCAATGGTCGAATTGGCTCTTGTTCAACATGTCCAATGTTTACCTCCACACTAGGCTCTTCATTGACCGGAATATGTTGCGATCCTCTAGACGATGGACGACGCTCACCAACTACAATATTTTCCTCGGGTGGATGTACGTACCCCATTTGTTGGGCCATGGCATCAACTTGCTTCCTTAATGAAGCATACTCCAAATTTTGGGAAAGTATTGTTTCTTTTTGCCTTTCTATCGTCCACTTAGCCACGTATAGTTCCGAAGGCTTCTCTTTTCCGTTACTTCGCGTTATCCCAAAAGCCTCTCGTTGAGTCAAATAACGACCAACCCCCCTTGCCCTCCCGGGATGATCCTTCCCAACCGCTTTAGCCAATACATCCATCTTCCCCACGGGTGTAAAAAGGCCTTCCTTCTCTTGAACGAGTATCTCATCCTATATAAAATTTTCAAAATAGATTTATAATACTTGTTTTGATTATTTTCAATATCGTAATTGGGAAAATGTTGCCTTACCACTTTCTTTGCGACTTCTTGAACTTCGGTAGTTGTGTATGTTTTATCGCTCTTCATTCTATCTCTAACAAACATATCATGCCGGGGAATGTCATCAATCTTTAACGGTACAACCTTCTCCCGTGCCTCTTCTGTGGTCATCCCATCCTCGAGGTTCTTGGTATATTGCTTCTCTTGGCTCTCACCATCAAGCTTGTCTCCAAGACCCAAGTATCCCGCCCTACTCATTGTGTGATAGAGTTTATTTGCTTTGACACATTTTATCTTCATTTCTCGGGTTCCCTTCCATAAAGATTATGTCATTAATAATATTAAAAGCAATACATTGATTGAATGACAATGAAAACAAATAAATTATGTCTTACATCGGCTTCATGATCGAGAGACCTTTGCTTGAATGTTTCCCAACTCGATAGGAGGATATAATTGTGTTTTACTAGAGGATGTTGACCAACTCTTTTCCCTCCCTCGTATATATAGTCTTTCGCCAATCTAAACTTGAATTCACGACTAGCTTTGGAGACAATGTTCAAAGCCTTCTTCTTCACGGCTTCTTCATCCATTGCATCAATTTCAAAGGGTGCCTATTGCATATGAAAATATGAGAAAAACTACGATACAAATTCATACTTTAAATAATGAACTCAATGTAATGGAGACGATGTACCTTACAATCGTTGAAAAAATCCGTTCTTTGTGCTGGATTAATCTCCTTCCAAGTCTTTGTTGCAATGTCGACTCTTGTTCTCCCGACTTTTCCACACCAACTCGACCACAATGGTCGCTCCTTAGAAATAGCAATGCCTTTCGCATCAAATTTCATTGGTGTCTTTACCTCGTTATTCCAACGCCTTTGTACAATGCGACAATACTCCTTAGCTTTTTGTTTTGCCGAAACCTTTTTTTGTGAACTCTTGTCTCCACCATTTGCTATCTTCTTTGTTTTCTTAGGCCTCTTGTCCCCACTAGCATCACTTTGGCGTTTTTTGCTACCCATGACAAAGTCCTACTAACACAAGAGCATAAATAAGTACCTAAGTTAGGTCAATTCACAAAAGCATGAAAAATGAGAATGAAACAAAGTTAATAGAAAATCATTAATGCTATATGGATATGAATAAAGTATAAACATGCACAATACAATCACTAAATAGCACAACATATCAATAAATGCATAAACATATTGACAAAAGATGGAAACCCTAGGTGAAAAATGCAACAAATTTATAAATAATCCATTTCAATAAAAGATTGTTTGTAGTGTTCCAAACATAACTATTAATCAAAGCCCATACACTTAAACAAACCCTTGAGGTCCTAACAATGCATATATTTTGATGGATGTGTAGAAATAGATGAGAATATGGGTCTTTATATAGTTGAACAATAAATCTATAAGATATGCTAAGGATGAACACAAACTTGTAGGTTTGATTGAAATGAATGGATTAGAGAAAGAAATTGGTGGGAAAAACCAAAAGAGGAGGGAGAATTTGGTGTTTGGAGAGGAATAAATGCGAAAAAGAATAAGGGTTTTTGGTTTTTGCGGTGTTTTTTGAGGTTTTGACCCGCACAATCGTCGGTTGACTTGCATTAAATGCGGTTGTCGAAATAGCTTGCGCTATCGTAACTAACTTTCGTTTGGAATTTCCATATTGCGAGTTCGTATGACCCATTATAAGGGTTTAGGGTTTAATCTCCAGTCCGGGTCGCCGTGGGTATCCATCGGGTATTACACTGTTTAGGGTTTTAAGTATAACGCGTGGACTACAGGATACGAATTCGTAAGCCTTATATTGCATGGTGTCGATATCGAGACGTGGTTATGATGATATACACGAAATCGTAACTAATATAAGAACTACATACGATATCGAATGTAGTATCATTTGTAAGTATACATTTATGATATGTATGACTAATGATTGAGGTTTTGTGTATTTTTTAACAAGTCAAAAGTTAATCTTTTTTGCGTTGATCCTTGATTTATATTATATAATTGTAGTATTTGTGGTGGGCGTCGTTTGACACACCAAAATAAACCTGCGATCTCAATGAATAAAGAGTGATTAGTATAGAGGAAAGCAGAGTCGATCCCACGAGGATGGAGCAAAAACTATTGATTTATCCTACCAACAAGTTTTGGTTTAGCAACCACGCCTATAATTTGAATATTGGTTTTGTAACAACTAAGAACGCAAAGAACAACTAAGGAATAAATATCATAAGCACACACAAACACACAAGAAAATAGGTGCAAGAAAGTCTATAAGAGAATGTAATCGGCTTAGATTACTAGTCAGTTCATATCATTGATCATTGGCTAAAGATGAATCTATCTCATGCAAATCAGTCAGTTATAAGGAAGCAAGTATTTGCTAAACTCCCCAAATCCCCTCTTATTATTCGATAACGAGCAAGTATTTGCTGAACTCGTTATTCCTCTGATTAAAGTGTTCCCCAGAAAGTATTCGCTCACCTAGTTACACACTTTTATCAGTGTTTAGCACAAAGAGAACCCAACATAGATACCCCAACACCTATTCGCATGCAAGAACTATCTACTTTATTGTTCATCATCTTGTTATTACAGTCTGTATCAGTTATCTGCTTTTCACAAGAACTTTGCTACTTAATTAGCCCTAGCCCACAAAGATTAAGGTGATCAATCTCAAACTAGCAAGCATAGATTATATCATGAACAAATAAAGAACCCACAGAGAAAGATTATAAGCACAATATCCTCACAACTTATGAACTAACATCGCAAATCTAAGCCGATATACGAAATTAGCTACTCATAATAAGGGTTAAACAATCAACAATCAAAGAAGAAATCATGATGAAATTAACAAGAGCTAGAGAAGAGATTATTGAACTACGAATTAATATCCGAATATGAATAAATCTGAACCCTAGTTCTTGGGTCTTGTTCGTAGATGAAGAAAACAGAGAAACGGCAGAAAGGGGAGGAAAAGGGAAGAAGAATTGTGTTCGTGCGTGTGTGTATATCCTCCCGTCCAAAAGGGGCATTCCCCTTTTATATTCCCCAAATCTTTCCTAAACCCTACTACTATTCAAACTAGGAAATTGGCCCAACAAGAAACCATGGCCGATTGTTTTATTCTCCACAAAATGGCCACAAATTTCTGTTCCAACTAGGAAAAGGATTACAAGGCACTTCTGGGCCAGAAATTGGAATTCAGCCCACAATCTCTCTCCATGTCTTTAGCTCCTTAATTTAGTCTCATTCAGCTCCAAATCAGCTCCAATTTAGCACTTCATGCTCCTATTGTTCATCTCCAACTATGTGTGTAATCTGATCATCAAACACAGTCCATCAGTGCTTTAATTCACATAATTCAGCAATAATTTCCTCAGATAACACACAAATATCAACACATCAAATATCCTCACACTTGAATCATGCTTGCCCTCAAGTATGATATGAACAATATTCCACAAAAGCATTCATTCAGGTTCTCATTCCCTCTAATGACTCTAATTCAACCAGAAATGAAAGAAAGAAGAAACAAACAAAACAGAACAAAAACTTGACAACTAAAACTCTAACACACAACTTTGGTCACAACAATTCAGCATTTCAAGTGTTCATCTCATCGGTTAATCAACAAATGTCCCCTTGCCAGGTTCAAGTTTCAGTTCACAAACAAAAGTTGGTATCATCCCCTCTTAGTACTCAACTCAATTCCCCCTACATCGCTCTTTACCTAGCTATCAACTGATCAAAAGGAAACAAGCACAAATTCCTCACGGTTTTCACTCAGCACACATAATGAAGGGACATTCACTCAATAATATTCATGCGGTAGCCTTGGTCAATACATAACAAGCTAAGAAGGTCTTTAAAGGTTGTAATGGGGCTGGGGGTTGTAATGTTGGTTAGATCCTAGGGGCTCTACGGTTTATACAAAATATGCACATATGCCCAAGAACAATTAGGAGAAAAAAAATTCCAGCAAAGGTATATCATTTAACACACAAAAATCTGGACTTTTTCAGAACTGTTCTGGACTTTTTGATTTTTTTTGATTTTTTGATTTTTTGATTTTTTGATTTTTTGATTTTTTGATTTTTTGATTTTTTCTAGGCAAACAACACCCTTTTTTCTGTCCAGACCAGAACTCACAATGTACATGCTCAAGTTACATTTACGGTGCCATAGAACCAAAAAGTTTTATTTTATGAAACAGGGCACTCGAATCAAATTCACAACCATCAAGAGCTGAATTTTTCGCTCAAAAGCATACATGCATGGGGTGAAGAACAGGATAAATAACGAGGCTAGGGGTTTCATATCAGTGGGTAAATCAAAGAAAAGGTCAGGCTCAGAGGGGCTAACTAGGGGATATAAAAGGTTAGGCTATATACGATGTGTGGCTAATCCTAATTTTGCCTTCCTTTAACCTATCATGCATCGACCTTAGCTACCACAACTCTCAGAAAGAAAGATTGATGTAGAGAGTGCTCTACTCTAGGCTCAGACCTCACATTATACTTGGTTTTTTCATGCAAGTCTCGTTCGTCATCCCAAGTATCATTTAACCAAGTTCAGATTGATTTCAGAGGTTTATCATTAAGCATTTCAAAGGGGATATCAACTAACAAAAGTTTGCTCATGTGATTCTTTTACCGGCAAGGTTAATCCATATCAAAACCAATTCCCTTACTAACCATCATGCTGAAAATTGTGACCGACTCGACACATGAAAACACATTTTTTAAAAATATTTTTTAGACTCAATAAAACACACAAAACACAAAACAACATTCAAAGCATTTAAGACACACAAATATTCACATCTAAATCTCCTCACACTTAAACCTTGCTTGCCCTCAAGCAAGCTCAGCTTAAAAGAAAGAAGAACCTAATAATAAATGTACATACTCGAAAAGAAATTAAAAATAAAACAAGAGAAGGGAATAGGGAAACTCAGGGAGGGAGGGAGGGCTGCTCGTTTGAAGAACTTGAAATTTCAGCCCAATATGCTCTAGCCGAGCGTTTTCATCTGAAAATCCTCTCCAGTTTTCAGCCCAATATGCTCGAGCCGAGCGTTTCCAGCTGAACTTCCTCTCCAGTTTCAGCCCAATATGCTCGAGCCGAGCGTTTCCAGCTGAACTTCCTCTCCAGTTTCAGCCCAATATGCTCTAGCCGAGCGTTTCCAGCTGAACTTTTACCTTGAAAATTCAAAAGAAGAAAATTCAAAAGAGAAAAATTGAAATAAAAATAAAAACGAACAATTGGGTTGCCTCCCAATAGCGCCCTTGTTTATAGTCTTTGGCTAGACTTTTCACTTGCGATCAATGAAGATGTCGAGGAAACATCCCTCCTCTATCCTTGTACCACATGGCTTGATCAAATGTATTCCAATGGAACTCTTCGTGTTCACCAAGCTGGTATATCCTCTCATCCTCACACTTGGACATGTGCATATCCCAAGGAGGTCCGTAATCGATTGGAAGGGTCTCACTATAGCCATAGTGTGGATTGAAGGGTAACACATTCTGCTCAAAACATTCGGGCAGCCTCTGTTTGGCCAAACAGAGGCTGGTATCAGTACTGTACACTTCTTCTCTCATGTTCATAGAGCATCTCGGTTCTTGTAACTCCACTTCGTCCACTCCCTGATCATGCATTTCTGATCTATTTTCCTGCAAAAGTGTCTTCTCAAGATTGTCTTGGACAATGGGGTTAGAAGCATTGGCACAAACATCTTTAGAATCCATGGAGTTTTCAACAACTTCATCCATTTTAATGGTTAATTCTTCTCCAAAATAATCTAAAGATATTGTTCCTTTTCCAACACTAATTGTCGCATTAGCCGTTCTTAAGAAAGGACGACCTAACAATACCCCTGTAGTTTTATTACCCTTTGTATGCATATTAACCACATAAAAATCAGCAGGGTAAACAAAATCATGAATTTTGACAAGAACATTCTCCAAAATACCTTCAGGAAAGACACAAGATTTATCAGCCAATTGAAGTGTCGTATTAGTTCCTACCATTTTAACTCCCTTTAAAGACTTATACACAGACAATGGCATCACATTCACAGAAGCTCCTAAATCACACATGGCAGACTCAATCATCATATCACCAATTAAACAAGGTAATGAAAACATACCAGGATCCTTGCACTTGGGTGGTAGCTTCTTTTGTATCACCGCAGAGACGGACTCACCCATGATGATTTTACTCGAATCCTTTGGTTTTCCTGCAATAAACTCTTTCAAGAACTTGCTTACTGATGGTATCTTTATAGCCTGCAAGAACGGAAGGTTAATTTCCATGTTCCCAAAAATAGATACGAAATCCAAACAACCTTCTTTCTTTTTCTCTAATCTGCGAGGAAATGGTGGAAGGATTTTAACTGAAGGATCTTTCAAGCTCAACCTTGGACTTACCTCCTCGGGTCCAACATTTTTACCTGCAACCTTTTTTTCAGATTCTAGTTCCGGCCTCTGTTTGGCCAAACCGAGGTTTGCGTCAGGCTGTTCAACCGATTTCTTGGTTGCTTCTGGTTGAGCTCCTCCAATATTCCTCCCACTCCTTAGAGTGACTTGATTAACCGTCTCCCTGGGGTTCAATTGCACCTGAGATGGCAGCCCTGGTTGTTGCATTCTAAGCTCATTCATTGAATTCGACAATTGAGTAATTTGTCGAGTATGCTCCTCTAAAGTAGCCTCGGCCTTCTTTGAGCTCTTGGATTGATCCCGGAGGATCTCCATCATCATATCAAGCTTTTCATCAGTTGTATTCCTCTGTGGAGGTGGCTGATTTTGAGGAAAACCTTGAGGGCCTCTTTGATTCGGTGGAACATAAGGTTGTTGAGTTTGATTTCCTTGGTCCCTCCATCGAAGATTTGGATGATCTCGCCAACCTGGATTGTAAGTGGCTGAGTAGGGGTCTCTCTTAGGCTGCCTATCATTCCAATTCCCCATGGATTTTGCTTGAACAAGTTGCTCATCCATCACAAAGTTGCATTGCAAGGTGACATGGCTATAGGTTCCACATATTTCACAAGGGCTATCATAAGGACCAGTCGTGGTGCTTGCAACTGAAAATTTATCAACCACCTTAGACAAAAGCCTTTCCATCCTATCCATCCTCTCATTATACCCATCTTGAGTGGAAGGACCAGTTTGTGCAACTTTTTTCAAAATTCTCACATCCTCCGTGTCATACTCCTTCTTGGAATCTATCAACTTCTTGACAATCTCTCGGGCCTCATTCACTCTAAGATGAGAGAATCCTCCATTACTCGCTGTATTCATCAAATCCTTGTTCACAGCGGTGAGACCTTGATAAAAATATTGAAGCAACTGTCCCTCCGAAAAGCGATGATTAGGACAACTATCCACCAACTTTCTAAACCTTAGCCAAAATGCACTCAATGGCTCATCATACTCCTGGTGGATGCTTGAAATCTCCTTCTTCAAAGCTTCAGTTCGTGTGGAGGGGAAATAGTACTCCAAAAACATCTTCTTGAGCTCATTCCATGTAGTGATGGAATTCGGTGCTAAGCTCGAGAACCATTGGTTTGCAGCTCCAGTCAAACTAAAGGGAAAAGCCACCAATTTGAACTGCTCCTCAGTGACATTATTTGGCCTCTTCTGAACCTTACAAATCTTGATAAATTCATTCAAGAAATTGTAGGGGTCCTCGGTGCTCCTCCCATGAAATTTCGGCAAAACATTCAAGAGTGCAAGCTTGATTTCAATGGGGTTCTCCGTTTGTGCCAAGCGAATGGGAGTAGGGGGATCTTCTTCACTGTGTCCATGCAGCTCCCACATGAAGGGATTGTTTGCATTCAGTTCCTCGGCCATTTCAACACCAACCGAAGAAGTATCAACCACAAATTCAGAATCTGTCGCAGAAACACCCTCTATTTGGCCAAACAAAGGCTCTGTGGCAGAATTCAACCTTCGCTCCTTGGCTAACCTTCGATTCAACTTCACTGTCTTTTCGATCTCTGGATCAAACACTAACTCAGGCTTCTCAGACCTGGTCATACACTAACATAACAACACACATATCAGTAGGAAAAAAAATAGAAATTGACATACCATCCCCGGCAGCGGCGCCAATTTGGTGGGCGTCGTTTGACACACCAAAATAAACCTGCGATCTCAATGAATAAAGAGTGATTAGTATAGAGGAAAGCAGGGTCGATCCCACAAGGATGGAGCAAAAACTATTAATTTATCCTACTAACACGTTTTGGTTTAGCAACCACGTCTATAATTTGAAGATTGGTTTTCTAACAACTACAAAAGTAAAGCAACTAAGAGCTAAAAATCAGCAAACACACAAACAAAATAAGGGAAAAAATGCAAGAAAGTCTATAAGAGAATGTAATCGGCTTAGATTACTAGTCAGTTCATATCATTGATCATTGGCTAAAGATGAATCTATCTCATGCAAATCAGTCAGTTATAAGGAAGCAAGTATTTGCTAAACTCCCCAAATCCCCTCTTATTATTCGATAACGAGCAAGTATTTGCTGAACTCGTTATTCCTCTGATTAAAGTGTTCCCCAGAAAGTATTCGCTCACCTAGTTACACACTTTTATCAGTGTTTAGCACAAAGAGAACCCAACATAGATACCCCAACACCTATTCGCATGCAAGAACTATCTACTTTATTGTTCATCATCTTGTTATTACAGTCTGTATCAGTTATCTGCTTTTCACAAGAACTTTGCTACTTAATTAGCCCTAGCCCACAAAGATTAAGGTGATCAATCTCAAACTAGCAAGCATAGATTATATCATGAACAAATAAAGAACCCACAGAGAAAGATTATAAGCACAATATCCTCACAACTTATGAACTAACATCGCAAATCTAAGCCGATATACGAAATTAGCTACTCATAATAAGGGTTAAACAATCAACAATCAAAGAAGAAATCATGATGAAATTAACAAGAGATAGAGAAGAGATTATTGAACTACGAATTAATATCCGAATATGAATAAATCTGAACCCTAGTTCTTGGGTCTTGTTCGTAGATGAAGAAAACAGAGAAACGGCAGAAAGGGGAGGAAAAGGGAAGAAGAATTGTGTTCGTGCGTGTGTGTATATCCTCCCGTCCAAAAGGGGCATTCCCCTTTTATATTCCCCAAATCTTTCCTAAACCCTACTACTATTCAAACTAGGAAATTGGCCCAACAAGAAACCATGGCCGATTGTTTTATTCTCCACAAAATGGCCACAAATTTCTGTTCCAACTAGGAAAAGGATTACAAGGCACTTCTGGGCCAGAAATTGGAATTCAGCCCACAATCTCTCTCCATGTCTTTAGCTCCTTAATTTAGTCTCATTCAGCTCCAAATCAGCTCCAATTTAGCACTTCATGCTCCTATTGTTCATCTCCAACTATGTGTGTAATCTGATCATCAAACACAGTCCATCAGTGCTTTAATTCACATAATTCAGCAATAATTTCCTCAGATAACACACAAATATCAACACATCAATTTGTTAGATTAGTAATTAATTAGGTCAGAAATGTGTTCACCATTAATGTGTATAATTATGATTAATTGGCTAATCGTGACTAATTTGTTTCCAATCAATTGGGGGTATACTTTGTTTATTAATAATTGCAATTTAATTAGTCAAATTTGTTCTTTTGGACTGGAAGTTAGAAATACATGGATGAGTATTAATGTTTTGTGTTGTCTGTTCATGTATATATGTACATGCTATGGAGTAAATGACTATATTGAATTGCAAATACCTAATGCTTGTAAGTAAACCATGATCAAATTAGTCAAGTAATATGTCATATATATTGTTCACAATGTTTTTTGTAATTACAATGCGTTAGTATCAAAGTACTATATTGTCTATTCATATGTATACATATATATAATATTGTCAAGCCATAGGTTGTATTAAACACATGTAATTTTATGACTTTAGGTATTCAAAATTAAAATATTTTGTACTATTGTATACCATTCTATAGTTCCATACATATATATAGATTATTTTTTAGACAAATAACTTTGTACTAATTTATATTAGTTTTAATAAATAATTCAATTACTCATGTTTATTAACTTTATATGTTTATTCAACTATATAAAGTTCATATATAATCCGTCAATTAATTTATAATAATGTTATATTTATTTTGCTCGCAATATTAATATGAAAGAACATACTCATGTATCAAAATATATAGTCTTACGAGTTCGAATGGACAATTTAAAGGTTTCGATATCGAATGTATTTAATACAACCTATGGGTAAGGAAGTTGGACTCGAATTCGAATGCCATGCGAAATTGGACTCGAAGTCGAAACGGACCGTGAAAGACAGGCGAAATTGGACTCGACTTCGAAGGCCATCACTATATTTAAAAAAAAAGACGGGTTTGAGGAATATAAAAGTTTTCCCCCTAATTTCTTCAAATCCCTAATTTTGAAAAACCCCCAAAATCCCTAAATCATCTAACAAGCTGGCGGACATGGTTCGATCAAGAGGAGGAAGTGAAAGGCCTGCAACTCGAAAGCAAGGGCGTGGTGTTCGGGCTGAGTCCGCCGCCAATGAGGCAGAGAGCAGCCGCGGTGGTAGCCGTGCAAGAGCTCCCCGCTCTGGATTAATTAATGAGGCTGCACATGCGGTTGAGAGCCATGGTACTCGGCGTGGTAGAGGCCGGGGTCGGGGAGAAAATGTTGGTGGTGGAGAGGCACCGGTGAACCCTCCACAGCCACAACCGGAAACTGAAAACTCAAGCTCGGAAGAGGATGTAGATCTTGAGTTGAAGCCCACATTCATCGATGACGATGCTGCCCTTCGCTACCAAGAATGGGCTGATAGGAAAACCCTCTCCACCAAGGTATTCAAAAAATCTCAACTAGAAGATGAGGTTAAATTTGATTATGTGTTGAATTGGTTTAAGCCCCATTACTTGGATGGTTTATTGACTTTAGAGGAGGATGTTTATCATGAAGAAGTTCTCCAATTTTATTCAAACTGGAGAAAGGATGGTAATAGCTATTTAACTAGGGTTAGAGGTAAGGACATATTGGTTGATCAATTTACTATCAATGCTGCTATAGGATGTCCTTATATTGATTCTAGTTTTCTGAGAGGAACTGATCCGAATGGTCCCTATGACATGTTCATCCAACAAAGCTTTAAAAGAAATACTGACATTAAGCTACCTTTTGATCTTCGGAAAGTGGCAAAGAAGTATTTCCGAGTAACAGCCCCTGATTTAGGAAAACCTAAGACCGACTACTCCATTCTTGAACTCAGTCTAGAGCAGAGACTTGTTTACGAGTTCATAGCTCTGAATGTTTTCCCATCCGGTGGTCATGCTTGTGAAGCCACGGTTCATAACATCATGCTCTTCTACTTCATCATGGAGGGACATAAGATAAACCCTGGTTATGCCATCCTCCACTACATGGTAAAGGCTGCAAACTCAACGGGGAAGTCATACCCATATGGTCGTTTGATCACTGCATTGATCCGCAAGGAAGGGGTTGTACCTCAAGGTCGTCCAGAGGTGTCCGAGTACTACGACAATGCATGGTTGATCAAGAAAGGGCTGGTCATCCAAGAAGATGGTAAATATGGACATAAGGACCCAAAGAAGCGGCGGTTGACTCCTAGTAAGTAATGCATATTTCATTATCTTTGAATTTATGTTATTTATTTTCATAATCTGTACTTTATTTTGTTTATAATATATGTGTAGGGCAAATTCAGAAGTGGCATTCACACTTGGACGATACTCTAGTTAAAATAGAGGAGGAGGTTGAGTTGTACAACAATGAATTGAAGTATCACCGTGAAGACTTCACCAAGCTGGCCGATATGCTTGGTTTGCCCCTTAAGGAGACCGATGAAGAAGCAGCTACTTATAACATTGATGAGGATTTTGATGTTGATGCTTGTACGGATGAGTCCGACTCAAGCGAGTATGATGAGGAAGAGACTTCAGAAGGTAACAACTTTGAGGGCGAGGGTGACGAAGATGATCAGCCTGAGGAAGTCGTTGAGGAAGAAGATGATCAAATGTGATGAAAAGATAAATGTGACATCTACTTCTTCTTGGTGGCCTTCTTTCTCTTCCTCTTAGATACCTTTCCGGTGCTAGTTACCCACAAGCCTTCGTCATGATCAACCCGAGCCATATAACGCTTCAAACTAGCTTCATCTTCTAAAAGGTTCTCTTCATCCACTAGGTATTCCGAAGGAGTATTTTCCTCAACTAAAACATCACCTTCTGTAAAGGCATCGTCAACAAAAGTTTTCTTCCCGTTCACCACTACATCCCAACGAGGATCAACGGGATCTTTAACATAAAACACTTGGTCGGCTTGGACGGCCAAAATGAAAGGATCATTTTGAGAACCTTTGCGAGCACGATCAACAAGAGTCATTCCTCCAACCTCTCGCCTAATACCCCGCTTTTCATCGACCCAATTGCATTTAAAAATTGCAATTCTCAACTTTACGTAATCAAGTTCCCAAATATCGGTTATAGTTCCGAAGAACAAAGTTTTTTTCAAGCCCTCACCATCCAACGTCTCCGATATATTTGAGACTCCACTATTTTGTGAAGCTCCATTGTCATCCATCTCTTTTGTTCCAAATGTATATCCATTAATATCATATCCACCAAATGATTGGACCGTACCGAGAGGTCGCCGAGATAGCCATTTGACAGTTTCCGAATGCTCTCCACTTTGAACATGTGTTTGGAGCCAACTTGCAAAGGTTCGATTGTGCTCTTCAAGCACAACCTCATCGGTTAAACTACCATTGTCCTCCACTATTTCCTTCATGTGTTGTTCAACGTAGGGGGCAATTTCTTTATGATTCCGAAGAACATAAATATGAGCTTTAACGAGATCATCAGCTGATGGACTAAACAAGAACCTGTGCCTCAAACCGTGACCTTCCAACCGACTTTCATGCCTAGAACTTGGAACCCCAATTGTGTCAACATCTTTTAAGTAGTTGTTACAAAACTCAATTACTTCTTCGGCCACATAGCGTTGCACTATACTTGCGTCTGGGCGATAACGGTTTTTCACAAACAACTTGAAGATCTTCATATACCGTTCAAATGGATACATCCAACGTAGAAACACAGGGCCACAAATTTTGATCTCACGCACTAAATGGACAATCAAGTGAACCATTATATCGAAAAAAGATGGAGGAAAGTACATCTCCAAGCGACACAATACTTCGATCACCATTCTTTGCAACTTGTCTAACCTCCGATGACTGAGACTTTTTTGACAAATAGCCTTAAAAAAATAGCAAAGCTTGGTTATTGCGGACCTCACATGCGTCGGGAGACAACCTCTAATGGCTATGGCATTCAACTCTTGCATCAAATTGTGGCAATCATGTGACTTCATACCGGCTAGCTTAAGTTCCTTCATTTGGACACAAGACCTTATATTGGAAGAATACCCCGTAGGAACTTTGACCGACTTTAACGTCCTACAAAAACTCTCCTTCTCTTTTGTCGACATTGTATAACACGCCGGTGGTAAGTAAGTTTTGTCCCCTTCCTCCACGGGTGCAAGTGAGGGTCTTATACCTAAACTCACCAAATCTTGTCGTGACTTCAACCCATCTTTTGTTTTCCCCTCGGTGTTCAAAAGTGTTCCTACCAACGCGTCACATACATTCTTTTCAATGTGCATGACATCTAGACAATGTGTTACTTCCAAATACTTCCAATATGGCAAGTTGAAAAAAATTGACCTCTTTTTCCAATTACCACTATTTTTGGCTACCTTCTCCTTTTTCCCATACACATGTCTCAATGTCTCCATATTTGCAAGTATTTCAATGCCGGTTGGTGGGATAGGTTCTGGATCGGTCTCAACTTTGCCATTGAACCATTTCTTCGCAAACCTCCATGGATGATTTACAGGTAAGAATCGTCGATGACCTAGATAAACTGTTTTCCCACCATTTTTCAATTGAGTATGGCTTGTATTTTTCTCACAAACAGGACATGCAAGATGACCTTTCACAGAATAACCCTTTAAATTGCCCAAAACCGGAAAATCATTAATGGTCCACATCAACATCGCTTTTAATTGAAATTTGTCATCCCCGCGACTCCCGTCGGCTATCCACACTCCCGGGTTGAACAAAGACTTCAAATCTTCAATAAGTGGCTCCAAGTATACATCAATGTCATTACCGGGTTGTTTAGGCCCTGAAATCAACATAGATAGCAACACATATTTTCTTTTCATCATCAACCAAGATGGTAGATTATAAATCACCAACATCACAGGCCATGAACTGTGTGTGCTAGACAAATTTCCAAAATTTGTCTTCGGTTTCTGTCTTCGGTTCCAAATTCAGGATACAATTCATCCATTTTTTTCCATTGCTCTCCGTCGGATGCATGACTAATAATGTCATCCCCCCCTCGCTCCCTTTCTGCATGCCACGTAAACAATTTAGCATCATCGGGGTTTGCAAACAACCTTTTTAGTCTGGGCACAATTGGGAGATACCACATAACTTTTGCGGGTGTTTTCTTATCGCTAAATGTACTGTCTTCATCCCCAACATTGATTGATTCTTTCTCCTTGGCTTTGTATCGAGACTCCCCACAAACTAGACAGTTGTTCAATTTTTTTTCCTCCATCGACCTAAACAACATACAATCATTAGGGCATGCATGTATCTTCTCCAATTCCATCCCCATTGGACACAATATTTTTTTCGCATCATATACTCTATTGGGCAACAAATTACCTACGGGTAGCAATTCTTTCACAACCTCGAACAACTCACTCATCCCTTTATCGGTAATCCCATGTCTTGCCTTCAAATTCATCATCAACAATGTTGCAGCCATAATACAATGCCTAGACCCCTTGTATAATGGTGTCTCTTTATCATTCAACATTGCCGCTAAAACGCTAGGCTTTCCCACAAATTCCCTAGCAACATCGTACACCAATTCTCCTAGATCATCATCATATTCCATATTTTGACTACCAATTTCGATATCGGGCATATCCGTGTCAACTTCAACTTCACCATGCCATATCCAATGCGTATAGTTAGGGTCAAAACCACGACAAATCAAATGTTCACGTATAACCATTCCATCGTCAAAATAAGCATTGTTTTTACAATCTTTGCATGGACATCTAACAGCCTCAACCCCGTTGCTATTTGCATCCTCGAAAGCCACATTAATAAATTCTTCAATCAACTCACTATACTCGACGGACAATCTATTATTTTGCCTTATAACTTCAACTCGATCCATATCAACAACGTCCCACAATGTCTAACCCAAACGGAATTTCTACAACAAACTCCTATATAATCATAAAGCAATATTAATAAATCGTATGAATTAATAAATGAACAAATTCATATAGAAGCCGTAAATTCAAACCTTCGTGTAACTCGTAAGTGGGAGAAAATCACAAACAAATGCCTTGATTGCCTTGGAATGACCTTCAAAATGAGGATGATTGGTTTTAAGAAACAGCCCACAAGCTCAAATAGCTAAACTTCTATCTTTTTGAGAAAAAGTGTGGTTTTTAAGGAAGATCCCGTAGGTCATACGAACTCGTAGGGAACTTAATATACCTATTCGATTTCGAATTCAAATTCGTATATATTTTAAAGAACTAGCGATGACTGATTCGAACTCGAATATATGTAAAATGCTTCCTGCGATATCGTATCTCATATCGCCTACAATCCTGTATTTTGGCCGAATTCCGTTACGATATCGAAAGACAAAAATCTATATATAGAAACATAACGGCCCAAAAAAAAATTCACCCAGCCACCGAATCTCATAAACCCCAAAGCGGAAATAACAAGAAAATTTCTGGTAATCTCCAAGAACATCATCAATTCGACCATGGATAGTAATCATGCTGACATTGTCCCTATCACTGCCAACGAAGAGGTTGTTGTTACCCCCAAGTTCAACGAGCCGGATGAAGATTCAATATCGAAAGAGGTAAACTTTTGATTATAGCTTATGGAGTCAATATTTGATTAGATCTTTTGTAACCCTTGGCTTATGGAATCCATATTAATGTTATGAGATTGATAGTTGATGAGGAAACTTACAATATTTTTTGGGCTTGAATATTACTTTCACATGTTGTAAATTCAACTTATAAGCACATTGATGGTTTAGGATTTGTTATGATATAAATTCTGAATCTCCTTGTTATTGGGCATATGTGAACGTGTTTTGACAGAGTGTTGAGCCGATGCAACCAATCACAGATGGAGACGGTATTGGTGAAACCTCTTCTACCTTGCTATCACTATGTTTAACAGAAGATGATGCAGACAACAGTGATGAGGATGATGGTGAGCATGATGATGGTGTTCTTGTACAACCACAACCATCAGTACCGATTAAGAAGATACGAAAACCTTGCTATGGTTGGATTAGAGATGGCGACACCATTGATGATGAAGAAAACTTTGTTTATCTTGAACCGGCAAACGAGGATGATTTTTTCCCCAAACCTTAGATGTTCATTGTCTTAGTTGACATTGTCCCGCCTCTAGGCTATTTCTACAATTCAACTCTTGTTTTCTTTATCTTACGAGATTGTCACTACTCTTGTTTTATTCTAAGTATTGACATTGTCCTTGTTCTTTTCACTTTTCATGAATTATCAATGGTTCATGAATTCAAATATGTTTTCTGGAAGATTTTCATGCAAAAAATTACGATATTTATCTATCCAGCATGCAGTAACTTAAAAAACTATCCATCAAACAAATGAACTACGTATAGGGTATGCTTGCTGAATCAAGACCACGCACTCTTTCGACTTCGACAACATTTCCGGGTACTCTTTCGATATCGTAAGGTTAGTCTTGTATGACCAAATTAGCAGTGAAATTTCGTTTCATGAAACTTTATTAAAAACCAACTCGTTACGACATCGCAAACAGCACGAGTAATAAGTGCGATATCGAAACAATATTTTATAAACGAAGCGAATTCGAAACTGTCTTTCGTGCACATAACTATTACATGATCAAATGTGATGAATAGATAAAGCATTCAAATTCAATCTTCTTCGGCTTCTGAAGACCATCCTTCACCTGTTGAACTTGAACAGGATTCTGCAGAAATGTCCCAGTACAAAAAACTTTCCATAGTGTACTCTGGTTCTGATGGATCCACAGTAACTCCAATGAAATGTTGTCTGCCTAGTCTGATAATTTCTTCCTTAGCTTCATGGGTCTCCCTAATTTCTTTCTCCGCCCTAATCAGCCATTTCTCAACCGCACGGCGCATCAACTCAATTTTTTTCTGTTATTCATAAATTTTAGCAATAAGTAAAACAACATCCCCATAATTTGATCTTTACAACTGTATATATTATTAATATTGAAGTCAATTTCATAAAAGAATAATTGAGGGAATAACTTACTACACCACGAGTGTATTCCTTGTCAAACTCCTTTTGAGATTCTAAGATTATGTACGAATCATCCCACGGAATTCGTGCTGCCCCAAACCGAGGAAAAAGATATTGAAATTGATTCTTCAAGAAGTCCAGTTTGCGGCGTTGCTCAGGTTCAACAACGTCTTCCCACTCTATATATTGCATACAAGATTCAAATTAGTAATAATGAAATGTGTAACCAAAAAATGCAAAATCATTGAAGATCCAGCACAATGTTGAGTATTAATTGATACCTGTCATCCTATCAGTCCTCAACTTTGCAATTCTTGCTTCCATTGAGATCCTTCTTTGTTCAGCAGGGGATAAATTGCTACTGCCCGCCATAATATGAAAATAAAAACCAAGGAGAGGAGGAAGAAGGAAGAAAACAAAAGGTTTAACTGAAAATGATGGTTGTGATCACATATGTGTTTAATTGGACGAAGAAAACAACAAGTTGTGGTCCCCATGTCATTAGTTGGACGGAGAAAACAACAAGTTAGACAGAAGATATTTTTAGTCCGTTCGTCTACTGACACAGGACTTTCGATATCGAAAGTGTATAGTACATACGATACGATATCGTATGCCCGTTAGTCTATTGACACGGCGCTCTGGACGAGTACATTTTCGATATCAACACATAATGTTTGTGTTACGATATCGTAGATGTTATATTAATATACAATTTGGCCAGGTCAATGTTTTTCGAACTCGACTCAAGATTCGTTTCATCCAACTTTAGTAAAAACAAACTAGTTACGAAATCGTACGAATCAACATATTTGTTTGCGATATCGTAGATACATATTAACAAACCTACGATATCGTATGTAGTTTCAAAGTACGGCGGTTATTACCGATCGCCGTGAAATATGGAAGGAACCGCCGTTAATTAGTACCCAGAAAACTAGGGCAATAAAAACGACCGAATTTGACTTTCGAACTCGAAAGATGTACACAGTTACGGCGGTTCCTGGGTGTTTTGCGGAACCGCCGTAATTACCTGCCGTAAATCACATGATTTGCACTAGTGTATTATGCAGCCATAAACATAAGAATTACGCAAGGTTGAAATTCGTAACCAACACCGCCGGAAAGCGTCAGAGATGCTCTCCGGCGCGACTAACACCATTAATTTTATGCAAGGCGCCAGAGAGCAGGTTGGTGCAGCTCTGGATGCTCATGACGCCATCGGCATGGATGCGCTGATGAAGAAAAGAGATAAGTTTCTGATTTAATTGTTGATATACTTTGTTTCACATATTCTCTTTTGATCATTCGAAACTGCTCATATTTGTTTGATTAAATAAAAGTGCCCGTTTAGAATATGTGCTTTTCAAGAGGATCAATCAAAAGTTTGTAATAAGTGCTTGCATTTTTATACATATGAATATTGATTACTTCATGTTGGGTTCCCGAATCTCGATCTTCCTCCCCTCATGATTTTTCGCATCAGGATGGTTGTGCTTTCATGATATTGAAGTTCGAAGCATAACCATCGACAATCGTAGTCTAATCCTAAGGAAGATAGCAAAGCTATATGATTATTTCTGATTCTTATTTTTTTGAAATGAAATTATTTCTGAAAATTAATTAAGAAGCTGCCCAATAGTTATTGATCCAATGGGGCCTGGAAGGTAAGCCTGGGTCTTGGAAGATAGTTGTCGAGCAACAGATGGCATGTTTGGGCGCAACTCTGGTGCGGTTCGAGTACATGCTAGAGCCACAGTGACAACGAACATTACTTGGGCAGCCGAGTGGCCTAATGCAGTTGGCAATCTTGGGTCAAGAATGTCCTTCAACACCGTGTCAGTAGGATCATCAGACGATCTTTTCATAGATGACAACGCATTTACAAGCTCTCCTGGATGATTACCCATCATGATTTCCAGTGCCACCATGCCAAAGCTATAAACATCAGATTTTGTTGTAACCTGCATACTTGTACTAAGCTCTGCATGACAAATGGTAAATTCAATCCAAGTCAATATGTATTTCATTTAATTACACTTTTCGAGTATTAGACTTGATGGAAATTTTATCTTAAAGGAAAAAAATTACAATGATATGGTTAGTTTACCTGGTGCCATATAGCCATAAGAGCCGGTTAGAGTATTTGTCCAGGTTGATGAATCCGGATTGAGTAGCTTTGCTGTGCCGAAATCTGAAAGCTTTGGCTCAAATTCTTGTTCAAGGAGAATGTTGTTTATTGAAACATCTCGATGAACAATTGGTGGAGAGCAATCATGGTGCAGATAAGCCAATGCATGAGCAAGCCCTTGTACAATTTTCACCCTCGTATCCCAGTCGAGTTCTTTTGCCTTTCCATCATCATACAGAGTCTTCCCCAAGCTTCCCTTTTCGATGTACTCGTAGACCAAGTACATGGAACCCTTCGTGGAGCAAAATCCATTGAGCTTAATGATGTTTTTGTGGCGAACTTCTGTCAGAGTTTTGATCTCATTTGTGAAACTATGGCAATTTGTAATCGAGGTCTCTTCGGATTCTATCAGGTTGAGTTTCTTGACTGCCACAACCTGACCACTAGGAAGAACCGCTTTGTATACGGTACCGAATCCTCCCTTTCCAATGCAAAACTGTTCACTAAAACCTTGAGTTGCTTGTGAAATGTCATTGAATGTGAACTTGCCTTCGTTTTCCCATATCAAAGAGTACTCTTCCTGATCAGATGCATCATTCTCCTTTTGAAGTTTAATGCACAAAACAAAAACCATAGTTGCTAGAAGAATTAGGGATAAAGATGGAACTATGATAGCAGTCAGAATTTTCTTCTTGTCATTCTTATTCTTCTTTGTAGGGCTAGGTGAAGAACAATTGGCTAAACACAGTCTAGGGTTTCCAATGAAAGCGGATGGTGGTGCTATCTGGAATACCTTACCCTTGGGGACTACGCCTGATAGATTATTGTAAGAAACATCAATCACCTGAAGACTAACCATGTCTAAAAATGATGGGGGAATTTGGCCAGAAAGGAGATTGTGGGATAAATTGAGGTTTTCCAAGCTCGAAAGTTTTCCCAAATCTGAAGGGATGGTTCCGTTGAAAAAGTTATTACTCACATCCAAAAGATATTGTAGATCCATTAAGTTTCCCAACTCAATTGGTATACCACCATAAAATTTGTTGTTACTTAAATCCAATGCCAACATTTTCTTACAATTCCCAAGACTTCCAGGGATGCTTCCGTTCAGCTGGTTTGAGGATAAATCAAGATGCTCAAGTTGAGACAAGTTGTTTAAGGTAAGTGGAAACATCCCGGTCAGATGATTTTTGCTCAAGTTGAGCTTGTAAATCCATGGTAGATTTCCAAGTTCATGAGGAATTTCTCCGGTAAGCTCATTTGATCCTAAGTTAAGAACGCGCAACTCTGTCAAATTCCCAAGCTCTGATGGGATGGCTCCAGATATCTTGTTTCCATCAAACTCTAGATTCGTAAGGTTTAAGCATTGTCCCCATTGAGGTGAAAGAGAACCACTAATTTCATTATCACTTAAAGAGATGAAAACAAGTTCAGGGTGAACTCCAAAAGCTTCTGCGATATCCCCAGCAAACATGTTTTTTTCTAACCTTACTCTACCCAGTTTTGAGCAGTTCTTTAGGCACCCAGGCAATGGCCCAGAGAATCTATTGTTTGATGCTGTGAATTCATTGAGTGCAAAGCCGCTACATATCATCGATGGCAATTCACCGGTGAAGTTGTTGTATGCAAAACTGACATTAGTCAAGAAAGGATTGTTCTTTCCCAAGTCCTCTGGAATCGGACCTAGAAAATTATTTGAAAAGAGTATCAAATCCCTAAGATTAGGAAGATGGGAGAGTTCAAAAGGTAGCTCTCCACTCAAATGGTTGTTATTGACATTAATAGTCTCAAGTTTAGTCAAATTTCCAACTTCTGAAGGAAGCTCACCAGTTATATTGTTGCTATAAAGTTGAAGAAATCGCAGATTTGAGAGCCTCCCAATCGTTGTTGGAATTGCACCAAAAATCTGGTTTTCAGAAATATCTAAGTCCATCAAATTATGTAGGTTACCAATCTCAAGTGGGATAGACCCGGAAATATGGTTATCGTACAGATAAAGAATGTTCAACTTTGTCAAAAGACCAATTTCAGTTGGAATCTGGCCACTGAAATGGTTCCTATGTATTTGTAAAGAAACCATTTGAGTCCAATTACCAAAGAAATACGGAGATATATGACCAGTGAGACTATTTTCAGACAATCCAAGGTTCTCTAACTTGCCTAATTTGGAAAGTGACGAAGGTAAAGGGCCAGTAAGTGAATTGCCAGCCAGGGCCAAGAAAGACAGGTTATTAAGCAAACCAATGTCAGAAGGTATACTCGAATTCAGTTGATTCGTGCTGAGATCAAGGCTTTCAAGGTTTCTCAACTGGCAAAGTGACGAAGGTAAGGGGCCAGTAAGTGAATTGCCAGCCAGGGCCAAGAAAGACAGGTCATTAAGCAAACCAATGTCAGAAGGTATACTCGAATTCAGTTGATTCGTGCTGAGATCAAGGCTTTCAAGGTTTCTCAACTGGCAAAGTGACGAAGGTAAGGGGCCAGTAAGTGAATTGCCAGCCAGGGCCAAGAAAGACAGGTTATTAAGCAAACCAACGTCAGAAGGAATACTCGAATTCAGTTGATTCGTGCTGAGATCAAGGCTTTCAAGGTTTCTCAACTGGCAAAGTGATGGTGGAATGCTTCCTTCAAATGAATTGTTGTACAATTGAAGATTGATAAGATGGGGCATTTTATGAAAGATATCAGGAAGTGAACCAGTGAAATTGTTACTTCCTAATACAAGACTTTTTAACTTTGACAGATTGGACAAGTTTGGTGACAATGGCCCTACCAACAGATTAGAGCTAAGATCAAGGTGCTCAAGATCAACCAAATTAGTGAACAGAGATTCATGAATTTGTCCGGTCAAGTTATTACGGGACAAGTCTAGAAAAATGAGATTCCGACAACTTGTTACGAAGCTTGGAAAGCCCAGAGTGAGCTCGTTGAATTGGAAACTAAGGTGATTCAACAAAGGCATGCTTCGTAGTTTTGACCATTGGGGACTCTCTAAGTAGTTCGCCCCTAAATCTAAATGCCTAACCTTTTGAAGATTCCCGATTTGGTACGGAACAAGGCCGTTTAGATTGTTGTTGAAGAAGCTCAAAAACGTGATCTGCCTCAGCAAGCCAATCTGCCTGGGAATGGAGCCATCCAAGAGATTGTTGCTGAGGTCGAGGACGATGGCGTTGGAGAGATTGCCAATGGAGGATGGGATATGACCACTGAGGCTGTTCTTGCTGACGTTAAAAACGGTGACATCTGGGAATGAAGCGAAATTGAACTGATCTAGGGTTCCATTGAGATGAGCCAGAGAAAGGTTGATCTCGGAAACTGTGTCCAAATCACTGCAAGAAATGCCCGCCCAGTTATTGCAAAGATTGATTGAATTGGCCAGAGACCAGGAATCAAGAAAAGAAGAGGGTGAGAGGCTGGATTTCCAGTTTAGAAGGGCTTCTACCGCATCAGAATTGGTCTGTAGCAGCAGATTACAAGAGAAAAAGGTGATGAAAATTAAAATTCTTTCTGACGTTGTCATTTTGAAAAGAAATGGGATATGAATTATAAACAAAAAATGGATCGATTTATAGAACGATCATGCATCAGCAGAGATTTCTAACAAAATCATAAATTTAATTAGTTTGCCGTATCTTTGACGGCCTGGGGCACTTTGGTCCATTTTTATTTTTTTTGAGGAATTGTGTTTGGGTCTTTTGGTGATCTTGACATCTTTGTAGTCTCTTTTTCATCTTTGTTATATATATATATATATATATATATATATATATATATATATATATATATATATATATATATATATAAGAAAACAGCCTCTTTTAACAAAACCTACCTAACATGCTGCCATGTGTCGTGACACTTCATCTGCCAACTCACCTCCACCTCATCATCTGGCCCACACTTTTATTTTTCAGCCTAAATCTTTCATCTCCTCTTTTCTCCTCACAATTGTCTTAATTTCTCCTTCCATTTTAATTAACAAATTTATTTTTACTATAATATTATTAATTTATTTAATAAATTCACCTCTCTCCTCTTACTGGCACCTCCTCTTCTTCTCCTTTCCGTTTCCATTTTCACCATTTCAATGCATTAATTCCCTTTAACATTTTTATTTCACATCCTTTCAGTTTTAGTTTCTTACATTAAAACATTAATTCATATGCCCATTATTATCCTTCAGTTTCTTAATTTGAATTGAAACAAAATTGTAACTTTCTCTATAATTGTTGGACTTTATTATATATTGTGACCTTTCATATCTCTAAATTATTTTAGAAGAATGATTTCAAATAAAACAATTACTAACTTTATAATTTGTTATTAAACCAATTTATTGTTACAATAAAACATATGCAATTATTGCAATTTACACATTTATGATTGTACCGGAACCTTTTCATATTTCAAAGGTTTCTTGGCATCTCGTGCAACTATAAATAGGCATGCAACCTCACTTATTCTCATCGCTCATTAGCTAAGATAAACATTTTCTTACTTAATTTTAATTTATCCATTCTAATCCTTTTGATCTTTCTTTTGATCCTAGATCTTATTCAAAGAAGGAGGACTTCAAGCAACTTCTAAGGGGTGAGAATGTTCTAAGTACTTGACGTCCTTTCAAATATGTTCTGGTGAACCAACTCAGAGATGGTAGATTTCGTGTTCACAAATTACAAATAATCTTCATACATTTTTGTTATTCTTTTTCTTAATTGTTTTGAGAATTATGTTCTAGGTACCATGTAACTAGGTCATGGCCGAAGTCAATTCATAATATGTTAGTACTGCTCGAAAAACATGGAGGAGATCCTACAAGGATTTACGTATTGAAGAGATCAGTGAGCTCAGTTCTGTAGGCGCAACCATAGATGAGCCAATTTCCATGATATAAAATGATTAAACGATTGTAACAAATAAAATATGATGGATATTTTATATATATACTTACTACAATTGAAAAGAAGTAAGATACAATTGTAATATAATCCTTTTGTTATATTAAATAAAATAAAATAAGTAAAATCTAAAATATTATATGAACGACGGTAACAAATAAAACTACTAATAATGTATATACATAAATAAAATATTATATTTATTAAAAAAATTAACTTTAAACTAATAAAAAAACTTTATGAATAATAATTGGGAAAATATGGGAAAATTATTATAAATAAAACTACTAATAATGTATGTCTAACCGTTTACCGTGTTTGGTGCGCTGGTTGAAATTTAGACTGAAACAGTTGAATTCCAGTTGCCAAACAGTTGACACAATAGAACCAGAACAGTTTATAATTGAATGCAATTACGGTAATCATGGCAGTAATAATCATGGCAGTAAGGTAAATTATATAAGATATCTGGATCTACGGGAAAGTAACAGTTTTAAATTGTATTTGTAGAAAGTAACAATTTAGCGTAGAAAAATCGTGAGCGCGTGATCTGGATTTGGATGTGATTGCTCCAACATGTTAAGGCTTAAACTTCACGTTGTTGATCAGTCAATAGCTTGACTTGCTGTTGACTTTGAAATTGGGAACAGGATGGTGGAAAATGTAAAGTCAAATAATCAAGGGTTGACCGTACTTGAGACGGCGAACTAAATCAAATTAAAGTCTGTTTGTTTGCCTGAAAGTTGACAGCGAATTAAGTGAAAATAGTTCAGTTGATTGGCCGAAATTATATTATTTACATTACATTCTTGATCACTGAAAAACATCCAGGAGCGGTAGAACATGGCTAAAACGAGCCCCCATGCGTTAACTAGCAGGTGCTCGACTTTGTGTGTAATGCTAGAGAATGAGCCATAAAAGATTCTGAAGCGCAAAGCGACCGTATCAAGTATCAACAGGGTCCTATAAAAGTGTTATCCTCTAACTGAGATGTGTGATCCTTTCCAATGGCGTTGTCACGAATGCTGGACAACTTTCCCTTGTAGAGAAGGACTTCCAAAGGGGGTCTCGAATATCTTTCTCCCGTGATATGCCTCCGGAAGACTAAATGAGATGAATCTTCTCGTCTGTTATTGGTACTAAAACAAAATACTTAAACGAAAAAATAACAAAAAATAAAAGAAAACATTGGCTCTTGGTTTGGCCTCGGCCGCCATTTGCCACGTCTTTCCCGGCTTTGGATCCCCGCCATCCTCTGGTAGCTCCGCCTCAGCCCCATCCACCGCTAGCTCCGCAACCGCACGCAAGTTTCTCTTGCGCCTCGAGCCGTTTCGCCGGGATATCCAGTTGTATGTGCATCTACCAGCCGGCGCCACCACGGTGGTTTCCACACCCTTTCGAACCCACCGGAGATCCGCTCCTGTGGATAGCGGTTTCAGAGTCTGATCTTCCCCGCCAGCATGAAACGGACATCTTTGCCCTCTATCACTGGACAAACCGCTTCCCGTTCGTCTGCTATTAAGGTTAAGCCCCATATTGTTGAAGCAATAACCTCCATAGCGGTGATGTCTCTACGCAAAATGTTGCTACTCTCTGATTCTTGGCTTTCCTCTTCGGTGGGATTCAATTTATCAGAGGCGGTAGTCAAGATCTAGTAGCGGACGAAAGTCTTTTTCTCTCTAGGTTAAGAGAGTCGATTTTTTATTTCCAACATTGTAGTCACTCTCAACTCTTAATTTTCTTTTTGTGAAAAATAATATTAATTTGTTGGGGGAATTTCAGCGTATAAAGATTTAAATTCTTATTTAAGTTGTAAAACTTTCACTATTTGTGTTAAAGACGTGAATATATATATTATATGAGAAAGTCTTGGGTGAGACTTGTCCTTGTGGAGACCAAGAGCAGGGGGAATGAGCATTTACTGTTTATGCTTGATCTTTTAGTCAGTTTGTTTGATCTTTCAATCAATATCATTGAGTATTTTTGTTTTGCCTTGATTTTTCAGTTAATTTGATCTTTCGTTCAATTTGGTTGATCTTTCGTTCAATTTGGTTGATCTTTCGGTCAATTTTCTTGATCATTTCCTTGGTCAATTTCACCAACGACAAATTCAATCAAGGAAATCGGCGGGTTTAAAGCTCACCAACGACAAATTCAATCAATAGCAGTCTCATATAATCTTTGGTCTCTGTAGAGACAGGTCTCAAATGAGAATTTGTAATATTATATATATATAAAGGTTTAGTTTCGTTCAAATGATTTATAAAAATAATAGCTCGATTTTATTAAGTTTACTTGAATTCAATTAGTTCAGTTCGTCCAATTTTGAGTTGATGATATTTTAATTATTTAAATTATATTTCCCTACTTTTATTGATTTAATTAGTCCAATTTAGTTGCGTTTAATTCAATTCAGTTCATCCAAAATTGAGTTATATGAGAATTGCAGAATAGAAAGATTTACTGCAAAGGTTGATTTTTCATTACCTCAAAGAATCCTATATATACAAGGATGCAATTGCTTGCAGACTAAGATAACCGAATCTATATGGAAAACGGATATACAAAAATATACAAGAAATAATCACAAATCAATCAAGATATTCTAGAAGAACTCTAATACCCTCCCGCAAGCTCATGTTCGGGCACGAACAAGAAGCTTGGAACGTAGCTCTTGAAAACAAGAAGTCCCAACGGCTTTGGTAAACACATCTGCGACTTGATCCACCGAGCTAACATGGCGAACCAGTAGCGTACCATCCTGAACTTGCTCACGAACAAAATGAAAGTCCAGTTTAATGTGCTTGGAACGGTGATGAAGAACAGGATTAGCCGAGAGAAACGTTGCACTCAAATTGTCACAAAGAACTGTAGGAGGGCCAGGAAGAGCCAGATTCATCTCTTTCAGAAGTTGTTGTAACCAAATAATCTCAGCAGCAGCAAAAGCAATGGCACGATATTCCGCTTCAGTGCTAGAACGAGCCACAGCACCTTACTTCTTGGACGCCCAACTGATCAAATTGCCACCAAAATACATGCAGAATCCATGCTGAGAACGACAGTCATCTGGATCAGAAATCCAGCCAGCATCAGAGTAGCACACCAGACGAGAGTCACGAGCAGGACGAAAGAACAAGCCAGCAGTAATGGTACCCTTGAGATAGCGAAGAATGCGCTTGACAGCAATCCAGTGAGTCTCAGTAGGATTATGCATAAACTGACAGACACGATTAACCGCATAAGAAATCTCAGGGCGAGTAATCGTGGCATACTGAAGAGCGCCAACAATGCTGCGATACAGATGATGATCAGGAAACGGATCTCCTGAAGTAGTGAGCCGCGACCCTGGGACAGCTGGAGACGAAATCGGCTTTGCTCCAGCCATGTTAATACGATCAAGAAGGTCCAAGACATACTTTTGTTGAGAAAGAAGTAGACCAGACGGTAAATGATGAACTTCAATGCCCAGAAAGAAATTAAGGCGACCCAAATCCTTCAAGGAGAAAACTGAGTTCAGCACTAGTGGAGGGAGAGAGGTTTAAAGGCGGTTCCAACGTACCAGAGAAGGCACAATGGAACCGCCTTCTGTGGCTGTGCCGTAAAACGGAAATCATTTAAGGCGGTTCCCTGAACCGCCGTGGTTTTTTATGTACTTTCGAACTCGAAAACAACGTTCGGTCCAATACTTTTGATATCGCAAGTAGCACAGCCATCGGGGTGTTTAGACATATGCGTACGATATCGATGGTATTGGGATCTCAGTTTAGTATACATTCGAGTTCGACTGCCTAAAATGAACTACTGGAATTTCGATATCGGGTTTATCTTAAATATATATTCGATATCGAAACTGTAATTGAAACTTGAAATCTAAGAACATGACTTTTCGTATTCGAAACTCCATAAACCATACTTCGATATCGCTTAATGTACTATATGCACCAAAACTCAATAAACCTTTGTCGATATCGAATATATGTTTGTAGCTCTGCGATATCGTAATATGCTTTGAATATGCAAGGACTTCACTACACACTTTCGATATCGCAACATGATTTTTACTCTAACGTAATCGAATTGATTTAAATCCGAACGACGAGCGGCTGATATCGCAAGCGAATTCGGCTGAAGCCCTGTCACAATACCAGAGACACATTACGATATCGTATCAGTTATGTAACATTTGCGCTATCGAATACTATTTCGGTTATGATTTGTGTGCGATATCGTTAGGGTTAGATAGGGAACGAACAATGTATGCGATACCGAAAGTAAAATTCGGCTCAAGCCCTGCTGCAATGGCCGAATATGACGACGATATCGAAAACGTTGTCTGTCATATGCATAGGCGATATCGAAATCTGTAATTCAAATATTTGCGAATTCGAAAAGGGTAATTCTAATATTGCGCATTCGAAAGTTGCATCTGCCCAGACAACCAAAAGCTAAAGTAATAGCTAAAATCCAAACCACATTTAACATTAAACTAGTCTACGATAGCAGAACAACACAACTAAATTATCATTTTACCTAAATCTATGCTAGGAGAAACGGGGATGATATAACCCGGCCACGAACCAATAAAAGGTGGCGTGCGAACTTATTTCTTGCATCATTCAATTCGGCCATAGTGAAGGGAGTTTGGTCATCTTCAAAAATCTACTTTTTTGTGATATAACAAGGAAATAAAAAAATCGATGTCAAGTTATATTCCAAAGTGTAATGAGAGATGAAAAAACTTGATGATGAAGAAAATGAGCCTACTTGACGGAGATCAAGATTGTCCAACGTTAGAGAATCAACACACTTGTCGGTAAATATGAATGTGTAGTAGCCGCATTCCCAAGTAGATCGTTGTCTCTTGTACTTTGTTGAGTTGAAAATCCAAGAACGGTAGTTAGACAATGTAATTATTTCTAAAACATTAAAAGCAACACAAATGAAATTGCTTACCGTTATTTGTATGAGTTCAAGAGATTGAAGGGTATTATCATTAACCTCATGCATAACCACCTCGACAAGATCGGCGAAGGCTTTGGTTGGTGGAAGGTTTAGAGAATCAATCCAATAGACTCGCTTTTGCTCGGGTACCATAGCAACAAAACGCCAATGGCCACTAGTACAAAATTGGCAACAGGATATTAAATGAGACAATAACATATGTTTTCAAAAAACATATATAGAAAGATGATTACCCTTCTAGGTAGGGGCCTATGAATATCTTCTTGTTTTCCATACGAAGTAAATTGGTAAGATAAGCACGTTGGCTTGTTGGTGCCCTGCCTTCAAATAAAGTGATGGAATGGGGACATAGGAAACCTATCCAATGTTTTGCCTTTTGCAAAGACTTGTGATGCATATAGCTAGTAGTGTAATTGTAAACAATTAGTACGAGATGTAAAGGTTAAAATAATATAATGTAAATTTAATATGAGGAAACTTACGTTTGATGTAGTGTTAGCATAGTGGAGTCCAAATCCAACATATGCCAAAAATCTTTGAAATCTTGCAAAGGAACTTTCAAGTCCCTCCTCACTCCGAACACTTGCTCGTTACCCAAAAATTGACATATCATATTTATGTCTTTGTGATCTAAGTAATCATGTAATGTTCTAACGAACATAGGGAGTGACCTCAACAATTCAAGTGTTTGCTTTGCGTCAAAAGAGGTTGGGTATTTTTTAGCTATTGTTGGTTTCTTCAACTCGGAAGGTTTTTTCCTAACGGGTATATCATTACAATTTCCATCAACTATCAGCCAACGTGGCCAAATAACAAACCGGCTCACCGCTTGCCCTACCCTAACGATGTCCCCTTCGGGCATTGGTAAAAGTGCCATTTTGTCTATCGCCCTACCTATCCCAACTTTACCAAATCCTACGGGAATGGGTTGTAAATGGTGTGTGCGCATTCCCTCATCAAAAGTTCCATTAGCAACATGTTTTGGGGGTTCGTTATCACCAACATCAATGAAGAGCTTATATGTCAAAATCTAATGAAATTTAAATTTGAAAGTCAATACTCACGTAATATTAAAATAAATTGACATTGTGAGTGTAGGGATTACCTTAATGGGGGTTGGCTTGGAAGTGATTTCTTTGGCTTTTTCAACGTACCGTTGCTTTGGCTCAAAGTCCACATTTCCATTGAATACCTCACGTTCTTCGTTTATTGGAGAATGATGTGATCCCCTTGACGATGGACGTCGCTCACCAACAACGACACACTCTTTGGGTGGATGGACGTAACCAATTTGTTGAGCCATGCCTCGTAGCTCGTTTCGCATATCCTCAATCTCAATTCTTTGCTTCTCCATTGATTCGTTTTGCAAGAGTATCGTCTTCTTGGCTATATATAGTTCCGATGGCTTGGATTTTCCGTTACTTCGCTTAATGCCAAAAGCATCTCGTTGACTCAAGTGGCGGCCTACCCCCCTTGCCCTTCCGGGATGATCTTTGATAATACCGGCCCAACGGGGCTTTGGGCCAGGAAAGGGGCCCATGGCCCGGGATCAAGAAAGGAGTGCCTTTCCGGGGAAGAGCACGTCCGGACAAGAAGAACGGCAGATAGCGACAAGGAGAAGTGGTCCTGAACCTTATCCAAAGGAGACAACCTCAACTATAAATAGTGGTCTCAAACAGTGAACAAGGTATGTGACTTATATCTCTCTACTTTATATTGAGAGCACCTTCCGTACGTTTTCCTTCTTCGCTATCCCCATCTCATCATCACGCCGGAGCTTCTTCCCCGGGACACCTCCCGGGGATTGTTTTGCAGGATTGAAGCGGGCTGATCAAGGAGGAGACCCGGATAGCGTCTACTCCCGGGAGACGGACGGATTTTGGTAGCATCAATTGGCACGCCCAGTGGGATCTCTCCACCTTCGCATGATGGAGTCGCCAAGGAGAGGGCGCGGGCGCCCGAAGAAGAACGCGGCACCCTCAGGGGGTGGTTCTCTTCCACCCCCGGGGGATGAGGTGACCTTGAGGCAGTTGCAGGAGGAGGCTAGACACCAGCGGGAGCTAGGGGTACCGCAGGATGGCCATGTGGAAACTGCCTCCGACGAAGCTGACTCGGAAAGAGAGTACCAGGAGGAGCAAGAACCAAGGCCCGCCGAGGGAGGCAGTCCCCGGACCCAGGGACCTGAAGCCCGGGAGGAGGGGCAATCCTTAGCCGAGGCGGAAGAATTGGCGGCGTTGGAATTCATGAGAGCCAACAAGGAGTTGTACCGCCAGTGGGTACTCTCTACCCGGGAAAATCGTAGGCGGAGGGAGCCTGGGGGAGACCAGGCAGGACCTCTTCGGGGGTACCAAAGAGAGGTTATCGACCTGGACGGAGTCGTTCAGCCGCCAAGGATACAGGGGCGTGTGAACTCTTCCACCGTCCCACCTTCATTCCCTCCAAGTCTTGGGGTCGGAGGGGGAATGGCTACGGGACAACAATCGAATTTGGTTCCACACGCTCCACCCTATTACCCGCGTTCCAGTTGGGGGGCGGGACAAGTTGGGTATGGCCTGCCAGCCATGCCGGTGGAGTCGTTGGGTTATCAGGCCCCTGGAACCCAGGGGAACCCGATCCAGTATTCCTTGCCCATGCACGGATCAATGGGGATGAACTATGGTTACCAAGAGAAATACTATCGGGAGGACGATAGGATGCGGGGCTATCAGGTGGCTCAGCAAGACCCCAACTCTTTGGAGGCTCGACTAGACAAACTAGTGGGAAGAAACGGAGCTAAACCTACCTCCCCTTGGGTACCTCGAGTGCTTGCGTACCCATGGCCGCCGGGCCTTCGGACCCCGGAGGGAATCCCGACATACAATGGAGAGACAGACCCGGAAGAGTTTGTCAGGACGTACCAGAACCTGATGGTGTCACGGGACTTCCCGGAGGAATTAAGATGCAAGTTGGTAGGCTGTTACCTGAGAGGAAACTGTCTTTCATGGTTCGATTCCTTGCCTCGAGAAAGTCTCAGAGATTACTACGATTTCTCTAAGGCCTTGCTGTTCAGATACGCTGGATTAAAGAAGGAAGGGAAGCAGTTGACCGAGTTTTTGGCTACCCGGCAGAAGGCCGCAGAAGGGTCAATGGAGTACTATCGAAGGTACATGGACGATAGCATGAAGGTTGTCGACAGGCAGCAGCAGGAGAAGGCGGTGATTAGCGGGTTTATAAACGGCTTGAGGGATATGGCGTTGTTCCAGAAGTTGATGGAAAATATCCCGGAAACCTTTCACAACTTGCAAATGGCGGTGCAACTATACTGCGCGGTTAATGATGCCACGCGAAAGAGAAAGGAAGAATCTGGGGGATTTCTCCCGGACAAGATAGAAAGAAGGAGAGCGGCAGACCCAAGTAGGAGGGACCCCGCTCCCGCAACAGCAAACCGGGCAAGGGCGGACAGTTTCACCCCGCTCAGCAAATCCCGAACGGAGATTCATGCTATTCACAAGGATCTGTTCCCGGATCCGTTGCCTATCCATGGGACCCCGTCTAGGGAAAACGCGGACAAGTGGTGCGCCTACCACAAGTCTTACGGGCATGCGACAGAGGGGTGTAGGATGCTGAGGAACGAGATAGAAAAACTGATAGAGCGGGGACAGCTGAGAGATTGCGTGGCAGCGGAGGCAAAAAAGGAGAATCCCCGGGACCAACCTCAGGAGCCGCCCCGCAGGAGGTGGAGGCCTAACCCGGGGAGAGGAAACGGGAGAAACCAAGGCAACCAAGGCAACAGGGCCCCAGGGAGGCCTGCCATAGCCGCTGCACCGGTCCAAGCAGTGGACCCGGCCCCAATACCCAACAGGATGATCAACGTGATCAGTGGGGAAGTTGGAGAAGCATGCCAATCAGTTTTCGCTATCCGGGCCCGCACCCGGTATGTTCCCCCGGGGGAGATTCAGGGGAAAATGTTTCGCCCCGATGAGGCTCTCACCTTCTCTGAAGCGGATGCAGCCCCGCCACAGATACCCCATTCTGACCCAATGGTGGTAACGGCGGAGATCGAAGGCTTCTTGGTCAAAAGGGTGTTTGTGGACGATGGAAGCAGCGTGGAGATCATGTTCACTTCTTGCTTCGATCAGTTGGGAATTGGGAGACAGAACCTGAAACCCCCCTCGTCTCCCTTGTCAGGGTTCACGGGTAAACCCGAAGTTCCACTAGGTGTTATTCCCCTCGCAGTGTGCATGGTGGATGAGAAGGACCGGAGCAAGAGGATTTCGGTGACATGCAACTTTGCGGTTATTGATGCACCCTCACCGTACAACGTAATCATAGGAAGACCATGGCTAACCCAAGCCCGGGCAGCGAGTTGTCCGTATCTGCTGACGATGAAGTTCCCCACTGCGCAGGGTGTGGCGGTCGTGCGGGGTAGCCAAGCAGTCGCAAAAAGTTGTATGATGACGGCGGTCTTGGACGCAAAGAAAGCAGTAGGGGCGGTACACGGAGAAACTCCCCGCCAAGAGTTGGAGGAGATGCAGGTGGCAGACAAAGGGACGGTCACGGTGGGAAAGGATCTCCCGGAAGAAGTAAAAGGCGCACTGAAGGAACTCTTGGCTAGGTACCAAGGAGTGTTCTCATGGAGCCCGGAGGATATGGTAGGAGTATTGCCAGAATTGGGGGTACACAAGCTGAACATAAGCCCGGCAACTAAACCAATCAGGCAGAAGAAAAGACCTGTCGCCCCGGAAAGAGCGGAATTTATAAAGAGTGAAGTCAAGAAGCTGGAGAGAGCCGGGGTGGTCGAGGAAATTATTTACCCGGAATGGATAGCTAACCCAGTCTTAGTAAAGAAGCATGATGGAAACTGGCGCATGTGTATCGACTTTACAGATCTGAATAAATGTTGCCCCAAAGACAGCTATCCTCTCCCGAACTTGGATCGAATGGCGGAGGCCATCGCGGGGTATTCAGTGCTGGCCTTCTTTGATGCACATAAAGGCTATCACCAGGTGCAGATGGACGAGGCGGACAAGGCAAAGACTTCTTTTATCACCGATTTCGGGACCTTCTGCTACAAGAAAATGCCCTTCGGGCTGAAGAACGCGGGGGCCACATATCAGAGAATGGTGGACAAACTATTCAAGGACCAAGTGGGAAGAAACATGGAGGTGTATGTCGATGACATGGTGGTCAAAAGCAAGGCTTACGGGGTTTTCTTGAATGACCTGGAGGAGATGTTCGAAAAGCTAGAGCGGAGCAATGTAAAACTGAACCCCTCCAAAAGTACCATTGGAGTGGGTGCGGGGAAGTTCTTGGGGTTTATGGTGTCAAGCCGGGGCATCGATGTCAACCCGGAGAAGGTGGAGGCCATAGCTAAGATGACCTCTCCCAGGTCAGTGAAAGAAGTACAGCGGTTGACAGGGTCTCTCGCGGCTCTCAGTCGATTCCTATCAAAGGGGGCAGATAGGCAGTTGCCTTTCTTCAACATACTCAGGAGGGCCAAGGCGTTTGAGTGGTCCGAGGAATGTGAGAAGGCGTTTCAAAGCCTGAAAGAGCATCTTCAACAGTTGCCAACTTTAAAGAAGCCACTCCCGGGGGAGGAGCTTTTCCTGTACATAGCGGCGTCCCGGGAGGCGGTAAGTGCCGTGCTAATCAAAGAAGAGGAGGGAAGGCAGCACCCAGTCTATTTTGTTAGCCGGGCACTTCGGGGGGCAGAAACCCGGTACACCGAGTTGGAGCAGTTGGTTCTGGCTCTGGTGCATGCTTCAAGGAGGCTTAAACCCTACTTCCAGGGCCACCCCATAGTGGTCCTTACCAATTACCCGCTAAGACAGGTTATGTTCAAGCCGGAGGCATCAGGGAGAATGATGAAATGGGCCATAGAGCTGGGAGAATATGAAATCCGGTATGAGCCAAGGAGGGCGATCAAGAGCCAGGCCCTAGCGGACTTCTTGTTGGAATCAGAAGCAAGGATCAGTGAAGAACAGGAGATGCCTGAATCTCCGGAGAATACAACGAAGGCCGGGACAGACCTGACTTGGAAGTTGTATGTGGATGGATCGGCGCACTCCGGGGGCAGTGGAGCGGGAGTATTGTTGGTCAGCCCGGAGGGGAAGGAGTATCCCTATGCAGTCCAATTCGCTTTCAAAACAACCAACAATGAAGCTGAGTATGAAGCCTTGATCGCGGGGTTAAGGTTGGCAAAGGAGATGGAAATCAAAACCCTCACGGCACACAGTGATTCCCAGGTTGTGGTGCAGCAAGTAAAAGGAGAGTATGAAGCCCGGGAAAAGAGCCTGCAAAGGTACTTGGAAACGGTAAAACCTCTGATAGCCGGGTTTAAAGCCTTCAACTTGGTTCAAGTCCCCCGGGAGCAGAACAGTAAGGCAGACGTTTTAAGCAAGTTAGCTTCTTCGGAATTAAAACCTGAGCCCGACCAAAAGCTGTACATGGAGGTACTGGGAAGAAGAAGCTACCAGGAGAGCGATCAAGTAATGCTGGTGAACGAGGAAGAGTCCTGGATCACGCCTATGCGGGCGTACCTAGAAGAAGGAACTACCCCGGAGGATAAGGCTCAGGCTCGGAAGCTAAGAGTGAAGGCGCCTAAGTATGTGATTCAGGAAGGGGAGCTGTACAAAAGAGGGTATCTCCAGCCGTTGCTAAAGTGTGTAGAAAGGTTGGAAGGCCAACACCTCATCCGGGAGGTGCACGAAGGATCTAATGGGAGCCACCAAGGGGCTCGCACCGTGGCCAGAAAGATCCTAAGGCTGGGGTATTACTGGCCGACGTTGTTCAAAGACCCGGAAGAACATATACAGAGGTGTTTGGCATGCCAGGCATTTGCCCCGCTAATCCACGTTCCCCGGGAAGAATTAGTCGGAGTCACAGGAGCTTGGCCGTTCAGCAGATGGGGAATTGACTTGGTCGGACCATTCCCGACTGCCCCGGGAGGAGCCAAATACTTGATTGTGGCGATCGACTACTTCAGCAAATGGGTGGAGGCAGAACCGCTCACCAACATACGGGGACTAACTTGCGTCAAGTTTTGCTGGAAGAACATCATCTGTCGATTCGGCATCCCGAAGGTCATAGTCACAGATAACGGGGCGCAGTTCGAGAACGATCCTTTCAAATCATGGTGTGTCAAGTATGGCATAGAGCAGAAGTTAACGTCGGTTTACCACCCCCAGGCGAACGGGCAAGTAGAGGTCACCAACCGCACCATCATCAAGGGACTAAAAACCCGCTTGGAAGGCGCGCGGGGAAATTGGATCTGGGAGCTACCCAGCGTTCTTTGGGCCCATAGGACTACAGAAAGCTCGGCTACCGGGGAATCCCCGTATGGCTTGGTGTACGGGTCAGAGGCAGTAATACCCGCAGAGATTGGGATCCCAAGCCCTCGAACTCAATACCAGCGCCCGGAAGAAGAAAACGATGGACGACGCCTTGACTTGGATCTCCTGGAAGAGAAGCGAGAGAATGCGGCACTTCAGGAAGCCAAGGTGAAGGAGCGAGTAAAGAGGTATCATGACAGAAGGGTGCGGAAAGAAGTTTTCATCCCATGAGACTGGGTAATGAGGAGAAACGATAAGAGCCACCAAGCCCCGGAGGGCAAACTTGCGCCCAACTGGGAAGGGCCATACAAGATCAAGGAAGCATACCCGGGAGGGAGCTATGTGCTGGGGGACAAGCAGGGAAAGGAGATCCCCAGAAGGTGGAACGTAGCTAACCTGAGAAGGTTTTACGGGAAGTAGAGCGCCCCGCATCGTACCACAGCTACTGAAGCATGAATATGCTAGGCATGAATATGCCAGGCATGGATATGCCCCCCGGGAAGCGTGAATACGCTAAGCATGAATATGCTAGGCATGAATATGCCAGGCATGGATATGCCCCCCGGGAAGCGTGAATACGCTAAGCATGAATATGCTAGGCATGAATATACCCCTTCCGGACGCATGAATATGCCCGGAGAGATAACCTAACGTCTGACCTCGTTCCGGGTTTAGAGAAGATTTGTAAAAAGGGACCCATGGGTAGCTCCCATTTGGGTGCCCCGCTAGAATGGACCCGGAGCTTGGATGAAGCCCGGGGATCAAAGAATGTAATGATTACAGGAAAGAGTTAATGAAAAGGGTCTTTCAGAGAAACAATTTTTATTCAATCCTCTTTAAATTACAAATCGCATGAATACGTGGTCATAGTCATGGTAGGACAATTAAATAAGCATTTTACATACAAGTATTCCTATCTATTTGCTACTAGACCCACTTGGGACCTGACCCGGAGGCACCCTCAGGGTTACCCGGGCGGAAACCCCCTCCGAAGAATTGAGAGGACAGGAGATCTTCGGCAAAACGGGCATCCGGGGCTTGATTCCACGCAAGCTCCTCTTCCAGTTGCGCAGCGTCCTCTTCGTTCAATTCAGGGATAGGCACAACCACAGATCCCTCGGGAAGTGGCTCCGCCAGGCGCATTCTTCTCACCCCGGCAGAGGTAACGAACCTGTACTTAGGAAACATGACCGCTGCACTTTTACCCTTTTCTTCCCGGCTAATACGAGTACCCTCGGCGGTTTTAGCACCCTTTGTGGTGACTCCAGAGTCGGCAATCTCCCGGATGCGTCTTATCCGACGGGCCACCTCGACCGGGTCAATGGATACAGTCATGTCCTCGTACCTTTCGTACGCCACATCCACCTCCACCCGGGCAGGGACTCGGCGAAGGCTAGAGGGATAGGGCTCAGCTTCTCCCGCAGCTATCTTATTATGCCATTCAACGACATCCAGATAGGCCTTATGATTAGGAGCTCCCTCACCAAACTTCCGTGGGTTAGCCTCCATGCGTTCCATCGTCCTACGAACCCCGGCGGGAATGTCGGTAAGAGGAGACACCCCAACTAAGCCGTTCTTGAGACCCAACAGGTGATAGGATAGCCGGGTAACTAGTAGCGCATCCTGAAGGACCCTATTCCTATGAGTAAGGGACCGATTCTCCTTCTCAAAGTCGCAGAGGAGTCGGTTCTGGGCGGAGCGGGTCTCCAAGGTCCTAAGTTTTTCCTGCGCACGCTCTAGTTCGCCCCACACCATACCTAACTCCTTGGCAGTACGATGGCGAGAATCGTCCTGAAGGGCCTGCAGCTCGGCGATGGTCCGGTGGGAATTTAAGGCCTCCCGCATATGATCAGAAGCCAGGTCAAAGCAGTGATTCAGCGAGCCAAATTTGTTTTTGATGGCTTTAAGAAATGAAACCAATGCCTGGATGGACCTGAACTCGTGAATAAACGCACACAATCCAGCCTCAGACATGGCCCGGATAGCTTGATCGCCTCCAAACCTCCAATGAGCGAGCTTCCTTTGAAGGAATGAACATTGGAGGCACCCAGCGCGGGGGAGAGAGAAGTAGGTCCCGGAAGAACAACTAGGGTGAGGGAAAACAAAAGGTACGGATCCCCGCGGGAGATCTCTTTCCAAGTGGTGCTCAGACTACAAAAAATAATAACTTCATCAAATTAAAAGGTAGAACTTATATTAATCAAAATGGGCGCCAAGGCCAAGTTCTACATATGCCTCCCGGGGAGGAAGATTACAAAAAAAAAAAAAAAAAACTTAAAACTACAAAAAAATATACTAGAGTCTAGGGGAATACATTATCCTCGGTCGGGCCTCTTTCCCCCGGGGTAGTATGAGCGCCCTTCCACCTCCTTTCCAGCTCAGCCACATCCGCGTCAGACCAGTTGGGACCACAGTAGGCAGGGGCATCCACCTTTGGCTCGTCTTCCGGGCGCTCAGGAAATCCCACTTTCCGGGTAGACTTCCGGGATTGATAGAGCAAGTCGTCCTGCCCCCTGGGAAGCCCCACAACATATTCACCCGTCCCCTCCTCAACGGCCTGATATCCAAAGTTGTCAGGTATAGCGCAGAACTCATGGTAACTTTCGGACCAGTGAGGCGTCTCCGGGACCACCCCGTAGGCGTTGAAGCACTCCGGGCCAGGGGATTCAGGGATAGCAGCCTCGGTGACCCCCGGAAGCTTGACCCTCTTAATGTCCGAGGCTGAAGGGGCCCGGGAACACATCTTCAGGGAATCCCACAACTGGGGTACCAGATTCTCCAGGTTGGCCTCCTGAAGAGACCTCCAGCGATAGTTGAGCTGATCGCTCGCCTTGGGACGATAATAGGATGCTTGTGCTTCAAGGCGAGCAGGTCCCGGGAGCCAACCCCGCAGACTGCGATACATCTCGTGGCATGCATCAGCACTGGCAGCGGCGGCGATGCCCTCCAGTCTCTTGTCAAAATCGGCAGAGTGGAGGACTTTTCGAACCACAGCGTCCAAGGCTTCGAGCTGGGCCTCTTTCTTCTCCTTTTTAAGAGAAGAATATTTCTTCTCTACTTCCGCCAGCTTCTTTTCTTTCTCGGAGAGCTTTTTCTCCCTCTCGGCTAGCTTCTTCTGAGAAGCCTCCAGTCGGGCGGCCAGGTCATCCCGCTCGGCCAATTTCTCCCGGGCATCAAGGAGTTCCTTCTCCTTCTTAGCAAAAAAACCCGCGCTATACTTCGAGTATGTCCGGTTGAGCGCGTCCGTCAGCTGTGAATCCGCCAGGAGAGAGTCGGCGAAAGTAGTGGTCTACAAAATTCAAACAAAGATAAGATTATCCGGAAGGATAGAGGACAAAAGTAGTAATGAGCAAACATGATTAGCGCACCTCTTCCCTCTGCTCGGGGATGGCTTGAGAGTTATCCCTTGAAGGAGAACTCGCAGGAGGAGGAGGAGGAGGCGGCGGGGTCGCACTTTCCAACCTCTGACGAGAAGATGGAGGAGTTTCCTTGTCATCAGCTAAAGGCCGCTTAAACCTGGAACCAGCCCCGCCGCTGTATGTAGGGTGCTGAATGAAAGATTTCCTCCTGGGGGTAGGAGAGGACCCGGGGGCTTTCGGTTGGGAAGAAGGGCGCTGCAGACGGGTCCCTTGGGGGATGAACCCGGGATCCTCGGCAGCCCCCACCCCGACTGGGGATGCTGCTTGCTGCTCGACTGGAGAGACCAGCCCCCGGTGAGGATTTCCCTGCTGACTATTATCCCCGGAAGGCATCTCTTCGAATAGGGTAGCGTCCGCGTGCAAAGTAGGCTGAACTGAAGTCAGGAAGAACAAAAATAAAGAGATCAGAATAAAACACACATATATGAATACGAAAATAAAGAATAAAGCCTTTAATAGGCACCTCCAGCCGGCCACACAGCGGAGACGGTTGGAAGGGAAAAGAGTTTCTCAGGGTATATCCCGCGGGGCCAATAATAGCCCGCGTTCCCAGTCTTAAAGAAAGAGTCCATGTGTAGGGGAGATAGACGGAGGAAGTTATGATCATGGGTGAGGTCTGCTGGAAGAGAGGAAAGGGGTTTCTTGTCTTCAGGAACGAGGGAATCGTTCCAGGGGGGCATTGGATACACCCGGGAATCGCAGCGGAAGAAACCCTTCGCAAGGTACCCTTTGGCGGATCTAGGCTTACCCCTCATAAAGTCCTTCGTCCCGGAACGGATTACGAAAGAAAATACCCCCGGAAAGGACGCGTGAGCGCGTCGGAGGGCATAGAAGGACCGGAAGAGAAGGAGAGAGGGGGAAACATTGCATCTAGCGCAATTAAGTAAGAAGCCCAGTACCAGTACAATCCCGTTGGGGTGTAGCTGGGCCGGGGCCATTCGATAAAAGTTGAAAATTTCTGAAAAAAGAAGAGGGAAAGGAAGGCTGAGCCCGTACTGGAAGTGAATCCGGGGGATACAAGGTACTTCCCGCTCGGACATCCCCGGGGGAAGTTTTGATAGCGATGCATCCAACGGAAAAGGGATAAAACAACGCCTAACCAAATCTAGAACGTCCCTATCTAAGGAGGGGGAGGCCCGGGGAGATTAAAAAACCGATGGCCAGAAGGCTTCGCTCCGTGGGTAGGACCTCGGGGAGCATCATTGCCAACTTCCTCATCAAAGGCTTCCCCATCCGGATCCTCCCGGGGAAGATGGGAACGCTGTGTGGGGGATGAACCCGCCCTGTCTAAGGCGGACGTACTCGGTCCGATTGGCTCCGGGGATGTGCTGAAGGTCCCAGAGGGGGTACTCGAGGAGGAGGCGGGAGAAGAAATAGGGTGGGGGGCTCGAAACTGAACTTCAAATTGGCTTTGAACCCCCTCGGTATCTAGGGAGGAAGTGGCAAGGTGCGGGGAACTCATGATGAAAGAGGAGCGGAAGAAGCAGATGAGGAGGATTAGAGCTTACTTGTTAAGGAAAAGCAGAGCGTCTGGAGAGAGTTTGAAGAAAGTAAACTTATGAGAATGGGGGTTAGGTCCCTTATATAGGCGAGTGAATAGAAATCGTCACCTCAAAAGAAGGAAAAGCAATGATGACACGGTGAACGAGGCAGCATCAAATGCAGAATAGGGAGAGGCGGCGTCAGAAATTTATTCCAACACGGATGGGTCCTACTGGACTAGTGGTAAAAGAAGGGAAGTGCGAAAGCCCAATTCCCCGCAGAACGAAAACCCGGGAAACTGGTCTGGGGGGCTAGTGATAATACCGGCCCAACGGGGCTTTGGGCCAGGAAAGGGGCCCATGGCCCGGGATCAAGAAAGGAGTGCCTTTCCGGGGAAGAGCACGTCCGGACAAGAAGAACGGCAGATAGCGACAAGGAGAAGTGGTCCTGAACCTTATCCAAAGGAGACAACCTCAACTATAAATAGTGGTCTCAAACAGTGAACAAGGTATGTGACTTATATCTCTCTACTTTATATTGAGAGCACCTTCCGTACGTTTTCCTTCTTCGCTATCCCCATCTCATCATCACGCCGGAGCTTCTTCCCCGGGACACCTCCCGGGGATTGTTTTGCAGGATTGAAGCGGGCTGATCAAGGAGGAGACCCGGATAGCGTCTACTCCCGGGAGGCGGACGGATTTTGGTAGCATCAATCTTTACCAATTGCTTTAGCCAATATATCAAACTTACCTACGGGTGCAAATAGACCTTCTTTTTCTCGAACCACTATTTCATCCTATAGAGAGATTATTCATTATTTGGATATAATCACAACACATGTATTAAATACTAATAAAGTGAATGAACAAAATAAACCATGATTACCACTTTTTTTGCAACTTGTTCAACTTCGGTCGTTGAGTAATTTCCACCGTCCTTCATCCTTCCTCTAACAAACAATTCATGGCGTGGAATGTCATCATGTTTCAATGGTACCACCTTCTCGAGGGCCTCTTCTAGGGTCATCCCCCCCTCAACCAATTTTGTTGTGTCTACTTCGCATCTCTCTTTAGATATCTTCTTTCCCACCCCTATATACCCCGACCTACTCATAGTATGATAGAGTTTATTTGCCTTTGCACTTTTGATTTTCACATATCGGGTACCCTACAATAAACATGATTGTGTTAGTATAAGTTAAAAATGAAATGAAGGCACACATAACAAAAGTTATAGACTAACATCCGCTTCATGATCAAGAGTCCTTTGCTTGAAAGTTTCCCAACTTGATTCGAGAATACCATTGTATTTGACTCGAGGATGTTGACCAACTCTTTTCCCTCCCTCGTATATGTAGTCCTTGGCCAATCTATACTTGAAGTCTCGGCTAGCCTTGGACACTATGTTCAAAGCAATTTTTTTCACGGCTTCCTCATCCGATGCATCAATCTCAAAGGGTTCCTTGTATCAATACCATTGATTGCGTTAAAAAATGGTGCAATAAAAAAACATAGTACAAATTGATAATGAAATAAAGGTATTGGTAAAGATGTACCTTACACTCTTCATATAAGTTGTCCCTTTTATCTTGCTCGACTTCCTTCCAAGAAATTACTTTTATGTCCACTCTTGTTCTACCTTTGCAACCACACCAACTTGACCACAACGCCCTCTCATCCGATATAGCTACACCATGACGATCAAAACTCATTGGTGTCTTAATATGGTTATCCAAACGCCTTTGATCAATCCGGCAATGCTCTTGAGCAACTTTGCGACTACTAAGTTCCTTTGATACAATCTTTGTATTTTTGATATTTTGTTTACTCTTCTTCTTCGGTTGCTCATCGTTAGCATCCTTTGAACGTTTATTGTTAGCCATATTAAGATCCCTACAAATAGAAGTACATGACAATAGGCATAGGTTCGAGCTCTTCACACATGTTCTAGCTATGAACTTATGTCAAAATAAGTTCACCCAACAAATACTCATACAACATATAGAGTCATAAAAGATTAATACCTTAGTCCATGTTAAGATGACATTAGAGCACAACACATGTAATTAAAGCTTAACCCAAATAGGAGGGAAAAAATCAAACCCTAGGTATTCAAAAAAAGAAATTGACTACTCACCATTAGTAGAAATTGATGTTTGAAGTGTACCACCCAACCTTCTCAATGAAAGCCCATTGGTACACAACCCTTTAGGTCTCAAGAACCCTAAATGTGTCAATGTGGAGAAATGAATGAAGAATGACCAACAAACCCTCAAATTTCAATAGAGATAGTTGAAAATCAATGCAATAACACAAATATGAAGGATTGATTGGAAGAGAGATATACAATAGATGATGTAATGGGAGGGAAAAATTGATGGTATATTTGATGGTATTTCTTTATATTTGATGGTATTTGATGGTATTTTTTTAGATGTTATGTTTTCATATAAATTAACCTCTTAGTAATTAATTTTCTAAATTATTTTTGGGAAAATAGGTACTTGAGTTTTGAAAGAATAAATGAAAGCATAAAATTACTGAAAGTGCTTCATAGAAACTTAAAATTTTAACAAATTTATCAGTGATAATTTGTTAAGCATATGACCATCTACTTTATCTTTTTGGCATAAAAGTAATTAGTCTATAAACATAACTTCCCATGTATGAAGAAAGGTAGTGTCACATGTTTATCTATGCTCCGCATTACGATGAAAATCACATCTTAAATCAAAGAATATTTAAACACCTCTCAAACCTTATAACATGAAGTACTCTTGTTTAGTGATCATTCAAATGTAAAGCTGAACTTGAGCTTTCAAGATAGAAAAAGAAGATAAAGGCTCATCACTCATCAACCATATAATGGCTACCAAAAAAAGATTAGGTTTTACAGCAAACATGTGTTTTCAAGGGATATATAATCTAGACAGATCATATTATTTCTAATACTTGGATTGAGTATACAGTTTGAAAACTAAGAATTATAATTGCTTGTGTCGCATCTTGAATGAGTGGATTTGCATCACCAATATATACATGAGTAGCACCAATTCATCGAACTACCAATTCATCTAACCTGCACATTTCCCGTCTTCCCAATTTTAGAAACTGCTTGATAAGTTGGCCAAGTTCTAGAATCAAAAGAAGAATCAAAAGGATTAGGAATGGTTAAATTTAAATTTAGCATATAAAATTTGTTTGAATTTCAAAAAGAAAGAAAGAGTTTACCTTTGCTAATGAGTGATGAGAAGAAGTGAGATGGTAAGTCCTATTTATAGATACAGGAGATGCCAATAACCTTCTGGAATATGAAAAATTACTCTACAATTTCATAAATATTATAAGGGTTGTAAATTGCAATAATTGCATAAGTTTTATTGTAAAAATGAATTGATTTAATAACAAATTATGAGGTTAGTAATTGAAGGAAGATGAGGGGGTTATTAGCCATCAAATAAAGGGTAATGAATAAGGGAATTAAATTTAAAAAGAAAGAAGAGGAAGAGGTGCCTTTTGTTGAGAAGATTAATAGCATGAATGGAACTAAAGAAAATTGAATGAATTGAAGAATGAAATCAATGGATTAATTGAAGAACAAAAGGAAAAGGAAGATGAGAAGGTGCTTCCGGTCTAGAAATTGTAAGGTCACAAGGAAAAATAAAGTTCAGGAAATAATTAAGAGAATTAAAGAAAATAAAATTGATGGAGGGTAAATGACATTAAAGAAAACAATGGATTAATGGACATGAAATTGAAGAGGTGAAGAGTTCAGGAAAAATGGGAGGAACTCTTGTGAAATTGAAGAGGTGAGGAATTAATGGGATGAGTAAAAAATGAGGTGGAGGTGAGGTGGCAGATGAGATGTCCTGCCACATGTCAACAAGACAGGTATGTTTTGTAAAAAACTCTTGTCTTCTTATATATAGTTAGATATGCACGGGATTTGTGCTTTTTTTCGTACCAAACAATCATATCATCACAAATAACACATTTTTTCACTATATATTTATTTCTACTTTGTTTTCACCTCCTGTTTGATTAGGTATATTTATAGGGGAATATTTTTTCTTTATAGATACGAAGAACTCAATGTGGTTTCAAGATATGATCGATCGAATTCGATTAATTAAGCATTCATTTGGAAATTGGCAAGAATACCCTCTACCAGCGGAGGTTGCAAAGTCCCGATCGAACTGAACGAGTCCAAGTCGCAGTGACAGATTAATAACTCTCTTGAAGCGGCATTAGGGGCTGTTCAAGAAGGCCCACGAGTTACAGACCAAGAATTCCACCAGATTCATGTCTTACTCAGGTATGGAGTTCACCAATACCATCAAAAATCTCTTTCCTTATTTGGAGAATCTGGAATAGGATATTGCCATTTGATGATGTCTTGGGTAAATTTGGATTCAATCTTCCATCAAAATGCATTATGTGTAATTCTCAAGACACTCTTAATCACTACTTTAATGCATGCACATCCTCAGTGGACATATGGAATTATATGGAGAACTTGCTTGTTATTAATCCTCCAAACTTTGCAAATATCACTCAAAGAATTAGGTTTTATCTATCTTACACTGGTTTCTCCAAAGTTCACACTAAAGTAATAAGAACAACTATATCAATAGTGGTCTGGGCTTTGTGGAACAGAAGGAATAAATTTTTGTATGATAATAAATCCTTACCAAAACAAAAAGTTTGCAATGATATAGTAAAGCAGGTTTATCTGATATTCTCTGCATTTCCTTTAACTGGATCCAGTGAAAAGAACCTCTTCCTGATTGAAGCTGGTCTAGTACCTTTCCTGAAAAGGAGAAGGCCAAGGCCAGTTAAAATTGTAAAGTGGTTTCCACCTGATACTGGTTATAAGATTAATGTGGATGCATCTTTCCATCTAGATTCTCCTCACCAAACTGGCATTGGCATAGTGGTTAGGAATAGCTTAGGCATTGTTTCAAGACTTACCATGAAAACTGTAACTGCAATCTCCCCACTACATGCTGAATTACAAGCAATCCTCCAAGGATACATTTTAGGGCATGAAATGAACCTGACTCCTTTCATTATAGAGTCTGATTGTAGTGTTGCAGTTCATGGAGTCATTAAGCCTAGTACAATTGACTGGAACTTCTATTCCTTATGTACAAAACTTCACAGTTTTAGTACTATAAACCCAATTTGTCATGTGCTTAGAGAGGCAAATGGTGCAGCTGATTTTCTGGCTACATATAGTACTCAGACAAATGCTGATTTACCTATATCAATGGCACCAAGGAAATTAAAAGGAATCATTCAATTGGACTGTGATGCTGTACCTCATATTAGAGTATCTGAGTAGCTTCCTAGAACTTTTTACTGCTGTTCCTTTGAAATTCAGGAAATGAAGACACCAGGATGAAGTGCAGGACTTGGAACATCTCAAAGAACTACTCAAAGAAGAACTGAACAGAGGGGTTTCTCCTTATAGCAGTTCAAAGCACCACTGAGCAGCACCTGAATGCAAAAACCATGGTGCTAACACAGCTTACTCTTCTTGTATTCTCTCCTCGGCTGACTTGAGTCTCAACCTGGGGCAGCCTTGGGTTGATTCCCAGACAAGCTTGGGAGTATGCATGCAATTTGAGTACTGTTTTTTCTCACTATCTTTCTGGAGTTATTCCTCAAACAATTGCTTATCTATGTATTCATTGAGATTAAGGCTTCCTTTTTGGTAGTCTTTTCTTTTATTCTTTTGGAAGCAATTCCTTTTGCTTCTGGAGTTTCTTATACTCCATAATCTAGGCCACTGTTTGGCTCTTAGATTTTAGTCTACTAATGCATAATCCTAGCTTTGGAACTCATATGTAATATTTTTGTTTCCTATGGGCTTGGGATCCCTTAAAAGACTCCTACCACATGTGTGGTTTTAAATTAAAAAAAAAAAAAAGAAGGCCCACGAGTTGCGGGGAAGTGGCGGTGCTCGTCCCATCGATGTCGGGGAATGTGGTGGACTCGTTCGGCAGTCCGAACGTGAACCATGTCACCAACCGCAGTCAAGTGGCGCCGTCATTGCCTTTCTTGGCTCAAGCTCGAATCTCACAAATTCACTCTCTTTTCACAAGGGTTCTTTTTAATTAGTATAACTTTGTTCTAAATTTCTCCCTTCTAATTTATTATTAATTTATTTGGGTAGGTTTCGAACACGCACGCAGGCAAGCCGCACGGAGGATACAAAGCCTCAAGAAATTTCATGTTATCATATACATGTACAAAAGATTGTCCTCAAAAGCTAGTTAGATATTCATCAGAAGTGATTTTCCAAAAATAATTAAGAATGATTTATAAATCATTGGAGGATTGGAACGTGGCAGCGACTTAGAGTTTTAATAAAATTATTTGAAATTGGAATTAGTATATATAAATTAATAGTGCCTCATCCGTAGACTAGTATGATTAATATGTGCATGCTTTCATCTTCAGTTTCAATTTTGCATGAACGGTGTGTTGAAATAATATATTTTTAATTTCTCGAGGAAATGGTGTTAAAAGTCTATTATAATTTTCTCGATGGAATGGTTTGATAATGATCAAGTAATCGTTTTTAGTTATTTGATGCAGTATACATATATATATATATATATATATATATATATATATATATATATATATATATATATATATTTGCGTGCAGTTTTTGTGCCCAAATAATTTTGTTTGCATACTTTTTATATATGGAGTGTCTTTGGTTTCCAGATCATTAGCATGTGCCATTGACACTTATTAGAAAAAACCAAAAAATTACGAAATGCTATAAGGTTATGAAAGTGGAATGGAGTGGTGAATGAATTAAAAGCACCATTTGGAAAAGCACTTGGTTGGTGTGCATTTTAGAATATGAAAATCACCATTTCCATGTTAATAATAATTGATCCAAACCAATTCAATTTACCGGCCACTAATGAAGTATTGATCACAATAGGGCATGTAATTACAATTCACAAAAAATTTAAATCTCCCTTATATATACATGTAATTCAGATTTTTATTCTGCCAGACACCAAAGGTTTTGAAATTTAACTTGAAATGATGGATATAAAGAATATTTTTCGTTACATAGCAGTTCTTGTGTTTGTGCATAGTTTGGTTATGCAAAATGTAAATGATATCAACACACCGCCTCCTACGTTAACCGCTGCGCCGCCGATTGATGCCGTGAGGACTTTCAGTTGTACATGAAATCACAAAAAAAATGCAATTATTATTATTGCTTCTTCCCAACCAACTTTCCACAACTTCGTCGGTATTTGTTTTCCTAACGGATACTATCAGTTTGAAAATATTGTTCAAACATAAAGCACCTTAAAATCCACATATCATGTGTGGAGTTTTCGTACTAATAAGTCGAGAACAATATCACAAATCACAAAATACAAACTATTCACAAAATACGAACTGTATAGTTAGATCGAGAATACAATATCGACAAGAGTAACGTACCAAATTCATTTATTGTTCTAACGGCTAAGTACTAGTAGAATGAACCAGAGGTCTTAGGTTTGATTTTTGCCGAGGTATAGTTACTGGGATTATTTTATTGAGATTTATTTGGATTATGGTTCAATTAAAAAATCTACTAGTAACTTTAAATGACCAAAATCTACTAGTAACTTTAAACGGAGCATCTGGAAAAGAAAAATGACCAAAATCACCTTTATAACTTTAAAACAAAAATATATATTTAGACTTCTCAAATTAATAACTATCTTAATTGGTCTCTCAGAATAATCAGATTTAAGAAGTAAAAAATAAATCTTAACATTGAGAATATCAACAATAATACACTGAATAATCATATTTAATATTTAAAAAAATATGTTTAAAAGTAAGAGAAAACAATTTGTGTCTGTAGTCTTAATTGAGACCATAATCGCTGCATATCGGAGCCCGATCCAACTGAAAAAGACGACCAGAGACCGAAGCCGACCGGATATGGGCTTGGGGAACAGATCGGGCTGAGCCCATCTGAGGACCTCCGGGCTCTTCCAACGAACCAGACGGTGCTCCGACAGGCGAGGGACGAGGGAGGAACAACTAGGGGGAGGCGATCGGCAGAGATTCGGCTTCAGGGTAGGAGACGGCATAAGACGCTCTGCCTCCAACGCCGCGCCGACACAAGTCACGGTGCACCGACAACGCGCGACTGTGTCGGCCGGTTCCTCATACCCCACGCGTTTCATGCACCATGCGCCCCGTGGCATCCGCGCGTGTGGTCTACGCGCCACCGTGCTGGAGGTGTTTCTGGGACTCTGCCGCCGACAGTGAGGACATCCTTTCTTTTTACTTTATTTCCTGGTTGGTTATTCTAGGGTTTAATTATTAGATGTATGTTCAATTTTTTGATGATTATCTGAAAGCTGGGTTTAGACTATCACCTTTAAAAGAGAAATCTGATGCTACCAAAATCCGTCCGTCTCCCGGAATTAGACGCTATCCGGGTCTCCTCCTTGATCAGCCCGCTACAATCCTGCAAAACTATCCCCGGGAGGCGTCCCGGGGAAGAAGCTCCGGCGTGATGATGAGATAGGGATAGCGGAGAAGGAAAATGTACGGAAGGTGCTCTCAATATAAAGTAGAGAGATATAAGTCACATACCTTATTCACTGTTTGAGACTAGTATTTATAGCCGAGCTTGCCTGCTTGAGATAAGGTGCAGGACCACTTCCCTTTGTCCCCGTCCGTCCTTCTTTCTTGTCCGGACGTGCCCCCTTGCGGGAAAGGCACCGCCCTTTTGGTGCTGGGCCGTGGACCCTCTTCCCAGCTCAGTAGGCCTTTGGGCCGGTAATATCACTAGCCCCCCAGACCAGTCACCCAGGTTTTCGTAACGCGGGGAACTGGTCTCATAAGCTCCCCCTTCTGACGCTACCTTTGGGTAGGGCCCATCCGTGTTAAAATTGGTTTCTGTCAACGCCGCCTTTTCCCCTTCTGCATTAATCAGTACCTCATTTACCGTGTCATGATTACTTTCCCTTCTTTTGAGGTGGCGGTTCCTATTCATCTGCCTATATAAGGACCCAAGCTCCTTTTCACTAAACTTCTCTCCTCAAAACTTCCCTGAAGCTCTGCTCTTTTGATCAAGTAAACTCTCGCTCTCTCCCTCTCCTTCTCCTCCGATCATGAACTCTCCAATTCTTTCCAACTCTTCCTCAGACACCGAGGGAGCTCGAAATCAGTTTGAGGTCCAGTCCCGGGCCGCTGATAACCTTATCCTCTCCCCCGTCTCCTCTCCAGACACCTATTCCGAGGCTTTTAGCTCGCCCCGGGAACTACTCATCCCAGGTGCGTCGAACTCAGATGAGGCGGGTTTGCACCCGTCCGGGAATCCCGACTTCCCTCTAGATGATTAGGATGAGGACTTGTTTGACGGGGAAATTGGTGATGGTATTCCCCGAGGGCCTACTCACGGAGTGCGCCCCTTGGGTCTCAAGTTTTTCGATGTTCCCGGGGATTCCCCTTCGTTAGATAGGGATGTTTTAGATTTGGCCAAGCGCTCTTTTATCCCTCTTCCTTTAAACGCCTGTCTTTCTAAACTTCCCCCGGGAGTCTCAGAGCGGGGGGTTACGTGCATCCCGCGGATCCATTTTCAATACGGGTTTAGCCTGCCCTTCCCCCCTCTTTCTTGATATCCTCCAATTTTATAGCGTAGCCCCGGCCCAACTACACCCTAACGGGGTCGTTCTTATTCTGGCTTTCTTACTTAACTGTGCCCGGTGCGCCGTTTCTCCTTCCCTCTTACTCTTCCGCTCCTTCTACGCTTTACGGAAGGCACACGCATCCTTCCCGGGCGTCTTCTCTTTCACTGTTCGATCCGGGATAAAGGACTTCATCCTTTCCAAACCCAAATCCGCCAAAGGATACCCTTCAAAGGGTTTCTTCCTGTGCGATGCCCGGGCTTATCCTATGCCTACTTGGAACGACTCCCTCGTTCCTGAGGAGAAGAAGCCTCTTTCCAATCTCCCGGCGACCATTGCCAGCGACCATAACTTCCTCCGCCTCACTCCCCTCGATATGGATTCCTTCTATAAGAACGGGAACGCAGGCTATTTCTGGCCTCGCGGGATCTATCCCCGCGACCTCTTCACGCTCCCGCGCATCTCCGCGGTGTGGCCAGATGGAGGTGCCTATTATGGCTTTATGCTTTGTCAAGATTTTTTTTTTTTGGTCTAACTTCATTGCTTGTTTGGTTTCAGTACAACCTTCTTTGTACGTAGACGTCATGGCCCTTACCGATAAGTCTTCCGGGGGTGATGCTCAAGCGAGGGACGCTCACCCGGATCAACAGACTCCTTCTACACCACAAGTGGCTTCCCAACCTGGGCCACCTCCCCCCGACAATCCTGCTCTTGTCCCTCAGAAGCCCCGTGCGCCGCCCAAATCTCGCCAGCAGACATCCTCCGGGCCTTCTTCTAAGGCCCGTGCTACGCCCAGCTCGTCGCCTACCCCTGGGCGTCGATCCTTTATCCAACACCCTACTTACAGCGGTGGGGCAAGCTCGAGGTTCAAACGGCCGCCTCCTGGCGAGCTATCTGGGTCGCCCCCTTCCTCTCGTCAAAGGACCCAGGACTTCCCTCCTCCTCCTCCTCCTCCTCCGCGGGCTACTGCTTCCGAAACTATCCCGGAGGAGAAAGAAGAGGTAACTACTATTCTAGATCTGTCTTTTATCTAAAATAATTCCTCAGGTTTCCTTACTTTCTTGCCTCTTCTTTGTTGTTCAGAGCATTGCCTTTGCCGACGCCGTCCTGGCGGACTCTCAGTTTGCCGAGGCACTGAACAGAACCTACTCCAAATACAGCGCGGGGCTGTTTGCCAAGATGGAGAAGGAACTCCGCGAAACCAGGGAAAAGCTGGCCGGACAAGATGGCCTCGCGGCCCAGCTAGAAGAGACCAAAAGAAAGGTGGCTGATAAAGAGAAGCGGCTCGCTGACAAAGAGAAAACGTTGGCGGAGGTGGAAAAGAAGTACTCCGCCCTGAAGAAGGACAAAAAAAACTCCCAGTTGGAAGCCTTTGATGCTATAACCCGGTAGCTTCTCCGCTCAGTGGAGTTTGATCAGAGGCTCGAGGGGATAGCTGCTGCGGCGAGTGCTGAGGCTTGCCATGAGATGCACCGCAGCCTGTGAGGCTGGCTTCCCGGGCCTGCTCGTCTTGACGCCCAGGCGTCTTATTATCGTCCTAAGGCGGCTGACTTGCTGAACCATCGATGGCGATCCCTCCAGGAGTCTGACCTGAAGAGCCTCGTCCCTCAGCTGTGGCAATCGCTAGAGATGTCTTCCCGGGTCCCTTATGCCTCAGAGATCAAGAGGGTGAAGCTCCCGGAAGTTGGCGAAGCTTCTTTTCCCGATCCTGGCCCGGAGGGCTTTAATGCTTATTCGGTTGTCCCGGAGACCCCCCACTGGTCTGACAACTATCACGAGTACTGCGCGGTTCCTGACGATTTTGGGTACCAAGCTGTCTATGAGGAAAGGGAGGAGAGGTACGTTGTGGGGCTTGCCGCGGGACAAGATGACTTGCTGTATCAATCCCGAAAGTCCACCAGGAAAGCCGGATTCCCCGAGCGTCCTGAAGATGAGCCTAAAGTGGATGCTCCCGCTTATGGCGGCCCCAACTGGTCTGCTGAAGATATAGCTGAGCTCGAGAGGAGATGGGAGAAGGCTCATGCTAACCCAGGGGAAAGGGACTCTGCTGATGACAACGTACTGCCCTATACTCTGGTCTATGCTTTCTTTTGTAGTTTTTAATTTTGTAATCTTCCTCCTCGGGAGGCTCATGTAGAACTTGGCCTTGGTGCCTATTTTGATTAATAAAAGGTTCTACTTCTTAATGATATTGCCATCTTTTGTAGCCTGAGCGCCCCCTAGAGGAGATTCTCCCGCGTGGGCCCATGCCTTATGTTTTTCCTCACCCCAGTAGTTCTTCTGGTACCTACTTCTCTCTCCCGCACTGGATGCCTCCAATGCTCATTTCTTTAGAGAAAGCTGGCTCACTGGAGGTTTGGAGGCGATCAAGCTAACCGGGCATTAACTGAGGCGGGGTTGGATTGCTTCCTTCAGGAGTTTGGATCGATCCAGGTGCTGGTGTCATTTCTTAAGGCAGTTGAGGCCAAGTTCGGGTCGTTGAACCAATGCTTCGACCTTGCTTCCGATCATTTGCGGGAAGCCCTGAATTCTCACCAGACCATAGCTGAGCTGCAAGCCCTGCACGACGACTCCCAGCATCGCACTACCAAGGAGCTAGGCATGGTGTGGGGTGAACTTGAGCGAGCGCAGGAAAAGCTTAAGAAATTGGAGACCCGTTCCGCTCAGAACAGGCTTCTCTGCGACTTTGAGAAGGAGAATCGGTCTCTCACTCATAGGAATAGGGTACTCCAAGATGCATTGCTGGTTACCCGACTATCCTATCATCTTTTGGGTCTCAAAAATGGCTTAGTTGGGGTGTCTCCTCTTACTGATATTCCAGCCGGGGTTTGCAGAACGATTGAACGTATGCAGGCTAACCCGAAGAGGTTTGGTGAGGGAGCTCCCAGTCATAAGGCCTATCTGGACGTCATTGAGTGGCACAATAAAATAGCCGCGGGAGACGCTGAGCCCTACCCCTCGAGCCTTCGTTGAGTTCCTGCCCGGGTGGAGGTGGATGTGGCATATGAAAGATACGAAGATATGTCTGTGTCTATTGACCTGGAAGAAGTAGCACGCCGGATAAGACGTGTCCGGGAAATTGCTGATTTTGGAGTTACCACAAAGGGTGTCAAAACCGCTGAGGGCACCCGCATCAGTCGGGAGGAGAAGGGTAAAAGTGTAGCAGACTTGTTTCCTAAGTACAAGTTTGTTACTTCTGCCGGGGTAAGAAGAATGCGCCTGGCGGAGCCGCTTCCAGAGGGATCCGTGGTTGTTCCTATCCCTGAATTGAACGAAGAAGACGCCGCGCAATTGGAAGAGGAGCTGGCGTGGAATCAAGCCCCAGATGCCCGCTTTGCCGAAGATCTCCTGTCCTCACAGTTCTTCGGAGGGGGTTTCCGCCCGGGTAACCCTGAGGGTGCTTCCGGGTCAGGTCCCAAGTGGGTATAGTAGCGAGTAGATAGGAACACCTGTGTGTAAAATGCTTATGTAATCATCCTACAACGACTATGACCGCATGTTCATGCGATTTGTAATTTAAAGAGGATTGAATAAAATTGTTTTTCGAAAAGACCCTTTTCATTAACTCTTCCCTGTAAACATTACATTCTTTGATCCCCGGGCTTAATCCAAATCTTTTTACAAATCTTCCTTTCTAAACCCGGGACGAGGCCAAACGTCGGGTTGTTTCTCCGGGCATGTTCATGCTTCCGGACGGGGCATATCCATGCCTGGCATATCCATGCCTAAGTAGCTAAGGTACGATGCGGGGTACTCTACTTCCCGTAAAACCTTCTTAAATTAGCTACATTCCATCTTCTGGGGATCTCCTTCCCCTGCTTGTCCTCCAGCACATAACTCCCTCCCGGGTATGCTTCATTTACCTTGTAGGGGCCTTCCGAGTTGGGTGCAAGTTTGCCCTCCGGGGCTTGGCGGCTCTTATCGTTTCTCCTCATCACCCAGTTTCCTGGGATGAAAGCTTCTTTCCGCACCCTTCTGTCATAATACCTCTTTACTCGCTCCTTCACCTTGGCTTCCTGAAGTGCCGCATTCTCTCGCTTTTCTTCCAAGAGGTCCAAGTCAAGGCGCCGTCCATCATCTTCTTCTTCCGGGCGCTGGTATTGAGTCCGGGGGCTCGGGATCCCAATCTCCGCGGGTATCACTGCCTCCGACCCGTACACCAAACCATATGGAGATTCCCCGGTAGCCGAGCTTTCTGTAGTCCGGTGGGCCCAAAGAACACTGGGCAGCTCCCAAATCCAATTTCCCCGCGCGCCTTTCAAGCGAGTTTTTAATCCTTTGATGATGGTACGGTTGGTAACTTCCACTTGCCCATTCGCCTCAGGGTGGTATACAGATGTCAACCTCTGCTCTATACCATACTTGACACACCATGATTTAAAAGGATCATTCTCAAACTGCGCCCCATTGTCTGTGACTATAATCTTCGGGATGCCGAATCGACAAATGATGTTCTTCCAGCAAAACTTAACACAGGTTAGTCCCCGTATGTTGGTGAGCGGTTCTGCCTCCACCCATTTGCTGAAGTAATCGATTGCCACAATCAAGTACTTGGCTCCTCCCGGGGCAGTCGAGAATGGTCCCACCAAGTCAATTCCCCACCTACTGAACGGCCAAGCTCCTATGACTCCGATTAACTCCTCCCAAGGAACATGGATTAGCGGGGCAAATGTCTGGCATGCCAAGCACTTCTGTACATGTTCTTCCGCATCTTTGAACAACGTCGGCAAGTAATACCCCAGCCTTAAGATCTTTGTGGCCAAGGTGCGAGCCCCTTGGTTGCTCCCATTAGATCCCTCGTGCACCTCCCGGATGAGGTGTCGGTCTTGCGACCTTTCTACACACTTTAGCAAAGGCTGGAGATATCCTCTTTTGTACAGCTCCCCTCCCTGGATCACATACTTAAGCGCCTTAACTCTCACCTTCCGGGCCTGAGCCTTATCCTCTGGGGTGGTTCCTTCTTCTAGGTACGCCCGCATGGGCGTGATCCAGGATTCTTCCTCATTCACCAGCATTACTTGATCATTCTCCTGGTAACTCCTTCTTCCTAGTACCTCCAAGTACAACTTTTGGTCGGGCTCAGGTTTCAATTCTGAGGAAGCCAACTTGCTCAAAACATCTGCTTTACTGTTTTTCTCCCGGGGAACTTGAACCAAGTTGAAGGTTTTAAACCCGGCTATCAGAGGCTTCACCGCTTCCAAGTACTTCTGCAGGCTTCTTTCCCGGGCTTCATATTCTCCCTTTACCTGCTGCACCACAATCTGGGAATCACTGTGTGCCGTGAGAGTTTTGATTTCCATCTCCTTTGCCAACCTTAATCCCGCGATCAAAGCTTCGTACTCAGCTTCATTGTTGGTTGTTTTGAAAGTGAAGTGGACTGCGTATGGATACTCCTTCCCTTCCCGGCTGACTAACAGTACTCCCGCTCCGCTGCCCCCAGAGTGTGCCGATCCGTCCACATACAACTTCCAGGCCGGGTCTGTCTCAGCCTTAGTCATGTTCTCCGGAGTGTTAGGCGTCTCTTGTTCCTCGTTTATCCTTGCTTCTGATTCTAACAAGAAGTCCGCTAGGGCCTGGCCCTTGATAACCCTTCTTGGCTCATACCGGATTTCATACTCTCCCAGCTCTATAGCCCATTTCATCATTCTCCCTGATGCCTCCAGCTTGAACATGACTTGTCTTAGCGGGTAATTGGTAAGGACCACTATGGGATGACCCTGGAAGTAGGGTTTAAGCCTCCTTGAAGCATGCACCAGTGCCAGGACCAACTGCTCCAAGTCAGTATACCGAGTTTCGGCCCCCCGAAGTGCCCGGCTAACAAAATAGATTGGGTGCTGCTTTCCCTCCTCTTCTTTGATTAGCACGGCACTTACGGCTTCCCGGGACGCTGCTATGTACAGAAAAAGCTCCTCCCCCGGGAGTGGCTTCTTTAAAGTTGACAATTGCTGGAGGTGCTCTTTCAGATTTTGGAACGCCTTCTCACATTCTCCGGACCACTCAAACGCTTTGTCCCTCCTGAGAATGTTGAAGAAAGGCAACTGCCTATCTGCCCCCTTTGATAGGAATCGACTGAGAGCCGTGAGAGACCCTGTCAACCGCTGTACTTCTTTCACCGACCTGGGGGAGGTCATTTTAGCTATGGCCTATACTTTCTCCGGGTTAACATCGATGCCCCGACTTGACACCATGAAACCCAAGAACTTCCCTGCACTCACTCCAATGGTACTTTTGGAGGGGTTCAGCTTTAGATTGCTCCGTTCTAGCTTTTCGAACATCTCCTCCAGGTCATTCAGGAAAGCTCCATAAGCCCTGCTTTTGACCACCATGTCTGATGCTACCAAATCCGTCCGTCTCCCGTGTATGGGTGCTATCCGGGTCTCCACCTAGATCGGCCCGCTTTAGTCCTGCAAAACAATCCCCGGGAGGTGTCCCGGGGAAGTAGCTCCGGCGTGATGATGAGATGGGGATAGCGGAGAAGGAAAACGTACGGAAGGTGCTCTCAATATAAAGTAGAGAGATATAAGTCACATACCTCATTCACTGTTTAAGGCTGGTATTTATAGCCGAGCTTTGCCTGCCTTGTGGATAAGTTGCAGGACCACCTCCCTTGTCATCATCTGTCCTCTTTCTTGTCCGGACATGTCTAGTCCGGGAAAAGTACCTCTTCGTTAGTTTTGGGCCACAGGCCGCCTTCCTGGCCCAGTAGGATCCTGGGCCAGTATTATCACTAGCCCCCCAGACCAGTTGCCCGGGTTTTGCGCGACGCGGGGGACTGGTCTTAAGCGCTCCCCCTGCGGTTGCTATTTTAATGGTAGGGCCCCTCTGTGATAAAATCGGTTTCTGACAACGTCGCCTTTTCCTCTTCTGCATTGATCAACACCTCGTTCGCTGTGTCATTATTACTTTTCCTCCTTTTGAGGTGGCGATTCCTATTCATCCGTCTATATAAGGAGCCGAACCTTCTCTTCAATTTTACTTCCTGCAAAATTTCTCCAGACGCTCTGCTTACTCGCTTCGCCTTTTCAACCAAGTAAGCCCTCCCTCCCTCTTCTTTTCTCTTCATGGATTCCCCGCTTCACTCCAGTTCTTCTTTGGACACCGAGGGGATCCAAAATCAGTTTGAGGCCCGATTCCGGGCCGCTGATAACGTGATTTCTCCCCCTTCCTCCCCGGGCACCTCTTCCGAAGCTCTTGGTACGCCCCGGGGGCCCGTCTCCCCGGGTGCGTTGACCTCGGATGGGGTGAGTTGTCGCCCAGTCGAGCATCCTCATCATCCCCGCAGGGATCAGGATGAGGAGATGCTCGGCGAGGAAGGCAGTGATGACATCCCCCGGGGGCCCACTCACGGGGTGCGCCCGGTGGGTATCAAATTTTACGATGTCCCCGAGGATTCTCCTTCTTTAGATAGGGATGTCTTGGATTTAGTCAAGCGTTCATTCGTTCCTCTTCCCTTAAATGCATCTCTTTCCAAACTTCCTCCGGGGGTCTCTGAGCGGGAGGCTTCTTGTATCCCGCGAATCCATTTCCAATACGGGCTTAGCCTGCCCTTCCCCCCTCTTTTCCTTGAAATTCTTCAATTTTATGGCGTAGCCCCCGCCCAACTACATCCTAACGGGGTGGTTCTTATTCTAGCCTTCTTACTCAATTGCGCCCGGTGCGCCATTCCCGCTTCCCTTTTGCTCTTCCGCTCCTTTTATGCCTTGCGGAAGGCGCATGCATCCTTCCCGGGCGTTTTCTCTTTCACAATTCGTACCGGCCTCAAGGATTTCATTCTTTCTAAACCCAGATCCGCCAAAGGATACCTTTCAAAGGGTTTCTTCCTTTGTGATTCCCAGGTGTACCCTATGCCCGCTTGGAACACCTCTCTTGCTCCCGAGGACAAGAAACCTCTCTCCAACCTTCCGGCTATTGTTGCCAGTGATCATAATCTCCTCCGCCTCTCCCCTCTAGATATGGATGCCTTCTATAAAAACGGGAATGCGGGTTATTTCTGGCCTCGCGGGATCTATCCTAGCGACCTCTTCACGCTCCCGCGCATCTCTGCGGTGTGGCCGGATGGAGGTGCCCATTAAGGCTTTAAAACTGAACACATATTACTTTTTTTTTTTTTATATATACATCTCATGGTCTAATCTTTCTGTCTGCTTTGTTTCAGCTCAACCTACCTTGTACGCGGACGTCATGGCTTACACTGACAAGCCTTCCGGGGACGACGTTCCTGCCCGGGATACCCATCCGGATCCCCAGGCCCCTCCTCAACGAACGGCTTCCGGACTTCCTCCGACTGAGAACCCTGCCATCATTCCCCAAAAGCCCCGCGTGCCGCCGCGGCCTCGCCCACAGAGCTCCTCCGGGCCATCTTCTGAGGCCCGTACCCCTTCCAGCTCATCGCCTTCACCCGGACGCCGGTCCTTCATCCAGCACCCGGTTTATAGCGGCGGGGCAAGCTCGCGTTTCAAACGACCACCTCCCGGGGAGCTGTCCGGGTCACCCCCTCCCTCTCGTCAAAGGACGCAGGACTTCCCTCCGCCTCCTCCTGCTCGCGATACTTTTCCGCGGGCTACTACTTCCGAGACTATCCCGGAAGAGAAAGAAGAGGTAACTACTTCAGCCTCGTTCTTCTCCTTAATATTTAATCCAAATTTTCTTAAGTTTATGTTCTGTTTTGCAGAGTGTCGCCTTCGCCGACTCCCTCCTTTCAGACCCCCAGTTCACCGAGGCACTTAACCGGGGCTACTCCAAATATAGCGCGGGGCTGTTTGCCAAAATGGAGAAGGATCTCCGTGATACCCGGGAGAAGTTGGCCGGGCGAGATGACCTGGAGGTCCGGCTGGAGGCCTCCCAGAAGAAACTAGCTGACAGGGAGAAAAAGCTGGCAGACAAGGAGAAGAAACTTGCCGAAGTGGAGAAGAAATACTCTTCTCTGAAAAAAGACAAGAAGGATGCCCAGCTTGAGGCTCTTGAAGCTGTGACCCAGAAGGTCCTCCGCTCGATCGACTTTGATCAAAAGCTGGAGGGCATCGCAGCCGCAGCAAGCGCGGTTGCTTGTCATGAAATGTACCGCAGCCTGCGGGGTTGGCTTCCGGGGCCCGCTCGCCTCGAAGCCCAGGCCTCCTATTACCGCCCCAAGGCCAACGACATGCTGAACCATCGCTGGAGATCCCTCCAGGAGATGGACCTGAAGAATCTGGTGCCCCAACTGTGGGAATCCCTGAAGATGTCCTCCCGGGCTCCTTCCGCTTCAGATATCAAGAAGGCCAAGCTGCCTGCGATTGATGAGGCCACTTGCCCTGACCCCGGCCCGGAAAACTTCAACACCTATGGGGTAGTCCCGGAGACGCCTCATTGGTCGGGTGATTATTATGAGTACTGCGCGGTGCCTGACAATTTTGGGTATCGCGCGATCCATGATCAAGAGGGCAACTGCCGGGTAGGCCTTGGCGCGGGTCAGGACGACTTATTGTATCAGTCCCGGAAGGCCACACGGAAGGTAGGGTTTCCCGAGCGGGCCGATGATGAGTTGGCAGTGGATGCCCCCGCCTACGCCGGCCCGGAGTGGAGCACCGAGGACCTCGTGGAGTTGGAGAGGCGGTTCGAGAGGGCTCACACTGTTCCGGGGGAGGGAAACTCTGCTGAAGACAATGTATAACTCTATTCTAGTTGTACATTATTTTTCTTTTTGTACCTTTCCTCCCCCGGGGAGTGTATTGTAGAACTTTTGGCCTTTAGTGCCTGTTTTGATCAATAACAAGTTCTATTTTTAACGGAATCATTACCTTTTGTAGCTCGAGCACCCCCTAGAGGAGATTCTCCCGCACGGGCCTGTGCCTTATGTTTTTTCTCACCCTAGTAGTTCCTCTGGTACCTACTTCTCACTTCCCCGCGCTGGGTGCCTCCAGTGCTCATTCCTTCAAAGGAAGCTGGCTCATTGGCGGTTTGGAGGTGATCAAGCTACCCGGGCCATGTCTGAGGCTGGACTCTGCGCATTTGTCCATGAGTTCGGGTCCATCCGGGCATTAGTATCATTTCTCAAAGCTGTGAAGAACAAATTTGGCTCACTGAATCACTGCTTCAACCTAGCTTCTGATCATATGCGGGAGGCCCTGAATTCTCATCAGACTATTGCCGAGTTGCAGACCCTTCAGGACAACTCTCGTCGTCGTACCGCCCGGGAGCTTGGTATGGTGTGGGGCGAACTGGAGCGGGCGCAAGAAAAGCTCAGGACTTTGGAAACCCGCTCCGCTCAGAACCGTCTTCTCTGCGATTTCGAGAAGGAGAATCGGTCCCTTACTCACAGGAATAGGGTCCTCCAGGATGCTCTACTAGTCACCCGGCTATCCTATCATCTGTTGGGTCTCAAGAATGGCCTAGTTGGGGTGTCTCCTCTCACCGACATTCCCGCCGGGGTTCGTAGGACAATGGAACGCATGGAGGCTAATCCGCAGAAGTTTGGTGAGGGAGGTCCTAATCATAAGGCCTATCTGGATGTCGTTGAATGGCATAATAAGATTGCCGCGGGAGAAGCTGAGCCCTATCCCTCTAGCCTTCGCCGAGTCCCTGCCCGGGTGGAGGTGGATGTGGCGTACGAAAGGTACGAGGACATGACCGTATCCATTGACCCGGACGAGGTGGCCCGTCGGATAAGACGCATCCGGGAGATTGCCGACTCTGGAGTCACCACAAAGGGGGTTAAAACCGCCGAGGGTACTCGTATTAGCCGGGAAGAGAAGGGTAAGAGCGCAGCAGTCATGTTTCCTAAGTACAAGTTCGTCACCTCTGCCGGGGCGAGAAGAATGCGCCTGGCGGAGCCGCTTCCAGAGGGATCTGTGGTCGTGCCTATCCCTGAACTGAATGAAGAGGACGCGGCGCAACTGGAAGAGGAGCTTGCATGGAATCAAGCCCCGGATGCCCGTTTTGCCGAAGATCTCCTATCCTCTCAATTCTTCGGAGGGGGTTTCCGCCCGGGCAACCCTGAGGGTGCTTCCGGGTCAGGTCCCAAGTGGGTTTAGTAGCAAATAGATAGGAATACTTGTATGTAAAATGCTTATGTAATCGTCCTAGGATAAATATGACCGCATGTTCATGCGATTTGTAATTTAAAGGATTAAATAAAATAGTTTTTTCAAAAGACCCTTTCCATTAACTCTTCCTTGTAACCGTTACATTCTTTGATCCCCGGGCTTTATCCAAGCTCCGGGTCCATTCTAGCGGGGCACCCAAATGGGAGCTACCCATGGGTCCCTTTTTACAAATCTTCCTTTCTAAACCCGGGACGAGGCCGGACGTCGGGTTATTTTTCCGGGCATATCCATGCTTCCGGGCGGGGCATATGCATGCCTGGCATATCCATGCCTGGCATATCCATGCCTGGCATATCCATGCCTGGCATATCCATGCCTGGCATATCCATGCCTGGCATATCCATGCCTGGCATATCCATGCCTGGCATATCCATGCCTGGCATATCCATGCCTGGCATATCCATGCCTGAGTAGCTAAGGTACGATGCGGGGTACTCTACTTCCCGTAAAACCTTCTTAAATTAGCTACGTTCCATCTCCTGGGGATCTCCTTCCCCTGCTTGTCCTCCAGCACATAACTCCCTCCCGGGTATGCTTCCTTTACCTTGTATGGGCCTTCCCAGTTGGGTGCAAGTTTACCCTCCGGGGCTTGGTGGCTCTTATCGTTCCTTCTCATTACCCAGTCTCCTGGGATGAAAGCTTCTTTCCGTGCCCTTCTGTCGTAATACCTCTTTACTCGCTCCTTCACCTTGGCCTCCTGAAGTGCCGCATTTTCTCGCTTCTCTTCCAGGAGGTCCAAGTCAAGGCGCCGTCCATCGTCTTCTTCTTCCGGGCGCTGGTATTGAGTCCGGGGGCTCGGGATCCCAATCTCCGCGGGTATTACGGCCTCCGACCCGTACACCAAACCATACGGAGATTCCCCAGTGGCCGAGCTTTCTGTAGTCCGGTGTGCCCAAAGAACACTGGGCAGTTCCCAAATCCAGTTTCCCCGCGCGCCTTCCAAGCGAGTCTTTAATCCCTTGATGATGGTACGGTTGGTAACTTCCACTTGCCCGTTCGCCTGAGGGTGGTATACCGACGTCAACCTCTGCTCAATACCGTACTTAACACACCACGATTTGAAAGGATCATTCTCAAACTGCGCCCCATTGTCTGTGACTATGATCTTCGGGATACCGAATCAACAAATGATGTTCTTCCAGCAAAACTTAACACAGGTTAGTCCCCGTATGTTGGTGAGCGGTTCTGCCTCCACCCATTTGCTGAAGTAATCGATTGCCACAATCAAGTACTTGGCTCCTCCCGGGGCAGTCGGGAATGGTCCCACCAAGTCGATTCCCCACCTACTGAACGGCCAACCCCCTACGACTCCGATTAACTCCTCCCGGGGAACGTGGATTAGCGGGGCAAATGTCTGGCATGCCAAACACTTATGTACATGCTCTTCCGCATCTTTGAACAGCGTCGGCCAGTAATACCCTAGTCTTAAGATCTTTTTGGCCAAGGTGCGAGCCCCCTGGTGGCTCCCATTAGATCCCTCGTGCACCTCCCGGATGAGGTATCGGCCTTCCGACCTTTCTACACATTTTAGCAAAGGCTGGAGATACCCTCTTTTGTACAGCTCCCCTCCCTGGACCACATACTTAGGCGCCTTAACTCTTAGCTTCCGGGCCTGGGCCTTATCCTCCGGGGTGGTTCGTTCTTCTAGGTACGCCCGCATGGGCGTGATCCAGGATTCTTCCTCAGTCACCAGCATCACTTGATCATCCTCCTGGTAACTCCTTCTTCCTAGTACCTCCAAGTACAACTTTTGGTCTGGCTCAGGTTTCAATTCTGAGGAGGCCAACTTGCTCAAAACATCCGCTTTACTGTTCTTCTCCCGGGGAATTTGAACCAAGTCGAAGGTTTTAAACCCGGCTATCAAAGGTTTTACCACTTCCAGATATTTTTGCAGGCTCCTTTCCCGGGCTTCATACTCTCCCTTTACCTGTTGCACCACAACCTGGGAATCACTGTGTGCCGTGAGAGTTTTGATGTCCATCTCCTTTGCCAACCTTAACCCTGCGATCAAAGCTTCGTACTCGGCTTCATTGTTGGTTGTTCTGAAAGTGAATTGGACTGCATAAGGATACTCCTTCCCTTCTGGGCTGGTTAGCAATATTCCTGCTCCACTGCCCCCGGCGTGCGCCGATCCATCCACATATAGCTTCCAAGCCGGGTCTGTCTCAGCTTTAGCCATATCCTCCGGAGTGTTAGGCGTCTTCTGTTCCTCATTTATCCTTGCTTCTGATTCCAACAGGAAGTCCGCTAGGGCCTGGCCCTTGATAGCCCTCCTTGGCTCGTACCGGATTTCATACTCTCCCAGCTCTATGGCCCATTTCATCATTCTCCCTGATGCCTCCGGCTTGAACATGACTTGTCTTAGCGGGTAATTGGTAAGAACCACTATGGGATGGCCCTGGAAGTAGGGCTTAAGCCTCCTTGAAGCATGCACCAGCGCCAGAACCAACTGCTCCAACTCAGTATACCGGGTTTCTGCCCCCCGAAGTGCCCGGCTAACAAAATAGATTGGGTGCTGCTTTCCATCATCTTCTTTGATTAGTACGGCACTTACCGCCTCCCGGGACGCCGCTATGTACAGAAAGAGCTCCTCCCCCGGGAGGGGTTTCTTTAAAGTTGGCAACTGTTGGAGGTGCTCTTTCAGATTTTGGAATGCCTTCTCACATTCTCCAGACCACTCAAACGCCTTGGCCTTCCTGAGAATGTTGAAGAAAGGCAACTGCCTGTCTGCTCCCTTTGACAGGAACCGACTGAGGGCCGCGAGGGACCCTGTTAACCGCTGTACTTCTTTCACCGACCTAGGGGAGGTCATTTTAGCTAAGGCTTCCACCTTCTCCGGGTTGACGTCGATGCCCCGGCTTGACACCATAAAACCCAAGAATTTCCCCGCACCCACTCCAATGGTACTTTTGGAGGGGTTCAGCCTTAGATTGCTCCGTTCCAGCTTTTCGAACATCTCCTCCAGGTCATTCAAGAAAGCCCCGTAAGCCCTGCTTTTGACTACCATATCGTCGACATACACCTCCATGTTTCTTCCCACCTGGTCCTTGAAGAGTTTGTCCACCATTCTCTGATATGTGGCCCCCGCGTTCTTCAGCCCAAAGGGCATTTTCTTGTAACAGAAGGTTCCGAAATCGGTGATGAAGGAGGTTTTCGCTTTGTCCGCCTCATCCATCTGTACTTGGTGATACCCTTTATGTGCATCGAAGAAGGCTAACACCGAGTACCCCGCGATAGCCTCTGCCAGCCGGTCCAAATTTGGGAGAGGGTAGCTGTCTTTGGGGCAGCATTTATTCAAATCGGTGAAGTCAATACACATGCGCCAGCTTCCATCGTGCTTCTTAACTAAGACCGGGTTAGCTATCCATTCCGGGTAGATGATTTCCTCGATCACCCCGGCTTTCTCCAACTTCTTTACTTCATTCCTTATAAATTCTGCTCTTTCCGGGGCTACAGGTCTTTTCTTCTGCCTGATTGGTTTTGTTACCGGGCTTATATTCAACTTATGCACCCCCAACTCTGGCAACACCCCCACCATGTCCTCCGGGCTCCACGAGAATACTCCCTGATACCTGGCCAAGAGTTCCTTCAGGGCGCCTTTTACTTCGTCCGGGAGGTCTTTTCCCACCGTGACCGTCCCTTTGTCTGCCACCTGTATTTCGTCCAACTCTTGTCGGGGGGCTTCTCCGTGTACCGCCCCTACTGCTTTCTTTGCGTCCCGGACCGCCGTCACCATGCAACTTCTTGCTACTGCCTGACTTCCCCGGACGACCGCCACACCTTGCGCGGTGGGGAACTTCATCGTCAGCAGGTACGGACAGCTCGCTGCCCGGGCTTGGGTTAGCCACGGTCTTCCTATGATTACGTTATATGGTGAGGGTGCGTCAATAACCGCAAAGTTGCACATCACTGAGACCCTCTTACTTCGATCCTTCTCATCCACCATACATACTGCGAGGGGAACAACTCCTAGGGGTACCTCAGGTTTGCCAGTGAATCCTGACAAAGGTGATGAAGGAGGTTTCAAGTTCTGCCTCCCAATTCCCAACTGATCGAAGCAGGAAGCGAACATGATCTCCACACTACTCCCGTCATCTATGAACACCCTCATGATCAAGAAACCTTCAATTTCCGCTGTTACCACCATTGGGTCAGAATGGGGTATCTGAGGCGGAACTGCATCCGCCTCAGAGAAAGTAAGAGCCTCCTCGGGGCGAAACCTTTTTCCCTGAATCTCCCCCGGGGGAACATATCGCGTCCGAGCCCGGATAGCAGAGACTGATTGGCATGCTTCTCCGATTTCTCCACTTATCACGTTGATCATCCTGTTGGGTACGGGGGCAGGCTCCACTGCCTGGACTGGTGCAGCAGCTATGGCAGGTCTCCCCGGGGCCCTGTTGCCTGGGTTGCCTTGGTTTCTTCCGTTTCCTCTCCCCGGGTTAGGCCGCCACCTCCTCCGGGGCTGCTCTTGAGGCTGTTCCCGGGGATTCTCCTTCCTTGCCTCCATCGCCACACACTCTCTCACCTGCCCCCGTTCTATCAACTTTTCTATCTCGTTCCTCAGCATCCTACACCCCTCCGTCGAGTGTCCATAAGACTTGTGATAAGCACACCATTTGTCCGCATTTTCCCTAGACGGGGTTCCTTGGATAGGCAGCGGATCCGGGAACAAATCCTTGTGGATAGCATGGATCTCCGTTCGGGATTTGCTGAGCGGGGTGAAACTGTCCGCTCTTGCCCGGTTTATCGGTGCGGGAGCCAGGTCCCTTTTACTTTGGTCAGCCGTCCTCCTTCTTTCCATTTTATCCGGGAGGAATCCCCCGGATTCTTCTTTTCTCTTCCGCGTGGCATCATTAACCGCGCAGTACAGTTGCACCGCCATCTGCAAGTTGTGAAAGGTTTCCGGGATGTTTTCCATCAACTTCTGGAACAACGCCATATCCCTTAGGCCATTTATAAACCCACTGATCACCGCCTTCTCCTGTTGCTGCCTGTCTATGACCTTCATACTATCATCCATATACCTTCGGTAATATTCCATTGACCCCTCCGCAGCCTTCTGCCGGGTGGCCAGAAGCTCCGTCAGCTGTTTCCCTTCCCTTTTTAACCCGGCGTATCTAAACAGCAAGGCCTTAGAGAAATCGTAGTAATCTCTAAGGCTTTCTCGGGGCAAGGAATCGAACCATGCGAGACAGTTTCCTCTCAGGTAACAGCCCACCAACTTGCACCTCAATTCCTCCGGGAAATCCCTTGACACCATTAGGTTTTGGTATGTTCTGACAAACTCTTCCGGGTCTGTCTCCCCATTATACGTTGGGATTCCTTCCGGGGTCCGAAGGCCCGGCGGCCATGGGTACGCAAGCACTCGAGGCACCCAAGGAGAGGTAGGTTTAGCCCCGTTTCTTCCTACCAGTTGGGGTCCTGCTGCGCCACCTGGTACCCCCGCGTCCTATCGTCATCCCGATAGTATCTCTCCGGGTAACTGTAATTCATCCCCCTTGGTCCGTACATGGGCATGGAATACTGTATCGGGTTCCCCTGGGCTCCGGGGCCTTGATAACCCAACGACCCTGTCGGCATAACTGGCAAGTCATCCCCAATTTGCCCCGCCCCCCAGCTGGAACGCGGGTAATAAGGTGGAGCGTGGGGAACCAAATTCGATTGTTGTCCCACGACCGCTCCTCCTCCAACCCCGAAACTCGGAGGGAAAGAGGGTGGGATGGTGGAAGAATTCACGCGCCCCTGGATCCTTGGAGGCTGAATGACTCCATCCAGGTTAATAACCTCTCTTTGGTGCCCCTGCAGAGGGGCTGCTTGGTTCTCCCCGGGTTCCTTCCGTCTCCGACTATCCCGGATAGAGAGTACCCACTGACGGTACAACTCCTTATTGGCCCTCATGAACTCCAACGCCGCCAATTCCTCCGTATCAGCCAGGGACTGCTCCTCCTACCTGGCTTCAGGCCCCTGGGCCCGGGGGCTGCTTTCCCCGGCGGGCATTGGTCCTGGCTCCTCCTGATACTCTCTTTCTGAGTCGGCTTCATCAGAGGCAGTTTCTACGTGGCCATCCTGCGGTACCCCTAGCTCCCGCTGGTGTCTAGCCTCCTCCTGCAACTGCCTCAAGGTCACCTCATCTCCTGGGGGTGGAAGAGAACCACCCCCTGAAGGTACCGCGTTCTTTTTTGGGCGCCCGCGCCCTCTCCTTGGCGACTCCATCATACAAAGGTGGAAGGGTCCCACTGGGCGTGCCAATTGATGCTACCAAATCCGTCCGTCTCCCGTGTATGGGTGCTATCCGGGTCTCCACCTAGATCGGCCCGCTTTAGTCCTGCAAAACAATCCCCGGGAGGTGTCCCGGGGAAGTAGCTCCGGCGTGATGATGAGATGGGGATAGCGGAGAAGGAAAACGTACGGAAGGTGCTCTCAATATAAAGTAGAGAGATATAAGTCACATACCTCATTCACTGTTTAAGGCTGGTATTTATAGCCGAGCTTTGCCTGCCTTGTGGATAAGTTGCAGGACCACCTCCCTTGTCATCATCTGTCCTCTTTCTTGTCCGGACATGTCTACTCTGGGAAAAGTACCTCTTCGTTAGTTTTGGGCCGCAGGCCGCCTTCCTGGCCCAGTAGGATCCTGGGCCAGTATTATCAATGTCGTCGACATACACCTCCATGTTCCTTCCCACTTGGTCCTTGAAGAGTTTGTCCACCATTCTCTGATACGTAGCCCCCGCGTTCTTCAGCCCAAAGGGCATTTTCTTGTAGCAGAAGGTTCCGAAATCGGTGATGAAGGAGGTTTTCGCCTTGTCCGCCTCATCCATCTGCACTTGGTGATACCCTTTATGTGCATCGAAGAAGGCCAGCACCGAGTACCCCGCGATAGCCTCTGCCAGTCGGTCCAAATTTGGGAGAGGATAGCTGTCTTTGGGGCAACATTTATTCAAATCTGTAAAGTCGATACACATGCGCCAGCTTCCATCGTGCTTCTTTACTAAGACCGGGTTAGCTATCCATTCCGGGTAGATGATTTCCTCGACCACCCCGGCTTTCTCCAACTTCTTTACTTCATTCTTTATAAATTCCGCCCTTTCCGGGGCTACAGGTCTTTTCTTCTACCTGATTGGTTTTGTTGCCGGGCTTATGTTCAGCTTGTGTACCCCCAACTCTGGCAACACCCCCACCATGTCCTCCGGGCTACATGAGAATACTCCCTGATACCTGGCAAAGAGTTCCTTCAGTGCGCTTTTCACTTCACCCAGGAGGTCTTTTCCCACCGTGACCGTCCCTTTGTCCGCCACCTGCATTTCCTCCAATTCTTGACGGGGAACTTCTCCATGTACCGCCCCTACTGCTTTCTTTGCGTCCCGAACCGCCGTCATCATGCAACTTCTTGCTACGGCTTGACTTCCCCGCACGACCGCCACACCTTGTGCAGTGGGGAACTTTATCGTCACCAGATACGGGAAACTTGCTGCCCGGGCTTGGGTTAGCCATGGTCTTCCTATGATTACGTTATATGGCGAGGGTGCATCAATAACCGCAAAGTTGCACGTCACTGAGACCCTCTTGCTCCGATCCTTCTCATCCACCATACATACTGTGAGGGGAATAACTCCTAGAGGGACTTCAGGTTTGCCAGTGAATCCTGACAAGGGAGATGAAGGGGGTTTCAAGTTCTGTCTCCCAATTCCCAATTGATCGAAGCAGGAAGCGAACATGATCTCCACACTGCTCCCGTCATCTACGAACACCCTCTTGATCAAGAAACCTTCAATCTCCGCTGTTACCACCATCGGGTCAGAATGGGGTATCTGAGGCGGGACTGCATCCGCTTCAGAGAAAGTGAGAGCCTCCTCGGGGCGAAATCTTTTTCCCTGAATCTCCCCCGGGGGAACATATCGCGTCCGAGCCCGGACAGCGAAAACCGACTGGCATGCTTCTCCAATTTCTCCACTTATCACGTTGATCATCCTGTTGGGTACTGGGGCAGGCTCCACTGCTTGGACTGGTGCGCCAGCTATTGCAGGCCTCCCCGGGGCCCTGTTGCCTTGGTTGCCTTGGTTTCTCCCGTTTCCTCTCCCCGGGTTAGGCCTCCACCTCCTCCGGGGCTGCTCTTGAGGCTGGTCCCGGGGATTCTCCTTCTTTGCTTCCATCGCCACACAATCTCTCAGCTGTCCCCGCTCTATCAATTTTTCTATCTCGTTCCTCAGCATCCTACACCCCTCTGTCGAATGTCCATAAGACTTGTGATAGGCGCACCATTTGTCCGCATTTTCCCTAGACGGGGTCCCTTGGATAGGCAACAGATCCGGGAACAAATCCTTGTGGATAGCATGGATCTCCGTTCGGGATTTGCTGAGCGGGGTAAAACTGTCTGCTCTTGACCGGTTTACCGGCGCGGGAGCAGGGTCCCTTCTACTTGGGTCAACCGTCCTCCTTCTTTCCATCTTATCCGGGAGGAATCCCCCGGATTCTTCTTTTCTCTTCCGCGTGGCATCATTAACCGCACAGTACAGTTGCACCGCCATCTGCAGGTTGTGAAAGGTTTCCGGGATGTTTTCCATCAACTTCTGGAACAACGCCATATCCCTCAGGCCATTTATAAACCCACTAATCACCGCCTTCTCCTGCTGCTGCCTGTCGACGACCTTCATGCTGTCGTCCATGTACCTTCGATAGTATTCCATTGACCCTTCCGCAGCCTTCTGCCGGGTGGCCAGAAGCTCAGTCAGCTGCTTTCCTTCCTTTTTTAACCCGGTGTATCTGAACAGTAAAGCCTTAGAGAAATCGTAATAATCTCTGAGGATTTCTCGGGGCAAGGAATCAAACCACGAAAGACAGTTCCCTCTCAGGTAACAGCCCACCAACTTGCATCTCAATTCCTCCGGGAAGTCCTTTGACACCATTAAGTTCTGGTACGTCCTGACAAACTCTTCCGGGTCTGTCTCTCCATTGTATGTTGGGATTCCCTCCGGGGTCCGGAGGCCCGGCGGCCATGGGTACGCAAGCACTCGAGGGACCCAAGGGGAGGTTGGTTTTGCCCCGTTTCTTCCCACCAGTTTGTCCAGTCGAGCCTCCAGAGAGTTGGGGTCCTGCTGCGCCATCTGATAGCCCCGCGTCCTATCGTCCTCTCGATAGTATCTCTCCGGGTAACCGTAGTTCATCCCCATTGATCCATGCATGGGCATAGAATACTGGATCGGGTTCCCCTGGGTTCCAGGGGCCTGATAACCCAGCGACTCCCCCAGCATGACTGGCAGGTCATACCCAATTTCTCCCGCCCCCCAGCTGGATTGCGGGTAATAGGGTGGAGCGTGTGGAACCAAATTCGATTGTATTCCCATAGCCACTCCCCCTCCGAGTCGGAGGGAAAGAAGGTGGGACGGTGGAAGAGTTCACACGCCCCTGTATCCTCGGCGGCTGAACGACTCCGTCCAGGTCAATAACCTCTCTTTGGTACCCCCGTGGAGGGCCTGCCGGGTTTCCCCCAGGTTCCCTCCGCCTACAACTTTCCCGGGTAGAGAGTACCCACTGGTGGTACAACTCCTTGTTGGCTCTCATGAACTCCAACGCCGCCAATTCCTCCACCTCGACTAAGGATTGCCCCTCCTCCCGGGCTTCAGGCCCCTGGGCCCGGGGACTGCCTCCCCCGGCGGACCTTGGTCCTTGCTCCTCCTGGTACTCTCTTTCCGAGTCGGCTTCGTCGGAGGCAGTTTCCACGTGGCCATCCTGCGGTACCCCTAGCTCCCGCTGGTGTCTAGCCTCCTCCTGCAACTGCCTCAAGGTCACATCATCTTCCGGGGGTGGAAGGGAACCACCCCCTGAAGGTGCCGCGTTCTTCTTCGGGCGCCCGCGCCCTCTTCTTGGCGACTCTATCATGCGAAGGTGGAAATGTCCCACCGGGCGTGCCAATTGATGCTACCAAAATCCGTCCGTCTCCCGGGGGCTACGTCCATGTCGATGATTCCTCTCAGCACGCCCGTTCTGCTCAGGTGTATATGGACAAGACACCTAATGATGAATGCCCTTAGAAATAAAGTGAGTCTGAAGACGATTATTAAGGAATTCTGTACCACCATCACTCTGAAACACCTTAATACGAGCAGAAAACTAATTCTCCACAAGAGCTTCAAACTGGAAGTAGACGTCAACGAAGTACGACTTAGGACGGAGAGGATAAAACCAGGTGTAACGAGAAAAATCATCCACGAATATAGCATAGTACAAAAATCCATTGCCAGATGAAACCAGGGCAGGTCCTTATAGATCACAATGAACCAGATCAAGAACATGGGATGCTCGTTTTTTATTCTCAAGAAACGACTGTTTTTTCCCCTTCGCCATAACACATGGACCACACACTAGTGCAAAACAGGTAAATTAAGGCATGTTTTTAAGGCGGTTCCTCACTGCAGGACGGAACCGCCGCTAATGGTTGTATTTTTCGAACTCGAAAATCCAATTCGGAAGGTTGAATTCAGTTAGGCCGCGGCGAAAATTTTGACGACGGTTGTTCTTTATATTTACGGCGGTTATCCTAGAACCGCCGTAAATAATACTTATATTCGAACTCGAAAACCGTAGTAACATCTAACCGATATCGCTACTATTTATATACAATTTTCGATATCGCCTACATGTTAGGGTTTCAAGACACCAATTATTTCACGATATCGCAGTTAAGATAAAACCGTTTCGCGATATCGAAAATATAATAAATTGACGAACGATATCGAACTAAATTTATGGGGTAGCTGTAACCAGTTAAGATGCGAACTCGTTCATTTGTTGTCATGTAACTCACATATATTTCGAAATCGAATTTATGGTTCCGATACACAAAACTAATACGTATATCAAATCATATGTGAGTCCCCTTCGAAACTAATACGTATATCAAACTAATACCTGGTTGTGGTCCCCTTCGAAATCGAATTTATCAAATCATAGCAAAACTAATACGTAACAAAAAAAATGCATTCATTATCCAATCAAACAAAACCAAAATAAAATGAATTGTATTTGAGTTACATTATGGTTAATCTAACAGAAAAGGTGTTTTAAGATTTCATCATGCAGGATCAACATGTGGAGGAGGTTGAACAGTCCCATCTTCCGGATCTCCGGCATTGGCATTACTTGAGTCCGGCTCTCCATTGGCATTTGGGGGTCCTTGATCAGCATTGGGAGGTGCTTTAGAAGTCGAAGGATCAAACGACATGGAACTCTCCTTGCCTGCTATAAAACTTCGCACTATATTCGTATTTCGCCATATCATTTGTCGTGAAATCCTTATCGCCTTTCTGAGCCGTTGTAGGGATGATAACTCCTCTTTGAAAAAACGCTCATCACCATCTACAATCAACAAGTCACCCAATTTATGTCAATTAATATTGCTAATACAAAAATAAAATACAAGTATATAACACACTAGGAGTGAAAATACATTCTTCTGGCAAAGTGGCACTGGAGCCTACCGATTTCTCCCACTGCCCATCTATGAGAACCCAATGCTTCCTTGTAAACATGCTGATATCATAGAACTTACAAGGCTCTGGGTCTCTCCTTGTTGAAAACTTAAAATCGTCGTTCTTCTTCAAAATCCGGGATATGAGATTCCCGTAAGGCAAGCTTGTAACTAGGCGGCCATTTTTTGCAACGGTATCCATATGACTCATTATTGTAAATCCTACATTAAAAGGCCTCACCTCCCTTATGTAATAATACATCAACAAGCTACTATAAGTGGCTTCCGATGATTTCCCCCCCTTTGGAACCAAATGTCTACAAACCATATCATAAATAATGTGCGAGACCGGGTCTAGGTCAGCTATCTTATAGTCGGTAGCTTGCTTGGCATTGTTAAGTGGCATACCAAAGTACTTATGCCCCATCTCCTTATGGTTGAGTCTAGGAGGTCTTACATCTTTCGGCCAAGCACCACTAGTATACACTCTAGGAGGCAAAGGACTCTCATAATTAATATCCAAGATTTTGTTGATCTTACTTGGGTTAATCTCATAAACTAATCCATTAACCTTTATAGTGAACCCACCATTCTCATCCTCAAGCATATTAGCATAAAATTGACTAGTTTCATCTAAATAAGAATCCTCATTCAAAGCAAACAACTCATTCATCTTTTGTTCACTAAACAAAAGCATAATACCATTCAACCCTAAAATTTTCATATGATTGAAATCTAGAACGTAGCTAGTCATTAAGGAAGAACCATTCATGAAAGATTTATACTTTTTAAATGATTCCTGACTTACAAACTTCCTCGAATCGAACCGTGACAGCGGCGGCTTCTTTGCGATGACCTTCCTCTTCATTCCACTGCCGGTCATGATCCAAGTGATGGGGTCTAAACCATTTCAACACATACTCAAACTTCAAGTCACTATCTAATTAGGAGCGTTTGAATATTGGTGATGATAATCGGCCTATTTCTCCACTGTTCATACCACTGAGTAGCTGCCTCGTCGATGAAGGTTTCCTTCACTGTAGGATTGGAACCCTCGTTGCTCTCCTCTGTATTTCGCCCGCCGATTTCATGCCCCCGGCCTCCGACGGGCACATTCTGGTTTTGCCCACCACGACTTGACTCCGCTTCAGAACCGCCTCGCCCTCGGTCTCTAGGAGCTCGTTGGCGATTATTTTGGGGTGGGGCGTGTGGTGGTACTAGGTTTCGGCTTGTGTTTCTATTCATTTCGATAAATTTGCAGGAATCAAAGTCGATTTGATTTCGAAATCGAGTTTAGGGTTCGAAAACAATTTGGGGGAGAACTATTCCCCAAAAGGCCCCGTTTTTTTAATATATAGTTACCACACTTTCGATATCGTAACTATATATTAACCGCTATTCGATATCGTAACTCTGTTCGTTTACTGAGACAGGGCCCAGGGCGATTATATGTTCGATATCGAATAATAATTTTGTTATATTTTCGATATCGCACTAAAATTCGTTTGAGTATTTATCTTTTCCGACTTCGAACAGTTTTTTTTTCCATAACTTAATTTTTAAATTAATAAATGTGTCTTCGAATTTAGTAAAAATTAAAGATGACATTAATATTTAACCTTAAAAATTAAGATGAAGTCTTTTTATGTATGAACACATTAATATATTTATTATTTACTAAATCATATAAATGTAATCATTTTACTATAATTAAATTGTTTTAATTTTGGTACATGTTAATAATTATTTATACAAACAGACTAGTTGTATTAACCAGTGTAAATTCATATGTTACAAAAACCATAAGTATATCACATTTATATCATATCATTTAACCAACCAATATAACACACACTAATTCACAATACAGTAGTCAATCTATGTACTTCCAACAAATGAACTATATATATATGACCTCATTAACCTTTCAATACTTTAAATCATACTTTTATCCGATTATAAGACACAAGGCATTACAATCAAATTTCACATTATCTCAATATATCTCAAATAACACAATCCTATTCAATAATTCTTTTTATAACAGTAATTAGTAAGGCTTATCTCAATTTATCTTATATTGTAATAATAAAATTTGGTTATAACTTCATCATACACACAATTTAAACTCTAAGTATATACGCATAATAAAATTGATTCATTTACAATTCATTAATAAATATGTATTAAAAAAATCCAAACTTATATACTTTCGAACTCGAAAGTATATGTCGATATCGTAAGTATATAAAACTTCATAAACGATATCGCAAAGTTATTGTCTTTTAGATTGGATCTGAAACTGGAGCCGGGTATTACCCGCTGGATACCCACGTTGACCTCATTGACCTTAAACCCTAAACTCTTAATATGTATGTACTCGATATCGCAAAGTTACAAAATATAACCGAACTAAATTTGCGATATCGAAATACCATTCGCCCAGTGCATTTAATGCGAGTCAAGTGGTAGGTGTTTGGGTCAAACAAACCCAAAACACCTCAAAACTCATCCTTCTCTCATTTTTGAGCATTCATTACAATTCAAACACTAAAATACAACTCTACCCACCATTTTTTCTCTCCAATTTCCTTCTATAACAAGTATCCTTTCAATCCATCACCCAAAGGTTGTTGTATTCCTTGGTTTTCTCTCACTATCTTTTCAAGATTGGATGTTTTGTTCATCCATTTCTCCACATTGACACCATATAAGCTTTGGTGAGATCCAAAGGGGTGTGTCACTAGTGCAGAAACCATGTTTTTACGGCGGTTCCATCGTACCAACGAAGGCACCTGGGAACCGCCGTTACTGGCTGTGCCGTAAATGGCGCAACCCGTTACGGCGGTTCCCAGAACCGCCGTGTTATTTACTGATCCTTCGATATCGTAAGTCAAATTCGGCACAAGGTCTTACGATATCGTAGGTGTGCATTCCATACGTTGTTTCTCCATTTCTGTACGAAATCGAAGGTAGATCTTAAGTAGTTTAATGGTGTTACGATATCGTAATCCAATCAAAGCGAAAGTTGAATCGAAATCGTAACTATGTATTTATATATGGCATTCCCGGTACTCATATTGACGAGTTCGTATGCAATTCCTGGTGGAATCGATAATGTTAGTCTTTCGATATCGTATAGATGTAATACACGATCCGATATCGAATGATATAACCATATTAGAGAAGTCGCATCGGGTGTTGGTAGTGACTCGAAATCGAACTTGGTTAAGAAACTCCGGGATTCCATCTACACGGACACGAGTTCGAAAGGATACTGAACACAGATACGAACTCGGATACGACATTGTCGACTTTAACTAATCACGAAATCGTAGAGAGTGGTCAAATCCTAATAATGAAACGAAGTCGATTAAAGAGGTTCTTATCTTGCGATATCGTAGGTGGTTTAGGAAAATATTAATTCCAAATTCAATGTTGCGAAATCGATTCGTGGTAAATATATTTTGCGAGTTCGTGTCCAGTTTGTGATATTTGTGACCTGTGCGATATCGGTTGTTTTGGAAAAGTTAGTTACGAGTTCGATACATTCATTCAGGCTATACGAACTCTTTATATTTATGAATGGCACTATTCAGTAGGCGCTCTCGGAAGATCATTCCGCTGTCATCCCTGTCCCAAGACCGATAAATGGTACGACATCGAGACTGGAAACAAAAAATCCACGAATTCGAAAACAATTTTTGCTAAATTCAGGGTGAGAAATGATTCGATATCGAATGTATATACGACATTGACAAGAGTTCGAATGAATTATCGTACTGAACCGAATGCTGGACACGAGTTCGAAAGAAAATTCTTTCCAGTAACCGTATTCCAAAAATCACTACTGAAATCTACAATTTTAACAGCACCACAAGCAACCTTTCTTCTAACAGTACACAAATCTATACTACATTTTTCTTATGTAAGAGCAGTGTGGATATGACTTTACTACGAGCCAAAACAAGGTAGCGAGCTAACTTATCTCTTGCATCATTTAAGTCGGCGATGGTGTAGGGAGTTTGGTCATCTTCAAAAACCTGATTTGGAATAAGGTAGTTTCCAAGTCTAGTTAGATTTCATAGTCATCATGAAATGAAAATTATGGTGATGAATACATTGAACTTACTTGACGAAGATCAAGTTTGTCCAATGTTAGATTTTCAACACACTTGTTGGCAAATACGAAGGTATAGTAGCCGGACTCCCAATTACGTCTTTGCCTCTTGTACTTTGTTGTGGGCAAAAATCAAGAATGCTAGTTATGCAACGAAAGCTTAACAAAATATAATAATTGGTGGTAAAATGATGTGATTGTTTACCGTTATTTGTATGAGCTCAAAAGAACGAAGAGTGTTTTGATTAACATCATGCATAGCCACCTCAAGAAGATCGGCGAAAGCTTTGGGTGGAGGATTATTTAGAGAATCAATCCAATACACTCTCTTTTGCCCCGGTACCATAGCAACAAAACTCCAATGACCCCTATCGAAAAATTGAAATCATAATATTATGTCAAGACAAAAATTTTAGTTTTAATATCAAGTTTAGAGGAAGCTGAGTACCCTCCGTTGTAGGGCCCTATGAATATTTTCTTGTTTTCCAATTGAAGTGTGGCGGTTAGATAACTAAGTTGAGCAGTAGGGGCACAACCTTCAACCATGCGCATGCTTTCGGGACATAGATAACCAATCCAATCTTTTCCATTTTTACAAGACTTGGAATACATGCTCCTTGTAGAGTTAATGTAAACAATTAGGATTAAATATGAACCCGCGATATTTAATGAAAAGGTAAAAATAAGGAAACTTACAATTGATGGAGTGTTAGGATATTTGAGTCTAAATCCCCCATATTCCAAATGTCTTTGAAATTACCCAAAGGAATAATCAAATCCGCTCGAAATCCAAACACACTCTCATTACCGGAGAACCTATAGAAGGATTTGATGTTTTGGTGATCTAAGAATTCGTGTAACTTCCTTACCCAATAAGGTAGTTCGTTCAAAAATTTTAACAATTCCTTGGGATCAAAAGTGGTGGGGTATTTATTGGCAATTATTTGTTTCTTCACCTCGTCTACCTTTTTCCTCATGGGTATGTCATTAGAACCTCCATCAACTATCAACCATCGTGGCCAAATAACATACCCTCCAACCATATCCCCAACCCTAGTTTTTTCCCCTTCGGGCATTGGCAAAAGGGCCGTTGGCTCTATTGCCCTACCTATGGCAACTCTACCAAATCCTATGGGAATAGTTTGGAGATGGTGTGTTCGCATCTTTTCCTCAAAGGTTCCATTTGCCACATGTTTAGGGGTCTCGTTGAGACCACAATCAATGAAAAGCTTATACGTCAAAATCTAATAACAATATAATGTCAAAGTTAATAATAACACAAAATAAATATTTATTTAGAATATTAACATAGTAGGTGAAAAATTACCTTTATTGTGGAAGGTTTGGATGTAATATCTATGGGTTGATGTTGCAATGGTCGAATTGGCTCTTGTTCAACATGTCCAATGTTTACCTCCACACTAGGCTCTTCATTGACCGGAATATGATGCGATCCTCTAGACGAGGGACGACGCTCACCAACTACCATATTTTCCTCGGGTGGATGTACGTACCCCATTTGTTGGGCCATGGCATCAACTTGCTTCCTTAATGAAGCATACTCCAAATTTTGGGAAAGTATTGTTTCTTTTTGCCTTTCTATCGTCCACTTAGCCACGTATAGTTCCGAAGGCTTCTCTTTTCCGTTACTTCGCGTTATCCCAAAAGCCTCTCGTTGAGTCAAATAACGACCAACCCCCCTTGCCCTCCCGGGATGATCCTTCCCAACCGCTTTAGCCAATACATCCATCTTCCCCACGGGTGTAAAAAGGCCTTCCTTCTCTTGAACGAGTATCTCATCCTATATAAAATTTTCAAAATAGATTTATAATACTTGTTTTGATTATTTTCAATATCGTAATTGGGAAAATGTTGCCTTACCACTTTCTTTGCGACTTCTTGAACTTCGGTAGTTGTGTATGTTTTATCGCTCTTCATTCTACCTCTAACAAACATATCATGCCGGGGAATGTCATCAATCTTTAACGGTACAACCTTCTCCCGTGCCTCTTCTGTGGTCATCCCATCCTCGAGGTTCTTGGTATATTGCTTCTCTTGGCTCTCACCATCAAGCTTGTCTCCAAGACCCAAGTATCCCGCCCTACTCATTGTGTGATAGAGTTTATTTGCTTTGGCACATTTTATCTTCATTTCTCGGGTTCCCTTCCATAAAGATTATGTCATTAATAATATTAAAAGCAATACATTGATTGAATGACAATGAAAACAAATAAATTATGTCTTACATCGGCTTCATGATCGAGAGACCTTTGCTTGAATGTTTCCCAACTCGATAGGAGGATATAATTGTGTTTTACTAGAGGATGTTGACCAACTCTCTTCCCTCCCTCGTATATATAGTCTTTCGCCAATCTAAACTTGAATTCACGACTAGCTTTGGAGACAATGTTCAAAGCCTTCTTCTTCACGGCTTCTTCATCCATTGCATCAATTTCAAAGGGTGCCTATTGCATATGAAAATATGAGAAAAACTACGATACAAATTCATACTTTAAATAATGAACTCAATGTAATGGAGACGATGTACCTTACAATCGTTGAAAAAATCCGTTCTTTGTGCTGGATTAATCTCCTTCCAAGTCTTTGTTGCAATGTCGACTCTTGTTCTCCCGACTTTTCCACACCAACTCGACCACAATGGTCGCTCCTTAGAAATAGCAATGCCTTTCGCATCAAATTTCATTGGTGTCTTTACCTCGTTATTCCAACGCCTTTGTACAATGCGACAATACTCCTTAGCTTTTTGTTTTGCCGAAACCTTTTTTTGTGAACTCTTGTCTCCACCATTTGCTATCTTCTTTGTTTTCTTAGGCCTCTTGTCCCCACTAGCATCACTTTGGCGTTTTTTGCTACCCATGACAAAGTCCTACTAACACAAGATCATAAATAAGTACCTAAGTTAGGGCAATTCACAAAAGCATGAAAAATGAGAATGAAACAAAGTTAATAGAAACTCATTAATGCTATATAGATATGAATAAAGTATAAACATGCACAATACAATCACTAAATAGCACAACATATCAATAAATGCATAAACATATTGACAAAAGATGGAAACCCTAGGTGAAAAATGCAACAAATTTATAAATAATCCATTTCAATAAAAGAGTGTTTGTAGTGTTCCAAACATAACTATTAATCAAAGCCCATACACTTTAACAAACCCTTGAGGTCCTAAAAATGCATATATGTTGATGGATGTGTAGAAATAGATGAGAATATGGGTCTTTATATAGTTGAACAATAAATCTATAAGATATGCTAAGGATGAACACAAACTTGTTGGTTTGATTGAAATGAATGGATTAGAGAAAGAAATTGGTGGGAAAAACCAAAAGAGGAGGGAGATTTTGGTGTTTGGAGAGTAATAAATGCGAAAAAGAATGAGAGTTTTTGGTTTTTGTGGTGTTTTTTGGGGTTTTGACCCGCACTATCGCCGGTTGACTTGCATTAAATGCGGTTGTCGAAATACCTTGCGAAATCGTAACTAACTTTCGTTTGGAATTTCCATATTGCGAGTTCGTATGACCCATTATAAGGGTTTAGGGTTTAACCTCCAGTCCGGGTTGCCGTGGGTATCCATCGGGTATTACACTGTTTAGGGTTTTAAGTATAACGCGTGGACTACAGGATACGAATTCGTAAGCCTTATATTGCATGTTGTCGATATCGAGACGTGGTTATGATTATATACACGATATCGTAACTATTATAAGAACTACATACGATATCGAAAGTAGTATAATTTGTAAGTATACATTTATGATATGTATGACTAATGATTGAGGTTTTGTGTATTTTTTAACAAGTCAAAAGTTAATCTTTTTTACGTTGATCCTTGATTTATATTATATAATTGTAGTATTTGTTAGATTAGTAATTAATTAGGTCAGAAATGTGTTCACCATGAATGTGTATAATTATGAGTAATTGGCTAATCGTGACTAATTTGTTTCCAATCAATTGGGGGTATACTTTGTTTATTAATAATTGCAATTTAATTAGTCAAATTTGTTCTTTTGGACTGGAAGTTAGAAATACATGGATGAGTATTAATGTTTTGTGTTGTCTGTTCATGTATATATGTACATGCTATGGAGTAAATGACTATATTGAATTGCAAATACCTAATGCTTGTAAGTAAACCATGATCCAATTAGTCAAGTAATATGTCATATATATTGTTCACAATGTTTTTTGTAATTACAATGCGTTAGTATCAAAGTACTATATTGTCTATTCATATGTATACATATATATAATATTGTCAAGCCATAGGTTGTATTAAACACATGTAATTTTATGACTTTAGGTATTCAAAATTAAAATATTTTGTACTATTGTATACCATTCTATAGTTCCATACATATATATAGATTATTTTTTAGACAAATAACTTTGTACTAATTTATATTACTTTTAATAAATAATTCAATTACTTATGTTTATTAACTTTATATGTTTATTCAACTATATAAAGTTCATATATAATCCGTCAATTAATTTATAATAATGTTATATTTATTTTGCTCGCAATATTAATACGAAAGAACATACTCATGTATCAAAATATATAGTCTTACGAGTTCGAATGGACAATTTAAAGGTTTCGATATCGAATGTATTTAATACAACCTATGGGTAAGGAAGTTGGACTCGAATTCGAATGCCATGCGAAATTGGACTCGAAGTCGAAACGGACCGTGAAAGCCAGGCGAAATTGGACTCGACTTCGAAGGCCATCACTATATTTAAAAAAAAAAAACGGGTTTGAGGAATATAAAAGTTTTCCCCCTAATTTCTTCAAATCCCTAATTTTGAAAAACCCCCAAAATCCCTAAATCATCTAACAAGCTGGCGGACATGGTTCGATCAAGAGGAGGAAGTGAAAGGCCTGCAACTCGAAAGCAAGGGCGTGGTGGTCGGGCTGAGTCCGCCGCCAATGAGGCAGAGAGCAGCCGCGGTGGTAGCCGTGCAAGAGCTCCCCGCTCTGGATTAATTAATGAGGCTGCACATGCGGTTGAGAGCCATGGTACTCGGCGTGGTAGAGGCCGGGGTCGGGGAGAAAATGTTGGTGGTGGAGAGGCACCGGTGAACCCTCCACAGCCACAACCGGAAACTGAAAACTCAAGCTCGGAAGAGGATGTAGATCTAGAGTTGAAGCCCACATTCATCGATGACGATGCTGCCCTTCGCTACCAAGAATGGGCTGATAGGAAAACCCTCTCCACCAAGGTATTCAAAAAATCTCAACTAGAAGATGAGGTTAAATTTGATTATGTGTTGAATTGGTTTAAGCCCCATTACTTGGATGGTTTATTGACTTTAGAGGAGGATGTTTATCATGAAGAAGTTCTCCAATTTTATTCAAACTGGAGAAAGGATGGTAATAGCTATTTAACTAGGGTTAGAGGTAAGGACATATTGGTTGATCAATTTACTATCAATGCTGCTATAGGATGTCCTTATATTGATTCTAGTTTTCTGAGAGGAACTGATCCGAATGGTCCCTATGACATGTTCATCCAACAAAGCTTTAAAAGAAATATTGACATTAAGCTACCTTTTGATCTTCGGAAAGTGGCAAAGAAGTATTTCCGAGTAACAGCCCCTAATTTAGGAAAACCTAAGACCGACTACTCCATTCTTGAACTCAGTCTAGAGCAGAGACTTGTTTACGAGTTCATAGCTCTGAATGTTTTCCCATCCGGTGGTCATGCTTGTGAAGCCACGGTTCATAACATCATGCTCTTCTACTTCATCATGGAGGGACATAAGATAAACCCTGGTTATGCCATCCTCCACTACATGGTAAAGGCTGCAAACTCAACGGGGAAGTCATACCCATATGGTCGTTTGATCACTGCATTGATTCGCAAGGAAGGGGTTGTACCTCAAGGTCGTCCAGAGGTGTCCGAGTACTACGACAATGCATGGTTGATCAAGAAAGGGCTGGTCATCCAAGAAGATGGTAAATATGGACATAAGGACCCAAAGAAGCGGCGGTTGACTCCTAGTAAGTAATGCATATTTCATTATCTTTTAATTTATGTTATTTATTTTCATAATCTGTACTTTATTTTGTTTATAATATATGTGTAGGGCAAATTCAGAAGTGGCATTCACACTTGGACGATACTCTAGTTAAAATAGAGGAGGAGGTTGAGTTGTACAACAATGAATTGAAGTATCACCGTGAAGACTTCACCAAGCTGGCCGATATGCTTGAGTAACCTCATTCGATATCGTAGGAATATATTACACCCCTACGATTTCGAATATTGAATCGCTAGGAAGAGCAGTGCTTTAGCAGATTTACCTTTCGATATCGTTACAATGGAAAATGGTCCTAAGCATTCGCAACGTAATTCGCAAATTAAGCCTGTGCTTTGGTAGATTTTCGTTTCGAAATCGAAACCATTTAAATTGGTCATACGATACCGCAACGTAATTCGCCAACTAAGCCTGTGCTTTAGTAGATTTTGGTTTCGATATCGAAACCATTTAAAATGGCCTTACGATATCGCAAGAGTAATCTGAGTATAGGCTGACTATGATTTCTTAGATTTTTGTTTCGACTAAGCCTGTGATTAAGTGAATTTACGTTTCCATATCGCATACGATTTAAAACTGGCTTCGATATCAAATGGATTGTTAGAACATTGTACAATAACCTTTTATCTGTTTAAAATGACATCAAATATAAATAAAATAAATTCAATGAATAGTAATCAACATGAAATTGTATTTTATTAAATATAAAAGGAGTTATTACTCCAATTACTAATTAACATAAAATACATTAGTCTAATGTTGAAACTAATTTTTTAATTGTTTGATGGTTCGACTTCTTCATCCGAAATGTCAACCATCACCATGTATCCAGTGTTATGCCTTCTTGGATGCTCAATCAATAAACCGGCATGGACAGCGTCCTCTCCAAACTCTAGAACACGTTCTTCAAACCTACGATGATCTTCTCGTAGCTCCCTCTCCGCCCTGTTCATGCCACGTTCTAGAGCACGGCGCATTTTTTGGATCCTTCGCTGCAAATTTGAGATTGATTAAGTACTTGTACAAAATTATTAGTATACATATTAATTTTTAAACTACAAAATATAGAACTTACTTGGCCTTGAGCAAAATGTTTTTCAAACAATGTCCTAGTCAAAATGACGACTGGACGGACACCATCTAGGGCATAAAACGTTGCCCAACCGAACAATTGAAATTGCCTCTCGAAGTCATCTCTCTTGTACTCCCATTGGCGACGCATTCTCGCCTCCACGTGAGTCCATTCTACAAAAACAGTGAAGAAATATGTGTCAAACGTGTGGAAAAAATAACAAATTAGGAAGCGATACTTATTAACTACAAATTATACCTGTCATCTTCTCTCTCCGCATCCTTGCAACATCTTCTTCCAATTTCACCATCCTTTGTGCAGCTGGAGTAAGATCACCATTGGCAGCCATTTGAAATTCTGGGAAGGAAGAAGTGGGTATGAGAGTGGTTTGATAGAGTTCAACATTTGCAAAGTATATATATAGAGCTTATAGGAGGATAGCGGACCCCTTGTATTTAAGGGACTAGTAAATGAAATCTTAATTACAATGTTGAACATAGGGACAACTCTGCAAGGTTCAATGTGTTGGTCTGTTAGACTTCACATTGAACCTTTCCAAATTCAATGCACCAATAGCAGAATTCAAGGCGTCACGACTACGGAGTCGATATCGTAACGTTGGGATGTTACCGATTCGAACTCGTATGTATGACTTAGTATAACACGAGTTCGAAGGATGTATCGACATGTTTGGCAGGGACTAAGTAGAATCAACAAACGAATTCGAATATTTCTGACATACAGTTTTCGATATCTATAATACTATCGTGGTATTTTGTTATTTGCGTCGAAATAAGATTCGAATTCGCACAAGGGTTTATCAATGCATACGAGTTCGTCACATTATGTAGAAATATATAATCGATATCGAAAGCTTCCATAATAAACCAAGCGAGTTCGAAAGTGTCTTTCGTCCACATAGCTATTACATGATCAAATGTGATGAAAAGATAAATGTGTCATCTACTTCTTCTTGGTGGCCTTTTTTCTCTTCCTCTTAGATACCTTTCCGGTGCTAGTTACCCACAAGCCTTCGTCATGATCAACCCGAGCCATATAACGCTTCAAACTAGCTTCATCTTCTAAAAGATTCTCTTCATCCACTAGGTATTCCGAAGGAGTATTTTCCTCAACTAAAACATCACCTTCTGTAAAGGCATCGTCAACAAAAGTTTTCTTCCCGTTCACCACTACATCCCAACGAGGATCAACGGGATCTTTAACATAAAACACTTGGTCGGCTTGGACGGCCAAAATGAAAGGATCATTTTGAGAACCTTTGCGAGCACGATCAACAAGAGTCATTCCTCCAACCTCTCGCCTAATACCCCGCTTTTCATCGACCCAATTGCATTTAAAAATTGCAATTCTCAACTTTACGTAATCAAGTTCCCAAATATCGGTTATAGTTCCGAAGAACAAAGTTTTTTTCAAGCCCTCACCATCCAACGTCTCCGATATATTTGAGACTCCACTATTTTGTGAAGCTCCATTGTCATCCATCTCTTTTGTTCCAAATGTATATCCATTAATATCATATCCACCAAATGATTGGACCGTACCGAGAGGTCGCCGAGATAGCCATTTGACAGTTTCCGAATGCTCTCCACTTTGAACATGTGTTTGGAGCCAACTTGCAAATGTTCGATTGTGCTCTGATATACCCTATTTGTACTCTAGTTTTTAGTGCATTTTAGACTTGTTTTGAAGATAATTTTTTAACAAAGTATAGGATTTTAGAGTGAATTATATCATTGGTTCTTTATGTTTAGAACTTGTAAAATCCTATGTTTATGTGTATTTTGGGAGCTTGTTGATTGATAGTCTTGAAGACCTTCTATGATTATGTTATAGAGTTGATGATTTGATGCTTGGAACTTGAATAATTGGTCATAGAAGTGGCGAGAAGGCCACTTTACAAAAGGTGGTAGAAGCTGCCCAGAAAAGTGTCACTTGTGCCCAGAAAAGTGTCGCTTTTGTTTGAAGGAAGTGTCACTCCAGATGAAGAAAGTGTCACTGCTGCCCAGAAGTGTCACTAGCTGCCCAGAAGTGTCACTATGATGAACAGCGACCAAATAAAGCGTCGCTAAACTCTTGCCCACTTGCACTCTTGAGCTGAATTTTTGGGGCTATAAATAGTCCATTTTTTCCCTCATTTTGGACGAGCTCCCTCTCAATCCAAAGCCAATTTCCCTAGTTTTTCTTCCATTTCTTCTCTTTTCTTCCCTTTGATTCTATGTTTGAATATGTATTGATTAGAATGATTGTTGTAGCTTAATCTTCCTTGGGAGCAATTGATTAAACTTCTATTCTTGAGATTTTCATGAACTTTCATATGCTTCTATTTATGGTTTGATTATCATTTGATGAACTTGTCTTGAATTGTATATGAATGTTGTTAATCTTTCTAAAATTGCCATGGGCTTTGTGTTTTAAATCAATTGCATGCCTCATAGTTTGGATAATTGTAGTTTAAACCCTAGTTCTAGTTTAATTTAGAGATTATGTTAATTAGAAGTGATTGGGTGGTGACAAACTCTTTTGCTTGTTAGTCATGGAGTAGTTTAGCCTAGTTGGTAGAGTAATTGGTCATTAGAGAGGTTGTGTGATTGTTGTTATGAAACATGGTAAATTATAGTCATGGGAATGAATTGTTTAGGAGTTTGAATTGTTGCATGTCTTCGTAGGAACCTAATGTGATCATTGATCCTTCGTTATATGCAATTGTAGAGTTGAGATCTTCATTTCCAATGTGTGATTATATGCATCGAATTGCTAGATTCGTGGGTAGATGTTAGCATTTACCCCAATATCATAAAGTAGCAAATATGAATTGAGATTTGTATGTTATCATCATCTTAGTTCTTTATAGTTTTCAAATGTCTTGTCCAACGCTCACGTTATCGATGAGTATGGGTGAGTTTGTCAATTCTCCATTGTTAATTCCATTGTCGATGTATCTAGATGCTATCATCTAGGTGGATTGATAATGAGGGCTCTTGAGTGATGTGTTTGTGCTCACTAGCTATTATAGAGAGAATAGGATGTTTTTCATCCACGACTTATGGTCATAAACCTTAGATGTGAAGCGTTCACTCAATGATTAATCGATAGTTGAAGTTGAAGTTAATTGCCTCCCAAGGCCTTGTATTTGCATTGTAGTGTAATCTATCTTAGTTGCTTTCTTTCGTAGTGTAACAAAACCAACATCAAAAACCCCCCTGTTTACCTTGCTTTCTATATAATATATATGTGTGTGTTTATAATCTTTGCTAAAACACTAAACAAGACTCCTTCTCCTTGTGGTTCGATCCCTACTTCCCACTATCTACTCTATAGTAGTTAGAAGTTGTAGGTGAATATAAATGTGTTTTGATTGAGTGGGATTCCCATTTACGACGTGGGGAAATCGCTTGTCAAAAATGGCGCCGCTGCCGGGGAGAAGGCATTTCTTGCTTTGTGTTTTATCTTAGATTTTATTGTTTACCTCCTTTGTTTTCTTTCTTTTCTTTGAAAGTGTATTGCTCGAGTTCTTTGCGTAAACGACACCTTGTAGTGTGTATTACCCTAGAACCCTTGCACTACCATTTCAAACTTTTTTTAGTTATGTTTAGTTTAAAAAAGAAAGATTTTATTGACTTCCTCACCTTTAACCATGAAAGGATGAGGAAGAATGTAGCAAGCTCGTGCGATTCTTATCTTTCAAATGATTTTTACGAGCCTTGTTATTTTGAGTCGAGAAGTGAGCACTTTGCACATGAAAGGCCCCTTGGTTCTTCATACCAAGGGTACTATGATGAGTGCCATAATGAGGAGAGAAGTATTGGTTTTCAAGGTCAACAATGTTTTAATACATATGATGATTCTTATAATCCGCAATGGAGTGGTTATTTAGATTCAAATTATGGATGTCCACCGGAAAACCAATACTTTGAGCAACAAAATCTACCTCCACCCACTTGTGAATTGCCTCAAGGACAAAATGTGATTAATGATGAAGAAAATAGACTTTTAAACAATTTTGAGAGGCAATTGAGTGAAATGTGGAAAGTGGTGAGGAGATTAGAATCTCAATGCTCCAAGGAAGTACCATCCGAAGTAGAACATATTCCTAGTGCTATGGTGAGTGATATTACCACAATGCATGAGGAAGAGTTTGAAAGTGATGAGGAAATTTTTGTTGAGTATTATGAAGTAGAGAGAGATGTGAGTATTCTTGAACATTTATCATCCCCATTGTCACCTTCATCTCCACATATGCAACAAATTCAACCACTTCCGGAAGTTTTAGAGGAGAGTAGGAAGTCATATGACTCATTCATGCTTCCTACCATTCCTACTCCTTTAAAACCACCATCTTTTATCCCTCCTCCAACACCTTCTCTACCACCCTTCATTTTTCTTTCGAAAGTGAAGGATTTCAAGTTTTTGTTCTATGAATAACATTTGGGTCGTGTCGACGACGTTAAATAAATCGATTTTGATCATTTTATTTTTACTTAGCTTTTATTGTGTTTATAAATTTAAAAAAAAAAAAAAAAAAAGTTTCTTTGTATATTTCATTGTTTTAATTAGTAGATTACGTTTTTATTTGTTTTTTGTTGTTTGTTTCGTTTTTAATTCTTGTTTTTCTTTGGTTGTGTTAAAAAAAATAAATAAATAAATTTTCGCGGCCCGCGAACTGGGCCTCGCGGCCCGCGAAAATTGCCCATTTTCGGGCCAAAAATCGCTGCCACGAAATGACCCTTTTTCGCGGTCCGCGAATTAATCCCGCGGGCCGCGAATCGGGCTCGCGGGCCGCAAATCGGGCCTCGCGGCCCGCGAAAAAAAAAAAAAAAAAAAAAAAAGAAAGGAAACAAAGAAAACAAAACAAAAACGGATTTGGGGATTACAGACCCCCAAATCAGCCGCCCCATCCCTCACCTTCTTCCCCCACTTTCTTCCCCCGATCTTCTTCCCCTCTCCCACCTCCACCGGCGCCGCCCAACCTCCCTCCACTTCCCCTCCACCCTCCTCCCAATTCGCCGCCCCACCTCCCTCCACCTACCCACCATCCCCGACCACCCACCCCACCGTCCTCACCCCACCCCGGCCCGAGCCCATACCCGCGCCCCTCACCACCCCGACTGCCCAAACCACCGCCCAGACACTACCCCACCTCCACTCCATCCCAAACCCCCGCCCAAACCCCGCCCAAACCCCGCCCCACCCTCCTCTGCCACCTCCACCTGCACCGCCCCACCTCTGTCATCTCCAGCCGGCTGCCGCCTCACCGCTGAACACCGCCGCAGACCACCACCTCTTCTCAATCAATTTGGGTAGTCCCCAAATTCAGATTGGAGCACTACTCTTTGATTTTCACAGCAATGGGGTACTTTCGTGACAATTCTTTCATTCATGACTTGTGTGGTATTGTGCATTGTTTGTGTTATGAATTGGTGTTCTAAATTGGTATTGCCCTGTCATTAGTTCTAAGATATGGTTACCATGGACTTGCCGCCACTTGTTTATACTCATTGTGCTTAAGTTGATCTTTCAAGTTTTGCTTGCTTGGTGTTCTCTTCAATGAGAGGGTAGTTTTTATCTAGTGCATTAGTGTTGCTAAATTTTTCGCTTCTCCCGTTCTAAAGTGTTGTTATTATTTTAAAACATTGAGGACAATGTTTAGTTTAAGTGTGGGGGAGTTAGGTTTAGCTTCTTATTGTAAAAAGTGCACTTCTCTTGAAGAATTTGTTGAAAGAAAAATGAGTGAAAAGCCCGGATAGGTCAAAACATTAAAAAGGCCTAGGTAAAAGTGAGAGGCTTGAAAAAATAAAAAATAAAAAAATGAGTGGCTAGATAAACTTCTAGGCAAAAGGAGAGTGTGTGGAAAAATGAGGGGCTAGGTAAAATCCTAGGCAAAAGGAGAGTGTGTGGAAAGAAAGAGGGGCTAGGTAAAAACCTAGGCAAAAGGAGAGAAATTTTGTAATCTTTTGTTAGCTTTGTGTGCCAAAGAAATTGCATTGATGAAACTTATATTGGCATACTTTGCTTGTTGATGAAAGTAATTGAAAGCTCTTGTTTTGAAGTCTTAAATGTGCATTGAATTGATATTTAGAAGTATGAAACTTGGACTTGTATCGTTCTTTCTCGAGGACGAGAAAGGTTTAAGTGTGGGGGAGTTTGATATACCCTATTTGTACTCTAGTTTTTAGTGCATTTTAGACTTGTTTTGAAGATAATTTTGTAACAAAGTATAGGATTTTAGAGTGAATTATATCATTGGTTCTTTATGTTTAGAACTTGTAAAATCCTATGTTTATGTGTATTTTGGGAGCTTGTTGATTGATAGTCTTGAAGACCTTCTATGATTATGTTATAGAGTTGATGATTTGATGCTTGGAACTTGAATAATTGGTCATAGAAGTGGCGAGAAGGCCACTTTACAAAAGGTGGTAGAAGCTGCCCAGAAAAGTGTCACTTGTGCCCAGAAAAGTGTCGCTTTTGTTTGAAGGAAGTGTCACTCCAGATGAAGAAAGTGTCACTGCTGCCCAGAAGTGTCACTAGCTGCCCAGAAGTGTCACTATGATGAACAGCGACCAAATAAAGCGTCGCTAAACTCTTGCCCACTTGCACTCTTGAGCTGAATTTTTGGGGCTATAAATACTCCATTTTTTTCCCTCATTTTGGACGAGCTCCCTCTCAATCCAAAGCCAATTTCCCTAGTTTTTCTTCCATTTCTTCTCTTTTCTTCCCTTTGATTCTATGTTTGAATATGTATTGATTAGAATGATTGTTGTAGCTTAATCTTCCTTGGGAGCAATTGATTAAACTTCTATTCTTGAGATTTTCATGAACTTTCATATGCTTCTATTTATGGTTTGATTATCATTTGATGAACTTGTCTTGAATTGTATATGAATGTTGTTAATCTTGCTAAAATTGCCATGGGCTTTGTGTTTTAAATCAATTGCATGCCTCATAGTTTGGATAATTGTAGTTTAAACCCTAGTTCTAGTTTAATTTAGAGATTATGTTAATTAGAAGTGATTGGGTGGTGACAAACTCTTTTGCTTGTTAGTCATGGAGTAGTTTAGCCTAGTTGGTAGAGTAATTGGTCATTAGAGAGGTTGTGTGATTGTTGTTATGAAACATGGTAAATTATAGTCATGGGAATGAATTGTTTAGGAGTTTGAATTGTTGCATGTCTTCGTAGGAACCTAATGTGATCATTGATCCTTCGTTATATGCAATTGTAGAGTTGAGATCTTCATTTCCAATGTGTGATTATATGCATCGAATTGCTAGATTCGTGGGTAGATGTTAGCATTTACCCCAATATCATAAAGTAGCAAATATGAATTGAGATTTGTATGTTATCATCATCTTAGTTCTTTATAGTTTTCAAATGTCTTGTCCAACGCTCACGTTATCGATGAGTATGGGTGAGTTTGTCAATTCTCCATTGTTAATTCCATTGTCGATGTATCTAGATGCTATCATCTAGGTGGATTGATAATGAGGGCTCTTGAGTGATGTGTTCGTGCTCACTAGCTATTATAGAGAGAATATGATGTTTTTCATCCACGACTTATGGTCATAAACCTTAGATGTGAAGCGTTCACTCAATGATTAATCGATAGTTGAAGTTGAAGTTAATTGCCTCCCAAGGCCTTGTATTTGCATTGTAGTGTAATCTATCTTAGTTGCTTTCTTTCGTAGTGTAACAAAACCAACATCAAAAACCCCCCTGTTTACCTTGCTTTCTATATAATATATATGTGTGTGTTTATAATCTTTGCTAAAACACTAAACAAGACTCCTTCTCCTTGTGGTTCGATCCCTACTTCCCACTATCTACTCTATAGTAGTTAGAAGTTGTAGGTGAATATAAATGTGTTTTGATTGAGTGGGATTCCCATTTACGACGTGGGGAAATCGCTTGTCATGCTCTTCAAGCACAACCTCATCGGTTAAACTACCATTGTCCTCCACTATTTCCTTCATGTGTTGTTCAACGTAGGGGGCAATTTCTTTATGATTCCGAAGAACATAAATATGAGCTTTAACGAGATCATCGGCTGATGGACTAAACAAGAACCTGTGCCTCAAACCGTGACCTTCCAACCGACTTTCATGCCTAGAACTTGGAACCCCAATTGTGTCAACATCTTTTAAGTAATTGTTACAAAACTCAATTACTTCTTCGGCCACATAGCGTTGCACTATACTTGCGTCTGGGCGATAACGGTTTTTCACAAACAACTTGAAGATCTTCATATACCGTTCAAATGGATACATCCAACGTAGAAACACAGGGCCACAAATTTTGATCTCACGCACTAAATGGACAATCAAGTGAACCATTATATCGAAAAAAGATGGAGGAAAGTACATCTCCAAGCGACACAATACTTCGATCACCATTCTTTGCAACTTGTCTAACCTCCGATGACTGAGACTTTTTTGACAAATAGCCTTAAAAAAATAGCAAAGCTTGGTTATTGCGGACCTCACATGCGTCGGGAGACAACCTCTAATGGCTATGGCATTCAACTCTTGCATCAAATTGTGGCAATCATGTGACTTCATACCGGCTAGCTTAAGTTCCTTCATTTGGACACAAGACCTTATATTGGAAGAATACCCCGTAGGAACTTTGACCGACTTTAACGTCCTACAAAAACTCTCCTTCTCTTTTGTCGACATTGTATAACACGCCGGTGGTAAGTAAGTTTTGTCCCCTTCCTCCACGGGTGCAAGTGAGGGTCTTATACCTAAACTCACCAAATCTTGTCGTGACTTCAACCCATCTTTTGTTTTCCCCTCGGTGTTCAAAAGTGTTCCTACCAACGCGTCACATACATTCTTTTCAATGTGCATGACATCTAGACAATGTGTTACTTCCAAATACTTCCAATATGGCAAGTTGAAAAAAATTGACCTCTTTTTCCAATTACCACTATTTTTGGCTACCTTCTCCTTTTTCCCGTACACATGTCTCAATGTCTCCATATTTGCAAGTATTTCAATGCCGGTTGGTGGGATAGGTTCTGGATCGGTCTCAACTTTGCCATTGAACCATTTCTTCGCAAACCTCCATGGATGATTTACAGGTAAGAATCGTCGATGACCTAGATAAACTGTTTTCCCACCATTTTTCAATTGAGTATGGCTTGTATTTTTCTCACAAACAGGACATGCAAGATGACCTTTCACAGAATAACCCTTTAAATTGCCCAAAGCCGGAAAATCATTAATGGTCCACATCAACATCGCTTTTAATTGAAATTTGTCATCCCCGCGACTCCCGTCGGCTATCCACACTCCCGGGTTGAACAAAGACTTCAAATCTTCAATAAGTGGCTCCAAGTATACATCAATGTCATTACCGGGTTGTTTAGGCCCTGAAATCAACATAGATAGCAACACATATTTTCTTTTCATCATCAACCAAGATGGTAGATTATAAATCACCAACATCACAGGCCATGAACTGTGTGTGCTAGACAAATTTCCAAAAGGATTCATACCATCTGTTGATAACCCTAAGCGGAGGTTTCTGTCTTCGGTTCCAAATTCAGGATACAATTCATCCATTTTTTTCCATTGCTCTCCGTCGGATGCATGACTAATAATGTCATCCCCCCCTCGCTCCCTTTCTGCATGCCACGTAAACAATTTAGCATCATCGGGGTTTGCAAACAACCTTTTTAGTCTGGGCACAATTGGGAGATACCACATAACTTTTGCGGGTGTTTTCTTATCGCTAAATGTACTGTCTTCATCCCCAACATTGATTGATTCTTTCTCCTTGGCTTTGTATCGAGACTCCCCACAAACTAGACAGTTGTTCAATTTTTTTTCCTCCATCGACCTAAACAACATACAATCATTAGGGCATGCATGTATCTTCTCCAATTCCATCCCCATTGGACACAATATTTTTTTCGCATCATATACTCTATTGGGCAACAAATTACCTACGGGTAGCAATTCTTTCACAACCTCGAACAACTCACTCATCCCTTTATCGGTAATCCCATGTCTTGCCTTCAAATTCATCATCAACAATGTTGCAGCCATAATACAATGCCTAGATCCCTTGTATAATGGTGTCTCTTTATCATTCAACATTGCCGCTAAAACGCTAGGCTTTCCCACAAATTCCCTAGCAACATCGTACACCAATTCTCCTAGATCATCATCATATTCCATATTTTGACTACCAATTTCGATATCGGGCATATCCGTGTCAACTTCAACTTCACCATGCCATATCCAATGTGTATAGTTAGGGTCAAAACCACGACAAATCAAATGTTCACGTATAACCATTCCATCGTCAAAATAAGCATTGTTTTTACAATCTTTGCATGGACATCTAACAGCCTCAACCCCGTTGCTATTTGCATCCTCGAAAGCCACATTAATAAATTCTTCAATCAACTCACTATACTCGACGGACAATCTATTATTTTGCCTTATAACTTCAACTCGATCCATATCAACAACGTCCCACAATGTCTAACCCAAACGGAATTTCTACAACAAACTCCTATATAATCATAAAGCAATATTAATAAATCGTATGAATTAATAAATGAACAAATTCATATAGAAGCCGTAAATTCAAACCTTCGTGTAACTCGTAAGTGGGAGAAAATCACAAACAAATGCCTTGATTGCCTTGGAATGACCTTCAAAATGAGGATGATTGGTTTTAAGAAACAGCCCACAAGCTCAAATAGCTAAACTTCTATCTTTTTGAGAAAAAGTGTGGTTTTTAAGGAAGATCCCGTAGGTCATACGAACTCGTAGGGAACTTAATATACCTATTCGATTTCGAATTCAAATTCGTATATATTTTAAAGAACTAGCGATGACTGATTCGAACTCGAATATATGTAAAATGCTTCCTGCGATATCGTATCTCATATCGCCTACAATCCTGTATTTTGGCCGAATTCCGTTACGATATCGAAAGACAAAAATCTATATATAGAAACATAACGGCCCAAAAAAAAATTCACCCAGCCACCGAATCTCATAAACCCCAAAGCGGAAATAACAAGAAAATTTCTGGTAATCTCCAAGAACATCATCAATTCGACCATGGATAGTAATCATGCTGACATTGTCCCTATCACTGCCAACGAAGAGGTTGTTGTTACCCCCAAGTTCAACGAGCCGGATGAAGATTCAATATCGAAAGAGGTAAACTTTTGATTATAGCTTATGGAGTCAATATTTGATTAGATCTTTTGTAACCCTTGGCTTATGGAATCCATATTAATGTTATGAGATTGATAGTTGATGAGGAAACTTACAATATTTTTTGGGCTTGAATATTACTTTCACATGTTGTAAATTCAACTTATAAGCACACTGATGGTTTAGGATTTGTTATGATATAAATTCTGAATCTCCTTGTTATTGGGCATATGTGAACGTGTTTTGACAGAGTGTTGAGCCGATGCAACCAATCACAGATGGAGACGGTATTGGTGAAACCTCTTCTACCTTGCTATCACTATGTTTAACAGAAGATGATGCAGACAACAGTGATGAGGATGATGGTGAGCATGATGATGGTGTTCTTGTACAACCACAACCATCAGTACCGATTAAGAAGATATGAAAACCTTGCTATGGTTGGATTAGAGATGGCGACACCATTGATGATGAAGAAAACTTTTGATAATACCGGCCCAATACCATACTGGGCCGGGACTAGGGGCCCATGGCCCAGGGTTAAGAGTATAGCGCCTTTCCCCGGATAGAGGCGCTTCCGGACAAAAGGAAGGACAAAGAAGTGGTCCTGACCCTTATCTGAAGCAAGCAGTATCAACTATAAATACTCGACTCAAACAGTGAACAAGGTATGTGACTTATATCTCTCTACTTATATTGAGAGTTCAATCCGTACGTTTACCTTCTCCACTATCCCCATCTCATCATCACGCCGGAGCTTCCTCCCCGGGACGCTTCCCGGGGATTGTTTTGCAGGATTGTACTGGACCAGCCGAGAAGGTGACCCGGGCAAGTGTTAACCCGGAGACGGACGGATTTTGGTAGCATCAATTGGCACGCCCAGTGGGACATCTTCCACCTTTGCATGATGGAGTCGCCAAGGAGAGGGCGCGGGCGCCCAAAAAAGAACACGGTACCTTCAGGGGGTAGTCCTCTTCCACCTCCGGGAGACGAGATGACCTTGAGGCAGTTGCAGGAGGAGGCTAGGCACCAGCGGGAGCTAGGGGTACCGCAGGACGGCCACGTGGAAACTGCCTCTGACGAAGCCGACTCAGAAAGAGAGTACCAGGAGGAGCCAGGACCAATGCCCGCCGGGGGTGGTAGCCCCCGGGCCCAGGGACCTGAAGTTCGGGAGGAGAGGCAATCCCTGGCTGATACGGAGGAGCTGGCGGCGTTGGAATTCATGAGGGCCAATAAGGAGTTGTACCGACAATGGGTACTCTCTATCCGGGATGGTCGGAGACGGAAGGAACCCGGGGAGAACCAAGCGGGCCCTCCACGGGGGTACCAAAGAGAGGTTATTGACTTGGATGGAGTCGTCCAGCCGCCGAGGATCCAGGGGCGCGTGAATTCTTCCACCATCCCACCCTCTTTCCCTCCGAGTTTCGGGGTAGGAGGGGGAGTGGTCGTGGGACAGCAGTCGAATCTGGTCCCCCACGCTCCGCCTTATTACCCACGTTCCAGCTGGGAGGCGGGGCAAATTGGGTACGATTTGCCAGTTATGCCGGCAGGGTCGTTGGGTTATCAAGCCCCCGGGGTCCAGGGGAACCCGACCCAGTACTCTATGCCCATGTACGGATCAATGGGGATGAACTACAGTTACCCGGAGAGATATTATCGGGAGGATGATAGGATGCGGGGGTACCAGGTGGCGCAGCAGGACCCAAACTCTTTGGAGGCTCGACTGGATAAACTGGTGGGAAGAAACGGGGCTAAACCTACCTCCCCTTGGGTGCCTCGAGTGCTTGCGTACCCATGGCCGCCGGGCCTCCGGACCCCGGAAGGAATCCCAACATATAATGGGGAGACAGACCCGGAAGAGTTTGTTAGAACATACCAGAACCTAATGGTATCAAGGGATTTCCCAGAGGAATTAAGATGCAAGTTGGTGGGTTGTTACCTGAGAGGAAACTGTCTTTCATGGTTTGATTCCTTGCCCCGAGAAAGCCTTAGAGATTATTACGATTTCTCCAAGGCTTTGCTGTTTAGATACGCCGGGCTAAAGAAGGAAGGAAAGCAGCTGACGGAGCTTCTGGCCACCCGGCAGAAGGCTGCGGAGGGGTCAATGGAATACTACCGAAGGTACATGGATGATAGTATGAAGGTCGTTGACAGGCAGCAGCAGGAGAAGGCGGTGATTAGTGGGTTTATAAATGGCCTGAGGGACATGGCGTTGTTCCAGAAGTTGATGGAAAACATCCCGGAAACCTTTCACAACTTGCAGATGGCAGTGCAACTGTACTGCGCGGTTAACGATGCCACGCGGAAAAGGAAAGAAGAATCCGGGGGATTCCTCCCGGATAAAATGGAAAGAAGAAGGACGGCGGACCAAAGTAAAAGGGATCCGGCCCCCGCACCGGCAAACCGGGCAAGAGCGGACAGCTTCACCCCGCTCAGCAAATCCCGAACGGAGATCCATGCTATCCACAAGGATTTGTTCCCGGATCCGCTGCCTATCCAAGGGACCCCGTCTAAGGAAAATGTAGATAAATGGTGTGCTTATCACAAATCTTATGGGCATTCGACGGAGGGGTGTAGGATGCTGAGGAATGAGATAGAAAAATTGATAGAAAGGGGGCAGTTGAGAGATTGCGTGGCGATGGAGGCGAAGAAGGAGAATCCCCGGGAGCAGCCTCAAGAGCAGCCCCGGAGGAGGTGGCGGCCTAACGCGGGGAGAGGAAATGGGAGAAACCAAGGCAATCAGGGCAATAGGGCCCCGGGAAGGCCCGCTATAGCTGCTGCACCAGTCCAAGCAGTGGAGCCTGCCCCGGCACCCAACAGGATGATCAACGTGATAAGTGGAGAAATTGGAGAGGCCTGCCAGTCAGTTTCCGCTATCCGGGCTCGGACGCGATATGTTCCCCCGGGGGAGGTTCAGGGGAAAAGGTTTCGTCCCGATGAGACGCTCACTTTTTCTGAGATGGATGCAGCCCCGCCGCAGATGCCCCACTCAGACCCAATGGTAGTAACGGCGGAAATTGAAGGTTTTTTGGTTAAGAGGGTGTTTGTGGACGACGGGAGCAGCGTGGAGATTATGTTCGCTTCCTGTTTCGACCAATTGGGGATTGGGAGGCAGAACTTGAAACCTCCCTCGTCTCCCTTGTCAGGGTTCACAGGTAAGCCAGAAGTACCTTTGGGGGTGATTCCCCTTGTAGTGTGTATGGTGGACGAAAAGGATCGGAGCAAGAGGGTCTCAGTGACTTGCAACTTTGCGGTTATTGACGCACCCTCACCATACAACGTAATCATAGGAAGACCATGGCTAACCCAAGCGCGGGTGGCGAGTTGCCCGTATCTGCTGACGATGAAGTTCCCCACTGCGCAAGGTGTGGCGGTTGTGCGGGGAAGTCAGGCAGTAGCAAGGAGTTGCATGATGACAGCGATCTTGGACGCGAAGAAAGCAGTAGGGGCGGTACACGGAGATGTTCCCCGTCAGGAGCTGGAGGAGATGCAGGTGGCGGACAAAGGGACGGTCACGGTGGGTAAAGACCTCCCGGACGAAGTAAAGAGCGCTCTGAAAGAACTCCTGGCCAGATACCAAGGAGTATTTTCATGGAGCCCGGAGGACATGGTGGGAGTGTTGCCGGAGTTGGGGGTGCACAAGCTGAACATAAGCCCGGCAACAAAACCAATCAGGCAGAAGAAAAGACCTGTAGCCCCGGAAAGAGCAGAATTTATAAAGAATGAAGTAAAGAAGTTGGAGAAAGCCGGGGTGGTCGAGGAAATCATTTACCCGGAATGGATAGCTAATCCGGTCTTAGTCAAGAAGCACGATGGCAGCTGGCGCATGTGCATTGACTTTACAGACTTGAATAAGTGTTGCCCCAAAGATAGTTATCCTCTCCCAAACCTGGATCGGTTGGCAGAAGCCATCGCGGGCTACTCGGTGCTAGCCTTCTTTGATGCGCACAAAGGTTATCACCAAGTGCAGATGTACGAAGCAGACAAGGCAAAAACTTCCTTCATCACCGATTTTGGAACTTTTTGCTACAAGAAGATGCCCTTCGGGTTGAAGAACGCGGGGGCTACCTACCAGAGGATGGTGGACAAGCTTTTCAAGGATCAGGTGGGAAGGAACATGGAGGTGTATGTTGACGATATGGTGGTAAAAAGCAGGGCTTACGGGGCTTTCTTAAATGACCTGGAAGAGATGTTTGAGAAGCTAGAGAGGAGCAATCTGAAGTTGAACCCCTCCAAAAGCACCATCGGAGTAGGCGCGGGGAAGTTCCTAGGCTTCATGGTGTCAAGCAGGGGCATCGATGTTAACCCGGAAAAGGTGGAGGCCATAGCCAAAATGACCTCCCCAAAGTCGGTGAAGGAAGTTCAGCGGTTAACCGGGTCCCTAGCGGCTCTAAGTCGATTCCTGTCAAAGGGGGCGGATAGGCAGTTGCCTTTCTTCAATATTCTCAGGAGGGCCAAGACGTTTGAGTGGTCCGGGGAATGTGAGAAGGCATTCCAAAATCTGAAGGTGCACCTTCAACAGCTGCCAACTCTGAAGAAACCATTCCCGGGGGAGGAGCTTTTTCTGTATATAGCGGCATCCCGGGAGGCAGTAAGTGCTGTGCTAATCAAAGAGGAGGAGGGGAAGCAGCACCCAATCTATTTTGTTAGCCGGGCACTTCGGGGGGCAGAAACCCGGTATACCGAGTTGGAGCAGCTGGTCCTGGCGTTGGTGCATGCTTCAAGGAGGCTTAAACCCTACTTTCAAGGGCATCCCATAGTGGTCCTTACCAATTATCCGCTAAGGCAGATCATGTTCAAACCAGAGGCATCAGGGAGGATGATGAAATGGGCTATAGAGTTGGGAGAGTATGAAATCAGATATGAACCAAGAAAGGCTATCAAGGGCCAGGCCCTAGCGGATTTCTTGTTGGAATCAGAAGCAAGGATAAATGAGGAACAAGAGGCGCCTAAAACTCCGGAGAACATGGCTAAAGCGGAGACAGACCCGGCCTGGAAGTTGTATGTGGATGGATCGGCTCACTCCGGGGGCAGCGGAGCGGGAGTACTGATAGTCAGCCCGGAAGGGAAGGAGTATCCCTACGCAGTTCAATTCACTTTCAAAACAACCAACAACGAAGCCGAGTACGAAGCGCTGATCGCGGGGTTAAGGTTGGCAAAAGAGATGGGCATTAAAACTATCACGGCACACAGCGATTCTCAGATTGTGGTGCAGCAGGTAAAGGGAGAATATGAAGCCCGGGAGAAGAGCCTGCAAAAGTACCTGGAAGCGGTAAAGCCTCTGATAGCCGGTTTTGAAACTTTTAACTTGGTTCAAGTTCCCCGGGAGAAGAACTGTAAAGCAGATGTTTTGAGCAAGTTGGCTTCCTCAGAATTAAAACCTGAGCCCGGCCAAAAGTTGTACTTGGAGGTACTAGGGAGAAGGAGTTACCAGGAGAATGATCGAGTAATGCTGGTAAACAAGGAAGAATCCTGGATCGCGCCCATGCGGGCGTACCTCGAAGAAGGAACCACCCCGGAGGATAAGGCCCAGGCCCGGAAGCTGAGGGTTAAGGCGCCGAAATATGTGGTCCAAGAAGGGGAGCTGTACAAGAGAGGATACCTCCAACCTCTGCTCAAATGTGTGGAAAGAACAGAAGGTCAGCACCTTATCCGGGAGGTGCATGAGGGATCTAATGGCAGCCATCAGGGAGCTCGCACGGTGGCCAGGAGGATCTTGAGGCTGGGGTATTATTGGCCAACATTGTTTAAGGATGCGGAAGAACATATACAGAAGTGCTTGGCATGCCAGACGTTTGCCCCGCTAATCCACGTTCCTCGGGAAGAACTGGTCGGAATCACAGGTGCGTGGCCGTTCAGCAGATGGGGAATTGACTTGGTTGGACCATTCCCGACTGCCCCGGGAGGAGCCAAGTACTTGATTGTGGCGATCGACTACTTCAGCAAATGGGTGGAGGCAGAACCGCTCACCAACATAAGGGGGCTAACTTGTGTCAAATTTTGCTGGAAGAACATCATCTGTCGATTTGGTATCCCGAAGGTCATAGTAACGGATAACGGGGCGCAGTTTGAGAATGATCCTTTTAAATCATGGTGTGTTAAGTATGGTATAGAGCAGAAGTTGACGTCGGTATACCATCCCCAGGCGAACGGGCAAGTAGAGGTCACCAACCGCACCATCATCAAAGGACTGAAAACCCGCTTGGAAGGCGCGCGGGGAAATTGGATCTGGGAGCTACCCAGCGTTCTTTGGGCCCACAGGACTACAGAAAGCTCAGCTACCGGGGAATCTCCGTATTGCTTGGTGTACGGGTCGGAGGCAGTAATACCCGCAGAAATAGGGATTCCGAGCCCTCGAACGCAGCATCAGCGCCCGGAAGAAGAAGACGCTGGACGGCGCCTTGACTTGGACCTCCTGGAAGAAAAGCGAGAGAATGCAGCACTTCAGGAAGCCAAGGTGAAGGAGCGAGTAAAAAGGTATCACGACAGAAGGGTGCGAAAGGAAGTCTTTACCCCGGGAAACTGGGTGATGAGAAGAAATGATAAGAGCCACCAATCCCCGGAAGGGAAGCTGGCTCCCAACTGGGAAGGGCCGTACAAGATTAAGGAAGCATACCCGGGAGGGAGCTATGTGCTGGAGGACAAACAGGGAAAGGAGATCCCCAGAAGGTGGAACGTAGCTAACCTGAGAAGGTTTTACGGGAAGTAGAACGCCCCGCATCGTACCACGGCCACTAAAGCATGAATATGCTAGGCATAAATATTCCAGGTATGGATATGCCCCCCCAGAAGCGTGAATACGCTAAGCATGAATATGCTAGGCATGAATATGCCAGGTATGGATATACCCCTCCCCGGAAGCATGAATATGCCCGGAGAGAAAACCCGACATTTAGCGTTGTTCTGGGTTTAAGGAAGATTTGCAAAAAGGGACCCATGGGTAGCTCCCATTAGGGTGCCCCGCTAAAGTGGACCCGGAGCTTGAATGAAGCCCGGGGGCCAAGAGATGTAAGGTTACAAGAAAGAGTTAATGAGAAGGGTTTCTTTTTATTTTCAAAAAGGCAATTTTATTCAATCTTTGAGTCGCATGAACATGCGCCCATATTGCAAAGAAACTATTACAAAGAATTTTATACATCGCATGGACATGCGGTCATATCACAAAAGAACGATTACATAGTATTTTGCATACAGGTTCCCCTATCTATGTATCGATTACACCCACTTGGGGCCTGACCCGGAAGCACCCTCAGGGTTACCCGGGCGGAAACCCCCTCCAAAGAACTGAGAAGACAGGAGATCTTCGGCGAAACGGGCATCCGGAGCCTGATTGAACGCAAGCTCCTCCTCCAATTGAGCGGCATCTTCTTCATTCAATTCTGGGATAGGGATAACCACGGACCCTTCCGGAAGTGGCTCTGCCAAGCGCATCCTCCTTACCCCGGCCGACGTAACAAACTTGTAATTAGGAAACAAGTCTGCTACACTCTTACCTTTCTCTTCTCGGCTGATGCGGGTACCTTCTGCGGTTTTCATTCCCTTTGTGGTAACACCCGAGTCAGCAATTTCCCGGATGCGCCTTATCCGACGAATTACCTCCTCCGGGTCAATAGACACGGTCATATCCTCGTACCGTTCATATGCCACATCCACCTCCACTCGAGCGGGGACCCGGCGAAGGCTAGAAGGATAGGGCTCTGCCACTCCTGCGGCTATCTTGGTATGCCACTCCACGGCATCCAGATAGGCCTTGTGATTAGGAGCCCCCTCACCAAACTTTTTCGGCATGGCCTCCATACGTTCAATTGTTCTGCGAACCCCGGTCGGAATATCGGTAAGAGGAGACACCCCAACTATGCCATTTCTAAGTCCCAGAAGGTGATAAGATAGCCGGATGGTCAGTAAAGCATCCTGGAGGACCCTATTTCTATGGGTAAGGGATCGATTCTCCTTCTCGAAATCACACAGAAGACGATTCTGAGCGGAGCGGGTTTCCAATGTCCGGAGTTTTTCTTGCGCCCGCTCTAGTTCACCCCACACCATACCAAGCTCCCGGGCGGTGCGACGACGAGAGTTGTCCTGAAGGGTTTGCAATTCGGCAATGGTCTGGTGGGAGTTTAAGGCTTCCCGCATATGATCGGAGGCAAGGTCGAAACATTGATTTAAAGACCCGAACTTGGCCTCGACCGCCTTAAGAAATAATACCAGGGCTCGGATCGTTCCAAACTCCTGGAGAAAGCAGTCCAGCCCTGCCTCGGCCAATGCCCGGGTGGCCTGGTCACCCCCAAACCTCCAATGAGCTAGTTTTCTTTGAAGAAAAGAACATTGGAGGCATCCAGCGCGGGGGAGTGAGAAGTAGGTACCAGAAGAACTACTAGGATGAGCAAAAACGTAAGGCACAGACCCGCGCGGGAGAATTCCCTTTAAGGGGCGCTCGGTCTACAAAAAATGAGTGATTTTATCAAAAGGCAGAACTTATATTAATCAAAACGGGCACTGAGGCCAAAGTTCTACACATGCCTCCCGGGGAGGAAGATTACAAAAAAAAAACACTTGAAAACTACAAAAGGGAAAACTGGAGTCTAGGGAAATACATCATCCGCAGCAGGGTCTTTTCCTCCCGGGGTAGCATGAGCTCTCTTCCATCTCCTCTCCAGTTCGGCCACATCCTCCTCAGACCAGAAGGGGCCATAGTAGGCGGGGGCGTCCACTTTTGGCTCGTCCTCCGGGCACTCAGGAAATCCCACCTTCCGGACAGCCTTCCGGGATTGATACAGCAGATCATCGTGCCCCCTCGGAAGTCCCACGGTGTAAGCACCGGTATTCTCCTCAAGGACAGCCTGGTACCCGAAGTTATCAGGAATAGCGCAGAATTCCTGATAACTGTCAGCCCAGTGGGGCGTCTCAGGGACCACCCCGTAAGCATTGAAATTTTCTGGGCCGGGGGATTCAGGAACGGCTGTCTCTTTAGTCCCCGGGAGCTTGATCTTCTTAATGTCCGAGGCTGAAGGGGCCCGGGAAGACATTTTAAGCGATTCCCATAGTTGGGGTACCAGGTTCTCCAGCTTGGCTTCCTGAAGAGACCTCCAGCGGTGGCTCAGCAGATCGCTTGCCTTGGGACGATAATAGGATTCCTGGGCTTCGAGACGAGCAGGTCCCGGAAGCCAACCCCGCAGCCTGCGGTACATCTCGTGGCAAGCGTCCTCACTAGCTGCAACGGCAATGTCCTCCAGTCTTTTCTCGAAGTCGGCCGAATGGAGAACTTTCCGGACCACAGCGTCCAGGGCCTCGAGCTGGGCCTCTTTCTTGTCCTTCTTAAGAGAAGAATATTTCTTCTCCACCTCCACCAGCTTCGCCTCTTTCTCAGAGAGCTTCTTCTCCCGCTCGGCGAGTTTCCTTTGAGAAGTCGCCAACCGGGCTTCCAGGTCGTTCCTCTCGGCCAACTTCTCCCGGGCGTCGCGGAGCTCCCTCTCCTTCTTAGCAAACAAGCCCGCGCTGTACTTAGAATAGGTCCGGTTGAGCGCATCGGCTAATTGGGAGTCCGCCAGGAGCGAGTCGGCGAAGGTGGTGGTCTGGAAAATCAAGCAGGAGTAAGGCTACCTGGAAAAATAGAAACATAATGACGAGCAATAAGATTTAACATACCTCTTCCCTACCCTCAGGGATAGTTTGAGAATCATCCCGCACAGGAGAGTCCACGGGTGGAGGAGGTGGAGTCGGGGTTGCACTTTCTAACCTTTGGCGAGAAGGCGGAGGAGTTTCCTTATCGTCGGTCAGAGGCCGCTTGAAGCGAGAGCTAGCCCCACCGCTGAAAGTAGGATGCCGGATGAAAGTCCTTTTCCCGGGGCTCGGGGAAGATCCTGGGGCTTTCTGTTGAGAAGACAATTGCTGCTGGCGGGTCCCCTGGGGTGTGAACTCAGGACCTTCGGAGGCGTCCGGACCAGGCGGGGAGGCCACTTGCTGCTCAGGAGTAGCTGCTCCCGGACGAGGATTTCTCTGCCGATTGTGGTCCCCGGAAGGCATCCTGTTGAAGGGCGTAACGTCCGCGTGTAAAGCTGGCTGAACTGAAATCAAGTAAGGTAAAAGGTCAGAATGAGGCACATGTACATATATATATAAAAAGAAAAAGAAAGTCGTTAATAGGCACCTCCAGCCGGCCATACAGCGGAGATGGTGGGAAGGGAGAAGAGTTCTCTAGGGTATATCCCGCGGGGCCAATAATAGCCCGCGTTCCCAGTCTTAAAAAAGGCGTCCATGTCTAGGGGGGAGAGGCGAAGAAAGTTATGATCATTGGAAATGTCTGCGGGAAGGTAGGAGAAGGATTTTTTGTCCTCAGGAACGAGGGAATCGTTCCAGGGGGGCATTGGATACGCCCGGGAATCGCAGCGGAAGAAACCCTTCGCGAGATACCCCTTGGCAGATCTGGGCTTACTCCTGATAAAATCCTTTGTCCCGGAGCGGATCACAAAGGAAAACACCCCTGGGAAAGACGCGTGAGCACGCCGAAGGGCGTAGAAAGAACGAAAGAGATGGAGGGAGGAGGAGATGTTGCATCTCGCGCAATTGACCAAGAAGGCCAGCACCAATACGACCCCGTTGGGGTGAAGCTGGGCCGGGGCCATCCTATAGAAATCAAAGATCTCGGAGAATAAAGGAGGAAAGGGGAGGCTGAGCCCGTATTGGAAGTGAATCCGGGGAATGCAAGGTACTTCCCGCTCGGATGTACCCGGGAGGAGTTTGGATAAAGACGCATTCAACGGAAGAGGAATAAAACAGCGTTTAACTAAATCTACGACGTCCCTATCTAGAGAAGGAGCAGGCCCGGAAAGATTTAAAAACTTATGACCCGAAGGCTTCACTCCATGAGTAGGACCCCGGGGAGCATCCTCGCCCGCCTCACCGAGCGTCTCCTCATCCTGACCCTCCCGGAGGTGGCTAGGATGCCCGGAGGGGTGTGAACCCTCCCCACCCAAGGGCGACGCGTCCGGGGCGTTTAGTTCCCGGGGCGTACCCAAAGCCTCGGAATGAGTATCCGGGGAAGAAATTGGGGAGGAGGCCAAGCTATCAGCCGCCCTGAACTGGACTTCAAACTGGCCTTGAACTTCCTCGGTGTTCAAGGAGGAACCGGAGTGGAGCGGGGAATCCATGAAAGTAAGAGGAAGAAGGAAGAAGAGCTTACTTGGCTGAAAAGGCGAAAGGCTGGAAAACGGAGCGTCTGGAAATTATGCGAAGAAAGTAATCCAGTAAGAAGGATCAGGCCCTTTATATAGGGAGGTGAATAGAAAACGTCGCCTCAAAAGAAGGAAAAGCAACCGCGACACGGTAAACGAGGCCCTGTTCGATGCAGAATGCGGAGAGGCGGCGTCTGAAATTGATTCCAACACGGAAGGGTCCTACCAAATAATAATGGAAGGGAGCGCAAAAGACCAATCCCCCGCGTAGCAAAACCCGGGAGACTGGTCTGGGGGGCTAGTGATAATACCGGCCCAATACCATACTGGGCCGGGACTAGGGGCCCATGGCCCAGGGTTAAGAGTATAGCGCCTTTCCCCGGATAGAGGCGCTTCCGGACAAAAGGAAGGACAAAGAAGTGGTCCTGACCCTTATCTGAAGCAAGCAGTATCAACTATAAATACTCGACTCAAACAGTGAACAAGGTATGTGACTTATATCTCTCTACTTATATTGAGAGTTCAATCCGTACGTTTACCTTCTCCACTATCCCCATCTCATCATCACGCCGGAGCTTCCTCCCCGGGACGCTTCCCGGGGATTGTTTTGCAGGATTGTACTGGACCAGCCGAGAAGGTGACCCGGGCAAGTGTTAACCCGGAGACGGACGGATTTTGGTAGCATCAACTTTGTTTATCTTGAACCGGCAAACGAGGATGATTTTTTCCCCAAACCTTAGATGTTCATTGTCTTAGTTGACATTGTCCCGCCTCTAGGCTATTTCTACAATTCAACTCTTGTTTTCTTTATCTTACGAGATTGTCACTACTCTTGTTTTATTCTAAGTATTGACATTGTCCTTGTTCTTTTCACTTTTCATGAATTATCAATGGTTCATGAATTCAAATATGTTTTCTGGAAGATTTTCATGCAAAAAATTACGATATTTATCTATCCAGCATGCAGTAACTTAAAAAACTATCCATCAAACAAATGAACTACGTATAGGGTATGCTTGCTGATTCAAGACCACGCACTCTTTCGACTTCGACAACATTTCCGGGTACTCTTTCGATATCGTAAGGTTAGTCTTGTATGACCAAATTAGCAGTGAAATTTCGTTTCATGAAACTTTATTAAAAACCAACTCGTTACGACATCGCAAACAGCACGAGTAATAAGTGCGATATCGAAACAATATTTTATAAACGAAGCGAATTCGAAACTGTCTTTCGTGCACATAACTATTACATGATCAAATGTGATGAATAGATAAAGCATTCAAATTCAATCTTCTTCGGCTTCTGAAGACCATCCTTCACCTGTTGAACTTGAACAGGATTCTGCAGAAATGTCCCAGTACAAAAAACTTTCCATAGTGTACTCTGGTTCTGATGGATCCACAGTAACTCCAATGAAATGTTGTCTGCCTAGTCTGATAATTTCTTCCTTAGCTTCATGGGTCTCCCTAATTTCTTTCTCCGCCCTAATCAGCCCTTTCTCAACCGCACGGCGCATATACTCAATTTTTTTCTGTTATTCATAAATTTTAGCAATAAGTAAAACAACATCCCCATAATTTGATCTTTACAACTGTATATATTATTAATATTGAAGTCAATTTCATAAAAGAATAATTGAGGGAATAACTTACTACACGACGAGTGTATTCCTTGTCAAACTCCTTTTGAGATTCTAAGATTATGTACGAATCATCCCACGGAATTCGTGCTGCCCCAAACCGAGGAAAAAGATATTGAAATTGATTCTTCAAGAAGTCCAGTTTGCGGCGTTGCTCAGGTTCAACAACGTCTTCCCACTCTATATATTGCATACAAGATTCAAATTAGTAATAATGAAATGTGTAACCAAAAAATGTAAAATCATTGAAGATCCAGCACAATGTTGAGTATTAATTGATACCTGTCATCCTATCAGTCCTCAACTTTGCAATTCTTGCTTCCATTGAGATCCTTCTTTGTTCAGCAGGGGATAAATTGCTACTGCCCGCCATAATATGAAAATAAAAACCAAGGAGAGGAGGAAGAAGGAAGAAAACAAAAGGTTTAACTGAAAATGATGGTTGTGATCACATATGTGTTTAATTGGACGAAGAAAACAACAAGTTGTGGTCCCCATGTCATTAGTTGGACGGAGAAAACAACAAGTTAGACAGAAGATATTTTTAGTCCGTTCGTCTACTGACACAGGACTTTCGATATCGAACGTGTATAGTACATACGATACGATATCGTATGCCCGTTAGTCTATTGACACGGCGCTCTGGGCGAGTACATTTTCGATATCAACACATAATGTTTGTGTTACGATATCGTAGCTGTTATATTAATATACAATTTGGCCAGGTCAATGTTTTTCGAACTCGACTCAAGATTCGTTTCATCCAACTTTAGTAAAAACAAACTAGTTACGAAATCGTACGAATCAACATATTTGTTTGCGATATCGTAGATACATATTAACAAACCTACGATATCGTATGTAGTTTCAAAGTACGGCGGTTATTACCGATCGCCGTGAAATATGGAAGGAACAGCCGTTAATTAGTACCCAGAAAACTAGGGCAATAAAAACGACCGAATTTGACTTTCGAACTCGAAAGATGTACACAGTTACGGCGGTTCCTGGGTGTTTTGCGGAACCGCCGTAATTACCTGCCGTAAATCACATGATTTGCACTAGTGGCGATCCCGCGTTTTCCACTGGCCGAATCCCTCAGTTCTCTCTTCGGCATGGGATTCTGGAAGGCTGGAAGATAGATAAAGGTGAGATTAATTTCATTTCCAATAGGATGAATGTAAATAGGTAACTGAAAATTTTAACCATTTCCTAACATAAACCATAGTATATATATGAGCCAAACACCCTCCCCCTCCATTCTTTATCTCTGCTGCCGCTCTGCTTTCTTTCACTTGCCTTTGTGAGGTACTTTCCAATTTCACATTCATATTCATACTCTTTGGGATTCATATTCATATTCTTCATGACTTTTCCACCAAACATGCATATGATCAAAGCTCAAGTTTAGTGCTTGTGAAATGTAGGTGAAATCAACACATGATGTTAGGTTAGAACATTGCGATCTCAAAGGGCTGTCACGTTTAGTTATATTAATTTTAATTTTTCCAAGTTATTTGTTTCCTGATTTAAGCAAATCAATTTTCATAGCATTTAAGATCAACTAGTTGTTCAAGTGTTGTAATTAGAATAATCAATGTTATATATACATATTGACGGATCTAGATTTGGGCAAAAGTGGCAAATGCCACACAAAAATTTAGATTCTTTTTTGTATTTTAGGTGTTTAAATTTTGTCCCTCTACTTTTAAAATATACTTTTAATATTTAAAAAAATTATAAATTTTCCCCACTAGCTACTTCGATAATCCTAGCTCCACCTCTGGTTATACATAAGTTATGTTTGTATGTATAGTTGTATTGAGATTATCTTTTTGTTTGGATGAAAATTCGTCTGAAATATTTGAATGAAAAAGAAGCGGGCATGAATTGAAATTTAATATCATTTTTTATTAATTTAGCCACAAGATTTTGTTTTCAAAACCAAAAAAACAAGAATTTAACTAAATACATGTCAAAATTTGTCATTTCACTTTTATTTTTAAAAGTTACCAAACACTTTCAACTGCTTTTAACACCGATAAACTACTTTACCAAACACTATAAGTGTTTTGCTTTTCAAAAGTTTATCCTCACAGAGAAGCAGAAGTCAGCTTTGCTTATATGCATATATCGTAGAAGAAAAAAAATCAAAACAAAAATTTATTTAAACAATTATTATATCATGTTTACACAATCTTTTACTACTGTACAATTTAGAGGCATTATCATAATAAATCACCCCAACATATATTCATATGGGGTGTGATTCAATTTGGGTGAAATAGTTGGAAAACTTTTCTTTAGCATCTTGAAGCAGCGTCACTTTCCTTTCCAAACGAGGCATGGCACCGACACACAACTTCTTGGGATTCTTCGCCAAATCCCTCATTCTCTTGTTCCTCATTTCTTCATCAATGTCATTGTACATATCTGCGGCGCATCTCAGATGCTGGGGCGTCAAGCTTTCCGGCGATCCCTCGATTGCCATAATTGTATCTTTGTAGTTTTTCAAAGACGTCTCCACATCTTTCAGGCAAAGCTTCTTAGCCAACTGCCGCATTGTCGCGATGCTTCGCCATGATTCTTCACTGCCGTCGATCAATGTCGACTCGTAAAGGTGGAACAAACCAGGATGGCCGATTAGCATTGCGCAGATTTTTACGTAGAGCTGGCCTTTTCCCAATTGACCTTTGTGGTTGGCCATCATGGCACTCGTCACTTGTCTGTAAGTATCCTCACTTTCCGACTTTAGCCTTTCCAAGAACTTTTTGCATTTTTCATGTTTAGCGTTCTTGGCTGGGGTTTGGGTTTGTCTGAATCTGTCCAAAACGAGTTTCCGGTGATAAGCCATCAGATTTTCGTGGCCTTCGAACAGATTAGTGAGCGTCGGCACCAAAACTTCACTGGTCGTGACGTTGTCGTGGAACCGTTTCAGGGCCGCCTGGAACTGGCCCCATTTGTCATCGGAGATGGAATCAGTGTTGCTGAGAAAAGTTTCTTTTACTTCATCCACGAATCTCAAAATTTCTTCTCTCAGATTCTTTTCATGCTTTAAATCCATTTTTACTGTTATCAAATGGAGCTTTGTTTGATTGGATATAGAATGTGGGATCCAGTGGCTCTTATATAGGCAGAGGCACGGATTATATATATAACTAATTAATCCATTTTGGGATAGGATTTCGAAATACTCACTTATGTAAACATATTTCTAAATCCATTTCTAGAAAGGATTTGAAAACAAGTAAAGACGTACGGTATGTTTTTATTTTCTTTTCCTGGATAGAATCGGAATTAATGGTGACAATGAAAAAAATTGCTATTTACCGTAATAATGCAATATTCACTTGTGCGGTAAACATAAATTTCAAAAATGTAGGGAAGTTGAATATTCATATGAAATATATTTTAAGTAACTCATCGTGAACTCCTTTGTTTGTTAACTTATTCATAGTTTTTTAAACTTATCTTGATAGAGTTAAATTAAATTGACCTAACATGAACTGAAATAAAATTTGTTTTGGTACATCAAATCATATTTCATCATAATTGAATTCAATTGTCTTGATATGAAAATTTGTAACTAAGTGTATGCGCCTTATTTGGTCTGATAATTTTATCCACACAAAAGCAATTATTTCAAAACAATGTTAAAGTAATTGAATTTGTAGGAACTATGTGTTAGAATGCAATACTGAATGGCTGAATTGCTCATCTGAGCTTTCTGTATTCATTCATATAAATAGAGGTCTGTACAACTAGATTACCTAATATAACAGATAATTACAGAAAGAATATATTCTAAATATGCTAACTAATATTCAGTAAATATTCTATTTACTAACACTCCCCCTTAGTCGAAACAGGAGCAGAGCGAATGCAAAGACTAGAACGAAAATCTAGAAACAAAGGTGATGGAAGTCCCTTGGTAAAGATGTCAGCATACTGATGAGCCGATGGAACATGAAGAACACGAACCTGTCCGAGAGCCACCTTCTCGCGAACAAAGTGAATATCAATCTCCACATGCTTAGTACGTTGATGGTGTACCGGATTAGACGAAAGGTACACGGCAGAGATGTTGTCACAGTAGACCAAAGTAGCCCGCTGAAGAGGAACACGCAATTCACAAAGTAAGTTGCGCAACCAGCACGTCTCAGCTACAGCATTAGCAACTCCTCGATATTCAGCCTCGGCACTCGATCTGGAGATAGTGGGTTGGCGCTTGGAAGACCATGAAACGAGATTGTCACCAAAGTACACACAATAACCAGAAGTAGACCGACGAGTGTCTGGACAGCCAGCCCAATCCGCATCTGAGTAAGCAGTGAGGGCTGAGGTAGAGGATGCCTGAAGATGAAGACCAAGAGCAAGAGTACCCTGGATGTACCGGATAATCCGCTTGAGAGCCTGAAAGTGTGGTTCTCTAGGGTCATGCATAAAAAGACAAATTTGCTGCACGGCATAGGCAATGTCCGGCCTCGTGAAGGTGAGGTACTGAAGAGCACCGGCAAGACTGCGGTAAACTGAAGGATCAGCTAGAGGGAGCCCAACATCAGCAGCAAGTTTTGACTTGGTGTCCACAGGTGTAGTAGCAGGCTTGCACGAAGTCATCTTGGCGCGATCAATGATGTCCCTGGCATACTTCTGTTGAGACAAGAAAAGGCCTGACTCGGATCGAGTCACAGAAACACCAAGAAAGTAACTCAGAGGGCCGAGATCCGTCATAGCAAACTCAGCACCAAGCAATGCTGTGAGGCGGTGAAGCAGGGCATCAGAAGAGGCGGTGAGAATGATGTCATCAACATATAAGAGCAAGTATGCTGTCTCATTCCGGAAGGTGTATATGAAGAGCGAGTGATCGCTCTGACTGCCACGGAAACCAATCCTGGAAAGATAAGTAGCAAAACGGTGGTACCAAGCTCGGGGTGCCTGCTTTAGCCCGTAGAGAGACTTGCGCAGAAGACAAACCTGGCCTGGATAACGCTGGTCCGAAAAACCAGGAGCCTGATGCATATAAACGGTCTCATGCAAATCCCCATGTAAGAAAGCGTTCTTCACGTCGAACTGGTGAATAGGCCACGACCGAGAGACGGCGATGCTGAGAATGAGCCGAATGGTAGCCGGTTTAACCACGGGACTAAACGTCTCATCACAATCCACTCCGACCTGTTGAGACTTACCGTTAACCACCAGACGGGCTTTGTACCTCTCAAGTGTGCCATCAGACCTGTACTTATGCTTAAATAGCCACATGCAGCGAACAATATTAGCACCAGCCGGCCTCGGAACCAAGTCCCAAGTACCATTTTTAATAAGAGCATTAAACTCATCATTCATGGCGGCACGCCAATGGGGGTCCTGCAGGGCTTGTAGCGGAGATTTAGGAAGAGGGGAGACTTGAGTAGAAGAAGCCAAGAGGTTGTAGCGAGGATTAGGTTTGGAAATGCCAGCCTTAAGGCGTGTCGTCATTGGGTGACGAGGAGGTGGAGGGGGAGGAGGTGGAGGAGGTGAGTGGGTAGTCGGACTGAAAGTGGGCGAGGACCGAGGTGGGGATGGTGGGGATGGCATGGGTGAGGTATCTGGGGAAATTTGATGAACAAGATCCAAAAGAATAGGTGAAGGATCAGATGAGGGTATATCATTGGTGGATGGTTGGGTAAAACCAGACGGAGTGGCGAAAGGAAAAGTAGTTTCATCAAACACAACATGTCTGGAAGTGATGACTCGATGTGAGTTAAGATCCAAGCAACGAGAACCTCTATGGTCGGGAGAAGGACCCAGGTATAAGCATGGAACGGAACGGGGAGCCAGCTTGTGAGGAGCAGTGGCTGAGGTGTTAGGATAACACAGACACCCGAAAGTCCGAAGATGTGTATATGTGGGTTCCCGATGATATAAGATAAAAGTGGGGGTTTGATTATTGATAGCTTTGGATGGCAATATGTTATGTAGGTAGGTTGCCATTTGGAGAGATTCGACCCAAAAACGATAAGGTAGGGAAGCATGGGTTAACAATGTACGGGTAATGTCATTGAGTGTGCGAAGAGCTCGTTCTGCTTTCCCATTTTGAGGTGAGGTTTGAGGGCATGAAAAACGTAGAAGAACCCCTTTTTGGGCACAAAAGGCACGAAAAAGGTTGTTGTCAAATTCACCCCCCATGTCGCATTGGAAAGTTTTGATATTGGACTGGAATTGAGTTTGGATCATTGTATGAAAAAGCACGAATTTGTGGTAGGTTTCAGACTTGTGTTTAAGAGGAAAAATCCAGGTAAAGTTAGAGTAGTCGTCCAAAAACAACAAATAATATTTAAACCCACTAGTGCTGGAAATGGGAGAAGTCCAAATATCACTATGAATTATATCAAACGGTTTAAAAGTAACAGTATGAGAAGGAGAAAATGGAAGACGTCTATGTTTAGAAATTTGACAAGAAGAACAAATAGCCGAACAAGTGGCTTTATTGAAGAACGGAAATCTACGCTTGAGCTGGTCCAAAACATGATCGCCCTGGTGACCCAATCGAGCATGCCATGGCGGTGGTTGGGAAGCGACAAGGGCGGTGGGTGAAAAGGTGTTGGTGGTGACCGGGTACAAATCCCCAAGGCTATTACATCTCGTTTTGATTTTCCCCGACTCTAGGTCCTTGACAGAAAAACCGATTGGGTCAAACTCCACACTAACATTGTTATCAGTAGTAAATTTACGAACAGACACTAGATTTTTAACAATGTCGGGAGTATGTAAAACATTCTTTAGCTGATAAGATGGGCATGTGGGTAAAATTGCAGAACCGTGACCAATGACAGGAATATTATTTCCATTACCAACATAAATGGGAGCTAAATTACTCGAATTAAAATAGGTACGAAGGGTACCTGGATTTGCAGTGAGGTGAGAAGATGCTCCGGTGTCCATGTACCAATTGTCGGAAGGTGTTTGCAGCGAAGTCGTGCTGAAAGCCGGAGAAAATGCTGGTGGACTGGGCTGTTGTGGCCCAAAACTCTGCTGCTGGAGGGGCCTAAAATGCTGATAAGTTGGCCCAAGAATCGGCTGGCCCAGATGAGACCCAATTAGGGCCTGACCCGCGAAGTACCCAGGACCCGCGGCCTGACCCGCAAAGTACCCAGGACTCGCGGGCTGAAACGGCCCAAGGCCCAGCTGCTGGCCTGAAAGAAGTCCAGATCCCTGCGCCTGTGGAGTCTGCTGCGCCGCCGACGGGAAGATCTGACCGCCCGATGATGCCGCGGCAGTAGGGTAAGCGCACGGCGGTGGGGCCCATCCACTCGGCCAAGATGCCGCCGGCGCCGTTGGGAACCAGGCCGCCGGTTGCATTGGTCGCGGACCTGAGTTGAAAGCTCCGGATGGCAGCCGATTTGTGCTGTTTTGGCCGGAATTTCGACGGCCGCGCGATCGGTTTCGACGAGCCGAGTTGTGCTCGGCACCAGTGGACGGTCGCGGAGTAGTGGCTGCAATCATGACATGGTTCTCCTCCATGTGGCGGCTCCGGCGAGATTCCTCCCGGGTGAGCATGCTCCGGGCGACGGAAAACGAAGGAAGAGGCGACATCTGACTGATGATGCTGCCAACAGTGTCGTATGATGAAGACAATCCGTTGATAAGTTGCAGAACAAGGCGTTGTTCGCTAACTGGGGCCTCGACATCTCCAAGCTGATTTGCCAGTGATTTCAGAAATTGGCAATACGCTGAGACGGAGGGAAAAGAATCTAAACGAGCATTGATGAAACGACTTTCGAGATCGGCTGCTCGAGCGGTGCTGTTGTCGTGGAAAATACCCTTGACACGAAGCCAGGCAGCACGCGCAGATGATCCGACTTGGATGACGGTGAGGAGAAGATCCTCGCTGAGGGTACCGTAAATCCAGCTGAGAACTATGGCATCAAGCTGGTTCCAAGTGTCTTCAGAAACATCAGAAGGTCGAGGTGAGCCGTCAATGTGATGAAGCACGCTGTGTGCGCGAGCAGTAATTTGGAAAAGTTCAGCCCATGTGTGGTATTGGACCTTATGGAGATCAAGAATAAGGGGAATTTGATTTCGGATGTTGGTGACAGATTGCGCGGAATGGAAGCTTTGTTTTGGTGGTGGTGGTGGTGGTGGTGGTGGTGGTGGTGGAGTCTGATCACCGGTGGGAGTAGTAGCCGAGGCCATAGGATCAAAAAGAGAAAAAGATACAAAAAAATTGATTAAGGCTGTGATACCATGTTAGAATGCAATACTGAATGGCTGAATTGCTCATCTGAGCTTTCTGTATTCATTCATATAAATAGAGGTCTGTACAACTAGATTACCTAATATAACAGATAATTACAGAAAGAATATATTCTAAATATGCTAACTAATATTCAGTAAATATTCTATTTACTAACACTATGTAAAGTTAACCAAAGGTCAAAACCAGCAAGTTCTCAGAAGATCAGCGGTTGAAAGATATAGCCTACACTCATAATATGTGAAGCATGTTTGATGTATTTAGCTTCTGAGATCAGTTTTCTCTCTCTAAAAATTGATGTTCTCCCTTCTCTCTTCCTTTTTCAAACAATTCCTTCAATGTTCAACTTTTCGATTACCTTTTCTTTCCCAATTCATACCGCTCTGACAGTCTAACGGTCGGAAACGGGCACATCACCGCCGTACCCATGGAGGCTCCTCCACTCCAACGCGGTGGCCAGGGCCGTAACAAATATTTTCTTCAAGCTCTAGATACCCGCCCCCCTCCGCTCCAACCATACCTGCCATCCAACCCAGAAATCATACCCAAAACTTGCTACAAATGAGGGATTTCATGTATTGTTATTCGCAATGAGGCAGAGAAATTTGCTTCACACTATAAGAACGCTCTTGTTGGGAAATTTGTAAAAGGCAAGCCCCCTATGGAAGTTTTCCAAGACGCCTTCAAATCAGTGGATTTCAAGGGAAGATATCAGTTAGGAAAAATCGATTCCAGGCACATATTGATCGGATTTCAAGGTAAGGAGGACTACCAGAGACTGTGGTTCAAAGACAACTGGATTTTTGGTGGTGTTGCCATAAAGGTGTTAAAATGGACGATTGACTTCACACCAGAGGCTGAATCATCTATTGTCCCTGTTTGGGTAAATATCCCCAAGGTACCTGTATTCTTTTACAATATTCCAATGATTGAATCTATGGGGAATCAAATAGGGAAATTGATTAAGATGGATTTAGCCACTGCTACACTATCTAGACCTTCAATTGTTAAAATATGTGTGGAGGTTGATGTTAAACAAAAATTACCTAATTCTATCAGAGTAGGGATAGAGGAAGATGGGATTGAATATGGTGTGGTTAAGCTCCCAATAGAATTTGAAAACCTCCCCTACTACTGCTATCACTGTAATTGTACTGGCCATTTTGAGGAGCAATGCATTTTTCTTCATCCTGAGCTCAAGAAGCCTAGAATCCCTAGTAATGTGTCTCCTCATAATGCTGTCAAGATTACTGAGCCTATTTATGGTACTACTGTGCCTGTTCATGCTGGTCCTGTGGATACTCTTGTGCCTGCAAATACTGTGGTGCATGTTCAACAAGCTGGTCCTTCAGGTGTCTCTGCTCATGATAAGGCCAAGACCATTCAAGCTCAGAAATTCCAGAAACCTCAGAGGAAACAAAAAACCTATGTACCAAATACTCATTAGCAGGATTTTAGCATTCATAAGAGCAAGTCCAAAAGATTCTTCAAAATTTTTTCTAAAATAGAGAATGGAAACCCTATATTCTCCAAATATTTTTTACTCAAATCCAACAGTATCTCTACTTTAGAGATTTTATTAATAACTTTTTTCCTTTTTTCTTTTTTTTGGCATTAAGAAATTTGCCAAAATTAGCTTTTTTTCTTTTGCAATGCGCATGAATTCCGTTCCTCAAAATTTATTTGCCATTCTGCATATTTAGCAAAGCAAATCTTCGCTCTTATCAATTTTGCTATAATAGCAAATAGGATAGCAAATCTGTTGGAGTGGAAAAATACACAAAATCTCTAAAAATTGACAAAATCTCTATTATAGCATATCTGTTGGACTTGCTCTAATGCTCAAATGGATAAGAATTCAGATGCTCTAATCCATCCCTCTATGACTGCACTATTGCCTTTCCTTTTTATCTCTAAGCCCTCAGTGGATGGAGAGAAAGATGTTAGCAAGGATCTGAATAATGTGATCATGAATACTCAGAAGCAGCAAGATCCAACTAAGGAATTAATTGGTGTAGGCTTTACTATCACAGATCCTCCGATAGTCACTCAATCCTCAACTACTGAGTTAGGGAATATCTTTTCACCAGAGCCCTCTATCTATGGATCCCCACAACAAATCTCTGATTCTCAACAATCTTTACCTATTAAGGGGACAATCAAATTTTCTACTTCCAACTCTGATCCTATTAATAGGAGAGGAAAAGGAAAAGTTAAGGATGACATTCTCTCAATAACAAAGAAGAGTAAGCCTTTCTCTCCCTTCAATACTCTTTCTGCTGCTAAAAGTTTCTTTGCCTCTCTGCAGAAGAAATATCAAAACAGATTCCATGTCCTAGCAACTGAGGATGAAGAGGAGCATCAAGAATCTGAGGAGATTTCAACATCCAACCCACATCTTCAGGCTCAACAAGTGGATGAGGTAAGCCTTTCTCAGGTAAATCTAGAAACATCCATCTCCATGACTGGTCAGAAACAGAAGATTTCCAAAAATAAAAATAAAAAGGTCTCCACCTCCAAAAATGACTCCTATGTAACTCAGTTAAATAAGATCATAACTAGACAGATTAGTGTGGAACATAAGAGGAATGGAAACTTCTTTAGACAGATTAGAAATTTACCAATTAGACATAACTTTGATCTTGTTTTCATCATAGAACCCATGCATGATAATTTTAAATGTGAACATTATAGACAAATTTTTCACTATGATAATTGCATGTATGGTTGCTCTGGTCAAATATGGTTGTTTTGGTCTTCCAATGTTACAGTATCATTGCTTCATGACCATTTGCAATTTTTACATGTTCATATTAACTGTTTTTCCCTTAACAATGACATGGATGCTTTTTTTGTTTATGGCTTGAGAACTAGAGCTGGTAGGAAAGATTTATGGTCCTCTCTTCTCTCTTTAACCCATACTGCTTCTCTTCTGATTGGTGATTTTAATGCCACTAGGTCTGTTCATGAGTATAAAGGACCTTCTACTCCTAAACTAGGAAGTATTAGAGACTTTAATGATTTTATTAACTCTCTGGCATTAGAGGAAATCAATATTGTGGGCAACCTCATTACTTGGAGTAATAATAGGCTTAAAACCCCCACTAGACAAAGATTGGATAGAGGATTATGCACTTCACAGTGGACCTCTGAATTCCCATCATCCTCTATCCAAATTCTGAATAGGTCTACCTCTGATCATAACCCTCTGTTACTCACCATAGGTAGTTCTATCTCTTCTTCTCCTAGACCTTTCAGATTCCTTAACACTTGGTACAAGAGACCTGAGTTCTACTCTGTGATCAATGATAACTAGAATCTTCCTATGAATGAGTCAGGTTTGCTTGGTTTCTTCCTTAAAATGATAAGGTTGAAAAAAGTACTCAAATCCTGGAACAGGGAACATTTTGGAAATGTTCATGAAAATGTAGAAAAGGCACAGAGAGAGTTAGAGAATTAGGAAATCAACTTTGATCTCAATAACTCTCAGTTTGAGCTTTTAAAGCTCAAACATGCTAAAGCTAATTTAGTTAGAGCTATTTCTGAACAAAAACATTTCTGGAAACAGAAATCTAGACTCAGTTGGCTTAAAGATGGTGATAACAATACTAAATGCTTTCACAATTCTGTCAAAGAGAGAAAAAATAGACTTAGTATCACAAAAATTAAGAGTTCAGATGGCATATGGCTTGATAATACTCTAGATATTGAAACTGAAGCCATCCAATATTATTATAGCCTTCTGTCTGATGATAGTAGTCCCGATAGTGATGATTTTCAATCTCATTTCCTTAGTCAGATCCCTAAACTTCTCAGATCAGTCACTCTTCCTGAGCTCAGAGAGATTGTTTTTTCTTTAAATAAAAATAGTAGCCCTAGGCCAGATGGTTTCACTGCCAAGTTTTTCATTAAATCTTGGGACACTATAGCTTCTAATCTTCTTGATGCTGTGACTGAATTTCAACAAGGGAAAGACATTCCTAAAGGAATTGCTAGTACCTGGATCACCATCATCCCCAAAAAACAGACTCCAATATCTTTTGATGACTACATGCCTATTAGCCTTTCCAATGTTTTGAACAAAATCTGTTCAAAACTTTTAATGGAAATGTTAAAACCTTTAATGTCAAAAATCATTTCCCCTCACCAATTTGCATTCATGAAAGGAAGGTATATCTCTGATAATGTCATCTTCCTTCAGGAAATGGTTAGATTTCTTAATAGGAAAACTAGGGATCCTAATTGTATCATCAAACTAGACTTTCAGAAGGCATTTGATAGAGTTAAATGGAAGTTCTTACAAGCCGTGCTTATGAAATTTGGGTTCCATGGTCAGTTCATTTATTCTATCATGCAGAATCTCTTTCATGCTTGGTTATCTGTGCTGATTAATGGTAAGCCTGTTGGTTTCTTTCAACCAAAAAGAGGTATTAAACAGGGAGACCCCCTTTTGCCTTTTCTTTTTAATATTTTCTCTGAGGCTTTCACTAGGAGTCTAGCTTTTGGCTTTGAAAATGGAAAACTACAATACTTTGATCTTCCTGCCAATGCCATGCATGTTTCTCATTTATGTTATGCTGTTGATACAGTTTTTTTCTTAAATGCATATAGTTTAACTTTGACTAGACTCAAAGCTTTTCTTGCAAAATTTGAAGATGTTTCTGGTCAAAAGATAAACTATAACAAAAGTGACATCTTCATCAGTAAACATGCCTCCTCCAGTAAAATCACCTCTATCAAGAGGACTTTGGAGATGAAATTAGGCAGCTTTCCTTTTAAATATCTAGGAGTCCCCATCTTCACAGGTAAAGCTCTTAATATTCACTTCCAGTCACTACTTGAAACCATTGATCAGAAACTATTTAATTGGAAAAACAAATGGTTATCCACTGGTGGTAAGATTACTTTGATTAACTCCTGTATATATGCACTTCCTCAACATATCTGGTCAGTCTGTATTCTACCAAACCAAGTCGTTAAAAAAATTGAAAGAAAACTTAGTATTTTCTTTTAGGGTGAAACTGATCTTAAACCTAAAAAATCTTGGAAAAAATGGGATGATCTCTGCTTCCCTATTTTCCAAAATGGTTTAGGCTTTAGATCAATTCACACCATTATACAAACATGCTCTGCTAAACTTTGGTGGAAATATCAAATGGCTGAAGCCATGTGGACTCATTTTATGGCCTCTTTTCCTACTTCCATTCAAACTTCCTCGAATTGGAAAAGGATATGTAGGATTAGTCCCTGGGCTGAATCCAGCGGTAGAGTTATTATTGGAAAGGGTGACTGTAGCTTTTGGAACTCTAACTGGTTGGACATAGGTCCCCTCATTGATCAGTGTGATCCCACTCTCACAGATATTTCTTTAGATAGCTCTGTTGCATCTTTCATTAATGATAAAACTCAACTTATGCAACAACTATCTACCCGTCTCTCTACTAATTCGCTCTCTCTTTTACAGGTTGCCCATATTCATCCTTACATAGAAGACATATTGGTTTGGAAGCCTGACATTAAAAGAACCTTCTCCTTCAAATCTGCTTATCTCAGGCTTAGAAAATTAAGGGGTAATATCTCATCTATTCATCATCTCTGGAACCCTAGACTAGAAAGGAAAGTCTCAGTCTTTATGTGGAAAATGATTAACTCTTTCCTTCCCTTTGATAATATCTTGAAATCCTTTCATATCTCCTTGCCATCAAAATGTCCTATGTGTTGTAATGAGGATTCTCTGGATCACTTCTATAACTTCTGTGATTTTGCTCTAAATATTTGGAAAATTGTGCATGTTTTCATGGGAATTTCTGATAGGCATTTTTTATCTATCTGGGAAACGTTGTCTTTTTATCTCACCTATAATGGTCTGAGCTCATTGCATAACTTGATCATTAGACTCTCTCCTTCTATAACATGCCGGATACTCTGGAAAACTAGGAATTAGTGGCTCTTTGAAAATATCTCTGCCAGCCCAGCCCTGGTATTGAAACAGATCAAAGAGCTGATATTCCTAATTTTTTGTGCCAAACCTTTCTATATATCCTCGCCTTTTGACACAGAGATTGCAAATCATAGTTTTTACCACTGGTAAAAAGGCCACCCAAGCCAAGGATTTTCAAAATTGCATGGTCAAAACCTTTTTCTGGTGTTAAAATCAATGTTGATGCTGCTTGATCTTGCTCTTCTAATCATGCTGGTATTAGTCTGATTATCAGAGATAATAGGGGCTGCTTCATCTCTGCCTATAGTTCTTTTATTGCTGTTGATTCTCCCTTAGAGGCAGAGATGAAAGTTATACATCTTGCTGTTATCCATTATGCCTCTTTCACTAATTCAATTATCATAGAATTAGATTGTGTTAATGCCATATCTTTTGTGCTCAGTCCTATTACTGCTCACTGGAAATTGTTTCACTTGGCTGATTCAATTCACCAGCTAATCTCCTCATACACACTGCATCATGTCCATAGAGAAGCTAATATGCCAGCTGATGCCATAGCAAAGCTTTGTCTAGAAACCCAACATGATAGGTCTTTTACCTTTAACTCACTCCCTGATAGGATCCAAGGATTGATAAAACTAGATCAAATGGGTACACCCTTCCTGAGGATTTCAGGAATGGATGCTACTGATTGATTTTTTCTCCAAATATTTTAGTGCAGGGAATGTTCCACGGACCTCAAGGCTGAACAGATTTTCTGATTTACACACTTTTACTCGTTCCAGATTTCGGCACTTGTTCAAGAAAAAACTTATAACTTCCCCACTCACACTTACACGAGCTAAACTTAATGATCTCAGAGAATCAAAATCCCAGAGTCTAAGGATATAATGGTTATGGACATAACCGTGATTAGAAGGAAGAGGGGGAGATTCCTTTGAACTTTCATTACTTGTTTGGTCAACGATTCTATTAGGGAAACCATAAGCTTCAGCAGAATTAGCGTAATTGTGGCCATCGAGTAACAATTCTAATTCAAGAATTTGCACTTTTCTTTTTGAATTTACGCAAGGTTGAAATTCGTAACCAACACCGCCGGCCGGAAAGGCGTCAGAGATGCTCTCCGACCATTAAGTTTATGCAAGGCGCCGGAGAGCAGGTTGGTGCAGCTCTGGATGCTCATGACGCCATCGGCATGGATGCTGCTGATGAAGAAAAGAGATAAGTTTCTGATTTAATTGTTGATATACTTTTTTTCACATATTCTCTTTTGATCATTCGAAACTGCTCATATTTGTTTGATTAAATAAAAGTGCCAGTTTAGAATATGTGCTTTTCAAGAGGATCAATCAAAAGTTTGTAACAAGTGCTTGCATTTTTATACATATGAATATTGATTACTTCATGTTGGTTCCTGAATCTCGATCTTCCTCCCCTCATGATTTTTCGCATCAGGATGGTTATGCTTTCATGATATTGAAGTTCGAAGCATAACCATCGACAATCGTAGTCTAATCCTAAGGAGCATGATTATTTCTGATTCTTATTTTTTTGAAATGAAATTATTTCTGAAAATTAATTAAGAAGCTGTCCAATAGTTATAGATCCAATGGGGCCTGGAAGGTAAGCCTGGGTCTTGGAAGATAGTTGTCGAGCAACAGATGGCATGTTTGGGCGCAACTCTGGTGCGGTTCGAGTACATGCTAGAGCCACAGTGAGAACGAACATTACTTCGGCAGCCGAGTGGCCTAATGCAGTTGGCAATCTTGGATCAAGAATGTCCTTCAACACTGTGTCACTAGGATCATCAGACGATGTTTTCATAGATGACAACGCATTTACAAGCTCTCCTGGATGATTACCCATCATGATTTCCAGTGCCACCATGCCAAAGCTATAAACATCAGATTTTGTTGTAACCTGCATACTTGTACTAAGCTCTGCATGACAAATGGTAAATTCAATCCAAGTCAATATGTATTTCATTTAATTACACTTTTCGAGTATTAGACTTGATGGAAATTTTATCTTAAAGGAAACAAATTACAATGATATGGTTAGTTTACCTGGTGCCATATAGCCATAAGAGCCGGTTAGAGTATTTGTCCTGGTTGATGAATCCGGATTGAGTAGCTTTGCTGTGCCGAAATCTGAAAGCTTTGGCTCAAATTCTTGTTCAAGGAGAATGTTGTTTATTGAAACATCTCGATGGACAATTGGTGGAGAGCAATCATGGTGCAAATAAGCCAATGCATGAGCAAGCCCTTGTACAATTTTCACCCTCGTATCCCAGTCGAGTTCTTTTGCCTTTCCATCATCATACAGAGTCTTCCCCAAGCTTCCCTTTTCGATGTACTCGTAGACCAAGTACATGGAACCCTTCGTGGAGCAAAATCCATGGAGATTAATGATGTTTTTGTGGCGAACTTCTGTCAGAGTTTTGATCTCATTTGTGAAACTATGGCAATTTGTAATCGAGGTCTCTTCGGATTCTATCAAGTTGAGTTTCTTGACTGCCACAACCTGACCACTAGGAAGAACCGCTTTGTATACGGTACCGAATCCTCCCTTTCCAATGCAAAACTGTTCACTAAAACCTTGAGTTGCTTGTGAAATGTCATTGAATGTGAACTTGCCTTCGTTTTCCCATATCAAAGAGTACTCTTCCTGATCAAATGCATCATTCTCCTTTTGAAGTGTAATGCACAAAACAAAAACCATAGTTGCTAGAAGAATTAGGGATAAAGATGGAACTATGATAGCAGTCAGAATTTTCTTCTTGTCATTCTTATTCTTCTTTGTAGGGCTAGCTGAAGAACAATTGGCTAAACACAGTCTAGGGTTTCCAATGAAAGCGGATGGTGGTGCTATCTGGAATACCTTACCCTTGGGGACTACGCCTGATAGATTATTGTAAGAAACATCAATCACCTGAAGACTAACCATGTCTAAAAATGATGGGGGAATTTGGCCAGAAAGGAGATTGTGGGATAAATTGAGGTTTTCCAAGCTCGAAAGTTTTCCCAAATCTGAAGGGATGGTTCCGTTGAAAAAGTTATTACTCACATCCAAAAGATATTGTAGATCCATTAAGTTTCCCAACTCAATTGGTATACCACCATAAAATTTGTTGTTACTTAAATCCAATGCCAACATTTTCTTACAATTCCCAAGACTTCCAAGGATGCTTCCGTTCAGCTGGTTTGAGGATAAATCAAGATGCTCAAGTTGAGACAAGTTGTTTAAGGTAAGAGGAAACATCCCGGTCAGATGATTTTTGCTCAAGTTGAGCTTGTAAATCCATGGTAGATTTCCAAGTTCATGAGGAATTTCTCCGGTAAGCTCATTTGATCCTAAGTTAAGAACGCGCAACTCTGTCAATTTCCCAAGCTCTGATGGGATGGCTCCAGATATCTTGTTTCCATCAAACTCTAGATTTGTAAGGTTTAAGCATTGTCCCCATTGAGGTGAAAGAGAACCACTAATTTCATTATCACTTAAAGAGATGAAAACAAGTTCAGGGTGAACTCCAAAAGCTTCTGCGATATCCCCAGCAAACATGTTTTTTTCTAACCTTACTCTACCCAGTTTTGAGCAGTTCTTTAGGCACCCAGGCAATGGCCCAGAGAATCTATTGTTTGATGCTGTGAAGTCATTGAGTGCAAAGCCGCTACATATCATCGATGGCAATTCACCGGTGAAGTTGTTGTATGCAAAACCGACATTAGTCAAGAAAGGATTGTTCTTTCCCAAGTCCTCTGGAATCGGACCCAGAAAATTATTTGAAAAGAGTATCAAATCCCTAAGATTAGGAAGATGGGAGAGTTCAAAAGGTAGCTCTCCACTCAAATGGTTGGTATTGACATTAATAGTCTCAAGTTTAGTCAAATTTCCAACTTCTGAAGGAAGCTCACCGGTTAAATTGTTGCTATAAAGTTGAAGAAATCGCAGATTTGAGAGCCTCCCAATCGTTGTTGGAATTGCACCAAAAATCTGGTTTTCAGAAATATCTAAGTCCATCAAATTATGTAGGTTACCAATCTCAAGTGGGATAGACCCGGAAATATGGTTATCGTACAGATAAAGAATGTTCAACTTTGTCAAAAGACCAATTTCAGTTGGAATCTGGCCACTGAAATGGTTCCTATGTATTTGGAAAGAAACCATTTGAGTCCAATTACCAAAGAAATACGGAGATATATGACCAGTGAGACTATTTTCAGACAATCCAAGGTTCTCTAACTTGCCTAATTTGGAAAGTGACGAAGGTAAAGGGCCAGTAAGTGAATTGCCAGCCAGGGCCAAGAAAGACAGGTTATTAAGCAAACCAATGTCAGAAGGTATACTCGAATTCAGTTGATTCGTGCTGAGATCAAGGCTTTCAAGGTTTCTCAACTGGCAAAGTGACGAAGGTAAGGGGCCAGTAAGTGAATTGCCAGCCAGGGCCAAGAAAGACAGGTTATTAAGCAAACCAACGTCAGAAGGAATACTCGAATTCAGTTGATTCGTGCTGAGATCAAGGCTTTCAAGGTTTCTCAACTGGCAAAGTGATGGTGGAATGCTTCCTTCAAATGAATTGTTGTACAATTGAAGATTGATAAGATGGGGCATTTTATGAAAGATATCAGGAAGTGAACCAGTGAAATTGTTACTTCCTAATACAAGACTTTTTAACTTTGACAGATTGGACAAGTTTGGTGACAATGGCCCTACCAACAGATTAGAGCTAAGATCAAGGTGCTCAAGATGAACCAAATTAGTGAACAGAGATTCATGAATTTGTCCGGTCAAGTTATTACGGGACAAGTCTAGAAAAATGAGATTCCGACAACTTGTTACGAAGCTTGGAAAGCCCAGAGTGAGCTCGTTGAATTGGAAACTAAGGTGATTCAACAAAGGCATGCTTCGTAGTTTTGACCATTCGGGACTCTCTAAGTAGTTCGCCCCTAAATCTAAATGCCTAACCTTTTGAAGATTCCCGATTTGGTACGGAACAAGGCCGTTTAGATTGTTGTTGAAGAAGCTCAAAAACTCTAACTCCTTCAGCAAGCCAATCTGCCTGGGAATGGAGCCGTCCAAGAGATTGTTGCTGAGGTCGAGGACGATGGCGTTGGAGAGATTGCCAATGGAGGATGGGATATGACCACTGAGGCTGTTCTTGCTGACGTTAAAAACGGTGACATCTGGGAATGAAGCGAAATTGAACTGATCTAGGGTTCCATTGAGATGAGCCAGAGAAAGGTTGATCTCGGAAACTGTGTCCAAATCACTGCAAGAAATGCCCGCCCAGTTATTGCAAAGATTGATTGAATTGGCCAGAGACCAGGAATCAAGAAAAGAAGAGGGTGAGAGGCTGGATTTCCAGTTTAGAAGGGCTTCTACCGCATCAGAATTGGTCTGTAGCAGCAGATTACAAGAGAAAAAGGTGATGAAAATTAAAATTCTTTCTGACGTTGTCATTTTGAAAAGAAATGGGATATGAATTATAAACGAAAAATGGATCGATTTATAGAACGATCATGCATCAGCAGAGATTTCTAACAAAATCATAAATTTAATTAGTTTGCCGTATCTTTGACGGCCTGGGGCACTTTGGTCCATTTTTATTTTTTTTGAGGAATTGTGTTTGGGTCTTTTGGTGATCTTGACATCTTTGTAGTCTCTTTTTCATCTTTGTTATATATATATAACCGTTTACCGTGTTTGGTGCGCTGGTTGAAATTTAGACTGAAACAGTTGAATTCCAGTTGCCAAACAGTTGACACAATAGAACCAGAACAGTTTATAATTGAATGCAATTACGGTAATCATGGCAGTAATAATCATGGCAGTAAGGTAAATTATATAAGATATCTGGATCTACGGGAAAGTAACAGTTTTAAATTGTATTTGTAGAAAGTAACAATTTAGCGTAGAAAAATCGTGAGCGCGTGATCTGGATTTGGATGTGATTGCTCCAACATGTTAAGGCTTAAACTTCACGTTGTTGATCAGTCAATAGCTTGACTTGCTGTTGACTTTGAAATTGGGAACAGGATGGTGGAAAATGTAAAGTCAAATAATCAAGGGTTGACCGTACTTGAGACGGCGAACTAAATCAAACTAAAGTCTGTTTTTTTTTTTTTTTTTTTCGCCAAATGAAACTTTTATTAATATTACACATAACGATTAATACATCTTGCCAACGCGTGTGCTTCAGCCACTAAGTTTCTTTCCACTTTGATTACATTTATTTGCAAGAACAAAAGCTTTAAACATATAAAATCTCCAAACATGGTGGATATGCATGGGTCTGGTGAACGATTACCCATTAAAACCTTCTGAAACTTGATAGCGAATTAAGTGAAAATAATTTCAGTTGATTGGCCGAAATTATATTATTTACATTACTACATTCTTGATCACTGAAAAACATCCAGGAGCGGTAGAACATGGATAAAACGAGCTCCCATGCGTTAACTAGCAGGTGCTCGACTTTGTGTGTAATGCTAGAGAATGAGCCATAAAAGATTCTGAAGCGCAAAGCGACCGTATCAAGTATCAACAGGGTCCCATAAAAGTGTTATCCTCTAATTGAGATGTGATCCTCTCCAATGGCGTTTTCACGAATGCTGGACAACTTTCCCTTGTAGAGAAGGACTTCCAAAGGGGGTCTCGAATATCTTTCTCCCGTGATATGCCTCCGGAAGACTAAACGAGATGAATCTTCTCGTCTGTTATTGGTACTAAAACAAAATACTTAAACGAAAAAATAACAAAAAATAAAAGAAAACATTGGCTCTTGGTTTGGCCTCGGCCGCCATTTGCCACGTCTTTCCCGGCTTTGGATCCCCACCCTCCGCTGGTAGCTCCGCCTCAGCCCCATCCACCGCTAGCTCCGCAACCGCACGCAAGTTTCTCTTGCGCCTCAAGCCGTTTCGCCGGGATATCCAGTTGTATGTGCATCTACCAGACGGCGCCACCACGGTGGTTTCCACACCCTTTCGAACCCACCGGAGATCCGCTCATGTGGATAGCGGTTTCAGAGTCTAATCTTCCCCGCCAGCATGAAACGGACATCGTTGCCCTTTGTCACTGGACAAACCGCTTCCCGTTCGTCTGCTATTAAGGTTAAGCCCCATATTGTTGAAGCAATAACCTCCATAGTGGTGATGCCTCTACGCAAAAGGTTCCTACTCTCTGATTCTTGGCTTTCCTCTTCGGTCGGCTTGAATTTATCAGAGGCGGCAGTCAAGATCTAGTAGCGGACGCAAGTCTTTTTCTCTATAGGTTAAGAGAGTCGATTTTTTATTTCCAACATTGTAGTCACTCTCAACTCTCAATTTTCTTTTTGTGAAAAATAATATTAATTTGTTGGGAGAATTTCAGCGTATAAAGATTTAAATTCTTATTTAAGTTGTAAAACTTTCACTATTTGTGTTAAAGACGTGAAATAATATACCCTTATTTTTGTAGAATATATATATTATATGAGAAAGTCTTGGGTGAAACCTGTCCTTGTGGAGACCAAGAGCAGGGGGAATGAGCATTTACTGTTTCTGCTTGATCTTTTAGTCAGTTTGTTTGATCTTTCAATCAATATCCTTGAGTATTTTTGTTTTGCCTTGATTTTTCAGTTAATTTGATCTTTCGTTCAATTTGGTTGATCTTTCGGTCAATTTCCTTGATCATTTCCTTGGTCAATTTCACCAACGACAAATTCAATCAAGGAAATCGGCGGGTTTAAAGCTCACCAACGACAAATTCAATCAATAGCAGTCTCATAAAATCTTTGGTCTCTGTAGAGACAGGTCTCAAATGAGAATTTGTAATATTATATATAGATATATAAAGGTTTAGTTTCGTTCAAATGATTTATAAAAATAATAGCTCGATTTTATTAAGTTTACTTGAATTCAATTAGTTCAGTTCGTCTAATTTTGAGTTGATGATATTTTAATTATTTAAATTATATTTCCCTACTTTTATTGATTTGGTTAGTTCAATTTAGTTGCGTTTAATTCAATTCAGTTCATCCAAAATTGAGTTATTAGAACATTGGAATCGTCCAATGATTTCATAATTTCCTTACCAATAGCGACTACTCATGTGTATCATATTATGTATAGGGTGAATATGCTCATATTCCCTTGGAAAAAAGAGGTGTATTTCATGATGTCAATAGGGTGTAATTAATTAAAGGTAAAATTATTTAATGTCACAATTTCTCGGTGTATATAGTGTCATGCTTCCCTTGCGATAGGGTTGTACTTCATGTTAATATATATGATAAATTTGTCCATAGAAAAGAAGCAGCGATTAAGGTGAAATCAGTTTGGTTGTCGTTAGTTTGTTTGGTGTGACCTAAATGGATATATAAACACGGTTCCCTCTACTCTGTATCCAATTAAATTTATACTACAATATTGTATTAATCAAATAAATACTAAATTTAAATTAAATTAAAGAAATTTATATAATAATTATGTTTAAAATATTATTTCTTTCTCTTATCACCAACGTTGAAGACTCATTCCGATCGAATACAGAGAATTTTAGGCTATTTGATCATATATGAAAAGAGTTGGCTTATTCAACGGTCTATTTACTTAAAAAATAGAGTTTGCCTATTTAGTTCAGTCCAATTTAGTTCAATTCAGTTCAGTTCAGTTCAATACAGCAAGAAATAAGATCTGCGCAAAATAGGTCCTTAATCAAAGTCAAGTTGGTTGGCCGAAAGTCAAGACAGCTAGCGAATTAGAAATACTTACATTATTTATTATTGGAGAAACGAATTAACAAAAACAAATCTCAGGGTATATATATAAAGATGCAGAATGCAAATGCAATGATCATAATCTCCCAGTAATTAAGGACGTACGTTATATATATAGGCGATGTATAATATTACCAAAAGCATCCTTGTTGCAGTACTTGTGCTTCTCCATCTCCATGGGTGCTTAATGATCGCAGCTTCCAGAGAGCTTAGAGATTACAGGCTAATGAGTCGACCGTGGCACCCGCCGCCAAGTAGAGACGACCGTGGTCATCTTTCGGATCAACCTGGCGCTATATCATAGGATTCAATTAATTACTTAAGTTTTTTTTTATGTAAAATTAACTTAAGTTGAAAGATACTTATAATATTTTGTAATCTTAAGTTCCATGGCCACAAGCAATATATGTTTTGCATTTCGTATTGAGTTCTCATATTATTGTTTTTTATGTAATAATAAGATCATTTGCCTGTTTGAATTGTTTTCAAATTTACTATTCTTTTGATTTTGTAAATGGCCAATTCATCAATAAATATAACTATACTGTTGTTAGCCGCCTCAATCTTCTTTCCCAACTCCTCCTTTGGGAAATAATCTTTAATTGTAATTCTTTGATTTCTATTCTGAATAAGTGTGTAATATATATATTCATACAAATGTGAAGTTTTAATACATTTTCTCTTTCAATGACGATTTTTGCGACCGAAACCCCTACTCATAACTAGATTGAGTTTTCTTCGATTTGGTTATTTCGATAAATCTGATATTTGAATACTTAGTTTTGTCTTTGTGTCATTAGTTCTGTTTTATTATACATTTCTTTACTACCAATTTATTTTAGTCATTTATATATTATAAATAAACCGATTAACTTTAAATCAATTTTTGTTTGTGTTTCTTCAAAAAAAATAAAATTGTTTGTGTTTGGTATTTAAATCAATTTTTTTATATTTCCTGATCATGTAGCTAGTTGCCAATACATAAATCAAATTTAAGAACGTGTAATTGAAATTGAAATTGAAATTAACTTTTATATTTCATGATTAGACGTACATATAATTAAATCGAGAAAAGTAGACGGTAAAAGAGGCTGGATATCTATCAGAAGGGTACCGCATTAGAAATGGTCGTAGCAGATTACAAGAAAAAAAAGGTGATAAAAAATGTAAGGCCTTTTTTTTTTGCGTTTATCACTTTGAAAAGAAATGAAAAAACTTGAATTTATGAAAGGGACTGATTCGAATTATGAACACAAAATTGAAATCGATATATTGACCGATATTATGCATATTGGTCTGCATCACTCTTTATGTTCCCATTCTCATTTTTATGGTTGATTATTCTCTTTTTAAGTCTAATCTTTTATACATTAAATATAATTATTCAATGAAACAAATACATGTATCAATTAAGAATTTTTCAATCGATATAGTCTCGAGATGTGCATAATCCAGTTGGTATGTAGTTTGTTTACATTTTGTAATAATCAAGTTTTATATGAATGTTATTACAGAATTCATTCTCTGAAGACAAATTATTAGACACCCGAATGCAATTGAAGAGCATCGTACCTCTAATCTGATTAAATTATAATTTTTACAATAATTTCTAAAAGAGAAAGTCTTGGGTGAGACCTGTCCTTGTGGAGACCAAGAGCAGGGGAATGAGCATTTACTGTTTCTGCTTGATCTTTTAGTCAGTTTGTTTGATCTTTCAATCAATGTCCTTGAGTATTTTTGTTTTGCCTTGATTTTTCAGTTAATTTGATCTTTCGTTCAATTTGCTTGATCTTTCGGTCAATTTTCTTTAGAGAAAAGTGCTAATATAACCCTCAGTTATGTGATAAGTGCAAATATAACTCCGAGTTTTTGATAAGTGCAATTATAACCTTACATTGTGTTTTTGATGAGTTTCTAAACAATATATTTGGATGATTTATGAAATTCACTTCAAATTCAAAGAGAAATACTGTTTACTCACATATGTGTATACCTGAATTGGTCATATAAGCATGTTTAGGGTTATATTTTACATAAATTTGATCGGAAGAGGGTCATAATCGCACTTAACCAAAAACTGGGGGTTATAATAGCACTCAACCAAGAACTGAGGGTCACAATCGCACTTAACCCATAACTGGGGGTCATCTAAGCATTTTACCCTTTTCTTTATCATTTCCTTGGTCAACTTCACCAACGACAAATTCAATCAAGGAAATCGGCGGGTTTAAATCTCACCAACGACAAATTCAATCATATAATCTTTGGTCTCATTTGAGACAGGTCTCAAATGAGAATTTGCCTTTCTAAAATAAGAGAAAGTCTGTTGTGATACCCGCTAAAAGTTAGACAGATGGCATGATTTTATGTTGATATTCTTGATAGTTTGTTGATGTTGATTGTATAATATAATTGATGTTGTGTATTTATTATTTGAATGTCAATTTTGTTAATGTTTATATATTTATGTTAGCTTTGTTTATATTAACCTCAGTCTTAAACCCTAGGCATAGTTACCAACGGTCTTCACACCTCCGGTACCACCAGGAGCTGCTCGATGCAGGTCGGTCTCAACTATCAAATTCAATGCTTCCTTAAAATAGCTGCCACCAACAGGTATTACGTAAACCAGGAAAGTGTATTCGGGAGCTGGTGCAAGGCCGAGAACAGCTCCACTTCCCATAAGCAATGGCCTGATGTACAGTGAACCTTTACCAGTCGGAGGAATCCATCTGGAATTAGCCATCACAGTGACTTTGACAGCTTCCAAAAACTGCTCAACAGTTGGAGCAGGCATGCACATACGCTCAGCACCAGCCCTTAGCCTCAATGCATTTTCCTCGGGACGAAAAAGCAGAAACTTGCCATCATGTTTTCTGTAGGCTTTTAAGCCCTCAAAAACTCCCTGTCCGTAGTTTAGAATCCCAGCGGCTGGACTCATCTCAATGGTCCCATAACGCTGCAATTCGCCTCTCGAAAAAGTTTCACCATCATCACACTTCATGACGTACATATAGTCAGTTGATGTGACGGCATACCCGAGATTGTCCCAATCAATGTCGGCTAATTCAGAAGCTGCATTGTTGTTGTTAGTATCGACTAAAACAGCGCACTTTTCCATGATTTGTTTTGGCAGATATTCTTATAGATTAACCCTGTCCTAGTTCTCTTCTCCGGTGTCTGAAAAATCCTTGTACTATCAATCAGAATACATAAATCAGAATTCTGCCTTAATCAAGAATTTTATGTGCAACAATTTCAAAATGGGCTAGATACAGAGCACATTAATTTAATATCCAAAGACTTTACTCTCTATGAAACATATCATGATAGACTTATTTGGAAAATAGAGAGAAATGGGTATTTCTCACTGTCCTCAGCATACAACCTGTTAAGATCAAAACGAGAGGTAATTCCATCATTTAAACACTTATGGTCAAAAAACCTCCCTCTGAAATACACTATTTTCAGCTGGAGATTACTCAACAGGCTTTTACCTCTCCCAGATGTGTTAGAAGATTTTAATTTCCACCTACCATCCATATGCCCATTTTGTAAAAGTAATAATGAAGATATCCACCACTGCTTCAATGAGTGTGAGAATGTTAAAACCTTCTGGACACACTTGCATCAATGGTTGGATATTCAAAATGTTACCTTTAATACACTATGGGATAGATTTTATTTCTACTGGAATGTGGATATTAAGGTTAAGACACAGGAAATAATAATCAGAATGCTTCCTTGCATAGCGGTTTGGTACATTTGGTGTGCTAGGAATAAATGGGCTTATGAGGCAAAGACACCTGACTGGTCCTCTATAGCTTCACATGTATATAGCACTCTCAAAGCAATTCTGAAAATAAAGGGAAAGACATGGAAACAAACTGATGCCACTAATCTCCCATCTAGTCTCTTGTCTCTGGCTCCTATTTACTCAGGTCACAGGACAAGACAAGTCATCAATGTGCAGTGGAGACTACCTCAGAAACAGGCAAAGCTCAACACTGATGGTTCAGCCTTGAAAACTGGAGATGCAGGTGCAGGTGTAGTTCTCAGAAATCAGGAGGGCAGGGTTTTGATAGCAAAATCAAGGTTTCTAGGGAAGATGGATAGCCTTGAAGCCGAGGTCACTGCACTATCTATAGGGCTAGAAACTGCTTACACCAGCGACATGGATGAATTGGAGTGTGAAGTAGACTCACTAATCCTGCTAAAAATGGTGAGAAAGGAATTCAAGATACCATGGAAACTCATACCTTTGATGAGGAACATTTGGCTCATAACAGGTGAACTCTCAATCTCCTTTTCCCACATTTATAGAGAGGCTAATTCTGTAGCAGACTCATTAGCAAAACTGGCTAGTAAAAGCAAGGAATCTCAATCCTTTAATCACCAGAATCTTCCAAATCAAATTAAAGGGCTGGTTATATTAGATAGTCATGAATTCCCTTATGTTAGAAGTGCTTAGAACCTTTGCTGGGAACTCTGGATACTGCTGCTGTTTTGTTTATATGACAGGTTATAAAGGAAGGATGAGAAGGAATCATGCAGATGGTACCACAGTGAACTTTAGCTTCAAAAAACAGGTGTATAGGACCCAAAGCTCTTTTTTATCAACTCATAACTTCTTAGCTCTATTTACTAGTTTCTCCCTTATCTTGTTACAGGGATACCACAAGGCCAAAGGCCTTGTGGTGAAAGGTCAACATAATGAAGAACAATTCTTTCAACTTTGGACCAGCCAAGACCAATCTCCATCCACTCATATCCAACAATGGAGACACTCTGTACCTGGAACTTTTTAACAGTTTTATTTCTAAAGAAGTTTGTAGTTTCTGATCGCATTCAAGTGGCAAATCTGTGCTCTGTCAAGTTCACCTTGATAATCACAAACATGCACCTTGTAATGATATCCTCACCATGGCAAACATGTGTTCAACTGGGCAACCTTTTGTTCACAAACCTGGATTGGTTGAGTAGATATAGATTAGAATCTATAAAACATAGTCTCATGTCCCTTGGTTTATCCCAAGTTTTTTCATCCCAATTGGTTGGGGTTTTTCTTGAACCTCAAGTTTTTTCATCCCAACTTGTTGGGGTTTTTCTTGGACTCATTGTAATTTATCAAGGTTTTTTGAGACTTACGGTTTAGGGAGCCAAATAAAAATCCCTCCAGCTCAGCTGGTTTTAAAAAAAAAAAAAAAAAAAAAGAAGAAGTCTGTTGTGATACCCGCTAAAAATTAGACAGATGGCATGATTTTATGTTGATATTCTTGATAGTTTGTTGATGTTGATTGTATAATATAATTGATGTTGTGTATTTATTATTTGAATGTCAATTTTGTTAATGTTTATTTATTTATGTTAGCTTTGTTCATATTAACCTTGTGTAAATTAAAAGATGGGAAGGTCTTGGATGAGACCGTCCTACCATAAACTTATGGTAGGACGAATGATAATTCATGTGTTTAGTAGATTTGTTTGTGTATTTGTAAGCTTTTTTTGCCAAACAAAGATTGGAAACACACAAACAAATGCAATAAACACATGAACATAAAGTATAACAAACAAAGATTGAAACACACAAACAAATTTAATAAACACATTAACTATATCTTAGGGTAGGACAGTTTGACCCAAGACCTTCTCTATGGTAAGAAACATATTGGACCTGTTTTGTTGAAGCTTTTGTAGCGCTCCATATTTCTTAATAATTGTCAATTTTTTAAGTATAATATATATTATTTGATGATAATTTAAATACAAACTTACTTTTGGAAACCACTCTAATAGAAACCATCAAATTGTAAATAGATTAGCTTTCCAAAATATGAGGCAAAATACAACACATTGAGCGATAAGTTCAAAATTTGGACAAACAAAATCGCTCTTCCATTCAAGTACGCCTACATAGATTAAAGCTCAACAATCCAATCCATTTTATCCTCTACCAGTCCCATTTGCAGGCTTGTTAGGGTGGAATATAGTTGCTGGGAAACGCGCTCAATCCCGTCTTGACCATAAGTCACCCTTTTCCCAAGATATGTTATGCTTCCAACAGGGGACAAAACCACCGCAGTGCCTGTGCAAAAAGCTTCATCTGCATCGAGTAACTCATCCACGGATACCAGTCGTTCCTCAGTCTTAAACCCTAGGCTGCGAGCAATATCGATTATACTCTTCCTAGTAATTCCGGGAAGGATTGTTCCTTTGATTGGAGGAGTGGATATTACATTTCCCTTAACCATAAAAATGTTGCAGGAAGAGACCTCTTCCACGTACTTTTTATGGACACTATCAAGGTACAAGACATCGGAATAGCCTCCTGCTTTTGCAGCACCCTGTGCCCTCATCACCCCTGCATAGTTACCAACGGTCTTCACACCTCCGGTACCACCAGGAGCTGCTCGATGCAGGTCGGTCTCAACTATCAAATTCAATGCTTCCTTAAAATAGCTGCCACCAACAGGTATTACGTAAACCAGGAAAGTGTATTCGGGAGCTGGTGCAAGGCCGAGAACAGCTCCACTTCCCATAAGCAATGGCCTGATGTACAGTGAACCTTTACCAGTCGGAGGAATCCATCTGGAATTAGCCATCACAGTGACTTTGACAGCTTCCAAAAACTGCTCAACAGTTGGAGCAGGCATGCACATACGCTCAGCACCAGCCCTTAGCCTCAATGCATTTTCCTCGGGACGAAAAAGCAGAAACTTGCCATCATGTTTTCTGTAGGCTTTTAAGCCCTCAAAAACTCCCTGTCCGTAGTTTAGAATCCCAGCGGCTGGACTCATCTCAATGGTCCCATAACGCTGCAATTCGCCTCTCGAAAAAGTTTCACCATCATCACACTTCATGACGTACATATAGTCAGTTGATGTGACGGCATACCCGAGATTGTCCCAATCAATGTCGGCTAATTCAGAAGCTGCATTGTTGTTGTTAGTATCGACTAAAACAGCGCACTTTTCCATGATTTGTTTTGGCAGATATTCTTACAGATTAACCCTGTCCTAGTTCTCTTCTCCGGTGTCTGAAAAATCCTTGTACTATCAATCTCGAAATCTAAAGGCAAAGAGCTGTATTTATAACCTGTTAATTTAATATCCTAAATCTAACAGAAACTGATTCCCATTAGGAACAGGAGACCGATTCCTAATGATTAACCAGTAGAAGATAAATAAAGGCCCTGTTTACTAGAGCTTATTTCTTGATGGTACTGAACTGAACTGAACTGCACTGAATTGAACTGCACTGAATTGAACTGCACTGAACTGAAGTAAAATTGATGTATTGAAAAATGGAATCAGCATGACTAAATTAACCTGAATTTCATCAAATTACATTTCACTGAACTGAACTGATCTGAACTGAACTGAACTGAACTGCATTAAACTGAACTAAATTGAACTGATCTACAGATAAGCTCTGGCAAACAGGGCCAAAATCTTATCAAAATGAAAAAATAATTTTTAAAAAATCTAAATTTTAGGAGTACCTAATTAATTATTTAATTTGGTTAATAATTCTGTCGTCAATCAAAAGGTTTTGAAGTGCGGTGGCCTATTTATGGTTACAATTTTCAATCGTAAATGGGTTATAAATTGGCACTGTTGAATTTTTAATGTAGTCTAAATCCATCTTGAAAAGGTTGTTGTTTAAGGATGAAAGATTGACATTTAAGAGTGAAAGGTTTATTTGTTGCTTCTGTATGCATTTTTTATTGTTTCTAAAAGCTTGTTGTTTAAAAATGAAAGGTTGACATTTAAGAGTGAAAGATTGTCTGCTATATTTTTGCATGCACCTTTTGTCTTTTTTAAAAAGTGGTAGTTTAATGGTGGAAGATTGTCATTTAAGAGTGAAAGGTTGTATGTTTATAAATGCACATTCGTCTTTTTTAAAAGGTTGATGTTTAAGGGTGAAAGATTGACATTTAAGAGTGAAAGGTTTGTTTGTTGCTTCTATATGCATTTTTTATTGTTTTTAAAAGCTTGTTGTTTAAACTTGAAATGTTGACATTTAAACGTGAAAGATTGTTTGTTATATTTTTGTATGCACCTTTTGTTTTTTATAAATGCACCTTTTAAAAGGTGGTAATTTAATGGTTGAACATTGACATTTAAAAGTGAAATGTTGTCAATATGCATTTTTTATCTTTTCTTAAAGATGGTTTTTTAAGTGTGGAAGGTTGACATTTAAAAGTGAAATGTTGATGTTTTAACTTTAAAGTGCACTTTTATTTATTTTTGCATGTTCAGCTGTAAAACATAATGGTTTTTAGGTAAACAACCCACCTTTTAGAATCAATTAAAAATTTAGTCTTCCTAGTATTTTAGATGTATAATATTTCGAATTATTTTGTTAATGTTTTAGACTTAATTGTCCATCTTTTATTGTTTTTTGTCAAGGTTTTGATGAAGATGATGCGATAGCTTGGTTGACCTTTTGGAGAAAAGAGACCAGGCGGGAAAAGGAAAGCAAAAGGACAAGATGGAATAAGAAAGAAAAAAAAGGAACAGGCTCGTCTTTCTTCTAGGAAAAAGACAAAAAAAAGCAAGGGAGCTTTTGTTTCTCAATTTCTTTCTCAGTTTGTATCACGCGCCAGCGCGTGATTTTTGCAAGTTTTCTGAAATTGCAATTAAGGACCTCCGTGTCCTTTAGTTTATAAATAAGTCCGGTCACTATATAGTGACGGTCACTCAAGAGACGGACTCTCTTAATATATATTAATTTTTACATTTTATGATCTTAATATATATTTTTTTGGATTAGGAAGTAACAACTTCACCGTTCACTTCCTAATATCTTTCATAAAAGGCCTCATCTTATCAATCTTCAATTGTACAACAATTCATTTGGCCTTCCACCTTCTGACCTTGGTTTGGTTAATAACCCGTCTTTCTTCGTCCTGGCTAAAAATTCACTCACTTGAGTAAACCAACTCAACGGAAGCATCCCTAGAGGTCTTGGGAATTGTAAGAAAATGTTGGCATTGGATTTAAGTAGCAACAAATTTTATGATGGTATACCAATTGAGCTAGGAAATTTAATGGAGTAAAAACTTTTTATCCAGAGTCATCCCTTCATATTTGGGAAAACGTTTCTACTTGGAGAGCCTCAATTCATCCCACAATCTACATCTGGCCATAGTCCCCCAACATTATTAGACATGGTTAGTCTTCATGTGATTGATGTTTCTTACAATAATCTTTCAGGCATAGTCCCCCGGGGTAAGGTATTTCAGATGACACTACCATCTGATTTCATTGGGAACCCTAGAGTGTGCTTAGCCAAGTTTCTTCAGCTAGCCCTGCAAATAAGACAGAGAATAACAAGAAAATCCACTATCCTATCATAGTTCCATCTTTATCCCTAATTCTTCTAGCAATTATGGTTTTTGTTTTGTGCATTACATTTCAAAAGGAGAAGAATTCATCTGATCAGGAGGAGTACTCTTTAATATGGGAAAAGGAAGGAAAGTTCACATTTAATGACATTTCACAAGCAATTGAAGGTTTTAGTGAACACTTTTGCATTGGAAAGGGAGGATTCGGCATCCTACACAAAACGGTTGTTCCTAGTGGTCAGGTCGTGGCAGTCAAGAAACTCAACTTGATAGAGTCTGAAGAGACCTCGATTACAAATTACCATAGTTTTACAAATGAGATTAAAACAATCATATTAAATCTTCATTTTAGAGATTAATAATATGAATAATCTGATTAATTCATTAGTGTAATTTTAGTTTCATCTTCATTTTAATTTTTGATTCATTTTTTAAAAATCAAATCATATGGTCATATGGGAGAGGGTGCTGCAAATGCAAAAGGTTGTTCTGATGTCTTGTACCTTGACAGTGTCCATAAAAAGTACGTGGAAGAGGTCTCTTCCTGCAACATTTTTATGGTTAAGGGAAATGTAATATCTACTCCTTCAATCAAAGGAACCATCTTTCCTGGCATTACTAGGAAGAGGATAATCGATATTGCATGCAACCTAGGTTTTAAGACTGAGGAATGACTAGTAACCGTGGATGAGCTACTCGATGCAAATGAAGCTTTTTGCACGGGCACTGCGGTGGTTTTGTCCCCTATTGGAAGCATAATATATATCTCGAGAAAAGGGTGAATTATGGACAAGACGGGATTGAGCGCGTTTCCCAGCAACTATATTCCGCCCTAACAAGTGTGCAAATGGGACTGAGAGAGGATACAATGGACTGGATTGTTGAGCTTTAATATAGTTAGGTGTACTTGTATGGAAGAGTTCATTGACAATTTTTTAATCCAAATTTTGAACTTATCTCAGCTCAACGTGTTGTTTGTCTGTTTAGTGTATGCTATGTATTTTGCCTTTGTTTGGAGAAAATATTGGAGTATCTGATGAAGTACTTGCTCTAAAGATATTATTTTAGTCTCATGATTCCTCCGTTCATAGTAATTGACACTATACCGTTAATCATATATATATATATATATATATTTTACTGCATGTTAAAGATAAATTTGAACCAGTATATGAGGAATAATATCATTTTGTGATATAGTTTTGATTTTTGAAGTTAAACAAAAAGCAAAAGACTATAGATTATTTTTTACCAAACAATCTTACAATTTTAAAGTGTATATAATTATTAATTTATAATTTTGTTGGGCATCCTTCTCCAAAGCCTCCTTCTTGCAGTCGCCCAAACCACCCAAACTCAGAAAGGCCTCCCCAATCTCTTCAATATTATGAATTTGAAGGAACTTCAATTCAAAAAAGTATAGAGAATGTATTCTACGAGACCAGTTTCAATCGATACTATGAATGAATGATTATCTTCCCCACTTTTAATTCCGACCTCTTACATATCAAGTATAATCATTCATTGTATTACTGTTGATCTTCTCACTTCCATGTATGATTCTTTACATATTCATGTTTGCTGATCTTCTCACTTTCAAAATTGATCTTTTACAAATTAAACATGATTATACAGTGAGACGATAATTTGCCAAAAGTATATCATAATCTTACTATATGACCACTCTTTACTTCACATTTTAATGAAGGTAGTTTATGTGATTTTTTTTATTAATCTCTTATAATTTTACTTTTATATTTATTTAATTTTTATAAATATTTCATTGTAAATATATTTATATAGTTATATCAAGTTGTGTTTGTCTCAGATTGGGGTTGTGTTTTCGCAATCTGTTGATGCACATGAAAATAATGTCAAGGCAGAGAAGCAGAAGGAAATACCACAGAGAAGCAGAAGGAAATACCACAGAGAAGCAGAAGGATGTTTCACATCTGGCAGGAGCGAAACCGGAGGATCTTTCAAAAGAAGTTTTTGGACCCAGAAGTGCTATTACCCAGAAATTTAGCTGGCATTGAATAGTTTTCTTTCTTGTTTGTCTGAGTTGAAGTAGTAGTAGTTCTGGAAAATTAGTGTGAGAATGGTTGGGAGTGAAGGTCTCAAACTTTAAAGAAACTTTTTTGTTTGGTAATATATCATCTTTCCATCAAAAAAAAAAATTGTGTTTGTGTCATTAGTCAATTTTCTTCGTTTAGAATTTTAGTTATTCATTGAAATATTATATACAAAATAATTGAGTTAGATCGAAAGAAAAAATTAAACTTACAAACATAAGATAAATTAATCACTAGTCCTACACATACACATCATGATGATGTTGTTGGAAATTTGGGGAAATATTGTAATTACCCGAAACTTTAGGCACAAATTTGAGATAGTTAAAAGTTGAATTAGCTCGAGATTTTGGTACCGTTGGATTCTCCTCCGCGATACCTACAAAATCGGCTATTCGAACACTCAAATTGGATTAAGGATGACCGAGTTATGAATACTCAAAGATTGTCTCTTGAAATGGGAATTTTTTACAAATCCACATTGGAAACGTAGAGAGAAATTGTTCACTTTATAAGTGCCAATATTTCTTAAGAGGTCAAGTGATCAATCACTTGATGGGCTTGGGCTTGTTATGTCTCCGGTGGCCGGACTAGCATCCAATTTTGCACCGGGCTCAACTGTATTTTCTGAAGCTTCCAGATGTTTCCAGAATGCCCAGAAAGCTGTCCAAATTCGTAGGATCAGCTGACATGCGTGAAATGATAAGATCAAATATTTCAAGCATGTGAAAAGATGAGATCAAATATTTCCAACTATGTGAGTGTGCTATTTTTGTTAAGCTGAATCATCAAATCAAATCAGATTAATATTTTCTCTGATTTTGAAATCAATCAGAACTTTCATTCTGCCAAAGTAAACATGAGTAGAACTATTATAAATAGAGCCATAGAGTCAGTTAGAAAAACCATCTCATTCACAATCTACTTCAAAGCCTTAAGCACCTCTCATATTCTCTCTCCTAAATTTGTCTCTGTCGGCTCTAACTTCGTTCATCGAGTTCGTCAAAATCTCAGGTCAGTCGTTGATTATGTGATAGATGCCTTCAGGCTATGCGCCAGCACGGGCTTTAGTCAAAGGTTGACTAGAGCCTTGATGGTTTTATCCTAGGAGGCGAAAGACCCATATAGCAGGGCCTATTCGTTTCGAGGGCAGTGCACGCACTACTCCGTCCATGTTGAATATGTTGATATTTTCGAATTTATGCTTAAATTTCATGTAATATATTCAGTTTTGAATAAATATATATTATTTTGCAATTTAGTCCCTGGAAATTTTAATATTTCCATTTCTGCCCGAAATAATATAATATAGGAATAACAGATGTGTAGCTAGTGTTAGGAACACGTTTGTGGAAATGGAGATTCATATATAGTGCTGATCATGACTTTGAACAAGAAATTGAGGAAAAGACTTGGATTCGTTTGGTACGCGTAAATTATGTGGGAATAACAAAATGCTAGGATTTTGGATAATGTATGATTGTTTGGTTGACGGAAAATACATAAAATATAGTAATTTACAATTACGCGTAATCTAAAATTCCCACAAAACGCAGGAAATATCTTACCTAGGTTCCCCTAGGTAGTTTACAAATTCGCGTACTTTTACTTTATTATTACACTTTTTACTTTTCACCAATACTCGGTTCAAAGAATTACAAACTCCGTACTTATGCAACCAAACAATTTTACCAGATTTTGAGAATTTTAAAAAGAAATTAAAAACCGAATAATTACAAATTATGTGGTAATTTGATTCCTACATGAACCAAACGACTCCTATATCACAAAAGCAATCCTAGTTACAGTACTCTCACGAGTGTGTATGAATGTGATGACGCGCCGCCCACATAACCGCCGCCCCGGCCCTGGGAAACCAGGCTGTCGGAATAAAGTCCTTCAAAACTCCTTCCTCCTCACCCTAAATGGCTCCATCTCGTATTTATAGTAGTAAGCGCTGTCGCTCTTATATTGCTCGTTTTTTCTCGGCTCGATCACTTCCTTGTCGATCATATTCCATCGCTCTGAAAATGGCAGCTCTGAAATGGAAGCTCCGTTAATGGCCATCATATCACAGACCAGGAATCTTCTTTCCTGCTTTCCCGATTCCATCTCCCCATCAAGAAACGTCATATGGTGGAGCTTCGCTTCAGCTACCCAGCGGTGATGATCATGAGTTGTCGTACAAGGAAACCTCATCTGCACTCTGCGGAAACCGAAGTTGCTGTCGATCAGGTAGCATCCATCCGAGGTTATGAGCATCAGATACCTCGTCCCACTGGTTTTCCACGTCCTATTTTTCCTTGTAAGAGAAACCGGAAACTTTAAACCATCTTTTCTCACCAGGAGCTTTAGCAGCTCATAACACGATAGCCTCAGTTTTTCCTGCTACTTTAATGGTATAGCGCGCGTCGCCGTTTTCATTCGCAGGTTGCAGAGTATCATTATCATGATCATCGTCTCGAAATATTGCACGTTTTGTCCAGTCAGGAATAGGAGGGCATGCTAGGAATTCAATGTCAGTTTTGTCTTCATGATAAAAGTCATACAAAGCTTCGATATACTTAGGTTTGTGAATCCCCGGAGGACGTAAATCTGCGAAGATCCTGATCGCGAGGGAGACGGACATATTGGGCTGAACACGCTTGAGGTAATGAGCAATCATGTAGCCGGTGCGGTTAAATCCGTGAGTGTACAGTGAACCAGGATGTGTTTCGAGGATTGCTTCTCGAACTGTGAAACCTCGTACACGAACTGGTTGACGAAATCGTTGTCCGGAATGGAATTGCACGGAATCTTGACGTGTTTTACTCCTCCGTCCAGCTCTTGCAGCAAATAGGACGACATGGTGTTTGTCAGATCGATGATGAGGCCGACGTGTTTGTGGGCTTTTATCATCTGTTTGATTGAGTAACGTTTTTCATCATCATCATCGACGTCTTCGCCCAATGGGGATTTGGAAGGGATGATGAAACCTGCTACATCTTGTCCGAAATTCGGACAAACGAGCCAATCGTGTGATGGCGGGAGTCTACTGTTACTGTCATGAGTTGTTTTCTGTCGTTTCGAAGGCTCAAACGTGGCACCATCTCATGATTGCTGACTGCACAACACTGGCGCCGGTGCGGCAATGAAAAAAAAAACAGTTTCTTTCCGATTTATGATTTCCGCTTTGTGTGAAGAAAATTAAAAACGGATAGAGAGAGTTTGATCCTTTGATTGCAGCGAAACAAATTTATATCCCATTCTTTGGTCGGAAAGAAGTCCCTTTCCAATCTAGACTTGCATTTATGTTATTGTTATCCGCTTTTTTTCTTCAAATATATCTTTCCTGCACATGATTTTTAACCTAGCTAGCTAGCTAACTGCATATGATGATTTGCATTTAAAAAAAAAATGTTACGCGCGTTTTTATATATGAAGACCGGCCGCCAGAATACGTTGCACACAGTCCATGCCCGCTTCTCTCACAGTGTAATTTGGTGCACACTTCTTATTGCGTGCGTAATTACAAACGTTTGGTCTAGTTACAAGATATATAAGAAGAAAAGGAGAAAATATATTACTTTAATAAGACCATATGGTTATGTTGATTTCTTACTAGTTTTTCCGTATTTACGAACATTAGTTATAGATTATGTTTTTTTTTATTTGGATGGACGTTGCGTGCATGCAGACTGCAGAGCGTGTTCCAAATAATTAAGGTACAATACAATTTGCGTGCGCATGGCATTGAATTGTGCAAACAATTTTTATTTTTATTGAAATGCAAACCTTCGCTCATGTTCATTTCAGGTACACGTAAGGAATATAGACAAGTTTAACTAAAATTAAGATATTTATTGATTAGCATACCAAGTTTAATTAATATACAATAATATTTAAAACATTGTTTCATCGATTTGCTCCCTAGAATAATAATTTTTTGTTAATTTATAATTAGATCCGATAGATCCTATGTGAGGGTGTGTTTTTTTTATTATTTAAGCATTTTAAATTTTCGGGTTCAAATCAAAAATTAATTTCTTAAATCGAAATGTCTAGCTAATTAATATGGCCATCGGGCCGGCGTGCACGCCCCTAAATCCCAAATCAAAATAGCGTCTACATTACTTATTCATTTTAACTTAATTAAACTCCAAGTATTCGCCCTCACTGAAAACCTCTCTCGTTAGCTCCGGCCGCCTCTTCTCCGACAAGAGAGTAAGTGATTCTTAGTTTTTCTTTTCCCCATTTCTCTCTTAGTTTCAAAATCATGAGTATCAAAGGTGCAGGGTTCTTGCCATGGAATTAATACTTCAATGGCGATAACGTTACGGAGAAAGTCTAGTCTATGCTTCGTGTTACTACGTGTCGCATCTTCCGTAATACAAAGAATGCGTGTCTATGCAGTCTTTTACTCCGGTTCCAATAACACGAAGCATAGACGTGTTATATTACTTCAACAAGTAAGCTCATTTCTCTCTTATACATTACTTCAACAGGTGCATATATCACTCAAGCACAGGCCATTTGATGCTTCATCTACAACGATCTAGCCCCTTGGATTTGGATGCGATCCGAACGTCACCTTGCTGACATGTCTTCACTAATAATTAAGGAGGAGTTTCCGTCAACCATGTCTTCCACATCATCACTACAATTACCACATCATCATCACCACCTCATGCACACGCGTGCTAAGGTTGTCCGCGTGTAACACACGTGCTAAAGAGGTGCGTTGAACTGGTTGCGCACTATCATTGCTCTTACTTCTCCACCTAGCTGTGTCAACACCGTTGAGTGTGCTAATTTTATTTTGAACAAACCATTGCTGCCTCTTATGCGGTATAACCGGTTCTGCCACACATGCTCCCAACATCTTTTCCCCAAATTTTATATGTGCTAATTAATATTTATTTATTTTTAAAAAGTGAAATCACCTTTTCTTAGTACATAGGATCACTAGGTTTGGTAGACCATTTAGGATTTGTAAAGGTGCGATTTTAAGATAAAATCCTCTCTGTGTGCGATTTTTCACACACTAAGGGTGCGATTTTAGTCTCTTCTTGTTGGTAGCTCACGCGCCCCCTTTTCATGTCTTTTTCTACTGTTCTTGCCAATAACGGATAACCTGCCACCATCAACGAATCTCTAACGGCTATACCCATGGCGGAACCACCGGTTAACACCGGTGGTGCAGCCACTGAACGACCTTTCCTTGATGCTTTAATCAACAAACCTACCCCCCTTTACTCAACCTTACCTGCAAATCCAGAAATTAAACCCATCACCACTTTGAACGGCCGACCGGCGTGCTTATACGATCCAGATTCAGTCAAAGTTCTAGCAGCTCACTATCAAAATGCTCTAATAGGCAAATTTGGAAGGGGTAAGCCCTACATGGTGCATATTCAACAGGCCTTCAAGGAGATCGGTTTCAAAGGTAACTTTCAGGTCGGTCTCATTGATTATAGGCATATCTTGATTCGATTCCAGGATCAGGAAGATTACCAGAGATTCTAGATCAGACCATACTGGTCTATCGCTGGCGCCACCATGAAGGTTATGAAATGGACGCCGGAGTTTTCGCCGGAAAAGGAGTCCTCAATAGTACCGGTCTGGGTAACGGTTAGGAATATTCCACTCTGGTACTATAATCAAACATTGATCAAAGACGTTGCCAGTCAGATTGGAACCTTTATAAAGATGGATGCCGCTACCTGTGGCATTACAAGACCTTCTGTTCTGAAGATGTGCATAGAGGTTGATTTGCAGAAAGAACTGATCAAGTCCATTCCAGTGGGTACTCCTATGGATTTCATTGAATGTCCGGTGGAGTATGACAATCTCCCACCCTACTGCAAACACTGCAAGATGGTTGGACATGAGGATACTAATTGCACAGTGCAGCATCCTGAGCTGCGAAAAGTTTGGAAAAAGAAGCCTCACCAATCCAAACAAGCCTCTAATGATATCCACTCTGGTCAGAATCCTGGACAGGCTGGACCATCTGGCTTGTCAGCAGCTGAGAAGGAAAAGGATTTAGTCATGGTTCCCTACTCTATACTCACAGAAGGGGAGAAGATGACAAAACAGCTTGAGCTTCCAGACACAAATCTGAATGTTCAACCTGCAGATCCTTCAGTATCTTTTATTTCATTCGATGAACTGCACATTACACAGCTTAAAAAAGAGGCAAAAGCACTAAAAGCTAAGAATCTTGCCATTGTTCCTTACCAAGACCCTGTGTCACTATCAAATTATTACTCTGTGTTGCAGGATGAAGACAACAGCTCAGATGCATCATATGATGATGCTCCAAGTGAACCTGAATGGAAAATAGAGGAACAACAACTTTATACAGGTTCCTCCTACAACTCTCCAAATAGTCAAAATACTCAATCTGTGGCTATCTCTGATCCACATGCTCAATCTTAGCCCTCCCAAAAAGGTAATAAGAAAGATGGAAACAATGGCCACAAAATTCCTATGGGGAGAATCACAGTTAGGTCAGAGGAAGGTTTGGAGGAAATGGTCCAAACTAACAGCTCCAAAGCAAGAAAATGGACTTGGTTTTAGAGACATCAAGGCATTGGTGGACTCTTTTTCATGCAAGATGTGGTGGAAATTACAGAAGAATGAGACACTCTGGACTAGTTTTCTTTGGTCCCTGCCAGAATCATACAAGACCTCCCACACATGGAGGAGAATTTGCTCAGTCACTGAGCATGCTAACAAGAATTCATTTGTCTTGTATGGCAAAGGTTCATGTCCTTTCTGGTTTGCAAACTGGATTGGCTCTGGCACTATTCTATGAATGGCCATCTGAAATTGATATTCCTTTTCCTGATATTTCACTGGCTGATTTTGTCCAAAGTAAAAACACCTTCCTTAATGCCTTGGAGCCTCACTTGGCTACCAGTATCTTTCTTTTATTGCAGGAACCCCAAACTCTCCATCAACATGAAGATAAGCTTATATGGAAGCCTTCAAGGAATGGTGATTTCAGCATCAAGTCTGCATATATGAGCTATAGACCAAGGATTACTCCAGACTCAAGTCTTACTCAGGTATGGAGCTCACCAATCCCACCAAAAATTTCCTTTCTTATTTGGAGAATATGGAATAGGATATTGCCTTTTGATGATGTCTTGTGCAAATTTGGTTTTAATCTTCCATCTAAATGCATTATGTGCCATTCTCAAGACTCTCTCAATCACTATTTTAATGCATGTCCATCCTCAGTGGAAATCTGGAATTTTATAGATAACTTGCTAGTTATTAATCCTCCCAATTTTGCAAATATCAATCAAAGAATAAAGTTTTATTTGTCACACACTGGTTTTTCCAAAGTGCACACAAGAGTAATAAGAACAGCTATGGCAATAGTGTTCTGGGCTTTGTGGAACAGAAGGAACAAATTTTTGTATGATAATAAAACTTTATCAAAACAAAAAGTTTGCATTGATATAGTAAAGCAAGTTTATCTGACATTCTCTGCATTTCCTTTAACTGGATCCAGTGACAAGAACCTCTTTCTAATAGAATCTGGTCTAGTACCTTTCCTGAAAAGGAGAAGGCCAAGACCAGTTAAATTAGTCAAGTGGTTTCCACCTGATTCTGGGTACAAGATTAATGTGGATGCATCTTTCCAATCTGATTTTCCCCATAAAACTGGCATTGGTATTGTTGTAAGGAATAGCCTTGGCAATGTGTCCAGACTTTCCATGAAAACTTTAATTGCAAATTCTCCACTACATGCTGAGTTAGAAGCAATCCTTCAAGGATACATTCTAGGACATCAAATGAATCTGAACTCTTTCAATAATCCTAGCACAATTGACTGGAATTTCTACACCTTATGTACAAAACTTCATAGTTTTAGTACTACAAACCCAATTTGTCATGTGCTTAGAGAGGCAAACTGTGCTGCTGATTTTCTAGCAAAACATAGTTACCAGACACAACAAAATGCAGATTTAACTATGTCAATGGCCCCAAGGAAATTAAAAGGAATCATGGACAAAGCAGCAGTACCACATATCAGAGTTACAGAGTAGCTCTTTAGAACTATTTACTGCTTTTTCTTTTTGCAATTGCAGGATTTGCAGCTGCCAGGAGGAATTTGGATGGATTCATGAAGACACTGGAATGAGGTTCAAAAAGATCAAACTGAACAGAGGGGCACTTGCATCTTTGTGGCGGTTCAGGACTTACTGAGCAGCACCCGAATGATCAATTTATGGTGCTAACACAACTCACTCACCTTGTATTCTCTTTTCGGCTGATTTGAGTTTTTACCTGGGGCTTTGCCTTGGGTTGATTCGCAGACAAGTTTGGGAGAATGAATGCATTTTGAGTAGTGTGTTTTTATATATTTTGGAGCTTTGAGTTAATCAAACTCTTTTTCAGTTATTCATTGAGATTGAGGCCTCCTTTGGAAGCCTTTCTCTTATATTCTTTTGGAAGCATTACTTTTGCTTCTGGAGTTTTAATACTCCATAACATAAGCCAATGTTTGGCTCTTAGATTGTAGTCTACTCAAAGCTCAATCTCAGCTTTTGAACACATATGTAATAATTCATTTTCCTATGGGCTTGGGATCCCTTAAAAGATTCCTACCACATGAGTGGTTTAAAAAAAAAAAAAAAACTAGGTTTGGTAGACCGCGCATCGCGCGGTCGGTTAATAATTTGTATATCTTCAGAGTACCTTTAATAATGTGTATATATATACTCAGCACAAACCTTTGTATACAAGAAGAATTTGGATATTTTACGAGTTACATCCTCTATATAACACTAATAAGCATCTTTGCTTGATTGTGTGAAAATCAAAATGCTAACTAATAATATAGTCACAAAGTAGTTGAAGTTTATACAACATGTATTCTAACAAATACTCAAACTTTGTAACAGTCTAGCAAATGAACAAAATATCAACTATGGAGTACACAAAGAAAGTACCTTCACACTACAAGAAATTTGGTCTTTAGTGACAACTCAAATTTGGTCACTAAAGGCCCATTTTCCGTTGACTTTGACCTTTAGTGACCAAAAAAGTGATGCGACCAGTTGGTCACCCTAGGTCGGTCACGAAAGGCCATTTTTCAACCTCGTCACTAAATTTGGTCACCAAAGGCAAAACTGGTGACCAAAGTCAACTCGTCACTAAATAGTGACCAAATATTTCGTCGCAAAATTTCGTCACTAAATTTATTTATTTGGTCACTAAAGAGTTTGAGGCATAGAATCATGCCATGCTTTACCGACGAATAATTTGGTCACCAGTGACGAGGTAATCAGGGTTAGTTGATATGATTTGGTGACCAATGATTTTGTCACCATATCATGACTATGGTTACATGAAATGGTGACCAATATTTTCGTCACTTAAATATAAGGTGAACAGTCACTATTTATTGTAATTAATGATTATAATTACCAACAGTAATCTCAACAGTAAATTTAAAAAAAATATATATTAAATATAAAAATTAGTAACACCATCCATTCACATAATAGTGTTCAAACAAGTACCAAACTAAGATACAATCCTAAACTATTGATGCAATATAGTCATATTCATCCCCAAGATTGTAAACCTTGGCTTTCTTCTTCATCATTAGTATCATTATAACCAGCCAAGAAGTGGTTCCATGAAACACCTAATCAATCACCAAAAGAATTGAAAACTCAGTGAATATACATAAAGTAATAACAATAGATAGTCCAATACAAGAAAAATATAGCCACATGCCTTAAGCTACAAGAAACAGCCTTAAATCTTTTGAACTTAACTGCAAACAAAGGAGCAGAATGATAGACAAGAGCTTACTTGTGTGTCTAATGAACAACTGGTCAAGAAATTTGCAACAGATTATTAGGCTAGACCCATGAGACAAATTTGCAACAGAAAAGTTCACATAATTATGCACACCGTATAAGGAAAGCTACATTGCAGTCTACAATGCCACATTCTAACAATGCAGAGGTTCGAACAATGAACTAGGTTTCAGGCTAACTCCTAATATATTCCATTGAAAAACCTAACTGACCACATGGAAAATCAATGCATATCTGGAGAATTGCTAACGGATAATAGTAACTCCCCAATAAATAAATGGGGAGGGGGGAGGAGGTTTGTGAATCCAACTGACCATGAGAGTTGCTTGTTGGAGCAGCTTCCCGAAACTGGATGGTTCAAGTGTTGAGTTTTTTTTATCGGCTCAGAATTGCCTCCGTGAAGCCAGCATACTCAACTTCTTTTCTTCAAGAACTACAACATACACCTTCCTCCTATCAGCAACAGTGGATTCCTTTGACTTCATCTACAATTTAAATTTTTATCAATACCAACACTGAATGTGCTACACCAAATACTCTCAAATTGAAAGGCAAATAAAATTCATAAGTTGCCTGAATTCAATGTAAAGCCAGAAAAAGAAGCTGGATCCAATATCACTTACTCCAGATATCTTTCTTTCCCTTTAACTGATTTTGATGATGAGTATATTGAGCAGTATAGGCCTTTTATGAAACAGTAACCTAAAAATTGAGACGAGAGCAGTAGACTTAGTACCAATTTCAGTGCCTTCTATCTTTGTAAGAAAACATAATTTAACATTATCAGGATGATCATTACTAAACATACCACATGCAACTTAGAAAGAAACATGCTCAACAGCAAAGCTTTGCTGTTTTAAACCTACACTTTACAGCAGGCACACCAACTTCGAATCAGATGTAGAATCAAACAACCATAATAAATTTCACTTGGACAAAACTCCTAAAAGGAAAACACAATAAAAAGTAAGTAAAGGCACTAACTTGGAGATGACAAACTTGTAAAGAGTCTAGGCAGAAACTAAATACAATATATTGAGACATAACAGAAAACATCAAAACCGCTTTATTAATGACAGCGGCAGCTGTAAAATTAAGCAAGATCTTGTCAACTATAACCTCACAAGCCACATATTTATCAAATATCACAATTCTGAACACAAACACATATAAATAATCTTGCTTAATAGACTCACAGAACTCAAATTCTCTAACAAAAAACAAGTCCTAAAAGCCCCCCAAATAACTTCACTATTTTTCTGACAACACTCAGACCTTACAATTGACAATTTCGTACGCATCAACATTATATTAAACCCTAAAGAATCTCATACAACGATTAACAAGCAGGCAGCTATAAAATCAAAACCCTAGGTCTACATCAACACAGCAAGGAGAATACACCTAAGATGAGAAAACAAAAAAAGAAAAGAACGGAAGGAAACAGATCGGAGAAGCGGTTGAACCTTTCCTGATGGTCTCGATCTCAGCGCCGGTACGACGGGTGGCGTTGACGGCTTTCTCGTCTTCCCTGATGAACTAAATCAGGCTTACTCTTGGGGCCAAGTTTGGCGGGTTTGAATGACAATGGCGTTGGAGTTGATGGCGCTAGTTTAGAACCGCGCGAATTTGAGCTAGGGACATAGAAGGCATAGCGCGGCGACTTGATCTCCTTGGTCGTCCCTAAGACAATGGAGCCTTTTGGAGGACTTGGTCTCCTTGGCCATTCCACCCGTCGGCTTTGCGGTGGTGCGAGCGATCTGAGGCGAAGAACAAGATGCAGGAAGAATTGGGTTTTGAGATTCAGTTTAGAAGAAGAGGATAAGATTTGATATTGGATTAATATTGCTAGAGTTATCAACGAGTGAGATCAGTTAACAAAATTATTGACGGTTCAGATTAATACAATATAATTAGTGCTATATTTATTACCTTTATTCTAATTCTAAATTAGTATAATATTTAGTATTAAAGTCACGTGATTAAATTGCTGAACAGATTCTAATCAAATATTTGAATATGGTCATCTAATTATTTATGGTTAATATATGAATATTAAATTTATTATTATTAAATAATAAATATAGTAATGTAATTATTTAGAGTAATATTCAATAAATATTAAGTACGTATTATTGATCATTGATTTCATAGTCATTGGTGTATATAAAAGATCTAGTAAGGGTTAAATTCAATTAGTTAAACTCAATTTAGTTTATAGTGTAATTCACCATTGATTACTAGTTATTACTTGTTAGGCTCTGTTTACCAGAGTTTATCAGTATATTAGTTCAGTTCAGTTTAGTTCAGTGAAAATGTAGTTTTATGAAATTTAGGTAAATTCAGTTAATGCTGATTCATTTTTCAATACATTAATTTTCACTTCACTTTAGTTTAGTTTAGTTCAATCTAGTTCAATTCAGTTCCGCAAACAATAAGCGCTGACAACATGGCCTTAGTGTTTATAAATTAAAATGTAACGTGAACTTGACGTCTAATTAGTTAGACTCAATTCAATTTAGTTCAGTACACCAATAAATAAACTCTAGCAAATAGGGCCTTACTAGTGTTAACCTAAGTAAAAACAATTATCATTGATTGTGCAGAGTCAGCCCTGTTTGCCAGAGCTTATCTGTAGATCAGTTCATTTTAGTGAAAATGTAATTTGATGAAATTTAGGTTAATTCAGTCATGCTCATTCCATTTTTGAATACATTAATTTTTACTTCAGTTCAGTTCAGCAAAAAATAAGCTCTAGCAAACAGGGCCTCAAGCTCGTGAAAAAAGAAATTAGTAAAGAATCATCATCGAAATACCAAATTAAAATATATGTATTGAAATATTAAAGGAACCATAATGATGTACACAATAAATATGACCCTGTTTGCTAGCTTATTTCTTGTGTAATGAACTAAACTGAATTGAATTGAACTGAATTGAAATAATAATTGATGTATTGAAAAATTTAATCAACATGACTGAATTAACCTGAATTTCATTAAATTATATTTTCACTGAATTGAATTGAACTGAACTTATCTACAGATAAGCTCTGGCAAACAGGATCTAATACGTGCTTCAATGATTTAAAAGAAAAGAAAAATTAATATTACAAGTGATTTAAGTTTGAATTAACTATTTAATGCCTATAGAGAAAACAATACACAAGTAATTATAAAAATTGATGTAAATCATATATCTATCATATATATATATATAGTGCACTAATTTAAAATTAATAATAAAAATCAATTTATACCAACAAAAAGTTCAGCTCAAGATTGAATTTCATACATTATTTAATCTCCATCGGGATTTGGTGACAAGTTTATGTGGTCACTAAATCAATTGTTCTTTGGCGACCAAAAGTTTTGGTCACTTCTCCTTTTTTCGTGACGAAAACAATTTTCGTCACCAAAATTGGTCACTAAATTTGGGATGAAGTTAGTGACCAAGTCCGTGATGGCTTTTAGTGACCATTTTGCTGACCAAAAATAAAATTGGTCACTAAATTTTGTCTTAGTGACCACATTTTTGTGACGAAATTTGTTCGTCACTAAAATTACATTTGGTGACCAAATTACAATTGGTCACAAATAATTTGGTCACCAAAGACCATTTTTCTTGTAGTGTCAATATGTACTCACAAGGGCAGACTCCTTCCCCTCAAGGGCTAATGCTTGCAAGTAAATTGGTAGCATCAATGTTAAAGATTATTTCTTTGGAAAAACTACACAGTTAGATGATTTTTCAAAAACACAATGCAGGACATTCTAGTTTTCCACTCCTTTTAACTTCATGAATATATCAAGATCTTAATCATGCTTAACTCCGGCCATATTTGTTGTTGTCTTCATCGCACATGAATTATGAAAGAGTATATCCTACAAACTGAAGTCCACAAACATGGATTTAGTATTTAGTGTATTTCCACTAAAACCCTGTACAACTTAAAGAAATGACTTGAATGTATAGATGCAAGTCATAACAAAAACATGTATATATTCTTTTATCTTTGGTTGAACTTTAAACAAATAAATAGAAGTTGAATAAAAGGGACACTTTTTAAATGAACAAAGCACACATATACTGTGATGATTTTTCGATAAGGCAATGGCTAGTGCCACTTATCAAATGAATAGTATTGATTCAATATACTGGGGAAAAAGTGGAACTTCTGTACTTTCACTACTCATCCCTACTCTCTCAAAACTTGAAAACACAAATATAAATTGAACTGTTATATTCATTGGCACCCAATCCAGTAAGATATTTCATCAATTAACATGTGTGAGAACTTGCAAAGCATACTATAATTGCAGACGTTTAAACAAACATCAACAGTGTTTGAGTAGCTGTTGACAATCATTTCATAGTACAACAGCACGTGAAAACTAAGTTAGACACAGTGGTTTAATGGTTTTATTTTTAAAAATTTCTCTCTTATATTTCCGTGGCAAGAGAAACAAGGGCTTTAGAAAATTTTAAACTTCACCTATTTAGTAAGCAACACAAGCTTCTCCAGCAAGGCATCTTTTCCACCAGGTACCTGAGAAGTAATGTTGTGTGTGTTGTAAGAAGCCCCCATGGACTTCAAAACTGCCCCAACAATTTCACGAGGTGAATTTATCATCGCAATCTTTCCAGCTAATTTAGGACGCCATAAATCAGCCCAATCCTGCAGATTAAATTATATTTTGAGATTGGCCAATCGACAACGAATGAATGAGAAATATCTGTTAAATGAGGAAAAGAGTAAACATAATGAATGTAGCATAGTCTTTAGCTAAAGGAGTATGCAACTCTAGTGGACCTTCAAAATTTCGCTAGCTACATGAAAAGCTAACGTTTCCTTTAGTATTATGACTTAACTTCTGGAATATTCTGTCAAAACTAAAAGCATAAAGAAGAGGATGGCCTAAAACTTGCAGACTATTTACAAATTACACATGGAAAAAAGATTAAAGTGCCAAGTACAAACTTCTTGCCTAAAGGATGGTTAAGTAAGCTTCATTAATCACAATTTATTCAGGAATTGAATCTTGCAGAAATTTTTAAAAAAATTAAAAGTGATAATAATGTACTGACGTTTTTAGATTCAGATTACGAGAGACTGAACACTCATGGTTCAACCGTTCAAGTTAGCCAACATTAAAATTTTTACTCTATATCACCCAGTACACATTGTGACTATATTCTGGAGACATTATTTATTCTGCCCACTTACGGATTCATCGTTTCCGACCGCCGACGCCGCCCTCCGTCTCCTCCTCCGGCGATTGAGGCGGAGGAAGAGCTGCAGAGCACAAAAAAGGGGGAAGAATAAAAAAACCAGAGGAATCAGCAGCGGAGAGACCTAGAGTTCGCGAAGGAATAAGAAATCTATGGAGAGAAGATTGTGTGTGTGATGGAATTCTGTGGGAGAAGAAAATGGAATTCTCCGGAGCAGGGACGCGTGTAGGTGAATGGGGTAAGCAAGGAGAGAATTTTGTAGATGATGACGCGTGTAAGACAACAGTGAAAAAATATTAAAAAACAACGACCATGCCTTAGTACTGTAGAAAAGGGGATCGGCACATTTAAGATTAAGTAGATTTCCTTTAATTTGAATCATATATATACATTACATATATTTAATTCAAATATTATCATAGTGAATTTTTTATGACTTCCCCAAGTTCTATAATCGTTCAAGGATTTCTTATGCATACTCTCTTTCCCATTAAATTTTGACTTTTTAATCCAACAATTTACTATTGTTGTTTTCCAAATTTTAAATCCTTATTTTATTTTCTCGGTTTTCTCCTCTAAGATCAATCATACTCACAAACCTCATTTACAAACAAAATTTAAAATTTAGGGCTTAAGATTTAAAATCCTACTCACAAAGCTCGCTTATTAGTCTTGTTCACTGGGAGAGATCACTTTTTGGGCTTAAAATTAATATTGATGCGGCTCTTAGATGCCCAAGTTACGTAGGTTTAGGTGTTATAATTAGATATTTTGGTGGTGATTTTATACAGACTCGCTGTAAAAATTTCTACTACTGAATCCCCTCTCCAAACTGAGTTTCACGCTCTTGAATTTGGGTTTCAGCTGGTACATATATAGATTCTCTATAATTGTCTATTTTGCAACTGACGATAAACTAGCTATATTGGGTATCTCTGAGCCTCATAAGATAACATGACACTGCTTTTCCAAACTAAAGCATCCAAACTAAAGGAAATTTTTGCAGGGCGTAACATCATATAGACATGTAGACAGAATAATTCAGCTGCATGTGCAATTTCTAGAATGGCAATCAATCTGAATGTTTCTAAGGACCTTTTTTTGGACTAATTTGCCTTAAAAATTATTCTTATTTATAAGAAATACATTCCTGCCTTTCGATTCCTGTAGAACTTTTTACTGGCTTCTCTTTTGCTTTTGACGGGTAAATCCAGGTGATGCTGGATCATATACTTTGCAGTCTGCTTCAGATGGAGTTGTGCATCACTAGCAGTCTGTGGAACTACATAGATGCCTCTCCTGTGGTTTTATTTTGTGAGCTTGTGGATATGCTTAGGCGTAGACATGGGATCCCTCTAATGTTCAAGTCTAAGTCTATAGATTGACCCTTGTATGCAGATTCTTGCTAATGAGCAGCACCCAACCTCATGTGGATGGAGCCCTTGCTCTATTTCAATCCCTTTGGTTCTTTTAGCTACATTCTTTTGATAATTTTGTTGATAATAGTGAACTGTTTCATTTGGGGAGGAAGATACACCAAGGGTGGTAGTGTATCAGGTTGAAATGAAACTGCCAAAACAGTTCAATGTTTCAAAAGGATTTCCCATTTCTTTGTAAATGTCCTTTAATTTCTTATGAACTTGAACAATTGAACAATGTTTCAATGTAAACTGCTCAATATAATTCTCTCACCAATGATGATAGTTTATTTAAAAAAATAAATTTAGTTAAAAGAATGAGTATACATTGATGTAGGGTAGTTTATTTAAGCAATTTCTCCATGCAGGTCCATTTTTCTCTTGCAGGTCCGTATTTTTACCATAATACCCCTGATGGAACCCTATGATTTCAAACCCATTTTTTGCCTTAAACATATTAAGGGTATTATGGTAAAAATATGGATCTGCAAGAGAAAAATGGACCTGCACGGAGCAACCCCATATATTGAGAGAGACTCAACTTTACCTAACATGGCCTCAAATTAAATATTAAGTTTTGATATGAATCCGAACAATTCAATAAGTTAAAATAATTAAAAACACTCTCACGTGGTCTATTGGGTTTTATCATAAATTTTAAAAAATTAACTAATATTCTAATATAGGAAATGAACTAAATTAAACTAAAATAAGTTCAATTGCACTGAACTAAAATGAAAAAAAATATATATATGTAACTGAAATAAACAAAATTATTTAAAATTTATCACATATTATTGTAATTATAGTAAAAACGTAAAATTATTGAAATAAACTGAAAAAATTATTTATTTGGACTGAACTCAAAAATATATAAATATATTTAATTGAACTTTACCAAGCAAACAAGACTTAAATGGTATTTGATATGGCTTCTAAAAATATCAAATAAATAATTTATACACATCAAAATAAAATATAGCATTTGTGTACCACTAGAATTACCATATCATATACCACTAGAGTTTCTGTTGGCCGCGTGCAACACACGTGTTAAAGAGGTGCGTGTATCTGGTTGCGCACTATCATTGCTCTTAAACCTAACATGCTCCCGCAGCTCTCCTCTACTCTGTAAACCACCATTATCAATCAATTAAATTAAAGTAGTGAAAGAAATTTAAACTTGAACAGTATTTGCAAATTAATTCGCTGGTGAGCAAATTAGAATCAGGTGTTTGAATACACTCCAACAACAACTATTAAGTACTAGAACCTATTTCATAATGTGGTTATATTATTTTATAGTTTCTAAAAAAAATGTTGGCTTTCTTAAACTAATTTCGCTTAGTAGTTGTTGCGATCAGCAGCAATGGAAACTTCAGTCTTTTCTCCGCTTGGAGAGGAAATCACCATCTTGCAATCAACGTTGCAGATTCCACTGATCGAGATCATACAATTTTTGGATCAGCTAGTGCGTATAATCCTTTATTTTCTTCGAAAGTTATTCGTTGAAAATATGTGAAAATAGTTAAGAAATTGAAATTAGTATCTGAATAAACCCTTTCAAAATGTTTTAGAAGGATTGTTTTCATTTTGTTAGAAAGAGCTGTGCAATGTGATTTTAGTTATAAATCTTGTTATTTCTACATGTGCGTGGAATGCACAAATACTGCATGTTATTTCTACACGTGCGTGGAATTAATGCACAAATACTGTAGTTAAATTGCACATTATATGCAATGGACATTATAACCTAATTAATTTGAGGGGTGGTCTCTGGAGCGACCGTCTACATATGTAGACCAGGGACTAACTTATAAATAGAGTAATATATTAAAAACAAGGAAGGACCAATTTGCAATTTTTGAAAAATTAAAAAAATCACGCGCTACAGTAATTTCGCGCGTGCACAGTGTTGCTACAGTACCACTACAGTCCCTTGCTACAGTAACATGTGATGTTTAACCCAAAACATGAAATTTGCTACAGTAACATGAGTGATTTAATCCAAAACCTGAAGTTTGCTACAGTACATGAGGGATTTAACCCAAAACTTGAATTTCGCTACATGAGGGATTTAACCCAAAAGCTGAAGTGTGCTACAGTAACATGAGGAGTTTAACCCAAAACCTGAAGTTTGCTACAGTTAAATGAGGGATTTAACCCAAAACTTGAATTTTGCTACATGAGTGATTTAACCCAAAAGTTGAAGTTTGCTACAGTAACATGAGGGATTTAACTCAAAACCTCAAGTTTATTACAGTCACATGATGGATTTAACCTAAAACCCGAACTTGTAATTTAGAAATTAAACATCATGTATAACATAAAACATGTGGAATTTAAACCAAAACCTAGAAGATTTCTATTATCTAATAAACTGAACCTGTAACTCAAAAGGTGATCATTATAATATAAAACATGTGGAATTTAAATCAAAATGTGTCATTTAAAACATTGAGATTATAACCTAAAATATGAGGAGTTTAAAGCAAAACTTGAAAGATAGTTAATCATATAAAAATGGTAGAGTAACAATCATCTAAAAACCTAAAAGATGTAGTTTATAAATTAAAACATGATCAATTTAAAACAAAATCTGAATTTTTTTACGGAAAAAAAAAAAAAAAAAAAAAGAGAAAAACTGGAATAAGTACTGTAGCAGTACTGTTCATATATGCTGTTCACATGTTACTGTTCACGCGCAAAATTACTGTAGCGCGTGAAATTTCTAAAATTTTAAAAATTGTAAGTTAGTCCCTCCTTGTTTTTGAAATATTAGATTATTTACAATTTAACCCGGTCTACATATGTAGACGGTCGCTTCCAAGACTTTGCCTTAATTTGAATGTTCTAATTTTTATTATATAATAAACAAAACCATAGATGCATTTTATTCAGTATAACCAGTACCGGCCGCCACACACATGGCCCCAATTATTTTGCCCCAAATTTTATTATTGATTAATATTTGTTTATTTTATGAAAAAATGAAATCACCTTTTCTTAGTACTAGTATCTCCAACCCACGCTCCTTATTTACTAAAGATGAAAAATGGTGTTAAGCTTATAAATAGGATTGGCTAACCCCAGTTTCTTACAAAATTATAGCAAATGCTTTGTTCACAAGGATCCCATTTCTCTGGTGTGGTCTTTACATTTCTTCCAACTACAGCCATAAAAATCACCAAGAGCAAGAGCGCTCGGAATCAGAATCATACCATTAAGATGAAGTTAGTGTAAAAATAAAGAGCTTTACTTGGGGGAGAAAGCACTTTCAACTGAACATCTAAGTTCTGTCTTGACGTTGTAACCACCAGTAGTAAAGCAAAAGAACAAAAAATCATTCACTATAACAGAATCTCACTAACAAACTACTGAATAGGAATTTTAAAGTACATATGCCCTTGTAGTACGTTATAACTAATTAGTTTAAAGTAGAAGAGTTAAACCAGTTCGTTGGCTTCTTTAACAATTAATCATCAAATATAATTTCAGTCATTGTAATTACTTTACTTTCAGGCTTGTTACACAATTTAATCTTGTATCATAATACAAAAACGAGTAATATTACACAATCATGAACCAATTAAAAAAATAGAATATAGTTACTAAATAAAACCATGTACATGTGCATGTTGTCTACAAGATCAAACGCGCAAAATTATACAGCTTATAAATATTGGCAATGCATAGTGACAAAAACAAGGTCTCACCTTGAATAATGCAAACAAACAGAAAATGTAATTATGAGTAAGAGAAAGGTATTTCTACCGCTACTTTGTTGGACCAAACCTAGCTTCCATATGATCATCCTTTACATATGCATCACAGCCCACTATCAGTCCAAATTCAACTCGTTTTTCATACAAAATGTCAAACACCTTGCATGCATGTGCAAATCAAAGCCTCGTAAGTTAAAATCCACAACAAAAATTAAACATTATGATACTGATAAAAATGCAGAGACATCGGTTGATTCTTGGCTGATTCCCAATCCATATCAATAATTCTAAGATTATAACTGATGCATGTGTATTAACCTCTTCATTAGATTCTTATCAAGCTAACTAAACCTATTGAAGCCAAAATCCCAAGAGTAAGGTATTACCTTTATGTTCTGATGTTTATGATGTTTCTGATTTGCCACTCAATTCCTTGAATCTTCCTCCCCTTCTCATGAACCCTCTAACTCTCAATACCCTGGAGTATATTTTAGCTTCATTACAAAGTATATACTATTTTCGAATCAAATAGGATTATATAACTTTGAAGGAAATGTTGTAAATCTCTGACAACGGATGGATAAAGTCATAAAGAAATCACTCTATATAAGTTTCCTAGGAATAAATGCAAATAATAGTGTTTCAACATGTCCTCGACAACAACATGAAAGCATAATACAACAACGCGAAATCAAAACTGAAGTCAGGGGAAAGAAATAACATATTAGAAACAAACACAGAACACAAGCTGCATTACTAAAAGAGTGAATTAAGGCAGCGTCTATTAGACGTCAAATAACTAATATGTGAAGACCAATGAGGTACCTGCGTTAGTTCAGAGCATGAGGACTATTCCATTACTATTTTCACACACACTATATCTTCATGTCGACCCTAAATTCTTCAATCTAAAGAAACATCATAGCTACCTGAATTGCCAATTCACAAGGGGGTAAATGCATAGAGCCTGCTGTGGTGCAGTGAGTAGGATTGATATACTGCAAAATAGCTAAAGCATCCAAAGAAACAGGATTGACAAGACTTCATGTAATCACCACCAGGATCTAGTAGTACCAGTTCCCCAAACTGTTAAATATGTAGAATCAAACATTATTAGAACTCGAGCTACATTGCGAATATTAATCAATTTTTTCATGAAAAATGCTTACCATAACATGACTCCAGAAGAAAGACGGTATCAGTCAGACACAATTCCAGTTGCTTTCAGTCACTGCAAAAATTGTACTAAATAAGTGATAGTTTTCCCCTCTTTCTTCATAAGATGGGGAGATCCAAGACATGGAATGCATCTCACCTTCAGGCAGCAGATATGGTTTGATTATTATCTGATGACAAATTAAATTCTGAAAAGCCTAAAATGCAATCATGAGTTGTGTTTTTAACCTCTGTCAGCAGGAAAAAAGCTCAAGCTTTCTCCGCTCATAAAAATTCAAGACTCTGTTTCAAATTCAAGAATGACTATTAAGCTAAAGATGTCTGATTAGAATTTCTATAAAAGAAACATGCAGTTGTGTATAGTTGCTTTGTTTGAGTTGAAGAGTAATTGGTACTCTCTCATACAGTCATACCAAATCTCAAACACCTTGGAAGGTAAAAATCACAGAATCAGACTTACATAACATAAATGCAGCATTTTTGACATTGACAAAGCATAAAAACTCCTACAAGATGCCTACTGCATGCATCAGGATAAATAATTCTGTCTAAAAATCAAATAAAGGTCAAGGTAACATGCTAACAAATTCTCAAGGCATCAATTAAAAGCTAGAAAACAATAAGGTAGAAAAGAATGAAAGAAGAGCGTTCTCACCGACTATACATCGAACACCATTCATGCATATATATCAGGCATATGTATATGCTCTGTTTAGTACAACAGAAATAAGGAGAAGGACGGCGTTGAGAAGTGTGTACAGGATGTAGAGCCAAGTCCGCCGTCTGCTACTGTGGAAGTGGTTGTTCCATTAGAGGCACGGGGGTTGCTCAGCTGGGAGAAGCGGTGGCGATCCTTGTCGGAGCGGGCGGAGCTCCACGCAAAATCGATTGGCAACAGCCCATAAATCGATTGGAAATCACATGAAGGTGGAACACTTTACCGCCGATAAATATAGGGTTACCCTTAAAGAGAGGGGGTCACAGAAGCGCTCCCGGAAGTGGAGATAAGAGACGACGGCGACGGCGACGATTGCTCTCTTCCACACAGGGTTTTCACAACAATTGCTAGAAATCATCCGTCTGATAGATTAGGGGTGTGAATGAGTGATTGAAAGGAATAAGAAAACATAGAAGAAGAGTTTGGAGAAAGCGATGAACATGAAAGACCGGAGAAGCCTCTGGACACACACGTGGAAGATTATTGTCACGCATGAAGGAAAAGGGACGAAGGGACGACGCGTGATAGGAGAAAGAATAAATTAACAGTAAAGTTACTGTAGAAACGAACGACGAAAAATCAATGTTCATCCGGGGATCTTCGCTTTTAAGTTTAGTAGATAGATATAAAAGATCATTTCACCTGAAAATCATCATAGTGTGAGTTTTATGCCTTCCCAGTTTTCATTCGTGCAGTAAAATTACTGCAGTACTAAGGTGTCATGTCATTCCCTAAGAATTTTCATTAAGAATTTTCCCTCTCTATCATTACTCAATTTAATATTATCGATTATGTCCCCTGAGATCAATTAATCTGATATGGGGATAATCCGCACTAGTATATGGATACCTCGGGATCTGGTAATATCTGAGGGCTCAGAGATATAAGTCGATAGACCGCTCATAGAAATACTTGGTTGTCCGACCCTGGAGGCTTCGGATGGGAATTGATTAAGGATCTATTCTCCGACACCTGCAAAACAAACCCCCCGGCGCTACCCCGGGGGTGGTAGCTCCGGTGTAATGATGAGATTTCGTGCCTTTAAATATAAAAACTTTGTATTCAAGAGTCAGAAAAACTTACCTGGAATGGTTGATTATGGCCTATATTTATAGGCGTCCTAGAACGCCTTCCTCGTTCTCTTTTTGATACGAATATCCAGATGTTATTGTTCTATGTTATTTCATGTGCCAAGGTCTGGAAGAAAGAGTAATAACTCCCATCTTCTTCTAATATTCATCACAAACTTGTTTCATAAGAGTATTGAGAACATTGAACAATTTCTTTCTTCCAGACCTTGACACATGAAATAACATAGAAGAATAACCACTGGATATTTGTATCATTCCCTCCCTCTTCAAGAAGATTCGTCCTCGAATCTTGGCTAAATGTAAGAAAATGAGATCAACATTAATACTCCACGAAGGGAAAAAATTTCTCTTACGAAAAGGATTCAGTAGCTTCTTAAAATCCAGAGATGCCCAATATGTGTCATGGAAAAACTCTTGATCCCTAAGACCAAAATCAGAAGGCATATGAGATTCAATGGACTTATGATCATCAACAACTTCAGGAACACTTGCAACTACTAGAATATATTCATCATCAAACGTAGGAATTTCATCAAGAACATAATGAACATCTAGAACCTCATCATCCTTAGCCTCTTCATCGAATACTGGAACATCTTCAAGGAAATAGTCATCTAGAACCTCATCATCCTTAGCCTCTTCGTCGAATAATGGAACATCTTCAAGGAAATATTCAGTAACTCGTACATCACTCTCCACCAAATTAGGATCAACATCGCCAACATGGTCAGCAACATCAGTAATCAGAAACTCGGCCTCAGGAACGTGGAATGGTGAATGGTCTTCTTTTAAAACCTCAGCAACTTGAGAAGTAGAATGAATATTAACCTTTGGTGTCTTCGCATGCATCTTACGAGATATACTCTGAATTGAATTCCGGATGTCTTGATATTTCCGTTGACGTTCTTGTTCTTCCTAAAAAGATACAAGAAAAGATACACGGACAAAATGTTTCCTCAAATAGTGCCTCAACTTTTCCCAAGTAACAATTTTAGACCTCCCTTGCCTACGTCGATCTTTCTTCAAGTCATACCACCAGTCATAACCATAGTCTTCAAACTGATCAAAAGCAATACGAACTTTCTCACATTCGTCAAACTTGAAAAACTGAAAGTGATATTCCAATTGTCCCTCCCAAGCCAAATATGCTTCGGGTCCATCATTACCCGTAAAGATAGGTGATGTGAAATACATTGAACTTTTCAATAGGGATAAATCATAATACGGCTGTAAGAATAACATTTCCAAATTCTATAAAGAATAAGGAAAATAACACAAGTTGAATCACCCAAAACAGAGCTATAACGAAGAAAATATGGAATTTAGAAGATAGTATGGAAACAGGAGGCAATTAGTTTCGGAAATTCAGTATATTTCTCCGAAACTCAATCAGATGAAGATTAATCACCTTCAAACTTTCCGAAAATGAAAAACAAATCCTTCCCAAATCAATTTAGATCAGAAAACTCGTCGAAAACTTCCACCAATTATGTCAATCACAAACAAAGCACAATACAACTGCACAATTGTTTTTTTTTTTTCAGAATCTACGAACCAACTTGAAAAATCAATATCTCCTAACTCGACAACCCTTTTTGAATGATTCCAAAACCCAAATAAACTTCAATCAATCTTCTTTTACTATAAAAAAAAGAATTTTTCCAGTAGGTTTAGTATAACACGTTCAAAATATATGATCGATCCAGCTGCGATTTAAGGTCAATACTGAGAATCCAAAATATTTTCACTAGATGGTCGAAGATCTACCTTTGCTCTTGATACCAACTGACATGAATCTCCTTGCAAAGATCCTGGATATGAACCTCCTTACGAAGATCTTGGTTTTGCGAAATGATTAAGAGCACCCTCCGAAGTGTCGATCGAAAACACCCTCTTTCAAAGAAGAAGACACACTTCGAGATGAACTTGAAAGACACAACTTTTGAACTTCAGTAACACAAGGTCGAATTCCACACGCCAAGCACTACTTGCACCAAATTGAGATGGACACACCTAGATCTCAAAATCGGGGGTTTCAATCTAACGATTGACCTAATCTAGCGATTAGAGGTTAACCTAACGGTTGAATGAGATAAAACTCAATATAAGATGATTTTTGTATATAATTGTATATGAATAAATTCGTTCACCACCCTATTTATAAGATTATAGGGTGATTAAAAAGTGCATGATAAAATAAAGTAAGGAATATTACTTCTTAACCAAAAAGGAAACACTTAAGGAAGCTTTTGCAAGTTAAAACCTTATTTAATTATGATTAAAATTCATCATACCATAACACAAAGGTATGAACGAATTTATTAAATAAAAATAATAAAATTACCTAAATAATAAAGTGATAAGTTGTTGTTGAACCAACCCACTAATTGAAGGCCCAATCGGTTCTTTTAAGGCACTTCAATAAAACTTCTTCACGACTTCAATCTTTGGAAATGAGAGTAATAACTAGCATAACTCTCATCTACTTCTAATATTCATCACGAACTTGTTCCACAAGAGTATTGAGAACATTGAACAATTTCTTTCTTCCAGACCTTGGCACATGAAATAACATAGAAGAATAACCTCTGGATATTCGAATCACTTTTCCTTGCTGACTCATCATTTTTTTTCCTCCTCCCCAAGTATGTCTCACGTGAGACTGTACCTCCCATATCTTTCTTCAGATTCTCTCACGTGTCCGTTCATTTTCCTGGCAATTTCCTTAAGCAGCTGAGTCACCACCCTTCCTAATAGGAGTGACGTATTCTGTATCATCACAAGCCCCCTAAGTCAAGTGTTCGTTCTGGAAGAGCGACGCTTGGCTTGACCTAATCTGAACCTTTTCCTCTTTTATCCGAGCTTCCTTTGCTGATGCTTTGTGGGCTTTGCCGCTTCGTCATCCCGGGGCAACATCCTTTTAATAGGTGGGCCCCGATTGGCGCGTTTTTCGCCTGACGGCTGCACAGTGTCCGATTTTTTCTCTTCTTTTATGTGACTTAATAATTTTGTCTTCTACCTAAGTACGGCTTGTCCTTGCCCCTTTGTCTTCCACCGCCTTGCTCCTTTTATTCGTACTATAAATTCTTTCCCCCTTTTCTCAATTCCACTCACATGGCAGTGAACAAGCGCTTTACCCACGTCGTAAATGGGAATCACACTCAATCAAAACACATTTATATTCACCTACAACTTCTAACTACTATAGAGTAGATAGTGGGAAGTAGGGATCGAACCACAAGGAGAAGGAGTTTGTTTAGTGTTTAAGCGAAGATTATAAACACACTTATATATTATATAGAAAGCAAGGTAAACAAGGGGGTTTTGAGTTTGGTTTATTACTCTACGAAAGAAAGCAACTAAGATAAACTACACTACAATGCAAATACTACAGATATAAGGCCTTGGGAGGCAATTGATGTCAACTTCAACTATCGATTAATCATTGAGTGAACGCTTCATATCTAGGGTTTATGATCATAAGTCGTGGATGAAAAAGATCCTATTCTCTCGATAATAGCTAGTGAGCATGAACACATCACTCAAGAGCCCTCATTATCAATCCACCAGATGATAGCACCTAGATACATCGACAATGGAATTAAAAATGGAGAATCGATAAACTCATCCATACTCGCCGATAACGTTAGCATTGGACAAGACATTTGAAAACTATAAAGAACTAAGACGATGATAACATACAAATCTCAATTCATATTTGCTAATTTATGATATTGGGGTAAACGATAGCATCTACCCGCGAATCTAGCAATCCGATGCATATAATCACACATTGGAAATGAATATCTCAACTCTACAATTACATATAACGAAGGATCAATGATCACATTAGATTCCTACGAAGACATACAACAATTCAAATTCATAAGCAATTCAATTCCCATGACTATACTTTACCATGTTTCATAACAACAATCAGACAACCTCTCTAATTACCAATTACTCTACCAACTAGGCTAAACTACTCTACGACTAACAAGCAAAGGGGTTGTCACCATCCAATCACTTCTAATTAACCTTAATCTCTAAATTAAACTGGAACTAGGGTTTAAACTATCATTACTTAAACTATGAGGCATGCAATTGATTCAAAACACAAAATCCATGGCAAATTTAGCAAGATTAACAACATTCATATACAATTCAATACAAGATCTTCAAATGATAACCAACCCATAAATAGAAGCATATGAAAGTTCATGAAAATCTCAAGAATAGAAGTTTAATCAATTGCTCCCAAGAAAGATTAAGCTAATACAATCATCCTAATACATCAATACATAAACATCAAATCTAGAAGAAGAAAATGGAAGAAAAGATGAAGAACAAAGGGAAATTGGGTTTGGATTGAGAGGGAAGTCATCCAAGAAAGAGAGGGGATAAGGGTGTATTTATAGCCTCAAAATTAAGCACAAGGGTGCAAGTGGGCCGAAGCTTTAGTGACGCTTTCTTTGGTCGCTGTTTATTACAGCGACACTTCTGGGCAGCTCGTGACACTTCTGGGCAACAACGACACTTTATTCATCTCCAGTGACACTTCCTTCAAACTCCAACGACACTTTTCGGGAATGAGGTACATTTTTCTGGGCAGTTTCTACCACTCTCAACAAGGCTGTCTTCTCGCCACTTCTATGACCAAATCTTTAACTTTTGAACTTTGAGTCTCGACTCCATGGTATGATCAAAGAGGGTCTTCAATGATTTCCATCCAAATACTCCAAAACATGTACATTATCATAGAATCTTGCAATTATAAATCTAAAACGAGCTATTTAATACCAAAAGTTGCTCAAAAACAAGTCTTAAAATGTGCTAATACTAGGGTATAAATAGGGCTCATCAGGCAGACTACCTTTCCTGCAATTCTTCTTCCTTTTCTGAGGATTTTTGTCCGCTTACCCTGAATCGGTCTCGCTTGACTTCGCCAGCTTCTGGAAAATCTTCTGAAAGCATTGCCATCTCATCTTCTGGCGACGATATGACTCGTCCCCATATCGTTCCTTTTGGTGAAGGTCCCAGCTCTCACCGTCTTGATTCTCAGAAAGGAACTGGTGAAACCCTCAATGAATCCTTGCGTATTCGACCGCGAGGGATTATTTCTAATGTCCAATGACCTTCTACTGACCCAACACAGGATTGGATCTGTGTTGAGACTATCCAAGCCGCCTTCAAGGTGTTCTGCCCTTGGGCGAAGGATGCTCAGTTTATTCCCATAGGCTTACACGGGTATCAGGCTAATGGGCCATGCATCCCAAAACGTCTGTTTCAATTTGGCCTAAGCCTACATTATCCTCCTCTGTACTTTGGCCTCCTTCACCACTACCGGATTTCTCCTACTCAAATTAATCCCAACGGATTTTCCATCATCATGGCGTTTCTAGTCAATTGTCGTCGATGTGGGATCTTCGAGTCGGTGGATCTATTTCGATCTTTCTTTTGTCTGTACGGGAATGCAAGCCGAATCCCCGGCATCTTTGGATTTGCCTCCCGTATTCCTAATGCCCACTTCATCTGAGGCCTCGTCAAGTATCCATGGGCTTTGTTATTGGATGGTCATTACTCTTATAATCATCAGACCTATCGGGCTCCTTGGTGGAATCGTGACATCACATCTGAGGATCAAGTACCATGGCTCCCTGACGAGCTACGCTCGGATTATGAGACTCTGGTATACCTATCTCAATACTAGATCCCTGAAAATTGAGGGTTCTCTTGGCCTGTCGAAGTGTATCCGGACGAGGTTTTCACCTCCCCTCACTATCGCGCCGATTGGCCCGACCAAGGTTTCCCCTTGTAACTTTGTCTTTTGTCCTTTTAGTCGGTTTTCCCTTTTTCCTTGCTCGTCTGATTATTGACTCAGTTTTCTCTTTTGCAGTGCTGCGCTCTCTCGAGGACGATCTGTCTTATCATCCCGACCTCGATCCTACCTTCTTGCCTGAGTTGGACGGCCCGAGCCCCCAAGTACGACTCATCTCGTGGGTACTGGCGCTGTGGTTCCCATACCCGTTCCTTTTCCTGATTTGGTCGGCGCCCTCGCCAATGGTCCTTTAAGCTATAGTCGGAAGAGACCTCGGACTGAGGCTCTAAGCCCTCAGTCCTTGTCTCTCCCAAATGACTCACAGTCGCGGGTCCCTCATCCCGACTCTTTGGTAATTTCCCTTTTCTCCTGTGTCATGTTTTTTATACATCTTATTGTTACCTCCTAACCTTCGGTGCTTCAGGTATCTGATTTCTCTTCCGAGATACTCGGGTCGGCTGGTTTCTGAGATCTCTTGGAGTCCACTCACCAGCGTCGCCTTGCTGAAGAGAGATGTCAATCTTTTGTCCTTGCTCAAGAGCTGGAGCAAGAGAAACTTCTTTCGGCTGAACTAGAATTTTGTTTGTCTGAGCTTGAGAAGGAATTACAACCCTGGAAGGATGACTCCAACCTCCGCGAATATAGTTCTGCCCTTTCTGAAGAGATCATCTGATCCCTAGAGTTTACAATAACCGTAAAAAAGGTCTTGAAGGAGTCAAACGACCAACAGACCACCTGGGCTTATAAGCAAATGCGATGATGGGTCCCGGGGGTCCCCGAATTGATTACCAGAAGTCTTTCTACAAGGCTGGTGCCCATCAACGCTACCTCTATAAGTTCTAGTGATTGCTGAACAAGATCCTGAGCCAATTGGCTCCCACAATCTGGAAAGCTCTCTGCTCTACCTCTCCTCCTCTATCAGCCTCCTCTCTCCGAACCTTGTCTGCTCTAGAAGGACCTTTACCCTCTCCTGGCTCTCCTACCTCTTCTTCTAACTCTGATTCTCCTCCTCCCCAGGATGTTATAAATGACTTGGGTGTTTTCCCTGAAACCCCTGTTTACCGCGAATACTGTGGCCTTCCTTTCCTATATGGGTTCACCGTGGGCCAGGAAGATGGTAAGCCGAAGGTGGTCTACAAGAGACCCCAGATCCAATGTCCTGAGGCTACCCGTCCTCCGACTCGGCTCCCTAGGCCCGATGCTACCCTCTCTCCCAAGTCCGATGCTACTCGTTCTCCTGAGTCCGATGCTACTCGTTCTCTTAATTGTTAGTTTTCTGTAGTATCTACTCCTTGTAATTTTCCTTTTCTTGCTTATTTTTGTAATCTGTCCTTGTCTGTTATTTAAGGAGGAGATACTTTTGTTTTTCCTTCTTTTTTGTGCACCTACACCCTTTCTTTTCTTTTCTTTCTTTTTATTGTATTATGTATCCCCTTGTTCTCCCCCTTTAGGAGCATCAGACGCAAGAACCTAAGATTGTCGTCCGATGTACTACACCTTATATAAAATCTGAATATTCAAAAACTTAACTTGCGTACCTTCACCTTTCCTTTGATGCGGTTCGACTATCCAAGCCATATCCACCTTTCCTTCCCCCCTTCTGTCGAGGGTAGTCAACCGCCTAATACCCTGCATCGTGCAAATGTATCTGAAAGTATCTAGATTTAGATTCTTAAATCTTTGGTTTGTTCTTGTATATCATTGGATGATCCTCTTCTGATGGGGGCATCCATCCGATGGTTTGAATACCTTAATGTTCTTAAATCTTTAAATTCATCCTTATGAGTTCATCGGATGGTCCTCTTCTGACGAGGGCGTTCATCCGATGGTTTGGATACCTTAAATTCTTAAACCTTTAAATTCTCCCTTATGAGTTCATCAGATGGGCCTCTTCTGACGAGGGCATCCATCTGATGGTTTGAATACCTTAAAGTTCTTAAATCTTTAAATTATTCCTTATGAGTTTATCGAATGGTCCTCTTCTGACGAGGGCATCCATCCGATGGTTTGAATGCCTTAAAATCTTAAACCTTTAAATTCTTCCTTATGAGTTCATCGGATGGTCATCTTCTGACGAGGGCATCCATCCGATGGTTTGAATGCCTTAAAATCTTAAACCTTTACTTCTTGGAATAGTTAAAATTGAAATCCTTCATAAAACCTCCTTTTTTTGCGGGGCACCATCGTGGGAGCGACCCCGAGGTCTCGACTTCCTATTACAAATATTATCCAATTCATGTGATTTTCTTTCCTCGGGCGTATCCACACCCTTTCTTTCCCGCAAGGCATTATCCAATACCATGCATCTCTTTTGACGTATCCACGCCATCTGCTAGTAGTCATATCCACGCTGCTAGCTTAAGTGTATCAACACTGAATTCCTTTTTTGTTAATAAAATTTCTTAATTCTGAGAAAGGGGTTTACCTGTCCTAACTTTCCCCTATTATCACCTCGCCCCCTCTGTCTGACGACTCCTTTTCTGGACTTTCCTCCTCCTTATCTGAAGCATTAGCACCTTTCTCCTTTTCCAGCATATCTGAATGTTTTCTTTCCTTTGCCTTACCCTTCTCTAAGGGTGAGCCTTTGACCTTTCCTTTGTATGCCGACCTCTGGTGGACTGCCCCGACAGCCTTCCTTGCATTCATTATGGCCGTTAGCGTGCAGTTTTTCGCTATCATTTGGCTACCTCGCACAAAAGCAATCCCTTGCTCTGTTGGGAACTTCATCGTTAACAAGTAGGGGCAGTTCACCACCCGAGCCTGCGTCAGCCAAGGCCTCCCAAGGATGACGTTGTATGGTGAGGAAGCATCCATCACCGTGAAATTGCACATTGCCGAGGTCCGACGGCTTCTGTCTCTGTCATCCACCATGGTCACTTTTAGGGTGATTATGTCAAGGGGCATTTCAGCTTTCCCAGTAAACCCTGACAATGGTGATATCGGTGGTCGGAGGTTTTTCCTTCCTATCCCCAATTGGTCATAGCATGTGGCAAACATAATCTCCACACTGCTACCATCATCTATAAAGACCCTTTTGATAGCGAATCCTTCTATTTCCGCCGTAACCACCATGGGATCCGAGTGTGAAGCCTGAGTAGGCACCGCATCTTTTTCAGAAAAGATGATGGTCTCATCGAGTCGGAATCGCTTACCTAGCTCTTCTCCTGGCGGCACATACCTAGTTTGTGCCTTTAATGTCGTTACTGATTGGCAGCTATCCCCTACCATCCCGCAAATCACGTTTATCATTCGGTTTGGGATGGGTTCCGGATCTTATGCTACGGCCACTATCTGATTCGGAGTCTGACATCCATTGTTTCCATAAGCCTGCTCTCCCCCTGTGTCCGACCCTGGTTCGGATACTGATAGGCACCGTACTGGTTTGCTCCTATCCATTTCTTTTTTCCGAACTGCTGCCTCTCTTTCCTGGCTTCGGGAGCAACACAATCCCTCAATTGTCATCTTTCTATAAGTCTCTCTATTTCGTTCCTCAGAGTGCGGCAACTGTCCGTGGTATGCCCGTGAGATTTGTGATAAGCACACCACTTCTCCAAATTTTCCTTTGACGGGATCCCTTGGATCGGAAGGGGATCACCGAACAGATTCCTGTACACCATTAATATTTCCGAGCGTGGTTTGATCAGTGGGGTATAAACCTCTATCCTTGATTTCCCAGTTGCCATAACTCCTGAATCCCTCTTTCCTGTTTCTAGCACCTTCTTCTTGTCGCCTTTTCCAGAGAAAATGCTATCATTGTCTTCCTTCCTCTTCTGGGTTGCGTCATTGATGGCACAATACAGTTGCACGACAATCTGAAGTGAGTGGAAAGTACTGGGAATGTTTTCCATCAGCTTTCGGAACAAGGCCTCATATTTTAGGCCATTGATGAATCCGCTGATAACAACATTCTCTTGCTGCTGCCTGTCCGACACCTGCATGATGTCATCAATGTTCCTCCTATAGTACTCCATTGGTTCCTCCGAGGCCTTCTGCTTGGTTGACAGCAATTCGGCTAGCAGCTTCCCAGACTTCTTCAATTGGGAATATATGTACAACAGTGCTCGGCTGAAATCGTAAAATCTTTTTAAACTTTCCCTCGGGAAAGAATCAACCATATCAAGCAGTTGCCTCGGAGGTAACACCCCAGCAACTTGCACCTCAAGTTGTGCGGGATATCCCTGGAAATCATTCAGTTTTGGTAGGTTCCTATAAACTCATTCGGGTCCGTTTCCCCGTTGTGCGTAGGAATTCCCTCTGGCGGCCTTAACCCTAGAGGCCATGGTTCTGCCAGAATCTCCGGAATCCAGGGAGAGGCTGGCCTCGCTCCATTCCTTCCGATTAGCTTGTCCAAGCGTGCTTCCAAAGAATTTGGATCCGAATGATAATCGTCCTCTCTTTTAGGATATCTGTTCTCGTAAGCTCTTCCTTGTTACCCTCCTTGGTGTTCTCTTAGTGCGCCCCCACTCCAACCGAGGTCATCGAATAGCTTTGACTCTGCACTCCCATTGTCCGATACCCCCAGGAGATTCCCATATCATAGAACCCTGCAGGTAACTGTTCGTTGGTAACCTCATCGGAGTAGAGACAAAAATTCCTGGTGTTGCAAATGATACGGCTGGCACCGCCGACCCTGGTTGGCATGGCCATCCTCCTTGTCTTACATTTCCCTGCACATGGTTCGACTGAAGGTTTTCCACGTTCGCACCTATCCTTAAAGGTGGAACAGTTGGAGGTACCGTGCTAGAACTGACATGCACCCTTCTCTCAGGTTGCCTTAGCTCGTCCAAATCATCTAAGTCAATCATTGGTCTCGCAGGTGAGGCATGTCCTCTTTCTTGCTCTCTCCGATGTTGTATTATCCACTGATGATATAGCTCTTTATATGCCATCATGAAATCTAGCGCCAATAGATCCTCACCCCTCAGCCTTGAGTTATTCCGAGCTGTGCCAGATGGCATCGGATTGTTCTGAACTGTACTTGATGGCCTTTGATCATCCTGAGCAGTCCCTGATGGTCCTGCCTCGGGTAACACCCCCAGGCCCAACTCCAAAGGGTTGTCCTCGGCCTCATCCTCTTCTCCTTCAGTGATAGGCTCCCCTTCGCGTTGGCCCTCTGGTATGTTTCTTAGCCTCTGTCCTTCGGCTTGTAGCTGCGACAGCGTGGGATCGTCTTCATTTTGTATCACCTCATCAGCATTTATCACTGTCGACGCTGGGGTAGTAGTGGATTTGCGAGGCCGACTAGGTCGGCGCTTTGTGGTTTCCAACATGACGGTCGAAAGAAGAACCCTTCAAGTCGGGTCCCACTGAGCGTGCCAACTGATGCGGGGATAATCCACACTAGTATATGGATGCCTTAGGATCTGGTAATATCTGAGGGCTCAGAGATATAAGTCGATAGACCGCTCACTAAAATACTTGGTTGTCCGACCCTGGAGGCTTCGGATGGGAATTGATTAAGGATCTGTTCTCCGACACCTGCAAAACAAACCCCCGGCGCTACCCCAGGGGTGGTAGCTCCGGTGTAATGATGACATTTCGTGCCTTTAAATATAAAAACTCTGTATTCAAGAGTCAGAAAAACTTACCAGGAATGGTTGATTATGGCCTCTATTTCTAGGCGTGATGGAACGCCTTCCTCGTCCTCTTTTCCTTGCTGACTCATCATTATTTTTCCTCCTCCCCAAGTATGTCTCACGTGAGTCTGTACCTCCCGTATCTTTGTTCAAATTCTCTCACGTGCCCGTGCATTTTTCCTGACAATTTCCTTAAGCAGCTGAGTCACCAACCTTCCTAATAGGGGTGACGTGTTCTGTATCATCACATAATCCTACCCACAAACCTTGCTTACAAACAAAAGTTAAAATTAAGAGGATGAGTATATATACTTTGACGTATATAGGGGCCTAAAAAGGTGTACATAGGGGCCTGAATTCTTTTTGATACGAGGGTTTGGGAAATGGGAAGAAAGTTGTGATTTTATTCTATATATGTGCGGTTAGAAATACAATAGTTATTTTTTGTAATTCTAGAGTAATATGTAATAGTTATTGGATTGTTTCTTGGTTTCTTCCCTCTAAGATTTTCCTTTTTTATTTTTTCAGAATCCCACATTAAAACGATGTCCTTTTTGGGTTTTGGATTTTTTCCTTTTTTTTTTTTTTTTCAGAATCCCACACATAATAATATTTTTTAAATGATTTAATCACCAATAATTTTTTATTTTTTCAGAATCCCACATTAAAACGATGTCCTTTTTCGGGTTTGGATTTTCTCCTATTTTCCTTTTTTTGTCTTTTTTATCAGAATCCCATATTAAAACAATGTCCATGTAGACTAATGCCACGTAGACTAATTATGTTTGGGGGTTTTATGCCGGTAGTACCTTTACTCAATTTATTGTTTTATTTATTTCATTTTTTTCGTTTTCAAAATTTCTGATATTTTTTAAAATAAACACTTTGATTATTTGTATTCATAATTTCATTCAAAATATTAACATTGTACTTTTTTGAGTATTTTAATATTATTTGGTTAATATACTATAATAGGTTCATAAATTTGACAAACAATATGTACTCAAAATATCATAATATTTTTTAAATGATTTAATCACTAATAATAATAATATTTTATGATTGATAATACCGGCCCAGAGCTCTGCTGGGCCAGGAAGAGGGCCCGCGGCCCAGAACTAACGGAGAGGCACCTTTCCCGGTTAGAGACAAGTCCGGACAAGAAAGAGGACAGATGATGACAAAGGAGTGGTCCTGCAGCTTATCTTCAAAGCAGGCAAAGCTCGGCTATAAATACTAGCCTCAAACAGTGAACAAGGTATGTGACTTATATCTCTCTACTTTATATTGAGAACACCTTCCGTACATTTACCTTTTCCGCTGTCCCCATCTCATCATCACGCCGGAGCTTCTTTCCCGGGACGCCTCCCGGGGATTGTTTTGCAGGATTGTAGCGGGCCAACTAAGAAGGAGACCCGAGTAGCGTCAACCCCTGGAGACGGACGGATTTTGGTACATCAATTGGCACGCCCAGTGGGACCTTTCCACCTCCGCATGATGGAGTCGCCAAGGAGAGGGCGCGGCACCTTCAAGGGGTGATTCTCTTCCACCCCCGGGAGATGATATGACCTTGAGGCAGTTGCAGGAGGAGGCTAGACACCAGAGGGAGCTAGGGGTACCGCAGGATGGCCACATGGAAACTGCCTCTGACGAAGCCGACTCGGAAAAAGAGTACCAGGAGGAGCAAGGACCAAGGCCCGCCGGGGGAGGCAGTCCCCGGGCCCAGGGGCCCGAAGCCCGGGAGGAGGGGCAATCCTTAGCCGAGGCGGAGGAATTGGCGGCGTTGGAGTTCATGAGAGCCAACAAGGAGTTGTACCGCCAGTGGGTACTCTCTACCCGGGAAAGTCGTAGGCGGAGAGAACCTGGGGGAAACCCGGCAGGCCCTTTACGGGGGTACCAAAGAGAGGTTATTGACCTGGATGGAGTCGTTCAGCCGCCAAGGATACAGGGGCGTGTGAACTCTTCCACCGTCCTACCTTCTTTCCCTCCGAGTTTCGGGGTCGGAGGGGGAGTGGCTACGGGACAACAATCGAATTTGGTTCCACACGCTTCACCCTATTACCCGCGTTCCAGCTGGGGGGCGGGACAAATTGGGTATGACCTGCCAGTCATGCCGGCGGAGTCGTTGGGTTATCAGGCCCCTGGAACCCAGGGGAACCCGATCCAGTATTCCATGCCCATGCATGGATCAATGGGGATGAACTACGGTTACCCGGAGAGATACTATCGGGAGGACGATAGGACGCGGGGCTATCAGGTGGCGCAGCAGGACCCCAACTCCTTGGAGGCTCGACTAGACAAACTGGTGGGAAGAAACGGGGCTAAAACTACCTCCCCTTGGGTCCCTCGAGTGCTTGCGTACCCATGGCCGCCGGGCCTCCGGACCCCGGAGGGAATCCCAACATACAATGGAGAGACAGACCCGGAAGAGTTTGTCAGGACGTACCAGAACCTAATGGTGTCAAGGGACTTCCCGGAGGAATTGAGATGCAAGTTGGTGGGCTGTTACCTGAGAGGAAACTGTCTTTCGTGGTTCGATTCCTTGCCCCGAGAAAGCCTCAGAGATTATTACGATTTCTCTAAGGCTTTACTGTTCAGATACGCCGGGTTAAGGAAGGAAGGAAAGCAGCTGACTGAGCTTCTGGCCACCCGGCAGAAGGTTGCGGAAGGGTCAATGGAATACTATCGAAGGTACATGGACGACAGCATGAAGGTCGTCGACAGGCAGCAGCAGGAGAAGGCGGTGATTAGTGGGTTTATAAATGGCCTGAGGGATATGGCGTTGTTCCAGAAGTTGATGGAAAACATCCCGAAAACCTTTCACAACCTGCAGATGGCGGTGCAACTGTACTGTGCGGTAAATGATGCCACGCGGAAGAGAAAAGAAGAATCCGGGGGATTCCTCCCGGATAAGATGGAAAGAAGGAGGACGGTTGACCCAAGTAGAAGGGACCCTACTCCCGCGCCGGTAAACCGGGAAAGAGCAGACAGTTTCACCCCGCTCAGCAAATCCCGAACGGAGATCCATGCTATCCACAAGGATTTGTTCTCGGATCCGTTGCATATCCAAGGGACCCCGTCTAGGGAAAATGCGGACAAATGGTGCGCCTATCACAAGTCTTATGGACATTCGACAGAGGGGTGTAGGATGCTGAGGAACGAGATAGAAAAATTGATAGAGCGGGGACAGCTGAGAGATTGTGTGGCGATGGAAGCAAAGAAGGAGAATCCCCGGGACCAGCCTCAAGAGCAGCCCCGGAGGAGGTGGAAGCCTAACCCAGGGAGAGGAAATGGGAGAAACCAAGGCAACAGGGTCCTGGGGAGGCCTGCAATAGCTGCCGCACCAGTCCAAGCAGTGGAGCCCGCCCCAGTACCCAACAGGATGATCAACTTGATAAGTGGAGAAATTGGAGAAGCATGCCAGTCGGTTTCCGCTATCCGGGCTCGGACGCGATATGTTCCCCCGGGGGAGATTCAGGGAAAAAAATTTCGCCCCGAGGAGGCTCTCACTTTCTCTGAAGCGGATGCAGTCCCGCCTCAGATACCCCATTCTGACCCGATGGTGGTAACAGCGGAGATTGAAGGTTTCTTGATCAAGAAGGTGTTCGTAGATGACGGGAGCAGTGTGGAGATCATGTTCGCTTTCTGATTCGATCAATTGGGAATTGGGAGACAGAACTTGAAACCCCCTTCATCTCCCTTGTCAGGATTCACTGGCAAACCTGAAGTCCCTTTAGGAGTTATTCCCTTCGCAGTATGTATGGTGGATGAGAAGGATCGGAGCAAGAGGGTCTCAGTGACGTGCAACTTTGCGGTTATTGATGCACCCTCACCATATAACGTAATCATAGGAAGACCATGGCTAACCCAAGCCCGGGCAGCGAGTTGTCTGTATCTGCTGACGATGAAGTTCCCCACTGCGCAAGGTGTGGCGGTCGTGCGGGGAAGTCAAGCAGTAGCAAGAAGTTGCATGATGACGGAAGTCCGGGACGCAAAGAAAGCAGTAGGGGCGGTACATGGAGAAGTTCCCCGGCGAGAATTGGAGGAAATGCAGGTGGCGGACAAAGGGACGGTCACGGTGGGAAAAGACCTCCCGGATGAAGTAAAAAGCGCACTGAAGGAACTCTTGGCCAGGTATCAGGGAGTATTCTCATGGAGCCCGGAGGACATGGTGGGGGTGTTGCCAGAGTTGGGGGTACACAAGCTGAACATAAGCCCGGCAACAAAACCGATCAGGCAGAAAAAAAGACCTGTAGCCCCGGAAAGAGCGGAATTTATAAAGAATGAAGTGAAGAAGTTGGAGAAAGCCGGGGTGGTCGAGGAAATCATCTACCCGGAATGGATAGCTAACCCGGTCTTAGTAAAGAAGCACGATGGAAGCTGGCGCATGTGTATCGACTTTACAGATTTGAATAAATGTTGCCCCAAAGACAGCTATCCTCTCCCAAATTTGGACCGGCTGGCAGAGGCTATCGCGGGGTACTCGGTGCTGGCCTTCTTCGATGCACATAAAGGGTATCACCAAGTGCAGATGGATGAGGCGGACAAAGCGAAAACCTCCTTCATCACCGATTTCGGAACCTTCTGCTACAAGAAAATGCCCTTTGGGCTGAAGAACGCGGGGGCTACGTATCAGAGAATGGTGGACAAACTCATCAAGGACCAATTGGGAAGAAACATGGAGGTGTATGTCGACGACATGGTGGTCAAAATCAGGGATTACGGAGCTTTCCTGAATGACCTGGAGGAGATGTTCGAAAAGCTAGAACGGAGCAATCTAAAGCTGAACCCCTCCAAAAGTACCATTGGAGTGGGTGCGGGGAAGTTCTTGGGTTTCATGGTGTCAAGTCGGGGCATCGATGTTAACCCGGAGAAAGTAGAGGCCATAGCTAAGATGACCTCCCCCAGGTCGGTGAAAGAAGTACAACGGTTGACAGGGTCTCTCGCGGCTCTCAGTCGATTCCTATCAAAGGGGGCAGATAGGCAGTTGCCTTTCTTCAACATTCTCAGGAGGGCCAAGGCGTTTGAGTGGTCCGGAGAATGTGAGAAGGCGTTCCAAAATCTGAAATAGCACCTTCAACAGTTGCCAACTTTAAAGAAGCCACTCCCGGGGGAGGAGCTTTTTCTGTACATAGCAGCGTCCCGGGAAGCGGTAAGTGCCGTGCTAATCAAAGAAGAGGAGGGAAAGCAGTACCCAATCTATTTTGTTAGCCGGGCACTTCGGGGGGCAGAAACTCGGTATACTGACTTGGAGCAGTTGGTTCTGGCACTGGTGCATGCTTCAAGGAGGCTTAAACCCTACTTCCAGGGCCATCCCATAGTGGTCCTTACCAATTACCCGCTAAGACAAGTCATGTTCAAGCCGAAGGCATCAGGGAGAATGATGAAATGGGCTATAGAGCTGGGAGAGTATGAAATCTGGTATGAGCCAAGAAGGGCTATCAAGGGCCAGGCCCTAGCGGACTTCTTGTTGGAATCAGAAGCAAGGATAAATGAGGAACAGGAGACGCCTAACACTCCGGAGAACATGACTAAGGCTGAGACAGACCCGGCCTGGAAGTTATATGTGGACGGATCGGCACACTCTGGGGGCAGCGGAGCGGGAGTACTGTTAGTCAGCCCGGAAGGGAAGGAGTATCCCTACGCAGTCCAATTCACTTTCAAAACAACCAACAATGAAGCTGAGTACGAAGCTTTGATCGCGGGATTAAGGTTGGCAAATGAGATGGACATCAAAACTCTCACGGCACACAGTGATTCCCAGATTGTGGTGCAGCAGGTAAAGGGAGAATATGAAGCCCGGGAAAGGAGCCTGCAAAAGTACTTGGAAGCGGTGAAGCCTCTGATAGCCGGGTTTAAAACCTTCAACTTGGTTCAAGTTCCCCGGGAGAAGAACAGTAAGCAGATGTTTTGAGCAAGTTGGCTTCCTCAGAATTGAAACCTGAGCCCGACCAAAAGTTGTACTTGGAGGTACTAGGAAGAAGGAGCTACCAGGAGAACGATCAAGTAATGCTGGTGAACGAGGAAGAATCCTGGATCACGCCCATGCGGGCGTACCTAGAAGAAGGAACCACCCCGGAGGATAAGGCTCAGGCCCGGAAGCTAAGAGTTAAGGCGCCTAAGTATGTGATCCAGGGAGGGGAGCTGTACAAAAGAGGGTACCTCCAGGCTTTGCTAAAGTGTGTAGAAAGGTCGGAAGGCCGACACCTCATCCGGGAGGTGCACGAGGGATCTAATGGGAGCCACCAAGGGGCTCGCACCTTGGCCAAAAAGATCTTAAGGCTGGGGTATTACTGGCCGACGTTGTTCAAAGATGCGGAAGAACATGTACAGAAGTGCTTGGCATGCCAGACATTTGCCCCGCTAATCCATGTTCCCCGGGAGGAGTTAATCAGAGTCATAGGAGATTGGCCGTTCAGTAGGTGGGGAATTGACTTGGTGGGACCATTCCCGACTGCCCCGGGAGGAGCCAAGTACTTGATTGTGGCAATCGATTAATTCAGCAAATGGGTGGAGGCAGAACCGCTCACCAACATACGGGGACTAACCTGTGTTAAGTTTTGCTGGAAGAACATCATTTGTCGATTCGGCATCCCGAATATTATAGTCACAGATAATGGGGCGCAATTTGAGAATGATCCTTTCAAATCATGGTGTGTCAAGTATGGTATAGAGCAGAGGTTGACATCTGTATACCACCCTCAGGCGAATGGGCAAGTGGAAGTTACCAACCGTACCATCATCAAAGGATTAAAAACTCGCTTGGAAGGCGCGCGGGGAAATTGGATTTGGGAGCTGCCCAGTGTTCTTTGGGCCCACCGGACTACAGAAAGCTTGGCTACCGGGGAATCTCCATATGGTTTGGTGTACGGGTCGGAGGCAGTGATACCCGCGGAGATTGGGATCCCGAGCCCCCGGACTCAATACCAGCCGGAAGAAGAAGACGATGGACGACGCCTTGACTTGGACCTCCTGGAAGAAAAGCGAGAGAATGCGCACTTCAGGAAGCCAAGGTGAAGGAGCGAGTAAAGAGGTATTATGACAGAAGGGTGCGGAAAGAAGCTTTCATCCCAGGAGACTGGGTAATGAGGAGAAACGATAAGAGCCGCCAAGCCCCGGAGGGCAAACTTGCACCCAACTGGGAAGGCCCATACAAGGTAAAGGAAGCATACCCGGGAGGGAGTTATGTGCTGGAGGACAAGCAGGGGAAGGAGATCCCCAGAAGATGGAATGTAGCAAATTTAAGAAGGTTTTACGGGAAGTAGAGTACCCCGCATCGTACCTTAGCTACTAAGGCATGAATATGCCAGGCATGGATATGCCCCGCCCGGAAGCATGAACATGCCTGGAGAAATAACCCAACGTTTGGCCTCGTCCCGAGTTTAGAAAGGAAGATTTGTAAAAAGGGACCCATGGGTAGCTCCCATTTGGGTGCCCCGCTAGAGTGGACCCGGAGCTTGGATGAAGCCCGAGGATCAAAGAATGTAATGTTTACAGGGAAGAGTTAATGAAAAGGGTTTTTTCGAAAAACAATTTTATTCAATCCTCTTTAAATTACAAATCGCATGAGCATGCGGTCATAGTCGTTGTAGGACGATTACATAAGCATTTTACATACAGGTGTTCCTATCTATTTGCTACTATACCCACTTGGGACCTGACCCGGAAGCACCCTCAGGGTTACCCGGGCGAAAACCCCCTCCGAAGAATTGTGAGGACAGGAGATCTTCGCCAAAGCGGGCATCCGGGGCTTGATTCCACGCAAGCTCCTCTTCCAATTGCGCGGCGTCTTCTTCGTTCAATTCGGGGATAGGAACAACCACGGATCCCTCTGGAAGCGGCTCCGCCAGGCGCATTCTTCTTACCCCGGCAGAAGTAACAAATCTGTACTTAGGAAACATGTCTGCTGCACTTTTACCCTTCTCTTCCCGGCTAATACGAGTACCCTCGGCGGTCTTAACCCCCTTTGTGGTGACTCCATAATCGGCAATCTCCCGGATGTATCTTATCCGACGTGCCACCTCTTCCGGGTCAATAGATACAGTCATATCTTCGTATCTTTCATACGCCACATCCACCTCCACTCGGGCAGGGACTCGGCGAAGGCTAGAGGGATAGGGCTCAGCTTCTCCCGCGGCTATCTTATTATGCCATTCCACGACGTCCAGATAGGCCTTATGATTAGGAGCTCCCTCACCAAACTTCTTCGGGTTAGCCTCCATGCGTTCTATCGTCCTGCGAACCCCGGCTGGAATATCGGTAAGAGGAGACACCCCAACTAAGCCATTCTTGAGACCCAAAAGGTGGTAGGATAGCCGGGTGATTAGTAGAGCATCCTGGAGGACCCTATTCCTATGAGTAAGGGACCAATTCTCCTTCTCAAAGTCGCAGAGAAGCCGGTTCTGAGCGGAGCGGGTCTCCAATGTCCTAAGTTTTTCCTCCGCCCGCTCTAGTTCGCCCCACACCATACCTAGCTCCTTGGCGGTACGATGATGAGAATCGTCCTGAAGGGCCTGCAACTCGGCGATGGTCTGATGGGAATTCAGGGTCTCCCGCATATGATCAGAAGCTCGGTCGAAGCAGTGATTCAGCGAGCCAAATTTGTTTTTAACAGCTTTAAGAAATGATACTAATGCCTGGATGGACCCGAACTCATGGACAAACGCACACAATCCAGCCTCAGACATGGCCCGGGTAGCTTGATCGCCTCCAAACCTCCAATGAGCCAGCTTCCTTTGAAGGAATGAGCATTGGAGACACCCAGCGCGGGGGAGAGAGAAGTAAGTACCGGAAGAACAACTAGGATGAGGGAAAACAAAAGGCATGGATCCCCGCGGGAGATCTCCTTCCAAATGGCGCTCAGACTACAAAAGATAGTAACTTCATTAAATTAAAGGGTAGAACTTATATTAATCAAAATGGGCACCAAGGCCAAGTTCTACATGTGCCTCCCGGGGAGGAAGATTACAAAAGACTTACAAAACTACAAAAAATAAATAATAAACTAGAGTCTAGAGGAATACATTATCCTCGGTAGGGCCTCTTTCTCCCGGGGTAGCATGAGTGCCCTTCCATCTCCTCTCCAGTTCAGCTACATCCGCATCAGACCAGTTGGGACCGCAGTAAGCGGGGGCATCCACCCTTGGCTCGTCTTCCGGGCGCTCAGGAAATCCCACTTTCCGGATAGACTTCCGGGATTGATAGAGCAAGTCGTCCTGCCCCCTTGGAAGCTCCATAACGTGGTCACCCGTCCTCCTCTCAACAGCCTGATACCCAAAGTTTTCAGGTACAGCGCAGAACTCTTGGTAATTTTCAGCCTAGTGAGGCGTTTCCGGGACTACCCCATAGGCATTGAAGCGTTCCGGGCCGAGGGATTCAGGGATAGCAGCCTCGTTGATCCCCAGAAGCTTGACCTTCTTAATGTCTGAGGCTGAAGGGGCCCGGGAACACATCTTCAGCGAATCCCACAACTGGGGTACCAGGTTCTCCAGGTTGGCTTCCTGGAGAGATCTCCAGCGGTAGTTGAGCTGATCGCTTGCCTTGGGGCGATAGTAGGATGCTTGTGCTTCAAGGCGAGCAGGTCCCGGAAGCCAACCCCGCAGACTGCGATACATCTCATGGCAGGCGTCAGCACTGGCAGCGGCGGCGATGCCCTCTAGCCTCTTGTCAAACTCGGCAGAATGGAGAACTTTTCGAACCACAGCGTCAAAGGCTTCGAGCTGGGCCTCTTTCTTTTCCTTCTTCAGAGAAGAATATTTCTTCTCTACTTCCGCCAGTTTCTTTTCTTTCTCAGAGGGGCATTGGATACACCTGGGAATCGCAGCAGAAGAAACCCTTCGCGAGGTACCCTTTGACAGATCTGGGCTTACTCTTCATGAAGTCCTTCGTCCCGGAACGGATTACAAAAGAAAATACCCCCGGAAAGGACGCATGAGCGCGTCGAAGGGCATAAAAGGATCGGAAGAGAATGAGAGAGGAGGTAACATTGCATCTAGCGCAATTAAGTAAGAAGCCCAGTACCAGTACAACCCCATTGGAGTGTAGTTGGGCCGGGGCCATTCGATAGAAGTTGAAAATTTCTGAAAAAAGAGGAGGAAAAGGAAGGCTGAGCTCGTATTGGAAGTGAATCCGGGGAATGCAAGGCACTTCCCGCTCGGACACCCCCGGGGGAAGTTTTGATAAAGATGCATCCAACGGAAAAGGGATAAAGCAACGCCTCACTAAATCTAGATCATCCCTATCTAAGGAAGGAGGAGGCCCGGAGAGATTAAAAAACCGATGGCCAGAAGGCTTTACTCCGTGGGTAGGACCCCGGGGAGCATCATTGCCAACTTCCTCATCGAAAGCTTCCCCATCGGGATCCTCCCGGGGGAGATGGGAACGTCGGGTGGGGGATGAGCCCGCCCCATCTAAGGCTGACACACCCGGAGCGATTAGCTTCGGGGAGGTGCTGAAGGCCTCAGAGGGGGTACTCGAAGAGGAACCCGGAGAAGGAATTGGATGGGGGGTTCGGAAATGAATTTCAAATTGGCCTTGAACCCCCTCGATATCTAGAGAGGAAGCGGTAATGTGCGGGGAACTCATGATGAAAGAGGAGCGGAAGAAGCAGAGGAGGAGGGTTAGAGCTTACTTGTTAAGGAAAAGCAGAGCGTCTGGAAACGGTGTGAAGAAAGTAATTTAGTGAGGAGGGTTAGGCCCCTTATATAGGGAGGTGAATAGGAAACGTCGCCTCAAAAGGAGGAAAAGCAATGATGACACGGGAAACAAGGTACTGATTAATGCAGAGGGGAAAAGACGGCGTTGTCAGAAACCAATTATAGCGCGGAGGGGGCCCCACCAAAAGAAGTAGCAAAAGGAGGAGCATATAAGATCAGTCTCCCGCGTCAAGGAAACCCGGAAGACTGGTCTGGGGGGCTAGTGATAATACCGGCCCAGAGCCCTGCTGGGCCAGGAAGAGGGCCCGCGGCCCAGAACTAACGGAGAGGCACCTTTCCCGGTTAGAGACATGTCCGGACAAGAAAGAGGACAGATGATGACAAGGGAGGTGGTCCTGCAGCTTATCTTCAAAGCAGGCAAAGCTCAGCTATAAATACTAGCCTCAAACAGTGAACAAGGTATGTGACTTATATCTCTCTACTTTATATTGAGAACACCTTCCGTACGTTTACCTTCTCCGCTGTCCCCATCTCATCATCACACCGGAGCTTCTTCCCCGGGACGCCTCCCGGGGATTGTTTTGCAGGATTGTAGCGGACCAACTAAGAAGGAGACCCGGGTAGCGTCGACCCCTGGAGACGGACAGATTTCGGTAGCATCAATGATAATAAATAATTTATAAATTTCAATGTCAGGGAATAATGCATATGCCTAAGACCTGTTTGCCAGAGCTTATCTGTAGATTAGTTCAGTTCAATTCAGTTCGGTTAAGTGAAAATGTAATTTGATAAAATTCAGGTAAATTCAGTTATGCTAATTCCATTTTTCAATACATTATTTTTACTTTAGTAATCCTAGAGTAATATGTAATAGTTATTGGATTGTTTCTTGATTTCTCCCCTCTAAGATTTTCCTTTTTTTATTTTTTCTGAATCCCACATTGAAACGATGTCCTTTTTCGGTTTTGGATTTTTTCCTTTTTTTTTTGTTTTTTTTTTCAGAATCCCACATTAAAACAATGTCTACGTTAAACTAATTGTGTAATAATCCTAGAGTAATATGTAATAGTTATTGGGTTGTTTCTCGGTTTCTCCCCTCTCAGATTTTCCCTTTTTTTTACCCCACGAGTAAAACACGACGCCGTTTTTGGCTTAGTTTTAAATTTCTCTCCTCTCCTCTCCCTTCTTCCTCTCTCATTCGAATTACAATCCTTCTCCTCTACTGAAATCATTTTTTTTTTTCAATTGAACTCCAATTCCTTGTTTTAATTGTTTTTGCCTTTATCATCTTCAATAATGCCAAATCCCAAGACCCGGACGAAATCCAGGCAGCCCTGACGGGGATTTCTGACGCCGTGGATTGGGCCAGGGCACTGAAGAAGGACGTTGAAGATCATCAGCCAGTCGGCCGGCGTCGGCCCAGAACTTGCCCTAGGTGTCTGCGTAGATATCTACGAGGGCTCGGAAGAGAGGCTGCAGCGGCTGGTGGGCCCGGCCGAAAAGAATATTAACAGCGGCGGCTTCAGCTGGGAATGAGCATGCGAAAGGAGAAGCTGATTCGGGTGTTCACCGTGCGGAAGTTCTTCCGAAAGGAGAAGCGGCCCTATTGACATTACCCTTCGAAAAGATCCTCCGGCTTCAGCTAGGTGTCTCTCGTTTGGCTCATCCTTAAGCTGTCCCTGCTCGTCGTTCCTTTCTCCGGTTTTCAGCTCATGGGTGAGTATGATTCGTCTGATCATCTCTGATTTTAGCTCCTCTTACTGTTGTTAAATGATAATTATGTTTTGATTTCCAATTTTTTATATTTAATGGAAGCAAGAGCATCGATTGATGTGCTCCGGAGAAACCTGCACTGCTTCAGAGAGAGATCTATGAGATATGGGTAATTTTGCTGGAATTGTGATTTCCTTTGTTTGCTTTCTTGTTAATGTTCTTTATGTTAGTTTTATATTTTTCAGAGATTACGTTGCATAGTTTTCAATTGTGTTATAACACTAAAAAATATATATATCTTTTCAGAATTGATCCGTGTAGTGTTTTTTTAAAAAAATATTAATCTGAGTATTTTTGAAATATAATTGAAGTTTTCTATATCACTATATTGTCAATTGCTCAGAGAAATTCAGTTCAGTCACGAAGGAGAGGCCATTAATTTGTCTTATTTTTTTGATGTTTTGATGACATTAAAGGCCACGCTATGAAGATGTTATCAAAGAGAAACATGTGGCATCCACAGAAGGTTTTCTTTTCGGTGAGGATTCTTCTGGAGACTTTCACTGTTTCACGTACCATCTTAGTTTATCAATTGGACTATCAGTATTTGTAAGCTTGTTAAGTTCTAAACTTCAACCCGTGGAAATTTTATTGTCCTTTTAAAATAAAATTATTTCCTGGAGTATTTTTGGATACGATGTCTCTTTGGTGTTCATTAGATGCATGGCTATATGTTCATGTTTCATATCCCTTGGTTATAATTAGTAATCTATCCTTGAATTGGTAGTGTTCAGCTGCTAAATTAAAGGTTTGATGTAATGTATTAATGTATAGCATATATGCATATATGCATTTCATCATTCGTGTTCATGCCATTTCTAGATATTTGCAAAGCTCGACTTAAATTTTATGCCAGCTTCACAAGATATATTACCTGCAGCTCTCATCCTAGCACTTCGAATCTCGGTGTGCTCGCAATCAAGTCAAGCTCAAAGGATATTGCAAAGTCAGCCAGTCAGGCCATGAATGTGGAAGCTAATCAGAACAGGAAAAGCAGTGCTCGAGATGAAAATCAACTATCTTCAGTCAAAGCTATCAAGCAGATGCCTAATCTTTCTACCTTGACAATTAATCAGATGGCTACAACTTCAAGGTAGTAAATCACACTTACAATCAATACTCAGTGAATTGAGGAAATGAGTTGGATGAGAAATAATTGAGACCTCTTCATTAGTTGTACCACAGCCACCTATTTCTATACATAATTGACTCTCTTTGTGATTACTTAGTAGCCTGGTCTCTTGATTCTTCTTTGACTTTTGGAATTCATATAACATGGATTGAGAAAACATGGTTGTTTTGAAGTAATTTTCATTGAATAATCAGCACGAGTAATCGTTTATTGAGCAAGTACCTTTTCCTCTACATCGGGGAAAAACTCAATGCTTGCTTGATATCATATAATGTGTTTGAATATAGTTCTTTCAAGGAATCTATTTTTTTATACATTCTTTGTTTTGAATTCTAGGTTTGTAATTTTTTATCTTCTTAAATTCTGCTTTTAGTTTATGCAGATATGCTTGAATTCCTTCAAGAGCAGCCTTGTGCTCAGTTTTATATTGCATCAGTATCTTCAGGATCTGATTATATTTTGCACCTGAGTTTTGTTTGAATTCTGTTTTTATGGCTGTTCTTTTCAGTTTTCATGATTTCTGTGAACTAAAGAAGAGTTTAAGGCCTTGTATTTTGAAGATTAAATTTTTTAATATTAGATAGTTCGTTGTTGAACTATTTTTTGTGACTTGCGGTTGACTTAAACAGCAGGTAATGGTTTCGGCAAAGGAAGAGCCCCGATCTTGATTTGGGTGACTTACTTTGAATAGTTGATGTAGAGTCTGATCCAGCTAATGCTCAATATGCAAAGATCAGAACAGCTCCCACAAGGTCAATTGTAGCAACAACTCAGACTGAAAGCTTGGTCAGGAAGCAAGGAGCCACTAAAAAAACTATTCAGAGGCTGGTTCTAACCGAAAGGCTAAAGACTTTTAAGCTTGAACTTTGTTCTTTTGGTGTCACTCATGACAAATCTCGTATTTATTTACATCAATTCTCTATAACTGGTCATTGTCATTATTGTATGCTAACATCAGTGGAGATGAATTCATGCAGAGGACTCCAGTTTATGGCATCTTCCCAATGCTAGGGCTTATGCTGGATTAATTGGGATCCGATAGATATTTCTGCTCTTTCTTTATAAGATTTATGGATGTGATTTTCAGATTTTGTTATGCTTGAATACTCTTATCTGGTTGCCAGATAATTCTGTTTATGCTAAGAACATCCAGAAATTGAGTTACAAAACTCCTAACAAGAGCCTTTGTAACGTCCCAAATGCTTATGATTGGTTCTTATGATTGGTTTATTGTTTTTTTGTGAAATTATTTATGCTACACGAAAACTTATACTGGGGTTAATTGATTTAGATGTGAAAATATATTTTTGTGAAATTCAGGTTAATTCAGCCATACTGTTTTTTTCAATACATTAATTTACACTTTAATTCAGCTCAGTTCAATGCGGTTCAATTTAGTTCAGTTCAATAAGACATTAGCTAATGTAAACAGGGCCTTAATAACTTTGGTAAATAAGTGCATATTAGAACTAAATTTAAACTGAAATAATTTTGCAATTTATCCTATTTTGTTTTATCCATAATAAAAAAAAAAGTAACAATCAATACAAAAATTAAAGTCTTTGCATATTCAATAGTTTTATTTTAATCACACAAATATTAAATTGAAAAATGTAACACTAATATTAAACTAAATATTTGTTAAGTACTTCGCGCAACGCGCGAAGAGGGCGTGCTAGTTTATAATAAGACCAATAGACCATGTGAGGGTGTTTTTTGTAATTATTCAAATAAATTGACTTAATTATTCGGTTTTAAATCAAAAGTTGAATTCTGAATTGAAATTTCTATCTAATACGGGTTGGGTTGGGTTCGGGTTTGACCTAATCACCCAAAAACATATTCATTTTAACCTAATCACCCAAATCCCCAAGTTTGCACTGCAGCGATGCTGGATCTCGAATTTTATCAAGCTAAAACTTAATAAGGGGGAATTGGTTTTCGAGATTTGAAGGCAGCAAATGTAGCTTTACTGGGAAAACAAGCCTGGAGGGTCCTGACCAACCCATCATCGCTATTAGGTAGAGTTTACAAGGACAAGTATTTTTCAAACTCAACTATCATGAAGGTCATGAAGGGAACAAGATCGTCGGCGGCGTGGACTGGTATTCGGGTGTAGGGCTGTGCAACCGGTCCGACCCGGACCGGACCGGACCGGACCGGAATGTCCATAATTCTTGGACCGAAGACCGGACCGGAAAGGGGATATTCTGGACCGGGACCGGTCCGGAATTATTCCGGGTTTGAACCGGACCGGACCGGTTAGACCGGAATTTTAATATTTTATTTTTTAAACTTTATTTTTATGTTAAAAATAAAAATTTTTTAACAAACAAATTTTAGTAATATGAAAATTAGAAAAAAATAAGTTATATTAAAATAGAGTTTGTGAAATATGATTGCATGATTTTTATATAACAAAAGAAGATGCAATGATCTCACAAACGATTAAAATTGTTCAAAAAAATGAGAGTAAAAAATTTGTAACAACTAAAAACCACCTTTATAAATCTATGAATTTCAAAAAATATAATTTGAAGTGATAGAATAATACTAATATTAATGACCAAAAATAAAAATAACACATAAATTAATTAATAAATATTTAAAAATATAAAGTATATTAATACCGGTCCATCCGGTCCGGACCGGAAAATACCCGGTTTTGGACCGGACCCGGAATCCCTAAAAAACTTGGACCGGAGACCGGACCGGAATCCCTTATATCCGGTTCCGGTCCGTTACTTTCCGGTCCGGTCCGGTCCATTTTTCCGATCCGGACCGGTTCATGCACACCCCTATTCGGGTGGATTAGAAGCGATAAAACTTGGGTGCAGGAAACACGTGCATACTAGAAAGACTATCAGCATAGTTCAGGATCCATGACTGCCTTCCACAGTGAATTTCAAGTACGAAATCCTGACATAGTGCCAGAGGGGATAAAAAAAGTGGCAGATCTGATCGACTAGAATACCGGGTGGTGGAATGTGGAAAAAGTGATGGAGTCCTTTGAAGATAAGGATGCTTCGGATATTCTAAAAATTCTACTCTGAGGGCAGAGGAGCGGATAAATGGATTTGGCACTCTGGCTATGCATGAAAGTTCATGGTAAAATCCATGTGGGATCTGGACGAAATTGTGGAAGATGAGAATTCTGGCTCGATCAAAGCAATGTAATTTGAGGCCCTGTATGGATTCGTTGCCAACCGCGGAAAATTTGACAAACATAACGATGCAGGAAGCGCTGAACTAGCCACTATGCAATGAAGATAATGGCACTACAAGGCTTTTTTTTACTGCCTTTATGCAAAGAGGGTATGGCACACTCTCTGGCTCAGTGAGACGTTGCAGGAAAGCGAGAGAGGTCGAGGTCATAAGTGGTTGAGACAGCTGCTCATGGATAATGACGATGCAAAGAGGGATCAGAGTTGATAGTCATGGTGTGTGATGGAATATGGTCTCAAAGAAATTGTAAAGTGTTTCAAGGTAAAAATATGAAGACAGAACAGTTTCCAGCTTCAACACAGGCAACGATGGTTAGCTTCTCAAATGCGAACCAATGGCCGAAGAGGGTATCAGAGTCATTGGAGATGGGGTACATCTTACAGCCACCTGAGCAAGAAAATCGAGTGTGGTTTGATGCATGCTTCAAAGAAGGCTACACTGAAATAGGTTTCGTATGAATGATTTTGAATGGATTGTTTTGTCCGAAGTGTGGCTAGAAGGATCCTAGGCGTGAGGATGCACTCTACGGAGAAGCATTAGCACTTCAAGGAGCAATAAAGCTATCTGAAAAGCTCGAATTAAGTGAAGTTAGGGTTACTAGAGATGCTCTTGCACTTATCCAGATGATTCATGGAGATGTGGAGAGTCTGGCATCATCTGTAGGAATAGAGGAGGAGATTCGAGCTGATATCATCCGTACTGGATTTGCATGGCCTACCTTGATATCGAGAAGGAACAACACTGATGTACATTTAGTAGCTAGCTTTGCCAGAAATAGTGACCTCGAATATTATGTATGGGACTCGAGTTTCTTTTGTCAAACGTTGTTGGACGATTTCCAGCACCTTGAGATGGTATAAACAATTTTTTTAAAAAAAAAAAAACTTAAATGGTATAGAGATGGCTTCTAAAAATATCAAATAATTATATTATACCCGTAAAAATAAATTATTGTAAATCCAAATAAATAAAATGCAATAATTGTACCTTATAACACTAGAATTGCCACATCATCGCCACCTGATCACATCCATGGAGTTTATGTTGGCCACGTGCATCACACGTGCTAAAGAGGTGCGTGTATCTGGTTGCGCACTATCATTGCTCTTAAACTTCTCCACCTAATTAGCTAGCTCCTGCAGCTTGATCTCCTCTACTGTTTGTCAACTACCGTTGTGATAACTGATAACACAGCTCATGTGTTGACCGTAATATTTATGATATTTTGTGATAATTAAAAACCCTAATTTGAGTTGTATTTGTAAATAGGCCATACCTTGGCCAAATCTGATGTAGTTTCTAATAAAATCTGTAAATCGATCATGCATGTTTTGACTTTTGACTGTGGTTACAGCGAAATATTCTTGTTGGGGTATTCCAGGGAGTAGAAACTTGAAATGTAAGTTCTGCTTGAAATCTGTTATTGGGATTAATTACTAGACTCAAATACCATTTGTCTATCTTTCGAGGAGATAATCCGTTTTTGAAATTTATTACCATCACATTGTAATGATAGTAAAAAAGAAAAGTAAACTTTAACTCAAAAATTATTAAACTAAACTGAAATAATTTTAAATATATATTTTAATTGAATTGAAAAAATATATAAATATGTTTAACTGAATTGAACTAGTCTGATCACAACTAGTACTAAATTACCACAACTAACTACTTGAATCATCACACCTGATCACATCCATGGAGTTTCTATTGTCCGCGTGCAATACACGTGCTAAAAAGGTACTAAAAAGGCGCGTGCAATACACCTGACCACCCTCTCCATCGAGTAGATCATTTCGTGCAATTAAATTCCGATGAACGGCGGCAGGATCCGGGAAAGTCGTTGCAGCAGCGACCGTCGAAGAGGATGAAGGTTTCTAACCAAAGTGATCAATCAATTAAAGTAGTGAAAGAAAATTAAACGGGAAGCAAAGCAATTAAAGAAGCAACTTCAGTCTTTTCTCCGCTTGTAGAGAGGAAATCACCATCTTGCAATCAACGTTGCAGATTCCACTGAGATCATACAATTTTTGGATCAGCTAGTGCGTATAATCCTTTATTTTCTTCGAAAGTTATTCGTTCAAACTATGTGAAAATAGTTAAGTAATTGAAATTAGTATCTGAATAAACCCTTTCAAAATGTTTTAGAAGGATTGTTTTCATTTTGTTAGAAAGAGCTGTGCAATGTGATTTTAGTTATATATCTTGTTATTTCTACACGTGCGTGGAATGCACAAATACTGCATGTTATTTCTACACGTGCGTGGAATGCACAAATAATTTTTATTATTTCTGCACGTGCGTGGAATGCACAAATACTAATTAATTTGAATGTTCTAACAAAACCATAGTTGCATTTTATGCAGTTTAACCAGTACCGCTACACATGTTCCCAATTAATTTTATTATGATTAATATTTATTTACTTTATGAAAAAGTGAAATCACCTTTTATTAGTATATAAGATCATTTCCTTTGATATTTTTAAATTATATATATTTCATCCGAAAATCATCGTAGTGTGAGTTTGATGCCTTCCCAAGCTCTCTATATTCTCCTACCCATTAAACTTTGATTTTTATATTCTAACCATTTAATTGTTTTTCAAATTTTAAATCAAATTTAATATATCGATTATGTCCCCTAAGATCAATCCTACCCACAAATCTTTGCTTACAAAAAACATTTACAAGTAAGAGAATGAGTATACTTTGACGTATATAGGGCCTAAAAAAAGGGTGTATACATAGGGGCCTGCATTCTTTTTGATACAAGGATTTGGGAAATAGGAAGAAAGTTTTTCCTCAACTCACTGAAATAATCAACAGGGCAGAAATTGCAGAGCGTCATTTTAGACCTCAATCTCAAGAAGCTCTGATTATGGTGGATGGATCATATCAAGCAAAGAAGAACATTGGCACTGCAGCATGGAGTATCAGAATTGGGAATAGCTGCATCACAGGCTCAGACTTCTTCATTTGCTCCTCCCCCTCCAGGCCGAAGCTGAGACTTGTTGGAGGGCCATCAAAGCAGCGGAAAGGACAAACATCCTAGGAATTCGCTTGCTAACAGACTCTTCAGAACTATTGGCGGCACTCAAGGACGTCGAGTCAGCACCATGGGAGATCAAAAGTACGGTGGAAGACATTAGAAGGATTCTACAATACTCTTTTCTCTCTTCCCGTTTTATGAAAGTTAGTAGAAATGTCTCAGTCAAAGAGCACAATACTGCTCTGAACCTTAATCGTTTTATCTGTAACCTTTTTGGTTTTTAAGTATTAATGAAAGTTCTATATAAAAAAAAAGGAAGAAAGTTGTGATTTTATTCTATATCCGTGCTGTTAGAAATACAATAGTTTTTTAAAAAATTTATAATAAGACCAATAGACCAGTGTTTTTGTAATTATTCAAAAAAATTGACTTAATTGTTCGGGTTTAAATTGAAACTTGAATTCTGAATTGGACTTTCTAGCTAATACGGGTTGGGTTCGGCTTAGAAATTTTGATAGATAAATCCTAGAACCCAACACAATGCTCACCCCCGAATCCCCAATAAAAAACATATTCATTTTAACCTAATCACTCGAATCCCCAATTTTCGCCCCCTGCTCCCAGAGACGCTCCCCGCAGCCACTGAAAATCACTCGAAAAGCTCCTTCTGATTTTTTTAGCAGCCTCCCCAATCAGAGAACCCTGATTTATAACCGTGATCATCTTGCTCCCCAATCGAGAACCATCGGTGATACACCAACAAGTAAGTGCTTCACTTCCCCTAATTAGAATCAGATCATTTCATATGATTTGTTTTAAATCTAAACCCGGATTTTGTTTTGCAGGCTCCCAATCCATCGAGAAGCCGGATTAAGTGATTCTTAGCAGGCTCCCATCGAAAACCCTGATTTGTTTTGCCGATCGACACCAACGATTATTTAAACAAGTTCATCAGTTCCACAAAGGGTGATTTTTTCATGGTTCTGGAGAAACTTCTCCCGACGCCGGAACTTCGACGAGATATCTCCAATCAAATTCTCTTGTTCACCAGGGCGTCGGGTATGTTTGGTTGCACTCTAGCAAAGGAAGCAATTCAGACTCTTCCACCAGGTACACATGCTTCTTTTAATTTCATGCCAAATTTGATGTATTAAAATTGAACAGTGAATAGTGTCGGCCTTACATGGAGACAGCTGAATATGGAAATTGTACATTTCAGGAATTTGGTGGGAGCAGTACGGCGATGCTGCGTCGACACTGCAGAAAGTTGCCATCCGGATATTGAGCCAGGGCTGCAGCAATCTTTCTTGTGCCGGAAATTGGAATGCATTCGAGAAACTTCATTTCGAGAAGCCGAATAAGATTGATAAGGGCAATTTTCAAGACCTGGTGTATGTACACTATAATCTCAAGCTACAAAAACTCAAGCAGTCTTCAGAAGTTGAGCTTGGCGACATTGATATGTCTTCGGATTGGGTACGTGCCCGTGGAGGAGTGCAAAAATCCTAGTCCTACACTATGACTTCACAGAATTAGTTCTACAAGATTTTTTATTATTATTATTGTATTTGATGGCATCGTTGTGGTGTTCAAACTTGGCACTGTTTATTTGTTGGCATATTAACTTGATTTTAGAATTGTGCAAAAAGTTTTGTGTGATTTTTAGTCAAGTTTTGTGTGATATTTAAATGGCATAGGGAAGCCAATATAAATCCCTCCACCATTGGTGGTTTAACCGAAAAAAAATAAAATTAGTCAAGTCCTGAATTAAATTTCCTTATCTATTGTTAGAGTGGTAAGCCTCAATGATAAGGTTATGTGTATTGATAGGTAAATATAGCGAAAGAAGAGTACAAGAAAAGGATTAAACCCTAACCCTAATGGGCCAAGTCCAAATCATCTATCTTAACACCCCTCATGCGAAGCGTTGGACTGGCCACAACACAAAGCTTGTATCTAAAAAACTCAAACAGGTTCTTGGGGAGACCTTTGGTGAAGACATCCGTCAACTGCAAAGAAGTGGGAGCATGACTGACAAGAAACCTGCTTAAGGCCATAAATAGCCTTATGAATGCGACAAGCATAATCAGGTCGAGGTATATCCTTGTAACCAACAAGCTCAGCTATATAGACTGGCGAGTCAAGAACACCATTGAGAAAGGCATTCATGACATCGAGCTAATGTGGAGGCCACTTCCGAAGAGTTGCAATGGCAATGATAGTGCCAATTGTAGCAACTTTGATCACTGGCCTGAAAGTGTGATCAAAATCAAATCATGGAATCGGTGAAAATCACTAAGCGACCAGTCGGGCAATGTAACGATATTGCCCACGTGGAGCCAACAATATTGGCATCGGCTGGTCGGGGAACCAAATCCCGAGTATTCTGACGTCGCAAAGCATCCATCTCCTCATCCATAGCGCATACCCCATTTCGGAAACCTCATAGCAGCATGTTCGAGTGATCAAGAACCTGAGCCACGAGTCTGGTAGGAACAAAGTTTGGATTACTCTTCACACGGCGAGTTTCGTCCTGATTCCGAGTAACCATCGACCATAGGAGGTGGCGGAGAATTATCTTATAGATATATTTTTATAAACAGTTTTTTTCATTTTTTATTTACACAGAGTCTTATATTTAAATCACATATATAAATTTTCAATTGAGACTTGGTCACAAAAGTTTAATATGAAATATTAGGTTTGAAAGTAATTAGAAACTCAACACAAAATAGGTAATGATCATGCATAAAAGTGAGAAGATCAACAGTATTACAGTACTAGTACTGAATGATCATGCTAATAGGTAAAAGATCCGACTTTAAAATGAAAATATCAACGAAAAACGGGTAATGATCATGCATGATAGTGAAAATTAAATATCAACATTTGTCCTCGATCGGTGCCAATTAGGTATTACGTTTATATATAGAATATTGAGATAATAATGAAGGGTAACGACTTTATTAAAAAAAAACAAGGCCAAGTGCATGGCATTGTTATTGAAAGACAATAAATTCCCCCAGTCGTTGAAAGTTGAAACTTGGCCGGTGAAACACAGACGAGATGACATAAACAAGATGACACATCCTTGGTAACTTCGATCTTAATCGTGATGACGTCGTCGTGGCGGTGGAGGACAGCCCCGGGGAGGTGGAGGCGGCCAGTTGGGAGGCGGAGGAGGCGGTGGACTGAAATGCGTGGGCGGCGGTGGACTGAAATGAATCGGAGTATTAGGCCTCGGAGGTGGCGGCGAACGCCTAACTTTCCTCTTCTGGACAACCTTGATCGCTTTCGAGGACATCATCCATTCGTCATCAACAAATGTTCTCGCAGAGGCCATTGCAGCAAAGTTGCTGCCTTTCATGAGCTGAATCACCAGCAACAAACTCAGAACCAGGATGTAAGATGTTTTCATGGCGTAGAAAATATGATGAGAAACTAGATTTAGCAAAGCTGCACTTTATATTGGATTATCGGTTTGGTGAAATTGATTAACCCCACCTGAATTTTATATACCCTTTTTGGTCCTAAATTCCTCTCATCTACAGCTGGAATAATTGACCCTTTGAACGAAACTACAGATTAAAGATGTCAAGTTGTAAATTTATATTTTGTATTAATTTAGCTTGCTAGAACGTAGCGGCACGAAATTTCCCACCGTTTTGACAAGTTGACTTCATGAAAATTTAAAGTAGCTAGAGAAGTATGAATTACATAATTTCGAAGAAGTTAATGAACTTGAACTTTATTAATTATATGTTACATGAAATGTTTGACAACCGTAAAGTTCATCATCAACTAAGATATTTCCCAACACCCAAAGATATATAAATTTTTTTTTTTAAGATCTCCTTTTACAAACGTGACTTTCTCACTCTAGATGCTCTCCCTTCTATCTTTTTCCACTTTCCGATCACTGTTCTTCATCATCGCCACCTCTTTTTTACCCAATTGAACCGTTCTGACATTTAAACAGTAGGAAACGGCCACATCTCCTCCGTGCCCATGGCGGCATCTCCGCCTCATCGCGGTGGGAGTTTCCCTGTCAACTCTTTTCTTCAGGCCCTTGCAAATCGACCTCCGCCAATAAGCAATTTCCTTCCGTCCAATCCTAAGATTGCCCCTAAAACCCTATATAAATGGGAAATTGCCTGTATTGTTACAAGAAGGGAAGCGGAAGCACTAGCTTCCCACTATCAGAACGCGCTCGTGGGGAAGTTTGCGAAAGGAAAATCAACTATGGAATCATTGCAGACAGCTTTTAAATCGGTGGATTTCAAAGGGAAGTACCAGCTAGGATCCATTGATTTCAGACACATCTTGATAAGGTTTGAATGCAAGGAGGACTACCAAAGACTTTGGCTGAAGGGTAACTGGAACTTCAGTGGTGGTCCCGTGAAAGTCTTGAAATGGACAGTGGACTTCTCACCAGAATCAGAAAGCTCTATTGTTCCTGTCTGGGTCAACATCCCCAAGGTACCAATTTTTTTCTACAATCACTCTATGATTCAGTCTATGGTGAACCAGATTGGGAAATTTATTAAAATGGACTTAGCCACTGCCACTCTATCTAGGCCCTCTGTTATAAAGTTTGTGTAGAGGTTGATGTCAAACAGAGATTACCTAGCTACATTAGAGTAGGAATAGAGGAGGATGGGGTGGAATATGGAGTTGAGAAACTGCCAATAGAGTTTGAGGATCTTCCCTACTACTGCTCTCACTGTAGATGCATAGGTCACCATGAAGATCAATGCATCCAACTTTATCCTGAGTTTAAGAGAATTAGACAGCCATGGATAGACAATAAAGGTTCTCAGAATGACACTAAGGGAATCGGGGAACAGAAAGTAATGGCTGCTCAGAAGGATAAGGAACCTATGACTGATGAAATGGTTCAGGTGATCCTTGTGTCAACTACAATGGCAAACAAGAATGATGGGAACTCAACTCCAGTAACTCACAAGCTTGGGGAGAACTCAGTTCCAATGGCTCACAAGAATGGTGAAACTTCAGGTATATCTGTACCAGAAAAGGCAAAAGCCATACACGCTCGAGCTTAAGGCCATAATCACTCCCTTGGACCTAGGGGCAACTCCAACTACTTTAAGAGACATCAGAAGCCCAAGAGAACCTATATCCCGAAACCAGTGGTAAAAAATCCAATCCGTATCAGTGACAACCCTCAGGTCAACTCTCAGAATGAGGTTTCCTCTGGTGGTTTTCAATCTCTGAATGGTGTACACTCTAGTTATGAAGAGGTGATTGAATTTGTGCCTGAATCCCCACTCACAACCATTGCTGACAATCCATCTCCTGCAACATCTCCAGCAAGTCAAAATGGTCTACCATCAGAAGGTTTCATCACTCCTAAACAAAGGAAATTACTCCATGAATCCAGGGATGATTTGAACCTAAAGATGGTTCCAGGTAACTCATCTCCCATTAACCCTTATAATACTGATCAATTTCTCTTCATGTCTCAAGCAAGAAACAGGAATAGGTTTCTACCTTTAATTATAGAGGAAGAGGAAGTTAAACTCACAGAAGATGACATTTTCAAAGAAGCTGATGAGTCCGTCTCTGACAGCTCTAAGGAAGGAGATGAACTCTCCACCACTGCATCCCCACAATCATCAACTGTCCATGGTAAGGGAAAGGTGAGCACAACAAAGGCCCCACTTAGGACCTTTTTCACTCAAGTTAATAGATTCATGATTGGATCTTCAAAAAGCAATAAAAACTCTTTTCAATGATGAGTACAACTCTTAAAAATAAATTGTTTGTTTGGAACATCAGAGGAATGGATACCTTTATGGATAGACTAGAAAGTATGATACTCAAGCATAATTTTCAACTCATTTGCATAATTGAACCTCAACACAGAAATGATGCATGCAATGTGTACATGAAAAGGCTTCATTTTACTCACTATTTGTATGCTAACTCTGGAAATATTTGGCTTATGTGGAATGATGATTTGGATGTCACTCTAAAATTAGACCATGCTCAATTCCTACATGTCTCCATTTCATGCCAAATTACTTCTGCTCTATTTGATGCTGCTTTTATCTATGGTGCTAGGAATGTTTGTGGTAGGAGAGATTTATGGCATAGTCTTAAATTGATTGTATGTCCTGATTTTATCTTTATTGGAGACTTTAATGCTATGACCTCTATCTGTGAGTACAAGGGCCCATCCTCTCCTAATCTCACTAGCATATCTGAATTCAATCAATTTATTGACACTCTAGCCCTAGAAAATGTCAATACTGTCGGTAACCTGTTTACTTGGACTAATGCTAGGCTCAGAAACCTTACAATAGAGAAACTGGATAGAGGACTGTGCACTTCTTCTTGGAATTTAAGGTTTCCATCCTCATCTATCCAAGTTTTGAACAAACAGTCCTCAGATCACTGCCCTTTGATATTACAAATTGGCAGTAATATCATATCCAGTCCTAGGCCCTTTAGATTTCTGAACACATGGCTAAAAAGAATAGAACTACTACCTTTCATTAAAGAAATCTGGGAACAGTTTCTTAATGATGATGGTATGCTAGGTTTTTTCTTAAAGCTACAGAGACTCAAAAGAGGACTAAAAATCTGGAATAGGGAAGTTTTTGGGGATATTAACAACAATGTAGAATTAGCTGAGGAAGCCCTAAGGCTGCAGGAAATTCAATATGACACATTTACAAATGACCACGAGCTTTCTGATTTAAATAAAAAGAAAGCTCTACTCATTAGAGCAATCAAGGAGAGAAAACACTTCTGGAAGCACAAATCCAGAGTGAAATGGTTAAAGGATGGTGATGAAAACATCAATTTTTTCCACAACTCTGTTAAGGAGAAGAGGAAGAGACTTGGTATCACCAAAGACAAAGCTAGGGATGGTAGATGGTTAGATGATAACCAGGAAATAGAAAGTGAGGCAGTCTCATATTATGAAGAGTTGTTATCCTCTTACAGGCATCCAAATCAAGACTTGTTCTACTCCCACTCTCTCCCAAATCCCAAGTTGTATAACTCATGAGGATAATAATAGATTACTCCTCCCTACCACCCATGAATAGGTCAGGAGCATTGTTTTTGGACTCAATAAAAACAGTGCCCCTGGCCCTGATGTTTTCTTAGCATATTTTTACATTAAGTGTTGGGATATAATTGCTATGGATGTCACAAAAGCAATAAATGAATTTATTTCAACTGCTGACATTCCCAGAGGCATTTCCTCCACCTGGATAACACTTATTCCCAAAAAAGTCTCCCCCGTGACCTTTGATGATTTTAGGCCCATCTCTCTTTCAAATGTGATTAACAAAATCTTTACTAAGCTACTGATGGAAAGGATGAAGCCACTTATGAATAAGTTGATTTCTCCTAACCAAACAGCTTTTATGAGAGATAGAGACATTTCAGACAATCTCTTGTACTTAAATGAAATGGTCAGACACATTAATAGGAAATATAGGGACCCTAATTTCATCCTGAAATTAGACCTGAGGAAGGCTTTTGATAGAGTTAGCTGGTCATTTTTAAATAGTGTCCTTCTTAAGTTTGGTTTTCATGGTCTCTTTGTTCACTGCATCTTGAAAAATCTTGCACAAAGCTGGTTCTCAGTGCTGATAAATGGTAAGCCATGTGATTTTTTCAAACCAACCAGAGGTATAAAGCAAGGGGATCCCCTTTCTCCTTTTCTTTTTAATCTTTTCTCTGAAGCTTTCACTAGGAATATTTCATTTGCTTTTAGCACATGTAAGCTTCATTTTTATGATTTACCAAGAAATGCCATTAACATCTCTCATTTGTCCTATGCTGATGATACTGTGATTTTCATGAAAGCTTCAAAAATTAGTCTCATCAGATTAAAAGCTTTTTGAGTTCAGTTTGAGATTGTTACTGAACAGAAAATAAACTTTGAAAAAAAAGTGACTTTTTTGTTGGTAGAAATGCATCAGTAGCTAAGATCCATCAGATTAGGAACATTTTAGGAATGAAGCAAGGTTCCTTTCCTTTTAAATACCTTGGATGTCCAATCATCCAAGGTAGAGCTTTAAACATCCATTTTCAACCAGTTATGGAAATGGTGGAAAAAAGGCTCAATAATTGGAAAAATAGATGATTATCTTCAGGGGGGAAGCTCACTCTGATAAAATCATGCATCTACTCTCTTCCTCAGCATGTTTTCTCTGTGTTAGCACCAACAAAACACATTATCAAGGCCATTACAAGATTAATTTCCATTTTCTTCTGGGGTGAATCAGATTTAAAACCTAAAAAAACTTGGAGAAAATGGAGTGATCTTTGTTTTCCTATTACACAAAATGGCTTGGGTCCTAGGTCCTTTTCCACCATCATACTTGCATGCTCTGTTAAATTATGGTGGAAGTTCCAAGTTGCCTCTGCTCCTTGGACTCTATTTTATTGCATCTTTACCCATGTCATATAGATCATCACCCACATGGAAAAGAATTGGCCTAGTTGATGAGTTTGCTACACAGCACATTAGAGTATTGCATGGTTCAGGGACTTGTAGTTTCTGGAATACAAAATGGTCTAACTGGGCTCCATGAAGGACTTAGTCCATCCTGCCCAAACCATAATTCCAGAAAATGCTACTGTAGCTGATTTCATCAATAACAAAGCTCATTTTTTATCTTCCATAGCTCCATGGATTCCATCTGATGCCCTTCTTTTTTTGCAGGAAAGCACCTTACTATCACACAGGGAGGACATTCTAATATGGAACCAGACCTCAGAGGAAAGTTCTCTTTCAAAACTGCCTATCAGATGCTAAAAGAACAAAGAGGTACTTCCCAATCTCTCTCCAAACTGTGGAATAAGAGAATCCCTAAAAATATATCTATCTTTATGTGGAGACTCTTTAACTCTTTGTTACCTTTTGACAATGTTCTCATACACTATGGTTTTCAAATTGTTTCAACGTGTTGTCTATGCTCTGCTGCAGATTCCATAGACCATTTTTTTAATGAATGCCATCTTTCTGTAATGATATGGAAGAAAGCTATGCGTCTAGTTGGTATCATAGATCATTCTTTTTCAGAGTATTTGGAGCAGGCTAGCATATTACTTGTCATATACTAGTTTTACAAATCTGCAATCCATACTAACTCAGAATATAACATCATATATTTGCTGGAGTTTATGGAAGGCTAGGAATAAGATGCTCTTTGAGAATATAAAGCCTAATGCCAACTCTTTATTTAAAGAGATCAGAGATATGATTTTTTATTCTTTCATTGTTAAACCAGTTCATTTAGTAAAACAGTTTGACATTGACATGTACTCTAATACTATTCTCCCTTTATGTACCAGACCACCAAAAGCCAGAATCATCACTGTGAAATGGAAAAAACCAACACAATGTTTTAAAATTAACACTGATGCCTCTTGGTTAAATGGGAAAACTGGTTTAGGTTGCATAATTAGGAATTTCTTGGGAGTTATAATCACTACTGCAGTTTTTTTCACTGATGCACCATCACCACTTGAGGCCGAGCTTAATTCAATAAAACATGGAATCCTTTATGGTTTATCTGCAGGGATTAATGATTTTATTATAGAGTCTGATTGTTTGGTTGGGGTTTCAATGATTCTTAATCCAATAACTCCTCACTCGAAACTCTTCAACCTAGCTGATGAGATACACAGACTGTTAGGTGTCCATAAGGTGCAACCTATTTTTAGAGAGGCTAATAAAGTAGCTGATGCATTGGCTAGATATTCTATGGAAATTTAAAATGCTATCTCTGGAACACTTGTTGTTTTACCTCAACATATCAAAGCACTTGTTACAATGGATATTGAACTGCCAAGTCTTAGGATAATTAACCATGAATAGATATTGCTGATTTGTTTTTCTTATGGCAGGTACACCCCAGAAGGCCACTGATGCACACTAAAGGAAGAGGCACTGCCTCCCACAGTTTCTGCACCACTTTACAACAAGCTGGAAATCACACAAATGGAGCCTTGCTCATGGAGAGTTTTTAGATGTTGAAGAAATAGATCCATAGGCTGACTTGTGTCTCACTGTGTCTCACTTTGATTCACTAACAAACAAATGGATCACTTTTTCTCCTCATCTAAATTCCTCCCTTTTACACTACAGAATGAGTTTCTTCTGCTTACTCATTCTTTTTTATGGCAATTTTTGGCATGTGTAGTTTCTTTCTACACTATACACCTCACCTATGAGGCTGTTATTTCCCATACTTTTGAGTTTAGGAAAGTTTTTATTTTCCGCATTTTTCTTTCCATGTAAACTACAATGTTTCATTTATTCTTTAGATTTGGGGAAACCAATATACACCCCACCAACGGTGGTTTGCTCAAAATATATATATATATATATATATATATATAAATTTATTTTTGGAGGTAAGAGCTTAAAATTATGTCCAACTCGAACAGGTGGCTTCAATTTATTTATTTCTACTTCGATGAAATTTGACCTTATTAATTACTGTATACAAATTGTCAAATCAAACGGCAATCAAAGGCAAAGCTGCCATAGAAATTTGGGACCAAAATTTCTGTATTATTTTCGTTCAATTTCTCAAACCGAATTGATCATACAAAGCAGCTTTATATATGCCAAAGACCCTGACTGCTAAGCTAACTAATTAACTTCGCATCTAACAGTTACAAAAGAAAGGGAGTTTTGGGGGCATGAGGCGAGAAAAAAAAAAAACTAGGGTAATAATTTAATGATATTTTAAATAACATAAAAATTATAATAGATATTTCAGTTATTAGAAAAAAAATTTAGAATTTATATTCTCTTTTAATGTTTTTATACCATAAAAAATTAAAAATGAGAGTTTATTTATCATTTTAGACCTCGATTTTTATCATAAAACAAAAACAAACTTAAAACCATCCCAAAGTTACCAATGATACTAGCAGCGCTGGCAGCAGAAGCTGGTCTACCTGATGGTGTTTTAAATGTTGTTCATGGAACCCGGGTAAGTTTACCATGTTGATGCTCAAACATTACATGCCCTACTGGAATTTGGTAACCTTTTATGGTGAACTTGTAGTTTGTTAACACTTCAATATGGATCTCCTTTCAAATCTTTTGTTTCAGAAGTTTTGTATGAGCTCATTCTAGTAAAGTTACCAGTGAGTGAGTCAGTCGCTCTACGCCATTTTCAGATGTACTTCACTTTTTTTTTGGTGTGTGTGTAGGAGATAATCAACTACATATTCGATGACGATGATGTAAAAGCTATTTCCTTGGTTAGTTCAAACTCAGTAAGCAATGAACTGAGTTTGCTCAAGTTATAACTATATCCAGCTTGATTTCTGGTTAATATCCTCATAACCATAGAGCTTTGCTTTTTGATCAACTTTTACTTTATATTTATGAAATACTCTTTCTAGGCGGGTATGGATACATATGTGTTTTCGCTCACTTTTTTACTGAAGAAGCCTCAATTGATGTATGCATTGGTTTTATTTTTCTAATTATATAATAAAAGATAATTTCAAAAATTGGGGCCCAAAATTACCCAAAAATTTGGGGGCATGAGGAGAAGGGTTCACTTGCCTCATGGTGAGGCCGGCCCTGGGCAGTTCAGAAGTAACAGTTGAAAGTCAATCTAGTCAACCCAGTTTTTAACCGGTCTGAGTTGATAGTTGATCCAATTAAGCTTGTACACGTAGTACGTATTTGGAATTTGAAATTTGAAGAAATTATTGACAGTATTCATTTTAAAAATATTGTGTTATAAATAATTGGAAAATTTGCTATGGGATCATATCAAATTAAATCAGGTAGAATATGAAATCATGGAATATAAAATTGATAGCATATTGTTGACTATATATATATATATGGCGGTTACATATAGTTGATGGGTGCTGTGGCTGAGCCGTGTATTGTATTCACGATGGTGTTCATGTATGTAACTGTCGTCATGAATTGAATAGGGTTCTGAGGAATAAGATTTCAAAAATAAGGAGCGAAACAAAACATATTCACAACGAATTTCAAGCGCAATCTTACAATTCAAAGCATGCCGCAAGACATTTTGGCAAATTTACCTGCATTTGATGAAGGCAAGTAACTTTACCGGATTTACCATACTAGTAAATTTACCGGATTTCTCCAGGTAAGTAACTTTTTCTCATGCATGTCCACAATTTTACCAAAATACCTTCAAATGTCCCCTTGCATTTTGGCTAGCTTTTTTTGGCCTTAGTAATATTAATTTTGTAAAAATTCGGACCTGCATAAGAAAAATGTACCTGCATGGAGCAACTGATGAGCCCTATTTCTACCCTAGTTTTAGCACATTTTAAGACTTGTTTTTGAGCAACTTTTGGTATTAAATAGCTCATTGTACATTAGATTTGTAATTGCAAGATTTTATGATAATGTACATGTTTTGGAGTAATTGGATTGATATTCTTGAAGACCTTCTATGACTATGTTATAGAGTTGATGATTTGATGCTTGGAACTTGAATAATTGGTCATAGAAGTGGCGAGAAGGCCACTTTACTAAAGGTGGTAGAAGATGCCCAGAAAAGTGTCGCTGGAGCTTGAAGGAAGTGTCACTCCAGATGAAGAAAGTGTCACTGCTGCCCAGAAGTGTCACTAGCTGCCCAGAAGTGTCGCTATGATCAACAGCGACCAAATAAAGCGTCGCTAAACTCTTGCCCACTTGCACTCTTGAGCTGAATTTTTGGGGCTATAAATACTCCCTTTTCTCCCTCATTTTGGACGAGCTCTCCAAATCCAAATCACATTTTTCCCATCTTTTTCTTCCTCTTCTTCCATTTTCTTCCATTTTATGAACATGTGTGTATTAATTAGGATTATTGTTGTAGGCTAAAAACCCATCTTGGGGGCATGTGATTAAACTTCTATTATGGATTGAGAACTTGTTTGTGTAGCTTATGAATATATGATTTGCAAGTGAATGATTGTGTTGTATTTGTGTGTTTTGATGCATGGCAATGGTTAGGAACTATTTCCTAGTTATACAAATGTGTTGAATGTTGCTAGAAACATGGTTGAAATGCTAACATTTCCTCTATTGTTGAGTAGTAGATTTATGAGCTAATTTCATTATGCTATCATATTGTGTTTGCTCTTGATCTCATTCACTAGTGTTATATACATGTTAATTTCGTTATCGAATAGCATGGGTAGTGTTTATCGAGTCTCTAATTGATAATGCCATCAACAAATTGGTCTAAATGCTATCATTTAGGTCATTTGTGGATGAGAGTTGTGGTGATGCTTTCGTCATCCATAACTATAATAGTGAGATTGAGAAATATGTCTCTACGATTAGAGGTAGTTTCTTATGATAAACGATCATCATTCTCAAAGCAACACGTCATAGTTTGAGGAAAAATCCATGGTAGAAAGTTGAAATCACATGCACCCAAGGCTTGCATTTTAGATAGTTAATCTTTACTTAGATAATTGCATGATAATTTAGATTTTCATTTGCTTTGCATCGTAGTGTTTCCTACAAAACCAACTTCAAAACCCCCCTTGTTTACCTTGCTTTCTTTATAATATATATGTATATGTTTATAATCTTTGCTAAAACACTAAACAAGATCCTTCTCCTTGTGGTTCGATCCCTACTTCCCACTATCTACTCTATAGTAGTTAGAAGTCGTAGGTGAAATATAAATGTGTTTTGATTGAGTGGGATTCCCATTTACGACGTGGGGAAATCGCTTGTCAGCAACCCCTAAATTTATGATTATATTTATGACCGGCGCAAAGTCGTCAATATGCGCGACATTAAAGGTTGATACTCAATAATATTGGGTGTTATTATACCACGTCCTGTATTTTATTGAAACATGCCCTGTATTTTAACTATTATATATCTAATTATATTTAAAAATAATATGATGTTGAAAAATCTAGAAATATATTTAGATCTCCAGCCTTTTCTCTCCAGCCTTGAAACGTCTTGAAACTTTTCTCTCCAGCCTTTTCTCTCGGGCACACACCCCAAGAACAAATCCAATCTTTCTTCCGATCGGAGGGGTGGCCGGAGATCGGCACCCCCGGTCACCCCCTCCACCCCTTCCCCTTTATTTCCGCACCCAACCACCCCACTCCCTCCCTCACCTGAACCTTTGTCTTTTTTCTCCGACAAGCAACGGTCAAAAACATATGCCGTCGACGCACAGGTCTGATGTCCGCATCAGTCTACAGATGAAAGCCGGCGGTGGAAAGACAGTCACGCGACAGTCGTTGTCGACCAGATAGCTCCTGTCGGAAAGACAGTGGACCCACAGTCGCCACCGGAGCCACATCTGTGTTGTTCACTTCCAGCGACGAAGTTGTTGTTTTTTGATCGGAAAAACTAGGGGATCTCGACCGGACTTGGATTCAGATCTGCCGGAAAAACTCCCGTTGTAGCAGCGGCACCGCTGCCACGCACCGCCGGGCGCGTGACTGCCACGCGCCGCAGTGAAGGCTCTGTCACGCAGCCACCGAAATCCTCCCGTCGTGAGATGTTGGTTCTATTTCTTTTATTTATTTTGTCAGATGGAGTAGTGCTACAATTGAGTCTTTTTGTGAAGCCATCTAGACTAGTTTATCGAGTATCCTTTGCCTAGTTGTTGTTTTCCTTGTAACTGGATTAGCTGGGTTATGGAAAATCCCCTCGGCTTCTAGTCTCTTTCCTAGTAAAAGTATAGGAGAAATCCGAGTGAGAGTAGTTGACGCAATTTACTTCTGTCGACTCTGTGGATCGACCTAGACTAGTAGACTTGGCTGTATAGTTTATTCTGGTCAATGCAAGTTATCGGTGCTTTACCTGCTAGATGGTTTTTTATGCTCTAGGGCATTAGACTTTAGGATGTTAAGATATACTCTATCGCACTTTTTAGTAGTAGGTACAGCGTGTATCAGCGCTCTAGATACAGTATATGTACTGTAATCTTTCAAATTGCCTCCCTTTGAGGAGATCAGTTATTCAGGTTTGGGGAACCTAATAAATATCCCTCCACCTACGGTGGTTTAACTTTAAATAAAAATATATTTAGATCGTGTTTAATTTTTGAAACTATATAATAATTTTGGTTATAAAAGACAGAATAAAAATAATTATTTTTAGAGATTATTTACACTATTTCACGGCGTGTTTAACTAAAATATATGACGTGGACAATTAACATAATATTCTTGCCATGGCCCAATAGGTTTGTCAACACGGTAGTAGGTTGCCACTTACTTATGCTAATGGCCTCGTTTGGCGATCAGCGTTTAGCTGTTAACTGTTAGCGGTTTGACTAGCATTTTGTATATAACTGTTTGGCAAATAACAATTAGCTGATAGCTGTTTCATCACGTTAAATGACTGAAATAGACATTAGTACAATTTATTATTAATTATTTTGTAGTGTGTTACTTTTTTATTAAATAGTATTATCACTTATATGTTTATTTATTTTTATGATATTTATTATTTAAATTATTATTACTTTAGAATTAAATTTTATTTTAGAATTAATTATTTAAAAATTTTATATTGGTTATATATTTAAAGCGTACCATTTTAATTTTGATATGTGTAATGCTTCAAACATAAATTGAAAATATTGTAGAATATCTTAGATGTACGTACGTAAATTTGTACTACGTTGCTATGATGTTAGATTTGTCCGTATATAAATTATTAGTTTAAGTAAGAGTTGGTCTCTTGGGTGACCGTCACTATATAGTGACCAAATTAAATTGCAAATAGGATTTAAGTTTAAAAAATACGGAGGGACCAATTTGCAATTTCAGAATTTTTTTAGAAATCACGCGCTACAGTGTCAAGCCACACGCTACAGTTCCGAGCCGCTACAGTACCGATTTGCTACAGTGTCGAGTTGCTACAGTAAAACATAAAAACATGAACAGTTTGACTTAAAACATGAACATTTTGACTTAAAACATGTACATGAACATTTTAACTTGAAACATTAACATTTTAACTTGAAACATAAATATTTTAACTTAAAACATAAAACATGCACGTTTTAACGTGAAACATGAACACTTTAACTTGAAACATAAAATATAAATATTTTAACTTAAAACATGGACGTTTTAACGTGAAACATGGACACTTTAACTTGAAACATAAAACATGAACATTTTAACTTGAAACATAAAACATAAACATTTTAACTTGAAACATAAAACATAAAACATAAATATTTTAACTTAAAACATAAAATATGGACGTTTTAACGTGAAACATGAACACTTTAACTTGAAACATAAAACATGGACATTTTAACTTCAAACATTGAAGTACACGGTAGCAAACACTGTAGCGCACTGTAGAAAAACACTGTACACGCGCGAAAACACTGTAGCGCGTGATTTTTTTTAATTTTTAAAAATTTCAAATTGGTCCCTCCTTGATTTTCTTTATTGCACTATTTATAATTTAGTCCGGTCCCTATATAGTGACGGTCACTCCCGAAACTTTTCCTTTAAGTAATTTGATTAAGGAAAAGTCTTGGGAGTGACCGTCACTATATAGTGACCGGACTAAATTATAAATAGTGCAATAAAGAAAATTAAGGAGGGACCAATTTGTAATTTTTAAAAATTTAAAAAAATCACGCGCTACAGTGTTTTCTACTGTGCGCTACAGTGTAATTCAATGTTTCAAGTTAAAATGTCCATGTTTTATGTTTCAAGTTAAAGTGTTCATGTTTCACGTTAAAACGTCCATGTTTTATGTTTTAATGTCCATGTTTTATGTTTTATATTTCAAGTTAAAATGTTCATGTTTTTTTCAAAAAAAAAAAAAAAATTTCATGTTTAAGTTAAAGTGTTCATGTTTCACGTTAAAACGTCCATGTTTTATATTTTAACTTAAAATGTTTGTGTTTTAATTTAAAATGTTCATGTTTTATATTTCAAGTTAAAGTGTCGTTAAAACGTCCATGTTTTATGTTTTAAGTTAAAATATTTATGTTTTATGTTTCAAGTTAAAATGTTCATGTTTTATGTTTCAAGTTAAAGTGTACATGTTTCACGTTAAAACGTCCATGTTTTATGTTTCAAGTTAAAATATTTATGTTTTATGTTTCAAGTTAAACTGTCCATGTTTTAAGTTAAAGTGTTCATACTTTACTGTAGCAACTCGACACTGTAGCAATTCGGTACTGTAGCAAAGCGGCACTGTAGCGCGTGGCTTGACACTGTAGCGCGTGATTTTTTAAAATTTTCTGAAATTGCAAATTGGTCCCTCCGTGTTTTTTAACTTATATCCTATTTGCAATTTAATCTGGTCACTATATAGTGACGGTCACCCAAGAGACCAACTCTTTGATTAATTAAGAAAAGAAAATTTAAGAGGGATAAGGTAAAAAGGAAAAAAAGGAAAATTTGATTAATTTTTATTATTTTTATTATTTTTTCGTTCCCCTCTGTTCCGCAGGTTTTCTCACTGGCGGAACGTCGTTATGAACACCAAAATAAACCTGCGATCTCAATGAATAAAGAGTGATTAGTACAGAGGAAAGCAGGGTCGATCCCACGAGGATGGAGCAAAAACTATTAATTTATCCTACCAACAAGTTTGGTTTAGCAACCACGCCTATAATTTGAAGATTGGTTTTCTAACAACTACTAAAGTAAAGCAACTAAGAGCTAAAAATCAGCAAACACACAAACACAACAAGGGAATAAATGCAAGAAAGTCTATAAGAGAATGCAATCGGCTTAGATTACTAGTTAGTTCATATCATTGATCATTGGCTAAAGATGAATCTATCTCATGCAAATCAGTCAGTTATAAGGAAGCAAGTATTTGCTAAACTCCCCAAATCCCCTCTTATTATTCAATAATGAGCAAGTATTTGCTGAACTCGTTATTCCTCTGATTAAAGTGTTCCCCAGGAAGTATTCGCTCACCCAGTTACACACTTTTATCAGTGTTTAGCACAAAGAGAACCCAACATAGATACCCCAACACGTATTCGCATGCAAGAACTATCTATTTTATTGTTCATCATCTTGTTATTACAGTCTGTATCAGTTATCTGTTTTTCACAAGAACTTTGCTACTTAATTAGCCCTAGCCCACAAAGATTAAGGTGATCAATCTCAAACTAGCAAGCATGGATTATATCATGAACAAATAAAGAACCCACAGAGAAGATTATAAGCACAATATCCTCACAACTTATGAACTAACATCGAAATCTAAGCCGATCTACGAAATTAGCTACTCATAAATATAGTGAAACAATCAACAATCAAAGATGCAAACATGATGAAATTAACAAGAAGTAGAGAAGAGATTATCGAAATAGGAATTAATATCCAAAATATCAGATAATCAAAGCCCTAGTTCTTGGGTCTTTGTTCTTGGCGGAAAAGAAGAAGAAAGAAAGGACGACAGAAACAATTTTTTGCAGAAAGGGGAAAAACAGAAAGTGTGCGTTCTCCCCCAAAAGAAAAGAGGCATTCCCCTTTTTATACTCCCCCTTTCCTAACCCTACTACTATTCCAAATAGGAATGAGTTTAAAAAAAAAAACCTTGGGCCAGAAAATGGAATTCAGCCCAACTCCTTCTCCAACTCCATTTCAGCTCCAAATCAGCACTTCTTGCTCCTCTTGTTCATCTCCAACTATGTGTGTAATCTGATTATCAAATACAGTCCATCAGTGCTTAAATTCACATAATTCAGCAATAACTTCCTCAGAAAAACACACAAATATCAACACATCACTCACTCATCCGCTGATTTTCTCCATTAGAGTTCCTATTTCTTCATCCAAAAAAGGATAAAAAGGAAATTTTGTTTTATTTTTTGGTTAACTTTTTACAAACGCTGTTCTTTCCAACATTTCAGAAATCAGAGGTTTTACCAAAAATTAAAGCTAATTAGAAAATTCTCCTCACCAAACACTAGAAAGAGCTGATTGACTTGTCAACTATCTATATTTAACCAGAAAAGGTAAACGCACTTCAAAACTCTCGTTGCCAAACGGGGCCAATTTCTTGAAACTGAAATTTTTTATACTCGACCCTAAATAGAATAATATTTATGGGATGCAAATTTTAAGTAATGAAAAAAAGAGATCGTTTTTTCATAACATTATGATGAGATGATAATAATTTCTTGAATTTATTTGATTAATTTATATTAACCTAAAGATTATTTTTAAATTTGTTAATTCCATCTCAATTTTTGCAATTACATAAAATTAATAATATAATTTCATAAATTAACCAAAACTATTGGCTATCCACCTAAAATTATCTGGCGTCATGGTGAGGTCGAAACTCAAAACGGTCCCTTTTATAATTTATGGTCTCTATAGACACAGATCTAAAATGAGAATTTGTAAAATAAAATATGTCACTGAACTTTCAGTTACGTCAGGGCCGGGTCTGACGGTGGGCTCAATGTGCCAAGGCACGGGACCTCACCAAGTCAGGGGCCAAAAACAAAATTCCCTATATGTATTAATATGTAGTATGGGCCGTAATATCTGTTTCTACAATAACAAATCAGATGGAGTAATTAAGGAAAACTTACAAATCAGACATAGTAATTAAGGAAAGCTTGCTTCAAAACACTAAAATTAAGAAAAAAATTTACAAAGTTAAGGTATTTTTTGGAAAAAATCAGAAATTGATGGAGTGAGATTTGATTTGATTTGTGTACATAAATAGTAGTCCATAAATGGTTGTTTTGCGTTTAATGAGTTTCATGTGTGTTATATTGTTGAATTTTAGCTTTATAAGTTGTAAAATAAAAATGACAAATTCTTGGGTGAGGCAGCCTCACCCAAGAGGCAGGGGTTAAAATATAATTACAGGACATTTTATTTAGAATGGGGATTGTTTCTATATTTGCAGAAAATATGGGGACCTATGCTGAAATTAAAATTGCTCAATCCCCTCAAATCCCCAAATCATTTGTTTCTATTTAATTACACAATCTTCGTCGAGTCTGCAACCAACCGCGCCGAATTGATCCTACAACCAAACCAGATCGGATCTGCAACCACCGCATCTCCGTCGCACCTGATACCTCTCCGATGACGCAGCAACATCAGCGGCATCACCAAATTGGTTGCAGCTACTCGAAGATTCTCCAACGAGCTGCTCAGAAATTTGGCGGTGAATCGGACGGAATGACAAATTCGGAGACGCCTCGACTACGCTGCTCTGACGGTGCCTCTGTAGCTGTGCTGCTCGTCGGTGAATTCAGATCCTCGCAACTGAGCTTCATTTCTTTGTTGTCGCGGCCGGTGCAGAGGTGACACGGGCTGCGGCTACGAGATCATCATCGTGCAGACGACTGGAGATCCAGTGATGGCGATCTGACGGAAGAGGTTGAAGTGGCGGTTGTAGCCTGTTGGCTATATCCGTATCTGTGGTGGCCGATCGCGTGGCAATTTTTGACAGGAGGTTTGTTAACAGAGGTGGTTGCAGGATGCTCCAATTACCGCATGTGTGGTTCGCGCCTATGGTGTTGGAGATCCGAATACTATCCAAATCTGTTGCTGGAGATCACTCTTGTGTGAGGTATGCTGGTTAGTAGATGAGGTTTCATATTTTCTAAATGAATATTCCTTTAAGCTTTGTTGAGGTTTGCTTAGATAACAATGAGGTTTTACATTTTAATGAGGTTTGTTAAGATGACAATGAGGTTGATATTCTGAGATGTATTTAGATTCTGATGAGGTTGATATTCTGTGGTTTGTCTAGATTCAGAAGAGGTTTGATATTCTGTGGTTTGTCTAGATTCAGATGAGGTTTGTCTAGATTCTGATGAGGTTTATTTTGGATTAGATGAGAATTGTAGTTTCTTGGTTAGTCGAGTTTTTATAGTTTAGTTGATGACGTTAGATAATTTCCAATGAGATTTATCTTGTTAGTTAATGGTGTATTTTATTTTATTTTTTGGTTTTGTTGATGGTGTGAATTCGATGGTGTTTTGGTTTTTTCAATGAGGTTTTCTTGTTAGTTGATGTTTCATATTTTTTGATTTCGTTAATGCTTTGATTTGATTCTCTAGAATTATATTAGTTGATGAGGTTTCTGCTTTAGTTGTTGAGATTTCTGCTTTAATTGTTGAGGTTTAGACAATGATGATATTAAGTACATTTTTAGTGAGGTTTTGTGTAGTGAGGTTTGTGCTTGTATTGATAAGGCTTGATGATGTGGCGGATTATGATGTGTAGGTGACGTGGCTGCCACACATTTGGCAGCAATTTGACTAACATTGTCCGGCGGCAGTCTGGTGGCATTCCGGTGAAAGTCCGGTGGCGGCCAGACGGTGGCCCAGCAACGGGTGGTGGTCCGGTGAGGTGGAAGGCAAATTGAGGAAGAAAGGGGTTAATTAGAAGAAATATAATGATTTGTTTGCAACTTAGTCCCTGTATTATTTTTTTCTCTTATACTATGGATCCGAAATAAATATTATTTTTTTGACCCCAAAACTTTTAAAATGTGTTTTGCCAGGTCCTTACTCTTATTTTACGGGCCAAATTAGGCTTTGTCTCATTGGTGAGGCTGCCTCATAGGAGAATTTCTCAATAAATATTATTTATAAACTGAATATAAAATTATTTTAGCTTTAAAATTTTAATAATTTGTGCAAAATCTAGTATTAACATTAATTTTACTGTCCACCTTACTTCTTTTTTATCTAAAAGTAATTAAATTCTATTTCAAGAATTAGCAATTTAGTTATCATGTAACTACTACAAAATTTGTCATGTAAACTGTTATAAAATTTATGAGCATATTGAGTTTTTATATTTTAGCAATATAGAAATATTTAGGCCACAATTTTAATTTTGCACAGGGCCTCCAAAATCTCAGGACCGGCCCTGAGTTACGTGACTAAAATTTTCCAAATATGGTTTTTTTTTACATTATTTTTAATACATGATTTTTATTTTATTTCAAAATGAGTTCAATTTAATATAAATTAGTTCAAATAATTTGAATAGAACTTGCTCCAAAACTTTAACTTATTGTCTTTTTTCTTTTCTTTTTTTGGTAGAGACTACAATCCAACAATATATGATTGTATGATTTAATCAACATGTAAGAATAAGTTTACAAATTTAAAATTAAAATAAATTTTATATTCACTTTTTTTTTTACTAAAAAATAAACAAAGTAGTATATTTTACTAAAAAACAGAATCGTAGAATTTTTATGTTGAATTGACCCGGAATCCCCACCGACCAAAATGCAACTGAAAACTAAAGCTAACGTAAATTGAAACGTGGCTACATGCATGTATGCAACGTGTAACATGATATTAATTGTAACGGTTTTAGATACAACAGTTTTTCTTCCACCTCACGATTAGCTTGTGTTTGGGTCATATCATCAATTCATCTGAATTATCTAAACAACATTCCAGAAAACATGCACACAAAATCAAAATCTGTAAAGTAATCACCAATTATATATGCAAAAGAAACGCAGATCGAAAATCCATTCATAGTTATAAATCAGGACTCCAAGAAGTAATTTCATTAATTCTCAAAGTACATCCTTAATTAGCAGTACATTAGTACAGGACCCCGACGGTGGCCGCCGGTGGTTTATTCTGATGATATCTATGGGCGCGGTGGCGATGGCAGTAAAGCCAGCGGCGGTGACATAGGATAACTTGGTGGGTGCATGAACATCGTACGGTCGGGATTGTTGTATTGAGGAGTCGGCGGACTGGGAATTCCGCTCCTCAGCTTCCTGTTTGGTACCACAAGGGATCCTTCTCGCCCCGCCGCCGCCGCCTCTTCCGTCGGCTTAATTATCACCTCCGGCGCCACCACTTGAAGGGCCAGCAGGAAGAGAAGATAAACGCTTATCCGTTTCATCTCTGCCTATACTATTTGTCAAGAAAAGGAACTAGCTAGTGTGAATTCTAATTAGTGAACTTGTATCCGTTTTTATAGAGGTTGGAAGTATTTGGTCAAATGGTAACGTTATTGTTGGCCAGTATGGGATTTGTCATATTTGAAGATATAGATAGTTTTTAATTTAATTCATCAAAGTATATTGTTTATAGATATTAGTTGTCATTTATTGTGAAACTTGTCAACTTTAGTTTAAAGCACTAAGTTTTTTATGAACTCTTTTTATGGTTAAATTTTGATGACTTCTCGTCTAGCACTCCAGTATCCAAGTGACAATACAACACCGTTTTAAGTTGATTCCATCTGAACTCAATTAACCATGTTTAACTCTATTTAACCATTTCAAATTTCATTTTTACAATTAATTATATTTTTTATAATTAAATTTAATCTAGAAAACTTCCTCCACTGCCCAAATTAAACTCTAAGTCTAGTAGGTTCAGATCATCTTCCCACTCTCCTTCCAGAAAATTTCTCAATCAACCATCGCCCATCGGTGCTAGAACTCGAGTAAGTCATTTATCTTAAAGGAAACAAAATATTCCTTTTAAGTCTTTGATTGGATCTGCGAAAAAAATATTCCAGTTTAACTTGTTATTTTTTCGCTTCATTGGTATTCACAATAAACGGAATCTGAAATATTTGATTATGTTATTTTCTTTTTAATCGTAAATGTGAGACAAATTTAAAGTGTTTTCAAGTCTGACAATTAATTATCGTGTAAAGGGTTGGATGGAGGAGATGAAGTAAAGCAATATTTTAGCTCGCCATACATGGATTTTACTTTATCATTGGTAGTGAAAATTCCCTATGAGATGAAAGGAAGGTTTTATGGCTTATAGTAGATTTTTGTTCACTGCACTTTTTTCATTTTAGATTCTTAGATTTTGATGCAACTTATATTTCACATATCAATTGACAATTGATTCTTAGGTTTGGCTCACTACATATGCTTCTCTGTTTGTGTATATAAATGTGTAAATTTGATTTGTCATGCTTTATAGCTTTCCATGTACTGAAATCTTTTATACTTTATGATAATGATAGTAGGTTGTGAAAATATTTCATGGCAAGTTGCCAACAGTTTTTTGGAGATAACACTCAGTCGCATGCGGCACATCAAGTGACCTCGGTAATGAGAGTCTTCACATCGTGTTGAAAATCATCATCAAAACAGTAGTTCAAGAGAGTTGATCCCGAAAGTTGGCATGGAATTCCAATGTGAAAATGACGCCTATAAATTTTATTTCGACTACGGATTTTTAGTTTGAAAACATAAATCTTACAATAACAAATACGGTAAACTAATTTCTAGGATATTTTGTTGTAGTGCTGCAGGTTTTAAACCAGATGATGAAAGAGGTTTGTATGTGAAAAAACCTCGAGCAGAATCAAGATGTGGTTGTGAGACAATGATCAGAATCTATCATTCAGATAGTGGAAAATTTAACCTGGCCGAGTTTGTCAAGGAACACAACCACTATCTTTCTAGTTCAAATAAAGCTTATTTGCTTCGAAACCACAAAAGGATTTCTCCTTCAGCAGCAATACAAATTGAAAGGCTACTGATGTAGATAGCACCAAAAGCATCACATGATCTTATGGTAAAACAAGCTGGTGGAAGAGGTTGTGAGTTCGATTCTTGCTAGGGACAAGGGAGGGGTGGGATTTTATTGGGGGTCCATTTGGATTATTACCCAATTTTTTATTTTTTAAAAAAACTGGTGGAAGAGAAAATTTAGGGTTTATTCCTGATGATTATAAAAATTATCTACGATCAAAGCGAAGCCGAGATATATTAAAAGGAGACACTATTGGAATTTTGAAATATCTACACAAAAGAAAATTCGAGGATTTGGATTTTTCTATGCAATTTAAGTAGATGAAGATGATTTGATGACCAACATTTTCTCGGCAGATGCAAAGATGAGGAATGATTACGCTAATTATGGTGATGTGGTTTGCTTTGACACAACTTGTAGAAAAAATGGAGAAGGTCGCCCGCTTGGTATATTTGTAGGGGTAAACAATCACAATCAGACTACAGTTTTTGGCACGGCATTGTTGTATGATGAGACAGCTGCAACCTTTGAGTGGTAATTTGAAACATTTTCTAAATCCATGTTTGAGAAAAGTCAAAAACTATTCTTAAAGATCAAGATCCGGCAATGGCTAAGACACTAGCTGCAAAGTGGCTTGCGCCTGAGACTAATCACAGATTGTGTATTTGGCACATTTACCAAGATGTTGCAATTCATTTGAGTGGTGCATTCTCTAAGTTTAAAGGGCCCAAGACTTAAGCTCTTGTGTGTATGACTTTGAAGAGGAACAATATTTTGTTGATGCTTGGAATGAAATGCTGGAAAAATATAATCTTCAAGATAATGATTTGTTGAAAAGGATGTTCAAGATAAAGGGAAATGGGCATCGGTGTATGGACAATTCTTATTTTGTGCTGATATGACTACAAACCAAATGAGTGAGAACATGAATAGTGTTTTAAAAAGGTATGTGAGTTATCAACATAAGTTTTTACAATTTTTCACTCACTTTGACAGGCTTATTGATGATCGTCGGTGGAATGAGTTAAAAGTTGATCTAAAGGCTAATGTGAGTACCCCGGTTTTAGCATCGCCTGTACGTATATTGAAATATGTTTTTGGAATTTATACACCTGAGGTTTTTAAGTACTTTCAAATTTGATGGAATAAGGCCCTGTTTACTAGAGCTTATTTCTTGATGTACTGAACTGAACTGAACTGAACTGAATTGAACTGAACTGAATTGAACTGAACTGAACTGAAGTGAAAATTGATGTATTGAGAAATGGAATCAGCATGACTGAATTAACCTGAATTTCATCAAATTGTATTTTAACTGAACTGAACTGAACTGAACTGAACTGAACTGAACTGATCTACAGATAAGCTCTGGTAAACAGGGCCTAAATCTCATGATACCGATTTTGAGATCCATGAAGAAAATTTAGGACATGTTCCGATGTCACAGAGTACAGAGTTAAATGGAAACGAGCCATTGCCTGAGATGGATACTGTTAATGGAAACGAGCAAAATACTCTCGGTTAAAATAACATTAGATGCTTAAAGAAGAAGCATGCAGAAGAGTGAAGAGTACAAGGAAGAGGAAGAAGAAGCCAACCCCTCAACCAAGTTCAATACCTAATGGTTCTGATATCGAGGTTTTATTTTTTTGTTCTATTTTCTATATTTCTTTTTCATTCCTGCATGTGAGAAAAATATATGGTGATTTTTAATGACATTAACGTATTACGGTTTCATAATGGTTCTTTGTCATCTCATCAATTTATTTTTATACCTTTGATTTTCAGATTGAGCTAAGTGCATGCAGAATTCCGAATCAAATTATCAATGATCAAGATAATGTAAGTTTTATTAATTGTAAAAGGTGTATTCCATTTCAAAGGCTTTGATAATTATCATTAAGTTTAGTTTAATCATGAGCTTAATTTTTCTGGGCCTAACATGGTGTAGTCGATAATAATTATTTGTCTAATAATAATGCACCACCATTGATAGGAATGACCGATTTACTTAAGGTATGATATTAACTCTTACAATTATTATATTCATAAGTAGCTACATTTCGGCTGATATTTTGGCTAGAGTTAAATATTTATTTGTAGGCACAACATCTGGATTCAAGCAATATTAATTGAATTCAATTAGGTAAAGTTATATAAATTTGGCTAAGTTCAATTCAGTCCAATAAAAAGGAGTTTTTTGAAAAATTAAAGGCAAAACTTTAATGTGTCGTGTGGTCTGCACATAGTTCGTTTGAAAATATGTCGTGTTGATCCCTCCTTGAAATTGAGTTTTTGTTTCGACACTGAATCTGAACATGCGGTTTAAAAGAAATTTGAGTCGTATGCGTTCACAACTTATAGACTCCATTATGATTATTTCGTTCATCCAATTGGGTTCATATTAGAGATTTATATAAGGTTTTTGATGATTTTCTATGAACCCGCGTATAAATACTTTGGCTTTCAAAATGGCCTGATGATGTCTCCTACTTTTCCATGAATCCATGAAATGAACAAAGCAACCCGGATTCCAGCGACTCGAAAGGACGCTATGTAATCCTTTTATGATTATGCTGGTGGAACATACGGTCACACTTTCCCCCCACAACTAATTTATTTATTAATAATTCGGAAGAACCACTGGATTTGAGTCATTTGGCTCTAGAAATTAAAAATGAAATTTGAAATTAACTCAAAATTTTCAAAAATACAATAAACTGTATGTACTTATTAACTTAAATGTTATAAATAGAATTTTAATTTGAGGACCCAAAAGAGATCTCCAAAGACAATTTTCCAGTGTAACAAAGTATTCTATAAATAACCTGGGTATGAACCACGAGTACTTTAGATACCAGGAACGTGTTTGCGAAATTGATAAATCTCGTGCTCATGTCATACATCTTTTGGATTGTACTGGTCTGCAGATATCCTATTTTACCAAGAAAAAAACTGTATAGAATATGGCCCAAACCGCAACCGAACCAATCGCTTTTGAGTCCACCTTCGGTTGCACTTTAGGGGAGCTTTTCGAATTTTGTTTGTGAAGGGGTAGCTTTTTAAACTAAAATTAATAAATTAAACTAAACTGAATTAAATAAATAAAAATGAACGAATATCTACTAACTTTAAAAGCGCGATGCCAAAATGAAAAGTGATTTTTGGTCCTTCCCTTTCTACAGTGCTCAAGCTCAGCTTCTTACACGCGTCACTCTACGTGGAGATTTTCCATTCTTCTTCGTTCCACGCGTCGCTCATCACCAAATCCTTCCACAATCTTTAGGCCCTGTCCAATAGGGCGCTGGAATTGGTAGCTGGTGCTGGAGGGTGCTGGAAGGTGCTGGAGGGGTGCTGGAGGATGTTGAAATTAAATTAAAATTGTATAATTATGATGTACATAATTATGAAACTATATATTTAAAGAATGATTAATTCGTACACAACATATTGAAACTAATTCTAAAGAAAAATTATTTTTTATTTTTTAAAAAAAAATAAATCATTCATGTATGTGAATAGTGACAAGTGCTGGAGGGTGCTGGAGGGTGCTGGTAGGTGCTGGAAATAAGCACTATTGGACAGGGCCTTAGTCTTACAATTTGATCATAAAATCCAAACCACCAACATCACCACCACGGCTGCAGCTTCCATCATTGGCCCTCCTCTATTTGATAAAACCCCTGTTCCAGATGATGCTACCGGTGAGTCGACACACTCTTATAGATTGGTCTTTGCTAGACCTGGCAAACGGGTCGGGCGGGTCTTAACCGGGTCGGGTATAATGGGTAATTTCTATAAATGGGTCTAACCCGTTTAAACTCATTTAAAAACGGGTTTTAAATGGGTCGGGTAAACCCGTTAAATCCGGCGGGTTGAAAACAATATAAATAGGTTAGGTTGGTTCAAATTTGATTTACATATCTGTAAATTTAATTTGTACTAGGTTGTTTAAGTTACCATGTTACGTCACAAATGGGAAAAAAAATTTACAAAAATAAAAAAAATGTTACTAATAATGTTATCATTATGGAGTATAAAATATTTGATGCGGTTTGATTGATACTAGATTTGTTTGTTTGGTACTATGTTGTTTGTTTGGTACCATATAATACCGAAAATGAAAATAACATTTAGAACAATTCAAATAATAACGGTTTGATTGTTAATAAGTTTTTTTGTTTGATACTAGATTGTTTGTTTGGTACTAGATTTATTTGTTACACATAAACACTCAAACCCGCGAAGATCGTGAACCCAACCCATCCGACCCCTTTATCTTAATTACCCATTTAACTCATACTCATTTATACCCATTACCCATTTATACCCATACCCAAATGGGTATTTATTAAAATTACTCATTTGACCGGTGGGTAACGGGTCCATTTTGCCAGGCCTAAGTCTTTGCCCTCATCATGGTATCTTCTCCATTCCCACTGTTCTGTCTCCTTTTAAATTTCCAGTGAATAAGATGATTCTCGATAGTCGATTCTTGAATCTGATATTTTTCTTATAAAACTATCTTCTATTTACGTGTTTCACCCTCATCCAAATTTTCTAATCATGTCCACTTTTACCATTTTTATGCATGCAAGGTGTTAGAGTATTCGCCTCAGTTAACTTCTTCACAGGTCAGCAAGAATTTTCTTATTTAATGATCTGTACACGGTTTTGTTTTAGATTTTCTGTATACATATTTGGGATGATTCTGTTTTAATGATCTGTTGATGCAGATATTCAGATATTTGCGATTATTCAAGCGGTACAACACATTTCGAGTAGTTCTCAGTGCTGATGCTGTTATCCAGGTGAATCTCTTCTGTGGGATTATTTACTTAAGTTTCTTTTGGTGATTTGTTCTTAGGCCATCCCATTTTTACCTTCCTATTTAGTTTCTATTAACTTCATGTTTTTGTTTTTAGATGTGAGAGCTTTTCTAGACTTTGTTTCTTTAATATAGCCAAGATGTATGTATATGTGTTTGGCAGCTATCCAAAGTCTGCACTACTCTGTCGAAGCTAAATGTTTTTGTTGAAGCACTAATCTTGCTATGTCAATTTGGCCTTCCCGCTTTATCTGTCTGACTCTATTTGGGTATGATTATATATTTTTGGGATTATTCTTGATATAAATTTTATTTTCATTTTGAGATTTTGAGTTGGTTATGACTGCATGACTTTTGTTTAATATTTGGCCTGGAGAGTTTATTGTGTTTTTTTTTCTTGTGGTTTCCTCTCTCTTTTTCAGAACCACGGTTATGGATGAACAAGCATATATAAAGCCTGTGCTTTCTTTTGTATCATCTATGGATCAAATAAGAGCAAATTTGAATAAGGGGAGCTTCAGTTGGAAGATTATTCCAAGTGGTTATATAGGTAAGCGATTACTTCTTAGCATGTAAATTGTCTGTGAATCTTAGTGATTTTTGGGGCATTACTTCCATTTTATGCATGTGAATTGCTTGTGAAGAATTTACAATATTTCTTTAGGTTCAAGAATTTAGATTTTTTTTTTTTGTGCAATATGGAGACAACACGGCTCTTGTTCTTGGTTGTATACTTATTTGTATGCGAGTGTGCATTCTTGATGATATTGTAATTGTAATTAAACAAATGTGATGGTGTTTGATATGGATGTAAGTCCAGATTTTGTTGGCTGCTTTGTGGAATGTCATGTTGCAACATGACTTCAGTTGGCAGAAAAAGATAGAATATTTTCCAGGCTCCAGCGCAGGTTTTGAAGATGGAAGGAAAATATTGTGCGATGGAGTTTATGGAAACTACAGTCCTAATGGGTGTCTACAATGTGATTTGCAGCTGTATTAGATTGGAAATATTCGTGGTGATCGTTTTTCCATTTATCAGATGATTAGACACGCATAAATTCCTTTTCTTCAAGATTTAAATGTGGAATAGAAGTCTATTGAAGGAAGGATTTAGGAGCCGTGCAAAAGGAAGGTTTTCACGGCAATGAGCTATAAAAGAAGGACATCAGTTGCATGCTCGGGTTAACGTTTTTCACCGAAAACTTCTGTAAATCAGGGTTTGATCTTTTGAGAGCAAAGGCAACGCAGTCCTCGGTTTTACAACCATAACCAAAACACTAGGGACGTGTGTTAAGCTCGGGTGGTTCAAGACCTTGCCGCACCTTCGTGGAAAAGAAGGTAATCACTGTAACAACTATCTGAAAGAAAAGGTGGTGTGATAGGCTTGCTAGAGTAGCCATTAGATTGTAATAGATTTGGAAACATTTATTACAACTAGTGAAGGGTTTTACCACGGGCTACGGCCCCCCAGACGTAGGTGCGATGCACTGAACTGGGTGATCATATCGTGTCTCATTTATATTCCGCACTTAGTTTTATTTTGCAGTTTTTGCTTTTAAAACTTGACACGGTAGAATTGATCTTAGTAAGCAAGGACTTTCAATTGGTATCAGAGCTTAATCACTCTTTTAATCCTCTTGCGAGGTGAGTGACCGATCTGCTTACTATGGCCAAAGAAGGAGGATCCATTACACGAGCTCCTCTATTGGTTGATGGAGGCTACCCGGACTGGAAGACGCGCATGCGTATATTTATTGACCAACTTGATGATGATGCTTGGAATATGATTGAGATTGGCTACAGTCCACCTACCACAACAAATCCGGCTGGTGAAACCATTCCTAAACCTCTTCCATGGACTGATGCAGAGAAGGCTATGAAGAGACTTAACAGTAAGGTGTTGGGAGCTCTGTATAATGGAGTAAAAGATGACCAATTCAGAATCATCTCGGGGTGTACTACTGCCAAAGCTGCTTGGGAAGCACTTGAGAAGGAACATGAAGGCTCCAAGTCAGTCAGAAAGATCAAACTTGGAATGATCAAATCTGAATTTGAAAGCCTGGAGATGTTGGAACACGAGTCTGTTGATGAATTCAGCACAAGATTGAAAGATTTAATTCATAGAGCACACCAGTTTGGAGAAAGATATACTGAGGCTCAAGTTTTGGACAAGGTGAAAAGGTCACTACCTGAGAAATTCTCGGTTTTAGTCATGAACTTGGAGATCAATTCTCAGCTGGATGTGGTTACTCTAGATGAGCTGATGGGGTTTATGAAGACATCAGAAATGTGCACTGAGAAAAGTAAGGATAAAAAGGCTCTGTCATTTCATGTTGCAACATCAAAAGGGAAAGGAAAGTTAGAGGAGATAGAAAATGCTGGTTCAGACGAAATGGCTTTGCTGGCTAGAAACTTTGGGAGATTCATGAGGGGAAATCAAGGCCGAGGCTTCTCTGGAAATCAAGGTAGAGGAAATCAAGGTACTCAAGGTCAAGTCAGAGGGTTTCCAAGTCCGCAAGGTGTACAAGCGAATCAAGGCCAGGGAACTCAGGTTTTCCAAAACCAAGGAGCTCAGCCCTTTCAGAATCAGGGAACTCAGTCCTATCAGGGTCAAGGAACTCAGGCCTTTCAGAACCAGGGAGCTCAGCCTTATCAGGGTCAAGGAACTCAGCCTACAGATCCACAGAATAATTTCAAAAATTATCAAGGGAGTGATACTTCTCAGAACAGACTCAGATCTGTTGATGATTTACCTAGAGGTCCTGAAGGTACAAAGCATGCTGGAAAACCTCAGTGTAAGGAATGTGGGGGCTATGGACATCTTGCCTATCAGTGTGGAAATTTCCTGAATCAACCAAAGGCATTTGTAGCATCTGGTGAAACCTGGAGTGATGATGAAGATGAGATTCAGCCAGAGAAACATGTATCCTTTGGTGTTAGAGTTGTGGAGTCAGGACCAGTTCCAGATGACTCAGAAAGTTCAGATATCCAGTGTGCTTATGATGAGCTTTACAAGGAATGGGAAAAATCTGTTGAATTAATCAAAAATTTGAAGGATGGTCAAAGTAAAGGTACTGAAGTCTTAAAACTTTCAGAAGAAGTTGAGTCTCTGAAAGTAAAAGTCAACACCTTAGTAAATGATTCACTGGTTGAGGAGCAGGAAATTGAGGAGTTGACCTTGAAACTTAAATCCATGACAAAAAGAGCTGAGAAAGCTGAAGAGTCTCTTGCTGATCACGTGAAGAAAACTGAGATAGCTGAGGGAAAGAAACCTATGGACGATTTGGAGAAAACCATAAAGCTTGAAGTAATGACCAAGAGAGCTAAGGATGCTGAAGTAGCCTCTGAAATCCTAGTCAAGAAACTGGAAATTATGACCTCTAGAGCAGTGAGTGCTGAAGAAAAGGCTAAGGCCAGAACCATTGACTGTGACAATTTGGGGAAGAAGTTGAGATCTGTAATTGCTAGGGCTGAAGAAGCTGAAGCAACTATTCAGAAATTGAACAAGGGAACTGCCAAATTGAATGATCTTCTGACAATGGGAAAAACTGATGGTAATAAGCATGGCTTGGGATTCAACAGCAAGGTGTCAACCTCTCAGATGAAAAAGACAGTGTTTGTGTCTGCTGGAAATCACTCTACCAGCCAGAAGAGAAACAGAAGTACTCAGTTTAACTATGGAGTTGTAGAGAGAAAAACTCCTCCCAGATGTTGTGAGTACTGTATGATGCAGGGGCATAATGAATCTCGATGTATGAAATTACTTAGAGATATCATGAGAGGAAAGCAATTTATCTCATGTTGCAACATGGAACCTGAACTGCAGAAGAAATTGACCAAGAAGGTATGGATTCCTAAAACCTCTCTCAACTGTTATGTAGTTCATACCTGCTATAGTGTTTATGCCAGGGACACATGGTACTTTGATAGCGGATGTTCGAGACACATGACTGGTTCTCCAGATCTTCTCAAAAATGTGTTACCTTGGATTGGCACTGTCCAATTTGGAGATGGGAAAATCAGCAAGGTTATCGGGAAAGGCGAGCTACATATTCAGAACTTCCCAGTGTTCTATGATGTATTGCTAGTAGAGGATCTCAAGGCAAATCTTATAAGCATCAGTCATCTCTGTGATCATCATATGACAGTCCATTTTGATGAATCCATCTGTACGGTCAAGCAAGGCTCTAATGGAATACTCACAGGGAGAAGATCTTCTGATAACTGTTATATCTTGGAACCATCAATTACATGCTTGAGTGCTAAGAGTGACAACTCAACTCTGTGGCATCGAAGACTGGGCCATGCAAACACCAAAGCACTAAGTAGAGCATCTCGGATTGAAGCTATTAGGGGGCTCCCTCAAATCACTTATCAGAAGGATATGATCTGTGGTCCATGCAAGGAAGGAAAACAGACAAAGGCACCGCACTCAGCCATTAATGACATCACCACTTCCCAGAACTTGGAATTACTTCATATGGACTTAATGGGGCCAGTTAATATCTCTAGTGTGTCTGGAAAGAGATTCATCTTTGTGTGTGTTGATGACTTCTCTAGATTCTCTTGGGTTGAGCTATTGGCAGAGAAATCCGAGGCAGTGAACTTTATCAGAGATCTTGTACTTCGTCTAAACACTGAAAAGGCAAGTGCAAATCAGAGGGTTGTTAGCATTCAAACAGACAATGGAGGAGAATTCAAGAACGCAGCCATGGGTGAATTTTGTTCTACATATGGGATCAATCACATTTTTTCACCCCCCTTCTCTCCACCGATGAATGGGATTGTTGAACGCAAAAATAGAACCATACAGGAGATGGCTCGGACCATGCTAGCTGAGTATGATGTGCAAAAACGCTGGTGGGGGGAAGCTGTTAAGACTGCGTGCTATGTTATAAATCGGGTATATCTAAGACCGTGGACAGAGAAAACGGCTTATGAGATCTGGAAAGGGAAGAAACCTAGTGTGGCTCACTTTCATGTATTCGGCGCAGAATGTTATATTCTCAGGGATAGAGAAAAACTTGGTAAGTTTGAGTCCAAATCAGACAAAGGAGTGTTTCTGGGCTATGCATTGAACAGCAGAGCTTACAGGGTGTTTAACAAACGCACGGGTACTATTATGGAATCGATTAATGTGACAGTTAAGGATGTACCTGATAGGATTTCAGAAGATATTGATGACATAGAGTTACTTCAGTACAATTTAAACCAAAGTAGTGCAAGACTGGAAAACCTATCTCCTGAACCAAGTACCAGTTCTCATGTTGCAACACCAACTGCTACTCCAGGAGAGAACCAAGTTTCGAAACTTGCTGAAGATAAGCAAACCAATGCAGTAGGGTTGGATCTGTCAAAAACATCTGCTTCTGATGCACCTATTCAACAAATTACTGAAGGTGAGTCAGATTCATCCGATGAATCTGATGGAGAAGCAACACGAGTAGACACTGAAATTACTCCAAGACAGAAAAATCCCCGAGGAAAGCCCCCTGTGAACTATGCTCAGATGCACCATGGAAGCCGTCATGTGCTGCAATGCTTTCTGTCTTTGATCGAGCCAAAGAACCATAAAGAAGCCCTATTGGATGAATACTGGATCTCAGCTATGCAGGAAGAACTAAGTCAATTTGAACGGAATGATGTATGGGAGTTAGTTGCACGTCCGCAAGGAATTAATGTCATTGGAACGAAATGGATTTTCAAGAATAAATCTGATGGAGATGGAACAGTTACCAGAAACAAAGCAAGGCTCGTGGCTCAGGGATATACTCAGGTAGAAGGAGTGGATTTTGATGAAACGTTTGCCCCTGTTGCCAGACTTGAATCTGTTCGAATCCTATTAGCTATGTCATGTGTGCTGAACTTCAAGCTACATCAGATGGACGTTAAGAGTGCTTTTTTAAATGGCATTGTTAATGAAGAGGTATATGTTGAGCAACCTAAGGGTTTTGAAGATCCTCACTTTCCAAACCATGTGTTTAAACTCAAGAAAGCTCTATATGGTCTCAAACAAGCACCAAGAGCCTGGTATGACAGATTGACTCAATTTCTGCTTAACAAGGGCTATATTCGAGGGGGAGTTGATCGAACCCTATTTATGTATTCTCAAGGGACAGACATCTTAATAGCTCAGATTTATGTGGATGATATTGTATTTGGCTCAACTTCCACAGATCTTGTAAATGAATTTGTCTCATTGATGACATCTGAGTTTGAGATGAGCATGGTGGGTGAACTCTCGTACTTTCTAGGATTACAAGTCAAACAAGGTGATGATGGGTTGTTTATCAACCAAACAAAATATGCTTTGAACCTGGTAAAGAAGTTTGGCCTAGGAGATGCAAAAGCAGTACGAACTCCTATGTCTACAACTGAAAAGTTAACTAAGGATGAAAAAGGTGTGCCTGTTGATACTAAGTTATATCGAAGCATGATTGGTAGCCTATTATACCTAACAGCAAGCAGGCCTGATATTTCTCTAAGTGTTGGAATATGTGCTCGTTTTCAAGCTGCACCTAAGGAATCTCATGTATCTGCAGTAAAGAGAATCATTAGATACATTTCTGGCACTGCTGATTATGGTATCTGGTACTCTAAAGGAACTAGGTGTCAGGTGTATGGTTACAGTGACTCTGATTGGGCTGGAAACGCAAATGATCGAAAAAGTACAACTGGAGGCTGTTTTTTTATTGGGGAGAACTTGGTATCTTGGTATAGTAAGAAGCAGAACTCAATCTCTTTATCTACTGCTGAGGCCGAATACTTAGCTGCAGGGAGCTGTTGTACTCAGTTGATATGGATGAAACAGATGCTCCGAGACTATGGTATTAAGCTGGGAAGTCTTACAATTCTCTGTGACAATAAATCTGCTATTGATATCTCTAAGAACCCAGTTCAGCATAATAGAACCAAACACATCGATATCAGACACCATTTTATCAGAGACTTAGTTGAAAGAAAGGAAGTGGAACTTAAGCATGTGCCTACTGAGAGTCAATTTGCTGATATCTTCACTAAACCTTTGGATGCCTCAACATTTGAAACCCTGAGACAACATCTTGGGGTGTGTACTATCTAAAGTACTGAGGGTTGTCTATTTGTATAGTTGTTATTTTGAATTTCGTTTTTCAATTTACAAAAATCAGAAAATACCAAAAATATGGTTAAGGGCAGAAGTTGCATGTCATGTTGCAACACGAAGATATAAGGTGCAAGTGATAGTCTATGGCGCATGAGATAGGCGCATATATGGGTAGGAGACAGCTTGGGCCCACAGAATTTATGTGTTATTTTTCCGTTGGGCAGCCTTAAATTCTCGCGTAAAAAGGCGGAAAAATTGGTCTTTCCACTGTATTGTTCGCGCCCAAGCCAAAACCTTTCCCTATTCCTATTGCAACACCAGCTTCGCTCTCAGCCCATCGTAAAATTGCTCGCAATCGGTTTCCGGCTTCTTGGCATCATCGGAATCGGCAGCTCTGTCTTAAGGTATATTCTTGGTCTCTCGGATCTCTTCGCTGCCATTGAATTCTTGAGTTGCATGTTAGGGTTTCTCTGGTATTAATCTCCGATTTGCTGAGTTATTTGAGAGTTTAGAATCATGTATTTTCGCGAGAGTGATCGGTTCAGTGTGGGATTTGAAGGGCAAGTACTAACAGATTTAGGGGGAGTGTTTGATACTCGCTGGGCCAAGGGTTTATGGGATCCATGCCTTGATTTGGTTGAGTCTGAGACTTATGTTGTTGGATTTGTGAAACCCATACCTGACTCACCCCCATCGCCTGCACTGGATGCAATTCCAGAAAATTTTATCCCTGCCCCCGGATCCAAAGATGCAGAGCGTTTAAAGAAGTATTATAACGATTTGGATGTATGGGAATATGCTAAAGGGTTAGACGATTATCTGCATAATGCTTTGGGTACTAGGAGCAATCCTGACAGATGCTCTTATAATGGTCAGATGAGACCAAAGCCCCCTAAGACTGATGTGGTTATAACCTCAGATTTTTATAAACCCACTTTTGTGAGGCCTGAACCTAAAGTTAACCCTTACCTGAGGCCATCTTCCTCTTCCAGGTATTCTACAAGAGGTACATCTATGGCAGGGAGTCAGCACAGGGATGGCAGCTCTGAGCCTCCAAAGAGGACTCCAAACACGAAGATTCCCTGTGTGAGGAGTAGGCCATATCACACCAGATCCAACACCAAGTTGAAGTCTGTGTTTACCAACACCAGTGATAACCCCATAGTCCTGGATGATTCTGGTTCTCAGAAGGGAGAGCATGAAAGTATTGATTCTATCATCTCCAGGTGTGCTGATTTTGTTGATCCTTTGGATCACTTGATTTTGGGCCAGCGACTCAAGCACAGACAACAGGCTCCTGCAACAGCACAAGCACAGTCACAGGAGAATATTACTCCAACTGTTCATGCACCATTCATGGTCCAGCTGTTATTCCAACCTCTGCCACCTCTCCTGGAGTCTCCTCTGGTCCTGTTTCTGATGGTTCATCTCCTACAAAAATGGTCTCCAGGAGAACTAAAATGACTGCTGGAAGGATATGGAATGATGGCAGAAGGAGGCAGCGATTCACAAACTTTCCTCAAGCCACACCTCGATGTGAGGATGATCTTTCTCCCCAATTATTAAGAGCCTTCAGACACCCTGCCTCTGCTGATGAACTAGATGGGATTAGAGTCACTGCATCTGGGATTCCTGATGATGTTCCAGGAGATTCTTACTCAGAACCAGCTGCACATACAGACTTTCTAAGGCATGGTGAGACTGGAGCAGTGTTATTTTTGCCAGATGGCCTAACTCTTGAGGATTGCTTTGAGGCTGTAACGGATGATGAGGAGGAAGTAAGTGGTGAGATGCTGGTTGCAGATATTTTGCAGAGTCTGAGGAAACCAGTGGTATCTGCTGCAAAATTACCAAGTGTTCAGCATCCCTCTCATGTTGCAACACCAGATTCTCCCAATCTTTCTCAGAAAACTGAAGTTGTAGAATCTGAGGCCCAAACAAAGACTGTAGTTCTTGAAGATCAGGAGGATGGACATGATGATGAAGTCCAGGGCCCCTTAAATGTGTCTGCAGAGATGCAAACTGCAGCACCAATTGATGATCTTAATGAGCAGAGTTCTCAATCCCAGGAGGAGGCACAAAGTCCTTCAAGCAAATCTGTGTCACATACAGAGGTTCCTCTTCCTGTTTCAAAACTCAGAAGCTTGAACAAGCTCAAACCAAGGGTGGCCAAGAAGTTTTCCTTAGGGAGCTCTTCAGAGAATGGTGTCTTGCTATCTCTAAAGCAAAGGGTGGCTATCAGATACCACCAGAAGAAGTCTAACACATGGTCAGCTCCTGCTCTGAAGAGGCCTACCAATCTTATCCCTGTACCTGTGCACAAGAGACCTCCTACAATCAAGCACTACTCTAGGAGATCCAGAAGGACAGCTGGGAGGCCTTCTACCACAACTGCCACTGTAATTGGAAGACAGCAGGAGATTTCTAGCTCAGGAAAACCCTCATCTTCAGTACCTTCTAATCCCAGTCCTGTGACTAGGGATGCTAGTCCATCTAGGGCTGCAAATGTGCCTGACCTATCTGAACTCAGCCCAATTAAGCTCACTGTTCCAGACTCTCCAATTCATTTGGATAATATCAATATTGAGCAGGACTTGCTCTCTCCTGCATCTCCTTATCAAGCTCCTAATGCAGAGGATCCAGCTGTTGAGACTAATGCTCCAGATGAGGAGGATTATGCTGATTTGGAGGATCCAGAGGATGACTTAGAGGATAATTTTGGAGATGGGGATACATCTGACTTTGTTGAGATGCTTCGGGCCAAACTGTTGTCTCTGGCACACTCTGAGAAGTTTTACAATGTCACAGCTAGTCTGCACTATGATCTTCTAAGTTCAAGGGGCTTCTTTGTTGAAAAGGTGCTGGATATCAAGAAGTGTGCTGAGAGTGGCTTTGATACTTTCCTAGGACAAATTGGGTATGTTCAAGCAGCCACTGTATTTCAAGGTTATGACCCTGACATGGTTCTGGAATTCTACAGCAATCTTCAGAGGGGTACACTCATGGTTGGGACTGATTGGTCAGGGAAGGTATATTTCAGGGGGAGAATAGTTGAGCTCACTCCCGAGAAATTAAATTCAGTACTGGGAATTAAGCTCCTTGAAGGCTCGGATATGATTTATCCCAGGGATTACAATGTGGATAATAATGTGCTTGCAAGAGCACTGACCTTTGGGAAATTCAACACTTGGCCGTCTGGTTATGTGCCTACCAGTTCCCTCACTCTCAGATTCTGGTTGCTCTTCAAGGTCCTTATCAATTGTTGGATGCAAACTACCAATACCACCACCTTAACTCCTGATCAGGCAGAGCTTCTCTTTGGTATTGGTTCGGGATGTGAAGTTAATCTGGGAGAGTATATTCTCAGAAGGATTGTTGGAGCTCTTGATGCTTCCAGATGCACTGAGGCATTGCCTCATCCTTGCTTGATTACAGCATTCCTGATGGCTGAGGGATTTGAGGTTGATGTGGAGAGCTTGATTCCAGCTGGCAAGTTTGGGTTCACTGCTAAATCCTTGGACAGGACTGTGTTGGACTTGCCCTGGGATCAGAAACTTATGTCAGGGGACGTAGTGCTGTCAAGTCAATTTGAGCTGCGAGCTGCTGAGAAACAGATTCAACTGCATATGGATCAAATTGTATTTCACAGTGAGTTATTGAAGAAAGCTCAGGATAATAAGGCTCGGATTTTGGCTGCCATTGCCAAGGAGAATGTGAGGGATGATTCTTCTGTTCCACTGGAGTCGACATCATTTGCTGCTGCTCCCTCCCGTTCTTCAAAGAGAGCTCGCTCTTCAGGTCCTGTGAAGCAGCATCGAGCCAAGAAAGCCAAGATTCCAGTCACTCCTGCCTGGAAAAGAGGCAAAGTTCTTTCTGACTCTGAGGATGATTCTCAGTGATGGTTGTTTTTTTTCCTCTCCCCTTCTCTGCTTTGTTTGTGTACTATGGATGTTTTGATTCGGGCCCTTTGGCATTTTATGGCCCCAGGGGGAGATATTGTGACTGTGAATTTTTGGATGACTGTAGTTTATTGGTGATTCTATCTTTTCTGCCTTGTTTGTTTTTCATAATGGATGCATGAAGTAGAAGCTGTTGTTTCTCTGGGATTCTAAATTTAGTAGAAGTTTTTGCTGTAGTGGGTCCACAAATTGCCAAAGGGGGAGATTGTAAGTCCAGATTTTGTTGGCTGCTTTGTGGAATGTCATGTTGCAACATGACTTCAGTTGGCAGAAAAAGATAGAATATTTTCCAGGCTCCAGCGCAGGTTTTGAAGATGGAAGGAAAATATTGTGCGATGGAGTTTATGGAAACTACAGTCCTAATGGGTGTCTACAATGTGATTTGCAGCTGTATTAGATTGGAAATATTCGTGGTGATCGTTTTTCCATTTATCAGATGATTAGACACGCATAAATTCCTTTTCTTCAAGATTTAAATGTGGAATAGAAGTCTATTGAAGGAAGGATTTAGGAGCCGTGCAAAAGGAAGGTTTTCACGGCAATGAGCTATAAAAGAAGGACATCAGTTGCATGCTCGGGTTAACGTTTTTCACCGAAAACTTCTGTAAATCAGGGTTTGATCTTTTGAGAGCAAAGGCAACGCAGTCCTCGGTTTTACAACCATAACCAAAACACTAGGGACGTGTGTTAAGCTCGGGTGGTTCAAGACCTTGCCGCACCTTCGTGGAAAAGAAGGTAATCACTGTAACAACTATCTGAAAGAAAAGGTGGTGTGATAGGCTTGCTAGAGTAGCCATTAGATTGTAATAGATTAGGAAACATTTATTACAACTAGTGAAGGGTTTTACCACGGGCTACGGCCCCCCAGACGTAGGTGCGATGCACTGAACTGGGTGATCATATCGTGTCTCATTTATATTCCGCACTTAGTTTTATTTTGCAGTTTTTGCTTTTAAAACTTGACACGGTAGAATTGATCTTAGTAAGCAAGGACTTTCAATGGATTCAATTACTGCCAAGCACAAAAGTATTCTTGATGGTGCGGGAGTTTGCAAAAATATCATCGGAGTTGGCTACTTGGTCCTCATCTAGTAGTGTTTCTTTAATCTAATTTCATGTACTACTCTGTACTGTTTTTGACATGACCACAGACATGTGATACAGTTACTGGCAAAGGGATACCCGAGTTTGGGTCATCTGCATCTCAACACAGGATCGAACAAGGAGGTATTTCACTCTTTTTTTATCATTTGACTTACTGTGGATATTTTCTGAATAAGTTACAACACAACAGCATGTAGCTTAGTCGTATCCGATAATGCTATTTTAGAGATCTCAATATAATTCTGTGACTTTGATGTATTTATTGGTGTTTCTTGTGTTTGAATGAGATTCTTTGAGTTACATATAATTTTATAAAACTATGAAGTGAGGAGTAAATAAAATTCTGAGGTAAAACTATGGATTTAGAGGTGCTCTTTTTATATAACAATTGGAATTCCAGGTAAAACTATTGGAGTTCGGAACCAATATTGTCATAATCGGGTCTTTGGATATTTCGGATCTCGTTTTCATTCGAGGATCGATTTGGGAACGAAAAGGAAAAAGGTGGAGTGAAATGTTGAATGATCGGTGGTGTTTTTGGTTACGGGCCTGTGCATGCTGTCCCTGGTTGTTAAAGGTACGACCATATATATATGAATGTTTGCATATAAATTTATTTCAGGGGGCTGTTGAATTCAATGACCATAAGATTGTTCATGTTGATAGTCTTGATTTTTATTCCTGCATTTTTTATGTGATGATACTTTCTTTTTACAGTTCTTTAGAAGATTAAGTAAAGTTCCGCAAGTAAAGTATTATGGGCTATCACTTGCTCATATGAGCAAATGATGATCATTCTAATGTATATGCCATTTAGACTTGATATCTTGGCTGATGAATTTGGACATTCTCTCCTCTTTTAAGTATTTGTACCTGCGGACTACTTGAGGGCGTAGACCTACTACCATTTAGCATCAGTTCTTGTGCAAGGTGATTTAGGGGTCGTTCCATATGGGAGTAGAATCGGTTATATGGATGTTCCATCATCTTGGATCCATCCTTTTTTTTTCTCATGGCCAGTTATGATAAAATTTATTATTCGGATACGATCCAGCATTGGTGATGTGGCTGTTTTATCTTCTTGGATGCATTTGCTTTGTTTGATTGTGGAAATGTTGTTGTGAATCTGTGACTTACAGAATGTCGATATTTCTTGCATGGCAAATTCTCATTGAGACCTGTCTCAAATAAGACCAAAGATTATATAAGACTGCTATTGATTGAATTTGTCGTTGGTGAGCTTTAAACCCGCTGATTTCCTTGATTGAATTTGTCGTTGGTGAAATTGACCAAGGAAATTATCAAGAAAATTGACCGAAAGATCAAATTAACTGAAAAATCAAGGCAAAACAAAAATACTCAAGGACATTGATTGAAAAATCAAACAAACTGACTAAAAGATCAAGCAGAAACAGTAAATGCTCATTCCCCAGCTCTTGGTCTCCACAAGGACAGGTCTCACCCAAGACTTTCTCTTCTTGCATATACATGTTCTTTTGCTATATTTTGGGAAACAAAACTTGATCATTTATGTATTTCCTTGTTCAAACCCTTTATTTCAGGCTCACGTGTATTGATGATGAAGAGCGGGCAAGCCGTAAGGTCTACAAAGGTTGCTCCCGGACTCCATCATGCCAAGGTTGCCCCTTTGCATTCTGACGACCTTGGACTGCACCTGTCTTTAGGATATTCAACAGGTGAATGTAGACCTGATGAACATAGCCGAGCCGAAAGCCTTCTTTAATTAGGCATTGCCCGACTGCAGAAAGAGGCGTCCAGGCACCATCGAAGCTAAAAAATCCGTCGTCTTTCCTCGGGCTGAGAATCAGATTTTCAATTATATGCTTGGATTGTGATTTTTCTTAGCTCCATTGTCATCGTGTTATTTAGCTTTTGATCTGCATTTTGCATTTTTCTCTTTCAACTGAGGAGCAAACTTGTAATGAAGAGTTTCAATTTTGTTTCTATGTACATAGATGAATGTTTATAGTTTTAAAGCAGTAATGAAAAGGTAATAATTATTGAATGAGACCATTTCTTCATTCAAATTGACCTTCATTTAAGCACTTGGATTGAATCCGGAAGATAAAAATGCCTCCAGAAGAGAGAAATATAAAGCTCTCTCTAGAAAGAGCTAAAAATTAAAAAATGCATTGCGTAGAGAACAAAGTATCAAGGCCGACAAGTCATTGCCGCAGTATCCACTGTACATAATCAGTACGTATATGGATTGACAGGAACTTAAGAGTTTTACATCTTAGACTAAAGGGTCATGCCTCAGGTTCAGCTGAATCCTAAATTGCAGAACTTGTCAACAAAAAGAAGAAAAAAATCAAATGCATAAATATGATAATCTACACAAGTAATGAGTTGTGGGACATCCGTCTGCGTTTTTGTCCTTGATTGTTTCTTTGGTGCAATCGAGCTGTATGGTTCAACTTCGGAGTTGTATGGTTGATGTTTGATAGAGTTTAGGATTATGATATGCATTTGAAATTACTATGGTGATAATTTGATGTTTTGCAAAGTCCTATTATGAATTATGATGCCATATTGTAGTGCAAAAGAGGGCTCACTTTGAAAGTTAGTTGGACTGGACTGAACTAAAGTGAAAATTAATATATTGAAAAAAAAAATTAGCATAACTGAATTAAACTAAACTAGACTCGGCCAAACATCGCATTAATCCTTTAGTTTCCCATATTTGCAACAGGGTTATAAGTTCGTCTACGTGAGATAGTATGATTTCCTCACGTATTATTTTCAAAAAAAAAAAAAACTCTAACCTGTATTTTTTTTTTGTTATCCTCTAAGAGTTGGTTTCTGAGGAGACCGTCTCTATATAGAAACCGAACTAAATTATAAATAGTGCAATAAAGAAAATCAAAGAGAGACTAATTTGCAATTTTTAAAAATTTAAAAAATCACGCGATACAGTGTACTTCAATGTTTCAAGTTAAAATGTTCATATTTTATGTTTCAACTTAAAGTGTTCATCTTTCACGTTAAAACGTCCATGTTTTATGTTTTAAGTTAAAATGTTTATGTTTTATGTTTTAAGTTAAAATGTTCATGTTTCAAATTAAAATGTTCATGTTCACGTTTTAAGTCAAAATGTTCGTGTTTTAAGTCAAAATATTCAAGAAATGTTCATGTGACGCAGTCGGAAAAATCGATAAGATCCGCCAGCACGAATCTGAAGAAAGTAAGGAATCGCAAACGCTATTTCCTTGTCCAGGGTCCGGAATCCACCGGGGATATTGGAATCCACCAAATAAAGAACGTAGTTCTTGAAATTATTTTATTGTTCAAAGCTGTTAAATAATGAATACAAGGATCCTATAAATACTATTACAAAACCTTAAAGCAATCCTAAAATAAAACTAAACTAAAATGGAAAACAACAATACAAAATAGGAAAATATTAAAACATCTTTTCTAAAATGGAACAGGAAACGTTTGACGATCCACTTCTGAAACGGAATTAGAAAATCTCGAGTCATCACGGTTAACGTTGGTGACCTTCATTTTCTTTTTCAATTCATTCGTAAAGCCGTCCTACATCAGACTCCTCCACTTTTAAGAGAACTCGTCCCGAGTTCTCTCCCTCCACCATCAAGAACTTTAGGAGTATCAATTCAGAACCTCTCCCTAAAAATCTTGAACCATTTGCACGGGGATGTCCTTTCCATCGGACAAGGTACTTCCAACGCATAAGATATTTCTGACCACGTACAATGTTAGGTAGTACCTTAAGATTCGGAACACCCACACTTCTGACATATGAGTTAATCTCGGACTTCAGCTTCATATCCTCGTCTCCCTCCTTCTTCATTGAGTTAATCTCGGACTTCAGCTTCATATCCTCGTCTTCCTCCTTCTCCTCCACTTTAAAAATAACTCGCCCCGAGTTATTCCCGTCACCATCAACAGCTCTAGCATCCATTGCATGCTCGATTGATGTATAGGCAACTTGTAGGATTGACTTTAACTTCCAGCATCTACTCATCGATACATTTAAGAAATCATGATCATGACTAAGCTTATCTTCAAAATTAGCATCACCATATTCAACATTAACGCATTCTCCTTCACTGAGGATTAACCACGTATCTTCATTCTTATCTCTCAAAGGAACTATCTCCTTGTTAGAACCCTCACCAATCTGAACATCAATCTTAACATCTTCGTAAATGGTATCTATGGATTTTCCACAAATCTGAACTTGAATCTTTGCATCCTCATAATTTTCATCCATAGAGTTAAGTTCTTCACGAGCACTCCTAAATACATGAGATTCCTCCACAAAGCATTCACAACTTTGAACTACAAGGTTCAGATCCTCAACTTGATTGGCCTCTCTAACAACGAAGCTCCCAGCTTCTTCACAAGCAACTTTAGACACACATCTATCAACAAAATTGTCCATGTCATCACAAGATTTTATATTACTATTATCACAAGGAACAACACTCAATTCGTTTTCCAATGCTACATCCTTTGTTCCTTCTGCTTTAACTTCTTGAAGAGTAGTAGAAGCAATAGTATCAACCTTCTCATTCTCAACACTCGCCATCGGATTTAAACAATCGTTTTTAGCAACAGCCTCATCGAGCTTATCTATATTTTGTGTCATATTCAACTGCTTAATGCTAATAGGATGGTCAAAGTTTAGAACATTAGCCATTTTAATCTTACGTGTCCCGTAGGTAAACATAATTACATTACCACATCCACTATGTGTGACCTTATTGTCATATTCCCAAGACTGGCCAAACAAAATATGGCAAACATCTGTATCAAGAACATCACAAATCACATCCTCTCTGTAGTGTTTACCGATGGATACGGGGACAGTGCATGTCAAAGACACTTTCTTCATATGATTACCCTTACCGCCTAAGGTGTACGGTTTCTTATGCAGCTTTGTGGGTAATTTCAGATAATCAACCGCTTTCTGAGATATGAAGTTTACAGAACTACCACTATCCACAATTAAGTTAAAAACTTTAGTTTGGATTGTACAGAAACTTCTGAAAAAATTCACATCCTCCACTTCTTCCCTCGATGACAATAAAATTTGTTGTAATTCAGAATCCATCATCTCGGTTGATATTTTTTCATCAATTCCCGGAGTACTAGAAGCAACACTGCCAACAAGAGATGTGGTAAGATTACTAAGGTTGGTAAGTGCCTGCGACAATTTTTCTAAAGCAATGAATGTACTCAACTCCTTTTCAGCGATAACATTCTTGTCCCATGGAGTTCTCCCGTTCGATCGTTCAATACCATTACTTAATCCATCAACTAATGCACTCGTGTGCTTATTATAAACAGCCACCATGGGTAATGCGGGAAAAGCCGCAAAATCTGCCTTGGTTGCCGGTTGACCTTCCATCACGAATCACTGATAGAGAACAGGAGAAAGCCTGCTCTCTGATACCAAATGACGCAGTCGGAAAAATCGATAAGATCCGCCAGTACGAATCTGAAGAAAGTAAGGAATCGCAAACGCTATTTCCTTGTCCAGGGTCCGGAATCCACCGGGGATATTGGAATCCACCAAATAATGAACGTAATTCTTGAAATTATTTTATTGTTCAAAGCTGTTAAATAATGAATACAAGGATCCTATAAATACTATTACAAAACCTTAAAGCAATCCTAAAATAAAACTAAACTAAAATGGAAAACAACAATACAAAATAGGAAAATATTAAAACATCTTTTCTAAAATGGAACAGGAAACGTTTGACGATCCACTTCTGAAACGGAATTAGAAAATCTCGAGTCATCACGGTTAACGTTGGTGACCTTCATTTTCTTTTTCAATTCATTCGTAAAGCCGTCCTACATCATCATGTTTCACGTTAAAATGTTCATGTTTTATGTTTCAAGTTAAAGTGTTCATGTTTCACGTTAAAACGTCCATGCTTTATGTTTTAAGTTAAAATATTTATGTTTTATGTTTCACGTTAAAATGTTCATGTTTTATGTTTCAAGTTAAAGTGTTAATGTTTCACGTTAAAACGTCCATGCTTTATGTTTGAAGTTAAAATGTTCATGTTCACATTTTAAGCCAAAATGTTCGTGTTTTAAAAAATATTCATGTTTTAAGTTAAACTGTTCATGTTTTATATTTCAAAAAATGTTCATGTTTCACGTTAAAATGTTCATGTTTTATGTTTCAAGTTAAAATGTTTATGTTTTAAGTTAAAGTGTTCATGTTTTATGTTTTACTGTAGCAATTCGACACTGTAGCAACTCGACACTGTAGCAAATCGGTATTGTAGCGACTCGATACTGTAGCGCGTGGCTTGATACTGTAGCGCGTGATTTTAAAAAAATTTCTAAACTTACAAATTGGTCCCTCCGTGTTTTTGACTTATATAACTATTACAATTTAATCCGGTCTCTATATAGAGACGGTCTGTTCCAAAACTTTGACATCCTCTAATTATCTCTATTAAATTTAAGCTGATATTTAACAAACATCTAACCGCCCGCGCTCTAACGCGCAAGAACCACTAGTACTAATAAAATTCAAGATTGCATCAATCTAATTATGTTAATAGAATATTGTAAAAGACAATTTGGAGGATAATTGCGTAAGCAAGTTAGGTGGTAACATATAATTTGACTCTCCCGTGTTGACCTCTGAAAAGGAAAAAATAGGAAATTCCATAATCTCGGATAATAATAGTCCACTCAAAACGACACCCTAGAGACGGCGTTTCTTGTCATTCATCAAACCTCGCACAGTCCCTTTTATACAATTACAAAGGGGACAAGAACTCTGGATATTGGGTTTTAGAGAATCGGAATGGATGAGAAACTGTTAGATGACATCATAAGACGGCTGCTGGAAGTCAAAGGTAAGCCGCCGGGGAAGCAGGTTCAGCTGTCGGAGGCCGAGATCAAACAGCTCTGTGCTGTTTCCAAAGACGTCTTCTTGCGCCAGCCCAATCTTTTAGAGCTCGAAGCGCCCATCAAGATTTGCGGTATAATCTCTCCACCCTTTTGCACTTCTGTTCTTGTTTCTGCTGTGTTGGGTTGACTTTTGCATGTTATCTTTTTGTTTTTGTGTTTGGTTTGTGAATTTTAAAGTTTTTTTCTGCTTTGTTGGCTGTAATGGTTCTTAGAATATTTTTATGGTTAAGGTTTTGTGTTTGAATAGTGATCTTTACCTGTCCCTGATATATATTTTTTCAAAAACAAATTTTGATGGGAGGTAGTGGTTTAGGTTAGCCTTAGAAGGTGTTTCTTCTGCTCTTTGTGGCTGTTAAAGATGTTATCATCCAACTGTTGAATTTAATTTACTGAGGGAATACTTTAGGGTATGGCTAAGCTTCAGAAACAAGTGTATTATAAGCTCACTGAGTTTTTTTTTTTTTGTAAGAAAAATGAACTTGGCACGAGGTCAGTCAAACTCGATTTTAGTCAATCTCTACACCCCCTAGTGAGAACCGAGTTTATGGTTTTGTAACTTTTGTTGGTGTTGCTATTCAAGGGCTTAAGGATATGTTAATTAGGACTCTTCTAATCAACTCGATTTGATTACTGTATTAAAAACTCAATTTTTTCTATGATATGGCCGTCTCCAAACCAGAATCCGAGGGAACAGTTCATTGGAGTCTGAGTAATATTACTGTACTTTGACTGTTGTTTGGCTTGATGTGCGATGTATTTATCTTGAAGGCCTGTAAACATAACTATGCTGTGGTTGAGGAGGTAAGTGTCTGTATTTTGAGTAGGCTGAGGTTGTGGGACAGATACAAAAGGTTTTCGATTTTTTTTGCAATCTCCTTTAGTTATTCAAATTAAGTAGGTTCAGAATATAAATTACAAACTCAAGTTAATCAGCGGAAGGCCTGAAAAAATAAACACAATGGGAAGTTATGAAAGAGTTAAAAGCATGATAGTGTGATTACACTCCACAATGTCGCCCTAATGTAGAGGTCTGAAGGTTTTGAATTTATGAATTCTGTGTAAGATTTTGAGCTTGTGATACTTTAATGAAGACTAGAGAAGATACTTGGCCCTATGTGCAACTATCCATTTTCCATGTTATCAGATTTAGTGGGTTGAGTGATTGATATAAGGTCAGCCGTTTATAAAACTTCTGATAGTATGTGCTATAGAAGGCCAGTCCGAACCACATGCCAGAGCTCGCACACACTTTACCGCCTTTGGACTTTCGTACACACTTTACCTTCCTTGGACTTTGCTGTAAAAAAAGTTAGTGGCTTGTTATACTTCAAGCTGCTGTATCTCAATTCTCAAGTTATTAGAATTGAAGATGTTAGTGTCTTAACAAGTAGGGTAATTAAGCAGTGGTTGAAAAAGTGATGGCATCACTAAATCTACTGTAGTTGAATTTCTGTGGATGTGTCCCGGTTCCCTTCAGGTAGCTAAAGTCCAATGAACTTAATCTTGGTGTTAGTATGGAGTTTCAAGCATTGCTCGGCTGTACTTTTCTACCCAGGTTGTGGTTGTTGATTGAGATATGAACTAATTGTCCAAATTATATTCCCTGGAACTTGAAATGAAAGGTTGATGATTTACTGCCTAAAGATGTTGATGCCCCTGAACTAATTGGCATTTTTAATGATTATTCCAGTAATTAGTGTTCTAATTAATTAGGTTCTTACTTCTTGTTTTTTGTTTTATGAACTGTGCCTGTCCTGAGCTGTTGGTAAATCAAATCTGACGGTCACTGATATTTTTAGGTGACATTCATGGTCAGTACTCTGATCTCTTGAGGCTTTTTGAATATGGTGGATTGCCTCCTGAAGCAAATTACTTATTTCTGGGGGATTACGTTGATCGCGGCAAGCAGAGTCTGGAGACAATATGCCTTTTGCTTGCATACAAGATCAAATATCCTGAAAACTTTTTCTTGTTAAGAGGAAACCATGAGTGTGCTTCTATAAATCGTATTTATGGATTCTATGATGAATGCAAGAGAAGATTTAATGTCAGGGTGTGGAAGACTTTTTCAGACTGCTTCAACTGTCTTCCTGTTGCTGCTCTCATTGATGAGAAGATTCTCTGTATGCATGGTGGCCTGTCCCCTGATCTCAACAGTTTGGATCAGATAAGGAACATGCAACGCCCCACTGATGTGCCGGATACTGGTTTGCTGTGTGATCTTCTTTGGTCTGATCCAAGCAAAGACGTTCAAGGATGGGGAATGAATGACCGGGGAGTGTCTTATACTTTTGGTGCTGACAAGGTGACAGAAACGCTTGAAAAGCTTGATTTGGATCTTATTTGCCGTGCTCACCAGGTACAACATTTTAATAAATTTACTTTAGTCCTCCTTTGTGCTTTTGTTCCTATTCAATCTTGAAGGCATGTGTCACTTTAGGATGCTCTCTTTCTACTTTTAAAGTTTAAATTACATTTTATCTTTGCCTTGGACTTGATAAATCTGGGGGAGAGTGTTTCAGAAACTGAATGCAGATCAAAGATATGTTGCCTCACTCGTTTTTGTAATCCAGTTCTGTGGGCTGTTGTGATACTTATATTAGATACTGTTGATGTGAGAGACAGAGTAGTCTATTGTAAACTCGTTCACCATTCTTTTTGAGTTGGCATGCAATTTTACAGTAACTGTTAACAGTTGTGCAACTTTTACCATTCCTGTTAATCTTGCAAGGCATATGTTAATCATTTTTTTGTGGATGCATACCTAGCTCGTCTGAGTTGTAAATCTCTTGGATTGCCATTCCACTCAATCTGAGAGGATTTTTGTTTGGTCATTTAGCACTATTTTGTTACGTTGATATGACATACAGTACATAGTTGCTCTAATCAGATTTTCATAGAACTGGTCAGTTGTTGTTTCCTAATCGTCAAAAACTCATTCAGGTTGTGGAAGATGGTTATGAGTTTTTTGCCAATCGGCAGCTGGTGACCATATTCTCAGCACCTAATTACTGTGGGGAGTTTGACAATGCGGGTGCCATGATGAGTGTAGATGAAACTCTGATGTGCTCCTTTCAGATACTAAAACCTGCAGAAAAGAAACCCAAGTTCGGCTTTGGGAGCACCGCCTCAGCAGCCAAGTCTGGATACCTACCCGGTGCTGCTAATCTATTTAGCAGCACCGCTACGGCCAAGCCTGCAAACAAGTACTCTGGGTAAGTGGAATGGGAAAAGCTTCATATGTGATGATACTATCACAGAGTATGTAATGTTTCTTCTTGATTCTGGATATTCCTTTATTTCAAGATCCTATTCTCATGTTGAAGATATTTTCGGTGCATGAGAGCAAACTTTTCTTAATACCATGCAAAACTAGTGCTGAGAATCCGTGTAAATCTGCAGCAATTAGATAGTTTTAAAGATTATTGCAGGTAGGAAATTCAGTTTTAAGAAACTGAGAAAAGCCATTCTGATGAGTTAATAAGTCCTCGTTTGACTTTCCTTGCTGTGTTGATTGCATCATATTCCATGGCCTGGCAGCTTATCCGAACACGTTTCTTGGTTTTTTTTTTGTTTTTTTCAGAGTGTGATTGAATTTTTACGAACTGAATTTTCGGCCCAAATTTTCCAGTTTCAATTCCAAATAACGAATTTTTGGCCCAAACTTTCCCGTACTTCGTCCAAAAAGCTTTTCTGAGGGTGATCCATAGCGGCTTGGCCCTTTTTTTTTCCTTAACGATACAAAGGATGAGAGTATTGTATACTGTACCTTCAACCCGAAAAACATACAACCATTACACAAAAACCGCTATTTGCGTCAATTTGTTAGCCGAAAAAGGTTTATATTTATGTGGAATTCCCAAAAAGAGGTACACGAGGAAATGGTTGGAACTAACGGCCCTCTAGCCCCCTCGACTCGAGATAGTTAACTACAAGTTACAATACAATATTGGACAAATCTGTAATTCCGCCATGACTAACAATACAAGTTCGTTCGCAAGAAAGGTTATCTAACCGGGATAGTCTGGACCCCCGATCTACTAAACTGGTCCAAGGGTAAATTGTTTAAACTACCCGACTTGGATTTCTCCTAGGCCCCATTAAACTAGTTCAGAAGTCAACCCAATTTAACTAAGTAAAAGGAGTCGTCGGAGAAACTGGGAATTGACAGAAGTATGTGGAATAGTTTTTCTTTTACTTCTCATTTTGATAAAACGAGTTTTTTTTTGTCCAATGATCAAACGAGTTGAAATGGATGCATTCTGTAGTTGAGGCTTATTCTTACATGTTGAAAATGTTAAGAAGAGTGGCTTTATAGCCAACTATTTTTGGAAGTTGGAACCCAAATGATTAACACAAACAAACGAGCTTATCAACAGCTTTCAGCTTGTGCATCATAATGCTAATAAACAACTGAAATTGTCACTGCTATTCTGGTAAGCATATTAATTTGATGTTAAACAAAGATGAAATGCGTTGTTGAAATTCACAAGTCGAATTTGGAAATCGGAATCGTCAAGCGGTCAACGTTACACTGACACAAACGAGTTGGTTGACTTGAACTTTGAATTTTCTGTATTTTGTTATTTCATCAAGAACTCCACATCTTCGATTTTCCACATGATTTTATTAATTTCAGTAAAATTTCTTCTAGAACAAGAGCGTGGAAAATGTGGAACCTTCTTCTTGACCTTGATTCGATGGCGTTTGCCAGCTGCTAACGTAGAAAATATCTTTAACTTCATTTAATTTTTTGGAATTTAAGCATTTGATGCTAACTGTATAGTTGTCATATAATTCGGTTATTCTGTAATATACTAGTCGAATTGGATGTCAATTCCACTCATTATAATTGTTTCTGGACGTTTCCCACTACCTTGAAAGGAATTTCTTAAAAAAAAAAAATTGCTAACTGTTAAATTCAATTATGGAAGTTCAAAATCGTAAACTTGAGTTTGGTTTGATTACATAAATCAAGAAAAGAAAGGCAGACAACAAAACCTCTTTTTTTTTTTTTTTTTGATCAATCAAAACCTCTTCAATCTTCAAAGATTTGAAGAAAATAAAATAGCGTGCTTTGTGCTTTGTCAACTTTTTTACCTCTTCAGTTTTGATTTTTGTTTTACTACCACTCTATAATTCATCATAATACTATATGAATAACTAAAAATTTGAAATACTATATATGAATAACAATATTGGATTTTGAAATTTTTATACATATTTTTTAAATATCAAAATTTTAGATTTAATTAATATATAAAAACTAAAGTTGTAAATAGTCAAAATTGAGGTGCGAGTATAACAAACCAGATGACTTTGAAGCTTTGAAAATTATACGCTTTGAAGCTTATTCTTTGTGATGATTTTCTACAAGAGATTCGTATACGATCTTACTTTTTATTATGAAACTTGTTCAATTATCTTTTCCTCAGTGATAGGCACTTTATTTTATCACTTTCGCAATTAGATTGATAGATTCAGGCATTAGATTACTATTCATTACTAGTATCATTATATTTTGTCAAAATTTGAACTATAGAATCGAGCAAAACATCCACCAAGAGGATAACAATTGGATATCCATTTTTTATACTCTAGAAAATTCACAGTTACTTATAAGAAACTGTAACCACTTTTTATAATGCTGGCACATCATTGAATGAAATATTGCAATAAAATCAGACTAAAAGAATCCCATTCTGTTTACACATATTGCATATAGATACACAAAGGTAGTATTCTTTAGATTTTTCTTTTAATCCTTTGTCATGATGTGGATTTAGTATACCCAACTCAATTTACACTATTTAATTTTAATCTAACTGATCACATATATATCGAAATAACGTTTAATAAAATTGATTGCAAGTAACATTTTTCTTACTATATTGTCCAAGTTCGAGTCGACTAGTCCGCGTCGAATTAGACCGTATAGAGAAGAAATAGAATAGTCATATTGTTATATTAGTAATTAGACCATCACTTTTTAACTCCTTTTTTTGTGATCTTATTTATGGGTTTTTTCCCTTTCAATTAGTACTCTTGCTTTAGATTCTCAGCTCCAACAGTTGGGGGTTTTAATAAATTTAGGGAATATGAGCCATTTTTCAGCTCCAACAGCTTCTCTATCCCATTCCCCAACTTGGAGATTTCTTCAAAATTCTCATGTTGCTTCCCCAAATCTGTAGAGAGAAAGAAAATTTGGGGAATCAAAATTTAATGCTTGTGCATTTACTCTTTACTATTTTCTACCAAATGTTTGCCTTTATTACTTTTACTATTTCAAATGTAAATATCTTTAATTATATACAATATAAAATTATAAAAAATACATATTCTAAATTTGCGAATTATGAAGAACGCAACAAGATCTTACATGACTATATTCAAATACATATATAAATTTAAATATTATCATATTGGATCTTGTTATGTTCGTTATAATGTGTATTTTAATAATTTATATTTTTCACTTTTTCTTACCATACATAATTTAAGTTGTTGAAATTTCAAAATCATCTTTGAGTACTAAAAATGGAAATAAATAAAAAATAAAGTAATAAAATATTAAAATTTAATGTGAATGCATCAAATTCCAATCTCTAAGTGAGAGAAGCTGTTGGACTTGCTCTAAGAATTTCTCTATGGTCTTAGAACCTAACTCTGAGACATGTTGTATAACTGGAATGCCTAATAAAATTCCCCATGTACAATAACTTTGAGGCTCATTTATCAACTCAATTAAGTAATTTTACCTAAATACAAATTCTCATTTCAGGCCTGTTTCTACAGAGACCAAGTACTATAAGGGACCGTTATCGGTTGAAATTGTCGTTGGTGAGTTTCAACTCCGTCGCCACTGTTAGATTTTAGGTTGTTGGTGTCGCCAGAACTCAATCGTCTCACATGTACTGACTCGAAACTGAATTTCGGTGTGAATTTGTATGAAATAACAGTAATGTACCATGGATTTGGAATGATCAAAGAAATTGACTAAAAGATCAAGCAAAATGAATGAAAGATCAAAGCAAAAAAAGGAACGCTCAAAGGAAATGATTGAAAGATCAATCAAAGTGACAAAAAAATCAAGCAAATCCAGTAAATGTTCATTCCCTTACCCCTTGGTCTCCACAAAGACAAATTTCACCCAAGACTCTCTCATAAATGAATCATTTAGTTGAATTGAGGATGTTTGTCTCTCTAGATGTGCTTGATTGCGTAGTTTATTAAAGTTCAATTTCTTTAGCTTACCAATTCAAAGATCACTGATCACATATATCCAAAAAATGTTTAAATGAAATTTATTGCAGTGTTTAATGAAGGCGAGCAATGATACTTTTACTTCTTTTTTTCTGTTGTAGAAAAAAATCAGGAAAAATAAAAAGTGGATAACTGGATAAATTGATTTCTATTTTATTATGTTGGAGGAAATACAAATTACTGGCAGGTTATTGACCTACCAGTAATTTCTGTTTAAATAAGTGTTGCTGTAATGACACAGCATGAGAAAGGTGATCATCACGTACGTAATGAGTGACATATATACAAAGGAATAAATATAATTTTTATACTCGTATATGTTAATATAGTGCAGCCTATTTCATTTTTATAATGAAGTGCCTTAAATATTTTTAAAATTTCCCTTAATATTAAACTAATCAGTTGCTATCGTATTTTAGTATTACACTAAGAATCTTCGACGTCCAAACCCACACCATGGGAGATAGTTTCTTAATTAGCTTAAGGTGTTATAAAATTAATAATATAAATAAATATAATACATATATTATTGTCATTATCTTCCCATGTACAACTGCAGCATAATATTAAGCAGTCAAACTTTATATACATTCAAATATCCAATATTATGTTTCATTGATAGGTGAAATATATTATAGCTAGGTAATAGTTATGCTAATAATCTTCACAAGTTAGATTACATACGTAAATCACATACTAATATTTTAATAAATTTATTGTAAAGAGACCTATAAAACCCGTCTCATCATATATAAGTTTATAGTAAAACAATGGTTCTTTTTTTTAAAATTAGCTCATATGTTTTGTATTATTAAGATTATAGAATGGTAGAAATATATACTAGATGGCAAATAATTTATTTTTTTAACTGAAATGATTTTAAATTGAAAGTAAATAGGTACTTCGTGCCACCCCAAGTTTCACATGTCCATATTCATTTAGTTAATATTGAAAATTTTCAACTTTCAAATTTAAGTAGTATTATTAATCAAATATAATCATATATATGACGTAATTAATGTTGGATTCATTGTAACGTGTATTTTCATAATATTAAAACATCATCATACATAACTACACACAAAGAAAGATATAGATGGTTAATTAAAAATATTTCCGATCAATCCAAAAAGTAAAAAAATTACAGTTTAATCTGACACGGAGGGAGCTACAGTATAATTCATACATTCTTTTCTCGATTGACAACATGTTTTTGTGAGCAGACCTTAATATGAAGTAAGAATATAGATTTACCTAAAATTCGGTATTAGCTCCACTAAAATAGGGGGAAAAAATTCTGATTCCGCTACTACTTTACCTCATCTCACCTTCATCCTAACCCCGGTTTTGCAGTCCAGTACACTTGTCATGTGAGAAGCAACACAAAGAACGGCAGATATGCATCGATCCTCCAAGTCTACTGTGCCATATCCATCACTGTATTTTTAGTTAAGGCTTAGGTTAATAGTCATCACTTTTGTCCGGCACTTGGTCCCCTTTGATTAGTCCACTTGTCCTAATCACACTCTTGACTCATCCGTTAATTAAAGTTAACACTGTTTTAAAATAATAAAACCCGCAATTATGGGTACCCTTAATAGTTAATGGCATGATCCAAGATTCCGAAGCATATTTTTTAAGGTACTGTTTCGTTGGTGCCTATATCCCGTGGTCCCCACTCCGCGACTAAATTAAAAGGAATGAATTTGAAAGAAACAACGTTACTAGAGCTAGGGGAAAAATGAAGGCCAAATGTTGGACTTTTCCGGTTTAAATAATCGACCGGACCGGCGACTGTAGAATAATTGAATGCACTTATCATACGTTAAGAGGACTTTGGCGATCGGTCAACGTTACGCATGGTCAAGTGAGTTTGGTTTGAATTTTGTGGTCGAGAAACCCAACATTCCCGGCGCTGTTTTTTTTTTAAATATTTACCCGCGAAAATTTTGATCAATTACCATGCATTCTTGATTTTTCTGTTTTATATATATATATATATATATATATATATATATATGTATATATTTAACAAATAAAGATCCAATGCTCTATTGACTTTAATTAGTCTCGTGCAACTTGCCATTTCTGCCAGGCACAAATTCAGTTTCCTTGCCTTTTAGGTTCATTCATGTGTGAAGTTGGCTGTGGACGGCGGAGTGATATTTTGCCATCAAAAGAGTAATCAGCAACAAGATTTCTCTAACATCAAACCTCAAAAATGTAACAAGAACTAGGGTTTTAATCATATCTAAGTAGAAAAATGCAAGATAACAAATATATCAAGATATCTGATTCAACAATATTATATTTAAATAGTCAAGTTGTATCTACAACCTATGGACCAATGTTGTCAGGATCTCGATCCTCCCACACCCCCTTCCGATATAGGATCGGTTGTAGGATCTATTTTGCACATGGGATCGGTAAAATCGGGTGGGATCGTGCGATCCCGTATGATCCCATACGATCCTACTCATTAGGGATTTGCCTTATCTTTTTTTGGTCCGGCCGGATCGGTGACCCATTAGGAATTATGATCCATTAGTCCATGTCCAATGCGGCATGTATGTTTGTATCCAAATTAATTATTAAACTGAAACATTACACCCCTACCTTATCAATCCATTTTGATTTCTTAGTGCGACCGTGCGAGTTTCATCTTCGCAATTGCAACCGTTTCTCATTTCATTCCACCGTAGTGGCGCACCCACAGATTCGCTCCTACAGTCCCGTTGACAGGTAAATGACGAGAAGTGTTCAATTATGCATCTCTTTCCCCCCTAGATGAGACTTGAGACGATTATGTTATAATTAAGTTTGTGATTTGTTGTACACGGTGTTGGTGTTTGATTTATTGTTAATTGTTTTGACTTATGTTTGTGGTATTTGGTCACTAGTATTGATTTCTTTATTTGGAAGAAATTCCATTTATTAATGATGACCATTTGAATTAAGCTTTAGTTTGGTTTGCTCACTATAACATTCAGTAATTTGCAATGATAATTTTATGTATGAATTTGTGACTACTTAATGTACTTTTGTGTTACTAATTAGTTTGAAATTTGTATTTCAATAACATATTTGATTTCATTATCGATCAATTGAATGTTGAAATATGTGTTCATGCTTACATTATTTATGCCAACTAATGTAATAGAGCTCAATTACTTTTACTTTTGTTTACATATTAATATCATATTTATCAAATTAATTAAACTAATACAGAATTACAGATTCAGCGACTGTATAATTACAAAATATGACATTCTGTAATATGTATGATGAATTCAATGTTTATTTCACTACATTTATAGTATGTAAACCTCTAGAACGTGATTCCGATAAGATTTAATCAATTTTGGTGGAATTTTACGATCCTACGATTCCGATCCTACAATCCCGATTTTACTACAAAAATGATCATGCGTAGAATCTGCTATGGACCATGCATGAACCTGATTCATCAAAGACCAAAGTTATGTCAAAATCGGCAAAGGTTTATCTAGTTATCTAGTCGATTTGAGGAGTTCATAACTTTCACCATTCACCCCCCTTAGTTCACTCAAAAAATTCAAATGTTGAACTATTTAGTACAACATGGTATTTACTTTCTTCAATATAATTATATCATATTAGAATAGTAACATTGTGATACTTATATTTACATACTTCTATTATCCACCAGATATTTTATTAACCTATTGCTTCATTCTCTTCATATTGGGTGACCCATCAATTAAAGTAATTGATTAAAATAGCTAGATATTTTAATTAAGATGGTTACCTCAAGGTATTTAATTAAGATATAAGAACTTTATTTTTGTAAACAATATTTTCCCTCAGGGTAATTCACAAAGGCACTGTTTACCAGAGCTTATCTGTAGATCAGTTCAATTCAGTTCAGTTCAGTTCAGTGAAAATGTAATTGATGAAATTCAGGTTAATTCAGTTATGCTGATTCCATTTTTCAATACATCATTTTTACTTCAGAGTTCAATTCAGTTCAATTCAGTTCAGTTCAGTTCAGTTCAGTACATGGTGGAAATAAGGTCTAGCAAACAGGGCCAAAGAGATGACAATAAATAAATAAGAACAATTTAAAAATGATTAACAGTGCTTTCAAAAAAAGAAATAGAGAGTAAAGTCATATTTTTATTTTTTGAAATATATGAAATAGAAACACCAGATATTAGTGGTTGGTTTGCATCAATTCACTTTTTAATGGGTTTCTTCGGCCCTGTTTGCTAGAGCTTATTTCTTGTTGTACTGAACTGAACTGAACTGAATTAAACTGAATTGAAGTGAAGTGAAAATTGATATATTGAAAAATGGAATCAGGACTAATTTAACCTAAATTTCATCAAACTGCATTTTCACTGAACTGAACTGAACTGAACTGATCTATAAATAAGCTCCGGTAAACCGCCTTCTTCTAATTTAAAATACAGTACACTTTAATAGTTGGGTTTACATCAATTCCAAAACAAAAATAAACATATATCTTCCATTTGGTGAACTTTTTCCTTTTTAAAACCACATAAAAAAGTGTTTTAGTAACGTGCAAGTACGTGTAATAGCATCTTTTTACAAACTCGAGTACAATACCTTTAATTAGAAAAAAAGGTAATATTATATATTTAGGTAATTAATCAGTGGGATGTACCGATATTTTTAGGGAAAATATATCAATCTATTTCTTGCTGAACTGAACTGAATCAAACTAAAATAAAACTAAATTTAAATATATTTAATTGAACTGAAATGATTTTTAAATTTATCATGCAATATTATATTATTGCAATTTATAGTAAAAAAATAAAATTTAATAAAAATTTGCTGAACTGAAAAATAATAAAGTATATTTTTCTGAATTGAATTTTTTTTATAAATATATTTAATTGAAAAAATTATAAAAGTATCGGTGTCGTTTGCTATACTGGACGTTATACCAAAATGTCTATTTTTAGCCTGGTTTGACGTAATGAATGACGTACTAAATTTCTTTTTTGACGTACTCATGCTTCCTAGCACAACTGGAGTAAAAGTATCGTTGTCACACTCATTTCCTTCCCTTCCTAATTTATTTGAATTGAAGCAGTAATTATAATAAACCGTATTGAATGAAAATTGTTTTAGAATTATTTCAATAACTGTATTTCAAGGAAGTGGCAGTGCTTAACTGCTTATTATGGAAATTCTTTTATTTTTTAAAAAAATTAACATAATAGATATGAATTATTATCCATCTCTCGCATACTTTATTTGGGATGAAAATAGTATAATGAAAACTTTGGCCCTGTTTGCCAGAGTTTATCTGTAGATCAGTTCAGTTCAGTTCAATTCAGTTCAGATCAGTTCAGTTCAGTTCAGTTCAGTGAAATGTAATTTGATGAAATTCAGGTTAATTCAGTCACGTTGATTCCATTTTTCAATACATCAATTTTACTTCAATTCAGTTCAGTTCAATTCAGTTCAGTTCAGTTCAGTACCATCAATAAATAAGCTCTAGTAAACAGGGCCTTTATGTTGGGGAGTATGAAAAATAACGGTGCAATTTAATCAGTTCTGGTTAAAATTTATATAAGATTCACATCTTTTATGATATTTTTTATTGTTTATTTTCATTCACATTCACTCATTTTCTCCAACTATTTTTCTTAAATTAACCCTCTTCATGTATATGTGACTTTTCTCTTCCTCTCAGTAAGAGACAACATTATGTTTTTCGAAAAGCTTATGGCTCGGTCCAGTTGAGATGAAAAAGTGTTGATTGGTGCTGAAAGTAGATTAAAATGTGATGATTGGTGATGAATGATGCTGATTTATGATAAAGTATGCAGATTAATGATGATTAATGCTGAAGGGTGCTGATAGGTGTTGATTAGTGGTGAGTAATGTGAACTTGACAGGCTGAAGTACTAGAAACTTCATCCTTCTAGATGAAACAAAGGGTAGAGAGATATTTAAATTTTTATTTTAAAAAAGATATAAGGTATGGAGCAAGGTAAATGGTGGGAGGTTCTAGATGAACAAGGTGAGTCAAAAGGTTGAACCGTAGAAAGCAGAGGCACATGGGGTTAGTTAGGTGGTCCCGAATCCCGGTACGGTTTCAAAACCGAACCGCTGATATGATATGATACTCTACGTATCCCTCTCCGTTTAATTCTTCCGCGCGTTCACACTTGGTCCCGTATCACTCGGTCGGCACCAGCACACACGGCCTAAACTGGAAAATCATGTTGTTCATTCCAAAAACAAGATTTTTTTTTTTAAAAAAAATCATTTATGGTAACTATTAAAAATACAATCAACATCTAATCAACTAGTATATTACAAGGCTAACCAAATCATTATGCCAACCATGCTCATATCGTCTGTACTATTACAAGATTTTGATTCCCATATAATTTATAATCCCATGGCTTATATCCATTTCCCCAAACTTGGCTCTTCAGAGCAGCGTTGGGGTATCAGCTGTGGATCCACATGATCTTTCTTCCGACGACAAACAAATGCTGGCTAGTTGCCATAAATCATGATCATGAACCTTTTTTGGTGATCATGAATCACCTTCCATTTCCTTGATATTTTTTGGGGTAAATGTTAATGTAAGGTTTGGTGATTATGGACGACAAATAAAAAGCCTTGGTCCTGTTTGCAAGAGCTCAGTAAAAATGTAATTTTAGTGAAATTCAAGTTATTTCAGTCATGCTGATTTTTTTCAATATATTAATTTTCAGTTCAGTTCAGCAAGCAATAAGCTCAGCAAACAAACACTATTTTAAGCAAATTTTTGATTGAGATTTGTCTCAATTACTCTCACTAAATAGTCATGCTTATTATATAAAAGTTCAGTAAGAACAACAGCAATAAAACATTTGCATGATCATGATCAATATGTAAAAAGTTAAATTTGAAAGTGAGAAAATCAATATTTTTCCCCTGTCTCAATTTGACACTTAAACCATTCTCTTCTTATAAAATTTACAAAGTAAAAAACCCAATCAATTATTGAACAATAAATTTACCTAACCAACAATTAGTTAGTTATTTATTAGTCGCGATTCGTGTGAAAAGTGCAAAACCATATAATAACACATTGGGTCTTTAGTCTTTAGTCTTTAATATAATGTTTATAATTAAGTTGCCCTTAATAGTGCCTATAATAAGATTCACATCTCACATGGGAACCTTGTTCCTTAACCTAGAGTCTTTCTCATTTGTGCTAAGCGTTTTAATAGGCCTTTTTTTTTAAAACGAAACACAATATATACATTTCGAAATTGTCATTTATTCATTTCAGTGTTGTCACGGGAAACTCTAACAAAGCATGTGCAAACTTTTAAAGCCTGTGGTCCTCTAAAAATAGGAAATATTGCCTAAATTTTAAACCTATTTTTTGGGTTCGTTTCTTGGGTTCCCAAGCTTTCACGTTTTAAAACACAAGATTCGTGTGAATAGAATACAAGTTTGGTACAATTTTTTGCTAAATGAAGAGCATATGCACATAATATTCTTCTTCTAGCAAACTCTCAAGGTCAATATTTTGACCGGTTGGTGTTTAGTGTTTACCAAAACAGCGTGAATCAAGAAGTATCACCAAGTGAATCTCTCATAAATCGTTTGTCAAAAAAAAAAAAAAAAAAGAATCTCTCATAAATCACTCTGTTTTCAATTTTATACTTATCATATTTTGACGATCTTGCTAAACGATTTATTTTACTATTTATATTGACGAAGTACCATAAAACTTGACTTGAAGATCATGGACACTAATCAATAAAAATAAGTTAGTCGGTGAGTGACTTTAATTTTTTTTTATTCAGCAGATCACAAATAATATTTGATTTGTTACTGATTGTTAATTAGTGAATTATGTTAGGGTATCAAGAAACGTTACATAATAATTATTTAATATCATATATTCTCCGTCTCAATCAAAAGTAACAATCAATAAAATTAAAATGTAACTAAAAAGTTAGTGGTGAACCAACCTTCTAACATGTAAAATAATTTTGTCGGTAAGTAACTTTAATTTTATTCAACAAATAATAATTGGTTGGTTACTGATTTGACTAACTGATTGTTGATTAGTAAATTATGTTAATTGTTGGACTTATATTTGAGTATTTATTGAATGTTTATATACCTGTCTAGTAATGAACGTTGAATGACAATTATTTAATACCATATACTCTCGGTTCCAACCAAAACAATCAATTTTACAACTAAATTTAAAAGATGTAGTTAAAAAACTAGTGGTGAACCAACCTTGTAACTTGTAAGTTGAAACATGCAAAGTAAATGAAAGCTAACTTTCATAAATCACTATAATCCGAGACAGCCAAAATGAGAAAGATCATATGTCATTTTTCACAACCTAATGTGTTACAAAAAGAGCATATACCAAATCTTTCAACAAACTACGGACTCTACACACAGTCACACACTAAGAACTCAATAGTGAAAGATTGACAAATTAAAATTTAGTGCAAGAATCCGTACGATTTGTACATCAATTCGTTTTATCAATGAACACAAAGAAAAGACGCAAAAATTTGGTGGCAATACATTCATCAAACCACTTTTTATTATCATAATTATTCATTACAATAACAGAAGATTACAAAAGGGTGCTCCAACACACACTAGATTGTAGTCGTCTAACAGATAGACCGAGGGCATACGGTGGAAATTCAACCTCCATCTCCGTGTCCACAAAACCTCTGCATTCTCCGAACAAAATGCAACACAGAAGCTTGGGAAGGATGGACGGCATTTCTCACCATCATAATATACATAAAACATGCACTCTCATAATCTATAACTACTACTTAAGTTAATCCATAGTACAAACTCCGATGATCCTATCTACAACTCTGTTTTCTTGATTTCTTCATCTCCGCAAGATTCTTCAAGATTGATCCATTGATGATCTGGTCTCTCCTTCACTGACAATCCATGGATGCCCTGAATTAATCGTCGGAAAAAATGGTTAGATTAAACTCAGATTGGCGGATTTGGCCATGATGGAGGAGATGGTTAGTCTAGGCAAAATTAGACATACTCAGAACTTGATCGGCGGATAATCTTCTGGAAACATCCTTGCAGATCATCTTCCTGAGCAGATCCTTGGCCTCGGGGGTAACGTTGCGGAACAACTTTGGGGGGAATCTGAGATTTCCCCGGAGGACGGCTTCAAACGTCTCCGTCGGAGAGTCGCCGTAGAATGGCGGCACGCCGGAGAGCATAATGTAGAGGATGACGCCGGCGCTCCAGACGTCAACCTTCTCGTTGTAGTCCCTTCCGCGGAGAACCTCCGGCGCGACATAGTAGGGGGTTCCGACGATGCCCTCCATGGTCCCGTTTTCGTTCAGCCCGAACCACTCGGCCGACCCGAAATCGGCGAGCTTGAGCTTTCCCCTGTGGTCGAAGAGGATGTTGTCGGGCTTGATGTCGCGGTGGGCGATGCCCATGTGGTGGCAGTAGCTGACGGCGGACATCAGCTGGCGGAGGACGGCGGCGGCCTCCGGCTCGGAGAGCGGGCCGCGTGAGACGCGGCTGAATAGGTCGTCGCCGGCGGGGCAGAGGTCGGAGACGAGGTGGAGGTAGTTGTCGTCGTCGTAGGTCTTGAAGAGGTGGAGGATTCCCGGGTGACCGCCGAGGAGGCTGAGGATCTTGGGTTCCTTCTCGAGGCAGTCGCGATCGGTGGAATCGAGGAGGAGGGATTTGTCGATGGACTTGCAGGCGTACGACTCGCCGGTCGCCGGAGAAAAGCAGCGGTAGACGGTGCCGAATCTACCACGGCCGATCTCTTCGCAAATCTGGTAATCAGCCTTGAGGTTTTCGCTCATGTTAATCTGTATTTTGATGTCTTTTGGTTGTAAGTGTGAAATTGGAACCTCTTTCGGGTCTTTTATAGGCAGATACATAAAACAATCCGGGTCCGAAACAGAAAGGGATTTTGAGGAGGAAATGGAATATTCGGATCAGGTTTCGGTTTTGTTTTTACCGTCTTCCGTTTGGATTCTACTAGGACTTGACCGCGGTTAAATTACATTAGGGGTATAATGGTCATTTCGGTCGCGACGTTGGTATCGGAGACTCGGGTGTCGCTGTACGTACGGAGTCGGTCGGTGGTAAATGACGGACTTGTCCCTATAACTTTTGTCTGGGAGTGTGCGTGGGGCCCGCTTGTTGGTATTGTAATCCCATTTGGATTTTAATTTTACGGAAAGCGGAGTTCGCGTTGGATAATAATGGCAAGAGTTAGGCCTTTTTTTAAACTCTGGATAAAATTACGGATTAGTTTTTATCCGTTAGAGAGTCCCGTTAGTTATCTACTCCGTTAAGGAAGTTATTTTTGTAGTGAATTTGATTTTACATCATATACGTAACGTAATACGTCACGAACTATCCGAATACGATATGGATTTGTGAGATATCCATGAAAAAAAAATAAAGGAATTGAACAATTCAATTAACAAAATTATTTAAATCAGTGTTTGTTCAACTTAATTTTTACGGTCATAATGCATTGAACTAAAATAATTTTGGTTAAGTTGAATGAAAACATTGTATATGTTTTTTTTTTTTGAAATAAAATTTATTTTCATTCATGATTCTTGAAATTCATGATACTGAACGTTTCCATTAAAATAAAATGAATTCTTTTCAAAATACAATTTAAAATTTGATTAAAATAATAATTAAAATGAATGGTTTGACGAATGAGTCATCATTAAAAATTGGCTTCTCGTGTATCTAAATAGCTTGTATATTAAATGACAAAAAAAAAAGGATGTGTCGAATGAACATTTGTCTGGAGCATGCATACAGCTGTGCGAAACCGTGAAGAGGTGATTTACGTGGGATTTTCCAACCAACTAGTCATCAATTTCTAACAAATTGTTTCTGTATGAATCCTTCCAATTAATCGAGTGATTTCAACCATATTTTTTGGCTTTTGCTTCCCTTCGATGGTGATCACTCGTTATTCTTCATAAATATAATATGAAGTTTAGATTGTGACCCATGGCAAAACAAACCTAACAAGCTTTAAATCCATTCATTTCCGTTTCAAATGAATATGTATATATCACTTCAGTTCAAATATAATTTAATAAAATTTAAATTGATAAATTATGTTGTTCAATATCTGAATATATTAATTTTCACTTAACTTTATTTCAGTTCTGTTCAAAAAAAATAAACTTCAGAAAATATATAAGGTCATATAGAAATAATATATGAGAAGGTCTCCCGTGACAAATGTTTATAAACTTACATAACCTTCACTATAATATTGTTGAAAATGATCTTCTTACTTTTTAAATTAATCTTTTTTACATAATTTAAGTATGATCATTTATTGAAATCAATTGGCACACATCTTAGTAAAAAATTTGTTATATATATGTGTTTGTGTTACAATTACAGTCTAATGATGTCACTCAAGTCTTCGTGCATAAGAGCGTAAATCTTAAGTTACAAGGTTACGACCGAATGCATCATGCGTATAAAGAACGATTGACTAAGTTTAATACTAATTTTTAAAGAATAAATAAGACAATTATAGAGCTCAGTCGCTCGGTTAGACCTTTGTGTTGTGGGCAGGCTTTCTCGTATTAAGTCTCCACAAATAATTAAAAAATAATTGTGCAGATGACGTCATCGATTGAGTCAGCTGAGACGGACCGCTGCGTGAGTTGTACAGAAAATTGACGAAGAAAAAAAAGGTGAATTAAATAATTGAGTGATTGTTTTTGTTTTGTCATATAATGGGTGATTTGTTGGACAAGTAATGATCAGTGAGGAGGCTTATAAAAAACGATAAACTTACAAGATACCTATGTTACTTAGGTGCCATGTGGGTGCCAACTCACAAAAATAAGACACATCACAAGTTGTGTTGTCACCTAAATTCATGGATATTATTCCTTCTTCCCACAAAGTCTGTGATAATTATAAATTAACCCACAAACTTTGTAATGAGCAATATTACTAACTTTAATTCAATTTATATATAAGAAAAATTAAAATTTTCTGGATATAAACAGATTGAGTTACATTGCTATATAAGAGTAAAAATTGGAAATGGATCCCACATTATACTCTCTAAGGTCTGTAAAAATCTTAATATAATGATAGCAGGTGAAATATTTCATATTCCAACTGTATATCAACAAGAATCTGGAATAGATTTTATTATTGGAAATAATTTCTGTCTGTTGTATCATCCATTTGTCCAATACACAGATAGGATAATTTTCACTCTAAACAATAATCATGTACATATAGGAAAAATAAGAAAAACTCTTAAAGTAGGAGTTCCAGGTTATTTAGAATACATGAAAAAAAAATCTAAATTACCAAAACCAGAGGCGTTAAATATTAGCCCTAATAAAATTGCTTCTCTTTTAAGGAGGGGAGGTATATATACTAAAGAACAACAACTTTTTGTGCTTCAAAATACAAAACTTTGTAAAATAGAAACACTTTTAGATTCTGTGTGTTCAGAAAATCCAACAGACCCTAACAAGTCAAAATATTGGATGACGGCAACCATACAACTAATCAACCCCAAGACAATTGTAAAGGTTAAACCAATGCAATATAGTCCTAAGGATAGAGAAGAATTTGGAAAACAAATTAAGGAATTGCTAGAATTAAAAGTAATTAAACCTAGCAAATCACCTCACATGTCTCCAACATTCTTGGTAGAAAATGAAGCTGAGAAACGTAGAGGAAAAAAGAGAATGGTTGTCAACTATAAGGCTATAAACACAGCTACAATAGGAGACAGACATAACCTTCCTAATAAAGATGAATTATTAACTCTAATAAGAGGAAAGAAAATATTCAGTAGTTTTGATTGTAAATCAGGATTCTGGCAAGTATTGCTAGATGAAGAATCACAATTATTAACTGCTTTTACATGCCCACAAGGTCATTACCAGTGGAATGTTGTACCCTTTGGATTAAAACAGGCTCCAGCCATATTTCAAAGACATGTGCAGAATGCATTTAGAACTTTTGAAAAATTCTGTTGTGTTTATATTGATGACATTTTAGTCTTCAGTAATAATGAAACAGAACATCTGTGGCAAGTAGCAGCAATACTTAAAAAATGTGCTTCTCTGGGAATAATACTCTCAAAAAAGAAAACACAGCTTTTTAAAACTAAAATCAATTTTCTAGGTCTAGAAATTGAAGAAGGGTCTCATCGACCTCAAGATCATATCTTGGAACATATTCAAAAGTTTCCAGATATCCTTGAAAATAAAAAACAGTTGCAGAGATTTTTAGGAATTCTCACTTATGCTTCTGATTATATTCCTAAGCTTGCCCAGGTCAGAGCACCATTACAAGCAAAGTTTAAAGAAGATATTCCATGGGAATGGAAAGATGCAGATACCAATTATATGGTAAAAATAAAGAAAAGTTTAAAAAACTTTCCTAAGCTTTATCACCCACAACCTGAAAATAATCTGATCATAGAAACTGATGCATCAGATTTATTCCGGGGAGGAATTCTTAAAGCAGAAAATAATGGTAAAGAATATATTTGCCGATACACCTCAGGAAGCATTAAGGCTGCTGAAAAGAATTACCATAGTAACGAAAAAGAATACCTTTCTGTTATTAGAGTAATTAAAAAATTCTCTGTTTATCTAACTCCTTGCAGATTTTTAGTTAGAACAGATAATAAGAATTTTACTTATTTCCTAAAAATAAATCTAAAAGGAGATAGAAAACAAGGTCGTTTAATTAGATGGCAAATGTGGTTATCCAGATATGATTTTGATGTTATTCATATTGCAGGTACCAAAAATTATTTTGCAGATTTTCTTACCAGAGAATTTCAGCAAGATTATAAAGATTAATACAAATGTTTCTAATATTTGTTTCTTTGTGAAGCATCCAGCATGGATGAGATAGAACAGCTGAAGCTGCAAGAAGGACTTTTAGTCCAAGAACTCGAGCTGGTCCGAGCCAAGCTCAAGTATCTTAATCTGATCAAATCAGGAAAAGAACAAGCTTCTGAAAATGAACTAAACAAGGTTATCTTATCACCTTCTCCTTCAAAAGAGAAAGATAAGGCTATTCCAACGCAAACGGCATTTGGTAAAGAATCAGCAAATCCGTTGAAGGCTGTGGATTTGCCAAAAATCCAGAAGGAAGTACAAACTTCCGTCAAACTGGTCACACCAGTAGAATTTGTTTTAAAACCAAATCAGGGAATTCCAATCCCACAGACTAAAGTTACACCTTTAGCACCGGAGAAATCCGCTGAAGGAATACCAATCCCAAAAAATCTATGCCATATTATGTGGTATACAATGGCCCAAATGCGGGAATATATTCCGACTGGAGTTTTACCAAGAAGGCAACCGAAGGAGTGTCTAATATTGTTCATAAGAAATTCAAAACTTTCCAGGAAGCCAGAATTTCTGCTGATTTATACACCAGAGTGGAAGGACTTGCTCCACTCTCTCTGGTTACTCATGAAGAATTCCTTCGTCCAAATACTTTTGCAGTAGCTCTTCAAAAGAAAAGGGATACAAAGGTTATTCTAGGAAGGCTTCCTTCTAGAATGGAACCCAAAGAAGAAACTTCTACGGAACTCACCAACAAGTTAACTGAAGCAGAATTTGAATACTACTACAGGCATGCTCGTCTGGCGGATGAATCCAAATATGTGGAAGAAAGATTCTACACCACGGATCTCAAAAATTTAAGTTATTACAACTTTACCAAAAATGCTGATCCCGAGCAAGTTTTTGAACCTTTCCAGTATGGATTAGTTAAAACTATATATCCTAGCTCTAATTTATTAGAGATTAGTCATTTCCCTAAATCATTACTAAGGTCCTGTTCTCTAGAGATTATTTGAATATTTTTTAGTTCAGATGAGTTCAGATAAACTTTTTTTAGTTCAGATAAACTTTTTTTAGTTCAGATAAAATTTTTTAAGTTCAGATGAGTTCAGATAAAGTTTTTTAAGTTCAGATTAGTTCAGATAAAGTTTTTTAAGTTCAGATGAGTTCAGATAAAGTTTTTTAAGTTCAGATGAGTTAAGTTCAGTAAACTTATTTAGTTTTCAGATAAGCTAAGTTCAGTAAACTTATTTGTATTTTAGTTCATTTCAGTTTAAATCAGTTCAATATTTTTATATTTTTTCATGTCAATTCAGTTCAGTTCAGTTCAATATTGTATATTATAATAATTTAAATAATGCTAAAATATTTTGTGATTTTACTATCATGCGTCGACCCTCTTATTTGAGCTTAATTGTTCATATCAGTTCAGTTCAATTCCATTCAGTTTAGTTCAGTTTTAATATTTTTATATTTTTCATGTCAATTCAGTTCAATTCAGTATATTATAATAATTTAAATAATTCTAAAAATATTTTGTGATTTTACTATCATGCGTCGTAGTCGTAGACCCTCTTCTTTTGAGCTTAATTGTTCATATCAGTTCAGGTCAATTCCATTCAGTTTAGTTCAGTTTCAATATGATTTGATGAAATTTAGATTAATTTAGTCATACCAATTCTTTCTTTTTTCAAAATATTAGTTTCACTTCAGTTCAGATCAGTTTAGTTCAACAACAATATAATTTGATGCAATGAATTCAGGTTAATTTATTCATACCGTTTTTTTTCAACGCATCAATTTTTATTTCGATTCAGTTCAATTTAGTTTAGTTCTGTAAAATATAATTTGAGGAAATTAAGGTTAATTTAGTTATACCAATTCAATTCAGTTAATCTACATCAGTGCAACTCAGTTCAGTATACTTTAATATTAAATGTATTATGTTATATTTAGATTAATAAATTTCAAATATATCGGAAATGATCATATATTTTAGTTAGTTTCAATTTAGTTCAGTTCAATTTATCTATATATTTCAACTCAGCTCAATTTTTAAGTTCAAATGAGTCCAGCTTAATATTTTAAGTACAAATGAGTTCAGTTCAGATAAAGTTTTTTAAGTTCAGATGAGTTCAGATAAAGTTTTTTAAGTTCAGATTAGTTCAGATAAAGTTTTTTAAGTTCAGATGAGTTCAGATAAAGTTTTTTAAGTTCAGATGAGTTAAGTTCAGTAAACTTATTTAGTTTTCAGATAAGCTAAGTTCAGTAAACTTATTTGTATTTTAGTTCATTTCAGTTTAAATCAGTTCAATATTTTTATATTTTTTCATGTCAATTCAGTTCAGTTCAGTTCAATATTGTATATTATAATAATTTAAATAATGCTAAAATATTTTGTGATTTTACTATCATGCGTCGACCCTCTTATTTGAGCTTAATTGTTCATATCAGTTCTGTTCAATTCCATTCAGTTTAGTTCAGTTTTAATATTTTTATATTTTTCATGTCAATTCAGTTCAATTCAGTATATTATAATAATTTAAATAATTCTAAAAATATTTTGTGATTTTACTATCATGCGTCGTAGTCGTAGACCCTCTTCTTTTGAGCTTAATTGTTCATATCAGTTCAGGTCAATTCCATTCAGTTTAGTTCAGTTTCAATATGATTTGATGAAATTTAGATTAATTTAGTCATACCAATTCTTTCTTTTTTCAAAATATTAATTTCACTTCAGTTCAGATCAGTTTAGTTCAACAACAATATAATTTGATGCAATGAATTCAGGTTAATTTATTCATACCGTTTTTTTTCAACGCATCAATTTTTACTTCGATTCAGTTCAATTTAGTTTAGTTCTGTAAAATATAATTTGAGGAAATTAAGGTTAATTTAGTTATACCAATTCAATTCAGTTAATCTACATCAGTGCAACTCAGTTCAGTATACTTTAATATTAAATGTATTATGTTATATTTAGATTAATAAATTTCAAATATATCGGAAATGATCATATATTTTAGTTAGTTTCAATTTAGTTCAGTTCAATTTATCTATATATTTCAACTCAGCTCAATTTTTAAGTTCAAATGAGTTCAGCTTAATATTTTAAGTACAAATGAATTCAGTTCAGATAAAGTTTTTTAAGTTCAGATGAGTTCAAATGAGTTCAGATAAGTTCAAATAATCTCTAGAGAACAGGACCTAAGTGCTATTAAAAACTTTAGGAAGAAGTGTACCAAACCTGGTCAAGAAATCTTTTTAAAAATAAATAGTTCTGGTCCTTACTGGAATACTACAGGTCATTTGATCTACCATCCTCAGCATCTGATCCAAATCGGCATTTGCAAAGGGGAGAAATATCATCCATCCACCACAATGGAATGCAAGATAGATCCCGAAGATTTATTAAATCTAGCAGCTAGAAGACTTGAAGGATTGCTCTAGAAAGTTTTCAGTTTCAGCTCAGAAGAAGGACTATTTGTCAACTATCAAGATTCCACTATCTTGATGTACAACAAGTCGCCCAAAAAGATCAGCGGAGCTGATGAAGATAAGTTTGTCAAATTCCAAAATACTTTGGTTAATCCATTTATTTTGGGAATACATATGTCAGATCTTTGCAAGAAGATGAAGAATTACCGCAGTAATTATCTATGCGGTAAGTGCTCAGAAGAAAGTGGATCTTCCACCAATCAAGATAGTGACCTATTCACCATCAGGACGACCGACAGTCCTATGGACCCCTCCACTTCTAGTGACAGCAGGTAGTGGAATAATAATGCATCTGCATTGAGTGGATGCAATAATGCAGTAGTGCGTCTGCTTTAGGTAGATGCAATAATGTAAGTGTGTTTGTACGTAAGGGATGACGCACCCCTCTTTAATAATGCAGATCCTTCCTTCTCTATAAAAGGAAGTTCATTTTGAGAATTATGGGAGCGCCCCTCACTTCTGAGCCTCCTTGTCTTTTAAATTCAACCTCTGTAATCTCCTGGAGACGACCCTCGTCCAGGCTTCTGTCTGATCTTCGGATCAATTATGTGTGAATAAAAAGCCCTTTAGGGCCCTTGTAATTTCATGTAAGTTTCTATAATCTTTGTCTTCTTTCTTATTATTGATTGTTGTATGCATGTTTATCTGTTATAATGAAACCTGGAGTCCGTAGAATAGGGAGTACCGCTTAGGCAGGTGGCCGTTTAGGGAAACAAGGTTCGTAGGATTGGTTAAGTTATAAACAGAAAGCATGATAAAAATACACTCTTGATAATATAGTAAAGAAGATAAAAAGAAATTGCATAAATTACTTAGGGTTCTAAAGTATTAAAGTCATAAACTACACCAAAAACCAAAAAATCTATGCTTCAATGAGCAAAAATATTTGTGAATCTATTCTCAACAGAGAATTAACTAAAGAAGATAAGAAATTATCTAAGTTCCGTAGGGTTGGCCCTTATAGTCAATCTAGATATAGTTTTGGAACTAAGTTTTGTAAAAAACATCAAATTCATATTTATGTACATTTTAAGGACACCTTTAAATGTTGCATAGAATGTGTGAAAGAATCTCAAAATTCCGCTAGAAATTGAACCCCTCAAAAACCTGGTATCAGAGCCATACAAACTAATAATAATTTGAAAGATTCAACCTTGAAATGAATTATTTAAAAAATATAGAAGAAACAATTGATGAAAATCAAGATGTTTCTAATGTTCAAACCTTTAAATCTAATCAAGGATTCATCGGAAGTTTTTTGATGAAACAAGAATTACTTTAAAAAATTAGGTCCTCAAAACTTAATTTAAGAAAAGAAAATATTTTTAATATATCTCTTTTAGATAAATTAAAAAGGAAAAATAGCATCTACTATTTTGTAGGAACTAAAGAAATGCATGTAGATATCAAAGATACTACAGGAGCAGTATATTTACCTTTAATCACTCGAAAAGAGATTGAAGAAAATTTATTAAAAATAGATAGTAAAATTAGATCCACTATCTCAATGGTACACTTTGGTGCCGTCAAAATTCTATTAAAATCAGAATTTCAAGAAGGAATAGATTCTCCAGTTAAAATGGTTTTAATGGATAATAGAATAAATGATAGACAAGATTGCATTTTAGGTGCGGCTAGAGGAAATTTAGCCTACCAAAAATTCATGATTACAGTATATCCTAAATTTGGAATTAGTCTAAATACAACAAATGTAGACAAAACATTATCTTTCGTTCATAAATTTGAAAGAGAAAATTTAATGAATAAAGGAGATAAAGTATCTAGTTTAACCTATCTGGTCGTTTATGCTTTAACAAATAGTCATCACAGTATTGACTATAAAAAGAAAGAATACATTGAACTAGAAGATGTATTTTCACAAATAGGAACTGTAGAAGAAAAACATTTTTCAGAAACAATTCCTTTAGATAACTCTTGGGCTATTGACATAGCTAAAGATAAAAAGATAATGGGATAAAAATATAAATCCAGAGTAATACGAAATAATTTGGAAATAGGAGAACCATCTCGTAAAAGTTTTAACGAACTCAGTAAAAAAGATATGTTGTTAAGTGTCTCAAAAAGAATTGATGATTTAGGTCGACAATTAGAACATATGTCTTGAATGAGTATGACAGAATTAAGAGAAGATTTCAAAATCTTAAAAACTAATCTAGATGAAATTCTAATATTACTTAGACAGATAGCTTCTAATGAAAATGAACAAATAGAACCTGTTGGCGCAAAAGTCATTACTGAACTAAAATCTACAATTTTAGAATGCAATTGCAATAAAGAAATCTTAGAAGTTTTAAAACAAAAAGATTTCTCAATATCTCCTGTAATAACAGAAGAAAATCCAAAACCTTTAAATTTAGGAAAATATTCTTACCCCAATCATGGAGTAGGAAATGCAGAATTAGGATCCTCTGGAAATCCTAAAGCATTAACTTGGCCATTTGGTAAAAATGATAAACAGCCAATATGACCAATTATATACCAAAGATTGAAAAAATCTTTTGGGATCAGCTAGAAGGTGATGAACTACAGGTAAACGAAGAAAACTTCGATTTACTTGACCATGCTCTTAGGTTGCTAGAATTAGAAAATGATGAACTAGCAAACCAAGAAATAGAAAACAGTTCTAAACTGAAACACTTGTTTGGAATTGAAGACTTAAAAATCCTAAACAATGAAGAATCAGCTAGTGAATCTGAAATAAGTGAATTAGTAATTAGCGATTCAGATGATATACCTAAAAACTTTAACGTAAATAAGGTTAAAGATGAAGGAGAAAGCTCATATATGGGCTCTAAAAGAAGAAAAGCTAATCAACCATGGTATTTTCCAGAAAATGCAAAATCCAAAATTGGTAATTCAAAAGAGTCAGATGATAATTTCCTAAATATTGACTGCCAAAATAATAGGAAAGAAATCATTGATAAATGGGCAGCAGAGTTAAGTTTAGTAATCCAAACTAATCCTGATGCCTATACAGAATCACAAACCATTTTGTTATTAATAGAACATAAGAGTCTAGGAATAGCAAAAGAATTTATAAAAAACACCATCTGGACAGATGCTAATAACAACATTCCATATAATATTCTAGATATAGTTCTAGATGGATTATATACTATGTTCTTAGGAATCGATTTTTCCGGTGACAAAGAACATGAAAAACAATTAGTACAAGAAAAAGCTAAAAAACGACTAACAGAGCTACAACTCTGTGATATATGTTGTTTAGAAGATTTTAATTGTGATTATGAAGTAAATCTTTATAAATTAGAACAAAATGAATTTCCAGAAATGATACTTCAGTATCTAAGAAAAATCCCTTTGGTAGGAGAAAAAACCTTAGAAAGGTTTAAAATCGAAACTTTCAATAGTAGAACTACTAGTTACAGTCTAGGATATGCTATGAGAGTAGTAAAAGACGAACTGTCAAAATTCCGTGAACTAATAAGAACTCAGAAAAAACTTAAAAAGTTTAATAAAAACTGCTGTGCAGTATCAGGAGAAAATCCTGTCGAATATGGTTGCAGAACAGAATATAAAAAGAAGAAAAAATCTTCAAAATATAGATTTATTAAAAAGAAAAAGAAATTCCGACCGGGAAAATTCTTTAAGAAAAAATCTGATACAAGATTAGAAAAACAAAAATTCTGTCCAAAAGGAAAGAAAAATTGTAGATGTTGGGTTTGCAACATAGAAGGACATTACGCTAATGAATGTCCTAATAGGCAAGATAATAACAAGATAAAATTGTTAGAAATTGCATATAAAATGGGATATGAACCCATAGAAGAAAAATATGATGAAATAGAAAAAGTTTACATCATAGAAATAGATTCTAGCTCCAGTGAAACAGAATCAGATGAATCAAGTCTATCTGATTAAATCATAGGGGTAAAGAATAAAATAATGATTAAAAACAAGGACTAAAATGTGAAATGCAAAGCATTTTAGTATAAATCGTATGTGGCATAATCCTATGTGGCATAATCACATCAGCAGCCACATCAGCAAAAGTAACTTACATAAGAAGTAAGATTATCAGCGTCCGAGGCTTATTGAACAAAGTTTGATTGCGGATCCCACCATTTGCTTTGAGGTGGTGGTATCTTGTTTAAACTCATTACCACCCCTCACATGCATGGATCATGGATGGTTTAGCAGCTAACCGAAACACTATAATCATAGACAAAATCCTGAATTACAAAAATGGAGGGGCAACTTAATAAAAAAATTGGGTACTTTGAGGTTTTTTTTGTTTAGTATGAGTGCGAAATTATAGTTTTAAAAAATGATACAAATAAAATATAGAGTTTCAGATGGGAATTGTAATTGTAAATCAATTTTTACCGTCCTACCTAAAATTGGATGACGTGAGTAGTAGGAATACTAGGGCGTCATGAAGAATTCAAAGTTCAGGGTTAGATCTTTTGATGTTTAACTTTATTTGTCAATTCAACTTAGAATAACTTATAGATTTTCCATTGCCTGTCACATTAATATATTAATATAGTCTTTATCAATTTTAAATATTTCATGTATGACACTTTAAATAAATTAAATTCTTCAGTTGTTGATGCTTTCAGTTTTCTCTACTTGATTTTAACTTGGACGATCATGGTGGATTCTCTTCTTTTTAATTGGAGGTGTTCTTGGATGCTCGCGGCTAGTATGATAGTGTTTCCAAAGAACTTTTACCGAGTGTCATGTTTCATGTGCCAAGAGGCAAAGTCACAATTTTCTTTGATGATGGCATAGACAGGGGGACTGAAGCAACATGAGCCATGACTTTTGACCCATAGGGCACTTTCATTCGAGTGGCGACGAGACGTACTTCATTTGGTGAAAATTGTTCATCGGAAAGCTGCATGCCCAGTCAGTTGCGAGTCGGATCTTGTAAAAATTATGTTCATGCTTAGAACAGAATCAGGTTGAGGGCCCTTTCTAGGTTCCAAAAGATTTAATTTTGAGACTCGTGTTATAACTAACTATGTGAAGTCCACTCTTGTTAGCTAATATCAAATATACTATTTCTCATTTTTTGTCGTTAATTTTCAGACGATTTCAAGATTTCCAGAACACCAAATTTTATTCTTTTTCCCTTCAAAAAATGGTCTTTGACCAAACCAAGTTTGATATAGATAGAGGAACGTGAGTATCTTTATTTTAAACTTTTGAAAAAGAAAATTTAGGGTATTTTGTAGGGTGTCAAATTTAGGGTGCGTGCGATGTGGCACGTGGTAAATGAAGCTTTTTTTCCCTTAAGTTTGGCGCCGGCTGCAGAATGAGAGTGAGTACAAAGGAATCAAAGTTGATCGGAATTATGTACGGTACGGTTTGAGCTGGTTGGCAAAATAAATGTCCAAGTGGCATATCCTTCCATTATTTTATTTTATTTTTTATTTAGAAAAAGAAGTTACTCGAGTGAAAGAGGATGACTATAACGACATCCACTCAAATCTTCATTCCGTACTTCACTTATACGACTTCACTTTTTGCTGTTGCTATTGCTAATCCTAATCCTTCAACTAATGCCTTCACTTTTTCTTTCTAATCCCCGATACTTTAATTTGCTAATTTATATTAAACGTTGTTATGTTGGAAAAAAATATCTGCTATGACACAAGTATTTGTTTCCTAGGTTAATTTGTATGCTCTATGTTAAAAAATAATCACTTTGTACGGTAGAAAATTAATATTTGAACTAATTAATATGAAAAACTAACTCATCGAATAAACTACAGTCCACTCTAGTTCAATTTACTTTCATTTCAGTACCATATTCAAAATGCTTAGATGATCCTTAGTTCTGGATTAAGCGCGAATATGATGCTCAATTTTTCATTATTACTCACGATTGGCCAGTTTTATGTAAAGTATAACCATGTGTGAGTAGACAAAATTGCCCTTTAAATTTCAACTGAATTTTATGTATTAACTTATCAAAAACTCAGAGTTACATTCACACTTAGCACATAACTGAGGGATATATGAGGACTTTGCTCATACATTTACAATGCAATTATCGACACTCATTGACACTTATCAGCGCTCATCAACACAACACAATACAACATCACACTATTCTTCTACCTCAACTAAACACAACACATGAATTACCACTCATTCACCTAACTTAAAAAACCATTGATGATTTTTACAATATTCACTCATCTAACAATACGTTCTTATCATAAAATTTCAAAATGACTGTGGAGAGGTGGAGGAATGAGAGGCTGCCACCGGTGACAGGAGGCAGGAGCACGTGGTGCACAATTGCAAGTCTCTCTGCAACATATTAAATTGCTGGGATTCCCCTCAATTATTGGTCATCCACATGTGGTTCGTATCATCAGAGCAGTTGAGCCCTCATAATTGTTCTTCGTATGGGGGCTTTGATATTTATCCAATCCAATTCAATTTTTCCTTATTTTAGTATGTAATCTCAATGGATAAGCCACATTTTATAATCCCAGATATGTCATCGTTTTCCACAGTGTGGTTTTGACACCGTGATATATGGATGTCTCTTTTGATCAATTATGCAGCCAGCAACTGCCAATTGATTAGGTACAAGTGGCTGTGTTTTGTATATTTGTCATTCTTTTCATCCTTACTTTTTCCTTATAAAAGTTAAAAGCATCCAATATTAATTTGGTTAATAATCAGTGGGAGATGAAAGTTGTTGTTTTGTTTCATGTAAAAAACTCGAGCTATGTCCCTTGTTTAATCATATAATATAAAGCTGAAAATTAGAATACTGAAAAATATCGACACTAAATATCTTTTTCCATTAGAAAATTATAAAAATGTTTTGAGCAACACACGTATAACCTCAGTTTCACATAAGAAAATTTTACAAGCATCTTCTTTCCGAGAACTGAAATGATATGAAATAAAGTAAACTAAAATAAGTTGAATATTATTAAATTATATTTTATGTGAATTAAACGGATGAAAATTCAGATATGGTGGGGAGACAACGTTACGAGAGACTACACCTCCAAAAACAAAAACAAATTCTCAAGGTGTCAATGGATGGTCATGCACTTAGTCCCTGTTAACTATAGCTTATCTGTAGATCAGTTCAGTTCATTTCAGTTCAGTTCAGTGAAAATGCAATTTGATGGAATTAAGGTTAATTCAGTCATGCTGATTCCATTTTTCAATACATCAATTTTCAGTTCAGTTCAGTTCAATTCAATTTTGTTCAGTTCAGTTCAGTTCAATTTAGTCCAATTCAGTTCAGTTCAGTTCAGTGCATCAAGAAATAAGCTCTACTAAACAGGGCCTAATTCTGGCTTGAGGTGGAAGATTTTGATCCTTTTATTTTGAAGAACGTCTCCTATAGGACAGTCTAGGTTGAGATGAAGGGGCAAATGTTGATATTCACACTTTCAATCATAATTTTTTATATATAAAGCATTATCATTCAGTGTATTACCGTTGATCTTTTCACTTTCCTGTTTACTAGAGTTTATTTCTTGATGTACTGAACTTAACTGAGCTGAATTGAAATAAAAAATGATATATTGAAAAATGGAATCAACATATTGTTTTCTTCATTAAATTTTGTACCTACGGATCAAAATCTTCCACCTCATGTTCACTAATAAATCGTAATTAGAATAATTAATAGATACGAGATATCTTTTCAAAGATGTTTTGTTATGCATAAAATCAAGATCTAAAATGGCAACTCTTAAATGTGAGGTAGTACTTGAAATGCCCATTCACCCAACAGTTGAAATACACCAAACAGGTGTCTCACCCATATAAGTGGAAGCTGGAGAGCAAAAACAACACCTGAAGCTGCTGGAGTACTTATTAAGCAGAAGAAAACGACACTAAAAAGTATTAATAAATAATAATAATGTCTAATCTGCTGGAAATTGTTGAATTTGTGAAATGGTGCACGCATCTCAGCCCTAACATTAGTAACAGTACGGTTTGGGAGGAAGATCAGACGACCACCAGTTTTGTGGCGGCGGTTATCGGTCTCTTCCCGTCATTATGGAGAGTAAGTTCATGTCTTCTGCTTTTCCTTTTGTTTTCTGTCAACATAATTATTTCGTCTTTGGACCCAATCCAATCAAACCAACCAATCAATGCCTAAAGTTCAACAATAATTCCACATTAATAATGTAGGTTTGGAATGGACAGCCAATTCCTTACGAAATGGATTGCTCTGCTGTTCGAGAGAGGAGAATTTCTACAAGAAATTTGAGTGGTTAAAAAGGGAAGCTTGGTTGTTAAGGATGAAGTTTGATTGTACATATATTTGAATACATATATTAACATTTATATGTGATATTAATAGATTTATATAGTATTCTAATATCACATTTTTACGTGTAACTCATACATGTAATTAAAGATATTTTTAGTCAGCATTGACAAGTGTTAAGAAGATTTAGTGCAATTTAGGCTGAAACTGTGGGAGTGCCCGTACTCCATTGTATGTTAACAAAGTTTATCATACCTTCAAGAAAACAAAGTTTACCACAATTCACAAGTGGCCTTAAATCACAAAATATGCCCAACCAATGTGGAAATATTAATGGTTGTCCAGATCCAGAAAAAATAACTAACTTTTGGATCTGCCACCCATTACTTAGCACAGTGTATCTCACTTTATCCCAGCTTGGAGGGACTGTTTCCACTTTTGATAAAGTACAGTTGCATTCCCATCATTGCAGAATAAGAATCTCTTTTTTGCATATGCTTTTTCTATCCTTAAATCAAGATTAGTCACTAATCTTATCCATAATAAGCTGGTCAGACTTCGTTAACACTAAAAAGAACAAAAGACAGCAGAAAGAACACCACGTAATTGTCATCATTTGCTACTGTAATACAACCAGCCTACACCCAAACCAGAGGCTGCCAAATTTAAAAGTTCAAACTAATAACTTCAGATTCATATTTCACAAGGTTAGAGCAAAACAGTGTCCAGAATCCGAGTATTGTAGTGTTACAACTTACAAATGCTAACCCAAAACAGAATGGAAGCATCTTTCTCTTATATGCCTTCTGAAATTTCCGGTTCTATTTTACAACACACACTTCAAAAACTTCTATCCAAACTCCTAAAGTCTAATAATCTAGTCATTTCCCAAGAAAGCAGTATAGAAACTTCAAAAAATCTGAATATAGCATACAAGTTCAAGAATATGCTTTCAATGACAAATTACAAATGCTGCCAGAGGTTAGCTTACATGAGATCCGATAAAGCCTTCTGTTAGCACAAGTGACATATGCTCGCGGACCTCTGCAGGTCCCGTTGGTTGAGGCCTTTCTGAAATGACCTAATTGCAAGGTGCTCAGCAGCATATGTCATGAAGGATGCCAGAACAAGTCCCCCCGCTACCATCAAACCTAGCCTATAAGGGCATATAGAAGTGTTTGCATCAATAAATGAGCAATAATCCAAAAGTGTAATGATAGAGATCCTCAAAAAGATTCCAAGATAAAAGCAGATATTCTGATCATCAAAATGAAACTTATAAGCTGAGTGTATACTAGTCCCATTTATTTCTTTTTAGTTTTCATTGCACGTTAGCATCTACAACCTGATATGTTCAAGTGTTATGAACTTTTACAACAGCTTAAGGAATTAAACATGTATATAATGAGTAGTTAATAGGTACTAGAACAGCAATAGAAGGATATTGGATGAGAAACGGATCAAATATGTAACTACATATTCACTGGCTAGGAATATCACACACAAAGGAGAACAAAGCATAAACTAAGATATCTACCTCAAAAACAAAGCAGTAAACCCGAGAATATATGGCAACGAAGGAGCTAAAATAGCAAGCAGTGCCATCCCAAATCCATAATAAAAAGTAGCATAATCACAAGATGACGGATGACGTTGGTGACCTGCACAACCAACCATAGATAAGGAACAGATGAGCAAATGTTACACAAATTATATTCATTGCAGGAAGTAAACTGACCTTTTCTAGAGTCGAACTCAGCTGATCCAGGAGGTGAGGATATCAATGCTTCTCTATTAGCCACAACCTTACCCCATCGAGTGATAAAGTGCAAGTAACTTCCAAAAAACAGGAAGAAAAGTGTGAATGTCCATTCGTACATGAGAAACACACCAGTCCACGGGGTCACTTGTCGGGGGATCATTACAAATGATATCGCAAGCGACACCAGAGCCACCAAAAAGCAAACCAATACAGACATCCCACCCAAGTAAGCTGGTAAATTAGATAGGCCGCCATCTGAGAACTGCATGAAATTTCGACATCACATTGAAGGCCAAGTAGAACAAAGCCAGAATGTTTGACTCAGTTATTATGATATGAACAAAAAAGTAGTAATTAGATTCAGATATACCATTGAACATATAGCGTATGAAGATAGAGAGTGGGGGGAATGATGAGTGTCCAATGAGTTTTATTTCTAGAAAATAATTAAATAACATACCGGTGGAATGGTGCTGATAGTAGAACCAGCAACTGGAGAGTACGGTAGGTAGCTTCCAGTCCTAAGCTTCAGGTATATATGTCTACATTGAGCTGTAAGTGAACGGCCCTGGAGAGGCATGCTATGCTATCAGGAACAGAGATTATATTGCAAACTACAAAGTAAATATATTAACAAAAAGAAAAAGTAATACTAACTTGTAAAAATGCTCGATAACCATAGATAAGTAGGATGACAAGTGGAAGCAGAAAAAGAAACTTGATGATAAGTTCATCTTTTGGATCTTTGCCCCCTTGCGTTCCAGGAAGAGATTCCCTAAGTCCTACCCTAATATTCTGCAGGAGTAAACAATAATGGATTTACAGAACTGGAATGTATTCATTCAAATACCCTTCATATTTGCAAAAGTATTATGAGTTCAAAACCTCCGACGCCACCAAAAAAAAAAAAAAAAACCCTCAGAGACTATGGAGACTGAACAGCCGCTAAACATAAACCACATCACCAAGCAAATTAGAAGGATGGTGGCAATTTGTTAATTTTGAGGTAAGAAGGCAACCTGGAAAATTATCAGCCAAAGCAAATTTACACATACCTGCCATATGTCAACTGGTTTAACAAGCCATGATGTCCACCAATCCCAAGGCTTAAGAGGGCCAAGTGTGTAGTGAATGACACGAAGTTCTTTCTCATCCACCATCCACTACGTAAGATTAAGCAGGAAAGGAATAAGCAGCAAAAACAAACAAACAAAAACAATTGTTTAACCGACTTTTGAGAATTGTATAATTAAGTTATTAGAAACTTCATATTTCTCTAACACATTTCTTCAGGGGGCAATGCTACATGAGGCAAAGTACTTTGTATTTATTTTAGCTCACGGTAAAAAATTAAATATAATGTGTTCCTCTCAGTTAAGAACCACGGAGAGTCAGCTCACAGATTGTATGTGGGTATATCAGAAATAGGATTATAGGAGTCATCAAGTGAGATTAGTACCTTATTAGCAAGCATGTAAAGACCAACATCAGCATTATATAGAGTAGAAAGTCTCTCCATTTCAGGGACTGGTCTAGATTTCAAAACTTCGGATGAGATCTCTGGATCAAAAACACGGGCACTAGCAAATCCCACATAGTAGGAGTTAAGGAACCCTTGATCACCTATTAGAGTGATACCAAACAATTAAATATAGTTTTGTCCAATCTAAACAGACAATTCCTATAGAGTACATGCAGAATAAAAAAGCACTCCATGCAAGCAAATTGAAAACTTTGATACTAACTCAGAATCTATCATTATTAGAAAGGCAAGCACAAATGAAATTACAATGCTATAAATCACCTCCTGTATAAGAAAACAAAGTCTTGACTTTGCTCATCATGTCCTTGAACAGCTTTTCAGATGGCTCAACCACCATGACACCTGAATTCAGCCTCTCTGAATGTTTCAAATTGGCACAGAACTTCGAACATTTGAACAGGTCATCAATGTTCTTCACGACAATAGTATCAGCATCAAGAAATACCACTGCCAACCACAAATCATAAAAGAAAAATACACTGATATTAATATCCTCAGAACACAGTTAATTACAAGTAAAAACTCACGGAAAATTCACCTTTCTTGTATTTGGTCATGTTAAAAATCTTCAGCTTAGTGTACACCCCCCAGAACCTCTTAGGCCTAACTTGATTTGGGTTCGCCAACAAACTTATCATCTCCACAATCCACCCATCAGCCTAGAATACAATAGTAAAGGAAACAGTTCAAAAACTAAACACAAACAGTAAATTCTGATATCGTGTAAACAGACATACCCGAAGAAGTGTCTTGGCGTAATCAGAAACTCCGTCAGAAACAAGGACCACCATGTCTCTAGTGGTACCAGTGTCGCGAATGGATTTGCCCAGAACTCTGACACCCAGCAGGAATTCGTCTCCATAGAGAAGAGTGACGTACGCCTCCGAGGATGGCAGTCGAGACTCCACAGCGGCGGCTTCAACAAAAGCCCCATATAGCCCAATAATCCAGAGTACAAAAGCTGCGTACGCCAGAAACTTAAACCGCCCCATTGGAACCAGAAGAACAATTACTGCAAATCACCGATTTGGTAAACTTGAGATCTGTGGACTGGGGATTGATTAATTTAGTACATTTGAGTTTTTTGAGATTGTAGAGAGTTTACAGGGGCTTTAAGTGGGTTCTTTGACATTTCTATCTTTCTTAGTAAAACAATCCCCTGTATTCTCAAATATGATAATATTAGTAGGGTTTTGTATTTAATTTTGGACTCTAATATTATAGAAGCAGGCACAGGATGATTTGGATCAAACACCAGCCTAAGAAAGTCAGGTGTGCTAAAACATTAACCAAGAAATAACTATCAAGCTGCACTTATAGTGAATATGATCCATTTGAGATCAAAATAAAATCAGAATAGGCACAAAAACCAAGAAAAGAAATTTATCTACACCAGTTTACAATAAGCATCACCTTACAAACAGATGAAACTAACACTTGTTTTTCTTAGCCATTTCTTGAAAATTTCTGATTTTGGATAACCAAATGGAATCACTTAAGAGTGTGTTTGGTTACTAGAATTGGTATTGGCATTGGTGTTCAAATTCAATAGAATTGAAATTAAGAATGGGTAGTTACAATTCATAGTGAATTTTAATGTTTGGCTAATCAAAAGAATTACTTAAGAATTGAATTGTAATGCCAATTCTAGTGTTTGGATGATTAAAAATTAACTTAGTATTAGATTTTGGAATTGACTTATTAATATTATTTTTGTGCTTCCTATTTTTTATTACTATGTACTATTTTTTTCTTTCATGACCCATTATTTGTCTAATTTTTCTTTATTTTAAAGCGTACTTTTGATCTATTTTTAATTTTTCCACACTAGGAAGATGATTATAATACACATCAAACATACCATATTTTAAAATGATTTCCAACCTATGTTTCTCAAACATCACACAATTTAATCAAGATTAGTGTGGCCAAAAATATCTTTTAAATTGAACTTAATCTTACAACAAAATAAAAAAAAATAAACAAGCAAAATTATGTAAACATAAATCATTCGAAGATACTTTTAACCATCTATTAACCATCTACACTTAGAAAACTTGGCCTCTAAAGCATCAACTTTGCTCTACACACATAAAAAGGGATAAATTAGAAACACAACTAAAAAGTAATATTTTGTTCAGCAGCAAAAAAACAGCTCCTACATCAAAACAGTCACCACAAAAACAGACATTAACCATCTTTAATTCTTCATTTAAGCAGAAAATGCAGCATAGGATTCAGAAGCAAAGCAGACCTAATAAGACTATTTCAACTCTGCACTTGTCACAATCTCAGCTCTGTTAAAATGAAGCAGCCATGAATGCACTTGTTAATGGTTGCTAAAACGCAAAGGGCATGGCTGCGCATACTGAGAAGAGGATTACTAGCAAGTACTTGAGAAGAACATGTATATACAGAGTTTAATATTAGAAATAGTTCAGTTCTCCCGAAACTGAGTGAAGTTCAAGTATACTACAGAGCTTTTGACAAAGAGTTAATCTTAAAACAAATATTTTGACAAAGAGTTAATCTTAAAAACAAAGCTGTCTAAATAGGACATCTATTGTCATTTGTACAAAAGGTCTTACACAATACTACAACAATCTAACTGACCCAAAAAGATGCTATTGACATTCGTACAAAGATCTCTACTTTTAATGTTTCAAGGGTCAAGGCATAAGCCAACTATCCTTCATAAGCATCATCATAGGATAGCAAATAGATCAACTGCAAGACGTGACTCTGCAGCAAGTATGCATTCATTGCTACATGAAGCATCTATACAGATTTCTCACAATCACACATTCTTTCATTTATATTTTAATACTCACTCTATTCCAAACTATAAATAAACAATTAGACTTCGTGCAATTGTCTAAATACTACTATACTACTATATCACTAGTATCTTTAATTATGCATCAAAAAAGCTGATATTTCTGCAATCTGCTCTATTCTTACTCACATATCAACTGAAGTATACGATTAAAGTTGAGCGATTTTGACTACTTAATTTGCAATTTTATCCGGGACAATCAGTAAGCTTACCATATTTTCATCATCATCAAAAAACACAATTTCTTTGTTTCAATAACCTCAATCCATGCTGAGCTCAACTTTAAAGAAAGAAGAAGGGAAATGAATAAAACTCACTTCAAGAAGCGGAACAATTAACCAACGTGGAAACACCAATTCCAACCAAAATCATATCTTTTCCTAATTTTCAAATTAACCAACGTGAATCATAACCAACACATAAAAAAAATCATAACCAACGTGAACAATCCACTACAACAGTACTGAATCGGAAAACCCACAACATGTATTCGTGATTTTCAACCAAAAGAAACTACATAGCTTTTGATATTTGGAGATTTCAATATATACCCCTAAACCGAGCAATTGGCAAAACTTGGATTTCGAGGGAGGTTTTTAAAGTTAGAGGATAGAAGTGAGATTACCTGGAAATTTGGTGGAACAACAGCAGGGATGGCCGGTGCCCGGTGACGGTAATGCGAGAGAAAGTTTTGACGGCGGCGGCGGTTTTGACAGAGAAAGTTCAAATTCTGAGTCTGAATATATACAAGACCCGTTTTATCTTATAACCCGAATTAGACCTTGAAAAGGACCCGCGAATCTAAATTTTCTGATGGGCCTGTTTTAGGTAGTTAACAAGTCACCCTTCTCTACTAAATACAGTCTCCTGCGTGCTTCCCTTGTTCACTTATTCAGAGGCGAAACCTCTTCTGCCAGTCCCCGGTCGATGCTCGCATGATTTTGATGACCAGGAAATACGCTTTGACCCCGCTCTCCTCTTTAACTGTGTTGTTTTCTTTGTGGTTCAGGTTCATGCACACAAAGTGTTTGTTTGAATTCCTGAACCATGTTTCAAAGTACAAGTGCTATAGTTACAATTGTAACAACTTACTGATTTGTGTTTTAATATGATTATGACTCTTATGCTTATATGCTTCTACTTAATACTGGAACATAGCCGCAGTGAGCCGGCCGACCTCAAACTTTTGTACTATGCACTCGTCGTGTGTTTCTGTTTGTTTTTGTTCCAAATGGTTTGCAGGGAAGATGTTTCTGATCTCATTATGTTGTTCAAAGAAGAACCATGTAATGTGTGTGTGTGTATCAATTTGTTTATTGATGTGATTGTGTTCATTTATTTTTTCATTGCAGGGTTACAAGTTGGCACAACTCTCTGCCCTGTGCAACATTCACGCTGATCAAAGTTCTTTACACTTATTAGTGCATTTTAAGTTTATTTATTGCTCTTGGTTTAAGTTCTGTTTGCATATTCATATTCATGCAACACAATGCAGGTGCAAGGTTGTCGGGAAAGATCTTAGGTAAAGTGCATCGTGTCATTTTTAGTGTAATTTATTGTCCGCAGGCAATGAGTTTAGAAGAGAATTGTTCTTGGCCGAGTTAACTTGTACAATTGTTTTTCTGTGCTTTTGTTTTTTTTCATAATTTCACGAATTGCTCGTTTACTTGCAGGCTTCAGATAACATAGCTCAGACAATTTCACGTACACATGTAATTCTTCATTTTGTCTGATAAACTACTGAACAACGTTCAATTACTTTTTCTTCCAGTTTGCTCAATTGCTGACAAAGTTCTTTGTCTCCTTCGGTTTTGAGGTTGCTGGAATAGCAACGGATGTTGCATGAGAGGTTGTAGAAATTGGACAGGGTGTGAAAGATTTTAAAGCTGGTGACAACGTCATAAGTGGTATTTTTATTTCTTACAATGGCATTTTTGTCCATTGTATACATTTCCCCATGTTTGGCCTTTTGTCACCGTAATAAGGTTACAAGGAATAGGTACATGCTTCATTCTGCGTTTTACTTATAAGCTGGTCATTAGATTTTCGGCAAGAATCAGTTTTAAAAGCTGATCTGATCATTTTTAAATTATCCCTATAGAGGCGTTTTTTACAAACTGCATTAGTGATTACACTGCATTTTTACTAAAATATTTGGTTTAGTTATTCTTTTCTTGCATCTTTTAGTGATGTATCAACTATCACCTTCAGGTTATTTTCTATGACTGCATTACTGTGTAGTTTTTCTTGTTTCCTGTTATTGAAAAAAAGACCCAATACTGGATCACCAGAGCTTTCATAACTTATAGTATATGTTTTGATTTTCATTTGTTAGTGAAAAATTAATGTTCATGCTTGTAGTATTGTTCTACTGGTATTGTATTGCAATTACCTGTGAATTTGAGACAGCTATGACATACAATGTGTTTGATGCAGAACATGAATTGACTTGACTTTTGTAATTTGAAATGAATGAGTCACATAATACAAAATACAAGCACTTGTTAATAAGCTTTTTCTGTTTATTGATGCAAAATGAATGCAGAATTTTAATTGCTGGATGGTTGATGCAAATATAACAATGGTTGCATTTGGAAGCAGACTCTTAATGTATACTGGTGAAGTACTTCATTCACTTTGTTTGTTGCCTAATGATTCAGATCATACAATTTTATAACATTGCCACCTCTTACAATTTGTATCTTTTTGCTGCAATTTTTATTGGATCAAGTATCTACTGTGTTCAGGATTTTATCAGACTTATGTATGACATAACCTCTCTCTTTTTTCTGTTCTTTTTTTGAACAAAATAGTTACTGTCATTTAAAGGGTTTAGGGAGGGATATGGACCATGCCACCATGGTTAGATATCTATCCTTTTGCTGTTTTCCTTGCATTCCTTTTTCAGTGCGAGCTATTTTGGGTGAGATAATGCTTGAAGCTCAGGTTAGTTCAAATTTCGCTAGACGGGTAGAAGCAGAAGGATTTGCAGAACTATGCACTGCAGACAAATATTTTCTTGGTACAATACATTCTTATCTCTATTAATTGTCATTACCTGTGCTTTTGAAATATTTAATGTTGTTTCATGAAGTTGCTCTTGTCTGAGAATCTTTAAGTGTCCACTGATGCTAAATCCCGAGACCAACTTTCCATCCGTTTCTTTTCTGTTCGTGCATAAGTGCATTAATCCCAATTTTGAATCCTAGGAATTGAATGCTGCTAATTTTTGAAATTATTGATAAAGGTTGTAGAGGTTCTTTAACTGAGATAAGCTTCTATACTGTAATGATGAGTGTTGAGATTCCCCTTATTGAAATGATTCAGTTGTGTTACTGTTATATGTTGGTGCTTTGTGCTGGATCAGTGGATCGTATCGAAACACTGGTCGCAGGCAGTTTAGTTTGTTTCTGAAATTGGATGCTGCTGAATGAATGCGAATGATTTAATTTCGTAATGTGTATGGCTATAGTAATGAACGAATTTATTTTGCCTTATAAGCCGTGCTAAATGTTTCAACCATGATTCAAGTTCAGTGTGGTGCATCAATTATAAATTCTTTGTGTTATGAGCTCATTAAATTTCATTCCTTTCGTGGTAGCCTAAGACTCTCCCTTTCTGTGTTTTTCTAAGAGTTTTTAATATTTTTATACATGGTTTATTAAATTCGTTCTTTATCAAAAAAATTCAAAGAGTTTCTGCATTGTGCTCAGCATATTTTCCTAACAGATTCGAACTTGGGAGTTATAATAAGTACAGTACACATTGAATTTGAAGTTAGTTGGGCTGTATGAGGTTTAAGCTAGGTTGCAACTTAGCCTGAAAAATCATGCATCATTCTTTCGGGTAGTCCTGATTAACTAAATCTATCTGGTTATGTCTCCTTGCTTGTATTAAAGTGGATTATCTTGGAAGCCAATGAATTGGTTATTTTTCTCTTCTTGTTTTGATAAATGCTGCTTTACTTTTTTGAAACTAAAAAGAACATAGATTATGGTGGGCTAAGACATTTTCTCCCATACAGCAACATTATTCTTAAATTTTATATTCATATTTAGCTGTTTATCTGATCCTTAATGCTTTCTGCTCTGATATGCTTCTTAGAATTCTGATGGAGCCAACATTTGTAATCACCAACCTACTGGTCTGTAATTTCACTTTTTGGTTTGTTAAGATAGATATATGCATAATGCAATAGTTGCCTTATCTGACTTCCAAGTTAATTATGTAGCAAAACAGGTGATATTATATTTCTGCAACTTGTTTTATTCTTTGCTAGCCACTGTGGCATCAACTTGAGTTTTTTATTTAACTTGGAGATTATATGTATCCTTTTGCATAGTTCTAATGAACTGGTTGTTCTCATGAGGGTTATGTACGATTTGCTGATTGCTCATTTCCCAATTCCGGCAGATGGATTCAACTGCTTGATAATGAGTCTAGGAATTTTGCTCTGATGTTAATAGTTGCTGGTAATGCTGTGCAGTTCGCTAGGTATCATCTGTCTAAAAACTATTCAATTCATAATTACTCAAATGAAGCAGTGATTCTGAATTTTTTTGGTACCAGGGATTCAAGTGATCAGATCAGGCCTATGTCGTATGCCAATTCCTTCTGCGAATCTCAATTATGTAGCAGCTTTATTGAATGGCTTCCTCGTGAAGCTGGTGTTGAAGAAAACTGCAAAACATACATTGGGAATCCGAATGATCTCATATGTGAGTTCTTTAATGCATTGGGCGACGATGATGTAATAAGGACTATTTAGAGAGTTGCATTGGTCACTTGACACTTCAGTGGTTGTAATTTTCCTAGATAAATTAGAATTAACTAAATTATTGTCATGATATACGATTAAAACTTAGATGAATACACATTTACAGTTTTATTAGTGTTATATAAAATTTGTTTTCATTTACGGGCTAAGCCGCACAGCGTGCGGCACCCCACCTAGTTTTTTTACAAAATCATGGATATGGTGTTGGAAAACTTTGGTAAGACAAAAGAATTAGATCCATAGATTTAATGCCCTAAAGTTATAAAAAATCAACTCTAAACCCAAACTTTTATAAAAACAAACATCAGAATTAGAAAATTATGGGTCAATTCTAGAAAAAACAAACACACCCTTAGGATAATGTGAAACTGTAACACATTATCATCATTCATTTCATTCAAATTAGTTGCATTTTTATCTATGTTCTACTTACTTGAACACTTTAATCAGAATTAGAAATTGTTTATAAATATCTATAGTAGCATGAACATGTCATGATAAATTTTGTTTGATTCATTTGATGTACTCTCGTCTTATAAGTGTCGTTTTAAATTGACTTATATACATATTTGAATAGATATAAGTAAATTACTACCGATGTAATTGTAATATTTTTGGATTCGTCATAGTTTATTTATTTACTCCTTTTGATCACAAATAAGGTTACATTTTAGCTACACGTGAGATGAATCCAGACCAGATAGATCAATTAACAAGAAGACAATACATCAATTATGTAATTAAAAATGACGATTTCTGCTAGCCAACCTGGTAAACAAACTGATCAAATATGATGCAGCATTTTAAAAACAATACATTGGCACTCTCAAGGCTCAATTATTTTAAAAGATATAGGATTATCAATTTGACAGTGAACATTTAATGAATGTGAGCAAATCATAGTCAGTAGAGATAACAGTGTTTGAGGAGAGTCGGGTCTCCGTGCAGCAGAGTTTAAGGTTCTATCTTAACCAAATTGGTATAAATATCATTCATTCAAATGAATCAAAACTAAGAAGGAGATATGAGGTTTCAAAGTTGGGTGAATAGAAATCCTGACCTTGGTTAGTGTAGGTCACTCATCGAAGAATCATTAAAAATGTCATAAACAATACTCTTGAGTCTAATAATGACATAAACAATGCTTCATACGACATGGATCCAGTCGCTAGTGGACAACGTAGACATAGATACTACACCATGGCACTGAAAATAGATTTTGATAAGTATATTAAATTATTTTTATAGCCCCAACTTTCCATCGATCTAACTCTTCCTCTATTTCAAAACTAAAATTCAAGCTCACCAAGCATGAATTTCGGTGGGATTGAAGGTTCCTCGTAGGGAAAAGTACAAAAGTGCCCATGAATTTCGCAGTAAAACGTCGCACGTGATCTGCATGCGCGAAACCCTAACGGATGGAAAATGACCCAGAACTATAAAGAGAACACAATATCATGTTGGGACCAGATATTACGAACTTTTATTGTTGAGATTAAAAATTGCCTAAATTGTCAAAGTTAGGATTATAAAATCCAATTTAATCTCAATTTTTCATAGGGTCACTACTGCATTTGGAGAGGCTTTTGATGCTTACATTGCAGTAGAAGCAACCAAAGTGTGGAATCGTTTTGTATGTATACGTGCAAACAAAAGGGAATTTTTAGTTTATTTTACTACCGGGAACACACATCATATTTAAATCCTTCCATCAATACTTTAGCCTTGAATTGTCAAAATACAGAATATGTTCTTTCATTTTCTGTTCTGTAACGTAATAGCCAAAGTACGGAATACATTTACATTGCAATGGATAGGAAAATGCTTCCTTTTGATCAAATACGCATGCCCAATATTGAAAGTATATAAATCTCAACGCTTAACGTTTGATGATTATATCATAGTCTGCACATCTGCTATAATAGAAAAAATGGAAGCATTTTCTTTTGATTTTGAAGCACTGTTCCCAAATTTAAAAGAAAGTGCAACCAAAATGGACCTCAAAATGACTGGTTTTACTGCTGTAGCTATACTTGCAGTTCTGATAACTCGTTACATTTACAGATGGAGCCATCCCAAGTGCAAAAATGGAACTCTTCCTCCTGGTTCCATGGGGCTTCCGTTGATCGGAGAAACCCTTCAACTGGTCCTCCCAAATGCTTCCATTGACCTTCCTCCATTCTTGAAGAGCAGGATCAAAAGGTAATGCAACTACTTATATTTAGTAAAATAAGCTGATCTGAGCTGAACTGAACTGAAAAATCGCTTCCTTTCAGGTATGGTCCAATTTTCAAAACAAATGTTGCAGGGAGGCCTGTGATTATCACTGCAGATCCTGAATTCAACCATTTCCTTCTTCGGCAAGACGGAAAGCTGGTGGACACATGGTCCATGGACACATTTGCTGAAGTATTTGATCAAGCTAGCCAATCTTCTAAAAAGTACACCAGGAATCTGACCTTGAAGCACTTCGGTGTCGAATCCTTAAAAGAAAAGCTCCTTCCTCAGATGGAGGAAATGGCTAATCACACCCTCCTTAAATGGTCTAATCAAGAATCAGTTGAACTCAAAGGAGCCTCTGTCACAGTTAGTTTTATTTTAATTTTTTCTCTTTTTTTTTCCCAATTGCTATGTAGTTTCTAAGTTAGCTACAAAATTCTTGTGAAATTGACCTGTTTTGTACTGTTTGTTTTTCGTGTTTGCAGATGACAATCAACTTTGCTGCACAGCAAATATTCAGTGGTGACCTAGAAAATGCACCACTTGATATGAGTGAGATGTTTAAGGATTTGGTAGAAGGGCTAATGTCCTTTCCCATCAACTTTCCTGGCACTGCACATCACAAATGTTTGCAGGTACACTTAATATTCTGACAAATATTTCAATTCGCGCGCAAAATGATAATCGAAAACTGTTTTCAGATACACAAAAAGGTCAGAGTATTGATGAAGGATGTAGTCCAGAAGCGGCTCGCGTACCCTGAAATCAGCCATGGAGATTTACTTGACCACATCATCCAGGACATGAGCACTGAGGCATACATCAAAGAAGACTTTGTAGTCCAATTGATGTTCGGTTTGCTATTCGTCACCTCGGATTCCATCTCGACAACATTGGCACTAGCCTTCAAGCTGCTTGCTGATCATCCTGCAGTTCTGCAAGAATTGACAGTCAGTATTAACCCTTTGACATATTTAAGGTTGAAATGTCACTAAAAAAATGTGAAATGACATTTTCTTTTCCAGGCTGAGCATGAAGAAATCCTCAAGAACAGAGAGAATGTGGATTCTCCAATAACCTGGAGTGAATACAAATCCATGACATATACAATTCAGGTTATCAATGAAGTCTTGAGGCTTGGGAACATTGCACCGGGGTTTTTCCGTCGAGCACTGAAAGACATCCCTGTCAATGGTACTGCTGGTTCATGAAATCAGCTTCATATTCAAAATCTGATTTTTGTGGATTGACAAATTTATAACATTTTGCAATGAACAGGATATACTATTCCAGAAGGATGGGTGATCATGATAGCCACATCAGCTCTTCATCTGAATTCGGATCAATTCGAGGATCCGCTTTTGTTCAATCCGGGGAGATGGAAGAACATTCAAGCAGGAGTTGTGTCCAAATGCTTTATGCCATTTGGATCAGGGATGAAGCAGTGTGCAGGAGCTGAATATAGCAAGGCATTGCTTGCCACTTTCTTGCATGTTATGGTCACTAAATATAGGTACTTTTCTTTCACATTAACATGTTTGGCATCATATAATTTATAAAAAAGACACTCTAAAAAAAAGTATGCTAAACAACAATTCTGTATCTATTTTCAGGTGGAAAATGGTGAATGGTGGAAAAATTGTGAGAGCTCCGATTATAAGGTTCCCGGATGGATTGCACTTCAAGATTTCAGAAAAGATCAACTAATCAATCAAAATCAGCTCTCCCATTTCTTCCTTAAATTAACCAAAATTTCATGCCAATGGGGCTTCATACACTTCCTATGAACATCGTAATAAGCTGCAAGCAGATAAATGCATAAATTAATTAGCAATTGAATTTTCCACTTTTTATCATGTCTAGCTAATTTCCAATCTTCTTTACTATATACAATTATGTATCAATTTATAACATACTGTGTTTCAATTTTTGGTCTATTGTTTTTAAAATCATTTTTAGCCGATTTTCAGTTTTATCTTTTTACAAAATCTCAGGCAACTTAAAGGTTAGACAATAGATTATTTAACCACAAACATTATCAAAAATGAATCTTTACCTAAGGTCAACATGAACAAAGTCAAGATCAATTAATAATCAGTGAAATTCAACAAATAAATGTATAAAATCAATTAGTATACATAATCAACCTCAATAGCTTATTAAGGTACATCAACATAAAATCAAATGAACATCAACTAGATTAGGCTGAGTGGGAATTTTTCTTATTTAAATAAAATATTAAAAAAATCTATTCATCACCATTCTGGTGATCAAGGCACATAAACTAGTCAAGTATGCAAAGTGTAAAGGGTCGAATAATAATGTGAATCGACACTTCACACTTTGGATACTTGATCATATATTTAGTACAAATTTTGCAGAATTAGATCATTCAAATCTTGCACGTTATGGTCACTAAAAACAGGTTATTTATTATGTGCTCTACGTACCCCATACCTTTTTTTGCAAAAAAATATGAAAGTTTATAATTATCTCCTCCACGTTCGTTTGCAGCTTTCAGGAATCTCTCAATTACCTAAATTATATTGAAAATATTTCATTTGATTTCATTCCTTATCTTCTTTTTAATTTTCATTATCCTTTTTCACTTCAAATAAATTATTAAGTTAAATTCTTTTTTAGTGCTGATGTCTTTAATTATTTATACATTCAAACTTAATTGTGTACACACTCTTTTAATTGTGCATACTAACTCTTTAAAATTACCTTTTTATTTATTCATTCATTTATCTTAATTTTTTTATACAATGTGCAAACCTACTTTTTAATTTGTGCATTTTATTACTGTTAAAAGTGCATTTTAAAATTATTATATTTTACCATTCATTTATTTTTATTTATTTATCTTAATATGTTTTATGCAATGTGCATACTCACTCTTTAATTTGTGCATTTTAAGATATTCTTTTCCTCTTTTTACTTCTCTATTTATGCATTTTACAATTGTGCATTTCAATTAATTAGAACTTTAAATTGTACATGTAAATTCTAGTAGCTAATAAATCTTATATTAACAAAAAAAATATACGGTAGAAGTTATATATTTTTCAATGATTTAGTTAATATTCAATGTGCAGTTTAAATATATGCAAAGTACATCAAAGTATTGTTAAATGTGCATTGCACATCCACGATCCAACTAACATAGATTCATTTTGCAATCTAAATATATGCAAAGTGCATATAAGTACGGTAAAATGTGCATTGCACATCCACAATCCAACTAATAATGCTTACAATGTGTGATCTAAATATATGCAACGTACATATAAGTACAGTAAAATGTGCATTACTCATTCACATTCCACAATCCAACTAATAAAAATTCAATTTGCAGTTTAAATACATATGCAAAGTACATATAACTGATATAAGTACTGTCAAATGTGCATTGCTCATCTACATTCCAACTAATAGAAAATCAATTTGCAGTCTAAATACATGTAAAGTGCATCACTTTGCTGTCAAATAGGCATTGCTCCTCCACAATCCAATTAATAGAAATGCAATGTGCAATATAAATAAATACAAAGTACATCTCAGTACTTTCAAATGTGCATTGCTCATTCACAATCCAACTAATAAAAATTCAATGTGCAACCTAAATATATGCAAAGTGCATATCTGCACGTCAAATGTGCATTGCTCATCTATAATCCAACAAATAAAAATTTAATGTGCAATCTAAACAAATGCAAAGTGCATCTTTGTACGGCCAAATGTGCATTGCACATTCGTATACCATCATCATCACCACATTACTCCGAATTGTCTAATACACAATCTGAATTCTAACGATATTAGATTCCTAACAACTAAACTATAGTAAATTATATAGAAAACTTTCCAAGCCAAAATATCTTGCATAACAACATAAATATTAGCCGTCTTCTGTTTGCAACAATTGTATTTTCATCTCCTATGAATAAATTCACTCGCACATTACATGGCTTGCAAAATCATCAATTTCAATTTGTATCAAAACAAAATACTCATTTTTACCTGAATCAAAACAATCCGGTCATCCAATTCAAAATCGGTGTATCCGATCTAAAAAACAATTAAGAAAAAAGGTAAAGAATTGAAGAAACCGGTTTGCGTCCAATCAAAATCTTCGATTGATTTAGAAGTGGTTGGGTGGCCGGCCGTTTACTCTACGGGTGGAATTCACGCTAGAATTTTTCTAAAGGTTCCCCTAGGGGTTCGGCTATTATTTTATACTTTATTCTCCCAAAATTGTTGAATGATAGTTTGATTACATATTTAGAGGAATATTTGGTTTTGGAGGTTCGTATTGATATGATTTGGTATTGAATTTAGTATTGATATGTTTGTAAGTTGGTTTCAAAGTATGACTTTGTGGGGTGGCAATAGAGGCTACATATCCTGTTAAGACATCCTCAAACAATCCGAAGGAAAATCCCACCATAGATGAACTCTAGATTCATACATAAGTGTTTGTGTTTTGTGTTGTGCACTTCTAAAATTCTTATGTAGTAGTATGTTGAGACTTGAAGTTGAAGAAACAGTGCTCTAGTTCATTTCCAGGCTACTTGGTTTTTACTTTTTGACAAAGGACCAACCCAAAATTATTAGGCAAACCACAAAATTCCTTTGTATGTCTCAGTTGTATATGCACATTTTAAATTTTGTCAGTTTATTCAAAAATTTGAATGATAATCAACGGACTAGATTTTTGCAACAACCATAGAAGAGAACATAGTTAAAATAACATCAGACATGTTCAAATGATAATCAACAGACTGGAGTTTTGCAACAACCATCATAGACTAGAAATGATAATCAACAGACGTGATTTGGTATTGAATTTAGTATTGATATATTTGTAAGTTGGTTTCAAAGTATGAAAATTGAACAAGTGACTATTAATTTAGTGTTTCATATTGTACTATTTAGACATTGAATATTATAATTTTGATTGTAAAATAATTTTGTTAAGATTTGAAGATATTTGAATTAAACATAAATCTACCAGCAACAAAAAAAACACAGTAAAACCACGGAAAAATGAAACAAAATCCATACAAATCGCAGACATGGGAGTATCGGTGGTACCTGAACCCTAGCTAAGGTAGAGAGAATGTTGAGGGTTTTTAGTGAGAGAGTGAGAAAGAGGGTTTCTAGCGAGAGAAAGAGGGTTTTTAGTGAGTGAGTGAGTGAGAGAGTGATGAACCAGTATTTTTAATTTTTATTAAGTTGGAATTTGGGTTCACCGCTACTAGTGTACAACTCTCGTGGACGCGAGCATAGGACCATTTCCATTTTGCAACGCCTACCATTAGTCTCCACGTGTCACTCTCTATTTCCATTTTTCAATTTTTTTTAGTTACAAAAACTACACTTTTATTACCTTCGTGCAACGGCAAAAAAAAATTTCAATTAAAATATTTAAACTTATAATTTATAACTTATATTATGATGAATATTAATATTTATTATCAATTGAATTAGATGTGAAGAACCACGGAAAAGAAAGAAAAAAATTAAATTGAAAAGAAAATTGGAAGGTATTAAAATCAATAAAGTTCGACATAAATCAAAATCTAGTCGACAGTATTAAAATCAATAAATAGAAGAACGATTACTTCCCCGTCTCCCTATGATGAAAAGACAGGGAAGAAAATTGAAGAAGAAGAGAAGGACTTTGGGGAGGATTTTGTGAGAGGTGCGGCTAGGGTTTTACCATGATCATTACATTCTAGTTTTAGAGAAAGATTTGAGTTTGGATGTTAGTATTGATATGATATGATATGATCTTGGATGTTAGTATTTATATGTTTGTAAGTTGGTTTCAAAAGTATGAAAACTGAACAAGTTACTATGCTATTGAGGAATATGGTAAATAGATTTAGTCATATTGTTATATTAGAAATATAGACTAGAATATCTTTTTCCTATTGTACTTTGTACTGTATTGTATCTGTCCCACATCGAAAGACGGAAGGTTAGAACCTCCGGTCTATCCCTATAAATACTGTAATCATCCTCATGGATTAACAAGCCTTTTATATACAATATTATTCCTTGTATATATTTTATATTTTATCATGGTATCAAGAGCTGTTTCTTTCCTGGACCTGAATTATGCTGGCTTCCTTTGATTTCCGACCTTTCTCGTTGACTTCTAGTTGCCTAAAGTTGCCCTCGCTAGCCGACCTTTGGGAATCATCGTATTACTTATTTTATTTTAGCCGAACTTTTCCGGCCTTACTCTACCTAGCCGAACTCTTCCGGCATTACCACCTAGCCGAACTCTACCGGCATTACCTACTATTCCTCTACATAGCCGAACTCTTCCGGCGTTACCTACTATTCCGACCATACGAACTCTGGCGGCTTTACTCTTTCTAGCCGAACTCATCCAGCCTTAACTTTTGTAGCCGAACTCATCCGGCCTTAACCTTACTTATTTTATTTTTTTAGCCGAACTATTCCGGCCTTGCTACTCTACCTAGCCGAATTCTTCCAGTGTTACCTACTATTCCTCTACCAAGCCGAACTCTTCCGGCGAACTTTCCCCTATTCCTCAACCTAGCCGAACTCTTCCGGCGAACTTATTCGTATTGCCTACCTACCTCGTCGTTGACTGCTGCTAGCCGCCCTACATTGCGACCCTCCTGGATCTGCTTAGTTCGCTGATCGTCGTTAACTGCTAGCTGCCCTAAGTCGAGACCCTAAATACATTTTTTTAAAACCCTACCTTACTATGTCCAAGTGCAATGTGCCAAAGGTTCGTAACTTGCACTTGCGGAGGCGTGAAAGGATTTAGCCAATGGCATCTACACGGACCCCCGATTTACTACTTGGGCCATTACCTACCTTTTTAGCCGAACTCTTCCGGCCATACCTTTTCTAGTTGAACTCTACAACATGTTCCTTACCTACTCTTTTTAACCGAAATCTTCTGGCCTTACCCTTCATAGCCGAACTTTTCCGGCCATACCCTTTGAAGTCGAACTGAACTCATTCGACCTTACCTTATTTTGGCCGAACTCTTCCGGCCTTATCCAAGCTGAACTCTTCCAGCCCTGAAAACGTACTATTTTCCTTTTCGACCATACTACTTTTCCGGTCCAACTTTGCTGGCTTTACCCTTACCCTTACAAGCCAAACTTTGCTGGCTTTACCCTTTGCAGCCGAACTCATTCCGGCCTTACCCTTTCTAGTCGAACTCATTCCGGCCTTACCTTTTCTAGCTGAACTCTTTCGGCCTTACTCTTTCCAGCCGAACTCTACTGGCCTTACTAATGCTGATTGAAGACTTCTGCACTCTCTGACACTAATTCCATGATCTTTTTCGCAAGTTGGACACTCTCGATCATCGTGCTCCAACTTGAGGGAGGGTATTGAGGAATATGGTAAATAGATTTAGTCATATTGTTATATTAGAAATATAGACTAGAATATCATTTTCCTATTGTACTTTGTACTGTATTGTATCTGTCCCACATCGAAAGACGGAAGGTTAGAACCTCCGGTCTGTCCCTATAAATACTGTAATCATCCTCATGGATTAACAAGCCTTTTATATACAATATTATTCCTTGTATATATTTTATATTTTATCACTATGCAAGTTAAGCAATTGTTTGAAGACCCCAAATTTGGCAAAAAAAAATAGGGCTCCATTTTTTTGGTATTTATAGTATATATAATTAAAATTAAAAATTAAATTTGTATGTATTGAGAATAATTTACGGCAACTACATTAACGTAAACTTGTTTATGACAATATTGTTTATGACAATATTCCATTTCTCTTCCTAGATATATTTATATTCTATAAAATGAAAACTAAAAAAAATAAATTAAGATATAAAAATCAAGAATTCAATCAAAACAAAACTTTCCTTTCCTTATCAAAGATAAGAATTCAAACAAAACAATCTTCCTGTTCCTTATTAAAAATAAATTCGTTAGCAGCTTAATCCTCAATTGCATATATCTCGTAAACTTAATTGTAAGTAATTTTGTTTTGAAAAACCATTATTTTAGAAAAAATTTGATGTCGTTTCTTTCATTTTATTATCAAGAATTTGAGTAGTGTTGATAATGAGTTTAGTGTCACTTTTATACATGAATAAATGATTATATTTTTATGCTTTGATAATGTTTGATGTTGTTATTGTCATTTTTATTTATTAAGTTTTTTTTATTATGTTGTGAAATATAATGAATATGTAAATTAATTATATATATTGGATTATATATGGGGCCTTATTTTTTTGTTCGCTTGAGGTTGAGGCCTCACAATACTCAGGACTGGGGCTGAGTGTTTTATATTGTACTATTTAGACATTGAATATATATTATGATTTTGATTGTAAAATAATTTTTTTACAATTTGAGTCTTAATATTTGAATTAAGACTTCCTGAATATTTTAATGCTAAACACGCATACACACACAATCAAATAACCTTCACGGGTTATGTGATCTTCACGTATTACTGATTTATAATAAAACATGTTTACTCGCGTCCACGCGTAATGATACAATGACTGTTTTCACAATTGAAAAATTCTTTTATTTCTTTCCTGCTAAACATGATACAATAAACTGAGTGCTATTTAGTATTTCAGCATACCCTTCCATCTGACCATCTTATACGGTTGACTCAAAAAATCTCTGAAAGACTTCTCCAGGTTCAAATGAAGGATATGTTGTAACTACTGCACAAAAGAACATTGCAGAAATAGATGCTGCACTGTCTCCCATCTTACCACATAAGATACAACAGTTATTTGATTTTTTAACATCCCAAAAGACGAAAGTCTACCAATTGTTGATAATCTCTCTCTCAAGAGCATTCAGAAAAAAAAGCTTGTTTTGGCTGCAATCCATCCTCCAAATCAGTGGTGCCTTATAGTCCTTTTGAGTTGCCCCCTTAAACAAGCTTTAGGCCATGGTGGTACTATACTTCCCTTTTATCTCAATGCACTTACTCAGATGAGGTAACAATCTATCTTTAATCCTGACAATAACTTCCCAATCCCAGCTATACATGTGCCCTTTTAGACGGTAACTGGCCATATCCCGCCCTTTTAGTAAAATGATATAAGAACATCGATGTAGTTACAGGTTAATATATAATATAATAAGAGTAATTCTTCTATGAGGCAGCCTCACCTATGAGGAAATGTCAAATATGGAAAATTTTATTGCTACCACCTCATCAAACCTCGACGGCACCTTATCAAACATCGGTGCCAGTTTATCAAACATGTCACATCATCAAAAAATTTGTGTCAATTCATCAAATCTCACCAAAAATAGTGTTTACTTGGTCATGCCTCTTGGGTGAGGCTGTCCCACCCAAGATTCGGTCATATAATAATATATATTATTGTAACATATAAAAAGTAATTTATATATATATATATATAATTTTTAAATATAATTAAAGAGATTATAATGTGTAACATTGGGTGCGAGGACAAAGGGAGTCCTCAAATATTCGAATTCGTGAAAGCTATGACACGAAGAAGGGATCAATTCCAAGAATGTTCAAATTGGGAGTCCAAATGCCCAAAATATTCAACTTTTAGCTCAAATTCCCAAACTAGGTAACTTGGCAAATGGTTTGCCAAGCTTCAAAAGATAGAGTAATTACTAAATCAACTCATAGTTTGTGATAATTATAAATTGACCCACAAACTTTAAAATGAGCAATATTACCAACTCAAATTCGATTTATATAAAAGGAAAATTAAAATTTTCTGGATATAAACAAATTGAATTACATTGCTATGTAGACACCGGAGCAAGCATGTGTGTTGCTAGCAAAAATGTAATACCCAAAGAACATTGGGTAAATGTAGAAAGACCAATAAGAGTAAAAATTGGAAATGGATCACATATCATACTCTCTAAGGTCTGTAAAAATCTTAATATAATGATAGCAGGTGAAATATTTCATATTCCAACTGTATATCAACAAGAATCTGGAATAGATTTTATTATTGGAAATAATTTCTGTCTGTTGTATCATCCATTTGTCCAATACACAGATAGGATAATTTTCACTCTAAACAATAATCATGTACATATAGGAAAAATAAGAAAAGCTCTTAAAGTAGGAGTTCCAGGTTATTTAGAATACATGAAAAAGAAATCTAAATTACCAAAACCAGAGGCGCTAAATATTAGCCCTAATAAAATTGCTTCTCTTTTAAGGAGGGGGGGTATGTATACTAAAGAACAACAACTTTTTGTGCTTCAAAATACAAAACTTTGTAAAATAGAAACACTTTTAGATTCTGTGTGTTCAGAAAATCCAATAGATCCTAACAAATCAAAATATTGGATGACAGCAACCATAAAACTAATCAATCCCAAGACAATTGTAAAGGTTAAACCAATGCAATATAGTCCTAAGGATAGAGAAGAGTTTGGAAAACAAATTAAGGAATTGCTAGAATTAAAAGTGATTAAACCTAGCAAATCACCTCACATGTCTCCAGCTTTCTTGGTAGAAAATGAAGCTGAGAAACGTAGAGGAAAAAAGAGAATGGTTGTCAACTATAAAGCTATAAACACAGCCACAATAGGAGACAGTCATAACCTTCCTAATAAAGATGAATTGTTAACTCTAATAAGAGGAAAGAAAATATTCAGTAGTTTTGATTGTAAATCAGGATTCTGGCAAGTATTACTAGATGAAGAATCACAATTATTAACTGCTTTTACATGTCCACAAGGTCATTACCAGTGGAATGTTGTACCCTTTGGGTTAAAACAGGCCCCAGCCATATTTCAAAGACATGCAAAATGCATTCAGAACCTTTGAAAAATTCTGTTGTGTTTATATTGATGACATTTTAGTCTTCAGCAATAATGAAACAGAACATCTGTGGCAAGTAGCGGCAGTACTCAAAAAATGTGCTTCTCTGGGAATAATACTCTCAAAAAAGAAAACACAGCTTTTTAGAACTAAAATCAATTTTCTAGGACTAGAAATTGAAGAAGGGTCTCATCGACCTCAAGATCATATCTTGGAACATATTCAAAAATTCCCAGATATCCTTGAAAACAAAAAACAGTTGCAGAGATTCTTAGGAATTCTCACTTATGCTTCTGATTATATTCCTAAGCTAGCTCAGGTCAGAGCACCATTACAAGCAAAGCTTAAAGAAGATGTTCCATGGGAATGGAAAGATACAGATACCAACTATATGGTAAAAGTAAAGAAAAGTTTAAAAAACTTTCCTAAGCTTTATCACCCACAACCTGAGGATAAACTGATCATAGAGACTGATGCATCAGATTTATTCTGGGGAGGAATCCTTAAAGCTAGAAAATAATGGTAAAGAATACATTTGCCGATACACTTCAGGAAGCTTTAAGGCTGCTGAAAAGAATTATCATAGTAACGAGAAAGAATACCTTTCTGTTATTAGAGTAATTAAGAAATTCTCTGTTTATCTAACTCCTTGCAGATTCCTAGTAAGAACAGATAATAAGAATTTTACTTATTTCCTAAAGATAAATTTAAAAGGAGATAATAAACAAGGTCGTCTAGTTAGATGGCAAATGTGGTTATCTAGATATGATTTTAATGTTATTCATATTGCGGGTACCAAGAATTATTTTGCAGATTTTCTTACCAGAGAATTTCAGCAAGATTATAAAGAATAATACAAATGTTTCTAATGTTTGTTTCCTTGCGAAGCATCCAGCATGGATGAAATGGAGCAGCTAAAGCTGCAAGAAGGACTTTTAGTCCAGGAACTGGAGCTGGTCCGAGCCAAGCTCAAGTATCTTAACCTGATCAAATTGGGTAAAGAAAAAGAGCAAGCTTCTGAAAATGAAGTAAAAAAGGTTATCTTATCACCTTCTCCCTCAAAAGAGAAAGATAAGACTATTCCAACGCAAACGGCAGTTGGTAAAGAATCAACAAATCCGTTGAAGGCTGTGGATTTGCCAAAAATCCAGAAGGAAGTACAAACTTCCATTAAACTGGTCAGTCCCAGTAGATTTCTGTTTAAGACCGAATCAGGGAATTCCAATCCCACAGACTAAAGTTACACCTTTAGCATCGGAGAAATCCGAAGAGGGAATTCAAATCCCAAAAAGATCTAAAACATATTATGTGGTCTATAATGGCCCTAATGCCGGGATCTATGAAGATTGGGGCTTCGCCAAAAAAGCAACTGAAGGAGTCTCCAACATTGCACACAAGAAGTTCAAATCCTTCCAAGAAGCAAGAACTTCAGCAGACCTATATACTGGGTCATCTTTACTAGCACCTCTGGAGCTAATTACCAATGGAGAGATGATGAAGCCTAACACCTTCAGCGCAGCTCTATTGTCCAAAAAGAAGTCATTAACCTCATTAGGAAGGCTTCCCAGCAAACCAAGGGAAGACATGGCAAAATCTACGAAAGTGGATTACTCCGATGAAATTACAGAAGCAGGCTTCGAATACTGCTATCGATATGCAAGATCTGCCAATGAAGAAAAGTTTTTGGAGGAAAAGTTCTTTACTACAGACTCCAAAAACTTAAGTTACTACAACTTCACCAAGAATGCTAATCCTGAACAGGTCTATGAGGCATTCCAATATGGTTTGGTAAAAACCATATATCCAAGTCCTAATTTATTGGAAATTAGCCATTTTCCTAAGGCTATTATTGATACAATTAAGACTTTCAGAAAGAAATGCACCAAACCAGGGCAAGAAGTTTTTCTGAAAATTAATAGTTCCGGTCCATACTGGAATCAACTAGGATTATTGGTATGTCATCCTCAGCATTTAGTCCAGATTGGCATTTGCAAAGGAGATCATTATCATCCATCTCAGCCTATGGAGTGCAAACTTGAGGCTAGCGATTTGCTACCCTTAGCAATAAAAAGATTGGAAGATTTTGTTCAAAAACTTTTCAGTTTCAGTTCAGATGATGGACTATTTGTCAATTATCAAGATGCCACCATCTTGATATACAACAAGTCACCCAAGAAGATCAGCGAAGCCGATGAAGGCAAATTTGTCAAATTCCAAAATACTTTGGTTAATCCATTTATTTTGGGAGAACATATTCCAGACCTTTGTAAAAGGTTGAAGAATTACCGCAGCAATTATTTATGTGGTAGATGCTCAGAAGAAAGTGGATCTCCCACTAAAGAAGATAATGACATCTCCACCATCAGGGCTGCCGACAGTCCTATGGACCCCTCCACTTCAAGTGACAGCAGGTAGTGGGATAATAATGCATCTGCTCTGAGTGGGTGCAATAATGCAGTAGTGCGTCTACTTTAAGTGGAGGCAATAATGTAAGTGCGTTTGTACGTAAGGGATGACGCACCCCTCTTCAATAATACAGACCCTTCCTTCTCTATAAAAGGAAGTTCTTTTCTTGTAATATGGGAGCGCCCCTCACTTCTGCGCCTCATTGTCATTTACTTTCAACCTCTGTAAACCCCTGGAGACGAATCTCGTCCAGGATTCTGTCTGATCTTCGGATCTGCTATGTGTGAATAAAAAGCCCTTTAGGGCCCTCTTGTATTTACATGTAAGTTTCTATAATCTGTATCTTCTTTCTTATTATTGATTGTTGTATACATGTTTATCTGTTATAATGAAACCTGGAGTCCATAGAATAGGGAGTACCGCTTAGGCAGGTGGCCGTTTAGGGAAACAAGATTCGCAGGATTGGTTAAGTTATAAACAGATAACATGATAACCATACACTCTTAATAATATAGAAAGGAAGATATAAGAAGCTTGCATGTATTACTTAGGGTTCTAAAGTATTAAATTCATAAATTACATTAAATAAAATATCGAAGCTTGAATGAGCAAAAATATTTGTAAATCCATTCTCACCAGAGAAATATCAAAAGAAGATAAAAATTTATCTGAATTCCATAGGATAATGACAATAGTCAATCCAGATACAGTTTTGGTACTAAGTTTTGTAAAAAACATCAAACCCAAATTTATATACAATTTATGAATACCTTTAAAGTATGCATAAAATGTGTAAAAGAATCTCAAGAACGTTCAAAAGGGTGAACTCTAAAAAAATCATCCAAATGAGCAAAAACGTTTGTAAATCAATTCTTGACAGAGAATTAACTAAAGAAGATAAGAAATTATCTAAATTCCGTAGAGTTGGCCCTTATAGTCAATCTAGGTATAGTTTTGGAACAAGATTTTGTGAAAAACATCAAACTCTTGTACATTATATGAACATCTATAAAGGATGTTTAAAATGTTTAAAATAAAATTAAAATTCCGCATACCACCCAAAAACCTGGTATCAGAGCCATGTTTAAAATAACAATAACTCAACATTAAAATGAATCATTTAAAAGATATAGAAGAAACAGTTGATGATAATCAAGACGTTTCTAATGTTCAAATCTTTGAATCTAATCAAGGATTCAACGTAAGTTTTTTGATAAAACAAGAATTACTTTCAAAAATTAGGTCCTCAAGACTTAATTTAAGAAAAGAAAATATTTTTAATATATCTCTTTTAGAGAAATTAAAAAGGAAAAACAGTATCTACTATTTTGTATGAACTAAAGAAATGCATGTAGATATAAAAGATACTACAGGAGCAGTATATTTACCTTTAATCACTCGAAAAGAGATTGAAGAAAATTTATTAAAAATAGATAGTAAGATTCGATCCACTATCACAATGGTACACTTTGGTGCCATTAAGATCTTATTGAAATCAGAATTTCAAGAAGGAATAAATTCTCCAATTAAAATGGTTTTAATGGATAATAGGATAAATGATAGACAAGATTGCATTTTAGGTGCGGCTAGAGGAAACTTAGCTTACCAAAAAATTCATGTTTACAGTATATCCTAAATTTGGAATTAGTCTAGATACAGCAAATTTAGACAAAACATTATCCTTTGTTCATAAATTTGAAAGAGAAAATTTAATGAATAAAGGAGATAAAGTATTTAGCTTAACCTATCTGGTCGCTTATGCTTTAACAAATAGTCATCACAGTATTGACTATAAAAAGAAAGAATACATTGAATTAGAAGATGTATTTTCACAAGTAGGAACTGTAAATGAAAAACAGTTTTCAGAAATAACTCCTTTAGATAACTCTTGGGCTATTGACATAGCTAAAGATAAAAAGATAATGGGAGAAAAATATAAATCAAAAGTAGAAAGAAATAAACTTATAATTGGAGAACCCTCCAGAAAAAGTATTTCCCAAGAACCTAGCAAGAGAGATCTCTTAATAGGAATTTCAAAAAGAATAGAAGACATGGAGAGTCAGCTTGAACAAATGTCTTGATGAGTCTTAAAGAAATACAAGAAGAGATAAATCTTTTAAAAACAAAACTAGAAGAAATTCTAAATGTTTTAAAAAACGAAGATAATAAATTAGAAGCTGCAGCAGCAAAAATTATCATTGAATTAAAAACAGTAATTCAAGAAAACCAGAAGGTATTCTTAGAACAAAAAGATTTAAAAATAACTCCTTTGGGAGATGAGGAAAAACCAAAACCTATAGGTTTAGGAAAATATTCTTACCCCAATCATGGAGTAGGAAATGCAGAATTAGGATCATCTGGAAATCCTAAAGCATTAACTTGGCCATTTGGTAAAAATGACAAACAACCAATATGACCAACTATATACCAAAGATTGAAAAAATCTTTTGGGAACACCTAGAGGGTGAGGAGTTACAGGTAAACGAAGAGAACTTCGATTTACTTGACCATGCTCTTAGGTTGCTAGAATTAGAAAATGATGAGCTAGCAAACCAAGAAATAGAAAATAGTCCTAAACTAAAACAATTGTTTGGATTTGAAGACTTAAAAGTCTTAAATAATGAAGAATCAGCTAGTGAATCTGAAATAAGCGAACAAGTAATTAGCAATTACGATTCAGATGACGTACCTAAAAACTTTAACATAAATGTTAAAAAAGAAAAAGGAGAAAGCTCATATATGGGCTCTAAAAGAAGAAGAGCTAATCAACCATGGTATTTTCCAGAAAGTGCAAAATCCAAAATTAGTAATTCAAAAGGATCAGATGATAATTTCCTAAATATTGACTGTCAAAATAATAGGAAAGAAATCATTGATAAATGGGCAGCAGAATTAAGTCTAGTAATTCAGACTAATCCTGATGCCTATACAGAATCAAGAACTATATTGCTATTAGTAGAACATAAGAGTCTTGGAATAGCAAAAGAATTCATAAAAAACACCATTTGGACAGATGATAATAACAACATTCCATATAATATTCTAGATATAGTTCTAGATGGATTATATACTATGTTTCTAGGAATTGATTTTACTGGTGATAAAATACATGAAAAACAACTAGTACAAGAGAAAGCTAGAAAAAGATTAGCAGAACTACAACTCTGTGATATATGTTACTTAGAAGAATTCAATTGTGACTATGAAGTAAATCTTTACAAACTAGAACAAATTGAATTTCCGGAAATGATACTTCAGTATCTTAGAAAAATCCCTTTGGTAGGAGAAAAAGCCTTAGAAAGGTTTAGATCTGAAACTTTAGGTAGTAGAACTACTAGTTTCAGTCTAGGATATGCTATGAGAATAGTAAAAGACGAACTGTCAAAATTCTGTGAATTAATAAGAACTCAGAAGAAACTTAAAAAATTTAATAAAAAATGTTGTGCCATTTCGGGTGAGATACCTGTAGAATATGGCTGTAAAACAGAACATAAAAAGAAGAAAAAATTCTTTTCTAAGAAAAAATCTTCTAAATATAGGTTTATTAAAAAGAAAAAGAGATTTCGACCAGGAAAATTCTTTAAGAAAAAATCTGATAACAAATCAGAAAAACAAAAATTCTGTCCAAAAGGAAAGAAAAATTGTAGATGTTGGGTTTGCAACATAGAAGGACATTACGCTAATGAATGTCCTAATAGGCAAGATAATAACAAAATAAAATTGTTAGAAATTGCATATGAAATGGGATATGAACCCATAGAAGAAAAATATGATGAAATAGAAAAAGTTTACATCATAGAAATAGATTCCAGCTCCAGTAAAACAGAATCAGATGAATTAAGTACATCTGATTAAACCTTAGGGGTGAGAATAAAAATAACAAATAAAATGAAGGACTAAAATGAAAAGTCAAAACAAAAAGTTCTCAAAGAGAACATTTTCGGAATTTGGTGTACAAAAGTGAATATTCTCGGAATTTTGCCCACGAAGAAGAGTGGGGAAGAAAGGCGGCTGGTGTTTCGTTTCACACGTGCCGCCCGTGACTTTTGACGAAAATTGAAGGCGGCGGCCACTCCACTACACACGCACCTTCAAGAAGTTGCCCAGAAAATTATACATATGAATCGCTCGTTAATTAGTATTTTAATTAGTATTCAATTTTAACTCATTAATTTTAATTTTTAACAGGAATCAAATTAAATGCTGATCTTCTAAAAAAATATAATATTTCACAAATCAAATCGCTAATTTGTGTTGAGTGAAAAAAAACATTTGAATGTCAAACCCAAAAATTTCCAAGCATAAAAATTCATAATGATCTTAACAAAGTGCACTCATCACTCATCAACAACACAGAGAACTAATCAAGGGCTGATCACGGTACGGTTAACCTTCCCGTTTCTAAAAAATATACTATTCGCTCAACTATTCAACGGTTCGGTTAACCTTTAAAATTGACAAATAAAATCTGAACCTTTGTTTCGGTTAATTAAAAATCCGGTTCGGTTAACCTAATTTTTATAATTCATTAATTATAAAATATTTTGAACACAATTTAGCATACTATAAAAGTTAGCTATATATATATATATATATATATATATATTTCCCCATATGCCAAGAGTAAAACAAAAGATACCTCAAAGAGGAATATAAAAGCTAGTTATGTATACATATTTCCTCATACACCAAAGAGGCAAGAGAAATACAAAAGCTAGCTACCTAGATGAGTACAAAAGCTGGCTAACGAGAGGAGTACAAAAGCTAGCTACACATACATATTTCTCATACACCAAGAACCAAGAGCCAAGAGGAATACAAAAATCTAGCTATATAAATAATAATAATAATAATAATATAAATAAATAATTATAAAATAATCCCCGGTTAGTCGGTTAACTATTCGTGTTGAATATTGAAAACCTTAACCTTAACCTAAAGACCGGTTAGTCAAAAAATGATAACCTTAACCTAACCCTACGGTTCGGTTAACCTTAAAATCGGTACGGTTCCGATCGGTTAACCAGTCGGTTTCGGTTATGAGGTTAGTTTTGCTCAGCCCTAATCAGCATTGCTATTATCAAAATAAATAAATAAATAAATCATCAGCAGTGCATGAACGTGGACTTTTCGGGGCCGATCATGGCTCGAGTGCTAGTAAAAGAAAACTTTTCTGGGACCCTAGCAAATCCTCAAAATCATCGAAAATCTCTAGTAGGGCAGCAAATTAATTGCTTCACCATTAAATAATTTATCATTTAGCACACGTTTCCTTATCTCTGCGCATTTTCTTCTACTATATATATATATATATATATATATATATATATATATTGTTTTCATTAACCATGCATTGCAGCCAGAAATCAAAATGGTTAGGGTTCCTTGCTGTGAGAAGATGGGGATGAAGAAGGGGCCGTGGACACCCGAGGAAGATCACATTTTGATCTCTTTCATCCACCAATACGGCCATGACAATTGGAGGGCTCTCCCTAAACTTGCAGGTTTCTCTATATACATATATACACGCAGAAATTATATATCAGTGTTGTATCGCTTCATAAATATATAGATGCATTTGAATGGTGGGTTCTTTCTTTGATTGATAGTGAACTGAAGTGTCGTTAAGAATGTTCTTTTTGGGACATATACTGAACTGAAGTGTGGTATTATCTTCCTCTTATCGGTATATCAGTTCAATTGAGCAAAAAATCAGTTTAATGAAAAATTCATGTTGTCTTCTTTATATTAACTTTTTCTTTAGTTCAGTTAAATTCAATTAACTTCGGCTCAGTTTAACGAGAAATAAACTTTGTGGAGCGGGCATGCATGCAGGTCTTATGAGGTGTGGAAAGAGTTGCAGACTTCGTTGGACAAATTATCTGCGGCCCGACATCAAGAGAGGAAATTTTACCAGCCAAGAAGAAGACGTCATCATTGAGCTACATAGGATGCTAGGAAACAGGCGAGTTCCAAGATTAGGTTTACTTTCAAATTTGCACGTTAACGGTTATTACTTACGTGATGATATATATATATATATATATATATATATATATATATATATATATATATTTAGATTATGCAAATTTATGGTTAAGCATATATTATAATTTGTGATAGAAATTTAAGAGTTATTATTTACATGCATGTACAATATTGTTTATTAACCTCGTATATATATATACTGTGCATTCAGATGGTCAGCTATTGCTAATAGATTGCCGGGACGAACAGACAATGAAATAAAAAATTACTGGAATACTCACTTGAAGAAAACAAGAGCTCATGAACATCATCTTCAACGGCCAACCTCGTCTGATCATCCATCGTTGAGTTATGCCGGAAGTTTAGATTATCGTATTTATGCTCCAAGAAGATCTCCGCAAGAAGATTTATCCAATCCCGGCAAAAATATTGCGGCTTCTGGGAATTCCGGCAGGCTCCAGAAGCCTTCATCCAATAATAATATAAATGATGGAGATTCATCTCGCGATGACATAGTTTTCTGGTATAATGTTTTTGTAAATTCAGGAACAGATAATCCATCAATCCAAAACATGCCTAGTAGTTGATGATATATAAGAGGGTATTAAATCACTATTTAATAATGTAAAGGTGCAGTTCCATCTTTCATGAGGTAGCAAATACAATATATATATATAAAGTAATTAAATCATATTTGTCATTTGTCATTACTATATTCGTGAAAATTTTACATTTTCTGTGATGTATAGCACTTATAAGAAGTTCATTTTTAAATACTCACGTATGTTATTGGCAATTTTTTAGTTTTAGTATTGATTGTTGTCCAATTACGTTAGCTTTTGCTGAAGAGAAATTAAAGTCGTGGGTGAGACATGTCCTTGTGGATACCAAGAGCAGGGGAATGAGCATTTACTGTTTCTGCTTGATCTTTTAGTTAGTTTGTTTGATCTTTCAATCAATGTCCTTGAGTATTTTTGTTTTGCCTTGATTTTTCAGTTAATTTGATCTTTCGTTCAATTTGCTTGATCTTTCGGTCAATTTTCTTGATCATTTCCTTGGTCAATTTCACCAACGACAAATTCAATCAAGGAAATCGGTGGGTTTAAAACTCACCAACGACAAATTCAATCAATAGCAGTCTCATATAATCTTTGGTCTCATTTGAGACAGGTGTCAAATGAGAATTTGCCTTTGCTGAATTTAACAAGGCTAGTTTATGAAATTTCTTTAGCCTATGTGTTTGTTTTCCGAATTAACTAGGCAACGAAAAAATTCTATGGACTTCTAATTTGGTCTTTATGACATTATTTGCTATTGTCAAATTTGTAGATTTTGATTAGTTACTAACTTTGAATGCTCCAACTGAGCTATAGCTAGAGACTAAACCAATCAGATAATTTAAATACTTTCCAAAGTATTAGATCTTATGATTTATTTATTTTTTGAAAGAAAGATCTTATGATCTCTTGATATGTTTCATTGTTTTTGGCCCGAAACGTTTATTGCCTTTTATGATGGACTTGTTGAGTGCATCACGCTTGCTAGATTCGACTATAATACAATTATTTTTTTCTTTTTTGAAGTATGACTATAATATGATCAACTTTATATTAGTAGTAGCTTCTAGTTTGACTATTCGATAAACTGGGTGATTCACACCATGCAGCTTTAATATTTAAACTCAAAGTTTATTATCTATTTGCTCCAACTCCAACTCTAGCAAACCCGTGGGTTGATTTGAGAGGTTATGTGGAGGAGATAGAAAATTATCAAGCAAGGTGGGAAGCGATGGATAATCTCCGGTGGCTATGGGAGTTTCCGGGGTCGGCAACACCTTGAGTGAGGGAGGTTTGTTAGGCCTTTAATAGCGACCTTAACCGAGACTGTGAAGGGAGGTTTGTTCCCTTTGCGACTGCTTTCTAGCCTCGAAGCATCATTGTTGTTTTTCCAAGTTTTTAATCCAATTTTGGTCAAGGCTAGGCCTTGGACTGTTTGCTTGTTTTCATCATGCGTTTGAAGCAAGTATTGTTGGGGTCCTTATAGGGGAACCTCGGTTACGGTTTGTGTGTAAAATATCCGTAACAATCTGGTATCAGAGCGCGCAACTTTGGGACCATATTTTGCCTCGTTTCGGAAACGGGATATGATGTCAAAAGGTGGGACTTCAGCTGCTGATAGGTGTTCGGTGCTAGAAAGGGAGTATGATGGACTTCGGGAGCTGGTCATTTCCCAGAGAGACCTTATTAACGGGTTGAGCGAGAAATTGCACAAGATGGTCGGTGATGTGGACGTCCAGCCGTCCATGCGGAGTCGGAATCATCCGTCCAGGCGTCCAGGCGGAGTCGGGATCATCCGTCTATTCAAACATCAGTGATTTGATTATTATATTTAATATAATGATCAATAATTTGTTAAAAAAGATATGTTATTCCAAAAGGATGGCCGATATTGATTGCTACAGCAGCTCTGCATTTGAGTTCCGACCACTTCAAGGATCCCCTTTCGTTCAATCCCCGGTAGGTATATATCTATATATTAACTGATTTACGCCGTTCGTTTAATTAATGTTCTACTGGTCATCCATAAATATATATTTAAAAAAATACTTATGTTATTACACAGAATTTCCCGCAAGAAGTTGTGTCCAAATGCTTCATGCCATTCGGATCAGGAATGAATCAATGCGCATGAGCTGAATATAGCAAGGCATTGCTTGCCACTTTCTTGCATGTTATGGTCACTAAATATAGGTACTTTTCTTTCACATCAACATTGTTTTTCAAATATTTAAAGAAAAAACATGCTTATTAGAACAAGTCCAACATAAATGAATTAGCAATTGAAATTTCCACTGATATTTAATTATCAGTTTTTTACATAATGGGTTTCAATTAACTCTTTCTTTGTACCACCAGCAGTTGAGAATGCGATGACTCATTTTGCATTCCCATTTGAAGAATAACAATGATACCAGCCTTTTATTCACTACTCTTTTATTTTTACACCAGTTTTATGATATTACAATTCTACTCTAACCAAATGTACCATGTAGACAAATTTTTATGTGCATTACAATTACATATATAGTAAACGTGCATAGGAAATATAATGTTCATGTTCTAAATTATGCACTCTTTTTAATATATAATACAGATTCATTTTAGTTGACATATATGTTGGGGTGCATGTACCTTATAATTTACCACAATTTTAACTATACCTTCCAAGATTTCGAAATTCAAAACATCAATTAAGGCAGTTTCAGAACTCTCTTGATGGAGCTTTCGAATATCAATCTAAGGCGGTCCAATATTAGAATAACCACAAAGAAATGTTAACACTACAAAAAAAAAATGGTCTTTGCCAACATATTCTTAAAAACATTTTAAAGTTACGTCATAATAAGGAGATATTACCACAATAGATATATTACTAAAATTGAGTTTTGAAATTAAGTGTGGTAATAAATAGGTATAAGGACAATATGAAATTTGTGTTAGTATAAGATTGTATTGAGACACTTTGTAAAAAAAAAATCCTAACACCGTATGATTGTGTATGAAAATTAATACTATATTAACAATAATTTATGTAGGACGGTAAAAACTTAATTAACACAATTAAATTAAATTCCAATAAAAATAACAATGTGGTAATAAACTTATTACAACACTGTACCTTGTAATATTTTATTTATTTAAAATTCAAGTGCTTGCCATGTAAATAATTTACTTCTATAACAAATATTTTTTTAAAAAAAATAATCAGTGTGGTCAAAACTGAATTGTAACATTTCGTAGATATATGCCTTGTATGCCAGAGTTTTTTGTAGATCAGTTCAGTTCAATTATATATATTTATATATTTTCAGTTGAGTTAAATAAATTTAATTTTTTTCAGTTCAGTCAAATGTACTTAAATTTATTTCAGTTCACTTCAGTTCAATTAAATATACTTATATTTTTCAGTTCAGTTAAATAATATTTTTTAAGAGTGCTCCTTATTAAGAAAAGAGTGCTCCTTATTAAGAAAAGTTTTCCTAATAAAGAGTGCTCCTTATTAACAAAAGTGCATCTAAGGAGCACCATTGTGGATGATCTAAGGACCAAGATACCAACACAAGAGCAACAAATTTGCACATCCATTGTCCTATAAAAATATCCACTCAATAGACCAGAACTACCCGATAACCTCATTTCTCCAACAGCTCTCAGAATTGCTACCAAATGCCAAAACATACACCTACATACACATGAAATCAAACATTCGGCAAACAAAAAGCATCAATTTCAAGGGAAGAAAAACAGATAAAATGAGAGCATAATAAAATCATAATGAAACAATATTGTGCATCCAAACAAAAGAAAAACATAGTATCATTGACGTGCATTCAAACAAATGACGGGATCAATTACCATCATTATATTGAAGTACCCTGTGATATGGGGGAAATTCCAGCACAAAACCGTTTTCAATTGTGTTGTCTAATTTCAATTGTGTTTTTTAATTTCTTTTCAATTACCATCATTATATTACCATCTTTTATTTTTGTCTAATTACAGCAAGGATAAATGTTTTACTGTTCTACACTCAAGAAGGATTTAAAAGCAGAGTAGAAGTCATGAAAATAAACACATCACCAAATGTATTACATCACCAAATGTTTTTAATATATTTGCAGGTTTTTTCAAAAAAAAAAAAAAAAGAAAATAAACACATCACATCAATATGGAAGCAGGAAGCCTTAAAAATCAATCGATTCTACTCTTCACCCACATAATAAGCAGCAATATTGAAACACAGACAAATCAAACCGAAAGTTATGTGAAAAATCACACAATACATCTCCAGACTATTCATATAGTAATTTTTACAAATACCTTAAGTGCATTTTTAGATTCAAACTTTTCGCGTGTTTCAGATTAACCCAGGCACAAATTCGTAGAATCATGATATGAAATTGGGAAAATTACATGAAAAAAAAAAGGAAAAAGAAAGATGCGAGGACTCGCCGATGTTGCCGATCAGAGGAGCTTAATTAGCTATCGTACAATTTACCCATAGAATGGCCTTCAGAATTTAGAATATGGCAAGATGTCGAATATAGGGGTGGGCAAAAAAAAATCGAAATCGAAAACCGAACCGAAACCAAATGACCCGAAACTAATTAACCCGAATTCGAATTCAATAAATGGGTTACGGGTATCCGAATTCTAAAAAACCGAATTACAAACATGGGTTTTGGTTCGGATTTGGGTATTGAAACTCAACCCGAAAACCAACCCGAAAACCGAATTCAAAAATTAATATATAATAAAATAATTAATATACTATATATAATAATAGTAAAACTTGAAGTTAACCTTATTTCTAACTGTTATGGAGTTTGGAGTCCAGATTGAGAGATTGACAGTAATCTTTTAAATTGGTTATCAGAATATTGAATTTGTATTTCAACTAAACTCTCCCTCTTTTCTTATCTACGTTCTTCAGACTTAAATATCCAAAGTTTGAAGATTTGATTTCATTTGTCGTGATATTTGTATGAATGATTTAAGCATATCTATGTTTTAATTGAATAATTTTGATTGAGATTTTTTAGAAATTTTAGATTGTCCAAAATCTTGAAGTTGTAAATTGGGTTGTCCGGGTTCAAACCGAAACAAACCGAAACCCAAATAACCCGAATCCGAATTCGGAATTCGGGTTTATAGCTAATATGGTTCGGGTTTGGGTTTGAGATTTTTGAGGGTCAACCCGAACAACCCGAACCGAACAACCCGAAAACCGAATAATCCGACCCGATGCCCACCCCTAGTCGAATATGGCTATATCTCAAATTTAGACTTGTTTGTATATTTTTAGTCTTTTAATCTTGATTTAATTTGAGACAAGTGGCGCCATTTGTCTAATCATTTTCCCTCCTTTATGAAATCCAATAATTTCCAACCTTGGTTCTTGTTTTACTTTCTCTCTATTACGTTGTTTGCTAATTCTGAATAAAAAAGGTAAAAAAACTGTTTTATATGATATTATGAATTTTCAGTATATATATATATATGAAATAAATATAGATATATATATATATAAATAGTGTTTAAAATATAATATTTAAATTAAAAATATACCGGTCAAATTAAAATTATTTCAGTTTAGTTCAGTAAATTTAAAATTATTTCAATTCAGTTCAGTAAATTTAAAATTATTTCAATTCAGTTCAGTTCAGTAAATTTAAATTTATTTCAGATCAGTTCGGTTAAGTTCATTATTAATTTTTTGTTCTTTTAAAACAATCTTATACATGGTGATTTTGCTTATTATATATTCACATTTTCCACTAATGTAGTTAGCGGAGGTTGAGGTATTGTTTGAAAACTATCATAAGGGTGGCGAACACAATGACAAGCAAGATATTGACAAGAAAAGACAAAAAAACTTTCAACACTTTCTTGGTACAGAGAACACGGGTTATTCTTGTTTTAAATTCTTGATCATTTCAATTGATTTTTCTGCCTCACTAATTTCATACTAATAATTTCTTGTACAGATGCAATTGACATCGGAAGATTGCAAATAACCACAGTTCCCCAGTAAATGGTGAATCAATGGAAGCTACTCGATTTAGAATATTTAATATTTGTGATTTTTTGTGCAGGTGACACTTACTCAACAGATTTAAGAAGTATTTTGGCAGATTTGCACGATTGGATGCATTAGAGTAGTATTTTATTTTTCATTTATTTGGATTTTGATCGGGATATTCAAACTTTTAATGAATTTATCAATAATATTGATTGTTCAATTTCTAGTGTGGGATATTATTTATTACCATATAGTATAATTTTAGTTTATTACTATTTTATTAATCATAAACACGTGTTATCATACAAAACAGTTTAGAATGTTTTAATACTATGTAATTTGTCACACTTGTTTGTTTTGTTAATTTCTTTTTAAAACATTATAGTTTTGAAAAATCATGATTGAGGGTGTTTTTATATGTGACATAAAAGTACATTATTATGTGCTTTGCTTGTATGGTTGTCACAAGTGTAGTCTTATAAGACATTGCATTAATGTGTTAAAATAATTCTAATACAACACAAAATATTGTTTATTATATATGATAATGTGACACTTTTATTTGTCATATTCTTATTTTTTGTGACACGTGTAAATGTGTAGGTATAATGGGATCTATTGACATTAAATTAGTGTGTTAAAATTGTTCAAATACAACACAAGTTAATGTGGTATACTACTTATATTCCTACATCATCATGTGTCTTATGACATACCTATTCCTATAAATTAATGTGTTAACATTACTCAAATACAACTCTAGTTAATGTGGTAAACTACGTCTATTCCTACATCGTCATATGTCATATGACATACCTACCCCTACAATATTATTATTGTAATTACCAAAAAATATTTAGGATAATTATTAATTATCACAAATTGTATATATATAAATACAATATAATGTGTATGAATATATATCTTTTTTTTTTTGGGCAAAGCCATCCTTAAGGATGGGAGGATTATATTAGGCTCCTCAAACCTGTTAAATAACAAGAACAGAAAAAGAGGCATACGCCAATTTGTAGTACAAGATGAGAGCCCTAAGCTCATGAAGCAAAACTTTGCTTCCAAAAGAATGAAAGAATAGGCTAACTAACTAAAATTATACTCTACACAATATCTTATAGCCTCCGAACTGATTAGAGAATTGTCGAAACAAAACTCAACTTAGTCAAGATGTCAAAATAATGGTAGAGATTATGTACAACAAAAGAATCAGCCTATTCCAGTGCCAAGCAGTGACAAAGAAATTGAGCAAGCTCATAATTGCTTCCAGCAAAAATGGAGTGTAGATTGTGCAGTAGCAGTTCCATGTCAGAAGTGAGATCTCAGAATCAGCAAAGATAGAAGACTCATTGATGATTACATCAATGAGCTTCAGGATCTGCAAAAAATAGAGATCAATCAGTAGTTTCTATTCTGGAGATTCTAAGTGAGGGAGTACACATTTGATCTAGTCTAACTAAACCTTGAACTGTACTAGGAAGAGAGCCAAAACTAAAAGACAGATCATGTTGAGATTGTAAGCAAAATTTAGCTATGGCATCAGCAGGCTTGTTGGCTTCTCTATAAACATGCATTAGAGTATAGGAGGATAAACACTGGTTTATAGAATCAGCAAGTTGAAATAGTTTCCAGTGTGCAGTGATAGGATTTAAGATAGATGAGATAGCAATAAGACAATCTGATTCTATAATGATGGGTTCAGAAAAATCATTAGCACAACAGATAGCAAGTTTGATTGCCTTAAGTTCAGCCTCAAGAGGAGAACTTGCAGAAATATAAGAGCATTTCCCAGAGATAAAACCCCCTCTATTGTTTCTAATGACAGTGCTAATACCAGCCTGGAGAGTAGAACTACACCATGCTGCATCAACATTAATTTTCAAACCAGTAAGGGGTTTTGACCAAGCAATTTTAAAAATTATTGGTTTTGGTGGCTTTTTACCCAAGGGAAGGAAGCTATGATTAGCAATCTCTGAGTCAATAGCAGAAGATATAAAGAAAGGTTTAGCACAGAAAGTAAGAAAAATGAGCTCTTTGATCTGTCTAAGAATAATTACTTGGGAAGCAGGGATATTTTCATAGAGCCATTTATTTCTACTCTTCCATAGAATCCAGCAACTGATGGATGGAGTGATTCTAATGATTAAATTATGAAGAGCACTCAATCCATTATAAGTTAGATAGAAAGAGAGCCTTTCCCAAATAGATGAAAAACTTCTATCTGATATTCCCATAAAAGCATGCATTTTACTCCAGATGCCTAAAGTAAACTCACATGAGTTATAGAAATGATCTAGAGAGTCCTCATGGCAGCATTTAAAACATTTAGAAGGCAAGCAGATATGCATGGATTTAAGGATATTATCAAAAGGAAGAAAGGAGTTGATTAATTTCCACATAAAAACAGAAATTTTTTCTCAATTCTATGATTCCATAAATGCTGAATGGAAGAGATAATACCCCTAGACTTTCTGAGCTTGTTATATGTTGATTTAAAGGTGATTTGACCTTTGGAATCTAGCTTCCATATCAACCTATCATCTCTGTGTTCTTGGAGTTGAGTGTCCTGCAAAAGAAGAATTATGTCAGGAGAGAGATGAGATAACTGTTGCACAAAATGTGATTTATCATTGACAAATGTTGCAACAGTGCTATCTAAAGAAATGTTAGTATTAGAACTATCACAGTGATCCATGAGTGGACCAATATCTAGCCAATTAGAGGACCAAAAATTGCATTCTCCCTTTCCAATTATAACTCTGGAGTGAGATTCAGCCCAAGCATTCACTTTACATATCCTTTTCTAGTTGGAAGAGGTTTGAAATGATGCAGGAAGAGATGCTAAAAAGTGAGTCCACATGGCCTCAGTTTTTTGGAACTTCCACCACAATTTGACTGAGCATGTTTCAATAATGGTGTGAATAGATCGAAAACCTAGACCATTTTGGGAGATTGGATTACATAGGTCATCCCATTTTCTCCATGATTTCTTAGGTTTCTGTTCATATTCCCCTCAAAAGAAAATGCCCAGTTTTCTTTAAAATTTTTTCACTATCTCTTTGGGTGGAACTAGACTGTCCATATGTGCTGAGGTATAGAGTATATACAAGAGTTAATCAAAGTCAATTTACCACCAGTTGAGAGCCATTTGTTTTTCCAATTTAAAAGTTTTTGATCAATGGTTTCAAGCAGTGGCTGGAAATGAGCATTAAGAGCTTTACCTCTAAAAATTGGAACACCTAGATATTTAAAAGGAAAGCTTCCTATTTTCATATCTAAGGTTCTTTTAATGAAATTGATTTGAACTGGAGAGGCATGTTTGGAGATAAAAATATCACTCTTATTGTAGTTAATTTTTTGACCAGTGACTTCCTCAAATTTTAACAAAAAAGCTTTGAACCTAGTCAAAGTTAATCTGTTAGCATTTTAAAAAACCACTGTATCATCATCATAACTTAAGTGTGAGACTTGCATGGCATTAACAGGAAGATCAAAATACTGCATTTTACCTTTTTGAAAAGCAAAAGATAAGCTCCTAGAAAAAGCCTCTAAAAAGATATTAAATAGAAAAGGAGAAAGGGGGTCTCCCTGTTTGATACCTCTTGTGGCTTGAAAAAAATCCAACAGGCTTACCATTGATGAGTACAGAAAACCATGCCTGAGAGAGATTCTGCATGATGCTAAAAATAAACTGGCCATGAAATCCAAAAGTCATAAGAACAGCATGTAAAAAATGCCACTTAACCATATCAAATGCCTTTCTAAGGTCAAGTTTAATGATGCAATTTGGATCCTTAGTTTTCCTATTGAGAAATCTGACCATTTCCTGTAAAAAGATGACATTATCAGAAATGTCTCTTCCTTTCATAAATGCAGATTGATTAGGTGAAATAATTTTTGACATTAAAGGTTTAAGCCTCTCCATGAGTAGTTTGGAACAAATTTTGTTCAAAACATTGGAGAGGCTTATAGGCCAATAGTCATCAAAGGAAGCAGGAGTGTCCAGGTACTGGCTATTCCCTTAGGGAGTTCCTTGCCTTGTTGGAATTCTGAAACTGTACAAAGAAGGTCAGAGGATATAGTGTCCCAGGATTTAATGAAAAACTTGGCAGTGAAGCCATCTAGACCTGGGCTACTATTTTTGTTGAGTGAAAAAACTATCTCCTTAAGCTCTGACAATGTGACTGGACTGAGAAGTTTCAGATTGTCATCATCTGTGATGAGTTTTGGAATCTGGCTAAGGAAGTGTGACTGAAAGAAATCACTATCTGGCAGGCTATCATCAGAAAGGAGTTGTTGATAATATTGAATAGCTTTATTTTCAATATCTGCTATATTATCAAGCCAAATACCATCAGAGCTCTTGACTTTTGTGATGCTAAGTCTGCTTTTTCTTTCTTTAACACAGTTATGAAAGAATTTAGTATTGTTATCCCCTTCTTTAAGCCATTTAACCCTAGCTTTCTATTTCCAGAAGTGCTTTTGTTCATATAAAGCTCTAACTAGTTTGGCTTTGGAAAGTTTTAGTTTCAAAAGTTCCTCAAGAGAGTTGTTAAGGTCAGAAGCAATTTCTTGAACCTCTAACTCTCTTTCTGCTTTTTCAACATTTTCATGAACATTTCCAAATTGATTTCTATTCCAGACCTTAAGGACTTTTTTTAACCTTATCATTTTAAGGAAAAAGCCTGATTCAGCCATTGGTATATTCCAATTATCATTGATAACAGAGCTGAATTCAGGTCTTTTGTACCATGTGTTGAGGAATCTAAAGGGTCTAGGTGAGGAGAGGACAGAGCTACTTATGGTAAGAAGCATAGGATTGTGATATGAGGTAGCTCTGTTAAGGATTTGAATAGAGGAAGAAGGGAATTTAGTGCTCCATTCAGAAGTGCATAAACCTCTATCCAATCTCTGTCTGGTGGGAATTCTTCTCTTATTGGACCAAGTGAAGAGATTCCCAGCAGTGTTGATTTCCTCTAATGCTAAGGAATTGATAAAATCATTTAAGTCCTTAATACTACCTAATTTAGGTGAAGAAGGACCTCTGTATTCATGTATAGAAGTGATAGCATTAAAGTCCCCTATGAGAAGTGAGGCCGAATGGGAATAGGACTGAAGAGAGGACCATAGTTCTTTCCTCCCCTTTTTAGTTCTCAGACCACATACAAAGAAAGCATCCATGTCATTATTAAGACAGTTACATCTAATATTAACATGTAAAAATTGTAAATGATCATGCATTAAAGAAACATATATGTTAGATGACCAGAATAACCAGATTTGGCCAGAGCAGCCATACATGCAATTATCAAAGTGAAGTAATTGTCTGTACAAATCACATGTAGAGTTATCATGCATAGGTTCAATGAGACAGATAAGATCAAACCTATATCTAAGAGACAAGTTAACCAATCTATCAAGAGATGTTGCCATCCCTCTAAGATTCCAAACTAGAAATTTTGTATTGATGTAATTCATGAGGAAACTTCATTGGAGCTCTTTGACCTAGTCATTATCCTATTAAACTGAGTCATATAGGAATCATTCTTAGGTTTAGATGCTTTTTGACCTTTTTTTGATTTTTTAACCAAATTATCAGGCAGAGAGGAGCTTACCATTGATTCCCTTACCTGTGAGGATGATTGTGAATCTAAAATGTGAGGTTCCTCAATTTGAACTTCAGGCTCATCCATCTCTTCAGTAGCAAGTACATGAAACCTGTTCTGGTACTTTTTCTGCTGAGATTGAAAATACTTTTTAGCAGCTGACAATGTATTGAAAGGGGAGAATACCTTACTCTGTTTGGTCAATGAAAGTGTATCATCTTTAGCTGAGATTTTTCCTTTCCCTTTCTGATGAGCAGGGTCTGTCAGGGGAGTGGAAAACTTTATGGTCATTTCCTTAGTATGAGAGGATGACTGAGATTCATTATTATTCTGGGGTGAGCCATAGACTGAAATCTCCGAGCTTGGAGATTCTCCCAGTTGAAAGATATTTGCCTCAGCAGTAAATATAAGAGCTGGTGGATTTGGGATAATATTGTCAATTTCAGTCACCACCATACAATCAGACAGCTCGGGATTGGAGTTAACCACTGTGGTATTCACTTGTTCCTCAGAAATTATAATCTCAGGGGTTATTACTGGGGTGGTTACTGATTCAGAGGGAGTTTCAGTAACAGTAGACTTGGGGACCTTTGGCTGAGGATTTTTAGGCACGTAGTTCTTCTTGGTTTGTTGAAATCTATGGAACTGAAGAAACTTTTGAGCCCCCTTTTGAGTCTGGAGAGTCTTGGCCTTGTTTTGGTCAGTAGTACCAGAAGGACCAGCATTTTCCTCCTTCTGAAGAGAGGTGATTTCAGGTGGGGATGGATCAGCTATAGTTTTACTAGGCAATTCCTCAACCTTGTTAGACTGCCCCTGATGCCTAGCTCTTTTAAGTTCAGGATGCAGAAAACCACACTAATCATCACAGTGTCCAATACATTTACAATGAAAGCAATAGTAGGGAAGATCTTCAAACTCAATAGGTAATTTAGCTACCCCATATTCAACGCCATCTTCCTCTACTCCCACTCTAATATAGTTAGGTAATTTCTGCTTGACATCAATCTCCACACAGATTTTTATCACTGATGGCCCAGATAGAGTAGATGTTGCAATATCCATTTTGATAAACTTTCCTATCTGATTGCCCATAGACTCAATCATTGCATGATTATAGAAGAAAATCGGTACCTTTGGAATGTTTACCCATACAGGTACAATAGATGATTCAGCTTCAGGGGAGAAATCCATAGTCCATTTAAGGACCTTCATAGCAGCACCACTGAAGTTCCAATTCCCTTTTAGCCAAAACCGCTGGTAGTCTTCTTTAAGTTGGAATCTGATCAGGATGTGTCTGAAGTCGATTGAGCCGAGCTAATATTTACCCTTGAAGTCAACCGATTTGAAGGCCTCTTGGAGAGCTTTCATGGATGGTTTACCCCGAGCGAATTTACCGATCAGTGCATTCTGGTAGTGGATAGCAAGAGATTCAGCTTCTTTGCGAGTGACAATGCAGGCAATCTCTCCCTTGTAGAGAGTTTTGGGATTGATTTCAGGGTTGGATGGTAGGGATGTGGTTAGTGGTGGGGGCGGTTAGCTAGAGCTGAGAGAAAAGTTCTGCCAGGGCTAAGCCCGCCGCGGATCGGCGGAGGAGCCGCCATGGCTGGAGTTATGGCCGTTTCAGACCGTTGAGATGTCAGAACGGCCAAATTGGGATAAGAAAGAGAGGCGGAGATTGTGAATTAGGGGGAAAGTATGAATAGTAGTTAATCCCCCTACATGGGCATCAACACTATTGTATATTTATCTATTTAATAAATTAACTATTGTATCAACAAGTACATAATAAGTGCGATTAACTATTGCCCAACACTATTGTATATTTATCTATTTAATAAATTAATATCCAAAATTAACTATCTAAACACTTTAGACTTATTATAACACCGGCTAAAACCACATATTAAATTAGTGTTGGGATAGACTAAAGTGTCACCATACATATAATTTTCGAACAATTTTAAGTGTCTATAAAGACCCTTTTTCTAGTAGTGTATGTTGCAACCATTATTAATTTGGCTCAACGAATATATAGTCTCGTGTCATGTTGTGTATTATGTTGTTTTTTTAAGATTGGTTGTTTTTTTAAAAAAATAATAATTAAAACCATCAATTGATAGGAGGATAATTGATGGCTCCACAATTCAAATAAAAGTACAAAAGATGCCCGAAGGCTATTAGTGGGTCTGAAGACTGATCAGCCCAAAAGGCTTTGGTAAGCCCGAAGACATTGTGAGAGGACATGAAAATGTATAAAAATCTAGTAATAAGAGTTACAATGTCTCGTGTCAGTGCAGCATATCTAAATCTAATCTAAAATAAAGAAATGATGATGGTAAAAAGTAATGATCGCAACCAACCACACTTTCAACCAAACAAACACCTAAAATTTTGTGATCCCTTCCTGCTCATTTATATTCCGGCTCCACTCGGTCTCTCAATAGTCCCGGACTGGCAGAACTTGATAAGAGACTTTACGAGTTGGTAATGGGAATGAGGTTGATAACAGACTCTAGATGAACATGAATACTAGCCCAACTGCCTAAACCAGCACAAGTCTTGTATGTACAGCTGCTTCCAACACTGAATCTAGGGGTGTCGCCGGAGGTAATTAATAGTTTTACCTCAAATATTTTTTTTTCTTTCAAACTTAAAATAACCACAACGACAATCAAAAATAAATCACCAATCTGCAAAGCTACTGTTTACCAACGTCAGATGCGCTTCTAGACTTCCATTTCCCATATCCACCATTCAAAACTTGAACTAATGACTTAGGAGCACGCTGCCAAAATTTCAGAAAATTTGAACGGTCGGATTTAGAGATATGTCACTTTTACAGAAACTAGGACAACATTTTTGAAAACATGAATTTTCGACTCGTTCTTGAATTCTTTTGCTCCTTTCAATTTTGCTCTGTTCAATCCCTTCGATCTTGTTCTGATACCAGTTGTTGGGAATTTTAATCCCCCCACAAATCAAAAATAATAACAAACAAGAGAACAAACACACACACCACTTTACGTGGAAACCCAAATGGGAAAAAAACCAAGAAACAAACAACTACAATCAACAAGAAAAATAAAAGAGTTTACAAATACTACCCGCGTCACAAATACTTGAGGGCACACCCACACATGATTTTCCAAAGCCGATGAACGACCAAATGGATTGCCGCACGTCTCGCACTCCAGCCCGAGCCCGAGCCACTGCTTGTAAACCCTTTTGTGATGATTGTCCTATTGTTACCTCATCTTATCAGGGTCCACTGATCTATCACACCAAAGGCAGCTCCAACGAATGAACGTTATGGGTTGCACTTGAGGGAGTACTTCAGGCTTAGGGACAGCGGATACCTCTACCTCCAACTTGTGCATGTGACACGTTGCACTTGAGGAACATGGACAACTTCAGGTACAACTGATGCAACAAGCACGGACCAAAGATAGATGGTGTTTTCCGGTGTCAAGAAAATAACCAGAAGATTGACCTTTAGCAGCCTCAACGGGTAGGGTGGCCGAGGGGTGGAAGCCAATGCCTGTCGGTGGCTGAGGCATGCAAACGCGGGAAATTCTCGAGACTAAGAAGCCTTGGATTTTGGTATGTGTCACATTTCAACCCTTTTTGTAATGAATTTTATGACAATTTTTCCAATATTGCATCATCTGAGCAGGGCCCACTTGTTTATCACAACAGATGCACCTCCAACGTGTGAATGTGGCAGGCTTTACTTGTTGCACTTGAGGGAGTACTTCAAGTTTTACTTGATGGCCATCTGTTGTTGGAACTTGTCAAGGATAGATCGTGTCTTTTGGTGTCACGATCACCGTCGAAAGATTGATATTTTGCAGCCTCGGCGGGTAGGGTGGCCGAAGGGGTGGAAGCCTATTGGTGGCTGAGGTGCATGTAGACATGGAAATCCTCGAGACTAAGCAGCCCATAATCCCCCTACATGGGCATCAACAAGTACATAAGTTGTTGAAATATTATTCATTATTAATCTTATGTAATACATATACAAAACCAATTCGTTGAGTTTTTCGTGTGTAAATTGGATAGATTTGTAAATTCACGCTTAATTGTTTGTTGAATACAATCAAATTTTCCAAATAAATACAGTACAAAATACAGTACAAATATACTTATACAGTACAACCAACTTATTTGGTATGAATATACGAACTAATTTATTTGTAGTAGTTTTGTAATATTACCAAAATTTGTACAAGGAACGGAAGCACAACTTAAATTACCAAAATGATGTGATTAATTTAGAAATGCTACAACCAACTTATTTGGTATAATTATACAAAAATAATTTATGTGCATAAACTTATTACTATTTTAGTAAAAAAGAATACATATTACTATTTTGACACAAGTCTAAGGAAAAAAGTCAAGGCTAAATGAAACTTGCTATATGCGGGTCAATTTTTCTCGTGCATGTTTGTTTTTTGACCAAAATACTCTTATTATAAATTGCCATGAACAATCCTGCTCGCGGAGGAGAATTCAAAATTGTCATTTACAAAATCTAATTCATTTCGGGTAATACTCAAATTGGAGCCAAAATTTTGACAACATTCAACTTTCGCCCCTTAAATTTTCTCACATCCATCTCCAATAGTATATGCTTGTTATAATGTATATTAGTGTAAAAGTACCCTAAAAAAAATTAAAACTAGTAAATAAGCATCACTACAAAGAGTGAAATAAAGCTACATAAGTAGAATCACATTCAAAACCCCATGCTTTTATTTGGTGCATGAGCATCACTATAAAGAGTGAAATATACTATTGTTGGTACCATGGTAGACGTAATTTATTAATCAATTTTAATGATAATGTATTGTCTGATTTTTCTCGGTAACTTTGAAAATTTAAACGAAATGTTATTGATCGATAATTCTCTTTCTTTTTTGGACAAACATTAGATTTCCCAAAAAAGGAATATATGACAAATGAGATGAGCTCCGATTTGACCCAGTCCAACTCAAAAGTTCAGAGCTAGGACCTGTCCAGTTCAGTTGATTCAATCAACAGTTCAACCTTCAAATAATAATTAATACATTATAAAAAATTATTGCAAAATAAGAAACAAAAATATCTAAAATCCACCAAATTTAATGACATGTAACGACATTAGACTTCATTATTTAAATTATAAATTATAAATATTGTGTTTTAGCCCAATCAGCACCAATCAACTCCAACTACATTAGTTTCAACTGAACTGGACATTGCCCTATTCCCACTCAATACGGCTGAGCAACTCCCGAAATCTTATGCCTACTCAAGCTATCATGGAGCTTTATACATGGAAGGCATTACTTTCAATTGTTAGTTTGTGTATGTAAAAAAGATGGTTATTTCACCCTAGTCACATTATTTTTCATTCTACCCACTTTAAAAACTTATAAGCTATGTGTGCATGAGACTTGTCCATGATCCTGATGCTATCGCATTATTTTTCAAAGCTTTTACATTTGGGTGATAAAAGTTGTGCTTATAAGTAAAACAGGTTCAAAAGTGTTTCTTTTTAAAACTGTTTTGACCAGATTCTGCTATTGTGAACCGAGTTTTTTTGTAATGGTTTCACAAAATAACTATTTTTGACAATTTACCAAACAAAAAAAATCTAAGTTCTAAGCACATCAGTTAAAAATGTGTGCTAAACAGACCCATAATCTCAATTTTTTAAAAAATAAAAAGAAAATATAGAAATGAAAATTACTATAAATTCACACCATTCCACTCAAGAAAAGTAACTTGACTAATAACTTGGTTAGCTAAAAATAAACGTTCACGGTGGGACTCGAACCCACAATCTCCCGCTCCGGAGGCGAGCGCCTTATCCATTAGGCCACGCGAACTTCTTGTTGGTTCTCAATGAAAGTGTAATATAATACTGATGACTTCTGTTTTAAAATGGCAACGTCACCTGCGACGGCTAAACAACATCCTCAATTTCGTCAAACTCAAAACAAAACCCATGAAAAAGCCCTAATATCCAGTTTTTCAGAGCTTAAAAATCAGCAAAGGGAAAAGAAACGGATTAAAGATTGAAAGCATGGCTCTATCCATATCCTCAGGCTTAGTACAGTGCCCCAAGGTCTTTCCGTCACATTCTCGGCCAAGTTATAATCTCAGAAGCTCAGCTCAACTACCCAGAATCAACCCTACTAGCCTCAGGTAATTTCAGTTTCTCTAAGCTTCATGAATTGCTAAGCTTGTAGTAGTTTGACGTTTTCAAAGTTTTCCGATAAAAACTCAAGAAAATGTGATGGATGATGATGGGTGGCCTCCCAAAAAACTAGTCTTTTCGTGATTATCAATGTGCCATGAAAGTCTATGTTGGGATTGGATTAGAATAAAATTTTATTGTTTTACTGAATTCCTTCAGGCTCTGTAGAATATATAAAGTTAATAAGTGTGTGATCCGGGCTGCGTCATCTTCTGCTGCTGGAAGTTCTAGTTCTGACAGTGAATTCAATCCATACGAGGTATGTGCATAGTGTTTCTAAGTGCAGTTGTTGGAAGAAAAGACCATTTTAAACAGGAAATTGTCATTTTGTGGTAGATTCTTGGTGTGAGCCCCATTTATAAGTTTGACAAGATCAAGGAAATATACGCCAGGAAAAAGAAGGATGCTGAACGCAGTGGCGATGAAGCTCTTTTGAATCAGGTATATTTTTTCCAGTCCATTTAGTCTTTGTATTTTTATAATGTCATTGCATAGTTTATGTAAGTTTTTTTGTTTTCCTTGGCTAATATGAGTGTTGCCTATTTGGGATACACTTGGCATTTTCAGTTGGAGAGTGCATATGACAAAATTATGATGGCTCAGTTGATGAAGCGGAAGAAGGGTGAAACTTTTGGCTCTTTTAAGGTACCATGAAATCGATTCTTCTCCTTGTAAACTCTTGATGACTTGACCTTATGTCCATGTTTGTAAACTCTGGCATTTTCACTTAAAAACACGTGATGGCAAAAAGATTTGAGCCTAATGACCTTACATTTGGGATTGTTCTTTTGTGAATTCTTGAATGGCCTGTAGTTGCCACTATGTTGTCGTATGTGGCTGAGTAGGAAGGAAGTATGTAATGCAATCACAGAAAGTAGATTAGTTACAACTACTCCATATTCTTCGAACTTGCTTTCAACATAAAAGAAGCCTTATACTCAAGTGTGGCGTGAAGATAATGCTCAAACCAAGGGTTTATATGTTCTTAGTTACTTATGGGCTTAGTGAAGGTCTGAAAGGATACATTTAAATATTTGTTGTTGTTTTCAAACTAGGTCAACTACTCTTATGATGAGTGCTCACAGAAGTAGCAGAAAATATCATTTCAACTCCAGGATAAATGGAGACTTAGCTCTCTATTTCTAGATAAAAAGGATTTGTAAAGTTGAACCCAAAGAGATAAAATGGGTTTAATGGTATCTGTGTTTCACTTGAATTTTTTCCAGTATTACATTTAAACTCTTGAAATGATCAGAGCATAATATATGACAACCTGTATATTACTATTATTTTAGGTTAAGTTTGTGCCACTCATGAAACTGTTGAATGCCTATAAACCAATATATGCTGGTTAAATGCAGGGTTAGTAAGTTTACATTATCACTTACTTTATGAAATTTCAGGTCTCAAAAGATATAAAATTTGCTGATAAGCTGCCAATGGTACCTTGGGGCCCTAGGTATGCTTACCTCAGTAAAACTCATGCAATTGTTCATATGTTAGATTTTTTTTTTTCTATGATTTTTGTTATTATTAAATGACCAAATACTTTATATCTGCGATGTCTTGGACTTATGGCAATGGACCATGTTCAAGCTATTTTAAATTCTCCCCAATGTTGCAGTGTGGATTCCACAGTTACAGCTGTTATTCTATTCTAACTGTAAATATGCAACATCTTGGGGTCAACAACTTTTACTACAGAATTTTGATGTGCATCAATCATCATAATTTCCGATGAATATTTCTTGAATGCCAGTACAATTGTACAATATATTGACTGTGTCTTGTTTGGCAAGGCTTCGATGCTACAATGCTTTTGCCTGAGATTACCAGCGTCTTTATGCAAGATACTGATGTTAGTTTGTCATTATTCATGATAGCGATATGATTATGTAAATATTTTATTATCTTAGAAATATTTGATGTCAACAAAACATCAAGTTTGATATCACTCCGTCCCAGCCATAACTGCACACTTTTTGGTCAATTTTTTCAGAGCATGTTTGACCATGAATAACTTTATTTTTATACTTTATTATGGTCTAAAACTTTTATAGCTAAAAAATAGAGCGCATTGTGAATCTAACCATATCACATATGATATTATTATAGCACATATGCCAATTGCAATTTACGGTCAAACATGCCCAGACAAAGTTGACTAAAAAGTGTGCAGCTTCGGCTGGGACGGAGGGAGTATATTATTTCCATAACCATCTATCAAACTGATGGGTGATTTCCCAATTAGCAAAGAGTATTGCATAGTCTAATTCGTTTTTTTATTTGTTTGCTCCTAGGTTTGCCAAATCTGATGACAAGGATATAAAGATCAACTTGGGAATCTCTGCTCTTTTTGTAAGTTATAATAATTTCTTTGGTTGTATAGTTTGGTTTGACTATGAATTTCACATATATTAGATGATATATAAGTATATGAAGGTGCTGTGTCACACACACATATACATGCACACACAACAAGATTGTGTTTTATTGGGCTGGGAAGGGGCCACCTTTAGTAAGAATTGCACATCAATGAAAATGGATATATCCTAAGAGCCATGTAGAAAAATTAAATGTTTGAACATTAGTGTATTAACTTTCCCTCATTCGAATGCAGGTAGCTTGGATTTTTTTCACACGTAATGCTGAATGGAAACCTATACAGTTTCTGGGTTTCGCCTTTGTTTACAGAATATTTGAGAAATTGAAATTGTATGAAGCAGCTGCAACTCCAACCTTAAATGTAAGTGTTGCCTACTAGTGAGGTGTTTTTAGTATTTTGTATATAATCTTCTTGTTTTTAACTCACCTTAATTTACTCCCTGGGCTTGGCGAACTGCCGAACTTCTTTTCCTTAAAGATTGAAAGTTTATGTTGTTATTGATTGGCATCAGGAATACGGTGAAGATGAAGGCAAGATGTTGAGAATGGGAAAGAGATTGCTAAGATCTCTTTGTCTGGTTTTTGGCTGTATGACAATAGCTTCAGTGGTACGTTGCTTGGTTTATGAAATTTTATGTCAAACTTAAAGAATATCTTCGTGTACAACTTTCTTAATACTTCTTGAGCATTTTTGCCTGGGGTACCCTGAGAAGTTACACATAATGATCTCAACTTGCAATGATAGTAAGAAATGAGATCTCACATCTCACCTTTAGTATTTTAGTACACTAGCATTTACTAGGAAGTGGAAAATATAGGCAATCTGAGATCTCAGTGATTTTTTCTCTCTTATGCTTTTTGATGAATTGACATAATTTACTTTCTTGTGAAGATTTAGTTTCTCAATTGTTCTATTGCAGGGATACACCGGCGTCCTAAATCTCATGGAGAGTACAGCTGGCTATATTCCTCGCTTCTTGTACTACAATCAGGTGTGTTATCTTTGATTTAAAACTGTGAAGGCAAACATTTTTTTTATGCATCAAAGTAACTTGTAATACCTGAAACATGCAGTACTATCAATTTTGGCACTGTTCAAGTTCACCTTAAAATTTTTGCATAGTGAACTGAAACATATGCATGACTGATGTTCCTACTATAGTTTACTGGTTGATCATATGTTCCTCAAGGTTCATCATATGTATACGTCAAGGTTCATCAGATGTATACGTTAAATGGCACATTTATATTGTGTTCATTATGGAAAACTTTGATTTACTAGAAATAGAAACAATATACATTGGCTGCTCCACATGTCTCGGAATATCTGACTGGTGGAATCGTTAACCATGTGCAGGAAATGCTTGTCACTATTTCAACAGCAGTCGGTCTATTTATTTTGTCATCGTTTTACAGATAGGATATGGCAGAGTTGCGGAGTTGCATAGATGAGCTAGAACTAGAAGTGCCATCATAGTTCGGTATAAATTTTTGTATCTAAATTCTAGTTTATACTAAGTAACATTTTGGTTGCTTGAGTTGATACCAGTTACTGGAGAGCATTTTTCTTCTCAAAAGGTCAACCTGGATGAGAATGGAAGGTTGGAGTTTTCACCAAAGCCAAATTGTTGTTATTGTTGTTGTTGCCATTATAATGCCTTTTCAGTTGTTTTGACTACACACTCAATAAACATCAGTGAAAATCAGTGTTGATAGAAAAATTTGAAAAAATTGATTCACTCCATTAATCATCAAAAAGGTAAAGAGGAAATGTAAAAATTTCCCTTATGCTCTATAAATTAAAGCAAAAAAGGAACGTGCTATAGTAAAAAGAAAGGCAAAGTGAAGTGTATAGTAATAGCAGTATAGGTAAAGTGAATTCACATCTTAAAAATTATTTGAGAGTTTTACATGATCTGGTCATATCAAGTCTTATATGCTTCAGATCTTTTTAAATTTCTCATAGTGTGCACAAAATTTTATAATCATATATATTCCTTATACTTATACCATTTTTTATACTTTTATCATTGATTCCTCACTAAATAGATTATATATTAACGTTTAGATACATCGTTTGTTCCAAAAAAAATTGTCTCATTTCATGCTAAAAAAGTTTAACAATCATACGACAAATGAATAAATGAGAGATGTTGAATTGACAACAAAATTACAAGATTTTAACCATATAAGCAAGTAGCATAAGAGCAAGTCCAATAGCTTCCCTACAAGATTCTCCAAGATATAGTATTACATCCCCATATTCCCTATCTTTTTTTGCTTCAACTCCAATAGCTTCCCTAGTGTGGGGATTATAATTTAATTCATGTGCATTAAATTTCAGTATTTTATATCTTTATTTATGTTTTTCACTATTTAAATATATTTTAAAATCTTAATATTTTAAATTGCGTATAATAAAAAAATGTGAAAATATATATTATTAAAATACACATTACAACGAACATAACAAGATCTCACATGATAATATTCAAATTTATATATGCATGCGAACATAGTCATGTAAGATCTACTTACGTTTGTTATAATATGAAAATTAAGAATGTATTATTTTTATAATTTTTTGTTGTATATAACTAAAGATATTTACATTTGAAGTGTATATTTAATTTGTTAAAAAATAAAAACAAACAAATGAATAGGAAAATAATCAATCATAAATGCAAAGACATTAAATTTTGTTTCCCCAAATTATTTTCTCTTCCCTCTTCAAAATCTCCAAGTTGGAGAATGGGTTGGGGAAGCTGTTGGAGCAAAAAAAAAAGGCAAATTCCTCAAATTGGGGAAGATGTTGGACTTGCTCTAAAGTTATATTTTAAAACAATTCACGCGTTGAAGGTATAAATTAGATATGATTTTAACTATTTTAGAGTTAGATTCATACTCATCTATAATCCACTAGGTTCAATAATTAGGAGTGGATGTGCATTCTGATTTTTTTTTTTTTGAAGAATGATATTGCATTCTAATCATGTCCTTTTAATATGATGTTTTTCATATGATATAATTTTGTATTTTATTTTATTTCGAAATTTTTCCATGCTATTGGTTTACTTTTTCTAGAAAAGAAAAGGAAAATTATACCGCCAATATATACCCTAATAAATCCGGGCATAGGAAATCAAAGCCCGAAACCTTAGCCCATAAAACATCACTCCCCCGTATTCTCACCCCCAAAATCCCCTCACGAACGATCGGAGGGGCCACCGATTAACATCGCCGGACGCCGGCCGTTGAAGAATCCGAAGCTTGATATTTGGTCGGAGAAGTAAGAAAATCCGGCAAGATGAGGATTATGATAAAGGGCGGGGTGTGGAAGAACACCGAGGATGAAATCCTCAAAGCCGCCGTCATGAAGTACGGCAAGAATCAGTGGGCTCGTATCTCCTCTCTCCTCGTCCGCAAATCCGCCAAGCAATGCAAAGCTCGCTGGTACGAATGGCTGGATCCTTCCATCAAAAAGGTACGCTTTCAGTTTCTAATTTTTTTGTTTCTTGTAACCCTAGGAATCAATTCAAGCTGATAGGTGCTGTATAACACGTTTGTTCTTTGTTTGGCATGATGTTGGTGTAATTATATTGTAGGAATGTAGTTTTTTAGCAATGTTGTGGTTCAATTCCGGAGATTTGTCATGCTTTGCTGCTTCAGTGTTAGGCTTTTATTGTTTTATCCCGTTCTTTATTAGTTGTGCTGAGATGTACTTGAGCCTAGCTTGTGCATTCATGTGTGAGATTTTTAGGCTATTAGAGAATGAGAACAGCATAGTTTTTCTAAAAATTAGAGTTTTTGATGCTTAACCTCGTTAAAATAGTTCAGTTTTTGGTTGTTTCTATTGATTGCGAGCTTATTGATAAAAAAGACTAGATTTTCCTATTTGTAGTGTTTCTGCTGTGCTCTTTATTGATAAAAAAGACTATAAATCTTATTTTTGTTTTTCTTGGCACTATTGCAGACTGAATGGACTAGAGAAGAGGATGAGAAGCTGTTGCATCTCGCTAAACTTATGCCAACGCAGTGGAGAACTATTGCTCCGATTGTGGGTCGAACACCGTCTCAGTGTCTTGAAAGATATGAGAAGCTCCTTGATGCTGCTTGTGCCAAGGATGACAACTATGATCCTGGAGATGATCCTCGTAAGTTGCGTCCTGGAGAAATTGATCCAAATCCAGAAGCAAAGCCTGCTCGTCCAGACCCTGTTGATATGGATGAAGATGAGAAGGAGATGCTTTCTGAAGCACGTGCTAGATTGGCTAACACGAGAGGTAAGAAGGCCAAGAGGAAGGCTAGGGAGAAGCAACTTGAAGAGGCTCGTAGGCTTGCTTCCTTACAGAAAAGGAGAGAGTTGAAGGCAGCTGGAATTGATATTCGTCATAGGAAGAGAAAGAGAAAGGGTATTGATTACAATGCTGAAATCCCCTTCGAAAAGAGACCTCCCCCAGGCTTTTATGATGCTGCAGAAGAAGATAGGCCTGTTGAACAACCTAGCTTCCCTACAACTATTGAAGAGCTAGAAGGTGAGAGGAGGATTGATAAGGAAGCTCGTCTGAGAAAGCTTGATGCTGCTAGGAACAAGATTGCAGAGAGACAAGATGCTCCGGCAGCAATATTACAAGCAAACAAGCTCAATGATCCACAAGCAGTGAGGAGAAGATCAAAACTGATACTTCCTCCCCCACAGATACCCGATCACGAATTGGAAGCCATTGCAAAAATTGGTGTAGCAAGTGATCTCCTCGGGAGTGAAGAGTTTGCGGAGGGCCATGTGGCAACTCGCGCACTTCTAGCAAGCTATGACCAGACTCCTCAGTATGGAATGACTCCATTACGAACTCCTCAAAGAACACCTTCTGGTAAGCAAGATGCACTTAAGATGGAAGCTGAAAATCAGAGGAGGTTGACTCAGTCTCAAACACCTTTACTTGGAGGACAGAACCCTATGTTGCACCCTTCTGATTTCACTGGAGTCACTCCAAAGCGAAAGGAAATCCAAACTCCAAATCCACTCTTGACTCCTTCAGCAACCCCTGGAGCCTCTGGTCTAACACCTAGAATTGGCCTGACACCCGCAAGAGATGGATACTCTTTCGGTTCAACACCAAGAGGAACTCCAATCAGGGATGGATTGCATATCAATGAAGATATGGATATGCGTGATGGTTCCAAGATGGGGCGTGCAGATGCAAAAAAAGAATTTATTAGTTCTTTGAAAAGTCTCCCACAGCCTAAGAATGAGTACCAGATGTCCCTGCAACCGACTGTTGAGGAAACTGAAGAGCCAGTAGAGCAGATTGAAGAAGATATGTCAGACAGGCTAGCCAGAGAGAGGGCTGAAGAAGACGCTAGGCAGCAAGCTTTGCTTAGAAAAAGATCCAAGGTACTTCAGAGAGAACTACCAAGGCCTCCTGCTGCTTCTTTGGATTTGATTAAAGAATCTTTGGTCAGGGCTGGGGAAGATAAGAGTTCATTCGTTCCTCCAACACCTATAGAGCAGGCAGATGAAATGATCCAAAAGGAACTTGTTTCATTGCTGGAACATGATAATGCGAAGTACCCGCTCGATGATAAGGCGGAGAAGAAGAGAGGAAAGAAAAGGAAGGCTGCTCCTATTCCAGAGGTAGAAGATTTTGCAGAAAATGAGTTGAAAGAGGTATGCTTTCTACTTCAATATTACGTATAACTTTAATGCTATATAACTTGGAATTATTACTGTATAGTACTACAAATGATTTTGAATGTCTGTTACTTTCCTGCTTCTATTCTTTTATAGTCTGTAATTATGTTGTGATTCCTTGGCTATTACTTGGTCTGCATAGAATGTTTAAGAAGTGTGCACATTTGGTGAAGTAGGTTGATTTTGTCTCTTGGACTGAATTGCAGACTGATTGTGATTGAAATAAAAGATTGCTTGAGTAAGCAATTTCAGCCAAAAGGCCCAAAGAACAGTTCAATACTACATTCAAACTCTAACTGAAATTGCTTACTCAAGCCATCATTGTCTATGTGGATATATATCTTGGTGTGGGGTGTGATGCTACATTACGTGTCTATCTTCCATTTTTTTCAAAATTGTGCTCGTCCCTGCAGTGATCCAGACTTACCAAAATTTATCTTGTGCTATTTTGTAGGCTGGGAATCTTATTACGGAGGAGGCTGAGTTTCTCCGTGAGGCTATGGGACACAAAGATCAGTCTTTTGATGATTTTGTCGAAGCGCACCAGACCTGCTTAAATGATATAATGTATTTCCCGACACGGGGTTCCTATGGCCTTTCCAGTGTGGCTGGGAACATGGAGAAGGTCACAGCTTTGCAAGTTGATTTTGAAAATGTGAAGCAAAAGATGGACACTGATACAAAGAAGGCGCAAAATCTGGAGGAAAAGATAAAAAAACTTACCCATGGTTATCAGGTATGGCTGAGTTCTAAAATGAAATCTTATGAGCTTTCTAGTTTCACTTTTGTTCTTTATTAAGATTACACATGTGAGGTGCACTTGGCTGTAGTTTGAAATTAGTTCATCAGGGTGCTTGATACTAATCAATTTCTATTATGAACAGATGCGAGCTGGAAAACTTTGGTCCCAAGTTGAGGCAATCCACAAGCAAATGGACACTGCTGAGACAGAACTACAGTGCTTTCAGGCATTGCAGAAACAGGAACAGGTGGCTGCACAAAACCGCATAAACAATCTGTGGGAGGAGGTCCAAAAGCAAAAGGAACTGGAGAAAACTATGCAGAAGAGGTATGGTGATCGTCTTGCTGAGAGGGAAAGACTCCAGCTTCTCTTGGAAGAACACAGAGTGAAGAGGATGCGGATGCAAGAAGAAAGTATCCATCAGCCTGCTGAAGCTGTTTCTCCATCCGCTGGAACTGTGGAAGACATGGTCGATGCTCCTGCAGTTGAGGATGGCAAGGTAACTGAGGACCCCACACCAGCAGTTGAGGTAACTAAAGGAGATGGTACCGTAGAAGAAATGGTGATCGAGGCAGAGCCAACTCCAGAAGTTCAGGAAGATAAAGTGGATTGCCCGGTTCAAGATGCTGTAGTTGTGGAAGAGAATAAAACTGAGGGAGATGGCCCCAAACAGGAAATTGTGGCCGATGAAGAGAACTCGACTGCAGAAATGGAGGGGTGAGTATGTTCTCTTGTACCGAATTTTGAAGGAATTACCATGTGAACTTATTCTTGTACTATGTTCTCTTGTATCCGTTGGTAAACATTTGTGATGTTTTCATGTCTGAAAGAAGTATGGAACTGGTCTCCATGGTTTGTCCCAGTTGACAGGCGCTTTGTATAACTCTTGGATTCAATGTCATAGATGACTTTATCTTTTGGCCATGATATAATTTGTTTGTAGAAGTTTACCATCTTTGTTTAGAAATTTTGAACTGAAATTTACACTTACAAACTATGCACTAACAGGGACTAGATTTAATGTTGATTATTATGAATGAAGAAATAATTATATTATGCAAGAATATAGTAACAATTTAGAAACATGGTGGAATTATTTTTTATAAATTTTCAATAATAAAAGTGGTGTGTGACCAGAGTAGATGTGATGATAAGGTCATGCTCTCCTTTTCCTTTTCGTTTTGGCACCACCTGGACGTCCTCATCTATTGTCACTTTTTCAGATTAAAAAATGCATCGTTAATAATTAAGAAACAAACAATTGTCGATATTAATTATATTAAAAACAAATAAGTTCGTAGTAGTAATCCGTTTAGCAGTGGTGTAGCCATGCACAACACAACCATATTAGTTGGTAGTTGGAATTTATTGTTACTATTTATAATTTTGCTATTATAAGTTTTTATTTAATGAAAAATATGAACATATATAGGTGCAGAAGTCTAGATTAATCATTGTCAATTTCCAAGTAAAAAATATAGTAAAACAAGAGTCATATGCTTGACCAACATTAATTTCAATCTTTATAACGAAGATTCTGGCAGATTTTTCTGAGATTCAAATTCAACGTAAGATGATCAGATAGGGAACTTGATTTGAACAACCTTAATCAAATCAAAAAAGTTTAAGAATAATTACGTGTGGAATGATCAATTATGGTATGGCGGCCATGGTTGAAGCAAGCTCCAGGAAGACAGCCTTTGGGCGTAAACAATTTTGCTTTCTCAAATTTTAATATTCTTAGTTGGAATTTAATTCTATAAATCTTTTCATTTATGATACTGGTATTATAGTTAACTCTAATTTAAGCTCTATTAAAAATAATTGCTTTGGCTTTTAAAGATACAGATTCGATAAAACCTTGAAAAGTTCAGTATCTTTGTTGGTATTTAACATAGTTTCATGTTAATTCATTTGGAATGTAAATCCAAAAACCAAGGAGAAGAGTCCAAACAAGGGGCGTGCAATCACTGAATATGAGTCAGCAGCCAAAGACTGTTTGCAGATTTACTGGTTCATTCCTCTATCTTCCAGCTTGGAGCCACGTTTCACTACATATGTTCACGAATTTTCTCAAAAAACCAACATTTTACTGTATTTTTTTTTTTATACAGCATAAATATACAGAAGATTTGAACCAAGATGCCATATGATTCTCCAAATTTCATTTTTGCTGAACTGATTTAAAATAAATTAAGTCAAAAATTAATGTATTTAATGTTAGATTTATAATAAATAATTTTAAACTGAATTGAACTAAAATGATAAATCTGACCTTAAGCCACCTCCATGCACCATCTATAAATTGGCACCCTCCTAAATTCCCAACGCTCCATTTCCTTTGTAACTTTGTTTGAGAGAGGGTTTTACTATCATCTTCTCAACTCAACGGAGAATCAACCAGAGGTTAGCATTCTTACCCCCCAATTTCACCGTTTCAATCAATGCGATATTCGTGATTTATTCTCCGCCATCTTATGATTTCACGGTAATTTTTCTGGTAAAGTACTGTTAGGAGGGTGATGGACCACCGAGGTGAGAGTGTTGGGTTTATGCATGTCCATTTCGATATGCTTACGTTTGTTTGTGCTGTGATAAGTTTGGTGTAGTAATCATGTGATCTCCACCAACCCTTTTTTGGGGTTTATTCTCCCCCACCCACACATAAAGACGAAAGCTCTGTTCTTTTTAAGATTCATCATTTCTAGAATCTTGTTTGGATTTTCCTATGTTTGTATTCATTTGTGCTCTGGATTCCATTCGAAATGTGGGGTTTTGTTTTTGTGGTGCTCATTGATTCTTGTTCATATGACTAATCAATTCCAAGACCTCATAAATTTACGCTCCCTTTTCTGTATTTTGCAGAACCAGGCTTGAGCTTTAGTGTACTCATTCTCGAATTTCGTCTCCGATCATGACTATGTGAGTAGTAATTGAATTAGAATTTATAGTATTTCTTGGAGAAATCAATCGTTGTTGCTGTTGTTGTCATTTTGATTGGATTGTTGTTTTTGGTTTTGTAAGAATTGAGAAAATGGTGGCAAGAACTGTGGACCTTCGTTCTGACACGGTCACGAAGCCGACAGAAGCGATGAGGGCTGCCATGGCAATGGCTGAGGTGGATGATGATGTGCTAGGCCATGATCCAACTGCTCTCCGTCTTGAAACTGAGATGGCGAGAATCTCCGGCAAGGAGGCGGCGCTTTTTGTGCCTTCCGGCACAATGGGGAACCTTATCTGCGTGCTCACTCACTGCCAGCTCAGAGGAAGTGAGGTCATCCTAGGTGATGGCAGCCATATCCATATCTATGAAAACGGTGGCATTTCGACTATTGGAGGTGTTCATCCTAGGACAGTGAAGAACAACGACGATGGAACCATTGACCTTAAAGTAATCGAAGAGGCGATTAGAGATCCTAGCTTTGAGATATGCTACCCAACAACTAGGCTCATTTGCTTGGAAAATTCACATGCTCAGTAAGCCTTTTTTTTGTGCTCTTTGTTACATTTGAAGTTTCTTGTGTTCTTCTGAACATAGTGATGTTGAACCTTGGTTGTCCTAATGCAGCTCGGGTGGAAGATGCCTGACTCCTGAATATGTAGACCAAGTCGGAGAGCTTGCTAAGAAGTATGGTTTGAAGCTTCACATTGACGGTGCTCGAATATTCAATGCATCAGTTGTGAGTACAAGTTTTTGGTTTTCATTTCATTATTACAACTTTTGATGTTTTGTAGTTTGGGTAATACTTAAGTACATAATTATAATACGAGAGCATACTGTCGGCCATATAATAAGATGTTAGATTATGATCATTAAAGCTGAGGCAATTCCATGATTCAGGCTCTGGGAGTTTCAGTTAAAAGACTTGTACAAGCGGCCGATTCTGTCTCAGTAAGCTGAATAAAGGGCAGAGATTCTTTGTTTTTTTCTCCGTTTTAGTGAATGATGATTTTCATGAACTAATATCTTTGTTATATGCAACATAGATTTGTTTATCGAAAGGTCTTGGTGCTCCCGTTGGAAGTGTTATTGTTGGCTCCGAAAGCTTCATTGCTAAAGTAAGGATATCTTGTTCGAATTGGCCCTGCCTAATACACGTGCTTCTTTTGGTTCCTTAACCGTACTGAAAAAAGTTATTGCTTGAAATTGCAGGCTAAGATTCTTCGGAAGACTTTGGGCGGTGGAATGAGGCAGACTGGCATCTTGTGTGCTGCTGCACTTGTTGCATTGCAAGAGAATGTTGCTAAACTCGAAGGTGATCACAAAAAGGCCAAGACTTTAGCTGGTAAAACACTTACCTTCATTAGTCTATGTATGTAACTCCACTTTCCCTGCTTTAATGATTACATTTTCGTACAATTTGATTAGAGGGGCTGAACAAGATAAAAGGGCTCAAAGTTGATATTGACTCTGTTCAGACCAACATCGTAAGTTTATGAAGAAGAAGTGTAAATGAGTAGACTGCAAATTGTCCAGAGCAAAATTAACATAATCTGCTCTTTTCATTTTATCATTAGGTATTCTGTGAAATAGCAGAGAGTGCAAACGTCACAGAAACCAAACTTTGCAAGATGTTGGAGGGATATGGTATACTTATCATGTCTGAAGGCCCTCTCAGGTAGCATTTTCGATGATAAGTCTTGTCTTTTTAGCTTGAATTTTGTCACAAGTATCAACTTTATCTGGGTATCCAATACCAAATGGTTCAATGAAGTTTAATTTTATTTTTTGGCAATTCGGGAATGAAATCGCAGAATCAGGCTGGTTATCCACCACCAGATTTCGGAAAGTGATGTGCAGCACAGTTTGGCTAGTATTCAGGTAAGCCCTTACTGACCACTACAAATCAAACTTGCTTCTTATTAACATGTAATCAATCTTACAGCATTTTGTTTTTGAGTGCAGCTGGCTGTGAATGGGGTGATATAATGATGAGAAGATATTAGTTCAGTTGTAATATGAATAAGAATTGTTTCAACATTTTGTAAGCTAAGTCCTAAATTTAAGGCACTTATCTCATTCCTAAATCCGGTGAAAACCTATTTGGTTTTTTACGTTGGTGGAGTGAAGTGTCAACTATTTGAGAATTTATTTAATCTTTTTCCGCACAAAGGTTGATAAATGATAAGTAGCTTTGAGGGTGTGGTGAAAATGCAAATAAAGAAAACATTCCATCTCCTGAAAATGTATGGTTAGGAATGGATGGAACCTTCCTTGATTCCGTAGGAAGCAGGCTTGTTCCCATCTTCAAGACGAATATTGCCCAGCGCGATGATCTTCTACCCCAATAGACATGGGAGAATTTCACTTTACAGCCTTTCTTGCCCTTTTGTCCAAGGAAGGTCAGTAACACCTTTTGCAACACAGCTTTTCTGGTAGATCGTGGTGGATTTGCTCCACATGAGAGATCATCCTTCCCCTGGACCTAGCAAAGAAAAGTCACCTTCTCTTGAGCAGATAACGGACTGGGGGTTTACGGATTGTATCGACAGTTCATACGAACGAGCAGATAACATGTTGCAAATCTCTTCTCCTCAGGTACAAGGTGACTTATAACAAGCATGACCACAGTTATAACAAGGTGACTTATAACAAGCATGACCACAGTTATAACAAGGTGACTTAACATTATGATGTTTCAATTTTTAGTAGGATTAGAAAATTATAGCATGAGGTTTAACCCAAAACCTGAAGTTTACTACAGTAAGATGGGATTTAACTCAAAACCTGAAATTTACTATAGTGTTTGTAACAGTAACATGATGGATTTAACCCAAAACCTGAAGTTTACTACAGTAACATGAGGAATTTAACCCAAAACCTGAAGTTTGCTACATGAGGGATTTAATCCAAAACCTGAAGTTTGCTACAGTAACATGAGGGATTTAACCCAAAACCTGAAGTTTGCTACATGAGGGATTTAACCCAAAAGTTGAAGTTTGTTACAGTAACATGAGAGATTTGACCCAAAACCCAAAACCTCAAGTTTATTACAGTCACATGAGGGATTTAACCTAAAACCCGAACTTGTAATTTAGAAGATGATCATTATAACATAAAACATAGGGAATTAATTAAACCAAAACCTAGAATATTTTTATTATCTAATAAACTGAACTTGTAACTCAAAAGGTGATCATTATAATATAAAACATGTGGAATTTAAATCAAAATGTGTCATTTAAAACATTGATGATATAACCTAAAACACGAGGAGTTTAAAGCAAAACCTGAAAGATAGTTAATCATATAAAAATTGGTAGAGTATCAATCATCTAAGAACCTAAAAGATGTAATTTATAAATTAAAACATGATCAATTTAAAACAAAATCTGAATTTGTTTTACACAAAAAAAAACTGAAATTAGCACTGTAGCAGTACTGTTCGCAGTATTGTGAACATGTTACTGTTCACATGTACCGTTCACGCGCGAAATTATTGTTGCGCGTGAATTTCCTAAATTTTTAAAAATTGTAAATTAGTCCCTCATTGTTTTTGAAATATTAGACTATTTACAAGTTAACCCGGTCTACATATGTAGACGGTCGCTTCCAAGACTTTGCCAGTATTTTTTGGTCAAAAATTCTTTAGCATGATTTTGGTTCAAAACATTGTAATGATTCTACTCTAAATTTCAATAATGTTAATATCGTTTAATAAGTAAGGCTACTTTCAACTTACTAAAATCTAAAGTCATATAATATCTGGAAAACCATTCAAAAATATTAACCATATATTTAAAAGACTATTTCCTAAATGAAAGCCTAAATATTTTTTAGAAATGATACAAAAGTAAGAAAATTTTAGGAAATATAACAGAAGTAATTTAGGAAAATTATACTTTGAATTTAACAATTAGTTAGTATATACCATAGACTAGAATATATACCGAAATAAATATTATAAGAATAAATTAATTTAGGGAAATGTACAATAAAAAAACTTAATTTAAATTTAGTTAGTTATTATTTCATAGAATATAAGTGAAGGAATAAAGGTCAACAATACATAGGCCCTGTTTACTAGAGCTTATTTCTTGATGTACTGAACTGAACTGAATTGAACTGAACTGAACTGAACTGAACTACAGATAAGCTCTGGTAAACAGGGCCATAAAGGAAAGGTTAAATAAACAAATAAAAGAAATTTGGTATTAGTAAAAGTTGCATTGATTTCAGCAAAACAATAAAGAGGTGGTACAATTAGTAAATAGGGTGATACAAATAGAACTACCTCAAAAGTTAACTAAAGAGGAGAGTGCAAAAGCTTGACACTCCACATTCATTAGTCATTACTAGTCTTATTATAAAATGCAAACCATGTAGCAGTGCAAAACCCTAGGAAATTAAACAATAAATAAATAAATAAACCCAACTTATAATTACTAGCTATATACTAGAAAGATCTCTCAGATCCCTTCACTCTCTCTAAACTATCTTCCATGGATTACTATTTCATGACCATCCCTCCTGGGAGCCAAATCACATCCAACGCTGGTTTTTCCGACAATATCATTCCTCCGACTGATCCAGCTCCAGCTCCGAGCATCATGAGCCGGTACGAGAACCAGAAGCGCCGAGACTGGAACACGTTCTGCCAGTACCTCAGAAACCACCGCCCTCCGCTGGCGCCGCCGCTCTGCAGCAGCCTCAACGTCATCGACTTCCTGCGGTACCTCGACCAGTTCGGGAAGACTAAGGTTCACAACCAGAGCTGCCCTTACTTCGGCATCCCGAGCAGTGGCGGAACCAGGATCGAATTTGAAGTGGGGCACATTAACACTACATGTGGTTCAAAAAATTTTGTACCACACAAGTAATTTTAAGTTCAACATAATATCATAAAATTAGTACAAATTTTCTTATTGTCACTACTAAAAAAAACTACTTTCTAATACTAGAAGTAGATACACGAAGTGGAGGCAAGAGCTCTCTACGAGGATGCATACGTTGATAACGTTGCAAGATCAGTTCATTCTCAATCTTAACAAAAATCTCTTTCTCAACATACACCATCATAACATCATTCAACCAATCATCTCCAATTCTATTACGTACAAATTAAAACCCCAAAACATACAAATTAAAACCCCAAAATATACAAATTAAAATATGATAAAACCCAAAACTACAAAATCATCCAATCTTAATCACAATTCACACGGAACCTATATAAAACAACAACAAAAAAACAAAAACAAGAAGACAAGAAAAATCAGATTTAGAGTTAGAACTTGTACCTGTCGACGAAGCAGATTCAGAGGCTCAAAGCCGCCGATCAGACCTCAGGCTCAAAGGGCCGCGACGGGGACGGCGGCAGCGTGACAGTCGAGGTCGCCGGCGGTGCCGCGGTGGACCGATGACTGGCCAGTCAGCGATTGATTTTGAGCAGTGGCGACTGGCGAGCCTTCTGGTTCTGGAGTCTGGTCCTGGGCACTGGGCAGCTGGGCTTTTTTTTTACATTTTATATATTTAAAAAAAAAAAAAAAAAAAAAAACGACGAAACGACGTCGTTTTTATGTCGCCTAGTTCAGATTTATATAGGGCCCAGGCCCCATGAGGCCTGGGCCTGGTTCCGCCCCTGATCCCGAGCCCTCCCGGGCCCTGCCCGTGCCCACTCCGGCAAGCGTGGGGCAGCCTCGACGCCCTAGTGGGCCGCCTCCGGGCAGCCTACGAGGAGCACGGCGGGCTGCCCGAATCCAACCCGTTCGGGGCCAGAGGAGTGAGGCTGTTCTTGAGGGATGTTCGCGATTTCCAGTCAAAGTCACGAGGAATCAGCTACGAGAAGAAGAGGAAGAGATCTGCAAAGGTTGATTCCATCAAGGTAGCTAATAATAAGGATTCTCAATCTTCTGGTGCAACGAGTTGATTCAAAATTAGTACACGCGCTTAATTATAATTGTCTGAACTGATATAATGTCGGCATGCATTTCATTTCCTTCATCAATCTGTCGTTATGTTTAATTATTGTAAGAATATATATATATATCTGATTTGTGTACCAGATCTTCAAATATTTAAGCATGTAATGTAATTAGATTACTTGTATAATTACATCTTACTGAGTGATTTAATCTTATGTTCAAATTATATGTGGTGGAACAAATTATTGGGAAGATTTAATTTAGTGAAGTTTGACAATTGACATGAACAGAAACTGGCAATAAATGTATTGATGACTGCTGCTGAATGGATAGATTTCAGGTGTCGGTAAGTATTCAGTGAGGAAGTTATATACGTACCTAAAATGTTGGCAGAAATTGGCCTATAGTGAAAGATGTTATATATCAATGGTTGTTTTTTTTATCACTTAAATTGAGAAAGTACGGCAGAAAGTTTCATAAATTTATAAATGATTAAATTGTGTATTAATTTATATATGCAGTTTTTTTCATATATACTGTATAAAATTGTTGGTGATGGTGTGTTAACGTTTTAGGTAATCCAATCTTTTCATTACTAATCATTAAATTAACAATAGTCAAATCACTAGTAATTGCTATAATATGGTTTGTTCCATTATGATTGAAATTCAATTTCTATGTCAATTAAGCACACTATTATTACATGTAAAAGTACACTAATATAAAATATATGGCTGATATAATTTTCTAACTCAAAAACTGTCTAAATTGACCGTACTTACAAATATATTTTTTACATATGCATAACGTCATTAAAATTAGAATGTATCAAATATTGGGGCTTGAGCTTCTGAGCATACTATGTCAAAGAGAACGTATTGGGAGTTTTTTCATTGTATAGTTAGACAAAAATACCTAAAATATAAACGGGTTGAAAAAGATACCCGAATCTATATAATTTAACAAAACAAAACGTAATTAATATAATATCCACTTAATTAAATTTGAAAACGAAATAAAATGCCTAAAATTAACTGCAAAGGACAAAAAAAAGTTCTGTACAACCTGTTTTATTAAAATGCCTGACCTGACCTAGTAATAGTTTCTTGACCCAACTTATGCACGAGTGGACTCAATAAGTTGACCCGATGGTCAGTAAGGTCACCCGACCCGACCCTCAGTCACAATACATAATATGGATGACCATCAACTAAACTTCAAACTCGACCCCTCTAAGTGTAGATAAAATCCCGATGAGAAAGTCTTGGGTGAGACCTGTCCTTGTGGAGACCAGGAGCAAGGGAATAAGCATTTACTGTTTCTGTTTGATCTTTTAGTCAGTTTGTTTGATCTTTCAATCAATGTCCTTGAGTATTTTTGTTTTGCCTTGATTTTTCAGTTAATTTGATCTTTCGGTCAATTTTCTTGATAATTTCCTTGGTCAATTTCACCAACGACAAATTCAATCAAGGAAATCGGCGGGTTTAAACCTCACCAACGACAAATTCAATCAATAGCAGTCTCATATAATCTTTGGTCTCATTTGAGAGAATTTGCCAATCCCTATATTTCTCTCTAATGTTTGCATTGTGTTGGAGTTGATGTCTTTTTCCCGACGTATCGTTATTCAGACTAGGGATGGCACCCGACGGGTATTTGGTGGATACCCGCCCGCCAACCGCCCAACGGGGCGGGTATGGATATGAGTTTTTTATACCCGCCATGGGTATGGATGTTGGATTCAAACCCGTCATGGGTAAATGGGTGGGTATGGATATTGATTTTATACCCGCCCCATACCCGCCCGCCCCACCCGCCCCATACCCGCCAGTATAATACTTGTATAATATCCGTTATATATATTATTAATAGTATTATTTGTATTTATACTAATAATATTATTAATTTTAGCAATTTTTAAGCATGTTTGGTCTATTTTGAAACATAAAAGAATTTTATAAGTTAATGATTAGCATATTATAAATTATTTTGTTCTATTAATATAATATATTTGAATTATTAGTACTTTTATTTAAATTTTTATGATAATTAATAGATTTTAGGTTAATTTTTTATAAATATGGATTAATAAGTCGGATGGGGAATGTGGGTATAACATGGGCATGGATATCCACGGATACCCAGATGAGATGGATATCCAGCTGGATGGGCATGGATATTAAATTTGTACCCGTCATGGGTAAATGGGCGGGGATGGATAGTAAAATTTTAGATGAGAATGGGCATGGATAGTCTACTATCCACGCCCAGTTCGCCCAATGCCATCCCTAATTCAGACATCCCAAGTAAACCCTATATATTTGAGATATTACTATTACTTTTATACAGCTTCGTGGATACAGTTGGCCGCAATGGCTCCAAAGATTTAGAAGAAGGTGGTCTTACAAAGAAGGGGTGGAAATTAGCTCTTATTTTTGGGTATAGAGGTTTGGGTGGTAGCGGCAGTTGTTTGTAGAAAGTATAGGTGACCTCATGAAAATATGAAATACTCCCTCCGTCCCAACCAAAACTTCTTAGTTGACTTTGGCTCGGATTTTAAGAAAAGTGTATTGTTTATCATATAAGTGGAGTTTTAAGGGGTATAAATGGAATATCACTTATTGTTATGGTTGTTTGGAAGAATTCATTAAGGGTATATTTGTCATTTTGTAGTTATTTTCTTTACCAAAAGAGGAAAGAATGAAAGTAAGAAGTTTTGGTTGGGACGGACCAAAAAGGAAAGTAAGAAGTTTTGGTTGGGACGGAGGGAGTATGATTTATCGGTATTATATGAGATAGAGTTTGTAATAGTAATAATAAATACATATATAAAGTTTATATTTTTCATTTTCTTTTAAGTTTTTTGTATATTTGATTAAATGATTAAGCCCTTGTTTGCTAGAGTTTATTTCTTGTTGTACTGAACTGAACTGAATTGAACTAAACTGAACTGAAGTAAAATTGATGCATTGAAAAATGGAATCAGCATGACTGAATTAACCTGAATTTGAATTGAACTAAACTGAACTGAACTGATATACAGATAAGCTCTGGTAAACAGAGCCTTAAGGTTGTAAGAATATCCATATTAGTATGTTTTGCGATATCATGATTCTTTAGTAAAAAATATTGTAGCAACAATTGATCGGATAATTTCTGATAATAATTTGAACTGTTACAAAGACATAAAATTTATAAGATATAATTACTTTGATATTAAAAATAAGTTATTCCTGAAAATTAGTACACGGTCTTCAATTATTGTAATTTGTAAATCCACAAAAACTGCTTCAATTATGCTAGCAACGGGACAAAACCAGGGATTGATAGTGATCGTATTCCACTTTCTTAAGATATTTGTTAAAGATACTGAAAAAGACAGCCCTTATAATTCATACTTAATTAAACCTATCAACTCTACTTTAAAATGTCTACTAGCTAATAGGAGTGTGCTTTCTTCTTTTCCATCATAAATCATTTCGTAGAACACCTGAAAGCTAGCTAGATTAATATTATTCCCCCTAATAAAAAGAAATTATCGAAATATTAGATTTACATCGTATAATCGATTAGTACTCTATATTAGATTATAATCTTAATTTTGATATTATACAATCGAGTCAAAGTGGGATAATTAACATACCCTCACATGCAATAATATTGAATTGAAGACTAAATAGTGAGATAATCGTAAACTTTGATACTTGATACTCTAAAAATTCCGAATACTACTATTTAAGTGTGACTCTTGATCTTATATAACGATAGTTATAACTCTGTCCATCACCAACAACGGCTATACTTAATATTGTTAGTTCGGGAAAGAATTGAAAAATATAAATTAAAGTTTATTTTAATCTAAGGAATCACATTAATCATAGCATTATGAAAATCAATTCATTTTGTGATTTAGATTTAAGTGCTAGCTAGGCACATAATGAGTGCTAGTCTAGGGCTAGTCTAGTAGTCCCCCCAAGGTGAACCCAAGAATGGAAAATATTCAACGTCCAAGCCAAAGCTCCATTTAGGGGAAAAAGACAGATATAAATCCTTGATTATTCATAATCTCCCAAGATTTATCTCCCTAATCCAGATTAGTAACATTCATAATGGCCTATAGTGGTATGGACAGCACGTGAGCATCTGAAATGACGGTTCGGCCCCTGGTCCGTACGCACAGATAGAGAGGCAGTGGGGGCAAGTGGCACCCCTTTTGGCAGCTGACACGTGCACATTCCCGGCGGTCCCCGCCCCGGACGCGTGCTCCCACCACGTGTCAATCGGTGCCCCCCAGGAGACCTAGCCCACTGTGCCCTTCCCGACCTTATCGCCTGCCGACGTGGCGGATTCCTGGCTGTCCGATTCATCGAAAGGTTTTTGGGACTTTGGCCCCTACAAAATTTGCCTTGTTTGGGCTTCGACAGATGTTTCCACTTAGGGCGTTGTAGCTCCACAAATTCTACTAGCGTGGTCCTAAATTCATTCATATCATTCCTTATTGTAAGACTAATAATGAATCAATCTTTAATGTAAGTTTTTTTTTGTTTTTTTTTGAAATAACCTGCATTTTTTAATGTAAGTAGAATGTGCACAAATACTTAAAAGGCTTTGTTTGATAGACTTGTGTGATCAACTTCTGCTTTGGTCCCAAAAATATTATTTGACTGTTTACAAAACACTAAAAAATAGTGTTTAAAACACAACAGCTAAAAATCTATGTCAAACAAATTAGTTAGTAGTCAATAGTTAAATACTTCCAAGGTCATCAAATCCTGAAAATGTAGTGTAGGAATTTTAGTTAGTAAAAATATTATCATGCAGCATATTATTATATATTTATTACACTCTAACCATACATAAGGATTGAAGGAATAATCAATTCAACTCAAACCAAATTTGATCTGTGGAATCATACATAATGGATGAATAAAAATGTTACCTGACTTTTTATCCTTACACAAACTCTTATATGAGGCGGTCTAAAAGTTACACAATATACAATTTAATTACAAATATAATAAAAATGAATTTTTACATAGGTCAACATGAACAAAGACATCATCAATTAGTAACCATTGAAAATAAATTGAAAAATAAGGTAAAGTTTAATAAAAATAAATGCACAACATCAATTACAATATATTGAACATCAACAAATTATTAAAGATTATCAACCGTCTGACGTTTAGACTGGGTCATTAGAAACTTTCTCTTGCCATTATAGAAAACTTAACATTCGTTGAAAATTATATGTTTATAAGGATCATGTCCTCTCTTTCTCTCTAACTTATTTTTAATTCGGTTTACAATACTACAAGTTGCTGGTACTATTAATTAGAAGTGTTAATGTAGTTGTTCAAGAAATTTGATTTGAGTAAAGGATAAAGGATGTTTTACGTTGATGGACATCTTGCATGGAATGTCGGGACTACAGTACAGATCGAGTGAGGAAAGCCAGTTTAATATATTTAGTACACGTGCTTGTTTTGATTAAAACGACTAGCTTTACCAACTGATCACTAATTACTCTGTTTTTAAATTGATTTCATGTGTAAGTACTTAATTTGTGTTTGTTATGTATAAAAGAAAGCAATTCAGTATTTAGAGCGCAACCCTCGAGTTCTTGTAAAGTGGTAATATGCCTCTATATTGGAGAGATTTTCTTTTGCTGTAATTTGGGTAAAATCGATTTGAAAAGACAAAATTACCCAATGATAAATTTGGTGGTCATTTTTTATTCTAATTAACTCGTGTCACATGTTTGAACAGTGGTTTAACTTTCAAAAATTTTGGTAATCTATTCATTTCTATTGCCACCGCTGCATTGTTGTAGTTGTGAGCTTTCCTCTTTACAAATTAATATGTTTGATCGACTAAAATTCAATTGAAGTTACAAAATATGTGTATATCAACACTTTACAAAAACTCCGGGGCATATTAATACATACACAATAACTCAGGGGTACAAAAGGAATTTTTTTCTAGTATTTATTTTTCTTCCATTTACAATGTGATGAACAATGTTAAGCATATATGTTATCATTATCTTGACATTCAAATGGAGTTAACTTCCCAAGAAAAACAATACCTAAATAGATGGAGTACATGATTTTTATCTGGCTTTTTTTTTTAATCTTTTGCCTTTGATATTTTTTAAATGTAGTCAACAGTCAAAAATAAGTTTTTTTTTTTTTTTTTTTTTTCGCCAAATGAAACTTTTATTAATATTACACATAACGATTAATACATCTTGCCAACGCGTGTGCTTCAGCCACTAAGTTTCTTTCCACTTTGATTACATTTATTTGCAAGAACAAAAGCTTTAAACATATAAAATCTCCAAACATGGTGGATATGCATGGGTCTGGTGAACGATTACCCATTAAAACCTTCTGCAGTATTGTTGAATCCGTCCAAACAGTGATTGCCTTGTAACCTTTCTCCACGGCTTTTTTTAAGCCCTTGGATAATCGCTGCTAACTCCACTTCCAGAGCTGAAAAAGCCTGCAAAATCACATAGCTGTGATCTTCTGCTTCCCCGTGACAGAAGGAAAAACACCATGCCGCTACTCCCGAGCTTGTTGCCTTATCAAAGGACCCATCCGTGATTAACACCGCTTCCATCTGAGGTCCCCAATCAACTTCCTGAATGGAAGTTCTGTTGTGACCTGGATCATCCACATCCGTTGGTTCCAATATATCATTGATTCCATCAACACCGTGTAAGCGTTCCTGTGCCCTCATGAAACACTTCGAAGCAGACCAGATTTGTAATGGATCTTCATGTAGCTCCACTTCCCTGCTTTTCCATACAATATCATTACGATATAACCATATCTGCCAAATAATGCAAAAAGACAGCCATAAAACTTGCGAGTCCGGAGCATCCTCAATCCACTTCGTAAGCCAATTTGTAAAGGATCCATGTGCTGTATTAAAATCAAAGCCCAGAGAACTTATTCTCCACACCCGTTTTGCTATCTCACATTCTGCAAATATGTGATCTGTCGTTTCAATTCCATTGTTGCAGATTCTACACAAAGGATCAGTTATCACCCCTCTTTTAAACAAACCAGCTGCAGATGGCACTGCTCGTACCAAGATTCTCCATATCATCAATAACACTCTCTGTGGCAGTTTAGCTGCCCATAACTTCTTCCAAATTGGACTCCTCGTTTGGAGCATACTGGTGCTCGATTGTGGTACACTTGCTTCCTTCATCTGCCTAGCTAAACGGTATCCTCTTCTAACTTCATACTCTCCAGAGGATGACTCGCTCCACATCAAACTATCTGACTGAATGTTACTACTAAATTCTGGCAGCTGAATCCTCATGATTCTTCTTGCTGTATCTTCTGGGAAAATAGTTCGCACCAACTGTGCTTTCCACTTATGTTGGTCATCGATCAAGTGACTAACCTTCATTGAAGAACGTTGAGCCCAGGAGGAAGTCAGTGCAAGAGGATTTGAGGTCCCTGGAATCCAATCCTGCTTAATATCCAAGCTTCTTCCATTCACAACTTTCCATTTCACTCTCCCTTTTAATAACTCCGCTCCCCAAAGCAAGGATTTCCATGCCCAAGAATCAGCTGGTCTTTGTTTAATGTCTAAGAGCGATTTCCCGGCACAATATTTTGCTGATAAAATTCTTGAGAAAAGAGATTCCTTATCTTTGAGTAGTTTCCAGGCTAGTTTCGCCAGCATAGCCTGGTTAAACTCTTTAACCGCTCGCATTCCTAACCCACCTTCAGCCTTAGATGTGCATAACACACTCCATTTTCTCCAATGTATCGAGCGACCATCTACATCTCCATGCCATATAAACTGCCTCACCATTTTGTCTAATGTATCCGCTATTCCCTTAGGCAGCCTGTACACTCCCATGGTATAATTAGGAATAGATTGCAGAACAGACTTGGCTAGAGTTATCCTTCCAGCAAGTGATAGTGCACCCGTCTTCCATTTATCAATCCTTCTCTGCACCCTTGTGACCAAATCTTTAAAAATGAACTTTCTCCTCTTTACCTCCAAAATTCTAAGACCTAGATATTTCCCAGGCATACCCTGCTTATGAATTTGTATCGTACTGGAGATCAACTGTTTCAGAGCAGGGCTAGTGTTGGGACTGAAGTAAACTGAAGATTTCTCAAAATTCACTCTCTGGCCTGAAAATCTTGCAAAACTGTCCAGACGTTGAGCCAATAGTCTCGCATTTGCATGGGAATTCTCCAAAAATACCAGGCAGTCGTCAGCATACATAAGGTGAGACAAGTTGGGTCCGTTTCTGCTTAACCTGAAACCAATTCTGGCGCCTCGTTCTTGGCTTGATTCCAATGCAGCTGAAAAAGCTTGCTGACTTAAAATGAACAGATAAGGCGACAACGGGCAGCCTTGCCTGATCCCCTTATTAGGCCTAAAACTCTCCGATATATTACCGTTCACAGAAACTCTATATGAAACCGTGGACACACATTTCATTATCATCTCAACAAACTGAACTGGAAATTCCATCTGCAATAATACCTTCTCTAAGAATTCCCATGACACCCTATCATACGCTTTGTTCATGTCCAATTTAATAGCTGAATATGACAGCCTTCCAGTTTTCTTTTTTCTGATCGCTTCCGTGAACTCATGAGCAAGAAAAATATTTTCACCAATGTATCTCCCAGGAATGAAACCACTTTGATTTGGAGCTACCAAATTCTGTATCACCTTCTTGATTCGGTTGGCTATGAGCTTTGCAATTATTTTGTACTGCACTTTGCACAGACTTATTGGTCTAAAATCCGTCGGCAGAAGCGGATTTTTAAGTTTTGGAATGTATACAATTAAAGTTTCATTCCAGCCCCTTCCCATCAATGCTCCATTCTGGAATTCTAAGATTGCTTGAATTAAAGGTACCTTGATTGCCTTCCAGTTTGTTTTGAAGAAACCTGGTGGAAATCCATCCAAACCTGGAGATGACCATGATTTCATGCTTGCTATCACATTCCAAATTTCCTTTTCAGTAAAAGGTTTCACCATTTCCGCTTTCTGCAAATCTGTCAACTTATTCGGAATCCTTTGCAATATGGTATGTAAGGAGTCATGATAATCATCCATAGCTGGATACATGGATTGTTGAATCAAGATTTCCCTTGTATGACTGACCATCATAGCCTCAATCAACTCTGGAGAGGTAATACAGTCACCGTTTCTATCTTGAAGCTGTAAAATCTGTTTTGCCATGGATTTTTTGACAGCCCACCTGTGAAAGTATTCTGTGTTCTGATCTCCCATTTTATCCCAATTCATTCTGGCTCTTTGCTGCCAATAATCCGCCTGATACTGCATAAGTTTGTGTAATTCAGCTTTGATGTCTTCCACCTCTTCCTGATACTGATGAAAATTCCTCTGACTCTGAAGGTTGGACAAACATTCCCCAAGTGAGTTTATTTTCTTCTCCAGATTTCCATAAGAATTACTATTCCAGTTTTGCAGATGGTTCATGGTATATTCCAACATCTGTGAGAAAATTGATGCAGAATTCCAAATGGCATTGTTCCTATTCACAGAACCTTCTATTTCCCAAAGTTTGGACACAATTGACTTTGCTGCTGGATCCCTAGACCAATAAGCTTCATACCTCTTAAATTTCGTTGATGGACTCCGACACTTCACTGTTTGCATTAGATAAGTAATCCTTGTATAACTCTTGAATTCTTGGTTATGAACTCTTTTAACAGTAAAATCTGACTTTTAACATTCACATACCCAACGATTGAAAGTAGACAGTAATACTGATGAAAAAAAGAAGAAAATATTTAGTTTCGAAAGAAAATAAAATAAAAAAGAAGAAAAAAATATTCTCTTAATCACCTGATGAAAGAATGTAGACATTAGAATTTCCTATGTGCAAGTTACAAAATTTATGATAACCAGATCAACTGAACCTGCTGCTATCTGTAATCTAAATATGGGACTGGGCGGAATGTACAAAGTTTGTTTAGTTCCAGACTCTTTTACCGGGACTGGAAATGAATCATCTCATGTCAATAGCTACTTATTATCGCCGCTTGTGAATCTCTTCGGCAAGAAGCCGAGTCACTGAGCTCTGGTCAGTGGTTGAGTCAGGGTTTTTTAGAGAACTGTAAAGAGCGTATAACTCGTCGGTAGCAGCCTTCTTAAACAGATTGGTGATTTTTGCATCGAGCCCATTTGAAACCACCATTTGTTGATCACCAGTTATCTCAGGTTTTGAAGAAGAGTTTGTCAGACAGTCACCGGGTTTAGAGTGAGCTGGAATCTGCATAAGGGGCCTTGATTTCCAATACTCCGTACAGACTCTCTTCTGGTCCATTGCCTGTATAGCCTATACATGAATATAAAAGAAAATCTGCAGTGAGACACAGATATAAATAGAGAACAATGATGACCAGAAAAGAAAAACAACATTTCTAGCTCTCACATATAAATAAACTGGACACTTATCCAATACCCAATATTTTTGGACATTATTTTGTGGATGGTATTAAAGATAATTCCGTTCAAGACCAGGACAGTTTTACCTGAACAATCGCGGGTGAAGAGAAACCAAACATCTCCATGCCATCAAGACTCCCAGGAGGCTGCAATGGAGGAAGTTTTTGTTTTCCTAATTTATGCTGCCTAGCAATTTCATGATTCACTCTCTCACGAACCATTTCCCAGCACCTAGTTGTTGACATATGGACAAACACTTCATCTGGGGATTCTTCCAAGGAAACCTGATGAGTGACATTCATCAATTACTGGCTTCAGCAAATATACAATTGTAAAGAAACCAATTATGGACAAGTGCAATGCATATTTACAAATAAATCATCAAGAGTCTTTTTCACCAAGTACCAGAATTTGGAGTTTGAGCAACTTTTGAAATTCAATGGTACTAACGTAATTTTACCAGATGATTGAATTCCTTCAAGTAGTGGAAAAATTAAAATAAACTGCGTACTTTGATGAAATATAATAGTGTGTTCCAGAATCACAAACCATAAATACAGGGCCATTCTTTCCGGCATCCAGAATCTCTGAGACATAATAGGAGGTGTTTGTAGGATCTTGAACATTTATATATTTAACACGACTTCTGAAACCTGCATATCGAGAAGCATAATTTTACCATCAATTAAATCAATCACGTGCTTAAAAAACACACAACAAAGATTCAAGGCTCACACACCTTTGGGGTAGATAGCTCGGCTGTCACACCATAGCTTTCCGACACTCACTGTTCCATACTCCAGAGGTTCGACATTACAATTGATTCGTCTGATGACCTTTGCAATACGAGGTCCCTTTTGCCGATAATATCTATCCAAATTATTCTGAGATCCAGATGCACTACCTGAAACATTTTGTAAATTGTCCGTTGACCTTGAGTTGGCATCAATTTCTGACTTCACTTGTCCATCTTCATTGCTTGCCATTTCACCATTACATGGAGGTGGGTGAAGACAGGTGTCATTTGACAAGGCCTCATTGCTTTTACTAGCATCTACGTGATCTTGCTGATTGGCCATAAAACTGCCATCGTTCTTAGCAGCGTATAATGCTTGCCTACACTCTGTGGTGGAGGTATCTACGCTCATGGGCTGTGCAAATATTGATGCTATATTGTTTGTCTGAGGCACAGCTTTTTCTTGTTCTTTTGTATCCTTACTGAGAATCTCTGATACTCTTCCAGTCAACTCTTCTTGTTGTTCTTCTTCTTCATCATCACTAAGGAGTATAACAGTACTATTTCCTTGCATAGGAGAATATTTTGTTTCAGATTTAGGAAGTTGATCTCCTTTGAAAGAAGCATCTCCGACAGAGCCAATTGGAACATTAGGAGGTGATGTTTTCTTGGACTGAGAGCTACAATTTGCATCCATAACTTTAGTTGAAGCTGTGGAAGTCATATTGATCTTGTCTGAGGATAACAACTCCCCAATTGGTTTATCTTGTGTCACTGAACTTTTCTGGACCACAGCTTTCACTGTATTAGAAATGTCTCCATTTCCTTTAAGCTTCTGATCTTGTACATAGGGTACAGTCGACCGAACACTCATTCCTTGTTGTGCGCCTCTTTCTGCACATGATATCTTGTTAACATGGCCAGGTACTCGAGAGTTCTCCTTGGATGTAGAAGAAGTCAGAGCAAGTCCAAGATCCAGTCTTGCCCACCTGTAGATAGCACTAAGCTTCCCCTCCAAAGCCTCAACCAACATGTTCAACTCATTGATCTCATACCGGTAGAGGAAAAACTTAGAGCCCCAAGAACAAGAACACAACTCTTTTGCATGGGGCAAGCATGCGTATTTATCTGGTGAGCATTTGTGACAGCCAGCAGCAGACAAATGCAGATCAAACATGCACACACTGCATTCTCTCTCACTTGTGGCATCAAAACTGTTCTCCATCTTGAGTGCTTGTGATGAATTGCAATACTCCCTTCTTTCCTTTTCTATATTAACGCGTTTCTAGCCAAAACGAAAAATAAAGAAAAAAAATTCAGAAACATAGTGTATCTGCAACATAGTTAACAATGAACCCACTGGGCACTAATGATCTTAATCAAGTACAATCCTAAATTTCTTTAAGATGATACCATGTAAGAAACTCAATCTCTGGTATCAGAGTTAAGAGAGTACAGGAAAACAATTCAAAAAATAATCACACAAAAAAGGTGGTCTGCCTGAGTAAAACATACCCTCAACGCTGTCGATAAGATTCCATCTTTGCCACAAACATCCCTCCATCTCAAATTATCTGCAGTATTCTTCCTTAGTAAGTTAAGTTCCCAGTGTGCTTTCACTGCTTCTCTAGCCGCCCCAAGTAATAATTTATCATGGGAAATTGATGTTCTACGGGCCAGTTCACAGTATTGTTGAATTGCATGCTGGCCGTGCAGAATCCAGTCAACAGGAGCCACGTTTACAGCTTCAGCACAATTAAAGCCACAGTTGAACCCAGCATGGTATGCTCGAGGGAAAGTCAGAACAAACTCCCCAGGATTTTGCACACATCGATAAACAGGTACTCCCTCAGTTTTCAATATGGAAGGAGAAAGTTGTGTGACCTGAGCATACAATTTAACATGTAAGGTAGCTAAAAATTACCACAAATGGTAGAAGAATCAAACCCAAAATAATAATAATATTGACATCAGCAGCCCAATCTAGCAATGCAAAATGTTTTAAAATGAATGCAGTACAAAATAATATTTCAAATGTACTAGTCTGAACAGAAGGTCACAGTCGTTGCACAAGTTAACAAAAGCTTTACATGAGACAAGATGAGGGAAGGCTAGAGTAATTAAGACACCAGTGTGGTAAGAACATGCACAAAGGCTTGTGTTTTCAAAGCCACGTAAATCCCAAAAAAGGGGTAAAAGTAGTGACTAGTGAGTGATATGACAACAGGAACCAAGAGCAAACTTAGGTTTTGATTTTATCAGTTTGCATACATGTTCTTGGTCTCCAACATACTCGAGTTTCAAGTTAATAGGAAAACCTGATTGAAGGCCTTATTACACTGACAAGGTAAAAAGTGCAAACCAGATGATTTCGAAGCTATAGAATGGACACTGGTTAACAAGATAGAGTTTGGTTTCTTAAAACTGTTGGTTTAGCTAGTTATTGGGTACATTTTGCAAGTATCACGGATAGAAATAGACTGAAGTGATCATGAAATTAATTGATTGTTTTAGCTGGGAGCGAAGGCTTGTTTCTACTATTTAAGTGATCATGAAATTAAGTGATCATGAAATTACATTTAATAATTAATTGATTGTTAATAGAAGAAATCTTTCCCCTCAAAAAAAAAACAAAAAAACATGTGGGTAATATTAGGAGAAATTTGTTTCTACTCTTAATAAAGCAAAAATCAAACTCACCAATTTATGAAGCAAGTCAGGTTGTTCTTCAAAGAGATCAGGCAAATGTTTCTTCATAGCTCCCTCCAATTTGTCAGCAAATGTTCCAGGAACACCATACCACATTTTTGGAGCTCCCCAATGCAGGTAATTTAATGAGTACAAATGATGATCTTCAACATGCTGTCAAGAAACAACATTAGTACGGAAGGAAGATATAACTATCATTAAATGGGGAATACTAGAGTCCCATGACTGAACATTCAGTCACGTAAATCATGATCATTGGATCTTATCTGAGGGTGAGGATAAATTCTAATTTAAATTCAAATTTTTTAAAAATAAATAAGTTAACTGGGTAAAGGTTATTATTACTTGACTGAACATTTTAAAACAGAACTGAAGAATTTTCCTCATTAAATATTCAAATTAATCTAGCCTTTTGTTTGTGGTTTGAAAAAGAATAGCCACGGTTGGAATCTAAAATTTGGCACTGGGCCAAACTCGCTAGGAGTGGTAAGTTTCAAATTTACATTCCAAGGTTTTCATTCTCTGCTAAAACCTATAATCGTGTACTAATTCCAGACAGGCAAAACAAACACCACCAAGAGATCGTTGTTCCAGAATTATACTTGAACTAATATTTACTCACTGAGGCAACAAAATTTCAACTAGTCAAGGTAAATACGACTTTATGAAAGGGAGAGGGAGAGGGAGAGGGAGAGGGAGAGGCAGAGAGAGAGAGGGAGAGGGACTTCCTTACCCAACAAAAAGATGAAAAACACATTCCTATGTAAAGCCAAGGCACCAGCACTCCTGATATATTACTGTCTTCGTATGAAAGAACTGAGCCTGGGAGCCTGGGAAAATTATTCAAGTTCCATCCTGTTTTCACATACTTTACATCAGAAGGATTTCCAAGTTGATTTAAGTCTTTTGGAAATCCGCTGCCGAATTCTCCAGTCTCCAAGTCAGCTCCATAAAGAACCTGAAGAAGAAGGTGCAATGAATATTACCCCCTATAACATGTACACTTTGCACGGTATCTAAATAAAATGTTTTACCAGTATCATTATGTATAACTACTATGACAACTAATTTTTGAACATAGTTATAGCTGAAGTATGTCAAATTTAACCAAAATAATGAGTTAGTAAAGCATGGCACCTCAATTTCTTCAGTAGGTTTCTCTACCATGCGCCAATATTCACCCTCAATGTCCTCCACAGCTGGGTCGACGTGGTCCCCAGCCATAGTAACCTTTAATCCAGAGTCAAGGATACTCTCACTTTTCCTGAAATACTGAGCCTTGAAATCATCAGCATAAAGCTGGAAATCACGCAAGGTAATTTCTGGACCAGGTTCAAACCCAAAACTCTCAGCCTCATGCATCTCAGTATCATCAGGTTTACTGTATCTTCTCTTTTTCCTTCTCTTATGCTGATTGGATTTTAGAATTTTGTTCATTGACTCCCTATTCTGAAGTTTGTCAACTCGCTGAACACGAGTTGCAAACTTTGATTGCTCCCATACACTCTTTTGCTTAAGAGGACAGGGAGGTCTCCATGAAGGAGGGGGTACTATACGGCAAATACCGTAAGATTCTGCTTTCAAGCGGATGCTTGCTATATATTTTATTGTATCTTCAAACTCCTGCGCAAAAATATTTTTGTAAGAAATTTTTCGTCACACATACATGCAAGTGTATAAGAATTAAAGACGGTATAGGCAGGTCAATGAGGACAATCAAGTAAATGGTCAACATGTATGACCGAAATAGCACCAGGGCATGTGATGAGTTCGAACCTCTTCAGATGGATAGAAGACAGGAACATCCTCAAGAGGAGGCCTACATGCTTCCTCGGGACGCCATTTTGCAGTAACCTGTATCAAGTTCTGTAACTTTAAGCACTTGAAAAAGTATTAACAATCACAAACTGGAGAGGAAATTTGCATCAGGGTTTCTCTTAAGTTCTTTCAAAACTTAGAAGAAATAGCAACTAAAGAATGAAGTAGGTTTTCTTTAATACGAGTAATTGGTCATAATCATAGCTCATATAACTTATACATCCATATAAATTATAATAGGAGCAGCCAAAGATTGGCAAAGAATACCAAAACTTTAGTAGGAGATTTAACCTTTTGGCAATTGGGACAGTCATCGCAACCACGAACCACTCCTTTTGGAAGGGAGGCAGCCTTTAGACGTGGATTCTGCAAATGAATATTGATAACATTAAGGCTACAGTGATGTGATATACAAATGTCATCCAAATCTAAGAGTAAATTAAGAGTTAAATTATCCAAAACCCACGAACCTGCTCACATTCAGATTCATCCCCAGATGCATTTCCAACATGGCCATAATTTATAGACCTACGCCTCAGAGCTTTTCTACTCTTGGCATCTTCACTACGTTCATACTCAATTTCCATACGTATAGTCTGTGTTTCAGAACCAACAGCGGGGGGTGAATGGCTCATTTTAATCTCTTTTGGTTCCACCTTCTTGAGGGTGAAGCCAGCCAATGACTCAAAACCTGGAGGAATTGCCGATACGTCCATGTTTTCTTCTTTAACACTAGCCCTAATGAGTTCTGTCCCCATCATGGCTGCAACAGTAATAACAACTGTGTCAGGTAAAAGTGATAATTCCAAGAAATTTGAATAAAGTCACTTAAGATTCAGACCCTGCAATTAATCACTGTAAACAAACCAAAAAGAACATAAATTACAGAACTAGGAACTAGGAACAAGAATGACAGGGCTATTCAGGTAAAGCCTTGCAGCTGACTAACATCAGAAAAAACATCTCATATCTTCTATCAAGAAAATTGCAATCAGATATGGTAACAGATTTCCAACACAAAGAGCATAATAAAATCGAATAAGGAAAAACAACGCGACTCTACTTAAGAAACCATCAATCATGCGTAGTCATAAGGAGATAATTGAAAAGGTCACTATACACCAACACATTACCATAATTGACCAAACATAGACATCTAAGGAAAACCAATAGGGGATCCTTCCAGAATACCCGTTAAACCTAAAACGATAATACAGGTCCTAGCCAACTTTGAAGGTTAAACCCTAACACACACTAGCATTATGAAAAGAGACAGAATTAAACCTAACAAAACTGAGATTACGAAAATCAAACCCGATGAATTACATATAGCAGCATCAATACCAAAGTGTAAGCCTGATTTTGTTCATGATTAGACCAGATAAGGATTACTACTCCAATTAAACAACAAAGGGACAAAAAAAATCAATTCAGAAACAACAAAAAGGGAAATTAATACATAATGATCAACTCAACAACTGCTGATCCGATTTATCTCAACTAATCTTTGACCACACAGCAGCTCAATTCAGGATCCCAATCCACCAAACACAGACATTACAGATAATTTCCAGTTGCGGGAAAAAAAACAAAAACAGCAAGAAATCAAACAATAAATGCAGCAAAACGCACCACAATTTATAAACAATTTTCAGCAGGAGATTGAAACCAGATTGCGCGGATCTAGCCCTAGCATGAACATTAACCCTAACCTCAATGTCAGGGAGAAATTGCCGAGGGTACCCACCACCACACCAATTCACTATTATAATTACACTTTGACCACTCCGGATTTATCAACACCACTGCTGCTTGTAATTAGAATCCTTCCTATAATCGGATTATGAAAACTGATTTTTATTATTAGGAGATGGAGAATTTCAAAGACCCACAATATATATGTTTATTTTCCCTAAACTAAAAAACAAAAATTTGGCTGGAAAAATTACATCAGGGTTTTTCTCTGGATAAGGGCTAGAAGAAAAATAAGAACCTTTTTGGCAAAAAATCTTGTGAAATTCTGAAAAGAATTGTGCCTAAATCTAAAAAACCCTTTGATCGAATACAAGCAAACCAAAAACAATGGGTACGGTACCCCAAGATTTGTATTGTTAAAGCACCGCGTGATCAATTGTCACGGGAAATTAAGTTTAATAAAATAGTACTACCACTACAATAATATCACTATGATATGTATTTTTATTGAATTTTTTTTTTTTCGTTGAAAGTATTTTTCATCTATCGTGGTGTGTCCTATGGTCACTTATTTTATTTTTCAAACAATTCGTTATCCCTAATTATGGAAAAAATTGTTTCTAAATTACTAATTTGAACTATGGGTGTAAATGAACTGAACCGTTCGTGAACAACTCGATCAAAGTTCGTTTTCGAACTACGTTTGACCAGTTCGAACTCGAGCTCGTTCGCTTATAAACGACCTCGAACTCGAGTTCATAAGAGCCAGCTCGATAGGTTTGTCGAGCATGTCGAATATAATTTTTATATAGAATTTTTATATAAATATAATAAATTTTATTCATTAATGCTTTAACAAGCTCAAACTAGCTCGAGTTCGAACTCGAATTTTTATCCAGCTCGAACTTTCTTAAAGTCAGACGAATCGAGCTCGAGCTAAAATATCCCAACTCGTACGAGTTCAAACTCAATCACGAACATGCAATACGAACTCGAACACATGTCTGTTCGAGCTCGACTCGACTCGTTTACAGCCCTAATTTGAACATGAGAGACTTATGAATAATGACGGATGCCTAATCAAATTATAATATGTCACGTATTATCGTTAGAACAACCATAAAATTAAGAGATTATTATAAGTATAGTAAGATGTCACATAATAATATGAAAATTAATACTTATAAAATATAGCTTACAATTGTTGTTAAATGTAAATATTAAATAAATAGATATTTTCAAATAATAAAATTTGGAAATTTAGGTAAGAAGGAATGGGTTTGGGGAGGGTGGAGTTGCCCCAGGTTAGTACGCAAAACTAAAGGCGTGATCCGTTGCAAGCTTTAGCTTTAATGAAACCGTTTTCTAGAGACTTTTCTTTCCTTTAATACAAGTACAATAAATCAGTACAATAAAATCAATACAATACTTTTTCAAAAAAAAAAAAAAAACTATACAGACTGTATAGTTTTTTTTTTTTTTTGAAAAATACAGACTGTATAGTTAAGTATAGTAAGTAGTAATTATCAACGTCTCTCCTTATTCCCCTCTCTAAACCCTGGCCGACGGCCAAAAAGAAACCTTAGTTTTTGGCGATTTTCTCATCTTCCCCATCATAGGGAGATGGGAAAACAATTTTTTATTTTTTATTTTTTTTTTTTTGCTTTAAATAAATGTGAATTCACACATTAATAGTGTTCTTCGATATGATCAATTAGATCTTGTGTTTATGATACTCGGTATGGTTGTTCATGTTGAAGTTTTGTTCGCGATCTAGTTTACAGATTGTGTTTCTTATTTTTTTTGTTTCTTGTTCTTGAACTGCTGTTGCGGATCGTGTTTCTTTTCGTGCTTTGTGTCTTTCAAGGGCTGAATGTTTGGAGAATATAAATCATGCTTTTTATCAGGTGGTGTTGCAGTTGTAGCAGATCTCTGATTGGCTTTGTGGTTGATGCGTGATACTCCTCTTTGCCAACCAGATATAGTTTTCGCGGCAGCAAGTTAATTTCCCCGGGGGTGATATTACAATTTTATTGGATCTCTTTAATGTAATAGTACAGACGGATAGTCTGGTTAACATGTAGTTTGGTTACCCTTTTCATAGGTTGGTTTGATTATATGTCAATTCCACCATAAATCGATGTTGAGCGTTTACCAGCAACACATGAATGATATTTGATTTCAAAAAAAAAAGTGTAGTAAGTAGTAACTCTTAAAATGTGTTTTTCATTTACAAATGCTTTATTTGATCTCATATAAGTTGAAATATATACTTATAAAATAGATTAGAAAAGTCTTGAAAATAATCAAATATGAACTGAATGTCTTTTTTGAAAAATGTAAACAAAAATTAATATTAATTGAAGATATATGTTTTCAATTGACTGTTTTTGTCTAATATCAGTAGATGGTACTTACCCAAACTCCTCCATTTTAAGTAGGGTTGGCAATCAGGTCGGATTGGCGGGTTGACGGGTTTGAAAGTATAAACTCAAACCCAACCCAATAATATTTCGGGTCATATTTCCTTGACCCAAACTCAACCTATTAAATATTCGGGTTACCCAAACCCAACCCGATAAACCCATTAATAATGGGGGAATTTAAACTTTTAAAAAAGCTCAATGCATGATAAATTAAAGTATGACACAAAAATAATATCCAAAACTTTCTTTATAAAATCACTCTCAATTTCAAAATTTATACATAAATCACTCCCTCAATCAGTCAATCACCTCAGCTCATTTCTTCTTTTAATTTGATCTTATCCATAATAAAAAAAATTATTTACAAATTAATCCTCAAATTTAAAAGAATTTTACTATAGTAATATTTAAATGGGTCAACCCGCCAACCCACGGGTTTGACCCGAACCCAACCCAATTTTTATCGTGTCTAACCCAATATTGACCCAAATCGTGTTTCGTGTTGACCCAAACCCATCAAAATCGTGTTCGATTTGGGTCGGGTTTCCGTGTCGTGTTTGAAATTGTTAGCCCTAATTTTAAGGACCCTAATTCTAACTAATGGTTGACCTTTCCTCCTCCTCGCACAAATATAATCAACATTTTATAAAGTATGGTTATTTAAGGTTTTAAAAGAATACTCACGTGTATGGTTATGGATGAATCAGCTCTTGAATTTAAAAGATATAGATTTTGTTTCACATATATGAGAACACATATTTTATTTTTACTCAAAAATTAGCTAATTCTCTTAAAATAAGGTATTTTGACAAATTATATACTAAAAAGTAGTTAACCTATAATAAGAATAATTGATGATAAGCTCCACAAAACAATCTACAATAAAAGAGATATTGGTAATTATATTGATAGGGAAAAAAATCTTTAAGAATGTTCATTATAGTGACTATTTTCGCTAATCCACACACGGAAGCACGAGATATCACATGTAGAGCTCTCAGTTTCAAACCCAACCCAAAAAATTCGAACTGACACAATTGACAAGAAACCCAATTACAACCCCAGACATAGTAAGTTGAACCTGACACGACCCGAAACTAATCCAAGAATCATTCATAACCCATTATTTTAACCCGAATATGACCAAACTCGAACCTGATTTGACCCAAACTCAAATATGAGTCGAACTAAATTGTTTAAACACATAATAATTAGTATTAATTCTATCAACTCACAATTAATAGAAAATGAAAAGGATATGATGTGAAATACACTGGAACCCAAACATAATCCAACCCGACACGACAGAAACCCGACATGACTCGATGAGATAAATCTAACTCATTTCAACCCGACTCATTTCAATCTGACCCGTTTTAACCTGAATCATTATGTCCGAAAAACCCAAGTTTGACCTTTTAACTCAAATTGACTCATCTAAATTCACGTGTCATCCCAAATTTATTAATATACTAGATATTTTTATAGAGATGGATATGGAATGTAGTTTTGTTACCGTGAAGGGACCACCATATAACATTGATTTCTCAAAAACTGAGATATTGAATCATATAATCATTTTCGGCTCAAGCTCTATAGTTAGAGGAGTGATTTGTAGTTGATAAAATTGAAGTCCTTGCAAAAACTTTTAACTCCAAAATTCAAATGGGGATCAAATAATTGCAGCCCCATCATGAACAAAATTTATACCTCAAAGATCAATCAGATCCATGACACCACAAACACAAAGTCAATAAAAATCTCTCAGAATGATGAAACAAACCTTCAAATGCTCGCGGATTCGTCATTTAATTAATAGATTTTCACCACGCAACACATTTCAATGAGTTTCCTGATATCAAATAAATTAAAAGGATTGTGATAGTAAAATGTATAATTTATGTGTGTAGTCTATGTGTGTTTATGTAATTGTGAAAACAAATGTGTTGGTTGAGATAAAAGCCCTCATTAACTTCTCTCTAAGTACGCCTCTATCACTAGTTACGTAATTGTCAAATCTGTGTATACATGTCGAGTGACTAGAAAAAGCCTTTCGATATATCCAAAGTATGGCAGTTTACATCATTAGCCAAATAGTCAATTATTGATTTTGCAATTTTTTGAAAATGAATTAAAAGTGTGTAACACTTTTTTATATTTTTGGAAAATGTTATTTTCATATATTGAAATTGTATTGCTTGGATGTAATTTTGGTCAGTCTGCATTCATTATTGAAATAATGAATTATTTTAAATAATAGGAGGATGTGTCATCATATTGATGATATAATTATATCATCATTTTTCACAAATCCACTTTCCTTCATACACGCGCGTGGAGTAGCATTTGCCTATCTCACTATTTTTTATTGGGGGTGCTAAGTACAACCCTATCCTTAGCCCCTTCTTCTCTTTTCTCTTTCTCCCTTCCATTTCTATTGGGGTTTGCTAGATGCAGGTCCATTTTTCTCTTGCATGTCCGTATTTTTACCATAATACCCCTAATATTGTTAAGGCAAAAAATGGGCTTGAATCATAGGGTTCCAGCAGGGGGCATATAGCACATAGGTCTCGATCATATCTCAGAGAGAAGAAAAATAAAAACATTTCATTCGTACTAGTTTGGGATTCTAGAGGTGACTTTTCGTGTGTAGCACTTAGGTCCCTTTGGATTCTATAGGTGGTAGCTCACCCACACCTAGTACTTAGGTTTCAAAGATCTAGGATTTTAGAGGTGGCTCACCCGCATATAACACAGGTCTCGATCATAGTGTATAAATTTCATCTCACTTTTAATTATTCCATTAACACCCAAATAGATACAGTCAAGTAATCACCAGGCCCGACCCACTACTGAGGCCACTGAGGTCTTTGCCTCAGGGCCCAAATAAATATAAATATTAGGGGCCCCATTTTTTTCAAATCTAATACTAATTATATTTAAAAAATAAATCTGATATCAAGGTTTGAGCGGCCCATTATTATTTGTAACGGTGGGTTTGTGTTTGAACGGCCAATTAATATTGAGGCCCCAAAATATAATTATTTTTTGGGCCCCATTTTCACAAAATAAAAAAAAAACCTATATAATAAAATTAAAAACCAAAATTTCAGATTTGCTTTTTGCGTTTAACTTTCTTCTCGGCTGCTCCCTCCCGTCGTCGGCGGCGGCTCCTCTCCTCCAAACAACTCCGTCCGGCGGCCGAGCTTGGTTCTCCGGCGAAATTTTCGGGCATCCTATTCTAGTCCTCCAATTCAAAAGTCATCAAGGTAAATTATACAAAATACCCAATTTGAATTTGAAATTCTAGTCTTTCGGTAAATTCTATTGCCGAATTGGAATTGGATGCTTTTGTTTTCTAACTTTTAAACTAACTAACTCATAAATATTTATCATATATATTTGTTATGGTGGTGTTAGTTTAATAGGCATGAGGCAATATATATATATTTGTGGGCATATTTATTGTTGAAACTTGTAGTGTTGTGTTTTGGCTCTATTTGGCATCAATGGCATGTAGTTTAGTTTGTGAATAAGTTTAATTTATGTTTATTTATATATTTGTACCCAATTTTATTTATTAGATCATGGAGTCATATCGAAAAAAATAAGTGTGCCACCGGAGCTTCGAAAAGAAAAAAGGAGAAAAGCATGGAAAGTATGTGAAAAAACAAAAAGGTCATCTTGAGAAAATTAACTATGCTTTGAAAGTATACGGGGGCCTTTTTTTTATGTTCGCCTCAGGCCCCAGAAAAGCTAGGACCGGCACTAGTAATCACCGACATATGTCAATAAAACTAGTCCACTATTCACAGGTTGTATGAGAGCAAAACACATTTACATAGACAACCCACATACATATGCATGTCAATTGAGGTAAAATATAGTTTTCTTTATAAAAATGAGAATACTCACATTCAGTAGGTCTAGGAATATACAAGAACTTTCTAATTTTTAGACTTTGCAATATATTGCTCACTGGAATCTTCATGGTTATTATTATTATTATTATTATTATTATTATTATTATTATTATTATTATTATTATTATTGTGATTATGATTATTATCTTCTTATGAGAATAAAGTTAAAAATAAATAAATATTTTAAATAGTATTAAATTAAAACTATTCATGTAAGTTAAAAGTAAAAAATATTTTGGATGATTATATTTTAATTAGAGGCTAAACAAAATGAATATAATAAATCATCTAATTTTATTTCTTAGATTTATCATCCTTTTAACAAACTAGTTACTATATATATGGGGAAAGTTTTCCATAAAATCATAAACATATAAAAAAAATGAAAGATTTGTAAGCATGCTCATGTCATGTGGTTGTTTTATGTGTTTGTATAAATTGTGATGTTCCTTTTTATTGATATTGTTCATGTGTTTACTTGAATATCGTAATTTTTAGTAGAAAGCTAAATATTCAAACTAGTAAAAAAGAAATAGCAAAACTTATAATTACATGAAGTAATTCTAAAAAACAATATAAGAAAAAATTTCATCTTACCATTAGATAAATTGTAAAAAGGATGTAATAAAACCAAAGTGGGAATTGATGATTGTTCTAGCGGTTAAATGCTAGTAGAATCACCCATAAGTTGTGGGTTCGATTCCATCTTAGGGCAAGGGGCGAAAAAAAATTATTGGGTAAATTTGAATTATTACCCAATTTGAAAAAACTGCTAGTTAGATCTTGTAAACAATTAACTATATTATAAAATGATTTAGAAATTATGTTTAATATATGAAAGGGGCTCAATTTGTTTTGCACATAACATCGACTACACCACAATGAAAACATCACAAATCATCAGGGAACATCAACGTATAAATTTGAAATATCAACTGTCTCGTAAATCATTATACTTTCTCACAATCTTTTGAAAAGGAACTGGACAAAGAAGCCGATTGGCTATAGTTTTGTGTGTTGAGACTAAAATCAACTATCGTAAATGCGCCGAAGTGGAGACTGATTATACCAAAATCCGCCGAGCCCCCGGGTATCAACGCTATCCGGGCTTCCTTCCAGTATCCCCCAAACGGTCCTGCAAAACAATCCCCGGGAGGCTTCCCGGGGAAGAGGCTCCGGTGTGATGATGAGATGGGGATAGCGATGAGGGGAAAACGTACGGAAATACTCTCAATATAAAGTAGAGAGATATAAGTCACATACCTGATTCACTGTTTGAGACTAGTATTTATAGTTGAGGTTGCCTACTTTGGATAAGGGTCAGGACCACCTCTCCTTGTCACTGTCCGTCCTCTTGCTTGTCCGGATGTGCCTCACGCGGGAAAGACACTGCCTTCTTTGGTTCTGGGCCATGGGCCATTCTCTCAGCCCAGTAGAGCGCTGGGCCGGTATTATCACTAGCCCCCAGACCGGTCTCCCGGGTTTGTGTCGCGGGAGACTGGTCTTTCAAGACTTCCTTCTTTTCTCTTCTATATATATATTATTATTATTATTTTATATTTATATATTTTGTAGGACCCATCCATGCTGGATTCTATTCCTGACGCCGCATTTCCCTATTCCGCATTGATCAGTACCTCGTTTATCGTATCGTAATTGCTTTTCCTTCTTTTGAGGTGGCGTTTCTTATTCACCTGCCTATATAAGGGCATAACCCTCCTTTCTCGAGGTTACTTTCTCTTCCAAAATTTCCAGACGCTCTGCTCTTTTCAAGTAAGCTCTGATCCCTTCTTCTCCCTTTCCTCCCATCTATTTCCGGGTTAATCATGAATTCCTCACCTCTCGCCGTTTCTTCCTTAGATACCGAGGGAGTCCAAAACCAGTTTGAACTCCGATTTAGGACTCCCATCAGTCCAAATCCCTCTCCGGTTTCTTCCTCGGGCACTCGTTCAGAGGCCTTGAGCACGTCCCAGGAACTAAACGTCCCGGGTACCGTGTCCTCTAACGGAGCGGGTTCACTCGCGACAGGGCATTCCAATCCCCTCCGGGAGGAACCGGACGAGGAGGTGTACGCTGAAGAAGCCGGCGATGGTGTTCCCCGGGGTCCTACCCATGGGGTGAAACCCTCCGGCCTTCGCTTTTCGGGTATTTCCGGGGATCCCCCTTCTTTAGATAAGGACGTCCAGGACTTAGCCAAACGCTCATTTATTCCCCTTCCTCTGAACACCTCTCTTTCTAAACTTCCCCCGGGGGTCTCTGAACGGGAGGTTGCCTGCATTCCTAGGATTCACTTCCAATACGGTCTTAGCCTCCCTTTCCCCCCTCTAGTCATAGAAATCCTTAGTTTCTATAACATGGCCCTGGCTCAGCTACACCCCAATGAGGTTGTATTAATCTTGGCATTTCTTCTTAATTGCGCTAGATGCGCCATTCTTCCCTCCCTCCTTCTCTTTCGCTCTTTCTACGCCATGCGACGCGCACACGCGTCCTTTTCGGGCGTCTTCTCATTCACTATCCGTTCCGGGGTAAAGGATTTCCTCACGGGTAAGCCTAAATCTGCTAACGGGTACACTTCAAAAGGTTACTTCTCGTGCGATTCCCGGGTGTATCCCATGCCTTCTTGGAACGATTCTCTCCTTCCAATAGATAAAAAGCCCCTTCCCTCTTTGCCTATGATTATTACCAGCGACCATAACCTTATCCGCCTCTCTCCCTTAAACATGGATGAGTTTTTTAAGGCCGAGAACGCAAGCTACTTCTGGCCTCGCGGGATATATCCTGGTGACCTCTTCACTCTCCCGCGCATATTTGCGGTGTGGCCAGAAGGAGGTGCCTACTAAAGCCTTTATTTCTTTTTCTTGATTAATCTTTTATTTTGTTCTAACTTTATCTTTGTTGGATTTTCAGTTCAACCCTCCATACACGCGGACGCCATGACGTATACCGAGAGATCCTCCGGGGAAGATTGCTCACAAGGAAATCCTAGCTCGAGGCAGCCAACTCCCCTTGAGCAGCAAGTGATTTCCCCGCCGGGGCCCGCCGAGAATCCTGCGATTATCCCGCAGAGACCCCATCCGCAGCAACGGCCTCGTCAGCAACAGCCTCCCGGGTTGTCTTCTACTCAGGTCGCACCCGTCATTCTTCCCACGCCTTTCGGGTCATCCTCTTCGTCCGGGCGAAGATCCTTCGTCAGCCATCCCAACTATAGCGGTGGGGCCAGCTCCCGGTTCAAGCGGCCATCCTCTGCCGAGCTGTCAGGTTCTCCTCCCCGCTCTCGACAGAGAACCGATGATGCTCCCCCGGCTCAGGCCACTCCCTCACAAGATGTTTCCTCTGAGGCTATTCCGGAGGAAAAAGAAGAGGTAGTTGTCTAAGTTGTTTTTTTTAAATAAAATTTATTTCCCCGGATTCCACTATCTTTTCATTTTTTTTGTAGAGCACTACCTTCACAGACTCTCTCCTGGCGGACTCACAATTCGTCGAGGCGCTAAACCGGACCTACTCCCGGTATAGCGCCGGGCTATTTACCAAGATGGAGAAGGAGCTCCGGGAGACTAAGGAGAAATTGGGACTTGAAGCCCGGATGAAAGAGTCCCAGAAGAAGCTGGCCGACAAGGAAAAAAAGCTAGCCGAAAGGGAGAAAAAATTAACTGAGGTAGAGAAGAAGTACTCCTCCCCCAAGAAGGAGAAAAAGAGTGTCCAGCTGGAGGCCTTGGACGCTGTGACCCAAAAGGTCCTTCGGTCCGCGGAGTTTGACAAGAGGCTGGAGGCAATTGCCGCTGCGGCAAGTGCGGATGCTTGCCATGAAATGTACCGCAGCCTGCGGGGTAGGCTTCTGGGTCCTGCTCGTCTCGACGCCCAGGCGTCGTACTATCGCCCAAGGCGAATGATCTGTTGAACCACCGTTGGAGGTCCCTCCAGGAGGCAGATTTGAAGAGCCTGGTGCCCCAGTTATAACAATCGCTAGAAATGTCTTCCCAGGTCCCTTCTGCCTCAGACATCAAGAAGGTGAAGCTTCCGAAAATCGGCGAGGCTTCATTCCCTGACCCTGGCCCGGAGGACTACAATGTCTATGGGGTGGTTCCGGAGACGCCCCACTGGTCAGAGAACTACTACGAATACTGCATAGTGCCCGATAACTTCGGGTACCAAGCGGTTCATGATCAGGAGGGTGAGTACCGGGTAGGTCTTGTCGAGGGGCATGACGATTTGCTATACCAGTCCCGGAAGGCTACCAGGAAAGTGGGGTTCCCCGGGCGATCCGGTGATGAGCCCAAGGTGGACGCTCCCGCTTACGACGGTCCTGACTGGTCTGCTGAGGACATCGATGAGATGGAGAAAACGTGGCAAAGGGCCCATACTATCCCGGAGGCCCCACTGAAGACAATGTACAACCCTAGACTTTAGCCTACTTTTTTTTTGTAATCCTTTAAGTATTTTGTACTCTACCTCCCCGGGGGGTATATGTAGAACTTGGCCTTAGTGCCCGTTTTGATTAATATAAAGTTCTACTTTTTAATGAAATCATTCTCTTTTGTAGTCTGAGCGTCACTTAGAGGGACTTCTCCCGGCGGGGCCAGCGCCTTATATCTTTCCTCATCCTAATAGTTCTTCTGGCACCTACTTCTCTCTCCCCCGTGCTGGGTGCCTCCAATGCTATTTCCTTCAAAGGAAACTGGCTCACTGGAGGTTTGGAGGCAACCAGGCTAACCAGGCAATGGCCGAATCGGGGTTGTGTTCGTTCCTTCAGGGGTTTGGGTCAATTCAGGTGTTGGTGTCGTTTCTCAAGGCAGTTGAGAACAAGTTTGGGTCGCTGAATCGTTGTTTTGACCTGGCCTCCGATCATATGTGGGAAGCTCTAAATTTTCACCAAACCATTGCCGAGATGCAGGCCCTTCATGACGATTCTCAGCATCGCACCACCAAGGAGCTAGGCATGGTGTGGGGTGAACTCGAGCGGGCGCATGAAAAACTTAAGAAACTGGAAACCCGCTCCGCGCAGAATAGGCTATTGTGCGACTTAGAGAAGGAGAATCAATCTCTTACCCATAGGAATAGGTTCATCCAAGATGCTTTATTGGTTGTCCGGCTATCCTACCACCTGCTGGGTCTGAAGGTCGGCTTTGTTGGGGTGTCTCCTCTTACCGACATTCCAGCCGAGGTTCGTAGGACGATTGAACGCATGGAGGCTAACCCGGGGAAGTTTGGAGAGGGAGCCCCTCATCACGGGGCATATCTGGACGCCGTGGAGTGGCATAATAAGATAGCCGCGGGAGAGGCTGAACCCTATCCTTCTAGTCTTCGCAAGTAGATGTGACATACGAGAGGTATGAGGATATGTCAGTGTCTATTAACCCGAAAAAAGTAGCGCGCCGGATAAGGCGTGTCCAAGAGATTGTCGCTTATGGAGTTACCACCAAGGGGGTGAAGACCGCCGAGGGCACCCGCATCAGTCGAGAAGAGAAGGGTACGGGCACAGCTGACTTATTCCCTAAATACAAGTTTGTTACTTCTGCCGGGGTAAGGAGGATGCGTCTGGCGGAGCCACTTCCAGAAGGGTCTGTAGTTGTTCCTATCCCAGAGCTGAACGAAGAAGATGCCGAGCAGTTGGAGGAAGAACTTGCTTGGAATCAAGCTCCGGATGCCCGCTTTGCTGAAGACATCCTGTCTTCTCAGTTCTTTGGAAGGGGTTTCCTCCCGGGTAACCCTGAGGGTGCTTCCGGTTCAGGCCCTAAGTGGGTATAGTAGCGCATAAATAGGAAAACTTTTATGCAAAATGTTATGTAATTATCCCTTTGTAATATAACAGCATACTTATGTGCTTGTGATTTAAAGATGATCGAATAAAAGATTTTTTTTTTTGAAACCCATCTTTTCATTAATTCTTTCATGCAAACATTACATCCTCTGGTCCCCGAGCTTCATTCAAGCTCCGGGTCCTGTCTAGCGGGGCACCCAAATGGGAGCTACCCATGGGTCCCTTTTACAATTCTTTCTCTCTAAACCCGGGGCGAGGCCAAACGCCGGGACTATCCCTCCGGGCATATTCATGCTTCCGGGAAGGGGCATATCCATGCCCGGCATATCCATGCCTCAGTGGCCAAGACCTAATTGGGGTACTCTCCTTCCCATAGAACCTCCTTAGATTTGTCACATTCCACCTCCTGGGGACTATCCTCCAGCACATAGCTTCCTCCGGGATAAGCCTCATTCACCTTGTATGGTCCTTCCCAGTTGGGTGCAAGTTTCCCTTCTGAGACTTGATGGCTCTTATCATTTCTCCTCATTACCCAGTCGCCCGGGATGAAAATCTCCTTCCGGACCCTTCTGTCGTGATACCTCTTTACTCGCTCTTTAACCTTCGCCTCCTAGAGTGCAGCATTCTCCCGTTTTTCTTCTAAGAGGTCCAAGTCGAGGCACCATTCCGTGTCTTCTTCCTCCGGACGCTGGAATTGGGTCCAGGGGCTCGGGATCCCGATCTCCGTGGGTATTACTGCCTCTGACCCATATACCAAGCAATATGGGGATTCTCCTGTAGCTGAGCTTTTTGTGGTTCTATGGGCCCAAAGGACGCTGGGCAATTCCCATATCCAATTCCCCCGGGCACCCTCTCAAGGCGGGCTTTCAGGCCATTGATGATGGTACGGTTGGTAACCTCGACCTGTCTATTCGCCTGGGGGTGATAGACAGAGGTCAACTTATGCTCTATGCCATATTTGACGCACCATGACTTGAAGGGATCATTTTCGAACCGTGCCCCGTTATTCGTAACTATGATCTTTGGGATGCCGAATCGGCAAATAATGTTTTTTCAGCAAAACTTGATGCAAGTCAGCCCGCGTATGTTGGTGAGCGGCTCGGCATCCACCCACTTGCTGAAGTAGTCAATTGCTACGATCAAGTACCTGGCTCCTCCCGGGGCGGTGGGAAATGGTCCTACCAAGTCGATTTCCCATCTGCTGAATGGCCAGGCTCCTGTAACTCCTACTAATTCTTCCCGGGGAACATGAATTAGTGGGGCGAAGGTTTGGCACGGGAGGCATTCCTGAACATATCTCCCCGAGTTTTAAATAGTGTCGGCCAGTAGTAACCCAGCCTTAGGATTTTCCTAGCCACCGTGCAGGCTCCCTGGTGGCTCCCATTAGATTCCTCATGCACTTCCTGGATAAGGTGCTGGCATTCCACCCTTTCTACACATTTTAGTAAAGGTTGGAGGTATCCTCTCTTGTATAACTCCCCTCTTTGGACCACGTACTTGGGTGCTTTTACCCACAGCTTCCTGGCCTGCGCTCTATCTTCTGGGGAGATTCCATCCTCCAAATATGCCCGCATGGTGGTGATCCATGACTCTCCTTCATTTACCAGTGTTACATGGTCGATCTCCTGGTAACTCCTCCTTCTCAGTACCTCCATGTATAGCTTTTGGTTCGGTTCAGGTTTTAGCTCCGAGGAAGCCAGCTTGCTCAGAGCATCTGCCTTACTGTTTCCTTCACGGGGGACCTGGATCAGGCTAAAGGATTCAAACCCAGCCACCAGAGGCTTTACCATTTCCAGATACTTCTGTAGGCTCCTTTCCCGGGCTTCATATTCTCCTTTCACTTGCTGCACCACAATCTGGGAGTCACTGTGCGCTGTAAGAACCTTGATTTCCATTTCCTTTGCTAGCCTCAGTCCCGCGATCAAAGCCTCGTACTCAGCCTCATTGTTGGTTGTTTTGAAAGTGAATTGGACTGTATAGGGATACTCATTCTCTTTCGGGCTAACCAACAAGACTCCCGCTCCACTGCTCCGGAGTGTGCTGATCCGTCCACGTACACCTTCCAAGCCGGGACTATCTCCGCCGGGGGCGTCTCCTGCTCCTCGTCTATCCTTGCTTCTGATTCTACCAGGAAATCCGCCAGAGCCTGCCCCTTGATGGCCCTTCTTGGTTCATACCGGATTTCGTATTCTCCCAGCTCTATAGCCCACTTCATCATTCTCCCTGATGCCTCCGGCTTGAGCATGACTTGCTTAAGCGGGTAATTAGTGAGGACCACTATGGAATGGCCCTGGAAGTAAGGTTTAAGCCTCCTTGAAGCATGTACCAACACCAAAACTAATTGCTCCAACTCGGTATACCGGGTCTCTGCCCCCCTGAGTGCCCTGCTGACAAAGTAGATTGGGTGCTGCTTTCCCTCCTCTTCTTTGATTAGCACGGCGCTTACTGCTTCCCGGGATGAAGCTATGTACAGAAAAAGCTCCTCCCCCGGGTATGGCTTCTTTAGGGTTGGCAATTCTCGAATGTGCTCTTTCAGGCTCTGGAACGCCTTTTCGCACTCCTCGGACCATTCAAACATCTTGGCCTTTCTGAGGATATTGAAGAAGAGCAGTTGTCTTTCTGCTCCCTTTGACAGGAGCTATGCACAGAAAAAGCTCCTTCCCCGGGTATGGCTTCTTTAGGGTTGGCAATTGTCGAATGTGCTCTTTCAGGCTCTGGAACGCCTTTTCGCACTCCTCAGACCATTCAAACATCTTGGCCTTTCTGAGGATATTGAAGAAGAGCAATTGTCTTTCTGCTCCCTTTGACAGGAACCGGGTGAGGGCCGTAAGGGACCCCGTCAAATGCTGTACTTCTTTTACCGACCTGAGGAAGGTCATCTTGGCTATGGCCTCTACCTTTTTCGGGTTGACGTCGATGCCCCGGCTTGACACCATGAAACCCAAAAATTTCCCCGCGCCCACTCCAATAGCACTTTTGGAGGGGTTCAACTTTAGGTTGCTTCGTACCAGCTTTTCAAACATCTCCTCCAGGTCATTCAGGAAGGCCACGTAAGTCCTGCTCTTGACCACTATGTCGTCGACGTACACCTCCATATTCCTGCCTACTTGGTCCTTAAAGAGTTTATCCACCATCCTCTGATAAGTAGCCCCCGCGTTCTTCAACCCAAAGAGCATATTCTTATAGCAAAAAGTTTCAAAGTCGGTGATGATGGAGGTTTTAGCCTCGTCCACCTCATCCATCTGCACCTGGTGATACCCTTTATGCGCGTCGAAGAAGGCCAACACTGAGTATCCCGCAATGACCTCTGCCAACCGATCCAAGTTTGGAAGAGGGTAACTGTCTTTGGGGCAGCACTTATTCAAGTCCGTAAAGTCGATGCACATGCGCCAGCTTCCATTATGCTTTTTTACCAAGACCGGGTTAGCTATCCATTCCGGGTAGATGATTTCCTCGACTACCCCGTCTCTCTTCAACTTCTGAACTTCATTTTTTATGAATTATGCTCTCTCCGGAGCTACAGGTCTCTTCTTCTGTCTGATTGGCTTGGTTGTCGGGTTTATGTTCAACTTATGTACCCCAAGCTCTGGTAACACTCCTACCATGTTCTCCGGGCTCCACGAGAATACTCCCTGATATTTGGCCAAAAGTTCCTTCAGTGTGCCTTTCACTTCCTCCGGGAGATCCTTTCCCACCGTGACCATCCCTTTGTCCGCCACCTGCATTTTCTTCCAACTCTTGGCGGGGAGCTTCTCCATGTACCACCCCTACCGCCTTCTTTGCATCCAATACTGCTATCATCATGCAATTTCTTGCAACTGCTTGCCTTCCCCGCACGACCGCCACTTCTTGCACGGTGGGGAACTTCATCGTCAATAAATATGGGCAATTCACTGCCCGGGCCTGGGTTAGCCACGGTCTCCCTATGATTACGTTGTATGGTGAGGGGGCGTCAATCACTGCAAAGTTGCAAGTCACTGAAACTCTCTTGCTCCGGTCCTTTTCGTCCACCATGCACACTGCGAGGGGGATAACGCCTAGAGGAATTTCCGGCTTGCCAGTGAATCCTGACAAGGGAGACGGGGGGTTTTCAGGTTCTGTCTTCCAATCCCCAATTGATCGAAGCAAGAGGCGAACATGATCTCTACGCTACTACCGTCGTCCACAAACACCCTCTTGACTAGGTATCCTTCGATCTCCAATGTTACAATCATTGGGACTGAATGAGGTATCTGTGGAGGGGCTGCATCCGCCTCAGAGAAGGTAATAGTCTCGCTGGGACGAAACCTCTTTCCCTGAGTTTCCCCCGGGGGGCATATCGCGTCCGGGCCCGGATAGCGGAGATTGACTGACATGTTTCTCCGATTTCTCCGCTTATCACATTGATCATCCTGTTGGGTACTGGGGCCGGTTCCACCGCTTGGACTGGTATGGTAGCTATGACGGGCCGTCCCGGGGCCCTGTTACTTTGGGCTCTCCCGTTTCCTCTCCCGGGGTTTGGCCTCCACCTCCTTCTGGATTGCTCCCGAGCCTGGTCCCGGGCCGGATATTCCTTCTTTGCTTCAGCCACCACGCAGTCCCTCAGCTGCCCTCGCTCTATTAATTTTTCTATCTCGTTCCTTAGCCCCCCTACATCCCTCCGTCGTGTGTCCATAAGACTTGTGGTAGGCACATCATTTATCCGCATATTCTTTGGATGGGGTTCCCTGGATGGGCAACGGATCCGGAAAAAAATCCTTGTGGATGGCGTGTATCTCTGTCCGGATTTGCTGAGCGGGGTGAAGCTGTCAGCCCTTGCTCGGTTCATCGGCGCGGGACCCGGATCCATTCTACTTGGTTCTGTCGCCCTTCTCCTTTCCATCTTTTCAGGGAGGAACCCCTCAAATTCTTCCTTTCTCTTCCGGGTGGCGTCATTGACGACACAATACAATTGCACCGCCATCTGCAGGTTATGAAAGGTTTCCGGAATGTTCTCCATTAGCTTCAGAAACAGCGCCATATCCTTTAAGCCGTTTATTAATCCGCTTATCACCGCATTCTCTTGTTGCTGCCTATCTGATACCTTCATGCTGTCGTCCATGTACCTCCGGTAATACTCCATGGGTCCCTCTGCAACCTTTTGTCGGGTGGCAACAAGCTCTGTTAGCTGCTTTCCCTCTTTTTTCAGCCCCGCGTACCCAAACAACAGGGCTTTTGAAAAATCATAATAATCCCTAAGGCTTCCCCTGGGCAAGGAGTCGAACCACAGGAGACAATTTCCCCTTAGATAGAAACCCACCAACTTGCATCTCAACTCCTCCGGGAAATCCCTTGACACCATCAAATTCTGGTAAGTCCTGACGAACTCTTCCAGGTCCGTCTCTCCGTTGTACGTGGGGATACCCTCCGGGACCCGAAGACCCGGAGGCCATGGGTACACAAGTACCCTAAGCACCCATGGAGAGGTAGGCCTGGCTTCATTTCTCCCCACCAACTTGTCCAGCCGCGCCTCCAAAGAATTGGGGTCCTGCTGCGCCACCTGATAGCCCCGCATCCTGTCATCCTCCCTATAATGGCCTTCCGGGTAGCCGTAGTTTAGCCCCATAGACCCATACATCGGCACAGAATATTGGGCCTGGTTCCCGTACATCCCAGGGGCCTGGGATCCCAAGAAATCCCTGGACATAAACGGCAGAACATACCCGACTTGCCCTAACTCCCAGCTAGAGCGAGGGTAATAGGGCGGAGCGTGTGGGGCTAAGCCGGACTGCTGCCCTGTTGCAGTTCCCACTCCTATCCCGACGTTTGGGGGGGAAAGAGGGAAGGACGGTTGAGGAGCTGACATGCCCTTGTATCCTCTGTGGCTCCGCGACTCCGTCCAAGTCGATAACCTCCTTCCGGGGTACCTGCGGGAGGCCAGATTGGTCCCCCGCAGATCAGTCTCCCTTAGAGTTCCGAGTGGAGAGTACCCACTGCGATATAGTTCCTTGTTGGCTCTCATGAAATCCAATGCCGCTAGTTCTTCTGTGTTGGCCTGTACCCGTTCCTCTTCCAGGGGTGCCAGTACCCGGGTTCGAAAACTTTGAGTCTGGAGTTGCCCCTCCTCCCGGGCCTCTGGCCTCCAGACCAGAGGATTGCCTTCCCCGGAAGGCCTGATCCCTTCTTGCTCCTCCTGGTATTCTTCTGACTCAGCCCCCTCAGAGGCGGTTTCCACACGGCCGTCCTGCGATACTCCCGACTCATGCTCCTCCGGCCGATTCCGGTGCTGGGCCTCCTACTGCAACTGTCTCAGGGTCATGCTGTCTTCAAGAGGAGGAGGCAGATCATCTCCCAAAGGTACCACATTCTTCCTTGGTCGTCCGCGCCCTCTTCTTCCTGACTCCATCTTGCGAAGGTGGAATATTCCACTGGGCGTGCCAATTGATGCTACCAAAATCCGCCGAGTCCCCCGGGTATCAACGCTATCCGGGCTTCCTTCCAGTATCCCCCCAACGGTCCTACAAAACAATCCCCGGGAGGCTTCCCGGGGAAGAGGCTCTGGTGTGATGATGAGATGGGGATAGCGATGAGGGGAAAACGTACGGAAATACTCTCAATATAAAGTAGAGAGATATAAGTCACATACCTGATTCACTGTTTGAGACTAGTATTTATAGTTGAGCTTGCCTACTTTGGATAAGGGTCATGACCACCTCTCCTTGTCACTGTCCGTCCTCTTGCTTGTCCGGATGTGCCTTACGCGGGAAAGGCACTGTCTTCTTTGGTTCTGGGCCATTCTCCCAGCCCAGTAGAGCGTTGGGCCGATATTATCAAAACTACTTACATCTATTCTAGACGTTCAATCGTGTAAACTTTTATCAGACTTTCACTAGTACTAGATTCCTTTTCCTTAATGCCACATCAGCTGTGATTCCTATGAAGTCTTTCTGTAACAGATTAATCCCATATTATTGGTAATAGTTCCTTTTTGGCAAAAAATTAAATTTAATTTAAGGGATACATTCTCATTACAATCCTAATCTATTAGACAATCATCTAGACTAGGGACTCACACAAATGTGAGGTGTCCCACATGATATACCATGTGATGCAGCTCGTACGCTAGTTGATGCAGCTCATGACTCATGTCGCTATGATACGCCACTTGAGCACGCTTGTTGTAGTGAAGGGAACGGAAACTTGGAGACTCGAACCCGAGATCTCTCCTAACCAAGGCACAACCTTTGGCTAACTGCACAACAATTCTTGATTGCTTATAGAGTTCAAGGAAATAGTAAAAATCCAACTATGGAATTTTTCAAATCTATACTATATATAAAAGGAGAAACTTGTGAGAGTGATTGTAAATTCGACACGTGTCACTCTATTTTCTTCAATTTGTAATTTGTTTTTAAAAAAGTTCACTTAACAAGCCTTATTTAATGTATATACACTCTTTTTCTCACTTCCTTTTTATTTTTAACGTAACCATTTTCCTCTAAATTGTCCATTGAAGAATTACAATTGCAAAAGGTTGAATTTCAGTATTAAAGTCATGAGTCTTTCACTTTTATCACAATTTGCTACGCATAAATTTTTTTTCCTTCAATTAGAATATTCATCTATTTATTTTCAAACTGTTTTACAAGAAATTTTCTCATGTACATACTTCTAAAAGTTATTATTAATTTTTCAAAAAAAGAAGTTATTATTAATTCAATTACTTAGGCTCTGTTTGCCAGAGCTTATATGTAGATCAGTTCAGTTCAATTCAATTCAGTTCAGTTCAGTAAAATATATTTAAAATTATTTTAGTTCAGTTCAGTTCAGTTAAATAAATTAAATTTATTTCAGTTCAGTTCAGATTTTCCTAAATATTTATTTTTTTTACAAATTTTTGTAAACATTTTATTATGTATGTTTAGTTTAGTTCAGTTCAGTACAAATGATAAGTTTCTAGAAGTTTATATTATTCGACTCAATTTTTATTTCGCAATATATTATTTTTGCTTCGGTTCAAATTAAAATAGTTCAGTTTGGTTCAGTTCAGTTCGAATGAAATATAAGTTCATGATATTCGGCTCGATTTGTTAATTATTTGTTTATTTCCTTGTACATTTTGTTTACTTTAGTTAAAATCAGTCCATTTCAGGAAAAAAAAGTGTAGTCAAGTTCAGCTCCGATGATTACAATATAATTTATTAATAGAATAAATATTTATTCAACGCTGAGAAAATAATCAACATACAACTCAATTTAGTTCAGTTCAGATAAATTCAGTTCAGTTCATATGCTCTGAAATGTAATTTTATGATATACAACTCAATTTATTTCTTACTTTACCATAACCGTTACTTTAAATATAATATAATTATTTGAATCGTGATTCATTTAAATCGATTCAACCAAATATAATACGTCTTCATTATATGAATATTTTTAATTTAGTTCAGTTCGATTCAGTTCAGTTCAGATCAGTTCATATCCTCTGAAACATAATTTTATGATATACAACTTAATTTATTTCTTACTTTACCATAACCTGTACTTTAAATATAATATAATTATTTGAATCGTGATTCATTTAAATCGACTCAACCAAATATAATATGTCTTCATTACATGACTATTTTAAATTTAGTTCAGTTTGGTTCAGTTCAGTTCATATCTTCTGAAACATAATTTTATGATATACACCTCACTTTATTTCTTACTTTACCATAACATGTACTTTAAATATAATATAATTATTTGAATCGTTATTCATTTAAATCGACTAAACCAAATATAATATGTATTCATTATATGACTAATTTGAATTTAGTATAATATAATATAATATGTTTTTAATTTACCATAACCTTTACTTTATATACTCCAATATAAATAAATATTTGAAGGGATCCCATATTTGAATAGTGATTCATTTAAATCACTCAACCAAATATAATATGTCTTCATTATATGATATTTTTAATTTAATTCATTTCAGATTAGTTCGGTTCAGTTCAGAGCAATTGAGTTCAGTTCATATAAGTTCATATCATTTGCACTATAATATGATGATATTCAACTCAATTCAGTTCGGATTATATCACTTCAACGTGTTTTTATATTTAAATTATAAAAAATGTATTTATATTTATTTCAGTTCAGTTCAGTTAAAGATATTTAAGTTTAGTTCAGTTAAATATATTTAAAATTATTTCAGTTCAGTTCAGTTCAGTTAAATATTTAAAATTATTTCAGTTCAATTCAGTATATTTAAATTTATTTTAGTTCAGTTCAGTACACCGAAAAATAAACTCTAGCAAACAGGGCCTTATACATATTTAAAATTTTAATTTCATAATTAATACAAGTATTTTATTATATATTAAAATTCTAGAGGTCGTATTATCTAGAATAAAATAAAAAAAAAAGAAAAGAAAAGGAAAGTGTAAAAAAATAAAAGAAAAGCAAATCGGATTCGGTTAATACGTGGCTTGCGCCGCCATATAAATACCCCAATCAGAACTGTTTTTAAGGTAACGATATTCCCCTAATCTCTCCATCCTTTCGATCCCAAAAATATAATCCCCTCGTTTCTCAAGTTCATCCCCACCGGAGTTCCCTATGTCGTCAACATCAGCCGCTGCTTCCTCCTCCGCGGTGCCATCTCAATACACGTATTCTAGCGCCTCTTACTTTCCGACGCCGTTTCACCTCCAACAACAACCGGCGCCCTATGTCGCCGCCCCCACCGTTCCCCTGCCTCCTCCCCCGCCGCACGTTTATCCCTCTCCGCCCGTATATTCCATGCCTCAGTATCAGCAGGTATGTTCTTTTTCCAGATTGAGTAAGTTCATCGAATTATATGGTAGATTTAGGGCTTTTCTGTATTATTAGCATGATCTTTAGTTTTAACGTTCCAATCACCAATCGGTTTAACCATGATCTTAAGTTTAATTAAGCTTGTGAAAAGTAAATTATTGTTTATTGATATCATGAGTTCTGGTTTGTAGGCGCACCAGCTATTCCAGAAGGATGCACGAACAATAACCCCGGAAGCTCTGGAGAGCGTGAAGGCCGCCATTGCGAGTAGTGAGATTGAGCACAAGGCTGAGACCAAGAAGAAGGCGGTGCCTCGCAAGGCAGCTGGACAATCCTGGGAGGATCCTACACTCTCTGAGTGGCCAGAGAGTGAGTTTTTATTCGCTATTTTAATTGATGTATCCCTTTTTAAATGTGTATATAAAGGGCCTTATATGTGATGTGTTTGTTTCCTGCAGATGATTTTCGTGCATTTTGTGGCGATCTTGGTAATGAGGTGAATGATGACGTCCTTTCGAAAGCATTTGCTAAATTTCCGTCCTTTAACATGGCCAGGGTGAGTTTATTGGAAAGGACTTCTTTCTTCTTGTTGATATCTATTTGAAATTCCTGAATGATATACATTAGCAGTTTGCATGTCCTCTTCAGATGTCATTTTGAAGTGCATGGAGCCCTCAAATATCTGGTGTTCATTAATTAAGGTAGAATTCCTTTTAGTCTGCTGTAATATTGATAACTTCCCAGACTATAGTAAGGCAAACCCTGCAGTTATTCTGCTAGCATTAGAACCCTTTATCACACTCTCAACTTTCCATTCTAAGGTTCTTTTAAGCGTATTCCACAGATAAATTACATGAGAGCTGGTTATAGTGGTAATCTTTTCTTTGTTGGTTGAAAACTTATGAGATCATGTTGTTGTAGAGGTTGAAGTAAGTTTAAAAGATGTTGGATCATGTGGAAGGATTAAGTTTGTTTTGCTAGGTTAACTTCACTTTGAACTGTCATCCATGCATGTCATACTCTCTGTCTGTCTTACTTCTTACCATTGGATATTTTCTCACAGTTTTGCATGTTTTCAAGTATTTTCTCACAGGTTTGCATTTTTTCATTTTCTGTAGGTAGTAAGAGATAAGCGAACTGGCAAAACAAAGGGATACGGATTCGTTAGTTTTTCGAACCCAGGAGACCTTGCTGGAGCAATTAAGGAAATGAATGGTAAGTGCGTTAGCTTGTGTGCTCTTCAGATTTCTAGTATATCTTTGTATCCTACCTTTAAACTTATTTTAGAGTAACACATCAAATTTATTTCAGGTAAGTATGTTGGAAATCGGCCAATCAAACTTTCGAAGAGCAATTGGAAGGATAGAACGGACTATGAAGCTCTGGGAAAACACAAGGTAAGCCCTCTTTTTATTGGGTGATCATTTTATGATTTTCTGTGCAACAGTCAGTAACTGTCTTTAACTTGGCTGCTGTTGCAGAATTACTCTCAAAAGAAACCAAAGGTGGCAAAGAAGGGTGTGTTTCATAAATGAGCAGTTGTTTGTGGACGGGTAAATGCAAATCAGGGAAAATTTGACAAGCACAACAGTTAGATTATCCGTCATAGTGGTCATTTCATCTGATGGGGATTTAAGGGTTCTCCTTTGTATTTTTCGTGACTGTCTACATTAAGACTATTATTGTTGTATCAATAAATTGCTTTGGAGTTAAGTGCCCACACTTTTCCCTTGGTGACAAGTCTTTCTATCCATATGCTTTCCTTTTTAATGTATAATCTACCAACATATATTTACATGCAGTTTGCAACTTTCAAACATATTTGTGAAGTGAAGTAATCAGTGTTTAGTTATTTCATGCTGGATGAGATTGGCTAACCGATTTGAATTTCTTTTTCTGATTCACTGAGAAAAATAGCACAGCATAACGTTCATCCTTTCTCAAAATTAGATTTAGCTCAAATTAGTCTTAGGCTCTTGGCTCAAAATTGATCAAGATTAGTTACTACATAGTACATAGTAATTAGCTTATTTTGATATAATCTCTAATAAATGGATGCTGTGTGTCTGACTTAATTCGTGTAAATTATACTCTTAAAAATACTCCGTGTTAAGATATTTGATTCCTCATGAATTCGTTGATCATCACATTATTGCTAACGTACAGTAGGTGTTGGTGTGTGCTCCATCACTCAAACATGCTAGTGTATCACTAAAACAAAAAAACAAAAAAGGATTTCAATTTCTCAATTGAACTAGGATAATTTTAATGACTGAATGTAACGGAAATGGAATACCATTGTAGAATGTTCTAACAACCATCTGTCTATACCAAAACTTTCCTAACAAGGGCAACACAACCAGTGTGAACTAAGTGTATGTACAGATAAGAAAGCCAACTCTAAACTTAACTCATTCTTGTGATTCTACAGAGATCCAAGGCCAGGCTAACCCTTGTACTGTAGAAAACTACTTGACTACCTACCTCTATCATAATACGCGAAGAAATCCACGTACTTCAATCAGAAAGTTGTGCAGGTTTTTCCTGAATCTCTGGTGATTAATACGATCAAGATTGGGAGACAGATTATTAGCACTTGTCAAAGAGTGTAATGCATTTGCCAATCTCGATTTGAAGGATGGGTTCCCCAGCCCTTCAATTAGCTCATTCCCCAATCTCTGCAATCACAGCATTTTATGTTATAGAGAGAAGTTAACAAATGAGCACAAGCTTACAATTGCAAACACAGTGCAAGTTCATGTATAATGTCAGGGTAGGTAATGTCCGAATATGCTATCGAACTTATGTCTGGTGTAGGCTTTGCAGCACCATGGCTAGGAGTGGGGGGAGGAAAGTCATGATTACAGGGATATAGTTAAAGCACAATCTGCTGTAGTAGTGGAGTGACCATACTTAAAAACTAGGCTCAATGAAAATCTGGGATTCTTAAAGGTACAAAATTTGCTTTGCCAAGAAATTTAGCCATTAAAAAAAAGAAACTTAGCTAATTTACCATCCCACGGGATAGCAAGAAGTGCACCATTACCTGGTAGAGATTCTGTTCACACAACATCAAGGGAAGTAGAGCATCAGCCGCAGAGCTAACAAGATCAGTGCTGAAAAGAATAATAATATTGTTAACGTATTGCTGCCAATGAACATGAATGGGTAGAGAATACTCAGTCTAATTGTTTTTCCACTCACTTGTAATCCTCAAAAAGGAGGATTTGAAGCAGTGACCGAAGGAACTGGCTAAGAATGCCTTCTTGACCATTCCCAGAAGGATCCTTATAACTTGCTGCATATGAACCTAACCCTATCTTGCCAGCTACAGTTTCCTTGTAATGGTACGACGAAAGTGCTCTGAGAGCTTTCAAACATATATCAACAACCTCAGAGTCCTATGTTAGACAGGCATAACCAAATTCAGGTATACTTTATATTGAAAATAATATGTACAAATTCAATTAAGTGAAAATCATCTAGATAAACAACAGGCAGAACTCCATTTGCCAAGCTATTGTGCATCAAGATACGACACATTTGTATGGTTTGGCTTTGTCAAATTTTTTATTATGTCACTTATGTGCAAGATATTTATCACTAGCAAGAGTTGATTACCTGATGATGTAGACCAAATTCCAGAGATGCAACAATATGAGCAACGGCTTCCTTGTTTAATCGCATGATCATCTCAGGGTAAATCTCCAACAGGTGTGAGAGAAGTGAGAAGTACTGCTCAATAGACATACATCATCAGTTTACTGGGTATACCCATGATTCTTTATTTATTTACATGAATTAGGAACTTACATCATTACAAAGTTTGGGATATTTAAGCAGTTCTTGTGTTATTAGAGGTGTCACTATGTGAAAACCAGTATACACCACCTGCCAAATGCAGATGTTATCAAAAAGCCCACAACTTCAAACAGATATCTGCGTAAAATTGTGTCCATCCAAAAGGAAAAGAGAGCATGCTATCCCCCCATTAAATCATGTAGGTAAGTATGTACCTCAGAAATTTGTGTACCATGAGCTTCAATGGGATCTGATGAGAAGTCAACCTGCAATGACATTTTCTTCCATGATTATTTCTTGGTTGAAACAGGATTTTAAATATTACGGCAACGGAGATATTTGTACAGAAAAAACTGAACGAAAAGAAGGGTCTGTATAGGAAAACTGAAAAGAAAAAGACGTATTTACCACATCCTTAGAACAGAGATTAGCAAGCAATTGTAGAAGGGCTCGCAGATCTTTATACTTTTCAGTATCTGCTTCACTCCGAAGGCTGCTCGAAGCACTGATCGAAATCTGAATAGTAAACAAAGGATATTACGAAGGAGGAAAAGAATAGTTTCAGAATGCAGAAAAACTGAATGCAGTGGCGTGGCACTGAAATAATCATTCATATATTTAGGCCCTGTTTGCTAGAGCTCATTTCCTGCTGAACTGAACTGGATTGAAACTGAACTGAAGTGAAAATTAATGTATTGAAAAAAAGAATCAGCATGACTGAATTAACCTCAAATCACATTTTTACTTCACTGAACTGAACTGATCTACAGAAAAGCTCTGGCAAACAGGGCCTTATGCTTTACCAGGACAGCATATCACCAAATTACTCAAAATCATGGAAAATAAATCAACTTATCCAATCATTATCTGCAACTATACTAAGTTTTCCTCCTTTAAATGCCACAGTAACTATTAAATTTCATAAGATTTTACAATACAGTGTAATAATTTGAAAAGTACATCTCCATGCTAAGATGTCGAGACACTAATAAGATGTAAAGTGACACAAAGTGCAAATAGTCAATACTTTTGGCTTGAGTTCTGAAACTTTGTAGTTCAGTCTAACTATAACAGTAAATCACAGAAAATTCATCGCATGTAATGCAATTGAAAAATATATCCAAAAGAAAATTTGTCACATGTAATACAAACTGAGAAAAGATTGCTACTGATTATTTACAGCTTAAAATTTGCAGACCAGTCAATTTTGCATGCATGCTTTATGTTGAGCTAAAATACAGAACAAGAGATCAGTTTCTATTGCTATCTTACAGCATTTAAGTTAGAGTCTTCAAGGGAAAAAAAATCACTCATACAATAAACTATCCAATTCAAACTTTTAAGTAGTTCTACACGTGCAAATATTATATATTATCAGAGAGATCACTGGGAACAATACTCCATGAAGACAAAAAGAAACCTATTAAATTATACATTTGACAAAAGATAGCATTTTGAAAATTGGAGAGAGCAGACGCACCTTTCCAATATTGTGTGATGAGTAAATCTGAAGCAGGCGCATACAGAATTCAATAACACTTGCAGTTTCATGTGCTTCCAGGAAGGAGATTTGGCCATCTACCCATTCAACGACAAATTTGAGGAGAAGATAGACAACTACAGACTAAAAAAAGTGACAAGAATTAGAACGTGTAACTTCATTTACCCACTTCAGTCCCACCCCATAAACCACACATGTTATGCACTCAGTGAGATATAAACATAAGTATTAAAAGATCATTGAAGGGAGATATTAGACATTATCACTGTTTCCACCAATCCAATTTAGTGATGCTAGTCAATATGATTCAAACATACTACAAAAACAAAAAATATTTAGTACCTCATGCCGATAAATATCAAGAAATATCAATATGGGGTTCATGATGGAGGATCCCATTTCATATACTGCTTTCTGTGTTCGAGATTCTGAAGCACTAGCAACTCCGCGTAGTCGCTCGAACAAACAACTCACCTACCAGATGCAACATTATTACTTTTTATAAAAAAGGTGTTGAAAAAAAAAATTAAATAGTTAAAGGAGATGCTAATCGAGGGCCATACCAACAAAATGATATCTGGCTGCTGCGCAACATTTTTTAGATCATTTCTGCCAGACAGTTGCAGTAGATAGGTTGTCATATGGTTTGTTAGATTTCTTATGAATCTGTCAAAATTGCAACGGAAACAAATGAGTTGAATGAAAAGCCACAAAATTTTGAGCCTCCCAGGAAGGGAGATGGGGAATGAGAGACAGATAAAAAAACCAACTAAGAGCTTACAGGTTCGCTTCTTCCAAATTCATCACACAAGATGCAGAAATTGTAAGAGTTTGGGCCAGCGAACGCTGCAATATAGAAATGGTTAAGTAATTCTGCTGGAGAAGTTTACTCCTGTTCTATAATGGGAGTGGAAAGAGAAAAAGAAGTATAACTTCCAGAACCAGCCTGCCAAGAAATCCCAATACAAACACACCCAAACAACATGAGACATAATTGTGTCTCTTCCAGCCCCATGCTACCACCACTCAAAGTTTTAATATACCAAATTAGAAATTATATTTTTATCACAGCTACAATGAGAGAAACATGACTTAGATTTTTTGGATATGCATATGTGGAAACCAATCTGCCCTATCTCAACTAGTAGAAAATGGAGAAGCATTACATAAGAAGGGTAAAAGGAAGATCTAATCAACATGAAACCAACATAAAAGATGTGCCTGAACTATGAGCAAGAGAATAAGTGATGTGGGCTTCAACTCCACAGGATACTGAGATATGATGCACATAGGCGAGACCATTTAGTACGATGAAGATTTGTGGTGGCTGTCATTACCTGGTGAATGGGATTAAGGGACAACAAAATTCTCTCACTTGTAAAAGCATTAAATAGATTGCGCCACGAGTCCTGCAGAATAAACAGATAAGATGCATGTAAATATAACATCTGAAGCATGAGAATTAGACTATAAACTTCAATAGACGATCTTGCATCCTTTTTTATTAATATTAATTTCCAAGAGGGGTTTGACACGAGAATGAGATGGTTGACAAAAACTGATAGGGGAAATTACATCTGTACTTAGAGGATTACCCGATCAAATGTAATACTGGATCAGAGCAAGGCTGGTTTGGGAGTGGTAGCACAATATAAGGTCAAATAAGGCAATTGAAGCATCTCAATTGTTTATGAAAAACTGTTTATAGAAAAAAAGAAAAGAAAAAGCCCTTAATAGAAAAAAAACAAAAAAAAAAACTGTTTGGTTTATAGAGTAAGCTATAAATTTCTAGGCTTTAGTTTTTATTTTAAGGTAAATAAAAACCCTTTCCTGAAAGTATTAATTAAAAGACAACTAACTTTTACAAAAGAATTTCCTTTTGCGATGTGCCATGTCCCATGATATGATACCAATCCCTATTCCCTACTTATAGCAGCACAATTGGATGATGGATCATTTGATCCATTGTGAGACAATACCAATACAAATTATATAACTTCTGAAAGAAGAAAAAAAAATACTTTTTGGCATCAAAATGAATTTTCAGTAAGCTGACTAGAATTGTCTCTTGTACAATGTGCTCATAATTTGTCTAGCCACTACAAGATAACAAAGAACAAGATCGAGATAAGGCAGAACAGAGACTAAAAATAAGATCGAAATGTAGGTGTGCACACTGGAACCGACCATGGCCATGATTGGGACGAGCAGTCAAGAACTTACCAAAGTAAAGAGATGCCGGCAGACACTCCTTCGTCGAGTAAGCCCATGGAGCATCTGAAAACAATTTAGATCCTGTAAAACCACATAATTATAAATTCAGAGTGACCAGGATAATTTTGCTTTGCTAAAGACCCAAAACAGTCAGCAAGTCATACATTCTTCCCCAGAGAAACACACACAAACGAGAAGTAATTAATATGTATATTGTTCGTTACCAGGCATCATCATGCTAAACACAATCTAAAATGTGATGAAAAGAGAAGAAACTACTTCATACTATGTACCTGTAAATCCTTCTCAAAAGGATATGAAACAAGTGTTGTTGTAGCAATGCGAACAATCGCATCAAGGACATATTTGCCCTTATCATGCTCTCCAAATATGCAAAGAAACAATTTTTTGGACTCTTCAGACTCTAGCGGGGTTTTCTTATCAATGCTGCTTTTACTTCCTTTACTTTCTTGAGAGGACATCAGATAAGTACCAGACCATCTAGCAAGGAACCATGTGATAGCCTGTTAAAGTCAATCAAATAAGGAAATCACCATCAAGGTTCACGCAATCAAAATATTCTAACAGGTCACTAAACTTAACAGGTTTTACAGAAGAAAGAATTACTGTTCAGTTTGGAAACAAGATTGAGCAAGGTGAGAAAAGGAAAGTTTTCATAAATTTCACACATGAAAATACAAGCAATGTTTGAGGGGCGATGTAACATTGAGGAGAGAGCTGGCCAAGAAGAGAGAAGCGTGATGCTGTCTCTGATATTCCATAACAAATTGACTAGAAATAAAATCACAATCTGACAGGATTTTACCTCCATGAGCCGAGGACTAAAAAATGATGTTCGCATCTCGGCATCTAAGCTTTGTTCAGCAAAGTTGATGATTGATCTGCAAAAGAGAGAAAAAGGCAGGAATCATAAGTTAACTCTTTCTACAAGCTTGGGGACGTATAAGAAGACAAATATTCGCAATTTCTACAAGATGCCTCCCTTCCTAAACTCCCTTCCTAAACTCCGGGATAAATGAATTAAAAACCCCATTATAAACCACATGCTCGTGGCAAATATACAAGCAAATGTGCATTGCCAGAACAAAAATGTGTCTGTGAAATATATCATTATTAAGATGAATACTATGTTGCTTTCAACATTTCTCACGTCCATGTCAAATATGTTTGTGAAATACTCTATATCATTATGAAGATGAATACTATGTTGCTTTCAACACTTCTCACCTATCAAATAACAGTTGTTTTACAAGTAGCAAACAAAAGCTTTCACACCCTATAAAAAATAACTATCAGATAGTAATATTGAGTTTACTTTACCCTGAAAGCACCACAACTGGATGAGCTTCTGGCTGCACCAAATCCTTAAATTGGGTTTGTATAGCCATTGGAACCTGTAGAGTACATTGTTAGAAAACAGAATGAACCAATAAAAAAACCAGATAATAGAACTTATTATGAAAATGGGAGAAAATACATCCAAAAAAGGCTGGATTTATCTTTGATAGAGCAACCAGGATGAGAAGCCTCTTTTTATGTACGAGCCTGTCGAGCAAATTGGAGTCTATACTCTGCTTATTTACCAATATAATACATTCTTAAGCATGTAGTGTAGCAGGACATCACTAGACAAAAGAATTATAGAATACACCGCAAACAAAGAGAATGGAAGAGAACAAGTCCCTTACCAGTGGTGTTTCACCCACTCCTTCATCGGCCAGAACATGCCCAGTGATCAACAATAGTGAGTAAATCTCTTCCAAGGTTTCAGTAGGATCACTTTTGCCTCTTATCTCATGAAGCTTAGAAAAACGCTCAGAAAAAAGCCTCGACAGTAAAGGGACGGTTATATCTGTAGCTGCTCGAGCAATTAGGGCATATGAGCTTAATCTTTCATCCATAGCAACAATAGAAGCTTGAAGGTAGTCCGTATCATTCTCTTCATTGAAAGCAGATGCAGAAGCAACCTTCAACTCAGACTCCACGATCAAGGCAAAAAGATTAGCCGCGGCACTAATCCCTTCAGATTGAAGTAAAGTATCACGACTAGTACTATCTAGTGGCATGAGTATTGTCGTCCATGTGTCTAACAAGATGTCACGTGCTACCCAACTCCATGTCTCTTCTTCTGTGCAACTTGCCATAAGGTCTTTAATGGCTTCTCCCATTAGATTGGATAAAAGGTACAGACTTCCATATGGTCTTATAGATTTCAAGAGCTGATTGAAGATATTTGGAGATGTAACAGTCGCCATCGATAAAAGTGCACGGCAACCATCTAATAACTCACTTTCACTTTTTCCATTTTGGATAGCCTTTGCAATTGCATCCGGAGGGTCCATCCAATCTATGACTCCACATAGCAATTGAAAAAGGTGTTGCCCTTGCATTTGGCCATTATCAGAAGGAAACACATTGCCAGCTAGGGAGCAGAACTGTACAATTAGTTTCCTCGCAGATACAGCAAGAGGGCAGTCAAGCCAATAACCTTCAGATAAAAATTTCTGTCTCAATGCAGCATAGAATTTCAAAAGCCAACCAACATGTCCACTTGTTATGAGAACATCACGCCAATAGGGGCCGGGCTGCACCAATACACACTCAGTTTTTCTCATTGAGTAACTGTCATACTTTACTCCAAAACCTTCAGCGCCTTTTCTTCCTACCTCAACCGTACTTTTGTGATAGCGGAAGTCCCAATTCAAAATCTGAAGCATAAGACGCAATGAGGCAGTGCAGACTTTCCCTTCCGGGATGTCAGAATCCGACCCAACTATCTTATCTGTGACAACTAAAGCAGCTTCTTGACCCCAACAATATAGAGTCTTCAAAAAATCTTTCTCCAGTGATGTCTGGCACTGGTCATGAAACTCTTTTGGAAGGCCCATGGCAGTTGAAGTAGACGGAGAAAATTCAGACACCAAGGATTCCAAAAAAAGCAGTCCACCAAACTGCACATCTGCACCATGGCTACCAGAGATGGCATGTTTCACTTGAAGAAAAATAGTTTCCTTTTCAGCAACTGTGAAGTCTAGCCAGCCCCTCTTAAACAACTGAGCAGCCGCAGAAGTAACTTTAGCCAGAACATAACCTTGATTTGACGTGGCGTTTTGCATGACATAGCACAGACAAAAGCTGCCACAGGTTATTCAACATGTAATGTGAGGTGAAAATCTAAACTAAAGACAGATTGGATTAAAAACAATGGAACTGCCAATAGCTTTCCACTCTATGACAAAATGATACCTAATCAAGCCAATCTTATCATCCGGTGTAAGAAATGTCCATTCTCGAATAGCTGCATCTCGAATTGCCCCGGCAGCCTGAAATCTCGCAATTGGTAACTGAGAATTTTCTGAAAATATGCATGGTTAACTAATTAACAGCCCATAATGAGGTAAAGATAATCTATCAAAAGAAAAACACTGTTCCAGAATGACTACTTGACAAGCCTATGCAGCAGTAGCATTCAAAAGGCCAGACTGAAATAAAAAAAGGCTTACCAAGAATATACTTGCAAGTCTGATATGGCCGGGGAGACCGAGATAGAGAAATGATGGCTGTTTCAGCTGCACTGGGATTGACATGCATCTGGTGAAGATAGACAGGTAACATGTCGTGAGGTTACTTAAAAAAGAATTCATAATAAATGATGTACCTAGAACTTTCGTTTCTAATGCTGGTGAGTTCTTTATTCAATCAAGAAAGAACAAAACAGGCCACCTACAAATTGTACGCCTTTCTGATTACGAATAATTCACTTATGATTATGAACTTTCAAGAACATCACCCATAACACAGATGGTATTCTAACTACCTCTAGAAACAACAACCCGCTGGTAAGTTCAAACCACACAGTGGAAATTCACAATGATAAATCCAATTCCGAACCATTCTGAATCAATAATGTAAAACTAACATGTCCGCCTATCTCAGACAACCATACAAGTATAGTATGTGTTTGCAATTTGCTTAGCAACCGAAAAACAAACTAAAATTGCAGCAGTCACAAGAAATTCAATGAATATTTGTCAGAATCAAATCTTCATGGAAGCTTTCTAACGTAAGTTCCTGGATTTAAGCGTGAAACGCAATCAGTACAATTTCCTCTTCTATTGAGAATCTAAGAACTTCACATGTCTCAGCTCAATAATACATCCAAAATATATATATATATATATATACACAAAATATGTATGGAAAACTGGACAGGAATGCTAGCGAACCTGGATAGAGCTGCAGGCCAACTCTATGGAGCGCATGGTGGCTTGAAGCTGAGCCACATCGGGCGTTCCGCTATTTTGATAGTCTTGCTGCATCTTCACCGACTGTATCGAAGACGCCAAAGCGCAGGTATATTACCTGGCGCGCGTTTCCTCACTCAGCCGACCGGTGGAGAATGAAAACCGCCGTCGCCGGGAGTGAGGGCGATCAGAGATTGTGGAGTGAGGGCGGCGAAAGGGCAGAGGCGCCGGGAAAAGAAAGACTCATTAAGTTGGAGTTTTTACTTTTTCTTTTTGTCTAAATGACTATTTTCAAAACTATTCCTAAAATAACAAACTTTCTTTATCAAAAAACAAACAAGTTTCTAAAAGTAGCCAGAACAAAGTTCACATATTCCATCTAAAAAAAATTTCCAAACATTTTTTTCGAAAACCAACTTAAAAAAACAAAAAAAAAACTATCTTTATTGATAGAAAACCAACTTAAAAAATATATATATATCAAAATTTTGGGTGGAACTGTTACATTTTAGAAATAGGATGTACTTTTAAATAATTTCTAAAAAGTTCGGTAAATAATTAACTTGATTTTACTTTATTGATAAGAAAACGTTTCCTGTAAGCTCCCTTACGGTAAGAGTATGCCAAAATGAGACAAAATTCTATAAGATTGGGGTTTAATATACATGCCATAAAGAGAACATTCTTTTGATCTGCCCTTACAAGATGGAACTTTTTGTGGAGTAATCATGGTTGCATGCATTTACCATTGGTGGTTAATAACATTTACTATTGAGGTTTATGCATAGGGAGTTACTAGTGTTTAAGACTAGTTAGTGAGTTAGAAGTTTTGTAGGTTACAAGCTTTGCATAAGGCATTTGTCTTGCCTTCATTAGTTAGCAATACGTTTAGATGTTGTTATTTCCTTTCAATTGTTCTCTATAAATAGGAGCAATATAAATCAGAAAAGCTGAACCTTTCAGCACCAAAAGTTGTCTCTTGTTTTCTTTGATATTTCTTTCATATTCTAGCCATTTACGATCTCGTGTTCCAACAAGTGGTATCCAGAGCCACGGTTCTAAATGGTTAGTGATAGATCAAAGTCACCTGAGAAGCCGGAGGGTTCACGCACGGGCCAACGGAGAGGGCGTAGTTCGACAAGAGGTTCGAAAGCCCGAGAGGTGGTGGTGCAGACGGTGTTGAGAGAGAGTTCCATGGTGTACCCTATCCTAACTCGCACAAACTATGCAGATTGGGCCCTAGTCATGAGGGTGAATTTGCAAGCACAACGTTTGTGGGATGCTGTCGAGGAGGGGGACGTTGAGTATCGCGTGGACAGGCAGGCCCTGGCCGCGATCCTGCGTGCTGTGCCACCTGAGATGCTAGCCACGCTAGTGGTCAAGGACACGACCAAGGAGGCTTGGGACACGATAAAGATGCAACGCATGGGTGTCGAACGTGTTCGGGAAGCCAACGCGCAGAAGTTGCGCACAGAGTTCGAAACCATCACTTTCAAAGATGGTGAGAGCGTGGATGATTTTTCCATGAGGATCACGAGTCTGGTCAATAACCTCCGCACGCTCGGCGACACGGTGGAGGAGGCGACGGTCGTGAAGAAGTTTCTCCGCGTTGTGCCAATAAGGTACTCGCAAGTGGCAATAGCAATTGAGACGTTGCTTGACCTAAGTACGTTGTCGATTGATGAACTGACCGGTCGATTACGGTCGGTAGAGGACCGTTTTGAATCTGCGGATCAAAGTGACATGGGTGGTGCCAAATTGCTTCTCACGGAGGAGGAATGGCGCTCACGCCAAGGCTACAAGGAGAAGGGTGACACTTTCAAGACTGGTGGACGAGGCCAGGTCTGCAACACGGCAAAGGGCCAAGTCAGCGGAGACTCACAGGACCAGGACGAAGTCATCAAGGAGACCCGGGAAAGAAGTCGAAGGAATGGCAAATGTCATAATTGTGGCATCTATGGTCATTTTGCATTTGAGTGCCGCAAGGCAAAACAATGGAAGCGGGACGAGACACACTTGACCATGCTCGAGGATGACCAACCGACGTTGTTGATGGGATCCGTGGTTGAGGTGCTCCAATGTGGGAGTCCCCAAGATATCACTTTACAAGCGCCAGGAAGCCAACGTGACGAGGTGCTCCATTGTGGGAGTCCGCCGACGTGGTCGACGACACAGTCGAATCTGGGGAGTGTTTATCCTGATGGAGGTGCACTCAGTGTAGGAGGCGCAAGTGGTCCGGTCCGAGGTCTTGTCCAGAAGCCAGTCTGGGGACCTGTCGGCTGTGAACCTGTCGGCTGCGAACCTGTCCATGGTCTCTTCGAGGAGGCGCTCCATGTTGGGGGTGTCAGGCCACACCTGCGGGGTGGCAGACCTGTTGCAGATCCGCTCCATGTTGGGGGCGCGACGCCAACCCTGCGGGGTGGCATGTCTGTTGCAAGGGCACTCCATGTTGGGGGTGCACAACCGACCCATGTTGGGGGTGGAGGTCTTGTTGTTCAGGCGCTCCATGTTCGGGGTGCAAGATCGACCCATGTTCGGGGTGGCGGTCATGTTGGTGAGGAGCTCAATGTTCGGGGTGAAAAATCGACCCATGTTGGGGGGTGACGGTGAAGTTGTTAAGGCAATCCATGTTGGGGTTGCTAGACCGACCTTGCGGGGTGGTGGTCATGTTTGTGGTCCTATTGGTGGACGTGTTCGTGGTTTTGTTGGTGGACGTGTTCAGGGTCCTGTCAATGATCCTGGTAGTGTTTCTGTCGGAGTGGCACTTAGTGTTAAAAGTGATCCGATAGGAAAAGGTGATGTTCATGTTGGTTCGAGTGACCAGGTGACTGATATGTTGACCAAGCAGATCGGGCGAGTCAAGCTCGGCTCGGGATAATCGAGGTGGTTCCATGCAACATGGTTAAGGGAGTGAATTGTGGAGTAATCATGGTTGCATGCATTTACCATTGGTGGTTAATAACATTTACTATTGAGGTTTATGCATAGGGAGTTACTAGTGTTTAAGACTAGTTAGTGAGTTAGAAGTTTTGTAGGTTACAAGCTTTGCATAAGGCATTTGTCTTGCCTTCATTAGTTAGCAATAAGTTTAGATGTTGTTATTTCCTTTCAATTGTTCTCTATAAATAGGAGCAATATAAATCAGAAAAGCTGAACCTTTCAGCACCAAAAGTTGTCTCTTGTTTTCTTTGATCTTTCTTTCATATTCTAGCCATTTACGATCTCGTGTTTCAACACTTTTATCATGAAAGACCAACCAGGACTTTCCGGTATTTGCTTTCTGGTTCATATTGCTTTCACTCATGGGAAGCAATGCTATTTCTTAGAGCTCGAGATCAGATCATTGCACGTGTCTATTTTGGAAATGCTTCATGGCAGGTCTTTTCAGTTTGGAGCAGCAATGCACCATTAGTTTTCAAAACTTGCAGCTTGAGGACAAGCTTGAGATCAAGAGGGCATTGGGAAGAAGCGTCTGTTTTCAAGCATCTTTGCAGAGTTTGGAGCAAGAATGAGTAATCTTGAAGATAAAAACTTGTGTGCTGCTACACTTGCTGATACTGGTGCTCTGAGTTCGTCAGCCTCGATATTTACTGATAAACAAAATGATCAGACGAGAACATGGTTAATAGCGTGGAAAGGCGTAGTACACATAATGTATATTCTGAGTTGGCCAACCTTGAGATGTTTTGCCAAACAAAATTGTCAGACAAGGACATGGTTAATAGCTTGGAAATGCTCACAAGATGACAAGAATTCTAGGTGCTTGGCTCTGGGAAAGAAAAATGCAGTGGAAAAAAATGCAGACTGCTGTATCATGCAAACCAAAAGGTATTCAAAGTCAAATTTGGGGCCAATGCTCATAAGTGGAAGATTTATTCATCATGCATCAGTTCTATTTATTAGTTTAATGGTTGAGGACAAGCATTATTTCAGCCGGAGGGAATGTTGTGATTCCATGAAGTTCCAGGGGCATTTTGGTAATTTGGTAGAAGTCAAAAGGGCATGACGGTTAATTGACTGAACTGGTTGGACCGTTGAACCAGGGTTGCCTATATAGTAAATCAAATCTGTTACTTTCGTTTTATCGATTTCAACTGTTTTATCAAGCATGTTTTTCGGTTATCTCGAAGTTGTGTACATCGGGTTCACAACAAGGCATCACAAAGCGGATATGGATATGAATATAACCAAATCCAATCTATGACCATCCCTATACAAAAGCATTTAAATAAAAAAAATATGTTTTGCATAAAATAATTGATCTTACTCTAAATAGTGTATATATTTAAGTAAATAAGAATATACAAAATATTTTCGCAAAACTGAAAAACTTAATTGAGATACGTACATACATTTACATACAATACCATACGAAATAAATTAATTAACGTAAAAGATAAAAACAATATCGATACATAGAATAAAATATCACGCACAAATGATATACACATATTTGGTAAATATTGTGTTTGATATCTATTTTATGTGCAATTTTTTCTTAACCTAAATATTGTGTTCAATTTCAACAGCATAAACATAACATATTAGAAATTCAATACTACGTCGTTTATTCCACACACAATTTGTGGTGAATAACTATTATAGTTCCTTTTACAATTTGTGGTGAATAACTATTATAGTTCCATTTAGAGATTAGAATTTTCAAACATCCCTTAATTAATCCTTTAATGTAAACAATACGATACATTTCTATATAAAATTTAATTGAATATTTAAGAAGTAATAGTGAAGAATATTTAAACTATAGATATATAAATCCAAGCCTTGAAACATTTACTATTTTGGCAGTTTAATATTATAACAACAATATATCTCGTAGTAGGATAGGAAAATACTAACAAGTATTCTTGAAAATCTTATTAATGGTACACAATATTCAACTAAAAGCAACGAACTTTTGAGAGAACAGATGGGATGAGGAATTCTGACATGCGGATGTTAGCCTCTTGCGTGGGATGAATACCATCCCAGTGTATGTAACTTTTTGGGTTGGGACAGACAAGGATTCCTGGAAATCCACATGTTATAGTTCCATTGAAGTTGTACATGCCTCCATTCCCGCAACAAGCGCACAAAACAAAAGTCATCCTCCTGTATTAAGGCCCTGTTTACCAGAGCTTATCTGTAGATCAGTTCAGTTCAGTTCAATTCAGTTCAGTTCAGTTCAGTTCAGTTCAGTGAAAATGTAATTGATGAAATTCAGGTTAATTCAGTTATGCTGATTCCATTTTTCAATACATCATTTTTACTTCAGTTCAGTTCAGTTTAGTTCAGTTCAGTTCAGTTTAGTTCAGTTCAGTTCAGTTCAGTTCAGTACGTGGTGGAAATAAGCTCTAGTAAACAGGGTCTAAAACCTTCATGTATAAAAGTAGTAAGGGGTGCTTGGTTGGGGGGTTTGGGAGTGGGATATGAGTTTCATTATAGAGTTGCTTGTTTGGTAGACTATAATCATTGAAGAGGGTCCACCACCATTACCCCATACTGGCCAATCTTCCATTCCCCTCAAATATGAGAACTATGGGTTTCATTACTCTATAATGAATAGGACCCACTATTAATTAATTTTCAATCTATTTTTAGTATGGAAACTCATTCCCTTAATCCTAACCAAACACCAACACTATATTGATTCCCTCTATAATCAATCCCCACTATTATCATTCACATTCTCATTCCCATTCCCCTCAACCAACCAAGCACCCCCTAAATTGATTACCAAGTTAAGGCTTCTGATATATGCTACAATTAGCTAGAATTATTTTTTAATTTCATAATTATATAAGAGATAAAACGATAAGTTTCTCAAAATACACATGCACATATAGGCCCTGTTTACCAGAGCTTATCTATAGATCAGTTCAGTTCAGTTCAATTCAGTTCAGTCAATTTAAATTTTTTTCAGTTCAGTTCAGTAAATTTAAATTTATTTCAGTTCAGTTAAGTTCAGTAAATTTAAATTTATTTCAGTTCAGTTAAGTTCAGTAAATTTAAATTTATTTCAGTTCAGTTCAATTCAGTATATTTAAAATTATTTCAGTTCAGTTCAGTTAAATAAATTTAAATTTAATTAAGTTCAGTTCAGTTCATCAAATTTCCTTTTATATGATGATGAGCATTCATTAATAACAAATGAAAATGTATTATTTTTATTTTAGTTCAATTCATATAAGTTCAGTCCAATTTAGTTCAGATCCCTTGAAAAATACATGGCTATAATATTCAACTCAATATATTTCTTTAATATACCATAACGTTTACTTTTTATACATCCAATATAATTATTTGAATCGTGATTCATTTAAATCGACTCAACTATATATAATATGTCTTCATTATATGACAATTTGGAATTAGTTCAGTTCAGTACATTTCAGTTCAATTCAGTTCAGAATAATTCAGTTCAGTTCAGTTTAGTTCAGAACAATTCAATTCAGTTCAGTTCAGTTAATATCCTCTTAAATATAATTTTATGATACACAACTCAATGACTCATATCCTCTTTAATATAATAATATTATGATATACAACCCAATGACTCACATCCCCTGAAAAATACATGGCTATGATCCTATGATATTCAACTCAATATATTTCTTTAATATACCATAACATGTACCTTTTATACATCCAATATAATTATTTGAATCGTGATTAATTTAAATCGACTCAACCAAATATAATATGTCTTCATTATATGACAATTTGGAATTAGTTCAGTTCAGTTCAGAACAATTCAGTTCAGTTCAGTTCAGTTCATATCCTCTTAAATATAATTTTATGATATACAACTCAATGACTCATATCCTCTTTAATATAATAATAATATTATGATATACAACTCAATGACTCATATCCCCTGAAAAATACATGGCTATGATATTCAACTCAATATATTTCTTTAATATACCATAACCTTTACTTTTTATACATCCAATATAATTATTTGAATCGTGATTCATTTAAATCGATTCAACCAAATGTAATATGTCTTCATTACATGACAATTTGGAATTAGTTCAGTCTAGATTAGTTTAATTCAGTTCAGAACAATTCAGTTCAGTTTAGATAAGTTCATATCACATGCACTATAATTTGATGATATTTAACTCAATTCAGTTCAAATTATATCACCTCAACGTGTTTTTATATTTAAATAATATAAAAATGTATTTATATTTATTTCAGTTCAATTCAATATATTTAAAATTATTTCAGTTCAGTTCAGTTCAATATATTTAAAATTATTTCAGTTCAGTTCAGTTCAGTTCAGTAAATTGAAAATTATTTCAATTCAGTTCAGTAAATTTAAAATTATTTCAATTCAGTTCAGTTCAGTTCAATAAATTTAAATTTATTTCAGTTCAGTAAATTTAAATTTATTTCAATTCAGTTCAGTTCAGTTCAGTACATCAAAAAATAAGCTCTAGTAAACAGGGTCATATACCTAAGAGCATCCACAATGGTAATATGTTTAATGAACACTTCTTTAATTAGTGCCAAATAATCAATTTTTAATAAAATTATATAAGAAACAATTATTAACAATGGTAGAAAATTCTAAAATAATTTTTTATTTAAAATTAGGAGACAATGGATGTTAGATGGTTTATTTTTATTAGTTTGTATAACACATGAAATTGTTCCTAAACCGGAAAACAATATGAATATATTTAATGATCTAAACTGTTTTAGAATATGAAATTGTTCCTAAACTGAAATGATCTAAAAGAAAACTTAGCAAACAGACCTTGGTCCCAATCTCATGCATGCAATGCAACTTTTATCCACTTTATAAGAAAAGTATTCTTATCCTTTAACTATCATTGAGTTTAACTCGTGTATTATAAAATTTAAAACTATACCATTCGAAAAAAAAAGAAATTTCTTACATTGGAAAATAGTAAAAGAGTTTGCCAAATGAGTCTATAATAAAATAACTGAATTATATCTTTACCAAAAACTGGCGCACCAACGAGAAGTAAATAAAAAGCTTGGTAGTAATTAGGGGTGTAAATGAACTGAACCGTTCGTGAACAACTCGCGAACAACTCGGTTAAAGTTCGTTTTCGAACTCGGTTTGACCAGTTCGAACTCGAACTCGAGCTCGTTCGTTTATATACGAGCTCGAACTCGAGCTCATAAGAGCCAGCTCGATAGGCTCGTCGAGCAGTTCGAATAGAATTTTATATAGAATTTTTATATAAATTAATTGAATTTTATTCATTAATACTTTTACGAGCTCGAGTTCGAGTTCGAACTCGATTTTTTATCGAGCTCACGAGTCGAGCTCGAACTTTCTAAAAGTCAGACGAATCGAGCTCGAACTAAAATATATCAACTCGTACGAGCTCGAACTCGATCATGAACATGCAATACGATCTCGAACTCGAACTCGAACACAGGTCTGTTCGAGCTCGACTCGACTCGTTTACAGCCCTAGTAGTAATCAGCGTAGATAATGTTGACATTTGGATACTGTATTTTAAGCGAGGCCAAAGCTTTTTGCAACTCCCTATTTTGATGTTGTATCAACTCATTGTAAATTTTCAAACACTCAAAGTCTTGAGCTGTTGCATTTGGGGATAAGATCAAAGCAAAAGGAAAACATCCAATCGGAAAATTTCCGGGAATTACTATGTCTGGCACCAAGGCCGTTAATGGCCTCGTTTGGCTATCAGCGTTTAGCTGTTAGATGTTAGCGGATTTTATTAGCTGTTAGCTGTTAGCGGATTTTATTAGCTGTTTTGACTAGCGGTTTGTATATGAGTGTTTGGCAAATAACAATTAGCTGATAGCTGTTTCATTACGCTAAATGACTGAAATAGACATTAGTACAATTTATTATTATTTATTTTTTGTAGTGTGTAACTTGTTTATCGAAAATTGTTATCAACTATATGTTCATTTATTTTTTATGATGTTTAATATTTGAATTATTATTCTTTATTAATATATCTACATCTATTTTAAAAAAAAAAATTTGAATTAAAATAATTGAAATTTATTTTTTATATATTTAAAATATGTGTAATATATTTCAAAAATAAATTAAAAATAATGTAAAAAACCTTAAAATGTACGTACGCAAATATGATGCGCACCTTAAATTTACTAAAAAGTTATTATTTACTTTTATAATCTAATTAGCTTTAATGAATTTGAAAAGGAAATTTGTGAGGGATAAGGATATAAAAGATATTTTGTAATATTTTTTTGATTAACTTTTTACAAACGCTGCTCTTTCTAGCGTTTCAGAAATCAGAGGTTTCACCAAAAAAGCTAATTAGAAAACTCTTCTCACCAAACACTAGAAAGAACTGTTTGACAAGTTAATTATTCATATTTAATCCAAAAAGGTAAACGCTCTTCAAAACTATCGTCACCAAACGGAGCCAATCTCCTACATTCATCATTAATTCATAATGAAAATAGTAAATGAATGGTCATTCTTGGGAAAATATTTACTTGACAATTTAATTTACTCAAATGAAACTTGGTATACTTACCTTTGCACTATCGATAGTGGCATTGGTAATGAATGGTATGTAAGTGTAGGTTTCTTGAAGACTTTTGCCTTGCGTTAAAGAATATAATATATCGTTTCCTCCAATTCTTCCCAAGAAAAATAGTGATCTTCGCAGCTTATTCGAACAATCTGAACAGTAATTTTATATTTATTTGATCAATTGATTGAGAATAAAAGTAATACTCTTAAAAGGACGTTAGAATTGTGTTTTTTCTTCTTCAAAACTTACTCCCTCAATTTCCGTTAAAATGACAGCCTTTTTATTAACAAAAATGAAGGAGTAAGTATGAATAAATTATAAAATGTCATTTCCCCATATATTTATAAAATGATTAAAAACACATGATTGAAAGTACTTGATGGCAAAGAACAGATAAATGAGAGCTACTGTTTGAACCAGGTGACCTGATCGGCGAGGGGTACCGTGACACGTGTAACCACGATACCTCGGGCATCGAAGAAAGAATAGTTTAAAGCAGTGCTTCCCGACACCGCAAAGTCCACTCCATTTCCAAACCATGCACTCTTGTTCAGGTATGGATTCAGGATCGGTAGCCCTAGTGCTTTAGCTGAAATAACCAAACACAAAACCCTAATCAACATTTTTTTTAATTCATGACTAAACGAAATATAAGCAAAGTTATTTAAATGTTCCACTAATGAGTAAAGATAAAGTAAATGGGGAAATCAACCTTTGAAAATTTAGTTATAATTTAGATCAAAACCCTGATGTGCCTTTAAGTTCTTAGATGTGTATTCCCATGCTTTTAATTCTTATAAAGCGCTGATATACCTCTAAACTGATAAATATTTTTTTAATTATAAATGTTTTCTCGTGAGGCAAAATCAATTGGAAAATACAAAACCACACTAGATTAAATTGGTGGTAGTTTTTGTCCCGGTTTACTCGCGTCGTATATTCTCAACTATGACCTAACTTTCAAATTTTGGGCATTTCAGTTTCAACTCTCTCGTCGTCACTTCATCGCTAACGTGGCAAGTTTTCTTCTTCCCAAGTCAACATGTTTGCTTGGGCTAAATGTAACCGCGGAGTTATAAACTAGGGGAACATCATGATCACTTTTCAAGAACTAAGAGATGTATTAATACATACGAAAGAATTCAGTACATCAAAAACGTTGAATAAAAAAATGATAATCATGCATGATGATGAACATGTTTCAAGCGTAACTAGTTAAAGATCGAATAAGAAGCACGAGATACACCAGTGTTATATAGGAATTGACATAAATAGATGATACGTACCGAAATAGTCAATGATGAGTAGACCATCGGAAATAGACCTGTGGGTCGGCCAAAAGTCTCGCCGTACGGGAAACGGGCGACCGGAAGTACGGGACCAACACGAAACATTAAACTTGAAACTTGCATTAAGAATATTTCAAAAGAAAAATAAAAATGCATCATTTATCTGAAAGTAATTGGATCGCCTAACGTATTTTGTTCCTCTGTTGAAAAATATAAATGTCAACTTGGACCATGTTTGGTAGAACTTATTTTTTGCTGAACTAAATGCAATTTAACTGAAATAAGTTTAAATATATTTATCTTAACTGAAATAAATTTAAATTTACTGAACTGAACTAAAATAATTTTAAATATATTTAACTGAACTGAAATAAATTTAAATACATTTAAATAAACTGAAATAAATTTAAATATATTTAACTGAACTTAACTGAACTGGTCTACTGAAAAATTCTAGCAAATAGGGCCTAAGGCTCTCTTTGACAAATTTATCTAAAATTTGAAATTTAAATTTATTAAGTTATTGACGAGTTGGTAAAGATTAAGGCCTTGTTACTAGAGCTTATCTGTAGATCGATTCAGTTCAGTTCAGTGAAAATGCAATTTGATGAAATTCAGGTTAATTCATTCATGTTGATTCCATTTTTCAAAACATTAATTTTCACTTCAGTTCAGTTCAATTCAATTCAGTTCATGACAACAAAAAATAAGCTCTAGCAAACAGGGTCTAATTTGAACTATATTTGATTACTAAAGTATAATTGATAAAACGTAAACTCCAAGTACAAAGTTTTGATTAATGTATAAATTTTTTTGACAATTTGAAGGAAAAAAAACATCGAATTAATACTTATTTTCTCTGATTTTTTTTTGTGTGAAACCAATTGTTTTTCTTTCATTATAGATAGGATTAAGCATCAGTTTAATTTATTTGGTGTGAATGTTGATGCGGTTGGCCTGTCCGGCTCAGTTGGAGGCCTCACAATGCTTTGGAACAAACAAGTTATGGTTGATTTACAATATTCAGATTTTTATATCGATGTGCATTCTACTTTGATGGGATCAAAAAATTAGAATTACTGGTATTTATTGTGAACCTAACGTCGCTCGTAGAAGATGGTAAGGTTTGCTGAATTTTCAAGGCCTAGTATGTAATCCAGAGCTACCATGGTCCTGTCTAAGTGATTTTAATGAAGTGCTTTGCCAAGAGGAGTTTCAAGGAGTTCGTCGACGTGCGGATTGACAAATAAACTATTTCAAGGAGATGTTGGATCACTGTGGGCTTGTTCGATATGAATAGGGGCCAAACTTTACGTGGTGTGACTGGTGTCGAATCTTCGAATCCGGTCATGCTCAGAGAGGCCGTTTGGATAGGGTCAAGTCAGAGCCGACCCTCCATATATATAAGTCGAGTTAAGCAATTGTTTGAGGATTAAAATAATTTTGGAAAAAAAACCCCATTTTTAGAAAAATATATAGTGTTTTTATTAATTTAAATTCAATTACATAAAGAAAATGTGTTGTTTTTTTATAATTAGTCCCTCAGATATCATATGAAATTAACTATAAATAAGAAATTCAATATTTATAGTGATTTTTAATGCATAATTCATAAAATATTTTTATATAAACCTTTCTTTTTTGAACCCTAAAAAATTATAATTTTTGCTTGAAACCCCCAAAATTCCATGACCGACCCAGGGCCACGTCCAATCAAATGTTGCACGACCTGTTTCCTTGGTCATCCAACACACATGAACTACTCTGGCCATATGTGTTCTCATGAAGCCGAGACAACATGAACAAACGGAAGAATGATTTTGTTCGGCGGTGTGATTGTCGTCGGGCTAATCTTAGTGGATTTGATTGATTCCACTTTGTGGATTGATGTTTGCTCACGAATCTTCAATTCCACGCAGATATCATTCTTAGAGAAAAAGTATTTTTAGGTGAATACCGAATCATTGTGGATCTCCCCGGAATCGCGTTTGAAAATAAATCAAGACTCTTCCAGCTGGAAATCAAATCTTCGCTGGAAATATTGTTGAAAATGAAGAAATTGATGGTGGGAATGGAGTTAGGGGAAATCTTCGCATCCTGATGTTATCTAGCCAATTGACACAATTTCAAAAATTCTCGAAGATCCTTCGCTTCATTCATTCGATTTTAAGGATGGGAAAACATTTGGTTATTTAATTTTCTTGAGGTGCAAAGATCATACTTCAAGCTGGCAAAGATGGCTAATCATTTCAATGGAGTTCATAAGATGCACCGGAGATCCTAACGTGAAAACCAAATGCACATGTTCAAAGTATGGCCATCCATTTGAGAATGACTAAATTAATTTTTTGAGCCCTAACATTGGCCAAAAAGATAATATTAGACCACAACATTCAAACCATCTGATTTTTTGTCCTAACATTCTAAAAATGTTCTTTCTAGACCCTAACATTTACAAAACGTTTTTTTAACATTTCGTTAAGTTTGACCTTTAAAAGTGAGTCAACTTCCGTTAATCTTATTATGTTAGGGGTATTTTGGTCATTTCTACATTTTAAAATTTACATTATATTCATATGATCTTCATCACTTCCTGCATCATGTATTCTCCTCCGTACCGACACCACTCTACGTCAAGTTCTCCATAAGGATATTTTGGTCATTTCAAATCATTACAAAAATTCGATCTCTCATGTTACATTTCTTTTGTATTTTTTTATTTATTTTTAAAATGACACTTTCTCCTTCTCCTTCATGTTTACTCTTCAGATATGCATTGAAAATTTTCAGACAAGTCAACCATTAGGAATATTTTGGTCATTTGAAATAATCAAAATATTTCAAATTTGTGTTTTGTCAACCATTAGATTTCTACTTTATTTTGTTTGTATGAAACAAAGTTGGAAGTGACTTTAACTTCAAATTTCATCACGTACCTAGAATTAAAAAGGAGTAGTCATAGTTGTTTACTTTGTGAATATATATCAATACAATCTCTAACCAAATATTCATTGAATTATTTAGTATATATTCTTGATATTGTATCATGACAATCACCAACTCCTCATTCCTAGTATTTATTTTGCACTATCAAACTAGATTTGAGAAGAAAGTGTGACAAGAAGAAGAATACTTGTGTGTTTGATTCCTAGTTGGTGAAATTGAACTAAAAACAACGAACTTTTGAGAGCACGGATGGGATCAGGAATTCCGACATACGTATGTTAGCCTCCTGTGTGGGATGAATACCATCCCAGTGTATGTAACTCCTTGGGTTGGGACAGACAGGAACTCCTGGAAATCCACATGTTATAGTTCCATTGAAATTGTATACACCTCCAGTCCCACAACAAGCTCTTAATAGTGATCCTCCAGTGTTAAAACCTTCATGTATGAAGAAGACAAATTTCTTATCAAGATAAAGTTTGTAATATATTATAATTAGAGATAGTTGAACACAAATTTCTAACGTAAACACAAATTATAATTTACTATGAAATATTGATACGTATAAAATCAATTTTCTTGGTGATTAAACAATGAGCAACCAAATGACCACTAATTACACATAATTAAAAACTTCATTATATCTTACCAAAAGCTGGTGCACCAACAAGAAGTGAATAGAAAGCCTTGTAGTAATCAGCATAGATAGTGTTAACATTTGGAAATTGTTTTTTAAGAACGGCCAAAGCTTTTTGCAGATATATATTTTGATACATAACCAGTTCATTGAAACTTTTCGAACACCCAAATCGATCAAATTCTTGAGCCGTTGCATTTGAGACTAAGATCAAAGCCACCGGAAAACATCCAACCGGAAAATTTCCGGGAACTACTATTTGACGTGCACCAAGGCTAATAATGTCCTGTATTTGATTCATACAAAAATAATGAGTAAATTTAGAATTAATGTGAAAGGGAATGCCCCTTCCATTCGAATCCGGTTAGAGGAATTATAATTAATCATTTATTATGATTGGTGATACACAAAAAATAATAATTTAATATTCATTTCCATTTCCAAGTGTCACAAAATAGTTTTAATAGCAACAAGAACACACTATCAGACAACTCTTACTTGTATAATTTATTAGGTACCTACTTGTATATATTTATTCGATATGTCATTGAAACAATCCCTTTTGCAACTAACTATTTAAAATAGTTTTTTTAATAATGAAATGTGGAATTAAGCGTATTTAATTAATTATTTAGACGATCAAACCATGAAATTAGGCGTTAGACTTACCCTTGTGTTATTGATGATGGCGTCAGTGATGAACGGTATGTATGTGGAGATTTCTTGAAGAGTTTTGCCTTGTCCGAACGCATAATTTATATCATTTCCTCCAATTTCTCCCAAGAAAAACAGTGACCTTCTCAGCTTCTTCGAACAATCTAAGCAGTACGTAAAAATGTTATGATTCATACCCTCCTATTTTAAAATATTCCCATCTTAAATCATCCATTTTGTGAAATTATTAATAATATAGGAAGGAGAAAGTGTTTTGTGACCCAGATTGATGTTTCTGGATAATGTGATGAGATTGTTTCATCTCTTATATGAATATTATTATATTATTAAGCAACATTAGCTGCCTCATGGTGAGACTGCTTTCTACAAGTGTTTGTTAATGTAAGAAACTGTGTTTTTTATTTTCTAACACACAATTTATGTGGGATGTGGAAAAATTAAGGCAATTTCTTCATGCTTGTACATTTTCTTATGCAGGTCCGTATTTTTACTAAAATACCCTCAAATGCCCCCCCCTTGCATTTTGGCTAACATTTTTTATGAAGGGCACTCTTGTAAAAATTTGGATATACATAAGAAAAACGTACTCGCATAGAGTAACCACGTTAAATTACCTGTAGGTGAGGAGCATATAGAAGAGAGGTATTGTCTAAACCAGGCGACTTGGTTGGGGAGGGGCACAGTGGCAAGTGAAACGACGATACCTCGTGAATTAAAGAAAGGAAAGTCTAAAGCAGTGCTTCCAGCCACAGCAAAATTTACTCCATTCACAAACGATGCATTGTTGTCCAGGTATGGATTCACGAGTGGTAGCCCAAGTGCTTTAGCTGAGATTAAAAATGTTTTACATATATATAAATTGATAAATTAAATAATATGCGAAAATAAAATACAATATTAGAAAAGTTTCATATATAACTTAAAATTTTATGATTTTCTCTAATTATTTAGGCATGTTTGCCAAAGTTTATCTATAGATTAGTTTAGTTCTATTCAATTTAATTCAGTTCAGTGAAAATGTAATTTGATGAAATTTAGGTTAATTCAGTCATGCTGATTCCATTTTTCAATACATCAATTTTTAGTTCAGTTCAGTTAAGTTCAATTCAGTCTAGTATAGCAAGAAATAAACGCTAGAAAACAGGGCCTTAGAAGAGAAAATGAGAAGTCAATCCTCAATTTAGGCTCCACTCAATTTTTCATTTCAAACCAATTAAGAGAACTCAAAAATCCTATGGGATTCTATATATTTAAGATGTATAAGAATAATTGGCGTATTAGCACATACCGAAATAGTCAATAATGAGCAGACCGTCGCTAAATCGGCCGGTGGGTTGGCCGGAAGTCTGGCCGTACGGGAAGCGAGCGGTCGGAAGCACGGGACCAACACGTCGCAGCAGATTACCGGTATCGGAAATTGAATCTCCGAAATTGTAAATGGAGTTCAGAGGATCATAAGGACATCTAAATGCAATGCTGCAGTTGATCACGAAGAATAATATTCCGATTATGGCAACGGATTTCTCCATCGTTCCCATATTCTTAATGTTGTACCGGCATTTCTTATTATAGAAAGGGGACGTCGACTAATATAACGCAAGGGGCAGGTGTTTGAAAATGACTTGTACGTTGTCAACTCATCTTTTTTTTTTTTTCATTTTCTTTAAATTACATTTCTATTCTTTTCCTATTTGATTATCTCAACTTAATTCACGATCACTTGTATGTGTACGCAAACATTTCAATATTGAGTCAACCCTGCCCTTAGCCTTAAACAAGTTTTGCATCAAGTTGCAATGTTATTATATGCACGCATCAAGCAGGGCCGGGCCTGACGGTGGACTCAATGTGCCAACGCACAGGGCCTCACCAAGTCAGGGGCCCAAAAAAATAAAAAATTTCCCTTTGACAGGTCGCACAAGGTGCGACCCTTGCCCAATTGTTAGTTTTTAAATTTTACATGTATTATTATGACCAAATTACAATTTAAAATGTAAAATGTATAATTGTTTCGCATACAAATTTTAAACAAAAAAAAAGAAAGTCTTGGGTGAGACATGTCCTTGTGGAGACCAAGAGCAGAGGAATGAGCATTTACTGTTTCTGCTTGATCTTTTAGTCAGTCTGTTTGATCTTTCAATCAATGTCCTTGAGTATTTTTTGTTTTGCCTTGATTTTTCAGTTAATTTGATCTTTCGTTCAATTTGCTTGATCTTTCGGTCAATTTTCTTGATCATTTCCTTGGTCAATTTCACCAACGACAAATTCAATCAAGGAAATCGGCGGGTTTAAAGCTCACCAACGACAAATTCAATCAATAGCAGTCTCATATAATCTTTGGTCTCATTTGAGACAGGTCTCAAATGAGAATTTGCCCAAAAAAAATAATTTGAAAAAGTGTTATGATCATTCTTTGTAACTCTTCTATTTGTTTCTGTAATCATGCACTAAATATGAAAAAATAGTATATAATATTCTTATATTTGATATTGTAGCAATTGTTTATTTAATATCTTATTGCGTAAACTATAAATTGTAAATGTCTAGTACTATGTTGAGTAAATTATATCAATGCAAGAATGATTTTGGAGTTTTACAATTCATATATTCATATTAGTTAAATTGAAGTAATTAATATGAAGAAGGCCATAACGGTCAAAATTATTGTTAGTGTAATTATGGTTATACAATATTTCTAATATTTTCTACGTTTAGATTGAAATCGCAGAAAAGAATTTGACGGAGAGTTAACGGGATGGAAGATAAATTGTATAAGACAAAGAGTTGGTTTCGGTTTAGAAGCTAAAACTCTTTAGACGTTATTAGGTGGTCTTGTTTTTTTAATGTGGATAAGTAGATGTAAGCATCTTTTATTTTATTTTTTAAGATAGATATAAGGCCCTGTTCTTTCAACCTTATAGGTGGATTATTTATGTTAAATTAAGTTCAATTCACTTTAATAAAAATTTAATTTAATTAAATTTAGATGAATTCAGTCACGCTGATTACTTTAGTTTTATCATATGCATAACACATAACATGGTGAGCAAAAATGCATTCACAGTCAATGATGTCACTAAGGCACTGTTCTATTATATAAATTCAGTTTTTACTAAACTGAACTGAACTAAATTGAAGTGGAACTCGATGGAACTGAATAGTTATAAGACTATATTTTGCAAACAAAACCGGAAAAACTAACTGTATAAAATACAACTATAAAGAGATCAGTTTTGTATACAATCATGAACCTGGTTTACATGGAAATACAACTACAATCAAGTTGCTCCGTTAAATGTACGCCAATATCCGCCACCAAATCGCCTTGCGAGATCGCCGAACTCGTGATTTGCAAAGACGCCGAGGCTAAACGCATCCACTCCGCCACCGCCATAATTCTTTTAGATGGAAATTGAGTAGCTTTAAGCCTAATTCATAGGCTGTTAAGGAGATTGAAGAAGAAGAAACGATGGATTAAATGGAGGTGAAATTAAGAGGGGATTAAATTTGAAACTGATGGATGTTAACGAAATTAAAGAAGAAGAAGAAACAATGGACGATTGGTGGTTTGAAATAAAGAGGGAAATAAATCTAAAATTGATGAGGAGTTGAAGAGGTTCAGAAAGAATCTCAATAGTACAAAACTTGGTCAGAAAATTAAAGGCATTGAATGAAAGAAACTCCTTAACATTGAAAATTAAAGGCAGAAAATTAGAGGAGTAATCTATGGGATTAAATTGAGGAAAATTTAATTAAGGTAGAGAAAGAGAAGGAGTTGCGTAAGATTAGAAATCTGAAATAAATAATTGTAGTAGAAAATTAAGGTATGTGAATAATGAGATTTTATTGGAGGTCCATTTGGATTATTACCCAATTATTTTTTTTAAAAAAAAATTATGACAAAATTAAGTAAATACATGATCAAAACAAACTAAAGGAAGTAAATACAAAGTCTTGTATATGTTTGTGCACGACTTAGAACTCTATTTCATATGCATCCAAAATTATGTTTTATGGGGTGATTGTCATATTCAATTGTACACCAGACTGATATCTCATTTCCATATTCGAGTGGTATGACCTGAAAAAAATAAAAAATAATAGTTAATAGTAAATATTGAATGAAAAATACTATAAAAGGAATTTGAAAATACCTTTGCAAACCCCAATCACAAATTATCCAACGCTCTCCACAATTTTACAAATAGTAACGCTTATAATAGTCATCAAAAATCCATGATAACATGAGATATAGTTAAAATAACTCAGATAGTGAATTATCACATGCACGTACCATGTAGTCTCACAATCTAGAATATGTGTAAATACGGGGTTGTGCTTCTGTAAAAATCAAAACAAAAAGTTTCATCAAACTCAGTAACAAATGAAAAATAAATTCAACACATTCTTTTCCAAAACTATAAAAAAAGAGAAATTAAATTTAAAAATAAAGCACTGACTTCACAGAAAGTTGTCAGCTATATGCTTCTAACCAAAATATATTGTAATGATGAAAGATCAAAATAACATGAAATGACCACTATATATAGATAAATTACATGAAGATGAAGAGTTGTTGAGAAGATCAATAGCATGAATGCATTAACTGGAAAAAAGGAATCAATTGAATAATGAAATCAATGGATTAATTAAAGAATAAGAGGAAGATGATAAGGTGCTTACGGTTTAGAAATTGGAAGGCCACACAAACAAAAATAAAGTTCAATAATTAATTAAGAAATTAAAGAAAAGAAGAATGAATTAGTGATTAATGCATTGAAGCAAATAATAAATTAATGAATATGGAATTGAAGAAGGTGGGGAGTTAAGAAAAATGGAAGAAGCTTTTATAAATATAATTAGTGTTTGAATTAATGGGAAGGGCTAGATAATGAGGTGGAGGTGAGGTGGCAGATGAGATGTCCTGCCACATGTCAACAAGAGAAGTATGTTTTGTTAAAAACTCTTGTCTTCTTATATATAGTTAGATATGTAGTATGAGCCGTAATATCTGTTTCTACAATAACAAATCAGATGGAGTAATTAAGGAAAGCCTACAAATTAGACATAGTAATTAAGGAAAGCTTGCTTTTAAAAAACAAAAATTAAGGAAATTTTTTACAAAGCTAGGATATTTTTTGGAAAAACTCAGAAATTGATGGAGTGAGATTTGATTTGATTTGTGTACATAAATAGGAAGTCCATAAATGGTTGATTTGCGTTTGATAAGTTTTCATGTGTTGAATTTTAGCTTTATATCATAAATAAGTAATAAGTTTTAAAATAAAAATAATTTATAAACTGAATATATAATTATTTTAGCTTTAAAATTTTAATGATTTGTGCAAAATCTAACACTAACATTAATTTTATTGTCCACCTTCTTTTTTTATCTAAAGTAATTAAATTCTATTTCAAGAATTAGCAATTTAGTTTATCATGTAACTACTACAAAATTTATCATTTAGCTACCAAATTTCTGAACATATTTAGTTTTTATATTTTATCAATATAAAAAATATTTAGGCTACAATTTTAATTTTGCACGGGGCCTCAAAAATCTCAGGACCGGCCCTGACATCAAGTCTGGTATTTAGGAAAGAATTTTGGGTTGGGATTTACTAGATTTTGGTCCCTCCTTAATGCATATATCCATGTATGTATATATAATATAGGCCTCGTTTGGCTGATTTAGCTGTTAGCTGTTAGCGGATTTTATTAGTTGTTAGCTGTTAGCTGATTCTATTAGATGTTTTGACTAGCTGTTTGTATTTGAGTGTTTGGCAAATGACAATTAGCTGATAGCTGTTTTGTTACGTTAAAAGACCGAAATAGACATTAGTATAATTTATTATTAATTTCTTTTATGGAGTGTATTATTTTTTTTGAAGTATTGAAAGATATTTTTATCACCTATATTTATTTATTTTTATGCTATTTGTTATTTTATTCTTTATTAATATACCCATTTTTTAGCTGGACATATTAATATTAAGATATGAAATACTTAAATTATAAATTAAAAATAATATTTTAGAATAAATATATACGTACACAAAAATGTGTACGCACGCATATGAATATATGAATTGTACTATTAAAATTTGATTAATATTATATGAATTTGTACGCACGCAAACATTATTAAAATTAATTTGATTTTTTTTAAAAGGAAATTTTGTAAGGATAAGGATAAAAAAGATATTTTGTAATATTTTTTTAACTCTTTCTAGCGTTTCAGAAACGAGAGGTTTCACCAAAACAGCTAATCAGAAAAAGCTATTCACCAAACACTGAGAAGAGCTGATTGACCAGTCAACTGTCCATATTTAACCCAAAAAAACTAAACGCTACTCAAAACTCTCGTCACCAAACGGGGTCATAGTGTGTATAATCTTCTCTTCATATATTCTTTTCTAATATTTTATATATTTTTTTCACTGATATTAATATTTTGACCATGTTTACCCGAATTTTTCTTTAGATCAATTCTGTTCAGTGAAAATGTTAATTGATGTAATTTAGATTAATTCAATTATTCTAATTCTTTTTTTAATATATTAATTTTCAATTCATTTCACCAAAAAAACATTTTTAATTTATTTTAACAAAATTCTTTCTTTGCATGCACATGTATTATGTACTAGTTAAAATAACTTATACATTGGAAATACATTGCTAAGGATTGAGGTAATGAAGTAGCCTAACCTAGAAGGTACTTACCTGTAAATTAAAGGGTATTTATTTGATTTGGTCTTTTTTTCATTACATTTGTGTGCACGCATTTGCATTTATAAATAACTTTATATTTAGACAAATTTAAGCTTATAAAAGGAGATCACTCTCTATAAGATTGAGAGTTACTATTTATAATTATTTATAATTATTCGGGCCATAAAACATAAAAGATCAAGGAAATAAAGTGAAAAAGTATTGCCCAAAATCTAAAAGATCAAACTAAAATAAAACATCAGGCCTAAAACCTAAAAGTTCAAACTATATAAAAAATCAAGCCAGTATAAGATCAAATTCAAGTATAAAAACATCGTAATCAAAAAAAAACTCAAGGTACATGTTAAATTAAAGGGTATTAATTTGAGTTTTTCTTTACATTTGTGTGCACACATTCGCATTTACTTAATGACTTTTTTGGTTTTTGGTTGGCTTTTATTTGTTCTCAGCAACTAGAACCGTGAAGTTGATGCATAGTTTTTTTTTTTTTTCAAAAAGAAGAAGTAACAATTAAAATGAATTCCCAATAAAATCAAAAACAAAAATTGAACCTAAGACTTGATTTACAAATGACTAATTCTTGGATGAGGCAGCCTCACCCATGAGGCAGAATCAAGTAAGCACTTTTTTTGACGAGGTTTGATGAACTGACACAAAAGTTTTGATGAGGTGACATGTTTGATAAATTAGCAACGAGATTTGATGATGTGGCGTCGTGATATGATGAGGTGGTAGTGAGTTATGATGAGGTGGCAGCAATGAAATTTTGCTTATTTGACCTTGCCTCATGGCTGAGGCTGCCTCACAGGAGAATTACTCTTTATGAATAGGTTTAGTTAGCCCTTTTGACACTAAAATTTTAATGTCTTCACAAATTAAGGCCCCGTTTGGTGACGAGAGTTTTGAAGAGCGTTTAGCTTTTTGGGTTAAATATGGACAGTTGACTGGTCAATCAGCTCTTCTTGGTGTTTGGTGAAAAGCTTTTTCTAATTAGTTGTTTTGATGAAACCTCTCGTTTCTGAAACGCTAGAAAGAGCAGCGTTTACAAAAAATTAAACAAAACAATATATCAAAATATCTTTTTTATCCTTATTCTCACAAAATTTCCTTAAAACTAATAATTTATATATATATATATATATATATATATATATAATTCAACTTTGCCAAAACTTTTCATACGTACACAATATATAGATATTTTCGTACGTACGTACATTTTTCAATATTTTTAATTTATTTTTGAAGTATTATAAATATTGAAATTAAAATGGCACATGCTAAATATATATCAAAATAAAAATTTTATGTAATGTAATTCTAAAAATATTTTTTTAAATAAACGTAGATATATTATAATAAAGAATAATAATTTAAATAATAAAAATAAATAAACATATAAGTGATAATTATTTTCGATAAACAAGCAAAACACTAAAACAATAATTAATAATAAATTGTACTAATGTCTATTTCAGTCATTTAACGCATTGAAACAGCTATCAGCTAATTGTTATTTGCCAAACACTAATGTACAAAACGCTAGTCAAACCGCTAGTCAAAACACCTAATAGAATCCGCTAACAGCTAACAGGTAATAAAATCCGCTAACAGCTAACAGCTGATTGCCAAACGAGGCCTAAAGCTTCGCCCACCCTAGAACTAGAAGTCATAATTTCGCATTATTGCGTAAAATAGTCAAAATACCTGTCTTGATCACAACATACTACAGTATTTGGTTTACCATCTTATTCTTTAAAAATATTTACGTTTTCATTCATTCTCTTGAAAATGTTATTTATATCAGACATTTGACTTTATTAAAAAGTAAAATTTCCAGACACAAATGAAAGAGTGGCTACAATTAAAAGACGTTTTTTAAAAATCATAAATTCCAACTAATTTGTTTCTCCAAGTGTAGATCAGAAAAGCGAGAAACATAGCAAACAAATACATTAGAAGGATAAATTAATCGCGATTACAGTATATTTTGCTTTCTAAATTTCTACAAGACAAGAATACAAACTATAACCTTTATTTGAAAGAAGTGAAGAAACCAATTGTATCGGAAAGAGCTTGAATGAAAGCATCGACATCCTCCTTCGTGTTGTAAAAGTGCAGGCTAGCCCGAGCACTTGCATTTATTCCGAGGAAGTTGTGTAGAGGCTGCGCGCAATGGTGACCTGACCTTACAGCTACACCGTGCTGGAAAACAGTTGTATTGCATTCAGAAAATAAAAAGAGCTTCAAGTTTTACTAACGAGCTAAAATGAGAAAAGAAACCCTTACCTGTTCATCGAGAAGGGTTGCAATATCTGTCGGGTGGACATCTTCAACACTAAACGAGCATAGAGCTGCCCGTTTAACTTCTCGAGAAGGTGGAGGGCCATAGATGCGAACACCTGGTATAGAAGAAAGATTTCGGTATAGGTAATTACCCAGCTCTACCTGCAGTTTGGTTACACAAGACACACTTTTAACTGCCATTTACTAAATGCAAGAGAATTAAAAACTGTTTCTTTCTTTGTTAGAAAGGACATAACTGTAACATCCAAAGTACCTCATAATCATGTATTTGTTGCATGCCGATTCCAGATAGGTAATCGATTGCTGCTCCTAATGCAATTGCTTCAGCAATTGCAGGTGTACCAGCCTCAAACCTATCCAAGTTAAATTACAAGTTTACATAAATGAATTAAGACATAAAATGGGAAATTTTTAAATACAATCTTTAACTGTGCAACAGAACCACCAACCTGGAAGGTGGTTCAGCATATGTAGAATGATCCAAAAAAACATCAGCTATCATCTCTCCTCCACCTGAGAGTCACATTAAAGTGATCAAAATATGTCTTTACTAGTTCCAAGATCCCATTGTAATCTAAGTTTAACAGAAGTGAATGGTATGTCTAAATTGTTTGAATTTTAATAAGCATATGCTTACCTAAAAATGGAGGCATGGCATGTAAGAGCTCGCTTTTACCATACAAGAATCCAATGCCTGTAGGTCCACACATCTGAAGCATGAATATTTCTTAACCTCAATTTCTCAGTTGCAGAGATTGATGTTCAAGAATCAAGGAATGACCTTACCTTATGGGAAGAAGCAACAAGAAAATCGGTACAAAGTTTCGTCACATCAACCGGCATGTGTGGCACACTCTGGCAAGCATCTACAAGCACTTTTGCACCAACATCATGTGCCCAACTGACTATGTTATCAATTGGGACGAGAGAAGCTGAATAAACAAGGAGAATTTAAACCATTAACAAAAAATCTCTGCATTATAATACACTCTTTTAGTGGCAAGTTTCAGTAAATCACTGACAGCATAAACTCTACCAACATCCATCTTGGCAAGTGAATACTGAAGTTTGAGGATATTTTACTCACCCAGCACATTTGAGAAATGGTGGATGGCAACCAGCTTTGTTTTCTTAGAGAGCATTCCTCTTAGACTTTCCACATCTGCAACTTCATCCTCGGTGAGGTTCACATATTTGAGCTTTGCACCAGTCTTCTGAGCCAAAGTTTGCCATGGAACAATATTACTGTGGTGTTCTGCGATTGTTAGTATAATCTGCAGCATATTACAGCAGCAAAGTTAACAGGCAAGTAACTTAGACAATAACTCCAATCTACCAACATACCAAGATACTGGAACTGGACTCTTTAAAACAATAATTAAAGTGCTAAAAACAGTAATTAGTATCCAATCACTCTCAAAACACTTTAAACATGGAATTCCTAAATTAACTTCAGTAAATCTACAAGGAGAAATATCTCTTTAAGACGTAAAGCCACAACCCCTTACATTTTACCACCATAAACAGTATAATTTATCCCTAAGAAAAGTCACTATAAACAGTTGAGCTTAGCTCCAAAACATGATCAAATACATGAATATGTAGCAATCTTTTTGTGCATAACAAATAAAGCGTGTATAGTGTTATATATATATATATATCCAAAGCACAAAAACTAGTGCAGCATATCAAACACTACATTCCTGTAAGCAAACTACAATACAAGGATTGTCAACAGGACTGGTCCATGCCAGGTTAATGATCACAGCCTAAGCATCAAATAATTGAATGTAGGAAAAGGAAAATCAAACTGTAATCCCGAACAGCAAAAGCAAAAAATAAAAATAAATAAATAACAGGAGTTACCTCATCTCCTGGTCTTATGTTTGCCATTCCCCAAGTGTGAGCAACAAGATTGATAGCTTCGGTAGCATTTCTAGTGAAAACAATCTCCCTAGAATCTTCGGCATTGATAAATTTTGCCACTTTCTGCCTAGCAAGTTCATACTCCTCGGTAGCCCTCGCACTAATTCAAGTACAAAAACACCAACTTTATTCAAATCCCTTCAAAAAATTCCCAGTTTTAGCTAAGAAGAAAATGCACGTACCTCAAATAATGAATGCCCCGGTGAACATTAGAATTATAAGACTCGTAATAGTTTCGAATTGCGTCGATAACAGCAACAGGCTTCTGTGAAGTGGCCGCATTATCCAAATACACAAGTTTTTTCCCCTTAATTTCCTACACAATTCAAAGCAAAAATAACACAATAAAGACAAAATTGCTGCTAAACTATTAACTTCTACTTTTTAAGCTTCAGGACAAGTGAAAGTATACCTGGTGAAGAATGGGAAAGTCGGGTCGGGTGATGTGTCCGAGAGAACCTGGTCCGAGTTTGGAGTCGTCTGTGGCGGGAAGAGGAACTCGCGCCGCCTCCGCGGCGGCCGACGATACAGCTCGGACGGCGCCGGAGTTGTATCGTCGGCCGGAGTGTAGCCGAAACGGCAGCGAAGTGGCAGTCCGGCTGTGGCTTATGATTCTGAGAGAAGGGATTTTCAGAAGCGCGCCTTCAACGGTTGTCGACGCCATCATCATCGTCTTCCAAACAACAGAAAAACGAGGTGCAGAGATTTGATTAGTACTTGTGTCAGCTTAAATTTATATTATAATAAGCGTGCACCACGACTCACCAACTTCAATTTTTTATTGACCCAAACCGTTTTCCAATGGTATTAAAAAATTTCAATTTGATGGAATTTATTTAGAATTAGGATTTAGGCCCTGTTTACCAGAGCTTATCTGTAGATCAGTTCAGTTCAGTTCAGTTCAATTCAGTTCAGTTCAATTCAGTTCAGTGAAAATGCAATTTGATGAAATTCAGGTTAATTCAGTCATGATGATTCCATTTTTAAATACATCAATTTTCACTTCAGTTCAGTTCAGTTCAGTTCAATTCAGTTCAGTTCAGTTCAGTTCAATTCAATTCAGTTCAGTTCAGTTCAGTACATCAAGAAATAAGCTCTAGTAAACAGGGCCTTAGGCGTATAGTTTTCAATTAGTTTATAAAATAAGTTCAGAAATAAGACCTGAAATAAGATCTTTACTTTCACATCTCCATATTTAGGGGTGGTTTGGTTCGCGTACTAAACGTAGTAAATATAGAATCCGCGTATTTAAGATTTTGGATTGTTGTTTGGTTAGCGTATAATGGTTAAAACGCTGGAAATGACGATTCCGCGGAAATTCAATTTCCCACACAACGTGGGAAATTTCTTACCGAGTATTACCTAGGTCGAAATGAAATACGCGTAATTTTTATACGAAATTACCATTTTCTCCCCCACCATTACGTAATTTTTTATATATATATATATATATATATATATATATTTTTTATTTCCTCCAGTTTTATTTTGCTGCAATTTCTGTTTTAATATTCTTATAACGTTTTTTGTTTATTTAACTGTACGTATTCATATTATTAACATGGGATTTAGAATGGAATATTTTATTGTTATCAAATTTTCTTATTTTGTGATTTTATTTTTGAAGTATAACTATTTTTTATTTTTTTAGAGAACAATAAATTGTTTTTTATAAATTCAAGTGAGTTTTTTTGATTATTTGGAAAATTACAATAAGTTGAATATTTTATTCGATTGAGTTCATTTGAATGTTTTTGGGATATATAGTTGAAAAACTGTTAGATTCGAGTGAGCTCATTTGAATGTTTTTTGATATATAGTTGCAAAATTGTTAGATTCGAAAGAAATACGTAAGTCAACCAAACAACATGTAGTAAATAAAATCTTAGGAATTATAAAATACGAAGATGCAACCAAACAGTTTTTCCAAATTCTGAGTATTTTGATGGAGGAATTTATTTCCGAGTAATTACCAAATCTGTGGGAATTTAATTCCCATATGAACCAAACGACCTCTTAGATGATAAATACTACAATAATGATGTAGTTTATGATACGTTGGATTAAAATTTGAAGGTGAAAGATAGGTTAAGTTTTGACTGAACTATTCGTCAAAAACAAAAAACGAAACCATATAATTTTCCTTTTTGATTTGTTCACCTTTTATTTATTGATTTATTCATCCTACTTTTGTCACTTAATCTTTTTATACACATTCACTTTTCTATTATTACTTTACCAAAAACAATGTGAAAAAAATTGGACTCATCATACTACTTATATTGAGGGACAATCAATAAGTAAGAGTAAATTTTGTTGCTACATCTGAAAGTTGTATACTCCATTACATCAAATTACTTATATGAGTAGCAAGTACCACTAAACTAACGCCTTCAAAGTTTGATATCAATCTTATTAATACTGAAACACATATAATCTTTTACCAAATTTATGTAAAGTTCAAAAAATCCTATAAACAAAACATAAGGCAAGACGCTAAACACTTCAGAACCAAGACACAAGTGACAAGGCACACTATGTCATGACAGAGGGGAATACTCTTTTTTTTATTCAGTAAAAAAAGAAATGGACTTGCTATTTGTAGCTGTATTTTGCTTATTTGCAATCTAAATATGAATATTACTAATGATAATTAAGATTATTTGGTTATTTGGTTATTTTCTATTTTGCAGCTGTATTACTAATATTTACTTAATAAATAAGATTTGTAACAACATCATCATAAATGTTGGTTTGAACTCCTACAATTTCATACTCCCTCCGTCCCAACCAAAACTTCTTACTTTCCTTTTTAGTCGGTCCCAACCAAAACTTCTTACTTTCATTCTTTTCTCTTTTAACAAAAAAATGACTACAAAAAGACAAATATACCCTTAATGAAATCTTACAAACAACCATAACAATAAGTGATATTCCATTTATACCCCTTAAAACTTTACTTATAAGATATAAAATGTATTTTTCTTAAAATCTGAGTCAAAGTCAACTATCATAAAATAAGTTTTGGTATAATCTAAATGCAATGGAGGGAGTATAAGATATCATAAATGGGAAGGTATACGTGTTCTTGATTAAAAAAACCTCACATCTTTTACACTTTCTTCCTTGTGTGTGCGATTCCCACACACCATAGGTGCGAATTATATACTATTCACTTTCCGCAAAATTTCCTCCTTTCAGTTATCAAACCTTTCCCCTTTTCAACCGTTCGACCTGTACAACGGTCATAAACGGTCACAACTCCGCCGCTGCCATGGCGGTTCCTCCGCTTCAAGGCGGCGGAAACGGCCCTGCCAAATCCTTTCTCCAAGCTCTTGATAGTAGACCTCCTCCACTACAACCTTATCTACCTTCAAACCCTGAAATCTCTCCGAAAACTCTCTATAAGGGCGAAATTGCCTGTTTAGTTACACGAAAAGATGCTGATACATTGGCCTCACACTACCAGAACGCACTGGTTGGGAAGTTTGCAAGAGGGAAGCCTCCCATGGAAGTTCTGCAAGCAGCTTTCAAATCAGTTGATTTTAAGGGCAAGTACCAAATTGGTTCGATAGACTTCCGGCATGTTCTGATCAGATTCCAACAGAAGGAAGACTATCAGCGATTCTGGCTTAAGGGCAATTGGATCTTTGGTGGAGCAGCTATGAAGGTCCTAAAGTGGACCATTGATTTCTCACCTGAATCAGAGTCTCCAATAGTGCCAGTTTGGGTGTCCATTCCAAAGGTACCAGTGTTCTTCTATAATATACCAATGATTGAATCCATGGGTAATCAAATAGGCAAGTTTATAAAGATGGATATAGCTACTGCTATCTTATCTAGACCTTCCATTGTTAAGATATGTGTGGAAGTGGATGTCAGAAAGAATTTACCATCCTTTATTAGAGTTGGAATTGAAGAGGATGGTATTGAATATAGTGTAGTCAAGCTGCCTATTGAATTTGAGAACCTTCCATACTATTGCTCCCACTATCATTGTATTGGACATATGGAAGATCACTGCATTTATCTCCACCCTGAGCTTAAGAAGCCTAGAACATTTCCCAGTGATATTAGATACAAAGAGGCTCAGGATGCTGTAGATAAAACCCCTAATGATGGAGTTAAAACCACTGAAGGCCTAGCTGATGCTTCAAATAATACTAATGCCAATCTTATCAGGCCTCTTGGTGATCATGCTCATGAAAATGCAAATATTCATAATGCTCAGAAGGATTGGAGAATCAAGGCTCCAAAGAACCAGAGGAAAATCTATGTTCCTAAGATCAATAAGCCTGAGATGGTCATTTCTGAGCCTTCACTGTCTGCTATGCTACCTTTTCTATTCAACAAATCAGACATTGGTGAGAAGAATTCATCTCCTATACTCACTCAGCAAACTCCAACTGCCTCTTCTGCTACAAATGGAGACCTATTGCCTTTACCTGAGATAGTGCCAGTGCTTGATTCCTCTCCTGAGATCTCCATTTATGGCTCTCCTCAACAAGTGTCAGAGTCACTACTCTCTTCTCCAGAGAAATCTCCTCAGAAAGTAGCTCAATCTTTTTCAACTCCCAAAACAGATCCAAGGAACAGGAAAGGGAAAGGCAAGGTCAATGATGACAACTTCTCATTGCCCAAACAGAGTAAGCACTTCTCTCCATTTCATACCCTCTCTGCAGCTAAAAAGTTCTTTCTGTCTCAGCAGAAAAAAGTCAACAACAGGTTCCATGCATTGGCTACTGAAGAGGAGGATCTCCTACAGGAAGAGGAAATTTTGAATGACACACAGATTAATAAAATGGATGAGGTAAGCTCACAGGTAAGCTCTTCTCAGATGAGTTTGGATCCTAAAATGCTGAATCATAAAATTGATAAGTCTAGGAAAAATCAAAAGGTCTCAAAGGTTAAAAATGATTCTTATGTAACTCAGTTAAATAAGATCATGACTAGGTCAAAAAGCTCAAATGAAGTTTCCCAATGAATCACACCAATAAATTCTTGGTTTGGAACATTAGGGGTATGGAAACTTCTCTTGATAGGTTATCAAACATGATAAATAGACATAACTTTGATCTCATTTGTATTATAGAACCTATGCATGATAACTCAACGTGTGATCATTATAGACAACTGTTTCACTTTGATAATTGTATGTATGGTTGCTCAGGTCAAATCTGGTTATTTTGGTCCTCTACCATAACTGTTTCTCTCATTCATGATCATCTGCAATATCTCCATGTTAACATTCAGTGTCTTATTCTCAATAAAGATATGGATGCTTTCTTTATATATGGTCTTAGAACCAGAGCAGGTAGGAAAGATTTATGGTCTTCTCTGTTGTCTTACAATCACACAGCTTCTCTTTTGATTGGGGATTTTAATGCAATTAAATCTGTTCATGAGTATAAAGGTCCCTCTACTCCCAAACCTGGTAGTATTAGGGATTTTAATGACCTCATTAACTCATTAGCATTAGATGAAATCAACACTGCTGGTAATCTATTTACCTGGAGTAATAAGAGGCTTAGAAATCCTACAAGACAGAGATTAGATAGGGGTCTGTGTTCCTCACAGTGGAGCTCTAGATTCCCATCTTCCTCTATACAGATTATGAATAGGGCTACCTCTGATCACAACCCTCTCTTGCTTACTTTAGGCAGCTTTATTTCATCTTCACCTAGGCCATTCAGGTTTTTAAATACATGGTATAAAAGACCTGAATTCTACTCAATCATAGATACCAATTGGAAACTACCAATTACTGAAACAGGCATGCTTGGTTTCTTCCTTAAAATGATAAGGTTGAAAAAAGTAATCAAAACCTGGAATAGAGATCACTTTGGTAATGTGCATGCTAATGTGGAAAAAGCAGAGAGAGAGTTAGAAGAACATGAAATATCCTATGATTTAGATAACTCTCTTGAGGAACTTTTAAAACTTAAACATGCCAAAGCCAAACTCACTAGAGCTGTTTATGAACAGAAACATTTCTGGAAACAAAAGTCTAGAATTAAATGGCTTAAGGATGGGGATAATAACACAAAGTTTTTCCATAATTCTGTTAAAGAAAGGAAAAATAGGCTTCACATCACTAAGGTTAAAAGTTCAAATGGTATATGGCTAGATGACATTGTGGAAAATGAAGCCATTCAATACTACCAAAACCTTCTCACAGATGATAGTGATCATGCAAGTGACTATTTTCAATCTCATTTTCTAAGCCAAATCCCTAAGCTCATCACTTGTGAGGACAATCAATCCCTTCTTAGTCCTGTCACACTTCCTGAACTAAGGGAGATTGTTTTTTCACTGAATAAAAACAGTAGCCCTGGTCCAGATGGTTTCACTGCCAATTTCTTTATTAAATCATGGGATACTATATCCACTGATCTACTTCAAGCAGTGATTGAATTCCAAACAGGAAAGAAATTCCTAGAGGTATAGCTAGCACTTGGATCACTGTGATTCCAAAAAAAGAGACTCCTGTCTCTTTTGATGATTACAGGCCAATTAGTCTTTCCAATGTTATGAATAAGATTTGCTCTAAACTTCTAATGGAGAGATTAAAGCCTTTTATGCCTAAAATTATTTCACCTCATCAATCTGCATTTATGAAAGGAAGGGATATTTCTGATAATGTTATCTTCCTTCAGGAAATGGTCAGATTCTTAGATAGGAAGAGTAAGGAGCCTAATTGTATTATCAAATTGGATCTCAAAAAAGCATTTGATATGGTTAAATGGAGATTTTTGCAGGCTGTCCTTTACAAGTTTGGATTTCATGGAAAATTTATTTACTCTATCATGCAAAATCTCTCCCAAGCTTGGTTTTCAGTTCTCATAAATGGTAAGCCTGTTGGTTTTTTCCAGCCAACAAGAGGTATCAAACAGGGTGACCCTCTCTCTCCCTTTCTATTTAACATTTTTTCTGAAGCTTTTACTAGGAGTCTGGTATATGCTTTTCAAAACAGCAAGCTTCAATACTTTGACCTTCCATTAAATGCTTTGCATGTTTCTCATTTAAGTTATGCTGATGATACAGTGGTCTTCCTCAATGCCAATAAATTAACTCTGTCTAGATTTAAAGCATTTCTTGCTAAATTTGAGGAGGTGTCTGGTCAAAAGATTAACTATAACAAGAGTGATGTTTTTATTGGTAAACATGCATGCCATTCTTCTGTGAGCAACATTAAGAACATTTTAGATATGAAAAAAGGAAGTTTTCCTTTCAAATATCTGGGAGTACCTATTTTTAAAGGAAAAACTCTTAATGCTCACTTTCTGCCTTTACTGGAGTCCATTGATCAGAAACTTAAAAACTGGAAAAATATTTGGCTCTCTACTGGGGGCAAAATCATTCTGATCAATTCTTGTATATATTCCTTGCCACAACATATATGGTCTGTATGTGTTCCACCAAAACAGATAATAAAAAAAATTGAAAGAAAGCTAAGCATTTTCTTTTGGGGTGAAATTGATCTTAAACCTAAGAAATCATGGAGGAAATGGAATGACCTGTGCATTCCTATAACTCAGAATGGTTTAGGTTTTAGATCAATTCACACCATTATAAAAACATGCTCTGCTAAGCTGTGGTGGAAATTTCAAATGGCTGAGGCCATGTGGACACATTTTATGGTTTCACTTCCTGCATCATATCAATCTTCTCCCAACTGGAAAAGAATCTGTAAAATCTCTCCTTGGGCTGAATCTAATAGTAGAGTGATTATTGGGAGGGGGGACTGTAACTTTTGGTCATCCAACTGGTTAGATATTGGACCTCTGATGGACCACTGTACCCTTCTCTTACTACTATCTCCAGAGATAGTAATGTTGCATCATTTATGATAGACAAATCTTACTATATGCAACAACTATCTCCCCTATTATCATCTAACACTCTCTCTCTTTTACAGGAAACTGAACTCCATTTACACAGAGAGGATAGATTAATCTGGAAGCCTGATCTAAAAGGATGTTTTACATTCAAATCAACCTATCTCAGTCTGAAAGAATCTCGGGGTAATATCTCTTCTATTCACCACCTTTGGAACCCTAGAATTCAGAAGAAAATCTCAGTTTTTATGTGGAAAATGATAAATTCTTTCTTACCTTTTGATAACATCTTGAAAAAAAAAATGCACTTTCAGTTGGCATCTAAATGTTTCATGTGTTGTAATGAAGATTCTTTAGATCATTTTTTTAATTCTTGTGAGTTCTCTCTACTTATATGGAAAACTGTGCATCTATTCATGGGAGTTGCTGATAGGACCTTCTCTTCTATTTGGGAGAGACTCTCCTTCTATCTGACGTATAAAGGCTTGAGCTCACTTCATAATAATATCATTAGACTCTCTCCTTCTGTGACTTGCTGGATTCTATGGAAAACCAGGAATAGATGGCTATATGATAATATTCCAGCCAATTCATCCTTTGTTCTAACTCAGATCAAGGACCTGATTTTCATGATGTTCTCTGTTAAGCCATTTTATATACTCTCTGCTATTGACTCAGAAATCTCCCAACACAACTTTTTACCTCTTGGAAAGAGACCACCAAAACCAAAAATCTATAAAATTGCTTGGATTAAGCCTATCTTAGGCTATAAATTCAATGTAGATGCTTCATGGTCATCATCCTCCTTACATGCTGGTATCAGCCTCCTTATTAGAGATAATAGAGGTTGTTTTATATCTGCTCATTGTAAATATATCAATGCTGATTCACCACTGGAGGCTGAAATGAAAGCTATTCAGTTTGCTCTTAACTTTACAAGTGGTTTTTCTGAGCCAATTATCATAGAGTCTGATTGCCTTAATGCTATTTCTTATATTCTTGATCCAGTCACTGCCCATTGGAAGCTTTTCCTTTTGGCAGACACAATACATAAGGCTATCTCTTCAATTCCATTAATCCATGCTCACACAGAGAGAAATATGCCTGCTGATTCTATTTCCAAATTATGTCTAATAAAAAAGCATGATGCATGTTTTACATTTGGCAGTCTTCCTGATAGGATTCAAGGCTTAATTAGACTAGATCAAATGGGAACTCCTTCCCTAAGAATGCCTAGAAGGGATTCTACTGACTTGTGAATGCTACTGTTTCAGGAAAAATAGAAGGTGACTAATATCACCTTCTATATCTTTGTTCAATTTCCAAGCTTTATGGGTGGATGAAAGAGCTCTTCTCTCAATCTGCCATCTCAGAGTTCCTCACTCCAACTCTTTGAGTAGAAGAATTTGGTGCCATGCTGAAGGACAATGCTGAAGGTTGCAGGAGCTCTTCCCTCAATCTGCAAATTCTATTTTACACCTTTTCAACTCTTGGACATTTTGCCGAAGGACTTTGGGGAATCTTGGAATTGATCCATAGGCTGCCTTGTGTCTGAGTTGCCTTGCGCTTCTGATTCACTAATAAGCAAGTGGATCTTACTCCTTTATTCTCTTAGTTCTTGATTTGGAAACATTGTGATATATAGAATGAGTTTCTCTAGTGTTAATAGGTAGTCTAACTCATTCTTTTTGGGAGCTATGCTTAGCTTCTTGTAGAACCTTTCAAGGTTCTACTTTTTGTACTATTACTTTTATTGTTTTGTTATTTAAAAGGCATAGGGAAGCCAATATAAATCCCTCTACCTTGGTGGTTTAACAAATAAAAAATAAAAAATGGGAAGGTATAATCTATATTAAGATAAAATGACCGTGTATTGCAAACATAGCAACAATGAAGGGAGTTTGTGCAAATTAAACTAATTCAGCCCTAGTGATTAACGTCCCCGGCCGTCTATGTTTATCGTTGAGAAAATGGTGCGCTTTGAGAAAGTGCAAGCAACCCTCGCCAGAGATTGCTCCACGTTTCTTTGCCGACTTTCAATCAATTGGGACTGAAGGTTTGCTCCATTCATATTTTACACTTTTTCCCAGCTGAATCTTCCTTTGCTTCTGTAAACTAATGTCCGCAGAAAATTCTTCTTTTTGCAAATAGTTAGAATTTGCTTCTAATTGATTGCATTGGCTACAAGTTTGGATTTTGTTTATAGGGTTTTTGTTTATATGCTAATTTGAGTAGGAATATGTTTTAAGAAAATTTGCATTGAGCACTCTTTTGTTCTGAACTAGGGGTGTAAATGAACTGAACCGTTCGTGAACAACTCGTGAACAACTCGGTCAAAGTTCGTTTTCGAACTCGGTTTGACCAGTTCGAACTCGAACTCGAGCTCGTTCGTTTATAAACGAGCTCGAACTCGAGCTCATAAGAGCCAGCTCGATAGGCTCGTCGAACAGCTCGAATATAATATTTATATATAATTTAATATAAATAAATTAAATTTTATTCATTAATGCTTTAATAAGCTCGAACTAGCTCGAGTTCGAGTTCGAACTCGATCTTTTATCGAGCTCACGAGTCGAGTTCGAACTTTCTTAAATTGAGACGAATCGAGCTCGAGCTAAAATATCTCAACTCGTACGAACTCGAACTCGATCACGAACATGTAATACGAACTCGAACTCGAACACGAACACATGTCTGTTCGAGCTCGACTCGACTCGTTTACAGCCCTATTCTGAACTGTTGATAGTAGAATCATAGAATGTAGTGGTGTGTTCTTTATGAGGCTATGTTTGGTGCTTATGGCGGCTTAGGGAGTTCTTGGCGTAATTAGTTTAGTTTCCGATGAAGAACTGAATGCAGCCTTGAAGTAGAAATATGATTCTCAGGTTGCATTATTACATTTTTATATTTGAATTTGTGCTGTGATTTTAATGGACTTTGTAATCTTAGTTGTGATCCAAGCATATACACTTGTACATTTGTTGTACCCTCAAAGTTTTAGCTTTTGTATTTGTTTGCTTTCAGGAACTAGACAATCACTGTTTTGTTCGTGAATTGGCTTGGTCGAAGAGGATTGACCACAAAACCATTGCGTTCAGTTGCTCTTGTAGAATATTCTGGCTATTTGTAGTCTGCTTGTGTTTACTTGGATAGGTGGCTTCTGTGTTGATCAGTGATGGCCCTTGTATCTCATAACTCCATAGTCGAGTTTTTAAATCAACGGATTACCCAAAAAATCATGACATGTGGTACAAGTGATCATCTTTTGACTGCATCTCACAACTATCCAGTCAGGGTTGTATTTGGGGCTCAATCTCCTGTAATCAGAAGAGGAACTTCTTTTAGAACTCTGAGAAGCCAGCTAGGAGTTTGTACTGAGAGAGCTGCTGGTAGTGGTGCTAATCAGAAGAGCGATAGTGTAACTACTCTGAAGAACTTGAAGAAGTATCCAAAGTACTTGAAGGTGGCTCTAGATGGACCTTTCACTGAGAATGTTGAAAAAACTAACAATGAAATCCTTCAAAACTTCTGCACCTCTGGGAGACTGCAAGACGCTTTTAAACTTGTGGAGGTCATGGCTCGTCGAAGCCAAATTCCGCATTTTACTTCATGTATAAATCTGGCGAGAGGTCTTATTAACGCTGACCAGATTGATAAAGCTGTCAAGGTCCTAGATTTCATGGTAATGTCGGGTGGAGTTCCAGACATCATCACATATAATATGCTGGTTGGTGGTTTGTGTAGGAAGGGAAAACTGGAATTAGCTCTTGATGTTTTGGATGAAATGAATATGAGTGGTTGTCCTCCAGATGTTATTACGTACAATACTATAATTCGAACCATGTTTGATTTTCGCAGGTTTGATCAGGCCATTCAGTTTTGGGAGGGACAGCTGAAGAAGGGCTGCCCTCCTTATATCATCACTTACACTGTCCTCATCGAACTAGTGTGCAAGTTCTGTGGGGTAATGCGGGCTATAAAGGTGATGGAAGATTTTACTGTGGAGGGATGCTACCCTGACCTCGTGACCTACAATTCTCTAATAAGCTTCACTTGTAAAAGAGGAAACTTCGATGACGCAGCTTTAGTGTTGGATACTTTGCTTACTCAGGGAATGGAGCCAAACTCTGTAACCTACAACACTCTTCTCCATTCTTTCTGTTCTCACGGACTTTGGGCTCAAGCTGACGGGGTCCTCTCACTAATGAAGCACACTTCACACCCTCCAACTAAAATCACTTACAATATATTGATCAATGGACTGTGTAAGCATGGGCTTCTTGATCGTGCTGTAGATTTCTTTGCCGAGATGGTTTCCAAGGATTTTTCTCCTGATATAATCACGTATAACACCCTTATACGTGCTCTTTTCAAGGAGGAAATGCTAGATGAAGCCATCCAGGTTTTGTACTGCTTAGATGGAACTACCACTTCTCCCAGCTTAATCACTTATAATATCATGATAGATGGTTTGGCAAAGAAGGGCTTCATGGGGAAAGCCACAGAACTGTATGGCCATATGGTGGATTCGGGATTGGTTCCAGATGACATCACTTATCGGTGTCTTGCTTGGGGACTTTGTAGGGCAGATCTGGTTGAAGAAGCCGTTGAATTATTGAAGGTTATGGGAGATAGCAGATGTCAAATCAGAGATAACTGTTACCGAATGATTATACACAAATTATGTGAGAAAGGGAAATTGGACATTGCAACTGAAGCTTTCCAGCTCCTGATGTCAAGTAAAGGCATAAAGTATTCCAGATTTTATTCAAGCGTCGTAGAAGGCATAGCCTCCATGGGCCTGACCAAAGAAGCTGAAGTGTTAAGGCAGAAGATGGTAGAAATGAAAGAAAGTAGAGTATAACGAAGGCTTGTATGGACCATGTGACTTTGATCATTTGGCAACGCATGGTTTAAAGATGGTTTTTGCAGTCATTTCTCTGAAGGTTGTCTCTTTTCTATTACTCTGTGAACTTATGTTTTAGTTAATGCATCTCATTTATTGGTTCATAGGTGATTACCAACATTATAGAAGCAAATGAATTCTGACTTTCTGCTTGGTTTCACTTTGCTAGTTTATTACTGTGATACTTTGTTGTGCAAAGTTAATTCAGCACTTGGTTAATTTAAGGTGTCAATATGTTACTAGCATGTATCAACATCAGTTTTCTTCATTTGGTGTTTTACCTGAACAGTTGTTCCTTGTTTGTACTCATATGAAACAAACTGGAAGTCCCTACACTTCCAAATACAATGGATATTTCTTGTATGTAGCATGTGACATTGATCATATGGGCATGGCAATGCATATTTTAGTTTGTACATTTCATTTCAGTTCAGCTTTTCGATGGTGCTCACTGATCAGTATAGAAGCAAATGAATTCCGACTTGGTAGATTTGAAGATGTCAATATGTTGATTTAGCTAAAGAAACGGTCCTTGTGTTCCTATGAAACAAATTTTCAGGAATTCTAACTACGAGTCTCTGCATTTCCAAATACAACGGCTATTTCTTCTTAACAACATCGTGTATGGGAAAAGCTCTCTTCAACCGGTTAACTGATTCTCTTGTAATGACATGTTTCCTAAGAAGAATGCCTGCTGTCTCCATAGCCTCGGCTGGCCATCCTGCAAACCCAATCCCTTCAAGCAGCAAAACATAGGAGGTTTCATTAGGCTGGCAGCCCTTGAGAACCATTTCCTGAAGCAAATCAATAGCCTCGTGTGTCCTATGAACCTTGCACAAACCTAGGATCACCAGATTGTAAGTACTTACAGTAGGTGGGAAACCACTGCTCTTCATATCAGTCAGCAGCTCAATAGCCTCATCCACCATCCCATCCCTACACAAACATGAAATAAACGTTTTATACGTGATTTCATCAGGGGCCATATTTCGGCTGATCATGTCTGAAACTATCCTCAACGCCTCAGCCTTTCCCCCCTGGCCCCACATCGCGCTGATCATCGTGTTGTAAGTGCTCACATCAGGGGGACACCCCATTCCCAAACACAGATTGTCAAACAGAACCAGAGCCTGATCTGCATGGTTATTCTTACACATTGCAGACAACAGTGTGTTGTAATTAACTATATCAGGTAAACAACCACTTGAGATCATGTGATCCATGAATGCTAGGGCTAAATCTATCCTCCCCTCTTTGCAGAAAGCGGAAATTAACGGATCATAGGTGTAGGAATTAGGGTTCACGCCCTGATCCACCATCTGCTTAAGCAATTCTAGGGATTCTTCGAGCTTTCCATCTTTACAAAGCGAGCTGATCAGAATGCTGTAAGTGACCACATTTGGTTCATGCCCTTTGGAGAGCATCTCAGCCACAAGCTTCTCCCCATCACCCCACTTCCCCTGGCCTAACAGAGCCCTCAAGAGGACATTATACGACACTAAATCCGGCTTGCATCCCCTTTCTGGGAGGCTCTTAACAAACTCGAAAGCTTCATCTATCAATCCCTCCTTGCACATCCCCCTAATGATGGCATTGTAGGTATACATATCGGGCAGAAGCCCTCTAGCCAGCATCTCATCAAAAAGCTTCATGGCTTCTAGAATCCCACCTTCAACAGCAGTTGCTTCGATCAGAATCGTGTAGGTAACCTAATAGGGCAGATAATTAAGCAAAGTCAGATACATATACATACACATTCCTTGTATCTATGTATAAATATCAATACACACAGACACCATCAGTGTGAGTTTTACATTCTATCATTACCACAGTAGGGTGGCATCCATCTTCCAGGAGCTGATTGAAAAGGCTGAGAGCCTGCCCAAGCTTTCCCCTGTTGCAGAGGCTGCCAATCATTATATTATAAGTGACAACATCAGGGGAGAATCCTCTAACTCTCATCCTGTTCAGAACTTTATTCGCCGATTCGATTTGATTGAGCTTGCAGAAGCCACTGATCACAGCATTGTATGCGAAGACATCAGGCTCGCCGTGCTGCTCAAGAATCTGCATCACTCTCACGGCTTTGTCGACGCTCTTGGAGCTGAAGAGCCCTTTGATGAGCTTTGTGCAGAGGATGAGGTCGGGCTTGAGGCCCTTGCTCACCATGCATTCCAGAAAATAGAGGGCCTCGCTGCATTTCCCGGCTTTCAGGGACCAGCTGAGTAATTTCCCGAAGTTGGGCTCTGAAGAATCGTTCAGGGAGGATCTGGTGGCTGTAAAAACCTCGACTTTTTGGGGCCTCCCAGGATTTCTTTGGCACCTGACTAGGTTGCTCTTTCTTGGGCATTTCGAGGTGGGGTTTTGCGGGCAAACGTGAGGATTGAACTGGGTGAAAACATCAGGAGAGAATATTGTTGTCATCGGCTAGAGAATGATTGATTGCAGATTCTCTAACTGGTTTTTGTGAAGTTCAGTGGATATGGTGTTGTTTTAGATAAGGTACCCCGACAGTTCATCTTTTTGGGTGACAGACTACAGCAGTAACGGATTGCTTCAATTCAAAACAATTAAACCCGAGTCGCTAATTGTTGGCAAAGTGGTAGAGACGTTGACTTTTGGTCAATTGGTAGAGTAGACAATTTCTATAAAGTTTTGAGGTCCAAATGTAAATACTTCCTCCGTCTAGTTTTTTTTGCACATTTTTTAGTCAACGCATGTTGACTTTCTGCACATTCTCCTCCGTCTAGTTTTATGTTTATGTATTAGCATTTATAGTTTTTTTTTATAAAAAGAGCGCAATGTAAATCCAACAATATCTAGCATCACTATATCAATTGAAATTTGCGGTTAAACATACTCAGACAAATATAACTAAAAAGAGTGCATAATAAGATGGGACAGTGGAAGTAATTTATTTTTATACACATTCCCTAAAATGTAAATACTCTTTTATGTTCAGAAAAATATTATGGTAATAGATGATTGTTTGTTTTAATTAGTAAAAAAAATGGTATAAATGTCATTGTGATTGAGGCCCTGTTTACCAGAGCTTATCTGTAGATCAGTTCAGTTCAGTTCAATTCAATTCAGTTCAGTTCAGATCAATTCAGTTCAGTTCAATTCAGTTGAAAATACAATTTGATGAAATTCAGGTTAATTCAGTCATGCTGGTTCCATTTTTCAATACATCAATTATCACTTCAGTTCAGTTCAGTTCAATTCAGTTCAGTTCAGTTCAGTTCAGTTCAGTTCAATTCAGTTCAGTTCAGTTCAGTTCAATTCAATTCAGTTCAGTTCAGTTCAGTACGTCAAGAAATAAGCTCTAGTAAACAGGGCCTAATTAGATTTTAATAAAAAATCTATATAGTAAAGACTATGCCAAATTGCCAATTGCCAGTTGCGTGAGTAAATTCTCATATTTCTTTAAATAATACATGAATTCTCATTCTTTTAGAAAACAGCTTGGGTGACTCCTTGTTGGGGCTCAACTTGTTATTCAAAAACTAGTGTTTGTGGCGTAGAATAGTGGAACAAACCCCGAATTATTTTTGGAGAAAGTATTGGGTGAGACTTGTCTTTGTGGAGACCAAGAGTAGGGGAATGAGCATTTACTGTTTCTGTTTGATTTTTTAGTCAGTTTGTTTGATTTTTCAATCAATGCCCTTGAGTATTTTTGTTTTACCTTGATTTTTCAGTTAATTTGATCTTTCGTTCAATTTGCTTGATCTTTCGGTCAATTTTCTTGATAATTTCCTTGGTCAATTTCACCAACGACAAATTCAATCAAGGAAATCGGCGGGTTTAAAGCTCACCAACGACAAATTCATTCAATAGCAGTCTCATATAATCTTTGGTCAAATGAGAATTTGTATTATTTTTGTCATGGACGTTTTCATGAATTTGAATTATGATAACCATTTTCCCTTTATAAATAATATGTTAAAGATGTACATATAAATTATTATTTATTACAGATATGGCTGAAAAGCAGCTTTGGAAAGAATACAAAAGCATCCAATACGTAACTTTACATTAAAGATGAAAAGGGAAGTTGGCCACCAACATTAAAATTAATCACTTTAGTTTTCTTTTAATTCTTCTAATCACACGCAAAATGTTGAAAAATCAATGGGAAATGAGGTTTCTGACACATTATTATTCCGTGTAAATAATAAATCACTAGCCACGACACAAAAGGAAGAAAGAAATGGCCCACGAAATGCTAACATTTCCTACCATTTCTCTACCCACGAAAATCATTCCAAACTGCCACCACAATGCTTAAGTATTTACCATAGTACTATTATTTATCATTATTCCACATTCTCATCTACTTCTGCTAATGCCATGAATTGGTGATCAGTCTCAACTTCTTGAAGAATGTTTGATATTCTGTTTGGATGGAGAAAGGCCTCAAAATGGTATCATCTGAACAGCTTACATTTCGTGTTTCTTGCTCGTAAATCGCGATAAGTAAACTCGAGCTTTGTTTCTGTTGATTTCCAGCAAGAGGTTGATCAGAAGGCTCCAGTGCCGCCTCAAGATACTGAAGAACAAGAGGAGCAGTATCGCGAAGCAGTTGAGGGACGATGTGGCCGAGCTTCTTAAGCATGGCCATGTTCAGACAGCCTTTGACAGAGTATTTGTTCTGTTTTTCCTTCTCTTAAGGAATGCATTTTCATTGTTTTGATGTTTTGTACTGACTGTGATCAGGTTGAGCAGCTGTTCAAGGATGAGTGTGTGGTGGAAGTGTATGATCTTCTGGATTGCTTCGGCGAATTCGTGATCAGCAATCTTCATTACATTCGCAGAAACAAGTAATATATATTTGTTTATTAAGGTAGTTTAAGGTTTATGCATGATTGATGTTCGTTGGATTGCAGGGACTGCCCTAATGATATCAATGAAGCTGTTTCGAGTCTTATATTCGCTTCAGCGAGGTTTGGCGAGTTGCCTGAGCTTATAGCAATCAGGAAACTGTTCAGCGAGCGTTACGGTCAGAGATTCGCAACTGTTGCCACTGAATTACTCCTCGGAAACCTCGTAAATCGCCAGGTTAGCCAATTCATTACATCTTGTTCATGAGATAGATCTGGATGAGTTATGATTTTATAATTGTAATAGGACATAGAGTGAAGTTTACGTTTGTAAAAACACAGATGCAAGAAAAGGTGTGCATAAAATCAGTGTCACATGATATAAAGTGTAGGCTAGTGGAAGAAATACTCAAAAGCTCCCTCAAGTCAGGACCTTTGCTGCTCGAGTTCCACCACCAAAACCTGGTATTTGTCCGAATGTTCGTGTTTTGCATTTTTTGCTCTTTCACATTTATTCATTAGCACTTTGTGTATTCTAAGGCTCTTGGTTATTCCATTCACTGCAGGAAAAATTAGGGGCAGAAGAAAAGGAAAAGAAGCTCAAAGATGAATGCCATAATCAGAAAGATGTCTCCACAACTTTACCAAGGCCTTCCATTTGTAGCATAGCTTATGCATCCTCTGAACAGAAGATCAACCGACGGATAACGAGTCCTGTGAAGGAAAGGAGCCTAGTTGTGCATGATTCAGAGAGTTCAGCATCTTCAGAAATGGTACAACTTGATGACATTCAGGAACTCGAGACTCGATTACTAGGATGGAAAAACAATCTGGTGGATCAAAGAGTGTTCATGTTCAGATCAGCTGTTGTGCTCAGCCATTGCTGCTGCTGTCAACAAAACCTCTCGAATCAAAATAGAAACTACGATAAATACGCGACATGTTCAGAATCAAGCATACAGGACAAGGCATCATACACAAGAGCAATGACTATGCCACTTGCAAGGACTCATGACCCCGTGCTGAGGTCGAATTCATTCCCCTCAAAGGGGGGGCACGTGCACCCCAACCTCCCTGATTATGATAAGCTAGCAGCTACATTTACAGCTCTCAAGGATGCCAGATTGCAGGCTAATAGGCTGAGTTATTTATGAGCTGCACATTTCTCAGGAGTACATTTTTACAGTTGTTAACTTGATATAGTTTGTCTTTCCTCCATCAAATGCAAAGTGTTGTAGCTTAATTTCCAGTGTAGTTTTTACAGTACAGAGCGTAATTTCTCTCTTCTCAAACACTTTTATGGTCTCATATACATTCTCAGGGTACAATAAGATAAATTTTCAAGCGATGATAATGCTGCTTTCTGATACTTGAACTTGCAACACTAAAACAATATCAGAATATGCACGTTGGACTAAGATAAATTGGATTATCGCAACTTCATTTTCGTCATTTCTCAACTTTAAGTTTCCCACCTACATTGCCAGCTTCGAACCGAATCACCTAACGAGCTCCGGGTCGGATATTGGCTATTGCAGAGAGCATAGCTCAGTTCGCCGGAGAAAGACAGCGCCGCCGGGGGACAACGGGACTGACTATATATCTAGCAGGAGGACAGGGGCAGGTGGTGGTGGTTCCGGCGCTGAGCGATGTACCATTGAGTCCCATCTGGAGGTTAGCATATGGAATGATTTCAAGCAATATCAGCCAATCCAGAATAGAGTCCCCTTATACCACGGTGCCTGCAATTCCACCACTGACGTATGGAAGATGTATTAACTAAGAAGGCTAAACAAGATAGTAATCAGTCAATCAACAAGGGAAATGGATATTTTACCTAATAACAAGAAACTTGAGTGAGCTCAAATGGAAACCAGAGCACTTTTACCAGCTCAAAATCCATATTGCTGTTGAACTCGGAGTCATCATGATACCTTCATTGATGTGAAAAAACAAAAACAAAGTACATTAAGATCAAGGTATAAAATGGATCCACAAGAAAGAAACACCAACTAATTGTTGGAAAATGATTTATTTAAGGTAAATTGGAAGTTACAGTATGGTAACTTTTGGGGCTTATCATTCGGAGATGAATGAGATATAGAAAGTTTTGGTTAAAGAAATTTACCCAAAATAGGATTTCTATTGTTTATGAAGTTCATATGTTGAACATTCTAAAAAAGCCCGGAATGTGTTTTAATTGAAGAATTACTTGGAGTACATTCTTTTGGTTTATGGAAATTACTTTGTGTTATTCCATAAAGATAAGACTTTCATTATTTGGGAAAGTTCTTATGCTATAATTAAAACACAGTTTACCTTATTTTGTGAGAGAATCCATATGCGTATTGGATTGAGAATCTTTCCAACTGAAAATTATGTTTCCTAATTCATAGGATTTAGGAGTATATATATAGAGCCATCAGTCAATAGAGAAAATACTTTTTTGAACTCGTAGAATTAATATAGTGAGACATATTAAATTGAGAGAGTTGGTGTTTTCGTTGGTGATGAGTGAGTTGAGAGTCAAGTCATTGTGATTGAAGATCGGCTCTACGAAATCCAGGTAACTTTGTATGTTACCTTATGGTTTTATCCTATGGGACTTTGGTGTCATTTGTTGGCCTCATAAGTTTCAAGGGCGGAGACTAGCTCGACTCCATAATGATCTATGCTTTTGTGTCTAGGATATTTAATATATTGTATGCATAGTTATTTGTAACTCTTGGCATGTTTTGCATGATTAATATAAATAATATAACTAGTATTTTATTATTCATGTGTTTTCTGTAATTTATATTCTGTAATTTTATTTATTACAAATTACTGTCAATATAGTTCCTACAGTCTTGAAACTTATGAAACTTTTAAAGGGCGGATATTGATGTGTAATTTTTCAGAAAATTATAGAATATTTTACGGAAATATTATTGTGGTTTTTGGAAATTTAATGTGATTAGAATTTCGAAAACTACATGCTACGTGAGTTATAAATTATGCATGCTAAGGTTATAATATTGAATAAACCAAGTAGGGATGCATGATTAATTATGTGCTTATATTATATATTTATATGAGCATGATATTTATGTGTATTATTTGATTTAGGGTTTTTCGGAAATTGTTCTTTTGTGAACTTAAATCCGAAAAACTCATGTGAAGTTTTTCTAATGGTTTGCCGAGTTTTCTTGGCATGTACAAATATCAATTACGAGGATCAATGAGCATCGTGGAGGAGATGGTGTTGATCAGTTAGAGATATTTTGGTCTCGACTTTTAAACGAAGGTTAGAGTATCAATCCCAATAAATTGAATTAGATGTGGTATTCAATTTAGTTTGGATGGGTTTATTTTGATAAACATGATTATTTCTCTTGCCTCGGTTTAATTATATGCATGTTAAGATTGATTTGAAATTAATGAGAATGTATAATTTCAACGTGATTGAATCTTAATTGCTTGGCATATAATCACACGAAAGGAACCATGCATGAATGGATTAATTTTACAATGCTATTGCTATGTATTATTAATTAGTGATTTTATATAGATGCATGCTGAATTAATTTGGTGAATTTGTTGCCTAATTTGAGTGCATGCGTTCGTGATGATTAATATGTATGAGAATTTGAAACCTACAAATGCATACATTGATGTATCTACGTGTGTTTATAAGTGTGTGCTGATGCATGAACTGATTAATTGTTTTGCATGAAATTGATTGATTTTATGCATGATACAATTAATGTATATTGGGCATGCAAAAGTTATCTGTACGTAGTATATGGATTATATGTATGCATGCTTTGATGTTTAATGTGTTCGTGCATGCGATTGTGTGGATTTATTGTTTTCATACGAGATATATGAGTATGATATAGTAATATAATCCAGTATTTTAATCTTGCATGACTCGTGTATGATTTTGATCATATGGTATGTAAGATTGTATGCATGTTGATTTCGGTTATGACCGTTTGAATCTGAACTTGAGTTGACGATGTATAATTGTATGCAATATTATAATTTGTTTATCTTATCTGGCTTATTATACATGCAATTCTATGAGATATGATGTTGGCAATGCTATGTCTACGGTTTTGTGGTTGGTTTGCTGTGTGCAATGACCAGGAACTAGTGGCAGAAGCTATGCTATGTGATGGACTTGGCAATGTGCTGTGTGCAATTGTCATGAATTCACAGCAAGTTTCGTAAGACCTGAGCAATTGTATATTGCATGAGATGAGCATACGGCTCTATGTTCGATATTTTGATTATTGTGTATAATCTATAAAATACGAACGAGATGACATGAGTAATTTTACTATGTCAAGGGTATTGGTTTTAAGAACCATAACGAGAAACCCTGAAAGCATGAGTTTTCGTAACTATGCTGGAATTCTGATTATTTGTAATCGAAGAATTAAATAATCGTCAGAATTATGGTTGAGAGACCTAAGAATTCTGAGGTTAAAATTCTAATTACTCATAATTGAAGAATTTGATAAATCATCAGATTGGTTGAGAAACTTGAATAATCTGAGATTTGAAAATCCCAAGACAATATGGTCAAATATAGAATTTTGTATTCTGAGATAGGGATCCCGAGACTTTGTTAAGTCTAGAATTTCGGTCAGAAAGAACTGAAAATTCTAAGATTATCTAATTCGTAGACATATGGTCTAGGAACTCCAAGACACAAAGTTCCGAGGAATTATACATGTGGAGATGATAATGATATCGGTCCAATGTGGGGGACCGGAAACCTTAAAAATTTAGCAATAGATGAATTTTGACAAGGTAGAGAGTTATCACTAAGAACTTGAAAAAGTACGTGGAAAACTCTAAGTTGAGCCGATAAGGCTGAATCCCAGACTAAGACTCGAATTCGATTGAGTCTAGCTTAAAGGGAAATGTATTCGAGCAAGAATGAGACTCGAATGGGACCATGTTTGGGTCAAGAGTGTAAAACGTGAACTCATAGCGAGACGGCGTAACTCAGACTTGAGCTGAGATATCAATTCATATGTGAATTGAGAAAGTCACTCGAGTGTAGTCAAGTACTGTTGTACTGAACTGACTTGGAAATGGGCAGTATTTTGTGTAGAGTTTGCTAACTCACATTTTACCCTACGAGATGGGAAATCTGCGCCATAAGGGATGGTAAATCGAAATCCCTGAAGTGAATGATTAACCAAATCCTTGATGGCATGGATATTACTTCTATCTGTTGTTGTAATTGCTGGGATAAATGGTTACTTGATATTGGGAAATCTGGTCATCTCTTATTCTAAGTATGTTGTATAGATAAGAGAGATTCCCACAATCAGTTGAAACACGAAAGTGTTGTAGTGAAAGAATCTATCCTTAAAATATAGTTTTATGGGATGAGAATCTTGTGTTTGATTCATTTGTTGAACAAACGAGACTTTTGATAAGTCATGTGCTAGACAAAGCAATTTTGTCTTAAAGTAATAATTAACGAGAATCACCAAAATGATACTTACATAAATGGTTCTAAGTCCATTTTTGTATCATTTGTGGTATGAGTTGATTGTGAAAGCGAATACGTAAAATCTTTTTGTGATTGCGTTCACACTACAAGATTATTCGCAAATGTCATTTTTCCGTATGTACTAGCTATATATAGTAGTGAAACGTAAAGTCGCTAGAAATGATAAAGCAATGTGGGAAACCTATATATGGGTAGGTGATCTTTTAAATAAGATATCACAAAAGAGTAAATGAAAAATCTTAACACTGTAGAGTCATCCTACGAATTCCTTCGAATGTGGGGATTGACCTAACGGTGTAGACTCATCCGAGAAGTTCATTCGAATGTGGGGGTTGACGTCTAACCAAGTATAGTAAGATATTACCTGAAATGGTATATTTACTAAAAATGCACATTATGGTAGTGCTTGTTGACTTCTTATGAGAGAATATTAATTATTGTGATATTCATAAGAAATATTTGATGGAATTGATAAATACATCTTTTGATGAAAGAGTATTTTATGGAAATTCCTATAGATCTTGATTTATCCTTAATGGCATTATGAGCCAATGGATGAAATTGTAGAGAATCTGTGATGATAAACCTAAATGAAGCAAATGTGATAGGACAAAGTCTTGTGCCTTGTTTTGCTTTAGAGGTATATCTGAGAGCTTTAAGAGAGCTAGAATTCCATGAAATGATGTTTATGGAAAAACGGTAATCAATAGTGAGATTGATCTACCGTGAGAGGCAAATCACTAGACTGCTAGTAGATTTCAACAATTAGTAAGTATTTCGTATACTTGATGGTATTTTCCAGAAATGAGAATGATACCTGAAATGATGGTACTTCCGGTTGAAGCTTTGTGTAAGCTCAAAGTACATCAAATGGACCTAGTGGTTAAATGGAGATTTAGATATTAAGATCTAAATAGAGCAATATGAATGGCTAGATGCTCCAAAACAGTCCATGAGTTGATGACACTAATTGTTGATGAGCCAATGATTTGAATCAATGAGCTTAGTTAAGGCATGAGTGCTAAGAGACACGAGAAATGATTATATCATTTATGTTCTCAAATCGAATGGTTCGCTCATTGATAGTGATATTGATACGATGACTGAATCTATGAGAGATATATCGTATTCAATAGAATGACTCTAACATTGATGGAATACCTTCGTAAAGGTGAAACTTCTCTTAATAAGAGAATGTAGAGTCATTGAAGGTCTGTAGTACACAATGAGTTGTACACGATCAGACATTTCTTACTTTGAAAGTAAGATGAGACATGAGTAGTCAAGAGAAAAACTAATGGATCCAAGTTTTTGTGATACTCGTGGTCTCGTGGATATGGCTTGAAATGTGTAGAGAAATGATTCTCTTAATTAGATTCATATGAGGAATCTAAATCCATTATGTTGGATTATGGGAAAGGAAATGAGTACCGTACCTTTTGAGAAAAAGGGAATCCCAAGGTAACCAAAGCAAATTTGTGCTGATTGGTTTACTGTAAAGCCATATCAATAATGGTATGTCTAAACGTAGACAAAATATCATTAGAAAACTACTCTCAAACCGGGATTTATCTAAATTGACTTATCGTCATTAAGATAAGGTTGTGTTCCTTTGACGAAAGGATTAGATCGATTTCTTGACGAAGAAATTGAATCGAGAGGTAGTTAAATCATCGAGAGGAATGAGACTGAAGTCCATTAAATGGTGAGGTTACGTCTGTGGACACCCAACCTACGCGATTGGAGATCCCATGGTCTAGGTTCAAAGGGACAACTAAACGTCAAAGACCCACCGACGTCATTGTGGGGGTAAAACACCTCTTGTCTTATTCCTATGATGATGAAACAGTGAAGTTGAAATGAGGGTAAGCATGAAATGCTTTTAATGACTAACGGCCTCTAATTATGGGAATTAGAGTGGAAGTGGGTTATTTAACAAATAACAAATTCCTCAGCAACCAGTCACCTATGTGCGGGAGGTGTGGCCGCCTCTAGAGGGAATTGAATGAGGACACAATTCTTTACAAACGCGACTGAAATAGGCAGGTGCTCCATGGCCGCGAGAATTGGGCACAACCGCGGAAATTGCAGAGTACAGTAAGATGTCTGTGGGACGTACATGAAAGTTCATACCAGCGGTTCGGGGAAGTTCAAAGCGGGACCGCATACTTCCTAACCAGTGAAATAGTGTGCTATTCCAAGGGAAAAGTTCAAGGACTAAATGATCTATTTATTCCTATGCAGACATCTAAGCTTCCGATACGGCAATCACAATGACTACATTAGTGTAATGCGTAATTGAAATCCCGAATCTATATCTGATTCATGTGGGGGATTGTTGGAAAATGATTTATTTAAGGTAAATTGGAAGTTACAGTATGGTAACTTTTGGGGCTTATCATTCGGAGATGAATGAGATATAGAAAGTTTTGGTTAAAGAAATTTACCCAAAATAGGATTTCTATTGTTTATGAAGTTCATATGTTGAACATTCTAAAAAAGCCCGGAATGTGTTTTAATTGAAGAATTACTTGGAGTACATTCTTTTGGTTTATGGAAATTACTTTGTGTTATTCCATAAAGATAAGACTTTCATTATTTGGGAAAGTTCTTATGCTATAATTAAAACACAGTTTACCTTATTTTGTGAGAGAATCCATATGCGTATTGGATTGAGAATCTTTCCAACTGAAAATTATGTTTCCTAATTCATAGGATTTAGGAGTATATATATAGAGCCATCAGTCAATAGAGAAAATACTTTTTTGAACTCGTAGAATTAATATAGTGAGACATATTAAATTGAGAGAGTTGGTGTTTTCGTTGGTGATGAGTGAGTTGAGAGTCAAGTCATTGTGATTGAAGATCGGCTCTACGAAATCCAGGTAACTTTGTATGTTACCTTATGGTTTTATCCTATGGGACTTTGGTGTCATTTGTTGGCCTCATAAGTTTCAAGGGCGGAGACTAGCTCGACTCCATAATGATCTATGCTTTTGTGTCTAGGATATTTAATATATTGTATGCATAGTTATTTGTAACTCTTGGCATGTTTTGCATGATTAATATAAATAATATAACTAGTATTTTATTATTCATGTGTTTTCTGTAATTTATATTCTGTAATTTTATTTATTACAAATTACTGTCAATATAGTTCCTACACTAATAAGGTAAGTTCTATAGGTAGAGAACAAAGAGATATATAACAAGAGATTTATTTGAAACACTTTGCATTCAGACTCCCTCAAATTCCTTGTTTATTTGAAACAAAATGATTTTCGGAGATGAAATCTTACGTCTGATTTTGGATCTGGAATATGAACAAGACGAAAGAGGAGGAGGATTTTGGTGATGAAGGAAGTGAAGAAAGGCTTGAGAGATGAAGTGAATGAATTACCATGTGGAGATATTTATTGGCAAAAAACGTCAAACGCGTTCATTGTACCAATGTGAGAATCACATGGTCTGTTTGGAGTGAATTTTTTTTTCGCAATTGCATTAAATTAAAAACGGTTATGAATAATGTTTTTTTTTTTGAAGTAAAATTTTCATTTTCATTAATTCGGGAAGAGAGTTACAAAATTTGGGATCGTATCCCATTGAGAAAGAGGTTCTCTAGAAAGTTTGGCATGTCTAGCTAAAGAGTGGGCTACCCCATTGAGGTGTCTTTTAACCCATAATACAATAGGGTTTTGATTGCAATCAATAAGATTTACTATCTCCTCTATGAGTGATCCAAAATCTGATTAATCTACACTTTTTCTTCGGATTGCATTTATGACGATTTGTGAGTCTCCCCGTATATTGTGGATAGGAATTCTTTTATTGAAAGATGCCCGTAACCCCATTAGAAGGGCCATTGCCTCGGCACATCTCACTTCATATATTCCAGGAATTCCCTGAGACTCTCCGTACACCCATGCACCACACGGGTCAGTTATAAACCACCCTAAGCATGTCTTGTCATGAGATATAGCTGCATCAAAAGATGGCGTATACCCCCATACAGGTTCAGGGATAGCCATATTCAAATGGGCATGTACTGCAACACCCTGATATATTCTTTGTAAGTCCGCCAGCATCTTTGTTACATAAAGGACACATTGTTGGGGATTAAGCTCATGGCTTTCTCCATGGAGTAGTTTGTTTCTGTGATGCCAGATTTGAGCTAAAAATGTTGCAATGGCCGCCATTTCGGATGGACCTATTTCCATGATCATGTCTTGAACCCATAGACTTGCGTTGGGCTGCTGGAGTCTGTAGATGCATTCATGGAGGTTGGCCGCATACCAAATACTTTTGGCTAGAGGACAATGGAAAAACATGTGCTCTAGCGTTACATCATCCGCAATGCAGGATAGGCATGATATCTCTCCTTGTCTTTTCTTCATTCGCAGATTTTCCGCTGAGGGTAGGTTGTTCTTGCAAATTCTCCAAATGAAGTGCTTTGTTTTTGGTTGTGTAGTCAGGTCCCAAAGCTTCTTCCAATGTGGTGAAGGGCCTGAACTTCTAGATGCCATATTGCCTGCATTGACAAAATTTGGACAATTAATACCAATGTTATATCCAGATTTCACCGTATATTTACCGTCTTTTGATGAATGCCATATCCATATATCTGGAGTGTTAGATCCTCCTCCTCCTCTTGGGAGGGACATGATCAATGATGCTTCTTCGTCATTGAAAGTGCTCTTTATAAGCTCTTCATTCCATAGTGCACCATCGTCCAGCATGAGAGAGTCAACCAGAACATCATTCGAGAAGTGGTCATGGAGAGATAAAGGATTTTTATTCCCACTTCTTGGAAGCCACATTCCCGTTTTAATGGATGTTGTCGTTCCCGAACCAATTCTCTTACGGATTCCTTTTGATAGTAGGTCCCGGCCTTCTAAGATTGATCTCCATGCGTATGAGGGATTCCAACCTAGCTTAGCCTCCATCAATGTGGTGTTGTGGAAATATCTTGCTTTCAAAACTCTTGCCACCATCGAGTCTGGATTTACCAATATTCTCCATGCCTGTTTTCCGAGCATGGATATATTAAAAGTTTTGAGATCCTTAAAGCCCAGGCCGCCCATGTTTTTCGGGAAGCACATCTTGATCCATTTGACCCAGTGTATCTTCTTCTTTTTGTTCGTTGTGCCCCACCAATATCTACCGAATAGATTATGAATGTCATTGATAAGATTATCTGGGAGCATAAAGCACGACATAGTATACGCTGGCATGGCCTGAAGAACTGATTTTATGAGGACTTCTCTTCCACCCTTTGAAAGTTGTTTATGTTCCCAGCTTTCAACTCTATTCCAAATCCTTGTCTTAATTCCATCTAGATCAGCCGTCTTGGATCTACCAAAAACAGTTGGTAATCCCAGATATTTCTCATGAGTAGCCGTTTCCGTCATGCATAAGATAGGTAAGATGTCGGATTTTTGTTGGTCAACGCAATTTGGGCTAAACATAATTGAAGATTTTTCGAGGTTGATTTTCTGTCCCGAAGCCTCCTCATAAGATTGTAGAACTTCCTTTAGTGTTGTTGCCTCCTGATTTGATGCTTCACCCAGTATTAGTGTATCATCTGCGAACAGCAAGTGCGATATGATGAGAGCATTTATGGCAATCTTTATTCTATTTAAACTTCTACTCTGAATTTGATTTTGTAGCATTTGGGAGAAAACCTCTGTACATATAATGAATAGGTATGGGGATAAGGGATCTCCTTGTCTTAGCCCCCTTGATGGGGTAACTCTTCCAAAACATTGTCCATTTAACATGAACGAGAATCGAACTGTCTGGATACAACTCCCAATGAGGGAGATAAAGGCATTATCAAAACCCATCATTTCTAAGACCCGAAGGAGAAAAGGCCATTCGATTCTGTCAAAAGCCTTGCTCATATCCAACTTGATTGACATATGCCCCTTTTTTCCAGTCGTTTTCCTCTTGATGTAGTGATGAGCCTCATGTGAGATTATGATGTTATCCGAGATAAGCCGGTCCTTAACAAAAGCACTCTGATGCGTTGAGATTATACAATCCAAGATCTTCTTGAGTCTGTTCGCTATGCATTCAGAAATTATACGATATACCACATTGCATAGACTAATTGGGCGAAACTGAGATAGGTCCTTAGGCTTTTTCACCTTTGGGATGAGTACGATATTAGTATCATTCAAAGAAGACATGGATTTTCCCGCATTTAAATGCTGTAATGCTTCCTGAGTAACTTTTTGTCCTACAATTGGCCAAAATTGTTGGAAAAAGGAAGGTGGCATCCCATCCGGCCCGGGAGATTTATTCGGTGCCATATTTCTCATAGCTGCTTGTACCTCATCGGCAGAATAGGGCCTTAATAAATTAACGTTCATCTCTGAAGTGACCTTTGGTTGCACCATTTCTGCAAGATGGTTAATAATTATTGGGGAAGGGTTTGAGCTTTCAAAGAGAGTACCAAAGTTGTTAGTAATGATATTTCGCATGTCTCCATCATCTGTGCACCATCTGCCTTGATTATCATTCAGACCATGGATTGTATTCCTACTCTTCCGTTTATTTGCGAAAGAATGGAAGAATTTAGTGTTCCGATCACCCTTCTCCAACCAGTGTTGTTTCGCTCTTTGTTTCCATCTTGTTTCCTCCATGTCTAGTAGTCTTTCAAGTTTCAGCTTTAAACTCGCCATTTCTTGTTGAACATCAGCGGATATTATCCCTTGTTGGAGAGTCTGCAAACGATTGTTGAGTCTGTCTTTTTCGTGGCGTTGATTCGCGAATTCTGATTTTGCCCACGATAGAAGTCCATTAGAGCACTCTTTGATTGCTGTCGAAAGATCTGGGGCAAGTCCATTCCAGTGCTCCTCCACTTTTATCAGACATTGAGGAGATTGAATCCAATAATTTTCGAAACGAAAAGGTCTTAACCTTGCTCTCTGTAGGGAATTCCTAGATGGAGTCCTGAACTGCAGTAGTATAGGTACATGGTCCGAAAGATGGCTATAAAGATGTTTCAGGGTTGCCGTGGGGAAAAGATTCCTCCAAGTTGTTGTTGCAACAGCTCTATCCAACCGTGCTTTAACTGTGCGGGGATTCCTCCAATTTCTGAACCAAGTGAATTTATAGCCCTCATATCCTAAGTCAAATAAGTTACATTGACCTAGTGCAAGCCTAAAATTGTCAATTTGACGAGAGGGTCTTCTTTTAGCATTTTCATGCTCGCCTTGGTGCAGAATTTCGTTGAAATCACCTATGCATACCCATGGAAAGGTAGACTTGTTGGAAAGTGATGGGAATTTTGCCAAAATTGGGGGCGTTTAGATGTAACTGGTTCTCCATATACACCTGTACAACGCCATTCTAAATTAGTTGGGTCTTTAACCTTGAAATCAATAAAGTTTAAAGAGTAGCCCAAAACCGAAACCTCCAGAGGAAAATGCTCTCCCCTCTCTCCTGCCTTATTCTCTTTCTAGTTTCTTTTCTTAGTTTCTCGAAGATCCCAATGATCTTTAAATCTCCACTGCGTGAATGCAGTTTATTCTCTCTATTGAAATTTTGAAATATCGAAATTCAAACGGAGCTGCTCATTACATTATTCATGGAACAAAAATCACTCATCAATCAAATTATGAAGCAAAAATCTCTCATCAATCAGATGGAAAGGTTTATATTAGGGAATGAAGAAATCATGGAGCAACAATTATTTTCCATATCACAATCAATATCGGATTGCATGATTCAAGGAATCATATGTTTGAATAATCCCATCTCTACCACTATATATCATCACGTTCCTCATACCCCCCCTCTCACCAAATCCCCCTGCAATCTCCTCAGCTTTCAAATATTTTTGTTTTCCACTTCAGACCTTTGTTCAGCCACGACCATGGGTGAGGAATTGATTGCTCAATATGCGAGAATTAACCTCTCCAGTGAGAAAGCTTGCCGCATCTTTGCTCCAGCTTCATCTCATGTTGAACGCGGAGTACCCGAAACTTATTTCCTAGCAGCAAAGATCATAAGCCCAAAGCCAAAACGTGTTGATTATATGATTAACACGATGAAAAGGGTGTGGTCAAGAGACAGAATCTGTAAGCAAACCATTGAGGGGAGCCCGATGTTATGAATAATGTTATAATGTGAAATGCTCATATGTGAAAAGATGAAAATCTTATTCACCTAATGTGAAAGTAAGAAATTACCAAAGTAATAAAACTAGGGCTATATTGTAGCTCTCAAAAGATGACTTTGAAAGCTTGATAATGTGGAAATTTAGAGTTTTGGGATGAAGAACACACCAATTCTAAGTCATTCCAAGCATAGAACTCATCATCTCTTTTCTCTACCTTTTATAGCATAGAAAGCCATTGGTTACTTTACTAAAGTATCCATATAAAGAGTGTTTGTACCATTGTAATCATTCTTCCAAAGAGATTAGTGAATTCCGGTTTTATCCAGCCGTGGACGTAGATCATTGATCGAACCATGTAAATCCTTGTGTCGTTTTATTTGCTCTCATATTTTACAACAAAAACAAGACAAATTACAAATTGTACGGTTCAAACTTCAAACATAGAGCTGCCTCATGTTGTTTGGCAAGTACTGTTCTACAAATTTTCATAAACTTTTTGACGAGAGAAACGAGTATTGAAGAAACCTCCAGATGTCTTTCACCGTACTCTTGATATTTGAGTGCCGCCATTAATTCAGACGAGTCGGTGAGCAAACGGATACCAAGGATGCTTGTCCTCTCCGCTGCTTTGATTGCCCTCCCGCAAGCTTCGGCTTCAGCTTGTAGGGGATGAGCAAATGAAAAAAATCTGAGCCAGTTCTGATGGACCATGCCACAATACCGATGTTCCTCCTTGTTTGAAAGGAACCATCTACCATAACTAGTGCCTCATGTACAGTTGGTGATTTCTATAACTGCGCTTGGAGAGGAAAGATGATTTCCATCACCAGGTTAGTTGATGATCTCCTATTATTTCAGCGTCTTTGCTAAAAGTGTGTATTTAGCTAGCGCGATATGAGTACAGGTCCTAGGCTCAATGTGTATCCCTTCCATAGCCTTTTTGTTTCTTTGGATCCATAACTCCCAAGGTAGGAAAATGGCCATGTTTATCTCAAGCAATTTTTTGAAACCAGTTTGTAAAGTTCCATTCTTGATTGCTATTCTCATTGAGTTTTGTTAACGTATATATGGATTTTACCATTCCACATGTATATTTACCATATTAGTTAGAATGTTGTTGCTAGTCAAAGATTCTAGATGTGGTAGTTAAATTGTATCCCTATTTAGGTGAGAATTAGTTAGACATTTTATCTACAAACACAAATCTTCATCAATGAAAGAATCAACACTTTCCACAATCAAAATATTCTCCCTTATTACTTTTACATGGTATCAGCCTAAATTTGATCCATATGGCTTCCGCAAATTCCCTCATCGTGGCTAGTTCTGATTCTCAGAACTTAAATTTTCACTTTCCTACCTTATCAATTAAATTGGATCGTTCCAATTTCTCTCTCTGACGCAGGACCATTACCTCAGCCTTAGAGGCATATGGTCTCGTTTCTTTTCTCCATGACACACCGCCGCCAACAACAGTCACCATTCCGACGAAACCACCGACCGATCCCGCTAACTCCAGCACGGGAACAAGTTGGCGGTCAACTCCACAGCAACCGGTCAACGACGCCGCCACTGGTCGACGGCCGCATTGTAGAATATGTGAACAAACTGGGCATGATGCAAAGAACTGCTTTGGACGTTTTGATCTGAAACGTTATCCTGCCACAAATCCCAAAGCTATTGCTCGTTTCAAAGGTATAGCTGGTGGAAAATCGACATTCTTTGCATCGGCTTCAACTCCGTCAGACATTGTTGATCCATGGTATATCGACTCAGGTGCCAGCCATCATGTGACGGCTGATTTGGGGAATCTTACCATCCAGAACCAATATAATGGTAATGATGGCATCACCGTCGGTGACGGCACATCTCTTCCTATAACTCATTATGGCAATTCTATTTTGACTGCTTTGCATGTTGTTTCTCCCTTAAAACTGAATGATGTTCTTTGTGTCCCAAAAATCACCAAATCTTTACTTAGTGTTTTTAAATTAACTCGTGATAATCCTGTCTTCGTTGAACTCCACTCAGCCCATTGCCTTGTTAAGACCTTGCAGGGACAAATCCTGCTAAGGTGAACCGTTGAGAATGACCTCTACTGTCTTCCGCAATCACCCAACTTGTTGTCATCTTCATCCCCGGCTTTCTTTCTCACGGAGCGCACCTCACTTCAATATTGGCATCATCGTCTAGCCCACCCACATGATTCAATTCTTCGTCGTACTGTTTCTAGCTTTGATCTTCCTGTTTCATGTAATAAATTAGACTCCGTTTGTGGCTCTTGTCAGCTTGGCAAAAGTCACCATTTACCATTATCTTCTCGAACAAATATTTCATTGAACCCTTTTGATTTAATACATTCTGATGTTTGGGGACCATCTCCTGATGTATCCACGTCTGGTTGTCGATATTATGTTAGTTTTACTGATGACTGCACAAAATTCACTTGGTTATATTTCTTATCAACCAAATCCCAAGTTTTCTCCATTGTTGAACTATTTCTCAAACTAGTTCAAACCCAAATTTTAACCCAAGTTAAAGCTTTCCAATTTGATTGGGGTGGTGAATACCGCAATGTTTCTACACTTCTTACCTCTCACGGAATTCGTCATCAAGTCTCTTGTCCTCATACCCCTGAACAAAATGGTTCTGCAGAGCGTCGCAATCGCACGATTGTTGAGAAAGGAGACTCTCCTTGCCCATTCTCGACTACCCATTAAATATTGGGAGCAAGCCTTTCATACTGCGGTCTATCTCATCAACCGCACAATCACACAAACCTTGTCTCACAAATCCCCTTACCAGTGCCTTTACGACAAAGTACCCTACTACAGCCTTCTTCGATCCTTCGGACTGTCTTTGCTACCCTTTTCTCCGCCATACACTGCCAACAAACTTGAGTATTGATCCATTCCCTATATCTTTCTTGGCTACAGTTCCAAACATAAGGGATATCAGTGTCTTCACCTTCCTACCTCTCGCACATACATCTCTCGCTTTGTTGTCTTTGATGAATCTGTCTTTCCCTATCCAGATATGTCCTCCACATCATCTCCTCAGACATCTTCCGATCCAATTCAAATAATTCCTTTACCTTCGATTGATTCTTCTCCTTCCGTATCCATTCCCACCACTCATATAGCTCCACCCGATTCCACTCCACCCTCACCTTCACCACGTCCATCTCCTACCTCTCCTCCACCATCCCCTTCCCCACCTCCATCTCCTCCTACATCACCATCTGACCCTTCACTGTCGCAATCGCCTCCAGACTAAAATCTGGCTGCACCCCCACCCTATGACAATACACCTACTTGGTATCGTCCGTCTGATCAGTCTACTCATAGCATGACCACTCGTGCTGTCACAAATTCACATACACCCAAAGTCAATCTCTCCACCAAATATCCTCTTCCCGCAGCATTTACTGTATCTCTTGAACCAAAACTCTTTCATTAAGCCTCCAAAGCTCCCAACTGGTAGCATGCAATGCAGTCAGAATATGATGCTTTAATGGTTAATAGGACTTGGGACTTAGTTCCTCGTCCCTTGGACGCTAATATTGTTAGTTGTAAGTGGGTTTACATGGTCAAGAGAAAATCCAACGGCTCCATTGAGCGCTACAAAGCACGTCTTGTGGCCAAGGGCTTTCATCAAGAAGCTGGGGTTGATTACTTTGACACCTTTAGCCCCGTGGTCAGACCCACTACCATTCGTCTGGTGCTAAGTTTGGCAGTCTCTGCTGGTTGGCCTCTTCGGCAAGTTGATGTCAATAATGCCTTTCTTCACGGCGACCTATCTGAGACTGTCTTCATGGAGCAACCCCGGTGTAACATCCCTCCTAGATCCCCCTTTTTACCGAAATAAAATATTTATTAAAATAAGTCCAATCGGGATGTTATTATAAAATTACAATTTAGATTGTCTCAAATAGGCTACATTCTATTACAATTTATATATTCAACTACAAAATACAATTTTACGACACTATCCCCACGTTCTTCGAATGGTCAAATACATCCACAAACTTTCGATATTCGAAATCTGAAAGAAAAATGAATTGAAAAGAGGGTGAGCTACAACTAGCTCGTGAGAATTTCACATTTCCCCAAAATCTTAACAATCGGCAAATTTACAATCAAACATACATTGTGAACAATTAGTCAACAAAGCATGCATTCAATCGAGTTCACACACAAAAACAATCCATGATCAATTATAAAAATGCTTCATGACAAGGAATCAAGAAAATGATAAAACCCTCACCTTTACTAAATCTATTGATCATCATTATTACTTGGCTCCTATTTTGGACACCCTCTCTATCTTGCTATATTTCTTTGTTTTCTGAACTCCCCATAGGATGGGAAAGTTTGGGCTTTATATAGGATAGAATTTGGTATGTTTAATGACAATAAATATAGGCACCTATGTAGAATTAGCTTATAAACGTATTTGCACTTTCAAATTCTCAGACTTAATTGGGTATTAATATATACATTAATTGCGGTATTACTTTCTAAAATCATTCCTATTCTCCATCCTTAATTAACACGAGTTTATTTTTTGTTCCTCCATGCCTTAATAGCACACACTATTATTGATCTTAATTGTATGATCCTTTCATCTTTCCAATCTTAAATTCTAAATTAGTTGGTCAACAAACTTTCTTAGATTTAATCTGTTTAAAATCTAAACTGTTTCCTTTACTTTTCACTATTCTTATATTTATCTAATTGTTTTTAATAAAATAATTATATGTATTAGTTAATCTATTTTTAAAATGCTATTAAATAATATCCAAAAATACGGGGTCTCACACCCAGGGTTTCACTGCTCCAGACAAACCCACTCAAGTTTGCAAACTTCGGAAAGCTCTCTATAGCTTAAAGCAAGCACCAAGGGCTTGGTTCCACAAGCTGACTGCCTCACTTGTTCGCCATGGTTTCAAGGCATGTGTCTCAGACCCGTCTCTTTTTGTCAAGACTTCCGGCTCTCATGTTGTTTATGTACTTATGTACGTGGATAATCTTGTCATTACCGGGTCTCACACTACCTTCATTGATGAGTTTGTCAGCCTGATGCATCGTGACTTTGCTTTAAAGGACCTTTGTTCTCTTCACTACTTCCTTGGCATTGAGGTCGCTCGACATGGCTCCTCCCTTCACCTCTCTCAGCAGAAGTTCATTTGTGACATTCTCGAACGGAGTGCTATGTCTGGTGTTAAGCCTATTTGTTCCCCTGCTGAACATGGCTCTCGTTTGGTTGCTGCTGGAAAGGTTCTCTATGATCATTCTCTTTATCGCAACATTGTTGGAGCTCTCCAGTATGTCACCATCTCTCGGCCTGAGATCTCTTATGATGTCAATAGAGTTTGCTAGTTCATGCATTCTCCTACTGAGGACCATTGGTGTGCCGTCAAACGCAATCTTCAATATCTCAAAGGTTCAATTTCCTCTGGTTTGGTACTGCAAAAGGCTTATGATTCTCGCCTTGTAGCCTTTTCTGATGCAGGTTGGGCATATTATCCCGATGATTGTCATTCTCAGCATGGTTTTGCCATTTACTTTGGTGGAAACCTTATCAGTTGGTCTTCCCGCAAACAAAATGTTGTTGCTCGCTCCAGCACTGAAGCGGAGTATTGCGCTATAGCTTTTGCTTCTGCTGAACTCATGTGGCTTCAGCAGCTTCTTCAGGAAATGTAGGTCTCTGTTCAGCGCCCTCCCATACTCCTTTGTGACAACTTAAGTGCTACTTTCCTCTGTGCAAATCCGGTCTTTCATCAGCGGTCCAAACACATCAAGATTGACTACCATTTTGTAAGGGAACAGGTTTCCTTGGGTGATCTTACTGTTCGCCATGTCAGGTCTCTTGATCAAACTGCAGATATCTTCACCAAGGCTGTTGGAAATCAGCACTTTGCTACTCTACGGTCCAAGCTTCATGTCCATCCTCGGCTAGGGATGTAAATGAACTGAACCGTTCGTGAACAACTCGCGAACAACTCGGTCAAAGTTCATTTTCGAACTCAGTTTGACCAGTTCAAACTCGAACTCGAGCTCGTTCGTTTATATACGAGCTCGAACTCGAACTCATAAGAGCGAGCTCGATAGGCTCGTCGAGCAGCTCGATAGGCTCGTCGAGTAGCTCGATAGGCTCGTCGAGCAGCTCGAATAGAATTTTTATATAAATTAATTAAATTTTATTCATTATTGCTTTAATGAGCTCGAACTAGCTCGAGTTCGAGTTCGAACTCAATTTTTTATCGAGCTCACGAGTCGAGCTCGAACTTTCTAAAAGTCAGACGAATCGATCTCGAACTAAAATGTCTCAACTCGTACGAGCTCGAACTCGATCACGAACATGCAATAAGAACTCGAACACAGGTCTGTTCGAGCTCGACTCGACTCGTTTACAACCCTATCTTCGGCCATAAGCTTGCGGGGGGCTGTTAACGTATTGATGTAGCCAATATATACTCTACTTTTAGCACATTTGAGAGTTCATTTGGGGTGGCATTTAGTGCAAAGGGTTAAGAATTAAGGCTAAATCTCTCTTACCTTGCATTTTGAAGAAAGACTTGTGCACTAACGTTTTGAAGCTGAAATATGGAAATGTTACAAGAGGAATTGGAGTGCATAAGTGGTACCATTGGCTTCGTCTTCTTGAGTACTACAAAATGGACTACTAGAACGTCAAAAACGGATCAACGGTTCATCCGTGGCGAAGCAAAGAAGATTGCTGCCAACCAGCCAGAGACATCTCGCGGGTCGCGAAATGGGCCTCGCGGGCCGCGAAAATGGGTGGACTTTTGGCATAATGAAGGCCAGAAAATCAGATTTTGAAGGCCTATAAATACTCCTCTTATCCCATTCATCCAAAACGAGCTTCCCCCAATCCAAATTAGATTTTTCATAGTTTTTCTTCCATTTCTTCTCTTTTCTTCCCTTTGATTTGATGAACAAACATGTGTTGATTAGAATGATTGTTGTAGCTTAATCTTCCTTGGGAGCAATTGATTATACTTCTATTCTTGAGATTTTCATGAACTTTCATATGCTTCTATTTATGGTTTGATTATCATTTGAATATCTTGTCTTGAATTGTATATGAATGTTGTTAATCTTGCTAAATTTGCCATGGGCTTTGTGTTATGAATCAATTGCATGCCTCATAGTTTAGGTAATGGTAGTTTAAACCCTAGTTCTAGTTTAATTTAGAGATTAGGTTAATTAGAAGTGATTGTGGGGTGACAACCCCTTTTTGCTTGCTAGTTGTAGAGTAATTTATCCTAGTTGGTAGAGTAATTAGTAATTAGAGAGGTTGTGTGATTGTTGTTATGAAACATGGTAAAGTATAGTCATGGGAATTGAATTGCTTATGAATTTGAATATTGTTGCATGTCTTCGTAGGAACCTAATGTGATCATTGATCTTTCGTTGTATGTAATTGTAGAGTTAAGATATTCATTTCCAATGTGTGATTATATGCATCGAATTGCTAGATTCGTGGGTAAATGCTATTGTTTACCCCAATATCATAAAGTAGCAAATATGAATTAAAATTTGTATGTTATCATCATCTTAGTTCTTTATAGTTTTCAAATGTCTTGTCCAACGCTCACGTTAACGTCGAGTATGGGTGAGTTTGTCGATTCTCCATTGTTAATTCCATTGTCGATGTATCTAGATGCTATCATCGAGGTGGATTGATAATGAGGGCTCTTGAGTGATTTGTTCATGCTCACTAGCTATTATCAAGAGAATAGGATGTTTTTCATCCACGACTTATGATCATAAATCATAGATATGAAGCGTTCACTCAATGATTAATCGATAGTTGAAGTTGAAGTCAATTGCCTCCCAAGGCCTTGTATTTGCATTGTAGTGTAATTTATCTTAGTTGCTTTCTTTCATAGTGTAACAAAACCAACTCAAAAACCCCCCTTGTTTACCTTGCTTTCTATATAATATATATGTATGTGTTAATAATCTTCGCTAAAACACTAAACAAAACTCCTTCTCCTTGTGGTTCGATCCCTACTTCCCACTATCTACTCTATAGTAGTTAGAAGTCGTAGGTGAAATATAAATGTGTTTTGATTGAGTGGGATTCCCATTTACGACGTGGGGAAATCGCTTGTCAAAAATGGCGCCGCTGCCGGGGAGAAGGCATTTCTTATTTTGTGTTTTATCTTAGATTTTATTGTTTACCTCTTTTGTTTTCTTTCTTTTCTTTGAAAGTGTATTGCTCGAGTTCTTTGCGTAAACGACACCTTGTAGTGTGTATTGCCTTAGAATCCTTGCACTATAATTTCAATCCTTTCTTTACTTTGTTTTCTTTGAAGTGTGTATTGCTTGGTTTCTTGGAGTAAACGACACCTTGTAGTGTGTGTTACACTAGAACCCTTGCACTACAATTTCAATATCTTTGTTTGTAGTTTTAATTTTAATTTACATATGGATAACCTCCCTTATAACTATTCAAGGGATGATGATAATTTTGCAAACTCGCATGATGCATACAATTTTACTAATTTTTCCGAGTCTTGCAATTTTGATTTGAGAAATGAGCACTTTCAACATGAAATGCCCGTTGGTTCCTCATACCAAGGGTACCATGATGAGTGCTATAATGAGGAGGGAGTTGGATTCCAATATCAACAAGTTTATGATCCTTACTACGATTCTTATGAGCCGCAATGGAGTGGTCATTCGAATTCGAGGTTTGGATACCCACCGGAAAACCAACCCTATGAGCAACAAAATCTACCTCACCCACCTTTTGAATTGCCTCAAGAACAAGATGCGATGAATTATGAAGAGAATTTACGCTTAGAAAATCTTGAGAGGCAATTGAATTTAATGTGGGAAGCGGTGAGGAGATTAGAAGCTCAATATTCCGAATGAGAACCATCCCAAGTAGAACCTATTCCGAGTGCTTTGCACGAAGAAGAATTTGAAAGGGATGAGGAGTTGGTTGTTGAACAAAAAGAAGAAGAGAGGGAGGTGATCGAACTTGAGAACTTACCATCACCATTGCCACCCCTACCTCCACCTATTCAACCAAAATCACCAATTTCGGAAATCTTAGAGGAGTCAAGTAGGAAGCCAACTTACTCATTCATGCTTCCAACAATTCGTACTCCTTTAAGAACCTCACCTTACACTCATCTACCTATAATTTCTCAAACCCCCTTCACTTTTCTCCTAAAGGTGAAGGATTTCAGACTTTTGTTCTATGAATAACATTTGGGTCGTGTCGACGACGTTAAATAAATCGATTTTGATCGTTTGGAAATAACACTTCCATTAAACGATTCTCGTTTTATTTTTATTTATCTTTAATTGTGTTTATATAAAGTAAAAAAAAAAAATTTAGCTCGCGGGCCGCGAATCGGGCCTCGCGGCCCGCGAATATTTTTTTTTTTTTAAAGAGCCAACATTTAGTGTGAGTCCTTCCCTTTCCTCACAATTTTGATAATTGTTCTTGAACATTGAGGACAATGTTTGGTTTAAGTGTGGAGGAGAGGTTTAGGACTTTCGTTTTTGGTGTAAATATGTACTTCTTTGAAAACTTTGTTTTTTTTAAAAAAATAAAAAATGAAAGCCCGGATAAGTCCAAAAGAAATAGAGACTTATGCAAAATTGAGAGGCTTTGTGTGAAAAAAAAAAAAAGAAAAAAAAAAGAGTGGCTAGGTACATCCTAGGCAAAAGGAGAGTGAGAGAAAAAAAAAAAAGTGGCTAGGTATAAATACCTAGGCAAAAGGAGAGGAATCTCATTTTATCCTCATTTTCCGATGGTTGAAGTCATAAGGATGCGGTGATTAATGGAGAGTTGGGTAGTTTTGCATCTTGGCTTTGTTGGGATGTTTCATCTAGTGGGAGCAAAGTAGTACACTTTGGGATATTCTACTTTGCAATTTTTTGTTTGAGTATGCCATATGTTTTATTCTTGTGAAATTGTCATCTTAGCCTTGAATCGTTCTTTCTTGAGGACGAGAAAGGTTTAAGTGTGGGGGTGTTCTACATGTGGTATATGTTTTGATTTTGTTGGGATTTTTTGGGTAGAACTTGTCATCAAGTTGAAGCATAGAAATTTGATACAATCTTTATTGTGATTGTGCTTTTTACTTGTTGGAAGTTCTTGTTTTAGTGTCATAGTTTTGGAGGAGTTCAAATGTGCATTAGGAAAAAAAAAATTGATTTGAGTATAATCTTAAACTTTAATCGTTCTTTCTCGAGTACGAGAAAGGTTTAAGTGTGGGGGTATTTGATGTAGCCAATATATACTCTACTTTTAGCACATTTGAGAGTTCATTTGGGGTGGCATTTAGTGCAAAGGGTTAAGAATTAAGGCTAAATCTCTCTTACCTTGCATTTTGAAGAAAGACTTGTGCACTAACGTTTTGAAGCTGAAATCTGGAAATGTTACAAGAGGAATTGGAGTGCATAAGTGGTACCATTGGCTTCGTCTTCTCGAGTACTACAAAATGGACTACTAGAACGTCAAAAACGGATCAACGGTTCATCCGTGGCGAAGCAAAGAAGATTGCTGCCAACCAGCCAGAGACATCTCGCGGGCCGCGAAATGGGCCTCGCGGGCCGCGAAAATGGGTGAACTTTTGGCATAATGAAGGCCAGAAAATCAGATTTTGAAGGCCTATAAATACTCCTCTTATCCCATTCATCCAAAACGAGCTTCCCCCAATCCAAATTAGATTTTTCATAGTTTTTCTTCCATTTCTTCTCTTTTCTTCCCTTTGATTTGATGAACAAACATGTGTTGATTAGAATGATTGTTGTAGCTTAATCTTCCTTGGGAGCAATTGATTAAACTTCTATTCTTGAGATTTTCATGAACTTTCATATGCTTCTATTTATGGTTTGATTATCATTTGAATATCTTGTCTTGAATTGTATATGAATGTTGTTAATCTTGCTAAATTTGCCATGGGCTTTGTGTTATGAATCAATTGCATGCCTCATAGTTTAGGTAATGGTAGTTTAAACCCTAGTTCTAGTTTAATTTAGAGATTAGGTTAATTAGAAGTGATTGGGGGGTGACAACCCCTTTTTGCTTGCTAGTTGTAGAGTAATTTATCCTAGTTGGTAGAGTAATTAGTAATTAGAGAGGTTGTGTGATTGTTGTTATGAAACATGGTAAAGTATAGTCATGGGAATTGAATTGCTTATGAATTTGAATATTGTTGCATATCTTCGTAGGAACTTAATGTGATCATTGATCCTTCGTTGTATGTAATTGTAGAGTTAAGATATTCATTTCCAATGTGTGATTATATGCATCGAATTGCTAGATTCGTGGGTAAATGCTATTGTCATAAAGTAGCAAATATGAATTAAGATTTGTATGTTATCATCATCTTAGTTCTTTATAGTTTTCAAATGTCTTGTCCAACGCTCACGTTAACGTCGAGTATGGGTGAGTTTGTCGATTCTCCATTGTTAATTCCATTGTCGATGTATCTAGATGCTATCATCTAGGTGGATTGATAATGAGGGCTCTTGAGTGATGTGTTCATGCTCACTAGCTATTATCAAGAGAATATGATGTTTTTCATCCACGACTTATGATCATAAATCATAGATATGAAGCGTTCACTCAATGATTAATCGATAGTTGAAGTTGAAGTCAATTGCCTCCCAAGGCCTTGTATTTGCATTGTAGTGTAATTTATCTTAGTTGCTTTCTTTCGTAGTGTAACAAAACCAACTCAAAAACCCCCCTTGTTTACCTTGCTTTCTATATAATATATATGTATGTGTTAATAATCTTCGCTAAAACACTAAACAAAACTCCTTCTCCTTGTGGTTCGATCCCTACTTCCCACTATCTACTTTATAGTAGTTAGAAGTCGTAGGTGAAATATAAATGTGTTTTGATTGAGTGGGATTCCCATTTACGACGTGGGGAAATCGTTTGTCACGTATATATGGATTTTACCATTCCACATGTATATTTACCATATTAGTTAGAATGTTGTTGCTGGTCAAAGATTCTAGATATGGTAGTTAAATTGTATCCCTATTTTTTTTTTGAAAAATAATAATTACTTTCATTCAACTTCAAGGTCCTGGAAATCGTCCAGAAACGAATGACAAGAAACTTGGGGGTGTGACCCAAGAATCGTACAACAGGGGGCTCGACTTTGCATAGTTAGCTAGAGAGTGCGCTATAAAGTTCTCACTACGAGGAACCCAGAAGGGGCCTAGATAGTTGCTATTCTCTAACAAACTTCGAAGTCTCTGAATCGTCTCCATGCAGTGCACTGAACAGTCTGTCTCCTAGTGAATCATCTGCACTACGTGGAGGGCATCCCCCACCAGCTTCATCTCCGGCTAGTCTATCTCTGCGGCTAGGATGAGGGCTTCCTCCAGAGCAAGGCTTTCTGCGAGGGACGGATCACTGACATTCGGGATTCTCCGTGCAACACCCCGAATAAAGCTTCCATCTGAACCCATAGCTACTACCCCTATTCCCGCGTCCCCATCCAGGATACCAGCATCGAAGTTGATCTGGATCCCTGGGTCTGGCGGTCTCAGCAACGTCCTCGACAACAATGAAGCCGACGTCTCATCCCTCCATTGTTGGGCCTCCCTGTAACTCCTCAGATTTGCCACTACCCCCGCGGCCATAACAGCTGACGCCGTGTGAGACTGCTCGAATATCTGCTTATTCCGCTGGAATCAGATACCGTCGCAGATCATGATCGCCAGTGAACAGAATTCATCATCTTCATCTTTCAGCAGCTTCCGAAACCAGGCATCTCCTCTCGGTTGTTCCGCCGCCGAAATCTTTCCAAGTAACCCCACCGTGCTCCATGCAGACTTAGCATAGTCACACGAGAAGAATAGATGAGCTGTCGTATCCGCGTCCTCCTCTGAGCAAAGTGGACATGTAGAAGAAACCTCTACTCCCCTCCTCCTGAGGTTCGCCACCGTTGGCAGGGAATCCTTACACAACCTCCAAACAAAGTGAAGTGCCCTCTTCGGAACTCTGAACTTCCAGAACCTCTTCCATAAAGTCGCCGCCTCATCGTGTACTGAGTTTGAAGCTTGGTTTTGTTGCTTGCTTTCCACCTCCACGTGATAGGCCGTCCGAACTGTATAGCCACCATGTTTAGTGTGGTGCCATATCCACTTGTCCGACGAGTTCAAGTTCCGCAATGGTATCTCCAGAATCTTCACCACCTCCTCTGGAGTGAAAAGTTGGTTCAACAAGTGCGTCTTCCACTATCTTGCAGATCAGCCACCCTCTGCAAGTTTCCTGGGATAGCTTGCAGATGCTGGATCCAAAAGTTGCCCAGCTAAGGTATCCATGGGTCCTGACATATAGACGTGCCATTTCCCGAACCAATCGATCTCCTGGCTCCACCCTGCACCAACCCCAAGGCTCTATGTATCCCTATTTAGGTGAGAATTAGAGCATCTCCAATGCAAGCCTCTCAATCAAAAAAATTGATGGCCACGTAAGATTGATACTCTAAAATTTTAAAAATCTTCTCCAATCCAAACATCAATTAAAGGGTCAATATTATGTGTCACATGACATGGATTAAGGCATCAATTAAGGGGTCTATACATTGATGCTCAATTTGAAGGCATCACTTTGCCAACTTAACATATTTAGACTTTTTTATTATTAATTAAATCATTTAATCATTCCATATTTGAATTTGAAAAATAAATACAATATTTAATTCAATAATATTTTTGTGACAATTGATGGTTGCATTGGAGAACCAAACTTCAAAATAAAAGTTTTCAATCTTACATCACATTGACGCCCAATACAATTTTGACAATTGGAACCTATTTTTACTCATGACCCTCTCACCATTGGAGATGCTCTTAGTTAGACATTGTATCTACAAATACCAATCTTCATTAATGAAAGAATCAACACTTTCCACAATCAAAATATTCTCCCTTATTACTTTTACAAGTTTAACTGGAGATGTTTCCCAGTATTCTTCTTACTCTCTGCAGTGGATAAATAGGTGCATTTCAGTTTCCTTTGAGTTACCACATCTAGAGCATATTGGAGAGTCCGGACTTTCCACCAGTGTAAGTTTACAGTGCTCAGAATTCCAGTACTACACATTTCTAAATTAACTTTGCAAATTGATTTTCTGGAATTTGGCCAAACTATAAAAACTTGTGAGGAATCCATGAAACGAATTTCGAAGCTACCTTCTTCTGATCTGCAACTGACCACTTGCAGCAAAAAATACACGGCTTAACTGACCACTTTCGAAGCTTTCTTTCTTGTACCATGTTTTCACGCTCAATCATCTTATATGCATATATACCATGATTACGAGTACTGATCTTAGTGTAGCTTTTTTTTTTTTTGAAACAATAGTGTAGCTATTCATGTTATACTTCAGTTTAAGAGTTCCCAGAGTGTGCAGAGCATCCTTGTTTTGACCAGAAATTCCACTTGTTTATATAGCAATCACACGGTGCTCAATGCTCTTGTATCTGCTGTTGCTTAAAATCTCCCACGTCATCTTGGAGAAGCATATTTGAGGTTGACGCCCTTCAATGCCAAAATTACGACATTACCCCTGGACGGGAAAGAGGAAAATGATACTCTAGGATTAATTATACTCATATACAAAGCCAGTACAAACCCAAAACAAAAATACCATATTAATTATATATCGAAATTATTGGTACAGTATCTCATATTTATAGTCTAAGATTAAATTTTCAATAACATATATAACCTAACCGTACCATACCAAAATAATTATGTAAATTTTTTTAAAACATTGGTCAATTTAATTAATTTTTTCAAGCCATTGTCTTTTGGTCTAAAAAATTTTGACGAATATTTTGATATTCTTCTACACACTTAACTAATAAACAAACTTTTATCTCACAATATATACTACCATGTCATTGTTGCATGTAAAAACGTATCCTACCACTTCATCCACCCTTTTGTAAAAACGTATCCTACCACTCCATCTACATTCATAAATTGTGTTCTTGGGTAAAAGTAAAACAAAGTTTACAAACACATGAACTATCTCACCCAAAACTCTCGTTTTTTAAAATATGTGTGTACGTACAGTACTGGTAATAAGAAAAACAATCCACCCTAATATTTACTAACAAGGCTAAACAAAATACTAATCAGTCCATCAAAAAGGGAAATGAATATTTTACCTGATAACAAGGAACTTGAGTGAGATCAAATGGAAACCAGGGCACTTTCACCAGCTCAAAATCCACATAGCAGTTGAACTCAGAGTCATCATATGATTACTTCGTTGATGTAGAAAATAATAATAATAATAAATTAAAATCAAGGTACAAAACGGATCCACAAACACAACTAATAAGGTAAGTGTTGTAGGTAAAGAACAAAGAGACGTATAACAAGAGATTTGAGAAGTCGTGCGAGCAGGCATTAAGACTCACTCAAATTCCTTGTTATGTATATCATTGCTCTCATTTTTCTTGAAAATAAAATGGTTTTCGTAGATGAAATCTTACGTATGATTTTGGATCAGAATTGTACAAGTCGGAAGAGGAGGAATTTTTGTGTTGAAGAAAGTGAAGTAATGCTTAGGGGTGTAAACGAGCCGAGCCGAGCCGAGCTTTGGCCTTAACGAGCTTAGGCTTGATAAAAATTAGCGAGCTCGAACTCGAGCTCGAGCTCGTTCGAACATAAAAACATCAACTCGAGCTCGAGCTTGATTAGCTATAATGAGCTCGAGCTCGGCTCGTTAGCTCGGGTAAATCGAGCTCGTTCGAACAAGCTCGGCTCGTTTATGTTAATTAAACCTTTTACAAGCTTTTTTTTTTAATAATTAATATATAATAATTAATTTATATATACATGTACAGGCTCGTTAAGGCTCGACGAGCTTATCAAACCATAGTCATGGAGCTCGTCTCGAGCTCGAATACTAATCAAGCCGGCTCGAGCTCGGCTCGTGTTCGTTTGTTTCGAGCTTGAACCAAGCTTTTGTCGAACTGTTCACGAGTTTCTCACGAACGGCTTGGTTCATTTACACCCCTAGTAATGCTTGAGAGATGAAGTGAATGACTAGCCAATTTGAGAATATTTATTAGCAAAAAACATCAAACGCGTTCACACTGTCGGTTTGGTGTCATCTTTCGGGAGCAAATCTCTTGTTATACGCCTCTTACTATGTTAAGGATAATGTGCTTAAGGATAATGTGCTTTTAGTGTTTTTAGTGATATGCTTAAGAATAATCTCTTGGTACGATGTTGCACGTGTACGTACATCCGGTAAAATTTGCCCTGAGTATGTGAAGTTCTAATAGTATTAGTTTTGTCGTCCAATTTTTTAATTGAATTGATAAGTTTATCCTTGTTATTAATAAAAGTATAATTTAATTATAATAAATATTCTAAAAACTATGTCGGAAATTTCAAGGAATTGTATCACCAACGTATGTTAATAACAAATTTTGTTAACAGATTCAAGGGGAGTTATACATTCCCAACTTTTGAAAACTTCATACAAAATCCTTGGACTTGATTTTGTCACTGTATCCGTTGAATTTCACCAATAAACAGTTTTGTGAAATTTAGATTAATTCAATTATTTTTATTCTATTTTTCAATCTATTAATTTTCACTTAAATTCAGTTCATAATTCAATTCTTGAAGAAATAAACTTAATCGAACATGGCTTAGTTATATTATTATATTATACATTTAACTATACATATTACATTATGAGATAAGAAGTTATTATTTTTTATTATATAGTTTGTATTGTAGTTATGGACATTGTGGTTGATGGTGAATTATCTAAGATTCTAAAGTTAGGCTCATATTTCTTTTTAAGTGAACGAAATAATTTTTTTACTGAAATGAAATAAATTAAATTGAATTAAAATAAACAAATATATTGTCACTCTTATTTCTTTTAAAAAAATAGTGTCATTCTTAAGGATAATGTGCTTTTAGTGATATGCTAATAGTCATTGTACACTATTGAGGTTTGAGAATACGAGGTGACATTATTTTGGAGCTCCGCTAACGTGTTGAGCAACCATTGGAGAGCATGATCTCTCAAGTCTCAACCACATTCCCGGAGCATAACCTCTCAAGCCTCAACCACATTCCCGGCACAAGACGTGACATTTATACATTCAGAAATATGATTTTTATAGTTTGTATGTGTTGAAAAGTGCTGAGATGTGCTGAACGGTGCTGAAGGGGCTGAACGGTGCTGAAGGGGCTGAAAGGTGCTAAAATTTTAGTTAAAATTGTATGATATATACATAATTATGTGTTGTGATTAATAAAATAATGTCAATGTTACATTTTGTAATGTGTTGAATAAAAAATTTTAGTAGTTGAACATAAGTTTAATTAGTCATAAGTGTAAAATAATATCTAATAGAATAACTGTTAAAACAATTGAATAAATTATATGTATAAACCATCTATATATTATTAATATTAATTTTATATTCATGTACAATATTTAAAAAATTTTACATTCCCGTGTTTGATCATCCTGAGGGTGAAGGAAGTAGTGAGTCAGGTTTGTAGGCTGATGATCGAAAAGCTGTTATGAACGAAGTGCGTGAGAGTATTGCCTTACAAATTTGGCATTCAAGAGGTGGTGATTTAGAAGGTAGTGATGTTGGCGAAGATGAATCAATAGATGATAGCGATTAGTAGTATATGTAATTTGTAATATTATTGGAAGTACTAATATGTTTGCAACAGTTGTAAAATATTTATTTATAAATTTGGTTTACCAGTACGAAATCGTTATTTATATATATTTGAAAAATGATAAATTCGTACAAAATATATTGAAACAAATTCAAAAGAAAAATCATTCCTATTTTTTAAAAAAATTAAAACAACTCATGTCTGTGAATAGTGACAAGTGCTGAAAGGTGCTGAGAGGTGCTGAAGAAGGTGCCGAGGGTGCTGAAATTAAGCTGCACTGGACAGGGCCTGTATCTACTCCACATCGGAAGATGGGAGAGTAGAACCTCCAGTCTATCCCTATAAATACTGTAATCATCCTCATCGATTAATAAGCTTATTGTATATAGAGTAATTCTCCTGTGAGGCAGCCTCACCCATGAGGCAAGACCAAATAAGGAAAATTTCATTGCTACCACCTCATCATAACTCATTGCCACATCATCAAACATCGACGCCACCTCATCAAACCTCGATGCCAGTTCATCAAACATGTCACCTCATCAAACTTCGATGTCACTTTACCAAATCTCACCAATAATAGTGTTTACTTGGTCCTGCCTCTTGGGTGAGTAAACACTATTTTTGGTGAAATTTGATGAATTGACACAAAGGTTTTGATGAAGTGACATGTTTGATGAACTGGCACCGATGTTTGATGAGGTGTCGTCGAAGTTTGATGAGGTGGTAGTGAGTTATGATGAGGTGGTAGCAATGAAATTTTCCTTATTTGGCCTTGGCTCACAGGAGAATTACTCATATTATTATCACCTTGTATATATTTTATATTTTATCGAAAGTGAAGAAAGGATTGAGAGATGAGGAGAAGGATTTGGCACCCTTTTTTTTTTTTTTTGAAAGGATTTGGCACCCTATTAAAAGCCAAAAGAAGTAGTGTTGAGATGAAAATGTGGAACTCATCCATCCATTATCGTACTATGTGAATGTGACAATTGGTATGATTTGATTATAAGCATAACCAAAACCACAAAACTAGAGCTGTCGATTCGGGTCTAAAGGTCGACCTCGGGTTCGGGTCTAAAAAGGTTCGGGTCAAACGGGTCGGGTTCAAACGGGTCTAAAATATCTTTTCGGGTCTTGCCGGGTCGGGTTGGGTCGGGTTCGGGTCGGGTTTTATAGGGTCGGGTTGGTATCGGGTCAGGTTTATTTTCGTGTCGGGTTCGGGTCAAAATATTATATTTTGACAAATACTCATAACTATATTAAATTTAACAATTATTCTAACTTGTATTAATACTTCGGTTCGAAAGAAACTTTAGTTTTAAATATGAATATTAAAATGTCAATAATCACGATGTCAGTAATAAATTAAATTACCAAAAAATAAGATATCAACAAGTACTCTATTTTATATTAACATCAAAGTAACATGAAATGAAATAATTATTGGGTTGATTTTGATATTAGAATTGGACATATTTGTTGGGCTTACTTTTGTCTTAAAGCCCCAAACCCCAAAACTCAAAACCCACTAAACCCTAAACCCACCCAATAAACCCTAAACCCACTAAATTGATGTAATTAATCGAACTGGAAACCTGCTAACTAACAACGATAACTAAATTGAAATAAATTTACCAAAAATTAACCTTAATTTAGTTTCAATAAACACTTAAAAATAAATTTAGTTACTTCCAAATATTATATTTAATTTGTTTATTTTTATAAATACTATGAAATAATTTATATTGAATTTTACTAATCAAATGTCAAACCTTACTTGACTTTCCATACGTAACTGAGTTTTAGTGCTAACACACTAACTTAATTATATTTAACTAACCAAATGTCAACTATTACTCGACTTTATACAAAAATTAATTAAGTTCAGTTTAACTATACAACTGTTAACCATCACTTAATTTATAATAATCAAGTAACTTATATTTATTCAAAAATAGGAATCCTCTATAAATTAGTGATTAATGTTTACTTTGTTACTTTCGACAATTAATGAACTTCATTAACTGACTTTGTTTACTATGAGTTGAATAGAAATAATTAAAGGTCAAATATTACTTGACTTTTATAAACGAATGTAACTAGTATATTGTATTTAAGTAGTGAAAGATCAAATATTCCTTGATTATCTATAAATACTGGATAAATTGAGTTTAACTAGTGTTAGATCAAACTTACTTGATTTTCTAAAAACACTAACAAGTAATTAAAATTAAATAATAAAATATCAAATCTTACTTGAGTTTCTATAAACACTAGAACTAAATTGAGTTTCACTGCTAGAGAAAAAATGCTCTTGTAATAAACATATTATTTTTGACTGAACAATTGCTATAATCCACCAAATTATTCCTATAATGGACTTTGCTAATATCCAGTATTTAAGCTCAGTAATGGCATGTCTATGTTGTAATTCATTCAACAAATTGCAGTGATCATAAATATTTTTATAAACATTTTTATGGAAAGCAAATTGCAGTGATCATAAACATTTTTACACCAATTCTATTACTACTGCTAGTTCATTAACTTAATTTTAGAGTTTGGGTCATTTCCGGGTTTGTGTCAAATCGGGTTCGGGTCACTTTCGGGTTCGGGTCATTCTCGGGTTCGTGTCGGGTTAAAATTTATTCGGGTTCGTGTCGGGTTCGTGTCGGTCGAATTTGACCTAATATTCTCGGGTTTTAATCGGGTCAAAAGGTCATTCGTGTCGGGTCAGTCGGGTCGGATTTTTCGTGTTCGGGTCTGAATTGACAGCTCTACACAAAACTAAAAGCTTGAATGCACATGCCTTCTTCTTCCTCCAACCATTCATAAGGAAAAGAAAATGCAGTACCTATGTGATTTGACAACAGAGTGTGGGGGTGGGCTCTTGTGTCGGAGAATTATTTTGTAACCACCGCTAACGTGTCCAGTAACCATTGGAGGTTAACCTCCGCTAACGTGTCCGGCAAACATTGGACGGCAACCTTTAAGACCATCTCTTATCATACATCCTCTCCCAACAACTTTTCCAATAAAACCCCTTTTACAACCACTCCAACATCCCAGCCCAACTATCACAAAATCCCCCTACACATTTCCACATCACTTTCTCTATGTCCCACCATCATTTTCTTTTATCCATGTCATTATTTATTTCTCATCTACCTCATTAATACTCTATTTATCTATCATTAATATAAAAATTATATATAAATATGTACAATACTTATTTATGTTTAATAAATAGTATTTTATATATTAAATTTAAAAATTATATATTATAATTAAATAAAATAAAAAATTCTATGGCATATGTTACGAATGAGATATGTAATAAGAATTTTAAAATTTTATCGACATTTTCAAAATTTTAATTTGTGTGCAATAAGCTAACAATCATGTGACATGAAATGAAATTTATATTATAACCTGAATAAAATTCGTGTAAATTAGTTTCATTAAAAAATAATAATGTTTTGTTTTTGAAAAAAATAATAATAATGTTAATGTATATTTAAAATGTTAGATTGGGCATCATTTTTAATTTAAGAAACGTTCATCATTAAATCTGATCCAATTAAAGCATGAAAATATAATCATAATTTTCATTTTACCAATTAAAGCTAATTAATAGGAAGTCTTAAAGAAATTAAATTATGATAAATTGCATTTATTTTTGAATGAAAAGAGAGGGAGACAAACGTGGGCCATTACCATGTTGGACAAATAATCAGACGTGGAAGGATTTTTTGAGGCTACCCTTGTGCAGCAGATTCATCCATTTTGGCCCGGAATTCATGGGTTTTGGGAGAAGAATCCTCCATAGTTGGAGAAAATTCAGTACCAACCTTTTAAAATCTGAGCAAAATGCTCCCATAGGAGATGCTCTAAGAGCTGAATTCAACTCCATTCCGGCCATGCAAGGAACAATGGAAGTTCAGCTGAGCATTTTCCCACATAGGTTTCTTAAAGATCAGATAACTTTATATGTGTAATTATGACCAATTATTTAAATCCACCACCTCAAAAGACCTTGTAATTTAAGAAATTCTCCATCCCATAAGGGAACTTTTAGTTGGGTTTTGATTGTCAATGTTTTCTCTCCATTAGCTAATTCTATGGATCTACAATTTCAACACTATGCCATGCAGCCTTCACTTAAAGAAAAACAATTCAAATAAATTCCAAGAACTTTCAAGTTTACCAGATCAAGTTAAGAACTCCTTCACCAGAGATTCGAGGATGTCCCGAAAAAGAACAGATTTCCGAGGACAAACAGTATCCAGCAGTCTTGAATCCAATGGCTTTCAACTGCCTCAGAGTGTCCCATTACCAAACATCCACCTACCTGCTGCACAGGCACAAAACAAGAACCATAGAGCTAAGGTCTTCAAAAAATGTGAGTCTCTTAAGCAAATGAGTACAGAACCTCAAAGTCATTACCAGGATTTGCTGAGCAGAGCCGACATAGTTGCAATTCCAAAATGTTTCCGAAATTCACTCTGAACAGCTTCAGTATGAAGCTCTTAATCTAACAGTACGACAAGAAGCAACTATGGAGCCATAAAGCCTTTACAAACAAAACAGGGAAGAGCTCACTGTGTTAAGATGCTTTGGAAGGATGGTGGGAAAAATTAAACTTCTTCAACCCTAGATTTTATTTAACTGCCTAAAAATCTAAAAAGAAAACTGAAGGTCAAGGCATACTTCTCGACCCACATAATGCCTTAAATTTGCACAGTGTATGCATCAAAACAACATAATTCAATAGCATAGTAATAATAGTTTGATCATAAAAAGGTACCATGTTGCCAAAGTGGACCTTCAACATAAATGACAGTATAACTGGAATTCTACAGTATCATAAAAAGGCACACATTTTTAAAACGACTTTGTAAAATGTGATTACTTAAAATATGCAAACTCCGGAGAAATCCATGAAATCATTGCCATTGCTCATCCAATCCACACTTTAGCCATTGGTCAAGTCTATACTCTGGATAAGTGAAATGACTTTAGAAGCTATCTTCTGATCTGAAACTGACCATTTGCAACAAAAATACACGGACTCAGATGCATTATGAGAAACTGCACAGGTTCTGTATGGGCAACTGTCCACACAGCAAGCAGAGAGAACAATAGACCCAATAATAAGGGTCTGATCAGATTCCTGGACTGTCGCTTCAGAAAAATCATCTATAAGTTTCAGATATAATTGGTGTAGCAAAGGCACCTTTTCTTGTACCAAGTTTTCTCGCTCAATCATTTTAAAAGTTAGTACTGGAAGACATAAGGCAAACTGGACATCATGGCTTTCCTCACCAGATGCGAGCAACAGCTCTTGCGAAGCTAAAATCCTCGGAGTGTGGTTTTTCCTCGTGGTTAGAATTCCTTCAGCCACTCTATCATCACATATTTGTAGCGTTGGCTTAGCTGTGTTCATTCTGAGAAACTTGAAGTTAGGGCTCCATGTACTCCGAAGAAAAGCGTTTGATGCATCAGCTTTCACATAGGTAGTTGAAGGAATGGTCACACTTTCATTATTAGCAGGAGCATAACACTATATGGCATACTCAGAATCAATTCTTGATTTAAGTTTTTCCATCTTAGGTTTCTCACCGTGAACAAGAATCACATGGTTTGGAGAGAGGAACTTGATCAGATCCATGATTCCCTTGGCATCAGTATGGGGACTAAAAGATAACTGGTGAACCTGGCACCGCACATCAATTTGTGTGTTTTGATCTACGCTGACTCGGGTTGGTGTTTTAGCAGACGTCAACCTGTGACCTACGGTTCCAGCCACACAATACCCTGGAAGCATAATAAGGTTCCCTTCACATGGAGCCCATTGTTTGAAGACCTCCAATGAAAAACCTCCACTTATCATCCCGGAGTTGCGAACAGTACACAAGGCCCTGGAGCATTTAACATAGAGCGTTCAAACTTCACAACGTGTTTAAAGTCAAAAGGATTGCGTGTAGCATATGAGCCTTTCACTTTTTGGCTTGTTCAGTTGATGAGTGTTTTGTAATATATGTTGGCTTGAATAGTCAAACCTGCAGAGAAGTAGATTGGAACACTAAGGTTCTTATGCTCCCAGTAATCATCCAACAGCATACAAAGCTCCTGAGCTCTTCCTAGAGCAAATGATGGAATAAGCACCTTTCCTCCACCGGCAACACATTTGCGTACAGCTTCAAGAAATTCCCGCTCCCGATTATACTTGGAATCTCGTAAAGTGGTAGCATATGTTGACTCTGTTATGACAAGGTCCAATTGCAGCTTATCAATCTGGGCAGCTCCAAGATGCCTGTCTGGAGTCATGTTGTAATCTCCAGTGTATACAATGGCAGCATCTCCAACCTTTGCGTAAAACATTGCTGCACCAAGAACATGCCCAGCATAGTATGCACGAATCTGAAGATCCTTATCTACTTGTACAGCCTGCTTCAAATCAACGGCGGTAACTTTCTTCAGGCAATCCATTATATGCTCAGAGGTAAACTGTTCTTCTTCTCCCCTTCTTTCGGTCATAACTTTACAATAATCTTCCAGCATAAGCGGAGCCAAAGCTTTAGTAGGGTATGTCATGTAAATAGGTCCATTGTATCCACATACTTCAGTGAAATAGGGAAGCGCTCCAATATGATCCAAGTGGAAATGGGTGATAATGACGCAGCTGAGGGAGCTAGTGAAGTCTTGATCTGCAGCACGGGGAATGCGTGAAAAGTCAGGATATCGACGATGATCAGTGTAGCCCATGTGCATCCCGCAATCAAACATCACTCTTTTCCCATTTATAGTAACCACCCCACATCTTGCCCTGCCCCTAGAATGAGAGATTCAATTGCCATCTTTTACCCTGAAATGCAACTGAGGAACATATCAATAATCTGTGTCAGCCTTCCAAGCTACAGTTTTTATCCCAGTTTGAATTCCCTCACTGGCTTTTTAATTCACGAAAATTCAGAAAAATACTGCTATTCTCGGACAGCTGAGAGTATAACTTCCACAATATCTAGATGGAGACGCCTATGCAATTGCAAAATCTTTTCCTTCATAATGTTACAAGCACGAATGATGCAGCACAACATAGAGTAGATTTTAGATCTTTTGGGTAGATTTAGGATGTAGGTTGAAGGGAAAATGAGGAGAACTTAAAAGAATATATTTTTATTTTATTGGAATCACACCTTGGCACACAACTCTTAATACGACACCAATCTCAATCTATATCCCTTCCTCCTCTGGAGGTTCACTATTTTATTGCTAAAAAACAGTATCCTGATCCTAGTGGAAAAGGAATTTCCTCTAGTTTTTCTAAACAATGTCCAGATTAGAATTTAAAAAATAAGGAAACACATTCTGAAGATAAGAAATTCTATGGAAGAAATTAGGTTTTGAGAAATATCAAATTTTTGAGTGATTGTCCATTATCTAAACAAGACACACAAGTGTTGACTGGGGCATTTGTACTAAAAGACCATTAGATACTCAATACATGATCGGGTACCAAAAGAGTCTTAGGAAGTAGCATATCTTGCTACTCTGCGCCTTCTGATATACTTATTTGGAGACTAAATGCAAAAATGAAACAGTATTGAAAGTGTGTCTTGTTCCAGGGATGTTAATTTGTGACTATTTTCTAATGATGATAACTGATCTATTCAGTAGTACAGCAGTAGATAAGGTTTCAATAAAAAGAGTGACAATCACACACGTGCAATAAACAGAAAAGAAGAGAGCATCGGCTAGTAAAAGGCACCTGAGATTCCAAGCAATGCAAAAATCACAGCTTAAACAGCAAGTGAGCCGGGCTATGCTTCTATTTCAACAGGACTCGGGGAATACGAATTACATGTGCTCCATTATCATCTTCTGAATTACTGATATCTTGTGGAAGAAGTTCCCAAGTTATGGTCTTGAATCCAGAAATTCAAATCCAAAGAATCTAACCAAGTGGATTACACGTCTCCATTAAGTCCAGGAACCTGCAAAGGATGAAATATATCTAATTCATCACTGGACTTAAAGAAACAAAATTGATGTAAAACTAAGAATGCACTAATTCCACAGCAACAAAGGAACCAAAGTACCAAACAATCCCACTTTGTACATGTGACTACTCATGCTACAATTATATGAAATTCTTGTAGTTCCTTTCAATGTCTGCCATGTCGGAGGTATAGAGTCAGAAGTGAGGGCAGTAAGTAAAGGGAAAAGTAAGTTGGAGCATTATATCGAACAGTTGGGTTGCAGAAAGGAAAACGACCAACCTGAATATGAAGCGCCGGGGAAAATTGAAGACGACAAAGCACATATGAAACGCAGATAAAGGTGGAGTTGGTGTGGAATGAATCTATGAGGAATGAAGCAGGTTAAGCAGAGTGGTGAAGCAGAAGGCTGTGCCAATATTTGGGGCTGATTTTGTAAAATGTGAGAACGCAAGAGGAAGGTGACCGGCCACCGAACATAAACAGGTTCACGATGAGCACCTTACTTGAGATCCTTTAACCGCTGCATGCCAATCTTGTGAACTAACTTTTCAAATGTCGAAGTCGGCAGTAACTTAGTGAATAGGTCCGCCAAATTTTCATTTGATCGAATCTGCTGAATTATCGATTGTACCACTCTTTTGAAGCTCATGCTAAATTTCGGCGAGATGTGTTTAGTCTGATCGTCTTTGATATATCCTTCATTTAACTGAACGATGCATGGTGAATTATCTTCAAATAGTGTAGTCGGGTCATTCTTCAAGGGAAATCCACATGCTTCTCGAATATGATGGATTACTGATCTCAACCAAAAGCATTATCGGCTTGCTTCGTGGATTGCTAATAATTCTGCATGATTAGAAGAAGTACGTAACAGCTATGGTCTGCTTCATAGAACGCCAAGATACTGCGGTACCACCACTCGTGAATATATAACCTTGGAGATATCGGAAGATATTCTTAACATCGTTCCAATGCCTGGACGTGTATGGCTTGAAAGGTACATAAGTGCTCCAATAGTACTAAGATACGGCACTTCGGGACCAAGAAGTTCTTCATCATCATCACAAGGGTGGAATGGATCTTTATTTATATCAAGGGATCTCATCACCATAGGAGTATTCAAGGGGTGTGCTTTGTCCATATAGAACCTCTTAGAATTTTGGCTGTACATAGGCTGATTAGTGCAGGAACATGGAACCTTCCAAGTGCTCTACTTGCGAGCCAATGCAAAATTTTCAAGCCATCTTTAATTTTTCCCGCAAAACAATCAACAGCCAACTGGATTTCTCCAATAGTCCCTTTCAAGGGTTTCGTGAGTTGTTAGCTCATAAATCATGACAGACTCGGATCCGGATCCTAAACCTAATGACAATGCATGCATTTTTAGAGCTATACATGATATAATATTATGCATACTATTTAGTTCTCGAGAACATATTTAATGCCTAAACGGCAATCAAATCCCCTTTCATATACATCTTGATATCAAGTAAGCCATATGTAGGCTATGATTGCATGTAAGATGCATCTTAAGTCTTTTACTTACTGCCAGATTAAGCAAGTAACGAAAAGTGATTGCATCCACCACATGAGTATTTTCTCATATCTAACACCTGACCCTTTTGGGAAAATCTTTATGGCTCACGAGTTTGCACATCTTTATACGTGCGTAAAAGACTTTTCGTTTAGACAATGTCATCAATTCTTCTTGAATTGCGTCTTTCCATTTTGGCCAATCATTTCTACGTCTGCATTCATCTACAGACTTTGGCTCATGATTCTCATTTTCATTCATAACGGCAACTGCTGCAGCATAAGCAAATTTATCGTCCGCGTCAATTTCACATTGGTTCCATATTTAACCAGTCACATAAGTTATTGAGATCTCAATATTTTCAGGTACCTGAGCTTCCTTATGAAGCATTTCATTTGTCATCCTGGGAGACTCTTTAGAAGTTATCAATGATTACCTCGATTTTGCCATCTCAATTATTTGCTCTTTTTCTCTTTCGAGGATTTTTATATTTGGAACCATTTGTTCTACCACGATTTCATAGTTGCCTTTGTTTCATTCTAGTGGTAGGTCCCTTATGGGCATCAATTGAAATAGGAGCATTCGCAGCTGGTACATGTGACTTATTGACACGTTTTAGGTCAAGATATGAATCTGGCATTCATTTCCCAAACTGAATCATTCATTGAACTCTTATAGTTCATAAATTTTAGTATGAGGATCATGATGCCCACATTCATAATAGGCCCACATTCATGTATGCTTTCTCAAACAGCAAGAGATCATTTCGAACTTTTGTTCAAAGGTCGTATCATCAATTTTTCTTGAGAACAAGCAACACACGAGAATTGGCTTTTGATTGAACGCCCATAATTCTCTTATTTTTCGCATCATTATCAAACCGGGATGGCTCAACCGGCAATGCCAAGTGATGAAATCATTAGTAAACTTCTCGTTTTCGTTCTCAATGATATCAAGTCCAAATTAATGAATACCTTTAGAGGAGATATTTCATCACTTATCCTTTGAGAATATTAATTCTCTATATGGACTTGTAATTGCTCTTTTAGAGCATCAACAAAAACAATTAACATTTATAAACATGAAATATAAACAAGATTTATAACAATCAAAAATAAATCCCTCATATATATGACATGCATATTTATAAATTTTATCATGCAATGAAGTATCATAGACACATAATAAGTTCAATTAACAAATTAAGTTTAGAAACTGCATTCATCATTAATCAACAACAAATTTCATAATCATTATTTATATACAACAAATAACATATTTAAGGTTATCAAGAATGCTTAGTAAATATTACCTCGTAATATTTTCAATATTTCATGGTGTATATCACAGTCATTTCAATAATATCATATAAATGGGGTAACATTATTCAAATTCAACACTATTACCTCATGGGTGTAGCATCGATCAATTTTCTGATTTCACTATTTTGAAATTTGGCAAAGAAGTTGGAATCATCTCAACAAGTAAATTCTTTAAAGCAAATTGTTACTAGGAATGTGTTTAGCATCATATAAAACTCATATCTATCATTTTTCTATTTATTCATCAATGATTATCGATAAAGAACAACAAGATGCCTTGGCGTACGACATGTATGGAACCAATGGTCTTTACCACACCGATAACATTTGTTATCGATTTCATGTTTCTCATCATCATTTTCCCATTCTTGGGGTATCTCATTTATCCTTTTTTTTAAAATTTCAAACCACCATTGTGAAGGGAATTTTATTGGCTCCCCAAACCTATAAAAAATAAACAAAACATATCATGCCAAGTAGCAAGTTCGTATAGAGAATGAGCTGAGCTCATGAGGCATAGAGTGTTTCCAAAAGAAAAAGAAAGGATGAATACATTAGTTTAGTAGCAAATTAAAAGAAACAGATTGGAGATCTAGCTCAGAGCCTGAGGGAACAGGTTTGCGATCGACATGTCGAAGCACAGCTTTGCCACCGGAGAAGAGCTAGTTCCCAATCCATCCTGATGTGATCATGCCTTAAGGCTGAAAAGGTCTAATTGTCACTATCCGTGAAATAGGTCTGCCTTCTAATCTCTCTGAGGCTGCATTGGATGAAGAAGTGTGAATTCTGGTAGTAGGCAGTTGCATTGCATCTCCCATTAGAGCTTTTCTTAGTGGTTCGGGGAGAGGATTTTGCTGTAGCCTAGAGTGAGTGATAAAAAATGCCTCATGAGCTGAGGTATTTTGCTCTCTTAGAATGTGTCGGAAAGTGACAGGTGAATTTTCTGCTAGCTGTTGAATCTACCACAGTTCTCTTTCCAGTCTCCATGGAGGTGATAGCTGGAGATTGATCATCCTTATAACACCTGCAAAGAGTCAGATTCAACAATAAGTGGTAGCATCGAATGGTTCATACACCATTTCAGTCCAGAGAGACAAGCAAGTAACTCAGCAAACAAAGGATCATTAGCTACTGGACGAATTGAAGATCCAATATGTTGAACTTGGCTCAAATTATCTCTGACTAAAAAACCAGCAGTGGCATAGTTGAGAGGTGAACAAGATGCATCTGTGTTGAGTTTAAAACCCAGATCAGGGGGTTCCCATTTGTAACATCTTATGAGTTTAGTTCTAGGGATTTTCCTGATGGGCAGCAATCCTCTCTCAGTCTCAGCTATACTCTCAGTGTCTGGTTTTATGATCTGGGGATGGATTGTGAAAATAGCAGTGATGAAGAAAAAAAGTTGTTTTTTCATACCAATGATGGATGGTTTGGTGCCCTAAAAAATAAACTTGTTTCTGGTAATCCAAATAATCCAAATAATGACACCAGGGATAATATGGAACAAGTTGTTTTTTGCTTTTGAAAAAATGGAGATTGACCAACACCAGGAAACAGCATCAAATAAGTGAGGAAATGTTAAGGGTGGAATTTCTAGAATGTTGAACATTTCTTGCCATAAAGGTGAAGCTAGGCTGCATGTATGAAAACAATGATCAAGGGAGAATTCACTGTCACAGAAATGGCATTTAGAAACTAAATTAAAACCCATCCTCTTGAGGATGTCATCTGTTGGCAGAAAATTGTTTACCATTTTCCAGAGAAGTACATAAATTTTGGGAGGTAGTAGAGGGTTCCATACCTTTGTGAGGGAATAGCAGACTTCTCTTTTTCTAGCTAAAGTTAGGTATGCAGAGGAGACAGAGAACTTACCTGTGACTGCTGGTTCCCAGATTTTATCTAGCTAAAGTTAGATAAAATGCTTTTGCAAGTGAAAAACTATAGGACTAGGAAAACCAGCTAATAGTTGTGGCAATAAAAACACTTTATCCTGATGGAATTGTGCTATTGATAGGTCTGGGAAAGGGATATCTACATTGCTAGACCATAGATCTGGTAGAAAACTTTCCCCTGTCCAATTGGAGTTCCAAAAGTTACATTGACCATTTCCAACAATGAGTCTAGTCTTACTTTCAGCCAACAATGTGATTGCCTTTACTCTTTTCCAAGGATCAGAAGTTTTATAGGAATTTGGTAATGACCATATGAACCTGGCCCATAGAGTTTCACCCATCTGTAGATTCCAGAACAGTTTTATGGAGAAACTATCAATGATTGTGTGAAAATCTCTAAAGCCAAGTCCATTTTGGGTGACTGGGAAACATAGTGAAGACCATGTTCTCCAGTGTCTTTTTGGGACTTTTTGGTCATTTAAGCCCCATAAGAAGTTGGCACAGATTGATTCCATAACTTCTATAATGTGCTTAGTGGGAGCCATAACACACCAAGTGTGCTGGGGGATGGAAGATAAGACGTGCCTAATCAAAATAATTCGACCAGCCATATTTAACCATTTATTGTTCCATTTAAGGACCTTTGCACTCAGTTTCTCAATTAATGGTTGAAAATAGATGTTCATTTTTATGCCTTTAAATATTGGTACACCTAAATATTGGAATGGAAAAGTTCCCTGAGACATGGAGGTAATGTTTCTAATCATTGCAATTCTCAGAGAGCTAGTTTTCCTACCCACAAAAAAAATGCACTTTTACTGAAATTAACTAGCTGACCAGATGCAGTTTGATAGTGCTCAAGGAAAGTAACCAAATTGGTCAAAGATTTTTTAGTTGCCTGTATAAATATGACAGTATCATCAGCATAAGAGAGATGTGAGACATCTACAACTCCTAGTGGCAATTTAAATCTATCGATCCAACCTAGTTGAAACATATGCTTGAGACCTCTATTTAGCAACTCGGTTATGAAGTTGAAAAGAATAGGAGATAGGGAATCTCCCTGTTTCAAGCCTCTGGATGGTTTGAAGAAACCATATGGTGAGCCATTGATTAGAACTGAAAACCATGCTGAACTGATGTTCCTTAAAATAACAGAGACAAGGTGACCATGAAAACCATATTTTATTAACAAAGAGTTCAACATTGGCCATGATACTCTATCAAAAGCTTTGGACATATCTAGCTTGAGTATAGTATTTAAACTTTGTCCAGGCTTATCTAGTAATCTGACTAACTTCTGCATAATAAGTATATTATTAGAGATTTCTCTTCCTTCAATGAAGGCTGATTGTTCCTCTGATATGCATTTACTGATCACAGGCTTCAGTCTATCAGCAATGATTTTTGAACATATTTTATTTGAAAAGTTGGATAGACTGATTGGCCAATACTCAGCAAAACAAGTTGGAGTTTGCACCTTTGGGATTAGGGTAATTAGTGTACTGGAAAAGCTTTGTGCATTGGGACTCCACGCAAGAATTCCTTGACTGCAGTCAACAAATCCAGTTTGATGATATCCCATGTTGCCCTATAAAATTTCCATTGAAACCATCTGGTCCAGATGCACTGAATTCCCCTAAATTGAAGACAATTTGCTTTAGTTCTTCCATTGCCACTGGTCTAAGAAGAGCAGTGTTGTCTTCATCTGTGATTGTACTAGGGATATAACTTAAAAAATGGGAGAGATCTTGTCCTGTTGGGTCGATGTTATCATCGGTGAGTAGAATTTTATAGAATGTTGCAGCTGCTGCTCCTATATGATCCTGATCACTGATCCAGTGGTTGTCTCCTATATTTATTTTGTTAATCCCTAGTCTAGCCTGTTTATCCTTTACACTCTGATGGAAAACAAAGTATTGTTATCCCCGTTTTTAAGCCAATGATATCTAGATTTTTGTTGCCAAAAGATCATTTCTTGATGTAACAGGGATGTATGTTCAGAGTGTAAAGCTGTGAGGGCTATGAGGTCATCAGAGAGTACTGATTGATCATACCTAGCTTCTAGATCTACAATCTGTGACTCAATGGTCTTTATCTTGTCAAAGATATTTCCAAAGGTCATTTTATTCCATGCAGTAAGATGTGTTTTGAGCCATTTTAATTTGATTGAGAATCTCAGCATATCTTGCTCTTCCAGAGGAATTGCCCAGTTTTCTGAGACCTCGGTTAAAAAGGATGGGTTCTCAATCCACATGTTCTGGAATCTGAAAGCTCTAGGATATGATTTTTCATTTATCTGAGTATCTAGCAGAAGAGGATTGTGGTCTGATGGGGGTCTACCTAAAACTTGCACAGTTGAAAGGGAGTATTTTTGAAACCATTGTGAGTTTGCTAAGGTCCTATCGAGCCTCTTTGCTACCTTATGATTGAGTTTTCTACCATTTGTCCAGGTAAGAGGGTTCCCTACTATATTTATTTCAAGCAAATTATTGGAGTTAATGAAATTATCAAACTCTAATATTCCATTTATTTCAGGGGAAGAAGTCCCCTTGTATTCAGAGAGTGATCTAATAACATTAAAATCTCCAGTCACTAAACATGGCATTACAGAGTTTGAAAATGTCACCGATAAAATATCAAACATTTTTTTCTCTCAGTTCTATCATGGAAACCATATATAGCAAAAATCTCAAAGACAAGGGGGTTAGACAAGTGATTTACCTGTAAATGTGTAAATTGATCATTGATAGCCCCTAGATATACTCTTATTTTGTAGCATTTGAGAGCTGTTTTAGATAGTATTTTGTGTAATTATATTAGACTTTTGGACCGAATCATTCATAGTGGTTTGAAATTGAAGACGTGCATTTCGATCTTGAATTGCACTTGCGATGGATTTGAATGATTTGAAGACCTTCTATGACCGTCCTGACCGCGTTTGATACATTGAAGAACCGGTCGTAGAAGTGGCGTGAAGGCACACTCTCGCGGGCCGCGAACCCTAGGTCGCGAACCGCGAGGGTGTGTGTTGCTGTTTTGACCATGCCAAGTTTCGCGCGGGCCGCGAAACTCCGGTCGCGAGCCGCGAGGACCGACCAGCGCGGACCATGCCGAGACCGAGGCGCGAGGACCATGCCGAGACCGAGGCGCGCGGACCATGCCGAGACCGAAGCGCGCGGACCATGCCGAGACGGGCGCGCGAACCACGCCGAGACACGGGCGCGCGCGCGCGCGGGTGCGAGACTCCGGTCGCGGACCACGCCGAGACACGGGCGCGCGCGCGCGCGGGTGCGAGACTCCGGTCGCGGACCACACCGAGACACGGGCGCGCGGGCGCGAGACTCCGGTCGCGGACTACGCCGAGACACGGGCGCGCGGGGCGCGAATCCTCGGCCGCGAGCCGCGAGAACCAGGCTCGCGGTCCGCGAAGGATTCCCGCGCGACCCGCGAATGGTCCTGCAACTTGCATTTTGTTTGGCTTTAATTTTAATTGTTTTGGAGTATATATTGGAACTTATCCTCATTGTTTTGGGGATCGTTTTATAGAGCCTTAAGCTCATTTTCTTCATTTTCTCTTTGGATTTTCACTTTGAATTCACCATGTATTATTGTATGGATTATGGTTATGATTATATAGTTATGGTTGTAGGCTAAACCCCATCTTGGGTATGTGAGATTAAACCTCTTGTTATGGTTTGAGAACATGGTTTATGAAGCTTAGGAATGGATGATTTGTCATTGAATGATCATGAATTATATGTGTATTTGATGCTTGAAATGGTTAGGAATGATTTCCTAGGTATAGATATATGTTGGATATGTGTTAGACATTGCCTTTCCATGGTTGAAATGCTATCATTTCTTCTATGTAAAAGTAGTGAATTAGGAATCAAATATATGTTGTTATCAATTATATTTGTTCTTGAGATCATTCATTAGCATTATATTTATGTCAATTGTGTTATCACATTGCATGGGTAAGGTGGGAAAACATCCAATTTGAATTAGTATTGGCCAATTTGTCTATTTGCTATCATATAGATAAGTTGCCAATGAGAGTTGTGAAAATGCTTTCATGATTCACAACTAGAATAGAGATGGTTTCCCATTAAAAACAATCACCATTCTCAAAGTATCATAACTAGGTTTGAGGAAAAATCCATAACAAGAAGATACAAATCTCATGTACCCAAGTCTCTCATTCTCATTAGTTAATCTTTTAGTTGAATCTTTAGATGCTAAACTAGTTGTAATTCTAAAGTTCTAGTAGTTTTACTTAGTAGTGTCTTAAACAAAACTCAACTCAAACCCCCCCCCCCTTTGTTTACATTGCTTTTATATATGTATATGTATATATATCCTACAAGATATACATAGAAATAACCTTTTTCCTGTGGAACGAACCTTACTTGCCATTGTACACTTAATAGTGTGGAAAGGTAGTAAGTGATCTAAAAATTGTACATTTGAGAGGTACGGCGACGACCTCCCAAATTTTGGCGCCGCTGCCGGGGAACAAGGCGTATTTTTATGTGTATATTGTATATTATTTCTAATCTATCTTTCTTTTTAGGATCTATTTTGGTTTGGAACCCTATTGCTCTAGCTCTTGGTGCATGGTTCTTACACGATCCTCGAACCAAGACCCTTTGCAATACGATTCCGAGCTAGTAAGAAGTCTCCGCCAACTTAGGAGGCAAGTGCAAGAGTCACTAGCATCTAATCCTTTCTCCCTTGAAAGTGAATCACTACCTTTCAACATGGCGGACGATGAAGAGGATACCGGCCAAAACCCTCCCCGAAACCAATTCTACAACCCTTTCCAAAACCCTAACCCTTCTTCTACCAACATTTCTATGAGAGAGTACATGTCCCCCAACTATGAGCAACAACAATCGAGCATTGTTTACCCGAACTCTCAATACGAAATCAAGACGGGAGTGATAAATTTGCTTCCAACTTTCCATGGTAGAGAAGTGGATGATCCGAATGACTTCCTTGAGGCTTTTCATAGGGTGTGTAGTAGTTTGAAACCTTCCGAGATGAGTGTGGATGAGTTCAAGTTGAAAACCTTCACCTTTACCTTGAAGGACAAGGCCGCTAAATGGTTAAGCCGTTTACCTTCATCATCAATCACTACATGGCCACAATTGAAGAAAAAGTTCCTTGACAAGTACTTTCCTCCCTCTAAGTCCTCGGTCTTGATACAAGCCATTAGCAACATCACTCAAGACGATGATGAGACCTTGTATGAGTATTGGGAAAGATTCCAAACTCTCCTTTCAAGTTGCCCGTACCATAGCTTCACCGAACCTCAATTGGTGTGTTTCTATTACAATGGCTTGAATGATAGGGAAACCGAGTTGATAAATCGGTCTTGCTATGGCTCCATTGCAAACCTTGGCTCTTCCGATGCCATGATGCTATTTGAGCAACTAGCCGAAGGGTGCAAACCAAAGAGGGACCGGAGACTACGAGTGGGTAACTCCGGTGGGAACAATGATAGCTCTCGTCAAGATATCAAGGAGCTTACGGCATTGATGAAAGGTTTCATGATGGGAAATAGCTCCGGAGGGAACCAACCAAGGCAACAAGTGATGACGTGTGGGATTTGTGCTTCGAACCATCTCACCGAATCTTGTCCTCAAGTAAACGAGGATTATAACGAAGAAGTCAATGCCATGGGGGTCTATGGAGGAAACCAAGGTTTTAGAGGCGATCAAGGAGGAAACCAAGGTTTTAGGGGCTACCAAGGAGGACGAGGCTACCAAAGTGGTAGGGGTTTTCAAGGTGGACAAGGCCAAGGTGGTGATAGGGGTAACCAAAGGAAGTATGATCCTTTTGCTCAACACTACAACCCCGGAACTAGAGATCACCCCAACTTTCGGTGGAGAGATGAACCGACGGGACAACAAGGCCAACAAGGTGGCTACCAAGGGGGTTATCAAGGTCAAGGTGGTCAATCTTTTGATAGACAAAGGGGGCAAAATGATCAAGGGTACCAAGGGGACCAAAGCCACCAAAATCTAGGGTACCAAGGTTACCAAAACCAAGGGTACCAAGATTATGGCTATCAAGGGTACCAAGATCATCAAAACCCTCAATATCACCCTCAACCACAACAATACCAAAGGAACCAAGGTCAAGGCCGTTTCAATAACCGTGCTCCTCAAAATGCTCATCCGAGGTTGGAAGATAAATCCCACAATCAAGGTGAAAGCTCGGACCAATTCCCCCAAGATGCTCGACTCAAAAGCATAGAGGTGCAAATGAGTCAAATGGCCACGGTTTTGGGAAAGTTAGAAGCACAAAACTCCGGGAAACTACCCGCACAAACGGAGTTGAATCCAAGGCCTCATGCGAGTGCCATGACTTTGAGAAGTGGTAAACAAGCCCTTGAACCCGAGGTGGTTGTGAAAAAGGCACCCAAGAGAGGCCTTGTGAAGAAGAGCTTAGCCAATGACGAAGTTGAGGCAACCTTGGCCGACGAAGAAGTTATTCTTGAGGAGCTAGCCAAAGAAAAAGGTGAGGCCGAGGTTGAGAATGAGAAAGAACCTATTGATGAGGAACATGTAGAGACATCCTCTCATGTTGAACCAATGTCACCTCCATTCTCACCTCTTCACAAGAAAACTAGGGTGGACACTACCTTTGATGTGGAAGCACCATTTCCCGAAGCCTTGAAGCATACTCGCAAAAAGGAGATGGACAAAGAAGCTTTCGAAGTCCTTCGAAAGTGTGAGGTAAACATTCCTTTGCTCGATGCTATTGATCAAGTTCCTAGATATTCTAAGTTCTTGAAGGAATTATGTGTGAACCATCGTCAACAAAGATCTAAGCATGTTAAAAATGAAAAAATCAATGAACATGTGTCGGCTTTGTTTCAAGATAAAATGCCTACTAAATGTAGTGATCCGGGCATGTTTACAATTCCTTGCATCTTAGGGAACACTTACTTTCCTAGAGCTATGCTAGATCTAGGTGCATCCATAAATGTCATTCCATATACATTGTATGAATCGTTGAATCTTGGCACTTTGCATAAAACCGGCGTGGTGATCCAACTTGCCGACCGCTCTAATGCATACCCTAAGGGTATTGTTGAAGATGTTTTGGTGAAAGTCGACAAATTGGTGTTCCCGGCCGATTTTTACGTTCTTGACATGGAACATGATAAATTTGCTACCCCTATATTGTTAGGGCGTCCATTTTTGAAAACGTCAAGAACTATCATAGATGTGCATAGTGGTAGGCTTACCATGGAATTCGATGGGGATAAAATAGAATTCAACATTTATGGTGCAATGAAATACGATGATGAGGAAACTTCTTGCAACGCTATTGATGTGATTGAGCCTTATGTGCAAAAAGTTTATGAAAATGATGTTGATGATCCTTTGTTAAATGCTTTAGCTAATAGTTTACACACAAGTAATGTTCATACATATGCTTTGAGTGCTAACTTGAGGGAAAGCATTTTTGAGCTAGATACCTTTGAGGAACTTTCTCTTGATGCACCAATTTTAGACCTTGAGGTATTGAAGGGCTCGGGCAACCGACCATCTTTCAATAAACCTCCGGTGGTGGAGTTGAAACCACTACCCGAGAATCTAAAATATGCATTCCTTGGTGATGGTGAGAAATTGCCGGTGATCATCTCCAACAAGCTCACCAAGGAACAAGAGGAAAGGTTGATGAAAGTGCTCCAAGATCATAAGGAGGCCATTGGGTGGACCATTGCCGACATCAAAGGTATGAGTCCAAGTACTTGCATGCACCGTATACTATTGGAGGATGATGCTAAACCCGTCCGACAACCTCAAAGGCGGTTGAACCCTCCAATGATGGAGGTAGTAAAAGCCGAGGTGCTTAAATTGTTGGACGCGGGAATGATCTATCCAATCTCTGATAGTAAGTGGGTAAGCCCAACGCAAGTAGTGCCAAAGAAAACCGGAGTGACCGTAGTGGAGAATAGCCATGGCGAATTGATTCCCACTCGTGTCCAGAATGGATGGCGTGTTTGCATTGATTACCGAAGGTTAAATGCGGTAACAAGGAAAGACCATTTCCCTTTGCCATTTATTGATCAAATGCTTAACCGGCTTGCAGGCCACTCTTTCTATTGTTTTCTTGATGGCTATTCAGGGTACTTTTAGGTTGCCATTGCACCAGAGGATCAAGAAAAAACAACCTTCACATGTCCCTTTGGCACCTTTGCATATCGACGCATGCCTTTTGGCCTTTGCAATGCGCCGGCCACATTCCAAAGGTGTATGGTTAGCATTTTTTCAGAATATCTTGAGAAGTTTGTAGAGGTTTTCATGGATGACTTTACTGTTCATGGAAACTCTTTTGACAATTGCTTAATTCATTTGTCATTAGTCCTAAAAACTTGCATTGATAAAAACCTTGTGCTTAATTCTGAAAAATGTCATTTTATGGTAGAAAAGGGCATTGTGTTAGGTCATGAAGTGTCATCTAAGGGTATTGAAGTAGACAAAGCAAAAATTGATATCATCCAATCTCTTCCTTACCCTACTTGTGTGCGTGATGTAAGATCCTTCCTTGGCCACGCAGGTTTCTACCGCCGTTTCATAAAAGACTTTTCAAAAATTTCTTCCCCTTTGTGTAGATTGTTGCAAAAGGATGTGGAATTTGTGGTAGATGAAGGTTGTAAAAGGGCATTTGATTGTTTAAAGTCCATGCTAGTGTCGGCCCCTATTATACAACCTCCAAATTGGTCCCTTCCATTTGAGATCATGTGTGATGCAAGTGACTACGCCGTTGGTGCGGTGCTAGGTCAAAGGGTGGGGAAAATTCCCCATGCCATCTATTATGCATCCATGACTCTCAATGATGCTCAAAGGAACTATACCACAACTGAAAAGGAATTGCTAGCGGTAGTCTTTTCTTTAGAAAAGTTTAGGCCATATTTGCTTGGTACAAAGATCATTGTTTTCACTGACCATGCAGCTCTTCGTTACTTGATGACGAAGAAAGAAGCAAAGCCTAGGTTACTCCGATGGATCTTACTCTTGAGCGAGTTCGACTTGGAGGTCAAGGACAAGAAAGGAGCTGAAAATCTAGTGGCCGACCATTTGAGCCGATTGGTGCCCAATGAGGAGTTTGGGGCCAAAGCATTGAAGGAGCATCTTCACGAAGAGTTCCCCGACGAGCAATTGTTTGCTCTTGGTGTTTCTCTTCCATGGTATGCCAACCTTGTGAATTTCCTTGTCACAAGTAAGTGCCTTTCTCACTTCACAAAAGCACAAAAGGATAAGTTAAAGCATGATGCTAGGTTTTATGTGTGGGATGATCCCTATGTATGGAAACATTGTGCCGACCAAGTGATTAGGAGATGCATTCCTAATAATGAAACAATTTCAATCCTTGCCTTTTGCCACTCATATGCATGTGGTGGTCATTTTGGTGCTAGGCGAACCGCTAGGAAAGTGCTAGATTGTGGTTTCTATTGGCCTAGTTTGAATAAAGATGCATACACATTTTGCAAGTCTTGTGATAAATGCCAAAGAGTAGGAAACATCTCTTCTAGGAATGAAATGCCCCAACATTGTCCTCTATATTGTGAACTTTTTGATGTTTGGGGAATGGATTTTATGGGACCTTTCCCTACTTCCTTTGGTTTCAAATATATCTTGCTTGCGGTTGATTATGTGTCTAAGTGGGTTGAAGCAATCCCCACTCGTACTGATGATTCTAAAGTGGTTGCAGAGTTCATCAAATCTCACATCTTCTCTAGGTTCGGGGTACCCCGAGCGTTGATAAGTGATCGAGGCACTCACTTTTGCAATAGAACCATTGCCGCATTGTTGAAGAAATATGGGGTAAATCACAAGACTTCTACCGCCTATCACCCACAAACAAATGGACAAGCCGAAGTTTCCAATAGGGAAATCAAGTCCATCCTTGAGAAAACGGTTAGGCCGACTCGCAAGGATTGGAGTACTCGGTTGGATGATGGATTGTGGGCATATAGGACGGCTTATAAGACTCCAATTGGTATGTCTCCATACCGATTAGTCTTTGGAAAGCCGTGTCATTTACCGGTGGAGTTAGCACACAAAGCCTATTGGGCAATCACAAGGTTCAACTTGAACTTGGACGAGGCCGGGAATGAAAGGAAGCTTCAATTGCAAGAGCTTGAGGAAATCCGGAATGAGTCCTATGAGAACGCGGCCATTTACAAGGAGAAGACGAAGGCATGGCATGACAAGATGATAATTAGGAAAACTTTTGAGGTAGGTCAAAAAGTTCTTCTATTTCAATCACGTCTTCGGTTGTTTCCAGGCAAACTGCGTTCTCGGTGGACTGGACCGTTTGTAGTTGTGAAGGTTTTCCCTCATGGAGCAGTGGAGATCCAAAGCGGCGAGGATGCCAAAATCATCAAGGTCAACGGCCAAAGGTTGAAACCGTATTACGAGGGTTTCAAATCGGAGATCCTAGAGGACATGTCTCTAGGCAACCCGGCCTACGAGTGACCTTTACCATAGAGGTACATCGTGCCGACGATGTTAAATAAACGAGTTTTGAAGCTTTTAAAGTATTTCGTCGAACAATTTCAACATTTGGAACATTACTTTCTTTATATTTATTTGTTATGTACATTTAATTAAGCTTGTAATTCGAACATTACGCTAGTTTTTTATGTTGTTTTTGTAGAAATAGGTTTGAAGTGGTGCAAAACAACAAACACCAAGGAATGCATTCCTCGCGGTCCGCGAATTCATCGCGCGGACCGCGCTCGAGGTTTTCGCGGACCGCAGACGAGGCCTCGCGACCCGCGATCAAGGCTGGATTTCCTGGAAATCCCTGCCACAAAAACGACGGTTTTCGCGGTCCACGGCTTGATCGCGCGGACCGCGACACTATGCACGCGGATCGCGGTTTCATCGCGCGATCCGCGAAGTTTTGTCGAGCGCGGCACGCGATTTCGTCGCGCGCGCCGCGACGAGCTTCAATTTGCGCGCGGTCCGCGACGAAAATCGCGCGAACCGCGAACGTTTGGGGCGCGGTCCGCGAAAGAGACCGCGCGACCCGCGAAAAAACAGAGGATTCCAGGAAATCCCTGGAACGAAATGACACATTTTCGCGGCCCGCGACTTGATCGCGCGGACCGCGACGATTGCGAGGTTCGGCCGAGATTCTGCTGGCGCGGGGCGCGAATTCATCGCGCGCACCGCGCCGAGGTTTTGCGCGCGGTGCGCGCGCGCACCGCGCCGAGTTCCAGCGCGCGCGACCCGCGACGAGACAACGCGCGCACCGCGACGAGGATTCGCGCGCACCTCAACGGTCTTCAGCGCGCGGTCCGCGAATTCATCGCGCGGACCGCGACGGACTTGCGCGCGGCCCGCGACGGAGGGCGCGCGAACCGCGACGAGGACCGAGATTTCTCGGAAATCGCTGGAACGAAACGGGCCATTTTCGCGACCCGCGAAGAAGTGGCGCGGCCCGCGACGGTGTTTCGCGGCCCGCCAATGGACGCTCGCGACTCGCGAGGTGACGGGGACTATTTCTTCACCTTTTCTCCTTCTTTCTTTCTCTTCTTCTTCTTCTCCTATTCCTCCGGACCCCAAGACCCTTTTCCGGCCACCTACTCAATCCTCCATTCCGGCGAGTTTTGAACCGATTTCTTCCACCCAAATCAATCCCCCAAGCTTTCCCAACAAAACCCACCAAAAATCCCAATCCAAAACACCATCTTTTACCCACATTACCGAATTCTCACCGGAAAGTTCTTCACTCCGATTCGCCGACCTCCGGCGACTTTTGTTCCAAATTAACTACCCAAAAACCTTCCCTCCACCACCCTTAACCTTTTCCCAATCCCAAATTCCAAATTCCAACTCCCAATCAAATACCCCCAAATCTTATGAACCCTAATTTTTGGATTCTTTGATTTGGTGGTGTTTTGATCAAATTGATGATATACTTAAGCTACATTGCATCCTAAGGCTTCAATTGACGGTACCCTACTGAATTTATTTCAATTTTGGGTGATTTAGGGCTTGCCGCCAATAGGTTTTCATTGAAATTTCAAAGGCTTGCCGCCTTTAGTTATAAACTGAACTATTTGAGTAGGGGCTTGCCGCCTTATAGCTAGTATAGTTGTGCTGGACTGTTGTTGAATAGATTGTGATAGAGGCACCTCCGGAGCATGGAGAGCAGTACGCTCCTCCACATCATGAGGCTCAGTATGTCACTCAGCAGCAGTTTCAAGCATATACTGAGAGGTACGAGGATGATATGGCAGTGATGTTCGCCATGATGGCATCCATGCACCCACAGGGACCAGGAGCATTTGACTATGAGGGCCATCGCAGATCGCGAGTTCAGCGCCGTCGCGACGGCTCCGGTCCCTCGCAGTGAGTCTTCCCTATACCTTTTCCTTTCATTATGGTATTCATTCATATATTTAAACATTGAGGGCAATGTTTAGACTAAGTGTGGGGGAGAGGTGTAGGAATTTTGTTACTACTTTTGTTGCTGCTTTTGTTGCTGTTTTTGCTGCTATTTTTATTACTGTATTCCTTAAAAAAAAAAAAAAAAAAAAAAAAAACAAAACAGCCCGGATGGTCCCAAAAATACTAGAGGATCAGGTAAAAATGAGAGGCATGCCCGGATGGTTCCAAAAATACGAGAGAATCAGGCAAAAATGAGAGGTAAAAAAAAAAAAAAAAAAAAAAACATTTTCTTTTATCTTGTTTAAATATGTAAGCTCTCAAATGTTATGTGCTTAATTATTTAGAATATACACTTGGATCTTAATCGTTCTTTCTCGAGGACGAGAAAGGTTCAAGTGTGGGGGATTTTGATAGCCCCTAGATATACTCTTATTTTGTAGCATTTGAGAGCTGTTTTAGATAGTATTTTGTGTAATTATATTAGACTTTTGGACCGAATCATTCATAGTGGTTTGAAATTGAAGACGTGCATTTCGATCTTGAATTGCACTTGCGATGGATTTGAATGATTTGAAGACCTTCTATGACCGTCCTGACCGCGTTTGATACATTGAAGAACCGGTCGTAGAAGTGGCGTGAAGGCACACTCTCGCGGGCCGCGAACCCTAGGTCGCGAACCGCGAGGGTGTGTGTTGCTGTTTTGACCATGCCAAGTTTCGCGCGGGCCGCGAAACTCCGGTCGCGAGCCGCGAGGACCGACCAGCGCGGACCATGCCGAGACCGAGGCGCGAGGACCATGCCGAGACCGAGGCGCGCGGACCATGCCGAGACCGAAGCGCGCGGACCATGCCGAGACGGGCGCGCGAACCACGCCGAGACACGGGCGCGCGGGCGCGAGACTCCGGTCGCGGACTACGCCGAGACACGGGCGCGCGGGGCGCGAATCCTCGGCCGCGAGCCGCGAGAACCAGGCTCGCGGTCCGCGAAGGATTCCCGCGCGACCCGCGAATGGTCCTGCAACTTGCATTTTGTTTGGCTTTAATTTTAATTGTTTTGGAGTATATATTGGAACTTATCCTCATTGTTTTGGGGATCGTTTTACAGAGCCTTAAGCTCATTTTCTTCATTTTCTCTTTGGATTTTCACTTTGAATTCACCATGTATTATTGTATGGATTATGGTTATGATTATATAGTTATGGTTGTAGGCTAAACCCCATCTTGGGTATGTGAGATTAAACCTCTTGTTATGGTTTGAGAACATGGTTTATGAAGCTTAGGAATGGATGATTTGTCATTGAATGATCATGAATTATATGTGTATTTGATGCTTGAAATGGTTAGGAATGATTTCCTAGGTATAGATATATGTTGGATATGTGTTAGACATTGCCTTTCCATGGTTGAAATGCTATCATTTCTTCTATGTAAAAGTAGTGAATTAGGAATCAAATATATGTTGTTATCAATTATATTTGTTCTTGAGATCATTCATTAGCATTATATTTATGTCAATTGTGTTATCACATTGCATGGGTAAGGTGGGAAAACATCCAATTTGAATTAGTATTGGCCAATTTGTCTATTTGCTATCATATAGATAAGTTGCCAATGAGAGTTGTGAAAATGCTTTCATGATTCACAACTAGAATAGAGATGGTTTCCCATTAAAAACAATCACCATTCTCAAAGTATCATAACTAGGTTTGAGGAAAAATCCATAACAAGAAGATACAAATCTCATGTACCCAAGTCTCTCATTCTCATTAGTTAATCTTTTAGTTGAATCTTTAGATGCTAAACTAGTTGTAATTCTAAAGTTCTAGTAGTTTTACTTAGTAGTGTCTTAAACAAAACTCAACTCAAACCCCCCCCCCCCCCCTTTGTTTACATTGCTTTTATATATGTATATGTATATATATCCTACAAGATATACATAGAAATAACCTTTTCCCTGTGGAACGAACCTTACTTGCCATTGTACACTTAATAGTGTGGAAAGGTAGTAAGTGATCTAAAAATTGTACATTTGAGAGGTACGGCGACGACCTCCCAATCATGTTGTAAAATCAAGGACCCTAGAAAATCATGTCTAAAAAATATCCATGGCCTTGAATCAGAAGAAGAGAAAGCATTTTGAAATCCTAGTTTATTTTTAAAATGGTCAATTTTGTCAATTTTTTGCTTAGTTTCAATAATAATTAGAATTGAGATTCTCTGAGTTTTTACAATGTTTTGCAATCCCAACAAAGAATTATTGATACCTCTCGCATTCCATGTTAATAATTTAACATTCATTGACAACATTGGTTTTTGATTTGGCACGAGTGGTGACATTAGGGGTTTTAAAAAAGTTCCTAACATCTTGATTGAGTTGAGAGGTACCTGATGTGTCAGACTGAGAAAGAGTGATTCATCTTTTTCTTACCTGTGAGAGTATTAGTCTTCTTGGATGGTACAGGTTTCTCAACAGCAGCCAAAGTTTTGACTGAGGCTTTGACAGCAACAACAGCAGATGTTTCTGGTGATTGGTGTGCTTCAGCTGGGAGAGTAGTATGATCCTCAGATTGATGGTACTCATCCGATGGTTCAAGATTTGTTTCTGTTTGCTGAATGGGATCGGAATTCATCATTAGCCGCAGGGTCAACCACTGCGCAAGGATCTTTCAATTTAGTCGTTGGAGAATCATGAACACCACTATCCTGTTCATTATCTTCACCAACACCAGAATCACCAACATTATCTCTCGCCAAATCCTCTACTATTCTAGCCACAACATCAGACTCATGGATGTTGCGAGTTGGAGATTTTGGAGCATCATTTGCAACAAATGCAATATGTTTCTCACCTTCCTCACTCTCACAATTATCATCATCACCCAGCCCATCCTCTGATGTTCTGTTAGCTAAGCCAGTTTCAGGAGTATCACAGTTAGCAGAAATAGTTTGTAGTCTTTGAAAGTGCTGTATCTGTACGACCGTGACATCCTTTGCATTTTCCAATAAGGCCTTGGTCCTTTCTAACATACCAAGCGCCTTTGTACATTGACCTTGAACTACAGGGAACAAAGGCTTGACCAAAACCTGATCTGCGGCCATGTCTTGGTCTTTCAACTCCTGGAGAACATCAATTCTGTCTCCGATGACCACCTCCAGATCTCTCACGAGTCTGGTAACAGCTTTCATGGCTTGCTGGATATCAAATTTTAATATATGCAATTACATTAGTTTTTACATAGAGACTGTTGTATAGTATAAAAGAATACAACAACAATTTTAAAATAGTAAGGCTTAGTAAACTTACGTTTGGCAAAAGGTTGTCCCGGCAAACATATAACGAGCCCCTTGGGCTCGTCGAGCCTTAGACGTGGCCGATTCTGGTTGGTTCATGGCACGGGAGGTGAGATTGGGCGATAGTAACTTCAACCTTCCATTGTAGGTGACTTTGACAATATTGTCCATTGTGCCCTTTATTGTAGGTGACTTTGACGGGAAGAGTCCATTGTGCCCTTTATTGGATAAGAACAAACCCTCGTTGGCCTTTGTCGCAGTTAGCTGTTCTGATGATTGTCAACGGGTCCTCTCCTCCGCAAAATCACGGTGGTGGGCAGTCCTAGGTGTAGAAAAATCGCAGCCAGGGATCAAGATCGGCGGCGATCTGAGGCGGGCACCCACCGAGGGTTATATAATTGTAGCCTGCATCAGCTGACGACGCCGGCGGCGAGCACTACTCTGAAAACTCCACCGGGCTGACGTCGGTCTTTGTTCAGGCCTAAACCCTTCCCAATCAAAGTAATTACTTTATGTTTGATTTGTCTTAGTTAATGTAATAAGCTTTAAGGTCGAAATTTGTTTATGGAGCATATTATAGTTTTGAGTTAATTGTTAGATAAAATGGATATTGTACCAGTTTCACCGATACAATATTTTAATGGCAAGCATGAATACTCAATGAATAAAGTCTAATTAATACAGCATCTTTGTATAGGAATTGTTTGTAGTGGTTCTGTGATGGAAGAAAGTGATGAATTAGCACAATGTAATGGCGTCTTCATCAACACACTCAACTTGCCTGAAATGCATTATCATGACGATGCCTTCATTGGTATGACCGATGAGGAAGATGTGAATATGGTAGGTGAGGAAGAGGTCTTAGCAAGGTTGGGAGATGCAATCATTGTTGAGAATGAGGAGCAGGAAAACGAGGATGATACTCCAGCTGTGAATATGGATGCTGTGCATGAAGTATTAGCAAGGTTGGAAGGAGATGAAGATGCAATTGTTGTTGAGGAAGGTGCTGAGCAGGGTAATGCTGTTTTTAGATTTGCAGCAGACAGAACAATTGTTATTGAGGGGCAGAATGGTTCTGGAAGTGTGGATGAAGATATCGTTCCTGAACCAGCTATAGGCATGACCTTTGAAATGGGTGAACAATTCATATCATATGTTCATCGCTATGCAAATTCAGCAGGCTTTGGAGCTAGAATATATGGCGGTGCAGAGTAGGGGGAGGTGTGGGTGGGGGGCCTGTTGTTATGAAGATTGTTGATAATGTTCTTATAAGTGGATATGCAGACTACTGCCGTATTAGGATGTGTTGTAGGAATGAAGGGAAACACGACTCAAGAAGCAAGGATCCAAATAGAAGTGTCCTAACTTGTAAAACAGGATGCAGGTACTTGGTGAATACTAGGAGGAATCCCAACATGGGAAATCCTTGGAAAATCACTAGTGTGAGAAGCTTGCACAATCATAACATGAATGTGGGTGGTTCCAGATTTATCCCCAGGTACAGGACAATATCTCCTGGAGACCAGATAAATATCATTGAACTCCACAAGGCAAATGTTGGTTCAGCAAAGATATTTGATATGTTTGTGAACAAGTTCAAAGGGTATAACAAAGTTCCATTTCGGGAGGTTGATCTGGAGAATTTTCTAGCAATTATAAAGCGACCTATGAAAGACTATGATTTTGCTGAAATGGAGGGTCACTTCAAGAAAATGAGAGAACAATCCCCAGGATTCTTCTACGATTTCCAAGTAGATGAAGATTACAAGATGAAGAACGTGTTCTGGGCAGACGAAAGATGCAAAAAGTCTTTTCAGTGTTTTGGTGATGTGGTGTCTTTTGACACAACATTTGTGTCAAACAGATACAGGATGCCGTTTGCCGTATTCGTTGGGACGAATCATAGTGGGAGGACTATTTTGTTTGGCTATGCGCTTATACGTTCAGAGGACACGGACTCCTTTGTATGGTTGTTTAGGACGTGGAAGAAGTTCATGCAGAAGGCTCCATTGCGGATTCTGACAGATCAAGACGCTGCAATAAGTATGCTCCTCATAACCGACATGTCATCACTGTTTTTATAATCTCATATATGACCGCCTATGTGTTGAAAAAATGCAATCTATTCCAGGCATTTTGTTCTAAATGATTGATTTTGCATATTTAAAGTGTGTGTTTAAATTGTATAACCAAGTTTGCAAATAAATCCATATCATTAATAGCTGTAATTGATAATACCTGATTCTGGTTATTGTTAGACTAGCTTGAATGGTGTACAAGCATGTTATATTAAATTGTTTAAAGGCTAGTGTGAAAGATGAATATTACAAGGGTGTTGTATTAATTTATTGTAAACCATGTAGTGATAGAGGTTTGTTTTACTGAAAGTGTATCCTAAATGTATAGGAAAAGCAATACAAATTGTGTTTCCTGATTGCAAGCACAGATGGTGCATATGGCATGTGATGAAAAATGGCCGTAAGCATTTAGGTAATAGGGAGGACTGGGGTCAGGTGTACGGTAGCCTGCAGAACGTCCTGCATGATTCTGTGTGTGTTCCTGAGTTTGAGGAGCGGTGGGTTGACTGGGTTAAAAAATATGATGTTGGGGAGAATTCGTGGGTGATAGACATGTACAGGTTGAGGGCCAGGTGGTGCCCTGTATTTTTTAAAACTGATTTTTGGGCGGGAATGTCCAGTACGCAAAGAAGCGAGGGAATGCATCATTACTTCAAAGGATACGTTAGTGTGAACACTTCTTTGGCTGACTTTGTCCTGAAATATGGAAAGGCCATATGTAGAAGGATAGGGGAGGAGGAGAATCAAATTAACCGGGATGAGGACTTGCATGCCATAATGACCACTGCCCATCCATTTGAGCCATATTTTGACAGTCTACTGACAAGGGCCAAGTTCAAGGAGATGCACGTGAAGTTAAAGCACTTTGCACAGAATGTTGCGACAAAGGTTAGTGAGACCGACACGGAGGTGGTTTATGAGGTATTGGTTAAAACCTTCAGGGTTGACTGGGCTAAGAAGAGGACTTACCGAGTAGTGTTTCGAAAAGAAACACTTGACGTTGAATGCGAATGCAAAAACTTTGAGTTCAGAGGTATTCTCTGTGCACACGCCCTCCGTGTTTTCTGGATGGAAGATATTTTGGAGTTACCGGCCAAGTATGTGATGGAGAGGTGGAGAAGAGACATCCCAAGGAAGTATGTTACAATCTTATATCCTGAGGAAGCAGTGATTGGTAGTGTTCCTGGTCCAGCCCAGAGGTATAAGGAAATAATGGGTTTGTGTGAGGAGATTGGTGAAATGGTGATGAATGATGAAGTAATGAAGAACGAGGATGTTGGTATTAGGGGTGTGCATGAACCGGTCCGGACCGGAAAAATGGACCGGACCGGACCGGAAAGTAACGGACCGGAACCGGATATAAGGGATTCCGGTCCGGTCTCCGGTCCAAGTTTTTTAGGGATTCCGGGTCCGGTCCGGTCCGGTCCAAAACCGGGTAATTTCCGGTCCGGACCGGATGGACCGGTATTTAATATACTTTATATTTTAAAATATTTATAAATTAATTTATGTGTTATTTTTATTTTTGGTCATTAATATTAGTATTATTCTATCACTTCATATTATATTTTTTGAAATTTATAGATTTATAAAGGTGTTTTTTAGTTGTTATAAATTTTTTACTCACATTTTTTTGAACAATTTTAATCGTTTGTGAGACCATTGCATCTTCTTTTGTTATTTAAAAATCATGCAATCATATTTCACAAACTCTATTTTAATATAACTTATTTTTATTCTAATTTTTATATTACTAAATTTTTTGTAGTAAAAAAAGTTTAATTTTTGACAAAAAAATAAAGTTTAAAAAATAAAATATTAAAATTCCGGTCTAACCGGTCCGGTCCGGTCCAAACCCGGAATAATTCCGGACCGGTCCCGGTCCATAATATCCCCTTTCCGGTCCGGTCTTCGGTCCAAGAATTATGGACATTCCGGTCCCGGTCCAAACCGGTTCCGGTCCGGTCCGGTCCGGGTCGGACCGGTTGCACAGCCCTAGTTGGTATGATTAAGAGTATGAAGGAAAAGATTGAAAAGGAGATTGGCTTGCCTGCAGGGATAGGAAGTTACATGAAAGGTACCATAGGTAGGGTGTTCAATAGAGGGACGGTAAGGGAAAAGGAAGTGCAAGCAACAGTTGCAACAACGCCCTGGTTGAGGTGCCCAGATTAGTGAGGGACCCGGACGACAGAAGGGGACGAGGAAAAGCACCGACTAAAAGGAAGCTAGCATTCGGTGAGAGGAGAGGTCGGAAAAAAACTAGGCGTGCAGATGCCGGTACAAGCAAGAATAACGACGGAGGTACACCTGTGGGGGAGTCCAGCTATCGAACTCCTGTTAAGGTTTGAATATTAATTACATTCTGCCCATTAAAATTTGTATCCCTGGAAATGTTTTGATTTTGGTCAAATAATGATACATTGGTTTGAAATTAACTTGCAGATGGTGTTAGGCAACCTCAGAAGAAGCAGTTTTCAAATGAATCCAAGTACATAAGTATCCGGTACTTTGAACACGATCGAAGGCCACACATATTGGTTATCCCTTTGCGAAGCTTGTTTGTTGCAGCTTTCCTTAGTGACTGGATAATCAATTGTGTTCACCACACCTCTGCCAAAACCTCCTCCCCTCAGTTCCGTTTTCATCCTCTTTCGCATTTTAACAAAATTCCACTCTCCACACAGGGGCAAGGACAATTTGGGTCTGGGAACTTCGTTGAGCTCCATCTTATGCATGTAGGTAATCAGAAGGAAAGCAATACAACCAGAAAATGAATGTTGTCCCTTGTCCCGCTTGTACCTTTCAACTGCTCCACACAGCTTATTGAGGACGAACCCACACCAATCATACTTGGAAATTTCCCGAATTGGAAAAGTTGTTCTTAATAGTTTCCAATCAACAGTGTTATTTGCAACCGGAGCAAGGAAGGTTGAGACAGCATAGACAATAAACATCCTTATGAAATCATCCCCCCCCCCTTTTTCTAGCTTCATCATCTGCTCCTTGACCCTTGTCGAGTAAGTTTTGAAATTACCAACATTGCTGAATTTGTACTCCTCTAACCATCTTGATCTCAGTTCCACAACCCTCTTATGATTGATGTCCTCCTTCACAGGATTGTTAGGGTACCAGGGGAGCAAAAAGCAATCATGCACATCAGCAGCTTTCAATGTATACATTTCTTCGCCATTCTTTCTTACCTCCCTTGAGTGATAGTCGAACGCATCAACAATCCATTCGTTCATGTGAGGGGGAACATCAGTAAGGCCCATCTCCAGTAATCCTCCAAACTCAACTTTAATGATGTCATTTTTTTGTTCTGCTGAAAGTACACTTACTAACTCAGAAATCTTGAAGGGCTTTGCCGCTATTGACATCGAAATCCTCGATGGACCTTCAAGCTCATCGTCATCTGTGTCTGAATCATCCTCATCATCTACCAAAAACTCATTTTTGGCCTTTTTATTCCCAGTTGTGCCAACATGAAGTTTGAAAAATAAAAATTCAAGTGTGTAATACAGCAAGTATCTCCATTTAAAATAAGTCATTACGAATGTGTACATTTAGTTTCATGTGAACTTGTTAATTTAAGGCAGGTATTAAATGTACAAACCAATCAACTAAAATCATAAAATGTTCATGAGTTTTTATTATAAACATAAAATCTACAAAATCAACGAACTCTTTGCAGAATATGAAAAGCTTTCTATTGTAAATTCACGATACATTTGACAAATCAATCTAATTTAATATACCAATTGAAGACATCCCCAAATTGGAAAACAAAGTATGACATGCAACACGAATATATGCTATACATTAAAGCAATTAAGCGAAAACAACTAATTAGAATACCAATGCTATACAAAATCTGATAACAATAATAACTTAGAAAAGAATGGCACAAAATGTGGTTTGTTACTTACCCATCTCCTGAACTATGGGTGAGTTCGAACAGGTCCCGATCTCGTCTTGTTGACCCAGATCGTCCTCTTTTTCAGATCCTTCCACTTTATCCGATGATTCCCTGCCTGAAACAGCATGTTGGGTTTCAAGATCGACCGGCCCTGAAACAATGCTAGAAACTTTTCTCTTCTTCGTGTTTTCCCCCACCACCGGAGGAATTTTAGTATTTGATCTGGTTCTACGCATGTTTAAATGTGAACCGATCCAAGGTGGGGGGAATGGTTTTTGAACTGTGGTTCTTTCGTGTTCGTGTTCGTGTTTTTGATTTCGAATAAGTCTGAAAACCAAGACTTTTGTTAGAGTGGAGTAAGAAGAGGGGGAAAGGTGGGGTAGAAGTGACCAATTAGTTGCATATGTTACTGTAATGGACTGTAAACTGGACCGTGAATTCGGACAGTTAGAGATTTAATGAATGCATTAATGTTGACTAGCATAATTAACTACCACCACTACAACTTGGGAATAAATAGCTCTCTAATTTTTTTTCATAATTTTGCCATTGAAATTGAGAGGTGGGATATATTTTACGTAATAAGGTCCCTTTCTCTTGATATTGTTTAAATATTTAGTATTTAAAATAAATATTATTGAATGCCTGAGTTAGTTTTTTAAGTTCATTTAACTTTTTAAGACCCATCGGCAAGTTAACACCCATCGAGTCTGGTACGGATCCATTTTTTAAAGACCTTCCGGGTTTGGGTCGGGTCTAGATCCTAGATTAAATGAACGGGTCGGGTACGGCTCTTAAAACTAATCTATAAACCCATGCAATAGAAAAATATACAAATATAGAAATTTGATGATCTGACTGTACCAGGATTTTTTGTAATGTATTATTTCAAATAAAATATACAAAAAACCAAGTACATATTCATGATGTTTACTAGAACATAGACGAACAAATGTTTTTGATTAAAAACGTCAAATAGTTTGATGTTACAAAACACACCTTGAGTAGCCTTTGTTTATATTAACATTAGTTTTAATGGACTTTAACCTCGTTTGTGAATTCGTCCAGTTTGAGATTTATTGTCCTTTTTTTTTGAATATATTGCTTAAAAACCACAACTACCAATACGCAATAAATTTCCGAGTTCACTATTCTACTTTTTTCCATCTAATATGAAATGAAACATATATTAATTCGTTAAAAAATATATGATATTTTGTGTTCATCAATAATTTTCAATTTTGTATTATTTCGAATAAAAGTAATTTTGTTAACATATTTATTCAACAAACGTAGTGATACATATACTTACATTTGGAATCAATTATAAACAGTAGTTTTGTTTAGACCTGTATGATATACATTGACGGTAGCAGGATTGTGGGACATCAATATTCCAAAAAATAAATTATAAATTACACAGTACAGTCCTATGAAGTGTAATTGACCATAGACGTACAAATGATTAAAATTAAAAACGAGGGCATGCTAGGTGTTAAAAGACACACCTTCTTCACTTTGTTTACAAATAATACATCAAAGGCAACACTTTGAACACAGCAGTCAACTAAGACTCACATAGTGTAAAGTTCATCCTCTATATCTGTATTTCGTTTATGGATAAGGTTATAAAACATTCTCCCTTTTCCTATAGATGAAACATGGGACCTCTGCAAGGAGACGTTCCTTGTTTTGGTTTGCATTATTCAGGACTATGTCACAGCAGTAACGAACCCCCTACAGTAACGAACCCCCTACAGGAAAGAGTACTCCTCCCCCCACGATAGTTTCTGTTTCCTAATGATGATATCCCAGTTTGAATTCCCTCACTGGCTTTTTAATTCACGAAAATTCAGAAAAATACTGCTATTCTCGGACAGCTGAGAGTATAACTTCCACAATATCTAGATGGAGACGCCTATGCAATTGCAAAATCTTTTCCTTCATAATGTTACAAGCACGAATGATGCAGCACAACATAGAGTAGATTTTAGATCTTTTGGGTAGATTTAGGATGTAGGTTGAAGGGAAAATGAGGAGAACTTAAAAGAATATATTTTTATTTTATTGGAATCACACCTTGGCACACAACTCTTAATACGACACCAATCTCAATCTATATCCCTTCCTCCTCTGGAGGTTCACTATTTTATTGCTAAAAAACAGTATCCTGATCCTAGTGGAAAAGGAATTTCCTCTAGTTTTTCTAAACAATGTCCAGATTAGAATTTAAAAAATAAGGAAACACATTCTGAAGATAAGAAATTCTATGGAAGAAATTAGGTTTTGAGAAATATCAAATTTTTGAGTGATTGTCCATTATCTAAACAAGACACACAAGTGTTGACTGGGGCATTTGTACTAAAAGACCATTAGATACTCAATACATGATCGGGTACCAAAAGAGTCTTAGGAAGTAGCATATCTTGCTACTCTGCGCCTTCTGATATACTTATTTGGAGACTAAATGCAAAAATGAAACAGTATTGAAAGTGTGTCTTGTTCCAGGGATGTTAATTTGTGACTATTTTCTAATGATGATAACTGATCTATTCAGTAGTACAGCAGTAGATAAGGTTTCAATAAAAAGAGTGACAATCACACACGTGCAATAAACAGAAAAGAAGAGAGCATCGGCTAGTAAAAGGCACCTGAGATTCCAAGCAATGCAAAAATCACAGCTTAAACAGCAAGTGAGCCGGGCTATGCTTCTATTTCAACAGGACTCGGGGAATACGAATTACATGTGCTCCATTATCATCTTCTGAATTACTGATATCTTGTGGAAGAAGTTCCCAAGTTATGGTCTTGAATCCAGAAATTCAAATCCAAAGAATCTAACCAAGTGGATTACACGTCTCCATTAAGTCCAGGAACCTGCAAAGGATGAAATATATCTAATTCATCACTGGACTTAAAGAAACAAAATTGATGTAAAACTAAGAATGCACTAATTCCACAGCAACAAAGGAACCAAAGTACCAAACAATCCCACTTTGTACATGTGACTACTCATGCTACAATTATATGAAATTCTTGTAGTTCCTTTCAATGTCTGCCATGTCGGAGGTATAGAGTCAGAAGTGAGGGCAGTAAGTAAAGGGAAAAGTAAGTTGGAGCATTATATCGAACAGTTGGGTTGCAGAAAGGAAAACGACCAACCTGAATATGAAGCGCCGGGGAAAATTGAAGACGACAAAGCACATATGAAACGCAGATAAAGGTGGAGTTGGTGTGGAATGAATCTATGAGGAATGAAGCAGGTTAAGCAGAGTGGTGAAGCAGAAGGCTGTGCCAATATTTGGGGCTGATTTTGTAAAATGTGAGAACGCAAGAGGAAGGTGACCGGCCACCGAACATAAACAGGTTCACGATGAGCACCTTACTTGAGATCCTTTAACCGCTGCATGCCAATCTTGTGAACTAACTTTTCAAATGTCGAAGTCGGCAGTAACTTAGTGAATAGGTCCGCCAAATTATCATTTGATCGAATCTGCTGAATTATCGATTGTACCATTCTTTTGAAGCTCATGCTGAATTTCGGCGAGATGTGTTTAGTCTGATCGTCTTTGATATATCCTTCCTTTAACTGAACGATGCATGGTGAATTATCTTCAAATAGTGTAGTCGGGTCAGTCTTCAAGGGAAATCCACATGCTTCTCGAATATGATGGATTACTGATCTCAACCAAAAGCATTATCGGCTTGCTTCGTGGATTGCTAATAATTCTGCATGATTAGAAGAAGTACGTAACAGCTATGGTCTGCTTCATAGAACGCCAAGATACTGCGGTACCACCACTCGTGAATATATAACCTTGGAGATATCGGAAGATATTCTTAACACCGTTCCAATGCCTGGACGTGTATGGCTTGAAAGGTACATAAGTGCTCCAATAGTACTAAGATACGGCACTTCGGGACCAAGAAGTTCTTCATCATCATCACAAGGGTGGAATGGATCTTTATTTATATCAAGGGATCTCATCACCATAGGAGTATTCAAGGGATGTGCTTTGTCCATATAGAACCTCTTAGAATTTTGGCTGTACATAGGCTGATTAGTGCAGGAACATGGAACCTTCCAAGTGCTCTACTTGCGAGCCAATGCAAAATTTTCAAGTCATCTTTAATTTTTCCCGCAAAACAATCAACAACCAACTGGATTTCTCCAATAGTCCCTTTCAAGGGTTTCGTGAGTTGTTAGCTCATAAATCATGACAGACTCGGATCCGGATCCTAAACCTAATGACAATGCATGCATTTTTAGAGCTATACATGATATAATATTATGCATACTATTTAGTTCTCGAGAACATATTTAATGCCTAAACGGCAATCAAATCCCCTTTCATATACATCTTGATATCAAGTAAGCCATATGTAGGCTATGATTGCATGTAAGATGCATCTTAAGTCTTTTACTTACTGCCAGATTAAGCAAGTAACGAAAAGTGATTGCATCCACCACATGAGTATTTTCTCATATCTAACACCTGACCCTTTTGGGAAAATCTTTATGGCTCACGAGTTTGCACATCTTTATACGTGCGTAAAAGACTTTTCGTTTAGACAATGTCATCAATTCTTCTTGAATTGCGTCTTTCCATTTTGGACAATCATTTCTACGTCTGCATTCATCTACAGACTTTGGCTCATGATTCTCATTTTCATTCATAACGGCAACTGCTGCAGCATAAGCAAATTTATCGTCGACGTCGATTTCACATTGGTTCCATATTTAACCAGTCACATAAGTTATTGAGATCTCAATATTTTCAGGTACCTGAGCTTCCTTATGAAGCATTTCATTTGTCATCCTGGGAGACTCTTTAGAAGTTATCAATGATTACCTCGATTTTGCCATCTCAATTATTTGCTCTTTTTCTCTTTCGAGGATTTTTATATTTGGAACCAATTGTTCTACCACGATTTCATAGTTGCCTTTGTTTCATTCTAGTGGTAGGTCCCTTTTGGGCATCAATTGAAATAGGAGCATTCGCAGCTGGTACATGTGACTTATTCACACGTTTTAGGTCAAGATATGAATCTGGCATTCATTCCCCAAACTGAATCATTCATTGAACTCTTATAGTTCATAAATTTTAGTATGAGGATCATGATGATGATTCATTTCAATTTTCTTGACCAACTGCTTATTTTCTCCCCCTGATGTCGGGTATATTAACTCTTTGAAATAATATACGAGTATTTAACAAATCTCTTGCCATTTGTTCTAGGCACTTTACAATTGAATGAGATTTGTAACCAACATATAAGCATAACCTCATTGAGGTCCCATCTTGGTGTGGTGTGGTGTGGTGGAGCAACTGATTTATAAATCGCACACCCAAAATTTAGAGATGGGAAATATATGGCTCTTGACCAAAACCATTTGTTGGGGAGATATCTCATTATAACTTTAAGCATTTATGCGAACAAGTGCTGCTTCATGTAGCATGTCTTCGTATCAACGACATGTTTAGTTCTCGAGAACAATGGCCTTGTAGAAATCAATAATATTTATCTCAATTGCAAAATTCAATCCCGGAAGTAACTTTGCAAACTTCGGATTGTGAGTAGCATACGTGCGACCATTTCGTCGATGCATCGGTTTATATAATAAAATACCGAAATGGTCGGTGGGTGAATAGGCTCGCATTCATGTATGCTTTCTCAAACAGCAAGAGATCATTTCAAACTTTTGTTCAAAGGTCGTATCATCAATTTTTCTTGAGAACAAGCAACACACGAGAATTGGCTTTTGATTGAACGCCCATAATTCTCTTATTTTTCGCATCATTATCAAACCGGGATGGCTCAACCGGCAATGCCAAGTGATGAAATCATTAGTAAACTTCTCGTTTACATATTTCGTTCTCAATGATATCAAGTCCAAATTAATGAAGACCTTTAGAGGAGATATTTCATCACTTATCCTTTGAGAATATTAATTCTCTATATGGACTTGTAATTGCTCTTTTAGAGCATCAACAAAAACAATTAACATTTATAAACATGAAATATAAACAAGATTTATAACAATCAAAAATAAATCCCTCATATATATGACATGCATATTTATAAATTTTATCATGCAATGAAGTATCATAGACACATAATAAGTTCAATTAACAAATTAAGTTTAGAAACTGCATTCATCATTAATCAACAACAAATTTCATAATCATTATTTATATACAACAAATAACATATTTAAGGTTATCAAGAATGCTTAGTAAATATTACCTCGTAATATTTTCAATATTTCATGGTGTATATCATAGTCATTTCAATAATATCATATAAATGGGGTAACATTATTCAAATTCAACACTATTACCTCCTGGGTGTAGCATCGATCAATTTTCTGATTTCACTATTTTGAAATTTGGCAAAGAAGTTGGAATCATCTCAACAAGTAAATTCTTTAAAGCAAATTGTTACTAGGAATATGTTTAGCATCATATAAAACTCATATCTATCATTTTTCTATTTATTCATCAATGATTATCGATAAAGAACAACAAGATGCCTTGGCGTACGACATGTATGGAACCAATGGTCTTTACCACACCGATAACATTTGTTATCGATTTCATGTTTCTCATCATCATTTTCCCATTCTTGGGGTATCTCATTTATCCTTTTTTTTAAAATTTCAAACCACCATTGTGAAGGGAATTTTATTGGCTCCCCAAACCTATAAAAAATAAACAAAACATATCATGCCAAGTAGCAAGTTCGTACAGAGAATGAGCTGAGCTCATGAGGCATAGAGTGTTTCCAAGAGAAAAAGAAAGGATGAATACATTAGTTTAGTAGCAAATTAAAAGAAACAGATTGGAGATCTAGCTCAGAGCCTGAGGGAACAGGTTTGCGATCGACATGTCGAAGCACAGCTTTGCCACCGGAGAAGAGCTAGTTCCCAATCCATCCTGATGTGATCATGCCTTAAGGCTGAAAAGGTCTAATTGTCACTATCCGTGAAATAGGTCTGCCTTCTAATCTCTCTGAGGCTGCATTGGATGAAGAAGTGTGAATTCTGGTAGTAGGCAGTTGCATTGCATCTCCCATTAGAGCTTTTCTTAGTGGTTCGGGGAGAGGATTTTGCTGTAGCCTAGAGTGAGTGATAAGAAATGCCTCATGAGCTGAGGTATTTTGCTCTCTTAGAATGTGTCGGAAAGTGACAGGTGAATTTTTTGCTAGCTGTTGAATCTGCCACAGTTCTCTTTCCAGTCTCCATGGAGGTGATAGCTGGAGATTGATCATCCTTATAACACCTGCAAAGAGTCAGATTCAACAATAAGTGGTAGCATCGAATGGTTCATATACCATTTCAGTCCAGAGAGACAAGCAAGTAACTCAGCAAACAAAGGATCATTAGTTACTGGACGAATTGAAGATCCAATATGTTGAACTTGGCTCAAATTATCTCTGACTAAAAAACCAGCAGTGGCATAGTTGAGAGGTGAACAAGATGCATCTGTGTTGAGTTTAAAACCCAGATCAGGGGGTTCCCATTTGTAACATCTTATGAGTTTAGTTCTAGGGATTTTCCTGATGGGCAGCAATCCTCTCTCAGTCTCAGCTATACTCTCAGTGTCTGGTTTTATGATCTGGGGATGGATTGTGAAAATAGCAGTGATGAAGAAAAAAAGTTGTTTTTTCATACCAATGATGGATGGTTTGGTGCCCTAAAAAATAAACTTGTTTCTGGTAATCCAAATAATCCAAATAATGACACCAGGGATAATATGGAACAAGTTGTTTTTTGCTTTTGAAAAAATGGAGATTGACCAACACCAAGAAACAGCATCAAATAAGTGAGGAAATATTAAGGGTGGAATTTCTAGAATGTTGAACATTTCTTGCCATAAAGGTGAAGCTAGGCTGCATGTATGAAAACAATGATCAAGGGAGAATTCACTGTCACAGAAATGGCATTTAGAAACTAAATTAAAACCCATCCTCTTGAGGATGTCATCTGTTGGCAGAAAATTGTTTACCATTTTCCAGAGAAGTACATAAATTTTGGGAGGTAGTAGAGGGTTCCATACCTTTGTGAGGGAATAGCAGACTTCTCTTTTTCTAGCTAAAGTTAGGTATGCAGAGGAGACAGAGAACTTACCTGTGACTGCTGGTTCCCAGATTTTATCTAGCTAAAGTTAGATAAAATGTTTTTGCAAGTGAAAAACTATAGGACTAGGAAAACCAGCTAATAGTTGTGGCAATAAAAACACTTTATCCTGATGGAATTGTGCTATTGTTAGGTCTGGGAAAGGGATATCTACATTGCTAGACCATAGATCTGGTAGAAAACCTTCCCCTGTCCAATTGGAGTTCCAAAAGTTACATTGACCATTTCCAACAATGAGTCTAGTCTTACTTTCAGCCAACAATGTGATTGCCTTTACTCTTTTCCAAGGATCAGAAGTTCTATAGGAATTTGGTAATGACCATATGAACCTGGCCCATAGAGTTTCACCCATCTGTAGATTCCAGAACAGTTTTATGGAGAAACTATCAATGATTGTGTGAAAATCTCTAAAGCCAAGTCCATTTTGGGTGACTGGGAAACATAGTGAAGACCATGTTCTCCAGTGTCTTTTTGGGACTTTTTGGTCATTTAAGCCCCATAAGAAGTTGGCACAAATTGATTCCATAACTTCTATAATGTGCTTAGTGGGAGCCATAACACACCAAGTGTGCTGGGGGATGGAAGATAAGACGTGCCTAATCAAAATAATTCAACCAGCCATATTTAACCATTTATTGTTCCATTTAAGGACCTTTGCACTCAGTTTCTCAATTAATGGTTGAAAATAGATGTTCATTTTTATGCCTTTGATGCTACCGAAATCCATCCGTCTCCGGGGGTTGACGCTACCCGGGTCTCCTTCTTAGTCGTCCCGCTACAATCCTGCAAAACAATCCCCGGGAGACATCCCGGGGAAGAAGCTCCGGCGTGATGATGAGATGGGGATAGCGGAGAAGGTAAACGTACGGAAGGTGTTCTCAATATAAGGTAGAGAGATACCAGTCACATACCTTGTTCACTGTTTGAGGCTAGTATTTATAGCTGAGCTTTGCCTGCTTTGAAGATAAGCTGCAGGACCACCTCCCTTGTCATCATCTGTCCTCTTTCTTGTCCGGACATATCTCTAACCGGGAAAGGTGCCTCTCCGTTAGTTCTGGGCCGCGGGCCCTCTTCCTGGCCCAGCAGGGCTCTGGGCCGGTATTATCACTAGCCCCCCAGACCAGTCTTCCGGGTTTCCTTAACGCGGGAGACTGATCTTATATGCTCCTCCTTTTGCTACTTCTTTTGGTGGGGCCCCTCCGCGCTATAATTGGTTTCTGACAACGCCGTCTTTTCCCCTCTGCATTAATCAGTACCTTGTTTCCCGTGTCATCATTGCTTTTCCTCCTTTTGAGGCGACGTTTCCTATTCACCTCCCTATATAAGGGGCCTAACCCTCCTCACTAAATTACTTTCTTCACACCGTTTCCAGACGCTCTACTTTTCCTTAATAAGTAAGCTCTAACCCTCCTCCTCTGCTTCTTCCGCTCCTCTTTCATCATGAGTTCCCCGCATATTATCACTTCCTCTCTAGATACCGAGGGGGTTCAAAGCCAATTTGAAATTCATTTCCGAACCCCCCATCCAATTCCTTCTCCAGGTTCCTCTTCGAGTACCCCCTCTGAGGCCTTCAGCACCTCCCCGGAGCTAATCGCTCTGGGTGTGTCAGCCTTAGATGGGGCGGGCTCATCCCCCACCCGGCGTTCCCATCTCCCCTGGGAGGATCCAGATGGGGAAGCTTTCGATGAGGAAGTTGGCAATGATGCTCCCCGGGGTCCTACCCACGGAGTAAAGCCTTCTGGCCATCGGTTTTTTAATCTCTCCGGGCCTCCCCCTTCCTTAGATAGGGATGTTCTAGATTTAGTTAGGCGTTGCTTTATCCCTTTTCCGTTGGATGCATCTTTATCAAAACTTCCCCCGGGGGTGTCCGAGTGGGAAGTGCCTTGCATTCCCCGGATTCACTTCCAATACGGGCTCAGCCTTCCTTTTCCTCCTCTTTTTTCAGAAATTTTCAACTTCTATCGAATGGCCCCGGCCCAACTACACCCCAATGGGGTTGTACTGGTACTGGGCTTCTTACTTAATTGCGCTAGATGCAATGTTACCTCCTCTCTCCTTCTCTTCCGATCCTTTTATGCCCTTCGACGTGCTCATGCGTCCTTTCCGGAGGTATATTCTTTTGTAATCCGTTCCGGGACGAAGGACTTCATGAAGAGTAAGCCCAGATCTGCCAAAGGGTACCTCGCGAAGGGTTTCTTCCGCTGCGATTCCCAGGTGTATCCAATGCCCCTCTAGAACGATTCCCTCGTTCCTGAAGACAAGAAACCCCTTTCCTCCCTTCCAACAGATCTCACCAACGATCATAACTTCCTCCGTCTATCTCCCCTAGACATGGACGCTTTCTTTAAGACTGGGAACGCGGGCTATTATTGGCCCCGCGGGATATACCCTGAAAAACTCTTTTCCCTTCCAACCGTCTCCGCTGTGTGGCCGGCTGGAGGTGCCTATTAAAGGCTTTATTCTTGATTTTCATATACATATATGTGTATTTCATTCTGATTTTTTTTGTTCTACCTGACTTCAGTTCAGCCTACTTTGCACGCGAACGCTACGCCATTCGAAGAGATGCCTTCCGGGGATAACAGTCAGCAAGGGAATCCTCATCGGGGGCTGGTCACTCCAGCCGAGCAGCAAGTGGCATCCCCGGTCGGGGTGGAGGCTACCGAGAACCCCAGGTTCATTCCCCAAGGGGCCCGTCAGCAACGCCCTTCCTCCCAACAGAAATCCCCCGGGTCCTCTCCTACCCCGGGGAGGAAATCTTTCGTCCAGCACCCGACTTACAGCGGCGGGGCTGGTTCCCGCTTTAAGCGGCCATTAACCGATGACAAGGAAACTCCTCCGTCTTCCCGTCAGAAGTTGGAAAGTGCGGCCCCGCCCCACCTCCTCCTCCACCTGCCAATTCTCCTTTACAGGATAACTCTCAAGCCATCCCTGAGCAAAGGGAAGAGGTGCGTTAACCTTGTCGCTTATTGCTACTTTTATCCTCTATCCTTCCGGATAATCTTATTTTTGTTTGAATTTTGTAGACCACCACTTTCGCCGACTCTCTCCTGGCGGATTCCCAACTGGCGGAAGCGCTCAACCGGATATACTCTAAGTATAGCGCGGGTCTGTTTGCTAAGAAGGAGAGGGAACTCCTCGATGCCCGGGAGAAGTTGGCCGGGCGGGATGACCTGGCCGCCCGACTGGAGGCTTCTCAGAAGAAGCTAGCCGAAAGGGAGAAAAAGCTCTCTGAGAAAGAAAAGAAACTGGCGGGAGAAGCTGAGCCCTATCCCTCTAGCCTTCGCCGAGTCCCTGCCCGAGTGGAGGTGGATGTGGCGTATGAAAGATACGAAGATATGACTGTATCTATTGACCCGGAAGAGGTGGCACGTCGGATAAGACGCATCCGGGAGATTGCCGATTCTGGAGTCACCACAAAGGGGGTTAAGACCGCCGAGGGTACTCGTATTAGCCGGAAAGAGAAGGGTAAAAGTGCAGTAGACATGTTTCCTAAGTACAGGTTTGTTACTTCTGCCGGGGTAAGAAGAATGCGCCTGGCGGAGCCGCTTCCAGAGGGATCCGTGGTTGTTCCTATCCTCAAATTGAACGAAGAAGACGCCGCGCAATTGGAAGAGGAGCTTGCGTGGAATCAAGCCCCGGATGCCCGCTTTGCCGAAGATCTCCTGTCCTCACAATTCTTCGGAGGGGGTTTCCGCCCGGGTAACCCTGAGGGTGCTTCCGGGTCAGGTCCCAAGTGGGTATAGTAGCAAATAGATAGGAACACCTGTATGTAAAATGCTTATGTAATCGTCCCACGACGACTATGACCGCATGTTCATGCGATTTGTAATTTAAAGAGGATTGAATAAAATTGTTTTTCGAAAAGACCCTTTTCATTAACTCTTCCCTGTAAACATTACATTCTTTGATCCCCGGGCTTCATCCAAGCTCCGGGTCCACTCTAGCGGGGCACCCAAATGGGAGCTACCCATGGGTCCCTTTTTACAAATCTTCCTTTCTAAATCCGGGACGAGGCCAAACGTCGGGTTATTTCTCCGGGCATGTTCATGCTTCCGGGCGGGGCATATCCATGTCTGGCATATCCATGTCTGGCATATTCATGCCTTAGTAGCTAAGGTACGATGCGGGGTACTCTACTTCCCGTAAAACCTTCTTAAATTAGCTACATTCCATCTTCTGGGGATCTCCTTTCCCTGCTTGTCCTCCAGCACATAACTCCCTCCCGGGTATGCTTCCTTTACCTTGTATGGGCCTTCCCAGTTGGGTGCAAGTTTGCCCTCCGGAGCTTGGCGGCTCTTATCGTTTCTCCTCATTACCCAGTCTCCTGGGATGAAAGCTTCTTTCCGCACCCTTCTATCATGATACCTCTTTACTCGCTCCTTCACCTTGGCTTCCTGAAATGCCGCATTCTCTCGCTTTTCTTCCAGGAGGTCCAAGTCAAGGCGCCGTCCATCGTCTTCCTCTTCCGGGCGCTGGTATTGAGTCCGGGGGCTCGGGATCCCAATCTCCACGAGTATCACTGCCTCCGACCCGTACACCAAACCATATGGAGATTCCCCGATAGCCGAGCTTTCTGTAGTCCGGTGGGCCCAAAGAACACTGGGCAGCTCCCAAATCCAATTTCCCCGCGCGCCTTCCAAGCGAGTCTTTAATCCTTTGATGATGGTACGGTTGGTAACTTCCACTTGCCCATTCGCCTGAGGGTGGTATACAGATGTCAACCTCTGCTCTATACCATACTTGACACACCATGATTTGAAAGGATCATTCTCAAACTGCGCCCCATTGTCTGTGACTATAATCTTCGGGATGCCGAATCGACACATGATGTTCTTCCAGCAAAACTTAACACAGGTTAGTCCCCGTATGTTGGTGAGCGGTTCTGCCTCCACCCATTTGCTGAAGTAATCGATTGCCACAATCAAGTACTTGGCTCCTCCCGGGGCAGTCGGGAATGGTCCCACCAAGTCAATTCCCCACCTACTGATCGACCAAGCTCCTATGACTCCGATTAACTCCTCCCGGGGAACATGGATTAGCGGGGCAAATGTCTGGCATGCCAAGCACTTCTGTACATGTTCTTCCGCATCTTTGAACAACGTCGGCCAGTAATACCCCAGCCTTAAGATCTTTTTGGCCAAGGTGCGAGCCCCTTGGTGGCTCCCATTAGATCCCTCGTGCACCTCCCGGATGAGGTGTAGGCCTTCCGACCTTTCTACACACTTTAGCAAAGGGTAGAGGTACCCTCTTTTGTACAGCTTCCCTCCCTGGATCACATACTTAGGCGCCTTAACTCTTAGCTTCCGGGCCTGAGCCTTATCCTCCGGGGTGGTTCCTTCTTCTAGGTACGCCCGCATGGGCGTGATCCAGGATTCTTCCTCGTTCACCAGCATTACTTGATCGTTCTCCTGGTAGCTCCTTCTTCCTAGTACCTCCAAGTACAACTTTTGGTCGGGCTCAGGTTTCAATTCTGAGGAAGCCAACTTGCTCAAAACATCTGCTTTACTGTTCTTCTCCCGGGGAACTTGAACCAAGTTAAAGGTTTTAAACCCGGCTATCAGAGGCTTCACCGCTTCCAAGTACTTTTGCAGGCTCCTTTCCCGGGCTTCATATTCTCCCTTTACCTGCTGCACCACAATCTGGGAATCACTGTGTGCCGTGAGAGTTTTGATGTCCATCTCCTTTGCCAACCTTAATCCCGCGATCAAAACTTCGTACTCAGCTTCATTGTTGGTTGTTTTGAAAGTGAATTGGACTGCGTAGGGATACTCCTTCCCTTCCGGGCTGACTAACAGTACTCCCGCTCCGCTGCCCCCAGAGTGTGCCGATCCGTCCACATATAACTTCCAGGCCGGGTCTGTCTCAGACTTAGTCATGTTCTCCGGAGTGTTAGGCGTCTCCTGTTCCTCGTTTATCCTTGCTTCTGATTCCAACAAGAAGTCCGCTAGGGCCTGGCCCTTGATAGCCTTTCTTGGCTCATACCGGATTTCATACTCTCCCAGCTCTATAGCCCATTTCATCATTCTCCCTGATGCCTCCGGCTTGAACATGACTTGTCTCGGCGGGTAATTGGTAAGGACCACTATGGGATGGCCCTGGAAGTAGGGTTTAAGCCTCCTTGAAGCATGCACCAGTGCCAGAACCAACTGCTCCAAGTCAGTATACCGAGTTTCTGCCCCCCGAAGTGCCCGGCTAACAAAATAGATTGGGTGCTGCTTTCCCTCCTCTTCTTTGATTAGCACGGCACTTACCGCTTCCCGGGACGCTGCTATGTACAGAAAAAGCTCCTCCCCCGGGAGTGGCTTCTTTAAAGTTGGCAACTGTTGAAGGTGCTCTTTCAGTTTTTGGAACGCCTTCTCACATTCTCCGGACCACTCAAACGCCTTGGCCCTCCTGAGAATGTTGAAGAAAGGAAACTGCCTATCTGCCCCCTTTGATAGGAATCGACTGAGAGCCGCGAGAGACCCTGTCAACCGCTGTACTTCTTTCACCGACCTGGGGGAGGTCATCTTAGCTATGGCCTCTACCTTCTCCAGGTTAACATCGATGCCCCGACTTGACACCATGAAACCCAAGAACTTCCCCGCACCCACTCCAATGGTACTTTTGGAGGGGTTCAGCTTTAGATTGCTCCGTTCTAGCTTTTCGAACATCTCCTCCAGGTCATTCAGGAAAGCTCCGTTCTAGCTTTTCGAACATCTCCTCCAGGTCATTCAGGAAAGCTCCGTAAGCCCTGCTTTGTAAGCATAATTTTACATGACATAATTGTCCCTAGAATCTTTAAACATCATATTCAATCACATAATAGAATCATGAAGGTTTGCAGAATTATTTACCTTTACTCATTGTAGCGGAGAGCTTGATGTCCTGCTGCGAGCCTTGTGTAGGAGTCCAGGTTTCTCTCCCCTTGCCTATGAACCTTATGTGTTATGAATCGGCAGCCATCAAATTCATAAGGATGTTGCTCATAAGGATTCGTCATAAGTTTACAGTAAGGATATCTTTTCAATGGAACAAAGACATTAATTTTTATAGGTGGAGAGAGGACCTAAATCCTCATTAAGTTTCCGTAGAATTAATCTCAACCGTCCATCAAAGTAGAGATTATTAGGAAATATTCTTTTATACTTAATTTAATAAGTCACCAAATATATCATGGAATAGCAATATTCCAATAAGAAAACAGATCAAAATAAGACCACATAATAGGAAAGAATAATATATTCTTACAGTCTCCCACTTGGTCGTTATTAGTATCCTTTAATGTTTTCTATCAGGAATCATAAGGTCGACATAAAATGCTAAACCTCTTTCATTTGGTCATCATAAGTGTCTTGACTAATCTAGTAATTAATGAGAGTCATGGCGGTCACAAATCATTCTGTAACATGATCCCTTCCATGTACTACTACATTGAATACCTTCATAGCTAAACCATAAACATAATCAGGAATTTCATAATGGTCCCTTTAATGTCTTAAAGAAAGACGAATTATGTTATCATAAATTCCAAAACAATAATGTGTGTACACAATGGAAACAGAATACATAAAAGATGTAAAAGCATAAGAGATCTCAATTAAATGTCAAATAAAGGCTAAACATAAAGCAGACAACATAATAGCTCTCCTCAAGACCCAAACTGTAAGCATGCTTCATAATGGTCTTAGGAGGTAATGCTTTCGTAAATAAGTCTGCGACCATAACATCAGTGCCTATGTGTTTAATGACAATCTTTCCTCTTTTCGAGTAAAATATAAATAAAAAATCCAACCATCTGTGGATGTGTTGATTTTCTATAAGTCATCATGTAGTTTCTTAATCTACAAGTTCATTATTAGAGATATTTCATCATGGAGTAGATGATCGATCATTCACTGGGTTTTCCTCATTGTTAAATGCTTCAATAACAAAGGATTCCCAACATTCGGAATTTACCATAATTTCCTGAATGACCACATCTTGAACTTTATCACTCCCACTAATCTCGCCATTCTTTCAAAATAACATAAACAACACAAAATTTAAATTAAATAATATGACAAACAATTATAGTGTTCCTGTGGGAATCACTATAATTTCATTAAGGTCACATATTCATGAATCATAAATAAGTGATGTAGCCAATAATTTAGACTAAGTTATCTGTGGATATCCATAGTCGTCTACACACATACAAACACTTCATAAATTATCAATCATCTTATGTTCATAGTCTACCTGTGGGTAACTACTTATACATAAGAAAGATTAAAATTTTCCTTAGACATAGTTTCACATGCAAATCATTCAAGGATTTAGTCACTGCGGTGATATCTAAACCCAATTTATGCACATTATATGAAACCAATGTATTGTACGAATTATGCCCATTATATCGTTTGTCCATAATTAATCCAAATATGTTTTATACGGATTATGCATAAAACAACTTTCGGAATCTTAATGCAAAACCATTTTTGTACTAATAATGCACAAAAACATTTTCACGAGTTACATGTCAAACGATTATGTATAAAATCAATTATCATCAATAATTTCGCACGGATCATGCAAACTAAACATAAATTATTCATGAAAATCATTCATTCAGATAATCACAAAATATCACAAGTTAAAATAACTTTAATATATGTATGCTCATAATTACATATATGCATGCATACAAATTCACTCAACTTTGCATACAACAATTTAAATACACCATTCTTGCATAATGACATTGCAATTTTCATGCACTTAAGTCACATTCTAATCAAATTTGCATGCATCTTAAATTAAGTGAATAACACAAGCAAACATGCATTTTTAATAACCTGGATCACAATCGTTCTATATACCCATACACATGTATCAAAATACTATACAAATCATGGTATATATATATTCCAACAAACGGACAATACATAAACATCCATTTATTTCATGCAAGCATTCGATAACCATAATCAAATATATTCATAGACGTAATAATTATGGTTAAACTTAATTTAATAACACATGCAATCACATAAATATCTCTTAATAGGATCTGCAATAACACCTTAATTTGCAGAAAACCCGATATTTGACAGAAATAATTCGGTGAAAATCTTTAGTTCACTGATAAACAAAATTAATATACAGACATACGAATAATGCATGCTGTCGAAAATTAATCATGGATTTATATATGCAAAACCCTAAATCACATATATTAATTCTTCAATAATTCAGTTCATGAATCTATTACTCTTAATGGATTAAACAGATGTTCGTAACCTTGCTCTTGATACCACATGTAAGCATAATTTTACATAACATAATTGTCCCTAGAATCTTTAAACATCATATTCAATCACATAATAGAATCATGAAGGTTTGCAGAATTATTTACCTTTACTCATTGTAGCGGAGAGCTTGATGTCCTGCTGCGAGCCTTGTGTAGGAGTCCAGGTTTCTCTCCCCTTGCCTATGAACCTTATGTGTTATGAATCGGCAGCCATCAAATTCATAAGGATGTTGCTCATAAGGATTCGTCATAAGTTTACAGTAAGGATATCTTTTCAATGGAACAAAGACATTAATTTTTATAGGTGGAGAGAGGACCTAAATCCTCATTAAGTTTCCGTAGAATTAATCTCAACCGTCCATCAAAGTAGAGATTATTAGGAAATATTCTTTTATACTTAATTTAATAAGTCACCAAATATATCATGGAATAGCAATATTCCAATAAGAAAACAGATCAAAATAAGACCACATAATAGGAAAGAATAATATATTCTTACATGCTTTTGACCACCATGTCGTCGACATACACCTCCATGTTTCTTCCCACTTGGTCCTTGAAGAGTTTGTCCACCATTCTCTGATACGTAGCCCCCACGTTCTTCAGCCCAAAGGGCATTTTCTTGTAGCAGAAGGTTCCGAAATCGGTGATGAATGAGGTTTTCGCTTTGTCCGCCTCATCCATCTGCACTTGGTGATACCCTTTATGTGCATCGAAGAAGGCCAGCACCGAGTACCCCGCGATAGCCTCTGCCAGCCGGTCCAAATTTGGGAGAGGATAGCTGTCTTTGGGGCAACATTTATTCAAATCTGTAAAGTCGATACACATGCGCCAGCTTTCATCGTGCTTCTTTACTAAGACCGGGTTAGCTATCCATTCCGGGTAGATGATTTCCTCGACCACCCCGGCTTTCTCCAACTTCTTTACTTCATTCTTTATAAATTCCGCTCTTTCCGGGGCTACAGGTCTTTTCTTCTGCCTGATTGGTTTTGTTGCCGGGCTTATGTTCAGCTTGTGTACCCCCAACTCTGGCAACACCCCCACCATGTCCTCCGGACTCCATGAGAATACTCCCTGATACCTGGCCAAGAGTTCCTTCAGTGCGCCTTTTACTTCATCCGGGAGGTCTTTTCCCACCGTGACCGTCCCTTTGTCCGCCACCTGCATTTCCTCCAATTCTTGCCGGGGAACTTCTCCATGTACCGCCCCTACTGCTTTCTTTGCGTCCCGGACCGCCGTCATCATGCAACTTCTTGCTACTGCTTGACTTCCCCACACGACCGCCACACCTTGCGCAGTGGGGAACTTCATCGTCAGCAGATACGGACAACTCGCTGCCCGGGCTTGGGTTAGCCATGGTCTTCCTATGATTACGTTATATGGTGAGCGTGCATCAATAACCGCAAAGTTGCACGTCACTGAGACCCTCTTGCTCCGATCCTTCTCATCCACCATACATACTGCGAGGGGAATAACTCCTAGAGGGACTTCAGGTTTGCCAGTGAATCCTGACAAGGGAGATGAAGGGGGTTTCAAGTTCTGTCTCCCAATTCCCAATTGATCGAAGCAGGAAGCGAACATGATCTCCACACTGCTCCCGTCATCTACGAACACCCTCTTGATCAAGAAACCTTCAATCTCCGCTGTTACCACCATCGGGTCAGAATGGGGTATCTGAGGCGGGACTGCATCCGCTTCAGAGAAAGTGAGAGCCTCCTCGGGGTGAAATCTTTTTCCCTGAATCTCCCCCGGGGGAACATATCGCGTCCGAGCCCGGATAGCGGAAACTGATTGGCATGCTTCTCCAATTTCTCCACTTATCACGTTGATCATCCTGTTGGGTACTGGGGCAGGCTCCACTGCTTGGACTGGTGCGGCAGCTATGGCAGGCCTCCCCGGGGCCCTGTTGCCTTGGTTGCCTTGGTTTCTCCCGTTTCCTCTCCCCGGGTTAGGCCTCCACCTCCTCCGGGGCTGCTCTTGAGGCTGGTCCCGGGGATTCTCCTTCTTTGCTTCCATCGCCAAACAATCTCTCAGCTGTCCCCGCTCTATCAATTTTTCTATCTCGTTCCTCAGCATCCTACACCCCTCTGTCGAATGTCCATAAGACTTGTGATAGGCGCACCATTTGTCCGCATTTTCCCTAGACCCTTGGATAGGCAACGGATCCGAGAACAAATCCTTGTGGATAGCATGGATCTCCGTTCGGGATTTGCTGAGCGGGGTGAAACTGTCTGCTCTTGCCCGGTTTACCGGCGCGGGAGCAGGGTCCCTTCTACTTGGGTCAACCGTCCTCCTTCTTTCCATCTTATCCGGGAGGAATCCCCCAGATTCTTCTTTTCTCTTCCGCGTGGCATCATTAACCGCACAGTACAGTTGCACCGCCATCTGCAGGTTGTGAAAGGTTTCCGGGATGTTTTCCATCAACTTCTGGAACAACGCCATATCCCTCAGGCCATTTATAAACCCACTAATCACCGCCTTCTCCTGCTGCTGCCTGTCGACGACCTTCATGCTGTCGTCCATGTACCTTCGATAGTATTCCATTGACCCTTCCACAGCCTTCTGCCGGGTGGCCAGAAGCTCAGTCAGCTGCTTTCCTTCCTTCTTTAACCCGGCGTATCTGAACAGTAAAGCCTTAGAGAAATCGTAATAATCTCTGAGGCTTTCTCGGGGCAAGGAATCGAACCACGAAAGACAGTTTCCTCTCAGGTAACAGCCCACCAACTTGCATCTCAATTCCTCCGGGAAGTCCCTTGACACCATTAGGTTCTGGTACGTCCTGACAAACTCTTCCGGGTCTGTCTCTCCATTGTATGTTGGGATTCCCTCCGGGGTCCGGAGGCCCGACGGCCATGGGTACGCAAGCACTCGAGGGACCCAAGGGGAGGTAGGTTTCTAGGGGTGATAACGAGTCGATCCGATCACGATCATCACTATGTTCATGATCGACTCGTTTAAATTTTGAGGTGATCACGATCCGATCGCGATCAAAGCGATCAAAATAATTCATGACCATGATCGGATCGTTTAAAAATTATAATGATCGCGATCTGATCGCGATCGACTCGTTTAGATAATCGATCAGATGATCAATGATCAGTAACGATCGGCTCGATCAAATGATCAATGATCAATCATGATCAGTTTAAAAGTTTTTTAAAAAAGTTAAAAATTAACAAATTACTAGAAAATAATTCATTTAGATGTATATATTTATATTATATTAATCGATTATCTTATCGATCGATATCGATCACCTTATCGATCTGTTCGCGATCATGATCGAGTTTTAATGTCTATGATCGTTGATCGTTCATTTATTAAACGATCAAAAAATTTTGATCATGATCGGCTCATTTATTAAATGAACGATCTCGATCCGATTTTTAACCGATCCGATCGCGATCCGATTAACGAACGCTCGTGATCGTGCTCACCCCTAGGTTTAGCCCTGTTTCTTCCCACCAGTTTGTCTAGTCGAGCCTCCAAAGAGTTGGGGTCCTGCTGCGCCACCTGATAGCCCCGCGTCCTATCGTCCTCCCGATAGTATCTCTCCGGGTAACCGTAGTTCATCCCCATTGATCCATGCATGGGCATGAAATACTGGATCGGGTTCCCCTGGTTCCAGGGGCCTGATAACCCAACGACTCCGCCGGCATGGCTGGCAGGCCATACCCAATTTGTCCCGCCCCCCAGCTGGAACGCGGGTAATAGGGTGGAGCGTGTGGAACCAAATTCGATTGTTGTCCCGTAGCCACTCCCCCTCCGACCCCGAAACTCGGAGGGAAAGAATGTGGGACGGTGGAAGAGTTCACACGCCCCTGTGTCCTTGGCGGCTGAACGACTCCGTCCAGGTCAATAACCTCTCTTTGGTACCCCCGTAGAGGGCCTGCCGGGTTCCCCCCAGGTTCCCTCCGCCTACGACTTTCCCGGGTAAAGAGTACCCACTGGCGGTACAACTCCTTGTTGGCTCTCATGAACTCCAACGCCGCCAATTCCTCCGCCTCGGCTAAGGATTGCCCCTCCTCCCGGGCTTCAGGCCCCTGGGCCCGGGGACTGCCTCCCCCGTCGGGCCTTGGTCCTTGCTCCTCCTGGTACTCTCTTTCCGAGTCGGCTTCGTCAGAGGCAGTTTCCACGTGGCCATCCTGCGGTACCCCTAGCTCCCGCTGGTGTCTAGCCTCCTCCTGCAACTGCCTCAAGGTCACATCATCTCCCGGGGGTGGAAGAGAACCACCCCCTGAAGGTGCCGCGTTCTTCTTCGGGCGCCCGCGCCCTCTCCTTGGCGACTCCATCATGCGAAGGTGGAAAGGTCCCACTGGGCGTGCCAATTGATGCTACCGAAATCCGTCCGTCTCCGGGGGTTGACGCTACCCGGGTCTCCTTCTTAGTCGGCCCGCTACAATCCTGCAAAACAATCCCCGGGAGGCGTCCCGGGGAAGAAGCTCCAGCGTGATGATGAGATGGGGATAGCGGAGAAGGTAAACGTACGGAAGGTGTTCTCAATATAAGGTAGAGAGATATCAGTCACATACCTTATTCACTGTTTGAGGCTAGTATTTATAACTGAGCTTTGCCTGCTTTGAAGATAAGCTGCAGGACCACCTCCCTTGTCATCATCTGTCCTCTTTCTTGTCCGGACATGTCTCTAACCGGGAAAGGTGCCTCTCCGTTAGTTCTGGGCCGCGGGCCCTCTTCCAGGCCCATCAGGGCTCTGGGCCGGTATTATCAGCCTTTAAATATTGGTACACCTAAATATTGGAATGGAAAAGTTCTCTGAGACATGGAGGTAATGTTTCTAATCATTGCAATTCTCAGAGAGCTAGTTTTCCTACCCACAAAAAAATGCACTTTTACTGAAATTAACTAGCTGACCAGATGCAGTTTGATAGTGCTCAAGGAAAGTAACCAAATTGGTCAAAGATTTTTTAGTTGCCTGCATAAATATGACAGTATCATCAGCATAAGAGAGATGTGAGACATCTACAACTCCTAGTGGCAATTTAAATCTATCGATCCAACCTAGTTGAAACATATGCTTGAGACCTCTATTTAGCAACTCGGTTATGAAGTTGAAAAGAATAGGAGATAGGGGATCTCCCTGTTTCAAGCCTCTGGATGGTTTGAAGAAACCATATGGTGAGCCATTGATCAGAACTGAAAACCATGCTGAACTGATGTTCCTTAAAATAACAGAGACAATGTGACCATGAAAACCATATTTTATTAACAAAGAGTTCAACATTGGCCATGATACTCTATCAAAAGCTTTGGACATATCTAGCTTGAGTATAGTATTTAAACTTTGTCCAGGCTTATCTAGTAATCTGACTAACTTCTGCATAATAAGTATATTATTAGAGATTTCTCTTCCTTCAATGAAGGCTGATTGTTCCTCTGATATGCATTTACTGATCACAGGCTTCAGTCTATCAGCAATGATTTTTGAACATATTTTATTTGAAAAGTTGGATAGACTGATTGGCCTATACTCAGCAAAACAAGTTGGAGTTTGCACCTTTGGGATTAGGGTAATTAGTGTACTGGAAAAAGCTTTGTGCATTGGGACTCCACGCAAGAATTCCTTGACTGCAGTCAACAAATCCAGTTTGATGATATCCCATGTTGCCCTATAAAATTTCCATTGAAACCATCTGGTCCAGATGCACTGAATTCCCCTAAATTGAAGACAATTTGCTTTAGTTCTTCCATTGCCACTGGTCTAAGAAGAGCAGTGTTGTCTTCATCTGTGATTGTACTAGGGATATAACTTAAAAAATGGGAGAGATCTTGTCCTGTTGGGTCGATGTTATCATCGGTGAGTAGAATTTTATAGAATGTTGCAGCTGCTGCTCCTATATGATCCTGATCACTGATCCAGTGGTTGTCTCCTATATTTATTTTGTTAATCCCTAGTCTAGCATGTTTATCCTTTACACTCTGATGGAAAACTTTGTATTGTTATCCCCGTTTTTAAGCCAATGATATCTAGATTTTTGTTGCCAAAAGATCATTTCTTGATGTAACAGGGATGTATGTTCAGAGTGTAAAGCTGTGAGGTCTAAGAGGTCATCAGAGAGTACTGATTGATCATACCTAGCTTCTAGATCTACAATCTGTGACTCAATGGTCTTTATCTTGTCAAAGATATTTCCAAAGGTCATTTTATTCCATGCAGTAAGATGTGTTTTGAGCCATTTTAATTTGATTGAGAATCTCAGCATACCTTGCTCTTCCAGAGGAATTGCCCAGTTTTCTGAGACCTCGGTTAAAAAGGATGGGTTCTCAATCCACATGTTCTGGAATCTGAAAGCTCTAGGATATGATTTTTCATTTATCTGAGTATCTAGCAGAAGAGGATTGTGGTCTAATGGGGGTCTACCTAAAACTTGCACAGTTGAAAGGGAGTATTTTTGAAACCGTTGTGAGTTTGCTAAGGTCCTATCGAGCCTCTTTGCTACCTTATGATTGAGTTTTCTACCATTTGTCCAGGTAAGAGGGTTCCCTACTATATTTATCTCAAGCAAATTATTGGAGTTAATGAAATTATCAAACTCTAATATTCCATTTATTTCAGGGGAAGAAGTCCCCTTGTATTCAGAGAGTGATCTAATAACATTAAAATCTCCAGTCACTAAACATGGCATTACAGAGTTTGAAAATGTCACCGATAAAATATCAAACATTTTTTTTCTCTCAGTTCTATCATGGAAACCATATATAGCAAAAATCTCAAAGACAAGGGGGTTAGACAAGTGATTTACCTGTAAATGTGTAAATTGATCATGTTGTAAAATCAAGGACCCTAGAAAATCATGTCTAAAAAATATCCATGGCCTTGAATCAGAAGAAGAGAAAGCATTTTGAAATCCTAGTTCATTTTTAAAATGGTCAATTTTGTCAATTTTTTGCTTAGTTTCAATAATAATTAGAATTGAGATTCTCTGAGTTTTTACAATGTTTTGCAATCTCAACAAAGAATTATTGATACCTCTCGCATTCCATGTTAATAATTTAACATTCATTGACAACATTGGTTTTTGATTTGGCACGAGTGGTGACATTAGGGGTTTTTAAAAAGTTCCTAACATCTTGATTGAGTTGAGAGGTACCTGATGTGTCAGACTGAGAAAGAGTGATTCATCTTTTTCTTACATGTGAGAGTATTAGTCTTCTTGGATGGTACAGGTTTCTCAACAGCAGCCGAAGTTTTGACTGAGGCTTTGACAGCAACAACAACAGATGTTTCTGGTGATTGGTGTGCTTCAGCTGGGAGAGTAGTATGATCCTCAGATTGATGGTACTCATCCGATGGTTCAAGATTTGTTTCTGTTTGCTGAATGGGATCGGAATTCATCATTACTTCCTCCTCTAAAGTTGGTTCTGGTAGTATCTGTGCTGAGGAGGCTTCTGAGTTGGTATGATCTGGTAGGAATAGAGGGGATATCTTCACCTGAGGAGATATTTCCACATGAGGGAGTTCTGCATTACCCACATTGATGATCTGTGCAATCTCCTGGGCATCATCCATGATTTCTTCATCTTGAAGGGCATCATCCATGATTTCTGATTCATCTTGAAGGACAGCAAATTTGGAACAGAGACTGATATGGAAATCTTTGAATTCCTTGGTGAGGAGTTCTATGTTAGCAAATTTGGGATAGGGTGTCTTGTTTTTCTTCGGATGCATGTCATCAGTGGTTTTCCAGTTTCTCTTGGATGCTTTGTTCAGAACTTCTACCCATTTAATTGATGGAGGAAGCATACCAGCTGGCACCCATTCTAATTGCTTGAGAAGTAGCATATCAGAATCATTGGCTGAGTCTTCTTTAAAGGTGAGTGTGTCTGGAGCATCCATAAACTCTTGATCATCCTCCTCAGCCACTATGGGAAGCTTTCCCATTTGTTTCTTGGATAGTTTGACCACATGTTCCACAGTCTTTGAAGACGGGGGTAAGGGTTTACCCTGGTTTGGTTTGGACTTGTTAGCTGCTGGTTTGTATATCGGCTTAGTGGCTTTGGGTTCCTGGGTAACTGGCTAGCTGGTTTTTCCTTTTCAGAATCATAAGTAGAGCATTCACCTATATGATGGCCTATTCTTGAACATTTAGTACAATAGGATGGATGCTCTTCATATGAAATCTTGTACCATTTGTGTACAGTTTTAGAACCAAGTCTAACCCTATCAGGAAACTGGCCAGTTAAATCCATTTCCACACAAATCCTAGCGGTAGATGGTCTAGTTAGATTCTGAGTTGGTGGGTCAGCAAAAATCAAAGTCCCAAGTCTGCTAGCTATCAAAGGTATGTAATCATAGTCTAGAGCAAAAGCAGGTGGAGATTCAATAGTCAACCAAATTGGAACTAAAGGTGGTTCTTCATTAACATCAAAGTATCTGGTCCATTTAAGTACCTTCATAATCGAGCCTCCGATGTTCCAGTTCCTTTTTATCCAGCATCTCTGAATATCCTCATCATGATGGAACTTGATGAAGATGTTGTTGTTATCCAGCGTCGTGATTGTTGCATCGCCTAGGAAGCCGATTTTCTTGAACTGGTGCCTTATGAAGGATAGAGCTGGTCGACCGCCCTGGAAATTGCCTACCGGGTGCTTGTTGAAGGGTTCCGACATGATGTCGATGTCCGAATCATCGAGTAAGACAGTGATCTCACCTTTGAATTCGGTGATGGGATTGAGTAGGAGGTTTCTGGATTTGGGGATAACGAAGGTGGAAGCAATTGGGCTGTTTGCGGTTGCGATGGTGGTATGATTGGCGATTTTCCACCACCCGGAGGCAGTAGAGCCACCATAGATGGTGACGCTCAACAGGAAAAGCGACGGCAATCAATACGTTATCGGGGGAATCTATCCGTTTATTAACTGTGTGGGAAGCGCGGGGAGCGCGTGGGGCGGAAAGTTAGAGAGAAGGCAGAGCGCGAGGTTTTAGAGAGAGAAAGCACTTTATATGCGAATCCCGGGTGAAAATATTGAGGTTCAACATAAGGTTGTGACTGTGAGTGTTTCCGATGGTTCTAGCTGGATGCTTGTATCTCATTTATCCATTTTTGGAGTTCAATTGCTCTCTTTGCATAACAACCATGAATGTTATAATGACCACGTCCACACCCGCGGGCTCGATCACGACCTCGATATTTCTCATTGTGGGCTATCACGTTTTCTTTTAAGAAACGGAGTCACACTAGTTGGTCGGGTCTCATGGTTTTCATGGACTTTTGTGTCACCACCACGGTCATTATATAACGAGTAATGATAGAGAGAGGGAAAATTCATAGGGAGAATTAATAGGGAATGATGTGTCAGTATATGTGGCAAGTCCATGTCATAATGTCCAAAAATGAAAAATCCCCTTAAAATTTAAGAATCCTTCCAAATCTAATCCTCCTGCTTTCACCATCAATTACTCAATCACTGAAATTTTTAAAACACCCAAACATTAAAATTTCATTAATTAATTATTTCCTCTAATAGCATTCTATAATATGCCATGAATCAAAAATTTCATCTTTGTCGAGAAAAAAGTGCAACTGAATATGAGATCAACAATGCAATTCTTGCCAAAGAAGATGTATTCTTCAATTATTTTCGTCTGATTTGATCTTAATTGAAATAAAAATAAATGCAATGATAAAATGTTGCAATTTCCGCCAAAGCATATGTAATCATCAGTTCTTTTCGTCTGATTTGAACTAAATTGAAATAAAAATAAATGCAATAAGAAAATGCTTCTTTATTATCATTGCAGATGTATCATAAGTTCTTTGTCTGATTTGAACTAAATTGAAATAAAATTAGGTATAAATGCAATGAAGTCTTTGATTCATTTTATATCATAGAGTTTTATTAGAGAACCTAAGTTAGTAAAATTTTAATGTGAGAGAATTCTAAAAGTTGCAAAGATTGAAAAATTGATTATGAAAGGAGGATGATTAGATTTGGAAGGAAATAAGATGGTTTTTTATTTTTGGAAATTGTGACGTGGAATTGCCACATACACTGACACGTCATTCCCTATTAGTTCTCCCTATAAATTTTCCCGCTCTCTATCATTACTCTTATATAACCGACCACGTTCATGCCTTTGCCCATGCACATGGTCTTTACCATGGCATTCCTGATAAGTTTTCGTACTTATTTCAGGACATACGACAACGCCACTTGGGCGGACTTAGTGGTTTTTCATCAAAAGCTCATTATTTTGCCCGCGACAAGAAATCGGTTCAAATATTTCTTTTCACGATATTGCTAGTTTAATAGCACATTCGATGCGTGAAAAGTGGAGAATGTCTTTTCATCAACGACTCTCTCTTCGCATGATTTCAATCATGAACTGATTTCAATTGTTGTTGAATTATGCTTACTTATAATCTTTAAATCATGTAAGCATAAATTCATCCAATCTTATTGAGCCTTTGGAAGAAATAACACAATAGGGTGGTCATACCTTTGTTTTAAGGTTTACCCTCAAGACACACGGATCTTTCACTGTTTAACATTTAGTCTTGAACCCTTTATCATGGTGGTGACAAAGAAAGACTTTGGCTTAGTAGCCTTGATTTCTCAAGATTAAACACATTCAAATGAATCTTGGCATATAGAACTTATGACATATAATTTTAAAAATATCAAGAGTGTCAAACTCAAATTTTGAAGATCAAACATGTGGAGTACAATAATCAACAAAATAAAAACTTACCAAACTTACTTACTTGGATAGACTCAATTGATTAGTGCTCGTGCTGATAACGTGTTAATTATATGCCACTAATTAAATAGTGTATATTATCCCCATCAATCTACAAGTTAAAGAAATGGAACAAGATAATGAGAAGGGAGAGTAAAGAGAAGATTTGATTCTCCACTTAAGGATGATCTTACAAAGGAAAAAATGGCCTCTATTTATAGGCCTACAAAGGGAGGAGAAGAGTACTCTAGAAGATAGCTTTTACTTGGAGCCAAAGTTTGTAGTGGTTATGTTTTGGAGCCAAAGCAAGCTCATGACACAATCTCTATGTGCTCAAATGGACATCCACAAATTAATTCATAACAACTACAACCATTTTTCAATTTAAAAGTGTCATATTAACCATCCATGAATTAATTAAGATAATTGATTTCAAAAAAATTAAGATAATTATATTAAATCAACTCTTTTATAATAGACGACTTCCTATAGATGTTGTTTTATAAATTATAAATTATTTTTTGAAAAATGTTTAAATTATAAATAATTTTTTGAAAAATGATAATAAAAGATTATATATATTAATAATTAGAGAATGTCTCATGTAAGGTTTCATTACAAGAAGGGAGTGTCATATTATTAGATACAATCATTTTAATTATTTGGGCCATAAAACATAAAAGATCAAGGAATAAAGTGAAAATATATTGCCCAAAATTTGAAAGATCAAAGCAAATAAAATCATCAGGCCTAAAATATAAAAGATCAAACCAAAAAAAAGCAAACCAAAAAAAGATCAAATTCAAGTATAAAAACATCAGGTTCAAACAAAAATAACTCAAATAATTAAAATAAATGTTTAGTAACTCCTATCTTGTAGAAGATGGGGTACTTTTGGTCTGCCCTTACTGTAAGGTGCGCTTATTTGAGACTTTTTCTAATGACAAAGAATAGCATATATTATAACATAATCAAATGAGGCCGCAGTACCTTTCTAGTAGTATATTTGAATTTTTTTTCAGTTAAATAATTATTTTACTATAGACTGCAATGTTATATTTTTCCGGATTCCCTTATCCTTTGCAAAATGTAAATCCTAACCTAGCCCCATAATAAAAATAAATGTTATTCTAGCCCCCTAACCTTTCATTTTTACTTCAAATCACCCTATTCTGTTAGTTTGGATGTTAAGTCAAACTTTTCATCCATATTTTAAGGGGCAATCATGTCACTTTCTTATAAAACAAGGGAAAATTATTGTAAAGGGCATAATAAGAAGTAAATTTAATATTTAAGGCGTAAAAATTTCAATATTTCTACTAAGGGCATAAAATAAATTTTATAATTGAATAATACTTAAGTGACTACTCTACCCTTTAATAAAAAGCCACATTACAATAGTTGAATAGATGAAAGTCTTCCCCTTACTCTGTTATTTCTTACCAAACTTTTTCTCATTTTTATATTATACTAGGTAGGAGTAACTGCACTTCGTGCAGCACTAACCCGGCCTATGAACAAGACCATGGTGTTTCTTCAGGTCAGCCTCAAATCATGCTTCCATCGTATATCTATGTACCACTGGAACACCAGTTCCTACTAGTGGATGATCCAAAGCTTAAAACCGTGTCTTTATTTTTAGTCATCATGGGTTTGGGTTCATGGAGACAAAGTGTTTGTTTAAATACTTGAAACAATCTGAAATGTAGTAAAAATATGAAGAATATAGGAGTACAAACGGTTGAGACGAAGACAGTATAAATGGAAAAGGGGCAAAAAAAAAATTCAGACTAAGAAAGTATTGGTTCATTGTGTAAGTCGAATTGTAATCTATAGTCTAGATTCACTTTCTCTCTCCTCGAAGACCCAGCAAAAAACTTCAGTTCGGCGGGGTGGCCTCCGGCGAATCCCGCCGCGTCGGTCACCCCCGCCACCCCCTCCTCCTTTTAGATAGTTTAGTTTAGTTACTTAGGTAGTTTACCACTTTTTCCCTCGCAAAACTACAGAACCAAACCCCAATCGACGGAGCGCACGAGCCAACACAATTTTCGGCCAGACACGCAGCTCCGATCGGGTCACCTAAGATCGGAACGCTGCAGAGCTGGATCGGACGGAGATAGCGGACGCCCAGCCACTCGCCGGACCGGCCAGGCGGGTTCGCAGCAGATCTCAATGGGCGGCGGTTAACGGCTTCCATCACCGGCGGCTCCACTTGGTGTCGAGGATCACGGCGGGGTCACGGTTATGCGGGCACGGCGGGCTGGCACGGGCCACTCCTGGACGGATCCGGCGAGATCCCGTCCAGTCGAGGAAGTCCGGTCTGGGTCCAGGTCCAGCAGCGCCTAGCGGCGGCTCACCTAGCTTCGTCTCCCGGCTCGGCCGGCTCAGGTCTCATGACCCCGGGTCGGGTCGTGTCGGGCCCGTGGTTCAACCGGCTCGGTCCGACTTGGTCACCTGGTTCTGGTCCAATTAGAGGGTGAGGTGGTTTTTTCCTTTCTATTATTGTAGTAGATTTTATGAATAAGGTCAGGAATATTTGATCTGGGTATTATTTGTCAGTTTTAGTTTACCGGATGGGTACGTTTCTATTTCGAATAAACTTTAGCTGACTTCAACTCTTGTTTATATTGTGGGTAAGGAGAAATCCGAGTCAGAGTAGTAATTATACATATTCTGGCGATATCCTCAAATATGAACTACATTTGTAGACCATGGGAGCTAGTGCAGCTTTTCTCGTGTTAGATAATACCTTGTTTCAAATTTCTATACTGTGTGTTATTTGCTAGCTAGTTGGACCCGAATTGGTTGGAATCTGCACATAGTCTTGACATTATAGTAGGGGATATGATTTGGAACCGGTCTTTTTTGCGGAATTGTCCTGACAGACTTGGTGAGTAGCCTTGCCCATTTGTTTGTTATATCTCTCTGAACCCTTAATTGGCGAGAGAGAAAACCCCACGGGCTTCTGGACTAGGTAACATTTGTGCCTAGACTAGTAAACTTTGATTAGATAGTTTAGAATGCAAAGTTAAGGTGCTACGCTTGTCAGGTAGTTTCAGACAGTAGATTTGTAAGATGTATCTCCTTTTTGATGTAAGCCTTCGGGCACCATTGCCTTCGGGCAACACCTTGCTTCCAGGCGAAAGCCTAGGAATTAGCCTTCGGGCTACACAGCCTTCAGGCAACACCTTGCTTCCAGGCGATAGCCTAGGAATTAGCCTTCGGGCACATCGCCTTTGGGCCACCTTTATATTTTATTTTATGTTGCTTGGGTTGAGGAGCCGTCAATAATCCTCAAGATTCGCCTTCGGGCATAAAAAAAAATTACTGGTTCAGGAGTTTAAACAAAGACTTTATTGCATGAATCTGAACCTAAACTACAGAAAAAATGACACAGTTAGAAAACTTAGTGAAAACAGCACAAATGCCTAACCATAGAAGGGAAAAGAGAATTGTTGCGGCATTTTATTAGTCGAACTAATACCATATCCCATATAGTAATGGGGGTTGCTCCATGCAGGTCCATTTTTCTCTTGCATGTCCGTATTTTTACCATAATATCCCTAATATTGTTAAGGCAAAAAATGGGTTTGAGATCATAGGGTTCCATCAGGGAGCATTATGGTAAAATGTGGACCTGCAAGAGAAAAATGGACCTACATAGAGAAATTCCTTATGGTATTTTTTAACAAAAATATCACTTTTATTTTTCACAGTATAAAATGCAGAAATTCCGCTACTGTGTTCATTCAACAATAAAATGGTATTCTAAATGAAAAATAAACACAACACTTAATATTTTATACTAATGAATCTGGTCTTTTCTCGAGCCGATGCATTTATGGTGTGGATTATTTTTAAGTGAGCATATTTTTGGTTTCCTTTCTTAGTGATTTAATTTGTTTCATGTATGATATATGGTTGTTTATGAATATGAAAACCTATACAAGGATGATCGAAATCAAACTCTACACTAATCCCCTTCAGAGAGGGTTTTAGGTCAACTGGTGGGGATAATGTTATCAGTGTAGAAAATATTGTGTCAGGTAAAAATTCTGAATCCATCAAGTGATCTTGGACATGATCTTTTTCGCAATCCATCATGTGAAACATTACATATTCCAGAATTTTGTTTATTAAACAGAGGTTTGCAAAGAGAGAAGCAATATTTGTATTCAGGGTTGGATTGTAGGGAACGTACCTATTTAGTGCTGTTAGGAGAAGTGTATATAACGAACACAAGGGACGGCCTGTAGAACAATTAAACGAAATCATATTATGAAGACAATGAAGATCAATAAGCAAAGCTTAGGTATAGTACATAATTTATTTTTGGTCAGATCAATTTATTGTCTACCGCGGCAGACCTTAAGTGGTTATAGGCTGCTCAATCGTTAACCTATTTAAATGATCCAAAACGGTAGATTATAAGTTATCGTGCTGGGATAGTAAGGATATAAAAATAAATCAAAGCACAGTTATAATTTCTCAGTTATAGATTTCAAAACTATGGTTACATCTGGTGTGGCAATATGAGACAAGGGGTGCATTTTTCGAGTTTCAAAATCTGTTTCATCACTGATTTGTTAATGAAATCTGATCGCTCATCAAAACAAGAATATTTTCCTTTTAAATATGTAGAAGCACAAGCAATATCTTCAAATTTTTAATTCTTATTACTTTTAGAAGATTGACGTATTATTGGAAACTAAAGTGAACGTTTGTTACCTGGAAATACGACAGGGGAGGATACAGTAGCTGTGCAAAAAATGGCAGCGGCAGTGTGAACACTAGACGAACCGATATGAGTGGTTAAACTGGAAGAGCTGCACTGTGTGTGTCTGTTAATTCTGCCATATGAGAAACAAGGGTAGGAATTAATGTCAGAAAAGAATACATAATTGCAAACTTTGCTGATGACTTTGAGGTTGTGAAATTGAACAGTATCAGAGACATATAAAATGAACTCCTAGTTCTAATCCTGCCTGCACCATTGATTTAAAACAGAAGCAAAGCCGTTGGATGGAAAATGTTACAATTTGGGAGGTAAAAATGAAATTTAAAGAGGACTTCAAAGAAATGAACCGAGCTTAAGAAAGGGGAAATTTAATGGAAGGGTCAGTTAGCATTCTTCATTCATTTAAATTTGGGCTGCTAAATTTTGGAAATAGTCACAGTTTGACAGATAGGAAAAGGCATGTATTCAATAAGTAAAATGAGTGTTCTCAGTAGTAAGTATTGACAGTATAAGTAAATGGAGTGTTTCACATAGGAGTTGTTTGTGGAGATATAATTTTAACAGCTGTAGAGATACAATTGTAACTCCTGTCAAAAGCATTAACAATTTTCATTTGTTGTACGAAAACAGGGAAAGGTGGGAAAAAAATGGCTGAGGAAGTTTACCTGCTAAAATTTACTGAGGAATCTCTTCAGGAACTTGTGGTTTAATTGTGTAAATACGGTGTTCATGGACCTGTAAACAGAATATAAGATCACTTAAAAAACATGAAGGATGATAACCAGATAACTGAAGTTAAAGGCGGATTGAAAAATTGGTTATGATAATGACAGACCGTACCGGGTAGTATAAAAAGCTGCAAAGCAACTGAAACACAGGGGACCGCACCGGTAGTGTATGTACGAAAAACCTGGAAGAAAATAAGTATGACGTTAAAGACATTCTGAAATCGATGATTATGAATTAAAGGTTACTGTACTGATTCCACAACCATACAAGAACTGGAAAATGCAGCAGACAAGTTGCTATCTCTATAAACATATGATGCAACCACAACATTATCATTTTCTACCAAATGTAACTATTGATGAAAAGTTTATGAAATAAATATTGATTTTAAATTGGTTCTCCACAACCGTAATAAATACTTCACACCTTTACAGGTGTATAGGAATGTATGCAGAACACGGCTGGTTCTGGTCAGAGGTGGTTAGCAAACAAAAGGGACCAGTTTAAACTGAATTCTGTCACACCATATCCAAGTTTAGGTAACTGAAATATATTTAACCTTTTTTTAGTCAGCACTTAATGAACCAACGTCATAATCTGATCATCAACTTAGTAGTCTATCATTGAGTAAAAACTGTAATATACAAAAATGCAAGTTGAAAAACTATAAAGCTGGCAGCAAACTTAAGTTTATTCTATGAGCACCAAAGGCTAGAACACACAACATGTCCGAACTGTACAATTATATGAAAGGACTCATTTTTTGTCTATCCAAACTGTACCTCATTCTATTAAACCCTAAAAACCCCTAAAGGAACATTCCTAGCCCATGAAAACATATAAATTAATAATTTGGCAGTGAATAAAATAAATATGAGAACAGAAATTCACATGAAAATTCAAAAATGCTAGGTCAGGCAATATATCGAACACCTAGTGTGTGCTAATTAATTGTAGTTCAGGAAGTAACCGCATGAGCTGGTGATCAAAGGATAGTGAAGCCAAGGGAACTAAGGACATAAATAAAAGACCGGGGGCTACTGGTTACAAAAGTATGGTGATTTGGAGCAGAGTCATACCTGATCAGAAGACGAAGAGTATCTCTGTTAGGAAAGAGAGTTTCGAATGAGTGGGTTTTGAAACGGAAAAATGGAGAAGAGGCCACGTATGTGCAGCTTAACAAGAGGGCGACGCGTCTTGGTCGTCGAAATCGGCGAAGAATATAAGGCGGTGTTGTAAAGCAACAACGGGGACCGGGCAGAGACGGTAGCAGACTATTAAGAAGGAGAAGGAGAGAAACCGACAAATCTTTTTTTAACGTAGAAGTGACCGTCTACCGTACCTGTACCGGCTCATATGTTGAAAGATTTTCTTTCATATAGTAATAGATTACAATTTGATACGAATATGGTATCAAATATCATAAAATAATTAGTTAGATTTTTTCCTTACCAAGCTTTAGAGTTTTTCCTAAAATGGTGTTTTAATCTTAGTAAGATTATATTTATTTTCCTTATAGTTGTAGGAGTTGATTATTATTTTCTTATATTATTGGTAGGATTAGGAATTTTATTAGGGTTATAAATATTGCTCTTCTCATTGTAATAGACAGATTTTGAGACTTTAAGATTAATACAAGAGATTTCGTGATTCGGGAATTTCGACTTTGAGCTGTGTGTTCAATTTTAAGACTCGGTTGCAGTCGCCCCAGGGACGGTGGTTCTTGGTTCTCCAGGTAATTATTTGACGGTTGTTAGGTAATTATCATATCCCGGGTAATTATTTGACGACTGTTGAATAATTATCATATCCGGTTCGTGTTTATTTTGCAAGTCCGCTGAAACCAAGTGAGTTACGTGGAATATTCACATCACAATTATTGGCACATTACGGTAAGGGCATGTCAAAAGGAGACTATATTCTACAACATTGAAGGATATTATACAATTATTTTAATTATTTGAGTTATTTTTGTTTGGGTCTGATGTTTTTATAGTTGAGTATGATCTTTTATTTGGTTTGATCTTTTTTTTGGTCTTTTAAATTTTGTGCCTGATATTTTTATTTGGTTTGATCTTTTAATTTTTAGCAATATATTTTCAATTATTTCCTTGATCTTTTATGTTTTATGGCCCAAATAATTAAAATAATTGTATATTAACCCTCAATCTGGGCATGCCCTTACTGTAAGGGGACCTTACAAGAGACGTTCTAACTTTCATTTTCTATACACTTTTTATTTCTTCCTATTTTTTTTTCAATTCATATTCTTTCTTTTCCGTTATTCTTCACCTCTAATTCAAATAAAAATATAATAATATTCATACATAATATTATCAATTATAAATTTATATATTTATATATTTTCATTGAAAACAATTTGGGCATTGACCGAGGGTGCTATCTAGTAAAAAATCACACCACGGTGGAGGGTACCCCAAACCCTGGCAAAGGCCTAATAGCTAAAATATAGTGACGTTCAATAATTCAACGTGAAGGCGGTTCATAAGATTTCAAAGAATAATTATAAACACTAATTTTTCTCGATATCTAAAACGGTAATAAATATCTATCAATTACATAAACACTAAATTTTCTTGATATCAACCTTCTTCTTCAATCTTTTCCCCATCTTCCCATCATGGGGAGATGGGGGAAATCGTCGCTTTTCTGTTTATTGATTCGTTATTACATTGAATAAGTGTGATTCACACATTAAAATTGTTCTCGTATTGATTGGCAGAATCCATGATTTAGTTGTTCGTCGATGTTTTGATCTCGATCTGATTGGACAGGCCGTGGTTTGTGTTTTTTGTTTATAGTTCTTGATCTGGTTATGCGGATCGTGTTCCCGTTCGTGATCTATGCTTTTCAAGGGTTTACAATTTGAAGAACATAGACCGTGTTTTGGATCTAGTTGTATTACAGTTGTAGCAGATCCTTGATTGGCGCAATGATTGATGCGGGAGACGATCCTCTCTGCCGAGCGGTTGTGGTGTTCACGGTTGCAAAATAATATCCCTAAGGGTGGTATTACAGTTTTTATTGGATCTCTCAATTTGTAATATTACAGACGGTATGAGTCTGCTTTGCATATGATTTAGTTAGCCTTGCAATAAACTAGTTAATTAGATGTTGATTCCACTTGTAATCGCTTCTGGGCGTTTTCCCAGTACCATGAATGAATTTTTCAAAAAAATTACATAAACATTAAAGTACAAAAGAAAAAAATTAAATTGGAGTAGTATTTGAATGTAATTTTATTTTATTTCTTGCATTAGAAATAAAATGCAAGCCAAATACTGAAGCATTTATTCTTATGGTCCATAATTGAGCAAATTACTGCACAAAACATATTATAAATTCTTTATTTTTATCAATTATATTTCCCCAATTCTTATCCTATCTTCATACACCTGCCTATATATATAATCATCCACTACAAATCTACCATATTAGCTGATATCAAGCTTTTTTTCTTACCGAACATGGCGGAGAGAACCGTCTTGGTGTGTAGGCAAGGGTGGAGGGAGGTAGGCTAGTGGTAGCTTTAGCCTCCACTAGAAAGTACAAATTTAGTTTTAAAATTTTTTAAAAAAATTCTGAAGTAACCCCAAAAAAAATTTAAAACACAAATTAGCACCCACCAGAAATTATAAAATTATAAATTAGCCCCCACAAAAAAATATTCCTGGTTCCGCCACTGTGTGTAGGGATGTTGCCACCAAGTTGAGGGCATCATTGATGTCAAAGTCCACCATTTTCTGTTCTAGGGCTCCAACTTCATAAACATTATACTCCTTAACCAAATCCAAGATTGAGTTGGTAGACAAAGGCCTCACCGCCAAGTCATCCTTCAACATGTAAGTCCTCTCATCCACTTCCACATCTCCACCGCCCTCTGCCGCCACTACTCTTGTCATGAAGAAAGCCGGTCGCCCTGCTGCATCAGATGGGTTTTGACAAGTTTAACGACGGTGCCCATCGGCAAAGACAGGTTTTTGAGCAAGAAATCGACTGTGTGTTTGTCTGCCTCGGCGAAAAGAACTCTGTCACCTTTGGTATCCATCACCAGCTTCAGAATCATCTTTGGGCTAGTCATGAACTTGTCCAAGGCTTCCATTTCATGAGTTATCTGAAATTTAGATATTCATTGCAAGTTGCAATATTATTCACTGAAACATATATTGCAATATGTAATAATATTACCTGACTGTAAATTTTCGCATCAACACGGCGAAACAGGAGGATCCACTCCCTATCGCAGCATGATTCATTGACTACCAGCCAATAATGATCGGAACCGCGTTCATGACTATTAGAATTAACACTCACTGCCATAAATAACTTTTACGGCCCGCATTTAAAGAGTACACAGAAAGCAATTTCTCGAAACATAATATTTGTCCTACATAGAACACCATGAAGAGAATCAGTTGAGAAGAGAATCTATAACGTTAGCAGAGTGCCAGAGTGGAGAAAACAACCTTAATGTTGTTATTGAGCAGACTGTTGTGGTATTCCAGAGCAACCAAAGCATATTTCACTAATTCTTGTGTCACTTTTGTGTTGTGAACCAAATCAACAAGAGCAAATGATGGAGCAAACGACAAGTCTTCCGAGCGGCTTCTTGTCAAGCAAAAGTTTCAAGGAATCATCATGATTTCTTAGAAATTAAGGGTTGAATTTAATTGAGGTCAAAACATTTATTACTGTACAAACATGCCTTTCAATATTGGGTGAACGTGAAGGGTCATCCAACAACACCAGAAATTTGGAATCACAGGGCAGATCCCCGGCTTTGGAGGTTTCTCTCAATCACCGTACTTATGTTTACTGTAGATAACGAGGGCAATGTAATGACTGGGGTGCCCTTTCTCATCGATTCCCTTGAACGTCAGGCTGTAGAAACCCATGTCCGAAGTTAATTTCATTTTACAGGAACTCACCATCTTCGAAACTTTGTTGTTGATCCGGTAAGAACTCAAACATTTTTATTAGCTTTTTGCCCAAACAACTAATTTTGCCCTAAAATGCTCTACACCAAACACCCTCTATTTTTGGTGTCACATCACCAACCTCTACCAAATTGTTAGCCTGACGCAGTCGGAAATATTGAAAAGATTAGACAGCATGAATCTAAAACTATTTCCTTAACCTGAAGTTTAGAATCTACCAGGGATTTTGGAGTCAAACAGATAAAGCATAATTCTTGAAAATATTTGTATTGATCAAAATATGCAAATCGATGAATACAAAATATCTTATAAATACTATTACAAAACCTCAAAGAAAGTCGTGGTTTTATAAATTTTTAAGATCCCTGATTAACAAGGTGAATTAACCTTAGATGTGGATCCCTTGTTAGGCGGTCCATGACTTTCGCTGCAATATATATATATTTTTAATTAAAAACCACCGATGGTGGGGGGTGATTTATTAGGCTCCCCTGGCCATGAATAACTCAAAAGATTGATCCAAAAATACAATGAGAGGTACAAGTAGAAATGTAGTGAAAGATACAATGAGTCCAAGAAAAACCCTACCGAAGTAGGATGAAAAAACTTGGGAAGAACAAAAGCTTTTAAGTCTATGATAGTAAATTCTGATCTATATCTACTCATCCGATCCAAGTCAGTGTTCAACAGGTCTTTTGACAAGTCGCTAACACTTGTTTGCCACGGCGAGGATAACATTGCAAATGGCAGATTAGGGATCGTCAAGCCGAGCAAGACGAAACACAAATTAGCCCTTTGAATGTGACCAGAACTCACTACCTCCACAGATTGTTGAGCAGTAGAAGTCAGTACATTCTGTTCCTCAGAGGTTTCTTGACTTTGTATTGCTTTTTTCCCTTTTGTGATATGATGACTTGTTGTGCAACACAAGGCCAAAAGGCCTTGTGCTTTTGAGCTGCAGAGAAAGAGAATTCTTAGAATTGATGATTCTATGTGAAGAAAAATGAAAGTAGAAAAGATAGATAACACCTGAGCTAAATTTAGTCCAGTGCCTGCCATATACAAATGTTGCATCATGACCTGTAAACAGCAAGGAAGAAACTACACCAGTAAAAAGTTCCTAGTTCAATCTGATGTAAGGAAATTCTCTACAATCAAGCGCCACTAGTCCCTTGATTTCCTTAGGCAATGAATGATGATTAAATTCATGTGAAACTGTAGATGTGCTAGCTAGTTTTGCTAACGAATCAGCAACTGAATTAGCTTCTCTATATATATGAGAAAAGGAAATACAAGTGAACTCACTTTGAAGGTCTCATATGGTTCTGATTAGATCAAGAAGCCTCCATGGGACCTTATATTGCTTGAGAATCATTTGAAGAAGAACCAAAGAGTCTGTTTCCACCTCCATGTCATCTAAACCCATATGGTATGCCATTTGGAGCCCCTTTATTAGCGCCAGAACCTCAGCTTCTAGGCTATCTTTCTGATGGATATAGGTAGCCTTTGCTAAGACCACTCTTCCATCCCTATCTCTTATAACTATTCCAGCTCCAGCCTGTGAAGAAACCCCTAAGCTAGATCCATCTGTGTTGAGCTTATATTCTGACAATGGTAGCTTCCAACAGACCTGCACCACCAACTGAGAGTGTATCAATCTACTCAAGGGAGCCAGGGACAATGTATTAGCAGGTAGATTATTTCTATCAAAAGGACTCCAGCTAAGACTGTGCACATATAGAATTGCTTGTATAATGCTCATGAGTCTGTTTTTCATTCTAGCATAGGTAGGTATTATTCTGTCATATAAATAAGCATTCCGTGCACACCATATTATCCAAACCAAGACAACATGCAATAGTCTAGAACATATTCTTTGCAGTTTTGATTTCATGGAATGTTCCAGTAGTGAAAAAACCTATTCCATAGATTGTCAAAACTGACAGGTGTCAAATCAAAGCACAAGTCTATATATGTCCATAGGTTTTTTATCATAATGCAATCATTAAAGACATAGTGCAATTCATCTTCATGGTTAAAACAGAAACAACATCTAGATGCCAACTGCACATGGTTTTCCTGTAGTATGTCCGATACTGGTATAATTCTATTCAAAAGCCTCCAACAGAAAACTGAGATTTTTCTAGGTATGTAATTACTCTATAAATGTTGGAAGGAGTTCACCTGAAGTTTTTTTGGCCTGATGAGCTCATATGCTGAAGCAAGAGTGAAGATTCCATTGATGGCTGGTTTCCAGATAAGTGTATCCTGGTACTCTTCATGTACAAGAAAATCATTAGCAAGTATAACATTTATATCAGATGGGAAACCTTGTGACAGAGCAGCCATTAGGTTTTCTTGGTCATAGAAAAAATCCTTTACAGTCATATCAGGACTGATAATGTCAACATCATCATCCCAATAGTCTATAAGTGGACCTTTTTCTGTCCAGTTTGCATGCCAGAAAGAAACTTCCCCTGCCCCGATTTTAACCATAGAATTCTCTACAACAATTTCATTGACTAGCTTATATCTTTTCCAGGCCTTTGAGTTTCTTTTGGTATGTGGTAGGAACCACATAAAATCTGACCACAAACTGCCACCCTTTTGGAGCTTCCACCAGATTTTGATGGAGAAACTCAAGGTGATGCTATAAAGGTCCTTAACTGCTAATCCATTTTCAGTAAAGGGATATGACATATTTAACCATGACCTCCATATTTTATTCTACCCATATTCCGAGCTACCCCAGAAGAATTTTGCAAAAAGCACATGTAACTTGTCTATTACTCCATCAGTTGGTTGAATAATGGTTAATATATGTAATGGAATAGCAGAAAGCACATGTTTTATTAGGATTAGTCTGCCAGCTTGATTTAACCATTTATTTTGCCATAAGATCAGTTTTGTTGGAATGGAATCAAAGATGGACTGAAAGTAGCAGTGCTTGACCCTTCCCAAGAATATGGGTGAACCTAAATACCTAAATGGAAAGGCCCCCTGTGACATGGTAGTTACCTGATGGATCAAATTGTGATAGGACTGAGGGGCTAACTCAGATAGATAATAAGAAGATTTCTCCAAGTTGATTTTTTGCCCAGTAACACATTCATATTTTTCTAAGAAAGCCATAAAATTCCTAAGACCTCTATTAGTTGCTTTCATGAAAACTACAGTGTCATCAGCAAAACCTAGATGAGTGATATTTCTAGCTGTATGTGGCACTTTATAGTACTCTATTCTTGATTGCTCAAACAGAAAACTAAGGTTTTTGGTAAAGACCTCAGTCAGTAGAATGAACAAATATGGAGATAAGGGGTCCCCTTGTTTCAGACCTCTTGAGGATTTTAAAAAACCATAAGGTTTTCCATTTACAAGAACAGAGAAACTGGGTGCTTTAATATTGCCCATAATGTTCCTAATTAGACCTAAGTGGAATCCTAACTTTCGCTGGAATATATTCCTAAAGAGTTAGCCATTTTCAGTCAAATTTTTTTCATGCCCTGTTTGACTATGAATAACTTTAATTATAATAAATAATAGGGTAAATCAATTTGATCGTTAAAAGTACGTCATACGAGAAATCTAATGATATATCATGTGAAAGTTCATTATTTACATACTATGAATTAAATTCGGTCAAACATGGTATGAAAAAATTTGACTAATAAGTAGGACATCCATTTGGGGACGGATGGAGTATCTTCTTTATAATAGGACAATTAGTCTGATTAGCATAAATTTTGATAATCGCTTAGATAAAATACCTACACTAGATGTTTGATCTCACTTATTGTAAGCGCGGTTGGCTATTTCCCAACATTATGAATGATATTTAAAAAAAGAAAACTAAAATGGAAAATAATGAAACAAAATAGAAAAATCTTGACAAAAATCCATTTATTCAATGGAAAAGGATAAATGATTTGACGTTAGACGAACATTTATAACGATCTTAAATCGTTTTACATCAATCTCCTCCTCTTCAAAAGAACTCGTCCTGAGTTCTCTCCCTTCATCATCAAGATTTAATTTTAAATGTACCAATCAATCATACATGGGTCCTCGAGATACCAAGACCCAAGAGCCCTCGAGCTTGAGGTAGAGTCAATATGGGCTCAAATCCCACAAATCCGGTCTCAACCGACTTAGAGATATATTCGCCAGAAGATAATCACAATCCAATCGCATCAATCATGATCATGCTTATCGGAAAGGAGATATTCCTCTATATCTATTGAAATCCCCAATCATGGAGTTGACACAGTTACGAGACTCTTTCCTATAAATACAGAGATTCGGTACACCTTATTCTATCTTACAACTCATGCTAAACGCATGCATATTCATACACTTCGCCAAACTAACTTGAGCGTCATAGTATTACCCCGGGTTTTATCTTGCAGGTACATCGATATCGACGTGATCGAGGAGGTTTACATTTTCACCGACTTGCATTTTACCCCACATCAATTAATTTGCGCCTACCGTGGGGCCAAGAACTCAACAATCTCTTCATCCGATCCATGTCGGACGTATCCGGTTCCCAGTATCAGTATAGGAGTGAACACCTCTAGAGCCAACGCACATCTGGCCCGGATCCAGATACCATCTCTGAACCGGATCCAGATACAATCTCTGAACCGCCGCCGGATCCACATTTTTACCAAAATACCCTTAAATGCACTTTTTCATTTTGGTTATCATTTTCAGCTTACTAATATTAAGGGCATTCTTGTAAAAATTTGGACATGAATAAGAAAAGGGGGTTGCTCCATGTAGGTACGTTTTCTTATGCATGTCCAAATTTTTACAAGAATGCTCTTAATATTAGTAAGGTTAAAAAAACTAACCAAAATGCAAGGGTGAATTTAAGGGTATTTTGGTAAAAAAATGTGGATAGCATAAGAAAAACGTACATGCGTGAAGAAATCCAGTAAGAAAATTGTACCTGCATTGAGCAACCCCCAAGAACCCTAAATTTAAAATGAGATTTTTTATATGTAGTAAACTCACTTGACACATCTGGCCCGGATCTAGATACCATCTCCGAACCGTCGCCGGATCCACATTTTTACCAAAATACCATTAAATACACTCTTTCATTTTGGTTAGCATTTTTAGCTTAAGAATATTAAGGGCATTCTTGTAAAAATTTGGACCTGCATAAGAAAAGGGGGGTTGCTCCATGCAGGTACGTTTTTCTCATGCAAGTCCAAAGTTTTACAAAAATGCTCTTAAAATTAGTAAGGTTAAAAAATCTAACCAAAATGCAAGGGTGAATTGAAGGGTATTTTGGTAAAAATGTGGACATACATAAGAAAAACGTACCCACATGGAGAAATCCAGTAAGAAAATTGTACCTGCATGGAGCAACCCCCAAGAACCCTAAATTTTGGGTAAATTTGAAATGAGATTTTTTTATATGTAGTAAACTCACTTGAAACAAGTTTGTAAGACGTCAAGTGCCATAAAATAAGAAAATGATCTATCTTTTTGATCATCTTTTAATCTTGAATACAATGAGCAAGTTTTTTCCTCGTATTTGTTACACCTAGAAGATTTTGTTTGTATGTACTCCCTCCGGTTCCCAATTCCCTTAAATTGACAGCCACTTATACTTTTTGAATTTCACTTAATATGGCAACACTTGTAAAATAACTTTATTACCCTTTGAAATTTGGTCAAATTACATAAAATGAACTGAGCTCCCTTTTTGTCATTTTTCGTAGGCAGAGTACATGTAATTAAAGCATAAATTTACATGACATAAATGATCCTAACATCTTTAAACATCTAGATTAATCACGTAACAGAATCATGAGGAGTTGTAGAATTACTTACCTCCACTCATTGTAGTGGAGAGATTGATATCTGAATCGCGAGTTTTGTGTAGGAGTTCAGGTTTCTCTCCCCTTGCCTATGAACTTTATGTGTTGTTGAATCGGCAGCCTTTAGGATTCATCAGGGTTCATACGGATGATCATAAGAATTCATCAGATTGCTACTCATAAGGATTTGTCATAAGTCTGTCATTACGATATCTTCACAATGGAATAAAGACATCAATTTATAGGTTGAGAGATGACCTAAATCCTCATCAGGTTTCCGTATAATTAATCTCAACCGTCCATCAAAATAGAGATAATTAGGAAATATTCCTTTATACTTAATTTAATAAGTCACCAAATATATCATGGAATAGCAATATTCCAATAAGAAAACAGATCAGAATAAGACCACATAATAGGAAATAAATATTTTTCTTACAGAGTACCACTTGGTCGTTATTAGTATTCTTTAATGTTTTCTATCTGGAATCATAAGGCCGACATCATATGATAAACCTCTTTCATTTGGTCTTCATAAGTGTTTTGATTATATAGTATTCAATGGGAGTCATAGCGGTCACAAATCATTCTCTAACATGATCCCTTCCATGTTACAGAATAAGGTTCGGTACACCTTATTCTATCTTACAACTCATGCTAAACGCATGTATATTCATACACTTCGCCAAACTAACTTGAGTGTCATAGTATTACCCCGGGTTTTATCTTGCAGGTACATCGATATCGACGTGATCGAGGAGGTTCACAGTTTCACCGACTTGCATTTTACCCCACATTAATTTGCGCCTACCGTGGGGCCAAGAACTCAAGAAATCTCTTCATCTGATCCATGTCGGACGTATCCGGTTCCCAATATAGGAGTGAACACCTCTAGAGCCAACGCACATCTGGCCTGGATCCAGATACCATCTCTGAACCGCCGCCGGATCCACATTTTTACCAAAATACCCTTAAATTCACTTTTTCATTTTGGTTATCATTTTTAGGTTACTAATATTAAGGGCATTCTTGTAAAAATTTGGACATGCATAAGAAAAGGGGGTTGCTCCATGCAGGTACGTTTTTCTTATGCATGTCCAAATTTTTACAAGAATGCTCTTAAAATTAGTAAGGCTAAAAAACTAACCAAAATGCAAGGGTGAATTTAAGGGTATTTTTGTAAAAAAAATGTGGACATGCATAAGAAAAACGTACATGCGTGAAGAAATCCAGTAAGAAAATTGTACTAGCATGGAATACCTTCATAGCTAAACCATGAACGTAAGTATGAGTTTTCATAATGGTCCCTTTAATGTCTTAAAGAAAGACGAATTCTATTATCATAAATCTCAAAACAATAATGTGTGCACAAGGGAAACATAATACATAAAAGATATGAAAATTCATAAGAGATCTCAAATAAATGTCAAACAAAGGCTAATCAAGTATAAAACAGACTATAATTAATAACTCTCCTCAAGACCCAAACCGTTAGCATGCTTCATAATGGTCTTAGGAGGTAATGCTTTCGTAAATATGTCTGCGACCATAACATCAGTGCCTATGTGTTCAATGACAATCTTTCATCTTTTAAAGTAAAAAATAAATAAAAAATCCAACCATTTGTGGATGTGTTGATTTTCTGTATGTCATCATGTAGTTTCTAAATCTACAAGTTCATTATTGGTGATATTTCATCATGGAGTAGATGATCAGTCACTAGGTTTTCCTCATTGTTAAATGGTTCAATAACAAGAGGATTCTCAACATTCAGAAATTTACCATAATTTCCTGAATGACCATATCTTGAACCTTATCACTCCCACTAATCTCACCATTTTTACAAATAACATAAACAACACAAAATCGATTGAATAATATGACAAAGAATTATAATGTTCCTGTGGGTAATCACTATATTCTTATTAAGGTCACATAATCATGAAATCATAAGTAAGTGATGTAGTGATTTATTTAAACTAAGTTATCTGTGGATATCCTTAGTCTACACACATACAAACACTTCATAAATTATTAATCATCTTATGTTCATAGTCTACCTGTGGGTAACTAATTAAACATAAGACAGATTAAAATTTCATTTAGACATAGTTTCACATGCAAATCATTATAGGATATAGTCACTGTGGGTGATACCCAATTTATGCACATTATATGAAACCAATGTATTGTACGAATTGTGCACATTAAATCGTTTCACCATAATTAATCCAAATATGTTTTATGGATTATGCATAAAACAACTTTCAGAATATTAATGCAAAACCATTTTTTGTATCAACTAGTAATAGTCCACCGGCTTACACCCGGTATATCTAATGTAAATATTACAAATCTATTTATAAAAAGAGAGAATTTTTCATAGGCCCCCAACGTTTTCTGAACTTCCACTTTGGCCCCCATCGTTTTTTGCTCTCAATTTGGCCCCCCAAACATACGATTTTCCATCATTTTGGCCCCCTAGGCCTAACGTTGGCGTTAAATCAATTTTCCGTCACTTCCTCCAGGGGTAACCTCGTCTTTTTCCCTCATCTTTGGCTGTCATCTCCTCCGTCCATTCTCCACCGCTTTCTATCTCTTTTCCACTTTCTTCTCCACTGAGCACATCCTCAACCAATCAAGACAACTCTTTCCTTCCTGATTTCATCAACCACTGCACAGCGTCATCCTCACCTTTGACGGTTGTAAATCCGCCGGAAGATGGAGAAGAAACTTTCTCTAAAAGCTTCGCCACTGGAGTTCAATCGAAGAAGGAGCACAGAGCCATGATTTGCCGTTGATCTTTTCACCATCAGCTCATGTGGATTGGAGATTCAGTCTTTTAAGATCGATCTTGAAGGAAGGAGGGGTGGAAGGAGTCAACCACAACCCCAATCGATTCGTAAAGCATCCATCCTTATTTAGGAGAAAAGGTAAAACCTTACTTTCAGACTTGGGGGTTCATAGATATGATCGATTGTGCTAACATAAACTGATGGGAATGCATGTTGTTTCAAAGTTATGATGTTAAGAATGATTAGAGAAATTATAAGAGGGGAGTAGTGAATGTAAGGAAAACTTGAAATCTGGAAATTTTCATTAAAATCTGAAGCACTGAGCTTCGGAAGATTGTAACCTGCACCCCATAGGTCTATTTGGAATAAAACTGGTATCACTGGAAGCCCAAGAATCATAACTTTAATTTGAATCAAAAATTGTTCAATTTGGTTTAGAAACGAGGGAGAAAAGGAGTTTTGAAACTGTGCCCTCTTTCATCAATATTGCAGCAGTAACCTGAACTTTAAAAATCCAAAATTAATTAACCATAAATCCAATTTTGTCGATTGATGAACCTGTATAATCTTTGTAGAATAAACTTCAGTTTGGAACTTGAAATTGTTGAAAAAGAATAGGCAATGAATTATATAATCGATGTTGAAGTCTGCTGTGACAGAACTTCTGCAGCACAGAATGAACATACTTAAAATCACCGTATCTTGTTAATCGTAACTCCAATTTTACTGAATTTTATACCTCTAAAACCCTTGCAATATGAAATTCATAATGAAGTCTTGAGTCATCCAAGTTAACCTATAAATGAGTGAGAAAATCAAATTCTAACTCTGCTGCATATTTAGTTTGTGTAAAAAGGGTTTCCAGAGAACATAAACGTATTCAATGAACCATAATTCTACTTATCCTAAATCTTGAACCTGTGTGTACTTAATTCTGCTGTGTACTTAATTTCCGAACAAGGGATTTTGAAACACTTGAACTTTAAATATTCATATTCGATGAACCATAACTCTGATAATCCTGAATCTTGAACCTCTATGATCTTTGTTAGTCTGAACTGTAACTTTATGATTAATTTTATGATGCAAGTGCCCCTTGTATGATATACTTATGACACTAGGAACCATTGTATTTGCAGGGAACACAATCATGGGATAAGCCACTCGATTGTTTCGCCATCGGACTTGTGGCCAAGCTCCCTAGTCAGCTGAAAAACTCTCGCGGCGCAAGCCGCCGGCATTCAAATACGCCACCCGCCCTCTGCCATCGACTTTGGTGTGACGGTCTTTAGTCGATCTTTTGGCCGGCGCCGGAACATAATTATTAAAGGTTTTCGATAAGATATATTAAATGGGTTTAATGGGAAATCTGAATAAGAAATAAAAGGATAAAAAAGGAGAGAAATTGGGGAAAAAATTGACGGAAAAAGATGATTCTACCCCTCCAAGAATTGACAGAATAATGATTTAACGGCCAAGTTAGGGCTATGGGGCCAAACTGATGGAAAATCGTATGGTTGGGGGGCCAAATTGAGAGCAAAAAACGTTTGGGGGTCAAAGTGGAAGTTCAGAAAACGTTGGGGGCCTATGAAAAATTCTCTCTTATAAAAATTATTTTATTTAAAATCATAATCATAATTCCGTTTAGTTTTTGCCCCTAAAATGACCCTACAAAATTATCGAAAACATCACTTCTCTTTCATTTAAACTTTTATTGACCGCCACAACACCTGCATATTGTACTTCGACATTCATCCAAATTCAGACTTTGTAATAAAAATTTAAATTCATAAATCACGGAAAACAAAAAACAAAAATTTACATTAGTACATACCTGCATAACTTACCAGTTAGTAGTTACCACAAGCTTCTCATTCTCGGAGAGAGATGAGATGGGGAGGGGCTGCGTTCTTGTATCAACATACTGTCTTCTGAACTTTTTCCACATGCAATGATGGCTTATATTTATTGTGTGGAGAAACAATTATTACCAATCAAATATTGCCATATACACGTCAATAATATATCCTTACCATATTATCTTCATTCATAATGTTTCCTTATTTCTAATTTCGCACCTGATTGGTTCCATATTTAAATCAACCTAGATTTTCCAAACTGAAAAATGGCCAACGAATGTTTCAAAAAGTAGGCTAATGAAACTATTTTCATTAAGATGTGTTTCTATGGAAAAAATATATCACGCCTAAAATCAATAAACCAAAGACGATGGAATATCTTGTATTCAAAAAATTCCATATTTTTGGTTAATAGTTATGTTTTTCCTTTAATATATTTGGACTTTATATAAAATATATTGTATAATCATATTACTACTATAAATAGATTATTTTGTATTATTATACCAAATAAGTTGGGAGTGCAATTTCTAAAATACCCTTTTATAAGTATATTAGTATTGTATTTATTTGGAAAATTAAGTTGTATTCAACAAACAACTAAACGTAAATTTACAAATTTACCCATTTTACAAACGAAAAAATGAATCGAATTGGCTTTATATATGTACTAGCAGGGCTCCACCGTGCGTTGCACGGCGTATTTGAGCACTTATTAATTAAATTTTTGGTTATTATTAGATTGCATGTTTATGTAAATGATAATGTTGTTTAAGTAAAAAAAAAATATAAAGTTAGGTCATGTTTGTACGAACTTTTGTTTTGCTGAACTAAATTAAGCTGAATTAAAGTGAAGTAAAAATTAATGTATTTAAAAAAAAAATTAGTGTGACTAAATTAACCTCAATTTCATCAATTTTCTTTATCTTCTTTATCAAAGTACATCCATAACCTTGTCTAAACCACTCAATCTCTTTGTACCCCAAAGTCAAATCATGTGCCTGTTTCACTATATTGTATCTTATACCTTCGTAGTAATGGTAGTCTTTCACTGCAAAGAAAACGAATAAAAAACTCAATTTAGTCAATTCAGCTAATAATTAATTTTGAAAGGAAGGAACCCAAATTCATAGATGCAACCATAACCTAATCTATAAGTTAAAAAATAATAATTAAAATACATGAAATGCCTCAATCTATTTATTTTTTACTTTAAAATCTATTTATTTTTAAATATTTTATAACTTAAAAGTATAAACTACTCATCTCACACACAATTACTTTTTCGTCTGTTAATTCCTAACCTGAGACAAATTCTAATCCAAAGGCTAGAATTATAATTTTATTGATTTCTTTAGTTTGATCTATGATTTTCTTTCCTATTTCAACATTAATCTTCCCCAAACTAAACCTTTCTTTTTTTCCTTTCTACGATACTTCATCTTCTCCGCATCGCGTTTTAACTACACATCCAATCCGATTGTATAAAGAAATTCTCAATCAAATCCATAAATTAGAAATCAATTTGTATATAAAGCTTCCCATAAATCTAATGTTTTCTAATTCATTCCTAGAACTAAAAATGTTAAACTATCTTTTCCAATACCAAGAAATCAATCATTCTATTAACCTTAGTTCAATCGGATCTAATGTTCATCAATTCCTTTAATAGGTGAACTATAAGTATACCACGACTTAATAGGAGAAGATAATTGACATAAATTAAAGGTAGCAAATTATTAACCATTGAAATAAAATCGGGTTGAATCTGGTTCGATCATATCCACTTCATGCCTCCCAATACATGCATTTCTTGGAAGCTCCATTCATGAATGAAATTATGAACTTTGTAGTTAATGCCACCACTTACATCACCAAGAACGACACACTAAGGCTCATTTGAAGGAATTTGCTTCCAAAACGCATCAGTATGAAAAAATTAACATCATATCTCCAATAAAAAAAAAGTTGGAGAGAATGCTAGAAGTATCAAATTATCATTGGGATTTTTTAACCTGAAGATTTTGAGATGCACATGCATCAAAGTAAACTATAAGGCAAAACAAACAAATACTTATCAATGGCATATCAAGTTTAACCGGTTATTTCATCAAAGCGTAAAAATCCATATAAGAAGAGGTCACTGAAAGAAAATTTTTGAAATTAAGATTTCGAAGGTCAGAAATTTTACCGCATGCGGAACAATGATGTGAGCGGTCATCCATCATCAGTCTAACGATGTTGCAGTACGATGGAAAAATAATTTCTTCATGGACTGAAAAAACACTGGAAGAGATAATGCCGATTTGGGTTACTTGATGGAGTATAAATGTCTGCCGCAGATATTACGTACTTTAAATATGTTAATTGCACCTAAGAAAATTGCCTAAACAGCTACACAAATTATGTCTAATCATGATTTTAAATATTTAATTACTAAATACTAAACAAAGTGAATCTTGATTTGACTTTTATAATTAAGAGTGCAATATTTAATACCATAAATGCATAAGAAAATATATAAATATTTTATAGCATAATTTAGAAAAATACCTAAAATATATATACTGAATCAAATACGACGTCGTTTATTCCACACACATTTTGAAGCGAATAACTATTATAGTTCCCTTTAGGGATGATAATGCACAAAAACATTTTCACGAGTTTAATGTCAAATGATTATACACAAAGCCAATTATCATCATAAATTTCGCACGAATTATGCACAATTATAGTAAACATAAATTATTCTATGAAAATCATTCATTCATAAAATCACGAAATTACAAGTTAAAATAACTTTACTATATGTATACTCATAATTACATATAGGCATCATGCATAAAAAATTCACTCAACTTTGCATGCAACTGTTTAAATACACCATTCTTGCATAATGACATTGCAATTTTCATGCACTTAAGTCACATTCTAATAGAAATCATATGCATATTTTGTATCATAATCAACTCAAGTATTATCATTCATACATAATAATATATATTAAAAGGTCCAAAACCAAAGTCATAAGGATATATACATCAAATAGACGGTTCATAAACATCTATTTATTTCATGCAAGCATACAATAACCATAATAAAATTTATTCATAGATTTAATAATCATGGTTAAACTTAATTTAATAACACAATCACATAAATATATCGGAAAAACATATGCAATAAAGTCTTAATTTGCAGAAACCCGATATTTGACGGAATTAATTCGGTGAAATTTTTTAGTTCACAGATAAACAAAATTAATATACAGACATACGAATAATGCATGCTGTAGAAAATTAATCATGGATTCATATATGCAAAACCCTAAATTGCATATCTAATGGAGAACTTTCTTTGGGGAAAGGTATATTAGTAGCTTATATGCCGTGGGAAGGTTACAATTATGAAGATGCAGTATTAAACAGATGTTCGTAACCTTGCTCCGATACCACATGTAAGCATAAATTTACATGACGTAAATGATCCTAAGATCTTTAAACATCTAGATTAATCACATAACAGAATCATGAGGAGTTGTAGGATTACTTACCTCCACTCATTGTAGCGGAGAGATCGATATCTGAATCGCGAGCTTTGTGTAGGAGTTCAGGTTTCTCTCCCCTTGCCTATGAACTTTATGTGTTGTTGAATCGGCAGCCTTTAGGATTCATCAGGGTTCATACGGATGATCATAAGAATCCATCAGATTGCTACTCATAAGGATTCGTCATAAGTCTGTCATTACGATATCTTCACAATGGAATAAAGACATCAATTTATAGGTTGAGAGATGACCTAAATCCTCATCAGGTTTCCGTAGAATTAATCTCAACCGTCCATCAAAATAGAGATAATTAGGAAATATTCCTTTATACTTAATTTAATAAGTCACCAAATATATCATGGAATAGCAATATTCCAATAAGAAAACAGATCAAAATAAGACCACATAATAGGAAATAAATATTTTTCTTACAGAGTACCACTTGGTCGTTATTAGTATCCTTTAATATTTTCTATCTGGAATCATAAGGCCGACATCATATGCTAAACTGAACTGAACTGAATTGATTTGATGTACATATCTTTGATATAACTGAACTGAACTGGAATCATTGAACTGAACTGAATTGAACTGAAGTGAAAATTGATGCATTGAAAAATGGAATCAGCATGACTGAATTAACCTGAATTTCATCAAATTGCATTTTCACTGAACTGAACTGAATTGAACTGACCTAAACTGAACTGAATTGGACTGAATTGAACTGATCTACAGATAAGCTCTAGTAAACAGGGCCTAAGTCACCAAATATATCATGGAATGGATATATTCCAATAAGAAAACTTTATGTGTTGTTGAATCGGCAGCCTTTAGGATTCATCAGGGTTCATACGGATGATCATAAGAATCCATCAGATTGCTACTCATAAGGATTCGTCATAAGTCTGTCATTACGATATCTTCACAATGGAATAAAGACATCAATTTATAGGTTGAGAGATGACCTAAATCCTCATCAGGTTTCCGTAGAATTAATCTCAACCGTCCATCAAAATAGAGATAATTAGGAAATATTCCTTTATACTTAATTTAATAAGTCACCAAATATATCATGGAATAGCAATATTCCAATAAGAAAACAGATCAAAATAAGACCACATAATAGGAAATAAATATTTTTCTTACAGAGTACCACTTGGTCGTTATTAGTATCCTTTAATATTTTCTATCTGGAATCATAAGACCGACATCATATGCTAAACTGAACTGAACTGAATTGATTTGATGTACATATCTTTGATATAACTGAACTGAACTGGAATCATTGAACTGAACTGAATTGAACTGAAGTGAAAATTGATGCATTGAAAAATGGAATCAGCATGACTGAATTAACCTGAATTTCATCAAATTGCATTTTCACTGAACTGAACTGAATTGAACTGACCTAAACTGAACTGAATTGGACTGAATTGAACTGATCTACAGATAAGCTCTAGTAAACAGGGCCTAAGTCACCAAATATATCATGGAATGGATATATTCCAATAAGAAAACATATCAAAATAAGACCACATAATAGGAAAGAAATATTTTTCTTACAGAGTACTCTTCCTTGGATTAATTCAAGTTCTTTTGTCCATTTTCTTAATCCACAAGCCTTTTGGTGTGCTACTGCTGCCAATTTAAAGGGAATGGAGGGAGTAAAATATGAGCTACACTTAATTCCAACGCAATTTGTAGAAAAAGGGAAAAAAAGATTGGTTCTCCAAATTTTTGTGATATAAATTTGTAAATTTCTTGAAAACATAGTTAATGTATTGATTAAGAAACCTAGTCATTAAAACGGGTAATATCCGTTTCATGCATAATTGTGAACTTAACTATATGGTACACCTGGGGTACCATGAGCATGGCACTCATAGAGTCAATTTGTGCATTTCAAATCATAATAATGTGCATTTTCGTATGTAGAATTGTGTATATTACTAATTTGATTGTAATTTTCCTATAAAATATTGAAATGCACAACCTGTAGTATTAAAATGCACATACAATCTATTGCATTGCATAATAATGGTACCCTATGGGTACCATATAAGAATTGTGAATACTATTATGTATAAATAAATATTTTTTAGATGTTATTTGATTATTTGATAAAAATATTAATTAACTGTAAATCATAGAATTAATTTAGAATACTAAGAACTATGTATTTGTATGCATAAATATATGTTAGAGGTGACCATTATCCCTAAAGGGAACTTGAATAGTTATTCACTCCAAATTGTGTGTGGAGTCAACTTAAATATGGTATTTATCAGATTAAAAATATGGAATAATAAAAATATATTTATATGGTAATCTTTAAATTGGCAATCGTAATAATATTATATATAATCTCAGATGATATATATGTATACCCTAATTACGTCAATTATTGGCTATTTGTAATTGATGTGTTATATATTTGATTTCAGAAATTAACTAAATGAGGACACAAAATATTTTATACTACAACCTGACATGTATTTTAACTAATTAAGAACACAAAATATTTGTCCTAAGTACTCTTCCAGCAAAATATTCATGGATCTTTAGCCCAAGAAGGTTAGTATATATGCATGATCGTTGAGAGTCATGATCGAGATATCGTCAACGACTCTCTGGGTCCGGCGGCCACAGGACCGCAGTTGCATCATCGATCATGCATAAATATCAACAGGTACTTAGTGCTACAAGGGTTCCAGTTGATTTTATCAATATCTCTGATTGATTGTATTGTACAGTGGGATGTTTTTACTTAAGGCGCTCTTGAGTCAGGGATTGATAGTGTGGTGTTATCTGATCTGATTGGAAAAGTCAAATAATCAAATCTCTGCTCAACGGTGATGTACCAGTTTACCATCTCCAGTTCTCCGTACACCCGTTCACCGACTGAACGGAAATCCATCTTCTACGGGTTAGTTTCCCTTTCATTATTTGTTTTCCGCACCATGCTATTTGTCATCTTAAATGTATTCATCAGGATCGGAGAATTGAAGTTGTTTACATAAATATATCATTATTTCTATGAATAGAATAGTAATTTCTTTTTAAAAGAAGACCTTTCTGGTTGGAATCTACACGTACAAAGCCCCTCCGATCGATCTGTTTGTTTCTCTCTCCTCCATTGAAGGTACAGCTTTTCTTCATCTCCCTTGCATGCAGATGAATACACGAACTTATATGAACGTGAATTCGAGGCCATGACTGAAGACTATCGTTTGTTTTAGAGAAGCCTTTTGCTGAATTTGCTGAGGATTCGCCCCGCGCGCGGTGTGTGCTAAAATATTCAGAACTCTATATTAGTGTATATAGAGATCTTTAAGCCATAGTTTTACAATGTCAATATACATTCAGTTTGCAGAAGAATAAGGAGGCTAGCCCTATTTTTATCATAGCCTATTTGATGAATAGTTAAGCTCTTTGTTTTATATGGTGGAACTCAATTTAATTAATTGTCATGTATACTGATCTATCATCTTCGTTGTAATATATTGTGTTTGGATGGTTATAATCTCTAAAGGCAAGTGATTGTATATAGGAACTGATTACTGACCACCTAATCTTTGTCGAAGGGAGAAATATAATTTTTATTTCATTTATATAATATTTTGTTTGAATAAAAGGGAGACCTATACCAACGTTTGGTATTCCTTTACATACTATGATCATGTGTTATTTTATTATTAGTTGATGGTTTTATTTTCACTTTCACATTTGTATTTTTAAAAAATAATTTTATGTTTTTTTGGTATAAAAATAAAGGAGATAAATAGAGTCCCTTTCATTATATAAGAAAGTTTGTAACTATGTTAATGTATTATTATTATATATTTTATCTATGTTGATTTGTATATTGTTTTCAATATGTAAACATTGTACTGGATTTAGGTAATTTTTGGTGATTCCTTTCTTTATGATTATTAGCATAAAAATATTTTGTATTCTAAATTAGGTGAAATTAGATATTTTCTTCTTTTAGACTACATTCATATGTGAAGTTAATTGATTGGTAACATCATAAATTAATTACCATGTCATTATTATTTTATTTTTATTATTTTACATTTAACTCATCATAATATTTTGTGTACCAAAACATGATAATTATATATCAGATTATTTTTGATAAAAAAATTTTACATCACTAAATGTTTATTCTTCATTTGAAATTTCTTAACAATCCATAAAATTTGATTACTTTTTTTATTACATCACTAAACTTTTTTTTTTATTGTTAGGTAATAAAAATAGGGGAAAAAATACAGCATCTCTTATAAAATATGCACTCTACCATTTTCACCCGGAGAATCTACATTTTATATTTAGATTATTACAAAAAAAAATTAAAAAAGATAAATTTTAAGAATAAGAAACTAACAATACTAATTATTTTAGCTAAAATATAACTATATTTCTATTTAAACATTTTTACATTTTATACTCCCTCTAATTTTATTTTGGATAAGTCTTGGAATAGACCGTCTATATTCTGATCAAAATATAGACGGGATTGATATGTTAACTATACAGAAACGGAGGGACCAAATTGCAATTTCTGAAAAATTAGGATTTTCACGCGCTACAGTAACCCGCGCGTGAACAGTGTCAGTGAATAGTGCCAGACCTTCATGTTTGAACATCCAGGTTCCATGTTATAAAACTTTCATGTTTCGTGTTAAAATCTTAATGTTTCATGTTAAAACCTTCATGTTACATGTTAAAAGCTTCATGTTTTAACCTCCAGGTTCCACGTTATAAAACCTTCATGTTTCGTGTTAAAATCTTAATGTTTCGTGTTAAAACCTTCATGTTACATGTTAAAAACTTCATGTTTTAACCTCCATGTTCCATGTTATAAAACCTTCATGTTTCGTGTTAAAATCTTAATGTTTCGTGTTAAAACCTTCATGTTACATGTTAAAAACTTCATGTTTGAACATCCAGGTTCCATGTTATGAAACATTCATGTTTCGTGTTAAAATCTTAATGTTTCGTTTTAAAACCTTCATGTTACATGTTAAAAACTTCATGTTTGAACCTCCAGGTTCCATGTTATGAAACATTCATGTTTCGTGTTAAAATCTTAATGTTTCGTTTTAAAACCTTCATGTTACATGTTAAAAACTTCATGTTTTAACCTCCAGGTTCCATGTTATAAAACCTTCATGTTTCGTGTTAAAATCTTAATGTTTCGTGTTAAAACCTTCATGTTACATGTTAAAAACTTCATGTTTTAACCTCCAGGTTCCATGTTATAAAACCTTCATGTTTCGTGCTAAAACCTTCATGTTACATGTTAAAAACTTCATGTTTTAACCTTCAGGTTCCATGTTATAAAATTGCATAAAGGTCCCTCCGTGTTTTTGTAAAATTGCATAAAGGTCCCTCCGTGTTTTGTAAAATTGCATAAAGGTCCCTCTATGTTTTTGTCTAAAATTTTCTAAAATTGCATAAAGGTCCCTCCGTGTTTTTGTCTTATACACTATTTACAACTTAATCATTGGTCTATATTCTGTCAGAATATAGACGGTCTACTCAGAGACCGACTCTTTTATTTTATTGTAACTTTTCTCTTTTAGTAAATTATATTAATTTCATACATAAAATACTTATCTATCCATTAATTTTATGTGATCAAGTATTACAGTCACTATATTTCAATATATTACATTAATAAGTGATCAATACACCGTACTTTGTGTGGTGGAGCCAAACTATGTCCGTGGAATACATGAATTGACTGAAATATAATTAGTGATATAATCAAATAAGGGGTTTTTAACCTTATAAGTTTGTTATGTCGATGCCTATATACAAATGAAATATTCGCATTAAGATGATCTTGACTATATAATATGATTGCCTAATGTGAAATTTATTATTATTGTTTTGAGTAATTTTAGAATAGTGGTGTTTTATCGAATTTGTTTGAGTAAAAAAAAAAGATTTTAGCGTTCCTAAATTTGCATTTCATACATTTTATTTATTTTTTAACTTCTAGACTAGGTTATGGTTGCATCTATGAATTTCGGTTCCTTCCTTTTAAAATTAATTATTAGCTGAATTAATTAACTCAATTGAGTTTTGTTCGTTTTCATTATAGTGAAAGACTACCATCTATGAACCCCGTTGGATAAAATAGTGAAACAGACACATAATTTGACTTTGGGGTATAGAGAGATTGAGATCTTTAGACAAGGTTATGGAATGTACTTTGATAAAGAAGTTAAAGGAAATTGATTAAATTTGGGTTAATTTAGTCACACTAATTTTTTTTAAATACATAAATTTTCACTTTATTTTAATCCATGCTCAATTTAGTTTAGCACAAACAAGACCTAACTGTATATTCTTTTTTCTTAAATAACATTATATCAAAATTTATAAAAATTATCATTTACATAATCACGCAATCTAATAATAACCAAAAGTTCAATTAATAAGTGCTCAAAATTCGCCGTGCAACGCACGGTAGTGGATAATCTGTTGGAGTTAAACCAAAAATTTATGAAGATAGTGGGTTTTCAATTTGCATTTTGGAAAAAAATTCGGAGTATCTATTGTACTTGCTCTAAGAACCTTTTAGGTGGTCTTGGTTTAATCACTAGAGGTTGTGATCATAATCCTATAACCGCTAAAGGCTTATGATGTCAAGCATCATCTCCTTTTGAGGTTGAAATTCTAACAATAAGACTTATGATATCATGTTTAATATGTAAAATATGAATAATAAAAGTGAACAGATTAGATATGAAAGTGAGAGGATCGACAATAATACACTATATGATCATGCTTAATATGTAAAAGATCAGACTGAAAAGTAATAAGATTAACATTTGTCTATAGTTTCAATTGAGATGGGTATCATATGAGACCTCTTGTTTTATTTAATAAATCAACTAAAGTCATTTACACGACGTGAACCAACATTACTTTGCTATGCACACTACGATAGTACTCGCCTGAGCAATCTTATCAGATGGTTCACCACAAACGCAACCCCACTCGATATTTTTGCCAACTGCAAAATTAGTAACCTTTGACATGAGTGGTAAGAGGTTGTAGATCTATAGTCATATTAACATTCAAATATCAAATATCTCTAATCATATCAATACTTTCTACGAAATTTCGCTAGTTAGTGATTACCTCAATTGCATTTCAAAGATTTTTGTAATGATAAGAGTTTTTCCAGAAAAGCACACCAACAAAACCAAACTAATTATCTAGATTTATTTTCAAAACCACTCTAAACGTATGAGAGTTATCAAACTAATTAAATTACACTTGACAATCTATCAATCAAGTAAACACGAGGAACTAATGGTTTGTATAACTCATCCTAAATCTTCAAATCCCACCTTACCCATTAAGGCCCTTTATTTCTTTTCTTTTTTGATGAATTTAAGATTATGGCCTAAATAAAATGCAAAATATTCCTCACAATGCTAAGAAAAATAAAATAAAAGTTAAATTGGGTTGCGGTGGTTCCACGTGCCGAGAGGAATTAGATTTTTGGAATCAGCAGTGGAGAAAGGAAAGGAAAGGAAAGGAAAGGCCCCCATATTTCTGAGCGCTTCGTCAATTTCTTCGCTTCTCAGGTTGAAGAAGAAGAAGAAGAACCAGAGCCAGTCGGGTCGGGTCGATTTTCGCTCTAACAAACAATCTACCCATCCGTGTACAAAAGCTCACTCCCCGAACGCATTTCTCCGATCCCTAAAACGCACCGCCGTTCGTTCTAGGGTTTACCGTGAAGATCCGTGATTTCGCAGATCTTTTTAGTTTGATTCTCCGGCGATTGTGTACAGCTGACGAAAACGGAGCTTCATATCACATACGGCGAGCGCGGTTTTGTTCGGCCTTTTTTTCCCTTGGTGCCTTTCGTTCGTTTGATGATTGAGCCGGCGCTTGAAGATCTAGAGATTTCGTTGGAATTTCATTCGAGCGGTTGATATGGAGCTGGATTTTACTGGGGATGTGGCGTGTCTCGACGCCGACTTGTTGCAGCTGCCGGAGGTCTCTCCGCTGTCTATCAAAGCCAATCCCTATGTTGCCGAGAAGCTGTTCGACCAGTGGCTCTCACTCCCTGACACCGGAGCATTGGTAATTTTTCATACACTGTGTATAACGTTATGATTCTGCTTTTTCTTTTGATTTTCTAATAATTGGAGTTTTTATTGATCATGTTTCTTTCTGGATGTAGTAATAATGAATAGAGTGAATTCAAACCTGTGTGATGATTGTTGAAATGATTGGATGAGTTTGATTGGCTTAGGTTTTTGATATAAAATGAATGTGGGGATAATTAAGGTTTAGGCTTGGCACTTTATGTGGAAGTTGTAATCTTTAGAAACTGGAACATTTGATGATTGGCGATTCTAGGATTTTCTTAATTGCGTGTAGCGGAGTACTATAGATAATAAAGATGTATGTTTTATGTAAGACATATTATGTATTAGGAGATTGTGATGATCTCACCAAGAACCGCTGCAAATTTACACGTGTTTGAGGGTGGTTGAACATGATTAGTTTTGCAAGGGAGGAAATGATTGTGAGGATATCTTGAGGTTAGACTCAGCACTTTATTTGGAAGTGGCAAGGTGAAGAAGCTAGATGATAATTTGCATTAAATCTTTTTTAATTGCATGTGATGGAGGAATTTAGGATGTCGTTCAGAACATGTGGTGACGGATGGCGTGGGTGTTGTGGACGTGTGGGCATGTTTATTAATAGGAGATTGAAACAATCTCACCAAGAATCTGACGTATGGCGAGAGTATATTTTGTGTAATAAGAGATTGTGATAACTTCACCAAGAACCGCCGCAAATTTACACGTGTGTGAGGGTGGTTGAATATGATGGATTAGTTTTGCAAGGGAGTAAATGATTGTGAGGATATCTTGAGGTTAGACTCAGCACTTTATTTGGATGTGGCAGGGTGTAGAATCTAGATTATAATTTGCATTGGAAGTTTCTTTAATTGCATGTAATGGGGTAAGGATGTCGTTAAGAACACGTGGTGAAGGATGACGTTAAGAACACGTGGTGAAGGATGGCGTGGGTGTTGTGGACTTGTGGGTATATTTATTAATAGGAGATCGAGACAATCTCACCAAGAATCTGACGTATGGTGAGAGTATATTTTTTGTAATAGGAGATTGTGACAATCTTATCATAAACCGCCGCAAAATTTATACAGTGTTTAAACGACGACGATTCCTGGAATATTTAAGTATAATTTATTGTTTTTAGAAAGTAACAATGGTGATTTTCTCTTCTGTTTTCTATATATTTTTCTTAGGCTTTTTAGGTGTATTTATTTTCTATCATTTCGCTGTTCAAGTTCTTTGTGTAGCCCGATTTTAGTTGTCTCAATGAGCAAAAAATTCTTATTTTCCCATCATGAGACTTTTATTGGAATGAGAAAAACTATTAGGGAATAGTCAAATGCATTTATATTTATATGAAGGGTATTTGCTTATGGTGCAGGTGAGAACTTTGCTGAATAATGCCAAGGGAGGTGGTCCTATGAATGTCTCTGGAACAACGGCTAGCACAAATGCTGCATCCAGCAATACTTTACCTTCCATGTTTGCTGCTGGTAGCACTCCTCCCCTTTCACCAAGAAGTTCTATTAACTCACCTCGAAAACATAGGGCTGGGTCCAACAGTCTTAATCCATCTCCTCTTAAAATGGTGACTGAGCCGGCAAAAGAGTTGATACCTCAGGTTGGGAGGGCTTTGTATATTTTATTGCTGTTACTTTCTAGAAATTTTACCTTTAAGATGTTCCTTTTCTTCGGCTTAAGTGAAATTTCTACTCGTACAGTTCTATTTCCAAAATGGCCGCCCACCTCCAAATGAACTTAAAGAACGGTTCAGCTATAGGATAAATCAGTTCCTTTATGGCCGTGTGGAACCACTACAAATGCATGGTGAGATTTGAAAACTGATTCTTTTTAAAGTTAGCTGTAAGCGATCCGTTTTATTTTTAGCATGCTTAACGTTTTTTATTCAAACCTTCCAATGGGGTTGCAGAATTGAAACCCTTGATAAAGGAGATTTGCAAGCTCCCTTCATTCTTCTCCAGTGCCCTTTTCAGAAAGATAGATGTAAATTCTGTGGGCACCATAACTCGGTATGATATCTGCAACAATATTTTACCGATGTTTCCTATTTCTGGTGCTTTTTTATCCTTTTCTGTATGCATCAAATGAGTGGGTTATTAAATATTTAACATTGCCAACTAATGACCATTATGTGGGATTAAATGTTGAATTTCAAGACATGTTATGCTTTTACTTATTTGTTACAATAGGGGCTGGACCGGCTGATAGTAATACTGTTTGTGTGACACATTCCTACTTGCCTCTGGGCTACTGGTTTATGTCACCTGGAGAACAGAATCTTTGATTTGAACTTTAGAATTTGAGTAGCAATTTGGCCATCATATACATCTGTTCCTGCTGGTTTTATACACTAAAAACATCCTATAATGAATACTCAGGGATGCTTTTGTTGACTTCTGGACCAACAACAACATGTTGACTAAGGATACTGCTACACAAGTATTCACAATATTGAAGCAGCCTGAACTTCAGTATCTTACTCAGGTATTCTTTGGATATTTTATTTTTTGACTCAATTACATTATCTAGAACTTCTGTGCTAAAGTAGAATGCAAGTGTAGTTAGAGCTGCGGCTTTTTATTAATTCTGACAACATTTTGATCTTTCATTTAATAGGATGACTTCAAACCTGTACTTAGGGAACTTTTGGCTACTCATCCTGGGTTGGAGTTCTTGCAGAGCACACCTGAATTTCAGGAGAGATATGGTATCTCCTAATTTTACTTGACTCTGTTTCCATGATAAATTGAATTTTAATCCTTGCAAAATATCTTTACTGTTTGAACATTTAGTGGTATTTTATAATTTAATGCCAAAGAACTATGGAGACTGAAATGAATTGCCTGACTAACCTCTTCTACTTCAATGTATAATTATATTAACAGAATCCAGCGGTGAGTAAACCTGGCCTAATGTCTGTAAACCTTTTGTACTTTGCTGAAATTGTATTTCTTCGAGGATTATTGCTCAGATAAAGTTTCTACGACATTAGTTTGTTTATGGATATCTTGTATCCCCTTTTAGATTCGGAGAATGTATAACTTATTGATGTGATTTAGTAGGATTGACTAATTGATGTCATACTTCCTATGAAAAACCAACTGAATGATCCCTAAAATATTGAACAGAGAATAAAGAATAAGGAACAGAGGTATTGATGTCTATTGTTGGTAATTATGACTAATTAAGTTTCTAGTTTGTGAGGCATCCAATTGCGCTGTTAAGTAGTTGTTGCTCCACTAACGTTAAGAGTAAATGTTTAATGAGATATTAGATTAATAGTTGATATGTCCGTTTATTGTATCAATAGATGAAGGCTTATGGAGCATACCCTTGCAGCTTGCTGTTATAATTTACTAATTTAGAAGGCATTCTGCTTACTGTTTCCTTTGAATTATGGAGGTGTTGATGAGTATTGATCATGAGTCTTTTCATCATCATGATGAATGTGCATTTCTCTTGACCCTTAAATTTAATAATTTGAATTTATGGTGTGTGTCATTAATTGGCGTTCCAGCAACAATTAGTTTTTAAAAGTAATAATGCCTAGTGTCTCTGATCAGTATAGTGACTATGGTCATTGATGATTGGAGGTCTGTGGTCTTATTGCTAACTTCTCACCTCAATCCAGTCTATAGAGTTGTGTATTTCATAGTAAGTAAAGTATCATTTAGCTTTGCATCTTATTATCTTTTTTATGCTGTTCCAGCTGAAACGGTAGTATACAGAATATTCTACTATGTCAATCGATCGGGTAATGGCCGCCTTACCCTTAGAGAGCTGAAGCGTTCAAACTTATTAGCTGCAATGCAACATGCAGATGAAGAGGAAGACATTAACAAGGTTTTGAGGTAATGTGAATTGTGAACCTGTATATTGACTCTGGGTGGATCACCCCTTGTTTGTTTCTCTTTTGCACATCAGCTTTCTCAAGCTTATGTTCACTAAACAGAACTTGCATTTTTGTTATTAAGATTGTGATATGACAATAAAATTAAATTAGTGATCCAATTTTCTTGTACAATTTCAAACTTTTTTGGGGACCTCCTTTCAAGAGCTCAAGCCAAATTTTCTGAGAACCATACATAGAGTTCCGTTGTTTTACATTTTGGTAATGTGTAATGTGTGGTGGACAACCTTTTTCCTACTTTCATTTCATTTCTTACTGCAGGTACTTCTCTTATGAACACTTTTATGTGATATACTGCAAGTTTTGGGAGCTGGACACAGATCATGATTTCTTAATTGACAAAGAGAACCTTATAAGATATGGTAACCATGCACTTACCTACAGAATCGTTGATAGGATATTCTCTCAGGTTGGTTTTTATGTGCTTAAATATTTGTAACAATATTATGTGGTGAATAATTCTGTTGATTATCATATCCTCTTGGCTGCAAGGTCCCAAGAAGATTCACGAGTAAGGTCGAAGGAAAGATGGGATATGAAGATTTCGTGTACTTTATACTGTCAGAAGAGGATAAATCATCCGAACCTAGTCTTGAATATTGGTACATCTCTTTTATTTTTAAGCTAACAGTATGAAATGATGGGTTTAACCTTTTGCTATCACAATATAATTCATTTTTTATGTAAGTTCTAAAATTTTGGAAATGGAAGCAAGAGTGAATTATTTTCTTCTTTCATATTTGATTGGTGTATTGTGAGGTTTTCTTGTTTTGGAGTCCTTAGTGTTTTTTTTGGAAGGGAGCAGTTAATATCTGGTCATTTATATATCTTGATTTTCTTAATTTCTTGTAATTTCTCATTTCCTTATAGATGTGTAAATGCACCAAAGGACCTTATTTAAAGGTTGTTTGGCCCTTTCACAATTATTTGATTTTCTCCTATCTTATTCTTTATTCTTAGTTTACACTGCTCTTATTTTTAAAGATTAAACAAAGTTGATGCTAGTTGCATTGTGTATGTAATATTGGCATGCACTTATACTTGGTTTCAAGCTGACTCTTGGTTTGATTTCCTTAAAAATGAGCAGGTTTAAATGCATAGATTTGGATGGCAATGGGGTCCTAACAAGGAATGAACTACAGTTCTTCTATGAGGAGCAGTTACATAGGATGGAATGTATGGCACAGGAGCCTGTACTTTTTGAGGATATTTTATGCCAAATAGTTGACATGATTAGTCCAGAGGTAAGCTTCTGAAATGCTTTTTAAGTTTTCTAAATCTTTCTCTGGGGAAAGTATCCTTGTTAACTTGAAGTGATTTGAGACCACGATTGGCTGACTTGTACATTGTCATAAATGGAAAATTCTGTTAGTGTTAAACTTTTAAAAATTGTAGTCTGAATGTACCCTGAAAATTCATGCCGTTGTTTCCAATGACATTCTACCTCATCTTATCGAACTAATTACTTATTTTAGTTTCAAGTTCATATGTATTATTGTTTCATTCTGCTTTTTATTCATTGCAGAATGAAAGCTACTTCACATTGCAAGATCTGAAAGGAAGCAGGCTTTCAGGGAGTGTGTTCAATATACTTTTTAACCTCAATAAGTTCATGGCATTTGAAACTCGAGATCCATTCCTAATTCGTCAGGTACTGTGAATGTTTAAGCTTTGTATATGTGTGAGAAAGCAATGTTAATGATGCGAGTGTGCTGTTCCTCATTTTTGCTTTGACTCAGGAGCGTGAGAACCCAACGTTGACAGAATGGGATCGTTTCGCCCACAGAGAATATATCAGACTTTCAATGGAGGAAGATGCAGAAGATGCCTCCAATGGAAGTGGTGATGTCTGGGATGAAACCTCCCTTGAGGCTCCATTTTGAGTGCCCTTAGGTGAGATACATACGCTTTCAGAATGTAGAATAAACTTTCATGATGAACAGTCAATTGATGCATAGTATGAGTCACGCCTACATTATATAGATCCTAGGTAGTGAGGGGTATTGTGTTGGCTATTTATAATCTACAAGTCTATTTTGTAAAATTTCGAATCACATAGCTAAGGATTTAACTGAAAGTACCTCGGTGATTTCATGATAAGTGAAGCATTGATGGCCCCCACTCTAGTATCTAAGTATAGGAATATACTGCATTGCCGTGGTCTGAGTATCAACTTCTTCTTAATTAGATGCAAGTGCAACTACTTTCCACCTTTATATATGCAAGATGTAGTGGATGACACACTTTTTGCTTGATCTTTTGTTTCAGGTATTTTAAAGTGCAAATTTTTTATTTTCAAGCATTGTTCCAGCACACAGGTGGGAAAGCAACCGGGCAAGTCAGTGGGAGGAAAAGGCATTAATCTTCAAGTTATCCTATCTTTTCTGATGCCATAGCAGATGTTTATGTTCATTTGATTCCCTGAAAAGAGGTGGGAGGTTGGAAAAAGTTTTGTATTGGTGGAAGTCTGTGGCTGAAGTTAAAGATGAACTTTGGGGAGGTGGATATCCAGTTGGAGATTAGAAGATATAAAAGACCATTTCCACCTTTCGTTAAGTCGAATGGTTTTAGTGCACATCTTTTCTCACACTGTGTGTGGGGGTTAATGTTTTGTTTTTGGATGCATGTGCTACAATTTGGTTTTGTTTATTGGATTTAATCGGGCCTTTCTGTTAAAAAGGGAATTTTTGTTCACTTCTTAGGTTTGTAGTGGGGATTATATAAAGGATTTTTATGGGCATATATGATAAATTGATGTTATTTCGTACAGTGCATTTGATTACTTAGTTGAACCGTAGAAGCAACAGTGAATATTATTTGAGTTTTAACTTGTGATTTTCAAGATGAAAGTTCGATTTTGACACCGCCAAGAAGAATAGAGTGTTAGCATACATGCTCATGTCTAATAATGTTCTTTTGGATTGTCTTCACATAGTTGATGGTGAAATTTCATATTGCAATACATGCCTCAGGATGATAAAAGGGTTCCTCATGGCCCTGTTCTTTGGGTTGATGTTATGTTTCACTGAGGTTATGCTCCTATGGTCGCGGGACACGTTGGGGGAGATTCCAGTATAAATTCTCCGACATTAGCATTAGTCGAATCATGATACGTTCTGCATTTTGTTTTGTAAGGCTCTGATCTCAGTTTATTTCTGAAAAATATTGCATTGAAAAATAGAATCAATAAAGATAGACAACAAAGGATTGGTGGAAGATGAAGGCAAGTGCGGGTATCTGTAGCTTTCATTGAAGCTTGTAGTTCCATGCTATTACCTCTTTATTCAAAATCCAACCAAACAGACCATGTGATTTACAATTAGTACAATCAACGAGCTTCACGTTTCTTTCCCTTAACACACTATTTTTTGCCTATAAAAAGGGTGGAAAACCCTATACATGCAAGCCACACTACTCTTCATCCTCCTCTTCTGTCCTGTTTCATATTCGGATATTCCACCCTTAATCAAAAGTAAGAATTCATCTCAAACTCCTTTTGTTTCAAGGGAAACTGAGAGCAGTGATGTATATAACGAGGAATTTGAAGGAGTTTCAATGGCCGCACTTGTTATGTTCACTCAAACTCCTCAAATCCCTTGTTATACATCTCTTAGTTCTTTACATATTAGTTGTGGATTCTGCTTTTTAAATTTACGCTTTTTGTTTCTTTACACCATTGTAGTAATCATGGCTCCAAGTTCAACTGCTGTATGGATTTTGAGCTGGTCAAAGTGCTTTGATTCAGTTTTCGAGCTCACCCAAGTTCCTTGTTAATCTAGGTATAATATTCTCTCTCTCTCTCTCTCTGTAGATTAATTGCCATTTTTCCAGTGTTTAAACCATGTTTGTAAGTTTAAATGTTTTTCCACATATGAGAGATTTATGTACCACGGCTTCTTCTCCAATTGTTATTATGACAGACACAGAGCACAGAAATGAGAGTCTTGGTCTTCTTCTTGGGCGCCTTTGTTCAGCTTGATCTCTCTGGTAGTCACGGAATGGACATAACGTGAGTCATATGAACTCACCATTTTCCAGCCCGAGATTATAGCCAGGTTAATTGAAGAGGCAAGTAGAATGAAGGTGCAAAAGCTAGGGATAGCAAGCTCTGCATTTCTGTAAGAATGATCATTCAGCCGCAAAAGATTGCACCCAAGAATCTTCCCATCCCTTGGATCAGTGGCGCAAAAGTTGAAGACAGCAAATTCTGCAATTTCTATACTATATGTTTGCTGGAAAATATTGTATTTAATCAAATTTATTCTACTCAACTCATCCTGGATGCCGGAAATATGGTTGGGAGGTTATGCTCCAATGGTTAGCGGACACGTCGGGGAGGTTCCAAGACAATTTTCCGACATGAGTCCTCCCCACACTCTCAGTAGTCAAATCACTGCAATTTGTTTTATGTGGTTCTCTCATACAGTAGTCACGTTTTTAATCTGGCTATAAATATTAAATAGTACATCATTTATCAAACCTTCTGATCAGTGTATATATTGTGAGATTATTAGAATTTTTGTCCAAAGACTGATTGATTGAGCAAACAAGTTTATGAGCTTCTAAAACGGGCAATCAAATGGATAGCAAGTTATACCTTAGAATACAATCACGTTATAAATACTATTGATAATAGTATTACTTAAGTTTGCAAAATTAGTAGGCGAAGGTCTTCAACTAAATCACTCTGCAGAACTTCCTTAGATTTCAATGTGTGGTCGAGACTCATTTGGTTAATATTGAATATATAATTATTAGTTATAATACACATAATCATATACATTTGACAATTTTAGCAATGAAATTCAGAAATTTGATACACCAATACAGTAGTTTAAAAAAAAAAACCCAATATGAAGTGACTAAAAAAAAATTAATCTTATTACTAGTTAGTGAGACGTGGAAGTTTTATATTACTCAATATTACATTTACTCGTTTTAAATAATATTTTTATATAAAAATTATAGACACATTTTACAAATAAAATGTATACAAAATTACAAAAAAATAATTATATTCCACACGAAAAAAAAATCTAAAATACAGTTTTTTTTTATAGAGTTAGAATTGATAAGCTACATGTTGGAAAATCCGTTTACTAAACTCCAGCCCTAACAGTAACTTCTAAGTTCCAAGTCAATTATTTAAAAATGGGCTATCGAGCAAAGCCCAAAGAGGAGTGATCAAATCGGAGTCATCGTCCTCTACATTCTGTTTAATGGGGTTCCCTGTTTAGTTTCCCACACTGCCGCTAAGCAGCAAATACGGAAAATCAGATTACTAACTAACTAATAACTTGCCGGCGTTTGCTTCCCGTTCCATAAAGGAGGAAGAACCCTAACTGTCTCCGGCGACATGAAGGTGGTTGCGCTAGTCAGCGGCGGCAAGGACAGCTGCTATGTCATGATGAAGTGCCTCCAGTACGGCCACGAGGTCCGCTTACACTTCAAACCCCCGCCCATCCATCCTTATTTCTAAGCTTTAACTGTTCATTAATGTCTGTCTCATCTCTCCGATTTCAGATTGTTGCGCTGGCGAATTTGTTGCCGGCCGATGATGCTTTGGACGAGCTCAATAGCTACATGTATCAAACGGTAAGATATCTGCTCATTTTATTTTTGTATAGCTTGGATTTTACTACAGAGAATGTCGCGATTGCGAGTTTTTTTAGCAAGTAATGATTGGCCTCCTGCTAGATGAAAAAGTAATTAGCAGTGGAATAAATTGATGGTATTAAGTGATAACACCATTTTCTTGTCTTTCTGCAATTAATTTGTAAATTATTCTTTTTACTAAAAACAAGTTAAATCGTCTGAGGTGAACTGAATTGTAGTTTACTTCAAAAGAGGCAGCCTTATACTTTCATAGAGTTAACGACTTAATGTAAATAGGAGGAGTATGTTTCTCAGATACCTGACTTTCCATATCGGTGTATGTCCTTGACCACATTTATTTTTCTCCAGTTATTTAACTCATTGCCAACTTTTTCATGTGAAATCACAGGTTGGGCACCAGATAGTCGTTAGTTATGCAAAATGCATGGGGCTTCCTCTATTTAGAAGGAGAATTCAGGGATCAACAAGGCAAGTCCTATGAAGGATTTCTATTCTTTATTGATTACTGTGATCAAGTATACAGTGTCAGTATATTCATGTGTTGTTCAGATTTTTTACGTGTTTACAGTTTCATATGCCCATAATATCAAAATGATGTTTTTTTAAAAAACATAATAGGAGTTTTGTGTTGAAAAATTATCAAAAATGATACGTGGTGGCTCTTTTGTTTCAGGAACCATGGTCTAAACTATAATATTACTCCAGGGGATGAGGTTGAAGATTTGTATATCTTGTTAAATGAGGTAAAGCGACAGATACCAGCTGTCACAGCTGTGTCCTCTGGTGCAATCGCATCTGATTATCAAAGACTGCGAGTTGAAAGTGTGTGCTCAAGGTTAGGACTAGTTTCTTTGTCATATTTATGGAAGCAAGATCAGACGTTACTCCTTCGCGAGATGGTAATTTAATGCGCCAATCAAAATAACTGATGATTTGGTTTATTAACTTAGCTGCTTCTAACTTTTGTTTGTTTGCTTCATATGTCCATCAGATCCATAATGGAATTTTCGCAGTCACAGTCAAGGTAAAGTGGCTAGATTGACGTTTGATAGTTCTCTATCACTTAACTCTTCTGGTCCTTAGCCTATTGAATTTTAATGCTTTTCAATTGTTTATCGGACATCTTGTTATATGGAATTCCAAACATTAACATGGAGAGTGCAATCTGGTACAGTTACAATCACTTATGTAGGGGGTCATGTGACAGAACTGTGGTTATTTTATGTAAGAAATATTTGGTTATAACTTTTAAATATTTGTAGAAGATTCAAATTTGTCTATGGGAGTTTGTGCATGTTTGTGGTTTATGTAGTGGGTGTATACTTCTTTGATGTGATTTTGGGTATAGAGCTGTAATGAGTAGTTCTTCAGGGTTGTTATACTAAATGTCAATCACTGGTCAAATTACATGAATACTATCTGCCTGCTAAAGGCATGTAATTAAATTAAGGTGGATACGTTATGAAAACATTAAAGGCACAAATCCTATATACTACAGAAATAATTTTTTGTACTGTTCATACATCACCGTCAATGCATGCCATTCTTTTCGACAGTAACAAGATCTTTGACTTAGATTTACTCGTAATGTAAAAAGTGCTTGATTCCTTTGTTTCTCTGCAAAATTAGTTTTTATAAAGAGAATATGATTTTTTTTTATTGATTTTTGGATCCAGATAGTCAAAACAGTTATGTTTGATCTATCAGGTTGCTGTCATGGGATTGGACCCAGAAAAACATTTGGGGAGAGAGTTATCAACCTTGGATGCCCATCTTCACAAGCTAAATGAGTAAGTGAGAATATATTATGTTCAGTAATTTTGCTTAAGATATAATAATTTTTTTCCTACTATTTCGGCAGGTTGTACGGGGTTAATGTTTGTGGTGAAGGAGGAGAATATGAAACTTTAACTCTTGACTGTCCCCTCTTTAAAGTGAGTGCATTTCGTTTCTTCATAATATTTTGCTAGATACTAGTTTTCAGCTCCCTTCGTTTGTTAAGATGGTAGTATTAGTGCCTCCTCCAAAAAAGTATTAAGTTGTCTACCAGTGATTATTTAAGGTTAACAATTGCTATGTTTGGTCCCTGACAAAACCATAATGCAATTAAAAAATGCATTCCCGCATTCCCTCCAAATTGTCATACAAATTTGACACAGAATTTTAACTCGGAGAATGTTTCCAGAATGCTCGTATTGTGCTGGATGATTATCAAGTTATCTTACATTCTACAAGCTCTATAGCTCCTATCGGGGTTCTTCATCCTCTGGCATTTCACTTGGAGCAAAAGTTATCGTCAGGCGAAATTCAGGAGAATGACACTGGTCTGATATGTGAAGTCCTAGGGGATGATAGTGCACAAAGCTGTGAAAGCATGAGTGTGCTTAAATATGAATCTTCAACAATAGGGAAGGCTGATAATATAAACATCCAGATCTCAAAAACAAAAAAAGATGATACATTTTCTCTCTCGTGCTGGTTGCAGAATTCATCCAATGGTTCAGCAGGTAACTGATGAGTAGAAAACTGATAATGTAGATCCCTAATCATTTTCATTAGCTGCATTTTGTGTTGTAACTGTTTGCCTGACAGTATTGCAGGCTGACTTGGAGCATGTTCTGGCGAAAATTGAATTGGACCTAGCTGAATACGGTTACTCTTGGGAACATGTGCTCTATATACACCTCTATATTGCAGATATGAGTAAATTCTCTGTAGCAAACGAGACATATGTCAGATTCATAACTCATGATAAATGTCGTTTTGGTGTACCTTCACGCTCTACAGTTGAACTTCCTCTTTCAGAAGTTGGATTAGGGTCGGCCTATATTGAAGTGTTGGTGGCGGGTGATTCCACTAAGAAAGTTCTGCATGTACAAAGTATATCCTGCTGGGCTCCTAGCTGCATTGGGCCATACAGTCAGGTTGTGTATATACTTTATCTTTTTGTTAGATGCATTACCTTAATGTTCTTCAGTCTGCATGTCAGGTAGATTGTTAGGTTTAATTGAAACTGTGACTCGACAAAACTTTATCCCATTTTCCAGGCAACCTTGCACAAGGATATACTCTACATGGCAGGTCAATTGGGTCTTGACCCACCAACAATGTTGCTTTGTCCAAAAGGTGCTACATTTGAGCTGGAGCAAGCCTTGGAAAATTGCCAAGCTGTGGCAGAATGCTTTAACTGTTCAATAAATGCTTCTGCTCTTCTCTTTGTGATGTACTGCTCCAAATCTTTGTGTGAGTCTGACAGAATAGCCGTTGAGGAGAGGGCAAACCTGTTTCTCAAGGAGATGAAGATAAAAGATTCAAGCAGTCAAAGCTTGTCTGCATTACTTGATCCCATGTTCTTGTACATTGTTGTGACAGATCTTCCAAAAAGGTTTTACTTTTCTCCTTTATATTCAAACTGGAAAGCTTCTAAAGATATAAGGCTCTTAAGTTATATGATTTAGTTACCATGGTTTGTTCCCTGAGTAGTAATTTGATTTAGCTACTATCAGTTGGAATCTTGTCTGTCCATTGCAATAAGCTTTTACAGATTAGAATTCTAATTTGTTGTAGCATTGAGCCTAGTTAATTAATTTTCCTATTGCCTCTTCCGGCATGATGTATCTTAATTGGGAGCTTTTTTTTTTTGGTAATGCAGCGCCCTTGTGGAAGTAAAACCCATTCTCTATGTGCCAGCAAATGTCGAAACCTCTGACAAGGCTCCTGTAAACAGTCCAGTCAGTCCTATTATGAAAAGTTGTTGGGGTTTTAAGCATGAAAATTGGCACAATGAATGCCTACAGAAATGCATTGTTCCTGGAAGATTAGCTGGTGCTGTCATATCTATCTCACAAACTCATGCAACGAAGATATGTTCCTCTTTGCCTCACTTGGATCACGTTGATACAGGCAAAATTTGTATTGAGGACCAGATGGATGCTATAGCAAAATTCTGTATTCAACTTCTTCACAATACTCTTTCCGAAGCATGTTTTGGGTGGAATGATGTCACGGTAAGCTTATCTTGTACTCTCAGTAATCAATATGTGGTTTCCCCTGGATTTAGAGTGCAATTGCATGATTGTATAATTTTATCATTCGTTTTGCAGACTTTTAGGATATACATCAGAACAAGGGTTCACATTTCCCACGCTACACTATCACCAATTTTCACTAGAGTATTCAATGAATTTTCTCAAGTAAACACGGACTTGAACACCACTGGAGACCCAATTTTTAACATAATTCCAGTCTTGGGTTCTGGGAGGTCTGCTGGATCAGTGGATGATATACTCAGTTGTGAAATCTTTGCCAGGAAAACGTAGCTCTCCAGTGTGCTCGCCTGCTCAGTAACTTATTATTCTTGGTGCCCTGTGAAATTCGAGAAATCTGTACATATAATATATATACATGATCCGAATTTCTGACAGGATGTTGTAACTTTATACTTAGATTTTGCTTTCTTTAGAATTTATTTTTAATGTACGCCTGAGGGATTGTTAGTTGCTTTTGTGCGCACTCTATGAAATGTACTATAGTTTAACTGAAAATGAAGATGAAGTGCAGGCTGTACCGGGAAGAAGACCTGCCTCACTATCTTCTTGTTGGAAAAAAGGCCTATGCACAGGTGATAGCAAACAGGGTAAACGTTATTTTGCTTATTTTGATCATGCACTGCCATCTTAGTTTTACTAAAATGTTACCTGAATCTCTTAAATATGAAAGACTCAGTTATTCTCTTTGATGTGTTTGTTTCTGGTCCAGAATGCTTGATACTTGATAGTATAGTTTACTAGTGTTTTGTCTTGGCAGAGATAAGAGTCAGTAAAACTCAAAAGGTTGCTTAGATGAATCATTTAGGGTTAGGGGACCATGACCTATTAATGGAGCTTTGAAGCATTGCATGTGTTTGCATTCTTTTGGTATCAAACAAATCTAGCTTTAAAAGCCTTTACAATACTGGTTGAGAAGTGCAGATGGAACTAGCAGTCCACCTCTGGGCCATGTTCTATTATGGAACCTCTGTTTCACCGTCGTCGTGGCGGTTTTCTTTCCGATACCTTCTCCGGCAGCCGCGGCCTCTGGTTGTTGTTATCATAAAGTAAGAAGGACAAGGGATTCGTGGCTTGTTGGTTGTTGTGGTAAAACTGAAACTGGAAATTAGGGGGGATTTGAGAGGTGAAATCTCAGTCTTATAAATGCGAAAGGGTAGTTTTAACTAACGTTAGGTTGTGTACGCCCAGAGGAAAGGAGCTAGGAAGGCACGGACCAAAAGGATGAATTTGTACACTTGGAAAAGTACAGAAAAACATTTAAGTACTACAAAAAAAAATTATGGGGAGGGGTGTCAGAGTCCAGAGTGTGAAGTGGGGCCCAGATTTCTGAAGGTGAAAGCGAGACTAAACCATGCCACGCTGGGTCAGCATCAGCTGCCCATTTGTCCCACTTTTTTTCTTCTTCTTTTTAATCCTCCATTTTCATAAAAATATAATTTTCAATTTTTTAAATCATTCTTTTTTATCACATATATGAATAGTAAATTTTATGTTTTTGACTTGAACTGCAACATAACACCTTTAAAAATGTCAAGTAAGGGGCTGCAACTTTACGGTAAGGATAAGGTAAATAAACGCCACATTCTACAAGATTGAGGTTACTATATTATTTTTAAATTATTTGAGTTATTTTTGTTTGTGTCTGATCTTTTCATATTTAAAACGAAATAAAACATGCTTTTCATCTCAAATATTCACTTTTTAATCTTCATCTATATAGACATAAGTTAATAATATACATGTTTTATTAGATTTTATCAAAAATTGAAGTATTCAGATATCATAAACTCATATGAGACATTTCCACAACGAGGCAGGTTTCATAACAATAAGTAAAACACATTTATAAATAATTTGTGGTTCAAAAGTAAATACTAGTAATTTTTTAAAATTTTCATTACCACATGACCTCCACCACCACCAACCCAAAATCTCAATGCTAGGGATTCAGACCTTTGGCGATCTCATCATCAGCGACCCGAACCTCAATGCCTTAATATTTGAGACCTAAATTTCAATGATAACAATCCAACCTCATTCCTGACCACCAAATCTCACCATCGATGACTTAGCCTAACCAGAAAAATGCAATCTTACCGTTAGTTTATGAATATACCAAAATGACAACAAATTGAAAGAAATTTCAAATCACTGAAAAAGCATATTGATCCAACACTAAACCCAATAAATATTAATCCATCCACTAATATATCATTCTTCAAGCATCCTAACTTCCGGCAAATTCTTCCCAGTCTCATTCGCTTATCAATAGTATCCACCTCCAGCTCAAGCTCAATCTCCGCCCACTACTCTCCTTCACATCTATCCACTTCTTCGTGATCACAGATGCCGTCATCGCTATAAGTAAATAGAATATTTACTGAATATTAGTTAGCATATTTAGAATATTATTTTTCTGTAATTATCTGTAATACCAGATAATCTAGTTGTACATACATCTTCTTCTTCTTCTTTCAAAATATGTGTGGAATAAACGACGTCGTTTCTATCAAAATAATATAGTCTAAATATTTTATGCTATTTATAATACAAATATACTCTTAACATCTTTAAATGGATTTAGATGACTTAAACTTAGTGACTCAGTTATGATTATTTGCAAAGTTTATTTAGTTTCCATATATATGAGTTTGCTAGAGTTTATTTCTTGTTGAACTAAACTTAAATAAATTTAAATATACTTAGGCCCTGTTTACTAGAGCTTATTTCTTGATGTACTGAACTGAACTGAACTGAACTGAATTGAACTGAACTGAACTGAAGTAAAAATTAATGTATTGAAAAATAGAATCAGTATGACTGAATTAACCTGAATTTCATCAAATTGCATTTTCACTGAATTGAACTGAACTGAATTGAACTGAATTGAATTGAATTGAACTGAACTGAACTGAACTGATCTACAAATAAATTCTGGTAAACAGGGCCTTAATTGAATTGAAATAAATTAAATTAAATATATTTAAATGAATTGAACTGATCTACATAAAAGTTCAGGTAAATATGACCTGTGTATGATCATAGTCAAAATTTATTTAGTTGCCTTCCTCAATTTTTTTAATATAAACGCATCTCATATTTTATGGAAAGATGTAATATTGACTATATATATACACGGTTTAGGGTATGATATATTTTGTATATAATCATTTTTTAATCATATTTTTTTAGTAAATGTTTTTCCTTTTTATCTAATTAATCCAATGAGGCGCGAAGCGCTAACCACTTAACTAGTATGAATGAATACAAAAGGCTCAGATGAGCAATTTAGCCATTCAGTTATTTCATTCAAACATGGTAAATATAATATAATAGATAATTATAAAAAAAAAATTCTAAATAGGCTAACTAATATTCTGTAAATATTCTATTAACTAACAATCAGATGTTCCAATATTAAGTGTTCAGATTCGCTAATACTACATGCCTAATTTTCTCAATTAAGTCCCTAAAATTCAAATTATAATTTAAATTTTAGTTGAAGAAATTTGAGATGAAATAATGTAAAATCAATTTTAAAGCCGTACTTTGACATTTCTTAGTTTTTTTAATAGTAGTCACCTTGAAATTCACCTTCTAGGAAAAAGTCAAAAGAGAAAATTCGAAAAACAGTTGCTTGGGTGGTGGCACATTTGGTAATTAACCCGGAAAACAAGGGGCCATACCCTTCTGTGATCTGCACGGGTCCGGCCTTAGCCACGAGGGGGAATTCAGGCACCCGGAATCAAAACGAATACGACGTCGCACGACCCAAACCGAACGACAGAAACCGAAAAATAGAGTAAAACAGTAAAGAAGGAACCTCTCCGCCCCCGCCCTCCCCACCATTCTCTCTCTTCATTCCCCGCCTTCAGAGAGAGAGAGAGAGAGAGAGAAAAAGGCAGACATAAATTCAACTTGTTAATTAATAAAAACCAAGATCCATCTCCACTCTCCCACTCTCTAAATCTTGCTCCTTCTCTCTCTCTCTTACCCATTCCGTTACCGCCAACACCGCCCCAATTCGCCTCCCTCAGGTAAATTCCGTTTCTTCTCTGTGATTATGTTGTTTACGGCTGATTCAATGGTGTTTTTTCCCGTTTGTTCATGTTGTGAATTGGATATGAGGCTGTTTATCTTGATATGTTGTTGCTGAACTGGACCTAGATCGATGTGTGAAGTTTTTTTTTTTTTTTTTTTGATATTTTTTAGGTTTTAGGTTTGGGCTGAGTGGAGTGGAGTTAATAATTCAAGATCAGGTGAAAAAGTAATGGAATTCTGAACGTGGAGGCAGTTACTGTGATGAAATGACAGGGGAATGCTGGTAGTGTAATTGAAGAATTGAGGAGGCTGTGATTCTTTAGGTGGTTGGAAGGAGATGGAAGATTGGTCTAAGTATGTGCACAGCCCAGCGCATTTGGCGGTGGCTAAGAAGGACTATATTGCGCTGAGGAAGATTGTTGCTGGTCTTCCGCGGCTGGCCAAGGCAGGGGAGGTGAACACGGAAGCTGAGTCTCTGGCTGCTGAGGGGAATGCTGATAAAGTTACTGCAGTTATTGATCGCAGGGATGTCCCTGGCCGTGAGACCCCTCTGCACCTCGCTGTCAGGCTGAGGGATCCTACTTCGGCTGAGATTTTGATGTCTGCTGGTGCTGATTGGAGCCTTCAGAATGAGAATGGGTGGAGTGCGCTGCAGGAGGCTGTTTGTACTAGGGAAGAGAATATTGCTATGATCATTGCTAGACATTATCAGCCTCTTGCGTGGGCGAAATGGTGTCGTAGACTTCCTAGGATTGTGGCATCAGCTTCCAGGATAAGGGATTTTTATATGGAGATCACCTTTCATTTTGAGAGCTCGATGATACCATTTATTGGTAGGATCGCTCCTTCTGACACGTATAAGATATGGAAGAGGGGTGCAAATCTTCGTGCTGATATGACCCTTGCTGGCTTTGATGGATTTCGCATTCAGCGCTCTGATCAAACTTTTCTCTTTCTGGGAGATGGGTATACATCAGATGATGGCAAGATTTCTTTGACTCCTGGCTCTCTGATTGTGCTTTCCCATAAGGAGAAGGAGATTACGAATGCTTTGGAGGGAGCTGGTGTGCAGCCAACCGAAACTGAGGTTGCCCATGAAGTAGCCTTGATGTCTCAAACAAACATGTATAGGCCAGGAATTGATGTTACTCAGGCTGAGCTTGTTCCTCATCTGAACTGGAGGCGCCAGGAAAGGACTGAGACGGTTGGACACTGGAAGACCAAGGTCTATGACATGCTTCATGTGATGGTCAGTGTGAAGTCTAGACGAGTTCCTGGAGCTATGACGGATGAAGAGCTTTTTAATGTCAATGATGAGGAGAGGCTAGGGAATGGAGCTGAGCAGGATGAGTTTGAAGATGTATTGACAGCTGAAGAAAGGAAGCAACTAGATTCTGCACTTCGCATGGGCAATCCAGAAGGTAATTGTGAGGATGATGATCCTGAACTTCAGGATTGCAATGAAAACAGTGATAGTGGTTCTTTTGAAAATTGTGATCCAAATGGCGTAAACAAAGAAAAGAAAGGCTGGTTTGGATGGAATAAGAAAGCGTCAAAGAATACGCTGGATGACCAGGATGACCCAAGGAATGTGAAGAAGTCCTCAAAGTTGGCCACGGATAGCCGAAGATCAACTTCTGAACTTCCTAAGGAGGATTCTAGTGAAATCAAGAAAGGCAAGGATAAGAGTAATAAAAAGAAAAAGAAGAAAGGTGGTGCTGGTGAATCTAAGAGTGAAAGTGAATATAAAAAAGGATTGAGACCTGTTTTGTGGTTAACTCCAGATTTTCCTTTGAAGACAGAAGAGCTTTTACCCCTATTGGATATATTGGCCAACAAAGTGAAAGCAGTTAGAAGATTGAGGGAGTTACTGACTACTAAATTACCAAATGGCACATTCCCTGCTAAGGTACGTAGTTTTCATGCAAAGTATTATAATTACTTCATCATGGATGTCCTTGCTGTTTTGCTCTAGCTTATTTACTGTTCCTTTTCACATACCGACTCCTTCCATTACTGCTGTTTGATAATGAATGTTTTTACTTGTAATTAACCTCTTCCATTCAATCCAATTTCTTATGTGACAGTGTGACATTCAACCTGTTACTATTCGTACCCACTTTCTTTTCATATTTCTATGTATCTTGCAGAGAAAGGAAAATAGTCTCTCATTAAAAGCTTATATGAGAAGTTCCACCCTGGATTTGAATGTTGAGTGATTTTTATGTTTATTTAATTTTAGTTGGAGCTAGTGTCCATTATAAAAGATGAGCCATTGTGTAACAGTGTCATTGAACCTTTGGGACTGTTTCTTTGCAAAAACACACTACGGCTGAGGCTGTGTTAGATGTATGTGTCCAATTTCCATATTCTTAGGTCGTGTGCACATGCACACACTTTTTTCATGATATAAACTCAAGATCTTTGTCCTGAACGGTGTTGAAAGTAAACAGCTTACACATGCATACTTTTTACGTGTCATGAACTCAATATCTTTATCCTGAATAGTGTTGAAAGTAAACAAAAGAATTTGCTCAACAGACGTGCCTTTCAAAAAATAATTTGTTGCTCATTCTGAAACTAATCAATTTTATTCTGTGTTGTGAGAGCCTGGTGCGTCTGGTTTGTGTTAATAATGTATGTTTGAACAGTGATGATGCTGTCTGATTAACCCCATTTATTAGTTTTATTTACTACTAGAAAGGTGTTCACGTCCTCAGCCAAAGATAGATTTGGTTCCATTTTTTGTCATAACTGGTTTGAAGATTCCATCTGGCTGTAGGAATTATTTATTTATATTTACTTGTAAGACCAGTTTACTCAATTTCAAATGGTTGGGAAACTATTCATAAAGTCGTTAAATACTATGAAATCCTCGTGTACACCTTGACACAGTTATCAGTCTGAATGCAAGCTCTAATTGCATCACTTACAAGGTATAGTTTGTGGAATGCCTGTGCTTGGTGGGTCGAGAATGTGTTGTTTTTTCTTCCTTTGCAAAGAAACTTTAAGAGATCCAATTTGAATTTCTGACAAGTCATGCAACAAAGTTCTGGAGATCTTCAGACAATTCAGCCACTGAGAAGATGTATTTCTGCCTCTAATATGTTGCACAAAACTGCAAAGTTCCCAAACTATTTGAGTAGCCTTTTCATTTTGTTAGTGCTTAATGTAACTTCTGAAGCTGAGGTTGATTTGGCTTGTTGGTACAACATAGTACTGAATTGGATGGACAAGTATTCAAAATAACTTGGAAGGAGTTACTGCAGTTTTAGATTTTGCAGTAGCTCCATCCTCCAAGATGGTTGTGTCTTATGCTTTGTTACATATACCAGATTTGGTTGACTGTGATATACTAGTGCCCCGCTCACTTTACCTATATAGTTGTCTTTGATTTTATTTTATTTAAAATTTATAAAAACGTGTTCCTGAAATCCTCATCAAGATAATGGCTTATACATGTTCCTGTATGACATGTATGGGAAAATGAAATTGTACCTTGACGCACTTAGTGAAGTCTGTGATCATGATTCATGACTATGAATTTGGAATACTTCTGAGGCTTAATTTTGGCTTGGTTTGGCTTAATATACTCGACAACTCCTTTCAAGCAGATTGCTTTTTGCCATATAGCTGGAATTTCATCTGCATTCTCCATGTTATTGTTCAAATATTTTTCCTACTTCTATTTCTGAGTAATGAATTATAGATTTTTTTTTACAGTTTGTACCTGACTAGTGGATTTACCATGTTGCAGATTGCCATTCCAATTGTACCAACAATAAGGGTTCTCATTACATTTACGAAATTTGAGGAGCTTCAGCCCACGGAGGAGTTTTGCACCCCTCCTTCAAGCCCTGTGCATTTCCAAGATGCCAAGTCTGAGCCATCTTCATCATGGATTTCATGGATGAGAGGAGGCAGCCGTGGTAACTCAAGTGACGGTGAAAGCCGTAGTTTCCGGGAGGAGAATGACCCTTTCCACATACCTTCTGACTATGCCTGGATTGATGCTAATGAGAAGAAACGCCGAATGAGAGCCAAGAAAGCAAAGAACAAGAAGCACAGAAAACACAGTTCAAGCAGAAATCCAGACAATGGCCGTCATTTGAGTGAAGATGTTGAAGAGTAGGTATCTTGTGAGTGATTCGGAGTGTCCAATGAGTGGTTCTTTGTTGTATCTTTTGTATTCCATTTGAAAAGTACAAATTAGATCTTCTGTTGCTTATTCCTTGGCTGATTTTTTTACCCCTTCAATGCTTCAAATTGTATCTACATCTAGCACGATTCTCAAGTTTTGTTTTAGATTCTAGTTTTATCCTTTGCTTTCGAAAGATAAGATGATCCACTATTTCATAAGACCAGTTTACATGGTCCTATTGTTTGTAACACTACTTGAGGTTTTAGTTTGCAGTCACCTTTTCTGTGTATCACTAGTTTCATATATTACAAATGCCAATATTCATACTCACATATATACACTACAAACTCTACCGCTATGATCACCAGAATCTGTCCTTGTTGACACTCAAGTATCCTGACATGACTTTACCTCCTGTATTTCGCATACCGTCAATAAGGTAGCACCATGTCGAGCCCAGAGCTCCAACGAAGAAGTCGGCTTCAGAGGCCATCAGGAAGTTGACCAACGGGTAGTTGGTGCTCGTTTTCCGGCCTAGACTGGCTTCATAATTCGCCATGGTTGTGTTCCCTTCTTGCCGTGCCACTTTGGTGTAGTAAAATCTCCACCTAGGGTACTTTTTCGACTGATCAATGACTTCCTGCAAAAACATAAACAGTTTAGAGCCTACAAAAATGACAAGTTATCCGTAGAGATGGATTTTAGATTAGACATAAGAAAATACCTGCATTTCAGTGGAAAGCCAGATGCTGTTAAGATGAGGGAAACGCTTTCGGATTCTTTCAGCAAGATTCATGTAGTCTCTAAACCCAACCACCTTCATTTCACATGCCTTATCTCCCATTCTGACATGCATACTTAGCAGAGGCTGAGGAGTCCATGGCTTTTGGTTGGACCACACGAATTTCTCGATGTCAAATCTCCCCTTTCCAGCGACATCAGGCTGAAGAAGGCAACCATACCAAACATATAAATCCGGAAAAATTGTTGTATGTGAACTACAAAAAGAAAACCAAAATGACAAACCTCTGCTACATCAGAAAAGGCGTTTGAAAGCGTCACTTTTGCTGCTTCCCATCCAAATGCTTCGTGTCGTGCAACATTCATCAAGTTGCACGTGTACTCAGATGGAAACCTCATCAAGTAGCGCACAGCCTGAAAAATACAAGTAAACTCAACACGTTCTATGCCATGGAAAATCATTTCTCAGGTTGCGTACCTGAGCACGCCACCATCTTCGATCCATTTTATGATGAGATCCAACCAAAGTCCCGTTTATTTCCGTTGTAGGCTGCAGGTAGCTCCAAGGATTTCCCCATGTCCTGTCGTAAAACAAGAGTCGTGTTTTTTTCTAACTAAAGATAGGCTAAAAATTCCAAAGGAAGTGAACAAGGTTTTTAACAGCTTGCCTAGGAACTCTTCCTGCCCATATCTCTTTTGAGGTATAACTGTCCTTTGTTGTGATAATCCCTTTCTCCATTGCTTCTTTGTTTCTCATCAACTCGAATGCTTGTTCTCTGCATTCTTGGGATGTCTCAGGCAAGAAGTAGCAGGACCAACTAGAATGTGATGAACCTGAGACACAAAAAAACTGCTGAAAATTTCAAACAAAGAAAACACCATTCAACAAATTGTGATCAAGGAAATGTCAAGAAATACCTTTGCAACCATCATGATCTGCGCGATTATAGTAGTTTGTCACGAGTACTCGTTTTTCCTTGATTGCGATAGCGAAAAGACCACACATTCCAGCAATCTGAGCTCCAATGCCAAATCCAGGCAATCTCTCCCAATCAGCTACAAGAAACTTGATACTAGGATCTCTACAATTGTCCGGATGCTGATGGAACCATAAATCGCGCTGCACTTTCCTAGTCAAAGGGTAGTTCTCATCATCGGATCCTTCAATCTACAAATGAAGAATTACATTAGATATTATCATATATTTTGCTTTGGTTTTGTTCTTATAAATGTGACTATATGAAGAACATACCCAAGGAGGATATGCTCCTTCAGATATCAGCTGCTGTCTGAAAAAACTTTGCTGCTGCTCATCGATTGTCGAAGATATCGGAAAATAATTCAGCATTCCTTTCCACACTGTCCATGGAGGAAAGCTCTTATTCTGAATTTTGCTGTCAAGATAAGAATTTACTCGGGCTCTGAATCGACAGTTTACTAAATGAGGAGCTTCTGCTATACTCAAATCGCCATTTCTTCGATGTTCATCCTGATTTGCAGATGTATTTAACAATTCACTCCAGACAGAATACAATTGTTCCACTCTTTTATCCATCTCATTATTTCCTTCAAGACTAACTATACTTTTCTGTGAATATGCTATTTTTTCTTTCTCATTTTCTTTAGTCTTACAATCACTCCCTGCTACCTCATCTGCAAAAACCACCATTTCCGATGATGATACATTAATCAAAATTGTTGTTAAAGACAAAAATTCTCAACTAGAAAAACACTAAAGCTTCACTGTGAAGGTCAATTTAGAAACCTTTACTTGAACTTTAGTTTACTTTCAGAACACACTAAAGAGAAACTCCTAATGCAAAAGCATATTTTGGAAAAGTTCTCCAAATGCTCATCATCACATGTAATCAAGAAAACCTAGTCATTACTCATACTTATGTCCATAATCATTTCTTGATCTTTTACAATGAGCTTAAGCAACCCCTCAAAACAACAACTTAAACTCATAATCTTGATTTCATCAACAAATGTCATGATCAAGAAAGACCCTGTTGTTTTCACCTAATCCATACTGAACTGAACTAAACTAAGTTAAATATAAGTATGGTAAATAATCATAATGGTATGACTATACTAAGTAAAAAAGAACGAGGCTTAATCATCAAATTTATCCAAAAAAAGAAAGAAAAACAAAAGTGAAACTTACATTGGTAGCTCTGAGTAATCGAAATCCCACTCGAGAACGAAATCCCTCCAAGCTGATAGGCACCGAATGAAGTAAGAGCAGCAAGAAGCAATGAGGTGAGGCAAACTCCACAGAGAAATCCCACAACACAAATTTTACACGGAAATGAACTCCCCATTTGAAGAGCCTTCTGAGAAAGCACTCTCTCAATAGTCTTCTGATCAGAAGAATCCATTCTTCTATACCAAAACTCAAGAACACAGACTCTCAAAACCACCTTTTAACATAAATCACGTGATTGATATAAAAACCCTCTTTTGCATAATCAATCACATGAACTTGCATTGAATTCCAGTTTTCTGACAACAAATCCCAGTTTTTTCTTTCTTGAAAATGACTCAGCATTTATGAAAAATCATGCTTAGTGTTCTTCATGGACCACGGAGCTGGAAGGTGTCTTCTTCCTCCCCCAAATTCTACAAAGAAGCACAGAATCACTTTAAAAATCAATTAGAAGCCATAATCTGTAAAATAAAATGGCAAAATCCCATCATAAAAATATGAATTTTCACCACATTTATAACTGACAGAAATTATAAATTGTGGGCTGTGATGATATTTACAGATGGAGCAAAAATGAGAAGCCAGGTAGCAAAATGTGACGATAATATTGACAAGAAGCCATGCAAAAGAGGACACATAAAAACAGGGGAAAAAGTAAAGAAACGCACCTTCTTCTTTCACGAGCCGATGAATAATCAACAACAATTTTGAGAAAAACCCAAAAATAAAGGCAAGATTCTTTTAAGGATTGAGAGCTGTGCTACCTAAGTAAAAACAACATTAGATGGTGAAATTTCATGGTCCCAATAAGCTGTTTCGATAGTTCAAGAAACAAGGACACATAGCAATGCAAATGATCATGTTACTATACATGAATATCAACATCATCCCTTGAAATTTCACTTACTTCACACACTGCCCGTGTTGTGTGTGTAGTGTGGTCTACTCTACATACATATAGCCGCCGAAGCCTAACACATGTTTTATGGTCTATAAAAGAAAACCCTTTATCTGTTCTTCTAAAACCGTCACACTTTTCATTTTAGTCAATTCTATTAAGATTGTCACACTTTCATTTATGTGATCATTTCCGCTCCTTTGTAAATCTTTTCACATTCTCTACTTGATTCTTGTATGCGCATTTCAACTTGCAAAACTTATTTCATTGAATTAGTATTATGTCAGAATTAGTTTAACTCATGAAGTAAAAGAAAATAACCAAAAAAATGACTCATAAAACTTTATTGATGAACACACGAAATAGAGCTGGAGCTTTATACTAATTAATGGAGTGACGAAATTTGGTGGTAAATTAGATCTATCAATTTTGGAAGAATGATGAAACTTGATTACATGTACAACCTTTTAATTTTAATTTAAGAACACTCTTTGAGTTTTGACTCGCTAAATCAACTCTAGCTGTAACGATAAAGTGCTAGTGCAGGATTTTCGCAACTATATTTACATGATCCTGATTTCAAAACGAAATATGATTTCTGAGATCAGATTTGGGTATACAAACAACGATGTCCAAAATCCACGGATTAATTAATCAGTGCGCATCTGATTATTTTTGTTTTGTTTTGGTGGGGCTCAAAACAATATCCTATTCTTCCACACGTTAAAAATTTTTGTATAAAATTGTAGATTTAGCATAACTATGTGTACCAGTTGGTTTTTTTAATTATATTTTTTGTATAAAATTGTACATTTAGCATAACTATGTGACTTACATTTAAATATAATGGGATGCTTGACCATCAACAATTTTTTATGACTTGTGAATGATTATTAATTATTGAATTTTTTTATTGGTTCTACACTTTTACTAGTATAAAAAGGTTTATGAGGGTAATTAACTCTAGTAGTTGATGTTTGACTCTCTAGTATTAATTACAGTTTGTTTGTATAAATAGTCAACAATTAGTTGTCTATATCACACACAATTTATAGAGTCAAATATTTATCATAAAAAAAATACAAGTTTATAAGATCTCAGGCCTTATTTTGTAGAGCTTTTCTGTAGATCAGTTCAATTCAGTAAAAATGTAATTTGATGAAATTCATTCATGCTGATTCTTTTTTAAATACATTAATTTTCACTTTAGTACAGTTTAGTTCAATCCAGTTCAATAAGAAATAAGTTCTAGCAATTGGGCCTAAGAATTCTAAATATAAATTCAAAAATATTAAATACAATTCTATTTAGAGAATCTATTTATTATTTATCATAATATCTTTTATATATTAATTCACTTTTTAAATTCATCATTCCACTTATTACCAAGTTCAGATATTTTATCATAATTCCATACATACTTTATTTTCTTTTCATCGCAATTTATTTCAACTCAATTATGTTCAGCTCATGTAACTTTTATCTGCAGATTGGGGAAGACCCTTTGGAAATATATTTCCAAAGGTGGAGGACCGGCAATTGCACCACAGAGCTGAGCATATTTTGTGTCTCCTGCACTTCATTACAGGAGGCTTTTGTTTTCACCACTGATGAATTGCACCCAAGCTCCCATGGAGATATCCCTCCACTTTCCTGGTGCTCTCTACATCAGACTATCACAAAATGTCTCTTTGCTGTCAATTAGAAAGCATTTCCTTTAAATCGATCCTCTCAGTTGATGTGTGATGAGAACTGGCCTGTGAGTGATTCATTCAGGGTTGTAGATACACTTGGGGTAAATGTATCAGAGGAATGGATCATTCATGGGAACCTCTTATCCCATCACCTTCAAGGATTATAAGGAAGTCTTTAGGCTTTAATCTCATTTTCTAATGCTCTACTACTTCTGTCATTTACTTCTGTAGCTCTGCTGTTTATTCTGTAATATGACAATACTCATATGCATTTCTTTTTAAAAAAGGTTTGAGGAGCCTAATATATACCTCCCACCATTGGTGGTTTTAAATTTTTTAAAAAATACTCATGTAACTTTAGCTATTCTATTTTGTATTTTATTTTAGTTCATTTTAATTTACATTAATTTCAGTCAAATTTAATTTAAGAAAAAAAATACTCATTTATCCCTAAGTTATTTGTTAAAGGCTTATATACCCCGAATTTTTGAAAAGTGCTCTTATAGCACTAGATTTACATTGACTTCGGAAAACATAGTCCTAAAAATTATGTTCGGTCATCCAAATGTGTTTTCTGATTTTATGATGATTTGAAAATAAACATTTAGATGTCAGTTAGAGCTTTAAGGGTATAATTTATATTAAATGCCGGTTCAGAAGTACCATATCACTTTTAAAAAATTTAGAATACACGAGCATTTAAATAAAAAACTTTGGGTATCAGAACACTTTTCTATTGACTTCATTGTACTTATTATTTAACTCAATCCTCAATTCATTCAAACGATTCACTACAACATACAACCACTCCAAACCCCAATTTCCTAGCATAACCACTATACCCATCGTGCCCTCGTTTCAATAACAGCTTGAGTATTTGGCATCATAATATTACTTTTGTCGTCTAATATTTTTACTATAAATGATTTTTTTTTTTACTTTTGTCGATATAAACCCCATTCTTCCCTTCCGGTGGATACATTGAGATTGATACTATCTTCACTCCAAAGAATATCTTTTTTTTATTATTATTCTTTTTTTTGGGAGGCCCGCACAAACTAGTTCTGCAAAGTAAGCAGCGTCAACGCTTGGCCAGCCTATAACCCCTCCAAAATTTCATGCGCCACTATGGACATGAGCGCCGCGACCGGCTCTCACCGCTCGCATTGTTTTCCTTACTCATTAGTTTAAGGCCACTCCAAAGAATATCCTTTTGTCCCATCTTAAAATTATGCTTATCATCACCGGCGAATCCAACTCGGCGGTTACTATGGGAAGTGCCCAGTCTGGCGCTCAGCCAGGTGGGATGGGGCCGGTCTCTCTGGCCGGTCAGAATCTCCCTCACTCGTCACTCCAGCTAGGCAGTCAGTCCGGCGCTCAGCCCGATGGAGAATGTGGTCGGTCTCTCTAGACGGTCAGAATCTCCATGTGCAGTCGTCACTCCAACAAGGTGGCCAGTCCGGCGCTCAGCCCGATGGGATGAGGCCGGTCTCTCTGGCCTATCAGAATCTCTATGTGCGGTCGTCACTCCAGCTAGGCAGCCAGTCCGGCGCTCAGCACGATGGGATGGGGCCGGTCAGAATCTCTCTCAGTCGTCACTCCAGCTAGGCAGCTAGTCCGGCGCTGATCCCTTTCAGAAGTTTCCTGTGGGGAAGGGTGCCTCATCATCAATGAAGTCAATCCCGTCGACGTTTCCTGCGGAGAAGGTCGAGGCATCGTCATTATAAATTTTTTTTTTTTGTTAAAACACAAATTTATTAAGAATGATCTCATAAAGAGTTCAGAGAATACCCAATTTTAGTGATCAATTCAAAATATGAGTTACCAACCGAAAATTATAGATTAATTGGGGATCGACAATGAACTTGCCCTTAAGAAGTCAAGTTGGGCTGACATAGGGACTAGTTTGCAAATGGGGGAATCCGTTAATGTGGGACTGAGAGGCAGGGCCGGTCCTGCGATTTTGGGGGCCTCAAGCAAAAATAATGAATTTTTAAGGTTCTAAAGTAAAATTAAATTTTTTTTCAAATTTTACTAAAATATTATAAATTATACATAACAAATCACTATAAATAGTGAGTTTATTATTTATATTTAATTTCATATAATGTGTGTGGGCCTTATTATAGAAAACAATATATTTTCTTTATAAAATTAATAAAAATACATGATATTGTTTTCTAAAAATGAGGCCTTTTTTCTAAAATTATTTGGGGCCCTTAAGCGAGTGCGTAACTCACTTATAACCAGGGTTGGCCCTGCTGAGAGGGAACCTTGGATTGGAAACCAAACTTAACATGTTTATTAGATATTTCATATAAAATTATGGACAAAAATAATAAAAATATGAACGTCAAATAGCCAATAAGTTCACGATCTTACGAATGTTCTTGTTCTTTCCAAACACCACACGCCACAACCCAACACCATTAATATTTTCCAGCATCGTTGCGAGTGTGGGCTTTATTTTTTTTAAGGTGAACCACCGTAGGTGGGGGTGTATATTGGCTTCCCCAAGCCATTTTGCTAGAGCATCAGCAACTGTATTTGCCTCTCTAAAAACATGATGCAAATGGATATCAATTTATTTCATCTGATAAGTTGAAAATTTTCCAGTGAACAGTAATTGGATTTAAAATCATGGAAATACCAACCAGACAGTCAGATTCAATAATAAAACTATGTAACCTTATAGATTTACCATACAGGATTCCATGCTTTATTGCTTTAATCTCAGCTTCCAGTGGAGAGGAAGCATTAGTGAAACGCACAGAAACAGTCACAAGCAGTCCAAAAAAGTTCCTAATTATGCAGGCAATACCAGCTTTACCATTTGACCAGGATGCATCTACATTTATTTTAAAACCATGTGTTGGTTTTTTCCACTTAACTGGGATGGTTCTTATCTTTGGTGGTCTGGTGCATAGAGGTATCCGATTTTTGGAGTACATGTCAATGTCAAATTGTTTGTCAATGTAAACATGTTTAGCAATAAAGGAACAAGATACCATTTCTTTGATTTCATTCAATAGAGCATTGGCATTAGGTTAACATTTTCAAAGAGCATCTTATTCCTTGCCATCCATAAACTCCAGCAAATATATGAGGTTATATTCTGAGTTAGAGTGGATTGCAGTGCTGTGTAACCAGTGTATGATAAAAAGTAAGCTAGTCTAGCCCAAATATCAGGGAAAGTTTGATCTATAATACCAACTAGGCACAGAGCATGTTTCCAAGTTTGAACAGATAGATGACACTCATTGAAAAAGTGATCAATGGAATCAGTAGCATTACAGAAACAACACTTGGATGCAATTTGAAAACCATAATGCATGAATTGGAAAGAATAGAGTCACTTTGGGATTGTGGGCTAAAATTGGAGAGAATAGAGTCTCTTTGGGATTGTGTTAAAAGGTCACCAATGTAAGGATCGATGAGAAATGAGGTAGAGAGAGTGGTTGCAAATTCAGCTGTAGAGAGGTTTTCCTATGGGTTTTGATTATTTGGCTCGACTAAACTGAATTGTGAGAGACATGGACGAGAAGGGTATCTAGATAACGGTTGGATGAGACAAATAAAGTGGTACTAAGTTAAACTTTTATTAGACGTTTGCGTGTTAATGAGTGAGGATATGTGTTTACGGGTGTTGATAAATGTTGAAGAGGCCTTATTACGTGACGATGATCATTGATGAGTGGTGATTAGTGTTTAGTGCTGATAAGTATTGAAGACATTTTTTTTTGATTAAACCATCCTAGGATGGAGGGGATTGTATTAGGCACCCCTAAGCCATAAAATAACAGGACAGAAATAGAAGCCAAAAATTGGCAAAGTTTGGTACAATATGGGAGCAACAGCTCCTGAAGCATGATTGCTTCCAAAAGAACTAAAAAAATAGGCTAATCTCCTAACAAAAACTGTCCTAACTAGTCCTAAAATTCCTACGAACAATTTAGAGATCGTAAAGTTCAATTTAGTCAAGAGGGAAGGAGGGCATATAACTATACTAAGAATGCATGTGCCTATATTTACATATCAGAATACCATATGCAGATGCATATGAATGGAATCAGATGTAGATGATTTGAACAAGTTGCTCTTTGCTTCAGAGCAAAGACCTGAGATCCGCACTAGATGGGCACCAAATTGTAACAGTTCCAGATGACAGAAGTCCATCACAGCTTGGACCTGAAAAGAAAATACAAAAAGATTAGGTAGCATCTATTCTGGGGATCCTCAGGGAAGGAGTTCCCATTTGATCAAGTCTGATTAGGCCTTGAATCCTATCAGGTAGAGAGGAGAAGGAATAAGAAGCATCATGTTTGGCATTTAAACAGATCTTAGCTAAAGCATCAGCAGGCATATTGGATTCCCTATGGACATGAATCATAGAGAATGAAGAGATGAATTGATGTATTGTATCCGCTAAGTGAAACAGAGGATTGAGAACAGAAGAGATGACATTTAAACAATCAGACTCAATGATGATAGATTCAGAAATGTCACTCCCATATCTCACAGCTAATTGTATAGCTTTAATTTCAGCCTCAAGTGGTGAATCAGCAGAGTAAAGCAGATGTGAGCAGAAATAAATCCTCCTCTATTCTTCCTAATGAGGATGCTAATACCCGCATGAAGGGAAGAAGAAGACCAAGCAGCATGCACATTAATTTTAGGGGGTTGCTCCATGCAGGTCCATTTTTCTCTTGCAGGTCTGTATTTTTACCATAATACCCCTAATATTGTTAAGACAAAAAATGGGTTTGAAATCATAGGGTTCCATCAGGGGGCATTATGGTAAAAATACGGATCTGTAAGAGAAAAATGGACATGCATTGAGAAATTGCTTAATTTTAATACTAGAAAGAGGTTTTCTCCAAGCAATTTTGAAAATCTTGGGTTTTGGTGGTCTTTTAACTCTTTTTCCTAAGGGGAGGAAACTGTGGCTTGCAATATCGGAATCAATACCTGAGCATATGTAAAAAGGTTTTGTAGAGAACATAAGGAAAATATGATCTCTAATCTGTCTCAGCACAAAAGATGAATTGGCTTGGACATTTTCAAAAAAACCATCTATTTCTTGTTTTCCACAGTATCCAGCAGGTGACAGAAGGTGAAAGTCTAATTATCAAATTGTGGAATGCACTTAAACCATTGTAGGTAAAGTAAAAGGATAGCCTTTCCCATATTGAAGTGAACTTCCTATCAGAAATACCCATAAAAGCATGCATAGTAGTCAAAATCTGTAATGAGAAGTCACATGAATTATAGAAATGATCCAGTGAGTCCTCATTACAACACATAAGGCATTTAGATGGCAGATTGATATGCATGGATTTTAGAATATTATCAAATGGCAAAAAAGAATTGATCATCGTTCACATAAAACAGAGATTTCTTTTCTAATCTAAGGTTCCAGAGATGTTGTAAAGAAGAGATATTTCCCCTAGGCTCCTTAAACTTGTGATAGGCTGATTTGAAAGAGAAATTCCCTTGAATGGAAGGTTTCCAGATTAACCTATCCTCTCTATGGACATGAAGTTCAGCCTCCTGTAAAATAGAAAGAAATATTAGTAGAGAGATGAGCAGATAGGTGATGCAGCAACTGTGGCTTATTGTTAATGAAAGATGCAACAGAGCTATCTATGGGGATAACTGACAGAGATGGGTCACAGTGATCCATGAGAGGGCCTATGTCCATCCAGTTAGAGGACCAAAAATTGCAATCTCCCTTCCCAATAATGACTATGCTATTAGCTTCAATCCAAGGACTGATTTTACAGATTCTTTTCCAGTTAGCAGAGGTTTGGTAAGATGAAGGGAGAGAAGCCATAAAGTGAGTCCACATAGCATTGGCATTTTGAAATTTCCACCAGAGCTTAGCAGAGCAAGTTTCTATGATGGTGTTGATTGATCTAAAACCTAATCCATTCTGGGAAGTTGGGATGCAAAGATCATTCCATTTCCTCCAGGTTTTCTTAGGTTTAAGATCAATGTCACCCCAAAAGAAGATATTAAGCTTTCTCTCAATTTTTTAAATAATCTGTTTAGGTGGAACACAGACTGACCTAATGTGCTGATGTAAAGAATAAATACAAGAATTAATAAGAATGATCTTTCCACCCGTTGATAGCCACTTATTTTTCCAGTTCCTCAGTTTCTGATCAATGGTTTCAAGAAGTGGGAGAAAGTGAGCATTCAGAACTTTACCTTTGAAAATACTAAGTACTAAAGATATGTTATTAGTTATTGCGTGTTTTATTATGTGATGATGACCGATGAGTGTTGATAAGTGTAGTATTGTGATGAAATTAGTTTGAATTGGATAGAGCCTAGTTATGCCAAAAAAAAATTTTACCTACTCAACAAATGAGTTTTATTTTATTTTTTTAATCATTTATGGGTGTTAATTACGACTTGAGAGAAATGTATGAAAATCATATTATACGAGCATAGATTCAAAAATTGAGATACCAAAGATTTTTATCAGTTGACTTTGAAAATGTGTGAGCATTAATATTTTTAATCGTATGTAGTTATAAGTTATGAAACTTGAAATTATGCATTATTAAATCATATATGATAAAATTCTAAATTATTCATCGGTTCAATTTTAAAGTTAAAGTTCAATTACTTTGACTAATTAAATGGCAAGGATTATGTATTACAGTATGTATTAAATGAAGTGGACATTTTTCATGATCTTAGACCTAGCTAGTACTAGACTAATACTAGCTAGTTATTCTTTGTAGTGTTGTGTTTAAAAAAACCATATTTTTCCAACGGTCATCTTTTTCGAACCCATATTTTTGTGACCTCGTCCCTTTTCTTTGTGCCAGGCCATCTCCCACCACCTAACAAAAGTCTCCAAGCCGCCATTGTTTTCCTCTTAAAGGTTGCAGATTTTTTCAATTAACAATGGGTTGCATAACTGCTTGTTTTGGATCCTCCAAAAAGCACCCAAGAAGCAGCCCAGTTCGCGCTAATTCCTCGCAGCAGGTAAATCTGAACTGAACCCAATGTTGTACAGTTAGCTCTAGCTTCACAGATTCAGATTTTTACTCTGTGTGTGTGTGTGTTGCAGAGTTTGATTGGCGGGGATGCGGTAAAGGAAGCTCTTATATCTGAAGAAGCCCAGATTGCTATTTCAGCTATTAAGTAAGTTAAATCCCTCTTCAATTAAGTTTCTCGGTTTTGATTTCAAGATTAGCGTTCTGTATCTTACGTTAATTTGGTAGGCTGGAATCCAGGAAAAAGATTGATGAAGATAAATTGAATGTCAGTACTAGGAAAAAAGTTACTTTTGACCAAGATGTTAACATCCAAGAAAAAGGCCCAAAATTTTCTGCTGGTGATATCATCAACTGTTTGAGTGAAAAGGGAGAAAATGAAGGCAGGGGAGATGAGGGTGATTTGGTTTCCGATTCGACGGTTTCCAGCCTCTTTTCTTACCCTCATGACTTAGGGTACAAGAACTGCTGCACATCAAGTGATGGTGATGATGAATCTGTTGATATGGAATTCAAGAATGATGGAATGGAAAGCGAAAACAAAGAGAAGAAAGGCTGTGAAAACAGCACTGCAGTATCATTTCAAGAAGAGTCATCTGAATCTCTGTTCTCTCTATCCATTGATTCCACAAAGAGGAATTCATTGGCTGATGTTGAAATAGGGGAGAAAGAAGTATCTAGCCCACTCAAGCCGCCTTCCACAAATCGAGCTGCCAGAGAAAGGAGCAATCATACTCAATCTGTTCTGAAACCAATAGAGAATTTGAGTCAAAGGAAAGATGTTGTAAGGTCCAAAACTGTCCCACTTGTGATGATTTCTCAGGAGAAGGAGAACATCGAATTGGAGAAAGAAAATGATACATCTGGTTTTCGTGAAGAGCCCGGTTTCTTGAAGAATGCTGGTGAAGTTGCAGTTGATGCTAGCCTTTCGAGCTGGTTAAAGGGATCCGGAAAAGATCTAAGCATCACGAATAGTCCTGAATCTGTGGGGAATTCTTCATCCTCGAAGATGCAGAGAGCAAATAGTACTCCTAGCAGCTTGGGGAATAGGCCGATTCTGGGAGCACTGAGTGTTAATGAACTGAAACAGGTGCCGAAAGGTTCATCTTCATCGCCTGGAAGGAGCTACTGGAAGCACACATCAGAGGCCATTGTTGGCACTGACTGCAAAAAGGTACTGAGCCTTGGAGTCTTGACAATGCCTTTCTGAAGCCAGCAAATGAACATCTGCTGAATGACTTTTGGTAATTCAGGCAATTGAATATGTGAATTTAGTGAAGGCCTTAGTTGTTTAGATATCGTTGTTCATTTCTCAATTTGCTGAGATGAAAATGATAAAGACCAGCATGGCATTGTTTTTCAGGAGATTTTATTCTGCAATTACAATGGTATTTTCTTTTTTCAAGCACTTCCCTCAAGTTTTGGACAAATTACAAGTAAGCATTTATCAAAAAAATCCAACCAAAATAGACACTAGGGCCAAAAAATCTCAAAGGCAGCAGCCTATTTTAAACAAATTTATAGTAATGTCACAACTTTCACAAAAGAATACAGCCTTATACAAGAACCGAAAGTGAAGATACAATGGAGAGAGATTCTGCTATGTTGTAGTGATTCTGAATATACATCATTGGAGGAATTTGGCTACTTCTACCACTCGTGTAGTGCATCTAAAACTTACACAGATTTCCTACAAATCATGGAAAAGCCTCCTGATCTCCTCCACATTTGCAGACATTAAGGTCACCGGGCACCGCTTATACTGCAATAACAGAACGCAATCAACAACACGATAAATATACCAACTAACAGGTAAACTGGAATATCAGAATCTATGTGCAAAACAAACCTGAGAAACGTATTTGAATACGCAAGAATAACAAAATACAAATCCTGACACGGATATAGCTGATGGATTTACACGCTTCTGTGAGCACAATGGGCATAATGTTCTGTCTGCGGGCAGAGGAATTCCATCCTTGGCAACCTAATTACAATGGAATCAGAAGACGATATTAATCATTCTTAAGAATCTTTTCATCACAATGACAAATTCAATGACCTCAAGACTGTCAATTACAGCAAAATAACCTCACCTTTGGGGGAGGAGGAGGGGGTGGCGGTGGATACACAGTTGGAGCTGACATTCTCTCCTCAGCAGATTGGTACCACCATTCCATCATCTGGCAATCGCATTGAAGTTCAGATTAAATCATTTATCCAATATTTTGGAACTTCCAATAAACAGCAAGAAGAACAAAATGATCATAACACTTATGGTATGAGCATACTGTGTCTAGGAAAGACTCAAAGCACTCACTTTAAAGAAAAATACAGCAGCAATTAGACCAGTCTGTGCATAGTCAAGAACTGCATACATACTAGTCAAAAGTGTGCCTTGTACTGCCTGAAAAACAAATGTGCCACATTAGTGTGTTAGAAACCTCAAAAGGTTCTTTTTTGCATTTGATAAATCAAAATAAAGTATACTAATAATTATTAGAGATGAATGCACCCAGTAGTTGTACGGAATGAGACTAACACTAAAACACATACCTTTAGCCAAGGGGGGCCGCGAAGTCTCTCACGCTCACGGCTCCTGATCTTAGAAATCCTTGAAGAGGTATCCATCTACCTTGACATGACAAAGTGTCAATTCTATAACATGAAGATTTTACATCATGGGTTTCTGAGAAAATTACATACCAACAATTTGCAAAGGGGCTATGGGAAGTGGAAAGAAAACATTGTCCTTCTTAGAGTCTTATTTTAGAACATTCTTTTTAGAGTCTTAGTTTACTATAACAATCAGCCCAACATACCAACCAAGGTATGAAGGTGACGTATCAATGTAGAGTGTGGACTGGGATTAATTCAATATGCAATGCACAATCCACAAAATAAGCACGATCGTTCATCTAAAAATTATAAAGTAAATGATCAAAGCACTCAAATTTCAAGATAATATACCAGCTCCTGCCCTGTAGCTCGACAAACATGAATGCCAAGAGCATGTAATCCTATCGTGTAGAACCCCGTAGCATCCAGTAAATACAAGAGCTGATAAGCAAATGACAATCCTGCAGATATCAAAGTCACGTTAAAGGAAATACAAAATGATCAAAGAAAGAGATCCTAACAACAAAAATGACATGTTGTTAGCACAAACAAGACCTCTAAAAGGTATATGATAGTTCCCAATATTTAACTCTCTCTGCATTTTTCCCATTCAAATGTCATTACACATTTAACCAAGGTTTCTCAGCAGCAACAAGATAAAGACTAGTTTAGAGTGTTGCTTTGCCACACCCCGAGGGAACCCTTCTAAGGAGGTTCCTAAACTGTAGTATAAGCTACACTAACAGAAACCACAGGGAATGCTCTACTCAGTCCACTGCATTAAGCTTATAAACATCATACTGTGAAACATCAGATAAGCTATTGAAAAAGCCAAACAAGTAATAACCTTCATTTCCAGCATGGATCCACGGATAGCAAGCAGCAACAATCTTCCGAACTCTCTGCATAACAAGTCTTCTTCTAGTAGTTGTTTCTTCACTACTGCTGCTCCTAGGCACCTGGGAGCTACCACTTGCATCAAGGTAGTCAACATTGTCAAATCTCTCCTCACTATCACCCCACAAACTCGCCCTCAGCGTAGCTTCCCTCTCTTTATTGTACACAGCCTGCAACTTCGACCTAAAATACGGCAGCACAACCTACACAATCCAATCCAATCCAAACACACAACTCACTCAACTATTCCACATACTGCTCATTACAAAGAAACGTTGTACTAGAACTCTATAATTTCGAATAAAAATACAATCCTTACCATAAAAACAACGGAGAGCACCTTCTGGCGCCTTTCGAGACCGCGATGGTGAGCTGCATCAGTGGAAGCATCCAAAGGCGCGATTTTGTTCACTCTAACATTAACAGCTCTTCTCCGCAATCCGTACAGAGACTCGGCAAATGAACCATCTGTAGTACGCAGGCTGTGGGTTTCCAGGACCAGCATGAGCAAGGCGAAGAACTCGTCCTCGTAGTCCAAGATTTTGTGAATAAAGGGCCTTCTCAGAGCCAATACCTAGATGGGGGAAATTCAAAATAGAGTGAAAATTTGAGGGAGATTTCAGAAAGCATTAAGTGGGTATTTCGGTGCTTACTCCGAGTGAGTAGGTGAGGGCGGCGCGGAGACTGGACGGGAGCTGCTGCGCCGCCGCCATCTCGAAGAAGGTGGGGCGAGTCCCCTGTCCTCCCACCTGAAACAACATCCTTTGAAGCTCCGAAGTTTGTTTTTCTGGGAATTTGATTTTCTGAAGAGATGGAAATGGAGCCGATTACATGGGAGCTTGGAAATTGCTGCTACAAGATCAGTTGAATGTTTCTGTCTCAAGAGAAAAGGGAAAAGACACGATTCTATTCTATTTTGGCCAAATAATATCTAGCTTCCTCAATGTTTTTTTTGCATTGGCAATTATAAAAAGATTTTTTTTTAAAAAGTCCATTATTATAAATGACAAAGTCTTTTTTTTTTTTGAAAATAAATGACAAAGTCCTAACTATTTAGGCCCTGTTTACCAGAGCTTATCTGTAGATCAGTTCAGTTCAGTTCAGTTCAGTTCAATTCAGTTCAGTTCAGTTCAATTCAGTTCAGTTCAGTTCAGTTCAGTTCAGTGAAAATGCAATTTGATGAAATTCAGGTTAATTCAGTCATGCTGATTCCATTTTTCAATACATCAATTTTCAGTTCAGTTCAGTTCAGTTCAGTACATCAAGAAATAAGCTCTAGTAAACAGGGCCTAAGTATGTTTAAATTATTTCATCAATGAAATATTTATCAAATTTCAGGAACTAGTCTGCAAAATTTACTAAAAAAAATCAACTCCATTAATTCACAAATCCTTCATTTCAAATAGTACTGTGAGATTTAGAATCACTGTAATCAATTATAATGGAAAATTTTCCTATCACAATCGAGTCTTCTCGTGTGTAGAATTACCGTTGAATAGATCCATTTGCGACGGTCGACAACGGATTATCTTGTGCAACAAGGTGAGATCATGTTGGTGGCATCGGAGAGGTGTTTGTGCAGATGCGAGGAAAGGCGAGACAACGTCGGTGATTTTGGGGGGTGCGAACTGCAATATGAAGTAGAGGTGATTTTGGGGTGTAAAACTGCGTTGTGAAAAAAACGGTGATATTGAGGTTTGGTGCAGGTGATTTTGGTGAATCTGAACGCCGCTGATTAGAATATCAAGCAATAATTACTCAGATCAGCACTTATTTTTCCGATCGTCTATAGTTTTTTAGATCGCAATTGAGTTTTGATCCAGTGCAATTCTGATTTGGCAATGCAACGGCGGTCCAACAGCACCGTGTAGCGAGATTTGGGTCGCGATGATTAGGTTTGAGCCGGCAATGATGAGGTTTCAGGCACCGGTAGTGATGAGGTTGTGCCAGAAGGTGATAATGTGTGGGGCGAAACGTTGAAGTTTGAGTTATCGACAGTGAAGTTGCGGTTGCCAGCAGTGAGATTTACCTCATTGTTCATGAGGTTTAAGATGGAGGTGATGAATTACTGTTGATCTTTTCACTTTTATGTTTGATCTTTTCACTTTCAAGATTAATCTTTACATATTAAACATGATCATTTCGTAATACTAATTGAGATATGTCCCAATTAAGAATTTATCATATTATGATCATTTTGGAAATTTCATTTAGAGCACTTGTAGTGGGATGGTTTTATCATGGATTTATCACCTTCACAGCCTTGGAGTGGCTCACAGTGGGGATTTACTGCAGCTTTAGCGCAATTCCTGGAAAAGAAAACAACGTGAGTCCCTATTTTTCCTACCCAATGACTTTGGCAAGCATCAATGTCAGAAAGACACATGGCATGAAAAAAGTTGGACTCCAACTTTCCACAATTAATTCCTTTTTAATCCAATTAATTTTTCTTATTCAAGGTTAAGTTTTACATTACGGTTTTTCTAACGAGTGCCCTAGGGCACTCGTTAACGTGAGTTAGATTCCATCGATAAGTGTAGTTTTACTCTTGTTAATTGTGTTGATAATAATTACCTCATAAAAAATTAAAAATGCTTCGTTGTCTGTATCTACTTTGGGTTACGTGTGGTAACCTTAATTACATCATTTAAGTATGTCGTTATCTGTGTTACTGGTGATAAAATTATATTTTCCTCTTTGGTCACGTGATTGATGATTATTTATTGAAAATAAAAAATAGCTAATGTACCTAAATCAAAAACATGATTTAACCACCCAAAATTGGAATGTAATTTTTTTTATAATTGGTATAATATTCTAATTGTTATGAAGTCAATAATATTTTATAAATTTGAATATTATAAAATTCTAGAAATAATTTTTTACATGGATATACATTAAATAATAATATTAAATTTTATTAATTAGTGATGACAAAATAAATGTCATGTGGAATATTATTGAATCATTGATATATTACAATAGAAAAAAATAATATTTAATCAGAATATTTTATAGAAAATGTATTGTTTAATAAATACACTAAAAAGTTTAGTTATCCAAATTCGAGTATGTTTGGTCTTGAAGTTGAATAATAATATTTTTATAAGTAAATTTTAAAGAATAAAATAAGCCATATGAAATAATCTACGTGGTTTAAATAACCTAATAGAAAAACATACGCGCCGAGTAATTATGATACGACATACTTTACCAAGTAAAATACAATTTATTGATGTTGGCACGGACAACCAACAATTGGGTGGTGTAATTACGATAACACAATTAACAAGAGTAAAATACACTTACCGATGGAATCTGACTCACGTTAACGAAAAACCGTTTACATTAACATATACTCTTTCGTGCTAATTTCATGCTAATTTTGTAGTTAGACTTATCAAGAAAAATAGAATAAAAAATTATATATTAAATTTAATTAATTCATAAATTTTGATATAAAAATAAATTTTATCATAATTAAATTTAGTGACTTGATCATCTTAAATATAAATAATTATCCAATTTTATTTTATTTAAGTAAGATTTACTATCCATCAAAAAATATTAATTTCATAGGTTAAGAGTTATAAATGAAGAAGATGATGTGTAAAGAAATATAATGATGTGGCAATGGCAATGGATGCTCTTAAAATGCTGGGATGACTGTTAAGTACATTTTAGACAACGAAGCCAAAATTCAGGACTTTTGGTCGATAGGCACTGGCTTTTTTCCGAACCTCTGGGTCCAAAATCCTGCCACCGCCATCTTCCCCTTCGTCCACTGATCGCCGGAGACTGAGTTTTCACCACCATGGCCAACACCTTCAGAGTCGCCGCCGCTCAGATGACTTCAATCAACGACATCGCCGCCAACTATGCCACCTGCTCCCGCCTCGTCAAGGTGCTTCTCCTTCTTCCACTCAATCATTTCAAATTGCTATTAAATTCAAAGAATTTTTTCAGTTTCGATCATAATCTTAATCTGGACTTAGAGAAAACTTTCCAGTGTTCATGATTTTTCCAATTATTCAGCAATCAGCATTTCAGCTACAGAAGTCATATATGATCTATGAAGTGTCATTTGATTTGTTAGGAAGCTGCTTTGGCTGGAGCAAAGCTTGTCTGTTTCCCTGAGAATTTTTCATATGTCGGTGAGCAATCTGGGGACAGTCTTAAGATTGCTGAGCCATTAGATGGACCTATTATGAAGAGTTACTGCTGTCTTGCTAGGTAAATTTGCCACCAGAGAGTGTGAACATTAAATTACGATACATGTGTTTGTGAAATTTAATTGGGATTGGATTACTACGATTTATGAAAGAGTATTTGTCTTTTCTCTATATGGATCATGTTTTTTGAGCTATGAAGTACTATATGATGTTCTTTTGAGAACCTTGTGCTGTCCTGCTTGAAGGGAATCCAACATGTGGCTGTCTCTTGGAGGATTTGCAGAAAAAGGATATGATGATGATGAACGCATCCGCAATGCTCATGTTCTGATAGATGACACCGGAGCTATTAAGAGTGTTTTTCGGAAAATACACTTGTAAGATAATTCCTTACTCTGCGTCTCCCTGTGACTTTTTGTCTATCTGAATACAACCATTTGCTAACCATTCTCAACAGTGGAAGAATGTATTATCTCAAGCCATTGCATAAGTTATGATACGTTTGATATTTATTATGGAAATTTCATATGTTACAAATCTGAGTCTTGAATACTCAAATGGTTCCAGATTTGACGTGGATGTTCCAGGAAGCGCAGTGTACAAAGAGAGCAGCTTTACAGAACCTGGTATGCACTCTAAAATCTGGTGTATCTCATATGTTATTGAATCACAATATTTGTCAATTAGTGTGGTAGCATATTGGAGTGTATGTTCAAAGTCTTGAACAATTATTACATGCCAAACCATAAGATCCTCTTTTTACTTAGAAACTCAATACTGAATTCTTGTGTATGGATCTCATACTGTACAGTAATTAATACGGAGTATGTGGGACGAGAAGAGTTCAGTTCTTGCACATCCAATGCTCTCTATAATAAGTCTCACTTCTCTGTTTGTAGGATCGGAAGTTGTTGCTGCGGATAGTCCCATTGGACGATTGGGTCTTACTGTTTGCTATGATTTGAGATTCCCAGATATTTATCAGCAGTTGAGGTTCCACCATAATGTACAGGTAAATTTTGCATTTTTACATTTACTCGTATCAGAGATTACAAACTGCAAAGTAATGATATCCATTCCCTGGGCAGGTTTTATTGGTGCCTGCTGCTTTTACAAAACCCACTGGCCAAGCACACTGGGAGATTCTTCTACGCGCCCGTGCTATTGAAACTCAATGTTATGTAAGCATCTATTTACCCCTTTTATTTGTAGCTTTTACGATTTGTTTGAAATGACTTTCCAGCTTTCAATCTTGTTTACACATTTCTGTTGCATTTTATGTGGGATGACAGAATCCCCAAATGTTAATATCAAAATGGACATGAAAATAATACTTCCATTTTATGTGTTTTCGTGTACTAGTATATTGATGTGATGTGATTTTTCTACTCTAACATGATCACTCCTCCTACAGTTTTCATCATAGTGTGACTAGTATGTACATCTTTCAGGTCATAGCTGCAGCACAAGCTGGAAAGCACAGTGATAAAAGAGAGAGCTACGGTGACACATTGATTATCGACCCTTGGGGAATGGTTGTTGGAAGGTTACCAGGTCTGAATACTTTGCTCACACTCATCCGTCACTTTTCTCTGTCCTCGTATGCTTGAGTCAGTTTGTGTGTGAAAAGCTTTGGTTAGCTCCCAATTGTTTCTCTGATAACATTTCGAGTTTTTCTGGTTGTTTCAGATCGGCTGTCCACTGGTATTGCTGTTGCAGATATTGACTTCTCCTTGATCGACTCTATCAGAGCAAAAATGCCTATATCCCAGGTAGGTCAAATCTTGAAATGATTTGGCAGTTACTCATTAGAAAATGCTTCTTTAGGAAGACTTTCATAAGTGTTTTCCCTTTCAGCATCGGAAGCCTCTTGAGTTCTGGAAACCTGCAGCTTTGGAGTGATGTTCATTACTGGGTAGTTATGTAATCAGAAAACACCTTCTAGTGCTCTTATGTTTATTGTTCCTTTACACAATGAATTTAAGATACGGATTACTCTGTGATGATTTTGTAAGTAATGTGAAGGGAGTCCTCGACTATTACAATTTACAAATTTAAAATCAAGATAACAAGATGAATGTCAGTTGCAATGTTTTATTAGTATATTGTAAAAAATGAAAACTACTTCTCATATAGTACCCAAGATCCCCAATCTGTGATAAAATCAGCTAGATAATTAAAAGCAAAATCTATGCAACTCTAAATGAGATTTAAAATATTCCATATATTGCCAAAAAATCCAATCTGACCAGAAAATATGAACACTTCATCATATCAACTTTTGGTGTTGATCCAAACATTGTTTTTAACCCAAATCTATAATGACAAAACCAAGATAAACACAACTTGTATATAAGTATGGACACCTCTTCTGCACAATTATGCCTATTTTATCATCAAATCAAATCATCTGACCAAGAATTTTTCATGGTCTGCATTATTTCCAAGCAGATCAAATGGCTTTAGAGCATCTCTCAATATAGTGATCTCGCCTTCTTTAACGAGTCTATCTTCATCCAGTGCATCTATCTTCTTTTTCAGCATGTTCATTTCATGATTCAACAGCATATTCTTCTCGTTATACAGCTTGACTTCATCCCACAACATATTCCTCTCTTCTTCAACTTTGGGCAATCTTCCACTTACATCTGCTAGTGTTCGGGTACAATTTTGCAATTCACTTTGGAGCTGATTAATGTTTTGATCTTTCTTCATCATCTGAAAGTCCAGAAATATGATCACAGTAAAACAACTGACAAGTGTAGTCACAACATAAGTCTTGTAAATGAACTATTACTCAGTTATTCACATAGTATACATTTAAATAAACAGAAAAAAAAAAAGATGAGACTGATAATGGTTAATGCTTTCATCTCATAACACTGAATATTGATCTAGAACGGGCGGACGGATACATAGAAGCCTAAACACCAATGTTTCATAATTGTGATAAAAAAACAAGAAAATAAGGCGTGCAATGCATAATATATTCATATTTAATATAACCATTTACAACTAAAACCATGAAAATAAAACTGAACAAATGCTCTATAATTTTTTTAAAAAATGTTCTATTAATTCAAATTATCCAAATTTTAATAATTCTCAAAATATAGTTCTTGCATTAAATTGAGCAATGAATCTAAGAATCCATAAATCTTGATTCAGCAAAGTAGAAATATTAAAGGATCAGGAACATGTATATATAATTCACATGTTACTTTCTTAACTCCAATGATTGGGAAAGAACAGAAAACTGAAATCTTCATAACCAGTACAAAGAAATGACTGTGTGATCACCAACCATTACGAGTCAAAAACAAAAACACGTTACTTTCAAAGGCATGGCACTACTACTTAAACAGGAAGTCTCTAAAAGCAAACTCCAATAGTCTCTTTCAACAGTGAAGAATTGCACTAACTCATCAATCATCACAGTTATTTAGTTTAAACAACCATTACTACAACATGTCTAAACAAAGGACCGATCGTCAATTCAACACCAATTTATTTAGTTATTCAAATTTATCTTGATTTTCAAGTTCTTTGAGTGTTCAAATTTATCAAGTTCTTTGATTTTCAAGTTCTTTGACACCAAAATGGATTTCAAGTTACCTGAAGCTCAAGTTCTTTCATCTGATGAGTTACACAAGAAATGGTGTCTTGTGCATTTTGCACTTGAGATTTGATGATATCACCCCCTCTTATAGATGTTGCCAATTCAGCTTGGAGCTGCTCAATTTCCAGTTCCTTTGAGTACAGTTTTTCCCTTAACAGAGTTGTCAACAAAGTTTCTGCTCTGAGGTCTGAAAGTATAATATCCTACAAAACCGCATAATATACCAATAAGTCATACACCTTTAGAAAAAATACAGGGTAGCAAACAGTAAGAAAGAGCTTGTACCTCTGTTTTTTTATGGTTAAATCGGCTTGATTCAGCTTCAACTGTGGCTGGTTCAGATTTTTCAAGGAGTAAAGTAGACTTTTCATGCAGCACAGTAGAGACTACTGACAAACTCTTGGTTAAGTTTTCAACGCCTCTACTGAAACCTTGAAATTTTACCTCACTTTCAATAATGAATTGGCTACCCAGACCCTCACCATCTAGCCCACCTTTTGTATTTTGCCTGGCATTTCTTTTGATATACTCCAGCAAGTTCCTACAGAGCTGGGCACTGTCTTCAAGGAAGGAAAGTCCTTGGTTTTGCAAGCTACAAATGCGGTACCACAATTCTTGATCTAGTTTGAATGTTGAAAATCCCCTTTCTTTTCCAGTTTCTTTAAGCCGATTCAGTAGGTTTATATTTTCATGCCGAAGAGAATCAACTTCAGCCCTGCTAGATTCCACCTCTTTCCTCAATGCATACTCCATCCCAGTCAGCCTTAAATGTTCCATTTGCAATTTCTTCAAATGGTTATCTGTAGGACTGTTCTTCTGAATTTCCTCACAAAGTGATCGCAATCCATCAATGGATTTTTCTTGTTCACCACAGGTCCTTTGCAATTTAGTGATGGATCTATGCAAATCTTTGCACTCTTTCACCTTCTCCTCATAGTTTCTACTCAGGCAATCTCGGTCCTCTTCAGCCGCTTTGCATTTCTCTTGGATATCACTGAGATTCTGCTTCAAATTTCCGTTGTCTCCTTTCACTTTCTCTACTTGGACAGTAAGCTCCATAACTTGTTGCTCAGATCGTGTAGCCCTATTTCTCAAACCTGTGTCTCTTTCATTGAAAGAAGAGATTTCCCGTTGCAGAGAGACATTCTGTTCTGCAAGCTCCCTCACCCTCTCACGAAGCCTGTGTTCTTCAGACTGGTACTTGTCAAGTTTATTTGACCACTCATTCGACCTTCTGTCCAATTCTTTCTCCAGAACTGACTGTAACTCATTCTTTTCTTTCTCCAGCCTTCGAAAGTTAGCCTCTAATTCTGCCTTAACCAACTGAACTTCCTCCCTCAAAGAAGTCCTGTCAGTAATCCAATTCTTCAAAATATTGGCGGTCTCATAAGCCATATTTACTCTCTCAGCATTCAAGCCTCTGATTGTATGTGCCATTGATGGTGGACTAAGTTCCTTCTGCTGAAAATAGTTCTCCTGTTCAAGTTCCTCTGAAAAGAGTGTGGCTCGATCCTCAGCTTCTTTGAACTGTCTAAGTAACTTCTGATCATCCACAACAGAATCTGAGCCATTGAATTCGCATTTTTCAGAAAATGAGCTGCTCCTTCCTGCTAATGAGGTGGCTTCATAGAAGTACGCATCAAAAGATCCCTTAAAACCCTCATCAAGAGCAGAATTTCTTAGAGAAACTTTACCAGAATCTCTACAGGGACTTGTACTCAAGGGTTGAGAGTAAATATCTTCAACGGTTATTGGAGAATCCAAATCTGGTTGTCTTGAAGATTTTGGGGGTAAAAACTTCGACTGTGAAAGTCTCTCAACTACATGTTTTGCAAGTTTCCGAGGAGATTCATTACCGAAGCCACCATTTGGAGCCCAATCTCTAGAAGAAAATTGAACCTCCAATACATCAATATCTCTGAACGACTGACACTTTGGTTTTTGTTGCTCCATCAGGAAGTCACTTTGGAAGTTCACTGAGGGAAGCATTCTCTGTGAAGCACACTTTGCTGGCTGTTGTTCTCCATCAATGTAACGGTCCAAAACTCCAGTTGAAACATTACTTGAGCTGTAAGAGTTGCATTCTGATGACTCATGATGCAGACCAGGAACAGGGCCTCGTTTGTCAGCCCTAAAGCTCTTTGGAGGATGTTGTTTCTCAGGAGTCATTTCACGACTACACAAGGAACAAATTTATCATCAATTCATCAGTAAGCAACACACAACATTTTAAAGTGATACTTAGTAAAAAAAATCTGAAGCAAAAGACATATCACAAGCCTACCGGAAGGAATTGCGGCCTGATTTCTTGCCTGAACCATGACCAGAACTCTGTGGAGACTCCACTTGCTCAACAGCATTCTTCCGCCCAGAACCACCATCAAATATGGCTGCTGACGATGTGGATCGGCTTCTTCCAAGAAACGGACCACTGACTGCAGCATGGTCTTCAGTAACTATCTTTTTACTCCTGCACTTTTCATTCACATCCGGTGAAACTTGATTGTTGCTACTGCCACTAGAGGTTCTGAAGGAGGAGAACAACTTCTTCATGGATTCAGACTCAGTAGCTACGGGGATTATTAGAATCTGAGAAACACCGAATCGAGACAAGAAAATACATTACAGAGACTGAAACATCATTATCAACAATTAAAGTACAACCACACAATTAAAAATGCATTCTTATCATTGATTGCAGCAAAATATATTACTGCAATATCTAAATGTGCTCCCTGATCCAAAATTATACAAACAATAGTTGTCAGAGGCATCTACTAAACACAATAAACCTCTAGGTCAACTCTCTCCTAGTAAAACCCTAGCAAAAATACCAAACAAAAAGAATGATTGTACAGTAACATGAATGTAGTATTCCTCACACCAAAAAGAATTACTGTACAAGTGCACAGTAACAAACATGAAAATCTCCCAAAAATTAAAACGAAATCAACCTCACAATTCCCAAGAAAGTATCACCATTAAAATCTTTAATCCAGAAATCCAACTGATTTACCTTGCTCAATGAATACAACCGTTAGATTAGACCACACAAGAAGAAAAGCTCCAGTGAAAGGAAAAACCTAGGCGATGAACACGGACCGACAATTCAAATTTCAACGAAGAAGAAGAAACCAACAAATTTGAATTTCAAATACAATTATTGCTCTCCCAACCACCTGAATTACCAAAACCCCAAAGCCTCGTCCCCAAATATATATGATAAAAAAGGCAAAGAAATCTTGTCAACGGGATTTCGCACATCTGTCCATGAGTATATAAGGAAGGGAATTTCTTACTTAATCAAAGAGTTGAACGAGTAATCGGCCGGCGAGGACTGAATCATTCGACTCAACACTCCAGAGCAGCTTCGGAGCTTGAAGAAGCAAAAATGGCGGATTTTGTTCTGAACAGAGTGTTCTTGATTGAGAGTGTGTTTGTACGTTGGGAGTGTGTGAGTGTGTGTGGCGGAAACCAGGAGGTTTTAAAACGGTGGCGATGCCGCGCTGGAAGGAGGAGGAGCGTTTGGGAATCCTTTTTTTGATTTTTGAAAATGGAGAAATAATTATAGTAATTAGCGCTGCATTATCTTCCATTTAATCTAGGGAATTAAATGGCAATCACACGTTTGATTTCTTTTTTTAAATTAATGCCGAAGATTATGGTTGTTTCCATACTTTGGTGTTCTATACTCATTCTCTCTTTTTCCTTTTCTTCTTTGTCTCAATCCTTTTAGATAGTGACTTGTTTTCTTTTTGGTAACTTTACTTTTTAATTTAGGTGTTTTAAATAATAAATAAACAAAACAACAACAACAACAGCAGCAAATTGGTAGTATTGGTTTTTCATAGAAAATAATAGAAAAGAGTTAGCCGTGTTGAAATGAACTAAAATTAGACAAAATTATAATCGATCTTAACTATTTTTAATTTATATAATTATAATTATTGGTTAACTTTGACTTTGAAATAGAATAAGATATGTGATCTTAGTAGGTTTGCAAAATCATCTATTTTCAAAATTATAACTAGTTTTTGTTCATAACTAAAGATAATAATAATTAAATATTTTCTTAGTTAAATGGACAAAAGTCAAAGAGCCTTTTATATTAGCAAGTTTTTAAAAGGTACTGAATTTTTCGTCTAATAATTATTTTTATACAGAAAAAAATTAATTTGAGAAATGACTTTTCAATAAAATGTCCCAACTCTTAAAAAGGAAAATTTTCAAATAAAAGATACCAAACACGAAACGCCTTAAAATAGGGAATTAGAAGATCCTTTTCCGTTTATATGGATGGAGAATATATGAAAATAGATTCTCGTACTATGTTTTTCTTTTTAATGATATGGACAGTCTTTTTAATATGAACGGTCGTTTATCTATGTCTTGTCCTCTACCAAAATTATTAAGCAATTCGTAAAGAAGTAATTTTCCTATATGTATTTAAAATAAAAATGAATATTTAGAATTGAGAATTACTAGTCTATTTGTAACCGTTAGTCGATTAAATTAGCCATTATGCACAATTTGTAAAAAAAAAAACTGTTATCATTCATCCACTTAAGTAATATTAATATTAAAATAAAATGATCAATTACTTTTAGCATATAATCATTCTAAAGCAAAAATAATGTTGAGCTAAATTTTTATAATTAAAAAAAATAACTGTTAAGCTGTCTTCTCTAGTAAAGGCTAAAGCAGGCTTCTAAATATCATGGGAAATATATCAAATGACAATTGAATAATTCTCCGAACACTCTCATTGATTGATTTTGGGCCAGGCGGCAATGCCGCCGGAAAGTGTGATGTATGTTGTATATGTTGTCTAACGTTAAACAAATGTCCAGCTTATTTATCCCTTTTTGAAAAAAGTAGTCATATCCGTTTTATAATTAATTCCACATATTTTCCAAGGAATACAAATTCAAGTAACTAGTTGGGCTCACCCGCATATTTGATCACTTTTTAATAAGTATCTAAATATTTAAATTTATATAATAAATTTAAATGATTGTAGTATTTATATACTAACATAGTAATATGAAATATTAGGTGAAATCAAACCAAATATAGAAAATATGGTAATATATATGTATTCCTTTTGAGAAATTCTCAAATAATGGCACCTTACGGTAGGGGTAGCCCAAAAATAGACCATTTTCTACAAGATTGAATTTACCAAACAATTATTTTAACTATTTTTGTTTGAGCATGATGTTTTTATACTTGAGTTTGATTTTTTTTTTGTTTGATTTTTATTTGGTTTGATGTTTTATGTTTTAGGCCTGATGTTTTTGTTTGCTTTGATCTTTCAAATTTTGGACAATATTTTTTCACTTTATTTCTTGATCTTTTATATTTTATGACCCAAATAATTAAAATAATAATGTATAGTCAACACCAATCTTGTAGAATGTTGTATGCCCTTACTGTAAAGGGATCTTACATGAGACATTCTCATTTGTTTTATATTATTGAGTGAAACGAAATTTAAAAATTAATTAAAAACTCTTTAAAATGTAATAATGAACCATTCCTCCCAAGCCAAATAGACAAACAAAATAGTATTCATATTCTATTTCAAACGAACTGAACCAAACAAAATTCAATAAAAAAATTCCCTACGCAAAGTCTCAAATAAGGTTAGATAATTTAAGAGGTTTAGGTATTTTTCAAGATTATATGTTTTAACAATCAGTAGAATATTATATTAACAAATTTACAACTCCCTCGGTACCAGCTGGATGTGCACAGCTGACTTTTCACGGTCTTCAATACACGTGTTTGACTGCTAATATGTTTAACTACGTATATTATATAGATATGAAAATTTGATATTAATAAACTACATGTTATGAAAATTTGGCATAGTTGACTGAAAAAAGTCTCCTGAACAGAAACAGCTGGTCCAGAGGGAGTATTATAATTTCAAAAAATATTTGTACAAATTTACTAATATAACATATTAACAACGTCTAATTATACAATATAATCAACACATGCCTAATTTAAAATAATATTCGATATATTTTTAGCAAAACAATTATGAATTCAAGATATATTAGTTAACGGCTAAAGATAAAAGATGTGAAGATAAGAATAGGAATGAGGTTGAATAGAGTTTAAAAAGAAATATTATTATGATTAATGATAATTTAAGTAATATAGTCTGAATTGCAAGTCTATATTTCATACAATATAGATATTTTCTGATTCTATTTCATGGACTTCATAGTTTAAAAATATGCTGCAAACATGAAGTCCACGTAATAAAAATAATTAACTTGGAGATTCCTACTTCATACTCAAAAAAATAAAAATAATCACATATCCGCTTGAAACCTTCTTTTGGAGTTGGATATTCTCACATGTTTACATATTAATCTCCCAACTCCGCAATCATATATAGCAAAATTTCTTCGTGGTAATTAATCCCAAACAAATTAAAATACTAAGCAGTAACATAATATACTCAAGAAGAAAACATAGCTTCTTATGTCGATATATGTGAAATAAATATACACAAAAGCCTTGATTTTTGTATAAGCTTGTGAAGCAATTGTGTTTGTGAACAATAAGCTTCTAGCCCCAACATATTTCAAGCCCAAGCAATTGTGTTTCTTCATCCCTAGGGAAAGTATTTATTAGATGTATCAGAAAGCTTTTAAAGCGTACCAAACCAAGAAGAAAATATTCGATGATCAGGCCGCCCAGATTAATATCAACACACCATGCTACCGAAGCAAAGGAATTCATTCGTGAACCGGAACCCTTTGATCTCTCATTGACCGATATCCCTGAACGTTGATGTTTGTATCGTCCATGCTACCGAAGCAAATGAATTCATTCGTGAACCGGAACCCTTTGATCCCTCATTAACCGATATCCCTGAACGTTGATGTTTGTATCGTTCAAGATAGTCGAACCCTGGGATTTTCAGAATTCAGTCTAAATTACACATTGTCTTCGTAATCACACAAATATGGTACAAAATATGTTAACAAACAACCAATAATTAATTGACATAATTAGGGTATATATATATATATCATATGAGTTTGCATTAACAATTACAAGATTTTCTGGATATTAGCATTAATCTATATATAACATAATTATGATATATTATGGGAATCTCATATCATATATGGCATCTGAGTTTGCATTATCAATTACAGAATTTTCCAAATATTAGAATTAATATATTGATTGTATATGTATAATAATTTTAGCAAGTTTGCTGTATCATCATTAATTTACAACTAACAAAATAAATTTTTTAGCAAGTTTGCGGTGTATAAGATGAACAATTTAAAAATTACCATATAAATATCTTCTTAGGCCCTGTTTACTAGAGCTTATTTCTTGATGTACTGAACTGAACTGAACTGAATTGAACTGAACTGAACTGAACTAAAGTGAAAATTGATGTATTGAAAAATGGAATCAGCATGACTGAATTAACCTGAATTTCATCAAATTACATTTTCACTGAACTGAACTGAACTGAACTGAATTGAACTGAACTGAACTGAATTGAACTGAACTGAACTGAACTGATCTACAGATAAGCTCTGGTAAACAGGGCCTTATTATTCCATATTTTTAATCTAATAAATACCATATTTAGGTTGACTGTCAATACGAAATTACGTCGTTTATTCCACACACTTTTTGAAGTGAATAACTATTCTAGTTCCCTTTAGGGATAAGAAACCTTTGGCCCTATTTGCCAGATCTAATTTGTAGATCAATTCAGTTCAGTGAAAATGCAATTTGATGAAATTTAGATTAATTCAGTCATGCTGATTCTATTTTCAATACATTAATTTTTAGTTCGGTTCAGTTCAGTTCAGTACAACAAGAAATATGGTAAGCTCTAACCAATAGGCTGCAGTTGTTTAAAATCTCATACTACTACTTGTATTTTGGAAATGTCCTCGATCACCTAAGTTTTTTGTGTATGGGATTGATTGGAAATTGGAATACATAATACATTTGTAGTAGTCAATATTGTTAATGAGTGCTTTTCTTCTTTGGCTCATTTTATTAACAACCATCATTATTTCCCTAATATATCAAGTAAACTAACGAAATTGTGAGAGTGTCTCTTTCATAATGGTCCTACTTGATATTTGAGAAGGATGACAAATGGTGAGATTGTTTACCTATTAAACATGATCATTCATTGTATTACCGTTGATCTTCTCACTTTCACAGTTTCATGCGTGATCATTATCTGTATAATATTGATATTTTTAATTTCAAGTATGATCTTTTCATATTAAACTTTTGAGACCAACCAATACAGGTATCAAGTGAGAATTTGTCATGATTATTAAATATTCACTTAATTTGATTAATTAGTGTTAGGTGAGAACTCGTGAGTTTATATATAAACTGTACGGTTATGGAGTTTAAAGTTCATCGATGATTTGATACAATGTGCTTTTTGTAGGTTAGGAAACTGCATATACCTGAATAGTCTTACAGTTCACTAAGTTTCCTACGGTTTCAAATTACAAAATTTCAAATTACACTGAATAGTCTTACAGCACTAATATTGGTAAAAACAAATCCTAGAGAGACCTACTATGGTTAGCAAAGACTACTCAGTGTAATTTGAAACTTTTCATTTGTATATTAACGTGATCATCTTTTTAGATAATATATAATTACTTTTATACTTTTTAAAGAAAATAGAGTCAAGTTAAATTAGTGATAGTGAAAGTTATTGAAATTAAATAATGTGACAAATAATAAAGTGGGATACTGAAAGTGACAATTAACACTAAATTTTTTTAAAAAAATATACATGCCAATTAATCCTAGCTATAAGCTTGATAGGTCTTACAGCCAACAAATCTTGTCAAGTTGATAATACTATAACATTGTGGTTATGATTATATATTAGCATAAATAATAACGAAAGCTATTATATTATGAATTTATTGAAAACACGGTTTATAACAAGTCAAGCATTATCTTATGAGATAAAAAAAATAATAGTTGAAACATTCATTTTGTTCGTCTTTGAGGCACAAGACAATGATGAATGCTCAAATGAATTCCAGGACAGGGATACTCTATTATGCATGCAATGCATGAAAGGTCCACTATCATATCCTATTATTGTTTTGACAGAAGTTATTATGATTTCCAAACACATAAATTACATTTTGGAGCAAAATGAATGATTAAAATGATTGGGCCGGAATGAATTCACCTAAGCGTGCTCTATACTTTGCTTGGCAATTGTTTCCGGACTCTGTAACCACGAGAGATAACCTAATGCAAAGAACTATTGAGGTGTCTCCGTTGTGTGCACTATTCTCAAAGGAAGCTATTACAACGAAGTATTTTTTTTCTTTAACTGTAACTGTGCGTATGTCCTACCATAAAACGGTTTCATTTTTTTTTCTAACAAAAATGTAAAATGTGAAAATTATAATACTTCTCCAATCAAATTTGTATTTTGACAAAAAAGCTAAGTTTTCACTAGCAAATAGTTAATAAAATAGGTAAAATACTTTTAGACTGTGAAAATGTGATTGGTAAGACTTATAAATTGTTTTGATTATAATCTATAAAATATAACACATTGGGGCACTATTAAAAGTTAAAACAATGATTTAGGAAACTATTAAAAGCAAAATAAAATGTTGAGAATAATTTCTACATATAGTTGGGTTAAAACATCCATAGTAGGTCTCTCTAGGATTTGTTTTTACCAATATTGGGCCTGGTCCAGTTAGTAGGGGCCTACTAAAACTAAAACTGAAAAAAGGCCATCATACCACGGTTTTCACTTTTCTGCGCGCAACTAAACGACCTCGCTTTGACTGTAAAAAATAGTTCCCCGGCAATTGCTTTTCAAGCACCAAAATCTCTATCCGATCCGATTATTCCAAATCGGGAAACCACATACCTAGCCATGGAAATGGAAACTGACACCGACCCCGTCCCCGTCCCCGTCCCCAATGGCAACTCTCCGCCGTCAACCGCCGGCGCCGCCTCTCCCTCCGCCGCGGCGAGGATCGTCGCCGCCCGCGCGCTGCAGCAGGCCGCAGCCCCCTCCACCAAGTTGACTCAGCTCGCGGAGTCCTTGAAATTGGAGCACCAGTTCCTCCGCGTCCCGTTTGAGCATTACAAGAAGACAATCCGCGCCAACCACCGCATAGTCGAGAAAGAGGTCACCGCTGTCATCTCCGGCGTTGCCGATGCTGCCGCTAACACGGACCTTTCCCGTGACGACGCCGTTAAGCAACTCAATTCACTCGTGTCCAGATTGCAAGGACTCAAGAGGAAGGTAAGAATAGTTAATCACCCGTTTACTTGATCAAATTTAGATTATTGTTCATTTTGCTGTTATAGTGGATTGATTTTGTCACGTTGAACCTATTTATGAAGTGAACTTAAGAGTAGATATGGAAAGTATTGTTTTTGAAGTTTGCATTGATTACTTGCTGATTGAATCTTCAGTTGGAAGAAGGGAGCAAAACTGAAAACTTGCAAGCTCAGAGATGCCGTGCGAGGTTGGATCATTTGGAGGCTGCGGATGCGGAAAATATAGCAGAATGGAACACTACTCGAATGAAGAGGATACTCGTGGACTATATGTTGCGGATGTCATACTATGACACTGCTGTCAAGCTTGCTGGAAGCAGTAATATTCAGGTAGCATGTTGATGACCGTTATGTTTAGTCCCTTCGTACTATTTTAGATGTAAAAAACTCGGCTTGTACAACTAGCCGGATGAGTAAAGGTAGTTTATTTTGCTCCGACAATGACATGTCTTACTCTTGGCCATGATATTATTTGTGAAGGATTCAGTGCTCATAGGTTTGAGTTGGTTTTAATTTATATACTTGAGCAGTAATGATTAATATTTTCTTCTTCTTACCAGGATCTCGTGGATATTGATGTATTTTTGGAAGCGAAAAAGGTCATTGATGCTCTTCAAAACAAAGATGTTGGCCCTGCTCTGGCATGGTGTGCAGAGAACAAGTCCAGGCTGAAGAAAGCAAAGGTATAGGGTTTGTCTTTTCTATGGTCATACAGTTGAATTTTAAAGTTATGTGATTTGACTGTTTCAATTGTTCGTTCTACCATTAGCATGCCCTATCTGAATTAGACAAAGAGAAGAATGCATCTGAATTTTTGGTCAATTCTTATGTTGTAAGTGTTGGTATTGAAAAGTCCATCCATTTTGACTAGGAAGATGGCCTATATTTCCCACAATCTTCTGCATGTTTGTATAGAAGTAACATGCCATGGATGTCACTGGTCTGTTATAAGATCCTTCATGGTATGAGGATTTGAACTTTCGATGGTTAGAGATTGCTTGAGATTTGCTTGGATGGCAGGTTACCTAGACAGTTCTCCTCTGAAATCTATAATACTAGTTCAGTAATAGACTGTTAGTGCTGACCTAATATCATATCAGTTGAATTAAATCTTCCAGTTAAAATTTATTGATGAAGGAATGGCCAAAATAATAAAATTCATGCAAAGTACTTCAGAGGTGAAGAGATGCTGGCATGCTGCAAGAGAAAAATTATTGGTGTTGCTAAGAGTGCTGATCATGCTGTTAGTTGGAATGCCATGATCACCGTGCCTGTGGAACTGCATATACCTGTTCCTTGGAAATAAATGACCGAGGGTTGTCTTTGATGGTTGGGGGTTGTGCACATTAGAACCGTCAGCTTTACTACATATACTGATATAGAAGCTGTAACCTTTTACGTCGTGCTTGTCGTGAGTCTGGGTTGAAAAACAACCAGCTGAAGTTTCAGAAAAGCTGGTGCTGTGTAATGCAAAGGCTAGGACAATTATTTTCTGAACATTAGCAGGTAATCAGTTGGAACAGCAGGAGACAACAACATCAAATGGAGATGAGCTAAAAAATTTCTGATAGCATACCTAGTAACTAAGAATGGCTTCAAAAAGAAGAAAAATATACTATTTACTGTTAGATCACATTACAATGACAGCAAAATAGGTCTTCATAAAGCCAGTTTCCACAATGGATCTAGTCAAAAGTTTTCAACTACAAAGAAGCAAATATTATTGCCTTTGTTTGTGTGTCTATCTGTTTATAATATAGCTGTTACAAAAGTTGAAGTTCCGTGACCAGTTACCTGATTTTCATCAATTTTCGTGTGGTTTATTTTGTGGCTTGTTTCATTTTGCAGAGTAAACTTGAATTTCAGTTGAGATCTCAAGAATTCATAGAGTTGGTTAGAGCAGAAAATTTTATGCGAGCTATATCATATGGCCGGAAGTATCTGGCACCTTGGGGGGGTAACCATATGAAAGAATTACAGCGGGTGATGGCTACCCTTGCTTTCCGAAGTAATACAGAGTGTGCAACTTATAAAGTGAGCATCTGCTGGCCAATGTAGTGTGTAATTTCTAGATCATATCTGGTGTAATTTTTATGGAAGGAGGGCATACAGGGTTTATGTTTGTGGATGTATAGTAGCATCTACATTTTACTGGATGTATTATTTTCTTCTCGTTGTGCAGTTGGCTAAGTGGTTTCTCTTTTCTTTGCTAATTTCCTTCCTAGGTTTTATTTGAACCAAGGCAGTGGAATTTCCTGGTTGATCAATTTAAGCAGGAGTTCTGCAGGCTGTATGGCATGACACTAGAGCCGTTGCTAAACATATATTTGCAAGCAGGATTGTCAGCTCTGAAAACTCCGTATCCTCAGTTATCTATTATAAATTTAATAGTCATATCTTCATGTTAGTGATCCTATATTATATGTGCTCTTATTCAATATTAGCACTTTATCTGATAGTGGCTGTAGTTAGTGGTTGTCATTTACATGCCCCAGTTTTTGCCTTGACCTGATTTAGATTCTGCTTTGAGGATGATTGCTCCAAGGAGGATCCTCTGTCGCAAGACAACTTCCGCAAGTTAGCTGCACCCCTTCCTTTTTCGAAGCAACATCATTCAAAACTCGTTTGCTATATTACCAAAGAACTGATGGATACAGAAAACCCTCCGCTAGTCTTACCAAATGGGCACGTCTATAGCACCAAGGTTGTACTTATGCTGAATATGTTGTTCTTCTGACTCGTTTTGTCTCTATTTTGTATCTGAATCCTTATGTTTGTCGGGCAGGCTATTGAGGAAATGGCAAAGAAGAATGATGGCAAAATTACATGCCCCAGAACAGGTCTAACTTATGACTACACTGAAGTGATCAAAGCTTACATATCCTGAATTTATAAATCCAGGTGATCAATCTTTTCAAGCTTATGGCTTCTCTGCACACTCCAAGTAGGTCTGTGTGCAAGGATTAGCTGGATAAGCAAATGTAAATATGCAATGAATTCCTTGAATTGTAATTATTTGTTTCAACCTATTTATTTCACTATACAACTTGAGATACGGGTTTGGGCATTGTAAAACGTAGTTTAGGACTTGAGACTCTGCAGTTATGCAAGTTTCTCTCCGGTTTGGACTTTACTTAGTTGACATTACTTTTTATCTGCCACAAGATTTCCTTTTACTTTACTTATACATCCTCTATACAGTAACATGCTTGACAACCAGTTACTTTGTTATGCATGTTAGTTTTGTTTAAAATTTTGATCTTTTGAAAACATATGTTTCCATAGAATCCAAATATATATTACTATGCGTGAAAATAGTTTTGTTATGGAATGTTTCATAGAACATTCTAATCTAAACACATCGAAATTTTATGCTTGAATATGGCTTCAGAAAGTTATCCAAACTATAACAAGTTCTCTTGGATGGAGGGAGTACAAATTTGTTTGAAATATTACATTCTGCCTTCCAGTGATTGCAATAGTAATGACATAGTTAAGGCTACATAAAACGTTCATAAAGAAGTAAAATAATTTCATATCCAAAATTTAAAAACATTACATAATGTCAACACACGAGCAAAAATAAATAAGTAAAAAAAAGGAATCAAAAAACATTTGAGCTCCACTCTCCATTACAGTTTTACACTTTTACCACATTATTATCAAGACCTTTAGTCTCTTACTCACTGCCCCTAGGGGAACCATTATTTTCATAATCACCTGCAGGGCTTCCATTCCTGGCAATGGGGCTACGGCTACGACTTGGACTGCGGCCTCGACCATTTGCCTCAACAGGGCTATTGTCTCTCATATCATCATCCCTTTCGGCAACACCTTTGGGGCTTCTGTTTCTTGCCACAGGGCTCCTGCTATATTCTGAGCCATTGGCTGCCCTTCCATCCCTAGGTGAAGGGGTGCCCCTCTCCCGAGGGCTTCTCTCAGGTGATAAACTGCGGTTTCTTCCCCTAGATAGTGGGGGAGAAACTGCCCTCTGATGGTTAGGGCTCCTGGATCTTCTCTCCTCAAGATCAATACTGCGCTCCCTTCTTACAGGTGACCTGGATCGGCTGCAAAGAAACATAACAAGCTTTATTACTCTAATTTACTAACACAAAAGCAATCATATCAAAATTTGAATAAGCAAATGAAACCAAAAACCAACCACTACCATTAGGGACTAACCTGTAGCTCCGACTTCTGCTGTAGCTACGATCCCTTCTGTCACGGCGAGGAGATGGTGAACGAGAATCACTGTGGGGGCGTCTGCACAACAGTTAAGAATAAGAAATTACTGGGTGGCTTTAAAAAAGTAGAGAAGGAAAGGGGCCAAATTGCTTAGCAAAGAGGGTATACTTGAGCTTTTGGGGACTGTTCTGGCAATTCCTTTCAATGTGGCCACGTTCACCACATCGATAGCACTTGTTTTTCCAATCCCCAGCTTTGCAATCTCGAGCCCAGTGGCCATCAATTCCACAGTTGAAGCATCTTCCAGTACCAGGAGGGGGGCCTCTACCACCACTAGGATATTCACCGCGGTCACGCTCCCGGTCTCGGTCACGAGAACCACCAGCACCACGAGGTACCTGAATTAAAGGCTAAGCATCTTTAGCCACGTGATCTTACATTACCAGAACCAACTCTCTAACAACTTGAATAAACTACATTGAACCACATAAGCAAAGCAGATCATGCTAAAGCAGCTATGCTAGAGAAACTATGAAGTAATTTCTCAAACCGACCAAAAGCCTTTTATGAGAAGAGAGGATAGAAAAGACAAGCAACTTACCCCCTTCGCAGCCTCCACTATGATACGACTTCCATCAACTTCACGACCATTCAAGCTATATCTTGCATCATCAGCATCCCTGGGGTCACTAAATTCCTACAACCAATAGCAAATTGAAGGAGGGTGAAGAGAAACACGTCTTTACAAAGTTCAAAGACGAAGTTCCTCTCTTTCAAAAAATATAAATACATAAGCATATAGGACAATAGTATCGAAACGTACCACAAAGGCATAATCACGCTTCATGTCCACATCTCGAATTCTGCGTAAATGGGTGCCAGAAACAGTAAGGCCATCAAGACATTAGAACTGTAAAGTTGATACTTTCACCCCTCAAAGATTGGACGAACTATCAAACACCAGTTTGAGATTGGTTGCCATTTCCATCAATTAAAAAGTGAAATAAGAGAATATAGACAGAATCGCCAAAGTCCCCTATCTATTCTGCAAGACATGGGGGCGAACCACCAAGGGCAACCTCTCTCACCATAGACCGGCAAAAGCCCAGAAACCTTCAGAAACATCATTCGAGTTAAAATGAAAAGTGGGACAATTTCTACTCAAATGAGATCTCCAATTAAAAACTTAAATTTCACTCTAATGCACAAAACTCTGGTTTCTTCGGTTTCTTCGGGTTCTGCACGGCCCTCCCAATCCCATTCCCCACTGACAGACAATCAAGCAAGCGTAAAAATTGAATTCTACAACCTAGCAAGAAGCATATATCAGGCACACTTTCGAGGTAGAGCCTATACCTTCCGTATCTGCTGAAAATGTCCTCCAGATCGCGTGAGCGCGTCCTAGCTGAAAGGCGACCAACATAGAGCCTGGTAGCACCACGGTCATCGTAACGCGGCATATTCGCTGAAAATTAACCCCAAAACACCTGTTAATTCTTAAAAACTAAAAGTAGATGAACAACAGCTGCTTCCTAGTCACAGTAATTAGCTCGAAAAATATACTCTCCTTAATTCAGCAGCAACATAAAATTCCAAATTACCATTCAGAAAATGTCAATGAATTCCTAGTAGTAATTATACTCCGAGCAGAAATCAAATTCGAATTCGAACAAAACATGACAACGATTAAGATTTTGACATGAAAAACTTCAAGCAGTAGCAGAAAAGCCTAGAAAGAGTAATACAACAATTGGATTCGGATGAATTTAGGGAGAGACGGGGGTGGCGGCACCTGAACAGATAGAGAGGGAACGAAGAACCCTAGATCCTCTTTTACGTGCTCCGTCAACTGGATAGACCAAACACTGACCCGGATTTACCCACTCGACATCTTATATAAGCAATTAATTTTTACGAAATTGGGCTTTGACACATTTGACCGAATCACAATAGCCCGCCATGCTTTGGACAACCAGCCTACTAACCCGGGATTTTTATATTTATTTTTAAAATTTAAATTGAAGTGATCAAATTTAAAGAGATGATTTGAACTAAATTAAAGCAAGTATCAAATTAAAACTAATCTAAGTTGAGCTAACATAACTTGAAGAACTTCAAATAAAATTCAAAAGAACTTGCATTGACCGCGCAAAATATTAGTCTTCAAAATATTATTGTTTGATGTAGTACCTTGAGAATATTTTGATGTAAACTTTGCGGCAATATGAGTTCGATGATCCTGTAAAGGAATGTTCTTGGCTTGCCTTGGAATAGGGTTTGAATGAATCATAATGTGGATGCCTCGGGTATTTATAGTTGCAATACACCTTTAATTATTTACCTATTCCGAATATAATTATAATTTTACTGTTCCAATTTCCAAATATATTTAGCATTCGACTTTCCAAACCTTGTACAATAACTAAAATACAAAATAGTGTCAAGATTCTGAAGTTTTCACAATTGTAATGTGAAACTGCGAATGCCTATTGAGAAAGCGTCTATATTAAGATGATAATGGTTATAAAAAAAAGAGGTGATAATGACTCTTTAAATCTAAAAAACTAGTGTAATAAAAAAAAAAAAAAAACATGCTTGAAAAAAAATAATTAAAACACCTTTCAAGGAAAATACAAACAAAGATAGAATTCCTTTTATATGGTTGCACAATAACTTTTCATCCATTTAGAAGCAGACATTAGAACTCGAAGCTCGCCTGACAGGAGATCATGAGCCATTTGCCTCCTTAAACCATATCTTCTAACCATCTGATGAGGGCTTAGTAGACACTTCAGACAAAGATGAAAACAAATTATCATGTAACTGATTATATGAATACCAATTTACACACTTAAAACTCATAATAAGATGAATTTGATAAATGAAAAGATTGTGTTACCTTAAGAGAAACATCGTATTCCTTAATTAACTGTGTCAGTTTTGATAGCATTAACTGATGAGCTTCAATCTCTTTGCTTTTATTTGCCAAAGGATTTCGAGCTAACCTGCCGTCACTTTTTGCAGCTTCAGTTGCCAAATGACTTAGTTCTAGAAGAAATTGACAGTCAGGGAAGAAATTTAGGAGAGAACTGTAGATAAGGAAACTACAGCTTGCAAAGAAAAGTGCTTCATCAGAAATGTATATTGGAAAAGTATAAAGTGGGAGATACAAACTTACAACCTTGAGAGTTGCAACATAAAATGCGAGCTAATGCGCGAAATGCTTGAGGGATTCCCTTTCCTATTCTGCAACCAGACTTGACTTCCCTGCATAACAGCAAACATTATCTTCTTTCGTGAAATAAAGATTCAGATCATGGTTTTATTTTTCCTTCAGTTATAAAGAGTAAAACTGAAACTCGGTGAAAATATTTATAAAAAATGCTTCAATGAATTAGTAATGACTTATCAGACTTGATAGTGAAGAACTTCTCAGAAGAGCTGAATTGATTGATATCTTTAATGGCTGGTGTGTGGTATCTGTGGAGAAGTTCTAACTTTATTTGGCGAAGATGATCATCACATGGTATGTCTAGTTCAACTTGAGCCTGGTATTAGTTTACGCAAATCACTTTTAAACGGGACAAAGCCAAATCAAAGATAAATGAGAATGTAAGTTATGATTGTACGTCAATCTACTCTTTGAAGCTAACCTGGTCATTGGTGTTGTAAGGAAGTGTAAAGCCAAAGTCCAAAGCTAGAGTACTGTTAGAAAATCTTCCATACCTTATTAGGACCTGCAGAAATTTCTTACTCGTCATTTTAGAGTAATAACTTCGGGAAAAAAAAGAGTTGCAATCCAATAATATCATTCGTAGACCATTTATAACAAATCAAAAGGATGGGAAAAAGTATTTGTCTCAACAAACCTGATCACCAGGGATGTAATCACGATCAGCAATAACCTGCCAAACCATAAGAACATGACATGCTAGCTAAATAACTTCATTCTGAAATATAGTTTTATCAACCATAACTTAATAATAGGGTCAAATAAGAACTTACCAAAGGAATAGAAAAAACATAAAAGATAAACAATCTATAAAATCTGAGGCTATAGGGTTTTTATAGAGCAGCCCTAAAAGGGGGGTATCAATTGTGGCCTAAAACAAAGGAACGTGTGAAACTGAGTATTACACTATCTTGAACATGGATTATTACACTATCTTGAAGCCATGTGAAAAGGGTGAAGCAAGAGAAGACTTCTAACATATCATCCACGTATTCAGCAAATATGGAAGAGGGGGGAAATCCAACTATAAAATTTTTAAATAAAGGTACAAACTACAAATACAATATTAAATTGTGCCAGACCTGGGAAAGCTGTTTGTTCTCTTCACTCCAAAGACATGCCTCAGAGGTACCATCGTGATTTAGGAAATCTGCAAAAGGAATCTAAAAATACAGAATACGAGAGAAAATTCATTGCAAGATTCGCAACAAGTGACCAATTTTCATATTTAAAAGCATGGTTTCACTATCAAGTATCAAGTACTACAGAAATTTATCAGCCATGAAGAATCTGCAAGTAACATACCATTGAAACACCTCTGGAGCTATCCCACGCTCGAGATGTGACTGGAATGCCAACAAAAAGGACATCCATCAGAAAAATTGAAAAACTGACAAAGAAGTTCAAAACTTCACAAGGAGAGAAGTTCATCTTACACTATCACTCCTTCATCACTAACAGCACTAACTTAATATGTTCATGAAATTCATTTGCATGAGCCATTAAGCAATAAGAAATGGGCTGGTACTGGCAAGTAATGAAGCAATAAGAAATGGGCTGGTACTGGCAAGTAATGAAGCAAGGGGCTTTTACAGCTATTTCTTGGTATAATAAATAAATATTTCATTATATAAACCTTGAATTTACTCCATAAATTGATTTGCATTTCATTCTAGAGAAGAATAGTGTTTAAATCTTGGACAAATGCATATTAACTGTTTGGTTGGACTGCAATTTGAGCAAAAAGTAAGTTATGCCCAATTATAAGTTTTATAAGTCTTAAAACATGCTTAACTACAAGCAATCAATATCTAGTTTATTAGCTCTCACATGCTAATCTTGTGAAAAATTTTAGCCATACTGGGGGAAAAAGCTTACATTTGACTTATTTATGGAATCAGAAGAATTGGGAATCTTGGCATACAAGAAGATCATGGTTTCAAGTTTTACATGCTTCGATAAAGCAACAATGCACCAAAGAGAAATTCATATCAAATTAACAGAGATATACCCAGAGCACATGCATACATGAAGTCCTGCAATGAGACATCTGGGAAATTGTCGCGACACTGATGCAAGACCTGAAATCGATATGAAGTGTATAAACAATTTTGTTCTGCCAGTCTTTACTTCCTATAGTTGATCTTGTAAAACTTGTTCAGACACTTCTACAACCAATCAACAATTCAGACAAAGAAAATAGGAAAACATAGTGAAATTCAGTCCAAATATCAAAGTCACAAATAGTAACATAATACTAACTGATTTTATTGCCAGGTATTCCTTATTTAAATGATTCCTTTGTCTGATTGTCTCTTCATAGGCAGTACTTTGTCTAATCATCTCCAATTCATCATTTGTCCAAAACACCTGCAATTAGTTTAGTAACAACAATACATGGTATTAGTTACTGAACAAGAATAAAGATCAACTGAAGACATTATATCACATTACTTGCCAGATGAGCCTTTTAAACAAGTTAATCTTTTTGGGGTAGAAAACACTCACTGTGTTATGCATTTCAGAAGCTGGCGGAAGTCGACTGATATAAGGGGCCCATTCAGATTCCTGCACTGACAAAAAAACAAAAAGCAGATCTCAAAACTTCAACAAATACAAATAGATGATAACACAAAGCGTCCGAATGAGATCATTATATCGACCTTCCCCAACTTCAGATTATGTAACAAGAGTACAGCAACTTTTGAAACATGGCTGACCTCATCCCCCATGAAAGCATGGATATGTGGAGGAAGATTATCCGGTGCCAGTTGCTTCAAAACAAAATGACATACCTAGTAAGCCTACGAATTATTAAATGAAAGGCATATACCAGTATACCATACTGCTAGTCTATACTACATCACTTTAACTCTTTAAGTAAATGAACTCTCCAAATGCCGTTTAACAATTGAAATACAAAACCAATAATCAGTATGATAATACAGCTGCTATCGAAACACACAAATGGTACATACCACTCTGAATGGAATCCTCAGTATGCTAGTGCCAGCTTGGATTGGCTTAGAAGCATACAGTCCCCTACACCAATAAACCACGGCGTGAACTTCATTGACAAAACGTCTCCGAAACATTAAATTGATTACATTCAAAACTACGATTCGGAGGTTGGAATTCTACCTTCCGTGAGGAGTTTTGCCAATACAAAGAGCAGTCGAGATTTTCATACATGCTTTCTGCTCCAGCCATGGCAGAAAGGCATCACACTCTTCGTCCCTAGTGTTCATCAGCGCCTGATCAACATCAAATTATATACAGTATGACCTTTCAAAAAACAAAATTATACAGTATGAGCTATGGAGCATATAATTCACCACACAAAAAATCGGAAATATGAAAACGGCGAGTAAACCTTAGCGGACGGTGGTGAAGAGCTCGGAAATGGCGGGAAAAGAGTGAGTAGTGGTGGCCGTTTAGTTGTTGCCCGGCAGGTGTTTGTAAAACTGGCTGACCCAGGTCCAGCAACCGCGGCGTTAATATCACTTGGTACAAATTTTCATTTGGATTTGGGCTTTTGCGTACAAATATATCGATACCCGAACTTGTAGTAGTCAAATTAATTTAAATTATCCAGGGAATTAATTTAAATGACATTTTTGTATCCCGTAAAATTATCCGGGGATCTATATAATTTTCAAATTAAAATGACATTTTTGTTATAAATAGTGGAATTGCTCATTAGCATTAAACTAGATTTAAGATATTAATAATTATCTTCATTATTTATTTGTCCTAGGTATTTGTATAGGGTAATCATGTTCATTTACCCCTTTTTCATCTTTATAAATATGGAGTAAATTTGATGAATGAAAAATAATTTTTCACGCATTTCTATTCTACACTCACGGGTGTAGCCTAGTGGTTGGGACATTGGTTCAATTAACCTGAGGTTGTGAGTTCGAGCCTCGGCAGCGGAAGTGTGGGAATTTCTTTGTTTTCAAAGGTCTCTTGCACGCACCGAGCACTGGACTGGTCAATGGTTCTTGGCGCTAGGTTATCATGATATATTTCCTCACCGAGACCTGTAGTGTCGGGCGGGTGGGGTATTGCGGGTGAGCGTTTATCGCCTTTATCGCCTTTATGTCATATTCTTTTATTCTCCTTTCTTCACTCCACAATCCATATTCTCCTTCTTTCTCTCTAAATATTAAAGCATTTATTTAGTATCTAATTAGTGTGAAAATTAGTAGTTTTATATCACGTTATCAGCATGATCACTTTTTGTCATCACAAAGTAAGTACATGAGCACAATTATATTAGATCATGTGTTTAAATTTTATGATTTATATATTATCATTAAACAACATCATATTGCTTAAAGTGCGGACTACCACCCTAAGCAATGTGATGTGATACAATCTAACTAAATCTTTGAATACAAACATCTTATTATTTAAATTGTGGACTACCGCCCTAAGTAGTATGGTGTGATTTATACAGATTCTAACTTTATTACATAACATCATTTTTTACTCAAAATGCGGACTACCGCCTTGAGAAAATGTGATGTGACTAATATCTAAACACCTCTTTAACTGTTTTATGTTGATACTTATGTGATTAATAATATCTCTACTATGTTTTATTTATTTATTTATTCAGAAAAACATTGAACTTATCTGAAATTAAAAAAGTTTATCTGAACTAAAAAAAGTTTATCTGAACTTAAAAACTTTATCTGAACTCATCTTAACTTAAATTTTTTTATCTGAACTCATCTGAACTGAACTCATTTGTACTTAAAAAATTTAGCTGAACTTATTTGAACTTAAAAACTGAGCTGAATTGAAATATAAAAATAAATTGAATTGAACTAAATTGAAACTAACTAAAAAATATATGATCATTTCCAATATATTTGAAATTCATTAATCTAAATATAACATAATACATTTAATATTAAAATATACTGAACTGAGTTGAACTGATGTAGATTGAATTAACAAATATGATCAATTTCAATATATTTGAAATTTATTAATCTTAATATGAAAATATATAGAACAATGTTGAACTGGAATATATAGATCAACTGAACTGAAATGAAATAACTATGACATTTTCAAAACATTTGAAATTTAATAATTTGAGTATAATTTAGAGTTTGATAGAGTTTATCTCTTGTTCAACTGAACTGAACTGGATTGAATTGAACTGAAGTGAAAATTAATGTACCAAAAAAAAGAATCAACATATATGACTGAATTAACCTGAATTTCATCAAATTACATGGCCTTAATAAAAGTTCTGGCACACATGGCCTTAATGTTAAAAATTATGATCATGTTTGCTAGCTAAACATATTGATTTGAGTTGAGCTAAAGCATATAGATAACTGAACTGAATTGAAAATTAATAAGTGTGATGAAAATAAATGGTATGAATAAATTAACCTTAATTAATTGCACCAAATTATATTGTTGTTGAGCTAAATTGAACTGAACTGAAGTGAAATTAATGTATTAAAGAAATCGGTATGACTAAATTAATCTAAATTTCATCAAATCATATTGAAACTAAACTAAACTGAATGAAATTGAACTGAACTGATATGAACAATTAAGCTCAAAAAGATTGAATTGGTTTAAACTGAACTGAATTAAATTACAAATAAGTTTACTGAACTTAACTTATCTCAAAGCTAAAAAGGTTTACTGAACTGAACTCATCTGAACTGAAAAAAAAATTATTTGAACTCATCTGAACTGAAAAAAGATTATCTGAACTCATCTGAACTAAAAAAAGTTTATCTGAATTAAAAACACTTTATCTGAACTAAAAAATATTCAAATAGTCTCTATAGAACAGGACCTAACTCTATATAACCTCCAAAAGTTCCAAACACTTAAATGCTCCATTTTACTCTTTACGAGTAAGGTGTTGTTTGCTAGATTTTATTTTTTGCTGAACTGAAATAAATTTAAATATATTTAACTGAACTGAATTGAACTGAAATAATTTTAATATTTTTAACTGAACTGAGTTGAACTGAAATAATTTTAAAATTTATCATATATCATTGTAATCAATAGGAAAAATGTAAATTGTAATAAAAGAATTATTAAACAGGACTGAAATAAAAAATACAAATTTATTTATCTGAACTGAAAACAAATTAAGTATACTGAAATAAATTTAAATACATTTAACTGAACAGTTTAAAATTTAAATATATTTAACTGAACTGAACTGAATTTTTTTTTAAAAAAATTTATCATATCACTGTAATCTATAGGAAAAATGTAACTTATAATAAAAAAATTATTGAACTGAACTGAAAATAATATAAATATATTTGTCTAAACTGAAAAAAACTTAAATATACTGAATTGAATTGAAACAAGTTTAAATATATTTAACTGAACTGAAGTGATCTACATATAACCTCCGGAAAACAGTGCCTTAAAATGTTTAATTTATAAATTTGTGTGATCAACTCCTAAGTTTGGCTAAAATATATTATACGTTCAAATAAAATATTTTTTAAAGTTTACAAAATACTGAAATCACTAAAAATAAAATAAAATGAAGCAACTAAAAAATTGTGTCAAACACCTCCCAACTTGATTATTCTTCTTTATCTACGCATGAATATAGATGTAAACCAACATTTGCATAGTAAAGTTTGCTACTACCTCCATTCAAGTTGTATTTGCTACAAATTTAATTTTGTCAATGAAATCAATTTTTTTAATTAATAGTAATATTTTAAATATGTTTAAATATAAATTAGAAAAATTAGATATTTTAAAAGTAATATTGTGAATAAAATTATTATTTTTGATAAATCCTTGTCTTCTCCTCCCTAAAAATTGCTCCAAAAGATAGTGGTCTTGAATTGACTACATTGGGTCTTGAGAAAAGTATCCCATGGCAATAAAAAAAAGGAGAAAAAGAAGCAAATTATGGAGTAGAGACTTGTAGGCCCCCCTAAATGGAGAAAATTGCAACACAGGGGGGAGCCACTGATTAAACAAAAGGCAGGGTAGTTATGCAGCACGTCGCAGTCCTAATGACACGCGTTTTTCCGAAATCTGGAGTGTGAACGCGATTTTGAGGTATGGCGTGAGCGATCCGCAAAACTTATCCTTTTTTTTTGTTTTTTGAAAAAATCCGCAAAACTTATCCTAAAACCCTCCCAATTCTATAAACTTGCACAATTGCCGCCACTCATGAGTCACCCACATGGCCCCGCCACGAGATAAGCCCCTCTCATGCAAAAAAGTCAATTTCAACCACGCCTTCACCACCACTTGTTTCTGTTTATCAAATTAATTCCGTTATGAAATCATTTTAAATTTGATGTAATTTAAGTGAAACGTTAATATCGATGCATCTGTCACATGGAATTTTCGATTTTTTGTTGACATACTCGAGTTCTTACTGTTTGAAAAAAATAAATAAAAATTCTTAAGAACTCTGCTCAATTGATGATCATGAATATTTTATATTTTAAAATTTTTATATGTGATATAATAATTTTTTTTTAAAATATATTATATCAACTCAAAATATATTAAAACGAGACAAAGTCAGCTTTGTTTGACTTTGAAAAGTCAACTAGACAATTTTGGTTATAAGTGTAAAATTTGTAAAGATCAAATTCATAGATTTGAAATGTTGAATAATAATCAACAACATTTACTTGTAAATAATTAAGCGCGTGTATTTTTTAAGAAAATAATTAAAAATTTCCATTCATAACAATTTCGTGATACCTTTCTCACCCATTTTACTCCTTTTTGTTTGAGTTCCATGAATTCATCCAATTACATCATCTAAAATAATAATATTATTCACCAAATCCTTGATTAATTCAAATTAAGTAATTGTTGACCATAACATTCATACAATACATAAATAGCAATAATCTAATGTGATATCTTATCATCCTAGCTAAATTATAATATATTAAAAATTATTAAAAAAATTCATACGACTTATATATATTCTAAAACATTTATAATCAAATATGCGTATTGAAAATTGTAACAATAAATCAACCAAAGACAAAATTGATAGAAATATTTTAATTTGCAAATGTATTATTACAATTTGTCAAACCTCATTGCAATATTAGTTTAAGGACACAAGATTACAAGTATACCACCAAGTCAAGCAAAGGTGTGATTTTTTAATTTATTTATTGATAATCAAAAGGTGTGATTAAACAAACCCCAATTTATTCTATCAACAAAGAGGAGAGACAAGCCAAGCATTTGCGAACGATCTCCCAATCAAAGAGAGAGAAAAATAAAACCAGTGGGAAACGACTTGGAATGAAGCATCAAAACTCCACCCACTCCCAAATTTAAATAACTATTTTATTCAAAGATTTTTGTGCTATCTTCCATTTTAGGGGAAATTTTGCTTCTTTTCCCACCCACCAAAACACCAACGAAAAGAAGAAAAAAAAACCCTGCTCTCCCACAGAAAGAAGAAAGCAAGGTTCTATATTCTTCCTCCTCCTCATCCTCGTCTTCTCCTCCTTCCATGATTTTGTCTTATTATGTGTGAATTCGGTTTCTACTTGAATCTCTAGGATCTGGTGAATTGCATGTTCGTGTTTTTCATGAAATGTGTAATCAGCCTCCAATTTTCGTTTTGTTTGCCCTAATTTATAGGGCTGCGGTTGTTATATGCTTTACTACCTTGATTAACTGGGGAGAATTGATCCACATGCTTTTTTTTGTTGTTGTTGTTATCTTGTGGTAGAATTGTTGTTAAATGTGTTGCTGTTTCAGGGTTTGCTGCTTACGATTGAAGTGATGCCGGTTTCGACTGCAAATGAAGAGGTGCTTAGTTTGATTCTGTTTGTTTATTTACTAATAGCATTGATTGGATGAGAGTTGTATTATAGTGTATTTATTTACCTTGTACTGATGATTGTGGTGCTTGTGTGTTATTTTGCAGGCTAAGGTTCTTGCCCGGAAATCGAGTGATATATCTTCTGGAATTCCTCTGAAGAAAAGGAGGTTTATGATGGTTCACTCATCCCCTCCTCCGCCGGCTAAGGACCCTCCGCCTGCCCTCTCTGAGGGAACTGATGTGAAAAGGAATGAAGAATCTAGCTCAGATTTGAAGCCAAAGGCGAATGAACTAGTTAGATCGGATTCTCAGCCAAAGACGACTGAACTAGTTGGATCAGATTCTCAGCCAAAGACGAATGAAATAGCTAGATCGGATTCTCATGGAAATGAACCATCTGTTCCAGGAAGCACCAAGGAAGCAGCTCTGGAAGATGTGAAGAATAAGCTGCCAGATGGAATAAATTCACAGAGTAAAGTTGAATCTGATTCGAAGAATAAAGAACAATCTTCAGGAACTACTGGAAAAAGTGTTGTTACAGGACCAGATGCTGGTAAGTTTAATCCTAATCTCTTTGAGGTAAAGAAAGAAATCGCTTCTGCCCCTAGTTTTAGCTTATCTATGGATATTGTAGGGCCAAGTCTTTCAGAAATAAGGCCTGAACATGAGTCTGATTCTGAGAGTAGGGTTGAGAAATTAACCGAACTTCCGTTTTTTACTGGACAATCTGCTCCATTGGGAGCTCTGAGATCTTCTGGGAATCCTACCTTGGTCAATGTTAAGAGAGAGATGGAAGGTAATAAATCAGTGGAGGACTGCAATCTCAAACTCTCCACAGTTTGTGGAAATGATGATGACGAAAAGAAGTCTGGATCGAAGGAGTTTCTTCTGCCTGGATCTGGACACTTGAATACACTTGATATGCCTGCTTCCGTACTTTCACTGTCACTAAGCAAAGAAGTACATAGTGATGGCAAAATTGTGTCTGCTAATCGGTCAAATTGGGATCTGAATACTACCATGGATGCTTGGGAGGGATCTAATGCTGATGCTGCTTTTCGATCTCATGTTGATGGATCAGCTAAGAAAACAGAATCAATCCACGAAACCCTTTCTTCGGGCTCCATTTCTGCAATCAGTATTTTAAAAGGAAAGGGGAAGCAGGTCGTTTCGTCAAGTGAGCCAATTCGCAGTCTATCTACTTCCTCTCTGCAGTTTTCTGAGGATTCACTCAGTCTCACTCTCAGTCCATCTTTTCACAAGCCGAAGTTTGCCAGGGCTCTCTCTGGTATATCGACAAGCATAGCTCCCAGGAAGGATGTGCAAAGAGTGCAGAATCCACTTGATGATTCTTCCATAAATAAGAATACCTCAGGTTTTAGGGTAGTTAAATCAGAACCCGCAGAAGCTAATCATGCTGCAACTTCTAGTAATGCTACTGAGTTGTTATTAGATGCGAGCTTTCTTAAGAGAGATTTTACTGAGAAGCAGAAAACCCAAGCTCTTACACTGAAAGTCAGCAGCCCTAAGAATTCAACTGATCAACGGGGCATCAAATCAGAACCTACAAGTGAGGCTTTTGAGGGCATAGGTTTGAGTATTCAGCCGCCAATTGGTTCTTCTTCTTCTGTTTTAACTATTCCTGTGACACCTCCAAATCCTTCTCCTGTAAGGCTACCTGCATCGTCGGAGTTGTCTGTGAGTGCAGATGTATCAAACCAATCTGAATATTCTGTTCAAACCAAAGAATCCCCTTTACGTACTGGTGTCCTGACACAATCTGCTGCTGCTGATGTTAATCCTATTCCTGCTCATAATGGTGGTGATGAAATTTTCACTGATATTACAACAGTTGCCAAAAATGCCAATGAGTCTAAGTCAGAAAGAGTAAACGACCCATTGCATGATTCACGTGTCAATGGTGAGGGATCTGCAAGTGATGAGGAGAAGATTAAAATATCGGCTATAATGGAAGATGAATCTTATGGCTCAGATTATGAATCTGACAGTAATCAGGCATTAGGTAGTCAGTTGGGTAAACCAAAAAGAGGTGCGAGAGACGATGAGGATTATGAAGATGGTGAAGTTCGGGGATCCCTGTTGAACTCAAAGATAAAAAACCCTACCACAACCAGTGGGATCAGAGAAGATAGCACTAAGTTAATTGCTGATAACAATGATCCCTCCTCTGGTTTATCCCATGGAACTGAACAAGTCCAACTCGATGATAAAGACAATGAATTGAAAATTCAAGAAAGTTCCACTCCAGGTAATATCAATGACAATGTCAGGCTCACTTCTGATGAGAAGTCTGAGCAGTTCCCTGACAAAGATGTTCACGAGAACGATGGAATGGCTGAAACCGTTGTTCACGAGATTGACATGGAGATTTGCAATTCTGATCAAAGGAAACCAGTTGATAGTGGTGGTGATAAATCTTGTGCAGAATCTTCATACAAATATAGCTATCCTGATAACTCAGGGCAAGGGATAATTACAGCTGGGGAGGCCGAAGGCGAAATGTTTAACACTACTGAGAGGATCAACTCATCTTATCACATTGTTGAGGCATCTACTAATGATGCCAATGCTGCTAAAGATTCAAGCCTTGGTGGTAACCGCAGTCGCATTATCAATTTGCCTCGTGCTACGTCTCCTTCTAGGACAAGGCCGATTCCAGATAAGTTACTGTCTTCAAGAAACGGAAGGGAAAGATACTCAGATCTTGATGGGGAGAAATTTTATCTGCGAGGAAATAGGTGATTATATTGTTGACTGCTGATTGTGTTATGTAGTTTTCCGTCTGTATTCATGTTTTTAACTGGTTAGTTGGATTTTATAGTGATGTGTGTTTGTTGCATTTTCCAGAGATGAAATGGGTACTGATGGTTCTCACAGGTATGGTAGAGAAAGGTTCCAAGATCAGCCCTTTAGAAACTCCAGAGGAGGATTTTACTCTCGGGGAAGAGGAAGGTTTTCTGGCCGCCATAGTAATTCCCGGAGTGAGTGGAGTTCAGGCCGTGACTTTTCCATGGGAAGTTACCGTGATGAATACCGATTTTCCAGAAACAAACGAGAACTTGACTGTGATGACTATGTTCCATCAGATAGAGGTGGTAGAGGCAGAGGGAGGAAGTCACTGAATGATGATATGCCTTCATTCCGGCATCAATCCTCAAGAAGATTTTCTTCTCCTGGTAGTAGAGATGGCCCCTCTTCTCGAGGATCTGAATTGATTCGGAGGATTGCCCAAAACATCAGCCCTAGCAGTAGAAGAAGCAATGAAAATGGAATGGAAATGGTTAATGTTAGGCATGATGACAAGTTTGTGAGAGTTCTATCTGACGATATGGCTGATCATGGATATCCACGCATGTACGAGGGAGGAGATGGGCAGTTTAACCGTGGGAACAGAAACCTGCCGACTTTTCAGAGGAGGAGTTTCCAGCGTGCTCGATCAAAATCCCCGGTTGTCGGATCACGAACATGGTCATCCCCTAGAAGACGATCTCCTGATGGGTTCAATGGCCTTCCACAAATGTATGGTGTGCAGAGGATGAGATCTCCTCCTGATCGATCTTGTTTTCCTGAACAGCAAATGGTTGCTAGAAGGCGAAGCTCTCCTTCTTACATGGCTAGACCAGGTAATGATTCTAGAGGAGATGATCCCAGCAGGCCTATCAACTCTAGTAGGAGGAGTCCTCCACCTGAAAGGGTTTTCTACCGAAGTAGCCGAAGACTTAATCCTGAAGAAGACTACTTTGGAGGCAACAATGGCAGCAGTGGTGATGAGAGGAGAAAGTTTGGTGAGAGACGGGGAATCTCCCGCCCTTTTAAACCGACATATATGGGTGGGAGTGAGGGTGGTGACCATAGTCATAGTACTACTCGGTTCCATCCTGACGATGGCCCTCGGCCCATGCGTTTCTGTTCTGATGCTGATCAGGAATTCTCTGGCAGAGAAGGAGGAGGAATGAGGGAGAGGGAGAGGGAGTATGAGGGGCAGATGAAAAACCGTCAGATTGGTGATCCTCCAAGACGTATGCGAAATATGGATGATTCGGAAGCAAGTTACAGAAATGCTGGGCAGCAACAGCAGCAGCAGCAGCAACAACAGCAACAGCAGGTATGGCATGATGAGGGAGGCTTCAATGAAGAGTCTCCACTCAAAAGAAGAAGATTCTAACAGAACCTTAACTTGAACTCAAACTCAAACGAAACCCAGGTATGAGGGATCCAGAAGTAGTGTTTCGAGGTTTGACTGGAATTCGTGTTCCCCCACTGATGTTACTTAAGGCTTTTGTATGATATGGCATTACCCCGGTGTTGGCGCTGTCCTGAAAACTAAGAAATCCTCTACCTTTGCTGACTGAATGTGAATTTGAGGGGAAATTGTAATGATACTACTTGTCTAGTGATTGATGGCATTGGCAGTGGACAATTGCATGGAATTTCTTGAGCAGGACACAGATAAAGTCTCGTTTTTTAAGAATAATTATCCAATAAACCGTGTTAGTTACTACTTACTACTTCTGTTCTGTGACTTCTGTCCATGAAATATGGTTCTGAAACTCGTTTCCGTTGCGTGATTAGCTTTGTGAAGGCTGCTTACAAAGAAATTTCGAGCCTTAAGTGACAGTGGCATACTATCCATTCGCTTCGTTTACATTGTCGCCACTGCAAATTTTACACAAAAATTAGAAAGGATGGGATGAAATTGGATGGAGGAAAAGTAAAGAACAAAATGAATTGGATGGAGGAAACAAACATTACAAAATAACTCCAGGACAATTGAGGAAAAATCAAACCATAATCAGAGAACATCAAACCTAGTTAGAATTCCTTACAATAGACATTCAGACTTAGCAAATTGATGTAATACCCCTGAATTTATTAATGAGATGAGTACCATTGTTTCTTTAATACACAAAGATGATTAATTATGTTTTAACATTTCAAGAAAATTATGTTTTATAAAAGCTATAAACATGTTTATAAAAGCTATACACGTTTCGATGCCCTGGGCAACATGTTTTTTCTTCTTTAGCAGAAGCATGATTTTTTTTTTTTTGCACACAATATTACTTGCTCCCTTCTATGTTCATGATTTGAATAATTGTATTACTGATTAGTGTTTGATCTTAGCATTCTTTAGTCTCACATTTGGTCAATGAATAATTCAAATTAAAACTTTACTGAATTCTCAACCAAATTACAGTAACAAGTGTACTTGTAAAGAAATTACACGAGAAAGCATCTCCAAGCTGCAGCTTGCCAAGAGATTCTCAATAGCAAGTCCAAGAGATTCCCTAAACTTTGCTACATAATAGAGGAACAAACTTGATTTCTCTAAATTCGTTTGTTCAATTTATCAACTCCAACAGCTCCCCTATTTTGTAGCATATGAATATTTTATATATTAATAAATATATGTAACTAAATATAGGCATATGTTATCTCGTTATGTTCATTATAATGCATACTTTTATACTACATGTAGTTTTTATAAATTTTTGTTATACACAATTTTAGATATCCTAATTTTAAAAAGGATGAGGAGAGAGAAATGGAGAGATGGAGGTAGAAAGTATAGTATTTTAATCAAACACATCCCCTATAATTTTCCCTCTCTCTACAAAGTTATAGAGAGAGAACTAAGAGCAAGTCCAAGAGCTCCCCTATTTTGGGGGTTTTGAGAGATTATAGAGGTTTTATGCTCCAACATCATCCACATTTGAAGCTTCATCTTGTAGAGAGAGAGAAATCTACAAAGTTGTAGAGAGAGAGCAAAAATTTAGGGGGTGAGGTGATTAAAATATCAATATTTTCTCCCCCCTCTCTATTCTCTCCCGTTTCTCTCTCTTTCTCTCTCTTTCTCTTTCTCTTTCTCTTTTAAAATATCAATATTTCTGCTCCCCTAAATTGTAGCTCTGTTGGAGGAAAATATTTGGGTTAGGGGGCCTTGCTTTAAGCTCTAAAGTAGAGAAAAAAATATAAGGGCTTTGTTGGACTTGCTCTAAAGCTACAAACTAAAACTTTTTATATGGGAGCTGGAGCCATTTTGCAAGCAAAATCCCTAAAAATTCCCAAAACCCCTAAAAACTCCCAAAACCCCTATAATAGGGGATCTCTTGGACTTGCTCTTACGTTAAAATGAAGGAAATATCCAGAATAGTGGACAAAGGGGGGTAAGGGATTCCTCTTGGACCACCCGTTCAATACTGTCATCTTAAAAGTTATAGGAGGTGCTTGGTGAAGAGTTTTTTGGGGCAAAATTAGCTGATTGAGGCCAATTAGCTGTTTGACCAAATCAAAAGGCTAATAAAAGTGTTTGGTGGAGAGCTGTTTGAAATATCTTTTTGGGCCCGAAAAACTTTTTTTCTAAACGCTGAAAAAATGAGCGTATTCTACTTTCCTACCCTCTATTTCTTCTTCTCCTACGTACTAACACCATCTCACGATAATTGTTTTAAATCCTTTGCCGAAATTCTTCTTCCTTTTTCCCATTTTTAAAAAATAATCCCTTTCCCAATTTTATTACTATCTAAAATTAATTTTGCAAAATCTCCAAATACGTCTTCTGTTAATTACTCTCAACCCATAAGCCATGTATTGTATTAGAATTCTTAAGAAGATAATATGAGATTTATATTTGCAAGTTATCCAATCGAATTACCAACATAACTAAATATTTTCCACTTAAATGGAATAAAGACTTGAGGTGTTTTTTGGAACTAAATAAAACCATTTAAAATAATTATGATTTTTTTTTTCAATTATGTTAATTGGAATAATTCATAAATAAAGAGATACGGATTTTAAAATTTTTAATTATTTATCAGTTGTATGTATATCTATTATCCCTAAAGGGAATTAGAATAGTTATTCGCTTCAAAAAATGTGTGGAATAAACGACGTCGTTTCATTTCGTATAAAGTAACATTTTAGGGAATTAGAATAGTTATTCGCTTCAAAAAATGTGTGGAATAAACGACGTCGTTTCATTTCGTATAAAGTAACATTTTTGCCGTTATTTTTTAAATATAGTAAATTTACAATTAGACTTTTGGTTTTTTAATCATCTATATCTTTAAGATATTATTTATATACCATAATTTCGTTAATTCCATAATTTATTAATACCAATACGCGTTCAATCATCTATCTTAAGATATTATGTATACCATAATGTATTGTGTGAACTCATTTAATCATATCTTAAGATATCAATAAAATATCAATTTATTGATTATGGTATTAAAATATCAATGCAAAATAACAATTATGGCAAGCAAATATCGAAACGGTATATACCATAAATTGAACAACGTGATGTATATAACCTAACTTAATGTCCAGTATATTAAAAAAAATAAAATCAAGAATCAAGTTTTCCAAAAATCACTTGCTTTGTTCAGGTAATGTATGATCATCCATCTAATATTTCAATCATTTAATATTTTATGTTAAATTTTTACCTCTATGTTTCAGGCATATGTGTGTTATTGTTACATGTTCTTGGATTAAAATTGCATCTACGATTTAATAAGAATCATCCTTCAGGTATTGTCTGATTATATATAGTGTATTTTGTGGATTGTAATCATGAATGTTTGTGCAGTTCTTCAGGTACTGTTTGATCAATTGCAGACTTCGATTTGTTTGTTGTATATTGCTTTGATGATGATTTTAATATTCCAGGTAAATTCTTTTTACCAAGTATTAAAGTTTATTTTCCGTGCATCATGCTCAATCCTCAATTCCCTTAAAAGACTCATAATTAGCGATCAATCAATTAGCATGATTAATAAAGATAAATAAAATCACAATTATACATATAAAAAAGAAGAAGTAGTAATTGATATGGACCTTGTGAAAGAAAAGGTTGCTGTGAAACCCCACACAGAATTAGACTAATGTGTGGGGTAAAACACAAAATAGTTGTGTTGTCTTAACTAGAATCTCTTAGTGTCATGTTAAGAAATTTAATATGTGTTATACGAACACATATTGCACATGAATGTAACAGAAACGAACAATTTAACCTTAACATTTACAAGCTGAAAAGAGATAAAACTAAAATATACAAGCTAAAAGTTTTGCGATAAAAAATAAATAAATTATGGTTTTATAAACCATACTCAATTTGGGTATTATCCATAAATTATGTACAGAATTAACAATTGAGTGAGATGAAAACTAAGAAGAAGGCTTTGGAAATTTTGAAGAAAATTAAAAATGAAGAAATCAAAATGCATTAAATAAGTGAGTTGAAAGTGATGAATGTTTTAAGGGCTGCATGAGTAGGACGGGTGTCATCTTGAAAATGCTACAACTCATCACCTTGGTAGTGACTCACCATTACCATGTTTAAAATAATTAATCACTTTTAATTCTACACAAAACCTCAAACACCTCCCAAACTCCCGTAGCAGACCGCCTTTCACCATGTCATCACCTCTAATTCAATACATTCAACTCCCTTGCTCCCTCTTATTCGATTCAGCCCCTGAATTCAACATCACACAAATTGGATAGGAAGAATCAATCCCTAGGTTATTGAGGAAGCACGGAGAGCCAAGGAGAACGATCGGGAACAAGGGAAATGACTATGGGGAAGAAGAAGGGAACCGGAATCAGTATGGGACTAGCTTGAGGAGGTGAAACGATCGAGGCTCCTACAAGGATTTAGTTGTAGATTGACAATTGTTAAGGTATGATCTTTCTTCTTTAGGATCCCCTACAAGGATTTAGTTGTGTCTTAATGGAATCATAAGAACAGAGTTTTATCTATACATGCATGTACTTAGACGACGTGATTAATGGGAGATGAACTAGAGTGAAAATGGAGAAGTGAAAAAAAACTTAAAATATGGAAATCTTGTAGAATCTGAAATACTGAAGTTTAAAATCATGTATCTCAGAATCCGTAGCTCCATTTAGATTAATAGTGATATATTCAAAAACCTTGGGAGTAGATATGTATTTGAGACCAAGAATCGTCCAATTTGGTTTAGAAACGAGGGAGAAAAAAGTATTTTGAAATTCTGTCCTCCATTCATGTTTGCAGCAGAAAACACAAACTTTCAAAATCCATATTTAATTAACCATAAATCCAATTTTGTCGATTCATGAACCTGTGTAATCTTTGTAGAATAAAATTCAGTTTGGAACTTGAAATTACTGAAAAAGGATAGATAATGAATTAGATAATCAATGTCGAAGTCTGCTGCGTGTTTAGGTCGCTGCAGGGATAATGTTTTCAGAACACCCAACTTTGAATAATCCTATCTTACAAACCGTAACCCGGATTTTATCAAATTTTGTACCTCTGTCATTCTTGTGAGATGTATTATAAGATGGTATTTGGAATTCCTGGAATCAAACAAATAACAAGTGAGATAATCAACTTTAAAATCTGCTGCACTTTTACTCTGTTGCAGTTGAAGATTAATAGCAATCTGAACTTATAACCACCATATCTTGTTAAGCATAACTTCGTTTCGGTTAATTCTTGTTTTGTTGTGATCTTGGAACTGTAATCTATATTCTAAAGTCAATGAGGATTATATTGGGTTAAGAAATCAGTAATAAAACGGACTGTAAAGTTTCTGCAGTTTTGTTCAGCAAACCCGTTTAAAATGATCATAACTTTTTGACTGTAGGTTCGATTTTAATGATTGTTGTGCCTGTACAACCCTCTTTTCCTTTCTTTTAGTTTGGGTCTAAGAATGAAATCAATGAAATGGGATTTCAGTCTAAACTGCCTTAGGTTCTGTGTATTGGATTTATGTCCACTGAATTTCAAAACATAATATCTCCTGAACTGTAACTCATCTTTGAATGAATTTTATACCAAACCAATCCATACAAAGTAAGCTATATCATAGAGTGTTGGGATTTTCAAATTAGACTAAGAAACAAGTGAAATAAGAGACTTCTAAGTGCACATTGTTTGCTAACTGCATAATTTAGTTTGTACTGAAGACTCCACTTTAGACCATATTTTGTTAACCATGCGTTAATTTTGGTTGATAATTGCTTAGTTGTGATCGTGAAAATCTGAACCACATTTTTAAATCATCATTTGGTTGAGAAACATGTAACAAGATGGACTGTAAAGTTGTTGTCGCTAAAGCTAATTTTCAGAATTTCAAGGACTAGATTTTAATGTATTCCACTAATGATGGTTCTGCCTTTCATGATGTCTAAACTTTTAGGACCTTTAGAAAATCAACTTTAATTTTGAAATAAATATATCCTGTTTTCAAAAGTAAACCAATGAGGAAAGCCTTGATGAAATCTAGCATGACACTTGGGATTAAGGCTAGTTTTTGATAAGTGCATTCTCTTAACCCTAGATCTGTTTAAAGCAATTTTTACATATCTGCATACTGAGACCATGATGAACCTTAAGTGATAAGATTTTATTTAGAAATACCTTCTTTCCCGGTTAAGTTTTCTGAATCATTAAACTTGGGTGTTGATTTATTTGAGTTATATACCTTTAAGTACCAGAAATTGGTTTAAAGAAACCTATACGCTGAATCAGAATTATATAAAAACACTCTTTTAGCTCATTGTTTTGATTAAGAACATGACTACATCCTAAGATCCATCCCCTTGTCTTAACCAATCCTAATATAAGTTACATCACCGTATATCAATTGAACTGTAAACCAAAATCAAGCACTATGATTAACTCAACTCGAATTGAATTTCAATTTTTCTTACTTGCAATCTTTAGAATAAATCTAATCTCCAGACCTCATCGTCTAGTAATCCATGACTTGATAATGATCTAGTATTTTGCTTTGAACTAGTATGAATATTTTCTCTTGAAAACTAAATCTCTCAAATAAAGTATAATAAAAGGTGTGAAAACAGTTATAGAAGAAATCTGAGTGGGAGATTAATAGACAGGTTAATAAAGTCAAATTAAGAATCAGTATTGACATGATGTTTAGTTTTTGAAAGTTGAAACAACACTTAGAAATATGAACTAATCTATGAGGATGTTAATCTGGTATCTTAGGAGTTTGATGGGAATCCATTCCGACACTTGAAATCTTAGAGTGGTATAATTAAAGGGAATCCATTCCGACACTTGAAATCTTAGAGTGGTATAATTAAAGTCAATAGCGTGGAATTCAGGTGAGTGTTTCATCACTATTGCATGAAATACAAGTAAAATAAACATTAGTATGCCATGCTGAATAGGATCAATGTGTTAACCATGCTACTTGTATATATTGTCATGCATATCATATAGGATGCTATTTCTTAGTTTTCTGCATGTGTGTAAAGGACGGGGTGTACCTTATTGCCCCGGCCTCAACTTGAACTATTGTGTATAATCGGCTTGTACTTTATCTTGCCGAGAACTTGACTATCTTGCTCTTTGCTACTTGAACTTGACTTGAACTTGTACTTGAAAATCCGAGGCCCTCGGCGTGATTGTAGTCGATTGTAGTCAACGGGGAAGGTAAGGGCCGGACCGTATGACTAGATCGGCTGCACGCCTTGAATACCTCTTGAACACCTGGTTTTGCCTTGTTTGGTAGTTACAATACCCAAACAGGGGCTTAACTTGGTATAACCAACCTGTATACTTTCACAATGTGTTAGGACTTGCGTGCTATTTGTAGGTTATGTGATAATTAAATTCCACTTGGTAATTAATTGTGGTGAACCTCACTAAGCAAGGAGCTTACCCTAGTTTAAATAAAACAAATAACAGGTGTACCAGACGTGCGAGAGTGAGATTGGAGATCATAAAAGATTAGGAGGAGTGAAGCCTTTACTTCATTTGAGTTAGGATTCGATTGGTGTATAACCTTTAATAATAATATTTTGACCCCTTTGTAACCCCTAAACACTTGTATATATTTATATGAAACAATTACTGTAATAGTGAACTGAGATTTGAAATTAACGCTTCCGCATAATATTATTGCTCGTTTGCACATTTGAAAGAGCCATTTCAGTTTGACTCTTGGTAACACGCCTCGGCTAAACCCAATACTTGTTTTTAAGCAAGTTTGCTGGTTTGGGGTGTTACAGTTGCAGCCGCTACGACCGGCGTTCTTTGACCCTTTTGATCTACTTTGCCCCCAATTCTGCAAGATTTCAGTTCATTAAGAAAACCAGAGAGAAATCGTGAGATAAGGTGAAGCGAGGGGTTGATTTCAACCTCCGGTGATGGTTTCGGTTTCAATCTCTAGTGGTGGAGCTCCTTTAGTCGCGTTGTCAAATCAGAATCCGAACTCGCCATTGAGTGGGAGAGGAATCCGGCGGGATTCCGGCGCCGAAAACAGGTATCACTCGCCGGATTCACGGTTCACATCCCGCCGATGCCGGATAATCGGACGGGACGGCGGCCAATTCTCAGAGCAGCCTCTACGACGGGGGGCGAAGTTTGTTACGGACACGATTTATACTGCGGTTACAACATTCACCTTGTAACCCTCAGGGAGGAGTTACGTGTTGTGTGTTGTTGTAACCGTCGGAGAGAAGCTACTATGTGGCTTCCGGTATAAATTGAATTGAATGGAAGAGTTAGCTGTCGAAGGTTTTGTATAATGTTTTAGTTTCAACTTTGTTTATGCCATCAATTTGTCGATGATGTTTTCACAGAAACGGTAGATTTTAAATGCACAATTGTATTTCAGATGATTCAGAAGTTAGTGTGAATCTCAGCCAATCATAAATTAATTTGCAAATTTTTTGTGAAGATTATTTTGCAAATGTTTGATGAGGAAAATATAAATGTAGTTCCAAAGGAACTTAATATAAATGTTGAAATTATTGAATGATGAATATAAAAGTGCTTACGAAAATCTCCAAGATTAGGTGATTCCTACAATTTTCCTTAATATCATATCCTTTCTATGTTTAAATGTTATAGATTTTTCTTATATATTTTCTTAAACTTAAATATTATATATATAGAGATATCTTCATACACACCTTAATATATTAGAATATATCCTAGCTATACTATGTTAACGAATTTTATTTATGTATATTATCTAAATATGTACGTACGGTAATTATTAAGTATTAACACAAACAAAATGAGCAAACATTAAAGGTTTACATATATTTATATTATTTAAATTCGGAAATATCTAAACGTAATTGTAAATTGCTTAAATAAGTACATGAAGATATTCTTCATAAACATATACACAATGGTATGAAATATTTTATATAGGATGGTCGTTTTGTATATTTATTTACTAAACATATACATAATTTAAAAGTATGAAATATTTAATACAACATGGTGGATCAAAAGTTCAAAAAAACGATGCTGATTTACTATCATGGTTTATATAAACACAATATATATATGTGCGTAAATGCTTTTTTGAGGTTTGCTGAAATTGTTTGTATATATATTATCTACTTAAATATATACACTATTTAGTATATAAAATATCTTCAATTAATGTACATCCTATTGATACATTTGTTTCATTATTTACAGAACGAGGGCTCTTAGTTTAACCTCAAAAAGAGATACCGATCCAACTTAAATTTAAGCTCTTATTGTTCAGAAATATTTTACTTTTTTTGATAACTTCAGAAGTTTTAGAAGAATTCTTCAGAAGTTTTTTGATAATTGCTTTAGAAGTTAATGCAAAGATTAAGGCCCTCTATGTTAGACCTTATTTGTAGATCAATTAGTTTAGTTTTATTCAGTTCAATTTAGTCAGTTCAGTGCAAATATAATTTAATAAATTTAAATTAATTCAGTCATGCTACTTCATTTTTCAATACATTAATCTTCACTTTAGTTCAATCAAGGTCAGTTCAGCAAGAAATAAACACTAGCAAATAGGGCCCAATGTTTGTGTTTTATGTACGTTTCATTTAAAAGAAACATAACAATAGGAAAGAATAATAGGAAAAAATCAGTTTCTTTTGTAAAAGATACTCTCTATCATTTTCACCAGGAGAAGTTATATTTTAAGAATGTTAAAATTTAAAAATATAAGAAAATTGTAATTTATTTAATTTATTTAATTTTCAATTCAAAATCTATAGAAAACTATGTTTCCTCATTTTATTTTCATCTTTTATTAAGTATTACTGTTACAACAGTTTTAACATATTGCATTTATAAGTGATTAAGTAAACCGCACAATGTGCGGTGGAGCCAAACTAGTATATAATAATATTAATTGGGAGGTCGTCGCCGTACCTCTCAAATATACAATTTATATCCACTTACTACCGCTACACACAACTAAGCATATAATGGCAAGTAAGGTTCATTCCACAGAGAAAAGAGTATTTCTACGTATATTTTGTAGCATACATACGCATATACATACATATATATATATATATATATATATATATATAAACAATGTAAACAGGGGGGTGTTTTGAGTTGAGTTTGTGTAAGAAACACTACTATGTAAAGTAACTAGAACTCTAGAGTTACAACTAATTTAGCATTTAAGGATTCAACTAAATGATTAACTAATGAGAATACTAAGCTTGGACATATGAGATTGGTGACTTCTTATTATGAAATTTTCCTCAAACTTTATCATGTTACTTTGAGAATGGTGATTGTTTGTAGTGAGAAACTATCTATAATCATAGCTATGAAAGATGAAAGCATCTTCACAACTTCCATTGACAATTCTTTACTAGATGATAACAACTAGTTCAATTGATCAATATCATTTCAAATTAGATGTTTCTCAAACTTACCCATGCAATTTGATAACAAACTTGACATAGATACAATGCTAATGAATGATCTTAAGAACAAATACAATTGATAACAACATGCATTCGATTCCTAATTTACTACTCTTACATAGAAAGAATGATAACATTCTAACCATGGAAAAACAATATCTAACACATATCCAACACATATCCATCACTAGGAAATCATTCCTAATCATTTCAAGCATCAAATACACATATAAATTATGATCATTCAATAGCAAATCACACATTCCTAAGCTTCATAAATTATGTTCTCAATCCATAAAAAGAAGTCCAATCACATATACCCAAGATGGGTTTTAGCTTACAACCATAATTAGATAATCACAACCATAATCCATACAATAAACCATGATGAATTCAAAGATCAAAATGAAAAGAAAAGTGAAGGAAAAGAGAATTCTCTGTCTAAAAACCGATCCTCTAACAATTGAGGATAAGTTCTTTTTATAGTCCAAAACACATAAAATTAAAGCAAAATAAAATGCAAGTTGCAGGGGATTTTCGCGGACCGCGAGCAATCCTTCGCGGCTCGCGAGACTGGTCCCCGCGGCACGCGACCGAGGATTCGCGGCCCGCGCGACACTGGTTCCCGCAGCACGCGACCAAGGATTCGCGGCCCGCGCGAAACTGTCCTCGTGGCTCGCGACCGAGGATTCGCGGCCCGCGCGACATGGCCTATTCAAAACAACAACACACACCCTCGCGGCTCGCGAGAGATGTTTCGCGGACCGCGAGAGTGTGCCTTCACGCCACTTCTACGACCGGTTCTTCAATGTATCTAACTCCTTCAGGACGGTCATAGAAGGTCTTCAAATCATCCAAATCCATAGCAAGTGCAATTCAAGGTCGAAATGCACGTCTTCAATTTCAAACCACTATGAATGATTTGGTTTAAAAGTCTAATATAAAAGTACAAAATACTATCTAAAACAGCTCTCAAATGCTGCAAAATAAGAGTATATTTAGGACCTATCATTAATGTTTAAAAGTGATACATAATACATATCCCAAATTATATTTACATATGTTGAATGTCCAATTAATAAAATATATTCGTGTCTTTATATGTCATTTTACTAGATTGATCAAACAAACAACTATCAATAATCAGCTAATTTTACAAAACACTTTTATACAATCAGCTAATACAATCAGCTAGTCAAATCAGCTAATACAATCAGCTAGTCAAAACAATTAATCCAATCAGCTAACAGCTATCAGCTAAACACCAAACACCCCCATAGATTCCCATGTTTCTACCACCCCTGCCATCCCCATCTTGTTTATTGCGTTGGTCGTCTTTGTCGGGTATCAAACGGTATGCGTCCATGCGGCCACCCTGCCATCCCCATCTTCTTCAAAGTTATTGCTAGGATTGCCTCCTTCGTCTTCGTATTCGTATTCGTATTCATCGGATGTCCAATCCTCGTCTTCGTCGGGTAACCAACAGTATGCGTCCATGCAGTCGTTTGTGAAATAGATGCAGTTAGGCTTGATTACACCTGGAAAATCCTCTGCAACAACACAGACAGGAGCATTCTCGCCCATATTGCATCCTTCCCTATACCACCCTCGACTATCTCATGACATTCCCTTTTGATAACATCTATCCCCAACACTTTAAACTGAGTTTGAAGCTGAGTATAATGATATTCATGCTCACTAACTTTATGACGAAAAATCAAAAGTAGGTCGCCTGAGGATGATTCCACAATGTATGGCCTGATGTAGTGTAAATTCCACAAAATACAATAATGAATCTCATCAAGCTGTAGTATGACTTCGGATTTGGTAAAATCAGTAGCAGAGGGATCCCTGGCACGCAACCTCCATCTGTAATCAAGATCATACATTCTTCCTTTATAATAACCAATATTGTGGAATAAGCATCTGGGAAGAGGGGAATCCACCGCCATCAAATTCCTCGATCTCGGGCTCTAGTATCCTATCCCAGAGTTGCGGGGGATCGCTTGTATCCCTAAGGTTCACTTCCAATACGGGCTCAGCCTTCCCTTTCCTCCTCTCTTCACTGATATGTTTAATTACTACAAAATGCCCCTGGGCCAGCTACACCCGAACGGGGTAGTGTTAATAATGGCATTCCTTCTCAATTGCGCTCGGTGCGCTGTCCCTCCCTGCCTCCTTCTCTTTCGTTCTTTCTATTCCTTACAACGCTCCCATTCATCCTTCCCGGGGGTTTTTTCTTTTTCTGTACGGATTGGAATGAAGGATTTCCTGGTAGGTAAGCCTAAATCTGCCAAAGGATATCCTTTGAAGGGTTTCTTCAGCTGTGATTCTAGAGTATATCCCATGCCCTCTTGGACGATACTCTTCTGCCTGAAGATAAAAAACCCTTCCTACCTTCCCTTCCCGCGGACATAGCTAATGACCATGGGTTACTCCGTCTGTTCCTTTTAAATATAGATGACTTTTTATGACTGGGAACGCGGGCTACTACTGGCCTCGCGGGATATATCCTTCCGACCTCTTCTCCCTTCCTCGGGTCTCCGCCATATGGCCGGCTGGAGGTGTTTTTTTTTTTTAGTCTTTACTTTTACAATTTTTCGTTTTATGGCACAGGGTTCTAACTTTACTTTTCCTTCTTTTTTCTGTATAGCTAAACCTTTGAAGTACGCGTCTGTGATGACTTTCGAAGTGAATCCTTCCGGGGGTAATACTTCCGGGGCTGCCCCTGAGAGCCGCACGGTGTCTCCCAGGAGGAAGGCGGAGCCAAATCCCCGGGAAGAGCTTACTCCTCCCGGACAGAAGCCTCCTTCCAACTCTAGGAATCCCCTCTCTCAACAAAAAAAGAAGCCCGGGACTGTCCGTGACCCTGCTTTCTCCTGTTCCCAACCAGCAAAGGCCCTTTGGAGCCTCTTCTTCCTCACGCAACCTTCATCCTCACCCTACTCCCTCCGGGTCGTCCTCTTCTTCGGGGTGCAAATCCTTCGTGGTCCACCCGGAATTCAGTGAATGAGTCTCTGCTGGCTCCAAGAGGCATGCCTCTGACAAACCTGAGGACTCTCCGCCTCACTCTCGCCAAAGATCTGGAGATCCTCCTGCTCCTCCCCCTCCCGGCGCCGAAGGTCCCAAGGATAAGAGTAAGGTGAGGATTTTAGAAAACTTACCTTCCTTCTTCCTCCTCATCTGCGGGTTTTTTTTTTCACTTACTTACTTTGATATTTCCTTGACCAGAGTACCTCATTTGCTGATTCCCTCCTGGGGAGTCCTGACTTTGTGCAAACGCTGAATCATTCATATGTGCGCTATAGCGCTGGGCTATATTCTCGTATGGAGAAGGAACTTCAGGAGGCCCGGGAGAAGCTGGCCGGGTATGATGAGCTGAAGGCCGACCTTGAAGCTTCTCAAAAAAAGCTTGCTGAGGTGGAGAAGAAGTACCACTCGCTGAAGAAGGATAGGAAGAGATCCCAGCTTGAGGCGCTTGATGCGGTTACTCAAAAGCTCATTCGCTCAGTAGAGTTTGTGCTAAGAATTGACGAGATTGCGGCTGCTGCTAGCGTCGAGGCCTGCCACGGAGTGTATACTTCTTTTCGTGGATGGTTACCCAAACCCGCGCGGCTCAAAGCCCAGATGAGCTACTACCGCCCCAAGTCCTCTGATCTCTTGAACCATCGTCTCTGCGCCCTCCAGGAGGATAACTTGAAGGGACTTGCTCCTCAGTTATGGAAGGTATTGGAGATGTGTTCTCGCGCCCCCTCAAAGAGGCTTCCTTTCCAGACCCCGGGCCAGAGGAATTCAACACTTATGGCGTGGTCCCCGAGACTCCCCATTGGGCCCAGAGCTACAAGAAGTACTGTGCGGTTCCCAACGGGGCTTTCGAGTTGGCTAGGGTGAAGGCCATGATGACCTGCTCTATCAGTCACAGAAGGCTACCCATAGGGTTGGATTTCCCGGGCGTCCTGAAGATGAACCTGTTGTGGATGCCCTTGCTTATGTTACTCCTTACTGGCCCCCGGCGGAGATTCTGGTCACAAATCAAAGGCCGGAGGCGGCTCATGCTGTTTCTGGAGAAGTGACTGCTGAGGAGGATATGGCCAATGAGGATCATGTATGATCCTAGCCCACTTTGTTTTCCTTAGAAATTTTCTCATCAGTTTTTGCTAGTTTTTAGTTTGTTTAATGGCTTGCCCCTTCGGGGGGCGTATGTAGAACTTGGCCTTGTGTGCCCATTTTGACTAAGTAATAAAAGTTCTACTTATTGAAATTTGCCTCTCTTTTTTTTGTAGTGTAGACACGACTTGAGAGGGGTCCTTCCACAGGGACCGGTCCCCTCTGTATCTCTTCATCCTAACTCCTCTAGGGGTACCTACTTTGCCCTTCCTCGCCCCGAGTGCCTTCAGTGTTCTTACCTTCAAAGGAAGCTAGCACACTAGAGGTTCGAGGGTCAGCAAGCCGAGCGGGCTATGTCCGAGGCGGGGTTAGGGTCCTTTATTGACGAGTTTGGATCTGTCCCGGCTCGGGTGTCTTTTCTAAGGGCCATCAAGAACAAATTTGGGTCCCTAAACCATTGCTTCAACTTGGCCTTGGATTTTGTAGATGATGCCTTAAATTCTCATCAAACTATAGCCGAGCTCCAATCCCTTCACGATGATTTTCTGCACCGGGTCTCCAAGGAGTTGGGCATGGTATGGGGGGAACTTGAGCGGGCCCAGGAGAAGCTGGGGAACCTTGAGACCCGGACCGTGCAGCATAAGTTGATCTACGATCTAGAAACTGAGAATCGATCTCTCACCCACCAGAACAGGGTTCTTTAGGATGCTTTGTTGATTGTTCGACTTTCATATCACCTGTTTGGGTTTAAGAAGGGCTTGGTTGGAGTATCCCCTCTTACGGACATTCCTGTCGGGGTTAGCAGGGTAATTAGGCATATGGAGGCCGCCCCGGGGAGATTCGGGGATGGAGCTCCTTGTCACGGAGCATATCTGGACGCCCTAGAGAGGCATCGCAAGATAGCCGCGGGGGAAGACAAACCTTATCCTCCAAGTCTCCGTCGAGTTCCCGCCCGGGTGGAAGTGGATGTAGCCTATGAGCGCGCGGTATGAAGACATGTCTGTCTTTTTTTTACTTGGACGAGGTGGCATGTAGGATTAAGCGTGTCCGGGATATTGCTGCTTCCGGGTTTACTATAAAAGGGGGTGAAGTGAAGACCGCAGAAGGCGCTCGTATTAGTCGAGAAGAGAAAGGCAAGGGCGTAGCCTAGTCATTTCCTAAGTATAAATTCATCCCCTCCGCCGGGGTGAGGCGAATACGTCTGGCCGGGCCACTTTCGGAGGGGGCCATAGTCGTCCCCATCCCAGAGCTTACCGAAGAGGAGGCTGAACAGTTGGAGGGGTAACTAGCCTGGAACCAAGCTCCGGATGCCCGCTTCACCAAAGACATTTTGGCCTCGTTTGGCTATCAGCGTTTAGCTGTTAGCTGTTAGCTGATTTTATTAGCTGTTAGCTGTTAGCGGATTCTATTAGCTGTTTTGACTAGCGGTTTGACTAGCGGTTTGTATATGAGTGTTTGGCAAATAACAATTAGCTGATAGCTGTTTCATTACGTTAAATGACTGAAATAGACACTAGTACAATTTATTATTATTTATTTTTTGTAGTGTGTTACTTGTTTATCGAAAATTGTTATAACTATATGATGTTTATTATTTGAATTATTATTCTTTATTAATATATCTACATCTATTTAAAAAAACTTTTTTGAATTAAAATACTTGAAATTTTTATTTTTCATATATTTAAAATATGTGTAATATACTTCAAAAATAATGAAAATAATGTAAAAAATCTTAAATGTACGTACGCAAATATGATGCGTACATAAAAGGTTATTTATTTTTTAAGTTTACTAAAAGGTTATTATTTACATATATAAAAGGTTTTCTAATTATTTTTAATGAATTTGAAAAGGAAATTTGTGAGGATAAGGATATAAAAGATATTTTGTAATATTTCTTTGAGTAACTTTTTACAAACGCTGCTCTTTCTAGCGTTTCAGAAATCAGAGGTTTCACCAAAAAAGCTAATTAGAAAACTCTCCTCACCAAACACTAGAGAGAGCTGTTTGACCGGTCAACTATCCATATTTAACCCAAAAAGCTAAACGCTCTTCAAAACTCTCGTCACCAAACGGGGCCTTTGTCCTCCCAGTTCTTTGGGGAAGGTTTTCGTCCGGGTAACCCTGAGGGTGCTTCCGGCTCGGCCCCTAAGTGGATATGACAGCGTATAGACTAAAAACTTGTGTAACAGATAATATAGTTACTTTCATGTCTGTGTACCCGTTCAGTTGTAAATTTAAGATCAATATAAAAGAATTTTTTCGGAAACCAGTCTTAATATTTCTGAAAATCACTTTGTCATTATAACTTCTGGCCCCCGGGCTTCATTCGAGCTCCGGGTCCTTTCTAGCGGGGCACCAGGATGGGAGCTACCCATGGGTCCCTTTTAAAATCCTGCATTTCTATCTTTCTAGGCCCGGAGCGTGGCCAAACTCTGGGGCTTCCTCTTAGCATATCCATGCTTCTGAGAGGGGGCATATCCATGCCTTAGTAGCTAAGGTATAAGCGGGGCACTTTACTTCCCATAGAACCTTCTCAAGTTTGCTACATTCCATTTTCTGGGGACTGTCTTCCCTTGCTTATTTTCAAGTACGTAGCTTCCTCCTGGGTACGTTTCTTTCACCTTATAGGGTCCCTCTCAGTTGGGTGCAAGTTTCCCTTCCGGGATTTGATGGCTTTTGTCATTTCGCCTCATCGCCCACTTTCCCGGGGTGAAGCCCTCATTTCAGACTCTTCTGTCATGATACCTCTTCACTCGCTCATTCACATTTGCCTCATGAAGCGCAGCATTTTCTCGTTTCTCTTCCAAGAGATCCAATATCCGCTGGGATGACCACCTCTGATCCATTCACCAGGCAGTAGAGGGATTCTCCAGTGGCTGAACTCTCCGTCGTTCGATGGGCCCAAAGAACGATGGGCAACTCCCATATCCAATTCCCACTGGTACCCTCTAAGCGGGCTTTCAAGCCATTGACAATAGTTCTATTGGTGACCTCCACTTGTCCGTTCGCCTGGGGTGGTACACAGATGTCATCTTATGTTCTATTCCATACTTTACACACCATGACTTGAAAGGATCATTTTCAAACTGTGTCCCATTATCTGTGACTATCATCTTGGGGATGCCAAACCGGCAGATGATATTTTTCCAGCAAAACTTCACACAGGTTAACCCTCGGATGTTGGTGAGTGGTTTAGCTTCTACCCATTTGCTGAAGTAGTCTATGGCCACAATCAAGTACTTGGCTTCTCCCGAGGTGGTGGGAAATGGTCCTACCAAGTCGATTCCCCATCTGCTGATCGGCCAAGAGCCTGTAACTCCCATCAGCTCTTCTTGAGGCACATGGATCAAAGGGGCAATACTTTGGCATGGAACGCACTCCTGAACATACTTTCCTGCATCCTTGAATAGCGTTGGCCAGTAATACCCCAACCTTATGATCTTCCTTGCCACCGTGTGGGCTCCTTGGTGGCTCCCATTGGATCCTTTATGTACTTCCTAGATCAGGTGCTGGCCCTCTGACCTCTCTACAAACTTGAGTAAAGGTTGGAGATAAGCTCTTTTGTATAGCACCCCGTTTCGGACCACATATTTGGGTGCCTTCACCCTCAACTTCATGGCCTGCATTCTGTCTTCCGGGGATATTCCTTCCTCCAGGTACGCCCGCATGGGAAGGATTAATGATTCTCCTTCATTCAAAGATATCACCTGATCTTCCTCTTGATAACTCCTCCTTCCCAAGATTTCCATATATAATCTTTGATTAGGCGTAGGCTTTAGCTCCGAGGAGGCGAACTTGCTTAGGGCGTTCACCATACTATTCACTTCCCGGGGTATCTGGGTTAGATTGAAGGATTCAAACCCGACTATCAGGGGTTTCACCATCTCCAGGTACTTTTGTAAGCTTTTTTCCCGGGCTTCATACTCTCCCTTCACCTGCAGCACCACGATCTGAGAGTCATTGTGTGCCGTTAATGCTTTAATCTCTATCTCTTTTGCCAGCTTCAGTCCTGCAATCAAAGCCTCATACTCGGCCTCATTGTTAGTTGTCTTGAATGAGAACTGAATTGCGTACCGGGATGATCAGGAGTATCCCCGCTCCACTGCCCCCGGAGTGTGCGGACCCATCTACATACAGCCTCCAAGCCGGGGTTGTCTTTGCTTCCGGCATCTCCTCCTCCGTCTGTATCCTGGCTTCCGATTCTACCTGGAAATTGGTTAGAGCCTGCCCCTTGATGGCCTTCCTTGGCTCGTACCGGATTTTGTACTCCCCTAGTTCTATGGCCCATTATCATTCTCCCAGAGGCTTCAGGTTTGAGCATGACCTGCTTAAGCGGGTAATTAGTAAGCATCGCTATGGGATGGCCTTGAAAGTAAGGCTTAAGTCTTCATGAGGTGTGCACCAATGCTAGGACCAACTGCTCCAGCTCGGTATATCGGGTCTCTGCCCCCCGGAGTGCCCTGCTGATAAAGTAAATTGGGTGTTGTTTCCCTCCCTCTTCTTTTATCAGCACGACACTCACCACTTCCCGGGATAAAGCTATATACAACAAGAGCTCCTCTCTGGGGTTTGGCTTTTTTAGGGTTGTCAAATGCTGGAGGTGCTCCTTTAAGCTCTGGAATGCTCTTTCACACTCCTCCGACCACTTGAACGGCTTGGCCTTCCGGAGTATGCTGAAAAAGGGCAGTTGCCATTCGGCCCCTTTTGACAAGAATTGACTGAGGGCTGCGAGGGACCCTGTCAAGCGTTGCACCTCCATTACTAACTTGGGGGAAGTCATCCTGGTTATGACCTCCACCTTCTCCGGGTTGACATCAATTCCCCGGCTCGACACCATGAATCCCAAGACTTCCCCGCTCCTACTCCTATGGTGCTCTTTGAGGGATTTAGCTTCAAATTGCTTCTCACTAGTTTCTCAAACATCTCCTCCAGGTCCTTCAGGAATGCTCCATAAGTCCTGCTTTTCATCACCATGTCATTCACGTAGACCTCCATATTACGACCCACATGGTCCTTAAAGAGTTTGTCCACCATCCTTTGATAAGTGGCCCCCGCGTTCTTCAATCCAAATGGTATCTTCTTATAGCAGAAAGTACCCACGTCGGTGATGAAGGAGGTTTTAGCCTTGTCCGCCTCATCCATCTGTACCTGGTGATAGCCCTTATGTGCGTCAAAAAAGGCTAGCATTGGGTACCCTGCAATGGCCTCCGCCAGCTGATCCAAGTTGGGAATGGGGTAGCTATCCTTAGGGCAGCACTTGTTCAAATCTGTAAAATCAATGCACTTACGCCAACTCCCATCATGCTTCTTCACCAGGACCGGGTTAGCTATCCACTCCGGGTAGATAATCTCCTCGACCACTCCGGCCTTTTTCAACTTATGTACCTCATTTCTTATGAATTCTGCTCTCTCAGGGGCCAAAAGCCTCTTCTTATGTCTCACTGGCTTGGTCATCGGGCTTATGTTCAGCTTGTGCACCCTAGCTCCGGTAGCACTCCCACCATATCTTTCGAGCTCCACAAGAATGCCCCCTGGTACTTTGCCAAGAGCTCCTTCAGTGCTCCTTTCACCTCCTCCGGGAGATCCTTTCCCACAGTGACCATCCTTTTATCTCCTACACGCATTTGTTCTAATTCCTGGCAAGGGGTGTCACCATGTACCGCCCCACTACTTTCTTTGCATCTAGTACCGTCGTTAATATACAGCTCCTTGCTACTGCCTGGCTCCCCCGGACCACCGCCACCCCTTGTGCGGTGGGGAACTTCATCGTAAGCAAGTATGAGCAATTCACAGCCCGGGCTTGGGTCAGCCACGAACTTCATATAATCACTTTATACGGGGAGGGAGCATCAATCACCGCGAAGTTACACAACACTGAGACTCTCTTACTCCTATCCTTTTCATCTACCATGCACACCGTTAGGGGGATAACCCCAAGGAGGGTCTCTGGTTTACCCGTAAACCCTGACAGGGGAGATAATGAAGGCCTCATATTCTGGCTCCCTATCCCCAATTGATCGAAGCAGGAGGCAAGCATAATCTCAGCACTGCTGCCATCATCCACAAACACCCTCTTAACCGTAAAACCTTCAATTTCTGTTGTTACCACCATCGGGTCTGAGTGGGGTACTTGAGGCGGTGCCGCATCCGCCTTGGAGAAGGTGATAGTCTCACTGGGGCGAAACCTTTTCCCCTGAGTCTCTCCCGGGGGGACATATCGTGTCCGGGCCCGGATGGCTGAGACTGACTGGCACGCCTCTCATATCTCTCCACTTATTACATTAATCATCCTGTTGGGCGTCGGAGCTGGCTCAACCGCCTGAACTAGTACAGTAGCTATGACAGGCCGTCCGGGGGCCTGATTTTCCGGGGCCCTTCTATTTTCTCTTCTGTGAGGAACTCCTCGGACTCCTCCTTCCTCTTTCGGGTGGCGTAATTGACGGCAAAGTACAGCTGCACTGCCATCTGCAGGTGTGAAAGGTTTCCGGGATGTTCTCTATCAACTTCTGGAACAACGCTACATCTCTTAAACCGTTTATGAACCTATTATCACCGCTTTCTCCTTAGCAGCCTTCTGTTGGGTGGCGATGAGCTCAGTCAATTGTTTCCCTTCTTTCTTCTACCCGGCGTACCTGAACATCAAGGCCTTTGAAAAATCGTAATAATCTTTGAGGCTCTCCCGGGGTAGAGAGTCAAACCATAAGAGGCAATTTCCCCTTAGGTAACAACCTACCAGCTTGCATCGAAACTCCTCCGGCATATCCCCACCATCTCTTCGTTGTACGTGGGGATGCCTTCCGGGACACGAAGCCCCGACGGCCATGGGTATGCCAAGACCCTAGGTACCCATGGGGAGGTGGGTCTCGCCCCGTTTCTTCCTACAAGTTTATCCAACCGTGTCTCTAAAGAGTTCAGATCTTGCTGTACCACCTGGTAACCTCTCATCCGGTCGTCCTCCCTGTAATATCTCTCTGGGTACCTATAATTCAATCATGTCGCTCCGTACGTTGGCGGGGGTAGTGGATTTGGCCCCCATACATCCCCAAGGCCTGTGGACCAGACATTCAACTTGACACATATAGTGGGAAGGGCCCTTGACCAATGTGTCCCATCTGTCCCAATGCCCTGCTGGAGACCGAGTGGTAAGGTAACGCATGTGGGGCCAAGCTGGATTGCTGCCTTGCCATGGTTTTTTCCTCCGCCCCAAAGCTTTGGAAAAAGGATGGTGGCACTGTTGAGGAACTCACATCCCCGGTACTATCTGTAGCTCCGCTACTCCGTTCAAATCAATCACCTCCCTGCGCGGCTCCTCAGAGGGACCAGGTCCCTGACTCGCCAGTTCACTCATTCTGGGGGCCCGTTTGGTGAGCATCCACTGATGATATAGTTCCTTGTTGGCCCTCATGAAGTCCAACGCGGCCAACTCCTCCGTGTTGACAAGTGGATGCTCCCTCGCCCGGGGCTCCGGCCTCCGGGCATTTGGGTTGTTGATCAACGGCTGCTCTCTTGTCCGGGGCTCCGGCCACCGGGCAGTTGGGTTGTCCTCTCCCGGGGGTTCAAGTTCCTCCTGTTCTCCTTGGTCTTCTTCCTCTGATTCCGCCCCCAGAGGTGATAGCGATCTCCACGTGGCCGTCCTGCGGCACTCCCGGTTCACACTGGCGCCTCGCCTCAGCCTGCAGCTTCCTGAGGCTCACATCGTCTTCCGGGGGAGGGGGTGACTCTCCCCCGGGAGTAGGGTGTTCTTTCGTGGCCTTTCGCGCCCTCTCCTTACTGGCTCCATCTCACGAAGGTGGAAACTTAGTCGGTTCCACTGGGCGTGCCAATTTGATGCTACTCAATTCCACAGCTGGTCCGGGCCTCCTCCAGCTGGCGCTTCCAGAGGCTTACTCAACTCCGCAAGTCCTCTATGCAACCCGGGGCTCCTCTAGGGTAAGTCTTCGTAGCTGCCCCGGATTGATGATGAGATGGGGATAGCGGAGGAGGGAAATCGTACGGAAGAGTTCTCAAGATAAACTAGTGAGATAAAAGTCACATACCTGACTCACTATTTGGAACTAGTATTTATAGTAGAGGCTTCGTGCATAAGATTAGGGTGAGGACCACTTCAGCTTGTCACTTTCCTTGTCTCCTCCCTTGGACGGACATGCCCGCCTGGCAAGGGATCCGCTCCTTTCTGACTTGGGCCGCGAGCAGTCATTTAGGCCTAGGAGGGTGCTGGGTCGGTATTATCAGCTAGTAGTAAACAATAGAAAGATCATGGTAGCTTAATGTTCTGCAGTACTTTAGTTGAATTCAATAATTAATTCTGAAGATTGGAATCATAAACATATATTCAAAATCTATAAAAGCAATTTTAAAAATAAAATGGACAAAATATTTACATTGGGACACTAATACGGCCCTATTTACCAGAGCTTATCTGTAGATCAGTTCAGTTCAGTAAATTTAAATTTTTTTCAGTTCAGTTCAATAAATTTAAATTTTTTTCAGTTCAGTTCAGTATATTTAAAATTATTTCAGTTCAGTTCAGTATATTTAAAATTATTTCAGTTCAGTTCAGTTCAGTTAAATAAATTTAAATTTAATTCAGTTGAGTTCAGTTCATCAAATTTCCTTTTATATGATGATGACATTCATTAATAACAAATGAAAATATATTATTTTTATTTTAGTTCTATTCATATCAGTTCAGTCCAATTTAGTTCAGATCCCCTAAATCGACTCAACCAAATATAATATGTCTTCATTATATGACAATTTGGAATTAGTTCAGTTCAGTTCTATTCAATCCAGTTCAGTTCTATTCAATCCAGTTCAGTTCAGTTCAGTTCAGTTCAGTTCATATCCTCTTAAATATAATTTTATGATATACAACTCAATGACTCATATCCTCTTTAAATAGTAATATTATGATGTACAACTCAATGACTCAGATACCCTGAAAAATACATGGCTATGATATTCAACTCAATATATTTCTTTAATATACCATAACCTTTACTTTTTATACATCCAATATAATTATTTGAATCGTGATTCATTTAAATCGACTCAACCAGATATAATATGTCTTCATTATATAACAATTTGGAATTAGTTCAGTTCAGTTCATTTCAGTTCAGTTCAGTTCATACTCCCTCCGTCCCATATTAAACTTCACACTTCACTATTTGACACTATTTGCTTTTAAACTTTGACCATATATTTGAATAGATATATTAATATTAATATCATCATATGTGATATCACTAGATTCATCGTAACATGTAGTATTCAAATATCAAATTTTTATGTGCCGATAATACATGTAACTAAAGATATTTATGGTCAAACATCTACATCGGCATGCGTAAAAAAGATTCTGTGAAGAATAATGTGGGACGGAGGGAGTATCCTCTTTAATATAATTTTATGATATACAACTCAATGTCTCATATCCTCTTTAATATAATAATATTATGATATACAACTCAATGACTCAGATACCCTGAAAAATACATGGCTATGATATTAAACTCAATATATTTCTTTAATATACCATAACCTTTATTTTTTATACATCCAATATAATTATTTGAATCGTGATTCATTTAAATCGACTCAACCAAATATAATATGTCTTCATTATATGACAATTTGGAATTAGTTCAGTTCAGTTCGTTTAAGTTCAGTTCAGTTCAGAACAATCCAGTTCAGTTCAGTTCAGTTCATATCCTCTTAAATATAATTTTATGATATACAACTCAATGACTCATATCCTCTTTAATATAATAATATTATGATATACAACTCAATGACTCATATTTCCTGAAAAATACATGGCTATGATATTCAACTCAATATATTTCTTTAATATACCATAACATTTACTTTTTATACATCTAATATAATTATTTGAATCGTGATTTATTTAAATCGATTCAACCAAATGTAATATGTCTTCATTACATGACAATTTGGAATGAGTTCAGTTTAGATTAGTTTAATTCAGTTCAGAACAATACAGTCCAGTTTAGATAAGTTCATATCATCTGCACTATAATTTGATGATGTTTAACTCAATTCAGTTCATATTATATCACCTCAACGTGTTTTATATTTAAATAATATAAAAATGTATTTTTATGTATATTTCAGTTCAGTTCAATATATTTAAATTTATTTCAGTTCAGTTCAGTAAATTTAAAATTATTTCAATTCAGTTCAGTTCAGTTCAGTAAATTTAAATTTATTTCAGTTCAGTTCAGTAAATTTAAATTTATTTCAGTTCAGTTCAGTTCAATTCAGTTCAGTACAGCAAAAAATAAACTCTAGTAAACAGGGCCTACATCTTACGTTTTCTTTATTTCAAAATAAATTTTTAATTTTAATTTTTAATTCATAATACAAATATATACTTATACATACATGATTCAAATTTATTAAAATTATTTTAATATATATGTGTGTTACCATAAATTTAGTAAAATATTAAAAAACGTTATAACAAATTGTGAAATGAAATTATTTTAAAGTAAATTTGAATTTAAGGATGTATGGAAATAAAGCATACTTAGATATATATACGTTTAGAAAGAAAAATAGAATTTACACAATTAAACCATCTAGATATCAACTCCACTATTTTTGAAACGGATTGCACTTAATAAATGCAAACGTTAGTTAAAACCCAATAAAAATTTTCTCATACAGCAGGAAACATCAGTGATGTACTGAACTGAACTGAAATAAGTTTAAATATATTTATCTGAACTGAACTGAAATAATTTTAAATATATTTAATTGAACTGAAATAAATTTAAATATATTTAATTGAACTGAACTGAACAGAAATAATTTAAATATTTATCATATATCATTGTAATCTTTAGTAAAAATGTAACTTATAATAAAACAATTATTGAACTGAACTTAACTTAACTGAAAAAAATATAAATATATTTATCTGAACTGAAATAAATTTAAATATACTGAACTGAACTGAATAAAATTTATATATATTTAACTGAACCGAACTGATCTAGAGATAAGGTCTAGCAAACAGTGCCTAAGAGCATCTCCAATGCTATGAATGTCAAGAGTAAAAATATGATACATATGTCAAGTTTTAATTACATTGAAATTTTTGTTGATGTCCAATTTAAAATTGTGTGCTCCAGCCATGGAAGTCATGGCGTTCGCCGAGGCCCGCCTAATGGACGACTAGTCGTTATGGTGGAAATTTTTCATCACCGCAATTGTTCGCCGTGACTTTTGGTGCCTTTAAACAAAAACATCTAATAGACGTGTTTTGGTGAACTGTGCAAAGTAAATTTAAATATTTGAGCTAAGAAGTGTAAAATTTAATCCAATTAAAAACATATTTAAACCTTATCTAAAATAATCTAAACCTTATAGTTTAGAAAGGCCAATTTATTAAGGTTTAATATCTTATATCTCAATGTTATGAGCGAGTTTACTCTCATTCAGAGTTAAAATTAAAGTTTTTTTTCTAAATTATAATATTAGGATGAATATTTCAGTATAACTTTTAAGAATATATCCTTAATATATCTATAATCTAATATATATACAAAATCGCATTGAACGCCGCAACATAAACGCCATAACGACTAGTCGTCATGGCACTCGGTGAGCGTCGCGCCGTAAAAGTGCGCCGTGACTTCCTTGGCTCCAGCCTCCAATGCAAGAGTGTCAATTATCATGTATACTTTTTCCTACCAAAATTAGTGTCTTAAATTCAACTAGGAATTGGAGAAAAAAGGAAAATAGTTTTAAATATGCAAAGTAATCAAATTGAAGGTTTCAATGTGACCATCAATATATAGAAGCTCTAATTGAGACTTTCAATCCACCTCATATTCCAACATGAGTATGTTCTTTTGAATCTAATTGTTCTTTAGTTAAATCCTCTTCATTCTTCAATCTTTTCCCATCTTCCCATCATGGGGAGATTGGGAAACCATTGTTTTTCCGTTTACTGATTCCTTATTGCATTGAATAAGTGTGATTCACACATTAAAATTGTTTCCGATTTGATCGGCTGATTTAGCTGTTCGTTGATATTTTGTTCCCGATATGATTGGACAGGTCGTGTTTGTGTTTTTTGTTTATAGTTCTCGATCTGGTTATACGATTGTGTTTCCGTTAGTGATATATGATTTTCAAAGTGTTTACAGTTTGAAAATTATAGATCGGGTTTTGGATCTAGTGGTGATTCGGTTACTTCGTCCGAATCTTATATTTGGATGCTTGGTTTTGTGTTTCAATGCGTCAACAGTTTGGATCAAGGTGTTTACAGTTTGAATCAAGGTGTTTATGCTTGAACTACACAGGTCAACGTGTTTGTGGTGTTGCAGATGTTGAAGATTCCTGATTAAAATGGTTGATTATGCTTGGATGTGGATCCCTTGTTAAGCAGATTATGGCTTTTGCTGGTACGGATTTGCTGGTGGCAGTATATTCCTGAGGGGATATTACTCTTTTATTGGATCTCATCTTTGTAATAGGACAATTAGTCTGATTAGCATTTAGTTTGATTATCCTTGATAGAATACCTAAACTAGATGTTTGATTCCACTTATTGTAAGTGGTTGGGCGTTTCCCAACATTTTGAATGAATTTTTCAAAAAAAATAAAAATCCACCTCATATTCCACATAAGATTGACCCTCATATTGATGCTTGCATTGGAGATTAATTTTACATTTTTTCACCATCAATCTTACATGGCAATTGATTTTTTTGACATTGAGGGTAGCATTGGTCATGACTAAACCTCTTGACCACATAATACATGATCACTGAATTGAATTTAAGGTTAAGATAAGTTATTTGAATTTTCAATCTAATAATACTAATTTTCAATTTTCAATTTTCAATTAGATATTCGGTGTCGATCATCATCACTCTACCCTTCCTTTAACCAAAGAAAAGGAACCGCGCATGATTCTAGGGTCTTGACCGAAGTTATGCGAGATTCAACAAGTAATTTTCCATTCCCTCCACCAGGTAATTTTTAATATTACCCAAGTTCAAATAGATTTATTTCATACATGAATTTTTAAGTTCAACTTGTTCTTATATAGAGTATTTTGATTAATTTGTATGGATTAATTTTGTTCGTAAATGAAATAATTGTGGTATTATTTTAATTTTAAATTATTTTTATACTACTAATTTGTATGATATTTAAGAAGTATATTTTATGTTACAGGGAAATATTATTTATGTGATGCTGCTTATCCTATCACTGGTGGGCGAGCTAGAACAAAGGAGGAAAAGTTCAATCAAGTACATGCGAGGTTGAGAAATGTTATTGAGCGAAGTTTTGGTTCGCTAAAAAGACGTTTTCCGATTCTCAAATATATGGTACTGTACCCATTTCCAACGCATCGCTACATTGTTGTAGCTTGTGTTACTATCCATAACTATCTTCGAAAGATTGGTTCAAGGGACAAATATTTCCAAGAATTCGAAAATGAAGATACTGTGGTTGATAATCCAGAGCAGGAGGAGGAGTTTGATGAAAATACAATGGATGAACTTGACCCCTTAGCATCCAGCCAAGTTAATCGTGAATTTATGCTCAACATGCGCGAACAAATTAAAATTTTATTTTAGTTCCTTTTTTCAGTTGTTTTTATAGTACACTTTTGTTATAACTTTGAATTTTTTCTTGTTATATAGTACATTTCAGTTTGATTGCAAACTTTGTTAAAAATTATTTGAAAGTTATGTTTATGAACGTTCTTGCGTTATGGTTTCAGGTAAATTAATTTTTTATATTTCTCCAAATAAATGAAAATAGTACTAGACGTAAGCATATACTCCCTCCGTCCCAACCAAAACTTCTTACTTTCCTTTTTGGTCCGTCCCAACCAAAACTTCTTACTTTCATTCTTTTCTCTTTTGGCAAAAAAATGACTACTAAAAGATACATATACCCTTAATGAATTCTTACAAACAACCATAACAATAAGTGATATTCCATTTAGAGAAGGTCTTGGGTGAGACCGTCCTACCATAATCTTATGGTAGGACGAATGATAATTCATGTGTTTAATGGATTTGTTCATGTGTTTCAAAGTTTTGTTAATTCATTTACACATTGTTACAGATTATAACAAACAAAATTGTGAAACACAAGAACAAATCTGTCAAACACATGAACCCAGCTTATAACAAACAAAACTGTGAAATACATGAACAAAACTGTGAAACACATGAACAAATCTATTAAACACGTGAACTATCATTCGTCCTACCATAAGTTTATGGTAGGACGGTCTCACCCAAGACTTTGTATTCCATTTATACCTTTTAAAACTCCACTTATATGATATAAAATACATTTTTCTTAAAATCCGAGCCGAAGTCAACTAAGAAGTTTTGGTTGGGACGGAGGGAGTATTAAAAAATTGTTTATATTGTTGAAACGATATATTTTGAAATTAAACTAAACTCACATAAGGGTAAAAATGTCAAATTGATTATCTTCAGACTTCAGCCCATTAGTTTTATCAAACAGCTTAATAGATTCAAACATATATTTTTTCATAACTGCAATCCATCATAACTCAAAATATAACATCATATATTTGTTGGAGTTTATGGAAGGCAAGGAATAAGATGCTCATTGACAGTGTTAAGCCTAGTGCCAATTTTATACTAAAAGAAATCAAAGACATGGTCTTTTATTCCTTCATTTTTAAACCAATCCACATAGATACACAATTTGACATATACATGTACCCTAATAATGTCCTTCCTCAATGCTCTGAAACCCCCAAAACCAAAATCATCATTGTTAAGTGGAAGAAACTAACAAATGATTTGAAGATAAATGTTGATGCTTCATGGTCTAAAGGGAAATGTGGTCTAGGATGCATAATTAGGAATTTATGGGGCATTGTTGTTGTTGTTTCTCTGTTGTACTCGGAAGATTCATCTCCACTTGAAACTGAGCTTAAGGCAATAAAATATGGAATCTTATATGGCTTATCAATAGGAATTCATGATTTTATTATTGAATCTGACTGCCTAGTGGGAGTTTCCATGGTTCTTAATCCAATAACTGCTCACTGGAAATTGTTCAATATGGTAGAAGAGATCAATAGGCTACTAGCTAACAATGACTTGCAATATGTGTTTAGGGAAGCTAATACAGTGGCTGATGCACTTGCTAGTTTTTCCTTACAAAACACTATGGCCCTGTTTACTAGAGCTTATTTCTTGATGTACTGAACTGAACTGAACTGAACTGAATTGAACTGAACTGAATTGAACTGAACTGAACTGAAGTGAAAATTGATGTATTGAAAAATGGAATCAGCATGACTGAATTAACCTGAATTTCATCAAATTACATTTTCACTGAACTGAACTGAACTGAACTGAATTGAACTGAACTGAACTGATCTACAGATAAGCTCTGGTAAACAGGACCTATCTCTGGTCCAATTACAACTCTCCCTGCTCATGTCACTGCTCTTATTAAAATGGATTTAAGTATCCCAAATATAAGAGTTTTATATCAATAGTACTGGTACTCCTGAAAGTTTCTCTTATGACAGGTACACACTTGGAGTCTACAAGATAATGCAAATGGAGCCACTTTGGAGGCCAACTGGAGTCAGCTGTGAAAACTCTTGAGACTCATGCAGTCATGCTGCTCACAAAACTGCTGCACCCTCTCTGCAAATTACCGAGGATCACATAAAGCTCACCTCAAAGTTGAGGTTTATCTGCAGAGGATGTTTTTAGACTGAAGATTTTAAGACTATATTAAAAAAAAATCATAGGCTGATTTGTGTTTCTCTGTGTCTCACTTGGACTCACTAACAAGCAAGTGGTTTCTCTCTATCTTAATCTTAATCTCACCTTTCCTACACAGAATGAGTTTTCTCTGCTAACTCTTTTTTTATGGCATTTTTTACAGCTCACCATGAGACTGTTTTTTCATTTCTTTGTCACTCCTTTTCCCTATCCCTCAGTGGTTAGGTTTTTAAGTTATTTTCAGTTCATAAATATGTAAATATACTCTTGTAATGCTTTATTTCTAAGTAGGGCTGTAAACGAGTCGAGTTGAGCTCGAACAGACCTGTGTTCGAGTTCGAGTTCGTATTGCATGTTCGTGATCGAGTTCGAGCTCGTATGAGTTGAGATATTTTAGTTCGACCTCGATTCGTCTGACTTTTAGAAAGTTCGAACTCGACAAAAAATCGAGTTCGAACTCGAACTCGAGCTAGTTCAAGCTCGTTAAAGCATTAATGAATAAAATTTAATTAATTTATAAAAAAATCTATATAAAAATTCTATTCGAGCTGCTCGACGAGCCTATCGAGCTGGCTCTTATGAGGTCGTTAAAGCCTACTATGGATTGCCAAAAAAAAAAACATATTTTTTTCCTCTTAAGTCATTCAGATTTCAGACTTTATATTCATTTTGGACATCAGACTTTAGACTTAAATTTTATCAAACACAACTACTCGGACATTCTTTTCATCCATAAGTCCATAATTAACTTCAAACACACTCATGACTCATGAGTCATCACACATTTTATGTGAGGCAAAAGAATAACCGTCGATAGTACAAGATTTTCCAAAAGAAAAAAAAACACAAACTATTCGAACACATAGCCCACAAACTCAAAGGCACCATATCCAAAGTCCAAGCAACGCCGGGTCGAACACCTGCGACCCGCTTACAGCAATCTCAAAAATCCCATCAAAACGCAAACCCCTTGTGCATATTTTCACGTCGTTTTGCACCAACCTTGCAGTTTATACTTGTGTAATAAATTTGGCTCAAGGAACTCACCCCGCTCTCTGAATTTTCATCCTCCTTCAATCCATCCTCATTTTTCTTGTAGTCAACAATCGTACTTGCTTTTCTCCTTTGATTCTGTTTTGACGTTGGCGGGGTCTTTTTCCAGTTTCTTGTTTGTTTATTTTGTCTCTTTCTTGTTTTTGAATCGCGAATTACTGTTCAGAAACGACAGCGCTGCGCGTTTTGAGCTGCCTTGTCCATGTAAAAGGTGAGGGGCGCGAATTTAGGGTTTTTGGAGTGTTGTTTTTGCTGATCATTTAGATTTCTGATTGGTCTGTTGTATTTTGTGAATCCAGTGTGTTAATTTGACGAAGATACGATGAATCAAGGAGGCGTAACTGGTACTCTATCCGCCGTGGACCCCATTTTACTCGAGGTAACTAACGATCTTTAATGTTCACGTTGATGTAGTTGCCAATTCATGTTTTGGAGCAAAGGTGTGAATTTGAAGTTGATTTAATTTGAGCTGTGGTGTGAATCATGTGATGGTTTTTGGGTGCTGAATGTGTTGGTATCCTCACATGTTTTTTGTTGAAAAGGTGAGGGATTGTGGAATAGGAAGTGTATTTCGTGTGACTGGAATTTAGCTTGAGTGACCTCAAAAGGTTTTTTGTTTATATACCAGTAGCTTGCATTGTAATTCACTTGAAAAAAGAAGATAAAGGGACTGTTTGATTCATTCAGTATGATCTTTACGGACAGATGACGCAACGTCAATTAAAATGGAGATGGAAATGTCATTTTAAGCATTCATTATGCATTGTTCCGTTAGGGATTGGAAGAGATTGTCTACACCTCATTTAATAGTTTACTTGCTCTGGCTTACATTTTTCTTTGATTTTCCACGTGGAGTATGTTGCTGCCTGTATCGCGTGTCATTTAACGTTTTTTTTAGTGTTTTACACGTGTTTACTTTTGGATGGATCGACAGGCTTATTGTGGTTTTGTTCCTTTTTTGTATGAATTTCGCTTTTTAGATGCATTAAACCTTTATAATTAAGTTTGTAGATGACAACATCCAGTGTTCACCAGTTTAAATTTAAAGTGTTCTATAATGATGTAAATTGGAGATAAAATTGAATGAATTTTCTGAAATGACATGTGCGAATAATAATTTTGCTTATTTCAGAAGCACCCTGTCGGTGAACCAAATCAAGCTCATGTATCGTATTATGCCCAGAGTAGCGCTGCCCCAACTTGGACCACTTATGGGGTGAACAATAATACTCAGGACAGTGCAGTTTCCTCTAATTCTACTTATCAGTATAATCAACAAGCTGAGTTAGCACCAAGGAGTGTCCAAGAAGGATTAAGTTCTACACCGATTCCCTCCACTTCAAGTTCAGGGGTTACAAATGCACCGCAAGATTATAGTAGCTATTCGACCTATCAGAATGCGAATCAATATGGATACGGAAATACAGGATATGCCCCTTATTATAATGGTTACCAGCAGCAAACTACCCAATCTTATCCACAGACAGTAGGAGCATACCAAAATTCAGGTGCTCCTTATCAGCCTCTTTCATCATTTCAGAATACAGGGTCTTATCCTGCGTCTGCAAGTTATTCAAGCACTTACTACAATCCTGCTGATTATCAGACTTCTGGAAGTTATCAGAGTGATGCCTACAGTAACCAGACAAACTATTGGCAGGAGGGACAGTACACAACATACGCATCTCATCAATATCCAAACTACCCACAGGATCCGACTACATCATACAGTTCGACAAATAGTGCAGCAACGTCACAATATGCACAGCATTATAAACAGTGGGCAGACTATTACAGTCAAGCACAAACTGAAGTCAGCTGTGCTCCTGGGACCGAGAATGTTTCTGTTCCTCCCACTACTCTTCTGCCCGCTCCTGTTCCTGCTGTTAACGGTGGCTATCAACCTTCACAGAGTCTACCACCTCCTCCTTACATACCCCCTTGGAGGCCAGAATCTACTGCATCTGAATTGCCTGCTGCACAGGTTTTTTAGATATATTACTCTTATAATTATCTTATGTGATTATTTTTTCGTGTAACTGTAGGACGCCCAGTTAATGCTGGATTTTTGTGAGGTGGGGGTGTGTGTGTGTGTGTGATGTGTGGCTGGGATTATTCAATTACATGCTGTTAGTCTGTTATAGTAACATATCTATGCTGGAAAATGGTTGACCTATTCAACTCCAAAAAATTCTGCTTATGACTTTTCATTGTGCGCTGTTATTTGTTTAAGAACCTAACTTATTGAATTGCTCATTTAGAGTCTTGAAGATTAATGTGCTTCATCGTCTCTTTACTTTTAATTTGTGGGCAATTGAGATATATTGTTGTTATCATTGACGTTGTGGCTAGATTCACACGTCCTTTGGCTTTCCCTTTTCAGCCTGGTCCTGTGGCTGGTACAGTGAGTGGTGGTACTCATGGTGCCTATTGGAAATCTGGGCCTGCAGTTTTTCAAAATCAAAATCCTGGTTCAGTGCAGCAGCATTATCAGACATCCTTAGACACAAGCTCCCCATATGTCCAGAATCAACAAACTCCTACAGGATATACTACACCGTATATGCCTTCCCATCAAGTTTCCCAAAGTTATCAATCTCCACTGCCATCTGTTTCACAAGTTGTTCCTCAGCTTGATTCGAGTAGGGTAAGCGGCAATTTACAAATTCCTACAAATCCTCGAATTGCTTCAAATCTTGGCCAGGGTCTGTCAAAAGTAGACATATCAAGCAGTGCAGCTTCAAAGCCAGCCTATATCAGTGTTTCACTTACAAAGCCAAATGAGAAAGTAAAAACTGAAGATAAAGCCACCGATTCCCTTATAAAGGTGACTTTTCCCATTTTTGGTTGACTTTTGAAATTCATGTAGATTCACAAATTAATTAGAATTGTTATATAGTGATTGACTTGAGTAATAGGCTGTTGAGTGGTTTTTATCTGAATGTGGTTCCTGTTCGTGAAGGATTGTTTCTTGGCACTCTTATGAAATTATGCTGTTGTGACTAACTATATCAATATCCTATATACCTTTGTTAAAATGATCTCTGATTAGTTTCAAGGAATAGAAGTTACTTTCCTAGTTTAGTCTTGATTTTATGCAATATGTCTGAAACTGCATGATCTTATCTCTCAATTCCTCCTTTATTTCTCAAAAAGTATTTTCAGGGCTCTTTTGCTTTTAAAATATCGTGTAAGCTAGTTGAAAACTTGCTGGACTGTGTATAGGAATATAGTTCTCATGTCATTGTTATTTCAATCTATTGTAGCCTGGTATGTTTCCAAAATCACTTTGTGGTTATGTAGAAAGGGCATTGTCTCGCTGTAGAGGTGATGCACAAATGGCAGCTTGTCAAGCAGTCATGAAAGAGGTAAATGCTCAATTTCACTTGTTTATAATGCATTTTACTTCTATAATGTCTATAGAGCGACTTGTGATTATAGTACATTAGAAGCATTCTAGTAGCTTTTGGTATATTAGCCTCTGCTGACTTTGAGACTTTTTAGAATTATATTCTGTGTTAAACGACGCCTGAGCTGGGTAAAAAGATCAACTATCTTCTTTTCACACACCCTATGTAGATAGTCTAATCTAAGAATGAGCTATATCTTCATACTGAATGTTTATCAAAGTATATCTAGTGCCATGACATAATAACCACATCAAATATACCAGGGAATTAAATCGATTGAATGACTTTGGATTTTGTCAAATACTGCTATTGTGACTACTTTTATCTTAAATGTGGAACTGTATTGTAGAGACTCTCTCCTGTGCTGATCTGTTCTATGTTCTCCTACTTGTTAGATCATAAAAAAGGCGACAGAGGATGGCACTTTAAATACCAAAAATTGGGACATTGAACCGCTATTCACCCTGCCAAGTGCAAGCACAACTGATCCAGGGTATCTTCTTTTCTCTAATTGTCTCTAAACTCTTTTCTTCCGCACTTCAGGAAATGTTATTTACATCTCTAGTTAGCCATGACAAGTCTAGTATTTCTGGAATCTGGATTATGATGGATGAGCATGTTAGCCATTGGCAAGTGGGCTTTGTTAGCCATCCTCTTTCTGGGAATGCAACTAGATCTAGCTTCTTAATTTTCTTCAATATTTGTTGCATGATTTTCTGACTATGAAGATGTAGATTTACATTTATCCTTCTGTTACATTTTTCAGAGTTCTGCCATTCTCAACCCCTTCATCATCATTGCCAAAAGGCAGGAGAAGTCCTAGCAGACGTACCAAAAGCAGATGGGAGCCTGTATCAGATGAGACACCTGCTGATAAGCCCACTCCCATTCCTCAAAAACCTGTGAATTATGGTGGTTGGCACAAACAGCCACAGGTACTATACTCTGTTTATATATAATCTATGTCAGTCAAATTTTTCTGTTCAACCTCTGTAACTCGTGAAAACTGTCCACTTCGTTAAAGATGTTGGGATAATAAGACATGAGAAGCTGAGTTGGGAGAGTTTATAGAAATAATACCTAAGCTTTGTTGAGTACAATGTCACATATGTAAACTTGATGCTTTTAAGCTTAAATGCATGCTCACATAGTGCTAGTAATCAGTTCACTTCATGTAAGAAAAAGGTGCTTAACAGAGAACTGAAAAAAAGGGAAAACAATCTGGACTTAAGGTTCCTTCTGTTATTATTTTTTCTAGATATAAATGGATCTTCTGATGAACCACAAAGTGAATGGTGCTTAAACTGCATGAAATACTACATTAGACTCCTCTTTTGGCCAATGGGATAGGTTCTTCAGATTACCTCTGTTAGTTTTAATCATGTTGACTATAATGACTTGTGATGAGTAGTATAATGGATTATTCTCACCCTAAATTATCTTGTGCAGCAATTTAGTGGTGGGAAATTCGAGAACAGGGCGAATCAGTGGAAGAATCCCAAATATGTTTCACCTGACCAAAAAAGCTCCAACAAAAATGTCCACAGGGTAGCTAAGAGGCAGCGCCTACATGATGGTCACAATGGGGCTGATAATGCTGATGTATCTAGTGATAGTGACAAGGAACAATCTTTAACAGCATATTATTCTTCTGCTATAGCGCTTAGTGATTCTCCAGAGGAAAAAAGAAGACGTGAAAGTCGTTCTAAACGATTTGAAAAAGGAAATGGTAATCGAGGAGCAAATAGTAATCTTCGGCCCAAAAATGCTGGGATTGGTAGTTTGTATAGTAAGCGAGCTAGTGCATCAGTGCCTAGCAGAAATTTTGAGGACAACAGTAGCCAGGCAGTTGAAGATATAGATTGGGATTCTCTGACTGTCAGAGGAACCTGTCAGGAAGTTGAGAAACGTTACTTGCGTCTTACTTCAGCACCTGATCCTGCCTCGGTAAACTTTTAGCTAGCGATGATTTTAGTTTATGATTATATTTGGATTCATCTCTAGGTTGGTTGCCTATAACATTAGTTCTATGTTCACAGGTAAGACCAGAAGAGGTGTTGGAAAAAGCTCTTCTTATGGTTCAAAATTCTGAAAGGAACTACCTCTACAAGTGTGATCAGTTAAAATCCATTCGGCAAGATTTGACTGTACAACGTATCCGCAATGAGCTTACTGTAAAGGTATCACTCACAGATTAGTTGTGATCTTTTTGGATAAAAATGTATGTTGAGAATGGACAGTTGGATGTTGCATCGTGAGAAATGGGGCTGTGGTTTATAACAAATTTTGCATTCATACGTGTTTCAGGTTTATGAAACCCATGCCCGTTTCGCCATTGAAGTTGGAGACTTGTCCGAGTTCAATCAGGTTATTTCTACTCTTATCTGAACTTTAGGTTATTTGATTTGAGTACCCAATATCTTTGTTGTTTCATTTGGAGATTTACAATAATTATAATATAGTTGAAAGGTGTTTGTTAAAATGATTTTATATTCCAAATTACTGCTTGTTCGGAGCTGTATAGCTTTTCTAGAACATGTTACCTAGTGTGCAGGTTTGGGCAGGCTGAATTTCAATCATACGTGCCACCACATTTATGATTTGCAAATGCTTTGGGTGAACCTTTTAATTTAGTTCCATGCTTTTTGTAAACCTCGCACCCATGATCCGCAGCAAATTTTTTCATTTCTACAATTGTGAAATTTATTATAGGCTAGGAATTTCATGTTTTTGTCCTCGCATATCCAACTTGATGCATCACAGTCCCATTATAGGACACTAACAAGCTTCCATTTATTTGTGCAGTGTCAGTCCCAATTAAAAACCCTATATGCTGAAGGAATCAAAGGATGCCATTTGGAATTTGTAGCTTACAATTTACTTTGCGTGATTTTGCACTCCAACAATAATAGAGATCTCTTGTCTGCAATGTCAAGGTATTTTCATGCCTGGGTGAAATCTTGATGAGTTTTCTTTTTCCCACTGAAACTAGAAAGCTGAAATAATTCCTTTCTAGATTACCTGCTGAAGCTAGGAAAGATGATGCTGTGAGACATGCTCTTGCAGTCCGTGGAGCTGTTACATCTGGGAACTATGTTCTGTTCTTTAGGCTATACAAAGAGGCCCCTAACCTCAATACTCATCTGATGGGTGAGAAATATTTGTTACTATTTTATTAGATTATGCATTATTGTTGATTTCCCCTGATATGAATAGTTCATCTGATGAGTATTTCACGTCACATCACAGATCTTTATGTGGAAAAGATGCGATTTACAGCCGTTAAATGTATTTCTCGTTCATACCGTCCAACGGTCCCTGTGGTACATATTGCTCAAGTTCTTGGCTTCAGTAGTTCTTTGCCCACATCTGATGTAAGCCATGAGAAAGAACTAGATGGAGTGGAGGAATGTGTGGAGTGGTTGAAGGCTCACGGTGCATGTCTAACTAAAGATAACTCTGGGGAGATGCTTGACACAAAGGTTGGTTTTTTGGTCTTATGTTAAATCACTTGCAACTTTATGTTGGTCATATTACCTTGTGATACTTGGCTGAGGACTCATGGTGCCAAAAAGTGTCTTTCTAGGGCTCCTATTTATTACTTGGCTGGTGATTGAATTCCTGTAAATGATTTGGTTATAATGGTGTTTTTGAATGTCCAGGTGTCCATGTCAACCCTCTTCATGCCAGAGCCTGAGGATGCTGTGAGCCATGGTGATGCCTATCTTGCAGTTGACGATTTTCTGGCAAAAACTCCTAATCCGGCATAATAATTCTGTGACTAGAATGGGGCATTTGCCTCTCTTGGTCTGAGTCTAACAAATCAGTGAAAAAAATCAGTGCATAGAATGATACGGTGGGAGTGGTATTGCAGGTAAAAGGCTTGATCGGGTGTGTATAGTGGCTCTCCAGGCAAATGTATGTTGTGAGTTGTGAATTTTGGAAGGTTAAAAGGCTTGAAGTGCTTCTGTTACTATATAGCTGAGTCGGTTATAGTCAGAGATCATAGGTAGAACTGTGTGTTAAAGAAGTTACCATTCTTTTAAGGGGCAGACCTTTTGACCTTATAGTGCAAAAGCTAAGATAGATGACATGAGCAATTGTAACAATTTAAACATTTTTGGTCCAGAACATGTTGTACTAGTACAGCTGTGTAGCAATTTTATTTCAACATGCCTGATTATTACTCAATTATGGTCTGGATTCTGCAATGTTTGCTGCCTTTGAACACTTGGCTTAATACACAATCTAATCTTTTGGGTGTTTGGCATTCATCATTTTCACTAGTTTTTGGGTGTTTGGCATTCATCGTTTCCTTGCGCCTTTTGTTTATGTAGGAAAAATAATTATGGCAACTGGTTTTTTTCAGTAGCTATTTTTTTAAAAGCAAAAGTAAACTGATTTTGTAGCTTTTTGTCTTGGTTTTCATTTTCATTTTTTCATATTTCATACTAATTACAAATCTCTCGTTTTCTAACTCCTAATTAACTTATTTGAATCCTGCAATTTTTATCACCCCGAATATGCACTTAAGTTTATATATTTCTTCAAAATTCATATAAGTTAATCATTTTATATACACATTTTTTAGGAGTAGTAATCTTTTAATAAAACTAAATTTACTGGTTTTCATAATTTTTTTTTTTTTTTGAAAAAAACAAACCTTCATTAAAAAGTTCATTTTGAGAATGCACCCAGCTTTTTGAATGAGGATCAAACACTTACAGCGTTGATAATATACATCATTATTTGATTTTTTTTTTCTGATAACGCGATAACTATAACAATTCAGCTTAGAATACCGGTGTTATTCTACCATTATTATCGAAACCTTTAAAATTGCGAAATCATTAGAGGATAACCAGGCAAATTTACGTGCATGGTAAAGAAAATTCAATGCAGAGAGTTACAAAGAATGGAACAGAAGAGTAAAAAACAGAGGATCGAAATCGAAGTGTAAGATTTACTTTTACAGTAAAAGTTGAGAGTCATCATTCCTGTGAAGAAATCGACGGCGGCCAAACGCTCACTTTCTCTTTCTCGTACTTAATGTACACCGCCGAGGCCGCCGCCATGAAGTACATCTGAATGAAGATGATCGCCGGCGAGTGAAACCTGATCACACTCTGCCCCGTCGCCAGCTCCACCAGAACCAGCGCCGTCAGCCCCACCGCCGCCATTCGGCCGTTGACCTTCTCCGAGTACGGGCTGAACCCGAACTCCACGTTCAGGCCTTCCGACACCGGCTGCTTCAGCTTCACCGGCGGCAGGTACAGGCCATTGCCGGAGCTAGCGGCGGCAGATCCCTTCGCGCCCTTCTTCGTCTTCCTGACCTCCGCCTTCTTCCCCTGCCCGCTCTTGTAGCGGAGGCGCATCTGGGAGAGGCGGTTGTCGAAGTCATCGCTGGTGGGCTCGGCGGGCTTCTCTTTCTCGTCCTCGGCGGCGCCGTCGGTCTCGGTGGCTCGGGGAATGGTGAGGTGGGGATGCAGTGGAGCGTGAAGATTACGGCGACGGGGAATGCGTGAGAAGAGTTTTGGGTTGGACAGTGGGAGAGTGGATGATGATGGTACGGTGGAAGCCATTCTGTGATGGGCGTTGGTTTGAAAGTGTTTGGATTTTGTTATTTCCTTTACACTTGTATTTTATTTAATTTGTTATTTCGGTTGCTTAAACATATCTCGGTTGTTTTGGTATTCAGTAGTTGATTGGAAAGATGAATTTGAGAAAGATAATAAAAAGGACAATTTTGGTATTTACTTAAAAAATTGCTCTAGCAGCTAATTAGTGCTCTGGCAATAACAGCAGCCATAAAATTTATCTACTTATTTTGTCAATATAATTTGACTTTAATATAAAAATTAAATTGGTAATAATTTGAAGTATTGTCGTATGTAATTTGTTTGATTTGTAATAATATATTTTAAAAAACCAAATTTTTATAACTTATAATTACAAGCAATTAAAAAATATATCAAACATTTTTTTATTCAACAGAAAATTTAAGGGAAAATTTCTATTAAGCGCGTGTTATAAATGTAAATTATTTTAAAGGGCATGAAACTTGTATATTTATTGTTAAGGGCGTTTTGATATTTCTGCCCTTTATTTAATAAAGAAAAGTCATTTATAACCCTCTACTCCCTTAAAAAAATCAGATTTCTAAACAGTTGATAACGAGGCAAGATAAACATATTTTTTGCTTAGTTTAGCACAATTATTTAGAAAGAAGTACTATAAAGTTTTGAACATTTTTAAACACATTATCAACTAGTTTCAACTCATTTCTATTACTTAATTAAACTACATTCAACTGTAGTAATCTAAACTCAACTGCAGTATACTAAATTCAACTACTTCCTTCGTCCCATCTATATTTCTACAGTTCAACTTTCACCAGCTGACTATAAAAATGTTTGATTATTAATATATTTAATTATGTGCAAACACGAGGGTAGATAAATTGATTAAATCAAGGCGCTACAGTCAGTTTTGCTCGTGCAGACACCTAATTTTGCTCATGCGGGACCATTATTTGACAACGTCAGGGCACTATAATCAATTCTACTCTATTTGGTTATGTAGGAAGTAAATTGAACCTGCATGAAGCGACACCCAAAAAAATACATGATATATGAATCTAATAAAATCAAATACGATAATTTTCTAGATTATTTGTCGAAATTTTAAGGTAAAAGTTAAGTAATTTTGACTTTATAAATAGTTGATGTGCAAAAACAATTGGGAAAGAATGAGGGAGTACAATCAAGCGAATTTAGTTGCAATAAAATAAACCAAACAATTTTCAACCCACTTGGATAAGGCCTTACTAAGTACTCCTTCTGGCTTCGGTTCCAAACTAAATTACACTAAACTAATATTTTTCACAATTGTCAATGTTGGCGTTTACCTGTACATATCTTTGGTTGCATGTGTTAGCGGCACTTTGAATACCTTTTGTTACAATGAATCAAGTGATATCATATATGATAATATTAATGTTAATGTATCTCAAATTTACTACTCCCTCTTTACCAGTTGTTTAGGTACATAATCTTTTTTCAGTTAAATATGCTAAATTTTAACTAAATTTTTGAATGCATAGATAAATAAAAATATTGTCGTATCTAATATTGTTGAAATTGTCATAAAATGTAGTTTATTAATATCAAAATTTTACGTATTGATAAGATATTTAGTTAAAGATATTAGAAATTAAAAACGTGTATTGAAAACCACATATCTAACAAGTAAAGAGAGAGTGTCAAAATTTGAAAAAATAGTATAAATAGTAACAGCAAGTCCAACAGCTATGCTAAAATAGCAAAAATGGTAAAATATAGAGGTTTTTGGTCCCGTTCTCTAGAGATTATTTGAATATTTTTTAGTTCAGATAAAGTTTTTTTAGTTCAGATAAAGTTTTTTTAGTTCAGATAAATGTTTTTTAGTTCAAATGAGTTCAAATAATCCTTTTTCAGTTCAGATAAGTTCATATAATCTTTTTTCAGTTCACATGAGTTCAGTTCAGTAAACCTTTTTAGTTTTCAGAAAAGTTAAGTTCAGTAAACTTATTTGTAATTTAGTTCAGTTCAGTTTAAACCAGTTCAATCTTTTGAGCTTAATTGTTCATAAAAGTTTAGTTCAGTTTCAATATGATTTGATGAAATTTAGATTAATTTAGTCATACCGATTCTTTTTTTTTCAATACATTAATTTCACTTCAGTTCAGTTTAGCTCAACAACAATATAATTTGGTGCAATTAATTAAGGTTAATTTATTCATACTGTTTATTTTCATCACACTTATTAATTTTCATTTCATTTCAGTTCAGTTCACTTATCTATATGCTTCAACTCAACTCAAATCAATATGTTTAACTAGCAAACATGATCATTTTTTTTAACAATAAGGCCATGTGTGCCAGAACTTTTATATATCAGTTCAGTTCAATTCATTTCAGTTCAGTTCAGCTCAGTAAATTGAAGTGAAATGTAATTTGATGAAATTCAGGTCAATTCAGTCATGTTGATTCTTTTTTTCGGTACATTAATTTTCAGTTCAGTTCAATTCAATCCAGCTCAGTTCAGTTGAACAAGAAATAAACTCTATCAAACTCTAAGTTATACTCAAATTATTAAATTTCAAATGTTTTGAAAATGACATATTTATTTCATTTCAGTTCAACTTTGTTCTACATATTTTCATATTAAGATTAATAAATTTCAAATATATTGAAATGATCATATTTGTTAATTCAATTCAGTCCAGTTTATCTACATCAGTGCAACTCAGTTCAGTATATCTTAATATTAAATGTATTATGTTATATTTAGATTAATGAATTTCAAATATATTGGAAATGATCATATATTTTTTAGTTAGTTTCAGTTTAGTTCAATTCAATTTATCTATATATTTCAATTCAGCTCAGTTTTTAAGTTCAAATAAGTTCAGCTAAATTTTTTAAGTACAAATGAGTTCAGTTCAGATGAGTTCAGATAAAGTTTTTTAAGTTCAGATTAGTTCACATAAAGTTTTTTAAGTTCAGATAAACTTTTTTTAGTTCAGATAAACTTTTTTTAGTTCAGATAAACTTTTTTAAGTTCAGATTAGTTTAGATAAAGTTTTTTTAGTTCAGATAAAGTTTTTTAAGTTCAGATAAAGTTTTTTAAGTTCAGATGAGTTCAGATAAGTTCAAATACCGTGAAGAGAACAAGACCTTAGTCTATTTTGAGCTCCAACAGCTATGTTATATGGTGCTCTAGAATAGCAATTGGGAGGAGAGAGAAGATTTGAATAGGTAAATGTAGAGGATGAGTTTGAGCCTCTATAATTAAATGCTATGATGGATTCTTAATTATTTTTCCTTTTTTATCATAAATATTTATGTCAACATTCATTATTTTTCCTCTTTCCTCTCAAAATATTTATTTCTCCCAAATATTATCCTTCCCATTTTCTCCGCCGAAGGGAAGCCTGCTGTAGCAACCAACGCCGCCTAGCCATTGTTATAACCTCCAGTTCTTGTTCGGTTCCGTATCCATACGTGGCGTCGAAGAGGGTGGTGGTGAGTCTCGCGAAAAACCAAGGCGTTGAGTTGGGCCGGTTCAGGATCCGGGTTAATTTTGTTTCTCCATTCGGAGTAGCTGCTCCGATGATGGTTGGGATTCTGAAATTAGTCTCAAATTACAGAGCAACGATCATCATCATCTTCTACATTTATTTTTCTGATTTTTTCTCTTTCACCTGATCTTTCTTTCCTTTTTCTTTGTTGTCTAATAAATTATATTTAATGTGTTAATTAATGCTGGATAGCTAAAATAACTTAGCTGTTGGAGTTGAGATAAAAAAACATAGAGGATCCCCAATTTGGACCTCTATTTTAGCATTTCTTGTACCTTAGGTGTTGGACTTGCTCTAAGAGTTAGTCTCTGAGGAGCGTCTCTATATAGAGACTGGACTAAATTATAAATAGTGCAATAAAGAAAATTAAGGAGGGACCAATTTATAATTTTAAAATTTTTAAAAAATCACGCGCTACAGTGTTTCCGCTCGTATACAATGTTTTGCTACAGTGACACTACAATGTTTGTTACAGTTTGCTACAATGTTTCAAAATAAAATGTTCATGTTTTATGTTTCAAGTTAAAGTGTTCATGTTTTATGTTTCAAATTAAAGTGTTCATGTTTTATGTTAAAACGTCAATGTTTTATATTTTAAGTTAAAATGTTCATGATTTATGTTTCAAGTTAAAATGTTCATGTTCATGTTTTAAATCAAAATGTTCATGTTTTATGTTTTAAAAAATGTTCATGTTTCACGTTATAAATATTCATGTTTTATGTTTCAACTTAAAATGATAATGTTTCAACTTTCAAGTTAAAAACCGGTACTGTAGCAACTTGACACTGTAGCAAACTGATAATGTAGCGACTCGACACTGTAGCAAACTGATAATGTAGCGACTCGACACTGTAGCAAACTGATAATGTAGCGACTCGACACTGTAATGCGTGATTTTTTAAAATTTTCAGAAATTACAAATTGGTCCCTCCGTGTTTTTGACTTATATCAACATTTACAATTTAATCCGGTCTCTATATAGATAGAGTTTTCTTCCAAGACTTTGCAATAGAGTAAAATGAGGTAGATGAAATAATAAGATTATATAGGCAAAAGAATTTTCAAAATATAAAAAAATAGGCAAAAGAAAATTTAAACAATATAGTAACAGAGCCCAGAGGGTTCCATCGTTTCCCCATATCAAATCCACGGCCAATCAGAGAGTTTCTGTTGACCGGTCGTCCCGCCGCAGCGTCTCGGACTTCTCCCGCCCGTGCCCGTCGGTTATCTCTGCTGCTCCCTGGATTCCGGAGGTAAATTAATTAAATTGTATCTTGTATGAGTAATTATCAAGTTTGTATCAATTATCAAAGGTGGGAGCGTTTCTTGTTTATCTTCATGTATAATTCTAGCTCAATATTAAGGAAGAAAGGCATTTGACCTCACATTGTTTGGTATAGGGTTAGTGTTAACATCAACTGGTTCGCGGGGTTTTTCGAATTTAGGTTTTTTGCTTCTGTTCGATCAAATCGCTGTTGGGGACTGTGGTAATTGTATGCTCCTTTTTTTGGGGGTGCAAATGGAGTTTTGGATTGTCTTAGTTGTGATATAGGTTGCGTTTTTAGAGTTTTGATCATTGAATTTTTCATCTTCCTAGTGTTGGTGTTGACATCAACTGGTCTTCTGTTTGCGGGGTTTTTTTATTGTTTCCATTTGATCAAGTCGCTATTGGGGTTTGATGTTCCTTTTTTGGTGTGTAAATGGAGTTTGGATGGGTTTTGTCTTAGACGTGATCTTCATTTATAGTTTGTGTTTAGAGCTTTAAACATTGAAATTGTTACCTCATTGGGTTGTTGGACGATTAGTTTAGTTGATTTAATAAATCTGGGGTTGGCTTTTGTAACGATTGACCATTATTTTGGTCTAGAAAAGTGTAAGAATGTAGTATTTGAGCTAGTGTCTTTGGCTAAGGCATTGATGTTGTCTTGTAAATCTCTCAGATATGATATCGGATCATTTGGCTCAACAGTCACCTCCAGTAGTTTATTGGCGCCTCTTGCTATATTATATCTATACTGTTGCAATTGTAAACAAATGAAATACTTCTTGTTTGCCTATGGAATTGCCTATTTATCCTTCAATACATCAATGTAAATGACAGAACATGACCATCTCATTGCTGAAATGGAATTTGTTCTTTTAAGTTCTGCTAAGTGATTGTAATTTTGACTTTGAAATGTGGAAATGAGGAACGTCGACCCCTAGATGCACAAAATTAAGCAGGTGCTGAAATATTTGATTAATGGGTGTACTTGAAGTACAAGTACATGCTGAAATACTCGGCAGTGATTTTCATTTAGTACATTTTGATCTATTTTGTTTTACACTTCTGCTTAATAGACCATGTTCAGAAACACAGTATTTTGCAACTCGTAAGTCATTTGACTGATTTAAATTGATAGATGTAGTTAGAAGTTCAAGATGCAGGTTTTTATCTCTTGCTTCTGTAGTCACATCTTAATGCATAGTTTTGTGTTTTATTGCCATACTGCTCTCTTTTGCTTGAGTAAGTTCAGTTATTTTTCGTTGCAAATTTTTAACTCGAGGGTGCAAAATGATGTTCAATTTTTTCCTGATTGTCTCTTTTGAAGTTATATTTTTATTGTGAATGCAAAATTCGTTATGTGACCAAGATTTTGAGTACTAAAACTGTGACTGTGTGCATATACTGTCTTCTTAATAGATACAAAACTTGAAGGTTTATGTGACCATCATAATCACATACCAGTAAGGTTTTATCTGTCAAATACTATGCTAAATCATCAAGTTGAAAGATTTTACATTAAGGTGGGTGTTTGTGCTGTATATTGTATGGTAGCCTTGTAGGCAAGTCGAATCTTGGAATAAAAGGACTTCAGTTTGATGGTTAAATGTCATTATAAACCTGGTTGTATTCATTTAAAAAAAAAAAATTGAATTCATATTTTGGATGTGCTAAATGTTTTTAACACGGGAGGCTTGGGAAGTAGTGCTTCAGTTTAATGACCTATCATTTTTCTCTTGCATGTTAAGCATGGCTATATCTTGGCATGATCTGAGTAATTGATATGATATTTAATTCTCATCAAGTTTATCCTTACCTGGCTTGGAGTCATGGTATCTTAAGATGGATTCACAGTAGCTAGCTGCTTTGGTCATTATTTTGTGTATATTTACTTGGTAGGCACTGTGAATCTCAGACTCTAGAATCTACTTTCCAGGGAGAATGTCTTCCCTTATTGAAGAATCGATGACCAAATGTATAGTAATAATTTTTTTTTGAGGAAACCAAATTTTTTTTTTTATGTTGAATCAAAGCATGATTAGGAGCATTTTACTGCAAAAAAAAAAAAAAACCTGTTTTTGATGCTGAAATAGAGCTTCTTTGTTTATGTCTTTTCTGCTCAAATAAAGCATGTTTATGTATATTTATTATGGTGAATGAAAGTTTTTGCACTGTAATATATCTTGATTGTGCCTGCTTTGATGCTGAGTTGCTGGTTGGATGAAAATTGTCTTCCTGCTCGAATAGAAGCTCATCAGTATGAAAGACCATTATGAATCTGAATGAGATCCTAATTTCATTGAAAAGTTTAGGGTTCAGAAAACTTGTTTGACCTATAAGCATTTTTAAGTAGTTTAATTGTTTCTTAGTTTACCCATTTTTATTGGCATGCTACTATTAGCAATGGAGTGAAAATTCACATACATTTGAAAATTTATCCTTTGTGTTCAAGATGAAATAATGGTGTCATTTTTCATGCCTTCAACTATCTTCTGTTGTGATTTTTTTCACACTTAGTCAAAGATTTATTGCTCATATATTTTACTGGGATTAGAATTTAGATGCATTCAAATATGAAAATTGCATTTGAAACTTTCAACACACCACCCTAAAAATCAGGAAAACCCCTGGTAAACTCGTATTCATATTTCCAAACACCCTGTCTCATCATTGATGGTGTCTCTAATCTTGCTAGCCTTGTAATCTTCAGACCTGTTATCAAAAAATTTAAAATTCAGACCCAATTTTCAAGTCTGATTCTCCAGGCTCTATGATGACTATGGGTGTATTGGCTCATAATACTAGCATGTGGAGGCGGTCAGAATCTGTGAAAATCGATTTATTTCTTTACCTCAATTCATTACTATCGTAATTGAAATTTCAGCAACACTCATCTGTGATCACAATATTCTATTATAGGTTTAAGGTCATCATTTTCTTTACCTCTTCATTTTTTTCTGTGATGCATATGAAGTGTTTGTAAAAATTTCAGTACAATTTTCACCCCTTATTTAGTGTTTGTAAAAAGAAACATCTTGAAATTGTCAACAATACTACTGTTTTTTCACTATGCCGTGACCCGTGAGTGTATTATTAGATTTTGAGTAACTTACTAGATTCCTACATTATTTGGTTTTGTAGGTATAAAGGAAGCTCTTTATGAGTATCTTATTAGGTTTTGCCACATTGTCTTGAACTACAAGACGACATTAAAATCAAAATTCCCTTATAAATAAAATTTATAAAAGAGAAACTGCATTAAAACTAGTACTTCACTAATCCTGTTCAGCAAGAAGTGAAGTTTTGCATAATGACAGTTCATTCTCTCAATCAAATTATCTTAGACTGAAGTGTTCAATGAAATGAAAGTGTAGACAAAAAAAAACAATATTTTGTCGGCTTCTATTGATGTTTTGAATGTATAATTGCACCCAAATTAGACCATTCTGATTGATATCTTTTATTTTGTTTTGTAATGCAGGGCAATATAAAGATTCCTATACAGTTACTTTAAATAATGAGAAGGCTATTAGATTTTGGTAGGAAAGCAATGTTCTACATAAGGGTCCTTTCAGGCTACGAGGAGCGTCAAATTCGGTCTTATAGATTACAGCTTCAAGAACGCCTCAATAAGGTAAATTTACTCAGTCTTTATGTTGGCAAAAGTGAGAGTGCTGGGCTCTACTCCATTGGTGGATGAATGGCTATCTATTGTGTGGTTCTCTTTCTTTTATTGATTAAAGACTCCTCTTGGCATGAATTGTTTTTTATTTTCTTTTATGCAATAATTCCCAATATACATGTTGGAAATATAACTATACTTTGATACCTAACCTATGAATCACTATGTTATGGCTTAACAAGGAGTTTAAAATGATGGTGGAATGTTTGACCTGTTGATTTTGGTAGATTCTACTTGTTCCCTGGTCTTTACTTGGGCATGGGACAGACCGCGTTAGATAAATTAACCATGGGTGGAGTTCAACTATTGTATTTATGACAGCTTAAAGCTCTTAAGCTATAGATGCAGAGTGGTTTTGAAAATATTGCTAAATCCCATTTGATGAATAACAAGTATAGATACGGTCTTGCTATGTACAGTGAAATATGATGTGTTGAATTTTTCCACAGCTAAAAAATCTGTGTTACTTTCTTGATATTGAAGTTATTAGTGTCAGGCATGTATACTGCTTAATGCTTACAGAATTTTCATTTTGCAAAGCGGGGGTTGCTCATAAGCTGTCCCACAATGGCACAATGAGTTTCTACCGAAAACACCCTGCACTGCTTTTGTATTTTCTCTTTGGTTTCTTTTGTGTAGTAGTGTCTGAGCATGAGGTAGTTCTCCTTGATCATGAGTTCTAGGGCATTCACAAGTCATGACTAATTTCAAGATTATGTTTTTTGTACCATCTAAATTAAGAATTTGGTTTTTTTGTACTCGAATCTGTTGAAAATCCGAACTTTTGAAGTAATGGTGCCTTCAGTGGAAGACACGACTAAGCTGCTTCTTTATGCTATTTCTACACTCTCCAACTAACTTTGATTCATGTTTGTTGCTTTAGTTTTCTCATTTACTGGCAGCAGTTTTTACTTTGATTCATGTCAGTTGCGTTATCAGTTTACTGTTATTTGGAGCAGGCCCAGGCGAAGAAGGAAGCTTTGAAGACAGTCCCTGAGCAAATTATTTTATCTGAAGTTAGGAAAATGGTGCAAGACATGCAAGCTATGAATAAGAGGTTAGAAGAAACTGTAAGTCTCTCTCATGTTACTTATTTTTTATAAGTATCCTTGCTCGTGTGGTCGTGTACTCCTTGAACTTCTTCTGCTTGTATGGGACAAGGGCCACTTCCGAGTCCTTAAATTTTTATTTCCTGTCTTCTCATGTTATTGTATTTCAGGAGGCTGTGTTTGAAGAGTACTTTAAGCCGATTGACAAAGAAGCAGCCATGATAGTGAAAATGCAGCTTGATGGTGAAGAGGAAAACATGAAGAATATGATGAAAGCAATGCAACAGCAGGCCATGCTGGAGAGAGCTGAAATTGTAAAAACTGCCGAATTACAAAAAGAAGACACAAAGCCACAGATACTGGAGCAATCACCTGACCTACCAAACAATGCTGAAAAGCTACGGACGTAGGAGCAATTGCTAGCCAACTCATCACGTACTGATGCTAGGTGGTAAAATTCCTATGACGCGTTCTTTAGACTTGGTGTCGAGTAGTAAAATGGATTTTGCATAATCCACTCCGGGCGAGCTTTTTTGATAGAGAGTTTGCTGCTTCTTGATTTGAATAATGAGGTTGCTCTTGACACTGGAGTTGAGTGTCATATGTATTTTCCTTAGAACCCAAATCAGAATTTTGGGTGTTAACTTTTTATCATGTATCTTTTCCTTAAAATAGAATTTGTATTCTCTTTGTCGACAAGAGAATGGGAGAAATATTATTTATGAATGACAGCAAAATTTTATATGTTCACGCAAACTAAAAGTCACAATTTTCCGACATACATGTTACACAATGATGGACTCTGTTACATAAAAATTGCAAAAAGTATTACTATTGATACAGCTTCATTTGCTTTGTAGTCAATTATTAGTTCATTGAGACAAAGCTTCATTCGCTTTCAGTTTGGTTGGGAGCTTCAAAGTTGTATCATTGCTACACGAAAACTAAAGGGGTTTTAATTGCTTAAGAGATTGGGTTTTACTTTGTTGAGAAACCTGTCCAGAATTACCGCTTCATTGGATTTCGTCTCCAATAAGATTTTTCTAACTGTAACAGCTATTGTATAATGAGAAATTCAATAAGTACTTTTTGAGGTGAAACAATGATAGATGTGAGAGTGCAGAATAAAACTAACTATTAACAAAACACACACTCTTTTCAGTTGAAAAATTATATTCTCGATCAAGTGCATGTATATCTGTATCTTTACAAATCCTCAATTGGTATTAAAAGTTTAATATTTAAAAGATCAACTTGAAAGTGAGAAGAGCAACACAAAATAGGAGGTGATTAATCATGTATGAAAGTGTGAAAATCAACAATAATACACTAAATGATCATATTTAATATGTAATGCATTAGGTATTTCCCCTGTTTCAATTAGGACCGTCCTACTCTCATATATCTTTGTTTATTTTTTTATAAATATATAAAAATAACGATAAAACACAAATTATTAAAATTGACAGTTGACAGCGTAAAATATGAAATACACGCAAAAAAAATCCGAATCCATTCGAATAGGACATACCACTTGATAAACAGAAACTGGTACCAACTACCAAATCATTTGAGAAGGCCACAAGTCAATAGTCACTAAATTTTGTACTATGACTGCATTTATTTTTCTTAGTAATATGCTGTTTGCCTTTTAAATTAGTTTATTCACCGAAAACGTTTATGATCCAGCGATATATTATATATATACATAGTAACATAGGTATTATAAGGCCCTGTTTTTGTCAGAGCTTATCTGTAGATCAGTTCAGTTTAGTGAAAATATAATTGATGAAATTCAGGTTAATTCAGTTATGCTGATTCCATTTTTCGATACATCATTTTTACTTCAATTCAGTTCAGTTTAATTCAGTTCAATTCAATTCAGTTCAGTTTAGTTCAGTACATGGTGGAAATAAGATCTAGCAAACAGGGCCTAAATGCTAGAGTGGGATTATGCGTGTATTTCTATTTTGGAAAATAGAAAATCAGTTGGAGTTGAGGAGAAAGTTTACATAAATTTTTGCGTGATAATTCTCTATTTTGTAAAAAACTTAAACAAACTTGTTGAACTTGCTCTAAGCTTATGGAACCAAATATTGTATTTCTAGTTTAAAGATCATACATCCTAAGGTAAATATATATTACAAAATTACAATTTAGAATTTTAACATACAATTTAGAATTATTTCGGTAAAAAGGACAGCATCAATATAAGGAAAATTAAATATTTAAGATAAACTCTAAAACTTTATCCGTTCTCCTAAGAGCAAGTCCAACAGAATCTCTAAGAGTTTTTTTAAAATAGAGAATGAAAACCTATATTCTCCAAATATATTTTGTTTAACTCTAACAGTATCTCTATTTTAGAAATTTTGTTAATTACTCTTTCCTTTTTTGTGTGTAGAGATTTTGAGAAAAGAAAATTTCCAAAAATAGCTTTTATTTCCTTGTCGCATGATTTTCGTTCGGCAAATTTATTTTTGTCATTCTGCATATATAGCAAAGCAAATCTTCTCTCTCATCAATTTTGCTATAATAGCAAATGGGATAGCAAATCTGTTGGAGTAGAAAATCTCTAAAAAATAAGAAAATCTCTACTATACCGATTTGTTGGACTTGCTCTAAGTCCTGGTAAATAATCAATTCATCCCTAAAGGGAACTATAATAGTTATTCGCTTCAAAATGTGTGTGGAATAAACGATGTCGTATTTGATTCAGTATATTTATTTTAGGTATTTTGTTAAATTATGGTATAAAATATTAATGTATTTTCTTATGAATTTATGGTATTAAATATTGCACTCTTTTAATTAAGCCTCAATTCAATATTCTCTTCTGAGAACTTGCGTGATAGTTTTTTGAGGAGCTCCTATTTTTTCCTTGTCGTATTTGATTTAGTATATTTATTTTAGGTATTTTGTTAAATTATGGTATAAAATATTTATGTATTTTCTTATGAATTTATGGTATTAAATATTGCACTCTTTTAATTAAGTCTCAATTCAATATTCTCTTCTGAGAGCTTGCGTGATTAGTTTTTTGAGGAGCTCCTCTTTTTTCCTTTTAGAGGTTAAAGAAATCCTTTTTGATGTATTCATAATATACATTTTCCATATTTATATTTTGCAACTTTATATATATGTATTTGATCTCTAATACTCTTCCATCACAATTTTTTTCTTCTATCATGCCGTAAATTTGTGGAAGTTTGAGGTATGTCTGAAGATTTATATCATTTTATTTTATTTATAATATTGTGAATTTGGTGATTGTCCATTGCTTGATTTCATGTGGAGACGACTATAAACTCACAAAAATGAGTTTAAACATCATCTTTCAAAATCCGTAGGTAGAGTTTTTTTCTCAATTATGCCTAAATATTAAATTTTGATAATAGTGTATCAAAGTTTTTGATTATTATTTTGATGATTTTTGTGCTATCCTTTAATGATTAGAATTCAACATATCCCTGGTTTTTGTTAAGATTATAATATTGTTTTATTTTAAGTCATTTTGCTTAATGTGTACCTTTGTATACATGAATAAACAAAGATTAGAAACTGCAAACTCCAATTCTTATGCGTTTATATTTATTTATAATGAGATGATTTCTTTTCATTTTTATTGTTTCTTGAGGTCAGAGAATTAGTTAGTTTTGATTTCGTTATAGATTGATCGACATTCAATATTCATTAGTTGATATATTTATTTTATTCTTATCGTTTTGTGCAATTTTGTGTTTTGTTTTTCTTGAATGTAAAGCATGTGATCAATTTTCAATCACCGCAATGAGTACATGTAGCATTTTTAAACATCCTATTTTTGTACATTTTTATTTGACTGGACGGGTTAATTTATCCAATTTGTTATATTTGTGTCTCTTTACCCACGATAATGATCATTATAATCGATTACTTGATACACTCATGATTCTTAAAAAATTGAACACTATACTCAATTTAGGTGATTTAGTTGATTCCTTACTATATTTTAGAACAAGGAGAATATTACATATCTCAGGAAATAAAAAGAACAAGGGGATTTATATATTTTTAGATAGGTGAAATCAAGTATTTCCTATCCTTACCTTACCTTTTACAATACGGTTTTTCTAACGAGTGCCCTAGGGCACTCGATAACCATGGAATATTTTGTGTGAATCCGTGTATTATATGAGTATTTGTGCATGGTTAATGACTACGACTGCATTGGTAATATAAATTCATCTTTCGATTAATTCTCCCTCGATCATCGAAATGGTTCCATCAATACTCATTTAAATCATTTCCCTCTATTACCATTTTACAAATTTCCCTCCAAAATTCTAAACACATCACCGACGTACCACTTCCGGGTTGTATCACAAACGCTTGTTTTTCCAAATCGCTTTGTTCATACCCCTACTTTTGTCATTTCGGATTAAAAATAAAAGGTTAGAATTAATATGGACATCATATGAAAGAAAGATATCCATATTTCACATTTATCTGCAACTCCAAAATACATATTATTTGTCTCACATTCAATTCTCCCTCCCTCAATAAAAGTATATGTTCCTCATGTCGTCATTGTACGATAAGATGGAAGGAAACGTATAGCAACCCATGTTTATGGTCGGCCATGAATTCAGTAACATGCAATTCTTCAATTATACGTATTATCATATCGTATATATTTAAATTCTAACCTTTTATTTTTAATTCGAAATGACAAAAGTAGTGGTATGAACAGAGCAATTTGGAAAAACAAACGTTTATGATCGTACCAAAATATGCAGTGGTACGTCGGAAATTTGTAAAATGTAAAATGTCAAAAGAGGTAAAGGAATTAAATGAGTATTGATGAACCATTTCGATGATCGAGGAGAATTAATCGAAAGATGAATTTATACTGCCAATGCAGTGATTAACCATGCACAAATACTCGTATAATACACGGATTCACACAAAATATTCCATTGTTATCGAGTGCCCTAGGGCACTCGTTAGAAAAACCGTTTACAATATAATCTATTTTGTACCTTTTATTACAGTTTTGGCACATATAACATAATTGATAGACACTATAATAATATTGTTTAAATCTTCGGGAAAATTGGGATTAAAGGCCGTGGAACATTAGATATTAGTAATTAGGGTGTATGTTTTACATAATTTCTGAAAAAGACAGTGAATATTAACTTATTTTTAATCAATATGATTATTAATACAAAAAGATAACAGTACCCTTATTTTTATTTTTATTTTTAAATTCCTTATATTTATTTATATTCAGTTTAGCTTTATTTATTTAGCTCCAATTTAAATAAAATTTATTTCTGATCAAATCATTTCAATTCAGTTCAAAAAAGTCAAATTCATATGAACTTGATGAAATTTTATTCAATTAAATACCAAGGAAGTGAACTAAATTGGATTTCAAAATTTGAAAAAATTATGGAGCTAAATTAAATTGAATTTAGGAAAATCCAAATTGAATTGAATTGACCAAAAAAAAAAAGTAAATGTAATTGAATTGAAGTGAACTGTATTGAATTTTTACCAAGATTTTGATTGCTTTTAGTGAAGCGGTACTTTTTTTTTTTTTTTGGATTAAACCACCATTGGTGGAGGGATTATATTGGCTTCCCCATGCCGTAAATAACAATAAACTGAAAGAAATACAGTTGCCCGAAGGCGATATTTCCTAGGCTTTCGCCCAGAAGCTAGGTGTGGCCCGGAGGCTGTGATGCCCGAAGACGATAATTCCTAGGCTTTCGCCCGGAAGCAAGGTGTAGCTCGTAGGCTGTGATGCCCAAAGGCTTACATCAAAAAGGGAATAACTCGTAAAAGCTAGGGTCTAAAAACTACCTGACAAGCGTAGCACCTTAACTCGCATTCTAAACTATCTAATCGAAGTCTACCAGTCTAGATACAAATGATACCAAGACCAGAAGCCCATGAGGTTTACCCTCTCGCCAATAAAGGGTTAAGAGGGATGTAACAAACAAATGGGCAAGGATGCTCCCCAAGTCTGCCAGGACAGTTCCACAAAAAGGACCAATTCCAAATCATATTCCCTACAACTATAACATACACTAATATAAAACTAAAAACAAGGATACAAATTGAAACAATACTACCAACAATTCTGACCAGGTGCTGGTCTCACCGGCTAGATGTTCCAGTAGTATTCAGAAAATCAGACTACGCTAAGATATTGTCGTCACTTTCCGGTAAGTCTCACGGTAAAAGAAACCCCAGTCAGTTCAGACTCTATCAACTCAAAACTCTCACTCTCCGGATCATCTCACGGTAAAAGAGATTTTCCAGAAAGCTATGTGACAGTAACAAGCACGTATGAATGCTATCTAACACGCAACAAACTGAGTAAATCAGTCTCCACGATCTACTAATCTAATGAGACAGATTCGCCAAGAAGTGAGTTAAAACTACTTTTGATTCGGATTTCTCCTACTGCTCAAAAAATTGCTCAAAAAATAGATTAGAAGCCATAACAAAGTTTACCGAACTAAAAAGGACCCGTCGGAAACTCAATTAGGCAAATAGCATTCGTCTAACATTCTAGCAAAAACACACAATAAGCACTTATCCCTGTTGGAAAAAAAAGCTTAAAAATAAAACCAGAAAGGAAAAAAAGAATGGAATAAACCACCTCCCTCCTAGCTTGTCCAGACCAAAAGAATCTTCCTGTGAACCAAACCGGTCTAACCCGAAAAAACTAGACCAGGCCGATGACCCAGATCTTGAATCTGCAGCGGTGTGGCCGGCGGCGCTCCAATCTGTGTCGTGGCGATGGCACCGAACTGCTCGGCGGCATGCCAGGACTAGCCGGAAAAATGGACTCCAACGACTGGCCGATCGCGGTAGTCCAGGATGGTGGCCTTATGGTGCTCGTGGGCGGAACCGATGGTCAGATCTGCTGCTCCGGTGTTGACGGAAGGTCTGGCCGGAAAAGTCTGTAAATTGTCGGAGGGGTGGGTATCCGTGAGAGGTAGAGTGGGCGGTCTAGAAGTGCTAAACTAGGTTGGGATTGGAGGCCACCGGCCGGTGGAAGCACCGGCGGCCTCAAAACGTAGATCTATTGTTGGGGTGCTTTTCGGCGAGAGAGAAAGGGGCAGGAACGTTGGAACATTCAATGAATCAGAGTTTGATCAGTGAAGCGGTACTAAATTAAACTAAAGAAAAGTGAACTTGAATCGAATTGAATGCGTCCCATTTTGAATGATCTGAATAAATTTATATTAAATTGAACTAAAGGAATTGGTTTGAATTCAACTAAATTTGAATGAATAAAAAATTTGATGAAAATGAACTGAATTGCATACTACTAAAGTGAACCAAAATGAACCAAAATGAACTGAACCGAACCAAAACTACGTAAAATGACATAGGGCTAACTTGAACTATTTTCATTATAAATACATTTATTTAGAGTGAACTTATTGAAACTAAACTTAATTTAACTAAGCACAAATGATCTAAATAAAAATAATAGAAATAGGGGTATTAGTGTCTTTATATTAATAATCATATCAATTAAAATTAAGTTAATTATTCACTGCCCTTTTTAGAAATTATGTGTATCTTACACCCCACTTTCCAATTTCTAATGTTCTCCTTAATCCCAATTTTCCCTCAATATTTTATTAAATACTTCATTAAAATGTATTTAACCTATTAAAATACTTCATACTATAATAATATGCCTTTTTAAACTCTATTTAACCTACGTCATATCATTATCTTCACATCTTTTATCTTTAGCCGCTAGCTAATATATATAGAATTCATAATATTTTTGCTAAAAATATATCAAATATTATTTTAAATTAGACATGTGCTGATTATATTGTATAGTTAGACGTTGTTAGTATGTTATATTAGTAAATTTGTACAGATATGTTTTTGTAATTATAATAGTAAATTTGTTAATATAAAATTCTACTGATTGTTAAAACATATAATTTTGAAAAATACCTAAACCTCTCAAATAAGCTGACCTTATTTGAGACTTTGTGTTGGGATTTATTTTTTATCCAATTTTGTTGGTTCAGTTCTTTTGAATATGAATATTTTGTCTATTTGACTTGGGAGGAATGGTTCATTATTACATTTAAAAGAATTTTTAATTAATTTTTTAAATTTCGTTTCTTCAATAATATAAAACAAATACATATATTATCATATTTTCAATATTTGGTTTGGTTTCACCTAATATTTCATATTACTATGTTAGTACAAATACTACAATCATTAAATTTATTATATAAATTAAAATATTTAGGTATTTAAAATATACCGCACAACGTGCGGGTGAGCCCAACTAGTTAATTTGATTAGTAATTAATGGTGATGAAGTTTTTTTTTTTTTTTAAGAAATTCTTTCATGGTACTGGGAAACGCCCAGAAACGATTACAATGAGTGGAATTGGTATCCAATTCGACTAGTATATTACAAGAACAACCGAACAAAATGTCAACCACACTTATAGTATATGTCTATATGAGATGGTATAAGAAAAAATTAATAGTAAATAATAATAAAGTGGGAACGTGCATGGTCAAATATGAGTTACAAAAATAAAGGCCCAGAGAGAGCTTAAACCGCTCACCTGCTAATTAAAGGGTTCACCAGAAAGGCAGAGACTACCGTTTCAAATTAAAACCGCCATTTTGCTTTGCTTTGCTCACACAAACTACCCGTGCCTTCCTTTTCCCACCCAATTTCTATCTACCCTTTTTAGCACCATCTCTCTCTAACCAATTTACTATTTCATGCATTCAACTTGCAAATTTTACTCTACATATATCTTGTTATAAATGTACTATGTTTGGCCATAATTGTGCTAATAAGCAAAACTAGTTTAAAAGAGTTTATTTTGAAATCTCCTATAACCTCTGCTTTTGGTCAAAAAAATAATTTATACTTTCACAAAAATAAAACCGTCTTATGATAATTTATTGAACACTAGAAATTGATGTGCTTGTTGTACTTGTAAACATAACATCTAAAAAGTAATGCCAAATACAGACTATATATACATGGATTGTTTAGTTACACAATTATACATATGTAACTCAAACTTCAATCATACCTTGCACAATTATACATATGTTCCAGCCAGACATAGGCTATATATATGTGTGTGTGTTTTTAGATCGAATACCTTGCTAAATTTGTTTAAAAGAGATTCACCTCCCTCACGCTGGATTTGTGAGTGGCATAAGATTTTGTTGTGTGATTTATTCAAAGAAAATAAAAACTTTGCGTGACATGTGTGTATATATTGATCCAAATACAGGTGACCAACAATCCCAGAGGAAAATGAAACCAAATCGTTGAGTAAAATCGCAGTATATGTATATATTAATCTGTATATATCGAACTGCATCTGTTATGCACCTATAACATGAAACATTAAACCAAAAAGTCAAAACCCCATTAATAATAATACATTCCCCAGAAAAGTATAAAAAAATGTTAAAAATACAAGATTAATTTTTCGAACTTTCCGATGAAGAGTACTCCACCGTCCGGCAGTAAAAGGTAATTATTTCTCTTTTCACCGTCCGGGGTGATTTTACTACCTCCTCTTGTTCTTGCTCCCCAGTAACAGCGAGAAGTAAAACAAGATCCTGAAGAAAAATCCCCATGCAATGGTGATGAACAAGCACGCAAACTTACTAAGCTCAGTAACTCCCTGCTGACTCAGAATATCCACTCCGGTCGTCACGCACGTGTTGTTCCTGATCCTCATCCCCAGCGTGTTGCTCATCGAGTCCAGCAGCCGATCCTTCAGCGCGTCCGGCACCGATCCCAGCGGCGTGCTGTCGAAAATCTGAATCCCCCGGACGAAGCACTTCAGCGGATTGTCGAACTCGTTCTGCAGAACCGCCTCGTATGGGTATTTCACCAGAGAGATGTAGTGGAACCATATCCAGTACGCCGGAATGCGGTCCCGGTTGATGAAGAAGCCGCTGAAGAGGAGGAAGTAGGCCAGGATGGCGACGACGATGGTGTACCCGAGCATCACGTGCGGGACCACGCCGGAGAGGAAGGTGACGAACGAGTTTCCGGCCCAGAAGGAGGCGAGGATGATGGCGAAGTAGAAGAAGAATCCCGATGAGCCGCCGTCGAGCCCCACGGCCCAGAATGTGATGGCGGCGAAGGCGAAGGAGAGGAAGATCAGCGCCGGGAGAGAGACCAGCGCGTGGGAGAGGCAGTAGGAGATTCTCCGGTACGCGTTGTAGGCGGTTTCCCGCATGAATATGTACCGCTCCTGGAGGAACACCGGCAGCGCGTCGGCGCACGTGTAGAAGGTGGTGGACATGGCGAAGGCGAAGAAACCTAGCCTCTCTTGCACGCCCTTTGGGGAGTTGTCCAGCTGCCAGAACATGGTGGCGAGGATGAATCCGGTGACCAGCACCGCCCCCATCCTGATCCCGAACAGCTCCGGCATCCGCCATGAGTTCTTGAACGACCGCCGCGACAGCACCGCCATCTCCACCCACACCGGGTTGGCGTAGGTGGGGACCATGGACGAAGGGCTGGCGTCCTTGTTGGTGGCGCCGGAGACTAGCTTTCCCCGGGAAATGCTTGCGCTGATGGCTTCCTTTAAAGATAGCCCCCTCGCCGGAGATGAAACGACGCCGCTTGCGGCGGCGGTGGCCTCCCGCTTCGCGCTCTGCCATGATTTGTTGAACTCCACTAAGCTGCGGGTCCCACCGGGTGATCCTTCCAGTTCCCGGATTAGGTCAAGTGCGAATTCCGTTCGGTTCTCGTTCTCCGGAATTGGGTGGCCGAAGTCGGAGAAGAACTGGGGGAGATGGGTCGGGGGCCCACTGTAGACGGTGTGGCCACGGGAGAGGAAGATGAGGCGGTCCAGCAGGCCCAGGATGCGGTAGCTGGGCTGGTGGATGGACATCATCACAATGCTGCCGCTCTGCGCGATGCGCTGGAGGACCTTGATCACCATGAAAGCGCTGGTGGAGTCCAGCCCGGAGGTCGGTTCGTCGAGGAAGAGGATGATCGGGTCGTGGATGATGTCTATCCCGATGGATACGCGCCGCCTCTCTCCACCGGAGACACCGCGGTGGCCTTCGTCTCCGATGACGGTCTTGGCGGCGTTGCGGAGCCCTAGCTGGTCGATCAGTGCCTGGACTCTGGCCTTCTTCTTGGAGGCGGAGAGCGACCGCGGGAGGCGGAACTCTGCGGCGTACATTAGGGTTTCCTCCACCGTCAGCATCGGGTAGAGGAGATCGTCTTGCATGACGTAGGCGGAGATGACTTTCAGCAGCCGTGACTCTAAATGCTCGCCGTTGAGGGTGATGGAGCCTTTCAAGCTCTCCTTGGATATCCTGTTCGCCAGAGCGTCAATCAAGGTCGATTTCCCTGACCCCGACGCGCCGAGCACCGCCATGAGCTCTCCATCACGCGCCTCGCCGGAGATGTCGTTAAGAAGGACCTTCGTTTTCGAAAAAGCTGCTTCTCCGCCGTTCGGGTCCGCCGGCGGCCTGGTAATCCCACCGCCAAGAATCCCCGGAAGCCCAATCTTGCGGCGATTCTTCACGCTGTAGGTGAGGTTGTTGAAGGAGAGGACGAACGGAAGCGCGCGGTTATCCAAGCCGCTGCCGTCGTTCACGTCAAGAACCTGGTGAGTCGGCGTCTCGTCTCCGTTGGCCTCCTTGCTGGCGTCCCCGACTCGCTTCAGGAGCTGTCCAAGAGTTGGCGAAATACACGCGCTGGCGGAGGACATCTGCAGCGCCGCCTGCTGCCGCCGGTCAAAAAGCTCCGGCAGCGGGGAAACATTCGTTGCAGCAATCCGCGACATTTCTAACCAAAATCCTATGGGGAAAATGAGTAGTAGTACTCGAAAGATTGCACGGTTTTTATGTATAGTAATAAAATAATGATCACGATGAAAGAGAGGGAGACATATTTATAGCTGTATTTCTCACTGTGTGTTTTTCCTTTCTCCCCCTTCCAATTTTTTTTTTTTTGTATTTGATGAGAAATGGTTTATGGAAGATGAGAGTTGGGATAAGTATATATAATGAGGACGTTTTTGGAAAGGTGTAGAAGTATAGGTGTAGTGTGTGTGGCTGTGTGTGAAATTTCAGAAAATGAGAAAAGTCAACAATAATATTTTGGGTGACTTGAGGAGGAGGGTGAAAGGGGGAAAGAGGTGACCTAAATCTCCTAATCTTTGGTGCACACGTCTTGGTATTTTTAAGAAATTGTGGGTTTTTTAATATTACTTTTTATTTTTTATGCAAATTAAAATGGTGTTGGTAGAGTGGTGTGAAGGTGGAAGTAGGTGTGGATGGTAATCTACTGTTGTTTTAATTAGCTAGACTTAATTTGCCTTAATTGGCGTTTGGAGTTACAAAAGTCACCCATTTTATTTACTCATATTCATGGAACATTTAATTTTTTTTGAGGGTTATGTCCATGATAATATTGATAGCCCCTTTGGATTTAATTATTCTAGTTACAATTCTTTGACCATTGTCACTTGCATAATTACACATTAGGCCAAGATGGTGTTTTTGTCCTTTTTATTCATGAATGCCATAGCAATTTCCTTTGAGTGATATAGTGACATTAGGTTATTCTCTTTAACTTGTCTACATCTTAGTTTCAATTAAGTTTAGTTTAGTTCCGTAAATATATGTTATAACATTTTTTGTAAATTTATAATTCAGTTCAAATCAAATCAACAATTGAATGACTGGTTCATTTTAAGTTATTCTATTTTGTTCAACTCAGTGTAAATTTAAGTAAGTTATAAAATGACGATTTTCTTTGCTACACTGATCTCTATTCCTTTCATTCCAGTTCAGTTTTTATTCAACTAGAATTATCTACATACAAACTGTAAGAAGAATTTATGGCAAATGAAAATCAATTAATTAGATATAAATGCCTATAGGTGGTTATAACTTAAGAGAGGGGAATTTTTTTATGTCAAATGAAAACTAATTAATTAGATATAAATGCTATAGTTGGTTATAGCTTAAGAGAATGAAGAGGTTAGATAGAAATGTTGTTCACATTGACCAAAACCGAAATGGAGCATAGGACAAGTTTGAAGAAGTAAAGGCAGTCAACAATTAAAGAAGCCAATATTAGTACTCAAATGACCAAATTTAGTTTGGCAAAAATATGGGTTAGCAATATTAAGCAGTTTTTTGCAGTAAAAAGTACTATGAACATTGAACAATGAACCCAGAAATTGCATGGGGCGATTACTTGAGAATTTGAACATAATGGCGGCGGTTAACCGTTGACCGCACACGGCACATTTAATATTTGACGGATGACGGCACGTCAACTTAATTCTTCTCTCCTACTACTAGCTTGCTACGTACTATGAAATGATTTACTATATATATTCCACCTAGTACTACAAATACAATTGTAGTCCATTTTAAAATATATTTGTTACTTTTATATTTTATAAAAATTAAAATTAACAGTTTCTTTTTATAGAATTATTAACGCTTTAATACCCATTTTTTAAAATTAATTCTCTTATCTTTAACATTTTGTTTTTCTAAGGTTATTCATGGCAGAATTAAATCGAAACGGAATGAGAATTAACGTATTAAAAATAGGACCGTTATCATTAAAGTAGTCTGAATTTCATAATATTCTCTATATGTTGAACTAAACAAATCAGTTAAATTTTATCACATTAACATTATTGATATCGAATTGAACATATTTAAACTGAAATATAGTTTGGTTAAAAATTATGGCTTGTCCGTTTAGTTTACTAGTGTGATTATTATACCCAACGAACCACATAAAACCATGTAATTAATTGCTACGGTTTTGGGTGGAGCTCAACTGATAACGTGAACCTTCCTTTTCCCATTGTCGTATATAATGGCTTTATGTACGAAAACAATCCGAGGTTGAGCTAGTCTCTTACGTTGTTCTAGATGTAACGCTTGCTCGTGATTTTCATGTACTTGTATTATGTTTTTAACAATTACATCTTAAATGTTCACGTGATTAATTTGTCGACGTACCTATATACCATGTGATCCAATTGAAGAAAAAGCAAATCCTCTGCAAAACAAGAATATCCATTAATTAATTAATAGCTCATCAAAATTTTAACCATTCAATCAACTAATTTAATGGTTATTATAATTTCTTATCTTTTTTTTCTATTTTTAGTAATATACAAATTCTATTTTGAGACCTGTCTCTATAGAGACCAAGTACTATAAATAACTGTTATCGGTTGAAGACTTGAAGTTGTTATGGTGGATGAGTTTCAATCCCGATGTCGTTGTTAGATTTTAGGTTGTTGGTGTAGTCAGAGCTCAGCCGTCTCACATGAACCGACTCAATACTGGGCTTTGGTGTGAATTTGTACAAAATGTACCAAGGATTAAGAATGATCAATGAAATTGACTGAAAGACCAAGCAAAATGAATGAAATGTCAAATTAACAGAAATATCAAGGTAAAAAAAGGAATGCTCAAGGGAACTGACTGAAAGATCAATCAAATGGACTAAAAAATCAAGGAAAAACAGCAAATGATCATTCCTTTGGCCATTGGTCTCAACAATAACAGGTCTCCCCAAAACTCTCATTTAGTAATCTTAACAATCATTGTTTTTTTTTTTGGGCAAACCACCGTTGGTGGGGGGTTTTTATTGGCTTCCCCAAGCCTTATAAATATAAGAGTTTGTACAATGAATGAAAAAGAATAATAACAGGGCAAGCCCTAAAGGCTTGAAGACTTATCCTCCTAATGAGGTGCTTTATTTTGTAATAGAGAGGACTATTACAAGGACCAAAAATTTTGCCCTCAAAAAGAATGAGTTAGTATTCATTCTGTCAAAAAGAAATGAGAGAAGGAGAATGAGACATAGATTTCCACTTGCTTGTTAGTGAATCTCAAGGAAACACAAGTCAGCCTATGGAAATCTGTGTATCTCAGTCCTTAAACTCCAAGTTGAAACACCCCAGAATCTGTGATGTATGGGGAAGCAGCTCATAGTGATCACCAAATAGTTGGAGCAGGGCCATTTGTAGAAGAGCATGTACTCTTCATTTCCAAAGTATAGCTGACAGCTTGATGTACCTGCCATAGGAGAAGAACTCAGCAGTACCAGTACAAGTTTAATGATTTAAGATTCTAATACTTGGAATGTCAAGAAGATCCATGGCAATAAGATTTTGAACAGATTGGGGGACACTGTCTGTAATTAGACCAGATAAAGAGTTTTGCATGGAGTATTTGGATAAGGCATCAGCCACCGTATTAGCCTCCCTAAAAACATGTTGCAAAGTTTTTGATCCAACTAGCCTATGAGTTTCATCAGCAAGATTAAAGAGTTTCCAGTGTGCAGTTATTGGGTTAACTATCATGGAAACCCCGACTAGACAGTCAAATTCAATGATGAAATTATGGAGCCCTAGAGCATGACCAAACAAGATCCCATGTTTTATAGCTTTAAGTTCAGCTTCTAGTGGGGTAGAAGCATCTGTAAACTGGACAACATCATTTAGACACTCACCTAAGTTATTCCTACAGATGAAACCTAAACCAGCTTTACCATTTACCCAAGAAGCATCAACATTCATTTTTAAACCATGATTTGGTTTATTCCACTTTGAAGTGATGATCTTGGGTTTGGGCGTTTTAGTGCACAGGGGTAGAACATTGTTAGAGAAAAGATCAATATCAAATTGCTTGTCTATATGTACAGAGATCAAACAAATGGTTTTCTTAACAATTATTGGATTAGTTGATTGAATGATTAAAATTTTGAATAAAAATTTAAGTGAGAATAAATGAGGGAATGGAACGGTAATTCGGTAATATCATCCAACTATGGCTCAACTATATATATATTTTGAACAAATGGTCTCAACTATATATTATCGTTCTGAATTATTAAAAAATTCAGTTTAGAGAAATTGCTTGTCCATTCATATTCTATATTAATAATTACTTACAGTTTCTGGAAGTGCTGAGGTGCGTGCGTTACACTTGAGTCTGTATTTAAATAATGAATAATTAGGATACGGATACGGATACGGATACGTAGTTAAATACGTACGTAGGAAGTTGGTAGTTAAATGTAGATAGAGATACAGATAGATATATGGAATGGCAAAGAATCATCATTTGAACAAATCCTACCAAATTCTCAACTAACTCTCCTTGCATGCGAACTCCATACTAAAACTGAACACGAAAATGATACATAGGCACTCACTATAGTTATCAAAATATACGTACATTCCAATCTTACCATTTTATCATATACTATATACTAGCGTTGACAGGTCGCACCTTGCCCAAATTTTTAGTTTTTAAAATTTACATGTATTACTATGGCCAAATTACAATTTAAAATGTAAAATGTATAATTGTTTCGCATACAGATTTTAAACAAAAATAATAATTTGAAAAAGTGTTATGATCATTCTTTGTAACTCTTCTATTTGTTTATGTAATCATGCACTAAATATGAAAAAATAGTATATAATATTCTTATATTTGATATTGTAGCAATTGTTTATTTAATATCTTATTGCGTAAACTATAAATTGTAAATGTCTAGTACTATGTTGAGTAAATTATATCAATGCAAGAATGATTTTGGAGTTTTACAATTCATTTATTCATATTAGTTAAATTGAAGTAATTAATATGAAGAAGGCCATAACGGTCAAAATTATTGTTAGTGTAATTATGGTTATACAATATTTCTAATATTTTCTACGTTTAGATTGAAATCGCATAAAAGAATTTGACGGAGAGTTAACGGGATGGAAGATAAATTGTATAAGACAAAGAGTTGGTTTCGGTTTAGAAGCTAAAACTCTTTAGACGTTATTAGGTGGTCTTGTTTTTAAATGTGGATAAGTAGATGTAAGCATCTTTTATTTTATTTTTTAAGATAGATATAAGGCCCTGTTCTTTCAACCTTATGGGTGGATTATTTATGTTCAATTAAGTTCAATTCACCTTAATTAAAATTTAATTTAATTAAATTTAGATGAATTCAGTCACGCTGATTATTTTAGTTTTATCATATGCATAACACATAACATGGTGAGCAAAAATGCATTCACAGTCAATGATGTCACTAAGGCACTGTTCTACTATATAAATTCAGTTTTTGCTAAACTGAACTTAAGTAAATTGAAGTGGTACTCGATGGAACTGAATAGTTATAAGACTACATTTTTGCAAACTAAACCGGAAAAACTAACTGTATAAAATACAACTATAAAGAGATCAGTTTTGTATACAATCATGAACCTGGTTTACATGGAAATACAACTACAATCAAGTTGCTCCGTTAAATGTACGCCAATATCCGCCACCAAATCGCCTTGCGAGATCGCCGAACACGTGATTTGCAAAGACGTTGAGGCTAAACGCATCCACTCCGCCACCGCCATAATTCTTTTAGATGGAAATTGAGTAGCTTTAAGTCTAATTTATAGGCTGTTAAGGAGATTAAAGAAGAAGAAGAAGAAACGATTGATTAAATAGAGGTGAAATTAAGAGGGATTAAATTTGAAATGGATGGATGTTAAGGAAATTGAAGAAGAAACAATGGACGATTGATGGTTTATAATAAAGAGGGATTTAAATCTAAAACTGATGAGGAGTTGAAGAGCTTCAGAAAGAATCTCAATAGTACAAAACTTGGTCAGAAAATTAAAGACATTGAATGAAAGAAACTCCATTGGAGAAGAAGAAGAAGAGTAATATATGAGATTAAATTGAGGAAAATTTAATTAAGGTAGAGGAAGAGAAGGAGTTGCGTAAGATTAGAAATTTGAAATAAATAATTATAGTAGAAAATTAAGGTATGTGAATAATGAGATTTTATTGGAGGTCCATTTGGATTATTATCCAATTGTTTTTTTTAAAAAAAATTATGAAAAAATTAAGTAAATACATGATCAAAACAAACTAAATGAAGTAAATACAAAAGTCTTGTATATGTTTGTGCACGACTTAGAACTCTATTTCATATGCATCCAAAATTATGTTTTATGGGGTGATTGTCATATTCAATTGTACACAAGACTGATATCTCATTTCCATATTCGAGTGGTATGACCTGAAAAAAATTAAAAAATATTAGTGAATAGTAAATATTGAATGAAAAATACTATAGAAGGAATTTGAAAATACCTTTGCAAACCCCAATCACACATTATCCAACGCTCTCCACAATTTTACAAATAGTAACGCTTATAATAATCATCAAAAATCCATGATAACATGAGATATAGTTAAAATACCTTAGATAGTGAAATATCACATGCACGTACCATTGTAGTGTCACAATCTAGAATCTGTGTAAATACGGGGTTATGCTCCTGTAAAAATCAAAACAAAAAGTTTCATCAAATTCAGTAACAAATGAAAAATAAATTCAACACATTCTTTTCCAAAACTATAAAAAAGGGGAAATTAAATTTAAAAATAAAACACTGACTTCAGAGAAAGTTGTCAGCTATATGCTTCTAACCAAAATATATTGTAATGATGAAAGATCAAAATAACATGAAATGACCACTATATATAGATAAATTACATGAAGATGAAGAGTTGTTGAGAATAGTAGCATGAATGCATTAACTGGAAAAAAAGGAATCAATTGAATAATGAAATCAATGGATTAATTAAAGAATAAGAGGAAGATGATAAGGTGCTTCCGGTTTAGAAATTGGAAAGCCACACAAACAAAAATAAAGTTCAATAATTAATTAAGAAATTAAATAAAAGAAGAATGAATGGATGATTAATGCATTGAAGCAAATAATAAATTAATGAATATGGAATTGAAGAGGGTGGGGAGTTAAGAAAAATGGAAGAAACTTTTATATAACTAGTTAAGCACCATCTGCACGTTGTGCGGTGTATTTGAAGGGGAATTCTATTAAGTAGGTGGTAATGTAAAAATTATAATAAATACAATTATACAACAATATTGAAGGGGAGTTTGAATTTTGCTTTTATTGTTAATAGAAGAAAAGAATTGGTATATTACCTATTGAATGAATTAAACTACTATAATAGACTGCAACTGCATATGAAACCCTTCATCCGAGCATGCTTCGTGACTTCCTAAACCTTCCATAAATTATACATAAGCCTCAATATTCATTTTTTTGTGAAAGATGAAGAATAAATCATATCACTTAGTCAACAATTTTTTTATTTTTTTGAAAGACATCAATCCTTTTAAATGCAAATGTAGTTAAATCATTTGATGGATTTATTAGATATTTATGTATTTATCCATGGAATTATCGATCACGTGAACACTAACATTGTCGAGCCGACACAGTCAATCGTCAACAACAATCACCGATTGCGGCTTCTCGGTCAGCCCAAGATACCATACTCCCTAACCTGTCAAACCCATAAACTCATAACATTGTCAAACCTTCATTTTAAGGTTAATTATGTACCTTCTCAAAAGGTACACACATCGTCGAAAATCCTATTTTATTTTACATACCAAAAGAAAAGGCAATCCACCTTTATACACAGTTTCAAAAAATAAAAAATATATTTTTATTTCTAAAAAAAACCAAAATCATATTTTACATATAATAATTAAAATCAATAAAGATATACATATATTTCTAAAATCAAAATCAAGTAACAAAAATATTCTACCGTTTGACAATTGACAAACTAAAACCAATGTTACAAATCATATATTGTGTTATTTTTCTATTCGAAAAAAATCATACCAAATTAATAACAATTTTCCAAATCAAATATTGTGTTATTTATTTACTCAAAAATCAAATTTTATAATATATTTTGTATAATTTCTGAAATCCTATTTTATATGCAAATATTTCACTTAACATTCTATTCATATATTAACCGTAACTTTATCTAACTGAAAATTAACACATAAATGCTCATTAAATATTTTTCAAAATACCTAAATGGAAGAATCGACATTTTTGAACGTTGATCAATGTCGTTGATCAATATTTTCAAAATTAAAAACCAAAATCGAAATCAGACGGCCACAATATGGTAAGGAATTGTACCCTATGAAAATCGAAATACAAAGCACGATCGTAATGTCAAATTAGAACATCAAATTATTGAATATTGGGTATTATCTGATGATGTGTTACTTAATTATTGACGGTAGTAATGATTTGTTGGTGATGATGTTCCAGCCACGAAACTGATAACTAAAACCGCTCTACCATGCACCATTTCAGCACCAACGCATCATACACATGTGTTGCTGACTTGCATGTGTGTGATTTTCAGAGGAGCGAAAAGCCTTCCTTAGTTCCTTCTTCGTCGGCGTGATATCTAGTCGGTTTCCGGTGTTGAAGAAGATGATATCTAGTCGGTTTCCGGTGTTGAATAAGCCATCTTCTTCGGCATTTCTTTCATCATCCCTGTTCTTCCATTTGGCCAATTTATTTCAATTTTTATCCCCCAACTACCGTGCCGATCTCGGAGTCTAAGAGCATTTCCAATGGTGAGAGGTTCATGAGTAAAAATAGGTTCCAATTGTCAAAATTGTATTGGGCGTCAATGTGATGTAAGATTGAAAACTTTTATTTTGAAGTTTGGCTCTCCAATGCAACCATCAATTGTCACAAAAAATATTATTGAATTAAATATTGCATTTAGTTTTCAAATTCAAATACGGAATGATTAAATGATTTAATTAATAAAAAAGTTTAAATATGTTAAGTTGGCAAAGTGATGCCTTCAAATTGAGCATCAATGTATAGACCCCTTAATTGATGCCTTCAATCCATGTCATGTGACACATAATATTGATCCCTTAATTGATGCTTGGATTGGAGAAGATTTTTAGATTATGAGAGTATCAATCTTACGTGACCATCAATTTTTTTGATTGAGAGGCTTGCATTGGAGATGCTCTAACACCTCGTCATAATCGAATATATAGATTAACTTGACTATTCACGGAAAGTTTCACCAATGACAATATTTATATCAAGAAAAGATAATATTTGCACAAAGGATATGGGAAGATAATACTGTATTAATATGTTAGGAATATATTCTCTGATTTAGTATTTCCATTTTGCAAGTAAGGATTTAACTAAGACTGCAACTAAATATTTCAATAGGTTAAGGATAGAATTTTAAATTTACTATATTCAATTTTAAATTTACTATATTTAATAAATGACGGCTTAAGATATAGATCATTAAATGTCCAATTTTAAATTTACTATATTTAAAATATTTTACTTTATACGAAACGAAACGACGTCGTTTATTCCACACACTTTTTGAAGTGAATAACTATTCAAGTTTCCTTTAGGGATTAGTGTGTGAATTAATGGAAAGGGCTAGATAATGAGGTGGAGTTGAGGTGGCTCATAATGTGTCCTTCCACATGTCAGCATGTGAGGTTAGTTTTGTTAAAAAACCTTGTTTTCTTATATATAGTTAGATATTTGATCTTGACAAAAATTTTACATTCAAAAGTAATTCATAAAAACCTAAAAATTTTGGTAATATTACAATAATCTTGAACCAAAAAGGTATATGAACATAAAAGGAATATAAATCTTCATAAAATATATTAAATATTATTTTCTAACAATTAAAAAAAATCAACGTAAAAGAAAATGTGAAGCTACTGTATACAAATTAGTATGGCAAGGGACTCACACTTGATTCGTGGATAATCAAATATGCCAAATAATTAATGTACAAAGAAAGGGTAAATAAGGAAGTAAAATGAGAAAAACAATTAGCTGTTTCAGAAACGCTTTTTTTTAGCGTTTTGAAAATTAGCTTTTTGAATTAGGTTTTTGGGGCGTTTTGAAAATTAGCTTTTTGGGTCCAAACAGTTAATTCAAACAGCTCTCTTCACCAAACACTTTTATTAGCATTTTCAATTGGTCAAACAGCTAATTGGGTTCAAAAAACTAATTTTGCCCCAAAAATCTCTTCACCAAAAACCCCTAATTTTGAGTGCCGTGAAAGACAAACCAATACTACAACTCAACATGAAACTAGCTATAGAATTAGTATAAGTTTGTCATGTGGCTTTGTTGACGATTTCAATCCCCAAATTAATTAGAGAGATGATCCCTCACATGCATGCAAACGTAAGAAACCGAATCCACACTGTTCATCATGTGTATGTTTGGATCCCATTCTTTTCAATTTTTGCCTAATTAATCCCGTTCTGCAAAATATCAACACTAATGATGATAGAAAGTTGTATTGTGTTATATGGGTATCGATTGTGATCGCAATATCCAGATATTATTTCATTTTATGACTAAATCATCACGTGCCCTTGTTTGTTGGAAGAAAAAGGTGAACCGATTGAAATTGGATTCAACTCAACTTTACTAAAAAAATATATATTTAAAGTTACATATAGTTATTGAAAGATCTATCTACGTGATTTTACTCAATTGTTAAACCGTTTTCTGCGACACGAAAGCAATAAAAAAACAGGAAAACGGTAAAAACAAGTAATTGTTCACACATTTCATTGTCAAGCACCTACATCTATGGGACCGTACCGTATCAAAACCATTTCACTAGTACGTTAAAGATACAATTTACATAAACTTATCTTCACTACTTTACGTGGATTTCAAATCCCTTGCGTCAATCGGGCTGACTAGATCCCCTACCACATGAAGCTTATGGCTTGGTTTCCGATACTCTGGTTTCACAAGTCCAAAGTGATTCAATCTAGCAGCGGATTGTCCCTTTATAAGCTCAGTGTTGTGTCTTCAATCAACTCTTTGACACATAATCCTATCTCCAATTAAACATTTTCAAATCCTCAAGATCTTTGGAGATGAGGAAAATGGAATATCTTCAAACTCAAAATAGAAAAGATTTGCTCATCTTAAATCAATTCGAATTTTCACAAATCAGACCGAGTTGTAGATATCCTTAATTGTATTTCTTCCTGAAATAATACGTGCATAAAATATATCAATACTATATTTTAACCTTGCGTCTAACGTCTGCACATTGTCAACAGCTGGTTCAGATTGGTGTTGCGGCATGATTCTCATATTGGTGTTACAACACTATTTTCCACAAAGCAGCCAAGAATTTACAGTTATAATAATAGAGCTAAAGTTTATGTATACTCAAATTACCTCAATGGACGGAACTGTAGATTTATGGTATTTATTTAATTTTTTAATTTTAATTAGTGAGATATCTTTTTTATATATATATATATAAATTATAATCTTGGTACACGCCAAACCGCGATTAAAATAAATATGGAATCAAGCATCTAATTTACAATATAAAAGAGTAATATTCCCTTACCATTACAATATAAGAGCGTGTCCTCTCACTCATCCTAATTGAAAGAGGGCAAATATTGATTCTTTCACTCTTATGTAGTATAATCATTACATGTTTTGTTTTGTTTTTTTTTTTAAGAGAAGAACACCGTTGGTGGGAGGATTATATTGGTTTCCTCATACCGTAAATAACTAAAAAATAAAGATACAAGACCATTACCGACTATCAACCCTAAAGTAAGGGAAAATAGGGGTGGGATCAGCACCCAAGGCAAGGACTGTTGCCCGAAGGCTGTGTGCCCGAAGGCATATTCCTAGGCTTTCACCTGGAAGCAACGAGTTGCCCGAAGGCTCATTACATGTTTTGTGTTGATATTCTCACTTTTAAACCTGGTTTTTTACCTATTAAACTTCTGAGACAAATTCTCAATCGAAAAGTTAATTAATTTCTATTAAAGCCAACCAAAGTTATAAAACGGTGGATTCATCGGATTCAGTGAATCTAAATTGAAGTGAAAAAACGAATTCGTTGAGATTGGTCATCAGGACAAGTCTATTTTTTGCAATAGTTTAAAGTGATCACTGCCCTTTAATCTATGATATCTTTCCTGTTTAGAAGAAATGATTCGTAGGAGGAGTTATACTATAAGTAGGGTAATGCATTTTTGCGATAAGGAAAAATGAAAAAAGTCGTTCGATCATGTAACTAGAATTAATGGAAGTTTGTTCAAGAATAATTGGTTGCCCTTACTTTTAACTTCTTTGGTGCAAATACAATCAAATCAATTTGCTAGCCTTCCAAACGGACCAAACTCTAAAAGGAAATTGAGATTTGACAAAGAATGGAAACAAAGTATGCATTCATAAGATCCACTTTACGAAAAGGGAGGTAAAAGGTAAAACTAGAACACTAGTTATGTTTTGATGCAAAAAGAAGATTACGTGACACAACTATCATTTCAGTGTCACGAAATCTCCCTTTTTTTAATTAAGCACAACTACTACTTCGACATTTCACTTTTACATTTTACCTCACCTCTCCTTGTATTAGAAGTGTTACTTGTTGCCATTCCATTATTTTGAAGCTATTATGATTTGACGATATCATTGTAGTAAACAAACAATGTGAAAGAAACAATAGAGGCCCAAAAGCAAAGTGGAAATGTATCTGCAACACTCAGCACCACTTCTCTATTAGCATTTAGAGATACTAAAATCCATGGAATTTGCACAACATTATTACCAAAAATAGTTTCAATAGCCTGTGATGTCAACTGCAAGATGAAAACCAAGTGCAGAAGGACGCAAACAAATTGAACATAAGATACAGTCGAAACATGTAAGGGAGATGAATACAATGGATCATATATAATGTCTCAAGCTTACTCCTCTGCGTAGTTCAGAGCTTGATCCCAATACTGAGACACCTGATGATCATTGAAGACTTTCCGAGCAGCAGCATCAGAAAGACACTCGTGAACAAAAAACCTGTGGAAGCTGGGTTTGGCAACACAGCCCTGCCATACCAATGAGCACTTGTTGGGTGGGCCATCATCACCTGTGTCTTCATCTTCATCCTCACCTTCTTTCTGCACCATTGTTGGCCAATCAATGCGCCTTAGCATCAGCTTCCCATATCTCTTGATTGATTTCTGACAGCCCTCCACAACCACAACACTGACGCCCTGGGTAATAACAGCACATCCAGTCAATCTATTCTCATGAGCATTGGCATCAACTTTGAAACGAGCTTGTGGATGTGAAAGATTATTGATCTTGTAGACGGAGACTATAGTTTCTGAAGTGTTCTGCTCATCAAACAGCTTCCTTTCCTTCTTTTCCCTGCGCTCAGCAGGAGTGAGTTTCCGGGCAATGTTCCTATCATGATGAGCTTGTTCACGCTCAGCAGCAGCAGTTCTGATTTCCCTTTCCATCTTGGTAGGGTCTTGAGTTGCCTCTGATCCAAGAACCCTCATAAGATTGCTCATTTTGACTTTGGATTTGGGAGGCTCTAATATCCCTTGTCTGATCATATCCTGTTTATCTTTCTCTCTTGCCAACCGACGCTGGGTGCGCAGCTTCTTTTGCTCCTTTTTGGTCAGTTTCAAAGGTTGGGGTGGAGGTGGAGCAGGTTCAGCAGGAGGTTCAATCGGACGAGGGTGTTCAACATATATGGTGATTTTCTCTGTTTTTAAATTGTCCTCGTTTAGTTTACCATCTACAATCTCACCATAACCGCCAGAATGTAAAAGAGGTACATCCCTGCAATTCAAACATCCAGAGATCAGTAAAGCTGGAAATATTTTTGAGACTACAGAATAAAAGCAAAATTGTGAAGTTCAAACGAATGAATCATCGTGACAACAGTTTTTATCACAAACTAATTGTAATTCTCAGACTACTCTCATTTTAGCACAGCATAATAGTTGGTCATCAAGCACACTCAGATACCTACAACAATTAGCAGAAAACCCAGATAATAACCACTATGAATCTTTAAACTACTTGAAGCAATTTATAAAGTAAACATAGTGTTCTCTCAGACAATCAGGCAAGATATTAGCAATAATATCAAGGTGCACAGGAGCCAGGCAGTTGTAAGATAACAAAGACAGTGTCATAACAAAGCAACAATTTCAGCTTACCACCACTCAACATCTGGAATTGCTTCCTTTGGCTTCTCTTTGGTAATAACCCTCTCTGAAACCTCAATCAAATTTGGATTTATATCTGGCTCTGCCTTTGCCCTAGCCAATTGAGCTTGCTTTGCTCTCAACTCTTTAGCTCGTGCTTCTCCAAATTGATTCTACAAAAGAAATCATATACAAAATAAGATGTCTAAGATCACAAGTGGAAAAAACAGGATGAGAAAATAAGTAAGATGCACAAGGGATGAACAAACCTTTAATTTGATTGTCTCTGCATCTTTGGACCATTTCCCTTCCTCTACAAACTGAAAATTCATCTTCTTAGGTCTCAGAAGCTTAGCTTTGTTGATGCCCATTCCTGGGTCAAAATGAGGATTTTTCTCAGGATCAACTTCCAGCTCTGGTTTCAGTATCTGAAAAGAGTCTTTTTTCTGCTTGTTGATATTCACCTACAAGAATCACAAACATAATTAGACAAATGTGGTTATAAACGTGCAACCTCTTCTCCCAAACAATAAATACACAGCACATGATAAGTGAAAGAGAACAAACCTTGAGTGTGCTCAGAGCATTTACTTTCGGCACATTTACAACATTTCCGTGTTCATCTATTTCCCTGCCTAAATTATCCAATCGAAGAACAGGTGCTTTGGCAGGCTTTGGCTGAATGGTAACTTCTGATGGCATTTGTCCAGGAAACATATTTATAAGAGGAGCAAACTCTGGATCCTGTCGAAACCCCATTTTTGCAGCAACCTCCTGAGCTTTTCTAACAAACTCAAATGTCTCCTGATTGAGCCCAGTCACGTGAGGTAAACCAGATGGTGGGGGATTCAAACCTTCTGTAGCTAGTCTGGAAGTGCTGACTACAGGAGGGGTACTAATTCCAACTTTGGATCCCAACTGTGGAGTGCTGCCTCTATTTGCACCAGCAGTCTTGTTCAACTGCATAATAGCAGAAATAGATATTAGTTTGAAGTGAGAAAATAGTTCTTAGGCAGTAACGGCTAGAACTAAAATGCCATAAAACTCAGTTGTCTGTTCAGTTGCCATAAAACTGCAAGAAATTTTCAAGAGTTGTGTGGATGTGTCAAACACTTAATGTGAGCTTTTTCTAGCATCATTTAATTTAACCCCATGCCCATATGACCATATCTAAAGTGCCAATATGAAAAACATTGCCACAAAGTCACTAGCATGTAATGTGTTAACCAGAAATTTTAAGCAGAGTCACAAAACTTAAATTTAAGCAAGCTATTTTTCCGCAAACTTTTAACACCATTTATCTATGAGTGTGAATGCATGAGTGGGTGTGTGTCTGTAAAATCATTACGAAATATAAAGTAAAGCAAACATGTCACCCTAGCCACTCACCAGAGGAATCTTCTTCATCTTCGCTTCAAGCTCCTTCTGCCTCAGCAAAGTTTTTTTGACCTTATCAAGATGGTCACGAGACAAGCCTCCCATCTTTCCAGCACCGGAAGTTGAAACATCTGTACTGGATTTCCCAGGAACCTCATGAGATCTGTTACTATTAACTCCCTTATTTTCATTTGTCGTAGAAATTGAAGATACCTTGATATCAGGAGAGTGATCTTGATAATTGGTTTCATTCCTAGATGCTGAGCTGACTGGTTCCACACCATTACCCTGCAATTTTTTTGCAGAAAATCAGAAACCAAAGCATAAACACAGTGAGGACTGCATTTAATGGCATGAATGTAAACATGTTCATATGAACTATCTTAAACTAATGAAACACTGATAGAAATGACTCTCCACAGATTCTTATCAATAACATGATATTCCAGAAAATCAACTGTGTTAAACGTAGCAGTAGTAAAATTCTACAATAACATGACCCCACATATTGTGAGGATATCAATGATCATAGCAAAGAAGGAAGTACAACACAAAGTAATTCAAGCTCTGCTCAGCATTACAGCCCCCAAAACATAATCTATAGCAAAATCATCAGAAAAATCACACACATGAATTATGAAAGCATGGCAATAAGTATCAATGTGGTAAACGCAGAAGAAGCAATAACACTTACATTAGTGGCAGCAATGGAACCAGCATCAGTAGGGAACCCCTTCTTATCCTCCAAAACCCTAGCTCTCTTAGCTCCGTTGTCACTTTCATCTCTACTATACTTTCTCTCCGACGAACCCTCCCTCTCGTATGACCTCTCTCGCTTAATCCTCCGCCTACCTCCTTCCTCTTCGCCCCTCAAATCCACCGACTTCTCCCTCTCTCTCTCCGCGGAGAACTCCCTCGTGTACCTCCGGTCTTCGCCGTCTTCACGGTGCTTGGACCTTTGGCGGCGATCGTCATTAGCATCGCCGGAGCGTTGTTTGGAATTGTGGTGGTGGTGCTTGTGGTGGTCGCGATCGGAATCGCGGCGCTTCCGGCTGGATTTCTCCTTCTCGGAATCCCTGTCCATTGTTTTTAGGGTTGCGTTCAATGTCGAACTCAATCCGAACTGGGGTATTTAGTCTGACATAATGCGAATCATCAAATAACAAAATGGAGTGGATATTAAAAACTGGTGAACTGTGAGCCCAATGGGCCGTCAACACTAAAGAAAACCCATTTTGTATCTTTGATCTGGTAAATTTTTATACTAGTAGTATTTGTTTTTGAAAAACAAAAGAATTCTCATTGGATAAATCGTTTGACCCAACTTTTTACTGCTAAAATTTTTCTGATGATTTAAAAAAAAACCAAACTTCCGTAATAAATTACGAAAATAAATAATAACAAAGTGTAGGCTCTAAACCTATTGTAATGTCATTTTACCACATTTCTATTGATTTTATTAATACTAAAAAATGATAATGAACTATCAATAGTGCTAGAATGCTATTTAAGATACTGTTTATCTCTCGTGACACAAACTCTATATTTTGTGTGTTGTCACTAAATCCATTGAATTTGTAAGTAGGTATAAGCCGATGGGATCATCTCAGACCGCTGCTTTTGATGCTCTTCAACATGCCTTGAAGAGGGGTGTTACAGATAAAAAAATCTAAACCTTTTTAGTTACCACGTTTGCTCTTATTGTTAGGCGGCAATTTCCACAGTTTTCTTTTGTGGAAAGAACCATCTACCTTGATCAAAATAATCACATGCTCGCTTCCTCTCTAAGGTTCGTCTCTTATGTCCAAAGTAAACGATTTAATTTCATTCTTTTCTGGACATATGGTAATATCTTCCAACTGATCATGTATAAAGTTATTTATCCATTACAAGTTTAACACATACCTTACTTTATGAATATAAAAGTTGTCAAATACTAGAATTGAAGAAGTAATTCGACTCAAATAGATAGTGATATGTTTAATGACCCGAAACCGAAAATTGATTTCAATCGAATTCAATACAAAAGTGTCACACATGAAATGATCCATACTAAAAATTGAAATCAACTCTCACTTGAAACTTATCTCAAATGGAAAAGCCCCCCATATAACATTTTAAGAAATAACAATAAAACATAAATAGCAATTGACCTATTTTATCTTAACCCAAACTGTACGAAAACTAGTTTATTGCACTGCAATTTTACTTATATAAATATTTTTTGGTAAAGGAACTAGAAAAGCATAGTAATGAAATTTATAGAGCATCGAAAAAAGAATGAAGGAAATAAAACAATAACATCAACAGACGTCATTTATGTAATGCAAACTGCATAATTTAATAGATTAAGGACCCTTCGTTAAACTTCTGCTGCATCAGCTCATGCTGCAGATTGAGAAGCCAAATAAGGCTCGAATGGAAACTGTCCCATTTCCATTTTGCTTGGTGCAGGAGATCGATTATATGTTTCACCTCTTTCCAAATATTTGAATGCATTCTGGCTCTCCTCATCAGACTTCTCTAAACATGCATCAATCTGCATATAATGCATAAACATAAGAAGAGATATATACATTGTTTATGCATCAATCCTTGCCTGCAATAGATTGATGCATATATATCTCTTCTTATGCATATAACTTATACATAAGAAGATGTATAGTCTGATATATACATCCATTTTATAAACTAATGGTATTTGCAACAATTGTATATATACATGCAAACAACTTTGTATAAAATTGTTCAGACATGGAACTTTGAACCAGAACATAACAAAATTGACCTTAGAAATTTACCAAGAATAAAATGAATATACTATACACACTTGCAGAAACAAAACTGGTGTATCAAGTTACTAATACTTCAAATGGCATTTTGGTGATGATTCTGCTCAGCTCCATTTTCAGCCTTAATCATCTGAGAAAACACCCTCCTCATTGACACAAAGCTACCGAATTCCCCGGTAGAAACAACGCTCGGGTCCACATTCTCCACACTGCTGCTGCAACACTCCTCTTTGTTCTGCTCTCTCTGATCACCGACTTGAAGCTGAAGAGCAAACTCCAGATTCCACAGCACATCTCCCATTCCCGGCCGATTCACGCCAAATTCCGCTAAGCACTTCTCCAAGGTCTCCCTGAACTTGTTCAGACACTCACCCTTCACCTCGGAGGCAATGTCTGAATCCACAATCTTCTCCACCTCACCCCTGCTGATACACTTCAGGGCCCATTCAACCAAGTTCACCTCTTCGCGTGCCCGCGATGGGTCGATCACGGCCCGGCCTGACAGAACCTCGAGCATCACAACTCCAAAAGAGTAAACATCTGACTTCTCAGTCAGCTGCTGCAACGTTAAGTACTCGGGGTCGAGGTAACCGAAGCTGCCCTTCACTACCGTGCTGACATGTGTCTGATCCAGCTCCACGTCAGGCCCGCATTTCGAGATCCCGAAATCAGCAACTTTTGCCAGCAGGTTTTCATCAAGAAGTATGTTTGCAGACTTCACATCTCTGTGGATAATGGCTTTCGCTGATGATCCTGTGTGGAGATAATGAAGGCCTCTTGCTGAACCTATGCAAATCTCGAGCCTTTGCTTCCAGCTCAATCCATTGATATGATCCTTAAGGCTGCCATTTTCCATGAACTCGTAGATTATGATCATCTCGTTCTTATCATCGCAGTATCCGATTAAGGAGACAAGATGGCGATGGCGGAATTGAGACAGCATTTCGATCTCAGTCTTGAATTCTGCTAAACCTTGTCCTGAATCTGTGACACCTCTTTTCACAGCCACACTTGTGCCGTCACTCAGGATTCCCTTGTACACTTTCCCGAATCCTCCAACTCCTATGATTAAGGTTTCACTGAAGTTATCAGTGGCTTCCTTAACAACTGCGAAAGGGAAGCGATAGCCTCTCTTTGACTTGGAAATGAGGGATGAATTTCCGATGTTATCTTCTTGCACTGTCGAATGAACCATGATCGGGCGCTTTCTAAGTCTGGACAGAAGAATGCAAGACAGAACCAGAACCAGGGCAATTAAGGAAACAGCTCCAATGGCAGAACCAACGAAAACCCAAACTTTTGACTTGGAAGATGCTGATGATGCTGATGTTTCGGTCTGAATATCGGTATCTGCAGGATCAAGACTTAACCTAGAATTGCTCATTTTCATGACTTCCAGGCCATTCAGAACGCCATCTGGAAAGGAATTGAAGGAACTCGAAGAACCTACGCTTATACGAAGGTTGCCATCTCTCCTTAACCTAGTAACAACATCAATATAGTGAGGAGCACCTGAGGTACTAAGGTTTAGATCCTTAGCAGCAAACTCGGAATTCAAGAACACGTTGAAGAACAACAGATTCTTGGACGCGGAATCCAGAATATTACAGAAGTGGAACCGAACAAAGTAATCAAAACCAGGATCAACCTTAAACAACCAGGTCACATTCAGCACATTCCTCTCATCCAACCTTGAATTCAGTTCGGTGGCAGTGCCATATACAGATTTCGGACCAATATTCTCAGTAACTCCTTCACTAGACCTCGAGTAATTCACCAATCCAACCTTTGACAAGAACGAAACAAGGTTGGAATTAGACAGAAATCTCGAATCAGACAGCCAAACCCGCGACAACGTATCATTCCTAGGAAGAACAGTTTCATTCCCCATGTTAACTCTAATCAGTGTCTCAAGAGCCAAATTCCCAAGAATCTCCTGACTTTCACCTCTAGAACCATCAACAGCCCTAACACGGCCAACCGGGATGACCTCATCGGGGACTGAAACCACCTCGAGGGCATTCAAGAAAGCAAATGAACTTGCAGAAGGACTAAATGTTAGGACAAGACTGTCCGAGGTTACATTCAGCGTATACTCCTTAACAAAAGGATCTCCAGATGGCTGGAAATCCTTCAAGAAAGTAAAACTCTGAGCAGAAACCGAGAATCGACAAGAACTCAGGTTTAAGGTTTGATTTACAAAGGGGAAGAAATGCAGGCGAATCCAGTGCCTGCCCTTTTTCTTGATGGGAAAAGTGTACTGAGAAGTTCCATTAAAGATCCTCGCAGTTTGGTACAAAGCCAAACCATATGAACTGGATGGAACAGAATTCGGACTCGAATCAACAAAAACATTAACTGGGGTTGAAAGAATTGATGGATTTACATCAACATCAGCTAAGAACACGCGATTATCAACAGTTGTATTAACAGTCGAACCACAATCAATCAAATAATTATCTTCAGGAACAAATTGCAAGGAAAGGGACATGAAAAAACACAGCAAGATCAGAACTTGTGTGAGGAACTGACATCTTGCAGCTAATATCATTGTACCAGCTGAATCAATAAAACAAGAATCTGGGGACAAGAAATATGAACATTAAACAAAGCTAAAACCTGCGAAATCCAGTCCCTTCAGATCAACTTTGGTGGGAAAAGTTATGGAGTTCACGACAAAAAATTTGATGACAGGAAAAAATCAAACAGTGTGTGAGGATTAAAAAAAGGGTAGAGCTTTTCTTTGATTAAACATTATTTGGTTCATTATTCAAACCAAAATATGTTTTCATTTGACAAATTCATGGAATTTTCTAAAGGCAGCAGTCAACGAGATGGAGGGAATCATAAGCTCATAAATCATAATAATGATGATAAGAGTGTTGAAGAAAAATCCAAAAAATTCTGCGATGAATTGCAGACAGCTGTTTGAAAGGGTCACCCCTTGAAATGTATGTCTTCCTGTATGATTGTGATTTGTGAGTTGAGGTTAAAGTAATTAGCTCCTCTTCTCTTATCTGAACTTAAAAAAATTTATCTGAACTAAAAAAGTTTATCTGAACTCATCTTAACTTAAATAACTTTATCTGAACTAAAAAAAGTTTATCTGAACTCATCTGAACTTAAATAACTTTATCTGAACTCATCTGATCTTAAAAAACTTTATCTAAACTCATCTAAACTGAACTCATTTGTACTTAAAAAATTTAGCTGAACTCATTTCAACTTAATAACTGAGCTGAATTGAAACATATAGATAAATTGAACTGATCTAAATTGAAACTAGCTAAAATATATATGATCATTTCCAATATATTTGAATTTTATTAGAATGATGCATTATGACTGAGTTTATTTTATGATGAATTGAACTGAATTAAATTGAACTGAAGTGTAAATTAATGTGTTCAAAAAATATTTGGTATAACTAAATTAACCTAATTTCCTATATTTTAAGAACTAAACTGAACTGAACTGAACTAAATTGAACTGAATCGAAGTAAAAATTAATGTGTTGAAAAAATAATTGGTATAACTAAATTAACCTTAATTTCCTCAAATAATATTTTACAGAACAAAACTCAACTGAACTGAACTAAATTGAAGTAAAAATTATTGTGTTGAAAAAAAACAGTATGAATAAATTAACCTTAATTCATTTCATCAAATTATATTGTTGTTGAGCTAAACTGAACTGAACTGAAGTGAAGTGAAATTAATGTATTGAAAAAAAGAAAAAATCGGTATGACTAAATTAATCTAAATTTCATCAAATCATATTGAAACTGAACTAAACTGAATGGAATTGAACTGAACTAATACGAACAATTAAGCTCAAAAGAAGAGTGTCTACGACGCATGATAGTAAAATCACAAAATATTTTTAGCATTATTTAAATTATTATAATATACAATATTGAACTGAACTGAACTGAATTGCATGAAAAAGTATATAAAAATATTGAACTGATTTAAACTAAACTGAACTAAAATACAAATAAGTTTACAGAACTTAACTAATCTGAAAACTAAATAAGTTTACTTAACTGAACTCATCTGAACTTAAGAAACTTTATCTGAACTTAAAAGAGTTTATCTGAACAAAAAAAAATTATCTGAACTCATCTGAACTAAAAAATATTCAAATAATCTCTAGATAACATGAAATTAAAACCTTAACCACGTCGAATTTAATTTAAGGAAACGGATTAAGTATGTCGGAGCAGAGACAAAGATTGAGAATCAAACAAAACCAACAACCGTATCTTGGGTCGGTTCTACAATTTTAATTTGATTCGGTTCTGCATTTTTGATTATTGTGGACTTGTGGGGATTTTTTCCCTAAATAGTCATTTTTCACCGCCTAATTCCAAAAATGTTCGATTTTTTTCGGAAATTCCGAGTGTAGGTAACTCGGCAAACCGTTTGCCGAGTATATTAAAACGACTGCGTCTGGGCCGTTTTGATTAATGAGCTCGGCCCAGTGGTATAGGCCACGTGGCCTGTCCAGGTGGCTGGTAAACTCGGCAGATTGACTGCCGAGTATTGATAAAATTAAAAAAAAAATCCGCGTTTTGGTTGAATAAATCGCAGATCGCGTTTTCTTCCCAAAACGCAGCGACGACGACCGATTTTGGCCGACCAGAGACTTGAGCCATCCGAGAAAGTCGGGAAGTGGGTTTTCGGCCGCCGCCGTTTCCTTGGTTTTGATTGGGGCCGGCCGGATTTCATTGATTAATTATCAAGACAATTTTATTTTTTTTCAAATTTGACTTGTATGTATTAATTTTTTTTGAAGTAAAATATTCTGATTATACATTTCGAGTAGTATATTGATGGAATTCAAATTTACCAATTAATATTTGTATATAGTTTTATTTTCTGATATATAACTAGTTAAAATTATTCTTGTATATTATAAATCATGATTAGTAAGGAATAACTAAAAATAATATATCATGGATTCTTTAAAATAATATATCATGGATTCCCAGCTCATTAAATATATCCATGATATAAACGGTTATAATCAGAATATTTTACTTCAAATTATATTAAACTGTTATAATAATTAATAATTATTGTACAGTTAACTAATAAATTAACTTTAAATAACCAACAAAACTTTTTACAAAATACCCAAAAAAATTAAGACATACAAGTCAAATTTGAAAAAAAAAAAACCTGTCTTGATAATTAATCAATGAAATATGAAATCCGGCTGGCCCAATCAAAACCCACAGTAAACGGCGGCCGAAAACCCACTTCCCGTCGGATGGCTCAAGTGTCTGGTCGGCCGAAATCTGTCGTCGTCGCTAAGAAAACGCGATCTGTTTTGGGAAGAAACCCAATCTGGGATCTGCGATTTATTCAACTAAAACGCGGATTTGTTTTTTAGATTTTATCAATACTCGGCAGTCAATCTGCCGAGTTTACTAGCCACCTGGACAGGCCACGTGGCATATACCACTGGGCCGAGCTCATTAATCAAAACGGCCCAGACGCAGTCGTTTTAATATACTCGGCAAACGGTTTGCCGAGTTACCTACACTCGGAATTTCCGAAAAAAACCGAACATTTTCGGAATTAGGCGGTCAAAAATGATTATTTAGGGAAAAAATCCGACTTGTGGTGGTGAATTCTTATGACAAGTTTTGAAATGTCACGTACTAAGGCCCCGGTTTGTAAGAGCTTATCTGTATATCATATCAGTTCAGTTCAGTTTAGTTCAGTTCAATTCAGTTCAGTGAAATGTACTTTGATGAAATTCAGGTTAATTCAGTCATGCTGATTTCATTTTTCAATACATCAATTTTACTTCAATTCAGTTCAGTTCAGTTCAGTGCCACCAATAAATAGGCTCTAGCAAACATGACCTAAGTAAGAATATTTGTGATTAGCTGATTAATGATGATATTTGATTGAGTTGATTCAACTGATTTTTACGAATATAGTGTTTAAGTAAATTTTTGTTTCATTCAAGGTTACTGGAAATAGTCAAGAAGTGATAGAACAATGTAAAGTCCATATTTTGTTGGCTGCTTTGTGGAAGGTCATGTTGCAACATAACTAGTCTGGCAGAAAAAGATAATATTTTCCATGTTCCAACGCAAGTTTTGAAAGATGTAAGGAAATATTGTGTGTTGTTTTTCTATGGAAACTACAGTCCTAATGGGTGTCTACAACGCGGTTTACGCCTGATATAGAATGAGAATATTCGTGGAGCTGAATTTTCCATTAACAAGAAGTTGAGACAGCCATGGATTCCTTTTCTTAAAGGTTTTGGATATGGAATAGAAGTGTATTGAAGGAAGGAATTGAGAGCCGTGAAAAAGGAAGTTTTCTCACGGCATTGAGCTATAAGAAGAGGACATCAGTTGCGTGCTCGATTGCCGGTCTTCACAGCAAAATTCTGTAATTCAGAGTTTTTATTATTCGAGCAAGGAGGCAACACAGTCCAAGGTTTTCAACAACCACAAACACTTGGAACGTGTGTTAAAACTCGGGTGAAAGAGATTTTGCCGCCGCCTTCATGGAAAAGAAGATAATCATAGAAACAATTACTAGAGAGCGAACTAGTAGTGTGATAGACTAGCAGGAATACCATTAGATTGTGATAGACTAGCAGGAATACCATTAGATTGTAATAGAGCGGACATATTTGTTACTATCTAGTGAAAGATCTTTACACCGGGCTACGAACCCCTAGACGTAGCTGTTTTGCACTGAACTGGGTGATCACATCGTGTCCTCTTTACATTCCGCACTTCGTTTTAATTAGCTGTTTTAAATTAAAACTTGACACGATATAGTATAGATCACAGTAAGCAGGGACTTTCAAACAAAACTAGGATGAAGTAAATAGTCGGGGTGCTGGTTCTCGCAAAGTGTGCAAGAGAGTGAGATACAAAATTTGAGTTCCTAGGTACCCATAAAGGGCCCGAAAAGGTAATATTCTCTACCCGTGATCTAAATCTTTCCAATGTCGAGATTGCAATCGCCGGACATGATTCCTCATTCCGCACCATCTGAAACAGTTCTAGAGCATCTCCAATCAATGTTGTTTCTGACAGGTGTAGGTCGTGTGCAAATAGAGTGCTTCTTCCAGAGCCAAAGTTTACACCAGAAGCAAAAGTTATTAATATGAACATGAGTAATTCTCCCGTGAGGCAAGGCCAAATAAGGTCAATTCTCCCGTGAGGCAAGGCCAAGAATTGGTCTATGAACATAATCAACACTATAAGTAATGATTAAAAATAAGGCATAATTCAACAAATAAAAGATGCGATGTTGTCACCTCATCATAACTCACTACTCACTCATCAAACCTCGACGCCACCTCATCAAACATCTGTGCCAATTCGTTAAACATGTCACCTCATCAAAACCTTTGTTTTAGTTCATCAAACCTCACCAAAATGAGAGTTTGTTTGGTCTTGCCTCTTGGGTGAGGCTGCCTCACCCAAGAATTGGTCTATGGACATAATAATTAAAAATAAGAATTGGCCTCATCCAAGAATTGGTCTATGAACATAATCAACACTATAAGTAATGATTAAAAATAAGGCATAATTCAAAAAATAAAAGATGCGATGTTTTCAAAATAAAAATACACGAAAAACTCACCAAAAATAATTTCAACCAAAAATCTATGATGCAATCGGGATTTTATTCTATACAGTTGTTATATTAGAAAGGGAAGGGATCAATACACTCATTTATTTTTACACATGTTTTTACTCAAGATCTTGACCATTGCCTTTAATCCCATCCAATGGTTATAATTAATTCGAACTTTTCTAATTTTCTATAACATTTCTTTATTTCCTTTCCTTTTTTTCAACTTAAGATCTCTTGATCTTCTTTCTGTTTCCTTCTTCATTATTCTGTTCCTTCGTCTTCATCTTCTTGGAAAACAGAGATTTATTCCAGTCCTTAATTCAATTCAAAATCTTCATCTTCCGTTCCTTAATTTAAAACTCCAATCCAGAATTTATCCCCATGTTGCCTTTCTGTTCCAAGAAGAAGCAAAACTCCAATTAAGGAATCTTCATCTTTATTCCGTTCCTTAATTCAATTCAAAATCTTGATCTTCTTGGAAAAGATATGATTATTCCGTTCTTGAACATAGTGTTTTGGCCGTTGGGTCTGAATATTTTGAATTGATCTTATCATCAAAGAAAATCATGTTGAATATAGATTTTTGTTTCTGGTTGAGGTTGAATATAGATTTTTGTTTCAGGTTGAGGTAAAAGAAAAAAGTACTTGAGCGAAGAAGGAGAAATAAGGAAAAAATGGGATGAAAATAAAGAAAGAGATTAATAAAGAAAACAAAAATAGAATTAATTCTAACCTTTAGATTAAATGGAAGGGAAGGGTCAAGATCTTGAGTAAACATATGTGTAAAAATAAGTGAGTGTATTGATCCTTCATACATGTTCAATACATTATTAGTCATACTTATTTATGTAAATTTAACAAATGCATCATTAATAATCTTCCTGATAAATACAATTTCAAAAAAGTCGCATGTCTAAATATTGGCATATATGATATATATCAATATTCCAAAAAATATTAAATGTATGGTAGTAAAATACAAACCTCCTATAGCAAAAATAGCAGGGATAAAAATAAAAGTTTACATATAAAAGATCATTTAAAAACTGGATTATGGATTGCAAATTTTGATTAATAAAGGGTGTCATTGTAAGTATTTGCTATTGTTTTCGTTGGTATAATTTAGAGTTTAAACTTTAAACCATGCTCCTTATAATTTATGGATATGTTAGGTTTTTTTTTTTCTTTTTTCAAAACCATCATGAAGGACGAGAGGATTATATTAAACTCCTCGAACCTATTAAAAAACATATACATAAAAAAAGGCATAAGCCAGTTTGTAATACAAGATGTGAGCTCAGGGCTCTCGAAGCAAAATATTTGCTTCCAAAAGAATGAAGGAATAGGCTAACTAGTCTAAAACTATACTCTACACAATATCTTATAACCTCCGAACTGATAAGGGAATCGTCGAAACAAAATTCAAGTTAGTCAAGAGGTCAAGATAATGGTGAGAGATTATTTACAATAAAAAATATCAGCCTATTTGAAATGACATTCAGATTCAGAGAAAATGAGCAAGCTCATTAGTGCTCCATATCAGCAATCCAAATGAGCAGGATATGTTAGGTCCATTTCTGCCTTTCCAACATTTACTAGTAGTAGGAATTTGTTGAGTTAGTTAGTAAATAACTAAAGATAAAAATACATTTGTACCCGAGTCATTTGCTAAGTGCTCTAAAGTGCTTTGGTATTTCTAGACTAGCGTTGACTTTGTAAATCTTACCTCTAAAATCCCTCTCCGGCAATTCAAATGTGTAGTTTCGACTATTAGGTGACTTGAAAATAAACATACATATGCGTATAAGAACTTTTAGAGGCGCGGTTTACAAAGTCAACGGCAATCCAAAAATACCAGAGCACTTTTAAAAACTCATGGACATGTGAGCACTTAACAAATAAATCAGGTAACACTTTTCTCATAACTAAGTATACTCAATTAGTTTACATATTTGCGAAATAATTCCAGGAAGCTTCTAATTTCTTCCATCATAATTTGTATATATATTATGATTAGGATTAATATTCATATAGAGTAGGTTTTTAGGATTAATAATACAATCTAAATATTAGTTGTGTGTTAGTTAGCAATGTCTGCTGTTGGTGGCAAAAAACGCGTTTTGGTTGATGAAATCCGTTCAAGTGCGTGAATGGCGGAGCTATTTCAAAATTAGGTCTGTTCATCTTGGATTTGGATGTACCTGCCACTAGAATTTGGGACCTCTTTTTACAGACTTGTTAGCCTCAATTATGTCCAATTAGCTCTGATTTATTTGTGTAAATGAATCGAATTTCATAAGTACTACACATAAGACTATGATGTTTTTGATCCAGAATGTTTTGACCCAATGAATTGATTATTATCCTTGTACGTTTAGACTCATTGGGTTTCAATTCCAATCTGAAATAAAACTTTGAACATCAAATCTTGCACATACTCAACCTTGAGGTCCATAACCCATTCAGCCATCTTAGTTCATGTAATAATGATTTCAAATTCTCGTTAAGATCGGTCTCCATGAAGACCAAGGGCAAGGACTAAAGGAGACTGTTATCGGTTAAAATTGTCGTTGGTGAGATTCAACCCGATATCGTGGTTAGGTTTTAGTTTGTTGGGGACACCAAAGCTCAGCCAGCTCACATGGACCGACTCGAGACTGAATTTCGGTGTGAATTTGTAAAAAAAAACAGTAAGGTACCTAGGACTATGAAAGATCATACAAATTGAATGAAAGATCAAGAAAAACACTAAATGTTCAAGCAAATCAACTAAAGATCAAGGCAAAACAGGAATGCTCAAAAGAATTGACTGAAAGATCAAGCAAATTGACTAAAAAATAAAGAAAAAAACAGCAAATGTTCATTTTCTTGCCCCTTGATCTCTGCAGAGACAAGTCTGACATGAGATCTTCTCATGATATATATTATTTTATATATAGAAAATATATGTTACGTAGAATTTAATAATATCGCATATGATAAATTTATTATCTGTATACTACTTTAAATTTATATTCAAACATGAGTTGAAAAATAGTGAGAAATTGCTATAAAATCGGAGGGATATAATTTATCACGTAACGTGGTAGACTATATCTGAAGAAAAGTTAACAATATTTTATTATTATTACTGTGAAACAGCAAAATAGTGAGACATGATCTTATGTACCCATAAACAAATATGGTAAATAGGTTTAGGGTCATAACGTTACCCTAAACCCTAAGTAAATACTGTATAATACAAACACATATGTCATAACGTGAATACTCTATTAATTTTTGTGTTCATTACCCAATCCTTCTTTTATCTTTTTCCACTTCACCATCCTTACTTTGCTGCCTAACCTTAAAATTGACAACCAGAATTTATTTTGATTTAGTTCAATACAATTTTTAAAATTAATCAATCGAGAAGGTCTTGGGTGAGAGACAAATATAGTTCATGTGTTTAGTAGGTTTGTTTGTGTGTTTGTAAACTTTGTTTGTCTTTCACACATCAACACAACTAATGACAAACAAAGATTGGAAACACACAAACAAATGCAATAAACACATGAATATAAGTTATAACAAACAAAGCATACAAACACACGAACAAACCTACCAAACACATGAACTATCATTCATCCTACCATAAACTTATGATATGAGAGCATCTCCAACCCAAGCATCACTTTGTAAAATGTCACTTGACATGTCATATTGATTGACTTGTTATCTTAAAATCATCTCTAATGCAAGTGTCAAGTAGGAACATCAATATTACATGACACACTTTTTAATTGAAAGTGTCAAGTTGAATGTCAATATATAGAGAGTCAAATTGACACTTTCACTTGCTATTTTAAGAGAATTATTGGGACTTCTCATAAATTTAAATTTATCAAATTTAATTTTTTCCATTCAATAATTGACACATCATACTAACATTTTATTTATGAAGGTTGAATTGGAGATGAAAAATTAAAAGACACCTTCAATTTTTTCAACTTGTTTACATCATATTGAAGTCTCAATAAAACATGACATATGGAGGAAGTGACTTTCAAAATTGACTTTTGGGTTGGAGATGCTCTGACGGTCTCACCCAAGACTTTGTATAATCAATTTAGTTTGGTGGTTGATTCATCCAATAATTGATTGGATAAAAGATTGATTTTATTCAATTTAACATAGATCATTTCAATTTTAATACACATGAAACCAACCATTTTCTAAATTCAATTTATCAGATAAAAATTTCATCTGATTTTGGAGTCATTTAGGATCAACCGTGTTTTATTATTAAAGAATGTAAATATTTTCAGAAAAAACATACATAAACATAATTAAAACACCATCTTATTTTATTAGCCATAACATTATACATCATACAAAGGAAGAAGAACATTGAGGAATTTCCACATGATCCCTCATTTTGCAGCCTCAAATGTTTTGAACAATTCTGATAACCGTTCAGCCACGTTCTTCCGGGCAGCCGGTGAGACTCCTTGCTTGCCGATGATGGACTCCAGCACAGCTTGCGATAGCGGTACGTTCTGTATCACCGATTCGCCCTCCTTTGGTATTGTACCATCCTTGGAGAAGCTAATCTACATTGTCAGAAATAATATGTTGAGAGATGATATTCCTTATCAGATTCTTACAAGCTTAATATAAATGTGATTATAATTTTGGGCGTACTATATAAATCATCATAAAATTCAGGATGCTATGGAATAAGTAAGCCTTTATTTCCCTTGAAGTTGAAATAATCCTCTGTTTTCTTCTCTGTTTTTAATGCAAGAACCGCCCAAAGAATCATGGACCATCATTAAAAACTTCTAAACTATAGGCTATAGCAAGCTGACCAAATGCATCTCTACTCCCCGAATGATGATGTTCATGATCCCATTTTTGATGAGAACATTTTGTTTAATATGATCGAAAAAAAGTATACTACAATAACTACTCATTTCGTAAGTCGTAATTCTACTACTCCCTAGCTAGTCCCTCCATACCAAGTTACATTTGTACATAGTAATTTTTTTCACAAGTGTTTAACTGCTAATATATTTAATTGCGTATGTTATATATATATATATATATATATATATATAATTTAATGTTAATATACTTCATGCTATGACGATTTTAACAATATTAAATACGATGGTAAATTTTTGTTCATCTAAATGCAATCAATATTTAGCACTTTTGACCGAAAAAGATATGTACACTAGTATAAGAGGGAGTAGCTAAATATTGAAAATATCCGATACATTTCAAATGTCACTATCCAATAAATATGAAAACTTCATTTAAAAATGAAGCAAGCCTGATTTTTTAATCTAAAGATGTGAAATAATAATATTATAATAATAACATAAATCAGGCAACGGAAAAGAAAAATTGTTCTCTAACAGAATTAACAGCATACCGTTAGTGATCCCCGAGGAGACTGCGTGAAGAGAATGGAGGATCCAGGCGGAAACATTTGGTCCTTGAAAGCCTCCAAAAACTCTTCAATGGCTTTCGCCTCTGCATCTGTAAAAATGCCCATGGCCTTCCAAATCGCAGCGCAGTTCTCAGTGACCTTCTCCGAGTATTGCTGGCCGGTCAACGGCAGGATCATCGTCACCTGCGTGAACTTCTCGAACGGACCTGCATAGAACACCGCATTATTCTGTGATTCTAATGGAGTTAATTGCAATGGTTTAGAGATGATTATAGCCAGAAGCTTTACCGGTAACGATTTCTCTGAAAAACTCGACGGAATCCGCCAGCTCCTCAGCCGTCTTGCCCTTCCACTTGGCGGAGAGCAGCGGCACGGCGGACTCCTCCACGTACACTCCAATGGCCGTGAACTTGATGAATTTGCCGCCGATTTCCATTCCTCTGTCCCCTGCACAGATTATAGAGATTTTTTTTAAAGCATCGAATTGATCGGAGCAGGAGGATTAAGTTGTAGTAGGATGAGGACTGTGACCTGCGCCGGCGAGGAAAAAAGTAGCATCGGAGGCAGGGGGCTTGACTGCCGGCGGGAAAACGAAGCTCTCGACCTGAACTTCGGAGACGGAGATTGACGTGGTCATTTTCACACAGTCGTGAAGTATAGGAAGTTTTAGGTGTAGAAACTGGTGATTATTGACTGTAAATAAATAGTGGCGAAGAAGGTGGTAGGTGGCTATGGAGCGGTTGGCAAGGGAGTTACGTGAGGAATGGTGGGTTAAGGAACGTGAATTTTTTTATTTATTTTTTTTGAAATAAATTTGGATTTCATTAATTAAAAAAGGTGTTACAAAGTGAGGGATTGTATCCCAAGAAGAAACTTGTTCTCGATGATGCTTTGCAAAATTTGCTAATGTATGAGAAACAACATTCTGCTGCCGTCTAATCCAAGATACTGTTGGAGAATGGTGATTTCCTATTAGCGTAGCTATGTCATCAATAATTAAGCCAAAGTACGAAAGTTATGCTTTGGGCATCTCCTTGAATATGTTGAACACTTATCCCTTTTTGTAGAGATACTTGTAATCTTGTTCGAAGTGCAATAGCCTCTGCATGCTTGACCTAATATAAGCTTGGTATACTTTGAGCTTCTCCATATATCCATTCTCCATCCTGAGATATTATACACCAACCTAGGCATGTCTTTTCAGCCGATAATGCAGCATCGAAGAATAGGGTATTTCCAAAAACTGGACTATGATCATATGCTTGTTGTTCTTGGATCTCTTCATTTGGCTTGTTTCTGTTCAACTCAGTAGATACTAGCTTGTTAGCATACATGACACATTGTCGTGGACTGAGTTCATGATGTTCTCCATGCAATAGTGCATTCCTATGATGCCAAAGTTGAGACAGGAGTGCTGCAATTGTTGCCATCTCTTGATTTGTTAGTTCCATTATAAGATCTTGGACCCAAAGGCTGGCGGTTGGTTGTTGATAGCGGAAAACTTTGCCATGAAGGTCCGCTTCAAACCATATTTGATGTGCTATTGGGCATTGGAAGAAAATGTGTTGGATTGAAGTGTCATCCAATGAGCAAGTTAAGCATCTTGATTCAACCGTGCTACGTCGCTGTCGTAAATTCCCTACCGATGGCAGTTTATTTTTGCATAACCTCCACATGAAATGTTTTTTTTTTGATGAAACTATTTGCATTTCCATTTATCACGAAAATAAACTACAAGTTACAGCCTTCACTCCCAGCCCTATAAAAGCACTATGTTTTACACAACTAGTACCCCCTGTTTACATATATAACTAGTACCAAAGTTGTTTGAGTCCAACTTTCCACTAAATACCATCGTTTTTGACAGCCTCCATGAAAGTTCAAAGAGGCAGTCTAAATGGCTAAGTGGTAAAGATTTTATAGGCCTCTAAAACAGCCTAGGCAGTACATATTACTTGAAAAAAACCCAGTTCAAAGCCTAAACTAGACTTCACATAAAAAAGACAGACGAAAAGATCAATGCCAAAGTGCATATTCAGAAGAGATAAATTGATTAAGCTGCACGAAAGACATAGACTTCTTTTCAAAGACCCTTCTGTTCCGCTCCAACCAGATGTGATAGAGAGCAGTAATGAAAAGAGCCAAAGGTGTGTCCCCCTTTCTTGAATTCCATGCATAACAAACACGGCGTAATTGTCTAAAATTTTGCACAAGTGGCAGTCTCAATGAACAAAATAGCCATATAGTATATGGACAATGAATAAAGAGATGGAGAGCAGTTTTATTGGGAGCACCACACAGCGAGCAAGCCTGCGAAGATAGTACTATGCCAAAGGAAGTCAACCTGTCTGCAGTAGACAATCTGCCTAGCGCCATCCTCCAAAAGAAAAATGAGTGTTTCGGAAGCAGTTGCTTACTCCAAACAGTAGAGAATAAAGCCCTGGTTGGTCTTTGGCCCTGAAGCATTCGATAAGCTACTTGAATCTGAAACTTTCCTTTTGCAGACAAACAGAGAGGAATCGAAGGAAACCACAGATTTTTGAGCTGTATAAGTGTATTCCAGCCATAGCTGGCCCTAGAATTGTGTTGACTGGCCTGGAGAGAAGAATGTTTCATATAAAATTCTTGTAACCACTTTATCCATAGATTATCTTTCTTCTGATGGATATCCCAAAGCTGCTTACAGAGAAGGGCCTGCCCCCACAAGCATGAATCCCTTATCCCAGCTCCACCACAAGCCTTAGGGAGACATAAAGTGTCCCAAGCTATGGGATAAAAACCTTTTGATCCAGGTTGATGTCCCCAAAGAAAAGTACGGCAGATTGATTGTATCTCTTCAAAAACTGAAACAGGTAACTTGAAAACACTGATTCAATAACTGATTATGCCTAGTAGAACTGTGTTGATGAGCTCTACTTTTCCTGCATAAGATAACTGATTTTTTGCCACAGGAAATGTTTGATTCTTGGTTCTACTGCTAAAGCCCATAATTTCCTCCAGAGTGGTGATGGACCCGAACTACTCGTTGCCATATTTCCTGCATTTGAAGAAAGAGAACAATTAATGCCAACATTATATCCCGATTTGACTGTGAATTTACCGTCCACTGCAAGATGCCATATCCATCTGTTTCTCGATTGTATTCCTACGCTTCTGGGCAAGGATAAAATAAGTGTCGCCTCTTCATGATAAAAAATTGACCGTACAAGGTCATCATTCCATCGTGTGCCATTTTGTACCATAAGGTGATCAACATTTAGGTCAGTTGGGAAGCTTTCTGCTAAGGACATAGGATTCAAATTTTCCATCCTTGGAAGCCACATTCATGTTCTTATATTTGTATCCGTTCCTGATCCTATTCTTTTCCGAATGCCCTTTTCTAGTAAATTTCTTCCTTGGAGAATTGACCTTCATACATAAGAAGGATTTCATCCCAATTTTGCCTCCAAAAAAGGTTTAGATGGGAAATATTTTGCTCTCAACAGTTTTGTTACCATTGAGTTTGGGTTTTGCAGTATTCTCCATGCTTGTTTTCCTAGCATTGCCATGTTGAAGACCTTGAGATCTTTGAAACCTAGTCCCCCCATACTTTTAGGGTAACATAACTTCGTCCACTCATCCGAGTGAATCTTCTTCTTTTTAGCCGTTGTACCCCACCAATATCGGCCATACAGTTTATGTATGTCATCAATGAGATTATCTGGGAGTATAAAGCAGGACATAGTATATGTAGGTATGGCTTGTAGAACCGATTTTATCAGCACCTCTTTTCATCCCTTTGAGAGTTGGTTGTGATCCCAACTTTCTTTCAGACTCTCCAATGCATCTGCTTTTGAACGTTTGAATACTGTCGGAAGCCATAGATATTTCTCATGTGTAACTGCCTCCGTCATATTAAGCGTGGCAAGAATCTGTGATTTATCCTGATTTGAAGTATTTGTGCTAAACATCACAGGCGATTTATTGTAGTTGATCTTTTGTCCTGAAGCTTCTTCATAGGTTTGGAGAATTCCCATAAGCGCTGCTGCTTCTTGCACCGTTGTTTCTCCAAGAATTAGTGTATCATCTGCAAATAGAAGGTGTGATAGTACAGGAGCTTGTCTAGCAATCTTCATTCCATGCAATCTTCTAGCTCTAATTTCTCCATGGATCATTTGTGAGAAGACCTCTGTGCATAAAATAAACAGATATGGTGATAAAGGGTCTCCTTGTCTTAATCCTCTAGAAGGAGTAACTCTTCCAAAGCATTTCCCATTAAGTATAAAGGAGAAATGTACCATAGAAATACAATTTTCAATGAGATCTATAAATTGTCAGTGAAAGCTCATTTTCCCTATTACATTTAGTAGGAATACCCATTCAATCCTATCAAAAGATTTACTCATGTCTAATTTGATTGACATTTGGCCTGTTTTTCCCGTTGTCTTCCTCTTTATGTAATGATGAGCCTCATGGGAGATAATTATATTATCTGAAATCAGCCGATTCTTAACAAAAGCACTTTGGTGAGATGAGATCACAGTATCCAAGACATTTTTTAGCTTATTAGATATGCATTTAGATATGATACTATTAGGATATCTTGATTGTCCATATTTAGAGTAGTCTAGATTCATTGTATTTGTAATATTGTACTCTATTTATTTGTGAATACGACAGACACACAGATGGTGTGATTATCACTCTATCATGGTATCAGACAGGTTCATCTAAATTTTGTCTTCCAAACAACAAAATTTTAAAATCCGATCTAGTAAATCCCGGCAACATTGCTTGTGGTGATTCCGTCGGTGTCGTTCTCGCTATATTTTTCCGCTGCCTCCGTCAAATCACAGGTCCTCTGTGTGCGGCTTCAAATCATAGAGCAGGTCATGGAAATTTCCTCCGGCACAAGAGCAGGTCACCAGGCATGTGTGCCGCAGGTCCAACATCTGCTACACATGGCGCGTGTGAATCACGCGCTGAACCATCAAAACAGTTAAGACCAGGGGCGTGTGGAACACGCGCCACAGGGCCAACATCAGGCGCGTGTGTATCACGTGCGTACAGAGGGCACCTCATTCCAGCGGGCGCGTGAGGAACACGCGCCGCAGGGACAACATCTGGCGCGTGAGGAACACGCGCATGAAGGCAGTTTCTTTCATCCGGTGCGTGTGGAACACGCGCCCACAGTACTGACTTACCCAGAATTGGCGTGTGTGAACCACGCGCCGCCGCAAGATCAGCAGCCTTTTTTAGGCGCGTGTATGATCACGCACGGCCATGGTGGCTCCGGTGGTTCGGGGATTCCGATAGCGGTTTTGCTTCTGATTGGTACGTGGACTCTGGAGCAACAAATCATATGACTTCCACCGCATCCGGTCTTGACAATGTCATCCCTTATAATGGTAACCGTTCTGTTACTCTTGCTAATGGTCGTCCTATGATATCACACATATTGGGCATCATCGGTTTTCTCATAACTTATCATTATCTAATGTGTTAGTGGTTCCTGATGTTACGAAAAACCTTCTTTCCATTAGTAAGATTACCCGTGATCTAAATGCTGTGATTTCTTTTGATGAAAATGCATTTGTTATTCATAACCGGTTCACCAAGGAGGTTGTGGGCCGAGGGCGATGTGAACGGGGTTTATATGTGCTCGAACAGGGTGATTCTGCTTTTGTTGCATATGTCCATGCTAATAAACACAGGGCTTCTTATGATGTTCGGCATGCTAGACTTGGGCATACATCTTTTTCGATTATTTCTGTGTTGAACAAACTGAAACTTGTGGATGTTGTTTCTTTATCACCTACACCCAGTTTATGCTCGCCTTGCGAAATGGCTAAGGGTAAGAGGCTTTCTTTTATGGATAATCCCAAAAGAGCTCAGTCTTTATTATCTTTGGTGCATTGTGATTTATGAGGTCCGCCTCCTTATTTATCCGAACATGGCTATTCATACTATGCCATTTTTGTTGATGATTATTCCCGTTTTACATGGTTTTATCCGTTGAAGCGGAAATCGGACTTTTTTGAGACTTTTCTGCAGTTTCAGAACTTGGTAGAGAATCAGTTTTCTTGCACCATCAAAGTGTTTCAGAGTGACGGCGGCACTGAATTCACTAATACGCGGTTGAGGTCTCACTTTTCATCTAGAGGAATTTTTCACCAGATCTCCTGCCCTTCTACGCCTAAGCAAAATGGTCGAGCGGAACGCAAACATCGCCATATCACGAAAATGGGATTATCGATGCTTTATCACTCTCATTTACCGAGATCACATTGGGATGCAGCTTTTGCCACAGCTACTTACACCATCAATAGGCTTCCTACGCCCGTTCTTCACAATGTCTCGCCATATTATTTGCTCTATGGTCGTCATCCGGACTACTCCAATTTTCATCCTTTCGGTTGTCGGGTATATCCGTTCGTCAGGCCCTTTGCTCCCAACAAATTGTCTCCTCGAAGCATCCCTTGCGTATTTTTGGGATATAATTCCCAGTACAAAGGTTTTCGCTGTCTTGATCCAGACTCTAAAAAGGTTTATCTAACGAGGCATGCTAGGTTTGATGAGATGTCCTTTCCGGCCTCTTCTGTATCCCCAATAGCTATACCGGATTCTTTGGATGTGTCGGTTTTCTTTGATTCTGATGATGCTCTCTTAGCCCAGCCGCAGTCTCTTTCACTTTCAGATCCAGCATCTCTTACGGGAACTTCTCCGACTTCCCAGTCTCCTTCAGGATCTTCTACTCCGGTTGTCTCACCTTCGCCTCATGGTTCTCCGACACTGTCCCCGACACTGTCCCCGACACAGTCTCCGACACCGTCTCCGACACAGTCTCCGATGTCATCCCCGGTACAGTCACCGTTGCCTTCTCCACCAAGGCAGGGTCATCGCATGACGACTCGTTCTCAGACAGACAGTCTCACGGCCAACAGGAAGTTCAACGATTATGAGATGACAGGCTTTCTTGCAGCATTAATGGCACAGACCGAACCTCGCGGATTTCGGACTGCTCTAAAGGATCCTCGTTGGGTTACTGCTATGGATGATGAAATGGATGCGCTTCGCAAACAACGAACTTGGGATCTTGTTCCTCGTCCCTCCGGTGTTAATGTTGTTGGCTCCAAGTGGATTTATCGCCTCAAGTACCGTCAAGATGGCACTATTGATCGGTATAAGGCTCGACTCGTTGCTCAAGGTTTTTCCCAACTACCTGGCTTCGATTTCACGCACACCTTCAGCCCAGTTGTGAAGGCTTCCACTGTTCGGATCATCTTGTCCCTTGCTACAGCCTTCTCATGGCCCTTGCACCAGCTGGATGTTAAGAATGCATTTCTTAACGACGTTCTCGACGCCCCTGTTTACATGGAACAGCCTGCTGGATATACTGATCCCACTCGTCCTAGCTTTGTTTGCTGTCTTCGGAAGGCTATCTATGGCCTCAAACAGGCTCCCCGTGCTTGGTTCCAACGGTTTAGCTCATTCTTATGTCGTCTGGGTTTCAAATGCAGCTCAGCCGATACTTCGTTGTTCATTTTTCGTCAGGGATCCAAGGTTCTCTACCTGCTCGTTTATGTCGATGATATCATTCTCACCGGAAATGATTCTGCTCTTATTCGTCGGTTCATCACTCGTACTGATAAAGAGTTTGCTGTCAAGGACCTTGGTGCTCTTCATTACTTCTTGGGATTGGAAGTGTCTCGCTCATCTTCTGGCCTGTTTTTGGGACAAGCTAAGTATGCCATGGAGATATTGCAGCGAGCTAGTATGACTGATGCTGCTCCAGTCTCTACACCGTTTGTTCCGGGCTCTCAGCTTCTCAGTTCTTCCAGTCCGGAGTTTTCAAATCCCAAGTTGTATCGCTCTCTGGTTGGTGCTCTCCAGTATCTGACCATCACTCGCCCGGACCTCTCCTATGCGGTCAACTCTGTTAGTCAGTTTTTACAGTCTCCTTGTGATGATCATTATCAGGCTGTGACTCGCATTCTTCGATACGTCCGTGGTACTCTTCATTTTGGCCTCTCTTTTCGGCCATCAACGGGTTCGCTCTCCGTTTTGGGCTACTCGGATGCTGATTGGGCTCGTTGTCTTGAGACGCGACGCTCGACCTACGGTTATGCTATCTTTCTTGGTGGAAACCTCATCTCTTGGAGTGCTAAGAAGCAACCTACGGTCTCTCGTTCCAATTGTGAATCTGAATATCGTGCTATGGCCAACACCGCTGCTGAACTTATTTAGCTAGGCACTCTTCTCCGTGAACTCCGAGTGCCTCTTTCCGCATCACCGCTGCTACTTTGTGACAACAGTAGCGCTATCTTTCTGGCTCAGAACCCTGTTGCTCACAAACGGGCGAAGCACATCGACATTGACTATCACTTTGTTCGGGAATTGGTTGCCTCAGGAAAAATTCGTGTTAGCCATGTTCCATCGTCCCTACAGGTTGCGGATATCTTCACCAAGGGTCTGTCGTCCCCTTTGTTTGTATTACACCAATTTAGAGTCTGGATCAAGACAGCGAAAACCTTTGTACTGGGAATTATATCCCAAAAATACGCAATGGATGCTTCGAGGAGACAATTTGTTGGGAGCAAAGGGCCTGACGAACGGATATACCCGACAACCGAAAGGATGAAAATTGGAGTAGTCCGGATGACGACCATAGAGCAAATAATATGGCGAGACATTGCGAAGAACGGGCGTAGGAAGCCTATTGATGGTGTAAGTAGCTGTGGCAAAAGCTGCATCCCAATGTCTTCACCAAGGTTAACAATTTAGAGTGATAATCACACCATCTGTGTGTCTGTCGTATTCACAAATAAATAGAGTACAATATTACAAATACAATGAATCTAGACTACTCTAAATATGGACAAAATATATCTTGATTGTAGAATCAATCAAGATATCCTAATAGATACGATACACAACATTGTATAGACTAATAGGTCTAAATTGGGAAATATCTTTTGGTCTTCCCCCTTTGGGATGAGCACTATATTTGTATCATTGAGGGATTGCATTGATTTTCCACCATTTAAGTATAAAAGTGCTTCTTGAGTAACTTTTGGTCCCACTGTAGACCAATAGTGTTGGAAAAAAGATGGGGGCATTCCATCCGGCCCAGGTGACTTATTCGGAGCCATGCCCTTGAGAGCCAAGGTGATTTCCCCGGAGTATATGACATTGTTAACCTTGCATTCATATCTGTTGTAATCTTTGTAGGGACCATCTCAACTAGATGATGCACTACCATCGGTGAAAGATGAGTAGTTTCAAACATAGTATGGAAATGGCTGGAAATGATCTACTCTAACTCTCTCTCTTCCGTACACCATATTCCTCTATCACCATTGAGGCCATGAATGGTGTTCCTTCGTTTCCTCTTATTTGCAAAAGAATGGAAGAAACCTGTGTTTCTGTCTCTTTTTTCAAGCCAGTGTTTTTCGCTCTTTGCTTCCATCTAGCTTCTTCCATATCAAGTTGTCTTTCCAACTCAAGCTTCAGGCTAGCCATTTCCTATTGAACTTGTGCAGTAATCAACCCTTGTTGTAAATGCTTTAATCGGTTTGTAAGTTCATTCTCCTTCTTGTGTCTGTTCTGGAACTCCGCCTTGGCCCAAGACAGTAGTCCTCTTGAACATTCCTTTATTGCCAAAGGTAAGTCTGGAGCAGTACTATTCCAAGATTCATCCACCTTGTTTTTGCATTGAGGAGATTGTATCCAGTAGTTTTCAAAAAGAAAATGTCGGTGTCTCCTTCTTTGGCCAGACCCATGAGATGGATTTTTTAGCCTTAAAAGAATGGGAACATGATCTGACTCGTGATGATATAGGTGGGTGAGATTGGTTGTGGGATAAGCAATCATCCAATTTGTTGTTGCCACTGCTCCATCCAATCTAGCCTTCACTGTATTTGGATCTTGCCAATTCCTAAACCATGTAAACTCATATCCATCATATCCCAAATCAATTAAACTAAAATTTAAAGCCAATAGAAAGTCATCGATTTGACGTCGAGGGCGTCTATTTGCACTTTGGAATTCATTTTGATGCAATAATACTTCATTAAAATTTCTTAATTAAACATAATCAAAAACCCAATTATACATTTATCCATATTTAAAATGACGGCTATATTACCTAATTTAAAATTATGTAAAATTTTAAATTACCTAATTAATACACTATACGAAACAAAACGACGTCGTTTATTCCACACACTTTTTGAATCGAATAACTATTCAAGTTCCCTTTAGGGATTATTGATGATATTCTCACTTTCAACACTAATTTTTTTTTATGTACAACACTCATATTTACATACTAAACGTAGTGTAATTATTAAAAAAATGTCATTAAACTGATCAACTAAAAAATATGGCAAAGTCTTGGAAGCGACCATCTACATATGTAGACCGGGTTAAATTGTAAATAGTCTAATATTTCAAAAATAAGGAGGGCCTAATTTGCAATTTTTAAAATTTTAGAAAGTTCACGCGCTACAGTAATTTCGCGCGTGAACAGTACATGTCAACAGTAACATGTGAACAGTACTGCTACAGTACTGATTCCTTTTTTTTTTTGTAAAATAATTCAGATTTTGTTTTAAATTGATCATGTTTTAATTTATAAAATACATCTTTTAGGTTTTTAGATGATTGATACTCTACCAATTTTTATACTGATTAACTATCTTTCACGTTTTGCTTTAATCTCCTCATATTTTAGGTTATAACCTCAATGTTTTACGTGACACATTTTGATTTAAATCCACATGTTTTATATTATAATGATCAACTTTTGAGTTACAAATTCAGTTTATTAGATAATAGAAATTTTCTAGGTTTTGGTTTAAATTCCCCATGTTTTATGTTATACATGATGTTTTATTTTCTAAATTAAAAATTTGGGTTTTAGGTTAAATCTCTCATGTGACTGTAATAAACTTGAGGTTTTGGGTTAAATCCCTCATGTTACTGTAACAAAGCTCAACTTTTGGGTTAAATCACTCATGTAGCAAAATTCAAGTTTTGGGTTAAATCCCTCATTTAACTGTAGCAAACTTCAGGTTTTGGGTTAAACTCCTCATGTTACTGTAGCACACTTCAGCTTTTGGGTTAAATCCCTCATGTAGCGAAATTCAAGTTTTGGGTTAAATCCCTCATGTTATGTAGCAAACTTCAGGTTTTTGATTAAATCCCTCATGTTACTGTAGCAATCTTCAGGTTATGGGTTAAACCTCACATGTTACTGTAGCAAGGTACTGTAGCAAACACTGTACACGCGCGAAATTACTGTAGCGCGTGATTTTTTTAACTTTTCAAAAATTGCAAATTGGTCCTTCCTTTTTTTAATTATATTACCCTATTTATAAGTTAGTCCCTGGTCTACATACGTAGACGGTCGCTCCAAAGACCACCCCAAAAAATATTCAGATATGTATGTTAAAAAACAAAATTAAAAATAAATAAATATTCAGATATGTCGGGAAGAACGGACCCTAATTACCACCTGCGCTGCATGCACGATTCCATCCTAATCGATTTCTTTATTCACATTCCAAGTCTTCCATTTCCGTAGCTCAAACTATTCAATTCAACCCCAACAATTTCCTAAACATAAACTGACACAAAAATCACCGGTACCGGAATTTTATTTCCTCTGATTAGGGCAACGAAATTGCTAATCGTCTCAGGTACAATGTCGTCGTGGATTAGATCGGCGGTGAGTAAAGCCGTGGAGGTTGGGAACAAGAACAACCTCACCCGCACCGTCAAGAACTACGCTGACACCGTCGTTCAACAGGCCGGTCAAGCCGTCGCGGAGGGAGCCAAAATCCTCCAGGACCGCATTGTAAGCTACTATTATAACGAATTCGTATCATAATTACCCATTTGCAATTCGCTGAATAATTTAGCTAGTGTTTTGTCACGACTTTCATTTTCAATTCGTTGAATAGTTAGGAGTTTGATTGTGAAAAACGTTTTAGTGACACGGTGAATTAACTGTAGGAAATTACAGTGAAAACCTCTTACTGTTTTGTGTAAATAGCCAGGCAATTCACTTTTTTGGTTTAGGAATCTTGAGGATTTAAAATTGTTGAAGTAGTGTCCAGGTGAGGCTTAGATTCGAGGCTAATGATTACCAATTTTCTTAACAAGTTGAGAACATTTAACCGCAGGCAACAGTTCTTACTCTCTATTTGATTCTATTTGTCATTTAATTCTATTTGTTAGTGTCTTCACATGTAGAAGTAAGAATACTATCTAGTTTTGCCCTGGCCTAGAATCGTTCATCCCAATGTTTGTGCAAATCTCCTAATGCAGTTTCTGTTTTAGCAAAATTATTTTGTCAACCAAATTCTAGCTGATACTAAATTTTTGTTATGAAATTGTGATCCTTTTCATTATAGGGCGGTCGAAATGTTAAAAGCTTTAAGCAGACAGTGAAAAGATTGGAAGAAGCTTCAGTTTCTTGTAGAGGGCCAGAGAGAGTCCAGTTGATGCGGAGATGGCTTGCAGCTCTGAAGGGCATTAACAAATTATCTGGAGTTACTGTCGATGAAGGAGAAAACAGTAGCGAGCAAAATGCTCCAGAAGAACCCAAAGGCAGTCCAAGAAAGCAATCTCTAGTGAGTGTTGGTTTATAATGTTTGAATTTTGTGGCTGCAACCATGTAAAATGGACATTGCTATATTAGATTGTTGCCTCTTAAGTGTTGTAAACAACATTTATAATTGCTGAGGATTTACTGACCTCCCCATTTTAACTGATAGGTACTGTATTATGACCCCGACATGGGAGGTGAACCAATGAACTTTCGAGATGTCTTTCTCTACAGTCAAGCGTTGGAGGGAATATCAATCTGTATGGTATGTGAATCATTATAATGGCATTTACAAAGTATATAATTTTGATTCTTGTCAGCATGGAACTCAGGGCTTCATAGATATTGCCTACATTTCTTCCTAAAGTCCAATTTTAGAAGTCCCTTGTGAAGCATAAATTTATCATTAGCCAGACCTGTAAGAGCATAAGAGATCTGTTAGGAAGCATAAGCTTCTTTTCTGATTTTGCTTAATATGTGTTAGGAAGCTTTTAGTTGTGCTGATCATACATATATGTATAGTTCACTCTTGATGCTGTTCTGATTAACTCTGTCTAACCACTAATATTAACTCTTTCTATGTTTTAGATTCTTGAAGCACCAAATGAAGAAGAAGTGTCTCTGCTCCTTGAATTGTTTGGGTTTGTATAATCATTCTTGGCCTTGCACTGAAAATATTGGTCTTGTGGCATGACAAATTCGTCCTATCTTAATTTTTGTTAATATTTATGTCAGACTTTGCCTTACTGGTGGAAAAGAAGTCCACAATGCAATAGTTAGCAGTATACAAGATCTGGCGAAAGCATTTTCCAACTATGAAGAAGAAGTTTTGGTATGTTTAGTTTATGTTCTATTAACGTGATGTATAAAATCATGTACTTGTAATTGAGCATATTTTCTTGCATTTTTTTCTGATGGAAAATAACTTGTATCTATCTCCATTCTCTTATGAACATAGCTGTGCTAGTAACTTGTACTGGATTTGTTCCGTGAGATATATACATAATTGATGGTGCTTGGGGACTGATGGCTCTTAGATATGTTGGCTAATTTTTGGAATGGTAGAGTGTAAAAGTGTGAGGGGCCGTGAGATATCATAATATGTCTGTTATTTGGCTTACTTTTTGATGGTTAAAATCCTAATTATTGCTTATTCCTTTTCTTGCTTCTTTTTACCATCGGTTTGCTCTTTTTGCATATTTTATACTATGAGCATCCATGGCATTGCTGAAAATGTGTTGGATGAGAATTATAAGCTTAAGAATAAAAAAAGTAAAAGACCCATGGAGCATAGATCATAGACTATTATAGCATTACCCAGCAAAGTTAAATATACCCAGCGGTTGCATATGCTTAATTTTTGGTCCAAGGTTAGTACTTGATCTTGTATATTTAAGGTGGGTCTTGTTAGCGTAATCAAATTGGTACCATCTTATTTATAATATGTTATAATTTTTACTTCCTTAGTGATTTAACTATATTTTTTAAATTTGTTTAGAGCATATGAAAATGTTATCACTTGTTACTATTGCTCCGCTTTTTTAGGGAATCAGGCTTTTTTAAAGTTTGATTTTGATGTCAACCTTTTTTAGGTCTTTAGCGACTTTTGCCTGATTGCGTGCCTAAATGTCAAGATTTGAACAAATTGCTGGCATTAGTGAGTTTTTCTTTTGAGCGATTAATGCCATATACTGCTCTCATATTCCTTCCTTGGATAACTTGTTCAGGTGAAGCGGGAAGAACTGCTCCAGTTTGCAGAAGGTGCCATCACTGGGTTGAAAATAAATGCTGATGTGGAAAGGTAATTAATCTTTTTATCCTGTAATACCATTTTACAGAGGAGTTTCATAGCTCTGGAAACCAATTTACGAGTGGAGAAGGTTCTGAGTTAGCGCTTATATTGACATTTGACCCAAGTTTGTATTTTATGTGGCCATAAGAATTGATGCTGAGGTCTCCAAGTTGAAGAAACAGATTGATGAGCTGAGTGCTTCAAAGAAATTGCCTGGTAAGGATGATCAGACAGTTAACAAAGAGATAGACGTTCCAGCACTAGAGGTACAGTTTACATCATTTCATTATGTTACCTTTGAATATCTGCAACTTTTTATTAATTGTTAGAAATTCTATTTGCACTGTAAGTGGTTCTTTTGCTAGAAACCTGTCACTGATTTTTCTGCTTTGTCCTAATTTTATTTTGGCCAGATTGCTGGTGCTTGGTTGGTTGAGGGGAATGGGAGTGAGAATGGGAATGATAATAGTGGGGAATGATTATAGGGGGAATCATTATAATCAAAATGATTGATGCTGCTTGGTAGATGTGTTTTGTTTTAATTTATTTCTTCATTTGAAAATTTTCAAAATAATTAATAATTCATCAATAAATTATATTTTTACATATTACAGTTATATTATTATTTAAGAATTTTTGGATTAATAATAAAAGTAAAATAGTAATTAGAGGTAATGAAACCCATTCCCCACCATTTCGAGGGGTTTGCTCCATTACCCATTTTTGGGGAATGGATGTAGGCCCCACCATTCCTCTCCCCCCAACCAAACACCCCTCTAAGCAATCAAACCCATTCTATGTAATATGTTGCTTATTTTGCCTGTTTGGCCCTCTACCTATTTTGTAGGACATTTTATTGTACTCTTGTAGTTGTTGTTGCTACTAATTCCTGGAGTACTAATATATTCACTCTCGTTAAATAGTTTTTTTCCCAGTAATACTATTTATCGAGTTTCATATGTAAGTTTTAGCAATTAAAAAAATAGACTTTGAGGAAACAGTTGGGATCCTAACTCTCCCAACAATAAAAGGACCTTGTGATATAATCATGCTTAACATCTTGCCTGTGTGTATTTTTGTTTTTTTGTTGGGTTTGTGCAGTTTATTGTGTGCTCCCGTGTGTATTACAGTGATATAAGAAATTTGTATTTTTTTAAATCTTTTCATGATCAATCAGGAGTACAATATGCTTATTGTTTTACCAGAGGAATTTTTGACCCTTGATATCTGATCTGGATGTCTCTCTAGTAGGCTCTGAAGGAAGAACTTTCTCTGATCCGAGTATGTTCCAGAATGGAAGAGCTTTTACTGAAGAAAAAAGCTCTCAAGTATGGAGACACTCCCGAAGTTCATACACAAAAAGTATGATTGTTCTCTTGTATTTTTGTTTTCATAGGTGCTCAGTAGATATCATTGCTGTACTGGGATTCATTAACATGCCATGTTTTCTTTTATTGGTGTCAACCTTTTGTTGTCACTTGTCTCTGTGGCCTGATTCCTAGAGGGTATTTGAATCCCCACCCGCACCTGCACCTGCACACATTAAATTATGGAAGTGGTGTGTGTCCATTGTCATGATTGACTTTCTAGTTTTGGAAAATGCATTCATTCTTTGGCTTACTATTATGCACAACTTTTTCTTGTTAGTGTACATCTGTGTCCTTCTAGCTTTTCGTTATTCCCTAAACTTATTCTCGCTGAGGCAGTAAAATTTTGCTTAAAATAATTGTAAGCAAGAATTCATTATTCTGAAAGATAAAGGAATAATCTTTATGTCTTATGTTATCCTCAAAACATTTTCAGGTTGATAAGCTGAAAGTATTGTCTGAATCTTTAACCAGCTCATCCTCAAAATCAGAGAAGCGCATATCAGAGAATAAGTAAGGAAACTTAACGTCACTTGATTTTTTGAAGTCACTTCATTTATTAGTTGTTATACAGAAAAATGTTACTTGGATGCATCACTCTATAACTCTAATCAGAGAATAAGTAAGGAAACTTCACGGCACTTGATTTTTTTAAGTCACTTCATTTATTAGTTATACAGAAAAATGTAAATTGGATGCATCACTCTATAACTCTAAAACTAATTGATTGATGTTATCCCCCACTTATTAAGTTCTCTATAAGCTGTTTTTCTTCTCTAGATTATTAGTTCTCCTTTCAGTCCTTTAACACGACCTGTAACATTTGATTGATGCAAGTCTTGCCCAAGTACATTGGATACTCTATCCCAGATGTTGGGATAAAGGCTTATATTATATCGTGTACTGTAGTTTATGACCTCAACCTTGTAATATAATAAATCATGTCATTTTGGCAGACTTCAAAAAGAAGAGGCTTTAAAATTTCGAGTGACAAAGGCAAGTGAAGCTGGTGAAATAGAAAAGGTATCTGTGCTATCTCATGAACTTTATTTATTTGCAATATATTACTTGGAACATAATGACATTATTTTTGTCATGTCAGAGAATTTATATATTTTCGCTTTTTGTGGTTTTGCATGGAGTGACTCCTAGTGATTTTATGTTCATTTGTGTGCTGTATTGGTGATTTGTAATACTTTTGAGAACTTAAACTTTTTTTCCGTGTAAAACACACAGGAGATATCAGCTGAGATTTCGGAGCTCGAGAAACAAAGGCTTGATCTTGAAGCTCAACTCAAAAAGGTCTCTGGATTCTCCATCTCCGAACACTTCTTTTTAAGGAATTAATGCAGTGGAAAATTTTAAAAATTAGCCCGCAACTGTTCTCTACTGCTGACATATCTGACCGTGTTAAGAAAATGCTTATAAATAATATGTACTAGTACTTAATGACATCCTTGTTTAGCAGTGCAAAGTATTCATTTTTTATCACCTCCATTAAATCTGCAAGTTATGCACGGTGCTTGTCATTTAATACTATTTCAGCTAAGCTTAATGGTATTTTACCTTCTTAGGTCAATATTTCCTTGGCTGCTGCTCAAGCACGTCTCCGTAATGTCAGGGAAGAGAGAGACCAATTTTTTGAAGCTAATGAGCAGATTGTTGCACATTTGAAATCTAAGGTTTACTTCCATTTTATTCTCCTAGTCCTGTGTGTTATATGATGTGGTATAGGCAATCATTCAGTTTTGCTACTGAAGTTGATGGTTATTTTACCATTCTCTCGTCTTTTTTCTTGCAATTATCAGGATGATGAATTCTTGAGGTCCATTGGATCATGTCGAGCGGAAGTTGACGTTATAGGTACCTGGATGAATTTCTTGGAAGATACTTGGGTTCTCCAACAATCATATTCTGAGAACAAGGCTAAAGAGATGAAGTAATTTCTCTTCATTAATGAGCAATTATTCTTTGATTTGATGTATTATCTTGGTTCTAAAACTATGCTGTTTTGATACCTCTAGTGATGAATTGGAAAGGCATGATAAATACTTTGTGGATTTGGTCACAAGGCTGCTCTCGACTTACGAGGTAGGTGAATAATGGAAACCTTTTGGTAGTAGTACTTTATGTCATAAGCCTGACGCTGCAGAGCACAATGGTTGTGAAAAGCACAAGAACAAAGAAGGATGTAACTTGTATTTTCTCTCTGCAGAAAGAATTGAAACCTTCGATCGATCGCATTGGAAAATATGTTGAAAACTTGAAGAGTTTAAGCCATGGGTAATCTGCACTGTTGCGGTTGTATCCTGGCAATACTATTGTTGTGATTTTTTTTTTCTTAAATTTCTGCTGGCCATTTTACAGATCAGTGGAAGCATCATCCAAGAAGGATAATTCCAGTGAATTGAATCCAAGGAAAAGTCTCGAGGAAGAATACTTGGGCTATGAAACTAAGGTAACTTTCTGAGACTTTAGACAGCATTGTCTCTAAAGTTTTGGTGGGTCGTTGTGTGCTTGCACCCTTAATCCTAAAATACCATTTATTCTGGTATTTATAATTAAAAAGTACCATTTGTTCTTCTGGTATATAATAGTTTTGGTGAGTTAATCTTTGCACTGCAGATTATAACCATGTTCAGTGTAGCGGACAACATGAGAGAGAAGTTCTACTCTGAACAGGGAAAACTACCCAGGTGTGTTGATAAACAGTTTCTATTCAATGTTTCTTTTCCTTGCAAACCATCAAAGCTGGATAAATTTGTTGCTTCTTTTCCAGCAAGGATGATCCAACTATAAAAGAATTGTTTGAGAGAATAGCGGTTCTACGGAAAGAGTTTGAAGCAATCGAGAGACCAAATCTAGAACTGGAGAATCCTCCAACTCCAGAGGAGCCATCTTTGCCCGTATTTACAAGTGCACCACATTCTTCTGAGGATAACGTAGGAAATGTCACCGAAATGAAAAAGGCCCCTGATGCAATGCCCCTGATGCCGACAGCAAGCACATCAGAGCACCCTCTCGACACTGAGGCAGAGCTAGCAAAGTTTGAGTCAGAGTTTGGTAAAGTCAACCAGGATTACTCCGCAGAGGATATTGGTGGCTGGGAGTTCGATGAGCTTGAAAAGGAGCTAAACAAATAAACTAAACCCCTAAATCACACTGTTTCGATATGGCTGTCTTTTAATCACATGACAAAAAGTTAAACCTTGCAAAGCTCCCTCCAGCATTATTATAGCTCAAGGAGTGAATCCGTAATAGTAGTCCTCGTGTAAATGCTGCTGGTTTGTACCATTAAAACCAAAACCTATACTGTATATTGGAAAAAGAAACACCTTTCTGATCCATGATATTGACATTAAACTTTTATTTCTTTGCATTAGAATCTGCCGCCAGATTGTTACCTGTTAGTGTAGTCACAATCTGCTGCTAAAGTATGTCTGGCAGGTTATGGTAGCATCGGCTCGGAAAGACCACGAAGGGATTGATGATGTCATGAGAGGACAATGTTTGGTACAAGTTATTAGTGTTTTGTAAACTGTCAAAAAACGATCTTTTGTGAAAGCAGGTGACAACAGCGTTCAAAATAAGCACTTTTAAACCAGAGACAAAGGGTGGTGGTGAGCATGGTAGTTAAGGCACTCGATGTGGCACGCCACGGCAATGCCATGACGATAAGACGTTATTTCAAGATTGCCTTAACATTGCCTAACAAATATGGCAAATATTTGCCTTAAAGCAACGCTATGGCGTTATGGCGTTGCCTTAGCGCTTTAAATCTCGCCTTAAGCCCATTAATCTGCTTGGACCGATTTTTTTTTTAAAAAAATAAATTATTTTGTAAATATAAGATAAAATGCGGGAAGTTAAAGAAAGAAAATAAAGGGTTTTGACGAATCTAAAATTGAAGGGTTTCTTTTCAAGCTCCGTCCGACTACTTTGGACCGTGATCATGTACAAACTAAAGACAGTATAATTATGAGTTTTTACATTGAATTTTTATTATATATTGCTCTTGTCTTGAACTTTTTTAAAAAAATATGTTTATTTTGATGCATTATTTGCAATTTATGTAAGTTAAATATTGTATTTTGTTAAAATAAATGTGGATATATGTATATATAATTATTATATATTCATATTGCCCTAAACGCCTTAAGCGAGTGCTACATCATTGTGACATTAAGGCGCTCGTTGGCAAAACGCCTTAAAATCGTGACTTAACTAGCTTGGTGGTGAGGTAGGGTTTTGGAGAACAAGGTTTCCTGAAATGGAAAGAAGAAGGGAGTTTTTGTCTTTATCTTTTGATGAGCAGCATCATTGCTGTGATTAGTAGGGTAAGGGGAAAAATAGTGGTCTGAAAACCAAAGGCACCCGGAATCATTGACAAAGAAAAGCGAGCAATGGAAATGAACCATCCATTGCCATTGCCAGCCATTATATTTCGTCCTCCAGAAATTATGGTGCAGTTGCCGGTGGGGCAGAATGTCATTGATTTGTAGCTGTTCTTCTTCATGCCATTTAAATGATTTTTGGACATTTCATGATTTGTTAGCTTAAAATTTATGCCTTATAAGGCTTCCCGAACCGATACTGAGATGCCACATCAGGGCGTTTAGGCAAACTATTATTGTTGGCAATTATGTTTCAAAAGAGTGAGTTGATAGATGCCGTGTCTCCAAATTGTGGTGATAGGATGCCTATCAAGCAAGTTATTTGGTTGGATGTAAATCGCGGACTTGAAAATTATAGTTTAACTTGCCCCTGGATGAAAATCATGAACTTAAAATTATTCCTACTTATTAGGACACTTTTTTAATTTTAATATAGTCGAATTGCTTAGTGTAAAAAATCAATAGTTTATTAGTTAATTTTAGATTTAATTGATCACGACAATTAAATTACTAGTTGTTTGGTTGGATGAAAGACTGTGAATTTGAAATCAAAGGATGCAAATTGTGACCCCTTTAGAGTAAAACCGGTAACTGAAAAACGAGACAGACTCAATGAAGAGATGGATTCAAATTAACTTTTATTTTTTTGGAAAATGGACGATGCTAACAATTAACAAAGAACAAATTGGGACTTTATTCTGATTTCACACGTACCTACAACACTGACAAGGGCCACTAGAAACAAGTTACAAAATCATGATCATGACATTACTTGAAAATATCAGTACGGGACATCTTTTTATAGCAACAACCAGCTTTCTCATACAATTACATTATCATCAATTTATGGACATGCTAATATGAGGACTATGGAGACAACAAATTAATTCTCAGGGTTCAGTTTGGTTCAAATAGTTTCATACTATCACATAGTGTCCAACTGTCCATCCACCTCTGTGTACAAAAGTATCTCATTCACATCTGATTGTTGCTGTAAGTATTGTTTCATTCAGTTAAATCCAGTGGCAGATTTTGTGTTTGGTACACGATTCACTAACATGCTTCAAGAAATATCCTTCTTGAGGTTAACGTGTGTTTTGACATGCTAATATGCTCCTTGAAATTAAAAAAAAATTATATGTTTCAATTTAGAACAATTATTCAGAATGCGAACTGTAATTTCTTATATATGAAACTTCCTCAAAATTGTAAGAGACTATTATGGCCTATTTGAGTTTTAAAGGTTAGGGAAGTCCAATAAATATTCCCACCATACTTTGGCGTACATATTTTTTTTAATATCTCATCCACTAATATATAAATATATACTACATGTAAAATAAACCTACGTTGTTGAGACGGAATCATACCTAAAATTTAGAATTCAACGTTTTAATATGTCAAATTATTCAGTCTATTTTAAATAGAGTTCTGATTTCGTCACCAATTAGTTTTGAGATGATTTCACCAAAAAAAACTTTCTCGATTTGCATTCGTAAAAGTGTCAAACTAACAAAGTGGAGCTCTCGAGCATCACAAGGCAAAATCTCCACCACCGAGTGTCGGATCATGTGCTTGTTAAGTAGTACTAGTACTCACTAAGTACTACAACTAATACTTATTTATTTAATTATGCCCTAAGTCAACAAATCATCTGTGTTTACGCCCTTGTGTTTGTGTTTATTGTCCAATATTAATTATTTTCATTTTAATTTTCGATCCAATGAATGAATAACAACAAAAAGAAGAAGAAACCCAGGAATCCCGTTAAAGTAACTATATGGAAAGGAACTAACTCAACTAAGCAAACCAAAAGAGAGATCGCTAATCATTTTTCAAACACCATCAAGTATTAACCATTTGACATTAACGTTGTAAGCAAGCCTACTGGCTACTGATCTTAGGCTACTTTGTCGTTTCTTTGCAGCCGCACGAGCTTAATTAGTTTCTATGCCTAAATCCGCATTATTAACAGGCTTAAATTACTTTTTAAAATTTAAATGTCCAAACTAAATATTAATTGAATAACTTTTACATATTATTTTGAAAATGAAAACATACATTTCTCGAAGTCTCTATTATATGAGTGTATATATGTACAACTAAAGTTCTAATAAATATTATCTTCTCACTTTTATATCTAATCATTAATTATTTTGTATTGATCTTTAAATATTCTCTGTAAATCTTCTCACGTATAAAGTCTGATCTTTTCCATACTTTATATTAACCATGATCATTCAGTGTATTATTATTGATTTTCTCACTTTCATGTCTGATCATTACCTGTGTTGTCTCACTTTCATGCCTGATCAGTGATCGCACATGTTCCATGTTGATCTTCTCCCTTTCAAAATTCGATCTTTTACATATTAACCATGATCATTCAATGTATTAATATTGATCTTCTTATACACTTTCATGTGATCATTATTCCTTACATGTTCTGTGTGATATTCTTACTTTCAAATTAGGTCAAACTAAGGAGATATGAATATCCTAGTATATAACATGGAAACTTTATTTGGGGACGGAGGGAGTAGCTGAAATCATATATCGGTAACCATTAATAATTGCTTTATATTGATGTAGATATTGTTTTGTAGTCCAAATTTATTATCATGGTTATTATTATAGGGCAACGCAGTGATCAAAAGTCATATATTTGTATAGTTTATGTCGGCATCAGCCACCTTGTTAAATGGGAACAAAGCTAATCATGATTACTCAGATCCAATCATTTTAATAATCACTCATTTAATTAGTTTTCCTATCCTACTGGTTGCTTTTGAAATTACATGTAAAAGAGAAAGCTAGAATTCCAAGCATATTAACCCGACAAACCATACTAAAACAAGGAGATTAGTGGAAAATGACCTAGAAAAATGTTGTTTATTGAACAGTAATAATTTAAAATATGCAAAATTAGTAACTAAAGGCTTAAGTATTTAGTGCCTTAAAAACATTATCAATTCCATATTTCTTATATTTGTATCATATACACATTTTGTATCAGAATTTTTAAAAATCTGATATTAATATTAATGAAATGATCGAACCATGGTGTTTTTCTTTTGCTTTTTGAAAAATCGAATCATAGTATTACGATGGTTATACATTGATAAAACAATGCTAAAGAATATGATCAAAACATACTACTAAAAAAAACTAGTTGATACAAAATAATTTTGTTTAGGGTATATATTTTGGTCAAAAATATATTATTGAAAGATATGCATTTAAAAATTTATGGGTTAAAATTAACTTGCAGTCGAATTTGGGTAAATTTGAAATGAGTTAGTCTTAAATCTTGACTAGTTCAATAATTCAAATTAAGTGTTAACATTTTATCTATATAAGATACAATATTTATAAATTTTCAGAAATTAAATGGATTAGATCTTGTTATGTTACATGTACTTGCATTTAAATATTTCTTAGACTTCATCCTATTTCTTTCTTTTGTTCCTACTCCATTTACTCACCACTAGAAGAAAGAAATACTATTCAAAACTTGTGTCCTTTTTCATGTCAAGTGCCTTTAAAAGGAAGCATTTGGAACATCATTTCTTTGCCATAAAAAACAAACCAACTCCAAAATATATTTCACCAAATCAATCAAACCAAGACATGGAACCAAACCGCCATTCATATGATCAGGCAGAAGAAGACTACATTTACATGGAAGTTGGCTCATCCTTCCCCATCTTCAACCATTCACTGCAACCACAACTCACCAGGCAAGACTTCGAGTTCCAAATGTCAGCCTCCTTCGAGAGAGATGCTGCCCCATCACCCGCTGACGAGCTCTTCTACAAGGGAAAGCTCCTCCCTCTCCACCTCCCGCCTCGCCTACAAATGGTGGAAAAGCTCCTCCAAAATGCCACTGTTTATGATCCTGCTCAAGAGTTTTTCAGCACCCCTATATTTACCCCAGCTGCTGGAAACACTCCCTTTGAGTCATGCACTGGCTCACCATCCCACTCCGGCCAAGTTAGCCGGGAACTCAACCCCGAGGAGTATGCATTCAAGTGCTCAGCAGATTTATCAAGCAACTTTCTTGATGATGATCAGAGCCAAGAAAGCCAAAAGGAGTCATCTTGGAGTAAGAAGATCAAGTTCATCAAGCAGAAACAGTCTTCCTCCATTGGTTCGAAGCTCAAGGCTTCCAAGACTTACCTCAAATCGCTCTTCAGCAAAACAGCTTGCACACATGAGTCATTTGCTGCTGATCAATGTGGAGATAAGTTTGTAAAGGTATCCAAGAAAATCCCATCTGACCATATTCAGAAAAACACTAAGCATCAAGAAATTTCTTCTTCTTTATCATCTGTCAGCAAAATAGAGAATTTTGATGAGAATAATAATGTTAGTAGAGGGAAACATAGGAGGTCATTCTCAGGAGCAATCAAAAGGATGTCCAAGCCAAGATCTTCATCTTCACTTTGTTCATCGTCATCTGGATCTTCTTCAGCTTCGAGTTCGAACAATTCAAGTGGATTCAGAGAGATGCCATTCTTCAAGAGAAGCAACAGTGTAAATTCAGATGTTGAGAATCCTATTCAGGCAGCAATTGCACATTGTAAAAGGTCTCAGCAGATTCTCAAATCAAGAAATCATGCAGTAAGTGACCTTGGTTTTTGCTCATTGAATTCTTCGAGAGTTATATATGAAGATCAAAGACCAGGGATCTGTAGGGGTTAGAGATACATAGGAGATTGTAAAGGAGTTCAAATTTTGATTGGTTTATGATTTTCTTGTCATATAAATCTGCAATATCTCTCAAGTACTGATCCTTTGTTGCAGAACCTTAAACTTTGTAAAATAATCACGTCTTGAAGTTTGTTTACTTTGTCCAGATCAATGATTTAGAAGTACTCTGAGAAGAAGAAGAAGAAGCAATATATATGACTTTCTAGTACGCAGAAGATTTGAATCTAATGCACGTGTGTGACTGACTAAAACAACCATACAGTACTTAGATTCTTTACTATTGGAAGTACATTTACAATTCAATCACTCATTATTTTGGAGTCATTTCTCTATTTTGCTAAAGGGCTACTTTTGATGGTGTACTTTATTAGCAGAAAAAGCACTTCTTTAATGAAAGAGTTCTTGACTGCCACTCTGAAATTCCACACCAGGTTTCCAACTTTCAAGAACTAATCAAAGCCTAAGCCACCACGAGTTAGTCTTCAGTGGTGACTACTTTTTCAGATTCCAAAGATGGGAATTTAGACCATGATTAAGTGCAGTTTGTTTTCTTACAATCTATATCATGACATTCGACAAAGTTTTACGCTGATTGTTAACCTAACACAAGAACAACTTAAGGGCTACAGCCAAACAACTTATGGTTAATAAGCACTGCATTAAGAATCAATTACTGCAATAATTTGAAGTGGGCTGTTATTTTGAATGCCTTTACTTCTAACAAAAGGAAACTAAGGGTAATCATTACCATGATGAGCAACTACTATTGTCTGCCTCTATAGTGATTATAAAGCTTCAGTGGAAATATACATTATCACATGCTACTTGAAATTAGCTAAATGATTTCAGATATACTAGTAGTTAAACTAAGTTTGTTAATACTGAATGTGCAGACAAACAAACAGCCTTTCAGGTATTTCTTTTTACCTACTTTTTCCAATTTTAATGTGGGTTCACCAAACCTTAATCTAAGAGAACATGTCAGCCAGATTTTTAGCAAACAGATGAGCCCAAGTAAAAGACTGTTTGATGATGTTCAGCACTCAGGTGTTCTTCTCCCCACCTGTTTTTAGGGAATGTTTAAAGAATGAGAGAAGAAATTGGCCAAGTTTCGAGTCAATTGATAGGCACATTAAAGCAAAAAATGGCCAATATGAAATGAATGCAATGCAATGATGCCTTCACCATCCAAACATAAAAGAGAAGAACACCAAATTTCTTGTTCTACATATGGGCTCTTCATGGCCAACAAAATCAGGTAGATTTTTCGGGCTTCTAAGTATGATACCACAAAAATGCTAAAAGCAGCCAAACCTTTCAAACTGTTAACCTTTTCAGTAATGAATATAACCTTCCAGTGCACTCTTGGAGATCACAAAATGTAGCTCTTAAACCAACTGAAGATAGGTCCATCACGTGGCACGTCTGTTGGAGGATAATACATCTCTATTCTCTAATCTCTAGCACTACCTAACAAATTAGGACCAGAATTACTTCAATAAGCACATGCCACTAGACGGGCTTCTAAAAATGTTGAAAGCCATTGAAACCAGTATTACAAAAAAGAAAGAGAAGTTAAAGCACCAGAAACGCACTTACTGGTAGGAGGACATCGATTTGATGAAAGCAGCTTCACTGTGATCTGCCATTAGCAAAGATGAGTTTTCGAAGAGTCAGCACACATCAACACATTTAAGGTACGAAATCACAGATGTTAATGTTAACTTCTATGGTAGGTACCTTAGTCTTGTCATTCTTCCCAATATAGTCAGCAAGTGTTTTCCCCTTCATCAACTCTTTCCCAGCCCACCAAAGCTGGACACTGTCTTCTTTGAGAAGATCAACATCTGAACATTCTCAACATTTTAGCCACTTAATACACTCTACAAGCATCATCCTTTTCAAACAAATCTGAGTCAGCTGAATTGTTTCGGGTAAACAAAAGATTTATGTCATCATTTCGTTAAGTAAAAAAAAAACAATGTGCGTGTTACCTAAAAGCACCCAATCCAACTTGGCATCAGGGAAATCAAGCAGCTGAAAATTCCTTGCAAATTCAGATTCTATGCTTCTCAGGTGCCCTCTTAGAACAATTCTTGACAATGGCTTCCCATGAACAACTTGGTCCTGGTTTCGAACAAACATAATCTTAAACTTAGTACCATTTGTAACAAACACTAAATCTAAATAACAGAAAATATTTATCTTTAACTCAAATCTTACCTTGGAAACATAGGAAGTGGCCTCAGATAGAGCTCTATGAAGAGATATTACTGCATTTTTACCAGTCAAAGGCACCCGTTAATATTTAGGTAGACATAAATTGGAAGAAAATAAACTGACAGCACAAAAATTATTATGGAACCTGGTGGGTGAGTGTGGAGGAGCAGGGAGAGGCGAGGAAGGAGATGAATGGCAAGCTGGTGAATTTGGAGCTGGAAGTTGGCTATGGCGGTAACTTCTTTATTGACGTCTTTGATAATCGCATGAGATGATCCCCAGTCGTATAGGAATTCGAGTTCGCAGATTTCATCCCCATCTCCGTGCCGGTGCCGGATCCGGCAGGCATGCTTCACCTGAATACGTACCATTCTTCGGGAAATTGAGACGGCGAAGCTTCTAGAAGGTCAAACGACAAGGTTTAGCCGGATGAGAAGTCCATGATTGATGTAATGATGTTGCAGCAAATTTCCAAAATCTACACTTTCGATCCCAAAACTTTTTAAAACTGCAAAGGTGTCGAAAATACATTAAAATTTGAGAAAGGTTAACAGTTTCCCCAGTGTTTCTACTTGAGCTTCGTCAACTCCTTCCCAGGAAAACCCAAAATTGGCTTCTCATGAATAACTTGGTCTAATTTCAAACAAAACACAATGTCAAATTCAATAAGTAAGTTGTAACAAACAAGCATTTATCAACCTTCAAACTTGACAAATTTATAAGAGTTCGACTTTATCTCACTCGAAATATAAACATAAATATATTGTTTAAAGGTGAGATAAGAGACTATTTAACCACATACTATTAAAATATCATATCAACGTGAACAAAAAGCAATTTTTTAAAAGAAACCACACATAGAGGCAACATCAATTAATAACCAATAAAAATAAGTTCATTACTAGAGTATTTCTATAATCTCCGGCATATCCTCCACCGGCTGACTACGTCCACGGTCAATATTTCCTAAATGTCAAATTATTAAAAATTTGTCAAATACGTAATCAACAAACATTTAATGTACATTATGTACATACTAGATTAACATTACAACATCAATTAAAATAAATAATCAATATCAACCTATTATTACGAAATATAAGCAGTGTAATTTTAAGGTATCTCACCCAAATTTTCTCTAAATTAATTGCGATTATATTATCCTAATAAGTGTTATATCAAAATGAGCTCTGATGCACGGAATAGTTATAGTATTTCCGTGTATCCCTCCAATATCCGCCAAAATGAATTCACCAAAACAATCGTGGGTACAAAATCGGTTAATGGATCAGCAGATATATCATATCCATGCATATGCAACCGCTTGAAATGCTATCGCACAGAATGATTCTCCGGCAAAGATCTCATCATCCCCTTGTTGACAGCATCTATATGTTTCATCAACTAAGTAGAGGCGAGTATAGATTTCGAGAAGGTAAACAGCTGGAACTGCAGGCCCAAATTTGCCAACAATCGAGTGAAGGTGACGGAGGCAGTGAGGATTTGAAATACGCATGAATACGGCTGTAGCAGAAGGAGAATTTCACAATAAACCATTCTTCATCCCCAGTTCTGCAACTTACCCAACCCCATAAGCTAGATACTCTTCGCACTTGCATATTCAAGCATGCATGGGAATATGATATCGAAACCAATAGGCGAAAGCTAATGATCATCGGATGCTGAAGCGAAATTCAACCGAATGAAACGAACCTGCTCATCAGCTACTCCCCATTGTCGAGAGCAAGAACAGAAGCAAGAGTGGAGGACAAAACATACTTAAGCAGGGTGGTGGTGAGGAAGAATCCACCAATCAATATCGCCGCCGAAAAGAGAAGACTGGTCAGAGTGAGGATGTGAGATCATAGCCAGCCACGCAGTAATGACCATGGGCGTTGTTCACATATTAACCTGTTTGTTCAAATTATATTATATGGTATCCAAATTATACACATGCAAATGGATAAATGATTATGTATTACCACAAATATTAACCCTCCTATTTTATTTTATTTGATAATGTAAATTTGGTAAATGTATTTTGAAATTATTAATTTTTATTTGGTTTTATGCTTATTTATTTAGGTAGTATAAAATAAAATTCGAGTGGGATAGGTGTGAAGTAAACACTAGTGCAGAAACCATGTTTTTACGGCGGTTCCATCGTACCAACGAAGGCACCTGAGAACCGCCGTTACTGGCTGTGCCGTAAATGGCGCAACCCGTTACGGCGGTTCCCAGAACCGCCGTGTTATTTACAGATCCTTCGATATCGTAAGTCAAATTCGGCACAAGGTCTTACGATATCGCAGGTGTGCATTCCATACGTTGTTTCTCCATTTCTGTACGAAATCGAAGGTAGATCTTAAGTAGTTTAATGGTGTTACGATATCGTAATCCAATCAAAGCGAAAGTTGAATCGAAATCGTAACTATGTATTTATATATGGCATTCCCGGTACTCATATTGACGAGTTCGTATGCAATTCCTGTGGACTCGATAATGTTAGGCTTTCGATATCGTATAGATGTAATACACGATCCGATATCGAATGATATAACCATATTAGAGAAGTCGCATCGGGTGTTGGTAGTGACTCGAAATCGAACTTGGTTAAGAAACTCCGGGATTCCATCTACACGGACACGAGTTCGAAAGTATACTGAACACAAATACGAACTCGGATACGACATTGTCGACTTTAACTAAACACGAAATCGTAGAGAGTGGTCAAATCCTAATAATGAAACGAAGTCGATTAAAGAGGTTCTTATCCTGCGACATCGTAGGTGGTTTAGGAAAATATTAATTCCAAATTCAATGTTGCGAAATCGATTCGTGGTAAATATATTTTGCGAGTTCGTGTCCAGTTTGTGATCTTTGTGACCTGTGCGATATCGGTTGTTTTGGAAATGTTAGTTACGAGTTCGATACAGTCATTCAGGCTATACGAACTCTTTATATTTATGAATGGCACTATTCAGTAGGCGCTCTCGCAAGATCATTCCGCTGTCATCCCTGTCCCAAGGCCGATAAATGGTACGACATCGAGACTGGAAACAGAAAATCCACGAATTCGAAAACGATTTTTGCTAAATTCAGGGTGAGAAATGATTCGATATCAAATGTATATACGACATTGACACGAGTTCGAATGAATTATCGTACTGAACCGAATGCTGGACACGAGTTCGAAAGAAAATTCTTTCCAGTAACCATATTCCAAAAATCTCTACTGAAATCTACAATTTTAACAGCACCACAAACAACCTTTCTTCTAACAGTACACAAATCTATACTACATTTTTCTTATGTAAGAGCGGTGTGGATATGACTTTACTACGAGCCAAAACAAGGTAGCGAGCTAACTTATCTCTTGCATCATTTTAGTCGGCGATGGTGTAGGGAGTTTGGTCATCTTCAAAAACCTGATTTGGAATAAGGTAGTTTCCAAGTCAAGTTAGATTTCATAGTCATCATGAAATGAAAATTATGGTGATGAATACATTGAACTTACTTGACGAAGATCAAGTTTGTCCAACGTTAAATTTTCAACACACTTGTTGGCAAATACGAAGGTATAGTAGCCGGACTCCCAATTACGTCTTTGCCTCTTGTACTTTGTTGTGGGCAAAAATCAAGAATGCTAGTTATGCAACGAAAGCTTAACAAAATATAATAATTGGTGATAAAATGATGTGATTGTTTACCGTTATTTGTATGAGCTCAAAAGAACGAAGAGTGTTTTGATTAACATCATGCATAGCCACCTCAAGAAGATCGGCGAAAGCTTTGGGTGGAGGATTATTTAGAGAATCAATCCAATACACTCTCTTTTGCCCCGGTACCATAGCAACAAAACTCCAATGACCCCTATCGAAAAATGGAAAACATAATATTATGTCAAGACGAAAATTTTAGTTTTAATATCAAGTATAGAGGAAGATGAGTACCCTCCGTTGTAGGGCCCTATGAATATTTTCTTGTTTTCCAATTGAAGTGTGGCGGTTAGATAACTAAGTTGAGCAGTAGGGGCACAACCTTCAACCATGCGCATGCTTTCGGGACATAGATAACCAATCCAATCTTTTCCATTTTTACAAGACTTGGAATACATGCTCCTTGTAGAGTAAATGTAAACAATTAGAATTAAATATGAACCCGCGATATTTAATGAAAAGGTAAAAATAAGGAAACTTACAATTGATGGAGTGTTAGGATATTTGAGTCTAAATCCCCCATATTCCAAATGTCTTTGAAATGACCCAAAGGAATAATCAAATCCGCTCGAAATCCAAACACACTCTCATTACCGGAGAACCTATAGAACGATTTGATGTTTTGGTGATCTAAGAATTCATGTAACTTCCTTACCCAATAAGGTAGTTCGTTCAAAAATTTTAACAATTCCTTGGGATCAAAAGTGGTGGGGGTATTTATTGGCAATTATTTGTTTCTTCACCTCGTCTACCTTTTTCCTCATGGGTATGTCATTAGAACCTCCATCAACTATCAACCATCGTGGCCAAATAACATACCCTCCAACCATATCCCCAGCCCTAGTTTTTTCCCCTTCGGGCATTGGCAAAAGGGCCCTTGGCTCTATTGCCCTACCTATGGCAACTCTACCAAATCCTATGGGAATAGCTTGGAGATGGTGTGTGCGCATCTTTTCCTCAAAGGTTCCATTTGCCACATATTTAGGGGTCTCGTTGAGACCACAATCAATGAAAAGCTTATACGTCAAAATCTAATAACAATATAATGTCAAAGTTAATAATAACACAAAATAAATATTTATTTAGAATATTAACATAGTAGGTGAAAAATTACCTTTATTGTGGAAGGTTTGGATGTAATATCTATGGGTTGATGTTGCAATGGTCGAATTGGCTCTTGTTCAACATGTCCAATGTTTACCTCCACACTAGGCTCTTCATTGACCGGAATATGATGCGATCCTCTAGACGAGGGACGACGCTCACCAACTATAATATTCTCCTCGGGTGGAGGTACGTACCCCATTTGTTGGGTCATGGCATCAACTTGCTTCCTTAATGAAGCATACTCCAAATTTTGGGAAAGTATTGTTTCTTTTTGCCTTTCTATCGTCCACTTAGCCACGTATAGTTCCGAAGGCTTCTCTTTTCCGTTACTTCGCGTTATCCCAAAAGCCTCTCGTTGAGTCAAATAACGACCAACCCCCCTTGCCCTCCCGGGATGATCCTTCCCAACCGCTTTAGCCAATACATCCATCTTCCCCACGGGTGTAAAAAGGCCTTCCTTCTCTTGAACGAGTATCTCATCCTATATAAAATTTTCAAAATAGATTTATAACACTTGTTTTGATTATTATCAATATCGTAATTGGGAAAATGTTGCCTTACCACTTTCTTTGCGACTTCTTGAACTTCGGTAGTTGTGTATGTTTTATCGCTCTTCATTCTACCTCTAACAAACATATCATGCCGGGGAATGTCATCAATCTTCAACGGTACAACCTTCTCCCGTGCTTCTTCTGTGGTCATCCCATCCTCGAGGTTCTTGGTATATTGCTTCTCTTGGCTCTCACCATCAAGCTTGTCTCCAAGACCCAAGTATCCCGCCCTACTCATTGTGTGATAGAGTTTATTTGCTTTGGCACATTTTATCTTCATTTCTCGGGTTCCCTTCCATAAAGATTATGTCATTAATAATATTAAAAGCAATACATTGATTGAATGACAATGAAAACAAATAAATTATGTCTTACATCGGCTTCATGATCGAGAGACCTTTGCTTGAATGTTTCCCAACTCGATAGGAGGATATAATTGTGTTTTACTAGAGGATGTTGACCAACTCTTTTCCCTCCCTCGTATATATAGTCTTTCGCCAATCTAAACTTGAATTCACGACTAGCTTTGGAGACAATGTTCAAAGCCTTCTTCTTCACGGCTTCTTCATCCATTGCATCAATTTCAAAGGGTGCCTATTGCATATGAAAATATGAGAAAAACTACAATACAAATTCATATTTTAAATAATGAACTCAATGTAATGGAGACTATGTACCTTACAATCGTTGAAAAAATCCGTTCTTTGTGCTGGATTAATCTCCTTCCAAGTCTTTGTTGCAATGTCGACTCTTGTTCTCCCGACTTTTCCACACCAACTCGACCACAATGGTCGCTCCTTAGAAATAGCAATGCCTTTCGCATCAAATTTCATTGGTGTCTTTACCTCGTTATTCCAACGCCTTTGTACAATGCGACAATACTCCTTAGCTTTTTGTTTTGCCGAAACCTTTTTTTGTGAACTCTTGTCTCCACCATTTGCTATCTTCTTTGTTTTCTTAGGCCTCTTGTCCCCACTAGCATCACTTTGGCGTTTTTTGCTACCCATGACAAAGTCCTACTAACACAAGAGCATAAATAAGTACCTAAGTTAGGTCTAGGGCTGTAAATGAACCAAGCCGTTCGCGAGAAACTCGTGAACCGTTCGACAAAAACTTGAATCGAGCTCGAATTAAACGAACACGAGCCGAGCTCGAGCTTGCTCGTTTATTAGTCGAACTCGAGCTCGAACACCATACCTACTGTTCGATATGCTCGTCGAGCCTTATCGAGCCTGGCTTATATAACTATATTATAAATTTATAATTATATGCCTATTTCGATATTGTGTAAAAAATACAAGGGCTAATCTGAAATTAAATTATAAGACATTTTTAAATACTCCGCTTTGTCCATTTTAAGACTTTCTATATGGAGATTCTGAATCTGGACTCTTCGGCCGTGAAAGGTAAAACCCTACTCCGACATCGCTCTTCTTCTCTTTGTCATGGTTTTACTGGGTTTGATTATTCTCTTTGTAATGCTTAATTTTGATAAAATATGTTGTCCGACTATGGAGTTGCTGGGCGGTGACGCTGGGCGTTTTCACCGATCATGCCTGCTCTGGGCGATGGGCGGCGGCTTGGGAAGGGTTCAATATTGACCAATTAGTTAACATATTTGTTTAGGCGGCATGGGAAGTGTTCAATATTGAACAATTAGTTCACATATTTGTTTAGGTGGCCTGGGAAGGGTTCAATATTGAACAATTAGTTCACATAATTGTTTAGGAAATCCCATATCTAACAACTTAAAATAGCTTTGATTGCCCCGGACTTCTGAAAATGAGAAGCACTACTGGTATTTATTTTGTTGCCTGTTTAGGTACTGGGTAACTCGTACATGATTTATCTTTTTTACTCGCTTTCTTTTTTACTTGTGTTTAGTATAATGTAGCTCCTCATGTACTCTAGGTGTTCGATTAAATGTCTGCTATAATTTTCCCTTACTTTCTGCCATCTTCCTATTTGCTTGATATGGAAATCTTGCTTCTGTTTCAGTCTTTGCTTTTATGCATATCCACTGCTATTTTTTTCCTTCTCTGATAATCAGAATATTCCTTCACATATGATATTGAACAATTATTGTGCTGACTTTTTCTGACTTTGACACAAACTTAGAAATCCCATAAACTTTTCCGATTTTCTGATTTGCACACAAACTTTTTCTGACCTTTTGATATTGTATGTTTTACAGTTATGTCTACGCCTAGCATTGACAGTAGCACTACTGCGGGAAATGTAGAGACTGCTAAGAGGGCTGTTCCACCAGTCCAAGAAACAACAGTGGAAAGTAAGGATGAGGGAGACAGGTTCATAACTAAGAGAAAAAGACAAAAGACTTCGAAGGCGTGGGATGATTTTCATCAGGCCGTTGTGGATGAAGTGCTGAAAGATGTTTGTAACTTCTGTAAGACTCCATTTGTGAAAATTCCGACAGGGGTTACAACACATTTAATTAGGCATCTGCAAAAGTGTGATGGGAAGAAAGCTGAGACACAAACAAAGCTGAACTTTGTGCCTTGTGATGGTACTCAATTATTACCTGTTTTGCACTATGGAAAGTTTGACATGGAGATTATGCGAGAGAGAGCTTGTCATTGGATTTTGATGCATGAGCATCCTTTTTCCATATTGGAAGAAGAAGGCTTCAATATGATGATGAAACAAGGAATGCCAGAGTGGACAAAAATCAGTAGGAACATGGGCAGAGATGATTGTGTGAAGAGTTATGAATTTGAGAAGAAGAAATTAAAGAAGGAGCTAGAAGGAGTTAGTAAAATAAGTTTGACGACAGATTGTTGGAAGTCAAAGCCTCAGAGGATTGATTATATGGTTGTCACTGGGCATTGGATTGATTCTTCTTGGAAATTGCAAAAAAGAGTTTTAAGCTTTCACCATATTCTACCACCAAAGGGAGGTATTCAACTTTCAGATGCTATTTTTAAATGCATGAGTGACTGGGGCATTGATGACAAAATGTTTAGCATTACTGTTGATAATGCATCGGCAAATGATGTAGCTATAAGGACAATGAAAGATACAATCATGAGTTCCAGAAATTTGCTAGGCAACGGAGACTTGTTTCATGTCCGATGTTGCGCTCATATATTGAACTTGTGCGTTCAAGATGGACTGGTTGCACTTGGGGATTCCATAACTGATATAAGAGAAAGTGTGGAGTATGTCACTCGTTCCGAGTCAAGGCGCTTACTTTTTTCAGCTTGTGCACTTCAACTTGGTTTGAAAGATAGAAAGCTGATTAAAGATGCTAAAACAAGATGGAATTCGACTTTTGAGATGTTGACTTGTGCACTTAGGTTCAAAGATGCTTTCAAGGCATTTGCGAAACGAGATGTCATGTTTCTTAGTTGTCCTTCGGAGCAAGATTGGAAAAATTGCGAAAAAATTTGCTCTTTGCTGGGACCTTTTTAGACAACCACACACATAATTTCAGGTAGTCTCTATTAGGGCTGTAAACGAGCCGAGCCGAGCCGAGCCGAGCTTTGGTCTAATCAAGCTCAGGGTCGTGAAAAAATTGTGTGTTCGAGCTCGAGCTCGAGCTCGTTCGAACAGGGGAAAATTTTGTTGAGCTCGAGCTCGATTGTTCATGATCAGCTCGAGCTTGGCTCGCGAGCTCGATAGATTTCGAGCTCGAGTCGAGCAAGCCAGGCTCGTCGAGCTTGATTGTTCGTTACCTGCTCGTGAACTTGGCTCGTTGAGCTCGTTTACTGCAACTAAGAACTAGATCACCATACACATGTTCATTCCACTTCAATACCATCTTATTTCACAATTTCACAAAAACTCACAACATTTAATTTTACAGCCAACAACTTCTTAGTTGGATCCAAAATAGCACCCACAGACATCAATAAGTTACACTCACTCCAATATTTATCAAACTTCTCTTTCATTTTTATAGCCAAGTCTTTAATGAGATTGTCATCCGAAATTGCACCATTATCTAATCCTGACTTAATCTTTTGGACTTGTTGAAGAAACAAATTCGAAGTGGGATAGAGACTACCTGAAATTATGTGTGTGGTTGTCTAAAAAGGTCCCAGCAAAGAGCAAATTTTTTCGCAATTTTTCCAATCTTGCTCCGAAGGACAACTAAGAAACATGACATCTCGTTTCGCAAATGCCTTGAAAGCATCTTTGAACCTAAGTGCACAAGTCAACATCTCAAAAGTCGAATTCCATCTTGTTTTAGCATCTTTAATCAGCTTTCTATCTTTCAAACCAAGTTGAAGTGCACAAGCTGAAAAAGTAAGCGCCTTGACTCGGAACGAGTGACATACTCCACACTTTCTCTTATATCAGTTATGGAATCCCCAAGTGCAACCAGTCCATCTTGAACGCACAAGTTCAATATATGAGCGCAACATCGGACATGAAACAAGTCTCCGTTGCCTAGCAAATTTCTGGAACTCATGATTGTATCTTTCATTGTCCTTATAGCTACATCATTTGCCGATGCATTATCAACAGTAATGCTAAACATTTTGTCATCAATGCCCCAGTCACTCATGCATTTAAAAATAGCATCTAAAAGTTGAATACCTCCCTTTGGTGGTAGAATATGGTGAAAGTTTAAAACTCTTTTTTGCAATTTCCAAGAAGAATCAATCCAATGCCCAGTGACAACCATATAATCAATCCTCTGAGGCTTTGACTTCCAACAATCTGTCGTCAAACTTATTTTACTAACTCCTTCTAGCTCCTTCTTTAATTTCTTCTTCTCAAATTCATAACTCTTCACACAATCATCTCTGCCCATGTTCCTACTGATTTTTGTCCACTCTGGCATTCCTTGTTTCATCATCATATTGAAGCCTTCTTCTTCCAATATGGAAAAAGGATGCTCATCCATCAAAATCCAATGACAAGCTCTCTCTCGCATAATCTCCATGTCAAACTTTCCATAGTGCAAAACAGGTAATAATTGAGTACCATCACAAGGCACAAAGTTCAGCTTTGTTTGTGTCTCAGCTTTCTTCCCATCACACTTTTGCAGATGCCTAATTAAATGTGTTGTAACCCCTGTCGGAATTTTCACAAATGGAGTCTTACAGAAGTTACAAACATCTTTCAGCACTTCATCCACAACGGCCTGATGAAAATCATCCCACGCCTTCGAAGTCTTTTGTCTTTTCTCTTAGTTATGAACCTGTCTCCCTCATCCTTACTTTCCACTGTTGTTTCTTGGACTGGTGGAACAGCCCTCTTAGCAGTCTCTACATTTCCCGCAGTAGTGCTACTGTCAATGCTAGGCGTAGACATAACTGTAAAACATACAATATCAAAAGGTCAGAAAAAGTTTGTGTGCAAATCAGAAAATCGGAAAAGTTTATGGGATTTCTAAGTTTGTGTCAAAGTCAGAAAAAGTCAGCACAATAATTGTTCAATATTATATGTGAAGGAATATTCTGATTATCAGAGAAGGAAAAAAATAGCAGTGGATATGCATACAAGCAAAGACTGAAACAGAAGCAAGATTTCCATATCAAGCAAATAGGAAGATGGCAGAAAGTAAGGGAAAATTATAGCAGACATTTAATCGAACACCTAGAGTACATGAGGAGCTACATTATACTAAACACAAGTAAAAAAGAAAGCGAGTAAAAAAGATAAATCATGTACGAGTTACCCAGTACCTAAACAGGCAACAAAATAAATACCAGTAGTGCTTCTCATTTTCAGAAGTCCGGGGCAATCAAAGCTATTTTAAGTTGTTAGATATGGGATTTCCTAAACAATTATGTGAACTAATTGTTCAATATTGAACCCTTCCCAGGCCACCTAAACAAATATGTGAACTAATTGTTCAATATTGAACACTTCCCATGCCGCCTAAACAAATATGTTAACTAATTGGTCAATATTGAACCCTTCCCAAGCCGCCGCCCATCGCCCAGAGCAGGCATGATCGGTGAAAACGCCCAGCGTCACCGCCCAGCAACTCCATAGTCGGACAACATATTTTATCAAAATTAAGCATTACAAAGAGAATAATCAAACCCAGTAAAACCATGACAAAGAGAAGAAGAGCGATGTCGGAGTAGGGTTTTACCTTTCACGGCCGAAGAGTCCATATTCAGAATCTCCATATAGAAAGTCTTAAAATGGACAAAGCGGAGTATTTAAAAATGTCTTATAATTTAATTTCAGATTAGCCCTTGTATTTTTTACACAATATCGAAATAGGCATATAATTATAAATTTATAATATAGTTATATAAGCCAGGCTCGATAAGGCTCGACGAGCATATCGAACAGTAGGTATGGTGTTCGAGCTCGAGTTCGACTAATAAACGAACAAGCTCGAGCTCGGCTCGTGTTCGTTTAATTCGAGCTCGATTCAAGTTTTTGTCGAACGGTTCACGAGTTTCTCGCGAACGGCTTGGTTCATTTACAGCCCTAGTCTCTATCCCACTTCGAATTTGTTTCTTCAACAAGTCCAAAAGATTAAGTCAGGATTAGATAATGGTGCAATTTTGGATGACAATCTCATTAAAGACTTGGCTATAAAAACGAAAGAGAAGTTTGATAAATATTGGAGTGAGTGTAACTTATTGATGTCTGTGGGTGCTATTTTGGATCCAACTAAGAAGTTGTTGGCTGTAAAATTAAATGTTGTGAGTTTTTGTGAAATTGTGAAATAAGATGGTATTGAAGTGGAATGAACATGTGTATGATGATCTTGTTCTTAGTTGCAGTAAACGAGCTCAACGAGCCAAGTTCACGAGCAGATAACGAACAATCAAGCTCGACGAGCCTGGCTTGCTCGACTCGAGCTCGAAATCTATCGAGCTCGCGAGCCAAGCTCGAGCTGATCATGAACAATCGAGCTCGAGCTCAACAAAATTTTCCCCTGTTCGAACGAGCTCGAGCTCGAGCTCGAACACACAATTTTTTCACGAGCCTGAGCTTGATTAGACCAAAGCTCGGCTCGGCTCGTTTACAGCCCTAGTTAGGTCAATTCACAAAAGCATGAAAAATGAGAATGAAACAAAGTTAACAGAAACTCATTAATGCTATATGGATATGAATAAAGTATAAACATGCACAATACAATCACTAAATAGCACAACATATCAATAAATGCATAAACATATTGACAAAAGATGGAAACCCTAGGTGAAAAATGCAACAAATTTATAAATAATCCATTTCAATAAAAGAGTGTTTGTAGTGTTCCAAACATAACTATTAATCAAAGCCCATACACTTAAACAAACCCTTGAGGTCCTAACAATGCATATATGTTGATGGATGTGTAGAAATAGATGAGAATATGGGTCTTTATATAGTTGAACAATAAATCTATATGATATGCTAAGGATGAACACAAACTTGTAGGTTTGATTGAAATGAATGGATTAGAGAAAGAAATTGGTGGGAAAAACCAAAAGAGGAGGGAGAATTTGGTGTTTGGAGAGGAATAAATGCGAAAAAGAATGAGGGTTTTTGGTTTTTGTGGTGTTTTTTGTGGTTTTGACCCGCACTATCGTCGGTTGACTTGCATTAAATGCGGTTGTCGAAATACCTTGCAATATCGTAACTAACTTTCGTTTGGAATTTCCATATTGCGAATTCGTATGACCCATTATAAGGGTTTAGGGTTTAATCTCCAGTCCGGGTCGCCGTGGGTATCCATCGGGTATTACACTGTTTAGGGTTTTAAGTATAACGCGTGGACTACAGGATACGAATTCGTAAGCCTTATATTGCATGGTGTCGATATCAAGACGTGGTTATGATGATATACACGATATCGTAACTATTATAAGAACTACATACGATATCGAAAGTAGTATCATTTGTAAGTATACATTTATGATATGTATGACTAATGATTGAGGTTTTGTGTATTTTTTAACAAGTCAAAAGTTAATCTTTTTTGCGTTGATCCTTGATTTATATTATATAATTGTAGTATTTGTTAGATTAGTAATTAATTAGGTCAGAAATGTGTTCACCATTAATGTGTATAATTATGATTAATTGGCTAATCGTGACTAATTTGTTTCCAATCAATTGGGGGTATACTTTGTTTATTAATAATTGCAATTTAATTAGTCAAATTTGTTCTTTTGGACTGGAAGTTAGAAATACATGGATGAGTATTAATGTTTTGTGTTGTCTGTTCATGTATATATGTACATGCTATGGAGTAAATGACTATATTGAATTGCAAATAACTAATGTTTGTAAGTAAACCATGATCCAATTAGTCAAGTAATATGTCATATATATTGTTCACAATGTTTTTTGTAATTACAATGCGTTAGTATCAAAGTACTATATTGTCTATTCATATGTATACATATATATAATATTGTCAAGCCATAGTTGTATTAAACACATGTAATTTTATGACTTTAGGTATTCAAAATTAAAATCTTTTGTACTATTGTATACCATTCTATAGTTCCATACATATATATAGTTTATTTTATAGACAAATAACTTTGTACTAATTTATATTAGTTTTAATAAATAATTCAATTACTCATGTTTATTAACTTTATATGTTTATTCAACTATATAAAGTTCATATATAATCCGTTAATTAATTTATAATAATGTTATATTTATTTTGCTCGCAATATTAATATGAAAGAACATACTCATGTATCAAAATATATAGGCTTACGAGTTCGAATGGACAATTTAAAGGTTTCGATATCGAATGTGTTTAATACAACCTATGGGTAAGGAAGTTGGACTCGAATTCGAATGCCAGGCGAAATTGGACTCGAAGTCGAAACTGACCGTGAAAGCCAGGCGAAATTGGACTCGAAGTCGAAGGCCATCACTATATTTAAAAAAAAAGACGGGTTTTAGGAATATAAAAATTTTCCCCCACATTTCGTCAAATCCCTAATTTTAAAAAACCCCCAAAATCCCTAAATCATCTAACAACCTGGCGGACATGGTTCGATCAAGAGGAGGAAGTGAAAGGCCTGCAACTCGAAAGCAAGGGCGTGGTGGTCGGACTGAGTCCACCGCCAATGAGGCGGAGAGCAGCCGCGGTGGTGGCCGTGCAAGAGCTCCCCGCTCTGGATTAATTAATGAGGCTGCCCATGCGGTTGAGAGCCATGGTACTCGGCGTGGTAGAGGCCGGGGTCGGGGAGAAAATGTTGGTGGTGGAGAGGCACCGGTGAACCCTCCACAGCCACAACCGGAAACTGAAAACTCAAGCTCGGAAGAGGATGTAGATCTTGAGTTGAAGCCCACATTCATCGATGACGATGCTGCCCTTCGCTACCAAGAATGGGCTGATAGGAAAACCCTATCCACCAAGGTATTCAAAAAATCTCAACTAGAAGATGAGGTTAAATTTGATTATGTGTTGAATTGGTTTAAGCCCCATTACTTAGATGGTTTATTGACTTTAGAGGAGGATGTTTATCATGAAGAAGTTCTCCAATTTTATGCAAACTGGAGAAAGGATGGTAATAGCTATTTAACTAGGGTTAGAGGTAAGGACATATTGGTTGATCAATTTACTATCAATGCTGCTATAGGATGTCCTTATATTGATTCTAGTTTTCTGAGAGGAACTGATCCGAATGGTCCCTATGACATGTTCATCCAACAAAGCTTTAAAAGAAATATTGACATTAAGCTACCTTTTGATCTTCGGAAAGTGGCAAAGAAGTATTTCCGAGTAACAGCCCCTGATTTAGGAAAACCTAAGACCGACTACTCCATTCTTGAACTCAGTCTAGAGCAGAGACTTGTTTACGAGTTCATAGCTCTGAATGTTTTCCCATCCGGTGGTCATGCTTGTGAAGCCACGGTTCATAACATCATGCTCTCTTACTTCATCATGGAGGGACATAAGATAAACCCTGGTTATGCCATCCTCCACTACATGGTAAAGGCTGCAAACTCAACGGGGAAGTCATACCCATATGGTCGTTTGATCACTGCATTGATCCGCAAGGAAGGGGTTGTACCTCAAGGTCGTCCAGAGGTGTCCGAGTACTACGACAATGCATGGTTGATCAAGAAAGGGCTGGTCATCCAAGAAGATGGTAAATATGGACATAAGGACCCAAAGAAGCGGCGGTTGACTCCTAGTAAGTAATGCATATTTCATCATCTTTGAATTTATGTTATTTATTTTCATAATCTATACTTTATTTTGTTTATAATATATGTGTAGGGCAAATTCAGAAGTGGCATTCACACTTGGACGATACTCTAGTTAAAATAGAGGAGGAGGTCGAGTTGTACAATAATGAATTGAAGTATCACCGTGAAGACTTCACCAAGCTGGCCGATATGCTTGGTTTGCCCCTTAAGGAGACCGATGAAGAAGCAGCTACTTATAACATTGATGAGGATTTTGATGTTGATGCTTGTACGGATGAGTCCGACTCAAGCGAGTATGATGAGGAAGAGACTTCAGAAGGTAACAACTTTGAGGGCGAGGGTGACGAAGATGATCAGCCTGAGGAAGTCGTTGAGGAAGAAGACTCAGATGGTGAGCTTGTAAAGAATAAGCGCCCACGGGTAGAAGATGATTCTTCTGAAACCTCAGAATTCGGCAGCAGCTCTGACGATGATGATGGACAAAGTCAAGCTCCATCAAATCCACCAATCAATCCGGAGGAAATCAATGAAAATTTGGATGAGAGTGTCCTCCTCGAGATTGGAGACCTAGACCCAAAATGAATCTGTGTAACCTTTTATTTGTGTTATTTATGCATCATGGATAATGTTATACTATTGTGTTTTTGCAATAGTTTGAAACTATGCTTTTAGTTTTTGGAAATGGATCCAAGTTTATTGTAATTTAATATCATTTCTACTTCTTCAAACCATGCTTTTAGTTACATTTTGCTCTTCTACTTCTTGATAAATTCTAGAACATGATTTGTAAGTTGAAAAAGTTTTGTATAATGGTAAAAACTAGCAAATAAAAAACTGTCACCGATATTCTTGTCGAATTCGTAACATGGATCCCAAACCCTTACGATATCGAAACGAACTAAGCAAACGACAGGACGACATCGAAGCGGTAAAGTTTGATGTACACGATATCGAAGGGTTAATCGTCTTAAGAGCAGAAATAAAGACGATCCAAGACACGACTTCGTATGGATGTAAATTTCAAATTAAAAACTTTGATCGATTTTGCATTCGAACTCGTAACGGTTTATTTTACATATTACGATATCGATACGACGTATGTCTGTTGTACACGATATCGCAGGAGTAATCGTCTTGGGAACAGAGATAAAGACGATCTTAGACACGAAGTCGTATGGATGTAGGAAGCTTCCTACGATATCGTAACGTAAGTCGGGACGTCACCAGGGAAAACCTTGTTTAGATTCACTAAGTACCTTCTCGATTTCGAAACTGTAGTTCGTTTATCAAAACGACAGCGTCTTAATTTGTCAGCCACTTGATTTTATCGATATACGATACGATATCGCAACCATGGTTTGTAGTCCTAACGAGTTCGAAAAACTATTCACAAATTGTATGTATTTCGATAAAAGTGGGGACACGTCACTTTATTTGAATTTTCATATGAAATACTCCAAGTACAAGTTCGAACTCGAGAACTTACTTCGTCTTCTTAAACGGCAGCGTTTTTGTATAGGGTTCCCCGATACGATATCGAAACCTATGTATTGATAGGCTACGAGTTCGAAAGAAATTTGCATATAAATAAAAAAAAAAGGGGGGGAGAACTAAAACCCCCAAATCGCGAAGCACTTTAAACTTCCACTCAAATTCTCCCCCAAATTTTCTTCCACGAACTTCATATATTTTCAAGTATGGCCGGTGGGGGTACGAAAAGGAAGTGGGCAGCAAGGAGGGCACCTTATCAAAGGTTCGAGAAGAAGAAATTTGTAAGTCAAGCAGCCTTAGTAAAGTATAGGAGTTTGATTAAGGGTTCTAATTTGATGACATGCTATGTTCTTGATTTCAATAAGATGCAACATTTAGGATTGACTGAGATCATGAAACTATTTAATGACCAGCAACTTACTGAGTTGTTTACTTTGAATGAAGATTCCTATTTTGATGAAACTTGTCAATTTTACGCTAATTGGACTGACCATGAGGATAGTGGGTTTACAACAAAGGTTAATGGGATTGATTATCACGTAACCCCATCTTTGTTCCATAAGCTTCTTGAAGTTCGGTATAAAGGTGAAATACCAGCTAGGGTTTATGCTAGTGGTAGATGGCCAACGAACGGAGGACCCAATAGGCTCAACCATAGGGAAATGGCTCATAAGTATTTTGGTATGCCTCTAAACGATGCCAAGAAAGCTAGCGATTATAAGATAGCTGACCTACCCCCTTTTGAGCGAATAGTTTTTGATATGGTCTCTAGGCATGTGGTACCAAAGGGAGGTAAGGAAACGGAGGCCACTTATAGTAGCTTGTTGACGTATTTTTACATTATGGAGAAGAAACCATTTAATGTCGGCCATACCATCATGAGTCACATGGATATCGTGGCTAGGAAAGGAAAGCTAGTTACATGCTTGCCTTATGGTAATCTCATCGCCCGCCTTTTGAAAACGGATGAAAATTTCCAATTTTCTTCCGCCTCTGCTCCAAAACCTTGTAAATTCTATGAGGAGAGATATTTTACAAAGAAGAATTGGAGTCTTGTTGAAGGGACTTGGGTTAAAAATGCACCCCCAAGTAACGAACAGCGGGAAGAAGGTAATTTAAACGCTTTGTACTAATTATACTCATTCTTATGTTATTGGTATGATATTTAACTGAGCTAATGATTTTGTTGCAGAGGGTGGCGATGCATTTTTCAAGAGGGTCCAAGGCAAAATGTTAAGGGTCAGAAAAGCTATAATGAAGGGGCGACAGCAGATATGGTATGACAGGAAAAGAATGAGAATGCTAATGAGTGTCCTACAAGATCATCCTTCGCCCTCTCACGGACAACAAGCCAATGCCGAGCCCCGGTCTTCCAATGACCTCGTTGAGCCACAGCAGGAGATGGCTGATGTTAATGTTCAAACCAATCAAGGAAGAGAAGCTGTCAATGCCGATCTTGAGCTTGAGACAGAACCTATAACTGCTGAGGCCGAGCTGGATAAGGAAAATGTCAATGATGAGCATGAAGTTGAGAAAGATGTCCCTGCTGAGCATGAGGTTGAGGCAAACCATGAGGTTGAGCAAAATGTCCCCACAGAACAGAAGCTTGAGGCAGAGAAAGAATTTGACAATGTGGAGCCCTTACCTTCAGATGCCATTGTCGTTAACGAGGCCGGGAACCAAGATGATCAGTCAGGCCATGACACAAATCAGGGTGTTGATGATGATGATGAAGATGTGATGAAAAACATTATAATTTAATTTCCTGAATTTTACATAGTTTGAGTCCCACTGAATTTTATATGTAATATTAGGATTTGAAATTGAATGATTTTATGAATTATTGTTTCAAGTTATCAATTCATATTTGATTTCCCTTTATTCCCAGCACAAATTATGAGTCATGATTTAAATGACTTGGTCAATTCCACGGAATGGTGTTGTTTTAATGTTGTGTTCTGTAACAGTCGACTATACCTTCGAAGTCGTAAGAGATAAACATCGCTATACGATATCGCTTGAGTAACCTCATTCGATATCGTAGGAATATATTATACCCCTACGATATCGAATATTGAATCGCTAGGAAGAGCAGTGCTTTAGCAGATTTACCTTTCGAATTCGTTACAATGGAAAATGGTCCTAAGCATTCGCAACGTAATTCGCAAACTAAGCCTGTGCTTTAGTAGATTTTGGTTTCGATATCGAAACCATTTAAATTGGTCATACGATATCGCAACGTAATTCGCCAACTAAGCCTGTGCTTTAGTAGATTTTGGTTTCGATATCGAAACCATTTAAAATGGTCATACGATATCGCAAGAGTAATCTGAGTATAGGCTGACTATGATTTCTTAGATTTTTGTTTCGACTAAGCCTGTGATTAAGTGAATTTACGTTTCGATATCGCATACGATTTAAAACTGGCTTCGATATCAAATGGATTGGTAGAACATAGTACAATAACCTTTTATCTGTTTAAAATGACATCAAATATAAATAAAATAAATTCAATGAATAGTAATCAACATGAAATTGTATTTTATTAAATATAAAAGGAGTTATTACTCCAATTACAAATTAACATAAAATAAATTAGTACAATGTTGAAACTAATTTTTTAATTGTTTGATGGTTCGACTTCTTCATCCGAAATGTCCACCATCACCATGTATCCAGTGTTATGCCTTCTTGGATGCTCAACCAATAAACCGGCATGGACAGCGTCCTCTCCAAACTCTAGAACACGTTCTTCAAACCTACGATGATCTTCTCGTAGCTCCCTCTCCGCCCTGTTCATGCCACGTTCTAGAGCACGGCGCATTTTTAAGATCCTTCGCTGCAAATTTGAAATTGATTAAGTACTTGTACAAAATTATTAGTATACATATTAATTTTTAAACTACAAAATATAGAACTTACTTGGCCTTGAGCAAAATGTTTTTCAAACAATGTCCTAGTCAAAATGACGACTGGACGGACACCATCTAGGGCATAAAACGTTGCCCAACCGAACAATTGAAATTGCCTCTCGAAGTCATCTCTCTTGTACTCCCATTGGCGACGCATTCTCGCCTCCACGTGAGTCCATTCTACAAAAACAGTGAAGAAATATGTGTCAAACGAGTGGAAAAAATAACAAATTAGGAAGCGATATTTATTAACTACAAATTGTACCTGTCATCTTCTCTCTCCGCATCCTTGCAACATCTTCTTCCAATTTCACCATCCTTTGTGCAGCTGGAGTAAGATCACCATTGGCAGCCATTTGAAATTCTGGGAAGGAAGAAGTGGGTATGAGAGTGGTTTGATAGAGTTCAACATTTGCAAAGTATATATAGAGCTTATAGGAGGATAGCGGACCCCTTGTATTTAAGGGACTAGTAAATGAAATCTTAATTACAATGTTGAACATAGGGACAACTCTGCAAGGTTCAATGTGTTGGTCTGTTAGACTTCACATTGAACCTTTCCAAATTCAATGCACCAGTAGCAGAATTCAAGGCGTCACGACTACGGATTTGATATCGTAACGTTGGGTTGTTACCTATTCGAACTCGTATGTATGACTTAGTATATAACGAGTTCGAATGATTTATCGACATGTTTGGCAGGGGCTAAGTAGAATCAACAAACGAATTCGAATATGTCTGAAATACAGTTTTCGATATCTATAATACTATCGTGGTATTTTGTTATTTGTGTCGAAATTAGATTCGAATTCGCACATGGGTTTATCAATGCATACGAGTTCGTCACAGTATGTAGAAATATATAATCGATATCGAAAGCTTCCATAATAAACCAAGCGAGTTCGAAAGTGTCTTTCGTCCACATAGCTATTACATGATCAAATGTGATGAAAAGATAAATGTGACATCTACTTCTTCTTGGTGGCCTTCTTTCTCTTCCTCTTAGATACCTTTCCGGTGCTAGTTACCCACAAGCCTTCGTCATGATCAACCCGAGCCATATAACGCTTCAAACTAGCTTCATCTTCTAAAAGGTTCTCTTCATCCACTAGGTATTCCGAAGGAGTATTTTCCTCAACTAAAACATCACCTTCTGTAAAGGCATCGTCAACAAAAGTTTTCTTCCCGTTCACCACTACATCCCAACGAGGATCAACGGGATCTTTAACATAAAACACTTGGTCGGCTTGGACGGCCAAAATGAAAGGATCATTTTGAGAACCTTTGCGAGCACGATCAACAAGAGTCATTCCTCCAACCTCTCGCCTAATACCCCGCTTTTCATCGACCCAATTGCATTTAAAAATTGCAATTCTCAACTTTACGTAATCAAGTTCCCAAATATCGGTTATAGTTCCGAAGAACAAAGTTTTTTTCAAGCCCTCACCATCCAACGTCTCCGATATATTTGAGACTCCACTATTTTGTGAAGCTCCATTGTCATCCATCTCTTTTGTTCCAAATGTATATCCATTAATATCATATCCACCAAATGATTGGACCGTACCGAGAGGTCGCCGAGATAGCCATTTGACAGTTTCCGAATGCTCTCCACTTTGAACATGTGTTTGGAGCCAACTTGCAAATGTTCGATTGTGTTCCTCAAGCACAACCTCATCGGTTAAACTACCATTGTCCTCCACTATTTCCTTCATGTGTTGTTCAACGTAGGGGGCAATTTCTTTATGATTCCGAAGAACATAAATATGAGCTTTAACGAGATCATCAGCTGATGGACTAAATAAGAACCTGTGCCTCAAACCGTGACCTTCCAACCGACTTTCATGCCTAGAACTTGGAACCCCAATTGTATCAACATCTTTTAAGTAGTTGTTACAAAACTCAATTACCTCTTCGGCCACATAGCGTTGCACTATACTTGCGTCTGGGCGATAACGGTTTTTCACAAACAACTTGAAGATCTTCATATACCGTTCAAATGGATACATCCAACGTAGAAACACAGGGCCACAAATTTTGATCTCACGCACTAAATGGACAATCAAGTGAACCATTATATCGAAAAAAGATGGAGGAAAGTACATCTCCAAGCGACACAATACTTCGATCACCATTCTTTGCAACTTGTCTAACCTCTGATGACTGAGACTTTTTCGACAAATAGCCTTAAAAAAATAGCAAAGCTTGGTTATTGCGGACCTCACATGCGTCGGGAGACAACCTCTAATGGCTATGACATTCAACTCTTGCATCAAATTGTGGCAATCATGTGACTTCATACCGGCTAGCTTAAGTTCCTTCATTTGGACACAAGACCTTATATTGGAAGAATACCCCGTAGGAACTTTGACCGACTTTAACGTCCTACAAAAACTCTCCTTCTCTTTTGTCGACATTGTATAACACGCCGGTGGTAAGTAAGTTTTGTCCCCTTCCTCCACGGGTGCAAGTGAGGGTCTTATACCTAAACTCACCAAATCTTGTCGTGACTTCAACCCATCTTTTGTTTTCCCCTCGGTGTTCAAAAGTGTTCCTACCAACGCGTCACATACATTCTTTTCAATGTGCATGACATCTAGACAATGTGTTACTTCCAAATACTTCCAATATGGCAAGTTGAAAAAAATTGACCTCTTTTTCCAATTACCACTATTTTTGGCTACCTTCTCCTTTTTCCGTACACATGTCTCAATGTCTCCATATTTGCAAGTATTTCAATGCCGGTTGGTGGGATAGGTTCTGGATCGGTCTCAACTTTGCCATTGAACCATTTCTTCGCAAACCTCCATGGATGATTTACAGGTAGGAATCGTCGATGACCTAGATAAACTGTTTTCCCACCATTTTTCAATTGAGTATGGCTTGTATTTTTCTCACAAACAGGACATGCAAGATGACCTTTCACAGAATAACCCTTTAAATTGCCCAAAGCCGGAAAATCATTAATGGTCCACATCAACATCGCTTTTAATTGAAATTTCTCATCCCCGCGACTCCCGTCGGCTATCCACACTCCCGGGTTGAACAAAGACTTCAAATCTTCAATAAGTGGCTCCAAGTATACATCAATGTCATTACCGGGTTGTTTAGGCCCTGAAATCAACATAGATAGCAACACATATTTTCTTTTCATCATCAACCAAGATGGTAGATTATAAATCACCAACATCACAGGCCATGAACTGTGTGTGCTAGACAAATTCCCAAAAGGATTCATACCATCTGTTGATAACCCTAAGCGGAGGTTTCTGTCTTCGGTTCCAAATTCGGGATACAATTCATCCATTTTTTTCCATTGTTCTCCATCGGATGCATGACTAATAATGTCATCCCCCCCTCGCTCCCTTTCTGCATGCCACGTAAACAATTTAGCATCATCGGGGTTTGCAAACAACCTTTTTAGTCTGGGCACAATTGGGAGATACCACATAACTTTTGCGGGTGTTTTCTTATCGCTAAATGTACTGTCTTCATCCCCAACATTGATTGATTCTTTCTCCTTGGCTTTGTATCGAGACTCCCCACAAACTAGACAGTTATTCAATTTTTTTTCCTCCATCGACCTAAACAACATACAATCATTAGGGCATGCATGTATCTTCTCCAATTCCATCCCCATTGGACACAATATTTTTTTCGCATCATATACTCTATTGGGCAACAAATTACCTACGGGTAGCAATTCTTTCACAACCTCGAACAACTCACTCATCCCTTTATCGGTAATCCCATGTCTTGCCTTCAAATTCATCATCAACAATGTTGCAGCCATAATACAATGCCTAGACCCCTTGTATAATGGTGTCTCTTTATCATTCAACATTGCCGCTAAAACGCTAGGCTTTCCCACAAATTCCCTAGCAACATCGTACACCAATTCTCCTAGATCATCATCATATTCCATATTTTGACTACCAATTTCGATATCGGGCATATCCGTGTCAACTTCAACTTCACCATGCCATATCCAATGCGTATAGTTAGGGTCAAAACCACGACAAATCAAATGTTCACGTATAACCATTCCATCATCAAAATAAGCATTGTTTTTACAATCTTTGCATGGACATCTAACAGCCTCAACCCCGTTGCTATTTGCATCCTCGAAAGCCACATTAATAAATTCTTCAATCAACTCACTATACTCGACGGACAATCTATTATTTTGCCTTATAACTTCAACTCGATCCATATCAACAACGTCCCACAATGTCTAACCCAAACGGAATTTCTACAACAAACTCCTATATAATCATAAAGCAATATTAATAAATCGTATGAATTAATAAATGAACAAAGTCATATAGAAGCCGTAAATTCAAACCTTCGTGTAACTCGTAAGTGGGAGCAAATCACAAACAAATGCCTTGATTGCCTTGGAATGACCTTCAAAATGAGAATGATTGGTTTTAAGAAACAGCCCACAAGCTCAAATAGCTAAACTTCTAACTTTTTGAGAAAAAGTGTGGTTTTTAAGGAACATCCCGTAGGTCATACGAACTCGTAGGGAACTTAATATACCTATTCGATTTCGAATTCAAATTCGTATATATTTTAAAGAACTAGCGATGACTGATTCGAACTCGAATATATGTAAAATGCTTCCTGCGATATCGTATCGTATATCGCCTACAATCCCTGTATTTTGGCCGAATTCCGTTACGATGTCGAAAGACAAATCTATATATAGAAACATAACGGCCCAAAAAAAAATTCATCCAGCCACCAAATCTCATAAACCCCAAAGCGGAAATAACAAGAAAATCTCTGGTAATCTCCAAGAACATCATCAATTCGACCATGGATAGTAATCATGCTGACATTGTCCCTATCACTGCCAACGAAGAGGTTGTTGTTACCCCCCAAGTTCAACGAGCCGGATGAAGATTCAATATCGAAAGAGGTAAACTTTTGATTATAGCTTATGGAGTCAATATTTGATTAGATCTTTTGTAACCCTTGGCTTATGGAATCCATATTGATGTTATGAGATTGATAGTTGATGAGGAAACTTACAATATTTTTTGGGCTTGAATATTACTTTCAAATCTTGTAAATTCAACTTATAAGCACATTCATGGTTTATGATTTGTTATGATATAAATTCTGAATCTCCTTGTTATTGGGCATATGTGAACGTGTTTTGACAGAGTGTTGAGCCGATGCAACCAATCACAGATGGAGACGGTATTGGTGAAACCTCTTCTACCTTGCTATCACTATCTTTAACAGAAGATGATGCAGACAACAGTGATGAGGATGATGATGAGCATGATGATGGTGTTCTTGTACAACCACAACCATCAGTACTGATTAAGAAGATACGAAAACCTTGATATGGTTGGATTAGAGATGGCGACACCATTGATGATGAAGAAAACTTTGTTTATCTTGAACCGGCAAACGAGGATGATTTTTTCCCCAAACCTTAGATGTTCATTGTCTTAGTTGACATTGTCCCGCCTCTAGGCTATTTCTACAATTCAACTCTTGTTTTCTTTATCTTACGAGATTGTCACTACTCTTGTTTTATTCTATGTATTGACATTGTCCTTGTTCTTTTCACTTTTCATGAATTATCAATGGTTCATGAATTCAAATATGTTTTCTGGAAGATTTTCATGCAAAACATTACGATATTTATCTATCCAGCATGCAGTAACTTAAAAAACTATCCATCAAACAAATGAACTACGTATAGGGTATGCTTGCTGATTCAAGACCACACACTCTTTCGAGTTCGACAACATTTCCGGGTACTCTTTCGATATCGTAAGGTTAGTCTTGTATGACCAAATGAGCAGTAAAATTTCGTTTCATGAAACTTTATTAAAAACCAACTCGTTACGATATCGCAACCACCACGAGTAATAAGTGCGATATCGAAGGCCTACTTTATAAACGAAGCGAAGTCGAAACTGTCTTTCGTGCACATAACTATTACATGATCAAATGTGATGAATAGATAAAGCATTCAAATTCAATCTTCTTCAGCTTCTGAAGACCATCCTTCACCTGTTGAACTTGAACAGGATTCTGCAGAAATGTCCCAGTACAAAAAACTTTCCATAGTGTACTCTGGTTCTGATGGATCCACAGTAACTCCAATGAAATGTTGTCTGCCTAGTCTGATAATTTCTTCCTTAGCTTCATGGGTCTCCCTAATTTCTTTCTCCGCCCTAATCAGCCCTTTCTCAACCGCACGGCGCATCAACTCAATTTTTTTCTGTTAATCATAAATTTTAGCAATAAGTAAAACAACATCCCCATAATTTGATCTTTACAACTGTATATATTATTAATATTGAAGTCAATTTCATAAAAGAATAATTGAGGGAATAACTTACTACACCACGAGTGTATTCTTTGTCAAACTCCTTTTGAGATTCTAAGATTATGTACGAATCATCCCACGGAATTCGTGCTGCCCCAAACCGAGGAAAAAGATATTGAAATTGATTCTTCAAGAAGTCCAGTTTGCGGCGTTGCTCAGGTTCAACAACGTCTTCCCACTCTATATATTGCATACAAGATTCAAATTAGTAATAATGAAGTGTGTAACCAAAAAATGTAAAATCATTGAAGATCCAGCACAATGTTGAGTATTAATTGATACCTGTCATCCTATCAGTCCTCAACTTTGCAATTCTTGCTTCCATTGAGATACTTCTTTGTTCAGCAGGGGATAAATTGCTACTGCCCGCCATAATATGAAAATAAAAACCAAGGAGAGGAGGAAGAAGGAAGAAGGAAGAAAACAAAAGGTTTAACTGAAAATGATGGGTGTGATCACATATGTGTTTAATTGGACGGAGAAAACAACAAGTTGTGGTCCCCATGTCATTAGTTGGACGGAGAAAACAACAAGTTAGACATGAGATATTTTTAGTCCGTTCGTTTACTGACACAGGACTTTCGATATCGAATGTTTATAGTACATACGATACGATATCGTATGCCCGTTAGTCTATTGACACGGCGCTCTGGGCGAGTACATTTTCGATATCAACACATAATGTTTGTGTTACGATATTGTAGCTGTAATATTAGTATACAATTTGGCCAGGTCAATATTTTTCGAACTCGACTCAAGATTCGTTTCATCCAACTTTAGTAAAAACAAACTAGTTACGAAATCGTACGAATCAACATATTTGTTTGCGATATCGTAGATACATATTAACAAACCTACGATATCGTATGTAGTTTCAAAGTACGGCGGTTATTACCGATCGCCGTGAAATATGGAAGGAACCGCCGTTAATTAGTACCCAGAAAACTAGGGCAATAAAAACGACCGAATTTGACTTTCGAACTCGAAAGATGTACACAGTTACGGCGGTTCCTGGGTGTTTTGCGGAACCGCCGTAATTACCTGCCGTAAATCACATGATTTGCACTAGTGAAATATACTTAAAATAATTCTAAGTGTATTTTAAGTTTTTAGTATTTTAAATTTAAATTTATACATGTAATATAGTGCTGACCTTTTATATTAGGCTTAATTATTTTTATTCAATTTTTTTTTTTGTAATGAATAAGAATTTATGCATTTTTTTTTTCACCATATATGTTATAATATGCCATTAATAATTTTTAAAATTTTATATGAATACATATCATATAATTTTACCCTGATGGTAAAATATATACTTGAACATGATGGTTTTGAGACCATGAATAAAATGTTACTAGTTTAGGCGCAGGGTAAGGTAAATTATGTGGCACACATGTCCGAAAGTATTTTTATTTTTGTGGATTTCAAATAAAATGAACGTACTTTTACTTCTTAAAACACAATATCTAAGTCACAACCCATTTAGTGATAAATTTACTTAATCACCCCTCATTAAATTTAGCGCACAATTAACATTTATTATTTCATTTAAATTCCTTAGAGCATCTCCAATGGTGAGAGGGTTAAGAGCAAGTCCAACAGCTTCCCCAAGTTGGGGGATTTCAATAAATTTAGGGAATATGAGCCATTTTTCAGCTCCAACAGATTCCCTATCTCATTCCCCAACTTGGGGATTTTGAAGAAATCTACATGTTGCTTCCCCAAATTTGTAGAGAGAGAAAAAAACTTGGGGAAGCAAAATTTAATGCTTAGTGCATTAATGTTGATCTTTTACCTCTCTTTATTAGTTTCATAATTCAAATACATATATTTCAAATGTGATTATCTTTAATTGTATATAATAAAGAATTATAAGAAATATATATATAATTAAATTTCATATTTGTACGAACAAAACAAGATCATACATGACTATGTTTACATGTTTATAAAAATTTGAATATTGTCATGTGAGATCTTGTTATGTTCGTTTTAATGCATATTTTAATAATATATATTTTTCACATTTTTTTATCATACGTAATTTAAAATATTAAGATTCCAAAATATACTTGAATGGTGAAAAACAATAATAAAGAGATAAAATACTGAAATTTAATGCACATGCATTAAATTCTAATCCCCACACTAGGGAAGCTGTTGGAGTTGAAGCAAAAAAAGATAGGGAATATGGGAATGTAGTACTATATCTTGGAGAATCTTGTAGGGAAGCTGTTGGACTTGCTCTAAGAGTAAAAGTAGGTGTCAAATGTTTAAATTTTATTGGGTGTCAATATGATGTATGATTGAATGTTTTCATTTTGAAGTTTGGTTTTCCAATGCAACAATCAAATTGTCACAAAATATCATTAAATTAAATATTGCATTTATGTTATAAATTTCAAAATGGATGGATGTAATGATTAAAACTCTATAGTTGTTAAGTTGTCAAATTGAAGGTTTCAAAGTGAGCATCAATATATAGAATGTGTAGTTGATACCTTCAATCCACATCATATGCCACATATGATTGACCCCTACATTGATGTTTGGGTTGGAGATGATTTTTGCAATTTCTCACTCTCAATCCTACATGTCAATTGATATTTTTGAAAGTGAAGGTAGCATTGGAGATGCTCTTAGGTTTTGAATAATAAATTTTGGATTCAAATTTTGTTAAATTTAATTGTAGGCTCAAGAAATCTTCATAACCTTCAACATTCATAAGCTGTCCAGCTTAATTCAACACCTTCAAATTTAAGCCATGTTTGCTAAATCTTATTTCTTGGTGTACTGAACTGAACTGAATTGAATTGAACTGAAGTGAAAATTAATGTATTGAAAAATGGAATCAGCATGACTGAATTAATATGAATTTCATCAAATTACACTTTCACTGAACTGAACGGAAATGAATTGAACTGAATTGATATACAGATAAGCTATGGCAAACAAGATGTGAATTTACTTTTTAATCTGAATAGATAAATGAAATTTGTAGAGAAAGTTGATAAGAATATTCTATACTACATATAAAGAGTGGGGTACATTTCGTGAATTAAAGTTTGATTAGGACTAAGTTTCATAATAATAGCAAACTAAAATTAAAATTTAATAAGAGATATTTTAGTAAAATTGACCCTAAATGGAATGTGGATTTAGGATATTGGGTTGTGGAAATAGCATCCCCTTCTTATATTGTGCATTTTTATTCTGATTTTGTGATGAGCGAACTATGCTCTTGTCATACACAACATGCGATAATACAACATTTTATAGCTTACCACAACATTTACATATGACAGTAAATACCATCCTATGATCCTCCCAATGGATATAATTCACCATTAGAGGCATATGTTAGCTAACCAACCAAAATTCACCTTCAAGATACATCCCAGATTCACCCACATTTTACACTTTCTTAGATAGCATATATTTTGTCAATGTCTGAATTGGAAAACTCAGAGTGGTACCAAGAGTTGGAGCCGCTCCTGAGGCTCCTCTCCTTCTCCCGTTTCCTCATTGATCGGCTACGCTTTGATCTCACCACGTAATAGGTCATAGTGCCGAGAACTCCACCCATGATTACTCCTCCCACCACTGTGATGAGAATCGCAGCCCATTCATATCTCCGGCCAACTACTATATAAGAGGATGCCATGAAAGCCACTGAGGTGCACACAGAAGCCAACCACATCAGCTTGTTAATCACTTCGACCACCCTTCTTTCTGCCTTGGTTTCACCTCTGACCAGAGTAATCTGAACCACCACTACAGCAAGAGAAGTGAACAGTGCTATGGCATTGAAGATGAAGAAGATCTTGAATGAAGCTCTGTTCACAACCACAGCCACCCCATTGTTATCGTCCCCTCCAGGAACAGTGAAAATAGCAGCAAAGGCAACCGTTGCAAAAAGCACAGCCACCACAGTGACTGAATTTGTAGCGTTGTTTATCCCTTCTCGGTGGAGTTTCCTAAGCTCCTTGGCAATTCCACTCACGTTTTTGTTCGTCCTCTTGGTCTGTTCGAGTTGAGTGTGGACATCTTTCTTGATCTGTGTCACAGTTTTTCTCAGTTCATCTCTAGGTTGATTCAGTTCATTGGCTCTAAGTGCGCCAGAACGATAAAGGCACTCCTTAATGAGAGCAGAGTCTTCTGATAGTGGAAGGTCTTCAGCTATATCTAGTGCTGTCTTGTGGTCTCTAGTAAGGGCATTGACATTGGTATCAGGAAGCGTTATCAGCTCATTCACTATCTGCACACAGATCAATATGCATCAGATAGAGCTCGTGATTCAGTAAATTCAATCAATATGCATCAGATAGAGCTCGTGATTCAGTGAATTCAGTCAATATGCAACAGATCAACATATATCTCGTGATTCAGTGATTTCTTAAATTAGAAATCATGAAATGGCTCGTAAATTATCAGTACTAGAGGCTTCATCAGAATGAGAGTATACTAAATCACATCCTTCAAATAATTCCATGCCATCTGAGCCAAAAACACACATTTGATTGCCAAAAACGAAGTGTAAATAAACATAGACCAGAAAAACTTTTGAGGAAGGTTCCACATACATGCCAATAACATCAAGACATTTGTACAAATCATACCTCAGCTCTCTTCTTCCTCGTAGCCACATGTAAAGCCGTGTTTCCAAACTTATCAGGAAGCATGACAATGGCAGCATCAGCCTCGAGCAACAATCTGACAACTTCACAGTTAACTCCCTTGACAGCCATATGCAACGCAGTCTGCCCCTTCTTATCCGTTCTCCTTGCCAGCTGGGGATCTTTGTCGAGCAACGCACTTACAATATCCACGTGCCCTTGTCTGGCAGCAAGATGAAGCGCATTTTTGCCATTCGATTTAGAAATTTCCAGCAAGCTACAATCTTTCGTGAGCAGCTCAATAACAACATCTGTGTGCCCTCGCGTAGCTGCAGTTATAAGAGGGGTGGCATTTGATGGCCCCACGGTTTTGCTAAGGGTTGAGTCATGTTCCAGTAGCACTTGCACAACAGCTGCAGCAATTAAGCATGATCAGAAAAGCCAAAATCATGAAAAACTGGGAGCAATATGAGTGAAGGAACCATTGATTTAAAATGGGAGCACAATATCAAATGAAAAGTGACATCAATTTGCAAAACATGATCAAATATTCATTCAATTTGCATTATTCACTGAAACAAGATCATTCAAAGCAATATGAATGAAGGTTTAATTTTACCATGATGTCCTTGACTAGCAGCAATATGCAGAGGATCAAACCCGGACCGGTTCTTCTTCGTCAGCGTCTCCTTGCTCGAATACTTGAGCAACTCTTTCACAACATCAAGATGGCCTTTCTCAGCAGCGGTGAACACCGCAGTTTCCCCCAATTCATTCACATCGTTCACCACCGAAGCCCTAATTTCCGCAACCTCATGATCGAAATCCGCCCCGCTCAGAGTCCCCACCATCTGCGTATCAATATCACCCAGAATCTGCTTCACCGCCGCCAGATCGCCGCGATGAGCCGCCAAATGCAGCTCCGTGTCGTTATGCCGTCCGGTCACCTGCTTCACGTACTTCTTCTTCCCCGCCTGGTCTATTCTCTTCCCAGAGTTCGACAGCACCAGCGCAGGAGCCGTCGCCGCCGACGGCGACGGAGATTGGGAGTTTTCAGACATAGAACTGAAGGAACGGAGGGGAGTGATCGTCCCCTTATCTACATCCCTGTCACCAACTGCACAATTGGAACAAAACAAAAACCGTTAGAATCGGGATTTGGGGTCAACCGGAGTCAAACACGAGCAGTTTAAACTACCTTCTGCGGGCGGAGAAGCCATGATCGAGCTGGAGAGACTGAGAATGGAGAAGAAATGATGAAACTGGGGTTTGAGATTTGGGGTAGGAATGTGGAAAGCGTAGTGTAAAGGGGAAAGGCAGTGGAGCTACACGACAGAGGTTCGGAAGGTGGCAAGAAAAGTCTCAGTTGGGCAGCAGACATGTTTTTATCTGGTTGCCCCTTGTATTATTACATAATTCTGAACGTTGGCTTGTCTATTTTGTACTGCTCTTTCCTACCCTTCATTTCGCGGTAAATTTAAATTGTACCAAATATGATGTTTCTTAAAAATTCCAAAAATAAAAATAAATGAAATCACTAAATGGAAAGAATCTTATTTGGCTCCCTAATCAAAACGACTTCAAAAACAAAAAATGGTCGACTGAACTTTCAATATCATACTATGAGAGCTATTTAGATCATCAGCTATGGGTGTTTGGAGGTGTGTTTGAGAGGGTGTGGCTTGCCTGAAACACCATTTAAACCAGGAGGAATTCAGTTGCCCCATTTTTTTTCACCATTTAAACCTAATATTTTTTGTAAAGAGATCAAAATATAACCATTAAGAAATACCGAATACAACTAGTATATGGTTAGAATCACAAGTGTCAAACAAGACTAGGTGACCCGAATTTGGGTGAATTTAGGGGGGTTTGGATGGGTCTAGACGGATTTAGGTAGCTGCCTAGATAAAAAACACCTATTACCAACGCCTAGCACATGATCGGGCAGTGAGGTACTGCTTAGGGTCTAAGCAAGACCGTTAAGAACACTGAGTTTTGGTCAACAGTGTTGCTATCTTGATCATCGACACTGAGATTTGGATCGCAAACCGTTTACATTTCATTCTATCTACACTTGTTTGGTTCATGTTGTCATTAACTAGTATATTGGTTTTATCGTTGGATAACAGCGTAATAGTAATTGTGGGTATGTGGCACTTAGAGTGGAAGTTAGAGCAATTTTGGTCTACAACCGGGTGGATGTAATGGACAGTGGTAGCTTGGTGGTGATAGTCAGTTGAATTTAGGATGATTGTAGTAAGTAGTAGTAGTCATTGGCTACACCCTCGGACCTCAGGTGTTCAATTCAATCACATTTTAAAAATATCTTCCCCATCGGCAAAGGTGATAGTGTTGCTCGTGAACCACTGGTATCTTCCTCAAATATCACACTGGTGCCGTCTTTCATAACTTAATGTAGTCATGGGCCTCATGGTTTTCATATGACATCGATATCATAACTTAGGTGACGCCCACACTTCATCATGGTTAACGTATATGTCCTAGTTGATGTCATTTGAAAATTTAATTCAACGTTCCAAATACCTCATCAACTCTATCACATTAGAGTCTTTTTTCTAATCATACGCCATTTCTTGAGAAATTCTCCACTGGCTAAGTTTATTAATAGTGAAAATTTGGTGGTAAGTAAAGGTGTCGATGACGGATGGGGAAGTGGGTGGAGGGGGAGGTGGAGGTATAATTAAAATAATATCATACGAGCAATTGCATTTGATATGGTAAAAAATTGATAAAAATTCAAGAACCAATGGAAGGGCACCTTAAAACGATCTTAGAGCAAGTCCAACAGTTTTGCTTACTTAGGGATTTTCAATAAATTTAGGTAATTAAACATTTTTCAAGTCCAACAGATTACTTATCTCAAGATACTTCCCTATCTTGGAAATTTTGAAGAGAGAAGATAGTTGTTATTCCACATCTATAGAGAGGAAAAAAACGGGACTTAAAAAATATGATAAAAATTGTATATTCTTAAATTTTATATAATGATGAAGATTTCACACAATATTCAAATTTGATGTTCACATATATAAGAAATTTAAAAGATCTATTTTTTTATAAAATATATTAATAATATATTTTTCACATTTTGTTATCATCATAAGCGATTTTTTAAATCATTTTTGAATATTAAATATTAATAATCTAATGTTGAATTGATCAATTAAATATGAAGCAAAATTTAAACTGGTTTTGATTGGGTTTTCCCTTTTGGAAACCCTCCAAAAATAGGCGTATGCTGTTTAAAAGTGGCGCGCACACGGTATTCTTTAGTAAAAGGCGAAAGAATAGTTCGCTTTGTGCTCACCACACAGCTCCGTGATCTTAGAAGTCAAGGCTTGCCTTCTTTATATACACTTTTCAGATGATGAAAACTTATTCCACTTCCGATGTGGGAATCTGGTTCAATAAGGCAAAACCAATAAGCCACCGCCTTCCCTTACAAATTACATTAATTTTTTTTATTTTTTTTAAGAATACAAATTACGATAACTAATCATCCACAAGGAGTAGCATTCACTTCTTAGCCACAATCACCACTACTATTAGAGCTAAAACACGTTCGATATAAGTATGTGCATGCTCGATCCAGATACAATATAGACTTATATCATCAATACGTAACAGCAATTTAAAATTTTTCATCGGCACTACAGTTTGATTTCAATCTATCTCAAAGTGTCTTTTACTATTAGAACTAAAACACGCTCGATACAAGTCTATACAATTTTTTAAAAATCAAAGCAATTTAAAAAAATTCAGCGGTACATATTCAACATGTTCCGTTTCTATTCATGCCATCGTCAGAAAGTTAGGTTAGGAGGGGTAGCTTCTTCTTGACTTACACAGGAGCAAGGACCCAATGAGGCATAAATGGCTCACCAGTACATGTTTTGCTATGTTTGGCTCACAATTCAACTCTCATCTCTACAATCGTCCATGACTGTGTGTTTTTGGTGGCCTATCAGAAACAGAAGATTAGAAACTTCCTGCTTCCTTATGTCAGAACTCAGAAGAGCAAATGAATGGCGCTGGTCCAGTTATGCAGCTTGCTTGCTAGCCAGGGGGCACATGAACTTATTTCGCGTGACAAATTTGAACGACAAAGGGCTGAATCTATCCGTATCATTCATTTTGACAGTAATTGTTAACATTAACCGGTCTAAGCACGCGAAAAACAAAAGCAAATTTATCATTAAGCTCAAAAGAACACAAAATAGTTATAAGAACATGCCTAAAATGAAAAAAAAAACAAAAATGCAATAAGCTTCCATGGTGCATAATCAAGTGTACAGCCTTAGATCCTCCATTCTGACGAAGCTGAGATGCTCGTCGTTGAGCCACCCGTATTTCTCCATGAAAGGGTTCGCCATGGATTCCGGCGGGTAGTTATCGACACAGTCTTCCCACACATTGGCATCTCCCAAATCCCGCATTACTTCCCACACACAATTGTTGCACTTAAAACCAGCTCCGAAGCTGATCATCAGAATCCGGTCGCCTTTCTTGAGCCTCTTCTTGGCTTCCATGTACCCCAGAACGTACCACAGGCCGCCGGCCGACGTGTTCCCCCACCGGTGAAGCGTCATTCTTGCCGGCTCGAGATCGTAGTCGGAAAGATTCATGCTAGTTCCGACGCCATTAATCACCGCCTTTCCGCCGGGATGAATGCAGAAATGCTCAGTGCCGGTTTTAAGATTCGGAATCGGAATCACGCCTTTCGTTTTCCGCAACGACGCGACGCCGTACCGGATAATCTCCCAGAACGGAAGCATTTTCGGGCCGAGGATTCTTAAATTGATGGTGAAGCTCAGCCCTGCAGATTTAACAAGCTTTTTCGTCAGCCGGAAACCGCGAAAACCATCGCCGTCTTCAACCTGAGTGCAGCATTCGTACGCTTCATCGTTGGATCCGAAGTGTGTTCTGACCATACATTTCAGCCTTAGAATCGCGCGATCCCTAAATAGGTGATTGTTCGTGAACAGCATCGAACAGCCGCCGGAGCGAAACAGGCAGTTCGACAGCATCATGGACTTCTCTTTGCCGCAGTACCAGCTGCCGCCTAACGCTTCGGTGCTGACGACGGCGGCGACGGCGTTCCTCCGCGTTCTGAACACATGCTGAATCAGGTCAATGGCGACGAGACTGGCGCTGCAGCCCATTCCCGACAGATTGAAGGCCTTAACATCGGGCCTCATCTTGTACCGATTTACGACACGTGCTATTAAGGATGGCACCGCAGAGAGCAAAGACACGTTCACCACAAGAACGTCGATATCCTGTGGCGAAAAGCCTGATTTCCTGAACAGATTATCCAGCGTGCCGAATACAATTCCGTCCATTTCCGTCAAAGAATCATCCAAAAGGGGCTTTTCTCCATTTCCCATGATCACGTTCTTCGGGGCGTAGGTATCTTCTCCGATGCCGGAGTTCACGATGGTTTGCAGCAAGAATCTGTACTCCTCCAAGCCCAGATTCTTGTTCTTCATCACGATCTTGGCGCATAAGCCGGTGTCCAGCCGCTGATCCTCGGGGGCTTTGTGGCATTCGTAGCTTAGCATGTAGCAGCATTGGCTCCTTCTCTGCACCAAGAGATCGAAAACCCGGTATACGAGGTACAGGAAGCAGAGGATGCATAGGGAAGAATGAGATAAGAGCTCCATATGTAATGTGGAGGTTTGTAGAATGATGGGAAATTGGGATTTGCTTTGCTGAAGTATGAAATCTATTGGTGCTGATGCTGCATTTTCACCAATCACAGTACATTGTATTATAGCCGTTCTTGCATTAAATGTTTTTCAACATAGAAAAAAAAAATGTACTCTATGATCTTAAATGAGGGCCATGGTTTCTGAATCGAATGATCATTCAGAGCTGTAAAATTCAAACTTTGTCGAAATTATGTCTGTTCTCCTGAATTATTACCTTTTGAACTAAACGTGTAGGGATTAAAGTAAAAATAAATGAAGATAGAAAATTAGTACTAAAAGGATTTAACTTAAGTTAAATGTTATGAATTGTTTTGTATTAAACTTTTTTTTTTTTTTTTTGACATAGTTTTGTATTGAACTGATTTGAAGTGATTTCTCAGTCGCACTTTAGACAATATAATCTATAAGTAACTTCCCAAATTTAACGATCAATGTGTAACTTCTCAAATTCTTATGAGAATCTGACCAATATGCACCCTTACCATTTTAATTAAGTGTTCACTTTTGATTGTCACGCTAATTTTCTTTTAACTTCAACCAATTTTATTTTATTTTGGTCAAAATATTAATATGAGGTGTGAGGTGTCATAACCCCTCAATAAATAGGTGTAAGGTGTCCTAAAAAGGGAATCTGGAGTTTTAGCCATTATGAGGGTGGTATTTACCCTAAAACAAGTGGCCGACGGTTGGGGGATCCAATTTGAGGCACTACGAAGTAAATTTTGTACAAAATAATTGAAACACATTTTTAATTATTTTTTTGTACATTTTAGTTAGTAATATTAATATATTTAGAAGTTACTGTTCTAAATGGTTAATGATATATCTAAGTCACCGAAGAAGCCGGAGGGTTCATGCACGGGCCAACAGAGAGGGCGTAGTTCGACGAGAGTTTCAAAATCCCGAGGGTTGGTGGTGTAGACGGTGTTGAGAGAGAGTTCCAGAATGTACCCTATCCTAACTCGCACAAACTATGCAGATTGGGCCCTAGTTATGAGGGTGAATTTGCAAGCACAAAGTTTGTGAAAGGCTGTCGAGGAGGGGGACGTTGAGTATCGCTTGGACAGGCAGGCCCTGACCACGATCCTGCCTGTTGTGCCACCTGAGATGCTAGCCACGTTGGCGGTCAAGGACACGACAAATGAGGCTTGGGACACGATAAAGATGCAACGCATGGACGTCGAACGTGTCAGGGAAGCCAATGCGCAAAAGTTGCACACAGAGTTTGAAACCATTACTTTCAAGGATGGTGAGAACGTGGATGATTTTTCCATTAGGATCACGAGCATGGTCAACAACCTCTGCACGCTTGGCGACACGGTGGATGAGGCGACGGTCGAGAAGAAGGTTCTCCGCGTTGTGCCAATAAGGTACTCTCAAGTGAAAATAGCAATTGAGACGTTGCTTGACCTAAGCATGTTGTCGATTGATGAACTGATCGGACGATTACGGTCGATGGAGGATCGTTTTGGATCTACGGATCAAAGCGTCATGGGTGGTGCAAAGTTGCTTCTCACGGAGGAGGAATGGCGCTCACGCCAGAGCTACAAGGAGAAGGATGACACATCCAAGATTGGTGGACGAGGCCAGGTCCGCGACACAGCAAAGGGCCAAGTCAGCGGAGACTTATAGGACTAGGAGGAAGACATCAAGGAGACTCGGGAAAAAGGTCGAAGGAATGATAAATGTCATAATTGTGGCATCTATGGTCATTTTGCATTTGAGTGTCAAAAGGCAAAACAAGGGTACCGGGACAAGGCACACTTGACCATGCTCGAGGATGACCAAATGGCGTTGCTAATGGGGTCTGTGGGAGTCCGCCGACGTGGTCGACGACATAGTCGGATCTGGGGAGTGTTGGTCCTGATGAAGGTGCGCTCACTGTATGAGGTGCACATGGTCTGGTCTTGGGTCCCGTCCAGAAGTCAGTCTGGAACCCATTGGCTGCGAACCTGTCCATGGTCTATTTGAGGAGGCACTCCGTGTTTGGGGCGTCAAGCCACACTTGTTGTAGATCCACTCCATGTTGGGGGACGCGACTCCAGCCCTACAGGGTGGCATATCTGTTGCAAGGGCAGTCCATGTTGGGGATGCACGACCGACCCTTGTTGGGGTGACAGTCATGTTTCTGAAACACTCCATGTTGGGAGTGAACGACCGACCCATGTCGGGGTGGCGGTCAAGTTGCTAAAGCGCTCCATTATAAGGGTGCAAGGTCGACCCATGTTGGGAGTGGCGGTCACATTGTTGAGAAACTTCATGTTCGGGGTGGAAGATCGACCCATGTTCGGGGTGTCGGTCTTGCTGTTGAGGCGCTTCATGTCGGGGTGTAAGATCGACCCATGTTGGGGGCGGTCATATTGCTGAGGCAATCCATGTTGGCCTTGCAAGATTGACCTTGCGGGGCGGTGGTCATATTCATTGTCCTGTTAGTGGACGTGTCTAGGTCCTGTCAATGGCCCTGTCGAAGTGGTGTTTTATATCAAGAACGATCTGACAAGTTCAAGTGATATATTTGTGTATTTTAGGTTAACGTATTTTCAATTTTTTAAATTTAGTTCCGAATCCGGAACTAATAGGGATTGAGAAATTATATTCATTTTCGATCCCGGAACCTAAAAATATACTAGAATAAGGTTTCGATCTCTGAACTATGATGAGATTCTACGTTCAATCTCCAATTTATGTCGAAACATTTAAATATTTACGCCGTCAAACTTTAAAAAAGTCAAAATTTATCTCAGATTACTACATTAACCGGAATCGGGAATTTATTAGTACTTCCGAATTCGGAACCTAAAAATATATATTAGAATTGCTCCTAGATATCGGAAATATGCTTGGTTTTTCGGTTAATCGCTAACTTCTTTACTTCCAATTTCGGAACCCAAAAATTATTTACTAGAATATTGCTTCCCATCTCGGCACCGGGTTTTCGTTATCGGAAACTGTCTTTTATAACTTTGGACAACTGTTATTATAAAACGCCGTTCATGAAGATTTTTAGACGGCGGTTCGGAATTGACCGCTTTCTAAAAAATTCAAACGTTGTCTAATGATAGAGATCCTAGAATTACACGCTTCCGATATCGGAAATATTGTTGCACAACGTTTTCTTGAATTGTTCGACGAACAGCCTTCCATTGAAGCCTTTAATCAAGCTTCTTGCAGTAGTGTCTACTCCATGTTGGGGGCGCGACTCCAGCCCTACGGGGTGGCATATCTGTTACAAGGGCACTCCATGTTGGGGGTGCACGACTGACCCATGTTGGGGTGGCGGTCATGTTGCTGAAACACTCCATGTTGGGAGTGAACGACCAACCCATGTCAGGGTGACGGTCAAGTTGCTAAAGCACTCCATGGTTGGGGTGCAAGACCGACCATGTTGGGGGGTGGCGGTCACGTTGTTGAGAAACTTCATGTTCGAGGTGGCGGTCTTGCTGTTGAGGCGCTTCATGTCGGGGTGTAAGATCGACCCATGTTGGGGGGTGGCGGTCATGTTGCTGAGGCAATCCATGTTGGCCTTGCAAGATTGACCTTGCGGGGCGGTGGTCATGTTCATGGTCCTGTTAATGGACGTGTCTAGGTCTTGTCAATGGCCCTGTCGAAGTGGTGTTTTATATCAAGAACGATCCGACAAGTTCAAGCGATATATTTGTTGGAGTGGCACTTCATGCTAAAATATTTATTTTCCGAAGACATCCGACTAAAATTCAAGGCTCGGGTCATTCATTTCTTGACGATTTTTAGAACCTTGAAATTTTGAATGAAATGAAAGTAATTTTGTTTTCTAAAAAAAAAAAATTTTAAAAAAAATCCAAAGCTCATGTAATGCTTCTTTCATATTTCTTTTTATACGTTTATTCATATTCTGTACGAATGCAAGAAATCTTTTGAATCCGAAGTTCCACATACATTTTGACATAAAGTGGAAGCTTGAAGTTGTGGGTCATTTGATAATTTTGTATTTCACGAGAAAACGGAGAATAATCATTTTCATTTTCAGCGATGATAGTCTTCCATTCTTTAGAGTTTCTCATTTTCCTTCAGTTAGCATTGTTTTTCTTTCTTTCCTCTGCAGAGTGCTTCTGCTTTCTTCTTGGTTCCTCCCTGCTTTACTGAATTCCTCATATAAGCTTTCTTTTTGCGTTTCCATTAATGCTCTCTTTTCCTTCTGTTGGTCGTTGGTATGAGACTCTGCATGCTCCTCCTCTCATTCATATTGTTCCTCTTCATCGATTTGTTCTTCTTCGTTTCTTTGCTATCCACCTTCATTCTCACATTTTGACTTTCAACACTTAACTCGAAAAATAACCATTTTTTTGAAATTACGTGACATTAGAAATCTAACAATATTAAATACTTTAGTTTCTAAATTATTTATTAATTTAATTTTAAAATTAGAGCTAAACAGTTTTATATGAAATGATGAGTGACGAAATTGATAATTGTTATTTGTTTAAGAGTCTTTTGTTTAACTGATTTAATTTGATTGAAGATGATATTGATAACATTTTAAATAATTACAAAGTCTTGGGTGAGACCGTCCTACCATAAGCTTATAGTAGGACGAATGATAGTTCATGTGTTTAATAGATTTGTTCATGTGTTTCACAGTTTTGTTCATGTGTTTCACAGTTTTGTTTGTTATAAGCTGGGTTCATGTGTTTGACAGATTTGTTCTTGTGTTTCACAATTTTGTTTGTTATAATTTGTAACAATATATAAATGAATTAACAAAGCTGTGAAACACATGAACAAATCCATTAAACACATGAACTATCATTCCCAAAACCTTCTCTTAAATAATTGAATGAAAATAAAGTAAAATTTTTAGAATTATTTATTTAAATTGCTGTATAAGAAAATTCAAATATTTGTAAAGTTCGTGTCAAAAGTTGTACGAAATCACACGCAGTTACATTACATAGCTTAATGAGGAGGTTCATCATAGTTAAATATTAAATATTTATTGTGTATTATTTTATTTTTAATAAATACAATATAAAAAATTTATGCAGTGTTTTATCTGTAAATCAAGCAAACAAAATTAATTACTAGAACATTTGACTTCTCGGAAGATACCATGACGACGTTACCTTACGCCGACGCTGATTTCAGCCTCAGAGCCCTGGCCGGTCGAGCCGAAGGATTCGGCCGTTTCGCCGTCGGCGGCCGCGATGGACCAGTTTATCGCGTTACCAATTTGTCCGGTATGGATCGGAAATTTAATTTCTTTATATTTGAACATCTTCCAATCTGATTTTTATCGTCATTGGGTTGTAATTGAAATCATGCATGAGCTCATTTGCAATTGCAGCTTATTTTCCAGCTCGTGCTTTGATAATTGAACATGTTATTAGGATCATAGAATGATTGTGCAAGGAAATGAGATTCAGAAAGTTTTTTGGTGCCTTTTTTTGGTGTAGATGATGGTCCAGGATCGTTGCGCGAGGGATGTCGTCAAAAGGAACCCCTATGGATTGTGTTTACAGTTTCAGGCACCATAAATCTTTCATCCTACCTGAACGTTTCGTCGTATAAGACTATTGATGGCCGTGGCCAGAGGGTAAAGCTTACTGGCAAAGGATTGAGGCTCAAAGAATGTGAGCACATAATTATATGTAACCTGGAGTTTGAAGGTGGCCGAGGGCATGATGTCGATGGCATTCAGATAAAGCCTAATTCGAAGCACATATGGATAGACAGATGCAGTCTCCGTGATTATGACGATGGCCTCATCGATATAACCAGACAAAGTACAGACATCACTGTATCAAGGTCTGTTATTTATTGGTTGTGTTAAGGATGAAGGATGATTTAGTAATGGCACAAGTAGGGGAGATGATAGTTTTCTTTGATTTTGCAGATGTCACTTTGCTGAACATGATAAGACTATGCTTATTGGAGCAGATCCTACCCATGTTGGTGATAGATGTATTAGAGTTACAATTCACCACTGCTTTTTCGATGGCACGAAGCAAAGGCACCCTCGTCTTAGATTCGGGAAAGTTCATCTTTACAACAACTACACTAGAAACTGGACTGTATATGCTATCTGTGCAAGTGTAGAATCACAGGTACTATCTGTGTTGTTGTTTTTACATTTCATGTTTCTGATATATTTATTGTAAGATTTTGAGTTAGTAATGTGATGGTTCTTGTTGCGAGAAAGTGATCTGATTTCAGTCCCTGTGTATGTGTTGTTTCCAGATATACTCCCAATGCAACATCTATGAAGCAGGGCAGAAGAAAAAGGCTTTTGAGTATTACACAGAAAAGGTATGATGTTTTATAATTTATAGGCACTCGTATATGAAATAGTTTATTGGCATCTAGAACTATGTTTGCTCGACTAGTACTGTTATATATTTGATAAATTATCACATTATTTTGCTGCTTGGAGAAAGCACTTCGATATCCTGATCTTATGCTTTGCCTACCAGTAGGCATGAATAAAAGTATCAAACTAAACAGCTACTGCTTATTCTAGTTCTTGTTGGGTAAAATTCAGTTGGATTTTTATAGAAGAAACTTGCAAGTTCAATTTGGAAAATATTCCATGAATTTTAGATGCTGCTCTTGTTGAGAAGGTTCCCAATCCTAGAATTGAGTAAATATCAAACAAACATCAATGTTTATGTCCGTTGTGCTTTCCACGTGTACGAAACCACGTCTCTTGTGTTTATCCAGAAAGATTCAGGTTTTAACATTTGACAACAGTTTCATTTATTTTTCAGTAAGTATGTGAATGGCGTTTATTCTCCATGTTCCGTATAATTTGTTAGAATTAAGAAGATAACTACTGTGATATAAACTCTAACTGTTTTGTTAAATATGGTATCATCCAGAAGTAGTTGTGGTTTACATTGCTTTTCTAAGTATTTTTTCCTTTGAATTGTGCTTTGCTGACTTTGACGTTCAATACTCTAATTGTAATTGATATGGGATAACTTTCTGCACCCTAACTTCCCTTTAGGTGCACTAAAGCATGTATTATATGTTTTTACTACTGGCCTTTCATAACCGTTTGAATCTTGTATTGATGATGCAGGCAGCAGATAAGCTAGAGGCAAAATCTGGGCTCATAAAATCCGAAGGAGATATGTTACTGAATGGTGCTCAAGGATTCTTATCAGCTGGACTTAGTGAAGGAAGTGTGTTCCATCCTAGTGAATTCTACCCGGTCTGGACTCTGGAACCTGCCTCAGACTCTCTTAAAGCTATTCTACAGATTTGCACAGGTTGGCAAGCAGTATCTCTTCCACCTGAAGAAACTGGAAGTTGTGTTCGTTCTGCATGATCACGTATTGCAGTTGTATTTTTTCTTGTAAATCTCGTGTGCCATTTAGAGCTTGAATATATTGGTGAAATAATTGTAAAACATACCAGGATGATGACATTAATTCTGATGAATAAACAGCTCTATATTTATACTCTTCAGAACTAATTGTATTATTCAAATGTTTCCTACTCTAAGGAAGCATATTATAGCACACAAATAAATTAATTGTTAGTGATCTCCTTTGAGACCATCAGGCGAGCCATTTTGATGCTCGAGAAGTTGATGATGGTGATGGTGAACTCTCTGAAACATCACCAGTTCCATGAAGTATGTCTGACAAGTAGTTTCCTAGATTATCTGGTGAAAACCTCAGTAACAAATCTGCGCTCCTCTGCGCCTTGAGAACTTGTATATGTCTGTTGTAGAACTCCCTATATGCAGGTACCAATTTCCTGGTAATGGAGATTTTGATGTCTTCTCGGAACTTCCCATCTGGAACCACCCAAGATTTCTGTTTCTGATATGCCTCATCAAAGGTGGAAATGAATTGCCTAAAATACGCCTTTGCAGTGTCAGTTGTCATTTCTTCATGGAGATTTTCCGGAAGGCAGGCTACAACTTTCCCCCAAGAGGTAAGTTCATATTTTGCTGCATACACTTTAATCTTTCTCTCGAGGTTTGTCATCCAGTCATCCCCAAGGAGGTGCTGGAGAGCTGTGGTCTGGACTATTTGAAGAATAAACAGAAGGTTGTTGGATAAGAAGAGGTAGGTCAGAGCAGTGTCATTATAGTACACAGATTTGGTATCGAGTTTACACAGGAGGACTAGGATGATCCAGGCAACTCGATTTGAGGCAGCTGAGGTTTGATTGTCAGAGGTAACTGGACTCGAAAAATAGGATTCTGGAAAAGGCATATTCGGTAATGTAGAATCACCGATGATTCCAGACAGAGCTCCGCTGTAGCTGGCGAGTTTAGAGACATATTCCATGACTGAAATAGTCAGTGGATGGATTGCTCCACCATGATAAATGATTTTGGATGAATTTTTCTGGACTGATGACTCAAACTCAGTCAGAATTGTCTGGACTGAGTCAGCAAGCTTTTGGACTGAGGAGAAGATTTGTGTTTTGATAGAGGCAAATGACTCATACGAGAACATTGATTCAATATCCGGCAACATGTCTGACAGCGTTGCGTGCATCTCCATGAGGCGGAAGATTTTTTCCGGCCATCTTTTGCTCTTGGCAGCAAACTCCGGGAACCTGAACAGGTTAGTGGCTCCCTCTTTTGCTATGTTAGTGAAGCACGATTCCCTTATCGCGCCAGAGGACCAGAACACATGATCACAGAGAAGCCTCTCTCCATGAAGGAGAGTTCTGACAGCATCCTTAACAGCACTCAGCCAGGTATTCATCTGACCCTCCAGAGAAGTGGCATTCATTTTGGTGATCTGGGATGAACTGTACCTCTCAATTCCATGCTTGTAAAACCATTCATCAACAATGGACTTTCTGATGAGCTTGTAGATGTTCAGACACTCCTTGCTGTAACCAACGCTGATCATGCAGTCAGCGATCATCCTGAGGTCAGACATGGCCAATGCTGAAAGCCGGTCAGCCTCAGTCATATTGTCATGATTCTCATCCTCCCCGACCGTCTGAATCTCGTAATCCGAGCTGTAGTCACTTGTTTCATAGTTGGAAGTGGATGGAGTGGTCCCAGAAAACGGAGAAGATCTGCTGGAAACCGATTCTGGATCCAGATAAGCCCGGTTATAAGACAAAATCTGGTAGAATTCTTTCTCCAGTCTCTTCATGGACATTGTCATCAAGTTCTGAGCTTGCACGAGCTTAGCAGACGTTCTAGAACCTTCTGAGACGAGGAAATGCATGGCGTGGCGGAGGTCTTTCACGCAGGTGATGAACTCATTCGCTTCTTTCCTGGATTCGCCGTGGAAGAGGGAGGTGAATTTGGCTAAGGAGGAGGCTTGGACATCCCATTTGGTGATCATGGCCTCGGATTTTTCCATGCTTTCGTCTATCATCGGATTCGATACCGTGTCTGGATGGATGTTGGAGAAGGTAGGCTTGGATGCAGAAAAGAAACTGGCAAATGTTCTCCTCGGTGTTGTTGGGAGCTCTACAAGTGCTGACATTTGATATGATAATCAGCTGATTCAGTTCTGAAAAATTAAGGAAAGAAAGAAAGAAGAATGAAAGAATTGTTTTATTTTCTGTGCAAGATTTATTTGCTGGAGCTTATTATTGAATGGCTGAGAAGTTGGTGGTATTTATAGAAACAGCCAAACAGGATCATCAACTGGGGAAATTGTCATCTGGGATTTTGGAGCTGAGTCAGTTGACCGACTTGAGAGCTCAGAAAGCTTGCTGAGTACGTGTAAATGCGAGGAAAATGATATAAAAAACTACAACTAGTAATACGATTCCAAAAAAGAGTTGACAATTGTGACGCATTAACAATTTTGGGGGTCATTTAAAAGTCATATAGTTAGGCCTGTTTACTAGAGCTTATTTCTTGATGTACTGAACTGAACTGAACTGAATTGAACGGAACTGAATTGAACTGAACTGAACTGAAAAATTGATGTATTGAAAAATGGAATCAGCATGACTGAATTAACCTGAATTTCATCAAATTGCATTTTTACTGAACTGAACTGAACTAAATTAAACTGATCTACAGATAAGCTCCGGTAAACAGGGCCTTACTCTCGATAACGAAATATTTATCGATATTGTGCTACAAGTCTACCTACTCCTAAGTCCTAATCCAGGTCATAACCTTCCTTGATAAGCAGTATTAGTGTATTACTATCTCAACAGCTGTTTCAAGGGTGATTTCATGAATATGATTTGAAAACTTTAGCTTATTTTTTATTTACCTGAATTAAAGTGAACTAAACTGAAAATTATACTTTTATTGAACTGAATTTATACTTTATATTAAACTGAAAATTATACTTTTATTGAACTGAATTTATCCTAGAGCAAAACTATAATGAGAATTCCTTGGTTTAATTTCTCCTTTATCTTCCAGCAAGGGTAATTTGGTAATTCTACACATCATGTGGGTTAAATGAAACTTAATATAAAATAATAAAGCATAAGCACCCATAAGGTATGAAATTCTTAGCTTATTGAACAGTCACATCATTTATACATGTAAAGTTTAAAGTTGTGTCTTTTCAGTAACATAAACCAAAACACACATTGATTACCATTAGACAATACATCTATAAATTGCACATCTAGAACATCCTCTCTACCTACAAGTATAATTTTCCTTCTATTTTCTTTTCAGTATTTTCTATTCTTACCTTGATTTAGGCTACATGTTAATCATTTAGTTTGTTGATGCCCACTCTGCCCTTTACTTAGTGATTATCATATACATGAGTATGTTGAAATTTTTAGATGAAGTATCAATACAAAATGTTAGGGGGGTCCGGGGAAAAATTTGGTTTGCTGCTCTTATTTCTTCACTGATCAAATTTGCATTTTGCATTCCATGAGCTTTTAAAAAATTATTAAAGTGAATCTCAATGAGCTTGTGTTCGGCTTCTACTTTTCTTTGGTTTTACCATTGAACCCTAATGGCTTGAATGATCTGACTAGCATGTTGGAAATGCACACAGATCTGCAAAAGTTACATATACAACTTTTGAAAAATGTTTTCAACTTTTGAGTGTGTGTAAAGATGTGAAAAACTGAATAGATAATCGTGTTAATGTAATAACAATTTTTGATATATTCTAGAGGTATGTGTGCCAAGCCCTCCATGCAACGCGTGGAGAAACCACGCTAGTCTATATTAAACTGAATTAAATTCACGAATAGGTTCAAGAGGATACATCCTGAATTTTGCATCATTTTAATTCAGTTCTGTTTAAATTAGTGAAAAATATGGCTAGAAGAATTGAATGGCTAGTTAATGTAAGCCACGCATACATTGTAGATGTCATAGCGATGAAATTCAAAATTATGTGTGATTAGAAACCCTCAGTTGACTACCTTCAAAAAAAAAAAAAAACCCTCAATTGACTAATATATCCCTGATAAATGTTAATACCATTTTATATCTTATCACAAAGGGATTTATCTTATCAACCTTATTCAACATAACACTATAAAAAGGGACATGCATTTTACTCAAAATCATAATTTGACCAATGACCAAGAGCTTGTTTTGCAGATGGATAAGTAAAGTCGAATGTTTTTCTTTATTGATTTGGGAAAAAAAGAATTTTAGTTAGCAATTTAAATTTATAAAATAGATGAACTTATTGGTTTCGTATATGAATTCATAATACTATTTTTCATCTAGCTTACAATATGATACTAATCTCTTTTTGTTTTCCCCATTATGATACTATTCAAAAGTGAGGATAACAGTTTAAAAAATTATGGTGATTGCCTGATTAAAATATGTCAAAAATTGATTATAATACTATCAGCCTTTCATTTTATGTATTTATTATAGATATATTTATTAGCTATAAGGGTTCCGTAAAGTTTGCTTATTACAACTTACAAGTAGATCAGGTGAAGTTTTTAAATGTTTCTTATAGAATAGGTTTAATAATTCCAGTCAAATTTGAAGTAATTATGCAGCAATATTGCAAGTGTTAACAATTGAACAATAGAATTGTAACTTGCAGTCTTACGTGAAGCATTGTAATAAGCATAATCGAATAATTTAGTTAGAATCTTGGTCTCCTGTCATTAAATTTATGCTAGAATTCATTATTTACTTCAATTTTTTACTAGCCCCGTAATTTTATTTATTTTAAAAAAATTATTTAAATATTATGAATATAAGATTAACAGTACATACTTATGATATTAAATCACTATATTGAGTCAAAAATTATATTGAACATGCTTATCATGTCTGATTAATAGGTAGAAGTTGTGGTGGAATGAAACAAGAATCGCGGGGAAATGAGTTTGTAAATAGATAGCATGAGATTATATTAATGCATTTGCATTGCATGTATAATAAAAAGATAATTATGTGAGCAGTGAGTTAATGGCCAATCAGAACACTTGAATATCTTAATCGTCCTACAAAACGGCCAGTCCTAGTCAAAAGTCAAGGTCAATGATATCTGGTTATACAAAAATAAAAATCCCGCGCTAACAAATCAATAATGGTCTTCTTTTTTGAATTAATGCTTTGAAACTATTGTTTGACCCTGTTTACCAGAGCTTATCTGTAGATCAGTTCAGTTCAGTTCAATTCAGTTCAATTCAGTTTAATTCAGTTCAATTCAGTTCAGTTCAGTTCAGTTCATTGAAAATATAATTGATGAAATTCAGGTTAATTCAGTTATGCTAATTCCATTTTTCAATACATCAATTTTACTTCAGTTCAGTTCAGTTCAATTCAGTTCAGTTCAGTACATGGTGGAAATAAGCTCTAGCAAACAGGGCCTTTGTCTGGAGTTTATTGCCTAAATAAATAACAAGTATCAAATTAATGCTTTGAAACTATTGTTTGTCTGGAGTTTATTGCCTAAATAACCTTCTTCTTGAAATTAATTTTCAGAATAACCTTCTCTCAATTTTAATTCCCAAAATGATGCTTTTATTGACATGGAAGCACCACGTAAGATTCCACCTGTACAATTTTGAAACGTAAGCTTTTTTACTTCTTTCTTTAATCGCGGAGCCGATCGATCAGACGCCCTTATCCCAAAACCCTACGTACCAGACGACACGCCATCGACGACTTCTGATGCGCTACTCCATCGCCATGACTGCTTTCTTTCTTTCCGACTGAATCCACAAGGTTCAAGGTCGTTCTCCGTCGCTGTACCTTTGGCTCGAGCATACGTAAGTGGCTTTGATAGTTTGGTTGCATTCATAAATCATTTGCTTAATTAATCATTCAACTGATTCTAGATAGGCTTTGATATTTTGGCTTTTGATATTATTTTTCTTAATTGAGTTTCATGCTTGAACCGTCTTACATATACAAGATCATGAATAATTATTTCTTCCTAAATAATGGTTTTGGCTTATGCATATGTACGTTGTGAGTATTTAACTAAATGAAATCACTTGTAGATAGACTCTGTCTAATATAGTAACACGAGCAATTTGGTGTACATAAAAAACTCATATGATTATATACTTTTATCTGTTCACCAATGATAGGTACATTCGTGGCTCTTTTCCTACAACAAAGTAATGGAAAATTCAACTCTCACTATACTTTGTTACTGGAATGGAAGGATGTCATCAGGCTTACATGGTCTTTCTTACGAAGGTGCAAATCCGGAAGCTGTTAAAGTAAGTAACCAACTCACTTATGATGAGTTCTTAGATTATTTGTGAGATTTTACTGGTTTGATAAGAAAGAATGTGAGCAATGCGTCATATATATCCACCCTTGTGTATGATATACTCCATTACATTAATCTTGAGCTCAGATAGTTTATTAGTAATGTAAATGCAATTATTGTATCCATGTGAAGCTAAAATTTGCGAATCATTTTGATGCAGAAAATTACAAAAACCCTCAACCTGTCTGTAGTCTGACCTTGGCACTCAATGCGTCAATGTACACACTCTATTATCAAGGCTATGCAAAGGTTGTTTTTTAAACTGAAAACCACCACATATATAGATGGTGTTCGTCTCTGAACCTACAACGCAACATACTTGACATATACATAAGACTAAATTTTTTGTTGGAGCAGTGCATCATAAGCCACCACCGTCTCCGCTGCATGAAACCTGCAGCATAGGCAGGCGCATTATTGTCTTCGAAGTGACTATCAAGCCTCGTACTAGATTTGGTCCGCAGATTGATGAACATCAAACAATCCGTCAAATTGTGTCTGGCCATCCCTAACATGTCATAAGCCTACGATCGCCGCCACAGACTCTTCAAGTGATCCCCCGACAAGCACAGAGCCCGAGTAATGTCGGAAACTGCCAGCTGATCAGCTTCTCGATCACGTGTAACATTCCACCGCCTCACATGCGATCACCGCCACAGGCTCTTCAAGTGCTGCGTCTCCCGATAAGAACTTTTCATTACCTTCTCGTTTTAGCATCTCAACCATGATTTTCCTTTCTCCGAGCTCTTATTCAGACACCTCTTCCGAAATCTTATTTTTTCTTCCAAGATGTTTTAAGAGAAACATCGTTAAACCTGGTTTCATGGTTTTGAGCTCAACCAAATCTGCCATGAAAGGAGCTGCAAGATTATTTAGGAAGAAATAATTATTCACGATCTTGTATATGTAAGATGGTTCAAGCATGAAACTCAATTAAGAAAAATAATATCAAAGCCAAAATATCAAAGCCCTATCTAGATTCAGTTGAATGGTTAATTGAGTAAATGATTTATGAATGCAACCAAACTTTCAAAGCCACTTACGTATGCTCGAGCCAAAGGTACAGCGACGTAGAACGACCTTGAACCTTGTTGATTCAGTCGGAAAGAAAGAAAGTTGGCATGGCGATGGAGTAGCGCATCAGAAGTCGTCGATGGCGTGTTGTCTGGTACATAGGGTTTTGGGATAAAGGGCGTCTGATCGATCGGCTCCGCGGTTAAAGAAAGAAGTAAAAAAGCTTACGTTTCAAAATTATACAGGTGGAATCTTACGTGGTGCCTCCATGTCAATAAAAGCATCATTTTGGGAATTAAAATTGAGAGAAGGTTATTCTGGGAATTAGTTTCAGGAAGAAGGTTATTTAGCCAATAAACTCTTGTTTTCTGTGCAATTTCCTCTTGTTTTATCAAAATATTTAGACTCAAATGTGCTAGTTTAAACACAAAATTTTGAACAAATGTGAAATAATTAGTCAAATAATGATGAACAATAAGAGCATCTCCAATGGTAAGCTAATGCTTAATTTGTCATGTCACTATTCAAGCAACTGACGTGGCAAGCTACATATTTCCACAATGGTAAGCTACTTTTGTAATTAACTACAAAGGTCCTACATATTTTTGAAATATTTTATCAATAATTATTTTCTTATTAAAAATAACAAATATATTTACAAATATGTATTATATAAAAATTATATTGATAAAAAATAAAACAATTATTTTCATAACTATTTTATATTTAAGTGACATAATTAAATCATTATACTAATACAATTAGATATTAAAAACGTTTAAAAATATCATAGTCACATGTTCAAGTTGTATACATAGAATTTAATTAAAACTATATTTTTGTTAGTTGAATTTTATTTCTTTTGCGTTTAATGTTATATATGTTAATAATCTTTTATATCTCATTGGAATTGGAAAGTGTCATATATATTGTTGGGATGGGATCATTTAACATCCTTATTTTTACACAAATGTTTACACATGATCCTAGCCCTTAATCTACTCCTTCATTAATAAAACACGTGTCTTCCTTTTTTGTTTTTTTTCTTTAATCGATTTTTTTTTATTCCATCCCCAAAAACCAATAGTCAATTCGCTGAACCTCACGGCGATGGAACTTTCAGGCCGCGGCGGCGGAGGATCGAGATCATGGCAAAGCTCCGCCAGGTGCTTCCAGGTGGCGACACCGACTGTGGCCGACAAGAGCTGGATCAGAAGCCCCATCCCGGTGGCCCACATCAACAGCCACAAGAGCGAGTAACCGGCGATGGCACCCGCCTGCAAATCGCTCTCGAGATTGCCCGGCGATGGTACCCGCCTGCAAATCACCCTCGATATTGCCCGGCGATGGCACCCGCCTGCAAATCGCCCTCGAGATTGCCCAGCGATGGCACCCGCCTGCAAATTGCCCTCGAGATTGCCCGTAGATTGCCAGCGGCGGAGGATCGAGATCGCCGTGAGGAGCCGCTGATGATCCAACCTTGCCGCAGCTTTGTGACGATCCTCTGCGACGATCCTCCGCGACATCTGTAAGTTAATCTTATCAAGTTATTATCCAACAGTTCTTGCTTCTCTTGTCGATAATGGCTCAACTCTAAGAACCCAGTATGTTTTCATATGTTAGATTTTGATTTTGTTGTTGGAAATTGAAATGCTAATGCTAGTGTTAAGCAGATTTTTGAATAATTGGTGAGCTAAGCTGTTTATTCTTGCAATAAGGTTGTAAAAATTGAAGTACCGTGGTGCTTCTTGAGCAAGAATTGTGCAGAGATTTCACTTTCTTTAGTACATTGATTAAAATGTTGTCTTTTCACTTTTCTTTAGTACATTGATTAAAATGCTTCTTTAAAGAGGATATTTTGAAATTTTAGGTTGTACCTGAGAAATGATTGAGTGTGTTAAGGATTAGAGTAGTATATCTGAATCCACTGTTGGCAACCTAGGAAGTTTGAGTCTGATGTTTGTGGAAATTAGTGTTTTATTGACAATGCGAAATTCTTTGTGCCGTATTCGCAGACTGATATAGGATTGATCTTGAGGTGAAAATGACTAATCGGAATACTGATATAGATATCAAAAACTGATGGTTTATCCGTGGATGATTCACCATTCTATGGCCTTCTTTCAAAGTTCCCTGCACTTGAAGGTCGGTTTACAAGAACAGGTGTGTGTTTCTTATTAAATAACAAGTTTTTTTGTCTATATGATCTGCACTGCCTTTTCAATATGCGCCAACATACTTTTTTTTATCATCTTTTGTGATATGTTTGAAACTCAATAATCTGAAGCTAAAAACCTATTAGCTCAAATGGTTGAGCGTTGTGCAATTTGTACATTTGCGCAAAAATGTGGGTTCGAATCCCTCATAGGCTGGTTATATATTTTTATCCTTCATATATATAGGTTCGAATCCCTCTGAGTTTGATTGTTGTGCAGTCCTATCACTATTTCATGCAAGTAGAATTGAATCATTACGTCCAAAATTAAACTTACTCCATGATACATAAACAGAAAATCATTCAAAGACTGGAGTTACAACAAACATATACTCTTCCGCTTAAAATCAACAATTTCAGTAACTTATCAAGCCATATCAGGTTCTAATTAGCAACAAAAAAACTTAAGTTCAGCATAAACTAGCCTAGTTCCTGCAGCAAAATATAACCTAATTCAGCATCAAAACAGCCCTATGGTAGCTCTACCTCAGCCAAAACAGGTAAAAAATCAGCAGCAAAGTCAGTTTCAAAAATATTTTTACTTGATGGATGAATACACACGGAATTAACTCAATTAACTCAACTGAACTTTTTTTATAACCATGAAAAGTAATAATTTCAAAAACAACAACTATTAATTATAAGCAATCAAGCAGCTAATATTATAAAAGGCTATCAATCAAGCAACTTTAACATTCAAACAAGTTTGAGACTCAACAAAATTCCTCAGAAATTTGAAATTACTTTGAGTCTTTGACAGGTCTGAAATCTCCACTGCCTCTAGATTATTCTACTGCAGTTCCACACACAAAAGTGATGACATAGTTTTACAAAAAATAAAACCAAAGAATGGAAGAGTTGCACTAGAAAAATGAAATCAATCAACTTAAGTTCCAAAAACTGCAAAATATTCTCAGTCTATTCTCAAACACTAGAGCCCAAAAAATCAATCCAGGCTACTTCCTAACATCCCTCGGCTCTTGGCGGCTACTTCATAACACCCCTCGGCTCTCGGCACTGCTCTCTCAAAATCGCTCATCGTGAAGTCTCAATCATAACTCTGATGTGTCTGAGATGAAAAGTGTTTGCAAAAAAATATAGGTCAGTGAAAAATGTGTTATATTTTCTTAAAAGAATAGCAAGCTAATAGAAAAAGAATGGACGTCACAAATTACCTTGATTATTCACTTTCATTTTCTTTCGACACGTGCGTTTATTGTGATTTGTGACTGCTCCACAATTAGTACATTTTCTTCCTTTCTTGTCCTGTGCCAGTTCAATTGGGCGTTTGTAACGACTATCATTATTCTTTGACCCTTTGGGTCTTCCTTTCGTCTGGGACACAATGGGATCCAAAAGAGCTGGAGATTCTTTAGGAATTTCTTCCATTGAAGGCATGCCTGCAACTTCACCATTCCCCTCTCTAGCAATAGACAGTTCTGCAATTTTCTCCCCAAGGTCCCTTATCCCTTCTAAAAACAATTTGTAACGACTATCATTATTCTTTGACCTTTTGGGTCTTCCTTTCGTCTGGGACACAATGGGATCCAAAAGAGCTGGAGATTCTTTAGGAATTTCTTCCAGTGAAGGCATGCCTGCAACTTCAGCATTCCCCTCTTTAGCAATAGACAGTTCTGCAATTTTCTCCCCAAGGTCCCTTATCCCTTCTAAAAACAATTTGTACCCTTCTTCGCTTTGGTAGGCAACATAAGCCAGCTGAGTAGCTTCTCGACAGAGATGACTAAACCTCATAGCCGTAGTTAGTTTCCCAGAATTCAACCTAACCTTGTCACCCAACCTGAACATATTTGCTCTTTTTAACCATCTTTTATTAATAAAGTAATCTGGGATTTCATCAAGATCAAGCTTTGCGAACAGCTTCATAAGATGAGCACATGGAAGTCCAGCAAACTCGAAATAATGGCATTCACACACCCCCTCAAAAGTGTTTGAATTCAACTTGACAATCCAATGATCATTTCCCATCACACGCTTGAACTTCACAACATACGTCTCAGGCTCTGAAGGATCAACATCAGCTTTCAATAATTCAACATTAAGCCACATAGACCTAAATTTGTTAACCCAATTGCTATATGCAGGACCGATTTTCTAATGCAGGACCGATTTTTTACCATAATACCCCCAAGTGTACCCTTGCATTTTGAGTAGCTTTTTTTGCCTTCACAATAAAAGGGGCATTTTGGTAAAAAACCGGTCCTGCATGAGAAAAATGGTCCTGCATGTAGCAAACTCCTTTGTTAAACATGTTCCTGGTGTATATATCACTAGCATGCTTCAATATAAAACTGTTATCAGTGGCCAAACGAAATTTCTGTTCGGATTCATGGTCCTCTGCTCTCTCTCTGTTCTCTATCCTCATCATTGCTTGATCAAGCTTCTCAACAAACTCCTTCAAGCTAGTTGAACTATTAACATAATATTTGAAAAATGCATTCACCCCTTCACTTCTACCAGTAGTATGCATCCCAGCAAAAAACGTTGTACGATTATACACTGGAACCCACGCTTCACGATCTTCATAGAGCCTGGTAAGCCAAGAATTTTCCTCCAAACCATACTTCACCATCAACTCCTTCCACATTTTCTCAAAATCTTCAACTCTATATGTGAACATGAGACATTGTTTCATCTCTTTTTTGAAGCGCGACTTTTTAAAATATATGTGTCCAAGTTTCTCCCCAAATTTCATCTTAATATGCCAGTAACATAATCTGTGACGTGTATTCGGAAACACTTTTGGAATTGCTGCTCTCATCGCTGGATCTGAATCAGTAATTATTGACCTTGGAGCAATCCCTCCCATTGCTTCCTTCCACGTCCGAAAGAGCCACACAAAACTTGCCTCGGTCTCATCTTGTAACAGTCCACATCCAAATTGAATGGTCTGAGAATGGTGATTTACAGCTGTAAATGGGGCAAATGGCAAACCATACTTGTTAGTCTTGTAGGTGGTGTCAAATGTTACGGTATCTCCAAATTGCTGGTACGACAACCTTGATCTTGCATCGACCCAAAAGAAATTAACTGCTCGTCCTTCTCCATCATGTTGAATGGCACTATAAAATTGAGAGTTCTCGGTTTGTTTTTTTTTGAAAGTACATACTCATCCATTGAGCATCCCTAGCGTTCAACTTCTGACGAATATCACGGAGATGATTCCAACAATCACGGAGATGATTCCAACAATCACGGAGATGATTCCAACAATCACGATCACTGAGACCAAGTGCCTCTCCTCCAAGAATAGAAGGGACTTTATTTACAGGTAAATTTTGCTCGCTAAACAACTCCACCATGCATTTCGCACCTTCAGAAATTTTAGTCTCACTCGTTTTCATAAAAGACTTGTTAGGAGTTGGAACAAGCGCATGATTGTGATCATCCTGAAATTGTCGAACCGTCCACTCCTTAGTCTTCACCTCCAACAATATCCGCATACGAGCTTGACAAGCCCCTCTCATTGTTGATGTGTTTGGACGGCGCTTTTCTACCGGCACCATTTCATTAACTTTTTTTTCATACGATCCATAATGAGAGCACATAAAAAGAACAGAAGTGATTTCATCGTTTCCCGTCCGAGTGCTCTGAGAAGTTCTTTTAACCACTTCAAACCCTTTCATAACGCCATACTTCTCGTAGTATAATCTCGCAGCTTTAATGGATTCTAATATTTTTCCGACATAAGGTTTTTCCGCCTTGGACTTAATTTGCTTGGTCGGCGAGCTGAATTCTGAATCAAGACTTTCATATTGTAGCTGAACATTTGGCTGGACATCTGTTTTATTAGAAAATCACAAATAAGAATCTTGATTGGTATATCAATAACACATTAAAATATGTAAACATCGAATCCAAGTGGATAACTCTTTAACCTAACAACACGAATACGTAAACAGTAAGAACCTTAGTTCATAATATAAACTCATTGAAATTTATACTTGTATGAAAAATAAATTTGAAACCAACCTCTTTGATCTGGCATGGATGTTTCTAAATTCTCTTCTTCCACTGCGGTTTCTAAATACTCTTCTTCCATTCACGTTCGAAATCGGAATCACGAAAATTAATATACTTAGAAAGGTGACGGTACAGAACGAAGGGAAAAGGGAGTACTGGCAAAAGCTCCCTATCAGAGTACTGTCGCCACCTGGAAGCACCTGGCGGAGCTTTGCCATGATCTCGATCCTCTTCCGCCGCGGCCTGAAAGTTCCATCGCCATGAGGTTCAGCGAATTGACTTTTGGTTAAAGAGTATTTTTGGGGATGGAATAAAAAAAACAGAAAATCGATTAAAGAAAAAAAACAAAAAAGGAAGACACGTGTTTTATTAATGAAGGAGTAGATTAAGGGATAGGATCATGTGTAAACATTTGTGTAAAAATAAGGATGTTAAATGATCCCATCCCTATATTGTTGTATATATGTGATTTGTGTATATGGTTAACGATATGGGTTGTTTCGTAGTTATCGGCTCAATTATCAATCTCTTTTTGAGGAAGGTTGTTTTGAATTATGGGATTAACCGCTCTATATCATCCAATCTCCACCTTCATCATCCAATCTCCACATCTCCGAAATCCAAAACCAGATTCAAGAAAAAATATCATGACAATAAACTTGTTATACATTATATTTATTTATTCGGATTTACTATTACTCGAATATATTTATTTACGTGTGGAACACAGATTTACTATTACTCGAATATATTTATTTACGTGTGGAAAGCGGATTTACTATTAATCGAATATATTTATTGGAACATTAGCATTTAATGCTGACAGACTGCTTTGTAGAGCAGCACTGTTTGACGGAGCTGCTGACTTGGCAGTAAAACAATGGTGTAGCAGTATGCAAACAACTCCGAAAAGAAAATGTTTACGGGAGTGTTTACTTAGATCAATGGTTCAGTTCAGTTCAGTTCAGTTTAGTTCACTTTAATGTATTTAAAATACATTAAACTTATGGTAGAACAGTCTCACTCAAGAATTTGTAATTTAAATTTATATTTGCTTAGTTACTTTTTTTAAATGATTTAATATATTTAAGTTTACTTAATTTAAAATTATTCCCGCTCATATATGCTGCTCCGTAATGGCAAGTATGTATCAGTTAATCACCATGTTAGTATGTTAGAGCAAGTCCAACAGATACTACATAATAATGTTCAAGATTTAGTATGAAATGCTAAAATGTAGCTAAAATTTTTGGTCATCTCCAAGAGATACTACATTTTGCATATCTTACATTTATTGTCATCAATATTAATAATATTTTAATTTTATATTCTAGCCTTTTTGTTTTGTACATTACATATTTTATTACTTTTTAACATTATAGCATTGAAGATAAGAGGAGAGAGAAAGAAATTTAACTTAAAAAATGGAAAATTTGTCATAATCAATGAGATTGCATTCAATCCTCCAAATTTTGTTTCTCTCTCTACGCATATGGAGGATGAGTTTCTCTTACTACCCCAAATCTACATTTAGTAGTAGCACATGTAGTATCTCTTGGAACTTAAAATGGGATAAAATTTCCAATTTCCTCCAAAATCTACAAAATGTAGTATCTCTTGGACTTGCTCTTACTAGTTACCGTTGCGTTCAAAAGATAACCGTGAATTTATCATTCTGTTGATATGTGGATTGACATTAGTGCTGTAAATCCTGACACGAACCCGAGAAACACGATACTACCGACCCAACCCGATCTGACACGTAACCCGAAAATTATTAGGTTGAACCCGACCCGACCTCAACCCGAAAATAAATTTTAACCCGATAAATTTTGACTCGAACCCGACCTAACACGAACCCAAAGATGACCCAAACCCGACATAATACGAACCTGAAGATGATTTGAAACCGACCTAACCCGAATTTGAAGATGACCTAAAGCTGAAGAATTGAACCAACTTAATCGTTCATAAATAGTTAATGTAATTTTAATTTATTTCTAATATTATATTATTAATTGTTATTAAACCAATATATCTAATTTATTATAATTAATAATGTCGATTTTTTATTTAGTTTAAAAAGGTTGGTTTATTTATATGCTCAAAAGCATATTTAATTTGGAAATTTTTTATTTAAACTTTTTTGTATAAGTAGTATCTATTGTGTCATTATAAATAATTTTTCAAACTTTTAAAAAATTTAATCCAAAAATGCTAATTATTGGAATTGAACGGTTCCTTTGCCAACTCATGGAATTCCTTAACCAAAAAATGCTAAATTCCAAAAATGCTAGATGATGGAATTCCTTAACCAAAAAAATATTAAATTCCAAAAATGATGTTAGTCTTGAGGTTCGACCCATAGACCTATGCTTAGATGATGGATTAGAATACCAGTACACCACTTTGCTACTTGCCAACTTAAGGATAAGAAAATAAATATATACTTTACTATTCCACAAAATCTGACTTTTACAAAGGACCATCGTAACATATATGGAACTATCGGGCATCATATCTAAATATTTTTTCTACCTCTTCCGATGGCTCAAAATATCGTAAAACTATATTTTCACATTTCACATGACTTTAATTTTGTTTTGGGTCACTCAATTTTATAGTTTGACACTTCCCATTTTCTTGGAGGGACCTAAGTGAAAAAAGTAAAAACTTTGTAGAAACGCCAAAATTAAAATCCGCTTGAAAGGATTTATAATCAACATTTTCGCAACTAAGATTAAACTTTTCACATCATTAAAACTTGTATCTACATTCTATAAACGTGATATCAATGCTAACATGTTTAATCTTTGTAAACTCACTAGTAAAGTCCATCAATTTGTTCTACGTCAACTAGTTCAACAACTCAAAAAAATATGAAATTTTTTAAATGTATTACATATATGATATTGGCCTCGTTTGGCTATCAGCGTTTAGCTGTTAGCTGTTAGCGGATTTTATTAGCTGTTAGCGGATTCTATTAGATGTTTTGACTAGCGGTTTGACTAGCGGTTTGTATATGAGTGTTTGGCAAATAACAATTAGCTGATAGTAGTTTCATTACGTTAAATGACTGAAATAGACATTAGTACAATTTATTATTATTTACTTTTTGTAGTGTGTTACTTGTTTATCAAAAATTGTTATCACTATATGTTCATTTATTTTTATGATGTTTATTATTTGAATTATTATTTTTTATTATAATATATATTTTTTGAATTAAAATACTTGAAATTTTATTTTTTATATATTTAAAATATGTGTAATATACTTCAAAAATAAATTAAAAATAATGCAAAAAACCTTAAAATGTACGTACGCAAATATGATGCATACCTTAAATTTACTAAAAGATTATTATTTACGTATATAAAAGATTTTCTAATTACCTTTAATGAATTTGAAAAGGAAATTCGTGAGGGATAAGGATATAAAAGATATTTTGTAATATTTTTTTGATTAACTTTTTACAAACGCTGCTCTTTCTAGCGTTTCAGAAATCAGAGGTTTCACCAAAAACGCTAATTAGAAAACTCTCCTCACCAAACACTAGAAAGAGCTGTTTGACAAGTCAAATGTCCATATTTAACCCAAAAAGCTAAACGTTCTTCAAAACTCTCGTAACTAAACGGGGCCATTAGGAGATAACATTGAGTTATAACACCATAGACGTCAGTTACGTAGTTAAATTTATTTCCAAAACAAGTAAGATATTTAGAAAATTTGAAGTTACGAGATGTTTAACGTTCAATTCGAGGTGTATATATACTAAATAATTTAAATGTGATGAAATGTGTGAGTGTATTCAATTAGAGATTTTTTTGGTTCAATTTGAGTGAAAAACGTTTGAAAAATATTTAAATGGTCACAATATCATAAATGGGATGATAACTAATATTTTAAAAACAGTGTGATTCAAGTATAAACAATTTAGTTAAAACTAAAATTATCAATTGTGTTATATATTTGAATTGAACTCACTTCGATCCCGACCCAACACCAAAAGTTTGTTTATTCCAATGTGAGTTTTGTGTATTATATTTTTACTTAATTTGACTCAACTTTACAAACGAGTCTAACTCAACCCAATCCGACCCGAGGTAATTCTTTCTGAACCCGACCGGACTTGACAAACTGGGTTGAAACGAATCTAACCCGACACGACACGACACAACCCGATAAATATTTTTTCCCCGAAATAACCCTACATGTATTAACCCAAACCTATCTGTCACGAACACGAAACCCGACACGTCACCCCGAATTGCCACCACTAGTTGACATGATATTTAAGTCTAATTTTTCATTTGAAGAAATATATATAACCCGGTCAAATCCCACGTAAACTTATCAAGGATAATTATTGTCTAAAATTCAAAATAATAATAATAATAACACTTGGAAAAAATCAACGAAAATAGATGCTCTCAAGCATTATATATAGTGGGATTAGTGGAATAATTGACTATCGAAAGCTAGGAAGGCCTCATGCGTTATACTTGGAAAAAACAAACTGTTCTGTACTTACTTTTTTTTTTAAGAGAGTTCTGTTCTTACTTACTTTTTTTTTTAAGAGAGTTCTGTTCTTACTTACTTATCCCCCATTACATAAATTACATGTTATCATCATTATACAGTAAGAGAAAGATTTTTTTTAATCTGTTACAACGATCTAATCTAATACAATGATCCTACAACTATCCTAATCTAACCCTACTCTACTCTATAAATCCTGTCGTCGAAAAACTGAGGTCCTCACCATGCTGCTTAGAGTGGGGTGAAGCTCCCACTTACACTGGCTTCTGATGCCCCCTTCTTTTGACACTGTCGTTGTAACTCCTGACTCTTGATCGAGCACAGTTGAAGACTTGACCCAGGGGGTCAGGGAGAATTGCGCTTGAAATGATGCATCTGGGGGGTTTCGAACCCCTAACCTCTCCTGTGTGGGGCAACACCCCTGGCCAATTGGGCTAGCCAGTTGGTTAAAATGGAGTTTAGAAGGTGGTCAAAATTTATAGTCACCAACGTTAAATTACACTGAGTGAGAAAATATACAATAATATCGTCAACTCACAAGTCGATCTATGACCAGTTTGAAGAAATGAGAAATATTAATGTACTGGAGGATTAATGTAGTGGAGTTCTTTCATCCGGATGATGTCGAAGCCATCAAATCCATCCAACTCAGAGGTGCATGGGCTTGACAATTCATGAAGTCGGGGAAATTTATCGTGAAATCTACTTACCACACAACTATGGAGCACCTCGAGTCACCACTATATCATGATCAGGAGCCGAGTAGTTTTGGAGAAAGTCTGCAGTTTTGGAAGAAATTGTGGAACTTGCATGTCCCAAAGTCGCTTGGAGATTGTGATTGATTCACTACCGATGGTAGTACCAACCGTTGTTGTTACTGACCGTTGTAGTACCTAACATATGCCCTCTATGACCGGAGGAGGATGGCAGTTTGTTGCATTTATTTTTCGAATGCTCCTACAGCCATGAAGTTTGGAGACATGCCGGGCTACAACATATGATGTCGATGTATGCTTAGTTAAGGGGGGAACTGTGGTTCATGGAGCTGCTCAAGAACAATGACTCAGCGGAGGCGGGATGGATGCTCATGCTTTACGACAGAATATGGTTCCAACAGAATAAACAGCTATATGTACAACAACATTTGGAGTCTAAACGTACAGTGGCGGTTGTACATGCTAATTTGAAGCGCTTTATTGAAGCAAAGGGATGGTCTGATGGAATCTCGAAGGCTCTTCGGCCATTGCATCTTTTAAGCCCACTGGAAAATACACCTCTGGTCTTTTTCGATGCGGAAATTGCACAAATGACAGCTGGACTTGGCTTTGCAACATTTGATGGAGATGGATAGTTCTTACAAGCATAATCTCGTCGTGTTCAGAACATCCGAGATCCGACTCTTGCTGAATGCTAGTTCTACAAGTTGGTATTGAGCTAGCTATAGATTTGGGGTTACAGAATGTTGACCTTGTTGGTGATGCACTTCAGGTTATAGACATGGCAAAAGGAGATTCACATTGTTCTGTAGCATGCTCGGACCTGGCACCACTTTGCGGTCCTGGCACCACTTTGCGGTCTAGTTTGGCGACGACGTGGATTAGAATGTTTAGGGTTCCAATAACATAAAATGGCACAACCCATTCGATTGCCGCTTTTGCGAAATCAACGGTCTCTCACTCTATTACTTGGAATAGAATTTCGAGTTTTTGTCAAACGATTATGGACGTTATCTAGAATGTTGAAATGAAATGAAATGAAAGTTGTTTCTTTAAAAATAATTAAGAAAAAGAAAAATGTCTCATGTAACATAATAGTGAGATAATTTGAAATTACTTGATAATATGATGACGTTGTATCATCTCTAATATGAATCGCATTATATCATCAAGTAGCATCAACAAGTTCCGTAGTAAGACTATTTACATAAGTATTTATATTTTGTGGTGAATTATATATATTTATGTCATATTTATTGATATTATATTATTATTATTTTAAAAGAATACTATTTTAAGTTCTTTGAACTAATTTCTTTACATGAAATTATCAATACATTGAGAGCTTGTTCTTTTGCTCTGGTTTCTATATAATTAAACTAAATTTAAATAAACCCAAGTAACCGAATTGAACTTAAATAAATATAAAAAATGTTGAACTAAATTAAATAATATGGTAAAATAAAATATGAATCATATTGTATTAAACTAAATTAAAATAAATAAAATAATATCAAACTATACTAAAATAATACAGTACTGCTCATCGTTATCTATCACCCAAATCTCTGTCTGAAAATTTAGCAATTTAAACCAACTAATTAATTTCAATTGGTTTCTATTTAAAATTAGGATTGAATAGAGCTTCTAGAGAGGTGATACTTTTGCAGCGGCAGGTTTAAATTATTTAAAAATGGTTATTAGTCGACTTTAGAGCATGAAAAATCTAACTATTTAATTAACTTGAGCTCCACTACTCTCAGATTTTGACTGAATTGCTGGCCGCATATGAATTTGACTACAGTGTACACTGTTAACATTTTTATTAATTCTTGGAAAATCAGCGACCTTAAAAATTTTAAATAGAGACAATCTCTATGGAACATTCGCAAATCTATTTTTCTCCTATTAAAATAACCGAACTTAATTCATTTTTATTAACCCAGCTCACTATGAAGTTCCTCAAACCACTGCATCCAAGTTTGACATTTTGCAGGACTCATTGCTGTTAAATTCAAATTTGACAATCAGCTAAACTAATAAAATATTATTAGTATAAGTTTTTAAACGATTATAATATATAAATTTATAAATCATTATTACAAATTATCATTTGACACATGTCTCTACAAACACCAAGCACTATAAGAGACCGTTATCAATTAAAGTTGTCGTTGATTAGCTTCAACCCCACCACCGTAGTTATGTTTTAGGTAGTTGGTGTCGCTAGAGCTCAGCCAGCTCACATGGACCGATTCGAGTCTGAGTTTCAATGTAAATTTATACAGAATAACGGTAATATACCAAGGACTAGGAATGATCAAGGAAATTGACTGAAAAATCAAGCAAATTGAATGAAAGATCAAATTTATTGAACAATCAAGGCAAAACATGAATATTCAAGAACTGACTGAAACATCAAGTAAACTGACTAATAGATCAAGCAAAAACAACAAATGCTCATTCCATTGGCCCTTAGTCTCCACAAAGACATGTCTCATCCAAAACTTTCTCAAACATTATACATGAAAAAAGTTAAATTAAACTACCAATAAGTTTCTGAACCAAGCTAGTTTAACAATTCCTTTAATATTTAACATATACTCCGTATGTTATAATATAGTAATCATTTGATTGTGAATCTAGATTTGAGGGAAAAATTAAATTCACGATTTGTTTGTCACGAAAGAATTTGCAACTCCTTCAGGGCACACAACTTCCACACAATATAGATGAAGAATTAGTTTGCATCGCATATGAGATTTTCTCTAATAAATGTCGATTGTCTGTGTAATTTTCTTTGTTCCAATTAATGTTGGTTTCTGAAAATGGAGTTCATGGAAATAGACCTTTTAAAAAAAACAAAAAACATATCATTCGTACAGAAAATAAGCAAAAAACGCGTATGGTCAATCTCAAAATTATTCATTCACACACATAATTACGATATTTGAATTGTAGTAGGAATGAATTGGTGATTATAATACAAGCAATTTTGCATCACAACTAAATTTAGAGCTGACATATATAACCTTTTATCCAGTTGGGATTCTTGGTCAAAGTTGAGCACTACGTAATACACGTATGAATTGCTGAGATCATTAATCTCTGAAAATGAAGAACATTCTACGTATTTGACTTGCACGATACAAAAGGGAAGTGGGAGTATAATTTCTTTCACATTGATATATCCAAAGTCGAATGTTATTTCCAATCGGCTGAAATGCTCGATACAAAAGGGGGAACATTCTATTTTTGATGTTATTATTATTATTATTATTATTATTATTATTATTATTATTATTGTCATCATGAGAAGGTTTCATATGACATCAGTATCAATTAACATCTAATTCAAGCATATTACAAGGATAACTAAATTATATGTTAAACATATTGATAACGTCTGTGCTCTTATAGCATCAAAGATTCAATAAAAATTGTTACACTTCATAATTAAATATTACTTGCATGCAACTGCAAAAATCACACCCGCTTGGTTGAGAGAATAATCTCTCTCGTTTACTGCGCCAATCAGGGATCTGTTACAATTACAACACTACTTGATCCAAAACATGATCTATTGATCTGTTTTTCAAACTATAAACATCTTGAAATCCACAAGCAAATAAACAATCTGTAGATCGGGAATGCTGAACTAAAATCACAAAATACGACATATATAACGAAACCGAGAACAAATATCGACAAGAGCAACAAAATCATAGATCTAATCGACAATTCGAATAACAATTTAATTGTGTGAATAAATTCACACTTTATTCAAATAATCAATAAACAAAGAAACAATTGTTTCTCCATTTCCATAAGGTTTAGTTAACCATATTTGGATTGCTGGTGAGATTAAGGTTAGGGGTAATGAGATTTAGGTCATTGGTATTAAATTATCTGATGATTTGTGAATCCCGATTATTAGATTATAATAATATATTTTACCTTGTTAGGTTATTGTGAAACTCTCTATTATAAATCAAAATTTTGATGTTTACTTCGGAGTCGGCTCTCATAGCTCAGTTGGTTAGAGCACCCGTATAGTAAGCGGGAGGTCTTGAGTTCGACTCTTACCTCCTATTCTGGCCTTGGATCCCATAAAAGAATCCTACCACTTATGTGGTTTTAAATTTTATAAAATGAATACGAATTCTCATTTGACATTTGTCTCTATAAAAACAAAGCCTATAGACTCAGTTTAGCGTGTAAAGGGTTTTTACTAATGTTATCGAAAAGGTTAGGGATTATATTGTAAATAATCCGGGGCGCCGTTTTTCGGCGTGATTCTTTTGTTTTCAGGTATTTCCTTGCTCTTGTGTTTTTCTACGGCGATATTGTTGTTGTTTTGTGCTTGAATTCGGTACGCTCCTCGGTGTTTTGATGCAATGCTTTCGCGGTTGTTTTGTTTTTCGGCGACTACATATTCGATGCGCCAGAACAATTATCGATTTCAGAGACCGGTGATTTTAGAGCTTGCGCGGTGTTGTCGGTTCGTTTATGTTTTTATTCACGTTCGTATATGTTGAAACTTTCGCGACGGCGGCCAGAGGCGGATCCAGGATTATTAGAGCAGTGGGGCAAAATTATGACTGAATTTTTTTTCCGTCTTTCATTCCACGGTAAAGAGTAAATAATGCTTAAAAAATACTAATAAACAAACAAAATTTAAAAAAATGTGTCCAAAAAAATTGTTTTTTCAATCCAAATATGATTATGAATGTTTTAGATTGGGATTTAGGAATTTGTTTTGATTTTAGGTGGGCTTTTCTGAAACAATTACAAACCTTTGGGGGTTAGTAGTATTTTTTTAAAAAAACATGCGGGGTAAAATTATAAAAATTTCAAATTTAGCACTACTAAAAAAAAATTATTTTTTCATGGTGGCAATTGCAACCCTTTGCACCTCATTGGACCCGCCTCTGGGGGCGGCGGTGTTGGTAATCGGATGATTACAGACACTTTCTGATCTATTTGAGCGATTGCAGGTGGTGGCAGAGCCGCGGAGGTGATCCGGTGTGTTTCTTGCCTGCCTGCGCCTGATCTTTTATGTTTTCTACTTGATCTTCTCTTTGTTTTGCCTGGTCTTTTTTATGTTCTATGTTGTTTGCTTGACCTTTTATGTTGCATGACTGACCTTTTATGTTTCCTGCATGATCTTCTGTGTGTTTTGCTTGCTATTTTGTGTTTCTTGCCCGCTTGCCTGATCTCTTATGTTTTCTGCGTAATCTTCTCTTTGTTTTGCCTGATGTTTTATGTTATATGTTGGTTTCTTGACCTTTTATGTTGCATGTCTGACCATTTATGTTTCATGCATGATCTTCTCTATGTTTTGCTTGTATTTTGTGTTTCCTGCCTGCCTGATGTGTTATGTTTTCTACATCTCTTTGTTTTGCCTAATATTTTGTTTTTCCTGCCTGCCTGATCTTTTATGTTTTCTGCCTGATATTCTCTTTGTTTTGCCTGATTTTTATTATGTTCTATGCTGTTTGGTTGACCTTTTATGTTGCATGCCTGACTTTTATGTTTCCTGCATAATCTTCTCCGTGTTTTGCCTGATATTTTGTGTTTCTTGCCTGATATTTTGTGTTTCTTGCCTCTCCCTTCTCACTTTACAGCAAGCCGGATTTTGGCGACCTTGCATTCCGGATCTGCACTAATCGTTGGTTTCGATCGCATGAAGCAACAGCTTGAGGAATTGATGGATTCGCTAGAACGACGCCGGCGTTGCGAACAAGGGCGGGAGAGGATTGAATCACATGTAGCGGGGATTGGGGAAGAAAATGGAGATCCGAATCTGCAGATTTGGGGGAAAATGGATGATATGTGAAAATGTTCGCAAATTAGTCCCTGTAATTAGACCAAATATTACTATTGAATGACTCCAAAATTTTGGAAATTCCTATTATATGTACTCCTTTAACATTGCTTTCCACAAGCACAAGTCTTCCCCAAGAATTTCTAAAAAAAATAAAAAATTTGATGTTTATTTCATATGCAATTTCGTCGATATATATGGTCCTTATGGCGGATAAATTTGAAAAATACATTGAAAAATCAGCCACTACATGAAATATGTCCACAGTAATTTTTGAAACTATTGCATGGAGTTTCCACATAAGATTTTCTTATCATTTATTCCACATCGAGAATATAGTGTAAACTCTCCTATCTTACAATTGTTTAAAAATATCTGGCCATGTGGTTACCAAATATCTTTGAATTGTTATACAGCATATAAAATGGACAACTGTTCATTTACGTGCCTGTTCCTACTTCACAATCAAACAAGACTCATTTCGGAATCATTAATTAAAATATTATACTTCCTTCATATTAGTGTCAGAATTAGAATTTTTTATAGACTAATAAAAATCTATGAATTATACAAAATGAATGATATTTCAAAAGACGAATTTCTATAATAAAGTGATGATACTCATCACCTTATACCATAACTTAGTGTTGTCAATGACATAGTAAAATATATGTAATATTATTTCTACCTAGCCAACTTAATAATTTGATAGCTTCAATGCAAAGGGTTGACCTTCTCATTTTCATGTCTGATCATTACATGATGTTCTATGTTGATCTTCTCATTTTCAAATTCTGATCTTTAACATATTATGCATGATCATTTAATGTATTACTGTTGATCTTCTCACTTTCATACCTGATCATTACATGTTCTACGTTATTTTCTCACTTTCAAGCATGATCTTCACCAAGACCTTGTTTCAATGGAGAATTTGTATAATATTAATTTAGTTAATTTTATTGAATCATTATAATTTTACCACTCAATTGTGTCAGCCGTGGACTTCCTTCTATAATGTTATTTTAAGATTTTAAAATAGATTAGAATGACCTCTAACATTAATTGTTAGCAAGTCAATCCTTGAAAACTGCAACCTGAAAAAAAAATTATGGGTCTCTCATTAGACTTTTAGGCACATTAGATAGAACAGGTATCACATGCAGGCTGTTGTGATGGAGCTCCTTCTTTTATAAAAACCAAATTATTTTCTGTTGCGTCTCTTTATTTGGTTAGCTCCCAATGAAAAATCCACCAAAACAATTATGAGTCAAGATATTGTAATGCTGTACAAGTCAAGATATTCAAGACCCAAAACTACATTAAGATCTCACGCATCTGTTTCATTGTCCTTTTTTGCAAAATAAGGTAGCGGTCTAATCATAGGTATTCAAGAATTGGTCTCAACCTAATAAAATTGCATTTTGAGTTTCACATTTGCTCAAATCCTCTCTACAACTTTGCGCATAATTTATATACTATAAAAAAGTGTGGTATTCATCCAGTCTCTAAAATTAAGTTCTGGTTTCGCCACTGAAATGAACTAACATAACGCATATTCTCTTATCGTATCATAGATTATTTAATTTTCCAGATATACGCCGTCAAACACACAATGTCGTATGATTATTTGTGCACGAAACGAAATCATTCCTTTGTTAGAATGCAATACTGAATGGCTGAATTGCTCCCCTGAGCTTTCTGTATTCATTCATATAAATAGAGGTCTGTACAACTAGATTACCTAATATAACAGATAATTACAGAAAGAATATATTCTAAATATGCTAACTAATATTCAGTAAATATTCTATTTACTAACACTCCCCCTTAGTCGAAACAGGAGCAGAGCGAATGCAAAGACTAGAACGAAAATCTAGAAACAAAGGTGATGGAAGTCCCTTGGTAAAGATGTCAGCATACTGATGAGCCGATGGAACATGAAGAACACGAACCTGTCCGAGAGCCACCTTCTTGCGAACAAAGTGAATATCAATCTCCACATGCTTAGTACGTTGATGGTGTACCGGATTAGACGAAAGGTACACGGCAGAGATGTTGTCACAGTAGACCAAAGTAGCCCGCTGAAGAGGAACACGCAATTCACAAAGTAAGTTGCGCAACCAGCACGTCTCAGCTACAGCATTAGCAACTCCTCGATATTCAGCCTCGGCACTCGATCTGGAGATAGTGGGTTGGCGCTTGGAAGACCATGAAACGAGATTGTCACCAAAGTACACACAATAACCAGAAGTAGACCGACGAGTGTCTGGACAGCCAGCCCAATCCGCATCTGAGTAAGCAGTGAGGGCTGAGGTAGAGGATGCCTGAAGATGAAGACCAAGAGCAAGAGTACCCTGGATATACCGGATAATCCGCTTGAGAGCCTGAAAGTGTGGTTCTCTAGGGTCATGCATAAAAAGACAAATTTGCTGCACGACATAGGCAATGTCCGGCCTCGTGAAGGTGAGGTACTGAAGAGCACCGGTAAGACTGCGGTAAACTGAAGGATCAGCTAGAGGGAGCCCAACATCAGCAGCAAGTTTTGACTTGGTGTCCACAGGTGTAGTAGCAGGCTTGCACGAAGTCATCTTGGCGCGATCAATGATATCCCTGGCATACTTCTGTTGAGACAAGAAAAGGCCTGACTCGGATCGAGTCACAGAAACACCAAGAAAGTAACTCAGAGGGCCGAGATCCGTCATAGCAAACTCAGCACCAAGCAATGCTGTGAGGCGGTGAAGCAGGGCATCAGAAGAGGCGGTGAGAATGATGTCATCAACATATAAGAGCAAGTATGCTGTCTCATTCCGGAAGGTGTATATGAAGAGCGAGTGATCGCTCTGACTGCCACGGAAACCAATCCTGGAAAGATAAGTAGCAAAACGGTGGTACCAAGCTCGGGGTGCCTGCTTTAGCCCGTAGAGAGACTTGCGCAGAAGACAAACCTGGCCTGGATAACGCTGGTCCGAAAAACCAGGAGCCTGATGCATATAAACGGTCTCATGCAAATCCCCATGTAAGAAAGCGTTCTTCACGTCGAACTGGTGAATAGGCCACGACCGAGAGACGGCGATGCTGAGAATGAGCCGAATGGTAGCCGGTTTAACCACGGGACTAAACGTCTCATCACAATCCACTCCGACCTGTTGAGACTTACCGTTAACCACCAGACGGGCTTTGTACCTCTCAAGTGTGCCATCAGACCTGTACTTATGCTTAAATAGCCACATGCAGCGAACAATATTAGCACCAGCCGGCCTCGGAACCAAGTCCCAAGTACCATTTTTAATAAGAGCATTAAACTCATCATTCATGGCGGCACGCCAATGGGGGTCCTGCAGGGCTTGTAGCGGAGATTTAGGAAGAGGGGAGACTTGAGTAGAAGAAGCCAAGAGGTTGTAGCGAGGATTAGGTTTGGAAATGCCAGACTTAAGGCGTGTCGTCATTGGGTGACGAGGAGGTGGAGGGGGAGGAGGTGGAGGAGGTGAGTGGGTAGTCGGACTGAAAGTGGGCGAGGACCGAGGTGGGGATGGTGGGGATGGCATGGGTGAGGTATCTGGGGAAATTTGATGAACAAGATCCAAAAGAATAGGTGAAGGATCAGATGAGGGTATATCATTGGTGGATGGTTGGGTAAAACCAGACGGAGTGGCGAAAGGAAAAGTAGTTTCATCAAACACAACATGTCTGGAAGTGATGACTCGATGTGAGTTAAGATCCAAGCAACGAGAACCTCTATGGTCGGAAGAAGGACCCAGGTATAAGCATGGAACGGAACGGGGAGCCAGCTTGTGAGGAGCAGTGGCTGAGGTGTTAGGATAACACAGACACCCAAAAGTCCGAAGATGTGTATATGTGGGTTCCCGATGATATAAGATAAAAGTGGGGGTTTGATTATTGATAGCTTTGGATGGCAATATGTTATGTAGGTAGGTTGCCATTTGGAGAGATTCGACCCAAAAACGATAAGGTAGGGAAGCATGGGTTAACAATGTACGGGTAATGTCATTGAGTGTGCGAAGAGCTCGTTCTGCTTTCCCATTTTGAGGTGAGGTTTGAGGGCAGGAAAAACGTAGAAGAACCCCTTTTTGGGCACAAAAGGCACGAAAAAGGTTGTTGTCAAATTCACCCCCCATGTCGCATTGGAAAGTTTTGATATTGGACTGGAATTGAGTTTGGATCATTGTATGAAAAAGCACGAATTTGTGGTAGGTTTCAGACTTGTGTTTAAGAGGAAAAATCTAGGTAAAGTTAGAGTAGTCGTCCAAAAACAACAAATAATATTTAAACCCACTAGTGCTGGAAATGGGAGAAGTCCAAATATCACTATGAATTATATCAAACGGTTTAAAAGTAACAGTATGAGAAGGAGAAAATGGAAGACGTCTATGTTTAGAAATTTGACAAGAAGAACAAATAGCCGAACAAGTGGCTTTATTGAAGAACGGAAATCTACGCTTGAGCTGGTCCAAAACATGATCGCCCGGGTGACCCAATCGAGCATGCCATGGCGGTGGTTGGGAAGCGACAAGGGCGGTGGGTGAAAAGGTGTTGGTGGTGACCGGGTACAAATCCCCAAGGCTATTACATCTCGTTTTGATTTTCCCCGACTCTAGGTCCTTGACAGAAAAACCGATTGGGTCAAACTCCACACTAACATTGTTATCAGTAGTAAATTTACGAACAGACACTAGATTTTTAACAATGTCGGGAGTATGTAAAACATTCTTTAGCTGATAAGATGGGCATGTGGGTAAAATTGCAGAACCGTGACCAATGACAGGAATATTATTTCCATTACCAACATAAATGGGAGCTAAATTACTCGAATTAAAATAGGTACGAAGGGTACCTGGATTTGCAGTGAGGTGAGAAGATGCTCCGGTGTCCATGTACCAATTGTCGGAAGGTGTTTGCAGCGAAGTCGTGCTGAAAGCCGAAGAAAATGCTGGTGGACTGGGCTGTTGTGGCCCAAAACTCTGCTGCTGGAGGGGCCCAAAATGCTGATAAGTTGGCCCAAGAATCGGCTGGCCCAGATGAGACCCAATTAGGGCCTGACCCGCGAAGTACCCAGGACCCGCGGCCTGACCCGCAAAGTACCCAGGACTCGCGGGCTGAAACGGCCCAAGGCCCAGCTGCTGGCCTGAAAGAAGTCCAGATCCCTGCGCCTGTGGAGTCTGCTGCGCCGCCGACGGGAAGATCTGACCGCCCGATGATGCCGCGGCAGTAGGGTAAGCGCACGGCGGTGGGGCCCATTCACTCGGCCAAGATGCCGCCGGCGCCGTTGGGAACCAGGCCGCCGGTTGCATTGGTCGCGGACCTGAGTTGAAAGCTCCGGATGGCAGCCGATTTGTGCTGTTTTGGCCGGAATTTCGACGGCCGCGCGATCAGTTTCGACGAGCCGAGTTGTGCTCGGCACCAGTGGACGGTCGCGGAGTAGTGGCTGCAATCATGACATGGTTCTCCTCCATGTGGCGGCTCCGGCGAGATTCCTCCCGGGTGAGCATGCTCCGGGCGACGGAAAACGAAGGAAGAGGCGACATCTGACTGATGATGCTGCCAACAGTGTCGTATGATGAAGACAATCCGTTGATAAGTTGCAGAACAAGGCGTTGTTCGCTAACTGGGGCCTCGACATCTCCAAGCTGATTTGCCAGTGATTTCAGAAATTGGCAATACGCTGAGACGGAGGGAAAAGAATCTAAACGAGCATTGATGAAACGACTTTCGAGATCGGCTGCTCGAGCGGTGCTGTTGTCGTGGAAAATACCCTTGACACGAAGCCAGGCAGCACGCGCAGATGATCCGACTTGGATGACGGTGAGGAGAAGATCCTCGCTGAGGGTACCGTAAATCCAGCTGAGAACTATGGCATCAAGCTGGTTCCAAGTGTCTTCAGAAACATCAGAAGGTCGAGGTGAGCCGTCAATGTGATGAAGCACGCTGTGTGCGCGAGCAGTAATTTGGAAAAGTTCAGCCCATGTGTGGTATTGGACCTTATGGAGATCAAGAATAAGGGGAATTTGATTTCGGATGTTGGTGACAGATTGCGCGGAATGGAAGCTTTGTTTTGGTGGTGGTGGTGGAGTCTGATCACCGGTGGGAGTAGTAGCCGAGGCCATAGGATCAAAAAGAGAAAAAGATACAAAAAAATTGATTAAGGCTGTGATACCATGTTAGAATGCAATACTGAATGGCTGAATTGCTCCCCTGAGCTTTCTGTATTCATTCATATAAATAGAGGTCTGTACAACTAGATTACCTAATATAACAGATAATTACAGAAAGAATATATTCTAAATATGCTAACTAATATTCAGTAAATATTCTATTTACTAACATCCTTTAGTGAGAATAGAGGAGTTTAGTTTCCTGATTTGGACATGGAATTGAACGGAGTACACAAACCTTTAACCTTGAAGAAGAATGTCTTAATTATCGTACCACATTAATCAAACGTGAAGAATAAATCAATGAGAAATGTGCACTTGGTCCAGTCGCTTTATTTTTCCCCCTTAAAAACTGATAGGTGTAGATTGAAAAATATTGGATCAACTTGTTTCCTAATTTTTGAAACTTTATAGAGCCATTAAAGAAGAGAGTGTCTCATTAGAATTAATAATGCTTGACTTTTTTTTACTGCAGTAGTTAAATTTGTTTTCTTGGATTTGACATGGTAATTAAAGAAGACGGCTGCACATGAGAAAGCTTGAGCATTTCCTGAAAAACCAGTCGTCTTCAAAAGAGACGAGGGAAATATATATTGAACCCTGAGTAGGCTCTGAGAGGTCCTGGGCCTCGGCCGACTATAGTGGACCGTATTCAATTTTTCAACTTCTCAAAGTAGACGTGTAGTCCAGCTCGAAAAGAACCCGTAATAAGCCCAATATCACCAAGTAGGTTTAGGTTCATGCTAACAAAACATTTTTGCATTTTTGGAATTTTTTTTTAAAAAAGGTAAAGTATTGTAACATAAATGTTAGACATTCGACAATAAGCACTTGCAATGGGCGGCTGTGAGTGGGATTTTACAATTCAAAGCTGCCACAACGGGGAGAATTACTCCCGACTTTGAGAAATTTCCAAAAAAAGAAGGGACGAGTCGACGATTGGTTGAAAAAGGACAAATAAAGTGAAGACACGTGGTACAGAGGACCACGTGAATGTCCACGGTGGTGAGGTGTTCTATTTCTTTTTCTCATCGCCTTTTGTATGTTTTTTTCCTCACTGTCTGCCTAATTAATTTCTTGGGGCGACTCTTATTTTTTATTAACTATATATTAATTAAAAATAATAATCAATAATATTAATGGCATTTTTTATTATGAATATAGTTCTAATTCATAGTCTCTGGTAAAACTTACTAATTTAATTAGATCTATAATTACATTTTAAAATTTTAATCATGAAAAACATTGTTTATCAAAAAAAAAGGTTAAACTTCTTAATTATAAACTATTGTTATTGTAATTGATTTAATTATAAAAATAAATAGTTCTTCAACTTCATTATTTTTTATTAGACTTATTATAAAAACAAAATTTTGATATAAATTTGAAATAATTTAATTTTGTAAATTCATTATTTTAAATACGAATAATTATCCAACTTTATTTTATTTTATATAACATTTATCATTCATTAAAAATTTTATGTCAAATAAATATGTTAAAAGATGTGAATGAAAATGATGATGTGCAAAAAAAATATGATGATGTGGCGGGCTGTATGATTGTGAGTTAAAAGTTGGAAAGTGTGACTTTATATAAAATAATGAGTTTAAAGCCCAAATAATGGCTGTATGATTGTGGATGCTCTAACGGATCATGATAACAAGTCATCCCAAGATGTATTCGTCTTTCTCGCTTCTCTGTTTTCTCCTTTTTGAACAGTAACTTCGCTCCCAATCCTCATTCCTTGTAGATTCAAATCGGGGAGGAAATCGCTGGCGTCTTGCCAGAGCGGATCTCCTCCCCCACCCCTACTAGTTTTAGCTTAGTTTTTTCTCAATTCCCCCACCTTTTTTCCAGGGCCGGTCCAAACTATTTTGAGGCCCCGTGCGATATAAAATTTTAGGCCCTACTTTAATACAATTTTATACATAAAAATGATATCAATTATTATGAAAATTATGAAATCCTAGGCACTATTGAGTATATATTTTTATGAAAAGAACATAAATTACTTTTTTTTTTGAAGTATAAATTTCATTTCATTAGTTAAGTTGGTGTAAAAATTACAAAATCAGGGATTGTATCCCATTGAGAAAAAACTTCTCTAGAAAGCTTGGAATGCCGAGCTAGAGAGTGGGCAACAACATTGAGGTGCCTATTTACCCATAATACTGTGGGGTTTTGAGTACATTCCAGAAGTTTAACTATCTCCTCTATGACCGATCCAAATTCTGACCAATCCACACTTTGTCTTCGAATTGCGTTAATGACAATTTGTGAGTCCCCTAGTATATTATTGATAGGAATTCTTTTGTTTACCGACGCTTGTAGTCCCAATAGAAGGGCCATAGCCTCGGCACATCTCACTTCATATACTCCAAGGATGCATCGTGATTCACCATACACCCATTCACCGGATGGGGCAGCTACAAACCAACCTATACATGTCGAGTCAGTAGATATGGCTGCATCAAATGAAAGTGTATATCCCATTACTGGTTCAGAGATAGGTGTATTCTTGTTGGGCTGTACCCCCAGCCCTGTCGATAATCTTTGTAAGTCAGCCAGCATCCTAGTCACATAGAGGACACATTGTTGGGGGATAAGCTCATGGTTCTCCCCATGTAGAAGTTTGTTCCTATGATGCCAGATCTGAGCTAAAAATGTTGCAATGGCCGCCATCTCGGATGGATCTATTTCAATGCTCATGTCTTGGACCTACAAGCTTGCACTTGGCTGCTAGAATTTGTAGATACTGTCATGGAGGTTTGCCGCATACTGTGCGCTAGAGGACAATGGAAAAACATATGCTCCAGGGTTACATCATCCGCGATATAGCTTAAGCATGGCATCTCCCCTTGTCTTTTCTTCTTTCGTAGATTCTCCGCTGATGGTAGGTTGTTTTTACAAATTCTCCAGATGAAGTGCTTTGTCTTTGGTTGCACTGCCATTTCCCATAGCTTCCTCCAATGTGGTGATGGGCCTGAACTTCCGGATGTCATGTTACCTGCATTGATAAAATCCGGGCAATTAATACCAATGTTATATCCTGATTTCACTGTATACTTACCGTCATTTGATGGATGCCTGATCCATTTGTCTGGAGTGTTAGATTCCCTTCCTCTTGGGAGGGACATGATCAGAGATGCCTCTTCAGCATTGAAGGTGCTCTTAATAAGATCTTCGTTCCATCACGCACCATCGTCTAACAAAAGAGAATTAACCAGAATACCATCCGAATAATGTTCAGGAAGTGATAACGGGTTTTTATTTCCACTTCGAGGAAGCCACCTGCCCGTTTTAACGGATGTTGCCATTCCAGAACCAATTCTCCTACGAGTTCCCTTTGATAACAAATCACGGCCCTCTAGGATTGATCTCCATGCATATGATGGATCCCGACCCAGCTTAGCCTCCATCATCGTAGCGTTTTGGAAATATTTAGCTTTTAAAATTTTTGCCACCATCGAGTCCGGGTTGACTAAAATCCTCCAAGCCTGTTTCCCTAGCATGGATATATTAAAAGTCTTTAGATCCTTAAAACCCAGGCCACCCATGTTCTTTGGGAAACACATCTTGATCCATTTGACCCAGTGTATCTTCTTCTTCTTGGTCGTCGTGCCCCACCAATAACGTCCTAATAAATTATGAATTTCATTGATAAGGTTGTCCGGGAGCATGAAACACGACATAGTATAAGTCGGGATAGCCTGAAGAACTGATTTTATGAGGACTTCTCTTCCACCCTTAGAGAATTGTTTATGTTCCCAGCTTTCAACTCTATTCCAAATCTTTGTCTTTAGTCCGTCTAAGTCAGCCTTCTTCGATCTACCAAAGACCGTTGGCAATCCTAGATATTTTTCATGGGTTGCTGCTTCCGTCATGTGTAGGATTGATAAGACATCCAATTTTCCTTGGTCCGAACAATTTGGGCTAAACATAATCGAGGATTTTTCTAGGTTAATTTTTTGCCCCGAAGCCTCCTCATAGGATTGTAGAACTTTCCTCAGCGTTATTGCCTCTTGAGTCGATGCCTCACCCAATATTAGCGTATCATCAGCGAAAAGCAGGTGTGAGATAATTGGAGCATTTCTTGCAATTTTTATTCCACTTAACCTTCTACTCCGAATTTGGGATTGTAACATTTGAGAGAAAACCTCTGTGCATATAATGAAGAGATAGGGTGATAAGGGGTCTCCTTGTCTTAGCCCTCTTGACGGTGTAACTCTTCCAAAACATTTCCCATTTAACATGAAAAAGAAACGGACTGTCTGAACACAACTTTCAATGAGGGAAATGAAGGCACTATTAAAACCCATACTCTCCAAGACCCTAAGGAGAAAAGGCCATTCGATCCTGTCAAAAGCTTTACTCATATGAGTCATATCCAATTTGATTGACATATGACCCTTTTTACCAGTTGTTTTCCTCTTGATGTAGTGGTGAGCCTCATGGGATATTATGATGTTATCTGAGATAAGACGGTCCTTAATAAACGCACTCTGATGAGTTAAGATTATTCCATCCAAAATCTTCTTGAGTCTGTTCGCTATGCACTTAGAAATTATACGATATACCACATTGCATAGACTAATCGGGCGAAATTGTGTTATGTCCTTCGGCTTCTTAACCTTTGGGATTAGCACAATATTAGTCTCATTCAGAGAAGTCATGGATTTTCCAGCATTTAAATACTGTAGTGATTCATGAGTAACCTTTTGTCCAACAATAGGCCAAAATTGCTGGAAAAACGAAGGCGGCATCCCATCTGAACCAAGTGCTTTGTTTGGGGCCATATTTTTCATGGCATCATGCACCTCCCCGGCAGAATAGGGCCTCAATAAGATATCATTCATTTCTGAAGTGACCGTCGACGGGACCATATCCGCAAGATGGTTAATAATCATCGGGGAGGGGTTTGAGCTTTCGAATATGGTACTGAAGTGGTTTGTGATGATATTTTGCATATCTCCATCATTAGTACACCATCTTCCTTGATTATCATTCAGGCCATGAATTGTGTTTCTACTCCTTCGTTTATTGGCGAAGGAATGGAAAAACTTAGTGTTCATGTCACCTTTCTCAAGCCAATGTTGTTTCGCTCTTTGTTTCCATCTAGCCTCCTCCATATCCAGAAGCCTCTCTAGCTGTAACTTTAAATTTGCCATTTCCTATTGTACATCCGAAGATATGACGCCCTGTTGGAGAGTCTGTAGGCGATTGGTGAGTCTGTCTTGTTCATGACGTTGGTTTGCAAATTCTGATTTCGCCCATGATAGGATTCCATTCGAACACTCTTTTATTGCAGACGGAAGGTCCGGGGCTTGTCCATTCCAGTGCTCCTCCACTTTATTCTGACATTGAGGAGATTGTATCCAGTAATTTTCAAAATGAAATGGTTTCCGTCCTGCCTTCTGTAGGGAATTCCTAGATGGATTCCTTAATTGCAATAGAATAGGGACATGGTCCGATTGATGGCTGTAAAGATGTTTTAGAGTAGCCGTTGAGAAAAGATTCCTCCAATCAGTGGTTGCAACAGCTCTATCCAAACGGGCCTTAACTGTACAGGGATTCTTCCAATTTCAAAACCAGGTGAATTTATACCCCTCATAACCCAAGTCAAATAAGTCACATTGACTTAGTGCAAGTCGAAAATCATCGATTTGACGAGAGGGTCTTCTTCTAGCACTTTCCTGTTCGCTTTGGTGTAGAATTTCATTGAAATCTCCTATGCACACCCATGGTAAGGTAGATAGGTTGGAAAGTGATGAGAAATTTTGCCAGAATTGGGGGCATTTTGATGTAACCGGTTCTCCATATACACCTGTACAACGCCATTCTAAATTAGTTTGGGGGTCTTTTACTTTGAAATCAATAAAATTGAAAAAGTATCCCAAAACCGAAACCTCCAAATCTTTATTCCAATATAAAGCTAGACCACCCGAATTCCCATGGGAGTCAATACAGACACCATGTAAATCCAGTGAGTCTCGTAAAATAATCATACTACTAGAAGAACATTTTGTTTCAGACAAGAAAATTAAAGAAGGGGAAAATTTGCGAAGGAGGTTCTTGAGATGTCTAACTGCGCGGGGGTGCGACAGCCCCCGACAGTTCCAACTTAGTAGACTCATGGATGTCGGCGGGACCGGGTCTTCCCGATCGCCGCCGCTGGTCTTTTTGTTGGGGGTCCCACTACAAACTGGAGAGTTCCCGGAGAGGTTGTTGGTTGGATGGGGTCAAACTTCAACTTTTTCTTGGCTGAAATCATGTACTGGTCCTCGTCATCTCCTGCACAAGAAAATTTCCTTTTAAAGACTGTCAGTTGGGCTTGAGAAGGGGAGTACTCATCCACAACAGTATTTTGGGCTTATTTAATTGGACTGTTTGAGCTGATCCATCCAGACATTTATTAACCACCATGCAGTCTGACTCAGAAAATCCAAAAAGGATTGGATTTTCATCCTGATTTTCTGCGCCTAATTCAGAAACTCTCGTTGCCGTCGCATTGAGACCCGTCGATGACGCCGCTATGGGCTGGGCGCCACCACGCTGGATCGCCGTCGCCTGGCCACCTCCTTGGATCACCGTCGACTGGCCACCATCATCCTTGATCACCGCCGCCTTTGCGCCACCAAGCTGTATCGCCGTCGCCTGGGCGCCACCACGCTTGATCAGCTGGTCCCCACCACCCTGTATCGCCGCCGCCTTGGCGCCATCAAGTTGGATTGTTGTCGCCTTAGCGCCACGCTGGGTCGCCATTGCCGCTGCTCCACCTCCAGTCGCCATTGCCGCTGCTCCACCTCCAGTCGCCATTGCCGCTGCTCCACCTCCAGTCGCCATCGCCGCTGCTCCACCTCTAGTCGTCATCGCCGCTGCTCCACCTCTAGTCGCCATCGCCGCGCCTCCACCTCCAGTCGCCATCGTCGCGGCTCCACCTCCAGTCGCCATCGCTGCGGCTCCCCCTCCTGTCACCGTCTTCGTGGCTTCCCCTCCTGTCGCGCTGAACTGGATGATGCCTTGTTGGTTCACGCTCGCCGAGGCTCCTCCTATCCCTGCCGCCGCGGACTTTGTCCCTGCCCCCACCGGGTAACGGGGTTTCACCGCTGCTGACCTTGGATTCATATCGACGCTGCCATGGGCTTTGAAATTGCTGCCGCGGCTGAGATAATTGCATCAGTTGCAGGTAAATTGTTTTGCATTCTAGTATCACCTGTAGGTGGGCGAGAAGGAGATTTCCGAGTTGCCTGAATCTGAACCCCTCCAACGCCGTTCCAGCCCCTTCTTGCTAATTCTTCCAGTATTTTTTCAGCCTTGTTCTTTGTTTTCTGTTCCACTGGCTCCTTCCCTGGACGACGAACAAAAGGCTCTACCTCAGCAGTACCCTGTGAAGGCTGGAGAAGTTTCAAAGGCATAGTTCTGGCACGGTCATCTTCATCTTCCGAGGTAAGCTCTACTATCTTTACCCCCTCGAAACCAGGTGGTGGACATAATGGTTTGTTTCCTGTCGTAGAAGCACATATGCCTCAAATCTGATGTGCGGTGAGAGAACGAACCAAATCAGGACCTAGAGATGCCACCCTAGATGATCCATGCACCCGAGGCTCCGATTCCAAGGCTTCTGCCCAAGCCTTCGCCGCCTCATTGTCAGAAAGAAACACAGCACCCTCTTTAAATTCATCGGTACGTAATGGTTGTGCTCTTGAAATATTGTTTGTAGCATTGATAGGTGTGGTGATAACCAGTTGCCCACCCTTATTCACAGAGAAAGCACCCGGGCGATCAATTCCCTTAACTCTTAGGGGAATGTAATCTTTAGTAGTCTTACAAGTACTCCCCGATGAAAGAGGAATTGATGGAGAGCCAGTAAAAGCACCAACGGAAGAATCGAAATTAATACCATCATTACCTCCATTAATACCATTATTGTCATTACTGCCATAACTCTCAAGATTAATCCGTTGTGGAGTGATTTCCGGAGGAATAGGGCCGTTACTCATGCGTTTATGGTGGGGGGAGTAATGACGTCATATTTCCGCCGATTGCCGATGGCGGCATTGTAGTCGCCGGAGGTGAGTCATCTGTATCCATCGAAGCAGGTGCCTGGTAGATCACTCTAGCCCGAGCTTCTTGGATCCGTCGTTGGTGGAGTTGTCCTGGTCCTGGTTGAGGGAAAGGTTGATCGTTCTCGTAATGCGTCCAATTACCAAACCCCATAGGCATCGCAGAGTCCCTCAATGGTGTGTTCTTCAACTGGCAGTCATTTTTGGAGTGGTCAAGACAGCCACAGAGGTGGCAGAATGCAGGTAACCTCTCGTACTGGAAATAGAAATGGTAGTCAATACCGTGATCTCCCACGGTAACCACCCTCCCCAGAGGCTTATAAACCTCTAGCATAACTCTGATCTTGAGTGTTTCCCCCTTACAAGAACCATATTTGTTGCGATACACGTCGATGAAGGTTCCCAAATAATCGCCGATCATGCCCGCCATATCAGGTTCCATCAAAATCGGGGGCATAGCCACCACATGGACCCAAAAAGGAGCCTCATTGAAGGGGAGATGGCGAATGGGCTCCCTACCATCCGTTTCGACGAACACCACCAAGCAGTTTTCAAAAAACCGCAGGTCGCTGAATTCGAACAAGGCCATGTTGTCACCCATGTCATTCCCCTCGACCGTGACAAGCGATTTCCCCACGTTGTAAATGGGAATCCCACTCAATCAAAACACATTTATATTTCACCTACGACTTCTAACTACTATAGAGTAGATAGTGGGAAGTAGGGATCGAACCACAAGGAGAAGGGTCTTGTTTAGTGTTTTAGCGAAGATTATAAACACATACATATATATTATATAGAAAGCAAGGTAAACAAGGGGGGAGGGGGGGTTTGAGTTGGTTGATTACACTACGAAATAAAGTAACTATCATTAACTAAGTTAAGAGGAAAACACTAATATTATGAGGCCTTGGGAGGCAAATGACTTCAATTTCCAACTATCAACTTATCACCGGGCAAATGCTATTACAAAGGAGTTTCGACCATTTGTCAAGGATGAAAGCATCTCATTCTTCCAATTGTAGCTAGAGAAGATGATAACACCTCTCAAAACTCTTATTGTCGAGTCACCTATACGATAGCATTTAGATAGCTCAACAATGGTGTTAAGAATGGAGAATTGACAAGCTTACTCACATACCCACGATAACGAGAGCATACAAACAAGACATTTGATAAATATAAAGAACTAAGACGTTAATAACATACAAATCTCAATTCATACTTGCTACTTCATGATATTGGAGAAAACGATCACGTTCTACCCACAGATCTAGTTATTTATTGCTAACAATCATACGTCAAAAAGGAATCTTCAACTCAAGTATACAATCACATATTAGGGGGACCAATGGTAGCATTACATCCTTACCTAAAAACATAATTGATTGATCATGCAAGTTCATAAGATTTCCAATTCTAACAACTCATATTTATCATGGCATTTCTCAACTACAATCACATAACCAAGGGGAGAGTTTGTCATCACTCAACCCCTTTCCATAGTCACTAAACTAACTACTAGAGATAACATTACACTACAATCCATCATCATCCCAAATTACACTAGAATTACTCTAAAACTATATTACCTTAACCTTAAGAACTAATCTATTATAATTAGTGACTATGAGGCATACAATTGATATAAAACACAAAGCCCATAACAAATTAAGCAAGATTGAACAATATTCATGCATAAGAATTCAAGTTCATCAAATGATAATCAAAATCCAAAGTTTAAACATACACACCCTCAAAGTCTCAAGGGAAAGTGAATTCAAATGCTCCCAAGATTAAACTAAGCTAATACAATCATTCTAATACAACATTACATAAATATCAAATCTAGAAGAAGAAAATGGAAGAAAATGTGAAGAGCAAAGGAAAAAATCTGTTTTGGATGTGAGGGAACTCGTCCAAATAGAAAGGGATAAGAGGGGTATTTATAGCCCTTCAAAAATTGCTTTTCTGGCCCAAAAATCTGCCCAGTTTCGCGGCCCGCGAGGACCATTTCGCGGCCCGCGAGAAGCTTATGACAGGTTGGCAGCAATCTTCTTTGCTTCGCCACGGATGAACCATTGATCCGTTTTTGACGTTCTAGTAGTCCATTTTGAAGTACTCGAGAAGACGAAGTCAATGGTACCACTTATGCACTCCAGCTCCTCTTGTAACATTCCAAATTTCAGATTCAAAACGTTAGTGCACAAGTCTTTCTTCAAAATGCAAGGTAAGAGAGATTTAGCCATAATTCTTAACCCTTTGCACTAAATGCTACCCCAAATGAACTCTCAAATGTGCTAAAAGTAGAGTATATATTGGCTACATCACCACCACATGGACCCAAAAAGGAGCCTCATTGAAGGGGAGATGGCGAATGAGCTCCCTACCATCCGTTTCAACGAACACCACCAAGCAGTTTTCAAAAGACCAGGGGGAGGTCTCCAACACTCGGATTCTGTCTCGCAAGTCGCTGAATTCGAACAAGGCCATGTTGTCACCCATGTCATTCCCCTCGACCGTGTCCCGAGTAACTCGATCCCTAGACCAAACCCGCTTCATGGTTTCAATCATGAAATCAACTCTCTTCTTCCTCGGGCTAATAATCCTGGCCGCAAGGAAAAGAGGTTGGGAAGCTTCATTTACACTTTTGAAAGAACCCGGAGCAACAAGGCGAAAAGCCTTCTCCTTCGACAGGTTGATTCTCTCATACTGCGCAATGAGTTCGTCTCCCATGGGTGCAAAAAGGAAAACAAGGCCTGAATAGAGATGAAAAGGTAATAGCTCTTGTATTAGCTTATGTATTTCTGGATTGTGATGATCTGGGGGGTGAGGATTATGGTAGCATATATAGATGGAAGGGATAATTTGATTTATTATTGATCCATCAATCAAGCATTCTGATTGATTTCTTGATGATTGTGATTTTTGATTATTGAGGAAATCATGCATTGTAAGGAAAATATGCAAATTGAGTGATTTTAGTTTTTTGTTATGAATGATCCCTAATTTGTGGCCAATGGAATCAAAATATGGTAACTCCGTTTGAAATTCAAATCGAAAATTCAATGGAGAGAGTAATCTGCTCACACAGATTAGGATGAAGATTTCAAAAACCTTCAAGATGATAGACATGAAGCCTAGAGAGAGAATAAGGGAAGATAGAGGTGAGAGATTTGCATGTTGGGGATGATTAGAATATAAATTACTTAATTCGTTTCTACTCTATTTTACCAAATAAAATTTTATTTTAAAACAAAACAATTTAACCAAACATGAGAATTCAGAAATAGAAGGACCTTTTAATAAATGCTAAGTACAAATGATTTTTTAAGAAAGAATTAACCTGTCAAAAAAATTGATTGGCCCATAAAAATATGCATTAAAGACACAATTATGCTGCTCAAAATTACCATACATAAATTTATTAAAGAAGGCCAAGAATTTTGGGCCCTTGCCAGATGCGGGCCATGTGTGGTCCCACAGCCCGCACTGGTCTTGGGCCGGCCCTGCTTTTTTCCCTCAAAAATCTACAGATCCAGACTCCTTCCAGTCTCCGGCGTCACCTTGGCTCCTCCGACGTCCCACACGCAGCTCCACCGCTGCCTCGATATCCCGATCCAACGGCGCCGGAGCCCAGCTCCCCAGACCCAGATCGCCGGCCCATTCTCCAAGATCAAGGTCGTCGAAGCCCATCCTCTCGTCGTCGGCGCGAAACGAGCAGAAGCTTCGTCGCACTGCAATCATACGGGGTCGCCTCGCCGGATCGGGTCACCCGCTTTAGATCCGGTCTCGGCGATCCCCGGGAGCTAGCCGCCACCGCGCGGTCAGATTTTTGACGGATAGACACAGCCGGCTCAGGTCGGTTTTGGACCGGTTCGAGTCGTACATGGTCTCTTGATTCTGGCCCAACTAGAGGATGAGGTGGTTTTAACTTTTCATTTTTACTATAGTAGTTTTTACGAATAAGGTCGGAATAATTGAACGTGTTATTATTTGTTAACCTTAGTTTATGGACGGGTACGTTTCAGTTTCAGAAACTTTGGTTGACTTCAACTCTTGTTTATGGGTGATTGGTTAGGAGAAATTCGAGTCAAAGTAGTAGTTATACGTACTTCTGGCGATACTGTCCCCAATATAAACCAGATTTGTAGACAATGGAAGTTAATTTTACAAGTTCTCTCTGTTAAATAATATATTTGTTCAAATTTCTATACTATGTGGTATTTGCTAGCTAGTTAGACCCAGATTGGTTGGAATCTGCCCATAGTATTTACCTTATTGTAGGGGATATGATTTGGAACTGGTCTTTTTGCGGAAATGTCCTGGCAGACTTGGGGAGCATCCTTGCCCATTTGTTTGTTATATCACTCTTAACCCTTAATTGGCGAGAAGGAAAACCCCATGGGCTTCTGGACTAGGTAACATTTGTGCCTAGACTAGTAGACTTCGATTAGATAGTTTAGAATGCGAGTTAAGGTAATACGTTTGTCAGGTAGTCGATACTCTCGAGTATTAGTGTAGGGGTTTGACTAAATCTAATTTAGCGGAATGTCAAATCCATATAACAAGATCGCATGCATGTTATTAATACGAATCTAAATAAGGGTTTAGATTACCTTTTGGAGCGTGATTACCCGGTAGATTCTGTCTGCCACGGAGACGAGGATCCCTGTTGTGATCCCTCTACAAGTATCCACACAGCACGATTGGATCGCCTCCACCGCTGTCAGCTTAGGACAGATCCCGCAAGCAAGTCGACGAGCTCCGCCTCCTTCTCCGGACTTTGACGATGAGACTGTGAGAAACCTAGGGTTTATTTGTTTCTGGTTGTTCAGCACATGAACGCATACGAGAGAAAAACTGATTCTGTTTATTACTGTAAAAATCTATTTATACATAATAAACAGAATCCCTTAAACCCTAGTCTTAATCAATATGGGCCTAGCCCAATAAGACTCTTTTCTCATGTAATTACTATTAGACTCCCAGACTAATAGATAATTAGCTTTTGTCCAATTTCATACTTTGTGTGTGACCCTATAGGTTCAGTTATAATAAGCTGCGAGCTCAATATCATTGACGCTAGCAGATCGAAAGCGGTTTCCAGCTAAACATTTCGATCACTTAAATAACTGAATTAATTATCTCCGTAATTAATCCTCCAGCTATTTAGGACATGCACATTGATCGAAGGACACTATTCCAACAATCTCCCACTTGTCCTTTGGAACAAGTGTGCATTAATATTCCTTTGTCTCTTAATGTCTTCATTCGAACATAAGGTAAGATCCCATGTTATCCTTATCAAGTTCAAATGTGTTTCTCGAATTCCCGAGTCAAACTGTTAAGACAGATGATTAATCCATAATCCATCTGAGCACGGCTATGCATTTTACAGTCTCAACTCTCCAAGAGGCCCATAAGACAACAATCTCATGTAAATGAGAGGACAATCCCACTCTTGTACATCCAAGTTTTCTCTACTCGATTCATGTCACCCAAGAGCTGTCTTTATAGCCTCCTTTCACGGCACGACGTTTGACAACCCTCAAAGCAATCAATCCACAAGTAAGCAAACACTGAATTACTCAGGTATGAGGAATACGTTCCAATAGTCAATGAGATATACTTATAACATTCTAAATATCTTAAAGTATTCTCATGATGGGTCAGTCCAATACAAGTTCCCAACTTGCATCCATGCAATCGATTCATGACATCCCATGTCCTTCAGCCCATGAAACAGCGCTGTGAATCAACTTGCAATCTAGTCTTCTTCAGTCATTAGTGTCTATTCTCAATGACCTGGACTGGGGACATAATCAATCGTACACTCAAGTTCACTAAATAGGGTTTCATTATCCAAGACATATTCTTGATAACCTATTTGGAGATGTAAATTGATTTTGGACTTTCATTTAACACTAAACCAAGTTAAATGAATATGAAATATTAATTTCATAATATTATAAACGGTTCAATCTTCAATGACTAAAATCACCAAACTGTGATAACTAGAACATTATAGAAATCACAGCCACTATCCAAAGTGCTTGATTCCTATCACGAATGTATGAGCCCTAGGCAACATGCAACATTTGTGGAAGAGGTTTAGATTATGGATCAATCCATTATTTCCCTTGCATATGATAACTTCACCATTCTCTCATAGAATATGAAATATCCTGAGTATGAATTTCAACTAATGGTGCTCCATTCCCTCAATTTGCTTAAGCAATGACTCTACGATTATCTCAATAGAGAGTCATTGAGTTAGCTAAGACGGGACACTACCAAGGCGAGTGATGAATATCCAGTTTCAATCACATTCCCTTTGCAACTTCTGAAGCAGCAATTTTACTCAGTTTATTGTAAAATCAACAACATAGCTTCACTTAGCCTATTTAACAACCAACTCATTTTCACCATATATCAAGGAATCCATAGTCCATTTCAGACACTATGAACTTTTCTTGGCCACAAACCATTGTGCCTCACCTTAATCTATTTGATATTAAATCGTTGTGCTCTAAGCATATGAGATGTCATATGTAGTACATGTCATAGCAAACATAATAGACCCTACAGCTCCATGCATTTAGAGGTCATATTATTTCTCTTTTGCTCATCACATCTCGATAGACACTGAATCTTGCTAAGATTTATGCCATGAATCTTGGGTAGAAAATCTTTTACGATCTTTCAATTGAACGTGTCTAAAACCTTACCTAGTAAGTGCTTTGACACATCAATCATCATCTTTAATCTACCTTGTAGAACTTGATGCCCAAGTTGCACTCTACATTTCCAAAGTCCTTTATTGCAAAATACTTTCCAAACTAAATCTCCATAGACTACAGTTTTGGATTGCCATTTTCAATAAATGCCATAGACATAAAAGACTAGGAATTCAATCTTGCTCCCACTGACCTTCTTGTATACACAAGATTCCATAACATTTCTTTGAACGCCAATCTCTAAATTGCTTCATCAAAATGTATTTTCCAACTCCATAATACTCGCTTCAATCCATAAATGGAAATCTGAACCTCGCATATTTTCCTAGCGTTGCAAAAGCTCCAAGACTGTATAAAATACACATCTACTTCCAAAATCCAATCAAGGATGCAAATTTTGATCTCTACCTGGTAGAACTCAAAATCGCACTGAGCTAAGTTTTCTAGGATATCCGGATAGACTTAAGTATTCCAAGTGGAGAAAGGTCACATCACAATCTACATTGTAGACTTGTTTATACCCTTTCAATCAAATTCCAAACTTGATTTTAAAATATCTATTCCAAATTTCATGGTCTTTAACCACTTTGTGGAGTTAGGGCTTGTCAAAGCTTTACTGTAAGTCACATAGGTTCATCATTTCTAAAATGTGATTTCATAGTTTCAGTTGTAAGGACATAAATGTACCTTTTGTCTGAACACTACATCTCATTGACTTACATGGGGCATATAAGTAACTTCAGTAGTCTCTAAGACTTTACCGTATTCATCTTCACCACGTCTAAAGAAGGGATCGATGTTTTCGGTTCTGATTGTTGCTCACCTCGAATGCTATCGAGGTCTAAATTTCTCCCACTTGTCATTTTGGAAAGATGATACTTCTCCAAAAGGACACATTCTTGAGCAACATCTCATGGTTCTCAAAATGTTTGTGAAGTACCCCCATTGTCTCATTTCCATAAAGAGACAATTATTAGACTTGGTGCAAGTTTAATGCAAACAACGTTTCACATGTACTTCGCAACCCCAAATCTAATGAGAAAAGACATTTAAGGAACCATTCCAACTCATATCTCATATGATGTCTTTCCTTCAGCTTTAGACAATGCCTTGTTCAGTGTGAACAATACCTTATAGAAGTATTTTCCTGGAAGATTGGCTTGACCCATCATGAAAAATCATATCCAACATGATTATTTCTTTCTTGTCAGATGGTCAACAAACTCTTGACTCAAATATCCAACGGATCAATCCAATCGAAGGATTTCAATTATCTTGTCAAGTTGATTCTAAACTTCATTTCTGAACTCCTTAAATTTCTTAAAGGATTCAAACTTGTCTTTCTCGAGTAGACAACCATATCTACTCAAGTCACCGGCAAAGTTAATGAAGTGATTCACCTCATGGAATTAAACTCATTTGTCTACATAACCATTTGTTAATAAAACCAATAAATTTCATGTTCCATCACCCGACACTATGAAGGGTAATTTTGTCATTTTACCATCACAATATATACACATATCAAATGACTCCAAGTCAAACGATTTCACAGAACCCTCCCACTCGAGTTACTATGAGTGCTCAATATTAGTGGCATAATCGACAATTTATGAGGTCGAATTCGAATCATTCGTTTTAAGCCATTTTGATATTTACGTTACAAACTTGTTTATCTATATCTAGCAAATAAAGACTCATGTCTAATTTTGCAAAACTCCAACACAATGCATAAAATTGAACAACCATTGTCCTTTTTATGATAATACATTTCCATGTCCAACATAGGAAGTGTAGAAATTGATTGTGTTGTTGTAACACTTGGATCCAAATAACCTTTATATGATCCAGTGAAAACCCTAAAGGCATAGATAAACCATAAACTCATATGGTCAATGCAGCGACCCTTGCTTCATTACCTTTGAGTAGGTTGACATCTCATTAACTAAACTCCTACTTTGGTCCCTCCACATTTTCTAAAATTGTGAGAACCATATGGTATCTAATACCAATTAGTAGAGTTATCGTAGAGATTGTGTATAACGTAAATAAATGCAATAGTAAATTACTCGCCAATCTCTTTGTTCTCTAAGAACTAAAGGCAATACATTTCCCATTGCAATAGAAGCGTTAGGAACTTAGGCGCATCAGCACTATGCTTGCCCTTATCCTATCCCACTTCTTCATTCTTCCATGTTATATTCAAACCATTTCTCTTATTGTACCAATAGAACCTCGTTCTTGGTCTCAATTTAGACACTTGACTTAGCGTTTTAAGCATCCCATGCAACTTAGTCAAAGTCTTCTCATTTCAACTAAAATGGTTCTAAACCATCAATGAAATGAATGATGTCACTAGCTAACTATCAGCCATAGGTAAACCTAGTATCTCCATGTTATCAAATAATCCAATCATTTTTCAAAACATGAGACTTGTTTTCCTTTCTTAACTTTACAATTAAGAATAATCTTAAGGTCTCAAACCTTTCAACCATGGACTGCTCCGGAATCCCATTTCAGAGCTCCATGTTGATGTTGTAAGTATCTATGTTCAAAATTTGCCTAGCAATTTTGGACACATACTATACAACACAAGACATTTGACATCAATGATTTGAATATTAACAAAATACTTCTTTTCTTTTCTTGTAATAGAACTATCCCGAAGTTCATTTCCCAAGAAACTATCGTTCAATTCAACCTTCCAAAGGTTTGAACACAGATAAGAAGAGTTGTTGTTTGTTGTCATACACGATTATTACAATATAAATAAAATGCAATAAAAAACCATTTAAATTAAGTAAATAACAAGCAAGAAAAGTACATGGAATCAAACAAGTTATCTACACATTCTATTCAATCCAATTGTCCCATGAATAAAATGATTCCAAGACCCTCAAAATCACAAGGAATTAAGCATGCTTTGGCTTGTCTCAAATCATTTGATTTTAGGTAAGCAATCCCATTGCTAATAGTATCCATTACTACTCTTGGTTGATGGGATACATCTAATGTATTACCCATCTCGTTTTGTCTCAACATCTGAGGACCCCTCACTGATATTGATGAGTAAACCACAACTGACATATAAACCCCTTTCACTAGGTCTACCCGCATTATCCTCCCAAGATTAGAAATGACGCTATCGCTTTGGCGAAATCCATCATCAGTGATCAAGGGTTAAATGGGTGTCATGTTTGGAAAGACAAATAACTCATTATTAATTTGGGACATAGGTTCATTATGATGGTCTGATTATTAGTGAACAAATCTATAATCATCCCACACACATAGACCATTCATTCGCATTTATAACATAAAGAAATAAATAAATGCATAATGAATAAAAGACAGATAAAGTGATCCTAGTATGACCCTCTAGTCTTGACAAAATCTCCGTCTTGTCTCCTGGATTCCATCCTCCGGTCTTCTCATCGATCTTACAATTTATTTCAACTTAATACAAAAAGCTAAAATTAAATTTAAAATACAATAAACGGCACGCAGACCGAAAAATTACATCCAATGATAACGGCACGCAACCCGTAAAAACCACTATATGGGTCATACTAGTCACTTGTATCCCTGCAATGAATCCAATTCATACATTCTATCCATTCACTTCTAAAGTGAATTGTCTACAATTTCACGCAAATAATCATATTATTAATTAAGTCAATTAATTTCTAAAATTATTAACCTTAATTAATTTATATGCTCATATTTAATTTTGCACTTCCAAAGTCAAAATTACTCCCACTAAAATCCAGAATTAAAATAAATAAAATTTGGACCTAGTCCATACATGAGCCCAGCCCAATTAAATTTAAATTAATTTAATTTTATTTAAATTTTCTGGACCGAACCGGTCAACCATGACCAGAACCGAATCAAGAACCCGGTCTGACCATATTCCGGTCCAACTAGAATATTCCAATGGTCAGACCAAGCCCAGCAGCATTAATGGGCCGAAATGCACCCACTAGCCCAAGTGCCCAGCACTGGGCTTAACAAGATCGCATGCATGTTATTAATACGAATCTAAATAAGGGTTTAGATTACCTTTTGGAGCGTGATTACCCGGTAGATTCTGTCTGCCACGGAGACGAGGATCCCTGTTGTGATCCCTCTACAAGTATCCACACAGCACGATTGGATCGCCTCCACCGCTGTCAGCTTAGGACAGATCCCGCAAGCAAGTCGACGAGCTCCGCCTCCTTCTCCGGACTTTGACGATGAGACTGTGAGAAACCTAGGGTTTATTTGTTTCTGGTTGTTCAGCACATGAACGCATACGAGAGAAAAACTGATTCTGTTTATTACTGTAAAAATCTATTTATACATAATAAACAGAATCCCTTAAACCCTAGTCTTAATCAATATGGGCCTAGCCCAATAAGACTCTTTTCTCATGTAATTACTATTAGACTCCCAGACTAATAGATAATTAGCTTTTGTCCAATTTCATACTTTGTGTGTGACCCTATAGGTTCAGTTATAATAAGTTGCGAGCTCAATATCATTGACGCTAGCAGATCGAAAGCGGTTTCCAGCTAAACATTTCGATCACTTAAATAACTGAATTAATTATCTCCGTAATTAATCCTCCAGCTATTTAGGACAATGTACATTGATCGAAGGACACTATTCCAACAATTAGACCGTATATTTTTATGATGTATCCCCTTTTTTATGTATGCCTTCGGGCACCACCTTGCTTCCGGACGAAAGTCTAGGAATTAGCTTTCGGGCCACACCAGCCTTCGGGCACCACTTTGTTTCCGGGCGAAAGCCTAGGAAATAGGCTTCAGGCAACATCACATTTAGATACATGGAAGATTAGATTTGCTTTACGTTTCAGAAATCTCTATGTTATCTCTCAAATTGCCTCCACTTGTGGAGAACAACTTTCGGGCAACTTGTAGCCACTAAGGCCCTTATATGGTCTTATGTGTATTATGTTCTGTTTTTATTTCGGTTGAGGAGCCATGAATAATCCTCCCATCTATGATGGTTTTGGCGTTAAAAAAAAAGTCATCCCAAAACTACTTGAATGGAGAGTATTGTAGCTACATAGAGTCGAATGGTGGTGCCTTCTAGTTTAGTCCTACATTATATCGTTATTTAGATGAAGTGTAAGGTTTTAACTGTGCTTACATAGAATCTAATGATAATATCTTCTGGTTTAGTTCTATAATATGGTGTTTATTTGTAAATGGTAAATGATAAATGGCAAATGATATGTAATCTTTTACGAACTTAAAAAAAACACCGGAAAATTATATAGCTACTTTGATAGTAAGTTACTTTTGAAAGATATTTTTGACATTTCTCATCTTCACACATTTAAAATGTAAGGAAACTTCTGATGAAAGTGGGGTCAAAAAATTGTAGATGTACAATGTTAATGCTCTTCCATAGATGATCTGTACTTCCCGAACGGCTCAGATTTACTCACATCACAAATCACAAAGTAAATCACGTAGGATCTCCCAAAAACACCGGCTTGACTCTTTGTTTATTATTAATTAATTGTAATAATTAATCAGGGAGCATAGGCGTGCAATTATTTAAATTTGGTAGGCACCGATGATAGAAAGCATCTCTTTCAGTTGGTGGTCTCTTGGCATCAGGCTGTGGAAATTATATGGTTCAAATTCTTTTGTTAAAGCTTAATTAATGAGAGTTAGTAGCTAGTAGTGATCAACTGATCACACATTTTTAAGTTTCTACCCACTCCCCGGTTAATTATTTTTTTAAATTGTTCAGGTCTATCTTTTTTATTGCAAAGTATGTTCAGGTCTATCATTCAAAATTTCATATAATTCAAATGATTTTTAACTTATTATATATATATATACATTTGTATATATAAAGATTCATTAAAATAACATTATGTTACACGGGAGGTACTTGATGATTTCAAACTGTATTGAAAATACTTTTTAAATGGTGATATTGTTTTTGTTCATATTAATCTTGTGTAGAAGTTATTTTTGATGATATTTGTGGTTAACTAGTCAATTGTCTAACTTTTAGGTTTAGTTTTGTGATAATATAATTCCTGAAAAATATTATTTAATCTAAATTCAAATTAGTAATTTACTTTTTCATTATTGTAATAATATTAATCCAAAATATAGTTATTAAGATTATTCTAAAATTTAACATCATATTCATAGAAGATAAAACATTTGATCGTTTGGTATGTGGAAAAGAGTTTGACTATCCTCATAACGTGGCTGATTTTGATTTATGAAAGAATTGCAGAAACAAAACTATCGCTTAGACTTAAATGTATATTGGCAAATTTGGTATTCGATATTGAAGGATTATGTATTATACTGTTTTCAAAAGGAAAAGAAGCCAATAATCATAAATCATTGTCGTTCAAATCATTATTGGTCATTCTAGATTGTTTAGGTCACAAAAGTACGATTATTTTAGATACATATTTTATATTTTACAATAAGTTTATTTTTAACCTATGAGTTAAATATATCTGGTAGCAACTACGAATTTCTTTTTTCTAGCGAATTCCAAATTTCATAATCTAGACGTTAGATTTCGCGCGTGTTTGCGAACTCTTGATTGTTTTTATGAATTCGTACCAAATGGCCGTTGGTTGTTGCACTATTGCTGCAATTCGAAGATTCACTTACTACTCACCGAAAGAAAGTGCAAGATATGTTGCAACTTTCAAAACGGAGGGCCAGAAAATATTCATCATCCGAAGACAAATGAGGAGCCAAGGAATTGGATTCGAGGAGTTTTAGTTGCGGCTTTATAATTCCGTTAGATTTAGATGATTTTGTTTTAAATGAAGTTTAAGAGTGGAGCATAAGATAGTATATTTTGGCTGCAAGAGTTAAAAAAAGATGATTATGGCCGGTATTTTTCAATTAGTATTAGCTTTCTGGAATATTACTAAATATTATAGAATTCGGTTTAGAATTCTTTCCTAATTATAGAGTTGTAATTACTATCAATCAGTAAAGTAATTTTAGGTAATTAGTTGTATAAATACAACGAAATCAACCATTCCACAATCTATTCATCCAGTCATCAATCATATGATACTGATTTGAGGCGAGATGCATCCAATTAAGGCCATGAATTTAGTTTGGTGAGAATGATTATGTAAATCACGTGAACACAAAATTTAAATATATGAACTAATCTTGTCTCACAATATATTTATATATAGGAAAATGACTTTAGTTCAAGCATTTCTAGATTAGTTAAATTTAATTCGAATAAGGAAAAAAAATCCCTAAACTAAAAAATGTTATTAATAAACAAAGGCATGCCGGTAATTTGTTACCACTATTTAATTAGCTAGTTAATTAAACAATACTGCTTCATGCATAGACAATACTATCGACCCTTCAATTTAACATATCGAATGTAGCATAGTATATCTATACAAACAATTACCGGCCTTCAAATTACAGCTACCAATAATTGTTTTTCTTAAAAAAAATATTTTTTACAGCCAAATACTATTATTAAAGGTTCTTGGATTTTCATTTGAACGACATATTTGAGTTCGATGGGATTAAGATGTACACACCTGTATTAGGATCGACGAGTCACGAATTGGCATAGATCATTAATTTAATGCACTTTTAATTTTTTGAGAGAATTAAAATGCATAAATTGAATTTGGCGGAACTATGTGTTTCAACGTGGCCTGTATGTGTATGGTGCTTATCTTTTTTTTTTTCGCAAGTTGCCAAAGTGAACTTGACTTTCTTGAATTTGAAGAAACTCAAAGAAATGAAGCCACTTGGATGTTTATTAATGAGTTTTAAAAGGACTTTGCCTAATTTTTTAATGTGGTTTTGACTCTTCAAACTATCCACTTCCATCAAGATTCACAGTTGCCGTCCTAATATTTTCTACATTTATAAATTCCATCCCCTCTTTTCTTGTAAATTATTTGAATCAATCAAACAGCCATGTAACTTTTAGCTCTATTCTATGTAAGCAATATCGTATAATGAGGTATCAAAGTTGGTTTCATTGACAGATTATACTTAATATGTAAATAATTGGTCTTAAAAGTGAGAAAATCATACATGAAAGTAAGAAGATTAGCAATAATACACAAAATGATCATGTTTAATATATAAAATCTCGGGTTTGAAAGTGAGAAAATCAACACTTGCTCATGGTCTCAACTGAGATTGGTCTCACAAGACTGACAAGAGAGTTCTGTTTTTTATAAATTACATCATCTTAGAGGATCTCCAACAATTGTGTTTTGGAGTTTTCAAAGAATGTAGCAATATGCTACACGGTTGTTGTTGCAATGCCAAATCAACAGTCGTGTCAAGCAATTTTGTTCTACAAGACAGACTATCGTCATTGAATATTCATTCGTTTTCCAATTTATTTCATGACATGGATGCATGCAATGTCTTAATTTTTTTTTAAAAACAAGGAGTGTTTAGAAAAAGAAAAAAAAGTACTATACTCCTTCATAAGATACCATGATTCGAAAACTACATTTGCAACACACTCTAACAAGATACTTGCTTATTTGGATACGAGGTAAATTAGGAAGCACATTATTCTAAATAATATTTTGGGTTAGCCTAGCTAGATTACTTCAATTAATTACTCATGCTGGGAAAGAGGTTGAATTGTAAAACAAGGTGAAACTCACCGACTTCCGACAACTGCGCGGGAAGCAAAATAAACACGTGATTTTATTCCTCAAACCATCCATTATTATTGTCCGCGCAATCCATTCCCACGTGTATACACTATCCTATTTTATTCTTGATTTATATAATTTGATACAAATAAAAGATTTAATTAATTTTAATGAGAGCCATCTTTTGTCAAAGTGCCGTGTAAAGGTTAAGCAATTGGCCAATTTTGCTACTCTTCTGGACCACCTGTGCAGATTTTTCAGTCAAGTATGCTAAATTTTGACTGAATTTTTGAAATTATACATAATTAAAAATATTATCATATCTAATATTGTTGGAATTGTCATAACATGTAGTTTATTAATATCAAATTTTTGTATTTTGATAATATACGTAGTTAAAAGATATTAACAGTCAAACACGTGCATTGAAGACCGTGAAAAGTCAACAGTGCACATCCAGGTGGTACGGGGAGTATAAATATCATAAAAATAAAATTCTACACAAGGTTTAATATATATGAACCAAAACAACATCAATTGATCGATGACCATTGAATAAGGTGCATTTCAAAAAATAAATGCACAACATCAATTATTTTACACAATCACATTAAGAAATTATTATTGAGTATTAATATAAAATCAAATGAACATCCACCGCCTAAGCCGCCTAACTCTTAAGTTGTCTCACATAAAACTTTTAGTAATATATATATATATATATATATATATATAAACTTTTATATATAAAAGAACGGACGGGATCGATATTTCACAGACATAATCAAAATTAGGTTTAATTTTTATTTTGTTGTTTCATTCAAAATAATTACATTTGTATAATTGAATAATTAACAAAACTATGATGCAGAGAGTACACGATGTGATAGGGGTTTATGGCGGGTGGTGTAATATATCTTTCACACAGTTGGATTTATTGTGACAATTTAGAGATAAGCAAGCTTATCTTTAGTTATGTCCATTCAATTCTTCTTCCCTTAAATCCAATAAAACATCTCATTCTACAATTGCAAATCCATTCATTATACTATATTCATTGAACTTTCAATCAATTTCAACACTTTATTCGACTCCTTTTTGGATCAAGTTTGATTAATTACTCAATATCAAGTATCATGTGTTGTTTCTTTTTGTGATCATCCCTTCACTAACTACAGACTACAGTATAATGAATTTTTTTTCAAAAATCTTGAGTTGAGTGATATCCTCACCATATGAACATATAATTATGTAGCACTAATGATATGAACTAATCAAAATGATATACATGTGAACTAATCAAATGAACATATAAACTATACTCCATCTCAGGTTAAACTGCACACTTATGTTAAACTGCACACTTTGGTTGACAACGTCTCTTTGTAGGACATTCTAAATGAGGCAGATGATCATGTCTGTATCTTTACATATTTTGTGTTTATATGCGTAATAATACAATCTTGTGAGATGTTTTTGTATTCACTGTGTGCTATATTTTTTGAGCTATAAATTTTTTAGATATTGTTAATATATATGAAAATTTTATTGATGGTCCAACACACTCTGAAAATGTTGACAAAAAAGTGTGCAGATTTAGGTGAAACAGGGAAAGTAAGATATAATTCATGGATTTATTGATTAGTTTGTGTTTATTTAATGTTTTGGGTATAATACTTAGTTCAATTCTCACATTTTATGATTACTAAAATGATCTGAACTGAACTAAAACTAAAAAACAAGACTTTACTTTATTATGTGTACAATAATAGTTAGTGTTTATTTAAGGCCACCTAGAAATTATCCCAGAAATAGAGTAAACATGTTTTCAAACACTAAATATGTATACATTCTCCATTTCAAGTTGCCAACCATCTGGCCAAATTGCAACAAATAAAGTGCGTCGTTATAAATTCGTAGGTCAAATTAATTCCAAGAATTTATTAATTTGGCCTATCAATGGACAATGTGAAACTACGTACACGCACAAAAGAAGCCGATAACATAACATAAAGTCTCCGTTGCCGTTGCGTTCCACCGCCGCGAGCCGCAGTTGTCCGCCTCTGCCGTTATAGTACTGAAATGTTAGAATTTTTAAAGCATGACATTAAAAATAAATTCAATAAAAAATAAACATGTGTTTAAATTAATGAATATTTACTATGAAAATATATCTGAAACGAACGAACGAACTTTAAAACAAATGATTGAGCCAAGTCTACATATAAAATAATTTCCAAACACAAAAATTATAAATTTGCAAAAGTCACGAGAAGAACGCACAAAACACGGTTTATGCGACGTTGTTGCGACTTGCGACTAGGTCAGTTTAGTCAACCGGCAAATTGCATGAACTAAATCGTGATCTCTTTTCCTCTCTATAAAGTCCTTCTGATTACGATTATTTACTTAAAAAACAATTTCCATTTTTAATACATCATATGCCCACCACTAAAATTGAATTTATGTTATAAAAAAAAGAATTCATACATATTTCTAATCCGTAAAATTGTTATGACGGTAATATGATAATATCTGAAAACATAGATATTTATAAAATTACTATAACATCAAACAATAAATAACATGATATGTAGCCTATAGGAATAAAATTATATATTTGATATTTCTACCTAATTGTCTTTTTGCGCAAAGAAATTATATTTCATGATTTTTGAAAACGTTCAAGAAACGAATGACAGAAATCTAGATTGAGCATACAGGGCTCTGGACGATTTAATTCCAAGACAATAAAATTAAATATAAAACATTAGAAGTAATTTCATTTTTCAAAAAATCTTTAGTCTTATCATCTTTACTCAATTTAGAATAAACTAAAAATAAATTGTATTGAATTTAAGAGAATACACCATTTAAAAATTGAAAATTAAACGTTGGTGACTAATATACAGGATAATACTGCCAAATCTTCCATAAATGTCACAAAATCTTCCACACATTTATTTTACCAATCTGATTAGGAAAATAACTCCAAATCCAAATCTATTAATGGAACTATTCAAAGCCTATCTATTCACCTGACCACTTTCATCGCCCAGTAAAAATATTCAGGAATTACAACCAGAACCTAAAAAGTCATCAAACAGCAAAAAAAATCTGAATCCCAGTTTTCCGGCAAGCTCACCAAACCAAATCCTCAAAATCCTTGTTTTTCCGGCGAAGGTTTAAGGCCTTAACGGTAAAAATAAGACTGTTGACGGTAAATTTTCCCAAACACCGGCCAAATGATTCCGACATGAGTTTTCATAAAAAAATATCCTGGGAATCAAGTTGAGGTTGTACCCCACTAAAGAAGCCTTTTGCCCATTCAATATAAATATATATACACTCTAATTTAGCCTTCAAAATTCATCCCCCGTATTCTAGTTTTCCTACGTCAAAACCCCATATACTATAATTCAGCTTTCCATTCTGTACCCTCGTAAATTCAACGTTACTTTCTTTTCCTGATTCATTTCTCATAATCCCAGAATCCCTGAATCTTGTTTGCTCTTTGGGACATCTTGATTTCATCCCATGGTAATTTTTTTTGTGATGAGCCTCTCTGTTTCTTATCAGCGTTTTAACCCTTGCTTAACCCTTGTGAGTTGTTTTGTTGTTTTTGCAGGCTTATGAAACTGGGAATGTTAGATACGAAGAGGTAAAAAAAGATTCATTTTACCTGCTTTCTTGATTGTTTTGGTGGATTTTGTGTGCAGAATCTGACTGTTTTTGCTGGTTTTTGTAGGAATTCGTTCTGAATTCAAAGGGATTGAAGCTGTTTACTTGCAGATGGCTGCCAACACACTGTGAGCCAAAGGCTCTGATTTTTGTGTGCCATGGATATGCCATGGAGTGCAGTGTTTCAATGAAAGGTAGAGAAAAACATGTTTGCTGTTGTTTTTTATTTTTCAGTTTTGAAATTGAGATCATGAGTTGACATGTTTAGTGGTTTTTTTGGGTGCTGTTTAGATGCTGCTGTGAGGCTTGCAAAAGCAGGATTTGGTGTGTATGGAATGGATTACATGGGACATGGCAAGTCATATGGTCTCCCTGGCTATGTCACCAGCTTTGATGATCTTGTGAATGATTGCTCTGATCATTTCACCCAAATCTGTGGTAAGGGTTGTGGATTTGCTCGTAAAGTTTATATGATTGTTTTTTATTAATCGAAACACGACTGTTTATGTGGAACTGGGAAAGTATTGCGAATTAATGACTCCTTTTGAAGTTGGGTTTTTTGGGGTTGGTTTTGAATGGCAGAGAAGAAGGAAAATAGGAAAAAGATGAGGATGTTGATGGGAGAATCCATGGGAGGAGCTGTTGTGTTGTTGTTGCACAGGAAGAAACCTGACTTTTGGGATGGTGCTGTCTTGGTGGCACCTATGTGCAAGGTATTTCTTTCTCTCTGTCTTTCTTGATGCCATTTTTGCCACCACCAAACTCCCTTTCTTTCTCTTTGTATGTCCTTTCTTGAATAGGTTCTCCAACATTATTATTGGTCATTCTAGGAAACCACCCAAATTATCATTAAAACTTGATTCATTTCTTTTAGCAATCAATCCTATTTAAGGGTTGAGGGCATGATTTTGATGAACATTAAGGCATAAAAGCATATGTAGATTTCTCAAATTTTTGAATGAGATTTATGTGTAAGGTGTTGCCAATTTGTGACAATTTGAATAAAAGATCCTTCCATCTCAGATTTTATGTAAATCTTTATATATTCGTTGATAATTAATATTATAGTAACACGTGTATAAGAAGATATTTCGAACAAATAACTTATTCGTATATTTGATTTTTCGACATAAATTCAATGATCCTATAATTCCATTAAATGAATTCTGAATTTTAAATATGAATATGTATCCAAAACCAGGCCTGCTTAGAAACTTACATGTTCTTATAAGTTGAGATTAAACTGTCATTTTCATTGTGTACTTTTCTTTGATGGTGTATTTTTCTTTGGGATTGGAGGAATCCTCAAAGTGACCAAACCAGCCACTAGATTGGTTACTTAAGTCATTCTGTAGACCCCATGTTTTTGATTTCTTGACCTTTTGCTTTTGGTAATTTCCCCTTGACATCATCATTTGCATTTTAGGTGTAATCTTTGCATAAGATATCTTTATCACTCATTCACTCATGTAATGAAGATTCGAATCAATAGTAGAGCTTGGCTTTTCACATAATTATAACTTTGTTAGTCCAGATAATGAGTTCATTTGATGTGTTTATAATTCATTTAAACTTAGTTATTTAAACTGTTTGTCACGTGTCTGATAAGACACTTATTTTGAAAGTAGAACATTTTTTAGGATACGCTCACCTTACTTATAAATAGATTATCCTTATTTAGGGACATAACTCTATCAAAATACAACTAAAACTCTGAATTTAGTGAAAGACAACTTATCTAAAATATGTGAAAAGTCATCTTGCAATTGGTTTCTTTGCTTTTGTTTGTGGAAAAACCACAATAGGGACTCTTATTTGTCTCATTCCCAAGAATCACAATCATAATCTCACAAAGTCCAAGTCAAAAGCCATATCTCTCCTCAGCCGGCTGGGATAGGAGTATTTGTTTTTGTTTTAGCATTGGTCAAAGTCCCCAAAGGGGCACGCAATTAGGATAGATTAACTTATCATGACAACTAACAGTTGTTTCTTCAATGTTTTTAGGGATCTAAAACTTATGTCCTAATATCACTATTATAGGCCAACATGACACCACTAAGCTGGTATGCATAAACCAAAATGTCAGCTGCACAACAACTGCAGAAATTAATGATTATATGTTGCATGCATGTGCAGATTGCTGAAGAAATGAAGCCATCTGGTATAGTAACCTATGTCTTGACCAAGCTTTGCTCCTTCATTCCCACCTGGAAAATCATACCAACTGAAGATGTTATTGATGCTGCAGTCAGGCTTCCTAGTATCAGAGAAGAGGTAAAGAAAACGCGCAAAATTTCCACGCGAAAAGAGTCTTGTTTCTGTATATCAAACAACTGATTGTTCTTTTGTTCACAAAAAACAGATTAGGGCTAATCCCTTGTGCTACAAAGGACGTCCACGCCTGAAAACCGGCTACTATCTACTCACAGTCAGCCTTGACTTGGAAAAACGACTTGAAGAGGTTAGTTAGTTCAGAGTTCAGACATCCTACAACATCATAAGACTAAAATCAACAAACCTGTGATGAATCAGAAACCTAACCTATGTTTTTTGAGCAGGTTTCGCTACCATTCATCGTTCTTCATGGGGCAGAAGACAAAGTGACTGATCCTGCTGTAAGCAAGCTGTTGTTTGAGAAAGCTTCCAGTGCAGACAAGTCCTTCAAGCTGTATCCTGGGATGTGGCATTCTCTTACCTATGGGGAGCTGCCGGAAAATGTTGACATTGTGTTTTCCGATGTCATAAGCTGGTTAGATGAGAGAACACCATTGGGCAATTCGAGGCTGGAAATGCAGCAGAAGCATGATCAGGATGTGTTGTACAAGGATAGCAGCAAGTAAAGTTCCCTGGATCGCAAATCATGCTTAGTGTAACAAGATATCAGTAATGTTGTGTAAAAAAGCAAAATATGTTCTTCAGTTCATTATTAAATTATTCATTAAGGAATACAAGAGATTGTAGTTTCTTTCATACATATGACATTTAGCAGAAACCAACTAGACAAAGGAATTATCAGCTCAAAAATGTGTGAATGAGTGAATTTGATGCAGACAAGCCAACTATGCTAGAAGAAACATCAATTTATTGATATCGAAAATGACCATAGCAAGTTGAACCATCTAGTCAGCAGATCATGTTCTCCAATTCAGATAAGCCTTGACACAGCATCAAATACTTATGTTTAAGAGGGTCTTTTTCACTTTCAGATAGCATGCAACATAATTTACCAAAATGAATGTGATGACTTATCTGCGAATTCACGAGAAAGTGAAAGCAACGTGACAAGAAAAATTTGAACTCTTTGAGTAAGAAGCTTATCTTTATCCAAGAAATATACCGTGTTTTTGCTCCTATTTTCCTACAGAAATGCACCCTGAACTTTCGAGCATTTGTCTCTAGAAAATTGCTTCTAAATGAGACTTTAAAGTCTGCTAATCCTTTATGATCCTCTAATCTAAAATTTCATCAAAAATAGGCTGTTCTTCTTCATCCTTCATATCCTTGGTCAAAACATGTAGCTCCGACTTTATTTCTTCAATCTGGGGATGTAGCAAGTCACCTACAACAAACACGTGAACTCGACTCTTGAGCTCAATCCAACTGCAACCTGGCTCCTTATTTACCCCTCTCTGATTCATAATCCTCCTAACGCGTTCCACATCACTTAATCTTCCTAAAGCTGAATAAATACTCGACAGCAAGATATAAGTGGAAGATTCCGGGGAGCCCAGTTCCACTAGTTTTTCTCCAGCATAGGCTCCCAGTTCGTAGTTGCGATAATTTCTACTAGCACTTAGCAAGATTCGCCACAGTGACAGGCCATGATCAATAGTTGCTGACTCAATAAATTCTTTTGCTTCAAGAAGCCTTCCAGCACGACCTAGGATATCAACCATGCAAGCGTAGTGCTCCACCCTAGGTACTAGTCCATATTCTTCAGACATCATTCTGAAATAGTCCCAACCTTTGTCTACAAAACCTATGTGGCTACAAGCTGAAAGAACATTGATGAAAGTAACATATTCTGGCTTCATCCCTTCCTTCCGCATCTCTTCAAACAGCTCAAGGGCTTCAATTCCCCGCCCGTTTTGTGAGAGGCCTGAAATCATTGCATTCCAAGTAACCACATCCCGAGAAGGCATCCTCCAAAAGACGTTGTTCCCATCCTCGAGGCTCCCACATTTAGCATACATAGTTGCAAGAGCACTTCCGATAGGAACTTCAAGACTAAATCCATATTTGACCACGTGCGAGTGTATTTGCTTTCCTTGCTCCAAACAAGCAAGGCTAGAGCAGGCTTTCAACACACTAGCCAATGTCAGCTCATTAGGCACCATAGACTCCATTTGCATCTTACAATACAAGCTCATGGCACTTTCATTATCTCCATTCTGAACATAACCACCGATCATGGAAGTCCACAGCACAAGATCAGGCTCTTCTAGACACTCAAATCCTTTCAGAGCATCACACACATTACCACATTTTGCATACATATCCACCAAAGCTGTCAGGACAAACATATGAGCCTCATATCCCAACTTCAACACATATGCATGAGCCTGCTTTCCTTGAACAGCTGCCTCGATATCACTGCAAGCATTAAGCACCCCCACGAGCGTATACTCACTTGGAACCTTCCCACAAGAATGCATGCTCGAGAACAAATCCAGCGCCTTCTCACCATTTCCGCTCTGCGCATAGCCAGTGATCATTGCAGACCAAGTAATCGAATTCTTCCCACTCGACATCTCAAACGCCCTGAGAGCATCGTCCAAACTCCCGCACTTCGAATACATGGTAACAACCGCATTCCCAACTGAAATAACCGAAAGCAAATCGTTCTTCACAGCCAGACAATGCACCTGCCTCCCCATGTCAATAAACTCCGGCAAAGCTATAGCACTGCAAACACTAGTAACCACAAACTCATTCACCTCCTCCACTTCCTCGTCTCCCCCTCTAAGCATAGCCTTAAACAACCCAAACGCGTCCTTAACACGCTTCTGAATAGCATAACCCGAAATCATCGTGGCCCACGAAACAGAATTCCTCTCAGGCATTTCATCAAACACCTTCCGCGCATCATCAACCAGGCCCATCTTGCAATACATATTCAGAAGCGAGCTATTCACAAACACGTCGGAGCAATCTGCCGACTTGAAAACAAGCACGTGGGTCTGTTTTCCGACGACCGCATCCTCCAAAACCGACAGCGCTGTGAAAATCCCAGAAAAGGTGTGGGAGTTGGGAAGGAAATCGCATCGCCTCATGTTCACGAGCAACTGTAGAACGGAAAGGGAGGATTCTTGGGTGCACAGTTGGGAGAAGCCGTTGATGAGGCAGTTCCAGGAGACGACGTCCTTGGCCGGAATTTCCTGGAACACGCGGCGGGCTTCCGGGAGGCGGCGGCATTTAGAGTAGAGGTTGATAAGGTTGTTGGAGAGGAAAGTGCAGGTGGCGTAGAGGCCAATCTTGATCAGATGCGCGTGCACAGATTGGCCTCTCGGAAGGTTTCTCTGTTGAGTGTGGTTCAGAAGTTTGCTGAAGATGGCGCGGGATTCAGCCGTTATCGTCGAAGCATGATGATTCATATGTGCGCCGCCCAAACTTTAACCACGTTAACTCGAATGAATTGAACTGCCTTGTATTTATAGTGTTCTCAGTTTTCAGCCATTTGATTGAACCTTCCGTCATTTAATATCCAATCATAATTTACCACAACAATGTGATATGTATGGGTAAATTCTGTTATTGTTGCAAGTTACCAATGAAAATCTAAATCTAGTAAATTCTACATTTTGTAGACCATTAGATCAGATTTAAACTGCTCAAATTATTTGACTTAATTGTAGTCTTTCATATATTAATACGTAAACACAAACATATAATGGATTAATCTTTCATATTTTCTGTGTTAACGTGTTTGGAAGGACATTGCTCCAATGAAGATGTTTGCCCGCTCTCTGTTGTGTATGGTGTTATTCATTTTGCTTAGTAGTCTCGTCTCTCTTTGTTTAACTTAGTAGCTTGTATCTCTTAAAAAACTAGAGAAGAGAGGTATTATCGGTAAACAGAAAACATGGGATCACCCACGATATTTCCTGCTTTGAAGGTTACAAACGAACACAAAGAGTTAATGGAAAATTTCTTTAGTTCCTTCATGTCATCTCGGCTGAACATTCATTCAGTTACCACTTACCAACCAATAAAAAACGTAAATGTGTAAAGAAATCATGTGGCATCGCATTTTCATACCAAATTAACATCATGTTTCCAGGATTTTATATCGAATTCAATAAAATCATGTTAAAAAATCAACATCATAACAGAGCATGGGTACAAACCCGTAGTAGAATTACATGAACAAAATACTCTACTGAATAGTACAACTACGCGATTAACACCTTAATTCGGCTAAGTACAAACATAATTACATTTAAACATCAAATCAACTGCTCTCTCCAGCTGTTGTGGCCCTTGGGCTCTGATGCACATCAAACTGCATAAACAAAGAGGCAGAGATGTTATTCAGATGCAGGTATGAATTGATATGAAAAGTAGCATCCTCACAATAAGAAGGGATTAGTTTACCTTAGATATGGTCAGATCAAATGATTTTGTTCCTAATTTCTTCAAGCTTTTTCAGGATCTCTGCTGGTGTCCTATCCAGTTCATCAGCAATCTTTCTCTGCATATCAACAGGCAATGTGGGGAACTGCTCACACAGATCTCCATCGATAACGTCCTGCAAAAAAATAAAATTAATTGAATCCCGATAATCAGTCCAAGACAATCATCCCAGTATAGTGAATGCCAGAGAAAATCATCAACAAATACAGTTCATTCCATTCTTCCGGGAAAGGAGGAAGGGGGTGGGGAAAGGCAATCAAGACACTTATCTTTGATATAAAAATAACAGTACATGAGATTCAGAAAAACAAACAGTTGTCTGAGAAATAGCATCCATGTGAATAATTAACAAACCATAACTTGATTCTTTCCAAACAATGCAGAATAATTAACATAACCATGTGCATATAATTTAGGAGCATTGCAAACAAGTAAATGGACTGTGCAGATCAAGCTAACATATCAGAAAAGTTAACAATAGAAGATTTTTTGAATACTTATTCCAGCCACATTAAAGAAAATAAATGATCAAATGAAGAGAAAGTTTACCTTAACCGGGAAATAGGAAGATCTATAAGCCATGTGGTCTCGGCCACAAAGAGGAGGGTGCTCCTGTCTCAGGTGCATTTCCAAATGAGAGAAGAAATCCACATCATCTCGGGATGTAAATGGAAGAAGTGCTCCGACACTCCCCATGATCGTCCCATAGACAATGCCCTCTCCACCTCCTGGAATCAGAGAGGCCTTCTGCATGCAGTTCACCAGATCTCCAACATGAAATTGGACAATCTCTTCAACTTTGTTGGGGGCACCATTCAATTTTCCTTGCTCCCACTTTATTTTACCACCAGTAGGATCTTCTTCAATCTCATCTGACACATCCTGTGGTAATCGTACAAAGTAAATATTGCCAAACTTATCACCACCTGCCATGGTATCAAAATCTACATGGCTTGCTGAAGTAAGCCATCTTGGCACAGTATCATCAGCAAATATGTAGAGTTGATTTTCTTCACGCCTGTACTTGCAGTAGTGAAACGACTGTACCCAGCAGAAAAGAAGAGAGTCAGCACAACACCAGTAATCAATGGAATTTTATAGGAGATGCTCAACTCATGCACACACACATATAAATAAATTATCCAAAACTACAAAGAAAAAAGACACAGCCACATTTCTTAGGCATGGTAAGAACCATCTTTAACAAAATCAGGTTATAACTTAGAAAGTGGCCCTAATTTCCGTTCTCGCCAACTAAATTCTTCTGCTCTGTAACTTCTTTACCACATCCAACATTCATGTTCAATTCGTAGCAGTAAGTCAGTAAAATTCATTTGGTTATTTATTTAATCATCTAATTCATTTGATTAATATTTAAATCACACGTAACAAGATGTTTAACTGAAATTAAAAGCTTAACATACCTCCTGAATGTCACCGACATATATCCGGTCACGGTACGTGTGAATGGATGTTATTGTGTTTGGAAACAGCTTGTTCTCACACTTTCTGAGTAACCTTCTCTTTCCCAAATCATATAATCTAAGTACAGGTCCAATCCCAGCAAGAAGCCTTCCTTGGAACTGACATAGCGCAAGGGGTATGCCATCCACCTGGGTCTTATGCAGAAGTTCAAGGACCTTTCCATCTTCCTTGAACCTATATATATGAATAAACCCTGCCTCAATGGATCTTTTCGGGTGATACCTTAGACCTTTTGCTGTACCCACAGCTAAAAGAGTTCCATACTCCTTGTCGTGAAAATTTACAGTGCAAACACTGAAAGCTGCTTCGTTATCCTGAAGCTCTAGAAGACAAGTGGTCTGGTTTGTTCTAGGATCAAGAACCCTGATGCAAGACACCCACTTATCAGACTCTGTTTTTGGGTAACCGTATTGCTCATCCTCTTCTTCCTCGCCAACATTCTGCGCTTGTTCAGCATTTCCATTTTCTCCCATTCCAGCAGCTTCAAAGCAATCTTTTTTCATTGTTTCGCGATCCTCCGCATTTAATGCTCCTTGATCACTTTCAATAATTATCAACAACTTCCGCTTGGGTTGGATAACAAACTTCCTTGGAGTGTACCTAAGAGGTATAGTAGTTTCATTGAAAGTTTCTCCCAATCTCTCAATAGTAAAAACCCTCAAGGCATCTCCTGCAACAGCAACTACACCTTCTGCACACTGGTCAGATGAAAATGAGGCAGCAAACTCTAGAGTTTCATAAGAAAGAGGCGTCAACAGGAAATGTCCTTGATGTATGTAGCCAAGCCAAGGTCTACTCGACAAGCAAAGCATTGCATGACGACCTCTTACAATAATAGAAAATAGCTTTGGTGGCCTCAGTCCCAAGAATCGAGAACGAGAATCAGAGAGCTGCCCAGTCACCATATCCACTACTGTTCTGAAAAGGACTCCGTTTTGCAAACCAGCATTGAGAAACAGGTTGGCAGGATGATCTGCACCATCCTCTCCGCCACTAGAAGCCTGAACTTCTAAGAACAACAGAGATTCTGGTGGTGAAGATACACTATGTAAGCTGAGAACCTGCATGCAGTCATCAGGATCTAATGACAAAATGCGAATATTATTGTCAAACGATCCAACTGCAAGAAAACGAGACCTCTGTCTTCCTTCAGGTACAGGAGCAATGTCCAAACAAGCAATGTCTCCAGACATTTCAAGCTTCTCAACTTCCATCAACTGACCAGTCATATCCATTTCAAAGTATACCAGTTCTCCTCCACTCAGGGCAATAACAACCTGAAGTCTGTTATACCCTACTTTAACTATTGTTCTCTTCCCCGGCGTTCTCCACTCATTGGCACGGCCGTCTTCTCTAATGTGCCTAATGCCACTGGGATGAACTTGCATCAAAGAATCATCACCAATCAAAGAAACAGCAAGAGATGGTGTATTATCAACAAACCCACTATCACTAACTTCTTCAATGGTATCACCAATGGAAAGTACAAGGGTAGCACTAGGAAAAGAGACAACAATATAAGCATCAAATTCATCAGCTACATTCTTCTTCACTGTCCACACAGCAGTTGGAACGCCGGGAAGCTGTGAGACTGCCATTTCACTTATAGCTAATCCGGGCCTCAATATGCGTAGTGTGGAGCGTGGACCACGCCCACAGAGTGCAAATATCTGAGGTGTTTCTTCCTCAAAAAGGTTGACAATTTTCATGTCCATCATAGGCATCAGGCTCTCAATTCGATCTATCCTAACCAGGTTCTTAAGCTTCCTAGGCTGAAAGAACACAGGTTGAAAACCCTCTTCTGTTTCCATCAGAGTGGCAGATGAAGCCTCCACATCTGGATCATCTCCTATTGCTTGAAACTGATACAAAGCATGATTTCCAAACTCCGAAGCAGCAAAAAGAAACCCCGACTTCAAAACACACAATGAACAAGTAACAGGAATAGTATCAAAGTACTTAATCTTCAACTCCTTAACCTTTTCATTATCATGATCCAAAGTCACCTTGAAGATGTCCCCATACTCAGTTTGCAACAAAAAGAAAAACATGGACTTCTGCCTATGCATAGCAGCAGAAACAATCAACACCCCACGCTCAGCCGGCAAATCCGCCCGCCTAGGAATAACAGCACGAACATCCTGTTGGCCCATATTCTTGTAAATAACGAAATTCTCAGCACAAACAAGCACACCACTGGGACCATCCCCACCTCCAGGAACAGTCACAAGCATATTAGCACCATTGTCAACCGGGCCAGTCCACTTCCTAGACACGTGATTAAGCCCTAGATCAAGCTCGTAAAAGGTCAAGTGCTTCTGCGCCTCAGAAGCAGCCTGCCCAGTAGGGTCCTGGTCAGCGTCCCCGTAATCAAGCTCGATAGCAGCAAAGATGGGATTTTCAAAGCCACAGTCAACACCACATATAGAAAAAGTAATTGTATGACTCTTGTGCGCCTCCAATGGCGACGAAATTGTTAGCCTAGCCGCTGTATCCCGATTCAAAACATAAACTAATTTTTGTTTCTCACACGCCCCTATCATTGCAGCCCTACCCTTAGGGTCAATAGCTACGTACTGGCCGGGAACAATTCTCCGGCAGCCGGATTTCCCAAAAGTTTCCTGGTGAATTTTATCGAAACAGTTCTTCTCTTTGTTATACTCTAGAATTACAATCCTACCCGAATCCGACCCGACCACAATATAGTCCTTCTGAGCACCGGTAAGACGGAACTGAGCTAGGGACCGGATTTGTCCAAAAATTTCGACGGAGAGTAGGGTTTGGATCTTACCGTTGTCGTCGGGGCGGATGAGATCCAGGACTTTGCCGCGGGCGACGACAATCTCCTGATTCTTTCCGCCGGAGAAGTTGCCGTTGATGGCGCATTGAGCGCCGGTAGCGCGTTGGAGGGTGAGGCTGTATAGATACATGGCGGTGGGAGCTTAAACCCTAGAAGAGTGAGATGCGAGGAGCTCACTGTGGGGCGAGGGAAAACGAAGCCAGGTTTTGGGGGTTTACGGACTACTTACATCAGCGCGTCAAGTAATGAAACTAGATAATACCGGGCCGATACCCGTATTTCAGTAATTAATTATGTTTAATATACAAATTTTATTCAATTTTAAAAGAGAAATAAAGTATATGTAACATATTGATATTGAATTGCAAAAATAATATGTAAGAAAATTAAAAATAATAGTACTAAATATTGGTCATAATTATAAAATAATATAAAAATTTAAAAGATTTTGGAAGAAAGAAGGAATTAAGAACAAGAGTATATGCGAAGGAAAAGAGAAGAAGAAGAAGAATGAATTATTTTTGGAAGTTTTTTTTCAATGAAAATATTTAAATTTATAATTTATTATATTATGTATAAATATTAATATATTTTTAATTGAATTAGAGGTGAAAAATAGCATAAAAGAAATATAAATTGAAAAGAAAATTGGAAGAAAGAAAAAGTTGTATAGAAAATGAAAGGTTAATTAGAAATCATAGGTAATATGTTGAATTGTAAAATAATATATAAGAAAATGAATAAAATATTAAATAATGTAAAAATGATACTCACTCCGTCCCAGCGATAGCTGAACAAATTGACTTTTTTTTATTGACCAAAATTTTTTTTGACCATCAATATCTTTATATATGTATAATTATGTATGATGAAATTTCAATATTATGAAAGTACATGTTACAACGAGTCTAACAAAACCTCATACGACCATATTTGATTACTAATACTAGTTCAATTTAAATGTTGAAAATATTCAATTTTGACTAAATGAATAGTGACTTGTGCAGCTATCGCTGGGACAGAGGGAGTAGTAAAAGATTTTGAAAGAAATAAGAAAGTAAGTGTAAGAGTATATGAGATGTTAAAAGAAGAAGCATCTAGAAGAATGAAGTTATGAGACTAATTAAATATTCAAAATTTACGAAGAATTGTTGAAGAAAACTCTAGAAATAACTTTTTTGTTTAGAATAAATTTTGAAAAGATGAGGTGGATTTCTTTGAAAGTGTCATGTGGCACAAAACTTGTTGTTTTAGTATTATAGTATTGATAACTTGGAATAAATTTTGTGAATTATATACTAGATCACAACTACGGGTAAATGAGGAGAAAGTAAGAAACTCGTGAACAATTCGATAGTTCAAACTCGAATCTGACGATTTGATTAGCAATCGAGATCGAGCTCGAGCTCTCTGACAATTGTTCGATAGACTTGTCGAACTTAACGAGTCTACCCATATAATTATAAAAATATTAGAGAATATTAGTGCAATATAAGATTTGTTAAGGATTTGATTAAGATAAACAAACTGAACCTGTTCGAACGAGTTCGAGCTCATTACATACAACCAAGCTCGAACTCGAACTGATTTTTGTATGTTCGAACGAGTTCGACCTCGAGTTCGAGCATGCTACTTTTTTTGCAAGCTCGAGCTCAATAAAGCAAAAACTCGGTTCAGCTCGGCTCGTTTACACCCTAATCACAACTCACAAGTGTTTTTTTCCCCTTTTAATAACAGTCCAAATGTATTCTAATAAAGTCATGCCCTCCTCAAGGTAAAAAGTGAACTCGGTATTTTTGAGTAATTCAACTATTATTTTCAACTCTTAAATTAATTTTCAATTCTTAGATGTTTATGTATATCAATCTAGTAAATTTCAATGTAACATGTGATAATACTGGCCCAGCACCCTTATGGGCCTGAAAAGTCGCTAGCCACACCCCCGTAGAGGAAACAAACTTGTACTTAGGGAAGGAGTCAGCCACGCCCTTACCTTTCTCTTCTCGACTAATACGAGTTCCTTCTGCGGTCTTTATCCCCTTGGTAGTAACCCCGGAAGCGGCAATATCCCGGACACGCTTGATCCTACCCGTCACCTCGTCCGGGTCAAGGGACGCGGACATGTCCTTATATCTTTCATAAGCCACGACCACCTTCACCCGGGAGGGAACTCGATGGAGACTTGGAGGATAAGGCCCGTCTTCCCCCGCAGCTATCTTACAATGCCATTCTATGGCATCCAGGTATGCTCCATGACAAGGAGCCCCTTCCCCGAATCTTCCCGGGCAGCCTCCATACGCCTAATTACTCTACTAGCCCCTGCGGGGATGTCCGTGAGAGAGGATACCCCAACCAAGCCCCTCTTAAGTCTAAAAAAGTGATAGGAGAGTCGAACAACCAACAAAGCGTCCTGAAGAACCCTGTTCTGGTGGGTAAGAGATCGATTCTCCGTTTCCAAGTCATAGATCAGCTTGTTCTGCGTGGTCCCGCTCGAGTTCTCCTCATACTATACCTAACTCCTTAGAAGTCCGGTGTAAAGAATCATCATGGAGGGCTTGGAGCTCGGTAATAGTCTGATGAGAATTTAAGGCTTCCTTCATAAAATCCGAGGCCAAGTTGAAGCAATGGTTTAGGGACCCGAACTTGTTCTTGATGGCCCTTAAGAAGAACACTATATCCGGGACAGATCCGAATTCATCAAGGAAGGACCCTAACCCCGCCTAGGACATGGCCCGCTCGGCTTGCTGGCCCCCGAACCTCTAGTGTGCTAGCTTCCTTTGAAGATAAGAACACTGAAGGCACTCGGCGCAGGGGAGGGCAAAGTAGGTACCCCTAGAAGAATTGGGATGAAGAAATACATAGGGGACTGGTCCCTGCGGAAGGACCCCCTCAAGTCGTGTCTACACTACAAAAATAAAAATAAAAAAATTCATTAAGAAGAACTTTTATTACTTAGTCAAAATGGGCACAAAAGGCCAAGTCCTACATACGCCCTCCAGAGGGGCAAGACATTAAGTTACTAAAACCTAGCAAAAGGCTAATAAGAAAATTCCTAAAGAAAACAAAAAGGACTAGGATCATACATGATCCTCATTAGCCATATCCTCCTCAGCAGTCACCTCCTCAGGAACAGCATGGGCATCCACAACAGGTTCATCCTCAAGACGCCCGGGGAATCCAATCCTCAGGGTAGCCTTCTGTGACTGGTAGACCAGGTCCTCATGGCCTTCACCCAAGTCCACTCAAAACCCCCGCTCGGCAGTCTCAATGGCCCGGTACCCGACGTTGCCAGGAATCGGGTAATACTCCTTGTAGCCCTGGGCCCTATAGGGCGTCTCTGGAACCACGTCGTAAGCATTGAACTCTTCTGGCCCGGGGTTGGGGAAGGAAGCCTCCTTGATCTTAGGAAGATTGATCTTCTTAATATCTGAAGCAGAGGGGGCGCGGGGACACATCTCCAATGCCTTCCATAGTTGGGGAGCAAGGCCCTTCAAGTTATCCTCCTGGAGGGCGCGGAGATGGTGGTTCAGGAGATCAGAAAACTTGGGACGGTGGTAGCTAATTTGGGCCCTGACTCGCGCGGGCCTGGGTAACCACCCACGAAGAGAAGTATACACCCCATGAAAGGCCTCGGCACTAGCAGCTGCCGCAATCTTGTCGAGCCTCTGCTCAAATTCCACCGAACGGATGAGCTTTTGAGTGACCGCATCAAGCGCCTCCAGCTGGGAATTCTTCATATCCTTCTCAGTGAATGATACTTCTTCTTCACCTCAGCAAGCTCCGTTTGAGATGTCTCAAGGTCTGCCTTCAGCTCGCCATATCCAGCCAGCTTCTCCCGAGCCTCCTGAAGCTCCTTCTCCATCTGAGAGTACAGCCCGGCGCTATAGCGCATATAGGACTGATTCAACGTTTGCACAAAGTCAGGACTCCCCAGGAGGGAATCAGCAAACGAGGCAGATGAAGGGGAAGAAGGAAAGAGTTTTCTAAAAATCTCACCTCACTCTAATCCTTGGGACCGTCGTTTCTATGAGGAGGAGGAGGGGGGTCTACAGATCTCTGGCGAGAGCGTGGCAAAGAGTCTTCAGGTTTGCCTGGGGCGAGCCTCTTAGAGCCAGCAGTGATTCCCTCACTGAAGTCCAGATGAACCACAAAGGATTTGCACCCCGCAACAGTGGACGACCCGGATGGAGTTGGTTGAGGATGAATGCTACAGGAGGAAGAAGAGGCTCCAGAAGGTTTTTGTTGATTGGGGACAGAAGGAAGCAGGGCCCCGGATGGAGTGCCAGTACCGGGTCTCTTCTTTTGCTAAGAAAGGAGATTCCCTGAGCTGGAATTAGGCTTCTGTCCCGAAGGAATAAGCTCTTCCCGGGGGAACTGTTCCGCCTTCCTCCTGGGAGGCACCGGGCGGCCCTCAGGGGTAGCCCTGGAAAGATGACCACGGGAAGGATTCGGCTCAAAAGTCATCACGTCTGTGTACTTCGAAGGTTGAGCTGTACCAAAAAAAAAAGGAAAATAAAGTAAAGTTAGAACCCTACAACATAAAACGAAAAGCGAAAAAATAAAAATAAAAACTATAAATAAGCACCTCCAACCGGCCATATGGCGGAGACTCGAGGAAGGGAGAGAGGTCAGAGGGATATATCCCGCGAGGCAAGTAGTAACCCGCGTTCCCGGTCATAAAAAAATCATCTATATTTAGAGGGGACAGACGGAGCAGCCCATGGTCATTAGCTATGACTGCGGGAGGGAAGGTATGGGGGGTTTCTTATCTTCAGGCAGAAGAGTATCGTTCCAAGAAGGCATGTGATATACTCTAGAATCACAACTGAAGAAACCCTTCGAAGGATATCCTTTGGCGGACTTAGGTTTACCCACCAGAAAATCCTTCACCCCGGTCCGAACAGAAAAGGAAAAAACCCCGGGAAGGATGAATGGGATCGCTGAAAAGTAAAGAAGGAATGAAAGAGAGGAAGGCCGGGAAGGACATCGCACCGAGCGCAATTGAGAAGGAAGACCATTATTAACACTACCCCGTTCGGGTGTAGCTGGGTCGGGGGCATTTTATAGTAATTAAAGATTTCAGTAAAGAGAGGGGGGAAGAGAAGGCAGAGTCCGTATTGAAAGTGGATCTTGGGGATACAAGCGATCCCCCTATCGGAAGCCCCGGGAGCCACTTTAGAAAGAGAAGCATCTAGAGGGAAAGGGATAAAAGAGCACTTAACAAGGTCAATGATGGCCTTGTCCAGCGAAGGAGGGTCCCCAGAGACACCTAGGAACTGGATGTCTAAGGGATTCATACCTGAAAAGGAAGACCCCCGGGGGGATCCTCCTCTTTGTCATCCCCGCATGTGGTTCGTTCCCTTATAGGACTCGCTTGAGCGGGACTAGTATTCCCGACAGGGATCAAACCCGCTCCCTCCAAGACCTCCTCCTGAACAGCGGGCTCGGGAGGATTACTGAGGGTCTCGGAGGAAGAACTCGAGGGAGAACCTGTAGGAGAGCGAACCGAATCAGAGGGGGTCCGATAACGCATCTCGTATTGAGTCTGAACCCCTTCAGTATCTAAGAAGGAGTTGGTAAGATGCAGGGAGCTCATGGCGAAAAGAGGAAGACGATAAGAGGGGAATAAGCAAAGGAAGAGGAGGCTAGACCTTACTTGATGAGAGAGAATGGAGCGTCTGGAAAATGCGGAGAGAAATTATGTGAGGGGAGTCTGGGTCCTTATATAGGTAGGAGAATAGGAAATGCCTCCTCAAAAGGCGGAAAAGTAACTGTGGCATAAAGAGCAAGGTAATGATCAATGCCAAATAGGGAATGACACCTCCAAATTTAGGATTCCGTCCAGCTGGGCCCTACCTATCGGGAGAAATTTTGAAGACCACTCCCTTGGCTCAAGAGCCTGGGTCACTGATCTGGGGGGCTAGTGATAATACTGGCCCAACACCTTCCTGGGCCTAAAAAGTCGCTAGCGGCCTAAGCCTGAAGGTAGCAGTACCATTCCCAAGCAGGCGCGTCCGTATTAGTGAAGGAGACAAGGAAAGCGACAAGCTGAAGTGGTCCTCACACTTATCTTATGCAGGAAGCCTCTACTATAAATACTAGTCCCAAATAGTGAACCAGGTATGTGACTTTTATCTCTCTACTTCTTATTGAGAGTACTTCCGTACGATTTCCTTCTTCCGCTATCCCCGTCTCATCATCACACCGGAGCAGCTACCCTCTGGTAGCCCCGGGGTCTGTTTTGTAGGTTCTCCGGAGACTTCCTCCCGAAGACCCCGGATTGCATCAGGAGACCAGCGGATTTGTGTAGCATAAAAAACATGAACTAATTTTTATGATATAAAAGAAAAAACCATAAACTAATTTAGTTAGAGGATATTGTTAGGCACAAACCACAATTTCACAAAATCGACTAAATATTGCCCATTCTATTAGTTTGGTAATTGAAAATATCAATTTTAATGTAAGGTGATTAATTTTATTTAGTTTATAAATGAAAATATAATACATTATTTCAATGTGGATTTTCAGTAGGCCATGTTCCACACGAATTTTCTTCTCTTTTCGGGTGTGCATGGAGTTGTTTCTATCATGTCTGGCAGTATTCCTTCCACTTTCAAGTTTGTTGGATTAAAAGAATAAGATTATTTCTACAACCTTCCAACAACTTTTTAGGGAAGGAATCAGACCAGATGGTGCAATCCCAGTTTCTGAGGAAACTACTGCAGAAGTTCCACCTGCTATTATTTTCAGTGCTGAAAATGACATCCTTATGCATTGAGGATCCTCTTCTCCTGAGATATCTGTTTATGGCTCACCTCAGAACACCAGTGAATCACATATTTCCTCACCTTTGAAAGACTTGACAAGAAAGTTTTCAACTCCACAGTCTGACCTTGCTTTTAAGAAAGGAAAAGGGAAAGGTTCAGTCAGAGATGATTCCCTTTCAGTAAACAAACAAAGTAAGGTTTTCTCCCCTTTCAACTCTCTTTCAGCTGCTAAAAAATTCTTTCAATCCCAGCAGAAAAAAAATACCAGAATAGGTTTCATGTTCTGACCAATGAAGATAGTGAAGAAGTGGAGTTTCAAGCTGAGCATTCCACTGCAGATGACTCATCCTCATCTCAGGTAAGTGCATCTATGGTAAGCTCCACTCTTTTAGGAAATGTGATTAAACAATCAAAAAAAGGCAAAAAGCATCTAAACCTAAGAATGACTCCTATGTAACACAGTTAAATAGGATAATGACTAGATCAAAAAGCTCTAATGAAGTTTCTGTATGAATTACATCAACACTAAGTTTTTAGTTTGGAATCTTAGAGGGATGGCAACATCTCTTGATAGATTGGTTAACTTGACTCTTATACATAGATTTGAGCTTATCTGTATTATTGAACCAATGCATGATAACAATACATGTGATATTTACAGACAACTTCTTCATTTTGATAACTGCATCTATGGCTGCTCAGGCCAAATTTGGTTATTCTGGACAAATAACATAGTTGTTTCTCTAGTGCATGATCACCTTCAATTCTTACATGTTAATATTAGATGCACTTCACCCAATAATGACATGGATGCCTTTTTTATATATGGTCTGAGAACTAAAAAAGGCAGGAAAGATCTTTGGTCTTCTCTTAAATCTTATTCTCACAATGCCTCTCTTCTCATTGGTGATTTTAATGCTATTACATCCATAGATGAATATAGGGGTCCTTCTTCACCTAAACTAGGTAGTATCAGGGACTTCAATGATTTTATTAATGTTTTAGCATTAGAGGAAATCAACACTGTTGGTAATCTCTTCTCTTGGTCCAATAAGAGAAGAATTCCCACCAGACAGAGACTAGATAGAGGTCTATGTACTTCAGTTTGGAGTACTAGATTTCCTTCTTCCTCAATCCAAATCCTTAATAGGGTAACCTCTGATCATAACCCTATGCTACTTACCATCAGTAGTTCTGTTCTCTCCTCACCTAGACCTTTTAGGTTTATCAATACATGGTATAAAAGAACTGATTTCAGTTCTGTCATTAATGACAATTGGAATCATCCAATGACTGAGACAGGCCTCTTGGGCTTTTTCCTTAAAATGATAAGGTTAAAAAGAGTCCTTAAGGTCTGGAATAGAGATCACTTTGGCAATGTTCATGAAAATGTGGAAAAAGCAGAGAGAGAGCTTGAGGTTCAAGAAATTGCTTCTGATCTCAATAACTCTCTTGAGAAACTTTTGAAACTAAAACTCTCCAAAGCTAAATTAGTTAGAGCTCTTTATGAACAAAAGCACTTCTGGAAACAGAAGGCTAAGGTCAAATGGCTTAAAGAGGGAGATAATAATACCAAATTCTTTCATAACTATGTTAGGGAAAGAAAAAACAGACTCAACATTACAAAAATCAAGAGTTCTGATGGTATTTGGCTTGATAATATAGCTGATATTGAAAATAAGGCTATTCAATATTATCAACATCTTCTTTCTGATGATAGTCCTCCAGACAGTGATTTCTTTCAAGCTCACTTCCTGAGCCAAATTCCAAAGCTCATTACAGCTGAAAATAATCAGAAATTACTCAGTCCAGTCACTTTGTCAGAGCTTAGGAAGATAGTTTTTTCTCTTAATAAAAATAGCAGTCCAGGTCCAGATGGTTTTACAGCCAATTTCTTCATTAAATCCTGGGAAACTATTTCTACTGATCTACTAATGGCAGTCTCTGAGTTTCAACAAGGCAAGGAAATCCCGAAAGGGATAGCCAGTACTTGGATTACTATTATCCCAAAAAAAAACACCCCAGTTTTCTTTGATGACTATAGGCCTATTAGTCTCTCCAATGTTTTGAACAAAATCTGTTCTAAACTTTTAATGGAGAGACTTAAGTCTTTGATGTCTAAAATCATCTCACAAAATCAGTCTGCATTTATGAAAGGAAGAGACATTTCTGATAATGTCATCTTACTACAAGAAATGGTCAGGTTTCTAAATAGGAAAAGTAAGGACCCTAACTGTATTATTAAGCTAGATCTTAGAAAGGCATTTGATAGAGTTAAATGACATTTCTTACAAGCAGTCCTAATGAAGTTTGAATTTCATGGTCAATTTATTTTTAGTATTATGCAGAATCTCTCTCAGGCATGGTTCTCTGTCCTCATCAATGGTAAGCCCGTTGGATTTTTTCAAGCTACAAGAGGTATAAAGCAAGGGGATCCCCTTTCTATTTAATATCTTTTCTGAGGCTTTTACTAGGAGTTTATCTTTTGCTTTTCAAAAAGGTAAAATGCAGTATTTTGATCTCCCTGTTAATGCCATGCAAATCTCTCACTTAAGTTATGTTGATGATACCGTTGTTTTCTTAAATGCCAATAGATTAACTTTGACTAGATTCAAGGCTTTTCTGTTAAAATTTGAGGAAGTCACTGGTCAAAAAATTAACTATAGTAAGAGTGATATTTTTATTTCCAAGCATGCCTCTCAAGTTCAAACCAATTTCATCAAAAGAACCTTAGATATGAAATTAGGATCCTTTCCTTTCAAATATCTAGGTGTTCCCATTTTTAGAGGTAAAGCTCTCAATGCACACTTCCAACCACTACTTGAAACTATTGATCAAAAACTCTCAAACTGGAAAAACAAATAGCTTTCAACTGGTAGGAAAATTACCTTGATTAATTCCTGTATTTATTCCATACCTCAACACATATGGTCAGTCATAGTTCCACCTAAGCAAGTTGTTAAAAAGTTTCAAAGAAAACTGAGCATTTTCTTTTGGGGGGAGCATGATCTGAAACCTAGGAAATCATGGAGGAAATGGGATGACCTTTGTTACCCAATCTCCCAAAATGGTTTGGGTTTTAGATCTATTCATACCATTATAGAAACTTGTTCAGTTAAACTGTGGTGGAAGTTCCAACAAGCAGAGGCTTTATGGACTCATTTTTTAGCATCTCTCCCTGCTTCATTTCAAACCTCTCCCACCTGGAGAAGGATATGTAAAGTGAATGAATGGGCTGAATTACATTCTAGAGTTATTATTGGAAAAGGAGATTGCAACTTCCGGTCCTCTAATTGGCTTGATATTGGTCCACTTATTGACCATTGTAATTATGTTGATACTAATATTCCTATGGATAGCTCTATTGCATCATTTTTCAATAACAAATCTCACTTAATGCAACATCTATCCCCTCATCTATCTTCTGATATTATGCTTCTTTTGCAGGAATCCCAACTCCATACACACAGGAATGATAGATTGATCTGGAAACTGGACACTAAAGGTTAATTCACTTTCAAATCGACCTACAACAAACTCAGACAGCCTAGGGGTATTATCTCTTCCATTCAACATTTATGGAACTTTAGATTGGAAAAGAAAGTATCTGTTTTTATGTGGAGAATGATCAATTCCTTTCTTCCTTTTGATAACATCCTTAAATCAATGCATATATGTCTGCCCTCTAAGTGTCTTAAATGCTGCCATGAGGACTCCCTTGATCACTTTTATAATTCCTGTGATTTTACATTAAGCATATGGAAAACAATGCATATTTTCATGGGAATTGCTGATAGAAGATTTTCATCTATTTGGGAAAGACTCTCTTTCTATTTAACTTATAATGGTATGAGTGCTCTTCATAATCTTATTATTAGAATCACTCCATCCATTACTTGTTGGATTCTTTGGAAGAGCAGAAATAAATGGCTATATGACAATATCCCATCTTCTTCAGTTAACATTCTTAGACAGATCAGGGAGCTTATTTTCATGACTTTCTGTGCTAAACCTTTCCTTATTTCCACTGCACTTGATTCAGAGATTGCTAACCATAGCTTTCTACCATTAGGAAAAAGGCCACCCAAACCAAAAAAATTCAAAATTGCTTGGTCTAAGCCCCTAACTGGTCTAAAAATCAATGTGGATGCTTCATGGTGCAGTTCTTCACTCTATGCTGGCATTAGTGTAATTACTAGAGATAACAGAGGAGGATTTATCTCTGAGAAATGTTCTTATATTAATGTCAGTACTCCTCTAGAAGCTGAACTTAAAGCTATTCAATTGGCTATTTCCTATGCAAATGGTTTTACTAATCCTATAATTATAGAATCAGATTGTCTCAATGCTATCTCTTCTATTTTAAATCCCACCACTGCCCATTGGAAACTTTTTCAATTAGCAGACTCTATTAAACAAACTTTATCCTCTTATTATCTGTGTCATGTTTATAGAGAAGCTAATAAACCTGCTGATGTTATGGCTAAACTGTGCTTAAAATCTCAACATGATTTATCTTTTAGCTTTGGCTCACTTCCTAATGAAGTTCAAGGACTCATTAGATTGGACCAAATGTGTACTCCCTCCCTTAGAATTTCCATAATAGATTCTACTGACTGAAACTATTGTTTACAGATGATGAAGCTCATTGATGGTTTCATCAATGAGTTTTCAAACCTTGCTGATACAGGAATCTTCACTGCTGTTGGAGGAACAATTTCTTGGTCAACCTGATCCAATTCTGATCCAACAGAGGTCGGAGCGGCAACACCTCACCTGGTGCTTTTTACACTCCGAGGAATGACTTTGAGAAAACTTGGAAGGATTCATAGGCTACCTTGTGTCTGAGTTGCCTCGCGCTTCTGATTCACTAATAAGCAAATGGATTTTACTCCTTTTTTAACAAAGTCTTAGTCCTAGTGACTTCTTGATGTATAGAATGAGTTTTTTCCTAGTGTTAATATGTAGGCTAGCTCATTCTTTTTGGAAGTTATGTTTAGCTTCGGGTAGATCCTTTTTTAGGTCTCTACTTAACCGTTATTATAAGCGGTTTTTTGTAACATTACTTTAATTGTCTTGTTATTTAAAAGGCATGGAGAAGCCAATATAAATCCCTCCACCATTGGTGGTTTCAACAAAAAAAAATCACTAAAAAACATTTATAAAAATTATTATATTGATCTAGTTTAACCAATTATTACAAGCAAATCAAGTTTTGATCTAGTCTGACCAAATATTGAAAATCGAAAGCAAACATATTGATCAATTTTTTTAAAATTTTATTTTGAAGGTACACTACAACGACCGAATCTGATACAAGAATCATACCTTACTCTAATCTAATCCTATTCTACTCTACTGATCATGTATGTCAAGTGGCCGAGGCCCTCACCATGCTGCTTAGATTGGAGTGAAGATCCCACTTATACCGTCGATGCTCCCCTGCTCTCACTGTCGATACAGCTCTGACTCCTGACTCTTGAGTTGAGTACGACTGGAGACTTGACCCAGGGGGTCATGGAGAGTTGCATGAAATGTTGCACCTGAGGAGTTTCGAACTCCTGACCTCCCCTGGGCGGGGCAAGACCCCTGGCCAACTGGGCTAGGCTAGTTGGTTCTATTCTGATCAAATACTACAAATATAAAACTAAGAGAAAATTTTATATAGATCCCCTAACGTTTTTCGAAATACTAGTTTGCCCCCCCCCCCCCCCCCAATCTTTAGTTTTTGCTTCATTTCGACCCCCTAACCCTAATTTGGCCGTTAAATCATTTTCCATCCATTCTTGGAAGGGTATGACTGTCTTTTTGGCCTCCTAACTTGTTTGATTTATGCTGCATTTGACTCCCTAATTTTTTTTGGCCCCTTACATTTTTTTTACCCCCTAATAGTTGTGTTTCATGCTGCATTTTCCAAGAATAATTGTGAAATGTCAATAGAATTAGGACTAAAAGGTTTTTTATGGTCTCTAAAAGTCCTAAAAAGTAGTTTTTTTGCCCCTAAAAAAAGTGCAGGGTTTATGGCCCTCATAATTTCAAAATGAGTTTTTATGGCCCGGAGCCATTCTGTTATAACTTCCGTTAAATGGCAGGGGTATTTTAGTAATTGTGTTTAACTAAAAAACAAAAAACTCACCCACGGCCACTGTCTCCACGGCCTATCACTACCACCCTCCCCCTGCATCTCCTCCGCAGCTTGCCAGATATATTATTTTCTTGGAATCCATTAGTAGCATATCCTCTCGTATTCACCCAATATGCAGTACCAGTTCCCCCCTTGAAGGACGTGGTGAACGCCTGGCCACAGCCTTCTGCACTGACTTCGACGGTCTGAAAAGTCCGCCACCGCCACCCACTTTCACAGCCCACACCCTGTGGAGTCTGATTTTAGCTTTGTTGATCTCGTCGTCACCCCCCGGCTTAATCCATTTCTTGCTGTGTCTTCGATTCACAAAGTAGCGCCGCCGTTTGTTTTACAGTAGTTATTATTTTCCGATTTTGTTTTTGTGTTTATATTTAATGATTTGGGAAAGAAGAAGTGAAGGGATGATAAATTCACAAGTCTGTCAATCCCCTGAATTTATTTTGATGACATGTTCCAGGAGATCTTCACCGCCGACGCTAACGACAAAGAATTAGAATATGAAGTTGGGAGAAGATACGACGACATGGCTGGGAATGGGTGGCGACAGAGGAACTGGGAATGAGCGATTGGCGGTGGTGGCGTGGAATGGGAGCCGGAAAGTTGCCGGAGTGGTTGTTCGGGAATTCGCATGCGGTAGAGGCTAGGGACGGTGACGATGACGCCATCGATGAAGTCATGATGACACATGGCTGATTTTTTAATTAGTTTAACCATAAATAAAATAAAATTACTAAAATGCCCTTAACGGAAAACCAATGTTATAACAGAATTGTCCTTAAGGCCACGAAAACTCAATCTAAAATAATGCAGGGCCACAAAAACTCATTTTGAAATTATGAGGGCCATAAATCCTTTTTTTTAGGGGCCAAAAAACTATTTTTTATGACTTTTAGGGGCCATATAAAACCTTTTAGTCTAGAATTAATTACCCTAATAAAATATTTGAAAAATGTATTTTCCAATGTAAATAATCACTTGGAAATTGCATTTTTCAATGTATTTTTGAAATTTTTAAATAATCAATTTCTCTTACAAACTTTATTTTTATTATAATATACACTATCCCGGTTTATTTATTTATTTATTGAACTCTAATATCTTTAATTTCAACATCAATCACGTTTACATTTTTAGATTTTTCTCACTGTACATGCTCATGTACAATCACACTGAGTTTGAACGATATTTGATAGTCTCTATGAAATTGGAGGTGATGTATGTTAATATGAAGAGATCCTTTACAAAATTAACAAACGGGTAGAATTTTGTTTTAATAAGAGTGATTAATTTTAATTTTGTTCTCATTAGGGTGATTAGAGTAGTTTCTTATTTGAGAACATGAGAAAGTCTCAAATAAGGGCAGATCAAAAGAAGACCAATTTTTACGAGATTATGTGTTATTGTACAGTTATTTTAATTATTTGAGTTATTTTTGTTTGGACTTGATGTTTTTATACTTGAGTTTGATTTTTTTTGGTTTGATCTTTTATATAATTTGATGTTTTAGGTTTTAGGCTTGATGTTTTGTTTTTTTATCTTTTAAATTTTGAGCAATAATTTTTCACTTTATTTCCTTGATCTTTTATGTTATATAGCCTAAATAATTAAAATTATTGTATAGTTACCTCAAATTTTGTTGAAAGGTGATCTCCTTTTAACATGCCCTTACTTTAATGGGAATATACAGAAGACGCTCTCTTCTTATTTTAACCATCAACTAATTATAATTATGTTATAATTTGAGGTAGAATAAATTAACTCTCTAGATTAATTTTAGTATTATGGAATTTAATTTTGCTAAATAAGAAATCAATTAATTACCCTAATCAAAAAAAATTCTATCATTGTTAAACTTATATTTTTCGAAAATTTAGGGGGCCAAAAAGACAGTTATACCCTTCCAAGAATGGATGGAAAAATGATTTAACGGCAAGGTTAGGGCTAGGGGGTTAAAATGAGAAAAAAGTAAGGTTAGGGGGCCATTTTGACCCCAAAATTCGATGGGGGCCAAACTGGTACTTTGGCAAACGTTTGAGGACCTATATAAACTTCTCTCTAAAACTAATTGTAAAACAAATTGCCAAATTTTTTTTTAAAAAAATCACATATGGTGTAACACGTGGCCTCATTAGAGTGCGACACGTGTCACCCACATATGCACAACCACTATAGCGCGGCCCACATGTTCTCCCTTGTTTCTCTCCCTTCCTCCCCACTTTATTCTACCTTCTCACCACCACTACACCCATTTTTTGGTTTCTAATTACCTACTCACCAACTTCCACAGCACCTAGAAACCACCATTACACATGCTATAAGCACATCATATCCCCCATCTTCACTCTCTTCTCTTTCTCTAAATATGTTGACGGAGGTGGAGGTTTCTATATCACCGAGATTTTCGGACGTGAAACTTTTGACATCACTAACAAACGTGAAGCTTTCCTCGTGGAGGCACTTTTGGGTAAGTCTACCATTATCTAAATATCCGGTAACTAAATTTAGAGTTCAAAGGAGAACTTTTTTTTTTGACATAAAAGTCTATGTTTAATATATGTTTGGAATAAACAGAATACTGAATCTTTGAAAAGTAAGCACAAACTAAAATGACAATACTTTTAGCTAGTTGAAGCAAGTTCTTAACAAACTAATTCACTCCAACTTGCCAAAATGTTGGAGATTGCAATTTCCGCTTAAATCCCAGCCTTAGTCGCTTAATAATCCAGTCCACAATCACTTCATTAATTGAAACTTGATCACATGTTCATGCCCATGAATACAAGAGAAACGTGTAGCATTAGAATTTGTCAGACAAATGTGTACCGAATCATATATGATTGCCCGTGCATGCTTCACTTTCTTAGCCAAGAGCACTCTTTGTATGCAGTCATAACAGTCTTAATAATTTGGGTATTTCGTTTGTAACCTCTCAACTGTACATTTTATGTAATCATCAACTTCTTCTCCAGTAGCTTTCTTCTTACCATATCAAATCGTCGAAGGAGAAGTCTATCTTCATAACGTGCGAAACATAAAAAATTGAACCGTGTGTACATGACCATGTATCTCCTCGTATCTCTTCTTTCTGCTCGTTTCATCTTCTTTCAAAAGACAGTACAATTTAGCTTGAGTGGCTAGTTCATTCACTCTAACCCTCTCAAAGTTGATGACAGTCGGGGTAGCATCTCTCATGTAATCAATGTACTTGCTCCAGTTTCTATAGTCTCCACATGCTAACAAGTAATCTTTTTCCATTGCCAAAGGTATATGACCATTTGAACCCATACCTAAACCAGAGGCGGATCCAAAGGGTGGCAAAGGGTTGCAACTGCCACCTTGAAAAAATAAAAAATAAAATTTAGTAGTGCTAAATTTGAAAATTTTATAATTTTGCCCCGGATGTTTTTTTTAATAAATACTACTAACACCCAATGATTTGTAATTGTTTCAAAAAATCCCACCTAAAATCAAAACAAATTCCTAAGCCTCAAATTAAAAACATTCAGAATCGTATTTGGATTATTTTGGACACGTTTTTTTTATTTTGTTTGTTTATTAGTACTTTTTAAGAATTATTGACTCGTTACCGTAGAATGAAAGACAAAAAAAAATCCAGTCATAATTTTGCCCCACTACTCTAATAATCTTGGATCCGCCCCTAAACAAATTATATCTCTCGTTTCCTTGAATTGTAAATGCTCGATTACTTGTTGGGTGAATAGGGTGAAGTAGTAATGTTGATCATTCCCTTTTGCGCACTTCGCCTTTCCCTTGAGTTGGTTGAGGTGTGTGAGACAATCTTTGATAGAATTCTTCTCCGACACCATCGTCAATTTGAATATTGGAGCATAAGTAACCGACATCACATACTCATCATCCTTTGACTTTGGATCCGTCAACTTATAGTTACACCTATTCAACATTCGTCATAAATTATCACACTGCGATGAACTGCATCACCCCCTTCCCGGTATCCAATCAAGTACTTGTCGATCTTCATGATAAATGTCGTGGTGGAAATCTTGTTGCCCATTTCATCCAAGACTATAATTGTCAATGTTCCAACCGGGCTAAACTTGTTAAGGTGTGTCGTTGGAAATCTAGATACCTTGGTGCCAAACTTGGAACACATGTCACCCAATTGATTCAGTCAATCTAAAAATTCATCCGTCTCATCCCTCCCTATCTTCAACCTAAGAACAATGTTCTCAATCTCATCTAAATCCCACAAAATAAGAGACATGGCATCTTCATGTTGAGTAGTATGATACCCATAGCACAAATAAAAAAAGTATTAGGATATTCCGCAAATGCGACCTCTTATTGTATTATTTTTTGATTGTGATATGTGATGTGTTTTATTAAATCCTTATAATGAATGTGTTATTCCGTCCCCGTTTTATAGAGTAGTCAATTTCGTTCTGAAAATGAAGTTGAAGAACTGGAATTGGCCAACACAGAAGATTCCAACCTATGCTTATTTGCCTACAGATCAAGTGTTAGTGTCACTAAAGTTTAAATTGGCTTTCGAGTTTGCTTTCAAGAAATATTCCAAAATAGTACATATTCGTTTTGTTGAGGTACATGATTATCCAAAAGTTGGTCTTCAAATCGGCTTGTATGATAGTCATCCACCATGCGGGCATCTTTTGGTAGCTTAACATTGGCCCATTCGCATCCTAATACATGAAATATGTATAAATGCAGATTATCTGGAAGAAGAACAATTTACCTCCCATTTATTGTTATTAGAAGTTTTGATGACCCATGAGGTTGGGCACATATTAGGTTTAGGGCACTCGGAAGATGAGAAGTTGATCATGCACGAGGAAGCACCAAGGGTTGGTTATAAAAGAAATCCTAGGATTATTACCAAAGAAGACATGACACAGATTCAAAAGTTGTACATACAGTAGTCTTTTTTAGTTCATGCCTCAAGTTTTGTACTCGTACATGATCGATTAAGTTTATTGAATTGATCTTCACAATACTACTAATTACTTACAAAGTTTCAATATAACTACAAATTGCCTACATAATAAGCATACAAAAAGGAATTGAATTTAACAAGAAAAATCAAGTGCAGATGTAAGAGCAAGTCCAACAGTTTCCCCAAGTTGTGGAATTTCAATAAATTTAGGGAATTTGAGCCATTTTTCAGCTCCAACAGTTTCCCTATCTCATTCCCCAACTTGGGGATTTTGAAGAAATTCCCATGTTACTTCCCCAAATCTGTAGAGAGAGAAAAAATATCTGGGGAAGCAAAATTTAATGCTTTTGCATTTATGACTGATTATTTTCCTATTCATGTGTTTATCTTTATTTTTTAACAAATTAAATATACATTTCAAATGTAAATATCTTTAGTTATATACAACAAAAAATTATAAAAATAATATATTCTTAATTTTTATATTTTAACGAACGTAACAAGATCTTACATGACTATGTTCGCATCCATATATAAATTTGAATATTATCATGTGAGATTTTGTTGTGTTCATTGTAATGTGTATTTAATTATATATATTTTCACATTTTTTCATTATACGTAATTTAAAATATCAAGATTTCAAAATATATTTAAATAGTGAAAACATAAATAAAGAGATAAAATACTAAAATATAATGCACATGCATTAAATTCTAATCCCCACACTAGGAAAGTTGTTGGAGTTGAAGCAAAAAAATATAGAGATCATGGGGATGTAGTATTTATATCTTGGAGAATCTTGTAGGGAAACTGTTAGACTTGCTCTTAGGATCCTCCTTTCAATTTTATACCAACATGGTTTTGCACACTGATTTCTATAGCACGTGTGATTTTATACCTCCATACACACATGGACTCTCACTTTATTGCACTATGTTCCTAGCTAGAACATCAAAAAACTGAATTGGAATTTGAGCAAGAATTTTGATAAGGACACTTGGTTCGATGACATCAGCTCATGAAACAAATGGAATTGGTGTTGTAAATTAAAACACTAGAGAAGATGGAAAAAATCAGAAACCAGTGATGGGGTTCTTTACTATAATAATTGTGTTGGTTTTGGATTCTCTCAACAGCCTTAAATCCCTTGAATCCTATTTTCTGGGAATAGTTAAGGTGTTGGAATCCAAGCAACAACCTGAGGTGATTTTGTTTTTACGTTTTTTTTTTTTTTTGGCAAAACAATCCAAAAGGATGGGAGGATTATATTAGGCTCCTCAAACCTGTTAAAAGACAATAACAATAAAAGGAAGGCCGAAGCCAGAGTTATAGTGATACAATGAGTGAGCACAAGACTCATGAAGCAATATATTTGCTTCCAAAAGAATGAAAAAAATAGGCTAGGGAACTAAAACTAAACTCAACACAATAACTTATAACCACCGAACAATTTAGAGAATCGTCGAAACAAAACTCAATTTAGTCAAGAGGTCAAGATAAAGGTGAGAGACTATTTACAACAAAAATATATCCTAGCCCTTTCAGAGTCCCACATATTCAGAGTAACAGGAGGCAAGCTCCTTGTAGCTCCAAGTCTTCAGGCAAAATGGAAACCATGGTTCTGTTGGAATTACCACCAGACTTCAGAATCAGAGTCATTGGTCTGTGACATCTGCAAGATAAGAAAACTAGTTAGTAGTATCCATTCTAGAGATTCTCAGGGAAGGAGTGCCCATTTGGCCTAATCTAAGCATACCCTGTATCTCATTAGTAAGTGCACCAAAAGTAAAAGAGGCACCATGCATAGATTTCAGACATATTTTTGCAAGAGCATCAGCAGGTAGATTTGCTTCTCTATGGACATGAATCAGTTCATAATTAGAAATGCATAGCCTAATGGAATCTGCCAGATTGAATAGTTTCCAGTGTGCAGTGATAGGGTTCAAAATGGAAGAAATTGCATTAAGACAGTTAGACTCTATAATGATAGAATCTGAATATCTACTAGCAAGAGAGACATCAAATTGAATGGTTTATTTTCTGCCTCAAAGGGGGAATTGGCAAAGGTAAAAGAGCAGTGGCCAGAAATAAAACCACCCCTGTTATCCCTGATGATTGTGCTAATGCCAACATTTAAAGAGGAACTGCACCATGCTGCATCTACATTGAATTTTAGACCAGACAATGGCTTGGACCAAGCAATTTTGAAGATTCTTGGTTTAGGGGACCTTTTGCCAAGAGGTAGAAAACTACGATTAGCAATCTCATAATCTATAGGGGATGATATATAAAAAAGTTTAGCACAGAAGATTAGGAAAAATTGCTCTTTGATTTGTCTAAGAATATGAACTGATGAGGCAGGGACATTATCATATAACCATTTGTTCCTAGCTTTCCAGAGAATTCAACAAGTAATGGATGGAGTGAGTCTAATGATTAAATTATGCAGCTCACTTAGTCCATTATATGTAAGATAAAAGGAGAGCCTATCCCATATGGATGAAAAAACCCTGTCAGAGATACCCTTGAAGCCATGCAATGATTTCCAAATGCCTACAGTGAACTCACATGAGTTAAAGAAGTGATCTAAAGAGTCCTCATGGTTACACTTGAAACACTTAGATGGTAAACATATATGCATTGATTTCAAAATGTTGTCAAAAGGAAGAAAAGAGCTGATCAATTTCCACATAAAGACAGAAACTTTTTTCTGTAATCTAGGATTCCATAGATGATGAATGGAAGAGATATTACCCCTAGATTGTCTGAGTTTGTTATAAGTTAACTTAAAAGAGAAATTTCCTTTGATGCCAAGTTTCCATATCAACCTATCTTCTCTGTGCTCCTGCAGCTGAGTTTCCTGTAAAACAAGAAGAGTATCAGGGGATAGATGTGGGGATAGCTGTTGCATAAAATTGGATTTATCATTAACAAATGATGCAACCGTGCTATCAAGAGAAATGGTAGTGATAGAAGGATCATAGTGGTCCATTAAAGGACCCTTATCCATCCAGTTGGAGGACCAAAAGTTACAGTCCCCCTTTCCAATGATGACTCTAGAGTTAGATTTAGCCCATGCATTGACTTTACAGATCCTCTTCCAGTTAGAAGAAGATTGAAAAGAAACTGGAAGGGAAGCTATGAGGTGAGTCCATAAAGCTTCAGCTTGTTGGAACTTCCACCATAACTTAACAGAACAAGTTTCGATAATGGAGTGAATAGATCTAAAACCTAACCCATTCTGGGAAATGGGAATGCACAAGTCATCCCATTTTCTCCAAGATTTTTTAGGCTTCGTTTCATATTCACCCAGATGAAAGTGGCCAGTTTCCTTTCAATCTTTCTAACTACTTGCTTAGGGGGAGCAATAACAGACCAAATGTGTTGAGCCAGTGAGTAAATGCAAGAATTACTAAGAGTAATCTTGCCACCTGTTGATAACCATTTATTCTTCCAATTTTGGAGTTTATGATCAATGGTTTCAAGTAAAGGATTGAAATGAACATTAAGAGCTCATCCTTTAAAAATAGGTACACCTAGATATTTAAAGGGAAAGCAGACTATTTTCATTTCAAGAGTTCTTTTGATGGAATTAACTTGAACATGAGAGGCATGCATACTTATAAAAATATCACTCTTTTTATAGTTAATTTTTTGACCAGTTACCTCTTCAAATTTTGCTAAAAAAGCTTTGAGTCTAATCAAAGTTAATTTATTAGCATTTAAGAAGACAACTGTATCATCAGCATAACTGAAGTGTGAAATATGTAATGAGTTGGCAGGCAAGTCAAAATACTTTAAACTACCCTTTTGAAAAGCAAAAGATAGGCTTCTAGTAAAAGCCTCTGTAAAAATATTGAATAAGAAGAGAGAGAGGGGGTCACCCTGTTTTATACCTCTTGTTGGCTGAAAAAATCCAACTGGCTTACCATTAATCAGAATTGAAAACCAAACATGTGAGAGATTTTGTATGATGCTAAAAATGAATTTACCATGAAATCCAAATTTATGGAGAAGAGCTTGTAAAAAATGCCACTTAACCCTATCAAACGCCTTTCTAAGATCAAGTTTTATGATGCAATTAGGTTCACTACTCTTTCTATTTAAAAATCTGACCATTTCTTGAAGGAAGATAACATTATCAGAAATGTCCCTTCCTTTCATGAATGCAGATTGATGAGGAGAGATGATCTTTGACATTAAAGGTTTTAGTCTTTCCATGAGAATTTTAGAACAAATTTTGTTCAGAACATTGGAGAGGCTAATAGGCCTATAGTCATCAAAGGAAATAAGAGTGTCCTTTTTAGGAATGATAGTGATCCAGGTACTAGCTACCCCTCTTGGAATTTCCTTATCTTGTTGAAACTCAGAAACTGCTGCAATGAGATCAAGTGATATAGTATCACAAGATTTTATAAAAAAAATTGGGCAGTAAAACCATCAGGTCCTGGGGTACTATTTTTATTGAGGGCAAAGACAATCTCCCTGAGTTCAGGTAAAGTGACTGGACTGAGAAGTTTCTGATTTTCTTCATCGGTGATGAGCTTAGGGATTTGACTAAGGAAATGGGACTGAAAGAGATCACAATCTTGAGAGCTATCATCAGAGAAGAGATGTTGATAGTAGGAAATAGCTTCATTTTCAATATCTGCTATATTATCTAACCAAATACCATTAGAGCTTTTAATTTTAGTGATATTGAGTCTGCTCTTTCTTTCCTTAACAGAGTTATGGAAAAACTTGGTATTTTTGTCTCTCTCTTTAAGCCATTTGACTCTAGCTTTCTGTTTCCAGAAATGCTTATGTTCAGCAACTGCTCTAATTAACTTAGTTTTAGCAAGTTTTAGTTTTATAAGTTCATCAGGTGAGTTGTTGAGGTCAAAAGCAATTTCTTGATCCTCTAACTCACCCTCTGCTTTTTCAACATTCTCATGAACATTGCCAAAGTGATCTCTGTTCCAAATTTTGAGAACCTTTTTCAACCTTATTAATTTAAGGAAAAATACCTTCAAGCCAGATTCAGAAATTGGCTGCTGTCAACTGTCATTGATGACAGTCCTGAATTCAGGTCTTTTGTACCAAGTATTAAGGAATCTAACTGGTCTAGGAGAAGACTAAATAGAGCTACTAATGGTGAGAAGAAGAGGGTTATGATCTTAAGTAGCTCTATTGAGTATTTGTATAGAGGAAACAGGGAATCTAGAACTCCACAGTGTGGTACATAATCCCCTATCAAGTCTCTGCCTAGTGGGGATTCTTCTCTTATTTGACCAAGTGAAGAGGTTCCCATCAGTGTTAATATCTTCTAATGCCAAAGAATTAATGAAATCATTAAAGTCCCTGATACTACCTAATTTAGAAGTAGCAGAGCCTTTATATTCATTAATTGAAGTGATGACTTTAAAATCTCCTATGAGGAGGGAAGCAGAATGATTATAAGAAAGAAGAGAGGACCAAAGATCTTGGCCCTGTTTGCCAGAGCTTATCTGTAGATCAGTTCAATTCAGTTCAGTTCAGTGAAATGTAATTTGATGAAATTCAGGTTAATTCAGTCATGCTGATTCCATTTTTCAATACATCAATTTTACTTCAGTTCAGTTCAGTTCAGTGACATCAAGAAATAAGCTCTAGTAAACAGGGCCCTTTTCTACCTATTTTAGTTCTTACGCCATACACAAAAAATGCATCCATGTCATTTCCAAGGGAAGTACATGTAAGGTTAACATGCAAAAATCGTAAATGATCATTGATGAGTGAGACAATGATGTTAGAGGACCAGAATAACCAAATCTGACCAGAGCATCCAAACATACAATTATCAAAATGGAGCAGCTGTCTATAAATGTCACATATAGAATTATCATGCATGGGTTCAATGATACATACAAGATCAAATCTATGTATGAGAGTCAAGTTACTCAATCTATCAAGGGATGTTTCCATTCCTCTAAGATTCCAAACTAAAAATTTTGAGTTGATGTATTTCATAAGGAAACTTCTGTTGAGCTTTTTGACCTAGTCATAACCCTATTTAACTGTGTTACATAGGAGTCATTTTTAGGTTTTGAAGATTTTTGACCTTTCTTTGAAGTTTTCTTCTGATTAACCAAAACATTTGTACTTACCTGTGAGTCACTTACTTTTTCACTAACTTCTTCACGATGTGGAGAAAGATCCTTGTGTACTGAAGTAGATTCATCTTGCTCCTCACTGGTTGAAAGCACCTGAAACCTATTCTGGAATTTCTTCTTACTGTGCTTAGTTAGAGAGATGGTATCATCCTTAACAGCCATCTTGTCTTTCCCTCTATTTTTCATTGGGTCAGAATTTGGGAGTAGATAAAGATTTCTCTTTATTTACATTTCTGACTGGAGAAGAAAACTGTGATTCAATGACATGTTGAGGAGAGCCATAAACTGAGAGTTCTGGAGAGGAGTTGACAGAAGGCTGTTGTGGCAGAATATCTGTGGATGGAGTATCCTTGATTTCAACAATCTATGGAAGATCAGAAGCTTGACCCTTAAGTGTTACATGATTTAGATTTCCAGTAAAATGAACCTCAGATAGGAGAACATTCTGGATGGGACTAGCAGGCATATTTTCAGAATCCAAGACATCAATAGTAACTGGCAAAAGCTCAGAGGTTACTAGTACAGGAACCAAAAGATCAGGAATTATTTCAGGAGGCAAATCAGCATGGGCCAAGACATCAGAAGTTTTCTCAACACTAGTAGTAGTAGTAACCTTGGCCTTAGGGACATAGTTCTTTTTAAGCCTCTGCGATTTATCAAAGTTATGGAAATTTGTCTTGTGAGGGCCTTTCTGAATTGGGATAAAGACAGAGGGACCAGCAACTTGAGACTCCATCTGATGTGGTACATGGAGGCTAGTGTTCACATAATCAACTTTTATAACATTTTGGATATCACCATTCTGAACATCAGGTTGATTGGGTTGAGCAACAACATTCTGAACAGGTTGAGGACCTTGCCTAGGTTTTCTGAGTTCAGGGTTGATGTGAATTTTCCACGTAGAACACTTAGTTTTAGCGGACTTGCAAAAGAAACACGAACTTGATATGATAATTATTCAACAGTCGACAAATAATTACCTAACAACCGTCAAATAATTACCTGGAGAACCACGAACCACCGTCCCTAGGGCGACTGCAACCGAGTCTTAAAATTGAACACACGGCTCAAAGTCGAAATTCCCGAATCAGGAAATCTCTTATATTAATCTTAATCTTAAAGTCTGTCTATTACAATGAGAAGAGCAATATTTATAACCCTAATAAAATTCCTAATCCTACCAATAATCTAAGAAAATAATAATCAACTCGTACAACTATAAGGAAAATAAATATAATCTTACTAAGATTAAAACACCAATTTAGGAAAAACTCTAAAGCTTGGTAAGGAAAAAATCTAACTAATTATTTTATGATATTTGATACCATATTCGTATCATACTCCCCTTCTTCGGAAAGAATTGTCCTCAATTCTTGAAATTCTCCATCTCCAAGCAGTATAAGTAAATGACTTCCATAGATTGAAAATGCCACGTGCTTGTTTCTACCAATTCCAGCTTGTATTGTTCTTCCTGGATTTGAATGAATTCTGCCTCTTAATGATCCTTTATCAAAGAGAATATGCATATCCTAAGGTTCATCTTTATCTCTTAAAGGAACAATCTCTTTCTCAGCACCTTCATATTGAAAATGAACAACTGTGGGATGAACTAATTCTCTCTCTTTAACTTCATCCTCTATACCAATATTAAATATTGATACTTCACGACTTCCTTCAAGATGCTCTTCTTTAATACTATCATCATGAACATTAAAGACTGAAAGGTCAAGGTAGATCTCAACATCATCATCATCATCGATATTTTCATCTCCATCATTATCAACAACATCATCATGACTAGCATCAGGGTCAAGTACTTGTCGTTCATCGCAATCCATATCATCAATTATCGGAGAACTTATTTGATTGTCATTGCTAACATAAACACCATCATCAACGTCATAAGGAAATTGGTAATGCAAAGGTATTTTAGAAACAAGATCAGTTTGTTGCTCAATTCCCCTATCAGAAGATAAACCTGGCAGTTTTTTGGAAAACACATCATCAAATTCCTCCAACGACGATTTCACCATAGAACTACACGCACTATCAAGCTCTTTGCCAACTTTTTTCTCACTGAATAATAAAGATTGTTTCTGAGCAGTGTATTTTGTGATAGTTACTTCGGGATGTGACAAAGGAATAAGCTTAAATCTTTTGTTCCCTTTCGTAATCACGTATTCATTGGACCTCTCATAGTGTAGAACTTCACGAGTAAGTTGCCATGGACGTCCTAGAAAAAGATGACACACACCCATAGGTACAACATCACACAAAATTTCATCCTTATAACCACCCATCGCAAATGCAATCCAAGCTTGATGAGTAACTGTTACTTCATCACCATCACTAAGCCATCGTAGTCGATAAGGTTCTGGATGGTCTTGAACAGGTAGCTTCAATTTCTCTATCACTATGCTGGAAACCATATTTGAACAACTTCCACCGTCCACTACGATATTGTAAACCTTCTCTTGGATATGACAACGGCCATGGAATAGTTTTTCTTGTTTTTCCTCTTCACCTGCCACCGATGATTTTGGTATATCTTGATTCAATTTATTCTTCATGGTACAAGGTAAAAATCTTCTATCAAGATGTTTCTTCAACTTAGTCCATGAGTCGATCTTTGATTTTCCCTCACGTTTTCGTCTATATTTTAAGGTATCATACCATAACCATGCAATCCCGGTAAGCTTTAGAACTGCTTTCTTGAATTTTTTTCTTTCATCATATTCTTTGAAATCAAAAACTCTTGCAGCACGCTTAATCCATTCCAAATAAGTACTTGGATATATAATGGCTCCTCCGAATTCTGAAATTTCCAACCTCTCTTGTTTCATTAACTCCACCAATTGGGCTAAGTGTGCACTAGTACCATTGTCTCCAATCATGATCGTTTATGAATGAGAATTCATAAAAACTGGGCTCTGATACCAAATTGATGTGAATTTTCCACGTAGAACACTTAGTTTTAGCGGACTTGCAAAAGAAACACGAACTTGATATGATAATTATTCAACAGTCGTCAAATAATTACCTGGGATATGATAATTACCTAACAACCGTCAAATAATTACCTGGAGAACCACGAACCACCGTCCCTAGGGCGACTGCAACCGAGTCTTAAAATTGAAGACACAGCTCAAAGTCGAAATTCCCGAATCACGAAATCTCTTGTATTAATCTTAAAGTCTCAAAATCTGTCTATTACAATGAGAAGAACAATATTTATAACCCTAATAAAATTCCTAATCCTACCAATAATCTAAGAAAATAATAATCAACTCCTACAACTATAAGGAAAATAAATATAATCTTACTAAGATTAAAACACCAATTTAGGGAAAACTCTAAAGCTTGGTAAGGAAAAAATCTAACTAATTATTTTATGATATTTGATACCATATTCGTATCAAGGGTGTAGATGAATGCATTGATCATCATAGTGCCCTATACATTTACAATGGAAGTAATACTGTGGGAGGTCTTCAATGTCAATTGGTAACTTAACTACCCCATATTCAACACCATCTTCTTCTATCCCTACCCTGATATGATTAGGAAGCTTATGTTTAACATCAACTTCCACACAGATTTTTATAACTGAGGGTCTAGATAAGGTGGCAGTAGCAAGATCCATTTTAATAAATTTACCTATCTGATTGCCCATGAATTGAATCATAGCATGGTTGTAGAAGAATATAGGTACCTTAGGGATGTTTACCCAGAATGGCACTATAGAAGACTCAGCTTCAGGGGAGAAATCCATTGTCCATTTCAGAACCTTCATAGAAGCTCCTGCAAAACTCCAATTCCCTCTGAGCTAGAGCCTTTGGTAGTTCTCCTTGAGTTGAAATCGAATCAGAATGTGTCTATAGTCAATAGAGCCCAATTGATACTTCCTTTTGAATTCAACAGATTTGAAGGCTTCTTGGAGAGACTCCATAGTTGGTTTGCCCTGAGCAAACTTGCCTATGAGAGCATTCTGATAATGAGAGGCAAGAGTTTCATCTTCTTTTCGTGTAACAATACAGGCGATCTCTCCTTTGTATAGGGTTCTGAGATTGATTTCAGGATTGCATGGCAGTGAGGTACTCAGAGGTGGGAGTCGATTGGCTAGAGCGTTGAGAAAGGAGTTAGTTGGACCGCGCTCGCCGCGATTAGGCGGAGGCGCCGCAATGGCGCCGGTGGAGATGTAACCGTTTATATGTCAGAACGGTCTAATTTAGGGAGTTCCGCAGTGGCGGAAAAGAGGAAAAGTGGTCAGAGAAAAAGGAAATTGTAGAGAGAAGAGAGAGCATAAGTTTTAGAGAGATAGCAACTTAATGCTATATTGATGTTAATGTTTTTACGGTCTAATGAAATTTTTGACTCTGCCACGTAAACCACTTTTATATCACTTCAGGACTTGTACCTTTATCATTTCGGTTTTTCTAACAATGGCACTCGATAACAGTTCGTAGATTTCATCGTTAATTACAATATTTTGTTAGTAATTGTGTTGATCATAATTACATTAGTACATGATTATCTGTAAATCTTAGTAATTACATTAATTGTCATAATTACATCGCAAATACACATACGTATCCTAATAAAGTTGTATTTATTGTTAATATACATGTTAGTAAATAAGTTAACTATTAAAATTTTTAAAATAATAGAATGAATGTAGAATTTAGTGGTTTTTGTGATATTGAATTATAAAATTTTGTAAGTCGAACAACCACTTTTTTTTTTCTTCTTTTTGGCATCTTATAAATCAATGGAGAAAAAACCCCTAATATGAATAATTAATATGTGGAGTAATTTTGAAGCAATAACAAATTCGAGTAATTCTCCTGTAAGACAGCCTCACCTATGAGACAAAGCCAAATAAGCAAAATTTCATTGATCCCACCTCATCAAATCATGACGTTACATCATCAAACATCGGTGCAAGTTCATCAAACACGTCACCTCATCAAAACTTTTGTGTCAATTCATCAAATCTTGTCAAAAAAATGTTTATTTGGTCCTGCCTCATGGTGAGGCTGCCTCACCCAAGAATTGGTCAACAAATTATAGTAATACACAACAAAATTTATTATTTCATAAAAGGTTTTTCAAAATGATTATTATGTAAACAAAAGTTCGAGTAAAACCAAATTTGAAGTTAAATAATATAAAAATTAGTAATATTATTTTTATAGAGAAGAAAAAACAAATTAAACTTGTTTATAGGAATTTTTATATTAATATTATATTTTTATTGTTTTATTGGAATATTTTAAAATACTAGATTTGGTATAATAAATAATAATAACAGTGAAAGTATATCTTAAATTACAAGTGTACAGATAATAATTAAGATGCATGATGCTGATTTTTTTTTTTTTTTTAATAACCGCGGGTATGTTTGATTAATTCACGGTTGTGTATAACTAATAAATTATTAGAACCATTTCTTGATCCGTGTATGTTATACTTGATTAGGGACGATACTAATTTTCTCAGCGGGACGATACTAATTTTCTCAGCGGGATATTATACGTTATTTGTGAACATCCTTGTTACGAAAATGGAACAGTTGTGAATATGCCATGTAATCATTTAATATGCCACAAATTAAACATAATATGCCATGTAATCATTTAATATGAGTGCTCCATCTATGAATTCTGATAATACATACTAAATATGTTACATATAACTATTCAATTGGTAACAACTGCATTTGACTGATATTAAGAAATTTATGATATGATTAATTTGATAACTTTTCTAAAAAAAAAAAAAAGAGAAAAGACAATATGATTTGATAAATTGTCTTCCTTGCGTTTCTGTTCATGGTGGTTGGTTGACTTGTGGATATGTTGGTAGTTCAAAACTACTCCATCAAAATTAAGTTGTCAGCTAAATATCCTATACATAAATCACCAAGGTAATCTTCTCAGTTTCCATGGAGATAACCAATGCCTCCACCTGGTTCCTGTTACTGATCTTCACCGTAACCATTCATCAATCCTTCGCAGCACGAACATTACAAGGCAGCTTGCCGCCGCCGGCCCACCTGGAAATAACCTTTTCCATGCTGGACGTGCTCGGCGGGAAAGACCACCGCGCCGCCGCTCAAAAACCAGTAAACAGTCATTTTAACAACCGCCTTCCCTTCTCCAAACCCCGAGGATATTATAACCCTCCGACAACGGCTGTCGATCCCGGGCCTATGTCGGCGGTTTTGCCGTCTCAGATGACCCTCGATCTGGACGGGATCAGCATGTCGTTTCCGGCAGTGGCATCTCTCCAGGAAATGGAGCTGGGGGCCGTGACGCCGATAGACGAGGACATTTACGGCGGCGGTGCTACGGCGGCGTCGTTTGTCGGGAAGGCGCAGGGGGTCTACGTGGCCAGCTCGGACGGCGGGAACGGGACTCATGACCACATGTTGGCTATGACAGCTAGCTTTTTCAGCAGCGGTTACAGGGACCGGCTCAAGTTCTTCGGAGTGCACCGGGATGATGCCGGCGAGTCGCATGTGGCGGTGATCGGCGGTTCCGGGAGGTACCGTAACGCTAATGGGTTTGCGACGGTGAGGACGGTTAACGTGAGCGCTAGCTCCGAAGAAGTGTACAAGCTATTAGTGTTCAGTGTTAATCTTGGCTAGTATTGTTTTTGTAGCTTTTGCGTATTTATATAAATAAATTACATATGAATAATACCAATATTGTTTTGTAAAAATCCAAATTTCTTACTGATTTGGATTATCGGTGATAAGTTATGAGAATTGTGGCAATTCCGCAATTGTACATGTCGAAAGATATGTATGAGAAAACAGTTCGTAATATTTAAAAAATGAAAAGCAATGTTCATTCGTGATACCGAAGAAACGTAGAAAAGAATCAAAATGCTACCAGAGAAAAATCGGGACTATTTAGATAATGTACTCCATTCAAATCGCCCAAATTTATAGTGGTTATATATGGCTCCAGATTACAAATGGATTTGTGAAGAATTATAACACGTAGATGTGGCCGTTTGGGTAAATGATCTGGGTTGAGGCATGTTGAATTAAAATGAGTATTGAATAGTGATGTGTCGTGTCGGATTGATATGATCAATTATCCCTAAAGGAACTAGAATAGTTATTCGATTCAAAAGGTGTGTGGAATAAACGATGTAGTTTTGTGGTTATTGTTTAAGCTAAATCGGTAAACTAGGAATTATTTCGATGACATGATATTACTGTAATTTGTTGTAATTATATACTGCTATAATTAATTAGCTTACGTGATTATTTTTGGTTAATTCCACACCCAAAAATGGTTGGATATTCACCACAAGATATGGTAATTACAGCACTACATAGGATGATGTGATTATATATGCATGTGATATATTCTGATTACATGTGATATACTGTGATTAGATATTCTATGGTCATATATCCTATAATTAATTATCTGATATTATCAATTGGCTAAGTCGATTATATGGAATATTAACTAAAATATTGTCTAAATAAAAGTAGCAAAATTAGATATTTACAGCTAATTATAAATCTAATCATATATATATATATATAGGTGTAATGATTTTGGGTTTGATAAACTTGGGCGAGAGTCATTACATATTTGTTGGATTGACATTTTCGTTGGTTGCGAGAGTAGATGACTGTGAGGTACGTTGATATATTTATACAGATTGTTTAATTCCGATTTTCCCTTTATCATGTTTTTTCGTCATCTATTATGATGAACTGTTTGTTTGTTTCATGTGATTATTTCATTCTCCTATAATTGATCGATTTTTATGTATTTATTTCGTGATTATTACAAGGATTTGTGTGATTTTGCCGATGATCCTCATGTAAGTGTATAGTCTTTTTCATGTTTTGTTATGTTTGAGTATATATATTTATATATATTTTTGTACTTGTGTTTGATGTTTGTATGGATTCTTTCTACTAAATTATGTTTTTGAATTTTTCTTGATAGAGTGTTTGATTTGAAAGCTTTCTTAATAATTAGCACTTTCATTTAGATTTCTCAAATATTTGAATGGGTACTATGTTATGTTTATATAACTCTATTTTTCGTTTTGATGATGATTGTGCTAGAAATGTAAATTTTACTGATATTGTGCATATCATGGAATATTTTGTTTAACCTATATACATCTGTTTTATTTTTTGAATTATATATATATATATTATATATTTAGATATATACACTATTTCGAGTATGGAATTGCAAAGATTGATTTTTTTAAAGTCATTGCTAAGAATCTAAGATTGATATATATTTAGGAAACTCAATATTGGATTTCATAATGACTAATTTTCTTATTGACTCTAAGGAAATTCAATATTGGATTACATAATGACTAATTTTCTTTTTGACTCTACTATAAATATACCAGCTCGATCAAATCCTCCTGCTAGCTTATGTATAATATAAATATATTGCCAATCTGTGTGAATTGCAATAAGGTGTTAAATATCATTGGAAAAATGGTTAATTGGTGTTCAGATTTATTGATTTAGGGTTCAACTGTATTCAACGGATGCTCACATAATTTTGGAAGGATTTCCAGGTATCTGATCAGGGAATGTAGAATGGATCTTTTTTCCCGTCTTATACTAGCTGTATTATTTTGACTACTTCTTTTAGTTGCAGTTATTGATGACACACACACAACTTTGCCTCCTAGTTTAGGACTTTTTGAATGCATTTATGTCTTTTTATCTTGCTTAATGGGTGTCCTAAGCTGATTGAGATGGTTGGTTTGAATAGCTATTGCATCTGTTTAGCTATATGAACCGATAATTATACCTTAGCAGATGTTACAGTTCATCCTAGAAAAATATGATGCGCTATGGAGTTTTTCCTAAATATATACTACCATGAAAATTTTGTTGACGGTTAAATATTGAAGAACCGAGGAAGAGTCATTCATGAATGACGGTTAATATATTATACATATATTATCATATTTTCAAAATTTGGTTTGATTTCACCTAATATTTCATATTACTATCTTAGTACAAGAACTACAATCATTTAACTTTATTATATAAATTAAAATATTTAGATAGTTATTAAAAAATGATCAAATATACCGCACAACGTGCGGGTTAGCCCAACTAGTATTTATCAGAATCGATTTAGAACTTTAGATCAAGTTAAATAAAGCCTAATTGATGTTGAGTTATTTTTGTTAATTTTATATGCATGGTCGAAGTTTGATTTGATATTGAGTTATTTTTGTTAGTCGGATATGGTAGAAATAAGTTTGAGTTCGAATTTACATCATATTATTAGATGTTTTTCCGCTTTGATAACATGACCCTGCCTTAATTAAATCTTATGATTAAGTAATAAAGACTATGCTAAGTTCACATCATCAACTAATAAACTTTACTCAATTTTATAAAAACATCAATAAGTAATTGTCCATATCAACTCAATCATATAAAAGTCATCTGTAGTTTTAGACCATCTTTGGGTCATGGGATAGATTCGATTTTTAGGTTGATCTCGGACTAGGTTTGAACTCATTATTTCTCGAATTATAATTGGACTGTGTGTAAATTGGGTTGAGTTGCTCCATGTTGGACACTCGTGTAAGTTCAACTACCTTAACCCGAATCAACCAGATAAAATAATTCTATTCGAAAAATAAATTCTATTTATTTTAAAAATAAATAAATAGATAATTCTATTCAAGCCATTTAAAAAATAAATAGATAAAAAAAAGTTGTATGAAATTATTTTAATTGCATTATACAAATTTTAAATTTTAATACATTGATTTTCATTTTAGTTTAATTCAATTTAGCGTACAAAAAATTCGTAGCAAATTATTCTAGCATATTATATTGTATCTACAACAACTAAATCAATGGTTACTTTTAGAATACAGACGAGCAAATTGTTCTAGATTCTCCATGCCAAAACGGCAAAACCCAAAAGGGTGCATTTGTGTATTCGGATTTCGGACAACAGAACCACTTAAACAACCAAACCTTCATCTTGCTTGGATTAGGTTCATAATCACAGTGACACTACTAACTCCATGCAATACAAATCAGCTCCACTTATTCACAACCTCTTCATCAATCAATAACTATAAATCCCCATTCATCTTCTCATCCTTAATCATCCAGAATCAACACTAAAGCAAATCATTCAGCCAAACAAACCTTAAACTCTTCGCATCAAAAAATGGCTAAACACTTCTTTCTCATTTGCCTTTTCCTTCTCGCCATTTCCTTCAACTACGCTACCTCAGCCCGAATCCTAGACGAGGACACTCCACAACTGCCGTTCCCCGCCGCCACCTCTCCGGCAGTAATTCCCGATCCCACCGGCGATATCGAAGACCCCGACGTAGTTGCACCGGTTCTTCCCCCTGACGCCACCGCAATCCCCGCCACCCTACCACCAGGTCCACCCTCTCTTCCACTGCCGGCTGGGCCAGGTGCAGTTGTGCCTCCAACCACAAGCGTCCCTCCGGCCACCGCTGCCGCCGCTGGGGTGGTTGCTGGTGCTGGTACCGGTGCCGTTGCCGGAGCAGGAACTGGAGCTGGAATCTCAGCCGGCCACCCCTCTGTAGCATTCTTCATGCATGATATCCTCGGCGGGTCCCACCCGTCCGGCAGGGTGGTGACCGGAGTGATCACCAGCACTGACGCAAACGGGCTGCCGTTCTCCAAGGCAAACAATCAGATATTCCCAATCAACGGCGGCGTTCCGCTCAACACCCTCAACGGCGTGATCAACAACAACAACATCCCATCCTTGGTGGGCCTCAACGGAAACACCGCCAACACCATCGTCTCCAACAGCAACGGCGGCAACAACGTCAACGCCGCCAACAACCAGCCCTTCGTGACCGCCGGTCAGCTCCCGGCGGGGATCACCCTACAGCAGCTCATGTTCGGCTCCGTTACGGTGGTCGACAACCAGATCACAGAGGGCCGGGAGCTCGACACCGCCGTCCTCGGCAGCGCGCAGGGGTTCTACCTTGCCAGCTCCCTTGATGGCACTACCCACACCCTGGCCCTAACCGCCATGTTCCACAGCGGCGAGCACGGTGGCGTTGACGACTCCATCAGCTTCTTCGGTATCCACAGGACGGCGACGCCGATATCTCACCTGGCAGTGATCGGCGGCACCGGGAAGTACGAGGGCGCGAAGGGACATGCCACCATTGAAACCGACCTTCACCATGAAGACCAGCACACGACTGATGGCGTGGAGACCATTACTCAGTTCTCTGTTTATCTCACCCCTGCTTGAAACAGATTGCTCTCTGAATTTGTTGTTTGGTTCCATTTAATTTGATGTTTCTGAATTTGTTGTAACTTTCAGTTTGCATTATATATGAATATGAAATTTCATTTTCAAATTGGTTTCATTTCATACTTTCATATATGATTTATCTTCTCAAGAATCCCCATTCCTTCACATGCAAGAACTTGTGGCATGTTATGGAGTTTAGTGTCTGAATAATCAGTACTACATTTTCAATTCATTTCGTCCAAATTCCTAGTAAAAAATGTGTATGGTCTATGGCTTTGTTTTTATATGCCACCACCAAAAATTATTATGTACACTGGTCTTACGCCAGGACCTTTTAATTAATTATTTAAATTATTATTAATAATTAATAAAACGCATGATGTTTCACTCTCGTTTAATTTCAGTTCTTTCACATTCAAATTTTTAACTGATTCTATACCCCATAACTATTCTCTCTCCTCCTTCTCCCGCAACTCATTTTTTTTAATCATGTTTGTTGTCGTCATCAATCTTTTTAAGCTTCTATTTTGAGACTTTACAAAATAATGACGACATCGTAAATCAATAATCGGTGTTAACCCTTCCCTTTTTGACTGTCGTAATGGACATGAAGAAGGTACCATCATCAAAATTTCACTTTTAACTACCCCAAATTGCCAAAATGCATATTACACATTCACATACTACACATACCACAAAACTAACATCACATATTACTATACTGCACAATCACCTATACCAAAATGCACAACATATACATTCAACTTACACGTGCACATAGATTTATATTAAACTGCACTTTTTTTTTAAACGGCACTTTTTTTAATACCAAATGGCTGCACATCCACTAATCAAATCCCACCAAAAATCACATTTTGAATTGGACAATCACCTATGTCAAAATACACGACATATTCATTCAGTTTACACATGCACATCGATTGATATTAAACTGCACATTTTATAGTATAAATTGCCCCAATTGCACATCCACTAATCAGATCCCACCAAAAATCACATTTTAATTTGCACAACTACCTATGTCAAACTGTACAATACTACATTCAGCCTACATACCTATCTAAACTGCACATTTTTGCACCAATTGCACATTCACCTACCAAATCCACCCAAACCACTTTTGTAAACACACTAACATCATATTTCAGTATACTGAATTGCACACTCACTTATATCAAACTGCACAATATATACATTCAACCTACACATGCACATCAACTTATACTAAATGACACATTTTTCAGATGCGACTAAATCAATAAAAAATACACATAGGTAGTTGCAGTTTTTTTAATGGGTAGTTAAAATTGTCGAACGTGAATGTAATACATTTACTTTTCTAGGTAAAAGTAAAAAGTAATTAATCTAATTACACATTGGGGTCTTGGAGGTACGATCCGCTAGGTACCCAGGTATAGTATAGGAATTGTTGGTTGACCATCTTCATACCAACAAATTAATCAAATGCTATTAACTAAATTCTCGTAGAAAAACGCCATCAAAAAAAATCTCGTAGAAACAAACCTCGAAATGTCATTTTGGGTGTTGTTATTTGGACCACCCTTGAGTGAAAAGTATGTGCAAATTACCTTGGAAGTATAAAAAGTAACCAATATTTATCTAAAAAGTGTAAATGACTTACATCTTTACCAACATGCATCATTAAAAATAATTGATTATGTCTTTTGATTAATTTGTTAATTCATATTCAAGCAAGGTGTTTTTATTTATATAAATTATTCATTTTGATTCTTAATAAATAACTATTGACACACATAGTTATAAAATCTATCTAAATTTGTATGATAGAAATTAAAGAAATAAAACTCGAAAGTTTTATCTTAATGATGAAAATATAAGAACGGAAGAATAATGGTTTAATTTATGTGGTGAATACTTTTAAAAAACATGAAAAAGATAATTATTTAGAGAAACTTGAAAAACTTGATTAAAAATTAAACCGGCAATAATCGATTGCAATTACTCGAATAATTATTTAGAGAAACTAGAAAAACTTGATTAAAAATTAAACCGGCAATAATCGATTGCAATTACTCGATTCGTACAAATATATGCATTTGAATATCACTGTCTCATTTAATAAAATTAAATTTTGTTAGTTTTGATTAGTGGGAACATTTTCAATATTAATATTGTTAATTATGTCTTCTTATTACAGAATATCATGTGTTCATTATTAATATTGTTATATTATTTGTAAAATAATGGAATATATTCATATTAACATTAGAAGGTATTAATAATTAAAAAATAACTCCATTAATTAAGCATTAGAAACTAATATGAAAAAGAGTTGCCTATCTAAAAAGTAGTATTTAATTGTGATTAGTTTATTTAAAGGGGACAATTATCTAGATTACACCACCCTAAAGGTGACCCACCTATTTATAGGTGGTGCAAATAGCAAATATGGTGGTGTAAATAGAATCACCCGTTTTTTTCTCATTCACTTTTAGTTGACGAGCATATAGTTTCAGATTTCATGGGGTGTGTGCATGAACAAATTACTACTAGTTACTCAAGAATAATATATATATTAACAGATTCAGCACTACTAAATCTTTTTCTAGAAATCTATCACATGATGATAATTTTTACTTTTAAGTGTGGTATGTATATGAATTTATAATGGGAATACAAAGGTGTACAATCTCTCTCCATGAATACACTATCTACATTTCCAATATTCTCAATACTAGCAAACTAAAATACCAAGAATGCTTCAATCGCCTTCTTTATCTAACCTTTGCCAAAACTGCAAACTTTACAAAATTGCAAGAACATTCCAGAACCAATAAAAGAACCTCATTCATGCACTAGTGACTAGTGCATATCTCCGCCACGACCTCATCGAACAAAACTTCTGCTATATCTTTACAAATGGTGCTTATATCATCCTCCAACTCCAGCCACTTCACATCACCCAAAAAACACTTCTCAGGAGAATCTTTCTTGGCTTCCTTTTCTCGAGTGAATTGCAGCCACAAATCTTCCTCTATATCGCATTTTATTGGTGTTGCACTGAATCTCCGCTTTAGAGACAGTTCCAACGATCTGCAATTCATGTAAGAACCTCGAATGGCTTCCAATCCTGAGTTTGCATAGTCAAACAAAAGCCTCCTCTCTGACTTGTGCCATGATGTTTGTTTTCCGTATTTTTTCTCCAGTGTTTCAAACAAAAGAGGGCTCAGTGGATATTTCTCTTCTTGCAAATTCTGACACCATGTATCAAGATTTAGTCCAAACGAAGTGGCCTCGTCGAGAACATCGATCATGTAGGAAAAATCCCTACTTTCCTCGGGCCTCCATGGTCGCCACAGCTTCTCGCAGTCAACTGAACCCTTTTCAGCATCTTTATCAGTTGAGACAGACATTACAGATCCTTCTAAACTCAACTCTTCCGATTCGTTATTTAGAAGAAGAAGTTTCATTGCCAGGCCTGCAAAATGAAACAAAAACATGAGAAAAATTTCACAGCTGCCATCCTTAATTTTCTCATGTAGTACATGAATTATATATCTTTACTTACCACTAGGATCCAATGTAGGACTACTACTATCAGAGAGTTCAGAGTCATCATCCTCCTTAAAAAAAGTAGGTTCCAAAACAGAATCTGGACTAAGTTGGCTCATTTCTCTCGAGTTCTTGACTGACATTGACTCCATAGCTGCACATGTAAGGATCAATTCTCCTTCGGTGGAAGCATGTGATAATTTCTGCAGTAGAAGAATATGCCAGCCATGTTTAATAGCAGAAGTAAAAGTAGCACAGTTAAAACCAGGCAAGTAAAAAGAGGGCAAAAATATGTTTATGGTGTAAAAATCTTGATAAGAAAAACTAACCTGTTGGGACAACCTAGTCGAACATTGTTCAGATACTCCAGCAGAAGTTTCACCAGCAACAGATGAATTTATAGCATTTGTACGACTTGCTAATCTTCTAAGATACTCATTTGCTGACCTAATTTTGTAGCTATGGACCGAAGGAGTACTAGAATTATCCTCTTGCAGAGAAAATGATCCATTCGAGCGACTTTCACCAAGCATACGGCTTTTACCTGACACTTGAAAATCTTTAGAGTTCCTCCATCGTTCAATTTTTTTACTCATTGCTGCACTGGAAAAGGATGAGCCTGTGCAGTCCCCAACAGGACCTGATCTTGATGTGAACCTAAGATCAACTTGAATGTTTCTTGCTTCGGTTAAGGCACCATTTTTATCTCTACCATTGCATCCTAGAGGCTCCACACTCTTGCTTGCATTTTGATTTTCTGTGATCTTCCTCAGCCAATCCAGACCACTTTCTGATTCAGGCTTGAGAATCCTTGTGGAGATGCTTCCTGAATCAACCTTTGACTGTGAATGTGAATGTGTTCTCGATGACTCGTCCAAACATTTGGCCACAAATTGTCCAGAGCCATTACTAAGTTTACAGGTTGATCTTGGTACAGGTTTAGTCTTCTTCTTCTTCTTGTATGAATGACAATTCTGCTCAACAACTGGACGGATATTTATCGCGCGAGCATTCTCCTGCCTTTCAAAGCTGAATTGTGCTCTTACAGAACTCCCAACCATGTGTTCACTACCATGTTGTTTCTCAGAAGCCCTCTCATGAGAGCGGTTTTTATGGACTGAGCTCTTCCCTAGCAGAGCTAAGATAGAAGTTTTGCGGAGATAGTTCTCAGAAAGCAATTTGATTGGTCTGTCGGATACTTGCCTAGGCTGCGGTTCATTGAGACTCATCAGCTGGGAAATCACACTGGGTGTAGCTTGCTTTCTTTCCATCCTTATATCATACCAATCAAGCACTGCAAACCCAAAAAGAAAAAAAAGTTTCCAACATTGCCAAGCTCCCAAAATCGACAAGGTTTCAGAAGTCACAATTTAAAGAAAGTAAAGTTCCAGCTATATCTGCATTATAGGCAGAATTTTCAAGGATATAGAAAACAAATTTACGGCGCCAAAAACAAGATAGCATAATCAAAGCAAGAGGCCTAATAGAAAACAACCATCGATAAATAGCAGCTAAACTAGAAGCACACTTACTGCATTGTACATCTGAACGAATATATCGAGCCACAGGAATCAAATTAGATTACAACTCAGTCACATTAAAATGAGCTAACTTTTTCAAAAGACTTAACACATATATGCATGTTTCAAACTGGAGAAATGTGCAGTTTTTCATGAAGTGAAACCACAAAAGGAGCATTCAGATAGGAAAAGAGGGGAAAGATGGAAAAGGAAACCAATGAGTGCCATTAGGAATGCTACAGAACACAATAAAACTTGTGAACCACAAAAAAGTATAATCATGACTCATGAGTAAATGGGAAACATAGTCATGAAAATGTTGTTTCATTAACAAGATAATCATAATGGAATTACATCTCTCGCGTAAGTATTAATTAATTCACCGTTTATAGCTAAAAAACAATCATCAAGAACATCAAAAGCGCCAAATAACCACAATTCACCTCAATAAACAATTCTAAAGTAACACAATCATAATCAATAGTCATAATCAGCACCCAAGATTCAAGAAACATGTAAATAAATTTTAACCACATAAATAAAGACAGGAAAATCATCAAACCTGGTCTGAAACTTGAAGGCTCTTCCTCGTCCTCTCGATACGAAAACAGGCTCCCAACACGAATTCAAAATCTTCAGTATCTTCATAAGAAGCATGATTTCAGGAACAACATCGAAAACCCATCACCTAGAAATCATCGAATAGCTAAAAGGGAGGGAAATCCCAGAAATCTTGGAGGTTTACTCCTCGGAATATTCGAAATCTGGGTGGATTATGAGCAAGAATATTTGTATGATTGCTCGCAGACAGAATAAGATTCAGGATTCTTGATCAAGAAAGGAGGAATAGTGCTGGTGAAAATTTTCCAACAAATTGGCAATAAAAAATGTTGCACTAATTCGCATATATTCGTGCAAGTAAAAGTGATGTGTGCAAACAGTGGCGACGTTTGGATTGGTAAATCAGACAAGGGTTTTCATTCGTTGGAGAAACAAATTCAACGCATGACCGACGCTACTGTTGGTCAACGCGGAGTTTGCGCCAAAATATCGACCGTTTGATTTCCCTCGCCTACAATTACTATTTTCGACTCAACGAATTCGAACATGACACCAAACGATTTGGTGTTTGACTTTTTCTTGATTTTATTTTCCAAAGATTGAAGGAATTAATGTGGGAAATCCTCTTATTTTAGAATCTAGGATTTTGAAATTACTTTGTATCTGTGTTTAGAGTAATGAAAGTTTCTTGTGAAATAAGAAATAGATGTATAACAATTCTTAAAAACGTGAAAAGATGGTACTATAATATACTTGTGGGGAAATTAAATTAAAATGTGAAACGGAGACAAGGCGCGCATGTATACTTTTCAAAAATATAGAATTTAATAAATAAATAAATACTTGAAATAAAGCAGGCAGGGTCAGTTGAAGAAGAGTCGGCGGAGGCGGCTGTTTTGTAATTCCCTGGAAGATGGCATCATTTCTGGGGTTTTCTCCATTTATTAGTTTATTAAATAATGGAATGTCATAATTTAAAGAGGAGAGTGGATTAGCTAACCTAATTGTCGGATATCGACGGTCAGCAATCCTTGCATTTGGCATTTTGTGGTGGGATGGGAATCGCTTCAAATTTGTATATGATGCAATTATCTCCCGTTCATATCTGCTAGAGAGGATATCTTTTACTAAGAGAAAATTTATATTTATTATCTTAATATATATTTATCCTCAGTATATCGAGAGCTAAGATAGGTACCTAACTAGATAATTTAACAATTTTGATTATTTATGTAATACTACTATCTTAACTAGCTATACTAACTATGTTGTCTAACAATACAAACATCATCTTTAGTTTTTTATTGACTGAAACTTTAATACATAACAATTACTTCACATGTGGATGATAAAGTTAGTGGATCGAGTATGTCAGTGAAATTTAATAATTTGATTACAATTCTTTACCAAATTAGAAATTACGTAAAAATGTTAAAGATGGGCCAAAAATAACATTTGACACACATCTTGGGGATGAAGGGGTAAATAAGTTTGAATTATTATAAACTAAAATGTAGTCCTGTCAAGTCGAGTTGAAATGTTGTTGTATTGAACAATGATGTGGTGAAGAGTGTTGTGTTGTTTTAAAGGTCATCTAATAAAGAGTGCTATATATATATATATATATATATATATATATATATATATATATATATATATATAATATATATAGTAACACGACAACGACCTAATGTGTTACATGGATCCTAAGCTATCTTACACTAGTCCTACTTTAGCCTTATGTAATCTATTACGTCGAGTAGGCAGGGTCCTCACTTGGCACGTTGAGTGGGGTGAGGATCTCACTCACACCAATTGATGCAACGTTCTACGTTAGTTAATGTAGCTCACATTCGTGGCCCATATAAGTATGCCTCATACGGTGGAGAGGTGGAGGTAATATTGATTACTTTGATATGAGCTGGAGAGTTGTGGTATGAGTTAAGAGTATTGAAATGAAATCAACTATCTAAACTCAAGTAATTTGAATTGGATGAATATCTTTTATGAAGTTCATTTTTTCTTGTTTGTTTTGCACAATTTCTACCAAAAGCATTATTGAAGTTAATCATATTTAAAATAATTTTTTATGATGGTACTACATGAACAACAATTTTCCCTTATCAATTTTTTATTAATTTTAAATTAGTATAAATTAAAAAAAGTTTTGATGGGAGGTAAAATGTATTGAAATATATTAAAATAGAAAGTGTTGTATTGATTCGTGTCATGTCATGAACCACACATCTCAATTCTGCTATACTAACCCAAACCTTTAATTTTGCATTCGAAGTTATGGTGAATGTATAAAATAAACGGGTCTGTGTATAATTGCAATTTTAAGAATATTAGAGGATTACTTGTTGTTTGTTGAAGTGTTTTATGAGTGTTTCAATTTTGAAGGGTTGTTGGAATCGCACCATGAAATTCTATCTACGTTAACTCAAACAATTGCTTATTTAACTAGTTCTGCCTATCATGATGTTCCAACATGAAATAAAGTAAATTGCAGAAAGTAAATGACACAAGCAATTGATTACGCAGTTCGATGCAACGCATCTACGTCTGCGGGGCCTTGCCCAGTGTAGTAACCATCCACTAGTAAGTCAAAGATACAGATTACAGAATACTTATCTTTACTACTCTAAGTGTGGATTTGCAACTCCCTTGCTGCCAATTGGCCTGACTAGCTATACTATCAGTTGAATGCTCAATCACCTCTCCCGAGATTTTATGGCTGGGTTACTACACTAAACATCATGTCCCAGAGTAGGTATCATGAAGTTTTAATGGACCTTGCTGCCTATCGCCGCTATGGACAATTCTGAATGCAGAATTGTTGTTCTGTAAAGTCGGTAGTCTTGGCGTTGCAGCTGCTGTCCCATTTATAGACCTGTGCCGTGTCCTTCAACAGTTTCCACGGCTGAGGAATTCTTCTTCCACGATGACTCTCATTCAGTTCGTTAACAGCTTGGAAGAAGACTCCTGGATATCTCAAACTCCTTGAATCACGCAAAGCATACTTATCCGATCACAGTTCAAATCCTTTGCGATATCTATCCGAAATCCTGAGCTGAGAATATTCCATCGGACTGTATTCATGCAACAAATACGACACGCAGTAATATTCCATAACAGGAAGTTACCATAAATGAACCTTGCGCATTCCGCATTCTAAACCCTGCTGGTATCTGTCCGCTTGATGTTGGAACATCAGCTTCCACAAATTAGCCAATCAAAAGCGCGACCTTTCAATCTCCCCCTTTGGCAATTTGTGGACCCACAAAGTATTGGATGGCAAAACTGAACTGATATAGTACTCAGGCATGAAGATAGATTCTTATAAGAACTCCCCCTGAATATCAGACTCAATCTAGTTCAAAATATAACTCCCCCTGAGTTCAAGAATGCAACTAGACAGATAATCAGCCATCAACTACCAGCAAAAATAACTTGGGTTATGGAATACAGTCATCCAACGATAATTCAGAAATAATAAAAAATATCCAAAATAAAAAAATATCCAAGACATCCAATAATCTCCCCCTGGGGCCAAAATATGCCAAAGGCACCACAAAATCCACCCAGGGGCTTCCATAAGCAACACTCAGAAGACTGGACTTTTGTCTGAATCATCCACAGTAGTCTCTTCCTTGAACTTCTTCAGGTCTGCCTCCAGCTTAACCACCTTCTCTGAGTGGTACTCCACCTGCCTCTGATGAAAGTCAAGCTGAGTCTGAATACCCCGCAGCTGAATCTCCCTCTTGACTGACTCAGACATGTCTGCATGGTCCTCTCTAGACCAGGGTAGATCAAGAACATCACGCTTCAGAGTGACCGAATTAGGACCCATCAGCTTGACCTGGACACAATTGTCTGATGTTGGAACATCAACACCAGCTTCCTTTATCAGAGCAAAGATCAGACATGGATGAGGCATATACTCATTAATCCTAGCAGTAGAAGCAGCAGCATGGATCCTGTTATAAATCAGCCTCCCCAGATTCACCTCAATCTCCGTTCCAATACCATAGAGATAGAAGGCCTGTGTCTTGGTCACAATGGTGGTATTAGAAGTCTGCATCCAGCAACCTGTAAGAATCCTGAACAGCAGATAATACCTCAGAGTCAATCTGGAGGCAAGCACATTAGAAGCTGGCCACACAGGGATAATTCCACCTGTGAGCTCCACACCCAAATTTTCCATGGTGATTCCATATTCACCTGGAAACTCATACTCTCCAGCATAATCAGAAGACATCCCCAAGAATTCTGTGATCAAGGAAGGGGAGAAAGGGATGATCTTGCCTCTGACATATACCTTTTCAAACCAAGGTGAGGTATGGTCCTTGTTCTCAGGTAGGAGATTGCTGTAGAACTCCTTAACCACATTAGGTTCATACTCAGTAAATCCTGTGGCAGCCTGCACCAAGTTCATCAGCTCCAAGTACTCAGTCAGTCCTATCTCAGCACACTTGGTCAGATTGAAGACTTCCTCCACCATCAGCCTTCTGCCTGAGACTATCACATGCTTCTGCCTGGCTTCTTCAGAGTAGAATTTCTTAGAAATGGCATGATCCAACATCATTTCCTCAGCAAAGTTCTCACCATCTGACTGCTCCACAGGCTCATCAACTGTCTCAGTTGGTTTCTTAGCATGTCTAGAAGGTTGAGTCCTCTTAGCAGGAGCAGAGGTTTTTCTAGCCTTGCGCTGGGGCTGAGGTTCAGGTTCCTTGTCCCTGGTTTCATCAGCAATGGGCTCCCTAAGTCTCTTCTTAGTACCAGCCTTCTTTGCTCCAGGTTTGTCCAGCTTCCTGTTCTTTGAAGCTAAACCAACATTAAACAGCATAGATAATGGATTGTCATCATCATCATCATTCTCAGCATCATTTCTTGAAGGTGCACCTGTAAGGTCTTGCTGAGGAGGAGCTTGGTGCATCAGGGGGTCAATCTGATCATCTTTCTGAAAAATTGGAGCCTCCTTAGCTGGATTAGGTTCAGGCAAGGTTGGGTTCTCAGTAGGTTGCTTCTGAACATTGGAGCTCTGCTCAACAGTGTTTCCAACAGGATCCTTCTGACCAGTGGAGGTAGGCTCAACAGGAGGAACTTTAGGTTCAGTGGGTGGTTGAATCGGATCCTCTGATGTTGGAACACTAAATTTACCCTTGCCTCTCCTTCCTCCTTTTCCTAAGGACTTGTACACTTGGAGGCCCTCCTCAGCTTTCTTAATGCTTTCCTGCAGTCTCTTCCTGACCTGCTTCTCATGCTCCTCCAATGTCATACATCCAGACGTCACAAGCCCAGTTGGTCCAGCATTACCCTGACCCGATTTAGCCTCATCCATGGGTTTCTCACCATTTTCAAGGGTTTTAGAGTTCGCGGGAATCGGGGTTTTCAAACGTTCAGGGTTTTCAGGTTGAATATCATTATCAATGGGTTTTGAAGGGGATAGGTTTGTCGGATCTTGATCGGAGCTAGGGATTTCAGGGTTTTTGATCGGGGTTTTTTCCGGTGTATTCTTAGCCTTACCCTTGCCTCCCTTAACCTTTCTACCCATATCTCTAACAGATTCAAAACTGAACTAACAGCCACAAACTACAACCACAGTCTCCTAACAGCGGATAACTCAACTGAATCAAGAATCAAAAAGCTTCTGAAATATCCGGCAAGTTTGATCGGAATACCTGTGATGTCGTGACCGGAGAGCACCTCGGACATGCAGCTTTAACAAAAATCCAACCTTTCTCTACTTTGGCAGCGGAAGAGCTATCTGTCTCTGATTTCGGAGATGAATGCAGTGAGAGAGAGAAAGGAAGATGAATGGAATGTTTCAGTTGTTGTGGTGTTGGAATGTGCAAGGACTTCTCACGCGCGAATAGGGAAAACCAATACGGAGGATTCCTTTTCCCGAAAATTCAAAAATATGCCATTTTCGGCCCAACAGAGAGTCCACATATGTATCCAGCTGGACCCCACCGTAGTAGAGAATTCTAAACGTCATCCTCATGTTGGAACATCAATTCACTCCAGCCATATGGTCAAAAACCATCATCAAGTGTGCTCCAGATTGGAACATCACACAGTCAACTACTCCTAATTTTTTTTGTTTTTCATAGGAAATGAAAACAACTAAACTGTAAACAAATAACAACTATACAGTTTGAGTAAGGTTTTGAGGATTACCTTATACTCGACACACACCTAGGTGTTGTCTTAGATACTCGAAAGTCACAGCATCAAGAGGTTTAGTGAATATGTCAGCCAGCTGTTCTTCAGTGGAAACATGTTCCAGAACCACTTCCTTCTTTTCAACAAGGTCCCTTATGAAGTGATGCCGTATATCAATGTGCTTGGTCCTGTTATGTTGGACAGGATTTTTCGAGATATCGATTGCGCTCTTGTTGTCACATAGTATTTTCAGAATCTCTCCTTCAATACCATAGTCCTTCAACATTTGTTTCATCCATAACAGTTGAGCACAGCAACTTCCAGCCGCAAGATATTCTGCCTCAGCAGTAGATAGTGAAATCGAGTTTTGCTTCTTACTGTACCATGAAACCAGATTCTGACCTATGTAAAAGCAGCCACCAGTTGTACTCTTTCTATCATCTGCGTTCCCTGCCCAGTCGGAATCACTGAATCCAAGAATGGTAGAATCTGAGCCTTTTGAATACCATATGCCAAAGTCAGTTGTACCTTGTATGTATCTGATAATCCTTTTAACCGCAACAAGATGAGATTCTTTTGGATCAGCCTGAAATCGAGCACACAGACCAACACTTACACATATGTCTGGTCTACTGGCAGTTAAGTACAGCAAGCTTCCTATCATGCTTCGATAGAGTTTCATATCCACAGATTTTCCCTTCTCATCTCTGGTTAGTTTCTCTGTGGTTGACATGGGAGTACGAATAGGCTTTGCATCAGACATTCCAAATCTCTTGATCAGATTAAGTGCATACTTCGTCTGATTTATGAATAGTCCATCTTTCATCTGTTTGACTTGTAAACCCAAGAAATACGACAATTCTCCTACCATACTCATCTCGAATTCTGCAGTCATAATTTTAACAAACTCATCAACCATACCTTTTGACGTAGCCCCAAAAACTATGTCATCAACATATATTTGAGCCAGCAGAATATCCTCTCCATGTTGGAACATGAACAGAGTCCGATCTACTCCCCCTCGACGAAAACCCTTCTTGATTAAGAATTGTGTGAGTCGTTCATACCAAATCTGTCTCCTGCATTCTTTCCCATAGCAAGAAGGTCATTTAACTGTGCAGTACCTTTGTTCAGCTTCTGGATAGTGGCTTCAGCTGATTCAGCCCTCTTGGTCACTGCTTCCAGTTTTCTACTGGTGATCTCATCTGATATTTCTGCATTTTTTGCCCTAGTTGACATGTCAGTCCACTTCTGCTTGAGTGTATCGTTTAGGGTTTCGGCATCAACAGCTCTCTTAGTCATAGCTTTCAGCTGTAAATTTAGATCCTCAATGGTTTCTTCATCAATAATAGCACCACGGATTAAGTCCTCAACCTTGTTCCTGATAGTCCTCACATCAGATGGAGCCGAACGATTGATTGTCACATCTTCACTTATGTCCTCTATGATTACGATGTCGGAACATGGAACAGGGTTTTCTTCTAGCACAAGTGTTTCTTCAATTTCCTCAATTCTAGCACCGAATGAGACAAACTGATTCTCACTTTTCTGGGCTTCTTCTTCTTCTTCATCACTCCATGTAGCATTATAGGCCTTTGCCACAGTAGTTTTAAGATTTGCACAGTTAGCCCTTATGTGCCCATATCCATCACATTCCCTGCACTGCAGCTTTCCAGCATGTTTCGAACCTTCGGGTGCTCGAGTGACCTCCTCCCTCACTTTAGCTTGGTAAGGTTTATTGTAAAAGCTTCTTTTCTCATTACTTCGTTTCAGAAGTTTTTCAAAATTCCTTGACATTAGTGCCACATGCTGTTGATCCATTCCCTCTAATTCCAGATCGTCAGTCTCACTGAACTTCTCAACTGATGTTCCTACATGATTTGCTTTCTGAGGGTTTATAACTGAACTTGCAAAGGCCAGGTTTCTCCTAGGAAGCTCTACTCCATCATTTAGGTGCATTTCAGCCGCTCTAAGCTCTCCCACAATCTCATCAAAGGTGACCGTAGTCCAGTTAATATTCGGATGCATAGCAAAGATCTTGCTATCGAATTTGTGAGAAAGTGACCTCAGCATTTTATCCACAAGCTTCTTATCACTGAATTTTTTCCCAAACTGAAAAGCTTTGTGCGTAAGCTCTCTTATCCTTACACTGAAGTCATTCACTGATTCATCTTCACCCATCCTCAGATTCTCAAATTCAGTCCTGATCATACCCAACCTTCTCATCCGGATTGGATTGTTCCCTTCATGGTGTGCCTCCAAAGCATCCCAAGCTGCCTTAGCTGTAGTACAGCCATGAATGATTCTAAACTGTTCATCATCAACCCCGGTAAACAAGGCGTTTAATACTCGGTTATTCAACTTCTTAGAGAGTTTCTCTGCATCAGTCCAGGGCTGAGGTTTTGGCACAGTTGCTCCATCAACTATTGCAGTGGGGGCTGACCAGGCTGTCTCAATAGAGCTCCAAGCTTCATCATCCAACTGAGAAATGAAAATCATCATCTTTGTCTTCCATAGATTATAATTGTCAGCATGTAACATGGGAGGCCTCGTCACAGATCCGCCTTCACTTCCTGACATCGTAGATAGTTCTGATCTCACCAACCTCGCAAGAGGATAAACAAAAGGTGACTCAGCTCTGATACCAATTGAAATTCTATCTACGTTAACTCAAACAATTGCTTATTTAACTAGTTCTGCCTATCATGATGTTCCAACATGAAATAAAGTAAATTGCAGAAAGTAAATGACACAAGCAATTGATTACGCAGTTCGATGCAACGCATCTACGTCTGCGGGGCCTTGCCCAGTGTAGTAACCATCCACTAGTAAGTCAAAGATACAGATTACAGAATACTTATCTTTACTACTCTAAGTGTGGATTTGCAACTCCCTTGCTGCCAATTGGCCTGACTAGCTATACTATCAGTTGAATGCTCAATCACCTCTCCCGAGATTTTATGGCTGGGTTACTACACTAAACATCATGTCCCAGAGTAGGTATCATGAAGTTTTAATGGACCTTGCTGCCTATCGCCGCTATGGACAATTCTGAATGCAGAATTGTTGTTCTGTAAAGTCGGTAGTCTTGGCGTTGCAGCTGCTGTCCCATTTATAGACCTGTGCCGTGTCCTTCAACAGTTTCCACGGCTGAGGAATTCTTCTTCCACGATGACTCTCATTCAGTTCGTTAACAGCTTGGAAGAAGACTCCTGGATATCTCAAACTCCTTGAATCACGCAAAGCATACTTATCCGATCACAGTTCAAATCCTTTGCGATATCTATCCGAAATCCTGAGCTGAGAATATTCCATCGGACTGTATTCATGCAACAAATACGACACGCAGTAATATTCCATAACAGGAAGTTACCATAAATGAACCTTGCGCATTCCGCATTCTAAACCCTGCTGGTATCTGTCCGCTTGATGTTGGAACATCAGCTTCCACAAATTAGCCAATCAAAAGCGCGACCTTTCACACCAGACCTCATGTATCAGGTGGCCTGATAATGATTAGTTGAAATCAGTCATTTCATGCAAAACAAAATGTAGTAAAAAGAAAACAAAAGCACAAAAATGTAAATTTAATCGTCAATAGCAATGTTCCATTTACCAATACTAAGTTAAAAGTTCTCCACAACGAAATGAGGCATATTTCGGGCTACACTGCAAAGAATAATAGATAGTGTAGGAAAAACCAACAAAATTGAGAGAGCAAAATCCCGAAACATTGCCTCAGTCAAGTAAAACAAGAAGAACATGATCATATAGATGCAAAAACAAATGAATTACACAACAATCTTTCAGATCAACTTGCTGCTGCATCCTCGGCTTTCTTCTTCGGGCAAGCAGACGACAGGTGTCCACGCTCCCCGCACTCATAGCACGTCCTCCGACGTATCTTTCCGCTGACCTCAGCAACCTCAGCAGTAGAAGGTACAACAGCAAAGGCAACAGATGGTACATCAGCTTCTTTCTCCTCTGTACCAGATTTCTGCATAGCCTTTGCTGCATCCTCAGCTAGCTTCTTTGGGCAATCAGAGGACAGGTGTCCACGACCCCCACAGTCGTAGCATGTCCTCCGACGTATCTTTCCGCTAACAGCGGGTACAACCTCAGCAGCAGAAGGTACAACCACAGCAGCAGAAGGTACAACAGCATTAGCAACCTCCATAGACCTCACCTCACTATTATTAGTAGAAGTAGTGACAGGGCGTTTTGGAGGAACAGCAGGGGATATTCGAATAGGCCTCCCACAGACTATCCTCTGATCCAGTTTCAATGCTAGATTTAAGGAAGCACTGTCGGAGAAATCTATGTGAGCATAACCTCGGAATTCTTTTGTTTCTTTGTCTTCCCCAAATCTGATAGATGTAATATTGCAGTCTGAGAAAAAATTTCTGAGATCTTCCTCGGTGATATCATACGATAAGTTACCAGCATAGATCCTATTATAGCCCTCCACAACAACAATAGGGGAAAATTTAGGTGCCTTTTCAGCTCTACTTGGCTTGTAAGGTTGAATTTTCAGGAAGAAACCACCCCTGCACAAGGATTGATTAGACTTCCTTTTGTCCAGCACAAAATAATACATCAATTTCTTTCAATGATGAAGAAATAGTTGACAAACCCAACACTTACATGTCAGAACCATCAAGGGCCAAGGCTCTCTTAGCAGCGGCTTCAGTCTGCAAGTTGGCCAAAATGATATACATAAATACATAATACAATGATATTTGATTATCACATGTATACAAATTTAGACATACTGATTCACAAAACATGAAGGCAATATAATTTTTAAACACGTTCTGTATCAACATAGCAAGAACATGCTGAAAAGTGAAAATCCTCAAGACCAGACCTAAAATTAGATAAGGCGACAAATTTTCACCATTGGCAACAAAAGCATTCTTGCTATTAAGAATCCAGCAGTGTTCACCAAAAGTTATAACTACGCCCCTAAAACACAGTATTCACCACAGCACTCAAACAAATACACATAATTTTAGTAAACATCACAGAGACCCTACCTTGAAATTCATGATGGCAATCCCTCGGAACTTCCCAGTGTCCGGAAACGTCATACAGTCAATCTCTGTGATGGTTCCACAACTCTCAAAGAAACTCCTTATATCATCTTCAGTAGAGTAATACGGAATGCCTCCAACACATACTTTAGTAGAAACATCGGCACTTACTTCGCTGTAAAGAACACCACCTCAAATCAATCTCCACATTCAGATCTCAAACATATCAATATAAGGTTTGTTTTTCTTAACTAAACAGAATTGAACTCTCTCCCCATAATCCAGTAAAACTATAGCAACTATAAAATCACATTCATTCAAGCCTAATAAGAACTCAACACAATAACTATAAGCAACTTAATAAGACAGCATGGTACCTGATAGTGGTGGTACTAATACTCGGAGTCTCCATAATAACATTCTGGGCAGCAACTTCAACATTTTCAGCACTCAAAAATCCCTGTTCGCCCTTTGCATCATCAACATTTTTCTTCTCTTTCTTCTTCTTCTTCTGAATTTTCTTTTTCTCCCATTTCGTCAGTTTTTTAACTTTCCGATGTTTCGAACCTTGGCTCCCTTCAACAGCCCCCTCTTCACCTTTCTCCACCTTGGCATCTCCGGCACCGTTCTCTTGCAAAGACGGGTCCTTTTTCTTACGATCTTCTCGTTTTTGCCTTTTCAACAATCTGCGCTCCTCCAAAGCTCGCATCCGTTCTTCTTCCTCTCTCTTCCTCTTGTTCTTCTTACTTTCAACAACCTTATCAGACCCCTCTTTCTTGGCATCCCCGCCGCCATTTTCTTGCGGTACCTTTTTCCTGCGTTTGGATAAGCCGGAATCCTGGGATGCTGGCTCGGCGGACTTGGGAGGCTTCGGAGGAGCTTCGGGATGGCTGAGATTGATGCCGGAGTCGTGAACTTGAGCCTCGGAAGAAACTGAGGCATCGCCTATTGCAGCTCTTAACTTTTGCTTCAGCTTCCTGTGCGATAACACCATTCTTAACTATACATATGATTCTTCGACTGGTATTTCCCTTGGGGAATTTGGGATTAGGGATATTTGATGAATCTCCTGTAAAACCCTATTGCTAAACCCTCAAAAGAGCCGCTTGCAGGAAACGGCAGCGTTTGACATCGCAAGTTCTGTTTTAATAAATTCCCCCCTTTTTCAATAAAATTGATGATGCATTTTTGAGAGTTAGATATTTTTATAATAAACATACACTTTCAAAAACAAGTAATATAATAAAAATTACTCATACAAAACAAATTAATTTCAAATATATTTAATAATAAAAATTCCTTTCAATGGAAAAATTATATTTCAGCTTAAATGCTTAAGATTTAAAGAAAAGTTCGTCTATTACAGGACTTTGCCTTATAAGATAGTATTACTTTAACTTATGGTGAGATTAGGCATAATTTATGTTTACAAGATGCAATATATTATTCAATAAATTTAAACACAATTCAGTTTTTTTTTGCAAAAACTTACATTATGATGCACCATAATTATACTACAAATTACACATGAAAGACTTATCTAGCAAGCTAACCAAATCTTCAACTATACACTTAATATTCCATGGCGCTGAATCTGAATTTATAATTGCTGCCACCAGCATGAATCTGTAGTCGAATATTAAGGGACTATGCCCTATACGCTCCTTTTAGGGCTCTCCAAGTCCCCGAACATGTGAAAAAATCCGACCCTGAAATATGAACATTTCTATGTTGCGTTATTGACCATGCTACTCCAACCTGATCTCTTTTTTGAAAGGAGCCATTTGCCTTGATTACGTTCTTTTGAATTACATCTTCTTTTTTACTTTAGTTCTATTGATGTAATTAACTTAAATCCGCCTGGTTGGTGACCAGCCCTCTAGTAATGTTCTAATCCTTTTGGAATCAAAACCGCAATTAACCATTTTATACTAGAGCTTTACTAATAAATTTAACAGATAATGGGCCAATAAAAATATAGAACATGAGACAAACCAATATGATCATACTTCAAACTTCAAAGACAAATGAGCAATAATAATTATCTAAAACCCACAAACAGATGTGCATATATAGATAAATAAACATGACCACAACCAAGGTACGTTTCACTGGCTCCTAGCAAGCACAGTCATTAGGTAATTAAGTACATCACGAACATGGTGAATATGTTCATCAAGAACTGACGTTATGAGAGGAAACCATGCTCCCAAACACTAAGTATTATTACACTCATAACTTGGATACGATTCAGGCCTCAACTTTCGGTTTCCATCCTGCAATTACGAACTCTTTAGCAGCCTTGGTTTTCTCAAAAGACTCCCGAGAGAATAACAACTGTACAAGATGGAGAAAAAGAAAGATGAGTTCAAGATCCTCAACTGCAGAAATTGGAAAGAAAGAGCTAGAACTAAAAATGAATATAGATCAACAATGAGCATGTGTTTAAATATGAGTTTAAGTAAATTCGTCAAAGAAAAAAAAAGAGTTTGAAGTAAATCATGGCAGACACAAATCACCGACAATCTGAGTATAATTGCTGAGGAACTAAGTAAGGCATATAATTTTCATTACCATTGTACTGCACTTGAAGAGTAAAATCAAGAGGAAAAGAAACTAATCCCACATACTGCAAATTCAAGTCCATGTTGAACTTACTTTACCATATCAAATGAGAAAAGAAAAGCAACAAGAGAGGACTAAGGATAAAGAATGCAAGGAAAGAGTATGCTCAGCTAGGCAACTCAGACAGATCACAAGAAGTAAGATGCAAAAATCCAATGAGGAGAATTTGATACCTTTGTATAGTCATGTAAACTAGCCAAATCTGCAGGAACTTTCCATCCTTTGAAATGGTCAAGAGTTATCTCAAGATGGTACAACTTCGGGGCCAAACTCAAATCCACAGCACAAATCTTTTCCCCGTTGACAAATGGTCCCTGATCACATAAAGGCACATTCACATTTTAAGACACAAAACAATATAAAGGATACAAAAACTTGTGATCAACTTTAAGTAGGTGACAAAGAATACAAATGCATACATGAGCTTTCAAGTGATCATCCAATGCCTTAAGTTCTGCAACTAGCGCCTGCTCAGTGCCATCACTGGCATCCTTGCTCTTCAAAAACTTAACAAAAGAAGGGAACAACTTTGAGCCCCTAAAACAAGCAAAGAAACACATCAATCCACGGAGGAACATGCACAAACATCAGTAGAAATGCAGTATAAGATAACCCTTAATTCTGTCTACAGAATCAAAGAAATGCTTATTTCCCAATCAAACACAAAATTCAGTTCTAATACCATAACAGAGTAGCCATAGCACAAATTATTATGTATAAAACAGCAGTTTGGCATTGTAAATCAGGAAACACAATACAACAAAAGAAAGGTAGGTAGTTTAAGAGGTTACACAGAGGAAACTTCAGAGGGGGCAGAAAGAGAGGGTTCTGGGTATTTGTCTTCAATGATTCCAACAAGCACATCAGAATCAGCAACCCATTTGCCATCGAATTTCGCCACAGGAACCTTTCCTTCTGGGCTCGCTTCCTTCAAGAACCTGAACACCAACCAAAAAACCTCCTTTTTTAACCTTAAACACACAAAAAACACACACGCACACACACAAACAAAAGTGCTATAATTGGTGATGATAACCTACCATTGGGGTTTAGCATCCATATTGATCAGGATCGGCTTGTAAGGAGCCTTCTTCTCCTCCAGAGTCAAAAGCACCCTTTGAGAAAAGGGACCTTCGGAAAGCCAAAACCCATATCATCAAAATTGAACACAAATTACAGAAACACACGGTGTTGAAAAGGATAAAAGGAAGAGATAAAAGAGTTTACAGTCTCCGAGGATGTCCGGTGCTCCGGCGGCGGCTTTAACGCAGATTTCGACAGGGTCAGCCATTGACGATAATGGAATGCAGAGGCCAGAGACGAGATGATCTATCTACTCTTTCGTTTATCTTTTTTGGTGATCTTTTTGGGAGACGCGCTGAGTAGAATGTGCTAGAAATAAGTGGACAGGTGTCGTATTTTGGTTAATTTTACGTGTCTTTTTTCGGAGGTTATTTTCATTTGGCCCAGCCAAATTTAATAAAATATCGGTCCGATAATCTTCCATTTAATCAAGCCGTAATTAGCGATTTCTAAATCAGAAGAAGATCCAGGTAAATATTATTTTTCCATTGAATTGAAACACGGTTTATGCATTAAAAAAACAATAATCAGACAAAATTACTTCATTGTGAGATGGATATCATTAAACTTTTACCGGGGTAAAGAAAAAAAAGACAAGACAAACTTGCGTAATTGGCAGTTACTGATTGCGTTTGGTTAAAGCCATCATTGTTCACACATTCTTGCTCCATTCATATATTCTACGTTGAGTGGAGGTATATTTATGCAAAACATGTCTCTATCAAAGATTAAAGATAAAAGGATGCATGATCTCTCTAATTACAGCTTGAATGATGGTAACCATTTTGCATACTATATGTAATTACTATTTCCTGAGATAACTTTAACGGCTAATATCTTTGATTTTAAGTGTGTAATTTTTTTTTATCGAGTTGATGAACCACTCTGCTAACTGCTAAGATGTTTTGCAATAAATTTCTAAAAATGTTATTGTGCTGATGAACCGTTTTGTATAAACTCATGATTTTCTTAGAAAACTTAACCCATCACATATTGTATACTACTCAGTGCCTCTACAATTTTCTGTAAGTTATATTGACTTTCTCTCTTCGCTTCCCCACGTAATTTTTGAAATTAGGGAATGCATGCATCACAATTCACGAACCCGACAAACCCGACACGATTAACCCAACCTGATCTGACACGTGACCCGATTGTAACCCGAAATTGTTTTGGTTGAATTCGACCACACCTCAATCCGAAAAATAATTTTGACTTGATAAATTCTGACCCGAACTCGACCTAACTCGAACCCAAAGATGACTCGAACCCAAATCCAACTAAAATTTTATGTTTGATTATTAAAGTTTAGTTGTTATTTATAGGAAGTTAAGTAATTAAATTATATTTAGTTATTATTTTTTTAAGACTCGTCTCATTTGAGACTAGGACAAATATTAATCTTCTCACTTTCAAACATGATTTTAATTTTACGTATTAAGTGTGATCATTTAGTGTATTATTGTTGATGTTCTTGCATTCATATATCAACACTGATCTTTTACATATTAAGCATTACTATTCTTTTGAGATTAGGACAAATGTTGATATTCTCACTTTCAAACATGATCTTTTACATATTAAGTGTGATATTCTCGCTTTCATATATCAACACTGAACTTTTACTTATTAAGCATGACTACACAGTGAGACCGATTGAGAATTTTTCTTCATAAAAATTTAAGCAAGATTTAATTTTTTATACTTATTTTAATTAGTATATGTAAAAATCTGAGTTAGTGTCAAATTAGCAGGTCCAATCCTTAGTTTTCTCATGAAGTTAACTCGTTAATAATTTATTATATATTTTTAACAATAAGATAATAGTGATAATGACAGAAATATTTACCCGAACTTACCCGAACTAAAATTTTGAAATCAACTCGATCTGAATTAACACAACTAATAATAATGATCCAACATCAAAATTTTGTTCTTCCCATGTCACTTTTATGGATTATAGTTTTACTTAATCCGACTCAACTTGACAAACGAGTCTAACCTGACCCGACCCGACCCGACTTGACAATCAGTGCTGACACGAATTTAATCAGACACGAACGCGATCCGACACGACCCGATAAAAAAATTCTCACTACTAGAAAAAAATTACATTTCATCGCTATATATCACCGGTAAATAAACGTTTTAACCGGTGATAGACATGCATTGCACCGGTAGGAAAAAAGTCCAAGTCTTAAACAGTATGTTTGACCGTAACGTTGCACCGGTCAAGGAACACCGAGGGGATGAAATAAAATTACGTTGAACGTCAAAATTTTTGGGACCCATTGTATTGCACCCCCACGTACATAGACTACCGGTGATATGATATTACTGTTGAACTATCCACTGTGAAGGTGATGACATGGACTACATTGGTCGTTGGGACCCATCGTATTGCACCGCCAACAAATACCGTTGCCGGTGAAATAAAAATTCAACGACAAGGCCGGTCAAAGAAATAAGCTATAGTGAATTTTGAGTGGTGAAATGAGAGTATTGCACCGCGGCTGAAAAATTTGAAATTTTCGGTAACTTGCCACGTCGTGTGAACTAGTTGGGTTTCACCGCTGCCTTAATATGGGTTTCAGTTGCGCCTATATTTTGGAATAAAAATTGTATGAACGCAACTAGTGAGAATTGCGTTCTTATTTGCTGGAATCAGAAATCAGAATGATGAACTTCTTTTCAGGTTCATTCATACATATATAATCTGATCATAGTTAGTAATTGATTATATAATGGAAAAATCAAATGTTATCACAAATTAAGACTGTAATTCAAATTATCCAATTGCAAACATGCATCACTCAACAATAAATAACATAAAATCTAATGTCTTAAACCATGACAAGTACTAATCTTGCATCTTAGCATCTTCAACATTCTGAGCCACATCCGAAGGATGATCAAGCTGTTCCTCTATATCCTCTATGTCTCTGTCTTCTTCAACATTCCGAGCAACATCAATATTTGCAAGCTTATCATTCTGTGGCTCAAAAACAGGGAGATTACCATGAACAGCTACCCTATCGGGTATGGCAGCGGCAAAAAGCTTTGCAGCATGTTCTGAGAACTGTTTCATAAACTGTCCGAGCTCATCAATCTTACCAACCACATCACTCAAAGTTACCTTATTTGTGACCCTAGAAGTGCCACTTTCTGATACGACAGGAGGATCCTGAGCCACTTTCTTGACACGACGCTGGAATGCTTCAATTTTCAGCAGTGCCATTGGGGATTTTATGTTATCTTCATACCTATCTTCAACTCCCGCTTGGTGACAAATTCCGGTTATGAGTGAGTGGAAACCAATGCCTGAAGTTGTCTTCAAACTATTGCGAATGGATTTGAAAATCAGAGATCCCACATTGAACTTTATCCCTTTCTTGATAGCATACAACAACCTGATCCGCTCCCAATGAACTTCCGAGTTAATGGTCACAGGCGATAAGCGGGCAGCTATGAAAGTGTACCACACATTCATCTCCGTGGTCAAATGCTTCTTATCAATGTTGCACCATTTTTCTCTTTTGAGGATATCCTCCAAAGGAACATATGGCTTAGTAATCTGCCTCACAACATCATCCCAATCTCCAACCCTGTCATCATCTTCCCAATAAAGCTCCCCTTTCAACTTCTTGTATGCTTCAAATGACACGGGATCATTTGGAAAATTATAGTACTCATTGATAACTGTGGCAGACAGGGGTATTGATTTACCACGGCACAGAACAATGCCATCCTCTTTTTTCTGGTATCGCATATTGGCCAAAAACTCCGTAGCCATAGTAATATTTGCATTTCCCAGTGAGTGAGCAAAGGCCTCCCATCCATTCAGTTTGATGTAAGCTTCAAAGGGAGGCTTGGTAATTATCCCACATTCCAAAATCACATTTCGTTTCAGAAAGTTCGTAAAGGTGCTCTTGGCCTCATTGGAAACAAAATCTTGAGGTGCAGCCATGGGTGCAGCCTTTCGCTTTCCTGCAGGTGCCATTTCCTAACCAACACAAAACATAACATATACATTATAGCACACATGCATTGACAGTACTATGTTTTCTGACATATGTTATTATAACAGATTGAAGCCAACATAGCAAAGGCATTTAGGTTTAGGCATTTTCTAAAACACAATGAGTTCACCATATAATAATAACACCATATACACAAAACTATTAATTTCTACATTCTGGCCAGTTTGGTTTAGGCATTTTGTCAAACACAATGAGTTCACCATACACTAATCGTCTATAGCCACTAATATTACCTCCACATATTTCATTCACATGAAATTAATAATCTCTGCCACTTCTATGAACACATGCCTTACAGATCAATCATGTAATTAAGATTGAACACGAAAAAATTGGCTAAACCTAATCAATCAAGTTATTAAGATCTTGGGGGAAAAAAGGACACATAATCGTGATGGTTTCAACTTTAAGAATCACTCACCGGATAATCTTGTCAATCGCGATTGGAACGGATTCGTGTTGGAGTTGCTCAGATCGGATAAGGTAGAGGAAAACTGCACAGAAAAGAAACTTTGAGTCAACTCGATTCAGGATATTTATTTTTGCAAGACCGTTTCACCGCCTTTTTTTGCAACGGTCATGACTTAGACCAATCCCTGACAAACACGTAATTGCTGCATGAATAGACACGTGTCGATTTATATATACGTGCCATCCTCTTTGCTCGACACGTGTATAATTTCACCTCTAATTGTTACATCCCGATGAAATAAAAGGAAACTTTAATTTATCATTTTTTAACTATATAAACTCATTATTTTTTCACCATTTTTATGATATTGACATTATTTAACATATTGAATGAGTTAATACAAAAAAAATGAAAACAAATTAGTACAAATTGTACTTGTAGTTCAAAGTATAACAAGTCATTCAACACTAGCCATAAGCACAAGTACTTAATTAGTATAATGTGGTAACATGTTTATGATATAATCCGAAGCTAGAACTTCCAATTGTATGATCTAGCATGATTTTGAAAATTTATTTCACCTATCCATATCATTGAGCATGAATTATGAATATAAACAAGAGTTTATATATTTAATATACATTTATATTTGATCGTAACACTTACTAGATTATACAATAATTTAATAGAAATTTTATAATTTTACTATGATTTCATATATTGGCTTTGTTCTCAAAGACTCACTTTGTACACTTTATTCATACTGAAAAGTTGATAAATTGTTTTTACTAAAAATTTATTTTACAATATAAAATTGTAAGGGCGTAAATGAATAGTTTACAAATTTGTTGGGACACACCGCAATTACTAAAGGTTATCTTCCCAATCTGTCTTATTTTCTTGGGTCTTACAGTAACTATTGAACACTTCAAGGATTCATATGCAAATAGAATAAATTTTATAATTTACATTTTTTTCCCAAATATTTCGTGCATTTGTACGGGAGTTTTAAAATACTGATTTTCCCCTTGAAAAATAAGACCAAAATTTCAACGCAACTCTATAGTGTTGAGCTAATAGCTATTTCACCTCTGGTGTCATGGGGGGTGATATGTACTTGACATTATTTTTCAGATCATACAACAAACGCAACACCATATTGTTGTGCAAAAGGGTATTGCACCTAATTTTAAGGCGGTGAAATAAAATTTAAGTTCAACAACGTAATGATTATAGTTACCTCAAAACCCGCACAACCGGGCCGGTTATTGCCTTCTAATTTTATTTCACCCATTTCATTACCCAACCGATGAAATACGTCGCGCGTATAAAGCCTTCATTTACCTCCAAAAATAAACCCAGAAATATAATACCAATCAAACTAGGGTTTTTGATCTGGTTTCTTCCACGAACAGTACCCAGTCACCGATTACATCTGCATCCATTCCAGCAAATTTTTAGGCTACCTCGAGCAGATTCAGCTTCGTAAGAATACGATCCGTCGGAGAACAGAGCACCGGCAGTGACGGAATGAACGGCGTCGCCGCTGGGTGAATCCAACCAAAAAACCCCCTTCGGTGATAACTCCTGTTAAAGCGACAATATCGGACTACTTCTCAGGTAACTTTCACCACTCAATCGACTTTATTGTAGTTTATTTCGGCGTTTTCAGGGGATACCAATTTTCAATCGAAAGCTCGGAACTTTTTGCTTTTTTGGAACATGCACTTGCTGGAACTAGTAATTGCTGTGTTGATAAATAGTTGGTATGCCATAAAATATGATATTGGATGGATGTAGATTGATTGATGATTTTGGAGTACTCCATTTGCTGAAAACATGCTAGAATAAAGCTCACGGGTTGGTTTTATTGCATCTCCTAATTCACTATGTTTGTTTGTTGTTTATGTAGACATGGCTGGAAGAAGAAGGAAGTCTGAAGCGGTGCAGAAACCGAAAGAGCAGATTAAGAACAGGTGTGATATACCTGTGATTGATCCCGAGCGCCCTATTGAGCAGTACATTGGTGAGATTGACCCAACTCTACCCCACCCGAATGATATAGACCAGCCCTCAGACCATGATTTGCTGAATTCAAATTCCATGTGTGAAAAGAAGGAAGGGGAGAACTTTGACAGATTTGAGGTTGAAGAAGCAATTGTTCGCCGTGGTGGAGCAACTTGCAACTCTGTAATGCTTATGAAACACAAAAAACCATTTAAGATGTGGTTTGATGAGTTTCTTTGCCCTCGGGTCATGATTGGAAAGTGGTGCGGCTATGTGGCGTATGCATTTAGGAGACGCATTAAGTTTGGTACATGGATTAATTGGCCGCATGTCCCACAAGACGTGAAGGATGAAGCATGGGAAGACATATTGGTATGATTATTACAGTTTGTGTTAAAGATTGTAGTCAATATTTAAGGAATGTGCTTTATTTTCTTACTTGTGTTATTTTTCTCTTTTATAGGAAAGTTGGGATATAAGGACAAAATTAAGTGAGACTGATCATGCAGCTTTGAAGAAGCTATGGACAACATATGCATCAAATAAGATGCGTAACTGGAGAACGAAAGTGGATGATAGGTACATTTGGGATGAAAAGAAGGATCCCAATCTTGGGAATCCATGGCAGAAGTATCGTTGGATGGATGAGAAAGAATGAGAGCTGTTTGAATGCTACAGGAGAAGTGATAAATTCGCGGTAAGTTCGCACTCATTTTCATTGTATTATTTTGTGAACTTGGATTATGTTCATTGTATTATTTTGTGAACTTGGATTTTATGTAATGTTGTTTATGTCTTTGTTTCAGAAACTTAGACAAGCTGGCAAGGACAGTGCTGATAAAAAACAGTATAGACACCACACTGGAAGTGGTGGATATAGGATTATTTACATTCGATTTGCAAAGAAAATGAGAGCAGAGGCCATAGAGGAAAGAGTTGCTCAGGGAATGACCCAACAAGAAGCCGAGGCCGAGGTTCGAAAGATTTACTTTCGAGTCGACAGATCCATTGTTTTTCTGGAGGCCAACAAGATTAAAGACACTGATGAATTTTCAGAGCCTTTTGTTCGTGACTTAGAGGAAAAAATAGTAAGATTATTTCCTCCACTGTCCTTGTTGTTTCAAAATTCTGCCATACATTTTTTACAAGTGTGTATTCATAATTCTAATCAATTCATACCTTCATTTGTACAGTTGCAGCTCAACAAGGATGTGAAAGAAGGGAAGCTGATATTAGATGGCAAGGATGACATCTTATCCATTGCAACTCAAAAAGGTGATCCACCTGGTCGCTATCGGGCAAGCGGTTCAACAGCGAAGCAACGGGAGGCCCTACCTCACTACAAAAGAACCAGAGGGCCGAACAAGAATAAGGCCTCAACCTCAGCTGAGCCTCAAAAGAATCCGAACTTTGATTTTGATAAGTTGGATGAATTCGCTGGTTGGATTTTTCAGCAGGCCGGGGTGGAGTTGCCAGCAGATATTTCACCTCGCGACTTCTTTCACGAGTCAGAAATTTTGCCTACCTCCTTAGAATCGCAGAAAGCCAATGTGAACAACCAAACAGCTGCTGGAAGTGAACCTGATGAAGGGGATTCAGATGACAAGGTAAATTTGCCATTTTTAAATTCTGCACCATCTCATGCATCATTTTACTTATCTAAATTTTGTTGTTGTTCTGAACATCTGTCATTTATTTAATTTAATCCAAAAATTTATTTGTGCAAAAATTTGGTAGGGAGGTGTTCCATGCCATCTGCAAGTTAGAGACCGAGATGGTTCAATTATCACTGCTTCATGTGGATTAGTTCTCTGTGCAAGGCCTGACAGTCTCCAAGACATCCCAGCCACGAAGTGTGTAAGAATATGTGAGCCTATCTTCATACCGAATGCCTCTGTTCATTTTTACTCAAAGGAGTATCCCACTGTTGGCAAGGCTGTTGGAATTCCTATTAATTGGCCAGAGGAGTTCATCGATTACAAAATGAAGCAGCCTGTAGTAGAGGCAAGTTATTTAGCTTATCAATTTTATTTATGCTCAAGATATATGTAAATGCTAAAAATGTCGTTAATAATCTATATCATTTATAAATTAATGCAGGAGAATTCGGAGGGAACTGATTCATGTAGTAGCAGTGACGGTGATGATAAATCCAGCCAACATCCACAGTCCCCCAACTTGGATGTGATAGATAAAAAATTCTCCACCGTGTATGTTGACCCTCTTCAGGTAATACACTGAAGCTTTCAAATTATTTTTTTTCATTCTGGATGTTGAAAATGAATGATCATGTGTAAGTTAATACTTTGTGTCTCTTGATTGTTTAGGAATTTGCACACCATAAAAGGGACCCAGCATCTCGAAAAGAGCTGTTACATTTCTGTCAGGAAATGTTGAAAGCTAAAGGGGGTCGTGATTTTTATCAGTTAAAATTAGAAGGTGTATTCGGTCCAAGAAACCACAGTCTGATGTTCTCCATTAAGGATCATATCAAATGGTTAAACAAATCCATGGCCCCTGGACGGAAGGAGTGGATTGAAGACAATCAGATGAACATCTGGGCAAGGTCATATTTCTTTACTCATTTAACCCTTCTTAAATATTGGCTATTCATTTTACTTTGGTAATTTTCTATTTTACATAATTTTCCTTATGTCAGAATTTAACAAATTGCTCCAAATTCAGTTTTTTGCATGCAAAAATTCCACCAGAAGATCAGGGAAGAACCCAGTTCATTCACACATATTCAAGCTACATGAATTTCAAAACTCCTGATGAAACTAGACAAGTAGTCGTAGAAAATGTGTTGGAGGTAATGAAGGCTCACCCTGCTAATTTGTACGTGATGCCAATATGCGTAAAGTAAGTAAACTTTATCCTGCTATTCCACACTACCACTACAAGAAATTTGGTCTTCAGTGACCATTCAAATTTGGTCACTAAAGGGCCATTTTCCGTTGACTTTGGCCTTTAGTGACCAAAAAAGTGATGCGACCAGTTGGTCACCCTAGGTCGGTCACGAAAGGCCATTTTTCAACCTCGTCACTAAATTTGGTCACTAAAGGCAAATCTGGTGACCAAAGTCAACTCGTCACTAAATGGTGACCAAATATTTTGTCACTAAAATTCGTCACTAATTTTATTTCTTTGGTCACTAAAGAGCGGGAGGCATGGAATTCAAGCAATGATTTACCGACGAATAGTTTGGTCACAAAATCATGGTTAAGTTGACATGATTTGGTGACCAATAATTTTGTCACCATATCATGACTATGTTAACATGATTTGGTGACCAATTTTTTAGTCACCCAATTACAGCTAATCTATCCTGGTTAGTGATTAATTATTATAATTACCATGCAGTAATCTCAACAGTAAATTTCAAAAAATAATATATTAAATATAAAATTCATAAAACCATCCATTTACATAATAATGTTCAAACAAGTACTAAACTAAGATACAATACTAAACTAAACTAAGATCATTATATTCATCCCCTCCTTGGCATTTTCTTCCTTTATCATTAGTATCATCATAGCCAAGAAGTGGTTCCATGAAGCACCTAATCAATCATCAAAAGAACTAAAAATTCAGTGTATATATACAGTAATAACAACAGATAATTCAGTATAAGAGAAATATAACCACTGAACCACATGCCTTAGGCTTGCAAGAAACAACCGTAAATATTTTGAACTTATCTGCAAACTTAATCAATTCTAAAAGGAGAAGAATGATAGACAAGAGCTTACTTATGTGTCTAATGAACAATTCGTCAAGAAATTTGCAACAGAAATTAGGCTAGAGACCCATGAGACAGAAATTTGCAACAGAAAATTATGGCACTCTCAATACAAACATAAAAGATGAATATTGGAGACACATGAGACAGTGGTTCCTTAAGCAGAGATCCAAATTGGAGAACTTTGGCTCCAGTAAAGATGAATAGGATTCTAGTCACTTATATGTTCACATAATTATGCACACCATATAAGGAAAGCTACATTGCAGTCTATAATGCCACATGCTAACAATGTAAAAGCGTTAAGTTACCTTGTAGAGGACCGGGTATCACGATTTCCAAGAATAATAGTTTTGGTGATGTCGACCTCTGCAACACTTCTAACAAAACCAACGTTCTCATCACCAAAATCACCTAATGCAAAGACAGATTCACATAAGTCAGAATATCTTCATGATTTTCAAAAACATTAATATACTACTCTGTTACACATCCCTTCTATATAGCTTACATCTTATAGACTTATAAGAGATGATATCAACTGTGGCAATTATTATGAAAAATGTGAAGTTGGCAATATAGTACTGAACCTCTGAATACACAAGAAAGCAATGTATGTGATGTGACGGAAAAGGAAGCCAATATTGATATGCAACGTCCAACTACTATTTTCTCCCTCACTGTGTAGATAATTGTATAATTTGTCCCACAATTCAAGTAAACTATATATTCATAATAATATAAGTTAATGGTTGATCACATTAGATTTAGTTGTAGAACATTAAGGGACATGGTAGTCTGTTATCAATTTTGTTCTTGTACACTGCACATGTATTTAGGCAAGATACACGAGCTTTGTACCAGAAAAATTAACAGCTTTACCTAGCTCGTAAAATGCCACCACACGACCACACTCACTACACTATGACACAGCTCCATTTGACTCCAAGTCTTCAGCATCTCGCCCTTCACCAACTATGAGCCTCATAACACTGTATTTTGCTTCATTACTAGATAGATGTTCCGAATACAATAAATATCAGTGGATACACTTACCCACTACTAGATGCTAGAACTAATGTAGTTGTTTAAGCATCAGAACTAGTACTTGAGTTCGATACGGGAGTGGCAGCTGAAGCATTTTCCCCTGTATAAATATTTTGCAAAATCACACCATCAATCTTAGGGCCTCAGGCAATATAAAAAGAATACTACAAAAAGAATGTCCTTTCCCAGCATACAAAAGTTGCAAACCTGACACATTATAATATGATAGAGAAAATCTCATTTGCTATACATATACATACTCTCATTTGCAAATCTCATTTGGTATCTTATGGCACATGAACATGAAAAAAAATTGCAAAATAGAATCAAATAGAAACATACTCTACTATACATAAGTCCAAAAGTTTCTTGAAACACCATACATCATGAAGAACCCAACCAAGAAAGCACGATCATTCTAGTATGTCAAGCCAACAATATGATATGCGATTCAATTATGCAAGAAGCTTATAAGTTCTAAGCCATTAGAGAGGGGGAACCTGTGTGAAGGAGCAGCTCTCCAGCATTTTGCTTTTCACCAGTAGGTTTTCCATTGCTATTTTCAGCAAATTCCTTTTGCCTATCCTTAACTTTGAATAACTTGTCCTACAAATAAAAGATAATAGTTTCATACCTAAGCAAACTACACAAAATCACTGCTAGCATGTCAAACAAAAGAGACTTTCTATGCCCCTGTTACAAAGCTCATATTAACTATCTGTATCAATCTCAATCCCTTCAAGTTTGATCTTCAGCTCAAAAGTCAAAACAACATAGTATCAAGTAATAACCAGAAACAAATAAACAAACAAACAACATGGACACGAGAAGATGGAATTGATTAATACCTGGACAATGGTTTTGAAGGGGTACCGGAAAATATAAATTCATTTGAAACTCCACTGAGGCATCGGCTAACTGACATGAGATCAGACCCACGCGGCAATACAATTCCATCCCCTATTCCGGCGAATCCTCCGGAATCTCAGAACTAAAAACGCAGTACCAAATCATAAAAACTAGTTATTTGACCTAACTACTTCAAATTCAAAATCAAAATCAAAATGACAATTAATAAATTTACTCGATGAGCCAGGGACTTGGACTTGGCGGCTCCGGACGATGGAAGCATCCATCAAAAGGGCTCGATCCGATCAAAATTGACGAAGAAACTGGCGTCCCTTTGATGCATGGCTCGACCATTGATGGTAAGCTCCAGATTGACGAAATAGTGGTAACGGGGCAGTAGCGGCATTTTGGACTTGACCAATGCTTGCCCCGGGCGATAGCGGCATCAGTGAATTTAAAAGTGCTCGACCCAGGCTCCAGATCGATAAACACGGCATGACAACGGCGTTGACGGGGCGGCAATCATGAATTTATGATGGGGACTATGAAGAAGAAGTTAGGATAAGGAAATTTTAACGACTGAGATTGATTTTATAAAAGACATTGATGGTTGACATTAAAAGTAAATATCTTACTATTTTCAAAATTAATTTTTTTTTCATATTTGGTAAATTATTTTCTTCTTTTCCCATCTTATGTTATGCTAAATTGCTGTGTTGGTCAGTACTCAGTAATTCCAACTGAGCATACAATTATTATTTGTAAAAAATATTTTGAATAAAAGTTAAAATACTTAAAATTTATAGTAATGTAAATCAATCAAGTAAAGATTGTCATCTGATTATAAAATCAGTTTGTTAATGGTGTTTATATAGAAGAATATTTAGCATAAGTCCACTGATTATGCTTAGGAGGAGAGATCTACATTTGGGAAAGCTTGATTTGTTTAGTACTAGTATTTATGGAATGTCAAGTAAAGTTTGACCGTTAAATTTTATTTAATTAGTGTTTATGGAAAGTCAAGTAAAAATCGACCTTTTATTAGTTAATCAGAGTATAATTAAACCCTGTTTGCAAGAGATTATTTCTTGTTGTACTGAACTGAAATGAAGCGGAAATTAATGTATTGAAAAATGGAATCAGCATAACTGAATTAACCTAAATTTCATCAAATTACATTTTCACTGAACTGAATTGAATTAATTTACTGATAAACTCTGGCAAACAGGGACTTAGTGTGTAATACAAAGTCAAGTAAGATTCACAATTTGGTTAGTTAAAACAATGATCAAAGTGTGCTATGGTCCAGCTAATTATGAGTATAAATGTATATCTCTTATGTCAACTAATAATTAGTTGAGATAAGAAGGCACTCTGAATCTCTCATATTCAATGAAATGTTTTTGATGATATCGATCTAGAGCCCTGGGCTACTTTACTTGACCTTAGACTGTATCAGTTCAATTCTGATTAGTTCAGTGTAGTTTTACGCAAATCAAATTATGTGTAATTTAGGTCAATTGTGTTATACTAATTATATATCATATATCAATACATATATATATATATATTACAAAATATGGCAAACAGGGGCACAAGGCCTTAGTCGGATAATATCTTATATCTACCCAATTGATTTTGTGTTGAATTGAAATAAACTAAACTGAATTGAAAATGGAATGTATTGTAATGTTATAGTTATAAAGTTCTTTGTAATCATACAAATTGTCTCCTAATAAAGAATATTGTGATTTATGATGTTTTTTCCCCACTATTTTTGTCTGGGAAGCGATTAATAATCCTCTCTTTAATAATAATTTTAAAAATTATAACACAAGTTTTTAAATATTTTTTTGAAAATATAACACAAGTTATGACAATCATTTATATGGCTTATACTTGGCCCAATACCCGTTTGCCCATGAATTATTGGCCCAACATTCTTTGAAGAAAATTAAGCCACCAACAGCATACATTTGGTGACAAAATATGTGGTCACTAAATCATTATTGTTTTTGTGACCAATAAATTTGGTCACCTGCCATCTTTTAGTGACGAGACTAATTCTGGTCACCAGATTTCGTCACCAAAGATGCGAAAATTTTAGTGACCAACTATAAAGAGCCCTTTGGTGACCAATTTACTGACCAAAATAAAAAATGGTCACTAAAATTTCAGTTGGTGACCAAATTTATGTGACCAGGACTTTTGGTCACAAAACAATCCTTTGGTGACCAAAATAAATTTGGTCGCTAAAATTTTGGTCACCAAAGGCCAAATTTCTTGTAGTGTACCATGTCATTTATATTTAGACTTCACAGCTGACATAATTGGGAACCTATTCTTTCAGAAAACATTGGACTATGTTGTTGATTGTGCCGGAGAAAAGTGCAGTTTACTGCATTGACCCTAACAAACAAATTATCACACCGACAACTAGGCCACTTGAGCTTAATATACTGATTGGGTAATTTTTGTATCCCGTTGCACATGTTTCTCCCATATTGGTTAAATTACACTTTCTTAATGGTTTTATGTTGTCATGAAGTATTGGAGCAGCATATGATGCACAGATCCGGTACACATCATGGACTCTAACCAACATAATGGTAAGTTATATCTAATACAATGTTTCAAATTTCATCAATTAATGTAAAGTGGTTTTTTTAACTGATTTCCATCTTTGTATATGAAGCACGAAGTTCAACCTAATAACTGGGAATGCGGTTACTATTGCATGTTGTATATGGAGAAGATTGTGCTGCTTCACACTCATGTTGATGTACATAAGGTAATACATTTGATAACTTTCTCCTGTATATTTTTAGTACTTCAAGTTCTAATAATAAATATGGTCTTGCCTCTAATTATGGTATTTTTAATTGATAGGTGTTCCCAGAAGACGACAAACCATACCCATTGCAGATCATTGAGGGCCTCATTGACACCTACTGTCGAACTTTTATGCAGCGTATTGCCCCAATGTGCCGAGACATAAATGAAAATCCACCGGTGCCTTCAAGGAGATTTGCAGCAGACCTGAAAAACCAGGAAGTCATCCTATGGACTTATTTAGATTCGGCAACTCGGAAGCGGTGCTAAACCCATACTCTTGTACTTTTTGTTAATGCTATCGAAAACTCGTGCTTGTGATAGCTAGACTTAGTTGGTATATATGTTGGATTAGGTTGCATGTTTTGCTGTGGTCGGGATGCTCCCAATAACTCTATTGTGCTTGTGATAGCTACATGTAGTTGGGATATTGCTGTTGGATTAGGTCCCATGTTTTGCTGTGGTTGGGATGCTCCCAATAGCTAGTTTGTGGTATGGTTTATAAGTGTTGTAGCTTACCACGGGATATTCGTGCTCATTTTAATAAAAACTGAGCTTTTGTTATTTTCAATTCTGGATTCATGTTCTGGTGAATGTAGTGAATGTAGCTGCAAATATTGCAGTGGAAAATGTAGCTGCAAATATTGCAGGGCAGTGCGGTTTTCTAGCAAAATTATTTGCACTTTTTGTGAAATCGTTTCACCGCCCAGATTTGTTTCAACACAATCAAACCTAGATCCAGCGCAGTTCTTACATGTTGCGCATGTTGACTAGTCAAGGGACCAAACAATAAATAATAATATTGTTTTATTTTCTTATAAAATTAGTTTCATCGGTTCCAAATGAGGTGAAACATAAAATTACACGTCATTACTGAATACATATAAAAATCATTTAACCAACTGGGACCCACATGATCAAATTAAAATATTATTTTAATAAACTCTAAACTATATATTAAAATAATCATTTCATCGGCTATGACATACAAATTCGACCGGTGCAACTTTATGTTGACCAGCCAACCGTTGAACGAGTCCACCGTCCAGTCATCAGTACAGTCAGCATATGATTGGGTCCCACTGATCCTTCACCGATGAAACAAAAATTGCCTTTCACCACCTAGCAACAGCACCGCTAGTTTTGGAAAAAAAACGGTGAAACACCCCTTATTAAGCGGTGTTGATACTGTTTTTTCTAGTAGTGTCTAACCCGAAGAAGCCCGACCCGTATAACCCGAACCTATCTGACCCGAATACGTAACGCGACATGCAAACCCGAAGTGACACCACTACTCATATTCATTTCTCAAAAAATAAACCAGTGTCTTTCTACTAAATCACATCAATAAAGATGAAAAAATACTTACCGCCACCACCACGAGAAGCAACTTCAAAGGATCAGAGTCATACTAACCTTCGCATCCAAATTCAAATGTGTATTTTCAACTATTAGATGACTTGAAATTAATAAATGTTCATAGATGAATTACGATTTACAAAAGTCAACATCATTGCAGGGTACTAGAGCATTTTCAAAAACTTAAGATTAAGCACCTATCAAATTAAAGAACTGGCGGGAACACATATACACTTTTCTCTCTGTTTTTAAATCCCTCTTTTTAAACTGTAGTTTGTACTGCAATTTTTTGTTTCCCTCGTTTTGGCTTCAAATTCTTAAGATCAAATAAACTACAGATAGTTCTACCCTTACATATATATATATATATATATATATATATATATATTATGCAAACAATAAAACTCTTTCGTGGTCCCCTAGCTGATTAGTTCGGCAAATGCATTCAATGCAAATGATGATCAACACACTAGTACTATATCACATGGTAGCTAGATGAGATGGTCTGATACGCACAAACACAACCAAAAAATTACGGACAACTGAAAGAGACAACGGAACAAAGATTCCGGCACCAAATTGAAACGCAAATTAATTGCGAATGCAGCTTTTTCTCCAAACAACGTTGTTGCGTCGCTCTCTCTACACATTCACAGACCATCATATATATATATATACTACGCTTGTCATCTACACAGATGATCATCGGAACCGTAAATAAACAACTGCTCCATATCTGAGATGAAGTTATCTGGGGCCGATGTGGCGCTTGCTGATAGGAAACCATCAGGATTTCGTTGCTGACATGGAAAGATTGGACCACGCTGTACTATGTCCGTAGATTCTCAAATCAATGACACCGTGGCCCACCTTAACTATACACGACCTCTTCTGAGTTTGTCCGGACGCGATCATGTAGCAGTAGCCTAGCTAGTAGCCTAGGTTAGAATATATGATTAGGGCTCATTTCCAGCCAGAAACTCCAAGATATGTATGGATATATGGATCAGGTGGTTTTCATTTGTGTGGTGTTTGTGGTTCTTCAGGTGGATCCTTGGGATTTTCGTCATCTTCATCGTCATCATCATGGTCATGATCTGCTTGAATCTTCTGAATCATCGCGCTCGTCTCCGCTTCAGACATTCGATCTTTGTCGGCTTGGCTCTGTGATTCTGAGTAGGCCTTGAAGAAATCCTTGTTCTCTTTCTCCAACTCACTCCACACTGCCAAATTTATCAACCCGTGCAGTACAAATTTGTGTGGATCAAGAGAGTTTCAGTTATAGTATAAAGTTGAATCAATTTCAACTTTGTTTTGTTGTGCATGCATGCAGATTGATCGATCGACTATGTAAATTTATTGGAAAGAGTTTAATGATTAAAGGTTGATCAGAGAAATGAAAGTTGATTACCAGTTGCAGTGATGACAGGCTTGATGTTTGCATGCTTGGAGAGGGCATCCATGCACTCTTCTTTGCTCATCTTGAAGATCAGGCACTTCTCTATTAGATGCTGCACCTACATATACACACACACACATATATATATATATTTGTAATAGTAATAAGTACTCAACCATCTTAACTTGTTAATCAGGTTATGATATATACATAATACAATACATATATGTTGGCAGCAACATCGATCGATTCGTGTACATTCACATGTGTCTTCAACAAAAGAAAACTGAATTTTACTTCTTTGTTTAACAAGAAAGGTTTAAAATAGAAAACCTAATATGATCACACAAGCTTGTTTTCACTAGCTTCTTTAAACTAAATAAAAGAGGAAAAAACAATACCATGTGTATGTATGACGCGGAAGAGTCATCCATAATCTTATCTGCTAATCAATATATGTATCTACTTTCTTCCGTTCCGACCAAACTTCACACTTTCAAATATATATATATATATATATGTATATATATGATCAAGCATATAGTAAAAGGGAGAAATGGAGATGATCATGAGGGGAAATGCATAGGCAAACATAGGGTTAGAAGAATATATAGAAGAATTGAGGTGAGGTTGGGCCAAAGTCCCACGTGAGAGATGATAAATAATTGGTGGAGAGGAGATTAGAGGAGATTGTAAATCACCATTTGCCTTGGCATTAAGCACCCTCTCATCCACGTGATTACCGGGGCCCGCCATCTAACACTCTTTGACAATATTCAAACCAAGAATATACTACGAAAAATTATGGCCCATACAGTAATAAAAATTATCCCCAAATTATCATCCCACCAATTGGAGATGGACACGTCATGCTATAGGAATATCATGATTTGCTTTTTCACCTCTTTTCTATTCAATTTTATATTTATAAATGGATTAATACGGTATTTTTGTAAAAAAAATTAAAAATAGTTATATATTTTCCTATATGCTTATCATAATTTCTATCGAATATCTTTATTTTTTGGTTGAGTTTCATGGTTCGACGATAATTTAATGTGCAATACAATTATAATAGAGCGGTTATATAGTTGAAAACGGGGTATTTAACACCAAGTGCGGACTTACATGCATTTCTTTACCTTATTAGCAACTCGAGTCTTAGGCATCTTCGTTCTACTTCAACGTTAGTATCCGTATAATGCTACATCGAATATGACATCCATATCGCTAGTGGCAGAGTCAATGTATGGCTTAGTAGGCCTTGAGCCATGCATAATTTTTTTTGTTAAGGAAGTTATAGTAACGTTTCCGAACAATTTTAGATTTCCGCAGCCATACCACTAGTTACAGGCTTAAGATGGCCGGAAAAGAATATGTGTAAGTTAGCCATGTTTGGCTAGTTTTACAAGTTGGTTGGTTAGACTAGTCTAACGCTAAATTAGGCGATTTGGGACCGTTGTAATGTATTTATTATTGGAATGGAAAACTTAAATTGAGGGCATGATTGGGGCACTTGGGCCCTGTTTACCAGAGCTTACCTGGAGATTAGTTTAGTTCAGTTCAATTTAATTCAGTTCAGTTCAAATATAATTTGCTGAAATTCAGGTTAATTCAGTTATACTGATTCCATTTTTCTATGCATCAATTTTGCTTTAATTCAGTTCAGTTCAGTTTAGTTCAGTTTAATTCAATTCAGTTCAGTTCAATACATCAAGAAATAAGTTCTAGCAAACATTATAGGAGTACAAGTGGACCTATAGTGAAATATTGGGAATTTGGGATGGTTTTTTATTAATCGAAAGTTGGGAAAGACCCAAAACAAGATGGGGCACAATTGGGATTCAACATCTTGCGCTTATATTCTCATAACTCGCAATCAAACTCCTCGTCTTGTTCTGCTTTACAATGTTGTTTTCATCAGTCTCATTCACTAGGAGAACTGTGGGGGAACGCTATCTGCCATTTCTAGGATCTTACGTTTGCAACCTTTGTTGCTCTATTTAATCACGATTTTGCTAAACCCATTTAGGTTTCCCCTTAATGTTGAGGCGCCCAATCTTGCACCTAATAAATATCAAGAACATGCTGCAAGTGATTTGTAATGTGCATGATTTAGTTGTAATACACTCTTTATAATTACAGGGTGTTGTGTTCAATACATACCACTAATAAAGAATTGCGAGTATTAGACTAATTTCTTGACGGAGTCTGGTCATTTTTTAGGGATAGTGTCGGTGGTTCGATGGCTCGTTAGTTTAGCAGTTGCATAATATCATTCAATGTAAGGATTCACCGTGCTTAAATGGATTCAATGGCGGTGTCTCATAATTTAGTTCTATATTTATATAGATTGTACGTAATATTTTCTGAACATAAAATGTGTGCAAGTGATTATTATATTCTTTTACTTTCATTGGAATTGAAATTTAGACCATGAAATGAAACGTAATTTTAGTGAAAAACGATGGTGTGGTTTGTCATTTGTCATAGTAGCAAAATATGTCTCTCAAAATAGCATATTTTGGTAGAAATTGGAGCTTGGCAACAGATAAGGATCACAAAAATAAAAACTAGAGCAGATATTTGTGCTATAATTATTGAGATGACACTTTGGGGTTTAGCTCAATTTTTGACATCTTGTTTGTAGCAGTCCAAAAGGAGATGATAAGTCCATCCATAACAGTAACAGAGCAAGAGAAATTTCTGGTGGTTGATCCATCCTCTGCAATCAATCCTGCCATCTTCAATCTGCAGCCTGCCTGCCTGCACTTGCTGTACTACGTACCACCTTCATGATGAGCCACGAGAACTTAATAATGGCCTCTCATTCATCATCATTCATCACCCAGATTATATGATCAAAAGGGGTGGATTCAGATTCACCTCACTTACATGTCATCTTTTGATTGGCCTGTTTATGATCAAGAATATCCATACAATCAGAATACATTTAGTATAGTCAGGCTCGGAATCATCAGCAAGCTTTCTAATCGAAGATTAACCTTAAAGAATGCTAATTATTGTTGGAAGAAGTGTGTGATGAGGAGTGAAGGGGGGCCATGTTTAAAATTAATCTTCATATAGCCATATAGGTACAAGAAAATGATCAGCAAACGCGGCTGAATAACAAATCATGCCATCTATAATCATAAGAAATCTTGGATTGAGCACTTGATTAGTTCAAGTAGCCGGAGTGTTATATTTGCTTAGATGCAATTTAGGTTCAAACCTTACTTTCCCGTAATCTGATTGAATAATTATGGGTAAATTGCCCAATTATTGGATACTATTCTCAACTAACTGTAATTTGACGTTGGAAGAAATTTGAATGGCCAATGTTCACAAATTTGAAATGGTCAATTCATCGACTTGGAGATTTTCGTCGGTTTTGGTACTATGTTCGAGGAAGACGCAATGGAGAAAAACAAGAATTGGTACGTTAGTGAGCATGAAAACTCACTGATTCATAGGACAATACAATCTTAACTGGCTCCCATTTTCAGATTCTTCTCGTACGCAGTACATTGCAGAGAAAATGATCGAAACGCAGTAACTTTAATTCTAGTCTAGTAATTTTCTCCAATTTTGTGGGATGTCCGCAGAGATGCAATTTTCTTAATAGGTTAATTTCGACATCATCAACTTGTAGGTTGATTAGGTCATATTCTTGGTTTATTTTTTATGTCATATTCGGTACAAGATGAAAGATTTTTTAATTTAAAACTTATAAACATGCTTTTTTTTTGTTATTTAATAAATAATTTATAATTTATAATTCATTATTTAATTCGTAGGATCATTATTTTTTTATGATAAACTCTCCTATACCGTATTCATATAAATAGTGAGGCAAGACATGGAACTGGCCCTTTTTTTAAGTTTTGGAGAAGAAATTTTAATTTTTCAAAAAATTTATGTGCTATAGTATAAGCGCTCAAGGGGTGTTGCTATTTTACACCCGGTAATGTTAACTAGGCCCTGTTTGCTAGACATTTTCTTTAGATCAGTTCAATTCAGTTAGCTCAGTTCATTTGATGGAATTCAGGTTAATTAAGTCATGCTAATTCCATTTTTCAATACTGATTTTTAGTTCAATTCAGTACAGTAAAAAATAAACTCTAGCCAACATGGCTTTAGTCATATTTAAAAATAATTTGATTTTGAAAAATCAAAATATATATGTATATATTTTTCAAATTACATACTGCTAACTGAACTGAGCATAACTAAATATATGTATATATTCAGCATGACTTAATTAACCCAATTTCATCAAATGAACTGAGCTAACTGAACTATACTGATCAAGTTAAATAATTTGTTTAATTTTCGACAAATAATTTAGTTAAAAAAATAACAAAAATAAATATTTTAGAGCATGGTTGGGAAATCAAGAGTATGGTGAAATCAAGAGTACGGTGGAAGACATGCTTTTTCAATACTCATTTCTCTCTTCTAAGTTCATGAAAGTTAGTAGAACGGTCTTAGCTAAAGAACATGATATGGCTTTTCAATACTCATTTCTCTCTCTTCTAAGTTCATTTCTCTCTCTTCTAAGTTCATGAAAGTTATTAGAACAGTGTTAACTAAAGAAGTTATTAGAACAGTCTTAACTAAAGAACAGAATATGGACCTCGGTCTGGTCTTAGTAGAGTGTAATTTATCTGACTTTTAATTTTAATGAAAGTTTGAATTAAAAAAAATTATGTTTAATTAAAATAAATTAAAAAAATAAGTTTAGAACTAAGGTAATGGTGGTTGGGAGGCCCGCACAAACGAGTTCTGCAAAGTAAGCAGCGTCAACGCTTGGCCAGCCTATAACCCCTCCAAAATTTCATGCGCCACTATGGACATGAGCGCCGCGACCGGCTCTCACCGCTCGCATTGTTTTCCTTACTCATTAGTTTAAGGCAAGTTTCAATGCTGCCATACCTCTGCCTTTTATATCCTTCAATTCCCACTCTTGCCTTTCTGAATTCCGATGTGGGACTCCTATACAACTCCATCTATTTTTCCCCTTACCTTGATTAATAGTATATCATAGAAATTGTTCAATTAAGCCAGACTTTCCATCAATAAAAATGATTGATATATTATTTATAATCTTCAGTGTCTCTGTACAATACAAACAAATCAAACTTATACAACCGAGCAATATCATTATCACCAATGTTTGAGGTGCAGGAAATATATGCATAAACAATTTTGGAAGAAGACAAGAAACTGCAAATCCATCTTCATCACTTCCTCTGTAGAAGTGGCTCCAGTTGAGCATCTGAGTCTTTGTAGCTCAAGTTCTGTTTATTGCCGGACTCCAAGTCCGTGCTAGCTGCTTCTTCTGTTCTTTGCTTCAGCAGCCTTCTCAGAAAGCTCTTATTGTCGTCCAGGAAGCCGTCTGTTGATGCCTTAGGAGGCATGTTTAAACTTTGCACGTGTTGAAGGCAAACTTGAACGGCATCATGGACTCGAACAAAGTACCACTCTTTGCCTATCAAATCAACTACGCCGGCCTTCGTCAGACTTACAAGAACGTCATGGTTTGGATTCGAAATGGCCATCTGCAAATGAGATCAAGGAGTTGAAAATGATTGGAAGCAGCTAGAGGATAACTGGTTTAGTCAATACTATTACTACCAACCTGAATGTCTCTTGATTTGTACTCTTGATGCAAGTCTTTGAGAGCTTGAACTGCACTGGAATCTATGTATGTGACAGCTGAAACAGAGGCAGGCTTCCCATCATCAATAAGCTTAGACGGTTTTAACCACTTTTCAATTTAAGTAAGGCTAGGTTTCAAACAATGAATTAATCTGTTCAAAAGCTAAGATTTTCTAGCAAATAGTGATTGTCGTCAAGAAGAGAACTTACGAGCCATCTCCACAATCACAAAGTAAACTCTCTCGACTGAAGGTCCTCGGCTGGTGGAACCATCAGTTTGCAATTCATACTCGCGAAGCCTAAGTGGAAGAGGCACACAAACATTAAGCATCCCTGTTACCAATTTGATATAGCAGCTGACAGCTGTTGGAATGACTTTAAAGAACAGTACCTGTCCTTTATATAACTAATATTTGCAAAATATATAGGTGCATCGATGCGCACAATGACTATCCCATTGTATGTATATGCTTCTGGATACTGTTCAATGTTTCTATACACAGTGGTTCCAGGAAGGCGACCCAAGACAGCTGCAAAATGAAGTTATTCCTTAGTACATTTATACTTCTAATGCAGGCAGGCTGAAATCGGGAACATAGCTGAGCATTAACAATGATTCTGCCAAATCTTTCCAGCAGAGGAGTTATCTTTTTCAGAATGACCATAAAAGATTCCGAATGAACAAGATTAAAATGAAAACTCTAATGCAGTTACTGCAGACAATTACCAAAGTTGACGAAATGAAAAAATAGCAAGGCAATATCCAAAGAGGCACAATTTTGAGGAGCATAAAAATGAGTTGGTACGGAGCAAGGAATCACCAATCGAAAAACAAAACCAGAAAAGACATAAGACTGGACCATATCAATCATATTAATTGCATGACGCAAGCATTGTCAAAATGTGACTCTACTAACCAGTGGACCTGATTGTAAAAATCATTCACTTTAACAAGTTAACTCACCAACATGTGGATTTGCTGATTCATGAATCACAAAAGCCAGTGAGGCACCAACCTACACAGTAATACCCCAAAATTAGTAAACATTTTGCATCATACATTTCTTAATCTATAATTCAGTAACATTAACGACTAGGCATTGCTGTCCCAAGAACTATCCCACAAAATTTAACAAACAAAGGTCAGGCTATGTAAACTTACACCGATGAGAACGCCAATTTCAATGCCAAGGAACAAGGTGGTTATGCAAGTAATTGACCAAAGGAGAAAATCTTTCTTATCTACACGCCACAAGAAGATAGCCTCATCATAGTCCACCTGAAATTGTGAACAAAATGAATTGTCAACTTCATACACAGAAAATAAATAGTCTTCATTGATAACCAGATTCAAGTAGGCACATTTCAGATGTAGAAAAGTCAGTAAGAAGAAAGGAAAATATTGAATTGTTAAAACTGGCTCATCATTGTTAGAACAAAAATGCTATTAAAATACAAAAGAGTCCTGCAGGTTTCACCACTTGGCTTCGGAGTAAAGAAATGATGTGCATAATTATGACAATATTGAGCATATGCACATGACAGATGATTGATCAATAAACAAACACAAATAGATGCAGGCTTTTTAACTTTCAAACTCTGTGGGTGTTTCACCTCAGTACAAGATTCTTCAGGCCCACGGAGACTATCAGGTTTCACAAGAATTGTCTAAACTTATGTAAGCAAAAACAAAATGTTCATTGAAACCACAACTTTACGCAGACCATAGAAACTAGGTTCAGACTGAAATATCGACTTGTTGTACGATGAAATGTCAGTAGCATAGTCAAATTCAGCAAGGTCAGCAGAGAGAAAAATAAATCTGGAAGGATGGTCGACGAACCAGGCCTATAACAGCAGAAATGACAATAGCTGCCAGTGAACACTGCAAAAATAAAGAAGCAAAGGTTAAAAAATAGACTAAGATAGCAGGTGTTAGAATTCATAAGTGAATCAATAGCTTGTTATTAATATTATCTACGAGCCTATCCAAATTTGATGCATTCAAGTGAAGGGCCTGCATATACAGTATGTGCATTTTTCTTCACTAATATATTTTAAGCCAAATCCTCAAACATGACCAATAGCTTTCTCTATATGTATGCATACAACATGCTAGCACAAAATATTATAGACCAAGTTTCTTTCACATTCAACAATGGTTATTCTTATATAAGAAAAGAGATAAACCTGGGGTATGTATTCAAATAGTGGTGTCATGAATAAAAGAGCAGAACCCATTATAATTCCCATGACTAAGCCAGATAAGCCAGTTTTAGCTCCACTTTCATGGTTAACAGCAGATCTAGAAAATGAACCTGTAGGCGAAGATGAAAAAACATTTCAGAAACACGTTAGCCTTGCAGTAGCAGAAATATGGCAAAAGGCAACAGTCCATACCGACATAGAGCATTTTGCCTCGTAGGATGTAGGCAATTCACCTGTTGTGGGGTAGATAGAGAAGAATGAACCAGCAATATTGGCCACACCAAGTCCAAACAACTGCTCAAAGACAGAAGTAGTATTTTCAGTATAAGAGGTTGCAGACCGTTGAATAATAACACCAGAAGAGGATGTCCATTTCATGCTAGTTATCAAACTATTTTAATGATTACACTAGCACATCAAAACCAGTAAGAAGATAAATATCATTTTTCACTTTTACAAGCTTGACGACGAGTCTCACCAGACTAGCTACAACGCTCCCCCGTCTCGAAAAACAAATAATTTCAACAAATCATAATAATGTAGGATCTATCGTAAAATTCAGATGATGAAAGTTGATGAGAGTTGAGAATCTTGACATTGAGAAAACAGCCTTATCAAAGAGTCTTGACATTGACATTGAGAAGAATCTTAAAATAAGTATGTTGGTTCTTTATCTTAAAAGTCCTTATCAAACATACCTCTTGATTTGAATCTAACTCATATCCATTTTTGGCAGCCAGAGCTTTGGCTATCCCAACAGATTCCTGAAAATCAGTCATTTAAATGGATGTATGAGGAGATCATTCGAATAAGCTAAGAGGTATTTTATACAATGTTCTCACCAAAATAGCCACGCCAGTAATGAGAAAGGCAGTTGGAAGTAAAGATTGCATGTGATCGAAGTCTTTGGGTATGGAGAATTTTGGCAGCCCTTGAGGTATATCTCCAACCTAAAAGAGTTACCAGATATTTCACAGTCATGCTATAATCTTGTATACACCAATTCTTAATGTAAAATACATCATAAGATACTGAAGTTATCCCAAAACACCTCTTGGGGGGAGGTAAAGAAACACTAATAGAAGTTTCTTACCTTCAACGTTATGTTTCATTAGTTTTTCAAGAAAAATGACCAATGAAGTTCTTTATAAATTTAAAAAAAAAAAATTTAAAATCCAATAAAGAGCCTTAAAATGGAAAGGCTAAAAACCAGTGATATTCTTATCAGAATAAATAACATTGAACAGAATTAAGTTCAAAAGATGTTACACTCAAAAGAAACAAATCCAGCTCTCCAAAATTAAAATCCATAGAGTATGTCTCACCAATGAAATAGAGTGTGGGTGATAAATTTTTGCAATAGTTGTGCCCAGAACTACAGCAGTAAGGGGACCTGCTGCCCGCAGAAATCTCAAATGCTTTCTCTCTTTTCCCTGTGGCCAAAGCCAGACAAAGTACAGAAGTATGTTCATCAAGTGACAACTGATAAATAAATACTAGTATTTTCTTAAAACAAAACAAAAACTTATTAATGAAACAAATTATACAGAAAAGAGTGGATACCAATTGCTTCATGGTGAGCAGAATGGCTAGCATAAAAGAGCCCATGACAAATGGAGGCCACGAAAACTACACCAAAGAATAAGAAAGAAATATAAGTCAAGGTCTCATAGCAAAACCAAAAGATTAGCATTCATATGAATCCAATGTTCATGTGCAGATAATAATTATATAATTTTGAGCTTCTACTGAATTCAAAATTTTGAGGTACGAATGTTACAGATTCTAATGAATGTATGCACTAGAAAGTAAACAGAATATGGACCTTTTTACTCTATTTGACAAGTCTGAGGGGAAAAGAGGAAAATAAAGATAACAAACCAAATACACAATACCTAAAATGCAACATAAAGAATAGATAATTGAAACACGCTCGTATACCTTATCTGCTCCTGCAATTATACTCTTGACCAATGGAATAATTTTGCTACTCCTTTCTATGTCATAGCCCAGAAAGTATTTAATTTGAGATAACCCAATAACAACAGCTGAGGCTGTTGTAAACCCGGAAATCACAGAGTGGCTGATAAAGCGTAAAAGCCATCCAAGCCTAGAGAAGAAAACATACGGGCATAAGAGAATGCCAATACAAGGAAGATACCAGGTATTCCAAGAAGAAGGCAGCCAAAACTGTGTAATTTACCTTAAGAGACCCATTATGCATTCTAGAATACCAACCATGAGAGCAAGCAGTATCGCCAGCTCTGTGTATAACACCTCCGATGAGTCAACTATGCGTCCCAATACATTTGAGACCAAAAGGGAAACCAATGCAACTGGACCAATAGCAAGCTGCCGCGATGATCCAAATATGGCATAGACAAAGATGGGAACAAACCCAGAATCTGACATGGGAGAAAAACAACAAAGCCTCTCAACATGTGATAAAGTTAAGATATTTATGAACTTAACTGTCATCATCAGTGCAGCACATACATACATTTAAGTGATGGAAATAACCGGTGAACTGCTTCATACACATGGTTCATAGAATTTTAATCAAAAGGCAACAGATGAAATGGTTAACTCTTAGGAGTACAGACAAATGATAAATTCCCTAACAGGTTCCAGAATCATTGTGCATTTTATCTATATTACAATTCAGCTTAAAAATTCTAAAAACGAATTCACTGACACTGCAAAGTTACTCAAATGTTACACAGAAATGTATGCTACACAAATGTCAATCAGATTCTTAAAGCCAAAAGATTCACACACAAAAACTAAAATATGACTAACTGATAAATAAACTTACAGAGTCCATATATGGGATGAAGCCCAGCTAGCTTTGCGTAAGACATGGACTGTTACAAGTTAAAGCAGCACAAGTGTTAGAAAGAAATCCAATTTGGCGCCAATCGTAACAAAAGTCATTGACCCTACGAAGAAGTCAACGAACAGAAAATGAGAATTGGTAGTTGAGGGAGGAAAACGGTTAATACTTGAGGGACGAGCATGATGCCGACGGTGAGACCGGCAACGAGATCGACTTGCAAATTTTGGCGCCAATCGTAAGTCCTTATCCACCGGTAACAAGGGAAGAATGTCTCGATCCACTCCGTCGGCGTCATGCGCTCCACCTTCTTCCGCCACCTGGACACGGCGGAGCTGACCACGGTCTGCGTCTTCGAGGACGAAGCGCCGGGGGCCAGCGACGTAGCGGACGGGTGCTGCAAGGGTATAATCCTCACGCTCCGGGGAGTGTTGGACATGGAGCTGGCGGCGGAAGACGAGGAATCCGCTCCGGCGACGGCGAGGTTCTGAGAGCTCGGAGACGCGTGTATTATCTCCATGCCGTCCTCGCCTGCCTCACCGAGCGCGCATGTAGCTACCGAGCGCCGGGAGTTCTGAGAGTGTTGCGAATGCTGACGTGGCGCGGGCGTGTGGAATGGGAAAATGAGCGATGGCCAGGGATGAGAGAATCAATCTGGGAAATCTGCTTTCTGTTCAACTTCATTCAATTTCAACGTCGTCACTATTAATACTTTTTGCCACGTTTATCTTTGTGTTTTTCACTTTTTCTTTTTGAGGTAAATAGCAATTTTTTTATCTTGTAGTATTGCACCACTACTAAAAGTGGTAAAATAATGGATGTCCAATCAAAATTTTGTCAAATTACAAATTCACATAACGTGGTTATTCTCACTTATTCTTTTTATCTCTCCCTATCTATCTCAAAATGACACTATGTTAGCTAAGTTGAATGATATGCCTTTATTTATAATTTTCTATAAAAATAAATTACACATATCCACATTCAATCATAATATTTTTATGTATCAATTATGTACATCAAATATTTCAAACTTAATCTAACCGTATTATCTAATATATTATTGAATTAAATTACATTTCTAATTGAACTTCAAACTATATTTAAAATAATTAAGGAAGTTGTTTACAATTAATGTGAATCTTAATTTAGGACATTGTTATAAAAATTACAAGTCATTTTCACAATAAATGGCTATTTGCTTGGTAGTATTGTTAATAAATGGCTATTAGATTATGTAAATTTTGGGAAGAAAATGTGAGGAAGCAAGTGCACATAATTGGAGATCATCCAGGTACACCGTGTACTTGGACGTGATAGCTGCAAAATTCAATCTTAAGTAGACCCCAACTAATTCAGAACGTGAGCGCCATCGCCCTCTTCCAGATTCAAATTAGTCAATAATGAATATGTTCAACGTTATCGTTATTATATAGAATATTATATATATTATCAAAAAATCGATATAGAATAGTAAACCGAACTAAATTATAAATAGTGCAATAAAGAAAATCAAGGAGGGACCAATTTGCAATTTTTAAAAATAAAAAAAATCACGCGCAACAGTGTTTCCGCGCGTGTACAGTGTTTTTCTACAGTGCGCTACAGTGTACTTCAATGTTTCAAGTTAAAATATCCATGTTTTATGTTTCAAATTAAAGTGTTCATGTTTCACGTTAAAACGTCCATGTTTCACGTTAAAACGTTCATGTTTTATGTTTTAAGTTAAAATGTTTATGTTTTATATTGCAAGTTAAAATGTTTATGTTTTATATTGCAAGTTAAAATGTTCATGTTTCAAATTAAAGTGTTCATGTTTCACGTTAAAACGTCCATGTTTTATGTTTTAATTTAAAATATTTATGTTTTATGTTTCAAGTTAAAATTTTCATGTTTCAAGTTAAAATGTTCATGTTTTATGTTTCAAGTTAAAGTGTCCATGTTTCACGTTAAAACGTTCATGTTTTATGTATTAAGTTAAAATATTTATGTTTTATGTTTTATGTTTCAAGTTAAAGTGTTCATGTTTCATTTTAAAATGTCCATGTTTTATGTTTTAAGTTAAAATATTTATGTTTTATGTTTCAAGTTAAAATGTTCATGTTCATGTTTTAAGTCAAAATGTTCATGTTTTATGTTTCAAGTTAAAGTGTTCATGTTTCACGTTAAAACGTCCATGTTTTATGTTTTAAGTTAAAATATTTATGTTTTATGTTTCAAGTTAAAGTGTTCATGTTTCAAGTTAAAGTGTTCATGTTTCACGTTAAAACGTCCATATTTTATGTTTTAAGTTAAAATATTAATGTTTTATGTTTCAAGTTAAAATGTTAATGTTTCAAGTTAAAATGTTCAGGTACATGTTTTAAATCAAAATGTTCATGTTTTAAGTTAAACTGTTCATGTTTTATGTTTTACTGTAGCAACTCGACACTGTAGCAAATCGGTACTGTAGTGGCTTGGCACTGTAGGCTGCGCGTAATTTTTAAAAAAATTCTGAAATTGCAAATTGGTCCCTCCGTGTTTTTTAAACTTATATCCTATTTGCAATTTAATCTGGTCACTATATAGTGACGGTCACCCAAGAGACCAACTCTACAGAATATTAGCGATTCCTTTAAAAAATTAAATTAATGGCAACTGTCAGCTTATTATCAATTTATTATCATACGCTTCATCAAAATTTCGAATGTGGTGTGCAAGCACATTAACATAAAGTATTAGATTAAAAATAAATAATCCATAACTTAAGAAGAAAGCCAGAACGTTGAAAACTAAATTAAAAGTGAAGTGAAGATTACTAAATAAAACATTCTAATCAGCCTGTACAAACGCCATAATTAAGTGGAACACTCTGAAGTGTTAGATTAATGACTAGCAAAGGTGTGCCTGTGCGTGTTCTGGTTTGTGACTGTATTCGTAGTCTAGATGCACGAAGGCCCTTTCGATTTCATCCAGCAGCTCGAGCTTCTCCTGCAAAGCCTCGCCAATGTCGTGAGCCTCTTGCAAGGGCATGTCAGCAGGCAGGACTATGTCCACCTCGACAAAGTAGTGGGACCCGAACGTGTAGGCTCTGACTGTGTCGATGTGCTTTATAGCCTTGTGGTGGTTCCAGCACAAGTAGGTTAGCTTCTGCAGATACTCTGGTGCAGCAGATCTTCCAACAAGGGAGTTCACGTTTTCCAGTACTGTTAATGACCAAGTGCGAATGGTGTATAGTGCCAGCTGCAGTAATGGAAATGGAACAGGAAATCAAAAGATTGCAATAGTATTATGAGAGGGGCAACAAGAAGAGAAGAAAAGCATACAAATGCATCAAAAGTTACAAGACCGCAAACACTAGGGACTGTAAACACTTAAAAAGCTAATGCCGGTAAGGCTCAGCAACTGCAGCTAAAAGAAGTGTATGAGTTTTCATCAGCTGCGCAGAAAGTAACAGTTAAATGCAATTTGGAGATCTAATCACCGTATTTCTAACTTCCAGTGGTATTCGAAATACCCTTGGACAGATGTGAAGCAATTTGCATCCCAAAGATAGGCCTGTTTCTATACTGGTTAACTGAGTATGCAGACCATATTATATGAACAAGAATTTACTTCCTTCCAGTAAAATTGGTTACTCTTTAACAGTTTATTAAGAACTCCTAGCCCGACATAGAACATAGATTTGCCTCACATGAGGTAAATATGTAAGAGACCACTCCTCATTCCAGACTTGCACAACATATAGCTTAATAGATCAATCATTTAATCACTATGGCAAGAAAACTGTTCAGTAAACAGGCACAGAATCAATAGATTATGATAAAATAAATTGTTCCTCTAAACAAATAAATAAGCTGGGTTTTAAGCACAGTTTATTTGATCACAGTTAAGGCAAGAGTGTATTGACCAGAGTTTCAAGAATGTGAAGTTAATTTCACTCACAATGATAGCTCCAACAGGGTCTATCCAATCAGTGATTGAATTAGCAAGTAAGGCAGCAATCAGGCCAATGATATTTGTGATCACATCAAAAAAGTGGTCCTGAGCGTAGGCCTTGACAATCTCATTGGTGAAAGATCGGCAATAGAATACCAAAAGTAGTTTCACCAATGTCACAGACAGCATTATGCCAACCACCCATGCCTCTTGTTCCTTGGTCAAGCTGAATTTAACATCCTGAATATGGAAAGAAAAATGAACCAAATTTAATAAACTTTAACAAAGGGTGCAGCCTATCGAGAAGTCAGAACCAAATTTGCATACTTACATCACTTATGAGAGTGCGCACAGACTCCAATATTATTTGAAGCCCCAGAGTTGCCATTACAGATGCGAATACCAGGATTCCCTGGAAAGTATGTCAAGATTTCATAACCATTAATTCTAAGGTCAGATTTATGCAGCCTTACCTCTGTGTTAACACAGAGAGGCTGTTTACAAATGACCAATAGTGAATATTGCACTGAGTTGCATTGAATAAAGAAGTTACGGAAAAATTGAAGAAGTTATAACATCGCTGACTGCAAATAACTCAGAGTGATTCATTTAGGGTAAATAATCAAGATGGCCAGTTTAAGTTTTCTTCTAACTAACAAACTTCTTAAATGTGGGATCTTAACTATCAAAAAATAAGTTGATCACTGAAAAAAAAAAAAAAATCAATTCAAACTGTCTTGGCCATAAAGGCTTAGCCCTTTGATGAAAATAAACTGCTACTTTCACGTTCTCTATGAACTCGGTCTTCTAACTCAAGGAAGATATTGCCTAGACTATGGAGTATGGACTACCATCCATATCTTGCCATTGTATGATGGATAGAACCAGTTAATTATCAAACTTAGATCAAGCAAAAAAGTGTACATAATAAAGAGGCAGCAACTGTTTGCTAGCGTAGAGTTAAATAAGGGCAGGGAGAAGACAATATGAGGTTCAATGAATAAAGAACAAGAAAAGAGAGATTATTCAGACAAACTAAAGCAACTAATTTCAATGGTTGAAGAAAACAACTATCAGGGAAGATAATTATATATTCACTATTCAGACAAGATATAATGGCAACACCCTGAATATCATCAACGAGATAGTTTTTCTTAGCCTTATCATATCAACAAGTATGATTCACCAAAGCCTTCCCTTCTCAATTCAAAGTTGGCATAAGCTGACAAGTAACAACTTTGGTTCATGGCAACTCTCTGTGAGAAAACACATGTAGATAAAGGGGACAAGATCATGACTAACCAAAGGCTGCATACGTCTCTTTCCAATAGGATAGAGATATGGATTTTTAGTCTGCATGGAGGATGCAGCGAACCAAAGAATAAACCCAGAAAGAAGATCAAGAAGTGAGTCTAAAGTAGACGCAATTATAGCCAGTGAGCCACTTCGTACAGATGCGTATACTTTCGCAGCAAAAAGAACCATGTTGGCAATATTTGATAAGCGAATAGCAGTAGTCTCACTTCTGGCCAAGTTATCACGTTCTTCCTGAAATAAAGACATATAAGGTCCCAAAAATGAACTTTGCCTTTAAATATTGAACAATACTCCGAACAGATTGAGTTGATTGTTTGAACAGATTGCAGAACAGAGTGATATCGACAGTAAAGCACAAACCTTAGACATCCCAGGTACAAAACCACGCTCGGCTAAGGCATCCATTTTAGTGAATCCTTCCAGCATTTCAACCTGCTGTTGATAATACTCGGAAACAATGTCTTCCGGACCTGCACCGTCAAGAAAAAATAATGATTCCCTGAACATGGTTCCTGATTTAGCTTTCATTTCAGCCCTCATTAAATGCATAAGCATAGGCAGCATGACACTGATGACTGATAGTACTCAGAAAGCATATTAAAAACGAACAGGTCTGGTAAAAGCAACAAACAAAGAAGAGCATGAGCAATTAAAGATCAAACTAACTAGTCCTGAAAACCATATCCATCATGCTAGCTTCAATATCTAAGTGGCCACTGACAAACGGCTCAATCGTTTGATCAAGCAGATGCTCAACCAAGCACCATAAACTAGATTAGCTAATAATTCAAAACAGAGCTATGCTATGAATTTAAGACCAACCATAGGAAAAGGCACCAAAAAAGTGACAATTATTCAAGCAAAAGCAATATTCCAATATTCTTTCAGGCCAATTACAAAAGAAAAAATAAACAAAGCATACAATATTCTCCACATATATCACAATTCATAAAACACACCCAACATCTGGCATCCAATCTACAGTACTCTACTGCAGATGGACATATATTCAGAGCACAAACAAGGTCGCCACATGAATCATATCTCGCCATCACGTTTGGATAAGACATTTATTCATATTAAATTATAGCCACGAAGACCGCACGCGCGCAAATTAATAGTAGTATTAAAAAGGAATACTGCACTCGCATATAACTACGACAGATAATAAAGCCAAAACAGTGCTGATGATAAAAATGGTGATTCTACGAATTAGAGAAACAAAACCGTTTGACAAACATGGAAACACTACTGAAAACAAATATATACTTTACCTAAAACGCCAAGGCAGTCCTGGAGGCGGCGCGGCGACTTCTCCTTCTTCTCGGCGTTGAACTGGATCCCCTCGAAATTTAACCGCCACGATCGGTCGGCATTTCCGGCTTCCAGCAGCAGGAGTTGCTCCTCGCCGTCGACGTCGGGACTCAGCGGCTCGACCATCACTCCGGCGGCGCCAGGAGGCGGTGTCGTGTGGAATTCGAAAAAACGTAACGTGTTAAAACTTTACTGTTAAAGGTGAGATCCGACTGGACAAATATGGAAGCTTGGAGATGATGATGGTGTGGTGAGGAAGTGGGGGAATGTGAATGGAATGGGAAAGGGTGGAGGGGGTAATTTGGGAATGTGAAATGTGTCGTGGCTATTGGTGGTTGGTGGTGGCGCCTGGCGGAATTTTTCGTTAGGCAAAGTGTGAGTGGAGCACTGGGTATATTTAAAGCACTTTTTTTTGGTATTTTTTTGCTCCACTCGCTGGTGCTAAAAAAAAATGAAATGAATGTCTTTCTTTGATCATTTTAGTCATTTTTTTAATTTCTTTATTTTTTCAGGAAAAAAACACATTGTCGAAAAAACACATAGGGTAAAAAGGCGGCGTGGAAGTTAGTGCGATTCTAAAAGCGGGATATCCTTGTCTAACTTTTGTTAGAAGGATTGTTGATGCGGAAAAGTAGAGATTTGGAGTGTTTTAGGTAAAAATCGTAAAATGGTTTGGATTGTTTTATGAGATTGATTTAACTAATTAATTAATTGATTTCATGCTGGAAGTTTGATTATGTAAATTATGTTTGTTAAATGGTTATTTTAATTAAGAGTAAAACCCTCGTTATAGCTAAGAACCCTCGTTAACAGTACTTTAGATCATTATGTATGGGACTCGATTCCTGAGTTTCTTTTGTCAAACGTGGTTGGACGTTTTCCAGCACCTTAAAATGATATAAACAAATTTATTTTCAAAAAAAATTAAGAGTAAAACTCTCGTGTACCCCTAATGGTTAGTTTGATTATGTAAGTTCTTGGGATATGTACCGTTCTGGACCGACAAAGAGATTTTCTGATGTAATTCTACAGTATTTTTTTTCCGGCCAAAATCGATTTGAAAATATAAAATTACCCAATGATAAATTTAGTGGTCATTTTTTGTCTCAATTGACTCGTGTTGCGTGTGTTAATTGCGGTTTAAATTTCAATATTTTGGGTATTTCATTTTCAATTCTCATTCTACCGCTCCAATGTTGTAGTTGTAATCTTTGCTCTTTACGAATCAACATGTTTTTTCAATCAAATTACACACCAATGGTCTATCAATACTTTCTAAGAACTGTTGCAAATCGGCTAAAAAGTACACTACCAAGTATTATCTCTGAATCTCAGTCAGCTTTTGTGCCAGGACGCCTAATTACTGATAATGTGCTGATTGCTCATGAGTTCCATCATACAATGAAGCAGAGGAAGACGCAGAAGTTGGGTCACATGAGCATAAAACTTGATATGAGCAAAGCTTTTGATCGGATTGAATGGAGGTTTGTTACTAAAACACTATCTCATATGGGTTTTCCGGATGTCTTTGTGAGGATGATTGACCGTTGTCTGAGTACGGTGGCTTTCTCATTTATTTTCAATGGTGGTGAGTTAGGCAACCTTAAGCCCAAGAGGGGTCTAAGACAAGGGGACCCCCTCTCACCATATCTTTTTATCATTTGCTCAGAGATTTTCTCTACTTTGCTGACTGACTTGGAATGTTCTGGGAAGATTAAAGGTATCGGGGCTTCACGTCACGGTCCAAAATTGACCCATCTTTTCTTTGCGGATGATACTCTATTGTTTGGCGAGGCGACGGAGGAGCAGGCTAGCCACTTCAAGTGGGCGATTACTCTTTTTGAATCCATTTCGGGTCAAAGGATTAACTATGACAAATCGGGTATTCTCTTTAGTCCCAACACTACAGTTTCAGTTAAGAGCAGAGTCTGTGATATTCTGAAGATCCCGGAAGTTATGTCCCACGGGAAGTACCTCGGGCTCCCTTCTGAAATAGGCCGGAGCAAGGCTGAAATATTCCAGAATATTAAGGATAGAATTCGCCAGCGGATTGATGGGTGGAGTGAGAGGAATCTGTCAAAGGCTGGTAAAGAAGTGCTCATCAAGTCTGTTCTTCAAGCAATACCTACTTACTCCATGAGTTGTTTCCATATCCCGAGTTTTATCATTGATGACATCAAGTCAATGATCGGAAATTTTTGGTGGGGAGATAGTGAGGTGAAGAAAAAGATCCACTGGTCCTCTTGGAGTAAAATGGCTAGATCAAAGGAAAATGGCGGCCTTGGATTTCGTGATTTGGAAGCTCATAATTTAGCTCTATTAGGCAAACAGGCGTGGAGATTGCTCACCAACCCCTCTGCTCTATTTTCCAAGATTTTTAAAGATAAGTATTTCTCTAATACATCCATTTTCAACGCTACAGTAGGCTACAGGCCCTCTTGGGCATGGAGAAGTATTTATAAGGGAGTCCAGACACTATCTCTTGGCGCACGGAAACAGGTTGGACAAGGGAACGGTATTAGCATTTGTCACGACCCTTGGTTGCCAAGGGACGGATCCTTTTTCATCAGAAACCCTGATCATATCCCGAGCCATCTTCGGTTTGTTACTGACCTTATTAATCCGATAACCGGAGACTGGAGAACAGACTATCTTGCTGATTATTTTGATCCCGGAGATGCTGCAATAATTAAGGACATCCCCCTCACTGGTACAGGGCGTCGGGATGGGTGGCGCTGGCATTTTACACAGTCGGGAAGATTTTCAGTGCGATCATTATATATAGTCTTGGTTGGTCAACCTGATTACCTTATTCGCCATGACCTACAAGCTATCGACCCGGGGTGCTCAGCATTCTGGAAAAAGATGTGGAAGCTGCAAGTGCCGAACCGTGCACATCACTTCGCGTGGAGGTTCGCCGGAGATAGTCTCCCGACGACAGAGAACCTACGGCGCAGAACGATGCAGGTTTCTCCCATGTGCCCATTCTGTGGTGATGCAAATGATCTGACCTCCCATTTGTTCTTCCAATGTTCGTATGCTCACGAAGTCTTTAGGATGGCGGGATTGGACCGGAAAGTTTTGGCCTCACAACAGCAGCGTGGTGAACTTTGGTTTCGCCAGTTCATAGTCGACAACGACGTAAAGACTTCAGAACTATTTTTGATGATTTGTGATGGAATTTGGGGGCAACGGAATAGCAAGCTTTTTGAAAATAAACTCATCTGTAGCAGCGTTTTGGCCGGAATCGTGGCGAACTCTCTGTCTAGTTTTCATCAAGCAAATCACTGGCCGGAGCGTATCTCGGCGGCCTTGAAGGACTCGGTTATTCTGCAGCCCCCAGCAGGCGGAGCGAGGGTTTGTTTTGACGCTGGTCTGACCGCATCTGGAACTGCAGGCCTGGGGACTGTGGCTTTTGATGCAGCTGGTTCTTATGTCAGGGGGGAAGCAAGAAACACTCCTAACGTGCACAACCCGATTTTGGCAGAAGCTTTGGCAGCGAAGGAAGCAGTTCTTTTAGCCTCAACGCTGCCTTTCTCTACCATTATCGTGGGGGATTGTTTGGGTTTAATTCGAATGATCCTGGGCGATGTTGAATGCCATGCTGAGATAGTGGATGTTGTGGAGGAAATCAGAACTCTGTTACGATCAAGAAGCCTACATTTTCCCTACTGGGTCCCCCGATCGGAGAATCTTACGGCTCATATGTTAGCTCAATCGGCTAAACATAATGTTAGTTCCTTTGTTTTTTGGGACTCACCACCCCCTTTCCTTGTATCAAACGATTCTGGACGATTTCCAGGAATTTGAAATGATAACACGTTTTGTTCAAAAAAAGAACTGGGGTATATTAGTACATAAGTAAAATTTCTTTAATTAATTTATCTTATTAAATTTCACTATCTATTTAACTAGTTATTAAATTGATTTACCGGACAGTACTTCTTAAATCCACATTTTAATTTTGAAATAAAGTTCAAAACTAGCTATTCAACCATATACCGTTGGCTTGTTTGATAGAAATTGATTTTTTTTTTTAATTTTAATGATAGAGAGTATTTCTTATCCTATTTTCTTAAAGTCAAAATCATACAAGTGTACTTGCTAATTTTGTTCAAATATTACTTCTTGGGTTTAAAAAGTAAATAATTTATTAAATAAAATTTACTTTAAAATGAACTTTTAAGTCGAGAAAATGACTTAAATGATAACCACTTTTTAAAAAATTATAGGTCTTGTTCCCACTTTCTTATTTTGTTCCCAAAATATTTTCAAATTTTAATAAAATGTATTAATTTAGTTCTTTTACATGGTGATGACCTATTAGTGCAGGTAAATGGTCTAGTCAAATTCTAATATGGTGAAAAATGTAAAATTATTTTAATCGGATATTTTTATAATATTTAAGAGATATTCTAAATATCTGAAAAATCGAAAGCAGCCGCCGGCCGAAAAGCGATTAATGGTATAAACGAGTTGAATCGAGCTCGAAAACCTCATCCCGAGCTTAAATTGTTTAAAATTTATCGAGTTTGAATTCGCTCAAACTCGAACGAGCCAACATCTTTTGACCGAACCATTGTCCATTGACATGCACTAACAAGTTATCAACATATAAAGAAACTCAATTGGTACATTTCATTAAAAGTTGAAAATATTTTGGGAACATGTCATAAAAGTGGGAACAAAACATGTAATCTCATTAAAAAATATGCATCATTTATATCATTTCATTGTTAAGTTATAATTCATCTATATCAACCAAAATATCTTAACTTTCATTCAATCTTTTTTAACAAAAATATATAACTACCCAGTTCTTACAATTGTTTAATTTATACTTTATTTATAAGATATCAAATACACTTACCTTGAAATTCGAGCCAAAATCAACAAAGAAAATTTAATTGTAACGTAAAGACTTTAAAATAAGTGGAAATAATAAACAACGCGCATGATTTGATAGAATTGATCTTTGATATTGGGGTCCGTGACGACCATGAATCGCGAATTTACGTGTTTCTCATAATTGATAAGTTTCCGCAAGAAGAAAACCGAATGGTGTGCTAAGGCCAAAACTTCCATTGAAAAACACAGAGAAAAGCCAAGCTCAAGCAGCTCAACAATGGTGTTCGATGAATTACAGAGAAAATAGGCGGTTACAGCCATGGAAACTACTACTTCTAAGTTAAATGGCCTACTTCTAACTATCTAAGGCAGTTACGAATTTACGATCAACAACCAAACAATGAAATCTATCCCTGATTTCCATATCCCCTATTATAACCTCCATATCTGTCTAGCTATTTTCCAAACTGGCAATTAACTTCGATCAGCTCCTTTTTCACGTGAAATTACCATTCTCTCCCCAGACCTTTAAAAAAAAAAAATCGTGACCTCCATTTACATTGATTTAACCGCCAATTTGAGAGTAGCAAGCCTCACAAAATCTATCCAAATCACCTGGCGGGAGTTTGTTCAACTTTCCCTGTCTTTCTCACCATAGAGATTACTAGTTTCTGCCTACTTCATTTTAACTAAAAATATTTAGTAAACAATTTGTAACACTCTGTAAGCTTCGATTTGCAATTCTTCCCGCCTTTTCCTTCATGCAACCGCATGGAATTTACAAACAAGCCCTTGTGCCTTGAAAATCCATCCGCAAACCGCCGAAATCAGTTAGTTAGAGAGTGTTGAAAGCTGAAACCGTTAGGAAATCTCACGAGCGGTTACAAAATCCATCTGAACCAAAATCACAGCGCAACTTCTCCCTTTATATAACAGCAACCAAACCCATCGTCCTCTTCAGAGCTTCATCCCAAAAACCCATAGTCTCTCTGTCTCTTTCCACCGACTCCACATTGAAGTCATCTTCCCCACCAAGAAACCATGTCGTGCTTCAACTGCTTCAAGCCCAAGAAGAAGCCTCGCCAGAGTCTCTTTCCTCAGCTGACAGAAGAAGAAATGCAGGAACAGGTGGAGAAAACACCTCCGGTTGACGATGTTGTTCATGGCCGTAACGCGTATAAGACCTTACCGGGGCCGAAGAACGGTGGGGTTCTTCTTCTTATTCGTTACTAATTACTCGTCGTTTTTACTTTTTCATGAATTCGCGACTCTGGATTTTCGATTTGATGATTGACTGTGATTATTCCGAATCTTCCAGATGGAGCAGGTCCCTCTGGCGTCAACAAAGAGGGCGAGATCACGAGCGATCAGAACCCACAAAGTGAGATTGAGCTATAGCATACATCATTTCTTATTCGTTACTAGTTACTCTTCGTTTTCTCTTTTTAATGAATATATGCGCGCGATTCTGAGTTATCGATTTGATGATTGACCGTGATTAATCCGAATTTTCCAGATATCCCAGGCTCCTCTGGCGTTCTGACTGAAACAGACGAGATCACGACCGACCACGACGAGCAGAACCAGCCACAAGGAACCGGCGATGACATCACCAACCGTTGGCTTCAACCAGAGCGCCGCGCTGCTGCCTTGAATCTTGGTTTCATTCCCGGCGGTCGCACGACTCCACAAGTTCTTCCCCCGGATGTTAAGAATGCACTTGAGCAATATGATAAATTGGCCCTGGAACAGAGCGCCGAGAGGGAGAATAATCTGAGGATCGAGAGGGAGAATAACGCCGAGAGGGAGAATCAACTGAGGATCGAGAGGGAGAATAAACAGAGGATCGAGAGGGAGACTCGACAGAGGATCCAGAGGGAGTATGAACTGTTGACCGATAGGGAGAAACAAGAGAGGCTCAAGCGGGATGATCAAGAGGATCTCAAGCGGGAGAAGCTCGAGAAGCAGAATCAAGCTTCTTCAGAAATCTCGAATGTCTCAGGTAATGTATATCTGGAACTAGCTTTTACTGGATTATGAATTTATGATTATGTGTTCTGCTGAATTCGTTGTTCTGCCGGATTATGATTTTATGACTATGTTTGTATGAATTCGTTATTCGGCCATTATCTTGATCGATTATGTATGAATTGTGGGTTCAGAATCAGGTCGTCCTCTTGGGCCTTCGTGCAGCCGCTGTACAGCCGCTGTGCAGCTGCATAGATTCTCAGATTCCTGCGAGCATCTTTTCTGTGACAATTGCCTGGGGAATTATATGTCAACTATGATCGAGCACAGAATTTGGACGGCGTACTGCCTGGCAGAAGGGTGCACAGCGCAGAAGACGGCGAGGGAATTGAACATTGCGTCACTATATGAAGCCAGGGGAGTTCTTGATTGGTTCTTAAGGCTATGAAACTTCACCTCTCTCTCTCTCTCTCTGTCAAAAGCTCATTCAGCTTGTGTGTTAAACCATTTTGTAATGATTGTTTTCGTTAGGTTAAGAGATTTGACTTCTGAGCACCCAATCATTTCTGGCTTCTGTGTCCAGAAAATGGGCTCTGTTTCTTTGTAATTCTACTTTCTGGGTTGGGATGCTCTAAGACTCTGCATGTTTGATGTACTGATCTGCTGAATCAGAATATTCTTGAGTTTCAATGTATGCAAGTAGTTTTCCTTCTTCTTGATGTTTCTCTTTTTCATATGTGTATGAAAGTGGTGACATGCTATGGTGATTTGATTTTGAAAGTGGAGTACATGGTGAAAACACCAAATAAAACTTCAGTGGTGAATTTTTTTTTTAACTGGTGGAATGGCTGATTATGTTTGTGGAGGGTGGGTTAAAGTTTTGCAGTTATGTAGCATATACTTTGCTCTGAAATGGCAGTAATTATGACTTATGAGTGAATTTGAGTTGGCTGTGTTTGTTTAACTTTCTTACAAAAATGTTATTAGTTCTAGTGATGATAATTATTAGCAAAAATATTACTAGTTGGCTGTGTTTGTGCAATGACATGTTTAAAAGATTTAGATTTATTATGATTTTTGTTTAGTGTATAGAGTACACAGGTTGTGTTTTTAACTCTTTATATGTCTTTGATGTTTTAGAACTTGGAATTGATGATTCAAGTTTTTTATATTTATGAACTTGGTTATGATGGTTAACAATGAGGATTTCACATCCTGCACTTTACCAACTTTTAATAAGTTGAATTCATGTTTCAAATTTTCTATTCATCTTTAACTGTATTGATGATAATCACTAGCAAAATGAGACTAATGTTTTTTACTTTTTCCACTGATGTTAAAAGATTTAGATCTATTATGATTTTTGTTAGTGTTATACAACACTTTGGTTGTGTTTTGCTCTTTATGTCTTTGATGTTTTAGAACTTGGATTTGATGCTTCAACTTTTTTATTATGTTTATGAATTTGGAGTTGATGTGTCACGGTTATAATGGTTAACAATGACAATGAGGATTTCATATCCTCCACTTTTACCAACTTTTAATAAGTTGAATTGATGTTTCAAATTTTGTATTCATGTCTAAAAATAGTTTAGTTTCTAAATATGATGACATTTCGATACCCTACAAAGTTAAAAAATACATATTTTTCCACTCTACAGTAGTCCATACAAAGTGATAAAAAATGCTTATAATTGAATTTATTTAGTAGTCCTGCATTTGAAAATAGTATACTAATTCTTGCATGCTAGTTGTATTTGCACATCCACCTCATAAAATGTTTGATAATTATTATCTATATTTATGTGCAAACACTAGTTTTGAAATTGGATACTTTGAAAATACATTTATTCACATATTATAGTATTCCAGTTTATAGATCATTTCAAATTTAAATTTATAGTTAAGCAATTTTGAATAAATGCATAATAAAATTGTAGAAACATTCCCGCGTTAAATCTCGAAACGATGGAACACTTGGACTCGAACCCTAAACTTGCACCACTCACTTTGTTGAAACTCGCGCCGCTCGCTGATTCCATCACCGATAGTTTACTTGTTTGACTCTCATCCAAGTAAACTTTCCAATTATATCCAACGTCTTTGTCACTATTACAGTTTCGTTTTGGTTTCACCGCCGATTTTCTTTCAAGTTTTCAATTTTCATTATCATCCACAAATACTAGTTCTGACTTCACTTATCTTTACCATTTTCTAATTTCGAAGTGCAGTTTTACTCCCAAATATCCTATACTTAATCCTCATTTATTTTTGGCCATAGCCGGAAACTTTTGAAATAGTAGTTTTCCCTTGACTAGTCGATAATAAGTGGGCTTACAAACGAGCACTCCTCACTAAATATGTAGTGATTATAATACAAAGGGAACACATAGTTGCAATTGTATAGTCTATGCTCGTTTAAAATCTCACAAAAATCTTTGGTGCATTTGGTCATAAATGGGATCAATCAAGAATCATTCAAGGGAGAAAAATAAAATTGGATGATTGTCCATTTAGTTCGGTTAAAAATATTAATTTAAACATCTAGATATAACAACGCTTTGTTTATTAGACGTGTCCAAATGTACTATTTCTCTACTACTCTGTTTAGTAGTCATAGATCATTAAAACGCGATGGTCACCAACTAATATTGCAAACGAGCTACAAACGAGCACTCTCTCACTAAATATGTAGTGACTAGTGACTACAATATAAAGGGAACACATAGTTGCAATTGTATAGTCTATGCTCGTTTAAAATCTCACAAAAATCTTTGGTGCATTTGGTCATAAATGGGATCAATCAAGAATCATTCAAGGGAGAGAAAAAAAATTGGATGATTGTCCATTTAGTTCGGTTTAAAATATTAATTTAAATATCTAGATATAACAACGATCTGTTTATTAGACGTGTCCAAATGTACTATTTCCCGACTACTCTGTTTAGTAGTCATAGATCATTAAACGCGATGATCACCGGCTAATATTGCATATTCTTTGTAGGTGATCGTCGAACATTCTCGATAGTCTCCAGCAATCATTGATTCCCCACCCATTATAGTTGATGCTCGTTTTCTTTGATTGTCTGTCATCATTTTTGGGCATGATTATCGTTCATCATTAGTAGCGGCTAGATGAACCCAACAACACTTAATCGTTGGTAGTTGGTGGTCCCTGATATTGGTTCTTATCCGATGATCTCCATTTGCATTGATAGTTAATGACTGCGTGAAATGTAAATTACAGTATACTTCACTAAACAAAATCAAACAAAAACATGTATGTTACAAAGTACATTATTCATAAAAACTTATTATAATGGTGCTTCCTGATAGTTTTGAGTCATCAAACATTGGTTGTAGCGTTCTTGATGGATTATAGTCATCAATCAATATCAATGCATTATTCTCAATTGTTATCCCTAGTCACAAATTTATCGATTGATTGCTAGATGATTTTGGTATGTTGATCATTTGTGGCATTGATCCCTACATTGATGGTTGTCGACTATCATCAACATTCATGGTACCATGGATCTAAGAAGATTAATTACTACATATGAACAACCATGAAAATGAATGTGAATTAAAACTATGCCTAGTTACTTACCCGAAAAAACGGGATGAACACACGGAAGATGCTACGTGTTTTGTCAACATTTATGCTCTGTTTCAATCGTTGTCCAAACCTGGAAGCTCACCAAACACTCCACGCTACTACGGAGTATAATAAACATTAATCAATCATTCAGTTGCTTCAAACTCCACAGAAATGGCATCTGAATCCTTAATTTCAGCTAATCCCACCGCCCCAGCCCTACTCTTTATCCTCCTAATCTCCATATCTTTGACTGTTGTCGACTCTGCCATCAGTCTCCCACTCTTCAAGTCAGCTACACGCGCCGCCGCCACTCCTCCGACCCTCCTGTGGCCGTTGCCCGCCCAGTTCACCTCCGGGAACCAAACCCTCACCGTTGATCCCGACCTCGCGCTGGTGATCGCCGGAAATGCCGGAAATTCAGATTTTATTACCGAGGCGTTTCTGAGGTATAAAAGTATCATCTTTAAGCACAGTTCTATAGCTCATGCTTCCAGGGGAAAATATGACATCAAGGAGCTCCGCGTTATTGTTCATTCGGAGAATGAAGAGGTTTGTTTCACTGGTGGTTTGTATACATCTAAAAAGATTTGTTCCTTTTCAGAATTTGGTTGACATTTTGTTTACTTGTGATAGCTGCAACTGGGAGTGGATGAGAGCTACTCGCTGCTTGTGTCGGAGAAGGACGAGCATTCGATCACTGGTGAAGCCATCATTGAGGCCAATACTGTGTATGGTGCACTGAGGGGGTTAGAGGTATGCACTTCTAAGATATGTATTTTGATTGAATAGAAAGGTTACACTGAGTGGCATATAATTTGGAATGAATTTGAATTAAACAGGTAGAGTATGTATATGATCTTTTCTTGACTTAACCATATTTTGTAATTATTTCTATGAACACTTCTATTTTTGGAGCATACAAGATAACATTGTGCAGAAAGGAGAGGTTTTTAATGTAAAATTATAGTTTAATGAGTTGCTATCTTTGTGCTGTTTTTTGGATTCTTTCCTCTTCAGACTATCAGCCAATTGTTTGTTTTCGACTACGAAGTCAAATCAGTGCTAGTATCTAGTGCTCCGTGGTTTATTCAGGACCGCCCAAGGTTTCAGTATCGCGGGCTTTTACTTGGTACGTTCCAGTTATCTCATTGACAGAAATTTACTAGAGCTACCATCATCTTTCTTATATGAAAATCAATATTCAGATACTTCAAGGCACTATTTGCCAGTTAGCTTCATCAAGCAAGTGATAGAGTCTATGTCCTACGCTAAACTTGTAAGATACATTAATGGATTGGGAAGTGCTCTCCACTGTTTGATTCCCTGAGCTAAGATCCTAATTTCATCAATTCTTTCTCATGTTGCGGTTATCAGAATGTCCTTCATTGGCACATCATAGACGAAGAGTCATTTCCCCTCGAAGTACCTGATTATCCAAACCTGTGGAAAGGGTCATACACAAAGTGGGAACGCTATACAGTTGAGGATGCCCAGGAAATTGTCAGGTGATGATTGCACATATGTGCTTCTTTTTATTTTTTGGCGATAGTCAATTTTTTTTCTTTTTTTTGAAGATTCTTGTAATTATGATTTCTGCCTCTCAGCTGAGTTTGATATGGAAAATATTTTCCTGGCTTACACGAGGCTCAAGCTCTTATACACCTCGAATTTATCAAAAACAATATAATTATACCATAGTGAAAGGAGAATATATTGGAACTTACGCTTTGCTTTATATTCTGATCCAGTAATTTAGTCTGCAACCTTATTACCTCTATTTTTCAGCGCTTGACTTTTTTAAAAAATGCAATTATTTAATAATGCTTGTATATGCACCCCGACTTTAATAAAACTGATTTGTGGTCAGTGCTGTTAATGTAAAACAATTATAGAAAATTCAACCACAATTTTGTTTTCTGCATGTTGAGAGGTGCTACTACCTGCTAATTATATTATTAATGGCGTACAAGGTATAGTTTATTTATTCTTTCGCTAATGATTCTTTTCCTCTTGCAATATATGGGAATCCATTTATTGACTCCATGATGCGGTCTCTAATGAAGATTTGCAAAACTGAGGGGTATGTTAAACTCTAGAAATTCCTCAATGTTTTTTCTGTCCCCACTGTATTCAGTATTGACTATTGGTTTGTGGATTTCGGTAAAATTATATATTCTGATGAATTTTTTCCTGAAGGCAGGTATCAATGTTATGCCTGAAGTTGACGTTCCTGGTCATGCAGAATCATGGTTAGTGTTATGATTGAAGTTTTCTTGTCTATTTGGTTCATTATTATTATTTTTGCTGAGTTTGATGCTACTTGAATGCTGGTTTATTCCCCTCTGATATTCAGTGGTAGTCTGAAACATGTTTTTCCTTGCATTTTTATTATGTTTGTCCAGATGCAAAATGTAAAGTGAAGAATGTATATGGTGTTATTAACTCATTACTATTTACTGTTCATCTCGGCCTCCTTTTGTGGGAGAAACGTATACTTAGTCTTCATGCATTATTTTAAAGTACCCATGAGTTTTCTCCCTGATTCTGTTGTATCTGTTCTTGATGAACAATAACCAATCTATCCGTTTTTTGTGGGTTTTACATTCTATCAGTTATACTGCTCTTTCCTAAGTGATTAATTTTTGTTTCTCGTTGTGTTTGTCATAGGGGTAAAGGATATCCCGACCTTTGGCCTTCTCCTTCTTGCAGAGAACCTCTAGACGTGTCTAAGAACTTCACCTTTAATGTGATTACTGGCATCCTTTCAGGTGCGTAGCTGCTTTTCACTATGTAAACTACACATGCAATTTTTTTTTTCCCTTAAATAAATTAATTTTAAATTCTCACTTGTGCGTACTCATGTTCAAACCTTTGTGGGAATTATCTGCTACCTTACATTGTTTTTGAAGCTTGGTAAAACCTGGCGTTGTTTTTTTACATATGCTTCTTACTATTAGTTTTGTCTTCTGAACTTCCCCAAATTTACTGTGGTGCATGGTGCTTACTCCCTAACAAAGCTCTTCTTGTACAGCCATGCATGAAATATTTCCATTCAAGTTCTTTCATTTGGGGGGTGATGAGGTAAATACAGGTCAGTATACTATGATCTCCTCCAGCTGTACCGTCTTGTCCCTTCTATGCTATTTGTATTATGGGTTTGTTTTGTTTTGTTATGCATTTTGAAAACTATGCAACAAACTCGTGGTAGTATACAACTTCTCATGTCCAACCCTCCAACACTATCATGGAGAGACACAAGGGGTCAATATAAATCTCGAATGTGGCTATTGCTCTATTAACACTTCTAGAATATTTTATAGGGGAACTGTATTCCAACATTTTTAGTATGGTGCCTGTTGTGTATCTTGGAAAAAACTCTGCACGTTACATTGGATTATTGCTATTTCGGACTTTTACATAACTACCTATAATCAATATTACAAATTATACTCAGCCTGAAACTTTCTGACATGTCCAGCAGTAATTCAATTACTGCCAGAAAGAAATTCCTCATCTAACACATAAGTAGAGTGCAATAAAAAGTGATTAATCATTCAGTTTAGCATGTTTTAAGCTAACAAAGTTTGAAGTTTTCATTCTTTCTTTTGAGTCTGACTGTATGCATATGATTCTTATAGTTTCTCTAACGTTCTACTTCCTATTTCCACACCATACATTTTCTGGGAGATATAAATACTATCATTACAAAAATGTCCAAATAGCTATTCCAAAGTTGTGAATATGTAATCTCTGAACATAGTTCAAAGTTGAACACTCAGTTTTACCCTGTTGCAGGTTGCTGGACCTCTACTCCACATGTGTCTCAATGGTAAATTAATTTTTCCTTTATCCTTCAATTTCATAACCTTTCAAATTTTAAATACAACTTAATTCATTAACCCAGATGTGGTCATTTTTATTAAGAGCTACCTATGTGAAAATGGCATGTTATATATTTCCAAGGTTCTTATATTTTGACGATGTTATTCCTGTGTTGCTCTTTTGCATCAACTTAAGTGTGATAATGGCTTAGTTTCTTTTGTCGATCCAAGTGAAATGGCATCAGGTTCTACTGAAATTTTGTATGGTTGAAGAATTCAGTTACATGTTTTATAGTACAAGTGTGCTGAGGGTATTATGATCATATTTGTGATTGTTTTTATGCTAACATCTTCTCAATTAATACTGCAGGCTTAAAGAGCATAATATGACTGCTAGACAGGCATATCAATATTTTGTGCTCAGAGCTCAAAAAATAGCATTATCACTCAACCGCACTCCTGTCAATTGGTATGTAGTGTGTATACACAGCATTTTCTGGGAATTGTATAAAATGAACAAATGCGTACGCTCAAGAAATAGATATTTTTTTATCCAACTACTTTGACTGCCACGTACCCATATATACACATATCTTCAATTCTTATGCAATTACTGATGTACAAAAACAATTTACCCAGGGAAGAAACCTTCAACACATTTCCATCTAAACTGAACCCACAGACTGTGGTGCATAACTGGTAAGGATTGATTTGATATGGTTGTGCTTGTACGTAGAACTTAAAGATTTGCCAAGATTCAGAAATGGTCTTGTACTTGTTTCTTATAGGGCTGTATTCTAATCACACTTGCTCTTTCTTGATATTCTCTTATCCGATGTAGGTTGGGTCCCGGAGTGTGTCCAAAAGCCGTAGCCCAGGGTTTTAGATGCATTTTCAGCAATCAAGGAGTCTGGTATCTGGACCATTTGGATGTGCCATGGGAAGAAGTCTACTACGCCGAGCCTCTAGAAGGAATAACTAATTCTTCTCAGCAAAATCTTGTGCTTGGTGGAGAAGTTTGTATGTGGGCAGAAACTGTCGATCCCTCAGATGTTCACCAGACAATATGGCCTCGAGCAGCAGCAGCAGCAGGTACCATTTCATGATTATCTCATTTCGTATATTCTAGGTACCAAAAGAGCCTTTAACAAAAATCATTAGTCTGTTTTTTTCTGAAAGTTCTTGTACTAGTAGTAATTAGATCTGTTCAGTGTTTTTGAACTTCATGGAGCTGAATAAAGATTTAAAGCACTGTTTCTCATAATTACGAAGAAGCTCATCTTTGCTATAAAAGGGACTCTGGTTCGAGTAAACTCTCTTATTATATTCTTCACCACTCTTTCCTTCCCTCTTTCAGAGCGCATGTGGAGCAATAAAGAGGCTACATCCTTACTGGTTCCTAAGGAAACGGCATTGTACAGATTGGAGTACTTCCGCTGCCTCTTGACCAGGCGTGGCATCCCAGCTGCTCCAGTTAGAAGCTACTATGCTCGGAGAGCTCCAACTGGTTTTGGATCATGCTATGAACAGTAATACATATATGTACTTTACCCTGAGGATGTAAATATCCGCTGCTATTCTCAATTCGAAGCTCCATCAAACTTGTGCAGTTCAGGAATGCTAATCTTGGTTCATTCGTTCACCTTCTCGGAGTTTGATTGGTTGCAGTTTTGGGTTACTGTATGTTATACATCTTCACAATGTACAAGGTTTTGATGTACTCTAAAGCTTTGCATGTAGACTTTTGTTTCTGCTCTCCACCAGGAAACCGTAAATGTATGAAAATGTTGTTCCTTGTTGATTAATGTGATGAGTACCATGGCCATCTTTGACAAACGGGGTTAGGTACTAGTCGTTTGGCTGTTTCATTCGGCTGGTTTGGTTAGCCGGCTTACCGGGCTGGTTGAACCGGGCTGATTGCAAGTACATGCATAGTTTATTCATCAAGTTTGTCAAGTCGAGCCATTTCACGAAGAGTTGGTGAGTAAAACTTAAAGAGGACCAAAACTGAAAAGACTGAAACCAAAGTAATGTCATGATATGTTATCAAGATCGTGAATAATGTTACTAAGAAAGGGGAGACAATTGGACAAACAATTGCAACAATAATAATATTTCGTCCATTTTTTCCTCTACTTGTATTGTATTGTATATGACACAAAGGAAAATGTGGCAGCACATCAAATTTTACCAACAAATTAATTATAATTGACTGATAAAAATTATACTTTCATTTTCCTTTACAGGCAAGAACCGCACCCACGGATTTAGAAAGTGACAAATTTCAAGTTTGACCCAAAGTGTCATTAGTCAAGTTTGTAGTATTGATAAATATGAACCAAATAAACACTATTTTAAGTTATATATAATCTCATCACACAGCTCTTCTTTTTCTTAATTTGAAAATATTAGCATTCATTTGTTCATCTGATGCGGTTTTATATGATTTCCCTACATCTGAATATAATAAGTTATAAACCAGCCTGATTTAGAATCAAAGTGATTGTGTCATACTTATTTACCACCACACATCTACCAAATATCACATTTTCTTTAATCCTGATTAAATATAGTGCTATGATTTCAAAAAAATTAAATTTAACAATACAAGATGAGTAGAGCTATATGAATATACAGTGATCGATTATCACACTCGTAAAAATATAAATACTATGTTTATGCTTAGTTACATTTCTAAAAGCAATTACTGCTAATTATAAATTTTATTGTACCATTTCCCCACTTTTGCACTTACCATTTCAAAGTAAAAAGTGCTATGATACGTAAATAATGAAAGTTCTTTTTAATAGTAACACTACAACGACATAATGTGATAACTAGGGGTGTTCATAACCGGGTACCCGCACTTTTGGGTACCCGCACTACCGGGTACCCGCACCTTCGGGTATTTGAAAATGCAACCCGGAGTCCGACCCGGAAGTGCGGGTACCCGCACTATCGGGTAGCCGAATAGTTCGGGTCGGGTACCGGGTACCCTTATACATGTTTATGTAAATTTTACACAAAAAATATTGAGATTTTTAACCAATTTAAAAACCAAATTGTTGTCATAAAGTGCATAAAACCCAAAAAATATAAAAGTTACAAACTAAAATCACAGTCAAACCATATTCGCCTTAAATTTGTAAAATATGTATACAAATTTATTAAATTTGTAGACTTTTTAGGAATATTTTAGGAAAATATTATTTTATATTTTAATAATTTTATTAATTTATTAAAAATAAATAATATTTTATCGGGTACCGGGTATCCGGAAAAACCTATTTTTGAGACTCGTACCCGTACCCGGTTTAATGCATAATTATCGGGTCGAGTACCCGACCCGAATTTATTACTAAATACCCGGATATTAACGTTCGGGTTTCTCGGGTATCGGGTCGGGTAGTGCGGGTCGGGTATTTTTGAACACCCCACTGATAACTGATACATGAATCCTGATCTAATTTGATACCTGAATTCTAATTTCTAAATTATCCTACTTTCTATACTAGTCTAATTTAGTTCAGTACGTCAAGTGACGGAAGATGTCGCTTTGAGTGAAGATTTTGTACATTTCACATATTATACAATATTGCTATGAAACTTTACACTTAATTAAACGATAAAGAAAGATAATTATGTTGACTAGTTTTTTAATAAATATATTATTGGCCAATTAGAATTGGAGATCGTTATGATGCAATTAAACCATGTACTGTATTGGTTTTTGTTTCTCCGTATTCAAAATCTGATTTCTCGTTCTTTGAACCTTTGACTCATTTCATTTTTTTTCTTCTGAAAAACGTAAAAATTAGAAACGGTTGTAGTAATAAATAAAAAATTGATGGCGGAAACCATTCAACATTGAATCCATGAAATAATGATCCATCATCAGGTGAGTAAATGGAATTCACAAGTGGAGAGTGAAAACAGAAAATGCACCCACCCTTTTATTCACATGACCTTTACACTTTCTTCCTCTGCCCTTTGTAACGGGTAAGACTCAAACCCATTGCACCATAAATTTGTTTAAGAACAAATTATATTGAAACATTTATTTTATGACTATTGGCTGAATCTCAAATTTTCATTTCAGTCAAACGAGTTTATGATTATCAAAAAAAAAAAGTGTTTATGAAAATGTATTTGACTATTTGCTTTCATGATTATTGATTAGTTGTATACGAGACCATTTTAGATCAATTTTATTTATATCTAACAGTCAACAACTAACTGTCAATCGTTATAATTGTAGTTAGTTGTTGACTGTTTGAATTTGTTGGTTTGACTAATCGATTTCCTTGTTATATTGATATTCAACTTTGTAAATATGTTTGTCAAATAATTGTTAGTTAGTTGTTTTTATTATTGGTTTGATAGATAATTGTTAGTTCAAAATGAACACTTTCATTTTGGCGGAAAAAACGAATATCATACATTTTTTTTTGAAAAACTAACGAATATCACACATAGTTTTTCACAAGTTGAATATCAGATTCCAAACTATTAAATCGTTTTTGCTGAAATCGCACACTTTGACTTTGTATTGTTGACTCAGAAATTGTTTGGCCATTAATGTATTTTGATTATATTTGACCAAAATTTATTTTGAAAATGATAATTTGACCAAAATTTATTTTGAAAATGATAATTTGAAATACCTCTAACACCATGCCATTGCCATATCATAATCATATCCATGCATATAAATTTAGTCATCTCAAAGACTCCATCATAGTGATGAGTGGCATTTTAAAAAAGAGAAAATAGTGAAATCCTGAAAAAGAGAGAAGAAAGTCAATAAAAACATAAGACCGCAGTAGCAGTAGTACTAGTACCCCATCTTCTCTCTCACTTTTTGTTTCTTTGCCCCTCCCTCACACACACACACACCTTTCTTCTTCCTCCCTCCTTCATTCTCCTCCCACACTCCCCCACTCACTCTCTCTCTCTCTACGATTTACCTCTCCGGATTAATCACTCTGTAAGTATCGATTCATCTCTCGCTATTTCCCCTGCTTTTCCTTCGCGCACCGTTGTTTTTTTTTTTGTACGTTTTTTGGATTCTATGTGTTGGTTGGACCTGCGTTTGTGCGAGTTTCGCGAATTCGTTGAGCTGGAATACATTGGCTGTGCTGGTTGGGAATACGTGGGAAATTATGTGTGTTTTTTTATTTTGTTTTGTTTTGGTTGCTGGAAGATCTTTTAAGCTTTTTTGGTGCCTGATTTGTGTTTCGTACGGTTTTGGAGTCTAGGTTTTTGTTTTTGCTGGGCTGAGATCTCAGATGCGTGGCTGTTTTGTTTAGGTTAAGCGTATTTTTGAGCTTAAGAGATTACTAATGTTGTAATTATACTTGCATTTTTTCAGGGGAATTTGATGCTTGCTGGTATTGCCTGTACTTGATGTTTTAGGATTTTAGGTTTTGTTGGAGTAGTTTGCGATTGCAAGTAAGGGAAGTTGAAAACTAGGGTTCTGTGGCTGTTCATTGGAAGCTAAAATGCTGGGGAAGGAGGATGCTCCATTTCAGGGCGAGACTAGTGGGGCTGATGAAGGGGGTTTGCAGGGCCGGAAAATGTTCTGGAGGTCTGCTTCGTGGTCCTCATCGCGGACTTCTTTGCCGCCTCTTAATCCGTATGGTGAGAATCATAGTGGTTTAGATCCTTCTGAGAGCAGCAAGGGGAATGGACGAAAGGCTTCTGGTCCATTGACCCCTAGAGGTAGTTTTAAGTCTAGGTCGTGTCTTCCCCCACTGCAGCCATTGTCGATTGCTCGGAGGAGTTTAGACGAGTGGCCCAAAGCTGGCTCTGATGATATTGGCGAGTGGCCGCTTCCGAGCACTCCTAGTGGAAGGGATGCAATTAATGGGGAGAGGCTGAAGCTTGATTTGTCGAGTATACAGAAGAATGCAGAGAAGAATGGTGGTCTTGTCAAGAGGGAAAAGATTGCCTTCTTTGACAAGGAGTGTTCGAAGGTGGCTGATCATGTTTACCTTGGAGGGGATGCGGTTGCTAGGGACAGAGATATACTAAAGAAACATGGAATCACTCATGTTCTCAACTGTGTAGGCTTTGTGTGCCCCGAGTACTTTAAGAAGGATTTTGTATATCGAACATTGTGGCTACAGGATAGCCCAACTGAGGATATTACTAGCATACTTTACGATGTGTTTGATTACTTCGAAGATGTTAGGGAACAGGGTGGGAGGGTTTTTGTCCATTGCTGTCAAGGAGTCTCACGATCCACTTCCTTGGTTATTGCTTATCTTATGTGGAGAGAAGGACAGAGTTTTGACGATGCATTTCAGTATGTGAAGGCTGCAAGAGGTATTGCTGATCCAAACATGGGCTTTGCTTGCCAGCTGTTACAGTGCCAGAAAAGGGTCCATGCTTTTCCCTTAAGTCCAACTTCGTTAGTGAGGATGTATAGGGTTGCTCCACACTCACCATATGATCCCTTGCATCTTGTTCCAAAAATGTTAAATGACCCTTTGCCGTCTGCCTTGGATTCAAGGGGTGCATTCATAATTCACATTCCTTCTGCAATATATGTTTGGATTGGTAAGAGATGTGATAAGATCATGGAAAAAGATGCTAGAGGAGCTGTCTGCCAGATTGTTAGGTATGAGAAAGTACAGGGTCCAGTAATAATGATCAGAGATGGTGAAGAACCTTCTTACTTCTGGGATGCCTTTTCCAGCCTCCTACCACTGATGGAAAAATCAAGCTTTAATGTGGGTGCAGTGGATATATTGCCAACGGTTTGCCTAGATGTAAGGATAGTTGAATCATACAACGTAGACTTTGAGATATTTCAGAAAGCAATCATGGGTGGTTTTGTGCCTCCATTTGCATCATCTGAAGCTGAACAAGAAACTCATCTTCCAGCTCGAGAGAGCTCCTGGAGTGCACTTCGACGAAGATTTATGTTTGGAAATATGAAGGATTTTGTCTGTGCCACAAATTCTGGCCCCACTGTACTCTATCCTGATTCACGGTCTACCTCAGAAGAGCGATACTCAAGAAAAGACTTCAGTTCTTTACCAAGCTCCTTGTTAACATCACTATCCTCTTTGCCATCTTCATCGTCACCATCCTCGTCGTCCCTTTTATCTTTGTCGAAATCCTCTTCAACTTCATCTTCATCATCCTCACCTCCTTATCTCTCGCCTGACTCATTTTCCTCCGATTTTAGTAGTAATTCAACTAGCTTATCAGATTCTCCAGTATGGTCTCCTTCAGCTACAATTTGTCCTGGTTTTGCACCTTCAGTTCTTTCTAATTTGTCTAAAATGAGCGTCCAGTCATCCAAAGTACCCACCCATTCCATATCAAAAAGTTCAAAGTTTATTGATGTTAATTTTAGCTCAGAGACTTGTTTAAAGTCACTATCCGCACCATCAAAGAAATGTCCACTTTCTATTGCTGAGCGCAGAGGCAGCTTATCAAAATTTCTCAATCTCCAGATGCCGACAGATCATTCTCAAGAGAGAGATATACCCACTGATAGCCTTCCAAATGACCAGGACCTCATCACAATAAATGTTGATGCTTCTTTAGATAAGCCCCATGAGGACAGTCGTCCACTCTCCAAGGAATTAGCACTTACTGATCATGACCTGAAGCTGCCATTATCTTTAGGTAGACTAGATTCCTATCCCACGGAGGCTGCTTCGAGAAGTAGCCCCGACTTGTTGGTGAAAGACCATCAATTTAGTGAAAAGAAGCCGAATGGGACAGTAGATGAAGGTCTAGTACCTTGTGATGCTATCCAGCCCTTGGTTTGTCGCTGGCCTAGCTTGGAAAAATTTGTGACTTTCGGTTCTGATGATTTAGACTCTCAATCTGCATTTGTTTTCATCCCTCCTACTTCATGTTCTGGGAAAGTTGGGGATGGCATTGTCTACCTTTGGATTGGGTGTCGGTGCAGCATTACTCAACACAATCAAAAGTTTGGTGATCAGTTGGAGTTTGACTGGAAACATGCTAGCTCCGATCTTGTTTCTCGAATGGGTCTGCCCAAGGACTTCAAGATTCAGGTATAACTCGCTATCACCATCTTACTTTCTTTCTGTCTGACTTGCATGGTTATATTTTATATTTTATTTTAGACAAATTGTCTTTGAGTCTTTATTATGGTGAAAAAAGGTTCGGACAATTTTCTGGTGACTCTTTCTTGCATATCACTCTTCTGTAGAATTCCATGAATTGTGCATGACGGCTATTCTATTAGTCTTGTGATATGATGCTTCTGTTTATATGTTTTTCTGTTGGATATGTGATTGTTTTACTAGTATATCATCTTAAATTAAATAAATCTGTGGCAGGTCATTCAGGAAAAAGAAGAACCTGAAGATTTTCTGTCCCTCCTAAGTTCTCTGTGAGGTTAATGACACATCCTTCGTGTATGATTTTGTCTCACACTTCTCCAGCATACAGAATTGACGCTGTTAGGCATTTCTGATGAAGTTCTGTTTCAAGTTGAAGATACTTGCCCTTTTCAGAATTTTTTTGATAGGTAAGGAAGAGTTTAATAGTTTATCCACAGACATTTATTAAAGCACCAAGCACATACTTATATTGTACTCTGCTTAATCGTGTAGTTTAGTTTGATGTCATCAAAATAATTTTTTGCTCAACAAAGTTTCCTAACCTGAACAGCCTATTTCAAGGAGGCGATAATTAGTAAATGTCTTTAGGAAATTTTGTGGCATAGGGGTGTGTGTGTTTGTGTGTCAGTATCCGGCTTTACTTGCTTGGCATGTCTAAAAATAGATGATATACCAGGAACAAATAAAAATTGACCTTGGATCCCGAAAAGAGAACCTGGGGAGTCTGAAACAATGAAGGCTGAGTTACATTTAGTCATTTACTGATGCAAATTTGGTGCTCATACTGTCTTTTGTTTTTCTCCTTGCAGCCAACTGTATGACTGTTTTATATGTAAGCAGTCGTCATTCCTTTTTGTGCTTTCCTGAGTTGTACATGCTATGGTTTGTGTTTGCAGGATGCTGCAGTATAAGTTCCGAGACAAGGTGGTTGTCATAGTTGTACAGCGCTTTACTCCTAATAACTTCAGGGCGTTTTCCCTCTGACTCAACTGTGTACATTGCGAACTTAGAAACTAATGTTTAGTAAGGTATTGCGTTCGAAAATAGATAGCGTGGCAGAATCCACAAAAGAAAGATAGCTAGGCTGAAATTCTCTCTTCCTGACCTCCTCTGTATATGAACAACTTGCTTGTCTCATGAGTCAGACGAGACATCTAAGCCATATTAGAGATTTGTTTTCATTCCTTGTAATCTGAGGATGTTTTATTCTGTGAATTTACTTTGGCCACCTTTGTAGGAGATGGTGTTTTACCCTGTATTACATAAACCCCGCCTCATTTAAAACTTTAGGTTGACCTATTTTAGCCTAAGGAAACTATGAAGTTTCTACCAGATGAATCACTCGAATTTGTCGGTTCTTGTAATGGACTGGTTTGTATTACAGGTTGTAAGAACAAAGTCCTTATATGAAATCTAGTGATTAGGAAATGTATAGGATTGCCCAATTTCGGTTGTAGATCACCCATCTTTTACTCTATAATCGTGAAATGGATTGTAACTCCTATAACAGTGCTCGAGATCCTAATGCAAATCTTCCACTGCCACCCATACAGTTGACTGTCTGTGTTCATTGAGAGCTTGATCTGGCCATTTCCATGAGTTTGAATAAATTTGTAGTACGAAAGCTTTGATTTGTTTGTTTGAAAGTAAATATTCAATTGCCTGAGAAAGTAATGAGTACTATGCGTAAAGAACAAGGAGGTGTATAACAAGAGATGTGAGGAGCTCGACTAATGGCGCGTGAAAGTAAACACAGCGGCCATTGAAACTCACTCAAATTCCTTGTTATATACCTATCATTGCTCTTATTTTTCCGCCAAACAAAAGGAGTTTCGAATGTGAAATCTTACATATGATTAAGGATCTGAAAATGAACAATATGGAAGAGGGGGAAGAAAAGTAGTGTGTGGTTATTCTGACGAATGAAGAAGGTGAAGAAAGGTTTGCAAGATGATGTGAATAATTTCCCTCCCAATTAATAGCCAAACAAATAGTGTACTTGTGAAATTCATAAGTGAGAACCACATGGTATGTTTGGTGTGATTTGTGTAAAGTGGGAATAGCACAAAACAAAAGCTTGCATGAAAGCTACAATTCCTAGTTTTTGCGTCTCTTCCAAACCATTCATAACAAATTGTACTAATGTGATTTATCTAATTGAAATCATCCCCAACGTGTCACGTTATCTTTGAAGCATGATCTCCGGCGAATTATAAACTCCGATTTCGATTCCAACCTCTTGCTCTCCGCCAATTCGGAAACGACAAGGACTGAATGGGTTGGATTCTCCCGTTTCACGATGGTGGAAAATGGGACTTCAATATTGAAGATTAAATAAATTGGAGAGACTATTATTCATGACTGAATGTAATCCAATCCTCTATAATTGTTGGATTAAGACCTGTTTACTAGAGCTTGTTTCTTGATGTACTGAACTGAATTGAATTGAATTGAACTGAACTGAACTGAACTGAACTGAAGTGAAAATTGATGTATTGAAAAATGGAATCAGCATGACTGAATTAACCTGAATTTCATCAAATTGCATTTTCACTGAACTGAACTGAATTGAACTGAACTGAACTGAACTGATCTACAGTTAAGCTCTGGTAAACAGGGCCTAAATCAATGAGAACGTCATGTATTTAACTGAGTAATTTTTTAGCATCTTTCAAATTAGTAAGGACATGTTAGCCAATTGTAGTAAAAAATTTAGGTGAAAATGCAAATAATCTATTTTTGTTGTTCAATCCTCAATTCTCATTTGATCTTTTCCCACCTCACTCCCAACTCATCGTCCACTATTTTTCTCCCGCCGGGGACACAAACTTCACGGCGTGTGTCCAAAATCTCAATTCCAACTACCAAAATATCAATGCCAACGACCTAAACCTCAAATTCGAAGACACTCAAACATATGGTGATATCAACACTGACGACCTAAAAGTTCAAAGACGTCTATCCTAACCTCGCTGCCGATGACCCAACCTCAATGGTTCTGACCTAAATCTCACCGCCAGTAATCCAATGCTCAGTGTCAGTGATCTAAACATTTCTCGCCCGAAACCTCACTTTAGTAGACCCAAATGTCATTATTGGTGACCCAATGCGGGAGACCTAAACATAAACAACGAATATAAACACCTCACCGAGTGACCCAAATCTTACCACAACCTATACCTCATTGTGAGAGATATAAAACTGATCATCGGTCGATGACCCAACCTAATAAACATATTTACTTGTTTGGCTGAATATTTTTGGCTCCTTCCCCACTGTAATTATTTTAGGGAATAGTAGCACACAAAACTACATTAAAATAATATAAATTCTCATTTGAGACATGTCTCTATAAAAACCATGGATTATGGGGACCATTATCGATTGAAATTGTTGTTGGTGAGGTTCAATCTCGCCGTCGCGGTTAGGTTTTAGGTTGCTGGTGACGCCAGAGCTCAGTCGGCTCAAATGGACTGACTCGACCCTGAACTTTGATGTAAATTTATACAGAACAACATTAATGTACCATAGATTAGGAATGATCAAAGAAATTGAAAAATCAAGAAAATTGAATGAAAGATCAAGACAAAACAGTAAATATTCAAACAAATTAACTGACAGAATACATAACAAGATTGTTTAAAGAAAATGAATTAAAAATCAAGAAAATTGACTAAATAATCAAAATAAAATAAAATAGTAAATGCTCGTTTACTTGATTCTTGGTCTCCACTGAAACGAGGAAATGCCGAGAATATTCATTTCTGTAGGGAAAATGCGCAAAATGTTTACATTTTGAGAGAAATTCCGAGAATAGGTATGTTTACTATTCTGCTTTTCCATTCTAGCCCTACATTTTAGTTGTTCTTTTATTTTTACCCCTAAGGTTTAATTAGATGCATTTGATTCATCTGATTCTGTTTCACTGGAACTAGAACCTATTTCTGGTTCCTGTATTTCTATGGTATAAACCTTTTCCAGCTTATCATATTTTTCTTCTATAGGTTCGTATCCCATTTCATACGCAAATTCTAGCAATTTTATTTTGTTAGAATCTTGCCTATTAGGACATTCATTTGCATAATGTCCTTCTATGTTGCATATCCAACATCTACAATTTTTCTTTCCTTTCGGACATAATTTTTGTTTTTCTGATCTTGTATCAGATTTTTTCTTAAAGAATTTTCCTGGTTGAAATTTCTTTTTCTTTTTAATAAATCTATATTTAGGATGTTTTTTCTTGGAAAAGAATTTTTTCTTTTTATATTCTGTTCTACAACCATATTCTACAGGATTTTCTCCTGCTATTGCACAACAGTTTTTATTAAACTTTTTAAGTTTTTTCTGAGTTCTTATTAACTCACAAAATTTCGACAGTTCGTCTTTTACTATTCTCATAGCATATCCTAGACTGTAACTAGTAGTTCTACTATTGAAAGTTTCAATTTTAAACCTTTCTAAGGCTTTTTCTCCTACCAAAGGGATTTTTCTTAGATATTGAAGTATCATTTCTGGAAATTCATTTTGTTCTAATTTATAAAGATTTACTTCATAATCACAATTGAAGTCTTCTAAATAACATATATCACAGAGTTGTAGCTCTGTTAATCGTTTTTTAGCTTTTTCTTGTACTAATTGTTTTTCATGTTCTTTATCACCGGAAAAATCAATTCCTAAGAACATAGTATATAATCCGTCTAGAACTATATTTAGAATATTATATGGAATGTTGTTATTAGGGATCAATTCCGAGAATGTTCAAATTGGGAGCCCAAATTCCCTAAATGTTCAATTTTTGGCTCAAATTCCCAAACTAGGTAACTTGACAAATGGTTTGCCAAGTTTCAAAAGATAGAATAACACTAAACCAACTCATAGTTTGTAATTGACCCACAAATTTTAGAATGAGCAATATTACCAACTCAAATTCAATTTATATAAAGGGAAAATTAAAATTTTCTGGATATAAACAAATTGAATTACATTGCTATGTAGACACCGGAGCAAGCATGTGTGTTGCTAGTAAAAATGTGATACCCAAGGAACATTGGGTAAATGTAGAAAGACCAATAAGAGTAAAAATTGGAAATGGATCACATATCATACTCTCTAAGGTCTGTAAAAATCTTAATATAATGATAGCAGGTGAAGTATTTCATATTCCAACTGTATATCAACAAGAATCTGGAATTGATTTTATTTTTGGAAATAACTTCTGTCTGTTGTATCATCCATTTGTCCAATACACAGATAGAATAATTTTCACATTAAATAATAATCCTATACACATAGGAAAAATAAGAAGAGCTCTTAGAGTAGGAGTTCCGGGATACTTAGATTATATGAAAAAGAAATCTAAATTACCAAAAACAGAGGCACTAAATATTATCCCTAATAAAATTACTTCTTTTTTAACAAGGGGGTATATATATTAAAGAACAACAACTTTTTGTGCTTCAAAATACAAAACTTTGTAAAATAGAAACACTTTTAGATTCTGTGTGTTCAGAAAATCCAATAGACCCTAACAAGTCAAAATATTGGATGACAGCTACCATAAAACTAATCGATCCAAAGACAATTGTAAAGGTTAAACCAATGCAACATAGTCCTAAAGATAGAGAAGAATTTGGAAACCAAATTAAAGAATTGCTAGATTTAAAAGTAACTAAACCAAGCAAATCTCCTCATATGTCTCCAGCTTTCTTGGTAGAAAATGAAGCTGAGAAACGAAGAGGAAAAAAGAGAATGGTTGTCAACTATAAAGCTATAAACTCAGCTACAATAGGAGACAGTCATAACCTTCCTAATAAAGACGAGTTATTAACTCTAATAAGAGGGAAGAAAATATTCAGTAGTTTTGATTGTAAATCAGGATTGTCTTCAAATCCAAACAATTGTTTTAGTTTAGGATTGTTTTCTATCTCCCGGTTTGCTAGTTCATCATTTTCTAATTCTAGCAACCTAAGAGCATGGTCAAGTAAATCGAAGTTTTCTTCGTTTACCTGTAATTCATCACCCTCTAGGTGATCCCAGAAGATTTTTTCAATCTTTGGTATATAGTTGGTCATATTGGTTGTTTGTCATTTTTACCAAATGGCCAAGTTAATGCTTTAGGATTCCCAGAGGATCCTAATTCTGCATTTCCTACTCCATGATTGGGGTAAGAATATTTTCCTAAACTTATAGGTTTTGGTTTTTCTTCGTCTCCTATAGGAGTTATTTTTAAATCTTTTTGATCTATCGCTTCTAAGACTTTAAGTTGGTTTTCTTGAATTATTATTTTTAATTCAAAAATAATTTTTGCTGCTGCAGCTTCTAACTTATTTTCCTCGTTAGTTAGGATTTTTAGAATTTCTTCTAATTTTGTTTTTAAAGAACCTATATCTTCTTTAAGACTCATCAAGACATTTGTTCAAGTTGACTTTCTATGTCTTCTATTCTTTTTGAAATTCCTATTAAGAGATCTATCTTGCTAGGTTCTTTGGAAATACTTTTTCTGGAGGGTTCTCCTATTATAAGCTTATTTCTTTCTACTTTTGATTTATAACGTTCTCCCATGAGTTTTTTATCTTTAGCTATATCAATAGCCCAAGAATTATCCATAGGAGAGATTTCAGAAAACTGTTTTTCTTGAACAGTTCCTATCTGTGAAAATATATCTTCTAGTTCGATGTATTCTTTCTTTTTATAGTCAATACTGTGATGACTATTGGTTAAAGCATAAGAAACCAGATAGGTTAAGCTAAATACTTTATCTCCTTTATTCATTAAATTCTCTCTTTCAAATTTATGAACAAAAGATAATGTTTTGTCTAAATTTGCTGTATCTATACTAACACCAAATTTAGGATAAACTGTAAACATAAATTTTTGGTAAGCTAAATTTCCTCTAGCTGCACCTAAAATGCAATCTTGTCTATCATTTATTCGGTTATCTATTAAAACCATTTTGACTGGAGAATCTATTCCTTCTTGAAATTCTGATTTCAATAAGATTTTAATGGCACCAAAATGTACCATTGTGATAGTAGATCTAATTTTACTATCTATTTTGCTTAAATTTTCTTTAATTTCTTTTAGAGTGATTAAAGGTAAGTATACTTCGCCTGTAGTATCTTTAATATCTACATGCATTTCTTTAGTACCTACAAAATAGTAGATGCTATTTTTCCTTTTTAATTTTTCTAAAAAAGGTATATTAAATATATTTTCTTTTCTTAAATTAAGTTTTGAAAACCTAATTTTTGAAAGTAATTCTTGTTTTATCAAGAAGCTTCCGATGAATCCTTCATTAGATTCAAAGGTTTGAACATTAGAAACATCTTGATTTTCATCAATTGTTTCTTCTATATCATTTAAATGATTCATTTTAAATAATTATATTTATTTGGAACATGGCGCTGATACCAGGTTTTTGGTCTATATACGGAAATTTAATTTTCTTTGATACATTTTATACATCCTTTATAGATGTTCATATAATGCACAAGAGTTTGATGTTTTTCACAATATCTTGTGCCAAAAATTTACCTAGATTGACTATAAGGGCCAACTCTACGGAATTTAGATAATTTCTTATCCTCTTTAGTTATTTCTCTGTCAAGAATTAATTTACCAACGTTTTTACTCATTTGAGGTTCATCCTTTTGCTGATTTTTGAGATTCTTTTATACATTTTATACAAAATTTTGAGGTATTCATAAATTGTACATAAATTTGGAGTTGATGTTTTTTACAAAACTTAGTTCCAAAACTATATCTGGATTGACTATTAGAGCCAACCCTATGGAATTCAGATGATTTTTTATCTTCTTTAGATAATTCTCTGTTGAGAATAGATTTACAAATATTATTGCTCATTTAAGCTTAGATATTTTATTTGATGTAGTTTATGGCTTTAATACTTTAGAACCCTAAGTAATTTACACAAGTTCCTTTTATCTTCTTTACTATATTATTAAGAGTGTATTTTTATCATGCTTTCTGTTTATAACTTAACCAATCCTACGAATCTTGTTTCCCTAAACGGCCACCTGCCTAAGCGGTACTCCCTATTCTACGGACTCCAGGTTTCATTATAACAGATAAGCATGTATACAGCAATCAATAATAAGAAAGAAGATAAAGATTATAGAAACTCACATGAAATTACAAGGGGCCTAAAGGGCTTTTTTATTCACACATAGTAGATCCGAAGATCAGACAGAAGCCTGGACGAGGGTCGTCTCCAGGAGATTACAGAGGTTGAATTTAAAAGACAAGGAGGCTCAGAAGTGAGGGGCGCTCCCTGATTACAAGAAATGAACTTCCTTTTATAGATAAGGAAGGGTCTGCATTATTAAAGAGGGGTGCGTCATCCCTTACGTACAAATGCACTTACATTATTGCACCTTACTAAAGTAGATGCATTATTGTATCCACCTAAAGCAGATGCATTATTATCCACTACTTGTTGTCACTTGCAGTGGAGGGGTCCTTTGAGCTGTCGGCAGCCATGTTAGTGGAGAGGTCACTATCTTCTTTAGTGGGTGATCCACTTTCTTCTGAGCATCTACCGCATAGATAATTACTGCGGTAATTCTTCATCCTTTTGCAAAGGTCTGGAATATGTTCTCCCAAAACAAATGGATTAACCAAAGTATTTTGGAATTTAACAAATTTGCCTTCATCGGCTTCGCTGATCTTTTTGGGTGACTTGCTGTATATCAAGATGGTGGCATCTTGATAGTTTACAAATAACCCATCATCTGAGCTGAAACTGAAAAGTTTTTGAATAAAACCTTCTAGTCTTCTTATTGCTAAGGGTAGCAGATCGCTAGCCTCGAGCTTGCACTCCATGGGCTGGGATGGATGATAATGATCCCCTTTGCAAATGCCGATCTGGACCAAATGCTGAGGATAATATGCCAATAATCCTAATTGATTCCAGTATGGACCGGAACTATTAATTTTTAGAAAAACTTCCTGCCCTGGTTTGGTGCATTTTTTTCTAAAAGTCTTGATTGTGTCGATAATAGCCTTAGGGAAATGGCTAATTTCTAACAAATTAGGACTTGGATATATGGTTTTTACCAAACCATACTGGAATACCTCGTAAACCTGTTCGGGATTAGCATTCTTAGTGAAGTTGTAATAACTTAAATTTTTGGAGTCTGTAGTGAAGAACTTTTCCTCCAAAAACTTTTCTTCGTTGGCAGATCTTGCATATCGGTAGCAGTATTCAAAGCCTGCTTCTGTAATTTCGTCGGTGTAGTCTACTTTTGCAGATCTTACCGTGTCTTCCCTAGGTTTGCTGGGAAGTCTTCCTAGCGAGGTCAATGACTTCTTTTTAGACAATAAAGCTGCACTGAAGGTGTTAGGCTTCATCATTTCTCCATTGGTAATTAGCTCCAGAGGTGCTAATAAAGATGACCCAGTGTATAGGTCTGCTAAAGTTCTTGCTTCCTGAAAAGATTTGAACTTCTTGTGTGCAATGTTGGAGACTCCTTCAGTTGCTTTTTTGGCGAAGCTCCAATCTTCATAAATTCCAGCATTCGGGCCGTTATAAACAACATAATATGTTTTAGATCTTTTTGGGATTTGAATTCCCTCTTCAGATTTCTCTGATGCTAAAGGCGTAACTTTAGACTGTGGGATTGGAATTCCCTGATTTGGCCTTAAGCAAAAATCTACTGGACTAACCAGTTTGATGGAAGTTTGTACTTCCTTCTGGATTTTCGGCAAATCCACAGCGTTCAACGGATTTGTTGATTCTTTACCAACTACCGTTTGCGTTGGAATAGCCTTATCTTTCTCTTTTGAGGGAGAAGGTGATAAGATAACCTTTTTTACTTCATTTTCAGAAGCTTGCTCTTTTTCTTTACCCAATTTGATCAGGTTAAGATACTTGAGCTTGGCTCGGACCAGCTCCAGTTCTTGGACTAAAAGTCCTTCTTCCAGCTTTAGCTGCTCCATTTCATCCATGCTGGATGCTTCACAAAGAAACAAACGTTAGAAACATTTGTATTATTCTTTATAATCTTGCTGAAATTCTCTGGTAAGAAAATCTGCAAAATAATTCTTGGTACCTGCAATATGAATAACATCAAAATCATATCTAGATAACCACATTTGCCATCTAATTAAACGACCTTGCTTTCTATCTCCTTTTAGATTTATTTTTAGGAAATAAGTAAAATTCTTGTTATCTGTTCTTACTAGAAACTTGCAATGAGTTAGATAAACCGAGAATTTTTTAATTACTCTAATAACAGATTGGTATTCCTTCTCGTTACTATGATAATTCTTTTCAGCAGCCTTAAAGCTTCCTGAAGTATATCGGCAAATGTATTCTTTTCCGTTATTTTCTGCTTTAAGAATTCCTCCCCAGAATAAATCTGATGCATCAGTTTCTATGATCAGTTTATCCTCAGGTTGTGGGTGATAAAGCTTAGGAAAGTTTTTTAAACTTTTCTTTACTTTTACCATATAATTGGTATCTTCATCTTTCCATTCCCATGGAATATCTTCCTTAAGCTTTGCTTGTAATGGTGCTCTAACCTGAGCGAGCTTAGGAATATAATCAGAAGCATAAGTGAGAATTCCTAAGAATCTCTGCAACTGTTTTTTGGTTTCAAGACTATCTGGGAACTTTTGAATATGTTCCAAAATATGATCTTGAGGTCGATGAGATCCTTCTTCAATTTCTAGTCCTAGAAAGTTGATTTTTCCTTTAAAAAGCTGTGTTTTCTTCTTTGAGAGTATTATTCCCAGAGAAGCACATTTTTTAAGTACTGCCGCTACTTGCCATAGATGTTCCGTTTCGTTATTGCTGAAGATTAAAATGTCATCAATATAAACACAACAGAATTTTTCAAAGGTTCTGAATGCATTTTGCATATGTCTTTGAAATATGGTTGGAGCCTGTTTTAACCCAAAGGGTACAACATTCCACTGGTAATGACCTTGTGGACATGTGAAAGCAGTTAATAATTGTGACTCTTCATCTAGCAATACTTGCCAGAATCCTAATTTACAATCAAAACTACTGAATATTTTCTTCCCTCTTATTAGAGTTAATAACTTGTCTTTATTAGGAAGGTTATGACTGTCTCCTATTGTAGCTGAGTTTATAGCTTTATAGTTGACAACCATTCTCTTTTTTCCTCTTCGTTTCTCAGCTTCATTTTCTACCAAGAAAGCTGGAGACATATGAGGAGATTTGCTTGGTTTAATTACTTTTAAATCTAGCAATTCTTTAATTTGGTTTCCAAATTCTTCTCTATCTTTAGGACTATGTTGCATTGGTTTAACCTTTACAATTGTCTTTGGATCGATTAGTTTTATGGTAGCTGTCATCCAATATTTTGACTTGTTAAGGTCTATTGAATTTTCTGAACACACAGAATCTAAAAGTGTTTCTATTTTACAAAGTTTTGTATTTTGAAGCACAAAAAGTTGTTGTTCTTTAATATATATATACCCCCTTGTTAAAAAAGAAGTAATTTTATTATGGCTAATATTTAGTGCCTCTGTTTTTGGTAATTTAGATTTCTTTTTCATATAATCTAAATATCCCGGAACTCCTACTCTAAGAGCTCTTCTTATTTTTCCTATGTGTATAGGATTATTATTTAATGTGAAAATTATTCTATCTGTGTATTGGACAAATGGATGATACAACAGACAGAAGTTATTTCCAATAATAAAATCTATTCCAAATTCTTGTTGATATACAGTTGGAATATGAAATACTTCACCTGCTATCATTATATTAAGATTTTTACAGACCTTAGAGAGTATGATATGTGATCCATTTCCAATTTTTACTCTTATTGGTCTTTCTACATTTACCCAATGTTCCTTGGGTATCACATTTTTACTAGCAACACACATGCTTGCTCCGGTGTCTACATAGCAATGTAATTCAATTTGTTTATATCCAGAAAATTTTAATTTTCCCTTTATATAAATTGAATTTGAGTTGGTAATATTGCTCATTCTAAAATTTGTGGGTCAATTACAAACTATGAGTTGGTTTAGTGTTATTCTATCTTTTGAAACTTGGCAAACCATTTGTCAAGTTACCTAGTTTGGGAATTTGAGCCAAAAATTGAACATTTAGGGAATTTGGGCTCCCAATTTGAACATTCTCGGAATTGATCCCCACTGAAACCGTTCCGACAGGTCTCATAGGCATTAGAGCATCTCCAGTGAGATCAGATAATTTCACGAGCCCGAGCAAATAGGTTTGATCGGAATGGTTAGACTCCTCACACTGTCTGCTCCTTTTTACTTTTACTTCGATTGTAGTGTAACGTCAGTGCTCTTGTTGGAAATGACTCTGATTGATAAATTGTTAAACTGTTAGAATGACGATCAAGATTTGAATCTCGCAATGTCGAAATTTAATGTATTCAAAGTAATTTGAGTAGATGTGGCATCGAATTTTGTAGCTCTCTGCTGAAGAAATTGTTTATCGGTATTTTGTTAACATGTTATGCGATCCTTTTTGGCGTTTAAAGTTCGTGCCTGATACTTGTTGGATGAAATGCCAATAGACTGTTTGTTCGATGAAATGCCAATTGACTATTTGTCCGTCTGTTGTTTTTGTGCTAACCTGAAATTGGCTCTGTTTCGAATGATTTAAAACCATCTGAGCTAACTGGATCTCTATCATTAATAGTATTCTAGAGATGTCTTTTGTAATCTCCAGGTAGATTAGAGCAGGTATGGTGAGCAAATTAACTTGTATTTTTACCTTCATATGGCCCCGAAGTGACTCATTTGTTGATTTTATAACCTTGTTGCACTTGGCATTAAGCATAATCCATACAAAGATGTTAATCCAATAGATATTCATCTTCTGCAAAAAGATAATCCAACAGATGAGTCAACAAAACTGCAAAAAGTTTTCATCTTCTGTCCTTGTAATATTGCTTACATTTCATGTGCATGTGATTGTTACTTGTTAGTACTATTTGGATTTGATGTTCTTTCATGCTGTAGAAATCTTGAAAGCGTTTGGAAGTAATTCAAGTGCTATTGAGGCTGTGATTATTACTGCTTCAGATTCAATCTTATTTTATGTTATCCAAAATTTGAGAATGTTTGTTTTGCAATTCAAGCGCTGTTGAGACTATTTTGGTTTTCTTTTACCGTGATTGCTTTTTGATTTCAGAATAAAAATTACAAATAAAATTGCATTGTTTTACATGAGAACGTTTTGATGCAATTCAAGTGTTGTTTGAGGCTATTTTGCTTTTTTAATGTGAACAGCATGTGTGCCATGATTGCATTTTTGTTCAGAATATATATTATAAATAGAATTGCATTGTTTTGCATGATTCTACAGTTCTGAGCTCACAAATTTAGAACAATGTTATAAATAAAATGGCTAGATGATGTTGCAAAAAAAAAAACTGGAATCAACCTTAAGATCTTTTCTAAATTGCATTGTGTGCTAATTACTGATGTAAAACTATGCATTCTGAACACAACTGATGATGATTTTGGCTTGAGGTTGATTGCATTGTTTAAATTGTATTGTGTGCTAATCATCTGGTCAGTTGCATTGTTTTAATTGCCAGTTCAATTGTATTGTGTGCTAATCAACTTCTTCCTGTGAAGATTACATTCTTCTAAGAGGTTTGTTAATTTTTATGAATACCCTTCTTTTCTGTGTTTTCTAGTGTACGTAGCTATTAGCACTAGTTGTCCAGTTCGAATCACCAGAATCAAATTTAAAGACCTCTCTGGCCATTTCTAATATGAAATATGGTTATCTGGTGAGAGCCTTAGCTACAATGCCATTTATTACGGGTTTTTTCATGAAAAGAGAGTAGAATGACATATGCATAAAATTCATCGGTTAATATTGCATTCTCCAAAATGGCAGATTGGAATTATTATAACTTTTGCATCTCTGGTGTTTGCTTCGCTGCCAGGGGACTGATAAATCGCGTAACATTTTCATTCCATCAGTTTTAAGCTTCTTGGTTTTGCTGAACAATAATAAGCCGAATCTTCATCCCTCTTTGTTCTATGTTGTTCCCCTGGTATGCTGATACTCCTATATGGTGAAGTTGTCAGTACTTTTAGTTTATTATTGTTCCATTTGTTCAGAACATCGACCACGTTCAGCCTGAGTAGCAGCTGCTGCTCAAACATTCCTGAGGTGTCGCTCATGGCTCCTTGGACTGGCTGCTGCTTTTGAGAATGTAGAGATGAGGATCCATGGAGGTGTTTGATTTAATGATTTCCCCAGCCTGAATTCTCCATCATCGTCCTTATTGCTGTTGTGAGTCCATATCACCAGAAAACCAGCAGAATGAAAACTATGATTACAGCTCCCAAAACGAAAGCAACCAACAACAAGATGTTTCTCCAGGGACAAGCTAGCGGCAGTCGATAAGTACGAGGAAGAGGAAGAAGATTTAGGAAGAGGAAGAAGAAGAAGAAGCTCTGAAGGAAGTTGTAGCGTTTTAAATCTTTGGACATGTTGAATTTGTAATGTATATTCAATTTACAAATAGGTTTTATTTTAAAAGTTTAAATTAATACACGTCATACTGAAGCTCTAAATTAGAGGGCTACATTGGAGAGACTTCAGAAATTTTTGGCCATCAATTCTTTTACAGCCATGTCACACTGAAGATGTATTGAGAGTGTGCCAAGTGTCTCCTTAATTTGTGGGTGACTAGCAAAGCATTGGAGATGCTCTTAGAGCACTCACAGCGCCGGACTTTTGAGGAGGATTTATCCATTTCAAAGTCGTCTGGAACGTCATAGTGGGCGAATTTATGAGAACTTTACCATAAAATGAGGAATTGTTGTCAGAGAAAGGCTTAAAAAATGCGTCCATAAACTTTCATTATTTTACTCCATGTAAAAGTGGGTCCCAAAAAGCTTTTGAAGAGGATTTACCATTGCAGGTGCCCTTAGGCGGTGCTAAATCAATTGAGTTTTACCGCACCATGACACATGCTCAATGGGCCTGAAATCCATATTAAAATATTCAAGGGCCCAATACATGAACAAGTTTTTGACGGCGCCTATAATAAGATGGGTGAATCTCCCAATCTCTACTCAGAGTCCTTTACTTGATTTCTCCGCCGCCGCCCATAAAAAGGTAATAAATACTCTAACCATCTCGTCGATCATGTTCATTTTATTCCTCCAGTAATCTGAAAAATGCTAAATCGAACATTAATTTTACAGTAATTGATTGTTAGAAGGGTGAATTTTCTATGGCATTGTCGTATTCCCCAAAAGTTTTGTTCAAATGCAACCCTATCAGTTACCGCGGCGGCGGGAGGCTCCGGTGCGGCCCTGTTCAGGCTTGCATCAACAGCTCCGGGCAGAATCCTAAGGTACTTTCAAATGCTTGATAAACTCAAAATTGAGCTGAATTGTCGATGTTTTTATTAAGGAAGGAACGAATTTCAGTTCGATAGTTAGCTGGCAATTTCTCCCAGACTGGCAGGTGTCCACCGCATTTTATCGTTGCGGGGACCGTTGATTGTCTGGAATAGGGAAGGAGTTCAAAGTTCCTCGTCAGTCGTATTTCATGGCTACACGAGCTACATATGAACCCTATATTCCATATTAGAAATGTGTGTTATTGATGCAGTTTTTAAAAAAAACTTGATTCTCCTTTTGTGCTTGTCATGTCGTTTGTGTTTCCTGTTAAGGACTGGAAGAGATTGATTTTGGATGATGGAAGTTATGTTTTTCTGTGTACTATGAGAGTTATGCAGTTTATATCCTAGAGTACTTTTAAATGTTGAACAAACTCAAAATTGATTATTTTATACGGAAGAAATGAATGTAAGTTTTAAAATTAGCGGAGTAGAGAAGCGATTTCTCCCAGACTGGCAGGTGTCTACCGCATTTTATTGTTGCGAAGACCGTTGATTATCTGGTACAGGAAAGGAGTTCAAAGTTTCAAAGTTCCTCGTCAGTTGTATATTATGGCTTCACGAGCTACATCTGAACCCCATATTCCATTGACCCTAATGCATTTTTTTTACGGAGGCTTAATTCTCTGTTTTTGTTTTTATTTAGTAAGACAAAGAGTTTGATTTTGGAAAAATGGAAATTATGTTCACTTTTTCCTGGCAAGAGAGCACTTTCAAATGTTGAACAAATCTGAGCAAAATTGAGTAGAGGGTGTTTGTATTAAGGAAAAAAACGAATTTAAGTCTGTTTAATTAGTGAGCAGTTTCTCCCAGACTGGCAGGTGTCTACCACATTTTACCATTGTGGAGACCGTTGACTGTCTGGAACAGTAAAGGAGTTCTAAGTTCCTCGTCAGTTCTTTTTCAAGGCTACACGAGCTACATTTGAACCCCATATTCAGTATGAGTCGTCAATATAAACATATGATTGTTTATGGTTATATCTGAGAAAAATTAGATTGTTTTGTATAACAGGTGCACTATATGAGACTGATGTCTGCTCCTTTAGTATGCATATTCTTATGTTTACCCTCGTGTTCATGATTATGCATTAACTGTGATTAATTATGTCTTTCTATTTCCTGACGAGAGTGATGCAGTTTAATTTACTTGTAGATAGTATGAAATGGGATGATAAAGGTTTGGCTGTTGCAATAGCTCAAGATGTTGACACCGGGGCTGTCTTAATGCAAGGCTTTGCTGATAAGGAAGCACTGCTGAAAACCATCTCTACCCGAAAAGCCACTTTCTTTAGCAGGTCAAGGTCGACCCTGTGGACCAAGGGAGAAACATCCTCAAATTTCATCAACGTCTGTGATATTTTCTTAGATTGTGATCGGGATTCTGTAAGTCTTTGGTACTGATTAGTTTCCAATCTGGATTTGTTGTTCTTCCCTGGTGTTTTTGCCTTTACTGAGCAGGTTAACCTGTTTCGCAGCTTATATACCTTGGAACACCCGATGGACCAACTTGCCACACTGGAGAAGAGACTTGCTACTTTAAGTCGGTCGATGATATGGTGAATGGCTCAGAGGTATCCATTCTTTATTTTCTCCACTTGTTACATTTGAATGATATTGTATTCTTATGTAAATGTTGGTCACTGGTAGGCAGGGAAAGAAACGGCAGGATTGACGACTTTATATGCATTAGAGTCCACTATACATGAGAGAAAAGAAGAAGAGGTATCACCAAATGGAAAACCATCTTGGACTAAGCGATTATTGCTTGACGACAGGCTGCTGTGCTCGAAAATCCGGTATGTGACTCATCCAAATCTGTAGTTTTACTAGTAGGGATTCCTTGAAACTGAAATGCACAGTCTATCTAAATAGGGAGGAAGCCGATGAACTATGCCAAACCCTTGAGGAGAATGAGGATGTTAAACGGACTGCCTCTGAGATGGCTGATGTGATGTACCATAGCCTAGTTTTGCTGGCGAAGAGGGGAGTTAAGGTGAAAGATGTTATGCAAGTCTTGAGGAAGAGGTTCCGACAATCTGGCATTGAAGAAAAAGAAAGCCGCAAAGCATAGTCTTCATGTTTGTGTACCCCGGGCAATTATTTTTCGAGTAGAGTTGTATCATGGCACAAGGAAATTCTGTTCCTCACTAGAATGAGAGATTCAATACATTGTAACTTGTAAGGTAATGATACGGAATTGAGCTATTTTGAATTAATATTTGTAGCATTTCCTTGGAGCTGACAAAAATCACCAGCAAACAATGATAAAAGGGAAGTTTTAATCATATTTTGATTTTTAGTTTGAAAAAATTTGAGCAACCTAAAATTTCAGACATAAGTGATTAGAAATAGAATATCACTTAATATTCTCTCAACATTTATATAATACATATTTTTTAAAAAAATCAATTATTAAACACATTAAAAAACCAGCTAAATTAAGCACTCCTTTTTAGTCTTATTCTAAATTCATTTTATTTAATTTAGTAGTCAAATACTAAGTTGAGTTCATTCTGCAAACCTTTTCTCTTAATATAAAATGATTAAATAATCACTATTCTTAAGATTCTAAGAGGATTAAATTCATTATTTAGGCCCTAACTCTGTTCAAATATCATTTTCTTGGCCCTTAGTTTAAAAGTGACCAAATTATAGCCTCAAATTTAACTTTATGTATTATTTAGACCCTAACTCTGTTCAAATATAATTTTCTTGGTCCTAACTTTAAAAGTGACCAAATTATAGCCCCAACTTTAACATTATATTATTTCGGCCCCAACTCTAACTTAACGTATTTTTTAGGCTCCAAAATCCCCTCCGTCAACCTTTGCGCCGACAGTTGGCTCACTTGCAATATTAACCCATTTTTGCATGGTGGTTTTATCATTTTTCTCTAGCTACATTTTCTTACCTCTCTCTCGAAAACAAACGTCTGCTTACCGTCTCACTCTTTCTCCCAAATTCGAAACCCTAATTATCAAATCCCTCCCAAAATGAAATGGGTGTCTGATAATGATTGAAGGTGGTGGCTGTATCAAATTACTTTCGAGGCTTGAATTTGAGAGAGATTTTGATTAGGGTTTCGAATTTGGGAGAAAGAGTGAGACAGTAAGATAATATTTTTCTAGAGATGAATAATAGAACGTAGCTAAGGAAAAATGATAAAAATACAATGCAAAAATTGTGTTAAAAGTGTAAATGAGCGAATAGTCGACATAAAGATTGACAGAAGGAACTTTGGGGCCTAAAAAATACTTTTGTTTAGAGTTAGGGCTATAATTTGGTCACTTTTAGAGTTGGGGCCTAAAAAATACATTAAGTTAGAGTTGGAGGTTAAAAAATACATTAAGTTAGAGTTGGAGGTTAAAAAATACATTAAGTTAGAGTTGAGGCTAGCTATAATATGGTCACTTTTACAGTTGTGGCCGAGAAAATGGTATTTCAGTAGAGTTAGGGCCTAAATAATGAATTTAGTCATTCTAAGAGCATTTACAATGGTAAAAGACTTAAACACTACTCCCTCCGCCCCAACTAAAGTGCCTTACTTTGACTTTTCAAAGTCAAACAGAGATAACTTTGACCATTAATATCTATTAGTTTATATGTTAGATTAGCATCATGTAATATATTGTTGGATTCATAATAACATATATTTTAAAATAATACATTTTTCAAGAAGAATTTACATAGTTAAGTAAAGATATTAGCAGTCAAAATTGTCTCCGTCAAACTAAGACACTTTGGGTGGGACGGAGGGAGTAATTCTTAAGTGCCACATCAAAAAATTTAAGAAATCTATGTAAGAAGTCATGCTAAACAATGGATGAAGAAATAATTAACATTAATATTTTATTATAATTTAGGAAACAATAAATAATATGTGGCATATTTTTATTGGTTAGACTAACATAAATGAAGAGGTAACCACTCCTTCATTAAGGAGCAAGTCTTTACTAAGGAGTGGTACTTAAATTTCCACAATGGTCATTTCAAAATAAGGAATGCTCCTTATTAAGAAAAGTGCACTTAAGGAGCATCATTATGGATGCTCTAATGCCCTGTTTACTAGAGCTTTTCTGTATATCAGTTTAGTTCAATTCAGTTCAGTGAAATCTATTTAAATTTATTTCAGTTCAGTTTATTTAAATTTATTTCAGTTCAGATAAATATATTTATATTTTTTTCAGTTCATATAAATATATTTAAATTTATTTCAGTTCAACAATTTTTTTATTATAAATTACATTTTTACTATAGATTATAATGATATATGATAAATATTTAAATTATTTAAGTTCAGTTCAGTTCAGATAAATAATTTAAATTATTTCAGTTCAGTTAAATATATTTAAAATTATTTCAGTTCAGTTCAATAAATTTAAATTTATTTCAGTTCAGATAAATATATTTAAACTTATTTCAGTTCACTTGAGTTCAGTACAACAAAAAATAAGCTCGGACAAACAGGGCCTAAGACTTTGTTTGCTCGAATATTTCTTTAGATTAGTTCAGTTAAATAATTTCCCTCTAAAACGGCAGATTAGTGAAAAGTCGGCTCTTCCTTTGAGGTGAGAGGATAAGGGCATCTCCAATGCTAGGAGCCATTTCCTTGTAGTTAGGAGACAAATGTTTAAATTTTGTTGGGTTTAGATATGATGTAGGCCCTGTTTGCCAGAGCTTATCTGTAGATCAGTTCAGTTCAGTAAAAATGTAATCTGATGAAATTCAGATTAATTCAGACATGCTGATTCCATTTTTCAATACATTAATTTTTACTTCAATTCAGTTCAGTTCAATTCAGTTCAGTTCAGTTCAGTACATCAAGAAATAAACTCTACCAAACAGGGTCGTAATCAAAGAAAATTGAAGGTTTGAAACTTTGTCTCCAATGCAAAACTTCTCAATTGTTCTCAATTTATACAAGATTGACATAAATTACTGAAATAAAAGATTATTGTAGTTTTATAATCTTTATCATCATCACTAACGTCAATTCAACACCATCATCATCAACAATTCATCAAAATAATCATCATGAACAACAAATTCATTATTATTGTTCTTACCTCCACCACCATGGCCACAACCACCGTGACCAGCAGCGTGATAATGTAATACACCACCGCGACGGATCAAAACGATTTGATCGGAGAAGACGACCGTCGTGCAATTGTCGAGAAATCAATCTGTCGCCGTTGAAGAGAACTCCACGCAATCGTAGAGCCGGTCGCCCCCGCCATCGCGCGATTGCAGCCGCCTCTTTCAAATCCACGCTGCTTCAACAATCGATAACCGCTCCACCGCGAATCTGCCGTCACTGGAATATCCATTGTTGGAAAACCGCTAGATTGTGCTTCTAGCGGTGCCGCTGGATTGTTGTTTCAGTTGTAACCGCGTCGTTCCCCGTCTTCTGGAATTTTTGGAATTTTTGTTTTGAGATTTTAATTTGGGAATATGGGGTTGGCTTTTATTCACGTGAGTGGATTGCAATTGTTCAAAATTTGCAACTTAAACCCTTCCTTGTTTCTATATTTATTAAGAAGACATTGGTCTATATTTTATCAGAAAATAGACCGTCTATTCCAAGACTTATTCTATAAATTTTACCTAATGTATTTAAATATTAGCCTAATGTATTAAAACTATTTAAGTTTTGAATAAAATAATTTGATATAAATGCTATAGTGATTTATATATGGTAAATATCATATTGAAGGCCTCGATATGAGATTCAATATTGAGAGGGTCTAAGAGCATCTCCAATGCAAAGAGCCTCATCCATGTTTATAGGAGTCATTTGTCGAATTTTTATTGGGATTGTCTATGACATGGATAAAGAGACATTTAAAATGAACATTTGTTCTGCAATGCAAGCATCATGAATCAATTTTCATCATGATATATTTGTACAAAATTTATTGTTATTAATGCATTAAATGTTTATATATGGTAAATAACATATTAAAAGCCTCAATATGAGCCTCTATTTTGAGAGGGTCTAATTGAGGGTGTCAATAATTAATGTTGACACATATGATTAAAAGTTTTAAAAAAAGTTGCATTGGAGATTGTTTTTTGAGTTGAGATTATCTAATATGACATGGCTAATGAAGTTTTCCTATTTGATGCTTGCATTGGAAATGCTCTAATTGAGGGTGTCAGTAATAAATACAGATACATAGAATTGAAGGTAAGTAAAAAAGTTTGCATTGGAGAATATTTTTAAAGTTAAAACTCTATTTTGATTATGTGGTAATTTAATTTACAAAATTGATGCTGGGGAAAACTAGTGATGATATTCGTGTCATCCCACGCAATAGCATTTCAGAAGCCCTAAAAGAGAAGCTTTCAAGCTTCTGACGACGAGAAAATGCCCAAAATTAGCAAACAGCAAAAAGATCCCGACGATGGAATCGATTTCTCTGCCGCACTCAAGGACCTCCTTACGGATGTCCTGGTTCGCCTGCCCGTAAAGTCCCTTCTCCGCTTCAAATCCGTCTCCAAGGAATGGCTCTCCCTGATCACAAGCTCCCAGTTTTGCGACCTCAGGAGCAAGCGATTTAGCAGTGAAATCTCCGGCATCCTCTTGAAACCTAGTCTTTATCAGGTAAGCTCAAACCCTGACTACGAATTTATTCCCGTCGGTACTTCTCCAAGGAGTTCGCCTTTAGGGAGACTAGATTTTGTCAGTCCTGAAAAGAAATTGGAAGTTGTCCAGTGCAGTAATGGTTTACTGCTGTGTAGGGATTCCAATCCAGTCGAGTACTGTAATGGTATACTACTTGTTAAGCATTATCCAGTTGCAGATGTAGCCTGTAAGTACTATGTCTTCAACCCCAGCACCAAGGACTACAACACTATTTCCTTGATTCGGGTGTGATCCACCCTGTTTATACTGTGGATTTGGCTTTTGATCCTAGAAAATCCCCCCATTATAGGCTTATTTGCATATATAGGTTTGATGAAACTGACCATTCACTCGATGACCATGTGTATGTCCCTATTCCTTAAACAGCTGGATATAAGCAAAATCTATGACATCTCCATATTCCTTAAACAGCTGGATATAAGCAAAATCTTACCTGGGAAAGCGGTATTATTTAATTTGAAAGATAAGAGTTTTACGAGCTTGTGTGATCTACACGGAGAGTATGGATGTAAGCGTTCTATCCAGTTCATCGAGTCACTCTCTCGTGTGCAATCTTGATGCTTTAACTCTCCATAGGTTTTTGGTTTTCTCTAGGATCTTATGTTTTTGTTACTTGTTCTAGTTCATCTTTTTCGAGCTGTCTTGACTATTGGAGTCTTGGAGACAGCTGTGTTTTGGACAATTTTCTCTGTGCTTTCTAGTCTTAAGGTCATCATATTGGCTGGTAGAATACATTTTAAATGAACTGGATTGGTATTGAACAATAGCCAGTCTAAAAATTTATTTGTGCTTTCTGCCTTTGTACATTTCGTGGGCTGCGGCTTTTGGTACAGAAGAGTCGGCATTGCGAATGGGCAGTCCATGGTGTGTTTATTGCTGCCATCTTATGTAATAGACTAGTGGCTCTTCTATGATGCTGAAGTTGTCACATTTCTCTAATTTGTGTGCTTATACTTTTCCAACAACTTTATTCTATATCATATACATCTTCAGCATTCTCACGGTGCAAACTGCATTCAAAAATCACAAATATTAATTTTTTCAACACCTCATAATATATCAAGAAATTTATTCAGAATGAACGAAATGGAATTCAATCACACACACAGAGTACACTATACAGAGGTAGAATTGAGCAAGAAAGCCTGAGATTTCCTTTCGAAATGAAACTGATTCTTAACCGAAGCATCAGCAGAGAAGATCATAACACCATTAACCTGAAACCCATTCTCCTCGAGAAGACTAAGCGCATCGAAAAACGCATCCCCTTGTATTCCCCTCCCATCAACCTCATAGCTAGGCAGAACCTTAGCCGCATCGAACTGCCCCGTCCTGAGTTTAAACGCGTTCAGATAACCCCGAGCCGTTCGAACTCGGTCCGTATAAAACTGATGGTTCACAAAATCTATGACATCTCCATATTCCTTAAACAGCTGGATATAAGGAACCGCCGTGCTGTAAAACGGCGCAATACTAGCCACGGAAATCACGCTGTGGTTCTTCAGCATGGTGATCAGCTCGCCGATGCAATGCGCGAAGCTCTCGTTACGAGCCGGAAACCGCTCGTAGTCGACGTCGATTCCGTCAAGGTGGTACATATGTATCAGGGACTTTAAGGATGTGAATGCGTTCGATATCCAGAGGTTCTGGTCGGGCGGGGCGTACCATTTTAGGACGGTGTCTCCGAGGCTCCAGCCGGAGAGGCTGGCCATGACTTTAACGTTGGGATGGGCGGCCTTTACGGCGGCGACGGATTCCGGCGTTAGGGATGGCTCCCAGTATGGGGAGAAGACTCCGTTCTGCGACGCGCCGGAGGGATCGGCGTCGATGGCGAAGCCGAGGATGAAGTGGAAATCTATGCCGTCGTCTATCGGAACGCTGTCGAAGTCGACTTCGACTCCGGTGGCTCCGATGTACTCCATCATCACCTTCGCATCTGAAATCAAACACATTTCATTTCACAATATATTCCCTTTTAACTATTTCATTTTACCGTGAAAAACAAATTTACCGCATGAAACTTCGAGTAAGATGACAAGGGCCAGAGCATGGAGAAGGAAAAGATGAAATTTGTCCATGTCGTAAACTTAATCAAACTCCAGATTTGTGTTGACTGTTGAATTAGAATCGAATTCGAGCCTTTTGTATCCTCCTGAAATGGCCGGCATACAAAACTAGGTTCCAAATTATCATTCTTTTTAACTTTTGTGTTGAAGATCACAAAGAAATGTATTAGTCATGATTTTTAACCTATTTTTTCAACTATATTCCATGACAAAACAAGCGCATTGTTGTAAATTTACAATAATTCGATGAATCCCATAAAGAAGTAGTAAATCCAAAAAGTGAGACGCCTATCTCCTATCGAAAATGGTAACTTTCTCTAGTAACATTACTCATTGGTGAATTGATTCATTTTAACCAAAAAAAAAAAACGGATTTTGTCATATCCCAAATCAGAAACCTTTAAGCTCTTCCTATCGATGGAGACAATAGTTTAACCTTACTGATCACTAGCAGAAGTGATTTAACAAACTTTTCCGAGGACAGAAAAGAAAAATAGCGTAAGGCGGCTTCTAAAAAGCAGCTCCAAGTTCAAATACTACGAGAAAAACGATGGAATATGCAATCAAAGTCTTTCTAATGAACCTCTCTATAAAACCATTATCAACTCTATTTTTTCTTCATGCCTTCATAATCTGTTCCAATTTAGTCCAAATTCCTTGCAAAATGAATGAGGTGTTTCAGAGCTCCATTGAAAGAATTCCTACACACAATCAAACCTTTGTCCACATTACATTTCAATGAAGCTCAAATACATCTATACATACACAAATATAATTTCAGATTTCACACGTAATAATGTGAGTTCAATTTCATCAAATTGAATTCAACAAAAATATGATCTTAGTGTTGCATCTTACCTTTTCAAGACAGGGATTTATACTTTGATCGATTTGAACTCTCTTCGCAGGATATTTCTACATTCCGCACCATTTTCTTTAAGAAGGTGGTTGTAAGCACACTGTTGGACACCAGTGATGCCTCCAACAAGTTCAGCGCCTGCAAAAAAATTGCATAACAATATCCATTTCAAAAAACTAAACAAGAGTGTTTTCAATCTGAACCCTCAAGTTTCTGTGGTTTGGGTTTCAGTTTCAGAACAATAATCGGTTCTAATAATTAAAGAGACAAAACGGAAGAAACTGGTTTCTAACCTCATCCGAGCCAAGTTCCACATGTTTCTCCACGAGGTCTCCAACATCAGAGACGCGAAACTTGTTACAAGCCTCAACAAAAGAGATGGCTGACATGGGCTTCACAACCAAGTCATCCATCACCATATACCTCATTATTCCCTTAACAAAACCATCGACTCCTACTTCTCCGTCACCACCACCACCTTTGCCGCTCAATTTGATTTTCTCCGCCTCAGAATAAACCAAATGCATCTGCAGCGAGATTGTTTTACCACAAGAAGGACAGAGAGCTCTAGGATCATAGCTAACATACTGATGGCAGTAAGTAGAATGCCCAGAGGAACACCTGTACTGAGGTTTGATAGCCGGCTGGGTAATGTCAGGGAGTGAAAACAGGGGGCCTTTTAAAACAGCAGTGTTAGGGACCGACACAGTAGGTTTGAGAAATGCATCTCTTGTTGCACCTGGAAGTATGTATGTTTGCTCCAGATTTTGGATGCTCTCAAACAGGTTTCCAAAACTACCCGTCATTTTTTCCTTGCTGATGAGCCTGATTATGGTCCCAATCGGCAGGGTGAGAAGATGGAAGAGAAACTCGATGGCAGATTTTCCGACTTCTGCGAAAATAACTTTCTGCTGTTTCGTATGCACAAAAAGTTTCAGGCTCAGTTTTGATGATGATGATTCTGCCATTTCTATTCAGGTAAAAATTTGCAGCTTCTGCTGAAACAATGTGTAGAAAATTTATACTATAAATAATCTGATATTACAAATATTACTTTGTCTAGCAAAATGGAAAGAGCATAATCGTAGCTGGTGTACACAAAAGGTGATTCGAAGTTAGTATAGCAGATTTTCATTGAATGAGGATTTGATTCAAAGAATGCAACCTTGGTAAAAGAACAAGCTAAACTAAGAAATGGAAGTACTTATTCAGTTAAGCTCGGAAACAAAAAAAACATCAAACAAAAAGTAGCATAAATATTCCACATGCACTTATTTTTCTAGTTGAAGCTATATGTGGCTCACAACATTTATGTGTGTGTGTGTGTGTGTGTGTTCACAATTAAACTAAGTCACTATCTTATTACCTCTTTTTTCAGATTATGAAGAGTTGCAGAGTTGGTGATCAAAATTTAACTTATTATTGATTTGACTAAGCATCAGGTATTAGAGGCCAAATACACCAGAAATAAGATATAATCAACTGAGAGTCTTATATGCACTTGAGTATAAACTCAGATATCAATTTGAAACATTTCCTGACCATTCCTCTATAGATCACTTAAATCTCGTGCCTCGGAAAATAAGCAGGACGAACAACCCTTTAGATCAACAATATCATTATGGTTGTGCTTAACTATCTGTTGACTGAATTTAAGTATCCTACTAACAATGTGGGAACAAGTAAACCACTATAGGCATAAAATGCAGGCACCTTGACAAAACCAATCAAAAAACACGGAGAAGCAAAAAAGGAAACTCAGAACACGAGTATAGCCTGGCCAAAAGAACAACTTCAAGTTATAATACGTTATACGCAACCATCCAATAAATTGTTCATCGTAGCCCAAAACCACAATAAAACACGGTAATTAATGGAGCCCAAGAAAATACATAAATCAAACAAAACCTAAAGCCTGTGAGGGGTGTTCTAACCAGACCAAATTGGGGGACGCGGAGGGCTCAGCGGCGGCACTGGTGGTTATGTGGCGGTGCGTACTGATCCAGACTGGTGGTGGAGAGAGCTGTGGTGTGGCACTAATAGCGATGCAACGGTGGTGATTGTATGGACTATGGAGGCGTGCTTCATCTCCGTTTCGCCAACTTACTTGGACGATAATGCGCGCCAACTGTTGGTATCCAAATCAGGCAATCAGGGTTTATGAAGTTATGATAACCGAAGCACTACCAATGCAGCACTAACCCAATGAAATCCCCCCTTTTCCGGTTCAAATCCCATTTCATCATTTAGCATGCATTTTAATGGAATTGTAAATTTGTAATTCCATCAAAAAAAATAAATGGAATTGTAATAAAATTTAGTACTATGTAAAAGTTAATATTAGTATAAATAATTTAGGCCCTGTTTACTAAAGTTTATTTCTTGATGTACTGAATTGAACTGAACTGAAGTGAAAATTGATGTATTGAAAAATGGAATCAGCATGACTGAATTAACCTGAATTTTCATCAAATTGCATTTTCACTGAACTGAACTGAATTGAACTGATCTACAGATAAGCTCTGGTAAACAGTAAGCATTGTTCTCTTGAACTTATATGTTGATCAGTTAAGTTCACTTGAGTTCAATTCAATTCAATTTATTTCAATTCTATTTAACTCATTCTTGTTTAGTTCATCAAAATATAAGATCTATAGAACACAGCCTAAGTGTAATACAAAATCTTGTTTGAAACGTCTACATAGTGAGATTTGGGTCTGACAAATCCTACTTATATAAGTTTCGTGCTCAAAATGTTAATATTTAATTTTTGGTGTCACGATAAAATATCTCAAAACTCTAAGGGAAGGTCTCAATATATCCTTAATTCTCAAGACAAATCGACATTTTTCTTTTTCAGACTTGCAATTGCCACCGGATCTCCGACTCCGACTCCGACTCTGAACCTCAACCTCTTTCAATAACAACATAACCTTCATGCCAAGTTCGATAAACTCGGATTGTTCATTCTCGTTTGATATTTGATTAGAGTTTGGATATTTTCGGTAGTAAAGGCCGGGTGGCAGTCTCATTCACCACCGTATCTCATGGGATCAGATGTTTCCTAAGGCATGAACATTTAAACATTCTCTCAACCACAGTGGTATACGACTAGCTTGCTAAAAGGAAATGATTTTCCTTTACAGGGTAACGTCGGAATCTTACCTTAGTATCGTCGTATAGATGAAACTATGTTGAATCTCTCAACCTCATTTCCAAAACTTTATGATCAGATGAATGTTATGGAGTTTGTGTTTTAACGGTGGTTTGGTTGCGGGTAGTATATATGCACTATGCATTGAGGTTATGGTTACAAACAATGAGGTTTAGATGACATTGCGCGTGGAGTTTGTGCCGCCAAATTGATGTTTTAGTTGACGGCGTCGAGGTTTGCTCGCGATGATGATGTCGCAGTATAGTGGAAATAATATGAAAGAAGAATTTAATACATAGCCCATGTCGACCATCTATTTAGTTTATGAAAGCCAGATTCATGGTAATTTAGTTTATCAGTTATCACAATTTAATTTAAGAGAAAAAACTAGGTTGAACTAGACAGTGCCTAAAAGACCGTCTAGTAGGGGTTTTAGAAAAGGGAAATAGAAACAACAACATCGATTCCACTTGTTGATGTTTGGTTCGGTGATTTTAAAATTATATTTCTCATTTTCTAGTAGCCGTTTTTCTAGAAACTAATTTACCACTCTCCACACCCCAATGTAAGTGAAATATCTTTGTCATAATACACTACCACTATTTTCAATATCATTAATTCCTTTTGAACTGAATAAAAAAAATAAAGAAAATTTAAATTTTATCTCTCCTTTATACTCGTTTTGTTGAGTTTTTGTAATAATATACTTATTTATGATTTCGGGTCCTATGTTGCTCTAATTGTCTGATTCATTATGTAGCTTCACGAGAGAATTTATCTAATTGTAAAATGTTTGTACTAAATTAAAAATTATTACATGAATAAAATTAAGATAAGTTGATTTTTTAAAACATTTATATACTTTTATTTTGAAATAAAATATTATTTTAACATTCATATTTTGAAATACTAGTAATTTGTGGTATAAAATCACTTCTTAAAATATAAAATAGCCTGAAGAGTGATGTTAAGAACCGATTCCGGCCCAAGGATTGCTTGGGGAAAGTAACTGCTCCGGCGAGCAATTCGTATTAAGAAACACCAATTTGATTACAATTTGACAGAATGAATCCCTAGCTAGCTCAATACAAATGCTATATACTACTAACTGCTTCAGTCCGCGCCTAACGGCTCAACCGCCATTCTGTTAGAGATTAACACCTCAGCTCCATCCAAGCTAATTACCATTTTACCCCTTATACTTCCAAGGATTCACAACAATCCCTCCCTCTGGAAACCAGCTTGACCTCAAGCTTTAAACTGAGGAAATTGAAGAGCAATGAACTCTGCATCCTCCCACGAAGCTTCATCAATATGTAAACCCTTCCATTCAATTAACCATTGCACCACTGTGGCATTATCCTTATTAGTCAACCTCCTTTGTAGCACTCTCAGAGGTGTCAATACTTCCAAATCAGAATAACTGATGTTGGGTTGATCTTTTGTAGCAGCATGCACATCCCCATGAAATTTCTTTAACAATGAAACATGAAAAACAGGATGCACCTTACATTCCTTAGGAAGTAACAGCTCATATGCAACAGTGCCTATCTTTTTACTCACCTTGAAAGGACCATGATATTTGGCACTGAGTTTAGGGTCAGTTGGAGTCCTGCCTGTATTTATTCACCCTTAGCCAGACCCAATCTCCTACTACAAAACTTCTGTCAGTCCTCTTAGTATCTGCATAAACCTTCATCCTGTCTTGAGCTAGCTTCAGATGAGCTTGAAGCTTCTGCTGGTTTTCATTCCTTTGTTGCAGAAGGTCTTGAGCTGCTGGGAATACAGTATCAGTCATAATACCCAAAGGAACAGACAGTGGCTTCACTCCATAAAGAGCCTCATAAGGGGTCATTCCCAAAGCAGTGTGATGGTTGGTGTTATACCACCATTCTGCAGTTCCAAGCCATTCTTTCCACCTGTTAGGGAAATCACCACAGAAGCATCTCAAATAAATTCCCAATACTTGATTGACTCTCTCAGTCTGACCATCTGATTGTGGATGGTAAGCTGTGCTAAAGTTCAGCTTAACCTTCAATCTTCCAAACACCTCATTCCAGAAGTGACTGGTAAAGATTTTATCTCTATCAGACACTATAGATTCTGGTAAGCCATGCAATCTGTGTATTTCATTCATGAATACCTGGGCTACTTGCTTAGCTGTGTATGGATGAGCCAATGCCAAGAAATGACTGTATTTAGTATACCTGTCCACCACCACTAAAACAGTATTGAAACCTTGGGATCTTGGGAGTTGTTCTATGAAATCCATGCTAATGTGTTTCCATGCTCCATCTGGAATGCTTAATGGTTGCAGCAACCCAGGTGGATAACAATGCTCCACCTTGTTCTTCTGGCAAACCAAACAATCCCTGATAAATTGTATCACTTCAGCTCTCACCCCAGGCCACACAAAAGTGCTTAACACCCTCTTGACTGTAGCATTCTGGCCAGAATGCCCTCCTATGGCTGAAGAATGCATAGTAGACAAGATATCCTCTCTGATATTGTTACCTTTGCCTACATATATCTTGTTGTCCATTTTTAAAACTCCACTAGTAAAAGATAGGTTAGGATCTTGATTCCCAGTTAAAACAGCCTGTGCTATTAACTTCAGAGCTTCTTCATCTCCTTGATAACTTGCTTCCAGTTGTAACATCCAAGCTGGTACTAAGCTAGAAACCATGTTTCCCACCATACATTGCTCATCCTTGTTCTTTTCATTCACACCACCTGAATTCTCCTTCTCCCCATCAGTGTCATAAACCACTGCAGCTTTTTCTGGTTCATCAGTTCCATCAATCCCCACTGTTTCTTCTTCATTATCAGGTTCTGAATCATTGTAACCACCCACTGTTTCTTCCTTCACATTATCAGAAACTCCACCTTCCCCTTCCCCTGGGACAAAGGACACTGGTGCAGTAGCCTCTGAATTCTGCAACACCACTCCATGGGGATATCTTGAAAGGGCATCAGCCACAAGATTAGTTCTGCCCACTTTATATTGAATTTCAAAGTCCAATCCCAAAAGCTTAGTAATCCACTTATGTTGGATAGCAGTATGGAGTTTCTGTTCAAGCAAGTACTTCAAACTTTGGTGGTCAGTTCTTATGATGAATTTGTTCCCCACTAAGTAATGTCTCCACTTGTCAATAGCCATTACCAAAGCCAATAATTCTTTCTCATATGTAGATATTCCCCTATTCCTGATGCAAAAAGCCTTACTGAGAAATGCCAAGGGTCTACTCTCCTGCATTAGTACTGCTCTCATACCCAAATCACATGCATCAGTCTCCACCACAAAAGGTAAGGAAAAATCAGGCATTCTTAACACAGGGGCTGCAGTCATGGTTTTCTTAAGTAATTCAAATGCATCCAAAGCTTTCTGATCCCACTTGAATGCCTTTTTTTTTTTTTAACAAATCATGTAAAGGTCTGCAAATTATACCATAATTCTTAACAAACCTTCTGTAATAACCAGCTAGCCCCAAAAAATCCCTTAATTCTTTAACATTCATTGGTATAGGCCACTGTAAAACACACTGAATTTTAGCAGGATCCATCTCTACTCCTTGCTCAGAAACAATGTGACCTAAGTACTCCACTTTGGGTTCAACAAAAGCACACTTAGAAAGTTTAGCCAGCAGCTTGGTATTTCTCATTATAGTTAAAACTTGAGTCAAATGTTTTACATGTTCTTCCTCACTGCTACTGTAAACTAGAATGTCATCAAAGAAAACTAATACACACTTCCTCAACAACTCCTGGAATGTACTATTCATCAGTGCTTGAAAAGTAGCTGGTGCATTTGTAAGCCCGAAAGGCATAACTAAGAACTCATAATGTCCTTGATGTGTTTGAAAGGCAGTCTTTGGAATGTCTTCCTCCCTCATCCTTATTTGGTGATAGCCAGATCTTAAGTCCAGTTTGGTGAAGAACTTAGCCCCTAACAGTTCATCCAACAGCTCTTCAATAACTGGAATGGGGAACTTATCCTTGATGGTGAGGTCATTCAACTTCCTGTAATCCACACACATGCGCCAGGTGTTATCCTTTTTTTTAACTAATAACACTGGAGATGAAAAAGGGCTGGTGCTAACCTGGATGACTTTGTTGTCCAACAAACCTTGCACCTGCTTTTCTATCTCTGACTTGTGAAAGTGTGGATATCTGTAGGGTCTCACTTTGAAAGGAGCAGCATCATGTTTCAGGTTAATCTGATGATCAATGGTTCTCTGAGGAGGTAGCTCATGAGGTTCCTGAAAGATATCTTCAAAGTTCTCCAATACTTTCTGAACTCTGTAAGGTGCCTTCTGGAATATAGCAGACTGCCTGAATTCCCCAGATTCTCCCACCTTTGCCATCTTACAGATCCTCCCTTCCTCCTTATCACCCAAGAAATCATGCATCAAGCTGTTTGGATCCCTACATCTCTTAACAAAAGTCATTTCCCTAGCTTCCTTTTGCCTCAGTACATTGTTAAAAATTTTGTCCACATTGCCTTGAAGGCTCCAAGTGTTACCCATGCTGGTGATTTTAACCACATTATTGATGAAGTTGAAGGAAATAGGACTCAACCACTTCATTCAATCAGTTCCCAAAATCATATCCAGCTTCCCCAGGTTCATCACTCTCATGCTAAACACAAACTGGTGATCCTGAACCACCCAAGTAACCTGAGGACACCTAGTCATGCCACCAACTATACTTCCATCAGCTATAGAGACATGAAAAGGTCTAGTAAACACCTCACGTATCCCAGTTTCTTTAGCTACCCTGGGATGCAAGAAACTGCAAGAGCTCCCAGTGTCCAGCAACATACTAATGGGATGTCCCTTCAGGTACCCCTGCAAATGGATAGTTTCTACATCAATGCTACCATCACCAATAGATTTTAAGACCATCTGCTCTGGTTCTTCCATTCCAACTCCCAAAGCCTGAAAGGAATCCTCCAACTGCTGCAGGCTATCACACTCATTATCCACTGCAATAATATCATCAGGCTCCCCCTCTTCTATGTTGGAGATATAGTGTACCTGTCTGAATCTATACACATGACCATGACTGTATTTCTCTGCACATTTGTAACAGAGATTGTTGTTCCTCCGGTATTGTTGCTCTTGAGGAGTGATCTTCTGGAACCCTGACTGTCTCCCATTCTTCTGCTCCCCTTTCTCTTTGACCCCCACTGGAGCAATGTCTTTAAACCCCTCAGTCCCATAGTTCCCTCCATAAGCCTTAACAATCTGATTCCCTCCAAACCCTTTGTTTTTCTTATACATGGAATCCAGATGCATTTCCTGTAAGACAGCTAATTCCATAGCTTCATGCAAAGTGAGAGGCTTAAAAGATTTGACCAAAGGTTTCAGATCATGCCTCAGACCACTCAAGAAACTAGAAACAAAATATGACTCAGTCTGATGAGGACTTAATGCCATAACCAGAGTTTTCAGATTCTTAAACTGTTCCATATATTCCTCTAAGCTCCCTTTCTGGTAGAATTTATTGAACTCTTCTATTAAATCCACTCCACTTTTCACTCCAAAACGTTTCAACACAGCCTGTTTAAACTCATACCAACTACTGAGTGGCTTAAAATGACTCACAGAGATATACCACACTTCTGCCTTCCCTTCTAAGTACAACTCCAACATTCCTAACTTCTCAGATTCTATAATTCCCCAAAACTTAAAGAATCTTTCACATTTTCTTAGCCACTCTGCAGGATTTTCCCCATTAAACTTTGACAGTTCCACCTTAGGATGAGTTACAGGATTATTATTTTTAGGCAACATCTTCCTAGTGCCTATATACATCTCTTCAGCTAAGTTCTCCTTATTATCATATTCATCATGAACAATTGGTCTATTCCTATGCAAATCAGGATGAACGAAGCCGAATCGATCATCAAAAATACCAGAATTCACCTCGATTGGAGATTTCTCACGTCGCGGCACGTTCTTCTCTCGGAATCGACTGCTCTCGCCTTTCTCCGGAATCCTCTCCGATGAACTATCCTCAGATTTTCCCTGGTACAGCTGCGTCATCATTTCACGCATGCGCTGCTCCGCCGCGAACTGCTGCCGCGATTGTGCTTCCATATGTCTCGATAGTGCGTCCTGTGTGCGCTGTTCCCCGGCGACGTACTCCGATCGAAACTCCGAGAACTTGTCCGATAGCCTATCAAGTCTTCCGGTTACTTCTTCTTTCGCCCCCGCGCCTTTCGCGAGCTCCTGCCGAACCTCCGATTGAAAGGATGCGAGCGTCGTCTCCAGCGCTGCGAGCCTCCCGCCGACCTGCTTGTTGCGCGTCTCCGCCATATCTCCGTCCAAGCACCGCCGTGCTCTGATACCAACTGTTAAGAACCGATTCTGGCCCAAGGATTGCTTGGGGAAAGTAACTGCTCCGGCGAGCAATTCGTATTAAGAAACACCAATTTGATTACAATTTGACAGAATGAATCCCTAGCTAGCTCAATACAAATGCTATATACTACTAACTGCTTCCGTCCGCGCCTAACGGCTCAACCGCCATTCTGTTAGAGATTAACAGCTCAGCTCCTTCCAAGCTAATTACCATTTTACCCCTTATACTTCCAAGGATTCACAACAAGTGACGACAAGAAATTACATACTCCCTCCGTCCCTTTTTAATTGTCCTATTAAAATAGTGAACTTTTTTCACACCATGTTTGACCATTAATAACTTTTTGTATATAAATATAATATCATCATATACAATATCTTTAGATTCTCGGTGTGAAACACTCTTAGAATATTAAAATATCTTAAATTATTATTAAGTATAATTAAAGTTATTAATGGTCAAACATAGAGTGAAAATATTTGACTAAAAAAGTAGGACAATTAATAGGGGACGGAGGGAGTAGACAATTAGACCTGGGTTGGTATTCCGGGCCTGTACATCATTTAAATTCCACAGACCATAATTGTTGGGCTCATAAACATCGAAAGTTGGACAATTAAGCCCAAAGACTGGCAACCCTAATTTGCGACACCCTATATTAAATCCTTCCGCCTTATCATAAACCCTAGCAGCCGTTTCAGCAGCGACACTCTCCCTCTTGCGGCAAGGTACTCTCCCTCTCGACCTGTACTAGAAATGTCAAATCTTAGTATTTGCCTCTTTAATGTTGCCCTGGAAGCTGGATTTATCATGTTCTGAACAATTTTTGTGTTTGATGATTTGATTAGGTAAAAGCTTGGGTCGAAACCTGCAGCGATGGCTCCGAAAGGTGAATTTTCTGCTTTATATTGCTTGTTAGATCTCGATGCGTCAGATTCGACTGTGCGTAGAAATGCTTTCCATTCTAATGGATCTAAGGCTCTGTTGATTTGTTGGTTCTTTTATGTTAGATTTGATTACGCTTATTTTGATATTCCCAACCTAAATTTAGGTGCTGTACACATCGTCTTTGTTAGGTTCAGGGTACTAGAACGATGTATGTGCTAAACAAGAAGGATTAGAAGAATTGAGGTTGATGATTGGTAGTCTCAGTTATGTATGAATTAGATATTTATCTGAAAATTTTAGTCCAAAGCATGGATACTTTTAGATATATATTCTCAAAATTTCTTGTGCTCCATTCTTTCATGGTGTATTGATGAAGGGTCCTGCGTTTTCCCTATGTTTCCATGTTTGCTGCAGCTATATTAGTTTGATGTTGAAGCTTAGGTTTTGTTTTTGTTCCAATATAATCTGGCTAATTTAGTTTGATTTTCAAGCAAAATATATCCAAACATGGATGCTCTTTAGTTTTTTTGTTATGTTCACAATTGTGGTTTAGTTTAGTAGATTTACTTGGCTTTAGCTTACCTGAAGCATCTCATTTTTAAATGTTATGAATAGCTTATTAAGATCACCTCTCTATTGATTTGCAGGTGATTCCTCGAAGAAGGCTGACAACAAGTCTCAGGCATCCAAGGTTGCCAAGGCTGTGAAGACTGGTGCAACTTTCAAGAAGAAGGCAAAGAAGATCCGCACCAAGGTTACCTTCCACCGCCCCAAGACATTGAAGACTGACAGGAACCCCAAGTACCCACGCATCAGTGCCCCTCCAAGGAACAAGTTGGACCAGTACCAGATTCTCAAATATCCATTGACAACCGAATCTGCCATGAAGAAAATCGAGGATAACAACACCCTGGTTTTCATTGTTGACATTCGTGCTGATAAGAAGAAAATCAAGGATGCCGTGAAGAAGATGTACGACATCCAGACCAAGAAAGTCAACACTTTGATCAGGTACTAATACATGAAACTTTTGAAATATGGTTTTGGTCAATGTGCTTGATGAAGTTCAGTAGATGATGTCTTGTGGTGTATCTCTATGGTCCTGTGTAAAGACTGAAACTTCTCTTTTTAATTTGATATACCCCTAACTGTTTTAGAGTGTTTTTTGCTTTGATACTAAAAACTATTGAAGATGTGAAAGTTATTGACTAACACGGTCTTCATTGTTACAGGCCCGATGGAACAAAGAAGGCGTACGTCAGGTTGACTCCTGACTATGATGCTTTGGATGTTGCCAACAAGATCGGAATCATCTAAATGGAATTTAGATTGTAGCCTTCCTGTTCATCAGCTCATCTGGGACAGTTTTGTTAGTTTATGCTGCTTAATTCTAAGCAACAGTTTCTGTGCGCTACTGTTAAACTTGTAGTAGTATTTGTCTGAACTTCCAACTTTTAAATACATTGAATGTTGCATCTTGTTATATTTGCTTGGCTTTATATCCATGGGCACTGTCATTGTGTTTGCAATTGGTTGTTCTTCCTTAGTGTTGATTAATGCTTCTAGAACACTGCCTGCCTAGAACATTATCATCTTGGGATTATAATCGTGCTTTGAGCTTAGTGACTATTTCATTCTAACCATCTATATGCACAAGTTTTCGGCAGTCCAGTTTTCATCGTAATTGATGTACTATGTTTTTGCCATAATATCGTCAACTAGCTTTCGCTTCTTTACTATGGGTTTTGTTTAATTCCCAGTTGTGTCCCTTGTCCTCCAACACCAATTCTGGTTAAAGATAGATTACCAACATTTGATTAAAGTATGGAAGAAAGATAAGTGAGTAAAGTATGGAGGTGATGATCTTTTGTCATGTGGGGATTGTCGAGAACTGTAATAATGGGAAGGCCACAGATGAATCAAAAGCTATCAAATTAAAGTTGCAATTTTCAGACAACAGATGAAATGCCTTTTATCTGAGTGGGCACGCGATCTGATCTTCTTCATTTTGTTGATGGGATTCTCTTGTATGATCATCCACTTTTCCTGATGTTGCTTTTGTATAATTGCTAGATGCATGTGTGCTGGGAACTGGAACCCAGTGCCAGACGCATGATAAACATCACATGATCAAGTATAAATTGAAGTTTTCAATATTGATCAAGTATAAATTAATAAATGTAAATGTTAATTATGTTATAGTTCATGCAGTAATAACGACTGCTTTATTATAAATTGGATTTGTTGAAAATTGAAAATGACCGTGTCAATTGTCATTTATTAGAAAACATCAGTTCACGGAATGTGTGATTGATGGTTAGAAGTCAAAATATTGTCTACCTACCCCTAAACAAGAATCAACAATACACTTTAAGGTTTCATTGACAAAAATATGGTTATGCTAATGACGGTATAAAAAAACCAATTAATGTATACATAACTTGCTTGTTTTGGGCATCATACTATTGCTGAATAAGAATATGCCAAAAATCAACACACAATAATTTTTGTTTTGAAAAGGTACTCATGTGCACGTATACTCGAAATTAGACAAGAGACGGGATAATAACGACCAAGCATGTCATTAGTTTAGATTTGTTCTTTCCATTAAAATTAGATAACTTTAATTACAATCTGTAACATGTATATAATAAGGCCATGTTCGCCCGAGTTTTATCTATAAATCAATTCAGTTCAGTTCAATACATAAAGAAATAAGGTATAGCAAATATGGCCTAAGATTTTTTTAAAAATAAAACTTTATATCACTTAAAGGAACTAGAGATCGTCCAATAGCTGACAAGAAAATCAGCAGGGGACTATCCCATACAATGATTTGTTCATGACTCGTTTTTTGCATAACTAGCTAACAAATGAGCAGGGTAATTTCTATATCTAGGTTTCCAGAATGGTCTATCGAAATCGCATTTTTCTAGTCTTGTATATTTACGATTAAACTCGAGACTACAATGGTAAAATCAACTTCTTCCCGAATCATCTGTAGCTCTTAGTTCCTATGTCATCCATAGAGTCTCATATAAAGTTGTGCCTTCTGCTAAAAGTGCCTTTGTAATCCCAATAAGTCTCTTCGATGACTCTGATAAATCCGCCCCAACCATCCAACAAAACTGCTCAAATGACTGCTGAATCCGAGTTCAATCCCGCATCAAAATATAGATTTCATCCTTCATCTAGTGGCCTTAACAGGGAACATACATCTAGTCCAGCTGACATTCTCCCTAGCCATCTGTTCGCATCTTAGAAACTTTTGAGATTTGCAATTGCAAAGCCTACTAGTAATGTTGAGTTCCGGTCCTTGCCTCAAAACAATTTTATATTCCGCCCCTCCGGAGTGCATCGAAAATCATGACTACCATTTAAGCTGACTCGAGATTATTGTTATCAATCTGGTTCTTGAATGCTGCCTGAAATCGGTCATTCAATCCTCCGTCGTCCAAACCTATTTTGCATAAGAACAATCAAAGAAGAGGTGTGAGGCTGATCCATCCTCCTCTCCACATAACAAACAGGTGATCAGGACCATCATGCTTTTCTCCGGGCTGAATGTTTCGCTCTATGTGGTATTCATAGTTTTCATAATTTATTTCAGAAATAATTATCATAATGTTTCAATTGTTTATTAAAAATTACGATTTCTCACAAAATTTTAACTATACACGGTAAATATTATGAGCGTAAGCAAATTGTGATGAAGCAAAAATTTTAAATTTGTGCTTAGAATTAGGAAAGGAGCAAGGAGTGCATTATTTCAAAACTACCCTACTGGAAAATAATAAAGCCCGAAGCAGAATTTAGACATTAAAGATACAAGAAAAGGCAAAAAGGATGTTGATCAAGAATGGGCAGGCACAGAGCAAATGATCTGGCATATCATCATGTCGTCTCCTGCCACACTTGGACTGTCCCAAGTTTCCAGTTACCCCAAAACACAACAAACATAACGGCCGATTATGATTTCTTTTGGGTACACAGTACAACTATGTTCAGGGTAGATTAGGAACAATCCATTTAGAAAACTAAATTACATTATTTTCATACACTTGGACTAGGCTATAAATTTTCAGCATCACGTTTTATGTTTTAGGCTATAAATTATTAGCCTTGTTTGAAATAACACAATTTTTAAGAGAGAAAAATAGTTGATGAGAATGATTTCAAGTTGAAAAGGTAGAATGTGAGGATGAAAATAAAGAATATTGCCGAATACGGAACAATGTCAATGTTTGAAAACTATTCTAAATAAGTACGTAGCATAATTTGATCATCCCGAAAATAATATTAGACTCTCAATCAGCCTTTATCTCGGGAAGGTTGATCTCGGATAATATCCTCATTGCACATGAAATCCAGCTGGAAGAATTGAATTGGGCACATGAGTGTGAAGCTGCATAAAAGCAAAACCTTTGATTGAGTGGAATGTAATTTTTTTGTAGGGTTCCCGTTGGAGTTTGTCTTGTCCGATTGATAAGTTATCTCTACAAACTGTCTCTTTCTTTTTCATTTTGAATGGAGGAGTTGGGGAATCTTACCCCGCAGAGAGGTGACAGAGTAGTCAACTATTTTCGAACATGTTCATTTGCTCAACGGCGAGGTCGCCGTATGTACCACGTCTATGAGCCATCTCATATGTATTTTTGCATATGACACATTTCTTTTTCAGAGATCCATTTGCTGGAATCATGAATGCACCTACTCATTCGTTAGGGTGTTTCATGAAATCTAGTGCATTGTAGAATATGGTGTGATACTATTCCTGGTTTTTATTATATTCTTATGTGGATGTTTTCAATTAAAAATATTAAAATAAAATAATACATGGTATGAACTATAAAGGATAGAGAGTAAATTAAAAAAGAAATACAAATGTTTTGAAAATGGGCAATAACCACATATTGAATTCTTCCTAATGAATGACGAGAAAGCCCCTCGTTGAAAGTCCACAGCTGAGTGCGCCTTTTCTCATAGGGAGCGCCAAAGAGCAAAGAAAAGCAACCAATCCTCCCACCGCGTGACTGTGTGTCTGTGTGTGAACGTTGGGGAAGTTTCCAAACGCCGTCGTATCATCACCGGTTTTGCCTCCATTTCTCATTTTCTTTATTTTTCACTACAGCAATTTCCTCGACAAGAACCCGTACCTTCTTCTCTCTCCTCTTCCCCCTTCTCTGTCTCCGCCTTCTTTGACTGAGTCCACCCAACTCAACTCGACATGACTCACTACTCCGAGACGCCTCCTTTATCTGTATAGTTATCGCGGCCGCATAATTCCTCTGATCTCAGTATTTGCGAGAAACCCTAAGCTACACCGCGCCGGCGATGCTCTAGGGTTTATTGTACACTCAGTGACTAGTTCGGAGCTCCGATTCCGCCAAGATGATGATATCCAGGGGACTTTTCGGGTGGTCCCCACCCCACATACAGCCTTTGACGCCGGTGTCGGAGGTTTCGGAGCCGCCGGAGTCTCCGTCGCCGTACATGGAGCCGAATGTGGATGCCGAGCAGGTTGAGGTGGAGGAGGAGATCGATGCCGAGGGTGAGGAGATCGAGCCGCCTCCAGCTGCCGTGCCGTTCTCGCGGCTGTTTGCCTGCGCGGACCGGCTTGATTGGGTTCTCATGTTCGTTGGATCGTTGGCCGCTGCCGCACACGGGACGGCTCTAGTGGTGTACTTGCATTACTTCGCTAAGATCGTGCATCTGCTGAGCCACGGCTCCGACTCTCCTGACGATATGTTTGACAGGTTCACTGAGGTGCGTTGCTATTTTTTGAATTTCTAATTCGGTTGGTTGCATTTGGAGTAGGTTTCCTGTTTCAGTGTTATCCCAATTGCAATGCCTGATTTTGCTGCTGAATTTTTAGGGAATATATACTTTCCTATTTCACTTCTTGATGCTTTCTGTTCATATCTACTCTTGCCCCCTATGCTTGATTTACTCATACTAGGTGTATGTTTGAATTTCTATACAGTCAATGGTTATCCAATTTTTTTACTTCTGATGTTGCACAACTCTCTTGTTAAAATCGTTGTAATACATGCAACATAGTTTAATATTTTTGTGGGAAACTATTGTCATTGTTGTTTAGTCTCCAGCAGCTACCTTGGATTTTATTTTTGTTATTTGAAGTGTTAGTTACTCATTCAGATAGCATGAATTCAATTTCTGGAGACTTAGACCTGAAAATTTATGCCTTAATTGATGCTTTACAAAGTTTGATTGTGTGGACTCTGAAGCAAGGTTATTATGTCTTGTTTACCATGTGACATCTGCTTGAGCCATTTGTTGAATAGCCTCTTGCTTAAATGTTCTGTTCTGATGGTAGATTTTCTTTTATAGTTCCTTTTTAACCTAACTTATTAATAACTTAAGCAGTATATCTTTCATTACAAGTCCAAGGTATTTAATTAATTCAACTTCTTTTCTACATTTTGTGCAGCTTTCTTTATCAATTGTTTATATTGCTGCGGGAGTTTTCATTGCTGGTTGGATTGGTAAGTCATTCTTTGTTGGACTATAGATATTCTGTTCATTTACTTGTACTTTAGTCTAACAGGCTAATTCTCCTTATTCATTTACCAAACTAATTTTGCTTCCTACAATAGAGGTGTCATGTTGGATTCTTACCGGTGAGCGCCAGACTGCTGTAATTAGGTCGAGATATGTTCAAGTTTTACTCAACCAAGACATGAGTTTTTTTGACACCTATGGTAACAACGGGGATATTGTGAGCCAAGTATTGAGCGATGTTCTGCTTATACAATCTGCTCTGAGTGAAAAAGTAAGCATAGTTTTCTACCTCTTTTTGATACAGCAGATTTAATTCGTTCACTGTGATTTCTCTGTATGGACACTGACTGATTCTTCTACTCGTGACTTATGTTAACACAGGTTGGGAACTATATACATAACATGGCAACTTTCTTCAGTGGCTTAGTGATTGGATTTGTTAACTGCTGGCAGATTGCTCTCATTACTTTAGGTACTGGCCCCTTCATTGTTGCAGCAGGAGGAATATCAAATATCTTCCTCCATCGACTTGCGGAGAACATTCAAGATGCATATGCAGAAGCAGCAAGTATTGCTGAGCAGGTGCTTAATCATCTTTGTAACCCTTGCTGCTCTTCAGTATGTAGTAGGACTATAGTTGTGGTAGTATCACTAATTACACTGTGCTAGATTGGAAAAATGTGGAGGATAAATGATTGAGTTTTTGTTATATATTAATTTTCTGGGTAGTATGTTGCATGAAACACTACAACACCAATATGTGTCGTGATATCCTTGGTGATTGCTTTCTTTTACTTGTGGGGAAGGGTTTGGTTTTAAAGTCATTTTTTTGAACAGGTGACCTATGTATGCTTGTGTATCTATATCATAGCAGTATTGTGTAATACTTGTTAATTTAAAGGTTCCATATTCAGTTCTCACCTTTCTTCCTATTAATATGTTGCAGGCAGTATCCTATGTCAGGACGCTGTATGGGTTTACAAATGAAACACTAGCAAAATACTCTTATGCAACATCTCTACAAGCTACACTGAGATACGGCATATTGATAAGTCTCGTGCAAGGGCTTGGACTTGGTTTTACGTATGGGCTTGCTATATGTTCTTGTGCTTTGCAACTTTGGGTGGGAAGGTTCCTCGTGACTCATGGAAAAGCTCATGGTGGTGAAATTATTACAGCTCTATTTGCTGTGATTCTAAGTGGCCTGTGAGTCTCTCCACCTATTTTGCTCATTTGCTCTTAATGTCTTCCGATTTTTTTTTTCTGATGTTTTTATAATGTTAATTTATTTATTTTGTAGAGGTTTGAATCAGGCAGCAACAAATTTCTACTCTTTTGAGCAAGGCAGAATTGCTGCTTACAGGCTCTTTGAGATGATAAGCAGGTCATCTTCTGTGGTTAATCATGATGGAACTACTCTTGCTTCTGTTCAAGGAAATATTGAGTTTCGGAACGTCTACTTTAGTTATCTCTCCCGTCCTGAAATCCCCATTTTGAGTGGATTTTACCTTACAGTTCCTGCTAAAAAAGCTGTAGCACTTGTTGGTCGAAATGGTTCAGGAAAAAGTAGTATTATACCTCTCATGGAACGGTTTTATGATCCTACATTAGGTATTCCATCAACTGTTTTTCTAAATCATGTTATGCATACAAGTAATTGAATTTCATACGATCCTTTTATTTTCTTTTATTCAGGAGAAGTTCTTTTGGATGGTGAGAACATAAAAAATCTGAAGCTGGAGTGGCTCAGGAGCCAAATTGGTCTAGTCACTCAGGAACCAGCTCTGCTAAGTTTAAGTATCAGAGAGAATATTGCTTATGGGAGGGATGCATCCTCTGATCAGATTGAGGAAGCTGCTAAAATAGCTCACGCTCATACATTTATCAGCTCATTGGAGAAAGGTTATGATACTCAGGTAAATTTCAGAGCTTACGAGTATCACACCATACATTTCTGGATTCTGTTTGTTTTTTCAAGCAAAACCTTTTCCGCTTCATAGTCTTTTTCTCTTAATTTACAGTAATTTCTTACGTATTGCAGATAGGTAGGGCTGGTCTGTCATTGACAGAGGAGCAAAAGATTAAACTCTCTATTGCTCGGGCAGTGCTTTCGAATCCTTCCATTCTTCTGCTTGATGAAGTCACAGGTGGACTTGATTTTGAGGCTGAAAAAGCTGTTCAAGAGGCTCTTGATCTGCTAATGTTGGGTAGATCCACTATAATAATAGCCAGGAGGCTTAGTTTGATCAGAAATGCTGACTATATTGCTGTCATGGAAGAAGGCCAACTCGTCGAAATGGGTACACATGATGAATTAATAAACCTGGATGGTCTTTATGCAGAGCTGCTGAAGTGTGAAGAAGCTGCAAAGCTTCCTCGAAGGTATAGCAACACTTTTTAATAAGTCCATCTTCTCTTGTTTTGTGATATAAAAAGAGTAAATTCTAGAAATGATCATCAAACTTTCACTAAATCCCACTTTTGATCACTCAACTATTTCTAACCCAAAATTGATCATTGAACTTTACAAAATGATTCAAATTTGATCACCCACATTAAATTAGGAGTTAAAGAGCTAACGTACCAATTAATGACGAGGGTAAAACTGTCTTTTCAATAAAAAGAGTGGGAGATAAATTATAAATTAATAATTTTATTTTTAAAATTTAAAAGTTCAGATTTTGGAAAAATGATAATTTTCCAATATTTAATATATTAATTGTTTCTCTTTTTCAATGCTTTAATTTGTACTGTCAAATGATTAGAAAATATGCATGGACATAAATCAAATTTTGGAAATGTTTAATATTCGAAAGAATTAAAATTTTGAAACATAAAATATTTAGTTTGGGGATGAATTAAAAAGATATTTAATTTCATGAAAATTTAACTTCATGGTTTGTTTAAAAAATAAAGGATTTCTAATTTATCACTTTATTAGCACTATTTTATGAAAAAAAGACGATTTTGCCCATGAAAATAATTAGTTTGTTAGCTTTTAACTCTTAAATTAAGGCGGGTGATCAATTTTGGATCATTTTACAAAGTTTGGTGATCAATTTAGGGTAAAAGAAAGTTGAGTGATCAAAAGTGGAATTTTAAGAAAGTTTGATGACCAATTTTGGATTTTACTCTATTGAAAATGTTTATATTTTTCATGTTAATTCTCAAATCATTGCTATCTTGGACCAGGATGCCCCCAAGGAATTACAAGGAAACTGGTACATTCCAAATTGAAAAAGACTCTACAGCGGCTCATGGTTTCCAAGACCCATCATCCCCTAAAATGATGAAATCACCTTCCCTGCAGAGAGGGACTGCTCATCAAGCATACCGGCCTGCTGATGCTACCTATAACTCCCAAGAGTCTCCTCGAATTCGTAGTCCTCCAGCTCCTGAACAGATGGGCGAAAATGGTACACAACTGGACGGATTAGATAAAGAACCATCAATCAAGAGGCAAGATAGTTTTGAAATGAGACTTCCTGAACTGCCAAAGATTGATGTTCAGTCTGGACACCGACAAACAATGAATGGCTCTGATCCTGAATCCCCAGTTTCCCCATTATTGACATCTGATCCAAAAAATGAGCGCTCCCACTCTCAAACTTATAGTCGGCCACATAGTGACTTTGATGATATTCCCATAAGAAGAAAAGAATCAAGAGATTCGAAACATCGGGAATCACCTTCCTTTTGGAGGCTTGTAGAACTTAGCCTTGCTGAGTGGCTTTATGCTGTTTTAGGAAGTATTGGTGCAGCCATTTTTGGTTCCTTCAATCCTCTTCTTGCTTATGTTATTACTTTAATAGTAGCAGCATACTATCAAGAGGATAAACATCATTTGCGCCTTGAAGTGAACAAGTGGTGCTTAATCATTGCCTGCATGGGCATTGTGACCGTGGTGGCCAACTTCTTGCAGCACTTTTACTTTGGCATTATGGGAGAGAAAATGACAGAACGTGTCCGGCGAATGATGTTTTCGGGTATGGAATATCATAGACATTATTTTACACTATTCTCTGATTTGGTATATCATTTTCTTAATTTAGTTCATTCTTTTCAAAAAAGAAGCATTATTTGATGCATTTACTTTTTCCCCTGTCAGCAATGCTTCGCAATGAAGTGGGATGGTTTGATGAAGAGGAAAACAGTGCTGACAATTTGTCTATGCGCTTGGCAAATGATGCAACATTTGTCAGAGCTGCATTTAGCAATAGACTTTCCATATTCATACAGGACAGTGCTGCTGTCATTGTGGCAGTTCTCATAGGCATGCTACTGCAGTGGCGGTTGGCGCTCGTGGCTTTAGCTACTCTGCCTGTTTTGATGGTGTCAGCTGTTGCACAGGTTGGTTTTTTTTTTAGGCTTTGGTGTTAAATTTTCATTTTTCAACCACAATCTTGTTCACTCTCTCTACGTAATCACATTTACAAATCTTGTGTTTATGAAAATTGCTGAAATCGTTTGAAGTATTTTCTGATTCGTCTAAACATTTTTTCTCATTCATATTTTTTAGCCCCACCAATTTAATTGATTAAAAAATCAAACTATTATTTTACATTTTTGTTCTTGCTATTACTATTATACTTGATAATTAGGTGGATCTCGTGCTGGCTTATTAATTGGTTGTAGTGATTAGATGATTTCTCTTTGCTCTCATTTATACCTTAGCTAGAGTTTATTCTATGGACTTAGGAATTTGCTGATAAGGTTGATTACTTTTACAGAAATTGTGGCTGGCGGGATTTTCTAAGGGTATTCAGGAGATGCACAGGAAGGCATCTCTGGTCCTCGAGGATGCAGTTAGAAATATTTATACTGTTGTTGCATTTTGTGCTGGTAACAAGGTGATGGACCTTTATCGCTTGCAGTTACATAAAATATTTAGGCAAAGTTTCCTTCAGGGAATGGGAATTGGATTTGCATTTGGGTTTTCACAGTTTCTTCTCTTTGGCTGCAATGCTCTCCTCCTGTGGTACACTGGTATCTCTGTCAAAAACAACTACATGAGTTTGACTACAGCTCTGAAGGAGTACATGGTGTTCTCTTTTGCTACATTTGCACTTGTTGAGCCTTTTGGGCTGGCTCCCTATATATTGAAAAGGAGAAAATCACTTGTCTCCGTGTTTGAAATCATTGATCGAGTTCCTAAGATTGACCCTGATGATAATTCAGCCGTGAAGCCTCCTAATGTTTATGGTAGCATTGAGCTGAAAAGTGTAGACTTTTCTTATCCCACTCGTCCTGAAGTCCTAGTATTGAGCAACTTCAGTCTGAAGGTTAATGGAGGACAGACTGTAGCAGTGGTAGGTGTTTCGGGCTCTGGGAAAAGTACGATCATTTCTTTAATTGAGAGATTCTATGATCCAGTTGCTGGACAAGTAATGTTAGATGGCAGGGATTTAAAGCTATACAACTTGAGATGGTTGAGAAACCACATGGGTCTAGTTCAGCAGGAGCCTATTATCTTCTCAACAACGATAAGAGAGAACATAATTTATGCAAGGCACAATGCAACCGAAGCTGAGATGAAAGAGGCTGCAAGAATTGCAAATGCTCATCATTTCATCAGTAGCTTACCTCATGGCTATGACACACACGTGGGAATGAGAGGCGTAGATCTGACTCCAGGACAGAAACAAAGAATTGCCATTGCTCGGGTTGTGTTGAAGAATGCACCGATACTATTACTGGATGAAGCAAGCACATCCATTGAGTCCGAGTCAAGCCGAGTGGTCCAGGAAGCTCTTGACACTCTTATAATGGGAAACAAAACAACCATTTTGATTGCGCACAGAGCAGCCATGATGAGACACGTGGACAACATCGTTGTACTTAATGGTGGCCGAATTGTAGAGGAGGGGAGCCATGATTCATTAATGTCAAAGAACGGTTTGTATGTTCGATTAATGCAACCTCACTTCGGAAAGGGCATTCGTCAACATAGGCTCATTTAGAAGTGCAAAGTACAAAGTTGAACTGATGATTTGTTTGTCTGGAGCATTCTTTTCAAGCTCAGTTTTGATGGGGGTGATTTTGTATGACATATGTGTAGATGGCAAGATGTACGGTGGCGGTGGTGGTTAGATACATATTCTTTTGGAGGCAGTCCATTTGTAATTTTGCCAGCCTCCATGACAAATATTTAATTTGTTGCTATTAGGTTTGGAATGAGGTAGTTGTAGTTTTGGTAGTTTGTAGCTTTTCTGTGTCTGTGAGTTTTGTGTGGTGAGTTTCGTTCTCTTCTGTTGTAAATTGTTGATGCTGTAGCTTAATTATAGAAGGTGGAAAATGAGGGCTATAGTTACCAATGTAACCTTCTGTACATAAAGGGAGTAGAAATTTTCGATTGATCCTTTAAACTACTTGGTACTTTCCCACTTCATAATTTTTTGCTAACGTTCTTCTATGTAACTGGATATTTTCTACTGAATCCCAATTTCTTGAATGTACGAATGTTACACAAATCAATGTTCGTCTTCGATGACAAAATTCAGGTGAAGGAGACTATATCAACTGCTTGCTGATTTGGTTCAAATATCCATCACCCTGAAAGAGTCTGCCACCACTTTGAGCTGGTTCCTGAACTTCTTCCACCGCCTTTCGTTAGCTCCAACAATCAAGGTATAGTATCTTCCTGTCAAGTTATAATAATGTCTTTTTGTTTCCATGAAAATTGATGCATACGTTAGTTAGTCTTATGTTCAACAAATGTGACAGGAGTCTTACCGTTTCCAATGGCTATGGTTGCAAAGGCGGCACGGGAGAAGTTTCGAGATGTCAGAGCATATTCAAATGTGTAGTAATTTCTTCCATCAATGTTTCTCTGCATTTCATTCCCTTATTCAAATATACTCAAACAGAAAGGAATAACTACTGCTGAATTCAAAGGGCCAAATGAAACGAACCTCTCGCATGTCCATTATGTTTCCCACCTGAGTAGGTGCAGAGTAGACATGATTCACCAGACGAAACACCACATCTTCCATCGGCCCCAGATCGCGTACGTCGGTTTTCTTAGTAGGGACGAAGCTCAGCCTCACATTCTGCAGCTGCAGGTAACGGTCCTTGAACGCAGAATCATGTCCCATGAAATCAAAATCCTGTTTAAGAATATGGACATTTAATTTCATTAGAGCTAGTTTTAATTGGGATAGATTTGCAATTTGATTATAGATACCCTCCAATCTGATGGATAGTAGTATGAATATCCATCCACTTTGTCAACATAGGCTTCATATTTGTTTGGAACTTCTGCAGAAATGACCAAATATTCATGTCACAAACTGCTAAATCATTTCCAGTACTTCAAATGCAGGATAAGGCCACTAACCTTGAGCTAAAAGGGAAGCGGCGGAGTACAAATTCAGGGCTAGTCCTCCAGCTCCAAGCACAAGTGCCCTTCTCTTGCAGTTTTCTGAGGGAGAAAAATTTGTTCACATTTTAAAACTTGATTTTGAATGGAAGAAACAAAGTAGCTTACTTTCTTCTTGAGGAAGTTTGTTGGTGGCAGAGCAGGTTATGAAGCTGACCCTTTCGGTTAAAGCCGTTGCCGGAGACAAGGTCAGAGAAAATGAAGAAGCTGCCATTTCTGCCCAGAAGTGAGCTTAGGGGGATACTTTTTGAATGGTTCAGGCAGGTTCGTCATCTCACACCATATGAGTCAAATTTTATTTATGATTTTTTCCCCTGTTTTTTCTTATGTGATATTTTCTCATTTTCAAAAATTGAACTGGGCAAAACAATTACACCATAACTGGGCCTTGCTTAATTTAACATGTAAACAACAAGCCCAATACTGAAAGTATCAAAATAGATTTCTTGGTCATAGTAGTTGTACCATTAGCATTGTCTAACTGGTGGCATTATTCCAATGGTGCTATAACTTTTTTTTAACTACTGATGGCATTATTCCAAAGGTGCTATAACATGTCAACAAATACAACAGAATGACAGGTATATAACCAATCAATATAAAATTTATAGTTCATAATTTGACTTATGGGCTGAAGAAGTGAACCTCTTTAATCAAATAAGTAAAATAAAAAGACTTATGTTGAACCTCTATGATAGTTTCATTTGTATAGTGCTATATCTTATAGCTTATCTTTTCCATATTCAAAGCCAAACCGGATCCTGTGGATAACAGTGGGGGTCTGAATGCCAGTACTAATAACTTCAATGAGAACAATGTTGGCCATTTATTGAGGGTAATTGATGCAAGTTGTGCCATCATTGGTAAAATCAAAAATGTAAAATTTGTGCTCCCTGTTTGGTTACATGATTATACACGGTCAGACTTTTTATTTTAGTTTCACAAAATGTTTTACTCCCCATTTCAACTTGCATTAAAATCGATCCAGAAGGAGAATGGGGAGTATAGAAAAGGTTGGTAATATAATATTCCTAAAGCCAGCAAAACCATGGGAAAATGGATCCAAACTGCTAATCAATATTGGTAGTGAGAAAGTTAGAACTGAAGCCGAGGAAGAGAAGTATAGCACGTGAGGTTTGATGCTCAGCAGCAACAGAGCAAGTGTAGGCGTGCTCTATGCTCTCTTGCTTCATCTCATTGCTCTCTCTTTTTTCTCAGGCTCAGGCTACTGTGGTGTGTGTGTGTGTGCGTGGTTGGCTCCTTATTTTGCTCTCTGGCCACCTCCTAACGTGGCCTGCTAGAGCATTTTCTGGGAAGTTTTATTATTATTTTATTACCACTATATCTGCTTAATTTAGTTCCTCAGAATCACCCAGAAAAAAAAATTTAGTTGAACCACATGTCTAGGATCAAAGGTGGGTTAAAGTTGATAAAGATTCAAATTTTATTGGAGAAAAGGTGAAACTGTGAGTTTGAAGCTCCAAAGGAAGAGTTGGTCAAACGTTGTCAGTTGTCATATACCGTTATTAATATATTGCAGGTTTGACTGCCTTTATCAGTTAGTTATATCCTGAATCTGTTTTTGGTTTGCTTTTGTTTGTTTTACTTTAATGATATCTTGTGTTTTTTTTTATTGGGCTGGAGATGGAGCCAGCCAGTCTGTCTATGGTCATGTTAGTTAGTACTATTGTTTCCTATACTCCCTTTGGTTTTGAAGATTTAAAGCTGTCCCTTGTCAGCCCTTTTAATGCTCTCTCACACACAATCACACACTAGTTCCCTTTCTGTTCAAGCACTGATTCTTACCTCAAGGTTTCCTTGGAAAATGTTATCCTAGGAATGCTGCCTGCTTTCTTACTCTAGATTGCAGCTGTTTTTCGGAAATGGGATGGTTTTACAGGCTTTGTTTAATCTGTCTTGTTTGCAGTTTTTATGATCTCAGATCAGTTGCTTCTAAGGACAGAGTGTTCATCAGCTGTGGGGTACACAAAGAAGTCCTGCTTGAAGATGGGAGATTGTTTGGACCTGATCTTGGAAATTCCAACGTTGACTTGTCTTCTGAAGGTTCTGAATTCGAGGTTTCCAATCCTGCTTTGTCTGTTCCAATCATTTACAGGTCTGCTCGGGTGTTTACGGGAACAGCAAAGTACGCCATTAGTACTCAGCAAGCTGGGAGGCACTGGCTGAGGCTGCATCTTTTCCCCGTCGAAAACGATGAGCAAGACCTGAAATCTGCTCAGTTTTCAGTTGTGGCAAATGGGATTACCCTGCTTCACGGATTCTCCTTTTCGAAAAATGGCGGATCGAGCTCGCCTCTCATGAAAGAATACGTTGTTGAAGCAGGTGGATCAACCTCGGGAAAATTGCTGCTGACATTTTCTCCATGGTCTGGTTCCATGGCATTCATCAACGGCATCGAGGTTCTCTCCGTGCCAGATGGCCAGTTCGACTTCAGTGCTGTCCAAATTCCATTAGGCCATCAGGTTTCGATTCCAACACAGGCTGCACTCGAGACCGTGCACAGAATCAACGTTGGAGGATCTCTCCTGACACCAAAGAATGACACACTGGGAAGGACATGGTATTCAGACACACAGTTTCTGATGAATGCAGCCAGTGCTCATTCTGTTTCCACTGATCCGAGGAAGGTCGAGTACCCGCCCGGAACCTCAGTTGAAATCGCGCCGAATATGGTATACGCCACTGCTCAGGAAATGGCTGATGCAAATGTGACTGAACAGAAGTTCAACATAACCTGGCTGTTCGGAGCTGAGAAAGGTTTTGATTACTTCATAAGGCTGCATTTCTGTGACATCATCAGCCCTGTTCTCGAGGCCTTGGTCTTCGATGTCTTCATCAACAACCAGACTGCTGTAAACTCCTTAGACATTTCCAGCAAGACACTTTCATTGTCATCTGCCTACTTTGCTGATTTCGTGCTCGATTCTTCCCTGGTCTCGCATCAGATCATCATTCAGGTCGGGCCGAGTAACCAGGCTCGATTCGCTCCCAACGCGATCTTGAACGGGCTCGAGATAATGAAGATGAGCGGAGCTGCAAACAGCCTTGATGAGAGCTTCAATGGAGCTCCACTTGAAATCAACATTCCAAAGGGGAAAAAGGCCAAAACCAGCCATCTGATGCTAATAGTTTTCGTTTGTTCAGGAGTTTTTGTCCCTTTCCTGCTGATTCTTGCAGCCATCTGCTTCTGTTTATCCCGGAGGAAAAAGCCGGTGAAGGGACCAAAACAGTACATGGGATGGCTATCTTTCCAGGTCGGAAACTCCGAGACTAAAATCTCAGCAGGGAGCTTTGCCTTCTCCACGTCACCTTCTTTCGGGTTGGGTCGGATTCTGACATTCTCCGAGGTTCGTGAAGCAACCAACGACTTCGACGAGAGCCTGGTGATCGGAGTCGGTGGATTCGGCAGAGTCTACAAAGGAGTTCTCGACAATGGCGTCGAGGTGGCGGTCAAGAGAGGCAACCCGAAGTCTCAGCAAGGCCTGCTCGAGTTCAGGACAGAGATCGAGATGCTGTCCAAACTGAGACACAGGCACTTAGTATCCTTAATCGGATACTGCGAAGAACTCAACGAAATGATCCTCGTCTACGAGTTCATGTCCGGAGGCCCGCTCAGGAGACACCTGTACGGATCATCGTCTCCACCGCTGCCATGGAAAACCAGGCTGGAGATTTGCATCGGCGCCGCTAAAGGACTGCATTATCTCCACACCGGCGCCGCTGAAGTCATCATTCACAGGGACGTTAAGACAACCAACATCCTCCTCGACGAGAGCTTCACTGCAAAGGTTGCCGATTTCGGGCTGTCCAAGCTCGGCCCGACGATGGACCAAACTCACGTCAGCACTGCTGTAAAAGGAAGCTTCGGATACCTCGATCCAGAATACTACAGAAGGCAGCAGCTAACCGAGAAATCCGATGTTTATTCCTTTGGGGTTGTTCTGCTGGAGGTTCTATGCGCTCGGCCCGCGATCAATCCATCGCTGGCTCGAGAGCAGGTGAACATAGCTGAATGGGCAATGCAGTGGCAGAAGAAGGGGCAGTTGCAGAGGATCATCGACCCGGTTCTCGTGAACTGTGTGAGCATTGATTCTCTGAGGAAGTTTGGTGAGACGGCTGAGAAATGCCTGTCTGAGTATGGGAGCGAGAGGCCGACAATGGGGGATGTTTTGTGGAACCTGGAGTATGCTTTGCAGCTGCAGGAGGCTTCTGCTCAGTCTGTGCTGGTCGGAGAAGACAACAGCTCGAGCGATATCCCGGAGATTCCAGGGTGGATTGGTCGGTATGAGTCGGTAGATAGCGATGACATTGAGGCTGTGAGCACTCAGGAGGAATCTGATGCTAATGCCACCACAACCACTGGAGTTTTCTCCCAGTTGTTCAATCCCAAGGGTAGATAAGATAGCATGTTTGATTAACTCCAACTTCTGATTTTATTCTTCATTAGGGATTTTTACTTAGGTATTGTGTGACTGTTTGCTAGTTCAATACTACTACCAACTTTAGTTTGTTTTTCCTTTGTTTTTTGTTTAGATTAATTCAACTAATTAAATAGATTAGCTTTTCATTGTATCGTTTCGGAACCTGTGGAATAGAGTTCGTATTTCATATGGAACTTTAGATGAGCTTTTTAAAGTTTAGACACTCTGATTCTGATGCTAAAGTCAGCCCTTTTTAAGGTAGAAATAGAATGGAGGAGCTATATGAAGGGGTTTGACTAAATCTAATTTAGCGGAATGTCAAATCCATATAACAAGATCGCATGCATGTTACTAATACGAATCTACATAAGGGTTTAGATTACCTTTTGGAGCGTGATTACCCGGTAGATTCTGTCTGCCACGGAGACGAGGATCCCTATTGTGATCCCTCTACAAGTATCCACACAGCACGATTGGATCGCCTCCACCGCTGTCAGCTTAGGACAGATCCCGCAAGCAAGTCGACGAGCTCCGCCTCCTACTCCGGACTTTGACGATGAGACTATGAGAAACCTAGGGTTTATTTGTTTCTGGTTGTTCAGCACATGAACGCATACGAGAGAAAAACTGATTCTGTTTATTACTGTAAAAGTCTATTTATATATAATAAACAGAATCCCTTAAACCCTAGTCTTAATCAATATGGGCCTAGCCCAATAAGACTCTTTTCTCATGTAATTACTATTAGACTCCCAGACTAATAGATAATTACCTTTTGTCCAATTTCATACTTTGTGTGTAACCCTATAAGTTCAGTTATAATAAGCTGCGAGCTCAATATCATTGACGCTAGCAGATCGAAAGCGGTTTCCAGCTAAACATTTCGATCACTTAAATAACTGAATTAATTATCTCCGTAATTAATCCTCCAGCTATTTAGGACAATGCACATTGATCGAATGACACTATTCCAACAATCTCCCACTTGTCCTTTGGAACAAGTGTGCATTCATATTCCTTTGTCTCTTAATGTCTTCATTCGAACATAAGGTAAGATCCCATGTTATCCTTATCAAGTTCAAATGTGTTTCTCGAATTCCCGAGTCAAACTGTTAAGACAGATGATTAATCCATAATCCATCTGAGCACGGCCATGCATTTTACAGTCTCAACTCTCCAAGAGGCCCATAAGACAACAATCTCATGTTAATGAGAGGACAATTCCACTCTTGTACATCCAAGTTTTCTCTACTCGATTCATGTCACCCAAGAGCTGTCTTTATAGCCTCCTTTCACGGCACGACGTTTGACAACCCTCAAAGCAATCAATCCACAAGTAAGCAAACACTGAATTACTCAGGTATGAGGAATACGTTCCAATAGTCAATGAGATATACTTATAACATTCTAAATATCTTAAAGTATTCTCATGATGGGTCAGTCCAATACAAGTTCCCAACTTGCATCCATGCAATCGATTCATGACATCCCATGTCCTTCAGCCCATGAAACAGCGCTGTGAATCAACTTGCAAACTAGTCTTCTTCAGTCATAAGTGTCCATTCTCAATGACCTGGACCAGGGACATAATCAATCGTACATTCCAGTTCACTAAATAGAGTTTCATTATCCAAGACATATTCTTGATAACCTATTTGGAGATGTAAATTGATTTTGGACTTTCATTTAACACTAAACCAAGTTAAATGAATATGAAATAATAATTTCATAATATTATAAACGGTTCAATCTTCAATGTCTAAAATCACCAAACTGTGATAACTAGAACATTATAGAAATCACAGCCACTATCCAAAGTGCTTGATTCCTATCACGAATGTATGAGCTCTAGGCAACATGCAACATTTGTGGAAGAGGTTTAGATTATGGATCAAATCCATTATTTCCCTTGCATATGATAACTTCACCATTCTCTCATAGAATATGAAATATCCTGAGTATGAATTTCGACTAATGGTGCTCCATTGCCTTAATTTGCTTAAGCAATGACTCTACGATTATCTCAATAGAGAGTCATTGAGTTAGCTAAGACGGGACGCTACCAAGCCGAGTGATGAATATCCAATTTCAATCACATTCCCTTTGCAACTTCCAAAGCAGCAATTTACTCAGTTTATTGTAAAATCAACAACATAGCTTCACTTAGCCTATTTAACAACCAACTCATTTTCACCATAGATCAAGGAATCCATAGTCCATTTCAGACACTATGAACTTTTCTTGGCCACAAACCATTGTGCCTCACCTCAATCTATTTGATATTAAATCGTTGTGCTCTAAGCATATGAGATGTCATATGTAGTACATGTCATATCAAACATAATAGACCCTATAGCTCCATGCATTAGAGATCATATTATTTCTCTTTTGCTCATCACGTCTCGATAGACACTGAATCTTGCTAAGATTTATGCCATGAATCTTGGGTAGAAAATCTTTTACGATCTTTCAATTGAACGTGTCTAACACCTTACCTAGTAAGTGCTTTGACACATCAATCATCATTTTTAATCTACCTTGTAGAACTTGATGCCCAAGTTGCACTCTACATTTCCAAAGTCCTTTATTGCAAAATACTTTCCAAACTAAATCTCCATAGACTACAGTTTTGGATTGTCATTTTCAATAAATGCCATAGACATAAAAGACTAGGAATTCAATCTTGCTCCCACTGACCTTCTTGTATACACAAGATTCCATAACATTTCTTTGAACGCCAATCTCTAAATTGCTTCATCAAAATGTATTTTTCAACTCCATAATACTCGCTTCAATCCATAAATGGATATCTGAATCTCGCATATTTTCCTAGCGTTGCAAAAGCTCCAAGACTGTATAAAATACACATCTGCTTCCAAAATCCAATCAAGGAAGCTAATTTTGATCTCTACCTGGTAGAACTCAAAATCGCACTGAGCTAAGTTTTCTAGGATATCCGGATAGACTTAAGTATTCCAAGTGGAGAAAGGTCACATCACAATCTACATTGTAGACTTGTTTATACTCTTTCAATCAAATTCCAAACTTGATTTTAATACAAAATATCTATTCCAAATTTCATGGTCTTTAACCATTTTGTGGAGTTAGGGCTTGTCAAAGCTTTACTGTAAGTCACATAGGTTCACCATTTCTAAAATGTGATTTCATAGTTTCAGTTGTAAGGACATAAATGTACCTTTTGTCTGAACACTACATCTCATTGACTTACATGGGGCATATAAGTAACTTCAGTAGTCTCTAAGACTTTACCGTATTCATCTTCACCACATCTAAAGAAGGGATCGATGTTTTCGGTTCTGATTGTTGCTCACCTCGAATGCTATCGAGGTCTAAATTTCTCCCACTTGTCATTTTGGAAAGATGATACTTCTCCAAAAGGACACATTCTTGAGCAACATCTCATGGTTCTCAAAATGTTTGTAGAAGTACCCCCATTGTCTCATTTCCATAAAGAGACAATTATTAGACTTGGTGCAAGTTTAATGCAAACAACGTTTCACATGTACTTCGCAACCCCAAATCTAATGAGAAAAGACATTTAAGGAACCATTCCTACTCATATCTCATATGATGTCTTTCCTTCTGCTTTAGACAATGCCTTGTTCAGTGTGAACACTACCTTATAGAAGTATTTTCCTGGAAGATTGACTTGACCCATCTTGAACAATCATATCCAACATGATTATTTCTTTTTTGCCAGATGGTCAACAAATTCTTGACTCAAATATCCAACGCCTCAATCCAATCGAAGAGTTTCAGTTATCTTGCCAAGTTGATTCTAAGCTTCATTTTTGAACTCCTTAAATTTCTTAAAGGATTCAAACTTGTCTTTCACGAGTAGACAACCATATCTACTCAAGTCACCGACCAAGTTAATGAAGTGATTCACCTCATGGAATTTAACTCATTGATCTGCATAACACTTTGTTAATAAGACCCAATAGATTTCATATTCCATCACCCATCACCATGAAGGGTAATTTGGTCATTTTACCATCACAATATATACACATATCAAATGACTCCAAGTCAAACGATTTCACAGAACCCTCCCACTCGAGTTACTATGAGTGCTCAATATTAGTGGCATAATCGACAATTTATGAGGTCGAATTCGAATCATTCGTTATTAGTCCTTTTGATATTTACGTTGCGAACTTGTTTATCTATATATAGCAAATAAAGACTCGTGTCTAATTTTGCAAAACTACAACACAATTACACAAAATGGAACGACCATTGCCCCTTTTATGATAATACATTTCCATGTCCAACATAGAAAGCGTAGAAAATGATTGTGTTGTTGTAACACTTGGATCCAAATAACCTTTATATGATCCAGTGAAAGCCCCAAAGGCATAGATAAACCATAAACTCTCATGGTCAATGCAACAACCCTTGCTTCATTACCTTTGAGTAGGTTGACATCCCATTAACTAAACTCCTACTTTGGTTTCTCCACATTTTCTAAAATTGTGAGAACCATATGGTATCTAATACCAATTAGTAGAGTGATCGTAGAGATTGTCTATAACGTAAATAAATAAATGCAAATGTAAATTACTCACCTATCTCTTTGTCCTCTAAGGACTAAAGGCAATACATTTCCCATTGCAATAGAAGCGTTAGGAACTTAGGCGTATCAGCACTATGCTTGCCCTTATCCTATCCCACTTCTTCATTCTTCCATGTTATATTCAAACCATTTCTCTTAGTGTACCAATAGAACCTCGTTCTTGGTCTCAATTTAGACACTTGACTTAGCGTTTTAAGCATCCCATGCAACTTAGTCAAAGTTTTCTCATTTCAACTAAAATGGTTCTAAACCATCAATGAAATGAATGATGTCACTAGCTAACTATCAGCAATAGGTAAACCTAGTATCTCCATGTTATCAAATAATCCAATCATTTTTCAAAACATGAGACTTGTTTTCCTTTCTTAACTTTACAATTAAGAATAATCTTAAGGTCTCAAACCTTTCAACCATGGACTGCTCCGGAATCCCATTTCAGAGCTCCATGTTGATGTTGTAAGTATCTATGTTCAAAATTTGCCTAGCAATTTTGGACACATACTATACAACACAAGACATTTGACATCAATGATTTGAATATTAACAAAATACTTCTTTTCTTTTCTTGTAATAGAACTATCCCGAAGTTCATTTCCCAAGAAACTGCCGTTCAATCCAACCTTCCAAAGGTTTGAACACAGATAAGAAGAGTTGTTGTTTGTTTTCATACACGATTATTACAATATAAATAAAATGCAATAAAAAACCATTTAAATTAAGTAAATAACAAGCAAGAAAAGTACATGGAATCAAACAAGTTATCTACACATTCTATTCAATCCAATTGTCCCATGAATAAAATGATTCCAAGACCCTCAAAATCACAAGGAATTAAGCATGCTTTGGCTTGTCTCAAATCCTTTGATTTTAGGTAAGCAATCTCATTGCTAATAGTATCCAATACTACTCTTGGTTGATGGGATACATCTAATGTATTACCCATCTCGTTTTGTCTCAACATCTGAGGACCCCTCACTGATATTGATGAGTAAACCACAACTGACATGTAAACCCCTTTCACTAGGTCTACCCGCATTATCCTCCCAAGATTAGAAATGACGCTATCGCTTTGGCGAAATCCATCATCAGTGATCAAGGGTTAAATGAGTGTCATGTTTGGAAAGACAAATAACTCATTATTAATTTGGGACATAGGTTCATTATGATGGTCTGATTATTAGTGAACAAATTTATAATCATCCCACACACATAGACCATTCATTCGCATTTATAACATAAAGCAATAAATAAATGCATAATGAATAAAAGACAGATAAAGTGATCCTAGTATGGCCCTCTAGTCTTGACAAAATCTCCGTCTTGTCTCCTGGATCCCATCCTCCGGTCTTCTCATCGATCTTACAATTTATTTCAACTTAATACAAAAAGCTAAAATTCAATTTAAAATACAATAAACGGCACGCAGACCGCAAAATTACATCCAATGATAACGGTACGCAGACCGTAAAAACCACTATATGGGCCATACTAGTCGCTTGTATCCCTGCAATGAATCCAATTCATACATTCTATCCATTCACTTCTAAGGTGAATGGTCTACAATTTCACGCAAATAATCATATTATTAATTAAGTCAACTAATTTCTAAAATTATTAACCTTAATTAATTTATATGCTCATATTTAATTTTGCACTTCCAAAGTCAAAATTACTCCCACTAAAATACAGAATTAAAATAAATAAAATTTGGACCTAGTCCATAAATGAGCCCAACCCAATTAAATTTAAATTAATTTTATTTTATTAAAATTTTCTGGACCGAACCGGTCAACCATGACCAGAACCGAAACAAGAACCCGGTCTGACCATATTCCGGTCCAACCAGAATATTCCAATGGTCATACCAAGCCCAACAACATTAATGGGCCAAAATGCACCCACTAGCCCAAGTGCCCAGCACTGGGCTTAATAAGAAACCCTAGGTTTCTTAAACCTGCCGCTACAGTTCCACCGCCGCTACAGTACCGCCGCCGCTACAGTACCGTGATAAACAGTACCGCCGCTACAGTACGTGGTGAACAATACCACGATGAACAGTACCACCGCGATGAACAGTAAAATAAAATAATTTTTTTTAAAAATTCTGAGTAGGATTAAATCAAATGAAATTATCCAATAATTTATTCGATCATATGAACATAAATCTAAATTTTCAATTGAGTTGGTCTCTTGGGTGACCGTCACTATATAGTGACCAGATTAAATTGCAAATAGAATATAAGTTAAAAAAACACGGAGGGACCAATTTGCAATTTCAAAAAATTTTTAAAAATCACGCGCTACAGTGCCAAGCCACGCGCTACAGTGCCGATTTGCTACAGTGCCGATTTGCTACAGTGTCGAGTTGCTACAGTAAACATGAACACTTTAAGTTAAAACATGGATATTTTAACTTAAAACATGGACACTTTAACTTAAAACATGGACACTTTAAATTAAAACATGAACACTTTAACTTAAAACATGGACACTTTAACTTAAAACATGGACATTTTAACTTAAAACATGAACACTTTAATTTGAAACATAAAACATAAATATTTTAACTTAAAACATAAAACATGGACGTTTTAACGTGAAACATGTACACTTTAACTTGAAACATAAAACATAAACATTTTAACTTGAAACATAAAACATAAATATTTTAACTTAAAACATAAAACATGAACGTTTTAACGACACTTTAACTTGAAATATAAAACATGAACATAGGGGTCTTAAAACATGAACAAGAGAAGGTCTCTTGTGAGACTTGTCTCAATTGAGACTTAGGGACAAAATTGTCCTTTTATGTGTTAGGGGTCTTAACATAATTATTTTATGTTTCACATATTACGAAGTAGACTCATCAGATTCTGATTCTTCTTCGCTACTACTATAGTCTATTTCTATGATGTATACAATTCCTATATCATCATATTTTTCTTCTATGGGTTCATATCCCATTTCAGATGCAATTTCTAACAATTTTATTTTGTTATTATCTTGCCTATTAGGACATTCATTAGCGTAATGTCCTTCTATGTTGCAAACCCAACATCTACAATTTTTCTTTCCTTTTGGACAGAATTTTTGTTTTTCTGATCTTGTATCAGATTTTTTCTTAAAGAATTTTCCTGGTCGGAATTTCTTCCTCTTTTTAATAAATCTATATTTAGAAGAATTTTTCTTAGAAAAGAATTTTTTCTTCTTTTTATATTCTGTTTTACAACCATATTCTACAGGATTTTCTCCTGATATTGCACAACAGTTTTTATTAAATTTTTTAAGTTTTTTCTGAGTTCTTATTAGTTCACAGAATTTTGACAGTTCATCTTTTACTATTCTTATAGCATATCCTAGACTATAACTAGAAGTTTTTCTATTGAAAGTTTCAATTTTAAACCTTTCTAATGCTTTTTCTCCTACCAAGGGTATTTTTCTAAGATATTGAAGTATCATTTCTGGAAATTCAATTTGTTCCAATTTGTAAAGATTTACTTCATAATCACAATTGAATTCTTCTAGGTAACATATATCACAGAGTTGTAGTTCTGCTAAACGTTTCCTAGCTTTTTCTTGTACTAGTTGTTTTTCATGTATTTTATCACCAGTAAAATCAATTCCTAGGAACATAGTATATAATCCATCTAGAACTATATCTAGAATATTATATGGAATGTTGTTATTATCATCTGTCCAAATGGTGTTTTTTATGAATTCTTTTGCTATTCCTAGACTCTTATGTTCTATTAATAACAATATAGTTCTTGATTCTGTATAGGCATCAGGATTAGTTTGAATTACTAAACTTAATTCTGCTGCCCATTTATCAATGATTTCTTTCCTATTATTTTGACAGTCAATATTTAGGAAATTATCATCTGATCCTTTTGAACTATTAACCTTAGATTTTGCACTTTCTGGAAAATACCATGGTTGATTAGCTCTTCTTCTTTTAGAGCCCATATATGAGCTTTCTCCTTTTTCTCTTTTAACATTTATGTTAAAGTTTTTTGGTGTACATTCTGAATCGTAATCGCTAATTACTTGTTCGCTTATTTCAGATTCACTAGCTGATTCTTCATTATTTAAAACTTTTAATTCTTCAATTCCAAACAATTGTTTTAGTTTGGGACTGTTTTCTATTTCTTGGTTTGCTAGTTCATCATTTTCTAATTCTAGCAACCTAAGAGCATGGTCAAGTAAATCGAAGTTTTCTTCGTTTACTTGTAATTCATCACCTTCTAGATGATCCCAAAAGATTTTTTCAATTTTTGGTATATAGTTGGTCATATTGGTTGTTTGTCATTTTTACCAAATGGCCAAGTTAATGCTTTAGGATTCCCAGAGGATCCTAACTCTGCATTTCCTACTCCATAATTGGGGTAAGAATATTTTCCTAAACTTATAGGTTTTGGTCTTTCCTCGTCTCCTATAGGAGTTATCTTCAAATATTTTTGATCTAGTATTACCTTATGGTTTTCTTGAATTACTGTTGTTAATTCAATGATAATTTTTGCTGCTGCAGCTTCTAACTTATTATCTTCTTTAGTTAGAATATCTAGAATTTCTTCTAATTTTGTTTTTAAAAGATTTATCTCTTCTTTTATTTCTGTAAAACTCATTAGGACATTTCTTCAAGCTGAATTGTCATGTCCTCTATTCGTTTTGACATTCCCATCAAGAGATCTCTCTCGCTGGGTTCTTTAGAAATACTTCTTCTGGAGGGTTCTCCGATTATAAGTTTATTTCTTTCTACTTTTGATTTATATTTTTCTCCCATTATCTTTTTATCTTTAGCTATGTCAATAGCCCAAGAGTTATCTAAAGGAGTTATTTCTGAAAACTGTCTTTCTTCTATAGTTCCTACTTGTGAAAATACATCTTCTAATTCAATGTATTCTTTCTTTTTATAGTCAATACTGTGATGACTATTTGTTAAAGCATAAGCGACCAGATAGGTTAAGCTAAATACTTTATCTCCTTTATTCATTAAATTTTCTCTTTCAAATTTATGAACAAAGGATAATGTTTTGTCTAAATTTGCTGTATCTAGACTAATTCCAAATTTAGGATATACTGTAAACATGAATTTTTGGTAGGCTAAATTTCCTCTAGCCGCACCTAAAATGCAGTCTTGTCTATCATTTATCCTATTATCCATTAAAACCATTTTAATTGGAGAATTTATTCCTTCCTGAAATTCTGATTTCAATAAGATTTTAATGGCACCAAAGTGTACCATTGTGATAGTGGATCGAATCTTACTATCTATTTTTAATAAGTTTTCTTCAATCTCTTTTCGAGTGATTAAAGGTAAATATACTGCTCCTGTAGTATCTTTGATATCTACATGCATTTCTTTAGTTCCTACAAAATAGTAGACGCTATTTTTCCTTTTTAATTTCTCTAAAAGAGATATATTAAAAATATTTTCTTTTCTTAAGTTAAGTCTTGAGGACCTAATTTTTGAAAGTAATTCTTGTTTTATCAAGAAACTTCCGTTGAATCCTTGATTAGATTCAAAGGTTTGAACGCTAGAAACCTCTTGATTTTCATCAATTGTTTCTTCTATATTATCTAAATGATTCATTTTGACGAATTTTTTAGATAACAGTTGTTATTTTAAACATGGCTCTGATACCAGTTTTTGGTGGTCGGTGCGGAATTTTAATTTTCTTTTAAACATTTTAAACATCCTTTATAGATGTTCATATAATGCACAAGAGTTTGATGTTTTTCACAAAATCTTGTTCCAAAACTATACCTAGATTGACTATAAGGGCCAACTCTACGGAATTTAGATAATTTCTTATCTTCTTTAGTTAATTCTCTGTCAAGAATGGATTTACAAATGTTTTTACTCATTTTAAGTTCTTTCTTATGCAGAATTTTGAGATTCTTTTATACATTTTATGCAGAATTTTGAGGTAGGCATAAATTGTATATAGATTTGGAGTTGATGTTTTTTACAAAACTTAGTTCCAAAACTATATCTGGATTGACTATTGTCATTATTCCTATGGAATTCAGATAAATTTTTATCTTCTTTTGAAATTTCTCTGTTGAGAATAGATTTACAAATATTTTTGCTCATTCAAGCTTCAATACTTTATTAAATGTAGTTTATGAATTTAATACTTTAGAACCCTAAGTAATTCATGCAAGCTCCATATATCTTCCTTACTATATTATTAAGAGTGTATGGTTATCATGCTATCTGTTTATAACTTAACCAATCCTGCGAATCTTGTTTCCCTAAACGGCCACCTGCCTAAGCGGTACTCCCTATTCTATGGACTCCAGGTTTCATTATAACAGATAAGCACACATACAACAATCAATAATAAGAAAGAAGATACAGATTATAGAAACTTACATGTAATTACAAGAGGGCCCTAAAGGGCTTTTTATTCACACATAGTAGATCAGAAGATCAGACAGAATCCTGGACGAGGTTCGTCTCCAGGAGATTACAGAGGTTGAATTAAAAAACAAGGAGGCACAGAAGTGAGGGGCGCTCCCCTATTACAAGAAATGAACTTCCTTTTATAGAGAAGGAAGGGTCTGTATTATTAAAGAGGGGTGCGTCATCCCTTACGTACAAACGCACTTTCATTATTGCATCTATTTAAAGTAGACGCACTACTGCATTATTGCATCCACTCAATGCAGATGCATTATTATCCCACTACCTGCTGTCACTAGAAGTGGAGGGGTCCATAGGACTGTCGGCAGCCCTGATGGTGGAGAGGTCACTGTCTTGATTGGTGGAAGATCCACTTTCTGAGCATTTACCACATACATAATTACTGCGGTAATTCTTCATCTTTTTGCAAAGATCTGGCATGTGTTCTCCCAAAATAAATGGATTAACCAAAGTATTTTGGAATTTGACAAACTTATCTTCATCAGCTTCGCTGATCTTTTTAGGTGACTTGCTGTATATCAGGATGGTGGCATCTTGATAATTTACAAATAACCCATCATCTGAGCTGAAACTGAAAAGTTTCTGAACAAAACCTTCCAGTCTTTTTATGGCTAAGGGTAGCAGATCGCTAGCCTCGAGCTTGCACTCCATGGGCTGGGATGGATGATAATGATCTCCTTTGCAAATGCCGATCTGGACCAAATGCTGAGGATGATATACCAATAATCCTAATTGATTCCAGTATGGACCGGAACTATTAATTTTTTAGAAAAACTTCCTTCCCTGGTTTGGTGCATTTTTTCCTAAAAGTCTTAATTGTGTCGATAATAGCCTTAGGGAAATGGCTAATTTCTAACAAATTAGGACTTGGATATATGGTTTTTACCAAACCATATTGAAATGCCTCGTAAACCTGTTCAGGATTAGCATTCTTAGTGAAGTTGTAGTAACTTAAATTTTTGGAGTCTGTAGTGAAGAACTTTTCCTCCAAAAACTTTTCTTCATTGGCAGATCTTGCATATCGATAGCAGTATTCGAAGCCTGCTTCCGTGATTTCATCGGAGTAATCTACTTTCGTAGATTTTACCATGTCTTCCCTTGGTTTGCTGGGAAGTCTTCCTAGTGAGGTCAATGACTTCTTTTTGGACAACAGAGCTGCACTGAAGGTGTTGGGCTTCATCATCTCGCCGTTGGTAATTAGCTCCAGAGGTGCTAATAAAGATGACCCAGTGTATAGGTCTGCTGAAGTTCTTGCTTCCTGGAAGGATTTGAACTTCTTGTGTGCAATGTTGGAGACTCCTTCAGTTGCTTTTTTGGTGAAGCTCCAATCTTCATAGATCCCAGCATTAGGGCCATTATAGACCACATAATATGTTTTAGATCTTTTTGGGATTTGAATTCCCTCTTCGGATTTCTCCGATGCTAAAGGTGTAACTTTAGTCTGTGGGATTGGAATTCCCTGATTTGGCCTTAAGCAAAAATCTACTGGGCTAACCAGTTTGATGGAAGTTTGTACTTCCTTCTGGATTTTTGGCAAATCCACAGCCTTCAACGGATTTGTTGATTCTTTACCAACTTCCGTTTGCGTTGGAATAGTCTTGTCTTTCTCTTTTGAGGGAGAAGGTGACAAGATAACCTTTTTTACTTCATTTTCAGAAGCTTGCTCTTTTTCTTTACCCAATTTGATCAGGTTAAGATACTTGAGCTTGGCTCGGACCAGCTCCAGTTCCTGGACTAAAAGTCCTTCTTGCAGCTTTAGCTGCTCCATTTCATCCATGCTGGATGCTTCACAAAGAAACAAATATTAGAAACATTTGTATTATTCTTTATAATCTTGCTGAAATTCTCTGGTAAGAAAATCTGCAAAATAATTCTTGGTACCTGCAATATGAATAACATCAAAATCATATCTAGATAACCACATTTGCCATCTAACTAGACGACCTTGTTTATTATCTCCTTTTAAATTTATCTTTAGGAAATAAGTAAAATTCTTATTATCTGTTCTTACTAGAAATCTGCAAGGGGTTAGATAAACAGAGAATTTTTTAATTACTCTAATAACAGAAAGATATTCTTTCTCGTTACTATGATAATTCTTTTCAGCAGCTTTAAAGCTTCCTGAAGTGTACCGGCAAATGTATTCTTTACCATTATTTTCTGCTTTAAGAATTCCTCCCCAGAATAAATCTGATGCATCAGTTTCTATGATCAGTTTATCCTCAGGTTGTGGGTGATAAAGCTTAGGGAAATTTTTTAAACCTTTCTTTATTTTTACCATATAGTTAGTATCTGTATCTTTCCATTCCCATGGAACATCTTCTTTAAGCTTTGCTTGTAATGGTGCTCTGACCTGGGCTAGCTTAGGAATGTAATCAGAAGCATAAGTGAGAATTCCTAAGAATCTCTGCAACTGTTTTTTGTTTTCAAGGATATCTGGGAATTTTTGAATATGTTCCAAGATATGATCTTGAGGTCGATGAGACCCTTCTTCAATTTCTAGTCCTAGAAAATTGATTTTAGTTTTAAAAAGCTGTGTTTTCTTCTTTGAGAGTATTATTCCCAGAGAAGCACATTTTTTAAGTACTGCTGCTACTTGCCACAGATGTTCTGTCTCATTATTACTGAAGACTAAAATGTCATCAATATAGACACAACAGAATTTTTCAAAGGTCCTAAATGCATTCTGCATATGTCTTTGAAATATGGCTGGAGCCTGTTTTAACCCAAAGGGTACAACATTCCACTGGTAATGACCTTGTGGACATGTGAAAGCAGTTAATAATTGTGATTCTTCATCTAGCAATACTTGCCAGAATCCTGATTTACAATCAAAACTACTAAATATTTTCTTTCCTCTTATTAAGGTTAGCAACTCATCTTTATTAGGAAGATTATGACTGTCTCCTATTGTAGCTGAGTTTATAGCTTTATAGTTGACAACCATTCTCTTTTTTCCTCTTCGTTTCTCAGCTTCATTTTCTACCAAGAAAGCTGGAGACATATGAGGAGATTTGCTTGGTTTAATTACTTTTAACTCTAGCAATTCTTTAATTTGTTTTCCAAATTCTTCTCTATCTTTAGGACTATATTGCATTGGTTTAACCTTTACAATTGTCTTTGGATTGATTAGTTTTAGGGTAGCTGTCATCCAATATTTTGACTTGTTAGGGTCTATTGGATTTTCTGAACACACAGAATCTAAAAGTGTTTCTATTTTGCAAAGTTTTGTATTTTGAAGCACAAAAAGTTGTTGTTCTTTGGTATATATACCCCCCCTCCTTAAAAGAGAAGTAATTTTATTGGAGCTAATATTTAGCGTCTCTGGTTTTGGTAATTTAGATTTCTTTTTCATGTGTTCTAAATAACCTGGAACTCCTACTTTAAGAGCTTTTCTTATTTTTCCTATATGTACAGGATTATTATTTAAAGTGAAAATTATCCTATCTGTGTATTGGACAAATGGATGATACAACAGACAGAAATTATTTCCAATAATAAAATCTATTCCAGATTCTTGTTGATATACAGTTGGAATATGAAATATTTCACCTGCTATCATTATGTTTAGATTTTTACAGACCTTAGAGAGTATAATGTGAGATCCATTTCCAATTTTTACTCTTATTGGTCTTTCTACATTTACCCAGTGTTCTTTAGGTATTACATTTTTGCTAGCAACACACATGCTTGCACCTGTGTCTACATAACAATGTAGTTCAATTTGTTTATATCCGGAAAATTTTAGTTTTCCTTTTATATAAATTGAATTTGGGTTGGTTTTATTATTCATTACAAAGTTTGTAGGTTAATATGTAATTATTACAAACTATGAGGGTTGCTCTTGTAAATAGACAAGAGTTAAGGAAAAGGCAAAATTGCCCTTGGTCTCATGGGAGACGCGTCTTTTTTGAGAATTGTCATAACTTGAAACATAAAACATAAACATTTTAACTTGAAACATAAAACATAAATATTTTAACTTAAAACATAAAACATGAACGTTTTAACGACACTTTAACTTGAAATATAAAACATGAACATTTTAAATTAAAACATAAACATTTTAACTTAAAATATAAAACATTGACGTTTTAACGTGAAACATGAACATTTTAACTTGAAACATGAAAATTTTAAATTGAAATATAAAATATAAACATTTTAACTTAAAACATAAAACAGGGACGTTTTAACATAAAACATGGACGTTTTAACATAAAACATGGACGCTTTAACGTGAAACATGGACACTTTAACTTGAAACATAAAACATGGACATTTTAACTTGAAACATTGAAGTACACTGTAGCAAAACTGTAGAAAAACACTGTTCACGCGCAAAAACACTGTAGCGCGTGATTTTTTTTTTAATTTTTAAAAATTGCAAAATGGTCCCTCCTTGATTTTCTTGATTGCACTATTTATAATTTAGTCCGGTCACTATATAGTGACGGTCACTCCCAAGACTTTTCCTTTTCAATTTATGTAATATCCATCTACATAAATCTTAGATCATATTAATACATGCAAGAGGCTACTGATACCACTGAAGGGGTTTGACTAAATCTAATTTAGCGGAATGTCAAATCCATATAACAAGATCGCATGCATGTTACTAATACGAATCTACATAAGGGTTTAGATTACCTTTTGGAGCGTGATTACCCGGTAGATTTTGTCTGCCACGGAGACGAGGATCCCTATTGTGATCCCTCTACAAGTATCCACACAGCACGATTGGATCGCCTCCACCGCTGTCAGCTTAGGACAGATCCCGCAAGCAAGTCGACGAGCTCCGCCTCCTACTCCGGACTTTGACGATGAGACTATGAGAAACCTAGGGTTTATTTGTTTCTGGTTGTTCAGCACATGAACGCATACGAGAGAAAAACTGATTCTGTTTATTACTGTAAAAGTCTATTTATATATAATAAACAGAATCCCTTAAATCCTAGTCTTAATCAATATGGGCCTAGCCCAATAAGACTCTTTTCTCATGTAATTACTATTAGACTCCCAGACTAATAGATAATTACCTTTTGTCCAATTTCATACTTTGTGTGTGACCCTATAGGTTCAGTTATAATAAGCTGCGAGCTCAATATCATTGACGCTAGCAGATCGAAAGCGGTTTCCAGCTAAACATTTCGATCACTTAAATAACTGAATTAATTATCTCCGTAATTAATCCTCCAGCTATTTAGGACAATGCACATTGATCGAAGGACACTATTCCAACACTATAAATGTTAAGGTAGAATCTAGGGCATAATATTTTGCCTTTCATATTTCCTCTCTAGTTTGAGTTCGATTATGGTTAATCAATAGTATTAGAGCTTGTATATAGAAAACCATCATGATTCAATCATGAGAAAAGTGTTTGTGTACCTTTTGGTACTTGATGTAGTGCTGATATACCTTGGGTACATGGACATTTTACCCTTCAATCAAACATCAACTCCTACATTGGAAAAATTATTTCTAGCATTGGCTTTTCCATACGTCCAATGAAAGTAAAATCATACCGATTCAGATTATAGACTATTTTCCATGTATAAAATCTTTATTTGGAGGAATTGGAAGCGGCAGAAGTGTAACTGTGTAAGTTACTGGAGATGCCCTTAAACTCATACAAATGGTTCAGGAAGAAGTAGATTCTACAATTGTCGTTTTGAGTTTAGTTGTTAGTATACTTAAGTTAGTAGGATGCGGTTTTGATAGACCCTTCTAGACACCTAGAGAGAAATTATTTTGCTCATTCGCTAGCTAGTCATGCGAAATTGAAATAACCCACCACCATTTTTCTTGATATCAGATACCACGATTTTCATTATTTTGAAGCGATATAAAATAATGTATCATAAAAAAATATGATAATAATAGATAATGGGGTTAGGATTAGTGGCCAATTACAACACTTTGCACATGAATTTGTTCTATACTATACAATTTTACGTGAGGTGGATTTATGAAAATTACCGAATGGGGTTCGAGAAGGGTGTGATAACTACTTAATTACTCGTGCACCTCACTTGTAGGTGAGAATGAGATGGAAATAAAAATTATGGCCATTAGACTAAATCATCACCAGACACGTTGCCGGATAATTCGTTTCCCGTGCTCTCATCTCGGCTCAACACTCACATATTTATTAACTTGGATCATCGGACAATTCACCCAACACAAACAAACTTATCATAACACTAAGAACAAATTTTCTGAAAAAGATAAAAAATGCCAATTTACGCAATTGCAATAGGCTCGCCGGGAGAGGCAAGCCGCCCGGAGGCACTCCGAGCCGCCGCTGCCGAGTTCTTCTCCATGCTAATCTTCGTCTTCGCCGGTGAAGGCTCCGGAATGGCTTACAGTAAGCTGAATCTCCATCATTTCGTCTGAATTTCGATCCTTGCTTACATTTCAGTACTCATAATTTCATAACTGGCAGATAAGATCACGCACAATGGATCAGCAACGCCATCTGGACTGATCATGGCGGCGTTAGCCCACGCGCTGTCACTCATCGTCGCCGTCTCAGTCGGGGCTAACATCTCCGGCGGCCATGTCAATCCCGCCGTCACCATGGGAGCGTTCGTCGGAGGCAACATCACGTTCATCAGAGCCATCGTGTACTGGATTGCCCAGCTGCTCGGCTCCGTCGTAGCTTGCGCACTCCTCAAAGTCGCCACCGGCGGACTGGTAAATTCCGTTCAATCCACTAACCAGTTTTCCATTTTCATTTCTCCAATTAAACAGATTAGTGCAGGTGACGGCGGGCTTCGCACTCTCGCCGGGAGTTTCAGTGGGCAACGCGCTGGTGCTGGAAATGGTGATGACGTTCGGGCTGGTTTACACGGTTTACGCGACGGCGGTGGATCCGAAGAAGGGAGATTTAGGGATGATTGCGCCGATTGCGATCGGGTTCATCGTCGGGGCTAATATACTGGTCGGTGGGGCTTTCGACGGCGCGTCGATGAACCCAGCCGTGGCCTTTGGGCCGGCGGTTGTCAGCTGGAACTGGACCCACCAGTGGGTGTACTGGGCGGGGCCGATGGTCGGGGCAATCATCGCAGCTCTTGTGTACGATAACATTTTCATCGGCGATGCCACGCACGACCGCCTTCCGGTGACGGACGATTAAGCAAGATCGGTTTTGAATATTGGCGCCATGACAAAAGTATCGAGTCGTTGCACCATAGTGAAAAAAAGTCGCATGGTTTTTATTCTTATACGTTTAAATCTTGCACAAAAAGATGGTAAATATGCCATGAAGCTGAATTCAAGAAGGCTTTTGTTAATAAAGGCATAATGAATGTGCTCTTTCATTATTTCCCGTTCATTTTTATTATTACAATAACTTAGATTGCCCGATTTTTTTTCAATTAAAATATTAAATTTATAATTTATCATATATTATGTATGAATATTAATATTTAGTGTTAATTTAATTAGGTGAAAATAGCGGAAAGAAACAAATATATTATAAAGAAAATTGAAAGGAAGAAAAAGTGTATAGAAAATGAAAGCTAAATTAAAATAGTCAAATTTTAGTGCGGTATATGAATAACATAATATAATCCTTATATTAATTATGAAAATAGCTATTTAGTACATACATGTAATGCAAAAAATACTGTAAAATAATTTGAAAAGAAGTATCACTCCGTCCCAGCCATAACTGCACACTTTTTGGTCAATTTTTTTAGAGCATGTTTGACCGTGCATAACTTTATTTTTATACATTATTATGGTCTAAAACTTTTATAGATAAAAAATAGAGCGCATTGTGAATCTAACCATATCCCATATGATATTATTATAGCACATATGCCAATTACAATTTACGGTCAAATATGCCCAGACAAACTTGACTAAAAAGTGTGCATGACAAAATGTTTGCATAACAAAATTTTGATAAAAGTGAAAAGACACTCATGTCAAAATCTTACTGCTTTAATAATGAATTCAACCTTGTGCAATTGTAATCAACTGGCCTAGCCCAATTGGCCAGGCCGCCAGGGGCCTTGCCCCGCCCAGGGAGGTCAGGAGTTCGAGACTCCCCAGATGCAACATTTGTTCAAAACTCATCAGATGCAACATTTAACGCAATTCTCCCTGACCCTTGGCAGAGGCGGATCCATGATTTCAAGAGGAGTACATCAAATAAAAAGATGTATCTTAAACAAAATGTCATTTAATTCAATTAAATACCCTTGAAATAATTTTAAAAAACACACCAATTATGTGTATTTTAACAAAAGTGATGGGGCAAAATAATAAATTTTAAAATTTGATACCTAAAAACTATAAAAATTAATATTTTTTTGGTGGCAATTGCCACCTTTGCAGTAAACTGCCTCTATCTATGCCCCCTGGGGTAAGCTACACTGCTCCAAATTATACAAAATTGTCAAGCAACTCACAAACACCACCGTTGTGGATGGTCTTATGCCCTTTCTAATATTGTTCATTCATCTTAAACCATTAATAAAAAAATTCCTTTTAAAAATAAGCAAAGTAAAAGAAGGAAGTTTTAAATTATTTAAAATTTTAAATAATAATATTTCTATGTTAAACATGGATGTCATTTCTTTGACTCGAGATCCTCTACACAACTTTTTTTCCTCATTCTCTGTACCACCAACCAAATTAATTGTAATAGTCAAACAAATTAATTTTCTTTCCATCTTTTTTAGATATTCCAAATCAATGAACTCTTTCCGGATGCAATCATATTATACTTAAAAAGCAATTTCTCGTTCCGAACTGGATGATGCTCTGTTTTACTATGCATACCTGTTTATAGACAGAATCGAGTTTACACTCCAAGCGAAAAATTCAGCCTCATCACACTCATTACTCTTTCTGGATGGATGAAATTACTGGGAAGTGCAAATTATTGCAATCATATTACACTTAATAAGCAATTTGTCGTTCCCCTCTCTCATGATTTGTCCGACTATCATGATATCCTTATTCCCCTTCCTCATACTCAGAAAGGCCCGCCGGAAACTGAATCAGATAGTTCAGAATCTGATCGTACAAGTACTCCATATCTCCGGATCCCAAAATCATTTCTTGCTCAATCTTCATCTTCAAGCAATGCCTGAATCAAATCTATAGGATATTCCCTAAGCATGGCCAAAACCAAGCAGATTGCACGTAAATGCACCGGCGACAAGGTTCTAAATTATGTTTTGTTGCGAGAACCTAAATCTAATCATGGATGTATGCTTCTATTTGACATCTTAAATATGCAATTTGTAAAAAAGTTGAATTGTCATTATTTGCTCTGTTGCAATGAAATGAATTTCCAAGGCATACTTTCATGTTTCGTTGCTATTAATTCAGTTAAATTTTGGTGATTTGGTAAAAAATAATAATAATCATTACTTTAAGTAATGAATGGTGTTATCGAAGAAGATGAACATGAATATTTTAAGATTGATACGGTAAATATATATTTTAGTTTCAACACTATCTAAATATAGTAAACAGCTAGACAATGGTTAAACGTAGTTGAGTTAGAAGAGACAAGTGTCAAAACTTGGTTGGTAGTACAACGAATGGAACACAAAAATGGTGTAGAAGTTGATGGTCAAATGTTGTCCATATAAAATTTTACACGTGACGTTTTTCTACGCCGAGCTCCAAAGACAAAATAAACCATTAGTTTGAGTCTTATTTTATGGTTTCCATTAAATCTTGTTTCACAACCATATAAGTCCTAACCTTTCTAACTTCGGAAATAGAATTGCCCTACTATCAATGTGTTCGAGCCGCAGATCCAGGATACGTACATTTATTTATGAGAATCAAAATGAAAAGTAAAAGAAAGAAGCTGCAAAACTTTGTGCGGGTAGTATAACATTGTTCATCAGAAGGAAAGTGAACTCTCTTCACATCCATTTTGGTAGACGAAATGAAATTTTGAAAGTAAGGAAAAGAAGAAGCAATAAAATAAAATTTAGTGGAATAGATTGTGCATATGCATTTGACATAAATTCTGAATATAAATACTGAGCTATATGTTGATCGGGCGTCCGATACGAAAAGTAATTAGAGAGTTTATGTTACGAAATTTAATAAATTTAATCAGTTATGTTTTATTTTTTTTAAACAACAAAATTTTTGTTTATTCGTATGTCATCTTCTTGAAAACCATACTATGATTAGAGATTATGGGTACTTCACTTGAGAAATTTAAAACTTTATCACGAAAATGAATAAATTTAAAAACACTTGTGTGATTATGTACATAAATGATGTACTTTGTGTAATTGAGCCATGCCTTAAAAAATTCTGAAAATTGAGGTCTTATCCAGTACATTATTTCAATCAGATCATTTTCAGCCACTTTTCAGCTACTTTCAACTTTAATCATCACTAATAAGCTCCAATCAGCATCAATTCAGTTAGCTCATTTTCAGATAAAGTGGACAGAGTGCATGAGTGTCCCATCGGTTTCGTTCATATTTTGTTTTTTTAATGGTGTTTTAATCTTTGTCATGGCAAAATTATCTCATTTTCAACCACACGTTTTACTCTTCCCACTTTCAATACAATTTTAACCACATATATCACTCCTTAAAATGGATTTCACTCCTCAAAATCCAAATCCAGTCCATATCCAATCCATGAATTCATTTAAGTGATATAATAAATAATTCAATAAGTACTTATTAAAATAAAATATATAAATGTGATATATATATATATATATACAATATATTTGCTATTTTTTTGATAACTATTGTACAATTAGATTTGAGTACTGAAACAATATTGCAAAAGTTGGAAAAAAAATTACACACAAAATCATGTCAAAATATAATTTTTGATTCAAAATATAACAAAATACAAATTATTCATGAATATGAATATCCACTAATATGAATGGAAGCGGATATGGATTCATATTTTAATATTTTAGATCCAATGGATTTGGATCGGATATGAATCTATGTAGTATAAAGAAGTGGAATTGGATATGGGTTTAGTAAGATCCAATCTAAATACAATCCATTGTGATTTGAAAATATAACATCAATGGTATTCTGGTAATTCTCCATGGGGAGCAGTTCATTGACTTGGGTGGTTAGACCATTGGACCACTGAGTTTTCTATATGAGTATTGTTTCCCCATTATGTAATTTTTCATCCAAAAATTGTAAACCAAATATGTTATTTTTCGTTTATCGATTTCAACTGCTTCGAGCATGTTTTTCGATTATGCTGAAGTTAAACACATGATTCACAACATCATCCCTAACTTCATCTCTCTTAATTCTAGACCTAAAAAAAAGCCATTATTAGAAGTTCGGAGGGTGCATAGAACAATAACCCTATTCAACTAATATATTGTTTGTTGACTATTTTGACCGAGTAAAAATTAAAAACCGAAAAATAACCAAAAGTGGCTCTCCTTGGCCTTCATACTCAATCAAGAATATTATTTATGATTCACCACTTATTTTTCAACAATAATTCTTAAGAAAACAAGACATTGAGCGACAAGGTTAAACTAGGTAAGATAAATAAGCAATTATTGTGCATTGATGTCTCGTGAATTATCCCATCAAACTCATACCTAACCTAGAAATATCTAAATTAACTATACAAGGCGTCATCCCTTTTCAAGGACATCTCATATATATATATATATAGGACAAGTTAAATAATATCAGAAATCAGTCAAGTCACATTCATACGAACGTGGACGAAGAAAATCATGAATTCATATGAACAAGAATTATAATTAGTCACACAAAAGTCACGAATATTAACACTGAATTTCTGGCGGGAAATAAGAACCGAGGTTTGTTGTTTAGCTACAATTGTTCCCTTAAACCCCTCGTTTTCTGGATCCCCCCCTCATTAACTGATTTTACCCGCCACCTCTTCCCCATGCTTTTGTCTCCCAGCCTTCTCGATCTCTCCTATATATATATATACAGAGCTCCTTTTCCCGCAATCACAGTTCACAACAACAATGGCGGTGCATTCCCGGCGTAGCACCGACCAGCTTCTGCAGCATGTATCCGGTCACCCGAGCTCCGAGAGGACTGTGATTTGGCCTGAGAAACCCTACCTCGCCGGTGGATTAATGGTTCCGGTGGTTTATTATCTCAGTAGAAACGGCCAACTCGACCACCCCCATTTCATTCAAGTTCCAATGTCTTCCACCGACGGCCTCTTTCTAAAAGGTACAAATTAGTTGGTCGTTTATGAATTTAAATAGTATTCTGTTTTATTAATTGGTTTGTTGATTGGGTTGAGTTGATTCAGATGTGCTGAATAAACTGAATTTGGTTAGAGGAAATGGCATGGCTTACCTGTACTCATGGTCCTCAAAAAGGTATTTGCTAGCTATACTTGTGCTATTGCATCATTAGTATCAGAAATTGATTCACTTAGCAATTAATAATTAGATTGTTGCATTAGAAACTGAATTCACTAACTTAAAATCAACATTTTTTTTTTTTGTATTTGTACATGCATTGCAAATTTGCATGTAATCCGGGATTTATATGTTTTTTACTCTGATCTTTGGAACAGAGGATACAAGAATGGATATGTGTGGCAGGATTTAGCCGAGGATGATTTGATTCAGCCAACCAACGATCACGACTACATTCTCAAAGGTTCCGAGCTTCTGCAGCCGTCAACCGCCGTGCATGAGCCATCAGCCGGCCAGCGCTCCGGCAACGGAAAATTCAGGAAGAAGAATCAGTCGTGGAGCAACTTCGATCAGGATCACCCTGCTAATATTCTATCCTCCAAGAACAACAGCATTACTCCTCACGAGTGCCGCGTGGTTCGCAAGTGCGAGTCCAGCCGCGAGTTCCGGGGAGGCAAGGCGTGGGCGGACATGGCTACGCAGACGGAGTCCGCGGCGGTGGAGAGGCGGCGGAGCGACTGTACGAGGAAGGAGGTGCAGGGTAATAAGAGTGAGGAGCTGAGCAGGGAAGATTTGTCTCCTCCCTCCAGGTCCAGTTCGGGTTCGGGATTGGACGGTGGGATTGGATCTGGGGACGTTGAACGATGTTCTTCTGTCCTGAATCCGACGGTGCAGAATGAGTGCACGAGTGGCGGGAGAATCAAGGCTCCTCGTGTTCTGATGCACTGGATCACCTGCGGATCTACGGATACGGTTCCCTTGAAGAAGAGAAACGTGCGTTCTCATTGAGGATGTACTACATATGTTATGCTACTGAAATAAAAGCTCATTGATCTATGATCGTTGACTTTAAGCATTCAGCTCTGACTAGTACTAAAAGTCAAAGTATAGGTCCCTCCCCAATAAAAAAATTTCAGAAAAAAATACGTACTTTTCATGGTTAAACAGATTAAAATATGTGCAACTAATAAAACAGGCAAATCATATATACAATCAAAATTATTGATTGAAGTTGAAGTGAGATCAAATTCAATAGATTTTTATTATAGGTTTCTTGGTAATTTTTAGGCTTTTTGGTTCCCCTAAAATGAAATCTATAATTTGTAGTGAGAGAGTCATTTCTTAAACTTGTAGGAAGAGAATGAAAATTATAGAGAATGAGTTGAACTCTTATAATATTAGAAGAATTTTAGGGGAGTTGTTGGGCTTTCTCTAAACTAAGCTGTCTCACGAGGGATATTGTATCACTTTTCATCCCACAACAAATAATGCAAATATTTACATATTCATCTTATCATACCATTTTACATTTACATGTGAATCTAATTTCTACATCCTCTATATGGAAATAGAATCTCATCTTATTAGACAATGTCCAGTTCGTTCTTATTCATTTCATCTTCAATTCCAATAAACTACTTTCAGCAACAGTAAACTATTTTTTAACAATTGCCCAGTTTAGCTTATTCATTTCAGCTAGCATGAATAAATTTAGTTTGATTCAATAACAAATAATTTATTTTTAATTATTTTAAGAGATGTGTTACAAATTCAAAAATTCCAAAATACCTCAAAAAACTCTTTAAACACCAATAAATTCAATATACTACTAGCAATAAAAATTCAATAAACTGGATAGGGTATTGCAATGGTACAGACTAAAGCAGCCCAAATACCTTGATTACCCAAAATGCATTGGGCTGGATTACAAAGAAAACCCGACTGTAAAAGTACCCAAACTGCTAGTTCCGCTGATCGTAAACGACAACGTATAGCGGTTTACGCCGCTGCCGCCATTTTATCGAATCTAGTAAAACCAAATCACCCAAATTGCTCCGGTGGATAACAGAGTGTTTAAGGAACCAGGGTTTTAGAACGCAAATGGAATCGAAGAAATTTGAAGCCAGGCTGCTTCTTAAGGACAAAAGGTTCTGGGTTGCATCGTTCCTCATCGTATGGGCCGCTGGTCTCCAGGTACTATCCATTTCCAGTGAATTATTATGTAATTAGTTGTAATCAAATCTGCATTTTAATTGAGTTTGCGGTTTTGATGCAATCAGGGACATATGATGTGGTTGCAGAGGCAAGATTCCTTCAAGCAGAAGTTTGGAACGGTGGAAGATGGAGAACTTCAAGATGACACTGATAAGTAGTTAATTTCATTTTCTGAAATGTAAAAGATTTGATTTTTATGAATGCTATATCCTAATTATAAATTTTCGGGGGTTTTATTGATCAGGTTAGTTGATCTTAATCTGATGTTGGCATTTTGTAAAAAATAAACAAATTACAGGGATTTAGGGAATCTTACTGTTTATACTTACAGTTGCGTTGGCAAAATCCTTTTGCAGTATGTGCTTCTTATTTTCATATGTAATGAGTGATCATTGATCTGCAGATGTCTTGGTTGAGTATTTGTGAAACTATAAGAGGCTAGTTTGGAACCGTAAGCAATTTCGATACAATCTCATAACTAAATCGATCACTCATATTTTGGTTGCAGGATTATTGCTATCCTATGATACAAACAGTGATTCTAACATGTGTGATTTAAGGAACATGCATATTGTTAGGTTAAGTATTTATGAGCCATTTTGGAGACTCATTTTGCAGTAGAATTAATCCTGATCTTAGTTAGAAATGGTTTTTTGCAAGCTACTTGCTTTGATAGCTCTCTGCAGATTGAAGTAGCTTGTTGTAGTTTTATTTCATTGATTTAACTGTTTCTTGATAATTCCTCCTATACTTTTTAGTACAGAAGAAAATTTGGTAGTTATGAAAGTCTAGCAAGTCTACTATCTGTGCTTAAAAGTCATGTTTAAGGATAGTGTTAGTTGATTTCATCTTCTAGACATGAATGTGGCTTTTGTTGCTCGGTCTTTTGAAAAGATTCGAAATGCATGGTGTGACTGAATTTGTAGACTTTAGATGAATGACCCTTGTAGGAAATGGTGTCTTGACATTAATGATGAAGGTGTGTAAAAAGTTCTCGGTAGTTTTGTGCTGGTTTTGTTTCTAGACCATCTGAATTTTAAGCTTTTAGAAAAGATGCTTAAGTCAAGAAAGAAAAGGAAGTTGGAAGTGCATTGATGGTATGATAAGAACTATGGACTATGGACCAGATCTACTGACTAATATGCTAATGCGATGGCAGTTTCTTATTGCAAATTCGCAGAGATCTTTTCAAACATGTTAGGTTAAACTCATGAATCAGTTTACTTGTGTGGCCATTGAGCATTATGCTTGTCACCATTTTTCGCTTCCTTTCAAACTATAAACTACAATGTGACACCAGTTTGATTGAAATTTTCACCTAGGAATTTATAATCTTAAGCTAGAATAGAAGTCCAGAGCCCTGTAGCTCTAGAACTGTTTTAAGGCCGGCTATTTTCAACTTAACTGCTGTTCAATTTATCTGAATTTAGGTCTATAATTACTGTTTTTCATTTTAGTTAAGTTCAAATTAGGCGAAAACAACATGGCTAAGTCAGTCATTATGCCAACAGTGGCCATTATTATATGTGAATGGAGATGTGCACACATATTGACTTAACCGTACAACTATATCTATGCTAATGCCACTGTTTTCTTGATGGAAACCGAAACTGTATTTTTTGTGGTCCTCAGTTTATAATTAGTCAAGTAACAACTAACAAGTCAAATAAGCTGTCCTAATTGAAGGTTTTCAAATTTAATTACAAATTAAATCAGACAGTTGTGTGACTTCTGTGTACTGAAGAACTCTTGACTTCTAGATGTTGCTGATGTGTATTAAAAAAAAGAAAAAAAAGGTGGTGCTGATGTTTGTGATTACCGCTTTTGCACAATTCTAAACAATAACCACCGGTCAATGCTACATAATATTCCCATAAAGAAATACAACATTTCTAACTTCTCATTTTCCACATTTTATGACTTCACCTATTGAAATGCATTATGTTAAAAATTTGTACTCTTTCTGTGCCAGATTAACCTGCACAAGTCACTATTCATTTAGTCAAAATTGATTATTTTCAGCTGAAGTTAAGTACCATTTTGTTAGATTCGTTGTAGCATGTATTTTTATAATATCAAACTTTTATCATACATAATTATACAAATATAAAGCTATTGATAAAGCTATTGATGGTAAAAAAAACTGTATTTCTTCACAACTACTGTACTCTCACTTTCCCAACTGATCTGGTTCTGTAATTTGATGATTCATTTAGTCAGAGTCGTTTAATTTTAACAATAAAATTAAGAGAAGGTCTTGGGTGAGACCGTCCTGCCATAATGGATTTGTTTAAGTGTTTCACAGCTTTGTTAATTCATTTACATATTGTTACAGATTATAACAAACAAAATTGTGAAACACAAGAACAAATCTGTGAAACACATGAATCCAGCTTATGACAAACAAAATTGTGAAATACATGAACAAAACTGTGAAACACATGAACAAATCTATTACGCACATGAACTATCATTCGTGTCTCACCCAAGACTTTGTATAAAATTAAAATCGATAAATAAATTGAAAGTATTTTGTACGTAATTTTATTGAATTCATAATTATACACCTAATTTATATTTACACAAATTAAAAATGCTAAGGATCAATTTTTTTAAACTAATTAACATGTATCAAATCCCAAGTCAGAACAGGCCCATCAAAAATCAACATGTACTTTAATTTTTTTGATTTCATAATTAATTTGTATCCAAGTCATCCATCTTGAGTCATTGACTGATCTCTACCGTCCAAACAACTATTCAAACAGTTAATATCTGTTATTTGTAAAAGTCAGCAGCGCAGCCCGTGGAAGAGAGTACGGATTTAATTTATATCTTAGAAAATTAATATGGTTGACTAATTACTTCTTAACTCTTTTTTTTTCTTAATTACTTCTTAACTGGACATGATCTATTTATTCATGGGTTTTAATTTAATTTTTATACAAACTGATATGCTATTCCAAGTACGGCTCTGACTCTTTTGCTTTTGTTTTTAATTTTTTTTCGAATTCAACATGAACGTCATTTAGAGATTTTTGCGTCCTTGGCGAAAAACAAATAAATTTGCGTCTACTTTACATGAAAGATTCCGTGGGAATAGCAGAAAAAAGAATCGAGCACCGTGAAAATTGAGCCATTCTAGATTAAATGCAATTTGTGGAACGAACCTATATATCAAATCGACAGGGGGCTCATTTGTTAGCATATTTTTGTTACCGGATTCTAATACCTGTTTTAAATAGTATATGAGTATTTAACATACAACGATTAGCTGATACTGATTCATTACGTTATATGACTGAAATAAACATCAATATGTTTATTTATTTTTATGAAATTTATTATTTGAATTATTAAATTTAATTACTATACCTACATTTATTTAAAAATTAATTTTTAGAATTAAAATACTTGAAATTTTATATTGATATATATTTAACGCGTTGCTTGATCTTTTATGTTTTATGGTCCAAATAATTAAAATAATTGTATAGGAACTCCTAATATGGTAGAAGGTGGTCTCTTTTTGACATGCCCTCCGTAAGGGACCTTACAAGAGACACTTTACTTGTGTATGTTCTATTACTAAAGGTAAATTATTATTTTTAATTATTAGATCGATTACAAATACTAAATTATTAATTTTAATTATTGTTATTTTTTTTGAAACAAAGAAATTATATTTCAAGGTTTTGGAAAACGTCCAGAAACGAATGACAAAAAGTTAGGTAAAGCATCCCAAGTGTTTACTAACAAGGAGTTCGACTTCGCAAAGTTTGCTAGAGTATGAGCAACACAATTGCAATCTCTTGGGACATAGAAGGGACCCACCAACTAAATCCGATCTAGATATTAATTATTGTTACTTTAGTTGTGTACGTCGATTTGTACTTATCTAAATGATTAGTTTTAAGGATTTTAATTAATTAAGAAAAGAAAATTTATGAAGGATAAGGATAAAAAGGAAATTTTGTACTATTTGTTTTATTAACTTTTGTAAACTCAACGCTTTCGACGTTTCGGAAATCAGAGGTTTTAAAAAAAAACTAATCAGAAATACTAAACTCTCTTCACCAAACACTAGAAATAGCAATTTGATCAGTCTACTATTCATATTTAACCAAAAAATTTAAACGCTCTTCAAAACCCTTGTCACCAAACGGGGCCATAATATTCTTGATAAATTTTCCACTGAGACTTAACATCATTTGAATAATCATGTTTAATATAATTTATTTTTGAAAGTGGGAAGATCAATAATACACTAAATAATCACGGTTAATATGTAAAAAAAAGAGATTGAAAGTGAGATGATAAACATATATATATATCTAGTCTCAATTTAAAATATGGGTGTCATAGGATACATTCTCAATATTCTTAATATCCTTATTTTCAAGTAAAATAAAGGGTGGGGATACATATATGTTGACCCAAAATACCTATTTGCATATCCCATAGGTATTATAAATTATTATTCTAGTTTTAATTTTGATTCTTAAGTTCCAATGATCTATTCAGCATCAAACATATAAAATACACCCTCAATATTTACGATATATTTCCAACTATTCTCATCATTTTATTTTATTTTCACAAGCATTATTTATATATAAAATTTAGAAATCGGAGAATGATGGATGAGGATGAATCTATACCTTAGAACTTAGGACAAATAATAAATATAACTAAAAGTACTTATATTCACAATAAATCTAAATTTAAATTTTAAAATTGTCTATTCAAAATAAATGAAAACAAAATTACATATTACAACAAAAATAAAATAAAACATTTAAATAGAATAAAAATATAAACTACATTAAAAATATTTTAAAATAATATACAGGAAGGTTTACTTTAATTTAGACTTACTAAAACTTAATAATATAGTAGTTGATTAAAAAAAATAAGAACATTTTAGTAATTATTTAATAAATAAGATATGCAATTAGTATCATGATTATTTGTTTATGGTATGTGAAAATAAGTTGCCGGAGAGAATTTTAAAAGCTTATATTAACACTGGAAGTTTCTTTTCATTTGTTTTGGATTATAGGTTGGGAACTTAATTGGGATGATGGTATCGATACAAGTCAGTCTTAGCTTAGCTCCTAAGGAAATGAAAGTTTTGAGCTCTAATTTATATTAGAGAAACTCTTGGGTGAGACCGTCCTACCATAAACTTATCTTATGGTAGGACGAATGATAGTTCATGTGTTTAATGGATTTATTCATGTGTTTCACAACTTTGTTAGTTCATTTACCCATTATTACAGATTATAAAAAATAAAATTGTGAAACACCAGAACAAATCTGTGAAACACATGAACCCAGATTATAGCAAACAAAACTGTGAAACACATGAACAAATATGTCAAACACATGAACCCATATTATAGCAAACAAAACTGTGAAACACATGAACAAATCTACTAAACACATGAACCCAGATTATAGCAAACAAAACTGTGAAACACATGAACAAATCTACTAAACACATGAATTATCATTTGTCCCACCATAAGCTTATGGTAGTATGGTCTCACCCAAGACTTTGTATTTATATTATACAAGAATAAAATAAGGCAGGCTAAACTACGTACGTGTGTGGTGACGTTTAATCAACATTTTTGTTAATTGAGTTTTAAATTATATATAAGAGTAAGAAGAAGATAAAATTGCTGAGTTTGTAAACCAAATCCACTAGCTAGCTAGCTAGTTTGACCATAGAATATAACGGTGAAATATTCTATGTCTTCCAGAGACTTAATTAACACCCAAAGAGTACTAATTAATTTACAGTAGTATGTTTTTTGACTATTTATTTGTGAATAGTTTTATTAGATTTTTTGCAACTAATATCCAGTCATTGCTATATCTTCAAAAATAAAAATAAAAAATCCAGTCATGCTAGCAGCGAGCCTTGATTCATGGAAAATACTGTTTTTTATGTTATTATATTATGTATTTCATTATGTTATATGGAGCTTAATAAAAAGTTTATTCTTGGTTTGATGTTTTATTCGATCATAATATTCAAAAATTCAAAGTTTTGTTATGAATTAATGTAAGAAAAGTATAATATATTGACATTTATTTGAGAAACCATATTTTTGTACACCAACATTGGCAATTGGCAATTGGCATTGTCAAAGAAAAGTGCACTCTCAAAAAGACAAAAACACAACTTCATGCAAATCAATTGGCTAAAACCATGCGTTCACGTGAATAAAGAAATAAATAAATAAAAAGCTCATCAATTTTTCAATACAAGAATTTTCAATTTAGTTCAGTTCAGTTTCAAAATTAATAAACTCATGAACAAAAAGGAATTAAGGCAGCATGACTCGGGAGCTGATGAGTAAAAATAGGTAATATATTGAAGATTCTGGGAAAGGAGTTAGTGTGATCCAATCATCAAATGCGGCTCACGAACTAAAAGTCACGCGGTCATGGCTTTTGATCGATCCCCCGGTTTGCTTTTTTGACGACATATATTCACACCTGTAAAATGTGCATTATGATTTATACTAATTAATATTGTAAAAGGAGATTATTGATACATCTACAAACAAATTTGATATAATAGACTTACGAATAAACACAATTTTTATCCGTTTGATATTATTCATCATTCCAGAGAGAGTTACGCGCGTGCATAAGTGTATTATAATATACTAACATTTTTCATAATATAATATTTTACAATTTAATTATTTTTATTTATTAATAACTAAAATGCTAATAGTTGAAATTATGTATATATCTACGGAGGTGTGAAATAGATTCCTTGAGAATCATATATAGGATAATGATATCATGACTTTATACTCTGCATCCTTAATTATAATAAACTTTAATTAGAAACTTGAGTTAAAATATAAATAATTTATTCATCTTATATATTAATTTGAACTGTTTTCTTTATATCTATTATTTGAATTCTTACTCCAACAATTATATGTCTCTCTAAAATTATATATATTAATATTACTCTTTTAACATGTCAAACATCCAAATAAAATATGTATTCAAGTGTGAAACAGAAATACTATAACCTAGCGTACACTGAAGAAAAGTCTAACACAGCAAGTAGCTACCCAAGATATACATAGTCACCGGTCAGTTTCGTCACTCCAAATAAAGGTCAACCCTACACCATAAAAAGTCAACATTCCAAACCCTTTAAATTAGCCTCAACTCGGGTCACATTCTCATATTCATTCATCTCTTTCCTTTTTCATCACTCATATTTATTTCCCTCTCCAAAAAAACCAGCCAAAATCAATTCCAATAGTATGACAAAATTTTCCGACGCGGGATCGTTCATGAACATGATAGGGATGAAGCGATCCCGGCCGGAGGAATATTCCGATCAGTTTGACAGCATAACCGCCATGGCCAACTGCCTCATGCTATTATCCGGCGCCGGAGCAGATCAGTTCCAGCTACTCACCAACGCCGCCAACCACCACCAATACCGTGACGTCAGCCCTAGCAGGGTCTTCGAGTGCAAGACGTGCAACCGCCAGTTCTCGTCGTTCCAGGCTCTCGGCGGCCACCGAGCGAGCCACAAGAAGCCCAAGCTCGGCGGAGACCTCAGCTTGCAGTCGGAGGCTTCTCCGGCGAAGCCGAAATCGCACGAGTGCTCCATATGCGGCCAGGAGTTCGCCGTCGGGCAGGCCCTCGGAGGCCACATGAGGCGGCACAGAGCCGCCCAGAGTGAGTCTCCGGCGACGGTGATTGGCGAGAACTCGAGAAACAGTGAAAAGAGGATATGGGGCTTGGACTTGAATCTGGCTCCATTGGAGAATGACGATCTGGAATTTGGGCTCGGCTGCAAAATGGCTTCTCCGCTGGTACTTGATTGTGTTTCATGAAAACGTGTGTAAATTTTTTGAGTAGCTTAGCTTAGCTTGATTAGGTTTACGTACGTACGATGGATATATTGTTTGATTTGTGTCAGTTTGTTTATCGATTCATTTATTTATTGGATATACATTTCAATTTAGATAATTATAAATACATCCTTTTCCATATGTTTGACTTACGTGAATGTATAGACATTTCACTCGCTATATCGCAACATGATGTTTTATGTGTTGGAATTGGCGACTCTTTGGATCGATGTTAGATGATAACGGATTGTATTAGCTGATTTGACTAGATGATTGTATTAGATGGTGCAGAAATTAAAAGAATTTGTTTTACCACATTCTTCTTTATTTTTTGAAAAATATCATAATGTAGGAAAACACCCAACGGCGATTATAATAAATGTAATAAAAAATAAAATAATAGGGACATATGCTGGTATTGATCTCGATCAGTTCTTCTGAAAAAATCAGAACTGATAATCAAACTAATATGAAAACAAATGCATTATAAACTCAGAAGAATACGACCTAACTATAAATTGAATAACAATATGCATGGTATCACAATATACCATTGAAGAAAAAATAAATTGAAAACCCTATTTCTCAATCCCACGAGGAATTATTGCATCTTCAAAAGCAAGTTTTTCAGTCTTGAAAAATCTGCATTAACTATACACTGGAACATCAGTAATTTCTTGCACCAAACCTGCTACTGTGGGAGCGAAAATTGGCGCGAAAGTTTCTTTCATCAAACCTAAAACTCCGAGAACGAAGATGTGAAGACATACCATCGGAAAACGTTCTCGGCGGCGGCGCTTCATCGCCATCTTCCCTGTAGTTCCGACAAACATGCTCTCTGTCTTTAACATCCTCATAACACTCCGGCCGACGGTTTCTCTGAGCCTTATAATCATCCTCAAAACGAACATGGCGTTCTTCCTCGTGATTATTGCGCCACCCATTCGGAAAATTGGTCGGTTTTGGCCTTTGATTTCCCTGCCCATTATTTCTCTTTCCCTTGTAATCACCATCATCTTCTTCAAACTGTTCATTGTTGCGCCAACCGTTTGGATTGTTTGGATCGTTATCGCCGCCATCGGCCATCGGCTCTCTGATGTAGAGAATGATTTTCAGGTTTGCATCCGGCTGCTCAATCTCTCTAACCAGTTCAAACGGATCAATCATGCTTCTAATGCGTAGCTTCATCGATTTTAAATCGAATGCCACCTCCGAAACACCTATTAATTATATTCATACTAGTTTATGAATTCAACTCAAAAAAGTCATCTAAATTAAATTCTACAATTAATTACTAATTATAGCTACTTAATGAGCAAATTTACATACCGCTCATGCTCCGTAATGCCTCCTGCATATTGGATAGACTTTGAATGCTGCATCGGGGGCTCAGTCGCAGAATAATTACCTAAGAAAATTAATGGAGATCGTAAAATTACTAATCAATTTTCGTTAAATTTGATGAACAAAACAAGAAGAACAATTCAAAATTTCCGTTACCGGAATATCGTTGTAATTAGGGTTTTGATCCATTGGAGCGTTCCAAAGCTAGTTTTTCCGCGTCTGCCGACTAAAATTCTCACATAATCAAATTCCACACACGCACAATAATCAAATCTAATTAAGTGAGCAGTATATCTTAAACTCAGCAAAGTGAAATAATTAGGGTTATAAATTTTTTTACCTGATCCTCGGTTATGAATGCATTAGCTCTGGAAGTAAATAGGCTTGCACCAAGAACGGGGAGCAGTAAGCAATGGGATACATATATATAATGAATCAATATGTTTATGAAAACGAGTACCTTAATTTATTAGATATGGTATTATGATATGATTACAATTTGATAGAATTTTTAGCATTTATGGAATATAGATATTTTTATGGATATAGAAAACGGAAAGAAATGTATGCATTCCATGTTTATTGTATGGTCTGATTTTGAATGGAATCTCAAAATTGGAAAATATATATTAATATAAACCATTGATATTAATTAAGGTTATGAAAAAAATTGGCATTACTACATATATTATTGTTTGTGATCACGCGCGCTAGTGTTTAGATTTTAATATGAAAATAGAGAAACAACACCTTATTTACAAATATTAATATGCAAATATTACCTGAATTAAATAGAAGGTGTAATCTAGGATTTTCTCTTTCCTTACTTGCTTGATTTTAAGATAGGGAAAATTGGGATTAAGGGCAGTGGAACATTAAAAATTGGAAAGTGGAGTGAAAGTTTTACATAATTTCTGAAAAGAGCAGTGAATAATTAAATTTTATTTTATTTACTACAATTATTGATACAAAGACACTATTACCCCTATTTCAATTATTTTTGTTTAGATCATTTGTGTTTAGTTAAATACAGTTTAGATTTAATAAGTTTACTCCAATCTAAACAAAATTTATTTCTAATCAAATTAATTCAAGTTTATCTTAGTTCAATTTAGCTCCTTTTAATATTCAATTTAGTTCATTTTCATAAAATTATATTAATTCACTCAAATTTAGTTCATTTCCTTTCACTTTTTCATAGTTTTATTTAATTTAATTTTGTTCAGACCATTCAAATTTGGATGAATTCAATTCAATTCAATTCACCTTTGTTCAGCTTAATTCGGTTTTGCTTCATTAAAATCAATCAAAAGTTAAAATTCAATCAAGTTCAGTTCATATCCTTCTAAAAAAAATAGATTTACATTTATTTAGTTCAATTCAATTCAATTTGGTTCACTAATTTCATTTAGATTTGGCTAAATTTCATTTAATTATGTCCATGTTTTTTAAAGATTTTTTAATCCAGTTTAGTTTACCGTGTTTGTAATCAGTTCATTTAAGTTTCATCAAGTTCATATGAACTTGACTATTTTGAGCTGAATTGAATTAATTTGATTAGAAATAAATTTCATTTAAATTGAAGTAAAGAAAATAAAACTAAATTAAATTTAGCTAAACACAAGTGATCTAAATAAAAATAATAGAAATAAGGGTAATAGTGTCTTCAGATCAATAATAATATTAACTAAAATTAAGTTAAACTATTCATTTTCCTTTTCAAAAATTATTATGTAAAAGTTACACCCTACTTTCCAATTTTTAATGTTCCACTACCTTTAATCCCAATTTTCCCTTTAAGATATAATATTTTAGGTACTGACTACAGTGCATTAGGTGTGAGACAAAATAATGAACAAGCTTTCATTATATTTATCACATTCTTTAACTATTTTCTTCGAATGTGCTCTAGGAAATTAATTGATATGTTTAGTCAGTAGCGTAAAGAACATAATAAGAACAGATTCTTTAAACTATCTTTTACTGTTTAGATTTGACTAGTGGTAATGGATAAACATGAATACGCCGACACGTAAATAGCGTCCATGATCGAGGTTTATTGCGTAACTTAATTATGATGAATTAGGAGGTGAATTTTTTTAGGTGAAATATAAGTAAATAATATCATATACTGTACATATATACTCTTAAAAATAATAAATTACAATTTTCAAAATAAATAAATAATAATAATAATAATAAATTACATATTTAATTTTGAGGAAAAAGTAACTTTAATTCAAATTATATAATTTGATATGGATGTGGAATTGTGGATACACTTATGATATATACACACGTATAATTTTGACCTTGCAGTTGTAACTAACTCCTAGCAACATAGTTAGTTGAGGAAAATAATAATCATAAGAACAACACAAAGAGTTAATAGAATAAACAAAGAAAATCATCAACAATTCCATCTCCATATTTTAGGAGTTTTTGTAAGGTCCAGTTTTTGTTGGCTGCTTTGTGAAATGTCATGTTGCAACATGACATTAGTTGGCAGAAAAAGAATATTTTCCGAGTTCCATCGCATGTTTTGAAAGAAGGAAAGAAATATTGTGTGGATCTTTTTATGAAAACTACAGTCCTAATTGATGTCTAAAGCCATGTCTTGCAGCTGTTATCAGAATGGAATATTCGTGCATTGGAGTTTTCCATTTATAAGAGGTTTAGACACTCAATGATACCTTTCTTCAAGGTTTTAGATTTGAAATAGAAGTTTATTGAAGGAAGGAATCAAGAGCCGTGCAAAAGGAAGTTTTTCCACGGCAATGAGCTATAAAAGAAGGACGACAGTTGCGTGCTCAGTTGATCGATTTTCACAGCAAAACTTCTGTAAATCAGGGTTTTATCTTTTGAGCGAGAAGGCAACGCAGTCCTGGGTTTTTCAACCATAACCAAAACACTAGGGACGTGTGTTAAAGCTCGGGTGGGAAAGACCTTGCCGCACCTTCGTGGAAAAGAAGGTAATCATAGAAGCAACTATCAAAGCTAGAGTAGCCAATTGGTAGTGTGATAGGCTTGCTAGAGTAGCCGGTAGCTTATAATAGATCGGAAATATTTATTGCAACTAGTGAAGGGTCTTTACCACGGGCTACGGCCTCCCAGACGTAGGTGCATTGCACTGAACTGGGTGATCAATTCGTGTGTCATTTAAATTCCGCACTTTTAGTTTTATCTTGTTGTTTAAGTAAAACTAGCACACGAATAAGTTTTTGATCAAAGTAAGTAGGACTTTTAGTTTTATCTTTGATTGTTCGTACGAGCACCGATTTTCCATGTGTAGTCCATGAATATTTTCAGTAGGGTGCTCAAATACATAGAACCACATTTTTAGTTCAACCTATCACATTTAGTATAAATTCACTAATATAAAATAAAATAATATTTTAGGCCATTACCTTATTGCTGGTATTGTACTTTTAATATATTCACACAACATGTGATTTGCATTTAGGGAATTTAAATCTGTAAATACGTGATGGGTTCCTTGGACCCAATTATTCAACTCACTAGGGTCCGAGATGAAGTTTTCTACAGCAAATTATCCACAGAACGATGGACATACGGAGAATGAACGGACTAATCGAAGAATATTTCCGGCACTAGTATGTGACCGCTAGCCAAAAGAATTGGCTTCAGTAGCTCGATGTTCCTCAGTTTTGCTACAATATGCATCGTTCGTCGGCCACGGGAAAGAGTCCCTTTGAGATTGGGAACTCCAAACAAAATTGCCGTCCAAACGAGTGGGGGCAAGTGTCCAGCAGCCTATTGGTTTGCATGAACGTAGCAAGAGTTGATTGACGAAGCAAAGGATAGTTTGCGGGTGGCCCAAGAGAATATGAAGCGTTACGCCGACAAGCATCGAAGAGATTATTTGCAGTTTCAAGTCGGGGACTTGGTCATGTTAAAACTGACACCACAAATCTATAAAAGGATAAACAGCAAACAGGTGCATAAAGGGCTCGTGCCCAAGGATGACAACTAGTTTGAAGTGTTGGAGAATGTGGGAAACGTAGCTTACCGGTTGAAGTTGCTGGAACGTCTCAAGGTTCATCCAACTTTTCACGAATTGTTTCACATATTCACGCACAGACCCAGTCTGTCTCAACTTTCGTAGAGCATCGCGGGCTTCCCACGATGAGTTCGCCGGCACGAACTGCTCCCTTAGTCCTGCCTTAAACTCGTTCCAACCAGTGATGGGGATGGTCGCCCGCAGCCATTCCTCGCCCTCCACCATAGCTTTGCATCCCCGGTAAGATACATTGCGGCCACATACACGCTTTGCCCACTGCAATCTTGGTCGTCGTCAAGTATTGCTCCACATCCCAAAGGAAATTCTCCATCTTTTTCGCACAACGCGCACCATTATATTTTGTGGGTTCGAGAATTTTAAACATACTCACTCGGTCGCCCGTCTGTGCATTCTCCGTCGGTAAACACACCAACATCGCCTTGAGATCCTCGATCACGATCCAGGGCTCGAACATGGCCCTTCGTATCCGCCTTCGTCTGCATTCTTTTCAACTCGAGACTCAAGGCAGTAACATCCGCACGAAGGGCGGAAATAACCATTTTAACATTCGGCAGGTCGGTGGAATATACGGATGAACCCGACTTTGCCTGGTCGTCCACGTCACCGACCATCTTGAGCAATTTCTCGCTCAACCCATCAATAAGATCCCCCTGGGAAGTGACCAGCTCCGGAATCCATCGTACTCCTTTTCCAACGCCGAGCATCTATCAGCCGCTCAAGTTCCACCTTTTGACGTCATCTTCCGTTTCCGAAACGAGGGAAAATCTGGTCCCCCACGAGCCTGTGCTCTAATATTGAGGTTAACACCAAATTACTCTAGTAATCGTATGTTTGTTTCTTTCTAGAATTGATCCATAATTTATAATTCTGTTGTTTGTTTTTACAAAAGTTTTGGTTTAATCGTTTAGAAATGATTTTTGAAAACTTTGGGGCTATGAATTTTATATATGGATCTAATTCTTTTGTTGACTGATCAAAGTTTTCAAAACCAATTCCATCATTTAAAAAAAAATCACAGGTCTTCGGGTCAAAGTCGGGTTATACATAACATAAAAACGGGTCATATATAAACATCCTATGCCTCTTGTTTTTTCTATGAAATAGAGCTTTCTCATTGCCGTCAAAGCTCTGCGCGTCATCTTACCTACCTGATGTAGGATGGTTTTACGTATGAATTGAAGAAGAAAAGAAATGTCGCCACGTGACCGTGAAGACAAGAAATTTTCTAATTCCATTCAGAAGTGGACTTTCAAATTCCACGTGACCGGGAATGGGATGGGAGAACTCGAGACGAGTTCTTTTAAAGTGGAGGAGACTGATGTAGGACGGTTTTACGTATGAATTGAAGAAGAAAAGAAATGTCGCCAACGTGACCGTGAAGACAAGAGATTTTCTAATTCCATTCAGAAGTGGACTTTCAAACGTTTCCTGTTCCATTTTAGAATAGAAGTTTTAATATTTTCCTATTTTATATTGTTGTTTTCCATTTTAGTTTAGTTTTATTTTAGGATTGCTTTATGGTTTTGTAATAGTATTTATAAGATCCTTGTATTCATTATTTAGAAGCTTTCAGACATTAAACAATTTCAAGAACTACGTTCTTTATTTGGTGGATTCCAATATCCCCGGTGGATTCCGGACCCTCATGACAAGGAAGTAGCGTTTGCAATTCCTTACTCTTCAGATTCGTGCTGGCGGATCTTATCGATTTTTCCGACTGCGTCACTAAATTTTCAGGTTAGCTCACTTCTTAATTCTAAAGTTCAAAAAACTCACTTCGGATCACCAATTTAATTCGTTCTTCTAGGTTTAGAGCTTTGGTTAATAAGAGTTTTGGTATTCAGAATTCATAGCACACTTCATAGTTCCGATTGCCAAAAATTTCACCAAGATCCGATAGGGGGAGTACATTTCAGTTATGAATTATATCACTATTGCAAAAGATCAAGGGATGACAAGGTAAAACAACATAGATTGATGATAAGAGAAGATTTAGGCCACAAAAACTTTTGCCGATAGTAGAGGGTTTTTATTTTTATGGATAGGAGTCTGAATCCTTTTTTTTGTCAGTTTTCTAATGTAAAGGTTTGTTACCTCTGCTATCAACAAAATGCGGGTTTATGTAGCTAAGAAAAACATAAATTTAGTGGTCGTTTGGTTCGCATACAAAACTCAGTAATTACAAATTCTGAGCATTTAACGTGTTGGATGGTTGTTTGGTTGACGTAGAATAGTCAAAATGACGTAATTATCATTTCCGCGGAAATTCAATTTCCCACACAACATAGGAAATTTGTTACCGAACACTACCAATCACATCCAACGTCAGCACCCATGGGCGGGTAACGTCTTTTTTGGTTTATTTAATTGTAATTTTGATACGTATTATTAATATGGGAGGGATAATCCGTTGAATTTCTATATGATTATTTTTGGTTGTTAGGTATGGGTGGTATGGGTGGAATCGGTACAATACCATATTTGTTTTCCTTAATACCATGTACCATACCAAGTATTTCGGTACACATATTTTAAATACCAATATCAACCAAAAAGTTCGGTCGATATTCGGTATATACCATAATTGTACCAAACAAATGATTTAAAAAATAAAATTGAAATACATGTAAAATATGAAATTTGTCTAAAAATAGTAAATGAGTTAAATTTTAATCAATGTGACATGTTCAAAATAACTACTAATTTTCTTATTCATGATATTACATCAAGAAAATTATGGCATTATTCAAAAATTAAATTTAATCTTAAGAACTTAACATAAAAAGAAAAAATGAAATGGAAATAACTTGGAGCCTAGACAATGAAGTGGTAAAATAGGTGCATCTATTTTGGGATCCCATCTATTTTTACCGCGATAATGATAGAGTGTTGTGATGTAAAAGACGTTTACAAGTTAAATTTGTACAAAAATATCATAAGCATTGTCAAAAAAATAATAAGAACAAAAAAACACTCGTTTGAAAAATATTTATGGCAACAAATATTTAAGTCTTGTCAATATTATTTGTTTTGTTATTTATATTATTATTTCGGTATGGTACGGTAATACCATGTATTGAAAATTCAATACCAATACCATACTACTAAAGTCGTATATAATTGGTACGGTATTTTTGGTATTGGTTGGTATTTTGGTTGGTACTGTATTTCGGTACATTTTGCCAGCCCTAATGGGTGGAATATTTTACTGTTAATGAATTTTCTTTTTATTTTTTAGACAACTATAAATATCAGCCAGTGAGTTTTTTTAATTATTTGAAAAATTACGATAAGTGAATATTTTATTCGAGTGAGTTCATTTAAATGTTTTTGATATATGTAGTTGCAAAATGGTTTGACTCCAAAAAAAACAAAAGAAGTCAACCAAAATTTTTTTTTTTCTACAAACATGGGAATAGTATATAATATGGAAGGTTAATTGTGCATCATCAGAATATCCACACCATATACTAATTGTTCAAATTCTTTACGCTTAACATTATGATGATGCACAATTAACCTTGGCACTTGAGCAGTAACACAAATTCAGCCGAAACGAGTTGGAAAATGAAAAGTAGCATGAAGAACGAGTTGGGAGACGGCACCAGACGCACGCTTGAGTGTCGAATCGATGTCGCCTTTGGGTTTCGAATCACCTGAAAATGGGCTAACGCTATTACGGTTTAAAAAACACGAAACATGCAGAGGAGAAGGACAGCTCCGATGAATAATCTCCACCCCCATCGAAACCCGACGTGCCATCAACAATCTCTTCCCCGAGGAAGGCAGTGAGGAGCGTCCACCACGGATTACACCAAAACCCGAACGCCCCATGGGATCAGTTTCCGAAAGGATCGAGGCGGCCTGAAATTCGAGTGAGCATTGGAAGACGGCGATTGATAATTTATATGTGACTGTGAGAGACACTTATCCAAAAGAAAAATCAAAGTATCTACAAATTCAATACTCCATCCATTAAACAAACCCAACAACATTAAAATTTAAATATCCAAACAAGAGTCAACGACAACACCAAACATGAGTCTTGAGAACACTACCCTACCCTACCGATGAGAATGTTATAGAAACAAACCCAGCCACATTTTCAATCCCAACAACATCAACTAAATTATTTTTTAAAAAAACAGCAACAACAGCAAGACTACATCATGAAACAGTAAGCACCACTACTCCTTCTTGAACACGCGTTCTTGAGCAAGCCTTCATACGCCTTGTACGGAATAAAGTTACGGTTTTCGAGATGCTGCCTGGCGACGGCAAGGTCCATCGCTTGTGACCTGAAGTGGAACTCCGGCGCCCAATTAGGACGGTCGAGGAGGAACTTGCGTCATCATCCGTCGAGAGTAGAATTTTGGCCACCACGCTTAGATGAGCAGATGTCTTGTGGAAGATTTGAAGTGACTAAATGAAGATTTGAGGGTTGTTAGATGACTAAATGAGCAGAGGGCCTGTGAATGGCTTGTGGAGACTTGAAGTGCATGTTTAAGGAGATTTGAAGCAGCCCTCACCATTGTGAAATAACCCTGGGAAGAAGGAAGCCAGCAGGAGAATGAAGGCAAACTAAGAATAAAGTAAAGCAACAACATGAAACTTAGCAACTAAGACTGAGCTGGGACATTAATTTGTTGTAAATTTTCGACCATTTATAGATCCTGGAATGTCGGAGTCCGGTGCGAACGAGTCTGTCACATATGCTCAAAAGCAAAGACCGACAACCAATCAGGGCCCGTTCACGTATAAATGCTCCCCAGAAGGCCTGATCCGATGGAGCTCGCGCCGCCGACCGCGTCTAGTCGCCAATGCTGCAACCTCGCATATCCATAGATTGGGAACCACATCCCCACATATCGACCGAGACTTCGCCCAGACGACACACGCGAAGGCAGGACAGATACGCATGGGGCATCGCCGAGTCGATCTGGTCCGGTTCGGTCCTTTTCGAGCCATTCGGTTTGGGTGTCCCTTGGCTCACTAGGTTCTGGTCCAACTAGAGGATGAAGTGGTTTTTCTTTTATTTTCAGTTTTATATTTCGTTTTTATTAATAAGGTCATGAATTATTCAAGTGCACGGAAATCTTTTCAGGCAGCTGACGAGGATGATGCCATGAGCATGTTACTGGATTAACAAGAACGCTTGAAGAAAAAAGAAAATGCATCTTCATCAAGTTCTCGTGGAATGAAGAGGTAAAATTCGAATTCTAAAGTGCAAGAGGTGTTGGTAAAAATGTATGATTCACTTGATCGATTCATGATGACATTTTCACAAAGAACCACCACTGAAGAGGTGTTGAAGGAATTGGGCAAGGTTGATTTGGATCTTAAACAAAAGCTACTAGTTTTGGATTTATTGATGGAAAAAGAGAGGGTGTTTAACACGTTTTCTGGAATGCTAGATCTTTTGAGGCTTCCTTGGATTACAATGCACTTATGAAGGTTATATATTCTTCTAAGTTCATGTTATTAGTAGTTTTCACTATCACATTACTGAAGTTGCTTGGAAGCAATGGTCAAGGTTCCGTTTATTGGTATGTAAATGGTAAAGGCTATTGCTTTTTGTAGTTGTCGTTTTTTGCAAGTCTATATATGCTCACCTCGATTCCCTACACGGCTACACCTCATGCACATTCTCTAGTTTCAACCAGCATATGTGATATTTGTCTGAGTGTCATCTATTTACATACTCTAGTTACATAACAATTTACACCTATTTACCTTTTTTGCTTATGTCTCTTACGATTGACTTGCCATTGTTTGACGTATAAGAACAAATGTTTCTTTTCTTTATGTAATGTTATGTTTTTCTGGTATTAGTTCTCTAAATTCTCCTCATTTTAATTTAAGACTTGGTTCAATAAGTTATACCATATGTGCTCTATTTGGTAAAGTTTCGTGGCAAACATATTGGTCATCTAACCTTTCCTCTTAATTTTGTTCTTTGTTTATTGGATAATTTCAGGTTGCCATGGAACTAGATTGCGTGGTCCGTGTTCCCGTGGAAAATCTACATAAGTTGTCGGATAATATCTATGCAAACCACGACTGAGTGGTCAAAGTTTAGGGACAATCTTGCAAAAATTGGTTTACTTCGAACTTTTGTACTTTGGAGCACTAATATTGTTGAGATAATCTCTCATTTTAAATAGAAGTACTTTAGAGTGATTGTGTTTGTATTATTTTTTTTGTTCTATTTCATTTTTGAGTAAGATTATTTAATATTTGATTAAATTGTGTGTGAAAATGTGTTGGGAATAATTTAATGATAGGGATGTTTGGTGTGTTTTATAATAATTTGTCTATTTTTTGCTTAAATACGAAATTTTTAAAAATGAATCAAAAGCATGTAGTTAAAAAAAGAAAAAATAAAGAAGTAGTAATAGACAATTCCAATTTTAATTCTATGTTAACTTTTATTCTTCCAAAACACCAGATTTGGCATACCAAGATATATTCATTAATGGTGACTGATAAGGGGAGAAGTAGAACATTCATTAATGGTGACTGATGTGGTGAATGAGATCAAAGGGTTATTGGAAGGTCATGGCTTGGATTACCCATTTTGAATTTTGAAATGGGAAAAATTACCCATTTGAATCATTTGATTTCCCGATTTGCTAAATTTAGTTCTAACCCTTTTACTACTTGGGATATCATTGTATCAAACGATTCTGCACATTTTTCAGGACCTGTCATGCATTTTTCCCTTCAAAAAAAAAAACAATAAGATGATACTCAACTCTTCAGATCAAAACTGGATTAATTATGTAATTATAGAGGTCTGACTTCTGCGTACTATAAGCCTTGACTTATGACTACTAGACGTTAGTGATTACCAATTAATCATCATATTATATACATGTTGTGTGTAAAACAAATCAAGTCAGAATACATATCAATGTGCTATTATTGTCAACTAGCAGAAGTCTATCGGGCGTTGCCCGGTGTATTTAAACACTTTTAATATCGTTTTAAATTATAATCAAATAAAGTTATTCAATTTGTGGAGATATATAATCAGAATTGATAAAATGAACCATGCACATATTACACGGAAATATAAGGTGAGAGAAATATAAATGAAGGTGATTCGAAAGCTTGCTTGAACAATAATGCTTAACCAAAGAAGAACAACAAAATAGATGAACAGTCCTCGTTCAAGAACGAAATTATCAATTTCTCCGCTTTTTTCACTGGCGGTTTTCACATAAATATTTTATATGTTTCGATAACTCTAACCCCTTTCTCATCACATCTTTCAATAGTTCAGAGATTTCATTTGAAGGCTTCTGTCATCCAAGAAGAAACCTCCCTTCAATCTAAGTGATAGCTAACATTTCAGTACCTTGTCATCTGTTATATGCCCGGCAAGCAGAATTTTCTAATCAGTCTTAGAAGTCTAGATTCTTTTAATCTAAGCACATAAACATAAAACCATCCACATGCTAATAATTCTTATGTTTGAAATTAGAATTTAGGGTGATTAATTAGGTCAATCTGTTTTCATCATAAATTGTATGAATAATTAGAATTTAGGAATAATTTTACGAGTAAAAATATTATGAATTAAAAAATAATGTCGAGTAAAATAATGAAGGTGGTTTAAATATATTTAATTCAAATTAAACCATAAGATATGTGTTGGTTAAAAATCATAGTGATTTTTATAAAAGCATATCATCTTAAGTCAAATTTTACTAACGTGGCCACACAATAAATAACATCTCCACCTCATAATACACTAAGCGAAAATACCTGGATAAAACAGCGGTAGTTGTTAGTTGTGTTTCCTTACAAATTTTGGTATTACAATATTATGACCATAAATGAAATATTTTAAATATTTTGTATAATCATATATATCAAATTAGTTAGATGTGTAATTACTAAAATACCATATTTTGTAAAGAGAAAGTCTTGGGTGAGACCTGTCCTTGTGGAGACCAAGAGCAGGGGAATAAGCATTTACTATTTCTGCTTGATCTTTTAGTCAGTTTGTTTGATCTTTCAATCAATGTTCTTGAGTGTTTTTGTTTTGCCTTGATTTTTCAGTTAATTTGATCTTTCGTTCAATTTGTTTGATCTTTCGCTCAATTTTCTTGATCATTTCCTTGGTCAATTTCACCAACGACAAATTCAATCAAGGAAATCGGCGGGTTTAAAGCTCACCAACGACAAATTCAATCAATAGCAGTCTCATATAATCTTTGGTCTCATTTGAGACAGGTCTCAAATGAGAATTTGTCATTTTTAAAATCATACTAAATTAGTTGGTTGTACAATTTCTAAAATACCCTTTTATAAGTAGATTTGTATTATATTTATTTGGAAAATATAATTGTAATCAACAAATAACTAAGCGTGAAATTACAGATTTGTCCATTTACACACGAAAAACGGAGAGAATTGGCTTTATATATATACTATATAAGATATATAAGATGACTACTTTTCTTTTGGCCAAACAAATCATTTCCTAACTAATTAAACTATTTTCCTCCTTCATATTTAAATTTCCCAACTTTTTTTTTTCAAAAGTCCTAAACTAATTATATACATACACAATCAACATTATTGTTCAATCACTTTTTTTCCCATAACCAACAAAAAGTCTCGCTAATGTTTAATACTTTTGAACTTGCTTGCATGAGCTATATTGTAGCTCAACCTCAACTTAAAGTAATAATAATATATTCCGGTTGTTATGGTGAGAATGAAATTAAGTTCATGAATCAATCAGACTGTTGACCGGTCTTGTTAACCACGTACACTAAAAGTAAGTGGCATGATTCATGCACATAAATTACTTTCATGCATTTATTAATGGACCAATTCTTGGGTGACAGGCTCACCCAAGAGGCAGGAACAAGTAAACTTTATTTTTTGTGAGATTTGTTGAATTGACATCGATGTTTTGATGAGGTGACATGTTTGATGGAGGTTTGACGAGTTGACGTCGAGGTTTCGATGAGGTTGTAGTGAGGTATGATAAGGTGGAAGTAATGAAATTTCTCTTATATATTTGAGCTTGTCTCATGGGTGAGGCTGCCTCATGAGAGAATTACTCTTATTAATGCTCTTTTCATCTCAAATTAATTCAATTTCTTAAAAAATATTTATTTATGCTACTCAAAGTATGTTTTATGTTTGACTTACTAATCTTTTTGACTATAAACAATATACACTAAATTCTACTTTATATAGTAATAATTAAATACATGATCAAAATTTAACTATCGAAGGTAAAGTTTAATTAACTGCCGTATATAACTGAGTGAGTAATAATCACTGTATAATATGTGTATATTATATAATTATTATGCATTTTGAAAAGTGTATACTTTACAAATAACTTAAACATTTCATTATTAATTATAAATAGATATATTTTATGCTGTAACTACAATGGATTTAATTAAAGTATGTACAGTAGCATTTATCTTTTATTCAAATTTTTTACTAGATATCAGCTCATGCAGTTTTTTAAGCCGAGTGATTAAAAGCCACGCGGTCACACTGTCGGCTTGGGCTCCTTCATTTGACGGCTCGCGTACAGTTTAGTTGAAACGTACGGACTACAAAAAATACTAATTGAGCTCAGATGGTTAATAATAAAAAATAAATATTAAAATAAAAGGGTCAGAATCAAGTTCCTAACTACTTTGTTATACCATTCTAGTAGTAGTACCTTTTTCTGGTTTGAGAAAAGTCCAAAACAAGCAAGTAACCAACAACGTTACTTCCTTTTCCCTCAAGAAACTTAGTCATTGGTCAGTTTCGTCATTCCCATATAATTAAAAAGTCAACACTACTCGAAGCATAAACAAATAAAGTCAAAAGTTCTAATCCCTTTAATTTTATTAAACCTATAAATACACCACCATCTTAACCATCTTGAATCACATTGCTTCTCAAATTTCACATTTAATTTCTCTCCATTCTTAGCTCATTTCACATTCACTTCCGTCTCACCCAAAACTTTTTATTTTCTCGATAAGTTTCCCCGATCTGTCTGATATGGGACTCATGAACTTGATAGGGATGAAGAGATCAAGGGACTCGGAATTCGATAGCGTAACCGCCATGGCCAACTGCCTGATGCTGTTGTCCGGCGCCGGAGCAGATCAATTCCAGGTGCTGAGTAGCTTCACCAACCACCATCAAGTAAACCCTAGCAGGGTTTTCGAGTGCAAGACGTGTAACCGCCAGTTCTCGTCGTTCCAGGCTCTCGGCGGCCACCGGGCGAGCCACAAGAAGCCGAAGCTCGGCGGAGACCTCAGTTTGCAGCCCCACGCCGAGGCTTCTCCGGCGAAGCCGAAGTCGCACGAGTGCTCCATATGCGGCCAGGAGTTCGCCGTCGGACAGGCCCTCGGCGGCCACATGAGAAGGCACAGAGCCTCCGCCACCGCAACCACGACGGCGAGCGGTGACAGCAGTAGCGATCGTGATCTTGATCAGTCGCCGGCGGTGAAGTCAGACAAAAGGAGGGTTTGGGGCTTGGATCTGAATCTGACTCCATTGGAGAATGATGATTTGGAGTTCGGGCTCGGGAAAAGGTTGTCTGCTGCAGCGGTTAATTGTGCTTCGTAAAAATTTAGGGTTCTTCGATCGTTTATACGTAATATTGATGATTTATTGATTCACATGTAAATGTTCATTGAGTAGCTTTGATTAGTTAGATCTATACATGGATATATTGCTATACTTTTAGGCCAATTCGTTTATTGGTTCATTGTACGACACGATGTATACTCAATAAAATTTATTAAATTGATGGTGATCATTTTTATCTTTGATGTTACAAAAATAAATGTTAAAACTGATATATAGTTTTCCTTATTTCTCGTTGAACTGAATTGAAATAAGCTTAAACAAACGGAACAAAACTGAAATAAATATAAATATATTTTGAAATTTATCTTATATCATTGTATCTATAGTAAAAAAATAAAATATTATAAAAAATTATTGAAATAAATTTTAAAATTTATCATATATCATTGTAATTTATTAGTAAAAAAAATAAATTTTAATTTTTAAAAATGATTGAACTAAATTGAAAAAAAAAAACATATACTTAACTAATATAAACTGAATTAATGAAAATGGTGATCCTATATACACATCTCCTAATTCTATTTTCACTCCTATTTTTGCCCCACGAAATTGGGTGATGGTTACATTTGTGAATATCATGAAGACGGTATTTACATTTTCAAGACGGTTTACACCCCGTTTTTGGTCAAAAAGGTAAATAGCAACACCATATATCAATAAATTCACAAATAATAAAGAAAAGTTGAATTAGCTGAATGATCTCATTTCATTTGTACTAAAAAAAATTTGAAAGTTGTACTAAGTTTTAATTGGTCATAAAAGTTAAGAATGTGACAATTTAGACCTGCTAGTTGGTTATATTCATTTTAAACCATTCCCAATACAAAACATGCTTCTAAGTTCATTTTACGTAAAAGATGAAAGATATTAAAGATGCATGTATTTCTAATAATTAAGGACTAGACTAGAAAATGATAATGAAAATGATCATACAGGAGTATTGTCAAATACACATAATTTCTTTCATCATTCTTTAAATCTGTCTAATTGCAACTCTCTATGAGTCCAAATTTCCTCTCAGGATTGCATCATTATTGATTGCCTCAACTAGCAATTAAGTATTTTCAAAATTTACTTCTCTTATAAAAATGTTTCATTTTGAATGCTGCCACAAATTTCATATTGATTTTAATCAAAACTACTCTTCCCCGGCCTTGTGAATATTAGATTTAGTTCTTTAAGTTTTGCGTTGGTAAATTTGATAATGTTTATAGATTACCACTTGCGAATATTAACATTTTACGACTTGAATATGATCTATTATAAGGTGCCTTGATTTGGTAAAAAATACTAAATGTAATACTCCCACCGTATTAGCTGAATGTGAACACCTGAATGTACACGTGTTTGAGATACTTATATATTTAACTACGTACGTACATTATTCAGATATAAAAAAATTGATATTAATAAATTACATGTTATGAAAATTCCAATAATATTAAATACGATAGTATTTTATTTGTATACATTCAAAAATTCAGTCATAATTAGCATATTTGACTAAAAAATGTGATATGTGCAGAAACAACGAATGCAGTTAAGTACAAACAGATATATCATGTTTTTTTAAGCAAAATTCATCATTTTATTTTTCCAATTTCCTATTTTATAACAAGTATGAGTATTGCATATGTCATATTTAACTCCAAGCCTGTAGCATCTAGAAGTGAAGATGTGGAGGAGTTAGTAGTACACATTTTCAATCCATCACGCACTCTTCCAAGGGGCGGCCATTATCAATTGATGTGTGAAACATGTGTGATGAATCATCCAAGATGGGCACAATTCTTGACTTTTTAGCTTTTTCACTTGACTTAAGTACCTTTTCAGTTCACATGTCTCTCTCCCTACTTAATAAACCCCTCAATATAACGTCCCTTTTTCAGGTCCATTTTCATCTTAAGTTTTTTCCTAATTATGAAATATATATATATATATATATAATATGTATCTTCCTCCTATTTCATTACACGTGTCTATTTACTTTAAATTATTTATAGACATATCAATTTTAAAAAATGAAGTTGGTTCAAAATTTTAGTTTAGGTCTTGTTAATCTAGAACAACCAAATGTCAAATGTGTTGTGTAAAAAATCTTTTTCATCAGCAATTGAAGATATGCACTACAGATAAGTCTGACGTGCAAGCTGCTGTAACTGTCAATTTAATACATATATATATATATATATATGTAGATGTTTGTTATAGAAATTACTCCCAAAGTTTCAGCATGCATGATCAACTTTACGTAAGGGGTAGAATTTTTCCAATTATATGCCCACTTGATCTTTTAAAAATTGACAAATACGTACATGGAAATGGAAATCAATACATAGAGCGTAGCCAACAATGTATACATAGTCGTATACGTACGTACGAATCTTGATGAACCTATTGCTTTGATTAATAAATAAAGAATGTATCCACCACGTAGATTGCTTCTTTAATTAGTAAACTTTTATCTTCACTAGCTAATATCAAGATTATCAACTTAAAGCCTTATTAATCTCTCCCTTGTATTATATGTTAATTACAAATTCTTACAAATCTCTGATTAACAAGGTGGATTATTATTGATGTAGCACTTCATGATTTTCGCTGGTACGCATTTGTTGGTGACACTATATTCTTTACAAGTTTATTGAATGTTTTCTTTGTAATAGGACAATGAATTTGATTTGCATTTACTTTAACTCTCCTTTATATATCTAACTATATATAAGAAAACAGACTCTTTTAACAAAATCTACCTAACATGCCGCCATGTGTCGTGCCACTTCATCTGCCAACTCGCCTCCACCTCATCATCTGGCCCACTTCATAAGGTTATGGAATTAATGCATTGAAATGGTGAAAATGGAAACGGAAAGGAGAAGAAGAGGAGGGGCCAGTAAGAGGTGAATTTATTAAATAAATTAATAATATTAAAGCAAAAATAATTTTGTTAATTAAAACGGAAGGAGAAATTACTGATCATATATATATCTCTTACTGATCATATATATATATATATATATATATATATATATATATATATCAGTAATATTTCAATGCATTAATTCCCTTTAATTATTGGACTTCCTCTATAATTGAAACAAAATTGTAACTTCCTCTATAATTGTTGGACTTTATTATATATTGTGACCTTTCATATCTCTAAAATATTTTAGAAGAATGATTTCAAATAAAACAATTACTAACTTTATAATTTGTTATTTAACCAATTTATTGTTACAATATACATATGCAATTATTGCAATTTACACATTTATGATTGTACTGGAACCTTTTCATATTTCAAAGGTTTCTTGGCATCTTGTGCAACTATTAATAGATATGCATCCTCACTTATTCTCATTGCTCATTAGCTAAGGTAAACGTTTTCTCAAAATTTTCTTACTTAATTTTAATTTATCCATTCTAATCATTTTGATATTTCTTTTGATCCTAGATCTTATTCAAAGAAGGGGGAATTCAAGCAACTTCTGAAGGGGTGAGAATGTTCTAAGTACTTGACGTCCTTTCAAATATGTTCTGGTGAACCAACTCAGAGATGGTAGATTCTGTGTTCACAAATTACAAATAATTTTCATACATTTTTGTTATTCTTTTTCTTAATTGTGGAGAATTATGTTCTAGGTACCATGTAACTAGGTCGTGGCCGAAGTCAATTCATAATCTGTTAGTAACATGGAGGAGATCCTACAAGGATTTACATATTGAAGAGATCAGTGAGCTCAGTTCTGTAGGCGCAACCATAGATGAGCCAATTTCCATGATATAAAATGATTGAACGATTGTAACAAATAAAATATATATATATATATGATGGATATTTTATATATATACTACAATTGAAAAGAAGTAAGATACAATTGTAATATAATCCTTTTTATATATTAAAACAAAAGAAGTACAATCAAAAATATTATATGAACGACGGTAACAAATAAAAATACTAATAATGTATATACATAAATAAAATATTATAATTATTTAAAAAAAATTAACTTTAAACTAATAAAAAAACTTTATGAATAATAATTGGGCTATGGTTGCAAAGTATCTTTCTATTATAATCATGTTTATCTTTCTAAAAATATGGGAAAATTATTATATATAAAACTACTAATAATGTATGTCTATAAATAAAATGTTTCATTATTTAAAAAAATGTGTTGACTTTAAACTGATAAAACAAAACGGTATAAATAATAATTGGACTATGGTTGCACCGCGTGCGACCTGCCAATGCTAGTGTATATATATGATATTAAAACTAGATGTTTGAACTCACTTATTTTAATCCCGATTAGATGTTACTACATATGAATGAATTTATTACGTGGTAACTAATAAAAATTATACACAGAACCAATTCCATTCTCGTTTATTACGTGGGTGGTTACGTAGTAACTAATAGAAGCTATAAATAAAAGTAGAAAGTCAAAGAAACGATACCAAATTATATTGGAGGGGATTGATGGATCATATTCAAACTCATGGATGAACATTACAGGGTCACGGGGTAAGCATTCCAGATCAAATACTAATCGTATACAGTAGTAAGGATATCTAGAACCACTCACGTATACGATAATTACTCTATACGCACCTAATGAATTGAGGATGACGTGTGTATATATCACGTACTCCCTCCTTCCCAGCCAAAACGTCTTAGTTTGACTTTTGAAAGTCAAACAGAGACAACTTTGACTGCTAATATCTTTACTTAAGTATGTAAATTATTTTTGAAAAATGCATTATTTTAAAATATATGTTATTATGAATCCAACAATATATTACATGATACTAATCTAGCATATAAACTAATAGATATTAATGGTCAAAATTGTCTCTGTTTGACTTTGAAAAGTCAAACTAAGACACTTTGGCTGGGACGGAGGGAGTATTACGATAATTACTCTATACGCACCTAATGAATTGAGGATGACGTGTATATATATATATATATATGTATTAATCTTAAAGTAATAAATATCATTAACATTTTTACGAGGAAATATATCTGTATTGATATTTACAAATTCTCATTTGAAACATATCTCTGAGATTCAATCCCGCCGATGCGGTTATGTTTTGGTTGTTAGTGTCACTAGAGGTCAGCCAGCTCATATGGACTGACTCAAGGCTGAGCTTCGGTGTGAATTTGTACGGAATAACAGTAATGTAGCAATTAGGGACTCGGAATGATCAAGGAAATTGACTGAAAAATCAAGTAAATTTAATTTTAGATCAATTTCATTGAAAGATCAAGGCAAAACAAGAATACTCAAGGGAGTTGACTGAAACATCAAGCAAATTGACTAAAAGATCAAACAAAAACCGTAAATGCTCTCCAAACAAGTCTTACCCAAGAATCTCTCATTAATATTACCACTTCTTTAATATAAAAAAACAATGACTTCGTATCGCAAAAGCAAAGATATATAAGCTCATGTCCAGGTTCATCCATGCAATATTTATCCGTGACACTTTTATTTATAAAAAAATGTAGTTATTACTAGATTCATTGATTATTTATAATAATAATAACGAGAAGTCTGAGCAGTAAGTCAGCGGCGCAGCCAGTGAAAAATACTCCGTTCAGTATATATGCATATTATAATAATTTTCTAAAATAAAATTAAAATGGCTGACCGGAAATTATTGAAGAATTATTCACAAGATGCTAGCTATACAGATGCTATTCCGTGTACGGCGCGCGTTGATGCTGACTTTGATGAATTGGTTATTAAGAACTTAAGATCACAACGGTCTAATTTGTCGTATTTCCCCCTGTAATAATTTGAAATTAAATTTATAATAATTTAAAAGAATTAGTTATTAATTTATAGGACATTAAATATGAGGATTCAAAAAAAATTGAAGAGTTCCCGTTCAAAAAATAATGCCTGGCGCTTACAAATATTAGAGATACGTATGGGATGACGCCCGAGTTCATCATTAGTCTGGATTTTCGGTATCAATAAATTACTCCTATTATTATAATTTGTACTGGCGGAGTAGTAGCTGAGTTAGTCAACCCATCCTATTGTTGACCAATTAACCGACTTTCAAATTTCGACTATTATCTATGCTTAATTAATTACACAATAAATAAAAAAGAGCATGGCTCATGTAAATTGAGACATAGTATTAATTTTGAGTTTCTCACACCCTTTTATGTTTGATTATTTATTATTTTGGTTTAATCATCTCACTTTTTAAATTAAAATTTTATTTTGTTATTAAGTACAATTATTTAATGTACTACTGCTGATCTTCTCACTTTCTTACCTGATCATTACTTATTTCGTATTGATCTCATCACTTTCAATCCTATAAAACTTTTGAGAACTCTGATATATATCTTAACTTTTAAAACCTTACATATTCACTTATAGGATTCATTAATTAGGTGAAACAAAATAAACAAAGAGTTAGAACCATGTAATTAAATTCCCACTGCAGCCGCGCAAACATGCAGCCTCCATTATAGTCAACTATAGTAAGTAGAATTAAGGTTTGGTAGTTTGATTTTGAGACCTAACAGACAAAAAACCCACGTATATATTGAGTTCTGAAAACTATGTCTTCTCTAGAAACTCTTAAACTTGATGATGCATGTTCTTCCAAACTGGATTTTTAGGTGTAGGCCTGGCCATGACTTATAAATAGTATTAAACAAAAACATCACAATATTAATAGTCGGCTAAGACATCAATTAAGTAAGTACTTCTCAAATATCTACTTATTTCGACGTTTTACCGAGCATAATATATAATGTCTATTAATTGATTTTAGCTACTCCCACCGTACCAGCTAGATGTGCATAATTGACTTTTCACACGGTCTTCAATACACGTGTTTCACTACTAATATCTTTAAGTATGTATATTATCAATATATAAAAATTTGCATTAATAAACTCTATGTTATGAGAATTCCAACAATATTACATACGATAATACTTTTATTTATTTATGCATTTAAAAATTCAGTATGACTGAAAAAAGTTTTATGTGCATAACCAGCCGGTACAGACTACAAAAATTCATATAACATATAGGAGCAAACTTGATTAATTTGGTAGTACATGTGAACCATACACAATTCTGGCATCTTTTTGACTAGCTGAGCAGATAAGTACGTACGAGACCTTTTAAGTTTTAAGTTTGATTCAATTCCAAATAATTTTTGACTTAATGATTATTCTAGAGATTATTTATACCTTTCTCAACGATTATTATTTCTTCTAGACAAGTATTATTTTCTTAGATAAATTTATACAGAATGCATGAAGTGACAACATAAAACACGAATCTAATTAATCATCTATTTACCACAAATTTGTATAAGCCGGGAATATTTTTCTCTTATAAATAATGCCAGTACTAATGAATTTCTGGAACAGCCGTGCTAATTAGTAATCCAGCTCATGAAAATGTCATGAACTATTTTAATTTTATATTGAAAGATCTAGAAGGCTTTTACTTAATTAGTTTGAAGGTGAGAAAACACAGAATCTCTCGTCATGAGCGTGTTTTGAATACGAATGCATATTAGGTTCCTCCTTTGACGTAACAAGTCAAAAAATAATCCGAACAATTATTACGAGACATATAATCAAAAAAACTTAAAACGCATTGGTTCATGAATAATTTTTTATAATTATAAAAATTGTAAGAGAAGTATTAATTCCTGTTAAGACCGGTTTCAATTGAGGCCCAGGACAAATATTGTTAGACTAATTTTTTACCTATTAAACATGATTATTCAGTAAGATTAATTGAGAATTCTCTATTGAGAATTTGTCAAATTATAAAAATATAAACTTCAACTCCTCCTAATTTCTTGCATACACGTTTACTTTTGTTAAATCTTGTGCATATTTTCTCAATACTAGTATGAGTTTGTGTTAAGATATCCCACATCGGTACCTCGTACCGTACGAGCCTAATAACTAATATATATGGATCGCATGCTTCCATCCTAAAATCAATTGGCAATAGGTGATGTTACCTTTGACCTTTATATATTAGTTTAACAGTTTGTTTGTGTTATGAAAATCTCTTTTATATATACTATAGTTTTACCATCTTTTTTCAAGTCATCCGTTGATTTATTTATTTTAGAAAAAATTACAAAATAATCTCACTCAATTCACACCTTTACACATTACTCTAAATATTTGTAATAATAAAAGATAATCATATAACAACTTTCTAACAAATTATTTTAGTACTACTAGCTAGCTAGGTTTATTTAAGAAAAGACTAAATGAAACAAGCAAGCTATCACAACAACCACATAAGGCAGCTTATGCCACAAGAAACACGATTAGCTTCGTCGTTCATACAAAAGCAAAAGTCAACACTGATCCAAACAAAAACTAAAGAAAGTCAAACGTTCCAATCCCTTCACTTACAATCAACCTATATATATATACACAGCATGATAACCACCATTTGAGTCACATTCTCAATTTCTCATTTCAACCAAAAAAAAACACTCAAAAGTTTCCTCAATTTCTCCGAAATGGGATTAATGAACATGCAGATAGGGATGAAAAGATCCAGGGATATTTCCGATCATCAGTTCGACAGCGTAACCGCCATGGCTAACTGCTTGATGCTGTTATCCGGCGGTGGCGGCGCCGGAGGAGAACAGCTCGATGTACTACGAAGCTTCGCTAGCCAGCAGCATCATAGGATCAGTGTAAACCCTAGCAGGGTGTTCGAGTGCAAAACGTGCAACCGCCAGTTCTCGTCGTTTCAGGCTCTCGGCGGCCACCGGGCGAGCCACAAGAAGCCGAAGCTCGGTGGAGACCTCAGCTTGCAGTCCCGCGCCGAGGCTTCTCCGGCGAAGCCGAAGACCCACGAGTGCTCCATATGCGGCCAGGAGTTCGCCGTCGGACAGGCCCTCGGGGGCCACATGAGAAGACACAGATCAGCTTCCGCCGCCGTGAGCGGGGAGATTAGTCCTGCGGTGGCCGGAAAGATTACAGCTGGCGGGAGCAAGAGAGTTTGGGGTTTGGATTTGAATTTGACGCCATTCGAAAATGATGGTTTGGAGTTTGGGCTCGGTAAAACGGTGACCATCTCACCGGCGGTGCCTGACGACGGTGTTCTGTAAAATATTTCGTATTTCAGTCACTCGTAAATACGTATTTAGAATTTATTATTTAATTACGTTTAAATAGCCTACTCTAGGTTTATACACGGGATATTTACTGTCCCTGTTCCCCATTGGCATTCATATGTTATCAAAAAAATAAGTTTACTACGTGACACTTGGAAATACTGATAGCACACAATTCTTTAAATAAATATACGATCAATTACAAAAATTACTATGCATCTCGAACTCAAATCAAGATATTTAGTAAGGAGAAAGTGTTGGGTGAGACCTGTCCTTGTGGAGATCAAGAGCAGGGGAATGAGCATTTACTGTTTCTGCTTGATCTTTTAGTCAGTTTGTTTGATCTTTCAATCAATGTACTTGAGTATTTTTGTTTTGCCTTGATTTTTCAGTTAATTTGATCTTTCGTTCACTTTGTTTGATCTTTCGGTCAATTTTCTTGATCATTTCCTTGGTCAATTTCACCAACGACAAATTTAATCAAGGAAATCGGCGGGTTTAAAGCTCACCAACGAAAAATTCAATCAATAGCAGTCTCATATAGGCCCCGTTTGGTGACGAGAATTTTGAGTAGCGTTTAGCTTTTTTGGGTTAAATATGGACAGTTGACTGGTCAATCAGCTCTTCTTAGTGTTTGGTGAATAGCTTTTTCTGATTAGCTGTTTTGGTGAAACCTCTCGTTTCTGAAACGCTACAAAGAGCAGCGTTTACAAAGAATTAATTAAAACAATATTACAAAATATCTTTTTTATCCTTATCCTCACAAAATTTCCTTTTAAAAAAAATCAAATTACTAAACCAAATTTTAATCATGTTAGCGTGCGTACAAATTCATATAATATTAATCAAATTTTAATAGTACAATTCATATATTCATATGCGTGCGTACACATTTTTGTGTACGTATATATTTATTCTAAAATATTATTTTTAATTTATATTTTAAGTATTTCATATCTTAATATTAAAATGTCCAGCTAAACATATATTACTATGAAATGTTAATCATTTTAATTTTTTTTAAAGAAAATGGGTATATTAATAAGAATAAAATAACAAATAGCATAAAAATAAATAAATATAGGTAATAAAAATATCTTTCGATACTTCAAAACAAATAATACACTCCATAAAAGAAATTAATAATAAATTATACTAATGTCTATTTCGGTCTTTTAACGTAACAAAATAGCTATCAGCTAATTGTCATTTGCCAAACACTCAAATACAAACCGCTAATCAAACCGCTAGTCAAAACAGCTAATAGAATCAGCTAACAGCTAATAAAATCCGCTAACAGCTAACAGCTAAACGCTGATAGCCAAACGAGTCCATAATCTTTGGTCTCATTTGAGACCTGCCTCAAATGAGAATTTTCCTTTAGTAAGTTGTAGTTATATAAACGGTACCTCACTCAAGATTGAGAATACTTTCTATAAAAGTAATTTATGTAATATTATGTTTTCATCGTTTGCATTAATTGCATCAAGTGTTTGCCTCATTTTTTTAACTGATACGAAAATTAAAATGTGCAAAAAAACAAACAAAAGCTTTATCAATTTGGGAAGTCAAACTGCAAATGCTCCAAAGTCGATCATTGATTGACTCATGAATCACAGATAATATAATGAGCGGTGTTACGTTACGTTAATAAATTAATAATATTGTTTTATATCTATAGAGTTGCTGACCATCATGACACGACCATTTCTGCGCCGACTTAAGGTCTGTTACTAATTTCTTCAAATATAAAAGTGCGGCTTATTCAGTTGAAATATGAGAAAGGGTACATTTATGAAAATTAATGTTTCAACAACAAGCTTTGAGTTAATTCATCAATGTATAATTCACCGAGTTTTATGGTACATTTACGTTTATACCAATATAGGATGTTTATGTTTCCACAAAATACTTGAAGAACTAATCACACTGCAATATTACTCATTTTTTATGAATCGCGGCTCATGAAAATCGTCATCGATCACTCCCATTATGAACCATAATTTATTGGAATATATTTACGCCTTAGATTTTTTTTAAAAAAATTAAAGTCACCTATGAAAGGTGAAGGGATTTTCATTAGGTTCCCCAATCCTTTAGGAAAAATAAAAAAGAAGCAAGAGCTTAGTTTTTACAACACTTGTGAAAGAAACCTAGTTGAAAACCATAAAGTGAGTTTTTAGGCTCATCAAAACTAGTTACAACCTCTATAAAAGAGGTAGAGGCATTGAGAGTTGAAAGTGCTAATATCCCTATCCTTAGATTGTAGAAAGCTCCAAGCATTTATGTGAAAACAAAACAAATCGAATCACAAAGTTGCTGAGAGCCTTAAATCACCAGGGAAGGATATACATTTATTACAGAGGCATAGGAGCTGTCAGAAGGGAAACTACATGATGTTGCTTTGATAGATTGAGATGGTTGCCCTCTATTCTTCCTTCCTTCTGGCGTGTTGAGTTGGTTTGGAGACTCCTTCCTAGTAAGAATATGCATGTATGAAATATAACATAATGAGTAGCATCCGTTCATGAGATAGTTCTTAGATTAGGAATCTGCTCTTTGTCCATCTGCAGTAGAGCCTTGGCTTCAACTGGAAATGAATCAAAGTTGACCATGGAAGAGATTTTGTTCTTGGAAGCAAATTTTGCAAGGAAATCTGCAACTGTATTTCCTTGTCTAAAGATATGATGCAATGTGTACTGCTGTAATTGTACTTTAATGCTATAAACTAAATTGTAGAGTTTCCAGTGGACAGTTATAGTGTTTAGAATCATTGAGATACCAATGAGGCAATCCGATTCTATAATACATTTGGTCAGTCCCAAGTTTTGGCCATGTAATATGCCAAACTTGATGGCTTTTATCTCTGCCTCTAGTGGGGAGGAAGCATCAGCAAAAACATATTCTGCACTAATGAAATGGCCCTGGAAATTCCTACATATGATACCAATTCCTGCCATAGTGGATGAACTAGACCAGGAGGCATCAACATTGATTTTAAATCCATGAGGGGGTTTAAACCATTTTATAGCAACTATCTTTGGTTTAGGTGTTTTAGTTGAGGCAGGGAAAATTCCCCTCTCAACTAGTCCTTTATCAACCATAGAAATTACAGAGATAGGATTGGCATAGAAGACATTATAAACCATCTCTTTAACTTCTTTTATGATTAAAGCTTTGGATGGAGGCTTGTTATCATAAAGTTTGCTATTTCTAGATTTCCAAATATTCCAGCAAATTAAGCAAACCACCATTTGGATTAGTTGGGAGTGAATGGCAGAGTGTCCTACATAGCTAAGGTAGTAAGACAGTCTATTCCAACAAGTAGAAAAGTTACAGTCAATAACTTCAACATATTGAAGGACTTCCTTCCATATACTCAAAGTAAAGGGGCATGCATTTATGAAGTGTTCAATTGAATCCAAATTATCACAGAATACGCATTTTGAAACAAGGTTAAATCCCATGTGTTTTAGGATGTCATCAAAAGGAAGAAGAGAATTCATTAACCTCCACATGAAAATGGAGGTTTTCTTTTGAATTTTTTTCCCCCCAGATATTGGCTAAAGACACAGAGTTACCTGATTCATGAGCCAGCGCTTTATATGCAGACTTGAAAGTGAATTTCCCAGATAATTCAAGTTTCCATATTAGCCTATCTCCCTTAGATGGTAGATTTCAGAGTCCTGTAGAAAAGCTATCAAGTTAGCATTGAGAAAAGGTGCAATTGATGGCAAGAAAATCGATTTTTCCAGTATGAAGCTTGCCACTGTTGAGTTTAAAGGAATAACAGTCATATCTGGATCACATATATCACTAATTGAACCAAAATTGGTCCAGTTAGATGACCAGAAATTACAACTCCCCTTTCCATGTATAACTCTTGAATTTTCTTCAGCAAAAAGGTTGACCTGGCATATTCTCCTCCATGTAGGAGAATTTCTGGCAGATGGTGGAAGTGCTGCTATGAAATGAGTCCATAGAGCTTTACCAGTTTGGTATTTCCACCAAAGCTTGACCGAGCAAGCAATGATAATTGCAGAGATATTTCTGCAACCAAGACCATTTTGTTGGGTTGGTGTGCATACTTTACTCCACTTTCTCCAGGGTTTTTTGGCTTTGAGCTCAGTCATTCCCCAAAAGAACTTAGAAAATTTCTTTTCTATGAGCTTAATAGTGGATGAAGTGGAAATCATGACAGTCCAGATGTGTTGTGGAAGAGAGTACAGAACAGATTGGATCAGTGTGAGTTTGCCACCAGTAGACAGCCACACATTTTTCCAGTTATGTAATCTCTTATCAATCATTTCTAACACAGGCTGAAAGTGAATGTTAAAGGTTTTTCCACTAAAAATTGGGCATCCTAGATACTTGAATGGAAAAGACCCTTTCTTCATTTCTAAAATAGCTTTGATTTGATTAACTTTATGAATGGTTGCATGTTTGCTCACAAAGAAATCACTTTTGTCAAAATTAATTTTCTGACCAGTGACTTCTTCAAATTTAATCAAAAAGGCTTTAAGAATGACTAGATTTGGCTTACTGGCTTTGAAAAATACCACTGTATCATCTGCATATGATAGGTGAGACACTGGTGGTAGATTTCCTGGGACATCATAAAATTGCAGCTTGCCTGTTCTAAATACAAAAGCAAGGCTTCTTGTAAAAGACTCAGAGAACAAATTAAACAAAAATGGGGAGAGGGGGTCCCCTTGTTTAATGCCTCTAGTAGATTTGAAAAAACCAACAGGGCTGCCATTTATTAGAACTGAGAACCAAGCTTGTGACAGGTTCCTCATAATACATCTAACAAATCTACCATGAAAGCCAAATTTAAGTAAAATGCTATTAAGGAAAGGCCAACTGACTCTATCAAATGCCTTCATCAAATCAAGTTTGAGAAAACAGTTGGGAGTTCTATCTTTTATATTTAAATGCCTGACCATTTCTTTAAGGTATAAAACATTATTAGATATGTCCCTATCTTGCATAAATGCAGTCTGATTGGGAGAAATGAGTTCAGACATGAGTGGCTTAATTCTTTCCATCAATAACTTTGAAAAAATCTTATTAATCACATTAGAAAGGCTAATAGGTCTAAAATCACTAAAAGATACAGGTGTATCTTTTTTAGGAATTAGTGTAATCCATGTGCTACCTATACCTCCAGGCATATCAGAGCCAGTCATAAAATCATTGCATGCATTTAAAAGATCCTGTGCAATAATATCCCAAGTTTTAGTGAATTTTTTTGCAGTAAAACCATCAGGGCCTGGAGTACTATTTTTATTTAGATTAAAAACAACACTCTTTAGCTCCTGTTTTTCAATAGGTTTGAGCAGCTGCAAATTTTGTTCAGCAGTTATAATATTTGGGATTTGACTCAGAAAATGTGAGTAAAATAGAGCATGTTCAGGGTGGTGAGAAGATGACAAAAGATTTTGGAAAAATGAAGTGGCTTCTACCTCTATTTCCTGAGGTTTATCTAACCAAACCCCTGAGGAAGATTGAATTTTTGTAATAGCTAATCTACTAGTTTTTTCCTTGACAGTGTTATGGAAAAACTGAGTGTTGTCATCACCCTCTTTTAACCATCTAACTTTAGCCTTAGACTTCCAGAAATGTTTCTGTTCTTTTAGGGCTCTGAGAAGTTGTGCTTTACATTTTTTGAAATCAATTAAATCAGATTCAGCACGACTGTTCTCATATTGTATTTCCTGGACTCTAAGATTTTCCTCTGCTACTTTAACATTATCATGTATGTTTCCAAAAACATTCCTATTCCAAAATTTCAGAAATTTTTTTAACCTTTGTAGCTTAAGGAAAAAATGTAACATACATTGTCCTTGTTCTTCACCATTTACCTGGATTGGAGGCTTCCAGTTATCTTCTATAAGAGGAAGGAGCTCAGTCCTTTTCAGCCATGTATTTAGGAATCTGAAGGGCCTTGGTTTTGAGAGAATATTACTTCCTATTAATAAAAACATAGGGCAGTGGTCAGAAGAATCTTTATTGAATATCTGGATGGATGAGGATGGAAAATTAGACTTCCAACTACTAGAGCATAGCCCTCTGTCTAATCTTTGAATAGTTGTATTTATAATTCTTCCATTAGTCCATGTGAAAGTATTTCCAGATGTATTGATGTGTTCTAAAGCCATATTATCAATAAACTTGTTGAAATATTTAATGCTACCTATGTTAGGATTAAAGGAGCCTTTGTACTCATTTACAAATTTTATGGCATTAAAATCCCCAATGTACAATGAATTTGTAGTTGGGAGTTTTTTAAGGTCCTTCCACATCTGTTTTCTACCATTCCTACTTCTAAGTCCATAGATAAAATATGCATTCATTGGACAATTTAGCTTAAGGCTCTGTAAGTGTACATAGAGGAATTGCTTATGGTCAAGAAGGAGATCAACTGTCAAGTGATCTTTCCAGAAGATCCAAATCTGACCATTTGCAGCATGCAGGAAATTTGAAAAATGAAGCAGTTTCATGTAAGATTCACACTCAATATTCCTATGTTGTGGTTCAATGAGGCATATTAGTTCAAACCTATGTTCAAGTATCATTCTTTCTAGTCTTAACATAGAGGTGTCCATTCCCCTAATATTCCAGACTAAGATTTTTACTTGAGAGGTTGTACTATTCATACTTCACTTATTGTTTTGCTTTTTGAAAGTGAACCAGTCATTTTTTGGTTTAATTGTGTAAAAAATGTGGTCACCTTTTCTTTGGCTTGTTGAGGGTCACTTACCTGTGCTGTGCTTACCTGATCAGGTTGAGGTTGGTCTTCTTCATCATCACTTGCAGAGACATAGGTGTCTGAGTGTGATGTAGTGTTGGGAATTTCTGATTTGTTGTCTTCCACATCAGACTCTGAATCATCTTCTTCAGAGATAGGCTCAAACCTGTTTCTGCTAAATGTAGGTACAAGGAGCAATTGATCAGTTCTAATTATATTTTCAGAGGTTTGGATATCCTTACCAGAGAGAGTTGCCAAATCATCCTTTGCAATCTTTGAAAATTCTCTTCTCTTTCTGGATCTCTTTGTGATGAAGTAATCGTTTTGCACCATGGATTGTTCATCATCCTTCCTCAATTGCATCATGGATTGTTCAGCATTGTCACTCAACACCACATGAGAAACTTTCTTTCTCAATGGAACATATGTGGCATTAATGACTGGTGTAATGAGAAGCTGTTTGGTTGGTGAGCCAGAAAGAGTGTCTTGATGAATATCTGGGGATTCTACAGGGGCCTTGGGGCTGGAGGATGAGGATAAATATAGAGCTGGATGTGTGGCAGGTTTTGTGGTACTCTTTTGGAAGTATGAGGTAATAACAGGTTGGGATGATTTCCTGGGGTTAGTCTTTTTCTCAACTGGTTTCCAGACTGTCTGAGCCAAATGGTTTTTATGGTTTGGAGCTTGTTGTTTCGGTTTTTTGGTTTTGGATGGCATAGCTTTGTTAACAGCAACGGTAGCTCTATTGTTCTGCACTGCTTCCTTGATATCACTATCAGTAATGATGGGGTTTTCACTATCAGCAATAGGCATTTTAACTATAGATTCTGGCTGTTGAACCTTACATTCATGAGTTGTATGTCCTAGCCTTTTACAAGAACAACAATATGATGGGAGGTCCTCATATTCAATATCAAAGACATCATTGTCACCAGGTTGATCTAAAACAATTGTTGGAGATAGATTAGATTGAAGGTCTACCTCAACACAGATTTTTAGAGTAGAGGGTCTGGAGAGTGACTGGGTGGCTGCATCCATCTTGATGAAGGTGCCGTTATTATTGCCGACGTATCTAATCCCCGACTGGTTGTAGTAGTAGACCGACGGGTTTCTGATGGTAACCCATACTGGTACGATGGATGATTCTCTTCTGGGAGAGAAATCAGGTGTCCACCTTAGTACCCTCATCGGAAAACCGGAGATATTCCAAAGGGCCTTCATCCAGCAACGCTGGAAGTCTTCCTTTGATATGAAGCGGAGCAGGATATGCATGTGGTCTAGAGCTCCGATTTGGTACTTTCCGGCGAACCCCACAGTTTTCAAAGATGCTTCAATTCGGTCCATCGAAGGTCTCTCCCTTTCAAATTTGCCAATTAAGGCATTCTGATAGGGGATAGACATCTCTTTTACGTCCTCCGACGAGAAAAGACAGGCAAGTTTGCCTTTGTATTCATTGATCGGCGTTATTGTCGATGTGTTGGGCAGATTTGAGTAGAGGGGTTGTGGTCTGTTAAGAACAGCGGCTAGAAAGGGTGTGGAAGGGGGTTTCGGCGGTGGTTGAAGCGGTAGCTCCGCCATGGGCGGATCGATATTTACTGTAAGGGATCCGTTAGGGGGAGCTTTTGTCAGAGAACAAGCCGTTATGGCACTGTTACGTCTGAAAAAGAGGGGCGCGTGAAATTCCGCAATCGTATTCTAGAGAGAAGCGAGAGCGTTGAAATCTAGAGAGAGAAAGCGTCGAGAGGTAAATTGAACATTTTTACCATGGCCTTAGATTTTTTCACGCTAAGTTACCTTGTTGAAAATGTCCTCTAAATCTAATTTCACCACCCACGTGAAATGAACTTTACTTCACTACTTGTTAATGAGCAACCAAGCTTGTTTCACTCGCAAGTTTTCCTTCATCCCTTAGAGGTATGTATTGTTGGGGATTTTAACCTCGATCTCGTTCATAGTCAAATATCAAAATCCCCTTTGTGGTCCCTCAACAACAATCAACGAAGAACAAAACAAACAAAGAATAAACAACACACCAAAAGCTATTAGCGCATGATTCCCCTTTGAGAAAGAAAATAGCACATTTGATCTTAGTTACATATCTTTATGGAATCAAAAATACTATTAGCACATGCCTTCATTCTTCAATATTCATTTTTACGTAGGTTGTGGATCTAGTGAATAAGGATCATTTTGGTAGTGTGAAAAGTTTGATTAGCATCGATACTATAACAATGTTGACACGGCCCACTATTAGAAGATATGAAAGACTGTTTTTGAGGCTCTTGATAAGGAAACAAATCCTTTATTACCGTGCATAAGGTGTTCGCGGTCGTTGTATCCCACAAGCAGGGAAAATAGTGCACCCCACAATGATCCCATTGCGTTTAACTCACCAAAACACCGAAACCCCACAATATTCAACTCATAAAAACTCACCCGCAGTCCCCACACCACGGCTACGAGACGGTAACACAGTCGCAAATGAGCAATGCGGACGAGCCGAAGAGGTCAAGGGCTTGAGGCAGCACTTCAGACACGGCGTTGGCGGCAACACAATCGCACACGAGGACGAGCCGACGAGGTCGAGGAACCTTCTGCAGTGCATGGGTTTTTTTCTCCAGACTTCGATGACAACTTAAAACTTTAAACTCTATTTAAAACCAATGTCTCTTATCAACTTTTAATTTTCAAGAATAGGAGTTTTGTTGTAAATGTTTTTTTATCTGCTGAAATTGTGTTTAGTACTTGCTTGAATTTTGCTGATATGCGACTTGATGAGAGGTTATGGAATTTGAAGACTCTTAATGAGCTTTCCATGAAACTTGTTGAGACAAGAAAGCATGAAACTCACTCTAGAGTCAGTTGTTTTCATTAGTTAAATCTACACATTATAAACAAGAAACATTACACATGAGTGTTCTGCTAACTACAAAAGTATGATTTTAGTGAATCCCTAGGCAGTTCTCTCAGGAACACAACAATTATGTCATTTCCTCCATGTTAAAATCATCAGCTAAGAAATCAAAATCAAAATCTTGTTCTAGAGCCCAATTTGGTTGCATTTGATCATGGTCCCACGACTCCAAAGTCTGCTGCTCTTGATTTTGTCCAACTCCACACATATCGGAAACATATCCAAGATCCGAATACTCATGAACGCTCATGAGTTGAGGATGACAAGTTCCTTGTAACTGTGGATAGTCCCACTGATCAAAGCTCGAAACTTGATTCCCTTGATCAAATCCACACAAGTCAGCAGCAACACAAGACTCTTGTTGCCTTAAGTCTTGAAAATGGATGCACTGCCCATAATCATCTTCTGGTTCTTCTTCTGGAACCACTATTGACTGGTTCTTCTTCTGGAACCACTATTGAACAAGATGTTTCTTCTTGACTCTGCTTCTTCATCTTCTTGGAAGCAGGGCAATCATTTTTTTGCCTAACACGCTTCTTGCTATGTCTGATCCGACAGCCCTTTGACTCATCTTTCATCACCCGATAGGTGACGAAGTCATCGTGCTTTGCCTGGACTTGACCGAAAGCATACTTCGTCAAATGAAACGCATGCATCATGTAATAGTGGCGATTACCCACAGCCTCATCGCCCCAATACACGTAGTTGAGTGACATCCAGTCGCCCATCTCGTGGCCGTCATAATCGATGTGATTGAAAATGCCTTGGTCGGCCCAAGTTCTAGTGCCGATAGTTCTCGATGTGTTCTTCTGCCCATTTTTAGAAAGTTGAGTCAGAATGTATTTCTCTTTAATCCACCTCTTGCTAACTTCATTGAGTATATTTCGTGCTCGCCGGAAAATAGATTCCAGAGCTCTTTCCCCGGACCATACACATCAATCTCATACATATCTTCTGGATATTTCATGCAATCGTTGATATCGTCGCCGCCGGCAGCCTTGAACTGAAGAAGCTTGATCAGAAACATAAACAGGGGTTAGAATCGGTACCTCACGGGCCGAGGTGGTGGTGGCGTTGACATGACTGAATTGGGGAATTGGGAATTGGGGATTTAGGGTTGAATTGAAATAACATGAGAGTGGGGAACTTGAAAATTGAAAGGCAAAACAACGTAAGAAGAAGAAGAATCAGAAGAATCAGAAGCTACGGAAAAAAAGAAGAAGACGAAGTGATCTCTGTCAAATGTCAAATGATTCAACTCACTCTAGCGTCTATTTCCTTTTGAAATTGGTTATGCTTCTTCCGGTGGCGGAGGCAAGTGTGGAAAGAGTATTTTCCGGAATGACTTACATCAAGAGTAAATTGCATAATGGTATGAGAGCTCAATTTTTCTCTACAAAATTAACGTATTATTGATGTGGTTTGAGTTTAAAACATCACTGCCATAGCCGCCTCAGCAATCAATCCCTAGGCCACAACCGCCTCAGCAATCAATCCCTAGGCCACAACTGCCTCAACAATCAATCCCTAGGCCACAACCGTCTTCTTCTTCTCAATCCCCATCATGGAATTTCCTTGTGACTTGGCCGCGCTTAAGGTTCGGCAACAGAGAATCACTAGTTTGGAGCACCTCCTGGTGGCAAGGTTTGGTTTAGGAACTAGTCCGGTCAAAGAGGTCAAACGATGGTTCAAGAAGATGAACAAGAATGGTGCAGCGATGGTTTACCTAGATTTGAAGGAAGGAGACATTCTGAGGTGAAACATGTGTGGGAGACAACTGCTGCTGGAGTTTGGAATCCTCCAACCCATGTGGACCTTCTTCTGAGGATATCTCAAGCCACAATATGCGTGAACTTGAACTCCAAGGTGCCTCCTGCTCATCTTCAAGATGTTCTTGGATATCTCTGAGCATTGAGCAGCTCTCATCTTATCTATGTAGTTGCAAACTGATATGAGTATCTATATAGTTGCAAACTGATCTGAGGATTTAGCATCATGTGTAGTTACACTAGTTATCTTTGAAGATGTTTCATTCACACTTTGAATTATGAAAGCCTATCTTATCTGTCTAATTATCAACAATGATGGTTGGTATGAATTAAATATTGCTATATTCTATAAAAAAAAAGAGTTTAAAACATATTTTTATATCTTCTAGATTTTTTAGGTATATATGCAACTAAATGTATGTAGGTATGTGTTGAGATTAGAGTCTCCGACATTGGTGTAGTGGTGAGCGGTGGGGTGGCAACAATGTGGAAGAAGAAAATAGAAGAATTGACGGAATGCGACACCAAAAATTGAGTATTTATATTTTGACCAAAAATTTTGTATGAATGTGTTTGTATTAAACTTACAGGATGGCTATATAACGCCCAATTTTACTAATACGGTTTGTATCCTATCATGAAGTGATGAAAAAATCCTTCATGATTTGAAGCATCTCATTTCTTTACCCATGTATATCATATTGTTTTGTATTTACAAATACATCCTTATGTGAGTGATTTAATAAAATTTTCCTCAACCTCAATATACATGTACTCTCAAATAATATCAAGAGTAAATTAGTGAATTTTAGAAATATGAACGCACACTAGTAAAATATGGACGTCTTTAATCCAACCCCTAAACTTATTTTAATAGGGCCTATGAAGCCATAACCAATGTTCGCATGATTGGGATCCTACGCAAGATCGTTTTTTAGCATGATCGGTATCGTGGATTCGTAAGATCTTATAAAAATAATAAAATCCTGTCGGAATCATTTTCTAAAGATTTATATACTGTAAACATAATGAAATAAACATTGAATTTATCGGAATCATTATAAGGGAATGGTATTGATATGTACGACAAAGATGAAGAAAATATGCGGCCAAGTGATCAAGGCCAAGGTTTTCTAATATTCCGCCGTGATGAGAATGTGAGCGCGTGAGGTGAGATTATTTGGGATTAAAAGACGGATATAAGGAAAGAAAATATAATAATATTAACATGAAAGATAATTAGTTATTACATAATAATCTTTTTTAAAAACAAATTAACATACCATTACCATAGTAATCTTAGGGGTCAATTAATAGTGACTATCCATATAGCACATAGATTAGAATACACCATACAAATATTAATATGTTAAAGTAGTAGTAAATTTTTGCACGGGAGTCTTTAACTTTCATCACAATTTGCTATGCATACATTCTTTTTACTTCGTTTAAATTATTCATCCATTTATTTTAAAATTATTTACGTACGTGTACACACTTTTAGAAGTTATTATTCATTTTATTATATATTCAATTTATTATATATATTATTCTAAAAATTATAATTAATACGAGTATTATACCATCTTGAATGGACACAAATCAACAATTTAGCCAAAAGGCTTATCTGGGCCAACTGTGAACTGAGCCCAAAATGTCTCTTACCAGGCCTGGGCCCCCGGTGCAGTCATTTCACTCAAATCCAATGATCAAAGGACGTCATACGGTGTCCCAGAATCTGCTAGTACACAGACAGTCAGTCTCTTTTATAGCTTGCCCGACCGTCAAAGAATGAGGCATCTTTCTGGAGGCTTCGATTGAATTCGACCAGTCTCCTCCGGCGTCATTCGCCGGCGCGTGAATCTCGGAAGATCCTCTTTTCCCAGCTAACTACAAGATTAGGTTAACTTTGCTGGATTAGTAAGCTCTGGGATCGGAGATAAGTTGAATTCGCATGCGTGAAGATGGTATGTTGAGCTTCGACTCTATGTTGTGCTTTCATTTTTTTCTGATCAAATGCCAGTGGATAGTGGTAACAGCTCCTCATTTACTAATTTATTTAGGTTGTGTTTCTGTAAAATTGTAGGTTAATTGTTCATCGGATTAAACATTTTTAGGTGATTTGAATTTGTTATCTTAATCAATTATTCTTGTAGATTTTTATAATTAAAACGCTCTCATAAGTGAAATGAGCGTAATGTGATAGGTACGGCTTACAATGGTGTTGAGAATGCTTGTACTTAGAAAAATGTAGGCTTTGGACCAAACAGAAAACTTTTGATTCAGATATCTTTGCAATGTGATGGGCATAGAGCCATGTAGGATAATTGTATATCATTTTAGTGAAATAAAGGCTTGGCTTAAGGTTTAGGGTATCATAATAAAGAAACGGAATTATCCCCGTATGTGGAGAATTTTTCCTATTAGGGGAGTTCGGTTGGGTATCAAATAGTGTTTGGTTAAAGTATATCAGAAATAAATTTCGGAATGAGCATATGTGGAAGATTTTTCCTATTCTGGTTTTCTCTTATGCAACTCATTTTCCAATTTCTGTTGTTGACATTTTCATGATTTTTGGTGCTAAGCATGGAAGATCTTAATGGATATATGGAGGATTTTTCCTATTCTGGTTTCCTCTTGTACAACTCAAGTTCCAATTCCCATTGTTGAGCCAAACATTTCCATGTTTTTCTATGTTTGTGTGTGTGCCTTTGTAGATTTTATTTGTAATATTGTACACTCATGTGCTTAGTCGTTCTTGAATGCATTATATAACATCCTTGTTGGGAATATTGTTAATCTGCTAAAAAGTGGATATCTGTCTCTTTCAACTGTGATTGGCTGTGAGTTGGAAGAGATGGCAGTCTTGTAAAAGATTACAATGGGATGTTTGTATGGTTTTTAGTTTTAACTCTATTATTGATTCCTTTGACAAATGAAACAGAGTTTGGATAACATAGTGATTGATGTTTGCATTCTTCTTGCAGTCTTTCCAAAATAAAAACTGTTGGTTACCTAGAGACTCTGCATGTCTGACTGATGGGTTCCTCAATCCTGAAACTTCTTCAAAAGCTGAGCAGAAACGTACCCATCAATGCGATGTACCTGTTATGGAGTTTTTCAGCAACAAAAGACAAGCAGTAGAATCGATAGTTACTGAACCAAGAGCAGAAAATGTGGGCTTTTCTCTGTGGAACAATCCTTCCAGTTGCCACTCTGTGTCTGGATTCAGCGACGACCTATATGTCCCCGAGTCTATTGGTGCATGTGAGACTATCTCATCTAAGGATTCTGGTCATCTGAATGCCCAGATAGCTAGTAATTTAGATCAGTTTGGAAATGGTTCTGCTAGTAACTTAGCAATGTCTCATGAAATTGAGCAACGCTTCTTTGGCATGGGGAAAAACAGTGTCGATCAGGTCAGGGATTTTGGAAATGGTTTCTCGATGTCAGTGATGCAGCCCCTTAACATAGGAGAGAATGATATTTTCTCTAAGGCAAATGACGATCCTATGCTGTATGGTCACTTTGAGGGGGAAACACACCCGGTTCTTCCTGCAGCTGGTTTGCCTTATAGTAAATGGGATCAGCAATATGGGAAGGAAACAAGCAGCTTCATGCCAACTGCTACTCCATATAGTAAGGAGCATGAAAATATGTTCATGATCAGCCACAATTATGAGAAAGCTTCTGAAATCTCATTGGGTAATAATATTGCAACTGGTGCTCTTGCTACCAATAAGGAGGACAGTTCAGCTGTTTCAAAGGGCATTACATCTGGTAAACAGAATTCAAACATCTTATCGATGGGTGCAAACTATTATGAAGGTGAGGCTACTATGATGATTGCCTTTGGTGGTGATTCTGATGAAGCTAGTGATGTATCCATGAGGCTGCTCGGCAGTCCTGATTGTCCAGTCATACAATCATCGTTGAAATCTGCAAATGCTTGTGCACATAATGATTTCATGGAGCGTAATTTCGATCAGCTTGTGAATGCTGCTTCAACAAGCAGCAAGCCAGATGGTGCACTGAAGATCAAGGAGCAGAAGAAGAAGAGCTCAACAAGCAACTTCCCTTCAAATGTTAAGAGCATGTTATCAACGGGTATTTTCGATGGAGTTCCTGTGAAATATGTCTCTTGGTCTAGGGAGGTGGGTTTGAAGTTACAACAGTCATTGCTACTTTGTTAATCAATATAGATTTTATCAAACCATATGATGCAAATGCCATTGCAGAAAAGTCTCCAGGCAGTGATAAAAGGCACTGGTTACGTATGTGGCTGCAACAACTGCAATCATACCAAGGTGATCTATTTTTTGTTTGACTGTTTGGATGTGAATTTGACCACCTTTTACTCATGAAGTTATTCCATTATGTTTTAACTGTCTTTTACAGGCTCTGAGTGCTTACGAGTTTGAGCGTCATGCTGGTGGTAAAACTAAGCACCCTAACAATCACATTTTCTTTGAGAATGGGAGGTCTGTTTATGCAGCGGTGCAAGAACTTAAGAGCACTCCTCAGCAAATGCTATTTGAAGCAATTGAGAAAGTGACTGGATCTCCAATCAACCAAAAGAACTTCCGTATTTGGAAATGTGAGATCCCATTTTCCTTCCCAGTCACTAATATCTTTCATTTGACGATGTCAAAGACGTGTCAATTAACATTGTATCTTTTGTGCAGTCTCGTATCAGGAAGCAACGCGTGAACTTGAACGCATCTACGGCAAGGAGGAAGCTGTCAAATAATCTCGGTACCTGCTTGAGATATTTTGGTTCTAATGATTGTACATTATTGCTGTAACTTAAAGTTGAGGCTGTTGCATGAGTTTTTGGCTTTCTAGTTTCTCCAACTATGTTTTAGGATGTAGGAAAAGTAAGGAAGAAAGAAAAGGTGCTTGCCTAAAAATATAAAAAAAAAGCAGAAAAGATGTAAAGCACTAACTGAAATTTCTTTCTTGCACTTGAAAAATCTTTTAAATGAAAATGACTAATTTATTTCAATTGCTCCCTTTACAATATATTGCTAAGCTACCTAGACAGCATTGTCTCCTGCATTATTATGACTATTTGCTTTTGTTGCATCACCCTTCCCATCATTTAAACTGTTTGTTTTGTCCTGTGATTGTTCATCAATTTCTCCAATCTTGTCAATGTTGTCTGATTTGGTGTCCTTGCACTTGCCCCAAATCACTGAGTACAGCCCAATCACAATGATGATGGCTCCGAATACCCTGCAAATATGAAACACTCGTAAACTTGTACCAGAAGACGATCTTGCTCGTTTCTGACTAGGCATTAAGGCTATGAAATGTTTACCTCCCGAATGTCAATTGCTCGTTTAGTAAGAAGCTACTCATGATGGCAACAATGACCATAGCCAGAGGGCTAAACGAAGTAACGAAAACAGGGCCTTTTGCCCTCATTATGGTTGCTGATATGAAGTAGCCAACTCCAGAAGTGATCATCCCCTGAAAAATGTACATTGTTATTAGTAAGTGTCGGTTTTTCGCAGTTTAGAAACTAGCAAGTGGTGAAATCAGAAATGCTGGTCTTACACTGTAGACATAAGACAAAAGGATGATGTCGAAGCGCAATGTCCAAATCCCGGGGCTCCCTCTTTCTATCACTAGGGTTAGTATGATGTTAATAAGGGCACCCACCCCACAAATCATGCTTGTAAGGGACATACAGGCAGGGTATGCCTTCAATGTGATGGCCTGCAACAAAAGTCGCATTTAGTTGGACTGAATTGAGCTGAAAAAAACTGATGAACTGAACTTAGACTTGGAATACCTGAAGGTTGTAAAAACTCGCCCAGCAGATGCAGCCTACTGTGATCATGATAGCCCCTTTGATGGGATCCTCGGCCTCGTGTGACTGAGCTCCATGAGCCTCGGGTTTAGTCCAGGGCAAGTTAATAGTTGGTCCTTTAACCATGGTTAAGACCATGGCTCCCCCAACAGTGACTATGGTTCCTGCGATCTTCGCTATGCTGCGAATACTCCTGAAGTTAACCTGCTCGAGTCTTGAAAAAACCATCCAATTAAGTCAACAATCCTTAAAACAGACAATAAATGAATGTCAAATCAAAGAAAAACCATGGAATCTCTGAAACAGACCTCAAAATCCAAGCAAGCACAAATGTCATGGCAGGGAGCATGTTTGTCATGGCAAGAGCAAATGTCGCTGACGTGTACTTCATAGCCGCATAGTACAAGTTCTGATCGATCACAGGCCTGCGCGATTTTCCATTTATCGATTCAATCAGTGAAAAAACAAATCAAAAAAAGCTGATGGATTTAATGAAATGGAAGAACTTACTCAAGCAAAGCAATCAGGACAATCTTGTACAGAACAGAAAAGGTCATGTTAGGCCTAATTTTCCTGCCAAAAACACAGCATCAAGAGATTATCAACTAAACATCTTAAAACCACTAAAATAAAAACCATGAAAACAAAAAGATCAATTATGAACCTTTCTAAAACAGCAGCAAAAGGTGCAAAAACAAGAGCAGCAAAGAGATTTCTGTAGATGGCGAAGGCGTAGTGGCTCATTCCGTGGTTGAGAGCCGCCTTGGCGATGATACCCGAGCCGGCATACCCGAACTGCATGAAGATAACCGCCAGGTATGGCTTTGCCTCCTTCAACAAAGCCATTGGATTGATTGATTGATTGCCTCTGCTGGATTTTATTTGGAAGAGCTACACTGCTGAATAACTAACTAAGCTGCATGCTTCTCATGACAAATGTATTTATTTATAGCTTCTTAATGCAAGAATATACCTTTCGGACACGTTATTATTCCCACCCAAGCATTTCGAATTATTAAAACTTAAAATCTCTCCACCCTTTTCTTTTGTGCCAATTATTATTATCTCTTCAATTATTTATTTTGAGCCTTTTTTTAGCTGGATGGATGCAATTATTTAAAGTTTATAAATATGGCAAAAAACGATGGCTTTATCGGTTTTGTATGCATCGTGGATGTTGCTTCTTGTACGGGTATATTTGGTGATGAATTGAGAAGTTGCGTGAAATGCTTATGAATCAAGACAGTTCAAATGGAATTGTTCAGATGAACTAACTGAAAAGATTCAATGGATCATGAGGATCTGATCCACACAAGGGAAAAACACAGAGAAGAAGAGAGAAAACATGGGAACATAGTTTGGGGAATTTTCTGTGTATTTACTCAATATAAATGGGAGAATCTGTACATGGTCCTATATATACCAATCTATCTTTCTCAATCTATTCCTATTCTCAATCTAGCAGACCTACCAATCTGCTACTAACAGAACGAATATTCACATCTAGATCTTTCTACTCTGCTCTACAAAGGACAAATGAGAACAGCTGTGCAAAAGACAAAGAAGAGCAATTCCTAAAGTCAGTCAGTCAATGACTCCGGTTCGGCTCAATGACTCCGGTTCGGTTTGCTCATAAGAATCAGAGTGAAACAACTCTTTCACACCCCCCTCAAGATGGACTTTGGGGAGAGCATAAAAGTTCATCTTGAACAATAACGTTTGAAGAATTTCAGCACTGACCGGTTTGGTGAAGATATCAGCTAGTTGCAGTCTAGAAGAGACCGAACAAGGGACAAGAAAGCCAGCCTTGTACTGATTTCTGGTGACATGGCAATCTATTTCGATATGCTTGGTTCGTTCGTGGAACTTGGGATTTTCAACAATGTGAATAGCTGCCTTGTTATCACACCAGAGTGGAATTGGGAGTAAAAGAGATATCTGGAAGTCTGTCAGGAGATAGGAAATCCATTGCAGCTCAGTAGTGGTGAGAGCCATGCTCCGGTATTCTGATTCAGCTGAAGATCTGGACACAGTTTGCTGCTTCTTAGACTTCCAGGAGATCATTGCTTGGCCTAGAAAGACACAAAAACCAGTAACTGACATTCTGGTGTCTTTGCATCTGGCCCAATCAGCATCACAGTAGGCCGATATTTGTAAATCATTGATGCTAGAGTAAAAGATGCCATGGCTGGGATAGTTGTTCAAATACTTCACAACATGAAGAGCTCCAACCATGTGATGTTCAGTGGGAAATTGCATGAATTGACTCAACTGATTGACAGCATATGTCACATCAGGTCTAGTAGCATTGAGGTAAAGTAACCTTCCAACAAGCCTTCTGTATGAACTGGGATCAGTGAGTAAAGGAGAAGGGGTATCCATGTTCCAATTTGCAGGTATAGGAGTGGAGGTAGCTCTGCCATGCAGGCAGCCACAATCTTCTGCTATGTCTGCAATATATTTCTTCTGAGTGAGGTAGATGCCTGCTGAAGATCTGGCTAATTCTAGGCCTAAAAAGAATTTTGCAGGGCCAAGATCCTTGATGGTGAACCTGGAGTGCAAGTAGGATTTAACTTGTTGAATCCCCTCCTCAGAAGAGCCCGCAACTAAGATATCATCAACATATACCAGGAGAGCCAACTGGTGCGCAGCAGTAGATTTCAGGAATAAACAATGATCATTTGGAGATTGTACAAAGCCATAGGCTAACAAGGCCTTAGTCAATTCAGAGTTCCATTGCCTGGAAGCTTGCTTAAGCCCATAGAGTGACCTGTTAAGCTTACAGACCTGACCAGGTTGTGCTTTTGCATATCCTTCAGGAGGTACCAAGTATACTTCTTCATCTAAATAACCATGCAAGAAAGCATTGTTAATGTCTAGCTGGTGAAGATGCCAAGATTTAGCAGCTGTTATGGCCAGTAATAGTCTGATAGTAACTGTCTTTGCAACTGGGGAAAAACTGTCAAAATAATCCACCCCCTCAATCTGATTAAATCCCTTTGCTACTAATCTGGCTTTGTATCTATCAATGCTTCCATCTGCTAGGACCTTTACCTTGTATACCCATTTACTGCCAATTGGCTTCTTCCCAGCAGGTAAAGCAACCAGCTCCCAAGTTCCATTATCTTCAAGAGCCTTTAACTCATTTTTCATGGCAGCAACCCATTCATCCTGCAAGCTTGCAATTTTATATGATTGTGGCTCTTTTATTTTAGATATTTGAGCAAGAAATGCCATATGTGAGGGGGTAAATTCTGGTGGATTATGAGGATCATGAAAACTGGTCATAATAAAATCATTGTGCCATGCAGGCTTATGTTTGGTTCTTTCACTCTTTCTTGGTTCAGGTTGTAATAGATCCATGGGTGGTATCTCCGAGGTAGAGTAAGGGATGGTATGATGGTGAATGGGACTTACATGTTCAGCTGAATGTGGTTCTGTGGAAGGTGTTATACACACCTCTGGAGAGTATGGAATGTCAAGAGAGGGTACATCACCATGAGACTGTGATTGAGGAATGGAGGATGTAGATGGAGGTATGTGATGACTGACATCATAGTATGGTGGTACCACTGGCAGTGGAGCAGAGAGTGTAGAAGTAGTGGACTTATCAAAAGGAAAAACATTTTCATGAAACTTGACATCTCTAGACACTAAGATTTTCTGAGTGGTGATGTCAAACAGTTTGTATCCTCTTTTATCAGGGGGGTATCCTATGAAAACACATGGAAAAGCCCTTGACTGAAGCTTATCTTTGTGTGGTGTTGTGTCTGTGGCAAAGCATAAACACCCAAACACTCTGAGAAGTGAGTAATCAGCTGGTTTATTCATCAAAAGATGGTATGGTGATTTCCATGACAGAAGGGCTGATGGTGTTCTATTGATAAGGAAAGTGGCAGTTAGTATGGATTCCCCCCAAAATCTCTTGGGTAAGTGTGACTGGAAGAGTAGTGACCTAGCAACATTCAGCAAATGCTGATGTTTTCTCTCAACAGTCCCATTCTGTTGGGGTGTATGAGAGCAGGTCTTTTGATGGAATATTCCAAGCTCAGATAGAATAGTGAGAAAAGTGTTGTTTATGAACTCTGTTCCATTATCTGTTTTAATAGCTTTGATGGTGGTTTGGAATTGATTATGAATGAGGGTAAAGAAGGATTTTAAAATGAAGGGAACTGTATCTTTAGATTTAATGAGTATTGTCCAGGTGTATTTACTGAAATCATCAACTATAGTTAAGAAATGTTTAGTGCCAGAAATAGTTGAAATACTGTATGGCCCCCACAAGTCAATGTGCAGAAGATCAAAAACATGAGCAGAAATCTCTTCATTAATGGGAAATTCAAGTCTCTTTTGTTTAGCTTGAGGGCAAACAGTACAGATATAACTACTAGGAATTGAAATAGGTACATGATCAACTAGGTGCTTGAAAGCTACCATAGAAGGATGTCCTAGTCTACTGTGCCATGTGTGGAAGTCACACTTGACACTTTTGTTTGCATAAAGAGAATGATGAGTTTTGCTGACATAAGAAAGACTCAAGCTATGAACAGCAACTTGGATGGTGGCTTCTGAAAAAGAGTTTGCATCTAGAACATAGAGACCTTGCACTTCCTTTGCAACAGCAATGACTTTACTGCTCCTAAGGTCCTGCAACAGACAGAAAGACTTGAAAAATCCAACATGTATAGAGGTGGTATTTAGCAACTTGCTGACAGACAGAAGATTGAAATGGAAGGATGGCACATGGAGGCATTCGGTAAGTTTCAGTCCATTAGGCATATGGACTTCACCTGAAGCTGTCACAAATTTTATGGTGTTATCCGGTAAGTGTACTGGTGTTGGTATTTGTATATTAGTATGTGTATGAAATAGGCTTAGATTACTACACATATGACTACTTGCCCCACTATCAATAATCCAAGAGCCACAATTATATATAAAAGAAGCATGAAAAGCATGAAGTAGGGTGCTACCTGAAAAATCAGTCAAATGTGCCAGGTTGACAAAGTCTGTGGGTGCACTTTGTTCCTGTTTCCCCTTCATGAGTCTTCCCAGCTCTTGCTGAATCATATTAGCCAGCATTCCTTGAATTTGCATCTGTCCAGACTGAGCAGCAACATCTGTCCCCTGTGTCATATTACCAGTCTGATCATTTGGCTTAGCATTAGGCATTTGTGTACCAACAGCATGAGCATTGTGGGGAAACCTCCCTCTCTGTGGTGGCTTCTCTCCCCTGTTCTCATAGAGCCAGTCTGGAAGGCCCTTAAGCTTAAAGCATGTGTCCTTGATATGTCCTATCTTTCCACAATAGTCACACTTAAGATCTGGATTTCTCAAGACCTTTTGTTTATGTCCATCTCTTGATCCTGTGTAACTTGTTCCCCTGTTATATCCATTTCCTTTAGCTAACATAGCAGCAGCAGGCGGTGCATCCTCAGCAAATCCATTAGCTGGCATCTTCCTCCCAACATATGCTGAGATCTGCCCGGTTCCCTGGTAGCCTGAGTGAACAGTTCTTTGTTTCTCCACATTGCCAATGATGGCACAAGCTCTGGCCAAACTTGGGAGGGGATCCTGCATCAAAATCTGATCAATAACAGTCCTGTAATCTTCAGTAAGACCCATCAAGAACTGGTGCATCCTGTCTTCATCTTCATCTGCCACCATAGCTTTATAGAACCCACACTTGCAGCATGAACAACAAACACACCTCTTCCTAGGCCTGATGCAAGCCAGATGATCCCAAAGCCCTTTCAGCTTAGTGTAATACAGTGCCACAGAATCTCCCTCTTGCTTCATGTTGCTTATCTCCTTCTTCAGATTATGGATCTGTGCACCATTGCTTACCCCAAACCTTTCCTTCAGTTCCTCCCATAAATTCCTAGCATTGACAGCAAACAGAAAACCCCTAGCAATCTCCCTAGATAATGAATTCTTAATCCAGGCAACAACCATAGCATTAACTCTCTTCCACTGTTTGTATGTCTTATGGTCAGGATCTGGTTTCTCAATTTCACCAGTAATAAAGCCTAGCTTATCCCTAGTTTCTAGAGCAGTGATCATAGATTGGCTCCAGGAAAGGTAATTTACCTCTGTCAAAGGTTCAGTAACCAGCATCTGATTCGATTGATCGCTGTTCTGCAGGTACAACGGATCTTCCACTCGAATCTTGTAGTAGAGCTCCTCATCCCCACCGATATCCTTGTTGAACTGCTCATCGCCCTTCACCTCTCGATCTTCTGAGCTATCACCAGTCGTCATCTTCGCTGCAATAATTCAAATCGTATTTGTACTTCGAATAAAGTGGGTATGTATTTTGATCTGTTTAAAAATCAAAGGTATAGTATGTGAGTATGATCGAGCAATCCTGATCGCTCTGATACCATGAAAAGATTCAATGGATCATGAGGATCTGATCCACACAAGGGAAAAACACAGAGAAGAAGAGAGAAAACATGGGAACATAGTTTGGGGAATTTTCTGTGTATTTACTCAATATAAATGGGAGAATCTGTACATGGTCCTATATATACCAATCTATCTTTCTCAATCTATTCCTATTCTCAATCTAGCAGACCTACCAATCTGCTACTAACAGAACGAATATTCACATCTAGATCTTTCTACTCTGCTCTACAAAGGACAAATGAGAACAGCTGTGCAAAAGACAAAGAAGAGCAATTCCTAAAGTCAGTCAGTCAATGACTCCGGTTCGGCTCAATGACTCCGGTTCGGTTTGCTCATAAGAATCAGAGTGAAACAACTCTTTCACTAACCTTTGCCGTTTTTTGTATATTTGCTACAGAATACCGGCATGGTCCCACAAGTCACATGATTTATATGCTTAACTATCCTTTTTAAGGAGCCTTTAAAAATGGTTATTATAAAAGTGTGAACTTCATTATTTTTTTTAACTTAACTGCACTTACGTTCATTTTATGAATCATTGGCCACCAAATCTAGCATTTATTCAATCAATTTAAGAAACACAAGTACTTTAATTTTTAGTTTATTAAGTAAGCTTCTTTTCATCTGAACTAACCTAAAGTGAATTATAGTATACATACGAAATCAGAAACTAAATTGATTGAATGGATGGTTTTCTTCAACCTTACAAAAAAATTAATTAGTATTGAGGTTAGAGAAGAAAGTAGAATTGTTATATTAGAAATATCGAATAAATATAGTAAATAATTTCTACTATAGTTTGTATTGTATGGTATTCTACTACATAAGGTTGATGACTTCTGATTACCGTTGATGCTTAGAGAATATTCTATCTTCTTCTTTAACCTCAATATTGAATCATGGTTAAATTTAAACGCATATTCATGAAAGGTTAATTTTTATTTTAAAAAAACAACTCTGGACGTTTTTCAAACTATGAAAATCACGAATAACAGTTTTCTTTATGAAAAATAAAATGCATATTCATGCGTTACAATAACTCCTCTCAACTTTATAGGTTACGGTGAAAATTACAATGTTTCTCACATGTTTTATCGAATGCTTTTATTCATAAGCACTACTAATCAAAAGTAATTAAAACTTGGTATAGCTAGCAATTTTCATATTCAGTTGGCCGGTTACATAATACGTGGATGATGGGAAGAGCACTGTTTTGTAATCTTCTACTTTTTTCTTTTTTTGTTAATAATAGAAACTGGAAGCGCATTCTCTTATTTAACAATTTTATGAGTCATTTTAATTTTGATTCATTAAAGTTATTGAAAAAAAAAAGGATGTTAACCTATTTAAAGAATTTGATCGAGATTGAATGGTGTCCTTACACTTTCAAGACTTTCGTCTTTTTTTTTTTACAGCCTTTCAAGACTTTCGTCAATTGTGAGCTTCATTCTTATCTAAAGATATGGGAAATTAATTTTATTAATATGAGGATTTTTCATAAGTGATTGTCAATAATAATAATAATAATAATAATAAATTACACTTGGGCATTACAAAAATCATTCTTCATTTAAACCGCACAATTCATGGAAAAATGTTGCTGCTTATAGGTATTTGGGTCAACTTAACTGCCAAATCAAACAATAACACGAATTTTACAACAACAAAAATAATAACACGAAATGAATTGTGTGTGAAGGATATGAATCATAATTATCACCTACATCACCTAAATGCCAATTATGCCATAATATAAAAGAAAATTGATCCGCATATTAATTATATATTTATATATTAGTGACACCATTCATAATACAATTGATCGAGACTGTATATTTTGAATTGATAATTTTCACTAATTATATGAAATCTGATCATAAATAACGTTGTGAACGACTAAAACATATTGAAAAAAGATGAAACATTGCGATATTAAAAGGCAAAAAGTCGTGATCAGGCCATTACGTTAGGTAACAAACCAAAAACTTTATTGTCATCACCGTCAAATTAATTATCAACATTTTTTTTTAGGTTATGAATTACAAAGTACTTTGCAATTGGAATCAGCCATGTCAATGACGATCCACCATATTCCACGTTCCAGTTATATTTCGGTGCCAGAAAAAACACCTTTGAAATTAAGCATTCTATTGGAAGAAATATCATCACATAAATATTTTCATTTCTTGGTTTTAAAAGTGAGAAATAAACGGAAAAATTGTGACAAAACAACAAGACAGCTGTTTGTTTAATCGATGCTGGTATTGTCACGCGAACTTATATTAAGGCCCTCTTTACCGGAGCTTATATGTAGATCAGTTCAGTTCAGTTCAGTGAAAATGCAATTTGATGAAATTCAGATTAATTCAGTCATGCTGATTCCATTTTTCAATACATCAATTTTCACTTCAGTTTAGTTCAGTTCAATTCAATTCAATTCAGTTCAGTTCCGTACATCAAGAAATAAGCTCTAGTAAACAGGGACTAAGTGACCACTTGAATACGGATGTCTAAATATTAGATTTATTAATATAAAAAATGTTAGGCTTTCGATTTAAATTGAATTGTTTAAGTGATATCGAACATGGATATTTGACACATTTTGTAGGTTGTTAGACACTCTGTGATCGAGCATGATATATTAAAATTGCATCAAGAGAAAAGAATGTGGAATGTAGTATTTAGTTATCAATTTATAGTTAGTTTGATAAAAAAAATTGATAATAAAATATTTATTTCATTCTTGATTACTGGAATACGTCCAGAAACGGTAGAATAAGGCTAAGAAGAGCCTCACATGCGTTAACTATCAGGGTGCTCTTCTTTCTCAGTATTGCTAACTATAGTTTAATAAAATTTGGATTAATTTAATTATAGTGAGTGTATTTTTAATTTTATTTTAGTTCAAGTCAATTTAACTTTGATTATCTCTATAAATAATATGTATTTCCACAAAAAGAATTACGTCCGGGGCTTTCTCATCTCTTCTTTTAGGAAATATGCGCCTTTTATCAATCTGATCCAATTTTCCACTCAAATTTGTAGGTGTCATTGCAATTATGCACGCCACTTTGGAAACTTACTTGGATTAGGATGCAGATGCTACGTTTCACCATTAACTTCACATTTCTTTAATCTGTATTTTTTTTTTGAGCAAACCACCGTAGGTGGGGGTGTATATTGGCTTCCCCAAACCGATAGAAATAAAATTAAACATAGTAGTTTACATGAAGAAATAAAAGGACCGAAAAAAGAGGTTTCCTAAAACCAAAATCTATGGGAAAATAAAATTAAAACAACCTCATTGAGATGAGTTGTAATGTGTAGAAAGGAACTACACAGGCCAAAAAAATTGCCTTCAAAAAGAAAGAGTTAAACAGAAAAACTCTTTCTGTATTGTAAAGAGGAGGAAATTAGATGAGAAGAAAAAAGTGATCCACTTGCTTGTTAGTGAATCAAAGTGAAACACAAATCAGCCTATGGATCTATTTCTTCAGCATCCAATGACTCTTCCTGATCCAAAACTCCATATGTGTGTGATTCCCAGCCTGTTGAAAGGTAGTGCAGAAACTGTGAAGCACTGCATCTTCCTTCAATGTGCCTTATTGACCTTCTGGTATGTACCTGCCATCAGAGGAAACTCAGCAGTATCTATTCATGATTTATTATCCTAAGACTTGGCAGTTCAGAATCAATTGTGACAAGTGCTTTGATGTGTGGAGGTAAAACAGTAAGTACTCCAGAGATAGCATTTTCAGCAGAGAAACTAGCCAGTGCATCAGCAACTTTGTTAGCCTCTCTATAAACATGTTGCAATTTATTATCACCTAAAAGTCTGTGTATCTCATCTGCTAGGTTGAAAAGTTTCCAATGAGCAGTTATTGGATTAAGAATCATTGAAACCCCAACCAAACAATCAGACTCTATAATGAAATCATGAATCCCTGCAGATAAACCATAAAGGATTCCATGTTTTATTCCTTTAAGTTCAGCCTCAAGAGGTGATGAGGCATCAGTGAAGAGGACTGCAGTAATGATTATAGCTCCCAAGAAATTCATAATTATGCAACTTAGACCAGCTTTTCCATTTAACCATGATGCATCAGTGTTAATTTTAAAACCCTGAGTTGGTTTTTTCCATTTTACCGTGATGATTCTGGCTTTTGGTGATCTGTTACATAAAGGGAGAACAGTATTGGAGTACATGTCAATGTCAAACAGTTTGACTAAATATACTGGTTTAACAAGAAATGAATAAAAAACCATATTACTGATCTCTTTAAATAAAGAGTTAGCATTAGGGTTTATATTCTCAAAAAGCATCTTATTCCTAGCTTTCCATAAACTCCAGCAAATATATGATGTTGTATTCTGAGTTAAAATGGATTGCAAATTTGTGAAACCAGTATATGACAAGTAGTATGCTAGCCTACTCCAAATACTCAGAAAAAGCTGATCTATGATACCAACTAAACACATTGATTTCTTCCATATGATTACAGAGAGATGGCATTCATTGAAAAAGTGGTCTATGGAATCTGTAGCATAGCATAGAGGGCATTTTGAAGCAATTTGAAAACCATAGTGTATGAGAACATTGTCAAAAGGTAACAAAGAGTTAAAGAGTCTCCACATAAAGATAGATATCTTTTTAGGAATTCTCTTATTCCACAGTTTTGATAGAGATTGGGAAGTACCTCTTTGCTCTTTTAATCTCTGATAGGCAGTTTTGAAAGAGAACTTTCCTCTGATGTCTGGTTTCCATATTAAAATGTCCTCCCTGTGTGAGAATAAAGTTGTTTCCTGCAAAAATAGAAGGGCATCAGATGGGATCCATGAGGATATGGAAGGTAAAAAATCAGCCTTGTTATTGATGAAATCAGCAACAGTTGCATTTTCTGGAATTATGGTTTGGGCATGGTGAACAAAATCCTCCATGGTACCCCAATCAGACCATTTTGTCTTCCAGAAACTACATTTTCCTGAACCATGCAATTAATACTCTAATGTGTTGTGAAGCAAATTCATCAACTAGGCAGATTCTTTTCCATGTAGGTGATGATCTATATGACATGGGTAAAGATGCAATAAATAGAGTCCAAGGAGCAGATGCAATTTGGAACTTCCACCATAGTTTAACAGAACATGCATGTATGATGGTGGAAAAAGACCTAGTACCCAAACCATTTTGTGTGATAGGAAAACAAAGATCACTCCATTTTCTCCAGGTTTTCTTAGGTTTTAAATCTGATTCACCCCAGAAGAAAATGGAAATCAATCTTGTAATGACCTTGATAATGTGTTTTGTTGGTGTTAACACAAAAAACGTGCTGAGGAAGAGAATAGATGCAGAATTTTATAAGAGTGAGCTTCCCCCCTGAAGATAACCATCTATTTTTCCAATTATTGAGCCTTTTCTCAACCATTTCCACCACAGGTTGGAAATGGATGTTTAGAGCTCTACCTTGGATGATTGGACATCCAAGGTATTTAAAAGGAAAGCTACCTTTTTTCATGCCTAAAATGTTCCTAATCTGATGGATTTTAGCTACTGATGCATTCCTTCCTACAAAAAAAATCACTTTTTTCAAAGTTTATTTTCTGTTCAGTCACAGTTTCAAACTGAACTAAAAAGGCTTTTAATGTAATGAGACCCTTTTTTGAGGCTTTCATGAAAATTACTGTATCATCAGCATAGGACAAATGAGAAATGTTAATTGCATTTCTTGGTAAATCATAAAAATGAAGCTTACCCGTACAAAATGCAAATGAAATACTCCTAGTGAAAGCTTCAGAGAACAAGTTAAAGAGAAAAGGAGAAAGGGGATCCCCTTGCTTTATACCTCTGGTTGGTTTGAAAAAACCACATGGCTTACCATTTATCAAGACTGAGAACCAGCTCTGTGCTAGGTTTTTCAATATGCAGTGAACAAAAAGACCATGAAAACCAAACTTAAGAATGACACTATTTAAAAATGACCAACTAACTCTATCAAAGGCCTTCTTGAGGTCCAGTTTCAGTATGCAGTTAGGGTCCCTGGACTTCCTGTTTATGTGTCTAACCATTTCATTTAGATACAAAACATTGTCTGAAATGTCCCTATCTCTCATAAAAGTTGTTTGGTTAGGAGAAATCAACTTATACATAAGTGGCTTCATCCTTTCCATCAGTAGCTTAGTAAAAATTTTGTTGATCACATTTGAAAGAGAGATGGGCCTAAAATCATCAAAGGTCATGGGGGAGATTTTTTTGGGGATAAGTGTTATCCAGGTGGAGGAGATGCCTCTGGGAATGTCAGCAGTTGAAATAAATTCATTTACTGCCTTAGTGACATCCATAGCTATTATATCCCAACACTTAATGTAAAAAGATGCAGTGAAACCATCAGGGCCAGGAGCACTGTTTTTATTAAGTCCAAAAACAATGCTCCTGACCTCTTCATGGGTGGCTGGGAGGAGTAATCTATCATTATCCTCTTGAGTTATACAGCTTGGGATTTGGGAAAGAAAGTGGGAGTAAAACAATCCTTGATCTGGATGACTGTCAGAGGATAGTAGCTGTTCATAGTATGAGACTGCCTCACTTTCTATTTCCTGGTTATCATCTAACCATCTACCATCCCGTGCTTTGACTTTAGTGATGCCTAGTATCTTCCTCTTCTCTTTTACAGAGTTGTGGAAAAAACTGGTGTTTTCATCACCATCCTTTAACCATTTCACTCTGGATTTGTGTTTCCAGAAGTGCTTTCTCTCCTTGATTGCTCTAATGAGTAGAGCTTTCTTTCTATTTAAATCAGAGAGCTCAAGGTCATTTGTAAAGGTGTCATATTGTATTTACATTGTTGTTAATATCCCCAAAAACCTCTCTATTCCAGATTTTTAGGCTTCTTTTGAGTCTCTGTAGCTTTAAGAAAAAACCTAGCATACCATCTTCATTAATAAATTGTTCCCAATTTTCTTGAATGAAAGGTATTAGTTCTTTTCTTTTTAGCCATGTATTAAGAAATCTAAAAGGCCTGGGGCTGGATATAATGTTACTGCCAATTTGTAAAAACAAAGGGCAATGATCTGAGGACTGTTTATTCAAAACTTGGATAGATGAGGATGGAAACCTTAAATTCCAAGAAGAAGTGCACAGTCCTCTATCCAGTTTCTCTATTGTAGGGTTTCTAAGCCTAGCATTAGTCCAAGTAAACAGGTTGCCAACAGTATTGACATTTTCTAGTGCTAGAGTGTCAATAAATTGGTTGAATTCAGATATGCTAGTGAGATTAGGAGAGGATGGTCCCTTGTATTCAGAAATAGAGGTCATAGCATTAAAATCTCCAATGAAGATAATATCAGGGACAAGAATCAGTTTAAGACTATTCCATAATTCTCTCCTACCACATACATTTCTAGCACCATAGATAAAAGCAGCATCAAAAGAAGCAGAAGTAGTTTGGCATGAAATGGAGACTTGTAAGAATTGAGCATGGTCTAGTTTTAAATTGACATCCAAATCATCATTCCACATAAGCCAAATTTTTCCAGAGCTAGCATGCAAAAAGTGAGTAAAATGAAGCCTTTTCATGTACACATTGCATGTATCATTCCTATGTTGAGGTTCAATTATGCAAATGAGTTGGAAGTTATGCTTAAGTATCATGCTTTCCAATCTATCCATAGAGGTATCCATTCCTCTGATGTTCCAAACAAGCATTTTATTTTTAAGAGTTGTACTCATCATTGAAAAGAGTTTTTATTGTTTTTTGAAGTTCCAGTCATAAATCTATTAACCTGAGTGAAAAAGGTCCTAAGTGGGGCCTTTGTTGTACTCACATTTCCCTTACCATGAGCATTTGATGATTGTGGGGATGCAGTGGTAGAGAGATCAATTTCTTCCTTAGAGCTATCTGAGAGAGACTCATCAGCTTCTATGAAAATGTCATTTTCTGTGAGCTTTACTTCATCCTCCTCCATAATTAATGGTAGAAACATGTTCCTGTTCCTTGGTTGAGACATGAAGAGAAATTGATCAGTATTATAGGGGTTAATGGGAGAGGAGTTACCTGAAACCATTTTTAGGTTCAAATCATCCCTGGAAACATGGAGTAATTTCCTTTGTTTAGGGGTGATGAAACCATCAGATGGAGGACCATTTGGAATATGGTCATGGTCTGAGAGTGGAGATTCAGGTACAACTTCAGAGCTAGAGTGTGCATGTTTGAGAGATTGAGAACCACCAGAGGAAACCTCAGTCTGTGAATTGACCTGAGAGTTATCATTGATATGGATTGGGTTATTTGCCACTGGTTTAGGCACATAGATTCTCTTAGGCTTCTGTTGTTTCTTGAAATAGTTGGAGTTGCCCCTAGGGCCAAGGGAAAGGGTGTGTTTAAGCTTGAGCATGAATGGTTTTTGCCTTTTCCATTGCAGATGTCCCTGAAGTTCCACCATTGTGAACCATTTGAACCAAGTTCTCATGAACCATTGAAACAGGAACCAGGTTCTCATGAACCATTGAAACTGGCACAGGGATCACCTGAACCACTTCAGTAGCCAAAGGCTCCTTATCTTTTCTAGCAGCATTCACTCTCTGCTCCCCCATTCCTTGAATGTCACTATGAGGATCTCTATTATCTGTCCATGGCTGTCTAGTTTTCTTAAACTCAGGATGGAGTTGGATGCATTGATCTTCATGGTGACCTATGCATCTACAGTGAGAGCAATAGTAAGGGAGGTCTTCAAACTCTATTGGCAGTTTCTCTACTCCATATTCTACACCATTTTCCTCAATTCCAACTCTAATATAACTAGGTAATCTCTGTTTGACATCAACCTCAACACAAATCTTTATAACAGAGGGCCTAGATAGAGTGGCAGTGGCTAAGTCCATTTTTATAAATTTCCCAATCTGATTACCCATAGACTGAATCATAGAGTGATTGTAGAAAAATATAGGTACCTTTGGGATGTTGACCCAAACTGGGACAATAGAGCTTTCTGATTCTGGAGAGAAATCAACTGTCCATTTCAAGACCTTCATAGGAGAGCCACTGAAGATCCAGTTCCCCTTCAACCATAGTCTCTGATAGTCATCCTTGAATTCAAACCTGATCAAGATGTGTCTGGGATCAATATAGCCCAGTTGATATCTCCCTTTGAAATCCACCGACTTGAAAGCCGCTTGCAGTGATTCCATACTGGGTTTCCCCCTCGTAAACTTCCTCACTAACGCATTCTTGTAGTGAGCTGCGAGTTTAATCTGTATTTTTCAAAAACCAAAGCAAGGCTCTAAGGGTTTTTAATATAATCTGAATTTTATTAAATTATATTTTTACTAAATTGAGTTGATATAAATTGAACTGATTTACCAGAAAGGTCAGCGAAACAAACCTAAATGAACTTGCTTGCTAATTTATTGGTCTATAATTACTCGAAAACCTCTATGAATAAAAACGGTGCATAGGTCACCATGAAGATCAATGCATCCAACTCCATCCTGAGTTTAAGAAAACTAGACAGCCATGGACAGATAATAGAGATCCTCATAGTGACATTCAAGGAATGGGGGAGCAGAGAGTGAATGCTGCTAGAAAAGATAAGGAGCCTTTGGCTACTGAAGTGGTTCAGGTGATCCCTGTGCCAGTTTCAATGGTTCATGAGAACCTGGTTCCTGTTTCAATGGTTCATGAGAACTTGGTTCGGGAGGAAGTTGAGATTCTCCATCGATCTCCACTTTCTCTCTCTAGAAAAGTCTTAGAGAGAGGTCTTTCACTTCTGGGGAAATTAGCCTTCAAAATTAGGGTTATTTTTTCCCCAAATTCAATCCCAAATTTGATTGAATAGTTCGTTAGTTACCAAATCGGTTCAATTGGAGTCACATTATGCAAAGATCAAGGGTACCCACTTAATAGTGGTGGAATATTAGAGATCGTGGATGGTATCGATTCAAAGCCAATCAGAATGGTTTGAACTCGTGGAGGTCTTGTAGTGTTCTGGATCGTCTCAATTTCTACTGTCCAAGGGCACGCTGAATCAGAAGTGTAGGGTGGAAGGCGATAGTCTGGGCGCGCACTGATCGGAGGGAGGTCCCCTTCACAGGTATCTTTCAGCTGGTCTAAGGCTCGTTCTAGCTTCGGCAGCATGAACCTGGAGTTTTCAAGATAGGAGTATTGATATTTTAGAAACCATCATCATTGCTCCTCGGTTCTCTTTCCCAAGAATGGAATAGGCGGCTTGTTTCTGAAAAGATCCATTTTGGGCAACATTGGTTCTACAAAAAGGTACTTTTCTGTCCATAGTGCTCTTTTCCATTCCTTTATTCAAGCCTTTCATAGGAATCTAGGTTCTAGTAATTGCATTGTCGAGATTTTGGATTTCCCAAAATAATCATGGAAATCAAATCAAGTGGATGGGGTAAAAAGAAGAGGAAATTTAAGGAGACGGGGTGGCAACGGTCGAGTCTTAGAACCACGGCTATAAATAGGACGAAGCCTGGCATCTCATTTCCCAGTAACAAAACAAAAGTTCTTTCTTACTCGTTTCAAGAACTTTGGAAAATTAAGGAAAAAATGTCGTTTGGTACTACGGAGCACTTGCCTGAGTTCAATATCCAGCATCCCCACCCGGAATACGCAGAGGAACTTAGGGAGGAGTCCAACCAGTCAGCCGACCTTGATGCTATCATAAGGCCGATCAGAAGGGGTGAAGTTGTCCGTTTCACCCAGGCGGACATTGAAGATGGTGCTGTTATGTCTCAGAACTGTCTTCTTGGCTATTGGGTGGATGACAGAAACTTCAGTCTCAATAGGATGAGGGAATACGTTGCTGAGTTCTGGAGAATGGAGGTTACTGTTCAACACAGGTGCGAGAATTTCTTCATCTTCAAGTTCAGAACCAGGGAAGAGGCTCTTGCAGTGTTGCATAGGAGTCCTTTTTCGGTTGATGGAGGACTACTGGCGCTGAGGAGATATGGAGCCGGTATCTCGCTCAGAAGGATTACGGTGGAAAAAATCAAGATAGCTGTCCAGTTGCATGGGCTCCCAGGTGAATACTTCGCACCACGAGCAGCCATTAAAGCTGCAAATGCAGCAGGGGAGATCATTGACATTGACATAGATGTCAGGCCAGCTGAGGACATCAAATACTTGAGAGCGACGATGTGGGTCCGCCCTGAAGATCCCCTGATCTCTGGTTACTACGTTGACCTGGTTTCAGGGAGTAGAATCTGGTTGGATGCAAGGTATGAAAGATTGCATAGATTCTGCAGGAGATGTGGTGTAATTGGTCACTTGCTGAGCCGCTGCCCCATCGCTACCAATGGTGATCTGGATGCCTTCATAGAAAACAGGGTTCAGCGACACAATGCTGAAAGAGGCACAGATATCTTATATGACTCCAATAGAGAGATGTTCCCGGCGGCGATGAATGCACACAGAAATCACCCAGGAAGAAGAAACACCAATGTGCCAGCAGATTACATGGCGACAAGGTGGCAGAGATACAGGGAACTCCCAGATAGTGAGGTGCAGGAAGGCTTCCTCTTCTCAATGAGGACTGAAGGTCATTTACCTAGGGCTCACTATGTGGGAGTCCAAGGTGGGCATGCTGCGGCTCCTTTTCAACAGGATTTCTTTGATCCCTATTTTGGGACTGGCCCGCCGGTTAACGTGCAGGGCCAACAAGAAGATCTGGTGGAGGAAGATATTCAATCAAATGATGTGTTCATGGACCAGGAAATGGAGGTCATCGACTCAAATTCGGAAGAGGCAGGAGATTTGATGGTGGTTCCTCTGAATCCATCTCCAATCCAGATGCTCCATGTCACTGGTGCTGACTCATAAGTAGGAGGGAATTTCCAGCTCATAGAAATCCCTGGAAACCTACAGCGTGTGGAAGAATTCTTACTGTTTAGTCAAGCAACTAATGCCCCCGTGGATCACCTTCAGAATCAAGAAGATCAAGTTGTCCCGGATATTAGTCAGGTGGAGGTAGAAGAAGCTATAGAGGTCACAACTTTGGTCCAGTTGGATAATGTAGTGGCCATTGGAGAGCGAGAGATAGAAGTCCCTGCTCTGGAAGGCCATGGGGTGGGACAAGAAACGTCGGTATATAATTCCCTGATAGCAGAACAACAGGAAGATCTGGTGGCGGTGAATAGGCAAGCGTGGAGCTCCCTCCCTGTCTCTGATGATGATCAGTATGACCCAGTGGTGGGGTGGCTAAACAAAGGAAGCCATGATTTGTCAAGATTCTCGTCGTCTGAGGATGAACCCTATCACCTAGAAGAGAGCTCTCCCATCCCTAGGACAGAACTGCGAGATTCTGAAACTGATGGTGCTAAAAGCAAGAATAGCAGCCACGTTTCGAGTATCAGCAGCAACTCCTACTCAGATATGGACGTCAGTCCTAAGGGAGTTTTTGAACTTGGAGAATCTAGCAGGCCCAGAGGGAGAATCAGAAGAAGCCCATCCCCAGAAATCAGATCATCCAAAAGCTCCAGCTCTAGCTCGAACTTAAGTGGTCAAAAGAGAAAGAGAAACAGAAGGATGCCGCCAGTCAAGAGAGTGCAACCTCCACAGGTCCGAGTGATGAGGACGCTGAAAAAGAAGCTCCCCGGTATAAAATTTGGAAAGTGGGTAAGGCAGCCTACCTGGGATGAGGTAGAGGAGAGGACACTGAAGAAAAAGGCCAAGTTATCAGACGCTGAGGACTCTAGTGTTGACGGAGACTCAAGGTTCAATTCTGATGATGATAGAATTCAGGTGGCTTGGAGACTTCCCATTCTTAGGCCGGCTTTCTCTGACCCTATCAAGGAGCGGAAAAAGGAGGTAGGAATTAAAAGAGCTAGATCAGAAGGCCCCACAGAGAAATACCTAGTTGGGGATGATGGGGCTGGTTTCAGGAAAAAGGCCAAGTTCACTCTCCAATTGTTCTCAAGTTCAGAGATGTCCTCCCTGAAAGAACCTGAGCTTGAAGATGATGCGGAGAGTGTAATTAAACATGTGATAAGCCAATCTAAAGTGGAGGTGAGTGCAGATTCCCAGACCGCAGGAGGGAATGCAACCCAGAACCAGCAGGCAGAGCAGGAGGAAGTGAGCAACAATGAGGTTCCCTCTGGTGAGAATCTCCAAAGGGAGGAATTTGCTGATAGAGTCGCTGAAGAAACACCAGATGGAGCTGGTATCATTGAAGAGGAGGAAGAGCTAGGTGGCACTGGTGGCAGTGCAAGAGGAAGGACTCTTAGGTTTTGTTTCTTTGTCAAGCTGAGGTCTCAGGAGGCTGAACCAAATCAGCCCCAACAGGGGCCATGATAGGCGTTTCGTGGAATTGTAGAGGCCTGAATAAGGCTTCTACAAAACAGATGGTCTCCCGTTTGGTCAAGCAGTATAAACCAAGTTTTCTAGGGCTCTTGGAAACAAAAATGTCAGCCGAGAGAATGGTGGCCTGGAAGGAAAGCTCTGGATTTAGCAAGGTGATTGCTGTTGGATCAGATGGGAGATCAGGTGGAATGGCCTTACTGTGGAATGATGAAGTTGATCTAGAAGTTCTAGTTTCTAATAAGAATTTTACTTTTGCTGTTATCACTAGTGCACCACATGAAAAATGGTGCTTAGGACTAGTGTATGGAGCCCCAGTTCAATCTGATAGGGCTTTGATTTGGAATAACATCAAGCTTTTGTCGTATTTCGTAGATTTCCCTTTAGTTCTATTAGGAGATTTCAACCAAGTTCTTAGCCAGACAGATAAAATGGGAGGTCTGCCTGTGCCAGAAGACATCAATACTGAACTTCATTCTCTCATTGAAGAGAAAGGACTGAGAGAGGTTGAACAGATTGGATTATGGTACACTTGGTCTAATAAGAGAGAAGAACCAGATACCATAGTGGAAAGATTAGACAGGGCTTTCGGCAATAAGGAATGGTTTGAGTTATTCCCCAACTCCAGGGTTAATAATCTACCAATTATTGGCTCTGACCACAGCCCTCTGCTAATTGACACTAATCCTACAAGAAGAAAGAGAAGAAAGAACATCAGATTTGAATCCTTCTGGGCTAAGATGGAGCAAGCTGATCAAATAGTCAGAAGAGTTTGGAACTACCAAAAAGCAGCTCAACAAGCCCTTTCCCCCACTCAGTTCCTGGATGATAGCTTAAAATTCTCAATGCTACATCTTGCCAATTGGCATAGGAATACCTTTGGTCAAATGGAGGCAAGAATTAAACAACTCACCAGTAAACTAGAGGCCCTTCAGAGAAGCAGCAATATGAGCAGGTACTCTGATGTGCTAAAACAGACTGAAGTGGAGCTTGAGGATCTCCTTCAGAAGCAATCAGACTACTGGCAACAGAGAGCTAAAGTGAATTGGATGATTCAAGGAGAAAAGAACACCTCCTTTTATCATAAATGGGCAACCAGGAGGAAAAACACAAATATGATCCAAGGCATACTAAAGGAGGATGGTGTTTGGACAGTCAAGGAAGATGAAGTTATTAACACCATCACAGATCACCTTAAAGCTGTTTTCACTACCCCTGATTGGTTCCCTCACGGTCCGGCTGGGGACATTCAGGAATCTGAGTTCCTAAACATGAATGTCAAGAAATTATCTGAGCATCAGAGATCTTTGTTAAGTAAACAGTTTAGTAGAGAGGAAGTTAAAAAGGCAGTCTTTAAGATGAAATCATGGACCTCCCCAGGAGAGGATGGAATCCCAGCTGGATTCTATAAGAGGTATTGGAGGACTGTTGGGAATGATCTCACTGACAGCATTTTAAACATCCTGAATGGAAATGGAATGCCACTTCATTGGAATAGAACTCAGCTGGTAATGATCCCTAAGAAGAAATTGCCTCAGATGGCTGCTGATTTTAGACCTATTGCTTTATGTACGGTCAAGTATAAAATCATTGCCAAAATCTTATCTACCAGATTGAAAGGGAGTATTGGTAGCTTAATATCAGAGTCTCAGAATGGTTTTGTTCCAAAAAGAAGCATTACTGAAAATGTGCTCCTGGCTCATGAAGTGGTTCATAGTTTGAGAAACAAGAAGAAGGGTGGCAAAGGAATAGCTGCAGTTAAACTGGACATGTCTAAGGCTTATGACAGGCTATCTTGGAATTTCTTAGAGAAAGCTTTAACCCATATGGGCTTCCCTAACAACTGGATCAACCTCATTATGGATTGTGTTCAGTCTGTGAGTTATCAAGTAGTGGTCAATGGAAGCACTTCCCCCTCTTTCTCTCCAAACAAAGGTCTGAGACAAGGTTGTCCTCTATCCCCTTACCTCTTCATTATAGCGCAGCAGTTTATGTCTGCTTGGCTAGAGGCCAAGGTAGAGTCAAACAAAAATCTGGGAGTACAGTTATCAAGAGGTGGTCCCAGGATCAGTCATCTAATGTATGCAGATGATTGCATACTATTCACAGAGGTAAACTATCAGGCCACTACTGATATTGCCAAGACTTTGGATCTGTATGCAAGATTTTCTGGGCAAAGACTCAATTTTGAGAAATGTTCTATCCTTTTTAGCCCTAACACCCCAGATGAGCTCAAGAAACACATGCACTACTCACTGAATATTCATAACTCTGGTCTGGGAGGAAAATACCTAGGTGTTCTGATCAACTTTCAGGAACAGAAAAGAGAGATTTTTCAGGGACTAATCAACAAACTCAAGGAAAAGTATGGATCCTGGAAAGCTAAGTTGTTGAATCTACCAGGAAGAATTACCTTGGCTAAACATGTGCTTGGCTCTCTCTCCATATACCCACTGAGTATTTTCAGAATCCCTAAGTTCATCCTAAAGAAAATGGATCAAATGACTGCAACCTTCATCTGGAAAGGGGAGCTGGAAGGCAGAACTATTCACTGGAAATCTTGGAAGACAATCACAAAATCCAAGCAGGAAGGTGGACTGGGAATCAGATCAGCTCAGGGAATGAATAAAGCACTACTAGCTAAGCATGTGTGGAATATTATGAGGGATAATAACTCATTGCTGGTCAGGGTCTACAAGGCCAAATACTTAAAAAACATTGGAATCACTAGGGTTACAGTGAAATCTGGGGACTCTTGGGGCTGGAGATCAATTGTGAGCTCTAGAGACTTGATTTTGAATAACCTGGGATGGAAGATAAACAATGGAAGGAGAACCAGATTGGAGGACCAATGGATTCCCTCTATACACAATCCCTTGGGTGAAGACAATCATGTAGCCTAAAACACTGATTTAAGAGTGGAACATCTCATTCAGAATGACAGAACTTGGAGAACACCTTTAGTCAGAGCTATATTTCCCCCTCAGATAGTTCCTCACATTTTAGCTCAGAGGATTCCCAGAAATTCAGAAACCCCTGATGAACCAATTTGGAGAGAGAATAGGAATGGAATTTACTCAGTCAAGAAGGGTTATCATCTAGCTATGGCCACTATAGGTTGCCCTGACTTAAGAAGAAAGAGCTTATGGGACAGGATCTGGAACCTCAAAGTGCCATACAAGCTATGTGTATTTCTGTGGAGATTATGCAGCAAAGCTCTGCCTACAGCAGTAAATCTACATAGAAGAAAAATCATTGACTCTTCACTATGTGCTAGATGTGGTTCCACTGAGGAGGATGAAATGCACCTCTTTATCCATTGTAATGAGTCAGTGGAGTTTTGGGAATCTTCACCAGTTAAACTCACAGATGATGGCTCACAAAGATGGAAGTTTGTAGACTGGTTCCAAGCTTGGGTGGAGAGAAATCCAGCAAAGGAAAACCTCAGCATGGTGGCATTTCTTCTATGGGAGATCTGGATTCAGAGAAATAAAAAAGCAATGGAAGATGTTCACCTAGAACCTAGAACCTGCTTGCAGGTAGCTCTAGCAAAATACACGATGTTCAAAAAACAGGCTGTGGTCAGCGAACCTGAAGGAGAAGAACCAGCAGATCCTCCTGAACTAGTTGAGGTCATCGACAGGCCAACAGATCACACTTTCGATTCTTCTTTCACTACTGAACCATGTTTCGAAGCCCTAGTGATGGTGGACGGTTCATTCCAAAAGAGAAGAAACATTGGCACTGCAGGTTGGTCTATTAGATCAGGTGACAGGGTCATCACTGGCTCTGATTTCTTCATCAGCACGTCACCACTCCATGCAGAGGCTGAAGCTTGCTGGAGGGCAATTAAAGCAGCGGAAAGAACTAAAGTTCTCAGCATTCGACTGCTCACGGATTCATCCGAATTATTGGCGGCACTCAGAGATGTGGAGTTAGCGCCTTGGGAGATTAGAAATATTGTGGAAGACATTAGATGGCTCCTTCGATATTCTTTTCTTTCTTCTAGATTTATGAAAGTTAGTAGAAGTGTACTAGGTAAGGAACATGATGTAGCCATAAGGCTAAATCGCAACATGTGTAATTTTTAATGTTTTATATATAAAGCTTACTTTCAAAAAAAAAAAAGAGAACTTGGTTCAAATGGTTCACCTCTATCGATCTTGCACCGTTTATATTTCTGTAAGGTTCTATTCTACCGAGGTTGATTGATTTTTTTTTTCCAGTTAAGATGAGTTTAGATAAGTTCAGATAAGTTTAAATGATTTGTTTTCAGTTAAGTAAATTTATTTCTTTTTCAATTCAGTTCAGTTCAAATCTGTTGGATATTTTTATATTTTTCATGTCATAAATTCAGTTCAGTTCTATTCAATTTGTATATTATAATAATTTAAATAATGCTAAAATATTATGTGGTTTTACCAGAAAGGTCAGCGAAACAAACCTAAATGAACTTGCTTGCTAATTTATTGGTCTATAATTACTCGAAAACCTCTATGAATAGGGTTTGCAAAGCACACGATCTTGCACCGTTTATATTTCTGTAAGGTTCTATTCTACCGAGGTTAATTGATTTTTTTTTTCCAGTTAAGATGAGTTTAGATAAGTTTAGATAAGTTTAAATGATTTATTTTCAGTTAAGTAAACTTATTTCTTTTTCAATTCAGTTCAGTTCAAATCTGTTGGATATTTTTATATTTTTTCATGTCATAAATTCAGTTCAGTTCTATTCAATTTGTATATTATAATAATTTAAATAATGCTAAAATATTATGTGGTTTTACTATCATGCGTCGTAGACCCTGTTCTCTTGAGCTTAATTATTAATATCAGTTCAGTACTTCAGTTTAGTTTGGTTTCAGTAAAAATATGATTTGATGAAATTTAGATTAATTAATCCCCGATTATACATTTATTTTCACTTCAATTCAGTTCAATTCAGCTTAGTTCAACAAAAAATAATTTGATGAAATTAAGGTTATTTAGTCATACCGATTCTTTTTGTCAACACATTAAATTTCAGTTCAATTTAATAAAATTAAGGTAATTTAGTCATAAGGCCAATTCTTTTTCTCTTAACACATCAATGAGGATTACATAAATAACTAACTAATAATTAGGCATGCCAATGTGGATAAGTTATTCAATGTTTTTTTTTTTGGATTAAACCACCATAGGTGAGAGGATTATATTGGCTTCCTCATGCCGTAAACAACAAATTGAAAATAGTACAATCCGCTGCCAAGCACAGTGCGGATACGAACTAGAACCCTAAAGTAAGGAAACTAGGGGTGATTAACAGCACCAAAGGTAAGAGGTAACTCCACAGGTGGAGGCGATAAGTGGGACTTCGGAGAATTTTCTAACAGTCTAACAATTCTAAATTTTCTACGTGTCTAATGCCGGTAATAACATATCTATAAAACTACTCTATGAAACTACAAATAAAATAGGGATAAAAGGAATAAGGTTAAAACTACCCACATTTCCAACCAATGCTGGTATCATGGATGTCTGGCAGTATACAAATATTAGATTACGCTAAGATATTATCTTCCCCTTCCGAAAAGTCTCACGGAACCCTCACTTTCCAGTCATCTCATGGTAAAAGAGATTTTCCAAAGAAAGCAAACGAGAGTAATAAGTACGTCCGAAAAACTATCTAACATGTATGAATCTGTTAAACAGTTCCATCGGTCTACAGATCTGAAGCAAAATCGTCAAAAAGTAAGTTAACAAACTACTTAACACTCGAATTTCTCCTAATTGCTTATAAACCAGATCTTGAGCCAAAAACAGTTTAATCGAGCAAAAAGGATCCGTCGGAAAACCATAATTGGCAGATAGCATTCATCTAATATAGCAACAAAAGACCCAAATAAGTAAGCTCATGCCCTGACGAAATAAAGAAAACTGGAAAAAAAAAAACCAAAATGCAAATAAAATTAAATTAAAAATCAGAGGTTTCCTCACTGCGGCGAGTCTGGCCGGACCACCAGGAAACCGGCAGCTTAGGCCGGTTGTCCTTTTTCCGGCGAGATCGGTGTGACGGCGGAGTGGCTTGGCTCCTCCTATTGGTTCCGGCGTCATTTTGGCCCAATCGAAACTTGCTCGGGCGTTGGTAAATGGCTGGATCGGGGGACGTCTCACCGATCTAGATCTGGAGAGCTGTGTGTTGCTCCTGGTGGACTTGGGATGCCGAATAGCTGCCGGATCTGGACGTCGCTGCTGCCGTGATGCCGTTATGATGACGACGGGAGGTGGCTTCAACGTCGGACTTGTACGTCGTAAGGGAGCAAAGGGGAGGGTTGTCTCGGGTAGAAGGGAGGAAGGGGTGGTCAGATTAACTAGGTAGGGGCGGCGGGGTGACCGGCACGGCGGAGGTTGCCGGCGGCCACCCCTCCAAAAGGGGATCTGGTTTTTTTGGTTTTGCGAGAGGGAGAGCACCTGGAGAGAGAAAATTGAACGTTGGATAAGTTATCCAATGGATAACCCATATCCATATACAATTTTAACTTATTGGATAAGACTTATTGGATGATGAGCTTATTGGATAAAAAATTAAATGGATTAAATGGGTAATTAGCTTATTGGATAAAGACTTATTGGATAATTAGATTATTGGATAATTAGATAAACGAGTAAATGGATATAGATAACGGTTATCCATTGAAGAATTTGAATCAAACAACCCATTTGGATCAAAAACACATATAACCTAGTAATAATCAAATATCAATCGTTGCTTCATATGCGATATTGATAGAATTATTTACATTATATAAATTGTGTTAAATGTTATTTTCATTTTCGATATAACACGGTATCAAACAAACAACCTAGTATAAAACAAAAAAATATTGTACATATCAAACTGCATCACATATTTTACACTTCGTTTTTTTTTTAAAGATAACCACCATTGGTGGTGGGAGTTATATTGGCTTCCCCATGCGTTTTAAATGACCAAAAAGAAAACAGAGTTACAAAGCTGCATACAAGTAAGGCCTATAGCACAGTGCAGCTAAATAGAGGCCTACTCTAAGGCATCTATGGTGTAGTATTACTACACAAGGCACAAGTAGGTGCCTTCAAAAAGAAAGATAGAAGCAAAGCTTCTCCTTCTATACAACAAAAAATGGTGGTAAAATAATTGACAGGAAGCTTTCAACTACTTGTTTGTTAGTGATTTCATGAGCAAACACAAAATCACAAATATTTTACACTTCGTAGCGATAACACTATTAGTTACATTTTTCAAATTTTGTTAAATTTATTTTTCCATTTTCGACGTAAAATGGTACCTAGTAAACAACCTAGTACAAATCAAACTAACATAGTACCAATCAAAACTATCGATTGTTTTATATATCATAGTTATACCATTGTCAAAACTAATCTTGCATGAGTTCGTTTATATTTTAAAAGTAACATGGTATCAAACAAATTAATCTAGTATCAATCAAATCAACCTAGTACCAATCAAATCAACCTAATTTAATTTATCTTTAAGAAATTATGGATATTAAGAAAGAAATAAGTTCATGAGAACATAGACTTAATATTTTCACGTCAGTTCAGTTTAGTACGGTTGAGTTCGGCTCATTAAAATCAAACTCGAAATAATTAAGTCATGCGATTTATTAGAAATTGATCCAATAAATCAATGAGTTTTATCCATTGGATAAATGGGTATATTATCCATTAAAATTGTATCAATGGATAATTAGACTCAATGGATAATTATCAATTTAATCCATTTAATAAACGGATCAAATAAATAATTATCCATTGGATATGAATTACGGATATACCCGTTTTATCAGTTTGACAGGCCTACTAATAATTAATATATATCCTAACAAGATCATTATCAAGATGAGGGTATTAAAGAAAAATGGGATTAATGGCTGGCCTAATGCATACACAAGCGCATTCCATTAACAGGGTTTGACTCCATTACTTAAACATATATAATCGAATTCGTGGGAGAAGTTAAGCTTGTGCCACGTCTCTATCTTTTAGGTGGTAAATAAAATAAAATAAATTTATTTTTATTATTTATGACCATGTAAATATAGTATTATTCTACATTGTTGGAGCTGAGTCATGAAAGTATAATTACACAATGGAAATGGAGAGGCTAATAAGCACAAAGAAATGGATCCCATATTACACTGTTGACAAATGTGTGGCCAACAGTTAATCAAAGAATGAATGGCTAATTACATGAGATTTTCGAATTTGATTGGAGACATTATTAAGTGAGTTCCGCCTCATTGTCGTCTCTTATTTTTTCCTGAAATCTGGAGGATTATTGACGGCTCCTCAACCCAAATAAAATTAAAATACAAGATTGCCCAAAGGCGGATGAGCCCGAAAGCTATGGTGTCCGAAGGCTTTTGAGCCTGAAAGCTGTGTTGCCCGAAGGCATTAAAGCCTCATTGTCGTCTCACACAAATTACACTCATTTCATACACAAAGGATTAAGAAATAAATAAACCATGATAAAGAAAAAAAATTGATGAGGTGGGGAGGGGTTGTTTGTGGTAGGTTTTTTGAGGGAAATAAGTGTTGGTATTGTGTTTGAATATATTTTGCGATTCACGTAACCCATTATGGGTCTGAGGATGGAGTCACCCCGGCCCGACGGTATGAGATGAGCATTGTTTAGGTTTCTATTGGTCCATTAGTTTCTGACTTAGTTCAGATAGATTAGGGTTATGGTTTAGCATATTATAATTATGATTTTGCCGTTTCTAGTTACCTATCATCCATAGGGATTATGTATCTGGTCTATCAATGAAATTTGTCTCTTTCTATCGTGGATGTAGTTGTAACTGGTGAACCACGTAAATTCCTAGGTTCTCGTTTTACGTTCTTATTTATTCTTTCTCCTATTCACATAACAATAAGAATGAAATGTTGCACTTGAGAAGTTATTAACTTATTCCAATAGAAACACTACATTTTCATGTTATAGAACAATTACAATTTACAAGTGAGTTTTGACCTTAAAAAGGTTATTTTATATAATTATATAATTATTTTTTATGTATTTTGTGTAACATGTTTTTGTATTTATATATAATAAAAATGTATATGTGTGTATCATGTTTTAAGCTTTAATATACTATTTAATATTAAAAACATTTGTTTCTAATTGATGGGAAATATAGTCTAATTCAAAAAACATGCTCCAATTATTAATTAATATAATATACACCAAACTTGATAAAAAAAAATACTACATCAAACATTGTGATCACTCACACTAGTACTGGTTTCTTAAAAGACGACAAAATCTTTGGAAAAGTTTTCATGAATTTGTGTCATTCCACCAACAGAATTCATCTGACTTGGTGTCAATCCTTGTCGGTGCGTTTCCCCGTCCTTCCCAGCTTCAACTCACTTTCATTCTTTCTTTTTTATGTATGATCATAAAATTTTGAATATGATCTAAAGATGAAATTCCGAACGCTGCTATTTATGGTCTTTAAAAGTTGTAACGTAGAATTTGATGTTACGGAAGAATACTGATATCCAATATTTTTAATCTTCTTTTTAAAAGCTGAAAAAAATATAACGAATCAAACAATTTAGCGGTTTACCGCCACAAACTTTTGACTGCGTGTAACGTAGAATTGTAGGTTACAGAAAAATGTCCAAAATTGCTTTATTTTCAACTCAGTAAATCAAACTAGTCCGACGCCGAAAAGGCGCATGCATTGCAGCATTTTCCATCCAGCTGCTGCTTGTTCAATAAACTGTTAAAACTGGAATTAAAACTTCTCCTTTCTCCTCACCTCATTATCCGAATAAGAAAAGTTAAAGTGAACAGCTTAAACTATAAATGCCATCACCAAGGCGTGCTGATCGGGTCCTGCTGCAAGGCTTTCTGGACGAGCTCTTTCTGCTCCTTGACGTGGACACTCAGGAAGCCGGTGGCTGTGGCAGCAGATGGACCACGTCCAGCGTATTTGATATCATTCATATCACCTCTTCCCAATGCTCTCATCGCGGTAGCAAGGCGAAGTGCAACATAATTGTATGCACCCATGTTCATGTGCTCTTCCTGGCACCAAACGATCTCAGCATCTGAAAAGATCACAAAGGTTAGCTATGATACTGATCAAACTTTCTGATTTGTAGGAGAAAAAGGTCGATATGAAAATCATAAACAGAAAGAGTTTACTTCTCATTATGGTAAAATACCAACTTTTATCAAAGCTACTTTAAGTTGAATTTTAAGTACTTACTTGGATATCGCTTCAACTCTCTCTGAATGAGGTCGTATGGGAAGGGACAGAGTTGTTCTACCCTGCATATTGCAACATCCTTCCTCTCTGACTTTTTCCTCTCTTCATCAAGTTCATAATAGATCTACAAAACAAGATTCAATCAAGGGTTAGCCTGTCTGTAAAACAGAAACCAACTTTGTTGACATCAACCTAGTCTAGTTTCATGCTATACAGTTGCATTCGACCAATATTTATGCTCTTTTGTGGAAATTCATTCAAGCCAAATAAGATATAAATAAAAGATCAAGTGAAGGTCTGCTTTTGTGTCTGGTGACATCACAGTTTAGAAGAAAAAGGAGAAGGAGCAGATGTCCAAACCTTTCCAGAGCAAAGAACCAATCTACTGATTCCCTCCTCAAGATCTGAATGAAGATTCTGATCCTTTATGAGGCGCTTGAATCTGGTGCCTTGTTTGTCAAATCCAGGATGACCCCGGACATCATCAAACTCAGAGAGGTTTGACTTGCAGTCTTTGTACCGAAGTAAATTCTTTGGAGACATCACAATAAGAGGTTTACGGAATTCCCTGTGTATCTGAGATGTAATACTAATAAGTGAGAGCCTATCCAACCACACATGAACATAAGAAACATAATGCTATACTTACTTGACGACGGAGAACATGGAAATAATTTGCTGGAGTAGTCACATTCACCACTTGCCAATTACATTCCTGAATTTGCTTTCTGAGAGTTTTGTCCATCTCCGGAATAACATAGGGGTTGTCATCACTCATCTGCCAATATGATGTTAATCAAGTCCATGAAGATAACAACTCTGACTCATAAAATCAAATGACTGATGAATAACTGAAAACACTGTGATGCATATAAAATAAAACATCCTATGTGAATAGACCATTCTACCAAGATAACCACTCCTTCCTATGTGAATATAGTAATATTCTCATTTAAATCTCCAACAAGATCAAGACAGCAAACACCATCAACCGAATTCCAAAAAACAAAAACAAAAAAAGGCAACACAAATACTAAAATTGGCAGGCAAATTCCTAAACCAAGATTACATATTTGCCACAGACCCAGCTCAGTAACCATCATCACAAACACAACAAATGCTTAAGCAACTAAATTCCAAAAGTTTGCAAAAAAATTCAAAAATAGGCAATACAAATTCCAAATGTTTAGCAACCGAACTCTTCTACCTAGATAACAAATTTCCAAGAAATTCAACAGACTCAGTTCAATAAGCAAACAAAGAAAAGAAATGGTTCAGCAACCAAATTCCAAAAGATTACAAATTTTGAAGTAAAGACAACACAAATACCAAATACTTAGCAACCGAACTCCTATATCAAGATAAAAAATTGACACCCCAAAAGTTCATAGAGAGGGAAGTGAAAGTTGACACAAGTTTAGTGATCTGAAATGCAAAGAGGATAATTATAAAACGCTACTAAAAACATACCATAAGGAAGCGTTCCAAACGAGCACTAGAATGTTCAGGGCCCTGTCCATCATAACCATGAGGCAGAAGACAAACTAAACCTGTCTGACGTAACCATTTGGCTTCTCCACTACTCAGAAACTGATCAAATATGACTTGAGCTCCATTAGAAAAATCACCAAACTGAGCCTCCCACAAAACCAGGGAATTTGGATTTTCCATCGAATAACCCAACTCAAATCCTAGAACACCAAATTCAGAGAGGGAGCTGGGAAAAGATAGATGAAATTTTATAAACATAGATCATAATATAAAAAGGAAGATCAAGAGTTAGCATGCAACAATTTACCTTTCCAGTTTTGGCTAGAAAAATAGAAAAAAAAACACAAAATAATTCTCTTTCAATGGAAAAGAAGTGAAAAACATGTAACCCACCTGTTACTCACAGTAAACATTTCCTCATTCTGATCTTTAATAATATGATCCAGAGGACAATACTTTTCTCCAGTTTCCTGATCATGAATGACAGAATGACGATGACTAAAAGTACCCCTCTCAACATCTTGACCGCTAAGTCTGACATGATTCCCTTCGACAATAAGTGTTGCAAAAGCCAGTGCCTCGGCTACTGCCCAGTCGATACCCTCCTCTGTTTCAATCATCTTAGCCCGATCATCAAAGATTCTCTTTACTGCTCTGTGAGGCTTGAAATTTTCTGGAAGGCTTGTGATCTTCTGACCAACCGTCTTTAAAATTTCTGGCTTGACTCTACAACAGTATACACACTGAATGTAAGTATGTAGAGCACTGAAACCCTGTAATGACAAAATATTCAAGAATCAAATCATACCCGGTGTTTCTGATACGAGAAATCTGTTCTGGAGACTTGAATCCATGCCAAAAGGCTGAAAGCCAGTCCCGCTTTTGAGGCACGTAATCCTTGCTGGCCAGAAATTCTTCATTAAGAATTGCCAGAACCTTGCTGCTTATTCTATCAATATCTTGTTTAGACACTTGACCGGATTCAAGGAGCTTCTTCTGGTAAATTTCCATAGCTGAAGGGTGATTTCTGATGATCTACATTCAGAAATAACATGGCTGCGTAAATGATTTATAATTGTGACAAGAAACAGACTTCAATAAAGCAGATTTCAGAAACAATTACAGTTCAAAGACTAAGCATCGAAATGGAAGAACAAACCTTATACATTGTGGGCTGGGTGAAAGATGGCTCGTCAATTTCGTTGTGACCAAACCGCCGATAACAAACAATGTCAACAACCACGTCTGAGTGAAATGTCTGCCTCCACTCTGCTGCAAGTTCACAGGCATGGACGACTGCCTCCACATCATCACCATTAACATGAAAAATTGGAGCATCCAGGGCTTTAGCAACATCGGTACAATATTGGGACGACCTCCCAGACTCCGGATCGGTAGTGAAGGCTACTTGATTATTCACCACAATGTGAATAGTACCGCCAGTAGTATAATTAGGAAGGGCACTCAGATGCAGTGTTTCATAAACAACTCCTTGACCTGCAAAGCTACCATCACCATGGATCAATATACCCATATTCTTTGTCCTGTCAGTATCATTAGAATAGTACTGTTTTGCTCTAGTTTTCCCAATCACAACAGGATCCACAGCTTCCAAGTGACTCGGATTAGCCACAAGTGACAAGTGAATTCTCTTGCCACCCCTTGTTGGACGATCATAGGAAGTACCCAGGTGATACTTCACATCACCAGTTCCAGTGTAGAGGCCAGCTTCTTCTGAAGGTTTAGTACCACCACTAAACTCACTAAATATCTGCCTCAATGGCTTGCGGACAACATTTCCCAGGACATTAAGCCTGCCTCTATGTGGCATTCCAATGACTATGTTCTCAACCCCTAGATCTGCAGACCTATCAAACATTTCCTTCATTCCAGGGATCAAAGTTTCAGCACCTTCAAGCCCAAACCTCTTGGCGGTAGTCCACTTAGTTGCCAGGAAATTCTCAAACTGAGAGCTCCACATAAGACGATCAAGGATAACCTCACGACGCTCACGATTATATTCTGTAAGTGTGGGAGTCTCAATCCTGTCCCTCAACCAATTACATTTCTCACGGTCAGAGATGTGCATATACTCGTATCCAATGGGACCACAATAAGCCTGCTCCAGCCTTGTCAATATTGCCCTCAAACTTTGCACAGGACGATTCTCTGACAAAAAACCTGCCATTCTCCACACACCAACAAAAAACTCGCGATCAAGATCAGCCTCAGAGAATCCGTAAAGAGCAGGATCCAAATCATCTGGAATTTCTCGCTTTGCCAAGCCCAACGGATCCAATTTCGCCTTCATGTGACCATAAACCTGGTACGCCCTCACAAGCAACAGAAGCCTCATGCTTTCCTGAATAGTCTGACCAGAAATACCAGGGGAAGTGGCAGCCTGTCCAACAAAGTTCCTGAAGAAATTATCCCATGACTCATCAACACTGTTTGGATCCTGCTCCCAAGCCCGCTGAAGCTCCTCAAGGTACACACTGCTCGTCCCATCCAAGAAGCTGTCAGTCAACTTGGACAATGGAACAGCACGTGGAACAGGGGCAGACTGAGCCTTGGGCTTAACTACAGTTGTATGAAATTGCCGGTTTTGAAATGGAACAACAGCGGGACGAGACCTCTGCACCAAAGTCCTCCGGATGGCAACCTTTGCCACATTAGAACCAGCCCTTAACCATGCCATTGATACTCTCAATTCAAATTTCAAACAAAAAGAATTTTAATCCTACAGATTTCACGTACTCCTTCCGCCAATTCTAGGCCGTAAAACACATCATTGAATTCCCAGATTGAACCTAAATACAGTAACATTATCCGATTAAATAGACAAACAATATAAGGAAGAAAAATCGACCTAAACATTTTTATTAACAAACTAAAATCTCCGCAGCAAACTAAAATCTCCACAAACTAAAATTATCTAACCAAAAACAAACTCAAACATTGTTGCATCCAAAAGCTAAAACAAACACAAATATTTCCGTTATCAATTATAAATGCAGAAATCTTTGTCAACATAGCTACTCTGACCAAAACTGCAATTGAAACGGAAAATGAAGAGCCACAAAAAAAATATCACACATAAAGGCCAATGGTTCATAAATCAATAAAATAAAATAAAAACTGAATTAGACACAACACAAGTGCTATCAGTGTGGTATGCCATTCAATTTTCAACAAACACTATTATCTTACAAATCCAAACAACACCAGATTGAATGATTTATTCTAAACTAGGCCTATCATAAAAACACAGCACCAGAACACTAGCAAAAGAAAAGAAAACTGAGCAACCTATTAAACTTAAAACTTTATCAATAAACAAAAAACTTTCAAAACAAAACTTGATGGAACTGCTAATTTCCCAATCCTATCCCATCAGATTACAATTTATTTAGCCATGAAATTCATAAAAATGTTAGTGAAACTCAGACAATTCAAAAAATTACAAAATACAATGAAAAATTATCATCTTATAACAAAAACTAATTGAAAGTAAACGCATATTCTTTAGATCGGGCGATGTAGTATCAATTTCTTCCACCGAAATAACCAAGCGACAAACAATAATCAAAGTATAATCACATGAGCTGGGTATATGCCGATGGAGCTCACCGTACGTTGGTGACAAGCATAGAAGTTCACCGGAAAAATTTTAAGACAAAAAAAAAGGTAGGGATGCGGCGTACCAGACGAATACCGATTGAAGAAGAATAATGAGGCTGTGCAGGGCACGCGGAACTCTCTTCTGACTTTTATTGCTATTTTTCTGGTTGACTGTACAAATTTATTCCTTGTATAAATGTGTAATTTTCCTTATTACTGTAGCATCTAATATGATATTTCCTTGCTTTTTATACTTTTTTTTACCAGTTAAATAAGTATATAAAATTTAATAGGAAAATTTGATTTTAGGTAACTACTTTATTCAAATTTTTTATTACTTTATTTTTTTTTTGAAGATAATTGTTTATTACTTTGTTTGTCATACTTTTCCTTACATTGTTTGTCATACTTTTCCTTTTTTATTTATAATAATTGACTCACAAGCTAAAATATATAGTATTTTTAAATTTTGTATATTCCTCTCTTTTACTATTCTATTCAAAAAATGATATTGTGTAGCCTTATAAGAAATTGAAGAATAATAAATAAAATGTTAGATATTATATATATATACTAGTTGGGCTCTACCGTGCGTTGCACGGTGTACTTGATCACTTATTATTTGATTTTATATTTCTTACTATATGAGTCTTTCATAAATAAGGGACATTACAATAATGGTGGGTCAAAAGGAGACTATTTTCTAGATTGAGGATTACTATACAATAATTTTAATTATTTGAGCCCGATGTTTTATAATTGAGTTTGATCTTTTATTTGTTTTGATTTTTTAGATTTTGAACCTCATGTGTTTTTTTATTTGATCTTATAAATTTTGGACGATATATATTTTCACCTTATTTCCTTGATCTTTATGACATATGCCTAAACAATTAAAATAATTGTATAGCAACCCCCAATCTTATAGAGCATAGTCTAATTTTGGTCTGCCCTTATTGTAAGAGAATCTTACAGGAGACGCTCCCTTACTATATAATGTTTGAATTAAAATTTAATTTGAAACGCAAATTGATCAATTTTTTTTTTAAATGAAGCAAGAGGAACTACAGTGATCAACAAAGTAGAATAAATAAAATACAACTTAATTTTTTTGTAATTGATCATAAAAATATATTTTAAGATGTAAATTTAATCATCACATTTGACTTAATTTTTAAAAATAAATTTTAGCTAGCAATAATAAAATATTGTCTACAAACGTTATATTATATATTTGGATTTGTACTCTGGAATATCATTACTCGAATATATATATATATATATATATATATAAATGGTAACAAAATGTCATATATAAGAATAAGAATAAAAATAATGAATTTGAAAGTATATATGTCAAAATATTTTGAATCTTGATTAAAAAACAAAATATTCTAAATCTTGTAATATATACTTTTTTTTTTGAAAAATAATAATTACTTTCATTCAATTTCAAGGTCCTGGAAATCGTCCAGAAACGAATGACAAGAAATTTGGGGGTGTGACCCAAGAATCGTACAACAGGGGGCTCGACTTTGCATAGTTAGCTAAAGAGTGCGCTATAAAGTTCTCACTACGAGGAACCCAGAAGGGGCCTAGATAGTTGCTATTCTCTAACATACTTCGAAGTCTCTGAATCGTCTCCATGCAGTGCACCAAACAGTCTGTCTCCTGGTGAATCATGTGCACTACGTGGAGGGCATCCCCCACCTGCTTCATTTCCAGCTGGTCTATCTCCGCGGCAAGGATGAGGGATTCCTCCAGAGCAAGGCTTTCAGCGAGGGACGGATCACTGACATTCGGGATTCTCCGTGCAACACCCCGAATAAAGCTTCCATCTGAACCCATAGCTACCACCCCTATTCCCGCGTCCCCATTCAGGATACCAGCATCGAAGTTGATCTGGATCCCTGGGTCTGGCGGTCTCAGCAACGTCCTTGGCAACAATGAAGCCGACGTCTCTTCCCTCCATTGTTGGGCCTCCCTGTAACTCCTTAGATTCGCCACTACCCCCGCGGCCATAACAGCTGACGCCGTGTGGGACTGCTCGAATATCTACTTATTTCGCTGGAACCAGATACCGTCGCAGATCATGATCACCCGTGAACAGAATTCATCATCATCATCTTTCAGCAGCTTCCGAAACCAGGCATCTCCTTTGGGTTGTTCCGCAGCCGAAACCTTTCCAAGTAACCCCACCGCGCTCCATGCAGACTTGGCATAGCCACACGAGAAGAATAGATGAGCTGTCGTATTCGCGTCCTCCTCCGAGCAAAGTGGGCATGTAGAAGAAACCTCCACTCCCCTCCTCCTGAGATTCGCCAATAGATCAAAGGTAAGAATATATTTAATTTCTGATTTAATAAAGAACAAATTCTAATTGTCACTTTATTTGTGTTAGTAAAGAAAGGAGCAACCTAAATTAAATATAATATTTTATACTCATTCAAATTGGACAAATTTCTCTAAAGTAAACATCTTCATACATATATTATCTTAAAGTCCTATGAAAATATATGGCCACCCTTAGCAAGACTGCCTCCAACACTCATGTCCAACTTGATCAACTCAATAACTCTTGATTTCAAATCAACCAAATTAATAAAATAGCCATAAGAAAGGGACAACAACACTGAATCACACAATAAATAAGTAAAACAATAAAAATACTACAAGATAAGGTAAACAAATCATCATCATCTTACCGTCTATGGATCACTTGTATATATCGTAAGTCTAAACTCACACACAGGTTGATCGGAAAACACGATCGGGATCATACTACCATCACAGGTTTTGAGTGGAGAGTTGGATACGGCAGAGATTGCAATAAGTATCCAGTTTTGAACTCAAATGCTTTGGTAAAATTTCTAGAAATACGAAACCATGAGGAACTCGATATATATATGACTTAACAAATATGAAAAACAGCTACAAAAGTTAAAATAAGCAGTTTGTCAATCCTAAAATTAAAACAATCTGATGCACCGTTAACTCACAGTTGCTTTTAAACTGAGACACTGCACCGCCCGACGTTGATCCCACCAATGCACCTTTGTAGACACACAGACAACCCCAAGTCACAAAATCCACCGGATATGCTGTAAGAAACCAACTCATTACCTTCGAAAACACAATTCAATTACAGTCGAAAACCATCTGATAGCTCCCATGGCTGCCGCCAGCGCCATCTCCTAAATCCTCCCGTCTTCCCCAACGGTCACAACATGGGGGCGGCGTCAAAACTTTCTTATTTTAATACACCACTTTGATTTGAAGGAGAGATGATCAGCCCATTCAGCCAAAGACCTTTATGGCATTTTGATAGGTAAGATAATGCAAATATTATATAATTTAAATGATAATTACAAAGAAGAAAATAATCTAAATACACCAAAAATATATATCAAATCGGGATATTTTTTATAATGGGGATATTGAATATGTTAATAATTATTAAAGAAAAAAAGAAAGAGAATGTTGATCCGATGCTTATAGTTATAATTAGAAGGTGCAATATTCGTGCCATATATACATAAAGCAAATAAAATATTTTAGTAAATATTTAAAATAAAATATATGTAATATCAATAGTTTAATCCATATTTAAAATGACGGCTACATTACATAATTAAACTATCGAAAATGATATTATACAATACGAAACTACGTCGTTTATTCCGCACACTTTTTGAAGTGAATAACTTTTCAAGTTTCCTTTAGAGATAATAACAGATTAATATTTGTTCGGTGTATCCTGATATCTGCGGTCAACGGATAACCACTTAGGTCCTGTTCTCTAGATATTATTTGAATATTTTTTAGTTCAGATAAGTTCAGATAAACTTTTTTTAGTTCAGATAAAGTTTTTTAAGTTCAGATGAGTTAAGTTCAGTAAACTTATTTAGTTTTCAGATAAGTTAAGTTCAGTAAACTTATTTTTATTTTAGTTCATTTCAGTTTAAATCAGTTCAATATTTTTATATTTTTTCATGTCAATTCAGTTCTGTTCTGTTCAATAGTGTATATTATAATAATTTAAATAATGCTAAAAACATTTTGTGATTTTACTATCATGCGTCGACCCTCTTCTTTGAGTTTAATTGTTCATATTAGTTCAGTTCAATTCCATTCATTTCTGTTCTGTTCTGTTCAATATTGTATATTATAATAATTTAAATAATGCTAAAAATATTTTGTGATTTTACTATCATACGTCGTAGTCGTAGACCCTCTTCTTTTGAGCTTAATTGTTCATATCAGTTCAGGTCAATCCATTTAGTTTAGTTTAGTTTCAATATGATTTGATGAAATTTAGATTGATTTAGTCATACCAATTTTTTTTTCAAAACATTAATTTCACTTCAGTTCAGTTCAGATCAGTTTAGCTCAACAACAATATAATTTGATGCAATGAATTAAGGTTAATTTATTCATACTATTTTTTTCAACGCATTAAATTTTACTTCGATTCAGTTCAATTTAGTTTAGTTCAGTTTAGTTCTGTAAAATATAATTTGTGAAGATTAAGGCTAATTTAGTTATACCAATTCAATTCAGTTTATCTACATCAGTGCAACTCAGTTCTGTATACTTTAATATTAAATGTATTATGTTATATTTAGATTAATAAATTTATTCACACCATTTTTTTTCAACGCATTAAATTTTACTTCGATTCAGTTCAATTTAGTTTAGTTCAGTTTAGTTCTGTAAAATATAATTTGAGAAGATTAAGGCTAATTTAGTTATACCAATTCAATTCAGTTTATCTACATCAGTGCAACTCAGTTCAGTATTCTCAAATATTAAATGTATTATGTTATATTTAGATAACCAAGTAACACACTACACTCAAGCTCGAATCAGACGAACACGAAATGAGCTCGAGCAGGCTTGATAAGCAATCGAGCTCGAGCTCTCTAACTATTGTTCGATAGGCTTGTCGAGATTAACAAGCCCAGTATTATGTCATATAAAAATTTATGATTACGGATAAATAAGAGTATGTAAGTGTAATATAAGGTTTAATTAAGGTAAATGAGCCGAGTTTGTTTGAACGAACTTGAGTTAACGAGCTAACGAGCCGAGCTTGAGCAGCTCACAGACAACCAAGCTCGAGCTCGAATTGATTTTTTTTATATTCGATTGAGTTCGAGCTCGAGCTCGAATATGATTTTTTGTTAGCGAACTCGGCTCGATAAGGCCAAAACTCAGCTCGGTTCGGCTCGTTTACACCCCTAGATGGAACTAGATTTCAACTACTAGACTAACATCCCTTCAAATGTTAGTCAATAAGCAAGATTTCAATTACTATTATCCAACTTATTGATCATGAAGAACTAATAAGGGGATGGAAAAATAAGTGTCATTGAAAGAGTTCTTCATAGGGATGACACTGGGGCGGAGATGTGTTTGAAAATATTAGATGGGAATGAGGATGAGAGAGCTAGTACCCGCCCCATCGGGTTTTATTATAAAACAATCCCTGCTCCATGACCCGCCCCGCCCCACCTTTTATATTAGATTAAAATACATTTGTTTATATAACTTCTATAAAATGAAATTATTATTATATTGAGAAACATCAAATCTTTAAAAAGGCACAAATGTCAAATCCAATGAGTTATGTAGAAAACAAAAATCTCATCCAAACAAAATCAATATATAAAATAATATTATTAATATATTACATTAGGGCGGGCTGGATATGGGGCGGGCCGGATATGGGGCGGGTAAAACGGGAATGGGGCGGTTGGGGTGGGGATGGGCGGGTGATATATAAAATCCACGCCCGCCCCATAACCCATGACGGTTTGTGATTTCATCCCCATCCCTGCCCCATGACCCATCAACCGTCCACATCCCCTCCCCGTCCCGGGCAAATGGGGCGGGTCTCCACCAAAAACCGTCTCAGTGTCATCCCTAGCATGAAGAACTAATAAGGGATCCTCTCAACCACGGCAAAAAAAAAAAAAAAAAAAAAAGGATCCTCAACATATAGTACTCTTATTGCAAAGAGCGAATTCTCTCACGGGCAATCGGAGTCAATTTTCACCATCTTAATCATATAGAGTATAACTATGATTGTATTGTCATGCTTCTTTAAGATAGATTGATTCTAACTATAATGTATTCTCAACATTTAGAATTCTTGTTCTATAACACGTAAAAATCCTCTCACCTAGGTGAAAGCATTTACTTTAGCGGTGGTTCAACCTTGGTGCATCAAAGTACATTTGTATCCAACAACAGGAGTAAAAGTTGTTACAGAAGAGTAGTTGACAAGCGATCCTGTCATCCTTCGTACATATACATAATTGTTTCGAAACAACATCGTTCATTTTAAGACAATGTCATTTGAATCGCATAAAATACTTACTCATTCTTCTACAAGTATGCATAACACCACCTGTGAATTTCGTAATGGAATCACATCATTTCCAAATCTTTAACCCCTTCCCAGAAACAATTAGTTTATCAAAACGAAACTTTTTAGAAATGAAACAAAATTCTCCAAGTCCATCACACTATACATGAATCGAAACTCCACCGTTATTGAAATTTAATTTGAAAACATCTTGCCAATATATCAATAAACTAAAGGGGTGTTTGGTTAAGGGGAATCAAGAAAGGGAAAGGAAATCCTTAAAAAAAGTTCTCTTTCTTGATGGTTGGTTGTGATTTTTTGCTATTTTCTTTCCCTCATTTACGTTTTAGAATTCTCCCACTTGGAGGTTTTGTGATTCTCTCCTCCTACCCTGGAACTTGAATTCCCCAACTTCCGGTTTCAACAAAAAACAATATTTTCTTAATTTTTTTCAATAAAAAAAGAACAGCTCGATTTTCTCACGTTCCATCGCCTCTCCAGCTCTTTTGTCAAATATTCTCTGTAAAACCTCATCATCAATGTTCATGTAAATTTTTGACCCCTAAAAAATGGGGCAAGAGCTCGCTGAATATGTATTGTTGTTGTCGCCTGGAGCACGCCTGACGGTGCATTGATCAACCTGCTGCCTACAATCTCCTGATAGAGTTGCGTGTGGCTGGACTGCGCGATCGCTAGGGGTGTTCAAAAATACCCGGACCGCACTACCCGTCCCGGTGACCCGCCGACCCGGCATAATATAACCGGGTAATTTTTTATTTTTCTGGGTCGGGTACCCGGCCCGAGTATTATACACTTTTTCGGGTTCGGGTCCGGGTCATACAAATGATTTTTCCGGGTACCCGGAAACCCGGTATTATATATGTTTACTTATTAAATATTAATGTTAAATATTATTTAAACTTGCAATTTTGGGCATGAGAAATGAATTTATCCTCTTGAACTTCTCAACTCAATACAAGTGTCTTGTTAGGTTCCTAAATTATAATAAATACTTAACATTATAAGTAATTTGTAGGCAATATCGAGAGTAATTAAAGTTAAATGCTTTACGATTGATTTTCCATAGATACTTAATATTATTTATACTCTTAATATTTTCTTTTACACATTCTTTATTACACTCATTTTCATGTTTGAATTTTTTTTTTCAAGTTTTCTTTATTTAAAACATAATACGTGGGTTAATTAAGCTGATTTGTTAGGATGAAATCCCTACAAAAATATTAATATATTGTAACAACCGGGTCGGCTGGTACCCGGTAACCCGGCCCGGTATTTTGGGTACCCGCACTTCCGGGTGCCTTGTTCTCCCGGGTCGGGTCACATGCCGCATTTTAAACTACCCGCACATGCGGGTACCCGAAAGTGCGGGTACCCAATTTTGAACACCCCTAGCGATCGCGGCGTCCCGATCTGTGGGTGACCCGATCGGTGACGCTGCTGGAGGCTCCGGATATATATTTGGGGATCGGAGTGGTGGGGCGAGGCCAAGGAAGCTGCGTTGGAGGAGTTGTGGTAGCCGGGATGGACTGCTCGAGACTCGTCTAAAACCTGGTGCGTCGGACGTCGGTGGCCTGAGGTCGCTAAAACCCCCTCAAAAGGGAGGGAACGAGTTGGGCCTGCGTCTGGAGCTAAGCATTGGAGCCGTAATCAAATTAATTTTCCTGTGTAACAGATTCGAAAATAGCAATAATAATATAGTAATTTTAGCAGCTAAAAGCTGAGAAATTAGAGTAAGACAAAGAAGAACAGAAGGGTTTTTTAGGAGAGAGAATAAGTTAGCTACGAACTACAATTATCAATCAGATTTTTCATGCCTTTCCTTAACTACTTTTGTCATCTTATATCCTCTCTCTGCTGGTCACGTGATCTTGCCTCCTCTTAGCTGCCATGGTCCCCGACTCTTAGTAATTGACTAAAATAGCCTCTGCTGAATTAATGAAATGTAACAATCCTTCCTGCAGAAATTGTGCTTGTCCTTAAGCACAGAAAGTAGGGTACTGAGCAGTGATGAAATCAACATCTTCCCAAGAAGCATCTTCCACAGCCATATTTTTCCATTTCACTAGCCACTGTAACACAGTCTGACCACCTCTCTGAATCAGTCTTCTGTGTAGGACATTTTCAGGAACCAGTGATGTGTCATTCACCATATCATCTGTGGGGATAGTAGTGCTGGCAGTAGGAGCAGGACCAATGTGTGGTTTCAGTAGTGATACATGAAACACTGGGTGAATCTTGCACTGGGGAGGAAGCTTCAGCTGATAAGCCACTGTCCCAATTTTCTATAGGGACCGAAATATTTGGGAGCAAGTTTAGGGTTAATGTTTCCTTGTAATGATTGTTGCCTGTACTTGTGAATCCTCAAATATACCCAATCATTCTCCTTGAAGCTTCTCTTAGTCCTTTTCTGGTCAGCATAGTATTTCATTCTGCTTTGAGCTTTGGTGAGGTGTGCTTTCAATCTTTGATCCACCTGCAGTCTTTGTTCTACCATATCATGAGCAGCTGGTATAATTGCATCAGAGAGAACTCCCAGTGGTAAATGCAGTGGCTTCACTCCATAAAGAGCTTCATAAGGAGTCATATTAATGCTGAGATGATGAGAGGTATTGTACCACCTCTCAGCAGAACTGAGCCACACTTTCCAGCTATATGGTTGATCCCCACAAAAACTTCTCAAATAGCTTTCTAGTACCTGATTGACCCTTTCACTCTGGCCATCAGTCTCTGGATGGTAAGCAGTACTTAACTACAGTTTAACACCAAGCATTCCAAACAATTCTTTCCAGAAATGTGATGTAAATATCTTATCTCTATCACTGGTTATAGATTCAGGCAATCCATGAAGCCTATAGACTTCATCCATGAAATGAGTGGCAATCTGATGAGGAGTGAAAGGATGAGATAAAGGAATTAAGTGTGCATACTTAGTGTAACTGTCTACCACTACCATGATAGTATCATATCCATGTGATTCTGGTAATTTTTCTATGAAATCCATGGTTATCTGCTTCCATGCTTGGGAAGGTAGTGGCAAGGGTTGTAAGAGACCAGGAGGGTAACAGTGTTCATGCTTGTTTCTTTGGCAGGGTTCACAGGTTTTAACAAATTGTATGATATCATTTCTGATGTCAAACCAGTAGAACAAGGACAAAACTCTTTTAATGGTAGCCCCTTGTCCAGAATGACCCCCAACTGCAGAAGAGTGTAAGAATGATATAAGTTGTTGCCTTACATTCCCCTTAGAACCCACCACTATTCTGCTACCTCTCTTCAACAGTCCATTCTGATAACTGTACTCTTGGTTCTCATCTTGATTGAGTAACACTGAAGAGATTATCTTCTGGATTTCCTCATCCCATTCATAGCTGCCCTCAATTTGAGCAATCCATTTAGGTACTACTGAGACAGTAGTGCCTTCCCTCCTACCACAGCTAAGGACTTCTGCTAAGACTTGTCTTTCATGTTGATCAGTTGCAGTCAATATTTGACCCTCCTCTTCTGTATCCCATCTGACAAGAATTTCTGTTGTCTGCATTGACAAGTGATTTCCCCACGTCGTAAATGGGAATCCCACTCAATCAAAACACATTTATATTTCACCTACAACTTCTAACTACTATAGAGTAGATAGTGGAAAGTAGGGATCGAACCACAAGGAGAAGGAGTTTTGTTTAGTGTTTTATCGAAGATTATTAACACATACATATATATTATATAGAAAGCAAGGTAAACAAAAGGGGGTGGGGGTTTGAGTTGGTTTTGTTACACTACGAAAGAAAGCAACTAAGATAAACTACACTACAATGCAAATACAAGGCCTTGGGAGGCAATTGACTTCAACTTCAACTATCGATTAATCATTGAGTGAACGCTTCATATATAGGGTTTACGATCATAAGTCGTGGATGAAAAACATCCTATTCTCTCGATAATAGCTAGTGAGCATGAACACATCACTCAAGAGCCCTCATTATCAATCCACCTAGATGATAACATCTAGATATATCGACAATAGAATTAAAAATGGAGAATCGACAAACTCACCCATACTCGCCGTTAACGTGAGCATTGGACAAGACATTTGAAAACTATAAAGAACTAAGATGATGATAACATACAAATCTTAATTCATATTTGCTACTTTATGATATTAGGGTAAACAATAGCATTTACCCACGAATCTAGCAATTCGATGCATATAATCACACATTGGAAATGAATATCTCAACTCTACAATTATATACAACGAAGGATCAATGATCACATTAGATTCCTACGAAGACATGCAACAATTCAAATTCATAAGCAATTCAATTCCCATGACTATACTTTACCATGTTTCATAACAACAATCACACAACCTCTCTAATTATCAATTACTCTACCAACTAGGCTAAATTACTCTACAACTAGCAAGCAAAAGAGGTTGTCACCCCCCAATCACTTCTAATTAACCTAATCTCTAAATTAAACTAGAACTAGGGTTTAAACTACAATTATCCAAACTATGAGGCATGCAATTGATTTAAAATACAAAGCCCATGGCAAATTTAGCAAGATTAACAACATTCATACACAATTCAACATCAAGAATTCAAATGATAATCTAACCCGAAATAGAAGCATAATGAAGTTAATGAAGATTTCAAGCAAAGAAGTCTACATCAATTGCTCCCAAGGAAGAAACTAAGCTAATACAATCATACTAATTAATACATGTTTGTTCATCAAATCCAATGGAAGAAAAAGAAAAGAAAGGGGAAAAAAATGGGAAAATCTACTTTGGATTTGGGGGAAGCTCGTTTTTCTCATAAGGGATAAGAGGGGTATTTATAGCCCTTCAAAATTTCCTTTTCTGGCCTTCATTCAGCCAAAAATCCGCCTATTTTTGCGGCCCGCGAGGCCCATTTCGCGGCCCGCGAAATGCTTGTGGCTGGTTGGCTGCAATCTTCTTTGTTTCGCCACGGATGAACCGTTGATCCGTTTTTGACGTTCTAGTAGTCCATTTTGTAGTACTCGAGAAGACGAAACCAATGGTACCACTTATGCACTCCAATTCCTCTTGTAACATTTCCAAATTTCAGCTTCAAAACGTTAGTGCACAAGTCTTTCTTCAAAATGCAAGGTAAGAGAAATTTAGCCTTAATTCTTAACCCTTTGCACTAAATGCTACCCCAAATGAACTCTCAAATGTGCTAAAAGTAGAGTATATATTGGCTACATCAAATACCCCCACACTTAAACCTTTCTCGTCCTCGAGAAAGAACGATTAAAGTTTAAAATTGTACTCAATTTTTTTTTAATGCACATTTGAACTCCTCCAAAACTATGACACTAAACAAGAACTTCCAACAAGTAAAAAGCACAATCACAATAAAGATCATATCAAATTTCTATGCTTCAACTTCATGACAAGTTCTACCCAAAAATCCCAACAAAATCAAAACATATACCACATGTAGAACACCCCCACACTTAAACCTTTCTCGTCCTCGAGAAAGAACGATTCAAGGCCAAGATGACAATTTCACAACAATCAAACATATGGCATACTCAAACAAAACATTGCAAAGTAGAATATCCCAAAGTGTACTACTTTGCTCCCACTATATGAAACATCCTAACAAAGCCAAATGATGCAAAACTACCCTACTCTCCATTAATCACCGCATCCTTATGACTTCAACCATCGGAAAATGAGGATAAAATGAGATTTCTCTCCTTTTGCCTAGGTATTTATACCTAGCCACTCTTTTTTTTTTTTTTTTTCACACAAAGCCTCTCAATTTTGCATAAGTCTCTATTTCTTTTGGACTTATCCGGGCTTCAGTCTCTCATTTTTGCCTAACTCTCTATTTTTTTTGGACTTATCCGGGCTTTCATTTTTTATTTTTTAAACAAAGTCTTCAAAGAAGTACATATTTACACCAAAAACAAAAATCTTAAACCTCTCCCCCACACTTAAACCAAACATTGTCCTCAATATTCAAGAACAACTATCAAAATTGTGAGGAAAGGAAAGGACTCACACACTAAATGTTGGCTAAATTTTATTTTATTTTTATTTTTTTGGTTTTTTTTTTCCTTCGCGGACCGCGGGCCCGCGAAAAACAGCCAATTTGTGGCAGCGGGCTGCCTCAAAATCCACTATTTTTGCGGGCCGCGAGGCCCAATTTGTGGCCCGCGAGCCCAATTTTTTTTTAAATTCAAATAAAATAACAAAAGAAAAACAAGAATAAAAACGAAATTAAAAAAAAACAAGAATAAAAACGTAATATACTAATTAAAACAATGAAAGACACAAAGAAACTCTTTTTTTTATATATATATATATAAACACAATAAAACCTAAATAAAAATAAAACCAGAATCGTTTAATGGAAGTGTTATTTCCAAACGATCAAAATCGATTTATTTAACGTCGTCGACACGACCCAAATGTTATTCATAGAACAAAAGTTTGGAATCCTTCACTTTTGAAAGAAAAGTGAAGGGTGGTAGAGAAGGTGTTGGAGGAGGGATGAATGGTAGTAGTCTTAAAGGAGATGGAATGATTGGTAGCCAAAATAAGCAATATGGCTTCGTAGTCTCCTCCAAGATTTCCGGAAGTGGTGAAATTTGTTGAATAGGTGGATGTGAGGATGTCAATGGTGATAGTAAAAGTTCAAGAACACTCACATCTCTCTCTACTTCATAATGTTCAACAAAAAGTTCCTCATCACTTTCGAACTCTTCCTCATGCATTGTGGTGATATCACTCACCATAACACTAGGAATATGTTCTACTTCGGATGGTACTTCCTTGGAGCATTGAGATTCTAATCTCCTCACCACTTTCCACATTTCACTCAATTGCCTCTCAAAATTGTTGAAAAGTCTATTTTCTTCATCATTAATCACATCTTGTCCTTGAGGCAATTCACAAGTGGGTGGAGGTAGATTTTGTTGCTCAAAGTATTGGTTTTCCGGTGGACATCCATAATTTGAATCTAAATAACAACTCCATTGAGGATTATAAGAATCATCATATGTATTAAAACATTGTTGACCTTGAAAACCAATATTTCTCTCCTCATTATGGCACTCATCATAGTACCCTTGGTATGAAGAACCAAGGGGCCTTTCATGTGCAAAGTACTCACTTCTCGACTCAAAATAACAAGGCTCGGAAAAATCATTAGAAAGGTAAGAATCACACGAGCTTGTTGCATTCTCCCTCATCCTTTCATGGTTAAAGGTGAGGAAGTCATAAAAATCTTTTTGTTTTATACTAAACATGACTAAAAAGTTTGAAATGGTAGTGCAAGGGTTCTAGAGTAATAATACACACTACAAGGTGCCGTTTATTCCAAGAAACCAAGCAATACACACTTCAAAGAAAAGAAAGAAAACAAAGGAGATAAAAATAAAATCTAAGATAAAACACAAAACAAGAAATGCCTTCTCCCCGGCAGCGGCGCCATTTTTGACTAGCGATTTCCCCACGTCGTAAATGGGAATCCCACTCAATCAAAACACATTTATATTTCACCTACAACTTCTAACTACTATAGAGTAAATAGTGGGAATTAGGGATCGAACCACAAGGAGAAGGAGTTTTGTTTAGTGTTTTATCGAAGATTATTAACACATACATATATATTATATAGAAAGCAAGGTAAACAAAAGGGGGTGGGGGTTTGAGTTGGTTTTGTTACACTACGAAAGAAAGCAACTAAGATAAACTACACTACAATGCAAATACAAGGCCTTGGGAGGCAATTGACTTCAACTTCAACTATCGATTAATCATTGAGTGAACGCTTCATATATAGGGTTTACGATCATAAGTCGTGGATGAAAAACATCCTATTCTCTCGATAATAGCTAGTGAGCATGAACACATCACTCAAGAGCCCTCATTATCAATCCACCTAGATGATAACATCTAGATATATCGACAATAGAATTAAAAATGGAGAATCGACAAACTCACCCATACTCGCCGTTAACGTGAGCATTGGACAAGACATTTGAAAACTATAAAGAACTAAGATGATGATAACATACAAATCTTAATTCATATTTGCTACTTTATGATATTAGGGTAAACAATAGCATTTACCCACGAATCTAGCAATTCGATGCATATAATCACACATTGGAAATGAATATCTCAACTCTACAATTATATACAACGAAGGATCAATGATCACATTAGATTCCTACGAAGACATGCAACAATTCAAATTCATAAGCAATTCAATTCCCATGACTATACTTTACCATGTTTCATAACAACAATCACACAACCTCTCTAATTATCAATTACTCTACCAACTAGGCTAAATTACTCTACAACTAGCAAGCAAAAGAGGTTGTCACCCCCCAATCACTTCTAATTAACCTAATCTCTAAATTAAACTAGAACTAGGGTTTAAACTACAATTATCCAAACTATGAGGCATGCAATTGATTTAAAATACAAAGCCCATGGCAAATTTAGCAAGATTAACAACATTCATACACAATTCAACATCAAGAATTCAAATGATAATCTAACCCGAAATAGAAGCATAATGAAGTTAATGAAGATTTCAAGCAAAGAAGTCTACATCAATTGCTCCCAAGGAAGAAACTAAGCTAATACAATCATACTAATTAATACATGTTTGTTCATCAAATCCAATGGAAGAAAAAGAAAAGAAAGGGGAAAAAAATGGGAAAATCTACTTTGGATTTGGGGGAAGCTCGTTTTTCTCATAAGGGATAAGAGGGGTATTTATAGCCCTTCAAAATTTCCTTTTCTGGCCTTCATTCAGCCAAAAATCCGCCTATTTTTGCGGCCCGCGAGGCCCATTTCGCGGCCCGCGAAATGCTTGTGGCTGGTTGGCTGCAATCTTCTTTGTTTCGCCACGGATGAACCGTTGATCCGTTTTTGACGTTCTAGTAGTCCATTTTGTAGTACTCGAGAAGACGAAACCAATGGTACCACTTATGCACTCCAATTCCTCTTGTAACATTTCCAAATTTCAGCTTCAAAACGTTAGTGCACAAGTCTTTCTTCAAAATGCAAGGTAAGAGAAATTTAGCCTTAATTTTTAACCCTTTGCACTAAATGCTACCCCAAATGAACTCTCAAATGTGCTAAAAGTAGAGTATATATTGGCTACATCATGCATCAACTGAGTTTCTTTTCCAGGTTGTACTTCTGATATTACCCTTTCTGTCTCTATTGCTGGATAAAGATTTTGGTGAGGTAACCTGGATAAAGCATCAGCTTGGTTGTTGCTGCCTGGCTTGTACTGGATTTCAAAGTCTAATCCAAGTAATTTAGTGAGCCATTTGTGTTGTATGGCAGTGTGTAACTTCTGATTCCAAAGGTATTTTAGGCTTTGGTGATCAGTTTTTATGAAGAACTTGTGGCCTACCAGATAGTGTTTCCACTTCTCTACTGCCAACACAAGTGCTAATAATTCCTTCTCATAGGTTGATAGACCTTTGTTTCTGTGGCTAAAAGATTTGCTTAAGAAAGCAATTGGCTGATTATCCTGCATTAGAACTGCCCCCATACCCTCATCACAAGCATCAGTTTCAACTACAAAGGGCTTATTGAAGTCTGGCATTTTCAGTACTGGTGCTGTAGTCACTGCCTTTTTCAGGGATTCCATGGCCTTGGTTGCATCCTCACTCCATTGAAAAGCATCTGTTTTCAGAAGATTGTGCAAAGGTCTGCACATTACTCCAAAATTCTTTATAAATCTTCTATAATACCCCACCAATCCAAGGAAACCTCTCAATTCTTTCACATTAATGGGAGTTGGCCAGTTAATAATACTAGATATCTTACTTATGTCCATCTCAACACCTTGCTCAGATATAGTATGGCCTAAGTAATCTACTTTCCTCTCAGCAAAAATACACTTGGATAGTTTAGCATATAATTGATTTTTTCTCATCAATCCTAGAACAGTCCTCACATGTTCAATATGATCCTCCACAGTTTTGCTATAGATCAAGATATCATCAAAAAATACGAAAACAGATTTCCTTAATTGATCTTTGAACACCTGATTCATCAGAGCTTGGAATGTGGCTGGAGCATTTGTTAAACCAAAAGGCATTACTAAAAATTCAAAATGACCTGAATGAGTTTGAAAGGCAGTTTTGTGTACATCCTCAGTCTTAACTCTAATCTGGTGGTAACCAGACCTCAAATCCAACTTAGAAAAATACACAGCTCCTTGTAATTCATCTAATAGCTCATCTATTACAGGAATTGGAAATTTGTCCTTAATAGTAATATCATTTAACCTCCTATAGTCAATGCAGAGCCTCCAAGATCCATCCTTCTTTTTAACCAACAGCACTGGGGAGGAATAAGGGCTGGTACTAGCTTGTACTACTTGATTGTTGATGAGATCTTGGACCTGTCTTTCTATTTCACTCTTGTGGGCATAGGGGTACCTGTAAGGTTTCATTTTCACAGGGATAGAGTCAGGTTTTAAGGGAATTTGATGATCTATTTCCCTCACTGGAGGCAGGGATTTGCTAATGGAAAATACATCAGAGTAGTAAATGAGCACCTGTTTCAGAGGGACTGGAATGTCAAGCTTCTCTAGCTCTTCCACTAGCTTGTCTCTGCTGCTCAGGGAATCTGGTGGCTCATTTTCCTTGTCCTTGTCATCCAGTGTGTAAACCATTCCTTGGTAAGTGTAATCCTCTCCCTCAGTATCTCTGGAACTCCTCCATGGTTTCTCAAACCTGCTACCAGAACCCTCAGTGTACCTTGTTCTGTAATGCTTCCATCCTCTTTCCTGTCTCTTTTCTTCTCCAGGTTGAAAGTAACTTTCCTTTCCATTATCTTTGCTCTGCAGATATTGAACTTTCCTCTTCCTGTAATCAGTGATGTCATGAGCATCATGACCTCTCAGTACTTGCATCACTGCATCATTGGTATTTCCCATCAGCATCCATTGAGATCCATTGCTGCAAAAAGTCACTTCATCATGCCTGAAGTCAAATGCAATGGGACTCAGTTGAGTCATCCAGTCAACTCCCAGCACAGCATCCATGCTGCCTAATGACATCACTCTCAAATTGTACCTGAAGTTATGGTTCTGTATCTTCCATTCCACTCCAGGACAATGAGTGCATCCTCCCACTTTACTTCCATCTGCAATGGTCACTATGAAAGGTTTAATCACTTCCTCTCTGAGTCCTAGCTGTTTCACTAGACTTGGATCAATGAAACTGTGTGTAGAGCCAGTGTCCAGTAGCATGGTGATTTTACTTCCTCTTAATACTCCAGTCACTTTAATGGTGTTGGTTTGGACCTGTTCTTCTCCTACAGAGTTGAGGGTCAGCTCTTCAGGTTCATCACTTAGTTGTTGTAATTCCTCACAATCCAACTCAGCAACTAAGATATCACCACTTTTCTCATGTTCAGCTCAGAGATAAAGTTGATTTGTTTAAACTTGCATACATGTCCAGGACCATATTTCTCACCACACTTATAGCATAAACCTCTAATTCTTCTGTCCTGCAGCATTTGTGGAGTAAGTCTCCTGAATCCCTCTGTGTTTGGCTCCCTGTCTCTAGGTGGAAGTGTTTCAGGGGCTCTCCTGTCGGGTACTTGGTTGTTGGTGTTTCTCCAAGGTAGCCTAGGAACTTCCTGCCTGGGAAGTGTCAAAGGTAAAGCTCTGTTGGTGTTCAGCATCCTGTTCCTTTTGTATATGTTTTCCAAATTCATCTCTTGCAGGTGAGCTATTTCAAATGCTTCCCTGAGTGAAGTAGGTTTGAACAGCTTAACCATAGGTTTCAACTCCTCCTTAAGTCCACTTAAAAAACTGGAAATGAAGTACTCCTCACTCATATAAGGATTCTTAAGGACCATAAGAGCTTTCAGTGCCTCAAACTCTTCTTGGTACATCCTGACTAAGTTTTTTTGATAGAGCTTGTTAAATTCTTCAGTCTCATCCCCTGCTCCATAATCAGTAAACCTCTGCAAGATAGCACTAACAAACTCATTCCAGCTACTGAACCTTTTGAACATCTTAGTGGAATTGAACCAAATTTCAGCTCTCCCCTCTAGGTAATAGTGAATCATATCCAACCTAGCCTGCTCATACATTCTGTAAAACTCAAAAAATTTCTCAGCTCTCCTAACCCATTCCTTGGGATTGTCTCCATTAAAGGGTGATAGCTCTATCTTAGGGTACTTAAATCCTGGGGTTTTGGCCAACAAGGGTTCTTCTAGGTTCAAGTTCCCAAATCTTCCCAGATCCCCTTCATCCATCCCAGTAAAAGGTATCCCAGTGTTCATATTAACATTTCCAGCATAAGTACCAAATGGAGCATCAGTATGAATTCTAGTCCTACCAAATCCTTCGGATTAAATGGTGTTTTCCCAGGGTTTTCTACATGAACATTTTTATCATAATCTTCAGGCATAACAACCTTCGGATTTCTAAGCATTCCAGGGTGTCCATGATTGAAATACATAGGAGGTTCAGAATGAACCTGAATCGGGGTTTTGAAAATTGGATTTCCGAGGCCGGTCCGAGCAGCAGCTGCCGCAGCCGCGGCGGCGGAGCTCTCAGCGAAGTGATCTGTCGAGCTCAGCTTGCTCATTATCAAGTCCATCTGCTGCTTAATCTCAGTGTGCAAACGTTCCAACGAGCTCCCCAGATCTACCTGCCCTTGCTTCAGTTCAGCTGAATTCAAGTTCGACTGGGTGATGTGATCATCGAGCCGCGAGTTGACCTCTCCAAACCTCGCATCCACTTCAGCGACGTGATTCTCCAGCATCTGTCTCATCCGAGCTTCAGCCATAGCTTCGAGAATCGATATGCTCTGATACCACTTGTAACAGATTCGAAAATAGCAATAATAATATAGTAATTTTAGCAGCTAAAAGCTGAGAAATTAGAGTAAGACAAGGAAGAACAGAAGGGTTTTTTAGGAGAGAGAATAAGCTAGCTACGAACTACAATTATCAATCAGATTTTTCATGCCTTTCCTTAACTACTTTTGTCATCTTATATCCTCTCTCTGCTGATCTTGCCTCCTCTTAGCTGCCATGGTCCCCGACTCTTAGTAATTGACTAAAATAGCCTCTGCTGAATTAATGAAATGTAACATCCTGTAAACTCTTGGGATGTTGATATATAAGATTTTAAAAATTAAAATTTGTTTCCTTGCTTGAACCAAACATTCACAAAAGGAATGAGGGAGAATCTCATTCCCTTTCTATAATTGAACCAAACAGATTGAAAAACCAATGACAAATCATTTCCTTTCCATTCTTTTCCCTTTTATGATTCATTTACCCCTCGTTGGTTGAACCAAACACCCCTAAATGAATACTCCTGCATTTTATAGTGAAACGTGATACCGGCATACCGCTATAGTCTTTTTTTTTTCTAAACAAATGCTCAGATTCAGTAATTTATTATTTTCAAAAAAAAAATCAGTAATTTATTATTGTCATCACGGTTGGTGACATTTTCGCTGTTAATAAATGACCACCACCCTTAATTAAAAATTGATACAGAGGCCAGAGAGTCAGCGAAGATAAAGAACGAGTAAGTAAAAGTTACAGTAAATTTGGGTTCGAAACTTCGAATCAGATTTCCCAGGAATAGAGAGCCCTGAGCTGTAAGCCTCTCTGTTCTGCATGCAAAGTCAATCACCATGGCGGAAAATAAGAAGTTGAAAAGCGAAGCTAGCAGCAGCCATTCGAATGATCATTCCGCCGCCGCCGCCGCCTCTAGCGTGGTCTCGGATATCGGTCGCCGCCGCAGCTCTTGCGGTTACTGCAGATCCGCTGGTCACTCCAGTGTCTCTCATGGTCAGTTTATCAAACACGGTAAATTGCTGTTTTTAAATTAGGGGATTTTGAAGGATCTAAATTGCTCCTGCTTGCTGGTTATGCAATCGTTGAAATTGATGTACTTTTTTGTGAAACTCGGAGCCTGATTGTTTTTCGAGTGATTGCTTGATAGATTGGATGCCAATCATCATTCGGACTTCGCTTTGTTCATGAATCATGATCATACATGTTAGTATTTGTTAGCAGAAAGTTTTCCTGGGTAGCAAAATTTGGTTTTTATCCTTGTGCTTATATGTGAAGAATGCACGATCTGAACTGGAATTCATTGAGTAGTTATGCAAGAAAAAAAATTGAAGGTTGAAGAGGAACCTCTATTTATTATATGAAAGAACTGCTAAATAGAAATATCATTTGAAGTAAAGAGTCATAATCTATCTTATGATATAGTTTTGCTCTAAGAAGATAAGAATGTGTTGCTGTTGGAGATTACACTGTGGAAATCGGTCTCATTGGGACTCTGTGACTTGTTGCCTTATATAATTTGTTGTCTGAATTTTGCAGGGTTGTGGGCTGATAGCTTGACAGTTGATGATTATCAAGGTCACTACTTTCTTTTCCTAGCAAGTATTGTATTTTCATTATATAGTTGCACGACTCTAATTGCTTCTACGGTAATGATGGGATCCTTTCTTCTTATCTTCCCCTTTTTTTTACGACAGTTCTTCTCGACAGAGGCTGGAGGAGATCAGGTTGTTTTTTATACAAACCTGAGATGGAACGGACTTGCTGTCCTTCCTATACTATCCGTCTCAAAGCTGGTGAATTTGCTCCTACAAAAGAGCAACTTCGGGTATCAAAGAGAATGCAAAGGTTTTATGATGTTGCAAATCGTTCTTTCTCTATATGTCATTAGACTGAAATATGTGGTGACTTAACCCCGATAACTTCCTTAAATGATGATAACTTGGATTTATCAGGGAATATATTGAAGGGGAGGTAGATCTTTCTGTTTCATCAATAGGTTTTTGTGCCTTAATTCATATATCACTGGCTATTACGGTATATTATTGGCTCTTGATTATAAAAGGTTCATAGTGTTTAGGTTTCACTGATAATTCAACAATTATTATTCTAAATGAGAAGGGTGTATTGATTGACATATTTACTGAACCCAGAAAATTCACAAAAAAATCTCTAAATTCCTAAATTGCAGGATCGCATAGGGGATGATTTAGAAATTAGAAAAATCTCTCTAAATTCCTAAATTCAGAATCCTACGGGTCGAATCCATGCAATGGTGTACGATTTCATTTATTAATTGCGTTCTGGATTTGATCTGGATCGACCCGTACGATTTTAAGATCCGACAATCCATGTCTCAGTTTCTATAGCATTGCTTGATACTTGCAGATTAGCTTATGTAATTGATTGCACACATGAGTTTGGTCAAAGTACCTAAGCAAAGCTCTTTTCTCTATCTAGGTTTCTAGACGGCACATTGGATGCTAAAAGATTGGATAAATCAATGGATGAATCGACTGCAAGCCAAGTGCCAGAGGAATCCCTCACTGTTAACAGTGAAGAAGCCAAGAACAAAGTTGAACAGCTTACTCAGTCTTTGTCTCATCAGATTGATATTGTTGTTCAAGATTTTGTTGAAAAAAGAGAACTTCCCATTGATCTTCAATTGCCCAAAGCTTCTGTCAAAATAGTTCCACCAGCTAAGAGAAAGTTACTTGTTCAAGAATCAGAAGAACTAGTGTTTACCTGCAACATATCATTTCAGATGTTTGCTGCATTGAGGCGAGCTAAGAAGGAGAATAATGATCAGCATACTGGGTTGTCTCCACATAAAATTGCAGACATATTGGTCGAGCATCTGTACCAGGTCCTGGTATCTAGTAATTTGTTAGTAAGAGCTTGTAATGGTCACATTAATTTCTACTCTACTGAAAAGCATGGCCAGCTAGATGATATAGTAAAAAGTGGGATTATCTTGAAGGAGCGACCTGAAAGTGTGGGAAGTTTGTTGAAAACATCTGCTGGAAACATGAGTGGTAAAGGTAGACATCTTGAGATTCGTCTGAACAGATCAAGTTTTGATCCAGAAGAATACGCCTTGTACAGGAAATATCAAATTGTGGTTCATAATGATACTCCAGATCGTGTCTCAGAAAGCTCATATAAGAGGTTTCTTGTTGATACTCCATTGATATTTGTACCTCCAACCGGTGATGAAACTGTTCCTTCTTGTGGCTACGGTTCATTTCATCAGCAGTATTTTATTGATGGGAAGTTGGTTGCAGTTGGAATCATAGACATTCTTCCCAAGTGTTTGTCTAGTAAATATTTATTCTGGGACCCAGACCTTGCGTCATTATCGCTCGGTAAATTTTCCGCCCTTCAAGAAATTAAATGGGTATCTGAGAATCAAGTACGGTGTCCCAGTCTACAATACTACTATCTAGGCTATTACATCCACTCCTGTAACAAGATGAGATACAAAGCAGCATATCGGCCTTCAGAACTGCTTTGCCCTCTTCGCTATCAGTAAGTACTTCTTTCATCACAAATAATAATTAATCTGGCAAAAAAATTCCATCTCTAAGTTAAGAAATTTGTTTATCGTCATCACATTATTCGCATCATAGTAAAATTATTTCACTTATAAGATTACCTGTTTATTATTAAGCTTCCTACTTTAAGTGTTTCTGGCTGGTACTGATCCAATACCTGTTCAAGTATCGCCGGCTTACTATTCAATAAATAATGACTATCTAATGTGCAAGTGAAACTATTAGTTACCAAGTATAGGACATATAGTAAACGCAAGTGCGGAAAGATAAAAAAAAACCATCTGACTGTTACCAGTTGTGCCTAGTCAACTTTCAGTGAGTACTTCTTAAATGTAAAATTATACTCCTCTAGTTGATGAATGACTGACATGAACTTAGCTTGCTCAATTAGAGACTGTCTTGGAAGTAACACTAACAACTTCTTCTGACAACATCATTTTGTGCAGATGGATTCCATTTGGCATTGCAAAGCCATTGCTCGACAGAAAAAAATATGCTGTTCTATCTGATTTTGCATCTTCTCTCAGCGGTGAGTCATTGCCACCTACCATTCTGGATAACCAAATGGAAGAGGAACATGATGACCTGTCTGATGAAGGCAAAAACGATACATTTGTTCGTCAGGATGATGAAATGGTTGAAGTTGATTCTGAAGAATCTGATGAGGATTCAGATATAGAACTACCTTCGGCAGAAGCGGTTGAGGACGGAGATGTTGGTAATGTGTTGATCGGTATGCAGTCAGTTCGATTAAGGTTCAAGGTAAGTGCTTATGTTTTGTCCATTTGTCCTTTTTGTGTTAATTCTCAAGAGTATGAAGTCGTATCTGTATACAAATTATGCATAACAGATATGTAGAAATGTCTTAGGTTGACGGAGTTGGGGTAGGGGATCACTTCTGACATTCTGTTGTTGACTTTTAGTAGCCAAACACTAAATCTCGGTAGCCACCCTCTGCCAAGATGGATCCAGATGTTGTAGATTATGTTTGCATAATTGTTGCTGAGTATTTGTGCACTTTATTCATTTATATGTCTTTTATTTGAAGGATGTTTGTCAAGCTTTTGAACCCAGTGGAAGAAGGTATGTGGAGAATCAATTGCAGAGATACATGAGAGCTGTTGGTGTAGAACTGTCTGAACGGATGGTGTATATGTTTTCATAATCATGTCCAAAGCATTCAAGGACTAAAAATTTCGCATATGAAGGATGTCATGACAAATGAAAAATGAATATTTATACTTTATACTAAATCATACACATGTAATAGAGCAAACCCAGAAGTATACTGTTAAATATTTGCTCTTGTTTTTGGATCTGATCATGGTGTATGTACCTTTTGAACATAGATTACACCTAAAGATGTGATCTTGATTCTACTTGTCTATGATTGTTCAAATGCAGTCGAAATGAGGACTGGCATATTTCCAAGGTTGCAATATAGTTCAACAGCTGAGAGCAGTTAAAATAACACTTGGGTATATACAATTGGTTATGCTCTAACGTTATATATCAAACATCATCGGCATCACTTCCGCCAGCACCATATGCCTCGTGACTAGTCCAGTAGTTGCTTCCATCGGGGCCTGCAATCTTGTACCTGCTCATTTAACACAAGGTGGTAATAGTAAGCTAACCCCGACTCATGTTACAGAACAAGGTTTAGCAGCAAAACAAATTTCTGATTAAATGTTGCAGAAAAAATTGTCCATACAAACAAATGACCACTATTCTAAAAACACAGTTCAGAATACATTATTCTCAAAGGCATTTCAGTTTCAAAGGATCTAGTCTAGTAAGCACTGACCGCTCAAGCACTGATTTTCCTTCCTTGTACTTCTGGCTCTTCTCATGTGCAGTTTCCTGAAAATTGGCCATTTTAACCTGGTGTCATTACTGACAATGACACCATCATTCTAATCAAAGCAAAAAAGTCACTAGAAGGGTATCTTACATATTTCCATCCGATGATTGAGCCACAACAGACACAAAAAATATCAGCAACGGTGTGCAAACCTGTCATCATCATTCTTTCTTCAGTCTCTCCAACAGTCACATTTGCTCTGTTCAGATTTCCAAAACGCAAATGATTTATCTCAAACACCATTATGACATGAAGAGCTAACAGTTTTAAATACCAGTAAGGCAGTAAATACAGATTATACAAGTTTCTTGTTCAAGTTTCTTGTTGATGGTCAATGTACTCAGCGGACTTCTTATATCTCTCTACCTTTCTATTGGATCACTTGTACTCATAATAACTTACCATGAGTTCAAATCCTATGTGAATTAGAATCATGTCAATCATGCCTCAATGGGAACTGAATAGTATCACAGACTGTTTAAATTCAATAACTCAAGTATGTATAACCCAAAGCATTTAAACTTCGAAGCAATTCAGATGTTGAATTTGAGGAGTGTGAGTATCTTGAGATAAGCCATGCAATTAAACTATTCATACAAGCCGAAGGCCTACAGCTCCAGTAAATTTCATCAGAGATTATCGCCTATTAAACAACTAGTAACAACCCTTCTTTCATTTCATGAATAGAATAAAGTTCCACTCAAACAATGATCACGAGTAGATCATGTTTATTTAATCCTAATTCTGTTTCCTGATTGATTGCTTACTCGTTACAGCTAAATACTTAACAAAAATAATAAAAATAAGTCGATAAGAGCCGGAATTTCTGACATCCTTGCCTACAGAGACCATATATTTCGTCCTCTCAACAAGCTACCAAAAAATTCAGATAACTTTGGAAAGCTTTGGGTACGTATTCGAATTCACAAAATTGGCGTTTCAAACATTAGATTATCTGCATGTTGACTAGAATACTTACACCTTATTGAAGAGGTAAGCCTTCCCATGCCTGCTGTGGAAAGACTATAGGAAAAAACACACAAACGGAATTACCATGTCAGTCTTGTGTATGACCACAGTTCCCACTAATCTAGATGGTAAAACTATTCAAATCTTCAACAACATTAAACTTGAAAAGATCCTCCAGCACAAGTACACAGCATAAATAATGCAGGTGGAACATCGTATCAACACAAGCAAAACAAAAGGTAAGCAGCATTGTATGTCCAAAGGCTTTCCATTGGGAGTATAAACTTTACTCGAAACTCCAACACCTCTTTAAGGGAATCAAAGATGACCATAGCAAATCACAAATTTAGTAAATCATAATTTCTTTCCTATTCGGATGCAGTGACAGAGAAATGACACTCTTGAAATCCAAGCAAACTCATAAGGTTATAGTCCTAGTCCAATTCTAGTATATCAACAATCCAACAATTGGGGCAGCTGCAATGGAAACTCAGATACTCACAACTTAATGCGATCCATTTTCATCAGCCAATCCAACTGACAAATTGCTATCAAAGCATACAAGAATCTAAGCCATGTTAAACAAACAATCCAATCGACAAATCGCAATAAGCATACAACCAAACAATCCAACCAACAAATCGTGATTAAACCATACAACCTTATAATCCAGACACATATCGTGATCAAAGCATCCAACTGACAAATCGTGATCAAAGCACACAGCCAAACAATCCGGCCACAAATCGCAATCGAAGAACAAAAGTTCTACAGATTAATCATTTCACCTCATAAATCAACAATCGATCAAGTGTTCAAACTGCCTATTGATCAGTTTTCCACCCACTTCCAATCAATTCCACCAAAACAAGTCAAACAATCCGATCATCAACAATCCAATTTGCAACAATTGACACACACAACAGCAGAATACAGAACCACTGATCAAATCAAATCAAACAAACAAAAGGGATGATCAGGAACAGGTAGAATTACCTTGGAAACGATGTCTTCACAGAGAGCAAGGTGGGTTCCACAGTGCTTGCAACTGTAGATCTTCCCCTCAAGAGTCACCACAAACAGCCTACCCATTGTGACTCGATGAAGAAAATGGGAGAATCCAACAGTGACCAAATGGGGTTCGGTAAAAGCAGTATATATAATATTGAGAAACCGAAAAGAATAAGTAGAAATGAAAAGACTTGAGGCGTACGGATAAGGGAAAGGAATAGAAAAATGAGGAAGAAAGGAGAGTGATATTACAGAAAACTGTGAAATGATCAAGAATTGCGTGAAACGCAACGTGGGGTGGGCATCAACGCAAACACGTAAGTGGTTTTTTTGTTCATCTCATGAAACCAAACCGATGCCTTTTTCCATCTTCTCGGATGGTGGTTTTTCTTTCCTTTCTTGATATTTTTTATAGTCGGTCCTTTTCATTTATGGTAATTCTGGTTTTCATGTTTCCAAAAATGTGCGGAATAGTAATATTTACTAATATGCTTGGATTACAGAGTTCTTAAATACATATTGTTTTCCATTTTCGTGCAAAAATTTACAAATGAAATGCTGTTTTAAAAATAAAAAACAATGCAAAAGTATCAATGATACGGAGAAAGTCATGAAATATACATGTAGCTCAAAGATGACATGCATTTGTACTTGTACATATAATTGCGGCCATCGAATATTCAAGGAACAAGATCTTGTATAAATTGCTCGTGCATCACTGCATTCGAATGAAGAAATCACGACTGCCTAGCAACTATATAGATGATGTGGGATTCATGAGGCCAACAATGCTCGTTGAATATCAAAATCAAGTGTATTTATTTATTTATTCCGAAGAGTCGGGAAATGCACAAGGTTGAGGAGCTTTCGTGGTTTCGAACTTTCATTATTGTTTTTTTTTTCAATTGAAATATGGAGGATTAATGATTATACCACGTGTTTGTTTGGATGATGATTGACTCGATATGTTTAAACTTTGATTATTGGTACTTAGCCCCTGTTTAAACTTGATTCAGCCAACAGAATGGTAGCCTTAAATATGGTAGTCTGGAACCATATTAATGCCATATCAGACCCAAGTTCCGCACCAAGTAATGTGGCTGGTATCATTGGAGATATTGTTACATTAGTTAGTAAGTTTTATGTTGTGTGTCTAGTTAAGGTCCACTTAGATTTAGTATTTGAAGCACACGATCTCGCGCGTGCTTCACTCCCTCAGTCCAGTTATAGACTTCCTTTTTAATCTCTCTGTTTGATAAATAAAATAGAGATTAAGATAAAAAAAAAAGTACTTAGCCCTGTTCATTAGATCTTTTCTTGTTATCATTTAAGTGCTTAAATTATGTTCTCCATCAGCAGGGCCGCCCCTCGTTGGAAGTGGGTTATGCACCCGTTTCAAGGCCCCAAGTAATTTTAGAAAAAATGACCCCATTTTTTTTTAAAAAATACAGTATTTTTATTAATTTAAATATATTTATTTAAACAAAATATATGTTTTTATCAAATTAGAGCCCTCATACATTATATAGAACTAAATATTTATAAGCATTGATAATATTTTTGTTATAACTCAAAAAAATATTATATTTTACTATTTAAACCCTGAAAAAAATTGTTTTGCTTGAGACCCCCAAAATTTCAGGACCGTCCTGTCCATCCGTACACCTATCTCTAACCAGGTAACTAGTGTGAACTCACCACCAAAATCAAACCGACTAATTTTGGCAAGTAAATGCCGAAAAATGTCAGGTAAACTTTTTTAAAACATAGTATTTGATCACTTGTGTTTTATATAAACTAATTATTTATATCAACCTTTTCGTATGTTTCAAAATACCGTACTTTTTTATTCGTTCGATTTATTAATTAATCAAAAATCATGTCATTGGTTAATGAAAAGCCACATTTCAATCTGGGAGTGGTTGAGTTGGGTTTTGGGGACATTCTAAAGTTAAAAGGAGCAGGGCCCATGGACCTTCTAAAAAAGGATGTATATAGCACAAACTCATAAACTGGAAATGAATCTGGCTCTTCAGAGCCCGTATATGACCCATAGCCATGTGGGCTCCTGAGCAGGCAAATGTCAATAATGGGCCAATATCGTGTCCTTTTGCTTAGATGACAGATCAGGAAACTCTGGCCCGTTAGAGGTGTGCCCCGATAACGTTGAATTTGGTGGCTAATAATGTCAATTATTGTGCCATTCTCTACGATTATTGTGGGGATTGTTTGGGATTAATTCAAATGATAGAATCTCATATGGAGGTTAGTGTGGTGGTGGGAGAAATTCAAAGTTTGCTGCAATCACAACGTTTACTATGGCTTTATTGGACTCCCTGTTTGAATAATTGTTCGGCTTATTTGTTAGATCAATTTACTAAGTCTAGTATTATTTGTTTTGTGGGATTCACCGATGACCTCACCATGTAAAATAACCTTAAGAAGACCATCTCTATTATATTTTTCAGTAAAATTCAGTTATATTTTATACCTGTCTGACTAAAAACTTTTTATGGTGTCTTAACACAATTACTATGTACAGGTACACAAATACTAAGTACAGGTACATTTTAATATTAATTTTACCATTATAACCTTTTATGTAACTAAACCCCAACGTGTACCGGTTTCGATCCTTGAAACATTACCACCGAGTTCTCTACTTTGTGTACCGGTTTCGGTACTTGATCACCGAGTTCTCTATTGTACAAGGTACACAACATTTCTTTTACTTTGCTGCTTCCCCATATTTCTTTTTTATTTTATTTTAATTTTAATTTTTGGTTTAAAAAAAATTATACTAGCATTTATTTTTTCAATCTTATCAAATGTCATAATTAAACACGTCATATTTTTGTACGTACATTTAAAATAATGTACTCTGCAAAAAATATTTATTATCTTGTAATAATAATGTTACTAGTTTAAATTTAAAAAAATTATGTTTCATTTGTTATTGTTTTTAAACTTTTTAATTTTTATTTAAGACATCGATCATGGTATTTATTTTCAATATTATTTAATAATAAAAAATTATTATTATTAGATGTGATTATTAAGTATGAATATTCATTTTCATTATACATGTTATTATTTATTTGCAAAGTATTTTTATGATTATATGTTTATCAATATAATATTTATTAATTTTATTATATACTATAAATAGTAATATGAGCAAAAAAAAAGTAACTGAACAAAAAAAAACTATAGACAAAATATAATGTTGTTAGCAATATAAAAAGTTAACAAAGAATATTTTATTATCACAACATCAAATAATTATAGATAATAAATAATAAATAAGTATAAGTAGATAAACTTTCTTGACTAAATTAATATTTGTGTGTACCAATTGTTTGTAAAATAGTCAAAAAATAAAATTGAAATAAAAAGGAGATGGAAGAGCAGTAAAATTGAAATAAAGAACTTTTACTAATACATTAAATTTAGACTACCGAACTTCGATTGAAAATACACGGAGAAAATGGGCGACACACAGAAGCCGCCGGAAACTACCTCCGGCAAAGCCAGATCTCCTCAAAATCACCTTATTTTTATCTCTAGCACAAGGAAACCGATTGGGTTTTATGTTAATTGTGCGATGGGATATCTTAGAAAGGGAGATTCAGTTCAACTTCTGGCTTTGGGATCGGCGATCCAACAAGCAGCAATAGTGGCTGAAATATTACGAAACTCTATTCAGATTAGCGAATATAAGGTTGGGTTGTCTACGATAGAGCACAAGAACGAGCTGAATCACATGGGTAAGAAGGTTAGAATCCAAATTATGATTGATGGGGTTCAAACTCATCATACTGGAAAACAAGGGGAGAGCTCGGGGGTTCCTTCGAAAGGCTCAAATTTTGCAGATGGGAAAGCTGGGTCGAAGTACAGTAATAATTCGGCAACAAGAAGAGAAGAGGGTCAAGGATCTTGGGCATCTCAACCTTCAGGTCATACACAACACCCACTTCACAGAGAAGGTATGTACACACAGCTTTCTAGTGTAAGGAAAGTTTGGAGAAAGAAAGTACACCCTGCATATAAGGTAAATAGGGAAGAGCCATCTGGAGTTGTTTTAAATCATGATATAGTTGGAGGGAGTGATCAGGGACAACACAATAATGTGAACTCAGGGGAAAGGAAGCAGGTAGGTTTTGAAGGTGTTCAGACTGCAGGAAGTGGGGAGTGTAGTGAAGGTGAACAGAGTATAAATTATAATACACTTAAATTCAATGGAACAGAGGGGAATAAGATGTTGAGTCCAGGTGAAAATGAGCAGGATGTCAGGCTTTCACAGGGAACTTCAGCTGAGATAGGGGTTTTGGACATACCCCAACCACATAGAATTCATGGGGATGCAAATGAATGTCAACTAAATGGTCTCTTGCAGAATCTTCAGAGGGTGGTTCCATCAACAAGGAAAGGAATCAAATTGGTGAGAAGGCATAGGACAAAAAGTAAGGCCCAGTGTTCATTTTCAAACTTGTTAGCTCTACTGAATAGAGCTGAAACAATTTCGGGTAAGAGGAAAGCTGTGGATGAATGGAGGAACTATTGCTTAGTAAATAAGAAAAGGCGAGTTGCACAACAAAGCCAGGTTGGATCAATTCTATCAGGTAAGGTGACTAAGGACTTGGCAGGGACAGAAAGTGCGTCGAAGGGGTTTTCACGGAAGAGAAATAGAGTGGAAAATGATGATACGTGTGAACGACAAGACATGAGCAGACAAAGAGTACGAACTGTGGGAGTAGAAGCACAAATCAATAGCAAGAATGAGTCCCAATTCAAGGCTGAGGGTTTCCAGGCGGTTGTCCCAGATCAACCGCGAAACTATCCATGACGACCCTAAGCTGGAATTGTAGGGGTATGAACAACGCCCCTACAAAGCGGACGTTGAAGCGTCTGCTGAAACAATGTAAGCCACAGGTCATTTTTCTTATGGAAACCAAGATGCAGGAATTACAACTCATAAAATGGAAACAAGGTACATATTTTACATCCACTTTTGTTGTGAACCCCTTAGGATTATCAGGGGGTTTAGCCTTGATGTGGACTGGTTCTATTAATATTACTATAATAGCAAGTAGTAAACACTTCATATTAGGAAAATGTTCAGATAGTGTTGGATCAGTTTGGTTGCAGCTTTTCTTGTATGGGAATTCTGATAATATGCAAAGGCAGCAAGTCTGGGACAACATTGCATTGCTGCCTAGCATTCGGGACTATCCCTTGATGGTCATTGGAGATACCAATCAAGTGTTGTCTCAGGAAGATAAGTTGGGAGGGCTTCCTTTTCAGGCTGATGAGAACTGTCAAAAATTTAGGCATCTTCTTACTAGCCTGAAGGTTCAGGAAGTTAGAAATACAGGTCAATGGTACACGTGGTCTAACAATAGAGATGATCAACATTGCATCTTTGAAAGACTGGACAGAGCTTTTATAAGTGACTCAGCTATGCATCTTTTTCCCTTAGCACACACCAGGACACTTGCAATATTTGCATCTGATCATAGCCCGGTTGTTCTGGAATTATTTGCTAAGGAAGTACACAAGAAACATGTTTGCAGGTATGAGGCATTTTGGGCAAATCTTCAGCCCCCAGATCAGATTATTAGGAGGGTATGTCAATTTTTCCCTCAACCTGGTGAGAATGCAAATTCGGCAAGAGAATTTTCCAAATTGCTGAAATATAGTCTTGAGCACTTGTCAAATTGGAGTAGGAGAACTTTTGGTTGCCTAGACAAGGTCATAGTTGAGAAAACAAAAAGGTTGGAGGGAATACAGAAGGATGCAAATAGGCTACACTTACAGCAGATGGAGAGGCAGCTAAAGACTGAAATTGCTGAGTTGCTGGAAAGACAGTGTGATTATTGGCAGCAAAGGTCAACTAGCAAATGGGGTAAAATGGGGGATAGAAACACAGTTTTTTACCACAGGTGGGCTACTGTAAATAAGGGGAAAAATCAAATCAATAACATACAGGATGGACATGGAGTGATATATACAACAGAAGCTGATATACAAATGCAATTCCAATTGCAATATCATGCCCTTTTCTGTTCCCCTGAATTTTACCCACCACAGATGGTGGATCCAGTGGAGATAGGATTCTGTTTGGATCAGACTGAGCAAAGATTGAATGAGGCACAACTCCAACAGTTGGAGAGTTCATTCCAACGGAAGGAAGTGAAGGATGCTTTAGCTCAAATGAAGCCTTGGAAAGCACCTGGGCCAGATGGATTTCCAGCAGGGTTTTATAAGACACATTGGAATTTAGTAGGGGCTCAGTTGGAAAGGGTCATCTTGGACATATTGCAAGGCCAGGAAATACCACCTGAGTGGAATGAGACAAACATTGTTCTTATTCCAAAAAAAAATGGAGCTATCAAAGTGGAGGATTTTAGGCCAATTTCTTTATGCAATGTGAAATACAAGCTGATAGCCAAGGTTCTGGCCAGAAGGTTAAGTCCTATTATGGAGACACTGATTTCAGGTAATCAGACTGGTTTTGTGAAGAATAGACATATTGGGGAAAATGTACTTCTGGCACATGAGATGATGGAAACTCTGAGGAAAAAGAAGACAGGAAAGGTTGGTTTGGTGGCTGTTAAATTGGATATGAGCAAGGCATATGATAGAGTGTCTTGGGTGTTTTTGGAGGAAGCATTAACATATTTTGGATTTCCAGAAGGTTTGAGAGCTTTGGTCATGAAATGTGTTACATCAGTATCATATTCACTCAATGTGAATGGGGTTCAGTTAGCTAAGTTCAAACCTGTAAGAGGCTTGAGGCAGGGCTGCCCCCTGTCGCCATATCTTTTTATAATCTGTCAACAATTTCTGTCGGGTATGCTTAACTCAAAGACTCAGGTACAGAGAAAACAAGAGTTGGGTTATAGTTGTGCTCAAGGAGTATCACAGATCACACACCTGATGTATGCAGATGACTGCATCATATTCTTTAAGTGTCAGTATGACAGATATTTTCATCTTGCAAAGATATTGGATCATTTTGCAAGATTCTCGGGACAACGTATTAATTTCAGCAAGTCCTCACTTCAGGTTAGCCCAAATGTCTCAGTTGAGGATGAGAGTTTATTGCGTTATACTTTGAATATTCACAACACTGGAATTGGTACAAAGTACCTTGGAATTCAACTGAATCTTACAGAAGGCAAAGTGAGAGTGTTTGGAGATATGATAGCAAGGGTAAGAAGAAAGTATGATAGCTGGAAAACAAAGCTTTTGAATGTGGCAGGGAGAATAACATTGGCTAAGCATACTTTAGCGTCATTATCAATCTATCCTATGGGAATATTCAAGATTCCTGACTCAATTTTAAGGAAGATAGATGAGATGACAGCTAAGTTTATATGGAAGGGGGAGTTAGAGGGTAGAGGTATTCACTGGATGTCATGGAGCCAGATGTGTCTGCCCAAGAGTAAAGGAGGTTTAGGAATGAGGAAAGCTAAGGACATGAATAGAGCATTGTTGGCAAAACATGCTTGGAAAATAATCAGGGAGCCAGAGTGTTTATTTTCAAGAATATTTTTGCAGAAATATTGTACCAAAACCTCTTTTGTTAAGTGCAAACAGAGAAATCAAGATACATGGAGTTGGAAGTCCATTTTATGGGGAAAGGAGCTCATAAGACCTCAGGTTAGATGGCAACTGGGGCAAGGGGACAGTATCCATATCACTGAGCAATGGATACCAGGAATGGTGAATCCGCTGAGCCAACATCATGATATGGCACAACATACAGATCTAAAGGTGTCTCACTTTCTTATAGAACAGAAGCAGTGGAGATTACCATTACTGAGAGTGTGGTTTACACCAACAGTTATTGCTGAGATAGCAAAGATACACCTGTCTAGCATTCAGAAGGACAGGTTAATTTGGGCAGTTTCGACTTCGGGAGAGTATACTGTAAAAGAAGGCTATAGGGTGCAACAACATCAGATCTCAGGAGCTAATAATGTTAAATGGAGTAAGTTCTGGGGTTTAAATCTCCCGCTAAAAATCATAGTGTGTGTATGGAGAGCATTGCAGAATGCCTTACCTACTGCACAGAATCTCTGGTTTCGCAAATCAGTGGATTCGCCCATGTGTTCTCGCTGTAATCAACACCAGGAGGATGTTACACATCTTTTTCTTGAGTGTGAGGCGGCGAAGCGAGTTTGGTTTATCTCCAGGCTAGCTTCACAAGTTCAAATGAATGGTGGACTGACAATGAAAACTTGGTTTTGGATTTGGTTTGACTCAGGGCCACAAATGCAGGATATCAAGCTAAGTATATGTCTCCTGTGGGAGATATGGAAGGATAGGAACTTAAAGGTGTTTCAAGACGCATGTAAGCCACCAGAGCTAGTATTAGAAGCAGCTATGCAGATAATACAGGTCATGGAAGCCAGATCAGTGGCTCAGGATATAGAGGATGTGGTAATACAAACACCACATATCCAGCAGAGACAGGAAGCTCCAGGGTGGTTACAGATTCTGCCACACTGGGTGATTACTTTTGATGGTTCCTTTAAAGCAGCATCGCAGCAGGCAGCAGCAGCTTGGACAATCTCTTTGGCTTTAGGAAATGAGCATGTAGTGGTGCAGGGAGAAGAGCAGTTTAGAGCATATTCACCTCTTCATGCAGAAATGGTAGCATGCTGGAAATCTCTCTTACATGTACCAGGTGAACATTCAAATGTGGTTTGGATCATGACAGATTGTCAGGTGCTGAGGGATCTACTTACAAATCAGGAGCTTAATCCTCCTTGGCAGATTCAGTCACTGGTCGTTGAACTGAGAAGTATACTGAAGAAGTTTCATTTATGTTTTGTCCAGAAAGTAGATAGAAATGTGGTTTGTAATGAACATAATAGGGCCACCGCCCTGACTGTTGCTTTTACTTAATCTAATATATGTTTTTCATCAAAAAAAAAAAAAAAAAAATTTAGACTACCGAGCCGGGAGTCAAATGTACAGTGCAATTTTTTTAGTATTGATCCTATTGGACTACCGAGCCGGTACACATACTGATTAATGAGCTGATGACATAATACAGTTTAGTACTCCAAAATTCCAAATTGGGTGTGGGTGATTGTGAGGGTATTATTGTAATTTACAAGTTAAAATGTAACTGTACTTAGTATTTTTGTACCTGTACATAGTATCGCCCTCTCTTAATTGCGTGTCTCATTTTATTTATGTTATATACAAAATAAATTGGTGATAAATATGTATTCTTCCCGTCCTAATTGTATCTACACATTTTGATTTTTGCAAGTTGACTTAAAAAATGTTTAATCATTAATAACTTTAATGTGAAATTCAAATTGTAAAATTTGAATATTTTGAAAATACATAATAATAAAAATCCAAGAAGATCACACGTGATAATATTTAAATTCACTTATCATTTCGAATGTCAAAAGTTAAACAAATTTAAAATGGTGGGACATAGAGAGCAGTAAAATTATAAAAATTATTAATCAAAAGAGGAATTAAACTAAAAGGTGATTAACTAATTTAAATAAGCAATATGACTACTTAACAGACTGAAAAAATGTTTTTGGATTTTTTGGTTCTTCAAACCTGGAATGGCATGATGTTTAGCATAAACACCTATTAAAAAACGCAAATTTTTTTTTTATAAAAGCATGACGATTGCTACAACGTTGGTATCAATGATTAGGAAGAAGTGTGAAATAAAATAAAATTTAAGGACATTATTAGAGTTACAGAAAACGCCTTTTTTGTTGTTGTTGCGATCATCATAATTAGTGACAGTAATTATAAACCAGTTTATCAAAATAGTAGAAGTCATCACTGTTAGAGGGGAAACCTCAATGATGAGGTATAATCGTATTACTGAATATATACACAGTACATGGGTAAACCCTAACTAATACAGTGTGGGCTCAAGGCCCAATACTACTCTCTAACACCCCCCCTCAAGCTAAGCATCGGGTTACCTGAGACGCAAAGCTTGGATCTAAAGAACTCAAACAATGGCTTCGGAAGACCCTTGGTGAAGATGTCCGCCAGCTGCAACGAAGTAGGAACATGACTAACACTGAGCTTAGCTGAAGCAACCAACTCCCGAACAAAGTGATAGTCAATGTCAATGTGCTTGGCCCGCTTATGAGCCACTGGGTTCTCAGCCAAGAAAATAGCACTATTGTTGTCACATAACAACAATGGCGAGCCATCTAGAGGAAATTGCAACTCCCGAAGAAGATGAGAGAGCCATACAACCTCTGCAGCTGTGTTGGCAAGAGCACGATACTCAGATTCTGAACTCGAGCGAGACACTGTAGGCTGTTTCTTGGCACTCCATGACACCAAGTTACCGCCTAAAAACACTGCATAGCCATAAGTCGATCGTCGAGTCTCTAAACAACGAGCCTAATCCGCATCAGAGTAAGCACAAACATCAGAAGAACCTCCAGAGCGAAATGTGAGACCGTGATGAGGGGTGCCAGCCACATAGCGAAGAATCCTGGTGACCGCGGCAAAGTGATCCTCGCGAGGGTCCTGAAGATATTGACTAACTGAATTCACTGCAAATGCTAAATCAGGGCGAGTGACAGTTAAGTACTGAAGTGCACCAACCAAAGATCGATATAGAGTCGGATTACTGAATGGTTCACTAGTGCTGCTGTGAAGCTGTGACAGTGGAACAAACGGAGTGGTCACCGGAGAAGCATCAGTCATACCAGCCCGACTAAGTATATCCCTTGCATACTTAGCCTGTCCAAGAAAGAGACCAAATGGAGTGGTGGAGACCTCAAGACCAAGAAAGTAGTTCACGAAACCCAAGTCCTTAATCGAAAACTCCTTATCAGTCCTAGTGATGAACTGGCGAATTGCACCCGGATCATTGCCTGTCAGAATCATGTCATCCACATAGACAAGCAAGTACAATAAGGTGGATCCCCGAGAGGACAAACAAAGATGGGTCAGAAGAGCTGCACCGAAAACCAAGTTGTCGGACATATGAACTAAATCGATCAAACCAAACCCGAGGAGCCTGTTTGAGTCCATAAATGGCCTTCTGAAGACGACAAACATAATCAGGCCGAGTAGGGTCCTTGTAACCAACAGGTTGTGCCATATATACCGGAGTGTCAAGAACACCATTGAGGAAGGCATTCTTGACATCAAGCTGATGAAGAGGCCATTTTCTCAAAGTGGCAATGGCAAGGACCGTGCGAACAGTAGCCGCCTTGATCACTGGACTAAAGGTGTGATCAAAGTCAAAACCGGGAATCTGAGAATACCCTTGAGCGACCAAGCGAGCCTTGTAACGATCAATAGTCCCATCAGGTCGATACTTCAGCCGAAAGACCCATTTCGAACCAACAATGTTGGTGTTGGATGGTCGAGGAACCAACTCCCAAGTCTTCTGATGTCGAAGGGCATCCATCTCCTCGTCCATAGCACGAACCCATTTCGGCTCTTTGAGAGCTGCACGATAATCTCGAGACTCAGAATGTTTCATAACCTGAGCAAGAAAACCTGTAGTAATAAAATCTGGCCGGGATATGACACGGCGAGTTCCATCCTGGTTTCTGGTAACCATCGGATGTGGACGACGAGGAGAATCTGAGTTAGATGACGAATCAGAACTAGAGCCAAAAGAAACCGGAGAACCTGGAGTAAAGCTAGTCGAGGAACCCGACGGCGAAGATGGCGGGGAAGGCGAGCTAGTCGAGGAATCCGACGGCGAAGATGGTGAAAAAGGCGATGGCGATAAAGTAGGCAACGCCACTGGAGGAGTAGCTGGAATAGATGAAGCTGAAGTATGATCATCTGACGGGCAAATTGAGCAAGGTCGAGAAGATGGTTGAGTAACTGCTGAAGGTGCAGTTGATGCCGCTGCAGGCTCAAAAAATGAGGAGATCTCCAAATCTAAAACAGACCGACTACTCCCAGAAGATGCAACATAGGGAAATAAGGTCTCATCAAACTGGACATGGCGAGAGACATAGATGCGTCCAGTAGTAGGATTGAGACACTGGAAGCCCTTGTAGCGAGGGCTATAACCAATAAATACACATGGAATAGACCGGGGTGCAAACTTGTCTACAGCAATGGCACGTAAGCAAGGATACACACGACAACCGAACGGATGAAAAAGTGTGTAGTCTGGAATAGTCCCAAAAACAACCTCAAAAGGTGATTTTCCACCAAGAACTGAGCTAGGGACACGGTTGATTATGTAAACCGCAGAAGAAAATGCTTCTACCCAATAAGCATTCGGCACGGATGAGTGATATAACATAGCAAGGCCAGCCTCTGTGATGTGGCGATGCTTCCGCTCAGCACGGCCGTTCTGAGCAGGTGTATATGGAGAAGACATCTGATGATGAATGCCGCAAGAGATGAAGTGTGCCTGGAGACGATGATTTGTGAACTCCGTACCACCATCTGTCTGAAAGATCTTAACCTTCGCAGAGAATTGAGTCTCAACAAACTTCTGAAACTGTAGGAACACATCATAAAAGTCTGATTTATGCCGCAAAGGGAAAAACCATGTGAATCGCGAAAAGTCGTCAATGAATACAGCATAGTAAGAAAAACCTCCCACTGATAAGACTGGAGCTGGTCCCCACAAATCACAATGCACCTTATCCAATAACTGTGTAGCCTGCTTGTCACTAGCGGAAAAGGGCAAACGAGTGCTCTTGGACATCTGACAAGAAGAACAACTAACAGGCGCAGGTAAAGGTGAAGTGGCAGAAATATGACCCCGTCTACTCAACAACTGAACAGTGTCATAGGACACATGACCAAGCCGGGAATGCCACAACTCAAAAGATGCCCGTAATTTCCCAGAACGTACATCACTCAAAAAGGCAGAATCACTAGTCTGAAGGTAATAAAGACCAGAATCATGACGACCTCTACCAACTATATGTCCTGTAAGCTTATTCTTAATAGAAAATACATCGGCATCGAATGTAATACTCACAGGCAAATCACGAGTAAGTTTACTAACAGACAATAAACTTCTAACAATCACCCATTCGTAAATCTCCTCTAGTCGTCCCAACAAACTTCTAGTCTTCATCGACTTTAAACTAGTTGGTAACCTAAATCTCCTCTATTTTAAGTAGTTAAGCATGCAATCAAATCTGTTGAACTTGCTTTATTATGCCCGGGTTCATGCTCAAATTCATATTAATTTTGTTAGCCATGATAATTTTACATATTTTAATGTTCAAGGTTTTTAAAAAGAAAAGTTAATATATATAGATATGTACGACGATTAATTTTTAAAATAGTACTAGCAGGGTTTCACCGTGCACGGCGTATTTTATGTAAATGGTTATTATGTAAATGATAATTTTATAAATTTTGATATTATAAAGAATATATAATTAGACCCTGTTTATACGAACTTATATTTTGATGTACTAAATTGAGCTGGATTAAAATGAAGTGAAAATTAATGTATTTAAAAAAGAATTAGTGTGATTAAATTAATCCGAATTTCATCAATTTCCTTTAACTTCTTTATCAAAGTACATCCATAACCTTGTCTAAAATCCATAACTTCTATAACGCATGGAATGCAAATTTAGGAACGCTAAAATCCATTTTTTTTAATCAATTCTTGATTATGGCATGATACAAATATGCAATAAGTAATAACATTCAAGATGACAATTCAAACTACTTGATTGTTCAAGATCAAGATTGATGCTTCTGTTTAGTAGATAACTAAGATTCCATTACCTGAAAATCAACAGCACCAAATAGCAAAATAATTAAGTATAACTAAGATTGAACTACATGAATGCTTAATGCCAGGAAGGGAATCACTAGAAGAATAAACGGAGCCCTCTCCAAGTTTATCAAATTCAAAATCATGGGAGGATTTCATATAATTACAAATATATATATGTATATAAAGTATATCATTTGAAAGACAAACATACTCTAAATATATAAACGGTATAATAAATAAAAATATTTAGAAAATATATGTAAACGGTATAATAAGGTATTTAAAAAATCAACGATATTGCAATGCACCTTAATACAAGGCACGCATATCATGATGAGGCAATATACATGAATTAATATTGAAGGAATTGAATGGTATATATTAGGGTCAATAAGGAAATTAGTCATTCTAAAATCCAAAATATTTAATAGTATATATTTGAAGTGCTTAATATACAGGAAAAAAATATGCAAAAATATTGTAGAAATATAGGAATAATATACAAAAATAATGTAGAAAAAAGCATGTGTATGTACAGAAATGGTTTAATTTAGGCACTTAACTTAATTAAATACCTAATATAGGATATATGTGTTGATACGGGAAAGAATTTAAATTATAGTTTTATTATAATACCAAATGACATAAAAATATTACTTACCCTAAAAATATTAACATATTTTAAATATATCTAAATTATTTGTTAAAGTAAATCAGATTATTTAGAGAAGATTATTGGATAAAGGTAGCAACACTAATTATAAAATTAGCAACACTGAAATTACAAAGTCAAAATTGATTCTAAATAAGAGGGCACGGTCACTAAACTTCCTCCATTATCAAAATCAAGTACAAGTCACAAATAGTAATTTGTGGCCGCCGCTTCTCCCTTAAACCCTCTCTCCCATCTTGTGGCCGCCGCTTCCTCTTTTCCTTTTGATTTTCTTCCCCATCTTCCTATCATGGGAAGATGGGGAAGCAATGGTTCTTCTCTTTATTGATTTACGGTGAAATAAGTGTGAATAATCCACAAATAAGAGTTTCTTCGATTAAATCTTGATTTATATCGAAGTTTTTTTCCGATCTGGTTATAAAGATCGTGTTTTTTATTTGTTTTATTGTTCCCGATCCGATTGTACGGGTCGTGTTTCCGTTTCGTGATTTGGGGGTTTCAAGGTGCTTGCAGTTTGAAGAACCTAGATCATGTTTTGGATCAAGTGGTGTTGCGGTTGTAGCGGATCCCTGATTGGCGCAGTAATTGATGCGGTAGTCGCTCTTCTCTGCCAAGCGGATGTGATTTTCACAGTTTCAAGATAATATCCCTGAGGGCGGTATTACATTTTTTATTGGATCTCTTAAGCTGTAATAGCAGACATAATTAGTCTGGTTGCCATGTAGTTCGGTTATTCTGTAATAGACTAGTCGAATTGGATGTCAATTCCACTCATTGTAATCGCTTCTGGGCGTTTCCCAGGACCTTGAATGAATTTTCTTCAAAAAAAAAAAGTACAAGTCACAAATAAATATCATAATCATTGCCACACACATACTTAAAATATGACAAAATTACTATGGTTTATGATATACAGAAAAATAAGGAAAAAATATGTCAATTAGTAATTGATATATTTTGGATATATATCAATTAGTAATTGATATATTTTGGATATATGTCATCTAAGTTTGTGTTGACAAACTATAAATAAATACATATTACATTATTGCAATATTTTAATGATGATTAATAATGCGACAAATAAATAAAAATAATATACAACATAATTAAGGAATACATTACAGCACAATAAAAAGAAGGGAAAATATGTATTAAGGGTAGTGGAACTTTCTTTATTTGAAAGAGAGATGTAATTTTATCATAATTTCTAGAAAGGGCGGTAATTAATTAGTTAATTTTTTCTTAATATAATTATTTAATTAAAGACATTAATACCCTTATTTTCATTATTCTAGTATTATTCAATTAAGTATTCAGTTTTGTTTCACTAAGTTTACTTCTATTTAATTGAAATTTAATCAAATCAGTTAAATTCAGTTTCATCCCAAATTTTTAGTTTTAGTTCAATTAAATTTATTCTTACCCCAATTATTTAGTTCTAGTTTAGTTAATTTAAGCTCACCTTTTGATATTAAAAAAATAAATTGAGTTTATTAAGATTTGGTTGAAATCAGTTCAATTTAGTTTAATTTATTTTAGTACATCTTCAGACAAATTTTAGTAAAATTCAATTCAGTTTCATCCCATTTTTAGTTGTTTCAATTTAATTCAATTAGGTTAAGTTATTCAATTTTGGCTAAGTTTAATTTTAAGTTAAGTTCAATTCAGTTTAATTAAAATGATTTTTTAAATTAAAGGCGAAACTTTAATGGATTTGAATTTTAAATTTAATGTAGCAAAGATGAATTTGAATGAACTTAATTTAATTAAACTAAATTAATCTAAATAAAGTGAATATTAAAATTTGGATGATCAAATTGAATGTCAACAAATATATTCTTGTCTTGATTAAGATTAACTAAATTAAATTAAATTGAACCAAATTTAACTAAATTCAAATGAATTTATTGGAATTTTTTGAATGCTAATAAAGTGAACTAAACTTAATTTAATTGAACTTAATATAAATATTTTGGATGGAACTTAACTAAACTTATTTGACTAGAATTGATTTTAATTTAAACTAAACAAAAATAACCAAAAGAAGGGTATTAGTGTCTTTAGTTAATTACTCTTATTTAAGAAAATATGAATTAATTAACTACTGCCATTTCTAGAAATTATACTAAAATTACACTCTTCTTTCAAATAATGAAAGTTCCACTGCCCTTAATGCAAATTTTCCCTAAAAAGAAACCGATGGTAGATTAATACCAAAATCAAAATAGAATGGGATGTTTGAGTTGGTATATTAAACATTACCTAAATCAAAAGTAGATTGGTATTTTTATCCATATTTAAAATGACGGCTACATTACTTAATTAATACACTATACAATACGAAACGACGTAGTTTATTCCACACACTTTTTGAAGTGAATAATTTTTCAAGTTCACCTTAGAGATTAGTAGTCATCAAATCCACACATGGAAGGTTTATTATACTCCATAAATTTTTTATCTTAATTAGTGGAGTAAATTTTATTAAATCTATTTTTAGAGGATTAGGTGGCAAATTTGTTATTTTAAATAAATTAGCAATAAAAAACTTGTTCAGAAAAGTTAAGAGCAAGTCCAAGAGATACTACATTTTGTAGATTTTGGAGGAAATTGGAGATTACATCCCATTTTTGAGCTCCAAAAGATACTACATGTGCTACTACATTTTGTAGATTTGGGGTAGTAAGAAACTCATCCTCCATATGTGTAGAGATAAACAAAATTTGGAGGATTGAATATTAAATGCAATCTCATTGATTATGACAAATTTTCCATTTTTTAAGTTAAATTTTTTTCTCCCTCCTCTTATTTTCAATGCTAGAAAAATAAAAAGTAATAAAATATGCAATGTTCAAGAAAAAAGGCTAGAAAATAAAATTAAAATATTATTAATATTGATGACAATAAATGTAGGGGATTGCTCCATGCAGGTCCATTTTTCTCTTGCAGGTTCTTATTTTTACCATAATACCTCTAATATTGTTAAGACAAAAAATGGTCTTGAAATCATAGGGTTCCATCAGGGGGCATTATGGTAAAAATACGGACCTGCAAGAGAAAAATGGACCTGCATGGAGAAATTGCTTAAATGTAAGATATACAAAATGTAGTATCTCTTGGAAATGACCAAAAATTTTAGAGACATTTTAGCATTTCATACTACATCTTGGAGATTACTATGTAATATCTGTTGGACTTGCTCTAATTAAGGAAAGAGAAAGATTGCATGAAAAGGTTTTGCTCCAAGAACAAAAAAAAAATATTCTAGACACTCTTGTGAAAATAGTTTTTTTTAGTTTTTTTTTTAAAAAATGAGAAAATTCTATGAGAGCGCCATGTGTCAATTCCATAGGCTCTCAAAATGTAGCACTTTTATACATAGTATATATTAGTATCATGTACATATTTCTTCGAGAAAGTTTTGGATGAGCTGTCCTTGTGGAGACCAATGGTGAGGGGAATGATCATTTACTGTTTTTGCTTGATCTTTTAGTCAGTTTGATTGATTTTTTAGTCAGTTCCCTTGAGCATTCCTTTTTTACCTTGATCTTTCAGTTAATTTGATCCTTCATTCATTTTGCTCGATCTTTCAGTCAATTTCCTTGATCATTCCTAATACTTGGTACATTACTGTTATTTTGTAAAAATTTACACCGAAACTTAGTCTCGAGTCAGTCCATGTGAGACGACTGAGTTCTGGCGACACCAACACCTAAAATCTAACAACGGCGGCGGGGTTGAAGATCACCAACGACAATTTCAACCGATAACGGTCCCTTATAGTACTTGGTCTCTGTAGAGACAGGTATCAAATGAGAATTTGTATACTTCTTACTGCTTGTATTTGAATCTTTCATTGCAGCACTGAGTTTTTTTAATATAATATCATTCGTAAGTTGGAAACACCCAAACTACAATAAATAGAAGCTGATTTGAACTTGTATGAACAAATTTGAACTGATATGATCTGATTTCGAAATATTATTAGTGCGACTAACTTTAGTTGAATATTATCAAATTATATTTCATTCTATTTGACCCAAAGTGAACAAATATGATCTGAATGGTGAAAAAGTAAGATAAATTGGAAAAATCAGCCCTAAAAATGGCATTCTAACAATTTGTATACTTGTTCATTTCACTTTGAAGCGAATGATGTGTAAAAGAATACAAGAATCATATATTTTGATGGTTCAATCAACAAATTAAAATAGTATTTTTGATGATTTTGCACGTGATAAACTGAAACGGGCCACAAGAGAGGTGGTTTTCCTTTACAGGTGATCCATATGGTGAGAATGAGAGCAGATTAAGGGAAGGCGGCGCCAATGATTAAAGAAGCCTTTTTGCCATATGGAGAAGCTGGAAATGGAAATTATGAGCAAACTCAGATCGGAACATTGGGCAGTTTTATTTTTATTTTTTTAAGTACACTAAAACGACCTAGTCTGATACAACCATCCTATCATACTCTAATACGATCCTACCATACTCTACTGATACCGTATGTCGAGTGACCGAGGTCCTCACCATGCATGCTTAGTGTGGAGTGAAGATCCCACTAAAACCGTCGATGCTCCCCTGCTCTTGACACCGTCGATGCTCCCCTCCTCTTGACACCGTCGATGCAGCTCCGACTCTTGTGTTGAGTACGATTGGAGATTTGACCCAGGGGGTCAGGGAGAATTGCATGAAATGTTGCACCTGAGGAGTTTCAAACTCTGATCTCCCCTGGCCAACTGAGCTAGACCAGTTAGTTGGACAACTTTTAATTAGTTAATTAGATCCACCTAGATTTTCTGTCTCTCCATGATCAGAGTATACAATTGCTTAATTTGTATTCCAGTTTTTAATTAATATTAGTGGTTTAATATATATATATATAATATAACGAATGACGAAGGTCTTGGGTGAGACCGTCTTACCATAACCTTATGGTATGACGAATGATAATTCATGTATTTAATAGGTTTGTTTGAGAGTTTGTAAGTTTTGTTCACCTTTTACATATAAATATAGCTTATGACAAACAAATATTACAAACACACAAACAAATGTATAAGACCAATTCTAGGGTGAGGCAGCCTCACCCAAGAGGCAGGACCAAGCACTAGTGGGAGAGCATAGGATTAACGGCTGTTATTTGGGCGATAGAAGGCATTTTTGAGGAGCCGTAGGTGGCTGAGTCGTCCATTGTATGTCTTTAGACAACGTTTAATTAGGAGACGTCCAATGAGACAATTAAAGACTTTTTCAAACGTTATCCATTGTTTATTTTCCAACCGCTGTCCATTTATTTATGGTGGCGGAACTTAAGATTCTGGGAGTTACTCTACATTAGTTTCGTATTCGGAAGTTAGTATTTTCCGTTCAGTTGCCGTCGGGATAAAATTATCCGTCCATTAGGTTTATGAATACGAGTCCACATTCGATTTTGCATAGTTTACGTATTCTAGGTTTCATTCTGGTTAATAAGTATTGTTCCGAATTAGGAAATTCAATTCTACTTGTTGGTTGTGTATCAACGTTTTCCAGATTCTAGAAGCGTTTCGATTTATCATACGTTACGGTATCTAGTATGAATTCTAGTTAGTTTTAAAGTTTTCGACACCGGAAATTCAATTTTGTTTCGCACTAATATTGACCGCAATCGACCGTCGGTTCCGGATTCTGTGACTGTTTCGATATATTTAATGGTTCCGGATTCTGTGACTGTTTCGATATATTTAATGTTGCAATGTCGAGTATGAATTCTATTTGTTATTAAATTTTATGATCCCGGAATCTTAATTAATTTTGTTCCCACGTTCTTTTCGGATTCTAGAAGCCGAGTTCGAGCCCAAACATCTAAATTTGGCTTTGCACATGGAAATCCACCAAAGCAAGTTGGACTAAAAATGGTTAGGAAATGAGATCAATTTATAACTAAGAGAAGATTTGTCCCTTTCTCTTGCCACCGATGTGGGATTCAAGCTTTCCTCCCTTCCCTTTTTCTCTTTCTTTTTTCCTCAAGATTTATTTTATTTCTTTCTCCAATATTCATAACGTCATATCTTATCCATTTCTTATTCAAAATGTATTCTCTTAGGCTTTTTTTTTATATATATAAAAGACTAAAATAAATAAATGAAAATAACTAAAATTAATAAACATACAATTACCTTCTTTAAGACATGTAAATTATTTTTATAACTTCTAAACATAGCATCTATAAATTATTCTCGAGCTATTCAACGAGCATATTGAGTTATGATCTCGAGTTCGAACTCATTTATTAACGAACGAGCTCGAGTTCGATTTCAAATTGGTCAAACCGAGTTTGAACACAAATTTTGACCGAGTTGTTCACGAACGGTTCAGTTCATTTACACCCCTAATTCCGATATCTAGTATGAATTCTATTTATTAATAATGTTAATGACATTCATCATTGACTCCATCTCATACATCTACGTTTTCCCCATGCCATATCCACTTGGAATATGAAGCCTCAGATCCCCTTATTATCAAATGTGAGCGTAATCTCCGCTCCCCCAGATACACATCATTCCTACAATCCTTACATGGACATCGCATCATCGACATATTCTCCATTCTCACATGATTAGAAGCAGCTTCAATGAAATATTTGATTAACTCCCTATATTCAGTAGATGTTCGAATGTTTGATCCAACAATACGAACACGATCCAAGTTCATACTCCTGTAATGTAAATCACAATATATTTGAATCAAATATTTCCAAATTACTCAATCATTGAATTCACATAAAAAGCCCCAAATAATCTTGTAAGATATAATAGTTCATGTATTCAATATCTCGTAAGCAAGTAATAACCTTGTATTGTTCGTTGCCTTGTTTTGTTCGTCGTAGACGGATCACGAATCTTGGAACACACCAATTCTTTCTTCACAAATACAAAGCTTTATGGAATTACTGAATATATAGGTATTCTCCCTTTATTTATATGGTCCCGGTCCTTTAAAATTGAGTATCCCTTTCCTGCTAAGTTTCCAAAAAAATTTAGTCATGTATTTTAGGTTAACGTATTTTCAAAAAAAAAAATTAATTTAGTTCCGAATCCGGAACTAATAGGGATTGGGAAATTATATTCACTTCCGATCCCGGAACCTAAAAATATACTAGAATAAGGTTCCGATCTCGGAACTATGATGAGATTCTACGTAAAATATGTCGAAACAGTAAAATATTTACGCCGGTCAAACTTTAAAAAAGTCAAAATTTAGCCCGATTACTACATTAACCGGGATCGGGAACTTATTAGTACTTCTGAATTCGGAACCTAAAAATATATATTAGAATTGGTCCTAGATATCGGAAATATGCTTGTTTTTCCGGTTAATCGCTAACTTCTTTACTTCCAACTTCGGAACCCAAAAATTATTTACTAGAATATTGCTTCCCATCTCGGAACTGGGCTTCCGTTATCGGAAACTACTTTTTTCGACAACGTTTCTAAAAAAATGTCTTCTATTATTACATTGGACAGCTGGTATTATAAAACGCCGTTCATGAAAATTTTTAGACAGCGGTTCAGATTTGACCGTTTTCTAAATTTTTTCAAAAGTTGTCTAATGATAGAGCTCATAGAATTACATGCTTCCGATATCGGAAATATTGTTGCACAACTTTTTCTTGAATTTTTCAACGAGCATCCTTCCATTTGAAGCCTTTAATCAAGCATTCTGCACTAGTGAAGAAAACACTCTTTTTGGTGAGATTTGATGAATTGACACAAAACTTTTGATGATATGACATGTTTGATGAACTGGCACCGAGGTTTGATGAGGTGGAGTCGAAATTTAATGAGGTGGTAGTGAGTTAGAGCAAGCCCAACTAGGGTTGTGCATGAACCGGATATATAGGTTTCCAGTCCGGTCTTCGGTCCAACAATTTTCCATATTCCGGGTCCGGTCCGGTCCGGTTTAAAACCGGATTTTTTCCGGTCCGGACCGGATGGACCGGTTTACATATACTATATAATTAAAATTAATAATTATATGATAAATTTGGTAAGTATTGTAATCTTAAATGAGAAATACTTTATTTTAGTTAATATATTCATTGACTTTTGCATCTTGGTATCTTTTCTATTTTATGGAAACCTAACTTTTATTACTAATTAAGTAATTGAAGAGTATTATTATGTGCAAAGATTGATTTGATATATTAAGACTTAATCAAAGGTTTAATTTGAGTTACAAAACTTTAATTCAAGATTTTTTTTTCAAATTAGGCAGATTTAGAAGGTAAAAATTGAAAATTTTCGTACCATATTTATGTAAAATTCAATCTCAATATTTAATGTTTTGATTGATCCGGTCCGGACCGGTCCCGGTCTAAACTATTGCCTAACCGGTCCGGTCTTCGGTCTAAGAATTTTGAGAATTCCGGTCCGGTCCGGTTTGGTCCAGACCGGTTGCACAGCCCTAAGTCCAACCGTATCTCTAAACTTTTCTCTGAAGTAGAGAAAAAAAAAGCTATATTCTCCATAAATTTTTGCTTCAATTCCAACAGTATCTCTATTTTACAGATTTTGTCAATATTTTTGTTTTCTTTTTTTGACCTTTATTTATGAAACCCTCCCGTTCTATTTGGTCGACGGACAAAGTGAACGGACAAAGAAGACACATATTATCTCTTGTCATCGCCGGAAACAATTATGCAATTGTAAAATACAGGAAATTAAAAAAAATTGCATTAGCTGAAGCATTAATTTCTTGTAAATTTTTAACCAAATTTGGTACAGGAGACGTACAATACTACAATTAATTTCACCAACGAAAGCCGCCATGTGTATGTGCATTGTGTGTGCTTAGAGAGGTTCAAGAATATATGTATAAGAACTTGAATTCAGTGAGTCTTTTTGTTTTTAATCGACCGGCCCTGTGCATTTTTTCGGAGATGGGAAGATGTTGGAGGAATTGGAGAGAGGATGGAGACTCCGTTGGAATTTTCTAAAAATAGCTTTCCTTTATTGTACTTTGCATAATTTCCGTTCGCTAAATTTTTTGTTATCGTTCTGCAAATATAGCAAAGCAAACTTTCTCTCTCATTAATTTTGCTATAATAGCAAACGTGATAGCACATCTGTTGGAGTTGAAAACTACACCAAATCTCTAAAAAACAAGAAAATCTCTATTTTAGCAAATCTGTTGGACTTGCTCTTATAATGAGGTGATAGTAATGAAATTTTCCTTATTTGGCCTTGCCTCATGGGTGAGGCTGCCTCACAGGAAAATTACTCAATGTATAAACACATGAACATATTTTATGGCAAACAAATCTTACAAACACATAAACAAGTGTAAAAAACACATGAACTATAGGACGGTCTCACTCAAGAGTTTGCATATATATATATATATATATATTATAACCGCTTCTTAAATTTGGTTATGTCTTAAATTTAATACAAATTCTCATTTGAGACCTGTCTCAAATGAGACCAAAGATTATATGAGACTGCTATTGATTGAGTTTTTCGTTGGTGATCTTTAAACCCACCAATTTCCTTGATTGAATTTGTCGTTGGTTAAATTAACCAAGGAAATGATCAAAAAAATTGACCGAAAGATCAAGCAAATTGAACGAAAGATCAAATTAACTGAAAAATCAAGGCAAAACAAAAATGCTCAAGGAGATTGATTGAAAAATCAAACAAACTAACTAAAAGATCAAACAGAAACAGTAAATGCTCATTCCCCTGCTCTCGGTCTCCATAAGGACAGGTCTCACCCAAAACTTTCTCTAAATTTAATATAACCAGGCTTTTTTTTAGTGTCTCAATGATGCCGGTCGAGAATTCTTTTCACCTTTAATATCTATGATTAATGACAGTTTTTTAAAGGGATTAATGACAAATTGATTGATACTAATTTGATGTAGTCACGTAGCGAATATGAACACAACAATTTTTTAAGGATTCTCTCTCTATGCTTCGCTCTCACTTCTCTCTACATCCTTTCTGATTGAAACTCAAGCGCCCTTCCCTTTAGTCGAAACAGTGCCGCAACGGATTGATTCTGACAAAAAGGCTACCACAAACGGATCTTATACAGTCAAATCTAGCTCCGCCAATGGCGGAGCCACCGCAGCAACCCCTCCAGCAACCACCGCCCACATCTTTTCTCTCAGCCTTGCAAAATCGCCCCCAACCTCTATACTCATCCCTGCCAATTACCCCTAACATCAAGCCAATCACAGCGTTTAAGGGCAAATTAGCATGTCTTTTCTCGCCGGAAGACGTCAGAGCAATGTCCATTCCATACCAGAATGCTTTAATAGGCAAATTCGAAAGAGGACGTCCCTCAATGGAGCGGATCGAACTCACGATGAAGACGGTGGGCTTCACCGGAAAATACCAAATTGGAGCTTTGGATCACCGGCACATCCTGCTACGGTTCATCACCAAGGAGGACTTCCAAAGATGCTGGATGAAGTCGCTCTGGAACATCAGTGGTTTCCCTATGAGAGTTCTAAGGTGGACGCCAGACTTCTCTCCTAGGAGAGAATCATCGATTGTACCAGTTTGGATCACCATCAAGCATCCACCGGTCTACTACTATAATCAGATGCAAATAAAGCATGTCGAAAACAGCATCGTCACTTTCATTAAGATGGTTGCAGCTACTCAAGCACTTTCCAGGCCCTCTGCACTCAAGATATGTGTTGAGGTAGATCTTCAAACCCCACTGTCCTCAACCATTAATCTAGGTTTACCTGGTGATAATGACTAATTTGATATTGAGTATGAGGATCTCCCATCTTTTTGCTCCCACTGCAAGAGGTTAGGTCACTCTCCACATGATTGTCTGTTATTGCATCCTGATTTAGCCAACAAGTCTGTTTATGCTGGGAAACTGGTTCAGAATCCGGTAGAGAGGTGAAACCAGTTCATGGGAAACTGGATGAAAATGTGGTAAATCCTGTGGTTAAGGATACTATGGTTAAAGATACTGCTGCTTTGGTCCTGATGGATAAAGTGGTTGCACCCATTCCCAACAGAGCTGGTAAACCAAGAAATATGGCTCCTAATAGCTATAGGAAGTAGCAACCTCAAACTGTTTGGAAACAAATGGAGAAAAAAATTGTCCCCAAAAAATCCTCCCAAGCTGTTATCACTGCAAACTTCCAAAAGAGCACAACCAACCAAAGCACCCACCCATCTCTATACTCCTCTGCACCAACAAATCACCTAAGCTCTTCTGCACCAACAGATCTCATCAAGATTTCCTCTGAGCATCCTACTCACCAAAGACCCTTTGTTAATACTGAGCCTATCAGCCATATAAGCCAGTCTTATCCTCAACAGGATGGGGATAATGACTTCTCTCTTGTGGAGAGAGAGGATAATGATCAACCCAAGGAGCAGAGTGATTATTTCATCACCAAAAGATCAAAGAAAAGAGCAAATTTCTCTAGGCTTGTTAAGGATGACTTGGTCAAGGATCAAGGTATGGATATTCAGAAAACAATCAATATTTTTACTACTAATAATCTGCTCCATGTCTCTCAACATTCAAATAGGAATAGGTTTAAGCCCATCACTGAAGAAGAATCAGAGCTGGAAACGGATGATGAAAACTATGTCTCCCCATCACTTACAACTGCAGGCAACTCAGACAATTATGTCTCTGCATCAGATGAGGAAGAAGAAAATCTATCTCAAAATGCCAAGGTAAGCACAGCCCAGGTAAGTGCCCCTGAACAAAGACAAAAGGTGACTACTTTTTTCACTCAACTTAATCAAAAAATGACTGGCTCCCTTTCAAAAAGCAAAATGGTTAGTGAAATATGAATAATACAACCTCTCAAGTTAAAGTTCTAGTCTGGAATATTAGAGGGATGGATACCTCAATGTTAAGACTAGAAAGAATGGTACTTGAATACAGGATTGAACTATTATGCATCATAGAGCCTCTTCATAAAAATTTGGAATGTGAAGCATACATGAAAAAACTGCATTTTTCCAATTTTATTCATGCTGCTAATGGTCAAATCTGGATTTTCTGGAAAGATAATTTGGATGTAAATTTATTGCTAGATCATAGACAATTTCTCTATGTACATATTAACAGTAACACACTTAACTGTCCCATGCATGCTTTTTTTATCTATGGTCTTAGGAGTAGGAATGGTAGAAAGCAGATGTGGAAAGACCTTAAAAATTTCCCAACTACAAATTCATTGTATATTGGGGATTTCAATGCTATCACTTCAGTAAATGAATATAAAGGATCTTTCACTCCTAATCTGGGTAGTATTAAGGATTTCAGTAAATTCATTGACACTATGGCTCTTGAACATATTAATACATCTGGCAACATTTTCTCATGGACTAATGGGAGAATTATAAATCCAACTATTCAAAGAATTGACAGAGGTCTATGTTCTAGTAGTTGGAAATCTAATTTTCCATCATCCTCCATACAGATGTTTAATAAAGAGTTCTCTGATCATTGCCCAATGTTTCTTATTATAGGAAGTAATATTCTGTCTAAGCCAAGGTCTTTTAGATTTTTAAACACTTGGCTGAAAAGGAATGACTTACTTCCAATGATCATGGAGAACTGGAAGCTCCCAATTCAGGTATATGGTCACACTCAGCCCCAATGTATGCTAATCTTCTTCCTTAAATTACAAAGACTTAAAAAATCTTTGAAGATATGGAGTAGGACTGAGTTTGGTAATATTCATGATAATGTCAAGGTAGCTGAGGAAAGTCTTAGAATCCAAGAAATCCAATATGAAAGTAGTCGTGCTGTTTCCGATCTTATTGAGTATAATAAATGTAAAGCACAACTACTTAGAGCTTTAAAAGAACAAAAACACTTCTGGAAATCTAAGGCAAAAGTAAAATGGCTAAAAGAAGGTGATGATAACACTCAATTTTTCATAATTCTGTTAAGGAAAAAAAGAGTAGATTAGCAATCACTAAAATACAATCAGCTGCTGGACTTTGGCTTGACTCGCCTCAGGACATTGAAACTGAAGCAATATCTTTTTTTCAAAATCTCCTATCTTCTTCACATGTTCCAGAGGATGCTCTATTTTATTCACATTTTCTGAGTCAAATCCCATCGATTATAGGTGATGAACAAAATTTGCAGTTGCTTAGGCCAGTAGATATAGATGAACTGAAAAGTGTTGTTTTTAACTTAAATAAAAACAGCACCCCAAGCCCTGATGGGTACACTGCAAAAAAATTTATTAAAGCTTGGGATATCATTGCCAAAGACTTGTTATTTGCCTGTAATGATTTCATGACTGGGGCTGAAATGCCAAGAGGAATAGGCATTACTTGGATTACTTTAATTCCTAAAAAAGATACCCATGTCTCTTTTAGTGATTTTAGACCTATTAGCCTCTCTAATGTGCTTAATAAAATTTTCTCCAAGATTTTGATGGAAAGGATTAAGCCCCTCATGCCTGACCTCACTCCCCTCATCAGACTGCATTTATGCAAGATAGAGACATTTCTGACAATGTTTTATATCTCAAAGAGATGATTAGGCATCTGAATATAAAGTCTAGGACACCTAATTGTTTCCTGAAACTTGACCTCATGAAAGCATTTGACAGAGTCAGTTGGCTTTTTCTTAATACTATACTCCTGAAATTTGGTTTTCATGGTAGTTTTGTTAGATGCATTATGAGGAACTTGTCACAGGCCTGGTTCTCTGTCCTTATAAATGGTAGTCCAGTTGGTTTTTTAAATCTTCTAGAGGCATCAAACAAGGAGACCCACTCTCTCCATTTCCGTTTAACCTTTTCTCTGAATCCTTCACTAGGAGCCTTGCTTATGTGTTTAGAATTGGTAAAATAGAACATTATGGTGTACCTGGTAATCTACCACCTGTATCTCACTTTTCTTATGCTGATGATACAGTGATTTTTCTGAAAGCCACCAAGCCAAGTCTTGTTATCTTGAAAGCTTTTTTGGTTAAATTTGAAGAAGTCTCTGGTCAAAAAATCAATTTTGACAAGAGTGACTTCTTTGTGAGCAGAAATGCAACAATTCACAAAACCAATCAGATAAAAGCTATTTTGGGAATGAAAAAAGGTAGTTTTCCATTCAAGTACTTAGGATGCCCCATTTTTATTGGAAAACCCTTAATATTCATTTCCAGCCAATATTAGAGGTCATTGATAAGAGGCTAAAAAACTGGAAAAATGTGTGGCTATCTTTTGGTGGTAAGCTCACACCGATTCAATCAGTTTTATACTCCCTGCCACAGCATATTTGGACAGTCATGTCCCCCACCTCAGCCACCGTAAAACTGATTGAAAAGAAATTTTCAAAAAAAATTTGGGGCATGACTGAACTTAAACCAAAAAAGACCTGGAGAAAATGGAACAAATGGAACAAACTGTGTTTTCCAACCCAACAGAATGGTCTAGAATGCAGAAGAATTTCTGCCATTATCCTAGCTTGTTCTGTAAAACTTTGGTGGAAATATCAAAATGGAACTGCTCTATGGACCCATCTGATTGCTGCATTACCTCCATCTGCTAAAACCTCTCCTACATGGAAGAGAATCTGCCAAATCAATGGCTTTGCAGAACAACACTCCAGGGAGATTCATGGTAAATGGAATTGTAAATTCTGGACATCTAATTGGACAAACTTTGGCCCCATTTCTGATAGATGTGATCCAGAAGACACAATTATTCCTCTAGATGCTACAGTTGCAAGTTTTGTTCTAGATAAGCCAACATACATGCACTCTATTTCTCCTTTTCTCAATGATGATTTAAAGGTTTTCTTACAGGAATCTCAAACTCATCAGCACAGGGAAGATAGGCTTATCTGGAAGCCTGAGCTGACAGGAAAGTTCACTTTCAAATCAGCATACAAAGCCTTGGTGGACCAAGCAGGTAACTCCACATCTCTTTCAAAAATATGGGAAAAAAGAATTTAAAAGAAAACAGCTATATTTATGTGGAGACTTATGAATTCTCTTCTACCATTTGATGACATTCTCACATGCATGGGCTTTAATATAGTTTCAAAATGTAGTTTCAGTATGAATTCTGATTCATTGGAACATTTTATTAATGAATGCCCCTTTTCATTGAGTATTTGGAAGGAAATGTTGGCTTACTTGGACATTATAGATAAAAAATTCTCTACCTGTTGGAATAGATTATCCTATTACCTCAGTTATGTAGGAAATTCCTCCCTCCATTCTCAACTCATTCACATGGTAGTTTGTCTAATATGTTGGAATCTCTGGAAATCCAGAAATAATCAGCTATATGATAATAGACCCCCAGCCAGAGCTATAATTATTAAGGAAATTAAAGAGATGATTTACACTATTTTGCATGCCAATCCAATCTCTAATATTTCTCAATATGATAGAGGATTAGCTGATAGAGGTTTGTTCCCTCTCCCAACTAAACCCCCCAGGCCAAGAATTGCTGTAATAAAATGGTCCAAACCTTCTCATGGTGTTAAAATTAATGTAGATGCTTCCTGGTCTGGATCATCCTCTAAGGCTGGGATAGGCATTATCTGTAGAGATTCCCAGGGTCATTTTATATCTGCTGAGCATATCTTTATAGAAGCTTTCTCTCCCCTTGAGGCAGAGATAAAGGCTATCAAGTTTGGGATATTGCATGGTCATATACATGGTTATCTTCAATACATTATAGAATCGAACTGTCTCATAGGCATCTCAATGATTCTAAATCCTATAACTGCTCACTGGAAATTGTTTCATCTGGTTGATACTACAAATGCTCTTTTAAAACATTTCATCTTGAAGCATATTTTTAGACAAGGAAACCTGGTTGCAGATTCATTGGGAAAATTTGCTTCTCAGCAAAAATCCAGTGCTCATGTTACCTTAGTTGACCTTCCTGTTGAAATTAGAGCTCACTTGCAGATGGACAGAGAACAGATTCCATCACTCAGAATTTGAAGAATGGATGCTACTTACTTTATTTCATTTTATCTCAATGCAGGTACTCAAACAATTTCAGGGAATCTGGGATAGCACACCACAAAATGCCATGGAGTTGCAGATATGAGGAAATTATGTAGCTGACCCCTATCAGATCAACAAGCAAAATGTGATCCTTTCACTATCTCTGTTTTCCATTTTGGAGATTAGAAACCCTAACCTAAGTTGTGTGTCGATTTGTTTCGTCTTACGCAGAGTTGCATGGGGTTTCCTAAAATCTCGGGAGATGGAAAATATGAGTCTGTGTGTTCATACCATTATCACTTCTCTATGTCTAGAGATTTCTAGCCTTATGTTTCTCTGATTGCCTTTCTTTTCATTAGTCTAGTTTTTTTGGTTTCAAACTATTTTGTAAGACATTCATGGGGTTTTTCACTCCACTTTTTATTCGGTCATTTAAAGGCTTGGGGAACCTAATGAAAATCCCTTCACCTTTCATAGGTGATTTGAATTTAAAAAAAAAATGTAGTCACGTAGCAACGTTGAGCCGCCCCTGTTTTTATAACTTTTGGGTTTAAAAATATAAACACATCATTCTAGAGGTTGGGCAGATTGAATTGGCAACGATATCATTCTAGATTTGGAATTGCTAGAATTTTTTTGTTATTGAATGTGGAATTTGGTGCTTTTGGGAATTGGGTGTGAATACGGTCGTTTTGGAATGATTCCAGCGCCGGTGGTCCGACGTCCTTTGATGATGACATAGTAGACGGTTGTGATGATGTGTGTCACCAGAGTTGAATTCTGGGTTGCTGGTGTTGTGGTTTGGTTCCCAGATGTTAATTTTAAATGTAAATGTACCATAACATTTGATCAAGTCCAGTGTTAGTTGTTAAAGTCGTTAGATATATTACCACCCACAAGGGAATTCTGTTAACAACAAATATTAGATTTGGTCAAATTGTTTGGAAATTTACATTAACAGTTAAGCTAATATTGAGATTTTATTTATTAGCGTTGAGGTTTCATTCGTTGACGATGAGGTTTTGGACCAGCCGAGATTACACACTATCATTGTTTTAAGGGGTTGCTCCATGCAGGTTTATTTTTCTCTTGCAGGTCCATATTTTTACCATAATACCCCTAATATTGGTAAGGCAAAAAATAGACTTGAAATCATAGGATTCCAGCAGGGGCATTATGGTAAAAATACGGACTTGCAAGAGAAAAATGGACTGCATGGAGAAATTACTTTGTTTTAACTCTAAGGTAACTAACTTATTATTATATTATTGTTTATTTTGGTTTTGTTGAATTTGATTTCATTCATTTTGACTATGTTCAGCTTCTCGGATGGATTAGATGGATAAAGAAGGTGAAAAAAAAGTTCTCTGGTCATGGCAGGTCCTAGAACCTGAATTAGACCTAATTGTTTTATAATAAATAAATAATTTTTTTTATTAAGTAAATTTTTATTGAGTTGGTCTCTTGGGTGACCGTCACTATATAGTGACCAGATTAAATTGCAAATAAGATATAAGTTAAAAAAACACGGAGGGACCAATTTGCAATTTCGGAAAATTTTAAAAAATCACGCGCTACAGTACTGATTTGCTACAGTGCCGATTTGCTACAGTAAAACATGAACACTTTAACTTAAAACATGGACATTTTAACTTAAAACATAGACACTTTAATTTAAAACATGGACACTTTAAATTAAAACATGAACACTTTAACTTAAAACATGGACACTTTAACTTAAAACATGGACACTTTAACTTAAAACATGGACACTTTAAATTAAAACATGGACACTTTAACTTAAAACATGAACACTTCAACTTAAAACATGGACACTTTAACTTAAAACATGAACACTTTAACTTAAAACATGTTCATATTTATGTTTTATGTTTCAAGTTAAAATGTTCATGTTTTATGTTTCAAGTTAAAGTGTACATGTTTCACGTTAAAACATAAATATTTTAACTTAAAATATAAAACATGGACGTTTTAACGACACTTTAACTTGAAATATAAAACATGAACATTTTAAATTAAAACATAAACATTTTAACTTAAAACATAAAACATAGACGTTTTAACGTGAAACATGAACACTTTAACTTGAAACATGAACATTTTAACTTGAAATATAAAATATTAACATTTTAACTTAAAACATAAAACATGGACGTTAAAACATAAAACATGGACGTTTTAACGTGAAACATGAACACTTTTACTTGAAACATAAAACATGGACATTTTAATTTGAAACATTGAAGTACACTGTAGCAAACACTGTAGCGTACAGTAGAAAATACTGTACACTCGCGGAAACACTGTAGCGCGTGATTTTTTTACTTTTTAAAAATTGCAAATTGGTCCCTCCTTGATTTTCTTTATTGCACTATTTATAATTTAGTCCGGTCACTATATAGTGACGGTCACTCCCAAGACTTTGCCATTTTTATTTTATATTTTAACCTACCATAATATTATTTCTATATATCCGCACTTATGACACTATATGTATGCCAATTGGCATGCAAGTTGGCAACTGTTGTTCATGATGTTAGATCGTTTTTTTCTACCTTATTTTAATACATCAGGAGCCAAAACAAGCATGTATATATACATTATACAGATACTCTTATCTCATGTAAATGATGTAATGCACGAAGAACGGAAAGACAGAAATGACCGCGAGAATATATGATGGATCTAAACTCTAAAAAGCAAAACGATCTTTTGTTTAGTTAGGCTGTTACATCTGTACGTCTCTCAAATTTGAGATCGTCGAATCAAAATAGCAATCACATTCATTTTAAAGTGTTGCGGTAGTATACTTAATACAACATAACTTAAGATAATATCTATAAAGGTGTTGCACTAGATTTTAACACCAATCGAGGTAAAATTTTAAAATGTTACATTAGATTTGATTGTAATTAGTAATTTGTGATTTTCAATGAATACAATTTGAACATTGTAAATCATGTTTTACATCAAGTCATCAAGTAGTGGTGTTGTAGTTATAACATATCACTCATTTGCATAATGTTGGAGATACCTCTTTACCAAACAATACACTGTAGTTTTCGTTGTTAGCAAATTAATTTTTTTGTACTAGACGTTTTCCGGTTTCCCTATGCCATAATTTGATATTTAAAAAAATATTATTTAATTTTCGATATTTGTTCTCAATATATATAATTGTACGTATCATATTTTCATGTTTTGTATTTATTTTCTTGATCTCGTAGTACACATTACAATTTTCGTTTGATATTTGCGTTTGTAAATGAACTTACCGTTTGGAGAGAGTCTTGGGTGAAACTTGTACTTGTGGAGACCAAGGCCCGGGTGAATGAGCATTTACTGTTTTTGCTTGATCTTATAGTCAGTTTGATTAATCTTTCGGTCAGTTCCCTTAAGCATTCATGTTTTGCTTGAATCTTTTAGTTAATTTGATCTTTCATTCAATTTTCTTGATCTTTTAGTCAATTTCTTTGATCATTCATAATCCTTGGTATATTATTATTATTCCTTACAAATTCATATCGAACCTCAGTGTCGAGTCGCTCTATGTGAGCCGATTGACCACTGACGATAACAACAACCTAGAATCTAACAACGACGGCGGGGTTGAAGCTCACCAACAGCAATTTCAACCGATAATGGTCTCATATATCACTTGGTCTTTGTAGATACATGTCTCAAATGAGAGTTTATATACCGTTTAAATGATGTTCTGGATCAAGTGATATTGGATTTGTACCATATTCCTGATTGACATAATCATTGATACGGAAAATACTCATGCTTAAAAAAGCATTTCCCATAATAATTATATCCTTTATCCCTTATTTTCTCTCTACAACAACGTTGGCTTCAAATTAAAATATGCCATTTCACTAAGGAAGAAATAAGTGTGGTGATGATGAGAGGAACAAGAACATAAATAGGGAAGTAATTAATTAAGTGTGAGATTGATGGTGTCGATATATTGTCACCAGAAAGATAGAAAGAGATGGTCACATGGGTCAGTAATGGGAGCTCCGGTGGGCATCATCATAATTTACCCCCCTCAAAAGTCACAGAAAGTTTAAAAGGATTACCAGATGGTACAAAGTACGTGGAGTACTTGTGCAAGTAATTGGGAGAATTTTAGTTTACTACCTACGCGTTTAATTGTCATGATGATTAAACGCGCAATCCCCATCATTAACTCCATAAATTCTACCACTACTCCTATATATGTCGTTTTTCATCTGGATGGAGGAGTACAAAAAAATTCTTGGTTCCATTCGTAGATTTCGTGGATGCGTTAATAATTTGCATTTTGAAGAGTATAAATTATGAACACGATCTGGACAGGGCCCTCAGACGCATCTAGAGTATGAGTGATGAAAGTACAATCGATCTCTTGGGACCCAGAAATACCCCTCCAAATGATTCTGATCTAGCTAGCATAAACAAAATCCGATCAAGAGCTGACTCGCAGCTGATCGGGCCAGCCAATTCCTGACGAACCATTTGCACCACCTGAAGAGTATCCCCGACAATGCAGATGTCCAAGTGGCCGATCGTGTCCGCTAAAATCAAAGCTTCCTCAAGTGCTAATGTTTCAGTGATCAACTCTAGTAACTGTCGATCCCCTATCAATTCCAGTGGCCTTAACATAGAACCCGACGAAAGAGAATCTGAGACATCATCCTACATGAATTTAATTGCGTTTGACTTTTGACAATTTAACTCTATGCAAAGATAAAAAGTCACTCCATCGTTTTAGAAAAGGTGTGATGGATCATATTATCGTATATCAATAATTGAAGAAAAGAAAACCTCAACAAAAAGAATGTAAAGACAAAACCAAAAACGACATGAAGATTATCAATAATTTAGAAGGCATCCCATACCCTGGCCATGCACAACCTGTCCCTGTAAGATAGAGTATAACACAAAACCTCAGAGCAACTGCATTATTGAAACTTAGGATATGCATCCAATAGGAAATGATATTTTCCGACATGTAAGCATATGCATTATAAAAATAAAACCTTGCATTATAAATTAGGAAAGGAAGTAATTAAATCAAATCTATCGCAATAGCATGTTAATTTCATCTACATTTTTACTAATTTTATTAAGAGAGAGTTTTGAGTGATACATGTCCCTGTGGAGATCAAGGGTCAAGAGAATGATCATTTACTGCTTTAACTTAATTGTCAAATCAGTTCCCTTGAACATTCCTTTTTTACCTTGATCTTTCAGTTAATTTGATCTTTAATTTATTTTGCTTGATCTTTCAGTCAATTTCCTTGATCATTCCTAATCCTTGGAATATTACGGTTATTTCGTACAAATTCACACCGAAACTCAGTCTCTTAGTACTTGGTCCATTATAGCAATTTCAATCGATAACGGTCCATTATAGTACTTGGTCTCTTAGAGACAGGTCTCAAATGGGAATTTGTATTTTATTAATACTAAAAAAGGAAAAAGAAATCATAAGTAGTACCAGAATGCTCTCTGAAATGCTCCTTATCTTTCAAGGCGCGCGTAAACTCGGAATTTTTAATATATGTAAGCATATATGCATCTAGTATACGAACCATATATAGTTCTAGTCCGCTCTCCATATATAGTTCTAGTCCGCTCTCCATACTCACCCATATTTTATGTTATTTTGGTAATAATCATTAATAATATTAATTAAAAAACAAAGTCACAACTCACACGTAAAAAGTAGATAAACCACCAATTAAGCCTAGCTAGAGCATTCTGAATTACGGTCCCAATGACATCTATTACATGGAAACAAGAGAACGTTGAATGTTTTCCAATTTCTCAAGGCGCTAATTAACTCTTTATATCAAGTGCCGCCACTGAAACGGGTGAACACAGATCAAGCTAACATCATTGAATGATATCTTAGTTGTTGCTTTGACAACACTCTTACAAACATTCACATTAGCTTGGGATGCGGGGTATGAGACTCTTCAAAAACTAAATAGATGATAACTGAATGAGAAAAGTGTCGGTGTACCCCTGACTTCTTTTATAAGTGCTCATGTACCCCGAGTTTTAAAAAGTGTTCATGTACCTCTATATAAAAGTCAACACAGGTCAATATAGAAAATTATGTGAATGACAAAAATAACCTCATCTTCTTCATCCAAACTTCTGTCTTCATCCAAATTCCAAACCTTTCTATGGCCTCTGATTGATTAAGGAATTATGAGAAAAGCGTAGCAGAAGCAAATCTGATCAGGTTAATGGCCTCTGATTAATTAAGGAATTATTTGATACTAAAATGAGTCAAAGCTTGCTTGCAGGTTGCTTCTTCTCAGAGGAGTTGGCGGCGGCTGACAGAACACTTCCCAGTTCCCTCGCTGGCCTTCAGAGCTTGCGTTCCCAACGTAGCTCATCCCTTTCCCCCGCACCTTTCAGCTGCGGTCTAGATAGAACCGCCGCTGGGAATCACGTCTTCGTTACGGCCCTTAGACCTTCCTTTGCCAGCCTTTATCATCCCAGTTCCCACCCTCACGCTTAACTGCAGAATTCTGCTTCTTCGAGACCGCGGCGGCAGGCGATAGACAGAGTAGCCCCTCACTTCCGTCGCCGTGAATTACGCCCTCGTCACCATCTTGAGCAAATTGGTCTCGCCGAAGAGGAGGAATAACACCGGCATGGAGAAGCCGTGCCCGACGGCGCCGAGGCTGCTGGCGGTCATCAAAATGTAGTCGACATGTCCGCGAATGAGAACAGCAGGTAGAACAGGGTCTGCTCCTTCTTCTTCTCTGCTTCCGGCATTGCGTTCCCGTCCTCCGCTTCCATCTTCGCCGGAAAATTCCGCCATCGCTTCCAGTCAATCACATTAATTAGCAGTAGCCTAAGGGTATTTATGTCTTTTTAGTGAATTAGATGGCCGGAAAGTTTGAGTCGATGCCGGTCAATTTCGTCAGGGTACAACAGCACCAAACTTCATAAACTTAGGGGTATCAAGACACTTTCTAAAAACTCAGGGGTACATGAGCACTTATATAAGAACTCAGAGGTACCCCCAACACTTTTCTCTAAATGAATATACAGGTAGGGGTGTAAATGAACTGAACCGTTCGTGAACAACTCGCAAACAACTCGGTCAAAGTTCGTTTTCGAACTCGGTTTGACCAGTTCGAACTCGAACTCGAGCTCGTTCGTTTATATACGAGCTCGAACTCGAGCTCATAAGAGCCAGCTCGATAGCCTCGTCGAGCAGCTCGAATAGAATTTTTATATAAATTAATTAAATTTTATTCATTAATGCTTTAACGAGCTCGAACTAGCTCGAGTTCGAGTTCGAACTCGATTTTTAACGAGCTCACGAGTCGAGCTCGAACTTTCTAAAAGTCAGACGAATCGAGCTCGAACTAAAATGACTTAACTCGTACGAGCTCGAACTCGATCACGAACATGCAATACGAACTCGAACTCGAACACATGTCTGTTCGAGTTCGACTCGACTCGTTTACAGCCCTACATACAGGTGTTACACTGTTTGGAGTGAAATTATAGGGTGTAGTAATTTGTAACCAAATATGGCATGTCCTTTTATAACCGCGGTGTTTTATTGAGCACCATTGTTTCTCACCAGTCAAAACTAGTCGATCGACACATCAAAAACTGGATACACATTGATACGATAAAATTGACCACATTGGACCCAACAGCCTTGCATGTGAACTCGTCCTTGTTACCATCATTTCTACTGTTTGCCAGAGCTCTCTGCGCCATTTTAATTTGTTCCTATCCCCTGATTAGTTTCAGAATTATCGCGCTTTTTAATGCACGAGAATCAGAAATCTGACTTTGAAGTCAAAACTCCATTAATTTTCTGTGTTATTTTACTGCAGTAAACTGGTTTAATTAAGGCTAAAATCCATGTTTGAACACACGGGAGAATTTTCACCTGAGGGAGAAAAGAAAAGGATTTGATTTCCGGATTAGGTTGGGATGTCAGTGTCAGCATTAGGGAAGAGTAGACGTACGACGTCGTGTAAGAAATGGCACCACACGTGGGTGAACAAGGTCCAACTCCATCCGTGCGGTAGGAGAGATGGCAATACTCACTACTGCACCTTGGAAATTGTATAGTTTTCAACTATTAAATATATAGTGCTATATATTTCATCAATCAGTACCTGTCCAATTAAGCTGTATTAGTGGTTAATTTATTAGAGCTGCAGCGAGTTGACTGGATCGAACCTCAATTCAAATGATCCATATAAGGGTTTTGTTATATTTGAACCTAAAATTTATAGATTAATGGTCTTAGTTCAGTTTGGTAGAGAACGTTGTTGTGTGTAATGCTAGAGTAGTAAAAAGTTTGAAACAAGTTTAAATGTACATTTGAGTTTTTGGAAGTCGCATATTCTTGGTTTAATATTCACGTAAAAAATCATACTCCCTCCGTTTCTATTAAACTGGCAGCCTCTAAATGACACTTGGATTTAGGAAACTCACCTTTAAGATGTTGTGGCGTGGACCTGAGCCAACTATCCCTCCATTTTTACCAAAAAGGACTCCCATTCATGCCACTCTGGAGCAAATTTAATAAATATGTAAGGATGAAATAGTCATTTATATGAGGCTGCCGTTTTAATAGGAATGGAAGGAGTATAAATTGAAAGAACTTGCTGGTACCGAATTGTATATTCTATTCTCTATGTAAGAATATTCTGTTAATCTCCGCCAATACCATTTATAGAAGCTTTTGCCAAAAATTTCAAATTTTCTTTTGTGTTTTTGTCTAATGTCAAGGTGAGATGTTTATATATATATATGACATGGATCGAATCGTGGTAGAGAAAGTTTTTATCTAGTGTATTGAACTCATGATGTATGGTTATATTCGTTTTTTTAAAAATTACTGAGGAAAAGGGGAAAAAACAGTTCGAGATTGAAGAAATAACCTCTTTTTGAACGGTTTACTAAAAATTAAAAACGGATGTGATTCAAAACAAGGAGGTTGGAAAGTTAAGCCAAACATGCTCATACTCTCAAAATCCTTTAATTTATTAGAAACGTGATTTGAAAATAGATTACTTAAATCAGGAGGTGGGTAATAAAAATAAGAAAATAACTAGATACTGTTGAGGGTTGAATCAACCACCAAGAAAAATGAAAATGTATAGTAGTAAATAGAAAAACTGTGATGCGATGTTATTTTGACTGACGTAGTCTGCTGCGGGTGTGCACGTGTGGTGAGTCCACTGTGTCCTATGCCTGGACTTGCCGACAGGCGTTGACTATGGCGTCATTTCCAAACAGCTCTTCTCTCACTCACGACATTCCGATTTGAATCGCATCTTCACTATATTCACCCTTAACATTCTATAACCCTTACAAATCATATTTTTATCTTAAAAACAGAATTGTATCAAGTAAACTTTCACTTCTCTAAGAATAAATTGAAGATAGTTAAAATTAATAACCACAGGAAATATACAGACTTAACGGATACTCCCTCAGTTTCACCCAAAACTGCACAGTTGACTTTTCACGGTCTTCAATAATCGTGTTTGACCATTAATATCTTTTAAGTACATATAGAAACAATATGGCAAATTCTCATTTGAGACCTGTCTCAAATTAGACCAAAGATTATATGAGACTACTATTGATTGAATTTGTCATTGGTGAGCTTTAAACCCGCTGTTTTCCTTGATTGAATAAGTCGTTGGTGAAATTGACCAAGGAAATTGACCGAAAGATCAAGCAAATTGAACGAAAAATCAAATTAACTGAAAAATCAAGGCAAAACAAAAGTACTCAAGGACATTGATTGAAAGATCAAACAAACTGACTAAAAGATCAAGCAGAAACAGTAAATGCTCATTCCCCTGCTCTTGGTCTCCACAAGGACAGATCTCACCCAAGACTTTCTCAAACAATATATAAAAATTTACTTTTTGAAAAATAGATGTTATAATGAATCTATTGATATCTCATATAATAGTTTTATCATTTATATATTGACCTATAATTACAGTCAAAGTTTCCTAAGTTTTACTCTGAAAAGTCAACTGTGTAGCTTGAGGTGAGACACAGGGAGTATAAGAGCAAGTCCAACAACTTTTGTGTAACATGAATTTTTACAACTTTTAGAGATTTTGGACCCTTTTCAAATTCACTAGATTCTCTATATTTTTTCCGTCATAGATATTTATGAAAGAGAGTAGAATTTTCTCTCTCTATAATTGAAAAAGAAAAGCAAGATTTTGAAAATGTCTAAAACTAGAAACCGATTGGAGGGTAGAAAAATTATAGAAATTTTTGGATTCAATTCTCTATTTTCAAAAAACTTTAACAACCATGATGGACTTGCTCTAAATAGAATAGATTAAGAGTTTTGTTTTTCAAACCTCTAGAGCCTCTTAAATATTTTTTAAAATGAGTTTTGATGTAACATTCATAAAATGATAGGGGTGATTTAGTAATTTTTATTAATTTTGAAATCTTTAATTAGTTAGAAAACATGTCAATTACAATATGTAATACTAGTATGTAATATGTAGTATCATACCCTTATATGTGGCTAACGTTGGAGTGGAGAGATACCCAGCCGTCGCGAAAACCCCGACTCTCCCATGAGAAAACTCGAGGCCGCCTTTATCCTAAACCCTAGGATTTTTCCGGCCAATCTACGAATCCTTGTGCTAATCTTCCTAATCGGATCGCACATGCATTATACTCAATCATTAATTAGTGGTTTAACATTGAGAGAGGATGAAAAACCTATCCAAATCATTCTACATTTGGGAGATCTGAAATCTGTAGAGGCTGTGATGGTGACGACTCCGCCTGTCTTTATGTCCTCACAGCGGCTGGTGGAGCCGCGAAACACCGATGGTGGCAGTTTGTTGGAGGAGAACTGCAGCAGTTTTTGTTTTTGTTTTAGTTATTCTAACCGAGTTCAAGATTTGGCATCAGCTTCTGGTTTGATGGATCTCAAAAAGCCGCCACCGGTTAGCCTAATGGGGGAGGTGAGTCCTGATCTAGACCGGTGGTGCAAAGTGGTGCATTCGGAGGGGAGGATGAACAATATGGTTCAAGGGTTCTCGGGATCTCCGAAGGACGATGATGGGTCAAAGGTTTTAGTTGCACGCACGGTAACAGATGTGAGTTCGGGGCGTCCGAAAACTAATCAAGATGCGCGTGCAGCAACTGGACAGTGGGACTTCATTGTAGAAGAGGTTGATGAGCCTGAGGATAACTATGGGAAGGTTGTGACGTTGCGGGAGAGTTTTGTTGCAGGTCGTGGCAACCGCCAAGCTGATGCCGCCATGGATAGTCGTGCTGCTGTTGTGATTGCGCCGCTGAAGGGGCAACTGAGGGATGGACATGCAAGTAAGGCTATGGTTCTGGTTGATGCACCTGTTATGCTTGATGCTGTTGTAGGTTTTCAAGGATTTCAGGCTACAAGGTCAAGCCATGGTCGTACTAATTGGGGCAAAAGTAAGGAATTCTCGGTCAGAAGAAAGGGATGTGGAAGTGGCTTGGGTCGCGGAGGGACATCATCTACTCCTGTGCATGACACATGCAAAGAAAAGGTGGATCCATGTTCGAAGAGGAAGGTTATGGAGCAGGATGCTAAGGTTGTGATGCATACTGGTAATATGGAGGCAAAGAAACTAAAGGTTAGTGAGCTCAACGATGTTTCTTTTGTAGATTTAACTACCAATACTCGGTGGAGACTGGCGTGAAGCTCCAGTCCCGCAAAAATCCATGAGTAGAACCAGTTGGAGCTATCAAGAAGGTCTCAAAATAATGTTGAGGGATCTCCAGACAGTTCAAGAGCTGCGCACCATCGTGCGCCTATGCTTTCTTTTATTTCTTGTTATTTTTTCTTTTCAGTATTTCAGTTTAATTCAAATGAGCGACGAGAAGCTACATCTCGTCGAGGTAGGAGCTGATGCCCGAGGGTCTTCCAGAGGCATTTCATGGGAGAAAGAGGATGAGGAATCCCTTTGGAAACCCTTCGCTGTAAGGAAAGTTTGTCCGGAAATCGAGACAATGCCAATTGGGAAGTAATCTGAGTTAGGGATTAGTACATTTACGCGGCCATGTTGGTCACCTTGCTCTTCAATATTCTATTTAGCTCAATCCCTAACGATACTCGCAGAGTTGAGCACCCTACTTAGAGGGAACTCTTCTTAACCATGTTCAACCACAGCTGGACGATTTCCAGTAGTTACGAAATAAATAAATATTTTATCTTTAAAAAAAAGTATATTAACACTATGGATGCTCTGATGAGTGATTAGAGTTGGAAATAAATTTAGTTGGCATGTTTAAGGAATTCAAGTTGAAGAAAAATACTGAAAGTTTTGGAAATGAAAAGAAATTAATGGTAATACAGTGTAATTAAATAATTTAATTACATATGTTGGTACGGGTACGGTAATACCGTGGTATGTAAAATTTAATATCAATAACATCCCAAGATTAAGATGTGCTATGGTGATATCGTACCAAAAATGTCAGTAATCAATTTAATTGTTATTGTTTGGTTCATCCCAAGATTAAGTTATGGTATGGTATAATGCCGTACCAAGAATGTCGGCAACAAATTTAATTGGTACTGTTTGATAATGATCCAAAAAATAAGTTATGGTATAAGTATGTCGTACCAAGAATGTTGGCAACTAATTTAATTGGTATTGTTTGGTAATAATCTCAAAAATAAGTTGTGGTATAGTAATGCCGAACCAATGATGTCGGTAATCAATTTAATTACTCCCTCCGTCCCAGCTCAAACTGCACAAATTGACTTTTTTTTATTACCATTGATATCTTTATATATGTATAATAATGTAAGATGAAATTTTGATATTATGAAAATACATGTTACAAACGAATCTAACAAAATCTCATACGACCATATTTAATTACTAATATTAATTCAATTTAAATGTTGAAAATAATCAATTTTGACTAAATGAAAAGTTGCTTATGTAGCTCGAGTTGGGACAAAGAAAGTAATAATATTTACTAATAAAGCGAATATACGATTGATAGGTCGGTTGTTACATGATTATTTTGTATATGTAGGTATTTATGGATTACAAAAATCTCACCTCCACTACAACCAATAATTTGTAAATACTATTTACTATTTACTATTGCTTAGTAGGCGACAAAAATGTCATTAATTAAAGAAAAAGAAAGGTACTATAAGTTGATTGTATCAAACATAAATATTTTTCCGATAATGTCCATAAATCAGATTATAGATATCCTGCATTCCCTTCCTTAAATATAAGAGTGATTCAGAGGAGCAGTGTGTAGTAAAGATTGAGAATATCCTTCCCATTCCCCCACCCACCCGTGTGCTCATCAAATCATCCCATAAATACACCACAACGCTCACTCTACTCTGCGTCTGAATATACAATTCCTCCAATTCTCAAAACCAACCGGAAGTTATGGCCGCCGACTCCATCTCCATAGCCACCCTGCTCTACGCGCTCTTCTCCGTTTTCCTCTCCTTCGCCTCCTTCGTCCTCCTCCGCAGAACCACGCGCCGCCGTGGCCGCCTGCCGCCGGGGAACGTCGGCCTCCCCTTCCTCGGCGAATCCCTCCAGCTCATCTCCGCGTACAAGACGGAGAACCCGGAGCCGTTCATCGACGACCGGGTGACGAAATTCGGGCCGGTGTTCACCACCCATGTGTTCGGAGAGCGGACCGTGTTCTCCGCCGACCCGGACACGAACCGGTTCATCCTGCAGAACGAAGGGAAGCTGTTCGAGTCGAGTTACCCCGGTTCGATATCGAACCTGCTCGGAAGGCATTCGCTGCTGCTGATGAAAGGAAGCCTTCATAAAAGAATGCATTCTCTCACTATGAGCTTCGCGAACTCCGCCTTTATCAAAGATCACCTGCTCGTCGACATCGACCGGCTGGTCCGGTTCAACATGGAGGCCTGGTCCGGCCGCGTCCACCTCATGGACGAAGCCAAAAAGGTAAAAAAAAAAAACGCTTGTTTTACTGTTGTCAGGAGTAAAAAACACAGACACAAAACATATTAGAAACATAAAGATATAAGAATAATCATGATCTGTAGTATTAATTCGACACACACAAAAAGTATGCGGCTAAGAGCTTTATTAGAGCACGAATCAACATGTGCATGGGTGTGGAGTAATTATTCCCTTTGCCTTTGCCGCTTTGAAGTGCCTTTTTAATACTTTTTTAATGGAAGCTTCTGTGATCCTATGATGATTTTTTATTTTTTTTTTCAGATTACGTTTCATCTGACGGTGAAGCAGCTGCTGAGTTTCGACCCGTGCGAGTGGACTCGGAGCTTGATGAAGGAGTACATGCTGGTGATCGAGGGATTCTTCTCGGTGCCGCTGCGCATTTTCTCGCCGACTTACCGGCGGGCGATCCAGGCGAGGACGAAGGTGGCGGAGGCGCTGAGCCTGGTGGTGCGGGAGCGGCGAACGGAGAGCGAGAGAGGGGAGAAGAAAAACGACATGCTGGGGGCCCTGTTTAACGAAGACGGTAACGGAGGTGGATTCTCCGACGAGGAGATCGTGGATTTCTTGCTCGCCTTGCTCGTCGCGGGATACGACACCACGTCAACGATCATGACCCTGGCCGTTAAGTTCTTGACGGAGACTCCCGCCGCGCTGGCTCAGCTCAAGGTAAGTAATTTGGAAGATTTCGTATTTTTACTGTTCGATCTCGATGTGTTTTTCTTTTCCGCTTATTTTAAAAAAATGAAAATGAAAATGAAAATGTTGATTTAATTATCGAATGAGCCAACCTTCCCCACCACCACCATCTTAGGAATTAGGATGTTTGGTTATGTTGTTTTGTTGGGGTTTCCACCTTATCTCATCTAAGTTCTTATCCAACCAAATTTTTGGAGCTCTTCTATTTTATTTTTCTCTTTAATTATTAAAATATAATTTATATTGGACTGTTATCTACACCATGTGAGAAGATTTTTTTATAGTCATATAAACTAGTGTGGGAGTCATATTCTGAGTTGACAAGATTGTTGCCTAAGTTAATCTCGACATCAGAGAATGGACATAATCATCAACTCCACAGTCCAGATGCTTTAAATGTGTTTGCATGAGATGAACCAAAGCCATTAGTACTGCTACCAAACCACCCTAGTAAAGTGGGAGAAATTCTTTATTACTCTCATGTGACCGACTTCGTTAGGCCATATTCCAACATTTATGTCCAAATTATGAAAAAATTGCAACTTCGCATCTAAATTACACAGATTTTGTGCTATTCACATCTAATTTGGAGACCGTGAAAAAAATTCCGTAGATAGATGACAAAATGATGTCTGGACAAACTCGTGTACTTACTGAAGAGCATTGCACGCTTGCTCTTTCTGCCTAACATGGCTACAACTTGTAGTAGTAAATTTCCTGGGTCAGTGACAAGTCCCTTTGGAGAGTCTGAGAATTCCGTAAAGAGTTTTATTTTCTGCGCTCCAATTAATATGGTCCCTCCTTGACAGCGCCCATTAACGTTGACCTGCAGCTTTTGTGTCCAACCTTTTTAAGTTTTTTGGTTCGAGAAAGTTTTACATTTTTGGTAAAATTAAGTTTGGCGGTTGAGTAATAAAAGCTTGATTGTTACAGCTCATGTAAAAAAAGTTTTAGGTTTTGATTGTGTGTTTTTTTTTTGAATTTGTGGCAGGAAGAGCATGATCAGATCAGAGCGAGGAAGGGTGAAATGGAGGCCTTGCAGTGGGAAGATTACAAATCCATGCCTTTCACTCAGTGTGTGAGTGCGCTGTATTTTTCTCGTACTGTTTAAATGTTCTTAAGGATGAATTTTGTGGAGATTTATGTGAGTTTGTGGATTTCAGGTGGTGAATGAGACTCTCCGAGTGGCTAACATCATCAGTGGCGTGTTCAGGCGGGCGATGGAGGATGTTAGCATCAAAGGCTACGTGATTCCTAAAGGTTCCAAGGTTTTTGCATCCCTCAGAGCAGTTCATCTGAACCAGGAGCATTTCAAAGACGCTCGCACTTTCAACCCTTGGAGGTGGCAGGTACTGATCACTCGGTTTCCATTGTTTGGTTCGTGGTTATCTTGTCCTAGATTGTGTCGACAAACTGACCCGGTTTCTTTCTTGATTCCGAGCAGACCAACAGCTCCTCTGGTCCAACCGGCTCACCCCCGGTGAATGTGTTTACACCGTTTGGAGGAGGACCAAGGCGCTGCCCGGGATATGAGCTGGCCCGAGTAGAGCTCTCGGTTTTCCTGCATCACATGGTCACAGGTTTCAGGTATACTATTCAATCTGTTGCTAACTAAAGAACCTGCATTTTAGCATTTCTGCCGAATAAACTGTTGTTTTCAATCAACAGTTGGGTTCCTGCTGAACAAGACAAGCTTGTTTTCTTTCCAACTACAAGGACACAGAAGCGGTACCCGATCAACATTCAACGTAGAGCTATGTCCGGGCAATGTACAGAGGCAAAATAATGGGCACCGGACTCTAGGAAATCGGAACTCCAGGAAACAAGTTATAGTTAGTAGCAATATGTACTGACATTGGCTTCAATAAGTATGATCTTCATATACTAGTAGTGCAGAAGCATTCTTTATAAACCAACTATTATAGGGTTCAATAGAAGGAACGGAAACAAAAAATTACCTCATTTCACCGAAAGTGTCAACTTGGAAATGGTAATTTCTGAAGTTTAATTCTACATTCGTTCACTTGGCCACGGACTCCTGAAACTGAAACATCCCTTCAAACAAACAGAAGTTAAAGATATGTCATTGACAAACAGGAACTCAATATAAAGAGGCTGGCTCTACTCCACAATCCTTTCATATTGCATGTATACCAAATAAAATTGGTCTACAATACTTTTTCCAGACAGTTACAACAGTCCCTACAAAACTACCATAGTAGTCACAAAATTATATTTGATCACTGCTAACTTCAGGTTACTCAAAGCAATGATCTCATTGATTGCTTCACGGTGAGATCACCGCTTACTTCATGGTTAACTTCATGAGATCATTGCTTACTTCACGGCTTCTCAAAGCAGACTCAATAACTTTAGCTAATTCGTTGTTCTCGTGGTTGAGAAGCGAGAGCTTTGACGTGTTAGATCTGAGCAGATCCATCTCATCTCTGAGGGTACTGCCCCTCCTCCCTAACACGTCTCTTTGTTTATTCATCGCATTTCCCCTGGGAGTAACAGTGAGTCTTTTTAACCTTGCATCCAAGGCTTCAATTGTAGACCCCAAGGCATCCAATTCCAATCCCTTGAATCTGTCTGCAAATGAAAGTAAATGATTTAGGGCCTTGAAGTCCAGTATTCGTTAAATCATTAAAGTGAAATAAATTACCCAGTTCTGATTTAAAAGCTCTCTCAGCTTTTGATAAGGGTTTTTTGTGTAGCCCAGGCAAGTTTTTCAGTTTCAATAAGCGCTGTTCAAGGGCAGTGTGTCGCTCGATTGCACAGGTTATGCGATCCTCCAACCCTTCCTGCTTCTGTTCGACATCAGTAATTTTTTGCACCATTCCTTGCAAACGAGAATGCAGGTTGCCTATGATTTCCTTCCCACGAGGAGCATGGTTCTTGAGCTCATAGTGTACCTAGAAAGGTTGGGAAAAAACTCAAGTTGAATACCCACAATGAGGCAACTATACAGCAATGACGTTTATAAACACAACAAGAGACTTTAAAGCAAAGACATACAACTTCAAATTTTCTAGAATGTTACATGCTCTTACCTTGTGTGCGTATTCCATATAGTTTTCATGAAAGAGCTTGAAGTATTGATGAATGATTGACCGTCCATCAATAGAATCAGCAGCAACAGATCGCAAATTTCGTGAAGGAGGTGGTAAAAGGACTGCCCTAGGGCCACCAAGGAGATCCTGGCTAATGATAGATGAAGCCTTATTATCTTCTTGTTCTTTTGCACCAGTTGGGTCTTCCAACAGATCAAGGACACAAGGAAGCGATAGTGTCCAAGTCTCCATTTCTCTCACAACACATTCTCGGGAAAATGTAAGTCCAACGATCCACTGATCTCCAGCTGAATCTGCTAGAGGCAAGAATCCACGAATGGGATGTATTAAGGAGGATTCTCCCAGGCAAGAACTGATGACTTGGTGAACAGATGGATCTCTCTTTGCCCCTTCCTTGCCCGTAGTGTGACTTGTGAAAGGCAGGAAATGTAACACAACTGCATCCACCCCTCCGTCATGAATGCAATATATTCTTTCGGGCATAAGGGGATCAACGGACATTGATATGCAAGAACCACTGTTTCCTGGAAGAGCAAGATCTACAATCGCCAAGCTAAGAAGAGGAGGTGGATGCCCCCAAGCAGTACAATCCAGGCTCCGATCTGGCTGCAGGAAACCTTTTTTGCTGGAAACAGATTCACAAATCATAGCTATACCCAATACTTGGTCATGTGAATCAACAAGGATACGAGGAGGGGAGCTAGATTTCCAAACAGGTTGTATCTCATCAGCCAATTCTTCTATTTGAAGCAACCCACTACTCCTTGCAATAATCAATATTGAGTCTTTGCCAACTAGATCATAAATAAAACTAACTGCACGCCCTTCACATTCTGTATCCTCTACTTCATACCGTATCTCTTCTCCATTACTTAAAATGCTGAGAGGCCCCTAGTAAGTAATAATAATATTTTCAGTTAAGCCAAGTATGACAAATAAAAAATTTCAAATATGAAAATTATAAAAGGTAAACAGAAAGAAGGATATTAACAAAGGGAAACTACCTGTAGTAATAGAGATGAATCCATAAAAGTATAAGGCTGAGCTTTAAGGGCAAAAGAATCCCCGCCTTCTGTCACTCGCTGAGTTAATTCAGGAAATGTTTCTTCCAGCCAAGATATTGCCATACTAGAGTCATTAACAGCTTTTGAATTTGAAGACTTCAATTCAAACGTTTTGGCATCGCTATAAATTTCCAGTATAGTTTCTTTCTTGTATAAACTGATTAACAAGAAAACATTGAAATGTAAAATGAAGTTACCCCAAAAAGGAAAGAAAATAATGTCAGAAACAAAAATCTTTTGTAAAGACCAATTACATGCATTCTAAGTAATAAGCCAGCATGAAGGAAATTTGAAGATATGAAATATATGATCCAGCTACTAAAAATCCGAATGACTTAACAAAATATGCAGCAACAAGATGCAAAACATATGGAACTGGTGGTGTCGTAAGTTCAGCAAATGAATGAGTAAAAGTTGGGCACAAATAAGAACGCACCTTCCAAACGGTATAACGGGGCAGAGGATATAAACTGAGGCATCGCTAAATAAAATGAAAACCTACAAGACAGCATACCAATCATAAATAAGGTGTATCCAAAGTAGATAAAAATAACTCACATTATTTGCATTGGCAAAACACATAGAGAAACAAAGAACTAATAGCCAATGGTCTTCACAGAAGTAAATATCTTATATATTACTGAACAACCACTGGAATGACCACAAAGAGTCACCAGAGGTTGTGAGTTAGTGCAAAAGGCGCACAGTGTTGCTGATGAGATTAAAAAGGAATGAAGAAAAAGTTTCAACATTAAATTAAACTCAAAGTGTGCCAATAAAGCATGAGACATCGAGTATCAGAAGCATCTGATGCAAAAGCATAGGAATCATTAATTACAATTTACAATGCTCAGAGGGTCATATACCAGATTCCAAGGACCAAAGCAGATCAGTTTGACAATTTAATAACAACAATTCTCATGACCAGTTCTCAAATGATTCTCTAACTTTTAACAAGGCAATTTGGTCTATCAAACAAACCAAAACCAATATAATACTGAACAATTTGTCCAAAAATTTTCTTACACTGAATATGTCCCACATATGCCTGCCACCAAAAGAAAAATCAACAGGACAGATTGAAGAAGCTCTTAGTGAACTATCGCATTCCCCGGGTTGCAAATAATACTCGTGCTCTGGTTGCTGAAGAGACACCGACAGGTTGAAAATTCTGCAAAGAAGGTAAGAAAAAAAAAGTCACAAGCAAAAACAAGAATAGAAGAGTTACATAAGAGTTCTAGACTTCAAACAAGCATATTTATTGAAAGAATATGGAAGACCTTTTATTGCTTATTTTCTCTTGCATAAGTTTGTATGTTGTCCAATATGTTACTAGCCAGTTAAACAATATTACTACCCTGTCCCTATATAAGATTTTTCATTGACATTTTAAAGTCAAAAGTACCACTTTGACTCTATAATTTCAACAGGAACCTTTAAAAGGGACAGAGGGACTAATAAAAATCCTTTCTCATTTAGAAGTGCTACAACTAGCAGTGAAAGTTAACTAATCACAATAACTGCCTAATTGAACAATGTAGACCCTGCCGAAGTTCACCAAATTAAATTGAAAAATCCAACAAAGAGAAGGACCTAGAATCAGTTTGTCTATCACTGCAACTGCATATATCAACCCATAGTCAAAGCCAATTACGAGTAAAAAGGAACCTGAATACTGAATCAGAAGAAAGAATTCCAATGTGAGTGTCACTGCAAGGATGCCAATAAACTTGTAATATTCTGCTACTGAAGTACACTTCTGACCCAACTTCCACAGTCCTGTGAGTTAAACACAGTTATTACAACAGAGCCACTTCATTTGATCCATAAAACAGGAGTCAAGTATTGCAGGTAAAACAAAAGTAGGATATGCTTTATTCTTCCATCGCAACGAAGTGACTAACATAATATTCGATCCAATAGACCATAGAAGAACAAAATGTATCCAAAATTTGCACTACAGAAAAACTTATACATTCCAAGCTTAACTATATTAATAGTAAATGAATAGTGAAATGGATCACATACCGACAGATAACTGTACTTTGTTTGGCTGAACTCCTCCCAAAGAGGTACATAACGCTGAGTTTCCCCAAACCGGACAATAGTATAGCCGATCCATTTTGATTTATAGATATTTTCTGGACCTCATAATCCAGCGGCAAGTCTGCTTGCAGCACCTATAGAAATAATAAAACAATTCCTATGTTTAAATCGACAATGCTGCAGATTCAAATCCTAATGACCTCATAGTAACAAAAGGTGAAAGACTGAACCCTAGCTATGGAGGCGCAAGAGTAAAGCAAATTAGATGCGGGCGGAAGGATTACCTTGGCGGGAGAAGCAGCGAGTACGGAGCTGGAATCCGGCTCTCCTAGCTTGATAGCAATTCGGTGGAGGCAGCTTTGGGCGGGGTCCCAGAAGTAGAGGCGGGAAGCGCCGTCCCAGGCGAGGAGGTTGGTTGGAATTTTGGCGGAAGGGGGAGGAGGGAGGTCGTCGCCGTCGGGTGGTGCGGCGAAGAGCGGGTGGTCCTGCAGTGGAAGCCATTGGAGTTGTTCGGCCGGAGTGGAAGTGGACGGCGGCGTCGCTGATTGGCGGCCGTCCGTTAAAGGTTTGGAATCGGGGGAGTCGAAATTGAACCTCATTGCTTTTCCCTCTCTCTCAGTTTTCCTCGTTCCGGTTGTGTCCACCGCCATTTTGATTTTTTATGCCCCTACCTCTGCGTAACTTTTTTTTACTCAATAATAATAATTTCATTTGAAATAAATTATAAGCAAGAAGCCAAGAATCATGATCACATTTTTAAAAAAATAAAAAATCATGATCACTTAATTACCTAACAAGCAAATTATACATCTACAATATAACGAGCTTGTAAAAATTTAGTATTGGAATCAATAATTTGCTTGATTTGTATGAAGAGAAAGTCTACAATATAATAAACATGTAAATTGTAAATTATACCAGCTACCATATAATAATCTTGTAAATGGAAAATGGTATGAAGAGAAAGTCTACAATATAATAAACATGTATATCGTAAATTATACCAGCTCCGTCCCCATTTAAACGTCTCACTGGAATAGTCAAATTTTTTCACACCATGTTGACTATTAATAACTTATAATATATAAATAATGTATTTTCACATAAGATATCGTTAGAATCCTCGTATGATATACTTTTTAAAAATCAAAATTATTTAGTTTAATATTAAGTATAATTAAAGTTATTAATGGTAAAACATGGTGTGAAACTATTCTAGTGAGACATTTAAATGGGGACGGAGGGAGTACCATACTGCACCTTGTTTGTTCTAATGACCTTGTTCGTCTAAAAGCCTACCTACTATGTACTGTACCAAATTTGATATAGTTTACTTTTGCATGTTTTCGATCGTATTTAATTTAAATACTTGAATTATAGAAAGTCAAATAAGATTTATATATTGAAATTCTTGATGCATTTGAATTGCATTTGATTTTTTAAACTCAAATATTCTATGGTGGTATATTGAATGAATAGTATGACCAGGTAGTGCACTTTGAATTTTGTGGCTTTGCACTTTGAATAAGACTCCGACCTTGAACGGGGAACCCTAGATTCTCCGAACAAAAACCTTTTACATTTTTCTGCCATATTATTTTATCTTTTATTGTATGAACTAGATTGTTTTACACTTAAATGGAACACATCTATACATTATTGTTAAGTTAAAGTAAAATAAATATATAATTTCTTCTTAGGATTTATGTGTGGTTTATAGGCTGTGTTTATTTGTGAGTGTTAAATTCATGTACAATAAATATATACTATGTGTTTATTTGTGAAAGGTTAATGAACTAAAATGGTAAAAACTAAAATGGTAAAGCATAAAATTAGTTAGGAAATGCCGGAAACACCCTTCCTCTATACCTATAAGAATGCTTCAAATTCGAACAAAAAATTCACAATAATTTCTATGCATAACTTTTTTTACTCAATAATTTCATTTTAAAAAATAAACTAGCGGGAGCACAAAATAGCATTAGGGGTACCATGCTCATATCATGATACCCCTGGGGAAACATGAATTACAAACTATGTTCTAGATAGATGTTTCATCGCAATCATTTTGAACACCAAAGTCCTAACAAACACATGTCCATCATAAACAAAAATTAACTAATCAAATCAAAACCCAAACAGACAATTCGTCCAATGAAAACTTAAATTGATTATTCCAATGAAAAACCCTTTTCACTTGCACACTTAGGTTCGGTTTAGACCAATTGTCTTTAGTAATAAACTCGAAATCATCCTCGACTTTCTTTAAAGACTAAGACTTGAAATACTATGGGATTATGGAGACTTGGGCCATTCTGTCGGGATCCAAATACAAATGTGTCAAGGAGTCTTATCTTAGCCTCCTAGTCTATCGTGTTATAATTATTGTTCGAGAAGAGCAACAAATGAGTATTTAACTGATCACAAAACACACTATTATACGCGTAAGGACTAAGGATTAGGCTAATACAGTGTTTATCAAATTTTGCCAAAATTCATGGTATGAGAGTAACAAGTGAAATGTTTACGAAGATAATGTATAACTAGAGACATTTTGAATCATATGAGTTGCATTGAACCCTATAAAATGGGAGTATAATCACAAATAGAATATTTTTATAAATCCCTTATTTCTTATAAAGTGTTCATAGTTTTTGAACATTGCTAAAACAATCTTGAATTCTTGTAAGTACTACTATAATGATGAGTTTTTGGCTGCGTGATCCATACATGTTTTGAGTTCGACTTGATGAGAAAGGATGTAATAGAATATATGTGTATATATATACACTGCATAATTTGGGAGCATAATTTGGGTTCTTGAAATATGATCTGAAATTGAGAAATGGGTGGCCGCGGCTTGGGGTGGGTGAAGAGGAAGAAGTAGTTGAAGAAGGGTTGTTATTCGAGATATTGGTTGGGATAAGATGAGGGAAGTGAGAAGTGAATGGAGGGAGTAGGTCGCGGCCGGAAGGTGGGGATAAGATATATATTGGATAATTTGGAGCAAATACTTCCTAGTCTATGTTTTGCTCAAAATGTTCATTTTACATATGACAAGTAAAGAAACGTTTAAAACAAAACAAGAGTAGAAATATCATTTTCATATAGTCTTTCAATTTTCCCTTTTGGGTTCAAATATTAATAAAAGAAGGTTGTGTGGCTAGAATTGAAGTAGAAAAAAAAAATTTAGTGCAGGAAAACAAGTCAAACTTACTATAAGTGGTATTGTGCCATTATAAAGTGAGTACACGGAACGGAAATGACAAATGTGACAGTGATAAAAAATACAGAGGATCTATCAAAAGTTTTTTTTTTAGTCATTTTTGTATTTAATGGGATTGGCCTCCATTCGATTGAGATTTCAAGATTATATACACTAATTATAAGTCCCCGTTTACTCCCATTTGGATTAGATTGATAGACGTTCCCAAACTTGTATCCCAAAAATTTTGAAATGAAAAAATCAAAGACTTGAGAATTTACAGTGATCATCATTCATCAGAACAATGTCAAAACTTTTCTGGTACCCGAACGACATGTGCCGTTACAGATTACACACACCTAGTATATGTACAATGTATCTCTAACTCTATATCTTGTTTTGTTTGTTAGCTGCTGGACCATCCAAGGTCAGATTAATTGCAGATCTCCTTCGGATACCCTATATATTTGAAAAAAACAACCGTTCAGAATTCCGGGCCACAAGTTGCCGGGAATATATTTAATATGCGCACATGGGCTATGCTTAGTTTGTTACCTGCTCAATCTGGCACCGGAATGCGCGGGTTGCCCAATGCCAACAAACCACCCACCACCTAGTTTATACATTCACAAGCTAAAAATAACCATATTTGATCAATTGGAGCCCTAATCCATGGCTCTTGATCACTTGATTCTTCCGATTTCGGGTAGCAACAGCTTTTGATATCGCGGAAATCCATTCTTGCAAGCGGAAACCTGAAACACCATCATTCATAGTAAGTAAATATGTATGATCACTGATGTGCTCGATCAAGAATGGTACATGTCAAAATTGTTATAATTTATAGTAAAAAACATATACAATACGTAGGATATTCGTCTTTATCATTACTAATCGAGCACATGTTCGGGTGCTCGATCAGGAATGGTGCAGGGTTAAGGTGTTTATAGTTGTCAAAACGGAGCTTTAAGAATATAAGGAACAAGTTGGTTTAATTTATTAGCACTAACGGTCTAATACCTAACCCCACGCCAGATATGAGCACAAGCGAGCTTGGAAAGAGCAAAAGATTCATACAGAGTATGAATAAAGAAACACTGATAACAGGATGGTCCTATCTGGCCCCAGATGTAACTGAATACAGCAAATTATCCACAAAAAATATCGGTTTACAATCTAAACATCCCACCAATTTTTTTATTTATTTCACTACTGAAAATAATCTTCTTCTTCTTTATAGTTTATACACATCAAGATAGTTGGATCCACATCATATAATCTTTCCAGCTTATATTGACTGCTTAAAATCCACTTTTCCTTATCCTCAAAAACATAAATTAGTCTTTTCCAACTTTATCATGGTGGGATTAGCCACCGGGGACGATGATGACGATGCTGATCTTAAATAAAATATCCATACAAAGTTTAAGATGGTCCATCCAATCTAAATCATCATTTTTATTTGATGGATTATTTTATGATTTGAGTTATTGAGATCATGGAATTGGAGCAGGTACAGACTGTGCTCACAGAAGATTGTTGGAATTGGCTCCATGATCTGTCAATGAGTACAGAATGATTGACATTTGACAATACTGTCACAAAAATGGATATCTCTATGCAATCAGAAAGCCTGTAATTTATTTTTTTGTTTTTTTCCCATATTAAAGATTTGGAAAAGAATATTGTTTTGGCTCTTAACTGGCCAAAATTCAAAACAGGGAGGCAAAAGATTCTAAACTCTATGTCCCGCCATATGTACCCCCCCGCTAATTTTTCCATCTAAAATGGAATTAGTCAAAATGAAGATTACAAGGCAATCTTCAATTATATTTCATTTCTCAAAAAATTAGAAATTGTTAAAAAATTGTATATTTCATATCCTTAATTATCCATATTAAATAAAACTTAATTTTAGGCCATCTAGAAGAGTAGTAACATGTTGAAATTCAATACTAATTGACTAAAATGAATTAAAGTTATATTTTGCTTGGTCATCATGATCAGCAAGTGGGCCCACTCAGGCAAATTGAAGGATCTTTAGCCATTCCCCCAACCCTACTACCCCAATTGGCTCAAACTTACGGCAAAGCAAAATTCAACGTTTGAATCAAAGACTTGGAAGAACAATTCACAGATGAATCGAAGAAACATTTGACTTACCGCTTCGATGTCAATCTTGTACACCAGAAGCTTCCGCCGCTCCCGGCAGCTCGTCCGGTACGCCACCACTATGTGGCCGACGGCGAGCACCAGCGAGCACCCGAACAGCGCCACCTCCACGCCGCCAGGCGCGGCGGCGCTCGGCTTGTTCCCGAACACAAACGAAGCCTTCAACGAAACGAAAAGCAGAGAAGCAACTGAAAACACCGTAGCTATACTCAAGTACGGGCCCCGCGACAGCTTCGGACCGTCGCACAAACTATAAACGCCTGTAGAAAACAACTAATCAGAACCTCAATTGCTGAATCAACATCAATAACTCCGACATCGGACAAAAAAAACTTACAGAGAATGACAGCGGATCTAATCACAGAGATCAGAGGTATGTCGATGAGCGAGTACCGGTAGTCGTAGTCACTGAGATTCAGGTAAAGAGACCGCAGCGAAAGCGGGGAAGACGATGATTCCGGCAGCGACGCCGATAATATAGCCGACGGGAGAAGCGCGTCGGCGACGGCGACGAGGATCGGCGCGGAGAAAATAAGAAAGGAAAGAAACAGCGAGACGAGGAAGAAGATCGTCTTCACCCATCTCAGCAATTTCTTCACCTTTTCCTCTTTGGAGAAACCCATGTTTGTTTGTGTATCTTGTAATAATAATCACAGAGAAGAAGAGAGAAGAAGAATTCAAAAACGGGTACTTATAATAAGCTGGGGCGAATATGGTAATAAAGGTTTTATTGGAAGGAAGGTTCAATGTTTTGACTGTTAATGAAGGTGGGATTCGATTCCTTTGAAATTTATTGAACGTTTGTTTACACGGGAAGCTTCGGGGTCAAACGGGGCAGTCTCTTTTGAATTGTATTTTAATTTATTTTTTTTCCGTTTATTGGTTTGAAAACTTAACGGGAATACCTAAAATATACTAATAATTAACGTTTTTTTCTCAACGACAATTAACTGCCTCGCGCAATTATGTTTATCGTGCTGTAGTGTGGTCTGTTGAGGACTGGTATTTTGTTTAGTTTCCCTTTTTCTAGCTCGATTGTGCTATTGTGCAAAATTGGTAAAGGAAGTAAATAATGGAGGGAGAATATTTTTTACTTCCACTACAAGATTAACTTACTTTAATTTATTATATTTTATTTAATACCTGTGACTTAATTTTGTTTATTTCATTTTAGTTAAGAAAATGTGACTTAACATAATTACTGAATATAAGAGTTTTTACAAGGATTTTTTATGTAGTATTTATAACTATAAATGGTTGATTACAAGTTTATAACGGCAAAAATCTACTGTGTATTATTACGGATGGTTTAGTAAATTTGCCTCTTTAAAAAAGGCGTGTAAATTAGCGCGTTTAGTACAAATGATCCGCATTTTGTAAAATCATTTTATAAAATTTGATTTAGCGTACATTGCCGGGGTAAAGTCCATTTTTACAAATAGTATGAAATTATGCCGCTGCCAAAATAGAAAAGAATCTTCCTCTTTTTTTAAAGGAAAACATTTTGTATTAAAATTTAAGGTGCATATATAAATTTTGAAAATCATCTATGAAATGAAAAGGAGGAAAAAAAATTAAAAATAAAGAAACAAAACACCACAATATTATCAATTATATATTGTGTTGTAATTTGAAGAGGTTAGTACACAAATTTTTTTGTTCTTCGCAATTAAGTAAACATTTATTTTTATTTTTGCTTTCAGATTAGTGTACGTAAATAATTAAATAAACAATGGTGTCGCTATCGTAAACCGCATATGTGTACTGTGTAGTCGGAAACAAAACAAACATGCTTGATCATGCGTGACGGGAAATTGATATCGCCCGTCATTAAAATCTATCATAAAACCAAACCCGCATTTCTTCGAAATAATTTATTGTGAATTTTACTTCACTCCCAATTGCACCACTAACCAATGTATTTACATTAAAAAAAAAATCAAACAGTGAGATAAGTTTTAATTTAAATTGAAATTTTCTAAAAACAGATAAATTTACTAGATAAAATACTACATCATTAGAAAGTTCAGCCAATGGCTCCAACGGTAGAATTTTCCTTCAAAATATTGTGAATTATTAGAACCATAAAATGAAATATTTTTAGTTAATGATTTATGATAGGAAGTACAAACATTAATATCAGCAACTAAAATCACTGGCATATAAAATGATAAGATCATTCCAAATTGTTTTTTCCTTTACCAATGTGTAAGTGTAACTGATCAAACAAGTCACTCAACAGAAATATTATCACCTATTTTGCAAACTTTGTAATGTGTTCAATAAATGCATACATCTTCCACACAATTTTTTTTAATAAAGCTAGCAATTTTTAATACGTAGCAGTTTATCATATTATATAGTAATAATAATAAATTCATATTTGAATAAATATGCACATTATTATTATACTATATAATAATACTTGTGTTTGTCTTTTAACATTAGATTAAATCAATATACCTGAAACCAAAATACTTAGGTAGATAAAATATTAAATATATTTTATAAAAATAAAAATAAAAACCAACTCCATATCTATATTTTATATAGATAAAATATAAAAATAAAATAATCAAAAGCCTTAGAAATCAGTACCTTAGTAGCAAAAATTAGTAGGTAAATTAACGGTTATTTTTTAAGTATTCTAAAAAACCAACTCCATGGTTTTTAATTACGTAAAGTGACAAATATGTACAAACTTTTTAAATTTAGTTGACTCATTTCAATCGAACCTCTAGTCCTATGCGTTTGATACTATATGATTCTTCCAGGTATTTCACAACCATAAAAGAGATAAGGAATCATTGAACTAATCATATTCACCAGCCAGATTGGCCAAGCATATATATTATTTATAAATTGATTCCTTCAAATTTTTGGCCAAACATATATTATGGATTGTTTCCTTAAAATTTTAATAGTCCTCTGATTTTTTTTAAATTTATTTTTATTATTTTCTGTGCATGGATCAGCAATATGTATTTTTAAAATATAAATTTTATTAACATCGATCTGGTATGTTATTGATGGTTAAACATAATGTTAGGATCAATGGGAATAAAAAAAACCTAAAGGCAACTATGGTGTTATCGTATTTGGTTCGGTGGAATGGACGAGAGCCGTTTGATCCATGTGCTCACATGCACCAACTCTTTTGTGATGATCTTACGGCTATTATAATCCCACTAATATTAAATATATTTGGATTGTGTTAGTGGTATATTTTAAGTTTGTGTGGTTATACGAATTTGGTCGTTTCTGATTAAATGGAATTGATGTTGGATTTGATGACTTGTATGTCGAGAAGTTTATTTACTAATTATCAATATGTTTTGATGGTCAATGTCTGCTAAACGTGATCTGGCGGCTTAATTCGGTTCACTTGCGTCCATTTGAAAAACTTCATTCAAAAATTTAGAAAATGTTTCATGTTCGCAATCCTTTAAACAACTCACGTTCTTATATATGATTTTGTTAGTAAAATTTAGACAAGTAATATATATAATTTACACAAGTAAAATTTAGGATTTGAACCATATCTAGAATTAGCTGACAAAAGTAGTAACATCGGAAAGATCAACGTTGATTTGAAATTTTTGTGACTACCTTGAAGAATGAGGTTGAAAGCCTTTTTCAATATGAATTTTCAGAGTTTTCATTTTGCGCTTGTTCGACATCACTAAATTGCTAGTATTATCTGGTATCACTATAAAAAGTGTTCTAATTTCATTCCTCACAAGAATTATTATATTTATGATGTTGTATGTCATATACAATTATATTGTACGATTAGAATTTCCAAAAAAAGCTCCCAAAAAATTCAGAACCTCCCAAAAGTTTTTCCCTTGCCGGGAGGCTCCGATCGGCGTCCTTGCCGGTCGGAGGTGACTTCCCCCCACATCTAGTATTTTTTCCGGTACCCTTTCTTTTCCCTCCCGCCTGTGACCTTTTTTCGACTCCGACAATCTACGGCGAAGTCCCAGTACCTGCCCAACAACGCCCGACCTATGTCGATCGCCGATGAGTTAGATCCCGACGGCCCAGAACCCGATCTGTAGTTCCCGGAGCCGAGTGACACTAGATTTGCAACACCCGAGGTCAACTGCGGCGACCCGACGCCCTCCGACGAAAGTCCGACGCCCATCCATCAGATCTGCAGCTCGCTGCCTCAGGAGCTCCGCGCCGATGCTTTTTGGAGCCACGCCGGAAACATTAGGAGAAGGAGTCGACAGAGCAAATCCGCCGGGATGCGAGGGGAGTAAGCTACGACACCACGCGCCACCGCCTCCGTCACGTGCCACTGGTCAGGCTCAACGCCATGGCGACGCGCCGCCTGTCCATGCCCATTTTCATATGCCGCGCGTGAAGGACACTCGCCTCACGCACACCAGCGTCCGTGCATGCAATACACGCTCCGCCGCGCCGGAATCTGGTGCCGAGCTCTGCCGTCTCTGCCAGTGAGAGATTACTTCTTTTTCTTTTTATTATTTCTGTTTTTAGTTCATGCTTCTATTTTTTTAATGTTCTAGGATTCATATTTAAGTTTATGGTTTTCTGATACAATTAGATGAATGCTATCTGCCAATTATGTTTTTTCCAACGTGTTTGGTCAAACTGTTTTTGGCTTAAGATCTTGTTTTAAGCAATAAGGATAAATTTGAGTCATAAGTAGTTTGTTAACTGACTTTTTGACGATTTTACTTTATCTTTAGACCGGTGGAGCTGTTAATCAGTCTCATACGTGTTAGATGGTTTTTCGTACGCACTCAATCTCTCATGTGTTTTCTTGAAATCTCTACAAGTCTGAGATGACAAGTAAGCGAGAGTTTGAGTTGATAGTGTCTGAACGGATTGGGGTATTTCTTTTCCCACGAGACTAACCGGAAAGGTAAAGACACTATATGGGCAAAATCTAATTGTTTTATATTAGTGTAGGGAATGTGATTTGGAACTGGTCTTTTTGTGGAGCTATCCTGACAGACTTGGAGAGTATCCTTGCACATTTGTTTGTTACGTCCCTCTTAACCCTTCAATGGCGGAAGGGTAAACCCCATGGGCTTTTGGTCTTGTTAGACTGGTAGATTTCGATTAGGTAGTTTAGAATGCGAGTTAAGGTGCTACACTTGTTAGGTAGTTTCGACCATAAATTTTACGATGTATTCCCTATTTTATGTAAGCCTTCGGGCATCACAGCTTACGGGTACCACAACATTCGGCAATTCCTTGTTTCCAGGTGAAAGACTAGGAATATGTCTTCGGCAACGGGTACTTGCCTTGGGTGGTGATCACACCCTTATTTTTCCTTACTTTAGGGTTAATAGCTGGTAATGTTCTTGTATTTTTATTTTTTAGTTGTTTACGGCATGAGTAAACCAATATAATCCTCCAACCAACGTCTTTATCTCTCGTAGTTTCCTTTTATTCATTGATAGCTAGTAATATTCCTAGGTAATAATAATAATTTAAAATATTTGATTCACACAGTACTGTAGGGTGATTCTAGTTCAGTTAGTACTTTAAAATTTACTTTATTCCTCCTGACTAGAACTTGTTATTTAAAGGTTGTGAAAGGACAAAAACGTGATATTTATGGTTTATTCCCGTGGATTGTAGTGTAAATTTCAAATATGACGAATAATCAAATTTATTGCATGTGAATAAAATCAAACACAGTATATGTTTGATTATTCATGCATTGAACCTAAATTGTTAGTTTATTGTTATTTAATAACGTCGTTACTCTTCCACTATGATATCGTTTTCGTCATGACCAAACTCAGCAGCAGCCTTTCTTCTCCTGCAGATTTACCAGTCAATGCTCAAATGTGTAGGATTCAATAATTGCAACAAAAATTTCTCTAAATTATTATTTAATATTTTTTAAAAAAAGACTAATTCAGTACTATTCCATTTGGTATTGACTATTTCTGCATCATCACTTTATGAAACACCAAGGAAGTCAATGCATTTGTTCGTACAGTCCGTAATGTTTTTTTGCCCGTTATCATTTGAACAGTAGCCTGTTTTTCTTCTAGATTCTTAATTCTTATATTTGTATATCAGGATAGCTTCGTATATATCATCAGATATTAAAAACTATTTCTTAAAATTTAGATAAAAATAAATTTAAAATATTGGATGATAAAATTATACTCTTTTTAGTCAACTTTGTTATGGTCGATTGATTTATATATTTAAATAGTATCATAGAAATATTGTTAGATCAATTCACAATACGCTCAATTTCTAAACTATAAATATTTTAAATCAATAGCATGAAAATAAAGTTATTGACGACCAAACATAATTTGAAAAAGTTAACCAAATGCAAATTTAGGGTTTAGGGGAAAGTATTTATTTATACAACATATATACGATGTAATTTGTTTAATTAGTTATCTGAAATTATTCCAGTTTAATTAATTTTAATGATTATAATTTGATGAAGTTATATAAGTACTACTTTTCAACAAAGTAATCTTGATTTTTATTAATATGAATTTAATGTAAATTAAAAAGAGTTGTAGATAGAGAGACAGTACGAACGTTGACGTGAAAATCTTGCTCTGATGAACTGACGAATCGGAATGTTTACCGGAATTTGCATGACCTTTCCCATGACACGTTATCTCAATTTTGGTTTTTTAATGTTGAAAATAATTGACTCCACTAAAATTGCAGGGCATTTTCCTACACATTTCGAACATGATTTCCAATATCATAAATAAAGTTGAATGAGTTTTAATACGTCAAAGAAGAAATTGGACGATGAAATTACACCACAACTTAATTTAAGGACATGAATACCCTCTGTTTCTACGTCTTAAAAGAAGTCCACTCTTATTTTAAGGACGAAAGCTTGATTTGAACATCTAAATTAAGGGAAATGGTCAAATTATGTCCATCACTAGAACATTACTTATATTATATAGAAATTGCATTTGTATAATAGCTAAAAATTCTTTATTATGTCCATTACTTATTTTGAGTTTTATTAATAGGATACTTTTTATTGACATACACAAAGATGTGATAGTTAATTTGCTTACATAACAATTAACAACCATTCCATATTAATGTGGTCATCATGCCGTGTAATTTGTGTTGCACTACCAACATGCATATTTCACATTGTGATGATATATAATTACAATGTAAAATATGCATATTGGTAAAAGGAAATTCATTGAGATTTCAATTACAAAATCATTTTTAAGTTTGAAAACATGCATGAAGCATGACATTGAAATATGAAATTCATTTAGAATAGTATGTGAATTTCATTTTAGACTTTAACCTTATATTAACTTTTAAATAAAAAATTGAACCCCAATATAATAAAATTGAATACTTTGACCTATGTGTTTGTCTATTAATTCACACTATTCATATGATATTAAAAGTACCTTGCTAGTTTTGATTTTTCATGATCCACTTCTCTTGCACGAAGATACAGTTAGACGCGTCATCCGTTATGTTCTTCTCATTCTCAAATCGATTGAGTCTTTCACACTTATCGGTTGTTCTAATATCAATTGAATTGCTCAGTAACTCACCCCGTCTTTTTTGGTGGTGACATTGTCTCTTGAGTCCTAAAATAAGTAAATTGCCTCTCACTTTAATTGTATTACAGAACATCAGCCATGAACATTGCAATCACATAGAACATTCTTAAAAAACCACCTTTTATGGAATTTTCGTCTTCTTACATCGATAATATAATAATAACAAGATGGTAATAGAATCATATCGCACACAAGCTAGCTAACGAAAAACATTTACATCGACCATCAACCTGTTCAAGATATGGTCTCTTATCTTTCCCTCAACAAAATCCAATTTCCAAATCCAATAAATTTCCGTCAGACTTTTTTAGCCTTACTCCAATTTCAAATAATCAAGGGAGTATATAGTAACGGGTACCTACCGATTTAGTTGCTGTCCGTGTCCACTTCAAGCGATGCAACGCTTACACACCTGTCCATTTCCAAGAGTGACAGTGAATTACTGAGTTGCCTCTTTTTATCAACTGCTTAATTTTATACATTTACAAATGTACTTCTTCGTCCCAAAGAGATTTACTCATTTCTTTTTTTGGAAAAAAATTATAATATAAACTATTAACTTTCTCTCACAAACTTTACCAACCATACCATCCACATAAGCGCCACATCAACTTTCTTAAAAACCGTGCCAAAAGCAATTGGGTATATCTTGGTGAGACGGAGTATAAAACAACAAAAACAAAAACAGCCAAAATTATATTAATCCCGCTTATTCATTTGTCGTGTTTAAATTTGATTAAGGAAATGATAGTGACTTTCTATCGACACATTATATGCTTTTCTTGTGAGCCAAGAAGACGCTTCTTCAGACACGGTTCACACACGGAGTAAGTAATCCTCGGACACGAAATTTGCATAGGCCAGCACGAGCATCCAATATTGTTACACGTTAATATTGCTCTTAAAAATCTCAGATCGATCAAGCTATCTTCCAGAAACATCGACAATTGTTATCTCGTGATTTGATTTGATTTGATTTTAGTATTTTGCAAAGATAGAGTTTGTTGTACTATTGACTGTTGTCCACCGTGATCTCGAGATTGTGTATTTGTCAAGCTCCGTGGTATTAAAATTCAAGAATTACAAATGCATCATATTATTCATATAACTATTCTTTCGCCCAATTTATCGTTGATTAGTCTATGAGGAGACAGAGACTGGACTAAATTATGCAATAAAGAAAATCAAGGAAGGATTAATTTGTAATTTTAAAAAAATTAAAAAATCACGCACTACGATGTTTCCGCGCACGTACAATGTTTTGCTACAATGTTTGCTATATTGCGCTATAGTGCTTACTACAATGTTTCAAGTTAAAATGTCATGTTCATGTTCATATTTTATGTTTCAAGTTAAAGTGTTTATTTTTTATGTTTCAAATTAAAGTGTTCATGTTTCACGTTAAAACATCCATGTTTTATGTTTTAAGTGAAAATGTTAATGTTTTATGTTTCAAGTTAAAATATTCATGTTCATGTTTTAAGTCAAAATGTTCATGTTTTAAATTACAATGTTCATGTTTTATATTTCAAAAAATGTTCATGTTTCACGTTAAAATTTTCACTTACATGTTTTATATTTTAAGTTAAAATGTTCATGTTTCACGTTAAAATGTTCATGTTTCCCGTTAAAATGTTTTAAGTTAAAACCAGTACGGTAGCGACTCGGAACTGTAGCGCGTGGCTTGACACTATAGCGCATGGTTTTTTAAAACTTTCAGAAATTGTAAATTGGTCCCTCACTGTTTTTGACTTATATTATTATTTTCAATTTATTCCGGTCTCTATATAAAGACGGTATCTTCCAAGACTTTGCCTTTATCGTAAACCAGTTTAGTTTAATTTAATTCAGTTTGGTCCAAATATAATTTGATGAAATTCATATTAATTAAGTTATGCTGATTCAATTCTCAATACATTAATTTTCTATAACACTCAGTTTAGTTCATTTCAAAAAATAAGCTTAGTTAGGAGAACAATATTTTACTGTAAAATCTTTTTTTATTGCTTAATAATCCAAATGGATCACTAATAAAATCCAAAAGTAAGCTATCCTCGTGTTATTTTGACCTATCACTATTTCAATTTAGTTCACTAATTTTGTAAAATTAGATTGTTGTAAAAGTGGAAATGAAAACGCTTTAATTTTCATCTGGATAAAAGTGTGACTCATGCATTATCCTCAACAAGCCGACATGCCTTGACTCGGTTCCACACAAGCTCACTCACTGCATTGGTGAGCTTTGCTTTAGTGAAAAAACGATAACCTAGTAATTGGTTTCCAGGTTCAGAAAACCCTTTTTCAATTCCTGCAACTTCTAATTACGCATAAACTTTTCGATCTGCTTTTATTTATTTTTTAACTTACTCATCAAGTGACGATCAAAGTCGAAACTTTACACATTTTCACCATATCTCAGTCCTCATCAGAATCTTATCCTTCTATTTCATTATCTTTTCATTGGGGCCCCCTTTGTTTGAGACAACTTGAAAGAAATGCATTTTTCATACTCCTTTTTTCGTTGCAGTTTTATCATCACATATTCTCGTCTTTTTTTCGGACATTAGCACGTTTGTTAAAAAATTAAATAACGTCTAAATATTAATGATCACGTTATAGATTGTTTTTAGGGCATCTGTTATGGCATCTATTTTCAATATTTTTCGGATGAAAAAGTCATTTAAAATTTGTTTTTCACTGCCTATAACTATTAAATGCAGCAATATTTGACAACCGTGCAACTAGTGTATTTTTTTCAAATTGAAGGAATATAAAAATTACCTTAATAATTATACCCTAGTAAACGTACAACGGAAACAAATATCAATATATTAAGTCTTTAGTTTTTTAGGAGGCATTTACAAAAAAAAGCGACATCGTAAACCGACTCGTAGTCAAAGGGAGAGGCCACAACCCGACTTTCGGTCTTCAAATAGACTCTCGACCCCAAACCAGACCTAAATGTCTGCATCTCAATTTTATTTTTAAAGTAAGCTTTATAAAAAATTAAATTAAGTAGCAACTGCAAATAGCACGACCAAGGTTAATGACCAGATTATATTTCGTAGCTAATACACTTCTACTAACTTTATTAATATCAAAGAAAGAGAAAGAGTTCCTCAGAAAAGCAACGATGCTCTCTGCAATGTTCTTGATCTCCCATGGCGCTGACTCCAGATTTTTGAGTGCCGCCACTAGTTCCACCGAATATGTAAGCAAACACATCCCTTGAGACTCTCATCTGGCTACTGCCTTGATAGCCCTCCAGCAAGCTTCTGCCTCTGCCTGTAATGGGGATGTCAAAACAAAGAAATCCGTACCCTTTTGAGTTATTCCACCAGATGCTATAGTCCACCCCGTTGTGCCAAGGTTGCTAGCTTTGTGAAAAGATCACTAGTGCAGGAACATAGAGTTTAAGGCGGTTATTTTGAGAATGCAAGGTGGTTTTGAACCGCCGTCTCTGGTTGAGCCATGCATTGTTGAACGATGATTTTCTTTTATTTAAACTGCCGTGTAAATCTAACGAGTTCGTTAGCAGATTAAGTCTAAATGAGGAATTCGTTAAACAATGAAACCGTAAGCCTGACGAACTCGGCCGATTACGAAAGTAATGACATCGTACATTATTTAAAGAGGGGTTAAGATGTTGAAATTCATTTACTGTGATATGGACATTTACGAAATCGTATTTAAAACCTAGAGGCTTTCGTCAGCTAAATATTTGAAACGAGTTCGTTTGTTGGAGAATGGGAACGATATCGTAAATCAAGAACTCTGACGAAATCGTTAGATCGTAAAACAAATGACCAAAGTTACGAGTTCTTTAAAGTTGATGGATGATATGAGTATGATTTACGACATCTTGACATTTTTTTAGGTTACGAACCGGGAAGTAACCTGGGAGACCCCTATCTTGGATGTGGCAAAGGGTAATGAATTCATCATGTGTTAAGATGTTTAACAAATTCGTTTGTTTGCAAAAACCTTTTTTCCGACCGAAATCTGGGCAGGGTAATGAGCTCGTTTAAGTGCCAGAATATCATTATTAAATTGAATCTAAATATAAATGCAGTATAACTTCTATGGGCTAACTTGATTATAAAGATAATGCATGAAAGATCATGACTTCATTATTAACAATACAAGTACAATACTAGATAAAATAATAAGTGTTGAATACAAGTTTAGTTCTATCATGAACACAAGTTTCCGTAAATTGAACTACACTAACAAAACCCCTTGAACTGCCTTAAAGAAAACTACCATCTACATCACTTGTGGTACAAAACCTCATCTGACCACCATCTCCACGCTCGCTACAAGAAAAAATAACTCAAAGGTTTTGCATCTATACAATTCATATCATCAAAACAACAAAAACTTTACAAATTCACTACTGGAATAAAATCCAGCATAATAATTTAAATTCCTAAATTTTCAACCATATGAATCATATCAATACACTATTTTCTGTCTCAACATATATTGTGACATTGACAACATTGTTTACATTTAAGTATAAAATTTCTTTCTTTACAGCCTCATCACAACTCATTCAGAAAGACAACAATTAGATATGCATATATTCCCTTATATGTAACAACAAAGTGATAACTCACTTCATCATCAACAACAATAGAAAGCAAACATTAAAAGAAGAAAACGAAAAGGTGTTTACCATTTGGTATCGAAATGAGATGCTTAATCCAATACCCATCCATGACGAATCGTTTACTCCCAGCCTAAAATTACCACCACTCTCATGCACTATTTTCACCATACACACAAAAAATGCAACTTAAATTTACCATGCATAAAAAGTTCAATGACGAAATCCACTTAATATTCATGCTTGTACCCAAATACTCAATACTAGTTATCCCATCTTTTAGCTTAAATTAGTAAGCCGGTAGAAAGCCTCACACTTCCATGCCCATGATCTCAAACAATTATTGATTCAACATTCTTTGAGAAGAAAAAAACCAATTAAAAGAAGATAAAAGATCTAACCTGAGAAGCTCATGGCGAGACCTAGAGAATAATAGGAAGAGAGAGAAGTGAAAACATGTTGGTTTAGACAAATTATCAAACACTTGCTATGCATTATTACATTAGTTTAATTCTACATATACGAGCAATAGCACAATATGATAGCAACAAAAGGAATTAATTTGAACATAAGAGAAGAGAGTGAGGAAAGAGATACACGCACAGGCTCAATCAGACGATGGTGCGGCCTCAATCAAGCGGCAGTGCGGCTTCAATTGTCACAGTCTGAATCTCCTGGGATGGATGAGGGAAACGATGAAGGTAATGTACATGTTGATAGGTTAAGCAATAAAAACAAAGTGAAGATCTTGGAATCTAAGTGATTACCTGAACACAATCGGGAGATGGTGAGGGCAACGACGACGGCACGTTTCTGGCGTATCAGTTTTTAGCATAGGGTTTAATTTATGGGGAATAAGACATGTATTTCTGAAATCCAGAAATCGTCAACCTTATATTATAGGGAGACGAATTCGTAAACCCGTACTACATGGTAACGAACTCGTAAGATATAGAATTCCTTTGAGTCAAGTATTGATTAGTTGAACTCAATTTATATAGTTACCGACTTAATACATAGAGTCAAGTTAATACCTTACCTTTGAGTTTTTATTAGTATTTATAGAAAATCAATTAAGGTTTGAACTTTCATTAGTTTAATTCATTTTACTTATCTTCTTTAAAAATTCAACTAAGAGTTCAACTCTAATTAGTGAACTTCGATTTAGTTAATTGTGTAGTGTCTGTACAAAGTGTTGAACTTTCACTATAGTTAAACTCATTTTACTTAGTATCTTCAGAAAATCAAGTAAGAGTTTAATTCTGATTAATTAGTTACACTCAATTGAGTTATAAGTGTTTATATAAATTGAGTTAAATATTAGTTGGATTCCTATAAAAATTAACCAAGTTATGTTTAACCAGTAGTAACAGAATAAACACTAACAACTAAACTGATTCTAATTGGACAAAGGTCAACCATTACCTGAATTTCTGTTAATAATAATTAAATTAAGTTAAACTGTAGTTGGATTTTTATAAATACTAGCCAAATTAAGTTAAACAACAGTAGCAGTATAAACACTAACAACTAAATTGAGTATTTCGGCCATTAATTACGGTATACTAATTAAATTAAGTTAAATTTTAGTTGGATTTCTATAGATACTAACCAAATTGATTTTAGACATTAGTAACATCATAATCACTAACAACTAAACTAAGTGTAACTAGAAAAAGTCAATCATTTAATACTATTTAAATGAAGTAAATATTAGTTGGATTACTAAATTGAGTTTAACCAATCATAGTATGACCTTAAATAACTAAATTGAGTTTAACTAAACAAAGATCAAATGTGAACCCCAAACCTGAAACCCTAAACCATGTAATCTTACAATTTCCTTACCCAACTTTAGTGGGTTTTACGATTTCGTTATCTTAAGGCCGAAGTGTGATTTTGATGAGATCCTGGCAAGGTTACAAATTCGTAACATTGTCCCTAGAGGTTACTCATTCTTTAAATGTGAAAAAATTTTGGGGTTAAGAAACCGAATACGTATCCGTCAGATACTCAATCAAACAGAACGAAATCGTTAACATTAAATAGACTGACATCTGATTTTGTTAAGGCTAACGGATTCTTCACAACCACATTGTTTGATTCATTATTATTAATAAATAATACTAATATTTTGTTAGCTAATTAATTTAATTCATGACTATTGTGGCTAACGAAATCATCGATTTGTAACCAACTTTCGATGAGTTCATTTATGTCGACAATGTTGGTCTTTACCTTCAAAGTAACCAATCTAACTATATCGTTGTTAATATATTGAAACTAATGAAATCGTGTTTGTCACCAATGTTGCTCTTTACGAGTTCGTTTTTATCGACAATGTTGGTCTTTACCTTCAAAGTAAATATTCTAACTAATTCTTTACTAATATATTGAAACTAACGAATTCGTTTTTGTCAACGATACTGGCCTTTCCCTTCAAAGAACTAATCTAACTAACTCGTTATTAATATATTGAAACTAACGAATTCGTGTATGTCACCAATGTTGGTTTTCATGAGTTCGTTTTTGTCAACAGTGTTGGTCTTTACCTTCAAAGTAACCATTCTAACTAATTCTTTACTAGTATATTGAAACTAACGAATTCATTTTCGTCAACGATAATGGTCTTTACCTACAAAGTAAATCTTTACCTAAAGACAACTATATTGTTTACCTATATGGTCTTTACCTATATTGTTTTTAATAACTAGAAGCTAACTAAATCGTTATTAAAGACAACATTGGTCTTTAGCTTTAAAGTAAAGGGGCTAACGAATTCGTTGATAAAAAAAGACATTAACGATTTCGTTAATGTAATTGCACGGCGGTTTTAAAAAGTATGGCATAACCGCCGTGCATCGACGCCGTGTATCGGCCACTTTGCACCATCAACCTTGATTAAGATGCATCCTTCATTCTGAATATGTGCATAACTAGTCCTGTTATCCTAAGAAAACGTCATTAATTCTTGAGGCATGGATGCGATGGGGTGATTTTCTACAATGTCATGTTTCTTGTAAAGAAGAAACTTTGCAACATCTAGTTCTGCACTAATTCTGGGCTCAACTCTTATGTCTTCCACAACCTTCTTATTTCTATGTAGTCATATTTCCCAAAGGGAAAATGCCAGTAGTCAAGTGTCATCATCCAGGCTACCACAAGTGAACCACTGCTGGAGCCATGATTTGGAGAATGACCGATTGAGTGCAGAGACCTTCTGACCAATTTGAGACAACAACTAGAAACTCATGCTTTCACTACATCCCACAAACAGATGAAAGTCATCTTCCTCTTCCAAGTTGCACCTTGAGTAGATAAATTGGTCTGAGATTTTCCTTTTCCTGCGGTTGATCAATGTAGGAAGTGCTCTAGCTAATTTCCTCCATATAAAGACATTCAGCTTATATGGAACTTTGAGATTCCATACTTTGTCCCATATTTTTTTTCCTTCTGAGACCAGCACATCCTATTTCAGACATGGAGATGTGATAACCTTTCTTCGCTGTGTAAGTCCTATTTATGTTAAGAAGCCATAATGGGACATCTGCTATGTTTGGGCTTGCACTCACCTTGAGGGCCAGTATATGTGGAATTATACTGTTAGGAAAAATAGCTCTCCGAAGAGGCTCCCTCCAACAACTAGATCCTTGCATCAGATATTCCACTCTCATATTGGTGTGCTGAGAGGAAACTGAATGTGCATCCAATGGATTATTGGCTGTGGGGATCCATTGTCATCCAACTTAACTGATTTGCCATTGTTAATCTTCCAGCCCATATTCTCTGTGATGATGTCTTTTTACCCTAAATATATACTTGTGTAGGTGCACTATATGGCCTTTCAAGATACTCTATACGTTAGAGCACAAAGACTATTATACCGTGAGTGCAAAATTTATGGTACGGTTGACTAAATTTTTGGCAACGCCATAGCTATTATCCAGGCATCGAAAATAATTTCACAGAAGCCGTTATCGGGCCAGTTCATCACTATTACCGCCCAATCCAAGAATCACTAAGGACACACATGCATTTCAATCCAAAATTGTTCGATTTTAACCACCTGTATTTCAATACTCAAACCGTAATAATTTGGAAAGTGTGTATACAAAATTATGTGTTATATGACGTGGAAAGAAAGATTTATGAAGACTTTCATGGGATTTATAATTTAGAGAGGAGATGATGATCTATTTCTTTTAATTTGCATAGCTTTCATCCGTTAAAAATATGGTTAGCATCTTACAATTCTACATATGATTTAAAAAAATTGCACGCAAATAAATAAGTAATTTGGATATTTTATGGTTTTTGTTAAATTAAGGTCATTTTACCAAAATTTTTAAAAACTTGTAAAAATTATACAAAAGACTCATAATTTCTGGGCCGTATCTAGTATTGGACGTAGTACGATCGCCCTGCTGGCATAGGCCCGGGGAGGCCCTATTTAAGTTCCAACGTTTATGACCGATTTAATTCGCCTGGATTTCATATTATGGATCACGATTACGCCTTTGGATTCACCATTTCGGAGTTAATTCATGGCGGTGAGTGGATGGGATCTAATATCCCTTACGATAAGGGCATTTCATGATATGTAGTTTGAATGTACTTTAATACACTTTTTCTAGGTATTCATGTCTTATATAAAAGACATATTTTCGAGTTTCGGAAGACAAACCACGGGAAGGAGCTTAAGCTCGAAATTTTCATTCAGATTGAGATATGTTAGAGCCGAGCTAGTGAAAAGGGAATCAGGTAAATTAATAATCTCCGTAAAACCACTAACAGTAATAGTAAGAGATCTAATGTTACAGACAAGTGCATAGTTGATCCACTTCTGGTCATAAACATGCTCACGTTCGCATCCTTTTCGACATATCTGTAGCTGAAACTTTTCAAGGGATTTAGCATCGTGCTCAAGTAAAACCTTATTTCTTACAACGATAACCGCTTCAACCTTTTAGAGCATTTGCAGTAATTAAGCATTTGTTCAGGCTTTGAATCTCTCTTTTTCTTACAACATTTATCCATCAGTTTTTCATTTACAACCATTAAGTGTTTGCCAGATCATCAAGATTTTACACATTATTTTCATCTATATTTATGAACTTATATCCATTGACTACATGTTTGTAAATTACATAAATATAAAAAATTACCATTATGAATAGCATATTCAACCATCTATATTCAAAATAAATTAATGAATTTCAATATCAAACCAAAAACGTCTCAACATTATGAAAATAATTAAAATTGTATGAAAAATATATATCATTATATTAGTACGGTTATAATGGTTAAATTTATAAATTAAGATGAGAGATTCTTGGGTAAGACCTGTCCTTGTGGAGACTAGGGGCAAGAGTAATAACACAAATACCAGCAACTTAAAAAATGGGGTCATGCCGTAATTTTATTATTTTCGGTGCCACTATGTAATTAAGGAAAATTGCACGGGTCATTCCCCAAATACCTGCAACTTGATAAAATAAAATCCCAAAATTCTGCAATTGAACAGAAATAATGGCCGAAATTGATTGCAACCTCTCGGTAGAACCGCGATGGCGTTGGAGGAAGTGCGGCCAATATGGCCAACGCCGGCGACAATTTCACCAGCCTCAACATTCCAAAAAGGTCGGTGTGGTTCTTCTGATCGGAAGATCTCCTCGGCGGCACCGCCTGGATTATGTAAACTTTTTTCCGCGGTAATGATTCCAAAGGAAAGAAGGGAAAGGCTCTGATTTTGTTATATTATGGATGGTCTATGTAATTTCTTAAATCTAGTGTTTCTAATTTTGTTATATTATGGTCTTTTTGGATTTAGGAATTTTTGAGGTTGGATTTAGGAATTGTGCTTGAGTATTTACTGTGTTGTCTTGATCTTTTAGTCATTGTGCATGAGTATTTAAGGGTTTGTCTTGATCTTTTTATCAATTCGATTGAGCATTCATAACTCAATAGGTTTGAACTTTTAGTGTGATGTCTTGATCTTTTAGTCAATGTGCTTGAACTTTTAGTGTGATGTCTTGATCTTTTAGTCAATATGCTTGACCTTTTAGTGTGATGTCTTGATCTTTTAGTCAATATGTTTGACCTTTTACTGTGATGTCTTGATCTTTTAGACAACGTGCTTGATCTTTTACTGTTTTGTCTCGATTTTTCAACTAATTTACTCGAGTATTCATGTTTTGTTTTCATCCTTGTTATGTCTTGATCTTTGACTCTGTGTGATTGAGTATTTACTGTTATTTTCTTGATCTTTTAGTCACCTTACTTGATCATTCAATCAATTTATTTGAGAATTTCTTGTTATGTCTTGATCTTTTTATCCAATGCTGGATCCCTCACAATTTGAAGTTGATTGTTCGACATGGTTCTGCACGGGATCTCCTTGGCAGTAGACCGAATTCTTCTAGCAACTTTTGAAGGCGATGGCGTACAGTTGAATATGAGTATTTTTGAATCGCTGACGGGCGAAGGAAAAGCATCTGAACCGCGAAGGAGAAATTGGGGGAAAATAACATGTTTTTGCAATTTAGTCCCTCTATTTAGGCGCCCTTTTTAGTGTGCACCTTTGTTTTTGAAAAGGTTTTAAAGTCCCTGCTCTCAATTGAGAATTAGTAAATTAAGATATACAACTACTAATCTACAGTAATCAATTATGTGTTTGGTTCTTAATTTGTAATTAACGCATTGTACAAATAATCTATCTCAATCTTAGTTTAATGCTTCTTTCATATTGCATCAACTAGAATCAATGTCCTATGCGTTTTTATATACATTACATAAACTCCTAAACCATCACTGAATCTATAATTACCACAACTTTCTAATCCATACAAGAATAAATAAAGTAGGCTCTCCTAATTACCTTTGGTTTAATTTCAAACAAAATAATAATAATAATAATAATAATCAATACTATAATACTAAAACAACAAATTTTGTGCCACGTGGCACTCATAAAAAATCCACATCAAAATTTAGATATATTAAAATTTAAATATATTAAAATTTAGATATATTAAACATAAATTCGGGCAATGCCCGGGTATTATCTAATAATATGTGTTGTTTTCTGTATTTTGAGCATCTTGTATGAGGCCGTGTATGTGTGTGTGATATTTTTTTTTTGCCTTTGGGTAGGAGTGATTTATGAAGGCTTTGGAGTTTGGACTCAAGACATCAAAATGAGGACGTGGTCGCCCATTTCAACTATGTTTTGCAACCTCACTTCATTAGACATTTTAGACCATTACACGATGTGGTATAGCTAATCTTTCGTAGAGAACATGAACATGCATAAGGTCCGAAAATGGTTGTATTTTGAAAATAGAGGTTATATTAATACTGTAATATTTATGTATCTGGGACGATTTGAAATTACAGATTGACGTTGTATCATCTGAGTTTAAAAGTTTGAAATGAATTGGGACGGTTTGTAACAATTAGGATTAGTTGTATTTAGCTGTATATGGATAAGGTAAGATAATTAACGTGTTAATTGATTGGACTTGGTTTGATTATGACCAAGTCTTCTAAGATATGAAAAGACAAATATAACCTTAGTGAATAATCAAAATTAACTAAATGAATATTCGAATTGCAGAAGCAGGTGGGACGGAGAGAGTAGTTGAAATCCCACATAATGTGTCACTTTTGAGTAAGATTAAAATGAGATGGTATGCGAGTTTTTCTCACATCGAATCTCGTTTCGATGGAAGCTCATAATTTTATATGGCAAAGTATCTGAATGTTGTAATTATGCCATAAATTGAAACTATAATTTACATTGATGCAATAATTCATGCGGCCTTTGCATGCCTCATATTTGTGTTACTTGATAAAGATGATAATTTTGTAAAAGTCGCAATGAAATAGTGGAACTGCGTTACAAAGTAGAAGGTCTTGCACGTAATTAAACATTGAAATTTATTTAAAAGGTCTAGAGAATGTTTCGTTGGTATTTCTCACCAACATGATAAAGATCTGGTGCGTGCTTTTTCAGTAGAACAAATTCATAATATACATCAACAAAATTTGTTAAGTTTTTTTAGGAATATATAAAGATAATAATGTTTTAACCCATTGCTAATCTGCAGACTAATAATTAATAACAAATCAAGTGAGGTATAAGGATCAAATGGTCAATATTGTAAACCTTTTTTGTTATGAATATTATGGCTGACTATTTTTTTTATCATTCTAATTTTCCTATTACTCAAATTTTATACTCTTAGTTATAACTCTACCAATTCTTATAATGTAAAAAAAGTAACACATGATGAATCATTTTATTTATTTTTGAGGAATACATGATGAATCATGAACGAGGCAAATAACATAATTTTTTAACATTAATATCAGTCTGCCTAATTTTGATCAAGTCCGTTAAATAAGACCGCCTAATTTTTCGCCATTATGTCTCGGCCGATCTTCATATAAATGCCTGGTAAGCCAATAAGATCAAACATAACATTTTATTACAAAAAATAAAAAAAATAACAAACGGCGAGAAAAACATGGCTGCGAGATCGCTGTGGCGCGCCAAAACGAGGCTGCTCCTCGCGGCAACAGCGGCCGGTACGGGCGCCGGTGCCGCTATGATTATGACCTCCGACGATCCGGCCAGCGCTCTCAAGCTCACCACCACCGTCCCCGTCCGTCTTTTCCGTGACACCGTCGCCGCCGCCTCTACCGCCTTCGGTACTGTATTTATCGTGCCTATAAGATGTTAAATTCACGCTACTTAGCTTATTCGTTCTACTTGTACATTGTTTAAACGCATTCATAAAATGTTGTTTGACAAAATGAGAGAATTTGGAAGTAATCCTTGGCCTAAATGGAGCCACGTAGGGACCTGTCCTTCGTTTCCTACTTGTTTTGGATGAATAACTCGTGTTTTTCTGGCAGATCATCACCGCGTGGCTCCACATAATCAATCATGTATTCCAAGGAAATTTGAATTGTTGTCTAATTTTGATCATGTTTTACAAAACAATGTTCTATGTTTCTGTAATGTGAGCAATTATAGATTGTTTTGAGAAAAAAATTTACGGGGGAAACATGACTCTTCATGTGGAACGAGTAGTAATCTTAACAGATGGATTGAGGGTCAAGGTTGATGGAATAGTATGAGGTTCTATTTCTAAGAGTTTATCTTAATAGAGTCTTTCAGTATGAAGCAATAAGTCTCTAAGGTGTTAGAAGTTTTTGGTTGGATATAGAAGGTGAAAGAAGGATAGGTGCAGCTGAAATAGTTGAGAAGCTTGAGAAGCTTTGATTCTGATACTGTTTCTTTGAATATTTGATTCATCAGTTCCAATGATGAACGATGGGGAATGGCTGTTTAGGTCACTAATTTTATCTTATTAAACAAGCAGCTTGTGGATGGAAATGTCTGTTGGGTTCTCTAAAAGATAAGTGTTCTTTGTTATGTTTAGTGGAGCTGTAAAGAAATAAAATTTGCTTACATATTCATTTACTCACCGTTTCTATGTTGGAACCAATGAACCAATGATTTTGGTGATTGCTATTTATATTCCCTTGTGTTTATTTTATAAAGGACACTGTCATACACTTTTACATACAAATACTTGTACGATGCCAGTTTTCTAGTTATAACATTATTTTATGCAAGAAAATCACGAACAAGATGTCTGAAATTCTAATCTACTGTTGGTATATAACTTTCATATAATAGATTATAAGTACTCACTCTGGGGATTACCCGAGGGAAGCTCTGAATGGGCAAAAGCTAAACATGAAGCTCACATCAGAGGTGCTCGTAGGCTCGAAGAGCTTTGTTTTCTGAATGGTGGAGTATATATCAAGCTTGGACAGCATATCAGTCAACTGGTATGACCGTTTGATAAATTCTCTCTCATTTGATTTTTGACACATCCATCTTTACATGATATCACTATCAAGATAAACTGCTTTCTCTCCCTGGTTTTCCATCTTCAGGGCCTAATTGTTTGCCTTATTTAGGAGTACTTAGTGCCAGAAGAGTATGTCTTGATCATGAGGGAATCCATGCTTAACAAATGCCCTGTTTCAACATATGACCAAGTTTGTCAAGTTGTCAAGAAAGAGCTTGGAGGGACACCTGATGAAGTATGTACTGACCCTTCGCCCCACAGCATATGAATACAATGAAGATTTACTTTTAATTTCAAATGTGTAGAACTTCCCATGATGATTCAAACTGAAAGAAGGCCACTACTTTTTATTTATTATTTTGCAGATTTTTAAGGATTTTGATCCTGTCCCTATAGCAAGTGCTTCTCTTGCCCAGGTTCACGTTGCTCATACTCATGGGGGACAAAGAGTTGCTGTAAAGGTAATAAAAGATGTGATATGATTTTATTATATCTGGATTTTAAATTTCAGTACACTATGATATTTTCCTGAGTTTCTGATTGACAATGGGTCCAAATATGGATACAGCCCCTTTGCAATAATTGGAAGGATAAGGCTGTGTACAATGACCCTCCCCTATGCACTGGAAAATCCCCTTCATTGTTGACCAATTATGTTGTGATGTCCAGGTTCAGCATACTCACATGACGGATACTGCAGCTGCAGATTCTGCAACAGTGGGGTTCATTGTGAACACATTGCATTGGCTGTTTCCTTCTTTTGATTACAGGTATAGAATGTTCTCCAGACAAATATTTTCTGGGTCTCATGCTGACAAATTTTTTTTTCCTTCTGTAAAGATAGAATGTTTGATATCTTTCATTTTTTTAAACTATGTTTTTCCGAGGTTGCATGTATCATTTGGACATATATTTCAAATATGAAAGAATGTAAAAGACAATACAACACATTTGATGATAACTGGATCTTATTTAAATATTTATGAAATTTTGTGTAGGTGGTTGATCGATGAAATACACGAATCTTTGCCCAAGGTGAGTTGCTATTTTAAAAAATATTTTATTCACTTTCCTGGTATTGTTCCCCCTTCCCTCCTTTTTAGTGTCCTTGTAATTGTTTCATTCTAGTAGTTCTGAGTTTTATTCTAAACTCTTGATTAGTTTGTTGCTCCAAGGTGAGTAATTGGTTAGGTAACCTATTTTGAACTGGGAATATATCCTATCTGATTGAAGATTCTCTACGGAAATGCTTATGTTGATAGGAATAGTGGTACAGAAAGTGATCTGCCGTGTTCTGTTTTTGGGAAGGTTTAATTGACTTGTCATTTGGTAGAGTTACTTCAGCAGGAAAAAAGATCATTGTACATAAGCTTAAGTTCCTTTCTTTTGTCTCGGTCAGCATATACTTTTTTTTTAGTATCTGTATTCACTTTAGGCTCTCTTCTTTAGGAGATTTATCTCAGTTTTCTTTGGCTGTGTAGTGCTGTATTATACTTCCAATTGGTCTCTGTAATGTGAATATTTTCATTTTAAATCTTGACAAATTATGCTGATGACTACCAGGAACTTGATTTCTTGCATGAGGCCAAAAACAGTGTAAAGTGTTTGGAAAACTTCAGGAAGCTGTCACCCCATATAGCACGCTATGTTTATGCCCCTACAGTTTACTGGACCCTAAGTACCTCAAGATTATTAACAATGGAATTTATCGATGGTGTACAAGTAAACGATTTGAAGTCTATTCAAAAACTTGGGATTCATCCTAGAGACGTTGCAAAACTGGTAAGATTTAGGACTTGCATTTTTGTCCCTTCCCACCAGCACGAAAAATCAGGATATCAGGATGTATGTTTGAAAACAAAAGATAACATTGCTGTATTGTGTAAACCTTTCTAACTTGTATATGTACAAAAATGAATTGACTGATTGGGTAAGGTTTAAACATGCCACTTAATTATATTAATCCGTATGTACTGTGCCCATGTAGAATCTGCATGAAGAAGGTAGCAGACGCTACCACTGGACTGTTTTTCTGCAAGAAATTTCAACTGTTTAACATACATAATTTTTTTCATTTATGGCTGTTCAATCTGTGCAGGTTAGTCAAACTTTTGCTGAAATGATGTTCAAACATGGCTTTGTACATTGTGATCCACATGCTGCAAATGTTCTTATTCGTTGTATGCCATCTGGTCATGGAAGCATTTTTGGTTAGCCAAGTGACTTGTTTGCTTATATGTTCAGCATGAGTTTGTTAGTCCATACTTACCTGAATATTATTTTTCAGGAAGCAAAAAGCCACAGTTGGTTCTATTGGATCATGGCCTCTACAAGGAACTTGATGATTCCTTGAGAATCAATTACGCTTCCCTCTGGAAGGTGCTACATACATACTTATATGCTACATATATATATTCGAGGTCTCATGTGTCTAACTAATACTGCTGCTTCAGGGGTTGGTGTTTTCTGATGCTAAAGCAATAAAGGAAAATTCTATCAAATTGGGTGCTGGAGAGGACCTTTATGCATTGTTTGCTGGAATACTGACGATGAGACCCTGGGAGAGAGTCATAGACCCTTCTGTAGATCATCTTGTAATTAATAAAAATGATCGCTCTGAGCTTCAGGTGACTATTTCTTGATGATTGAGCTTTTTTAGCATCCTATCTTTCTCTTTTGGTCAATAAAGTTTGCTATTATTGAGTGTGTTTTGCCTTCTCTTCTTCAATTAATATGTCATTTCTTGATTCATAAATGTAGAAAAGATAGTAAATCTTCACAGAATCATACTTAACTAGATTGGTTGTCTCTTTACATTTTGATCCGTGTCTTGGGCCCCCTCTGATTGTTGACAGTATTCTTTGTAATTGTTAACATAAACTTAATTTTCCCAGATGTATGCTTCACAATATTTCCCTCAAATCACGGAATTGTTGAGGAGGCTGCCCCGTGTTATTCTCTTAATGCTGAAGACAAATGACTGCTTGCGAGCAATTAGTAACTCGTTGGTATGAAATATTCATATTCATATTAGATTCCTTTTACTGGTTTCATTTGAGTCATTTCTGGAAACTAGTAGTGAACCTGATAACTGTTTCTCATGGGTGTTGGACAGATACAAGGATCTTCTCTCGAATCATTTTTAGTTGTTGGAAGAGTATCTTCAGAGGCAGTTATCGAGTCTAAACTGTGGCAAAAGTGGTCATTTGTCCCTCGTATTGACCTTTGGTTTGAGAGGTTTGTACTAGAAGTGCGGCTTTTAGGAATGCACATAGCACTGTGGCTGTTGGTGCTGCAAAGAGCTTTGACTTTGTGAAGGTATGTAGTATCTACTACAACAATTAAATTTTGGAAAACCACAATATTCTTTCCAAGGAAGATCCTTGTTGATTATCTTAGTGTAGATGTTCACATTGATCACTGAGTAAGTGATCAGTTTTCCCCTCAAATGATCAAATTTTCTAGCTTTGTATTAGTCAATGATTATAGTGTAGGACACTGTATTGGTTGGAAGTTCCCTCCCCTCCCCGGAAGTTGTAAGTTTTGGCCGATGAGTCATCAATAAGCTGTAAAACTTGCCCGAATTGCTTGTTTTCGAAGCATTTTTCGGTACATAAATGATTAATTTATATGTGATTTTTATATATATTTCTGATGCATTTGTCTCTTGCGTTATTGGAGTGTGGGTAGTAATTTGGATCGTGCTAGAGTTGGCTGAGTCTGTTTAACAATCTCACCTTCTCTTGTATTCAGCTGCATTACTTATTTCGGCTCTTAATAATATTTTGTGTCATTGTCTTATCATGTCCTTTGTCTTATCGTCCTATCGAAGCAAGATCTGTAGCTGGTGGGGGTAGTTAGTAGTTACCCACCACAACACCTTCAGGCCTCTCAATTTGGCATGGTTGATTGATGCCACACTAAACTTGGCACCATAACCACAACTCTGCATTAAATCGGAGGTGTTGAAGTTTGGTGGGAGACTCACTCTGCTATCACCCATGGTCTGTGTCTAGAAATAAAAGTTCTTTGAAAACGTGTTGTTTGTCATGGTTGACGATTGATGGCTTAATTGGTACCGGAAGATATAGGTTTGGTTTGTAGATATGTAGTGAAGTTGCTCTGCAAGTTGGTGTACTTAAATGCCACAATTTGACATTGGTTGAAAGGCGCTCTACTCTTGAGTTTATCATTAGAGTTTAATTCAATTAAGTTCAGTTCCACAAAAAACAGTTTTATGAGATTCAGGTTAACTTAGTCATATCGATTATATTTCAATTCATTATTTTTCACTTTAGTTCGGTTCGGACAAAGTGTAAATCATGCATAATCAAACTGCTATTATTGCACTTATCGTTTATCAACTTGTTCAATACTAACCTCGTGTATTTTTGCTTTAATACCACAATGAAAGAGGAAGAAAAATTGACACTTAATAAATCAGCTGCAACGGTACGGTGCATACTTAATGAGAGGAGCAGAAGTAGTCAACTAAATGATATAAAGTAGTCAACTAAATGATATAAAGTAGTTAAACCAAACCTTAGGAGAAATGAAGTTAGAAGACTTTGTAATTACGATTTTAATGAAACTTTGATTTTCCTTTTTTTTTTTTTTTTTGAAGTAAAACTTTGATTTTCCTTTTGTTGCTAACATGTGCTATTTTTAAACCTTCTTGAAATGCCTGGCTATGAAAACTGTCTAATCTAATTGCGTTTAGGATGCCATTTTGGTAAGTAAATTTGGAAGACATGCATCAATTGTAATTTGTAATCACCATGTGGTATTTGGGAAGATAGCAACCACTTTAGCAATTTTGTACCTTCAAATTTCAATTCCATAAACGTATAGCTACTCAGTTCAATTACAAAAACTGCCAAGCACACCTAATATAACCTGCTTTATTTACAAATTGGACATGTATCCCCTAAGGATTTTTTATACATTTTTTAATTTTAAATGTATAACATTTTTTGAAGGAATAACTTAGTTCAATCTCAACCATCTCTCCTCTTAAACCCTCTCTCACTTGTGGCCGCCGCCGTTCATCAAACCCTCTTTTCCTCTTTGATTTTCTTCCCCATCTTCCCATCACGGGGAGATGAGGAAGCAATGGTTCTTCTCTTTATTGATTTACGGTGAAATAAGTGTGACTAATCCACAAAATAATAGTTCTTCGATTAAATCTTGATTGTTCTCGATCTGGTTATAAATGCCATGTTTTTATTTGTCTTATTGTTCTCGATCCGATTGTACGGATCGTGTTTCCGCTTCGTGATTTGTGGATTTCAAGGTGCTTGCAGTTTGAAGAACCTAGATCATGTTTTGGATCAAGTGGTGTTGCGGTTGTAGCAGATCCCTGATTGACGCAGTAATTGATGCGGTAGACGCTTTTCTCTGCCAAGCGGATGTGGTTTTCGCAGTTTCAAGATAATATCCCTGAGGGTGGTATTACATTTTTTATTGGATCTCTTAAGCTGTAATAGTACATACACAATTAGTCTGGTTGCCATATAGTTCGGTTATTCTGTAATAGATTAGTTGAATTGGATGTCAATTCCACTCATTGTAATCGTTTCTGGGCGTTTCCCAGGACCTTGAATGAATTGCTTCAAAAAAAATAAATCTCAACCATCTTTCCAGCTTAACTTATTTTTTGTTCTCTTATGATTATTAGTTCTGTTCAATTTAATTCAATTAAAAAATAATAATTTTATAAATTTCCGTTTAGCATGAAATGAGTTTACTAGAACATAATCTTATACATCTTCTCTAAAACCTAGGGTTTAAAGTCGTAAGAAAATCTTGCCGCAATACCCCACACAAGTTTCGATCTGCTACGATACATCACCGGCGTTGAACCCCCAGCGCCAGCGACCTGCAGCAGCGTCGGTTTTAGTCCGATATTTCCCCGAGAGCAGCGAGATCGCCATGGAAGCGATGGAAATGAAATACGGTGACCTTCGTCTGACGGCGAAGAAGGAAGTGGATTTGATAGTTACTGATCGGATTTGGCCTCATGGATTGGAGTCGGCGATCCTTTCCATCTAGCGCCAAGCGGATAGAGGAGCTGAAGAAGCTCATCCATGACAGGGAGGATGGATCGGATTTGGTGGACCATAATGAAATGTTCTCTTTGAGACAGGAGTACAATTTCTTGCAGGAGGCAGAAGAAATCAAATGGAGACAACGAGCGAATCAACACTGGTATTGGGAAGGAGATCGAAATACCAGGTTCTTTGACAGGTTTGCAACAAACAGGAGGTCGCCGAACCAGATTGTGGGGCTCAGGGATTCCTCGCAGGTTATACGCACGGATGTAGACAACATGGAGAGAATCATCGTGGACTATTTTTGGGGGTTGTTTTTCTTTTCCGAGCTGGATAAGGGGAGGATGGCCTATGCATTGGATATGATGCCCAGGAAGGTCACGCCGGAGATGGCTGCCAGGCATTCGAGACTTTATATGGAGGCAGAGGCGTCCAAGGCGGTGAAACAGATGCATCCACTCAAGGCCCTAGGGTCGGATGGTATGAGCCCTATTTTTTTTTTCCAGAAATTCTGACATATTGTTATGAATGATGTAGTCGCTTGTGTACTGGATTTTCTGAATAAGGGGGACTGGAATCCGAGGATGAATTACACGCACAAAGTCCTCTTGCCGAAAGTACAGAAGTATGAGCTCATTACTCAGTTCAGGCATGTAAGTTCGTGCAATGTGGTGTACAGGTTGGTATCGAAGGTGGTAGCGAGCAGGGTGAGGCTGATCATTGACAACATTATCTCGCCATCACAATTTTATCACCGGAAGGTTGATAACGGATAACGTGTTGGTGGCTCATGAGATTCACCATACCATGAAGGTGAAAACGAGAGGTAGGGGAGGAGAGATGAGCATCAAGCTGGATATGATCAAGGCTTTTGACATGATAGAATGGGTATTCGTGACGAAGACGCTGGAAAAGATGGGATTCCCGCCATCTTTCGTATCGACCATCACTCAGTGCTTGTCATCAGTACGGTTTTCGTTCATACTGAATGGAGAGGAGTTTGGGCAGCTATCGCCGAAGAGTGGCATCGGGCAGGGAGATCCCCTTTCCCCGTACCTTTTCATAATATGCTCGGAGCTGCTTTCCATGTTGCTTTCAGACTTGGCGGTGGCAGGAAGGATTAAAGGGGCGTGTGCATCGCCCAACGGACCACGGATATCTCATTTGTTTTTGGAAGATGACACTCTCCTCTTCGGAGAAGCATCTTTGAAGGAGGCACGTAGGATACAGTGGGTGCTAACTCTCTATGAGTGAGTATCAGGCCAGAAGATCAATGTGGATAAATCAGGAGTGTTGTTCAGCTTTAACACGGCGGTGGAGCTCAGACCCAGAATATGCGAGATACTAAAGATTCCGGAGGTGGAGGCACATGAGAAGTACCTGGGTTTCCCTACAGTCATTGGCAGGAAGAAGGGCGAAATCTTCCGGGGCATCAAGGATTGCATTCGCCAGAAGATCGACGAGTGGAATGAGCAGCATTTATCGAAGGCAGGGAAAGCGATCATGATCAAATCAATTATGCAGGCTATACCCAGCTACACGATGAGTTGCTTCAAGCTGCCAGGCTATGTGGTGGATGAGATTCATGGCCTGTTGAGCAACTTCTGGTGCGCCATGCCCACAGGGCTCCGAAGAAAGTAGATCCCCGTTCCTGTAATACTTAGCCCTCACGGCCGTCGTGGGCATGGCGCAGCATCCACGGGGCTTTGGAGCTGGTTCGGAAGGGTGCAAGAGATCGATTGGGTCGGGACGGCAGACTTCGGTTTGCAACGATCCCTGGATTCTGAGAGTGGGGGCTTTATGGTTCAGGACCCGCAACGGGTGCCAGACCACATTGCGAGGGTGGCAGACCTTATTGACGTGGATACTAGATGGTGGAAGCTGGGCATTCTGGAGACCTTGTTTACGGAAGGGGATGTGGGGTTGATTAGGGAGATGCCGCTTAGTAATCTGAACTCGCCGGACAGGTGGATATGTCATTTCATGAATCCGGGGAAGTACACAGTGCGATCAGCCTATCACGTTGCGGTGGAGGTAAGGATCCAACAGCCGATGACAGATGTAGGGTCACCGCGTTCTGGAATCGTTTTTGGAAGTTCAAGGTTCCGAAGAGGGCTTTGCATTACGCATGGAGGCTTTGTAAGGACTCTCTTCCGACAATGGCTAATCTGAGGCATCGAGGGGTGGAAGTAGACTCGACATGCCCTTTATGTTTATAGGAGCATGACTCGACGACTCACCTGTTCTTCGACTGTGATTATGCCAGGACGGCGTGTGGGACGGTGAATCTATGGTCGAAGATTGAGTTGGCTAGGAGGCAGCGAGGGGATGCTTGGTTCCGGGAGATCCTGAAGGAGGGAGATGAGGAGTTCTGTGTAGGGGTGTAAACGCCGAGTCGAGCCGAACTTTGGCCTTATCGAGTTTAGGCTTGATAAAAATTAGCGAGCTCGAGCTCGTTTGAACATAAAAATATCAACTCGAGCTCGAGCTTGATTGGCTGTAATGAGTTCGAGCTCGGCTTATTAGCTCGTGTAAATCGAGCTTGTTCGAACAAGCTCGACTCGTTTATGTTAATTAAACCTTTAAAAGCTTTTTTTAAATAATTAATACATAATAATTAATTTATATATTCATGTACATGATCGTTAAGGCTCGACGAGCTTATCAAACTATAGTCTTAGAGCTCGAGCTCGATTACTAATCAAGCCGGCTTGAGCTCGACTCGTGTTCGTTTGTTTTGAGCTTGAACCAAGCTTTTGTCGAACTGTTCACGAGTTTCTCACGAACGACTTGGTTCATTTACACCCTTAGTTCTGTGCATTGGCGATCATGGTCTGTGACGGGTTATGGTTCCAAAGAAACAAGAGGATCTTCGAGCATGCTCAGTTGGCGGCTGGAGTAGTAGCGGCGGGTGTGGTGGCCAATCTGAGGAACTACAGGGCAGCCCAGAATTGGAGGGAGGAGTCGTCGAATGCTTTGTTGCCACAGACTCTGCTGAGACCGCCAGACCCTGGTATCCAGATTAATTTTGACGCTGGCATACTAAATGGGGATGCGGGCGTTGGTGTGGTGACTTTGGACCAGACAGACCAGTTTTTGAGAGTGGTGGCTAGGAGGTTTCAGCATGCCGGTGATCTGGTTTTGGCTGAATGCTTAGCTTTGGAGGAGGCACTAATGTTGGCCAGATTTGAGCCAACTGGGGATGAAACTGGTGGGGGATGCACTCCAGGTTGTTCAGATGGTGAGTCAGTAGATAGATTGCTCGGAAAATTGTAGGGAGACAGTTTTGAGGATACAGAGTTTACTGGAGAATAATACTTGGTTAGGGCCCTTTTGGGTTCCACGTAGTCAAAATTTTATATCTCATTCTCTAGGTAAGTATGCTAAGTCGAACCCCTGAAGTTGAATAGAATTATTACATTAAAAAAAAAACATAATCTTATATAACAAAATACTATTCCAAAAAGGTTTGGTTCAAAAAAGAGAGCTAACGGGGCACCAAATGGTGAAATAGTCCAAGTCGGTAAAGTATAATTTAAACAAATTGAACTGAGGGTAATTGAGAAATGAATGAAATATGGGCACCAAATGGTTATTTTATTTAGATAGTCCACAACCACACGTAGGGATGTGCAACCGGTCCGACCCGGACCGGACCGGACCGGGACCGGAATGTCCATAATTCTTGGACCGAAGACCGGACCGGAAAGGGGATATTATAGACCGGGACCGGTCCGGAATTATTCCGGATTTAGACCGGACCGGACCGGTTAGACCGAAATTTTAATATTTTATTTTTTAAACTTTATTTTTATGTTAAAAATTAAACTCTTTTTACTACAAAAAATTTAGTAATATAAAAATTAGAATATAAATAAGTTATATTAAAATAGAGTTTGTGAAATATGATTGCATGATTTTTAAATAACAAAAGAAGATGCAATGGTCTCACAAACGATTAAAATTGTTCAAAAAAATGTGAGTAAAAAAGTTATAACTAAAAGACACCTTTATAAATCTATAAATTTCAAAAAATATAATTTGAAGTGATAGAATAATACTAATATTAATTGACCAAAAATAAAAATAACTCATAAATTAATTTATAAATATTATAAAATATAAAGTATATTAAATACCGGTCCATCCGATCCGGACCGAAAATTACCCGGTTTTGGACCGGACCCGGAATCCCTAAAAAACTTGGACCGGAGACCGGACCGGAATCCCTTATATCCGGTTCCGGTCCGTTACTTTCCGGTCCGGTCCGGTCCATTTTCCGGTCCGGACCGGTTCATGCACACCCCTAACCACACGGAAGGAACTGGTCAACGTTGTGTATGGCCCGGGAAAGAAGAGATATACATAGAGTCATAGAGAGAGAAAAAGTTGGTTTACAATAAAAATTGCCATAAATGCAAGATGCAGCTGAAGGAGACGACAGGTACTACTCCCCCATTAAAAACCCCCTCCCCGCCCTCTCTGCAATTCACCAGTCGCATTCCGATTTCCAGAGCAAGAAATGGTCGGTCCGCAGCGCCCTCAGTTTGTTCTCTTCGGCTCATCCATCGTTCAGCATTGCTTCAGCAATGGCGGTTGGGGCTCCATCCTCTCTGATATCTACGCCCGCAAGGTAATCCTCTCTGCATTTCCGTTACGCGCTCAATTTCCGATTGATTATCCCTCTATTTTATGCGAACGAATGCACTCTTACTGTGAATGCTTCAAAATCTGCTCTAACGAAAACGAATTCAGCTGGAAATCCTGACATTTGAAGAAACTTATAAATAAGGCTATGATTGGATAGCTAGATATGGTCCAGTTAGCTGTCATAGTTCATCAATAGGATTGGATGTTATATTATTTCTTTGTATATATGGTGCTGAATTTCAGTTAAAGATTTTTGCTGGTTATAGCTGCAATTAGTTGTTTCAAGTTCTAGCTGTTGGGGATTTTTGCTATAGATGCGCCTGAACCTGATAGTGTTTTCTGAATTTACATTTGGCCTTGCTAGATCAGTTTATTCGCCACCAGGCTGTACATTATAGGGTTAGGAAGATTAGTAATTATATTTTTATTTTCATTTTGGTGATACTGGACGTGTCTAGATTGATACTAGAGACGAGATTTTCTTCTAATTCTGAAGTACAATGTGTGTGTGTATCTTCTATGTGCTACTATGTCTCCTTGATGTGCTTCTGTAATGTTTACTTGTACTGTCATTTGCAGGCCGACATATTGCTGCGTGGTTACTATGGTTGGAACTCTCGGCGTGCTGTCCAGGTTCTCGATCAGGTTTTTCCCAAGGTAACGTATGTTTCAATATGTGGTTCTGATTTTATTTTTTTTGTTACAAGTTGCGCTTGTCAGCTGCATTTGCAAATCCTATTTGGACCTTTCTAAAGATTTTTCTGATCAACTGATTCTGATGTTAGTTTTCAGTTTTATTGTAGCATTAATGTTTTGTTTGTGTCGGCTGTACCACTGTTGTTTAATGTAGTTTTTAGGAGTTTTCATAGTGGATTGTTGTCTTTCTCGTTGCAGGATGCTGCTATTCAACCTGCCTTGGTGATTGTTTACTTTGGTGGGAATGATTCGATGGGACCTCACTCATCTGGACTAGGACCACACGTACCACTTCCAGAATACACTGTGAACATGAGAAAGATTGCTACCCATATCAAGGTACGTAGTATTAAGTTTGAGGAAAAGGATGATTGCGGCTGTTGAATTTTAGAAATGGAATTTTAAACTGCTTTTAGCAACCTTTTGATGCTCAGGTTCTTTTCATATTGCCTCCAAAATTATCTGGAAAATGAGATAGATGAACTGTATAAAAGGCCATTGTCATTATCTGATTTCCTAGTTTAAGTTTGATTCAACACTAATTTGGTGTCCAAAAGTCAGAGCCTTTCGGACTCAACTCGCCTGCTCTTCCTCAGTTGCCCACCGCTCAATGAGGCCAAACTTCGGGAAAACAAAAGGTAATTACGAGCTATTTCCTGTGAGTTTTTGTTTCTTGTCCAAATTTTAGCAGCTCTATTGATGCCAACATTTTTCTCTCTCTTCCATTAGTCCATATTTGAGTGAGCTTGTCCGAACAAATGATTTGTGCCGAAGCTATTCAGAAGCATGCATAGAATTATGCCGAGAACTGGATGTAGAAGTTGTTGATCTTTGGACAGCAATTCAGAAACGAGAAGATTGGGAGACTGCTTGCTTCACGTAAGTCCATTTCCTCCTACACTCCTTAACATCAACAGCTTTATCATCTTAAAGGTATCATTAGAGTTTTTCTCTAAGAAGTTCAAGTTTCAACACTTCCAAATTCTAGTGCATTTTAACTTGTGGTAACAAACATTTATTTCTAGTATTTACAACCAGCCATTCTAGTGATTTTACTCATTCGAATCGACTTGTCTCTTGCACAGAGATGGGGTCCACCTATCGGAGGAGGGGAGCACAGTGGTGGTGAAAGAGATACTGAAGGCTTTGAAGGAAGCGGAATGGAAGCCATCTTTACACTGGAAATCCATGCCGACCGAGTTCGCAGAGGACTCACCATACGACCTTGTGGCCTCCGATGGTAAAACCACTTTGAATCCGTCTGAATGGACTTTTCACAGACAAATTCAGTGGGATTAAACAATGATGACCACGTGGAATAAACCTGGATATTCTTGCTACCATTTCTTGAACCTTATTCGGAAAATCCACTCATATTATATCTTTAAAATGTTTGTTTGTGCAATAAGTTATGTTTGTTTGTGCAATAAGTTATGTATAGAAATAGAACCATTCACGGATCCGTGTGGACCGACTCTTCAGCCTAGATAAGGTTAAGATTTGACGTTTGGTTTATTTACAGTCCACAAAACCTTAAATACTCCATTCATCGTCTTCTCCATTTCATCGTCTTCTCCAGAAACCATGGGAAGCTACTGGTTTGTCGTCGTTGTTTCTCTCTGCTTCTGTGCACTTCTCAAAACGTTATTCGGTTTGCTTTTCTCCGACAAGAAGGGAAAGCCTTCTCTTCCTTATCCACCTGGTCCGTACAATTTCCCAGTCATAGGTAGTCTCCTATGGCTGAACAAACCTTTTTTCGAAATCGAAACCATCATCAGGGACGCTAAAAACCGGTTCGGTCCAATCATTTCCCTGAATATAACCTCCCGGCCATCCATCTTCGTCGGCAGCCACACGCTGGCCCACCGCGCTCTGGTCCAGAACGGTGCCGTCTTCTCCGACCGTCCCAAGGCGCTCCCCACCGCCAAATTCTTTAACAGCAACCAGCGCAACATCAGCTCCGCCGTGTACGGCCCCACCTGGCGACTCCTCCGCCGCAACCTCACGGCGGAGATACTCCACCCGTCTCGGGTCAAGTCATACTCCGGGGCCCGCCAATGGGTTTTAGGGATACTCGCCGACAGGCTGAGGAACCACTCCGGCGACGCGCCGGTGATGGATGACTTCCGGTTCGCCGTCTTCAGCTTGCTGGTGCTTATGTGCGTCGGGGACAAGCTCGGAGAGGACAAAATCAAAGAGATCGAAAGTGTGATGAGAAAAGCGATGAGTATATTTGGCCGGTTCAATATCCTCAACTTTTTGCCTGTTCGATTGAGCAAGATTTTACTCTACAAGAAGTGGAAGAATTTGATTCAACTGAGGAAGGATCAAGAAAACGTGTTGCTGCCTCTGATCAGAGCCAGGGCGGAAGGAAAACGCGGCAGCGAGGAAGTGGTGGCGTATATCGACACTCTGGCGGCGTTGCAGTTGCCGGAGGAGAAGAGGGAGCTGAATGAAGACGAGATCGTGACTCTGTGCAGCGAGTTCCTCAACGGCGGCACAGACACCACAGCCACCTCGCTGCAGTGGATAATGGCGAACCTGGTGAAATACCCCGACATCCAGAAAAGGCTGTATGAAGACATTGTGGCGGTTGCAGGAGCGCCACCGCCGGCGGCGGTGGGGGTGGATGTGAAGGAGGAGGATTTGCAGAAGATCCCTTACTTGAAGGCGGTGGTGCTGGAGGGGCTGCGGCGTCATCCGCCGGGCCACTTTGTGCTGCCGCACGCGGTGACGGAGGAGGCGGTTCTGGGGGAGTACACGGTGCCGAAGAACGCGGTGGTGAATTTCATGGTGGCGGACATGGGGTGGGACCCGGCGGTGTGGGAGAATCCGATGGAGTTCCGGCCGGAGAGGTTCCTGACGGCGGGCGGAGACGTGGAGTTTGACGTGACGGGGAACAAGGAGATCAAGATGATGCCGTTCGGTGCCGGAAGGAGAATCTGCCCCGGCTTTGGGCTGGCTTTGCTACACTTGGAGTACTTCGTGGCTAATTTGATCTGGCTATTTGAGTGGAAGCCGGTGGATGGCGACGATGTTGATCTCTCGGAGAAGCAAGAGTTCACGGTGGTGATGAAGAATCCCCTCCGCACATCCATCTCTCCCAGAGTTTAGTTCAGTTTAGTTTGAATCAGCACTCGTCTTCATAATGCTTAGGTCTAAGGCAATAACATGTAATATTAGGTTCAAATTTAATGTCCACTTTCATGTTTTCTTTAAAATTTGCATGTTTCAAAGAAATAAATTAAAATTTTCTTTCATGTGTTCATTCATTCACTTCACTCTATTCTTAGATAACCGTTTTCTTTCATGTGTTCATTCACTCTATTACTACCAGCCCCAGGCAATTAAAAGTCGAAAAACAACAGCGGAATCGTGAAACCTTAATTGAAACAAGTAGGTATGAGAACATTTTCAACGTTTCATCTGAAAGTGTGTTCTTTGACAAAACATTTACTACTTATAAAAAGGAAGAACGCCAAAGAGTAGCTTTGGCGCAGAATATAATAAGTTGAAATTGCCTTTCAGTGTGACGATATTGCTTACGGTTTAAGTTGCTCACGTTAAAGCCAAGTACGCAACATGAAAATCTTGTTCACATGTTGTTGGTGACTGAATCTTTTTTTTTTTTTTGAAACAAGTGACTGAATCTTAAATCTGTGCACACAAATATTTCAACTTCTGTTAGTTTTCTAATTAAAAATTGTCTGCTATCATACTTCTTAGCTTAGGAACCCATACTTCTTATATCGATGAGTCTAAGCTCTTGTTGTAATGACTTTATTTCTTTTTTTGGGGGAGTACACGGTGCCGAAGAAATAAAGTCATTACAACGTGTATTGTACTATTGAAGGCCTCAATTTATATTTGAAAGGTGTTGATTGGTGCTGAAGTATTAATTGAATCAACTGAACTAGACATGCCTATATCAATAAAAGTTTTATTGATAATATTTATCATTTTAATAGAGACATACGTACTGTACAAATAAACCAAAATACAGTAAAACCTCTATAAATTAATAATGTTGTGACCGAGATATTTTATTAATTTAGCGAGATATTATTATATCGATAAATTAATAATTTAAAGAGGTTTTACAAGTGATCTTTAAATTTCCAAGTCCAATATAATAGTTACAATGTAATGGAGATGAAAAATAAATTAAAAAACAAGTTTAAAGGCACATTATGAATTTACAATCCCAAATTAATTGAGTTTATCAAGTTCATTGTTTTTTAATAAGTAAAAAAGTTAGTTCATGGTACCAAAATGTTGGTCTGTGGTACAAACACACTATATTAAATATGGTTAGAAATTGATCAATGTAGAATGTTCATATATTTGAAGATCAAAAAGAAAAAAACAAGTTAATATAGATTCACTTTTTACTAGACAATCTTAGAATTTTGAAGTATATATGAAATTTATTTATTGTAATTATTAATTTATAGTTTCGTTGGACTTGGGATCAATATATATATATATATATATATATATATATATATATATATATATATATACTGAGGTTTCAAAAAAATTATTATTTTACTATTTAATCGAGTGAGGTCCAATTTAATACTGGTCCCGAGTTAGAACCGAACAGATTCTTAATTTTATCGAATTTATTAATTTATCGAGTATTAATTTATAGAGTTTTCACTTTAGTATTTCTTCCCTCCAATAATAGAAGTATAGAAGTAGAACTCACAAGTCACAAGCACTTTCCAAGATATGTGCAGACTGCAGAGTGATAGTATAAACAAATCTAACAAATATCTCAAAAAGCAACACTCAACAGCCTATTCTATTTAAAGCACCACAAAATGAACCACTCCGGCTCCGCCCCGCCCGATTTCTCATCCTCCGGCCCCGAATCCAGCATGGACTCCAACCACCACGGCCGCCACCAGACCAAAACCCTAACCAACCGCAGCGCCACCGCCGACCTCACGGTATCCGGCGATGGCGGGAAGACGGAAATGTGGAATTCGTTCACCGACAGCTTCCAGCAGGTTCAGGAGGTCCTGGATCGGAACCGCGTCCTGATCCAGCAAGTCAACGACAACCACCAGTCAAGAATCCACGACAATCTGGTGCAGAACGTGTCTCTGATTCAGGAGATCAACGGCAACATCAACAAAGTCGTTTCTATGTATTCCGATCTCTCTGTTAACTTCTCCGACATGTGTCAGCAGCCGCGGAATGCAGCGGTTCGGTCCGTGGAAGAAGCTAGAAAGAATGAGAGCTGAAGATGAAGTAAAACTGTTTGATGTGGTTTTGATGCAGTGAATTTTTGTTCTTCGATTCTGTATATACAAGCTGTATTGATTGCTACTGAGTTCTTTCCTTTCCAACCTATCTTTCTTTGTGTGTCAAATTTGAAATCAATGAAATTTAGCTTTACTATACACTTATTTGGAGTAGTTCAATTCAGCAAAAAGAAGCTTGAAAGAACATGCCCTTAAACCCTGCTTTCCGACTGAACTGAAATGTATAAAGTTTAAATGTGTGAATATGATGAGTTGTATCAAGTTTTGAAGCTTTCAGATGTCAAAAGTTGCTGCTGAAGTGCTGATTATAAAGTTGACCATATTCAAAAATCCAAATCCAAATCCAAATTCAAATCCTTTCTTAGCACAATAAGGTCATTATAGCAGTAGTCTATCAAGTAGAACACGAATCTCAGACCTACTATAACAGATGGTATACACGAATCTCAGTATAAAGAAAACTAACTTAAAACATCCCCGATTTGCCTCTTCTGAGAAGATCACACAGTTAGCTCGCCACTATCTGCAATCACTACTTTATTCTTGGGTGTTCCGCTCTGTCCCCCTGTAGCTTCAATCTTCCTGACAACATCCATCCCAGAAATCACTTTGCCAAACACAACATGATGCCCGTCCAACCTGTTATACAAGTAAAGGAACTTTTAGACCTCCAGGAGACTGGAATCATACAAGAGTTTAGACAGTAGATCAATAGAGAGGTTGTGTCTTTTATCCAATTTTCTGCTAGTTTCTCATCTGGGAAATACAATGTTAATTACCAGCTGGTTATGACAGTTGTGATGAAAAATTGTGATCCATTTGTATCTGGTCCAGCATTTGCCATTGACAGAAATCCTGTTCCACAAATGAAGATGAAATACTATGATTTAGCTTTCCCCAACTGCTTGTTATACAATTCATTCACCTCCTATATATTCAGAGTTTAATGATATCATGCAGACAGATAGTTTCTAGTTTCAACCCTAGCAAAGCATAAGTAAAAATTTACCTGGTGCGGTGTGCTTTAGCTGAAAGTTTTCATCAGCAAATTTATCACCATATATTGACTCTCCTCCAGTTCCATCCCCTCGGGTGAAATCACCTCCCTGAATCATAAACCCTGGAATGATCCTGTGGAATTTGCTTCCTTTATATTGCAGAGGTTTTCCACTCTTTCCCTTGCCCTTCTCACCTGGACAAGAATCGTTAGGGGAAAACGATGTCTTAAAGCTCCCTAGATGGTTATTAATTCCTACAACGTTCCCATTAAAGCTTTCTCATTTATGTCTATCTAGATGTTATCACCAATAGACCTTGTAAATGCACAACCATATCAATATCAATATCAACGCACAACTAGACATTCATAAAATGTAAAATGACAGCAGGAATTCATATATCATGACAGATGATCCTAGTTGATGAATTGAAAAATAAGAAAGGGCTAAGAGTTACATGGCTACCCGTGCAAAGAGCTCGAAAGTTTTCTGCAAAAAAGAAAAGCACAGAATGAATGATTAAGCAACACTCACTTAAACAACAAAGTCAAGGCAATAAAGAAAAACAAACTTGAAAGAACCATATTTCAAGTATTACCTACGGTTTTGGGAACAACTTTTCCAAATAGTCCCATGGTGATACGACCTGAAAGCAAGAATACAATATGCACATGATAAACACATACTTCCATAATTATTACATGAATTTCACTATAAACATCTGAAATTATCTCCACAAAATACAGAAGCACCGAAAATGAAATAATCGGTATAATTCAGCAAGTTACAAAGAACACCTACCAGCTGGTTTTCCATCTATTTCAACGTCAAAGTATACAGTGTGAGTCACTACTTCTCCATCATCTACTAGTTTAGCCTAAAATGAAAGCATTTATGAAGATAATTAATAACTGCACTTGAACTTTCAGACAAAATCAGTATGCAGGACCAGTTGATTTACCTCGTTCTTAAGATCTGCTGCTTCCGTGGCAGCCGGATCGTTCAATCGGTTCTGAAAATCAGTTGGATTTGACCAATCAATTGAAAAACATGAAGTAAAAGAGAACATTGAATATGTACTGTAACACAGAGCTACTCACAAATATGACGGCGAGACTTCCGAAGAGAACCAGAGCCCACAGGAGGATCGCCGGAAGAACTCTGTTGGTGTTCATCGTTTCGATCTTCTTTATTTCTTTCTTTCTTCCCCGCCGGCAGAATCACACTTTTATAACTGAAGCCTGAATATTTTCACAAGTAGTTATATGTTAGGTAGAAATACACATGAGCCCTCCAAGTTAGGTAAAACTGGCATCCAGGCCCTAAAACTTTATTAAGTGAAGTAGTATAAATACTCCATCTTCACCAAACTTCATTTCATTATATTTCCATATAAACCCTCCAATCGCCATCTTTGAATCGTTCCAATTAAGTTCCCGCTTTCTGCTCGGCCGTTCAAATTAGCTCTGCCGTTGTTTCTAGATGCTCTGCAAGGATTCCATTTGCTGCCGCGATAATTTCAGGTTGCCCAGAGTTTCTCGCCGCCGCTGTCTACCGGGGTTGACTAGCGGTTCAGATGCGCACCATTCAGATCATTTATGATTTATCCACGAGGATTCCAGCTGGGATCGTCTTCTCCAGGTTTGAATTTACCAGATGGAACAAGTACTTCAAATCTCTGAAGATAGGATGGTATTTTATGCTGTACTTTTAACTGTTTTCTTGATCGCGTAATTAAGCTCAGTCCCGCGAAAATTACCATAAATACAGTCAGTACTGATCTTGTTGTTATATGTTTTGACAAGGCTGCAATATTCCCAATTCGTGGTTTCTAGTATTGGTGTAGGATGGAGCTTTTCTTTTCATTTTTTGTCAATCTGATCTTCAGTTCATTGTCCTGGATATTTTCCAAATAGACCAAAAGATAGATAATCCTATGTCCCAAAGGTATATAATGTTATTATAGTAGCAAAGTCTAGATGATTATGCAGGTCTGTCCAAATTGGAAAAAAAAATTGATGCATAGACTTTGAATTTCGGCAAATTAGGCATTTAAAAGTAACACTTAGTCCAACTCTTCTTGTGTGTTTACATATTTTGTAGTTAAAATACAACAGAAATCTGTGGAAACACAACCCCCTAAAGACCTATAACCACTTGACATACTTGGGCCATTTCTTTTTCACCCACCTAGAATACTCCTGTTGCACGATTTTGTTAAACCATTTAGGTTTTCCAGTGACGAATATCAGGCAACCTATGAATCCTCCAATCACCATTCCGCATCCATAACCAATCAGCACGGATTGCCAAGTGAAGCCGCTGAAAAACTCCTCGGTATGGTCTTCTACCACCGATGCTGGAGCTGGATTCAAGGCTCCACAGGTTTTTGACAATGGATATCCACATAATCCATCGTTCCCCAAGTATGAAGTGTTCGTAAATGTACCGAACTGCTGCCCTCCAGGTATTGTACCCACTAGATGGTTGTAAGAGACATTGAAGAAAGAAAGATATGGCAAATCTGTAAGCTGTTGAGGAATGTGACCCTCCAGTTGATTCGAAGAGAAATCCATGGATTCAAGAACCTCCATATTTCCCAGGGATTTTGGTATTTGACCTGCAAGATTGTTGTGTGATAGATTCAGCCCTCGAAGCGCTGTAAAATCTCCGATTTCATCTGGAATCTCCCCCTCAAAGCTGTTGACTGACAGATCCATGGCTGTAAAGATGGACAGGATTCTGACGTAGTTGGTCTCCATGCCTTTGATGATCACAACAACTGAATCCTGGTAAAATTGTTCTCCAATGTAGTATGCCAAATGCTGAGATGTGTTGTCGTTTGTCTTCATAGCTCTGAGAGTTTTGAATGTTGTAACAGGCAATAATCCACTGAATGCATTGTTTGAAACATCAAGGATGCTGAGTGAAGCGAAAGAATTAGGATCTCTTGGAGAGCTTACAGGGCCTTGTAACTTGTTGGCCCTCAAGCTCAGGACCTTCAGTTTTGGAAGAGCTGCCAGCCATGAAGGAAATGGACCATTCAAATTGTTGTGTCCAATGTCAAGAACTTCCATCTCTGTGCATTCGGACAATGATCTAGGAATTGTTCCTTCCAAATGATTGTCATGAAGTTTGAGCGTTCTTAGATTGCTTCCAACGGCAAATGTTTCCGGGATCTTCCCACCTAAGTGATTCTGGTGCATGTCTAGCACAGACAGACGATTGCTTGTGTTCACCAGACATGGAGGTAGAACACCACTTAAGTTGTTTTCAGAGAAATCCAGAACCAGCAGAGAACTCAGATTGCAGATTGAAGAAGGAATTTCACCACTGAAATTGTTGTTCGAAGCAAAGAAGAATCTTGTTCTGATAGAGAGTGGTATCGGCACTGTCCCTTGAAACAAGTTGTATCGGAGATCAAGGAAGAAGAGGCTTTTGTAAGGAAGCTGTTTGATGCTTGTCAGAAAGTTATGTGAAACATCAAGATAGAGTAAAATATCAGCCCAAAAGTACCATTTCGGATCAGAAAACAATTCTCCCTGAAGCATATTGCGAGAAACATCTAGCCTTGCTAGAAGAGTTGTTCTTTCAGTTAGGTAATCAAGATCTTTTAATCCACAGGAGGATAGATACAAGAAGTTGAGCGATTCAGGCAGGGTAGCATTCGGGTTTGATCCATTTCTAGCCAGAACAAGGCTGTTGTTAGAAAGGCCAAGAAGTCTAAGAAGTTTCAGGTCTGAAAAGAAGCTCACATCTACAAAGCCAGTTAAAAGGTTTGAAGACAAATCCAGGTGAGTCAAATTCACAAGCTTTTGAATGGATTTTGGAATTGTGCCGTGAAAGTTATTATTATTTACATAGATCCTTTGAAGTGAATGATATTTAAACTCATGGAGTTCCCCGGTAAGTTGATTGGAATTGAGCAGTAAATTTGTCAGGGAAGGTAAGCTAAAAATCCAGGATGGTATTGTACCGTTGAACGCGTTATCGCGGAAAGAGAGATGGAAAAGGTCTGGGAAGGCATTAATGGTGGGCGGAAGAGGGCCTGAAAATGAATTGTTGGTCAAATCTAAAATTTTTAGTTGAGTGGAATTGAGGATTGAGGAGGGAAAATCGCCGGAGAAAAGGTTGAAACCTAGGTCCAACTGAGTCAAGTTTCTGAATTTGCTGAAGAAATTGGGTGACCGGCCTTCAAGACGATTGGAAGAAAGATCCATGTAAGTGAGATGGTGGAGATTTGCAAGGGTTGAAGGTACCTGTCCACTGAAATTATTGTGAGAAAGATCAAGATAGGCCATTTGTGTCAGTTTCCCAAGAGATTCTGGAATTTTTCCTGAAAAGTTACTCAATGAGAGGCCTAAATGGTTTAAAGAATTCAGAGATCCGATTGATTCAGGCAATTCTCCAGATATGTTCGTTATAGAGAAATCAAGGTACATCAATGCACTGCTTGAATTCCATCCAGCCTCAGACAATTCACCAGAAAGGTTAGGATTGGAAAAAAGCTGCAGTTTTTTCAGCTTTGGAAGATGCAAAATCTCAAGAGGCAAAACCCCGAAAAGATTCGTGCTCCCGAGGTTCAACACTGTGAAGGAATCAGATAGATTACGAGGTAGAACTGACCCGATATCACAACCTGTAAGTATAACTTCTCTCCATCGGGTTGAGTTTTGAATGAGGGATTTAAAGATGCGAGGTTGAATCACAATTCCATTTGTTAGTGAGATATCAAGGGAGACTAGGTTATACAGGCGCAAGAATGTTTCTGGAAGCAAACCTGAGAATCCCGAGCTGGAGAGGTTGAGGTAAGTCAGCTTCTGAAGCTGCGAAAAGTTTGCGGAAATTAAGGAGGACGAGAAATCATTGAAAGCAAGATTCAACGTTTGAAGATAAGGGAATTGAAACAGAGTTGTGTTCGAGTTGATCACGCCTCGAAGCTGGCTGCAACTGAGATCCAACCCGATGACTTCTTCGCGGTTGAACTCATCATGATCACATGCTACTCCATCCCATGTACAACAATCTGTACTTGCATTCCATGATGCTGTCTTCGGATAAGAAGGATTGCCGGACAGTTCTCCACAGTATGAGGAAGCAGATTCATCGATGTTAATGTTTTGCTTGAACTGCAGTAAAAGGAGGGTGCTGTCTCGGCTGCAGTATGAAGACACAACTTGAAACAAATGTGTGATTAGAAAGGGAATGATTATAAGCCGTGCCATTGGTTTATGAGCTGATAATTGATGGTAGTGAAGAACAGGTTTGCTCATTTTGTAATGTTTGAGTTTGAAGTGAAAGAATGTCAATGATCAGAAAATCTGCATGTACTGGCACTGCAACATGGGGTGTTATAGTTGACTTCCATCGTTCTGATTTTCTTACATGCATTATTGGCTGCTTACTGTTTTGAAATAGAGAAACCGCCGGAGGTGATAGAATTGAACACAATTTTTTATTTTTATTTTGGATAGAGAACTTAAATTTGTTTCCCTATCATGTAGAAAAGTTTATACAAACTATTGGACCATTGATTTATTGGACCATTGATTTATACAAACTCTCAATTAAAACTTGTCTCAATTGTTTTCATTGAATGATCATTCTTAATATGTGAAAAATCAGACATGAAAGTAAGAAGGTCAACAATAATACTTTGAATGATCATGCTTAATATGTAAAATGTCGGGTTTGAAAGTGAGAAGATCAACATATATCTCTGGTCTCAGTTGAGACTGGTCTCATTTAAGACTAGTCTTACATGAGAACTTCTCATTAAAATATTGATGAACACATGTCGATCTTTTATATAATAAATGCATCCTTTTCAAAAATTGGGGTATGAAATATGTACGTGCTAAGGTAACCATCGGTTCTGGTTTAAGTGAAAATATACCTTGAGTTATTGATAAGTGAAATTTTAACCCTACATTATACTTTCGATGAGTTTCCAACCAGGAAAATTCAGTGATATATGAAATTCACTTCAAATTTAAAGAGTATTTTTGTTTATTCACACAAGTGTATATCTGAATTAGTCATATCAACACGTTTCATTGGTAGAGGGTCATAATCACACTTAACCAAGAACTTGAGATTACAATCGCACTTAACCAAGAACATGAGGTTATAATCGCACTTAATGGTTATCTAAGCATTTTGCCCTTATATATTTATCATAAAAGATCACGTTCTTGAGTTTATTAATTACTTAACTTAACTAGATTGACAATTAATATATCGATAAAAAGAGTCAACATAAACCTGAATGTTATCAAATTATAATTTCACTGAATTAAAATAAACTGATCTAAATATAAAATCCAGAAAACGTAGCCTAATTATAAAGGTATTGTAAAGTCATCTCTTCTAATCTTATAGCCTCATCTTTTAACTTAATGTTGTCTTTTTCATTATTATTATTGAACATTAATTGGATAATCTAAGTCAACAAAAGGTATCAATTTGTAATTGAAAATCGAATAGTTTAGTTTGTTTATAAATTTATAGGTACAATCATTGAACTAAGGCCTGATTGATAGAGCTTATTTCTTGCTGCACTGAACTGAATTGAACTAAATTAAACTGAATTAAAGTGAAAATTAATGTATCGAAAAATGGAATCAGCGTGACTGAATTAATCTGAATTTCATCAAATTACATTTCCACTGAACTAAATTGAATTGAATTGAACTGAACTGATCTAAGGATAAGCTCTGGCAAACAGGGCCTAAGAGTTTATTTGAAATAAGTTTAAATATACTTAACTAAATTAAATTTAAATATATTTAGAGTACTTTAAAAAAAAGGGTAATAATCCAACTGAACTCCAATAAAATCCCAACCCCCTTTACCCCAATGAGAATCGAACCCAGTCGGATCCAATTTTTTAAGACCCGACGGGTTTGGGTCGGGTATGGATCCAAGATTAAATGAACGGGTCGGGTCCGGATCTTAATACTAAGACCCAGACCCAACCCAGACCCGACCCATAGACCCATCAAACTATATATTGTAAATAAATAATTAATAAAGTCATTCTATATTTATATTAAATAAACAGCATGTTGAATGGACTAAGGGTGTGTTTGGTTTTACTTTTTATCTACTTTACTTCAAAGTAAAGTAGTTTTTTGTGTTTGGTAAGTTGCTAAAAACCAGCTTATTTAGGAAGCAGAAGCTATTTTTAGTATCAAAAGTAGAAGTAGGCCACATCAGCTTTTAAAAAAAGTACTTTTCAGCCTACTTTACTTATAAGCACAGTTCCACCAAACAGAGTCTAAATAAGGTATGATGATTAATTTTTACTCTTCACACGTGTAACAACTAACAAGATAAGGTCAGAAAAAAGTTAATTCCATATTTCCATTCATTCAGTAAAAATGAGTGCATTTTTCATTGTTATTGCATGTGTAGACCCCTAATATTGTTCGGCGCCTAATATTGTAAGGCTAGAAAAAGTTAATCCCATATTTTCATTCATTCAGTAAAAACGAGTGCATTTTTCCCATATTTCATAACAATGAGTGCATTTTTCGTTGTTATGAAAATGTTTTATTGCATGTGCGGCGCCTTAGTGTTATGTAGTTCAAGTGCTTTTAGATTCTAGTTTTTCTAACAAAACATTATTTCTTCTTTAGTTGGATCACAGTCACAAACTAGAACACTTCAAGACTGACATTGGTACTTGGCAGCAAATTCTCGACTTCTTTAACAATATAAGATATCATTTTGGCTACCAATGATGTTTTTATTGTATATTGTTGATTGAAATTTAACGTCATATAGTAGACCATCTAAAAGCGTCGAATTTGTATTAACATTTTAGATTCTAATGTGTATTATGGATATTTTTGCTATTATTTAACAATTTCTAATACCAAAGTTTAATTTTTTATAAAATATTTAGGGATCCGTTTAAGACCCTTGGACCCTTAGACCCAACGGGTTTGGGTCCGGATCTTACTTTTTAAAACCCAACGGGTATGGGTCGGGTCTGGATCTTACTATTTTTCAACAGGTCGGATCCGGATATCACTGGACCGACCCAGACCCTACCCATGATCATCCCTACCAGGACCTCTGGATAATTCAAGTATTTTACAACTTTACCTATTATCAATTCCCTAGAGGACTGTTATATACAGTTAGTGTTTTACTTTATACCGTTGGTATTTTAAAAATACATGTTTTATTCACCATCATTCATTCACACTTATATAAATCTAACAAACGTGTAATTAATAATCTTTTTAATACATACAATTTCAAAGAAGTCGTGAAGTAGTATATCAAAATGATGACGTATATGTATCAATATAGAAAAAATACCGACTATGTGAAGTAAAATATCGATTGTATATCGATTATTTACTAAAATAAAATTTCACCTATTATTTAAATTTAGTTATAGTTAACTGATCAGAACTGAATTACAGATAATCTATTGATTCCTTTATTATTTATAATGTGTTCATATTAATTGATTTAAAAGAATCATGCTAGGTCCTCTTAGACCCTTTTTGCTAGAACTTATTTCTTAATGTATTGAACTGAACTGAACTAAACTGAATTGAATTGAATTGAACTGAAATAAAAAATAATGTATTGAAAAATGGAAACAACATGATTGAATTAACCTGAATTTATTCAAATTACATTTTCACTGAACTGAACTGAACTGATCTACAGATTAGCTCCGGTAAACATGGCCTTAATATATGAATTGATCTGATCTGCACTAAACTAAAATTGATATATTAATTTATGTGTTATTATTATTATTAACAAAGATTATTTTCACTCTGAGTATTCTTCATGTCAGGAGAATCGCCGGAAGAACTCTGCTGGTGTGTTCATCGTTTCGATCTTCTTTCTTCCCTGCCCGCAGAATCACACTTTTATAACTGAAGGCCTGAGTATTTTCACAAGTGGTAATAATGATAAAAAAAAAACAAAAAAACAAGTGGTAATAATGATAAAAAAAAACAAAAAAGCAAGTGGTTATATGTTAGGTAGAAATACATATGAACCCTCCAAGTTAGGTGAAAGTGATATTTTGGCCCTGAAACTTTCCATCTTTACCTAACTTCATTTCATTATTTCCATACTAAACCCTCTCCATTCGCCAAACGCCATCGTTCCAATTGAGTTCCCGCTCTCTACTTGGTCCTTCAAATTAGCCCGCCGGATTCCATTCGTCGTCTCAGTTGGGCTCGCCGCCGCCGACGATAATTTCAGGTTGTCGAGAGTTTTCCGATGCCGGTGGCAGATAAGTGTTTTTTCTTGTCCTTCGCAATTTTCAGTCCCTCCAAAATTACCATAAATTCAGTTTGCAGAAGCTTTAAATTTTCATTCTTTCGTCAAATAAAAATCAGGTCTTCAATTCACTATCTTGGATAGTTTTCAGATAGAACCAAAATGGTATTGCATGTGATTATAGGAAAATCTAGATGATTGTGCAGGTTTGTCCAAATTGAATTAGCTGTAAGCATAATTTTACATGACATAATTGTCCCTAGGATCTTTAAACATCATATTCAATCACATAATAGAATCATGAAGGTTTGCAGAATTATTTACCTTTACTCATTGTAGCGGAGAGCTTGATGTCCTGCTGCGAGCCTTGTATAGGAGTTCAGGTTTCTCTCCCCTTGCCTATGAACTTTATGTGTTGTGAATCGGCAGCCATCAAATTCATCAGGATGTTGCTCATAAGGATTCGTCATAAGTTTGCAGTAAGGATTTTAGCATGTCTTTTCAATGGAACAAAGACATTAATTTATAGGTGGAGAGAGGACCTAAATCCTCATCAGGTTTCCGTAGAATTAATCTCAACCGTCCATCAAAGTAGAGATTATTAGGAAATATTCTTTTATACTTAATTTAATAAGTCACCAAATATATCATGGAATAGCAATATTCCAATCAGAAAACAGATTAATATAAGACCACATAATAGGAAAGAAATAATTTTCTTACAGTCTCCCACTTGGTCATTATTTGTATCCTTTAATGTTTTCTATCGGGAATCATAAGGTCGACAAAAAATGCTAAACCTCATTCATTTGGTCATCATAAGTGTTTTGACTAATGAAGTAATCAATGAGAGTCATGGCGGTCACAAATCATTCTGTAACACGATCCCTTCCATGTACTACTGCATTGAATACCTTCATAGCTAAACCATAAACGTAAGTAGGAGTTTTCATAATGGTCCCTTTAATGTCTTAAAGAAAGACTAATTCTGTTATCATAAATCCCAAAACAATAATGTGTGTGCACTAGGGAAACAGAATACATAAAAGATATAAAATCATAAGAGATCTCAAATAAATGTCAAATAAAGGCTAAACATAAAGCAGACAACATAATAGCTCTCCTCAAGACCCAAACTGTAAGCATGCTTCATAATGGTGTTAGGAGGTAATACTTTCGTAAATATGTCTGCGACCATAACATCAGTGCCTATGTGTTCAATGACAATCTTTCCTCTTTTCGAGTAAAATATAAATAAAAAAATCCAACCATCTGTGGATGTGTTGATTTTCTATACATCATCATGTAGTTTCTTAATCTACAGGTTCATTATTGGAGATATTTCATCATGGAGTAGATGATCGATCATTCACTGGGTTTTCCTCATTGTTAAATGCTTCAAACAAAGGTTTCCCAACATTAGGAATTTATCATAATTTCCTGAATGACCACATCTTGAACTTTATCACTCCCACTAATCTCGCCATTCTTTCATAACATAAACAACACAAATATAATTGAATAATATGACAAAGAATTATAGTGTTCCTGTGGGTAATCACTATAATCTCAATAAGGTCACATATTCATGAATCATAAGTAAGTGATGTAACCAATAATTTAGACTAAGTTATCTGTGGATATCCTTAGTCTACACACATACAAACACTTCATAAATTATCAATCATCTTATGTTCATAGTCTACCTGTGGGTAACTACTTATACATAAGAAAGATTAAAATTTTCCTTAGACATAGTTTCACATGCAAATCATTCAAGAATTTAGTCACTGCGGTGATATCTAAACCCAATTTATGCACATTATATGAAACCAATGTATTGTACGAATTATTCCCATTATATCGTTTGTCCATAATTAATCCAAATATGTTTTATACGGATTATGCATAAAACAACTTTCGGAATCTTAATGCAAAACCATTTTTGTACTAATAATGCACAAAAACGTTTTCACGAGTTACATGTCAAACGATTATGCATAAAATCAATTATCATCAATAATTTCGCACGGATCATGCAAACTAAACATATATTATTCATGAAAATCATTCATTCAGATAATCACAAAATATATGTATGCTCATAATTACATATATGCATGCATACAAATTCGCTCAACTTTGCATACAACAATTTAAATACACCATTCTTGCATAATGACATTGCAATATTCATGCACTTAAGTCACATTCTAATGGAAATCAGATGCATATTTTGTATCATAATCAACTTTCATTCATCACATAAAATTATGTGCATAATAATATACATTAAATCAAATTTGCATGCATCTCAGATTAAGTGAATAACACAAGCAAATAGGCACTTTCAATAACCTGGATCAAAATCATTCTATATACCCATACACATGTATCAAAATAATATACAAAATCATGGTATATATATATATTCCACAAATAGACATTCCAGTTATTTCATGCTAGCATACGATAACCATAATCAAATATATTCGCAGACTTAATAATCATGGTTAAACTTAATTTAATAACACATGCAATCACATAAATATCTCGTAATAAGATCTGCAATAACACCTTAATTTGCAGAAAACCCGATATTTGACAGAAATAATTCGGTGAAAATTTTTAGTTCACTGATAAACAAAATTAATATACAGACATACGAATAATGCATGTTGTCGAAAATTAATCATGGATTTATATATGCAAAACCCTAAATCACATATATTAATTCTTCAATCATTCAGTTCATGAATCTATTACTCTTAATGGATTAAACAGATGTTCGTAACCTTGCTCTGATACCACATGTAAGCATAATTTTACATGACATAATTGTCCCTAGGATCTTTAAACATCATATTCAATCACATAATAGAATCATGAAGGTTTGCAGAATTATTTACCTTTACTCATTGTAGCGGAGAGCTTGATGTCCTGCTGCGAGCCTTGTATAGGAGTTCAGGTTTCTCTCCCCTTGCCTATGAACTTTATGTGTTGTGAATCGGCAGCCATCAAATTCATCAGGATGTTGCTCATAAGGATTCGTCATAAGTTTGCAGTAAGGATTTTAGCATGTCTTTTCAATGGAACAAAGACATTAATTTATAGGTGGAGAGAGGACCTAAATCCTCATCAGGTTTCCGTAGAATTAATCTCAACCGTCCATCAAAGTAGAGATTATTAGGAAATATTCTTTTATACTTAATTTAATAAGTCACCAAATATATCTTGGAATAGCAATATTCCAATCAGAAAACAGATTAATATAAGACCACATAATAGGAAAGAAATAATTTTCTTACATTAGCTACTCTCTACTGTACTTCATAAAGTTTGAATTTTGGCAATTTAGGCATTTAAAAGTAATACTGAATCCGACTCTTCCTGTTTGTTTACATCTTATGTTGTGAAAATATAACAACAGCTGTCTGTGGAAACACACCCTAAGAGCTATAACCACTTGACATACTTTGGCCATCTCTTTTTCACCCACCTAGAGTATTCTCGCTGCACGGTTTTGTTGAACCATTCAGGTTTTCTGGTGATGAACATGAGGCTTCCTATGAATCCTCCGATCAACATTCCACATCCATAACCAAGCAACACGCCTTGCCAAGTGAAGCCGCTGAAAAACTCCTCGTTATGGTCTTCTTCAACCAATGCTGGAGCTGGATTCAAGGTGTAATCTCTGCAGTTTTTTGACAATGGATATCCACATAATCCACTGTTTCCTAAGTATGAGTTGTTCATAAATGTACCAAACTGCTGCCTTTCAGGCAAGGTTGCACGGGTGCGGCCCTAATAAGGAAGACCCGTCCCCGTTTGCGTTTTGGGGACGGGTACGCCGACGGGTTCGGCTTTGGGACGTCCCTTTGCCGTCCCCTGAATGACGGGGACGGTCAGCCGTCCCGGTTGATAGGTTGACCGGTGGTTAGGGACGTCCCGGGGACGGAATTTGTGAAATAATTGCCGTTTTCAGACTTATATTTTCCAAAAATAAAAAGATTTTTTTACCATATAAACTGATACTAGTCTCTTTAATGTTTTGGACTTATATTTTCCAAAAATAAAAGGATTCTTCTACCATACTAGTATCAATCAATAGTCTATTTTCTTTATTCTTATTATTTGGGTTGATATATTTATTTTGTTATTAATATTTGCAGAATATAATACTAAGACTAATATTTAATATTAATATATTTTATCCGTTTGATATATCTATTTTATTATTAATATTTTTTGAAAATTTATATATTATTAATAATATATTATTAGTATATTTTATCTGTACCCTAGCCGTACCCGCACCCTCTAATTTTTGGATTTTGCCGTTTCCCGCACCCGTCCCCGTCCCCGTATATTGTACCCGTACCAGTTTTAGTGCAACTTAGCTTTCAGGTATTCTACCCACAAGATGGTTGTAAGAGACATTGAAGGAAGAAAGATATGGCAAATTTGTAAGCTGTTGAGGAATGTGGCCCTGGATTTGGTTTGAAGACAAATCCAAGGATTCAAGAACCTCCATATTTCCCAGGGATTCGGGTATAGGACCTGCAAGAATGTTGTGTGAAAGATTAAGCCCTCGAAGTGCTGTAAGATCTCCAATCTCATCCGGAATCTGTTCTTCAAAGCTGTTGACTGACAGATCCATGGCTGTAAAGATGGACAGGATTCTGACATAGTTGATTTCCAGGCCTTTGATGATCACAACAATTGAATCCTGGTAAAATTCTTCTCCAATGTATGCCAACTTATGAGATGTGTTGTCATTTCTCTTCATAGCTTTGAGATTTTTGAATGTTGTAACAGGCAAAACTCCACTGAATTCATTGTTTGAAAGATCAAGGATGTTGAGCGAAGCGAAAGAATTTGGACCTTTGGGAGAACTTACCGGGCCATGTAACTTGTTGGCCCTCAAGCTGAGGACCTTCAATTTTGGAAGAGTTGCCAGCCATGAAGGAAAAGAGCCATTCAGATTATTGTGTCCGGTGTCAAGAACCTCCAACTCTGTGCACTTGGACAAGGATCTAGGAATCGTTCCTTCCAAATGATTGTCACGAAGATTGAGCGTTCTTAGATTGTTTCCAACTGCAAAGGTTTCCGGGATTATCCCATGGAAGTGGTTTCTGTGCATGTCTAGCACAGAGAGAAGATTGCTTGTGTTCACCAGACATGGAGGTATAACACCACTTAGACTGTTAACGGAGAAATCCAGAACCAGAAGAGCACTCAGATTGCAGATTGAAGAAGGGATTTCGCCACTGAAATTGTTGTTTGAAGCAAAGAAGAATATTGTGTTGATGGAGGGAGGAATCGGCAAGTGGCCCTTGAAGCAAGTTGAATCGGAGATCAAGAAAGAAAAGACTTTTGTAAGGCAGCTGTTTGATCTTTGTCAGAAAGTTATGTGAGACATCAAGATAGAGTAAAGCATCAGCCCACAAGTACCATTTCTGTTCAGAAAACACTTCTCCCTGAAGCATATTGCGAGAAACATCTAGCCTTGCTAGAAGAGTTGTTCTTTCAGTTAGGTAATCAAGATCTTTTAATCCACAGGAGGATAAATACAAGAAGTTGAACGATTCGGGCAAGGTAGCGTTTGGGTTCGATCCATTTCTAGTCAGAACTAGGCTATTGTTGGAAAGGCAAAGAAGTTTTAGAAGTTTCAGGTCTGAAAAAAAACTCACATCTACAAAGCCAGTGAAAAGGTTGGAAGACAAATCTAGGTGAGTCAAATTCACAAGCTTTTGAATGGATTTTGGAATTGCCCCGCTAAAGTTATTACCACTTACGAAAATCCTTTGAAGTGAATGAAATTCAAACTCATGGAGTTCCCCGGTAAGTTGATTGGATCTGAGCTGTAGATATATCAGGGAAGGCAGGCTTAAAACCCAGGATGGTAGTGTACCGTTGAATGAGTTGTCGTCCAAAGAAAGATAGACAAGGTCTGGGAATCCATTAATGGTGGGTGGCAGAGGACCTGAAAATGAATTGTTGGTCAAATCTAATGTATTGAGTTGAGTGGCATTGAGGATTGAGGAGGGAAAAGTGCCATTGAAAAGGTTGTCATTGAGGTATAGTTGGGTCAAGTTTCTGAAATTGCTGAAGGAATCGGGCAACCGGCCTTGAAGACGATTGGAAGAAGTATCCAAGTAAATAAGATGGTGAAGATTTGCTAGGCTGGAAGGCACCTGTCCAATGAAATTATTGAATTGAAGATAAAGATAAGCCATTTGTGTCAAATTCCCAAGAGATTCTGGAATTTCCCCAGAAAAGTTGCTGGGTCAAATAATTTAAAGAATTCAGTGATTCAGGCAATTCTCCAGAAATGTTAGTTCCAGACAAATCAAGATGCATCAATACACTGCTCGAATTCCATCCAGCCTCTGACAGTTCGCCAGAAAGGCTAGGATTGGAGAAGAATTCCAGTCTATTCAGTTTTGGTAGACGCAAAATCTCAAGAGGCAAAACCCCGAATATGTTTGTGCTCCCAAGATTCAACACTGTGAAGGAATTAGATAGATTTCGGGGAAGAACTGACACGATATCACAGTCTGAAAGTATAACTTCTCGCCATCTGGTTGAGTTTTGAAGGAGCGATTTAAATATGTGGGGTTGAATCACTATTCCATCTGTTAGTGAGAGGTCAAGGGAGACAAGATTATACAGGCTCAAGAATTGGACTGGAAGCAAACCTGAGAATCCCGAGCTGGAGAGGTTGAGGTAAGTCAGCTTCTGAAGCTGCGAGAAGTTTGTGGAAATTAATGAGGACGAGAAATCATTGAAAGCAAGATTCAATGTTTGCAGATGAGGCAATCGGAAGAGAGTTGTGTTCAAGTTGATCACGCCTTGAAGCTGGCTGCAGCTTAGATCCAAACCGATCGCGATTGAACTCATTATGGTCACATGTTACTCCATCCCATGTACAACAATCTGTGCTGCTGTCTTCGGATACGAAGGATTGCTGCCGTACAGTTCTCCACAGGTGGAAGCTGATTCGTCGATGTTAAGGTTTTGCTTGAACTGCAGTAACAGGAGGGTGCTGTCTCGGCTGCAGTAGGAAGACACAACTTGAAACAAATGAGTGATCAGAAAGGGAATGATTATGAGCCGTGCCATTGGATTATGATCTGATAATATTAATGTTGGTGAAGAACAGGTTTCGCGGTTTGGTAATGTTTGAGTTTATTTTAAGTGAGAAAATGTCAACGGTCAGAAAATCCGGCCATCTACAACATACTTGACTTCCGTTACACCATGATACGGTTTTATCGGAGGATATGTTTTCGGATTTTCTCACAGGAAATTGTTTAATGAGTATCCACAATAACACCATTTTTTTAATAAAGAACAGTCCTTAATAAGGAAAGTGGTTGCCTCTTTGTAAAAATTGCTCCTTAATATGTTTTACCATTTTTAATAGTTGGTTCTTCATATTTTTTAGCAAAATTTAAATATTACTCATAAGAAATACTTCTTATTTCACCATTATTGTGGTTGATCTAAATATTGTAGTTCTTGCATTATTGGCAGCTTACTCTCTTGTTTTGACAATATAGTTTTATTTTATTTTAGAAAGATAATGTATTAAATTAACTATAACTTGCTAGTAGAAAAAGTCCATCTCGGATCATCTTTTAATTAATTATTAAGTAGTTCTTGCATTATTGGCAGCTTACTCTTTTGCTTTGACAATATGGTTTTATTTTATTTTATAAAGATATTTAATTACAAAATATTACCATGCTACTATGAAAGTCACGTTAGGCCATATCCAGTTCAACTTATTTTTCATAAATTAAACTAATTGTAGTTATAATAAATCTACTAAGGTCCCGTATTCTAGACATTATTTGAACTTATCTGAACTTAAAAAACTTTATCTGAACTCACCTGAACTTAAAAAACTTTATCTGAACTAAACTCATTTGTACTTACAAAAATTTAGTTGAACTCATTTGAACTTAAAAATTTAGTTGAATTGAAATATATAGATAAATTGAACTGAACTAAATTGAAACTAACAAAAATATATGATCATTTCCAATATATTTGAAATTTATTAATCTAAATATAACATAATACATTTAATATTAAAGTATACTGAACTGAGTTGCACTGATGTAGATAAACTGAATTGAATTGGTATAACTAAATTAACCTTAATTTCCTCAAATTATATTTTACAGAACTAAACTGAACTAAACTAAATTGAACTGAATCGAAGTAAAAATTAATGCGTTGAAAAAAACGGTATGAATAAATTAACCTTAATTCATTGCATCAAATTATATTGTTGTTGAATTAAACTGATCTGAACTGAACTGAAGTGAAATTAATGTTTTGAAAAAAAAAAGAATTGGTATGACTAAATTAATCTAAATTTCATCAAATCATATTGAAACTGAACTAAACCGAATGGAATTGACCTGAACTGATATGAACAATTTAGCTCAAAAGAAGAAGGTCTACGACTACGACGCATGATAGTAAAATCACAAAATATTTTTAGCATTATTTAAATTATTATAATATACAATATTGAACAGAACAGAACTGAATTGACATGAAAAATATAAAAATATTGAAACTGAATGGAATTGAACTGAACTGATATGAACAATTAAGCTCGAAGAAGAGGGTCGACGCATGATAGTAAAATCACAAAATATTTTTAGCATTATTTAAATTATTATAATATACAATATTGAACAGAACTGAACTGAATTGACATGAAAAAATATTAAAATATTGAACTAATTTAAACTGAAATGAACTAAAATACAAATAAGTTTACTGAACTTAACTTATCTGAAAACTAAATAAGTTTATTGAACTTAACTCATCTGAACTTAAAAAACTTTATCTGAACTCATCTGAACTTAAAAAAATTTATCTGAACTCATCTGAACTTAAAAAACTTTATCTGAACTAAAAAAAAGTTTATCTGAACTCATCGGAATTAAAAAATATTCAAATAGTCTCTAGAGAACAGGACCTAAAACACCAATAAACCTACTACTTTTTTTAAGGTAAAAACCACCATTGGTGGTAGGAGACTTATTCATGGGTTCCCAAGCCCAAAAGAGACCGTACAAATAAATTCTCAGGAGAGTATATTTATACAGACATAGAAGAGGGGGAGTCCCCTGATGCATGATAGTTGCATCCAAAATAAAAGAGCTAAAAACAAAAAACCCTAGTAAAGATTCTCACTATCAACGTCCAATGCTTGGAGTACCACTAAGCAACCAAGTTTTTTAGCGAATCCGAAGAAACACAAGTTAGCCGAGATGAAAGTATAACCAAGTAAAAACTGGAAAGTTGATATGAGAATGGGTTATGGTAGTTGTTGTTGCTGTGATATGTCCTTGAGCAATGCCTTGAGCACCATCCTTCAGCATCATTATCTGCCTCTAGTGCCATTGTGTCATTCTCCATCAGTTGCAAAACTGCAAGGGGAGATAGAGAGAGAGAGTAGCATCCATTCAAATTCACCCTTAGAGTGGAAAGTTGGAGTTTAACTTTATCCAACTGGATAAGCCCCTTGACTTTTTCTTTTTTTATTGGGCACACTGCCATTTACAAAGACCGAATCTGATACAAGGATTCTAATCTATACTAATCTAATCCTACTCTAACCTAGTCTACTGATCCCGTATGTCGAGTGGCTTAGGTCCCCGGCCGCTTGGGTTTGAGTGGGTTTGAGGACCCCACTTACACCCGCTGATGCAGCTCGGTACTCCAGTTGATACAGCTCTCGTCACTCAGTTGAGCACGCCTCTTGCAGATTGGAGGTGACGGAGACTTGAAAAACTAGGAGAGAAATCTCATCCAGCCCAAATTGGTGGAGTGAGGGTTTGAACCCTGGACCTCTCCAAACCAAAGCAAAGCCTTTGGCCACTTGAGCTACCCCAAGTGGTTATAATGAAATAGAAACTTACCACCTTTTCCACACGCAAATATCCTTTAAAAAATTTAGATCATTTCTCGATTTGTGCGTGTCATCCTTGCGCAGAGGCCATGCTAATCTTCTCTGTATCGTTCCAATTTTATCTTCTCTGAACCCTAAACCCTTGACTTTGCTAGGAATGAGAACAGGCTGAAAAACTTTGTTAGACAACTCAGATAGAACTTAGTTTAATTCAATTCAATAGTTAATTGTGATAAAATTTATTTACTTTGATTCAACTCAATTTAGTTGAATTTATTTGGATACATTTCACATGAATTTTATTAAGTTTGATTTAACAATAAAGTATATTTCACATCTCTTTTCACTTAAACATTATAATTTAAAATTAAATTTTAATATTTCTCAGCATGATACAATAAAATTTAAATTCAAATATATTTTTGATGGTGGTTCTACTAGATCTTCAAATTACTATTATTTCATCGAAAAATGTTGAAAATATTCAATTATACAAAACTCATTGTTTATATGTAATTAGACAGGAAGATTGAAATCCATTAGAGAATGGCAGGAACATTTTCAACAAATTGTATCCTTCACTAAAAATGAAGTAGAAATGACATTTGGTCAATTGAAAAGTTATTGGAAAGTGCTTAAAAGGATATTTTAAGTATCACTTGATACCCAAATTACAATTATTGTTTTCATGTTTCGATCTTGATAACTTATTTTGATACAAAAACTCGAGATTCCTGTTTCAAATCACGAGTCTAGAGAGGGAGTTATATATTGATTCAAACATGTTGGATGTGAATCGGAAAAAACTATGGGATTATTGCGTAATACTATAGCTTTACAGATTTAAAACTTCGTAGGACGTGAATCTGACAATTTTGCTGATAATATGGAAGAAAGTGATTAGTTGTTAGACACTTATATGAATTTATAATTGTAAGAATCTATGTGAAAATTGAATAATAAACTTTATGAATTGGAATTACAAGCTAAATTGAAATCTATTTAATTGTTGTGAAATCTATTTAATTGTTGAATTAAACTTAATTAAACTCATTTGAACTGTATCCATATGAATTGAACCACATATAGTTTAATTAAACCGGATTAAATTTTATCACAATCAACTAAATTGAATTTTATTTTCTTAGAAAGTTGATTTGATTCGATTTAACTTGAAATCAATTCACTTGACTAAATTCATTTGCATTCAATTAAGTTTATTTCATCTCGGTTTAACCCCATTGTATTCAATCCATCTCGTTCCAATTTAATTTATTTTGATGTTTAGTTCAATTCATTCTAGAGAAAGTTTTGGGTGAGACCTGTCCTTGTGGAGACCAAGAGCAGGGGAATGAGCATTTACTGTTTCCGTTTGATCTTTTAGTCAGTTTGTTTGATTTTTCAATCAATGTCCTTGAGTATTTTTGTTTTGCCTTGATTTTTCAGTTAATCTGATCTTTCGTTCAATTTGTTTGATCTTTCGATCAATTTTCTTGATCATTAATTTCCTTGGTCAATTTCACCAACGACAAATTCAATCAAGGAAATCGGCGGGTTTAAAGCTTACCAACGACAAATTCAATCAATAGCAGTCTCATATAATCTTTGGTCTCATTTGAGACAGGTTTCAAATGAGAATTTGTATTCATTCTAATACAATTCAACCAGATCTAGTTGATTCAGTTGAATTACCTAGTTGCAACTCATTTCACCTATTTAAATTAAAATTCATATATTTCAACTTTGTTTTAGCTACACAAACTTACTTCAACTCCAATAAACTGACTACATCTCCAATAAACCGACTGCAACCATCAATAAACCACTATAGCTCCCACTGCAGCTCAAATGGTCACCGGGATCTTGGGGTTCCGGCCGGTTGACTGGATTAGCGCAAATCTGGATCTGATCGCCGTTGGCAGCACTTTGGCCCTGTTTGTTAGAGCTTTTTTTTGCTGTACAGAACTGAACTGAACTGAATTGAACTGAACTGAGGTGAAAATTAATGTATTGAAAAATGAAATCAACATGGCTTAATTAACCTAAACTTCATCATATTACATTTTCATTGAATTGAACTGAACTGAACTGAAAAGATCTACAAAAAAAAAAAAAAAAACTCTAGCAAACAGAGCCTTTGTACTATGGCAATTTTCAATTTACAAGTAAATGGAGCGTTTCCTTTGAACATATACTAAAAGATTTTTTTAAAAAGAATGGCTAAAGCCCCGATAGATAAAATTGCACTTATCACCCTTAGAAAATTGAATGTTGAACGTATAGTTTCATTTATTTTCAAATCTTTACTAACTTCTATTTTTTATTACTTTCTATTGTTAAACTTTTATTTTCTGTTTTTAAAATAAATTACATTGTTGATATCATGCCATGTAACATTTGTTTTTGCCAGGTACTATAAATTTGCCTTAGAGCCGCCTAACAGATGAAGGCATACATGATACAACAAAGATAATTCGCATCTATCAAATTCAAAGATACGATTCTCATCTCACTGTTATAATGAGACCCAGATTCTCAGACACCGCAAGCAACATCTTCAACGGGGGTTTGATTTTGAGATGATGCACAGAAAATTCAACAAACAAAACAGATTACAAGAACAGGGTGCAATTTTAAAAACATTTTCAACCAATTCAGATTGATTTTCCAAAATATAATTTAACCTTGACAAATTGTTTCTTTCCAAAACCTCATTAAGTATCACTTTTTTGAAAATTGATTGTTTCAAAGATGCAGTAAAAGCCCCGACGGTTTTCAAATCCTAAATATCCCACAACGTTGATTTCACGTCCTCTCGAAAGAGACCCGATATAACTTACATGTATAACCACTGCTGTTTGGTACATACGCATCTGAAATGCCTCTTTACAGGAATTAAGCCAATCTCTATACAAAATTTCTAATCATTTCCTCTTTCGTTCATGAGAAATGGGGTCAGGGACTGCTACTACCATTTGCATCTTCTTAGAAGTTCATCACCACGTGCCTATCTTTGACTTGTTACCAGAAACCGCCTACCCAGTTGCTACAATCATAACATCTGCTGAAAGAAGAATCAACATCATTCTCAATGCCATCATAGGATGACCACACTTAGATAATCGGAACACACACACACCACTTGGCAACAAATATTTTATAGTTACGTACTCAAAAGATTATCACCAAAAGACAGAGACAAACAGGAAAAATATTTTTGCTCACCTTCTAATTTCATTGGAAGCACGAACCTCCTCCAGCTGTTTCTGAGTATCAGCCAAATCACTGCAAGTGAAGTAAATACAAAACCAGCATTAAGATGGAGTTGGAAGAACTATATTGAGTCGCAAAATAGAACTAGTTGCAGGAAGTATATTAATAGACAGGTCACGCATAATAGAGTTCTAAAATTTAATAAACAAAAATATCTCTTCAGGGTCACCAACACAAGTTCTCATAAAAATTTACTCGTCATTTGTCTCAGAATGTAGCAGCACATATAATGAACAACGACAACTATCCATCTCCCAAATCACAACAATTGACTGCTGCAGCAAACAAGATGGGAAAAAGGGGAAATGTGAATGGGAAAATCAACTTCATTATAAAAAAGATTAAAGGAAAAACGTGGTGTATAATAGCCAAACACAAGATGGAAATCAATACTCCGTCAAAATATAATGAACTACGACAAATATCCATCTCCCTCAGAACAAACAAGATATGAAAAAGGGGAAATGTGAATTTGGAAAATCAACTTCATTATAAAAAGGATTAAAGGAAAAATGTGGTGATTAACAGCCAAACACAAGATGAGAAATCAATACTCCGTCAAATCCTGTGCCCAAAATATTATGTTACGCTGACGAGTATGGTGACTAAGTTATATCTTGTTTCTAACTAAGTCCTAAATTACCAATTAAAAAAGATATTCCAATAATATTCCAACTATAACACAGGTTTAATAATAAAAGTTATACCCATAACACGTGCCAATCTACATACCTTTTGACTTTGGCAAGTTCCTCCTTGAGTTGCTCCATCTCCTTGGAGCAAGAGCACCCCGAGGAGCAGGAGCCAACCTTCCAGTTAGGAGGAGGAACCCAGAAAGGATCAGCAACACCAGCCTTTTTGCGCATGTCAACCAAATCTGCACTTTCAAGCCAATACATTATGACACCATCAGCATTGTAGCAGCGCTGGAATCGAGAGGTCCCATCTGGCGCCAGCTTTCCTGGTATGTCCTTCAGAAGGTGATCCAGCAGTCCTGTATTACCAATGTCCTTCTGAGCCTCCTTCCTCAGAGCAATTCGGAAAACAGGGTTTTCCAAGCTGGCATTCATATCCTTCAAAACCCTCAGAATGACTTTCTTTCCAACCTCAAAACTTCACACATACAGACACACTCGGTTAGAATTCAATTCAGAATAAAAAGGAACAAAAACTAACAGCAAAATCACTACTTTACCTTTCATTGGACCACCATTTATACTTCTTCATCTTAGGACTACTAGCTTCCCCATCACCAAAAATCTCCTCTTTAACTTCAACCTTAACGATTGCCAGCTTGGAAGCCTCGTCTAGCGCCATCTCTTCCTTCATACCCTCACGCTTCATCGCACGCAGGTCCCTCAGAGGAATGTCATCAATTTCAAGCTTGGGGGTCCTGACCATCCAAAACGTCTTGACTTCCTCAACAGAGTTAAACTCGGGAAGCTCAACTTCTCGACGAAGCACCTTCTGAGAAAGCTTGAACCCCATGATAAAGCACTTATCGAGGTCAGGGCCAGACCCTGCCCTGTCCTTAGTAAAAGAGCAACCCTCTATCGACTCCTTGCTCGGGAACTTGATAGTCACATTGCTCTTATCAGCATCACTAACCTGATTGATCGCACAAAGCCCATGATCAAATACATCATCATTTCTAGACAGAAAAAAAAACCCTAGACGTAGTACAAGTTGTCTCAAACTGCTTACCATAACGACGCGGATGGATTTCAGCCATGGCGGGCTTCTAGGGGGCAAGTTGGTAGGCACAATCTGGTAGTACCTCTCCGCCACAACCTTCAGCTTAGTTCGAGTCCCTCTAGTCGCCGGAACCATCGAGAACGACTGGCGGGATTGACGAGACATCATGATTTAATCACCCTCTACCACCAAAATCAAAATTCCACACATATACACAACTATTTCATCTTCCACTCGGACAGCATCATAAAAACAAACGAAAACGAACAGGAAACACACACCATCGCACGCTAAAAAACACAGAGGGATAAAGCGAAACAGCACAAGAGTAACCGCTGAGTGTACAACCTACCTGGGACAAGTTGTGAGCAGCAAGGAGAATTGGAGGCGGCGCGGTCGCCGATTGCAGCCGTGGCTGAGAGATGGAAGTAGGGCAAGTACGGCGTGGAGTCCAACGTAAGATCGTTTCGTGGACGCCGAGGAAAGTAAAGGGCGCGGCAATTGAAGAGAGAGGGTTTTGGGAGAATCGAGATATACTGTGAAACCGCCGACTGGTGGGAATGGGAATGGGAATGGGAATGGGATACGGGTCGGACTACTAGTAGTGAAGAGGTGGGTGGGCAAGGATTAGTTAGAGGGGTACTACAATATTAATGTTGGACTCTAATTGAAATTATTATCCACGTGGTTTTTGCTTCCATGATTTGTAATGCTAGTGTGACACGTCTTGATTTTTGAAGAAATTTTACTTGATTCAATGTATTTTTTGGTGTCTCTTGTAAAAATATTTAAGACTCTATTTAAGATCTCCAATTTTCAAAAACATAATATCTTGTGTGTATGAGAAGAAAATTTGCACTTCTCCATGTTTAAAATATACATATTGTTCCTTTTCAAAAAAAAAAAAACATATTGTTCAGTATTTAAGCAGAACTATCGATTTCTTGTTATCCACGTAAACGAAGGTTCTCGTGACACATATTTGGTAATATTATCTACCAGTTGTATCAATGAGGTGAAAAACGTTTTAATAGATCGTTGAAAGTGCACATTAATTTACCAAAACTGTCGATATCTTGTAATCCACGCGGAGTTAGAAACGGATGTTCTCTAAAGTGGTTTTGTTAAAGGTCATCTATTAATGAGGTGAAAAACATTTTAATAGGTCGTTAAAAGTGCCCCGTAGTTTACAAATGTTGTCGATTTCTTGTTATACACGCGAGTCGTGAACGAACGTTTTCGTGAAGCGGTTTCGTTAAAGATCATCTACCAGTCATTTTAATGAGGTGGAAAAAGTTTTAATAAGTCATTAAAAGTGCAGTGTACTTTACCGAAACTATTGATTTCTTATTATCCATGCAAAGTCATGAACGAAAGTTCTCGTGATGTGGTTTTGTTGAAAGTCGTCTGGTGGTCGTAATAATGAGGTGAAAAATATTTAACGCGTTGTTAAAAGTGCATCGTACTTTATCAAAACTGTCGGTTTCTCGTGAATGATTTAGTTAAAGATCATTTACCAGTCGTATTATTGAGAAGAAAAACGTTTTAATAGGACGTTAAAAGCGCATTGTTTTTTTTTAAAAAATGAAGTATTATATAATCTATTTTAAAAAGAATAAGGGAAAAAAATTTGGACCTCTCAACATTTGAAAATACATATAATGCTCCGTTTCAAAATTTCAAAACCGACTGTTTCTTGTTATCCACATGAAGTCATAATTGGAAGTTCTCGTGAGATAGTTTCTGCATAAGTAATTTACAAGTCGTAATAATAAGGTGAAAATGTGAGAAAATCTTGCTCGAGAATATTTCGCTTAAACATCAGGGGTAAATAGGGGTTTCTTTCATTAAGGACTAAAATGAAAAAAAATAGTTCTTTTTAGACAATTTAGGAAACTTCATGGACTAATAAACAGAAAAAACTATACATTTCCCAAAATCCTTCTTTCCCTTTCCCAACCCCGACTACTGTTCCGATCAACGACTTTCTGGCCAACTATTGTCGACAGATGACTTTTTTAAAAAAAATATTTCAAACATTGATGATTTATAAATATGATTTGATAGTTTAAAAGTATAAGGTGACAATTTAAAAGTTGGTGATTTATAAATGAGATAGACACAGAGCGAGGCAAAGTCCTATAGAGTCCATAACCATAAGTATAAGGTAAACCATACCCCTACAGTAATTTGGAGGTCAAAATGTAAATACTCTAATTTTTAGGTACCGTTTGCTAAAGCTTATTTCTCGCTGAACTAAACTGAACCGAACTGAATTGAATTGAACTGAACTGAAAGTTAATGTAATGAAAAAAAAGAATCAGCGTGACTGAATTGAACTGAACCGATCTACAAAAAGCTCTGCAAACAGGGCCTTAATCTCTGTTCCACCAAATATTCCCCTATCCTATTCCACTTTGCTGCCACATCACCATCCACTACCTTGCTACTACCTCACCACCATGTGTGCCAGAGACCCAAACCTCACCTCCAATGGCCTAAACCTCACCGCCGTGCGACCAAAACTCAGCTCCAGCAACCCAAAACCACAATGCCAACAACCTAAACCACAATGCCAGTACCCAAATCTCAACGTTGACCACACACCTCAAATTAAATTGAAGTGAACTAATTATACTAAATTGAAGTAAAATGCAGATATATTCGGGAGAACATAGTGGAATGTATTGAGTGATTTTTGAAATTTGATTTTGTAAAGGGTTATAGGTTAATTCTCAGTGAAATAAGACTAAATTTTTTTTGTTGAATCCTAACACATTAACAAAAGTTACTTTTAGTCACCAACATAAAAGTATGTGCATTTGAGCCCTACAATATCTAAAACTAATTTATTTTTAACCATTGTGTCAAATCATCATCAAATCGGCTTTCACATCCAATTTTTGAGGGTAACTTTGTAATTTCACAATTTTCTTCTATTTTCCCTTTTCCAATGATAGGACTCATAGGAGTATGATACAATTTAATCTCTACATATATGTAATTAAAGGGAAAATATAAGAAAATTATAATATCGAAAGAAAACTAGATACCATTAAATTATAATATTATTAGTTATAACTTAGAAAATTACAAAATATAAATCAATATGATGAAGATTTGAATTTAATCACAAAAAAAGGATAACTTTAATTACATATATTAACCGATGATAAATTTTGATATTTAGAAGAGATGTTAAGAATAATCCAAAGGTATATTCTATGATGATATTATGATTCATACATTATTTCAAGCTAATAGTTAAAAGTGTGTTTAAAAGCGTTTGACCAAGTGAGTCCTTTTTTTTTTGAAGAAGACCAAGTGAGTCCTAATCATTCAAACCAGAGGAAGTATTAAAATTTTGTGATACCATTCATTAATATATACTATAAAATTCAAATATGCCAGTTTATGATTTTTTTAATAAATTGATTTTTTTCATGTGCTCTTAATAGAAGATATATTCTATAATTTTGGAATTTGAAAAGAAGTATTCTAAACTTTGCACTGATTAGAATCATCAACCATTTTTATAATTGACTTCACATAGATGATGATTTACAAATATTGAGGTGATTGGGTGAAATCATATTTATAAATTATCAACCTTTAAATGATCAAGTCATATTTATAAGAGAAAATCTCAAATGAGACAATTGCATAGTGATGTGAATCCTTAAATGACCCATAACTATATAAGACAAAACACATTTTTATAAATGTGAGAATAAAATATAAATACTCCATTTTTTGTACTCATTCCCCAACTTTTCTGATATTATCTTCCACATTCTTGACACTTCACCATTCACTACCTTGCTACCACCTCACCACTGTGTTGTCACAGTAGGGATAACATTGAGCAAAATGAGCGTGGATAGTAGACTATCCATACCTATCCCCATCTAAAATTTTAGGGGATTTCTCCATGCAGGTCAATTTTTCTCTTGCAGGTCCACATTTTACCATAATGCCCCCTGATGGAACCCTATGATTTCAATCCCAATTTTTGCCTTAACAATATTAGGGGTATTATAGTAAAAATATGGACCTGCAAAAGAAAAATGGACTTGCATGGAACAACCCCCTTATACTATCCATCCCCACCAATGACGGGTACAAATTTCATGCCCAGCTAGTCGGGTCTCCATCTTATCTGGTTATCCATGGATATCCATGCTCATATTAGACCTATATTTATCTAAAATAACCTAAAGTCTATTTTATGATCATAAATATTTAAATAAAAGCACTGATAATTCAAATATATTATATTTAATAAAACAAAATTATTTATAATATGTTAATCATTAACTTATAACATTCTAGGAGACTATTTTGGGAGTATGGAGAAGATCATTATTCGGAGCCGGATGAGAGGAGAACGAGGCAGGTTCTGGAACGAATGCCTTAGAAGGTCACACAGGAAATGGCGGGGAAGCTGATAAAGCTATACACAGAGGCGAAGGTTTCCAAGGCGGTGAAGCAGATGCATCCTCTCAAGGCCCCCGGGCCAAATGGTATGAGCCTCATTTTCTTTCAGAAATTCTGGCATGTAGTTAAGAAAGATGTAGTTGCATGTGTTTTAGATTTTCTGAATAAGGGTGACTTACACCCTAGGGTTAATTACACCCATATTGTATTGTTGCCGAAAGTTTCCCAGCATGAGCTGATCACTCAGTTCAGACCAGTCAGCTTATGCAATGTGGTGTACCGGTTGGCATCGAAGGTGGTGGCGAATAGGGTGAGGCCTATTATCGGAGACATTATTTCGCCATCTCAATCGGCGTTCATACCAGGTGGCCCACGAATTGCACCATACGATGAAAGTGAAGACGACAGGAAGGAGAGGGGAGATGAGTATTAAGCTGGATATGAGCAAGGCTTTTGACAGGATTGAGTAGAGCTTTGTTCTGGGGCACTCGAGCAGTTGGGATTTCCGCCAGGATTTGTATCGATTATTCGGCAGTGTTTGTCTTCGGTGCAATTCTCATTCATCCTGAATAACGGGGAGTTTGGGCAGCTAACGCCGAACAGAGGTATTAGGCAGGGGGCCCTCTTTCTCCATACCTATTTATTATCTACTCGGAGGTACTTTCGATGCTACTCACGGATTTGGCAAGTGCGGGGCGGATTAGGGGAGCATGTGCTTCCCCTAACGGACCAAGAATCTCTCATATGTTCTTTGCAGATGATACCATTCTCTTTGGTGAGGCGTCGGAGTAGGAAGCGAGACATATATAATGGGCATTGGCGTTGTACGAGGCCATTTCCGGACAGAAGATAAATGTGAATAAGTCGGGTGTCCTGTTCAGCCCTAACACGACTTTGGATATCAGACCGAGGATATGTAACATTCTGAAGATTCCGGAGGTGGAGGCTCGTGAGAAGTATCTTGGGCTACCTACTGTCATTGGAAGGAAGAAAGGGGAGATATTCCAGTCCATCAAAGATCGCATCAGGTAGAAGATTGATGGTTGGAATGAGCAGAACTTGTCGAAAGCGGGCAAAGAGATTCTGATAAATTCTATTCTACAGGCTATACCGAGTTATACGATGAGTTGTTTTCAGCTTCCAGATTATGTGGTGGAGGAGATACATGGTCTGTTGAGCAAATTCTGGTGGGAGGGATCTTCTACGGAGCTGAAGATTCCATGGGTGGCTTGGAAGAGGATGGCGCGTTCGAAAGGAGCTGGCGAATTGGGCTTTCGAGACCTAGGGACATTCAATAAAACGCTCATAGGGAAATAGGCATGAAGGCTTCTCTCACTTCCAAATTCGCTGCTAGCTTAGGTTCTCAAGGCTAAGTACTACAGGAATGGCGACTTGATGACCTCGGAGCTCGGGTCGAGGCCGTCTTGGGCCTGGAGGAGTATCCATGGAGCCTTGGGGTTAATGCAGGGTGGAGCAAGGAGATCGATTGGTTCGGAAAATGGCACGTCTATATGTCAGGACCTGACTGATCTGATCGATAGGGATACAAGATGGTGGAAGACGCACTTGTTGAACCAGCTTTTCACTCCGGAGGTGGTGGTAAATATTCTGGAGATACCATTGCGGAACTTGAACTCATCGGACAAGTGGATATGGCACCACACTAAACATGGTGGCTATACAGTTCGGACGGCCTATCACGTGGAGGTGGAAAGCAGGCAACAGAACCAAGATTCAAACTCAGTGCACGATGAGGCGGCGACTTTCTGGAAGAGGTTCTGGAAGTTCAGAGTTCCGAAGAGGGAACTTCACTTTGCTTGGAGGTTGTGTAAGGATTCCCTGCCAACGGTGGCGAACCTCAGGAGGAGGGGAGTAGAGGTTTCTTCTACATGTCCACTTTGCTCAGAGGAAGACGCGGATACGACAGCTCATCTATTCTTCTCGTGTGGCTATGCCAAGTCTGCATGGAGCACGGTGGGGTTACTTGGAAAGGTTTCTGCGATGGAACAACCCAGAGGAGATGGCTGGTTTCGGAAGATGCTGAAAGATGAAGATGATGAATTTTTTTCACTGGCGATCATGGTCTGCGACGGTATCTGGTTCCAGCGAAATAAGCAGATATTCGAGCAGTCCCAAACGGCGTCATCTGCTAGGGCCGCAGGGGTAGTGGCAAATCTGAGGAGTTACGGCCTTACGGGGAGGCCCAGCAATGGAGGGAGGAGACGTCAGCTTCATTGTTGCCGATGACGTTGCTGAGACCACCAGACCCAGGGATCCAGATCAACTTCGATGCTGGTATCCTGAATGGGGACGCGGGAATAAGGGTGGTAGCTCTGGGTTCAGATCGAAACTTTATTCGGGGTGTTGCACGGAGAATCCCGAATGTCAATGATCCGTCTCTCGCAGAAAACCTTGCTCTGGAGGAAGCCCTCATCCTGGCAGCGGAGATAGACCAGCTGGAGATGAAGCTGGTGGGGGATGCCCTCCATGTAGTGCAGATGATTCACCAGGAGACAGACTGTTCAGTGCACTGCATGGAGACGATTCAGAGACTTCGAAGTTTGTTAGAGAATAGCAACTATTTAGGCCCATTCTGGGTTCCTCGTAGTGAGAACTTTATAGCGCACTCTCTAGCTAACTATGCAAAGTCGAGCCTCCTGTTGTACGATTCTTGGGTCACACCCCCAAGTTTCTTGTCATTCGTTTTTGGACGATTTCCAGGACCTTGAAGTTGAATTAAATTAATTATTATTTTTCAAAAAAAAACTTATAACATTCTATTAAAACTAATAATATTATAAATATAAATACAAATACAAATAATATTATAGATATTGTGTATAAACCAGCATTATACGAGTACTATACGGGTCGGTATGAGGCGGGCGAGTATGGGGCGGGTTATAAATTAATATTTATACCCACCCATTTACCCATGTTATGTTTGAAACTAACCTAAATACCCGCATCATTAAAAAATACACATACCCTAAACCCATACCCACCCCGTTGGGGCAGTTAGCGGACGGGTATCAACTATATCCCCGTCGGGTGCCATCTCCATGCCACGGGCGTCCTAGACCTCAGATTTCAACGTCTTCAGCCCAAGAGCTCGTCGTCGACGACCCAAAAGTCAATACCGGTGACCACAACCTCAAGGTTGGTAATCCAAACCTCAATGTAATTGACATCACTGTAGCAACCTTGTTGCCAGTAGGCGCAATTCCATCGTCGCAAATCACAACTTTGTCACATGCGCTCATAACTTTAACACAACAATCACAAGAGCTCTCAGAGTTACATATCTAAAATCTCACAAGATCACTCCAAATGAGAGCTCCCACAAAAAATTACGAATCAAATTGCTACATCGCCGAAAAAGCGAGAGCTCGCGAACAAAGCAATCAAACTTCTTCAAACAAGACTCAATCAACCACATCCATATGGATTCTTCCCCTGTCAACCACCACCGTCCAACATTCTCCACTGTTAACTGCCTCTATCCAGCAATTGCAACCTTACAGATGACCGTCATAACCTCATCATTGCGCCATCGGCGTACCACTACCACGCTAATCCTAGATAATTGTCGAATCGCTACAGCTCCCAAATTTCCAGAGTTCTCAAATCGAGTTGGAGATCTAAAATTTCACCAGATTGCCGAAAAAAGAGAGCACCTGCAACAAACTGCGGATCTGATCGCCGAATTGCGGAAAAGCTAGAGCTCTCGTGAGGAAACACCTAAAGTTGTAGATCATACCAGATTACCTAAAATGGGAGCTCGCGGGCAGAGTGATCGAGCTTTCTCATGCAAGCCTAGTCAACCGCCTACGTCTAGCGAACTTCATTGTTAGAATCCAACCGTATGAGATGGAAAAACACATAGTTGGACCGCTTTTGTGACAGAGCCACTCAATCGCTAGATGAGCTCCTCCTCGTCAGTCGTCATGCTTGTCGAAACGCCATCGAAGGATTGGCATCGAGTTTCCAATTGGTTCGGGAAATTGAGAAATCGCAGAGTACATCGGAGGGTTTGGAAAATTGGGGGAAATTTTAGTATTTTACTCCATATTTGCAAGGAAACCGAGAAATTTATTTTGTTAATTCAAAATTAATAGAAATAGTCTGGCATACACATTTTCCACACTACGTGAATGTTTCACAAAAGAATTTGTCATCTGTTTGACCTAGAGATGACAATGAACTAGATTTGGGTTAGATATATCCATATCCATATCTGAATCCACTTTTGATACCTTTTTTAAAAAATATAAAAATTAAAACCACCATTGGTGGAGGGTATTTCATTAGGCACCCTAGATCTTTTAAATAGAACATAGTTTGTACAAGAATATTGCAAGGAAAGAGCACACTTTTTAAACCGTAAGATTAATTCCTGAAAAGCGTTACATAGAGAATTTCATCACCCCTGGACAAGCCTACCCCTGGTGTCCCTCAACCTTGTGATGAAAGCTCTTAGGCCAGACTTTTCACTATCAAAGATGTGCTACTAAATAGGATTTACAAGATGGCCTAGAGGCTCTGAAGCCAGGCTTCCAAAAGAATCAAAGAATTAGGAACTGAGTTTTTCCTAATTGAACCAAAAGGTGAGCATGGGTTATAGACTTCAATAGAGGTGGCACCATAGAATATGCACAAGGATGGCTTCAATAATCTGTGTTTATTTGATCACAAAACTCCATTTCTCCATTGCAACCTGAGCTATGAGCTCATATGAGTCCACTGAAGGACTTGTACAGCTTTATGCTGCTCCCCCAACAATCTACAAGAAAAGAGGAAGCAGTAACATGTCCATGGCAAATCAAACTCCTATCAATCTAACAGAGGGAGTGCCAATTCTATCAAGATAAAGTAAACCTCTGAGTTTGCTTGGTGCAGACTGGATGGATATTTCACCATTAAGATTCAACTGAGGGCAATATTTTGCTAAAAAATCAGCTGCATTATTGACTTCTCTCAGAGTGTGACAGATAGTGTGTGAGTGAAACAGAACATGCAGATCATGACACATAGAGTAAACATTCCAATTATAGGTCAAGGGATTTAGGATCCCAGTCATTGCATTCATGCAATCAGATTCTACACAGAAGGTATGCAAATGCATTTGGGTTCCCATTTGATAACCAAATTGAATAGCAGCTAGTTCTGCATGTATGGGAGATAGGGTGTTCATGTTTTTCATAAATTTTTTGCATACAGTTCCATGACTATCCCTAACAATAACTCCAATGCCTGTATTTGGAGATGGAGCAGATAATGAAAATGAGGCATCCACATTTATTTTAAAACCTGAGTCTGGTGGAATTCATTTCACAATTTTAATTGGTTTTGGTCTTCTCCTTTTCAGGATTGGGACTAAACCAGATTGAATCATGAAAAAGTTCTTATCACTAGAGCCTGTGAGAGGGAATGGTGTGAAAATTAGGTTTGCCTGTCTCACTATATCAGCACAGATGCTATGCTTAGATTGGATTTTATTCTCATACATGAATTTGTTCCTTTTACACCACAAAGCCCAGAATACCACTAGAGTGGTTATTCTTATTACTTTTGTGTGTACTTTGGAACTACCACTGTAAGACATATAAAATCTGACTCTTTGATTAATATTAATGAAACTGGGAGGGCTTATAGCAAGAGTATTGTGAAAATAGTCCCATATTTCACCATAGCATGCAAGTGTCATCATTAATGATTACTAGTGTCAGAAGAAGCACAAAAAGGACATTTTGAAGGCAAGTTAAGATCAAATCTAATTAAGATATCATCAAATGGTAATATCATATTCATTATCCTCCACAAGAGTGCAGATATTTTTGTTGGGATAGGGTTGTTCCATACCTGTTTTAGTATTTCATTTGAAGATGCTCTTGGTTTGAAACTGAGGTATGCAGATTTGATTGAGAATTCTCCATTTCTTGAAGGCTTCCACGCCAGCTTGTCTTCATGGTTATGGGAGATCTGAGCACCTTGTAAAGTTAAAAAAATATTGGTAGCCAATCTTGGCTCCAAGACAGTGATCAAGTATTCATGTTTACTTTGAATGAATGTGGCCAGAGATATATTAGGGAATGAAATTTCCATCTCTGGTGGCCATTCATAGCAAAGAGCACCTGAACCAATCCAATTAGAATACCAAAAAGGACATGCTTCATTACCATACAAAACAATAGAGTTCAAGTTAGCATGATGAGAAGTTTTGTGAGCAAATCCTTCTCCAAGTGTGAGAAGTTTTGTGAGTTTCTGGAAGTGACCACAAAAATCTAGTCCACATTTTATCATTTTTCTGCAACTTCCACCACATCTTACATGAGAAAGCATCCACCATGGCCTTGATGTCTCTGAATCCAAGACCATTCTCACACTTTGGAGCAATTAGTCTTGACCATTTTCTCCACACTTTCCTTGGGCCAAATTCAGTTTCCCCCAAAGAAATCTAGTTGTCATTGTCTCCATATTTTTAATGACTTGTTTAGGAGGATTGAGAACTGATAGAATATGGACAGGTATAGCCAGCAGCACATGATTAATTAAAATCATCCTCCCAGCATAGTTTAACCATTTGTTTTTCCAATTCTTAGTGGCATTTTGAATCCTCTCCAGTACTGGTTGGTAATAGACATCTTTATTCCTCCCTTTGAAGACTGGAACTCCTAGATAAATGAAGGGGAACTGGCCTAGCTTCATACCCAGGGATCTATTGATGATCCTCTTCTGTGTATCAGTGGATTTTGAGTGAACAAAAAACTCTGATTTGGAATAGTTCACATGTTGTCCAGATGTACATTCATAGGCCTGTAGAAAAGACTTGACTCTTTTCATGTTCCTTTTATTGGATGTAGTGAATAGAGTAGTGTCATCTGCATACATAAGGTGTGTGTGTGATTGGATCCACACCTCTAGGCATGATGAAGGTTTGAATGTAGCCATATGTCACTAATTTCTTTAAGGCTCTAGAGAAGGATTCAGTGACAAGATTGTAAAGGAAGAGGGAGAGGGAATCACCCTGTTTAATTCCTCTGCTGGAGGGGAAAAAACCTGTGACTGTGCCATTTATAAGCATTGAATCCACTTTTTATACCTAAATCCACATACGATCCACATTTTTTGGATAAAATAGGATATACAAATCTATGTGCGCTAAATCCATGGATACCTGTGTATATCCACATTCATAAATATTTTGTATTTTCTTACATTTTGCATCAAAAAATCATATTTTGACACATTTTTGTATCCAATAAAATTATTACTTTTATCATATTTTCTCACTTGAATCTAATTGTAAAATAATCATCATAATTGTTTTTAATAAAATATAGTATATTTTACATTACATATTTTAGATACAAATATGTTGTACGCTGTAACTCTCATCGTCCAAAATCATCGCAGATTTTCATGGCGATCAATGCTCCATCCTCACCCGCCGCCAATCCAATTGGCTCTCCGGACTCACCCTCTAGTAATCCAATCCGCTCTACAGGCTCACCCGCTGGCAATGTAGCCTTCTCTCACGATGGGTACAATCAGAGGATGAACCAACCATTGCCGGATGAAGATTTCAATGATGAAATTGATATGAGTTTTTTGGATTTTGCTATAGACATGTCGAATGATGCATTTTCTCTTATCGTGGAAAATCTTCTCCGAACACATCAGATTGTACTTCCTCTAGAGAGGGCTCAGGATACAACAAATTATCAAGATGGTTATAAGAACGGCCTGAATGTTGTGATTCGGGAGGAGTGCATTATTTAGCAACATGGTGAGGAAGTTCAGGGAGATGCGCAAAACCAGGAGTATCATCAGGGCATTATTCTGAATCAGGGATTCGATGAGGCCGTTATTCAGAAGCAGCAGGGCATTATTCAGCAGCAAGGGCAGTAGACTCCTCATCCACCCTCCTTCTTGAGTTTTCCTCAACCCCCATCACCTCCTTTTTACAATATGGTGCTCCAATCTATGGGTGAAGACCGAGCTGCCTTAATCACTGTTGCGATGAAAATATTTGGTGGATCCAAGGCAAGGGAGTTGGGATATACTGACTTGCCATTCCTCAAGTTTTTCTATAAGGAGTTGCACAAACGTGCGAATTCGATTGCCCCTCATTCTCCTCCCGTGATTGAGAGGATTGCAAAGCAGTTGTACCCGCTCCCAAACATCTCCAAACAAGCAAAAAAGAAGAAATAAGATCTTCTTCAGTCCGAGTACAATTGCGTTTTGATTGGTTATCTGAAAGTTAGGGAGAATCTAAGTGGGAAGGTGTATGATGTTATCAACGTCGTTGAGTCGGAGGCTGAATTGAAAGCGGCTTGGAGCTATTATGCTTGGTAGCGTGGAAATGAGGAGATGACCAGTGTATTTTCTGATAACCCGCAAGTAAAGAATGTTGTGAAAAGATGTCTCACCGAAAAAGCTCGATTGAAGAAAAAGAGAAAACAACCATAGGTTTATGTTTCAAGAAGGTTCCTATAATATTTGAAGCTAACTTAAAGTAGCATTTTGGAAATATTTGTAGCTACTTGGAATTTTAGAAGTTGACTTAGTGAAACCTTTTGGAAAGACTTGTACAATTTTGATTGATTTTTACAATTTTTATAAATTTGGAAAGATGTTTATGAATTTGTAAGTTGAACCTGAAAAAAAATAAATATTTTAGTTCTTTTTTTGAGCCCCAACGTATCATGAAAAGTTAATTTTGGCTCCTAAAAATAAAATGTTTGAATTAATGCCTGAACATATGCTGAAAAGTTAATTTTGGCTCTAACAAATAAAACGTATGGATCAATGCCCTAACAAATGCTGAAAAGTTAATTTCGGGCCCTAACAAATGCTGAAAAGTTAATTTCGGGCCCTAACAAATAAAACGTTTGGATCAATACCCTAACAAAAGTTGAAAAGTTAATTTCGAACCCTAGCAAATAAAACAATTAAATTAGTGCCTAACATATTCAAATTATTTTTTTCCAGCCCTTTCCATAAATTTCCGTTGAAATATATGTGTTGTAGATGTAATCTTTTTTTGAGTTATTTTAACCTCTTTCTATTTCCCTTTTTACCATTTCATTTATTTTTATTTTCCTTTTTTTCCCACCATCTTTTTATCCTCGTTGAAAATTGACCGTGATTGATAAAGGTACTATATATTAGTAACGGTGGTGGGTTTTTGGTGCGGAGTGTAGTAGTGATGGCGGTGGGCCAGATAATGAATTGTGGAAAATAACAAAGAAGGTGAGAGGAAAAAAGAAAGTGAAAGCGATTTTTTTGAATTTACAATATTACCCTATGAGATTGGGGTAACAGATGGTTCTAACAAAATTATTCGGGGCCAAAAAAATAATTTTGAATATGTTAGGACAGTGTTTCAGACGTTTTATTTGTTAGGGCCCAAAATTAACTTTTCGGGATATGTTAGGGCCAAAAATTAACTTTTTATGATATTGTCAAGCTTAAGCTTGGATTCAATGGCGAAAATGGGAAATTTGTATAAATTGGGGAAAAACTGTAAAGAAAGTAAAATACACATACGATAACTATCTAATGCCTATCAGCTACATTATATGGATTGCAGCACACGAATCCTTCACCACGACCCCGTAACCGCTCTAACAGAATGTTGAGTCAGTTGGGATGCGCCCCTCCACGGATAAGTACCACAGCCAGCTAATACGGTAGGTAAAAAGAATATATTGCCTCTCTTGCCTATAACTCATCATAACAAATATGTGAAGGCACTGATTCAGACGTTTTATTTGTATGGCCCAAAATTAACATTTCATGATATATTGGCACTAAAAAAATAATAATTTAGTCTTATTTTAATAATTATTTATTGAATTATATATTAGTTAAATGGAGTCACAGATTGGATATGGATTGAATTTGGATTTTATGGAGTAAAATTCATATCCAAATCCGTTCAAAGAGCTATTTTAAAAAAAAAATTGGAAGATTTTACTACTCCTCAATCCAAATAAAATAACGATATAAGGTTGCCTGAAGGCGATGACCCCAAAGGTTGTGGTGTCCGAAGGCGGATGAGTCTGAAGGCTGTGACGTCCGAAGACTGTGATACCCGAAGGCAGTTACAACAAAAAAGGAAATACATCATACAATCCTACGGTCTAATACCTAAAGGTATCGAAACTTCCTAACAAGTGTAGTGTACCTTAACTCGCATTCTAAACTAGCTAATCGAAATCTACCTGTCTAAGCACAGAAAAACCGTTACCCAGTCTAGAAACTCATAGGGTGTACCCTCTCCCAGCTAATGGTTATAGAGGGTATACAAAACCAATGGGCAAGGATACTCCTCAAGTTTGTTAGGATAGTTCTACAAAAAGACCTGTCCAAATCCGTATAAATCCACACCGAGTCCAAATTCGTAAAAATTGGATTAAAAATCCATTGTAAATTTGTAATCCCTACTTTGACCCTAATCTACTATACAAGTTTTCCCATTAAGGTTATAGTTGCAATAAAGAATTGCTTTTTGAAAAATGGTAACTACTTCATTCAACTTCAAGATCATGGAATTCGTCCAGAAATGAAAAACAATAAACTTAGGGGTGAGAGACAAAAATCATACTATAGGGGCTCAATTTGACATAGTTTGCTAGAGAGTGTGTTATAAAGTTTTTACTACGAAGAACCCAAAAGAGACCCAAGTAGCTGATACTCTCTAACAAGTTTCTAAACCTCTTAATCATCTCCATGCAACGCACCAAACAATCAGCTTCTTGATGAACCATCCGAACTACATGAAAGGCGTCCCCCAAGAGTTTCAATACTGACTGCCTGATTCCGTAGAAAAAATAAGAGTTTCGAGAGTGAGGCACTCCACTACTACAGGTTTACTGAGATTTGGAATTCTTCGTGCCACAACTCGTATAAAGTTCCCGTACGAGTCCAGTGCACCTACCCCACTCTAGCGTTACCATTCAAGATCCCCACGACCATGATGTGATTGAAGAAATATAGCTTTGCTCAAATATCAGCTTGTTCCGCTAAAACCAAATTAAAATAAAGAAAATTTTGATTAATCAGTGTATTATAGTTTTTAAAATGATTTGAATTGTGTTCTTTGAATAATTAAATTTTGCACTACCCAATATTTAACAACTGATCTTACCAATATGAAATCAGTGTATTACTTTTTTTTTGCAGTGTTCTTGAATCCAAGAAATTCAAAAACCCATTTATTATGGTATGTATCTATATTATATCTATACTATCTATACTATTTATAAAACCACAATTTTGTGAGAGTGCTTGTGGAAGCGACATTTGGCGCTCTCACAAAATTTCTCTACACGTTTAAAAAAACTAAACAAAAATCATTAAATAAGTCTCATTAAATGCAATTTGACTTTTTAAATTTAAATTTCATTTTGTATATATAGAATGAAGAAGACATATATTTATTGTTAAAAATATATTAATACTAATTTGATAATATATAATAGAATGAAGTTTTTACCCGAAGTCTTCCACAATAGTTCTTATAACTTGAATTAATTGTACTTGATTTCTTATAACTTTTCTATCTTTCTATACATTTTTCTTAATTCTAGATACTCGTCTTTTTCTCTCATTCTCTCATACTCTTCTTCTTATATTTCTATTTACATTTTTATTTTATCAACTAAAAAAATATTAATATTCATACATATAATAAATTTAAATTAGAATATTTTCATTGAAAAAATTCGGAGTTTGCCCGAGGGTGATATGTAGTTTGGTTAAATCTGTTATTGGTAATACAATCTCATATGCATCCAAAAATAATTAAAATGAAAAATTACTCAGTTCTACTTTTGCACGATTCCTAACCATTGAAAGGAATCCGAACGAGACTAGATCATGTTCAAATATTGAGAAATGGTCTTACCTTCAAAAAAAATTTAAAAATTGAGAAATGGTCCAAACAACATTTAAGTTCAGAAGTTAACTCTAATCCAAGAGAAAGTCTTGGGTGAGACCTGTCCTTGTGGAGACCAAGAGCAGGAGAATGAGCATTTACTGTCTCTGCTTGATCTTTTAGTCAGTTTGTTTGATCTTTCAATCAATGTCCTTGAGTATTTTTGTTTTGCCTTGATTTTTCAGTTAATTTGATCTTCAATTTGCTTGATCTTTCGCTCAATTTTCTTGATTATTTCCTTGGTCAATTTCACCAACGACAAATTCAATCAAGGAAATTGGTGGGTTTAAAGCTCACCAACGACAAATTCAATCAATAGCAGTCTCATATAATCTTTGGTCTCTGTAGAGACAGGTCTCAAATGAGAATTTGTACTAACGCAATCAGAATATCAATATTGATTCAACATTGCACTAGAATAAACAATTCATGTTCGACGTATTGCTATTGAGAAGAAACAACACCAAATAATAATGCAGTAATTAAAGAGTTTTAACAGGTCTTCAACGTTGGCACATCAGAAATTCTAAGAATCAAAATCATGCATCATCTTCCATAAACTACTGATTTAATATATGGAACAGTATCCATTTTTTACTTTAAATATTTACACTGATCAAAGTCAAAGCTCGGAAATTGAACATTTCCACTTCTCTTTCATTTGAATACAAACCTAAGAACAACAAAGTAGTACCTGAGGAGTTCTGCTAGGCTGCTGTTGAGGATGAAGAAAGTATAAAAAGGATGCCTTCCTGCATTGCATTCTACTATCGAGACCTCGAACAAGATTGAGCTATGGAGCAACTTGCTCTTATCCTTTCTTTCATCCTCTTCTACCAAATTCTTGTTTCTCCATCTCTGTGTACACCGGATCAGAGCCTCGTGCTGTGGAGGTTCAAGCAAAGCATCAACATATATCCCGACGCTTCCTTGATGTGCGAATCCTCGTATCCTAAGATGCAATCCTGGAACATAAGTACAGACTGCTGTTTCTGGGATGGAGTAACATGTGACAGATTCAGTGGCGATGTTATTAGCGTCGATCTCAGTTGCAGCCAGCTTCAAGGGGCACTTGACTCCAATAGCACTCTTTTCCAACTTTTTCAACTTGAAAGCCTCAATCTTGCTTACAATGACTTTTCTTCATCCCTGATTCCCAGCAACTTTTCATTGCTTCAGAGTTTGACACACCTTAATCTATCAGCCTCTGGATTCTCAGGGCCGATTCCAGCTGATTTTACGCGCCTCTTCAATTTGATCTCCCTTGATCTCTCAGGTAGTTTCAGCTTCAGAGTTGAGCCCTACATTTTTGAGTTTCTCCTTCAAAACTCAACCAGGTTGAGAGAAGTTTCGCTCTCAGATGCCACTATTGGTTTGAAGTTGCCCCGAAACCTATCTGCTTCATTGACAGTCTTGAATCTTGGTAACACACACTTGTTTGGTGAAACGCCAACTGAAATCTTCCAGCTTCCGAATTTGCAAACCCTTCGACTGTCCCAAAATTTCAACCTCACGGGCGACTTGTTGAAGGTTGAATGGAATGCAAGCAGTGGCCTGAGCTATCTTGATCTGTCTAGTACTAATTTCTCAGGAAAAATACCTGAATCTATAGGAAGCTTGAAATCATTGTACTACTTAGACTTCACATTTTGCTATTTTTCAGAATCCATTCCAGAGTCTCTTGGAAATCTCACACAACTGACTTATCTGAGTCTCTTTCACAACAGTCTCACAGGACAAGTGCCATCAAGCCTTGCGAACCTTAACCGACTGATAACCTTAGTCCTTGCACAGAATAGTTTGGTAGGCCAACTGCCCAACTTTTTCAACAACTTTGATAAATTGACCTATTTATCTCTCAGCTATAATGATTTCACCGGTTCTTTCCCATCCTCAGTCATCAACCTGACCAGACTCGATACCTTATACTTGTCAAACAATTTACTTACAGGTCCTTTACCTGCCAATATCAGTGGGTTTCCAAAGCTAGTTTCACTTCACTTGGGATATAACTCTTTCAACGACACAATACCATCTTGGATGTTAAACCAGCCAGCATTGCTGTTGTTAAACTTGCAATTCAATCAACTCACTGGCCAACTCGATGATTTCCAGAGCCAGTCACTGCAGCAAATCCTTCTGAATGGAAACAAGTTGCAGGGTCCCATTCCTCAATCGATTTCAGAGCTGGTGAATCTGACTGGCCTTGATTTATCTTACAACAACTTTATCGGTGATGTAGATGTCAGCATCTTTTCCAACTTGATTCAACTTTCTTATCTTTCCCTTTCTTTCAATAACTTATCACTCACCAATAACCGGGGGAATTCTACCTTGCCTCCTTCTATTGAGACATTGTATATGGCTTCTTGCGGAGTAAAGGATTTAGACTTCTTAGTTGGAGCCAGTAATCTAGATATGCTGGATCTTTCTTGTAACATGCTTCACCACAGAATATCTACGTATCAGAAATTGTATACATGGAGTCAAAACTTGCATTCTCTCAATCTCTCCTTCAACTTTCTAACAGAGATGAATCAGCTTCCTTCACCAAAACTGAACTTTCTTGATCTTAGTTCAAACTTTTTTAGCGGTCCACTGTTTGTTCCCCCCATAAGAACAATATATTTCTTTGCTTCGGACAATAATTTCAGTGGAGAAATTCCTTCATCATTATGCAACTTATCAGTGCTTCAGCTACTTGATTTGTCCAACAACAACTTGAGTGGTGTGATTCCTCAATGTGTAGGCAACATGAGCACAAGCCTTCTGGTGTTAGACTTGCATGGGAACAACTTTCGAGGGATAATGCCATCAAACTTCCCAGTTGGAAGCAAGTTAAGAAACCTCAATCTGCGCAATAATTCATTGGAAGGAGCAGTCCCTGCATCTCTGTCAAACTGCAGAGAATTAGAAGTGGTAGATATTGGAGACAACCATTTGAATGGAACATTTCCCTGGTGGTTGACAACCATTCTAAAACTACAGGTTCTAAGCTTGAGATCCAACCAAATGCAAGGCCCTCTAACCGTTTCTCAGACAGGAGTATCATTTCCCGCTCTACGAATTCTTGATATATCTCAAAATGAATTCACAGGCAACCTGTCAGCCGAATTTCTCACAGAACTTAACGGTATGATGAAGATGGTAAATGGCGCTATAAGGATGTCAATGTTCAAGCCAATCAATGGTTACTATAAAAACTCCCTGCTGATTATAATAAAAGGGCGTGAGATTGATGCGGTGAGTGTTCTTTCCATCCTAACAACAATTGATCTTTCGAGCAACAAATTCGAAGGTGTCATTCCAGGAGTTCTTGGGAATCTGATAGCAATTCAGGGGCTAAACCTTTCCCATAACAGGTTTGAGGGTCCTATCCCGAAGAGTATTGGCACTCTAACATCTCTGGAATTCCTAGACCTATCCTCAAATCAAATGGCGGGAAAAATTCCCACAGAACTGAAAGCATTGACGTACCTTTCTGTTTTCAACCTGTCTGAAAATCATTTGGTGGGTCAAATACCGACAGGCACGCAGTTGGATACATTTCAGAATACTTCCTACTTGGGAAATGTTGGGTTGTGTGGACCTCCATTGTCAAAAGCTTGTGGAGCTACAGTGACTCCTGCTGCAGAAGGCTCAGAAGGAGAAGACGAGTACAAGGGTTTCACCAGCGGGTTCACATGGCAAGCTGTACTGATAGGGTATGGGAGCGGAATGGTGATCGGATTGAGCTTAGGATTCCTCAGTTTTATCACTGCAAAACCAAAATGGTTCAATAAAATTGTGGAAGAAGAAGGCAAGAAATGGATCAGAAAGAAATGGCCAAGGGAAGTTAGATGGTTGTCAAAATCAGGCAAGTAGCTACAGTTCCTATCTTCCTCCACAAAAATAATTTGGTACTTAGCATCAATTTTGTGGCATTATTTCAGCAACTATAGATTATAGGGAAAAGATCACTTCCAGTCCAATTTGATTATCTAATTTTTTCCACTGCTACAACTACTTTGCCCTATTATTGTGTTGCCAACAAATTTTTTCTTAAACTCAACAAAATCTCTAATGGGAACACACTGCAGGATGGAGACAGAAGCTTAATTCAAAATATGTAAGCCAAGTATGTTTGCTTTTAATATTTAAAATGCCTTCTAAAATTCACCAAGTCCTTAAAGTCAAAACAAAGTGAAAGTCAACATTTTGACTGTTGAAGCTATTATTTTCCTCAATTATTGTTTTCTCAAACAACAGCCATCAGTTAAACAAAAAAGAGAAAGGAAAAGCAGCCATGGGTCAACTATCGACTTATGAGCTTCAACTAGGACCCAGATTTCATAAACATGCAAAAGTCTGTGAAGATACACATAAAGATTTTAAAAAAGAACACAATCCAACAGAATGAACCTTCATGTTAGTATAATAGCCAAACTTAAAACTATTTGAACCTGTGGAGAAAGTTGCTATATTCCTTTCCTTTCTTCCTCCACCAAGTTCTCGTTTCATCATCTCTCAGCATAAGTGCATGCCACCTGTGTTCAGCAGAGCACCATGTTGTGGAAGTTAAAGCATAGCATCAACACCGCTGCCATTGCTTTCTACACAAGTGTGAATACAACAACAAAGTCTTTTATCCAAAGATGCAATCTTGGAACACGAGAACAGACTACTGTTTCAGGGCAGCTTCAGCCAGAATCAATGTTACTTGCGACTTTCAAAACACTCAAAATTCAATATTCAGGAGAAGAGGTCAAACATTTGAGTTCCTAACAGAGGAAACCGATGTTGCATGATTCACCATTGCACTAAAATAAATTAGTCATGTCCGACGTACTGCTATGAAGAAAAAGTGAACACAATCAATGTAGTTACATCATCATACAGTACAGTTACGGAGAGTTTTAACAGGTCTTCAAACTTTGTCTTATCAGAATTCACCATCATGCATCATCTTGTATAAATTACTGGTTTATTAGCATCTATTTGATAAAAAAATTCATACTTATAATATTTACCCTGATCAAAGTCAATGCTCATATATTAAACATTTTCGCTTATCTTCCATTTGAATACAAACCTAAAAACAACTTAGTTGTACCTGAGGAGTTCAGCTAAACTACTGTTGAGCATTAGAAACTATAAAGGAGAGTCTTTCTGCACTGCATTCTATACTACTACTATCAAGAACTTGAAGAAGCTTATTTTCAAAAAAAAAAAAAAAAACTTGAAGAAGCTTGACCTATGGCGCAACTTAATCGAGTCCTTTCTTTCATCTTCTTCTACCAAATTCTTGTTTCTTCGTCTCTCGTCAGCAGTGCACGCAATCTATGTACACCAGAACAGAGTCTTGTGTTGTGGAAGTTCAAGCAAAGCATTAACATAGATGCCAATGCTTCCTTGATGTGTGATTCTTCATATCCAAAGATGCAATTTTGGAACATAAGTAACGATTGCTGTTTCTGGGATGGAGTAACTTGCGACAGATTCAGTGGTGGAGTTGTTGGATTGGACCTTAGCTGCAGCCAGCTTCAAGGGGCACTTGACTCCAATAGCACACTTTTCCAACTTCCTCGTCTTCAAAGCCTCAACCTGGCTTACAATGACTTTGCTTCTTCCCTGATTCCCAGCAACTTTTCACGGCTTCAGAGTTTGACACACCTTAACCTTTCAACCTCTGGATTTTCAGGTCAGATTCCATCCGATTTTTCGCGCCTCTACAATTTGATCTCCCTTGATATCTCTAATTTTGACATCACAGTTGAGCCCTACATTTTTGAGTTACTTCTCCAAAACTCAACCCGGTTGAGAGAAGTTTCGCTCTCAGGGGCCTATATTGGTTTGACATTGCCCCGTAACCTATCTGCTTCATTGACTGTCTTGAATCTTGGTGACACACACTTGTTTGGCGAAGCACCAACTGAAATCTTTCAGCTGCCAAATTTGCAAATCCTTCAACTATTCCAAAATTTTAACCTCACAGGCAACTTGTTGAAGGTTGAATGGAATACAAGTAGTGCCCTCAGCTATCTTGATCTGTCTAGAACTGATTTCTCTGGAGAAATACCTCAAGTGATAGGAAACTTGAAATCTTTGTACTACTTAGACCTCTCATTTTGCCAGTTTTCCAAATCCATTCCCGAATCTCTGGGAAATCTTACACAACTGACTTATCTAAGTCTCTTCACCAACAATCTTACAGGAGAGGTGCCATCAAGCCTTTCATACCTAGAGAGACTCATAACCTTAGACCTTTCGCACAATAGTCTTGGAGGCCAATTGCCCGACTTTTTCAACAACTCTGATAACTTGACTTATTTATCTCTCAGCAACAACCATTTCATGGGTTCTTTCCCTTCCTCAGTCATCAACCTAACTAGACTTGATACTTTACACCTTTCGAACAATTTACTCACAGGTCCTTTACCTGCCAATATCAGTGGGTTCCCAAAATTAGCTTCGCTTCACTTGGGATATAACTCATTCAACGGAACAATACCATCTTGGGTATTAAGTCTGAAAGCATTGCAGTTGTTAAACTTGCAATCCAATCAACTCACTGGCCAACTCTACGATTTCCAGTGCCAGTCGTTGCAACAAATATATCTGGATAGCAATAAGTTGCAGGGCCCCATTCCTCAATCGATTTCAGAGCTGGCGAATCTGACTACCATTGAATTATCTTACAACAACTTTAGCGGTGATGTAGATGTCAGCATCTTTTCCTACATGAAAAATCTTTCTTACCTTTCCCTTTCTTTCAATAGACTATTTCTCAGAAATAATCAAGGGAATTCCACGATGCCTCCTTCTATTGAGGTGTTGTATGTAGCTTCTTGTGGAGTAAAGGATTTAGACTTCTTAGTTGGAGCCAGTAATCTAGATATGCTGGATCTTTCTTGTAACATGCTTCACCACAGAATATCTACGTATCAGAAATTGTATACGTGGAGTCAAAACTTGCATTCTCTCAATCTCTCCTTAAACTTTCTGACGGAGATGAATCAGCTTCTTTCTCCAAAGCTGAACTTTCTTGACCTTAGTTCCAACTTGCTTAGTGGTCCACTGTTCGTTCCCCCTGTAAAAACAGAATATTTCTTCGCTTCAAATAATACTTTCAGTGGGGAAATACCTTCATCAATATGCAACTTATCTGGACTCCAACTACTTGATTTGTCCAACAACAACCTCAGTGGTGTGATTCCTCAATGTGTAGGCAACATGAGCACAGAACTTCTGGTGTTAGACTTGCATGGGAACAACTTTCATGGGATACTACCATCGAACTTTACAGTCGGAAGCAAGTTGCGAAACCTCAATTTGCGCAATAATTCGTTGGAAGGAGCAATCCCTGTATCCCTGTCAAATTGCAGAGAATTACAAGTGCTAGATGTTGGAGACAACCATTTAAATGGAACATTTCCCTGGTGGTTGACAATCATTCCAAAACTTCAGGTCCTAAGCTTGAGATCCAACCAATTGCAAGGCCCTTTAACCATTTCTCAGACAGGATTATCATTTCCTGCTCTAAGGATTCTTGATATATCTAGAAATGAATTCACGGGCTTCCTACCAGGAGAATTTCTCACAGAACTTAACGGTATGATGAAGATGGTAAAGGGTATTCTAAGGATGTCGATGTTCGATCTAAATGGTTACTATAAAAACTCGCTGCTGATCATAATAAAAGGCCGTGAGGTCGATGCTGTGAGTGTTCTTTCCATCCTAACAACAATTGATCTTTCTAGCAATAAATTTGAAGGCGTCATTCCAGAAGTTCTCGGGAATTTGATTGCAATTCAGGGGCTAAACCTTTCCCATAACAGGTTTGAGGGTCCTATCCCAAAGAGTATTGGTACCCTGAAATCTCTGGAATCCTTAGACCTATCCTCAAATCAATTGGAGGGAGAAATTCCTACAGAACTGACAGCATTGACGTACCTTTCAATTTTGAACCTGTCTGTAAATCATTTGGTGGGGCGAATACCAACAGGCACGCAGTTGGATACATTTCTGAATACTTCCTATTCGGGAAATGATGGACTGTGTGGACTTCCATTGTCAAAAGCTTGTGGTGCTACTGTGACTCCTGCTGCAACAGGCTCGGGTTCGGAAGGAGAAGACAATCACAAGGGTTTCATCAGGGGATTCACATGGCAAGCTGTGCTGATAGGGTATGGGAGTGGAATGGTGATCGGATTGAGCTTGGGATTCCTCAGTTTTATCACTGCAAAACCAAAATGGTTCAACAAAATTGTGGAAGAAGAAGGCAAGAAATGGATCAAAAAGAAATGGCCAAGAGAGGTTAGGTGGTTGTCAAAATCAGGCAAGTAAGCCTACAGTTTCCATCTTCTTTCACAAACCATAGAATGTATTGGTACTTGATAAATCTGTAATAGCACCATAATAAGTTTCACTTTTGAGGCCTTCTTGCAGCTATCATAGATTATTTACCACTTCTAGTCCCATTTGCTTATCTAATTCAACAGCTACTATTACTTTACCTTGTTTTGCTAACATTATTTTCTTAAACTCAGCAGAATCTAGAACGGGAAAATACTGGCAGGATGGAGATAGAAACTTGTTTCAAGTTATGTAACACAAATAACGGAAAGGAAAAAACATCCAAAAATCTATCGTCGCCAATTTGTCATTAATAATTGTCTTCTCAAACAACAGCCATCAGTTTAACAAAAAAAAAATAACGGAAAGGAAAAAACAGCCACAGATCAAATATTGATTTCTCAGTTTCAACTCACTTCCACAGTATCGGGAATTTCATAAACATTAGCAGATATGCAAAAACATCAAAAATGAAACACATAATAACAGAACGAACTTGAATGTTAAAACAATAATCATACTTAAACTCAAGTTACCTCATACTGTAATATTTCATAAGGTGTGTTGACCTCAAAGCTTATCCACGATCAGAAACAATTTAATTTGAACTAAAGTTCAAAGAAAGATGCCAAGTTGCCAACAATGCTATGGGACTTCACTTCTACACCTCCAATCCATATAAAGTAAACTCCCCGACCTTTGTCATCAACAGCCTGAAGCAAATTTTAACCACAAACTAGTCTCGCCTTCTTCATCAGGCAACAACCTATTAAATACAATAAATATCAAATTAATGATACCTTATTAGACAACTCTTCAATAGGCATGAAAATCAACATTGCATTAATGATCCAACAATAAGTGGATTTGTTACACAGTATAACACTGCTCAAAGTCAATGTTTAGAACAATAAAAATTAGTACAATAGCAAAATCTAAAACTGAAATATAAAAAATTAATTCAATGGTCAATATCACTATTATTATAAACAAGCCATGACTTATTGTAATGATGAAGAAAAGAACACATAAATTATAACTATAGCTAATAATCGTGATTAACCACAATATTCTAGCATAGGCATGATGCAAACATTCAATATCCTCACGGCTGCTGCCTTGATGATCAAGTTGATTTTAGTGGACTAAAGGAAAAGGATGGAAGATGGCATCAATTAATACTTCTTGGAAGATAACTGGTTCAAGCCTTCAAGGTGAAGGTGGCTTCAATGACAATTAGTATACCTTTTTTAAATTCTTCTTCTTTTACTAATATAAATAATTATCAAAATTTGGTTTTAGATGAATAGTCAATTATTATTTGGGTCATCGGTATCATGTAGCTCAGCTGTTAATAATACATACATAATTTTTCACCTTCCTATTGAATTAGTATAAGAAGCATCACTTTGATTCCATGCCATTTAACTAAAGCATTTCAAATTTATAATAAGAAGCTTAGTATTTAAAGTTAAATTTGCTTTTCACAATCAACTAAGTAAAAGAATGGAAAAGCAAATCTCAACATTTGATTATTGACTATTAGACTCAACAACTATCAAATTAATAATTTCTGTCTCTTTTAATTGTCAACTACTTTTTTTAGACATGGAAACAAGTCAGCTGATGACTTCTGAGCTTAAAATCACATCTGCAGCCTATAAACCAGAGAACCCATACATAATTTTGATGTGATCCTTGAATATATGCATAAAATTTGATAAGGAGTAGTACTATACATTTATAAAAAAAAATAAACTAATTAAAGAGCAAATTCCATAATGAACCTTCAAGTGTTAAAAAGGATTTGAACTAAAGTTTCATCTTACAAAACTTCAATTCTATTGCCTGAAAATTAAACTTGTGGATTACTAACTATTAGCTTTTATACTGAACTACTTAATGGGAGAATCAAAGTTCAGGGAAAACACTGTAGAGCATTTTATAAAATATACCAGAGCATTTTTAGTTTAACAAATGAATCAAAGTTCAGGGAAAGCATACCGGGTAAATCACCTGTCCAGTAAGCTTCCCCTCCTTTACCAGCAAAAAAGCTTGGAACAAGGTTTAACTACAAACTCAAAAAATCATTTCTATTGACTAATGCTCTAATGCCCTCTTCAGCATGCAAGGAAAGCCTACGCATTATTATGTTTCTGCTGAAATTATTGATACATTTATTTGGGTAGGAATTGACTATCCATCACCAAGCCGACGCAAAACACTGCTCCTGCTGAGCTTTACAAATTACAATACTATAAATACAATGTCTTTATGCACTGTGTTTTATATTACCAACAAACCTGCAACAGTTTCCAACTATGGGGCTTCTTGCAAATTTCCTTTCATTTGTCTTCCTTTACCAAATTATTGTTTCCATAAATGCACATCACCTATGTCCAGAAGATCAGAGTAACATGTTGTGGAAGTTCAAAAATAGCATCAACACCGCTGCCACTGCTTCCTTCATGTGTGAATACCACAACGTACACTCTTATCCAAAGTTGCAGTCATGGAACAGAAGTACAGACTGCTGTTTCTGGGGTGGAGTAACGTGTGACAGATTCAGTGGCGATGTTATAGGAATAGATCTAAGCTGCAGCCAGATTCAAGGGGTACTCAACACAAATAGCACTCTATTCCAACTCTCTCATCTCCAACGCCTCAATCTTGCTTACAATGACTTCACTTCTTCCCTCATTTCCACCAACTTTGCAACGCTTCACAGCTTGACACACCTTAACCTCTCTAACTCTATATTCTCAGGTCCGGTTCCATCTGAGTTGCTGCACCTCTACAATTTGATCTCCCTTGATCTCTCCACTAACTTAGACATCACAATTGAACCCCGCATTTTTCAGTTGCTCCTACAAAACTCAACCAGGTTAAGAGAAGTTTCACTCTTAGATGCCCATATTGTTTCAACAGTACCCCTTAATTTATCTACTTCCTTAAGAGTTTTGAATCTTGGTTACACAAACTTGTTTGGTGAAACACCAACAGAAATTTTTCAGTTGCCAAACCTGGAAGCTCTTCATCTATCCCAAAATCCTGACCTCACTGGCAACTTGTTAAAGGCTAAATGGAATACTAGTAGTGCCCTTAGCTATCTTGATCTGCATGATTCCGCTTTCTCCGGGAAATTACCTGAATCAATAGGAGGTTTGAAACAACTGTACTATTTAGACCTCAGTCGTTGCTACTTTTCCAAGTTCATTCCAGAATCTCTGGGAAATCTCACACAAATGATATATCTTAATATGCATTCCAACAGGCTCACAGGACAGGTCCCATCGAGTCTCGCGAATCTTGAGGGACTCATTACTTTAGCCCTCTCAGATAATAGACTTGGAGGCCACTTGCCCAACATTTTCAACAACTTACAAAACTTAACCTATTTATTTCTCAGCCGTAACCATTTCACTGGTTATTTCCCTTCTTCCATCCACAATCTAACTAGACTTGACACTTTACACTTGGAATACAATTTACTTACAGGTCCTTTGCCGCCGAACATCAGTGGACTTTCCAACCTCACTTTGCTTGAGTTGGGGTTTAACTCACTGAATGGTACAATACCATCATGGATATTCAACCTGCCTTTATTGTGGGGTTTAGACTTGGAATCCAACGAACTCACAGGCCAACTCAATGAATTCCAGAGTAAATCACTGTACTATATTCACCTGAAAGGTAATAGGTTGCAGGGTCCCATTCCTAAATCAATTGCAGAGCTGGCGAATCTGACTACCCTTGATTTGTCTTATAACAACTTTAGCGGTGATGTAGAGGTTAGAATGTTTTCTAAGTTGAAACAGCTTTCTTATCTTTACCTTTCTTCCAATAACTTGTCTCTCACCAATACGGAAGGCAGTTCTTCCTTCCCACCTTCTATTCAGAGTTTAGACTTGTCTTCTTGTGGAGTAAAGGAATTAGATTTCTTAGCTGGAACCATCAATCTGTACAGGCTAGATCTTTCTAATAACATGATCCGCCAAAAGATCTCTGCCAATAAGAAATTGTATAGCTGGAGTGAAGATTTGAGCTATTTGAATCTCTCCTTCAACTCTATAACCGAGATCAGTGATTTTCATGCTCCAAAGCTGGATTTTCTAGATCTTCGCTCCAACTTACTTGGTGGTCCACTATTTGTTCCTCCTATAAGCACAGACTTTTTCTTTGCATCAGATAACAATTTCAGTGGAGAAATTCCTTCATCAATCTGCAGCATATCTGAGCTTCAAGTACTTGATTTGTCTAACAACAGATTAAGTGGTAGCCTTCCTCAGTGTTTAGGCAACATGAGCAGAGAGCTTTCAGTGTTAGACATGCATGGCAACAACCTTCAAGGGCAAATCCCATCAAACTTTTTAGCTGGCAGCAGTTTAAGAAGGCTCAATTTGCGCAATAATTTCCTTATAGGAACAATCCCCTTAGCCATATCCAATTGCAGAAAATTAGAAGTGGTAGATATTGGAAACAACCGTTTAAATGGAACATTCCCCTGGTGGTTGACAGAGCTTCCAAAGCTGCAGGTTCTAAGCTTGAGAGAGAACCATTTGCAAGGCCCTTTGACCATTTCACAAAAAGGATTAACATTCCCTGCTCTAAGAATTCTTGATCTTTCTCGGAATGATTTTACAGGTGACCTGCAACGGGAATTTTTCACTGCACTCAAAGGTATGATGAGGAAAGTAAAGATTGATCGCAACTTTCAGTTTGTTTATGAACAAACAGATGCTTACTACAAAGATTCGCTGGTGATAACACTAAAAGGGCAAGAGATTGATGTTGTGAGTGTTCTGTCAATTCTGACAACAATAGATCTCTCCAGCAACAAATTTGGAGGGGGAATTCCAGATGCTCTTGGAAATCTGATTTCAATTCAGGGGCTAAACCTTTCCCATAACATGCTTGAAGGCGTAATCCCCACAAAGCTTGGAAACCTCATTTCTCTGGAATCATTAGACCTGTCTTCAAATCTGATATATGGGGAAATTCCACAACAACTGGCAGCATTGACGTTCCTTTCTGTTTTGAACCTGTCTGAAAATCATTTGGAGGGCCGAATACCAAGAAGTAGGCAGCTTGATACATTTCTAAATACTTCGTATTTAGGAAACGATGGACTGTGCGGATCCCCATTATCAATACCTTGTGGTGCAGCTCAGACTCCAGCAGCAGGGGGCTTGGACTGGGAAGAAGAAGAAGACGAGCATGACGGCTTCATAAGTGGCTTCACCTGGCAAGCTGTAGTTATTGGGTTCGGGAGCGGAGTGGTGATCGGATTGAGCATGGGATTCTACAGCTTTATCACTGGCAAACCAAAATGGTTCAACAAAATTGTGGAAGAAGAAGGCAGGAAGTGGATCAAAAAGAAATGGCCAAAGGAGGTTAGATGGCTGTCTAAATCAGGAAACTAAGCTTACATTTTCAGATGCTAAAAAGGAGATTGTGTGACATGTTTTCAGATAAACATCATCTAAATCCATAAATAATAAATTCCATCTTGTAATCTCTAATTTCTGCATTTTCATGCCAACGAGTTTGGGGAACCTGATTTCAATTCAAAGACTAATAGATTCGGGGACCGAAAATCCCAACCTAAACGCAATCTTTAACTTGTTTAGAATTCTTAGACCTATCCTTTAATAAAAAACATGGGGAAATTTCACAATAACTGACAGCATTGACGTACCTTTCAATGTTGAATCTGTTCGGTTATCGGAAGGTGTGCAATTTGATACAATTGAGATTCCTTCATATGCCGAAATCTGGCGGTGCTACAGCGGCGACGGCGAGGATTTGATGAGCCGTGGTGGCGATTGGATGTGAGCATTGTCACTGCAAAACTATAATGGTTTGACAAAACTGAAGAAGAAGAATGCAGAAATTGGATAAAAATGAAAGCTTTGGCTCAATCAATCTGTTTCAGGCAGCTTAAGGTTTGAATACTGTACGCCTTTATAGTATCCCTCTTCCCCAGTTTCCAAAGATTTGATTTTCCTTTATTTTAGAAATTAGCGTTTTGACTCTGACTCCTTCAATTTTCTAGCAATGTCCTTAAAAGAAAAACATAGAAAGTATGAACATTGAAACCCCATATGTCGTAGTTATATTTGCCCCTTTCTTGAAAAATGTTAATTAATTATGTGACAAACACAAGTTATAGTGAGAAGATCTTCGGTGAGACCGTCCTACCATAAGCTTATGGTAGGACGAATGATAGTTCATGTGTTTAATGGATTTGTTCATGTGTTTCACAGCTTTGTTAATTCATTTACATATTGTTACAGATTATAACAAACAAAATTGTGAAACACAAGAACAAATCTGTCAAACACATGAACCCAACTTATAACAAACAAAACTGTGAAATACATGAACAAAACTGTGAAACACATGAACAAATCTATTAAACACATGAACTATCATTCGTCCTACCATAATCTTATGGTACGACGGTCTCACCCAAGACTTTGTACAAGTTATATGAGATGAACACTTTAAGAACACATGATATTAAAATTTTAGGAAAATCAAATATGACAATGTTCTAGCTAATTCATCATTTAATTTTAAAATAAAAATGAAATTTTAACTAAATATAAAAATCATTGGGACTAGTGGAGTTAGTACTACCTAAATTATCATCTTCAACAAGCCATTTTTCGCAATATCCATGCTTTCTCCACGTCGAATGTCTGCATTGAAAATTGCCATCATGTCCGTTGGTTGACTTTTAAGAAAATGTCAACTCTGGTCCAAAGTCAAAAGTCATTCTTTACAATCGTACAAACCAAAAAGCGCGGGCAACTAACTAACTGATTGGAAATGACTATGAGTTCCCAAATTAAACAAATTCATCAAAAACAAAATTCCTTTCGCGTTTTCCGATTTTCAATGTTTTGTTTAGGGAATTTCCGGGTCGTCTCCTTCCTCGTTCTCTCGGGTTTTCCCCAAACAGAGGAATCCTTCAAACGCCATTGACATTCTGATTCATTCATCGTCAATTACCATTAAAAAAAACCATGCATTTTGTCCCCTTCCTCTTTCTGACATATAAATACACGTACAGAATCAGGGTTGTCCGGTGAGGCGGAGAAGATGGGGAGCTACAATTATTACAGGATGTTCGGTTGTTTCAACCGAAAGTTCAAGATCAGCGAGACGGAGCCGCCGCCGGACGTGATGAGCGCGTTCCACCGGTACGCCGCCGGCGAGCAGCACATGTCGGCCGATCAGTTCGCCAGGTTCCTCGTCGAATACCAGGGAGAGGCGGTTTCCGACGCCGACGCCATCCTCCGCGACGTCATCCACCGCCGCCACCACATCTCCCAGTACACCCGCCACGCCCTCTCCCTCGACGATTTCTTCTATTTCCTCTTCCAGGATGATCTCAACGCTCCTATTCCTTCTCAGGTTTTCCCTATTCTTTCCAATTATATTTGTTTTTGTTTTGTTTTTATGATTCTGATTTGAATTTGCACTCCAGGCGCACCATGATATGACAGCTCCATTGAACCATTACTTCATTTTTACTGGTCATAACTCCTACCTGACTGGAAACCAATTGAGCAGTGATTGTAGTGAAATTCCGATCATAAGAGCGCTCGAAAGAGGTGTCAGGGGAATTGAACTAGATTTGTGGCCTAGTTCCAATAAGGATAATGTGCATGTTCTTCATGGAAGGTATGTAAATGCCATAACCATAACGTCGATTTTAGCAGTTTGGAAATGAAAGAGACATGATGATCATGAAATGATGATTCTTGGTTTACACAAAATGTTTGTTTGTTTATCTGCATGAATTCCGAGGTATGAAAATGGTCTTAGTTCCATTTCCATACCCCGGATTTCATGCATATAATTAGACATTTTGTGTAAAGCTAGATGCCTTGTGCTCTTAGGATGTTGTAAGGACTAGCTTCCTCGAAAACAAGTTTTGCAATCATGGATATCTTGCTGAAACACTCTCATTAATCATTGTAGTTATGCATTCCTAGAATCATTTGTATGATTCTTGGCCTAATCAATTGCAGGACACTGACCACTCCAGTTACACTTCTAAGGTGCTTGAAGTCTATAAAGGAACATGCTTTTCTGAACTCTCCATACCCTGTAATAATAACACTGGAGGACCATCTCACTCCTGACCTCCAGGCTAAAGTTGCTGAGGTTCGAATTTCCGACATTATTCTCTTTCTGCTATTGTAACCATAAGCTCCAAAATGACTCTTTCAGAGTGATTTTCTCTTTTTTGCCTCTATCTAGATGGTCACACAAGTGTTTGGAGAGATGCTCTACTATCCTGAGTCTGGATGCTTAGTAGAGTTCCCATCACCGGAAGAGTTGAAACACCGAATCATTCTATCAACGAAACCCCCAAAAGAATACCTTGAGACAAAGCACAATAAGGAAGAAGATGTCCTACCAGTGCTGGAAGTGACCTCGTCTGAAGAGGAAATCGGTCCGAGGGATCCACAAGAGAATACAAATAAGACAACTAAGCCCTTATTTCACTTTCTGGGCTTCGAAACGCCAGAGCATATACTTCACTCAGAAAATGATGCTGAGGTAAAGAAACTGCTGGAGAAGTTTCATCATTGTCCCCTCATTTTAGTTTCTGATCTGCATTTCTCTTCTTTCAGAGTAGGAGTCATGAAGATAGTCAACATGGAGGCCTTGAAACTCAAAAGTCATCTCGCTTAGCTCGCCTTTCTGCTATGAGTCCTGGGAAGGCAATGGACGCGTTGGATGCACCAGATTGTGCTACTCAATCAGAGAACAATGTCGAGGTTTAAAAAAGCTGTGAAATATCCATGTTTTTTGAGGTGAGGTTCATGATTGTTGTATTCTGAACTGCATTCTCCTTTTTCAGTGCAGAAGTGATGAAGATGGAGACCTTCGAACTCCAATATCATCTCGGGCTACGCCACCTCAGTTTAAGCGTCTCACTGCTATGAGTCCTGGAAAGGAAATGGATGGATTAGATTCTCTTGAGAGTATAACTCAATCAGAAGATGATGCCAAGGTATTATGAAGTTAGAATTATCTTCATTGTGATTTGTGACTAATGTTTTTCATATATGCTGAGTTTTTCTTGTGAATTATAGGGTGAAAGTGATGATGAATATGGAGATTTTCCCACACGAAAAGCTTCTCAGCTTGCGCCACCACAGTATAAGCGCCTCATCGCTATCCATGCCGGGAAGGCAAAAGATGGGGTGAGAAATGCATTGGCCACCCCTTATGAGAAAGTGCAGCGTCTTAGTTTAAATGAACAAGAACTTGAAAAGGCGGTATCTTCATATCCAACCGATATTGTGAGGTATTTTGTTGCTTCCTTTTCTTCTCAATTTATAACCATCTTGTTGCATTGATTTGAGTTGATGTTGTTTTGATTTCTAGATTTACACAGAGAAATATACTAAGAGTGTTTCCAATGGGAACTCGAGTCACCTCATCGAATTTCCACCCAACTATTGGTTGGATGCATGGAGCTCAAATGCTCGCGGTTAACATGCAGGTTAGTTTACATTACACATCATGATTTTTCTGTCTATTCCACTTAGGTTGAAAGCTATATGTTTTTTTTCTGTTACAGGGGTATGGAAAATCACTATGGCTGATGCATGGGATGTTTAGAGCTAATGGAGGGTGTGGCTATGTTAAAAAGCCCGAATTTCTCATGAAAAGGGGCGCCAACAACGAGTTATTCGATCCTAAAGTAACATTGCCAGTTAAGAAAACTTTAAAGGTGAGTGACACTTTGTTTGCCAGGGCTTATAAGCTGTTTTACTCATAAGCTTACGCAATTTTAGTGTTTGGTAAACCAGCAAAAAAACTCAAATGTTAAATGACTTCATCACACTTCTGATATTGTGTTTGGACAGGTAAGTGTGTATTTAGGCGATGGATGGCGATTAGATTTCAGCCATACTCATTTCGATTCATATTCACCACCGGACTTTTACACAAAGGTGAGTGACTGAAAATAGCTTTGCATTTTTGATGATATTGAGGGGAAATGCAGCAATGCTGATTTTTTCTTGGTGGCCTGAATGACAGCTGTACATAGAGGGAGTTCCAGCCGATGAGGCGAAGAAGAGGACTAGGATAATCGAGGATGAATGGGGCCCGATTTGGGACGAAGAGTTCACATTTCCTTTGACAGTTCCTGAGTTAGCTTTGCTTCGAATAGAAATCCGGGAGTATGACAGGTCCGAGAAAGATGATTTTGGGGGACAGACATGCTTGCCTGTCTCCGAGTTGAGACCTGGGATTCGGGCAGTTCCGATGTACGACAGAAAAGGAGAGAAGCTTAAATCCGTGAGGCTTCTTATGCGGTTTCAGTTCGTATGATCATCGTAACATCATAGTATCTTGTAAATGTACAGCTTCTGCAATCCTGCAACTCTAGTTATTAGTCTTGTAACAAGTAAAGTTGTATTTTCTTCATCTTAGATTAGTTGGTACAAAGTTAAAGTGAAGTTTTTGCACAATTTAAGGATTGCACGTTGTGATAGAGAGAGGCGAATCCATGGATATACTCTTTATATTATAGCATATCCATTTGACTGTAAAGTGCAAGCTGTGAAATGTTCGTTGGCTTCAAATGATTTTGGTTTGCCGACACTGAAACGAAGACAAACGTCTCATTCAAGCTCTATTTGACTGGTCCATTTAAGTTTTTTAGATATTTGTATTCAACCTCAATGGCAAGCAAATAATGTGACATGTATAACACTCAACTACTAGTTTTTTTTTTTTTTACTCAACTACTAGTCTACTACAACTACAAAACTATAAAGGTCCAATGAATTATATCGAAAAAAATGAAAGTCCAATGAAAAAAAATCTACTTTGGCTATCTATTAACCTTTTCAATTTAGTCTCATGTGCTCTTTTCAATTTAGTAGTTGGTTACATTGATGTATTATTTCTTATTTGGTTTACAAACTTGATGCTCCTTATTCAACTCTTGGTATCTTTAAGCACCACTTTGTGTTTCAAGATTTTTAGGCGGATACAAATTCATTTATCGAATAAGTGATGATAATACCGGCCCAGAGCCCTGCTGGGCCAAGAAGAGGGCCCGCAGCCCAGAACTAACGGAGAGGCACATTTCCCGGTTAGAGACATGTCCGGACAAGAAAGAGGACAGATGATGACAAGGGAGGTGGTCCTGCAGCTTATCTTCAAAGCAGGCAAAGCACAGCTATAAATACTAGCCTCAAACAGTGAACAAGGTATGTGACTGATATCTCTCTACTTTATATTGAGAACCCCTTCCGTATGTCTACCTTCTCCGCTATCCCCATCTCATCATCACGCCGGAGCTTCTTCCCCGGGACGCCTCCCGGGGATTGTTTTGCAGGATTGTAGCGGGCCGACTAAGAAGGAGACCCGGGTAGCGTCAACCCCCGGAGACGGACGGATTCGGTAGCATCAATTGGCACGCCCGGTGGGACCTTTCCACCTTCGCATGATGGAGTCGCCAAGGAGAGGGCGTGGGCGCCCGAAAAAGAACGCGGCACCTTCAGGGGGTGGTTCTCTTCCACCCCCGGGAGATGATGTGACCTTGAGGCAGTTGCAGGAGGAGGCTAGACACCAGCGGGAGCTAGGGGTACCGCAGGATGGCCACGTGGAAACTGCCTCTGACGAAGCCGACTCGGAAAGAGAGTACCAGGAGGAGCAAGGACCAAGGCCCGCCGGGGGAGGCAGTCCCCGGGCCCAGGGGCCTGAAGCCCGGGAGAAGGGGCAATCCTTAGCCGAGGCGGAGGAATTGGCGGCGTTGGAGTTCATGAGAGCCAACAAGGAGTTGTACCGCCAGTGGGTACTCTCTACCCGGGAAAGTCGTAGGCGGAGGGAACCTGGGGGAACCCGGCAGGCCCTCTACGGGGGTACCAAAGAGAGGTTATTGACCTGGACGGAGTCGTTCAGCCGCCAAGGATACAGGGGCGTGTGAACTCTTCCACCGTCCCACCTTCTTTCCCTCCGAGTTTCGGGGTCGGAGGGGGAGTGGCTACGGGACAACAATCGAATTTGGTTCCACACGCTCCACCCTATTACCCGCGTTCCAGCTGGGGGGCGGGACAAATTGGGTATGGCCTGCCAGCCATGCCGGCGGAGTCGTTGGGTTATCAGGCCCCTGGAACCCAGGGGAACCCGATCCAGTATTCCATGCCCATGCATGGATCAATGGGGATGAACTACGGTTACCCGGAGAGATACTATCGGGAGGACGATAGGACGCGGGGCTATCAGGTGGCGCAGCAGGACCCCAACTCTTTGGAGGCTCGACTAGACAAACTGGTGGGAAGAAACGGGGCTAAACCTACCTCCCCTTGGGTCCCTCGAGTGCTTGCGTACCCATGGCCGCCGGGCCTCCGGACCCCGGAGGGAATCCCAACATACAATGGAGAGACAGACCCGGAAGAGTTTGTCAGGACGTACCAGAACCTAATGGTGTCAAGGGACTTCCCAGAGGAATTGAGATGCAAGTTGGTGGTCTGTTACCTGAGAGGAAACTGTCTTTCGTGGTTCGATTCCTTGCCCCGAGAAAGCTTCAGAGATTATTACGATTTCTCTAAGGCTTTATTGTTCAGATACGCCGGGTTAAAGAAGGAAGGAAAGCAGCTGACTGAGCTTCTGGCCACCCGGTAGAAGGCTGCGGAAGGGTCAATGGAATACTATCGAAGGTACATGGACGACAGCATGAAGGTCGTCGACAGGCAGCAGCAGGAGAAGGCGGTGATTAGTGGGTTTATAAATGGCCTGAGGGATATGGCGTTGTTCCAGAAGTTGATGGAAAACATCCCGAAAACCTTTCACAACCTGCAGATGGCGGTGCAACTGTACTGTGCGGTTAATGATGCCACGCGGAAGAGAAAAGAAGAATCTGGGGGATTCCTCCCAGATAAGATGGAAAGAAGGAGGACGGTTGACCCAAGTAGAAGGGACCCTGCTCCCGCGCCGGTAAACCAGGCAAGAGCAGACAGTTTCCCCCCGCTCAGCAAATCCCGAACGGAGATCCATGATATCCACAAGGATTTGTTCCCGGATCCATTACCTATCCAAGGGACCCCGTCTAGGGAAAATGCGGACAAATGGTGCGCCTATCACAAGTCTTATGGACATTCGACAGAGGGGTGTAGGATGCTGAGGAACGAGATAGAAAAATTGATAGAGCGGGGACAGCTGAAAGATTGTGTGGCGATGGAAGCAAAGAAGGAGAATCCTCGGGACCAGCCTCAAGAGCAGCCTCGGAGGAGGTGGAGGCCTAACCCGGGGAGAGGAAACGGGAGAAACCAAGGCAACAGGGCCCCGGGGAGGCCTGCCATAGCTGCCGCACCAGTCCAAGCTGTGGAGCCTGCCCCAGTACCCAACAGGATGATCAACGTGATAAGTGGAGAAATTGGAGAAGCATGCCAGTCAGTTTCCGCTATCCGGGCTCGGACGCAATATGTTCTCCCGGGGGAGATTCAGGGAAAAAGATTTCTCCCCGAGGAGCCTCTCACTTTCTCTGAAGCGGATGCAGTCCCGCCTCAGATACCCCATTCTGACCCGATGGTGGTAACAGCGGAGATTGAAGGTTTCTTGATCAAGAGGGTGTTCGTAGATGACGGGAGCAGTGTGGAGATCATGTTCGCTTCCTGCTTTGATCAATTGGGAATTGGGAGACAGAACTTGAAACCCCCTTCATCTCCCTTGTCAGGATTCACTGGCAAACCTGAAGTCCCTCTAGGAGTTATTCCCCTCGCAGTATGTATGGTGGATGAGAAGGATCGGAGCAAGAGGGTCTCAGTGACGTGCAACTTTGCGGTTATTGATGCACCCACACCATATAACGTAATCATAGGAAGACCATGGCTAACCCAAGCCCGGGCAGCGAGTTGTCTGTATCTGCTGATGATGAAGTTCCCCACTGCGAAAGGTGTGGCGATCGTGCGGGGAAGTCAAGCAGTAGCAAGAAGTTGCATGATGACGGCGGTCCGGGACGCAAAGAAAGCAGTAGGGGCGGTACATGGAGAAGTTCCCCGGCAAGAATTGGAGGAAATGCAGGTGGCGGACAAAGAGACGGTCACGGTGGGAAAAGACCTCCCGGATGAAGTAAAAGGCTCACTGAAGGAACTCTTGGCCAGGTATCAAGGAGTATTCTCATGGAGCCCGGAGGACATGGTGGGGGTGTTGCCAGAGTTGGGGGTACACAAGCTGAACATAAGCCCGGCAACAAAACCAATCAGGCAGAAGAAAAGACCTGTAGCCCCGGAAAGAGTGGAATTTATAAAGAATGAAGTAAAGAAGTTGGAGAAAGCCGGGGTGGTCGAGGAAATCATCTACCTGGAATGGATAGCTAACCCGGTCTTAGTAAAGAAGCACGATGGAAGCTGGCGCATGTGTATCGACTTTACAGATTTGAATAAATGTTGCCCCAAAGATAGCTATCCTCTCCCAAATTTGGACCGGCTGGCAGAGGCTATCACGGGGTACTCGGTGCTGGCCTTCTTCGATGCACATAAAGGGTATCACCAAGTGCAGATGGATGAGGCGGACAAAGCGAAAACCTCCTTCATCACCGATTTCGGAACCTTCTGCTACAAGAAAATGCCCTTTGGGCTGAAGAACGCGGGGGCTACGTATCAGAGAATGGTGGACAAACTCTTCAAGGACCAAGTGGGAAGAAACATGGAGGTGTATGTCGACGACATGGTGGTCAAAAGCAGGGCTTACGGAGCTTTCTTGAATTACCTGGAGGAGATGTTCGAAAAGCTAGAACGGAGCAATCTAAAGCTGAACCCCACCAAAAGTACCATTGGAGTGGGTGCGGGGAAGTTCTTGGGTTTCATGGTGTCAAGTCGGGGCATCGATATTAACCCGGAGAAGGTAGAGGCCATAGCTAAGATGACCTCCCCCAGGTCGGTGAAAGAAGTACAGCGGTTGACAGGGTCTCTCGCGGCTCTCAGTCGATTCCTATCAAAGGGGGCAGATAGGCAGTTGCCTTTCTTCAACATTCTCAGGAGGGCCAAGGCGTTTGAGTGGTCCGGAGAATGTGAGAAGGCGTTCCAAAATCTGAAAGAGCACCTTCAACAGTTGCCAACTTTAAAGAAGCCACTCCCGGGGGAGGAGCTTTTTCTGTACATAACAGCGTCCCGGGAAGCGGTAAGTGCCGTGCTAATCAAAGAAGAGGAGGGAAAGCAGCACCCAATCTATTTTGTTAGCCGGGCACTTCGGGGGGCAGAAACTCGGTATACTGACTTGGAGCAGTTGGTTCTGGCACTGGTGCATGCTTCAAGGAGGCTTAAACCCTACTTCCAGGGCCATCCCATAGTGGTCCTTACCAATTACCCGCTGAGACAAGTCATGTTCAAGCCGGAGGCATCAGGGAGAATGATGAAATGGGCTATAGAGCTAGGAGAGTATGAAATCCGGTATGAGCCAAGAAGGGCTATCAAGGGCCAGGCCCTAGCGGACTTCTTGTTGGAATCAGAAGCAAGGATAAACGAGGAACAGGAGACGCTTAACACTCCGGAGAACATGACTAAGGCTGAGACAGACCCGGCCTGGAAGTTATATGTGGACGGATCGGCACACTCTCGGGGCAGCGGAGCGGGAGTACTGTTAGTCATCCCGGAAGGGAAGGAGTATCCCTACGCAGTCCAATTCACTTTCAAAACAACAAACAATGAAGCTGAGTACGAAGCTTTGATCGCGGGATTAAGGTTGGCAAAGGAGATGGACATCAAAACTCTCACGGCACACAGTGATTCCCAGATTGTGGTGCAGCAGGTAAAGGGAGAATATGAAGCCCGGGAAAGGAGCCTGCAAAAGTACTTGGAAGCGGTGAAGCCTCTGATAGCCGGGTTTAAAACCTTCAACTTGGTTCAAGTTCCCCGGGAGAAGAACAGTAAAGCAGATGTTTTGAGCAAGTTGGCTTCCTCAGAATTGAAACCTGAGCCCGACCAAAAGTTGTACTTTGAGGTACTAGGAAGAAGGAGCTACCAGGAGAACGATCAAGTAATGCTGGTGAACGAGGAAGAATCCTGGATCACGCCCATGCGGGCGTACCTAGAAGAAGGAACCACCCCGGAGGATAAGGCTCAGGCCCGGAAGCTAAGAGTTAAGGCGCCTAAGTATGTGATCCAGGGAGGGGAGCTGTACAAAAGAGGGTACCTCCAGCCTTTGCTAAAGTGTGTAGAAAGGTCGGAAGGCCGACACCTCATCCGGGAGGTGCACGAGGGATCTAATGGGAGCCACCAAGGGGCTCGCACCTTGGCCAAAAAGATCTTAAGGCTGGGGTATTACTGGCCGACGTTGTTCAAAGATGCGGAAGAACATGTACAGAAGTGCTTGGCATGCCAGACATTTGCCTCGCTAATCCATGTTCCCCGGGAGGAGTTAATCGGAGTCATAGGAGCTTGGCCGTTCAGTAGGTGGGGAATTGACTTGGTGGGACCATTCCCGACTGCCCCGGGAGGAGCCAAGTACTTGATTGTGGCAATCGATTACTTCAGCAAATGGGTGGAGGCAGAACCGCTCACCAACATACGGGGACTAACCTGTGTTAAGTTTTGCTGGAAGAACATCATTTGTCGATTCGGCATCCCGAAGATTATAGTCACAGACAATGGGGCGCAGTTTGAGAATGATCCTTTCAAATCATGGTGTGTCAAGTATGGTATAGAGCAGAGGTTGACATCTGTATACCACCCTCAGGCGAATGGGCAAGTGGAAGTTACCAACCGTACCATCATCAAAGGATTAAAAACTCGCTTGGAAGGCGCGCGGGGAAATTGGATTTGGGAGCTGCCCAGTGTTTTTTGGGCCCACCGGACTACAGAAAGCTCGGCTACCAGGGAATCTCCATATGGTTTGGTGTACGGGTCGGAGGCAGTGATACCCGCGGAGATTGGGATCCCGAGCCCCCGGACTCAATACCAGCACCCGGAAGAAGAAGACGATGGACGGCGCCTTGACTTGGACCTCCTGGAAGAAAAGCGAGAGAATGCGGCACTTCAGGAAGCCAAGGTGAAGGAGCGAGTAAAGAGGTATCATGACAGAAGGGTGCGGAAAGAAGCTTTCATCCCAGGAGACTGGGTAATGAGGAGAAACGATAAGAGCCGCCAAGCTCCGGAGGGCAAACTTGCACCCAACTGGGAAGGCCCATACAAGGTAAATGAAGCATACCCGGGAGGGAGTTATGTGCTGGAGGACAAGCAGGGGAAGGAGATCCCCAGAAGATGGAATGTAGCTAATTTAAGAAGGTTTTACGGGAAGTAGAGTACCCCGCATCGTACCTTAGCTACTAAGGCATGGATATGTCAGGCATGGATATGCCAGGCATGGATATGCCCCGCCCGGAAGCATGAACATGCCCGGAGAAATAACCCGACGTTTGGCCTCGTCCCGGGTTTAGAAAGGAAGATTTGTAAAAAGGGACCCATGGGTAGCTCCCATTTGGGTGCCCCGCTAGAGTGGACCCAGAGCTTGGATGAAGCCCGGGGATCAAGGAATGTAATGTTTACAGGGAAGAGTTAATGAAAAGGGTCTTTTCGAAAAACAATTTGATTCAATCCTCTTTAAATTACAAATCGCATGAACATGCGGTCATAGTCGTCGTGGGACGATTACATAAGCATTTTACATACAGGTGTTCCTATCTATTTGCTACTATACCCACTTGGGACCTGACCCGGAAGCACCCTCAGGGTTACCCGGGTGGAAACCCCCTCCGAAGAATTGTGAGGACAGGAGATCTTCGGCAAAGCGGGCATCCGGGGCTTGATTCCACGCAAGCTCCTCTTCCAATTGCGCGGTGTCTTCTTCGTTCAATTCGGGGATAGGAACAACCACAGATCCCTCTGGAAGCGGCTCCGCCAGGCGCGTTCTTCTTACCCCGGCAGAAGTAACAAACCAGTACTTAGGAAACATGTCTGCTGCACTTTTACCCTTCTCTTTCCGGCTAATACGAGTACCCTCGGCGGTCTTAACCCCCTTTGTGGTGACTCCAGAATTTGCAATCTCCCGGATGCGTCTTATCCGACGTGCCACCTCTTCCGGGTCAATAGATACAGTCATATCTTCGTATCTTTCATACGCCACATCCACCTCCACTCGGGCAGGGACTCGGCAAAGGCTAGAGGGATAGGGCTCAGCTTCTCCCGCGGCTATCTTATTATGCCATTCCACGACGTCCAGATAGGCCTTATGATTAGGAGCTCCCTCACCAAACTTCTTCGGGTTAACCTCCATGCGTTCCATCGTCCTGCGAACCCCAGCTGGAATATCGGTAAGAGGAGACACCACAACTAAGCCATTCTTGAGACCGAAAAGGTGGTAGGATAGCCGGGTGATTAGTAGAGCATCCTGGAGGACCCTATTCCTATGAGTAAGGGACCGATTCTCCTTCTCAAAGTCGCAGAGAAGCCGGTTCTGAGCGGAGCGGGTCTCCAATGTCCTAAGTTTTTCCTGCGCCCGCTCTAGTTCGCCCCACACCATACCTAGCTCCTTGGCGGTACGATGACGAGAATCGTCCTGAAGGGCCTGCAACTCGGCGATGGTCTGATGGGAATTCAAGGCCTCCCGCATATGATCAGAAGCTAGGTCGAAGCAGTGATTCAGCGAGCCAAATTTGTTTTTAACAGCTTTAAGAAATGATACTAATGCCTGGATGGACCCGAACTCATGGACAAACGCACACAATCCAGCCTCAGACATGGGCCGGGTAGCTTGATCGCCTCCAAACCTCCAATGAGCCAGCTTCCTTTGAAGGAATGAGCATTGGAGGCACCCAGCGCGGGGGAGAGAGAAGTAAGTACCGGAAGAACAACTAGGATGAGGGAAAACAAAAGGCATGGATCCCCGCGGGAGATCTCCTTCCAAATGGCGCTCAGACTACAAAAGATAGTAACTTCATTAAATTAAAGGGTAGAACTTATATTAATCAAAATGGGCACCAAGGACAAGTTCTACATGTGCCTCTCGGGGAGGAAGATTACAAAAGACTTAAAAACTACAAAAAATAAAATAAAATAAACTAGAGTCTAGAGGAATACATTATCCTCGGTAGGGCCTCTTTCTCCCGGGTTAGCATGAGCGCCCTTCCATCTCCTTTCCAGTTCAGCTACGTCCGCATCAGACCAGTTGGGACCGCAGTAAGCGGGGGCATCCACCCTTGGCTCGTCTTCCGGGCGCTCAGGAAATCCCACTTTCCGGATAGACTTCCGGGATTGATAGAGCAAGTCGTCCTGCCCCCTTGGAAGCCCCACAACGTATTCACCCGTCCTCCCCTCAACAGCCTGATACCCAAAGTTGTCAGGTATAGCGCAGAACTCTTGGTAAATTTCAGCCCAGTGAGGCGTTTCCGGGACTACCCCATAGGCATTGAAGCGTTCCGGGCCGGGGGATTCAGGGATAGCAGCCTCGTTGATCCCCAGAAGCTTGACCTTCTTAATGTCTGAGGCTGAAGGGGCCCGGGAACACATCTTCAGCGAATCCCACAACTGGGGTACCAGGTTCTCCAGGTTGGCCTCCTGGAGAGATCTCTAGCGGTAGTTGAGCTGATCGCTTGCCTTGGGGCGATAGTAGGATGCTTGTGCTTCAAGGCGAGCAGGTCCCGGAAGCCAACCCCACAGACTGCGATACATCTCATGGCAGGCGTCAGCACTGGCAGCGGCGGCGATGCCCTCTAGCCTCTTGTAAAACTCGGCAGAATGGAGAACTTTTCGAACCACATCGTCCAAGGCTTCGAGCTGGGCCTCTTTCTTTTCCTTCTTAAGAGAAGAATATTTCTTCTCTACTTCCGCCAGTTTCTTTTCTTTCTCAAAGAGCTTTTTCTCCCTTTCGGCTAGCTTCTTCTGAGAAGCCTCCAGTCGGGCGGCCAGGTCATCCCGCCCGGCCAACTTCTCCCGGGCATCGAGGAGTTCCCTCTCCTTCTTAGCAAACAGACCCGCGCTATACTTAGAGTATGTCCGATTGAGCGCTTCTGCCAGTTGGGAATCTGCCAGGAGAGAGTCGGCGAAAGTGGTGGTCTACAAAATTCAAACAAAAATAAGATTATCCGGAAGGATAGAGGATAAAAGTAGTAATAAGCGACAAGGTTAGCGCACCTCTTCCCTTTGCTCAGGGATGGCTTGAGAGTTATCCCGTAAAGGAGAATTGGCGGGTGGAGGAGGAGGTGGGGCGGGGCCGCACTTTCCAACCTCTGACGGGAAGACGGAGGAGTTTCCTTGTCATCGGTTAATGGCCGCTTAAAGCGGGAACCATCCCCGCCGCTGTAAGTCGGGTGCTGGACGAAAGATTTCCTCCCCGGGGTAGGAGAGGACCCGGGGGCTTTCTGTTGGGAGGAAGGGCGTTGCTGACGGGCCCCTTGGGGAATGAACCCGGGGTTCTCGGTAGCCTCCACCCCGACCGGGGATGCCACTTGCTGCTCGGCTGGAGTGACCAGCCCCCGATGAGGATTCCCCTGCTGACTGTTATCCCCGGAAGGCATCTCTTCGAATGGCGTAGCGTCCGCGTGCAAAGTAGGCTGAACTGAAGTCAGGTAGAACAAAAAAAAATCAGAATGAAATACACATATATGTATATGAAAATAAAGAATAAAGCCTTTAATAGGCACCTCCAGCCGGCCACACAGCGGAGACGGTTGGAAGGGAAAAGAGTTTTTCAGGGTATATCCCGCGGGGCCAATAATAGCCCGCGTTCCCAGTCTTAAAGAAAGCGTCCATGTCTAGGGGAGATAGACGGAGGAAGTTATGATCGTTGGTGAGGTCTGTTGGAAGGGAGGAAAGGGGTTTCTTGTCTTCAGGAACGAGGGAATCGTTCCAGGGGGCATTGGATACACCTGGGAATCGCAGCGGAAGAAACCCTTCGCGAGGTACCCTTTGGCAGATCTGGGCTTACTCTTCATGAAGTCCTTCGTCCCGGAACGGATTACAAAAGAAAATACCCCCGGAAAGGACGCATGAGCACGTCGAAGGGCATAAAAGGATCGGAAGAGAAGGAGAGAGGAGGTAACATTGCATCTAGCGCAATTAAGTAAGAAGCCCAGTACCAGTACAACCCCATTGGGGTGTAGTTGGGCCGGGGCCATTCGATAGAAGTTGAAAATTTCTGAAAAAAGAGGAGGAAAAGGAAGGCTGAGCCCGTATTGGAAGTGAATCCGGGGAATGCAAGGCACTTCCCGCTCGGACACCCCCGGGGGAAGTTTTGATAAAGATGCATCCAACGGAAAAGGGATAAAGCAACGCCTAACTAAATCTAGAACATCCATATCTAAGGAAGGGGGAGGCCCGGAGAGATTAAAAAACCGATGGCTAGAAGGCTTTACTCCGTGGGTAGGACCCCGGGGAGCATCATTGCCAACTTCCTCATCGAAAGCTTCCCCATCTGGATCCTCCCGGGGGAGATGGAAACGCCGGGTGGGGGATGAGCCCGCCCCATCTAAGGCTGACACACTCGGAGCGATTAGCTCCGGGGAGGTGCTGAAGGCCTCAGGGGGGGTACTCGAAGAGGAACCCGGAGAAGGAATTGGATGGGGGGTTCGGAAATGAATTTCAAATTGGCTTTGAACCCCCTCGGTATCTAGAGAGGAAGCGATAATGTGCGGGGAACTCATGATGAAAGAGGAGCGGAAGAAGCAGATGAGGAGGGTTAGAGCTTACTTGTTAAGGAAAAGCAGAGCGTCTGGAAACGATGTGAAGAAAGTAATTTAGTGAGGAGGGTTAGGCCCCTTATATAGGGAGGTGAATAGGAAACGTCGCCTCAAAAGGAGGAAAAGCAATGATGACACGGGAAACAAGGTACTGATTAATGCAGAGGGGAAAAGACGGCGTTGTCAGAAACCAATTATAGCGCGGAGGAGCCCCACCAAAAGAAGTAGCAAAAGGAGGAGCATATAAGATCAGTCTCCCGCGTCAAGGAAACCCGGAAGACTGGTCTGGGGGGCTAGTGATAATACCGGCCCAGAGCCCTGCTTAGCCAAGAAGAGGGCCCGCGGCCCAGAACTAACGGAGAGGCACCTTTCCCGGTTAGAGACATGTCCGGACAAGAAAGAGGACAGATGATGACAAGGGAGGTGGTCCTGCAGCTTATCTTCAAAGTAGGCAAAGCTCAGCTATAAATACTAGCCTCAAACAGTGAACAAGGTATGTGACTGATATCTCTCTACTTTATATTGAGAACCCCTTCCGTACGTCTATCTTCTCCGCTATCCCCATCTCATCATCACGCCGGCGCTTCTTCCCCGGGACGCCTCCCGGGGATTATTTTGCAGGATTGTAGCGGGCCGACTAAGAAGGAGACCCGGGTAGCGTCTCCGGGGGTTGACGGACGGATTCGGTAGCATCAAGTGAATTTTTAGGCTGATACAAGTATTTTGTATCGAATAATACTACTCCAAGAATTGATCATTATGATTATCCAAGAATTGTTACTTTATTAAACCACCATAGTTTTTATTTTGGAAGCATTATGTTTTGGACTGCTGATGAATTATCTAGATTGAATGTCTAATCCAATTACTACTATAATATCTGACAATTTCCAATTATAAACATTTGATAAGAAAGATAAAATAAAGTGTGCAAAATAGTTTGAAGATGGGAAATGTTGAAATTTAAAATAGCTTTGCTTGGTTGAAATAGAGGAATGGGAATCGGAATGGGAATGATAATAGGGTATAATGATTATAGGGGTAATGATTATAATGTTGTTGTTTGGTTTGCATTAGGGAATGGCTAAAATTAGTAAACTAAAATGACGGAGTGGCTAAATATAGTAAACAACTAGGTAATGAAACTCATAGTTGTCAATTTTGGGGGGTTTGGATGATTGACCAGTTTTGGGTAATGAAGGTGGGCCCATATAATCATAATACTCAACCAAACACCCATACTCTATAATCAAACCCATTATCCACCTCCAAACCCCTCAACCAAGCACCCCCTTAGTTTTATGATTGTTTAAGGCATACTATGAATATGTTAAACTTTGAAGACAATCCATTCCTTATCCCAAAAATGGAATACGTGCCAAGAATAGATGGTAAACATCTCATTCCCATGACTCACAGTGTGAGCCAATCCTACACTAACATCAATGCAAGCAAATGCATCATCCACAAGATATCTCAACATTTGGGTCCCAACGCATATCAAACTCGTCTTCCCCGCTGGCCGGCCACCTTTATTTCCAAACCTCTCACAATGCTTAATCATCACCATTCTTATAATTAATCTCCCCTAATCCCCTGATTCCCAGCTTCAGCACCATTCCTTGCCATTTCCTCGTGATCTCGCTTTTCCGCCATTGCTGTACCTCGCCATCGATGTCCAAGCAGACCTTCAAAGTGTGCTTCTGCTTCCGGCGCCGTTTCCGGCTCGCCGCGGCGGAGGCTCCCGCCGACATCAAGTCTCTCTTCGCCGATTACTCCGTCAATGACTCCATGAGCGCGGAGGACCTCCGCCGCTTCATGGTGGAGGTTCAGAAGGAGGAGGGCGCCACGGTGGAGGACGCTCAGGCCGTTATTAATGGTCTCCGGGAGCTCAAGCACCTCAATTTCTTCCATCACCGAGGTATTCATCAGGAGGCATTTTTCCGGTATCTTTTCGGGGACATCAACCCTCCCGTTGATCCTAAGCTCGGGGTATGTTTCATGCGATTTTGTACTCGAAATCAGTAGTAGTATAATGTGATGAATTTGATGATTGATACAGAATGTCACACGTTGTTGTTCTTGTGTTTATTTAAAAAATAATGCCTTTACAGGTTCATCATGATATGAGTGACCCATTGTCCCATTACTATGTTTACACTGGCCATAATTCTTACCTCACTGGCAATCAACTAAGCAGTGACTGCAGCGATGTACCGATAATCGAAGCCCTTCAGAAAGGGGTTAGAGTGATTGAGTTGGATATATGGCCTAATTCCACGAAGGACGATGTTGAGGTCCTCCATGGAAGGTATACTATGAATTTTGTTGTGTCATCTGTTTATAGATTATAGATGCCTTTCATGTATGGACTATTGTCAGAAAGTCTGTATGGTATGTTGTTTGAGCTAAGATATTGTTCTAATCATACAGGACGCTGACTACTCCGGTTTTACTACTCAAGTGCTTCAGGTCCATTAAAGAGCATGCATTTTCTGTATCTGAGTATCCTGTAGTTATAACACTAGAAGATCACCTCACTCCAGACCTTCAGGCTAAAGTAGCTAAGGTTTGCACTGGCCTTTCTGTTGGACCGGTAATAACCTCTTTTTTGTTGCCTCCACTTTAACTGCTTAACTTGTCCAAATCTTAGATGATCACTGAAACATTTGGAGAGATGCTGTTCTCACCCGAACCAGATGGTCTTAAAAGCTTTCCCTCTCCAGAATCATTAAAAAGACGGGTTATGATATCGACTAAGCCACCAAAGGAGTACTTAGAGAGCTTGCCTCCCACTGAAGTGGAGAAAGAGGAGAAGGAGGAGAAGGAGGGAAAACCTCCAGCTGATGCAGAAGCATTGGGAAGAGAGGTCTCAGATCTTAACTCCAGGACCATTGACGTGGTCTGAGTGAATCTTTCATTTATTACACTACCTACTCACGGGATAAGTATATGTATATCTGATTAACAGTTTATGAGCAGGATGAAGATGAAGATGATGAGGAAGATGAAGTAGGTAGTAAACCCCAGCAAACTGCTTCTGCATATAAATGTTTGATTGCCATTCATGCTGGGAAGGGTAAGGGTGGACTGGATGAGTGGCTGAAGGTTGATCCTAACAAAGTGAGGCGTCTTAGTTTGAGCGAACTTCAGCTTGAAAAGGCTGCTGAAACTCATGGGAAAGTGATAGTAAGGTGCACCCCCCTTCATTAATGGTCATGTTTCTTGTTTGAAACTTTTTCCTTGCTTTGCGTGGTCAAATTCTAGGTGTTATATACAATGCATATATACATTCATTCCACTGAGTTTTACTGACTTGTAGAATGAAGCTTTCCAAAAGTAAATAAACATTTCTTGCTTTTTAGTCCCAACTGAACATATGAATTTGATGTCTTTATACATGGTCTTTCACACAGTATAGTAATTGAACATTGATCATTGATTGTTTGGGGGGCTCTTTATTCGTGTCGTTCAGGTTCACTCAGCAGAACTTGTTGAGAATATACCCGAAAGGAACACGAGTTGACTCATCCAACTACAACCCGTTAATAGGGTGGATGCACGGGGCTCAGATGGTAGCACTAAACATGCAGGTGAGTTAGAAATACAGGTTTTGTTCCGTGCAGGTTTTGCTATCACCATCAGCATTCGGTCTAACATTATTCTGCATCAGGGTTATGGAAAATCACTCTGGATCATGCATGGAATGTTCAGAGCGAACGGGGCTTGTGGATATGTCAAGAAACCAGCAATCTTATTAAATTCTGACCATGTCTTTGATCCGAAAGCTGTATATCCAGTTAAAACTAGGTTGAAGGTATATGTCCAGACATGAAACTTCCAAAACCCGAATCCTATCCTTAAAGTTATGTAGTAATTTATGACCCTCTTTGATTGCTCAACAGGTGACAGTGTACATGGGTGAAGGATGGTACTACGACTTCCGCCATACACACTTTGACACCTATTCCCCTCCTGATTTCTACGCAAGGGTAAAATCTCTTGATTTTTCCCGGCTTTCATGAACACAACTTTCACTATTATCTTACTCAGGTCTAATGAATCATGTCTGAACACACAGGTAGGGATAGCTGGAGTTCCTACAGATACAGTAATGAAGAAGACAAAGGTGCTCGAAGACAGCTGGATACCATCATGGGATGAAGTGTTTGAGTTTCCTTTGACAGTTCCAGAATTGGCGCTTCTTCGGGTTGAGGTTCATGAATATGATATGTCGGACAAGGATGATTTTGCTGGACAGACATGCTTGCCTGTTTCTGAACTAAGAGAAGGTATAAGAGCAGTTCCTCTTCGCACCAAGAAAGGGGATCTGTACAAGAATGTTAAGCTTCTCATGCGATTCGAGTACGTTTGAAGACAGCTGCCATTTGTGCAACTATTTTATCGGCAGTCATTGTATGTATAAGTGTGAATGTTTTGTCTGAACTTGCTCTTGTAAGTACGATGTGTATAGTTTGAATGACTATGGGGTTGAGAAAAGACCATCTTTTAAGAGCATTCACAATGTTTGTGAAATACGTAACACTTCTTGTGTACCATACTTTATAAGTTTAGATAAAAATAAGGTAAGAACCAACACTTAACAATGATAGTGTAGATTAAAAAACACTTTTTTATATTTAATACTGGCATTCTCAGGTCGCGCATGGCTCCAAACACTTGTGTGACCATCTAGATAGAGGCAAATAATCATTGCCCTCTACTATCATTGACCCTTTTTGTCCCTGCACGACCATTGCTCAAATAATGATCTATATGATACATATATTCCGGGAGTGGAATTAATGTGTTTAAAATAAGTGAATAAATATATATATATATATATATATCCGTACATTATTTAACTTTTTTTTTGAAATAAATGTACATTATTAAGGCCCTGTTTACCAGAGCTTATCTATAGATCAGTTCAGTTCAGTTCAGTTCAGTTCAGTTCAATTCAGTTCAGTTCAGTTCAATTCAGTTCAGTTCAGTTCAGTTCAGTGAAAATGCAATTTGATGAAATTCAGGTTAATTCAGTTATGCTGATTCCATTTTTCAATACATCAATTTTCACTTCAGTTCAGTTCAATTCAGTTCAGTTCAGTTCAGTTCAATTCAATTCAGTTCAATTCAGTTCAGTACATCAAGAAATAAGCTCAAGTAAACAGGGCCTAACTAATAATGTGAAAAGGGGAAATACACGTGGTAGTGCTCTGTGTAAATACGAGGTTGTGCTCCTATAAAAATCAAAACAAAAAGTTTCATCAAATGCAGTATCAAATTGAAAAATAAATTCAACACATTCTTTTCCAAATTTATAAAAAGGGCAATTGAATTTAAAAATAAAACCTTGGCTTCACAGAAAGATGTCATATGTATGCTTCTAACCAAAATATATCGTAACGAAAAAAGATTAAAACAACACGAAATGGTCACTATATAGAAAAATTACATGTAGATGAAGAGTTTTTGAGAGGATTAATAGCATGAATAAAACTGGAAAAACGGAATCAATTGAATAATGAAATCAATGGAATAATTAAAGAAGAAAAAGAGGAAGATGAGAAGGTGTTTCATGTTTAGAAATTGGAAGGCCACACAAACAAAAATAAAGTTCAAGAAATCATTAAGAAAATTAAAGATAGAAGAATGGATGGATGATTAATGACATTGAAGCAAATAATAGATTAATGAATATGAAATTGAAGAGGTGGGGGAATTAAGGAAAATAGAGAAACTGAATTGGTTGCAACCGCCAACCTGAGACACATACATGAGACATAGCAAAACCAGCTAAAACATGAGACATAACAAAAATAGCAAAACATTTAAATAACAAAAAACAACACCAACATTATTTACACAACATTTCATTCCATCATCTCTTATTGTCAGAGCAAGGATTTTCCCTTTAGGTATGCTTCCTCTACGTCACTTCTCTGGTCACTTGCACAAGGTGGCAAGGGTTAGGCATGGCGGCGTGATGCCGGTACCCGCTCTGACACCATAATTAGTACATGTTTGATGCAGAGCTATTATGGTATTAACGTGGTGAGGGCAATGAACTTACCCTCTCTCTCCTACTGTGTGAGGTTTATATACTCAATGGGTCTGGGCCCATCTGTCGATGCCGAGCCTGTGGCCACGGGCCTGAAGGGACTGTCAGCGAGGTGGAGCAGGCTTGATCGTGCGGGATGATCGCTACAGGATAATCCCTGACACTTATGTAAGCAAAATATTGGCCATCATACCTTGTTTTGTATAATCAGATCCATATAGAGAGGGGACATCTTCAAGAATCCATGAAAGCATTATTCTCCATATCGGGCAGCATAGAGAGCCTTGCAAGAGACCTTAAGCTCAGCATCCCTAAACAACACAAGACTTCCAAATCCCTCCATTTCCACCTGTTTGGAAAATAAATTCAAATTAGATATACATAACACAGTGCATACATCACTCCCAGCATGGATTACCCCATAAAACAGCAAAGAAAACGCCATAAAACCGCAGAAATGTTACCCCATAAAACATCACAAAACCAACCACAAAACCCTCCTCATATCACACAACCCTCCTCATATCACACAGTAGATGTTATGTTACCCAATACAAAACCACAATAAACATCAACAAACCAACCACATTTCTGAAACCCTTACTCTGTATAGAAGAGGCGGCTATGAAACTATTTCTAGGTCTCTAAGCTAAGAAACTATCTTTAGGGTTAAAGCAGCTAGTTTATTTGGTGTATACCATTATATTCAGTGGGCCCAAAGTGAAACGCAACAAGCCCAAAAGGTCCATATACACACTCACAGGAGACAGAGAAGGCTAAATAGCGGCCCAGGTAACAAAGAGTAAGGATCAGGTCAACATAATACCAAGAATAGAGCGGCACGATCATCCACGGATGGTACAACGTGGAGTACTCGTGGAGAGCTAAAACCGGGAAAGAAGTAGTATAAAAAGGGACACGCCCATCATGGAAAAGGTACACAACAAGAAACTGAGAATCTAGATTCATTAAAGAAGAGAACTGACTTTAGCATCGGAGCTTATTCCCGGGTTTAGCCGGGAATCTTTTGCAGGTTTATCTCCGGTTGTCCTCTGGGTGTTTATCATTGGAGTGAAAGAGAAGGAATCACATCAGTGGCGCCGTCTGTGGGGATCGTTTTTTCTCTTCTCCAATGGTTTCCACCAGAAATGGTCGGGGAGAATCTCACCACAATACCAGGTCCACATCGAGGACCGTCACCGAACGAAGAGGAAGAGATCGAGCTCTGAGCCAAGACAGAGATAACCAAGGTAGTCAAATGAATGGCCAAGGACGCGAACCGGTAAATGGCCAAGAAGAGACTCAGGCGAGCAGCCAGGACAGGGATTCTGATGATAGGGATTCAGATGAAAACTATGGCGAAGAAGCAGAGTCACCCTTAACTAATCGTCAAAAAGAGCAAAAAGAGTTCGAAGAATTTCTAGAAAACCAGAAGGCAAGGCTTTACGAACAGTTCAAAAAAACAAAAGACGATCGCGACAGGAACAGAAGAATAATACCAAGCGAAATCAAAGCCCAGCATTCGAATGACTACCAACAGCCGTTACAATACGAGGAAGAATTGAGAGACATCGTTGTAGGCGAATATAACGACGATTCGCCACTCTCCTGGGACATCCAGAACCTGCAAATGTCAGATAACTTCAAACTGCCATTACATGTGAAGGTTTACGATGGCACGACGGATCCAAAAGATTTCTTGCACTCGTACGGGAGCAGCATGCGCTTCAGGAATGCCTCACAACAACTGATATGCAAGGCTTTCCCGATTTTTCTGACTGGCCCAGCTATTACATGGTACGAAAGCCTACCAAAAAGAAGTATTAAATCATGGGCACAATTGTCGGATATTTTCCTAGGAAGATTTTATAGGAATCAAAAATTCGAGGGCACCATCGCGGACTTAGTAAACATCAAACAAGGCAGCGACAGTGTGGGAGCATACCATGCAAAAATGGTGATCGAAAGTTTAAGTATCAAAGATCTAACGTATCAAATGTTCTTAGGAGCCTTCATGAGTGGACTTAAACCCGGATACTTCTACAAAAAGCTACGAGAAGAAATGCCATCGAACGAACGCGAGTTACAGAAGCTAGTCGAGAAATATGTACGGTCAGAGGAAGCGAATGATCGAAAAATTGAGAACGAAAAAGGAGATAAACGAATCCTTGACGATGAATCAAAGTTGGGAGGAAAAAAGCTAAAAACAGTGTCTTCAACGAAAGCTAAGGAGACTGGAGGAAGAACATTCGTCACCACCCCCCTTACCAAGTCCAGGAAAGAGATTTGGCAGCTACATAAGGACCTTTTCAGTGACCCAAGGCCAATGTTAGCACCACCAGACAAGCGTTCGAAGGAAACATACTGTGCGTTCCACAGGGACCACGGTCACGACAAAGAGGAGTGCGTTTCGCTCAAAAGGCAAATAGAAGATAACCTACTACAAGGAAACCTCACCCAATACAAACGTGAAGGGGGACACGCGAGCAAGCAAGATATGACTAACACTCCAAACGGGGGAAAAATCGCGGCAGCAGTGGAACGGGTAGAGGACCATTCATACCGAACGACCGATAGGGTAATCTTATCCATCCATGGGTCAACAGAACCCATTTCAAACAAAGGATGGAAACAGAGGACCAGATACCTGCCGCCACAGGAACCTTCTGACAAACGGTTAAAATTATCGGAGGCTATAACGTTCGATGAGTCGGATGCGGTACCAAACGCATTTCCACACAATGACCCGCTAGTAATCGTCGCAAAAATTGGGAATTCAACGGTACATAGGGTGTTTGTGGACGACGGAAGCGCAGTTGACATACTCTTCGCCGATTGTTTCGACAAATTAGGATTCAAAAGAGATGATCTTAAGAAACCAGCATCCGCTCTAGTCGGATTCACGGGAAGATCCGAGATGCCTCTAGGACAGATTCAATTGCCAGTCACTATAGGAGAGGAAGGCAAAATCGTGACGATTATGTGCGATTTTGTAGTTATGGAAGCACAGAGTCCTTTTAACGCGATCGTAGGACGCCCATGGATGAACGCCGCGAGAGCAATCTGGTCACCCTATCATTTGGTTATGAAATTCCCCACACCAGCGGGTATAGCCTCAGTACGGGGAAATCAACAAGCGGCAAGGCAATGTATGGCGATTGCAATGAAACCTGCAACGAAGACAAAGGTACTTCCATCGGTCAATACAGTGGCAGTTTCACCCAACATTGACCTTGGTGAGCAGGCTGAACCATTCCAAGTCATAGAAGGAGACCCATCGTCGTTGGTTAGAGTGGGATCAAACTTGCCTGGCCCGGTAAGATTGCAAGTCGAGAACATACTCCGGAAATATGCGCCAGTGTTCGCATGGTCTATAATGGATATGGGAATGTGCGTTGATTACACAAACCTAAATCAACACTGCCCAAAAGACTGCTATCCATTACCAAAAATCGACAAACTGGTCGATGCAATAGCAGGGTACGAAGTACTTGCATTCCTAGATGCCTACAAGGGGTATCACCAAATCCTGATGGATCCCCTAGATGCGGAGAAAACAGCTTTCATTACAAGTGTAGGAGCTTTCTGCTACACTAAAATGCCGTTCGGATTAAAAAACGCAGGAGCAACCTACCAACGAACAATGGATAGGGTGTTCGCATCACAGATCGGACGGAACATGGAAGTCTACATAGATGACATGGTCATCAAGAGCTCAAAGCTGAATGATTTTCCACGGGATTTGGAAGAAACGTTCGCATCACTCCTCCTTATAGGAATGAAACTCAATCCGAAGAAATGTGTTATCGGAGTAGGAGCAGGACGATTCTTAGGGATACAAGTTTCGGCCAAAGAACTGAACCCAAATCCAGAAAGAATCAAGGAAATTCTGGATTTACCGCCACCCAGAAATATCAAAGGCGTCCAGATCTTAACAGGATACCTTGCATCCTTAAACCGCTTCATGGCGAAAGCGGCAGACAAGCATATGCCTTTTTTCAATGTCCTCAAAGGGGCAAAGAAATTTGTGTGGAGTGAAGAATGTGAAGCGGCTTATACACTCCTCAAACAAGAGATTCAGAGCCTACCATCGCTATCCATTCCACTGGCAGGAGAACCTCTATTCTTGTACTTGGCCGCATCATATAAATCAATCTGTTCGGTGTTGGTGAGAGAACACAACGAGGTACAAAAGCCTGTTTACTACACAAGCAGAATGCTAACGGTAGCTGAAATGAATTATAAGCCCATCGTGAAAATAACTTTGGCACTGGTACATTCGGTTCGAAGATTGAGAACATATTTTCAAAGCCATGCAGTAACCGTACTTACGGATCAACCGATTAAGCAGATACTGCAAAAACCAGAATCATCAGGGCGAATGATGAAATGGGCAATTGAGTTGAGTGAACACGACATAAAATTCACACCTCGGAAAGCCATCAAAGGACAGGCTTTGGCAGACTTTATGGCAGAAATGTTTTCATTGGACAACGGCATAACAAGTCATATGTCTCCAATACCTGAAGATAGAAACAAGGCAAAATGTGAAGACATAGTGTGGCTCCTGTATGTGGACGGCTCATCGAACAAAGAAGGATGCGGAGCGGGCGTTCTGTTGATAAGCCCGGAAGGCGACGAATTAAAGCATGCGCTGAGATTTGATTTCCACCTGTCAAATAATGAAGTAGAATACGAGGCAGTGATTAGCGGCTTGGATCTTGCCAATAAGATGAAGATCACGAGCGTCAAAGTATTCAGTGACTCCCAAATCGTGATAAGCCAAATACTGGGAGACTTCGAAGTGCGAGATAGCCAATTAGCAAAGTACTTGACTAAAGTACAGCAACTTATACCGTTGTTCGAGTACATCAAGTTTATCAAAATCCCCCGAGAAGAAAATCAAAAAGCGGACGCTTTGAGTAGGCTATCGAACAGTAGGTTCAGCGACCTACACAGGTCCACAGACGTACTTATTGACATAGTGCCGGTCAGAAGCACAGCTATCGTCACAGTGGCGGCGACAGCAATCGAAGAGCCAACTTGGATGACGCCTATCCGGTCCTTTCTCGAACACGAAACGCTTCCGAAAGATATAAAAGAAACTAGAGCCATACAACGAAAGGCATGCATGTATCAAGTAGAAGGCAGATTCTTATACAAAAAAGGACACTTGGTGCCTTGGCTGCGCTGTGTTACTCCAAGTGAAGCGCTACAAATTGTAAAAGATATGCATGATGGAAGTTGCGGATCTCATCAAGGAGCAAGTACCCTCGCTAAAAGAATCATGCGCGCGGGATACTACTGGCCTAAAATGTTCGCTGACACAAATGCATATGTCCAACGATGCCGCTCCTGTCAAATCAACGCAAATGACAGTCACATACCAAAAAACAGGTTAATCGGCATCCACGGAGCATGGCTGTTCGATAAATGGGGAATTGACTTCGTCGGTCCATTTCCAAGAGGGACAGGGAATGCCAAGTTCCTTATAGTCATGGTCGATTACTTCACCAAATGGGTCGAAGCGAAAGCTATCCCAAAAATAACAACGAGCGCAACGATAGCGTTCGTCTGGCAGAATATAGTTTGCCGTTTCGGCCTACCAAGAACAATCGTTTCGGATAACAGTACACAATTCACGAGTACCTCCTTCAAGGAATGGTGCGCATCGAAGAAAATTTCACAGAAATTCACTTCAGTCGCACACCCACAAGCGAATGGGCAAGTGGAAGTCACGAACAGGACTCTGTTGCAAGGAATTCAGAAACGGCTCTGCGGGAAACTCACAGGATGGGTGGAAGAACTGCCAGAAGTATTATGGGCATATAGAACAACGCCGCGAACGCCACATGGAGAAACTCCCTATAGTTTAGTGTTCGGCCAAGAAGCATTGATACCTATTGAGGTAGAAGTACTAAGCGAAAGAGTACAAAATTTCGACGAAACGGCCAGCAACGAAGCAATCAAGGGGAACTTAGATCTTCTGGAAGAACGACGAGAGAGCACCTCCGTGAAGCGAAATACAAGGAACAAATGGCAAAGGCTTACAACACGAGAGCAAGGGAAGTACGGTTCAAGGTGAACAGCTTAGTGCTAAGGAAGAACGAAGCCAGTTTGGCAGAAAAGACAGGGAAACTGACTCCTAGGTGGGAAGGACCATACAGAATCGTTGAAGCAAACCAGTCCAACTCATACAAACTGGAACGACTAGATGGGACCACTATACCGAACACCTAGCATGTGTCTAACCTAAGGCAATACTACGCTTAGAAATATGATAGTCATTTGTATAGGAGCCTTGATATGATCAGTGGCGGCATTTGTTAAGCGATTTCTCGTTTTTTTGTAGATATATAAAAAGAAAAACGCCAACTCTTCGGCACAAATCTCTTCCAACAATGAACGCTACTACGCAACGCGTAATAATCAAGCCCTACATGCACAAAGCAGGTCACGACACCTACTGTCAGCTAGACTTGCACTATGAATAAAGCGAATAAAGTAGGCAAATAAACCAAGTCACGACAATTATTTCAGCGAGACTTGTAAATCAAACGAACTCAAACAAATCGAGCGTAAAACCAAGTCACGACAATCTTGTCAGCAGGGCTTGTAACAAAACCAACTGCAACACACTGTGTTACCCAAACAAAGTGTATAGCACAGTACAAGTAATACTAAAAAACCTTTAAACCTAAACCCAAACCCTTATTTTACAAACTTAACGAGAACTACCCCTGCCATCGGATTGCCACCTAGAGACACCACGAGCGCTATGAGAGGGAGCCCCACGACGTTCGCTGGTCCGACTATGAGTAAATTCCTGATGACGACGAGCGCGAGAACGTTCGGGATCATTATCATTAAGACGAACCAACTCATTCCGCATAAAGACCACCGCAGGATGCTCTTGAGTATACCTAATAGTCGACAAGTTCTCCAGCTGATGCTGGTAATAGTCTCGAAGATCGACAATAGGTCCAGTCCCGTACTGATTAAGCAGGAGCCGCATAATAGCACAAGTCTTTTCGTAAGCTTCAGCATTTGCCTTAAGCTGCTGTATCTCTCGCCTCAAAGCCGCCATGTCATCCTCCATATCGAGGATATGTTCGGCTGCTTTATCCTCGATACGATGGAAAAATGAACCATCCCTCAAAACAACTTCATGGCGAACAGTTGCAGCAGCCCCACTACTCGACGAACCAGCCCGCAAACCTTCGCACTGAGCCTGTAAATTGCGCAAAGTATCTTCCAATTGAGAACATAGCTCCAATGCTCCTCGGTGCTTTCGAGCAACAGTTTCCGCTATCGAACATTGTTCGTCGTACTTCTTTTGAAACTCACCTATGAACCCGTTGAGATTAGTTATTCTCTCCTTTAAGTGGCGTTCGACTCCTCGCAGGTTGGAGATGGTTTTGATTTGCTCTTCAGACAGACGTTTCTCGTCAAGATACGCACGCTTAAACTCTCGGCCTTGAGTGACAAGGGTACCAATTTGAACACGATTATGATAAATGATATCGTTCTGCTGCGAACAAATCTTGTGCCACCCAAGACGCATCACATCCACCTGCTTCAGCAGAGCGGTCCAGTAATTTTCACGACGCCCAAATTGAGAAAGAACCTGATCAAGTTGTTTACCGAACCTCATAACCCAGTGGTAAGGACCGGCAGGAAGTCTAAGACTCGACATATAGATACAAACACCTCCCAAATCCCGACGGCATTTTTCTATTTCATCACGAAGTTCGAACACTTCCTCTTCCTCGTACGCAAACTCCTCATCATCGGCTGAAGGAGACGAACAACAGCCTTCGTCGGTGGTAGTTTCGTCAGTATCAGATAGGGCAGAAATCTGCTGCTGAGCGCTAATCAATTTTTCCCAGTTTAAAACATCAAGTGCAATTCGTCGGTTCTTTTCAAGCCATCCTAAGTCCGATATCTTGGAAAACACATTTTCCAACCGATTTTGAAGCAAACCGATAGGAGTTGATTCCCTGAGTACAACAGCATCAGTACTACTCCTCAACTGGCAGACTTTAACACAGTCGTTCCTTCTTATAGGGAGTATTTTATCCTACAAAATGGAAATAGAACAACGAAATATAAAATATAAAATAATAACAAAACTTTGAAATGCAAGAAACTGAATTCGTCCATTCATAATAATAGAGACAAAATACACAGGAAGACTAACTAACATTGCTATCAGGAGTTTCTTTCTCTGGCTCCTCCGCCTGTAGCTTACTAATGACAGCACGGTCATCTGCCAAAGATTCCCCGCCGGTCAGAGAAGCACCCGGACTAGCAGAAGGAGTGATACTGGTAGGGACCGGAGGAGTGACAGTGGTAGCAATTTCTTTATCACCAAAAAGCTGAAAGACGGGACATTTCCTTAGTTCGGGCAAGCTCAAAGATTTACCCAAGCGCTTACAGTGTTCGACAAGGGGAAAAGAATGGCCACCCTTACGAACGCTCTCCTCAAACGCAGTCGAAACTCTAGCTTTAGCTTCAGAAACTAGTTTGTTAAGGGCCGCATCATCTTGATATTGAAGAAGCGCAGGATCAGGAAAGGTATCCTTCAGGTACTTCATATACTCGCACATGCCCACCTGCTTAATGGAGGCATATCCAGCGCGGATATGATCAGCATAGCCCTTCGTCCTGAACAAAACATCAACAAATTCGCCCATATACGAAGGATTCAAAGCACCCTCCGTCTTGTGAAAAGAAAGCTCGTCGGACAGAGCCTGTTCGCGAGCCATACAAGCTTCAAGTTGACTCTTCAAGCTCGCGTTTTCCTCCTCCAACTTGCTCATACCCATATAAGCTTCCAGTTGGCGTTTCAAGCTCTCGTTCTCCTCCTCCAGCTTAATCATAGCTTCTCGGGTGGCAACAGTCGTACCCAGAGTATTAATATAGTCCGCCGCATACCGAAGGTGATCAGATACCTACACAAAATTAAAATCGACTTTAGAAGAACTACCGAAGGATAAAAGAGAGTCGAACGGAATATCACTCACCACATTCAGCATCTCAGGAGCGGAATAACGGTCAAGAGTGGCAGCGGTCGACTCGGCTGCCACAGCCACAACAGCACTTGAAGAAACCTTCTTTTTCTTCTTAGGAGAATCAGGACCATCAGCAGAACGCAGATCGCGCTTAGAACCACTCTTGTCACAAGCAGGCTCACGGGTGTGAGAGGAGCCTTTTCCCGCCTTCTCTGACCGAGGAACAGAGGAAGTAGATTTTCTCGTGACCTTTCGAGAGCCAAGCTGAACATCTGCCTGTTCAGGGATAAGGTTCTTTTCAAACTGTGGAAACTCAACTGGAATATCAGTCATGTCCATACCTGAATACAAACAAATAAAATAATTCAGGAAAAGTTATACACACTCGAACGAAAACAGAGAAAATCCGGCAGAAAATCACGTAAAGGCATTAACATCGAGCCATATAATCATATCTCATAGAACCTTTCGAGGAAGTTTTCCTTCGCTTTTCTCGAGGCTTATGAGTATGTTGAAGCAGCCGTTGGTATAGGACAGTATCACGAGTCAATCGATCCTTCACATCGACAGCCCGATCTACCGACAAGGAAGTCGACCAACAAGGCATTGGGTCATCCACCCCAGCTCTTCGTCGAACGAACACATATTCCCTTCGCCACCCAGCAAAACTATCAGGATACGACTTTACGAACGTCAGCTCTTTCAAATAACTATACACAGTAAATCGATCGCTTTCACCAGGCAGACTTTGCAGCCGGAAGACGGATCGAAACAACTGGAACGTAAAAGGAACATCAAGGGCGGAGCAAGCATCATGGAAAGCAATCATGACCATTATGCTCTTGGGATGAAATTGAGCAAGAGCCATATTATACCCCTTAGCAATCTCCATCATCCACGGAGGAATCGGCAACAAAACACCCCTTTTGAACCAATCACAATACACAGCGAAAAAATCACTTCCAGGATTTTTTACACTTTCACTAGGCAGAGGAGAATGTAAATCGATCTTCTCCAGACAAGGGTGCCGGCGCCGGAAATAAGCCAAAGAACGGCCATGCATAAGACTAGCATCTTCAACTCTTTTAGCAGATTCAAGCAAAGCTAGCGTATCATCGGAATCAGGAGGGACACCGGTATCAAGGGATATCTCACCAGAATCACGAGAAGAATCAAATGACTTTTCAGAATCGCTCATCCTTAATTATCAGAACTAGGTTCCAAAATCAAACAGAGGCACAGATTCAAATAACAATTAACACAAGCCTAAATATTTCCTGACCAAATATGAAATACGATCAAAAGGAAAAGTTGGAAGAATTACTTGATTACAGGAGAAAGACAGAGACTTCCGCGGGACTTATGGAGAGCCGAATTGATGAGCAAATTGATGAAGAATGGGAAAGTGAGGATAAGTTCAAGGCATTTTCCCCTTTTTAAGAAGTACAAACGGCGGCGTCAGACCAAACGCATCTCAGCCGTTCAATTCAAATTAGAAGTTATGATTAGGCACAGAATCCGGAAAAAGGCGATTACCTTTATGGATTTAAAAATTCAAAATTTGAAGAGTCGAATTCACCTCAATATACGTCGGGTACGGCGAAGATGAGGGAATGTAAAACAGAAAACAGACAAGACGAACGAACAAGATTCCCCATACATCAGCCGCTAAAATTAGAGCAACTACTCGTTCGACTCATCTAGTCAAAGCACAAACAAGAGAGTCGAACACTTAGTCTCAAACTTCAGCGACTGGGGGGGGGCTTATGGTGTATACCATTATATTCAGTGGGCCCAAAGTGAAACGCAACAAGCCCAAAAGGTCCATATACACACTCACAGGAGACAGAGAAGGCTAAATAGCGGCCCAGGTAACAAAGAGTAAGGATCATGTCAACATAATACCAAGAATAGAGCGGCACGATCATCCACGGATGGTACAACGTGGAGTACTCGTGGAGAGCTAAAACCGGGAAAGAAGTAGTATAAAAAGGGACACGCCCATCATGGAAAAGGTACACAACAAGAAACTGAGAATCTAGATTCATTAAAGAAGAGAACTGACTTTAGCATCGGAGCTTATTCCCGGGTTTAGCCGGGAATCTTTTGCAGGTTTATCTCCGGTTGTCCTCTGGGTGTTTATCATTGGAGTGAAAGAGAAGGAATCACATCATTATTTATAGGTGGTTTTAAAAGTTTTAAGAAAATGGAAATAAATAAAAAAAACTTGGATTTTGCCCTAGTCAAAAGGCAGTTGTCATGGTCTCAACACAGGCCAAGGGTAAGGTGGGGCAGAATGGTCATTAACTATGGCCAATGACCAATTGCTTCAAGTTATAGAAGAAGAAGCCCATAAGATAAGCCCATACCTGACAACTCTTGCTTCATCTCCTTCTCTGATAGGCACCCACTGGAATCGATCGCCGACGATCACTACCAGCCGGAATCGAAATTGAAATCCGCCATCTCTTCTTCGTCATACAAGTTTTCCACATATCTTTCGCGATAGATCTAGTATCTTCCGGCTATAAGAAGCATAAACCATCGAGGTTGAATACATCTCGGGCGGTAAGGCCATCTCGAGCAGTAAGGTTAGAATAACTTGACAAATGTACGTGGCCGGCGGGAAGAAGCGGTGGCGGATCTAGCCAGATATGGTAATAAATTGGGAGTTTTTTGGATGTGGGGGTTTCTTTTCTTTTTGATAATATATGAGTTGGGCGGCTCCAGTTGGGGGTGGGTAGGAGAGATGAAAAATATTTATTAGGGAGATGGTTTTTATACTTGCCCACAAATTTTTCGATATTGAAGAAGAATAAAACCCCAGGAGATGTGCAAATTTCTCCTGTTACCGCCCAAACAATCCCCAAAATCAAGAACAAATAGATACAAAATTCATATGCTCCGGATTTCTCATCATATGCAAAGAACTTGGCAGTTGGCCCAAATTTCTTCCACGCACCAAAATTCTGCTTCCAAAATCTCAATATACTATCATGATGGTTTCGATAGGCCATAGGTAAAATAGGGAATTCGCAGGGAAGACCGTTGAAGTCAATGGCCGAAAACTTGTCTCATATTTTTGTTGGCTGGCAAATTGTATCTAACGAGAGTGTATTTATGTTTAGATGGTCTTGACTTTAGGGTTTTAGAAGATTGAATGAAATAGACTATAAATAGTGTTTGGGATGTTTATGATGTTTAAATATTTTGCTATTTTTGTTGTGTCTCATGTTTTTGTTGTTTTTGTTGTTTGTGTCTCATGAGAGTGTATTTATGTTTAGATGGGCTTTGTAAATAGTGTTGGTGTTGTTTAAATAGTTTGCTATTTTTGTTGTGTCTCATTGTTTTGCTGTTTTTGATGTATCTCCGATTTTTGCTGGCTGATAGTTTGTGTCTCATAAGTAGGGATGACAATGGATTGGATATGGATTGGATTTGACAATATCCATATCCATATCCACTTGTTGATGTTTAAATCCGTATCCGATCCAAATCCGTTGGATCTAAAATATTAACATCCGAATCCATATCCGCTAAATCCATGGATATCCATATCCACATATGAATTACAATTTATACAATGATGAATAAATTCCAAAATAAGTTCGATAGAAATTCATGAAATTAAAATTGCAATCAAGTGATTCAAAGCACACAATGTGCTAAAAACAAATACGTGGAAAAATTAGTTCAAATTCCCCAAAAATACATAACTCAGTTTAAAGTATAAGTCCCTTTCTTTTTCCCTTGATCTATTCTTCCAAACGAGTGAATTGGTAGGGTTAGAAGATTATATGTCAGTATCTAACCATAGGTGGATTTACATATTTTTAATTTAATTTTAATTATTAATATATTATTAAATGTATTATTAAATATATATATATATATTATTTATTTATATATTAAATGGATACATGGATTGGATATGGATATTTACGACAAAATCCATATCCAAATCCGCTTCGTAAGCTATAAATCCGTATCCGATCCATATCCGTTGGATTTCATTTTTTAACATCCATATCCGTCAAAAATGGATTTAAATCCATGGATTTGGACGGGATCGGAAATCCATTGCCATCCCTACTCATAAGAGTGTATTTAGGTTTAGATGGGCTGTATAAATAGTGTTGATGTTGTTTAAATATTTCGTTGTGTCTCATGTTTTTGCTGCCCCTGATGTTAAATGATGATGCTATTGTTTACAATTTGTGCTGTTTTTTGTGTTGTTTCATGAGATAACATGTATTGTTTTTTGTGTTGTTCTATGGGGTAACATGTTCTTTCAAAATTTTCCATTCACATGTGCTATTTTATGGGAATGATTTGGTTGCGGTACTCAAGACTCTTACCGAGCTCATTGAAGGCTTGAGCAGCAAGGATGTGTCAAAGCTCAATGAGAAGGAAGCATAGCTTCTTTTTTGCTCCATAGGATTAAACCAAATGAGTCAGGTCAAGTACGAGTTTGGTTTGAAGAATCCTATCAAAATGTTGAAGTCCGACAATGGTGACAAGATCAAGGTTGTGAAATATGGAGTAGAGAACTTTCTTCTATTTCTAAATAGGTAAAATTACTTTGTGTGAAGGGCAATCAAAAAACTCAATGCATGATATGAAGTCATACCTACAAAGTCATCAAAATGTACAAAGTTTATCACAACTCCATCGTCATATGTTTTCCCTTCGCCTTTGACAAGTCTCAACTCCTTAACAAGATGCCTTCTCCTGACATCTCTAGTTTTCCATCAATCGGGATAAACCTTCAGTTTTAGCAAAACTCCTTACCGTGCCCATCTTTGTGACAGTAATCACACCTCAAGTACATTCTATTCTCATACTTCTTCTTATTAGAATCAGATCTATTACCTCCAAAAGATTGATTAGCTAAGAATGTAGTTCGATTCACATCAACATGATCAGCAAAAGCACTTTGAGTACTTTTCTTATTTTCAATCCGCATAACCATATTAAAAAGGGCAAACGATTTTGGAGGCCACTAAACTCTTCAAATCATCCACTTTTAGCCACTTATCTTTTTTTTGACAACTTATGGCCACTCAACTTTCATACTAGCTAATTTTTGCCTTTTCCGTTAAATCACTCTATTAGATTTAACATTTAGGTGCCATTCACATGAGTTCCATAGGGGCAAAACGGTAATTTACCACCCAAACCATTTTTAAAATATTTTTTTTCAAAACTCTCTAAAATATTGTATATCATTACAATACAATAAATAAATATTCTATTTCATTGCAACGTTTTTATTTTTTGAAAACCAACGTTTATAAAGCTGAAATAAATTTTAATAAAAAACATTTATAACGTTTTTTGAATCGATATAAATTTAATTAATTTTGAATCGATATAAATTTATTTTACTTCAGTCTAAATATAATTTCATGAAATATAACATAATTTAGACGCATTGTTATGTTTTCATAAAATTAATTTAAATGTGTATTCCTGAATCGATATAAATTTAATTAATTTTAAGTCGATATAAATTTATTTTACTTCAGTCTAAATATAATTTCATGAAATATAACATAATTTAGACGCACTGTTATGTTTTCATAAAATTAATTTAAATGTGTATTCAGTTTGGTTCAATTTAATTCAATTCAATTTAGATCATATTAGTAAGAAATAAACTTAAAAGAAACAATTTTATAGGTTTTTTTTTTAAAAAAAAGAAGCGTTGGTTTTCAATAAAATTAAAACGTTGCAATTGTAACATCCCTCCTAGACCCCCCTTTTTACCGAAATAAAATATTTAGTAAAATAAGTCCAATCGGGATGTTATTATAAAATTACAATTTAGATTGTCTAAAATCGGCTACATTCTATTACAATTTATTTATTCAACTACAAAATACAATATGACGATACTATCCCCACGCTCTTCGAATGGTCAAATACATCCACAAACTTTCGATATTCGAAATCTGAAAGAAAAGTGATTTGAAAAGAGGGTGAGCTACAACTGGCTCGTGAGAATTTCACATTTCCCCAAAAACCTTAACAATCGGCAAATTTACAATCAAACATACATTGTGAACAATTAGTCAACAAAGCATGCATTCAATCGAGTTCACACACAAAAACAATCCATGATTAATTATAAAAATGCTTCATGAAAAGGAATAAAGAAAATGATAAAACCCTCACCTTTACTAAATCTATTGATCATCATTATTCCTTGGCTCCTTATTTTGGACACCCTCTCTATCTTGCTATTTTTCTTTGTTTTCTGAACTCCAATAGGATGGGAAAGTTTGGGCTTTACATAGGATCAAGGAAGTCACGGCGCGGCGCTCACCGAGTGCCATGACGACTAGTCGTTACGGCGTTTACGTTGCGGCGTTCAAGGCTTTTTGTATATATTAAATTATAGATATATTTAGGATGTATTTTTAAAAGTTATACTAAAATATTCATCATAATATTGTAATTTAGAAAAAAAAAAAAGTCTAATTTTAACTCTGAATGAGAGTAAACTCGTTCTTAACATTGAGATATAAGATATTAGACCATAATTATTTGGTCTTTCTATTTAATAAGATTTAAATATGTTTTTAATTGTATTAAATTTTACCCTTTTAGTTCAAATATTTTAATTTACTTTGCACAGTTCACCAAAAAAAGTTGACGTTTGGATGTTTTTGTTTAAAGACAACAAAACCAAGGCGAGCAATTGCGGCGATGGAAAATTTTTGCCATGACGACTAGTCGTCCATTAGGCGGGACTTGGCGGACGCCATGACTTCCATGCATAGGATAGAATTTGGTATGTTTAATGACAATAAATATAGGCAGCTATGTAGAATTAGCTTATAAACGTATTTGCACTTTCAAATTCTCAGACTTAATTGTGTATTAATATATACATTAATTACGGTATTACTTTCTAAAATCATTCCTATTCTCCATCCTTAATTAACATGAGTTTATTTTTTGTTCCTCCATGCCTTAAGAGCACGCACTATTATTGATCTTAATTGTATGATCCTTTCATCTTTCCAGTCTTAAATTCTAAATTAGTTGGTCACCAAACTTTCTTAGATTTTATCTGTTTAAAATCTAAACTGTTTCCTTTACTTTTCACTATTCTTATATTTATCTAATTGTTTTTAATAAAATAGTTATGGTTATTAGTTAATCTATTTTTAAAATGCTATTAAATAATATCCAAAAATACGGGGTCTCACAGCAATCAATGAAATAATTTTGGTTTGCATATTTATATATTGTAACTTAGTGATATAAATATTTTAGAGAATTTTTTTAAAAATAAATATTTTAAAAATGGTTTGGGTGGTAAATTACAGTTTTGCATCTATAAAATCTCATGTGAATAGCACCTAAATGTTAAATCTGACGGAAGAATTTGACGGAATGGGTAAAATTTAGCTAGTATGAAAGTTGAGTGGCCATAAGTGGTCAAAAAAAAGATGAATAACCAAAAGTGGAAGATTTGAAGAGTTCAGTGGCCTCCAAAATCGTTTGCCCTATTAAAAACCCTGCCAATTGAATGCAATGGTTCCATTCCTAGAATTTGATTCCTAATTCCATCAAAATCCTCATTCAATCCCATCAAAAATTGAATTACCTTAGTCATATTCTCCTTCTCACTTAACTTCTTAGCAACACCACAAGTACACACAATACATGAACATATAGGCATGCTATCAATATCAGACAATTAATCCCAATATATCTTCATCCTACTAAAATATGTGTCCAGAGACTTGTTAACTTGTTACCTTGTTTTAGCAGAGAAATCTCATGCTCAAGCTGGTAAATCAAAGTTCCATTGGCGTGTTGAAACACTCATTCATCTCTCTCCAGATCTCAACAACACCTCCCCTAGTACTACTCTCGCTAGGGGGTCACCCATCCTATTACTACTCTTGCCCAAGCATGCTTAACTTTAGAGTCCTGATGGGATCCGGTGCGTTAGTGCTGGTGATTGTACCCTTCTTCCATACGCTTTCTTTTACTTTCTTCTAAAATCTTCTAGCATTTTTATATTATTTTATAATTATTTTTTCCACAATTCATAATATATACTACTAAGAGTTAGACCATGTTTGCTAGACCTTTTATGTAGATCAGTTCAGTTCATTTCAATTAAATTTATTTCAGTTCCGTTCTGTATATTTAAATATATTTCAGTTCATCTCAATATTTTTTTTATTATAAGTTACATTTTTAGACCCTGTTTGCCAGAGCTTATCTATAGATCAATTCAATTCAGTTCGGTTCAGTTCGGTTCAGTTCAGTCAAAATGTAATTTTATGAAATTCAGGTTAATTCAGTCATGTTGATTCCATTTTTCAATACATCAATTTTCACTTCAGTTCAGTTCAATTCAGTTCGGTTCAGTTCAGTGCAGCAAAAAATAAGCTCTAGCAAACAGGTCCTTACTATTGATTACAATGATATATGATAAATTTTAAAATTATTTCATTTCAGTTAAATATATTTAAAATTATTTCAGTTCAGTTACATATATTTAAATATATTTAAATTTATTTCAGTAAAGTTTAGTAAATTTAAATTTATTTCAGTTCAGATAAATATATTTAAACTTATTTCAGTTCATTTCAATTTAGTTCAACAAAAATAAGCTATAGCCCTCTTAATTCTTCAATCTTTTCCCCATCTTCCCATCATGGGGAGATGTGGAAACCACTATTTTTTCATTTATTGATTCCTTATTGCATTGAATAAGTGTGATTCACACATTAAAATTGTTCCCGATTTAATCGGCTGATTTAGTTGTTCCTTGATATTTTGTTCCCGATCTGATTGGACAGGTCGTGGTTTGTGTTTTTTGTTTATAGTTCTCAATATGGTTATACGATCGAGTTTCCGTTAGTGATCTATGATTTTCAAAGTGTTTACAGTTTGAAGAACATAGATCGGGTTTTGGATCTAGTGGTGATTCGGTTACTTCGTCCGATCTTATATTTGGATGCTTGGTTTTGTGTTTAAATGCGTCTGCAATTTGGATCAAGGTGTTTACAGTTTGAACAAGGTGTTTACGCTTGAACTACACATGTCAACGTGTTCGTGGCGTTGCAGATGTTGAAGATCCTTGATTAACATGGTTGATTATGCTTGGATGCGGATCCCTTGTTAAGCAGATTATGTCTTTTGCTGGTACGGCTTTGCTGGTGGCAGTATATTCCTGAGAGGAAATTACTTTTTTATTGGATCTCATCTTTGTAATAGGATAATTAGTCTGATTAGCATTTAGTTTGATTATCCTTGATAGGATACCTAGACTAGATGTTTGATTCCACTTATTTTAAGCGGTTGGACGTTTCCCAACATTATGAATGAATTTTTTCAAAAAAAAATAAAATAAAAAAATAAGCTATAGCAAACATGACCTTAATATTACTATTTTAAATTTTATTCAGTTTCTTACCTATTCTTTTTACAATTCAACATATTACATATACTTTATTGGAAAAGTCTTGGGAGTGACCGTCACTATATAGTAACCGGACTAAATTATAAATAGTGCAATAAAGAAAATCAATGAGGGACCAATTTGCAATTTTTAAAAATTAAAAAAAATCACGCGCTACAGTGTTTCCACGCGTGTACAGTGTTTTTCTACAGTGCGTTACCGTGTTTGCTACAGTGTACTTCAATGTTTCAAGTTAAAATGTCCATGTTTTATGTTTCAAGTTAAAGTGTTCATGTTTCACGTTAAAACGTCCATGTTTCACGTTAAAACGTCCATGTTTTATGTTTTAAGTTAAAATGTTTATGTTTTATATTTCAAGTTAAAATGTTCATGTTTCAAGTTAAAGTGTTCATGTTTCACGTTAAATCATCCATGTTTTATGTTTTAAGTTAAAATATTTATATTTTATGTTTCAAGTTAAAATGTTCATGTTTCAAGTTAAAATGTTCATGTTTTATGTTTCAAGTTAAAGTGTCCATGTTTCACGTTAAAACGTCCATGTTTTATGTTTTAAGTTAAAATATTTATGTTTTATGTTTCAAGTTAAAGTGTTCATGTTTCACTTTAAAACGTCCATGTTTTATGTTTTAAGTTAAAATATTTATGTTTTATGTTTCAAGTTAAAATGCTCATGTTTTATGTTTCTAGTTAAAATATTTATGTTTTATGTTTCAAGTTAAAATGTTCATGTACATGTTTTAAGTCAAAATGTTCATGTTTTAAGTTAAACTGTTCATGTTTTATGTTTTACTGTAGCAACTCGACACTGTAGCAAATCGGTACTGTAGCGGCTCGGTACTGTAGCGCGTGGCTTGACACTGTAGCGCGTGATTTTTAAAAAATTTCTGAAATTGCAAATTGGTCCCTCTGTGTTTTTTAAATTTATATCCTATTTGCAATTTAATCTGGTCACTATATAGTGACGGTCACCCAAGAGACCAACTCTACTTTATTTCTTTTTTAAAAATTTAATATACATTCAAATATAATAAAAAATATTATTAATAGAAATTCGGGCGGCATCGACCAGAATATTATCTAAGTACTCAAGGTTACCTAAGTTAGATCGAGCATTTTTCTTAATGGAAACTACTCACTCTGTTTCATAATTATTCATCATAATTTTTGTTGAATGTTTGACCATCAATTTGAAGAAATATATGAGTAATAATATGATTGTATGATATAATTTTGAATTTTTCTTAACTTGTATTTTTTAATGGGGTGGTCTCTGGAGCGACCGTCTACATATGTAGACCAAGGACTAAGTTATAAATAGGGTAATATAATAAAAACAAGGAAGGACCAATTTGCAATTTTTGAAAAGTTTAAAAAATCACGCGCTACAGTAATTTCGCGCGTGTACAGTGTTTGCTACAGTACGTTGCTACAGTAACATGTGAGGTTTAACCCATAACCTGAAGGTTGCTACAGTAACATGAAGGATTTAATCAAAAACCTGAAGTTTGCTACATAACATGAGGGATTTAACCCAAAACTTGAATTTCGCTACATGAGGGATTTAACCCAAAAGCTGAAGTGTGCTACAGTAACATGAGGAGTTTAACCCAAAACCTGAAGTTTGCTACAGTTAAATGAGGGATTTAACCCAAAACTTAAATTTTGTTACATGAGTGATTTAACCCAAAAGTTGAGCTTTGTTACAGTAACATGAGGGATTTAACCCATAATCTCAAGTTTATTACAGTCACATGAGAGATTTAATCTAAAACCCAAAATTTTAATTTAGAAAATAAAACATCATGTATAACATAAAACATGGGGAATTTAAACCAAAACCTAGAAAATTTCTATTATCTAATAAACTGAATTTGTAACTCAAAAGGTGATCATTATAATATAAAACATGTGGAATTTAAATCAAAATGTGTCACTTAAAACATTGAGGTTATAACCTAAAATATGAGGAGCTTAAAGCAAAACGTGAAAGATAGTTAATCATATAAAAATTGGTAGAGTATCAATCATCTAAAAACCTAAAAGATGTATTTTATAAATTAAAACATGATCAATTTAAAACAAAATCTGAATTATTTTACCAAAAAATAAAAATAAAATTGGAATCAGTACTGTTCACATGTACTGTTCACGCGCGAAATTACTGTAGCGCGTGAACTTTCTAAAATTTTAAAAATTGCAAATTAGTCCCTCATTGTTTTTGAAATATTAGACTATTTACAATTTAACCCGGTCTACATATGTAGACGGTCGCTTCCAAGACTTTGCCCCCTTTCGGGGTGGTCTCTGGAGCGACCGTCTACATATGTAGACCAAGGACTAAGTTAAAAATAGGGTAATATATCAAAAACAAGGAAGGACCAATTTGCAATTTTTCAAAATTTTTAAAAAAATCACGCGCTACAGTAATTTCGCGCGTGTACAGTGTTTGCTACAGTACCGCTACAGTACTTTTGCTACATTGCATGAGAGATTTAACTCAAAACCTGAAGTTTGCTACATGAGAGATTTAACTCACAACCTGAAGTTTGCTACAGTAACATGAGGATTTAACCCAAAACCTGCAGTTTGCTACATGAGGGGTTTAATCCAAAACCTGAAATTTGCTACAGTAACATGAGGGATTTAACCCACAACCTGAAGTTTGCTACAATAACATGAGGATTTAACCCAAAACCTGAAGTTGTTACAGTAACATGAGGGATTTAATCCAAAACCTGAAGTTTGCTACATGAGGGGTTTAACTCAAAACCTGGAGTTTGCTACAGTAACATGAGGGATTTAACCCAAAACCTGAAGTTTGCTACATGAGGGATTTAACCCAAAAGATGAAGTTTACTACAGTAACATGAGGAATTTAACCCAAAACCTCAAGTTTATTATAGTCACATGAGGGATTAACCTAAAACTTGAACTTGTAATTTAGAAGATGATCATTATAACATAAAAACATGGGGAATTTAAACCAAAACCTAGAAGATTTTTATTATTACCCAAAAGGTGATCATTATAACATAAAACATGTGGAATTTAAATCAAAATGTGTCACTTAAAACATTGAGGTTATAACTTAAAACATGAGGAGTTTAAAGCAAAACCTGAGAGATAGTTAATCATATAAAAATTGGTAGAGTATCAATCATCTAAAAACCTAAAAGATGTAATTTATAAAATAAAACATGATCAATTTAAAACAAAATCTGATTTTTTTTGCAAAAAAAAAAAAAAAAAAAAAGCACTGTAGCAGCACTATTCACATACTGTTCACATGTCACTGTTCACGCGCGAAATTACTGTAGCGCGTGAAATTTCTAAATTTTTAAAAATTGCAAATTAGTCCCTCCTTGTTTTTGAAATATTAGACTATTTACAATTTAACCCGGTCTACATATGTAGACGGTCGCTTCCAAGACTTTGCCTTTTTTAATATATCAAAAATTTTTAGAGTTAATATATGTGACTATAATGATTAAGGAAAAGTCTTGGAAGAGATCGTCTCTATATAGAGACCGGATTAAATTGTAAATAGTTATATAAGTCAAAAACACGGAGGGACCAATTTGCAATTTCAGAAATTTTTTAAAAATCACGCGCTACAGTGTCAAACCGCGCTACAGTACCTATTTACTACAGTGCCAAGTTGCTACAGTGCCAAGTTGCTACAGTAAAACATAAAACATGGATTGTTTAACTTAAAACATGAACATTTTGACTTAAAACATGAACATGAACATTTTAACTTGAAACATAAAACATAAATATTTTAAATTAAAACATAAAACATGGACGTTTTAACGTGAAACATGAACACTTTAACTTGAAACATAAAACATGAACATTTTAACTTGAAACAAAAAAAACATAAATATTGTAACATAAAACATGAACGTTTTAACGTGAAACATGAACACTTTAACTTGACACATAAAACATGGACATTTTAACTTGAAACATGAACATTTTAACTTGAAACATAAAAATAAATATTTTAATTTAAAATATAAAACATTGACGTTTTAACATGAACATTTTAAGTTGAAACATGAACATTTTAAATTGAAATATAAAATATAAACATTTTAACTTAAAACATAGACGTTTTAACATAAAACATGGACGTTTTAACGTGAAACATGAACACTTTAACTTGAAACATAAAACATGGACATTTTAACTTGAAACATTGAAGTACACTGTAGCAAAAACTGTAGCGCAATGTTGAAAAACACTGTACACGCGCGGAAACACGGTAGCGCGTGATTTTTTTTAATTTTTAAAAATTACAAATTGATCTCTCCTTGATTTTCTTGATTGCACTATTTATAATTTAGTCCGGTCTCTATATAGAGACGGTCTCCTTAGAGACCAACTCAATGATTAATGGTCAAACTTGACGTTAATATTTATTTTGGTCAAATGTTGGGAAACGGACAGAGTATGAAAATTTCCTACTATTTCAAACGTCTTAATAAGGCAAATTGAAGTCAGACTTTGTAAATGAGATTTTGAAGGACCAAAAAGAGATCGTGAACTCCATCCCGCCGGAATCAAGAATATGACAACCGTCCCACCGCCACTTTCTCCGTCGTCGTCGGACTCCGATTCCGACTCCGCCACCGCCTCCAGCGACCGCAACCACCACACAGACCTCTCCGACTCAATTTTCAAATCGTACCTGGAACTCACCGGCCACGAATCGTCCCCGCAACGGCAAGACCTGATCAAGATCAAGTCTTTCCTCACGTCGTCCCGCTCCGGCGCCCTGTCATGCCTCATTTGCCTCGAAAGAATCAAATCCACCGACCCCACGTGGTCCTGCGCCGCCCGCTGCTTCGCCGTCTTCCACCTCCACTGCATCCAATCGTGGGCCCTCCAGTGCTCCAACTCCGCGGCGGCAAGGGCCGTCACACGCGCCGTCACTTTAACTGACGAATCGCCGCAATGGCACTGCCCCAAATGCCGGATTGAGTACCCGAAAACGGAGACGCCCAAGTATTACCACTGCTTCTGCGGTAAAGTCGAGAACCCGCCTCATGATCCTTGGGTATTACCGCATTCTTGCGGTGAAGTTTGCGGCAGGCCACTGCCGAATAACTGCGGGCATTACTGCTTGCTCCTTTGCCACCCAGGGCCCTGCCCCTCCTGTCCGAAACTGGTGAATTCGAAATGTTACTGTGGGGCTAAAGCCGATGTAAAGAGGTGCGGGTTTAAGGATTTCTCGTGTAATGGCGTTTGTAGGAAGACTCTGGCTTGTGGAACTCATAAATGCGGTAAAATCTGCCACGATGGCGAATGCCCGTTGTGTCACGAAAAGGGGGTGTATAAGTGCCAATGTGGGAAGATGGACATGGAGAAAGAGTGCTGTGAGAGAATTTTCAGGTGTGAGAATCCATGTGACAAGAAGCTTTCTTGTGGAAGGCATGTTTGTGAGAGAGGCTGTCATAAAGGGCAATGTGGCAAGTGCCCTTTGCAGGGCAGGAGGACCTGTCCTTGTGGGAAGAGAGTTCATGAAGGAATGGCCTGTGATGTTGATGTACCTCTGTGTGGAGGGACTTGTGAGAAACTGTTGACTTGCGGGTATCATAGGTGCCACGAAAGATGTCATCGAGGGAAGTGTGTAGAAACCTGTAGGATAGTTCTCACAAAGTCCTGCAGGTGTGGGAGCTCGAGGAAACAGGTACTTCTTGACTTCTTGTATGTAATGGGCAAAATGGTTTTTAAGGATTTGTTAATTGAATGTTATAGACTGATATAATTATAGTAGGTTCCTTGTCATCAAAACTTGACATGTGAAAGGAAGTGTCAGAATCTCCGGGACTGTGGACGTCATGCTTGCAAGCGGCGCTGTTGTGATGGGGACTGCCCGCCTTGTTCTGAGGTGCATTGATCATTCATTTCGGTTTGTATGCAATCTAATGAATTGATTATTGGTTGCCATGTTTGTGACTAATATTGTAGCAGATGTGTGACAGGAGGCTTCGCTGCAGAAATCACAAATGCCCCTCTCCTTGTCACAGGTATTGCATTTTGCAATTTTACTTGTGTGTATATATTTTGGGTGAAACTAACTTTTATTTATATTTTGAAATATTTCCGTTGAATATCAGATTCCTTTGCTACGTCTTGTTTGTGTTGTTACTTCAGTGTCAGCTGTATTCCACATAAAATATATGCTGTTTAGTTTATATATGTAAATCCCGTCTCAATTTTAAAATTTTGTTTGTTTGCATTGCATATATTTAAGACAGTAATTTAGCATGCCTAACTAGTTGAGGGCTGAGCATGGCACATGAACTGTCTTAAGCATCAGATCTATTGTTGAAATCACGAAATTGTCTTGAGAGAACAAATTTCTTTCTAACTCACGTACTGATGGTATCACCTTTTGTTCTTGTAGAGGTCCATGTGCTCCTTGCCCTGTTATGGTTACAATTCCATGTTCATGTGGCGAAACTCATTTCGAGGTAACACAGGTTTTATTGTTTTTCAGTGTTCATTTGATTTGGATACAATTTTTTATTTTATTTAATTTCTTTGCTTTCACTACACTTAACAGCCAAAAGAATTGATAGCCTGTCATTTGGTTACACATGTATTAGCAAGAAAATAGTTATAATTAATACTGGACATTATGTAAACTTAACTGTTAGAGTCTCATGCAGAGGTTTTAGTTGCAACATATGTGCTTTGCAAGATGCTCCATAGTGCAGAACCTGCCTCATATAGCACATGGTTTATGCATCCTGCGTTCAAATCTGATAAGTTACCTTTCAACTCTGCCAGGTTCCATGTGGCACAGAAAGCCAGCAAAGACCTCCTAGATGTCGCAAGCCATGTCGTGTACCCCCTTTGTGCCGCCATTCATCATTTCTCAAGGTTGCATTTGGTACCCTTTGTATTTGTTTTTATTCTGGGCATCATAGTCGTAAAGCTAATCCTTTGATATATTTGTCCAGCCACACAAGTGTCACTATGGAGCTTGCCCGCCGTGTCGTTTGATTTGTGACGAAGAATACTCATGCGGGCACAAGTGCAAGCAAAGGTATGTTATGCTGAAATCCGTTTTCATCATCACAAACTATCGTTTCTGAGATTTCTCTTGCAGGTGCCATGACCCTAGACCTCCTCCTCTTCCAGAATTCACATTGAAACCAAAGAAAAAGAAGTCAAATTATGTGGAGGGACCCAGTCCAGGTTTGCCGTGCCCACCTTGTACAGAGCTGGTGGAGAGATCATGCCTTGGCCATCATATGGGAGCAGAGAGGATGGTTTGTGCCATTTTTATTTGTGATTTTGCTGAGAAATTGACTTTACTCTTTAGATTAACGTTGTCACAATCTTGATCTTCCCTTCTCAGATGATCTGCTCAAATCCAGCTAAGTTTTCATGTGACAATTTATGTGGTAACCTTCTTGCCTGCGGAAACCATTACTGTACAAAAGAATGCCACACGTTGAAGAATGGTAGGTTGGGTGAGTCCTGTGAAGAGTGTAATCTTCGTTGTGCTAAGGTAAGGCTTTCAACTTTCAAGTATGTTCCTCCATGTTTACCAAATTAACCGATAATCCATTGAATCAACTTTTGACTATTATATATGAACTATAATCCAGGAGAGAACTCCTCATTGTGTCCATCCTTGTCCCTTACCATGTCATCCCGATGACTGCCCTCCCTGCAAGACACTGATAAAGCGAAAATGTCACTGTGGGGCCTTGCCTCATGCTTTTGAGTGCATATACTATAATAGTTTGTCAGAAAAGGAACAATTGAACGCCCGGACATGTGGAGGGCCATGCCACCGGTAACAGATCTGATTTCTTTTTTCTCGCCTTGTTGTTCTGTGTAATAGAATGTGTGTTTTACTTGGAGAGCTTTAAGATGCTACAACATTAAAACTAAGGTACTCTTATGTTTGTTTCAATGCAACGGAACAGGAAGCTGCCATACTGTACGCATTTATGTCCACAGACATGCCATCCTGGGGAATGCCCTTCGGCTGACAAGTGCTCAAAGAAGGTAAGGGAGTGTTATATGAATCTGCTTAATCAAACCTATGGAAATCAGGCATCTGAAATTTTATAAGTGTTAGTAGTTTTGATGAGTGACTCATAAACTATAACATATGATTATCTCAGAATGAATATTTGTCATTGATCTGCTCTCTTTATTTGGCAAGGTGGTCGTCCGGTGTGGATGCCAGACCTTGAAAAAGGACTGGTTGTGCCAAGATGTACAAGCAGCCTACAGGAATGCAGGTTCAGATCCTCAAGATATACCCAAAAGCCGATTTGGGGTTGGACTTCTTCCCTGCGGCTCAGAATGCAGAAGTAAAGTCAAGAGCGCCGATGCAGAACTACAACACCGGAAGCCCAAAATGCCAGAGGTAATCTCAGTTACTACAAACTCTTGATTCGAATTCATTAGCACTCATCATTCAAAAATTGTAGTCTTATCTCGTACTTGTGTTTGATTCTACAGACAAAGGAACCAGATGGTGAGAAATCTGCGTCTAAGCGTAAAAGACGGAAAGAGCGGGGGATTCAGGAAGAGAACAACGGGTCGAGGCTTGAGAGTATTGTCTGTGGGGTGAGGAAGGCGGTGCTTATAGCTATGATATTGTTGAGCCTCATTGCATTGGCATATTTTGGTTTCAAAGGGCTGTTGTGGCTGTCAGATTGGATGAATGAAGTGGAAATGCAACGCCAAAGGAAAAGATTCCCCAGAATGTGAAGTAAGCAATGATAGGTTCAGAAGAAGCAGTACATTTGTTGTACTATGAAATTGTTCACAAAAAACCACCTATAATATTAGCGATAAATGTGTTGATACCATGGTAGACTGGTAGTAGCTGTGGTACAGGTTGCTTTTTCGGAATGTGATTTTCAATTTTGTTTTTTTGATGATATTCAAATATGGAAATTTTTGTTTTCCCCCCCTTGCTTCAAATATTTTGTTTGTGAGTTTATTAAGGAAAACAGAATGTAAAATTGGGAATGTACTTGGTCTTGTGAAAATTTTTCCAAAACAGAAAATAAGAAACCCCTATTCTTGCAGGGAAGTGCTACTATACATTAAGGGATTCCTACACAAGATTAAAAAAAAAAAAAAATGGCAGAAAGAATATGTCTTGTCTTCCGCAAGAGCTAGTGGAGGAGGTGGTGGCGCGTGTGGCGGCGGACGCTTTGGCGAGATGGAGGTGCGTATCGAAAGCATGGCAAGCCCTAATCGACAGCCCGGAATTCAGCCGACTCAGGTCCTCAAAGGTCCTCAAAGCGCGTCAGTGCCACTCAGTTCATCTGTTTTAATAACCGTGTTTGTAGGTATCCAGTTTTCCGCACCACAGCCGGACAAGGCCGGCCCTGAGGCCGGGCCGTATGTGCCACGGCACAGGGCCTCGGATCTCTCAGTGCCTCAAAATATTTATAAATTTTCAGTAATAAATTTTTTTAGATTTAAATATGCTTCCATAAAAATGAATTGTAAAAACTTGTCAGATGAAAAGGAAGGATTCAATACTTATCATATAAAAAGAAAGGAGAATAATTTAGGATAGTAATTTAGTGTAAATTAATGTTTTCAAGATTTTATTCGTAAGGAAAAAGAACTAATTTAGGAGAAAAATTAGGTTGAGTTAAAGAGAGTAAATAATTAGGATAATTTAGGAGAGTATTTTATTGGGATATTAAAGTGAATTATATGGGAAAAGATTAATCTGCTCCAAAAGAGAACAACAAGCTTTATGATATTTCAACAAAATTTGTAATAAAAAGAAAATTTTATGTATAATTATGGGGAAAGTCTTGGGAGTGACCGTCACTATATAGTGACCAGGGTCTTTACTGCAAATATAGAAGTAAATTATAAATAGTGCAATAAAGAAAATCAAGGAGGGACCAATTTGCAATTTTTAAAAATTAAAAAATCACGCGCTACGGTGTTTCCGCGCGTGCACAGTGTTTTGCTACAGTGTTTGCTACAGTGTTTGCTACAGTGTACTTCAATGTTTCAATTTAAAATGTTCATGTTTTATGTTTCAAGATAAAATGTTCATCTTTCACGTTAAAACGTCCATGCTTTATGTTAAAATGTTTTTGTTTTATTTTTCAAGTTAAAATGTTCATGTTTCACGTTAAAACGTCCATGTTTTATGTTTTAAATTAAAATATTTATGTTTTATATTTTCAAGTCAAAATGTTTATGTTTCAAAAAATATTCATGTTTTAAGTTAAACTGTTCATGTTTTATGTTTCAAGAAATGTTCATGTTTTTCAAGTTAAAATGTTTATGTTTCAAATTAAAGTGTTCATGTTTCACGTTAAAACATCCATGTTTTATGTTCAGGGCCGTCCCCGACATTTTGGAGGCCCTGTGCAAAATAAAAAATGAGACCCCTCATATATTAGTATAAAAATATAAAGACTTTTTAAAAAGAAGTATAAGCACATTTGTTTTTGGAATGTATTTGTAGAGATGATTGAGAGACAACTTGATATAAATAAGTAAAAACTAGACCGTTTAAAGCTATACTTTTAATTTCTTCCTTAGGATATTTGAGAATTGAACAAATAATGAATGATTTAATTGGTTGAAAAAAACCATAAATACAAGGAAAGATAAGAAGATTTCGCAGACGGTAAAGAATGATTTTTAAAATTTAAATTAAAAAGGAAAAATCTGAATATAAAAAATTAGAATTTAATTTTTCTTTTAAAAATAAATATGTATACTATATATAAAATAACTTATAATACAATTTTGGGGCCCCAAAAATTTGGGGCCCTGTTCAACTGAACCGGTTGAACATGTTCAGGGCCGGCCCTGTTTATGTTTTAAGTTAAAATATTTATGTTTTATGTTTCAAGTTAAACTGTTCATGTTCATATTTTAAATCAAAATGTTCATGTTTCAAAAAATATTCATGTTTTAAGTTAAACTGCTCATATTTTATGTTTCAAGAAATGTTCATGTTTTATGTTTCAAGTTAAAATGTTCATGTTTTAAGTTAAAGTGTTCATGTTTTATGTTGTACTGTAGCAACTCGACAATGTAGCAAATCGGTACTGTAGCGCGTGGCTTGACACTGTAGCGCATGATTTTTAAAAATTTTCTAAAATTGCAAATTGGTCCCTCCGTATTTTTTTAACTTATATCATATTTGCAATTTAATCTGGTCACTATATAGTGACGGTCACCCAAGAGACCAACTCATAAATATGGTTTGTACGATACTAATAAATAAAATTAAATTAAAGACTTGTAGTTTTAACCATCTATTTAGATATATATTTTTAAATAAAATATATATAAATGCCACTCACTCTTTTTAAAAATATATAAAAAATATATTCTTTACAGAATAGTACTAGCTAAATTTTAAATATGTTAGTTATCTTCATGTAAGTTTATATTAGATTGAATTGATAAAATAAATTTTGAGGGCCAACATTTTATGCAGCCGGACACCTGAACTCACCTGGAGCGGCGACCGAGCTCTGCTATCACGGCGTGACCGTGACCATGTAGACGGTTTCGGTTACGATAAAAGCAGCAACGACTACAAGGTGGTCCGATTGATTCAGCGTACAGATGATCTTGTCGTCGAGGTTTACAGCCTGAGATCAGGCACGTGGAGGAATCTGCAGCCACTTGTATATTACTTATTTCCGAAGCTAGCTGATGCTACAGCCGTTTTCTTCAACGGTTCCCTGCACTGGGTGTTGCGTCGTTATTTTTTCAGCTACGAAAGTGTCATCGCGGCCCTCCACCTCGGGACCGAACGGTGGCAATACTGCCGGAGATTGATAGCTGGGTGCAAATGAGTGCCGGAGAATTGGACGGCTGTTTCTGTTTGACGGTACTTGTCGATGGAGGGCTTGCTGCAGTGTGGGCGATGAAGGAATATGGTGTGAAGGATTCTTGGACCAAACTCATTCTTCTTCAGACAAGAGATTGCCATTGGCAAGTGGGAAATGTTTTTAGGCTGAAACCAGTAGTGTGCTCAAATGGGAAGATAACGTTATTGGATTGGAATTGGTACCCAGAACCCAACAAGTCGGATTGGAGACAAGTCTGGGAGTACACTCCCACTTTGCATCAGAAACCTCTACTCTCTCGCATCAAAAGTTTATTGGGTTTTTGATCAATTAATCCTGATGCTTTAGACAAGTAGCTAGATCCATCATTATCTTAGCAACATGTGTGTGTGTGTGCAGCATGTGTGTGATGTGGTTTTCTTCCTTTTACAAAACTGTCGAAACAAATCTCACATCGGTAAGTTCCTGGACTGTTGTATTTACTACCAATTAGTTTTAAGTCGAAAATCCAAGATGCATTGAAAATTAGAAAATTTTACAAAAACCCTACATTTGTAAAGTTATGATCAATGAGGAAGGGCAAAAAATGTTTACATTATCCTATCACTTTCTTTGAAATCTGATGTTATGAACTTCTCTTTTTGCTGCCAAAACAGATTCTGCTTTGGTGATAAGCTATTTTTTTAAAGTTTACCAAACAGTAAAAATTTGTGTAAGTTTGTGTGCTTATAAGCAAAGCAGGTGGAAACTTGTGTCAAACACAACATATGTTACTTTGCCGCTAAATGGTTAATGTCAATCATACATGTTCTGACAAATCTAGCTCCAATTAACTAATACTTTTACTAAGAACCTTTCTCACCATTTGATTTGAGTTTCTTAAATTAAACCTTTGCTCTTCTTTTATATCTAAAACAAAACACTCTTAAACTAATTTCAACTAAAAACAAAAGGATTTTGCAATATCTGATTTTTTGGTTACTTATTGCACTAGAGATGATGGCATATCTCCGCGTGATACTTTGGAGATCTCTTTCTTTTCTGAACTAACGAAATGAAAACTAAGGTGTGTGGTTCAATTTTTCAGATTAAGTGACCACTCACAAGCTCCATTTGGTTGAATGAGCAACTAATATTAATGTAGAAACCGAAAGATTGAAGAATTTAATAATGTTGGGTAAAAGTGTGGATTTTTAATTACAATTTAATTGGTGATAAATAGGAGGTTAAAGTATCATTCTTTGTGTTCCCTTATTTAAGGCATGCTAGTATGTTGTGCTAGAATTAGGTAGACCGTAGAAGTAAGTATTGGTATGAATAATGGAAAATGAAATTAAAGTAATGGTTGGAAAATGTGTACTGTGGATTGTTTTGAATGCCAATGTAGTGGTGTGAATTCAGGTTGACATGTCGGGTTTCGTGTTCGTGTCAGATACGTTCAGATTGATATGTGTTGGGTTATTTTGGGGCAGAATTTTTTTATTGGGTCACGTTCGTGTCTGGTTAGATTCGTGTCAGCCCGGTTTGTCAGGTCGGATCGGGTTGGGTTAGACTCGTTTGTAAGGTTGAGTCGAATTAAGTAAAAATATAATACACAAAACTCACATTGGAAGAAACAAACTTTTGATGTTGGGTTAGTTGGGATCGAAGTGAGTTCAATTCAAGTATATAACACAATTGATAATTTTAGTATTAACTAAATTGTTTATACTTGAATCACATTGTTTTTAAAAATTTAGTTATCATCACATTTATGATATTGTGGCCATTTAAATATTTTTCAAACGTTTTTCACTCAAATTGAACCAAAAAAATATCTAATTGAATACACTCACACGTTTCATTACATCACATTTAAGTTATTTAATAAATATACACCTCGAATTGAACGTCAAACATCTCGTAACTTAAAATTTTCCAAGTATCTTACTTGTTTTGGAAATAAATTTAACTACGTAACTGACATCTACGGTGTTATAACTCAATATTACCTCCTAATATCATATATGTAATACATATAAAAAATTTCATATTTTTTTGAGTTGCTGAACTAGTTGACGTAGAACAAATTGATAGACTTTACTAGTGAGTTTACAAAGGTTAAACATGTTAGCATTGATACCTCGTCTATAGAATGTAGATACAAATTTTAATGATGTGAAAAGTTTAATCTTAGTTGCGAAGATGTTGGTTATAAATCCCTTCAAGCGAATTTCAATTTCGGAGTTTCTGCAAAGTTTTTACTTTTTTCACTTAGGTCCCTCCAAGAAAATGGGAAGTGTCGAACTGTAAAATTGAGTGACCCAAAACAAAATTAAATTCATGTGAAATGTGAAATGTGAAATGTGAAAATATAGTTTTACGATATTTTGAGGCAGCGGAAGAGGTAGAAAAAATATTTAGATATATTGCCCGATAGTTCCATATAAGTTACTATGACCCCTTGTAAAAGTCAGATTTTGTGGAATAGTAAAATATACATTTATTTCCTTATCCTTAAGTTGACAAGTAGCAAAGTGGTGTAGTGTTATTCTAATCAATCATTTAGGCATAGGTTTATGGGTCAAGCCTCAAAATTAACATCTAGCATTTCTGGAATTAGCATATTTTGGTTAAGGATTTCCATGAGTTGGCAAAGGAACAGTTCAACTCCAATAATTAGCATTTTTGGATTAAATTTTTTTAAAGTTTGAAAAATTATTTATAATGACACAATAGATGCTACTTATACAAAAAAAAGTTCAAATAAAAAAATTCCAAAATAAAATATGCTTTTGAGCATATTAATAATGACACAATAGATACTACTTTATACAAAAAAATTATTAAATAAAAAAATTTCAAATTAAAATATGCTTTTGAGCATATTAATAAACCAACATTTTAAACTAAATAAAAAATCGACATTATTAATTATAATAAATTAGATATATTGGTTTAATAACAATTAAAAATATGATATTAGAAATAAATTAAAATTATATTAACTATTTATGAACGATTAAGTTGGTTCAGTTTTTCAACTTTAGGTTATCTTCAAATTCGTGTTAGGTCGGTTTCAGATCATCTTCAGGTTCGCATTATGTCGGGTTCAGGTCATCTTCGGGTTCGTGTTAGATCGGGTTCGGGTCAAAATTTATCGAGTTAAAATTAATTTTCGGGTTGATGTCGGGTCGAGTTCAACCTAATAATTTTTGGGTTACAATCAGATTACGTGTCAGATCGAGTTGGGTCGGTCGTGTTGTGTTTCTCAGGAACGTGTCAAGATTTACAGCACTATGCCTATGTGATCATGAATTTTATCAAGCATATGTCTCAAACTGCTTAGGAGTTTTATTTTTATTTTTATGTACCTTGAAAAAAAATTAAAAGCATTTAATATTTTCAAAAGTGATATATAATCTATGTAATCTATAAAGGGGGAATCCCCTTATGTACAGTGATATTTTGGTCGTTGTTTTTTTACTAATTTTCTACTGTTTATCCTTCCCACGTGTCGTCCTTTCTTCTCCCCTCCTTCATGCAGTTCCTTGAGCTTCCACGCGTTACAATTTCTAAATGCCCAGATTCTTGAGCCTACTCACCATTCATCTTCAATTGTTTTCCGTTACATTGATTAATGGGTTTTTGCAAGGATTTATTTGGGATTTGGAATTGGGTCGAAAACCTCGAGCATTCCGTTTCCGACTTCCCTGATCCTGCCGGAAAACGGGTAGTACCGCTAGGGAATCTCGGAAAACGGAGGTGATGTTCGTGCATTATGTTACCGTATTCTTATCCTTCTCTTCATGCTCGTAAGTTTCTTTTTTCGTTTCTTTGGTGAGGAGTTCTGAGTACACAGTTTCGATTCGTGTTGATTTCGTTTTTTTTTCTTTTTTTTTTCTTTGGTGGATTATACAGTTCGACTTTATGCATATTAGGTGTTTGATAAAATTCCCAAACTAAAGCTAACTTTATGCATTTTGGAGGTTCTAGCTCCAGCAAAGGACATGATCACATGATAGTCAGCGCTTGATTGGAGGTTCTTAAACTAATTTTAAATTCTCTTGCCATTGTAGTCAGCGCTTGATTGGGGCTGTTAATGGAGCTCTTGTTCTTGGAATCATTGCTTCTTTTACAGCTCTTGTGGTAAGTTCTGCTGTAGTTTAGCTGATTTAGCTTTCTGCATTTAGATTGTCTTTTCTCTTGCATGTATACTGATTCACTTTCATCGTGCTAGAAAAAATACTGCAACCTGTAATGCAGCTACATTCCCTGTTGTGCAGTAAAAACTAAAAAGTACAATGTAATTTCACACTATGTTCTTGTTTCGATTGAAGAATAAGGGAAAATGTAGTTTCTTTAAGAGAAATTTTGTCTTATGAGTAAGTAATCTGGCAGATTCAGTTTATTGTGCAAGAAAAACATACTTTAACTTGTGATGATGAAAAAAAAGTAATCAGGCTTCCGTTCTTTTTAAAGTTGGGCTTTGTCATCTTGAAGCATATATTCTGATTATCAGTGGAACTATGTTGATTGTTGACTTAAGGATGAGTGTTCCTGTTTTGAATTTTTTACTACTTAAATGGCTACTCTGTGTTTTCTGATATACAATTGAATCATTGACTAATGTGGATGGGCTATGAATGAGCTGTTAATTTTTTTACCTTTCGGCAGATTCCATTGAGAAACAATTATTTTCTTAGGTAGTTGCAAGTGGTGACTTGCGTTGGGAATCTCTTTTAAGATCAAACTTAGAAGCGGCACCTCAAAGTATACCCATAATAGCTCTTTGTTTTGTTTACCAGGTAAAAGAACTATCCCATGTGTTGATGTGTAGATGATGTCCATTTTATGGTGCACCATTGCAACAGTAGTAGAGTGAACCATTTGTATATTTGTTTCAGAATGTTGTTCCAGTCCTCTGTACAAATTTGGAAGGGGACCTTTCAAAAGTTAGGTAATCTTAAATGCGTCGATCCCCAATTCTACAGTGATATTTTGGTCGTTGTTTTTTTACTAATTTTCTACTGTTTATACTTCCCACGTGTCGTCCTTTCTTCTCCCCTCCTTCATGCAGTTCCTTGAGCTTCCACGCGTTCCCTCACGAAACTATACAATTTCTAAATGACCAGATTCTTGAGCCTACTCACCATTCATCTTCAATTGTTTTCCGTTACATTGATTAATGGGTTTTTGCAAGGATTTATTTGGGATTTGGAATTGGGTCGAAAACCTCGAGCATTCCGTTTCCGACTTCCCTGATCCTGCCGGAAAACGGGTAGTACCGCTAGGGAATCTCGGAAAACGGAGGTGATGTCCGTGCATTATGTTCCCGTATTCTTATCCTTCTCTTCATGCTCGTAAGTTTCTTTTTTCGTTTCTTTGGTGTGGAGTTCTGAGTACACAGTTTCGATTCGTGTTGATTTCGTTTTTTTTTTTTTTTTTTTTTGCTTTGGTGGATTATATGCATATTAGGTGTTTGATAAAATTCCCAAACCAAAGCTAACTTGGTTTCAATCTCCCTTTTTTCCTTCTTCCAAGTATTTTAGGTTTCCAATTATTCAAGCTAACTTGAATTTTAGAAAATTTTCGCATGCATTCTTTTTTGTTTTATCTGCCTTTTTTTGTTTTTCACATGATTTCTGCTGATCAAGGACTCCACAGCTGGGGTTCTTGTTTTCTTGGTTTAGGAGTTAGTGCATTATGCATATCATTTTCTGATGGCCTATTAGTAGCTGTGTTAAAAATTCACTCTTTGATTTTTCAATGCTTGATAGATCATTGTCTCTGGTTGTGGCTGTGGAGTGATTTTTTGATCAATGTCCATGGCTTACGATAGTTCGAAATCAGTGAGGTATGCCATAGGTTCTTTTAACTTCAAATGTTCGAAATGTTTACTTCAAAGACATAGAAAGGCTGGAATGAAACTTGTACAAATAGACTATCCTGCCTCAAAGAATTTTGTTTGGCAATTTTGTTTCCATGGAGCTGTTTTGCTTAAAGCCCAAGACTCCGGAGATCAAGTTAAGCTTGAACACCTTTTGTAAAAATAAGAACTATGACCTGGTTGTCTGCATAGGGACTTTTGGCAGCCTTTCTGGTGTTAATATAGGATAGCTAACAAACATTAATTGTGAACTTTTAGGAAGAAATTGACTACCTTAAGACAGTACGCTGTTTAGGATAAAGACATAGAAAGGCTGGAAGAAAGAACATTACTGAATGACTATCCTGCCTCAAAAACACTTTTGTTTGGCTATTTTGTTGCCACACAGCTGTTTTGCTTAAATCAAGTTAAACTTGAGCACCTTTTGTTTTAAAAAATGACTTGTTCTTAAATTTATTCAAGTTTGAGAAGCCTATAAAAGCCTCCACTTCAGTGGTAAAAATTTCACTGCCCAACGATCTCGCCTTCGTTAAAATCGCCAGTTTCATTCCAAATTTGCCTCCGACCTCCAAATGGTAAATTTCCTCGCTCTGAAAAGCCCCGATCTTGGGCTTTCCTGATTATTGTTTAATTTCTTTCGAATTATTCGTGAAGGGTAAGGTTAGTGTTTATCAGCTTATGTGGAGGGAGGAATGTATCCGAATCTCAATTTCTTGGCAGTACATATCTCAACAAATTTGTTTGCATGAATGGTGTCCGATGTTTAGTCGGTAAGAACACTCTTCTTTCTTGCTTCTTTTCTACCTATTGTTTTCCTACTCTTATTTGGTTTGTTTGTTTGTGTTTTTTTTGTTTTTTTTAATGAAACTGTAAAACTGTTTTCTTTCTTGTGATAGCTATCTATGTGTAATTGGATCTCTTCTTGTACACTGGATATTCAGGAAGTAATTGACCATTACAAATGAAAACAGGTGAGGAACTTCAGAGACTCCCCAGAGGGTAAAAAATATTTGCAAAGGTAAATTGCTTTTTATGTGTTAATTATTCAGTGAAGAAGTGTTGCATTTCATGTTTGCCTCTACTCTGCTTAAGATTTGCTTATTTCTTTCTTAGAGTAAAAGGAGAAACGGGTTCTACTCCCCTGGCCATGCACATTAACCTGAGGGTGATGACCCTTTAAGAGAGATCAGACGAATTGCATATCGGAAGTGTAGGGACCTTCATGTCTGGATTCATACTAACAAAGTAAAATCCAGAGCAAGATGGTGCCAGGTTTTTCCTTCTCTCTAATAACATAAGTTCAATGTTTTACAACATATACACACCTTAAGCAATAAAATTGCTGTATTCATATTTCGCTCTTCACATTTGAAGGAATGTGGAGACTTTCACCCCGCTAAAAGTGGAGAAGGACAGTTGATGTAGTTGCTGACAAAGTTGTACGTACATTCTGGTTACCCGCATCTCAACACAGGGTTGAATGAGGAAAGTATTTCATTCTTTTTACCTTTTGGCTTTCTGTGCGGGTTCTTTTCTGAATAGGTTACAACACAACAGCATGTAGTTAATAATGGTATTTTAGACACCTTAATCTAATTGTGTGACTTTGATGTATTTATTGGTGTTTCTGGTGTTGAAGAAAGGATAAGATATTTCGTGGCATTTTTCGAAGATAAATTTATTTATTTTTTAGTTGAAGATTGCATCATCTCCATGAGTGTGAAGTGGAAGACTTCTGTGAAGTGGAATTATGGTTAGTGCTAAACATAATTCCTTTTGTGATTTTTTCCCCCTTTCTAAGGTGTTAGAAGATCCTGGTAAGAGACCTGGAGGGAATAAAAGCTATTGGCTGTAACGTGTTTCTAGGGCGCGACTGAAAGAAGAGTAAGTTGTGCTAACTTAATCATGTGGTACTGTATTTTTTTTCCAGCCACATCTTGCGCTTGGTTTGATCTCTCTCTAATATTTTTTGCCATGGCCTGAAAAGGAAGATTTATAATACCGTTAACTTGTTCTCTAATTTGAGAATCTGTGAGGATCGTTGCTACTTGCTACAACTACTGGTGGTTTGGTTTGCGACGATAAAATCGTTCAAAGGGCCTGTCATTGTAGTATATCCATTTTTAGTTGTAACTCTTGAATCGTTTGAGGTATTTTTTTTGCAGTGAGAAACTCTAGCTTTTGAAGATCGCAGTCAAAAAGTTCTGGTCTCTCTGTTCTAAGAGAACCTCTAGATACAACAACAATATTGGTTCCGAACTCCTGAGGTAAAATAATGGATTTCCAGTTCACATGGAAGTATGCTTCTTGCTCCATTATTTGGCAAAGGGGATTATGTTTACAACTGAAGTGTGTATCTAAGAATAGGAATGTTGACTACCTTTTCTTGAACTCATATAGCTTACTAATTTTCTTGTGATTTCAGTGGGATCTAAACCTTTATTTACTGTGTCAATGTGCTCTGAGGTAAGAAAACAAACATATATAATTATTACTTAAAACACCATAAAAGTATCATGTTATTTGTTTTCATTATCTTGTGATTGTTTTTAGTTTGATTCATATTTGATGTTCTTGAGACGTCGGGCTGATGCTTGGAATGGTGAATGTTTCGTGGGTTGGTGAAACTGTGGTATTTTGACATGGATATGATAAAAACAAAAAATAGAAATGAAACAAAAAACAGACCTCTTAATAGGCTTTCCATTTGGCACTGGTTTCCCACATTAATTGCAGACGGTTGGTTAGCAGGGCATCATAGTCTTAGACTACGCTTTTGTTAATAGTTACCCTATTTTGTTAGCAAACTCCAATGACTGTCCTATTTTAGTAGCTCGGGCTACTAATAAGTTTGTATTTGTTAATTTTTCTCTGAATGATAGCAAATTGGTATTTGCATGTGTGTGTGTTTGTGTGTTTATTTTTCCCTTAAATTTTTATCATTTCTTGGTTTGTTAATTATCAGGAAAATGAATCATTTGGCATACATTAGTTTCATAAAGTGGGTTATTACTGTTCACAAACAGATATTCCTTTCATTTGGAAGCTGTTTAAAGTGTGTTTCCTTCTATGAAACATTGACCATTCTTATATGTTTTTGAAGATAGTGGTGAACTGGTGATTATCTTATTCTCTGTACACTATATAAAGTCATTATATAACAAGTATCATATCCAATGTTGGAGTCAGTAGCAACCCTCAGCCCGGGCAAACAATAGATATTTGAGTCTGAAATTGGTATCCCAGTTTTGTGTATTTTCTATTTAGAGATTGAATTGGTTAACGGGTTTGATTGTCATATGTTTTTGTTCATTAAGATTGTGTCTTGCATGCCCCGTGATTTGCAGCTATTGTTGTAGGTTGTATTGGAGTGGTTGGTGTAAGAACAAACATTAAATAGATGTTCTTAGGAGAGAATTTGATTAGCAGATTGCCTTGCAGTTCCTGGGTTTGTACAATGTTACAATAGAAATCAAAAGGTTTATTTCGAGTTGAGTGGATTTTGTTTATTTGGTTGATCAACTTGACAGGTTCTATGGAGTTGTTGTCAAATCTTTTGATTCAGAGAAAAAGAATCATGTACACTAATGTCTGAGCAGCGTTTGCTGGGCACCAAAGACAGTAGCTAAACTTAAAACACGAGTGCAGCAGAAGTTCATTCAACCTGTTTATGGCTGCCGAGGCTGAGGTTTGGTGGATTTATATCTAAGTTATAGCCTGCATTTTGTTGGGGACTGTAGCGGTGTAAGATATGTGTACAAATGCCCACGTTTGAGCATGTCTACGAACTTGCCTTTAATGACTATGAATGGTTTATGTTGTATCAATGCTAAGATATGTGTACAAACACATATATTCACACCAAAAATATTATTCCTACAAGTTCCCAGCAACATGTACAAACAAACAGTTGTGCACCAAACAAACAGAGCCCGCGCGTAGCGCGGGCAACACCACTAGTATATCATAATATGCCGTTAGATTGGGTCAACAATAGCAATGTAGTATAATATAGAAATAAAGCTTGAAATTTCATTTAAAAATTAGTAGCTAAACTGTCGATTTCTATTGTTGTTTTTGAGTAGATTCGGTATGAATCATAACAAGGGATGAACTTGCATAGGGATGGGGAAAAGTTGACGGGTAACGGGGCAGGGATGGGGATGAAATCACAACCCGTTATGGGTCATGGAGCGAGGATGGATTTTATACCTCACCCGCCCCATCTCCGCCCCAACCCGCCCCATCCTCGTTATACCCGCCCGCCCTAATATAATTATATTAATAATATTATTATATATATTAATTAATAAAAAATAATATTAATTAATTTCTTACTATAATTTAATAATCAACCACTAATAGTTAAAATTAGAAGAAAACTAGTAATGATAATGTATTTGGATTATTCTTTGGCAATCGTTTTTATAATTACAAACTTCTTGTTTGCTTCAAATTTGAGTGAGATATCAATTACATTTTTTTGTTTGGGTTTGAGATTTTTGTCTTTTTAAAGATTTTATATTTCTCAATATAATTATTATTGTGTTTGAGTAAAAGTTATATAAACAACGGTTTTTCTAACGAGTGACCTAGGCCACTCGATAATAATGGAATATTTTGTGTGAATTCGTGTATTACATGAGTATACGTGTATGGTTAATAACTACGACTACATTGATATTAATTCTCCCTCGATCAACGAAATGGTTCCATCAATGCTCATTTAATTCCTTTCCCTCTATTACCATCTTACCATTTACAAATTTCCCTCCAAAATTCTAAACACATCACCGACGTACCACTGCATATTCTGGTACATATCATAAAAGTTGAATTCAAAATATATAAATTATGATAATATAAAACATACAAGTTTACAATCTTAACCACGTTTCTAAACTTTGGCATGAAATATTGGATTCAAATTTTCGGCAATTGAATCATCTACCTTCTCCCCTCCAGATTGATCGGCTTCTGCAACAGATCTTTGAGGACAACTGGTATAATAATGACCAGCACGTTTGCACACCCTACAAGTTTTTGCATGTGTGAGTATTATATAAGAGTATTTTTGGAGGGAAATGGAATGGTAAATGGAGGGAATTCTAATTTTGGATACTCAACCGTTTCGTTGTTAATAAATATATAGTTGTATTTATTTGTATGATATGTACCAAAATATGCAGTGGTACGTCGGTGATGTGTTTAGAATTTTGGAGGGAAATTTGTAAATGGTAAGATGGTAATAGAGGGAAAGGAATTAAATGAGCATTGATGGAACCATTTCATTGATCGAGGGAGAATTAATACCAATGCAGTCGTAGTTATTACCATACACAGATACTCATGTAATACACGAATTCACACAAAATATTCCATTGTTATCGAGTGCCCTAGGGCACTCGTTAGAAAAACCGTATAAACAAATGTATTTTAAACTGATATAAGAGGTGGGTGATGATGGGTCATGGGTCATGGGGCAGGGATGGGTCATGGGGCATGGGATGGGGCGGGTCATGAAGCGGGGATGATTTTATAATAAAATCCGATGGGGCGGGGATGATTTTTAATTTTATACCCATCACGGTCATGGGGCGGGGATGGTTTTATAATAAAATCCGATGGGGCGGGGATAATTTTTAATTTTATACCCATCACGGTCATGGGGCGGGGATGAGTTTTAAAATATTAGATGAGTATGAAGATGAGATAGCTAATACCCGACCCAGTGTCATCCCTAAACTTGCAACGTAGCAAAAACAATAGAAATGGAAATGGGGATGGTGTCCAAGTGAAGTGAAGTAGCCTCGACAAAAACAGCTTGATCATCATCACTCCCATAATAATAATCCCCATTCCATTGGAATTAGTTATCAACAACATTATCTACTTTGCCACGGCAAAGAATGTTTGCCGACTTTTCACTCACTGCCCTCCTACTTCTTTGGGCTGGCCGGCGCCATCTCACTCCCTCCCACACTATTTCCCCTCCTTCCTAACATCTAACCATCTTAACATTTAATATATGATGATATAATTTCATCCAATTAGTATACTAGCGGAAAGTTACTTGAAAAGAAAATTACTAAGTCGAAGTAAAAGTGTGCTCCAGCAGGGGCGGATCCATAAATTAAACTAGAAGGGGCCATAGCAGAATATAAGTAAAATTATAACACTAAATTTTTAAATATTAAAAATTACAAGGGTATAAAATAAAAAAAATTAATTTTTTGGGGTGGCCGACCCATGTGCCACCCCATATTCCGCCCCTATGCTTGAGTTTGAACTCGTTAAAAAATTACGAATTCGAATTCGAGCTTTTCCGATCATATCAAAGTGCTCGAGCTCCACTCGTTTTTTTTTTTTAAGTGCTCAAATTAACTCGTGAGTCCAATAAAAGTTGATTTTGAACTTGAACCAACTTTGTTCGTAAAACTCAATAAATTGTCTTATTTAGATCTCATTTATGAGATATTCTTACCAACAATAACCATTATAGAAAATAAAAAAAAATCAGACAAAAATAAAGAACAATCGGAATATGTTCATTTATTATTTACTATTTAATTTTTTATTCTAATTTTTCTTTATTCATATAAAATTTACACTAGTAATATATTATACACGTTTGTTCGACCTTATCGAGATGGTAAAAATGTGCTCACACTCAACTCATTATATAGACGAGCAAGTTTGATTTGGAGTTTGGTCAACCCAAGTTCAAACTCGAGCATTGATCGAATTGTTCAAGTGTGGCTCACAAACACCTCTATTCATTTTTGGTACTCCCTCCGTCTCACCTCAAACTGCACAGTTGACTCAAAGTTTTTTCCAGAGTCAAACTTAAAAAACTTCGATTGTAATTATAAGTCAATTTATAAATGATAAAACTATATATGAGATATCATTAGATTCATTATAATCTATTTTCCGAAAAGTAAATTTTTATATATCATTTCGATATGTATTTAAAGATATTAATAGTGAAACACGATCATTAAAGACCGTAAAAAGTCAACTGTACATGTTTGGTTGAGATGGAGGGAGTAGAATATTTTACACCCTGGCAAGAAGTACGGGTAGGAAGTAGTCCACACTTATAATTCAGTTTTGACCGCAACTAATCCCTTTTTCAAAGTCAAGTAAAACGAGCTCAACCTCTCTCACGGTCCCACGACATAAATACAATTTTTCTAATCATTATCCTCTAATTTGCTCCATTCCAATTTTAATGTTGCACCGAAAAAGACTAAACCAATGTGAAGAATCATGTTAATATCCCCTAATTTTAAATGGTCAGAAACTCTCTATTCTCCTCTTACAAAGAACAAAAATCCCATCCCTTCTATCTCTAATTTTCTACTATACAAAACTCCAAACAAACCAAAAAAACAAACACCTCCCTTTCAATTAACCAAAAATAAATCGATTAAAATGTGACGTAGAATTAATCCTCCGAAACAATGGAAATGGGCCCACTCGAAATACTGCCATGGCTGTCGTCACACAGCGTCAGCGCCCGCTCCAAATTGGCCACAATGTCCGTCATGCTCGGCCGGTCCTTCCCCTCCAAATTCACGCAGTGCATGGCCGTGTACGCCACCAGCTCCACCGCCTCCGCCTCGTTCATCTCCGCCGGCCCCACCCGCGTGTCCAGTATCCCCCCCAGCTCCCCCGTCCTGATCGCCGGAACCGCGTAATCCACCAGGCTCATCGGCTCGCCGCCTTTCACCTCCGCCGCCTTGAATATCGCCCTCTTCCCGGTCAACACCTCCAACAGCACAACCCCGAGCCCGTACACGTCACTCTTCGCGGTCAACACATTCAGACCGTAATACTCCGGGTCAATGTACCCGACCGTACCGGCGGCCTTGGTCGGCCGGAAATCCTGACTCGAATCCGGACCGGGTCCCATCAAAGACAACCCGAAATCGGAAACCCTCGCGGTCCAATTCGCGTCGATCAGGATATTCGACGACTTGATATCTCTGTGGATAATCGGCGGCACCGCGTAGTTATGCAGATACTCGATTCCTCTGGCGGCGTCCAACGAAATCTTGATCCTTAATTTCCACGAGTTCAGAACGCTGCTGCTCTTCTCCACGTTGCTTCGACTATGCAGATGATCGTACAGCGCGCCGTTTTTCATGTACTCGTAGACCAGAAGCCGTTCATCCCTTTCCTCGCAGTATCCGACCAGTCTGACCAGATGCTTGTGATGCAGACGAGAAAGGAACGATAGTTCCGACTCGAAAGCGGTTTCTTTTTCCTGGAACTTCTTGGTGACGGGGCCGGTTTCGCTCCGTTTGATGGCGACCTCGCGGCCGTCGAGGAGCTTACCTTTGTAGACAGTGCCGAAGCTGCCGGCGCCGATCTTGTTTTCCAGGGCGAAGGTGTTTGTGGCGGCGGCGAGGTCTTCGAAGAGGAATTCCTCTGCTCTGTCCGGGTGCTTTGTCGACGAGGTGCCGCTCCTCTGCCGCCGCATCAAGCGGGAGCCCTGGCGGCGGAGCGTGGAGGATCTAGACGGCGGGCTGCTGTTCGACGGCGGCGGAGGGTTGTTGATGGTGGGCTGAACGGAGTTGTGGATTTTCTTTTTCCCGAAACAGACACCTGCCCATAAGCAGTATATTAATGTGCAGATTCCGGCGAAACATCCCACTGAGCCGACGATGGCGAAGGCCAATAAACCCCTCCTTAACCCTCGCCGTGAACCCGAACCACCTACGGAAGATGGTGGCGGCGGAGGCGGCAGCGGTGGAGGAGGCGACGGTGGGAATTCACACGGACGACAAATATTGCCGTTACCGGTACATAACGTTTGGGATTGAGGATATATCCCACATTCACAAGCTGTCTGCACACACGGCCCCGGAAGAGTCCGCCGGAGAGGAAGGGCGGTGGCCGGTGGAATTGAACTAATTGGCCATCCGGGACCCCAGCAAATTACAGAAAAATTACTCGAAACCAGGCCGCAAGTAAAATTGAACCCGGCCACAATAGACTCGAAAGAAACATTTCCGGGAACACCGCCGGAAAATTCACCATTATTCCCACCCCAACAAACCACCGTGTTATCCAGCCGCCGAATTGCACAGCTGTGATTATCCCCAAGTGCAAGTGCGCTGTACTCGAAGCTAACATTCGCCGGAACGTTCAATTGGCCGACGCTATTCTCGCCTCTGCAAATCACAGTCCCGCCGGAGCTAACACCGCAAGCATGCCTCCCGCCGACATATACATTCGCCATTGAGAAATTACCAAACTGACCTTCTATCTCCGACGCAATTGTACTGCCACTTCCACTGCTACCCCAGCATGAAACTCTTCCGGTGCCATCCAGCACGCCGCAAGAAAAACCCGACCCGGATGACACCGACCTAAATCTGGACGACCTGTTTGCCGGCGGGTCGCCCCGCCAGCAGGTAACGTTTCGGGTGCCGTTGATCAACCCGCAAACCTGAGTATCTCCAATTGTAACGCTCTCGAGAGGCTGCGCCGCCTCCTCCAGCCGCGCAATGTATATCCTCTTGGGCGTGAAGTCAGCGACGCTCCAGCAGAGGAGGCTGAACCCGCCGGAGCGGACTGCGCAAATGGTGTCCTGGCCGCCGGCGATGGAGTCGAAGGAGACGTCGGCGGCGTAAATATTGGAGAAATTCTGTCCGTCCCTCCAGCATTGAATCTGGCGGGTGGGTTCGTCGGCGACCAGGCTGCAGACGGTGGTGAACTCGCCGTAGCTGACGGCCACCGTGGTGGAGGAGCCGCCGAATGACTGAACTGTGGTCGCCCGGAGGAAGAAAAACAAGGTGGCGGCGAGGATGACAGCGGCGGCTCCCGGCGGAGAAGGAGTCATTTAGAGGGTGAGCCTCTCATTTGTAGAGAGAGAAAGAAGGTGTTTTTGTTTTGGAGGTCTAGAGAGAGAAACTAGAGGTTTATCTAACCTATTCATAGATTTAAAAGTAGGCTTTTAAACTCTTGCGTTTTTTCAGAGTTCAGACGCAGATTTTCTGAAACATTGAATTCACCAAAGAAAAAGAAGATTCAGTTTCTACTTTTACTTTTATTTCTATTTATTTTATAGCATGTGTGAAATTGAAGAAAATAATGGATAATACTCGAAACATGTAATAACAGGACCAGTCATGGACTGCCACGTATTTTTCTTATGGAAAGTATTTACTTACCGTTTTCTGATACGGTGGTTTAGATTTTACAGCTGGAACAGGTAAATTTCGTTGACCGGATCAAAAAAAAGGGAATCCGATTTTGTTATTTTAGGTCATTAATGTTTTTTTCTTTGAATTTTTGCTGATATAGTACTAAATTTGAAATTTAAATATAAAAGATACGGTTAATGATGTAATAATGACGCAAGATTAGAGCTAAGCTTTCAACGCGGTGGAGTTTAAAGTTTAAAAGGTGATGAAATAGCTCCTACATTATTGCATCAAATGATTAATTGGGGTAATTAGAGGAGCAAATTTAGAAGAAATGGTTATAAATGGATTAATGAAAATGATAATTAGTTGGTCATAAACGTATCAAGGCTGCTTCAAATGTGGAAGATACCCAGTCAACGGTAATGATATCATTCAAATTTGAAAGTCAACATAAAGTTCTTGCGAAAGCAAGAGCCCCGGTCAAGGAAATCTTTGAGACGGATTAGCTGAATTTAAGTATTATTAGTAAATGTATTAAAGAAAAAAAGTGGGTGGATTGTATGGAATAATCAAGGCAGTACGTACTATTTTATCATGGTCTATGGATCAATCAAAATATTAATATTTTAAAGTCAAAATCATCCTTGCAAAAAAAAAAAAAATTTAGAAAAAATCATCCATGCAAATTAGTTTTTTTATTATATACTTTATCTAGACTAATTACATCAACATACTTTTTACTCAATTTTTTCAGAGCGTGTTTAACCGTCAATAACTTTATTTTCAAATATTAACGGTTAACTTGGTCTAAAATTTTATATTTCATAAATAAAGCGTATTATACTATGAATCTAACAATATCTCGCGTGATACTATTATATACATATGCCAATTGAAATTTACGGTTAAACAAGCTCTGATAAAGTTGACTAAACAGTGTACATATCTACATGGCTTAGAGGGAGTATAATGTATGTACTTCTCCGTTATTTTAGAATGGTCCGTGGACCATGGATGACATCTGCGAAATATTTTATTTTATTGATTTGACTATTAATTTTATTGATGGTTGTATCTGGCGTTTGGATTTGAACAATGTGTATTACTATATAAGTAAATATTTGTTATCTATTGATTATTAATATAAATGTTCAGGTTTAAAAGGCTATCGATCAATCAAATATGTTGTTTTATTTCCTTTAATTTGTTATGTTGACCTTTCATCCATATAAAATGCTACTGTAATTATTCTTTAGCTTATATGAGTGAGCAAAACAATAAATAAATAAATAAAAATTAGCTAAAATCTCAAATACCTTAAATTACAATTGGATTATGGATGATGAAATGATTAAAATAGAACAAAAACGTAAAAATTAGTACTACACAATCATATTACTAGGACATGAAGGGAACTGCATTGCATATAGCCATTTATATGTGGTAATAATATGGTCGTCTCTTGTTGCAGAAGTAACATGCAGTGTTGTTAGCTAGTTACAATATTATAGTGATGAGAGTTTTGTGATGATTCGTTTATGGCGTGATGAAGTTGATACATTTTGGATTATTATTGAAAGTAGTAGAAAACAATGACAGTGGCGCCAATGGAGCGAAATTGCGTGAATCGTGTGAACTCTATGGCCTTTGAATCTTCTTCTTCAATTTCTTTACCGTTTGTTACAACGTTACAATATTAATTGACGTGCTCAAAATTCACATGTTGGTTCCTTTTTATACAAGCAAAAAATTCCTTTTACATAGTAAATAATCTAACAGTTTAACACACGTGATTTGATTTTTTTTTTATGGAGATTTGATTTTCATATTGCTTTCATGAAATGAAAGAAAACAATGTGTGGATGGTTCAATGTATCTTGTATGTATCCACTCAGAAAAAATGACTGTGACCAATTATCTCAAGATGGTAAAAAAATATATGATTGAGATGGAACTAATTTTGACATCTATATATCTATGATACAAGATATTACTTATTATTCTGAATTTTTTTTAAAAGTTTTCTGAAAAACGTTTGTTTGTGCAAATTAACTGTCGTGTATATATTAACATGTCTCTCAATTATTGGAAAGTATTTATATCCTGATTTAATTTTGATCGATTAAATGTGTTAACTTATAAGGCTCACAACTATATCGATGGAGAAATAAGAATAGAGTTGAATCTAGAATATCTAAAATTTTGAAAGTATAACTAAAGTTGAAATACACGGTGCAAGTCAATTAGAACAAAATGGACCACTAAAATTGATCCAGATGATTTTCTTTTCAAATCGATTTTAGCTGACAAACAATCCAAATTACAGTAAAAAATCCCCGATCCAAGATATCACCACTTTACAAGAAAGTCGGGATTTTGCTCAATTTTCTTTATCAAGCTATATTAGATGATTTTTGACACCTTAAAATTTTAAGATTTAATTTTTTGAAACTGGTTAAGGCCAAGTCAAATTCGAACCAAATGTGACATTATGCACAAAATACATAATAGGTGACATTATAAACTGAGCTTTAATATGCAGCATGATCTCTTATTTAACATGTCATGTTTGGTAGCAAAGAAGTCAAGATTGAGGAACCAAAAAACAAACAATAATCTAAATAAATGCACGAGTTCATTTTGATGTAAATACTTTTCCCAACCTTAGACTTAGGTCGTTTAATTAGTAAATAATGTGACTCTTTATTTTAATAATAATGATAATAGTAGAAGAAACTTCCATGTAAGAATCATTCAATAAAGTTCTTGTCCAGTCTACTAAAACCGTTTCCTGGAAAAAGCAGAGTGTTTATCCAGTCTCTTAACATCTAGAAGCCACGTCCTTCGTTTTGCTGTCTTCTTCACTTGGGATGATAGTGAGAGTCCACCGTAATGCTAGAATTTCTCAGGTCTTCTCACCATAATTAAAATTATGGTCCTGTTTTTTGAACTTGTTTGTGAACTGAATTAAATAAATTTAAAATTAAATAAATTTCATCTAATTACATCCTATGGACAAATTATCTCATTGAATGATCATGGTTAATACGTAAAAGATTGGTATTGAAAGTGAGGATATCAAACATGAAGGTGAAAAGATCAGCATTAATACACTGAATGATTATGCAGAGTAATATGTAAAAGGTCGGGTTTGACATGGAGAAAATCAACATTTGTCTTTGATCTCAATTGAAACCGGTGTCACATGAGACCTTCTATATTAATATTATATACCATAAAACTGAACTATTCTTCCTATCTTATTTAAATTGTTATAGTTCCAATCAATTCAGTTCAGTTCAATTATAACAAAGTATGATTTGATCATCACAAAAAGAAAGACAACAAACTTCATTTTGGTCCCTTCTCAGTGTGAACTGACCCATACCACAATAATAGAATGCTTGATTTAAAATAGCTTCTTGATAACATTAAAATTGTTGAGATATGTCAATCAAAACAGTTTAGCTGTGTTTTTGTTGTTAATTGGCTTACTTTACCAATCTCTTGGGGTCCAAATGAGCAATTACAAACACTACACAACACACAACATGCATCTTTGCTGTAAAAGTGAAACACAATATTTTGTAACCTTTTTTTTCTTCATTTTCAGACATGATCATCATGTTTTCCCCTTTTTACAAACCACTTTATCCTCAATATAATCTCCAGGAACACAATGGCCAGATCGATCGTGTCTCACTGCTTGGCTTCAAGCTGTCTGTTGGTCCATATAACTCCAGTTATCAACCATTTCTTTTTCTTATAAGTTTAAGGGCACTGATATGATCTGAATTGAACGGAACTGAATTATCAATTAAGCAAGTAATAACCGACTAAAAATGAATGAAGTGGTAATTAAGTTGAAATGATCAACTTCGTTTCTAACATTTAGTAAAATTTAGTGAAATACTGCCAACATTTAGTAAAATTGCACAGATATTTCATACACAAGTCATTTAAAGACCAACCACTTCATTGGGTAATTCGGTACAAATACTAAGTTGCTGTGATTAATACAATTAACCCTGTAAGACTATCACAAGTAAAACCGATTTGCAAAACTTGCAACAATGAGCCACAGATTTCTCAATCTTACTTATATACATTAGAATTTCGCAAATCGCACAAACAAATTATTGGTTACATGACTGAGTGACCCAGTCGGTAGGTTTTCCTCGGATTCATCAAAGTTATAAACAAGGATGCAGAAACCTTGGAGGTTTCTATAACGTTAGGAATGTCTCTGGTCCACTGGCTATTAAGAATCGAAGCTTTTCCTGTCCATAAAATGCTACTGTACAGAAGTTCACTCCTTGTGATGGAGAGAACAAAGATTGCCTGTCTGAATCAAAGCACGCAGTTTCACTTCTTGGTTATCCCCCCATGATTTGCCCATCCAGAAGGTGGGATTCCGTGCTTTTGAAACCATTCAGGCATATGAAATCTGTCGTAGAGCACAGGTCGAACATCCCTCTGCTGGGAAAGGTTCCTCAGAAGAGGAAGGATGACATCCAAAAGCTGATGAGAATGGAAAGAGTACAAATTAGTAAGAATGGCATATTTTAGGGTTTAAGAATAGCTCCACTTTCTATGTGGTCTGTTTGTGATGATACCTGTTCATCACGTGGCTGGCCCGCTGAGAATGGAATGCATGGGATGCCGTTAAGTGGTTGCAATAAGAAACTAAAAGGGTTGTTATCCACAATGACAGTTCGACACAAATCCTCTGATATGCATAACAGATCCTTTACGTGCTCTCTATATTCTCTGCAACATATTCCATCCAAAAGGTGTGAGCCAGATATTCCCCGGAGTTAACATTCCAGTTATACAAGTAAAGAAATTTTTAATAGCCGTCATTTTTAAGATGCAAACTACTAAACCACAAACCAAAACGATCTCTTATCACACAGGACAGTTTTGAAAAGCATATGATTTTGGAAATCTAAGCTTAATTTGCACCATGTCAAGCTTCAAGGCTTGGATAGTGAAAATTTGTAGGTAAAAGTTGCAGTGCTGAGGAAACACTATATTCCAATCAATTAACGAAGCACAAATATAATACGTAAAGGCACAGAAAATGCTTGATGCATACATGAGACGTGTGTGATCCATTAAGAACTGAACAAGCCTTACAACTCTACTGACTGTTACTCAAAAACATCCATATAGGTATTAATACACAAGTGGAAGTGGATTAAGATTAAGGTTAAAGTTTCCTGGGAAAACATATTGCACAAAAGCCACCACTAAAAATGCTAACAGGGCAGGACAGCAGGTAATGATTTACCAAAAAGAAATCTACTAACAGGTATTACACGAATTTAACAACAAAGATAGCCTCGAATTCTTACGTGCTAATTGTTGAAGGCCTGTAAAGTCTGAGACTAAATCGATCACCAGAGTCTATTCTGTCTACAAGAGGTCTTGCATAGCCTGCAAGGTGCATTTCAATCATATCAGTAACCTAATACGTCTATTAAAGAAGACCTCTAAACCAATCCATCCCCAACAAAACAATTATAAATACTCAGAAAGATAGAAACACAATAAATATAAAGGAGATTGTAAGTACAAACCTTCAAGGCCAGCAGTAAATAAAACAAGGGTTGCAAATTCGCTAAGTTGGGTAAGGAATTCATGTAATCCGGGGCGTTCAAACACTGTAACATAGTTGATCTTTGGTTTGCCATCAACCTCCTGGAAAACATCAATAAAACCATCGTAATGAATGTCAATATGCCTATTTACTAAGAACGATTTGAAGAAACAGCTGCGCGTCAAGACAATCACCTTATCAGACGATACACATTCCAATTCGAACCATTTCAACCCAGCTTCAATAGCTTGACTGCGAATCAGAGGTGGCAGAGTACAAGTCTCATATGCACAAACCAACGTTTCATCCAAGTCAAGAACAACCTGCATCCAAATTCTTAAAATTAAAACAACAAAAATAACATCACAATACTAGATTACAAGGTTTTTAAAACACCTTTCAAGTGTTACCTAAGTAGTCCCCTTCATAAAAAGCAATTGAACTAAACAAGTAAATACAAATATGAAATATCCTTCCTAAATCCAGCGTTAATGCAATAAGTAATAACTACCTCGTCCAGCACACAAATATCATGATGAATCATAACTACAGTCATCTAAATTCTGAGGTAATAAAACTGGAAATGAAAATGAATCAATGATGAAGTAAAATTACCGTGAGCTTCTCCAAGGGCTCACCGGCGCCGGGTTTGGAGGCTCTGGCGGTGTAGGGCGGCGGCGCCGGGCGGAGAGGATCCTCCTCAACCTCCTGCAGTTCGACGACGGGCAAGGGCTTGAACTGAGGGGAAGAAGAGAGCACCATCGACGGCGTGCCTCTCAGGATCTGGACGAAGATCTGGAAGAAGAAGGCCAGCCAGTTCAGCAGCGTTCTCCACACTTGTATGGTCCTCGGCGCGTACACGTCCGCCGCGGCGGCTTGAGCCAGCTCCGCCATAGGTATACTTAGGTAATTTGTGAGCGAATTTTGGGGGTTTTTCCCGGTAACTTGTTTCTTCTGTGCTTTCGTTTTCTTCTTATAATAATTTTCTTGTTTTACTGTGTGTGATGGAGATGCAATTTGCTTGACGATAGACTGGATGATAGAGAAGACTGAAGAAGAGAAGAGAGGGCAGAGTGATTGCACGCGCCTGGGGAAGGCGAGTTGATGGTGACCTCTACGTTGTTCTTGTTTTAATACCTTGGGTTTTTCTTGTTCTTCCTTTCAGGATTATTTGGACAAAGTGGGAAAAATAAAACTTTTGTTTGTTTAAGAAAATATTTTGGAAATAGTCTTATACCCAAATGGTCCAATGAAATGGAGGGAAATGAGAATAGCTTTTAAACTCAAAAACAGCTGATTTGACCAATATTAACTGATTTAACCACCAAAAAAGCTAATTAGAAATGTTTGGTGAAAAACTGATTGAAATATTTTTTTGTCTAAAAAGCTCTTTTACAAAACGCTAATAATACTCTATATATAAGTGTTTATATATACCAATATATAAGTATATTGGTAAAATATTACAATCTCCTTTTTATATGATTCACATACTAATATTTACTAGTAATTTAAAATTATATCAAAAATAAAGTATTATTACTATTTATAAAATGATTAATTGATAAAATATAAACATGTCCTTAATCATCATTTTACCTTGTTTGTTAAACAAACAGCTGATATCAGCTAACTTTACCAAACGCTTATATACAAATATACAATGAGCTAATGTAAACAGCTAGTCAAATCAGCTAATGCAATCATCTAGTCAAATCAGCTGATCCAATCATCTAACAGCTAACAGCTATCAGTTAATCACCAAACACCCCAAATTGTAAGTTGTGTGAAAATTATACATAAATATACACAAATAAAATACAACACAAACACTTATGGTACTCCGTCTGAGTTATATCTGCATAGAGTATTTTTTATTTTCTTGTAAAAACGTTTTTAATTGCTAATATTTTAATTATGTATATTTTTTTTTTTTGAAAAATTTTAATTATGTATATTAATCGTAAGTAAAAAATTGATATTGTTAAATTATTATTACGGATTTAACAGTATTATAAATGATAATAACTTTCTTACTTTAAATATTTAATTAAAATTTAACATTTTATCAATTGAAGAAAATGAAACTACAATTGGGACACACATTGCATATAAAATGGAGGAATATTAAGATAAATTCTTCCAAAAACCGGGACTCAAGTTATGCTTTGCTTCTTATAAATATTGATATTGTAAAGATTGCTTGTTGTATTATATTGATTTAACTAATGACCAATGAAGCACACCATTGATTGTGTGAATGAAAGAACTTTAGGCAATAAAGTAATTTTTGGAATTTGGATTTCCACTATACTTAATAGATAGATGTGTTAAAATATTCTTTGCATTTTAACAAATAGAAGGATAGGAAGAAATTGTAATAGGTTATTGGCTTCTTCTACTCCTTCATCTCAATTTGTAAATTGTTCAATTCTAAAGTAATGAAAAATGTGTTACTTTAATTTTAAAATTCAGTATAGATTTTTTTAAAAGAAAAAATCATTATATATATATATATTAAACAATGTTAGATATTTATAATCATAACTAAAATTATTTATAAATATTTATAAAATTTAATTTACAAACATTTGACTAACTCCCAATAACTTATACTTATGGTGAAACGAAGAATATATATATATATTTAATTAGGAACGTAAATGAACTGAGTTGTTCGTCGGTCAAGTTCGTTTTCGAACTCGGTTTGACCAGTTCGAACTCGAACTCATAAAAGTCAGCTCGATATCGTCGAGCAGGTCGTATATAATTTATATATAGAATTTTAATATAATTAAATTTTATTCATTAATACTTCATGTTCTATTTAACAAACTCGAACTAGTTCGAGTTCTAAAACTCAGACGAATCGAGCTCGAACTAAAATGTCTCAACTTGTGCGAGTTTAACTCAATCATGAACATGCAAAATTCTCACGAACTCGAACACAGGTATGTTCGAGCTCGACTCGACTCGTTTACATCCCTATATTTGATGGTCATCGTTAAGTAAAATTTGTTAGTTTTCAATTTTCTGCAATAGTTGAACTTAACAAAAAAAATCATTAAAAATTAAAACTACTTATATAAACACATAATTTAATTTCATCGACACCAAAACTTATTGATATCATGAATCATCTCATTATAAATTATGATAAAATGTTGGTAACGTGAATTTTATTTTACTTTAACTTAACAATGCGTGTCAATGATGTTAGTTATAATTTTACTTTTCCACATTAACCAATGATTAATTAAATTGTGAGTTTGTGAGAGTGACACGTGGAGGAGTATCATGGATTTTATGACGGTGGGGGTAACATGATATTGCAGAGATCCCAATAGCAATGATTTATAGGCTCCTATATAGTCTAAATCCAGGATAGTGATCAGTATCTGATGTTTGTTTGTGACTTGAGAGCATCATTCAACATGTGCACCAAGCTAGGCTATAGACCAAAACTGACTGGTTTTTCACCCGTACTCTCGTTTTCCCGAACATAAACTTTGAACTTCTCATAGGAACAAAGTTCGATGTATGATTAGTACCATTTTTATGAGTTTTGGTGTTTGTGTATAAATTTTCTAACCTAGGTGATACATTGAAAGATCTATTAGTATACAATATGGACCTTCTTCCATTTGGGGACCATTTTTATGACCTTCTTCCAAACTAGTCTGAACGGTTTTACTGAATAATCATGTTTAATATATAAAAAATTATACTTGAAAATAAAAAGATCAACCATGATACAATAAATAATTATTATTAATATGTAAAAGATCGGATTTCAAATGGAGAAAGATCAACCTAATCTCAATTGAGACCTTTCTCATACTGAAAATAACCCACAAATTCTCCCCAAATGGTAAACTCGTACCAGCACTGCCAACACCATGTCTTGTACTGCATTATTCAAGAAAGAGGAAATAATCACGAATCAAGTTTGTCAGCACTTGTTGAGGGAAAATTAATTTACAATCCAATAACTAAGGCATAATCATTTTTCTGAAACGAATAAGAACGTAGAATTTTCTTTACATGCATATTTATGTGATAGTGTAATGGTCAAGCCGCCTAGGTTCATTATTTAATTGGGAAGGACGAAAAAGAGAAGAAACAAACCAGTAGTGAACTATCAAAGTGGATAACTTTGCATACGGCGTCATACGGATAATAATTAAGTACCCTTTTAACTAGTAGTATAATTTTTTATTTGAATTTTAATTCGGTTAAAATTAGCTTATTTCACAATTTTGTTCTAATAATTTAATGAAATTTAATCATATTATCATGTATATAATGGTTCAATTCCCTTTCAAAAAAATAATATAATGGTTCAATTCAATTTAAGTAAGTTGTTGAGATGAGAACCGACTAGATGTCTATTCTCACAATATTCCAAATCCAACTCTCTTGATTAGGTAGCCTTCTTTAAACTTTAGTTAACATCGTTCCCTTTATTATACAACCTATGACTTTGACGATTTCTAACGTTAGATTGCTAAATATTCCTATCTAGCTTCAAATTTCCTAGCTGCCAACAAGCTCAAAAACAAAGAAAACCACAAAAGGCAAGAGAAAGAAAATAATAAAAAATCAATCAATCAATGCACTTTTATTTCATTGAATATTGGTAAATACATGTACACAGTTGTTGAGTACAATGTATGAACCATCAGAACTCAATGCAGCTTGCTTTCACTATATGACAAATTGAAAACTATGCAATGGTGTAACTCTACAAAAGGAAAAAGTGAGGGAAATGCCGATAAAACCTATGAACAAAAGCTCCGAGAAGGAATTTGAGTATTGATATATGCATTTTGGGAAAGCTCAAGAAGAAGGATCGAGTTCTTGATAGGGGTGAGATAGCCAGGGGTGGTCTAAAGCTTCCCTTGCGGTTGGCCTCCTTTGAGGGTTTGTCTCAAGCAAGCTGCTTAAGAAATCCAAGAACAGTGAATCTGATATTTGCAGATGATGCTCCAATGGAGCTGAGTCTTCAGAAATTATGTATTCCAACTGATTTGTTTCCTAAGCAAATATCGCCGAGGTCAGTTTTTGTACAGAAAGAAGAAAAGTGAACACATCACAATCTTACAACACAAACATGAACAAATGCACTAAGATGGAACCACAATTTCTTGTTTTTTTACCTTTCTCATGTCTCTATTCATTTAACAATATCGAAATGCATTTCAAGTACATATAAAAGACGTGGCCTATCTTTGTCTCAAAATTTTCCTAACTTTTCTGAAGTAAAATGGAAGGATTCTTGTGCACTAGTTGCTGCTAAGCCATAGAAGGACCATTCTTTAGGGTATGAAATAACCATGTGTATAACACTTCAATTTCAAGAAGCATTTCACAAGCTACACAAATTCCCCGACTGACATAAGGAATCAAAACAATCATTCACGTCTATTCCTAAACAGAGATAAGAACTAAATAATTTCTCAATTTCAACTTGCAGATTAGTATTTTCCTACAACATTAACCACCTGATCAAACTACGTACCTCGTTAATGTAATAAAGGTCATATTCGTTAGTGAAATACTTGTGTGCTTCTTGCCCCCTCTCTAACATTTCCACGTCAAACGGGCCCAGAATTGCTATCACACGTGCAAGCAATAGTGCTAATGCTTCATTAGGGAAAAGAACCTGAGGCAACAATGATTCTTTGAGGAATATATTCATGTAATACTTGTACAGCAGAAACCAGCAAGAGTTGAGCAATAACTCGTACAAAAAGAGAAAAATAACGTGATTTTGAGAATTGAAATCAATTTTAGCCATATATACCTCCCCTGAATATAACTCAGCCAAGATGCAACCAAGAGACCAAAGATCGATCTTCTGGTCGTATGCATCACCTAGGATCACTTCAGGAGCTCTGTAAGAGCGAGACTGCACATACATGGATAAGTGGTCTGTCTGAAAGCAACTGCTTCCAAGGTCGATGATTTTTATCTCACACCGTCTGTAACTTTTGATGAGAATGTTCTCAGGCTTTAGATCACAGTGCATGATCCCCAAGCCATGCAAATACTCTAATGCCTCCAGACTTTGCCGAGTTATGACCTGTTTGCAAAATGCAACCTTAAACATATTCTAAAAAACATATTCTAGGATTTAACCTTATGTTCTCCAAACAAAGGGACAACATGAAATAGATTCAGTACCACACACCTGAAGCCTGCTCAAAGTAAAATAAGGCTCTCCACCAGATTCCTTGTTAAATTTCTGGAATTCATACAAGTTTGCTCGTAGAAGTTCACAGACAATGAAGAGATGTTCCTGAAGGTAATAACCCAAACATCAAGAGAACATTCCATCCACTTCATCATATATATCTAACAAGATTTAAAGGACCAATATCATACCCGAAAATAGAAGTAATCATATAACCGCAATATATGGTGGTCATCGCCAGGATCGTGTTTGTTTACATACTTCAGAAGTTTAATCTCGTCCAAGCTCTGGTCAAAGAAGTCCTTGTCATTTTTAATGATCTTAAGACAAACATCCATTCCTGTGTGAAGATCACGAGCCTGTGCAACTTTACTGAAGGCCGCTGAACCAAGGTACTCGGTGATGTAATATCTACCAGCAACAATACTGTTCAGAACGATAGGGAAGTCCTTAATTTCTTCAAATCCAGTCCTGTGGAGGGCACAACAAGTGAGTACTACTGTTTTCTACAAATCAAACCTGCAAAACATAAACTCAAAATAACCAAAGATAACAACAAAAATATCAGGACTGAAGAACATCAGCAACTGAACAAAAAGACATCTAACATATGCAAAACTGGCTCTAAATATAGTATCTAAAACAGATAACAACCAAAGTCAAGATCCATTAATGCCAAACAGAGAAACAGAAGATACAGTAAAACGAGTAATAGCTTAGAAAGGCTATGCATACCTGTTCTTTCGGTGTATAATCCTTAAGGTGAATACCTCATATTCTTCTTCATTAGTCTGATAAGCCAAAAGATCATCATCATCATCATCATCAGGAACACCAACCTCATCATCTGCTACCTCGTCAGTGCCGCTAGTATCCGAAGAAACTAAGCCATCTTTAGGTTGATTGATTACATTTTCATTTACATGGTTATCCTCCTCAGTAATCTGGCTTTGAAATAAATCAGGACCATTTGTTGATTTATCCCGAACAAAATGGTGAGAATCACCTTCAGCCAATGCCTCTTCGCCAGAGCAAGCACAAAGTTCCGAGCAAGTATGTTGTATAAAATCTTGATCTGCTGCTTTAAGGACTCCTTCGAAATGATAATGATCTATGAAACCTAGATTCTCCCTTTTCTCCACAGACCATTTCCCATTATCATAGTAACGATTGTCCAAACTGAAATCCTTATTCTTCCCAGTCTCAACTGTCATGACAAACTTATCCTCAGTAGGATCACCATTCATGTCCGAGATTCCGAAGGGCGGTGGCATAACATAGTCCTCATCTTTTTCCTTGAGCCAATATATGTCATTTTGCATATCAAACTCATGGTAATCTCTAGCAGTACCAAACTGAGACATCCTATCAGAAGAGGCCTGAGAACTAGGTCTAGTGGTAGCATGAACTGCATAGGGATTTGTAAAATCTGAAAATATAATGTGCAGTGTATTTTAGGAAGTACTAATTTCATTACAATCAGAATCAATCAAGAATGTCTGAATTTATGTATGATGCCTTTTAAAAAAGTAAATGCCAACTCAAAATCCACTCCTGATCTGTTTTACACTTTTATGCAACAACATAAACCTACTTTCTATATATAGTTAGAACTGAATTGAACTAATGTGAACAAAACTGAACTATATCAAGTTATAATTTCAGTGAATAATCTTTTGAAGATAACTATAAATAGAAACATAGAATAGGCACAGCTGATCAGATCAAACGATGCCTATTCCACAATGCTGCCATTAAAGAGAATCGAATCAATCAATCCAATTGCGAAGGAATAGAAAAATAAGTCCAAATATTTGATGTATACCATAAAATAAACTATTAGCTCCATTTATTAATTGCAAATCTAAAAAGGCAAAAGAAACTGCAAGGGCTAAAATCAAAGAGCAAACTATAATTTTCGAAAAATTACCAGAAGAGCACAATTCGGTGGTAGAAGAAGCGAAGCTCACGAAATCCTCTCCCTCATCAGAAGATGAAATCAAACCAGAACCGACGTCTTCAGCTGGTAGCTCCGGCTCGTTCCGCCGGGAAGCCGCCGGAATTTTGACCGGCGGGAGTGGAGGCACCATCGGGAACAAGAATTTCTGAAACTCCGAGGATCCTAGATGAGATTTCTCCACAACGTCCTCCATCAAAGCTGATTCGGAGTCCGATAATCCATTGCTCCTCAAGAACTCCAACACTGCTTCGATGTCTGAAACCGCCATTGGGATTTTTTCCTTCAACTGGAGCTCTGCAACCTTAATTCCAACATTCTAGACATTTGAACATCTACTTTAATTGTTTGGGATATGGTTTAATCCTACGTTTGAATTGGTTGTGAATTGAATTGTGTTTGAATTTGACCGTTCTCTACAGTGAGGGAAATCAAATGAAAAGGAAGAAGAAGGCATCCGCTTTGAAAAAAAGGAGAAAAGTAAAACCGGGGATTTTGGGTTCAGTCTCACGGGTCCCACTGACAGAAAATCCGGGAGCTCTTTTACGTTGCCACGTGGATATTTTGTTTTTGCAGATGAATTAGTAACTATATTTAAAATTATTATTATTTTCAGAAAATTTGTGCAGTACAATATCTCTTGGAGTTTTTTTTAAAAAAATGTATTTTTGGTGGGAGAAAGGGAAGTGCAAAAAGAGTAGATGCCACGTCGAGATTTGCAGTAGGTTAAGAATTCTTGAATCCACCAAGAAACTGTTAACTTCTACTCATTACTGTAACTTTTAAGAGTTTAATTAAACATAATTTTTTAATATATTTTAGTTTAATATTTTAAATATTGTATTTTTACTATTTTTATATTTAATTTAAATTTTATGAAAACAGCAGGAATACACTCCAAAACGAAGAGCGGCATGGCATTAAACTTTCAACTATTTAAACATAAATTATGACCCCCATATGATATCTCATTTAATATACAACCTTAAATTGATTTAATAAATGCACTTAAACAAGTATACTCAAGACACACTGAAGTAGCTAGAAGTGGAGACATAAAATCAAGTTAATAGTAGGTTGTTGGGTTTTTAGTGCTATAACATTAGCATTTTTAAAAAATTAGAGTGATTAGTTGAACCCAACTATTCAACTATTGTTAAGAGTAGTTATGGATGTGATCCACGAATCAAATAATGCTTTTGAAAGAAATACATAGAAGATTATTCAGTTAATATGGTAGAAGAAAATTCTGAGATCATCTCAAAAACGGTTGGGACAGAGAGTACATTTGTTTTTTAAAAAAATTTGAAAGCAAACTTATATTGATCACAGAAAAGAAAGACTATTATAAATCGTACGAGCTAAACCTAATGATTTATCATGTTCACTCTACAATACATTACGACTTAATTTATTAATACTCAGAGTAAACTTCTAAGAAACGCAACGATGATTTTCGAGATGACGTTAACTGCGGGTTCTTGAGTCCCGCCACTTACTCTGCTGAATCTATGAGCAAGTAAAGTTCTTGAGAGAAACTTCTTACTGTTGCTTTTAGAGCCCTCCAACAAGCATCTGCTTCAACTTGTGGAGGGGATGAAAAAACAATGAAATTTGAGCTACTTCCTCTTTCACATGTTCTTGCAGTGGTCCAGTCTGCTGTGCATAGCCACCTCTTCTTGTGAAATGATTTGTCCACCTTTACTAGAGTCATCTGTGAGTCCTCTGTATTTTGTTGGGTTGATGTTCTTAGCTCCGTGAAGTTTTGGACTTCTAGCTTCTTGGTGCACTGGGGGTTTTGATCCTATTTTCTCTTGCTCTTCATATAGCTTGGATTCATCCCATGCTAATTTGGAACAAATCCTATAGTCCAGTTCCACATTTTCCATTGCCTTTTTGTTCCTTTGTAACCAGATTTCCCACAAGGTTAAGATGAGTAGTCTGATCTCATTCTCATCCCTGGTTGTCTCTATCCAGTTTTGCAACCATACACTGAAGTTGGTAATGAACAGACTTGTAACCTTTGACGAGTGGCGGACCATCAGAGGGGCTCAGGGGGGCCTGACCCGCCCCAACAATTTTAAAAATTACAAAATCTACCCTTAAGTTTATTAAATATTATATTTTGTACTTGTAAATTTTTTTATATTTAACTGTTGCCCCTCATAATCTCAATTTCTGAGTCCGCCACTGCCTTTGACCTTAGTTGATGTTCACTCCACACCTGTTCTAAAAGCATGCAGTTGATGAAGAGATGCAACTCATGTTCTTCTTGGCTGAGACATCTGGCACACCATGCCTAGTCTGTTATCTCTCATTTTCCCGTTCACCCCAATGGGAAGAGCTTTTACTAGTATGTCCATATCCTTATCTACATGGGGTTTCATATTTGTAACCTCAAAGTTGGACAATGGTTACACATTAATGTTGTTTACTCCCTCCGTCCCAGCCAAAGCGTCTTAGTTTAACTTTTCAAAGTCAAACAGAGACAACTTTGATTGCTAATATCTTTACTTAAGTATGTAAATTATTTTTGAAAAATGCATTATTTTAAAATATATGTTATTATGAATCCAACAATATATTACATGATACTAATCTAGCATATAAACTAATAGATATTAATGGTTAAAGTTGTCTCTGTTTGACTTTGAAAAGTCAAACTAAGACACTTTGGCTGGGACGGAGAGAGTATCCTCGTTCTCTACCTCACTTGTTGTAAGACGTTGGTTAATAATTGGTGTATAAATTAGGACAACACTAATTATACGGCTTTATGAACGTTAAAAAAGTCTGAATTATACTGACATTTACCTAAAAATGAGGATATGTTTAGTTGTTTACTACAGTTTATCTTTTTATATTTTGGTTATAGTTATTAGATATTGCCATAAATAACAGACATTCAAACTCGCAAATTATATTATACGTTTTGAATCATTCCTAAAGTTTTGTGGAATTTTGTTTAAGACTGTTCATATAAGCATATCCGCAATCCTTATTTACATAAAGTTATATAATTGTTATTCAATATAAAAAATTGGAAGAAAGAGAAAAAAAAGAGAGAAAAGTTATATTTCGAAAAAACATTGAAAAATTCCACGAGAAAAAGGATTTAATAACATGTTAGTGAGGCCAACCGGTGAGGTCTACTTTTCACGGGGTTAATCAATAATTAGGGGTGTACCCACCCCAAACCATAAACCCATCATTGTTCCCCTACCTTATAATTAATGTCTCCCTTCACATCCACTAAATCATTTTCACGTATTTTACCATGATAAATTCTTTGGGTTTCCCAAACCCAAGAGACAGGATCAATTAATTATTATTTTTTTGTGAAGTTTGATGAACAGACACAAAATTTTCATGAAGTGACATGTTTGATGAACTGGCACCGATGTTTGATGAGGTGACGTCGAGATTTGATGAGGTGTTAGTGAGTTATGATGAGGTGGTAATAATGAAATTTTCCTTATTTGGCCTTGACTCATGGGTGAAGCTGCCTCACAGGAGAATTACTCTTTTACCATTTACTTTATAAAAAAAACAGATTTTTTTTTAAAGATAAGAGCTAATGAGGAATTATATATGTCATGATCATTGTTACATATAGCTAATAAGTGTTAGCTGAAAATAATAGGTACATAAGCCATTGAAAGTATTGGACAATGAGTACTAAAATTTAAAATAAATAATATTCGATGTTGGGTTCTAATATTATATTTAGAATAGCGACATTACAAAATGTTGATTTGTTTTCACTTTCACGCCTGATCATGAGTGGTTCTGAGTTGATGTTCTCACATATTAATTATGATCATTCATTGTATTAATCATAATTAATGTACTCCCACTGTACCGATTGTATTTGCACATAATCTTTTTTTCATTCAAATATGCTAGTAAATTTTTGACTGCATTTTTGAATACATAAATAAATAAAAACATTATCGTGTTTAACATTATTGGAATCGTCATAACATGTAGTTTATTGATATCAAATTTTTATATCTTAATAATATATGTAGTTAAAGATATTAACAATCAAATATGTGTCAAGGAACATTGAAAAAGATTCTGTGCAAATCTAGGTGCATGGTGGAGGGAGTATTAATAGTGATCTTCTCACTCTCAAGCCTAATCTTACATAATAAAAGTCTGAGATTGAGAATTTTTAATACTATACATAATATTATTGAATTCATCGTAATAATATTTTTTTCAAGCAAGTATCATTTTTTATATGTAATTAAAAATATTAAAATTCAAAAATACACATTTTGGAGGTTGAAAACTAAATTGCTCCTTACATAATATCATTATTTACATAAAGAAACGTTTATAAATCACTCATCGTTAAACAAGAATACATTTTTGTAGAAAATGGTTTAAAAATTATATAAATCAAATATTAAAGAATTTGAAGGCCTAAAAAGTTAAATCTTAAAATTGTCTGTTAATATTTTTCCAAATATAATCAAATTAATGTATCAAATAAATTTCTACATGCAAGAAGTGAAATCATGTAACAAAGCCATAAGTTCTTAAATATTTAATTTTGATTAAATTATAATTATTTAGTTGTATAATTATATTTGAGGCCATAAAAGTTAGAGGTCATGTGGTGTCGTGTTTGTAAAGGCTGTGTACTATAGAACTAAAAATTGAACTAATTTAAGTGTTTTTCAAATTGCATCTCTTCATTTGAGTTCAAAAGTCAATTTATTAGTACTACACTTTATTACAATCTTACATGAACAACCATAATTGCCAAATTTAATCCACGAACAAATCAAACAGCTGATAGCTTTTCTTTTACGTGGGAATCGATTGTATTTGCCTACATGGGTGGGCAATGCCACCCTGGACCATAATTCTATCCCCGGACTCCATGGCGGTTTATTAATTCAAAAACCAACCTTCAACGGTCCTTTGCTCAACTCAGAACTCGCATGAAGCTCTTCACGTTAAAGTAGATGCCGAATCAACCACCCCGGCTAACCAATGCTTAGTGCACTAGCAGCGATCAGAGATCGGTCTCAAAAATATAAACAATCTGTAAATTTTCTTTCTTTATTTGTTTCTCTTTCTTAGAATCTAGACTGGTCGTCTCACTCGAATGAAACGGGCGAAACTTGACAATCGACAAATGTAATGAATGTGATTATTAAAAGAGAAAAAATGTTTCCGGTTGCATGTTTCTGCCCTCGTATTCCAATTTTACTATATTTTAGTTCAGTTCAGTTAGTAAATTTAGAGCTTAATTGAACAGTCATGCTTTAATTCGAAGTAACACTCTCTCATCCCATACGTTGTTAAAACTTCAACAAGGGGTGGGACTTGAGGTTTAGCTTTGTCCTCCAGACATGAAAACATGTGATGTGTGAAGGTACAAAAATGTGTTCAAGACATAGTTAGCACTTTCCTTGCTTTCATCCCACGCTCAAAAAATGACAATGGAGTCCTACTCAATTTTTATGGTACCACAAACATATCAACTGTCTCCACAGAGCACAGCACAAACAATATATTCTACTAACTATATACTTTCATTAGTAGTTCATGTTCTTCATTATTCATTATTCATTCATTAAAATGGAAATTGTTAATTAAAATGAAATTATACAAATTCACACAACCTTCAAATATCAATGTCCTAAACTACTATCCATGGGCCATGAGTCAATATGACTATAAATTTTAGTTGTTATAATAATTTATTGTCCTAATAATTTGAATTTTTGTATAGAATATTTGATAACATTCATGATTGAATGGAGGAATTATGCACGGAGAATTAATTTATTTGGCCATAGTGTGAGATCATGGCCATACTTGCTACATTACTCTTTCTCTCATTTTCCTAGTTGTTAAAGTCGGTAGAAATGATGTAGTCCAATGACCGCAATATTGCTCTAAGCTTGGGAATGAAATATTTTTAACGGAAATGATAGTCATAGTGAAAAATCTAAGGAAAAAACCATAGTCAATGACATGGCATTCCTAAGTGGCATACACATATTTCTAAAATTTACTAAAACCAACCCACATAGTCTGTGATAATTATAAATCAACCCACAAACTTTGTAATGAGTAATATTACTAACTCAAACTCAATTTATATAAAAGGAAAATTAAAATTTTCTGGATATAAACAAATCGAGTTACATTGTTATGTAGACACCGGTGCAAGCATGTGTGTTGCTAGCAAAAATGTAATACTCAAGGAACACTGGGTAAATGTAGAAAGACCAATAAGAGTAAAAATTGCAGATGGATCACCCATCATACTCTCTAAGGTTTGTAAAAATCTTAACATAATGATAGCAGATGAAATATTTCATATTCCAACTGTATATCAACAAGAATCTGGAATAGATTATATTATTGGAAATAACTTCTGTCTATTGTATCATCCATTTGTCCAATACACAGATAGAATAATTTTCACATTAAATAATAATACTATACGTATAGGAAAAATAAGAAGGGCTCTTAGAGTAGGAGTTCCAGAATATTTAGATTATATGAAAAAGAAATCTAAATTACCAAAACCAGAGGCGTTAAATATTAGCCCAAATAAAATTACTTCTCTTTTAAGGAGGGGGGTATATATACTAAAGAACAACAACTTTTTGTGGTTCAAAATACAAAACTTTGTAAAATTGAGACACTTCTAGATTCCGTGTGTTCAGAAAATCCAATAGACCTTAACAAGTCAAAATATTGGATGACAGCAACCATAAAACTAATCAATCCCAAGACAATTGTAAAGGTTAAACCAATGCAATATAGTCCTAAGGATAGAGAAGAATTTGGAAAACAAATTAAGGAATTGCTAGAATTAAAAGTAATTAAACCTAGTAAATCACCGCACATGTCTCCAGCCTTCCTAGTAGAAAATGAAGCTGAGAAACGCAGAGGAAAAAAGAGAATGGTTGTCAACTATAAGGCTATAAACACAGCCACAGTAGGAGACAGTCATAACCTTCCTAATAAAGACGAGTTATTAACTCTAATAAGAGGAAAGGAAATATTCAGTAGTTTTGATTGTAAGTCAGGATTCTGGCAAGTACTACTAGATGAAAAATCACAATTATTAACTGCTTTTACATGTCCACAAGGTCATTACCAGTGGAATATTGTACCCTTTGGGTTAAAACAGACTCCAGCCATATTTCAAAGACATATACAGAATGCATTTAGAGCCTTTGAAAACTTCTGTTGTGTTTATATTGATGACATTTTAGTCTTCAGCAAAAATGAAACAGAACATCTGTGGCAAGTAGCAGCAGTTTTAAAAAATGTGCTTCTTTAGGTATAATACTTTCAAAAAAGAAAACACAGCTTTTTAAAACTAAAATCAATTTTCTAGGACTAGAAATTGAAGAATGGTCTCATCGACCTCAAGATCATATCTTGGAACATATTCAAAAGTTCCCAGATATCCTTGAAAATAAAAAACAGTTGCAGAGATTCTTAGGAATTCTCACCTATGCTTCTGATTATATTCCTAAGCTTGCTCAGGTTAGAGCACCATTACAAGCAAAGCTTAAGGAAGATGTTCCATGGGAATGGAAAGATACAGATACCAACTATCTGATAAAAGTAAAGAAAAGTTTGAAAAACTTTCCTAAACTCTATCACCCTCAACCTGAGGATAAACTGATCATAGAAACTGATGCATCAGATTTATTCTGGGGAGGAATTCTTAAAGCAGAAAATAATGGTAAAGAATACATTTGCCGATACACTTCAGGAAGCTTTAAGGCTGCTGAAAAGAATTACCATAGTAACGAAAAAGAATACCTTTCTGTTATTAGAGTAATTAAAAAATTCTCTGTTTATCTAACTCCTTGCAGATTTTTAGTAAGAACAGATAATAAGAATTTTACTTATTTCCTAAGGATAAATCTAAAAGGAGATAATAAACAAGGTCGTTTAGTTAGATGGCAAATGTGGTTATCTAGATATCATTTTGATGTTATTCATATTGCAGGTACCAAGAATTATTTTGCAGATTTTCTTACCAGAGAATTTCAGCAAAATCATAAAGAATGATACAATTGTTTCTAATATTTGTTTCTTTGTGAAGCATCCAGCATGGATGAAATTGAGCAGCTAAACCTGCAAGAAGGACTTTTAGTCCAAGAACTCGAGCTGGTCCGAGCCAAACTCAAATATCTTAACCTGATCAAATCAGGAAAAGAGAAAGAACACGCTTCTGAAAATGAAGTAAAAAAGTTTATCTTATCACCTTCTCCTTCAAAAGAGAAAGATAAGGCAATTCCAACGCAAACGTCAGTTGGTAAAGAATCAACAAATCCGTTGAAGGCTGTGGATTTGCCAAAAATCCAGAAGGAAGTACAAACTTCCATCAAACTGGTTACTCCAGTAGATTTTTGCCTAAGGCCAAATCAGGGAATTCCAATCCCACAGTCTAAAGTTACACCTTTAGCATCGGAGAAATCCGTAGAGGGAATTCAAATCCCAAAAAGATCTAAGACATATTATGTGGTTAATTTATAACGGCCCTAATGCTGGGATCTATGAAGATTGGAGTTTTGCCAAAAAAGCAACTGAAGGAGTCTCCAACATTGCACACAAGAAGTTCAAATCCTTTCAGGAAGCAAGGACTTCAGCAGACCTATATACTGGGTCATCTTTATTAGCACCTCTGGAGCTAATTACCAATGGAGAAATGATGAAGGCTAACACCTTCAGTGCAGCTCTATTATCTAAAAAGAAGTCATTGACCTCACTAGGAAGACTTCCCAGCAAACCAAGGGAAGACATGGCAAGATCTACGAAAGTAGATTACACCGATGAAATCACAGAAGCAGGCTTTGAGTACTGCTATCAATATGCAAGATCCGCCAATGAAGAAAAGTTTTTGGAGGAAAAGTTCTTCACAACAGACTCCAAAAATTTAAGTTATTACAACTTCACCAAGAATGCTAATCCCGAACAGGTTTACGAGGCATTCCAATATGGTTTGGTAAAAACCATATATCCAAGTACTAATCTATTAGAAATTAGTCATTTCCCTAAGGCTATTATCGATACAATTAAGACTTTCAGAAAAAATGCACCAAACCGGGGCAAGAAGTTTTCTGAAAATTAATAGTTCCGGTCCCTACTGGAATCAATCAGGATTATTGGTATATCATCCTCAACATTTAGTCCAAATCGGCATCTGCAAAGGGGATCATTATCATCCATCCCAGCCCATGGAGTGCAAACTTGAGGCTAGCGATATGCTACCTTTAGCAATAAGAAGACTGGAAGGTTTCGCTCAAAGACTTTTCAGTTTTACAGCAGAAGATCAGTTGTTCATCAACTATCAAGATTCCACTATCTTGATATACAGCAAGTCATACCAGACCATCAGCAAGGAAGATGAAAGGCGTTTTGTGGCCTTTCAAAATACTTTGATGAATCATAGGCTCCTTGGGGACCACTATGAAGACTAATGTAAAAAGTTGCAACAGCAATGCATGGAATATAGCTGTCCTGAATGCTTTCCAAAATATCCAGCTACCAGCAAGGCTGCCGACAGTCTGACGGGACCCTCCACTTCCTCTTCTTCATAATGTAGATAGTGGATCAATGAGACAACCACTTTAGGTGGTAAACAAATAATGTATCCACATTAGTTAGTGGAGAATAGTAGTGCGTCTGTACGTAAGGGATGACGCACCTCTTTCAATAATTCAGATCCTTCCTTATCTATAAAAGGAAGTTCATTTCTTGTAATCCAGGAGCGCCCCTCACTTCTGAGCCTCCTTGTCTTTTAATTTCAACTTCTGTAATCTCTCGGAGACGATCCTCGTCCGAGCTTCTGTCTTGAGCCTTAGCTCATAATGTGTGAATAAAAAGCCCTTTAGGGCCCTTGTAATTTCATGTAAGTATCTATAATCTTTATCTTCTTGCTTATTATTGATTGTTGTATACATGCTTATCTGTTATAATGAAATCTGGAGTCCGTAGAATAGGGAGTACCGCTTAGGCAGGTGGCCGTTTAGGGAAACAAGATTCGTAGGATTGGTTAAGTTATAAACAGAAAGCATGATAAAAATACACTCTTGATAAATAAAGTAAAGAAGATAAAAGGAACTTGCATAAATTACTTAGTGTTCTAAAGTATTAAAGTTATAAACTCACCAACTAAAACATCTATGCTTGAATGAGCAAAAATATTTGTAAATATATTCTCAACAGAGAATTAACTAAAGAAGATAAGAAATTATCTAAATTCCGTAGGGTTGGCCTTATAGTCAATCTAGGTATAATTTTGGGACAAGGTTTTGTGAAAAACATCAAACTCTAGTGCATTATATGAACATCTATAAAGGATGCATAAGATGTATCAAAGAAAATTAAAATGAGTAAAAACATCTGTAAATCTATTCTCAACAGAGAATTAAATAAAGAGGATAAGAAATTATCAAAATTCTGTAGAATTGACTCATATAGTCATTCTAGATATAGTTATACAACTAAGTTTTGTAAAAAAACATCAATTTCAGATTTTCATACATTATATGGGCACCTGCTGGAGATGCTTAAAATGTATAAAAGAACTTCAAAATTCCGCAAAAGAATGAAATAATGAACCTGTCAAAAACCTGGTATCAGATACATAAAAACTAATAATAATTTGAAAGATTCAACTTTACAATGAATCATTTAAATGATATAGAAGAAACAATTGATGAAAATCAAGATGCTTCTAATGTTCAAACCTTTGAATCTAATCAAGGATTCATCGGAAGTTTCTTGATAAAACAAGAATTACTTTCAAAAATTAGGTCCTCAAAACTTAATTTAAGAAAAGAAAATATCTTTAATATCTCTTTTAGAAAAATTAAAAAGGAAAAATATCATCTACTATTTTGTAGGAACTAAAGAAATGCATGTAGATATCAAAGATACTACAGGAGCAGTATATTTACCTTTAATCACTCGAAAAGAGATTGAAGAAAATTTATTAAAAATAGATAGTAAAATTAGATCCACTATCTCAATGGCACACTTTGGTGCCGTCAAAATTCTATTGAAATCAGAATTTCAAGAAGGAATAGATTCTCCAGTTAAAATGGTTTTAATGGATAATAAAATAAATGATAGACAAGATTGCATTTTAGGTGCGGCTAGAGGAAATTTAGCTTACCAAAAATTCATGTTTACAGTATATCCTAAATTTGGAATTAGTCTAAATACAACATATTTAGACAAAACATTATCTTTTGTTCATAAATTTGAAAGAGAAAATTTAATGAATAAAGGAGATAAAGTATTTAGCTTAACATATCTGGTCGCTTATGCGTTAACCAATAGTCATCACAGTATTGACTATAAAAAGAAAGAATACATCGGACTAGAAGATGTATTTTCACAAATAGGAACTGTTCAAGAAAAATAGTTTTCCGAAGTCCCTCCTATGGATGATTCTTGGGCTATTGATATAGCTAAACATAAAAAACTCATGGGAGAACGTTATAAATCAAAAATAGAAAGGAATAAGCTTATAATAGGAGAGCCTTCCAGAAGAAGTATTTCCAAAGAACCTAGCAAGAGAGATCTCTTGATAGGAATTTCAAAAAGAATAGAAGACATGGAAATTCAACTTATGAGTCTTAAAGAAATACAAGAAGATATAAATTCTTTAAAAACAAAACTAGAAGACATTCTAAATATTCTAACTAACGAAGATAATAAGGCCCTGTTTACTAGAGCTTATTTCTTGATGGTACTGAACTGAACTGAACTGAATTGAACTGAACTGAAATGAACTGAATTGAACTGAACTGAACTGAAGTAAAATTGATGTATTGAAAAATGGAATCAGCATGACTGAATTAACCTGAATTTCATCAAATTACATTTCACTGAACTGAACTGAGCTGAATTGAACTGAACTGAACTGAACTGAATTGAACTGAACTGAACTGAAATGATCTACAGATAAGCTCTAGCAAACAGGGCCTAAGTTAGAAGCTGCAGCAGCAAAAATTATCATTGAATTAAAAATAATAATTCAAGCAAAAAGATCTAAAAATAACTCATTTAGACGACGAAGAAAAGTCAAAACCTATAGGATTAGGAAAATATTCTTACCCCAATCATGGAGTAGGAAATGCAGAATTAGGATTCTCTGGAAATCCTAAAGCATTAACTTGACCATTTGGTAAAAATGATAAACAACCAATATGACCAACTATATACCAAAGATTGAAAAAATCTTTTGGGATCATCTAGAAGGTGATGAACTACAAGTAAATGAAGAGAACTTCGATTTACTTGACCATGCTCTTAGTCAGCTAGAATTAGAAAACGATGAACTAGCAAACCAGGAGATAGAAAACAGTCCTAAACTAAAACAATTGTTTGGATTTGAAGATTTAAAAGTCTTAAACAACGAAGAGTCAGATAGTGAATCTGAAATAAGTGAGCTAGCAATTAGTGATTCAGATGATATACCTGAAAACTTTAATATGAATAATGTTAAAAAAGAAGGTGAAAGTTTATGAATGGGCGCTAAAAGAAGAAGAACTAATCAACCACGGTATTTTCCAGAAAGTGCAAAATCCAAAGTTGGAAGTTCGAAAGGATCAGATGATAATTTCCTAAATATTGACTGTCAAAATAACAGGAAAGAAATCATTGATAAATGGGCAGCAGAATTGAGTTTAGTAGTTCAAACCAATGTCGTTGCCTATACAGAATCAAGAACTATACTGCTATTAATAGAACATAAGAGTTTAGGAATAGCAAAATAATTTATAAAAAAACACCAATTGGACTGATGATAATAACAACATTCCATACAATATTCTAGATTTAGTTCTAGATGGGTTATATACCATGTTCTTAGGAATTGATTTTTCTGGTAATAAAGAACATGAAAAACAATTAGCACAAGAAAAGGCTAAAAAACTATTAGCAGAGCTACAACTTTGTGATATATGTTATTTAGAAAAATTCAATTGTGAAATATATTTGATTGATCCGACTTTCTCTCTCTAAGGAAAGCTCTGCCTTCTCTCTAAAGAAGTAACTTCACGCGCCCCTCTTTTACCACACTATTCATCCGACAAGAGCCTGAAACATAACTGTTCATACTCACAACGGTAACAAACGGTCACAATCGGGCTTTTCCCATGGCGGAACCACCACTTCGGCGTGGTGAAACCAGTGTCGGAAAGTCCTATCTTAGAGCTCTCGCTCCAAAACATCCCCCTCAGTACCCCTCTCTTCCGTCTAACCCCGAAATCAAACCGATAGCACATCGGGTCAACGGAAAGGTGGCCTGTATTTATGCGAAGGAGGATGTACAAACTTTCGCCGCCCATTATAGGAATGCTTTGATCGGAAAATTCACAAATGGTCGGCCAAACATGGATGAGGTGCAGAAGGAATTCAAGCTACTTGGTTTTTCCGGTAAGCACCAAATCGGATCTCTAGACTATCGTCACATCTTGATTCGTTTGCAAAACTTAGAGGATTTTCAAAATCTATGGCTTAAATCAGTGTGTTCGATTGGGGGTTTTCCTATGAAGATACTAAAATGGACCCCATAATTCTCTACTCAGAGAGAATCTTCTATTGTCCCAATCTGGGTTACCATGCATAATGCTCCTATTCAGTTCTACAATCTCTTTGCTATTCGTGATTTCGCGAATCGAATTGGAGCATACCTTAGAATGGATTTAGCTACCAGTACCCTCTCCAGACCTTCAGCCATTAAGTTTTGTGTTGAAATGGATTTACTGGAGGAATGGGCTGACTCTATGGTTATTGGAGATCCTGCAGTGCAGTGGAATGTGATATAGAGTATCATCAGATCCCCCACTACTACTCGCATTGCCGTAGGATAGGCCACAAGGATGCAAACTGTGGTGCTCTTCATCCTGAACTTAAGAAACCAGCAAAGAAGCAGCACCAACCATTTGTAGCTCAACAACTCACTGATGCCAAACAGACCACCAAAAATCAGAAGTTTGCAAAAAACAAAAAGCCTCAGAAGGTGTGGCAACATGTGGAATCAGCTCATCAACACTCATCAGGCTTATCTCAGCATCAGAAGGATGAGATTGAGATTCATCATGCCTGTCCCCAGTCTGAACCTTCAGGGAGTAAAGAAATCTTCTCAGATGCCCTTTCAGTGGTCAGTGATTGTGAAGAACTTTCACTCACTCCCAAGGTCACTAAGAAGGACACTCACCAAGCCCACGGAAAACAACACAAAGTCAAAGGCTTGCTGGAGTCTCCTGCTATATCCTTTTATTCTCATGATGACATTCTTTCTCCCTCTCAGATTGTGATTCCTAATGTTTCAGAGTGGAAAAAGTATAATAAGAAATCACACTATAAATTACCAAGTCTTGCAATTGTTCCTTACCAACCACCCATGGAAATCTCAAACAGTTTTCAGGTGCTGCAGGAAGAATTTGAAGATATTGATCTAACAGAGAGTGATACTGAATGGAAAGATGCAGAATCAGAGGACACTCCCTCAGGTATTTCCACTCCCTCAACTATTTTAACTCATTTCCATGCTCAGCCAAATAAAAGATTAAGAAAAAACATCTTGACAGATGGATTTACTGTAGAGGGCTGGCTTAGATCTTCACAAAAAACCAAAAATATTTCATTATGATTATGCATCAAAATATAGCTAATATCATGGTATGGAATATTAGAGGTTATGGTACTTCACTAAAAAGGCTAAAAATATTGCTTAGGATTCATAAAGTTGAGTGCCTATGCATTATTGAACCTATGCATGATAAATGTGATATTATTAACTTGCAATTTCAGTTACAATTTCAAAATTCACTTTGTGCTTCAGAAGCAAAAATATGGATTTTTTGGAACAATCAAATGATGTTGCAAGTTCAATCCCAGTCTGACCAATTTGTACATACTCTTATAACTGACACTGCTAGCTCTAAGTCTCTTAACTGTATTTTTGTATATGCTAAAGTACTTAGGAGTCTTAGAAGGCCCCTGTGGCAGGACTTGGTAGCAGTACCACTCTCTCCAATGATTTTCATTGGAGATTTCAATACTGTATCATCAGTATTGGAACATAAAGGAAGCCATGCTCCTCCCTTAGGCAGCATAAAGGAGTTTAACTCCTTTATAGATACCCTAGAGCTCTTAGAAATCCCAACTGTTGGAAATAATTTTACCTGGACAAATAACAGATCCAAATCAGAAAGACTTCTTCAAAGGTTGGACAGAGGTCTTGGGAATATAGAGTTTCACTCCTTATTCCCTCATAGCTCTATTCAAGTTTTGAATAGAGCTACTTCTGACCATAACCCACTGATGCTTAAAATTCAGACTTCTGAACTACAAATGCCAAAACCATTTAGGTTTCAGTAAATGTGGCTCAAAAGGGTAGAATTCACAACATTGGTTACTCATAGCTGGAACCAAAATTGTGGAGAAACTGGTATGAGAAGAATAGTCTCCAAACTTAAAAGATTGAAACCTGTTATTAGAGGCTGGAATAAAGAGGTATTTGGAGATGTCCATAAAAATATCCAGTTAGCTGAAAATAAGGTGGCTCTATGTGAGGAAACTTATCAGGTCACTGGAGAAGATCAGGACCTTCTTGAACTTAATAAACAGAAAGCCATCTTGGCAAGATCACAGTGTGAACTCACCACTTTCTGGAAACAGAAAGCCAACCTGAAGTGGTTGGGTGAAGGGGATGCCAATACAAAATACTTCCAGAATTCTGTAAAGGAGAGGAGATGTAGAATATAGATTAATAAAATCCAGGATACAGAAGGAAATTGGATTTCAAATCCAGAGTTGATTCAGGAGGAAGCTTCTCAATTTTTTGAGAAGCTCCTTAATGAAGAAGAAAACTCAAACAACACAGGAATGTACCTTGGACATTTTATGGAAGTTATCCCCAAAGTAGTTACTGAGGAGGAAAATGAAGAACTTCTAAGAACAGTGACTATGGAGGAACTCAAATATGTTGTCTTTGATTTGAATAAAAATGGAGCTCCTGGAGCTGATGGCTTCTCGGGTCATTTTTTCACCCATTTTTGGGAGTTAATCAAAAAAGACCTTCTGGATTCAGTTAAGGAATTTATGAGGGGTGACAGCATACCAAGAGCTATGTCAAGCACATGGCTAGCTCTAATTCCAAAAAAACCTACTCCATCATCTTTCTCTGATTTTAGACCCATCAGCCTCTCCAATTTTGTAAATAAAGTGTATTCCAAAATTATCATGGAAAGGATTAAACCTTTAATGCCAAAACTGACATCCCAGGAACAGACAGCCTTCCTTCAAAGTAGGGATATAGCTGACAACACTCTTCAAATGCTTGAAATGACTAGACTGCTAAATAAAAATCCATCAAACAATAACATTATTGTCAAGTTGGATATGCAAAAAGCATTTGACAGAGTGTCATGGTCCTTTCTCAACTCAGTTTTACTGAAATTTGGATTCCATGGACTTCTAGTCAAAATAATCCTGGGCAACATCTCAGCAGCATGGTTTTCGGTTCTAATAAATGAAGTAGCTTCAGGTTTTTTCAAGTCTAGCAGAGGAATCAAACAGGGTGATCCTTTATCACCTTTCCTCTATAACTTAGTAACTGAGGCTTTCTCTAGGGCTTATAAAAGACTCATCTCAGCACACTGCCAAGGGGAGTGGAGCAGATTACCCATTTAATGTATGCTGATGATACAGTCTTATTTCTTCAGGCAAAAAAGAAAAATCTTAAGAGAATGATGGAATTTTTAGAAGCATATGAAGAATGCTCTGGTCAAAAAATCAACTTCTCTAAATCTGATTGTTTCTTACACCCCAAAGCTCCCCTGTCAAGAATTAATTTGGTGAAAAGGGTCACGGGTATGAAGATGGGGACCCTTCCTTTCACATATCTTGGAGTTCCAATCTTCTCAGGTAGAAACCTATGCAAACATTACCAACCTGTGGTAGAGAGGATGGAAAGAGCTATTTCTAACTGGAAAGTTAAATGGCTTACAACTGCTGGTAGAATGATTCTAATCAATCATGTACTATTGGCAATCCCAATTCATGTGATAGCAGTCTTAAAGCCACCACTAGAAGTAATTAAAAAGGTTGAAAAGATGGCCTCAAGATTTTTCTGGGGAGAGCATGAATTCGGGCAGAGGAAGACCTGGAGAAAATGGGCAAAAATGGCTATCCCTAAAAACGAAAATGGTCTAGGATTTAGGGATTTTAGAGCAATGATTAGGGCTTTCTCAATTAAACTATGGTGGAAGCTTCAGTTAAACCAAACTATTTGGACTAGATTTCTCTGGAATTTCCCAAATAGCTACAAGACTTCTCTTACTTGGAAGAGAATCTGCCAAGTTACTGAGACTGCTAACTGCCATACTAGAATCATAGTGGGAACAGGGCACTCTCCTTTTTGGGATGCAAATTGGACTGGTAATGGTGCACTCTATTATCAATGGCCATTACCTGACATACCTTTCCCAGATATTTCCATAGCTCAGTTCTTAGAAGATAAGGCTGTATTTTTACCCCAACTGGAGCCTTTCTTGGCTACCAACACACTGAATATTTTGCAGGGGCTGAAAATCAACCAATTACATGCAGACAAATTGGTATGGGAGCCATCATCTAATGGAAAATTCACAGTTAAATCAGCCTATATGGTTCTGAGGAATAGTCAAGAAAATCATCATCTCAGCAATCAGGTATGGTCAAAATATATCCCTGGGAAAATATCTGTTTTAGCCTGGAGATTTCTTAACAGTGTGCTTCCCTTTGATGATATTCTGATGAGATTTGGGATTAACTTAGCATCTAAATGTCCATTATGCAATCATATTGATACATCTGATCATTTTTTTAATTCATGTGCTCCCAATATAGAGGTGTGTAATATGATGCATAATATATTGTCTATACCAGTCCCTCATTTTGTTTCATCAAAGCACAGGTGGTCTTTTTATTTAAACTACAAAGGGCCTTCAAAAATTCACACCACAGTTACAGTATCCTCTTTACTAGTAACTATGTGGTATCTATGGTGTAGAAGAAATAAAAAGCTTTTTGAAAATGCGTATATTGATAGCATGACTCTGTTCAGATCAATATTCAAACAGGTGTCCATGATTTTCACAGCTTTTCCACTTTCTGGTAGTGTTCTAAAAGCTAAGGACTTCACTGAGATAGGGTTGGTCCCTTTCCTTAAAAAGAAGAGACCAAAACCTGCAAAGATTGTGAAATGGCACCCCCCTGATTATGGCTATAAAATTAATGTAGATGGATCTTTTATCTCTACTGAAAAAGTATGAATAGGGGTAATAATCAGGGATAAAAATGGCTCAGTTAGCTCTATGTTTAGAAAGCATATTATTGTTTCTTCCCCTTTGCATGCAGAGTTATTAGCTATTCAACAGGGCTTAAAACTAGGACTGCACAGTGGTTGTGCTTTTGTTATAGAATCAGATTGTAAAATTGCAGTGGAAGGGATTAAAAACCCGGGCTCTGCAAACTGGTCTTTTTTAAGTCTCTACCATGAACTCAACAGTCATGCTAGCATTATTAAACATGTTTATAGGGAAGGTAATTCAGTTGCATATTTTCTTGCTAAAATGTCCTCTGAGGACTCTACCACTTGCAACCTTTCTGTTACTAATGCTCCTCAGAAACTAAGAGCTTTGATTCAACTGGAAAAACAGGGAACTCCTTATTTAAGGATTTCTCAATCCCCAGTTGAATGATCTCTCCTTAGTTTGCTGCAAGTACTTGTATTAAATACAAAAACATGTTTTTGTTTCTTGGGACTTTTGATCCTGCTGTGTCAATTTCTTTTTACAGCAGAAGACCCTTTGGACCTATCCAAAGGTGGAGTCAGACTGATTCAAGCGAGGTTAGGACATATGAAAGATCTTCAGGACAACAGTCACTCCTCCAGTTCATTCCCCTTTTGAGAACAGCACCCAAGCTCCCATGGAATGCACTTTTCCAATTCACTGGTGCAACTTACTATAATGAGACAGTTTTTTTTTTGCTGAACTGTTTCTTTTGCTGATCTGTTCCTTTTGCATAAGGGTTGATTTCCTTTTAGCAATTAGAGGTTATTTCCTCTAAATCCTCTCAGTTGATAGTGGAAGGCTGGCCTTCAAGTGGTTCATTTAGGGGATGAATATGCACCAAGGGGTAGGTGTATTAGGGGAATGAATCACTTTTAGGAACCTTTCCATATATCAACTTCAAGGATTATGAGGAAATCCAAAGTCTTTTTATTCTAGTCTTTTCACTACCCATTTCGTTTCATTGTAATACTATAAATATTCTATTTGGCCTTTTCATAGGTTCATTTAAGGCTTGAGGAGCCTAATATATCCCTCCCACCATTGGTGGCTTAATTTAAAAAAAATAAAAAAAATTCAATTGTGATTATGAAGTAAATCTTTATAAATTAGAACAAATTGATTTTCCAAAAATGATACTTCAGTATCTAAGAAAAATCCCTTTGGTAGGAGAAAAAGCCTTAAAAAGGTTTAAAACTGAAACTTTAAGTAGTAGAACTACTAGTTACAGTTTGGGATATGCTATGAGAATAGTAAAAGACGAATTGTCAAAATTCTGTGAACTAATAAGAACTCAGAAAAAACTTAAAAAGTTTAATAAAAACTGTTGTGTAGTATCAGGAGAAGATCCTGTAGAGTATGGTTGCAGAACAAAATATAAAAAGAAGAAAAAATTCTTTTCTAAGGAAAAATCTTTTAAATATAGATTTATTAAAAAGAAAAAGAAATTCCAACCAGGAAAACTCTTCAAGAAAAAATCTAATGTAAGATCAGAAAAACAAAAATTATGTCCGAAAGGTAAGAAAACTTGTAGATGTTGGATTTGCAACATAGAAGGACATTATGCAAATGAATGTCCTAATAGGCAAGATTCTAACAAAATTAAATTGTTAGAATTTGCATATAAAATGGGATATGAACCCATAGAAGAAAAATATGATGAAATAGAAAATGTTTACATCATAGAGGAACCAGAAATAAATTCTAGTTCCAATAAAGAAGAAACAGAATCAGATGAATCTGATTTGAATAAAAGGATAAGCTAGGACCTGGTATGTAAAAAACAAAAATGACGTGGCCCATTAGTTGGCAAGACACGTCATTCCCTGATATTATTCACTGAGATGTTTCACTTAGAGTATCACTACTCTATTTTTAATTTGTCTATTTCACTTTAATATAAGTTGTTTATTTTTTTTTAAATGTGAATGGTTTAATTTATAGTTAGGAAAAATAGAAAAATGTTTAGCTAAAGTTTATAGATAGCAATAAAACTAAGGTTTAGCTAAAGAAAAATGTAAAACAAGTCAATAATTTGAATAATTTCAAATTTAAAGGAATGACGTTCTTAAAAAGTCGATGATATAGCGGTTTTGGCTTTCCAACCAACCCATGGTGCCCCCATAAGCTAACCAACCGGACATCACCACCGCAACGAGCGCAAGGCTTGCCCGTACTTTAATTTATTTGATCAACCTATTTTCTTTTTTTGAGAAAGTTTCACATAAGGGCACCTTACGGTAAGGGTATGTCAAAAGGAGATAATTTTTACGAGATTGGGTGTCATTGAACAATTATTTTAATGATTTGAGTTGTTTTTGTTTGGACATGATGTTTTTATACTTGAGTTTGATCTTTATTTGGTTTGATCTTTTAGGTTCTAGCATGATGTTTTGCTTTGTTTGATCTTTTAGATTTTTGGCAATTTTTTTCACTTTATTTCCTTGATCTTTTATGTTTTATGACCTAAATGATTAAAATAATTGTTTAGTAAACTTCAATTTTGTAGAAGATATCTTCTTTTGACATGTGGTTACCGTAAGAGTCTTACATGAGACGCTCTCCTTTATTTTTTATTTTGTAATATGTGCTCATGAGAATATATTAATAATAAGTTTTTTAAATTAATTTATTTTCTTTGCATGAACAATCACGCAATTCAGTAAAATATTCCACTACAATTGATAGATGTATTGCATAATAATTTTATTACAGATAAGAATATTATCAACTTGATTTAACATACGTTTATAATTTTTAAAGGTTTAATCGTGACTCTCTGTAATAATCATATAAGTGGCAAGCATTATATTTTCCGTGTAAGGTTTGGAGGGAAATAAAAGTAAAGCATTAATAAGGGCTTTGTTGGACTTGCTCTAATAAAGTTTTCGGTCTAAGTTAGGGAGCACAAAAAAATCTCTCCACCACTATTATTTTAAATTATATATGTAATATATAAGCTAAGCATGGATAAGGTTTTTCTTCTTCTTCGATCTTTTCCCATCTCGCCATGGGAACAATTGCTCTTCTATTAATTGATTCTGTATTACATTAAATAAGTGTGATTCACATAATAAAATTGTTTTCGATTTGATCGGCTGAATCTATGATTTAGTTGTTCGTCGATATTTTTGTTCCCGATCTGGTTGGACATGTCGTGGTTTATGTTTTTTGTTTATAGTTCTTGATCTCGTATTTTCGTTCGTGATCTATGATTTTCAAGATGTTTACAGTTTGAATAACATAGATCGTGGTTTGGATCTAGTGGTGTTGCGTTTGTAGCAGATCCCCGATTGGCGCAGTGATTGATGCGGAACGCTCCTCTCTGCCAAGCGGTTGTGGTGTTCATTGTTGCAAAATAATATCCTCGATGGCGGTATTACAGTTTTTTTATTGGATCTCTCAATTTGTAATAGTACAGACGGTATGAGTCTGATTAGCATATGATTTAGTTAACCTTGTAATAGGCTAGTTGATTAGATGTTGATTCCACTTGTAATTGTTAATAAGTGGATTAATGTTAGAAAAGTTGAGCTAATCATTTTGTTCAATTATATACTACTAGGTCAACTATTCTTTTTATTCCTTTATTAGTGGGTGGGAAATTGGGAATAATATCATGGCCAGTGGAAAAGTTGAGCTATTTTAGTTTCCTGGATTTTCTTTAACTGAGCCTTAATTATTATTCTTACTTATTCATTGATTGTGATTTTTTTCCCGCTTCAGTTGCGCTTCGAATGCCATACAGCCTCCTCCTGCTGCTGCCAACCCCATCTTCTTGCCAGTTTTGCTCATCAAGCTTGCTATTCCTCACAGCAACTGAAGTGTAGGCTAATGATTAATTTTGGGGTTGCTCCATGCAAGTCTATTTTTCTCTTGCAGGTCCGTATTTAAATAAACCTGCATCAAGGCATTTTTTACTCAACTCAGAAAAATGGACCTGCATTTTGATACCCCTGAGAAAATTCGACCTGCATTATGGTAATATGATTATATTACATCATATTCGTTATCAATCTTGATGCCCCTGATGGCAATATATACTCAACTCAAGATACTTATTTCCTAATTCCTACTAGTGATTCTCTCCCTTTTACTGAGTTGAGTTTCGTTTCCACCATCTCTAAATGGTTCGACTGATAGAAATCACTAAGCTAGGTCTAATACTTAGGAGTTTAGCCTATTCATTACTCTCTTAGAAACAATTTCATTTTGCTTCAAGAGCTCTTAGATCTCACATTGTATCCCAGTGACTTGCTTATTTTATGTTTTTGTTTTTTAATGGCTCGGGGAAGCCTAATATAATTCCCTGTTGAGAACCGTTTAACTTTTGAAAACTATCATTATCGCGCTAGCTCGTTCGGGTTTACCTTGGAATAGTTTGTTATTTCTTTGAACCGAGGTTACTTAAATGCAACCAAACTCGGATGAACGAGAAACCATGGAGAGGTATAATAATATGCAAGCAAGCAGTTCCATATAAACCAATTCAGTTAAGTCCAATACTCCAATGTTGCCAATCATCAGGATTCACAGTCATGACAATGAAGTAAATAAAACATAGGAACCCTCATTAAGCAGTAGCCAATTCGATAGCAAGAAATGAAAATAAACAAGTCAAAAGGCAGGAGATGTTTGCTCATCAGTCATTATTCCTTCTTCTCTTGGCATTCACCATCCTCATCAGTTCATCCTTCTTGCATTCATATTCATGTACTTCAGCAAGCTTATCCATTGAATCCAGCCATTCGATAGCCTTCTCGATTGCATCTTCAGCCATCTTTTTCTCAGCATAATTCATAGGCTCTGCCTTCATCTTCCCCCTCATCTCACAAGCATACCTCTCAAAGGCAAGCCTTGCTTCATCCTTCTTTTTGTACTCCTCATCATCAGCCTTAAACCGGTCAGCTTGCTCCATCATCATCTGAATCTCCTCTCCTGATAGCCTTTCGCTGTTGATAGTCATGTTACTTTTGGCACCTGTAACCTTGTCAACTGCAAACACATTCAGAATACCATTGGCTTGCAAATCAAAGACGACGTCAATCTTAGGGACTCCCCGGGGTGCCTGTTGAACTCCTTTCACTACAAGTTCACCCAACCTTCGGTTCTCTGTTGATCTAGCTCTCTCACCTTCAAACACTGGAAATGGCACGTTAGTCTGGTAATCTTTACTGGTAGTGAAATTCCTCACCCTTCGAGCAGGGATTGGAGTGTTCTTCGGGATCAGAACATTCATCACTTCAACAACAGTTTCAACACCTAGAGATAATGGGGTGACCTCAACAACCACAAGGTCTTGGATTTTTTCGCTTTCTTGGCCGCTCAACATTGCTGCCTGGACCGCTGCACCATAAGCAACCGCTTCATCTGGATTAATGTTCTTGCAAAGCTCCTTTCCGTTCAGCAAATCGCGTAGCATTTGCTGAAGCTTGAGAATCCTGCTTGAACCACCAACCATGACAACATCATCCACATCTTTCTTATCCATCTTGGCATCCTTCAAACACTGCTCAACTGTCTCAATGCACTTGGCAAACAAATCTTCATTTATCTCTTCAAATTTGAACCTGGAAAGACTTGCTGAGAAATCAGTGCCATCAAACAAGGCATCAATGTCAATCCTTGTCTCATTAGCATTCGAAAGCAGCCTCTTTGCCCTTTCACACGCGGTTCTCAGTCGCCTGAGTGCTTTAGGATTACCACTAATATCCTTGCTGTGCTTCTTCTTGAGAGCTGCAACAAAGAATTTCACCAATCTGTTATCAAAGTCCTCCCCTCCAAGATGTGTATCACCACCGACAGCTTTGACTGCAATGTTATCCTTTTCAATGGTGAGAACCGCTACATCAAAAGTGCCACCCCCGAGATCAAAGCTAAGAACATTCTTCTTCCTGGTGATGCTCAACGCATTGTCGAGGCCATAAGCAATGGCAGCGGCAGTTGGCTCGTTGATGACACGCAGCACGTTGATTCCAGCGATTTTCCCTGCAGCTATTGTAGCTTGACGCTGTGTCTGATCAAAATACGCAGGGACTGTAATGACAGCATCCTTAACTTCCAACCCTATGTAATCCTCAGCAATCCTTTTCATCCTAGTCAGAACCATGGAAGAAATCTCCTCAGGTGAAAATTGTTTCTCCTCACCTTTGTAGGTCACACAAATGATAGGCCTGTCGTTTTTACCAGAAACGACATTGAATGGCCACAACTTCATATCATTCTGCACAGACTCCTCACTAAATCGCCTACCAATCAATCTCTTCGCATCTATATTACAAAACCCCAATCAAAGAAATTTGTTGGAACTCGGTTAACAGATGCCTAGGTTAAAACTAAGAAACACACAAATGTAATGAGCAAAAACTTGCGTCTTACCGAAAATGGTGTTGGCGGGATTTAGGGCAGCTTGGTTGTAAGCAGCTTCGCCGATGAGACGGTCAGTGTCGGTGAAAGCAACGTAAGAAGGCGTGGTTCGGTTGCCTTGATCATTGGCGATGATTTCGACCCTATCATTCTTCCAGTAGGCCACGCAGGAGTACGTCGTCCCCAGGTCGATTCCGATGGTCGGAGCCGCGGCTTTTTCAGACATTCTCCGAATGATCAATTAATCACACAGAACGAATATGTGGAGTACAAGGTTATCATTTGTTAACCTTGTCTAATATAGAAGGTTAAATGTGCAGGAGAAGGAACACTGTTGTTCTCAAATTTCAAATTTCAAAAGAACCGGTTTATCCCTCCAAAAACGAAATTACACTCAATTTCCTATATTTTCTCCTTTGTCAGTTCTCCCGTATGTTTTAGGTCAAAAAAAGAAAACTTCTAAAATCACAGACGTGATGTTTCCAAAAAGCACAAATTGGATCTTAAGCTACTTCATGGAATTGCTTATGGACAACCTTGGTTTGGAATTTGGGGTTATCGGTTCTTGTGTCGCGGTTTTGGTTGAAAGATCATCACTATGATAGGACACTCTGGAACTTGATCAGGTCATTCAGTTCAATGCATCTCACACTATAGCAGAAATCCTAAATGACCCGTACAATATAGACTCTGTTTGGCACAATTTTTTAACTGTTGTGGTTCAAAGTACAAAAGCTGGTCACAACTGCATTCACACTTTTAAGCCAAATTTGCTTATAAACACAACTCCACTAAACAGAGCTATAGTCATTCGACTTGAGAATTAGAATTTATACAATGTAGTGAGACTTATCATATGCAAGCAAATATGATAAAATGATAACCATTCAAAATCCAGCAAATCGGAATAGTCTGTCTTTTCATAAGCTATGAAACTATTGTGAATTGCTATTTTTGTGCAATGGACAGCAACAGCAGCAAAAGTGGTGGTGGATTCAGACGGACTGAAATAGAAGGAGAAGCTGCTGTTTCGAAAAGCTCGGTTTTGAAAGTACAGAACTTAAAATTTACTACCCAGCAACAACAAGAAATCACTTGAATTTGGGTAAATTAAAGATGAGATACCAGTACCACAAAATACTGCATCAAATTCAGAACACTCACAATGTTAAAACAAGCTAAAAGCCTTCTCCCTAAGATTATCTCCTTATACTTCATATGACAACAATCATAAATAATTTGCGTTCTTGTGACACACATTATCCTGTTTTCTTCAACCTATTCGAAATCCCAACTCTGTTTACTGAAAGTTTCATCATATGCCACCTGAAAGAGAGTAAAATAAATAGAGGTGAATCAAATGCATGAAAATATACAATAACTCGATCAAAGAGAAACACACTAGTTGGCTACTACCAATTGGTCAGTCACTCGAGTGAAATGAGACAGAACATATCATTTAAAGACCTTCATAATGAACTGCCAAGACAAAGATGAGGAAAACTATCTTATCAAGTTAAAAACCGATGGGTACCTGCATGTTACATCTGGCCACCTATAATTGCTGTGATCTGGACTGTTATTATCTGCTCCTTTTGCTGCTGCAAGAAGGGCATTTGTATTGCTTAATATGTTCTGCTTTTGCAGGAGTAATTTTTACACATTTCCCGTGGAACCACTTCTCGCACACATCACAGCAGATCCAGAACTCATCAGCATTGTAATTTCCTCCACAGCTCCCACAAAGAGTTTCACCGTGATCATCCTCATCCTCATCCTCATCATCTTCTTCCTCATCTTCCTCTTCATAGGTTGCAGGCTGCAACCTCGCATTGCCTTTGAATTGTCCATCGTTTGATCTCTGGTGTATCGAAATGTGCAACAAAACAATTATGAGTCAAGTGATCAAATAGAAAGAAACTCTTATTTGGGGAGATTAAGATAATTCCACCTTTGTGCCAAGCCTGGCCTTATTTCCACTTTCTACCCCAGGCTTGTCTTTCAATGGCTTCCTGTCAGTAACAACTTCAAACACATTTGGCAGATCATTCATCATTGTGAAAAGACGCTTTCTGCCCAGAAACAAGAAAATACTCCCATCAGCAATTATTACATGTAAATACACAAGTGACAGCTGCATAAGCCCCAAATAGAGTATTACAGTAAATCAGTGCCTGAAGATCAAAGCCCAAAGACATCATATATTTCAGCGAGGAACTCTCACAAAAATCAGTACCATGTGAAAAATATTGAAGACAACACTGTGTTCATCTTTGTCTATATCAAGTATTAACAGATTTCCAGCAATTCATGCCTATCAGATAATCTGGAGAGCTTCTAACGTAGTAAAATAATAACAGATAAGCATCAAATACATCAAGGTTTGACTGCCTTCCCTAGAGTTCTGTTATATTCTTATGACTTTTACAATGAGAGTACTAGTAATTATCACTGGTAATTCACATGCTAAAAAGTATCTTGGATACAGATATGGTCTTTGAGGAAGAAAAATCAGAAGTTTCTCCTTTTCCATGCTAAATAGTATTTTTAGTTTCAATGAAACATTGATGATGACAATAATCTCTAATAAGAATAGTATAGTGTACTTTTGTATACATGACTGCATCAATAGTATGATCTGAAAACAGTAACTTCCTTCCTTTTCTCCCTGAGAAATAGTTATTTGGCTCAACACACTCTAATAAACTCAGACATCTTGCCAACCATGCCTTCTCATAAACCCATTCCGTCTAAAATCTATTTACTCATCCAGAACAACACGGCACGGGAATAGAACAACATTACAAACACAGTGTTCTTTAATAAGACTAGACCACTCAGTAACTCCACTAAGATTGATAACAATGTCAAGTTTTGTTCTCTTTGATACTTGATATGTAATTGTTACCTTCGATATAAATCACTGGAGGATAGCCAAATAGACGACATGGAATGAAAGTAACATAAAAGCATGTGACCTAGACAGCGAAGGTACACTTTGACGATGAAAGCATGAACGCAGGCATTAGTAACTACAGAAGCTCCAAAAAAAGGCACAATCAATTACCTATCATTCCGATTAAGATGAGCACCGAAATAGAAAGCAACGGCAAGCAACCACGTATCAGCGTGCATTGCCACCAAGGACAGCCATTCACGGCGATTCATGCCATCCCTGGCAAAATTGATCCCCAGAGCCGGCTCCGGCACCTCCGGCGGAACTTCCTCCGCCGGCAGCGCCACCTCCCACGTCCCGTTAGGGTGCGCATACAAACTCAAGTTATCCTTTTCTAAACACAATCAATTAAAGTTAAAACCTACTGACAGCACTACAAAAAAAAACGGATAAATTAAATTAAAAACGGATAATCCAGAAATCATTACCTGGATCACAATCCTGGACGAAGCGGTCGACATCTGCGAATCAACGAAAGAAATTGAAACGCAAGCTGTGGTAATAAAAAGTAGAGAGAGTGAAAACGGTAGGGTGAGAAAGAGAACCGGTGGTTAGGGCGCGGATAAGGGCGGTGCGGCGGGCGGCGAAGTCCTTGAAGATGTCCTCGACGGTGCGAGGGTGGATGGGGACGGCGGCAGCGGCGGCGGCGGCCATTAATTACGACGGAATCCTGATAAGCGAGAGTGAGGTTTTCAGTGTATCAAAACGGCGCTGCAAATTGTTCCTTTTGTCTATACGGGAGTTGACTGGGCGAAGCGCCCTAAGGAATTAGAATTAAATGTCAAGTGGATTACAGAGATTTGATTTTTACTAAATTTGATGGATATTGATGTCTGTATTTTGGGATTGTTATTTTCTTTTTCCCAAATTAAAATCCAGATTTTTATTTCCTAAATTCCTAATTTAGATCTTTTGCTCTACATTTTAACATAATTACATTTTTCCTTATAAAATTCTTCTCTGGTCATTTTTTACTGTTTTTTCTCAAATTTCATTTCTATTTTTTAGCAATACTTCTTCCATTTATTATTATTAAATATTGTACAGAATATGAAACAAAAGAAAATTTGTAGCATACAAAGTACAATAATGTTTACAAGAAGCTTTCATTTAAAATGTTGGGGATAGAACTGAACTGGACCGGGAAAAAAATTAACGCATACAAAAGAGTATGACTAAATTAAAACAAACATGAATTGGAAAAAATTAGATAAATTTGGAAGGATAAAATTCAAAGCGTTTGCATATCGTATACTACCATCGACTTATAATTTTCCGCTAATTCTAAATTATAAACCGACCAGTTTTACAACTAGAGAATTCATGTTATCGTATTTTTGGTAATATTCGTCATTGAAAAGATTGTGTTACTCGTCAATTAGTTTGGATCGGTGATTATTGAAAAAATAGAGGTTAAAAGAATAAATGAGAATGGGTGAGTGAGGGATACATTGCGACACCAATACTTTATTCTAAATAATTATTATAATTGAAGATGAAAATTGATCTTTTCATAAAATCTCAAAACTAGTTATCATTGAGGTCTTGTGAAGGAGTGGATTTAAACCGACTAATCCTATGTGTACCATTTGACATAGAGAAAAACAAAAAAAATTCAAACTTTAACTAGTGATCAAAAGAATAATGGGAAATTGTAATCCAATTATACTTCAAGAGTCAAGTCCTTCAACATTTCATAATCACTCGTTCTTTATCAAAAGAATAATAGGAAGTTGTAATCCAATTATACCTCAAGAGTTGAGCCCCTCAACAAATTCTTGCATTCGTATAGGATCCAAGCAGACCTTCTCAACCTTCACCTTCACCTTCAATGTATTCAACTCCGTTTCAAGTAACCAATTTGTACAGATTAAAACGATAAACGCAATACAATCCGCAATACCACTTTAACTTAGTGGAGAACTATAACAGCCATAAAGCAGGCATAAATCTCCGTCAAATCCACCGTTAAATCATTAGTAAATAAAATCAGTCCATGCCAAAGCACTTTCTGGCTGAATTCACGTATTTTATCAACAGAGTTTTTACTCCGCCAACCCTACCTTTTCTCCATCATCCAGAATACCACGGCATTTTCAACTGCAGTCATAGGGATCATATCCAGTTTCTACACTTACTTTCACTGCATTTAAAGTCAAAGACTTTCCCTGTAAGATTCTTCTGTTCCTTTCCTGCCATACATTATAGAAAATGCTAACTAGCCGATGAAATTTCTTTCGTCCTCTCCATCCGGACATTCTTCTCATCCTTTTCAAGCATTCTCTAAAATTTCCTCCAGCCTCTACTTTGTAGCATTTACTGAGCTTGACCGTGAAATTGCATCTGCAAAATAAATGTTGTACTGTTTCTCCCGTTTCCCCGCACAAACTACAAACATCCATTATATAGGGTATCATCCCTTTGGACCGAAGTCTCCCTATGGTCGACAATCTGCTTTTCAACATCATCCTAAGAAAAAATGAGTGTTTCGGGTGGAGTCCAGATTTCCACAACATAGTTGTTGACCAGTGTCTATCTAGCATTGCTCCCTTGAGGTACTTATACGCCCTTCTCGTACTGAACATTCCCTTTACATCTGCACAATCCGTGAGATAGAGGTTAATATTATCTTTCAGATCAACTAGTTTTCCCTAGCTCCAACTGTATGTATGTCCCGCCATGCTGTAATCCAGATTCTAATGGACTTAAGGGTATGTAAACATTTTGGTCATTAAATTTTAATATAATCTTCAACCATGAGCGGTATTTGTCATAAAATTAAGCAATTTCTCCATGCAGGTCCATTTTTCTCTAGCAGGTCCGTATTTTTACCATAATGCCCCTGATGGAACCCTATAATTTCAAGCCCATTTTTTTTCTTAACAATATTAGGGGTATTATTGTAAAAATACGGACCTGCAAGAGAAAAATGGACCTCATAGAGCAAGCCCCTAAAATTAACCTGAATACTCAATATACTATAATGGACATAATTTCAATTTTACAAAGATGCAGTAATCCAGGAAGATCACGGGTAAAATAAGAAATTACAAATGCAAAAAAAAAAAAAAAAAAGTCTTTAGGCTGGTACTTATTTCCCTAGGCACTAATTACACAATTAATTATACACACTACACTTCAAATCCTGCTGTTCCACAGTTTTTGTGCTACTTAATCAGTAGAGTATAATTCTAGAAGGCAGCAAGTCCGACGGCGTTTGATCCACATTATCCTCACGCGCCACCAGTTTCACCGTTGACCGGCCGTTGAGGCTGTACTTCACCTGAGCCATTTCAAATGCGCCGCCGAGAATGCACCGCACCCATTCCTCCACCGCCTTTTTCCCTCTCAAAAATGCCGCCGCGACCATCTGATACATCACCCTGGAATCTATCTCCAGAGAGCACTCCGACAAGACGGTTTTCTGAAAAAATACGCTGATATCCTTAAAAATCCTTTGCGCGATCCCGTCGAAATCACAGTGCTTGAATGTCACGAAGGCATCGACTTCGCCGACAAAATCTTGCATCCATTTGTTCGAAGTGTCCCAGGATTCACCTTCTTCAGCCGGAAAATTCAAGTCCAGGTTGTCCAGATGAGCATTGGGTGATTCCTTATGGGCTCTTTTAACCGTTTCTGGTTTTCCGGCGAGCTTTCTCTTGTTCATGAATACCCTGCTGCTTTGATTCTTCCCATTATCGCCAAGATCGAATCCTATGATCATCTGGATTGGTAACCCCTTCAGTGTCATTACATCTTCCTCGGAATACTCGAATGCTCCTGGATCCGTGTCTGCTTCGCCATTTTCAAACCTGGTTGTTGTAATGAAGATGGCATTGCCAGCTCCACATTCTCTCCCATAAGAATACCAGAATTTCCCTGTCTTCAACGCTTTTGAAAGGCTGTTTTGGACTTGGCTATCAGCTTTGTCAATGTTTTCTAGGAGAAGAACTGAAAATGGATTCTTGCAGAGGTTTACAGCAATGTTGTCAACTAGGTTTCTTCCACAGTGCAGAACCTCGTTTGTATCGCTCATATCCACGTGGATAAGGTTTTCTCGGCTTCCATGGAATTCAGCGAGAGCACTAGCGATTTCCCGCTTGGCAAGCGTATCAGGGCCGACGAAATGCAGCCATATATCTCCACGGTTCATACTTCCATTTCCATTTCTCAGTCTGTGATCAGCTATTGTGCGGCTGATAACCTCTAAAGCTTCTTCCTGCCTGCCAATTCTTTCCACTAGGGCTTTATACAGGGTCTTGAATTCTGGATATTGATCATCTTTTGTTGTACTACTTATGTTGTTGATTCCCAGGTTCAGGTCAATGGTTGGTGACTTGATGGATGTCGGAGAAGCCAATCCAGAGCTGTTGGAGCTGATCATAGGTGAACATAAGCCCTGGTTTTCGATTCCAGAGATTTGGGAGTTCATATTGCTGCATTTTGACACTAAATTTCCATCTTCTTCAAGAACCTTAAACCCTACAATGGGTGCCATTTTAGGGTTTAAGAATGGTCCATCTTCTCTAGCCTGCACCAAAGACAAACAAATCAGAGTCGCGTTTCAGATACTACACAAACACAATGCTGCGTCGTGTTTCTGATACTAACTAACATGAACACGCTCACCTTCATAGTAATTGAGCTGTTTTCCATGGCGAAAGGGATCGATTTCCCCCAAGAGGCTAATAGACCAGATTGAGGAGGATTTGGAAAAACATTAACTTGATTAAACTTGTTATTGCGAAGCCGCCATGGACTCTGGTCCAAGGAGCCGAATGCAGTTTTCGCCTCCCCAGGTGTGGAAAAGAAGCCACCAAACGGAACAAAAGACTCCATCAAACTGCAGCAAAACCAAGCAATCCCAAACAACATTAAAAACATACATAAGTAAATAAACAGACAGATTACAGACAAATCAGGAATCATGCATACCTCGACCTAGGATATGAGCCTCCATTAGTACGCCTAATGGCTGTGATAGGCAAAAGCTGCAACTCCAAATCCTTCTCAACAGATGGAAACATGTTCAAGAACTTCAGATAAGTATCGTACCTCGAGGCCGAACCAATCAGCCAAACTTTCCTCCCGCGAATCTCTAGCAACCTAGCCATCTCCGAAACTACAAACCTTAAAGCATCAAAACACGAAGCATCGTCATCGCGTCCTAAAATCGCCTTCAGGTTCCCGAAATTAACCACAACGCCAGGTCCTATACAGTTCTCCACCATTCTATCGATTTCCTCGAACCTCAACTTCATCAAACGCTCCTCACACTCTCCATTCACGAACTTGAGCACTTCATTCTGAATACAAACCACTCCCAAACCCGACAGCTCCGCCGGTAGAACCGCTCTTTCTCTCCTCCGCTGAACCATATCAGAGAAACTCCTCAGAGCTTCATCACTTCTGGCACCGACGAGTAAAGGATTCCTCCAACTGTAAATGTAAAAGGTAGTTTTTTACTGAAATGAACTGAATTGCAGCTAAGTTGAAAATAAGGTGGCTGCTGGCTAATACCTTCCATCAGCCCTGACCATGATTTCCCCAATTCTCTGGCTATATTCCTCACCGGAAAAGTTGAAGCCTAGTTGAATTGGGTCGCTGCCGGCTCCGGCGAGATCACACAGAAACATGGGCTGCCCTCTGTATCTGGAGTACCGGAAAAGCTGATGAACCGGCCTGAGTATAGCAATCTTAATATCGCAGCTCTCGAACCCGGATTCCCCCAAGACCCGGCTCACGACCGGGTCATCGAGAATGGAAAGAATCAAATTCTGCAGCTCAACTTTCACCACAGAAACAGAGGAAGACGAAGAAGAAGAAAGCTGCTGCTGCTGCTTCTGTAAATGAGGATGGTAAAACTCCGGCTGCCGCCTCTGGTTCGCCTGAGACCGCTTGACCGCCGCCATGAGCGAGTTGGAAACCGGCGGATCCTCCACCTTGCTGGCCGACGGCAGCCGATCGAGCGAAACTCCGAGACAGAGGTCCAGCGCTTTGAACTGAATCCTCATCGAGTACGCATTGTTCCTCGTCCGGGAACAGGCCTCACGCAGGGAAGAAGACGGCTGCGCGAGCAGCGCCGCCACCAGGTGGAGGGATGTAGTCTGCGCGTGGCCACGGCGGCGCGCCACCTCCACCGCCTCCTCCAGAGCCTTCTCCGCCTCCCGCGTCAAGCATTGCTTGGCTGCGGCCACCGGCGTCGGCATGATTTCTTGAATCTCCTGTAAGTATATTAATTATGGCTTTTGCTGGATTGCTGCTGCTGCTGTTGTTGTTGAGATGCATGCATAGTTATTAATGGAAGTGTGGTCTGAAAGGGCGGAGACGGAGTATATATTCTAGTGTGTGACTGTGTGTAGGGGCGGAGGGAGGTGTTGGTATTGTGGGATGGTTGGGAGGGAGGGCCGGGGAAGTGGAGGAACTGGTGCTGACTGATGGTGGCGGGGGCCTAGGTAGGGCCTACCTCCGGTTCAGGTTCTCGACACATGTCATACTCTTACTTCCTTGCAATTATTTTCTGTTTCATTTTTCAAATTCTGCCCTTAACATTACCATAAATTGTGAAACCAACTTTGAGTTTTGCTGGTTTTGGTGATTTATTTTCTAATACACTATTAGAAATTTTCATTTTGTGTGCTACAGCTAATATGGACATGTGGGTTGCCATTCTAGTTAATCAAAATATAAGTTTAGTGCATACTATCTTTCCTTTATTGATTTGCACATATTATACTTTGAATATTTAAATATTCGAAGTAAATGCGTGGAGGAGAAATAATAAAGTATTAACGATAAATATAAGAAAAATGTTGATGGTATAGTTTGGCCTTGACACTATTTTGGCGAGTCAGTGTAACTCGCTAGAGAATGAGAATATATGTCTCCTTTCTCTATCATTGCTTTACCTTAGTTAATACTAAGTTTAAACCGGGTCTAATTCTAGAACAATCCCTTTAATTTAAGTCGGATCAGTTTAATGTAATGCATATGTCCCAATTTATTTCACTTGTGTCTGATAAACACAATAAGATGTAACCGCCCCAAGAAAGAAAAAAAACTCTCTTCTTCAATTTTTACAGTTGCTTTTCTGTTTATTGATTCTTTATTACATTGAATAAGTGTGATTCACACAATGAAATTGTTCTCGATTTGATCGGCTGAATCCATGATTTAGTTGTTCGTCGATGTTTTGTTCCCGATCTAGTTGGACAGGTCGTGGTTTATGTTTTTTGTTTATAATTCTTGATCTTGTTGGATAGGTCGTGGGTCGTGTTCCTGTTCCTGTACGTGATCTATGATTTTCAAGGTGTTTACAGTTTGAAGAACATAGATCGTGGTTTGGATCTAGTGGTGTTGCGGTTGTAGCAGATCCCCGATTGGCGCAGTGATTGATGCGGGAGACGCTCCTCTCTGCCAAGCGGTTGTGGTGTTCACGGTTGCAATATAATTTTCCCGAGGGCGATATTACCGTTTTTTTATTGGATCTCTTAATTTGTAATAGTAATGAGTCTAGTTAGCATATGATTTAGTTGGCCTTGTAATAGGCTAGTTGATTAGATGTTGATTCCACTTATAATCGTTACTGGACGTTTTCCCAGTACCATGAATTAGGGCTGATCACGGTACGGTTAACCTTCTCGTTTCTAAAAAATCTACTATCCGCTCAACTATTCAACGGTTCGGTTAACCTTTAAAATTGACAAATAAAATCAGGTAACCTTTGTGCCGGTTAACCTTTGTGCCGGTTAGGTTAACCAATAATTTTGATAATTCATTAATTATAATATATTTTGATATTAATTATAATATATATGCCAAGAGTTATACAAAAGTTGCCTCCAAGAGGAATACAAAAGCTAGCTATATATGCATATTTCCTCATACACCAATAGGCAACAGGAATACAAAGGCTAACTACCTAGAGTGAAATGTGGGAGGGCTAAGTTTTGGTAAGGGTTTGGTGCTATTTATATAGGGTTAATAATAATAATAATATAAATAAATAATTGCAAAATAATCCCCGGTTAGTCGGTTAACTATTCGTGTTGAATATTGAAAACCTTAACCTTAACCGAAAAACCGGTTAGTCAAAAAGTGATAATCTTAACCTAACCCTACGGTTCGGTTAACCTTAAAATCGGTACGGTTCCGGTCGGTTTCGGTTATCCGGTTAGTTATGCTCAGCCCTACCATGAATACCTTTTTCAAAAAAAAAAACACAATAAAACGTAAAACTTAATTTATAAGTGATTATTCCAGGTAACCTAAATTTGCAAAATTCATAAGTGAAAGTAATAAGTGGGTCTGGATATCATCTAAAAATCGAAAATGCTTCCTACTATATTTGCAAAATAAAACATGTGCAAATTTATAGTGAAAATATTACTTATACATATTTAAAAATAATAATTATCTATATTTATATCTCTAATAAGTTTTTAAGAATGCTAGAATAAAATATAAATGTAATCTAATATGTTGAGGATTAGTTTAATAACACCGATTATAATTATTATTTTTCACTTACAATAATCACATATTTAGGATAGTTAACTTAACCATTCTATAATTTGATGACTAGATATATAATTGTAGATAATATAATTAGTTCAATATATAAGTAATGTAATTTTAAATTTCAAAACTTTTATTTGGTTACGAAAGATTATGAAAAGTTGATAAATATTTTATTCTTGACTTATTGGATATAGAATCTGTGATTTTACAACTTTAATTTTAAGTGTTTTATATTTTAAAATTTTATATTTATTTAAATGTAATTTTAATATATGCTCAAATTTAAGTATTTGAGGTTTAAGGCTGAATTTTGATATATTTTTAATTAAAAAATATTGTGATTTATAAATATAAAAAATTTACAAGAAAAACAATATTTTTTTATAATAATTATGCAGTTCTTAGCTCATTAATATTAATACATATATATTAAAATATTAAGACATTAACTAACTTGTGTATGCAACGTATATTATTTCTAATAATCAATGATTTTTTATTTAAAAATTAATTATTACTCTAGCGATTAAATGCTAGTTTATTATATATATTGAATTCGATTTCTATTTGGGATTGATTATATATTTTTTGCAAGGACGATATATTTGATAAATTGTAAAACATTTAATACACATTTTTTCTTCTAATTTAAGCAATCAATTTTAACTTTATATAATTAATATTTTTGATCATAGAAATAATTCTGATTATTTGAGAAATATTTGGTACTTAATCAAGTTTTATCAAACACCTCAATACTTATTACATTCAGAGTTCAGACCTTGCCGGTAATATATATGGTTGAATTTTGAAAACTTTATTTCGAGAAAATGAAGTTTGGATGAAAATAATTATGTAATCTTAACTAGCTGAGGGTATATAATTTTGCTAAAATTAATGGGGAATACTGTGTACAGGTACATTTTAATACATAATTTATAATAATACCCTTTCCTTAAATACCAATTTGTTCATTTTCTTTACATTTCTCCCGACACGGGTACTCCCTCACCTTAAATACCAATTCCAAATCCTGTACATTTATCCCGAGCCGGTGCTCCTTGTACCACCGATACGGCAACACTTATTTTACTAATTCTTTCATGATTTTTTTATTTTCTGATTATTTAATTTAATTTTGTAAATGAGTATTTTGATATACTTACAATTGTTTGTCTATTTACATTTATGTATCACTAAAGTTTTATGTAGAGAATTATAATAATATAATTATTAGTATTAAAATTTTAATATGACGTGATTATAATTATTTAATGTTACGGTACTAAGTGTTTTCATTGCTAATTTATTTTATTTCTAACATTATTATTAGAATATAGTAGATATTATCAGTTAATTATAACAATATTAATTTAAATTTAAAACTACATTATTAAATATTTAAGAACTTAATACTATAAAAGTACTGTGCAAAAAATAATATTAATAATGAATTAACGTACTTATTTAAGATGTGTTTACTAATTTTTAAATAATGTATTCATGAAAATAAGACTTTAAAATTAAAATATGCAATGATTTTACCAAAACAAATTAAAATGTACAGCACCGGTTTCGGCACTGCAGTTCAATGTACACGAGCGCCGGCTCGGTAGTTGGTACTACAAATCAAATGTACAGTATCAATTTCTCTTCAAAATTTAGTAAATAGGGTTAGTTTAGTAATTTTCTTTCCAAAATGTATGTGTACATAGAATAATTGTACATGTACATAGAATATTTGTACATGTACATAGTACTTATGAAATTAATAATTGGATTAATAATTGATGGTAAAAAGCGTGTAGGTTGTTCACCCATTGACGTTTTTCATGTTCTCATCGAGTACTATGAATACTGTTGGCTGAACGTGTAATCATTTTCGTTGCATGGATGGGCTTTTAACCTCTTTGAAAAGTTACGAGGATGCGATTTTCAACCTTTTATGAGGTTACGCAAAAGTTAATCTTTCATTTCACTTAAAAATGATAACAAATTGCCAGATGCATGAATACCACACAATAATTATTTTTCATCTACCTGGATTCCATGCATTTCGGAACATTTTCTGATTGTTCTTGTCGGTGAACGCTCACTTGTAATTTTTGACAAACTTACGCCATGATTTTCACAGCTTCGTTTAACTTATCTTTTACCTGATAATTTTTTTATAACACCTGGTAAGTTACGAAACACCGAAAAACAAGTGGTTTTCAATAGTTGGTGCTGGATCGGGTGGTGTTATAATTTTTACTAAAATAAACTAAATTTATTTAAAATAAAGTAAAAATATGTATTATAAATAGCAACAATAAAATTAAATTTAAAGTAAATAAATTGAACTAAAATAAAATGAATTTAAGTGATGTGTAGATAAATCGGAGAAAATATGATTTTAGTTAGATTGTGCACCATTTCATTATAAAAATATATATAATTTGATAAAATTCAAATTAATATAAGTCAACTAATTTTGTCATTATAAAAATATATATAATTTGATAAAATTCAAGTTAATATAAGTCAACTAATTTTTTTTTTCAATATTATAAAATTTTATTTTATTTTAGTTATATATTAAAGTTAGCAAAAAAATATAGACTCTGAGTAATTTTGTTGTTGAATTTAACTGAAGTAAATTAAATTGGAATTAAGGAGGCATAAAAATGGAGCGAGTGTGATGGTTTGTATAAATTGTCAGGCTTGGTGGTGACAAATGAAATGGGAAGATGTCGCTTCCAACGGAAAAGGTTGAATGGGACTGCGGGGGAAAAGAATAAGGCCCTCCAACTCCCACCCAGGCCCACCACACACATTTCATTCATCTTCCCTTGGACATTTAGGACATTTCTGTGGATATTCCCATCACACTACAGTATACTATCAAGTGTGTGAAAAAATTTAATTGAAAGGAAAAAACCAAAAGAAACCTAGTATATGTCATGTTGAAAAGGTATTAGGTGCCCGTATAAAATACTTTTCAAATTATAAACATTCAAATTGAAAGATAGTACGTTCACATGAACCAAGCTCAATCGAGTGAGTGGAACTGCATCAAAAGGTGTAGGAGCATCAGCTGGTGTGAGGTCCTAAGCTTAGGTTCAATGGAATATGATAAAAAAAAAATAATAATGAATGGGCATGGTATACATTGACTATTTTTAATAAATTATACCCACTATTTAAATTACTTGTCAAAATTTAAATTTGACAACTATTAAAATATTTTAAGTAAAATCTGGAAAGACTGAAAGAATATGACACACCTTCTTTTCAAAGACCATTTAGTTAGTTTAATAGTTTGTTTTATAGAAACCATTTATTTCAAATGTAGATTAACATTCATAATATACAATCAACTATCATATACTAAATCTAATTGTATTAATTTAACTTCTTTGAGACTTTTGCATGACATGAAAAGCACGTATATAAAACCGATCGATCACTCTTTGTTATATGGCAAAAAAAGAAGAAGACTAAAATCAGATTAGACATGCTCGTTGGTTTTCACCCTTCCTTTAAGGTAATCCAAGTCCAAATCTACTTTTAAAAAATTTCTGGACCAGACAATATTACAATCTTTTAACAACACATTTTTTGGCTTTGGAAAGATGATGTTCCGTAAAGAACCTTGCCATCTTTTGATGTAAAGGCAGTGGTTGACTCGGTGAACGTACGTTCTATGATTCATGCCTCTCGCCCAATCCCTTCTCGACACTCTTCCTGGGGACATATTCGATCTCTTTCATTTTGTTGCTCATCATACATACATACATTCTCTCTCTGCAATGCTATCAATTATGAGGACTCCACTCTTCCAATTTCAAGCCATCAAGTGGTGCTGTAATGAAAACCCTCCTGCCAAAATCATCATCATCTCCAAGGACTATGTATTATGGGGGAATCCACCCCCACCTCACTTATGTCAGTGCTTCGTATCTTTTAAAACCGTCACAGTATTTCATTATGTTCAGACAGAGGCAAAACTCTGAAGGTACAAGCATCCAATCGAATAAAAATAACAATATTATGTGGTAAACTTGTAAAAGTTAATATTTTGCTCTACTATACTTATCAAGAAATGCACGTGATATTCAGAAATTATAATATCACCCCACTACTTTCTTAATCCAGGACCTGTCTCGCTACCTCTGGAGTATAAATATTGTAACCCTATTGCATTTAACATATTTTCACATCCATATTTTACTCATGTTTATGTTAGATCGTCACACTTCTTTAATTTAATATTTAAAAATGTATATTATTCATATATATTATATTTTTTCACCACCTTCACTCATGGCTTTCTACATACATAAATTTATGTATAAATTGATCAAAAATAATAAGATGTAGGGTGGAAGTGTTAAGAAGCGATGCGTGAAATAATATGCGAATTTTTATTTATTTTGTTTGGAAAATATTCCTCTTAAAAATGTCCAAAATGGTACCCAGTTTTACTTAAAATTTACACTTTGGTACCCGCTTTTTAAATTTGCACCAAAATGGTACCCAATTTTTCATTTATGTTCCAAAATGATACATGTGACCTGTAATAGTAGGTTTTAAATAAGTCAACTCATAGTCAAAGGTTAATGGATTAATTTTTATAATATTAAATTCCAAAAAAAACTTACTTAACTAAAATATTATGTACTACTATAAAATATCTTGAAAAATTAATTTCTTGACTTAAAAAAAGACATCCAACTCTTTACCCTTATATTTTGTGAACGTTTTTTCCAGGACATAAGTTTGTCATGTCAGATTTTGCGTTATTTGGTTGCATGATCTACACTTGCCAAATATTTACTGGCTCATGGACATTAAAAATCCATATTATTTTACCGCACGTCTACTCTTATTTCAAATCATATGAATTCAAACATTTTAAATTGTCAATAGGACCAAAACATCCGTAATGGGCAGTAAAAATTAATATGTGTTAATTACATGACAAAATATAATGTAAAAACTATTTTTTTTTTGAAATGGGGCTTAAAAATAGTATATATAAAATATTATGAAAAAAAATTAACATTATAAGGTAAGTATTACATCGAATTTTGCCGTCTAAAATATTATTCAAATATATCTTGAGTATAATTTAACAACCAATTCAAGAATACCTTAAAAAGTAATGAGAAATGAGTAATCGGAATGTTAGAATTGAATTGAAAAATGATCAATGAATTTGGAATTTCATGAATAGATAGTTCTTACATGTTGTGGAAATTGTTTTTGCAAAAAGAATGAAAAAGAAATTCAAAGAAGGTGTAAATATGGCGGGATGTCGAGGTCCGCGGAGGTGTAGAGAGGCCCAGAGAGGCCCTGTTATCAGTTCAGTTCAATTCAGTTCAGTTCAGTGAAAATGCAATTTGTTGAAATTCAGGTTAATTCAGTTATGCTGATTCCATTTTTCAATACACCAATTTTCATTTCAGTTCAATTCAATTTAGTTTAGTTCAATTTAATTTAGTTCAGTTCAGTACATCAAGAAATAAGCTCTAGTAAACATGCCAAAATGTTCCGAGTTCCGACTAGCCTAAAGTAAAACTCCGGCAGCTCAGCCCCTTGCCTTTACGGGAAATATGACTAGTGCTAAAATAGGCTAAACATAGTAACACCAGTACAGTCACCGGTGGGGCCGGTGTCGCCTCCAATTAGACGAGGTGGTGGGCCCCAGCTCCACAAGAATCTTCAAGTGGAAGATCTCCGTAGATTCTTTCGCACATGTGCTTACCACCAAAAAGATCAATAAAATACTCCACCTGTCTGCATTTTACTGTCCATTTTACTAGCAGTAAAAGTAATTACTCCAAGTTTAATTACTTTTATATAAACAACAATTGATCTGGTCCAACAAATAATATCCCTTCCATCAGAAGAACACGAACACTGTGGATGAACCCTACTGCTTCTGACTACTTACGCAGTGATGCTATTTGTAGTTGTTGCCCATGTCACCCACCACTAAATTTTGCAACTTCCTAATTCAACCAACAAATTTTCACTAATTATTTGAGCAATTATAATAATACCATTCAAAAAAAATTAAAAAATGAACATAATGTTTTGTAGTTTAAACTCATTGATATTTCCATTAGAACTACCATGATTTCTAACATAGTACATATGATATTGATTTTTTTTTATACCACCCATATGATATTAATATATTCTAATGTTGATCAAATGCTTTTCTCAGTGGATTAACATCACATTAGGAAGCTTGATAACTACTCCTTTCGTCTCAACCAAAACTTTTTAGTTCAATTCAGCTCGGATTTAAGAAAAATGTATACTCCCTCCGTCTCACCCAAAACTGCACAGTTGACTTTTCACGGTTTTCAATGATCGTGTTTAACTATTAATATCTTTAAGTACATATAGAAACAATAGATAAAAATTTACTTTTTGAAAATAGATATAATAATGAATCTAATGATATTTCATGTAATAGTTTTATCATTTATAAATTGGCCTAAAATTACAGTCAAATTGGCCTAAAATTACAGCTATGCATCTTGAGATGAGACAGAAGGAGTATTATATTTTGTAAGTAAAGTTTTAATGGGCATAAATGGAATACCACTTATTGTTATGGTTGTTTGTAAGAATTTATTAAGGGTATATTTGTCTTTTTGAAGTTTTTTTTTGCCAAAAGAGGAAAAATGAAAATAAGAAGTTTTGGTTGAAACGGAAAAAAAGAAAAGTAAAGAGTTTTGGTTGGGACGAACGGAGTATAATAGGTTTACAACAGTTCTAGCTAGGGTGATAGTAAGTTATTGTCTATTTGAATATATCATAAATCAGAAAGGGGTGAATGCTTTTATTAAAGTAAAATTACAATTATGATGAGAGTGAAGAATACTTCAAAATGTAGCCACTAAAACTTAAGAAAAATTCACACTTGCTCTCACTAAATAATATTCATGATTAATATGTAAAAAATTTAGTTTTAAAAGTGAGAAAACTAGATATGAACGTGAGAAGATCATCAATAATATATTGACACTAGTGCAGAAAGCTTGATTAAAGGCTTTCAATGGAAGGCTGTTCGTTGAAAAATTCAAGAAAACGATGTGCAACAATATTTCCGATATCGGAAGCATGTAATTCTAGGAGCTCTATCATTAGACAACTTTTGAATTTTTTTAGAAAGCGGTCAAATCTGAACCGCTGTCTAAAAATTTTCATGAACGGCGTTTTATAATACCAGCTGTCCAATGTAATAAAAGACGGCATTTTTTTAGAAACGCTGTCGAAACAAAGTAGTTTCCGATAACGGAAGCCCAGTTCCGAGATGGGAAGCAATATTCTAGTAAATAATTTTTGGGTTCCGAAGTTGGAAGCAAAGAAGTTAGCGATTAACCGGAAAAACAAGCATATTTCTGATATCTAGGACCATTTCTAATATATATTTTTAGGTTCCGAATTCGGAAGTACTAATAAGTTCCCGATTCCGGTTAATGTAGTAATCGGAGCTAAATTTTGACTTTTTTAAAGTTTGACCGGCGTAAATATTTTACTGTTTCGACATATTTTACATATAATCTCATCATAGTTCCGAGATCGGAACCTTATTCCCAATCTCTATTAGTTCCGAATTCGGAACTAAATTAATTTTTTTTTGAAAATACGTTAACCTAAAATACATGACTACATTTTTTCGGAAACCTAGCAGAAAAAGGATACTCAATTTTAAAGGACCGAGTCAGAAGACTATATAAATAAAGGGGCAATACCTATATATTCAGGAACGAGTAATCACTTGTGAATGCCATAAAAATTTGTATTTGTGAAGAAGGAATTGGTGTGTTCGAAGATTCGTGATCCGTCTACAACGAACAGAACAAAGTAACGAACAATTCAAGGTTATTAGAACATCCACAATGGTGCTCCTTAATGCACTTTTCTTAATAAGGAGCACTCCTTAATTAAGAAGGTCCATTGTGGAGTTTTAAGAACAACTCCTTATTTAGGGAGTGATTACCTCTTTTATTGTGCTTGACTAGCCAATAAAAACATTACTCTTGCCATTGAGTATTTTTTTAAATTATAAGTTTAAAAAAATAATAATGAAAAGAAGTGCTTCTTAAGTATTGTTCCATTGTTAGTGTTGGGTTTTTCCTTAGTTTTGCTCAAAATTGATTATGTGGCACTTAAGAAGTGCTCTTTATCTTCAAACCATTTTGGATGCTCTTACTTGCTTACGAGATATTGAATATATGAACTATCATATTTTACAAGATTATTTGGGGCTTTTTATGTGAATTCATTGAATGAGTAATTTAATTGATATGATTGAAATATATTGTGATTTACATTGCAGGAGTATGAACTTGGATCGTGTTCGTATTGTTGCATCGAACATTTGAACATCTACTGAATATAGGGAGTTGATCGAATATTTCATTGAAGTTGCTTCTAATCATCCGAGAATGAAGAATATGTCGATGATGCGATGTCCATGTAAGGATTGTAGGAATGATGTGTAATCTGGGGGAGCGGGGATTACGCTCACATTTAATTATAAGGGGATTTGAGGCTTCATATACCATGTGGATATGGCATGGGGAAAACGTAGATGTATGGGATGAAGTCAATGATGAATGTCATGAACATTATTAATAAATAGAATTCATACTAGATATCGGAACTAGGAGTATAAATGAACTGAACCGTTCGTGAACAACTCGTGAACAACTCGGTCAAAGTTCGTGTTCGAACTCGGTTTGACCAGTTCGAAATCGAACTCGAGCTCGTTAGTTAATAAATGAATTCGAACTAGAGATCATAACTTGATAGGCTCGTTGAACAGCTCGAGAATAATTTATAGGTACTATATTTAGAATTTATAAAAATAATTTTACATGTCTTAAAGAAGGTAATTATATGTTTATTAGTTTTGGTTCTTTTCATTTATTTATTTTAGTCTTTTTCATACATAAAAAAACTAAGAGAATACATTTTGAATAAGAAATGGATAAGATATGACGTTGATAATACCGGCCCAACGGGGCTTTGGGCCAGGAAAGGGGCCCATGGCCCGGGATCAAGAAAGGAGTATCTTTCCGGGGAAGAGCACGTCCGGACAAGAAGAACGGCAGATAGCGACAAGGAGAAGTGGTCCTGAACCTTATCCAAAGGAAACAACCTCAACTATAAATAGTGGTCTCAAACAGTGAACAAGGTATGTGACTTATATCTCTCTACTTTATATTGAGAGCACCTTCCGTACGTTTTCCTTCTTCGCCATCCCCATCTCATCATCACGCCGGAGCTTCTTCCCCGGGACACCTCCCGGGGATTGTTTTGCAGGATTGAAGCGGGCTGATCAAGGAGGAGACCCGGATAGCGTCTACTCCCGGGAGACGGACGGATTTTGGTAGCATCAATTGGCACGCCCAGTGGGATCTTTCCACCTTCGCAGGATGGAGTCGCCAAAAAGAGGGCGCGGGCGCCCTAAGAAGAACGCGACACCTTCAGGGGGGAATTCTCTTCCACCCCCAGGAGACGAGGTGACCTTAAGGCAGTTGCAGGAGGAGGCTAGACACCAGCGAGAGCTAGGGGTACCGCAAGACGGCCACGTTGAAACTGCCTCCGACGAAGCCTACTCGGAAGGAGAGTACCAGGATGAGCAGGAAGGGCTTGGGCTCGCCGGGGATGGCAACACCCGGGACCAGGGACCTGAAGCCCGGGAGGAAGAGCAGCCCTTAGTTAGCACGGAGGAAGGGGCGGCCTTGGAATTCATGAGAGCCAACAAGGAGTTGTATCGCCAGTGGGTACTCTCCACCCGGGAAAGCCTGAGGCGAAGGGAACCCGGGAGGAACCAGGCAGGTCCTCTAGGGGGGTACCAAAGAGAGGTTATTGACTTGGATGGAGCCGTTCAGCCGCCAAAGCTACAGGGGCGTGTAAATTCCTCCACCGTCCCGCCCTCTTTCCCTCAGAATTTCGGGGTTGGAGGAGGAGCGGCTACGGGACAACAATCGAATCTGGTTCCACATGCTCCACCCTATTACCCGCGTTCCAGTTGGGGGGCGGGACAAATCGGGTATGACTTGCCAGTCATGCCTACCGAGCCGTTTGGGTATCAGGCCCCTGGAACCCAGGGAAACCCGATCCAGTATTCCGGACCCATGTATGGATCAATGGGGATGAACTTCGGTTACCCGGAGAGATACTATCGGGAGAACGATAGGATGCGGGGCTATCAGGTGGCACAGCAGGACCCCAACTCCTTGGAGGCTCGGCTAGACAAACTGGTGGGGAGAAATGGAGCTAAACCTACCTCCCCTTGGGTACCTCGAGTGCTCGCGTACCCATGGCCGCCGGGCCTACGGACCCCGGAGGGAATCCCAACATATAATGGAGAGACAGACCCGGAGGAGTTTGTCAGGACGTACCAGAACCTAATGGTGTCAAGGGACTTCCCGGAGGAATTAAGATGCAAGCTGGTAGGCTGTTACCTGAGAGGAAACTGTCTCTCATGGTTCGATTCGTTGCCTCGGGAAAGTCTCAGAGACTATTACGATTTCTCTAAGGCCCTGCTGTTTAGATACGCCGGATTAAAGAAGGAAGGAAAGCAGTTGACTGAGCTTTTGGCTACCCGGCAGAAGGCTGCAGAAGGGTCAATGGAATACTATCGAACGTACATGGACGATAGCATGAAGGTTGTCGACAGGCAGCAGCAGGAGAAGGCAGTGATTAGCGGATTCATAAATGGCTTGAGGGATATGGTGCTGTTCCAGAAATTGATGGAAAATATCCCGGAAACCTTTCACAACTTGCAAATGGCGGTACAACTATACTGCGCAATTAATGATGCCACACGGAAGAGAAAGGAAGAATCTGGGAAATTCCTCCCGGATAAGATAGAAAGAAGGAGAGTGGCAGACCCAAGTAGAAGGAACCCCGCTCCCGCACTGGTAAACCGTGCCAGGGCGGACAGTTTCACCCCGCTCAGCAAGTCCCGAGCGGAGATTCATGCTATCCACAAGGACCTGTTCCCGGATCCATTGCCCATCCACGGGATCCCGTCTAGGGAAAACGCGGACAAATGGTGTGCCTACCACAAGTCTTATGGGCATGCGACAGAGGGGTGTAGGATGCTGAGGAACGAGATAGAAAGATTGATAGAACGGGGACAGTTGAGAGATTGCGTGGCAGCGGAGGTAAAAAAGGATAACCCCCGGGACCAGCCTCAAGAGCAGCCCCGCAGGAGGTGGAGACCTAACCCGGGGAGAGGAAACGGAAGAGTCCAAGGCAACCAAGGTAACAGGGCCCCGGGGAGGCCCGTCATAGCCGCCGCGCCGGTCCAAGCAGTGGAGCCGGCCCCAATACCCAACAGGATGATCAACGTGATCAGTGGAGAAGTCGGAGAAGCATGTCAATCAGTCTCCGCTATCCGGGCCCGGACCCGGTATGTTCCCCCGGGGGAGGTTCAGGGGAAAAGGTTTCGCCCCGATGAAGCTCTCACTTTCTCTGAAGCGGATGCAGCCCCGCCGCAGATACCCCATTCTGACCCGATGGTGGTAACGGCGGAGATTGAAGGCTTCTTGGTCAAAAGGGTGTTTGTGGATGATGGGAGCAGCGTGGAGATCATGTTCGCTTCTTGTTTCGATCAGTTGGGAATTGGGAGACAGAACCTTAAACCTCCCTTATCTCCCCTGTCAGGGTTCACGGGCAAACCCGAAGTTCCACTAGGTGTTATTCCCCTCGCAGTGTGTATGGTGGATGAGAAGGACCGGAGCAAGAGGGTCTCGGTGACATGCAACTTTGCGGTTATTGATGCACCCTCGCCGTACAACGTGATCATAGGAAGGCCATGGCTAACTCAAGCCCGGGCAGCGATTTGTCCGTATCTGTTGACGATGAAGTTCCCCACTGCGCAAGGTGTGGCGGTCGTACGGGGTAGTCAAGCAGTCGCAAGAAGTTGCATGATGACGGCGGTGCTGGACGCAAAGAAAGCAGTAGGGGTGGTACACGGGGAAGTTCCCCGCCAGGAGTTGGAGGAGATGCAGGTGGCGGACAAAGGGACGGTCACGGTGGGAAAAGACCTCCCGGAGGAAGTAAAAGGCGCACTGAAGGAACTTTTGGCCAAATATCAGGGAGTATTCTCGTGGAGCCCGGAGGACATGGTGGGGGTGTTACCAGAATTGGGGGTACACAAGTTGAACATAAGCCCTGCAACTAAACCCACCAGGCAGAAGAAAAGGCCTGTAGCACCGGAAAGAGCAGAATTTATAAAGAATGAAGTAAAGAAGCTGGAGAGAGCCGGGGTGGTCGAGGAAATCATCTACCCGGAATGGATAGCTAACCCGGTCTTAGTGAAGAAGCACGATGGAAGCTGGCGCATGTGTATTGACTTTACGGATTTGAATAAGTGCTGCCCCAAAGACAGCTATCCTCTCCCAAATCTGGACCGGCTGGCAGAGGCTATTGCGGGGTATTCGGTGCTGGCCTTCTTCGACGCACATAAAGGGTATCACCAAGTGCAGATGGATGAGGCGGACAAGGCGAAAACCTCATTCATCACCGATTTTGGAACCTTTTGCTACAAGAAGATGCCCTTCGGGCTAAAGAACGCGGGGGCTACGTACCAGAGAATGGTGGACAAACTCTTCAAGGATCAAGTGGGAAGAAACATGGAGGTGTACGTTGACGACATGGTGGTTAAAAGCAGGGCTTACGGGGCTTTCTTGAATGACCTGGAGGAGATGTTCGAAAAGCTAGAACGGAGCAATCTAAAGCTGAATCCCTCCAAAAGTACCATTGGAGTGGGTGCGGGGAAATTCTTGGGTTTTATGGTGTCAAGCCGGGGCATCGACGTCAACCCGGAGAAGGTGGAAGCCTTAGCTAAAATGACCTCCCCTAGGTCATTTTAGGTCGGTGAAAGAAGTACAGCGGTTAACAGGGTCTCTCGCGGCCCTCAGTCGGTTCCTGTCAAAGGGAGCAGACAGGCAGTTGCCTTTCTTCAACATTCTCAGGAAGGCCAAGGCGTTTGAGTGGTCTGGAGAATGTGAGAAGGCATTCCAAAATCTGAAAGAGCACCTCCAACAGTTGCCAACTTTAAAGAAACCCCTCCCGGGGGAGGAGCTCTTTCTGTACATAGCGGCGTCCCGGGAGGCGGTAAGTGCCGTACTAATCAAAGAAGAGGATGGAAAGCAGCACCCAATCTATTTTGTTAGCCGGGCACTTCGGGGGGCAGAAACCCGGTATACTGAGTTAGAGCAGTTGGTTCTGGCGCTGGTGCACGCTTCAAGGAGGCTTAAGCCCTACTTCCAGGGCCATCCCATAGTGGTCCTTACCAATTACCCGCTAAGACAGGTTATGTTCAAGCCGGAGGCATCAGGGAGAATGATGAAATGGGCCATAGAGCTGGGAGAATACGAAATCCGGTATGAGCCAAGGAGGGCGATCAAGGGCCAGGCCCTAGCGGACTTCTTGTTGGAATCAGAAACAAGGATCAGTGAAGAACGGGAGATGCCTGAATCTCCGGAGAATACAACGAAGGCCGGGACAGACCTGACTTGGAAGTTGTATGTGGATGGATCGGCGCACTCCGGGGGCAGTGGAGCGGGAGTATTGTTGGTCAGCCCGGAGGGGAAGGAGTATCCCTATGCAGTCCAATTCGCTTTCAAAACAACCAACAATGAAGCTGAGTATGAAGCCTTGATCGCGGGGTTAAGGTTGGCAAAGGAGATGGAAATCAAAACCCTCACGGCACACAGTGATTCCCAGATTGTGGTGCAGCAAGTAAAAGGAGAGTATGAAGCCCGGGAAAGGAGCCTGCAAAGGTACTTGGAAACGGTAAAACCTCTGATAGCCGGGTTTAAAGCCTTCAACTTGGTTCAAGTTCCCCGGGAGCAGAACAGTAAGGCAGACGTTTTAAGCAAGTTAGCTTCTTCGGAATTAAAGCCTGAGCCCGACCAAAAGCTGTACGTGGAGGTACTGGGAAGAAGAAGCTACCAGGAGAGCGATCAAGTAATGCTGGTGAACGAGGAAGAGTCCTGGATCACGCCTATGCGGGCGTACCTAGAAGAAGGAACTACCCCGGAGGGTAAGGCTCAGGCTCGGAAGCTAAGAGTGAAGGCGCCTAAGTACGTGATTCAGGAAGGGGAGCTGTACAAAAGAGGGTATCTCCAGCCGTTGCTAAAGTGTGTAGAAAGGTTGGAAGGCCAACACCTCATCCGGGAGGTGCACGAAGGATCTAATGGGAGCCACCAAGGGGCTCGCACCGTGGCCAGAAAGATCCTAAGGCTGGGGTATTACTGGCCGACGTTGTTCAAAGATGCGGAAGAACATATACAGAAGTGCTTGGCATGCCAGGCATTTGCCCCGCTAATCCACGTTCCCCGGGAAGAATTAGTCGGAGTCACAGGAGCTTGGCCGTTCAGCAGATGGGGAATCGACTTGGTCGGACCATTCCCGACTGCCCCGGGAGGAGCCAAATACTTGATCGTGGCGATCGACTACTTCAGCAAATGGGTGGAGGCAGAACCGCTCACCAACATACGAGGACTGACTTGCGTCAAGTTTTGCTGGAAGAGCATCATCTGTCGATTCGGCATCCCGAAGGTCATAGTCACAGATAACGGGGCGCAGTTCGAGAACGACCCTTTCAAATCATGGTGTGTCAAGTATGACATAGAGCAGAAGTTGACGTCGGTGTACCACCCCCAGGCGAACGGGCAAGTAGAGGTCACCAACCGCACCATCATCAAGGGACTAAAAACCCGCTTGGAAGGTGCGCGGGGAAATTGGATCTGGGAGCTACCCAGCGTTCTTTGGGCCCATAGGACTACAGAAAGCTCGGCTACCGGGGAATCCCCGTATGGCTTGGTGTACGGGTCAGAGGCAGTAATACCCGCAGAGATTGGGATCCCAAGCCCTCGAACTCAATACCAGCGCCCGGAAGAAGAAAACGATGGACGACGCCTTGACTTGGATCTCCTGGAAGAGAAGCGAGAGAATGCGGCACTTCAGGAAGCCAAGGTGAAGGAGCGAGTAAAAAGGTATCATGACAGAAGAGTGCGGAAAGAAGTTTTCATCCCAGGAGACTGGGTAATGAGGAGAAACGATAAGAGCCACCAAGCCCCGGAGGGCAAACTTGCGCCCAACTGGGAAGGGCCATACAAGATCAAGGAAGCATACCCGGGGGGGAGCTATGTGCTGGAGGACAAGCAGGGAAAGGAGATCCCCAGAAGGTGGAACGTAGCTAACCTGAGAAGGTTTTACGGGAAGTAGAGCGCCCCGCATCGTACCACAGTTACTGAAGCATGAAAATGCTAGGCATGGATATGCCCCCCGGGAAGCGTGTATACGCTAAGCATGAAAATGCTAGGCATGAATATGCCAGGCATGGATATGCCCCCCGGGAAGCGTGAATACGCTAAGCATGAATATGCTAGGCATGAATATGCCAGGTATGGATATACCCCTCCCGGAAGCATGAATATGCCCGGAGAGAGAGAGAGAACCCGACGCTTGGCCTCGTTCCGGGTTTAGAGGAATATTTGCTTAAAAAGGACCCATGGGTAGCTCCCATTTGGGTGCCCCGCTAGAATGGACCCGGAGCTTGGATGAAGCCCGGGGATCAAAGAATGTAATGATTACAGGAAAAAGTTAATGAAAAGGGTCTTTCAGAGAAACAATTTTTATTCAATCCTCTTTAAATTACAAATCGCATGAATACGTGGTCATAGTCATGGTAGGACAATTACATAAGCATTTTACATACAAGTATTCCTATCTATTTGCTACTAGACCCACTTGGGACCTGACCCGGAAGCACCCTCAGGGTTACCCGGGCGGAAACCCCCTCCGAAGAACTGAGAGGACAGGAGATCTTCGGCGAAACGGGCATCCGGGGCTTGATTCCACGCAAGCTCCTCTTCCAGTTGTGCAGCGTCCTCCTCGTTCAGTTCAGGGATAGGCACAACCACAGATCCCTCGGGAAGTGGCTCCGCCAGGCGCATTCTTCTCACCCCGGCAGAGGTGACGAACCTGTACTTAGGAAACATGACCGCTGCACTTTTACCCTTTTCTTCCCGGCTAATACGAGTACCCTCGGCGGTTTTAGCACCCTTTGTGGTGACTCCAGAGTCGGCAATCTCCCGGATGCGTCTTATCCGACGGGCCACCTCGACCGGGTCAATAGATACAGTCATGTCCTCGTACCTTTCGTACGCCACATCCACCTCCACCCGGGCAGGGACTCGGCGAAGGCTAGAGGGATAGGGCTCAGCTTCTCCCGCAGCAATCTTGTTATGCCATTCAACGACATCCAGATAGGCCTTGTGATTAGGAGCTCCCTCACCAAACTTCTGCGGGTTAGCCTCCATGCGTTCCATCGTCCTACGAACCCCGGCGGGAATGTCGGTAAGAGGAGACACCCCGACTAAGCCGTTCTTGAGACCCAACAGGTGATAGGATAGCCGGGTAACTAGTAGAGCATCCTGAAGGACCCTATTCCTGTGAGTAAGGGACCGATTCTCCTTCTCAAAGTCGCAGAGGAGTCGGTTCTGGGCGGAGCGGGTCTCCAAGGTCCTAAGTTTTTCCTGCGCACGCTCTAGTTCGCCCCACACCATACCTAACTCCTTGGCAGTACGATGGCGAGAATCATCCTGAAGGGCCTGCAGCTCGGCGATGGTCCGGTGGGAATTTAAGGCCTCCCGCATATGATCAGAAGCCAGGTCAAAGCAGTGATTCAGCGAGCCAAATTTGTTTTTGATGGCTTTAAGAAATGAAACCAATGCTTGGATGGACCCGAACTCGTGAATAAACGCACACAATCCAGCCTCAGACATGGCCCGGATAGCTTGATCGCCTCCAAACCTCCAATGAGCAAGCTTCCTTTGAAGGAATGAACATTGGAGGCACCCAGCGCGGGGGAGAGAGAAGTAGGTCCCGGAAGAACAACTAGGGTGAGGGAAAACGAAAGGCACGGATCCCCGCGGGAGATCTCTTTCCAAGTGGTGCTCAGACTACAAAAAATAATTTCATCAAATTAAAAGGTAGAACTTATATTAATCAAAATGGGCGCCAAGGCCAAGTTCTACATAGGCCTCCCGGGGAGGAAGATTACAAAAAAAAAAAACTTAAAACTACAAAATACATACTAGAGTCTAGGGGAATACATTATCCTCGGTCGGGCCTCTTTCCCCCGGGGTAGTGTGAGCGCTCTTCCACCGCCTTTCCAGCTCAGCCACATCCGCTTCTGACCAGTTGGGACCACAGTAGGCAGGGGCATCCACCTTTGGCTCGTCCTCCGGGCGCTCAGGAAATCCCACTTTCCGGGTAGACTTCCGGGATTGATAGAGCAAGTCGTCCTGCCCCCTGGGAAGCCCCACAACATATTCACCCGTCCCCTCCTCAACGGCCTGATATCCAAAGTTGTCAGGTATAGCGCAGAACTCATGGTAACTTTCGGACCAGTGAGGCGTCTCCGGGACCACCCCGTAGGCGTTGAAGCACTCCGGGCCAGGGGATTCAGGGATAGCAGCCTCGGTGACCCCCGGAAGCTTGACCCTCTTAATGTCCGAGGTTGAAGGGGCCCGGGAACACATCTTCAGGGAATCCCACAACTGGGGTACCAGATTCTCCAGGTTGGCCTCCTGAAGAGACCTCCAGCGATAGTTGAGCTGATCGCTCGCCTTGGGACGATAATAGGATGCTTGTGCTTCAAGGCGAGCAGGTCCCGGGAGCCAACCCCGCAGACTGCGATACATCTCGTGGCATGCATCAGCACTGGCAGCGGCGGCGATGCCCTCCAGTCTCTTGTCAAAATCGGCAGAGTGGAGGACTTTTCGAACCACAGCGTCCAAGGCTTCGAGCTGGGCCTCCTTCTTCTCCTTCTTAAGAGAAGAATATTTCTTCTCTACTTCCGCCAGCTTCTTTTCTTTCTCGGAGAGCTTTTTCTCCCTCTCGGCTAGCTTCTTCTGAGAAGCCTCCAGTCGGGCGGCCAGGTCATCCCGCTCGGCCAATTTCTCCCGGGCATCAAGGAGTTCCCTCTCCTTCTTAGCAAACAAACCCGCGCTATACTTCGAGTATGTCCGGTTGAGCGCGTCCGTCAGCTGTGAATCCGCCAGGAGAGAGTCGGCGAAAGTAGTGGTCTACAAAATTCAAACAAAGATAAGATTATCCGGAAGGATGGAGGACAAAAATAGTAATAAGCAACATGGTTAGCGCACCTCTTCCCTCTGCTCGGGGACGGCTTGAGAGTTATCCCTTAAAGGAGACCTCGCAGGGGGAGGAGGAGGAGGCGGCGGGGTCGCACTTTCCAACCTCTGACGAGAAGATGGAGGAGTTTCCTTGTCATCGGCTAAAGGCCGCTTAAACCTGGAGCCAGCCCCGCCGCTGTATGTAGGGTGCTGGATGAAAGATTTCCTCCCGGGGGTAGGAGAGGACCCGGGGGCTTTCGGTTGGGAAGAAGGGCGCTGCAGACGGGTCCCTTGGGGGATGAACCCGGGATCCTCGGCAGCCCCCACCCCGACTGGGGATGCTGCTTGCTGCTCGGCTGGAGAGACCAGCCCCCGGTGAGGATTTCCCTGCTGACTATTATCCCCGGAAGGCATCTCTTCGAATAGGGTAGCGTCCGCGTGCAAAGTAGGCTGAACTGAAGTCAGGAAGAACAAAAATAAAGAGATCAGAATAAAACATACATATATGAATACGAAAATAAAGAATAAAGCCTTTTAATAGGCACCTCCAGCCGGCCACACAGCGGAGACGGTTGGAAGGGAAAAGAGTTTCTCAGGGTATATCCCGCGAGGCCAATAATAGCCCGCGTTCCCAGTCTTAAAGAAAGCGTCCATGTCCAGGGGAGATAGACGGAGGAAGTTATGATCATGGGTGAGGTCTGTTGGAAGAGAGGAAAGGGGTTTCTTGTCTTCAGGAACGAGGGAATCGTTCCAAGGGGGCATTGGATACACCCGGGAATCGCAGCGGAAGAAACCCTTCGCAAGGTACCCTTTGGCGGATCTGGGCTTACCCCTCATAAAGTCCTTCGTCCCGGAACGGATTACGAAAGAAAATACCCCCGGAAAGGACGCGTGAGCGCGTCGGAGGGCATAGAAGGACCGAAAGAGAAGGAGAGAGGGGGAAACATTGCATCTAGCGCAATTAAGTAAGAAGCCCAGTACCAGTACAATCCCGTTGGGGTGTAGCTGGGCCGGGGCCATTCGATAAAAGTTGAAAATTTCTGAAAAAAGAAGAGGGAAAGGAAGGCTGAGCCCGTACTGGAAGTGAATCCGGGGGATGCAAGGTACTTCCCGCTCGGACATCCCCGGGGGAAGTTTTGATAGCGATGCATCCAACGGAAAAGGAATAAAACAACGCCTAACCAAATCTAGAACGTCCCTATCTAAGGAGGGGGGAGGCCCGGAGAGATTAAAAAACCGATGGCCAGAAGGCTTCGCTCCGTGGGTAGGACCCCGGGGAGCATCATCGCCAACTTCCTCATCAAAGGCTTCCCCATCCGGATCCTCCCGGGGAAGATGGGAACGCTGTGTGGGGGATGAACCCGCCCTGTCTAAGGCGGACGTACTCGGTCCGATTGGCTCTGGGGATGTGCTGAAGGTCCCAGAGGGGGTGCTCGAGGAGGAGGCGGGAGAAGAAATAGGGTGGGGGGCTCGAAACTGAACTTCAAATTGGCTTTGAACCCCCTCGGTATCTAGGGAGGAAGTGGCAAGGTGTGGGGAACTCATGATGAAAGAGGAGCGGAAGAAGTAGATGAGGAGGATTAGAGCTTACTTGTTGAGGAAAAGCAGAGCGTCTGGAGAGAGTTTGAAGAGAGTAAACTTATGAGAATGGGGGTTAGGTCCCTTATATAGGCGAGTGAATAGAAATCGTCACCTCAAAAGAAGGAAAAGCAATGATGACACGGTGAACGAGGCAGCATCAAATGCAGAATAGGGAGAGGCGGCGTCAGAAATTTATTCCAACACGGATGGGTCCTACTGGACTAGTGGTAAAAGAAGGGAAGTGCGAAAGCCCAATTCCCCGCGGAACGAAAACCCGGGAAACTGGTCTGGGGGGCTAGTGATAATACCGGCCCAACGGGGCTTTGGGCCAGGAAAGGGGCCCATGGCCCGGGATCAAGAAAGGAGTATCTTTCCGGGGAAGAGCACGTCCGGACAAGAAGAACGGCAGATAGCGACAAGGAGAAGTGGTCCTGAACCTTATCCAAAGGAAACAACCTCAACTATAAATAGTGGTCTCAAACAGTGAACAAGGTATGTGACTTATATCTCTCTACTTTATATTGAGAGCACCTTCCGTACGTTTTCCTTCTTCGCCATCCCCATCTCATCATCACGCCGGAGCTTCTTCCCCGGGACACCTCCCGGGGATTGTTTTGCAGGATTGAAGCGGGCTGATCAAGGAGGAGACCCGGATAGCGTCTACTCCCGGGAGACGGACGGATTTTGGTAGCATCAGACGTTATGAAGATTGAAGAAAGAAGTAAAATAAATCTTGAGGGAAAAAGAAAGAGAAAAAGGGAAGGGAGGAAAACTTGAATCCCACATCGGTGGCAAGAGAAAGGGAGAAATCTTCTCTAAGTTATAAATTGATCTCATTTCCTAACCATTCTTAGTCCAACTTGCTTTGGTGGATTTCCATGTGCAAAGCAATATTTAAATGTTTGGGCTCGAATTGGGCTAAACCCTAACATTAATAACAAATAGAATTCATACTCGACATTGTAACATTAAATATATCGAAACAGTCATAGAATCCGGAACTGACGGTCGATTGCGGTCAATATTAGTGCGAAGCATAATTGAATTTCCGGTGTCGGAAACTTTAAAACTAACTAGAATTCATACTAGATACCGTAACGTATAATAAATCGAAACGCTTCTAGAATCTGGAAAACAGTAAAAAAAAAACCAACAAGTAGAATTGGATTTCCTAATTCGGAAAAATACTCATTAACCAGAATGGAACCTAGAATACGTAAACTATGCAAAATCGAATATGGACTCGTATTCATAAACCTAATGGCCGGATAATTTTTTCCCGGCGACAAATCAACAGAAAATACTAACTTCCGAACACGGAACTAATGTAGAGTAAATCCCAGAATCTTAAGTTCCGCCACCAGAAATAAATGGAAAGCGGTTGGAAAATAAACAATGGATAACGTTTGAAAAAGCCTTTGATTATCTCATTGGACGTCTCCTAATTAAACGCTGTCTAAAGAAATACAATGGACGGCTCAGCCACCTACGGCTCCTCCAAAATGTCTTCTATCGCCCAAATAACAGCCGTTAATCCTATGCTCTCCCACTAGTGTGAATGATCATGTTTAATATGTAAAAGACCGGGTTTGAAAATGACAGTATCAACATTTATCCCTAGTTTCAACTTATTGGGACCTTCTCAACTTAACACAAATTCTAGATTGAGACAGAGGCTCACTGAATAATCATGTTTAATATGTATAAAAATCTATATTGAAAGTGAAAAAACCAGCAATAATACACTGAATGATTATATTTAATATGTAAAATGTTAGATTTGAGAATAGGAATATTAACATTTTTCTCTAGTAACAAATTAAAAAGGAGACCTCATAAACTTAATTGAACAAATAAAAGAAAGTGATTTGGGATGCATAATAGTCAAATACCTCGCCCATAGTTTGGAGATCGACACATCAATCAAATGAGATCATTATTGAGAAACACTATCAAACATGCATGGTAAATTACTGGTACTATATTTTTCCCCATCAAGAAATACTATTCTAGATAACCTACTAAAAGAGATTAGTTGATAAATCAATCATATCAGCAACTTAATGTCTACTCTTCTTAAACTTAAAATTAGTATATTATTCCAACAACCAATTAGGATATCAAATAAAAGCTGATAACATAGTTATCAGGAATTACCATGCATGAAATATGTATGTGATGGAATGGCACTATGAAATGAAGAACATATTCAACGACGCTTTCAGTCTGCCTTTGAAAGCTGCTTTTCCTCCATTAGTGAGCAAAGCTTTTGTCATAAAGATGGATGAGATTTGACTTTGCTATCATTTCTCCATCCTTTGAAAATCGTCAGAAATTCATAATTGTACCCTCTCTAATCTCATTCCAAAATTCTCATCTCACTGATAATCATAGTCTCTGTTGCTGTAATTTTCCACATTTAGTGACACTTAGTTACCATCATGTTAACGTTTTAGGGGTACAGTGGGAGACCGGCAATGCTTCGTGTCCGATTCCAATTCAACCTTTAGTTTGGGACAAAAGAAACTAATGTAGTACGTTGATTTTTTTTTATTTTTTTTAAGGTAAGAAGTTAGGTAGATTGCAAGTGTTGATTAATATGGAGTTCAACATCGCAAAGTTGGTCAAATCATGAGTTACATAATTTCTATCTTTAGAAATCCACTAATGGAGTTTACCTATATACAAACAATATACAAATAATGATAAAAGTGTATTTATGCAAAAATTGTGACTCTGTATAAAATATGTAGTATACAAAATTCATTCCAGTAGTGAATGGTAAATAATTAGAAAATTTTATACTGGTATTTTACCGTGATGAATCCATCATTCATAATTAAGAATTATAATGGTGGAAAGGTTGAAAGGTTGAAACAAATGTGTACAACATAAACTACTAAAAATTTGTGAAAATATCAGTCGGCCTGGAAACTAAGCCTCACAAGATTATTTCTTAATATATTATTTTATTACTTTAATTCAAATCAGTTAAAATAAATTCAAAATAAATTGGAAAAAGAAATAAGTTCTCAATTCGGTTCCAATAAGCTGTTAATCAGATGAGATTAATGATAAGAGCAGCTTCTCTCTCTAAAAAAACATATGCTCCTCCTTCTCTCTACAACTACAATTTCTCCGTCCACTGTTTACTATTTTTGCCTCCGCGGATTTGCCCCATTTAGACCGTTCTGACACATAAACGGTCAGAAACAGTTAGATCTCCTCCGCGCCCATGGCGGTGCCTCCGCCTCACCGCGGTGGGAGAAGCCCAGACAAATATTTTCTCAACGCCCTTGCCAATCGTCCACCCTCCTCTCAGCACTTCTCTCCCATCGAACCCTGAAATCATTCCCAAAACCCTCTATAAGGGATATCATGCATTGTTACCCGCAGAGAGGCTGAAACTCTTGCTTCCCACTACCAAAATGCCCTCATCGGAAAATTTGCCTGTGGGAAACCATCGATAGAGGTTCTCCAAGAAGCTTTTAAGTCCGTTGATTTCAAAGGTAATTACCAACTCGGGTGTATCGATTATAGACATATCCTCATCCATTTCCAACTCAAGGAAGATTACCAGAGGCTGTGGCTCAAAGGGAACTGGAGCTTCTCAGAGGTGCCGACGAAAGTTCTTAAATGGACTATGGACTTTTCGCCGGAAGCAGAGTCATCCATTGTACCTGTCTGGGTAAATATCCCCAAGGTACCAATATTTTTCTATAATCATGCAATGATTCAGTCCATGGGTAATCAAATAGGAAAGTTCATCAAGATGGATGTAGCAACTGCTACTTTGTCTAGACCATCTGTTATAAAGATCTGTGTAGAGGTTGATGTTAAACAAAAGATGCCTAACCATATCAGAGTTGGTATAGAGGATGAAGGGGTAGAATATGGGGTGGTTAAAGTTCCAATTGATTTTGAAGATCTCCCATACTATTGCTTTCATTGCAAATGCATTGGCCACTGTGAGGAACAATGTATCCATCTTCACCCTGAGCTCAAGAAGCCTAGATATGTTCCTCAGCCTGACTTTAAGAAACCTGTTCCAATTCAAAACTAGGCTAAGGATCAAATCCCTGAAAATATTCTTTTAGAGAATAATGTTCTTTCAGCACTGATACATCTCTAAAGATTGCCAATCAGCTGAAGCACAGGTCCCATAAACAAAAGAAGACTTATGTCCCTAAACCTCAACCTGTTACAGATGAGGTGATTGAGGAATCTCCAGTAGCTGAGACTGTTACAAATATGGTGATTCCTGTTTCTGAGACTCCTTTCACTACTCTTGAAAGCCCCACTCATAGAGTGACTCATGCTCTTGATACATCTCTCTCTGAGATTGTAGAGATTACTGATACAACTCCACCAACTGAGCAACATCCTCCTCACTATTCACCCATGGTTGACACTGAAATTGAGAAATCCTCACCTGAGCTCTCAGTATATGGTTCTCCACAACAAACCATGGAGTCTCAGCACCCCTCTTCTGCTAGAAATTGCAAAATGATGGAACCTTCAACTCCCAGATCAGAGCCCATTCACTTTAAAGGGAAAAGAAAACTTCCAGTCAAAGATGATGCTCTTTCCTTGAAAAAGCAGAGTAAGACTTCCTCTCATTTCAATTCCCTTTCAGCAGCTAAAAAATTCTTCTTGTCCCAGCAGAAAAAATTTCAAAATAGGTTCCAGGTTTTCTCTTCTCAAGATGACACTGAGGATCAAGGAGACTCTGGAGTTCCTTCTCATTAGTCTACTAGTGAAGATGAGGTATGTCCATCTCAGGTGAGTAGCACTGTCTTAAATACTCATATGAAAAAATTAAAAAAAGATCAAAAAGTTTCAAAATCTAAGAATAATTCCTATGTAACTCAGTTAAATAGGATTATGACTAGGTCAAAAAGATCTAATGAGGTTTACTTATGAATTACATCAATTCTAAATTCTTAGTTTGGAATCTTAGAGGGATGGAAACATCTCTGGATAGATTGATTAACTTGAATCTTAGATATAAATTTGAACTGATTTGTATCTTAGAACCCATGCATGAAAACTCTACTTGTGACATCTATAGGCAACTACTTCACTTTGATAATTGTATGATTGGTTGCTCTGGTCAAATTTGGCTTTGCTGGTCACCCAATATATCCATCTCTCTTTTAAATGACCATTTACAATTTTTGCATGTCAATATTAGGTGTACTTCTCTTAATAATGACATGGATGCCTTTTTTGTTTATGGTCTCAGAACCAGGGCTGGTAGGAAAGACCTTTGGTCTTCGATTCATACTCATGCTCACATTGCCTCTCTTCTTATTGGAGATTTTAATGCCATCACTTCTATTCATGAATACAGAGGTCCCTCTTCTCCTAAACTAGGCAGTATTAGGGATTTTAATGACTTTATTAACGCCTTAGCCTTAGAGGAAATCAATAATGTTGGGAATCTCTTCACTTGGTCCAATAAGAGAAGGATTCCCACCAGACAAAGATTAGACATGGGATTATGTACTTCCACGTGGAATTCCAAATTCCCTGCATCCTCAATTCATATACTGAGTAGAGCTACTTCTGATCATAATCCCCTTCTGCTCACCATCAGTAGTTCTATTCAGTCTTTACCTAGACCTTTTAGGTTCATTAATACATGGTGTAAGAGACCTGAATTCAATCTAGTCATCAGTGAAAACTGGCAGTTGCCTATGGTTGAATCTGGTCTTCTGGGATTTTACCTTAAAATCATAAGGTTGAAAAAACCCCTCAAAATTTGGAACAAAGAGCACTTTGGCAATATTCATGTAAATGTTGAAAAAGCTGAGGGTGAGTTAGAGGGACAAGAAATCTCTTATGACCTTAACAACTCACCTGAGGAGCTTTTAAAACTTAAAATTGCCAAAGCAGTAACTGAACAAAAGCACTTCTGGAAACAGAAAGCTAGAGTTAAGTGGCTCAAAAAAGGTGATAATAATACCAAATTCTTCCATAACTCTGTTAAGGAAAGAAAGAGCAGACTTAATATCACAAAAATCAAAAGCTCTAATGGTATTTGGTTAGATAATATAGCAGATATTGAAAATGAAGCTATTGTATATTATCAACATCTTCTCTGTGATGATAGCTCTGAGGACAGTGCTTCCTTCCAGTCTCATTTCCTTAGTCAAATTCCAAAATTAGTTACTGCTGATGATAATCTTAAATTGCTAAGTCCAGTCACTCTACCTGAACTAAAGGAGATAATCTTTGCTCTTAACAAAAATAGTAGCCCAGGCCCTGATGGTTTTACTGCTAAATTTTTCATTAAATCCTGGGATATTATAGCATCTGATCTCCTTGCAGCAGTTTCTGAATTTCAACAAGGTAAGGAAATTTCCAAAGGAATTGCCAGTACCTGGATCACCATCATCCCAAAAAAAGAAACCCCAGTATCATTTGATGACTTCAAGCCTATTAGCCTTTCAAATGTTTTGAATAAGATTTGTTCAAAACTCCTCATGGAAAGGCTTAAGCCATTGATGTCTAAAATCATCTCCCCCCCCATCAATCTGCGTTTATGAAAGGAAGAGACATTTCTGATAATGTCATCTTTCTTCAAGAAATGGTCAGATTTTTAAATAGGAAGAGCACTCACCCTAATTGCATTATAAAACTTGACCTTAGGAAAGCATTTGATAGGGTAAAGTGGCATTTTTACAGGCTGTGCTAATAAAATTTGGTTTTCATTGTCAAATTATTTTTAGTATTCTGCAAAATCTCTCCTTGTCCCGGTTCTCTGTCCTTATTAATGGTAAGCCAATGTGATTTTTTCAGCCAACAAGAGGTATAAAGCAGGGTGATCCCCTTTCTCATTTTCTATTTAATATTTTTTCTGAAGCTTTCACTAGAAGTCTAGCTTTTGTATTTCAAAATGTTAAGCTTCAGTATTTCAATCTTCCTGGTAATGCTCTGCAAGTCTCTCACCTAAGCTATGCTGATGATACAGTGGTCTGATCTTCCTTAATGCTGATAAATTAACTTTGATCATATTCAAAACTTTTTTATCAAAATTTGAGGAAGTAACTGGCCAGAAAATCAATTATAATAAGAGTGATCTCTTTATCTGTAAGCATGCTTCTTCTGCTCAACTAAATTCAATTAAAAGGACCCTGGATATAAAAATTGGATCCTTCCCTTTCAAGTATCTGGGTGTTCCTATTTATAGAGGCAGGGCCCTTAATGTTCATTTTCATCCTTTGCTTGAAATTTTTGACCAAAAATTGCATAATTGGAAAAATAGGTGGCTTTCTACTGGTGGTAAGATTACTCTTATTAACTCTTGCCTATATTCCATTCCCCAACATATTTGGTCTGTCATAGTACCTCCTACGCAGATAGTCAAAAAGATTGAGAGGAAACTGAGTATCTTTTTCTGGGGTGAACATGATCAGAAGCCAAAAAAATCATGGAAGAAATGGAATGATCTTTACATTCCTATTTCTCAAAATGGTTTAGGATTCAGGTGTATTCACACCATTATAGAAACATGTTCAGTCAAATTATGGGGGAAATTCCAACAAGCTCAGGCTCTGTGGACTCACCTAATTGCATCTCTACCAGTTTCCTCTCAATCTTCACCCAACTGGAAAAGGATTTGTAAAGTCAATGTTTGAGCAGAATCACATTCTAGAGTCATTATTGGAAAGGGTGATTGTAATTTATGGACTTCAAAATGGTTAGATATTGGACCATTGATTGACCACTGTAATCCTACTCTTACTACCCTCTCTATAGATAGCATTGTTGCCACTTTTATTCATGATAAATCCAATTTCATGCTACAACTATCTCCCTTTCTCTCTCCTGATACTCTTCTTCTTCTACAGGAATCACAGCTTCAGGTTCACATAGAGGAAAAATTGATTTGGAAATTGGACACCAAGGGCAAGTTCACTTTTCAATCTACCTATAAGAAGCTCAGACAATCTAGGGGTAATATCTTGTCCATTCATCATCTGTGGAACCCTAGACTAGAGAGGAAAATATCTGTCTTTATGTGGAGATTGATCAATTCTTTTCTTCCATTTGACAACATATTGAAATCTATGCACATTTGCTTGGCATCTAAATGTTTTAAATGCAATCATGAGGATTCCCTTGACCACTTTTTTAACTCATGTGAGTTCAGTCTAAGAATCTGGAAAACATTGCATATTTTTATAGGAATCTCTAACATGAACTTTTCATCAATCTCGGAAAGGTTATCATTTTATCTAAATTTTAATGGATTGAGTGCTCTGCATAATTTAGTCATCAGACTCACTCCATATATTACCTATTGGATTCTCTGGAAATCTAGAAACAAATGTCTATATGAAAATGTCCCTCCCTCCTCAGTTCATATTCTTAAGCAAATAAGGGACCATTTTTTCATGATTTTCTGTGCAAAACCATTTTACATCTCCTCTGCAATTGATGCTAATATTGCAAATCATAGTTTCCTGCCTCTTGGGAAAAGGCCACCCAAACCAAGAATTTTTTAAATAGCTTGGACTAAGTCTTTTTCTGGACTCAAATTTAATGTTGATGCAGCTTGGTGTAGTCTATCTCTCCAAGCTGACATTAGTACTATTATTAGTCAAGGCTATTAAATTTGTTGTTTCTATAGTTGAAGGTTTCTCTGAAACCATCACTATAGAATCTGACTGTCTAAATACTATATCTTCTATTCTTAATCCCATCACTGCACACTGGAAACTTTTTCACATTACTGATCTTGTCAATCAGTGTATCTCTGCTTTTACTCTGCAACATGTTCATAGAGAAGCAAATTTGCCTGCTGATGCAATGGTCAAACTGTGTCTGCTCTCTAAAAATGATTCCTTCTTTACCTTTGGTTCCCTTCCTAATACTATTCAAGGAATGCTTACACTAGACCAAATGGGGACTCCTTCACTTAGAATTTCCAGAATGGATGCTACTAACTAATGTTTCTTTCCTTGCAGATAATGAAGCTCATCGATGTCATCATCAATGAGGCTTCCCAAATCATACTGGTATCTTCCTCAATCTGGACAGAACCAACTCTGAGCTGCACCTGAATGCAATTTCTAGAATTTCTAGGAAACCTTGGTGCTATTCTTGCCACAGATAAAGGCTTTTTCTCTAAAACTAGGACTTGCTCCATAGGCTGCCTTGTGTCTCAGTTGCCATACGCTTCGGATTCACTAACAAGCAAGTGAAATTTTAGTCCTATTTTCCCAAAGCCTTTGTCATGGAAACTTTTGGATGTATAGAATGAGTTCTCTAGTTTAGTAAATATTTAGACTAACTCATTCTTTTTGGAAGCTATGCTTAGCTTCATGTAGAATCATTTTTAGGTATTCTAATATAACCGCTATTTAGAAACGATTTTTGTATCATTACTTTATTCTTCCTGTTATTTATAAGGCACGGGAAGCAAAAATAAAAATAAAATAAACTGTTAAAGAAAATGGCCAATTAATGAAGATTACTACAAAATATCAGCACTTATTATTATTCGTAGTAATTGATTCTTGAAAGTGGGGGAAATAAGTGAACCATGTCTTAGCAATGTTGGGGGGTTCGTGGCAAAATTGGTGCCAGCCCTTTCGTGAAAGAGAACTGACGGCTACACTTTAAAAGGGACAGTGATAGTGATACCGACATCGTCTTATTATTCCTACCAACTCTCGTAGGTATACTACAGTTCAGTTCAATACCTAAATACACATGATACTCTACGTGCTCTCTATTTTTATGTAAAGTTGATACAGTACTACTTTTCAGCAAGGTGAAGGGAGAAAGAATAATACGGTCGGTATCTGTATTTATGGAGGAACAAAATCTTAAATAGGTTAATGTGAGATACGGAACAAATGGACGTGCGGGTTAAACATGATATAAAGTCCCGTTTTTGTTGGCTGCTTTGTGGAATGTCATTTTGCAACGTGACTTTGTTTGGCATAAAATGATAGAATATTTTCTGGATTCCAGCGCAAGGTTTAAAAACTGAAAGGAAATATTCGGTGCTGTTTTCTATGGGAACTACAACCCTAATGGATGTCTACAACGCGTTTTGCAGCTGCTGTAGAATGAGAATATTCGTGAACCTGATCTTTCTTTAATTCAGAAGTTGTGATATCCATGGATTCCTTTTCTTCATGGTTTTATAATTGGAATAGAAGTTTATTGAAGGAATGAGTCAATAGCCGCATGGAAACTTAGTTTTTCCACGGCATTGTGCTATAAAAGGAGGACATCAGTTGCGCTGCTCGATACCGATCTACAAAGCAAAATTCTGTAATTCAGGGTTTTATATTGTTCGAGCAAGGAGGCAACACAGTCCTGGTTTTCGACAACCAAAACACTTGGACGTGTGTTAAGGCTCGGGTGAAGAGATATGCCGCCGCATTCGTGGAAAAGAAGGTAATCATAGAAGCAGCTATCACCTCGTGTGTCTTTTCAATTCCGCACTTAAAGTTTTAATTCGCTGCTGTTTTAATTAAAATTTGAACACGATAGGATTTAGATCATTGTACGCAGAAACTTTCACATGAGTTAGGTAAAAAAGAATAATTTAAAATTATTTTTTACTCATTTTGTAACAAGTTAAAAATTGATCGGATTATAAAAAGATTGGATAAAATTTACTAGATCTACAGGTAAAAAAAAACTCACGTATATCCCTATTTTTTTTTTTTGATAAAGACTTTATTATTATGGAAGATTATTACAAAGGCGATTTAAGGCAGTAGCTCTGAAGTGTTCATCCTGTAGCAACTGCCTATCAACCTTTTGGATTTCCCTATTTGAAAACAACTCAACTTGTGGGTCAAAACCCGTGTGAGTGCTAAAAATTAGTTGTAATTATTGAAAATAAATCAACTTTTAATTTTACGTTTGCAAAGATATAAATTGAGAATTATTAAACTTTCAAATTTTGTTCATTTCAATCAGAAACTTTTGACTCGCAGGTGAAAATATGGGTTGAACCCAAAGTTTTATCCATTTTATACTCATCTTTAAAAATCCGCTAATACAGTATATATCTATTATCAATATCGGCCAATTGTTACATGTTTAACAGGTAACAATATTTATCCAAATTCATCTGAGTTTAAAATTAAAATACTTATTTAACCACGTGAATAATGATATTTTTCAGGAACTTTTGTGCGAGTAGCCATAACATTTATTATATTAGAATTCCATATATCATTCTTTCTTCAATAAGATTGGATTACAAAATCAGTTACGAATTTCAGAGTAAGTTTATGAGAGACCTGAATTGACATTGACCTTATAAATCGTAATAATGAGAATTTGAGATTTACAAAGAATTCATTATAACAGTACTAGTCTGTCCCAACTGGAGTTGCAGAGGGAGAAAATATCACAAATATTAAGGTACATAAGATGAGTATATGAGAATTGATTTGAGAAGTGAATGAAAGAAATGAATGGTAAGAATTGAAAGATACCATAAAAGAAAAGTGCACATCTTCTGATGAGACTGACTAATAAGAAAAATGTGCCGATTCGGTTGGAACGCACGTATTATACTTTAATGGGGGGTGGTATAGCAAAAAGGCTAGAGTAGTAGGGCAAATAGAGATGAGATGTTTGAGGAAGTGGATCCGAGAACTGTGGGAGAAAAGTATTTCTTTCCCACGCAAAGAAAGCAATAATAGAGACGGAGAAAGTTTGACAGTTGACATTGAAGTGACGGTGGCTGATAAACGGTGGTGTCCAAAGAGGCAATTTCCATCTGCCTTGTACTTTTCCATAATTGGGAACATTTTCCCCATCTCCCTTCCTCCCACCTTTCTTCATATTTCCACCCAATAATTGATGCCACTCTCACTCATTTACCCAATTTATTCCTTCTTTCTAAACATAATTACTCCTGAGCAAGGGTATGAATCTTTTCAATTTTAATTAAACTAGTTTAGTTCATCTCAGTTCAAATCATATGAAATTTAATTATATAAACTTTAATTTAGTCGTGCTATTACTACATATCTTGTAATAGATATTTTTGGTAATTCACATTCATGGAATCTACATTTAATGAATCATGGATATGTACATACTCCCTCCGTCCCGGTCTAAATTGCACAGTGGGTAAAATTTGAGAAAATTAAAGATTGTAAAATGAGTGGATGAGATTGAGTTAGAGAAAAATTAGCGGGGTTTGCTAAATAAGAAAAGTGTGCAATTTAAGGTGGGACAATCAAATAAGGAAAGTGTGCAGTTTAGGACAGAGGGAGTATGTGTGGTGAAGTATAATAATAATAATACAAAATTAAATTTTAATTATTTAAATATAATTGTACATTTTTTAAAATTTAAATATAATTGTATATTAAATGGTATAATTGTACACCGTTTGAGTACTATCTAGAGACTAAATAAAGTGCAACTTATTAATCAATTCAGATTTAGAGGTAGGAATAAAAAAGAAAAATAAAATTTAATCGCATATTTCAGTTGAACTGAACTGAACCGGAGTGAAAATTAATGTATTGATAAAAAGAATCAGCATGACTTAATTAACCTGAATTTTAACAAAATACATTTTTCACTAAACTAAATTAAATTGAATGAAACTGAATTGATCTACTGAGCGGCAAACATGGCCTTTGTCTTGTTGAAAAGGGTAAGAGAAAACATTAGAGATATTTTCTAAAATAATTCACATCCCGTCTTTCAAAGGAAAAATAAAATAAAATCAAGAAATGAACCTTTATTTATTTTTTGATATGAAATGAGCCTTTAGAGATCCCACTACTTTTTTTGGATGTCAAAGAGATCTCACGTTGAAGTAACTCAAACACATTAATGAAATTGAGATACTAAATCCATCTTTAACTAATCAGTTAAAAGCACACAATAAAAACATTTTTAACAACATTAAAACTCCCCCATCTTAAGTTCATGATCAATAAAGGTAATGTTACAAGTATGAATCCATCCTCCTAATGACCATATAAATACGGCATTCTAGTTTTACAATTTTCACATACAAATACAACTAATTTCACTACTTTTCCTATCATCTTATAGTCATAAAAATGGGTCGATATTCTCTTACAATGTCTCTACTTGTTGCCATCATATGTATGCTCATTTGGACTCCGGTAAATTGCTCCGACGACTCGGTGCTTCCGGCACATTTTTTGGGCTTACCATGGGACCAACCATGTGTTCAAGCAGTGTTAGGAACTAAAGGGTGTATCGAGGAACTATTGTCGTCGTTTCTAAGCTTTCATCCCCAACTTATTGGACCTCAGTGTTGCAAGGCTGCACTTTCAATTGAAGATGGTTGTTGGTCGAAGATCTTTCCACTCAATCCATTTTTCCAACCATTTATTAAAAATTTCTGTTCTGCACTCCCCATCCCACCATCTCCATAAAATTTTTTTTCCAGGAAACATTGAATTTTATCTTTGAGTTTATGATTTTCCTTTAATATCCATATATTGAGAAAGCACGATTAATTGTAACAGAGATAATATTATGTATGATTATATACAAGTCCTGATTTTATAATTAACGTTTTTTTTTTTCAAATTTGCTCTTCTTTTAAATAGCTTTCTTCAATAGACCATTTTGGCCGAATAATTTGCATTCGGTGAGCATGCAAATTTTCCCCCTCATGAGAAAGGTTTTTTATTCAAGAGTATGGAGTATGTATATATGTCTTTCCATTTGTTTTCATAGGAAACTATAATTGTTGGCCTTTATCATTTAAAAAATATTATATATTTTTTTAAAAAAGCAAACCACCTATGAAAGGTGGGGGAAAGATTTTATTTGGGATCCCCATCCCATTTTGGAGCCTAAAGAGGCAGTTTTTTACAAGCACAAAATGTGCATCAAAAAGGAAAACAAGTGTTCCTAAGATATTACCTAAAAGATAGTACCTACCCTATGAAAACAGGGAAGTAGAAAAGAGCAGAAAACAGGCCTAGAGTAGTACACTTGATTCAATTACAAGGATTTGTTTTAACACAAGCAGATTAGCGAATCAACATGTTGAGACACAACTTTGCCGATGCTTAACAAATCCAACCCTATGCAGACATCCTAGTGTAGTAAAGCAATACAGGTTGGATGTTGGTTCCAGCACTCCGAGGCAGCAGAAACAAAACATTCTGAGTTGTCCACTTGTTGCTGCTGCAGCTTCATGTATGATAGTTTCCAGCATGCTCGTTGATTTGAATGGACTGGACATGGCTTCACTGCCTATATAGTTCCTGCGTTGGAAAATCAAAGCTTTATCAGTAGCATCCATTCAATTTACAACTATCAACGTTAATCTCTTAATTCAACCATTAGTAGGGATAATAAGAAGTAGATACTTTTGAAAGACAAATTTTAAAATTGATACCACTTAATTTGTAAATTTGGTGGGACAATCTGAATAGTTGTTAAAAAATAAAAATTATTATATAGTAAATAAATTAAAATTATTCAGTTTAATGTATATTACTTGACATCTATCTGAGTATTATCCAGAGACGGGTAATGTAGCAGCATATTAATTAAATAAATTTCAAAGGCCGGATATTTTATACCATTTATTTATTCATATGACCCAAAAAAATGCAATCCTACTATTAAAAGGTGTGTGAAATAATCGTTTAAAAAAAGGTGTATAAATTAGTTGTTCTTTAGTTTAATCTCAACTTAGAGAGGGGCATATAATCGTTTCTTCTAAAAAATAATCCTTATAATGAAAAGAAATGCGAAAGATAGAGATTTTATCTAAACCAACAAAGAAGTATCGAAAGTAATCTGTTCAGTTCTAAAAACCATGCCATAATCTTCTGTACTATGCCAACATGCCATGAACACAGTTGAGTAACATACAATTGAGTACACATATTTACCTAACAGTATACATAATTAACTAATCGTTTAGAATTTCTCAATACATAGTTGTTGCTTTTGCCTTTTTATATCGTTTGGTGCTCGATTTCAAGGAATACTTAGCCAACAATAATAATAGGCTTTAGCACCAGTACTTAATGTGAATGCTAATCCTTGAAAAGCGAATGCATCATTTGAAGATTCCAAAGACAAACTATCAGCAGGGTACTAGATAAGTTTGCACATATGGTCTACTGTAAGATTCCAATTCCATCTCTATGATGAACTATAGTCTAATCTATATGTTCACAAGCTTCATTTGCTAACTTAACTGAGGGTCGACTTCTCGCATCCGAGCTGAAGTTGCTGGTTCTGCTGCTGTAAATATAGTCCAGAGTTATGAGCTAGCTTACATAACAGCATTGAACGCCTAAGTATCATCACAGTTCTTGCTAAACCCCATTATGAATTTCCGACACAACTGAGCATAAAAACACAACATGAACAAAATAAAGGATAAAATAAGTCAGAAACTTGTATGAGAGATTTACCTGAGAAGCAAATGATGGTGAGGCCATCTGTGCCAGAGCCTTGACATATTCTTGCTTTTTAATTTCATAGTTGAACTTGGCCTGATCCAGCACTCCCTGTTCCCTATGCATTTCTTCCACCAGCCTTTCCCTTCTCCACTTCTCTTCCTTCATTGCTTTTTTGATGTGAAAAAAGTTTTCAGAGAGAGTTGATCTCTTTGAGCATTTCGGAAATCTCAAACCTGCTTCTGCCCTGCATATGCAAGAAAGTCAAAGTTCAAACAAACAAATGAAAGCCCAATACAGAACGAATTGTACTCAGCATCAAGTTTCTTACCACCCTAAGCAAAACGTGTCCCCACTTTTCAAAATCCCACCATCCAGTGAAACAGCACCATCAACAAGAAGAGGGAGAGCCTGTAACATATCTTCCCTTGTTTTGTAAACTTGAAAAGAGGTTGAAAAAGAGAGTCTCTCTCAAGCCATGACCATGGGGGGTGAAAAAGTATAAATTGTCATGCTTAATGTTCAATGTTGATCAAATTCACAGCAAATTCAAGATAGCCAGGAGGGGTTACACCATTTGGAAACCTTGGCTTTAGCAAATCAAGAGCCTTTTCTGTGGATCATTGGCCACAAAATCTCCAACATATGGTCTGAATACAAGCTAGAAGAAAAGTTAAGTAATTAATACAGTTTATCATTATTTACAAATTAATGTTATAGACACTGCAATTGTAAGCCTAGCTTCCAATACTTGTGCCGCATGATCTAGGTAGCACACTATAAACAAGTAAACAATTCAATCCTCTTGAATTCTTAGTTCCTACCATAAGAGGACTGCCGCCATTGCTCCCAGTAATCAATCTGAGACCCGAATTACTAAAATACAACGAGTTCACAAGCAAGGAGGTATATTTAAAATTAACTTACAAAAATTGATGGGTGTAAATGAGAGAAATGAGTGCAATAAAGTTGTTTGAAATCTGGAATCTCTCCCAATTTTGCACGGATTTCCGTTGCGTAGGACTAAAGAGAATGAATATGTGTAATAAATTAATTGAACAAAACTTACTTGAGTACATTAAATCGAAAACCTATGATGCATAAAGAAACTTATAACAATAATAAGAAAAAAGTTACATTTACAAGATGATGAGAAAATAACCGTGGCAAGAGTAGTATAATCTTTGCATGTCTACTAAAGAAACAAAGCATGCTAAGGGCAAAAAGAAAAATTGCGGTTTGAAAATGAGAGCATGGAAAAAGAAGGGAAAAAATTCAGTCAGACATTAAATCAAACACAATGACTACACCAAGCACACGATGCTATTGCAGCAAAATCACATGAACACAGGTTGGGCACGGAAGGATGAGAGAATATGCAGCAACCATAACAGTCTGGTAAAAAAAGCTCTGAGATCAGATAAGAATTGAAGCATGTAAAAGCAGAATTATAGTAAGTCGGTGTAGAACGAGCCTGAGCCACATATATAAGAAGGATGGCCTTGGAGAACATGAAACAGACATGTGTGTGGCATTAGGCTCATGAATTCGGTTAAGCAGGCAGCAGCAGTAGAATGAGAATGAGGAGAATGAGACGAACGGTTGAGATTGTTTACTGTGTGAAATCAAAAATTGAGAGGTGAAGCAAGGCGGGTGAAGCAACTGGGTACTGGCCTAGAAGGTGGCTGGTTTGAATAAGTGATCAGTGGAAGCAGGGAGGAGGCGTTTTGTGGTAGCGCTGAATCTCACTTGCTACCAGCCTAAAACAGGCCCACGGCAAAATTTAGCGTGGTTTCATCTTACTAGGTGGTGTGAGCCTCACCAGTGAGGCCTCAGCCCATGCTTAGAATAATTACACTTCGCCCATAAATTTACTCAACACTTGAAATAATTCTCCAACACTGACCAAACTGCTGCACCTACGGAGTAGTATATATTGCCAAATCTAATGAGAGAAACCTACATTATATGATACAGTAGTAAATAACACCATATAACTACCTATTCAAAAAACATCAGCTCTAACTTATACATCTAGAGTGAAAGAAAATTCAGAAGAAAAATTCAGCTACAAGAACTGCAGACACAAGTGTTCAAATGAATGGCCGATCTCACTCCAACAATCCAGTTGAGCATACTTTAGCTATCGCAAAGTAACAAATTCAGCTTTGAACGAGAAACAAACAAGAACAAACATGACATTTCTGTTGAATATGGAAATAAGGCCGTTTTAGTTTCATGGAATCTTGAGATCTTAGAAGCCTACCAACCATATCACCATATATTTCTGCTTCTCATTCACTTCCTAGACCTCTTTATCTCTTGACTAAATGACCTTCGTCTCCATTCACTACTATCAATATTTTCATCCACGTCTACCTCATAGTCTCTTCTATTATTGCATCATTGTTAAAAATATTTAGACTGCAGTTCCGTAAAGTTACAAATATACTACTAAAACAGATCCATACACCATAGAGATTTATTCCGTTAACATGCAACTAGTGCTTCACTTGCGATATGATGCCACATGTTTGGATCCTCAACAAATATATTCAAAACTCAGAGAGGGTGACAACATAAAGAAATTCAGAATACTGCATTAATCAGTGCAACACAGCTCGTCAATAATCTACACCACTATTCACACATTTGAGAAGATCTAGAATACCAAATAACTAAAATCAGCAGTGATATGTATATAACTCTGGTAGAAAATGAGAAACCTGTGATCAGCTCCCACGTACATTTATTTGCACTTCTGATTCACATGGATCAACTGCTGGCAGTGATGTCTGAAGTCCATATTTCTCCACAGCTGATAGCACGCAATAACCACCTTTCATTCCAATTGATTTGAAAAGGTAAAGAGATAGAAGTAAATTTTCAACCATTATCCATATGATGCTTTAGATAGCTGGAGTTTATGATTCAGCTTGTAAATTCCATATCCTGGAATAAAAATAAATCACATACCTCTCAGGACTGAAGTGCTGCACTCCAATGTTTGTCTCAGAGAAAAACATTGTCATAATCTGCAACTGCAACAATATCCAGATGAAGGAATTGCTTGGCAAACCACCTGTTTTCACCATTCGTGTACCATTTTCAAATTCTATGAAAGAAGAATCCAAAATAGAGCAATACACTGAATTCAAATACTAAAAAAAATGAATCTGATCATACATCATCATGTATCATTTGGTTTGATTCAAAGCAGATATATGCACAACACTATCACTCCAATCTGATTCCTTCCATTCATCAACAACGCAGTCATAATGGAAAAGCATCACGACAAAACCACTTTCCAAAAACTGTAATTTTATTCGGAACACAATTATTCAGTGTAAAAAAGTTAGAAAAGAGCCAAATGCCTGAAGGAAAAAAGACGAGTGTAAGATCTTATTTACCTTCTGCATCAAGTTTTCAGGGTCCTCTTGTTTTACTTCAACATGTTGAATATCTGTCCAGAGGCAAGGAGCTCAATGGTTTCAAGGTGCTGTTTTCAAAACCATACGAAGAATCAACTCTAAATTGGCTCAGCTTTATGGCTTTGGGAAGATACCTCCTAATGGTTATTGGTCGTCTTCCGAGATTGGAAGTATTCGCAACACTACCTTTAGGAAACGACTTACTTCCAGGAGGTCTACATTTGTTCTACAACAAAAGATGCAAATTATGATCCGTCATAATTCTTAATGTTTTGTAAATAATCAGTGTTCAAATTAACCTCTGTATACTTCTTCAAAAAATCAAATGATACAAACAACAGAATCAAATAGAAGCAACACTAACTCACTCCATGTAACTGAATGTGTCAGCCATGTAAACAAGATAAACAAAACAGACAGAGGCAAAAACGCGAAAACTCTTTTTCAGATTCCATTTCAGAATTTTCTGCACAGAGCATCTTAAATTATCCAAACAAGAAAGTGTATCAAGTCCTCTTAAAATGCAAAACATATATCCAAGTGTAAACTATTTTTAATATTTCTAAACTGAAGATATTCTTCATGAGTCATGTCACTGAAGGGTATGCTTAACCACCCAAATTAAAGTTTGCCACTCTTAATCCAAATAAAGTTACTAACTTGCTCAAGAAAATGAAAACATCATATTCTTGTATGTAAACATAAAAGGTATCAATGTTAAAATAAAACTCATAAACATAAAGGCTCAGTAAAGAATTCGACCTAACCTCTAAAATTACAAACTAAAGAGCACGAGGAGGAAACGTAAATACGAAAAGCCATTTGTTTTTCTTTTACAAGCAAGCAAGCTGAAGAACTTATATTTGGATGCTTATGTAAATATTAACAACTTGGAATTAATTGACAGAATACAACTACGTCTGAAATAGGTTTAAAGGGAAGGGATAAACCTATGGAAAAGGCATTTAGATAAACACAGACATGGAAAATAGATGTTGGCAAAATATCAAACACTTGGTGGTCGTAGGTAAATGATAATAGGATATTCTACTTTATTGCGAGGAGATGACTTACAAGATTAAATTAAGGAACATCCAAGTAAAGCAAACAGAGAAGAATTGGCAGAAAGCAATCCACAAGTGAGCAAGAACGGGAGTGGGGGGATTGAGAATATGGAAATAGAAGAGGGAGTGTCATTCAAGAAGATGACTTACAAGATAAAATTGAAGCAGAGAGGTGGGTGTCATTCAACAATGGTGGAATGGGTGAAGCAGAGAGGAGCGTCATCATCGTTGTTTGGTCCATTCATAATAATCAAGCTGTGGGAACTGGGAATGGCCGTAGGAGGTAACTGGATTGAACAAGGAGCGAAGAGGAAGCAGTGGAGGTGCAATCAATTTGATGAATTTAACTAAATTTAATTTATTGTTGTTGAAATTAATTGAACTGGATTTATTTGAATCGAACCAAACTTAATTAGTTTAAATTTATATTAATCAAGCAAAATAAATTTGATGAACTTAGTTGAATTGAATTAATTTCTATTGAACTAAATTTATTGTAGTTGAATTTAATCCCTAAAGGGAACTATAATAGTTATTCGCTTCAAAATGTGTATTTGATTCAATATATTTATTTTAGGTATTTTGTTAAATTATGGTATAAAATATTAATGTATTTTCTTATGAATTTATGGTATTAAATATTGCACTCTTTTAATTAAGCCTCAATTCAATATTCTCTTCTGAGATCTTGCGTGATAGTTTTTTGAGGAGCTCCTATTTTTTCCTTGTCGTATTTGATTTAGTATATTTATTTTAGGTATTTTGTTAAATTATGGTATAAAATATTTATGTATTTTCTTATGAATTTATGGTATTAAATATTGCACTCTTTTAATTAAGTCTCAATTCAATATTCTCTTCTGAGAGCTTGCGTAATAGTTTTTTGAGGAGCTCCTATTTTTTCCTTGTCGTATTTGATTTAGTATATTTATTTTAGGTATTTTGTTAAATTATGGTATAAAATATTTATGTATTTTCTTATGAATTTATTGTATTAAATATTGCATTCCTTTAATTAAGCCTCAATTCAATATTCTCTTCTGAGAGCTTGCGTGATTAGTTTTTTGAGGAGCTCCTCTTTTTTCCTTTTAGATGTTAAAGAAATCCTTTTTGATGTATTCATAATATACATTTTCCATATTTATATTTTGCAACTTTATATATATGTATTTGATCTCTAATACTATTCCATCACAATTTTTTTCTTCTATCATGCCGTAAATTTGTGGAAGTTTGAGGTATGTCTGAAGATTTATATCATTTTATTTTATTTCTAATATTGTGAATTTGGTGATTGTCCATTGCTTGATTTCATGTGGAGACGACTATAAACTCACAAAAATGAGTTTAAACATCATCTTTCAAAATCCGTAGGTAGAGTTTTTTTCTCAATTATGCCTAAATATTAAATTTTGATAATAGTGTATCAAAGTTTTTGATTATTATTTTGATGATTTTTGTGCTATCCTTTAATGATTAGAATTCAACATATCCCTGGTTTTTGTTAAGATTATAATATTGTTTTATTTTAAGTCATTTTGCTTAATGTGTACCTTTGTATACATGAATAAACAAAGATTAGAAACTGCAAACTCCAATTCTTATGCGTTTATATTTATTTATAATGAGATGATTTCTTTTCATTTTTATTGTTTCTTGAGGTCAGAGAATTAGTTAGTTTTGACTTCGTTATAGATTGATCGGCATTCAATATTCATTAGTTGATATATATTTATTTTATTCTTATCGTTTTGTGCAATTTTGTGTTTTGTTTTTCTTGAATGTAAAGCATGTGATCAATTTTCAATCACCGCAATGAGTAAATGTAGCATTTTTAAACATCCTATTTTTGTACATTTTTATTTGATTGGACGGGTAAATTTATCCAATTTGTTATATTTGTGTCTCTTTACCCACGATAATGATCATTATAATCGATTACTTGATACACTCATGATTCTTAAAATACTGAACATTATACTCAATTTAGGTGATTTAGTTGATTCCTTACTATATTTTAGAACAAGGAGAATATTACATATCTCAGGAAATAAAAAGAACAAGGGGATTTATATATTTTTAGATAGGTGAAATCAAGTATTTCCTATCCTTACCTTACCTTTTACAATATAATCTATTTTGTACCTTTTATTACAGTTTTGGCACATATAACATAATTGATAGACACTATAATAATATTGTTTAAATCTTCGGGAAAATTGGGATTAAGGGCCGTGGAACATTAGAAATTAGTAATTAGGGTGTATGTTTTACATAATTTCTGAAAAAGGCAGTGAATATTAACTTATTTTTAATCAATATGATTATTAATACAAAAAGATAACAATACCCTTATTTTTATTTTTATTTTTAAATTCCTTATATTTAGTTATATTCAGTTTAGCTTTATTTATTTAGCTCCAATTTAAATGTTTTTTATTTCTGATCAAATCATTTCAATTCAGTTCAAAAAAGTCAAATTCATATGAACTTGATGAAATTTTATTCAATTAAATACCAAGGAAGTTAACTAAATTGGATTTCAAAATTTGAAAAAATGATGGAGCTAAATTAAATTGAATTTAGGAAAATCCAAATTGAATTGAATTGACCTAAAAAAAATTAAATGTAATTTTTTAGTAAATGTAATTGAATTGAAGTGAACTGTATTGAATTTTTACCAAGATTTTGATTGCTTTTAGTGAAGCGGTACTAAATTAAACTAAAGAAAAGTGAACTTGAATCGAATTGAATGCGTCCCATTTTGAATGATCTGAATAAATTTATATTAAATTGAACTAAAGGAATCGGTTTGAATTCAACTAAATTTGAATGAATAAAAAAATTTGATGAAAAGGAACTGAATTGCATACTACTAAAGTGAACCAAAATGAACCAAACTGAACTGAACCGAACCAAAACTACGTAAAATGACATAGGGGTACTTGAACTAATTTCATTTTAAATACATTTATTTAGAGTGAACTTATTGAAACTAAACTTAATTTAACTAAGCACAAATGATCTAAATAAAAATAATCGAAATAGGGGTATTAGTGTTTTTATATTAATAATCATATCAATTAAAATTAAGTTAATTATTCACTGCCATTTTTAGAAATTATGTGTATCTTACACCCCACTTTCCAATTTCTAATGTTCCCCTTAATCCCAATTTTCCTTCAATCTTTTATTAAATACTTCATTAAAATGTATTTAATTTATTAAAATACTTCATACTATAATAATATGCCTTTTTAAACTCTATTTAACCTACGTCATATCATTATCTTCACATCTTTTATCTTTAGCCGTTAGCTAATATATATAGAATTCATAATATTTTTGTTAAAAATATATCAAATATTATTTTAAATTAGGCATGTGCTGATTATATTGTATAGTTAGACGTTGTTATTATGTTATATTAGTAAATTTGTACAGATACGTTTTTGTAATTATAATAGTAAATTTGTTAATATAAAATTCTACTGATTGTTAAAACATATAATTTTGAAAAATACCTAAACCTCTCAAATAAGCTGTCCTTATTTGAGACTTTGTGTTGGGATTTATTTTTTATTCAATTTTGTTGGTTCAGTTCTTTTGAATATGAATATTTTGTCTATTTGACTTGGGAGGAATGGTTCATTATTACATTTAAAAGGGTTTTTAATTAATTTTTTAAATTTCGTTTCTTCAATAATATAAAACAAATACATATATTATCATATTTTCAATATTTGGTTTGATTTCACCTAATATTTCATGTTACTATGTTAGTACAAATACTACAATCATTAAATTTATTATATAAATTAAAATATTTAGATATTTAAAATATACCGCACAACGTGCGGGTGAGCCCAACTAGTTTATTTGAACAAACTTTTATTGAAATGAATTAATTAATTATATAACCGTAGACAATAAGTTAAATTGGACAGAAACTTATTGGGAAATAAAAATTATAATACAGCTGGATGAGAATATTTGTTTCAGTTCAATTTAATTCAGCAAAAAATAAGGTCTAGTAAACAAGTCTAATTGTCTTTCTTTTTTTGGAGATTTTGTTATAGGATGAATGCATCAAGGTTGTGTAGAATGAGAAAAAATGGAAAATTTAGTGAATAACCCCAATCTAGGCTTTGTTGAAAAGGTAAGAGATAATGTTGGAGATATTTTCTAATATAATTCATCTCCGGTCTTTGAGTTTCAAAAGAAAATTTTAAAAATAAAATCAATAAATGAACCTTTAGGGATCCCGTTTCTTATTTTATATATCAAAGAGATCTCAGTTGAAGTAATTGACATAGTAAATCCCCCATTAACTAATTGGTTAAATGCACATAATAAAAACGTTTTTAACAATATCAAAACCCCCCATCTTAAGTTCATGGTTAATAAAAGTAACGTTTCAACCCTCTCCAAATGACCATATAAATACAACAATCTAGTTTCATAATTTTCACAAACAAATACAACTAAGTTCACTACTTCCTCTATCATCTTATAGTCATAAAAATGGGTCGATCTTCTCTTACAATGCCTCTACTTGTTGCCATTGTATGTATGCTCATTTGGACTCCGGTGAACTGCTCTGATGGCTCAGTGATTCAAGCAAAATTTTTGGGTCTACCATGGGACCAACCATGTATTAAAGCGGTGTTAGGAACTACAGGGTGCATCGAAGAATTGATGTTGTCGTTTCTGAGCTTTCATCCCAAACTTATTGGACCTCAGTGTTGCAAGGCTGCACTTTCAATTGAGGATGGTTGTTGGCCAAAGATCTTTCCACTCAATCCATTTTTCCAGCCTTTTATTAAAAACTTATGTTCTGCATCACTCCCCGTCCCCCCATCTCCATAAATTATTTTATTTTTACTGAAAACATTGAATTTTATAGTAATATAGATGTTGGGTTCATGATCTTGTTTCCCCTTAATATGCAGTTTTGAGAAAGAACGGTTTATCGTAACAGATAATGTTATGTATGATTATATACAAGTCATGATTTTATAAGTAATATTTTGATTACGTATGACTAATTTTATTTTATTTTATTTTATTTTCAGTCGCTCATGTTTTGATTTACTTTCTTCAGTAGACCATTTTGCACATATAATTTAAATTTGATTTAATATCCACTTTATAATTCCTTCGTGAGAAAGGATTTTTATACAAGTACATGGAGTATTATATATGTCTTTTAATTTTTTCATAGGAAACTATAATTGTTGGCCTTTTATCATTTAAATTTTTTTAACCTAATTTACCGCTATCATCGATAATCTCTTAATTCAACCATTAGCACGGATAACAAAATGTAGGTATTTTGAAAGGACGATAATACCCTTAACCAAATGGAATGTAACTGGAATTTTGAAGAAAATGATTAGCACGGCTGGTTTTGTGTCCTTGAGAGAGTTTTATGTGTATGAAAACCACGTCTGTCCGGAAAGATACTTCCTAGAATCGGCCTTACGAACCTCGCTATGCTTTGATCTCTCGTACTCACTCGTACAACAACGAGAGGGAAGGGAATATATTTAACATTAAGTTTCACATTTAATGAGTTAAAAATATGTGCAAGCAAAAAGTGCACTGATTAAAGAAAATATAATTGCATACAAACTTCATTTCGACTCACATTTACTTACTAATTGGAGAGGACGCGGTGATCGTGACTAGTAATTGACAAGGTAGTCGGGACTCGGGAGGTGGTTCAATCTTGCAAAGTCGTCAAAATTAAGTTGCAAGATAGTCAAATATTAAGGCCATGTTCTCTATTTTATTTGCATCCAAATTAATTCACTCCAATATATTTCAATAAAAATATAAGGAAAAGTCTTGGGAGTGACCGTCACTATATAGTGACCGGACTAAATTATAAATAGTGCAATAAAGAAAATTAAGGAGAGACCAATTTACAATTTTTAAAAATTAAAAAATTGTGTAGTGTACAGTGTTTCCGCGCGTGTACAGTGTTTTTCTACATTGCGCTACAGTGTTTGCTACAGTGTACTTCAATGTTTCAAGTTAAAATGTCCATGTTTTATGTTTCAAGTTAAAGTGTTCATGTTTCACGTTAGCACGTCCATGTTTTATGTTTTAACTTAAAATGTTAATGTTTTATATTTCAAGTTAAAATGTTCATGTTTCAAGTTAAAGTGTTCATGTTTCACGTTAGGACGTCCATGTTTTATGTTTTAACTTAAAATGTTTATGTTTTATATTTCAAGTTAAAATGTTCATGTTTCAAGTTAAAGTGTTCATGTTTCACGTTAAAACGTCCATGTTTTATGTTTTAAGTTAAAATATTTATGTTTTATGTTTCAAGTTAAAATGTTCATGTTTTATGTTTCAAGTTAAAGTGTCCATGTTTCACGTTAAAACGTCCATGTTTTATGTTTTAAGTTAAAATATTTATGTTTTATGTTTCAAATTAAAGTGTTCATGTTTCAAGTTAAAGTGTTCATGTTTCATGTTTCACGTTAAAACGTTCATGTTTTATGTTTTAAGTTAAAATATTTATGTTTTATATTTCAAGTTAAAATGTTCATGTTTTATGTTTCAAGTTAAAGTGTCCATGTTTCACGTTAAAACGTCCATGTTTTATGTTTTAAGTTAAAATATTTATGTTTTATGTTTCAAGTTAAAGTGTTCATGTTTCACTTTAAAACGTCCATGTTTCATGTTTTAAGTTAAAATATTTATGTTTTATGTTTCAAGTTAAAGTGTTCATGTTTCACGTTGAAACGTGCATGTTTTATGTTTTAAGTTAAAATATTTATGTTTTATGTTTCAAGTTAAAATGTTCTGTTTCAAGTTAAAATGTTCATGTACATGTTTTAAGCCAAAATGTTCATGTTTTAAGTTAAACTGTTCATGCTTTATGTTTTACTGTAGCAACTCGACACTGTAGCAAATCGGTACTGTAGCGGCTCGGCATTGTAGCGCGTGGCTTGACACTGTAGCGCGTGATTTTTAAAAAATTTTTGAAATTGCAAATTGGTCCCTCCGTATTTTTTAAACTTATATCCTATTTGCAATTTAATCTGGTCACTATATAGTGACGGTCACCCAAGAGACCAACTCAAAATATAATTAAACAAAATTGGATTGTTATTTTATTTATTTTCTCTATTCTTTGAATATATTCATTATTTACAGCTCAATTCAGTTTAGCAAGAATGGATGTCTGGAAAATAGTGATCAAAAGTTAAATTTACATTTTATAGTAAAATAAAAACAAATTATTAACACTACATATACAACTTAATTTGCTATTCTTCCTACTAGAAGTAGTAAATGTTGAATATGTTAGGAAGATGAAGGAGGTAGCTTTTGAGACTCGGCCAACTGAGATTTTCCCTTTGGCCCATTGGCTCTAATGTAAAGTCGATAGTCGTCGAAGGACATGGCTGGGTATAACGCAGGTTTTTGTGGTGTCACTAATTCCTTGGCCGGTCCGATCAATAAGTCGCTCTTTGGGTTGTAGAAAAACGCCAATGATAAACGCTCCTTGTCAGAATTCACCACCACTCTATGCTCGACGCTCTTGTATGCTGCATTGCTCAACACCTTTCAAATTCAAACAAATGTAATTAATAACTTTCAAAAGATAATCGTGATACTGAAAAAATAAACCCTAGTTTCTTAATAAGTGTCCATGTATCTTTGAGTGTGTTTGTTGCACAAAGTAACCAACACACCCTAAACACAATCATGTTTGAAATGGTGACGAATGACTTCAGACGCCGTTTGAAATCGAACTACACAAAAACTTAACAAAAAAAAATTTCTCTTGATCAACCAAACGAGAGTAGTTCGATTTTGAGTGGCTCAAAGAAATTCAAATGAGTAGCTCTTAAAAAATAATTTTACCTAGTTTACTTCATATATAGAGTTTTTTTAATCTCTTAAAATCAATCCTTCAATTTTAGTTGTATATACATACTTGTATAAATAAAAAATCTTCTAATAGTATATAACCACTAAAAAACCAAGAGGGTATGTAGACCAACGCTGGGCCCTTAACCTTAGAACCCCTTTTTTTTATTGTTCTTATTTATCGAAATAAACCTTTAGAACCCTGAAATAGAAAAACGGAGCCACCTATTTTTGTCCCTCGCAAAATACTCCACCTCACAAATTGACCTTTAACCAACTTGGCCACGTTACACACTATAATAATACTCCTCCTATTCCCACGTTTTAAATCTTTCATTGACCCGGCACTAACAAGTGTGCTCATCACCAATTATTAACATTTTCCACAGAAGAAAAATTAAACCGAATCAATCATGACACAATTGATTCAATAATTAAAAAAAAAAAAAAGTGATTATATTATTCTATTCCATCAGATATTTTATTACACCAAAAGTATGTACCTGCATTTGATCTCCGATGTTGACAATGAACGCATGCGGTGCCGGCTTGACCGTGATCCACCTATCGCCTCGCCGGACCTGAAGTCCGGCGACGTTCTGGTCGGGGAGCAGCACCGTGAGGCCGCCGGGGTCGGAGTGGGCGGAGAGGCCGAGGGTTAAGTCCGGCTGGGGGCACTTGGGGTAAAAATTTACCCTCATACAAGCTCCGATGTTTTCACCGCCGAATGCATTTTGGAAGCAATTTTCTTCTAGCCCAAGGTTTGCCGACAGTAATTTCATTAAAGTCCCACAAAATTTTACTACTTGGTCCGAGTATTCATCAATCACATCCCTGTCAAAAAATTGAATAAATGGAGACAAGTTAATTTAATTTAATTTGTCATCGTCGGCAGTCGGCAAACGGAGGACAAAAACTTCACCGGGGGCGTGCCCTACACAATGTGATCCTCGTGAAAAATATGTAGTGGTTGATAGCAACGAGACTCACGCAGCAACCGTACAAATTTTTATTTGTGTGATTCATACTAACCATATCTATATTAGTTACAAACATTTAAAGTTTTTTGTTACATGTTGTTATTTCTATATATGGCCCGGACCTGACACACTGAAAATAACGGTTTTACCTGTAAAATTCTAGTACACGTGTTTACCTTCTGACGCATGTGCCTACGTATTATTCGATAGCAACAAGAGCTTTGATATGTAAGAAATGATTCTATATAAAAACAAGAATGCACTACCATTTTGCTTAAAACATGCAAAAGATTTCTATACATGTGTGATTTACATTTAGGGCTAGATGCCCTAAACTTTTTCTTAAGAAATACTAAGAGTTAAAGCTAGAATAGCATCCTTAAGCTAGAATCAAAAGAAACAATATGACATAGGCCTCACATGGACTTTGTGGTGCTTCTTTCTCTTAAAAAACTTATCCAAATCTGAAAATATATGCTGTTCAGCTTTCAATAAAAACAATTCATTTCCTCCATAAAAAACAAATCAATAAAATAAAATAAAACAAGTACCTGAGATCCATAGGAAGTGCAGGCCACTTATTCTTGTCATTTAGGCAACGAGGGAGAAAATGAAGGTAATAATAATCTCCCCAATCAAGCGTTGCGCCTTTCTGAACCCCTAGCCTGCTGCCATAGCCTTCGTAAGTCTTGGGCGAATTCGCGTAAGCCTGCTTAACCGCCATGGGCTGGTGGAAGAAACCGTACCAGACCTCTCGAGCGCGGTCTAGCAGCTCCGGGCTCAAACCGTGGTTCAGCACCTGAAAAAAACCCCATTCGGCGCAGGCTTCGTATACCTGCGCCAAAACCGCGGCGCGCTGCTCTTCGTCGCCGTGGCTCAGGTTCGCGAAGTCGATGATCGGTATGCTGTCAGCGCGGTTTTCACGATCAGGTGATGATGGTGATGATGATGATGATATTAGGGGTCGCTGATGAGGTGGCTTGACGTATCTTTCTGGGATTATGGGGAGTTGGGATAATGTTTGGACGCGAACTATTGGTTCGGGCCAATCAGAGTTCATGTTGGGAGGTTCGAGGAATGATCCTTGGTTATTATGGATTGATGTTTATGGATGAATGGGAGAGGAAAAGAGGAGGAAGTTGAGGTTAAGGATGTTGGGGATGCTGTTTAGAGTGGGTAGATAGGGAGAGTGATGAAGTTGATGTTCTTGAGTGGAATGGTCCAACCCTATTATGTAGTTTCTTGCACTAATATTGGACGTGGTGAAATCTCTATATATAACTTATTCCAACTATTAATGTTTAACACGTGGTTTGTTAATTTCAAGTTAAAAATTATTTATTGAATTTGTTGCATGTGTAATTAAATTAAACTGAATTGAGCTGAATCGGTATACAAATATATAAATTTGAAAGAATAAAACTAAAGACACGTTCAAAACCGTGGTTTTGAGGTCACTTGAAAGCAAAAGCATGGTTTTAGTTGACTATGATTTAGATGTCCGGTTAACACTATGTAGAGTCCATTTTTTATTGGCTTATTTGTGGCAGATTCGATGTTGCAACATCGATTAGGGTTTAGCAGAAAAGTGACAGAAATTCCAACGCAGCTTTAAAAGGCAAGGAAATATTGTGCGTATGGGATTTATGGTAAATACAGTCCAGCGAATATCAACAACTCAGTTTTACACTATGGAGATTTGATCAATGAGTTGGAGCCAAATCTTTCCATATTTTTCAGTTGGAAGATATTCTTTGTTCCTTATCTTCAGAGATTTTGAGAATCAAATCAACCATGATTGAAGGAAGGAATTTGATGCCGTGAAGTAACCTCTTCAACCACGGCATTGAGCTATAAAGGGACATCAGCTGCGCTGCTCAAATTAAGGATTTTACACGCAACAATTCTGTCTTCAGAATCTGTTTTCAATCTTGAGCAAAAGGCAGCACAGTCCGTTTTACTTTATCACAACCATTTGGACGTGTGGAAGCCGGTGTGTTCGAAATCACCATAAAGCTCCTGGTGTGGGAGTGATCGTAGACTGGGGAGAACTAGTGGTCCGATTGGAGCGAGGGATCGCAACATTGAAGACTAGGAGAACTGGTGGTCCGATTGGAGCGAGGGATCGCAACCACTTAGAAATTGTAAAAGATAAGTCTGTAATCTGTCTTTTGACAATTTAGTGGAATGATTTCAACACAGGGCTACGGCCCCGCAGACGTAGGTGCATTGCACCGAACTGCGTGATCAAATCTGTGTGTCTTTTATTTTCTGCAATTTAGGTTTTTTCATGTTGCAACATCGTTTATGCAGTAAAACCTAAAACACAACTAGTCAGTATTTTAGACAACTTATTTGATCTGAATCTGGTAGATAGTTATTTCATTTGGTATCAGAGCTAAGTCGCTTCTTTGTCCTCTTGCGAGGTGAGCGAGATCGACTATCTACCATGGCCAGGGAGGGAGGATCTATCTCTAGGCCACCACTGCTGAATGATGGGAATTATCCCTACTGGAAGACAAGGATGGCTATGTTTATATCCCAGTTGGATGATGATGCTTGGGATGTTGTTGAAACTGGCTGGGTGGCTCCAACTAGTGTAAATGAGGCTGGGGTTACAATACCTAAACCTGTTCCCTGGACTGAGGAGGAGAAAAAAGGCAAAAGACTGAACAGCAAAGTGATGAATGCACTGTTTCAAGGAGTTGATGATGATCAGTTCAGATTTATTTCAGGGTGTACTCAAGCCAAGGCAGCATGGGATGCGTTGCAGAAACGTCATGAAGGTGCTAAACCAGTCAGGAAGAGGATCAGTGGAATGATCAAGTCAGAATTTGAAAGTTTACAGATGATGGAACATGAGAGTGTGAATGAGTTCAGCATCAGACTTAAGGACTTGTCTCATAGAGCACATCAGTTTGGTGAAACATATACTGATGCTCAGATAGTGGATAAAACTATCAGATCTCTCCCTGATAGATTTGACAATACTGTGTTAAATCTAGAAAATAATAATATGCTGGATGATGAAGACCTTGATTTTGGAGGAGAAGTTGATCTACAAGCTGCCTATGATAGGCTGTTTGAGGCCTGGAAGAAAAGTGTTGAAACAATCAATTGTCTGACCAAACAAGGAAAGAATGATGACAACTCTAAGAACATGGTTGAAGAGGTTGAAGAACTGAAGAATAAAGTCAATACCATGATGAATGCTGCTCTAGTGGAAGAAGAAGCTGTGGATGAATTAACCAGGAATCTGGAGGGTATGACTAAGAGGGCTGTGGATGCAGAAAGAAAGCTAGAGGATATGATGAAAATGATTGAAATTTCTGAAGGAAAGAAACCAGTGGACCAAGCAGCAGATCTGAAGAAATTGGAAACCATGACAAAGAGGGCTAAAAATTCTGAAGTTGCTGCTGAAATTCTTGAAAGAAAGCTAGAAATCATGACCAAGAGAGCTCTGGATGCTGAAGGAAAACTTGTCCAAAGCACTGCTGACTATGATATGATTGGAAAGAAGCTAAGGGCTATGTCTACTAGAGCTGAGGAGGCTGAAGCAACTCTCCAGAAATTAAACAAGGGTACTGCTCAACTGAATGATTTGCTGATCATGGGAAAAAATTCTGGAAACAGACAAGGTCTTGGTTTTATCCACAGAGCACCACTAGCCCCAAAAACTCAGGTCAAGAAAGCGATCTTTGTTTCAACAGGAAGTCAGGAAGCATCCAGCTCACAATTCAACAATTTTAAGCAATCTCGTGTAATGACTGGGAGTGTCGATACTCAAACTCAGACAATCTTCAAGGCCAGGAAGGTTCCTCCCAGGTGTTGTTCATATTGCATGATGCAGGGACATGAGGAGCATCAGTGCATGAGGTTGCTGAGAGATATCATGCAGGGAAAACAATTTTCTTCATGTTACTACATGGAACCTGAGCAGCAAAAGAAGCTCACAAGAAAGGTGTGGGTGCCTAAAACCTCTCTGAATTGTCGAGTTTAAGGTATCCCAAAAACCTTACATTGTTGTATAGTTGCTTTGAAGTTTTGTTGTTATTTTGGTATTGTTTTGCTTTTACATAAACCCAAAACACAAAAATATGTGAGTGGTACTGGTACTGGGTGGAAACTCTGAAAGTGCTGGGAAAATTTTCGATGTTGCAACATGAAACCCTAGAGAGCGGGTTTGCTGGTCAGACTGTTTTTGATGTTGCAACATGAAGCCCTAGTTCGCGCGTGGACAGTTAGTGGCGAGTGATGAACAGATATGCGGGACTAGTACTATTTTCCAGCTGACTATTGGCATTCTATTGGAACACAAACTCAGCCCTCTAAACTCTCAATCTCTCTGGAATCGTCTTCCGCTGTCTATGAATTTCTCCAGAGATATTTTGCTGTGTTTGGTGTTCAAGTTCTTCTCGGTCATCAGATTTCCGTCACAACTCGAAAGGTATTGGCTTTGCATCTGAATCTTCGTGGTTGAGTTTTGTTCGGGTTTTCGAGGTGGTCGAGTATATTGGAGTTTGCTGTTGTATTTTGATTTGGGAGTATATTATAATGGATGAGTATAGCTTTTGTCAGTGCAGTAGGTTCTGTCTTGGCCCTAAAGGCAGACAATTACAAATTTTTGGGGAGCAAACCTTAGGGGTTGTTTCATTCGTTCCGGTGTTACTTTTACCCTGAACCCAATCGATCTGAGAACTTCCTGAGTCTGGCCTAGATGTGCTCCCTGAGGATTTTTTTACCAGCCCTTGGATCAAAAAATGAGGCAAAGTTGGCTGCCTATACTGAGAAGATGAGGACCGGAAATTTTGTTAAGGCTTTTGATGATGATCTTGGGGCAGGTAGGACGTAGCCAGGCTGCTACTATGTTTACTCACTATGAGCCTACATTTGTGAGGGAGTTTTACAGTAATCTGCTATGGCTGGAACTGATTGGTTTGGCAGGGTGTATTTCAGAGGTCAGATACTTGTTTTCACCCCTGAGAAGATTAATGAAGTTCACTATGGAATTGGGATAGGTGCATCTGGGGAAGTGTATTTTCAGAAGAATTCATCATGCAGCTAAAAACTCCAGAAAGTCTGATGTTGTGCCGCATCTATGCCGCTGCCTAATTACTGCCTTGCAAAGAGAGATGAAGTTAAATTATCACATGGGTCAGCTGGACTTTCATTCTGAGATAGTCAAGAAGCATAGTGATGATCAGAAAAGGTTTTCGGATCTTGCAGCTCATGGTCCGAGGGTTAAGGCCTGCTGGTACTTCTGGAGTTAAGGCCTCTTCTAGACCTAAACGAGCCAGAGCTTCTACCTCAAGTCAGCCTGACTCCAAGAAATCCAAGTCTCCGGCTGCCAAGAAACCTAAGCCTTCTGCTGTTATGAGGTCTAGGAGGAATGTTGTTTCTGATTCTGATTGAGTTTAGTTCTTTGTCTTTGGCAGTTCATGGTCCGAGGGGGAGTTACTTTTGGATTTATGTGGATTTTATTATCTCACTTTCTGCTACATTTTTGATTTTCTGGATTTGGATGGTTTGGTGTGTTAAAGTTATGCTATGACTCAGGGGGAGTTCCTTGATTGATGATTTTACTGAGAAGTAGCTGTTTTGTTTTGGCGCCATCCAAAAGTTGTTTGCGGTCCACAAATTGCCAAAGGGGGAGATTGTAGAGTCCATTTTTTATTGGCTTATTTGTGGCAGATTCGATGTTGCAACATCGATTAGGGTTTAGCAGAAAAGTGACAGAAATTCCAACGCAGCTTTAAAAGGCAAGGAAATATTGTGCGTATGGGATTTATGGTAAATACAGTCCAGCGAATATCAACAACTCAGTTTTACACTATGGAGATTTGATCAATGAGTTGGAGCCAAATCTTTCCATATTTTTCAGTTGGAAGATATTCTTTGTTCCTTATCTTCAGAGATTTTGAGAATCAAATCAACCATGATTGAAGGAAGGAATTTGATGCCGTGAAGTAACCTCTTCAACCACGGCATTGAGCTATAAAGGGACATCAGCTGCGCTGCTCAAATTAAGGATTTTACACGCAACAATTCTGTCTTCAGAATCTGTTTTCAATCTTGAGCAAAAGGCAGCACAGTCCGTTTTACTTTATCACAACCATTTGGACGTGTGGAAGCCGGTGTGTTCGAAATCACCATAAAGCTCCTGGTGTGGGAGTGATCGTAGACTGGGGAGAACTAGTGGTCCGATTGGAGCGAGGGATCGCAACATTGAAGACTAGGAGAACTGGTGGTCCGATTGGAGCGAGGGATCGCAACCACTTAGAAATTGTAAAAGATAAGTCTGTAATCTGTCTTTTGACAATTTAGTGGAATGATTTCAACACAGGGCTACGGCCCCGCAGACGTAGGTGCATTGCACCGAACTGCGTGATCAAATCTGTGTGTCTTTTATTTTCTGCAATTTAGGTTTTTTCATGTTGCAACATCGTTTATGCAGTAAAACCTAAAACACAACTAGTCAGTATTTTAGACAACTTATTTGATCTGAATCTGGTAGATAGTTATTTCACACTACCGTAACTTCTTCAAAAAAAATAAATAAAATAAATAAACACTACCGTAACCGTAAACGTATATACTGCTTTACTTATAACTTGATTATTTAAATATTGAATAAATAAATAAACGGTATGTTATAATTTATGTTTTACTTTATCCATCGTGATGGAGTACAAGGAAATGAAACTATCTTGAAATAAATATTGAATTTAAAATAGTTAAAATTAACTTTGCTGTCGGAATTGGACGGAAATGGGTTAAAATTAAAATTAATCCTACAACATGATGCTTATATGCTTGTAACTTCCATAAAAGATAATATATATATATATATATATATATATATATATATATATACATCAGTCAATTTTTACTAACCTTAACATCAGACAACTATACCGACATCATCCATCATGTTTCATGTGCATTGCAATGTGAGGTAAATAATACACTAGTAATATCTGAGTTCTAATGTTTAATAAAATTACTGACGGCATTTGTTGTTCAAAAAATATTATGTGTTCTGATCAAGTCAATCAAATAAATAAAGAGAGTGTCTCATGTAAAGTCCCTTACGGTAAGAGCAGATCAAAGGAGATTGTCTTCTATAAGATTGAGGGTTACTATCCATAAGATTAAGGGTTACTATCCATAAATTATTTTAATTATTTTGGACATAAACATAAAAGATTAATGAAATAAAGTGAAAAGTAATGCCCAAGACCTAAAAGATCAAACCAAATAAAAATATCAGGCAAAAAATCTAAAAGATCAAACCAAATGAAAGATCAGCCCAAATAAAGGTCAAACTCAAGTATAAAAACATCAGGTACAAACAAAAATGATTCAAATAATTAAAATAATTGTATAATAACTCCTAATCTTGTAAAATGTAATATTATATTGTCATGCCCTTACTGTAAGGTGCACTTATATGAGACTTTTTCAATAAATAAATAATAATAATAAAACATAACGCAGTCACGCACACAACTTTTCCCCCTTCTAGACAAAAAGGATCGTGGCAAAACGATATGCTGATATGGTCATCGATGAAATAATCGTCGTCGATGAATAATGATGATATATAATCATCATTAGAGAGAAAACATAGTCAAAATAATAATTTATCATAATAAAAATCACATGCTATGAATACACTGTCTAGAAGAAGTAAACATTTCAAAACATTTGCTTAATTATTCATTTCTAGATGCCACATAATTGCTCAATCTTTGGAAGTCTTACATTGGCTAATTTTGCCCAAGAATAATTTTCAAAGGAAAACCTCTCGGAATTCCTCACATGCAATACTTCTGTAGAATACAATTATTGGATCAAAATGACTGTTTAAAATTTGCAATATATGTAGGTTATAGGGAATTCAAAGTTATAACAAATTCATGATTAAACATGCTTTGAAAAAAATATATGGATAACAATGTATGACAAATTCTTAACCGAGAAATGTGTCAATTGATCACACTAAATAATCTTGCTTAATACGTAAAAATCAGTCTAAAAAGTAATAAGATTATATTAAACATGAAAGTGAGAAGATCAGCAATAATACACTGAATGATCATGTTCGAAAGTGGCGTAAGATTAACATTTGTCTTTAATCTCCGTTAATACTGGCCTCACAGAAAACATTCTCATAATGTATTTATCTCATCGGGTATGAAAGTGATCAGGCGTGAATGTGAGAAGATCAACATCTGCCATTTGTTTCAATTAGGACCGTGCTAAAAAAACGCTCTCATTATTCATAAATAACTTCAACTATCCATACTAATGTGTTTAGAAATACTAGTTGCAAAAATTCTCTTCATATCTTTCATGATCAGACATAACAAACATAATAGAATTCTTGATATCCTAATAGAAAAATACTTATAAAAAATAGACCAAACGTGGAAAGAAAATGAATCCGACAGGTCGAATCAGCTCATTTGATTATCGATCAAATTGATGTTTGTTTGTATTTCTTTCTATATGCGGAGAAAACAGCCTTAGCCCCTCGCCATTTGGTTTTTGGTCCACTCATGTGCCATTTGTTAGAACATGTTTTTGTATATTATTTTCCAGCAAAATAATACTTCATTTATATATCCTTCAAATAATATCTTCTTTCTCATCATTTTTTTTAAGTATCTCTGATAATATTTTGCTTTTTCCATTAAAGGTGAGTTTTGTTATTCATCAACGTATTAAACTAATATTGTCAAAATTTTGCTAGCACCATTGGAGAAGATTTCTGGATCGACTTTCGAATCCATCATATCACTGGACATGATTGTCTAACGATCGACTCTAAACCACGAAATTTGTTTATCTTAATTCCACTAAATAAAATATTGCAAGTGCTTTTTTTTTTGTTTGAGAAAAATATTGTGTCTATGGTTAATGCTCAAAACTTTACGAATGTTATGTTATTGGCTAAAAGTCAGAAACAAATAAGAGCCTTGAATCTCTCTCTTTTTTTTCCTCTGTTTTTCAGGCTTTGGACCATTTCAAAAAATTAGTCATTCCAAATCATTAAAAAAATAAAAAAAACTAGAATCATTCATACATTAGTAGGAGTATTGTTTTTTTTTTTTTGAAAAATTAGTAGGAGTATTGTTTATGTTATTTGAATGATTAATATGGGATTTATGCAAGTGTTTGAACAATTAAATTTGGTATTTATGCAAGTGTTTTGTTTTCGATCTGGATAATACTCTTATCAAGCAGGTGAATTTTATTTTCGCTGCTAGTGCTTTACCATTTTGTGAATAATATTATAATGTATTTAAGAGATTATTGTAAGAATGGACGGATACCTTGAATGAATATTGGGCATAAAGATATAAATGACGTTACGGATAAATCATTAAAAAAAAAGGCCAACTTGCATGTGTGACACGCAACATGCAACATGCTGCCAATTTTGTTTTAGCTGAGTTCAATATTAAATTGGCTACATTCTGAGTTCAATTTTGTTTCTACGTATCATATTTTATATTGAAAATAATAATACCCGTTTTAAAGAGATCCGTTTTAAAGAGATGTATCAAATTTCTTTTTTGGTCCGTCCCAAAGAGATTTACCAATTTCTCTTTTTGTAAAAAAATATAATATAAACTATTAACATTCTCTCACATACTTCACCAACTCCACCATTCACATCAGTGGTACATTAGTTTTTTTAAAAATTGTGCCAAAAGTAATTGGACACATAAATATGGGACAGAGGGAGTACGTGATTGAGAAGTTCGTTACAAAGACACATTGATTTGATAATCTTCGAGGCTGGCGCCAGACACTTGTATCCCCACTATAATCTTCATCACTTTTTTTTCTTTTTTCTTTTTTTTATAAAGAACTTTTTTTTTTTAAATACTAGTAGAATTGCTTCTCATGTACAGCCACAGAAGTACCATGTTTTTCACGACAGGGAACTTATGAGCGAGATAGGCAAATGTTGATCTTTTATGATATGTATGACAATTATAATTGAGACAAATGGTAAATGTTGATCTTATTATTATTTTCGTAATGGATCATTACATATTTTGTGTTGATCTTCTCACTTTCAAAACTTCTTACTTTCATTCTTTCCTTTTTTGGTAAAAAGACAACTCCGAAAAGACAAATATACTCTTAATGAATTCTTACAAACAACTATAATAATAAGTGATATGCCATGTATACCCCTTAAAACTCAACTTATAAGATATAAAATGTATTTTTCTTAAATTCCGATGCGAAATCAACTAAGAAGTTTTGGTTGGGACGGAGGGAGTATTGTAGATGAGTTCCAAAATTTGTAAAATATTTTTCTGATTGATGAAAATAATATTCTTTTTTTTATCAAACAAGGTACTCCTTTTTCTGCCGCCGTGCTGCTCTCTGGCGATTTCTTCAATTTTAATTCCATCCCCTTCGATTCTTGTCGCCGCCGACTAGGGTTCCGGCCTATGGCCGCTCCCATGGTGGAGAACGCTGCTCCACCTCACACCAGATCCTTCATTCAACTCATATCACCGATCACCACCGCTGAACCCACCAATCCCACAGAACCGCCCCAGTCCGTCGGACCTCTCTTCAATCCAAAACCAAAGATCACCCATCTTGGCGAGTCTGGTCTACGATTTTCTAATGATGAATGTGAGCAATTAGAAGCACCGCTCAAGCTTACTCTAGTCGGAAAGTTTTCGAGGGCCAGACCGGCGATGGACAGACTCCGGCGAGATTTCCAAACGGCGGGCTTTATTGCTGGAGCCGACATCAATTTACTTGATCGCCGTCAGGTATTGATTTCATTTTATAATCAAGAGGATTATGTTCGCTGTTGGCTCCGTAAAGTTTGGAGTTTTGGGGAATACTCCCTCAGAATCACCAAGTGGACGCCCCTCTTTGATCCTGAATCTGATTCACTCATCGTCCCTATCTGGATTGTCTGCTACGGTATCCCCCAAGCTCTCATCGCTTTAGACCCCATGATGAACATTGGGAACCCAATTGGGAGCCCTATTAAGGCGGACAAAGCTACGCTTCACCGCACTCGCCCATATGTAGGTAAGGTTTGTGTCGAGATGGATATCACCAAACCGAGGCCGAACCGTGTATGGCTAGTTTACAGAGGTGATGGCTTCAGGCAATCAGTTGAATACAAAAATGTCCCAGATTATTGCAGCAAGTGTTCTAAACTTGGCCATATGTCCTCTATCTGCAAGTCTGGTACCTTTCAGAGACAAGCTGAGCCATGGAGACCTCGACAGAACCAAAATCCCCCAACCCTTATAGTTGAGGTAGTTGAGGTTTCGGTAGAAAAATCTCAGCATGTGACTCAGTCTGCAAAGCCTCGGCCTGTTCCCCATACTAATCAGCAAAAAGGTAAGGAGAAGGTAACCCATGCTTCTAAAGTTGTCCAAAATATTACTCCTGTTAGCTTTACGAGTAAAAATGATTTTGCTGCCTTGTCTTTGGAGTCTGATATGCCTGATCCTGATGCTTGTGAAATAGTTAATATTGCTCATGCTCCTCAGAATGCCATTGTTGAAGTCCCTAATAAACCTGTCATATTGCTTGAAAACCCTGACGAACCAAAATCATCTAGAAATAATGAACCTGTAATGAAACAAGCTGAAATTGTATTGCAACAAATTTCACAGGCTAATAATAATGCAGATGCATATGATTCACAGGCTGGAAAACATTGTCCAACCCATGTTAAGGAGATTAATGTTATAATATAGCCACATGAAGCTATTGATTCTACAGTTTCCTTGGGAACCAGTGGTGAAATAAACACTGGTAGTATAACTAATTTTTCTTCCGAGATTACAGACAATGCAGGGATCTTGACACAGGGGGAACATGCTAATGTTACAGGAGATATTCAGCTTCAGGAAGCTATTCAACAACAAAATCATCTGCTCTCAATTTCAGAAAATGAGGAAGAGGGCCATGTAAGTCCAAGTATGAACAGAATCCCAATATCCTTGGATGATAATGGCGTGATAGAAAAACTACAGTGGTCTATAGAAAAGAAATCTAAGGAACATAGGGGTGACTTTATATTAGAACCTGCTCTACAGGATCAGGAAAAATTTAACAAACTCATCAAACATGTTGAGATTTCAGATGCAGAACGTCTGGATAATCTACAACACACGCAAACCAAAAAATCAACTAGAGGTAGGAAAAAGGATTTTACTAGATCTACAAAAACAGTAACTACTAAAACAATAATTACTCTAAATGGCTCTAAATCCATGCAATCATAATGATGTACAACATTTGTGTTTGGAATGTTAGAGGCATTAAAAATAGGGGTTTGCTACATGCAGGACCATTTTTCTCATGCAGGACCGGTTTTTTACCAAAATGCCCCTTTTAATGTGAAGGCAAAAAAAAACTACTCAAAATGCAAGGGTCACTTGGGGGTATTATGGTAAAAAATCGGTCCTGCATGAGAAAATCGGTCCTGCACATAGCAATTGGGTATAAATATCAAAGCTCAACAAAGAGTATCAAACATGAAAATGAAACATAATATAGGACTATTGTGTTGTTTGAACCTTTTCTAGGTAGTAATGGAATAGCTTCTGTTTCTTATCAACTCGGGTACAACAACCACTTTTCTGACCCTAGAAGTAAAATATGGATTTTATGGAATGGGGACTTTAGTGTTTCAATCAATACTGTACATGATCAGTTTGTCTTAACTGATATCAAACATACCTCAATGAACCAAATGTGGAAATCAGCTTTCATTTATGCTAGACACACTAGCACTACTAGAATCCCAATATGGAGTGAACTCAGCAACCATTGTAATCATCATATCCTTCTTATCGGTGATTACAATGCAATGAGGAAAAGCTCTGACTATAGGTCAATCAGTACCTGACCTAGTATCTATGTTAGAGTTTAATGAATTCATCCAGGATAATCACTTGGTTGAAGTTCCTACCTCAGAGGTCCATTACACATGGACAGGGGTAAAGAGTCGGGGTCAGGTTTGGGAGAGGTTAGATAGGGGTTTTGCAAGTACTGAACTACTAAATATCTTCCCTAACATAAGCATGAGAGGTAAAACCAGATGGCCCTCTGACTACTCACCACTATTAGTTAACATGGATAACCAAACAGCAAATCCAAGTCCAAAATCCTTCAAATTCCAAAATTATTGGATATCACACCCTGACTCTATGCACACAGTGAATAACAGTTGGTCAGAGAGCACTAATACTTATGGGGGTTGCTCCATGCAGGTCCATTTTTCTCTTGCAGGTCCATATTTTTACCATAATACCCCTAATATTGTTAAGGCAAAAAATGGGCTTGAAATCATAGGTTTCCATCAGGGGGCATTATGGTAAAAATATGGGCCTGCAAGAGAAAAATTGACCTGCATGGAGAAATTGCTTAAAATTTTCCTTAAAACTAAGAAGACTTAAAATGACTTTGAAAGTTTGGAGTATGGATGTATTTGGTAATGTGTTTGACAATGTTAAGTTAGCTAAAAAACAAGATCATCAGAACCTTAACAATGATCAAAGCAGGACCTCTCTACATCTACCGCATGATGAATTAGCACAAGCTCTATCTAGGGAAGAAACTTTTTGGAAGCAAAAATCCTGGCTTAAAGAAGGGGACTTAAATACAAAATTCTTTCATGCTTCTGTTAAAGCCAAACACTCCAGAAAAAAAATCGCAACCATAAAAAATGATAATGACCAGTGGATCACAAATCCAGAAGAAATTGGTACATAGGCGGTTAATTTTTTTCATTGATTATTAACTGATGACCAATCTGACCATAATGGGGTGCTGGAAAATGAAATGCTTTCAAAAATACAACCCTTAGTCACTGATCAGATGAATCACACCTTGATGAAGGTTGTAACCACAGATGAGTTGAAACAAAAGTTTTTCAAATGGACGGTGACTCTGCACTAGGGCCTGGTGGTTTCTCTGGAACCTTCTATAAGCACTGTTGGGATTTTATTGCCACTGATTTGCTACAGGTTGTTCATGAATATATGTCTGGTGTACCCATCCCTAAAGCTATATCTGTAACTTTCATAGTTCTAATTCCTAAAAGAGAGGTTAACACTAAATTTTCAGACTACAGGTCTATTAGTCTTTCAAACTTTGTAAATAAGACCGTATAATCACTGATAGGATGAAGCCCATGATCCCAATGCTTATCTCCCCTGAACAGTCTGCATTTGTTCAGGGAAGAGAACTAGTAGATAGTGCCTTACTTATGCATGAGCTAACAGAGTTTTTGAACACTAAAAGAGGTGATTTTAATGTATTTTTAAAACTGGACATGATGAAGGTTTTTGATAGAGTAGCATGGGGGTTTCTGGAAAATATCTTAACTAAAATGAGATTTAATTCTGGATTAGTGAGGAATATCATGGGCAACATTAAAGCACCAAGTTTCTCTGTTCTTGTGAATGGTAAACCACATGATTTTTTTAAGACTAGGGGATCCTTTGTCTCCTTACCTATTTATACTGATGACAGAAGTTTTTACAAAGAATCTAGGTTATTTATTCGAGCAATCAAGAATAGAGTACTATAAGGTGCCACATGGAACTAGAAAAATGACACATTTAGGGTTTGCTGATGATACCGTCTCTTTATGAGAGCAATTAATAGAGGCCTTAGAAATTTCATGACTTTTCTGGAAGGCTATGAGACAGTTGCTGGTCAGAAAAACAATCTGGAAAAATCATCATACTATTTGTCTGAATCAGCCCCACAATCTTATCACAATATGATTGCCCAGATCACCTCTATGACCCAAGGATCATTTCCTTTCAGATATCCGGGCTCCCCAATTTTCACAGGCGGAGTTCAGCACTGTTACTTTCAATCCATCTTTGATTCTAACGCCTCTAAACTTGTCTTATGGCAAAATAAATGGCTTAATCAAGCTAGTAGATTAATACTTATAAAACATGTATTATCTGCTATCCCATTACATATCTTGACTATTATACAACCAACTGATGGGGTAATTGATAAGCTACATGTACTCTTTGCCAAGTTCTTTTGGGGAACATCGGAATATGGCCAAAATAAGATATGGAGATCCTGGATCAACATGTCTTATCCTTTCATTGAAAATGGCCTAGTTGTTAAAAATCTCCACAACACCACACAAAGCTTCTCTATCAAAATCTGGTGGAAGCTCCAACAAGGGGGTAGTCTATGGTCTGACTTCATGTGGTCCTTTCCTGATTCTAAAAGTCACTCAAAAACATGGAGAAGATACAGAGCAATCAATGAGATTGCTACAGAAAACTCCATGATTAAAATGGGGTCAGGGGAAGTCTCTTTCTGGTCAACTAACTGGACTGGGAAGGGATCTCTAATTGAACTATGGGATGATGATTTTAATATCATTAATCCTGATATGACAGTTAAGGATTTTTTCTTTGATCAAGAGAATTTCCTATCCCCCCTTTCTCAAGGTTTCAGTCATGATATTTATGTTATTATTGCTAACGATTTCATTGTCTCAGATGACTATTAGGACACACTCATTTGGAAGCCACGTGTCAATGGGAGATTCACTATTGCTTCTGCCTACGAGCTTACTAGGCCAAAGAGAACTCAGGTGAACTCCTTCCAACACTTATGGTCTAAATATATGCCTAGGAAAATTTCAGTTTTCTGCTGGAGACTCATGAATAGATTAATCCCTATGTCTGATGTTCTTCAAGAGAATCATGTTCAATTGGCATCTAGATGTTGTTTCTGCTTTAATCAAGAAGATGAACTGCAACATGTTTTCAATGAATGCATTGTAATTCAACACCTGTGGAATAACATTGATCTAAGTTTTGAACTTGTTCCTGTGACTTTTGATATCCTTTCGAATAGGTTTTCTCATTACTGGAACCTCACTTTGACATCAAAAATGCATAGGATCTGTTCTAGGTTGATCCCTGTCATAGTGGTCTGGGTAGTATGGCGTGCAAGAAACTTTTATCTCCATGATAGAATACACCCAACAATTTATAGGATGAGAACAAGGATCATGAATATTTTACAGGCTATATTGTATGTTCATAACTTGAGATTGAACTTATCTGATGCAAACTTACTTCCTGTAGGAACTATCTCGTTGGCTCCTTTGAGTAGTTTCATACATACTTATGCAGGTGAACTGGAAACTACCAAAGGCTGAATACAAGCTCAATACAGATGGCTCTAGTCTTGGTGTTTTCAGGCAAGCTGGGGCTGGGATGGTTCTAAGAAATTGGGAGGGAAGAGTTATCATGGCAAGAGCCATTTTCATTAGACAAAAAGACAGCCTCGAAACAGAGGTACTTTCCCTCATTAAAGGGCTTGAAATGGCCTACTACCTTGATGTAACCAGCCTTGAGGTAGAAGTAGACTCCCTGGTCTTATTGCAGATGATCAAGAAGCAGTACAAGGTCCTATGGAAACTCATTAATTTCATGATAGTCATATGGGACCTGCAAAGTGAGTTTACTATCTCTTTTTCACATATATTTAGGGAAGCAAACTATGTAGCTGATACCATAGCAAAGTTAGCTAGTACCACGCAGATAAATCATGAGTTCAATCACCTTAATCTCCCCATGGAGATCAATGGTTTGGTTGGACTTGATAGCAGAGAGTTTCCATACCTAAGAGTTAAATGATATTTGGAACATTTTACTGGTTTATGGTTCTGGTTTGCAGGTTTCAACAATTGAAAGTATTGGCTGTCAAGGAATGCTCAGGTGTTTCTTCTCCAAATTACTTAACACATACTTCTGTGTTCAGATCATCACTGATGTATCCATATTTGCAGGAATGTGCCAAAAGGCCTTTTGGCCTTGTGGTTACTCAAAATGAAACTTCAAAATATCTCAATGCAGCTAGCCTTATCACAAGGGAGACCCGGACAGAAATAGCACAAACCTTAGCTACTGGAATCTTCATCAAACTACTAGACATCTCTGTACTGTTAATGATTCCTAATTACATTCAAGGGGCTAAATGGCTTTTCTCCTTGCTTGGCTTGGTGATTACAGAACTGCCTCTTGCAATGTTATCCTCACTGAGGCAAGCTTGTGTTCGGCAAGTGTAATGCTTGTTGTATACTAACCTGGATCAGCTGAGTAGATATCGATTAGAAATCTTTGACTATAGGCTCGAAATACCTTGTACTCTTAAAGTTTTTTTATCCTATCAGTTAGAGTTTTTTTAATCATTCCAAGTTTTTTCATCGTAAGTGATAGGATTTTTCTTAAACTCATTGTAGCTACAAGACAAAAGTTTGAGTTTATTATGATTTGGAAAACCAAATAAATCATAATTAAAAAATTAAAAAATAAAATAAAAGATGAAGATGGAGTGGAGAGACAAATTGTGGTGGGCTAAATCTGAGATGAATCACTGAATCATTTCCAGCATAAGTGGAAATGTCACTAACCAGTCCATTCACATTATAAGCATCATCTCAATTCTGTTATGCATGCTATATAATGTCTATGAGTTATGATCTATATATGTGAAGCCCATATCTATTTAAGGCTGGAAGCCCAAGCCCACGACTTATAATCCAATTATTGAGTTGATTAATGTAAATTATCGTTTCCCTACCCTCCCCCTCCCCCTCCCCGAGAGAGATATGGACGACAACGAACTGATTATGCTTGGTCGGATAAACGATCAGTTAAGTTATATTGGTTTGTTTGTGCTTTTCAAAAACAAAATTATATTGACAATGATTCGATGTATGATTGCATAAGATAATATATACTGAATATATGTTACTAAATACAAAATGCTTCTAAGAACTTGAATTAAGTAAAATAAAAGATTAAACCCCTCCGATGAAATAAACATTCTTTTTCCTGTTACCTAATTTAGTAAAAAAATCAAGTTTCTTGTCATGTCATGACTCATGAACGCTGGATTAAAAACGTGTGAAATTTAATTTGAGGAAGCTGAGTAGGCATGCATGGTCATTTATTGGAAATTTGGAACAGGAGAGAGAAGAATTATTGAGTGGAATTTTGTAGTGGCCATTTATTTATGAGAAAGTCTTGGGTGAGACCTGTCCTTGTGGAGACCAAGAGCAGGGGAATGAGCATTTATTGTTTCTCCTTGATCTTTTAGTCAGTTTGTTTGATCTTTCAATCAATGTCCTTGAGTATTTTTGTTTTGCCTTGATTTTTCAGTTAATTTGATATTTCGTTCAATTTGCTTGATCTTTCGGTCAATTTTCTTGATCATTTCCTTGGTCAATTTCATCAACGACAAATTCAATCAAGGAAATCGGCGGGTTTAAAGCTCACCAACGACAAATTCAATCAATAGCAGTTTTATATAATTTTTGGTCTCATTTGAGACAGGTCTCAAATGAGAATTTGCCTTTATTTATTTAGGATAAACAAATTAAAAGCGAGACCGCGTCATCGTGGAATATTTCAACCCCAGATTGGTAACAGCCTGAGCCCTATGCTCACTCACCCGAATCAGTCTTGCAATTATCAAATTGCATACTACTACTACTCTTAAAATAATGAGAAATTAATATAGAAGATGAATATGGCGTGGATATTACCTATTCATTCATTCATTTTCTAATCGATATTTTTAATTAGATGAGTATTGGATTTGTGAGTTTTTTTCTTTCAAATTTTTCACATACTTTTCCGAGTCTAACCTAAGAGAACGACAGGATCAATTTCACGAATTCTATGATAGAAATTTGAGATTTTTATATATTGAAAATTCGTATTTCGTTGTTCTAGTTTAGGTTAGATTACAAGTTTTCTCCTACAAGATAAGTCCTATCACTACAAAAACTTTTGTCAATTCAAAATCAAAATCAAAATCAATTAGTTACATAATAGATGTACTCTCTCCATTTCACCATTCTTGGCTCTATTTAACCAAAATACTATTTGATCTCAAGGTTGACCATTAATAACTTTTGTTACATATTAACTTAATCTAAAATTTAATATACACGTTAAAAAAAAAGACTACTCCAAAACTATATCATACAGTAATATTATTACTCATATATTATTTGAAATTGATGGTCAAACTAGGCAACAAAAAATATGACGATGAGTGCCAATGAAACGGAGGGAGTATACAATTTAATTTTCACTTTTGTTACATATTGAAATTTTTGCCTGTTAGGATAGATGATTTGGGCTTGGCCCAATAGGAGTTATTTTGGGTTAGGGTTTAATTTTTTCTATGTACTCTTGTTTCCCTATATTTACCTATCAATACACATCGCCTCATTATCGAGTCTTACCACTCTAACATGGTATCAGCCAGCTAAACCCTAGCCGTCACACCCTTTTACCAAAGCAGCCGCGTCTGCTCTTCTTCTCTCTTCTCCGATCCTTTTTCGGATTCAGTAAATTTTCTCTACCGTACCTTTTTTCGGAAAACCATCATGGCGGACGAGAACAAGCTCTCCTACGGCAATCTCATCCATCTGTTGACGATCAAGTTGGACGCTACCAACTACATGATGTGGCGTAAGCAGGTCCTCCATCTTCTCCGCTCGCAGAAGCTTGTCGGCCATCTCGACGGCTCCACCCCCTGCCCTACCGCGCCGATCAAGCTGTCTTTCGCCACCGTCGCCGGTTCATCCACTCCTGGAGCGGCCCAGAAGGCGTGTCTTTTGATGAGCAACGTGCCGCTTATGATCATTGGATCGCGGAGGATGAGAAGCTTTGTTGTTTGCTTCTCTCTTCGGTTTCGGTTGAGGTAATGTCTGAAATCTCATCCTGTGATACTGCTGCCCAGATTTGGGGTACTCTTCAGCGTGTTTTTGAGAATCGTAGCAAGTCGTCTGTGCTTAGCCTTCGTGTTCAGGTCATGAACCTTCGAAAGAATGGTTCAGTTCATGAGTTGCATTTGCAGTTTAAGTATTTATTTGATAGACTAGCTGTTATGGATGCCCCTGCATCGAATGATGATATGGTTTTATGGTTTTTAACTGCTCTCGGGTCTGAGTTTAAGGATTTCAGTGCCCCGATTTTGTCGCGTTCTCCGACTCCGCTTTATGTTGATGTTGTCGCGGAGGCGGAGAACCATGAGGCGTTCTTGAGGAATCTGCAGACTTTTGGCAGACCAGGCGCACAGACAGGACCAGCTCAGGCGGCTTTTCTGGCCGAGCAGTTCGGCGGCCGTCCAGGTGGTGGCGCGTGGAGCCACGCGCCCGCGCGTGGGGCTCACGCGCCGGCAGAAACGGCAGGGGCGGCGGCCGTGGCAGGGGTGGCGGACGAGCAGTCTTCCAGGGTGGCTCCAGTGGTGCTGGTTCGGGCAGAGGTGTTGTGGAGTGCCGCTATTGCCACCGTGTCGGTCACACAGCTCAGACTTGCTTCAAGTTGTTTCCACCGCGCTCCCGTCAGCCTCAAGGGGAGGCAGCCATGCTCGCTGAACAGTTCCAGACCTCGCTGAACATGGAGCCCTCATCAGTAGCTTCAGACTGGTACATCGACTCCGGTGCAACCAATCACCTCAGTTCTTCCGCTTCAGCACTGGAGAGTGTCGCGCCCTATTCTGGTAATTCTCGAATTTCAGTTGGAAATGGTGCTTCTATACCTATAAATGCTATTGGTGATTATCAGCTTACTCCTGCATTAAGATTATCTGATGTTTTATATGCGCCGGATATCTCTAAGAATTTGCTGTCTATTAGTCGTCTGACTAAGGATCTTGATGCTTATGTGATTTTTGATGATCGGAATTTCATTATTCAGCACAAAGTGACCAAGGCGGTCGTGGGCAGAGGCCACAGTGAGAGGGGCCTTTATGTGTTGGACAGAGGAGAGTCCGCTTTGCTGTCTTTTATTTCTGAGAATAAAACTAGAGCGTCATTTGATTTATGGCATGCTCGTTTAGGCCATGTGGCCCCTAGCATTATTTCCCTTTTGATTAAGACTGGTGATTTATCTGTTTCCTCGTTATTACCTAAGCCTGGTCTTTGTGCTCCATGTGTTATGGCAAAAGGTCAAAGGCAGACTTTTTCGGACAACCCTAAACGGGCTTTGCATGTATTGGATTTGATACACTGTGATTTGTGGGGACCGGCCCCTGTTTTATCTGAGAATGGTTTTTCGTATTATGCACTGTTTGTTGATGATTATTCTCGATTCTCTTGGCTATATCCACTTCGTCGAAAATAAGATTTTGTGGACATCTATCTGCAGTTTGAGGCATTTGTCGAAAACCAATTCTCTACGACCATCAAAACTTTTCAAAGTGATGGGGGCACAGAGTTTCTGAATGGTCGCATGCGATCTCATTTTGCTGCAAAGGGGATTCATCACCAGGTTTCCTGTCCATATACTCCGGAACAGAATGGACGTGCAGAAAGAAAGCATCGCCATATTGCTGAAATAGCTTTATCTATGCTTTTCCATTCCCATCTGTCGCTATCTCACTGGGAAAATGCTTTTGCTTCAGCGGTCTATACGATAAATCGCCTGCCCACTCCAGTACTTGGTGGCGTTTCGCCATACAGTCTTCTCTACAATCGAACTCCTGAGTACACGAATTTTCGACCCTTTGGTTGTCGGGTCTATCCCTTTGTTCGTCCTTATGCTGATCACAAGCTTTCTCCTCGCAGCATCCCGTGTATTTTCATTGGTTATAGTACTCAGTACAAGGGGTTTCGATGCCTTGATCTCTCCACTGGTCGGATTTATATCACTCGGCATGCTCGCTTCGATGAAACTTGCTTTCCTCTTGCCACAGGTAGCACGGAGCAGGTTTTTTCATCCTTGGATGTTCTTACCTTTCTCGATCCAGTTCAGTCGTCTACAGACCCTGTTGTCTCCTTGCCTTCGTTATCATCATCTCGACCATGTACTATCTGCCCGGCTGATGATCTTCAGCATACTTTTCCTGATCCGGTTCCATCTCCACCGGAAACTCCGCCGGTTCCATCCCCACCAACCACACCACCACCATCTAGGTCGGCATCTCCGGTTTCATCAGCTCACTCTAGCCCGGTGTCCAGCTCGTCCTCAGCTCCGGATTCTCCACCTTCTCCTCGTGGTCATGCGATGGTTACTCGTCTTCGGGATGCTACTCGCCGTGCAAAGATTGATCCGGATTTTGTTCCTACTGGACTCGTGGCTCAGGTTCTTGATCACTCGGAGCCTAAGGATTATCGTGCTGCTATGAAGGATTCGAAATGGGTTAGCGCTATGGATGAGGAGATGGATGCTCTGCGACGTCAGAAAACATGGGATTTGGTTCCTCGCCCGTCCGGTGCTAATGTTGTTGGCTCCAAATGGGTTTTTCGTCTGAAGTATCGTCCAGATGGTAGTATTGACCGTTACAAAGCCCGACTGGTTGCCCAAGGTTACTCGCATATTCCAGGTTTTGACTTTGATCATACTTTCAGCCCAGTGATCAAAGCCGCCACAGTTCGTACTGTCATTGCCATTGCCACTCTGCAACTACATCAGCTTGACGTGAAGAATGCTTTCCTCAATGGCGTTCTTGACTCACCTGTGTATATGGCTCAGCCTGTTGGATATAAGGATTCAGCTCGGCCCGACTATGTCTGTCGCCTTCAGAAGGCCATCTATGGGCTTAAGCAAGCACCTCGCGCCTGGTTTGATCGATTCAGCTCGTACTTGCGGCAGTTGGGTTTCCGATGCAGTTCGTCTGACACGTCCTTATTTATCTTTTCTAGGGGTTGTACACTACTATATGTGTTGGTGTATGTTGATGACATCATTTTGACTGGAAATGATGCTGGAGCAATTCGCCAGTTCATTACCCGGACTGATCAGGAGTTTTCGATCAAGGATTTGGGCTCCTTGAACTATTTCTTGGGTCTCGAGGTCTCCTCTACGTCTTCTGGACTATTTCTCGGACAAGCCAAGTATGCTCGGGACATCCTCAGCAGAGCTGGTATGACAGATACATCTCCAGTCACTACTCCATTTGTTCCTTTATCTCAGCTACACAGCAGTACGAGTGCTAAGTTTGGAAATCCGACCTTATATAGGTCATTGGTTGGTGCCTTACAGTACTTAACCATTACTCGGCCTGATCTTTCCTTTGCTGTGAACTCTGTTAACCAGTATCTACAGGACCCTCGAGAGGATCATTTTGCTGCTGTCACCAGGATTCTTCGCTATGTTGCTGGTACACCTCATCATGGTCTCACTTTCCGATCGGGGGGGGGGGTCATCTAATGTGTGTGCTTACTCGGATGCTGACTGGGCGAGGTGTTTGGAGACTCGTCGTTCTACATACGGGTATGCCGTTTTCCTTGGAGGCAACTTGGTGTCCTGGAGTGCCAAGAAGCAGCCCACAGTCTCCCGTTCGAGCTCAGAATCGGAGTATCGTGCCCTTGCCAACACTGCAGCTGAAGTTGTTTGGTTGTCGCATCTTCTTCGAGAGCTTCATTTCCCTTTGGATGGATCACCATTGCTTCTTTGTGACAACAACAGTGCCATCTTCTTGGCTCAGAATCCGGTTGCTCACAAGCGGGCGAAGCACATTGATATTGACTACCACTTTGTTCGGGAGCTGGTCGCATCGGGCAAGCTTCGTGTCAGTCATGTTCCCACTTCGTTACAGTTGGCGGATGTCTTCACCAAGGGACTTCCTAAGCCTCTCTTTGAGTTTTTTAGATCCAAGCTTTGCGTTTCGGCCAATCCGACGCTTCGCTTGAGGGGGGTGTTAGGATAGATGATTTGGGCTTGGCCCAATAGGAGTTATTTTTGGTTAGGGTTTAATCCTTTCCATGGTAACACATTTTTGAGAAGGTCTGGAGAACCAGTCATGTGTCTGGAGCATCCACTATCAAAGTACCACGTGTCCCTGGCATAAACACTATAGCAGGTATGAACTACATAACAGTTGAGAGAGGTTTTATGAATCCATACCTTCTTGGTCAATTTCTTCTGCAGTTCAGGTTCCATGTTGCAACATGAGATAAATTGCTTGCCTCTCATGATATCTCTAAGTAATTTCATACATCGAGATTCATTATGCCCCTGCATCATACAGTACTCACAACATCTGGGAGGGGTTTTTCTCTCTACAATTCCATAGTTGGACTGATTACTTATGTTTTTCTTCTGGCTGGTAGATAGATGATTTCCAGCAGATACAAACACAGTCTTCTTCATCTGAGAGTTTGACACCTTGCTGTTGAATCCCAGACCATGCTTATTACCATCAGTTTTTCCCATTATCAGAAGATCATTCAATTTGGCAGTACCCTTGTTCAATTTCTGAATGGTTGCTTCAGCTTCTTCAGCCCTGGAAGTCAAAGATCTCAATTTCTTTCCCAGATTGTCACAGTCAATAGTTCTGGCCCTGACTTTTTCTTCAGCATTCACAGCTCTGGTGGTCATGATCTCTAGCTTCTTGCTTAGAATTTCAGAGGTTACCTCAGCATCTTTAGCTCTCTTGGTCATTGTCTCTAGTTTCATGGCTTTATCCACATCATCCATGGATTTCTTTCCTTCTGAAACCTCATTTTTCTTCAACAGATCAGCAAGCAACCCTTCAGCTTTCTCAGCTCTTTTAGTCATGGATTTAAGACTCAAAGTCAGCTCTTCAATTTCCTGCACCTCAACCAGTGAATCATTCACTAAGGTGTTGACCTTTACTTTCAGAGACTCAACTTCTTCAGCAAGTGTTAAGGCTTCAGCTCCTCCACTTTGTGTATCCTTCAAGCTTTTGATGATCTCAATTGATTTTTCCCATTCCCTATACAGATCATCATATGCATTCTGGATATCAGTGTCTCCTTCTACCTCATCTGGAACTGGTCCTGAGTCCACAACCTTAACCCCAAAAGACACATGCTTTTCTGGCTGAATCTCATCTTCATCATCACTCCAGGTTTCACCAGCTGCTACAAATGCTTTAGGTTTATTTAAAAAATTTCCACACTGATAAGCAAGATGTCCATAGCCACTGCATTCCTTACACTGAGGTTTTCCAGCATGCTTTGTACCTTCCGGGCCTCTAGGTAGGTCATCAACAGTTCTGAGTCTATTCTGAGTGGAATCCCCTCCTTGAAAATTTTTAGCACTGTTCTGTGGATCTATAAGCTGAGCTCCTTGACCCTGATAAGGCTGAGCTCCCTGATTCTGAAAAGCCTGAGTTCCTTGACCCTGATAGGACTGAGTTTGTACACCTTGTGGACCTGGAAACCCTCTGACTTGACCCTGAGTACCTTGATTTCCTCTTCCTTGATTTCCAGAGAAACCTCTGCCTTGATTTCCCCTCATGAATCTCCCAAAGTTTCTAGCCAGCAAAGCCATTTCATCTGAACCAGCATTTTCCATCTCCTCCAACTTTCCTTTCCCTTTTGATGTTGCAACATGAAATGACAGGGCCTTTTTGTTCTTACTTTTCTCAGTGCACATCTCTGATGTCTTCATAAACCCCATCAGCTCATCTAGAGTAACCACATCCAGCTGAGAATTAATCTCCAAGTTCATGACTAAAACCGAGAATTTCTCAGGTAGTGACCTCTTCACCTTGTCCAAAACTTGAGCCTCAGTATATCTTTCTCCAAACTGGTGTGCTCTATGAATTAAATCTTTCAATCTAGTGCTGAATTCATCAACTGACTCGTGTTCCAACATTTCCAGGCTTTCAAATTCAGATTTGATCATTCCAAGTTTGATTTTTCTGACTGACATGGAACCTTCATGCTCCTTTTCAAGAGCTTCCCAAGCAGCTTTGGCAGTAGTACACCCCGAGATGATTCTGAATTGGTCATCTTTTACTCCATTATACAGAGCCCCCAAAACCTTACTGTTAAGCCTCTTCATAGCCTTCTCTGCATCAGTCCATGGAAGAGGTTTAGGAATAGTTTCACCAGCCGGATTTGTTGTGGTAGGTGGACTGTAGCCAATCTCAATCATATTCCAAGCATCATCATCAAGTTGGTCAATAAATATACGCATGCGCGTCTTCCAGTCCGGGTAGCCTCCATCAACCAGTAGAGGAGCTCGTGTGATGGATCCTCCTTCTTTGGCCATAATAAGCAGATCGGTCACTCACCTCGCAAGAGGATTAAAAGAGTGATTAAGCTCTGATACCAAATGAAAGTCCGTGCTTACTTGATCTATACTCTACCGTGTTCAAGTTTTAACTAAACAGTCAACTAATTAAAACTGTAAGTGCGGAATAAAAGAGAACACGATATGATCACCCAGTTCAGTGCAATGCACCTACGTCTGGGGGGCCGTAGCCCGTGGTAAAACCCTTCACTAGTTGCAATAAATATGTCCGGTCTATTACAAACTAATGGCTACTCTAGCAAGCCTATCACACTACCAATTGGCTACTCTAGCTTTGATAGTTGCTTCTATGATTACCTTCTTTTCCACGAAGGTGCGGCAAGGTCTTTCCCACCCGAGCTTTAACACACGTCCCTAGTGTTTTGTTATGGTTGCAAACCGTGGACTGCGTTGCCTCCTTGCTCGAAAGATAAAAACTCTGAATTACAGAATTTTGCTATTAAAATCGCCGATTGAGCACGCAACTGATGTCCTCCTTTTATAGCACAATGCCGTGGAAAAACTTCCTTTTTCACGGCTCTTGAATCCTTCCTTCAATACACTTCTATTCCAAATCTAAATCCTTGAAGAAAAGGAATTTATGGTTGTCTCAACTTCTATTTATGGAATATTTCATTCCCTGAATATTCCCATCTTAATACAGCTGCAGAACGCGTTGTAGACATCCATTAGGACTGTAGTTTCCATAGAAAAACCGCACACAATATTTCCTTCCATCTTTCAAAACCTGCGCTGGAACCTGGAAAATATTCTATCTTTTTCTGCCAACTGAAGTCATGTTGCAACATGACATTCCACAAAGCAGCCAACAAAAACTGGACTTTACAATCTCCCCCTTTGGCAATTTGTGGACCCAACACTTCAAAAACTTCCACTGAACTCAGAATCTCAGAAAGCCATAACCAACACTGAAATACATAATTCTGAACAGGGGCAAAATACGAATTGGATCCTTCAACAAAAACCACCGGCAGAAAAATATAGAATCAAAATAACTACAGTCATCCAGAAATCCAAAGTCACCAACCAATTCTATCCTCCGTTAAACAATATCTCCTCCTGGGGCCATAAAATGCCAAAGGACCCCAACAAACTGCAGAAGTACCAAAGAAAACACAGGGAAGGATAAACCACAACACCCAGCGCCAACAAGTGAGACAGAAGAAATGCGCTAGGTTCATTCAGGAGGAATAGTAGACTTGGAATTCTTTGTTGCAGACTTCTTCACAGAGACTGGAGAGCGAGCACGCTTAACCAAAGAGGAAGGAGTAGCAGAGGTAGAAGGACCAGGCACCTCAGCAGATGGTTCAACCCTGGCACCCTCTTTAGCAATAGCAGCAAGAACTTTCTCCCTGTCCTCGTGCCTCTTTCGAAGCAACTCTCCATACATTGCCATCTGATCTATATGAAACTGAATCCTCTTGTCAACAGCCCGCAACTCAAACTTGTTGAACATAATCATATTACCAGTAGATGCTTCCTGATCCAATGGTAAATCCAACACCTCTCTCTTCAATGTACTAGCAGTAAATGCAAATTTCCCAGCAGACTGTACTCTAGTAACATCAACTTTAAATCCTTCAGCCCTTAGAAAGGCTGTAATCAAGCAGGGATGAGGTAAAGCCTCAGTGCACATAGTCAAGAGCACCATGAATTCCCTTGAGAATATACTTCCCAAGATTTACTTCAAATCCAGAGCCAACCCCATAACTCTCTTCTGCCTGATCCAAGGTCAAGGTGGTTGTATGAGTTGTCTGCATCCAACAGTTGATGCGCACTTTGAAGAGCAACCAGAATCTCAAAGTGAGAGAACTAGCGGGCATGTATCCAGAGGGCCAGGAACCAAGATTTCCATAGGTTAAAGCTCTGGCCAACACATGCTAATCCACCTTGTAATCCCTTGGGTATACCAGATCATATCCCAATATTTAATGAATCCCTAATATAGAATTCAGTTTCTCAGAAGTTAATGCAATGATTCTCCCCCTGAAATACAGCTTCCCTGATCAATACTCACCATAAACTAGAGTCCCCTTCATCAGATTGTTATAGAATTCAAGAACCATCTCTGGATCATACTCCTTAAATACAGTAGTTGCTTGAACATACCCAAGCTGGCCTAGAAGAGTGTCAAACCCACTCTCTGCACACTTCTTCATCTCTAGCACTTTCTCAGCAAAGAAACCTCTTGTGGCCAACATATCATAGTAAAACCTGTCAGAATAAGCCAAAGATAACAGTATGGCACTGGTTATTTCAAAATCCTTCTCAGGTGCATCCTCTGCAGCTGGCATATCATCATCCATCACAACCCCTTTCTCCACTGTCTCCTCCTCCTCTAACACAACATCCTCATCCTCAAGATTAGCATAGTCCTCCTCAACATGCATTTCATAATTATTGGTAGGGGATGGAATGTCATGGTCTTCATTATCCATATCAGTGAAATCCAAATCAATAGGAGAAGAATTAGGCACAGTCAGCTTGATGGTTCAAACACAGTCAACATTTGTCTTTAGGGGTTTGGCCTCATCTTTCCATCAAAAGAACATCTGTCAGGGTTGTTTTTACTCACAAAGGTACTACGATAGAAATCATCCAACCCCTTAGCATATTCCCAAGTTTCCAACCTATTATAACAGGCTTTTAGTTTAGTTGCTTCCTTGGTGCTGGGAGCAGCAATAAAGTTCTCGGGAAATACATCCACAATAGGAGTAGGGGGTGAACTAGGCAAGGTCTGAATAGTTCCAGTAAGATTAGCCTTGGGCTCAATCAATTCAACACAAAGATCACATATACCCCTAGCCCATCGAATATCAAAAACTCCCCCTAAATCTGTCAACTCTTGATCATCAAACCCCATGCAAAATCGATAGCTATCTCGGAATACATACTTCAGAATTACTCACAGATCGAATCCCAGATAGTCTTTAAGAAGTACAGAAACCCTAGCATGCGAGTCAAGAATCCAAAGAAAACTAACAGATCAAGAACCCAGATCGATACCTTAATGGAGAAGCTGTGGATTCCAACTGATTCAGAGGTTCGATGCTATATCCGTTGAAGATGTAGTTGATTACGAATCACAGAAAGGCAGCAAAATAGAAAAACATGATGTTGCAATAGGAATGGGGAGGGTTTTCTTTCTGGGCGCGAAGAATGGAGAAACTAAGTATCTTTTTCGCCTTTTTGCGCAGCAATTTAAAACGACCCAACGGAAAAACAACACATAAATATGATAGGCCCCAAGTGTCTCTTACTCCCCACGCGCCTCACTTTCTAAACACACGCACCTTATATCTCCATGTTGCAACACGAAATGCAACCTCACTTCACCATCATATTTTTGGTATTTTCTGATTTTATCAAAGCTAAAAATACAGAAATTGAAACAACAACTATACAAGTAGGTAAACTCCAGTACCTTATAATCTGCACACCCCAAGGTACTGTCTTAGGGTCTCAAATGTGGAAGCATCCCGTGGCTTAGTAGAAATATCATCATATTGAATCTCAGTAGGCACAAACTTGAGTTCCACCTCTTTTCGTTCCACCAAAACATCTCGAACGCAACCTTTCTGAAGCAAGAACTGTGTTAATCTGTCATACCAAGCTCTAGGTGTTTGCTTCAGTCTGTAAAAGGATTTTTTGAGTTTAAAGACATGATTCGGTTGATGTGGATCCTCAAACCTTTTAGGTTGCTCAACATACACTTCTTCATTCACAATGTCATTCAAACAAGCACTATTGATATCCATCTGGTGCAGCTTAAAATTCAACACACATTGCAGCACATGACGGCTTCCATGGTGCATCTGAGCAAGGTTCAACCGTGATACTCCTCGTGGATTTCTCAATCTCGGAGAGACTCCAGTAATTCCTTCTGTACTTTCCTCATCAGATTCATCAGAGGTATCTAACTCATTACTGATTGGCTTAGGCATATCATCCGAGGGAGTTTCATCATAACCCTGTGAGGAAATTGTAGTAGTTGGACTGTAGGTCTTAATATCTGGAGTCTGAGGAATTTCACTCTCTCCTACAACTAGAGGTGATGTTGCAACATGAGAACTGGGACTTGGTTCCTGGGGGGAGAGAATTTTTGAGACATCATTTTTCTGAATTGAGATTTGCTGAACTATTTCTACATCATCAATTTCTTCAGAAACCCAGTCTGGCACATCCTTAACAACAACCTTAGCACTCAAACAGGTAACTGATGGCTCCAAAATATAACAGTTATCAGAAGATCTTCTCCCTGTGAGTATTCCGTTAGAGCCTTGCTTGACCGTACAGATAGATTCATCAAAATGGACTGTCATATGATGATCACAGAGATGACTGATGCTTATAAGATTGGCCTTGAGATCCTCTACTAGCAATACATCATAGAATACTGGGAAGTTCTGAATATGTAGCTCGCCTTTCCCGATAACCTTGCTGATTTTTCCATCTCCAAATTGAACAGTGCCAATCCAAGGTAACACATTTTTGAGAAGGTCTGGAGAACCAGTCATGTGTCTGGAGCATCCACTATCAAAGTACCACGTGTCCCTGGCATAAACACTATAGCAGGTATGAACTACATAACAGTTGAGAGAGGTTTTATGAATCCATACCTTCTTGGTCAATTTCTTCTGCAGTTCAGGTTCCATGTTGCAACATGAGATAAATTGCTTGCCTCTCATGATATCTCTAAGTAATTTCATACATCGAGATTCATTATGCCCCTGCATCATACAGTACTCACAACATCTGGGAGGGGTTTTTCTCTCTACAATTCCATAGTTGGACTGATTACTTATGTTTTTCTTCTGGCTGGTAGATAGATGATTTCCAGCAGATACAAACACAGTCTTCTTCATCTGAGAGTTTGACACCTTGCTGTTGAATCCCAGACCATGCTTATTACCATCAGTTTTTCCCATTATCAGAAGATCATTCAATTTGGCAGTACCCTTGTTCAATTTCTGAATGGTTGCTTCAGCTTCTTCAGCCCCGGAAGTCAAAGATCTCAATTTCTTTCCCAGATTGTCACAGTCAATAGTTCTGGCCCTGACTTTTTCTTCAGCATTCACAGCTCTGGTGGTCATGATCTCTAGCTTCTTGCTTAGAATTTCAGAGGTTACCTCAGCATCTTTAGCTCTCTTGGTCATTGTCTCTAGTTTCATGGCTTTATCCACATCATCCATGGATTTCTTTCCTTCTGAAACCTCATTTTTCTTCAACAGATCAGCAAGCAACCCTTCAGCTTTCTCAGCTCTTTTAGTCATGGATTTAAGACTCAAAGTCAGCTCTTCAATTTCCTGCACCTCAACCAGTGAATCATTCACTAAGGTGTTGACCTTTACTTTCAGAGACTCAACTTCTTCAGCAAGTGTTAAGGCTTCAGCTCCTCCACTTTGTGTATCCTTCAAGCTTTTGATGATCTCAATTGATTTTTCCCATTCCCTATACAGATCATCATATGCATTCTGGATATCAGTGTCTCCTTCTACCTCATCTGGAACTGGTCCTGAGTCCACAACCTTAACCCCAAAAGACACATGCTTTTCTGGCTGAATCTCATCTTCATCATCACTCCAGGTTTCACCAGCTGCTACAAATGCTTTAGGTTTATTTAAAAAATTTCCACACTGATAAGCAAGATGTCCATAGCCACTGCATTCCTTACACTGAGGTTTTCCAGCATGCTTTGTACCTTCCGGGCCTCTAGGTAGGTCATCAACAGTTCTGAGTCTATTCTGAGTGGAATCCCCTCCTTGAAAATTTTTAGCACTGTTCTGTGGATCTATAAGCTGAGCTCCTTGACCCTGATAAGGCTGAGCTCCCTGATTCTGAAAAGCCTGAGTTCCTTGACCCTGATAGGACTGAGTTTGTACACCTTGTGGACCTGGAAACCCTCTGACTTGACCCTGAGTACCTTGATTTCCTCTTCCTTGATTTCCAGAGAAACCTCTGCCTTGATTTCCCCTCATGAATCTCCCAAAGTTTCTAGCCAGCAAAGCCATTTCATCTGAACCAGCATTTTCCATCTCCTCCAACTTTCCTTTCCCTTTTGATGTTGCAACATGAAATGACAGGGCCTTTTTGTTCTTACTTTTCTCAGTGCACATCTCTGATGTCTTCATAAACCCCATCAGCTCATCTAGAGTAACCACATCCAGCTGAGAATTAATCTCCAAGTTCATGACTAAAACCGAGAATTTCTCAGGTAGTGACCTCTTCACCTTGTCCAAAACTTGAGCCTCAGTATATCTTTCTCCAAACTGGTGTGCTCTATGAATTAAATCTTTCAATCTAGTGCTGAATTCATCAACTGACTCGTGTTCCAACATTTCCAGGCTTTCAAATTCAGATTTGATCATTCCAAGTTTGATTTTTCTGACTGACATGGAACCTTCATGCTCCTTTTCAAGAGCTTCCCAAGCAGCTTTGGCAGTAGTACACCCCGAGATGATTCTGAATTGGTCATCTTTTACTCCATTATACAGAGCCCCCAAAACCTTACTGTTAAGCCTCTTCATAGCCTTCTCTGCATCAGTCCATGGAAGAGGTTTAGGAATAGTTTCACCAGCCGGATTTGTTGTGGTAGGTGGACTGTAGCCAATCTCAATCATATTCCAAGCATCATCATCAAGTTGGTCAATAAATATACGCATGCGCGTCTTCCAGTCCGGGTAGCCTCCATCAACCAGTAGAGGAGCTCGTGTGATGGATCCTCCTTCTTTGGCCATAATAAGCAGATCGGTCACTCACCTCGCAAGAGGATTAAAAGAGTGATTAAGCTCTGATACCAAATGAAAGTCCGTGCTTACTTGATCTATACTCTACCGTGTTCAAGTTTTAACTAAACAGTCAACTAATTAAAACTGTAAGTGCGGAATAAAAGAGAACACGATATGATCACCCAGTTCAGTGCAATGCACCTACGTCTGGGGGGCCGTAGCCCGTGGTAAAACCCTTCACTAGTTGCAATAAATATGTCCGGTCTATTACAAACTAATGGCTACTCTAGCAAGCCTATCACACTACCAATTGGCTACTCTAGCTTTGATAGTTGCTTCTATGATTACCTTCTTTTCCACGAAGGTGCGGCAAGGTCTTTCCCACCCGAGCTTTAACACACGTCCCTAGTGTTTTGTTATGGTTGCAAACCGTGGACTGCGTTGCCTCCTTGCTCGAAAGATAAAAACTCTGAATTACAGAATTTTGCTATTAAAATCGCCGATTGAGCACGCAACTGATGTCCTCCTTTTATAGCACAATGCCGTGGAAAAACTTCCTTTTTCACGGCTCTTGAATCCTTCCTTCAATACACTTCTATTCCAAATCTAAATCCTTGAAGAAAAGGAATTTATGGTTGTCTCAACTTCTATTTATGGAATATTTCATTCCCTGAATATTCCCATCTTAATACAGCTGCAGAACGCGTTGTAGACATCCATTAGGACTGTAGTTTCCATAGAAAAACCGCACACAATATTTCCTTCCATCTTTCAAAACCTGCGCTGGAACCTGGAAAATATTCTATCTTTTTCTGCCAACTGAAGTCATGTTGCAACATGACATTCCACAAAGCAGCCAACAAAAACTGGACTTTACAGATGTTGACAAAATTAATAAGACGGCTGTTTGGCATGTATATTTTGTAACCCGATTAAACCACAAGATCATATTTGTAGTTTACATAAACTACATACATTTGAATGAGTAGTTATTGCTGGCGTATAATAGGTATTCCCTCCGTCCCCATTTAAATGTCTCAGTGGAATAGTCAAAATTCTTCACACCATATTTAACCATTAATAACTTATAACATATAAATAATATATTTTCACATAAGATATCGTTAGAATACTCGTATGATGTACTTTTTAAAAATTAAAATTATTTACTTTAATATTAAATATAATTAAAGTTATTAATGGTCAAAATTGGTGTGAAAAAAATTGACTATTTCAGTGAGACATTTAAATAGTGACGGAGGGAGTAGCATTCAACTGACTCTGGTAAACAGTCAAAGATTACATTTGTAATGCAGTTTACTCTTTATAAACGAATCACACAGATTGTCACTGAAAGTTACGGAAATGAACAAATAACTCCATTGGAATTAAACAATTCTTTTGTTCTTAGCAAGTACAATCAGATTATACATGTTATATATCCATCTACATGTTAACCTGTTAACGTGTGAGATATGTACCAGTATTATACATTAGAGAACGGTCTCATGTAAGGTCCACTTATGGTAAAGACATATCACATTTTACAAGATTGTGATTTACTATACACAATTATTTTAATTGTTTGGGCCATAAAACATAAAAGGTCAAGGAATAAAGTGAAAAGATATTGTCCAAAATCTGAAAAATCAAAGCAAATGAGATCAAACCAAAAAAAAAGATCAAACTCATGTTTAAAAGCATCAGACTCAAACAAAAATAATTGCTTAGTAACTCCAATCTTGTAGAAGATAATCTACTTTTGACTTGCTCTTAGCGTAAGATGCCCTTATTCGAGACTTTTTTTATACACTATGGGCATCCTTATCAAATCAAAATAACAATTTAATTTGTCTCTTTATTTAATTTGTAGATACTACTCCATCAAAACTTTAGAGACCAACAACTTAAACACTTTATTGATGGCGAATACACTCATAAAATTTGTAAATATAGAACAAACATATTACCCAACCCATACTGGTGACAACCTAAATCTTAATGTCGACGATCCAAATGACTACACCAATGATCGAAACATCAAAATTAGCAACAAAAACTTGAGCGCTGGTGACCTAAACCTTAAATCTACCGTCCCAAATCTCACATCAAATAAACAAATTAAAAGCGAGAACGCCTCATCCTTGAATAATTTAATAGATTTTTACTATTACAGATGATATGTTTGTGTTTTGATATAATAATTCGTGAAACAGGGTTTGTTAGGTTACTGATTTGAACAACATAAAAATTATTTTTTTTAAAAAGAAAGTAATGTCTATATCATCTCAAGATGTTGGAAATTGTCTAGCAACGTTTGATAAAAAGAATTTAGGGGCCAATTCTCATACAAAATGATCTTGACTACCACTCTTAGCAAAACACGACACTAACTGTGGATTTGTATTGTCTCTTCTCGGTATCGGCATGCTATTCTACTTCAAATAGTGCATGATCAAATATTCTCCACTATCGGGAAACAAGAAGTCCTGTACATCTCCATGCATCATTTGTATCACTATGAGTTTTGATTAAAAAAAAAATCACTAGGGCCATTTATCCGAATATCTCTCCAATCCAGTTCTTCCAACAATTTTATCGCTTCTTATAAAGAATTATTTTTATATTAATATAAAATTGTTCTACACCCTCATCATAAAACCATTAAAGTCTCCTAAAGGAATGCAGCACAACACGATCCACCCCAAAAACTTCATCACTAGACTGAAAATTAGGAATTCGATATTGTACGGATATATTATCATTATTAGTTAAATAACGGAAGAATGATTATCTTGGACTTGGACTAGGAGTGAGTGACTATTATACTAGTCAACAAAAGTTGTCTAAATTAGCAAGCTGCACACGAGTCACCCACGACGCTCCCCCGGCCGAGTCAGGCCCAGATTCCGCTCAACGGCGATGTTGGCACGTGAGACAGAGGCCCGTTAAAGTCTGCTCAGAATCTGAAGAGCCCCAGGGTCCCACAAACTAGACGAGGGAGAAAAAATCAGCAAACCATATCCACCTGCAATTTGAATTTGAATTCGAATTTGAATTTGCATCTCATTTGGCATTTGAATTTCATCTGCATTTCAAGTCGGAACCAGTAAGACACAGAAGTGGTGTGGGATAGGTGTGGGCCCCATCCTTTTCCATGATTTGACTTTGACCAAAAAATAAAGCTCCAAAAACACAAAGAAGGATTAGTAGCCTCTCAAAGAAGAGGAGCCAAGAAAGCAATAAGCTGAGAAAGAAGCAAGAAGAAAAGTCACACTTTCCATCCACCTTCCTCACCCTTATTACCCATCATTTTCCACTCTGTTTCCAGCACTAATATAAACACCCCAACTCTCATTCTTCTTCTCTTCCCAACCAACAACACCAGCTGATTCTTGACACAAACATAGTCTTAGCTCTTCACCAGAATCAAGAAAAACCCAACAATAAAGCTTCGATTTTTACGAGGTATTGTCTCTATTCCCAATGACTTCTAGTACTCTTCCACTTGTTTTGCTTGCCTGTTATTGTATTCTTGTGAAGTTTCGATTTTTATGAGGTGGGCTTATGCTGTTTTTGAGGTTTCAGTTCTTGCATATTTGTTTCTAACTTTCCAGAAATGGGATTGAAAAGTATTAGCCTTGATGGTGATGGTGATGTCATGAGCTCACAATATTTGATTGGTCAACTGGGTTGCTTGTGTTGATGGTATATATGTTTGGCTTGTGTATTGAATGGTATTCTCTTCGTTCTGTTTGTAGGTATTTGCATGTGCAGTGGTTTAAAGGTGAACATGGAGGCTAGATATCAGCCAAACTTGTCGAAATTGCTTGAGTTTTCAGCCACGGATGATGTTTTTGGATTCATATCTGAGGTGGAAGAGAAGGGGTGTGATGTGAATGAGATGAGCTATTGGTATGGGAGAAGAATTGGTTCCAGAAAGATGGGGTTTGAGGAGAGGACTCCTATCTTGATTGCTGCCATGTATGGAAGCATCAAGGTTCTGAGCTATATTGTTCAGACAGGCAAGATTGATGTCAACAGGGCTTATGGATCAGATGGTGTTACAGCTCTCCACTGTGCTGCATCTGGAGGCTCGGATTCGGCGGTTGAGGTTGTCAAGATGTTGCTTGATGCTTCTGCTGATGTGAACTGTCTTGATGCCAATGGAAACAGGCCTTCTGATCTTGTTGCTTCCTGCTCCAAGTCACTGAGCAGCTTCAAGAGGAAGTCCCTGGAGATGTTGCTGCAAGGTGTTGTTTCAGATCTCTCTGATGGTGATGATGATCTGGGGAGCTCGAGGATTGTGGTGGAGAAGAAGGAGTATCCCATTGATGCATCATTGCCTGATATCAATGTAGGACTTTATGGTACTGATGAGTTCAGGATGTACAGCTTCAAGGTGAAGCCCTGCTCAAGAGCTTACTCCCATGATTGGACCGAGTGCCCTTTTGTCCACCCCGGTGAGAATGCAAGACGTCGTGATCCTAAGAAGTATCACTACACTTGTGTTCCTTGCCCGGATTTCAAGAAGGGAACTTGCTCAAAAGCTGATAATTGTGAGTATGCTCATGGTGTTTTCGAGTCATGGCTGCATCCAGCTCAGTACAGAACCAGGCTCTGCAAGGATGAGACTGGATGTGCAAGAAAAGTGTGCTTCTTTGCTCACAAACCAGAAGAGCTTCGCCCGTTGTATGCAGCCACTGGCTCAGCTATGCCCTCACCAAAGTCTGTTTCAGTCAGCTCCATGGACATGTCCACCATGAGTCCACTCGCACTTGGGTCAACCCCTCCCATGTCACCTTCATCCTGCTCATCTCCCATGGGTGGTGGTGGCAACATGTGGCAGGGGAAGATGAACCTCACTCCTCCCACTCTGCAACTGTCTGGAAGCAGGTTGAAGACGGCTTTGAATGCAAGAGACATGGAGCTTGAATTAGGGCTGGAACTGCTCAATCTCGAGAATATCAGGTCTCAGCAACAAAGGCAGCAGCTGATCGAGGAAATGGCAGGCCTTGCTTCACCATCATCCTGGATGCAGGACTACAGCAGGATGGGGGATATGAAGCCGACGAACCTCGACGATGTATACAACTCCATGGATCCATCTATGTTATCCCATTTGCAGGCCCTTTCACCAAAGGTTCAATCATCATCAAGCTCCCATTCCCAGATGAACTCTCCATCTGGGATGCGAATGCGCCAGAACAACATGAACCAGCTCAGAGCAAGCTATCCATCAAATGTTTCCTCATCTCCAGTGAGGAAGCCTTCGCCATCATCAGGGCTAGGGTTTGACACTTCAGGCGCCGTTGCTGCTGCTGTCATGAACTCAAGATCAGCCGCCTTTGCGAAGCGCAGCCAGAGCTTCATCGACCGTGGTGCAGTCAGCCACCGTGGAGGCGCTCCTGGGTTTGCAAATCCACCAGCAGGTCCCAACGTCGCAGACTGGGGATCACCTGACGGGAAGCTCGATTGGGGCTTCAATGGCGATGATCACAGCAAGCTGAGGAAATCTGCATCCTTTGGCATTCGCAGTGGGAATGCGAATGCTCCTTCCATGGTGAAAGATGCTCCTCTAAGAAATAGCGGGCAGTTCTTCAGCAGCAGCCCGGAGCAGAAGCGCAATGCGGGGTTTAACGACATCATGCCGTCGTGGATCGATCAACTGTACATAGAGCAAGAGCAGATGGTGGCCTGAATATCATATGAGGCTGCTGCTGTGCATTCATATATTCTTTAATTATTACTTGTATTCTTTTCAATGGCTGATAGTTTATATGTTAGAGAAGAGAGATTGGGATTTGGGGGTAGCAACAACTGATCTATTGTTTTTGATAGCCAATAGTTTGGTTGATTCAGGTTCTCAGGGGGGAAAGAAAGAATAATGTCAAACGTTGTTTAGTTTCCTTCCATTCCCTGAAACTCAGAGGGAGTGGCTCTTACTTCTACCATTGTATTCTTCAATACAAATATAACCTTCTAATTTTGTACCTTTAAACCTTCTGTTTGTCTTTTTTGTGTTAAGTATCCTCAACTTAGGTCCCCTTAATTTGATACAACTCATTGTGATTGGTACTAGGTAATTGATACTGATTGTTTAAATAAAAAAGTTACAACTTGACTGACATGTTTTCTCCAATTCAATATGATCTAAGTTAACATTTCTAATTGAAAGTTGAAACCATAACTACAAATAAAATAAATACGAATTATCGATCTGATCCAAGTTAACATCTCTCACTGAAACCATAACTTCAGATAAAATGAATTCGAAGCATGTTCTTCAACTTAAAATAAAATGTAATTATCCGAATTCAATATGATCAATTTCTTAAACTGACTAGCTCAATATCTTCAGTACTTCAGTTTTACATATTTAAATGATCAACGGCTAAATTAACCATAATATGGAGTACACAAAGGTGACGTCATTCCATCAATAAAATACCAAAGAGATAAGCCAATGAGACAAAAAAGTTAGAAATATTCTGAAATTATTGTGTTATCTTGCCTGCCCACGAATGTAAATTATTGATTTTTCTGGGAAGATGGCTGGCAATAGGCAACAATAATCTTTTAAAAAAACAAAAATAAAGGTTACAATATTATTGACTACAATAGCGCGTGGGTCCCAGTTTCCCTCCAGCGGCGAAAACAAAATCAATATTTGGCGAAAACAAAATACTATGAATATTCGATCAACGAGTTAAAAAAAAAAACCGGCAACTCACACAGTATTATAATATCAGCCGCCCATGCCGGCAAACTGCCTAATTTGCTTTAGACTAGTGATTAATTCCCTTTCAGTCAATAGAAAATTAATAAATTATAAAGCTGCTAGTATAAAATCATGAAAACTAAATATAAATATTAAATTGACAATTCTATTAGAATGGATAATGAAATTAATATAAAGAAAAGAAACTATTAGAAAAAATACGATTTGATCAAATTTATCGTAAGTTAACTATTCGTACTATTTTATTTTAATTTATAAACAGATGATACTCTAAGGCCCTGATTATCAGAGCTTATCTGTAGGTCAGTTTAGTTCTGTTCAGTGAAAATGTAATTTGATAAAATTCAGGTTAATTCAGTCATGCTGATTCCATTTTCAATACAACATTTTTACTTTAGTTCAGTTCAGTTCAATTTCATTCAGTTCAGTTCAGTACATCAAGAAATAAACTCTAGTAAACAGGGCCTAATTCCAGTACCATTTAATTCCAGTAGAAAAAAACTTGTACGTGTCCTTTTTCAGAGCATCCTTTTTTTCTCACCGGAATCAGCTCATCTCCGCCAAGGTTTTTCCCATTAACTTCCCGGTCTTCTTTTTCGCCACCAAATCTTCAAATCCACGTTCCGTCGAAATATTTTCTTGAGTCTGGTCTCCGATCCCGAGGCAAATCGGATCAAATTCCTCCGTTGAATTCGAAATCGCTGACAGTAATAGATCAAATTCTTTTTCACCACCAAAGTCTTATGTATGGGCTTGTAGAGTAGTTCAAAATCTGTTTGGTTATGTGGGCCAGCCTGCAATAACAACGACGTCGTATCGGATCAAATGGTCTGATTACCCCCCGCTGCTTCGAGCGCAGCTGGACCACAACGCAGGAACACCGCGTCGCTACCACTGTAAGGCAATCTTCCAGTTTAATTTTCATCTAAACTCTGCTAATTTCTGTCCACTGAGAATCGTGATATTTTATGTTTTTAGTTTCTGATTCGGATTCTGTTGTTATACTTTCTGTAACGCGAAGAATTATGTTTGTGCAATCCTCATTCCTTTGGCTGTTGCTCCTTGCTTTTACCTTAAATATTCATTTTTTCCAGCTTGGAAAGTGATTTCCAATCACCGCAAAGGAAATGCTCTCCGTCTCAGCAGGTTCTTACAACTTTCACTTGTTCCATGTTGCTTGTTTGGTTTTCAGACAATATTTTTGATTGTCGTATAATGGTTCAGCTGTTTTCTTCAGGTTTGAATGCCGGGACGCATCAGACCAGGTGGAAATTATGGTAATGTGTTTGTGTGTGTGTGTGTGTTTTTTTTCCTTTCTTTCATTTGAGTTGTTTGTTTAGCATTAGCATAACTAGTGAAATCAAGCTCAGTTTACTTTTTGTTGGAGTTCAGTGAGATTTAATCCAATGTTTGCACAAACTGTTTGATTTTTTTCATTTGATTGTTATACCTATGCCGGGTTAGAGGGATCAAAAAGCTACTATGATTTGACAAATTCTTTCTTTGAAATTTGCTTATTGTCTACTTTGATCTCAAATGCAGTAAATCGGGGAATTGTGATCTGTTGCCTTCAGGCCTCCCTAGGGGACGTTATGCACCGAAGATGAAAATGTGTGCCTCGATTCTAAACCAGTCTGCTGATTTATCTCTTAATAGTACAGAACCAAAGGAAACCAGACCCTTAGTTAAAATGTGTGGGATAATATCTGCAAGAGATGCTGCCCTGGCTGCTGAAGCAGGCGCGGATCTTATTGGGATGATTATTTGGCCTAACTCAAAGCGTTCTATTCCCATTGCCGTTGCAAAGGAGATCTCAAGGGTTGCACGATTGAATGGAGCAAAGCCTGTTGGAGTGTTTGTAGATGACAATGCTGAAACTATACTGAAAGCCGCTGAAGCTGCAGACCTTGAGTTCGTGCAGCTCCATGGCAGTGCTTCTCGGTCTGCTTTTCCTACTGTCGTGAAAGCTAGCCGTGTCATATATGTTCTTCACGCAAATGAACATGGAGAGCTCTTAAACTCTATTTCTGATGAAGAATCTTCAGCTGTTGATTGGATCCTGGTTGATAGTGCCACAGGTGGAAGGTAATATACTTCATGAAATGGATTAATTTTTGATGAAATGTCAGAAACACATTGGATAGGTTCTTTAGGCTGATGCATATGTTTTTGGATGGTTTTGCAGTGGGAAAGGTTTTGATTGGTCGAGGTTCAAGCTCCCGCCGATTACAAGTAAAAATGGGTGGCTTTTGGCTGGAGGGATTAATCCGAACAATGTATCCGAGGCAATCACAACGCTTAGACCACACGGAGTTGATGTAAGTAGCGGCATTTGCGCGACTGATGGCATTTGTAAGGATGAGTCTAAGATACACTCTTTTATGAATGCTGTCCGCTCTTCAGTACTTTTATCTGGGAATTTGAGACTGTAAAGACAAAATGAGATCAAAGTATTCTTCTTTTGGTTTGAACTATTTTGAGTAGTAGTCAATTCTATTTTAACACTAAATCCTCGTTTAAACCTTTTGGATTCCAAATTCGTCATTTTCCCTCTTTAACATTCTATTTTAACACTGAAATGAATAATCATCACTTATTATCATGAATGGTTGTCATGTTGATTTTATACCTTACCTGCATTTGGTAATTCAACATCTCACATAAAACAAAGGTTATCAGTTGTCACCTATAAAGACAACTCAAAAGGCATGGAAAATCTTGATGATTCTTACCATTCATAAGAGCTTTTAAAATCTAAAATCTGGAAATAGACAAAAAATCCACTGGACCAGAAAATAAGCTTAAGATTGTCTTTAATTAAACTATACCACTTCAGCTAAATAACATCCATCAGGACTTGCTCATCACATAAATTTACATGGAAAGATTGATCAAGAGTCCATCATCTAAACAAACTTGAAGATGCGAAAAGAAAACAAAAGCCTAATCCTCGTCCTCCATGGGGCTTTATGTTGATTTCTTCGGTCCAGCAAACTCAGGGTCGGTCTGATAGAACACAATGTCCCCAGTATCACTCACAAAGTGATCCTTCTTCATGCTGTTTACCAGAACTCCCAATAGGTGAAATGGAAGAGGCCATGATTTCTTCGGCTCCCTGTAGTACTTTCCAAGAACTGGCTTCGCGGCTTCAGTCTATCAAAAACACACACAAAATGTACGTAGAATCAGACTAAGTCTGCTGTACAAGCAACTTACAAACCTAAGACAGTGAAACATCCTTTCAACTTACAGCTTCAATCAGATTGTAATGCGGGATTTGTGGAAATAGATGATGGATCACATGGGTGCCAATGTCGTGGTGGATGTTGTTAATCCAACCATAATCGCGATCAAGGGTTGTGAGGCCTCCCCTCATGTAATTCCACTCCTGTCGATTAAACAAAGGAAAACCATACACTTGAGAATACAAGAGGCATTTCAATATTACTTCAAAGTTGACAGGTTTCTCAACATGCAACGAATGTTTTCCACTTGGACATTACTTAGAACACAAACTTTGACTACAGATTCTTTAAAAAATAAAAAGAGGCCTCTATTTGCATACCTTTCCACGGTACCATGGCAACTTGTCCTCATGGCCATGATGATGCAAGTAGGTAACTAAATCCAGCCACATCACAAAAGTCTGCATTCATCACAATTCACAAAGAATGATATGAATCAAGAACAACATTATCAAGAAAACATGGAAAAACTATGAATGGTATGAGTCCTAACCCAGTATGGAACGCCGTAAAGCAAAAGCATTTGAACAGGGCCAAGCACAAAGTTTAATCCTACAAGCAACCCAACCATAGCCGTCCAACACACAGATGAAGTGATCACATCCTTCTTTTCTTGAGGGAGAAAAAGATCACTGCTTGGGTTATAATGAGAGCCTTTCTTGCCAGGGCTTCTAACCCACTGAAAACATTTCAAAAGATGCAATTTTGTTAGCAATTATTGATGCAAGTCTTCATATTATTCATGTAGGAAGAAGGCACAATTTGCATGCTTACCAGATAAAAAGGGTAGGCCAGCAAAGGGAATGGCAAGGTAAACCTCAACTTCTTCGAAACCGCGTCCAAAGTGTTGTAAATCTTTTCGGGAATCTAAAAATGCACAATGAGGCAACAATCAATACTAAAAAACAACTAACTTTATCTTACTATACGAGGTTGGCTACACGCAACACATCATGCAATCATATTCAATTGGGACTAATGGGGCAACATATCATGAAATCGGATTCAATTGGGACTACAATCAATAACCAGAAGAAAAAACGAGAATGAAAAAGAGAATGAACAGACTGAAAAGAGTTACATACCGGGTGCCAAGATTCATCGTTCTCAACATGGCCATGGTTCTGATGATGAGTCCTATGGCTGATTCTCCTACACAATTCAAGAATCACAAGAACATTAATTTCTACAGTCAGTAATCTCAACCATGTATCCATAATTCAAATTGCAAGCAAACAAACATACAAACAAATGAACTTGATCACAAACAAATGAATGGTATCATAAGATAACTAACCAGCCATGATAGGGGACAAGAATGGATGAATGCAGAATGTGGCCAACAACACTGTTCAGGTTGGCGTCATTGGAAAAGCTTCCATGACCACTGCAAACACAGAAACCAAAAAAATCTGTAACTAAACACTCCCTAGAATAAAAATGCAAACTTTAAACAAGATAAACAAAAAGTTTCAGCATTTACCAATCATGGCCAAGAACAAAGAGAGCCCAGAACATGGTCCCCTGAGCAAACCAGTAGAGAGGCCAAACCGCCCAGTGGTTTATGTAAGCAGCCGCCCCTGCGAGCCCGAAAACCACCAGCACATCCCTCAGCACATAGCTCATGGACTTCCATGGATCCTTCACCCAGCAATGCTTGGGAATTGCCGCCTTAATGTCGGCTAGTTTGAAAGGCGGCGGAGCAGCAGGGTCGAACTCAGCCCCTTCCCCATTGCTCTTCCCTTCTTCTTCAATCTCCTGAATCCTCGCCGGCGCGCTAACCTTCAATGCCCAGCTCCTCTCCTTAATCCCGCCTTTCAAGGAAAACGAAGGGAGCCCCAGATCCAATTTCGGCGCCCTCAGACTGGCGGCGAAGTGATTCGCACCAGTCCTAGGTTTAGCGTAGATTCTTGGGAGCGGTTTCACCCCACATTCCGACAAAACCATGCCAACCATGTTGAGAGATGGAGAAGAAGAGAGAGGCCTCTCTCGTTAGGACCCCAGAGAGAGAGAGAACTAAGAGGACGAAAACAAATCGTACTTATATATACGATGATGAAAAAGGGTGAAGATAAGATAACACAAAAGGGCGATTCTTTGCCTCCAAATAACAGGCTGCTAAAACTCTCTCAACAACTTGTGTGTATTTGTTCTTCCTCCTCAACCTCAGAATGCCTGGTCTTAAATACTGCTACGTGCTCTCTCTTTCTTCTTTCTTTCTCTCAGTCCACCTAGAAGGTAAAAGGTTCCAGGGAAAACGTGAAATTAATGCGTTTCTGTTCCCACTGAGGATTGGGAAGAGCACTTTCTTTAATGCAAGTCTGACTTTTTTCCTCTGTTTCTCCGTCCTGGTAGATGATTCCCGTATGGTTCTTTGGACGGAGAAAATTGGACGGAGAGAATTGAAGGGAGACTTTAAAGATATTGGGTGATGGAGGCGGTGGTGCGCCAAGGCCAAACTTCAAATTTTGGCAAACCTATTTGCTTGCTTAATTAAGGCGAGGATTAATATTTAATAATTTGGCCTTCTTGAATTTTGACCGGAAAATGATGCAGGTTACAGATTCACACACTTGTGGTGTACACACTTGTGGTGGTCAAGTTTGAAAGTCAAACTAGCAAGTCACAGCCAAACAAACAAAACATGGGGATCAGTTTGGAATCTATTTTCTTTTCAAAGTTTGGGTGCTTAGTTAAAGTAAAACAAATTAAACAATTATAAAGAGTTTTTAGTTTTTTTTTTTTTGCCTAAATAACCTTATTCCCTAAACTAATTCCCAAAATAACACTCTTTTGAAACTAATTCCATAACTAATGTCATTGGACTAAAGTTTAATTAGTCATAAAATTCACAAATTTTAGTATATTTCAATTAGACCCAAAAATTTACCAAACCAACAATTACAAAGTTGTTAGAAAGTAATCTAGAGCATGATAGTAAATTGCAACGTAATTCAGGAATATATAACACATGATGAAGAACAATATCCCCAAAGCGTAAAGAGCCAGAGTAGAAGGCAGAAGAAACCGATCCATTGGGAAGATACACATTGATGGATGAATCGACAGGAGTAAGGTTAGTAAAGGCATCATTGGCACCCGTCATATGAGAGGCGCCCGAGTCAAGGATCCAAGGTAAATGAAGCTTGTCTGGCATATTGCCAGAAGAGTTATCTGAATTACTGAACTGACGTTGAACCGACCCCCATTGGTCATCGGAAAGATGCTGACCAATGAAGGATCGATCAAGAGGAGGATGACGGGAGGCAGCAGCAAAGCCCGGTGGTGGTGGTAAAGCAAGCGGAGTTGTGATGGCGGAATGGTGTTCCCGGCGGCAGATAGCGGTTTTCCGCAGCATTAGGGCTGACGGAAGGCAATTGAGCTCCAACCGGAGACATGGTAGCATCTCTACGGGCGCCACTAGGATTGAACGGACGGTGAGAGGCAAGGGGCAACGAATCCGGGATTATGTCACGTGATCGGACAACAGATTGAGTTATCTCCTCCTGAATAACAAGATTGTAAAAATGAAAGAAAGCAGCAACATCAGTCCGAGTAGCAGTTTCGTGGAGCAACCGATGTTCTTCAGTGAGGCGAGCATCGTTGAGGGAAATCATCGCGGAAGCGTCGAAAGTTGACATAACATGATTAATTTCAGACGAGATGAATTGCAGACGATCGGCACAGATTAATTGTGGACTTGCCGACTTGCAAAATTAAGGCACCATGTGAATATGGTACGTAGGAAAGTAGGATAAATATAGTTCAGACGTGCAAAACTAAGGGTTTAGGCATGCACCGGAAGTCTAGAAGTAATTAATATGGCCTGCAAAATTATTGTACCGGCGGGAGGGGAGGGTTTAGGAAAAAAAAAATTGTTTACGAAAAGTCTTTGAAAAGATCTGCTCTTGATACCATGTTAGAAAGTAGAATGATTGTGGTAATGATGTGTGTTATTCACCACGAGGGGTATGATATATATACAGTTACAAAGAGTATTCACCAAGAAAATGATTCTATCTATACAATCTAAAAGGGAAAAAGATATACACAAAATATTCCCTAATAAGGTCGAAGGTGACAACACATATTGCCAATTGGTTTTAGGATGAAACCCTGAGATCCATATAATTTAATATAGTATCAGAGCGGGTTCAATTTGGACCTGGGCCCTAATGGATTAACTGGGCCGGTGTGTGGATCCCCTATGGGCCGGTGGTATCTCCCTTAATTTAACCGGTGGAGTATTATCCTCCCTTTAAGCCGGTGGAGTACCCGTTACTTGCCCTTAAAATGACCCAATATGGGTTGTGGGACTAATTCCACGTTTGCACGTGAGTGAGCGTGTTAAGATATCCCACATCGGTAGCGTACGAGCCTAATAACTAATATATAAGGTCGAAGGTGACACGCCAATTGGTTTTAGGATGGAACCTGAGATCCATATAATTTAAAAAAGTTATGTCATCTCTTTACGAAAAGTGCTGTAATTTGGCTACTGACTCAAGGGTGTATCGGAATCCCCTCCTAGTAAACACTCGGTGGTGGCGCGGCAACCGGAGATTGTGATCGGATTCTTGATCATGTTGAGTTCGATATATTCTCCGGTGATGCTCGTGTGAAGAGGGGTTTGATGTTCTCAGTCTTTTTGGAGGCGGCGGATGGGGTTTAGGTGGAGGAGGATTTTGGGGGTCTTCATAGATTGAGCACTGGCCACTACCGTCATCTACTCTCATAGGGAAGTCTTAAATTAAAGCAATTTCTCTATGCAGGTCCATTTGTCTACTGCAGGTCCGTATTTTACCATAACGCCCCCTGATGGAACCCTATGATTTCAAGCCCATTTTTTGCCTTAACAATATTAGGGGTATTATGGTAAAAATACGGACCTGCAAGAGAAAAATAGATCTGCATGGAGCAACCCCCTAAATTAATCGCCTTAGTCTTGGAGGAGAAGAAAACACGCAATGCTGAAGATTCATCATTCATGCATGCTACAGAGTGTTTTGTTTCTCCACAAGAACACTATACAAATACTAAGTTACTAACAACGGAAATTCCATTTCTTCGGCTTGAAACATTCCAATTAAGAGTTTCTTTGGTTATGTGAAACCTGGTTATAACCTTAAACTTATGTATGTGCAACTTACTTCGGTGTTCATGTTAGAGGATCAGAATACATTCCCATAATCCCCTCACTTAAAGCCTTTGGTTTTGAACAAAATTGTAGTCTTCCCGGGAATTCCGATGCTACCCCATTCCCATCTTTACAGTTTTCTTGGTTCAAGTTTTGTGCCTGAAACTGAAAGTATTAAATTATGTAAACATGTGACAATTGACAAATACTCCATTTTTTCAAAAAGTAGACTAGGAAATAGCAACCATTAAGTTAATGATCCCTTTTTCTAACTTCTGATATCCTTCTCGACCTTGATACTCAAATTTGTTTGCTGATGATCGAGTGGAGAAGAAAACACACTTTATGCTGAAGATTACTAAAAAAAGAAAGGGACGTTATCAAAGCTCGGAAAAAGAAAGGAATAAATATTTCTCTCTGCGAAGACGGTGCCAGCACCTTTCAAACCAGAGTTTCAAGTCGATCAAAGGAAGAGACTTTTGAAAATGAAAGCAATGCTAAAGATTCTTATGATTTAGGCGAGGTTTTGAATTATCCTAGTTTGGAAGAAGAAATTGCTAGTTCTCGGACCTCTATTAATTCTTTTTATGCTAATGGATTGATCCCAGAATGTGAGTAGGAAACCAAATCAAGAGATGGTGTACGAGACACAGATAATGATACCGGCTGATGAAAGCAAGAGTGCAAAATGGGGAAGGGTTTGAGCCATTGATTCCGAAAGTAACAAAAGTAACAAAGACTCAACCCATTGATTCTTAGAATACCTAGGAAGAAATCTCTTGTAAAACCCCATTGATTCCGAGAATAGCTAGGGAATTAGTCTCCAACCCTTCTCTCGCAAGAGAACCAAAGTTTGGAAAAGAGTCACAACTCTTCAAATTTCATTCAATCTAATTCTCTTCTTTCCCTTGTGAAGGTTACAATTTATAGAAATTAAAAAAAGGAACATTCAAAGAATATTCTTAAACTCTATCCTAACATAAATGAGCCATAAATGAATTTTATCTTTCACATTAATCTCATCCAGATACAACGAATCTGGCCATGCACATCCGTCTTCATCATTCTCTCCATGTTCAGAAAAATTCGTCCTCGAATTTGACCGCGGAGTGATCCGTGAACGAAAAATAATATTTTCTGAATTAAATGGAAACAATATTCAGAGACATCTTCACTAGCATCAACATCAATTATATATGGAAGAAAATCTCCAAAACTATCTTCACCATCATCAACACCGAATAATGATTTTCCGAGATAACCTTCAACATATGGAAGACCATCTTCAGAATCATACACCGGAACTTTATATATTGGAGCAGCAAAGCCATCATCATCACAATCGCCAAACACTACAGCAGCATCAAAGTGATCATCTTCACCCTCGTCATACACTGGAGCAGCAAAACCATCATCTTCACAATCGCCAAACACTAGAACATCATACTCTAGTGACATAGGATCGATTTGGAATCTGATACCAACTGATGCAGCGGCGATACGTAGCAAAAGTAACAAAGACTCAACCCATTGATTCCGAGAATACCTAGGAAGAAATCTCTTCTAAAACCCCATTGATTCCGAGAATAGCTAGGGAATTAGGCTCAAACCCTTCTCTCACAAGAGAACCAAAGTTTGGAAAAGAGTCACAACTCAAAAGGTCGGTAAATTTGTGGGCCTGATTGAAATGTACCCTCCGTCCCCAAATAAATGTTCTACTGAAATAGTTAATTTTTTCACACCATATTTGACCATTAGTAACTTATAATGTATAAATAACTTTTTTCACATAACATATCGTTAGAATACTCGTATGATGTATTTTTTTAAAATAAAAATTATTTATCTAATATTAAGCATGATGAAAGTTATTAATGGTCAAACATGGTGTGAAAAAAATTGACTATTTCTATAGGACATTTATTTGGGGCGGAGGGAGTGTAAAAATTCGTGGATTTTACTACTAATTAAAGTTAAATTAGTTTCAGAAGAGTGTTATTTCGGAAATAAGGTTATTTAGGCAAATAACTCAATTATAAACCCGTTTAGTTCCGATTTGTTGGGTTTATATAGCAGCGATGAATAATTTGATTCTAGTTATTTAAGAATAAGTCTTGGAAGTGACGGTCACTATATAGTGACCAGAGACGGTGCTGGTGCTGCAAATATAGAAAATATTGCGGATCGGGTCGATTGGAATATGTGACCCGTATTATTCCCAGCGGTTACACGCGCCTTATCTATATTGTACTCCCAACTATTTCTCTCATTTCCCCCAAATTTTCAATGCCAGCCGTTCGCCGGATATCTCAGGTTCAGTAACTTCAGCGCTGACAAGTTCAACACTATCGCGGGAAACCTCCGACGAAGCGGTTATCATTCAATCTTCGATGATCGCGAGCTGAGATTTGGATTGGACCGTAGATTTCTTCTCATTGCTGTATTCTTCTTCTCGCCGGTCTCCACCGGCACGTACCTGCAATCCGATTCGGTCTGGATTTGCCGACGGACTGGGACGATTACAGCACCGAGTTAATTACGGCTGAGAATTCACTGACGGCTTGAGGTAAATTCACCGGCGAAGGTGGCTGAATTCGCCGAAGGATTCACCGAAGGATTGCGGATTCCTTTGAGTCGGAGCCAACATACAGCGTGAGGCATGTGCAGACCAACATCGCGATGGACCGGGTCAATCTGCGCAAGGCTAATGCCTCTGATTGATCATGGACGCCAATTGTCTGTCTCTGTCTCACTTCCTTTGGAAAAAAGGTTAGCTCTATATCCTAAGGGTGGCGTGGGGAGGAGCTAATTATTAAGTTAAAAGGCCTTGAAATAAAATATAGAGGAAATGTTTTAATCAAAAATATACTGAGTATTTAAGCTTTTGCTGCAACATTTATGTTTATGTCAATGTTTTTGAGCAACTCATGACTGTTTTAACCTAAAATATCCAGGTTTTAAACTAGGCATATTGCACCTTACTTACTTGCATGTTGTTACGTAAAACTCGTATGTTTTAGAATAAAAAACATACCTTTTATAAACAAGTGCAAAGCTGAGTCCTAGTTTATTTGTGGAGCTGTATAATGTTTCAAGCTATTTTGTGAATGTTTTAGCCTTAATAGTGCACCTTTGACTTGCTTGATGTTTTTCTGTAAAACCTCATTGTTTTATTATAAACAGTCTACCTTTTAAAAACAAGTTCAAACAATTCTTTTAGTTTTTGTGTAGTTGAGCAATGTAATGTTTCAAGCTATTTTGTGAATGTTTTAGCCTTAATAGTGTATCTTTTACTTGCTTTATGTTTTTCTGTAAAACCTCATTGTTTTATTATAAACAGTCTACCTTTTAAAAACAAGTTCAAACAATTATTTTAGTTTTTGTGTGGTTGAGCAATATAATGTTTCAAGTTATTTTGTGAATGTTTTATCCTTAACAATGTATCTTTTACTTGCTTTATGTTTTTCTGTAAAACCTCGTTGTTTTATTATAAACAACATACCTTTTAAAAACAAGTGGAAAACTAGTGTCTTAGTGTTTGTGTGGTTGAGCAATATAATGTTTCAATCTATTTTGTGAATGTTTTAGCCTTAACGGTACACCTTTTACTTGCTTTATGTTTTTATGTAAAACATCATTGTTTTATTATTAACAGCATACCTTTTAAAAACAAGTTTTCTTAATTTTTGTGTGATTGAGCTATATATTGTTCAAGCTATTTTATGGATCTTTTAACATTAATAGTGCACCTTTTATTTTCAATGATCTGTAAAATTTAGCTGTTTTGAGGAAAGCTCACTTTTTAGGTTATCAATGTAACTCTTTAGCTTATAAAATTAATGAATTATTTCATTTTCTTGTTTCTTGAAACTGAGAATTAAAGGAAAGATGCGTGCAGTGGACAAAGTCAAGAAAAACAGGAGCATCTATTCTGGCGGGGTCCACAGCTTTTCAGAATCAAGTGAATGCCATTTTGCACGCTCCAGCGCGTGATTTATTATAGTTTCAAAAATTACAATTAAGGACCTCCGTGTCTTTTAATTTATTAATGAGTCTGGTCACTATATAGTGACGGTTACCTCAGAGACGGACTCGTTATTTAATTAGTTTTGATACATATTTATAATTTAATTATATTCTATCCATGTAGGTAGAAGACTACCCCGTCTACTACCATTTCTTAATATTTTGATAAATTTGATTTTGATTAATCATGATAAAATTTATAAAATAATATTTTAAAAATATCTAAAATTAATTCAAGAGTATAACAAATTGATAATCAAATAACTAGAGTGTTAAACCAGGCAAGTGCTATCATGTTTAAACCTCACCATTATAGTTACAAATACTTGTATGAATTTAACTATGAGTTCTTTTAGGTCTATTATACAATAATTCATGTTGGGTAAAAGATATGTTTGATTAAAAAAATTAAATGGATCGAAAACTTATTTGGAGGGGGAAAATAGGTGCCTAAGAGCATCTCCAATGGTTGTGTTTTGGATTTGCTTGCAAATATTCTAAATGTCAAGCAGTACTGTTACACTGTTGTTTCTTGCCATGTCAGCAGCGGCCGTCAAGCAGTACTGCTCTACCAAGCAACACTGCTGCATTTAATATTTTTATTTTATCGATACGGCATATATTTGTGACTTATTTTTGTCTACGAGATTTGTTTACCAAACCATTCATAATTTACGAAATTTTACATACGATGATCAGGATATTTTATGCAGAGGTAAAATAACACGTCTTTGGTTGCATGCATCAATCCCTTTTATGGTTGTTGTAAAAGAGTATATATTTGCATTGCATCGATCCATCCATGATTTGATGCATATAAAATCATATTTTTAATTGTTACATAATATTTATTCGTGAAATAATATTATAATATAAAATAAAAAATATTTATATAAATTAAATAAAAAACATATTTTGAAAATTATAATTCCTAAACTGAAATTAATTTTGATATTTTCTTTGATAAATATTACTTATTATTTTATTTTTACTTCAATTTTTAAAATATTCGTAAGTATAATATATAAAATAATTTAAAAATAAAGAAACATGTGAGACCTATGAATTTATTATGAATGTAGCTTACCATTGTTAAAGTGTGTAGCTTACCATGTCATTAGCTTGAAAATTGACATGGCAAGACAAACTACACAATCATGTAGTTTGCCATTGGAGATGCTCTAACTTTTGGGTGAAAAGAATGGATTGATAACATTAACGACGATCGACAATGATTTGAATGATCCACAATAAATGGAATGATATCATTGTAAAAATTGAAATTTCGTGTAGGGAAGGGTGAGTATGAAAGGGTTGGTTTGGATATTTATGCCTAACTATTTCACTCATTCTCAACTAGTATGGAATGGTGAAGTAGGAAAAGTTTTGATATGTTTGCGATTAACTATTTAGATAATTTATTTCACCGTATCATCCTGTGAATGATCGAGTTCGATGTGCATTATGTTGATGTGCCTCTAATCTTGTTATGTGGATGTGATATTATTTTTCTTAATTGAATTGGAACGTTTTTTCTTCACTAATTTGTTTCTAGAAAATTCTCTAATCTTACGAGTGCATTTGAAAATTCTACCTTAGTGAATGGCTGACATATATATAATTGGAACAAAATACTACACCTAATATTACCACCCACGTTAATAGTAAATTTTCAAATTTACACTATCTAACTTAATTTGGTCTCTTATTTTTAAATTTTATAGTGCAATTGAAAATCACTTCATTTATAACCGGATTTAACCAACAACAAGTTAATATTTTATTGAGAATGACGCAGTGTACACCAATGAAACCATGAATAATGCCACCCTGATCACCGGTTGGTATTTATTCGTATGGACGGTTTGATTACCTATTTTAATTTTACATATAAGATGGAATTAAATGCAAATGGAAACTCATTGGATGATTGATACGTACCTAACTCTTCCATATAACTCACCATAAAATGATGGTGAGTTAATTCACACTCGTGTACAACAATTAATGATGTCACACTAATCAACCGCTGGTGTACCACACACTGATAACACGATACATATTTATTCAATATGAGTGTGTTTGATTACTTACTTTACATACGGTTTTTCTAACGAGTGCCCATGGGCACTCGTTAACATGGATGAGATTCCATGGATTATTGTGTAGTTAATCTTGATAAGTGCAGAATTAATTATTACGAACATCTATACATTAATTAGGTGTGAATGCATTGAATTTACGTGGTAAATACATCTGTTTGTCTTAATTACGTGGTAAATATCTATCTTTCTCAATTACTGTATACTTACCATTGGATTCTATTTACGGATAATTATATCAACGATAATGATTATTTATCGTACACATATTTAAAATTTACAGTGTCAGGTAATAAATATATTCATACAATTTAGTGGTTATATTTTAGTTTTTATAAACCCACCAACTATTACTATAACAAAGTTGTATTTAGATAGCTTTATAAATTTTATAAATAATGTATATGAATTTTTTTTGAAATAATACATGTAATAAACATATTAAATATTAATTAAACAATAATGAATTCAAACATTTAAAATATTGTTATTTTGGAAATTTTATCGAATGATATATTATTTTAATACCATAAACAAAATTTATTTTTTGAATTCAAATATATTGTGATTTCAAATGGAATAATATCAAGTAAAGATAATTAATATGTTTACTAGACGGATTTTTTTTCCAGATTTATGTGTACCATGAATAATCATCGTCAGAAGAAACCAAGTAGATGGTAAATATAAAGTAATTAAGACATACGGATGTATTTACCACGTAAATTCAATGCATTCACACCCAATTAATGTATAGATGTTCGTAATAATTAATTCTGCACTCATCAAGATTAATTACACAATAATCCATGGAATCTCATCCATGTTAACGAGTGCCCATGGGCACTCGTTAGAAAAACCGCTTTACATATACCAAGAAATTAAAGGCAAGTTGAAACTCATTGGATGATAGATAGGTGCCTGACTTTTTAATATAACTTATTGGATTGAAATTAAATACAGATTGAAACTCATTGGATGATGGATAGGTACCTAAGTTTTCGATATAACTCACTGTATTGATAATACTAGCGACAATGAATTGAATGATTGGAACAAAATAAAAATAAGTTTCATTTATTGAAGAGTCGCAAAATTGATGAGATAAACGATCATGAATTGAATGGTCGAGTTCGTTATACCTTGTTGATAAATCTAAACTTGGTTCGTTCGATATGTCTTTTTCTTTATTATGGAACACTCGAATGATCTGGTGTACTACCTACACCCACACCGGCGGCGTGTACTTAAGCTGCACTCCTCCGTTATCCACACCAGCCGCCTAACGGTTATCCACATCGGCCGCCTAATGGATTATACAACTTATCCCACATCAGCCGCCTAACGGTTCTCCACCCCAGCCGCCTAATGGATTATACTTACCGGTTCTCCACACCATCCGCCTAATGGATTATACAACTTACCGACCCGCCTAATGGATTATACAACTTACCGACCGGCGCCTAACGGTTTATACAACTTACCCTAATGGATTATACAACTTACCGACCGGCGCCTAACGGTTTATACAACTTACCGATTACACAACTGCCACATCGGGTTAAAAAATATATTATAAGTGCATTTAGTATTTGATATTTGATATTTTGACAAAAAAAAAACATGTGATATAGAAAATGTTGGGAAATATATTTTTCATTGTTGTTTATTTACCGGTAATCAGTTTGAATGAAATTGTGGATCAAAATATATTTTGAATCAAACCTGGAATAAAATACTTCACATAAAAATATTATATTATTAAGTTACAATCTCTCCCAATTAATAAATTTTCAAAATTTTACTATTTAATTTACTTTACTCTAACACTCTGAAATATGAAATTATATATGAGCATTTATGCAGTATACAAACTTTTTGAAAAATACACAACCTTAGCAAAAAATCGTTCTCTTAATATTGGAAATGAACCAGGTATAGAACAAACATAGTAAAGAAAAAAACCACATTAACCTGGAATTTCTTCCAAAAGTTAATCCGAATTTCTAATTTTAAGATGAAGAAGAAAATAAACTAACTCATCAATGTTGACTTTTATGGGTGTAACCTTCTCCGAAATATAGAAGTCTCACTAGAAAAATGTATTTATGTAAAATATACATGCAATCAGGTACTACTATCAACTACAATTAGTTTTGCAGCATTATATTGTGGTATCAAAAGTTCCACCATTTCCGTTGTTCCATCTTCTTTGCAAGTTCGCTTGCCAGAGATGCAAAGTTCTCAGATCCACTTTGAAGTTCTGCAGTGCGATCGCTTAGTTTCTGGTGACATAGCAAGTAGTAAATCTGTTAAAATAACTTATTTCCAACAACAGAGGGAGCCTTCTATATAGTAAGCCATAATTTATGACAACAATGTGGCAGAACAAGACCAGAAACAAAGAATCAAATGCAACCCAGCTCAGCTTTAAATAAATGAATACCTGGAGCCTCTCTCCCCGTTCTGCAAGTTTATTTCTTGCTTCTGCAGCAGCAGAGGCCGCGTCCTAAGGATATAAGTTACACAAAAATGTCACAAATAAGTAGCTAGGTCAGTTATTAGTAATCTGGAATGATGATTACCCCTGTCCCTGTTGATCGATATTTTGCTATAATTTCTTCTCGTGTCCTAGCTTTGGGTTTTGTATCGGTAGTACCGCCTTCAAATAGCTTGTCCCTGGCTGTCTCCTCTGAATTAGTAAAAGAAAGGTCTTAGGCCCATTCAAATGAAAGTGAATCTCAGAAATAAAAATCTCTAGATACCCTTTCTGTCATTGTTGTTGCTATTCGATGATGATGATGTAACCACCAAAGGCATTTTGTCATGGTTGCTATTAGATGATGATTTAACTACCAAAGGCTCATCAAGTTCAATATCATCTGTAACCCAATAGATACAAATGAATTAGGAATATAAAAGCCAAAAAAACAGGCAGAGGATTAAGGTCCTGGTCATTATAGTATACCTATGTTAAGATCCAACTCAAGGTCATCCAAACTGCTTGAAAATGGAGTCCTAGATAGTATGGCCTCCAGATGAGAGAGAAAATTTTCCAGAGTATCAGAGTTATTTACCTCGGCCTTAACTCCTTTCAGCCCCTTCACTATACCACCCAAAACACCAGGGATGGAATTCTGGCATCAGAAAGCACAAAATTCAACAGAGCAGCAAAGGTTTTGTTGAGCGAGTCAGAATATACACTGATAAAGTTTCACTACCTGCTTGCTCTTTTGAATTGGTGGGAGAAAGATGGTGGTATCTGCAGCCGCTGCAAGGACTTTATCATGAAGACATGGTAAAGACTCTGGAATCCTAACCAAACAGTATATTGGGACATTGTAGGTCAAACAAACACGAGGACAATATAAACTTACAAAAGTTTAATCATCCAAATAGTTAACTAGAATCCATACAGTAGGGAAAATGGAGCACAAGTAGTACCTGAAGTCATTTTCAAAAGCCAGAAGAGATACAATGGCAAATTCACTACCACTGACCTGATAAGATTCACAATATAAAGTTTACTCAAACATCTATGTGTCCAGACAAATTCTTTTGCATTATGCTGAGTATAAACTACCAAACTCACTTGAGTTTATTAGGTACCACTTCTGTAAATCAAATTCATACTTTTATGTACATGCTTGCAAAAAGAAGAAAGTACATGCTCAACAAAACACATAAAAGACAAACCAGAGTAATATGTCCTTTATCAGAAGAACTCATTAAACTATCCATACTAGTCTTGAAATTCCATCGAAGAATTGTTGCTAATGACGTGCTGCCCAACACACTGAAATCTGTGAAAGACCTTCCACACAGATAACAAAATAAACAGTTCAGTATATAGCTTATTCCAGTAACCAAAGTTAAGAGAACCACGATCAACTGATCAAGAATCATTGGTTTAAAAAATTTAAAGGATTAACCTTATTTCAATGTCACCGTTCTTATATACTATAATCAGTCCATGTTCTTTTCCTTCTCTAGAGAAGATTGCAGTCCATGCACAAGGTTTGACAAGACTTAGTTCATAGATGCAATTACGCTCACCCTACAATAGGAAAAACTAGAATGAATTGCTGATAGTAAAACAAAAACATAATTTGAAATCAAATGAATAGCTGCACCTTAATCAGAGAACTTGAGGAGTAGAGATGCAAAGCATTTTCAAGACATAGCAGACCCACTGAATTGTCACTTTTTTGTACTAGATTCAGCTTTGAACTTTCATTTTCCACTGGATCACTTTGACATTCATGATCGTCTAGTTCAGCTTTCCCTTTTGCTTCAGAATGCTGAGAAGACAATGATTCATGGTCTTCAGACCCTTCTGAAATACATTCATCAGTCTCTCATAACAAAGAGGTCTAGATTTAGAAACAAGCACATCAACGTGCATATAACTCATGTCAGATACAAGGATCAATACTTGCCTAATAGGTAAAAGGAAATTCCAACTAACTCTTCCTCTGAATGAGTTGGCAAATATATTGGCTGGCCCATCATATTGCCTGTGCTACAGTCCACTAACACAATGTTTGCATCTTTAGTTAGAACAAACAGCACTTCCTTACAAGATCCTCCATCTTCAGATTGCTTGACGTTTTCAATGTCTGTAATCGTTTTCACAGCCAAGGAATTTATTGTAGATCTGGGGCTGATTAATGTGTCTGTAAGAAACAGTACTGCTGGAGAACTAGTTTCAAGCAAAGCAACCTGTAACCCAGAAAAGGAGAAACCTCTCAAGAATTTATTAAATAATTAACTTTGAAGATTAGTTCAATAAATTATTCTGGGTGATAGTAAAGTTAGACACCTATGGTAGTTGTTTAAGTACCACGTTTAAATCAACAATTTACCTGACCACAATCAAGACCAACTGCCAGTCTATCTCCTGATTTCAACCACACTAGGCTACGAACAGGAGATTTTTGGAGGGAAAAAACAGCTCTGATATGAGAGCCACTAGAGCGAGGCTGGTCCACAACTGTAAAACACTTAAACTAGTCAATCTAATGGCAAATTGCAAATGCCAAGGAGTGAAGATCTAAGAAAATGTAGCACAGTTTTGCAAATATAACTTAAATGCCTGTACACATGACGGGAAAAAATAGATACAACCACAAGAAGAAAAAGATCAGAAAATCGGAACCACCAATTCACAACAAAATAGAAATACAAAATTTTACTGATATAATAGGTATCAACTAGGTTCAGAGAAATTGACCATGAGCTGTGGAAGCTCAAGGTGATAGTATTACGCATCAGCAGTCAACCTTTTTTAAAAGTATTGCATTTAAATAACAAGTTGCCCAAAGTCGTGCAAATATTAAATAGTATCCATGTTATCCAAATCCAACATGTAACTAGTAAAAAAGCGAAAACATATTAGGCTAGTAAAATCTCACCCTCCTGATCTGTTTGTGTGACCATGTGAAAGCTAGGTCTATCATAAGTTCCATCCAGACCATAAAGGAAAACCTGAAAAACATGGCAAGGGATAAGATGTTTAGCTAAAGAAGGTCAGTGCAAGATAATAAACACATTTTAGTAAGCAGGATCAGATCTTACGAGACCAGATTCATTGCCAACAGCCAATGACAAAGAACTGGAGGAAAACTCTAAAGCTGAAATCGCTGTACTTGTATCAGCAACATTAATAACCCCAACCTGTACATAGCATGATTTAGTTTTGTAAAGGACTTGAATGAGTAGCTTGATGGGGTCAATGAAAGCAAAAGAGTACCAGATTCATGTACAACATAAAGTAATATTGTGAGGCACAAACCTGAACATCGAAAACAAATATGATGGACAAAACTGGATGTGTTGCATCCCATATCCGCACAAGTCCATCCTGATAGCCAGCCACATATATTCTCTCAATGCCAAGTTCTTCACTCAATGACAGCTGACCAGGAACACCACCAGTAAAAGGCCACCTTTTACTACTGCCCATAGTCTGCTCAGCTGGAAGCTTTGTGGCTGCAGCTGTCTAATGGAACATTAAGTCACTAAGGGAACATCACTCAAGATTTAACTGGATTAGAATGTGGCATACTCATAGAGCGACTCGTACCTTAGCAAGAACCCTTGAATAATTGGCACCCAAGGAGTAAAAGTTTCCGACTGTCAGTCTTGGTTCAGTTACAGGTATGGCTGCTGGATATTCAACTGCAAGAGCCGAATGCTTCGTCTCTGGCTCAGACTTCAAGGCAGAGAGACGATCTTTGTCATAAAAATGTAGTTGGCCAGGGTTGGTCAATACCAATAGGGACATGGCATCAGTTTTCTCTAGTTCGCCAGCACTTGCAATGATCATCATATCGGAAAAAGATCCATAAAGGGGTAGGTCAATACGGTGAACACATTTCAACCTTGCCATCCCAGATGACCAATCAAGATCAATTATCTGTCAAATAGAACGGACTAGAATAAAATTCTGCAATATTGGAACACGGAAAGGAAACAAAACTCCTCCATTTTTGAAAAGTTTGCACATGAAAACCTGCTATTGATAGTAAGTATGCCATCCGAACAATGAAGAGTAAGATCATATTAATGAGAAATTACCGTCAAGACTTCCTCAGATCCTATTTCTTCACCACCATAAACAAAGAGTAGACCTCCAAATCCGTTTTTGGCCTTGTTCGGGGACCAGTGCAGAACAATGACAGGGAGCCTTCTGTCAGAAGATGATAGCTGTATCTTAACAACTTTATCTGATGGCTGCTGAACTGCTGCTCCTTTACCAGTATCAGGAACTGACAAATTCCAGAGAAAAATATCTCCATCAACATAGCCCACAGCGAGGAATGACCCATCAGTAGATACCCAACAAAGAGAGCTTATTTCCTTCTCTACATGTTCATTATCAGATGAACTATCTTGAGGGTCAATGCTCCCATCATTTGAGGATCCAATGACTATATCATGCTTCAATTGGAGGTCCTTATTTCCTCTAACAAGAACAGCTTTATCTTCAGTAAGATCCCAGAGAACAATCAACCCATTCTCATAAGCAACCATAAGCCTGGAGTGAAAATATAAACTTCTGAGAAAAAAAATGTAGGTACATGGTAACCCAAATATATGATAACCCATTGAGAATAAGAGCAGATATCAGAAAAACAAGACAGTCCTAAGCTGCTGCTAGACCAAATGCAGACATTTTCGGTGCACTTTTCTCACCTATTTCCATTTGATGAAGGCTGGGGGAGAACACCTACTATTGATTGGTTGAATGAAGAAGAAATATTTGCTGCTTCTAAGAAGAAGAAACAACAAAAGCAATTGTCAATACACAGATTAATAAGACCTGCATGGACTTCATTTTCACAAAGAGTTGAAAGTCACAAATTTATATTAAATTCGATAAGAGCCACAAAACCTAACCTTATGTAAAGTGAAAACAAGAAACAAAAATGTGGGGGCAGACAGACCAACCTTACGTTTCATAAGATACAATACAAGCATTTCTAGGTAAGCTTAGAACCCTGGAAAGTAATATTTTCAGTTGGAATGGCATAGGAACTAAGGAATTGATATATAAAATGTATCAAGTAGAAGACTGTAAACCACCTACTGATTAAAAGCAGGTCGAGCTGATAGAATAAGTTAAAAAAACCGCTTAAGGACATCAACATTTATTTACTAGTCCAGGAATGATATTTTACCAGCTACAAGATTTGAAGGAACATAATAAGGTAAGTGAGTAATTGTCCCTGCCTCTGCATCATACTTCAGGGAAGATAAGTATCCATACTCGTCTCCTAAATACCTGTACAAAGTCAAATAGATAAAATCACACTACTTTCACCCTCCATCTACTGTCACATTTAGTACAAAAATAATGCATATTTAGTAACTCTTACATGAAATGGGTACCATTTATAACCGAGAATGAAGTAATATTAGATTCCCATTGTAAACTAGAGGAGATACTCCTGCTCTCTAGGTCCCAAACCTGTCAATATAATATTCTATGAGCAGTTAAAAAGCAATGTGTATTGATGGGGATAAAGGATAAAATGGTGCGTTAAGGAAGGATCAATTGCTCAGGAAAAATCAAATATTCACTAGATATATACTGCACAGGCCACAGAACACGTACCTGGATTTCATTTTCATTAGAGACACTCACAAGAAAGCCTTGATTTTGTAGAAACTGCAATAAAATAAAATTAATATAATAAATAAGCAAGTACATTCACCACCCGTAATTCACTAAAGAAGTGTAAAAAGTTCATACATTTTATTTCAGAAAGTCCTCGTTCTTCAAATCAATAAACAAAATAAATTTTAATGCTATAATAGTAACATAGCTAGAAAGGTTTATTCACATAACCTCCAAGTGTTTAAAAGGTATTGGCCTCGGAGACATAAGAAGGCCTTCAATGTTATCACCCCCGAAAACCTTAATCCGGCCATCGCTGAGAGACAAGCATAAAATAATTACTACTTTGCAAGTTTTTCGACTGATTTTAAAAACTAAAACAAAACTGCAGATCCTAGTTCGATCTTTTGTCACCACTCACAGGGTTCCAATAGCTAATAGTCTCTGAATGTGATCAAAAGCCAGCACAGAAGCGGTTGACGGAATGCCGTAGTGCACAGCTACACGCGGTTCCACAATAGAGGAACTATGACTTTCCTACAACGTGAACAATCCAGTAGGTTAGCTGAAAAATCCTCATACGTTACATTACTGTTTCTAAAATTTAAACGGCTCTTTACAGAACTCTTCCATCAGCTCAACACCTCTGGTGATTGGCGGGAAATAATGTCCATCGTTATTAGTTTTGGGGGCATTTTTCAGGAATCAATTATTTAAAAGATAAACACAGATTCGAACCAGGTGAAGACGCGATCGTTACCTGTGGCGGTGGACGGGGACTGAGCTTCTGAAATAAATTGGTGAACATCGCCGGATGATCGCCGGAGACGAGAAAATGATAACAATAAGCAACTGAAATTTAAAATGGGTTGGCGTGTGAACAAGTCTAATCAAACTGATGAAACGACGATAATTGGGAGTGACGGACGATTCAGTCTTTTTTATGAATTATATATTTGATCATCACAAATATTGGTTTTTTTTTTTTTTTTTTTTTTTTTTTTGACAAACACAAATATTGGTTGATTTTACTATTTTAGTGCTCGAAACAAAGTAGAAGCTGATGTTCTAGATGTATAATTATTATTTTTTAAAATACTGATGATAAGAAAGTGAATATTACGAATTACAAATTAGCTAGGAGACTAGGATAAGAGCAAGTCCAACAGGATCTCTATAATAGAGATTTTCTATATTTTTAGAGTTTTTTGTCTCCAACAGATTTGCTATCTCAATCTCTATTATAGAAAAATGATGATAGAGAAGATTTCATTCTCTATATATGCATAATGAGAGAGTAAATTTGGAGAACGAAATTTATGGGAATTGAATTAGAATTCCTATTTTTAGTAAATTTTTGAAAACATATTCCATTTTCCCTCTAAAATCTCTAAAATAGCAAACATGTTGGATTGGAAGGAAAAATTTATAGCAAATATCACCTTTTTCTCTACTTTAGAAAAAGATTTAGAAAACCTGTTGGACTTGCTCTAAACAAATTATTTGATTACTGTATAGGGGTTTTAATTTGTGTAGACAAAGGCCCTGTTTACCAGAGCTTATCTGTAGATCAGATCAGTTCAGTTCAGTTCAATTCAGTTCAGTTCAATTCAGTTCAGTTCAGTTCAATTCAGTTCAATTCAGTTCAGTTCAGTTCAGTTCAGTGAAATGTAATTTGATGCTATTCAGGTTAATTCAGTCATGCTGATTCTATTATTCGATACATCAATTTTACTTCAGTTCAGTTCAATTCAATTCAGTTCAGTTCAGTTCAGTCAAGAAATAAGCTCTAGTAAACAGGGCCTCAACCTGTATTTTATAGTTTTATAACTTTCCCTTTTAAGTAAAATTCTTGTTTCCTTTTTTTAAGTATAACCTTTTATATTTAATCTAAAACATCTCGGCCCTGTGTGGTTCGCTTGGTTTTGGGTTTTGGTTTTGGTTTTTGGGTTTTGAGCAAAACCTGGTTTTAGAATTGGGTTTGATCAAAATCAGTTTTGGGTAAAACCTTGTGTGGTTGGAAGGTTTGGGTTTTGGGTTTTGAATTAACTATTATTATATATACTTTTTAGGAAAAGTCTTGGGAGTGACGGTCACTATATAGTGACCAAGACTACTTTTTAAACTTTAAAATGCGGAAGGATTGAAGTTGCAATTTTGCAAAGTATTAAGTTTTCACGTGCGCGTGTAAATTATTGAACAAAAGGTCAAACCTCGCGCGAGCAATTGTTGGCGACCTTGGTTGATAGGCTTTTAGTTTTACCAATTTTAATTCCACATTAATTTATACTGCTTTCTCAAGGTCGGACAGTCCAAAACAAAGCCAGCACACATGATTTCTTTTTCTTTTTATTTTTATTAAAAAAAAATATTGGATTCATTTCATTTGCCTTTTGTACTTCTAAACTAAACATCAGATCTCTTATATTAAAAATGTCACGTTTTAAATTAAAAATGTATCTTTTATATGAAAACGTAACATTTTTAAATATATTAAACATGAAAGTTTTAACATGTAATATAAACGGCCAAAGTTAAAATATCAAGGTGTTAACATGGAACACTAATGTTAAAACATGAAGGTTTTAACAAGGAACATAAACTGCAAAAAAGTTAAAACATGGAGGTTTTAACATAGAACATAAACGGTAAAAGTTAAAACATGAAGGTTTTAACATGGAACATAAACGGAAAAAGTTAAAACATGAAGGTTTTAACAAGGAACATAAACTGCAAAAAAGTTAAAACATGGAGGTTTTAACATAGAACATAAACAGTAAAAGTTAAAACATGAAGGTTTTAACATGGAACATAAACGGAAAAAGTTAAAACATGAAGGTTTTAACAAGGAACATAAACTGCAAAAAAGTTAAAACATGGAGGTTTTAACATAGAACATAAACAGTCAAAGTTAAAACATGAAGGTTTTAACATGGAACATAAACGGAAAAAGTTAAAACATGAAGGTTTTAACAAGGAACATAAACTGCAAAAAAGTTAAAACATGGAGGTTTTAACATAGAACATAAACAGTCAAAGTTAAAACATGAAGGTTTTAACATGGAACATAAACGGAAAAAGTTAAAACATGAAGGTTTTAACAAGGAACATAAACTCCAAAAAGAGTTAAAACATGAAGGTTTTAACATGGAACATAAACTGCAAAAGTTAAAACATGAAGATTTTAACATAAAACATCAACTGCAAAAAAAATTAAAACATGAAGGTTTTTTAACATGGAACATTAACGGCAAAAGTTAAAACATGAAGGTTTTAACATGGAACATAAACTGCAAAAAAAAGTTAAAACATAAAGGGTTTAACATGGAACATAAACGGCAAAAGTTAAAACATGAAGGTTTTAACATGAAACATAAACTGTAAAAAAAGTTAAAACATGAAGGTTTTAACATGGAACATAAACGGCAAAAGTCAAAACATGAAGGTTTTTATCTTTCTTAAAATGTTGTTGTTTAATAGTGAAAGGTTGGCATTAATGAGTGAAAGGTTGTATGTTATTTGTATATGCATTTTTGTCTTTTTAAAAGGTTTATGGTTAATAGTGAAAGATTGAGCATTTAAGAGTAAAGGTTGTCTGTCATTTGTATGTGCATTTTTATCTTTTTTTAAGAGGCTATTGTTTGATATTGAAAGGTTAACATTTAAGAGTGGAAGGTTGTATATAATTTGTATATGCATTTTTTATATTTTTTAAAAGGTTGATGTTTAATAGTGAAAGGTTGACATTTAAGAGTGAAAGATTGACACTTAAGAGTGAAAGGTTGTATGTTATTTGTACATGCATTTTTTTATCTTTCTTAAAGTTGATGGTTTATAGTCAAAGGTTTACAATTTAATAGTAAGGGGTTGTTGTTTAATAGGGAAAGATTGACATTTAAGAGTCGTAAATTGGACTAGTACTAATTATCTAAAACCTAAAGTTGTAAATTAAAACATGGAGTTTATAACTTAAAACATGAGTATTTTAAAACAAAATTTTAAAAAATGTTAATCATATAAAAAATTGAATGGGTGTTAATTTATCTATAAACATAAAGTTCTAACTTAAAACATAAAAATTATAAGTTGAAACATGAGAATTTTAAAACAAAATTATTAAAAAACTTGGAGTTTTAAATTGAAAGGTTGTAGAAGTGGAGTTTTTTTAATTAAAAAAAGAAATAGTAAAATAAATGGAAATACCAATGGAGGTAAAAAGATGGTAAAGTTGCAACAGTAAAGAATTCACTACACTCAAATCCGGAGACTCCGGACGCATCTGTAGTTGTACATGCCTAAGTGGGTCCCACAATTTCTAAAATGGTGCGTCATTTCAGCAAATATGCCACGCGCCAGCGCGTGATTTTATCACTTTTTTGGAAATTGCAAATAAGGACCTCCGTGTCTTTTATTTTGTAAATAAGTCTGGTCACTATATAGTGACGGTCACTCAGGAGACGGACTCTATTTTTTATTATTTTAGTTTTGGATTGAAAATTTGACATGCCATTTGATTTTACTTAGTTATTCATAATATTTTATTAAATAAAAAATTTGGTATATTAGACCGGGCCAGATAATATTTTATAAAGCATTTTATATCAGGTTGGGTTATGAATTTATGATCAAATATAAATTTTGAATTTTTTTTGACCCAACCTCATTTTACATTGTTTGCACAAAAATTTTAATTTTAATTTTGGATGGGGTCAACAATTTTAATTTGACTCCAATAATTCAAATAATGCATAGCTTTAAGTTCAATATAATATTAAAATAATAAATCGTCAATTTTTGAGTAAAAAGTATAAACCCAACCCAAGACTTATTCTCTAGATGAGTGATATTTACATTTTTTTATTAAGGCCCTGTTTACTAGAGCTTATTTCTTGATGTACTGAACTGAACTGAACTGAACTGAACTGAACTGATCTATAGATAAGCTCTGGTAAACAGGGCCTAAGAAGGGTCAGATGTTAATTTTTGAAAAAAAGAAAAGAAACACAATTCTAACTTGACTAAATTTTATTATTTTAAAATTAGAATGAGATTATAAATTTTGACCCAACCGTTCAGGGTATACAATTTTAACTCGACTAAATACAAAAGACAAAATCAAGTGTGTAGTTACTAAACTATTTGTAATGTTCTTTTAAATGGTCAATTTTGGGTCAAAACACAATTTTTACAAAATTGATTTTTTCACGTTAGAAAATGTAAATTTTAATTATAAATATTTAATTTTAGCGTATTTTAATTATAAAATGATCAACTATCAATCATATGTTTATTACCTATGTAATATAATAATTTATAAAAAACTTATTTTATTATATAATTTATTAATAAAAAATTACTTTTTATCTTATTTTATAAAATATATTTAGTTTACTATATATTTGGCCTAGTTTTATACAAAAAATGAAAAAATAAGAAAAATATAATTTAAGATGAAAAGTCAAAACCTTGTCAAAACTTGGTTTTGCACCAAAATCCAAAACCTTGTGCGAAACAAACAAAACCCAGTGCAAAACCCAGTGCAAAACCCAAAACCAGGGCAAAACCAAAACCCAAAACCTGAACCACACAGGCCCTCGTCTTTATCTCAAAACCTTTAATCTTATAATATTTACTATAAACAGTGAGGGTTGTCGAACGTTTAAAACCCCCTGAATGGACCGTGTCTTGTTGTCGAATTCATAGGCTTTGTTGCTGCTTTGATTATGCTTCCGTATCACCGCCGCAGCTCCACGGGACATGGAAGCACCCAATGGGTAACTGTGCAAAACTCTGTTTTTCATTTATTAGTGGTGTTATCATTGCTTATTATCGCAATTTTGTTGTTTTAATCCAGAATTGACCTCATTTTCCTCACCGCCGTCCAAGTGGGAGATTTGCAAAAGCTTCAGAATTTTTTATTCATTGCTGGTTTCGATTGTGTTTTATGTGCTACGTTTGATTTTTCGCTCCCCGTCTAAAAATTGTGGAGGTGTTTGAAAATGGGGAAGAAACAGGCTGCCTGAGTAAATGGATGCCGGAGCAGATTCTTGAACGAGAAAAGACGGCGGAGTTTTGGGATGAAAGAGATAAGATGCGTTTAGATGGCAACGTTTAGCAAGGGTGTTTTAAGAAATTGGATAATTTTTTTTGCTCCGGCAACTACTTTTTGCTCTGGCAATAACAATACCCAAAGTCCCAAACACTAAGGTCATGTTTACTAGAGTTTAATTCTTGATGTACTGAACTGAACTGAATTGAATTGAATTGAACTGAAAATTGATATATTTAAAAATGGAATCAGCATGACTGAATTAACCTGAATTTCATCAAATTACATTTTCAATGAACTGAACTGAACTGAATTGAACTGAATTGAACTGAACTGATATACAGATAAGCTCTAGTAAACAGGGTCTAAATCAGCACATAACACCATTGAGCATAACATAATTATGTCCTTTGATATATGAAAAGGCAAAATTTTCCTTAATTAATTATAACAATTTCACTAAAACTGAACAAAAAGATGATAATAATAAATTAGATAGCAATTTATTAAGTTTGATGATTAAAAAAAAAACTTAGGTGATCAAAGTGAATATACATCGATAAAGTTTGATGATCAAATTTATAATTTTTTCTTTTTAAAGTATATTAGACACCACACTAATTGTTGAGTAATTCCGACAAGTAATAATGCATGCTTAATGCTTTTGCTGCAAGATGTATACCCAGCGTCCTGCTGCGACAAGTATTCCGGCAAAGCTGCACGAGCGTCACTGCATGCCTGCTGCCTGAATAGTTCATGACATATATGATTTTTAAAATCATACAACTATGTCATATTTTTAAAATCATATATTTCATACAACTACGTCATATTAAAATTATTTCTTCGTATTTGATCGTCAATTTTTATTCAAGTGTACTTGATTTAGGTAATTTTTAAATATGTTTATATTTATTAAAAGGCATGCAATATTTTGTTATGTTATTTGTCATTTTTTATGTTATTCAACTAAATATATATATGTACAGTGAAACCTCTATAAATCAATAATGTTGGGAACACAATATTTTATTAATTTAGCGAAATGTTATTATATCGATAAATTAATAATTTATTAATTTAAAGAGGTTTGACGGGTGACTTTTAAATTAGGAAATAATTTTCTAACTAGGATAAGGGAAACAAATAAAGTCCTAATACAATAAGATTAACGTAACCAATAGGAACAGGATTAGGGAATAGGGATCCATCAACCATAAATGTACATTGAATTTGTTTTAAAATCACATCAACAATGGCTCCTCCTATCCTAAAAGGTGTTCAAAAATCAACCATGACCAATCAACAACTATAATGAATGTTACGAGGTTCAAAGCATTGAAGAAATTGTGGCGGATACCATTCAAAATCAAGTTGATGATGAAGTTGAAGATGATTCAATAGCGTTGGAACCAAAGAAGCATTGCAAGCATCAACAACTCTTCATAACTTTTTGTTGCAACTTGCAGTACGAGAAGACAGTGCCCGAACTCTTAAATGCAATGGGGAAATTTAAAGATTAACTCAATATAGATTTGAAGTTCAACAAAAAACAAGTTACTATAACTTCATTTTTTACTAGACAATCTTAGAATTTTGAAGCATATATGGAATTTATTTATAGTAATTATTAATTATAGTTTTGTTGGGACCAATATATATACACTGGGGTTTCAAAAAAAATATTATCTTATTATTTAATCGAGTGAGGTCCAATTTAATACTGGTCCCGAGTTGGGACCGGACAAATTATTAATTTACCGAGGTTATTAATTTATCGAGTATTAATTTATAGAGCTTTCACTGTATATGTTTGATTGTACTTTTTTATTCAAATGTCTTGATTTTCATTTTCCTTTTTACCATGTCTACTTTATTATTATATTTAGGGTAAAGTTTTAGTTGGTAATTTTGATCATATTTAATACAATAGTTTATTATATTTGTAATAGTTGGTTTTAATTGATTTTGTTGTATTATGTTAGTACCATATTCCAATCATTTACATTTCTATAAAAAAAATGCATTATTGTTTCTAAAAAAGCATTTAAAAATATCATTACAAAGTGTTCAAATACACCGTACAACAGAGTTCAACTAGTGTATATTGAAATGCAAAACCTTGTATCGAATCATTTTAAAGCATGATAATAATGGTTAAATCAATATTATATTTATATTAAATCACTATATTTATAAATGACCAATTTTATATTTCATATAATTTCGAATTGAAGAACTACAACAAAATAATCAATAGTATCAATGAATTAACAAAGGCTACATTGATGACCCATTGAACTTTTGTGTGGAAACAAACCCACGATAACTTCAGATCATGTCTCCCCAATGTGAATATTGTTTATAGATAAAAAATACACATGTAAATGACAAAATAATTCCACGTTAATGCCCTTTAATTAATGGTGGATGTATAGCTCTTAAATATATTTTATTATTTAAACACGCATCAATGTCGAGTAAACATTTTTAAATATTTTGAATGAAAGTGAAATGTCATGGTTTATTATTTTACATGCATAAATATTGTTGCAATAGCTCAACAAGCATTGCCATTTTAATTTATCAATCATCCCATACGATGGCATCATCTTCCAGTTCTACTCACCACCAAAACCACCACCTTCCGATCCCCTACGGCAACACCGCCGCTCCGCCGCCTACTCCGGCAGCTCATAACAGTCTCCTTTCTAATTCCGACGCTGCCGACGCCTTCTCACTCATCTTACACCGTCTAACCCCGACTCTGAGCCTCTCCCTCCCCACGCGCCGCCCGTCTCCGCTCACCACCACCGTCGCTCCTCCGCTCATCATCCTCTCTGACCCAGCCGAAGTTCTGCATGCCGGCATCCTCTCCGCCGGGTCCCAGCACGGGGTTTTCCAGCTCAGCAACCACTCCATCTCACCCCAACTAGCCCGTTCAGCCGAGTCAGTTTCCGAGTCTCTCTTCAACCTCTCCTACCGCGAGAAGAAGCTCTTCTTCCCCAAAAACTGGCCGATCGGGTACGACGTTGCCAACGACGACGATGATGAGGAAGAAAGCATGAGTTACGGTGACGAGTCATTCTGCCTCGACTCGTCGTGTTCGGCCGATTCAACCCAGTTGGACTTGACTCCTCTACGTGAGTTCACTCTTGGAATGGAGGAACTTGGGCGGGAGGTTGTTGAAGCGGTGTCGGGTGCATACGGGTTTGTCAACCCAGCCCGGGGAGACCCGAACCGGATTTGTTCTCTGATGTGGTTATCAAATGGTTCTATGGATATGGCTAAACCGGAGATGTCGGGTCGGGTATATCCTTATGTCGTCGGGCTACAATACCAAATGCGCTCCCAGAAGTATTCGGTTTTATCGGATTCCGGTTGGGCGGCTGTTCAACCAGAAACGGACACCGTGCTGGTTACACTAGGCGACATTGCTCAGGTAACACGGATGATGATATTTTAATTTAATTAATTAAAATAATTAGTAATATTAAAATTTGATTGCTTAATACTTTTCCTGATTGTATTTAATTAGAGAATGCAACTTTGATGGTGTGTTGATATTGCGAAATTCAGACGCCTCTTTGAATCTTGTTTTGTTTGACCCCGAAAACACGATTTAATAGCAGAAGAAGATATGGTTGATGGAAGTGATGTTATATCTAGCCGACGGATTAGACCATCAATTATTATTTTTATACTAATTAATTTGCTGGTTGGAAAATTAATTCTAAGTTGTTATGATAGAGAGTAACGATTTTTGAACAAAAATTAATTTCATCGGACTAGTCAATTTTCGTGTAACACTATTTTATTTTATGTGCTAACTGAATTTTACTATGAAACTTTACCTTTTGTTTTATTCAAGCATATATTTAAGTTCACTCTTTTATCAACAAGATTTTCAGAATAAAAATACATGCATGGCATGGAATTAATTAGGAAACTAATTAAACCACCATTAATTTCAATAGCATGGATGCTATTTCCACAACCCAATATGCTAAATCCACAACCCATTTAGGGTAAATATTACTAAAATATCCATTATTAAAATTTAATTTTAGTTAACTATTATTATGAAACTTAGTCCTAATCAAACTCTAATTTATGAAATGTACCACACTCTTTATATATAGTATAAAATATTCTTATCAACTTTCTCTACAAATTTCACGTAACTATTCAAATTAATAAGTAAATTCACATCATGTTTGCCAGAGCTTATCTGTAGATCGATTCGGTTCAGTTTAATTCAGTTCAGTTCAGGGAAAGTGTAATTTGATGAAATTCATATTAATTCAGTCATGCTAATTCCATTTTTCAATACATTAATTTACACTTCAGTTCTGTTCAGTTCCGTTCAATTCAGTACACCAAGAAATAAGTTATAGCAAATAGGGCCTAAATTTGAAGGTGTTGAATGAATGTTGAAAGTTTTGAGGATTTCTTGGGCCTACAATTAAATTTAACAAAAACTTGAATCCAAAATTTATTATTCAAAACTTAAGGGATTTAAATGATATAATAAATGTTAATTGAATCCTAAATTTAATGAGGGGTGATTAAGTAAATTTATCACCAAATGGGTTGTGGATTTAGGATATTGGGTTGTGGAAATAGATCTTGTGATTTTGAATATATGGTTAATTTGCAGGTATGGAGCAATGGGAAGTCAAAGAAAGTACGAGGAAGGGCGATTGCAGGAGCAAACAAGTGCATATCCATGACATTGTTGATCACCCTGCCAGCCGACAGTACAGTTTCCAACCTGCTTCCGGCCTGCAGGCTAGATAACGATGAAATCAAGCTGGTGGAAGAAGAAGAAGAAGACGCCGGAAATATCTCCGGCTATGCTACAGTCACCGAAGAAAGTAAATTCAACTCATTCTCCTTCGAGGATTATGCGTGGAGAATCTATAACCAGCGTCTTCATTCTAAGGATCCCCTCGCCCGATATCGACTTTAATTATTTATGGACACCATTTTGTCGTTGGTGATTACCGTTAAGTTGGTGGTTCTTGTTGTTTTCTTAGTATAGTAGTTGGGTATATTTAGAAGTTCCCATAGTGGTTCTTCTTCATGTTGTTTTTTTAAAAAAAAATATTTTGAAGTAAATTTTTGTTTCATTCATGATTTCCAGATTACTGAAAATCGTCCAGAAGCGGTAGAACAAAACTAAGAGGAGTCACCCATGAATTAAATAGCAGAGTGCTTGTCTTTGTGAAGTTTGTTAGAGAGTGAGCTACAACATTTGAAGATCACGGTACCAAAAAAGGGCCCGAAAGAATGCTAGATTCTAGCTGTAATCGGATTCTCTCGATTGTCGAAGTTGCTATCTCCTGGCAGGGTTCATTACTTCGGGCCAAGCTGACCAAATTAAGTACATCCCCAATTAAGGCTTCTTCCCGGATTTGCATGTCGTGCACCATGCAGATGGCTTCCTCCAAAGCTAAGGCATCTCCCAAAAAAGAGTCCCATATTCGGGATTCGCCTAGAAGTTGCTCGAATGAAGCGGTTTTGATGATCAAAAACCACTACTCCCGTGCCAACTGAACCGTCATGAATACCTGCATCGAAGTATACCTTGAACCCCGAGTCCGAGGGTTTGAGGAGTGCTTGGGGCAAGAGGGCTGACAACACTGAACTTTAGCCTTGTGCTTCCGAGAACTTCCGCAGATTTGCTATGATTGAGGTCGACATAGCTCCCGCCTCTAGGTGAGTCTGGTCGAAGAGCTGTCTGTTTCTTTGGAACTATATTCCATCACAAACCATTATGGCTAGCTCGCAAAATGCATTGTCTGGATCCCTGATAATCTCCCTAAACCAGATACTTCCTCTCTATCTTCTCAGACCATCGACCTTCTGAAATAGACCTGTGGCGTTCCATGCGGTTTGGGTAAACTGACAGTCAAAGAACATGTGCTCTGGCGTGCCATCGTCCTCTCCGCAAAGGTGGCAGTATGGTGCAACATCGAGCGTTCTCCATGCAGGCTCCTCCAAGTCCACGATGGTTTGCTTCCCAAGGAGGATTCGAACATAGCCCCGTCGGGGTAGTACTCTGCCCTCAGAATCTGTGCAAGCAAGGACTGCGGGCGGGTCAGCAAAGAACATGTGCGAAATCCTTGGCCCCCTAAATGATGCGCTTGCTTGCTCCATGTAGCCTTCCAACACTGGTTAATTAATCTGTTAGCAGCATAGATAGAACTTCCGAACAGATGATAAAAAGATCGTGTGATAAAGGGCCACCCTGCCGTATTCCCCTCAAAGCGGTGGAGAAACTTTGTGTTATTGTCCCCCTCCTTGTACCGATGTTGCTTTGCTCTTTGTCTCCATTTGATGCTCTCAACTTCTTGCAGAAAAAAGTATTTCTGCTTTAGCTGCTCAATCACATCCAAGGCCCATTCCGAAGTGTCAATATTCTCCTTCTCTTGAATGATTTTCTTTAGTTTATCCAACTCCTTCGAGCTAACTTGGAATGATTCCTTGCTCCAGTTCACCAAGCCCACTGAGCACTGTTCCATCTTGGCCGTGAGGGTTTTAGTCCCCTCAGGCCATGATTCTTCAATAATCCTAGCACAGTCCCCCTTCTTTTTTCTTTTTTTGTTATGGTGTTGGATCTAGAAGGTCAGAAGGTGCTGGCGGAAGTTGATGTGGTAGTGCATTGTCGTAGTGTAAAATTATTTAGATCTGAAAAAAAATGATGGTTTTGGTGGGGTTGGTGTAGTGGTCGCTGTGAATGAGTATGGTTGTAAGTTGGCTAATGAGTGGTGCACAACCAAAGACGGTTGTTCATAAGCGTCATTCATCTATCTATTAGATCTGGAACTTCTAAAATTAATTGGTATTATATATAGAGGTGATCCTTAACTCTATCGATTGGGTTGTATCTCTATCAACAACTATTATGGAATACTAACATTCTAATTACTCTGATACTACAGATAAAACCACCTTTAATAGGTCTGCACTAGTACTGGCACCGTAGAGTTTGGAATGAAAGAAACTTAAATTGCAACCTACAAATGTGAAAATTGTTCGTAAGTTGATGATTAGAAAACATTGACAAAACAATAACCTGTCAGATAACCTATCTAACGAAACAAAATGATAATTATTATTAATGTGTTTAACTCTCCTATGCAAATTTGAATTCTAAGTAAAGAAAATGGCACTATCCTGAATCTAGAGTTTTCATCACAAAACTAATTGATACAATATAAATGTAAGCATTTTTTTATTGTTTTATATTGAGCTATAATTCTATACTCTAGCAACACAAAATATTTGATAAAAAACGAAAGAAACGGGGCCCAACCATGGCAACCAAGTGAACTAACTGGAGATCATGATCAGATCATGTGGATATACATATATTAATATTGGATGTATAGCTTATATGAGAAAGAATGAAGAAGCAACACAACACAAGATTTGGAAGGCTTTTGAGTTACTCATCTTTCCCTTTCCTTCACTCTGCGATTTGCAGCAAGAGTCGTTATGACAGATACAAAGTAGTTAGACTTGAATTACAGAGACAATCCTCCAGCCATTCCTACGATTCAAGAAAACCTCCATTTCACCAAATCCCACCAAATATTAAACAAATTAATCCCTTTTTTATTTATCCATCAAATGCAGCTACTGATCTGCCCCTTATACATGCCTGCTTCTTCCTCCACATTTTCACCCCCCTGTATTCCCCATATTTTCTCATGCAGCCGCCCCGCCGGAAAACACCGTACTTCTCCACGGCCCTGTTCACCATGAAGCACGGCGGCGGCGGTGGCAGCCGGAAGACCAACAACCTCCCCATATTCGTGGTGGTTTGCTCCGTTTTCCTCTTCGGATGCTTCATGTACAACGAAGACGTCAAGTCCATGGCCGAGTTTCCGTTTTCCCGGCCGAAGCCCGATCAAGAGATCAGCAGCGACAGCGTCTCCGGCGCCGTCGATAACACCCCGTTTGTGAAAAACTCGAGGACTATAGTTGAGAGTGAGGTCGAGAGCTCCGGGATGGACGATAGTGAAAAGACGGAAATGGCCTCCCGGGAGGAGGAGAAGAAGATCGACCTACCGGTTCGTGACGACGATGATCACGACGAGGACGACGATGACGAGGATGTTCAGTTACCACCTGAGGACTGTGATTTGTTTAACGGCGAATGGGTTTTCGATAACGTTTCTTATCCGATTTACAAAGAACCGCAGTGCGAATTCCTGACGGCGCAGGTTACCTGCCTGAGAAATGGACGGAAGGATTCTGCGTTTCAGAACTGGAGGTGGCAGCCCAGAGACTGTTCTTTGCCGAGGTAACCTTTAATTTAATCAATGTGTCTCGAACTCTCGATTGAACACGGTAAATATCCGATGATTATTGTTGTATTTAAGGTTTAAAGCGAGGTTGCTGCTGGAGAAGCTGAGGAACAAGAGACTTATGTTTGTCGGAGACTCACTGAACAGAAACCAGTGGGAATCGATGGTTTGTTTGGTGCAATCGGTGATTCCGCCGGGGAGAAAAAGCTTGAACAAAACAGGATCTTTAGCTGTTTTCAGAATCGAGGTATGTTGATTAAACGTTTGAATTTTCACAATTAGTTTGCATCAAATTATTATTGTTTGTGCTTTCAAACGTGGGACATGGTATAACTTTTCTAACTTAATTTGTTCTCTTCTCTTTTGTGCCTAGTTGGAAACCACCACAAACTCTTTAATCACATAATTGATCTACTATTCGATTCAGTGGTTGAGGAATAATCTCTATTATATAATCAAAAATCCAACAATTATTGAAGTTAGTTAATTAGGTGATCAATAACATTACAATATTCTATAAGAGCATTGCTTCAATCAGAAGTATCCAATCACACTATTGTGTTACTTTAGGTGGTAGATGGGGTTGATGACCAAACTTAACTGTTACATTCTCTACTAGCCGATCAGAAAAGATTTTATATGCAAATTAATAATATGTGCAAAAAGGAGGCTAAATATGATATAAATAATCATACAATGTATTTGAAAATATTTGGTGATTTTGTAGGACTACAATGCGACGGTGGAATTTTATTGGGCACCATTTCTAGTGGAGTCGAATTCGGATGATCCAAACATGCACAGCATCTTGAACCGGATCATCATGCCGGAATCAATCGAAAAACATGGCAAGAATTGGAAGACTGTGGACTACCTCATCTTCAACACATACATTTGGTGGATGAACACTGCCAACATGAAAGTTCTGTAAGTTTATAATTATAATGTTCCTATATATATACATTTTACGTTGTTATGTTTTGTATCGATCCTTAATTTTAAATTCAAAACAGGCGAGGATCATTTGATGAAGGCGCCACAGAATTTGAAGAGGTGGAAAGGCCGGTTGCATATAACAGAGTTATGAAAACGTGGTCCAACTGGGTTGACCAGAATATTGATCCGAATCGCACTCAAGTTTTCTTCATGAGCATGTCACCTCTTCATATCAAGTACCTGCTCTTTTCTTTTCTTCAATTTCAAGCAACTCCTTTGCACATGCACGATATTATGATGAATACACACACGTGCGTTTATAATATCCTTCTACACAAACTCTTATTTTAAACTGTCTTAGGTAAGTCCACTTTATGTTGCTTTGATTGATTTCATGTTGATAATTCACAAATTATCAAACTGTCGGCATAAAACTAAAGCAACGTCAGGTGAACTTACCCTAAAACCACCTCACACAACACCAAAATGGGGTACTTTTAGGAAATCCAACCAGTTAACATTACTCTATAACAATTTTTATCAACTTTTCCATTAATACTTTTATATAATATTCAATTAATATGAAAGAAATAAATTTACCCAAGATTATTAAAACATGTTTATGTGTTTTTTTTTTGGAAATTAAGCTCGTGTTTATGTTATATATAAGCACATATGTATATATTAAGAGGACGTCTTTTGTGTAACAGACTCGTGATAAGACATTTTGATGTTTCTTGATAATATGAAGAGATTATTTCCTTTTAATATGAACCAGCTAATAATATTATCAAGAAACATCAAACTGTCACATACAAGTGTTTTTATATAAAAATACCTTTTTTATATAAGTTATAAGTGGTCAAATATGTCTTCAAATCCTAATTCAAAAATTGTACATTAATTTACGGCTGAAACAAAAGAAGTTATCATTACTTTTGTAGCATAAAACATACCTATCACTTTTAAATGAGTTGCTTGAATCATAGGTTTTGAGATCATATAACTTTAAAGTAAATTTGAGACGATCGAACTTCTTAACCACTAGTAAAATGCAATGAAGTATACATGAATATAACGTGCTGATTAACTGAATTTGGTGAACCTGAAGGAGCTTGGACTGGGACAATCCCGACGGAATAAAATGTGCCTTAGAGACATCGCCGATTCTGAACACATCCATGCCGTTCAACGTCGGAACCGATCGCCGGCTGTTTGTAGTGGCGGCGAACGTGACAAGCTCAATGCAACTGCCGGTTTACTTCCTGAACATCACAAAGCTGTCGGAGTACCGGAAAGACGCCCACACTTCCGTCCACACAATCCGGCAGGGAAAAATGCTGACGCCGGAGCAGCAGGCGGATCCGGCAACCTACGCCGACTGCATCCATTGGTGCCTTCCGGGTCTGCCCGACACTTGGAATGAGTTTCTCTACACTAAAATTATTTCTCGCTCCAGCTGACCAATGTATAGCTTATTTTTATTTTTCGTGAAATGCAAGAAAATGCAATCAATTTCATTTTTGGGGCCATAATATTTTTTTTTGTACATGAGCTGAGGTAAGGATTTCTCCAACCTCAGGATTTTACGTTAAATCCAATTCTCCTTTCATTTTACTGTTTTTCAAGAATTGGCCGGAAAGTGATAGATCTGAGTAGTGAGTAGTGAGTAGTGAGTAGGAATAGGATGGGATACCTAACCGGTTGGTACAATACAAGTTCAACAGCGTAGATGAGTGAAAAATGGTTCCATTATTTATCATTTCTTATTTTAGATAAGAAGAAAAGATCATACTCGCCGGAATCGATAGTCTAAAATCCGATAAGTGAAGTCCGATAAGTGCCTAAAATCCTTCCACCATGACTAAAAGAAGATTCAGCAGTCACAGTTGTAATTGGAATGCTCAAGATATCTTTAACCACAAGTGAAAGTTGAGGATATCTAGCAGCTGCATCCTTCCAATAACCGAGAATATCTAGATGTGGATTCATCTTTCTATCTACTAGCTTTTCGCCAAGATATGTTTCCAGCTCCGATTTACCAATACTATTACCATATTGAGAGTTGTAAGAGTCAAAAGCCTACATAAAAAAAACACTTGTTAACAAGTCAATCTCGAAAGTTACAAAAATATTTGGGTAGTAAAAGAATAGAAGTATAACTTACATCGATAACATCGGTAGAAGAAGATTCTCCAGTGAATGCATTAGCCTCTGAAGGTTGACTAGAGCTAATTCTAGAATACTCATCATACAAAACTGCCAACTTGGTTTTAACCTCCTCCACTTTCTTTTCACTTGTTATAGGATCAAGAATATGGAAGCAATAATCAACAAACTGAAGTTTATAACGAGGGTCTAAAACTATGGCAAATGATAGGATCATACTATAACATTCCCAATATTTAAGAAACTTAACTCTCATATCCAATGCCATTTCTCCAATCAAATCATCCTCACCACTACTTATATTTTTCTCCAAGAGCAACTGAATTTTCCAAACACTTGAAAAATACAAGTTTGCGGTAGGATACTTTCTCCCTGAAAATAAAACTGTCAAGTCATAAAAAGGCTTTAAGAAAGCTGCAATCTTTTCTACTTGCTTCCACTCATCTGCCGTAGGACAATGAACATAACCCTCATCATGCTCCTGTAATCGCAAAAGTGCATCCTTAAACACTATTGCCCTTTCAAGCATAAGAAAAGTTGAGTTCCATCTTATAGCTAAATCTTGCCTCAATTTTTTATTGGTTGGTAGGGAGAGTTGTCTCACATAGGTAGCAAACTTTTTCTTCCTCACTTCAGAATATTTCAAATACTTGACAGTTTCTCTAATCTTATAAATAGAATTCTGAATCACATTCAATCCCGATTGCACAATCAAGTTTAATATATGGGCACCACAACGAACATGAAGGAATTCATTTCCACAAATAGAGGAACCATCAAAAGAAAAGTAATTTTTGATTGATCTAATCATCCTATCATTATTGGTAGCATTGTCTAAAGTAATGGTAAAGATTCTCTTCTCAGTTCCCCATTCCTTTAGAAACTCAAACATCTTCTCGGCCAAAATTATACCATTATGAGGTGGGGGGATATGACGAAATGTCAAAAGTCTATTTTGCAACTCCCATTTTTCATCAACATAATGAGCTATAATAGCCATATATCCATCACTAGTGGCTGATTCCCACATATCAGAAGTCAAACATATTTTTCCAGTAACAAGATCAAGTTCTTTTCTCAAAATTTGCTTCTCCTTTTCATAATATTTAACCACATCAGCCCTTGCTGTATTTCCACACACAAATTTCACAGTTTTGTTCAAAAAGGCATGCAACTCCCTATTTCCCTCATGCTCTACAAAACTAAATGGATAATCATGCTCTACAATTACATTCGCACACTTCTCACGATACATCACCGGATCAACTAACCTTGATGGGGAAGAATCACCTTCATAATGCTTTCTATCCAAGTGCCTTTGCAGATTTGTAGTTCCTGAGCCTGGCTTATAGTTGAAATCCTTCAAACAAAGCTTACAAGTTGCATGAAGAGGAGTGTCCTCTGTAGCTGGCACTATGTCAAAGTTGGACCACACCTTAGAAGTCTTTCTACGCTTCCCGGAATGAACGCTCTCACCTAGGGGTGTTCAAAAATACCCGACCCGCACTACCCGGCCCGTTGACCCGCCGACCCGGCTTAAATTAACCGGGTAATTTTTTATTTTTACGGGACGGGTACCCGGCCCGAGTATTATACTATTTTCCGGGTCCGGGTCCGGGTCACACAAATGCTTTTTCCGGGTACCCGGAAACCCGGTATTATATATGTTTATTTATTAAATATTAATGTCAAATATCATTTATACTTGTAATTTTGGGCATAGGAAATGAATTTACCCTCTTGAACTTATCAACTCAATACAAGTGTTTTGTTTATTTCCTCAATTATAATAGATACTTAAGATTATACATAACTTTTAGGCAATATCGAGAGTAATTAAATTTAAACGTCTTACGATTGATTTTTGATGGATAGTCTAGTTCATATATAATATATAATATTTACTCTTCAAGTAAACCTTCAACTCAAATTATAATTTGTTTGATTTTTTTTCGTACAAATAGATATTTATATTGAATTCTTGAAGTGAATTAAAATATTTGTGAAAATGTTATGCTTAGTTTCATACTTTTAGTAATTTTATTTTACACATTTTTTCTAACACTCATGTTTCATGTTTGAAAAAAAAATCTCAAGTTTTCTAAATTTAAAACATAGTACGTGGGGTAATTAAACCGATTTGTTAGGATGAAATTCCTAAAAATATTAATATATTATAACAACCGGGTCGGCGGGTACCCTGAAACCCGGCCCGGTATTTCGGGTACCCGCACTTCCGGGTACCCTGTTCTTTCGGGTCGGGTCACGGGCCGCATTTTAAGCTACCCGCATATGCGGGTACCCGGATGTGCGGGTACCCGAAAGTCCGGGTACCCTGTTTTGAACACCCCTACTCTCACCACTCTCGCCCTCTGTAGTTGACATTCCGGCGTCACACCCTGTTCCAGGTTCATAACAAACATCAAGGGGAGTTCATCGAGATCCGAAAACTTTTCTATTAAACGAACCATTCAAGATTTTAAGAGAATACAAGCATCCATATTTAATCAACAGAAATGTCCAAGTGGATCCAAAAAACTGAACAAAGAACACATAAAATAATATGACATGACATACTGAAAAAGACATGTGACATAACATACTGAAAAACATCCATGTATTTTAAGAGAATACAAGCATCCATGTGACATAACATACTGAAAAAAGACATTTGAAGTTGCAAAAGTTTTTGACAAGCCATTTAACATCTTCTGTAGAGAGCAGGAAAAGCAAAACAAGTGTAGTAAGCCACAATTCATAAATATTTTCATCTTGACAGGAGCAATTTTGAGAGCTGCGTTAAACATAAGCAATAAACTCGTGACATTCTACCATCAATAACCATAAGCAATTTTGAGAACTGCGTTAAACTCTGTGAACATTTTTTAACTTCCAGAATAGACTTTTTGAACCCCAGATTGTTAGATAATAATGCTCACATGGTTACAAATATGGGGTTGCATAAGCATCATTATACTAATTCATGAAGCAGGCAATCCATTTTTGTATCTAAATTCACTTGTGCAGCTCTGCCTACACCAAACCAATTAACTACAGATGCACACTAACAGTTTTTAACTACAGATGCAACAATTGCACACACCAATTAACTACACCAACAATTATGCACGAGTACTAAGCATGCCTTCTTCAAAGTCAACAATTTTAGGTTAAGCCATCACAAAAAAATCCCAAATCATAACCACTGAAATGCAAGGTCTAAAATTTGGCTCAATTTCAGAAACAGATAACCCACCAGATTTTGATCTAAAAGGGTTCCGACTTAGACATGGAGAAGGTGGCCGGAGAAGGTGGCCCGAGGACGGATGAACTGGGCGAGGATGGATGAACTGGTCGGAGAAGGTTAGCCACTGGCGAACGTTTTTCCCGCGTTTGACGGATGACGGAAATGCGGATGACGAAAAAGCTTCAGTTTAACGGATGACGGAGCTCGGCGGCGGCGATAGTCGGCGTCGATAGTCGGCGGCGGCTATAGTCGAGGAACTGGGCGAGGGTTTTTGATGGAGTTGGGAACTGGGTATATGTTTTTTGACCTGATGGATAATTAGTTGATCCATTGGGTATCAACTAATAATAAGTTCCAATAAGTTCCAATAAGTTCCTATTTTTTTAACAGAATAAGTTCCAATAAGTCCAATGGATATCCAAGTATCCATATCCATTTAACTCGTTTACATAGTTATCCAATAAGCTAAATATCCAATAAGTCATTTATCCAATAAGTCTTACCCAATAAATCAAAATTGTCAACGGATAATGGTTATCCATTGGATAATTTATCCAATTTGACAGCCCTAGTCTAAATGCATGCTAGCCTAATCTTTTCTCACATAGGCTAAGACCATGTTTGCTAGAGCTTATTTCTTGATGTAATGAACTGAACTGAATTGAAGTAAAGAGTAATGTATTGAAAAATGGAATCAATATGACTGAATTAACTTGAATTTCATCAAATTATATTTTCACTGAACTTATCTGACAAACAGGGCCTAATTTACCTTCTCCCTTGCTAACTATCTTTAATTTTACAAGACGGTTGCAATCTATCATTTTATGGGCTTACAAGAACGCCTTTACAACTTGGTCGATTGAGTATATATATTCAGAGACTTTGTTTCCACACTCTGAAAACTATTAATGATTTGAATAAACTAGTGACCGGCCAAACTCGACAATAGCCGAAGACCCGGCTCATAACACTTGTTGAGTTGACATGATTCAACCCATTTGCTATGTGAGTCGTAGTCTCGAACCGTTGCATAATTTCGGTGCATCCCAAAATGTATTATTCTAACATTTCCCGAACGATGATTTAGGTGAACTCTCTGCATCTAATAACAATATGATTGAGTATGGTCACATTTTAAGTATAATTTTTATTATAATTTAATTTATCTCATATCTAATTATTTTTTCACATTTATATTGTTTTAACCATTTATCTAAAATTTTATGTACTTCCATATTTCATATAAGGTGCACATGGTTCTTTTTTTAAGGGAAAACACATGGTTCTTTTTTTAAAGGAAAACACATGATGGCCATGGCTTAGGAAAAAACCGGAATAGTTAGAAATGAGATATATTTGAGAGTAGTTTAATTTTTTTGACATAATTAGATTGATTTTATATTAATAATACCTTAACTAGACAAAAATAAAATAATAAAATTAGTTGACAAATATATGTGAGATGATATATATAAGTTGATAACTGATATTTTAATCTGGAAATTGCTGTCATGAGATACACATCTTTGACATTTACTATTTTTTATGAATTTTGTAGTAAAATTACCACTCATCTGATCATAGTCAAAAGTTGTTCCAATGCAGCCACCTCGCCGAAAATTGCCGCACTCCACCGTAGAACCACTCAAATTGAAGTATGACGGGGGCCGCAAAAACAACGAAAACAACCTCCTCTCTCTATTAGCCCTACTTTTCTCTCTTGTCCTTTTTGGATGCTTAATCTACAATGAAGCTATCAAGTCCATAGCCCAACTCCCATTTTCCAGCCCTAAACTCCAAAACAACGTAGAAGGCGTCCATTTCGTGAAAAGAATGACGTCATTGATCGACGACGGTGGAAGCAAAAACAGCGATGATCAGGTTGAATTGCCGCCAAAAGAGTGTGATTTGTTCGACGGAAAATGGGTTCTTGATAACTTCACGCATCCACTGTATAAAGAGTCCGAATGTAGAACCTTGTCGAACCAGGTCACCTGCCTTACCAATGGAAGGAAGGATTCTCTGTTCCAGAAATGGAAGTGGCAACCCACTCACTGTTCTCTTCCAAAGTAAAAAAAAAAATCTTAAATCATCTATTAATAATAATTTTCTCATACTTATTTCATTAATTTTTTTTGTATGATTGCATTTTAGGTTTAATGCAAGATTGTTGCTTGAAAGGATGAGAAACAAGAGACTTCTATTCGTTGGGGACTCGTTGGGAAGAAACCAATTTCAATCCATGGTTTGTATGGTGCAATCAGTGGTTCCGACAAGCAATACAAGATTGCATGGCTCCTTATATGTCGTCAGAATACCGGTACTTTTTTTATTATTCATTATTTTCTCTTAAACTATAATAAAATGAGTCAACTTCAATAGATAATCAAATCACAATGTGTCATATAAAAATTTACCGGGAGAAAAATGAAGATCCTTTAAATTCATCACCTATCTTAAATTTACTTTGACTCTAACATTCAGTTGTAAATATAATAGTTCTCTTGGATCAAGTACTAGCAAACAGTACATACGCGCATTGGAAAAAGTTAGGTGCTAACCAGTAAAATAACCAAAATGAACATTGATTAACAAACTTACAATAATAGAATGCATGCTATATATCCATTTAATCCAAGCCTACATCAGTAGATAGATGGAAAGAATGTTACCGTCAGTGGGACAGGCTGAGGGTGATTTGCTGCCAAACTAATTATTAGTTATAATCTGCACCACATTCTTAGTCACATGCAACTGGTCTTTCAAAAGAGTCTCTTGAAGTATCCCTCCTACAATAGGGTAGCTACGGATGGTCAATCCATCAATCTGTCAATTTTTTGCACCTAGCTGATTCTGTAGTTCGTTGATCCCCACTCTTTCCGATTGGTTATCTAATAAAACCATCAGCTTTTGATTTGCTTCCTCCAACTCTTTCTACAACCGCCTAATAGTAGGCTGATACACAGTGCTAATGGAGCGTATATTTTCTTTGACCACATTCACCTCCTTGTGTAGGGATAAGATGTCTTTCTTTTTGCTAGCTCGCAGATGATTGGTTATATCACCAAAGTCTTTGTAAGCTTTTTCCACCTCGTCATCAAAACTCTTATCCAAAGCTGAAAGAACCTGGAATAAAAGTTCCCTTTTTCACTTGAAGCACATAGATCTATATCAGTAATAACTCTTCCATTCTTCAAATCCGAACTGCTCTTGCAACGTTTCATCATTACAAAACACCAATCAAGAATTAATGGGAAGAAATAGAAGGACTGGATATCCAAGATGGAAAGCGGGTTGAGGGGATGAAATGGAAGGTCTGGATATCCAAGATGGAAATCGGGTTGAGGGGATTTATCTATATAAGGCCGACTCCGCCATTTTTAGTGTGAATGTGTGCAGCACTATAATTTGGCTCCCTTAAATTTACTTTGAATAATGCTATATGTGTGTAGGATTACAATGCTACTGTAGAGTTTTATTGGGCACCGTTTCTGGTGGAATCAAACGGTGATGATCCAGAATCTCACAGTATATGGAACCGACTTATTAGACCGGAGTCGATCGAGAAACATGGCAAGCATTGGAAGAACGTTGATTTCCTCATCTTCAACACTTACATTTGGTGGATGAACACCCCTCTTATAAAAGTCCTGTAAGAGTGATTTGAATTATATTAGTTTCTTCCTATGTATTTGAATTCTATAAATGAACTAATTCAAAAACCCTTAATCTTTTTTAGACAAGGATCATTTGAGGATGGAACCAAACAATATGATGAAATCGAAAGGCCCATTGTGTATAGAAGAGTGTTGAAGACATGGTCTAACTGGGTTGATCGTAATACTCATCCCAATCGAACTCAAGTCTTCTTCATGAGCATGTCTCCCATTCATACCGAGTAAGCAGTTTTAAATTTATAAAATCGGAGTTTTTTCCTATGTATTTAAAGAATCTTTTTTATTTGATAAGTATACATATATTTCAAGTAATAACAAAAAATTAATCATTTCAAATCTTGTACTTAGCCCATCATTTTGACATTTATAAAAGGAATGGTAAGAATATTAGCAATCAAACATGTTCATATTTTAATTAAAAAGGGTAAATGTTTTTGGAATGGATGGAGGGCTCTAAATTATATACTAATGAATTTATATAGAACAAGTGTATATGATAAAGCAAGTATGATAGTTTTTTACGCTTATCTGAACTGAAATAAGTGTATTACATTAATAGTATGACAAAAATTCACTAAATTGTATCAGTGAAAATTAACAAAATTGAATTGAATCAAACAAAACAGAAGAATAAGTGGAAAATATAGAGTAAAATCCTCTCCTCTCTTATGTATACAATTTGGAAGATTCGTGATTGATTAGTGATTATTTGCAGTAGCACAAATTGGTACAAACCTGATGGAATACAATGTGCTAAAGAGACAACTCCAATTCTCAACACATCAATGCAATTTAGCGTCGGAACCGACAAGCGGTTGTTTGCAATTGCCGCAAATGTAATAGAAACTATGCGATCGCCGATCTATTTTGTGAACATCACAAGGTTGTCGGAGTACCGGAAAGATGCACATGCTTCCGTGCACGGGACATGGCAGGGAAAACTACTAACACCGGAACAAAAGGCGAAACCGGACACCTACTCAGATTGCACTCACTGGTGTCTCCCTGGATTGCCCGACACATGGAATGAGTTTCTCTACGCTCGAATTATTTCTTGCTCTAGCTAGCTACAAATTCCGTCTTTATTTTCAGTTAATTAGTTAATAAGTCTCAAATTAATGTGTTATTCATATTCTTTGTGTCATAATTGTCCTGAATTTCGTAGAATTGTTATAACTGAGTAAATGATATTTATACTCAATCTATTTGACCACTATAGCTCATTTCAAATTTTACAATCAATGTAAAGTGGCACTAAAATTTGACGTTTGGAGTTGACCGTGTGGAGTTTAACGTGAGATTTAACAAAGTGACTAAAATGTAGCCACTTTATTAGTTTAATGGCAAAAATATATTGTTGGAGTATCTATATAGCATATACTAAAGCATGCCATTCCAACAATTACTTTTTACCAATTTCTGCCTAACGTGATGTTCCAACATGAAATATGAAATATGCATAAAAGTAAATGACACCGGCAATTGATTATGTAGTTCGATGCATCGTATCTACGTCTGCAAGGTCTTGCCTAATATTGTAACCATCCACTAATAGCAAAAGATACATATTACAGTGTGACTTATATTTTCTATCCTTCTATGTGGATATTGTAACCATCCACTAATAACAAAAGATACAGATCTTTTCTATCCTTCTATGTGGATTTACATTCCATGCTGCCAATTGGCCTGACCAGCTATACTATCAGTTATAGCACAATCACCTCCCCCGAGATTTTATGGCTAGCTTACAATACTAAACATTCATGTCCCAGTGTAGGTTTCATGAAGTTCATTGGACCTTGTTGCCTTGCTCTGCTATAGACAATTCCGGGTGCAGAATTGTTCTTCAATAAAAGCGGTAGTTTAAGCGTTGCAGTTGCTGTCCTCTTTATAGTCCAATGTCGTGTATTCGGTCAACTTGCACGGCTAAAGAATTCTTTTTCCATTCCAACTCTCAATCAGTTTGCACAAAGCCTGGAAAGTGATATCCTGATTATCTCCAACTCCTTGACCCTTATCACCTCAAATCAAAATCCGTTGCGATATTCTTCTCGAAATCCTGAGCTGGCAATATTCCATCGACTGTATTCATCCAACAAATACTATGCGCAATAATATTCCACAATATACAGATACCATATTTAAACCCTGCGTTGTCCGCATTATAAACCTTGCTAGTGCAAGTCGATGTTCCAACATGACTCCGTTTACATATGTTGGAACATCACTTTCCACAAATTAGCCAATTAGGCCTTCACCAGTGTTTCGATCTGGTATCAGATAACCAAAGAATGGGGAATTTAATTTAAAGTTCTAATAAATTCGTTTTTTCCAGAATGCAATGGATTCAGTGAGTTTTATGCTCGCGGCCATTCTGGGAAATGTAGTTTTTGGAATGCTATGGCCCCGTTTGGTGACGAGAGTTTTGAAGAGCGTTTAGCTTTTTGGATTAAATATGGACAGTTGACTGGTCAATCAGCTCTTCTTAGTGTTTGGTGAATAGATTTTTCTGATTAGCTGTTTTGGTGAAACCTCTCGTTTCTGAAACGCTAGAAAGAGCAGCGTTTACAAAGAATTAATCAAAACAATATTATAAAATATCTTTTTTATCCTTATCATAACAAAATTTCTTTTTTTAAAATCAAATTACTAAACTAAATTTCACAAACAATTAATCATCTTCCAGTGTACAGTTCATATATTCAATATGCGTGCGTACACAATACGTATATATTTATTCTAAAACATTATTTTTAATTTATATTTGAAGTATTTTATATATTAATATTAAAATGCCCGAGCTAAACATGTATTACTATGAAAGTTTTAATCATCTTGATTTTTTTAAAATGGGTATATTAATAAAGAATATTATTTTAAATAATAAATAGCATAAAATAAATAAAAAGATGTAATAAAAATACCTTTCAATACTTCAAAACAAATAACACACTATATAAAACAAATTATTAATAAATTATACTAATGTCTATTTCGGTCTTTCAATGTAACAAAACAGCTATCAGCTAATTGTCATTTGCCAAACACTCAAATCCAAACAACTAGTCAAACCGCTAGTCAAAACAGCTAATCGAATCCGCTAACAGCTAACAGCTAATTGAATCCGCTAACAGCTAACAGCTAAACGCTGATTGCCAAACAAGGCCTATATTTGACTTGATGATAAATAATGTATAGTCCCTAATTTTATACATTTATATTTATTTTTTATTAAGGTTCAACCATTTGGAGAATCTGTATTCACTGGATACATCAAATTATAAAGAGTAATTAAGTTTAAATTTTTCATGGACAAATTTTGTTTTCTTCAATCATGCATATGCACGGTACTATCTAGTATTTAATTGATCAATTTTTCCACTCATTCAGATGAATGACTTGAGTTTAGAAGGGAAAATGTAAATAAATTAGATAATTACAAAAAAAAATTTAAAAAAATTAAATCACATATGAAAGGTGAAGGGAATTTCATTAGGTTCCCCAAGCCTATGTGACCGAATAAAAACCAATCTCCAAATGAGTTTTACAAGGTAGTGTTCTAAAACAAAGAAGAGGAAAATAGCAATATGAAACAAGTAGCAGCCTCTTAAAAAGGTAGACCACTTTGAGTTTGTGAGAGCTCTGAATTCTCTGTAACCGAAGCCTATAAAAATCCCATGCAGCGCTGTGAGAACAAAACAAATCGAAACACAACTATGCTCAGATTTTAAAGGCTCCAGGTTGGTGGGTATATCAGAGCAGCCTTTGATCAGTATCCCGGGGCTTTGTTTGATGAGGTGAGAGCAGCTATGGAGCTTCCAGCGTTTTGAGTTAATTTGGAACTAGTATTCAGCAATGGTACCTGAAAAAGAACAGATAAACATTAGTAGCATCCATTCTTCAGAAAGTCCGGATAGATGGTATTTGATCTCTATCCAACTGCAAGAGAGCATTAGCTTCAACTGGAAAGGAGGATAGAGAGATAATGGCACTTGTTTTATTCTGGGCAGCAGATTTGGCTAAGAAGTCTGCAACAGTATTCCCTTGTCTAAAGGTGTGTTGCAGTGTAAATTGACACATTAGAGCCTTTGTGCTATCAGCTAACATAAACAACTTCCAGTGTGCAGTTATGGGTGGGATTTAAAATCATTGAGATTCCTATGAGGCAGTCAGATTCTATGATACATTTATCCAGTCTCAAGTTATGGCCATGTAAGATGCCAAACTTGATGGCTTTAATCTCTGCCTCCAGAGGGGAAGATGCATCAGTGAAGACAAATTCACCAGATATGAAATGTCCCTCAAAATCTCTACATATAATACCTATACCTGCCCCAGAGGAAATGGACCAGGATGCATCGACATTTATCTTATAGCCATCTAAAGGTTTTACCCATTTGATACACTACTGCAGAAAAAGGTAATCGCGGCGTCAATTAACGGCGGTTTTCGCCGAACCGCCGTGATTTGATATAGTTCCTGTAAAGAAACTAAATTTGGCGCCGTGTAATAGTTATTTTCGGCGGTCTTTTGTTAACCGCCGTAAATTTAAAACGAATTAACGCGGTTTTTAATTTACGGCGCTATATTCACGGCGGTGGTTGGTAAACCGCCGTAAATGTGTCCCGTTCCTTTAAAGGAACGTTGAAAATTTGAACTAAAAATTAATCGAAATTGAGTTTGGATAATATAATTTTTGAAAAAAACAAATAATTGAGTTTGGAAAAATTTCCGATATCGCAACTGAAGTGCAATGTTTGAATACAATAGTTCCGTTGTAGGAACTGGAAAAAATGTGTGAATGGAACAGTTCCGGACTCGGAACTTAATAAGTAGTATTGTAAAATTAATCAACCCAAGACCAAAGTTGTAAGTAACCTAACTAATCAAATATTCTCACAATATTTTACTAATTAATTATTCTCACATTTTACTTAACTTTATGACAATGGTAACTAAATTGAGTTTAATTTATCCAATCTTAAACCTTAAACGAGTTTAACTAATGTAAAGTTACTTCTTATTTGATTTTCTATAGACACTACTTAAATTTAACTAGTATAATACTTCACTTGATTTTCTACATACTCTAACTAAAATAAGTTTACTTAATTGAAAGTCAGTTCAACAAAAAAATAAGCTCTAGCAAACAGGGACTAAGTCGTGAAAAGTTAAGTTTTACTGGAGTTTCTTTAGTCACTAACTAAATTTATTTGAGTTATTGTCTAGTTAAACTTTAGTTAACTAAATCGAGTTAAACTAATAATCTGTCTTACTTTATTTGACATAGAAAACACGAATATCTAACTCAACTTACAAACACCGACCCATACGTACCTTATGACTTCTTGAAAACATGCTAACTAAATAGAGGTAAGCTAGTGAAAGATTAAACATTACTTGATTTTATATTAACACTAACTATACTAAGTTATTCTACGTGAAGGTCAACAATTGTTTGACTTTTTATAAACAGATAACTCATATTTGTACTCATATTTAATTATGTTACTTAACTTGATTTCTTATAGACACTAACTAAATTAATTTTAACTAGTTAAACGTCAGAAAATCAATTCAGTTAAGTTCAATAAAAATATATTAGATGAAATTTAGTTTAATGCATCCATGTTGATTTTCTTTTTCAATAAATTAATTTTTACTTTAATTCAACAAAAATTAATTTCATAAAAGCTAACCGATTTCAGAACTGTGGTGTATTGCATAAAATGATTAGTTCCGATATTGGGACTGTGGTGTATTTGTATGAAAGAACTAGTTCCGATATCGTAACCGTGGTGTATTTATATGAAAGGAACAGTTCCGGTGCCGGGACATTCCTTAATATATAAATAGAAAACGGGCTTGCAATTAGGAAAGATCCAAAAATAGCAAACTTTGTGGGTTGTCTCCAGAATTTTTGCATCTATTACTCATCTTCTCCCCCAATTGATCGATTCGGTTTTTGCCCAATCGCCGCCCCTTTGCTGCCGAGAGATGCAATCGGAGACCCAATCGAAACTCGCCCCCTTATTTACATCTCTCTTATATTCACTCCCTTACTGAAGCTCGCCCCAATCGTCGATCCTTATCGCTGAATCGCAATCGGAGACACAGTCGCACCACACCATCCTCTCCGGCTCGCCGAATAGCCTCTTCGGAAATTCAATTGAATTCTGGTAAGGATTTGCTTCTTCGCTTGAGATTCAGAAACAACCTTGCTCTCAATGAATATCATTTGAATTTGTTTCTTGATTTTTCCTAAGTGTGTTGTGTGCATGTAAGGTGTTTGTGAAAAGTCCCCTGTGAAAAATGAGGTTTCTTGTTATTTTTGGCTCAAATTTTAGGACTGGATTTGACAGGTTTTAGCTTTGTGTAATGTTCATATTTCTTGCCTCCGGATTCTGGTCTTATTGATTCAAGCGAATATAAGAGAGATGCAAATAAATATGCGAATAAATGTCTGCATATATGTTAGTTGAACATTCTTGAAGAAGAAAATAGTGAGAATGCAGTTGATTTAGGAGTTCCCTTGTTTTTTAGTGATAATGAGAATTTGTTTATATTTCCGGGTTTGTTAAAGGAGTTAGTTAGGGAGTGGTAAATGGTAATGAGAAGGAAGGACCTCTTTTTGACTTACGACAAATTATTTGTTTCGAATGTTTCTTTTTTGTTCAATGCACAGGGTCTTGGAAACAAATTCTTATCACATATTCGTGAAGTGGATTCAATACTCCAGGTTTGTATTTTCCTGGATTCAATTGCACGTGTCTTCAGTAGTGATGAAGTATTTGTTTCTTTCAGGCACACCTATTGAGTTTAAGTGTCTGATTCGAGCAACTGATGGGAAAATGAATAACTCTACTCTGGTAAGAATTCATATATGCTGCTATTATTATATTTGATTGGGAAAAAAGATTTAATACAATTACTTGAATTTGTGCATGTTGCTTGATTGTTGAAGGTTTCAAGGATTGTGTTACGCTTTCGTGGGTACAACTATTGCCAAGGAACATCACTCCCTACACTTTGATGGAGATGAATGTTACCCAGAATAACTAAGCTCGTTATTTTTGTCTCGGCCCATTCGCAAAGACTTGGATTACAACATGGAGCACTCTTCATCCACCAATGAACTTTAGTGAGCATCTTTGTATCATTTGGATTAGAGTTATAAGGTTTTTAGCTATATGATTATAGGTACACTGCTTTGCATACCATTATATGAATGTTTCTTGTGTTGACTCATATGAAGGCAAAGTTGTGCCTGGAGAAGTAATGAAAATAATCTTTTACCATATCTTCCTGATCAAGTTCCTATATCGGAACTCAGTGTTATGCAATTTCTATTATTTTTGCACTCATTCAGGCAACGAGACTGACCCGATCCCCGACTTCGGAACTAGATCAAAGCGTCTAAAACCCGCTAACCAGAACGACATCGTTTAAAACAAACTTCCAACGTCGGAACTATAAAAAACTATAAAAAACTGAATTCATAACCGAGCAAGGAACTAGTCCATTATGTATCCCTCTCGTTCCGAAGTTCCATCGACGGAACTCTATAACGGCAACGGAACTTGTTAACGCCATCTCATCTGTTCCACTAATGGAACCCATATTTATGAAATGGGATGTGAACGCGTTCCAACGTCGGAACTCTATTACGGCGGTTTTCTGCAACAATTTACGGCGGGCAAAAACCGCCGCGAAAACTGAAATCACGGCGGTTCCAGCAACCGCCGAGAGAAACCTTTCGCGGCCCCCCTGCTGACGGCGGTCGAAAACCGCCGCGAGAGCCCGTATCTACCGCCGCGAATTTACATAGTTTCCAGTAGTGATAGCCATAATTTTTGGTCTGGAAATTTTGGTTGGGGCAGGGAACAATCCCCTCTCAACCATTTCTTTATCAAAAGCAGCTGTAACAGAGATAGGATTGGCATATAGCACATTATATATCATTTCTTTTATCTCTTTGATGATTAGAGCTTTGGAAGGAGGCTTATTGTCATACAATTTGCTGTTTCTAGATTTCCAAAGATTCCAACAGATTAAAACTACCACCATTTGAATGAGTTGAGAATGGAGGGAAGAGTGGCCTACATAACTAAGGTAGTAAGATAGTCTATTCCAACAGGTGGAAAAATTACTATCTATGACCTCTATATATTCCAGAGTTTCTTTCCATATACTCAGAGAAAAGGGGCATTCATTAATAAAATGTTCTATGGAATCCGAATTCATACAAAAACAACATTTAGATACTAAATTAAAGCCCATGTGTGTAAGAATGTCATCAAAAGGCAGCAGGGAATTCATAAGTCTCCACATGAAAATGGATGTTTTCTTTTGAATTTTTTTCCCCAGATTTTTGTCAAGGAGACAGAGTTACCTGAGTGTTGAACCAGCTCTCTGTAAGCAGAATTGAAGGTAAACCTCCCTGAAACTTCTGGTTTCCATATGAGCTTATCATCTCAGTGAGGATATATTTCAGAATCCTGTAGAAAGACTTTCAAATCAGCATTGAGAAAAGGAGAAAGAGATGACATGAAGAGCATTTTATTCTCAATAAAGCATTCGACTGTTGCATTTGTTGGAATTAATGTATCTTCAGGATTACAAATATCTGCAAGGAAATCAAAATTGGTCCAATTAGATGTCCAGAAGTTACATGTTCCTTTTCCATGGATTACTCTTGAATTTCTTTCTGCAAATTCATTAACTTGTCCTATTCTTTTCCACGTAGGTGAATTTCTAGCAGAGGGGGGAAGAGCTGCTATAAATTCAGTCCAAAGTGCTTTACCAGTTTGGTACTTCCACCAAAGCTTCACAGAACAGGCAAGGATAATTGCAGAAATTTTCCTACATCCAAGTCCATTCTGTGGAGTTGGTGAGCATAGTTTACTCCACTTTCTCCATGTTTTTTTGGGCTTGAGTTCAGTCATGCCCCAAAAGAATTTAGAAAATTTCTTTTCTATCAGTTTTATAGTAAAAGATGCGGGAGACATGACTGTCCAAATGTGTTGTGGCAGAGAGTACAAAACAGACTGGATGAGTGTTAGTTTACCACCATTAGATAACCACACATTTTTCCAGTTGTTTAGCCTCTTATCTATCATTTCTAAAACTGGCTGAAAATGAATGTTGAGTGTTTTCCCAGTAAAGATAGGGCAACCTAAATACTTGAAAGGAAAACACCCCTTTTTCATCCCTAGAATGGCTTTAATCTGATTGACTCTATGAAGTGTTGCATATTTGCTCACAAAAAAATCACTTTTATCAAAATTGATTTTTTGACCAGTGACTTCTTCGAATTTAATCAAAAAAGCTTTTAATATGATAAGGTTTTGCTTGCTGGCCTTAAAGAATACCACTGTATCATCAGCATATGAGAGATGAGATACAGGTGATAAATTGCCAAGGACATCATAATATTGCAACTTACCAGTTCTAAAAACAAAAATCAAACTTCTAGTAAATGACTCAGAGAACAGATTGAAGAGAAAAGGGGAAAGAGGATCTCCTTGTTTGATCCCTCTGGTGGACTTTAAAAAGCCTACAGGACTACCATTAATAAGGACTGAGAACCAGGCTTGGGATAGCTTCCTCATTATGCATTTAACAAAGGTACCATGGAATCCAAATTTGAGTAAAATGCTATTGAGGAAAGGCCAACTAACTCTATCAAATGCTTTCATGAGATCAAGTTTGAGAAAGCAATTGGGGATCCTATCCTTTCTATTCAAATGCCTGACCATTTCTTTTAGATATAAAACATTATCAGAAATGTCCTGATCATGCATAAAAGCAGTCTGATTGGGGGAGATTAAGTCAGGCATAAAAGGCTTTATTCTTTCCATTAGAATCTTGGAAAAAAAATTATTTATCACATTAGAAAGGCTAATAGGCCTAAAATCAGAGAAAGATACTGGGGTATCTTTTTTAGGTATCAATGTAATCCAAGTGCTACCTATTCCCCTTGGCATTTCAGCACCAGACATGAAATCATTACAAGCATCTAACAAGTCATTTGCAATAAAATCCCAGGTTTTGGTAAATTTTTTTGCAGTATAGCCATCAGGACCTGGAGTGCTGTTTTTATTGAGATTAAAAACCACACTCTTTAGCTCATCTATTTCTACTGGCTTAGTTAACTGCACATTTTGATCAGAGTTTATTACTGTTGGGATTTGACTTAGGAAGTGGGAATAGAAAAGAGCATGATCAGGGATATGTGAAGAGGACAAAAGGTTATGGAAAAAAGAAATGGCCTCTGCTTCTATATCCTGTGGCTCATCTAGCCAAAGACCTGAGGATGACTGAATTTTTGTTATTGCTAATCTACTCTTTTTTTCCTTAACTGTGTTATGGAAAAATTGGGTATTGTCATCCCCCTCTCTTAGCCATTTAACTTTAGCCTTAGATTTCCATAAATGCTTTTGTTCTTTTAATGATCTAAGTAGTTGTGCTTTACATTTTTTGAATTCAATTAAATCAGGTTCAGCACGACTAGTTTCATATTGTATTTCCTGGAGTCTAAGGTTTTCCTCAGCTATATGAACATTGTCATGTATGTTACCAAAAATATTCCTATTCCACACTTTCAAAAATTGTTTTAATCTCTGTAGTTTGAGGAAGAATGATAACATACCTTGTCTGTTTGACACACCACTTACCTGAAGAGGAAGCTTCCAGTTTGAATCCATTAGTGGAATAAGTTCGGTCCTTTTCAGCCAAGTATCTAAGAACTTGAAAGGTCTTGGTTTGGAAAGAATGGTACTTCCTATCAGTAGAAACATGGGACAGTGATCAGAGGAGTCTTTATTAAACATTTGAATGGATGATGATGGAAAACTAGATTTCCAGCTACTAGAGCATAGCCCTCTATCTAGTCTTTGAATAGTAGGATTAATGATTCTTCCATTAGTCCATGTGAATGTATTACCAGATGTATTAATATGTTCTAAAGCCATACTATCAATGAACTTGCTGAAATCCTTAATACTACCTAAATTAGGAGTGAAAGATCCTTTGTATTCATTGACAGATGTGATGGCATTAAAGTCCCCAATATACAATGAATTAGTAGTTGGGAGTTTTTTAAGGTCCTTCCACATCTGTTTCCTGCCATTTCTACTCCTAAGACCATACGTGAAGTAAGCATGCATAGGGCAAGTAAGCTTATGACTCTGAATATGCACATAAAGAAATTGTCTATGATCAAGGATAAGATCAACAGTTAAGTGATCTTTCCAGAAAATCCAAATTTGACCATTTGCAGCATGAATGAATTTTTGAAAATGAAGCAGTTTCATGTATTTTTCACATTCAGTGTTTTTGTGTAAAGGTTCAATGAGACAGATTAGTTCAAACTTATGATCAAGTATCATTCTTTCTAGTCTTAACATAGAGGTATCCATTCCCCTAATGTTCCAAACTAGAATTTTAACTTGGGAGTTTGTACTATTCATATTTCACTCACTGTTTTGCTTTTTGATAGTGAACCAGTCATTTTTTGATTAATTTGAGTAAAAAAAGTGGTCACTTTTTTCTTTTCCTGTTGAGGGTCACTTACCTGAGCTGTGTTTACCTGACCAGGTTCTTCATCTTCAGAAGCAGAGACATATGTATCTGATTGAGATGCATTGTTGACATTCCTGTTTTCCTCATCAGTATCCATGTCTGAATCTTCTTCAGAGAGGGGTTTAAATCTGTTTCTGCTTACTGGAGGAACATGAAGCAATAGATTAGTACTAACTGTATTCTCAGTGTTTTGGATATCCATACCTGACCGCATTGCTGAGTCATCTTTTGCAAACCTGGAGAAATCCCTTCTTTTCCTGGATCTCTTAGTAATAAAATATTCATTTTGCACAATTGGAAGATCTTCTTCCTGACTCACCACTAGGAGAAAAGTTCCCATTTGAGGTGAATTGTCCCTAATTTCTAATGACAAGAGGGACTGCTTGGTTGCAGGGGTTGAAAGCTTATGTTGTTGAATCACAGGAGTGTGTTCAGTGGTATTGGGGTTTGAGTGTGAAGATATATATAGAGAGGGGTGGGTAGCAGGGTTGGTGTTGCATTTTTGAAAGTAGGAAGTAATGATAGCTTGGGATGTTTTTTTTGTAACTGTCTTTTTCTCAACTGGTTTCCAAGCTGTTTGAACAGGTAGTTTCCTCTGGTTTGTTGTGACCTGTTGTTTGTGTTTGTTGACTCTAGGCACTGCTAAAGGTTTGTTTGTAGGAACCAGTTTCTTGGTACTAATCTCAACTATCACAGGAGTAAACAAGGGTTTTTTGGTTCCCTGATCAAATGTGACAGTGGTTTCTTTCCCTTTAGGGGCTAACATTCTAACATCTGCATGTAAGGCTCTACATTCCTGAGGGATATGTCCTAGCCTTTTACAGTGGAAACAGTATGCTGGTAGATCTTCATACTCAATGTCAAATTCATCATTATCACCAGGCTGACCTAGAATAATAGTTGGAGACAAAATGGTTTGAAGGTCTACCTCTACACAGATTTTGAGTGCTGAAGGCCTGGTGAGAGCTTGAGTTGCCGAATCCATCTTTATGAAAGTCCCAATGTTGTTTCCGATGTACCTGATCCCAGACTGGTTGTAATAGTACACCGGCGGATTCCTGATGGTGACCCACACCGGTACAATGGGAGATTCTCTCTTGGGAGAGAAATCTGGCGTCCACCTCAAAACTCTCATCGAAAAACCACTGATGTTCCAGAGGGCCTTCATCCAGCATCGTTGAAAATCTTCTTTAGAGATAAACCGCATGAGAATGTGCCTGTGATCTAGCGCTCCAAGTTGGTACTTTCCGATGAAACCAATAGTCTTCATCGAAGCCTCAATCCGCTCCATAGAAGGTCGCCCTTTTTCAAATTTCCCAATTAGCGCGTTCTGATACGGGATGGACATCTCCTTGACATCCTCCGGCGAAAAAAGGCAAGCAAGTTTCCCTTTCAATTCGTTTATCGGCTTGATGTTCGGTGTATTTGGCAAGGATGAATATAGGGGCTGAGGTCTGTTTTGCAGAGCAGATAGGAAAGTAGTGGGTGGGGGTTCCTGCAGTGGTGGAATCGGTGGCTGGGTCGGTAGCTCCGCCATTGGCGGAGCTGAAATAACTGTGCAAGAGCCGTTTGCGGTTAGCTTTGTGTCAGAAACGAGCCGTTGTGGCACTGTTTCGACGATAAAAGAGGGGCGCGTGGGTTAAATCGCTCAGAAATATAGAGAGAAGGCAGAGCCAAAAAAGTAGAGAGAGAAAGCGTTTTTTGATAATTACAAATCTTTGAAAGTGTGTAACATTGTATCTGTTGAAATAAAAAGCACATGGGAAAATGAATTGAACCTATGGGCCGATTGACTGAATATTGACACTTGATATTTGATTATTTTCCTTTTTAAGATTAAAATAATGTACCCCAAATCTTTTGAATTTCGTGTAAGAAAATGACATTTTAATTTCAAAATCAATGCAAAAGAAACACTCTCCCAGCAGAAAACCTATTTAAATTGAAAATCACTGTACGTCAAGTCCCATTCTCACCCACCCATCCCCAGCAGAAAAGCTAGAACACTGGTTTTCATCCATTTCTCAAACCCGCATCTTCGGTAAGTTTTCATCAATTTCCGGCTCTCTTTTTTTGTGTGTTTGGCTTCATTTGCAAATCACTGTACTTATCTTTCTCTGCGCTTTGACATTGTCTTTTGGAATCAATCCTAATTCGAAACTTGCAGAGATGGATTCCTTTGAGAAGCTAGCTGAGGAGATGAAGCAGCTTGAGGAACAGAGAAATGGGCTTCGTAATCTGAAGGGATTCATTGCGCGTGAATACCTGGTTTATAACGACGAGACGGATTTGGAGAAAAAGCATATGTGTTTGGATGCAATGATGAATGGTGTGCATGACTTGGAGATGGAGATTTTAGAGGAACAAGAAGAGAAATGCGAGAGGATGGAAAGTGTTCAAGCTTCAAGGGAAGCCGAGCTTGCTCTTAGGGCTGCCCAGCAAGCTTCAAGGTCCGCCGAGCTTGCTGCCACAGAGAAGCGGTTGGAGAGGCTGGAAAAGGCACTCAAGAAAAAGAATGCCAATCCTAAGAAAAGGAAGAATTAGCTAGCTTTGCTGAAATCAGTTGGAGAAATTTGATATTTGTTTGCTTCAACGTCCTTTTGATTCTTGTGATGTACTTGTGGTTGATGTAAACGTTCTGGATGATTGAGATATTTCTTTTGGTTCAGGATTACTAGGCTGCAAATCCATCTTCTTGATTTTCATCTTAATCTTTTAGAATGGAGATCTTTTATGCATCCTCCTCTTGTTTACTTCCATCACCACAACATAAATGCAATACTTCAAATGTTCCTGAAATGACCTTAAACACAGGTCATTAATTAGATTCTTTCATCAACATTGTGCACATATGCATTCTAACATCTCGTCATTGTCCTTGTCTTTTTGTTGTTGCACTAGTTTGTGATGCTGATAAGTTTGTTGTTAGTTAGCTAGTTTATAATGATGATCTCTTGCTCACTGGGATCTTATAAACAGACAATGCAGATGAACTTTCTTAGACCAGCAATTCTTTATTAAGGGCTTAGGATTAGCTAAGCTCTTTCTTGGCACTGAATTTCTTCTACATTTCATTGCTAATCTCATTCATCTATCAGGCTTTCTCCACTGACGGTTTTCCCCATTCGGTGTGAATAGAACCCGTAGCGCATAGTTCAGTTAGTTTCCTAATAGAGTTTGTACAGTTGTATAACTAGATCGGAGCATATAGATATTGCCCCATAGTACATCATATAGTTGTCTGAATTACTTTGGCATGCATTGAAGTAAAACCAATATAGGAAAAATAGTAAGAAATTCTATCCCATAGGGAATCAAAATCTTGATCCATAACTCCTACTGATATTGCATTTGAGACCAAATATTCAGAGAAAAACTACAATTGTTAAAAAAGATGATCAAGGGAATCTACATGTTCACACATACAGCACATTGAGGCAAATTTGAATACCTTAAAACACAGAACATCATCAAAGGGAGAAAACAGTCTAACATCATCAAAGGGGTCATTTGATGGATGAAACATTCTTTTGATTGATGAGTTCAGAGACTGTACACTCCAAAGGGATTGAAGTGAGTTGAGGTGGAAAGTGCTCTTGTAAAGGGCCATGGTGTGTCCAGTTGGAGGGCCAAACATTGCAGGAGTCCTTTCCAATGATCTTTCCATTTTCACCTTACCATTTTAGGTTTAAAATCACAAGACCCCCAGAAAAAAAACTGTCATTAGCCTTGTAAGGGTTTTGGTGGTGTGGTCTGTGGGAGTCATCACAGCACAGATCATGCTGAGGCATTGAGTGAAGGCATGATTTAATCAGGGTTAATCTCCCAGCTGGAGATAACCATTTATTCTTCTAATTGCCTAGCCTTTTTTGAAAACTCTCAATCAAAGGAGAAAAATAGACACTCTTCACTATACCTTGAAAAATAGGACATCATATGTACTTAAATGGGAATTCACCCATATTCATACCTAGGATTGACTTAATCTGGTTTTTCTTAGCCAAGGTAGCATGCTTGCTTAAAAAGAAATTACTTTTATCATAATTTTTGGGGGTTGCTAGATGCAGGTCCATTTTTCTCTTGCATGTCCGTATTTTTTTCATAATACCTCTAATATTGTTTAGGCAAAAAATGGGAATGAAATCATAGGGTTTCATCAGGGGGCATTATGGTAAAATGTGGACCTACAAGAGAAAAATGGACTGCATAGAGAATTTGCTTAAATTTTTTATGGCCAGTAACATCTTCAAAAGTAGACAAAAAACCTTCAACCTAGCCCAGTTGGCCAGGGGCCTTGCCCCCGCCCAGAGGAGGTTAGGGGTTCGAAACCCTCCAGGAGTGCTCAAGAGACATGAGCTACTTCGACGTTGTCAAGAGCGGGGGGAATCAAAAGCTGGTGTAAGTGGGATCTTCACCTCACTTTAAGCAGCACGGTGATGACCTCGGCCACTTGACGTACGAGATCAATAAAGTAGAGTAAGATTCGAGTAGGATTGTTGTACTAGATTAGTTCGTTGTAAAATAATTTTTAAAAAATGTGAAATTTGACTTACCTGAGTCATCAACATAGGATAAAAGGGAGATGGGGATGAACTTTTATTAGAGTTACAGTTAACTTATTGGAGCTGCAGTGGTTTATTGGAGATGTGGTCAGCTTATTGGAGTTGTAAACAGTTTATTGGAGCTGCGCTCAGCTTAATTTTTGAAAAATAAGCTGAACAAGACAGGGCCTAGTTACTGTACTAAAACATGAAGATTCTTATAAATTAGGGACTATAAATAAAATACAGTCAAATAAAATTGAGAAAGTCTTGGGTGAGACATGTCCTTGTGGAGACCAAGAGCAGGGGAATGAGCATTTACTGTTTCTGCTTGATCTTTTAGTCAGTTTGTTTGATCTTTCAATTAATGTCCTTGAGTATTTTTGTTTTGCCTTGATTTTTCAGTTAATTTGATTTTCGTTCAATTTGCTTGATCTTTCGGTCAATTTTCTTGATCATTTCCTTGGTCAATTTCACCAACGACAAATTCAATCAAGGAAATCGGCAGGTTTAAAGCTCACCAACGATCAATTCAATCAATTGCAGTCTTATATAATCTTTGGTCTCATTTTTCTCAAATGAGAATTTGCCAATAAAATTTATTAACAAGCACCATAAATATCTCAATCATGACGTTTTGGCCTTGTGGCTTCATGCACGTGCAGCTTTTAGTCAAAAACAAATGTCAAATTTAAAACTTCACTGTCTAATTATTAATAGAATTAAGTTGACGTTATTCAATTTGATCAAGTATACTGCTTTAATTTGACTATCTTGTCCTCTTAATTTACCAATTTCCTTAGCTTGAGTCGACCAATTAAACATTAAGAAGTTGTGGCTTACAATTTTAGTCAAAAAGATATTTAGTTGGATTTAAAAACTTCAGATAATGTGTGCAATTGTGATTTGTGACATGTCATGGAATATTATGTATTTTCTATCAAAAATATTAATATATCGACTAGTAGTATGCAATTAATAATTAATGAAATCGGTTGTAAGTCAAAACAAGTCAAGAAGAACAAAGTAGACACGGCTATGAAACCCAGTGACATTAGTTTCCAAGACTTTTAATGCAATATAGGTTTCACAAATTAAATTAAAATTGGACCGCTCAACAAACAAATAATTACACCTCTTGCGAGGCTAGCATGCATTCACATTCCATATCTTCGATGGACATAGAAAATTATAACAAGTATATATATATCCGTTAAACTTATTCAATTGACGTGAAAATTATCGTTTCGATTATTATTTTTTTAAAAAAAAAAAAATCAAAAAATCATTTACAAGAAAAAGTTCAAGAAAAGTGAAAATTATACGATTATTTGGTATAGAAATTACCTAACGTTTTTTACTTCAACTCCAACAGCTTACTTAGAGCATCTCCAATGGTTCTAAAGAAGGAGTTGCTTGTAATATTCCAAACTTTGCAGCAGCACTGCTCATCATTGTTTCACCATCCACGTGTACTGCTTGTCAAGCAGTACTGCCGCACAGAGCAGTACTGCCGTCATAAATGCCATGTTTACCTTTCATTTATCTTTCATTTACCATTCATTTACTTTTCTGGATAAACATTATCTTTTTAATATATTTAAACTTTGATCTATAGAAACATCCAACCAACTCGTGCACAGATCTTCATTGGAAGGATTCCACTTCAACTTCTCCACCGTTTTTATCACCTGCACCTCCTCCACGTCCACTGGGGAGATATGGCTGGTGCGCTGTTACTTCCCATCCTTGACGCTGGATGTTGTGCGCTGTTGATGGATATTCCTTGTTGTGCGATGTTGCTTCCCATCCGTGACTGTAAATGTTGTGCGTTGTTGAGGGATATTCCGTGTTGTGCGTTGTTGCTTCCCATCATCAGTGGTTGTGGACGATTTGTGAGTGGCTGTGGATGATGTGGTGGGAGGGGAGAAGGTGTGTAGTAATAGTTAGATGAAAGATTTGGATTGATGGCATATTGGCTCCAAAACGCTCTATATTTTTATTATAATCATTTGTTTATTTTAAAATTTGTATGTCACTTTAATATAAAGTTAATAAAAAAATTATTTTATTTTTTAACCAATATTATTGGTATATAATATAAAATTTATCATTTAGATAAATACATCATTTATTTTAATGATAGTAAAAATTCTTGGTACAAATATTTTAAGAAAACATGTGGGACCTTTGTGATTAAAGACATAGTAGCTCACCATTGTGGAAGAAGGTAGCTTGCCACATCATTTGCTTGGAGAATGACATGGCAAGCCAAGCTATATCTAACCATTAGAGCATCCACAACGGTTGTATTTTGGAGTCGCTGTGCAATTTAGTATAATTTGAAGCGATGTAGCTTGCCGTTGTTGCAGAATCTACGTATGTAGCTTTGAGACATTAAATGTCAGCTAGTCGCTCGAGTGAGCGACATCGCTTGCCGTTTGAAGCATTAAATACTTGTTTAAATTGTGTTTTTCATGTTCAGATTTGGTGTGTATATATTCTCTTACCTCTTTGTATCATATATAAGTTGTGTATATATTGTGTATTTTTCAAATCCAAATGCGATATATATATATATATTGCGTTATATATGTTCTATGTATTTTGCATCTGCGTACGTATATATTCACATGCAAATATATTGCATTTGATTTACTATTTACCATAAGAAATTAATTTTACGTTTAATTCAAATATTTTTATTATAAATTATTATTAAAAATAGAGTTCAACTCGAAAGTTAAATTAAATTACAAATACCAATTTTGAAGCATATATGGCTCGGGATGCAACAATTCGAGATAAAGAAATGCATCATCAACTTAAGTCAGACTTGGTGGAGCATATATGCAAACGTTTTGAGGTCAACACTAGAAGTGAAATTTCTTAAATTTATTTAATTACTTCTTTTTTTTACTAAAATTAATTTATTTAATGAAATAAAAGTGATTTTTCATTAATTATTGGTAGATCTTCAATTATTTATTTATTTTTATTGTTGAATAAATGTATGGGGTGGTCTCTGGAGCGACCGTCTACATATGTAGACCAGGGACTAAGTTATAAATAGGGTAATATAATAAAAACAAGGAAGGACCAATTTGCAATTTTTGAAAAGTTAAAAAAATCACGCGCTACAGTAATTTCGCGCGTGTACAGTGTTTGCTACAGTACCTTGCTACAGTACATGTGAGGTTTAACCCATAACCTGAAGTTTGCTACAGTAACATGAGGGATTTAATCAAAAACCTGAAGTTTGCTATATAACATGAGGGATTTAACCCAAAACTTGAATTTCGCTACATGAGGGATTTAACCCAAAAGCTGAAGTGTGCTACAGTAACATGAGGAGTTTAACCCAAAACCTGAAGTTTGCTACAGTTAAATGAGGGATTTAACCCAAAACTTGAATTTTGCTACATGAGTGATTTAACCCAAAAGTTGAGCTTTGCTACAGTAACATGAGGGATTTAACCCAAAACCTCAAGTTTATTACAGTCACATGAGAGATTTAACCTAAAACCCAAAATTTTAATTTAGAAAATAAAACATCATGTATAACATAAAACATGGGGAATTTAAACCAAAACCTAGAAAATTTCTATTATCTAATAAACTGAATTTGTAACTCAAAAGGTGATCATTATAATATAAAACATGTGGAATTTAAATCAAAATGTGTCACTTAAAACATTGAGGTTATAACCTAAAATATGAGGAGATTAAAGCAAAACGTGAAAGATAGTTAATCATATAAAAATTGGTAGAGTATCAATCATCTAAAAACCTAAAAGATGTATTTTATAAATTAAAACATAATCAATTTAAAACAAAATCTGAATTATTTTACAAAAAAAAAAAAAAAAAAATTGGAATCAGTACTGTAGCAGTACTGTTCACATGTTACTGTTGACATGTACTGTTCACGCGCGAAATTACTGTAGCGCGTGAATTTTCTAAAATTTTAAAAATTGCAAATTAGTCCCTCCTTGTCTTTGAAATATTAGACTATTTACAATTTAACCCGGTCTACATATGTAGACGGTCGCTTCCAAGACTTTGCCTAAATGTATTTGCATTCTAGAAAAAAATAAAAAATAAATTCAAGTGGGACCTATCAATCTATACAAGAATGTAGCTTACCATTAATGGGGTGTGTAGCTTGCCTACTCATTGGCTTGAAAAGTTGACATGGCAAGTCAAGCTACATGCACTTGTAGCTTACCATTGTGGATGCTCAATGTGGGGATTAGAATTTAATGTATGTGCTTAAAATTTCAGTAATTTATCTCTTTATTTTTGTCTTTCACTATTAAAATACATTTTAAAATAATAATATTTTAAATTACGTATAATGAAAAAATGGGAAAAATATATATTATTAAAATACACATTTCAACGAACATAACAAGATCTCACATGATAATATTCAAATTTATATATGCATGCGAACATAGTCACGTAAGATCTTGTTGCGCTCGTAATAATATGAAAATTAAGAATATATTAATTTTATAATCTTTTGTTGTGTATAACTAAAGATATTTACATTTACATTTATAATTTATACTTAATTTGTTAAAAAATAAAGAAAAACACATGAATAGGAAAATGATCAGTCATAAATGCAAAAGCATTAAAGCAACATCCAAGTTGGGGAATGAGATGGCGAAACCGTTGAATCTGAAAAATAGTTCAACTTTCCTAAATTTATTGAAATTCCCCAACTTGAAAGCGGTTGGACTTGCTCTTATATATTGACCATCGAATGAAAGAACTCATCGTGAAACCATTAATATTGGAACTCATCGTACACTTAATTAGCTTTTTGCATGTAGTAACAAACTTAAAACGGAGATGGCCGGATTGGGGACGGTGTCGCATTCCAGAAATCAGATTATTAGTAGGAACAATCAGCTAGGAACGTGCAGTTGGTGAAATATCGCCATAATATTTCAGTTCTGGCATCTTTTAACTAGTTGGTACGTACGTCTTATTTAATTTTTGGTGATTAAAGACATCGTTTAATTAATTTGGCTCACTTTCTTCATTTACAATTTTTGCCTTTAATTAGTTCCATCATTTCTGCTCCCGATCGATATTAATTCTACAACCGCAATCATGACCTTCATGCATCGGGTGTATTTATTTTATTCATGAAGTGTATTATGTGTATATATTATGATCTATATTCAAAATGATTCAGATTACTAATTAATTAAATTCCAGTTTTTTAAGTTAAGACGAGAATTACTTCTTTTTTCTTTTTTCTAGTACAACTCCTAAACTGGAGGCAATAAGTGAGATTAAAGAGAATTCTGAATCTGAAATTCCATGTGCTAAAGGTGACTATCTATTTAATAAAACATCTGGGGGATTAACTTAAAAATAAATAAAATTTCCCATGAGAGGATAATAAAAGTATAAAACAAGTAAATAAGTTAACCTCATTTTTACCTCATAACCTATGAGAGCTTCTCCAAAATAATAATAGTGTCATTAATTAATATACTGTTAAGTACAGCATAGTAAATCCCCATGTACGCACACCCAGAAACCCTACTTCAAAAAAAAAAATTTAATAACAAAATCACCCACATGACAACCCATTTCATGGTCATTAATATTTACTATGAATTACTTAAACGGAGATGGCCGGATTTGGTACGGCGTATTTCAGAAACTCGGCGTCTTTTTCCAGAAAGGCATGCTCCGCTTCATCGGCGGCGAGCCATAGCTCCATTCCTCTCCCGCTAGCGGCTTCCACGAATGTGAACTGCTGCTTCGACCGGTAGCCCACCATATCCCCCATGTGCCCGAACCAACCGGGTTTTCCCCACCCGAAATCAACCTCGTACAGACCCATGTTCGCCGCCGTCGTGAACCTGTAAATCTTGATCCTCTCGTTCGTGTAGACGCTCTCCAGCAGATCGTTCAGGGCGGCGAACGCCTCGTCGTTGTCGAGCTCCGCCATGCTCTCCTTGTCCAGGCCGGAAAACGCCTCCCGCAGAACCCCCGCCAGGTCTCCGAGTTGGATCTCTCCGTTCGAATCCGGGTCGATTTCGTAGAACCCGAAAGCCAGCCAGATGACGTTGCCGAAGGTGTTTTCCGGAAGCGGCGGCTCCACCCGCTGCCGGAGGTTGACTGGGTGGGTGAGCATGAGGGTTGTGAAGGATGACTGCTGGTCTGCCGCCAGCTTGGAGTGGGCCCCAGCCATGCGTTCGGCGACGAACGCCGACAAGGCTTCCAGGCGCGACGGTTTCAGGAGGCTTTCAGTCGAGGCTTTTGCTCGTATAGCTATTACAACGCCTTCATCAAATGTGTACCTATAGACAAATATGAGTTTTAGTGAGGACTTTTAGTTACATGCAAAATATTATAACATCGTTGTAGTATCTCATATGGTACACCAGATTCAGTTTGTGCATTTGAAATCATAGTAATGTGTATTTTTATGTAAAATTATGCATATTACTAATTTAATTTAATTGTAATTTTCATATAAATATTGAAATGCACAATATTTAGTATAAAAATGCACATACATGCAATCTATATGCATTGCACAATAATAGTACCCCATGGGTACTATATAAGAATTGGTATCTCACCATTGGTAGAAAAACGGAGGATATTAATATCAATTTAAGCAAGTATATTTTTTTAGAACAAAAATAATGATTTGATTAATAAGTTCATATTAGACCCTATTTTCTTGAGATTATTTCTTACAACACTGAACGAATGTGAAAATTAATATGTATATTAAAAAGAATTAATATGACTGAATTAACATGAGTTCCATCAAATTATAATTTCATTCTAAGTTGGGGTGAACTTGTAAATGTACAAATATGAAATAGATGATTAAAATGCTATTAACGAGTACTTTTTTTTTCTATAGGGGGGAAGAGAACAATTGGGCACGCTATTAAAAAGTCTCCTTCCGACTATGACCAGACTCATACCGACAACATTTGATCACATGGCTCTAACCATATAAAAAATATTAATTAAATATTGCAAATAAATTTAGGTGAAGAGAGTTTTTTGTTTTTTTATTTATCATTTCCAATTTATACCTTCTCATGTAGGACGTGGTTCCCTGGAAAAAGAAGTTGTCAAAGATCCTAACAAATTCGTCGGGCAAGGGATCCCTGGGAGGAAACAGGGTAGACGCAGCGGTAAAATCGGGTTCCACAATGGATTCACCGCGGGTAATTTTACCCCAGTCGTTGAGGAAAGCCGCCGCCGACAATGCATCCACGACTTTGTGATACAAGCACGCTCCGACCACTATCCCACCGCATTCGAATACAGTTACTTTCACGGCCACGTGCGGAATCGGAGATTTCACCAGGCCGTTGCCTTTACACGGCAGAAACTCGCTCAAACCTTGGATATCAGGGTTCTTGAAGAACTCCGATAAACTGTTATTTACCTGCATGGGGCCGGAGACAGAAATTTTATAGGCTGGTTGTTTTTGTATACCGATATGCTAACTTAATCAAATATCAACACCTTCAATTTTGGTACGTACCAACAAAAAGTGAAATGAGAAACAAAATAATATTTTAGACATAATTAACACATAGATTTGGTTGATTTAAATTATATTTAATGTCTAGTTGATTAGTATAATGTTGTAGTATAAGTTTGTTATTTATTAGAAAAAGTATGGACAATTTTTTAAGCTCACAACAAATACAATAATGAATAGTTGAATATAAGCATGATGCCAAAGTTGTAGAAATGGAGGGATTACGTTCAATAACAAATAAACTTAACACAAAAAATTTTGAACAAAAATCTCATATAAATAGATATACAGTAAAATATACGTGCAAATAACAAATCACATAAAAATAGGTGCAACAATGTTACCCGAGCTTCGACAAAAAGGGCTCCCTCGTCGTTGCAATCAATGGTGGCGGCATCTCGGAATCTTCCGGCCAACGGATAGTAGATCGATAGAGCTTTGGCGAAGGATTCCCTCAGCTGATCGGCCGGATTTTGAACGCCGGCGGCGGCGTAGAAGAAGATAAACGGCATGTACGATGAAGGTGAAAACTGATCGAGAAGGCTAACTCTGTAAGTCTTCAAGTGAGGTGGAGTTGGAGTCGAAGGCTTGATGGTTTCCTGGGAGATCACTTTAACCTTGTTATAATCCATCTTTGGGTGATTTTAAAATGTATGGTACTATTTTCAAAAAAAAATGTATGGTACTGCCAATTCTAGCTAGTTTTAGGTGCCTTTATATAGACTAAATTGAATTTAATGTACAGTTGCCTAATAATGCCGAAAAATAACTGTTTTTGACATAACACAGAGAAGATTTGAAGAGAAATGGAACAGCAAGGCGGAGTTTTTTGTTGATTGGTTGCTACTAATTTTCATCTACTTTCTGCCATTTTCGTTAGCGTTTATCTTTCGTTTTCTTGAATGTCAAGCCTTGCAATTTGATCATTTATGCACTGATTTGATGTCTGTTGTTCACATAAATTCTCTTCAATTTGTTGTACTAGTCTTTAACATCATTAACATGTTCAGATGGGAAAAGTTACTGTTCATAATGACTAATGAAAGCTCAAATAGTTGACCACATCTAACTATATACATATAATTAATAGCTGCAGTATAAGATATTAACATTTTTTAAAACATACTTCATGAATTTCATAGCATTCAACATAACAATATTCAAATTCATAATAATATAAAACTTAATTTTAAGATTTTGACTTTCGTACAGTAGAACACCGTACCTTTACCCGTGTACATTGTCTGCTTTTTCTGTTTAAATAAGCATGGAGTAGCTCAGTTCTAAATCAAGAACCAGTATTGACTCCAATATCATCATCCTACAAATAAAGTCTATCCTATATATAGCAGGCTAGTAAAAACTAAAAATATAACAACATTACAAAATTATTTCTATGATATGATAGTAATCATTTTGCACTAGGAACAGAGCCATTATAGCATCTGTTGATCTCGCCAATTGCCGAAACGTGAGTTTTAGGAAACAAAATATGCAACAGGGGCACACACGAAGGTGTGCTCAGATGTTTTATTTTCTCGAGTGCCCTTTTAACTTCTATTGTAGAAGGAACGCCGTGCCAGTGGAGGTACCAGGAAAGAAACTTCGATCGCCCCATCCCCTGGCCATCTTTTGCTGGCCATGTGCCCATCGACAGATAATCATGAATATCTTGACTTAAGTCCGAAGAAGATGCCAGGATCTCTTCCACCCTCTTCCGTATTAATCCTAGAAATGTTGACTGCAGGATGCCCCCACTAGGTATTGTCAGTCTTCCATTGAGCAGGGCTTCATTATAGGCGACTGCAAGCTGAGTACATAGGAGGAGCAAAAGGATGGATTATGTTGTTTGATCTTGTAAATTAGTGTCACTAAAGCAAATGACAAGTTGTTGATATACTGTATCTCTATAAATAGTTGGATAATGCACATAAACCTAGTTTAGTGAATATTCAAAAGCAATATCACACCTGTTAAAAGACCTAATTTAGACTCAACTTTTAGAACTTTCCCATTTCAAGCAGCAATACAAAGTTAACAGTTTGCAACTAAAGAAAGTTTGAGAAGAGAAGATTCCATCTAATGAGCATTTCAAGACAAACAATTATTAAAACAGTGAGCGCTTATTCAGGAAAAGTATGTACAATTCAAATGCATAGAGAGGCGGGGAAAGACAAATCAAGGTACCTTTAAACTCCATAGAGAAAGCGAGTCATCAAAAGTGAAATCATCACTTGTACTTTCATTAAGCATAGATCCGATAGTTGTATATAATGACAAATAAACCTGCAACGACCACTGTATTGTAAGAAAAAATCCAATTTTTTTGATACAGATGCTTCAAAACCACAGTAAAATACTGCACATATTTCAAATGGTGTAATATTTGCCTGCAGAAGAGCTGGCCTGTCCTTGATAACACACTCATATAGCACTCGAAGGCAAAACTCCTGGAAGTCAATGTCATATCTGCAGAAAGGTTTTCAACTTTTCAGTAATGTGAGTATAAGAAATTAAGTAAAGGAAGATAAGCCTCCTGGTCCCATCCTTAGCTGTAAGTTAACCAGGAAGCATTGCTCGGGTACATTCATGGTACCTATCTAATTTCTTTCACATTAATATTTAACAGGTTCAGCAGAATATGACCAAAAACTCAATTTCACAGACACTGAAGGCACATCTAGTGCCCAGATAAACAGGATAGATAACGAGATGATAGGATTCTTACTTCTTGTTCCAGGAAGGATCACAACATAGTTGGGCAAAGGCAACCAAGCTAGGATCAGACGAGAAAGTACTGACCAACTGATCTAGAGTTACTGCACCAATTTGCTCTGTTCTACTTGTGGAAGTTCTTAAACATGCCACACCAAAAACCTATGTAAAGGAAATTTAATCAGTTCAGTAATCCAAACAGCAACAAGAATATACATTGACATATTTGAATAAAATTGACCTTGTGCATAGCCCGTGACAACAAAGATTGACACCCTACAGGATCATCTACGTATGAGCAAGCTCCAACTTTTCTCTTTATGTATAGAATGCCAGAATTGAATGCATCGCCTCTATCCCCTGAGGTCCACCAAGGTTTTTCTGTACAAAAAGTAAACCAAGAATAAAATTTATATGGCTGCTAATAAATTAAGACAAAGTGGGCGAAACTGATTTACCCTCAGGAATAAGCTCAATGGTATGGGGCCAGTATCTTGGACCACAAACACGAACTGCCTTCAGCTGCAGCAATTTATTGATTCAATTAGGATTGCAGTGTATTTTTTACATTATTTTATTTTATTGAAGAAATTGTATTAATAAAAATGGTTGATATGATACATATTCAAAAAATTGTTGCCATTTTACGTTTGCATTAGAGGATATGAAACCTGATTGGGGATTATTAACATACTACTGTTGTGATAATAAAAAAGATACACCCTTTATCCCAAACAAAACCGCTTAGTTGACTTTTCAAAGTCAAACTAAGTCGACTTTGACTATGAATATCTTTGTTCTTACTCCATGTTTTACTAAAATTTAGAAAATTAATAATTTGAAAATATATGATATGATTAATCTAAAAATATATATACTACATTAACTCTTAACATTTATGAATATAAATTAATCAATGGTCAAAGTCAGCCCATTTTGACTTTGCATTATGTATTAATTGAGAATAATCATCTACTGACATTTATCATAAATTTATGTTATTATGACACTTCTAAGGTCTGGTCAAATCTTCTGGTTTTTAAATAAAAAAGTTATTTCAGTATGCAATATAATTCACTCACAAACATTTGAGGCCCTGCCCCCATCAGCAAACATGCACTATGAGTATATGAGGCATCATTTCGGAATCATAGTCAAGTGGAAGTATAGAACTAATAAAAACTTACAATAGCGCGTTCCGGGAGAATGCAAGGAGTAACCTCACAGAAGCTTGTTTCTGCATAGTGTTCAGTTTCACAAACGGTAACTTCAAGAGGGGCATATACAGGCATACCAGTATCAACATCAACAGTCTGAATCCACCGAGCTTCGGTTGCAAGAACATATAAATGCCTGAATGCCTGTAATAATAGACCGTACAATTAATTTTTTAAAAAATTAAGATGCCCAGCTTAGAAGTGTAGACTAAATGAAACATATATGTTAACTGTACAGAGTCCTACAAAGGTAGTAAATGCTGTTTGTAAAAAGTCGAACACTTCGATTTTTGAAAGATCACATTTTTCTAGTAAAAGAAATGTATGTATAGTTTCGGTTCCCCCTTAAAGAAAAACCTGAACAAATATATTATGCATATACTTAAGTTAATTTTTTTGTCCGTTTCTAGTAAAAAGAATGTATGTATAGTTTCAGTTTCCCCTCCCCCTCCCCGCCTAAAGTAAAACCTGAATACCCCACTGGAGGTATCATGTAAAAGTTTAGCTTGCAAAAGCTTTCACATGAGTGTTTTCTGCCCGTGTTGTCAAAGGGAATTTGGAATGAAGGCATAGAATAAAATAGAGATAATTTGCAGGTTCCCAGATATCATTTGACAAAAAACAATTTACCTGAATATGGCATCTATTGTCATTTGGTCCAGTAGGCAAACGTGGATACAGGGTGATTAACAATGCAGCAACTGAACTGTTGCTGGTTGAAAATGTTCTCATACCACCCCCCAGGAATAAGAAGCCAATGCCTAAGCTGACCTGGCAAAATCATAAAATTTTAATCCCAATTTGGGAATGGGTGACAGTGAAATCAATTCATGAAGCTCAGGGATCAATTCCTGATTCCAATGATGCTTTCATTGTCAAATCTTACCTACCAGCTTAGGTGGCAAAAGCAAAATTTCACCCGTTTAAAGCTGTATAGTATAGTGATACAAATGGATTACCAACATATTCACTGCATACTGAATCACTGAGATACTTACTACCATCTGACAGCCATAATTTGCGAGCCCGTCACCTAAGTTTCGACCTCGGAGGAATTTCAACAATCTTAATGTTTTAAGATTACCAGATCCAGCCATAACCTGCCTCAAAAGACACGTCTGAGAATCACAAGATGCAGAAAAATATGAAAAGGATACTATGTCAGTGAGAATGTGCACTTACCACACACAAAGACAGAACAATGAGGTGAAGGCAAGTCTCTAGGGTACCACGATCAACGTACTTTGATAGCCCTTTAGGAAAGTTATGTTGACAGGCACAAACAAGCTTTATCTGCAGGTGGAAAGATAGGTTACAGTTCATTATGATAAGATGGTGATGAAGTGAACACCATTAGAAAGGAGAACGAACCTCGTTGAGGAAATAGACTGCATAGTCGTAAAGCAATTCTTGCGCATTTCCATCTCGTGAACCAGCAAATCTCAGCCCTGTGAGGTACAAAAGAAGGCAGTGAGAGGATTTTTCTAACAAAAAAGAATTGGGCTTGAGATCACAAACTTCAGACCTCCAAACTTTTTCAAAAACAAACCAATGAAAGCCATGTAAGAGAGTGTGCACTATGAGCCCGAGATGGATTACATAACATAACTTTTAAAAGAGTACTAAGCTTATGCAACATCTAGGAGCTTTCAACACCTCAAGTGTGCTAACAGACCATCTGCTGACTAGACTGTTTTTACACAAACTATGTTACTGTGCTTTAATGATCAATCATTAGACAAAAAAGACAACAGACTCTAATATCTACATATAAGGCAATTAACTATTTCAGCCAAGACTTCTATACGCCAAAACCAGAAGGAACTATAAGATAATAAAGATAGCAATTAAAACACAGTTTCATACCTCAACTGAAAAATCCAAATAAGGTACCAAATATTAAGCACATCTAATGAGTTGAAGGTTCCAAACAAAATTGCCAATGCATTTCTATAGACAACCATAACACAAAAGATATGCGTTGACATTCGGAAGAACTGGAAACAAGAAATAGCAAACCTAGGTATGACATATCTAGGCTCAATGGGTATTACTACCAAGCGATATGTTTCTAGGTCACACTAGAAGAAAGACTATAGCAAGACAAAACAGGAAAGCATCAAGAGAAATGCAAAATCCTGCAAGAATAAAAATAGTTCAAGGAAATAGAACAAGCTGGGAAGCCAGACATTTCCCGGGATTTTTGACAGATCCGCATTGTCAATCAAAGTCGCAAAAGGTTAATGGACTACACGGTCCTGTAGAACCTTAGTCTTTACAAAACATCTATCACAGCAAGTCAGCAACACTAGTAATTTCAGCCTGTGATGTTTATTTTGGATCACTCACCAAGTGCAATACATGCTCCAACCACAATATTCACGTATGCCTGAACAAAGGCTACAACATCCACCTCATCATCCTCATCCATTTCATCTCCAAGGCTATTGATGCAACACTGGACAACTTCAGGAACCTGGGACTGAATCCAATCTTGAGAAGGAAAAACCCTGGAAAAACAATAATTTTTTACAAACAGGCAGACAAGGAGCTCAGTCATTCCAATAGTCAATTTGAAAATGTAGCCTCACCTGCTCCAAAATATCAAACTCCTTGCTATGACTCGAAGCATTATGAAGTCAGGTCTGACATACTGCAAATCATACTGCGTTTGTGGAATGGGTAGTCGAGATAACATCATCTGTGACTCTGTCTGTAAAATGTAGAGACCAAAGGATTAATCTTCTGACAGCATCACTAAAAAATGTATGAATTGATATTGTACAAAATAGGCAACCCTAGCAAAGATAATGAAACTACCTTCATATACATCAAAGCCAAAGCAACTATAGCTCCAGGAGCAGTAACATCAACATTGATTGCAGTTCCATCCATTAGCTTGCAAATGGTTAAGGAAAGAAGATAATTCAGGTAAAAACAGAGCTGGTGTCAACGTTAATAAGACTAACTAGAGTCTGAAAGATGAATCACACAGCTAGTACTATTTGCATTTTTTTTTTAAATACTTACTTGTCCTGCAGTTCGTTGGTGTTCATCAACTGATGTTGTAAGAGGTTGAAATCTCTCCTGAAGAAAAACCAAGCGGGGTTAAAAACAAAAATTGGCAATAAAGTTTTGCAGCGCTTAAGGAGACAGCATTGACGGGAATAGTACATTTTTTAGATCTTTCCCACCAATGTATTGGGATAATCGATCGACCAAAGTCTCCATGAAACCAGAAGCATCATCACCACGACCTTCAGTAAGGAAATAAGAGTTACCAATAATTATCTCCATAGTCAAATTCATAAAGCTAAACCATAATATCATACCCAAGGCCACAAGGCCCAGTGAAAACCCTGCAGAAACTGCATAACCCTCTCTTTCAAGCACGTTATCCCCTCCACTTCTGCGACCAATTTCACCCTAAAATCAAGTAAACAGTAGCGGCATTGATGGCACATCAAATATATGATACTCCTTTCATTACGCCAGAAGAGTCTACTCTTAAATTGTTTTTAGTAGAGTCTTGCTACAAGAGCCAATGCTATTATCTTGAAAAATACTATATACATACCACATTCAATAGTGGGTACACTGGAAGAACAAATTAGCAAGTTATATGAGTAATATATTTTTTGCAAGCAGTTGTACTTTCATTTAATTCATCAATGAAGATAATTATATTTTGGCCATATAGGACTCTTCTAACGGAGTGGTGAGGATAAGTAGTAATAAAACAATCATAACACAAGTTCAATTAAGTACTCCATCATCGAAGAGTTATATATTAAATCCTCAAACAATACTAGCATTTTCTTGTTTGATTATCATGCATGCAGCAGGAAAGTCAACGGTGTTCAAATATAAATCAGCAAGAAATTATGTCAATGCATACTGATGCAGAGTTTATGTGCATAATTATAGGAATTTAAGTCAGCAGGAATTCATAGGAATGTTTATTTATTTGGCCAAGAAGGGCTAAGTGGACTGCAAGAGGCGGGCTGCAAAAAGCGTTTGATGCCACAAAACCATACTCAAAATTATCATGCATGCAGCAGGAAAGTCAACGGTGTTCAAATAAAAATCAGCAAGAAATTATGTCAAATTGTCAATGCATACTGATGCAGAGTTTATGTGCATAATTAAACATTTATGCAAAACTAGAAATAACAAAATAAGGAAGCAGAAAGTACCAGAAGAATTTGCATTGTTTGGGGGTGTGCTGATCCTTCATAAAGTATTCCTAACGACAGAAGTGCAGCGGACTGGAAAAAATCATAAAATTAGCAATCCCAAACGAAAATCGAGGGCATTATAGTCATATAATATTTAGAATAGTAAAAAATAATCTATGAGAAACTCTAGAGTGAGATAAACAGTATAATTGTAGGTCTACGCTCCAAAAGATCAACCATCCAGACATTGCACAGATCTTACGCTCAATTAAAACTTGCATTACATTAATTCCAAAATTTTCACATTTGATCAGGGACAAATAAGGTAACATGAGTTCTAGTATCAAGCTCAAGCAACATAAAAACATCATTGAGAATGTAGTATACCTGCACAAGTGTTGGCACCTCTACCTCTGGCAAAGAAGATGGCTGGAGTGCAGGTATGTGTACATAAAGAGACTGCTCAAAAGAGTTCCAACAAATAGCAGTCATTAGCGGTAATAAAAGAAGGGGTTTGGCTACATGCAGGACCATTTTTCTCATGCAGGACCGGTTTTTTACCAAAGTGCCCCTTTTATTGTGAAGGCAAAAAAAGCTATTCAAAATGCAAGGGTACACTTGGGGGTATTATGGTAAAAAATCGGTCCTGCATGAGAAAATCGGTCCTGTATATAGCAATTGGGTAAAAGAATGCTCATAGTGTGAAAACACGATATTGGACTTATTAAGGCATAGCGGTGAACAATGCAAGCTCATTTGAATAGAGTCGTATAATTATTCAAAAAACACATCAACCATGAAAATGCCTTGAAGAACCCTGAAATTTCTGGTTTTGACTACAAAATTCTAAGGACAGATTTGACTACATAATTTGAAGAAAAATTATATTTGAGTTTGAGTTCATTATTTAATGTGAAGGACAGATTGAAGTCGGAATCAGGAGAATAGTTGTATAACCATAGACACATGCAAATTCTCCATGATGAAAACCAAGCTGATCTCTGCAATCACTTTGCTAAAAATTCGGACCTACGAACCCAACAAATGCTGATAGATGATCAGAATTATGGGAGTTAAGTTTGTGTGACACATGTAGCAAATGAGACACGTGTAGCAAATGAGCCATCATTTCTATCAACCAAATAAACAATCATATTTCACCAGTAGTCAGATGAACGGCAGAGTTGTGACCTCTGTGGAAACAGTATCCCAAGTTTTCAACAGAATGCCGGTATGTGAAATAAAACTAAATGGGAGTCGAGCAAGAGACTGAGAGGCAGTATCAGACATAACTAGAACTGGAAGGTATAAACTTACTTCGTTGACATGTTAAAGAATGACCTTTGGGTACCATAAAAATTGAACAACAGCCAAATCTTCATCTTATCATGTGGCGTTGGCCACGTGGATTATATCTGACTACCATATTCAGTCATAAATTATTGTATTTTTCACCTATGATACAAAATAACAGACTTCCATCTGTTGCAGAACAGAATCCCAATGATTATAAGTTTATAACAGTGGGACTTTGATTTAATTATTTTGAAAATATTATTAAACCATGAAAAGAAAACCACTCTCAACAACTTGAAAGATATCCAGAATTCGTATCCAAACATATACACATATACCACAGGAGACAATTCTTTAAGAAAATAACATTTGACTGACAAAATGGGAGAGAGAAAATGATATTTCTTTACCTTTGAGATTTTCGGATGCATAGATCCCTGGTGTGATGCAGCTAGGCCCAGCATTAACCCTATAGTTGTGCCGTCATGTTCCTTCAAGAAAAAGTCATCACATTGGTAACTGAGATCTAGAGAATATTGGTGCCTATGAAGCAAGTAAAATATAAACCAAAGATGATGAAATAAAAAAATACACGAATGGTTAAATGATTTTAACTTTCAAGGTAATAAAAACAAAAACAAAAAAGAGAAAATTTCATAATGAGTTATTCAATTCTCACCAAGGAATAATAGTTGTATATATCTGATGTGCTTAGAACATGAAGATGCCCATGTAAACCCAAAGCCAGGAGAAGCCCTGCATGGACATCATTTGGAGCATCTGGCTTGTTATATGTTATCCACGTTCTTGACATCTTTCCCTACAAGGTAAAACCCGCAAAATAGTGAAACAACATGCAGAAAAATTACTGATACAGGTGCAACCATGTGATTGATATAATGGAAAGGACCTGGAGGGGAGAAAGCTTCAATCCTGCTGCAACGGCATTGTGAAACTCAGGCCAAGATTTAAGTTCTTGAACATTTCTGATATTTGGATCCAGATTTACCTGCCAAGTGAACCATCAGAAAAGTAAGAATTTTGGCAAAAATGTTTAGCTCATCAGGGCAACCGAATCAAAAGTCACGTAGATTATATGAATTTGCCATTACCATTATAGAGGAGTAAAAGAAAAGAGATCTTCACAAAAGCCAGAGAAGAAATTTATCAATCCAGTTATAGAAGACATAGAAAACTACAGCAAGTTTCAGTATAAACTATCCAACATACATACTGATTTCTCTCACAGGAACAAAAAATCTCTACAAGTTAAAGTGCTTCTAGAGATAGTAGTATATGTATAGCAAGGTAAATCTGACACTAACCAATGCATTTTGTTGTGTGGGCAACCGACCAGCTAAAATAAGCTTTGGGACTGTAAGAGCCTGCATTAATATGAAAAGAAATATATACAAGAAATTATCCACATATCAATCAAGCATAAACTTTAAAATCAGATCAGGGACAATATGACCACGTGATCCATGAACGCAGTTTGAATACCTCTGTCAAAAGAGTATGTGTGGTTGCAAGTGTAAATGCACCACGACCAAATGGAAGTGATGTAGTCCTTTGAGCAAGTTGCCACAGTTGTGCCTGATAATTGATTAAAATTTAGATAACATCGTAACATGATTAAACTCAGGAAGAACACTACTCTAACGCATTTTAGGTCAAATGAAGAGAAAAACCACGCAAATGCTGTTTTTTTCTAAGTGTGAAAAAAAAATTATACTCTAAAATTATGACTAAGCATTTCTATAATATGTAGGTCAAATGGATCATATACTGTCATCATCTTCACTTGAGACACATTGTATCATGTCTGCAACTAATTAAATCCATTTAAACGTCTATATGGTAGAACCGGTAACTTAAATAAAGCCAGAGAAGATGCAAAATACCTGCTGGATGTCTTGATCATTTGCTGTAGGGCTCGGAGGAGTTTGAATTGGTACTGCTCTGGCAGAGGAAAGAAGATGTCTAACCTAGATAGAGAGGGAGGAAGAGAGTTATTGAGAGAGAGAGAGAGAGAATTCCATTATTACCAGCATATCCCGAATTGCAGCATCTATAATTGCATAGAGAAACTAAGGTCGGGAATTTGTCAACAAACTAGGTCTGCTAGGGTATTACAAACAAAACGAGCAGCAATTAAACCACTTGAACATGCATAAGTTACACAGTAATTCTATGACAAATCATTTGGATTCAGAGGATTGAGATGCTATCAAAGTGAAATGGAAAAAATCAATTGACAATTATACATTTCAATCAAAATTATGGGTTAGTACCAACACTTCTGCCAGTTGAGTTACTTGCAGTGGAGTTACAAGCCTACGCCATCTTCTGACACACATTTCATCCCATTTCAAGCCTCAAATTATACTCTCTTTTACCATCTGAGTACAGTTCCTTACGCTCCTAAAACACTCATTTACTCCTCATATATTTAATCTTTACAAAAAAAAAGGGGGATTCCCATTTTACACTCGTATGAAATATGAAGAATCATAATCGCTATTGTTCTTCTAATTTTACTCTTTTTGAAAAGACAGAAATTAATGTTTCATCATGTTGCAATTATAGTTTCTAGCGCATAAGCAAGTAGAAAAATATCAAAATACAAATCCACACAAAAAGACAACAATTATACAAGCACCACAAACTAACAGCTTGATGTCAACTCAAACTTCCACTACAAAGCTAAGAAACGACTAAGGAGGTCTGACATTACCAACTTCCGAATCAGGCTCATTACATGTTTACAAATATGCTGTAAAGCATGTTATTCAACACAACCAAACACACACAAACAAACAGTTTGTAAATATCATAGGTTACAGAACAAAATACCAAAGGTCAGTAATACATCTTAGAAATAATGTTGGCATCTAGGTTGACAGATAATGTGCACAAATGAAACACGTTGTTACGATTAATTCAGAAGTATCTTCTACAATAAAATGTAAGCAGGTACTTACATGTAATTAATATTAAAAGGGTACACCAACTAACCTCATTCAAACGCAGATCATTACCATACCGCAACTGTGTACTAGTATTGAATATATGCTCCATTCCATCCATTACAGATCCATCAACAGAGTCAGCACCCTCTGGCTTCGAATTATCTAACTCATTTGCTTCCGAAACTGAAGAAGGAATCGATACAGGATGAATATGAGACATGTAAGGGGCAGACAGGGAGATCAAGCTTCCACTTGTATGAGGTTCACTTTCTGCAGGTTTACTTGAATGTGCTGGGCGAGACCAAGCCAAATCTTCACGGCCAAGGAGAACATAGGCGGCTGAAGGCCAGTCAGTGGGAGGAGAATCGCGGCACTTAGCTAGGACCTAAACATCACAGAAAATGATAGTTAAAAATATAGAGCCACAAACAAAATGTACCAAAAATGTTCACATCAAACCAAATAACGCTTCTAACCAATTCACCATGCAAAATTGAGAAAAAGTATATGGTGTAAATTCCTTCCATAGAAAATCTCCAGAGGTATAATAGAAAGCGAACAAAGCAGATTTTTATTCACTCAAACTGTTATGGCGGACACCAAAGAAAAAGTTTAACCGTCATATCAACTGAAAGTAAATTTGCAATTCAGTAAAAGGAAACCACGGGGATTGGTAGCCAACCACGAGCAAATAAGCAAATTGATTCAGCAAATTGATTCCAAAAATAGTCACAAATTTCAGACACAGACTTACATGCCGGAGAGGAAGGGAGACACCAACAGGCAGCAAGTCTAACTCTTGCAAACCAAATCCTTCACCAACCATAGCCAGAACAACTAGCTCTTCTTGAGTAGAGTATGACCCAGATGCTACATTGCAATAAACACCAGATGACAGCCTCTTACCCAGCTTTTCTGCACCACATAACAGACTGTAAAATGAAACTACTTTCCTGGCCCAATTTGCGGCAGAATATTCATCCTTTTGAATCAGAAGAGGAAGGTCACTGGCATTAGCTGAACTATATCCATGTTGCAGGCAGCTTTCCAGCCATCTAAACAAACTAGGGGGGGTTTTATGGCACTGCGGTGACTGCGACATCCTAAATTTCTTTGAACAGACTGGAAAGTCGCGCACGTAATGATCCAAGTAACTTTCTTCGCATAAAGAGTCAGCAACATCACATAAAAGAGCTACAAGATGACTAAGATCCCTACATTGAAAAACCATATCAAGGTCAGCTGGCAATTATGAATGTAGTTTAACTCATTGCTTCCAAACAAAACAAAACAAAAAGTACATAATAGACAAACAGCACAAAACATGTTAAGATTTCCAAGCTTATCTTGCAAAATTGTAAAATGGCATGGAAACTGACAAAAATCACCAAGAAGCAACAACTGTTAGTGTCAAAATTTAAATAATGGGACCTCTGGTCTAAAGACCACCAAAATCAACTCTTTTATCAATGCCCAGAGCCTTGGAAATCCCAAAAAAGATGTAAATGACTGTAAAATAAATATAGAATTCCTTAAATTTTGGAAAAGAGAACTTTTAAGACTATATTTAGAAATAAAGTGGGGCATGGGGTTGGAGGGGGACGGGAGCAGTCAATTCCTTCCCTCTAAAGAAAGTAAACTGGTACTTTGTTCCATTTTAAAGAGCCAAAACTGCAATAATACTAACATTCAAGGACAAATTGGTATCTCCAGATGGAAAATAGCTAGTTAACTCAATATAAAAGTGATAAAAACCAAAAACTCGCAGCCACGGGGAAACTAACATGAAGACATAAGATAAATAGAGGGCTTGAGCAATAATATTTATCAGCAAACATAACTCATGAAACAATGCAGTCCAGCGGGAGAATATGTATAAAGTTTTCGGAGGTTACCGCTTGCGGAGTATGTTGAGTTTCAAATTTTCATATACTGCATGAAGTGAATCCAAAACCTCCCTTAATGAACCAGAGTCAGTTAGTGTTTCAGATTCCCTTGCTTCGTAAAAAGACCGAGATGAGTCTGATCCCCGGGGATCACCTGACGTCAACGGAGAAATTCCAGGTAACAGGCTCTTGTTAGAATAGTACTTGTTGTATTTGCTGTTGACAAGAAAATCCCAAGAGGACGCTGAATTTTCAGGGGAGCAGCTCTGGGAGGTAGTACTACACCTTCCACAAAGTGTCCTAATTACACGACAAAATGCTTCCCATTCTAAATCAACAGAAGAATCAGTTGTTGCCAAATAAGAAGAATGACAGCCGCCCCATAATAGAACAAGAAAGTGATTGTAGAAACTTGAACCAAGAGACTGGGCCATGGCTGTGATGCAATCATTGACTAGTGATGAAGAAGGATCGCAACGAAGCATGCACCTATAGATCTTGATAAAGTGAACAATCGAGTAAGCAAGAGGAGAAAGGACAAGGAGGTCGACAATATAATCATCCTAAGTTTTTAAATTCAAATCAGATGTTAAGACTAGGCCAAACAATTTTTACACATATATCCATCTTTCAAGACACTGGCAACATTTGAATCATAAAATACAAGGCAGTAAAGGTTGTAAAGCCTCCTCGTGTAGTCACTATCGTTTCACTTTCTGAAGTCAAAGAATGGTCATGTAAGGAAATACTGCCAATGAAAGAACGATGCTTACTAGATATGTTAACTAACATCTATTTTTAAGTATCAGTGTATAAGCATAAGCCTAAAATAGAGAAAATCCCCGACATTAATAATTAAACAAGATAATCAACATCTAGACACACACTGTGCTTCACTGTACAGTAAATGGCTCATCGAGTATTGCAAGTTGCAACTGTTTGGCCATAACCACCCGAAACATCACCAAGAGCTTTTATCATTCTCCCAACAAATTATTAATCAAACCTTGACAGACTTATCAATAGCAACTCATAAAAAAGTCATCCTTAACGGGATAGAGACCAAGTGTTCATTTTTTATTACCAACATTAAGATTACTCCATACAAGCAACGCTACCACAAAATGAAGCATAAAAATGAAAGTTCTAAGAATGGAGCAACAGACTTCTTAAAGCTCAAATTGTGAAGAAGTGATTCACTAAGTATACCTGTCTACTATTCAGTGCAATGTTTATGCGCCCTTGAACAGCATCAGCCAATTCTGTAACTTTCATCTCATGAAGGGTAGATGTATTTGAATCCTCATTTTTGCACAAAAGCTGGTCTTTAACAAGACATGAGGGCAATGTATACCTACAAAGACATTGCTTGCCAGACTGCGTTGGCATACAAAGAGAAAGTTAGCGATAGTAATAGGGATGCTTAACTATGCAGTAAAAGTAACTTGGGGATCATATTAAAGAGTGCACAATTGAACATGCACCAAACAATTCACAGTTACACACAACAGACTGAAGGGGTTGTTGAATAAAATTATTGGGCAAATTCGAAGCTTCTACAAGAGCATCACCTATCAAAGATCAATATCCAAAATCCATCAACATGTACATATTCTCAGTGGGCCCAACTTGCCTAGTACTGTACTGAGAATTGGTTGAGTGTGTTACAGATTTTAATCTCAATCTTGTCACATTTCATGTAACCTCTGAGGAAGCACATACATACAAATAATATGGCCTTGAAGGTATCCAGCTTTGTCAAGGAAATGAGCAGTCAGGACTTGACAAAGAAAGCCATCCTGCATGTTCCAGCTTCCCACTTATAATATGGCTCTCGTAGAAATCCATGAGCCAGTAGCATATACGATATCAGCTAGAAACATACTTAGACGGTTGCCTTTATATGAAAAACAGATATGGATAGGAATCAAACACATAGCCTATCTTAAACAAACACTGCATGACTAAAGAATGAGTCAGAGTGCCATTAGAATTTCTTGAGTCAAAGTGCCGTGAGAATACTATGTTCTTTCTCTTTCTCCTATCATGTGATTATCACATCGTAAGTAACATCATAAACCTTAGGTGACATTTAACCCATTCTCAGCTCAAGATTTTTGTGGAAAGATTTGAACAGCTGAAATTACTAAGGATAACAACGAAAATTACACTAGACGAAGCAAAGCTCATTCCCACATTTGCCCAAAGTAGAGATTATATATGACTATAATGATGAATAACAGAAGTTGAAGAGGATGGGTGGAAAACAAACTACTGAAAGTGTAAAAAGGAAAATAGGTTTCAAACAAAAAAAAACAAGCACGATGCTCGGGATTACATTCTTATCAGACCAGTTTATTTTGAATAGAGTAAAGAGTGTTTTCAGGATTAGATTCTATGTAAATTTTAGTTCAGATGCAATGTTTAAATAGACAGGGCAAACTTAAAGAGCTTACATAAAGAATAATGTTTTGATCTGGAGTTAGAGCAATGATGTCTACGAAAGGATGTGATCCAATAGTCAACCTGGAAAGAGAAACAGAAATATAACTCTTTAAATGGCTCATAAAAAGAGAATATGAAAGGTAGAGAATGAGACATACCTTGGGCGTGTCACAATAACAGGCTCTGCAGCAATTGCTGGTATGCTCCAGCTCAACTCTGGTTTAATATTATAGGTAATTTCGTTGTTTATTTCTATAGCATGAAGACGGATTGCTAGCAATTTCTTTTGCTCGTGTAGAAGAAAACATATAATTTGAACAGCATCATCATCAGTTGCCAAAAATACCTGGCAAAAGAGTTTCGCCAAGAGAGATCATACTCAAGAAAGAAACAGGGACCAGTTCTAAAATAGGATTTACACAAGTATGAAGTACGGGCATGAATCATATCCAGGCAACGTGAAAAAATCAGCCAACGTGAAATAGTAGAGAAAACTCTTGTAATATGTTAGACTAATATTAAAAAAAATTAAGTAAACCACTGCTCTGGGAAAAGGACTTAAATTTTCATGACAGTGTCCATGATCCGAACCCAAGGGTGCTTTGTACTGGAAATAACATGACAACGGCTGAAATCTTTTTATGTCCAACGGAAATATGCATTGATAGTATTAGTAAGGTGTCAAATAATTCCAAAAGTCAACTACGTCACCAACACCACGCAACAAGATCTTTTGATTTTACATGAAATGTTCAAGTTGCAACTTTTAAACTTACTTACAAAAAAACCTAAACCTAAATGTTCGTCATCAAAAGGGTAAGATGGTTTTTTTGTCTAAGATCAGCATCTTAACAGTCAAAAGCATGAAGTATTCCTTAATGAAAATAAAAAATAACTTTATACATAAATATTTCTAAGTGTGGATCCACAACTTAGATGAGGACAATTTTCATTGTCGATTAATAGAAATATACAACTTAAGCAATTACTAATATGTAAGGCATATAGCCGAGTATGGTGCCCATGATAAACATGATACTAAGTTATTTGAATACTGATCAATGTTTCTGCCACCATCACAAAACCACATGAAGTTTAGGTTTTTTCACCAAATTAGACAACACTGAATCTCCATTGATCTTTCCACTTAAGGAGTTCAAATTGCAGGCAGAAATGAGAACTAGTACTAATTAAGTGTCAAGTTGTTCAGGTATACTTAATTCTACAGTACAACTTTCTTTCAGAAAAAACCACAATACAACTAGCTCATCAAGGAATTTCCTTAAGAAATAGAATACGAACAAAAATAAAGAAGTAAAACACAAGTCATAGGGAAAGGTTTAAAATACTAAGCTGCAAGTCAAAAGTACCAAAAGATAAACAAATAGCCGCATACCTTCCTAGCAGCTGTAGGTGAGCCCTTCCCCTGCCATATTCTTCGAAAGCACAATTTTTGTATGAGTGCACCAGCTGGAATAGGATCAGACAAGCCAGATTCAACAGATCCAAGGTTAGACTTCATGGTTTCTGCAGCCCAAACCGAATGTTGCAGCTTTCCTGTAAGCACATGGCACTTAAAATGTTTATTTTTTTTACTAGCTAATTTTTAACCCAAAAATGGTGCAATTACCAAGGGGAGACCTTTGTTATATGACGCCATCAAAGGAATGAGGTCACTTGTCCAGATAGTCTGTTCATCATATTCTTTCATGACGCCCGACTTTCCTCTTTCATCAATATGAATCGGCTGAGAAAAGTCATTTCAAATATTTGGAAAGATATCGAACAAGTAAACTTAAGACAGCGCTAAATAAGGTATTGTACCCGGAAAATATACTATATTACAAAAACAAAAGGCAGAGTAAAAAAGTGGTCATTGTACTTGAGGTTCTTCAAGAGGATCCTTCAACAGCAAATGTGAGGAAGCTAAAAATCCATCTGCTTTAGGAGCAAAATCATACGAATGAGCTGGAGAATAGCTTTTGTGAGTGTTGTATCCATCCTCTCTTTTTGAGTAAGACATCTTGCGGTTATTGAAAAAAGCACGGTGAGGCAAAAATGGTTTGTGCATTAAGGAACTCCCTTCAGGTTCCCCTTGGAGGAGTAAACCAGAGGGAAGAGGCCAAATTGATGTGATAGTATGTGACAGAGGAACCGATACCACTTCACCTGTGGAACAGGAGATCAGTTTCTTAAAGTCTACAGCAAAATGATGTAGAAGAAGGAAAATAGATATAGTCTTGCATGACTGACACTTTTTAAGTAAAGGCATTTATTCTTATTCATTAAGAAACATTTCAGGGATTTCTTTGTAGCTAAAAACAGAAGAAATCACCAAACCTCATATATTTTCTACAAGAAACTGAAGCCAAGTGGAAAAAGGTGAACTGGATAAAGACTAAACAGAGAACAAAAGGTGCAATATTTATTCACCTGATGTGTTATAAATGGTCAAACTATCAGTTTCAAGAACACAGAGACGAGCCTCAGACAAGTCACCCATCCGGCACCAGCATGCCTAAAATAAAAAACAAATTGATATTTATTTTAGATGCTGAAGACAATAAGCTCATAAATTAAACCAACAAATAAGTCATAGGTTATTCCCTTAGAATTTGAGACCATAAACAACAGATGTGTAAGTCACATAACAAGTTGAAGTAAAAAGATACAAAGAATAAATTCCATAGAATACAGCAACAAAAACAACCCTTTAAACCCCTTATTTCCTTCTCATAACAGTACAGCAATGATAGTATTCAAATCTTAATATCAAAATATAACAACGATTCAGCACAAGCATTCTGAAGCCTGAGAGAGAGTTTGATATGCAAGAAAGAGCAAGCTAGTTTCCAACTAAATATTTGACTAACAAATTAAGTGCTACGGGAGAAATTTTCTATTCCAGTGATTATAAATAAGATTTTCTGAAGCATTTCATCCCGCAATTCTTTCAGATGAGCATTATACAAACTCCGGTGAATCAAAATCATATAATCAACATAGCCTCACGGCAATTTTACTCAATAGAAAAAATGTCACAACCTTTAAGACTTTGGACGGTAAGGTAAATCTCCTGTAGACTCGGGTTCCAATGCTCCAGATTATCCTGTGATAACAGCGCATGAGTGACTAAGTGACATGCGTGAGGATCAATAAGCATTCTATTTTATGCTACAAATGTAAGTTCGATTATGGAGCCCTAGTTCAATTCCAATTGGTCAAAAACCACTTCGTCTACAATGGTTACCTATTTCCCCGAATGAAGAGTTCGTGTTGGGTTCCTTCGACAGAAGATGGCGCCTGGACAAAGCTATCGGCTTCGTCTCGTTGTCTGGCGACCTCGGGGTCGAACAGGAAGTACGTGTAATCGTCCTCAAAGTCTTCCGGCGGTTTGCCGTCGAGACCTTCGGCGACCAGGCCAAAGGGTTGGAAAACGCCGAGAACAGTGAGCTCTCGCTCTCCAATCGGCATTTCCGCTTGCCCGGTGGTAGAAAGGGCGGCGGAGGAATTCGGCGAGGGAAGGTTAATAGGCTCTCTCCCGCTCTTTTTTTTTTCGTTTTTAACTTGTTCAAGTTTTGAGAAATTAGAGCAGGAGTGATTTTCATCAACATGCTTTTGAATTTACTTAGTATCAACATTGAAGATAATTGATAAATAAAAATCATGAGATGAGTAGCTATACCGTGGTCCGTGAGTCCGTGAGAATGATATCACACAAACTAATTTTATAAAATAATAAGGCTTACTCTTATGCATGGTCAGGATGGCCGAGTGGTCTAAGGCGCCAGACTCAAGTTCTGGTTCTCGTAAGAGAGCGTGGGTTCAAATCCCACTTCTGACATTTTCATTTTATTTTGTGAAGCATTCTACTGCATTAATGATAATAAGTTTCATCAGCTTACTTGAGATTTCTAAATTTCACTTTAGTTTCCACTGAATGTTTCTCCTTATTTTTCAAGAACCACAAGTCTCACATAGCTAACAGACTAAAAACATTTAAAAGCACCCTAACTTTTAAAGTAACTAGTACTGCATTTTGCAGAAGTGCAGAATCCAATCTGAAACCATTAGCCTGCTATTATAGTTAAGCATTCTAAACATAACATTCCTTCTCCAACTCAAGTTTGCTACTCATGAGATGAAGAAGTGACCTAATTGAATCACCATCACAGTTACATCATCCATGGAGCCTCGTTCTAACGACAATTCAACGAGCTTTCTGCATGCAGCGGATCTATCTGATCCATCAAACTCGCGAACCAGATCAACTGCTTCTTGGTTGCTAAGCTTATCCCAAAGGCCATCTGAGGCCAGGATCAGAAACTCGCAATCTGGTCCAATCTTCAACACTTTAGTATCTGGTTTTGCTATCACCCATTCCTTAAGATGGCGATCACCAATCCCTCTTGACACAGCAAGCGAACCTTGTATTCTCCAAACACCATGGCAACAATCCACATAGCCACCCGCGGCTTCAATCCTCGTCCTCTCATCTTGTCTCGACGGTCTGTGATCGGCTGTCAGAGCTTCGGCAACTCCACCACGGCTCATAACAGCTCGGCAGTCACCTGCGTTTGAAACCACGACATTGCCTTTGTGTATCAATGCTGTTACACAACAAGCTCCTCCACTTATATCGGCCTTCAGGCAGTCGGCATCTGTGGTGAGATACCCGTCTTCCATTGACTCTGCAAGTCCACCTTCATTTCTTCGACCTAATTCAGTTACAATGTTGTCATTCAAATTTCGAGCAGCGAAATCAGCTGCTTTTGCTCCCCCATGCCCGTCGAATACACTGAAAATAGCCTGAAAATAACAATTGCTGTCAGGAAACACATATACCAGTACAAAACCCAACAAAAGAAAATCATATGATACCACAGGAATTTATATCACATTCGGTGATCAATATTTAACATATATGCTCTGGATTCATATAATGGAATTCGTTTATAAAAGTTAAATCCAAAAAATGTGCCTGAGAACGGAAAATAACAGATTAGGTTTACCTTTTTTGAGTCGCCGAAGAGGCCGGCGGTGGCGGATTGCCGATCCTCTAAACCGCCGCGCTTTTTCCCTCTTTTGCAAAACACAGCGTATTCTTCCCCTGCATCCTCCACCTCGTTCATGCTTCCAGAATCTCCGAGATCCTGCTTTCCACCATCAAACGAGATGATCGGAGCAATAGATATATCAATTCTGGCCGGGCGCTTTCTCTTCAACATCGTGGCTGTGGCTGCGGCCGTTGACGGTGATGAAGCGGAGCACACAACCGGTTCATTCCGATCATGACTAAAACTACCGTACCGACTAACAACGTAGCTGGAAAATGGGCTCGGCTGTTTCTGAAGTCGGAGAGTCGTGAACGGAGATAGCGGCACCGGCGATAACGGCGACGGAGAGGGTGACGTGGAGGGTAAGGGAATGCAGAAAACGGGCGCTAGTCTTGGTCTCGGCGAGAAGACAGCTGCAGGTGAGCTTGTCGCCATTGCCACAGCGCACGACATCGTATTGCTGGTCGGTTATCTTTGGAATCCGGCTGGTGGGTTTTGTTGCGTTTTTTTTTCTGGTTTGAGTTGTTCGATTTCGTTGGCGGGTTGTTTTTCCATTTTGCTTAAATAACGCGATCGACCGGTCAACTTCCAATGAAGCTGTCAATGAGGAGACTCGGCAACTTCAATCGCCTTGTCGGAGAGTGTATACCACTCCCATTTTAGTCCTTTCTCTCCTTAAAAATTGTGTCCACCAAAATAAATAAATGTTGTTTTAGAATAGTAAATTTAGAGTGTAAATAAAAATTATAACGTCACGCGCTGAAGTTGCGATCTTGATTTGTTAGCAGTCTGGATTCTCCTGGAAACATTTCATTTTGACAAATTGGTCATAGTTTTGACTGAGCTGGGAGGCGTTTAAGGACTGATCCTTCGTCAACGGTCAAACACATTTCTTCTATACCTTGGCCTTCACTCTTTCTTTCTCCTGGCAAAATGAAACTGGATTTTTCTTTCGTAAAATTTAAAACCACCTACGAGAGGTGGATCGATTTTCATAGACTAAATAGTACTAATTGGTCTTAGTTTAATCCATTTTATGACTTTTGGGCTCATTAATAGAATTGTGTACTCTATCTATTATTTTATGCTTGATAAAAAAAAATTGAAAGTAACACTACAACGACATAATCTGATACAAGAATCCTACTCTACTCTAATCTAATCCTACTCTAACCTTGGTATATACTGGGCCTTAGGGCACAACCAGCCCAAGGAGACCGGCCCAATAATGGACACGGTCAAAGACAGAGTGGTCCAACAGCGGACATGGTCAAGGACATGGCAGAATGGAGAAACCACGATCTAGAGCAACCGCCCGAAATAGGTGGGATCGTGGTCTCGACCATGGCTCGATGAATAGCACATACGACAAGAGAAGAAGGTAAGCACTAAACAAAACTGGAATATATTATTTGAAAGATTAGAGACTAACTTAAGCATCGGAGATTCTTCCCCGGATACATTCGGGGGCCTTTCAGGTGATCTTCGGCCGTCAAACGGGAGTATGAAAACCTTCCTCGCCAGAGTATTAGATCATGGACCCAGCTATCTGATATGTTCCTAGGAAGATTCTACAGAAATCAGAAGTTTGAATGCACAATCGCTGACCTGGTGAACATAAAACAGAATAGCGACAGTATTGGCGAATACCATTCTAAAATGGTCATGGAAAGTTTACAGGTAAAAGATCTTTCCTACCAAATGTTCCTGGGGGCGTTCATGAGTGGGTTCAAATCTGGAGATTTCTATAAGAAATTGCGGGAAGAAATGCCCAGTAATGAACGTGATTTACAAAAACTGGTGGAAAGATACGTTCGCACGGAGGAGGCAAATGAAAGGAAAATAGAAAATGAAAGAGGGGGGAAAAAACCCTTGGAAGGAGAAGTAAAGCAACAAGGCAGAAAAGACAGGCCAGCGCAGGCGCAAAAAGGGAATGATAGCTTCAGCCAAAAAACGTTTGAGGAGATTCCCCTAACAAAATTTAAGAAGGAAGTTTGGCAGAATAATGAGGCGCTCTTTCGAGAACCTAAGCCAATGTTAGCCCCACCAGAGAAACGCCCAAAAGAACTTTATTGTTCGTTTCACCGCGATCATGGGCATGCACTGAGGACTGCACGGCGCTCAATTGACAGATTGAGGATAACATACGGCAAGGGAACCTTCTCCAATATAAGAAGGATGTGTCGAATGGAAATAGGGCGAACACGAAGGAAATGGCAAACACACCTGGAACAATGACGGCGGCGGTCATTCAGACAGAACCTACTTACCAAACATCTGACAAGATCATACTATCCATACATGGGACAACAGGGTACATCTCCAATAATGCATGGAAGAACAGGGCACGATATGTACCACCTCAAGAGCCGCTGGATAAAAGATTCAAAGTCAGCGAAGTCATTACTTTTGATGAGAATGACAAAGTACCAAACGCCTCCCCACATAATGACCCACTGGTCATAGTGGCAAAAATTGGAAACTCTACAGTCCATAGAGTTTTCGTAGACGACGGGAGCGCGGTGGATATCCTTTTTGCCGACTGTTTTGATAAACTAGGCCTAAAGAGGGAGGATCTCAAGAAACCCACTTCTGCGTTAGTTGGATTCACGGGGAGATCAGAAATGCCCTTAGGACAAATCCAATTACCGGTGATAGTGGGCGAAGACGATAAGTGTTGCACTATCCTTTGTGACTTTGTGGTAATTGATGCACATAGCCCTTTCAACTCAATTATAGGACGACCATGGATGAACGCGACGAAAGCAATCTGGTCACCATACCACCTGGTAATGAAGTTTCCAACACCAAATGGGATAGCCATCATCAAAAGAAGTCAACAAGCAGCCAGGCAATGCATGGCAATCGCCATGAAGACGGTGAAGTTAACGGAGGCGAAACCCCTCCCAATGGTAAATTCCATAAACACCGATCTAACATCGCCGTCCACGCCAAACACTCATTTGGGAAGTGAAACCGGGGATTTCCAGATGGTAGAAAATGATCCATTGTCCATCATCAAGATTGGACGAAACCTACCGGATAACATTAAGATGGATATCAAGCTTATTCTGCTAAAATATGCAAATGTGTTCGCCTGGTCCTCCAATAACATGGGAGGCGTTAACCCTGGTATCGCAACACACGAACTCCACGTTGATAAGGAGGTCAGACCCATTAAACAGAAACAAAGAAATTTCGCCTCTGATAGACAGGCAATTGAAAGCGAGCCAAGCCTTAACGGAAGCTGGTATCCTGAAAGAGGTGAAATACCCATCTTGGCTGGCAAACCCGGTGATGGTTAAAAAGCCAGATGGAGGATGACGAATGTGCGTGGACTACTCAACTCTAAATAAATATTGTCCAAAGGACTGTTACCCGCTCCCAAAAAGTGACAAGTTAGTAGAATCTATCTCGGGCCATGACGCGCTAGCATTTTTAGATACTTATAAAGAGTATCACCAGATTCTAATGGACCTAATAGATGCGGAAAAAATAGCCTTCATTACATCGCTTGGATCCTTCTGCTATGTCAGAATGCCGTTCGGGTTAAAAAACGCCGGAGCCACATACTAGCGTACTGTTAATAAAGCATTCACCCACCAAATAGGGTGAAACCTAGAAGCATACGTGGATGACATGGTGGTAAAGTGCAAGCGGGTAGACGCCTTTCCAGGAAATCTGGAGGAGACTTTCAAAACTCTCCAAATCATAGGCATGAAACTAAATCCGAAGAAATTTCAGGTTTCATCCAAAGGACTTGGCCCGAACCCGGAAAAAATAGAGAATATCTTGAACTTACCTACTCCGAAATCGATCAGAGATATCCAAATCTTGGCAGGGTCGCTCGCTGCCCTAAATAGATTCGTGGCAAAAGCAGCGGACAAACACATGCCTTTCTTTGACATCCTCAAGAAGTCTAAGAAGTTCCAATGGGATGAACATTGTGATAAGGCATACGCCCAGCTTAAATCGGAAATAACATCATTTCCAGAACTATCTATACCAATACAAGGCGAACCATTGTTCGTATATTTGGCGGCTTCGCACAAGGCGGTCAGCTCGGTCCTCAATAGAAATGATGGTGCGGTGCAAAAGCCAGTATATTATGCGAGTAGATGTTTACAATCGGCCGAAGAAAATTATACGCCGCTCGAAAAACTTATACTAGCATTAGTACATGCTACAAGACGCATGCGGACCTACTTTCAAAGCCACCACATAACCATCCTTACCGATCAGCCGATCAAACAAGTCCTATCAAGGCTAGACTCGTCGGGACGAATGACAAAATGGGCGATTGAACTAAGTGAACATGATATCGTTTTCAGTCCAAGAAAGGCGATTAAAGGACAGGTGATAGCTGACTTCCTAGCAGAAATGTCCTCCATAGAGCACACAGAAACATCTACACCCAACCCCTTGGCGAACAATGATTGCCAGAATAAAGGGAAATCCAAACTAATGGAGGTCGCATGGCACCTGTACGTAGATGGCTCGTCGAATAAAGATGGATGCGGGGCTGGACTATTACTCATTAGCCCAGAAGGATACGAATACAAGCACGCAATCAGATTCGATTTTCACTTATCCAATAATGAGGCAGAGTATGAAGCCCTGACAGGTGGACTTGGCAGTTCGCATGAAAGTAAAAAGCATCAAGGTGTTCAGTGACACGCAAGTCGTAGTGGGACAAGTCTTGGGTGACTTTGAAGTTAGAGAACCACATTTAGTCAGTTACTTGGTGAAGGTTAGGAATCTGATGACCAAGTTTGAATACATTCACATTCAGAAGATACCAAGGAGCCTCAACCAAAGGGTGGACGCGCTAAGTAGATTAGCAAATGCTGACTTCTCTACCTTAAGCGAGCACAAAGATGTTGAGATAGAAGTAGTGTCTTCCAAATACCAGCTAACTGAGGTCGTATTAACTATACTGGATGAACCAACAACATGGATGTCACCAATTGTTGATTTTTTAAGAAATGGAACACTACCGGAGAATACAAAAATGGCGAAAGCTATCGAACGAAAATCTTACTCCTATACCATAGAAAATCTTACTCCTACATTCTGTACAAAAAGGGTTACTTAACCCCCTGGTTAAGATGCATCGGTCCAATCAAGCTAAGGCAATCATAACAGAGGTCCACGAGGGAGAATGTGGTTCCCACCAAGGTGCACGAACGGTCACAAAGAAAATAGTTCGAGCGGGATATTATTAGCTAACAATGTTCGATGACACCAACAGTTACATACAAAAATGCAGGTCATGCCAAATTAACTCCAACTCAACGAATCTACCGAAGTCTTCACTAATCGGAGTATAGGGCGCATGACCTTTCGAAAAGTGGGGGATAGATTTTGTAGGGCCATACCCAAAAGGAACAGGAAACGCCAGGTTCCTCATTGTCATGATTGACTATTTCACAAAGTGGATTGAGGCAAAAGTTATTCCCAAAATAACAGCCAAAGCAACAGTGGCGTTTGTTTGGCAGAATGTGGTCTGCCATTTTGGGGTGCCAAACACAATAGTTTCGGATAACGGAACTCAGTTCACAAGTGCAATTTTTTCAGAATGGTGCATCAAGTACAAAATCGCTCAGAAGTTTACCTCTGTTTCACATCCACAAGCAAACAGACAGGTAGAAGTCACCAACCGCACAATCCTACAAGGCATACAGAAACGCCTTGAAGGTAAACGCACATGATGGGTGGAACAACTACCAGAAGTCCTTTGGGCTTATCGCACCACACCCAGAACCCCAACGGGCGAAACCCCATACAACCTAACTTATGGTCATGAGGCAATGATCCCTGTAGAACTCATGACACCATCACCTAAAGTCACTTCTTTTGACACATCTCAAAATGAAGAAACCATAAGGCTTGACTTGGACTTACTAGAAGAGCAGCGCGATAGGGCGAACGTTAGAAACGCCAGCTACAAGGAAAAAGTCACGAAAGCATACAATCACCGCTGCAGAGAAGTTAGATTCAAAGTGGGGGACTTGGTTCTCCGGAAGAATGAAGCCAGTCTAGCAGAAAAGTCAGGAAAGCTTTGCCCTAAATGGGAAGGACCATACAAGGTGATTGAAGCCAGGCAATCAAACTCCTACAAGTTAGCAAGATTGGATAACACAATAGTGCCCAACTCGTGGCACGCCGTAAATCTCAGGAGATACTACGCCTAAGGCGCTCTAGAGTGAACCTGTGTATAGAAACCATGATATTATCATTGGTCTTTTTTTTCCCTTCAAGAATGTACATACAAATTTTCGATGAAATAATGTACATTTGTATATATGTAAACAAAAAATGCCTATCTTTCGGCACCATATCTTCTGTATAAGAGCACCTAAAGGTCGCACATACAGGAAAATAAAAAAGAGCATTGAAACAATGCCATCACATGTAGTATTCGCCTTACAATTGGCAGTACGACATAAAATCGCAAAGGCAATCGCCAGCGTATACATACCTGACTTATACAAAAATACTATATGTCTAATAAGTTACCAAAACGCCTATAACAGTCGTAAATCAACTGGCGAAAAGTATTTATACCTATATATAGGTAATACAATCCATAAGAAGAAATTACAATAACGGTAAACGCTAGTAATAAACTTTATTTCTGATTAAACTCTTACAAGAGTCACTATATCACATAAAAAAATAGAAACCCTGATCATAGAAATTGACTGAAATGCATGATCATGAACGCCCTCTTCCGCGTCCTGAACGCCCGCGACTGCTACCTCCACGCGAAGAAACTCCACGAGATGATTCGCCACGAGAGGATTCGCCGCGTGATAAACGGCCACGAGATGATTCGCCACGAGAGGATTCGCCACGTGATAAACGGCCACGAGATGATTCGCCACGAGAGGATTCGCCATGAGAAGTACCTCCACGGGAAGATTCGCCACGCGAGGATTCACCTCTAACGGAAACTCCACGAGATGATTCACTTTGTAAACGCCTTTGGATATCATCAACTGGTAATCCAGCATCTCGGCGACGTCGCAGACGAGATATCTCAGGATCTTCAGCTCCCTTTGAATAATATCATTTAACTGGGCGCGCATGTAACAATACGCAGATCCTCTTCTATCCTCATTATTAGCATCCATCTTGGCGAGCTCTTGCTGATAATAAGCCCAGAAATTACGTATAGGACCATAATCATCCCGGCCTAGCTGCAGACCCATCACATAACATGAATCATGATAACGGGAAACTTCTAACTCCTGCTTCCTAATAGTATGCTGCAGCTTCTCAATATACTCATTCATGACGGAATCAGCACTCCAGGTTGAATCACCATTAGTAAATATATGCTGGATGCGCCGGGTCTTGACTTCATCACGAGAACACAACTCCCCTTTCAAGTCAGTGTTCTCTTGTTCTACCACATGCAAATGTGACTCCATTTCTTTCAACAACCCGGCCGCCTCATTATACTTGGCTTCCAAATCGCCATATTTGGAAGTCAAATCAACATTCACAGCATACTCCTTATCGTACTTAGTTCGCCAACTTTCGCCCTCAAGACGAAAGTATTCACATTGTTGATTACGAGTTAAAATCGTGTTCTTCAAAACCTTCTCATTGTGAGCGGCCTGGAGAAGACTATCTCTTTGGATCTGACACTCATCGAGCTTACGTTCATAGCGAACACGCAAGTCCCTACTCTGCTGAACAACTGTCTTCATCTGGGTCCGATGAGTATGTATCAACTCATTATGTTGGGAACATAACTCATACCATTCGCCCTTCAGAGTTTCGATCTCCTTGTTAACATTTACCCACGAGTCTTCGGACTTACGACAGGTGAGAAGGACGGCACGAAGTCTACGCTTCATATCAAGTATCCAATTATACGGCCTAGGAGGCAAACATAAAGTTAACAAATGGAGGGTAACCGAATCCACATCCAGCAAGCATTAAGAGATGATATCATGAAACTCATAGCGACCCCCTTGCCGAGAATATCTATCAAAGGGATATTCCGTCTGAGTAGCTGAGTCGTATTGAGATTCGCCTTCCATAGGCGCCTTCATTTTTTCAGAAGGAGAAACAACGGTCGATGGGTCACCAGTTATAGAGTGGGTGGAGATACCAAACTCGTGAAATATCGTCCCAATACGACGTTGTAACACCTCAATAGGGGAAGTTTGTATCAGCGCCCGGGGATCTAAACTTCGAGTAATCATTTGTAAGTCAACAGAGCGAGAAGTTAGATCTCTGATAAAATTCGCCTACAAGATAGATAAATAATGAGAAGTGGATTAAAACCAAATTCTTACAAAATCAAAATTAATATCCCAAATACAACAAAAAATAAACTAGCAATCCTACTAATTTATCTCAAAGATGACTAACATCATGACTGGCGACATTTCTCCACACCAACGGGATCAGCAGATGCACCCTGGGTTTCTTGAGCATTCCCAGCCGTTGCATTCGCCAGAGAATCATCCGCCTCCGCAGTACTGACAGCTTCTGCACCCGTGGAGGTAGAACTGACCATAGTAGGATCCGACAGGAAAGGGGTCACTGTAGATATGATCGCCTCTTGACCTCGTGCAACATCCTGAAGGGGTGGCTTACTATCAGGCTCGAACACATCTTCAACAGCAGAAAGCTGCCCATCATAAGCCCGCAACTCCTCAAAGGTCATATGACTGGTACGATTCTTGCAATGTTCAATAAGGTTGTAAGTATGACCGTCATCCTCAATCTTGGAGTTGAACAGATCATTAGCTCGACTCATCGCCGCAGCCAAGTTAAGCTCAATTTGCTCATCACTATCCCACACAAGGCTAGAGGGATCTGGATGTTCCTCCTTCATCTGCTGATAATACTCCATCGCCCCAATCTCTTTCCCGGCAGCAAGAATAGCAGAAAACAAATCAAAAAATGATTTGGTCTTAGCCAGAGCATCCACATAAATTTGCTGATAATGGGGATGAAGAGGACCGTTGGCCTTTAGACCATCGACGAACTTCATTATATCATCCCGACGAGAGTTAGCATCAGCAACAAGTTTGTCCTTTTGGGCGATCTCACCCCTCAGAGACGCAACAACCTTTTTGTGCTCGACGCTCAAAGATGAATAAGCATCAGCAAAGGCATCCGCCCTACTGCTGGTCGACTTCAGAGCATTCGCTACCTGAGAAAAGAAAATATATAGAAAACATCATATAACATACAAAGTATTGAAAGATAAATCGCCATAAAAAAACATATATACATATATATTACGCTATAACAAAACATACCACTTGCAAAGCCTCATTGAAGGAGAGTTTGTTGATGTACTCGACGAAAGGGTCAGGAGAAGAAACACTGGCAAGCTTAGACCTCTTCGCCTGCTGAGTTAGAACATCTTGAGCCTCATTGCGCTTCTCACGATCTTGGCGCTTGTCTTCCACCCGGCGAATGGGTGAACAAGTATTTGAGCCACCACTCGCCGGTTTACCAGTAGTAACAGCAGGGGTCGGTGTTTGCTTCCCCGAATTTCCCCCATAGGAGCTTCCAAACCCAAACTTGTAAGTAGATCGGGCACCGGCTATGTTCCGTGCATTCTTCATGTCTGGAAAAAGACGCGAAAATATTAGTACATAAAAAAAAAAACAACAACAATAACACACTCAGAGATGTAAGAAAGCAAAATCATTAGATGAGTAAGATTCTTATGATACAATATCACATAGCACAAAACCACTTTTATCAGATGGAGGAACTCGCGTCTTACAAGCTAGCTTCTTCTTAGCACAATATGGCATTTTCTCCCCAGGAATGGGCGAAACCCCAGAACCAACTTTAATGGCGAACTTCATTAACTCGACGCAACAAGCGTCACTTAAGCTTATACGCCCAGAAGGAGACACATAACTCCCAATCCCCAACCTCCTATTCCATACGGGAATGTCCTTATCCTTACTATCTACATGTTTGACATAATAAAACCCTTCCCAATATGTCTTAAAATTGTTAGGGTACTCGGAGATAAAGGCCATCTCTGAGAAATAGGCGATCAAGGTATATCGCGCCCTTTCCAAGCCTAGTGGCCTTCAAATAGTAAAGGGAGTTGACTAGCTTGAAGTCGAACACCACCTGCGCCTGCTCACAAACAGAGTGGAACGAATTCAATATCATCACACTCTTGGGAGCCATTTGACACAGGGCAATGTTATAACCCTGAAGAATCTCTATTAGCCAATCTGGAAGTGGAAGACTAATACCACACTTAAAATACTCCCTATAAACTGAGAAGTAACCGGTCGGAGGTTCATCGACTGTTTTCCCAGACCGAGGCAGCACAATCTCACGACCCAGAAGATAGGGAAACCTACCTCTATCATACTGTAACATCCGTTCAGTTACCTTATTGAACACAGGGATCATGGGTGTCGCGGAATCATTTTCCCTTACCTCTGTCCCCCCCAAATCAATCTCCGATGAATCCGCTGGAGCAATATCAGATACCTCCTCGGCATCAACCGGAACCTAGGAGATGCTTCCTCGGCAGGGGAGAGATTATCAGGAAACATAAAATCCTCTGTATTAAAGAATATATCGTTGACATCAATCAAATCATCTCCAGATCTCATTTTCAATCTTTATAATCTACCCAATCAAACCAACATGCAAGATGGAGAACAGGAGATAACGAAAATCAAAGATTAAAACAATGCAGAGAAAAGATGACTAAGTAGAAAAAGATTTCAGAGGAAGAGAAACTGAAATTACTTGATTAGGGCAGAGAGCAGCTTTATTCGAGTTTCGGGAGGAAGTCGAAAAATCTGAGAGAGAAGAAAGCAAATTAAAAGCTACCTTAGTTATAATGATTATATCCATTGAATATTTAATTACCAAATACACCCAAGCCGTCAAATTGATGTCAAAAAGCAGAAAGTTATAATTAGCACGGATACCGATTCAGTACTTATAATAAGTACGCTAACCAACTAGAGTAAAATGAGGAAGTGATAGCGGAACGACACTTTTGTTACGCGTGGAGATAGTGGGGAAGTTGAAAGAAGATTTCAAATCTCAAATCTCAAAAGCACGTGATAAAGATAAAGTCTCTCTCTCTAGTCAACATAGGCGAACAAACAAAGAGAACTAGTTGGTCCGTCATTCGACCATATTCGACCAACTGACATTCTCCATAAACAGAATACCTATAGTTCGCCCATACTAAATGGAGGGCTTATGGTATATACTGGGCCTTAGGGCCCAACCAGCCCAAGGAGACCGGCCCAATAATGGACACGGTCAAAGACAGAGTGGTCCAACAGCGGACATGATCAAGGACATGGCAGAATGGAGAAACCACGATCTAGAGCAACCGCCCGAAATAGGTGGGATCGTGGTCTCGACCATGGCTCGATAAATAGCACAGACGACAAGAGAAGAAGGTAAGCACTAAACAAAACTGGAATATATTATCTGAAAGATTAGAGACTGACTTAAGCATCGGAGATTCTTCCCCGGATACATTCCGGGGCCTTTCAGGTGATCTTCGGCCGTCAGACGTGAGTTATCGGTGGACTCAAAAGAACCTTGCAACATCAAACCTATTATACTTTACTAATCCAGTATGTCGAGTGGCCGAGGTCCTCACCATGCTGCTTAGAGTGGAGTGAAGATCCCACTTACACCGTTGATGCTCCCATGCTCTTGATACCGTTGATGCAGCTCCGACTCTTGAGTTGAGTACGACTGGAGATTTGACCCAGGGGATATGGGAGAATTGCGTGAAATGTTGCCTCTGAGGAGTTTCGAACTCCATACCTCTCCTGGGCGGGGACCAACTGGTCTAGGCCAATTGGTTTGATATTGGACATGTATTTTTTATGGTCTTCACAAGAATTTATCAAAAAGAAAGCATTTTCCTTTTATAAATTGGCTTATTTCTTACTCGAAGTACTTAGGGGTTCGTTCCTGACATCCTTAAGTTATCTTGATTTGCTTTGTGAATGATGAATATTTTTAATATTTTTGTAGTGAATCTATTTGCTCACATTTTTCTCTTTTTTTATTTTTTTTTTAAGCAGAATCCACCCATGGTGGAGGGAAATTTTATTAGGCTCCCCAGACCTCACAAATATAAACGTTTTACAAATGAGAGCTTTAAGCTCGTTGAGGCATAGTTAGCCTCCAAAAGAATAAAGGAATAAGCTACTCTAAGCCTATTCTATCAAGATTTAGCACGAGATTTTACAAAATAGACCATGACCCCAGGGAGCAATTTAGCAATCGACAAGTCGAAAGACAACTCTGCCACCCAAGTAGGACTAAATCATAGTTTGATCTCACTGCCAAAGGCTATGTACAAAGATGCCAAAAAGGAATTACTTCCTAATAATTCAAAAGAGAGGGTGTGTTAAAACACATCAGAGACTTTGTGATTTCTGAATCAAAACAAGAGTGCATGATCAACTGTGACAATTTCCAGTTCTGTGGTCCTTCATGATCCTTAACTGATTGCACGTAAATCCCAGTACTTCCAACTCTTCCATTTCTTCATTATTGGCCTCGCGCCATTACTGCAATTAGATGAAAAGAGCAGTAAAAAAGTCCAGGAATTATCCTAATGGTATTCTAAAACTGGGCATTCCCAGTTTTTCTAACTGAATGATACCCTTTAGTTTCCTAGGGGCATTTTCAAGACTCAAATCTTCAGTTAGATTCAACTGTCTGCCTAGGTTGGCAAGGAAATCTGCAGCAGCATTTCCTTCCCTGAAAACATGATGAGTGTTGTTTATGACACTCATTTTATACAAATCAGAGCACATTGAGAATAAATTCCAGTCTATGGAGCTGGGGTCCTGAACACCATGTACTGCTACAGAGCAGTCTGATTCTATAGAGAAATTATGCAGCTGCATTTGCAAGCCAATGATATAGCCATGTTGTATAGCAAGTAATTCAGCATGTAATGGGGATTTGGCTTCAATGCATATCATAGTCATTCTACGAACGACTCCATGACTGTTCCTTACTATAATACCTATCCCAGTGTTTCCTTGATGAAATGAGGCATCTACATTTATCTTAAAACCTGTATCTGGTGGGAACCATTTAACCACTTTGAATGGTCTTGGCCTTTTCCTTTTAAGGAATGGCACAAGACCATTTTGCAGTAGAAAAGAGTTCTTTTCACCAGATCCTGTCAGAGGGAATGCACAAAAAATGAGATTTACTTGCTTCACTATGCCTTGAGTAATGCTATGCATGGTTAAAGTTTTATTGTCATATAAAAGTTTGTTCCTTCTGTTCCACAAAGCCCAGAACACTATCAAAATAGTTGTTCTTATTACTTTGGTATGAACTTTTGAAAAACCTGAATATGACATATAGAACCTAACTCTGTGAGCTATAGTACCAAAACTGGGAGGTTTAATGACTAGCATATTGTTGATACAGCTCCAAATTTCACAACTTGCAGCACATTCATTAAAATAATGATTGATTGAATCAACAGATGAACACATTGGGCACTTAGATGGCAGATTGAAACCAAATTTAATGAGGACATCATCAAAAGGAAGAATCTTGTTCTTAATCCTCCACATTAAAATAGAAATTTTTGCTGGGATTATTGAATTCCATACCTGATTAAGAACTTCATCAGGAACTGTTCTTGGCCTGTAGCTTAGGTAAGCTGATTTGATTGTGAATGCTCCATTTCTTGATGGCTTCCAGATGAGCTTGTCCTCATGATCATGGTTGAGCTGAGCATTCTGCAAGGATAAGAGAGTACTGGTAGCCAGGTGAGGCTCCAAGATAGTGATATACATTTGTTTGCTCTGAATAAAGGTAGCCAGAGAAATCTTTGGAAATGGAATTTCCAGCCCAGTTGGCCATTGATAACAAAGAGCTCCAGTACCAATCCAATTTGCATACCAGAAGGGACATGTTCCTTTTCCATACAAAATACATGAGTGTAAATTTGCATGTTCAGTAACTGAACAGATTCTCCTCCAGGTGTGTGAATTTTTGTAAGATTCTGGTAAAGACCATATGAATCTAGTCCATATGGTCTCATTTTGTTGAAGTTTCCACCACATCTTACAGGAGAATGAATCAATAATAGCTGAAATATCCCTGAATCCCAATCCATTTTCATGTTTTGGGGTGGCCACTCTGGACCACTTTCTCCACACTTTCCTCTGTCTCACCCCAGAAAAAACTCATAGCCATCTTTTCCATCTTTCTGATCACCTTTTTAGGTGGACTTAGAACTGAAAAGATATGTATTGGTATAGCTAGCAGCACATGGTTGATTAAAACCATCCTCCCAGCATAGCTAAGCCACTTATTTTTCCAATTCATGGTTGACTTAGAAATTCTTTCCAAGATTGGTTGGTAGTAAATTGCTTTGTTTCTCCCATTAAAGACTGGAACACCTAGATAGGTGAATGGCATGGCCCCTGGCTTCATTCCAAGAGCTATCTTAATTGTTCTAAGTTTATTGTCAGAGGTTCTGGGGTGCACAAAGAATTCTGATTTTGAATAATTAACCTTCTGGCCTGAGGAGCTTTCATATGCTTGAAGAAAAGATTTTACTCTTTTCATGTTTCTTTTCTTTGAGTTTGTGAAGATAGCAGTATCATCAGCATACATGAGATGTGTGATATTTTCCACTCCTCTTGGCATAGTGAAACTTTCTACATATCCTGAGCTTACCAGCTTCTTAAGTGATCTGGTAAAGGCCTCAGTGACAAGATTGTAGAGGAATGGAGATAGAGGATCTCCCTGTTTAATTCCCCTGCTGGATGGGAAGAAACCTATACAGTGTCATTTATAAGCACAGAGAACCAAGCGGATGCAATATTTTGCATAATGATCCTGACCAGAGTTCCATGAAAGCCAAATTTTAATGAAATGGTATTCAGAAAACTCCAGGAAACTCTATCAAAGGCTTTTTGCATATCTAATTTTAAAATTAGATTCTGGTGCTTAAGATTCTTTCCTACTATCCTTGCCATTTCCTACATCTGGATAGTATTATCAGTGATGTCCCTACATTTGAGAAAAGCCGATTGCTCTACTGATGTGAGTCTGGGCATAATTGGTTTCATTCTTTCTACTAAAAGTTTGGTAAAAACTTTATTAAGAAAGTTTGACAGACTTATTGGTCTGAAATCAGCAAAAGTGCTGGGGTTTGGCTTTTTTGGGATCAAGGTCAGCCATGTACTGGAGATGGCTTTTGGCACTTTCTCACCCTGCAGAAATTCTCCAACTGCTTCCAGGAGGTCTTCTTTGATAGTATCCCAGCAGTGTGTATAGAAGCACCCTGAGAAACCATCTGATCTAGGAGCGCTGTCTTTTCCAAGGTCAAACACCACACTCCTAAGCTCCTCCATGGTTGTGAGTCTTAAAAGGGATGTGTTTTCTTCTGGTGTGACCAGTGTTGGGATGACAGAGGTGAAGAGTTCAAAGTATTGGCCTGGGTTGTCTTGTGTGGGCTCATTGAGAAGGTTCTCATAGAACTGTACTCCTTCATCCTTAATCCTCTGTGGATCAGATATCCAAGTACCATTTCCATCTTTTATTTTGCTAATTCTAGTTCTACAGTATTTTTCTTTCACAGAATTGTGAAAATACTGAGTATTAGCATCCCCTTCTTTCATCCACTTGACATTAGCCTTCTGTTTCCAGAATATATTTTCCTCCTTCTGTGCTCTGATGAGCAAAGCTCTATGTCTGTTCAGTTCAGACAAGTGTGTCTCACAACCGGTATTTTCATATAGAACTTCTAGCTCATCTACCTTAGCTTCTGCACTAAGTAGATTCTGATGAACATCACCAAAAGAGGTTTTATTCCAAACCTTGAGAGCTGCCTTGAGCCTCTTGAGTTTAAAGACCATGTTAAACATCCCCCTGAAGTTACTAGGTTGTGTCCAGTTTTCACTGACAATCCCACTAAAATCAGTTCTGTTTACCCACATCTTTTGGAACCTGAATGGCTTTGGGGATTGTTCATTAGCATCCTGGATAGATACTAACAATGGATTATGGTCTGATGATGTTCTGTTTAGAACAAGTATGGAGCTATGTGGGAATAAACTAAACCAGTCTAAATTACAGATACCCCTATCTAATCTCTGCAATAAAAGATCCTCCTTGGATCTCTTATTTGACCAAGTGAATCTGTTACCAACAGTATTCACTTCTTGAAGTCCTGCAGATGTAATAAAGCCATTGAAATCTCTGATGCTACGAATGGGAGGATTATTATTACCTCTGTGCTCAGAGGCAGTGACTACAGTATTAAAATCACCAACATTCTATGTTGGTGCCTGTGGAATCTGTAGTAGGTCACTCCAGAGTGTTGTTCTGAGTGTCCTTAAGACTTTAACATATATAAAGGCACAATTCCATGTGATTGAGGTTGTCAAGTCAGTTATTGCACCCAAAATATACTGATCGGATTGTGCAAGAATGTTAACTAAAAAGTTATTATTCCAGAACAACCATATCTTAGCTGATGTGCCAGAACAAGCATTTTGAAAATGAAGATCATATTTTAGTTTCTCTATCTCAGTTTTATCATGCATAGGTTCAATTATACATAATATTGAAATTTTATGTAAAACTATCAGTCTTTTCAATCTATCAAGAGAGGTTCCATAACCTCTTATATTCCAGACTAACATGTTTCCTATGACTTTGTGACTAATCATTTAAACAGTATATTTTATGTTTTGTTTAGGTCTTAGTTTTCTACTAATACCTTCAGGGTTACTCTCCTTCCTAGTTTTCTTTTTTCCTGTTATTTTCTTATCTTCTATGGAATCCACATCAGATAAGATAATTGCAGTAGAAGAATCAGGGGCTAAAGTACCATTTTCATTTTCATCATGCTGAATTATGGTTTTAGTGTAAACTTGGGTACTTACCTGTGACTGATTGTAGTGACTGGTTGAGGTGTCTGAATAAATCTGATCCTCCTCCAGTTTCCATTATGGTTCACTTGGAGCATCATCAAAAGATGCATCTGAGCTGCTTTCTTCCTGCAAAACAGTCAAACTACTATCTTCCTGTAAAACAGAAAAAGTGTTTGATAATTCAACAGGTTTATGATATGGCACTATTGCCAAGCTTGTAGAGGATTTCTGAGATTTCAGTTCCTTTTTAAGCTGAGCAATGTGCATATCATCAAAGGACTCAAAGGATACAAAGTGTGTGCCATGAATACCATCCATCTGTGTATTGGCTTTTGTCATCAATCTCCTGGTCTCATTGTTATCTTTGAAGCCATCCTTACCCAGTGGATGAAGTTGGACCATTTCAGAGTCAACCTTAGCATTGGAATTGTTTCCATTGTACACATTTTGATCTTGTACCACACCTGATTTTCTGTTGGCATATGGAATCATTGATGATTGAGCATAGTTATCCTTTTCCACTGCTGATAATCCAGATGGCCCCTCACCAGCTCCAGGAGCTTTCTGATTAGCCTTGGCATGTTGCTTCTGTTTCCAAACCTGTTGCTTTTGAACCCAGGCTTCCTTAAGATCTGGATGCTGAATGAGACAGTTTGCATCTTCATGACCAAGCTTCTTACAATGTTTGCAGTAGAGAGGGAGATTCTCATACTCTACTGGACAATCATTGTAATTAACAGTGCTCCCCACTGGAAGTGATGTAATCCTATCTTTTTGCAGATCCACTTCAATACACATCTTAAGAACAGATGGTCTTGTGATTCCACATGTTGCAGCGTCCATCTTGATGAAGGTGCCGATCTGACTTGCCACATCTTTGATCATAGTTTGATTATAGTACCATAAAGGTATGTTCCTCACTGTCACCCAGATTGGGACAATCGAGGACTCCTTTTCCCGCGAAAAATCTTCCGTCCATTTCATGACTTTCATCTGAGTTCCAGCAATTGACCAGAAAGGCCTTATCCAGAACCTCTGGTAATCCTCCTGTTCTTGGAAATGGATAAGAACATGTCTGTAATCGATAAGGCCTACCTGATAATTGCCTTTGAAGCCAATTTCTTTGAAAGCTAGTTGGATCTTCTCCATAGTTGGCTTGCCCCTACCAAACTTCCCGATTAGAGCATTGTAGAAGTGGGCAGCGAGAACTTTCACTGAATCTGCATCATAGAGGCACGCCGGTCGTCCGTTGAGTGTGGTAACTGGTTTGATTTCTGGATTTGCAGGAAGAGATGCATATAATGGTGTGGGTTTGTTGATGAGGACATTAAGGAATGATTGAACACGGACAGCGCCAGCGCCACCGGTTTGGGCCGGCGGCTCCGCCATGGCAGTGACCGTTATTAGAACGTTATCAGCTGTTTATTACCGTTTGCGGTGGGAAAAGTGAAGAATTGGGACATGAATAGGGGGCGCGTGTGATCAATCCTAGAGAGAAGTCAGAGTGTTTCAAAGTAGAGAGAGAAAGTCGAGAGACTTGGCAGAATGAATTTGTTAAAAGGGCTATACTTACAACACAGAATCGCTCACATTTTTCTCTCGGTGCTGCTTTTTCATGTTTCTGCCGTTAGTGGGTGAGGATGCTCTAGCTGAGACAGATTGTAAAAATCAAAACGAGTGCCCAGTTCAGTTCCGAGTTGGAATCAAGGTAAGCAATACATTAATTGCTTTCTGGAGTAAAAATACCTTGCTCATATTCTTTTTGCTTTCTCACCTGCTTTGTTTTCTTACTTTCAGATTATTTTCTGCCCATGCGAAGAATTCAGGTGGCAGAAAAGAAACCGCACTAGATCAATGATGATGGTACTTTCTAATGATGATGGTACTTTCTGACGCATATAATATTTCAAGATAAATTTGTTTACGGTTTTTCTAACGAGTGTCCATGGGCAATCGTTAACATGGATGAGATTCCATGGATTATTGTGTAGTTAATGTTGATAAGTGCAGAATTAATTATTACGAATATTTATACATTAATTGGGTGTGAATGAATTGAATTTACGTGGTAAATACATCTATTTGTCTTAATTACTTTATACTTACCATCTACTTGGTTTCTTCTGACGATGATTATTCATGGTACACATATATCTGGAAAACAAATCCGTCTAATAAACATATTAATTATCTTTACTTGATATTATTCCATTTGAAATCACAATATATTTGAATTCAGAAAATAAATTGTGTTTATGGTATTAAAATAATATGGCCCTGTTTACTAGAGATTATTTCTTGATGTACTGAACTGAATTGAACTGAACTGAACTGAACTGAATTGAACTGAACTGAACTGAACTGAAGTAAAAAATGATGTATTGAAAAATGGAATCAGCATGACTGAATTAACCTGAATTTCATCAAATTACATTTTCACTGAACTGAACTGAATTGAACTGAACTGAACTGATCTACAGATAACCTCTAGTAAACAGGGCCTCGATAAAATTTCCAAGATAACAATATTTTAAATGTTTGAATTCATTATTGTTTAATTAATATTTAATATGTTTATTACATGTATTATTTCAAAAAAAATAATTCATATACATTATTTATAAAATTTATAAAGCTATCTAAATACAACTTTGTTATAGTAATAGTTGGTGGGTTTATAAAAACTAAAATATAACCACTAAATTGTATGAATATATTTATTACCTGACATTGTAAATTTTAAATATGTGTACGATAAATAATCATTATCGTTGATATAATTATCCGTAAATAGAATCCAATGGTAAGTATACAGTAATTGAGAAAGATAGATATTTACCACGTAATTAAGACAAACAGATGTATTTACCACGTAAATTCAATGCATTCACACCCAATTAATGTATAGATGTTCGTAATAATTAATTCTGCACTTATCAAGATTAACTGCACAATAATCCATGGAATCTCATCCATGTTAACGAGTGCCCATGGGCACTCGTTAGAAAAACCGATTTGTTTAAGGCTTAGGGGAAAAAGTGAGTAGTTATAGAACTTGTAAGGTGAATTTTTAAAAAAGTAGAAAGTATAGGATGAATTCATAAATAGTACTCCCACCGTGTCAGTTCAAGCTGCACACATTTTTATTCATTTAGTCAAAATTGAGTATTTTCAACGTTTAAATTGAAGTAGTATATTAATATCATCATATGAGATATTGTTAGATTCGTTGTAATGTAAACTTTCGTAATATCAAAACTTCATCATAACTACACACAAATAAAAATATTGATGGTCAAAACTATTTCTGGTCAATCTAAAAAAGGTCAAAATTACACTTTGAGCTGGTACGGAGGGAGTATATATTTAGAGCAAAATTGTAAATAAAAAATTTTGTAGGCTGATTTGTTAATATATATTGGAATTTTTTGCAAATATAGAAGTTTTGATAGTTAAATTTCAAACGAGAAAGTTCTAGGGACTGAACTTGCAATTCATAAAATTTGAATGTTAGTCCCAATATTTTGGTGTTTAGTGTAACTAAAATAAGTAGAGAGAATTTTATAGAGATCCCCTAACGTTTTTCAAAGACCAGTTTGCCCCCCCCCCCCCCACCCCCAAATTTGATTGAGGCCAAACTGGTACTTTGGACAATATTTTCATATAAACTTAAATTTTATACAATAAGTCATAATGTGTCATTTTTAATGTCAAAACGGCCCCCCAATTTTTAGTTTTGGCTTCATTTCGACCCCCTAAGACTAACTTCGTTGTTATTTCATTTTTACGTTAAGTTCTTGAGGGGTAGGGTTGTTATTTTAAGGGTCTTTACGTCATCATCGTTAAGGGAAAATCGTGCAATTCCGCCGGCGAATTATGTTTCCTCTACGCTCCGCCCGAAGCCCTAATAAAGCAGAGCAGCACCGTCAGCGAAGAATCTTCCGGTGTTTCCTCTGCCTGCCTTTGGAGCTATTGTGTTCCGGGATTGGTCTCCAAGGGGTTCCTCTCGCCGGAATCGAGGTCTCTCTGCATCGACACTTCACCGGGTAGGACATCAACGCGTTGATCGACATCAGAGTGGCTCCAGGATTTGCACCGGTTCTTGCTAGATTCTTGAAGGACAAACTGGCCCGATCTCTAGCATGTGGCTTGAACTTAATTGTAGCCATATGTGTTCATAAGCATATGATTTCATCTGATAATACCGTTTGCTCTAGCTGTAAAAATATGTTCATCTTCAGGCGATAACGCCACAATTACTACAATTAGTTAAATATAAATAAAACCAGTGAATTCTAGAGTAAGCCTATCAGATAAATCTTGACTATTGTTCAAAGGATCTTTCCACTTACATCATTGTCAATTATCAAATCTTAGAAACTCCAACACGGTATCTTCTTCTCTCCAATAAAAAGACTGAACAAGACAAACCAAGCCAAACCATACCAAACTAAACCAAGAAGATGTCAATCACACACAAAAAACAATAGTTTTCAACCAAATCAAATCAATAAAGCTCTCCCTCGTTCCCTCTGAAATTCTAAATAATGGTCCTAATAAACCATAAGAAACCAGTTAAATATCACAGACCCAATTTGGTATATGGACTGAAGGGTATATAGCCACCACGAATTTGAGCAAAAATATTATTTTCACAACTGAATCAAGATCACAAACTCCAAGAAAATTTCAATACTTTATAAATTTGATGTAAACACCGTCGTGATCTCTTGCAGAACCCCGATTGGTGGTCGAAGTAAACACCGCCGCGATTGGGCATTTTGTGGCACGTTTAAATCGATGGTGGGTGGGTGGATGGCTTGTGCCGTGTGAAGAACTAGATGCAAAAGTAACCATATTAATTTAGGGATTTTGGTCAAACAAATTTGACCAAAAAATTGGTTCTAACCATTCTTATATAATAATACCCCATCAAGATGACAACCCCGCCCCTTAAACATTTAACGTCAAAACGATTTAACGGCCAAGTTAGCCACAGGGAGATCGAAATGAAGCAAAAACTAAATGTTGGGGCCGTTTTGACATTAAAATTTGATGGGGGCAAACTGGTACTTTGGAAAACGTTGGGGGTCTCTATAAAATTCTCTCAAATAAGTAGTAGTCGTAAATTGTGACAAATATTTTAGTAATATTCACAGGCACTCTTTTGTGTGTGAGGAAACTATTCGTGATAGGGGCGGTAATGACCAACTTTTTTAGTCGATTACCAATACTTTAGTCACACTTCTTAGTCTTTAGTCACGAAAAAATGTTTGACTAAAACTTTTTATTTTACAGCGTGTACAAAGATAAGAAAAGTTAAAATAGGTATGTGTGTTCTGATGGTGTGTATGTAATACAATTTTTTGATACATTATTTGAGATAAGTACGAAATTACATTCCAAATTTATTATTAACTCGCAAATTGGAAAAATCCAATTTAGAGTACACTCAAACCCAAATTCAACTAACCCGTTATGAACCCGACGCGACAGAAACTCGACACAACAGAAACCCAACACAACTCGACATGACCCGATAATACTAGTCTAACCCGACCCATTTGAACGCGAACCCGAGGTCGGATCCAAGTTGACACCATTACAGAAGACTCTATGGTTCTGTTTTCACAGGATTAGCCACCGGTAAACTCGCTTGAAGATTATCATTCATGGTTGTGTTAGTCTTCGGCTTCTCCTTCTTGTACCTCTTGAACTTGTCCAAACCTTGGCTTGTAAGTGATTCCCATAAATGCATCGCCTCATTGTAGCTCACCTCTGCCATCGGCTTCATCCCTGGAGTGTGAGCACTTAAAATTCTTGATTTTTTCACTTTCTCGGCTGCGATTTCCTTCTTAATTCCCTCGAGTAGCTTCCTCTTATTATATATTCCTTCATCACTCCATGCATCCGTGAGGACGGTTCCTTTCTCCGAGCCGGTCTCAAGGTTGCTAATTCCAAAACGAACTGGTAGGGGTTGATATGGTAAATTAACCCACATTGGCTCAACATTTTGGGTTAAAATTTGTTGCTTTGCTTCCCATGTAGGTGCAACATTTGTTACATATTGCTTCAACCCAAATTGATCAGCCAAGTCCTTGTCTGTGATGTTCCAGTTGAAATCTTCGAACTGTGGACGAATAGGTATCCCAAATTCATCGGGGTTGCTTGATGTATGAAAATTAAGACCGGTGAAGACAACATTGTGATCGACATTTTCATCACTCATGGTCGATGTTTCATTGGCTGCCGGAAGCATTTTCTGAGATTGACAATCGGTAACATCATCGTCACGCTTTCCAGAAGTGGCCATGATGTATTTTTTGATAAATTGTTCAAGCTCTTCATCCTTTGGGTATGATTGATGCATGATATGAACTTGAACTAAAATGAAAAAATGTCTTTGTTATGGAAATATTATGTGGAAATGTAATCAATTTATAGGAATTTTAATTGAGATTTAGGGGGTTCATGTAGATTGTATGTGACATGTTACATCTTTCATGTGAAAAAAGAGGCATTGTTTATCTAGCATTCAGTTACACGTGAAGAGCCAATGCTAATTCACGCATACAACTTTCAAATTTGTCTATTTAAAATTTTCCTTTTTAGATTTTATTTTTTTGTAAAACCGAAATGAAGTTTAAAAGATGGTGTATTGATTTTGGTATATCTTTTTCATTATAATATTTCTACTATGAAATACATTAATTTATTTTAATATTAGTTTTTATAAGCACCTGTATTTAGAAGGTCTTGTGATATTTGTGCTTGAATATTAAACGTGATATATACATTGCTCTTTCCCATTTCATGTGATCAAAGAGGCATGCATTGTTAATCCAGCCTTTCGTTCCATGTGAAGAACCATCTTTCATCATACATCCGCGTAAGTACAATGTTTTAAATTTTTTGTTATTAGAAAATGTATAATTCTAATTTTATCTTCAAATATTTTGAAATTAAAAAAAATATTAGAATTACACTAGTGTGGTCTCTCCACACATTGCGTGGAGGGCTTGATAGTAAATTTGGGTGTAAGTTTGTATTAATCTTGAATGATATATAAAAAATTCTCATTATACACCAAATGCCAGAACACAATGAAGTTCCCATTTAAATTTTCATATATTTGCACATCTCTCAAACTAAAACATTTACATGGTCTTATGTATATTGTTTTGTATTTTTGCGTAGCTTATTGTGTCTAAGAGTTGCTTCGTTAGTTTTATATCACTTCTAATGCCACTAAACCGACTGCTCATTCAACTGACTTCAAAAACTCTGCCACTAATCTCTCTTTGATATAGTGCAGCTGCCATCCTGCAATACACAATCTGCATCTTCTATCATCAACATGACTTAAAAAAAAGGATAATTCAATCAACCACATTATGTTACTTTCAAAAACAAAACAGAAAACCACACTATGTTTGACAGTTTATGGGAAGTCGTCGCCGTACCTCTCAAATATACAATTTAGATACACTTACTACCTCTACACACAATTAAGTATATATTGGCAAGTGGGAGGTCGTCGCCGTACCTCTCAAATATACAATTTAGATACACTTACTACCTCTACACACAATTAAGTATATAATGGCAAGTAAGGTTCGTTTCCACAGAGAAGAAGTTATTTGTATGTATATCTTGTAGCATGCATATACATATACATATATAAAAGCAATGTAAACAAAGGGGGGGTTTTGAGTTGAGTTTTGTTTAAAACACTACTAAGTAAAACAATTAGGACTTTAAAGTTACAACTACTTTACCATATGATTATTCTAACTAAAGATTTAACTAAGAGAATGAGAGACTTGGGTACATGAGATTAGCATCCTATTGTTATGGATTTTTCCTCAAACTTTATTATGTTACTTTGAGAATGGTGATTGTTTGTAATGGGAAATCATCTCTATTCTAGTTGTGAATCATGAAAGCATCTTCACAACTCTTATTGGCAACATATCTATATGATAGCAAATAGATAAATTGATCAATGTTAATTTAAATTAGATCTTTTCCCACCTTACCCATGTAATGTGATAACACAATTGACATGAATATAATGCTAATGGATGATCTTAAGAACAAATATAATTGATAACAACATATATTTGATTCCTAATTCACTACTTTTACATAGAAGAAATGATAGCATTTCAACCATGGAAAAGCAATGTCTAACACATATCCAACACATAACTGTAACTAGGAAATCATTCCTAACCATTTCAAGCATCAAATACACATAAAATTCATGATCATTCAATGACAAATCATCCATTCATAAGCTTCATAAACCATGTTCTCAAACCATAACAAGAGCTCCAATCTCATATACCCAAGATGGGTTTTAGCCTACAATCATACTTATATAATCACAATCATAATCCATACAATAAACCATGATAAATTCAAAGATCAAATGGAAAGGAAATGAAGAAAATCAGTTTTTGCTCTGTAAAATCGATCCTCTAACAGATGAGGATGATTTTCTTTTATACTCCAAAAAAAAACAAAAAAAACAAAAAAACAAAATAAAAATAAAGTACCACTTGCAACACCTTCACGGGCCGCGAGAAATCCTTCGCGGACCGCGAGCCAGGTTTTCGCGGACCGCGACCGAGGATTCGCGGCCCGCGCGTCTAGGGCTTCCGCGGTCCGCGACCGAGGTTTCGCGGACCGCGCGTCTGGTCCTCGCGAGCCGCGGCCGAAGTTTCGCGGATCGCGCGTCTCCGGCTTCCGCGGTCCGCGACCGAGGTTTCGCGGACCGCGCGTCTGGTCCTCGCAAAACAACAACACACACCCTCGCGGCTCGCGACCGAGGTTTCGCGGCCCGCGAGAGTGTGCCTTCACGCCACTTCTACGACCGGTTCTTCAATGTATCTAACTCCTTCAGGACGGTCATAGAAGGTCTTCAAATAATCCAAATCCATCGCAAGTGCAATTCATGGTCGAAATGCACGTCTTCAATTTCAAACCATCATGAATGATTCGGTCCAAAAGTCTAATATAAAAGTACAAAATACTATCTAAAACAGCTCTCAAATGCTACAAAATAAGAGTATATCTAGGACCTATCAGCAAGTAAGGTTCGTTTCCACAGAGAAGAAGTTATTTCTATGTATATCTTGTAGCATGTATATATATATATAGAAGCAATGTAAACAAAGGGGGGGGGGGGGTTTGAGTTGAGTTTTTGTAAGAAACACTACTATGTAAAGCAACTAGAATTCTAGGATTACAACTAATTTAGCATCCAAGGATTCAACTAAAGGATTAGCTAATGAGAATACTAAACTTGGACATATGAGATTGGTGACTTCTTATTATGAGATTTTCCTCAAACTTTATCATGTTGCTTTGAGAATGGTGATTGTTTGTAGTGAGAAACTATCTTTAACCATAGCTATGAAAGATGAAAGCATCTTCACAACTTCAATTGACAACTTTACTAGATGATAACAACTAGTTCAATTGATCAATATCATTTCAAATTAGATGTTTCTCAAACTTACCCATGCAATTTGATAACAAACTTGACACAGATACAATGCTAATGAATGATCTTAAGAACAAATACAATTGATAACAAGATGCATTCGATTCCTAATTTACTACTCTTACATAGAAAGAATGATAACATTCTAACCATGGAAAAGTAATATCTAACACATATCCAACACATATCTATCACTAGGAAATCATTCCTAATCATTTCAAGCATCAAATACACATATAAATTATGATCATTCAATAGCAAATCACCATTCCTAAGCTTCATAAATCATGTTCTCAATCCATAACAAGAAGTCCAATCACATATACCCAAGGTGGGTTTTAGCCTACAACCATAATTAGATAATCACAACCATAATTAATACAACAAACCATGATGAATTCAAAGATCAAAATGGAAAGAAAAGTGAAGGAAAATGGAATTCTCTGTCTAAAAACCGATCCTCTAACAATTGAGGATAAGTGCTTTTTATAGTCCAAAATAAATAAAATTAAAGAAAACAAAATGCAACTTGCAGCAATTCTTCGCGGGTCGCGAGAAATCCTTCGCGGACCGCGAGCCTGGTTCTCGCGGCTCGCGGCCGAGGATTTGCGGCCTGCGAGTTTCTGGCTTCCGCGGTCCGCGACCGAGGTTTCGCGGACCGCGCGTCTCTGGCTTCCGCGGTCCGCGACCGAGGTTTCGCGGACCGCGGGTCTCAAGATTCCGCGGTCCGCGACCGAGGTTTCGCGGACCGCGCGTCTGGTCCTCGCGGTTCGCGACCGGAGTCTCGCGGTCCGCGCGAAACTTGGCATCTTCAAAACAGCAACACACACCCTCGCGGCTCGCGACCGAGGTTTCGCGGCCCGCGAGAGTGTGCCTTCACGCCACTTCTACGACCGGTTCTTCAATGTATCTAACTCCTTCAGGACGGTCATAGAAGGTCTTCAAATCATCCAAATCCATCGCAAGTGCAATTCAAGGTCGAAATGCACGTCTTCAATTTCAAACCATTATGAATGATTCGGTCTAAAAGTCTAATATAAAAGTACAAAATACTATCTAAAACAGCTCTCAAATGCTACAAAATAAGAGTATATCTAGGATCTATCAGTTTATAGGACCGAGTCACTCGACCCCAAGTGTCAGGGGTAAAATTATCTTTTCTGCTCTCATTTTTTTGAAAAATGTCTTTTCCAAAAAATAAAAACCTGTCCAATTTATAGAGTGCTTTGTAGTCCTTTCACGGAAAAGATGATTTTGAGTTGATTAATTTTTTTTTTGGAAAAGACATATTCTTTTCAACAAAAAAAAGACTATTTTGCCAATGACAATAGGGGTTGACTAACGGTTGACCACACAGTTTTGTTAATGAGACCTAAAATCTTCATATTTAGAATGTAAAGGCCATAGATTTTAGTTTTCTAAGTTCGGGTCAAAAATCCTTAAATGGACCAAAGTAATGGTCAATTGGTAATATTTAGTCATTTTCCTAAGGTTCCCAATCCTATAAGAACAAGAACAACCACTGGGGCTAGCCTGTGACCAGAGCATTAGGTTTGTCTAGCGAAAATCAAGGTTCAAACTCTCTAAAGGATTTTCTTCTAGTTCGCTGGGAATAAGTCTCCATTTTCTCTGTTTGCATGAGTCGTGCTCAATTGAGTGACATGAACTGTATCAAATGGTGACATGTTTAGGGAGCATAGCCACTCTAAACATCATTGTGAGGACCTCGATCACTCGACATACGGTATCATATTCGATCATTGTAGTGTTACCATAAAAAAACAAGATAAGCAAATAGAAGTCAAAGGCTTTGTTTGTTACAAAGGTGTATCACTTAGGATGACATAGAGGTTGAGCCTAAAGCTCATGTCAAAAGGTTGATAAGAACAAGTCCAACAACTTCCCCAACTTGGGGGATTTCATTAAATTTGGGGAATATGAGACTTTTTTTTTTCTGCTCCAACAGCTTCCCCAACCCATTCTCCAACAGCTTCCCCAACCCATTCTCCAACTTGGGGATTTTGAAGAGGGAATGAATTTGCTTCCCCAAATCTGTAGAGAGAAAAAATTTGGGGAATCAAAATTTAATGTTTTTGCATTTATGATTGATTATTTTCCTATTCATTTGTTTGTTTTTGTTTTTAAAAAAATTAAATATACAATTCAAATGTAAATATCTTTAGTTATATACAACAAAAAATTATGAAAATAATATATTCTTAATTTTCATATTATAACGAACGTAACAAGATATTACATGACTATGTTCGCATGCATATATAAATTTGAATATTATTATGTGAGATCTTGTTATGTTTGTTGTAATGTGTATTTTAATAATATATATTTTTCACATTTTTTTATTATACGTAATTTAAAATATTAAGATTTCAAAATATATTTAAATAGTGAAAACATAAATAAAGATATAAAATACTGAAATTTAATGCACATGAATTAAATTATAATCCCCATACTAGGGAAGCTGTTGGAGTTGAAACAAAAAAAGATAGGGATTATGGAGATGTAGTACTATATCTTGGAGAATCTTGTAGAGAAGCTGTTGGACTTGCTCTAAGAGTAAGACGTGATAATAATGACTAGTGGCAAATATATTATCACAAGTTTTAAATACTAATAACAAATCATAAATACATATCCCACTTATAGTCAGAGGCGGATCCAAGATTTCAAGAGGAGTGGGGCAATTTACTTCTAATTTTTTTTTATTTCATTGCATAAACGATAACTTAAAATGCAACAATTTAAATACAAATTCATCAAATAAAAAGATGTATATTAAAGAAATGTTATTCAATTCAATTAAATATTCTTGAATGACTTCAAAAAGCAGACTAATTATATGTATTTTCACAAAAGTTGTGGGGCAAAATAATAAATTTTAAAATTTAATACCTAAAAATTATAAAAATTAATATTTTTGGGTGGCAATTGCCACCTTTGCTCTAAGCTACGTCGGCCTCTGCTTGTAGTTAATCTTACTATAAAATCTTCCATTTATTCTAGTATTGATGAAATTTTTGTTTTAGAAAATGCTTTCTCAAAATTTATAAAACTCTATCATCTTCTATTATAAACTTATGATATTTATTAAATTGTGGACTGGATTGGACACATCTAAATTAATCTATCTGATCTTAACTAAATAAAATATGTGAAATAAAATTTATTAACAAATTAACTTTAATTCTATGAATACATATTAATTGAGTCAACTTGATATGAATTGAAAAATTTAATGAGACTTTAGTAAGTGAACTTAACTAAGATTATAAATGAGACGGTGCCAAACTAGGTAAAGTAGAGTAAGTGGACTTGAACTTGACTGAGTTGAAATGGAAATAGATGAGAATAAGCTATATCGAATAGGCTAAACATGTAAATGTGGTATTTTGTATGTTAGTAAATTTTAATAAATGTGATATAAATGATATTTTAGTTAATTTAATATATATTGTGATTTGCACCTAGGATTATGAGATTTGTACTTACAATCCCCTAATTAATGGTATTATCAGTTATCACATTTCTCCAACACAGAGACTAGGAAACCCTGTGCAACTCAGTGAAACCGAACGAAATCAAAACACAACTTAGCTCAAGGTTTATAGCCTGTAGGTGAGAATGACAGTACTGATTTGGCACTGTCTTTTGAGCTGCACAAGAGAAAAACTTAAAGAGTTGGAGCTGGTGTATCGTAGACTTCAATCATGCATATTCATTTGTGATACTCTCCATTTGCATTGTGAGTTTGTTTGATCTGCACTCTGAGTGCATGCATATAGATAGAAAATAAAATGAGTAGCATCTATCTTTCGGAGTATTCTAAGTGATCGCATCTGAACACTATTCATCTACAAAGCTTAATGTAAAAGGCTTATATGTGCATTGAACGTTATTTGATCGACGCTTTGTTTGGATGTTTCGACCAAGACCGAACATTTAATTTTATGGAGTACTAAGACAAAAAACGCTCAAATGATACATAAGACTTACTCAACGAACACTCGGTCAATGATTAAGCATTATTAGATGAATGCTTTGTTAATTTTATGGGCCATGTTGCTTTAATGTCGAAAAGATTTGTTTTTTTTTTAGTTTATGATTTTTGAGCAATAATACTAGCGATTGAAGATCTTCATCATCCATTGATAGATTATCATCAAATTATAACAACAAGAAGTTTAGTTTGATTGAAGTAGTTTTGTGAGAGTAAAAGCGAGAGAGGAAATAGATAGGGTAAGGGCATGAGTGGAAAAGATATGGCAAAATAGGGCTACACCGAGTATATCTAGGGCTGCATTTAAGAACTCACTAAACATATAAGCCATTATCATAAGTTTATAGCGAGACAATAATTATTTCATATGTTTATTATGTTAGTTTATGTGACCACAAACTCTCATATGAGACGGCCTAAAGGTTAGGGCTAAAACTATTTAATCACAAGTGTCATAAAAAATGAACTCTTAAACAAGGTCAACATGAATAAAGGCAACATCAATTAATAACCATTGAAAATAAGATTAAATTCAACAAATAAATGAACAACACCAACGGATTATTAAAGACATCAACTGTCTAACTTTTAGACCGTCTCACATAAGAATTAATCTTATGTATTTTCTATTTTTTTTTTGAAAGCAACACTAATATTAAATTATAAAACGTGATTACATAGCAACACTAATATGTCAAACGTGATTATAAAACGTGAATTTATCTTATGTGTTTTCTATTATTAACCGTATAATGTAGAATTTTAGAAACGTACTAACAAAGTTTAAATAATCATAAACTGATCAATAAATTCAATTCATGTTTAATGTTTTTTAAACAACTACGTTCATAATATTGGGAAACACCCAACATTGATTACAATAGGTAGAATCTACATCTGATATTGGTACCCTATCAAAGATAATTAAACTAGATGACAATCAGACAAATTTGTTTTATTACACAATAGAGATAAAAAAACGCTCTAATGCTGCTCTCGAGAATATTACATTGATGTCGGTGAAAGTCTCAAACCGTTACCAAAAGATTCACATCAAACATAATCCACCCGGTTAACAAGGGATTTGCAACATCTGCAACTCTACGTCGACACGTGTTGCTCAAGCGTAAATACCTTGATCCAAACTGTACACACTATGAAAATACGGAACCAACTATCCAAATATCCCGATCTGGCAAAATAACTGGATTAATAAAAACCTCAATCTACTAGCAAATTGAGTAAATATTTCGATAAGAAGGATCAATTCCAAAAAAAAATGATTGAATAAAAAACTTCGAATACGATGAAGAATCTAAAGGTTTTTTATGGAATTCATACTTATTCAATAACATAAATTAATAAAAGACAATTTAAGATTGTTTCCTATTTCTAATAGGGGAAGACACTGAAAATAGTTTTCTAGGAGTTTTGGAAGCTGCCGGGATAGAGATTAGGGATGGTAATTCTTAGTAATTAATTCATATGTTTAATTTAATTCGTACAAATTTAGAAATAAATTATCAAATTAAGATTACTAAGAAACCATAAACTTATCAAGAACACGCATAAGTTATCCATCGTCCTTCATAGAATTGTAATGAGAAATTAAATATTAAATTAAGATCACTAAGAAACCATAAACTAATCAAGAATACACACAAATAATACACATAAGTTATCCACTGTTCTTCATAGACTTGTAATGAGAAATAAATTATCAAATTAAGCACTAAGAAACCATAAACTAATCAACAAGCATCGTCTTTCATAGTCTGGTAATGAGGTGGTCTTTCCCCAAAAATATTTATGAATATTTTTAAAATATGCTTTCTTATAAGATTTCAAATATGTAATATTGCAAATAATTTTAAATAGTTAAAAAGAAATAATTAAACATTGAAGAAGATGAAATACTTAAAATTCAACGCATATTACATTAAATATTAATCTCTTAAATAGAGAAGTGATCAATAAAAAATATAGAGAATATTAATTTTCAAGCTACATCTTGCAGAATGTTTTTATAGAGAAGATATTGGACATGTTTTTTTTTTTTTTGAAGAAAGATATTGGATTTAATATCATTATGGTTTTTGAGATGATTTAATTTGTACAAATTCATTCTATGCTCCGTTCCCATGATAATAGTACAATTTAATTCTAGGAACTAAATATTAATCATCACCAAACCAACCTAATTAAGTAACGATTTTCCTTTTTCTTAAAATGAAAATAAGAAAATAGACGATATTCCTTTTTAATAAATTCCAATTCCAATTCCAAACTCTCAAAGCTTAACCGCGACTCCACTTAATGATAAATATTTGCAATCAGCCCCTTTAAATACCGAAGAAAATTATAAGCACACGACCTTCGCACTCATAGTCACAGAAGAATCCTCTCATCATCCCCACTGTCTTTCTCTCTAGATCTAATTTGTTTTGTAATATATCTATATATAGCTGTCTCCGGTAGGGCTACAGAGTATCTTCGCTGTGCTAGATCTCACAGCGGAAGAGTAAATTCAGCGACGATCTGCTTACAGATCCGGCCGGAGCTCCGATTTCGCCACCATGGCGGCGGCAAACGCCCCGATCACCATGAAGGAGTCCCTAACGGTACGCTCTGATTTCCGCCCCGGAATTATACTCGAATTACTGTTTTGTGCTGAGATGTTTTAATGCTTTGGTTAGTTGGAGTCTAGTGTAGATCTGCTGTGTTAGTTTGATGTTAGATCTGGTGTTCGATGTCATGCTACAATTGAGCTTTTAGTGTTGATGTGTTGTTTTACGAATCATGATTTGGAATTGCAGCTGACCAGCATAGGGATCGCTCCTCAATTCATCACTTTTACGAACGTGACCATGGAATCAGATAAATATATATGCGTTCGGGAAACTTCACCGCAGAACAGTGTTGTAATTATCGATATGAGCATGCCTAATCAACCTTTGAGGAGACCTATAACTGCGGATTCGGCACTTATGAATCCCGTCAGTAGGATATTAGCTCTGAAAGGTACGTGATCTTGCATATTCCTATAGAATTCTTGCATATAGCTGCATGTTATGTGCATTTTACTTCCACTTGGTGTTTTAGGACATTCACTGAAAATTGATTTGTAATGCTTTTTTTACTCTTTAAAGTTTGGCCATTGCTTACTTTCACTTATGGAACACTAGTGGATTAGTCTGTATTACTGTAATAGCATGAAAGTTGTATTGGAGTTGGTTTTAGGTTTTATGTTGCTCGATGTTCCTACTCATCAAGTGAAGCTGTGGTATTGTGTGTTTAGTCTTTACTGTGGAGTAGAATGCTATTACTCAATATTCTTGTTTTCCCTGTATAAATTGTTTTGTTTTGACCAAGTCTTAAGATTAATGTCATTATTTGGAGTCTTTTGTTTTATAGTCTACTGATTGTTTTATTTTATTTGCTTTTATGAAGCTCAATCTCCTGGCACTACTAAAGATCACTTACAGATATTCAACATTGAGGCTAAAGCCAAGATGAAGTCTTTTGAGATGCCTGAGCAGGTGACTTGTGATATATTATTAATTCTACTTTAGGGCATTTAGGGGCCATACTATCTTTTTACTCGACCATCTCCTTAATCCACTGCAATTTAGTTTGCTTCGTTTGCTTCCTACTAATATTTGTTTTTCTGGCTTTTGTATAGGTTGTCTTTTGGAAATGGATTACCTCAAAGATGTTGGGTTTGGTTACAAATTCATCTGTTTATCACTGGTCGATAGATGGTAAAGTACAATTCTCTTGCTGTAGGGTATAGCTGATCACATATACTTGGTCAATTAAATGAATTTGCGCACATCTCTACATCTCTTTGCAGGTGAGTCAGATCCAGTTAAGATTTTTGACAGAACTGCTAATTTAGCAAACAACCAAATAATAAACTACAGATGTGACCCTTCCGAAAAGTGGTTGGTTTTGATTGGAATAGCACCTGGATCTCCCGAGGTAAATAAAACTAGTGCACTCTAATTTTATTGCTGCTTTAAGTTCCCTTGTGTTCTTTTACTGTGCATGTATTGTTGGAGTTAAAAGTCTAGATCCATCTCAGGAGACTCTATTTGAATTTACATACTTTCACTGCAATGACATTACTATACTTATTGTGGTCTTACTATACAAGTCAAATTATGCTGTTTGTTTGTGAAATTCTTCTCTTCTATTGTCCTCTTAGAAGACACTGGTTATTAATAAGAACCTTAACAAGTAATCATCTGTATTTTCACCATCTAACATTTTTGTACTATGACTATTGTCCAATAACTCCAATTTCTTTATTTCCAACCAATATGCATGCTCTATGAAACAATCCAAAAACTTGCCAGAATCCTTCATAATTTCCAGTAAATTATTCCTGTAATTGTCCAGTAATATTAGATGAAAAAAGTATAATTTACACATGATGTATTTTGTCTCAGCCTTGGTCCTTTCTTAATCTTATTTTGTCTAGAAGGCCAAGTTGGTTGTGGTTGAGGTAGATTATTAGACCGCTAAGATGATTGATGCATGTAATATTCCTACTCGTAACAACTATTCTCCTTGTGCAGAAGCCACAACTTGTAAAAGGAAGCATGCAACTCTTCTCTGTGGAACAGCAGCGTAGTCAAGCTCTTGAAGCTCATGCTGCATCATTTACAACTTTCAGAGTATATGCATACTGTTTAACACTCCTTTGTCCATATTTTGCTTAATGAGTTCATAAGTTGCTCACTACAGGCTTCATTGAACAGGTTCCTGGAAATGATAAGGATTCTATTCTTATATCTTTTGCAACAAAGACCTTGAATGCTGGGCAGATTGTCTCAAAACTGCATATTATTGAGCTCGGAGCTCAGCCAGGTCTGATGACAGTCTCCACAATGAATTAATTGTTTTTTATTTTGCAAAACAAATGCACTCATATTTGTATATTACTGTATCCATAAAGACAACCTGTTCTTTCCTGTGTGCTCTTATTGCTCAGAAATTGTATTTTCACTGATATATGTCTCCCAATTGACTTCATTGCAGGGAAGCCATCTTTTTCGAAGAAACAGGCTGATCTGTTCTTCCCACCAGATTTTGCCGATGATTTTCCTGTTGCAATGCAGGTCAGTTCACTTTTATTTACTTGACTTGGCCTTTATTGTATTTGCAATCTTCTTCAATTTAACTGAGTGGGTCCCTATCAAATTTTGACAGATTTCACAGAAGTATAGTTTGATATATGTCATCACAAAGCTTGGGCTTCTGTTTGTCTATGACCTTGAAACTGCTACTGCAGTTTACAGAAATAGAATTAGTCCGGATCCTATATTTTTGACATCAGAAGCTACGTCTGTGGGGGGTTTCTATGCAATCAATAGGCGAGGCCAAGTTTTGCTTGCTACTGTGAATGAGGCGACAATAGTGCCTTTTGTCAGTGGCCAAGTATGTTAACATTATCTCTGTTTCCTTACCCTGCAGTTCTTTTCCTATATGAAGTGGATTTTGGAACTTAACTTAACTTGCATTGTAATTTTGTTTCTCAGTTAAACAATCTTGAGCTTGCTGTCAATCTTGCTAAAAGAGGAAACCTTCCTGGAGCTGAAAATCTGGTTTGTATTCTATCCCTTTCCCCTTTACCCATTAAGCATTAGACGTGCCTGTTCTTGCAATCGTCAACATCAATTCCAGCTGTATTCTCTAGTTGATGCTTACCTAGTTTTGAATGTATACTTTCTTTCCTCAGGTTGTCCAGCGTTTCCAAGAATTGTTTGCTCAAACAAAGTACAAGGAGGCTGCTGAGCTTGCTGCTGAATCTCCGCAAGGCATCCTTCGTACCCCTGATACTGTTGCCAAATTTCAGGTGCAATATACATCCTCGTTCCTGAATTTAGTAAAGCATATATTGTGAAGGATTTGCTGATTTAAGGTTTCGGATCTTTTATCAATTGCAGAGTGTGCCTGTCCAATCAGGTCAAACACCCCCATTGCTGCAGTATTTTGGTACACTGTTAACCAGAGGAAAGCTAAATGCATTTGAGTCATTAGAATTGTCGCGCTTGGTGGTTAACCAGAACAAAAAGAATCTCTTGGAGAATTGGTTGGCTGAGGATAAGCTGGAGTGCAGTGAGGAGCTTGGTGACCTTGTGAAGGTATATGCCTTTGTGTATTACAGGATTTTGATGTTGAAATTATTACCTTATCTTCTCTCTGTTTTACTTACAAGTTCTTTCCAAATACCTTTCTTCCCTGTAGACTGTGGACAATGACCTAGCACTGAAAATTTATATAAAAGCAAGGGCAACTCCTAAAGTTGTTGCAGCTTTTGCTGAGCGAAGAGAATTCGATAAGATATTGATATACTCCAAGCAGGTATGTGGTCTAAATATTCAATTACCACATTAGTGATCAATCTAAATGCTATAAGTATCCGTAAACTGTCTGCATGTCATCTTAGTGCTGACACCTAAATTTCACTGGTAGGTTAACTATACACCCGACTATCTCTTCCTACTGCAAACAATCCTTCGATCAGACCCTCAGGTATTTGCACAGTGACCTTCTGGTAGAACCTATTTTGATTCTGTTCTTCTCTATAATATTTTGGAGTTAATAAACGTGCTATTTTGTTCTGCTTTGTAGGGAGCTGTCAACTTTGCTCTCATGATGTCCCAAATGGAAGGAGGTTGTCCAATGGACTACAACACGATAACTGATCTATTTCTCCAGGTATGTACAATCTTTTCTTGCTTTTTGTTGTCAATGGATTGATTAGCTTCTGATTGTTTTTTTTTTAAATTTCAATCCTTTTTTAACGGATGAATGTTGTTTAACTTTTAACTATATTCTGCAGAGGAACATGATTCGTGAGGCAACTGCATTCCTGCTGGATGTTCTGAAGCCAAACTTACCAGAGCAAGCTCATCTTCAAACTAAGGTTCCATGAGAATTCTATAGCTCTGAATTATCTGTTTTTTGTTCTCAGGGTATTTAATATTTGATCCTTATGTGCAGGTCCTGGAAATTAATCTGGTCACTTTCCCCAATGTGGCAGATGCCATATTAGCAAATGGAATGTTTAGCCATTATGACCGTCCTCGCATTGCCCAACTCTGCGAAAAGGCTGGACTTTACATTAGAGCTCTTCAGGTAACCTTAATGTCTGAATTGCTTGGTTGATTTTATACTTCTTCAAGCAATTGTTTAACATTGTTTTTGTCTTGGCAGCACTACACTGAATTGCCAGATCTCAAGCGTGTTATTGTGAACACTCATGCAATTGAGCCACAGGTCCGTAGATGTGAATGCCTGTTACTGAATTTATTTGAATATCTGTTGGTGTCATCTTTCTTAAACTTTTCTATGATGTGAAAATTTCAGGCACTGGTTGAATTCTTTGGGACCCTTTCAAAAGAATGGGCTTTGGAGTGCATGAAGGACCTTTTGTTAGTCAACTTAAGGGGTAATCTTCAGATCATTGTTCAGGTATATATGCTTTGCTTTTCTCCTTACCATTTTCAGATGAATGTGGAGTTATTTACAAGAGACTCCTCTTTTACTGCAGGTTGCTAAAGAATATTGTGAGCAGTTAGGTGTTGATGCTTGCATTAAACTCTTTGAACAATTCAAATCATATGAGGGGCTATATTTCTTTTTGGGGTCCTATTTGAGCTCAAGGTAATACAAATCTCAATGTTACCATTCATCTATTCATGGTATCATCATGACAGTTTGATTTGACTTAAAAGTTTCATTTTTTGATCATGACAGTGAGGACCCTGACATCCATTTCAAGTACATCGAATCAGCTGCAAAGACTGGACAAATTAAAGAGGTTGAGCGAGTAACTAGAGAATCAAACTTCTACGATGCTGAAAAGACCAAGAATTTCTTGATGGAAGCCAAACTTCCTGATGCTAGGCCACTTATCAATGTGTGTGATCGGTTTGGCTTTGTACCTGACCTTACACACTACTTGTACACTAGCAACATGCTCCGGTACATTGAAGGCTATGTCCAGAAGGTTTGTGGCTTTTGGATATGGACAACTTTGGCAAAATAATTTTTTTATTGTTTGGGCTCAACTCTTGTTTCTTTGGTGTTCAGGTAAATCCTGGAAACGCCCCTTTAGTCGTAGGGCAGCTGCTTGATGATGAATGTCCTGAGGATTTTATTAAAGGCCTCATTTTATCTGTCCGTTCATTGCTTCCCGTTGAGCCACTTGTGGAGGAATGTGAGAAAAGGTGACGTTTCACTGTATTTTATTAGTTTTTACGAGAGACAGTGTATCACTTTCTAACAATTATAGCTATGTACAACTTTCTAACTTTATAGCTTTGATCGATAGGAACCGTCTCCGATTACTTACTCAATTTTTGGAGCACCTTGTGAGTGAAGGAAGCCAAGACGTCCATGTACACAATGCTCTTGGAAAGATCATAATAGACAATAACAACAATCCAGAGCACTTCCTCACTACAAACCCATTCTATGATTCGCGTGTTGTTGGCAAGTACTGTGAGAAGCGTGATCCTACCCTTGCTGTTGTTGCATACAGGAGAGGTCAATGTGATGATGAACTGATAAATGTGACAAACAAGAACTCTCTGTTCAAGTTGCAGGCCAGGTTGGTTACTCTTTTGAGTTTATCACTAATTTTGCTTTGTTACAACATCTGACCGCACTTGTTCTCTGCAGATATGTTGTTGAAAGGATGGACGGTGATCTGTGGGACAAAGTCCTGGTCCCTGAAAATGAATTTAGAAGGCAGCTAATTGATCAAGTGGTTTCTACTGCTTTGCCTGAGAGCAAGAGCCCTGAACAAGTTTCTGCGGCTGTCAAGGCATTTATGACTGCTGATCTACCCCATGAGCTTATTGAGCTCCTAGAAAAAATCGTTCTTCAAAACTCTGCTTTCAGTGGAAACTTTAATCTGCAGAACTTGCTAATTTTGACAGCTATTAAAGCAGATCCTTCAAGAGTAATGGACTACATCAATAGACTTGACAACTTTGATGGACCTGCAGTAGGGGAAGTGGCTGTTGAAGCCCAGCTCTATGAAGAGGCTTTTGCAATTTTTAAGAAATTCAATTTGAATGTTCCAGCTGTTAATGTTTTGTTGGACAATATCCGAGACATTAACCGTGCAGTTGAGTTTGCTTTCCGTGTTGAGGAGGATACTGTATGGAGCCAGGTTGCCAAAGCTCAGCTCAGGGAGGGATTAGTTAGCGATGCAATTGAATCTTTCATCAGGGCAGATGACGCCACCGAATTTTTAGCGGTAATACACGCTGCGGAGGCTGGGGATGTATACCATGACTTGGTGAAGTACTTGTTGATGGTTAGGCAGAAGGTTAATGAGCCCAAGGTCGATAGTGAGCTCATTTATGCATATGCTAAAATTGATAGACTTGGTGACATGGAGGAGTTTGTAATGAACACGAAACATGTTGCCAATCTTCCTAATGTTGGTGATCGCTTGTTTGATGAGGAGTTATACGAGGCAGCAAAGATAGTGTATTACGTGACCAACAACTGGGCCAAGTTGGCTGTCACACTTGTGAGGTTGAAGCAATTTCAAAATGCTGTTGATGCGGCGAGGAAGGCTAACAGCTCAAAGACATGGAAGGAAGTTTGCTTTGCTTGTGTTGATGCCGAGGAGTTCCGATTGGCTCAAATCTGTGGTCTAAATATCATTGTACAGGTAGTGTGGTCTTCACTTTTCATTTCACTATTCATTGGCAACTGTTTTTTTTTCTTCATATTTTCTAAATGATTTTTCCTGCGGACTTCACACATGTTAAATCTTATAATTTTGTTCTCAAAATTTGCAGGTTGACGATCTGGAAGAAGTCAGTGAATATTACCAGAACAGGGGATGCTTCAATGAATTAATCTCTCTTATGGAAAGTGGTTTAGGGTTGGAACGTGCTCATATGGGTATTTTCACAGAATTGGGTGTGCTGTATGCAAGATATCGGTACGAGAAGTTGATGGAGCACATCAAATTGTTCTCCACACGCCTGAACATTCCGAAGCTCATCCGAGCTTGTGATGAGCAGCAACACTGGAAAGAACTCACCTATCTGTATATTCAGTATGATGAATTTGATAATGCTGCCACAACTGTCATGAACCATTCGCCAGATGCCTGGGATCACATGCAATTCAAGGATATAGCTGTCAAAGTCGCAAATGTTGAGTTATATTACAAGGCTGTGCACTTCTACTTGCAAGAGCATCCTGATCTAATCAATGATCTTTTGAATGTCCTAGCACTTCGCGTTGATCATACAAGAGTGGTGGATATAATGAGGAAGGTATGTCTTTATGCTGTTTATGATGTTTTTTATACTCGATCATATATGACTGCTGAAATATCTGAAATATGCAATTATGTGGTTATTAGGCTGGTCATCTGCGTCTTGTGAAGCCATACATGGTTGCAGTACAGAGCAACAATGTGTCTGCTGTAAATGAGGCTCTAAATGAGATCTATGTCGAAGAGGAGGATTATGACAGATTGCGCGAGTCAATTGATTTGCACGATAGCTTTGACCAGATTGGCCTTGCACAAAAGGTTTGTGTGGTTACCTTTCATTTTGATACTACCATTGTTTTTCATTTCTGTTGGTCATAGTAATTTACTTATCTTTTCTGTGCAGATTGAGAAACACGAGTTACTTGAAATGAGACGTGTCGCTGCTTATATATACAAGAAGGCTGGCAGATGGAGGCAGTCAATTGCCTTGTCAAAGAAAGATAACCTTTACAAAGACGCAATGGAAACAGCCTCACAGTCTGGTGATCGTGAACTGGCTGAAGAGCTGCTTGTATATTTCATTGAACAGGTATTAGAGAAGTTCTTTGGCTGCAGTGAGATTTTTGAAATTAAGGTGTAAATACCAATGTTGGTGAAACCAGTATGTGGCCATGTTTGTGTTTGTGATATGTATTTGTTTGATGTGGTGCAGGGAAAGAAGGAATGCTTCGCGTCATGCTTGTTCGTCTGCTATGATTTGATTCGTCCTGATGTAGCCCTTGAACTGGCTTGGATGAACCAAATGATTGATTTCGCACTCCCATACTTGTTGCAGGTTTGTCTACCTGTTTCGATTGTGTTTCCTTCTCTGATTTTCGTGGGGGCTTGATTAATTTATATGTTTTTATTCACCTTTTCTTAAATTTTGAATATTTGGTGTTACAATGCAGTTCATCCGTGAGTACACTGGTAAGGTTGATGAGTTGATCAAGGACAAAATTGAAGCAGCGAAAGAATCCAAGGCTAAAGAAAATGAAGAAAAGGACGTGATCAAGAATCAGGTATATTATTGTGTACAAGTAGTATCTTTATTATATTGTATGTTTGGATCTTCTTTTTCCATGCCACTAACTCTTCTGTTACTCCTGCAGAATATGTATGCGCAATTGCTGCCTCTTGCTTTGCCTGCACCGCCGGGGATGGCAGGTTCGAGCATGGGTGGAGGTTTTGCACCACCGCCTGGCATGGCACCGCCTGGCATGGCACCGCCTGGCATGGCACCACAGGGCATGCCTCAGTATGGTATGCCGCCTTATGGCATGCCACCAATGGGCTCATACTAGTGTAAAATGGCAGGAAACTGACTGTATGTTTGCTTGAGGATGATTTCAGTTCGAGCCACAGATTCTCATTGCCTAGATGTTATACTCCTTCATAGTGTTTTGTTTCCAAAAGTTCGTGGATATGGAGTACAAATAATTTGAATTATGATGTTTGTCTTAGAGTGTGGATATGTTTCTTTGTAATATTCTTTGGTAGTGGAGCCAATTTTTGCAGCTGGTAGGCGGCAAGCTGAGGATAATATGTACTTTTTATTTTCTAGTGGTTGATAAGAGAATTCATTTTTGTACTTCGTACTTCAATTTCATAAATTTAGTGGTGAACTGGATGTTTTTGTTCAAATGTCACCAAATTACTTTGTGTTGGATTTGGGAATTTATGTACTTCACAATTGTCATGATAGATTAGTTTGTTCGTTACTCTAATGCGTCAATATTCACGTTCACAGAAAAGGAAGTCTGCTGTTGTAGACGTTTTTAGTGTTGTGTTCTAGAATTAGCCTTTTCAGATCTACTTCTGAAGTCCATCAACGACCTTTGTACGAGTAATATTGTATTTTTTAAAGAAATATTAGGCATAGTTTGTACAGGTATATCCTGTAGGGATACGAGCAAAAAGAAAAGTCTCCAGCCAACAAAATACCTTGCAAATCACACATCGGAACCCAAGTTAGGGCAAGGTTAAGAAGGAATGAGGGATAGCTGGGAAAGATAACCACCAAGAGGCAGAGAGGCTACACCATTTTCATATGATGATTGAGAGCATCTCCTATGGGAGATTTTTGTGTGGATTTTGAATGGAAAGAATTGGATAATTCCCAACTATGGGGGAATTCTTCTAACAAAACCCAGAAATCCCGGACCCAAATTACTGAATTCGCTGCTTGTGTGCAGCCGCAAAAATCCCTTAGACGTGGCGTAAACATGGCCCAGCGGTGCTTTTCCTCTTTTTTTTTCTCCTTCTAATTTTGTCTTTAATTTGCCCAGACTTTTTTCTTTTTTTCTCCTTCTAAATTCGTCTTTAATTTGCCCAACTTTTTTTTTCTCCTTCTAAATTTGTCTTTAATATAGCATTTAACTTGTCTTTAAATATACTATTTACTATTTTTAATTAGTAAAATTTTCAAACAAAAATTATGAATACATTTTTATACAAATATTATGAATATATTTTCATACTATAATTAGATCAGATTTAATTACTAATGTTTCTAAAATTATGCACAATTTAACTAGTGCTCTTTAATTTAGTATTTTTCTAAAGACAATTTAACGTAGTGCTCTTTAATCTTAATTATCATTATATGATGTGATAAATACATACAAATCACATATTTCATTTGTAGCACCGTTAAATTTTAAATTGAATACATGAAATTTTCTAAAAACATATATAATTATTATATACATTTACATTTTAGTTTAAGTATTGATGATAAATAAATAAAGTATTAATAAGATAGAGGAGAAATGAATAAAAGTAAATGGTGGTGGGACATAGAGAAAGTGATGTGGAAATGTGTGTGAGTATTTTAGGATTTTAGAGGAGTTGTAAAAGGGGTTTTATTGGAAAAGTTGTTGAAAGGAGATGTATGATAGGAGATGGTATGATGATACATGCATAAGCTCTTGGGAGCAGCTCAGATTGGTTGAGTCCACATGTTTAGGTTCAAGAGAAGTAAGAAAATTCCGCCCACATTTCTACAAGCCATATATCATCTTCTCCAAAGGCATCCAACAATCTTCATCACACAAAACTCGGCCGTATCTGGACTCATAAGCATTTCAAAAAGCTGTGTAAAGGGAGGGAATTGAACATCTTAGTACATGAACCAATTGAACATCTTTCATATACCGACTCATGTTTGGTATGCCTCCAAATGGACTCAAAGGTATGGTAACACTATAGGCAGAAAATTTCATCAATTAAGAATGAGGATGATACAAATCCAGATGAGGATGCCAGCCTTCTTGTATATATAAGCAGCCTCCTTGGATTCAACCTCTTTATCATTCAAATTAATCCGTATCTGATCTGGAAGAAAGAGTTTTGAAAGAATTCCAGTCATATAATGCCGTTGCATGTAGCCCGTCTAGCTCAGTTGGTAGAGCGCAAGGCTCTTAACCTTGTGGTCGTGGGTTCGAGCCCCACGGTGGGCGAAACAATATTCAAAATTAATATATTAGTGTTTATATTTAAAATGTATTGAAGAATTGTCATGACGTCGATATGTCCGAGTGGTTAAGGAGACTGACTCGAAATCAGTTGGGCTCTGCCCGCGCAGGTTCGAATCCTGCTGTCGACGATTTATTTTTTTCCATATAAAAAATTCAGGAAATTATGCTGTGGCATTACACGATTTCTTTTTATCCGGGCAAATCTCAGACGTCTCAATTCCATGTACTAAGCTCAAATCAATAAACGTACTGTACACTTTTCTTAGTTTAGCAATAAACCAAGTATATAATTAATGCTCAGATGAGTAACGATTGAAAAACTATAGTAACGATTGAAAAACTATAGTAACGAATAACGATTTCAACTGTACAATCAAACATGCTGCCTTGATTAATTATTAGCACAAACAGGGAAATATGTAGCCGGCTCCGATTCAAACAGGAGAGTCAACTCGGATAGATGCCCGGCACAGCGGGCAACTGGACTGAGTCCTGAGCCACGAGTCGACGCACTCGGAATGGTACCAATGCTGGCACCGCGGCAGCACTTTCACCTTCTCCCCGTCCTGAAATATCCCCAGGCATATCGGGCACTCAGCTTCACCCTGGTTCGCCGGCGCCGCCCGGTGCAGAACTATCGGCAGGTTCCCAATCGCATTGGGATCCAGCCCCCGCGGCTCAGGCGGCGGCGCGTGGGTCAGACGCGGGATGAACGACCCAGACGGCGGCTGGCTTCTGCACACCCATCTAGCGTACAGGTAGATCAGCGTGACGAAGATGATGGCGCAGAAGAGAAGCACCACGAAGAAGAGCGTCCGGCCCCGTATTTGGAAGGTGTTGTCGTCGAAGTCGGTGTAGTGCCAATGGAATGTGTCGGAGTCTGGGCTGGCCATCGGCGGTGGAGAGAATGGAAGGTCGGTGTGCGGTGGTTAGCGCGGCGGTGATCGGAGGAGCTCCGGCGGTGGGGTGGAGAGCATCGTTGAGGAGGTGGTGAGTTGGGAGGATCTATTTTTAGTGAGGGAGGAGACAAGGACAGAACGTGGGCGTTGTCGAAGAATGAGAGTGGCGAGGTGTGAGATTCCAGATCCCGGAGGTCAAACTTACATAGACTGCCATCATACTTTTTATAATTGTATATTCAAAATTAATATTAGCGTTACACTTTCTTATGACAAATTGACAACCTCTGTTGTTAATAAACGTAAAAATAGATCACCTTCTAGTTATCTGTAATCCATTCATAAGTAATTTATATTAAATGTATCATGTGATCCCTAAAATTTGTCCATGAAATAGAGTGTAGTAGAAAAGACAGCTATCATGACATCGTCCGAATGTGAGAATTCGACAAACTCTGAATATGTCAGATGACGATCTTGTTGCAACTAATGTCTTCCCCTTCGCAGAACTACGACGATCTAAATTTGGACACTGTTGATTGAAGTGTGGGCAGCGTGATTGGGTGTTGCTGCAACTTCACATTGTCGGAGATCTGATTAGCATATTTTACTCATCGATCCTTATCAATTCATGCGAAGATAGGTCCGTGGGGATCTCTAGAAACCCCTTTTTATGAAATTTCTGAGAGATCGACAGGGGTACAAATGCTTTTTTTTTATCGCCGGGTAGAGATGAATACTTTACGATAGCTGCGGGAAATTCTTTGGACCGGGTGGGTGCCGGGCCAGGATCTAATCTTTATACACTTACTAGTTATTCTAAGATAGACTCTTTAGCCAGTTTAGAGTTAACAGTAGGAAACCAGAGAGCAGCTCATACGGACAGGAGATGCGATCGATAAACTAACTTAACACCTCTGGATGTGTTACCACAAGCGATGCTGATGCGTCGGTAACAAATACCATGACACTAGGGATTGATAAAGATGGCGAGATGGTCTCGTATTGTGGCAGTAGTAACGGGTGATAATGACGTCATTATCAAAGTGAAGAGCGAAGAAGGGAGAAGAGAAGATGAAATGATATTGTCATATGTCAACGTCATCATCAAATTTTCATTTTTATTTTATAATAATGAATATACTAAAATATCCCTAACAAAAACTATGGTTATATTAAAGATGGTTTTCAATAACATTATAAAAGATCAAAATATCTGGTAATATTACACCACACAATGTTCTACTTCTAATTTCTTCTAATTAAGAATAATTTAAACTTTAATTTAGTAAATACACTCTATATATAAGATCATCAACCAAACTCGATCATTAAATTTCCAGATTCATGAATCAAAGTGAACTATCACTGAGTTTCTTTGGATGTTAATTACTTGGGAATGCATCTCGAGATTTGAACAAATTTGTTATGGAGTGCACTGGAATTTTCAGTTGTCACCTTTCAAATTGCAATAATTTCTGTTAAAACCTTGAGGTTTGGCCGCTTGTGAGGAGCTGATACTTAATTTGTCGATATTCGATGGAATAAAAATTTGATACTTCAGATTTATTGAATTTACGCACAAAAAGTTAGATTTAAAAAGAAAAATAAAAACCCAAATGTGGATTGGGACCTTCATTTTTAAGCAATGAGTTCAGCAGCATGATGCTTTTCCCTTAAAGCAGTGACAACTAGGGTATCCTGTACTAAGTATGCGATTATTATTAATAAGAAGTTCTAAATTCAAAACATTCGGTATCTTGATATATATATACATATATATATATATATATTCACTCTATTATTCTCACACAAGATCTTAACCATTCAATCAACTCATCCAATGGTTGTTAAGATATTTCTAAAAATAGAAATAGATGAGAAAAGGTAATAACCATTGGATGAGTTGATTGAATGATCAAGATCTTGAGTAAAAACTTGAGTGAGAATAAGTGAGTAAATGGAACCCCTCCCTATATGTATATATGTGTGTAAATTATAAATTGAATAAATTAATAGTGGAAAAGCATAACTGTGTCTAATTAATAGTGGTTATAAATTGAAGTTTACTATTTATTTTTATAAATTATGTTTCGTTTTTTCCTCCCCATTTTAAGGAACTTTTAGACGTTATTTCAGTACTTGTTTATGCAAATAAAAAAAAAGCATAACTGTGTGTTGCTTTTCGTGGTTAATTGTGAAAGCTGAAGGAACATGATTTCCTTTACTTTTTGTTCAGGAATTTCAGATGCTATGGATTTTCTGAGTGCAAATAAGTCAAAAATGTATCCTCTGGAATGGATAAAGTTGGAGAATCCACTTTTAAGGCAAGTAAAATGCTTTATTTAGGAAAAAGACTAGGGAAGTGCATTTAGATTGTTGATTAGATTAAATGAATTTTCGCATGCAGAATAATTAGACGAACTAGCTAGAATATTAGCATATCATAACGCCAACTAGGAATTGTTTTATCACACGTACGCACGTCTATAAAATTTCCATCGTTTATCTTTTCCAAATTAACACCTTAAATTTAATACTAGAATGTTCAATTTATTGTAATTTCATAGAATTTAAATCTTCACAACACGCTTCTAGGTCTGCCGATGCATGTTTTTTTTTTTTTTTTTTTTTTTTTAAATGTAATAATTCCATTCAAGTTCAGGGTTCTGGAAATCGTCCAGAAACGAATGAGAGGAACCTCGTGGGTGAATCCCAAGTATCGTACATCAGGGGGTTCGACTTAGCATAATTAGCTAGAGAATGAGCTATAAAATTCTGACTACGTGGAACCCAAAAGGGCACTAACCAAGTACTATTCTCCTGCGAATTTCGAATCCTCAAAACCGTCTCCCTACAGTTGTCCGAGCAGTCCATCTCCTGATTCACCATCTGAACAACCTGCAGTGCATCCTCCACTAGCTTCATCCCCGGATGGTTCAAATCTCTGGCCAACATGAACGCCTCCTCCAAAGCTAAGCATTCAGCAAAAGCCGGATCACTGACGTGTTGAAACCTCCTAGCCACCGCTCTCAGAAACTAGCCTGTCTGGTCCAAAGCCACCACACCAACGCCCGCATCCCCATTCAGTATGCCAGCGTCAAAATTAATCTGGATACCAGGGTCTGGCTATCTCAGCAGCATCTGCGGCAGCAATGTATTCGACGATTCCTCCCTCCAATTCTGGGCTGCCCTGTAGTTCCTCAGATTGGTCACCACACTCGCCGCTACCACTCCAGTCGCAAGCTGAGCATGCTCGAAGATCCTCTTGTTTCTTTGGAACCACAATCCGTCACATACCATAATCGCCAATGCACAGAACTCCTCATCTCCATCCTTTAGAATCTCCCGGAACCAAGCATCCCCTTGCTGCCTCCTAGCCAACTCAATCTTCGACCATAGATTCACCGTCCCCAACGCCGTCATGGCATAATCACAGTCGAAGAACAAGTGAGCCGTCGAGTCCTCCTCCTGCAGACAGAAAGGGCATGCCGAGTCTACCTCCACCCCTCGATGCCTCAGGTTAGCCACTGTCGGAAGAGAGTCCTTGCAAAGCCTCCATGCGAAATGCAAAGCCTTCTTCGGAACCCTGAACATCTAAAAGCGATTCCAGAACACCGGCGACCCTACATCTGTCGTCGGCTGCTGGATCCTTGCCTCCACCGCAACGTGATAGGTTTGCTGATGCATGATACATGTATTAATATATAGCGTCCGAAAGAGTACGTGTTGTAAAAAGTACTACGTGTTGTGGAATCAATTTTAGAGATGGCTTATTCTTCTATTCTTGAATTATTGCTTTAGGGGGTGTTTGATGAATAGTGTTTTGGGGCAAAATTAGATGATTGAGCCCAATTACCTGTTTGACCAAATCAAAAGGCTAATAAAAATGTTTGGTGAAGAACTGTTTGGATTAGTTGTATGGGGCAGTTTACGTAAATCCACGTTCTTTTACATTCAGTTTTTGCTACGTACATCCTCAGATCCTCTTACGTGTAAATTCTGTACGTACATTCTTTCTTCCAAATTTTTACGTAGATTCATATTCCATTTTCAAAATTTTTGAAAAGCCATTTTCCTACTTTATTGGTTAATTAATAGTAAATTTTAATATAACCAAATTCTTTATGTTTTTTAAATATTTTTGAATTCATTTTAACGTACACTTTTTGTCAAATAACTATTCAATTAAAAAAATACAATTTTAATTAATTTAGTTAATCAATATGTGGTTTTATGCAATTATAGTGGATTTTCTTAATTTTTAAAGTTAAGAATTTTAAACTAGTCATGCCCAATTAATTTTTATTTTTATTAGTTCGTAAGGCCAGAAATATATAAATATATGTGTAAAATATTAGAATATTTATTTTCATAATTGACATAATATATTTTCTAATAATTTAAAATTGACCAATTCTTGGGAGGCAGGACCAAATTAACACTTTTTTTTGGTGAGATTTGATGAATTGATACAAAAGTTTTGATGAAGTGACATATTTGATGAATCGGCACCGAAGTTTGATGAGGTGGCGTCGAGGTTTGATGAGGTGGTAGTGAGTTATGATCAGGTGGTAGCAATGAAATTTCCTTATTTGGTCTTGTCTCATGGGTGAGGCTGCCTGATCACATGATTATTTTAAAATTTATTATTGCTATTTATAAAATGATTAATAATTAAAATATAATTAGACCCTTAAATGTCATTTTACTTTGTTTGTTAGCTAATTTCACCAAACACTTATATACAATCAACTAATGTAAACAGCTAGTCAAATCAGCTACTCCCTCTGGACCACTTGGATCTGCAGAACGAGAAACTGAATGTTTTTTTTTTCGCCCATGTAAAATGACGAATATAACCATATCATGTTTCAATATTTACAACCCACCTATCTCCAAGCCTACTCACTTCCTCCCTGCAACCACCGCAAAAGCATAACTCCACCACCATCCACCCGCTAAAACAAATACTACTAGAAACCCAGATCGAATTCAATCATAGATCGAATTCAGTGAAATTGAAACCTATTAAAATTATAGCCAACAAACCTAGATCTGGCGAAGAGATTTTTCGAAACTGAATCCTTAAACCCTAGCCCCCGGCGACCCGCATCACCGATGATCAACATCGAGCCAACCTTCGCCGGAACACGGGTGTTGGTAAAGTCCTGGAAATTAACTTCTGATGGCCACATCAGGATCACTTCACTTTGATATGTTAATTAGAGAACCAAATTAATAAGTTTCAATGCTGAATGCTCCAGTGGGAAATTTAAATCCCCGGCTAATGGTTATAAAGTCTGATTCTCAAATAATATTGGGAAATTGAATGGATAGGAAGGAGAAATGTATGTGGTGGGTGGGGGAAGAACTGAAGAAGAGAGAAACTGGATTGAAGCTTCGGTGGGATGGGAGAAAAAGAGGAATGGACTGAAGTGAGAGAATTTCACAAATAGATTATTTATTAATTTAAGGGTAATTTTATCTTTGTGGTGGTGATTTATTTCCTGAAAAGGAAAGTGTGCAGATTCAGGTGGTACAGCCTAAAAAGGAAAGAGTGCAGAAATAGCTGGTACGGGGGAGTAATACAATCAGCTAACAGTTATCAGCTAATCACCAAACACCCCCTTAAACTTACTTAGTTCATCTTTCTTACATCACAGTACAATTGCTCAAAAATATGGAAAATTAATTAGAAGCACACTATCCATGTCAAATTGTAAGGGGGTGCTTGGTTGGGGGGTTTGGGAGTGAGATATGAGTTTCATTATAGATTTGCTTATTTGGTAGACTATAATCATTGAAGAGGGCCCACCACCATTATCTCATACTGATCAATCATCCATTCCCCTCAAATATGAGAACTATGGGTTTCATTACTCTATAATGAATGGGACCCACTATTAATTACTATTTTTAGTTAATTTTTTATCTATTTTTAGTATATAAATTCATTCCCTTAATCTTAAACAAACACCAACACTATAATGATTTCCTCTATAATCAATCCCCACTATTATCATTCACATTCCCGTTCCCATTCCCCTCAACCAACCAAGCACCCCCTAAGAGTAATTAATTTTACTATTGTATCCCGATCAACTTTTTTTACTGTTGTATCCAGTGGTGGAACCAGGGAGGGACCCAAGCGGGGCAGGCCCCTCCCAACAAATTTAAAACTGTTTAATATGTCCTTATATTTTTAAATATTAAATTTTTACATTTATAATTTAAATAATTCTATTATGATAATACTTTCAATTTCAATTTCTGGGTCCGCTACTGGTTATATACTTATACCCTTATTCATTTCGTTCAGGACGCTGGGCCATTCATCTCAAAACCATCCCGAGCATGATCAATCTCCTACTATAAAATCAAATATAATCGTGTATATATATACATCGCCGAGTCACCGTCTTGCGTATAAGTGGGCAAGTTTCGAAAAGTTGTCCACAATAAAATTATTATAGGCAATGAATCCATGCAAAATTGCTAGGCACAATGTAATTCTCGTTTTGGATTGTGACAGTCCAAAAACTTCCATATCCTCACAATAATGCCTTCCCAAAATATCGGGGTTTGATATTTTGTCGTTTTACCAATAAACTAGGTGATTCACACCACACACCACACACCACGCACCACGCACCACGCACCACGCACCACACACCACACACCACGCACCACGCACCACGCACCACGCACCACGCACAGTTGATATATAAACTCAAAGTTTTATATCTATATTAGAGTACTTTCACTTCAAAAATATCAATTTTTTATTTATATTGCAAATGTGTTTAGTATATTTAGTAATTTTGGCTTGTTTTACCTCCATCAAATATCTCTTCATGACTATGTAATTGAAAAACTTTATTCTATTTTCTATGTATCTTTTTGGTTTAATTCTATTTGTTTAGTATATTTATTTCTGTGTTGATCTATCTATTTAGTTTAAATTTGGTTTATTGGTTTGATTTTGACAATTATATGAGCAAATTTGATATTCATCAACTCCATTTGAAATAAACTGCACTTGCGGAGCATAGTCATAGCTAACTAACTTCAATAGGGAAACTAACACATGTAAGAGTAAATCTTCAATACAAACAGTCATATTTGTACAATACTTGCACAACAAATCGATTGAACTAATTTTAATTGCTCTATATTCGAAAGGATCAAAGATAAAAAGTCTCACTCATAAAGGTTATACAAAATAGGAATAGCCAAGGAAAAAAATAGGAAAACCCTAGAAAGCAGAAACACGAAAGCAAATTTTGAATTTGGTTACAAAATCTTGGTTCATAAAAAATAAAATGAGAAAACTTGAGCTCTTGATTTGGAAAATCCTTCTCAAGTCCGGTTCTGTTGAGCATCATGCTCAAAGTTCCATGCGGAAGAGCATTATGCTCAAAGTATATGATGCATCCATCCAAAATCAGAACCCTGACTGTGTACCTCCCACTCTTAATCTTGGAACCACATGCAAGTTTGCATAATAGTAGAACAATCAAACAAATAAAGGGGTTAAGATGTGCAAAAATAGATTAATCCTTATTTCTACATTAGAAAGATATATGATATATAAGAATGCACACCTCATGAACTATCCACGTTCGGCAGCAAGTCCTGGGTTTTTGCATGATTCCAACATATACTTGTTAGAATCTTCTAACACCTGACATGTAAAAATATCACAGAAGTATAACACTTAAATTACTGGTTCATATTCTTAACTATAACTCAAGGAGATTATGCAGTCTTCAACATAATCAAATTTTTATATTTAAAAATGCCTTTCTCTTATATCGTCATTTAAACACCAATAAACACATTAAGTACCGTGAATCAAATATGTATCCTGTAACAGAATATCATAACCAAACCATGTCATTACATCAACCGGTTCATTAAGAACAACAAGCAAATCAGATAAAGGTCCTGAAAGATCAACACAATTTGCATCTTTAAAGGAAGAAACCATAATGTCATGTGAAGCAACAGAAAAACAAAAGAAAGGACAAGCCAAGAATAACTTACAGTTACAGCCTTACAGGTGAGATAAACAAAAACCATATTCTATGCTTTCAGACATGAACTTTAATTAAGAACAAGAGACATGGGAAACACGAGAGCCACCAGGGAGAGAATCTAACAACCAAATTACTTATCATTCATCATCAACCAAATATATATGAGAGCCATCTGAATTTTTTAAATTATTAAATACATATTTCTCATGGATCTCAATCTGATTAGTATTAACTTATTACTTATATTCCCAGGTAGCTGCCTTTATTTGACTATAGTTATCAACCTAAACATCCCAGAAAAAGGCATCCAAATCTAAGCCAATTTAAATAACAGAAGATTATATAGTAAACTCACCATTTCTAATGCTACATAAATCTGTAAATGAAACCCAAAACACTCCCAATTTTTTTTTATAAAATAAAAATCCCTTTTCTTGTACTCCCAATGTTTTATCAGAAATTTCAAAGTTAGCGTTAGGTTTCAAATACACACATACAAGCATTAGAAATGCTAAAGACAAAAAATTGAGTATCAGTGCTAATAAATCATATTTCAAAGCCATTGGAACTTAAATAATACAGTAACAAGCAACACACTAATAAAATTAAGTGAGGATGCATGCATGTTCTGTTAACAGAAATTCCCGAGTTAAAATTAATTAAAAAATAACAGAAATTCCCGAGTTAAAATTAATTAAAAAACAACTTCGACTTGATTGAAGAATTTCAAAGAAACGAACTGAGAAGGAAGAGGTTGAAGTGCTGCCACCTGCCAGAGGTAGTCTTCAAAGCTTCTCTAGCCGTTTCCTAGAGGCGGGTGGGTGTCATTTTTGCAAATTCAGATACACACACGCAACTTCACCTCAGAATGAACTCATACAATTTGGAGAACAGATACTGATGGATCATAATTTGCTTCGATTATCTGGTATTCCTATCAGCTTCCCTGCAATCACCTCATGAACGATAGCTGACATCCCAAAAAAATAAGTTGATAAATTCAGAACACATTCATCAGGATAATTTATTCGTCTAAGTACATACTATCTGCATTTGCAAAAAATTAGAATATGCAACCAGTAATGTGACAATAAACATGGAAATTAGGCAATTCTATTGATCCATTTCTTGTCCTATTTCCAAAATGAATCATGCAAGGAACAAATTAAAAAAAAGGCACAACTGAGAAACACCCTTGTTTTTCCTCCCTTCCAGATCGGGAAAAAAAGGACAATAAATATGGCAGAGTTTAATCCAGAACACGAAGATGTGTTGATATAAACACATAAACTCAAGGCATATATAATAGAATCAACGAAAATGATAGCAGTTGGTCAGATTAGGATACCAAAGTATAGTCTGCACCTGTTGAATGTTGAACTTAGCACTTGCACCAGAGGTCTCTACAAGCTACAGTTAGTGCTTTAGCTAGACTCGTTCTATCGCCCTAAAATTCCAGAATGGAAAGCAAATGAAATGCATAAAAAGGTCAGAACTAATAAACAAAGTCAACGCCGTTCATAAGGAAACCTGTATTTTCTTCCCCTACACAGCAAACTGATAGAACAACAACTCAAGCCACGGGCTTCTTTTTCCGTCCCCATTAATGGCCTTGAAGAAACCATTGATAACTAAAGACTTCCAGCTAAGCAAACATGTAACCAAGAAGTACAATTAAAAGCATCCTAAACTGTTTCTAATAGGCATAAAAACAAACACTTTGTGGACATGAAACAAACACTTTTGAGCAATAAGAAAACCCATGTCGCCCCATAAATGTCCAAAAAACAACAATTATGAGAAAAATTCAGCATTTCAAAATCTATGTCGGACATGAATTCTAGTCTACCTGGAACTATGAAAATAGAAAGGAGACGAAGATTGAACTTATAGAAAAGGGTCACTCTGGTCCTCATTAATTGAGTGAAAGAACAGCTCAAGCACACAAATGATTTAGCACACTCCAACAAACACAACAAAAACCTTACAAATCAACAACTCAAGCAAAGTTGACCTTGCATTATTCAGACAAATACAGACTGCTAAGAGAACGTTTAAGTACAAAAATCATACCTTTGGAAGTTGAGTTGATTTCAGGATCAGGATGAAGAATGTCCATATAAACCAGTATATATAGAAATTTGCCCAGAAATCCAACGGATTAAATTTGCCCACCCCACCGACCTATGATTCGACGGCATCCGGATCAGACCAAGCATCGACGGTGTCCATGAAAGCAAAAAAAATAACGCCGTCCAAGCTAGACCAATTATCAACGGCCCATGTAATTAATCCAGAAAAACGAACGACATCCCAGCAATGAAAGAACCGACATAGACGACGAAGTTGAGTTTTTTTGTGACTTGTAATTTTGGGCAGCAAATCTCTGTTCAGGGTAGGGGCACGGGCAGGGAAGAAGGAAAATGATCGGTGAAGATACAGTCTTTGACATGACGTCGTTTCAGGGTCTAAAGTGCGGGAAAAACCGAAATTGCCCTTGGTGACCAAGGAAGATTTCTTGGGCTATTCTACTTCTTTTTGAAAATACATCATGAAAAAAATAAATCATAGTAACATGTAAATGGACTAAAGTAAAATAAAATAAAATAAACTGAAGTGAAATATGTTTAAGTTGAAAAATGTTACAGTTATGGTTGAGTCATAAAAAAATCAAGAAAAAATAATAAAAATACTCCCTCTGTCCCAGCGATAGCTGCAAGAGAAAGCTGAACTATTTTTATTACTCACGCGAAAATACAATTTTACCCTTTCATTTTTCCTAATTTACTCTCTAGAACCCCACCACCACCCGTCAGTGGCGGAACCAGGATTCAAATTGAAGTGGGGCACAACGGTAATAGACGGTGAATTTTCTGGGTGAGAGGCGGAGAATTTTTTTTGAGCTAAGATACTGTCTATGTCTAAGATAGGGGGTCTAAATGAACTGAACCGTTCGTGAACAACTCGCAAACAACTCGGTCAAAGTTCGTTTTCGAACTCGGTTTGACCAGTTCGAACTCGAACTCGTTCATTTATATACGATCTCGAACTCGAGCTCATAAGAACCAGCTCGATAGGCTTGTCGAGCATCTCGAATATAATTTTTATATTTAATATTACATAACTAAATTAAATTTTATTCATTAATGATTTAACAAGCTCGATCTAGCTCGAATTCGAGTTCGAACTCGATTTTTTATCTAGTTCACGAGTCGAGTTCGAACTTTCTAAAAGTCAGACGGATCGAGCTCGAGGTAAAATATCTCAACTTGTAAGAGCTCGAACTCGATCACGAACGTATAATACGAACTCGAACTCGAACACTGGTCTGTTCGAGTTCGACTCAACTCGTTTATAACTTTAGTCTAAAATTTCCTTATTATTTTGGGTTTATTTACAAAAAAAAAAAAAAAAAATTATATCCCCGACCACCAGTCCACCACTGCCACCAGTCCACCACCTAACTCACATCCCCGACCATCGATTCCACCGATCTGCCACCAAAAAATTGGAAGAAACAGATCGGAAGAAACCCTGTGCGGGATGCCAAAAGTACATGGAACCTGTGTTTCTGATTCCAAGCGTACGACAAAATCGCACGGTTCGAAACTCACCGAGATTCATACAGATCGGTTGTCCCAGATCTCCGAGGAATACTGGGTGACAACGCCGGAAAAGCTGTTTGACTCCGACCTGGTTAAGGAAATTTACGATGATGAGCTGATAAGGGCGGAAGACGGCGGAGGAATTAGAATCGTCAACCCGACGCTTACTTGATTTGCAGGCCCCAATCGGCGGAGAGCACGAGGGAGGTGGGATAGCGGGAGAAAATCAGATTTGGGGTGGAGAGAGAAAAGGAAACGGAGAGATAAGGAGAAAATCAGATTTAGGTGAAAAGGTTGGGGTGGGTGAGGGCAAATTAGTCTATCTCTAATGAAATGCTTCCTTATATGGAAAGTGTGCAACTTTCGCTGGGACGGAATAAAATAGAAAGTGTGCAATTATGGCTGGGACGGAGGGAGTAGTTCTTGATGCGGAAGAAAGTTCTTGGCGGGGTGTGTGTCATGAATGGGAAAATGGCCTAAGGGTAATATGGTAATTTGGCTAGCCGAGTTCTTCAATCAAACTCAAATGTGAAATTGATAAGCTTGTATGGAAGAGGAAGGGGACATTATTGTGGTGGAAAAAGATTCCGAGGAGTTATAGAAGTTGGGGGATGAAGAACTAGATCAATTTATGGTTTCAGCAGATACTATTTCTATTGATGGCAAAAACAAGGACAACACTATTAGCTTTCAACTGGATACTGGAAGTTCATGCAGCTTTATAAGCCCTAGGGTGGTGAAACAACTAGGCCTCATGGAACAACCAATAAAGAACTTCATTGTCAGGTTGCTAATGGACGTAAGCTGGGGGGATTTTCTTACAGTCCCAGGGGTTTCTTGGATAGTGCAGGGCTATAGTTTCTTATTCGATTTGAGAGTCATGAAGTAATCCTGAACACTGACTGGATGAAGGTCTTAAGTCCAATCAACTTTGACTTTAACATACAAGATGTGGCATTCTGCAGTAATGGATCCCAGTCCCAGTGGCTCCTTAAAAGAAATTGTTCTATAGACAGTTTTAACAGATTGGAAGGATGTCAGGCCAACGAACTCTTCACCTACAGGAAGAAGAGGGCAAGGGGGATTGGGTGGCACAATGTTGACCAGGAACAATGTCTCAAGCTGGATATTGAAAACAATGAGTGAATGAAGAAGTAGATGAAACTCATTACTAGAAAGCAGCTGAAGTTGGTGCTAGTAACCAAGAAGAAGAAAGAGGAGCTTCCTCATGAGATTGAACATGTGTTAACCCAATTCTCTGATGTCTTTATTGCACCTAGCACTTTACCCTATTATAGAATTAAGCAATTTCTCTATGCAGGTCAATTTTTCTCTTGCATGACCGTATTTTTACCATAATGCCCCCTGATGGAACCCTATGATTTCAAGCCCATTTTTTTCCTTAACAATATTAGGGGTATTATGGTAAAAATACGGACATGCAAGAGATAAATGGACCTGCATGGAGCAACCCCCTAGAATTATTGACCATCAAATTCTTCTTAAACCAGATGCTCAACCCTTCAGGAGTAAACCCTACAGATATGGACATGCTCAAAAAGATGAAATATAAAGGCAGGTAGAGAATATGCTAGAAAAAAAGATCATCGGAAACAACACTAGCACAAACTCTTCTCCAGTGTTGTTAGTTAAGAAAAAAAATGGTTCATGGAGGATGTGTATATATTATAGGAAGACCAATGCTCAAACAGTAAAAGACAGCTTTCCTATACCTATTATTGATGAATTATTAGATGAAATTCATGTTGCAGTTTGTCTTACAAAACTTGATTTAAGGCCAGGGTATCACCAAATCAGAGTAAAAGAGGATGACATTTTTAAAGGTGCATTTCCGACTCACAATGGACACTTTGAATTTTTAGTCATGCCTTTTGGATTAACCAATGCCCCTTCCACATTTCAAAGTCTCATAAATCAAGTGTTTCAAAAGCTTTTGAGAAAGTGTGTTCTTGTATTTTTTGATGACATCTTAGTCTGTAGCAGCACATTGTAAGAACATGTGATCCATTTAATTGAGGTCTTGAATATTATGAGAGCACATAAGCTGGCAACTAAACAATCTAAGTGTGAGTTTGCTAAGGCCAAAAAGGGAATGAGGGTTGTGTTGATGCAAGACAAGAGGCCTATTGCTTTTCTGAGTAAATCCTTCTGCCCCTAGGAACATGGAACTATATGTAGATATATAGTAGATATATATCTTTCTGCCCCAGGCCTATTGCTTTTCTCATAAGTAGATATATATGATGGGTGTGGATAGATGGAAACACTATCTGGTAGGCAGCTATTTCATAATTAGGATTGACCACCAAAGTCTAAAATATCTTATTGAGCAGAAGCTTACAAATGCTTTGCAACACAAGTGGATAACCACGTTGTTAGGACTCAATTTTGAAATTCAATATAAGAAGGGGGCTGACAATAAAGCTGCAGATGTTCTTTCCAGGATTCCAACAGATACTGGGCACAATAAGTATGGGAGAAACTTTTGAGTATTGTGTTGTCAAATGGGATGAAGAGTGTGATGAATACGCAGTGGAGCTGTTTGAGAGTGTCAACATCAAATGTGATATTTCCTTGGAAGAGCTTGGCAGTGAACATAAAAGGGAGGATGTGGAGTGTAAACACTTAGCAACAGAGGTGGAAATGGAGAAAGCAGTAGAAGAAGTGGAGAGATATGACATTAATAAGCTGCAGACAATATCTTCTGTGATACTTGAATGAATACAACAAGTGGAAGCAAGCTATGAATCAGATACAATAGCTCAGAACCTCAATGTTGAGGCAATTATAGAACCTCCTATTCAACAATTGCAGCTGGTTAAAGGCCTTCTCAGAAATGGTAAGATTTTATGTGGGGACATCCAATGGAACTAAGCTGGAGATTATGCAAGTCATGCATGCTTTTCCTGTGGGAGGATACTCAAGGAAAAATGCCATTATTAGAAGGAGACTCAATGTGTTTGTGTGGCCATGAATGATAAAGGATATTATGGAATATGTCTCATAGTGCACAATGTCCCAGATGCATAAGTCTGAACATTGCAGCAGTCCAGGATTTTTACAACCATTGCCTATTCCAGAAAGAATTTGGACACAAGTCTCAATGGAAGTAGTGGACAGATATTGCCACTCTTAAATGGCTTTGATTCTATTATGGTAGTAGTGGACATACTGACAAACTATAATCACTTTACTGATGTACAAGTGGCTGAAATTTATTTCAGTGAGGTATGTAAACTTCATGGTTTTCTAGAGAGTATTGTGAGTGACATGGATAATATCTTTACAAGCCATTTATGGAGAGAACTACTACTAGAAAATGGGAGTGAAACTAAACTACAATACTACTTATCATCCTTAGACGAATGCCGGTCAAACTAAGAAGTAAATCTGGAGAACTATTTAAGGTGTTTTTGCAGTGATAAACCAAACAGTCTGAGTAGGTTGCTCAATGTAGATGACTGGTGGTATAACACCACTTTCCACACTAGTGCTTAAATGACACTATATGAAGCTCTTTATGGTGTGAAACCTCTTCAGCTACCAATGGGCGATTTAACTGATATGGTCATACTAGTAGTTCAAGACACGCTGCAAGAAAGACAACATACATCACATTACTCAAGAAGTACTTGCAACAAGCTCAAGGCAGTATGAAGTTTTTTGGTGATGCTAAGAGATCTGAGAAGGAATTACAGGTTCGAGATTAGTGTTATCTAAGAATCTAGAAATAGAAGCAGTTATCCTTGCAAGACCATGACACTTTCCAAGTCCAGTGCAAAATATTTTGGCCCCTATCTAGTGGAACAGAAGATTGGGAAAGTGGCTTACAGATTAAAGATGCCTTTTACTAGCAAGCTCCATCCAGTTTTTCATGTTTCATTTCTCATCTCGTTTTGGGCAATTGCCCTAAATCCTTCTGTAATTCCGAATTTCTCCATTTAATTAAATAAATTCATGTCACAATATTCATTTTTCAAGCCCAATATTGGATGAACACATAGTTTTTGGTCACGACCCCTCCATTTTCCATGAACCAATTTTTTTTTGTTTCTACAAGGGGGTGTTGCTAAATGTAGTCTAAGTTTTTGCTCTTTTACCCCAAAATATTGGGTGAAATGACAAAAATACCTCCATTTTTAATCTCATAAAAAATTACTTGCCTAAATGCAGGGGGCATTATAGTCATTTAGAATGATTTTATGGGCTATAAGAGTAAAAAATTGGGCTACATTTAGCAATTCAGTTCTACAGCAATGCAAACCTAGTTTAACGAAAAAGTTTGGAACACGTGTCATGAGTTGAAATAACTAGAGTGGAATTTTAGTCTTGTTTTCTGAGTTTATTTCTTATTGAACTGGATTGAGCTAAATTCATTTGAACTAAAGTGAAAACTTAAAATATTGCAAAATAGAGTCAGTAATGGCCTCGTTTGGAGATCAAGATTTAGCTGTTAGCGGATTCCATTAACTGTTTTGACCAACGGTTCATATATGCTTGTTTGATAAACAATAACTACCTGAAATCTGTTTCAATATGTTAAATGACCAAAATAGACATTAGTACATAACCTTAGATGATGTTTGATTGGCCAACTGATATTATTATCATATTTCCGTTTGACCAAAAAAGCTAATAAGGGTTTAACTATATTTTATTAACTAATCAATTATAAATAGTAAATTTGCAAAAAAATAAAATTGTAAATAGTAATAATAATTTATAAAATGTATAGTTTCAAAAATTTAAAGTAAAACGAACATATATATGTGGAAGGGAAGATTATTAATGGCTACTGAACCTAAATATAATTAGACATATGACAAAGAAAACCATCTAATGACTTTTGTGATTGAATGTCACCCGACGGCTAAACATGCAATTTGTGAGACTAGAGAATTTTTTAAATAGATTTAACAAGTTTAAACCTTCCATCATCAGAATCTATGTTTTCCTACACTATGAAAAATGGACAAAAAAGATAATAGTTGTAACCGATGTGGTTACCATCTTTTATCAACTATGAATGCCTCCTCAATGATTGTCGGAGATACCTGCAAAAGGCCCCGAAATGATTCGAGGATAGAACTCCGATGCTAAAGTTTGATCTCTGTCTAATATTCAGATTTCTAGTATTTTGAGCGTACATGTTCTTTGAGCTTCTTCCACTATTTATAATAATGTTCAAACTCGGGTTCATGTTATTCCATGATCCCTACTTTTTAGTAGTGGAGCATTGTTGTTGTTAGCCTGTTACTGTTATCGTGTTGTGAATGTATGTGATCGTGTTCCACGCTTTAGACTTTTTACATGATCCAATGTTGATTAAGTATTTATGTTAGAAGGGTTGGTTTTCTTTTTCTAGACACACCTCTGCCTTCTCTCTAGAAAACTGATCACACGCGCCCCTCTTTTAGTTCACTATTATCCCGAAAAACTCTGAAACACAACTGCTCACGCTGATAACAGTTATAAACAGGAAAATCCATGGCGGAGCCACTGCCTAGGCGTGGTGAAACCGCCGCCGGAAAAACCTGCCTTCGAGCAGTCGTACCTAAAAACCCACCCTTATTCACCTCTCTGCCCTCCAATCCCGAGATCAAGCCAATCTCCACTAGGGTGAATGGTAAAGTGGCCTGCATATACGCGAAGGAGGACGTCCAGAAATTTGCAGCGCACTACAAGAACGCCCTCATCAGAAAGTTTATCAATAGGAGGCCTAACATGGAGGATATACAGAAAGAATTCAATCTCATGGGTTTCTCGGGTAAGCATCAGATTGGATCTCTTAATTTTCTCCATATTCTGATTCGCCTACAAAACTTGGATGATTTCCAGAATCTATGCTTGAAATCCGTAGTCTCGATTAGTGGGTTTCCAATGAAGACCCTTAAATGGACCCCTGATTTCTCTACTCGCAAAGAATCCTCGATCGTCCTTATCTGGGCTACGATTCATAATGCCCCCATCCAATTATATAACCTCTCTGCTATCAGAGATTTCGGTAATAGGATAGGATCTTTCCTCAAAATGGACTTAGTAACAAGCACTTTGTCTAGGCCATCAGCTATAAAAATCTGCGTGGAGCTGGATTTTATGGAAGAGTGGACTCAATCTATTGTTCTAGGTGACCCTGAGAATGCAGCGGAATGTGATGTTGAGTATGATAATGTTTCTCTGTACTGCACACACAACCGCAAAATAGGGCATGATGAGGCATCCTGTGGTATTCTCCATCCTGAACTGAAGAAACCCATCTGAAGGCAAACAGATAATTCTTCAAAGAATCCACATGCCAAAGCCACAGCTCCAGAAGCGCAAGCCAAACAAGCTCCTAAGGGTCCTAAGAAACCCCCTCAGAAGAAAACTCATCAGGTTTGGCAGGCCACTTAGTCTGAGGTTGTAGCTGATCAATGCTCTTCAGGACTCACACAGCATGAGAAAGCTGTGATTCCTACACACCAAGGTTGCTTGGTTGCAAATACTGGAAACACCAACACTAAGGATGTTTTCAGTGATGCTCTATCAATGGTTAGTGAAGAAAGTGAAGGATCCACTGAAGCTGATGCTCAGGGAGTTGCAGAGTCTCCAGTTTCCATCAAATCTACTCACTACTTCAAAGGACTAAACCACACTCCTCCTGTGTCCTTATATGCTTTTGATGATATTATTTCTCCCTTTCAGATTGCAGTTCCTAAGATATCTGAATGGAAGAAGTATCAGAAAAAATCACAATTGGCTATTGTACCTTACCAACCACCCTTGTTAATTTCCAATAGCTTTTAGGTTTGGCAGGATGAGCTTGAAGACATAAATATGGATGACAGTGACTCAGATTGGAAAGATGCACTAGCTTCTTCGCAAGGTGAAGATGATCCAGAATCAGGTACACACAATACTTCTACCCATAATCCATCTCTTGAACCTAAAAAGAAAGTGAGAAGAAATGTTCTTACAGATGGTTACACTGTTGAAGGATGGCTTAGGTCATCACATAAAACCAAAATTGTTTCATAATGATATTACACAAGAATATTGCTAATATCATGATCTGGAACATTAGGGGATATGGCACATCTTTAAAAAGACTTAAAACTTTACTTATGATTCATAATGTAGACATACTATGTATTACAAAACCCTGACATGATAACAGTGACATAGTTAATTTATAGTTTCATTTACATTTCCAAAACTCTTTCATTTCTCAGCATGCTAAAATTTGGTTGTTTTGGAACAATAACTTCAACATGACAGTAGAATCTCAGTCAGATCAATATGTCAATACCTATTTCATTGATGTTTCTAGTAATATAACCTTCAGTGTTTCATTTGTTTATGCTAACTAGAAGGGAACTCTGGAGGGACCTAATTTCACTTCCCCAATTTTTGCTGGTGATTTTAATACCGTCTCTTCAGTAGTTGAACACAAAGGAAGCCACCCTCCTCCTCTTGGTAGCATGAAAGAGTTCAATTCTTTTATTGATACCCTGGAGCTCTTAGAAGTGCCAACAGTTGGGAACCACTTCACTTGGACTAACAATAGGACCAAGTCTGAGAGATTACTCCAAAGGTGATGCGGGGCGTTTCCGCACTAGTAATCTGGGCCCCGGATAGCTGACATATCCGAGGGCTTCTGGGTGTTAATCGCTAATGAAGTATGCAGAATGCCCGCTAATGTCTTGACTATCCGACCTCCTCAGCCACAGATAGGACTTGTCTGAGACCTGTCCTCCGATGCCTGCAAAATAAGCCCCCCGGCGCTACCCCGGGGGTGGTAGCTCCGGTGTGATGATGAGATTTCGTGTACTGAAAGATAAAAACTCTGTATTCAAGAGTTAGAGAAGTTACCTGAAATGGCTGATTGTGGCCTCCTTTTATAGGCGTCCTAGAGCGCCTTCCTCAACACCTTTTTCCTGCTGACTCATCATTCATTTTCCTCCTCTCCAAGTATGTCTCACGTGAGACTGTACCTCTAGTACCTTGCTTAAGATCCTCTCACGTGCCCGTGCATTTTCCTGGCAATTTCCTTAAGCAGCCGAGTCATCACCTTTCCCACTAATAGGTGACGCATTTCGTATCATCACAAGCCCCCCAAGTCGAGTGTTAGCTCTGGAAGAGTAACGCTTGACTTAACTTTGTCCGATCCTCCTCCCCTGTTATCCGAGATTTCTTGGCCGATACTTTGTGGGCTTTGCCGTTTTGTTATCCCGGGGCAACTTCCTTTTATTGGGTGGGCTCCGATTGGCGCGCTTTTTGCCTGACGGCTGCGTGGTTTCTGATTTTTCCCCTTCTTTTGAGTGACTTAATCATTTTGTCTTCTTCCTAGGTACGGCTTGTCCTTGTCTCTTTATCTTCCACCGGCTTGCTCCTTTTATCTGTACTATAAATTCCTCCACTCTTTTCTTCGCTCCACTCGCAAGGCTGATTACCTTTCCTGCAATTCTTTTTTCTTTTCTGTAGACTCTTGACTACTTACTCTAAATCGTTCTCGCTTGGCTTCACCAGTTGCTGGAAAATCTTTCGATAGGGTCACCGCCTCGTCTTCTAGTAGCGATATGACTCGCCCCAAGATTTTTCCCTTTGGTGAGGGTCTCAGCTCTCACCGTCTAGATTCTCAGACAGGGACTGGCGAAATTCCAAGCGACTCCTTGCGTATTCGGTCGCTAGGGATTGTTTCTAATGTTCAAGGGCCCCCTTCTGATCCAACGTACGATTGGATCCGCGCTGAGATCATCAAAACCGCCTCCAGAATGTTTTGCCCTCTGGCCATGGATGCTCAACTTATCCCCTTACAATCTGATGCATACCAGACTAACGGGCCATGCATTCTGAAGCGCCTATTCTTTTATGGCTTGTGCCTATCCTTCCCTCCTCTGTATTCTGACATTCTTTACCACTATAAGATTTCTCCTGCTCAAATTAATCCTAATGGGTTTGTGGTTATCATAGCGTTTCTAGTCAACTCCCGCCGATGTGAAGTCTCCGAGTCTGTGGACCGGTTTCGGTTTTTCTTCTGTCTTTCCGGGAACGCGAACCGAATTCCTGGCATCTTTGGCTTTGCATCCCGTGTTCCTGGTGCCCACTTCATCCGAGGCTTCGTTAATTAATCGAAGGGATGGTTAGTGGACGACCATTACTCTTATGACCATCCGGCTTATCCGGCCCCTTGGAGGAACCGTGATATCACATCCGAGGACCAAGTACCTTGGATTCTTGACGAGCTACGCTCGGATTATGATATTCTGCTGAATAGCCCAGTATACTTGTCTCAGTATTGGATTCCTGAGAACGGGGGATTTTTTTGGCCTCCTGAGGTATACCCAGACGAGGTTTTCTCCACTCCTTACTATCGCGCCGTCTGGCCCGATCAAAGTTACCCTTCAAAACTCTTTCTCTTATTCCGATGGTTGATTTCCTCTTTTCCCTGTGTTTCCGAGTTCTAATCTATTTTCCTCTTTTTTAGTGCTGCGATCTCTCGAGGATGATCCGTCTTACCATCCAGCTCTCGATTCTACCATCTTTCCAAAGTTGGATGGTCTGAGCCCCTCGAGCGAGACTCTGCCCGTGGGTATTGGCTCTGTGGTCTCCGTGCATGTTCCTTTTCTTGATCTGGTCGGCGACCTTGCCAATGGTCCTTTAAGTTGTAGCCGAAAAGACCTCGGACCAAGGCTCCGATCCCTCAACCTTTGCCTTCCCCAACTGACTCACAGTTGCAAGCTCCTCGCTTCGATCCTCTGGTAATTCCCTTTTCTCTTTGGTGTTCTGCTTTCTATGCATCTTATTACTACCTTCTAACCTTTCATGCTTCAGGTACGTGACTTTTCTTCTGAGATACTTGGATCGGCCTATCTCTGAGATTTCCTAGAATCTGCTCACCATCACCGCCTTTCTCATGATCTTGTCGAGGAAATGCATCGATCCTCTATCCTTGCCCGGGAGTTAGAGCAAGAGAAAATCCGTTCGGCTGAGCTAGAATATCGCTTGTCCGAACTCGAGCAAGAGTTACAACCCTTGAAGGATGGCTCCAACCTTCGTGAGTATAGTGTTGCCCTTTCAGAAGAGATCATCCGATCCCCCGAGTTTGAGAAAGCCATAAAAGAGGTCTTAACCGAGTCAAACGACCATCAGACCACCTGGGTCTACAAGCAAATGCGAGGATGGGTTCCTGGGGCGCCCCGGCTCGATTACCAGAAGCTTTTCTACAAACCTGGTGCCAAGCATCGTTATCATTATAAGTTCCAGTGCATGCTGAACAAGACCCTGGGCCAATTGGCTCCCAAAATCTGGGAAGCTCTCTGTTCTACCTCTCCTCCTCTCTCGGCTTCCTCTCTCCGAGCCCTATCTGCTCCAGAGGGGCCTTTACCCTCCTCTGGCTCTCCTTCACCTTCTTCTGATTCTCCTCCTGACTCTCCTCCTAATTCTCCTCCTACCAGGGACGTTATAAATAACCCGGGAGTCTGCCCTGAAACCTCTGTTTACTCCGAATACTGCACTCATCCTTTCTTATATGGATTCTCTGTAGGCTTTCAGGATGGTCGTCCAAAGGTAGTTTGCAAGAAACCTTGGACCCAGCTCCCCGGTGCCACCCGTCCTGGCTCTTAACTTTATATTGCATCTATTCTTTGTAATTTTTCTTTTCTTGCTTATTTTATAATCTTTCCTCCTTATTTAGCATCTAAGAAAAAGATACTTTTACTCTGCCTTCCCTTTTGTGCACCCTTCTTTTCTACGTTTTACCTTATGCATCTAAATTCTTTTCCCCTCCTTTTTCCCCTTTTGGAACATCGGGTGCAGAGAATGCCCGATGTTCTAAAGCCTATATCACATACTGAAAGAGATTATTCTCGTTCCTTTTATCGTCATTCCCAATCTTCATGGTTTGGCTATCCAAGCTAGATCGTCATGCTCTTTCCCCCTTCTGGCGTGGATAGCCAGCCTCCTGAAATCCTGCAATATTTAACAGATGACCCTCTCCTGATGAGGATATCCATCCGAGGACCTTAAATTCTTTAAACCTTAAATTTTCTCCTATGCGTTCATCAGATGGTCCTCTTCCGATGAGGGCATCCATCCGATGGCTTGAAAGCCTTAAAGTTTTTTAATCCTTAAATTTTCTCCTATGCGTTCATCAGATGGTCCTCTTCCGATGAGGGGATCCATCCGATGGTTTGAAAACCTTAAAATTTTTAACCCTTAAACTTATTTCTTATGCGTTCATCGGATGGGCCTCTTCTGATGAGGGCATCCGTCCGATGGTTTGAAAACCTTAAAATTTTTAACCTTTCAATTATTTCTTATGCGTTCATCGGATGTGCCTCTTCTGATGAGGGCATCCATCCGATGGTTTGAAAACCTTAAAATTTTTAACCCTTTAATTATTTCTTATGTTTTTATTGGATTGGCCTCTTCTGATGAGGGCATCCATCCGATGGTTTAAAAGTCTTGGATTCTTTAAAAAAATTTAGTTCTTTGAAACTGAATTCCTTCATAATTTACCCTTCTTTTGCGGGGCACCATCGTGGGAGCGACCCCGAGGTCCCGACTTCCTATTACAAAGTATTATCCAATACCTAGTAATTTTCCCTTTCTTTTCCCGCAAACGTATTATCCAATACCTTGCATCTTTCTGACATATCCACGTCACCTACTAGCAGACGTATCCACGCTACTGGCATAAGTGAATCCACACCAAATTACTCTTTTCTCTCCTAAAAAAATTCCTGAATTTTAAAGGGGGGCTTACCTGATTCAATTTTCCTTCATTATCACCTCAACCCCCTTTCCTGACAGATCCTTTTCTGGGCTCTCCTCATCTGTGTTTGAGGTATAAACACTTTTCTCCTTTTCTGATACCTCGGAGTGTTTCCCTTCCTTTGGCTTGCCCTCTTCTAAAGGCAAAATTTTAACCCCTGTTCTTCCTTTGCTTGCCAATCCTTGATGGGTGACCCCTACAACCCTTCTTGCATCTAATAATGCTGTTAGCATTCAGTTTCTTGCCATCACCTGGCTACCTCGAATGGATGCAACCCCTTGCTCTGTCCGAAATTTCATTATCAACAGATAAGGGCAATTCACCACTCTGGCTTGTGTCAACCAAGGCCTCCCAAGAATGGCGTTGTAGGGAGAAGGAGCGTCCATCACCGCGAAATTGCATAATGCCGAAGTCCGGCGGCTTCTATCCCTGTCGTCCACCATTGTTACCCTGAGGGTGATTATACCGAGGGGCATCTCAGCTTTTCCAGTGAACCCTGACAATGGTGACATTGGTGACTTCAAATTCTGCCTTCCTATTCAAAGAAGGTGGCGAACATTATCTCCACACTACTACCATCATCTATAGAAACTCGTTTTACAGCGAAGCCTTCGATCTCTGCCATGACCACCATCGGATCTGAGTGTCCTAGAGCGCCTTCCTGAAATGGCTGATTATTCAAGAGTTAAAAACTCTGTATTCAAGAGTTAGAGAACTTACCTGAAATGGCTAATTATGACCTCCTTTTATAGGCGTCCTAGAGCGCCTTCCTCAACCCCTTTTTCCTGCTGACTCATCATTCCTTTTCCTCCTCTCCAAGTATTTCTCACGTGAGACTGTACCTCTAGTATCTTGCTTAAGATCCTCTCATGTTCTCGTGCATTTTCCTGGAAATTTCCTTAAGCAGCTGAGTCATCACCTTTCCCTCTAATCGGTGACACATTTCGTATCATCAAAAGGCTAGATAGAGGTCTAGCAAACTCTGAATTTCTCTTAGCTTTCCCACATAGTTCTATACATGTATTGAATAGAGCAACCTCTGACCATAACCCACCCGCTGATGTTAAAAATCCAGAGCTCTGAGCTACAAACGTCAAAACCATTTAGGTTTCAGCAAATGTGGCTCAACAGAGAAGATTTCACAGCTGTGGTCAGCGAAAGCTGGAACCAACAGTGTAATGATTCTGGTATGAGAAGGATTGTTGCTAAGCTAAAAAGGCTGAAACCAGTCATTTGGGCTCGGAACAAAGCTATATTTGGTGATGTTCATAAAAACATCATTGAAGCAGAAAATAAGGTAGTTCTGCTGGAAGAAGTCTTCCAGGTCACTGGAGAAGAGCAGGACTTTGCGGAATTAAATAAGCACAGAGCTATCTTAGCTAGATCACAGAACGAGCTTACGACTTTCTGGAAACAGAAGGCGAATCTCAAGTGGCTAGGTGAAGGAGATGAAAATACCAAGTACTTTCACAATGCTGTCAAGGAAAAGAGGTGCAAGTCCCAAATCAATAAGATAAAAGACAGTAATGGAAATTAGACCACTGACCCCCATTAGATACATGAAGAAGCTTCTCAATTTTTTGAGAATCTTCTAAATGATGACACTCCAAACCGAGACCTCTATTTAGTATACTTCATGGAAGTCATTCCTAAATTGGTAACAAATGAAGACAATGAAGGTCTTCAAGAATTAGTTACTTAAGTGGAATTGAAAAAAGATGTCTTTGATTTAAATTGTGATGGGGCCCCTGGGGCTGATGGTTTCTCGGGACACTTCTTCACCCATTTTTGGGACCTGATTAAAGATGACCTCCTTAACTCTGCAAATGAGTTTCTCAGTGAGGGAAGTATCCCCAGAGCCATGTCAAGCACATGGCTGGCCCTTATCCCCAAAAAACCCACCCCATCCTCATTCTCAGACTTCAGGCCCATTAGCTTCTCCAATTTTGTGAATAAAGTCTATTCAAAAATAATCATGGAGAGGATCAAGCCTATCATGCCAAAATTGATGTCTCAGGAACAATCAGCCTTTGTTTAGGGCAGAGACATCTCTGACAACACCCTTTAAATGCTATAAATGACTAGATTGCTTGGAAAAAATCCAAAAACAATAATATTATTGTTAAATTGGATATGCAGAAAGCTTTTGACAGGGTGTCATGGTCCTTTCTGAACTCAATCTTTCTAAAGTTTGGGTTCCATGGATCAATAGTCAAGGTCATACTAGGAAGCATCTCATCTGCTTGGTTTTCAGTTCTTATCAATGGAGTGGCTACTGGCTTCTTCAAATACAGCAGAGGAATTAAGTAAGGAGACCCCCTCTCACCTTTCCTTTATAACCTGGTAACAGAAGCCTTCTCTAGAGCTTATAAAAGGCTCATCTCTTCCAATTTCATACATGGCTTTATGCTGCCAAGAGAGTGGAGCAGACCACTCACCTTATGTATGTTGATGACACGGCCCTTTTCCTCCAAGCCACCAAGAAAAATCTGAGGAGAATGATTAAATTTTTGGAAGCATATGAAGAATGCTCAGGTCAAAAAATAAACTTCTCCAAATCAGATTTTTTCTTACACCCAAAGGTGGCTCTAGCTAAGATTAATATGGTGAAGAGGTCCACTGGAATGAAGGGCACCTCTAAACTGAACACCAGGTGGCTCTAGCTAAGCATAAGAATGAGACTTTATGTCTACTAAGCATAGAGTCTCATTCTATCTGGCATACAAGGGCACCTCTAAACTGAACACCACTGTCATAGTCACTTCTCTGCTTTTAACTATATGGAACCTTTGGAGTAGAAGGAACATAAAGATTTTTGATGATATATCCATTGACAACTTGACCCTGTTTAGCTCGATTATCAAACAAGTCTCAATGATTTTTACAGCCTTTCCATTGTCTGGTGATGGAATGGAAGCTAGGGATTTCACTACAATTGGTTTAGTCCCTTTTCTCAAAAAGAAAAGACCTAAACCAGTTAAAATAGTCAAATGGCATCCACCAGACATTGGATACAAAATAAATGTCGATGGATCTTTCTTGTCACATGATAAAGTTGGATTGGGGGTGGTAGTTAGAGATGGACTGGGGGTGGTAGTTAGAGATAACATGGGGCAGGTTATCTCTATGTTCTTAAAATTTTCTAATGCCTCCTCTTCTCTTCATGCTGAGCTCCTAGCTATCCAACTAGGAGTGCAAATAGGTCTACATAGTATTAAGAACACCAGTTCAGTCAACTGGAAGTTTCTTGATCTTTGTTTTGAACTTGAGTGTCATGCCAGCAAAATCAGTCACATTTTTAGGGAATGTAACTCTGATGCAGACTTTCTGGCTAAAATGTCTTCCAAACTTTTTATGTCAGGCACTTTGTCTATTTCTGATGCACCCCAAAAACTTAAAGGCTTGCTAAGCCTTGACAGATTGGGGATATGCCTTATGTTAGGTCCTCCTAGCTTTGGGACACCTGATCATTAGAACCTTTTGACTGCTGTTTTTGTTGTCTCCTTTGTAGGGGAAGACCCTTTGGATTCCAAATTCTAAAGGTGGAGCCAACCAAGATGGTGGAACAACACTCAACTGCTGGACCAGAATGTTCTTCCTACTGAGCTGCACCCCAATGTCTAACTCTTGATGGTTAGCTCCAGGCCTCTGAACACAGTCCACTCAACTTTGTATTCACTTCTTGGCTGAATTGAGTCTCTACCTGGGTTATGCTTGGGTAGTTTCGCAGACAAGTTTGGAAAATGAGTGCAATCTTGACCTCTGTGTCTCTTTAGGCTGGAGAAATTTATACAAACTTTCTTCATATATACCTATTCTTTGAGGAAAGTCTCTTATGAGTTATTTTCTCACATTCTTTTGGAAGCTAACCTTTTGCTTCAAGAGTTAATAGAACTCCATAGCTTGGCCATTGTTAGGCTGATCATTTATTTTTTTGGAAACCAAGACATGTACTCTTAGCCTTTGGCAAGTCTGTAATGATGCCTTTAATTTTGGGTTTGAGATCCCATAAAATATTCCTACCACTAATGTGGTTTTAAATTAAAAAAAGAAGAAGAAGTATTTATGTATTAGGTTGATTGGTTTAGTCTGTATATATATGTAATCTGGGCTTGGTATACACCATAAACCACTAGCCAATGCTACTGTTGAATGCAGGGATTAGGGATTCATATATATAATAATGAGCGATAACTAATTGTGGTGTGCAATAGCCCGCGTATGTTTGGGGAATCGCTGATGGCGTTAGTCTGCAATGACTTTAGTGATTAATTAAGATTTTCTTGAAGATTTGGAATTTTGACTAATCTTGGTCAGATTAACTTGCAACATGAATCTAACCAACAGACTAACACCCTAAACGTTATTAAACTTCCCGATCAGGCCCATTAAACGTTGTTTGAATTTTTTTCTCGGAATCGGTAAGAGGCTTTCTAAGTTTTTTCACATATTCAAGGAATTTGAAAGTTTGTATTACATGAATCAAATGATACTCGAGCTAGTTAATATGATCTACAAATCTTAATTATAAGACAGAGTCGACGAATTAATTAACTCGACTCATATTTCTACTTTCCGTCATATAAATTAGATCGGAATGCAGCATATATATTTATTCAAGAAAACTCGATGGACAAACTAACACTTAGCAAACAACCGTACTCACTTAGAATGTTATAATAAAATAAAATTTATTAAATATGTAAGAAATAACGAATTTAAAAAGATTTGTGATCGTATCAGTAGTTATATTTACCAAAGAAACGTTAATAACCACATTAACGAAGGTTAACTTAATTAATTTTAAAGAAAAGGTGAGATTATTTAAAAACGAAAGAAAACAAAGGTATACAAGCATCATTTTACGTACCGACGTGATTAACGAATCTAAAAGTTAGCGCTTCCATACAATTAAGCTTTTGATGTGTATCCGAAAATTGAAGCAAAACTATGGTGGGAAAATGGATTACCAGCTCCAAGCAGAAATGCCATATGTGCTGTACTACCATTCAGGCAACTTTTTTCATATATGCACCATTAATAATTTTAATTGTTCTTAATAATAAAATAAATAATTTTAATTGTTTGAAACTATGGCCCTGTTTACTAGAGCTTATTTCTTGATGTACTGAACTGAACTGAATTGAATTGAATTGAATTGAACTGAACTAAATTGAACTTGATGTATTGAAAAATGGAATCAACATGACTGAATTAACCTGAATTTCATCAAATTGTATTTTCACTGAACTGAACTGAACTGATCTACAAATAAGCTCTGGTGCCTACATACGACTACGAGGGATCTATTATTGTCTCATTTGAAAGTTTTTTTTTATCATATACTAATTACTATAAATAAATTATTATGGTCCAATATTGTATGAAAAAGTTTGATTAATTAAACTAGAACAGGACGGAGGAAATATCATATATGGAGAAAAACAGAGAGGAGAAACATGGAGAAGTTAACAATGGAAAAACAAAGAGGCTAGGCATGCGAATGTTTGAGTCCCTTCTCGTGGGAAAGAAAACAGTTAATGGTACGTAAAACAAAACAACATATCAATTGGTCAAAGTTGCAGGTTTCTAGTCGTACTTTGGGATGATCATGCCATTAATTTGTTTGGATTTCCATATGCAAGCGAGGATTACCCATTCATAGGGTTGACCGAGTTTGCTTCGATTTGGATGTAAAACATCGCATTCAGCACCTTATTAATTTTTACAGTACTGACTCATCCATGTCGTAAATATTATACTTCGTTAAGATCCAACTTCAAATATTTTAATTTGTCTATGGTTTAGCGCATGTTTAACTGATTTGTACATATAGTAATATTAAATATAAGCATGTTTAGATTTATCATAATTGTAATCTACTTATATATATATATATATGTATGACAATTATTATATTTAAAAAGCAAACGATAAATGACTTCGAAAATTTACAGTCTGATTATTATTACAGGCTGTTACAAAAATTTACAGTCTGATTATTTCAACACTGGGTGAGGTTATGGTCAAAACCGTCTCACAACAATCTCTATTATTAACGGTGACAAAATTTTACAGTCTAAGAATCTGAGAGAACGCGGGCAAAAACAATCTGGAAATATTCCGAGAAGGCGAGATGAAGCTACTAGCAACAAGGCGAAAAATCCAGAATATAACCTAATTAATTACGAAGCGCGAATATTTTAGCCCCTTTATTTGTTTCACGTGAATAGGCCCATTTTCCTGACAACAATCGTCTAAATTTAGCAATATAGATAATCGAAAACTAGAATAAAGTATGCGGAATATATAATGATCAAAACTGGAAAATACTAAAAATATGTTTTAATATAGAAAAAATCTCAGACAAGTTAACCAGGAATCCCAGTCCTGTCTTTAGCTTACCTCGTGAGGAAGGAAACCTAATACTACTACTTACTATTCACTTTCTTAGAAAAAAGTGTAAAATTGCAGTTGCTTCTTTTGGTATCACAACTTGACCTCCTTTTTTTAGCATGTCTGTTGCCTCTTAATTTGCGAAACAATGAAATATTACATCACACATAACATCAACCGATTCTCAGTCAACACTCTACAATTTTAAATATTAGATGACGTCAACCTTCTTCCATTAAACCGATTCTCAATCAACACTCTATTATTTACATAAAAATGAAATATTCATTTATAAGTTGGAAAATTTTGCGAGAAAAGTAACAATCTTAAAAGTTAGAAAAGTGTGACAGTTGTACAAGAACGGAATATGTTTTGTGCAAATTGAACACAGATGATGAAAATTTTCTTTTATTTATTTACATGCACACAACCACGAGCGGAGTACATCTTAATTCATAACAAGAAACAACGTTTGATGCAAATTTTGTTTTATTTATTTACATACACACAAACCACGGAGTACATGATGTTGAAATGCGTAACAAAGAAACACAACAGAAATGAAACGAAGGAGCAAACAAACAACTGATAATGAAACAAAAGAGAGCAAACAAACAACTGATCATGAAAACAAAGGTAGCATGCATGGTAGGCGAAATTCAGAAATCAAATGGATGATTTTCGCCACAGTGCCAGAGTCTAGCAGCCGAGTAATCTTCCTCATGACTCAAAGGTGGCCACGTCAGCCCTAGCTCTGGAGATCCTGGGGGAACACTCACCGTTGGATCTGGAGCCTCCAGAATCACCAACGGTGCAGATGAGCCCACATGCTCTGTCGGGGCGACGCCCAGCGACAAGGCCGATCCCACAGAGGTCGTCCCTACATTTGCAGCAGCAGCAGCAGAGGTCCCAGCTTCATCGTACAGCTTATCATAATTAATATACTCATGGTCATTGTAAGAACTCTGCACCTCATCCACAACAAGGCTAGGGTTTTGGCTCGCCTGGTTCGCGGCCACACCGTAGCAGGTACTGGTTGTACTTGCCGCTGCAAACGTTGTAACTGCAGCAAACACAGAATTCTGATTCTCCCTTCCTCCATGGTAGTACTGGTTCCGATCTTGACGAGGATGAGCACTGCTGGACCCCACCACAAAGTGCTGCTGCTGCTGAATCTGCAGATGCTGATATTGCTGAAGCTGCTGCTGAATGAACATCATGTTTTGTGGATACTGGTAATTGATGGGGACTTGTTGCACGTTCTGGTAAGCGTACGGGTAAGCCATGACTGCGTTCGCCGGAACGAATCTCATATGGGGAGGCCGGGGAAGCAGGGGACGGAGATTCTGAGTGGTGGATGAGCGATAAACTCTTGAATTCTGGCTCTTCTGACGGGCGCCACCGGACGACGGCTCTGATCCGCCGTCGCCGCCTTCGGATGAGGACGAGGGCAGCATGTTCAGCTGAGACCTAGGGCCGTACAGGACGAGGGCGGCTCGGTCATAGGCGTGCGCGGCGTCCTCGGCGGTTTTGAAAGTCCCGAGCCAGCGGCGGGTACGCTTCCTGGGCTCGCGGATCTCAGCCACCCATTTCCCCCAGCTCCGCTGCCTCACGCCCCTGTACTTGAACTTGCTGTTGTCGGGCCCGCCTCTGACCTTCTCCTTTCCCGGAGAGAGGTCACTGTCGCTGCTGGTTTCAGCGGCGACGGCAGCGGTGGCGGTGGCGGCGGCGGCGGCGGAGGAGGATGATTTTTTCTGTTTGGGGGTTCTTGGGGAGGCAGAAACAAGAAGGGGAGCAAGGTTTTGTTGAATAGAAGTTTGGTTAGTGGCCATAGTTTGAAAAGTAGAGTAAAATAATAAGCAGAAAACAAAGGTTGGTGCTTTGGGGGATGGGAATTAGCAGAAAGCGGGGACGGGGAGAGTTTGCATGCAAGGCTGTTGAAGGGCTCTGCTAATGGTGGAAGAGGGCGGTGGTGGTATGGTGTGTGGCATATGCTCTGGAATTGTGTGTCTTTTTATAGTGAGACTTGGAGTCCTCGTGGAGCAATTTCAATATTTATGAAATGGAGTTCCTCCCCCATGAAGAAACACTTTTTTTGCAATTTTATCAACAATTTGGATCTAGTATTTACCGTCAAACTTCAATTAATGGGTCAAAGTTTGGTAACAACAATTGTAGAATTAATGTTGTTTAAATTAATATTCTTCAGAAAACAATGTTGTTGAAATATTAATTGTTAAATATACATATATTTTCAAAATATATTATGACTTTGTTTTTCTTGTATCATACCTTTCAGATTGGGTTCTTTTTTTCCCAATGGCAATTTTTAGATTAAGGGAACCTAATAATATCCCTCTATCACTGATGGTTTTAAAATTTTTTAAAAAATGTTGAAATCCAAATTCGCAAGTTCATTTTCTTTAAATAGGAAGTGTGTATCAGTAATCACACGGTAAAAAAAACTCAAGAATGCTATTAAGTGTACCCCAAGTACCCTTGCATTTTGAGTAGATTTTTTTGTCTTTACAATAAAAGAGGCATTTTGGTAAAAAAATCGGTCCTGCATGAGAAAAATGATTCTGCATGTAGCAAACCCCTAAATCTATTGGATTTTATAGGGCATTTCAAAAATTCTCTAAAATTCATTAAGTAAGAGGTATTTTTATCATCAAAAATAAAAAATTTACCTAAAGTTAATTGAACACTTACAATATTAATTAATAAAAATTGAAAAGAAGATAAATTTTAACAAATAAATATATAACATCAACTAAAGTCTAAAGTGCTATACCAACGTCAACAAATTACCAAAGATCATTAACATATAATTATAATCATCAATTGTCTAACATTTATGTTGTCTCACACATAATTTTCTTTGGAATTTAATTTTATTAAAAATCATTCAAATAAGAGAACCAAAATTTAATCTTTTCAACCGATGTTCCAACAATATAGTAAAAAAAAGGTATTTACGGTCTAAGTTATATATGGAGGGACTGTATAATCTATTATTTTTGAAAAAACCTTTGTGTTATAATAAATAGAAACCTAATTTCGAATATATATATGCTCGATGGGTTGAAATTATAATAATATTATGGATGGAATATTTATCGTTCGGACATGGAAGATTTTATGAGAAAACTCGATGTATATTTATATTTAGTGATATACAACGTGTTCATTTGTATGTAATATAAATTAATATTATTCAGTACAAATAGTTAGATATTTGCATCAGAATGCAATGGCTAGGTTTCTGTAAATTATGATTTCAGGATTAATTTTGCATGGAATTGCTAAATTTCTGTGTTAAAATAAAAAATTGCAGATTATCAGAACGTCCTATTTTATCACGTTTGGTTTTGACTTCATGCATGCCTTGAAATCCACCCATCGTATTAATGAATGACAGAATATTTAAAACGAGCTCAGATATATAGTTGTGTGTAGGTTGACTTTTAATTTTTAATCTTTACATACACTCAAAACAGTGTGCGATTTACTCCCACCCTGAACGGTTTGATGCACTTCTTCTGTCTTATTAAATGCAAATAGTTACCACATGTTTCAGATATCGACAAACTTATAACCTAACCTATTTATCATTGTATTTCGTACAGTGTGAAATCAACCAAACCTTTAACATTATGCTAATTTAACCTTAAGCGAGGTTATGGTTTTCATACTGTTTGGATTGATGTACGTCAGTCGTTACTACATGTGTGTGGTCAGATATCGACAAACTTATAGACCTAAACTATCGCCGCTTTTATAAAATCAACCAAATCTTTAACAATAATCCTACTAGTTACCAATTAAATGCGATATTAGGGATTTCATGGTGTTTGGATGTTGTGGGTGTGAAATGAAAAAATCCATAATCAACAAACCGCATTCTCTTAACATTTTAACATCCTAATAACAATAATTTGAACAATATTATAAAGTAAATGCAATGTACACACTAATAAAGAAAAATTGAATATCAAACAATAAGAATATTGTTCACTTACACACACAGCTGAAGTTAATCACCTATTCAAACGGAATTCAATCAATATAGCAGTGGAAAATTTACCTTGATATATCGAGTGAATTCAACTCGATATTATATATAATTTATACTTATTGAGTTAATTTTCTCAAGATCATTACTCACCTTATTTTTCGCATAAGTATATGCATCAAAATCAATATTAAAAATACAAATGTAGAAAATTTAATGACAAATATTTTTGACTTATCCTATCACCAAGTAAAATAAAGGGATGGGTTATGTTAGATTATAAAGGGATTGGTTATAATATGCTTACTGCTAGCATACAATATACTTCCTTTTTATGTGATATGGTTAAGAAGATCGTCAAGGTTAATACAGGGGATCGATCATGGATCATGCAGTTGATTGAGTTTAAAAACAATTGACTGCTCCTGTTGTTTGTATATATGTATGTTTCTCCCTATGATCAAGATTAAGTTAACCTTTTTCACTACCACTGTTGGTAGGAAAAATACAACACATGCACGAATCCTAATGTGGTTGTTCTGAATCCTAATAAAACATTGGTGAATTATTTTAAATAAAAAAAATTAAACAATCATCCTCAAACGGCTAAAAACAATTATATAAATATTCAAATCATAAATATTATATAATATAGAGTTACTTATTGAGAAGACCGTCTCTATATAGAGATCGCACTAAATTATAAATAGTGCAATAAAGAAAATCAAGGAGAGACCAATTTGTAATTTTTAAAAATTTAAAAAATTACGAGCTACAGTGTTTTGCTACAGTGTTTAAGTTAAAATGTTCATGTTAATGTTTTATGTTTCAAATTAAAGTATGTTTTATGTTTCAAATTAAAGTGTTCATGTTTCACATTAAAACGTTCATGTGTTTTATATTTCATGTTTCAAGTTAAAATGTTCATGTTTTAAGTCACAATGTTCATGCTTTATGTTTCCAAAAAATTTCATGTTTTAAGTTAAAATTTCATGTTTTGTGTTACCATTTAATCCGGTCTCTATATAGAGACGGTGTTTTCCAAGACTTTACCATAATATATTTATTTTGATTAGGTCCATGGTAAGAATAACTTGATAATTTATCCGAAGAGTGTAAAGTTTCGCATTCTCCATGATTTCCAGTTCTTTGATTTGGGTCAATCTAATAATTAGAATCTGATATTGATCCATTGTGTGGGATGATTATATTTTGCTTGTATGCCCTGCTGTTTGCCGATGAAAAAAATCCCGATAAAAAACAATCTACTAGATAGTTAGAGATCTTTCTTCATCATCAATAAATAAAAATTAGAGTGGATCCCATTTTTGCATGAAGTGATACGTGTACGTTTGTAAACAGTATTGACCCCAGGTCATGCAAACCTATCATGTATTGCCCACCATTTCTTGAAACTCTCCGATAAGTTGCGCACTTTCTTCATCAATCCGTCCTAAAAGTGCAGATTTTGTTTTTATGATCTATTTCTTTCAATTCCCTCCATTCATTTTTCGTAAGTATTTGTTAAATCAATTCTCATCCACCCATCTTATCTTCCTTAATATTTATGATATTTTCTCTCTTTATAACCCCAGCTAGAACAGACTAGTATTCTTTAAAATTTTAGTTGCGACCACACTCTGATAATTTATACTAGATCATGACCATCTATTTTTAATTTTTTTAGAAAAAACACTAGACCTTTATTTTAATGGAAAAATACTAGATGATGCGGACGGATCCGATCAATAATCGGGTCTCGGATTAGATGATATCCGAGGTGGTTGAGTTGTTGTTGTAGATGGATTATGGGATGATTGAAGCTGGGTATGGCCTCTACCGAGGCTTATATCTCCTCTCTCCTAGTCGAGGCTTGCTTGAGCAAGGACCTGATCGTCCAAGCCTGCAAAACGAACCCCCTAGAGCTACCATGGGGGTGTAGCTCCGGTGTAATGATAAGATTCCGTGCTTTGCTGGGGGGAAATAAACCCAATTGAAAAGTTAGGGCAGAGAACTAACATGGAATGGGTGAATGTGGCCTCTATTTATAGTTGTGCCTCCTCCTCCCTTCTGTTGTCGTATTCTCCCCATTCCCTCATCCTCCTCACGTGCCCTATACCTCCATATCCTTTACCTCCGATTTGCTCACGTGTCTGGGCAATTTCCTAGTTACTTTCCCTTATGGCTGAGTCACCTCCCCAGTACCTCGATGACACGTCATTTGTATCATCAACGTCATTCGTATCATCACTAGATCACCAATTTTATTTTATTTTTAAGACAAGGATATTGTAAGTGGAATCCCAAGAACCAACAAACATAAAGAAATAAAATACAAATATTATAGCGTGGAGGCGTTTTGAGAGATTACATAGAAGTGTCTAAACATTAATTTCTAATTTTCTTTGTATCTAATACAATAAGTAAACTAATTTAATTCTAACAGGACTTCTGTGATGCTGCTCAATTTCACCGGTCTTCCAAGGTGGCCGGAATTGATGCAAGGGTGCTGGTGAGCTCCTGGAAGAGATGGCTAGAGCGCCACCAGATCCGATATGGTATTGATACCCCAGGGTATGGATGTCCGTCAGTACCTACGAAAGGGAAGCCCCCTCCCGACCGTAGCCCCGGGGGTTCCCTCTCTAACGCTCAAGTCAGAGACTCATCTAGAAAGAATATGAAATCAGGCGACACCAGGGAACCTCCTGCTACGGAGGGAGGGGGATAGGGGAGGGGAGGAGGGGTCTCTCCTTTTGTAAGTACCGACGGACATCCATACCCTATGATATCAAGACCATATCGGATCTGGTGGCGCTCTAGACATCTCTTTTAGGAGCTAACCAACACCACTGCATCAATTTCGGCCACCTTGGAAGACCGGTGAAATTGAGCAGCATCAAGTTGGCACACCCGGTGGGACACGATCTTGATATGCCCAAAGGTAGCTTCGTAGTCTCTACCTCAAAGAGAAGAAAGGAAGAAAGGAGAGAAAGGTAGAGGAGAAGGTAAGAGAGGAGATGAAGGGAAAAACGAAAGAAGAAGGGAAGAGGGGAAGAGGGGAAGAGGAGAAGAGAAGAAGGGGAGAAACAAAAGAAAAATAAGAGGGGAAGAAAGGAAAGAAGAAAAGAGAGGGAAAAAGGAAAGGAAGAGAAGAAGGGGAGAAAGAAAAGAAAAAATAAGAGGGGAAGAAAGGAAATAAGAGAAGAGGGGGAGAAAGAAAACAAAAGGGGAAGAAAGGAAAAAAGAGAAGAGAGAGAGAGAAAGAAAAGGAAGATAAGAGGGGGAGAGAAAAGAAAAATAAGAGGGGAAGAAATGAAATAAAAATTAGACGGGAAGGAAAGAAGAGAAGAGGGGGAAATAGGAAATAAGAGAAGAGGGTAAAAAGAGAAGGGAAGGAGACGAGGAAAGGAAGAGGTGAAGAACCTCCACGGACTCTGGTTTCTGGTCCCAGCCTCCTTTGGCCTAGGACCTTGGTTTTTTCCGTCCATGTTAGATTTCAGTCGATTTCTTGATTATGAATGTTCTTATGCTTAATATTATGAATCTCTTTCGAATGGAGTGAATACCCCTTGAACTTCATAATTTAAGGTAGGAACCCTTCTTGTAGGTAGCTATGGTAGGAACCATATCTTACCTTAAGACTTCATAATGTAAGTTTGAGCTTCATAATTTATGGTAGGAGCCCCATATTAGAGATACATATGGTAGAAACCCTATCTTACCCTTGGATTTCATAATTTATGGTAGGAATTAAATGAGGTTATTATTATGGCGCCTCAGATCAGGTGGTGATTTGAGTTCCGGCATGGATATGCCTGAAGCCTTTCGCATGGACATGCCTAAAGAATCAGATGATGAGTTCTTTAGCATCAGATCACGTTTAGGATCTTCGGAAGAAAGAAATGAACCAGAACCGACGGGTTCCGGCATGAATATGCCCGACCTTTTGTCATGGATAGGCCTTGGCCCTTTGGCATGGATATGCCTAGGAACTCAGATGAAGATTCCGTTAGCGTTGGATCACGATTAGCATCTTCAAAAGAATGAGATAGAATCCAAACATACGGGTCCTCGCATGGGTATGACCAGAATCTTTGGCATTGATATGCCTAGGGAATCAAATAACGAGCCCTTTACCTTTAGATCACGCTTAGGAACCTTCAAAGAAAAAGTAATAATAGAATTACAGAATTGCCCTTGGCCCAGATAGATGGCCTCGGGCTTTATAGATAAATTTTCACCTGGGCATCAATAAGGCACCCGGGTCTTTGATTAAAAAGGTCTCCCTTGGCTTGGATAGGTGGCCTTCAGTAAAGAGCCTTGGGTCTTAGATTTACAAGATTCTGCCTCTAGTCCCGGCACTCGACTCAGGACCCGAACCTCTAGTTCCGGCCGGGTCCGGTCCCAGTCTCGGACACGGACCCGGACCTCCAGTCCCGGCACTCGACCCGGGACCAGGACCTCTAGTCCCGGCTAGGTCCGGTCCCGACCACTATTCTGGGATCAGACCAGAGACGTCTCCCTAGGGCCTCGGAAGTCCCTAGGACCTCGGATGCTCCTTAAGACCTTGGACATCCCCCAGACCTCTAACGCCCATTGGGGCCTCGAACGTCCCCTAGGGCCTAAGGCGCCCTCCGGACCAAGAGATGGTTAAGGTCTTATGGGTAGTTTCCAAGGGAGGGCTTGAAATATAGAATTTCACCCGGGCCTTGATAAGGTGCCTGGGTCTTAGATATATCTTCCCTTGGCCAAGGTAGTTGCCAAGGGAGGGCTTGAAAGATAGATCCTCCCTTGGCCAAGGTAGTTGCCAACGGGAACTTGAAAAATAGATTCTCCTTTGGCCAAAGTAGTTGCCAAGGGAGGGCTTGAAAGATATATCCTCACCAGGGCCTTGGTAAGGTGCCCGGGTCTTAGATATATCCTCCATTGGCAAAGGTAGTTGCCAAGGGAGGGCTTGAAAGATAGAATTTCACCCGGGCCTTGGTAAGGTGCCTAGGTCTTGGATATATCCTCCCTTGGCCAAGATAGTTGCCAAGAGAGGGCTTGAAAGATAGATCCTCCCATGGCCAAGGTAGTTGCCAAGGGGGCTTGAACGATAGATTCTCCCTTGGCCCCGGTAGTTCCCAAGGGAGGGTTTGAAAGATAGAATTTCACCCGGGCCTTGGTAAGGTGCCCGGGTCTTAGATATATCCTCTCTTGGCCAAGGTAGTTGCGAAGGGAGGGCTTGAAAGATAGAATTTCACCCAGGCCTTGGTAAGGTGCCTGAGTGTTAGATTTATCCTCCCTTGGCCAATGTAGTTTCCAAGGGAGGTCTTGAAAGATAGATCCTTCCTTGGCCAAGGTAGTTTCCAAGGGAGCTTGAAAGATAGATTCTCCATTGGCCAAGGTAGTTGCCAAAGGAGGGCTTGAAAGATAGAATTTCACCCAGGCCTTGGTAAGGTGCCCGGGTCTTAGATCTATCATCTCTTGGCCAAGGGAGTTTCCAAGAGGGCTTGATACATATAATTTCACCCGGGCCTTGGTAAGGTGCCTAGGTCTTAGATTTATCCTCCCTTGGCCAAGGTAGTTGCCAAGGGGGGCTTGATAGATAGAATTTGACCCCGGGCCTCAGTAAGAAACCAATGAGCACATCACTCTAGTTTCTGGGGGGCTTGTGATGATGCCAGACTAAAACCCTTAGGATATGTATTATTGGGCCTTTGTAAGGAGCAAGCTCATTAGGTAGGTTACCCTTAAACCCTAGTTGTGTGACACTATATAAAGGAAAGCAAGCCACATGGAGAAGGTAAACTCTCATTCCTCATTTCACTTACTACTCATATTTTTTCTAGATGAGTCTCTGATTTGAGCGTCGGAGAGGGAACCGCCGGCTACGGCCGAGGGGGCTCCTATTTTGTAGGTACTGACGAACATCCATACCTTGGGGTATCAAGACCATATCGGATCTGGTGGCGCTCTAGGAATCTCTTCCAGGAGCTCACCAGCACCCCTGTATCAATTCCGGCCACCTTGGAAAATCGGTGAAATTGAGCAGCATCATAGTGCAACATGGAAGATGATAAAATAGACACGGTCGTAGCCATCTGAAATACAAACTAGTCCGGGTCGAACTAGATAACTCTAACTGGATACATTATCAGATGATAACCCAAAACATGTAGTCACTTCCCGATAATCCTGTGCTCAATCCCATAAATTGAAAAACTCCTATCCGAATGTAATTCCCATATATTAAAAACCAAGGTTTGGTTAAAACCAAATGTAATTCTCAGAAAACTAAAACCCCCGACTAACTATGATCTAAAATGCCGAATGTAATTCCCATGAGTTAAAAAACCCCGACTAATATCTGCAACGGATTCTCCACAGTGTTCCCAGGTCATTTCTACAAGGTCAAGGCATCAAAAGTTCTAGCAAATGCCTTTATTTTCAACTAGTTTTAGTCTATTGGGCGTTTCCTGCTACATTAAAACATTTTTAAAAGTTACATAAAAATATTTTTATTTTTAACAATAATATTGAAAGTAAATTTGGAAATGTAAAGATTTAGGCATATTATAATATTTAATATTAATATTTACAAATAATTTGAATGAACTTAAGGTAAGATAACATATGAATGATTTGAACCTATATTTTATATCTTGCACAACGCTCTACCAATTGACCTAACATGCTTCACAATGATAATACCAGTGACTCAGATTGTGAGTGACCTTCCGGGCAATTTCTGAGTCACGTGACAAAGGACAAAGGAAAGGGGTCGGCTAGTACATTCACGTGGTCAGGACCCCTCGATAGTACAAGAAGGTGACACATGATAATGAGGCACAAGACCAGGGCTAAGGCGCCTATAATTACAGAAGAAAATCAGCCATACCGGGTAAGTTCTCTAATTCTAGCTTTTGCTATTAGGATCTTGTACCAGGTAAGTTCTCAATACAAGATCCTCTGATAGTTGCAACGGAAATCGAAGGGTTAATGGTAAGGAGAGTGCTTGTCGACATCACTCTATTCTGTTATCCTTTTTGAGGGTTCATGTATACGATTACCCTTTTTGAGCTTGCCTTTAATTTACTAAAACTCAGAAGAATTGTGGGGTCAAATTTAGCCTGGAGAATAAGCTTTTGTGCCTCCTAATCATTATCCTAATCATTATCATAACAATCAAGGATTTGCAGCACCAAGCAGGTTGTGCAGTTGTGATTGTTCTCAACCATGATTCATCAACAACAAGCAATCTAGACAAGGCATCAGCCACTGTATTTTCTTTTCCTTGTTTAAACTGTATCTCAAAAGACATGACAAACAATTTTGTAACCCATTAATGTTGTAGAGCATTAGTCAGTTTCTGATCTAATAGGTACTTCGGGGAATGATGATTGGTTTTAATAACAAAATGATGTCAATTGTATAGTGCTTCCATTTATTAACGCCCATAACTATGGCTAAGAGCTCCTTCTCATAAGTAGATAACGCTTTGTTTCTAGAGCAGAAGGACTTGCTGAGAAAAGAAATTAGACGCTGATCTTGTATTAGAACTACTCCCATACGATGTCCACTAGCATCAGTCTCAACAACAAAAACCTTATCAAATTTTGGTAGCTTCAACACATGTGTTGTAGTCACGATGGTTTTTAATAACTGAAATGCCCTTGTAGAATTCTCATTCCATTGAAAAGAGTCCTTTCTTAGTAGATCATGTAATGGTCTGCAAGTTACCCATAACTCTTGATAAACCTTCTATAATAACCAGTTACACCTAGGAAACCCCTCAATTCCTTAACTGTTTTTGGTTCCGGACAATTGAGTATACACTCAATTTTCTTGGGATCCATATTCACACCATCCCTAGTAATAATATGCCCCAAATATCCCACTTTAGGTTGTGCAAACACATGCTTAGAGGACTTAGCAAACAATTGATGTTCCCTCATCAGATTCAGAATTAACTCAAGATGTTCTACATGCCTTTTCAAAGTCTTAATGTAAATTAAGATATCATCAAAAAATACTAATAAAAATCTTCTCAAATGCTCATTAAAGACTTGATTCATTAATGATTGAAAGGTAGATTGATCATTAGTAAGGCCAAATGGCATAACAAGGATCCCGACCTTTCCAGATAAGACCTTACATGCAACCCTGTGCTTACAAAGAGGAGTTTAGTAATCCCGACCAAATACTCCAGTACATTTTTTTCATCCCTTTCTTTGTCCTGTTCAAGTTCCAACGTCATTTGTTCTTCCTTCCCTGAAACCAGTTTCACCTTCTTGCAGCCTAAAATCTCGGTAGAATTTCTTTGCTCCCTACCAAACTCATCCAACATTCCCATATCACTTCCATCTTTCACACTCAAGTGAAACATCTTCCTCTTCTTATACTTGGATAACTGTTTGGCTCCTAATCCTCTCATAAGTTTCAGATCCACCTTCTCATCAGAACCATATAGTATCCAGCCATATCCTTTCTTACACAGAGTAATACTTAGATCAAAATGATATCTGTGAGAATGGATGTTCCATGTGACCTTGGGACAATAGGTACTACATTCCCTTCAAAGAACCATCAGCTACAATGACTACAAAGGGTTTTGAGGTTCTCATATATGTTAACTGCATTTCCTTGATAATGTCAGGATCAATGAAGCTATCATTGCTTCATGTGTCTAAAATAATGTTGAACCTCCTGCCACAGAGCCATCCACACACAAGGATTGAATTTTTCTTAAAACTACCTCCACCAACAGAATTAAGGCTTAGAAAATCTACTTCATCAAAGAATACATTGTCATCCCTCATCAACTTCCATCACAAAAATTTCCCCTTCTTCAACATTCCAATCCTAAGCATTAATGAGGTTAACCTGCCTAAAGTTGCATACATGAACCACACCAAACTTCTCATTGCACTTAAAACACAAATCATTTTCTCTCATGTACTGAACCTCTTGTGGAGTCAGCTTCTTAATCTCTCTCATTACTGGTTTCTTATCCTTATTTACATTCACAATCTGATCACTTTTCTGCCAATTACCCTTAACCAGTGGAGCTTTAACATGATTATACATATTAGGATTTTGAGTAACGTTCTGACTTTTATTAGCCATTAACTCTAGGTTATGTTCTTGTAATACGACTATTTTAACTAATTCTTTCAGGTTCTAGGTTGTAGAATATTAATAATAGGCCTCAACTCATCATGCAAACCATTGAGAAAGCTAGACACCAAATATGTTTCAGTGGAATTGAGATACTTACTAGTCAGAAGTATTCCCCACACTTCCTCTCTGACTCAACTTGTTAAACTTCTCAATCACATCCCTGTCAGCAAAACCAGCAAATGTGTGTAGTACTGACTCACTGAATTCCTCCCAAATTCACTACCTTTTGGTGAGATTTTCACCCCTGAACCAGACTTCAGCTCTTCCCTTCTGATACAACTCCATCGTACACACTTTCTTCTCCTCTTGGACTTGGAAATACTCCGAAAACTTTTCAGCAATTCTCAACCATTCCACAACATCTTCTCATGTGAAAATACTCAGCTCAACTCTCGGATGTTGCATTGAGACACTTTGAGAAGAATCCTCTGATGATACAGAGTGCGTCATCAACTAATAGGAAATACTCCGAAAACTTTTCAGCAATTCTCAACCATTCCACAACATCTTCTCATGTGAAAATACTCAGCTCAACTCTCGGATGTTGCATTGAGACACTTTGAGAAGAATCCTCTGATGATACAGAGTGCGTCATCAACTAATAGGAAATGTGATGACGCAGCTAATTAAGGAAACTTCCAGGAAAATATACGGGCACGTGAGAGGATTTTAAGCAAGATACAAGAGGTACAGTCTCACGTGAGGTATACGTGGGGAGGAGGAAAAAAATGATGAGTCAGCAGGGAAAAGAGGTCAAGGTAGGCGTTCCAGGACGCCTATAAATGGAGGCCGCAATCAGCCATTTCATGTAAGTTCTCTAACTATTGAATACAAAGTTTTATCTTTCAAGGCACGAAATCTCATCATTACACCGGAGCTACTACCCCCGGAGTAGCGCCGGGGGCTTGTTTTGCAGACATTGGAGAACAGGTTCCAGGTCAGTCCTATCTGAGGTTGAAGAGTTCGAATAGCCAGGAGTAGTCAGCGAGCAGCACTCATACTTCATCAGCCATTCATCCTAAAGTCCTCAGATACATTAGCTATCCGTGGCCCCGATTTACTAGTGCCGGTTTGCCCAGCATCAGTTGGCACGCCCAGTGGGAACCGACATCAAGGGATCTCACCCTCGATTCAAAACAACACATGCAGCTCAGCATTCGAAGAGCTTGCTCGGAAAGTAGACATTACCTCTGCAGAGGACAGTTCGACTGAGGCAGGATCATGCACAAGGAAACTCAGTTGTTGCAAAAAACCAGGAGGGACGTTCAAAGCTATGATCCACCTAGGAGCGTGGAGGCTTGAAGGTCGAGGTATGTAGGTTACTAATGTTATATTGAGTATCATTCAAATAGTAGATAAAAGATTTTTACGAGAATATTTGTGATTGTTATTGGCTAGAACATGTATAAAAGGTATAGAGGATGGAAGGGTAGATGTAAATACAAGGAGAGAGGAATATGTAGGAGATCGATTAGAGTTAGCTCATGAGCATAGGTCGGATACGGGAGAGCTAGGGTTTTAAATTTTTCCGAGGGATAGGTATCACGTGAGAAAGAATACATAGGAAGGGGTTAGCGGCACAGGGTAAGATGTTAGAAGTGCCAAAAGACACGGTAACAGGATATAGATGGTTATCGGTCAGATAAACGGAGGATCGGAAGAAAACTATCACAAAAGGAACCTCGTAGCTAACATGGTTTTGGTAAGAATTTCCTTCGCAGGTCATATTCAAGGGCAAGGAAGAAAGAAGCGAAACGGAGAGTAATCAAAAGGTTTACAAAGGCACGGGTATGAGGAAGAAGTGATAGGGAAGCAATTGCTGGCAAAAGCAGAGCACCTTCAGAAGGAATCCCACGATTCGCATGATAGAATCGGTGACGCCAAGCAAGAAGCAGCAGGAAGGCATGAACTAGATGGCTACATCGGACAGGCCGTGACATCGAATAAGCCATAAGGAGGAGGCACTCAAAGAAAGAGGGGTCATTGACCAAACAGGCTAGGAATTAGGCGGAGAGAATGTGAGCAAGAGGTAACTCGAAGAACAACAACATCAAAGCAAGGAAAGTTGATTTAGGGGGAACGAGGAGGTGATAAGTAGTTGGAAGAATTAGAATTTGTAGTAGGATTTCAAAGGAAAAGGAAAATAAGAAGGGGGAGAGATAGGAAAGAAGGTTCGGAAGAAGGTCATCGAAGAAAGAAAGAACAGGGGGAATGATAAAAATGAGAGATAGAGAGAGGGAAAAGAAAGAGAAAGAAAAAAAGAAAAGGAGATGAGAAGAAGTAAAGGAAGAAAGGGAAAAAGAGGAAAGAAGAGGGTAGGACCGGATGACAGAGGATTTATCCGAATAGGAAAGAGTGAAGTTAGGAAGGGACAAAGAACCAAGAAGGAGAACCTTCGGATAAAAGGAAGGGGGGAGTAAAGAGACAGGAAAAGGAGAAAATGCAGAGGACACAAGGGAAACAGTAAGATAAAGGGTGTAAAGGTTTGGATAGGATAAGAACAGAGAGGTCGGTAATAACGCTAGGGGGCTCGGATAGCCTCGAGAAGGGATAATTGCGAGGAAAAAACAATAAAAAGTGGATAAGAAAGGAATGAGCCAGGGAAAGGGCAGAGATGAAAGGAATTAGAAAAGGGGTAGGATCAGATAAGGAAAGTAGGTAGGGAGAATCAAAGAATATGAGGCAGTAAAGGGATAAGCTCGGGAAAAACTTATCTAGGATGAAGGAAGGTTCGAAAGGTAAGAAAGGAAGATCGGATATCAGAGAAAGAAAGGGAGAGAGAAAGAAAATAATCCCTGAGATAATAAAGGGGATCGGGAAAGGATAAAATAAGGGTAATTTAAAAGAATGCTAATGGGCTCGGCGTGAATAGGCCATAACTCAGATGCGTGGATATGCAAGATAATTGCATGTGCGATAGAAGATACATTGCAATGAAAGGTTTGGCGTGGATACGTCAAAGTTTGGATGCGTGGATACGCTTGGAACAATAAGCGTACTGGATAGTGCGTTAGGAAAGCGTGGATACGCTAAAAATTTGCATACGTGCTGGATAGCTCGGTGTAAATAAAGGGAAATTCGGGACCTCTGGGTCGCTCCCATGATTGGTGCCCCGCAAAAAAGGCAAAGACTCGGTAAGGGTAGTTTGATCATAAAGGAAAAAAGGAGAAAGTCAAACTGGAAAAATATCGCATTATTAAGATTACAATATGAGCAGGAGCCCGAGGGAGACGTCCTCTCGGTACCCCATGCATATTACAAAAGAATTCAAACTCACACTACAACAGAATAACTTTAAGGTGATCTTAATCATCATATACATGAACATATCGCCTCCTTGAGAAGGCAAAGAGCGAATGGTCAAAGGTCGGAGGGAGGGCCGAGCATTTTTCTGAGGTGTATTTTCAGGTAGGCTAAATTTGATGAATTGGCCAGAAGGATGAGCCCTTTTATGAGACGTATTGTCAGGAGGAAAATGCAGGGATCGAAAGATCACGGATGGGGAGATAAGGGAAGCATTCACTGAAGGAGTGCCAGTAGAAGGGCCAGGCTCATTGAAAACAGGAAAACCCATTTGCTGAACACAGAGGACTTCTCGGATTCTCTTCTGGCAATCCTCATATTTTGAAGAAAGTCGAGGATTGAGGTATCGGCGGAAGGCATTATCAACAGGATGGGAAGGAGGAATTTCCCAGATAGAAGGCGGAAAGGGATCAGGCATCCCAGAAGATAAGCGGCGGTTACATTCAACGGCCTCGGCATAAGCAGGATGAGCCGAACCTCCAGCTTGGAATTTACTCATCTTCTCCATAGTAGAGATGACATTTCGGACAGAAAAGGTAATATCATGGAAGGGAACAACATGAGTTTTCCCACGGACAAGGGAGGACAGATGAAATGAGAGTCTCAGACAAAGAAGATAATCTTGGAGCTCGTGATTGCGAGAGGTCCCACGTCAGTCCTATTAGAGGTTGAAGAGTTCGGATAGCCAGGAGTAGTCAGCGAGCAGCTCTCATACTTCATCAGCCATTCATCCCAAAGCCCTCGGATACATCAGCTATCTGAGGCCCCGATTTACTAGTGCAAATTTGCCCCGCATCAGTTGGCATAAGAAGAAGACCATCCGATGAACGCATAAGAAAGAATTAAATATTTTAAGAATTAAAGATTTTCAAATCATCGGATGGATGCCCTCATAAGAAAAAGACTATCCGATGAACACATAAGGAAGACTGTAAGATTTTAAGAATTTAAGATTTTCAAATCCTCGGATGGATGCCCTCATAAGAAAATGACCATCCGATGAACGCATAAGGAAGAGTATAAGGCTAGACGCCTTCAGAAACATTTGAAGAATGCAGGATTTTAGGCAGTTGACTACCTTCGCCATCAGGGGGGAAGAGCATGTGGATTTGACTCGGATAGTCGAACTGCAAATTTGCAAAGGAAAGAACGACAAAAGGTACGTAAATGATTCCTTTGAGCATTTTTTTATAGGCTTTAGAACATCGGACATAAGGAAGACGATGCATATACATTAAGAAAGACTTAGGGGATATTGGTGAATAAAAACAAAAGGGAAAAGCAAAGCAAAAGTATTTTTCGTTAGAAATTACATAGGAAAGGAGAAATTACAAAGGAAAGTTGATAAAAATACAAAGGAAAGAAAGGCGCCATGAATAATCAAGAGTTAGGAGGTGGTCGGGTAGCATCGGGGGTTCTTGCAAACTACCCTAATTGACCTTCCCGAGAACTCACGCCGAATCCATATAAGGCATAGGTAGTGTAGTATTCGGTGTAGCCGTGAGGAACAGGGGACTCGGGGCAGACCCCCTTATCGTTTCTCCTATCCGCGGGAAGAGGAGAGCCAGGAGGAGACAGAGGTCTTACTGGAGCAGTCAGGGTTCGGAGAGAAGAAACGAAGAGAGGAGGGGAATCAAAGCAGAGGGCCCCCAAAATCATGGGGACTAGTTGACCCACGGTCTTGTTCAGAAGGCATCAAAACTTATAAAGATAACGCCCCTCGGCGCCAGGTTTATAGAAAATTCTTAGGTAATCAAGCATGTGCCTTCCGGGAATCCATCCTCGCATTTGTTTGTAGACCCAAGTGGTCTGGTGGTTGTTCGAATCGGTCACGACTTCTTTCACGGCTTTCTCAAATTCGGGGGATCGGATGACCTCTTCCGAAATGGAAGCACTATATTCACGAAGATTGGAGCCATCTCTCCAAGGTTGTGATTCTTGCTCGAGTTCGGACAAATGTGATTCTAGCTCGGCCGAGCGGAGTTTCCTTTGTTCCAATTTATGAGCTAAGGTAGAAGACCTGTGCCTTTCCTCAGCAAGGTCCTGGAGAAGAGTAAAGAGGTAACGTTGATGGGTGGATTCAAGAAAATATCAGAGATAGGCCGAGCCGAGTATTTCAGAGGTAAAGTCGGATACCTGAAGCATTAAAGGTTAGGAGTTGTTAATAAAATGCATAGAAAACAGGACACAAAAGAAAAAGGAAAATTACTGAGGGATCAGAGCGAGGAATTTGTAGCTGCGTATCACTTGGGGGAGAGAGGGACTGATGGATTGGACTCTCCGGCCGAGATCTTTTCGACTTCAACTCAGAGGGTCGTTAGCAAGGGCGCCAACCAGGTCGGGAAAAGGAACAGGAATGGAGACCACAGAGCCAGTACCCACGAGCAGAGTCTCACTCGGGGGGCTCGGGCCGTTCAACTCTGGTAAGACAAAAGAGTCAGGAGCTGGATGGCGAGACGGATCATCCGGGATAGATCAGAGCACTAAAAAAGAAGAAAAAAAAATCATAAAAAGGAAAAAATACAGGGAAAAGGGGGAATCAACCATCATAATAAAAGAAGGAGGCTGGAGAGGTAACCTTGATCGGGCCAGATGGCGCGATAGTAAGGAGCTAAGAAAATCTCGGCGGGGTACACCTCGCGAGGCCAGGAAAATCCCTCATTCTCAGGGATCCAGTATTGAGACAAGTATACTGACTTAGAGACCCCACATCGGCGGCAGTTGACTAGAAACACTATGATAACTACAAACCCGTTGGCATTAATTTGAGCAGGATAAACTTTTTAGTGGTGAAGGAGATCAGAGTATAAAGGAGGGAAGGGCAGGCTCAGGCCATACTGGAATAGGCTCTTCAGAATGCATGGCCCATTAGTCTGGTATTCATCTGATTGTAAGGGGGTAAGTTGAGCATCCATTGTCAGAGGACAGAACATCCTGGAGGCGGCTTTGATGGTTTCGGCGCGGATTCAATCCTGCTAGGTCAGCAGGGGATCCCAGAGCTTTGGAGACGACCCTCAGTTGTCGGATACGCAAGGATTCATTTGGAATTTCGCAAGTTCCTATCTGAGAATCTAGACGGTGAGAGTTGGGACCTTCACCAAAAGGGACAATCTTGGGGCGAGTCATATCGCTGCAAGGACACGAGGCGGTGGTACGGTCTGAAGAGTTACCAGAAGTTGGCGAAGCCAAGCGAGAGCGATTTAGAACAAGTGGACAGGAATCTTCAGAAAAAGAGTAAGAATTGCAGGAAAGATAGTCAGCCATGCGAGTGGAGTGAGGAAAAAGGGGAAGGAGTTTATAGTACAGGAAAAGAGAGCAAGGCGGTGGAAGATAAAGGGCCAAGGACAAGCCGTACCTAGGAAGAAGACAAAATGATTTAGTCACTTAAAAGAAGGGGAAAATCGGAAACTGCGCAGCCGTTAGGTGAAAAGCATGCCAATCGAGGCCCACTCTTTAAGAGGATGTCGCCCCTGGGATAACGAAACGGAAAAGCCCACGAAGCTTCGGCTAAGAGAGTTCAGATAAAAAGGGCAGAAGGATCGGACAAAGTCAAGCCAAGCGTTGCTCTTCCAAGAGCCAACACTCGTCTTGGGAGGCTTGTGATGATACAAAGTGCGTCATCAACTAATGATGGGAAATGTGATGACGCGGCTACTTAAGGAAACTGCCAGGAAAAGATACGGGCACATGAGAGGATCTTAAGCAAGATACTGGAGGTACAGTCTCACGTGAGGTATACATGGGGAGGAGGAAAAGAATGATGAGTCAGCAGGGAAAAGGGGTCAAGGTAGGCGCTCCAGGACGCCTATAAATAGAAGCCGCAATCAGTCATTTCAGGTAAGTTTTCTAACTCTTGAATACAGAGTTTTATTTTTCAATCCACGAAATCTCATCATTACACCAGAGCTACTACCCCCGGAGTAGCGTCGGGAGCTTGTTTTGCAGGCATCGGAGAACAAGTCCCAGGTCAGTCCTATCCGAGGTTGAAGAGTTCGGTTAGCCAGGAGTAGTCAGCGAGCAACTCTCATACCTCATAGGCCACTCATCCCAAAGCCCTCGGATACATCAGCTACAGGTCCCGATTACTAGTGCGAATTTGCCCCGCATCATCCTCTCCATATCCCAGCATTTCCTCTAATCGTATGTGATGAACTCCTTTATGCCGAAATGGAATTTGACCAGAGTACTTACAGTGATCTACCGATGATTCGTAGCGAAACAGCGAATCAGACTTGAGTGGTGAAGCAAAGTGAGTTGGCGAGTATTCACACCCACTTCCGCCAGCCTGGCCTAAATCAATCTTCTCTTTACCAGCGCGCTTCAGTATGACGGGTTCTGAGATATCTTCCAGACCTAGACGTTTCCCTGCTCTTTGCAGCATCAACTTAATTTGATTGTTTTGCTGCTTTGCACCGGCACGCATCTTATCGTCTTTTAGCTCCAAACCGTCATTCATATGCTGGGTTAAACGCTTGGAATATGAATCAAACCTCTGCTCCCATTCCTTCCATTGACCTGATATCTGTTGACAGTGATTTTCGACCTTCTCTCCAATATTCGCCTCCGTCCTTGCGAAACTCGAATCAAACTTCAGATCGAGTCCTCCTAGTTTCAAATCCAACTCGCCGAGTCGTTGTCCCCGGCTCGTCAAATGCTGGTCCAGCTCCTTCAGTTGATTCTCCCAATCATTCTTCCGGGTAGACACCATAGTTTACGAGGATTTATCGGCTTTGATACCAAATTGTTACAATCAAGCAATATGGATATGGATTTGTAGGGTATTTCCCACACTTTACATAATTATGTGTGAATAGAGAAGGGCAAAAATGAATAGAAAGATTTGGGAAGAAACTAGTCAAACTACAATTGTTGTGTTGCAAGCAACTTACATGAATAATGCCGAAAACATGAATGAACCTAACTTTCCCAAATTCTAACTATATCTCCACCACCCCTACGCCATCAAGTCAACGATCAACACCCTTGCTTCCTTGCTGCAAAAAGACCAATTTGCCTTTTTGTCTAAGAATAAGGTGTGACATAACTCATAAGTATTACTAAAATCAAACATAAAATCAGCGAAACTGTCTCCCAAAATTAAAATCCGGCCCTACATTTTCGAATTCCACAAAATCCGGCCCAGAATTAAAGATATCCAAAATTTTGGGCATTTTTAGTACTTCATTTTCCCCAAATCTTGCTCAAATACAAAATATCTTCTTCTAATTTATGCAAGTACATAAGAAGTTTAAAAACTAATTATCGTTCTTTCTATAACCGATTACTATTTATTTATTTGCTAATAAAATTACTATATACGTCATTTAATTTATTAAATAAGGTTATTTATTGATGTTGCTATTAAAAAAAATAGAAAACCATCTTCCTATAGTCTTGAAATATTTTATACACAAATTATACATTTTACTTGAAAAATATTGTGTTTTTGTTTTTGAGCAAAACCGCCCATAAGGATGGGAGGAGTACATTAGGCTCCTCAACCCAGTTAAGAAAAACAGAAATAAAGAAAGGCCAAACCCAGTGTTATAGTAGTACAAGGAGTGAGTTGTAAGCTCTTGAAGCAATATATTTGCTTCCAAAAGAATGAAAAAATAGGCTAGTATCCTAAACTAAATTCAGCACAATAACTTTTAACTTCCGAACAATTTAAAGAATAGTCGAAACAAAATTCAACTTAGTCAAGAGGTCAAGTTAAAGGTGAGAAATTATTTACAACAAAAATATTTCATAGCTTATTCAGAGTCCATCAGGTTTAGAGTAGAAAGAGGCATGCTCCTTGTAACTCCAAGGCTTCAGGCAAAAATGGAAATCATGGATCTTCTAACATCCACCAGATAACATACAGAGTCATTGATGATCAAAAATCAGCAATGATCTGAAACATCTGCAAGATAAGAAAATCAGTTAGTAGAATCCATTTCAGAAATTCTCAAAGAAGGAGTCCCCATTTGGTCAAGTCTGAGCATTCCTTGTATCTCATTAGTAAGTGAACCAAAAGTGAAAGAGGCATCTTGCTTAGATTTCAGACATATTTTTGCCATAACATCAGCAGGCTGATTTGCTTCTCTAAGGACATGAATCAGATCATAAGTAGACATGCATAACTTGATAGAATCAGCAAGATTGAAGAGTTTCTAGTGTGCAGTGATGGGATTCAAAATGAAAGAAATTGCATTGAGACAGTCAGACTCTATAATGATAGATTCTGAATATTTACTAGCAGGAGAGACAACAAATTGGATGACTTTAATTTCAGCCTCTAGGGGGAACTAGCAGAGGTAAAAGAGGAATGACCAGAAATAAAAGCATCCATGTTATCCGTAATGACAGTACTAATGCATGCATGAAGAGAGGAAATGCACCATGCTGCATCTACATTGAATTTTAGACCAGATAATGACTTTGACCTAACAATTTTGAAAATTTTGGTGGTCTTTTACCAAGAGGCGGAAAACTATGGCTGGCAATCTCACAATCTATAGGAGAGGATATATAAAATGAATTTGCACAGAAGATTAGAAAACATTTCTCTTTGATCTGTCTAAGAATATGAGTTGAGGAGGCAAGGACATTATCATATAGTCATTTGTTCCTAACTTTCCAGAGAATCCAACAAGTAATAGAAGGAGTGAGCCTAATGATTAAATTATGCAATGCACTCAGTCCATTATATGTAAGATAAAAGGAAAGTCTTTCCCAAATGAATGAAAAAACCCTATCTGAGATACCCATGAAGACATGCAATGATTTCCAAATGATGCTTAAAGTTATAGAATGGGTGATTCTATTCACACCTCCCATTTTCTATTTACACCCCTATTCTGACCAGATGAAAGTGTTGCTGTAAAAATCAATGTAGTATTTGTATCTTCAAGATGGTTTACACCCTATTTTTGGTCAAAAGGGGTGTAAATAGCAACACCATATAGAAGTGATCTAAAGAGTCCTCATGATTACACTTGAAACACTTATATGGTATACATATATGCATAGATTTCAAAATGTTATCAAAAGGTAAAAAAGAGTTAATCAGTATCCACATGAATACATAAACTTTTTTCTCTAATCTAGAATTCCATAAATGGTGAATGGAAGAGATATTAACCCTAGATTGTCTGATCTTATTGTAACTTGACTTAAAAGTGAAATTTCCTCTGATGTCAAGTTTTCATATTAGTTTATCTTCCATGTGCTCATTGAGTTTCCTGCAAAAGATGAAGAGTATCAGAGGCTAGATGAGGTGATAGTTGTTGCATAAAATTGGATTTGTCATTAACAAATGAAGCAACACTACTATCAAGAGGTATGGTAGTGAGAGAGGGATCACAATGGTCCATTAATGGACCCTTGTCCATCTAGTTAGAGGTCCAAAAGTTACAGTCCCCCTTTCCAATGATGACTCTTAAATTAGATTTTGACCAAACATTGACTTTACATATCCTCTTCCAGTTAGAAGAAGATTGAAAGGAAACTGGAAGAGATGCTATGAGGTCAGACCATAAAGCATCAGCTTGTTGAAACTTCCACCATAGCTTGACAGAACAAGTTTCTATAATGGAGTGAATAGATCTAAAACCTAACCCATTATGAGAAGTGGGAATGCACAAGTCATCCCATTTTCTCCAAGATTTTTTAGGCTTCAGTTCATGTTCACCCCGAAAGAAAATGACCAGTTTCCTTTCAATCGTTTTAACTGTTTGCTTAGGGGAGCAATGACAGACCAAATGTATTGAGGTAGTGAGTAAATGCAAGAGTTAATAAGAGTAATCTTGCCACCTGTTGATAACCACTTATTCTTCCGGTTTTGGAGTTTATGATCAATGGTTTCAAGCAAAGGATTGAAATGCACATTAAGAGCTCTACCTTTAAAAATAGGTACACCAAGATATTTAAAGGGAAAACTGCTAATTTCATTTCTAAAGCTCTTTTGATGGAATTTATCTGAACATGAAAAGCATGCCTACTTATAAAAATATCACTGTTGTTGTAGTTAATTTTTGACCAGTTACTTCTTCAAATTTTGACTCTGTAAAAATGTTGTGGAAATATGTACTCTATAATTTGTGTATGAAATGATAATTATTTTTGTTACAATTTGGCCTAAGAGCATAATTATAAAAATTCAAATAAAATTATATTAAACAAGTAACATATTACATTTTTATATTTAATTTTGTTTAAAGCATCATTAAATAAATTACGTTTATAACACATTTGAGGGGCATCTTTAATCGTTCGCCTCAGCCCAAAAGGTTAGTACCGGCACTTAGCTCGATAGTACCCTTTTATAATTACTACTAGTAGTAAGAAATTTACTCCTACTATGAGAAAGCAAATGTGACTGATTTATTTTTTCAAAAAAAAAAAAAACAAACAAAAGGTATTGTATTTCATTCTAAACTCGAGTCAAGTACTATTGGTACACCTGAGAAGACGTAGGTATTGGTCAACAGCAGTGGTGGGGACCGCCAAATTCACCTTCACCGCTGCATCACATTTTGACGCCGGTAACAAAATACAGTACCTGTCGCTGCAAACAGGCTCCACGCTAACAGGCTCACCCATCCCAAAGTCAACCCGATTCAGCCCCAGCCTTGACCACTGAGTCATGATCAGCACCCCGACCGAGTCCGGGCACGCCCACCGGTTCGAACTCACTGCCGCCACAACCTCCCGGACAAACCCGTCGTCCACTCTCTCCTTAGCCCTTCTCACCAGCTCGGTTGCGTGACTCAGCCCATTTTCGGTCAGCTCTCTCACCGTAGTTTCCGCGCAGCAAAGAACGAACGCGTTGCCGTAGTAGCCACCGGGTAGACTCGGCTTGACACGGCCGCGGACGTCCATGCTGAAGAGCAGCTTCACCACTTGCTTGGACGGCAAGCTAAGCGCCCTGGCCCAGTTCCTCCAAACGTGAGCAGCCACCACCTCAAACGACGTCGTGTATGATTCCGACGATTTCTTCAACTCGGCCAGGCATTTCCGATCAAATGTGACTGAAGTGGGCACCAACCGCTCCTCATTCAACCGCCGGACGAACTCGCAAGTGTCGGAAACGTTCTTGAACTCCGTGTGATTATTATAACGATTCAAACATTGAATACTAAAAGGAGCGGGGTCCATGAGATGTCGGGACCAAACCGGCGTCGGCATTAACCATTTAAACGTATCTGTTTGACAGATAGTTTGTTCAGAAAATGCGTTTATTTTACCTCGTAGTTCCGAGTGAGATGTGTTCAAAGCCAAACGAGCGAACGAGTTTAGAAACTCGCCGCTGCCGGCGCCGTCTAAGAGGCAGTGGTTGAACCCAACCCCTAAGGTGGCGCCGCCGTCCGCCAACCACGTCAGCTGAACGACCAGCGGTGGCGCCCCCGCGAGCACGTCGTCCACGTGGAACGAAAGGAAGCCTCGGCGCTGCGTGCCGTACGTTGGAGCCGTCTCGAATTCGGACACGGTCCAGTCGGAGGATGCTTCGATGAAAAGTGCACCCTGGTTCCTACACGCGACCTCGAGGCCCGAGCCGTCCGACCGGTTGCGCACTCTTCCGGCGAGAGGGTAGTACGGGACCAGGGCTCCCGCGAGGGCGGACTTGAGGCGGGCGGCGGTGGCGGGTTTGTCTGACGATGGGTGGTCGTAGACGAGGAGATATTCGAAGGTGAAGCGGACGAAAAGCTGGGAGTCCATGGCGGAGAGGCGGAGCACGTGGGTCGGAGTCGGCTCTGATGGGGTCACCAGAACGGCTTCTTTCACGCGAACCGCGTCGGACATGGCGACCTTTTGGTATATATGTGCTCGTAACATTATTTGCGAGGGATGGCATGTGGTATTTATATACAAAGGTATGGAGCAAGAAAGTATTGTTGAGATGTGCAACTTTATTTTATTTTAAAAACGGATTTCATCATCACTTTCAAAATTTGAAATGTTAGTAAAAAGATTGTAAGAATATTTTTGTAACATAAATTATCTTTTAGATTAGATAATGAAATGGTACAAATCTCTATTTATACTTATGAATATGCAGATCAGATGACTAATTTAGCAAATCAATTCATACATTCTAACACGGTATCACAACCTTAATTATATTGCATTAGGTGCTTCCTTCGCTGCCAGTGATAAGCATCACTACCTCCAAACATACCACCACCTAAATAAAGCTTCCCGTCAACGCAATCTGCGACTAAATCCCCATCCCTAAACCACATAATATACAATTCAATACATGAGATAAGTTATTCTCGATTAATACTCGCACATACAATATGCTAGACCACATAAACCGCTCACTATGTTCTACTAATGTTTCCGGCGGCATATAGAACCAGTTTGATGTTATCGTTATCAGCTGGTAGTTTGGTGCCATTAACGAGGATCTTCTCTTCACCGTCATCTCATGATAGGCTTCATAATTATATTGCCTACTTAGCTTACTATTAAAATTGGATGTTATTTTCAAGGTTCATATGTGCATGTTACGATCAAGTTTCAAAAAGACTCGAATCCTCTCAATTGTCGAGTTTCCCCTTTTTCAATTTGAACACCTTTTACGCAATTTTTTTTGTTTTTTTAATTACAGAGGACATGACTAGCAAGCGGGCCAAGGTCAAGGCAACGGATTCGCAAATAAAGGGTGCAGAGATTCGCAAACAAATTAAAACGTACGCGATATGGACCTTTTGTTTTACTTTTTGAGGATAAATCTCACGTCTAATTTACATGACTTTTAATTGGGAGTGCATAAATTTCCATCCGGAAAGGAGAATTATTTTCATAAAGTAAAATTTCAAAATGTGCATGTTTGAATCTTGAAAAATATAACATCCAACTTTATTTACACATTTTAACATGTCGATATTTCAACTTTTTAGTTTTATTTACACATTTTAACTTTTGTCAGTTAAATAAAAAAATGTTTGATTTTTAATAACTTTAATTATGTGAATATTACAAGTTATAAAAATTGAATATTTCAAATATATATGAAATTATAATCCAACAAGATGATATAATAATATTCTAACTTATTTATCAATACAATTTAAAGGTGCATTAAGCAAAGTTGACTAAATAAATAGTCAAATTGCATAAACAGTTAGGAAAAATGGAGTATTTTTTGAAAAACGACAATTAGTTTGATTTCATTTTCACCTTACATAATATTTCAAAATATGTCTATTTTGTTATGAAATTTGTTCAATTAATTCCTTTACAACTCAATATATGTGTAAAAAAAATCACTCGCATCAAACAAATGTCCCTACAAATTTATATACCAATCAATTATAGTGTAATAAAGCTAGGCAACAATAACCCATAGCTAACTTTATCCCCCCAAAATTTCAATGGATTAGGTAAAGTCCATCACTTGACAAGCATATTTTAACCTATTAGTCTTGAGACATGAAATCGAAGAGAGAATCAAGAGGACAAGATTTCCATCGTCCTTTTCCCTTTGATTGAGCGATTCTTGGAGCAAATTTTCTCAATTTCTTGTAGTAACAATATGACATATTTTAATTTTTAAAATTAATTTCTCTAATGATTTTTACATTGCATTTATCATGATAATTTTGTATAAGTGCTTAACCACATTCATCCACACATTCTACAAATAGAATATAAAACTCACATGTCTTAATGACTTTATTTGCTTCTTAAACCTTCTTATCCAATATCTAATGTTATGTATAATTTGTTTAGACATGTTTTTCTCAACTTATTTGATAGAACTGGATTGAATGAATTTAAATTGTACATATTAAATTGTATATAATTAATTTACTGAAAGATGTTTAGACCCTTAATTTTTGCATGAGTTTTTCTGTAGTTTAGTTAAAAATACATATATTCTTTTTAGTTCAGATAAATATATTTATACTTTTGCTATTAAGTTCTGTTGAATAACTTATTATTAAATATTACTTTTTATTATAAATTACAACACTATATGATAAATTATAAATTTATTTTCAGTTCAGTTGATTTAAATATATTTAAGTCCAGTTATACATATTTTTTAATTTATTTCGGTTTGCTTCATTTTAACAAGAAATAATCTATGTCAAACATGATGTTAGAGTATACCTAATTAAACTAAAATTTAGAGAAAATTAAGTGTCCATTTACCCATGAGTTATTTATTAAGTGTTTATGTACCCTTGACTGTCATTGACTTTATAAATCGTGCCTCTAAAGTTCTGATCGGTCATTATCAGTTGATTTAAAAATAAACATTAAAATCATATTAGAGATTCTAAAAGTACAATTCACAAGATCGATACCAATTCAGGAATAACATAGTGCATTTTTTGAAAACTCAAGAATAATTGAGCAATTAACAAAAATTACATGAGCTTTTTCTCATTTTCAATTGTGAATTTTTAAAGTAAACATGTTCTTCGTAATACAAAAAGGAAAGAAGTATATTTGTTTGATTATTATGACTTTTGGGAATAGTCTTTTTCGGGAAGAGGGAAATCTAGAAGCATGCATAAAATTGTTTCTCTGCACGAGGAGTTGTATATATATATATATATATATAATAGAGCTGGAGAAAGATATCCTAGTGGCGGGCCAGAAAATAATTGGGTGGTTTGAAAATAATGCTCGATCGTTTAATACCTTTGCAAAAGATGGACTTGTTTCACCAATAAATCTTGTGTTCTTATCACTCTGCTAATTCGGATCAGTAATTCACACTAACATCAATTAAGGATCGATCAGTCGGTCGCAAATTAAGCCAATATAGGCGAGGTCCCATAATGGGAATTAGGTTGAGTATGAAATTACGGAGGCAAAAAGGACCCCTTGTCGGTTCCTAATTGCAATTTAGGTTTTCTTCCTAGCTACTTTGGTCTTTTGTGTTATATCGGAGCTCCATCAATTGTTTTTGTGTATCAATCCAATTATAACACCCTACCTCAAATACTAGGTTTGTATTAGGAAAAGATTAGCAGTTGGACAAACAAATTTAACTGTCTAGCATCGGGACAGGATGTAAAACTCGCATTGATGGTCACTATGTGTATTGATATTGAGTTTAATGAATTCAAGTTATGCAATGATACAAAATATAAAGTGTATAATGAGTATACATACATTACCTATTAGTGTGTGTTTAATTTCTGTCATTTATTTTCAAGAGTTCATAGTTGAAACTAGATGCTGAATCATAGTGGGTTCGATGATTAGGGATGCCATTATGACGTATTAGTGGATACTCGTTCAATATTCATGCCTATAAGGCAATTATGGAGGAGATTGTTTAAATGATCGTATAGATATATGGATGTTAATCTCAAATCCATTGAGATTTCTCTTGGTAGTATATGATCAATGAATGTGTCTACAATCAATGGATATGTACTATAAGAAAATCGATTTAAATGTCTAATTATTACTCTGACAATATCAGTATCATTACTTTATTTGTCAATCAATACACATGTAGTATTCGTGGCAACATATTGTGGGTATCGATACCATTCGCATTTTGGTCGGAAATGCAATATAGTCCCCTGACTCGCGGGGCAAACAACAAAAAGTAAATTCAGTGTGGATGAACACAATCATAGGAGACAGTGTGGTTTCATTACAGCCATATCTCTTCATATATACAATGATGCATTCGGGATTGAGAATCTATAATATCAGAAAAAGAAAAAAAGTTCGACAATATCTTTGAACTCATTAAACTTGTGATATAAAGTCCTTAGTCCTTTTTATAATCGATTTTTCGATTTTGTCCCATAACAAATGCAAGATTTGGCGATTGGCAATTGGAATAATTACTTTGATCTGGCAATTGTTGTCGGTCAATACACATCCACAGGAAGTGAATTGCGAGAGATGGAAGTGCAGTTTTCAGAGGTTAAGAGCAATAAATCTGGACGGCATAAGGTTCCAGGAATAATATACCATAAGCATGTGCCCTAAAATTTAAAGGTCCTTAATTTGAATGCATCCAAAGGGTAACCTTTCCTGGCCGGTTGCCTTTGATTAATGGTGCAGCATTCTGGACGTTGAAGCATTAATTCGATCCAGGAGCTTTTTTTTTTTTTTTTTTTAGCTCTACAAAACTTAAATCTTATGCAAAGTTAATTGCATTTTAAGATGAAAGTAAGGCTATAGTTGTACGATGATCAAAAAGGGCGCTAAGAAATTATTTCAATTTGATTATTATGGTATTGTTGTTAGAGAAAAGTGTTCACGTAGAGTTCTTTGTTAAATGTTCATGTATCTCTGAATTTTTGAAAAGTGCTCTGATACCCCTAGATTAACGTTGATTTTGTAAACCGTATATCTAAAAGCTCTACCCGGCACCTGAATGTTTATTTTCAAGTCACCTCCATGACTTCCTAGTTGGATATACACGTTTGGATGGCCGATCATAGTTTTTAGAAGAAAATTTTACAAAGTCAACGTCAATACAGGGGTACCAGAACACAAAAATTTAGAGGTATATAAGCAAAACTTATAAAAAAAAACTTAAGGTTACACTTTTCTCTTATTAATTGTTATTATGGACACATGTTTGAATTGGGTCTTTTGTTTGAAATACTCAACCAATAATGATACTTTTTGTTCGATTAAATTTTGTTGGTTTTCGATTTGATAGTAATAAAATTACTTCTATCAATTTTATTTCGTTGTAGTACGTTAGATTTATATACCAATAGAGCTGGTCAATCGGCTTATTTCGTGCTAGAAAACTCAGGTACAACATTGATTCCGGTCTAAAGGGCAACCGTGCAACATTTTGAATGGAAGACCAAAAACCTCTCTAATTTTCTCCTGTGACGCCGCCTTTCTCAAAAATAATGTGACAATTCAGGTCGATGTGTACAACAGTCAACAGGTATATGGTCTCTTGTGACTCATTGTTGGACTGCAGTCTGCAAGATCTGCAAATAGCACATGTGCAAGGAATGGAGTGGTAAGTGCACATGGATCACGAATGGCCCAACGTAAGTTTCCAGGCCTAGAAATGAAGAAATTTGTTGGACAATTATGATCCATTCGTCAGTCTATGCACAGCACGAGTCACGAGTCACGAGTCACGAGTCACGAGTCACGAGTCACGAGTCACGAGTCATGAGTCATACCATGCATGCACAATGTACATACAGTAGAAGAAAAGAGCATTTGATTGCCCAGATTTATTATATGTAGACGTTAGACCTATAACTGTCAATTCGGGTTGACGTGTCATATTTTGTGTTCGGGTCAGATAAGTTTGGGTTGATACGGGTCGGGTTGCTTCGGGTCAGAATTTTTTATTGGGTCGAGTCGGGTCGCATCCGTGTTGATGCAGGGAAATCCACTCCAGTAATTGATACATCGGATAGTTGCGATATCTGAGGGTCTTGAGCTGTGAATTGCTAACTGTGTTGACTGACTATTTGCCGAGAACACCTGTCGGACCGAGTTACATTCGTGTCAGACCCGTTTTTCAGGTCGGGTTGGGTTAAGAAAGAATTACCTCGGGTCGGTTCGTGTCGTGTTAGACTCGTTTGTCAGGTTGAGTCGGTTAAGTAAAAATATAATCCACAAAATATATATGGTCTGAAATAAACACTAAATAAATTCAATTTTACTAAAATTGAGTGGTCTGAAACCAATTGAATTCATGTGAAACGTGGAATTATTATTTTTTTGTTTTTTGAGGTAGCGGAACAAGTAGAAAAAATATCACATGTGTTGCCAAAAAGTTCCACATATGATGTTGCGGCCCTTTAAATAATTTTCGTGCAATTTTCACTCAAATAGAACTAACAAATCTCTAATTGAAAACACTCACACATATCATTATATCTCATGTCAGTTATTTAATAAATTCGCACCTCAAATTGAATGTCAAACATCCGGTAATTTTGAATTTCCGGGAGTCTTACGTGTTTTAGAAATAAATTTTACTACGTTACAGACGTCTATGGTGTTGTAACTCAATATTATCTCCTAATATGACATATGTAATGCATACAACGGGCATAGTGTAATGGTGTGTTGCGTAAGTACCAGACGTAAAACAAATCGATTGAATATATTAGTGATTTTACAAAAGTTAAACATATTAATATTGATACCTTACCAATAGAACGTAGACAAAAATTGTAATGATGTAATAAATATAATGTTAGATGTGACTTGTGAATACGGTAGTTAGAAATCCCTTCAAAATTTCGATTTCGGCGTTTTTACAAATTTTTTACTTTTTTCATTTAATTAGGTCCCTCCAAGAAATTGGGAAATGTCAAATTATAAAATTGAGTAGTCCGAAATAAATTTGAACCCATATAAAATGTGAAAATATAGTTTTAAGGGTTTTTTATGTAGCGGAAGAGGTAGAAAAAATATTTACATGTGTTACCTAATAGTTCCATATATACCTGCTATGACCTTTTGTAAAAGTTAGATTTTTTTTTTTTTTGTATATGTAAATATGTATTTTCCCTTACCATCCTTTCAACAAGAAGTTGAATGGTGTAGTGGTAATTGGCTTACACTCCTTTGAGAAAGGTCTTGAGTTTAAATCTTCTTGTATGCGTATTTTTGTACAATATTTTCAAAGTGGCCAAGAACCCGGGTTCAATTCCAATGCTAGACATAGTTGGAAGATTTTTTTTCTTCCTTTTATTTTTGTAAAAGGACACAATAGATATCGCTCATGGAACAAAATTTTAAACTAAAAAGTTCATAAAAACAAGAAATTGAAGATTATTATTTATTTGTAAATTAGATAGATTGGTTTAAAAATAATTAAAAATAATAGGGTTAAATTAAAATTAAATATTAACTATTTATGAATGATAAACTTGGTTCAATTTATCTTCAAAATATCTTTTACAAATTGATTAGATTTGAGGTCTTACATATAGGGATGACACTGGGGCGGGTTTGGGGCGGGTACTAGCTATCTCATCCCCATCTCCATCTAATATTTTGAAACTCATCCTCGCGCTCATGACCCATGATGGGTACAAAATTAAAAATCATCTCCGCCCCCATCGGGTTTTATTATAAAACCATCCCCGCTTCATGACCCGCCCCACCCCATGCCCCATGACCCATCCCTGCCCCATGACCCATCCTCACCCACCTCTTATATCAGTATAAAATACATTTGTTTATATAACTTTTACTCAAACGCAATAATAATTATATTAAGAAATATAAAATCTTTAAAAAGACAAAAATCTCAAACCCAAACAAAAAAATGTAATTGAAATCTCACTCAAATTTGAAGCAAACAAGAAGTTTGTAATTATAAAAATGATTGCCAAAGAATAGTCCAAATACATTATTATTGTTAGTTTTCTTCTAATTTTAACTATTAGGGGTTGATTATTAAATTATAGTAAGAAATTAATTAATAATATTTTTTATTAATTAATACATATAATAATATTATTAATATAATTATATTGGGGCGGGCCGGATATGAGGCGGGTATAACGGGGATGGGGAGGGTTGGGGCGGGTGATGTATAAAATCCATCCCCGCCCCATGACCCATGACGGGTTATGATTTCATCCCCATCCCCGCCCCATTACCCATCAACTTTTCCCCATCCCGCCCCAAACCGGTGCAAATGGGGTGGGTCACCACCAAAATCCGCCCCAGTGCCATCCCTACCTACATATGAGTTTGTTATAACTTAATCCCAGTTCTCGTAATTCCAACTAAAAAAAATAAAATAACAAAGAGTAAACTAAAATCACCAGAAAAGACATCAATCCCGTAAATAATAAAAATAAAAACTTCTCTAATCAATAGACAGTATATACTCACTGTTTTCTGTAAAATGGGATACTAAGAATAAACATGAGCTGAGGTCCTAGAGTGGAGGAACTCTAAAAATGGACGTGTGTGGAAGTTGAGATTTGGAAAATAATCTCAACGGATTATTACTAAGAACAACAATAGCAGTTAGCAATACCATTTTAAACTAAAATAGTACAATATACAGGGCAATATTACGATATCCCAAATCAAAGCGATGATGAATTCTAACAAAACACAACGAAGTTACGTAAATGACCTTCTCAGGAGCAGTATTCTTAAGAAAACAAAGGAATTTATCACAGAATTGAGAGCCACGTAAACCAAACCTCAAAGAGTAGTGCAGGGGATTAAAACACACGCAAGAAAGAGGGCACGACCGTGTAATCAAATTTAAAAAATGATATTTACCAAATTGTCACCCTCCACATCTAGCATTGTAGCCTTTGTTAAATGAACGTTAAGTGAACACTAATTGAGATAGTATGGCTCTGGAGGATTCCAATAATGAAATGGAAATAAAGCTCTGTTAAATGATGCTGATGATGATGATGATAGTAAATCGACATGATATAGAATCATAGACGTGGGGGATTGGTGAAGAACTGAAGAGGGACGTGGGTGAAGTGGAGAAAACTGCTCAAAACAGTTGTATGTGGAATTGAGGCAAGGGTTTTACTTATTTAGGTTTTATTTGTTTTGGGATTTTACTAATTTGGGAGGGGAAAATCCTGACCGTAGATTAGATCTGACGACCAGAATTCTAAGATCCATGGTAACATTATATGTTATTGTATAGACAAATGGTACACGTGAGATTATTTACAAAGCATACTGATATGATAGGCTTGTACCATAATCTAAGTTACTGCTTCCTTAAAGCTGCCTCTTTTAAGCTCGTTCGCTGCAACTTGTAAGCTCGACACAACCTCTTAAGATTAAATGCAGCTGCAACTGCCACATCAAATTCAAGAAACGATGAACTTACTAGAATCTCTCTGAAACATATAAGAAAACCTTGTTTAAGAATGATTCCAATTGCAAAAGATAAATAATCAAAGCCAACACTCTTTGCAATCAATCAAAATATTTAAATCCTCGGTGAAAATGAGAAAATGTTTATTGTGTTTAATTACTCCAGAATGTATAGATATGCAAGGTTAACTAATGGAGTCCAGAATGTACCAAGGAAATTTAAAAGTCTTCTTTCTCTTTGAGAATTTACATAATTTTTTGATTGCAGATGCTAAAAGGAAGGCCATTGAGAATGCTAGAAAGCGTGAAAAGAAGGCTATAGAGAAGGCTAGAGAGGGTGAAAAGCGTGGAAAACCTCTGGAGTTGGATTCCTTAGGTAAAAAGTGGGATGGTGTCACTGCTCATCTCTTAATTAATGCACTTGAGAAGCATTTGGGTGTGAAAGTGTATTTGAGCCTCCGGGAAGACGGTAAAGGTAATCTCTTCCTCGATGAAATACACTTGGTGTATAACAACAAAATGGAGTTGATTGATTGTCAACTCGATAAAGACAACAAGATTGATAAAACGAGGAAGATCATTGGATTGGCAACCGATAGCAACAGGGACATCCCACTGCACGAAACTATATATCTGTAAAGTTTTCAATCAGATTTCCCAGTTTCATAACTATTGTCAGAAACGATTTCGACCAATTTTGGAATGATTTTCGACCAATTGATGGTTTTGTCACAATGGGTTTCGATTTTATTGAATTTTTTTAATCTTAAATCTATTGAAATTCATCAAATTTGGAGCTCTGGAACTGTATGACTTTATCAATGTGATTTTATGATCTGTAAATGTGATTTATAAATACTAGTCAAATTTGTAAACCATGCTTACACATTGAAAAAAAAAAGAATGATTGTGAGATTTACCAGGGGTTTGGTTGATCGTGATATTCTGGAGTGAACCAAAACAGAGCCACGCAAAATGCAGAAAGCAAAAATGAGAGTGGTATAAATAAGGTTGTGTAGTCAAATTCCTTGAAAATCACGTTCTATGGCAAATAATCAAATGAACATGAAGCTTCATGGAAGCCCATAAATTAGCTTTTGTTTTTGTTTTGTAACTTGCATGTTGTCCTCATACTCCAATATCATTTATTTATTAGTGTAAAGGTACTTATCAGTGTATTGTTTACATGATTTTTGCTTTTGTGAAAAGAAGTTAAGAACTGAGTTGTTAGAATTATGTCTAACAAATAGGGTTTCCAAGTTAATATTTTGTCTTTGTATTCAAATTCGCATTCACCACTTCTTCAACAAATAGGGCTTCCAAGTTAATACTTAGAGCAAAACCTTGTAAAACTTACATCACATGTCTCAATCAGCAAATGGTAGACAAAAAGCTAATCAGAGCAATTGTAATCGTTTGAAAACAGCTAATTAAGCTCATGAGGCTCGGGAGGAGAAAAACGACGAAGAATTTCAACCACTTAAATCATGAACGTGGGTTCTTCTTAATGTCGGTTCCAAGATCAGTTTGTTTCTTGAAGGCTTATGCATATTATATATTTTTGTTTGAGTTAATTCCATATATGATGAATGTTTGGATATCCGTTTTTACATTATAAAGGTAGGAAATCTATAAATTTTGGTAATGTTGGTTGTGTTTTTACAAATTTTGGTAATGTTATAAATTTTAGAGTTGGTCTCTTGGGTGACCGTCACTATATAGTGACCAGATTAAATTGCAAATAAGATATAAGTTAAAAAAACATGGAGGGACCAATTTGCAATTTCAGAAAATTTTTAAAAATCACGCGCTACAGTATCAAGCCACGCGCCACAGTACCGATTTGCTACAGTACCGATTTGCTACAGTGCCGATTTACTACAGTATCGAGTTGCTACAGTAACATGAACACTTTAACTTAAAACATGGACATTTTAACTTAAAACATGGACACTTTAACTTAAAACATGGACACTTTAACTTAAAACATGGACACTTTAACTTAAAACATGAACACTTTAACTTAAAACATGTTCATATTTATGTTTTATGTTTCAAGTTAAAATGTTCATGTTTTATGTTTCAAGTTAAAGTGTACATGTTTCACGTTAAATCATAAATATTTTAACTTAAAACATAAACATTTTAACTTAAAACATAAAACATGGACGTTTTAACGTGAAACATGAACACTTTAACTTGAAACATGAACATTTTAACTTGAAATATAAAATATTAACATTTTAACTGAAAACATAAAACATGGACGTTTTAACGTGAAACATGACCACTTTAACTTGAAACATAAAACATGGACATTTTAACTTGAAACATTGAAGTACACTGTAGCAAACACTGTAGCGCACAGTAGAAAAACACTGTACACGCGCGGAAACACTGTAGCGCGTGATTTTTTTTAATTTTTAAAAATTGCAAATTGGTCCCTCCTTGATTTTCTTTATTGCACTATTTATAATTTAGTCCGGTCACTATATAGTGACGGTCACTCCCAAGACTTTTCCTAAATTTTAATACTATAAATTAAAAATTTTTAAATCCATGGGGAAAGAAAAAGGAAATATAAATTGCTCATGTTTTGGCACAAGGATATGTGTTTTACAAGAAATGAAACTTTTGCACCCTTAAAATGGATGAAAATTGGGTTTGACAGCTAAGTTAACAGAGTGACGTGTTTTGAATTTTAAAAAATGAAGATTAGGGGACTAAAATGACATTTATTTGATAGGGGGTCTAGGCGTCTATTTCCATATAGTTGGGGGCTCGTAAAAAATACGAAATATTGAGTGATAGCATGCTACCATAAGTTTATGATAAGACGAATGATAGTTCATCCTCATAAACACATGAACTATCATTCATCCTATTATAATAAGAAGGTATTACCCAAGACCTTCTCGGTAAAAAATTCTTTCTACTACACTTCCTATGAGGCCGTAATCCCGTAACTCATGTATGAGGATAATTCATAAAAGATTGTTTGTTATAGAAATAATATGAAATGGACGAAGTAGCTTTCTTTTGTAGTGTTACATCTCAAAGGCAAGACGCCGACATTTATTCCTTTTATTAGTTTTATTATAGTGTTCCATTCGCAGACCACACATCATAGCACACAAACGCCAAGCCGATCAATTTACAATTAAATTAAATGAAAAAAACATCTCATCATATTAATAATACATATATATATAAAGACAATTTGCTTCATTTTTTCAAAGAAAAATTCTTGGGTGAGGCAGCTCACCCAAGAGGCAGGGACCCAAAAATAAACAATTTGAATACGGCGCCATAGTAACATATCTTATAAATACAGGGACCTTACAGCAAATAGGTTTATTTATAATAGATTTTCCCCAATTTTGTGCCATTCGCGATACACCGCTGCTGCAGACGCGAAGCTTTTCCGATCGATCGACGGATTCATGGACTGAGCGACGACGACGCAGAATGGATTGGGCTCACTGACGACGGGAACTCGGTTGGAGGCATCGCTCTTGATGAAGATTTTGAGGCTACGAATTCGCCGGAGTTCGTGAGGTACCAGATTCCGACGATTCGCCACAGAACTCGGCGGTTGCAGATAACTCGAAGGTGACAATCTCGTCGGTTTCCAAAGGATCTCGCCGGCAGTGATGCCCAGTGCTTCTCATGGTGATCTCGCTGACGACGCGAACACAATCAAGCTAGAGAAGATCCCGATTACAGCGCGGCAGAAAGATCCAGATCGCGGCATAGAAGATCGTCGAAGCTTTGCAAATTGGCGATCAATTTTTGTTATTCTGCGATTTTTCAGTGTTTTCGTTTATTTCAGGTCGGTGTTCTCGTCCGGTGGCAGCCGCACGGTGGTGGCTGTGGCAGCAGTCCCGTGGCAGTCCGACAATAAGGATTATGTCCTCGGGGTTGAGATTTTTGCCGTAAAAATGAGGTTTGATTCATTTGTGTTGAGGTTCTTGTCTTTCAAAATGAGGTTTGAGTCGTCGACTTTAAGTTTTGTTTCATTGAAATGAGATTTGTAATTGTAAATGATGTTTATATCGTCAACGTTGAGGCTTGTGCAGTTGACAATAAGGTTTATGTTGAGGCTTGTGCAGTTGACAATAAGGTTTATGTCATTGGAATGGGATTTGTGTTGTAAAAATGAGTTTTAAATCATTGATATTGAGGGTCGTGTCTTTGAAAGTGAGGTTCTTGTCTTTGAAAGTGAGGTTCGTGTTTTTCAAAATGAGGTTTTTGGTGTTGTTGAGTTTGAGTTTTGTGTCATTGAAAATGAGGTTTGTATGTCAACGTCGGTGTTGAGGTTTGTATCATCGGTGTTGAGGTTTCTATGCCATTGTTAATGAGGTTCATGTCGTGGAGAGTGTGTTTTGTGTCTTTCAACTGAGATTTCTTTTGTTGAGAATGAGGTTTCAACTCATAATAATGAGGTTTATGTGGTGATATTTCTGCTCATATTGATGAGGTTCCAGATGATGTGCTAGTGAGGTGGCGCATATAGGTGACTGGTGGCGGCAGTATGGTGGTCCGGCAATGTGGAAGACTGATTAGAGAAGGAGGGAATTTAGATAAATAGAATGTTTTGTTTGCAAATAAGTCCCTGTACTTATTTTTTCCTTGTACTAAAGACCCGAAAATAAATATATACTTTTTTGACCCCAAGATTTTTAGAAAGGTGTTTTTCCAGAACTTAATCTTATTTTATGGGCCAAATTAAGCCTTGCCTCATGGGTGAGGCTGCCTCATAAGAGAATTTCTCTTTTTCGTATGTAAAATAGGTAGAGTTGTAAATTTACGCTTCATTATTTGTTGAATACAATTTAATTTTCCAAATAAATACAATAGTAACATACTTATAAAAGGGGATTTTAGAAATTTGACATCTAACTAATTTGGTAAGAATGATTTTAGTAGTCATATATACTTTGATTAGATTGATCATATTCAAAAGATCAAGAACGACCTCTTCCCCTACCAGATCTACCACGTCCGGTCCTTCCACGAGAAGAGCTACCACGAGAGGATTCGCCCCTAAAGAAACCTCTACTGGGCGACTCACTCTGGACACGCCTCTGGGAATCACGATCAAGAAGTCCGGCCTCCTGGCGACGACGCATTCGGGTTACTTCAGGATCTTGAGACTCGTAATTGGCATCCATCTTACCAATTCATGCTCGTAGTAAGCTTTGAAATTACGAATGTGACCATAATCATCCCGACCCAACTGTAAGCTTTGAAATTACGAATGTGACCATAATCATCCCGACCCAACTGTAAGCTCATCACGTAACAAGTGTCATAAAACCTTGAAATCTCCAGCTTCTGTTTGATTAATGGTGGTCTGCAACTTCTCAATATACTCGTTCATAACCGCATCCGTGGACCAGGACGATTCCCCATTCTTAAATAGATGCTCGACTCGCCGGGTTCTTCCATCACCACGGGATAAAAGCTCGCCCTTCGAATCGGTATTCTCTTGCTCAATAGCATGTGACTGAGAATCTAATACCTTCAATTGCTCCACTACATCATTGTACTTAGTCTCCAAATCACCGTACTTAGTCGCCAGTTCAACATTAATGGCATATTGCTCATCATACTTGTTTCGTCATCCTTCTCCCTCAAGACGAAAATACTCACATTGTTGAGTGCGGGTATAAGCTTTTCAATCAAAACCTTTTCATTATGTGCAGCCTGGGCGATACTATCTTTCTAGATAAGACACTCATCACGTTTTCGCTCATAGCGAGTCTTCAGTTCACTACTTCGCTGAATAAAGGTCTTGATCTGGGTTCGATGAGTATGGATTCCAATGCTAAGCATAATTGGAAGATTTCTTTTTCCTTTTATTTTTGTAAAAGGACACAATAGATATCGCTCATGGAACAAAAGTTTAAAGTAAAAGTTCATAAAAACAAAAAACTGAACATTATTATTTATTAGTAAATTAGATAGATTGGTTTAATAACAATTAAAAATAAATAAGGTTATTTAAAACTAAACACTAACTATTTATGAACGATAAACTTGGTTAAATTCATATTCAAATTTAGGTCATCTTCAAGTCCGTGTTAAGTTGGATTTGGGTAATTTTCAGATTCATGTTAGGTCGGGTTCGGTTTCGGGTCATCTTCAGGTTCGGGTTAGATCGGGTTAGGGTTAGGTCGGATTCGGGTTTAGGTCGGGTTCAGGTCAAAATTTATCGGTTAAATTTAATTGTCGGGTTGAGATCGGGTCGGATTGGGTCTAGTTGAACCTAATAATTTCTGGATTATGATCGGGTTACGTATCAGATCGAATTGGATTGATCGTGTTGGGTTTCTCGGGATCGGGTCAGGATTGACGGTTAGGCCCAATCATTTTATTCACATTAGGCGCTAAAATTTCCACTTGATATCATTAAATATTTTATTATATGTTATTTACTTCTTTTTTATTTAGACAATGTAAAATTTTGTTCAAGAAAATGTCCATAACGTTTTTTGGCAATTATTAAGAATGATGGTGTCGGTACCCATTCTATAGTGTATTTGCTTATAAATGTGTCCAACCTGGGGTATTACCTATTGGTATTACAACGAGTTGATGCCCCCTCATAATCTCCCTTCGCACTTTCCAAACGCCCTATTTCCTCTCCAAGTAAGTTTCAGCCTCTCCTTTTCTCTTCTTGCTCCGTCACTCCCTTCCTTTTTCACTATGAGCTCTCAACATCTCACCAATTCTTCCTTGGATACCGAGGGGGTCTAGAACCAGTATGAGGTTTCATACAGGACTCCTTCGGACTTTTCGTTCTGCTCCAGGCTCCCCCCCGGGTTCCGATTCAGAGGCCCTCAGCACTTCCCATGAACTTAATGTTCCGGGTCCGGCTGTCTCTGGAGAAGCGGGTTCGCCCCGACCGGGTGTTCAAGTCCTACCCGGGAGGAGCCCCTTGAAGAAATATTTGAGGAAGATGGCGGCGAGGAGGTTCCCCGGGGTCCTACCCAAGGGGTGAAGCCCTCGGGCATTCGGTTCTCGAGCGTCTTCGGGGATCCTCCTTCTTTAGATAAAGTCGTCCTAGATCTGGTGAAGCGTTCTTTCATTACCTTTCCTCTAAATGTTTCTCTTTCAAAAATCGCTCCAAGGGCCTCTGAGAGGGAGGTCGCCTGTATTCCCAAGGTCCATTTTCAGTATGGGCTTAGTCTTCCCAAGGTCCATTTTTAATTTTTATAAGATGCCCCTGACCCAGTTGCATCCCAACGGGGTAGTACTGATTATGGTCTTCCTTCTTAATTGCGCTCGCTGCGCCATCCCTCCTTGTCTCCTTCTTTTTCGGTCCTTCTATGCTTTACAACGCTCACATTCTTCCTTCCTCGGGGTCTTTTCTTTTTCTGTCCGGACCAGGGTCAAGGATTTTCTCGTAGGTAAGCCCCAGTCCGTCAAGGGATACCCCATAAGAGTGTTCTTTAGTTATAGCTCTAGTTTGTATCCCATGCCCTCCTGGAACGATACCCTCTCCCCGGAGGATAAGAAACAGTTGTATTCTCTCCTGGCGGTCATAACCAACGATCACGGGATACTCTGCCTGACCCCTCTTAACATAGACGATTTTTTTATGACTGGGAACGCGGGCTACTACTGGCCTCACGGAATATACCCTTCCGACCTCTTCTCTCTCCCCCGGGTCTCTGTTGTATGGCCTGCTGGAGGTGCCTATTTAAGGGATTTTTTTCTTTTTTTTTTGTTTCCCCTATTTCCTAATTTTAACTGTCTTTATGTTCTTGTTTCTTGGTTTCAGTTCAACCTTCTCAGTACGCGGACGTAATGACTCATGAGGAGAGACCCTCCGGAGAGGACAATCAGCGAGAAGCTTCACGCACGGGGTAAAGATCCCTCCACAACAACAAGTGGGGCCTAACCCCGGGCAGCCTTCTGTTGAGAACCCCCCGGTCATTCAACAGAAGCCCCGCCAACAACAAAGACTTCACCAAAAAAACCACCCGGCCCTTCTTCTTCTCTAGCGGCTCCCTCATCCCAGTCTACTCCCTCCGGGTATTCTCCCGTCCCGGGACGCAAATCCTTCATAAATCATCTGGACTATAGTTCCGGGGCCAGCACTAGGTTCAAGAGGCCCTCTTCGGATGACCTTGGGGGTTCTCCCCCGCGCTCCTGGCAGCAGTCAGATGATGCTCCTATTCCTCCTCCTCAAACTACTCCTCCCCAGGAAAAGGACGAGGTAAATTTCTTCATACTTTGTCATTGTTTCGCTTTTTCTTTTACATGTATACCTAACCCGTATCTTTTCATCAGGTTACCTGCTTTGCCAACTCCCTCATGGGGAACCCTCACTTTGTAGAGGTGCTGAACCAGTCCTACACGAAGTACAGTGCCGGGCTGTTCACTCGAGTGGAGAAGGACCTCTGCGAAGCCATGGAAAAGCTAGTTGGGTATGATGACCTGAAAGCCTACCTGGAGACTTCTCAGAAGAAGCCCGCTGAGGCAGTGAAGAAGTATATCTCCCTTAAGAAGGAGAAGAAAAGCTCCCAGCTTGAGGCGATGAATGATGCAACTAAGCGGCTCCTCCGCTCGGTGGAGTTTGAGAGGAGGTTGGATGGTATTGCCGCTGCAGCAAGTGCTGATGCTTGCCACGAGATGTATTGTCGCCTGCAAGGCTGGCTGCTGGGGCCCGCACGTCTAGATGCTCAAGCCTCCTACTACTGGCCCAAGGCTTCGGATTTACTGAACTACCGCTTCCGCGCGCTCCAGGATGCGGACTTAAAGAGCATAGTGCCTCAGTTGTGGGAGTCGCTTGAGATGGCATCTCGGCTCCCTTCCACTTCAGATATCAGGAAGGTTACTCTTCCTGAGGTTGGTGAGGCCTCTTATCCTGATCCCGGCCCAGAAGAGTTTAATGTTTATGGGGTGGTCCCCGAGACTCCCCACTGGGACAATGGGTATAAGGAATTTTGCGTCGTGCCTGAGAATTTTGGATACCAGGCCGTCAAGTCCACCGAGCATGGCTACTGCGTGGGCCTTGGTGATGCCAATGAGGATCTGCTGTACCAATCACAGAAATCTACCCAGAGAGCGGGATTCCCCAAGCGGCCTAAGGACGAACCCACCGTGGACGCCTCCATTTATGCTAGCCCCTACTGGTCCCCTGCGGATAGCTCAGGGCTGGAGCGGAGATTGGAGGCGGCTCATGCTGTCCCGGAGGAAGAAGTGACCGCTGTGGACAATGATAACCCTAGTCCTTAGCTTTGATCTTACTTAGCTTTTATTTTATTCTTGTAATCAGACTCTCCGGGAAGCATATGTAGAACTCGGACTTAGTGCCCATTTTGATTATAATATAAGGTTCTACTTTATTGAATTTTTTTTTTTTGTAGTTTAGGCCCGATCTAAGGAAACTTCTCCCGTAGGGGCCAGTTCCATATGTGTTTCTGCATCCTAACTCCCCCTCCGGTACCTAGTTCTCCCTCCCCCGGCCCGGATGCCTCCAATGTTCTTTCCTACAAAGGAAGTTGGCGCATTGGAGATTCGGGGGTCAACAGGCTGACCGGGCTATGTCCGAGGCGGGGCTAGGATCTTTTCTCGATGAGTTTGGGTCTATCCAAGCTTTGGTATCTTTCTTGAAGGCGATCAAGAACAAGTTTGGGTCCCTGAATCATTGTTTCAACTTAGCTTCGGACCACATGAGAGAAGCTTTGAATTCTCATCAAACTATAGCTGAGCTCTAGGCCCTCCATGATGATTCTCTGCATCGGACTTCCAAGGAGTTGGGTATGGTATGAGGGGAACTCGAGCGGGCACAGGAGAAGCTTAGGAACCTTAAGACCCGGACCGCGCAGAATAAGTTGATCTACGATCTAGAAACGGAGAATCGTTCTCTTACCCACCGAAACAGGGTTCTTCAAGATGCTTTGTTGGTTGTTCGGCTTTCCTACCACCTTCTTGGGCTTAAGAAGGGATTGGTTGGAGTATCCCCCCTTACGGACATCCCCGCCGAGGTTAGTAGGGTAATCAGGCGTATGGAGGCCGCCCCAGAGAGATTCGTGGAAGGGGCTCCTTGTCATGGGGCATATCTGGATGCCATAGAGTGGCATCGTAAAATAGCAGCGGGGAAGATGAACCTTATCCTCCAAGTCTCCATCGGGTTTTCCGCCCGGGTGGAAGTGGATGTGGCCTACGAACGATATGAAGATATGTCTGTGTCCTTTGACCCGGACGAGTTGGCAAGTAGGATCAAGCGCGTCCAGGATATTGCTGCTTCCGGGGTTACTACCAAAGGGGTGAAGACCGCAGAAGGCGCTCTTATCAGTCGAGAAGAGAAAGGCAAGGGCGTAGCCGAATCATTTCCTAAGTATAAATTTATCTCCTCCGCCGGGGTGAGGCGAATGCGTCTGTCCGGGTCACTTCCGGAGGGGGCCGTAGTTGTCCCCATCCCGGAGCTTAACGAAGAAGAGGCTGAACAATTGGAGGAGGAGCTTGCCTGGAACCAAGCTCCAGATGTCCGCTTCACCGAAGATATTCTGTCCTCCCACTTCTTCGGGGGAGGTTTTCGTCCGGGTAACCCTGAAGGTGCTTCCGACTCGGGCCCTAAATGGATATGATAGTATATAGATAGGAAAACTTGTGTAATAGATAATATAGTTGTTTTCACGTCTGCATATCTGTTCAGTTGTAAATTTAAGATGATCAATATAATATTTGTTTTTGAAATCAATCTTAATATTTCTGCAAAGATCTTGTCATTGCAACTTCTGGCCCCCGGGCTTCATTCGAGCTCCGGGTCCTTTCTAGCGGGGCACCCGGATGGGAGCTACCCATGGGTCCCTTTTAAGATCACACCTTTCTATCTTTCTAGTCCCGGAGCGCGGCCAAACGCTGGGGCTTCCTCCTAGCATATTCATGCTTCTGAGAGGGGGCATATCCATGCTTGGTAGCTGAGGTTTAAGCGGGGCACTCTACTTCCCATAGAACCTTCTTAAGTTAGCTACATAACCCACTCTCCCGGGGTGAAGCCCTCCTTTCGGACCCTTCTGTCATGATACCTCTTCACTCGTTCCTTCACCTTTGCCTCATGAAGTGCAGCAGTTTCTCGCTTTTTTTCCAGGAGATCCAAGTCAAGGCGCCGTTCCTCACTTTCCTCTTCCGGGTGCTGGAATTGGGTCTGGGGGCTTGGAATTCCAATCTCCGATGGGATAACTGCCCCTGATCCATACACCAGGCAGTAGGAGGATTCTCCAGTGGCTGAGCTCTTCATCGTTTGGTGGGCCCAAAGAAAGCTGGGCAACTCCCATATCCAGTTCCCTCTGGCACCCTCTAGGCGAGCTTTCAAGCCGTTGGCAATATTCTATTGGTGACCTCCACTTGCCCATTTGCATGTGGGTGGTACACAGACGTCAGCTTCTGTTCTATCCCATATTTTACACACCATGACTTGAAAGGATCATTTTCAAACTGTGTCCCATTATCTGGGACAATGATCTTGGGGATACCAAACCGGAAGATGATATTTTTCCAGCAAAACTTCACACAGGTTAACCCCCGGATGTTGGTGAATGGTTTGGCTTCTACCCACTTGCTGAAGTAGTCTATGGCCACAATCAAGTACTTGACTCCTCCTGGGGCGGCGGGGAATGGTCACACCAAGTCGATTCCCCATCAGCTGAATGGCCAGGAACCTATAACTCCCATCAGCTCCTCTTGAGGCACATGGATCAAAGGGGCAAAGCTTTGGCATGGGAGGCTCTCCTGAACATACTTTCCTACATCCTTGAATAACGTCGGCCAATAATACCCCAGCCTCAAGATCTTCCTTGCCACCGTGCGGGCTCCCTGGTGGCTCCTGTTGGATCCTTCATGTACTTCCCGGATCAGGTGTTGGCCATCTTCTCTCTCCACACACTTGAGTAAAGGTTGGAGATAACCTCTTTTGTATAGTACAACATTTTGGACCACATACTTGGACACATTCACCCTCAACTTCCTAGCATGCATTATGTCTTCCGGGAATATTCCTTCCTTCCTTCAGGTATTCCCGCATGGGAAGGATCCATGATTTCCCTTCATTCACAGACATCACTTGATCTTCCTCCTGATAACTCCTCCTTCTTTTGATTTCCATGTATAATCTTTGGTTAGGCGCAGAATTTAACTCCGAAGAGGTCAGCTTGCTTAGGCATCCGCCAAACTGTTCTCTTCCCGGGGTATTTGGGTGAGGTTGAAGGTTTTGAACCCGGCTATCAGAGGTTTCACCATCTCCAGGTACTTCTGTAAGCTCCTCTCCCGGGCTTCGTACTCTCTCTTCACCTGTTGCACCACGATCTGAGAGTCACTGTGTGCTGTTAACTCCTTAATCTCCATCTCTTTTGCCAGGCTCAGTCCTGCAATCAAAGCCTCATACTCGGCCTCATTGTTGGTTGTCTTGAAGGAAAACTGAACTGCGTAGGGGTACTCTTTCCCCTCCAGGCTAATCAAGAGTATCCCCGCTCCGCTACCTCCGGAGTGTGCGGACCCATCTACATACAACCTCCAAGTTAGGGTTGTCTTGGCTTCCGGCATCTCCTCCTTCGTCTGTATCCTGGCTTCCGATTCTACCAGGAAATTGGCTAGAGCCTGCCCCTTGATGGCCTTTATTGGCTCGTACTGGATTTCGTACTCCCTCAGTTCTATGGCCCACTTCATCATTTTCCCTGAGGCTTCGGGTTTGAGCATGACTTGTTTGAGCGGGTAATTGGTAAGCACCGCTATGGGATGACCCTGAAAGTAAGACTTAAGTCTTCTTGTGGCATGCACCAGTGCTAGAACCAGCTGCTCCAGCTCATTATACCGGGTCTCTGCCCACCGGAGTGCCCTACTGATAAAGTAAATCGGGTGTTGCTTCCCTTCCTATTCTTTTATCAGCACGACACTCATCGTTTCCCGGGATGAAGCTATATACAGCAGGAGCTCCTCCTCGGGGTTTGGATTTTTTAGGGTTGGCAAATGTTGGAGGTGCTTCTTTAAGCTCTGGAATGCTCTTTCATACTCCTCTGACTACTCAAACGCCTTAGCCTTCCTGAGTATGATGAAAAAAGGTAGTTTCCTTTCGGCCCCTTTTGACAAGAATCGACTAAGGGCTGCGAGGGACCTGTCAAGCATTGCACCTCCTTAGTAGACTTGGGGGAAGTCATCCTGGTTATGACTTCCACCTTCTCCGGGTTGACATCAATACCCCGTCTCGACATCATGAATCCCAGAAACTTCCCCGCCCCTACTCCTATGGTGCTCTTTGAGGGGTTTAGCTTCAAATTGCTTTTTACCAGCTTCTCGAACATCTCCTCCAGGTCTTTCAGGAATGCTCCAAAGGTCCTGCTTTTAACTACCATGTCATCCACATAAATCTCCATGTTTCGATCCACCTGGTCTTTGAAGAGTTTGTCCACCATCATTTGATAAGTAGCCCCTGCATTCTTAATCCAAAGGGCATCTTCTTGTAGCAGAAATTTCCCACGTCGGTGATGAAAGAGGTTTTGGCTTTGTCCGCCTCCTCCATCTGTACCTGGTGATAGCCCTTATGTGCGTCAAAAAAGGCCAGCATCGGGTACCCCGCAATGGCCTCCGCCAGCTGATCCAAGTTGGGAAGGGGGTAGCTATCCTTAGAGAAACACTTGTTCAAGTTTGTAAAATCAATACACATATGCTAACTCCCATCATGCTTCTTCACCAGGACCGGGTTAGCTATCCACTACGGGTAGATAATATCCTCAACCACACCGGCCTTTTTCAACTTCTGTACCTCATTTCTTATGAATTCTGCTCTCTCTGGGGCTAAATGCCTCTTCTTCTGTCTGATTGGCTTGGTCGTTGGGCTTATGTTCAACTTGTGCACCCCTAGCTTCGGTAGCACACCCACCATATCTTCCGGGCTCCACGAGAATATCCCCTGGTAGGGCTGATCACGGTACGGTTAACCTTCCCGTTTCTAAAAAATCTACTAACCGCTCAACTATTCAACGGTTCGGTTAACCTTTAAAATTGACAAATAAAATCAAATAACCTTTGTGCCAGCTAGGTTTACCGGTTAACCTACGGTTAACCAATAATTTTGATAATTCATTAATTATAAAGGCCCTGTTTACTAGAGCTTATTTCTTGATGGTACTGAACTGAACTTAACTGAACTGAACTGAATTGAACTGAACTGAACTGAACTGAACTGAAGTAAAATTGATGTATTGAAAAATGGAATCAGCATGACTGAATTAACCTGAATTTCATCAAATTACATTTCACTGAACTGAACTGAACTGAATTGAACTGAACTGAATTGAACTGAACTGATCTACAGATAAGCTCTTGTAAACAGGGCCAAAATATTTTGAGACACAGTTTAGCATACTACAAAAGCTATATATATATATGAGGGGAATATATATATATATATATATATATGTATATATATATGCCAAGAGTTATATAAAAGTTACATCCAAGAAGAATACAAAAGCTAGCTATATATGCATATTTCCTCATACACCAATAGGAAAGAGGTATACAAAGGCTAGCTACCTAGAGTGAAATGTGGGAGGGTTAAGTTTTGGTAAGGGTTCGGTGCTATTTAAATAGCGTTAGTAATAATAATAATAATATAAATAAATCAATAATTGCAAGATAATCTCTGGTTAGTCGGTTAACTATTCGTGTTGAATATTGAAAACCTAAACCTTAACCGAAAGATCGGTTAGTCAAAAAGTGATAACCTTAACCTAACCCTACGGTTCGGTTAACCTTAAAATCGGCACGGTTCCGGTTGGTTAACCCTAAAATCGGCACGGTTCCGGTCGGTTAACCAGTCGGTTTCGGTTATCCGGTTAGTTTTGCTTAGCCCTACCCCCTGGTACTTCACTAAAAGTTCCTTCAATGCTCCTTTCACCTCCTCCGGGAGATCCTTTCCCACCGTGACCATGCCTATATCTCCTACCTACATCTCTTCTAATTCCTGGCAAGGGGTGTCTCCGTGCACCGCCCCCACCACTTTCTTCGCATCCAGTACCGCCGTTAACATACAGCTCCTTGCTACTGTTTGGCTCCCCCAGATCACCGCCATCCCCTGCGGTGAGGAACTTCATCGTAAGAAAGTATGGGCAATTCACAACCCGAGCTTGGGTTAGCCACGGTCTTCCTATAATCACGTTATACGGGAAGGGAGCGTCAATCACCGCGAAGTTACACAGCACTGAGACTCTCTTGCTCTGATGCTTTTCGTCTACTATGCACACCGTTAGGGGGATGACCCCAAGGGGGGTTTCTGGCTTACCCGTGAACCCTGACAGGGGAGATAAGGAAGGCCTCAGATTCTGCCTTCCTATCCCCAATTGATCGAAGCAAGAGGCAAACATGATCTCCACAGTACTGACATCATCCACAAACACCCTCTTGACCGTCAAACCTTCAATTTTTCATGTTACCACCATTGGGTCTGAGTGGGGTACCTGAGGCGGTGCTGCATCCGCCTCGGAGAAGGTAATAGTGTCACTGGGGCGAAACCTTTTTCCCTGAGTCTCTCCCGGGGGGACATATCATGTCCGGGCCCGGATGGCCGAGACTGACTGAAATGCCTCTCCTATCTCCCTGCTTATTACAATGATCATCTTGTTGGGCGTCGGGGCTGGCTCAACCGCCTGAACTGGGACAGCAGCTATCGCAGACCGCTCGACCGGGCCCCTTTCATTTCCTCTCCCGGGGTTGGTTCTCCATCTTCTCCGGGGTTGCTCTCGAGCTTGGTTTTGGGCTGGGTACTCTTTCTTTGCTTCTACCGCCACGCATTCTCTTAATTTCCCCTTTCAATCAACTTTTTGATTTCGTTCCTTAGTCCGTTGCACCCCTCAGTTGTGTGCACATATGACTTGTGATACTTGTCCAAGTTTTCTTTAGATGGGGTTCCCTGGATAGGCGGTGAGTAGGGGAATAGGTCCTTGTGGATGGAATGTATCTCCGTTCGGGACTTGCTTAGCGGGGTAAAGCTGTCCGCCCTTGCTCGACTCACTGGTGTTGGGCCCGGGTCCCTCCTGCCTGGTTCCGACGCCCTTCTTCTTTATGTTTTTTCTGTGAAAAACCCCTCAGACTCCTCTTTCCTCTTCCGGGTGGCGTCATTGAAAGCAAAGAACAACTGTACTGCCATCTGCGGGGTGTAAAAGGTCTCCGGGATGTTTTCTATCAACTTCTAGAACAACACCACATCTCTTAAGCCGTTTATGAATCCACTTATTACCGCCTTCTCCTGCTGCTTCATGTCAATAACCTTCATGCCATCATCCATGTACCTCCGGTAATACTTCATAGGTCCCTCGGCGACCTTCTTTCGGGTGGCAAGAAGCTCAGTCAATTGATTCCCTTCCTTCTTCAACCCGCCGTAACTGAACAACAAGGCCTTTGAAAAATCATAGTAATTTTTTAGGCTCTCCCGGGGCAGAGAGGTAAACCATAAGAGGCAATTTCCCCTTAGGTAACAGCTCACCAACTTGCATCTCAACTCCTCCGGCATATCCCTTGATACCATCAAGTTCTGATAGGTTCTGACGAACTACTCTGGGTCCATCTCTCCATTGTACGTAGGAATGTCCTCCAGGACTCGAAGCCCCGGGGGCCATGGGTATGCCAGGACCCTAGTACCCAGGGGGAGGTGGGCCTCACCCCATTCCTCCATACTAGCTTTTCCAATCGTGCCTCCAAAGAGTTTGGATCTTGCTGCACCACATGGTAGCCCCTCATCTAGTCGTCCTCTCGGTGGTATCTCTCCGGTACCCGTAATTCAACCCTGTCGACCTATACATTGGCAAAGAATAATGGGCTTGGCTCCCGTATGCCCCCAAGGCATGTGAGCCAGGCAGTTCTCAAGACACATAAGGCGGGACATAACCTGTCTGTCCCTGCCCCCAACTGAAGATTGGATGGTATGGGGGCGCGTGTGGGGCTAAGCTAGATTACTGCCTTACCATGGTTCCTTCCCCCGTTCCAAAGTCCGGGGGGAAAGTTGAGGAGCTCACATGCCCCAGTATCCTCTAGGGTTCCGCAGCTCCATCCAGATCAATCACCTCTCTTTGCGGCTCCTGATAGGGGCCAGGCTTCTGGCCCGCCAGTTCATTCCTCCCCGGGCCTTGGGTGGAGAGTATCCATTGATGGTACAGCTTCTTGTTGGCCCTCATGAAGTCCAACGCGGCCAACTCCTCGGTGTTGACCAACGGCCGCTCCCTCATCCGGAGCTCTGGCCCCCGGGCAGCCGGGTTGTAGACCAATGGCTGCTCCCTCGCTCGGGGCTCCGGCCCCCGGGCAGTCTGGTTGTCTCCTCCCGGGGTTGAAGTTCCTCCTGTTCTCTCTGGTCTCCATCCTCTGATTCCGTCCTGTGGCACTCCCGGCTCACGCTGGCGTCTCGCCTCAGCTTGCAACTGCCTGAGGGTCACGTTGTCTTCCGAGGGAGGGGGCGGCTGTCCCCCTGGGGTACGGTGTTCTTTCGTGGCCTTCCTGACCATCTTCTCATTGGCTCCATCTCACGAAGGTGGAAACTTAGTCGGTCCCACTGGGCTTGGCAATTTGATACTACTCAACTCCGTAGGTCCTCTACGCGATCCGGGGCTCCTCTGGGGGAGGTCTTCGGAGGACCTACAAAACAGACCCCGGGGCTACCCAGGGGTAGTTGCTCCGGTGTGATGATGAGATGGGGGAAGTGGAAGAGGGAAATCGTACGATAAAGCTCTCAATCAGGAATAGAGAGATAAAAGTCACATACCTGATTCACTATTTGGAGTTAGTATTTATAGTAGAGCCTCCCTACACAAGATAAGGGTGAGGACCACTTCATGTTTGTCGTTTTCCCCTGGACGGACGTGCCCGCCTGGCAGTTGATCCATTGTCTTCCGGGTTGGGCCGGGAGCAGACCTTTCGGCCCATCTTAGTATTAGGGCCGGTGTTATCAAATAGTATATTCTTCTCAGATTGTAGGGGTTGTAAGATGAACAAGTTAGAGAGAAGGTCTGAGAACCTTACCAGCTCATGTTTCGTCAAATAATCAGTGATCTTCCCTTGGACTGTTCACATGATCCAGGGGATGTATTAGAGTGGTCAAATCGTTGGATGTCGAGGTCGTTCGTCGAAACCTGCAAAACAGAGCCCTAGAGCTACCCGAGGGTAGAAGCTCTGATGTGATGATAAGATTTCTTATATTGAAAGGTGTAGAAAACCCTAACAACAAAGTGTTTAGAGTAAGTGAACATACCTGATGCCATTGTCGCCTTGCCTTGAGGTATTTATAATAGCTTGTTTAGCAAGAAATTGGGTACCGATGACTCATCGTGGAGTGTCACCACTGTGTACTATCGGGCGAGCTAATCCACGTGTTTGTACGATTTGGCTCCCTTTTCTCGTTCCTCATCACGTGACTCGGAAACTACCCAGAAGGTAGCAACTTGGTGAGTCACTGGTATCATCACCAGCCAATGAGCTGCTTCCTGAAACGTATGCAAACAATGTACCACCAAGGGAGCTAAAAATTCATCAACCATGGTTTTATCTACATACCTTATGTCATTTCGTGTGTCGGATACCATCGCACAACATTAGTATCAGTTCCATTTAGTTACGGTAAAAAACAGTTGTGAAAGTGAGAAGATTATACACGAAAGTGAGAAGATCAGCGACAATACACTGAATGATCATGTTTAATACTCCCTCCGTCCCAACCGAAACTGCACACTTTTTAGTCAATTTTGTCTGGACATGTTTGACCATAAATTGCAATTGTCATATGTGCTATAATAATATTATATGGGATATGGTTAGATTCACAATGCGCTCTATTTTTTAGCTATAAAAGTTTTAGACCATAATAATGTATAAAAATAAAGTTATTCACGGTCAAATATGCTCTGAAAAAATTGACCAAAAAGTGTGCAATTATGGCTGGGACGGAGTGATATGTAAAATGTCGAGGTTGAAAGTGAGAATATTAACATTGTCCCTAGTATCAATTGAGACTTGTCTCAAAGGAGACATTATCTTTTAATTTTATATATATATATATATATATATATTAATCCTAATTAGAGGATTATGAATTATTTTCCGGAATAACTCAAAAAACAAAATCCTAGTAATTTAATGGTTCCATTTAGTTACGGTAAAAAACAGTCGTGAAAGTGAGAAGATTATACACGAAAGTGAGAAGATCAGCGACAATACACTGAATGATCATGTTTAATATCACTCTGTCCCAGCCATAACTGCATACTTTTTGGTCAATTTTTTCAGAGCATGTTTGACTGTGAATAACTTTATTTTTATACATTATTATGGTCTAAAAATTTTATAGTTAAAAAATAGAGCGCATTGTGAATCTATCTATATCTCATATGATACTATTATATCACATATGTTAATTGCAATTTACGGTCAAACATGCTCAGACAAAGTTGACTAAAAAGTGTGCAGTTTCGGCTGGGACGGAGGGAGTATGTAAAATGTTGAGGTTGAAAGTGAGAATATTAACATTGTCCCTAGTATCAATTGAGACTTGTCTCAAAGGAGACATTCTCTTTTAATTATATATATTAATCCTAATTAGAGGATTATGAATTATTTTCCGGAATAACTCAAAAAACAAAATCCTAGTAATTTAATGGTTGCATGAAAACCATGTTATCAACACAATCAACACTAGTGGAGGGAGAGAGGTTTAAAGGCGGTTCCAACGTACCAGAGAAGGCACAATGGAACCGCCTTCTGTGGCCGTGCCGTAAAACGGAAATAATTTAAGGCGGTTCCATGAACCGCCGTGGTTGTTTACGTACTTTCGAACTCGCAAACTACGTTCGGTCAAATACTTTCGATATCGCATGTATCATAGCCATCGGGGTGTTTAGACATATGCGTACGATATCGATGGTATTGAGAGCTGAGTTTAGTATACATTCGAGTTCGACAGCCTAAAATATAATACTGGGGTTTCGATATCGAGTATGTCTGAAATATATATTCGATATCGAAACTAGAATTGAAATTTGAAATCTAAGAACATGACTTGTCGTATTCGAAACTCCATGCACCATACTTCGATATCGCAAGTATCACAGCCACCTGGGTGTTTAGATACATGCGTACGATATCGATGGTATTGGGATGTCAGTGTAGTATACATTCGAGTTCGACAGCCTACAATGAACGACTGCAGTTTCGATATCGAGTGTATCTGAAATATATATTCGATATCGATAATGTAATTGAAATTTGAAATCTAAAAACATGACTTGTCGTATTCGAAAGTCCATAAACCGTAATTCGATATCGATTAATTACTATATGAACCAAAACTCAAATAAACTTGTGGCGATATCGAATATATGTACGAACCTCTTCGATATCGTAATAAGCTTTGAAGATCCATGGAATTCACTACACGCTTTCGATATCGCAACATGTGTTTTAATCCAACGTAATCGAATTGATTAAAATCCTAACGACGAGCGGCTGATATCGCAAGCAAATTCGGCTGAAGCTCTGTCACAAGACCAGAGACACATGTCGATATCGTATGAGTTATGTGATGTTTGCGCTATCGAATATTATGTCGGTTATAATGTTCGTGCGATATCGTTAAGGTTAGAAAGGGAACGAATAATATACGCGATACCGACAGTAAAATTCGGCTCAACCCCTGCTGCAATGCCCGAATATGGTGACGATATCGAAAGTGTTGTCTGTCATATGCACAGGAGATATCGAAACCTATAATTCCAATATTTTCGAGTTCGAAACGGATAATTCTAATATTGCGCTTTCGAAAGTTACATCTGCCCAGACAACCAAAAGCTACACTAATAGATAAAATCCAAACCACATGTAACATTAAACTAGTCTATGATAGCAGAACAACACAACTAAATTATCATTTAACCTAAATCTATGCTAGGAGAAACGGGGATGATATTACCCGACCACGAACCAATATAAGGTGGCGTGCGAACTTATTTCTTGCATCATTCAATTCGGCCATAGTGTAGGGAGTTTGGTCATCTTCAAAAATCTACATTTTTGTGATATAATAAGGAAATTAAAAAATCGATGTCAAGTTATATTCCAAAGTTTAATGAGAGATGAAAAAACTAGATGATGAAGAAAATGAGCCTACTTGACGGAGATCAAGATTGTCCAACGTTAGAGAATCAACACACTTGTCGGTAAATATGAATGTGTAGTAGCCACATTCCCAAGTAGATCGTTGTCTCTTGTACTTTGTTGAGTTGAAAATCCAAAACGGTAGTTAGACAATGAAATTATGTCTAAAACATTAAAAGCAACACAAATGAAATTGCTTACCGTTATTTGTATGAGTTCAAAAGATTGAAGGGTATTATCATTAACCTCATGCATAACCACCTCGACAAGATCGGCGAAGGCTTTGGTTGGTGGAAAGTTTAGAGAATCAATCCAATAAACTCGCTTTTCCTCGGGTAACATAGCAACAAAACGCCAATGGCCACTAGTACAAAATTGACAACATTATTAGGTTTTAAATAAGACAATAACATAAGTTATCAACCCGGAAGTATATAGAAAGATGATTACCCTTCTAGGTAGGGGCCTATGAATATCTTCTTGGTTTTCATACGAAGTAAATTGGTAAGATAAGCACGTTGGCTTGTTGGTGCCTTGCCTTGAAATATAGTCATGGATTGGGGACAAAAGAAACCTATCCAATCTTTTTTCTTTTGCAAAGACTTGTGATGCATATAGCTAATAGTGTAATTGTAAAAAATTAGTACGGGATTTAAAGGTAAAAATAATATCATGCAAAATGAATATGAGGAAACTTACGTTTGATGTAGTGATAGTATAGTGGAGTCCAAATCCAACATATGCCAAAAATCTTTGAAATCTTGCAAAGGAACCTTCAAGTCCCTCCTCACTCCGAACACTTGCTCGTTACCCGAAAATTGACATATCATATTTATGTCTTTGTGATCCAAGTACTCATGTAATGTTCTAACGAACATAGGGAGTGACCTCAACAATTCAAGTGTTTGCTTTGCGTCAAAAGAGGATGGGTATTTTTTTAGCTATTGTTGGTTTCTTCAACTCGGAAGGTTTTTTCCTAACCGGTATGTCACTACAATTTCCATCAACTATCAACCAACGCGGCCAAATAACAAACCGGCTCACCGCTTGCCCTACCCTAACGATGTCCCCTTCGGGCATTGGTAAAAGTGCCATTTTGTCTATCGCCCTACCTATCCCAACTTTACCAAATCCTACGGGAATGGCAAGTAAATGGTGTGTGCGCATTCCCTCATCAAAAGTTCCATTAGCAACATGTTTTGGGGGTTCGTTATCACCAACATCAATGAAGAGCTTGTATGTCAAAATCTAATGAAATTTAAAATTCAAAGTCAATACTCACGTAAGATTAAATAAATTGACATTGTTAGTGTAGGGATTACCTTAATGGGGGTTGGCTTGGAAGTGATTTCTTTTGCTTTTTCAACGTACCGTTGCTTTGGCTCCAAGTCCACATTTCCATTGATTACCTCAAGTTCTTCGTTTATTGGAGAATGATGTGATCCCCTTGACGATGGACGTCGCTCACCAACAACGACACACTCTTTGGGTGGATGGACGTAACCAATTTGTTGAGCCATTCCTCGTAGCTCGTTTCGCATATCCTCAATCTCAATTCTTTGCTTCTCCATTGATTCGTTTTGCAAGAGGATCGTCTTCTTGGCTAAATATAGTTCCGATGGCTTGGAATTTCCGTTACTTCGCTTAATGCCAAAAGCATCTCGTTGACTCAAGTGGCGACCTACCCCCCTTGCCCTCCCGGGATGATCTTTACCAATTGCTTTAGTCAATATATCACACTTACCTACGGGTGCAAATAGACCTTCTTTTTCTTGAACCACAATTTCATCCTATAGAGATATTATTCATTATTTGGATATAATCACAACACATATATTAAATACAAATAAAGTGAATGAACAAAATAAAACATTATTACCACTTTTTTTGCAACTTGTTCAACTTCGGTCGTTGAGTAATTTCCACCGTCCTTCATCCTTCCTCTAACAAACAATTCATGGCGTGGAATGTCATCATGTTTCAATGGTACCACCTTCTCGAGGGCCTCTTCTAGGGTCATCCCTCCCTCAACCAATTTTGTTGTGTCCACTTCGCATCTCTCTTTAGATATCTTCTTTCCCACCCCTATATACCCCGACCTACTCATAGTATGATAGAGTTTATTTGCCTTTGCACTTTTGATTTTCACATATCGGGTACCCTACAATAAACATGATTGTGTTAGTATAAGTTAAAAATGAAATGAAGGCACACATAACAAAAGTTATAGACTAACATCCGCTTCATGATCAAGAGTCCTTTGCTTGAAAGTTTCCCAACTTGATTCGAGAATACCATTGTATTTGACTCGAGGATGTTGACCAACTCTTTTCCCTCCCTCGTATATGTACTCCTTGGCCAATCTATACTTGAAGTCTCGGCTAGCCTTGGACACTATGTTCAAAGCAATTTTTTTCACGGCTTCCTCATCCGATGCATCAATCTCAAAGGGTTGCTTGTATCAATAACATTGATTGCGTTAAAAAATGGTGCAATAAAAAAACATAGTACAAATTGATAATGAAGTAAAGGTTTTGGTAAAGATGTACCTTACACTCTTCATATAACTTGTCCCTTTTATCTTGGTCGAGTTCCTTCCACGAAATTAATTTTATGTCCACTCTTGTTCTACCTTTGCAACCACACCAACTTGACCACAACGCCCTCTCATCCGATATAGCTACACCATGACGATCAAAACTCATTGGTGTCTTAATATGGTTATCCCAACGCCTTTGAACAATCCGGCAATGCTCTTGAGCAACTTTGCGACTACTAAGTTCGTTTGCTACAATATTTGTATTTTTGCTATTGTGTTTACTCTTCTTCTTCGGTTGCTCATCGTTAGCATCCTTTGCACGTTTATTGTTAGCCATATTAAGATCCCTACAAATAGAAGTACATGACAATAGACATGTTCTAGCTATGAACTTATGTCAAAATAAGTTCTCCCAACAAATACTCATACAACATATAGAGGCATAAATTAGTAATACCTTAGTCCATGTTAAGATGACATTAGAGCACAACACATTTAATTAAAGCTTAACCCAAAATGGAGAAAAAAACTCAAACCCTAGGTTTTCAAAAAAAGAAATTGACTACTCACCGTTTGTAGTAATTGATGTCTGAAGTGTACCACCCAACCTTCTCAATGAAAGCCCATTCAATGAACACAACCCTTTAGGTCTTAAGAACCCTAAAGTGTCAATGTGGAGAAATGGATGAAGATTGACCAACAAACCCTCAAATTTCAATAAAGATAGTTGAAAATCATTGCAATAACACAAATATGATGGATTGATTGAGAGATATAGAATAGATGATGTAATGGGAGGGAAAAATTGATGGAAGAGGTGGGTAGAGGGTTTGAAACCCAATAAATGCGCTTACACCAATTATTTTGGCGTTTGGATGTTTTTGGGTGTGTTTGACCCGACGAGATTGCAGCTGACTCGCATTAAATGCGTCCAACCGATAATACTTTCGATATCGAAGGATAAATTCGTTTGATTAATAAACCTTTTCGACTTCGAAATTTCTTTTTCATGGGTTAGGGTATAAGGTCAATTAGGGTCAACGTGGGTTTCCACATGGATAATACCCACGTTGGTTGCGATTTCGAAAGGTAAATGTTAATACTTTCGATATCGATGCAGTACTGATAAAACTATTCGACATCGAACATCCTTTTGAGGGTCTAGGGTTTAAGGTCAATGAGGGTCAACGTGGGTAGTACTTGGTTTAGTTGCGAGTTCGAAATTCTAAGTTCTACATTTGCGATATCGAATATAATTTAACAAATTTTACACAAATATGAGAATTATATATTTGCAAAATTAATAAATTATTTATTTTAAATTATATTGTATTGGATATGTGTCATGTTATTGTATTGATCCAAGCTTGTTATAATATAATTGATTAATATGTTTGATTATTAATTTCATATTTCACAAAAACTATGATTGGGATTTTATAACCAGTAATTTAGTACTTCGACATTAATATGATAGATGGTGTTATATTATGTATAATTTTATTGGATATTTCATTGATTGATTGCACTAAATAGATTACTATGTAATATAGTCCATAGTTTGGTTTGAAGTACATATGTTGCTCATTACTGTGTTGCGTCTAAGTTTGTTGTTCGTTGAATGCATATATGCTAATAGTTGATTACCAATCTATATTAAAACCATGTTCATTTAAATTCACTAAGACTAATATTGTGTTTAAAATTAAAATTAATAACGTGCAACATATTTAAGTTCATCGAGTTAGCGACAAACTAATAACTTTATAAAGTTAAAAAATAGTAACAATGTATTTTTTTTTTACATTGTATTGGATCTTAAATAGCATTATAACTTATACTACAGTATACAAATATAAAAGTTTCGCATCTAATATTATATATGAAAAAAAAGAAATATTAAATAAAACTCATGGTTTATAAGAATCTTCGATATCGATATATTAATATTATGAGAGAAGTCGAATTCGATATCGAAAACGTAACGTAAATTTGTAGCGATATCGAAACAATAATGAATATAACTTTCGATATCGCTACAACAATCTGCTCATGCCCTGTGACATGGAGCGAATAGATCTTCGATATCGAAAGTGGTGTGACTATATAAAAAAAAAAGCGGATTTCCTGAAGTTCAAATATTTTCCCCCAAATCTTCGAAACCTAATAGTCGATTTTTATCAAATTCGATTTCGAATTTCCACCTAACCCACCGGAATCATGGTTCGTGAATCAGGAAGAAGGGAGGTACAAACCCGAAACCCAATTCCGAGGCAGGCAAAAGGGAGTGGTAGGGGTACAGGTGCCGGTCCGAGCGTGACTCGCGGTGGCGCCACCAGTAGAGGTAGAGGTCGTGGAGCACAGGGGCGGCCGGAACCAGAGGGTAGGAACCGAGGAAATGGGGAAGAGGAGCGGGATGAACCCGAGGGGAGCAATGCTAGTGGTCAAAACTCCAATCCAAACCCTAGTTCCAACCGACGTGTTGTCAAGGAAACCTTCATCGACACGGCCGCTTCTGAACGCTATCATGAACGGCTACATAGGAAGGTTATCATCAGCAAGGTATTCAAAAAATCCCAATTAGATAATGATTTGAAATTTGATTACGTTTTGAAGTGGTTTAGACCCCATCACTTGGATGGTTTGTTGTTATTGGAAGATGAGGCCTATCATGAAGAGGTTCTTCAGTTTTATGCTAATTTTAGGAAGAATGGGAAGATGTATTCTACTAGGGTTAGAGGAATAGACATTCCAGTTAGCATGTTCACTATCAACGAGGCTATAGGATGTCCTTATGTGGACGATAGCTTCTTGAGGGGTACGGATCCTAATGGTCCATATGACATGTTTGTCCAAAATAGCTTTGTCAAAAACATTGATATTAAGCTCCCTTTCAAACTGCATAGGATGGCCAAAAAATATTTTAACATTCCAAAAGAATTTGGCTTGGGAAAACCTAAACCCGACTACAAGATAGGGGAACTAACCGGTGAGCAAAGGCTTGTGTACGAGTTCATTGCTATGAATGTATTCCCTAGCGGAGGTCATCCTTGTGAAGCAACAGTCCACAACATCATGCTCTTCTACTTCATCATGGAGGAGCATAAGATAAACCCCGGGTATGCTATTCTCCAATACATGGCAAAGGCAGCCAAGAGTTCAAAGTCGCGACTTCCTTATGGTCGATTGATAACGGCATTGATCCGCAAACAAGGGGTGATACCCGAAGGTTTTCCCTTAGCATCCGAGTACTATGACCACGGGTGGTTGGTCAAGAAGGGGCTTGAACTGAAGGAAGATGGTAAATATGGCCCAAAGGACCCGAAGAAGAAGAGGTTAACTCCTGGTAAGCATTTGTAATTTTGTGTAATTACATGTTTTAATTTTATTAATTTTATTATTTTATAATTAATACTTCATGAATTTGTTTAGGCCAAACTCGGAGGTGGCAATCTCACTTGGACCGTCAGCTAAAACTGCTTGAATCAGAGATCGAAGCAAGGAATAAGGCATCGGAGCAATTTGAAAATGAATTGAAAAGAATGGGAGACATTTTTGGCTATCCGATGGACATAAGTGCAGGTGAAGGAGAGCCATCATATGAAATTGATGAAACCTTCGACGTTAATGCTAGAGTTGTGCATTCCGACAATGATAGTGATGATTCCAATGAGGGTGAGAACTTTGAGCGTGACAATGACGAAGAGTCAGAAGAGGAAGAGGAAGATGATGAGGAAGAGCAAGAGGATGAGGAAAGGGACCATGAAAGGGAAGGTGACCAAGATGATGAAGATGAAGAAGGAGATGAAACTGATGGTTCATCTGATGAGGAAGATGATGGTGACCTTGATCATAGTAAAAGGAGGCGTACAAATGCCGATGACGGCTCCGGTGCCAATGGATCCTCTTCTGATGATGATGCCGATATTGGAGGCCAAAGCGCTGATCGATTTCAAGTACAATATCGCAAGTGATTTAGCTTGACTGAATGTGTAATTGCTTTTCTTTGTCTTGAACTTTCTTTTGCACTTTAGTAGGTGTTTTTAAATGTAACTTGAATGATGGTTGGGAATTTGATTAACCATGATGGTTGTTTTGCTCTTTAATGTTTTTTATGTAGTATTCGTATAAGTTAATTTGCACTTTTCAGAAATACATTATCAAAATGAGTTTAATAGTTCCAAAAAAACTGTATTTTTACGATATCGAAATATCTATCAAACACACTTTTCGATATCGAACGAATAAATTTTTATGTTTACGATATCTCTAGTTGATTCGCTACAGGTAACAGAGATATGGCCTCCTGAACCTTCGATTTCGAAAGTGCATTCCGGTATTAGTTTTAACATTGCGATATCGCTTTCTCCTTAAATACATCTTCGATATCGCAAGATTGGTTCTTCTTTGATGAATTTAAACTTTTAAAAAACTCTAAGTGTCGTGCGATTTCGCAATGGGTTTCGGTTAACCGTACGTCAACGTTTCATAACACACATATCGATATCGCAAGTGTGTAATGGTACGTTCGATATCGAATGGAGTACAACTATATAAAAAAAAAACACGACACATAAGCCCAGAAATCCCCAAATTCGATTTCAGAATAGACGAACCCTAATCTCCCCTCAAAATCAATCAATTCATCCACAATCCAAGGAGAATAGCCGGCGGCGCAATGAAGAGGAAGTACGTTGCTACCAAAACTCCCTATCAGAGGTTTGATTCTCGGAAGTTTGTAAGTCAACAAGCTTTCAAAAAGTATAAATCTTTTACCAATAGTTCTTCTTTGATGAATAGCTATGTTTTAGACTTCAATAAGATGCAAATGTTGGGATTGACTGATATAATGAGCTTGTTTAATCATCAAGGTTTGAATGAACTGTTTGCTTTGAATGATGATTCGTACTTGGATGAAACTAGTCAATTTTATGCTAATGTGATTGAGAATGAGGATAGTGGATTCACTACTAGGGTTAATGGGATTAAGTTTGACATTAGCCCTAGTAAAATCAATAAACTCTTGGGTATTAGGTATAGGAATGAGACCCCTGTTAGGGTTTATACTAGTGGTTGTTGGCCTAAAGAAGTACGGCAAGGTAGGCTAAACCCTAAGGACATGGGGCATAAGTACTTTGGTATGCCTGCTAATAATCCCAAGAAGGCTAGCGACTATAAGATAGCCGACCTTGAACCTACATCGCGAATTATTTATGATATGGTTGCTAGAAATGTGGTGCCAAAGGGGGGAAAGGACTCGGAAGCAACTTATAGTAGCCTGTTGATGTATTTTTACATTAGGGAGAAACGGCTTTTTAATGCTGGGTTTGCAATAGTTAGTCACATGGAGGCGGTGGCAAATAGCAAGCGACTTGTTACATGCTTGCCTTACGGTAATCTCATTGCGAAAATCTTGAAGACGCATGATGGATTTGAATTTACAACAAGGAGTGACCCTACTCCATGTAAATACTATGATGAAATGTACTTTACAAAGAAGAAGTGGGCTCTTGTTGAGGGGAAGTGGGAGAAAACAGTCTCCTCAAATACCAATGATTCCGAAGAAGGTAATTCAATTATTTTATGACTTTTTATTTTATTTGTTGGATTATTTGGAATTTGCTAAGGTTACTAAAATGTTTGCCTTATTTTTTTATAGTTGATGGTGGAGAAACCTTTTTCCAGAACCAATTATCAACACTCATAAGGCTGAGAAAAGCAGTGAAGCTTGGGAGTCAAAGGATATGGCGCAATACGAACATATTGCGAGGTTTTATGACAGCTCATGAAGTGTCCAAGTCGGGTGATGCATCCACTTCTAAAGCAGTTCCAACTGGCGTGGATGGAACTTTGAATGAAGAGCAAGAAACCTCAAAAGCAAGTGGAGAGCCGGAGACTATGCAACCCCAAACTGAGATACCCGAACAAGAAGAAAATACTGAAGACGACTTTGACATTGGAAAGCACATTTTATTTTAATGTTTGAGGTTTCATAGGATAAAAGGCCTTGTAATTTTTTTTTAAATGTTTGTATGAATAAAATTTGCTTAAATTGGTTTGATTTATGATGACTTATGTTTAAGTTTGTGTCAATTTAATATTAATTAACTTCTGCCAATCTGGACAATTTTACATATAATTTCGATATCGAAATATGTATCGGTAGGTATACCAGGGCTTAAAAAGAAGTTAATTTCGATCTCGAAAACAATAGAACGGTTTATGCGATATCGAAAATATATAAGTTTACCCTTTCGATATCGATAGAAGTAATCGGTGCGTCTCACAGGGATTGAGAAGAACATTATTTCGACATCGAATAAATAGTCGAAATTGTATACGATATCGAAAACATATAAGTTCTAAAATACTTGGTCAGTATTAAAAATAAGTCGATATCGAAAGACTGAATATTACCATTACTGATATCGAAAATGCATTCGTCCAAATATAACTTACAAAAATTTACCAATCTACTTCTTTTTCATAGGATTCTTTCTCTTCCTCTTAGATACCTTACCTGTATTAGTAACCCAAATACCCTCATCATGATCAACGCGAGCAATGTAACGCTTCAAGCTCACTTCATCTTCCAATAGCTTGTCTTCATGTAAAAGAAAATCTAATGGGGAATTTTCGTCGGTCATATCATCATGTTCTCTCATTTCATCATCAACAAAGGATTTCTTCCCTCCGACAACAACTTCCCATCGAGGGTCGACTGGGTCAGTAACATAAAATACTTGGTCAGCTTGGACGGCCAAAATGAATGGATCCTCTTTTGAACCTTGTCGAGCACGATCAACGAGAGTCATGCCTAAACCTTCATGCTTTATACCGCGCCTTTCATCCACCCAAATACATTTAAAAACGGCTATTCTCAAATTCACATAATCAAGCTCCCAAATATCGGTTATAGTGCCAAAAAACATCTTTTTCTTCAATGTTCCATCTTCTAGTGAATCTGAAATATTAGAAACCCCACTATTCTGAGATACACCATTATCATCCATATCTTTTGTCCCAAAGGTATATCCATTTATATCATATCCACCAAAGGATCTGACTGTACCAAGAGGGCGACGAGATAACCATTTCACAGTTTCAGAATGAACTCCAGATTCAACATGATTTTGTAGCCAACATGCAAACGTTCGATTGTGCTCGTCTAGCAATCCCTCTTCGGTCAAACCACTATTCACCTCGAGTAATTCCTTCATATGAATGTCTACATAGGGAGCAATTTCTTTATGATTCCGGAGAACGTACACATGAGCTTTAATGAGATCATCAGCCGATGGTTGGAACATGCGATTGTGCCTCAATCCATGACCATCCAACCTACTTTCATGTCTAGAGTTGGGAACACCAATTGTATCAACATCTTTTAGGTAGTTTGTACAAAACTCAATTACCTCTTCGGCGACATAGCGTTGTACAATACTAGCATCAGGACGGTAACGATTTTTCACAAACAACTTGAAGATCTTCATGTACCGTTCAAATGGATACATCCACCGTAAAAAGACCGGTCCACATAGTTTGATCTCACGGACTAAGTGAACAATCAAATGAACCATGATGTCAAAAAATGATGGAGGGAAGTACATCTCCAACCGACACAAAACCTCCACCACCATTCTTTGCAACTTGTCTAACCTCCGATGACTAAGACTTTTCCGACAAATAGCCTTAAAAAAATAGCAAAGCTTCGTAATAGCATTCCGCACATGCATCGGGAGGGAACCTCTAATTGCAATGACATTCAACTCTTGCATCAAATTGTGACAATCGTGTGACTTCATACCCGCCAACTTAAGTTCCTTTAATTGGACACAAGACCTAATATTGGAAGAATACCCCGTAGGAACTTTGACCGACTTCAATGTGTTACAAAAACTCTCCTTCTCTTTCGTCGACATTGTATAACAAGCCGGTGGTAAGTAAGACTTGTCTCCTTCCTCCACAGGTGCGAGCGAAGGTCTTATGCCTAAACTCACCAAATCTAGACGTGACTTCAACCCATCCTTTGTTTTGCCCGGGGTGTTCAACAGTGTACCGACCAACGCGTCACACACATTTTTTTCAATGTGCATGACATCCAGACAGTGAGTAACCTCTAGGTATTTCCAATATGGCAAATCAAAAAATATTGACCTTTTTTTCCAACTACCACTATTTTTTGCAACCTTTTCCTTTTTTCCATAAACATGTCCCAACTTCTCCATGGTTTGGAGGATTTCAACGCCAGTTGGAGGAATGGGTTCTGGATCGGTCTCAATTTTCCCATTAAACCATTTTTTAGCAAACCTCCATGGATGATCTTCAGGAAGGAATCGCCGATGACCAAGATAAACCGTTTTCCCACCATTTTTCAATTGACAATGACTTGTGTTTTTCTCACAAATTGGACATGCAAGGTGACCTTTCACTGAATATCCTTTTAAATTGCCCAATGCCGGAAAATCATTAATGGTCCACATCAACATCCCTTTTAACTCAAACTTCTCATCCCCACGACTACCATCGGCTATCGATACACCCGAGTTGAACAAAGACCTCAAATCTTCAATGAGTGGGGCAAGGTAAACGTCAATGTCATTTCCAGGCTGTTTCGGTCCTGATATCATCATTGATAGCAACACATATTTGCGTTTCATCATCAACCAAGAAGGTAGATTGTAAATAACCAACATCACAGGCCATGAACTGTGTGTGCTAGACAAATTGCCAAACGGGTTCATACCATCCGTTGATAACCCTAGTCGGAGGTTTCGGGGTTCTTTCCCAAATTCAGGGTATAATTCATCCATTTTTTTCCACTGTTCTCCATCCGATGCATGACTAATGATGTCATCACCCCCTCGCTCCCTCTCTGCATGCCAAGTAAACAGTTTCGCATCATCAGGGTTTGCAAACAACCTTTTCAATCTAGGCACAATAGGAAGATACCACATTACTTTTGCGGGTGTTTTCTTATCGCTAAATGTACTCTCTTCATCCCCAACTTTGATTAATTCTTTATCCTTTACTTTGTATCGAGACTCCCCACATACTAGACAATTATTCAATTTTTTCTCCTCCACCGACCTATACAACATACAATCATTAGGGCATGCATGAATCTTCTCCAATTCCATTCCCATTGGACACAAAATCTTTTTTGCAGCATATACTTTATCGGGCAACAAGTTATCAACCGGAAGCAATTCTTTAACAATACCAAACAACTCCGTCATCCCTTTATCGGTAATCCCATGTTTCGCCTTCAAATTCATCATCAACAATGTTGCCGCCATAATACAATGCCTAGACCCCTTGTATAATGGTGTTTCTTTATCATTCATCATTGCCGTTAGAACACTAGGCTTATTAACAAATTCCCTAGCAACATCTTCTACCATCTCACCAAGATAAGCATCATATTCCATGTCTTCACTACCAACATCAATTTCGGGAATAATTTTGTCAACTACAACTTCACCATGCCAAATCCATACCGTGTACTTAGGGTCAAAACCCCTACAATACAAATGTTCACGTAAAACCATCGCATCATCATAATAGGCATTGTTCTTACAATCTTTGCATGGACATCTAACACCTTCAACATCTTTCATCTTTGCATCCTCAAAACCAACATGAATAAATTCCTCTATCAAACCACGATACTCAAGGGACAATCTATCATTCCTTCTAATAATTTCGAGTCTTTCCATATCTACAACGTCCAACTATTGCAAAACTCAATCAAATTGTTAAACAACAAACTCCTATGCAATCAAGGAAAAAAACAATGAAACAATCATCAAACTCACATACAATTAAATGGTAAGGTTCAAAACTCAAAAAAACTATACAAATTTGATACCTTTAAGTTGATCATTATGGTATGAATCAACCCAACAATTTTATGAACCTTCAATCCCTTAGATTGGAGTTTGGAATCCGAAATCAAGTGTTGGAACAAAATACCCACACAAGAAAAAAACCTAAGTTTTGAGGGTTGACCAATTTAAAACGCAATTTTGCGCAAACAAGATATATTTTCGATATCGAAGGTTTATAAATTATAGCCCCATAGGTCATTCGATGTCGATAGTACTTGATCAATACCCTAAGCAGAATGATTTCGATATCGACAAGTGTTTTAAAACAATATCGATATCGAATTCATATTCTCCTAGTCTCTGTCAAGAAGGTCGAACTAATTTGCGATATCGAATTTTTATGTTAACATCTTCGATATCGTATACAATATATGAGACTTGTTTCTGTAAACTCAAAAGTTTAATTTCGATTTCGACCTTAACCTGTGTAAAGATTCGAAGTCGCAATGTGGTAAATTTTGATTTCGATATCGAAAGTATAGTATCCCTGAGTCAGTAGACAAAGAGACTAAAAATATCTTTGACCCTCATTTCTTGTTTGCTCCGTCCAATTAATCACATGGGACCATAACTATGTTGGGAAGTCTATTTTATGGGATCTCAAGCATCATTTTCATCCAAGCCTTTTCTTTTCTTCTTTCTTCCTCCTCTCCTTGTCAACAAATACTCATATAATGGCGGGCAATAGCAATGTATCCCCTGCTGAACAAAGAAGGCTAGCAATGGAAGCAAGGATTGCAAAGTTGAGGACTGATAGGATGAGAGGTATGAATTAATACTCAACATAGTGCTGGATCCTCAATGATTTTACATTTTTTGCTTACACACTTCATTATTACTAATTTGAATCTTGTACGAAATATGTAGAGTGGGAAGACGTTGTTGAACCTGAGCAACGCCGCAAGCTGGACTTCTTGAAGAATCAATTTCAATATCTTTTTCCTCGGTCGGGGGCTGCACGAATTCCGTGGGATGATTCATTCATAATTTTAGAATCACAAAAGGAGTTTGACAAAGAATACACTCGTGGTGTAGTAAGTTATCCCCTCAATTATTCTTTTGTGAAACAATATTAATCATATATACAGTTTTAAAGATCAAATTGTGGATTTTTTTTTTACTTGTTGCAATAATTTATGATTTTCAGAAAAGAATAGAGTTGATGCGCCGTGCGGTTGAGAAAGGGCTGATTAGGGCGGAGAAAGAAATTAGGGAGACCCATGAAGCTAAGGAAGAAATTATCAGACTAGGCAGACAACATTTCATTGGAGTTACTATGGATCCAACAGAACCAGAGTACGCTATGGAATGTTTTTTGTACTGGGACATTTCTGCAGAATCCTGTTCAAGTTCAACAGGTGAAGGATGGTCTTCAGAAGCTGAAGAAGATTAAATTTCAATGCTTGATCTAATATTATGCCCTTTCATGTTTCAAGGTGTTTTTAGGATCACTTATTTCCTTTTACTTCATCTGTGTTGTTTTTTATTAGTATGAACTTTGATTTGAAGTTTTATGAATTCCAACATTCGGCCATAAATTTTAATATGAATGTGATTTTGGAGTTTGAAATTCGAAATCAAGTGTTGGAACAAAATACCAACACAACAAAATAACATAAGTTTAGAGGATTGACCAAATTAAAACGCAATTTTGCCCAAACCTAATAAACATTCGATATCGAACGTTTATAAATTCTAGCCCCTTAAGTGAATTCGATATCGATAGTACTTGATCAATACCCTAAGAAGACTGTGTTCGATATCGAAATTCATTTTGCAATGGTTTCGATATCGAATGCATATTCTCCTAGTCCCCTGTCAAGAAGGCCGAACTTGTATGCGATATCGAACGTATATAATTAGAGTTAGCGACTTCGAAAATTATATATTTAATATAAATAAACCGGCGGAGATTATTAAACTCAACCTTCTTATCCCAACTTTTTCAATCCCTCTGTGCCGAAAAATTCCCAAATAGATCCCTTAGCACAAACCCATCAACTAATTCCAAGATGTCGAAGGATTCTAGCCAATCTTGTGCTCAAAAGGATACCCCAAGAGATTTGGTGGTGTTGCCCACCTTGATTGACAGGGATGCTTCCAAGGTAATGTATTCATAGATTCATGTAAATTTTGATTTATGTTTTCTCAATAGTTCATGCTATTATTGTTTGTGCAATAACTTATTTACCTAGTACTTGGTACCTTTGTGCTTGGAAGTAGCTAGTTACCACTTTGGATGCACAATATTAGTTTCTGATCTTTTAAATCCCACATGTCCTTGTATGGTGTTAACCGGAAATTTTGTGGTGATTTTGATTTACGTTTGTTCATTGTGGTTGAAAAGATTGCTAAGCCTCAGCCCCTAATCGCTGATGGAAGCAGGATTGGTTCGGCCTCGACTGTGGAAGTCAAACATGTTGACAATGTCGATGTCAAACCTGAGGCATCACCCCCGACTAAGAAGATTAGGAAGCCTTGCTATGGTTGGATTAGCGATGGTAATAGTGATGATGAGGACAACTTTATTATGCTGCCTCCAATGGAAGAGAATACTTCTTTCAAAGGAGCTTAGATACTCATTGTTCTTATGTTCACTATCTTTGTACCATTAATCTTGTTTGACATTTTCCGTACTCTTGTTCTTTTCTTTTGTTGTTTTCTGGAATTTTAACGTACTCTTGTTTCTTTATATTTGATGGTCTTTCTTTATACAAGTATATCATTTTTAGGTTAATCAGGACAATAGAATTCGATTTCAAAAACATTAATCTAGCCTTTCGAATTCGAAAATATGTTCATACAAAGACAACACAGTAGAAGACTTCGCATCTTAACTATTTCTACAAACTCAACAATATAATGCGATATCGAAAATATATATTATAACCTTCGATATCGTATACATCATATGATATTTGTTCCTGTAAACCCAAAACATATATTTCGATATCGTCTTTTATATGTGTAACTCTTCGATATCGCATTGTGGTATATTTGCATTTCGAGTTCGTGTATATATTTTAATTTAAGGCGGTTTATACAAAACCGCCGTAAAATAAGTGCCTAACCGCCTTCCTTCATTTTCTTAGCCTACAGCTCCCGTAAACCATCCGAAATTGACTTTCGAGTTCGAAAAATATGCTATTTAACGGCGGTTCAAAGGAACCGCCTTAAACAACCGCCTTAAAACCCCTGATTTGCACTAGTGCAACGACCGATACACACGATTGACTCATTGCATGTTAGATTTTCAAGTTATTGCCATTTGTTTTTTATGTTATTGCCATTGCAAATTGTAATTTGTGATTTAAAGTTGATGCAGAAATAGGTCGGTATCAATTGTTTAGAAGCCGAAAAGGAGACCAATATCTGATGGAGTATGTTATGAGTGGAGTACTAGCTAGCTAGCTCTATGCATACGTCCATCAAAATCCTCAATTATTTTTTTATTTTTTAATAATCTAAATGGACCCCAAGAATATCTCACCCCCTTTAACCCAGCGAGAATCGAACCTAGAACATCTGAGTAATTCTACAAGTGTTTTACCACTTGAGATATTATCAATTCCCAAATTGTTCATCCTTTTTTTACCCTACCTTTCAATTTGGTTGGTCGATCTACAACGACAATGTAGTAGTCATGGGCGGAACTACGCCCAGGCCCTATTTGATTTTTTTTAAATTTTTTTTTAAAAAACAAACCCAAAATAATAAGGAAATCTTAGACATAGACAGTATCTTAGCTCAAAAAAATCCTCCGGGCTCTCACCTCTGGCCTTTCACCCAGAAAATTCACCGTCGATTATCGTTGTGCCTAGGGGTGTAAATGAACTGAACCGTTCATGAACAACTCGGTCAAAGTTCATTTTCGAACTCGGTTTGACCAGTTCGAACTCGAACTCGAGCTTATAAGAGCCAGCTCGATAGGATCGTCGAACAGATCGAATAGAATTTTTATATAGAATTTTATATAAATTAATTAAATTTTATTCATTAATATTTTAATGAGCTAGAACTAGGTCGAGTTCGAGTTCGAACTCGATTTTTTATCGAGCTCACGAGTCAAGCTCAAACTTTCTGAAAGTCAGACGAATCGAGCTCGAACTAAAATATCTCAACTCGTACGAGCTCGAACTCGATCACGAACATGCAATACGAACTCGAACTCGAACATAGGTATGTTCGATCTCGACTCGACTCGTTTACCGCCCTAGTTGTGCCCCACTTCAATTTTAATCCTGGTTCCGCCACTGGTAGTAGTACTTGTTTAAAGAAGTTATTGGCCAACAGAATACTAGACTATTTTAATATTACAGACTTTTATTATATTATATATATGGAATGGAAGAGATAAAAGTGTCGGTACGTGGTTTTATATTTTTTAAGGTATGAAATAATAAAAAATTCTGAATTTTAAATCTTATGTCTTACACATGAATACAGTATCAACACTTTCATGGTATATATGGGAGCAAAAAATGAAGCAACAATATCCGAATTTCTTACTCCCTATATTTCTATTTTATTTATACATTTGCCATAAAGGGAATTAAAGTTCTATTTTATTGGTTCTTACCTTATTTAGTAAAGTTTAGATTATTTTCACCTCAACCTATATACTTATTCCCATCCAAACTCATTCTCATCTACTCTATTTTTACCAAAAAAAAAATACTTGTGCCCAAACATGAGTGCCAATAAAAGAGAGGCGGAAGGACATATAAGCGATTAGATTTGAATACATGCAACTCTTTTAACTACTTCCCTGTCCTAACAAAAGTACCGTACCAAGTATGTTGGTACATGTATTTTGAAAACCAATACCAGCCAAATATGTCGGTATACCAATATGTTGGTAACCAACAAGCTCGGTTGGTACTCCGTATATACCGTTACCGTACCAAGATTATAAAAATGGTAAGAAATCTTTAAATATGCGGAAATAAATCCCAAACTAAAAAATTTGATTGCTTAAATCTTACAATTTCAACCTCAAATATGCAATTTGGTTGCTTCCAACCAGTTCAGTTTTAAAGATACAGTTCATAATGAAAATCAAAATAGGAATTATGCAAGTAGTATAAAATGAGTTTTTGATTTTGAACTCTTGAATGATGATGAATCTCTAGAGATTAATTAGTTGTATGAAGAAGAAGAATGGGTGATTAGTATTAAAAATAGAAACTTAGTTGTCATCTTAATAAATCAATGATAATTAAAATTATGGTGTAATTAAATCACTTAAATATTATTTAATAAGTTGGTACGGTACGGTAATACCGTGGTATTTAAAATTTAATACCAATACCGTACCAATACTAAGTCATGGTACAGTAATACCGTACCAACAATGTCAGTAACCAATTTAATTGGTATTGTTCGGTAATGGTACGGTTGGTAAGTCGGTTGGTACAGTATTTTGGTACAAAATTCCAGCCCTAAACAAAAGTTGCATATGAACTATTCATTTAATCAAAATTACATAATTTTAAATATAAAATTGAGTTAATAAATAAATATTAAAATTATCGTACTTTTGACATTTCTAGATTCGTAATAATTACTATGCATCTTTTGATGGGACGGAAGGAGGAAGTAATTCAGTGCGTAGTCACGATCTTGTAGCTTTACAATATACAGCTTGTGGATATTTGGAAAGACCTTACAACGTACTGATCGATCCATCTCCGTCTTTTGTTTGCTAACTGTTTGTTTGTTTAATGCATATATTCTTTGTTGTTTGGGTTCTCGTACGCATAATCATCCTGACAATTCATCATCTGAGCAGTTTATAATCCTAGAAACCGCAACGGATACAACTTCTGCAGACTCTACTTTATACTATTAATGCAATCAAGCTATATAATTATTAAATTATATGGATCACGGGATTTCATCCTAAAACCAATTGGCAATAGGTGGTGCCACCTTTGATCCTTATATATTAGTTATTAGGCTCGTACGCTACCGATGTGGGATATCTTAACACGCCCCTCACGTGCAAACGTGGAAATAGTCCACAACCCATATCGGGTCATATTAAGGCCAAAGTAATGGGGCACTCCACCGGTTTTAAGGGAGGATAATACTCCACCGGTTAAATTAAGGGAGATACCACCGGCCCATAGGGGATCCATACACCGGCACAGTTAACCCATTAGGGCCCAGGTTTAAATTGAACTCGCACTGATACCATATTAAATTATATGGATCACAGACTTCCATCCTAAAACCAATTGGCAATAGGTGGTGTCACCTTTGATCCTTATATATTAGTTATTAGGCCCGTACGCTACCGATGTGGGATATCTTAACAATAATATATATATATAGTATTACTTCAAAAAATATATATATATAATATATACATAGTGACTATGCGTTTTTCTTTTAGGTTCTAGCTAGCTTGTACTTATACATGGTACTTTCCTATCTCGGTGCTCTATAATCACCTAATTACGTATAGGGGTATGTGAAATATGAATTTGTTTCCTCGTTGGTGGGAGGTAAGAAATGCTTTGAAACCCTAGCCAGGCAATGTTGCTTATGTTTCAATGGATTTTTATTTGTTTTTCATTTTTCTACGGTTCTATGTAGTTATTAAAAAAAAAAAAGTTTTTCAATGCAATTTTTTCTTATAATATAATCTGACCAGTTTCTTCCATCCACTCACAAATACATAATATCTTTTCTCAAAATAGTCTCTTCCATTTTATTTTTTCACAGTAAAGTCACATGCAATTTAAGCATAAAAATTGTGGGACTACTTTCTTTATTTCCTTCATTTCGGCAGCTACTTTACCTTTTCATGTATCTCTTAATTTGGAAGGACCTCAACAATTGTCCGTTTCAGCCTTTATCTTTACAGAAATTACATTAATTTAAACTGAGCAAATGTTCATAACCTTCCATAGATATAATTATGCGAAAGACACCATGGTGTGTATTATATATATATATATATATATATATATATATATATATATATATTTTTTAAAAGTGTGTATTAGATGTTTTTCTTTTAAGCAATGCAAATTTATAATTCCAATAGTTTACCTCACATGACAAATAGTATATACTCTCTTTATGTATAGATTGGATTGCCTTTAGGTGTAAGGCATGCATCATATATAAACCCCCTAGTTTGGTGGACCTAAGATGTGGCAAATCACTACGTGAGGCCAAACTACCAAAACCACTAAGCTTAAAGGCATCGTGTCATTTCAGATAGGAAAAAAAAATCTCCTCAAAAGGAAAAATTAAACAATGATAAATCGACACATAAGCTTAATTTATTATACATGAAAAACTAACAAATGTTGTTTTTACTAATGATGAGCTAGTATAGAAATGGCTAATACTTGACAAAATGTTTTCAACAAATTAAAATGATTGAGAATATATGATCTATACTCTTCCATTCCGACCAAAACAGTTAGTTGACTTTTCAAAGAACTTTAACTATGAATTGAGTTAACTAGGAAAAAGGTTAGGGTTGATTTAATATTGAATCGAGTAATCTTGGACTATATACTAATTAAGCTCATGAACCAGAACGATGCTCACACACTAAATTCATCTCCTAATTAATCATGCTAATGAAAGTTTAATTAGTAGTCATATTAAGATATTGCATATATATATGCTCAAAAAAGAGTAGGCGATCGATATAATTGATGATCAACAGTATAGTAGTGTAGTCTCCTGAATCCTGATCGATGAGTGAACGGAACTGCTTACCTCTGTCCCGCCTGCAAACAAGACCCTACTTCCTCGTTTCAAATCAGATTGTCCCATCTGACAATATATATACACATCCAAACAAAACACAATCATAGTACAGATCACAAGAAAATCCCCAGAAATTAACCTTAACACACAATATATTGTTCCACTGCCAGAAAAGTAACCTGCTGGTTAACTTACATCAGATAAAACGATGAACATGATATATTTATTCAAAGAAATTATGGGAACTGGCTAAGTTCATTTTGACCCCTCCTCAGCATTGAATTCTGGCAGAAAGCCTCCTCCAATCCGATGCAATTCGAAGGGTAAACCAGGGAATTCGAGAAACATGAAGTGGTGGTGGTGCTGATGCTAGAGGATGAAGCGATATCGGCTGGCTTGGGGCAGCAGGCGAGCCGAGCCTGAGCGAGGATGAGATCGCGCTGCAGCTCCGCCACCTTCTTCTGGAGCGAGGCGATGGCGCCGATGCAGCCGTAGACGGGGTCCCGGAGCCGGACCTCGGCTTCGTAGACGAGGGAGTTGACGGTGTCTTCTCTCTGCTCCTCGGGGACCTCGTTGAGGATCTTGCTGACGTTGCTGGCGCCGTAGACCTTGTGGACCTTGGCGAATTTGTTCGACTCGTCGGACCGGAAGTACGGCGCGAACTGGCAGGTGGAGGTGCATCTCCGCTTGAGGAACTTGCAGGCTGCGCAGGAAGAGCTTGAACGAGGCTCCAGGCTCCTCATGGCTCTTGCTTTACCTACTTTCCTCACGAGTTCGCTGCATTTTGTAATGCTACCTACTTATAATGAGCACGTACGAGCCAGAGTTGATTACATGGTCACGTGATACGCTTGCCAATTGGCCCATTAGCTCAGTTGGTTAGAGCGTCGTGCTAATAACGCGAAGGTCGCAGGTTCGAGACCTGCATGGGCCAATTTTATTTATTTTTCATTTTGTTTCCAATTTTAATTTATACATGTAGGCTGTTTGTCAGTAAATCAGTTAACATATAATTTGAAATTCATGTTAATTTATTCATGTTAAGTCTTTTCAATAAATTAATTTTCATTTCAATTTATTAAGAAATAAACTCTATCAAACATGGTTGTAGATTTAACATGATAAGATTTAACTTTTAGTTTTTCTAGCGGAATATTTTGAAATTTAGAAATTTTAAAATATTCTTTCATGTTGTTGAGAAACGAATAAGGCTCTGTATGCTAGAACTTATTTCTTGTTGTACTGAACTAACTGAATTGAACTGAACTGAATTGAAGTGAAAATTGATATATTGAGAAAAAAAATCAGCTTGACTGAATTAACCTGAATTTCATCAAATTGCATTTTCGCTGAACTGAATTGAACTGATCTACAGAAAAGTTCTGGCTAACAGGGCCTAACAGTGATTACAAAGAAATTATATAACATCCCTTTCAATTTTCAAATATCAAATTACTTATTGCAAAGATAATCAAATCACATTCCAACCAAACTAATAACATTTGTACAGTTACAACTGAGATATCTAATAAAAAGTTGTACTTCTCTCGAAGATATTATCTTGAAATAGCAAAAAATACAATCGCTTGGTTGATAGAGTAGTGTCTTTTGCATCATTCACAGCCGCGTCAATTAAGAAACTATAGTACAACACGATATATATTTTTCAAACAGTAAACCTCTAGAAAACCGACGATCACAAACAAAAGAACGATCCATATACAACCAGATTGAGAGCAATAAACACAAATAACAAAAATACAACGCGTACAGTTAGATTGAGCTAAAAATATCGACGATAACAACTGAATCATCATATAGATTGAAATCAAAGAACAGTTGAATAACTACTATTCTACAAAGAGAAAGTCTTGGGTGAGACCTGTCCTTGTGGAGACCAAGAGCAGGGGAATGAGCATTTACTGTTTCAGCTTGATCTTTTAGTTAGTTTGTTTGATCTTTCAATCAATGTCCTTGAGTATTTTTGTTTTGCCTTGATTTTTCAGTTAATTTGATCTTTCGTTCAATTTGCTTGATCTTTCGGTCAATTTTCTTGATCATTTCCTTGGTTAATTTCACCAACGACAAATTCAATCAAGGAAATCGGCGGGTTTAAAACTCACCAACGACAAATTCAATCAATAACAGTCTCATATAATCTTTGGTCTCATTTGAGACAGGTCTCAAATGAGAATTTGCCTTCTACGAATATGGAGAACCAAATTGTGAGCTATCAATCCATGATGATTATCAAGAAAAAAAATAAGAATCTGCTTTTGTTTTTACATGGAACACAACAAGTGGTAACCGAAAGGAGTAGAGAAGAAGACTGTTAGAGGGGGCAATACGTGTATCATTAGACAAGATAGTTCACAAATGTGGAGGAGACGGTGAGATTGAGATTCGTAGGCTAGCTAGGGACATGATTGTTCATCAACAAGGCAATGAAATGTTTCAGTGAACAATGCTCTTTTTGCGAACCTCCTTCAGCAACTTGGATTCTTCTTCTCCAAGGAAACCTACCCCTATTAACCACCACCCCCCTCCTCTGCCAACATTGCTAAAAGAAGCTACCAGATAAATGTTGTTTGGGAGTTTGGATCAGCTACATGTGTTAGTGAATATATCGAATCGGATTCCAAAAGAGTGATTAGGAGAAATAGAAGTATTACGTCCTACCCACTTTTTTTTTAACGGGTTAATTGCATGTTCTTAATTATTACTTATGAATGTTCATATGTTTACTTGGAATACTTGTAAAGGAAAATGCTGGTAGGTAAACACTTAAGCGTACACTAGTAATTTTCATAACGTGTTTGAATAATATGGATCTGCAATTAACAATTCAGATTTTTATGAAATTATAAAAGTGTAATTTAGAACTCATGCGCAAAGATACTACTTTTTTCAAACTGTCAATTTTTCGATGCCGAAAGCTTACATATATATATATATATATATATATAACTTTCTTATAAAAAATAGGTTTCTAATCATTCCTATTCTAAATAAAAATAATTACTTGAAATTTATTTGCTGTTTTCTTTTGTAATTCTCTTGCTTGAGAAAATAAACACGAGTCTATCGCATCACCAAGCACTTCCACATGCCCACATATTTCAACACTCTTCAAGAGCCATATACTCATTTAAGTCATTTGTGATTTTCTTCACTAAGTTATATACTATTGTATTAATAATGATTACACAATCAATGAATCAAAATTTTACAAGTATAATTCCCACCATTGATATTGCTTCACCATTTTTGACATTTGCTAGCACAATATGCATGATAGCGTCGAGTGACCAACCTACATAATTTCTTTCATCTTTCCATTTCTCACTTAATGCCCCTCCTCTAACTTAACATATCAATAGTCAACTAATTAAAGAGCCAAATAGTTATTGTGTCGACCAGTAAAATTAATAAATGATCACCAATATTACACAATCAATCCTCTTTAAAAATGATGATGGTATGATTAAAATTTAAAGGAGTCCATATAAATGAACAGATTAGAGTTTTCAGACTTTTGGGGCCAATTCCTAGTTGCTACGGATTCGGCAAAATAGTAAAGGCTAAAATTGGAACTGTCGTGGCTTAATTTTAATTTTAATTACTTGAAGAAAAAAAAATACGTACGGAGATAAATTGGAGAGTGCTTTGGTAAATTATTAAATACGTTGACTCCTGAATTTGGGAAATAAGTGATTAAAGAGGTTGATTTTCCAAAAACTGGGAAACAATTATATAATGGGGGTCTTTGTTATATTGTCTTGATTGCTAGCGGTGATTAACTGGTAGCACTGCTAGTTTGCCTCCTTGTTGTGGATCAGGAAAGAAGCCACACCACAACAATGCTGGCTTAATCACACTATATATTATGACTTGTCATATTTAATTATTTATTGTTAAGGAAATCAGAAATGTGCTTGACTTCTGTTTTCCCCCACCACCTTTTATATATTCTGAAATTGTTACAAAGTAGACTTTAAAAAATATATAAATTAAAAACATGGTAATTTATTAGGATGGTAAAAACATGGTATATAATAAATTTGGAAATACGGCTTGTAAGATCAAGAAAAACCCTAACAATTAGGATGGAAAACTTGTATGTCCAAGAAAAACCTTAACTGACATGATGAAAATTTTGAAATGAACAAAGTTTGTCGAAAATTTCTAATTGGTTGATCAGGGGTTAAGAAAATAAAGATATTCAGTATATAGTTATGTTAGGAATATAGATATTTAGCTATATTGTTGTCTTAGGCCCTATTTACCAGAGCTTATCTGTAAATCAGTTCAGTTCAGTTCAATTCAGTTCAGTTTAGTGAAAATGCAATTTGATGAAATTCTGGTTAATTCAGTCATGCTGATTCCATTTTTCCATACATCAATTTTCACTTCAGTTCAGTTCAATTCTGTTCAATTCAGTTCAGTTCAGTTCAGTACATCACGGAATAAGCTCTAGTAAACAGGGCCCTTAACAAGAAAGTTATTGATTAGAATATTTTCTCATTCAGTTTGTATTGGTCTATAAATATTGTAACCATCATCATTGATGAATGATATTTGGATGATAATACGAAGTGCGCCATATAAATACTATTATCACCTTATTTTTATATTTTTATATTTTATCATCAGGTTACCTTGTTTTGTCGCTTGGGCGTAAATTGTGGTTGAACATGAGGTTCATTATATGTATATGTGGTTGAAGTTGATCAATAGTTAATTAACTCTTTTGGATCGCCGCAGCCTACAATTAACGCCAACCGCTATATATATATATATATATATATATATATATATATATATATATATATATATATATATATATATATATAATGGCAATGCATATATCAGTTGATGTTCCGTTTTGTAGTTTTGTGGGAGCAATCTTCTACGAATTCCAGATTCTGGCCCACCCACATCAACCAAAGAAAGCAACATCAAATTGTGATCGAGCTAAATGGCCATCACACAATATCAATCAAGTGTCCAATTCAGACCATGCTTAATTCTCTGTTCTGTGCTTAGAAAATCCTGTCCAGTCCATTACTTAACATGTAAATTAACTAAACGTAGCAAAAATCCTCATATAAGGTAAGAATTAACAAATTGTACATTTTAAAGTTGGGGCAAAAATCTTTAATTCGACCAAATTACTATTTAGGTTCTATTCTCAAGAAAGTAGTTGAGTTTTTTTTTGTTCAGATAAACTTTTTTCAATTCAGATAAATGTCTTTTAGTTCAAGTAAATGTATAAGTTCAAATTTTTTTTTTCCCAATTTAGATGAGGTCAAATAGTTTTTTTTTTTTCCAATTTAGATGAGTTCAATTCAGTAAACTTATTTATTTTTCAAATGAGTTCAGTTCAATAAACTTAATATTTTCCAGTTCGGATCAGTTCAATATTTTTATATTTTTTCATTTCATGTCATTTCAGTTCAGTTCTATTCAATATTGTATATTATAATAATAATTTATATAATGTCAATTATGTGATTTTACTATCATTTGTCGTAGACCATGTTCTTTTAATTGTTCAGTTCAATTCAATTCAGTTTAGTTCAGTTATAGTAAAAATATGATTTGATGAAACTTAAGATAATTTAGTCACACGTATTCTTTTTTTCAATACATTAACTTTCACTTTAGTTTAATTCAATGCAGTTTAGTTCAACAAAAATATAATTTGATGAAATTAAAGTTAATTTAGTCACACAAATTATTATTTTCAACATATTAATTTTCACTTCAATTAAGTTTAGTTTGGTAAAAACATAATTTTCTGAAATCAAGGTTAGTTTAGGTATACCTATTCACTCCGGTTCTGTTCAATTCAACATGTAATAAACTCGATCAAATATTTAAAAATTAAAATAATTGTTTAATTGAATGTGCCAAAGGCATGCAGGGCTTTGGGTGAGATTCCGGCGAGAGGGGTTTGGGCTTTCGATGTGAAAAGGCAGGATCCACCGTTTGGCAGGAGGGTCAACATTTTTCAATCAAATCAGTGATTGTGAAAATACAAATTCTCATTTAAAACATGTTTTTATAGAGACCATCTATTATAAGAATCTATTATCGGTTGAAATTGCCGTTGATGAGGTCCAATCCCGCCATCGTTCTGTTCTTAGATTTTAAATTGCTGATGTCGTCAGAGCTCAGTCATCTCACATGTACCGACTCGAGACTGAGTTTCGATGTGAATTTGTATGAAATCACAGTAATGTACCAAGTATTAGGAATGATCAAGGAAATTGACTTAAAGATCAAACAATATGAATAAAAGATCAAATTAACTGAAAGATCAAGGTAAAAAAAATGAATGCTCAATGAAAGTGACTGAAAGATTAATCAAAGTGACTAAAAGATCAAGGAAAAACACTAAATACTCAACCCTTGGAGACGTTTTAGATTAGTACCAAGAATAATTTTTTAAAACTTTTCCAAAAAAAAAAAAAAAAAAATATTCCGAAACATGAACGGATCTTGGTTGAGATCTTAGGGCCCTAACAATATCTTTCACTGGTTAGTTTCTTAAACTATATATGGCCCTGTACAATAGCGCTTATTTCCAGCACCCTCCAGCACCTACCAACACCCTCCAGCACTTGTTACTATTCACATACATGAATGATTTATTTTTTAAAAAAAATAAAAAATAATTTTTCTTTAAAATTAGTTTCAATATGTTGTGTACGAATTAATCATTCTTTAAATATATAGTTTCATAATTATGTATATCATAATTATACAATTTTAATTTAATTTCAACCCCTCCAGCACCCCTTCCAGCACCCTCCAGCACCGTCCAGCACCTTCCAGCACCCTCCAGCACCTTCCAGTACCCTATTGGACAGGGCCTATGTATAGCGATTCATTGACTTCCACTGTACACATTCATTTCACACTCTCGATTTAGTACTCTCAACCATTCAACAATATCATCCTTTACGGCTAAAACTGTTTGTTTCTCAACTCCAAAATCATTTTTTTATTTAAAAAAAATAATGATCACGTTGAAGTGACTCGGGATAACTCCAAAACTAATTTTCAAACATACGAACCAATTAAATGGCTCCTCATCAATGTCATGCCAATCTCCATCAATTCTTCAAGATCACACAATCGATTCCCTGCTCTCTTTTTTCTACCTAGTCATGTGCAAATAAACTGTAACATTATTTAGGATAAACAGCACACACACACACATATATATATATATATATATATATATATATAAAGATATGGTGTTTTCAAGCAAATATTAATTCATTTGAATGAATACAACCAAAAAATGGCAGATTATTCTTGGTCTGATGTGCAAGAAATTCCTTTACAACTTAATCCCAATGGTGATCATGATATTATAGATTCCTCTTTTCACTGTAACGGTAATTATTCTCCTTATCCTCCTCCCTGGTCTCTTCCCTATGAAGGGCTCCCTCCCGAATTTAGGGCGGAAAGTTCTTCTAGAAGCCACAGTGAGGCTGAGAAAAGGCGGCGCGACCGGATCAACGTGCAGCTCGCAACTCTCCGGCGTCTCATTCCCAAGTCCGATAAGGTAACCGTTATTTATGTCCTCTAATAATAAAATGTGCATGCTTTTATGTTTCGGACTTTCTGATTACTCGAAAATCAAGGTAGCTATCTATTTTACTTATCATTTTGTTACATTTAATACTCTGCTGGATATAATGTTCATGTTTTGGTATAGAAAATAATGTCTCGATAATTTAGACAGATTTTTTTCTGCAGTACCATAAATATTTGCTGGCATTTGTGTATATATAGATGGATAAGGCGGCGCTTCTGGGTAGCGCGGTGGAGAAATTGAAGGAGATGAAGAGCAGAACAATGGAGATGGGAAAAGTGATCATGGTTCCTAGCGATGTCAATGAAGTTACCGTTGATGATAATGTGAACGATCATGATGATTTCCGGCTGCTTAAGGCGTCCATCTCCTGCGAAGATCGGCCGGAGCTCTTCTCCGAGGTGAATGGAGCCCTCAAAAGCCTCCGGCTAAGCATAGTGCATGCCGAGATGATCAGCGTGGGAGGCAGAATCAAAACCGTTTTCATACTTTGCGGCGGCGGCGCCGCCACTGGCACGGGCGAAGGTGAAGAAGAGAATACTATGGTTTCGGTGAAGCAGTCTCTGAAAGCAGCGCTGAGTCGGATTGTTACTTCGTGTAGCAGTGCTCCGACGAACTATCGCATTAGAAGTAGAAGACAAAGGATCTTTATGCCTGTTGATCATTGATTGATCAAACTATTTTTCATATATTATAAATTAATTGAGACGAGTCTTAATTAAAAATTTGTCATATATTATAAATATATATATATATTATTTAAAAACTATATATAAAAGCGTGCCTCTCGTGGGAAACCATATTTGACTAGGGCCCTGTCCAATAGAGTGCTGCAATTGGTAGCTGGTGCTGGAGGGTGCTGGAGTGGTGTTGGAGGGTGTTGAAATTAAATTAAAATTGTATAATTATGATATACATAATTATGAAACTATATATTTGAAGAATGATTAATTGTTACAAAACATATTGAAACTAATTCTAAAAACAAAATCCTTCCTTTTTAAAAAAATAAAAAATTCAATCATTCATGTGTGTGAATAGTGACAAGTATTGGAGGGTGTTGGAGGGTGCCGGATGTGCTGGAAATAAGCTGAAATGGACAGGTCCTAGCTAGTGTTACCAATGAAAAAAAATATATTGGAGAGGAAAATTAGAAGCAAAGAAAAGAAGGGAAAATAAATAGAGTGTGAGTGTGAGTGTGAGTGTGAGTGTGAGTGTGAGTGTGAGTGTGAGCGGATAAAGATAAGTGAGAAAAAAACAAAGATGATAATGGCGGGCTCAAGTCTCCCCCACTTAGCAAAGAAAAGCGAGATTCAAAAATAATGTGAATGGTTGAGTATAGCATTGTGATTGTCGTACGCTCAACACACGCCTAGTCAATTTTCTTTTGACATCACTTATCACTAAGCAATTAATATTCATTATATTCTTATGGACGGGAATAAGGTTGGAGATTCGAGTTCGATTTCGACTTGATTCACTAATCACTAATCACTAATCAATATTCTTTCTTATGGACGGGAATAAGGATAAGAGAGGGAACAATTTAAATTAGACTATATATGTGTTTAATTTTCAACTATTTTAAGTCATTCTAAATTTATTCAAAATTATTTCAAGTGATTTTAACTCGTTATATCTTATCTGAACTCATGACCTCCAACCTATCTAACACAAAGATGAACATAAATTTGTGATCACGCCCAAACCGGCCATTCAGATCATATGCACATCAATTACTAAAACAAAGCACTACTGACGCAGTGGATTATCGGAAGATTCGCCAGCACGAATCTGTAAGAAACAATCAAGGATTCGCCAGCACGAATCCAAGGGTTAGGGTCGGAAATACATCCGAAATCTGGAATCCACCAGGATAGAAGAGAAAAGTCTCTGAAAATATAATAATAGATTGAATGAATTCGTGGCTGCTACAAAAGGAGTATAAATACTAATCTTAAACCCTAGGCTAAAAATAAGCTAATTCTAAAATAGAAAATAAATATTAAAACGCCAGTTTAAGGCTCTAAACGAGCTCAAATGGCCTAACTAGCATAGTTCTCACTACATATTAGTGAGTTATGTTTAATTAACTCATTTTCCTTTCCGAAAAGATATAATATGATACCATTTATACGTTGATATCTGAATCTACCCCAAAACTTCCCAGCCTGTCCGACGACAGATTTTCCTCAATTCTCATGTAAAATCCTCCCTACATCAACTACTCATCATGATATGTAAGCGTTGCCACTTCCGGTGGCAAACATAGTTGTATTAAAGTACGAGATCGAATTCTATAAATCCGTTTTTTGCTCAGTCTTCCGTGCACAACACTTTTTCTATTCAGTCATATCTAAAATTACCTTCTAGTTGATGTAGGGAGGATTTTATCCAAGAATTGAATAAAAACGATCGTCGGACAGACTTGGTTTTTTCTGGGCAGATTTGGTATTTGATATTGAATGGGCATGTATTGTACCTTTTCGGAAAGGTAAACGAGTCAATAAATCTAACTCACTACGTTTTAGTGAGCACCATGTTGATTAGGCCATCGGAGATTGTTTAGAGCCTTAAACAGGCGTTTTAATAGTTTTATTATTTATTTTCTATTTTAGAATAAGGTTATTTTTAGCATAGAGTTTAAGAGTATTATGTATACTCCTTTTGTAGCAGCCACGAATTCATTCAATCAATTATTATATTTTTAAGAACTTTTCTGTTCTTCCTGGTGGATTTCAGATTTCGGATGGATTTCCGACCATAACCCTTGGATTTGTGCTGGCGAATCCTTGATTGTTTCTTACAGATTCGTGCTGGCGAATCTTCCGATATTCCGACTGCGTCAATTGGTATCAAGAGCAGGCTTTTTCCTGTCTTTTTTCGATTGATCCACGATGGGAGATTAAACTATCACCAGGGCCGATTTGGATGTGCTTATCGCATCGATCGCCGCTTTGGGGAGTCAGATCAATGGGCAGATAGAATCGTTGTCAACGCGGATGGATAACCGGAGCAGCAACAATCGATTGGGCAGGAAAATTCTTGGGGCAAGAAGGTGTTCGATGAAATGACAGAAAGTGTAGGCATTGGATCAAACCATGGTAATCAACATGTCAATTTGTTTTCTGGCGTGATTAATGATATTCCCTTGTTCTATGGAGGAGGGGAAGAGTTTATGGATTGGGAGATCGAAGTTGACAGGTTCTTTAGTATGAATTATATTTCTGAAGATAAACAAGCAAAAAAGGTAGCGAAAAGTTTACAAAGTACCGCATCTAGGTGGTGGGATAGGTTGGTTGTCCAGAGGCATAGAGAGAGCGCGTCATCAATCAAGACATGGAGGAAGATGAAGCGATACATGAGAGATCAATTTCTACCTAAAGATTATGAGGAGATTCTTCGTAGGAGAAAGAAATTGGAAAGAGACAAAGAGCTTGAATCTTGTATTGAAAAGGATGGATTGAAGGAATTAATTGCAGATTTTAGCACTATTGGTTCGTGCAAGATTGGAATTGTTGCTTCTGATACTTTAGAAGAGGTTGAAGAAAAAGGAACAAAAGAAGATGAGGTATTTCATATGCATGATCATGATTCTTTTTGTGATGTTGTCGCATTGGAAGAAAAGTTGTTTGATGTTTCTAGTGATGATATTGTTATAAAATCTGTTTGTGAAGACACGATTTCTTGTGGATATTTGTCTGAAGTTGTTTGTGAAGAATCTGCAGTGGTTGTTGGAGATGACAGTAAAGTTGAAGATGAGAAGTTCGGGGTTCATATATATGATGAATTTTTGGATGAATCTCTAGTGTTTGAAAACTCCATTGAAGAAAAACTTCCATTGAAGGTCATCGATGAAGATACGAAGATCAAGTCCAACGAAGGAGATATAATTCAGGTGGAAGGTGAAGTTGGACTCGACAGAGATGGAAGAAAATTTTATCCCAAAGAAGAATGGTTTAACAATGATGATTTCTTTGAGAAAAATTCAGAATCTATTTTTCCGGAATTGGAGTTCATGAGTATGTCGATGATTATCTCTTGGGGGTTCAAGAAAGTTCTCCATGTTTCTTATACTTCAAGGGAATTTGCTGTGGAGGTTGAAGTTCTTGATGGTGGAGGGGAGAACTCGGGGCGAGTTCTTTTTGAAGTGAAGGAGACTGATGTAGGGAGGATTTTATCCAAGAATTGAATAAAAACGATCGTCGGACACACTTGATCTTTTCTGGGCAGATTTGGTATTCGATATTGAATGGGCATGTATTGTACCGTTTCGGAAAGGTAAACGAGTCAATAAACCTAACTCACTACTATGTAGTAAGGACCATGCTGATTAGGTCATCGGAGATTGTTTAGAGCCTTAAAAAGGCGTTTTAATAGTTTTATTATTTATTTTCTATTTTAGAATAAGTTTATTTTTAGCATAGGGTTTAAGAGTATTATTTATACTCATCTTGTAGCAGCCACGAAATTATTCAATCAATTATTATATTTTCAAGAACTTTTATGTTCTTCCTGGTGGATGGATTTCCGACCATAACCCTTGGATTCGTGCTGGCGAATCCTTAATTGTTTCTTACAGATTCGTGCTGGCGAATCTTCCGATATTCCGACTGCGTCACTAGTTCTGCCACTACATGCCCTAGCCTAAGCCAGAGTCCATATACTACTCCTTTTAAACAGTTTGTTTATTGTTTGTAGCAAAACAAGGTAAACAAAGTAGCATGCCTTTATTTATCTTTCAAGCTAACTCATCCATTAAAATACATAATCATTCTTTCAAGTTTGTTTATTTATCTTTCAAGCTAACTTTTAAATATGTTTTCTGAAGATGGTAAAAAATTCGGTGCAATTTAGTCGGAATAGAATTTTCATTTGTAGTGAAAGTGACAGTAGAGGGGGTTATAATTGTGTGGCTTCAAGTTCAAGCTACGTGCGTGTTTGAAGAAATGGAGACATCGAAACCGGGGCCCAAGTGAGGAGGCATTGATGCAAAGTTTTGTGGACAGTGTAGTAAGGCCATAAATGAAGCCCGGCCCACTTTTATTTTGCGAGACAAACTTGCGTCTCTTCATCGGTCCATACTGTTTGTTTTGTACCCTCTCCATTCTTTCATTTCTGCTCTACAGTCCAATCAAAAAACAAACTTGCACTCCTTCTCAACTAACTGAACTAATATGCACATTTTTTTAGTCACGTTTAACTGTAAATTTCAATTAGTATACATATTATAATATTATTACGCGAGATATTGTTAGATTCACAATGCACTCTATTTCTGAACTCTAAATTTTTTAGACCAGGTTAATTTTCAGAGCATGTTTGAACGTCAATAACTTTATTTTTATGTATTAACCTGATCTAAAAAAGATTAGATTTTGAAAGTTAGAAGATCAACAGTTAACAAGTAACACAAAAGTGAGAAGATCAACATTCGTTCTTTGTCTCAATTAAGATCATATTACAAGAGACACTCTTTAAACTCTTTTAGCCAGTTTAAAATAAAAACAAAAGATTATTGTACTTGTAAACTAAGCAGATGAAACAACACAAGCCATTATCATCCTCTCATTGTTCTTGTTTTAAGGAAATAGATATTTCCTTTCATGACAATGATGAAAAGGATTTGATCAAAAGTCATTATTGATCTAACAAAGAGAATTCCACTCTAATGACTAAGGCTCACTAACCAAGTATGGGTACGATATTTTGTTAAATGACAATATATAATTGGCAATTGACTCGAAATGTTGCAAATCTCCAATCACCACAAAAACTATTTTGAAAGGTTGGAACAATTCAAATTCACGTAAGAAGTCACTTGGTAGGAAATAAATGGGAGAGTTGCAACCGACTTTGCACCACTGGTAATAATTCAATGGGGCTCTTTTTTGCTTGGGTTTGTCCGACTTTTCTCGTGCGTCTCTTAGCTGTTGCCGGTGCCGGTCCTATACAAATTGGCACCCTATCCTACACCACGACTGAAGCCACCATAACGACCAGACGGCAGCAGCTAGCAACAAGTCTACGACCATTAAATTGCACTTTAATTGAGACTGGTAATTACAGCAGTAGTGGCGGAACCAGAACAAAATATGTAAAATGTAAGATAAAAAGTACTACTTAATATATATTTCATTCAATATAATGGACATTTCGATTTTTATTAGTTGACTCTAAAATGTATGAATAAATGTTTGTAATTATGTGAAAACACAACTTATAAAAAATTAATATTTTAAAAATGCATGATATTACGAATCCGAAGAAACACATTCAATAAAATTCTAATTTATTTATCATTCTAATTTTAAGATTAAAATGAGCAACTAGAAATAAATGGAACGGAGATGAATTTAAATTTATCATTAAATTGTGTTACGAAAATGAAATAATGTCATAGTAATACTATAAGCTTACACAGATCAAGTCAAAAGGGCTGTTTGCGGACAAGGTTCTATCCACGTGCAAGACCTTATTATAATAATCTTTCTAATGCAGAAGATTAGTCCCACGTAAGTATTTATCTTCTTAACCATTCTGTAATTTTTGTCCATCTTCAACCAAGGAAGGACTGCTCTCTTCTACAACTTCTAAGATGTCTAGTTAACCGTTCAAACACTGACTCGTTTTTTGTTCTCTTTCCGATGATCGTTTAACTATTCCGGCAAAGAATCGTATTTGGTCATATAAGTAGCTCACAACTTCTGGTGCAGAGAGTGTCAAGGTCATTACAGCTTTGCATGATCCAAAATCTAATATAATATGCCCTTGAGGATTATGTACTACAATACAAGCTACTTGACTCCAACACATTATAATAATTCATTGATTAAATATAATGCTATATGACCTATTCAATTTGACATTTGATGTCTACAAGATACTGTTATGACCAATCATTAATCAAAACCATTGACAAAGCTACTTTGAATACATCTTCATGCATAGTTATTTAAGAAGCTAAGTTGAAGTAAACAAGGAATTCAAGTTTAACTAACTTGGCAGGCCAGTTTCTGCCGCTGCTTCTCCAAGTGGCAGCTTCCCAGACCTTGCTTTCTTCTCCATCCATCTGCTTTCTTGTCTGTTTATCGAATCAGGACAAACACAAACGGTTGAAAAACCCTTTCACACCAATTATAGTATACTTTGTTGGAACGAGGAATGTTTCTTCTCAACTTATTCGAAGAGTCTAAACCTTAATTTGTTCAAACATGCAGCAAAACGATGAACAGGAGCATAATATTAAGGCCACCTCGGAGAAATGAGTGTAGTTCCTCAGCCTCCTATCATGTTCTCCTCAGGGTTTCTCCCAGCTGGGGCTCTGCTGGAGCCTCTGATCATCGTCTCCACCGAGGTTATTACAGTCGAAAAGGTTCCATTTCTGCAGTTCAAGAACATATCAGCCATGATCAGGAGGATCAGGCTTCTGTCTTCGCTGTTTGAGGAGATTCAGGAAGCTAGTGGTATCATCCCTCCTTCCTCAATCCTGTGTCTGACAGAACTCCTGTCTGTGATTCGGAGAGTCAAACAATTGATTGAGAGCTGCAAGGAAGGTAGCTCACTGTGGACTTTAGTTCAGACAGAGCTTGTATCTGATCAGTTCTTTGCAGTTGTTAAGGATATGGGAAGGGCGCTTGATATATTGCCTCTGAGCTTGCTGAATCTGACCATGGACACCAGGGAGCAGGTTGAGCTTCTTCGAAAACAGGCGAAAAGGTCTGCTCTGTTCGTTGATCGAATCGAGATTCAGAAAAGAGATGAGCTTCTTCAGCTTATGTTAGCCAACAGCGGTAAAACCAGCAAGAACAAAGGGTTTAGTGATCATGGAAAAGTTGCAGAGATTTTGAGTACCTTTGGCCTGAGAAACTCTGGTGACTATGAAGAGGAGATCGCGAAACTCGAGGCGGAGGCTGAGAATCAGGCCGGCACCGGTGGGCTTGTCGTGGTTTCCAACATCAAGAACCTGATATCCCTGGTTTCATCGTCTAAATCAGCCATCTTCAGTGAAGAACTGAATCAAAACCTCGGTGAAAATAGTTTGAAGCAGAGAATAGAAGTTAAATTCTCATCATCTCCAGAGTCGATGGTTTTCAACGTTCCTGATGAATTCAGGTGTCCGATCTCGCTCGACCTGATGAGGGATCCTGTGATAGTCGCGTCCGGCCATACTTATGACCGGAATTCGATCGCGCAGTGGATAAACTCCGGCCATCACACCTGTCCGAAGAGCGGGCAACGGCTGATACACATGGCGCTGATACCAAACTACTCGTTAAAGAGCATGATTCATCAATGGTGCGAGGAGAACAACATCCCAATGGTGGAATCTCCATCTTCATCTTCTTCCGCAAATCTGGAGAGAGCGAGCAGTAAGCGGAAATTAAACTCGAACGCAGTTGATCACATCTCTGCTACGAAAGTTGCAGCGGATGCGGTCAAAATGACGGCTGAGTTCTTAGTCGGAAAACTCGCGACCGGCTCGCCGGATATCCAGAGACAGGCGGCGTATGAGCTCAGGCTGCTGGCGAAAAGCGGGATGGATAACCGGAGAATCATTGCAGAGGCCGGAGCAATCCCGTTTCTGGTGACTCTCTTAGATTCCCATGATCCGAGAATCCAGGAAAACGCAGTCACCGCTCTGCTCAACCTCTCCATATACGACAACAACAAGACGCTGATCATGTCCGCCGGAGCAGTTGACAGCATCATCGGAGTTCTGCAATCGGGGAAAACCATGGAGGCGAGGGAGAATGCTGCGGCGGCGATCTTCAGCCTGTCGATCGTGGATGACTACAAGATATTCATCGGAGCCCGGAAAAGAGCAATACCCGCGCTGGTAAACCTCCTCGGAGAAGGCTCCACCGCCGGAAAAAAAGATGCGGCCACCGCCATCTTCAACCTTGCAGTATACAACGTCAATAGAGTCAGCATTGTCCTGTCCGGAGCAGTTCCGATGCTGATCGACCTGTTGGTGGACGACAAAGCAGGAATCACAGACGATGCATTGGCAGTGCTTTCCCTTCTCCTCGGATGTAACGAAGGGCTAGAAGAGCTGAGAAAGAGCAGGATTTTCATACCTCTTCTGATTGACCTTTTGAGGTTTGGATCTTTGAAGGGGAAGGAGAACTCCATTACTTTGCTTCTCGGATTGTGCAAGGATGGAGGAGAAGAAGTTGCCAGAAAACTGCTGATGAATCCTCGGAGCATTCCGTCGTTGCAGAGCCTGGCGATCGACGGATCTTTGAAAGCTCGGAGAAAAGCAGATGCTCTTCTCAGAATACTCAATAGGTGCTGCTCGCAGTCACGAACCCCTGTTCTGTAAATGTACATGAACTCCATGTTTGGTTTATTAAGCCAAGAATGTACATTTTGTTAATCAAATCGATACGGATATACCACATTTTTCCATCAGCACAAAAACGATGCAATAAGGATGGAGCTGAAAAGAAGCAGAAATCACATTCATCATTTCCTTTAATGTTTTCAAGCTGCTTAAATTGTTGTCAAGGTCTTCTTGAATTGCCAGGGTAAATATGTACAGTACTGTCATTGCCAAGGGATATGAACTATCATTGTACATATTTTTACATTCTACTGTATATAAAGTACAACAGCGATTACAGTTGGATATACTCTTGTTGAACGCGTCACAGACCAAAAAAGTAACTTGTTCAACTTTTCAGGAATCAGTTTGAAGATCTTTACACTGCAATTCCCCTTTCTTCTGTAATCCTCCAAGCTCGGGAAGGGGAGGTTTAACTTGTGTTCAACCAGCCAACTCAGAGGGACACAATCAGCATTCGGGCATCAATCTCTTCTCGTGAACAATCATTCACAGACAGTAGGTAGGGTCAACATACATATTATCTTCTATTGTTCAATCAATTTCAGCTTAATATGAGAGCCCTCTATCACATAGCTCCAAAACCAGCTTCCAGAATCCATCATTTTTTCTTCAATTCTGTTTAATTGGATTTCTAATCCTGGAATCAGAAGGGTATACAGAGAGAACTTCAGAATGTTGTAAAGAAAACGGCTGCTCAAAGATACTGAGGGTATGTTTAGTTGTAAGAATTGGGAAGTAGAGTCAATGCAGAATAAACAGTGAACGTAAACTCAAGACACTACTTGCAGAATGCATCTGTCAAGTAACTGTAGTACTGTACTAACCTGAATCACCTGATGTAACCTTCATTCTATGGCCATCAGGAACTTCAAACACATGATTACCCTGCATATAAATATTAAGTGAAGTATGCTAAGAAATGAGTAGCTCAATAATGTAAAACCCAAATTGACAGATACAAGATAACTGCCATGGATAACTTGATACTTGGCTACCAAAATCAAGACTAATTATCTGAAGAAAATAAAATTTGCAGATGGCTACTAAATACATTTACCTCTAGGGTGACATCCACTGCTTCAAATTCTGCATTTCCTTGAAGGATAACCTTCATAGCCTCAATCCGATCAACATCATGCTTCCAGTACAAATTATCTCCAGATCTCCAATCAATGCCTCTATTCAGTACTTTGACATTTTCTAACTTACATCTTGCACACCTGCATATTTGAATTATTATATTGTGACCAAATATCAACCACGGGCATTAGCAAAGAGAATAAGATGGTAAGGCACCTCTTTCCATAATGTAGTATCATTTCACCACTTTCATTGACAACAGTAGAACCCATAACGTTTTCAGCCAGAATTAGCAAACTTCCAGCTAACTGAATATGACAAAACTATCAGCTAAAACCAAAAAATCATATGATAAAAACCAATAGTACGTGAATTATCTCACCTGCACATCGCTCCAGAATAACTCTGCAACTTCTATTTGTAACTCAGAACCCAGTGATATTGAACCTCCACTGAACTGAATAAATAAATACATGGTTACTTCTGATCTTTACTATTAAAAAAATTACAAAGGAGCATTTACTTGTAACTTGGCCATTTAGAACATGTAATGATCAACACAAGCTAGCAGAACATTTTCAAGCCAAAAGAACTCATTTGAAGGACCTATTTGCTAGTGGAACAAAACAACACAGAGCATCCCATGAAGATTTAGAATCCGCAAATTTACCACTGCCAGGTGCATTAAGCATCAAAGTCAAAGATGGAATTTTAATTTCCGAGTCTAAAAATTCAAGATAAACAGAACGGCTACTCTACTTAGTCATATATTTTGATTTAAACTTAGTCTTACTTTCTGTCTTGTGACTTCCCAAACAGGGCCTAAAGCAGGATGAAGTAGTATGAGAAATGGAGGCCCAGAATCAGCATAATCTTCATTACCAAGGATCTGGAAAATGACAAATCAGAGTTTCAATATACATTCAGCAGGAAAGGGAAGGAATGGAGTGGGGGATTAATTATTTAACATTGTTGATGAAAAAAAATAGAAGATGTTACTCCCAAAACAATTTCAAGGCATTTTGTTATTACCTTAGGCATACTTATCTGACTATGCGATAGGATATCATAAGCATTGCGTAAGATATCCAACAGAGATCCATCTGGAGTCTGCAAGAATCAAAACAAGGGTCATTCAAAAAAATAACTGCTAAATATATATTTAAACCAAAGTCACCAACTCAACTTCATAAAGATTAAGGAAAACAAATACAGGTGTTGAACTCAACCTACTTGAGCCTCTATTATTTCTATAATTTTACAACTTTGAAGATGTGTCACTACCAAATTTCTAGAAAATAAGCTTTAACATCAGATTTACTAAATTGATTGGTATGGTGGGACAAAAATAGACTGTAATAAATCGATAGGACTCAAAATTAAGTGACAGCTAGCTCAAGGAAACATATAAATGACAAGCGAGAGAAACATAATCATGATCTGCAAATTGTAGTACACTAAAGCACTGGCAGCAGGCTATTTTAATAATATTCTAGGCTAAAATTTTAGAACTTTACTGACTGCAAACACTTTACTGGACTCTTCTATTCCCTCTTTCTCTCCCCTTTTTCTCCACGCCGATTGTATCCATGTCCTTCTGGCACTTCTTCTCTTCATCTTCTCAATTCTTATTTCTCATATTTTAGGGTAAACCCTAGAACTCTCTCTCTCTCTTATGCTATGGTTTATCTTTGTTGTTTTTAATGTTTTTCCAGATTGTTTGGTTGAACCCATGTAGATGTCAGCAGCAGTTTGTCAAACATTGCTCATGAACTTGAAAAGGCCTCCGTCAACAATCCATCTATGATGATTTTATCTGTAGTGAGTTTCTGTAGTATCTCTAGTCTCTATTGTATAGTTTTATGATTTATTTTCCCATGATTCGATATAGAAGAATTGCCGAGGGCCGAGGCAAAAAAGGATGGATGCATTCCGAAGGATTTACTGATTCTTTTGGATTGGGCCATATGTGTGCCACTGATCAAGAAAGGTACGTTTCCTACTGCTGCAATATATGACCTGAACTTCTGCTAAATGGGATAATCATTTTAAAAACTAAAATCTTAGAGGTTTGTTTTTTTGTACGACAATCCACATTTTACCATGTCTCTTTATGAACGAAAAGCAAGCATCAGGGTATTTCATGGTGAGTAATCACAGTAATGATGTGGCCTTGAGATAAGCTTGATTGATAATGTGAGTTGGGACTAATTAAGGATTTTGGAAAATGATAGGTATAATATTACCTTCTCAAGACCATATTTATAGCTCAGTTAATCATCTGCGATGTAGGAATGTAATGTGAAATTGGCAGATGACTTGACCAAGAAGGATTTGCTAAGTTTTGAAAAAAATGGATGTACTGTTACAGAGGCATCTAAAAAAGTCTAATAAAATAACGATTTGGAAGAAGCAAATCATGCTTCTCATTGGGAGATAAATATATTTGCAACAAACGAAATTTTTTAATATCTGATTCAAGTATAACTTCTCAATTTATTGACTTTGATGCAAAAAAAAAATGTTGTGGTATATTTTGCTAATGTTTGACGAATTGGAATTTTGTTCAGAATTCAAGTTCGTGGAGCATTCAATGAAAATTTATCGATGGAGCAGAAGAGCAAAGTCAAGGTTATAATCACGAGTCTCGAGAATTTGAGTTTTCCTTAGTTATCTGATGTTGTAAGCATGCTAGAAAATTTGTTGTTGGTACTTTTGTGCATTTTATGATCCAAAAAAAACATGTTCCTGCAGAGAATTTCTTGTTGGCAAAGGAAAATACTTGCAGTTCTGATTCTTCTGAATTTAATGTTGTTTTGATATGGCATGGATTTTACCTATGGTTTTGACAGGAAAATGGGATCATGTAGGAAAGCATATTAGCTATTCAAATCAAGCTAAATTAGAGAGGGAATTCTTCATTAAGGTATAATCTTTTCTTTCCTTTAGACTGCTTTTTTATTTTGTAAAAATTCATTAATTTGTCACTCTAGACTTACAGCAAACTCTTTAACTTGACAACTAGCATGTTAAGTAGCTACTGTACATTGAAAAACCTTGGGAATATTTTGATGTTTTACTACTTTTACTTTTCTTCTGGTTCGATTTTCTTTCCAACAATATAGTTTTCAGTAGCTATATTAGTTAAAAATTTTATTCCAGCAGGTTGATGCTAGTTGGGTTTGGATAATATTATAGTTGTTGCAGCTTTTGTTCATTTAGATTTAATAAACGGTTACAATTTTTGCCTGTTCAATAGGTTCTCTGGCGGCTTTGCCCGTTGACATATTATGTGGTTTCTCTTTTTCTTGCATGTTTAATTTCTTTCATTTTATCCCTTAAATCATATTAATTAGTTAAGGTTATACGCTGGTGGCTTTTCAGATTTTGGAAGGGATTGATGAATTTTGTACTACAGTAGTAAGACATTGTTACAGATTTTTAAATTTTCAATATTTTCTTTTCAAGGTAACAGAACTATTTTTTAAGAATTCAGATTTTCCTAAAATGCTACATGATACTACCTTTCTAGAATGCTGCCTTCTTTCTTTTCAAGTCCTGGCCTTATTTTTTATTTTCATTTTTATATCAATAAAAACTTCAAACTTGTGCCTACTAAATATCATTGTAAGAAGTCATGGTTTTTGAATATTGTAGTTATTAGGAAATAATCATTGCAACTATACAAAGAATATAGGAGAACTGACATGGAATGATTGCAATCTTAGGTTGAGCGAAACTTTGTCAGCCTGGAAGAGCTCAAGTTACCACTTGGGTTGGGAGCGTGAAAGCAAGTGCAATTTAGGTGGTATTAGAAATGGTTCAGTACTGGTAAATGTGAATTCTCTTTTTGTCATTTGATTTCAAGGTTTTCTTTTCAAGGTAAAGCTATATAAGAGGTATCATTTGATTCTTTTACGTTAACTCCATTGATTAGGGATTAATTCATCTTCCTTTTGTCTTAACAAAATATGGGTTTCTCAAGTTTTCTCTAGGTTAGAAAACTGTCCAGTGGGAAAGGTCTACATTTGCTGCTTGACATGCCTGCATTTGTTAGGACAATGGGTGACAGTATATTTTAATTTCTCTTTAGTTGTCTCTTATCAGCATGAAGTTTCTTCCAAGTGTTACTGCTTATTGGTGAAACAGGAAACTCCCAGGTTGCTCTAAAATATACTTTGGATTTGATAGTTGCAGCTTTGCTAATCGTATGTTTTTCCATTAATTTACAGTGGCTCCAGATACATTTGTGGAGGAGGTGAAATGGAATTCTATTGATCCTGTTGATGTAGATAGGGCAGATTTTGTTGTTGAAAGGAAAAGGGATAGGCGGTTTTATAGTTGTAGACTGCACACATGTTTGCATTTGACAGTTCTTTCTTGATGTAGTGCTATCAATGATATAGGTTGTAATATTACTCTTATCAATGATATAGGTTGTAACTGTACTCTTATAACTTCAATGTTAGTTTAGCATGTTTTTTCTGTTTTTGTCGTTAGATTAACTTAATAGTTGATACCATGTTTATCTATTTTTTTAAAAAAAGGGAGCTCATCCTACGGAGTTAATCTTTTTCTTTATCACTTGATTTTGTTTTCACGGTGGTTGTATTTATGTGAAACAAGAATATAATTGAATTCTAATAATTTTTATTATTAGGAACAAATTTCATTGATAAGTTTTTTTTTTGAAAATAATTTCATTGATAAGTTTTAAAATTACTGTAATAGTAAAGCAACTGATATTTGACATCAATTTTCCCTAAAATAGTATATGTCACTTTACAGTAAATTATTTTACATCTGTGCCGAGAGCACGGGTATTACTAGTTTTAATAATATTAGAGGCTAAAATTTATGAACTTTACTGACTGCAAAAAATGGATATTCTAATCAGGATATAGCTCAAGCAGGCAATTGAAGAACTTGTGCAGTTGTGCTACACCTTGTATCAAAAAAAATGATGCCTTTTTGACGAGCTGATTAGAAGTCGAAGGAAGGTTATACCTGGTGCAAAGACTTATTGCTGTGTACTCTTTTCTTCTTAGCTGAAGATGTGACTTTCCGCCTTTCGTTATACACAATAAATGTATCTAGACTTCCTGCAAAGATGCACACAGGTTGCACTCATATAGCCACAGGAATAAAGACTTATGAAACCAATATGATGCGGTGCTGCCAATATTCAGATGATGCCAACATTGAGTCATTGACATACCTTGTACACCTTTGTAACATCGTGATGTGTACGAATTAGAAAAATTATCCGCAATATTTTGCATTGTAGACTCCAGACGACCACCCGGGACACTAGCACAAGTAAAATTCCATAGTGATCAGAAAATTTTCATGAACATTGAATGATACAACTTACTGTGTAAAAATGTAGAAAGATGGAAATAAATAAATTAATAATGTAAATGTAAATGTAAATGTAAATGTAAATTAACCAGTATATAACTACATACCAGTTTGTCATCCCAAACTGGTCAACGTATTTTACTGGCTTTTTCACATTAAGTACCATGCCAGGCAAGCTGGCTTCACTATTACTTGATGCAATGCTCTCTGCTGCATGCAAATCTACATAAAGAATATTTGTGTTGGCTGGAAAGTCAGCCTCCAAGCTACACAAAAACAAAAAAGATGCAATCAGATCAATATAACTGACTCGTAATAAGACAGAAGCATTTTTTTGAGGAGTATTATAGGCCAGCATGAAGATTGTTTTAAGTAATGGGACCCTTTAGGGCAGTTGGAAAAAACAAAAGAAGTACTAAAATGACAACATGACAGAACTAGGGGCAGGACAATGGATAATCCTTCCAAGCCTTGGCCTATAACATACCAAATGATACTCAAAGTCATATTCTAACTTTCAACCTTCACTAATACAAGTAGCCTTCATTTCCATGTTATGCAGGGTAAGATATCTTTTCTCTCTATTCTTTTACATAAATAGGGATTAAAATAGTTTAGGTAGTAAAATGATCACGAGGAGAACTTTATTCCAAATTACTGAAAGGTCGATTGTGAATCTGAAAATGATGGATAAAAGGCCAAAAGACACAAAATTAATGTGAAACAAAACCAAACTGTACAATTTAAATGAATAATTATTGACCACAAGAACAGATTGTACAAAAATACCTTCTAGATGAAAGAGGCCCCTCAGCAATACCAAATTTATCAAATTCTGTATACTCAATACACGATATTCCATATGACCACTTGTTATCAAGAGTTCTTTTCTCGATGAGAGCATTTATGCCTTCTGTTGCCCCCTTGTTTCTTCTACATGAAGCAAAACCTAATTTCTGAATGACATTCAAAAATACAAAGTGAGTGTTCTAATATATCTCTCTGACACTGATTAACAAGAGATCTAGAGTGCATTGCTAACTACACAAGGTTTATATATCTGCTTTTCTCAAATTGCCTTCTTCAAAATGAAAATGGAAGAGCCATTGTAGCTACTTTAAATAAGTTCCAAATGTTTGAAAATGCACCATGCATCATGTTGGAAAAGAAAAAAGACATCAGTGGTGTGACCATCTCGTTCAAAGTTGGATCAAATATGAAGTATATAAGATGGATCAACCCTACCTTCTTTTGCCGAAGACCAATACCTGCCAAGGCCAAGATAGTCAAATCTGTAGCAGCCACAACATTACTGCAAAATCATCAATGTCAAATATGTTGTTCCAATATTTATTATTTACCATATGTGCGTATTCTAAAGACAGAATGATGCTACATTGGCCTAGAAACTGTAAGACTGAGTCTAACCTTACTTGCCGAACAGTTGCACCCTTTCTTCCATGATCTTTAAACCATTGAAATACACCCTTATCATAGGCAAGTTTCCAAATCACACCATGACCACCAGGCTTGCGAACTGGTTCAAATTGCCTGCTAATAATCCACTGTCCATCTTCAGCACTGATGGCTGGAACAAGAGGCTGAAACAGAAATTTTATAATATCTCAGGAATAATAGAAATTTGCCAATCACGATTTATTTTTATTAGTCACATTGGCTTTTCTATAGCAAACCTGTTCAAATAGACGGAAGTTGAATTTTCCTCGTCCAAACCATCCAACTCTTTCACATAAAGAAACAATGCGCTCATGGTTTTTCTTTGCGGAGCTAGTCATAATAGCTACAGGAGTGATGCATTGTCTTCCATACAACTTGAAGAACAAGTATTCCCGAGCCTTGTAGTGAACAAGAAGTCTAGTCACTTTCATATAAAATACACATGCTTTTGAAATATTTTGTCATGCATATATATGGTTATACATTTCCATACCTGAAGATCTCTTATCAGTCCTTCTAGCAAAGTCCTTCCACAATAAGGAAGCATTGCCGCAGGAAGGCATTCCCCAGTTTTTGAGTCGACCAAGCCAAGCCTATCTGCGGAGCCGCCAAGAGGATAGATTTCCCCCAAGTCTGGCAAGCCCTGGAGGCGTATTAAATGATGCAACACCAAATGATCTATGAAAAACAACATACCACAATAGACATATTAAGCACCTACCTCAATTCCCCATAAAGCTGCCTGAGATGCATATTCAGTATCTTCTGAAAGATCAAGAACATTTGGAGGATGAATTTCGATAAACTGGCGCTGTGGTTTTTGAGGCTGTCGATACCTGCTCGTTGCCTGTACTTCATAAGTTGATTGCGTTAATAGCTCTAGAACCATTATCTGATACCTGCAATGATAAGTTCAGTGATGTTACAGTGGAAATGGTTTCGTTAAACCAAAAAAAGTACACAGCACCTCATACAAATCAAATTCACGAAGATGGGAATAAACAGAAATTTGACACAGTAGGATTAGATTATCAGCAAAGGAAAGATTGTGAAAGATAAATGCTACATCAACTCTCCCAGAAATGGAGTTAAATCATGATTGAAAGGCAATAACAGTATCAGAAGAATTTAAATGAAAGGGAGTGCTACTGACCCAATGATACCTCCAATGCAATCGTAGAAATGCTCAACCTCTCCCAAAGTCTTCACTAATGATCCCAGCGCTTTGATATCATCTTCTCTGTAGCCCAAACCGCCATTTTCCGAATTTCCATCCCATCTCTCAATCATCTCCGCCAGAGCATAAAGAGCGGTCTTCAACGAGCTAGCTGTAGAAGCCTCCTCCGCAAATGCGCCCCCAAGAACATGCTCCTGCCCAGCCGCGACCAAGCACTTGAGCAGATACACTTTGTAATCATCGAACCCTAGCCTCTCCACAAGCCTGACAAACGCGTTCCCGCTCTCACGGAAGAAGAATTTCACCCTAGCGTCGGAATTTAACGCTTTTATTTTCGCCGGCAAGGAGGCGGAGCTGGAGAGCTTGGACCGGAGCGCTTTGAGGCGGGTGATTTCCTGGTGGAAGTCGAACTCCGGTTCGGGTGCTGGAGCGTACTCTACCGGAGCGGTTGAGACTTTCAGGCGGGGAACACGGACCGGTTGCGGCGGCGGTTGCCATAGCAGAGTAGAAGGAGTGGTGGAGAAGGAGTTTTGGGTGGGGAGAAAAGATGGCGCGGCGGCGGAGGAGAGCTTGTTATTGTGGTTATCGGAGGTGAAATTGACGGAGAAGATTTGGTTGTTTTGGTGGTGGAGAAATGGCGCCACCGCCATTGGTGAGCATAGAGAGGAGCGGAGATTATGTGGCGGTGGTGACTATTTGAGTTCTCGTTTGTACACACCGCTATCTATTTCCAGACATGCAATCCAAATGTGAAACTATAAATGGCTGTTTTATAATTATTCTGTTTGAAAATTAACAGCAAAATTCAAACTTTCATTTGTGATCGTTTGATTGGAAAATCGGGAACAGCAAATATGTATGAGAAAAGCTGAGGATAAGGAGAGATGAGGGAGAGGCACATTCTTGAGCATATACGATATGCCTTCCTCCTGTTTGCATTTGGAAATTGGAATATCCCAAAATTACTCATATGATTCTTGAAATAATGTTCCAATTATTGATTCTCAAATTAGTTTTGGAGTTACATTCACAAAATCTTTCCATTTGAATGGATGTTCATGTTTGAATATTGATTATGTAAAATATAATATTTGATATTGATACCTCAATTTTGTAGTTAATGTTTTGAGACAAATTCTCAATTGAAATTTGGTCTCACTGAATGATATGCTTAATACGTAAAAAATCAGGTTTGAAATATAATGATCAGACATGAAAGTGAGAAAATCAACAATTATCATTATATCTTAATTAAAACCCTCCTACAAAACACTATCTTGTTTAAATTGTTTTATATATGGTAGTGAATACAACTAATCTCACAATTGATTGGTTGAAAAAGGTTAAAAAGCAAATGTAATTTGATCTGAAATTACAAATTTAGTGATTTCAAGCTTAAAACTTATATTTTCCTGTAAGGCCTGTTTGCCAGAGCTTATCTATATATCAGTTCAGTTCAGTTCAATTTAATTTTGTTCAGTTCAGTTCAATCAAGTGAAAATGTAATTTGCTGAAATTCAGGTTAATTTAGTCATGCTGATTCCATTTATCAATACATTACTCTTTACTTCAGTTCAGTTAAGTTCAGTACATAAAAAAATAAGTTATAGCAAACATGGCTTAAGTTTGTAATAAAGGTTGGGTTTTTGTTTTTCCAAAACATCTTTAAATTATGGCTTTCATTTGTCTGCATTGGTGGACAATTTTGTCTGAGTTGTAGGCAGGGCATTGGGGGGCTGAATTCCCTAAGCTATTCAATTTAGATTTTGGATTTCTTGAATTTGCTTTGTGTTTTTCTTGAGTTGTTTGTGTTATATATTCTGTTGTTGGCTTGTAGTCATCACTTCTCACTCTCAAGTCACATGTGCCTTCGGCAGTTTGTCAAATAAAATAAAACAAAACGAAAAATTTCAACTATCCTTCTTTCCTTTATACATTTTTATTTTTATTACTACTAAGAATACATTTTAAGTATGAACTCATACCAAAAAAAAAAAATATCATTTGTAAGATTTTGAGGTAAGACTGATTAATGTAGATGTAATTTTATTTTTCGATGATGAAAAGTTGAATATTAGAGTTTTAGGCTATGTTTTTCTGAGATTATTTGTATTCTACGGAATGGAAGTGAAGTGAAATATACTTAAAAGTAGACTATAAAATAAATCAAATTAACCTAAAATTTATAAACTAAAATTTTCACTAAACGTAACAAACATACCGATAAAATCAAGATAATACGATTTAATGGTCCACCCTCAGTGCTACTATATTAGTTTAGATTTTTGATTGAACAAAGGAAAGATGCCGTTCGAACTTCGAAATTTCAATTCGTACTCAAGGTTACGAAACTCCATTCTAATTACTTATTATTTTTGAAACAAAACGCAACGGCGACGTCACGTTGTTACTTGTTAAATTGATTTGATTATATCACAGGATTTTCATTTTCCTGATGTGAACTACTCGGAAGGCTTAAGCTAAATTGCTCTCAAGGCCTTATTACAAAGATTGCAAACAAAGCTCGCTAATTAATAAACGGGCTTTCTTCAATTCAGTGCCTTTCGTGCCCAATGTTTATAGGATGGGATAGCAATTAGGATCCATAACCAGTTTTACTAGACAACTAGTTTTAAGGGGTAAATGAACTGAATAACTCGCGAACAACTCGGCCAAAGTTTGTTTTCAAGCTCAGTTTAACTTGTTTGAACTCGAACTTGATCTCATAAGAGCAAGTTCGATAGGCTTGTCGAGTAGTTCAAATATAATTTATACAAAGAACTTTTATAGAAATAAATTAAATTTATTTGTTAATGCTTCATGCATGTTCTGCTTAAAAGGCTCGAAATAGCTCGAGTTCGAACTCGATTTTTTATCGAGTTCGAAATAAAATGTCTCAACTCATACGACCTCAAACTCGATCACAGACATGCAAAATTCTCACAAACTCGAACTAGAATACAGGTCTGTTCGAGTTCGACTCGTTTACAACCCTAACTAGTTTCCTTAAAAATAAAGTTTGATAAAGTATGGTCATTTACCATCGAATATTAATAGTGTCACCTAATATAATATACATCAAAAAGTAAAATAATTGAGGTGAATATTTTGGAGAAACGTGCAAAATAAATCGGTAATTTTTAAAATTTAGATTTATTTTTTTATCCGACAAATTTAGATAAAAAGACTGATAGATTATAACTTAAAATTGAAAAGTGTGGAAATGAAATTAAAGTAGCAAAGGTGATTTTTTATTTTAAAGAAACAACTTTCAAGTCTATAATCGTTTGACAAAAAACTCTGAATCCTATCTCAAGTGGTAGAATGGGATGCCATTAATTTCGCTAAAGCGGCAATCGAATAGGGTATGTGTTCTAGGAACCCAGTACATTCTCGTCCCTGTCCTCACCAAGCATGAATGTGAAGTTGGGACCAAGTCCGAGCATGCTACAGAACAAGGTTAATCTCTTTTTACCACGTCAATGCCCTGAAGAGCATCACCAACAAGACCAACGTTATGTTACCAATCCCATAGCTAGCTCCATACATGCTTATAGAGCCAACATTTCAGCAAGGATGTTCAAAACACGACGAGATTCTGCTTGTATGAACTGTCCATTGTCGTCAAACCCCACAATGTCAAGACCAGCGGTTGTTTGTGCAATTCCCACGTCAAAAAAGACCAAAGGTATATTTTCCAGAAGGCACATTAATTAGATGCAGTGACAAAAGAGCTTTCGAGACTCCATATGTCCATCATTTCGGTTCATTAAACTGCTCTAGATTAGCACGAGCTGCCACCATACGCTTAGGCTTCAAATTTTGCTGCTCGAATAGTCGCTTGTTCTGATGGAACTATATCCCATCACAAAGCATTAGCACCCATCCCGCATTAGCATTGTTCTTGAGAAACTCCTTGAAACGCTTTCTCCTCTCGGTTAACCATACATCAACATCATATATATGTTGTAGCCCGGCATATCTCCAAACTTCTTGGTTGTAGGAGAGCTCCAAAAACAAATGCATCAAGCTGCATATATACCATCCTCCTCCCCGCAATGAAGGTACGGTACCACCATCGTCCGTGACAACAAATTCTCCACCGGTAGAATCCGTCATGAATCTCCAGGCAAAGGTGTTGATAATCACTAGTGCAGGAAAAGGGCTACTGCGGCGGTTCCTTCCCCATTCCTCGGCGGTTGTGAACCGCCGCGCAAGGTTGCGAGTTCACAACCTTGTCAGGTCCATCCGGTTGCGAGTTCGTAACAAGCTAGAACCTGCAGGTTGTTTTCGAGTGTTGCGACATCGGATGCTCCTCCGGTTCAAAGGTTGGGAACTCGCAACCATCATTTCAGGTTAGAGTTTATGTTTACTCCTGAATCTGGTTACGATGTCGTAACCTAATTAGGTTCTGCTAAAAAAATACCGGCCAGTTTATAATGCCAAAAACGAAGAAAAGAAACAGAGCTACACTTCAATATAAATACAGAATATTCGACATATTACAAGCATCAATACATGAATGAGTTTCTTCCAACTTTCATACAATTAGATCAAAATTGAAGAAACCAGAAGTTAATTTAGGAATTCACTATAGCCACCTCTTGCATCTGCGGTTGTATAGCTCCTAAGCACAAATTATGACTTGAAATAGCACCTGCACAAATGTTGAACTTAACTAATTAAAACATAACTTAAAACTATTTATGATTATTTAGTACTAGCAACTCAACCAACTCAGACAACTTAAACAGACTGTAAAGCGCCTATTGAAAAGATATAGAAGACATGATAAAACCCTCACCGTGAATCCTAAGCTCACAATTTCCTTCAACACCTGCAGTATAGTTATTTATATTTATTAATGATCTTTCACACATCGCTTTATCCTTATTATGTTGTTCTCAACAGGTCACTTGATAACATAAAAATTGCAGCAGAAGACCATTGCAATAAACAAGCATACAATTACTGATTATCAGAAACACATTTCCACATCAGTTATAAACCACAGCAACTTTATAACCCTTTGTGAATGCTATATTTCGAATCAACATGGATCGTTCTTGATCAGAGAGTGTATTCCAGATTACAAGGATCGTTGACACAAGAATTAACAAAATTTTAGCTACGGTTCATCAGTTACAAAATTTCAAAGTGAATTATAAAATTGATGCGAGCAGAAAAGTACTTAACAATTGCAGAACTTCAAGAGCAATTTTCTCACTCGTTTCTAAACCAAATTGTCTCATTCTTGATTCTAAATCATAGTTTGAAATCTCGTTTTTATAAAATTAATAAATTTATTCCAAATAGACTAGCTGTGATATTTTTAAAGTGAGTTCCAAACTGATGCCAGCAGAAAACTGAAATTAGAAATTGCAGAACTTTAAAACCCTTTATCTCTCTTGTTACTTAGCTGAATTGGCCCATTCTTGTTATGAAATCTAAGATCAGAGTTCAGTGAATACACCAGTATAAACATCAGACACAATGGAGTTACGGTTATGAAAATATGAATTTTTAAAGTAACAGTCAGCTGGCTGCCCAGAACAGCACCAGTCCAGTCACAGCAGACTTGAAACTCGATTATCTCTATCATTTATTATTCAAATTCATAAATTCTAGATTCTAAATCCTAGATAATCTTACAACTATTTCACAGGTACAAGAATAAACAAAATCAGAGTTGGGGTTAAATAGATATGAGTTTGTAAAGTGAGGGCTGTGCTGTAAACATGAATGAATGAGGGCAGAACTTCGTAACCCTTTTTCTCCCTCGTTCCTAAACCAAATTGAAAGATTCTTGATTCAAAACTGCACTTCTAAAGCTCATGTATTCAAATATATTATTATTGTTGTAGATTGATTAATAGTTTGAGATATATAATCTTTTAAAGTTCAGAACCTCACATACACCCACAAATTTTAGATTCCTATACTCACTCATATTTTTTCCTAGCCCAAGCTCTTAAACCTATGGCTCTAAATTTTAAACACATATATGTATCTACTCATAGGGACTCATCAAGAAGTTTAAACTTTCATACGTACCAAAAAAAATAGAATTCAGAAACCAAGATTTCATAACAAAAAAAGAAAGCTCACACATTTAATGATTGTTCAGCTTGAAAATGATAATCAAAACATGAAAAGACCAAGATGCAGCCTCATAGAGCAAGAGTTTGTCCTTCTGCTTCATCAACTTATCCTCCACGATTTAATGCCTTTCATTTGAGCCAGGCCTACAAAGGAGAACAACAGATACTTAAAATGAATAGCCCCAATTTACGTAATCACGTAATTTTTTAATGACACCAAAACAAGTATAAATCTCAAAATAAAAGAATTTTGTAAACAAGAGTATAATTAGCGGACTTGACCTGAGCAAGGGGGGAGCGGATGGATTCGATGACGGTGGGGTGAAGACGGAGCTCGTCTTCTCCGGTCAAGGTCAGGTAGAAAATACTTCCTTTATACTCCAGCGTGACCATGATTCCCGGTGATCGGCGGTTGTCGGGCGGCGGTGACGGTGACAAGAAGACGACAACGGGTGGCAAGGGAGAGGGCGACGGGGTGGAGAATCTGAGAAATCGCAGAGATCTAGGTGACGGGTGGAATTGCAAAGTAAGGGGTGGAGGAGTTCTAGATCTTGAGAAATGAATAAACCAATCCTTTTTAATTCATATTCTGCTTGGTTACGAGTTCGCAACTGCGTCAGATTTAATTTAAATTAACCGCAGGCGCAGTTACGATGTCGTAACCGGAACGAACGACGACGGTTTTTCAGAACCGCCGCGGAACATATGGTTAGTCGGCGGTTTACTGTACATAAGATGATCCGGACCAAGTTATGAACTCACAACTGATCAAGCACCGGTGTTTGGGAAACCTGATCAATCTTGCGAACTCGCAACCGAATTGCACGGCGGTTCTTGTATCTTTGGCCGGAACCGTAGCGAAAAAGCGCCGCCGTCCACCCTTTTTCCACTAGTGAATTGCTCAAACAAAAAAACTATAATTTGACTTTCTACTAAATTTTTTACTTTTTACACTTTATAAGATATTTCTAAAAAAGTTGTAATCGTCTTATTCACGAATTCACAGTTTTGAAATTTCTAATTTACGGTTAATTAAAAAAAATCACAAAAAAATATTTACATTGTCTCAAAGTTTCAAGAATAACGCAATGGCCCTACAAGTAATTTTTTTATATTTTACCCTCGAATCGACTTGGACACAATCTGTACATAGTTTTTCATATAGTTTTTCAGATATATTGTAAAATGGTTACCCACCCTCAAATTGAATGTAAAACAGTCCCATTAAAAAATTTCCTGCCATAATATGGCTTAAATTTTATTTTATTTTTAAATCTAATTTTTAAATGGTCTCCATCTAGATACGAAGCACCTGCGCCAATTATGAAACCATGACCGATAACTTGAGCAACCAGTACTGCTGGGGAGCAAAAGCTTGCATGCTGCCTCAAGTAAGTTGATGAAATGGTGCCCAAAGATCGGCGCCGAAGCTACGTATAATATATATATATATATATATATATATATATATATATATATATATATATATAATTCTGTTGACAATGGTGACCTGCAATCGGCGCCGGAGGTCATCCGCGGTCGAAAAGTACTATATGTACATCTTTGTTCAAGATGGTCGGTAATTTTCAATTATATATTATTGGTTCCAACTTTTTCATTAGCCAGGACTAATTTTGCAGCATGTGACTTCAACTGTAAAATGAAGACATCAGTTGCCCCTTTTCCTTGATATTATTACGTTACGTTCCCATCATATTATGTTTTCATGTATATTATATTATGCATGAGATGCAGAAATGGGGATATTATAATTTATAAACTGGAAAACAATAGTACTGTATGTGTTCGGGTAAATGATTTAAAATCATATTTGTTTTGTTTATTTCACAGCATGATCATCATCAGTACTAGTATTATCCGTAATGTTGTCACAGAGATGCTCATATAATCCCTATATAGCTTCTTCAACTCTCAAGATCCATAAAACTAGGGTTCCTTTCAATTCGGCTAGCTATTTACTTGTATACATATTTTACATAAAATTTTAATATTAACACATACTTCTATAAATATATTAGGTTTGGAAAAAGGAACTTTCATCTAGCTTGTACGTCCCTATTTGTTTAAGCAATGAAAAGCTCACTCAAACATGGTACTGATTACTAATTTATGCGAGTTAATTAATAAAGACAAGTATGTTTCTCAAATTGAAAATTTCTCAGCTGGTATATATTGAAAAGATGGGAATTTACTATTTTGAAATGTACCAATCAAATGCCAAAAAAATGGATGATTAACTTTGAAATTCCTGGAGATTGAATATAATGTGCATAGAGATTCTTGACAAATCCCCATCATCCCATGCATATATTAGTGAACAAAACATTAGTTTTTTTTAAAAAAAATTGCACAGAAAATCAGAATCCCAACAAGGGCAATTAAGTATACATTTTTGGTAACATTTATGCAGAAACACACTGACAACAAAACCAGAAAACAAAAAAACCTTGGGACAGACAAACCTTACCTCTCTCTTACACACACTCATCAGCAGTACTATTATACTAAGTGACAAAGATCTCTGCACATTGTTATTGACAAATGTTTGACAAAAGTACCTCATCAGGATCTCACTTCTGAATAACAATATTGTCTCATTCATAAAGTCAGATCAAGGGTACTTCCCACTGCTCTTCCTTCCTTTGATCCACTCCCATGATTAATATCATCATCATGTTCACCTTTTCCTGAGTTTAAGGATGATGATGAGTTCATGAACAACGAAAGAGATAATCTTGCATCCATATCATCATCATCTGCTTTCAGCCTCTTGCACCTGTCTTGATCATCATCATCAGCCTTTGGCAGAGATAAGTTCAGGTCCAGATCGATCTCCGGCTGATGATCCTTCCTTTTCTGAGACTTATTAGGGTTTCTCCAATGATGTTGTTCATCAGCCACTTTTTCCGATGAAGGCCTTGTAAGAAGAGGATTAGCAGCAGTCATCGGTTTCGGCCAGGTTTTCGGCCATCTTTGATTGCTGTCCAAACTCTTGATCCATGTCGGTTGTTGTCGGGAAATGGTGAAGTCTGAGCCATAAATATGGCTTCCATAGACCTTTGGTCGGAGAAAACCATGTGATGTGCTGATATTTGATGTTTGCGCACCTCCAAAATGGTAAGGGTTTTGATGATTATAGTTTAATCCTTGACGAGTATGATGATTAGTCCATAAAGAACTGGAGTTGGGATATCTGGAAAAATGGAACAAGAGAACCCATTAATATCGATGAAGAAATTTATGATTTTCTGCATTTATATATATGAAGAAGCAGCTAGCAGGTTAAATAATTTATTCACCTTAAAGAGCTGGAACCAGAAAACTGGTCATATGCTTGAAGCATCGGAAGTTTGCTGAGATTATAAATATTGTGATCCCCACCGTCACCAAGAAGCCTTTGCTCCGACATAACTGAGCATCAACAACAACAACAACATATATATTTCGTCAAAATCAATGTTTTACAATTCTGCAACTATTTCTGTATAAATGGCTCACCTTGATTGGGGTCATCAATTTTCTTACTCCTGTACATCTGATAAACCCAATGGATTTTCAAAAACAGATGAAACGAAAAGGATTAATAAATATTTCATTTCTTGATTTATGCTCAGAATCAGAATTAGGTTTAATTAATTAATTACCTGTAGATGGCTCTTGACATGAGCTATGCTGAGCCCTTTAATGTTCATTAATTGAAGAACCAACTTTGGAGTTGCTCCTGCATATCGATCAATGGCCATTTACAACACCATTACATCTAATCTCAGTACCAGAAACACGACTCTTAATTAATTAAATTTGATGTTAGGAAGAAATAATCAAAAGTACTTACGTTCTTGGCCTCCTAATCTTTCAACAGCATGAACAAAGCAGAGATGGAGCTCAGGAGTCCAGCGAAGGCGAGGCGTTTTGGAGCGAACATATTGCCTCACAGATCCAGAGCCCCCTCCAGATTTGTTCTTCGAGTTCTCTTCCACTGTGCTGTTGCTTGAGCAGGTTCCATCACTAGGTTTGTTCATATGATCCTCTTCATCTTCATCTTCATCTTCTTCGTCATCATCGAGGTCTTGAGCGTCGTTGGTCTGATCAGGATGGTGATGAGGCCGATCCTGATCATCATCCTGATCAGACTGTACGACGACTCTTGTCTTTGAATCATGGGTGCTATAACTAGTGTCTTTCATGGTACAAAATTTTTGTGTTGGGGTAGGCAAAATTGGACCAAAGAGGGATGGAAAGAGGAGAGTAGGTTTGCTTGGGATGTAAAAGTTGCTAGAATTGGGAATGAAAATTCTTAAATAGGCATATAATTATAAAGAACATTTCTCATTCCATTTCTCTCTCTTGCCCAATGTGTGTATGATTAATTTGAATGTATATACTTCATGTGCCATGTATGTATGTATGATGTATGTATGGTTACATGTCAAAATTAATTAATTAATGAAAGAAAATGAATATATAAAAAAATTAAATAACTTGTATAGGTGAAGAAATTGAAAGGCGCAGCTACCACTGGTATTAATTCATTGGGATAACTAAATTAAACATTCCACATGATGATCACCCAAATAGTTGTCATTCTTGCATCTCTTATGCGTATGTCTTGGACAACTCTCATTAATCTTTGAATACACCATTAAGTATATTTTTTTTGTGGCTTGTTCTCACTAATTAATTATATACAAGTTTTTTTTTTTTGAACGGAATTATTTACAAGTTTATAATCCTGTTTAGCATGTAATATTTGTTTAGCATGTAAACTGAAGGAGCATATTATGTTTTTTTTTTATTTTTTCATGAATAATTAGAAATTGAGAATAAAAATAACACGCACACATACAAATAGTTTTCGATATTAAATCAAACATCAAATTCTTCTTCATGATTTTAATGATTAAACGAAATTAAAATGTGATACTATTAAATAGTTATCGAGGAGTGTATTTTATAATATATAATTTCATAATTTGTATCACTAGTCAACTTGTAACCGAGCTATTAACCACTTTTGTTTTGTTGAAAAATAGCTATTAATGCACTTAAGAAATGGAGAATAATTTTTAAATGATTATTTAATATTTCAAACCTGTAAGGGTTTGGAAATGAAAGTCATTACTAAATTTTTGAGTACAAAGCTTTTTTATTTCATGAAATGGGTAAATATATAAAAAAAAAATAAAGCAAGAAGTGCTAGCTTGAATATATTCTATTTTAAATGAGATTTCTATTGTGATGATTCCTTTTCAATACAAAATTGATTGTGGAACCTGTATATAATTATGTACATTTTAATGTCTTCTTAATTTGAAGCTTACGATACACAACAACTTTTTTTTGTGAAGAAAGGCTTTGCATATAAAGTCAGAATTCTATAAATGTCATTAATCACTTAATATAATTGACCCTACGTACTTATATATCGTCAAATCACTATTAATTTTCCACGCTTATATTTCCCATTATCCTTTCTTTTCAGAATTTATCACATAACAAATTAATTAAGACCGTTTGCTTGGGGTTTCAAGAAAAAGTAAAGGAATCAGGCGTTCTGATTTGGTTGTGTTTTTATTTTGTTTTACTCCGTTTTCCCATTTCCACACGAGTGTGATCCCCAAGTAATTCTCTCTCATAAGCCACAACCATCGCTGCTTCGACTGCCATAGAACATTGCTCCAGCCACCCCGACCACAACCATCACCACTCCGGCCACTAACCACCGGTCTAACACTATACTACCGATCACCACTACTCCAACTGTCATCATTTATGACACCGGCCACCGATCACCACCATCCACTACTCTGGTTGTCATCGATCACCACTACTGGTCACCAATGGCCATCACTACTACTCCGACCCCCTGCCCCATCAACCTCCACCAACCACTACTACCTTGATCGCCACCAATGAACCACCACCCCCACTCCAGGTACCACCAACCATCAATGCGACTACTCCAACTACCAGCGACCACCACAATCACTTAGACCACCATCACCACTCCGACCTCCACTGCCCCTAATCACATATGACCAATCACCACTAATTAACACTTTAGCTATCATTGTCATTTTTATTTTCTATAAATTGAACCAAACTAAAATTTGACTACATTACCTGACTTGAATCAAACTAAAATAAATATTCAATATTTTCCTTTCTTTTCTATGTGTGAACCAAATGATCCCTAAGGTAACTTCCCTAATTATCCATGACAAATTTGTGGTTGTAGTCGAACTGGAGAGTGTCAAAAAAGTAAATTAATTGAATGAAAATACTCCAATGTGTCCATAACTAGTTGTGGTGATTAGTTAGTATCATCAAACTCTTTTTATTTCTTTTATACACTCGTTTTATGTCGTGAAAATTGTTATACACATATGATATCACGAGATATGTAAGAATATGTACAATTAAGAGATGAAAAATAGAATTTGGCGACTTGCATATCTAGTTGAGGCGAGGCATTAAAATTTTAAACTGCTAACAGCTGCATTTATGGTTGTTTAAATATGTGGGAAGACAATTTATAATTGGTATTAAAGAGTGGGAAGGTACGTAGTTCTTGAAGCGTGAACTTAACGCGCCGGGGAAAAGAGAAGTTTTCTGGCAATCAAGAATCAAGAAACGAGCATATGTTCATGAAATTTTTCTATCGATGACATATAATTTCGTTAATTTGTATTTTGAATAAACACAAATTAATATTGAAATAGTGAATACACTATTCAGATTAATTTAAGACATTAGTAATGTAAATTCTTCTCATCTATTGTTAGTCATCAAGTTTTCAAGTATCGAAATGAGGCGGAGTTCAACCAAAACCATCTTGATGTCGTTCACGTATACCTGGATACTTAATATGTTTGAATCTATATGCGCCTGTATTGTGTATTTAACACTCTGTAGCTAGACTCTATGATTGAATTTTCTTTGTAAGCAATAATATTATTATATTATTGAAGAAAAAATGGTCATTCCTAAGGAATATTGTTGGGACGGAATTCAAAGCGTAGAGAAAGTCTTGGGTGAGACATGACCTTGTGGAGACCAACACTAGTGCAAGCATTCACGACGGTTCTGAAAAACCGCCGTGCTTGGGAGGTTCCGATATCGGGTAGGTTGGGAGGTTCCGACACTGGAAAGTCCCTAAGGAGGCGTTTGAACTAGTATTAACGGTGGTTATTGTAAAACCACCGCTAATTTATGATTTCCGATTTCGTAATCATAACCGCTACCACAACCGAGATCAAAACCTATGACGGTTACGATCGCGGTTACAATGTGGTTACGACGTCGGAACACCTACCGAAACCGTAACCGAACGTGTAAACATCCATTCTGATTCTTTACACGACGTCTGATGTAATTCGTGTAAAGGTTGAAATTTTTCCTTCCAATTCTTATTCTCTTGTTTGTAATGTTTTCTGTTTCTATGTCGAAATTGATTTTGTACGTTTGTATATTTCAGGTGTCCTTTGTCCAGTTTGATGCTTGTAAGGTTGATTCATCGGCATATATGTTGTTTCATAATTTTATGACTAGGTTTTAGGTTATGTGTTTTAACAAACGAATGATATGATTACACTCATATCCTCAAACTACGATATGATTGCAATTATATCATTCGACGATTCACAAAAACATGTAATGCTTTGTTCTGAACGAAACATTAAAAGTGTACCTTCATAATATCATGAGTTAGTAATAGGCTTTGTTCTGCTTTGGGTTGATTGCTAGATATTTATATATTTCATTATTGGTACCAACTTTTTTACCATATTGAGCAGCCTCTGAAGTGGGAGTTGAAGCACAAACCTGGTTTAAGTCCTCCTCGAGGAGGTTTCAGAGCCGATGAATCAACAAATAGTTGCTGATGAGGACATATTGGATGAGTATGGAGGTAACATTATCGCTTATAAAAAGCTTGTAGTACTTGAATTAAGGTTTACTTTTATGTTTATGATGAGAATTTACGTGTCTATCAAATGATGTAGGTTTTCTTAGAAGGGGGTGGCATTCCAGCATTATTCACCAACTTTTATTCAAGTAGTTCAAAGAATAAATCATCCCATAAGAAAAATTATAGAAAAAAGTCTTTCCACTCACTTCAAAGTACATGACCTGGAGAACGGATCATCTTTTAGTAATGATGATAAAAGTGATGATCAGAACTCAAAGAATAAAAAAGAGGAGTATTCAGCCAAAAAGAGAGGCTCGAAAGAGCAGAAAGAAGTTGCATATGTCCCTATGATAATTTTGGCCGGCAATTTTTTTTACTACTTCCTTGGGGACTTTCCGCCGTCAGAAAATCCCTAGCTGGACACTTTCCAAGGTCGGAAAACCTCGAGTCTGGACACTTTCCGATGTCGAAAAATCGATATCGGAAAACTCCTAGACTGGACACTTTCCAACGTCGGAACCGAAGAACCAACCACGGCGGTTAAAAGACCAGCCACAATGCAGCCAACCACGGCGGTTAAAAACCGCCGTTAAACGCCAAAAAACCCACTTTTAAATGGCAGTTCCTGCACTAGTGCAAGGGCCAAGAGAATGATCATTTACTGTTTTCACTTGATCTATTAATTACTCAGTTTGCTTGATGTTTCAGTAAGTTCTCTTGAGTATTCCTGTTTTGCCTTTGATCTTTCAGTAAATTTAATCTTTCATTCAATTTGTTTGGTTTTTCAGTCAAATTCCTTGATCATTCCTAGTCCTAGGTATATTACTATTATTGAGTATAAATTCACACCGAAACTCAGCCTCGAGTCGGTCCATGTGAGTTGGGTGAGTTCTAGCGACACCAACAATAGAAAACCTAACTGCGGTAGCGGAGTTGAAACTTATCAACGACAACTTCAACTTCAACTGATAACAATCTCTTATAGCTCTTGGTTTTTGTAGAGACGGATGTCAAATTAATGAGAATTTGTACAAAGTGTAAATAGTTAATTATAGGCTTAAAAACGAAGTGTATATCCAATGATGGATCAATAATAAAAAAGGAACCCAAGAATCAAGAAGCTGTCTTGTTAGTTATATTAGAGATAGTGAGATTCCAGCTCTTACAATTGAAGCATCTTGGTCAGAGGATCGATGATCGATTTGATGTCGATGATCTGACACACTACTGTGCGAGTGAGCGCGACTAGTGTCAACGTGCATGAGACGGATGAATTGATATACAAATACAACAAATTTATCCTTTTGCCAACAAACGTAGGCGAGCATCTTGGAACTCTTGTCAGTAAATTATTTTAATTATTTACCTTCTTTTTGTCTCTGTCTTTAGGGTTTCTCCAAAAAACAAAATCACCTATAGATCGATCGAGTTGTTTATATCCCTTGGAACTCGATCATCTTAGTATATATGGTCTAGCAAAGATTCTCAACATGGTATTACTTTACTTATAAATACCACCACTCCATTCATCCGAGATGGGTACCTATCTTATCAGATGTTTATGATTATATAGTAGCAGAATCAGAACCAATATATGTGAGAGTTCGGAAAAGAACTAATACAAATTCTTATACTTTTATCATTGTACCGGAATGTGTAAATGAAATTTACCCTGTTATATATTATTTGGTGAATGTAACCACAGTTACTTATTTCCACACTCCTCAATCTTATGTATAAGTAAACAATTTCAACATGTATACTATTCTATGGATTCTTATAAGTATATTCACATCAAATTCTCTTAATTGGTTAAGCTATATTTTTAAAATTATATATTACTCTTGAACACCATGAAAATAATTTGATTAAAAACATAATGAATAAGAGGTGGGAGGAGTATTATAATCTCGTATGGTTCTCTATCAAAAACAGTAAGTTGGAATTTTGGTTTTGACGTAAGAAAATGAAATTTGGAATTTAACCAAATGTTGACCAAATCAATTTCTTCATTTATCATAAATAAATGTATTTTAGTATATAATTTATTGGGTGGTTTGCGTAAAGGGACTAGGAAAGGGGTTTGATTATTTGTTGGGCGGGGGTTTATTGGTTAATTCACGAGAATCATAACATTGACTGACATTTCTATACAAAATGTATCATGGGTAGCTTGCATATACCTAATTCTCCCTAGGATATGAGAGCATGAAAAGTATTCAACATTATACTTAATTAAGATAATCTTTTGTGAAGTTACTCAAAATTATTGTACTTGTACCTTTCAAACTATTTTTTTAAAATAGTAAAGTTCAGAAAGTTTGTAATTTTTTTCAAGAAAATCAGATAGAAATCATGATTTACCATTCATTTCGATAATTAATTCTGGATGTAGTATATATGTACTTTGTATAAATTTAATTGCCTCATATTTTTGCATTCACTTACATTGCTTTAATTATTCAGCTACACATTTTTGAAAGGTTGATAAATTCCTCGCACATATATAGGTTTGTTTCCATGGGAAGGGTCATTTTCTTTTGCATGAAACTCATAATTCTTTGCTCGTGTGGACTGTCCTTGAACAATCAATTAAAATCAGCTACTGTTCCAGAATATATTGCCTTTTAATTAAGTAGATTACCATCCCTTTAGTTCACGAGCTTCTTGAGATTTTTGGAGTTGAATTTTACGCATACTTCTGCCGTCCAATACCAAAAAGTAGTTGTATATACGTATATGTACTTACACGCCCCATAATTCACATTAAATATTAAATGTACAGTTCTAAATCATAAACTCATGCCCTTCACATGATTATTGATGTTTTGTGATGTTACTTTGATAGTTTGTTGTGCTTAAATAATACTGTAATATAAATCTGGATTAAACTGAACTAAAGTGAAATTAATGTATTGAAAAAAAAGAATTAGCATAACTAGTTAACTTGAATTTCATTAAATTACATTTTCACAGAACTGATATACAGAAAAGTTCTGCAAACAAGACCTTCCTCTCCACATTTTTATCAACCCATTTTATTAAGAAGGGAACAATAAATATGCATAAAATTTGTTGCATTGTGTAGCTGAAAAAGAGATTTGAGAGAGGGCTTTATAATTAAGTTGGAATGGTGCTTGTGAAGACTATTAAAATAAAGTTAGGATCATAAGAGACTAGCTAGTAAGCTGTAAAGTCAACTGTAACAGTACACCATTGTTTTCTTCTGCGTAATATTCCCAGAAAACACTTTTTTTTTCATAAATCATGCTTGAAGTTCGTGAAGCATTTATTGCGGATCGCTCATCCTTTCAGAATATGAAGCATGTCTGTCTCTTACCTTTTATAAAAATCCCAATAATTCTTATAATATAATAAATCATGTATGCATACATGCATACATTCATGATGATGCATATGCAGGGTTTTTCAGTGAAGTTTCTTGAGAGAAACAAGAGTCAAAACTGCTCCAATATTTTATTTTGAATCAAATATTCTCAGTGTCACATCCATGCATAGAAAATACATATACACAGCACTCATTCATTCGTTGATTCATAAGATAATGGTGAATTCCATCAGCTATGGATCCTATGGAGTTTGTTGGAATATATCCATCGGTTGCAAGAGGCTCCATATGAAACACCTAAACATTATTCCATGTCATAATTTGCACAATAATAAGAAGGGGTAAATTTATATATCAATATGACTAATTCTTGGGTGAGGTAGCGTCACCCAAAAGGCAGGATCAAATAAGCATTTTTTGGGTAACATATTTGATGAACTGTCACCGAGGTTTGATGAGGTGGCGTCGAGATTTGATGAGGTAGTAGTAAGTTATGATGAGGTGGCAGCAATGAAATTTTCTTTATTTGGCCTTGCCTCATGGGTGAGGCTGCCTCACAGGAGAATTACTCTATCAATATATGGTTAAGTAATATTCTTTCTAGGAATTAAGAATTTTAAGAGCTTTTTCTATTATATGTAATTAATGGTTTTCAAAGATTTTAGAAAGCTATAATAAACCATATACATAATTTATGTGAGTTTTCACTATGTCAAGAACACATGCACTCATGTCTACATTATAATACATGCACATTTGAAATACATGGTTAACCATATATAATACCAGATACATACTGAAATATATTGTAATTGTAAATGATTTAAATATATTGAACTGGACTGGAAAAAAAAATTTAATTGATCTGAACTGAAAAAAAATATAAGCATATTTAATCAAACTGAACTGAATTTTTTTTAAATATACTTAATTTTAAATATCTATAAGAAATCTCAAGCAAACAGGACCTAGGGTTACTTAGCCGGATACTCCATATTTTAAATGTTTATTACATACTCCTTTGGTTTTATATACTTGGCACACTTAATAAAAAAGAGAGAATTAAGTTTTGTTAGTTGACATTTTGCTCCTTGATAAAGTTTATGTAAATTTCATTCACACATTATTTTTACCTATTCAAGTTCAACTTCAACCCCTCAATTGCCTTTAGCAGAAAAATTTATACCAAAAGTAGTGTGCAATTAAATAAAATTAGAAGGGAGTATCATATCTGTGTAAAATCATTAAACGGGGAAGGGAGAAAACCCTAGGTTTGATCAAACAGAAGAATATTTACTAATTTGTATGTAGCAGTAGTAGTAGTCGATTCATCAATTATTGATGACGAGAGAGTCCCACCAAACCAAAGGTATGTTTCGTCCTTTTTCCAGCTTGTTCTGCGGGCCCCACCTCAGTGACTCCTCACCCGCCATATATCGCGGTGGTTATTTGTTAATGGTTTGCAAGGATTATACTCTCCCAATTCATTTGTCTTGCTTATTATTCTTGTTTATTGAATCACATGTCTTTCCTATACATAAACAATCAAATGACCATACATTTACAGTGAGCATACATCGGTTGCAACGATTAGTGAAATTATTCTTCTATAAATGTACCCAACAAGTGAGCTAACCGAAATCTATTTGACCCGATTCAACCTGCACAAACCCGAGTCTGGGTGGAATAGTGTGGTTTAGACCCGACTTGGAAGGGCTGGCTCGCAAAACCCGAGCCTGAGTGGAATAACAAGCTTGGTTCATGGCATTTTCCTAACGATTAAGAAGGATAATGAAAGCTTGAGAAGATTACTTGAGACAAGACATTGACCACATTGAAAAGGTAGGCTTGGCTTTTACAAGATATTTAAACGCATTGTTGGTCATAAACAAATGCATTTTAGATGCCTCTCTAAGCAAGCCAGAGATTCTATGGGGTGCCTGCAGAGGTGGTCAACATTAACCACATCTGTTTTCCAGACTCTAAAATCTAATATTATGAGTATTGGTCAAATCAATTCTACTTAACAACCATTTATTTAACCATGTATAATGCCTCGTCACTCACATTACACATCATCCTATCCAAAGCGACAAATTCTCTGAGATTACCACTAATTCTTTATTTCATTCCACAAGTAATCTTGTCCAACAATGACTAGAGGTCCCCCTATTTTCCTACCCTGTTGTCACACATGAGACAACCAATCTTGTCTAATTTTAGCCTCCTCCTAGGTCATCATCCCAAATATACTCCCCAGAAATGTATTACTACTCCATTACAACAAGGGTCGACTATTTCAGCTTTATCACATACATATGCACACAAGGAATGAAGAAGATGATAAAACATAAACAAATATGACCGTTCTCTAAAAGAAGAGAACCAGTAGCTGTTATTAACAAGGTAGTCACTTACCGTAGTTCACATTGATACCCTCAACATCCTTCTTTTGACTTCATAAGAAGAGTCAAAAATAATAATCCGTGCTGAAAAAGTATTGACTTCATAGCATTTTACAATATCAGTTATGTAAACAATGTAGCCGCAAAGTAACCCTCAGTAAATCCATATGCACTCTTCGACAAACCCCAGGTAACAACTCTATCAAGGCAGCAGAAAGTTTGCAATGTTGGTCCTATCATGGTGAAGAGAAGCTGAATTGCACACCAGTCCTTCCACGATCGTGATCCATCTTCTTCAACAGGTAACAGTAGTTGATCTGGAAATGTATCACTTTGATTAGATTTAGCCAAATACTGAAAGTCATCACAATACTGCACATGCTGGAAACACAATTCCTATTTCTATCAGTGCTTGGATTACCAAGAAAGCAAAAACAGTATTTCAAGCCTTCTTATCAATTTCAGGAAATGAGTAAAGAGTAAAGACTACACGAATAATGAGTTCAAGAAAGATCATAAAGTAGAGAATCAAACCTCCATGCGAAATAGCTTGGTAGGCACAATCACTCCAAATCCTGCAGAGGTTCTGAATGATTCTTTGAATTTACTTGAAGAAAAGTTTTGGAACGAATTCTCAGTAAAACTTGTCAGACTCCCAGTAGATGCAAATAGATGTCCATGGATACCAGCATCTCTGAGGATCTTTAACGGGAGATCAAAAGAGAGATCTCCAAATGCAGAAACAGCAAAATCTCCACCAAGAAAATCCATTTCTGTAGGAGCATCACTACGTTCTCCAACCTGTCTTCTCGGCTCAGCAGGTCCCAAACCTCTGGTCTTAAAACCCAACACTGATGTAGGACCTCCCAAAGTGCAAACTGGAGAAGAGTTACCACCCAAGAAGAATCTCTCAGTTAAGTTTGATGGCGCTTTCAAGAAACCACTTCGCAAGGGGAAAACAACGCCACTAGAGATCCCAAAGTTCAGGGCAGCATTTTTAAATCCCAAGGGCAATGCGTAACGAAGATCAAACTCCTGCATAAATCAGAGTTATACTGAGATTCAATCCTAGCTTGCATCAATAATGACAACAAAGAAGAGATGAGTTAATGCACTCATGGGAGGATCTCAAAACCTCAGAAATTTTGGGACCAAAAGTGTAACAATACAGATAACAAAGTATCTTTAAGATAATTCACACTGTTGCCAAAGTGCATGTCACTCTAGGTTCACAGAGGCTACAACAGTTCAAGTGACAATATATGTCCCACACATAGTATGAATGTATATCATCAAGTTCATAGTCAAATTCAATCTTTACAGCAAAAAAAAAAAAAAAAGCCTCCCTTTCCCACATCCAACCCCACAAATAATTTTTTTTAGTAAAGAAAAGTTAAATCAAGTCAAAACAATTAAAAAATGGAAAGGTTGGAAAAGCAAGTCAAGTAAACCTGGCGGATGAAGCGTAGGCTCCTAGGATCCGGATAAAGTCCACTAAGCTGAGAGGTAGAAACAAAGGCATATCCTTGAGTTGGCCTCAGGGGAGAATCCCTGCGATCAATCTTGAATGTGTACTTCAAAGCTGAGAGTAAATTGTGTCCAAGCTGCCTCCTTATCGTTGCAGAAGCTAACTGAGATGGATCGGTCATCTCTCGCCAAGAAAGATTGTAAGACAGATCATGATTCCTTGATGATAATAGTCCAAGAGAGAAGCCTAAAGCTCGCTCCTTATAAGAAGAAAACTTTGACCAATCTTGGGAAAGCAGAGATATCCGAGCAACCAGAGGAGTGATCAGACCCTTAAATTTGGGTAAATATATTCCAGCCCCTATCTCTGAGGTTTGATCCCAGCCATAAGCCAAAGAGCCATCCCAGATATCACCATAGCCAAACATATTTTTCAGCTTCAATGAGCCTTCGACTGACCAAGATCTAGACTACAAAATCAAAGAGTATAAAATATCAGATAGTTGCAATGCTAAAACATGTACACAATTACAAACTCTTATTGAATAGTCACCACCGAAAATCAATTGGAGACAAATATACATTCAAAAACTGTAACACTTCTGCTTATATAATGATGACAGTTCATGATGCAATTGTACAAGTCATGAGTCAAAGTTTCTATGGCTCAAAGCTAAAACTGAAAAGGTTCTCCTACTCAAACCAAAATCTTTGGTAAGTTGTTGCATGAAACTCAAGCACATACTAAACTAGTGTTCATGAATGAGCCTAACAACACCAAAATCAATCTAGGCCCCTCCAAAATCAATCTAGGCCTCTCCCCTGCTAGCATACGTATACAACAACTCAACAATGCACATTTCAAATCAATAGTAGCTCATCAGATCTTAAACAATGACCTAGAAGTGGCAGCTGATTAAACTTAAATTGGTAACATCACAAGCATCAGAAGTCGAAGTAATATATAGAATTAGTTTATAGTCAAACCTCAGGCTTGGTGAAGATGCCGAAATCGCCACTGAGAGGGGTTTTGGCCTCCACGACCTCAACAACGACATTTGCTGTTCCTGGAAGCTCCGGAGGCCCCGAATCCAGGGTAATATTGACAGAATCAAAAATCTCCATCCCCTGCAGCTTAGCATTGACCAAAGAAGACGCTTGCAGCAACTCCTGCATAGTGGTGGCGCTTCTGAGGGCATCAACTTGAGCTTCGATGATAAAATCCTTGGTTTTCGAATTCCCCTTGACAACCACATCGTGAACCCGGACAGGGACCCGCTCTTGCGACAGCCGCCGGAACAGATTCTCCATACTCGCCCGGTCCGACTGCATTCGAGATTCACGGCTACGGGGTGGAGGTTCCTCCTCATCGTAATCTTCTTCTTCCTCTTCCTCCTCGTCGTCGCCGTCGTCTTCGAATTCGTCGTCGGGGTCAGCAGCGGAGGTTGGGAGTGTGGGTTTAGGGGTTTCCTCTACGGGTTGACCCGTCGGGTTTTCTTCAACGGATGACGACATAGTGGTGGGTGTAGAGTGTGGTGCAGCGGCGCCGGAGTTGTAATACCGGCTGGGCGTGGATCACGAAATGAAAACGGGATCGCGATGGCGTGAAGAGCAGTTTTGCTGTTTAGGGATTCTGGCGGCTAACTGAACGAACCGTAGCACAGTGTTCTTTCATTTCCTTTTTCATTTTCTTTTGATAAGAGTTTTTTCCATTTTAATTTTTTAGAATGTGGAAATAAATGAATAAATGGCATGCAATTTATATCTTAATAATTATATTTTTAATTTTGAACTCTATATTTATGAATCCTTATGCATTAGTTTTGTTTTTCCATTCATCCTAGACCAAAACTATAATGAGAATACTTTGATAAAAGTTTCTCCTTATCTTCCAGCAAGGGTAATTTGGTAATTCTACACCCCATACCTTTTCAATAAATATAAGAAACAAAAAGATGTGTATTTTCAAAAAAAAAAAAAAAATCTTCTGCATATAAATACCAATTCATAAATCAAAACCAAGATAACTCAACCTTTTTCATTAATTACATGAAGGTAATTGAAACTTGGAATGTACACCTAGCTAAAACAGAAGTCAATATTCTCACTTACTCTTGCATGTTTTGGTCATAATTTTAATTTTTCCTAGACCAAAACTATAATGAGAATACTTTGATAAAAGTTTCTCCTTATCTTCCAGCAAGGGTAATTTGGTAATTCTACACCCCATACCTTTTCAATAAATATAAGAAACAAAAAGATGTGTATTTTCAAAAAAAAATAAAAAATCCTTCTGCATATAATTATACCAATTCATAAATCAAAACCAAGATAACTCAACCTTTTTCATTAATTATAGGAAGGTAATTGGAACTTGGAAGGTACACCTAGCTAAAACAGAAGTCAATATTCTCACTTACTCTTGCAGGTTTTGGTCATAATTTTAATTTTTTGAGGGTCAATTTTCTGATTACATGTAGTCAATAGCTCTCTAATTTATATTTTTTTTCCTTATTATTTGTCAAACAATTCTGGATATTTTTTCAAATTCTGGATATTTTTCAAATCCATGAAATGAATGAAAGAAGAATTTGTTGTTTTAAAAAAATTAATAAGTAAGTCCGTTGCTTCGTCCAGCTCGGTTCATCCAATTTAATCGCTTAATTATTAGTTTCTCATGATTAAATTATTATATGGACGAGCTGATGACCGAAGCTATATAAAAAGTAAACATTTTGTGTAAACGTTCTGACATGTCAATTTTCTGATTATGCTCTTCACACTAGGCTATATCCGATTGGGCCCCTCTATATCTGACAATTTGTTATTGTATTTATGTTCAGCTACAACTAACAAACTTTAATATAATTCACCATTTTTGTTGGAGATCATTTGTATTACACTTTATTTATTTTAATCATAATAAAGAGAATTATTATAGTCTTTTTAAAGGTGAGAAATTTTCATGTAAGGTAATACGGCCGTAGTAGAATAGTTTTTTATATCATGTTTATATGATTAGTTTATTTTATTAATATCTTATTATTTTACTTTTAATTATAATTTTAAAAAATGCTTGTAGTTATTAAAAAAATAAAAAATAAATCTTGTATTTTAGAGTACTAAAAAGATATTCTGATATGGGTGACAAAAAGTTTGGACTCAAGTATTAACTAATAGGGGACTGCAAGCACTTCCACCGGTTATCATAAGCCAATGTAGGATAAGCACATACCCATAGGGTATGAAATTCTTAACTTATTGAAAAGTCACATCATTTATAAATGTAAAGTTGTGTCTTTTCAGTAACATAAACCAAAACACACATTGATTACCATTAGACAATGCATCTATAAATTGACACATGTAGAACATCCTCTCTACCTAAAAGTATAACTTTCCTTCTATTTTCTTCTCAGTATTTTCTGTTCCTACTTTGATTTAGCCTACATGTTAATCATTTAGTTTGTTGATGCTCACTCTGGCCTTTACTTAGTGATTATCATATACATGAGTATGTTGAAATTTTTAGATGAATTATCAATACAAAATGTTAGGGGGGTTCGGGGAAGAATTTGGTTTGCTGCTCTTATTTCTTCACTGATCAAATTTGCATTTTGCATTCCAGGAGCTTTTAAAAAATTATAAAAGTGAATTTCAATGATCTTTTGTTCGGCTTCTACTTTTCTTTGGTTTTAGCTTCTACTTTTCTCAAAATATTATTTGGTTTCAGCATACTGCCGAAACAGTTTTTTCTATATCTCCCTTGATTGAAATGCACAAAGTTGTTGGAAATGCACAAAAATCTGCAAAAGTTACCTATACAACTTTTGAAAAATGTTTCCAACTTTGTGTAAAGATGTGAAAAACTGAATAGATAATCATGTTTATGTAAAGACAATTTTGATATATTCTAGAGATATGTGTGTCAAGTCTTCCACGCAACGCGTGGAGAGACCACGCTAGTAAATTATAAAAAAAAATTGAAAAGAAAGATTTTATATCACTTCAAGAGTTTTTTGCCTAAATAACCTTGTTTCTGAAACTAATTCCCAAAATAACACTCTTCTGAAACTAATTCCATAACTAATACTCTTGGACTAAAGGTTAATTAACATTAAAATCAACAAATTTAGATAAATTTCAATTAGACCCAAAAATAAACTAACACTTTTGTTATACCTAATTTTTCATCCCCTTCCGATCTCTCCTCTTCAAATCCAATCCGCCGCTGCCAGCTGCACCTAAAATTTTTTTCTTTTTAGCGCGGCTCTTGACTCAATCACTGTATATATTCCGGCTCCCAAACAACTATGTATTCCAGCTTTGGTTCAATCGATACTTCAATGCAACTATATCATATCAAACAGTACAATTTACTCATCCGGATTGGAAACAATGGAATCGGACAAACATCACAAACGAAATTCATAAACATGGGATGTTCAGGACGTGTTCCTATCCATGATCAGCTAGAATTTGAGAGACTGGAATGAATTTACGGGAATAACTTTTCCCTTTTTTCCTCTTTCATGCCGCTCTATTTTAATTTTATTTCTTTTTGTTACAGGAGGGGGTTTCGTGCCGAGAAGGGGGTTTCGTGCGATTTATGGTAATTTTTTATCTATGCATAATTACTATATTCAAGATATAAAAATAGATCTTAATCCTAATTAAATTCTTTTTTAAAAGAATCAAATCTCATTCATATACTAATCAAATTCTAATCCTGATCAAATATATTCTAATCCTAATCAAATTCTAATACCAAACGTGCACCATTACTTTAAATATATTATTACTTTAAAAACATTAACTTAGCAAAAAATGGTCCATCTACGTCAATACTGATGAATAATAGTACATATGGCATATTTCTTTTCAAAAATAAATAAATAGTATATATAGCATTTAAAAACAAAATAAGGCTTTGTACTCCCGACCTTAATTTTTGCTTGAAATAAGTTTTAATAACTGAAAGAAATTTTATTATATCTAATTGAACTGATCTGAACTGAACTTAAATAAATTTAAATATATTTAACTGAATATAATTGAACTGAAATAATTTTATAATTTTTAATACAGTTGAATGATTTTGTTTTTATTTGAGTCCTTATTACTCAAATATTTTACTTGTTTATCTTCTACTATATTTATAAAGTTGCATTGTAAGGTATCCCTATTACTTTCTTTGTTGTGCATTTCCTTGAACAAAGGTTCTCACAAATTAAAAATTTTAAAGACGTTTTTGAAAGACAAAAGTTTGAAGCCTCACTTGACACTTGTTATGTAATGACTTCTATAATACACTATGATGACATTATAGACGTTCTAGAATTTTATATAGTCTCCCCAACGTTTCTCAAAGTACTGGTTTGACCCCCTGTCGAATTTTGGTGCCAAAACGGACCCCTAACCTTACGTTTTATTCTCATTTTGACCCCCTAGCCCTAACTTTGTCGTTAAATCATTTTTCCTTCCATTCTTGGAAGGGTATGGCTGTCTTTTTGGCCCCTAAATTGTTTTGGCCCCCTAAATGTTTGAAAAATATATGTTTAACAACGATTGAATTTTGTTTTGATTAGGGTAATTAATTGATTTATTATTTAGCAAAATCAAATTTCATAACACTAAAATTAATCTAGAGAGTTAATTTATTCTACCTCAAATAATAACATAATTATAATTAATTGATGGTTAAAATAATTGTATAACAACATCTAATATCATAAAAATTGGTCTCCTTATGATCTGCCTTCACAGTAAGGTGCTCTTATTTGAGACTTTCTCATGTTCTCAAATAAGAAACTACCCTAATTGATCAGAATAAAATTAATAGCTCGCGGAAGAACAAAATTAAAATTAATTACTCTTATTAAAACAAAATTCTACCCATTTGTTAATTATGTAAAGTATCTCTTCATATTTACATATCACCTCCAATATAATAGAGACTATCCAATATCGTTCAAATTTCGTGTGATTGTACATGAGCATGTACAGTGAGAAAAATCTAATATGGTTGAACGATCTGGTTGGGTCTCTGTTTCTTGGTGGCCTGAACCTCCAGGGGTCTTTTCCACCAGATATTTTTCTTCTACCCTTTCTCATGCAGCTTTATCTGTATGAGAAAACAAAATGTATGGGAGGTTGCCGATCCAGCTCCTCCGGTTGCCGCGTTTGTATTATCTTAACTAGGGACGACAATGTATTTTGAATCCAACCCAAATCCATGGATTTAAATCCATTTTTTACGGATTTGGATGTTAGAATTGTATATCTAATGGATTTGGATCGGGTATGGATTTACAACTCTTGGAATGGATTTGGATGTGGATTTCACTCCTCTAAATATAAAATCCAATCCATGTCGAATTCAATGAATCCATTTAAATAACACCAGATAATAATACCCCGGGTGATGCCCGAATTTTTATTAATTAACTATTTTTAATATGTTAAAATTTATATTAAAATTTTAAAAAAGAAATAAAGTATATGCAATATGTTGAAATGTGAAAATAGTAGGTAAGAAACTGAATAAAATACAAAATATATAGTATAATTTATGATGGAAAATAAGGTAAAAGAATATGAAAACAATAAAAGATTCCGGAAGAAAGAAAGAAGTAAGAGGAAGAGTATGGGAGAATAAATATAAAAAGAAAAGATGAATATTCTAGAAGTTAGGAGACTAATTATAAATGACTTATTCAATAAAAAAATTAATAATTTTTTAAAAGAATTAATGTGGATTATTGTGAAAACGTCATGTAGCAAAATAATTGTGAAAGCGACATGTGGCGCAAAATACTTTGCTTATATATGTAGCATAGATATAATATACAATTCAATAAGTATTTATTAAAATAAAATATGTAAATGTTAGTTATACTACATTTGCTATTATTATTTTAATGATAGTTGTTGTACAGTTAGATTCGACTAAACAATATTGAAAAACTAAAACTTTTTATTGTGTAGAAAAATGTGTCAAAATATAACAACATACAAGTTATGTATGGAGATGGGCGGATATGGATTCAAATTTTAATATTTTAGTTCAAATGGAGTTGGATCAGATATGGATCTATGTATTAAGAAATGGATTTGGATATGGATATGATAAGATCCAATCCAAATCCAATCTATTCTCGATCCCTAAATTCTTAACCTCAATGGCAATGACTTCTCCGACAATATTTCAGACATATGGAACCTCCCAATAATTAGTTTCCTTGATTAAACTCACTCGATCACCGGGAATATTTCCGGATTGAACAACCTAAACCTACTCCAAGTTCTAAACCTCGGTCAGAATGGATTCTCCGGTGAGATTTCATTATCCAGTCTTTTGTCCCTGCGAGAGTTTCATGTGTACCCGCCTGTCTGGAGAGTTTCATGTGTACCCGCCTGTCTGGAGAGATACCATCTGGAATCGTCCTCCTTACTAACCCACTGTGCTCGATCTCTCCTACAACGACTTCACCGGCCGGATACCAGATCGTCCGACTCAACAAACTGCAAAACTTCACTGCTTATGATTGTTCCCTGGAGGTAGGGGTGTTCAACGGTTGGTTAATTGGTTTACAGGTTAAACGGTTCGGTTTCTACCGGTTTATCAAATTAGAAAGAAAACCTTTTAACCAACCAATAATATTATCGGTTATATCGGTTCGGTTTATATCGGTTTCGGTTTATTTTTTCGGTTACACGGTTATAATCGGTTTACACATTTATCGATCACTTTGACAATAAATTAAAAAATGAAATTCAATACAAGAGGAAAGAGAAAATGAACAAATTCACTGTAGAGGGGAGACTACCACAAATATCAAAATGTCACCACTAAAATACTGACGATGTGGTAGAAATTTTTACAAAAGTCCATGATTTAACTACGAAAATTTATTTGTCAATTCAACTGCCATACAAAATGATCAAACACCAAATTCTTGAATCATCTAAATACTACCCAGTGGGTGTGGGCGTAGGTGCGGTGCGGCGGAGGAGCTCTCAGTCTCGGAGGTCGGCGGTGGAGGAGCACAAAATAATTGGTCGGCGTACAATTACAAAGGGAATCCGTGAATGGTTGGCTGGTTGCTAATATAAAAGAGTTTAGGAATTTTGAAAGTCAAAGGGTCAAAGCTCAAGGTTAAACTCTATGAGATTTAGAAAGTCTTAATATATATATATATATATATATTAATATATAAAATATTAAACGGTTAAACGGATAAACCGTTATTAAAATTTTAAATCCATAAACCGAACCGATTAACCTCCAAATCCGTTTAACCAAACCGCTTTAAACCTATTAGCCTGTTAACCTATTAACCTATTCTCATAACGGTTCGGTTTCGGTCGGATTACGGTTTTCCGGATTTTTTGAACAGCCCTACCTGGAGGCTTTGTCATAGACCGTGTCAGGCCTAACCTCTCTGATGGTTCTCAACCTCGACAGCAACAATTCCAACACTACTTTCCCGCGATTCATTGGGAGGCTTGGCCTAAGTGGGGAGCTCCCTCCTGAACTGACCAATTGTATATCAATCTTAAAATCCTCGGGCTGTCCAGGAATTGCCTCACCGTCTCCATTCCTCCGGAGCTCGGGCATCAATCCTGGCTAACCTACATTGACCTTAGCAATAACGAGCTGACCGGAGAAATCCCGCCTCAACTATGCACTTCCCTCTTTTTGGCACATGTTGATCTTAGCGGAAACAACATCTCCTGAACTTGTGACTTGTGAGGACAACTTAAAATTGTGCTCCAAGCTATTTTATCTCAATTTAGCTTGAAACGATCTAGTTGGCTCTGTACCGGTGCCTCAGCGAATCAAGATGCTCTACTTGGATGATAACTACTTTGGCCACATTCCAAGTTCATTGTGGGAGAAGGGATCTTTGGAAGAATTCAGTGCAGCCAATAACTAGATCAACGGTAGCATTTCGGGCAATGTTAGGTTCTACGTTAGCCTACAGAAGTTAGACCTCAGTATCAACCAGATTCTCGATCCCATTCCCGAAGAGATTGGATTCATAGTGAACCTTACATATTTGGATTTGCGCAATAGCTTGTTTGAAGGTCCACTTCCTAACTATCTATGCTCCAATCTCCGTATTGGTTTCCTGAATGTATCTAACAACAAGCTGACCGGGGAAATACCCGCTATTGGATCATGCATAAGGGCTCCCCGATCTTCATTACCGGTATATGTGGTGTGAAGCTAAATATAACTTGTGGCAACACTTCTCCTTCATATTCAACCCCTCCGAGCCTAACTTCGAATTCAAGTGCATGGCCACAGATAGGCAAGTCAAATTGGATAAAGTTATCCAATGAATAACCAATATCCATTTACAATTTTGACTTATTGGGTAAGATTTATTGGATGATTAGCTTATTTAATTACTAAATAAATGGATCCCATGGAGATTCATTGATCATATGAAGTCTATATGGGACTTGCAAAGTGAGTTTATGGTGGACGTCGTTATGTACACCAAAATAAACCTGCGATCTCAATGAATAAAGAGTGATTAGTATAGAGGAAAGCAGGGTCGATCCCACGAGGATGGAGCAAAAACTATTAATTTATCCTACTAACACGTTTTGGTTTAGCAACCACGCCTATAATTTGAAAATTGATTTTCTAACAACTACGAAAGTAAAGCAACTAAGAGCTAAAAATCAGCAAACACACAAACACAACAAGGGAATGGATGCAAAAAAGTCTATAAGAGAATGCAATCGGCTTAGATTACTAGTTAGTTCATATCATTGATCATTGGCTAAAGATGAATCAATCTCATGCAAATCAGTCAGTTATAAGGAAGCAAGTATTTGCTGAACTCCCCAAATCCCCTCTTATTATTTGAAAACGAGCAAGTATTTGCTGAACTCGTTATTCCTCTGATCAAAGTGTTCCCCGGAAAGTATTTGCTCACCCAGTTACACACTTTTATCAGTGTTTAGCACAAAGAGAACCCAACATAGATACCCCAACACGTATTCGCATGCAAGAACTATCTACTTTATTGTTCATCATCTTGTTATTACAGTCTGTATCAGTTATCTGCTTTTCACAAGAACTTTGCTACTCAATTAGCCCTAGCCCACAAGATTAAGGTGATCAATCTCAAACTAGCAAGCATAGATTATATCATGAACAATCAAAGAACTCACAGAGAGATTAAAAGCACAATATCCTCACAACTTATGAACTAACATCGAAATCTAAGCCGATCTACGAAATTAGCTACTCATAAATGGTGAAACAATCAACAATCAAAGATGCAAACATGATGAAATTAACAAGAAGTAGAGAAGAGATTATCGAAATAGGAATTAATATCCAAACTATCAGATAATCAAAACCCAAGTTCTTGGGTCTGATGAAAAAAACGGAAAGAACGGAAAAGGATTCGGCAGAAATGGGGAAAGAGAGGAAGAAGTGTGTGCTTCTTCGTGCGTCCCCTCTTCCAAAAGAAAAGGGGCATTCCCCTTTTTATACTCCCACTTCCTAAACCCTACTACTATTCCAACTAGGAATGGGTTTACAAAAAGCCTTGGGCCAGAAATTGGAATTCAGCCCACAAGATTTCTCCATGTCTTTTAGCTCCATAATTTAGTTCAATTCATCTCCAAGACAGCTCCAAATCAGCACTTCATGCTCCTGTTGTTCATCTCCAACTATGTGCGTAATCTGATCATCAAATACAGTCCATCAGTGCTTAAATTCACATAATTCAGCAATTAATTCTTCAGAAAAACACACAAATATCAACACATCAAATATCCTCACACTTGAATCATGCTTGCCCTCAAGTATGATATGAACATATTCCATAAAAGCATTCATGCAGGTTCCCATTCCCTCTAATGACTCTAATTCACTAGGAATGAAAGAAAGAAGAAACAAACAAAACAGAACAGAAACATGACAACTAAGACTCTAACACTCAAACTTTGGTCACAACAATTCAGCAATTCAAGTGTTCATCTCATCGGTTAATCAACAAATGTCCCCTTGCCAGGTTCAAGTTTCAGTTCACAAACAAAAGTTGGTATCATCCCCATTTAGTACTCAACTCAATCCCCCCTACATCGCTCCTTACCTAGGCTATCAACTGATCAAAAGGAAACAAGCACAAGTTCCTCACGGTTTTCGCTCAGCACACATAATGAAGGGACATTCACTCATTAAAATTCATGCGGTAGCCTTGGTCAATACATAACAAGCCAAAAAGGTCTTTAAAGGTTGTAATGGGGTAGGGGGTTGTAATGTTGGTTAGATCCTAGGGGCTCTACAGTTTATACAAATTATGCACATATGCTCACACTTAAACCTTGCTTGCCCTCAAGCAAGCTCAGCTTAAAAGAAAGAAGAACCTAATAATAAATGTACATACTCGAAAAGAAATTAAAAATAAAACAAGAGAAGGGAATAGGGAAACTCAGGGAGGGAGAGAGGGCCGCTCGTTTGAAGAACTTGAAATTTCAGCCCAATATGCTCTAGCCGAGCGTTTCCAACTGAACTTCTTCTCCAGTTTCAGCCCAATATGCTCGAGCCGAGCGTTTCCAGCTGAACTTCCTCTCCAGTTTCAGCCCAATATGCTCGAGCCGAGCGTTTCCAGCTGAACTTCCTCTCCAGTTTCAGCCCAATATGCTCTAGCCGAGCATTTCTAGCTGAACTTTTACCTTGAAAATTCAAAAGAAGAAAATTCAAAAGAGAAAAATTGAAATAAAAATAAAAACGAACAATTGGGTTGCCTCCCAATAGCGCCCTTGTTTATAGTCTTTGGCTAGACTCTCCGATTATGATCGATCAATGAAGATTAAGAGGAGAATATTTCCCCCTATCTTTGTACCAAGTGATGATATCGGGAACAATCATTCTATCATCTCCAAAACCCAAAAGTGGAGATCTCTCCATCTCCTCACACTTGCATGATTGCATGGTCATCTTCTTCTTAAACCGACCACTTGCATCCTCTATCTTGAATGACAAGTGATAGAATTCCCCAAACACTAATCCATGAGAAGAATAGTCAATTTGATCTCCATCAACCTTGTAAAATACCAACGAAGCATGATTTGAACTTGAATCACATCCCTTCCTTGAAGGGTTCACAATGTCTTGAGGCCACAACTTATGATGATCAAGTGATGTCCTCGTTATGGGAAAGATGGAAGCACACGTATGCTTATTGAGTGGTAAGTCGAGCATGCCTTGTTTGACCAAATTATTCAGAGTCTCCATGCTAGACACTTCCTCTTCATGATGGAAACACTTGAAAACCTCTTCGATCTCATTTTCGCTTGACTCCACCCCATCGAAACCATCCAACTCACTTTTTGCATCCACCTCCATATAATCATGAGCCAAATTAGTCTCCACATGCTCTTGATCAAGTGAATCTGTCTCATCAATGTCGGAAAAATCATCAAACTCAAGGGCATAGTCTTGCTCTGTATAGATGGGCATCAATGGTTTTGCAGCAGAGCTCTGTGTGGGCAAATAAAGGTTTTTTCCTTCATGCTCTAACAACTGTTCATCTTCTAGGGGGCTCTGTTTGGGCAAACAGGGGCTGTCAGATTTGTTGCTTCCTTGAACTTGTGAATAGAGCATGCCTTCATCTTGTATGATCTCCTTGATTGGGGCATAGAATTCCTTTTGCCTTTTCTGAGTTTCCTCCATCATCTCCCTATTTTCTTTCATATCATGCAACAATTCAAGCATCTTATCCAACTTCTCGTGTATTGAATCCTCATGTTGCATATCCTAATCATAATATGGTTTGGAGGACTCCCACTGCTGGAAACTATGGTCATACACTGCTCCTCGATTCCCATCATAACCTCCACTAAAATAAGGATCTTCCCACCGTGGAGGACTGAATTCACACTCGTAACTCAAATGCCCATAGCGGTGGCATATATCACACCATCTTTGGGATTGGATGTTTCCATAGGAATCCCAGTAGCTAGACATAACTGCAATCAATAATTATCCATGCTGCAATTCAAAAAGGGTTATTCCAGAACACCACACCTCAAAACCTTTCTCAATACCTTTCTGCTCCTTGGCTAACCTTCGAAATAACCTTGCTCTCTTTTCGATCTCTGGATCAAATACTAACTCAGGTTTCTCAGACCTGGTCATACACTAACATAACAACACACATATCAGTAGGAAAAAAAATAGAAATCGACATACCATCCCCGGCAGCGGCGCCAATTTGGTGGACGTCGTTATGTACACCAAAATAAACCTGCGATCTCAATGAATAAAGAGTGATTAGTATAGAGGAAAGCAGGGCCGATCCCACGAGGATGGAGCAAAAACTATTAATTTATCCTACTAACACGTTTTGGTTTAGCAACCACGCCTATAATTTGAAAATTGATTTTCTAACAACTACGAAAGTAAAGCAACTAAGAGCTAAAAATCAGCAAACACACAAACACAACAAGGGAATGGATGCAAAAAAGTCTATAAGAGAATGCAATCGGCTTAGATTACTAGTTAGTTCATATCATTGATCATTGGCTAAAGATGAATCAATCTCATGCAAATCAGTCAGTTATAAGGAAGCAAGTATTTGCTGAACTCCCCAAATCCCCTCTTATTATTTGAAAACGAGCAAGTATTTGCTGAACTCGTTATTCCTCTGATCAAAGTGTTCCCCGGAAAGTATTTGCTCACCCAGTTACACACTTTTATCAGTGTTTAGCACAAAGAGAACCCAACATAGATACCCCAACACGTATTCGCATGCAAGAACTATCTACTTTATTGTTCATCATCTTGTTATTACAGTCTGTATCAGTTATCTGCTTTTCACAAGAACTTTGCTACTCAATTAGCCCTAGCCCACAAGATTAAGGTGATCAATCTCAAACTAGCAAGCATAGATTATATCATGAACAATCAAAGAACTCACAGAGAGATTATAAGCACAATATCCTCACAACTTATGAACTAACATCGAAATCTAAGCCGATCTACGAAATTAGCTACTCATAAATATGGTGAAACAATCAACAATCAAAGATGCAAACATGATAAAATTAACAAGAAGTAGAGAAGAGATTATCGAAATAGGAATTAATATCCAAACTATCAGATAATCAAAACCCAAGTTCTTGGGTCTGATGAAAAAAACGGAAAGAACGGAAAAGGATTCGGCAGAAAGGGGGAAAGAGAGGAAGAAGTGTGTGCTTCTTCGTGCGTCCCCTCTTCCAAAAGAAAAGGGGCATTCCCCTTTTTATACTCCCACTTCCTAAACCCTAATACTATTCCAACTAGGAATGGGTTTACAAAAAGCCTTGGGCCAGAAATTGGAATTCAGCCCACAAGATTTCTCCATGTCTTTTAACTCCATAATTTAGTTCAATTCATCTCCAAGACAGCTCCAAATCAGCACTTCATGCTCCTGTTGTTCATCTCCAACTATGTGTGTAATCTGATCATCAAATACAGTCCATCAGTGCTTAAATTCACATAATTCAGCAATTAATTCTTCAGAAAAACACACAAATATCAACACATCAGTTTACCATCTCTTTTTCTCATATATTTAGGGAAGCTAACTCTGTTGCTAGATTCTCTAGCAAAATTAGCTAGTATTACAATGTTGAATCATGATTTCAATCACTTTAATCTCCCTAGGGAAATTAAAGGTCTGGTTGGACTTGATAGTAGAGAGTTTCCCTAATGAAGATTTACATAAATGCTTAGAGCTTTTTACTGGTACCTTGTTTCTGTTTGCAGGATGCAGCATTTTGTATCTGGGGAGAGGCTCTCTTGCACTCTGCTCAGGCATTTTGCCCCTGTGATCACTCAAAAGGAGGCACTTTCACAAATCCATGCAGCTGATATCTACACAAAGGAGAAACTCTTGGAAACAGCTTCTTCACCATCACTTGGGACTCAATTGCAACTACGGCTGATACTTACACCTTTTGAACTCTGCTTCATACGTTTAGTCATATTTGTACAGTCATTGTTTTCAAATCACATTCAAGGGGCTAAGTGACTTTTCGTCTTGCTCGGCTTGACGATTACCAAACCGCCCTTTGTAATGTTATCATCGCTGAGAGAAACTTATGTTCAGCAAGTGTTATACTTGTTGTGTGATAATCTGGATCAATTGAGTAGATACCGATTTGAAAACACTTATTATAGACTCGAAATATCTTGTTTTCTTCAAGTTTTTTCATCCGATCAGTTAGGGTTTTTCTTGGTCATCCCAAATTTTTTTATCCTAATTGATAGGATTTTTCTTGAACTCAATGTACGGACAAGACAAAATTTTGAGCTTACTATGGTCTGGGGAGCCTAATAAATCACCCACCATTGGTTGTTTAAATTTTAAAAAAAAAAGAAAAGAAAAAAAGTGACCTACGTGCATTCCTAACTCAATTGTTTAGAAGTTTAGCTTGTACTGCTAATGATTCCGCATGGATGGAAATAAACATCTAGAGGTTGTTTGGTTCACGTACAAAACATCGTAATTATCAATTCTGAGCATTTAACATTTTGGATAGTTGTTTGGTTGACTGATGTAGCCAATATATACTCTACTTTTAGCACATTTGAGAGTTCATTTGGGTAGCATTTAGTGCAAAGGGTTAAGAATTAAGGCTAAATCTCTCTTACCTTGCATTTTGAAGAAAGACTTGTGCACTAACGTTTTGAAGCTGAAATTTGGAAATGTTACAAGAGGAATTGGAGTGCATAAGTGGTACCATTGGCTTCGTCTTCTCGAGTACTACAAAATGGACTACTAGAACGTCAAAAACGGATCAACAGTTCATCCGTGGCGAAGCAAAGAAGATTGCTGCCAACCAGCCAGAGCATCTCGCGGGCCGCGAAATGGGCCTCGCGGGCCGCGAAAATGGGCGGATTTCTGGCAGAAAAAAGGCCAAAGAAGCATTTTTTGAAGGGCTATAAATACCCCTCTTATCCCTTTATCATTTGGACGAGCTCCCCTTGAATCCAAACCCAATTTCCCTTTGTTTTTCACCATTTCTTCCATGTTCTTCCCTTTGAATTCATGAACAAACATGTATTGATTATGATGATTGTATTAGCTTAGTTTCTTCCTTGGGAGCAATTGATGTAGACTTCTTTGCTTGAAATCTTCATTAACTTCATTATGCTTCTATTTATGGTTTGATTATCATTTGAATATCTTGTCTTGAATTGTATATGAATGTTGTTAATCTTGCTAAATTTGCCATGGGCTTTGTGTTATGAATCAATTGCATGCCTCATAGTTTAGGTAATGGTAGTTTAAACCCTAGTTCTAGTTTAATTTAGAGATTAGGTTAATTAGAAGTGATTGGGGGGTGACAACCCCTTTTTGCTTGCTAGTTGTAGAGTAATTTAGCCTAGTTGGTAGAGTAATTGGTAATTAGAGAGGTTGTGTGATTGTTGTTATGAAACATGGTAAAGTATAGTCATGGGAATTGAATTGCTTATGAATTTGAATATTGTTGCATGTCTTCGTAGGAACCTAATGTGATCATTGATCCTTCGTTGTATGTAATTGTAGAGTTAAGATATTCATTTCCAATGTGTGATTATATGCATCGAATTGCTAGATTCGTGGGTAAATGCTATTGTTTATCCCAATATCATAAAGTAGCAAATATGAATTAAGATTTGTATGTTATCATCATCTTAGTTCTTTATAGTTTTCAAATGTCTTGTCCAACGCTCACGTTAACGTCGAGAATGGGTGAGTTTGTCGATTCTCCATTGTTAATTCCATTGTCGATGTATCTAGATGCTATCATCTAGGTGGATTGATAATGAGGGCTCTTGAGTGATGTGTTCATGCTCACTAGCTATTATCAAGAGAATAGGATGTTTTTCATCCACGACTTATGATTATAAATCATAGATATGAAGCGTTCACTCAATGATTAATCGATAGTTGAAGTTGAAGTCAATTGCCTCCCAAGGCCTTGTATTTGCATTGTAGTGTAATTTATCTTAGTTGCTTTCTTTCGTAGTGTAACAAAACCAACTCAAAAACCCCCCTTGTTTACCTTGCTTTCTATATAATATATATGTATGTGTTAATAATCTTCGCTAAAACACTAAACAAGACCCTTCTCCTTGTGGTTCGATCCCTACTTCCCACTATCTACTCTATAGTAGTTAGAAGTCGTAGGTGAAATATAAAATGTGTTTTGATTGAGTGGGATTCCCATTTACGACGTGGGGAAATCACTTGTCAAAAAATGGCGCCGCTGCCGGGGAGAAGGCATTTCTTGTTTTGTGTTTTATCTTAGATTTTATTGTTTACCTCCTTTGTTTTCTTTCTTTTCTTTGAAAGTGTATTGCTCGACTTCTTTGCGTAAACGACACCTTGTAGTGTGTATTGCCTTAGAATCCTTGCACTATAATTTCAATCCTTTCTTTACTTTGTTTTCTTTGAAGTGTGTATTGCTTGGTTTCTTGGAGTAAACGACACCTTGTAGTGTGTATTACCCTAGGACCCTTGCACTACAATTTCAATATCTTTGTTTGTAGTTTTAATTTTAATTTGCATATGGATAACATCCCTTATAACTATTCAAGGGATGATGATAATTTTGCAAACTCGCGTGATGCATACAATTTTACTAATTTTTCCGAGTCTTGCAATTTTGATTTGAGAAATGAGCACTTTCAACATGAAATGCCCGTTGGTTCCTCATACCAAGGGTACCATGATGAGTGCTATAATGAGGAGGGAGTTGGATTCCAATATCAACAAGTTTATGATCCTTACTACGATTCTTATGAGCCGCAATGGAGTGGTCATTCGAATTCGAGGTTTGGATACCCATCGGAAAACCAACCCTATGAGCAACAAAATCTACCTCACCCACCTTTTGAATTGCCTCAAGAACAAGATGCGATGAATTATGAAGATAATTTACGCTTAGAAAATCTTGAGAGGCAATTGAATTTAATGTGGGAAGCAGTGAGGAGATTAGAAGCTCAATATTCCGAAGGAGAACCATCCCAAGTAGAACCTATTCCGAGTGCTTTGCACGAAGAAGAATTTGAAAGGGATGAGGAGTTGGTTGTTGAACAAAAAGAAGAAGAGAGGGAGGTGATCGAACTTGAGAACTTACCATCACCATTGCCACCCCTACCTCCACCTATTCAACCAAAATCACCAACTTCGGAAATCTTAGAGGAGCCAAGTAGGAAGCCAACTTACTCATTCATGCTTCCAACCATCCATACTCCTTTAACAACCTCACCTTACACTCCTCTACCTATGCTTTCTCAACCCCCCTTCACTTTTTTCTTAAAGGTGAAGGATTTCAAACTTTTGTTCTATGAATAACATTTGGGTCGTGTCGACGACGTTAAATAAATCGATTTTGATCGTTTGGAAGTAACATTTTCCATACAACGATTATCGTTTTTATTTAGTTTTTATTGTGTTTATATAAATAAATAAAAAAAAAGTTTCTTTGTGTCTTTCATTGTATTAATTAGTAGATTACGTTTTTATTCTTGTTTTTTTGTTTCGTTTTTATTCTTGTTTTTATTTTGTTAGGTTATTTGAATTTTAAAAAAACTAAAAAAAAAAAAAATGGGGCTCGCGGGCCGCGAATTGGGCCTCGCGGCCCGCGAAAAGTGGCCATTTTCAGGCCAAATCGCTGCCACAAATTGGCCGTTTTTCGCGGTCCGCGAATTAAGCTCGCGGGCCGCCATCGGGCTCGCGGGCCGCCAATCGGGCCTCGCGGCCCGCGAAAAAAAAAATAATTTTTTTTCTTTCTTTTTTAAGAGCCAACATTTAGTGTGAGTCCTTCCCTTTCCTCACAATTTTGATAGTTGTTCTTGAACATTGAGGACAATGTTTGGTTTAAGTGTGGGGAAGAGGTTTATGATTTTCGTTTTTGGTGTAAATATGTACTTCTTTGAAAACTTTGTTTTTTAAAAAAAAAAATGAAAGCCCGGATAAGTCCAAAAGAAATAGAGACTTAGGCAAAAAATGAGAGGCTAGAGCCCGGATAAGTCCAAAAGAAATAGAGACTTATGCAAAATTGAGAGGCTTTGTGTGAAAAAACAAAAAAAAAAAAAAAAAAAAAAAAAAAAAAAAAAGAGTGGCTAGGTACATCCTAGGCAAATGGAGAGTGAGAGGGAAAAAAAAAAAGAGTGGCTAGGTATAAATACCTAGGCAAAAGGAGAGGAATCTCATTTTATCCTCATTTTCCGATGGTTGAAGTCATAAGGATGCGGTGATTAATGGAGAGTTGGGTAGTTTTGCATCTTGGCTTTGTTGGATGTTTCATCTAGTGGGAGCAAAGTAGTACACTTTGGGATATTCTACTTTGCAATTTTTTGTTTGAGTATGCCATGTGTTTTATTGTTGTGAAATTGTCATCTTAGCCTTGAATCGTTCTTTTTGAGGACGAGAAAAGTTTAAGTGTGTGGGTGTTCTACATGTGGTATATGTTTTGATTTTGTTGGGATTTTTGGGTAGAGCTTGTCATCAAGTTGAAGCATAGAAATTTGATACAATCTTTATTGTGATTGTGCTTTTTACTTGTTGGAAGTTCTTGTTTTAGTGTCATAGTTTTGGAGGAGTTCAAATGTGCATTAGAAATTTTTGTTTTGATTTGAGTATAATCTTAAACTTTAATCGTTCTTTCTCGAGGACGAGAAAGGTTTAATTGTGGGGGTATTTGATGTAGCCAATATATACTCTACTTTTAGCACATTTGAGAGTTCATTTGGGGTAGCATTTAGTGCAAAGGGTTAAGAATTAAGGCTAAATCTCTCTTACCTTGCATTTTGAAGAAAGACTTGTGCACTAACGTTTTGAAGCTGAAATTTGGAAATGTTACAAGAGGAATTGGAGTGCATAAGTGGTACCATTGGCTTCGTCTTCTCGAGTACTACAAAATGGACTACTAGAACGTCAAAAACGGATCAACGGTTCATCTGTGGCGAAGCAAAGAAGATTGCTGTCAACCAGCCAGAGCATCTCGCGGGCCGCGAAATGGGCCTCGCGGGCCGCGAAAATGGGCGGATTTCTGGCAGAAAAAAGGCCAAAGAAGCATTTTTTGAAGGGCTATAAATACCCCTCTTATCCCTTTATCATTTGGACGAGCTCCCCTTGAATCCAAACCCAATTTCCCTTTGTTTTTCACCATTTCTTCCATGTTCTTCCCTTTGAATTCATGAACAAACATGTATTGATTATGATGATTGTATTAGCTTAGTTTCTTCCTTGGGAGCAATTGATGTAGACTTCTTTGCTTGAAATCTTCATTAACTTCATTATGCTTCTATTTATGGTTTGATTATCATTTGAATATCTTGTCTTGAATTGTATATGAATGTTGTTAATCTTGCTAAATTTGCCATGGGCTTTGTGTTATGAATCAATTGCATGCCTCATAGTTTAGGTAATGGTAGTTTAAACCCTAGTTCTAGTTTAATTTAGAGATTAGGTTAATTAGAAGTGATTGGGGGGTGACAACCCCTTTTTGCTTGCTAGTTGTAGAGTAATTTAGCCTAGTTGGTAGAGTAATTGGTAATTAGAGAGGTTGTGTGATTGTTGTTATGAAACATGGTAAAGTATAGTCATGGGAATTGAATTGCTTATGAATTTGAATATTGTTGCATGTCTTCGTAGGAACCTAATGTGATCATTGATCCTTCGTTGTATGTAATTGTAGAGTTAAGATATTCATTTCCAATGTGTGATTATATGCATCGAATTGCTAGATTCGTGGGTAAATGCTATTGTTTATCCCAATATCATAAAGTAGCAAATATGAATTAAGATTTGTATGTTATCATCATCTTAGTTCTTTATAGTTTTCAAATGTCTTGTCCAACGCTCACGTTAACGTCGAGAATGGGTGAGTTTGTCGATTCTCCATTGTTAATTCCATTGTCGATGTATCTAGATGCTATCATCTAGGTGGATTGATAATGAGGGCTCTTGAGTGATGTGTTCATGCTCACTAGCTATTATCAAGAGAATAGGATGTTTTTCATCCACGACTTATGATTATAAATCATAGATATGAAGCGTTCACTCAATGATTAATCGATAGTTGAAGTTGAAGTCAATTGCCTCCCAAGGCCTTGTATTTGCATTGTAGTGTAATTTATCTTAGTTGCTTTCTTTCGTAGTGTAACAAAACCAACTCAAAAACCCCCCTTGTTTACCTTGCTTTCTATATAATATATATGTATGTGTTAATAATCTTCGCTAAAACACTAAACAAGACCCTTCTCCTTGTGGTTCGATCCCTACTTCCCACTATCTACTCTATAGTAGTTAGAAGTCGTAGGTGAAATATAAAATGTGTTTTGATTGAGTGGGATTCCCATTTACGACGTGGGGAAATCGCTTGTCATTGACGTATAATGATAAAAACGCTGGAATTACCATTTTCGCGGAAATTCTATTTCCCACACAACGTGGAAAATTTGTTACCGACCTCTACCTAAAAATGAAATACGCGTTGAAAGTTCGATCTCTAACCAATAAAAATGACTCTTATCCCTGACTTATTTGATCATGAAAGTTCCCCCTCTAACCAATAAAATGGCTCCGGATCCTCTATACCACTCTTGTATACCATCCTTTGTACCACCAACCACGTGATGCCATGTGTCTAATCTAACTTAACTCCCACCATGACTCTAACTCACATCACTAACTCTGATTAACATGATTAACTAATTTCTTATTAAATTATTTTAATTTAGACTTTTCAAATTCCTTACAAATTCCTTTTACGCAAATATTAATCACAAAATATACCCCATCGTCTTCTTCCGAACGAGAATCCTACTGAACGTGAACGAGAAGATAATCACCACTTGGCCGGACAATATAACTGAGAAAATTCTCTCAGAACGAGAAGAGATGGAAGACGAGCAGCTTAATTCATCAGGTGAGTCTGTAAATTCATTGTTTGATGCATAAACATATTTTTTAAACCCTGGAATATTCATAATTCATCAGGTCATCATAGTATTTTTTCGTCATCATAATATTGTTCTGTTTTGTTGTTTTGAAGAGATTAACGATAGCAGGTGATCAACCATGGTAGCACTGTGATTCTCACCATGATCGCGTCCACGATGCTCTTCAACGAAACCTTGCAGAACAACATCCATTTCTTTCCCCAACTTCTCAACACTCTTTTCATAGCCCTTGCTTATGTATCTCAGGAGAGGAACAAAATCAGCAGGATTCGAAGCACCAGAAAGATCAAAACTCCTCCGAATAAGGCCACGAAACTCCTCTGCCTCCGGGCTGCTTTCGTCTTCCCCAAAATACCTTTTCCCGGTCATCATCCTCATGATCACATTAAAACCAACTTCCTGCAACTTTGCTCGCATCTCAACTTCCGCAAAACCCCTGCTCGATCTCTGCAGCAGCTTCCTCAGCAACCTCCTGATTTCGTCCTGTCGAATCGACAAGAACACGTTGAGACGGTTCTGGGAGAATATCTCATTCACACAAAGCTTTCGGAGATTCCGCCAATATTCGCCATAAGAAGCTGAAGTAATGGCTGAGTGATTGTACCCTATGTGTTCTGCTATGATGAACCTCGGTCTGCCGGCTAGCACCACATCGTTCGTGGTGAAACATTCATCGGCAAGCTCGGCGGATGAAACCACCACCACAAGCCGAGAGCCGAACCGCATGGAATATATGGGACCACGGTTTTCGGAGAAACGGTGGAGAGCGCGGTGCAGAGGCGGTTTGATGAGGTGCATATAGGGAAACGCCATGGCTGGACTTGGCGGGAGACTCTGTGTTCTCCATATGAACAGCTTGAATGCTACATAAGTTCCCAGAAAAAAGCAAGAAAAATGAGTATAACAGACCTGTTTGCTCCATTGATGATGATGCCTTAGTTTCGTTTCAACTCTGATCAGTTTTCTTCGGTACTGGTCACTTTCCTACGTTTGGAAAGCAGCTCTTTTATCAACATTAATATTGCAGGGCCTGCATGCATCAAAATTGACTTTTGTGGACATATTGTATTAGATGACGAATATTATGATGACCTGATGAATTATGAATATGCCAGGGTTTAAAAAATATGTTTATGCATCAAACAATGAATTTACAGACTCACCTGATGAATTAAGTGAAAGGTCGCGTTTTTGATTGGCTAATTTGTGGAAGTCGATGTTCCAACATCAAGCTGACAGATACCAGCAGGGTTTAGAATGCGGAATGCGCAAGGTTCATTTGTGGTAACTTCCTGTTATGGAATATTACTGCGCGTCGTATTTGTTGCATGAATACAGTCCGATGGAATATTCTCAGCTCAGGATTTCGGATAGATATCGCAAAGGATTTGAATTGTGATCGGATAAGTATGCTTTGCGTGATTCAAGGAGTTTGAGATATCCAGGAGTCTTCTTCCAAGCTGTTAACGAACTGAATGAGAGTCATCGTGGAAGAAGAATTCCTCAACCGTGGAAACTGTTGGAGGACACGGCACTGATCTATAAATGGGACAGCAGCTGCAACGCCAAAGCTACCGATTTTACAGAACTACAATTCTGCATCCAGAATTGTCCATAGCGGCGATAGGCAGCAAGGTCCATTAAAACTTCATGATACCTACTCTGGGACATGATGTTTAGTGTAGTAACCCAGCCATAAAACCTCGAGAGAGGTGATTGAGCATTCAACTGATAGTATAGCTAGTCAGGCCAATTGGCAGCAAGGGAGTTGCAAATCCACACTTAGAGTAGTAAAGATAAGTATTCTGTAATCTGTATCTTTGACTTACTAGTGGATGGTTACTACACTGGGCAAGGCCCCGCAGACGTAGATGCGTTGCATCGAACTGCGTAATCAATTGCTTGTGTCATTTACTTTCTGCAATTTACTTTATTTCATGTTGGAACATCATGATAGGCAGAACTAGTTAAATAGCAATTGTTTGAATTAACGTAGATAGAATTTCATTAAGCTGCTCGTCTTCCATCTCTTCTTGTTCTGAGAGAGTTTTCTCAGTTATATTCTCAACCCAAGTGGTGATTATCTTCTCGTTCACGTTCAGTAGGATTCTCGTTCGGAAGAAGACGATGGGGTATATTTTGTGAAAAATATTCGCGTAAAAGGAATTTGTAAGGAATTTGAAAAGTTTAAATTAAAATAATTTAATAAGAAATTAGTTAATCATGTTAATCAGAGTTAGTGAGGTGAGTTAGAGTCACGGTGGGAGTTAAGTTAGATTAGACACATGGCATCACGAAGTTGGTGGTACAGAGGATGGCATACAAGAGTGGTATAGAGGATCCGGAGCCCAATAAAATTGACTCTTATCCCCGATTTATTGGTGGAGTAATTTCACGACAACAATATTAATTAGGAAAAGTCTTGGAAGAGACCGTCTCTATATAGAGACCGGATTAAATTGTAAATAGTTATATAAGTCAAAAACACGGAGGGACCAATTTGCAATTTCAGAATTTTTTTTAAAATCACGCGCTACAGTGTCAAGCCGCGCTACAGTACCTATTTGCTACAGTGCCAAGTTGCTACAGTGCCAAGTTGCTACAGTGCCGAGTTGCTACAGTAAAACATAAAACATGGATTGTTTAACTTAAAACATGAACATTTTGACTTAAAACATGAACATGAACATTTTAACTTGAAACATAAAACATAAATATTTTAAATTAAAACATAAAACATTGACGTTTTAACGTGAAACATGAACACTTTAACTTGAAACATAAAACATGAACATTTTAACTTGAAACAAAAAAAACATAAATATTGTAACATAAAACATGAACGTTTTAACGTGAAACATGAACACTTTAACTTGACACATAAAACATTGACATTTTAACTTGAAACATGAACATTTTAACTTGAAACATAAAAAATAAATATTTTAATTTAAAATATAAAACATTGACGTTTTAACGTGAAACATGAACATTTTAAGTTGAAACATGAACATTTTAAATTGAAATATAAAATATAAACATTTTAACTTAAAACATAAAACATAGACGTTTTAACATAAAACATGGACGTTTTACACTTTAACTTGAAACATAAAACATAGACATTTTAACTTGAAACATTGAAGTACACTGTAGCAAAAACTGTAGCGCAATGTTGAAAAACACTGTACAAGCGCGGAAACACTGTAGCGCGTGATTTTTTTTTAATTTTTAAAAATTACAAATTGGTCCCTCCTTGATTTTCTTGATTGCACTATTTATAATTTAGTCCGGTCTCTATATAGAGACGGTCTCCTCAGAGACCAACTCTATTAATTAAATACATAACTTTTGGCTAGCTTATCCCAAATTCCTAACTTATCTGGATGGGAATTGGATATGGACTAATTTAAATTAAATTGATATAAATTGTTCTGAACTGATTTTTTTTTAATAAATTAAAAACATACCCTTACTTATTTAAAACTCCGGTTAAAAATTTAATTTCTCATGTTATATGCGATTCATATTTAAATGACTACATCATAATAATCTTGACTGATACGTCATAATATACGATTATACACTAGAGACTAGAGTACACTTTTGATTTTTCAAAAAAAAAGAGTACACTTTTGATAAAAGAGTCATAATATTTTGATTTTTTTTGATAAAAAAAGAAATTTATTTTTGGCCTTGTTGCCGAACGTTCAACGAGATCTCTCACGACGTCGTTTACAAGAGGGCGCCTCATCAAATTCAAACTACCCATTCCCACCTGGGCGCTCCGAAACACACTCCCATTTTTCTGCAAAAACCCAAACCCTTGTGGATTTCCCGATTTAAAAGATGGCTAAGGACGGCAGGGCTACACACGACAACTTCTTGTCTTCATTGATATCAGAGATCAAAGAATACAGCGGCAAAGACCCTCTTCTTCCATGGCTCCGGTAAGCAAAGCTTCATCTCTCCGGTCACTATTCATTTCTCCCAGTAGTTAACGATTCAGTCGATTTGTACAGAGGAATACGCAAAATGAAGGATACGCTACCGCCCCCGGTTCTCAAAGAGAAGCTGCCCCGGTTTCTGCAAAAATGCGCACAGACCTTCCAGACCGACCGCCGCTACGCCAACGATCTGCGCTACCTTCGTGTTTGGCTTCAACTGGTAAATCTGTTTAATTCACTAGGCTACATTTTTCTAGATCTAGAAATTGAATGATGTGCATTTCAATGGGATTTTGATTGTTTTACTTTTATTTACGGTGAGTCCGAGCATTTTTATATGGGAAGTTAATTTGTGTAGATGGACTTTGTTGATGACCCAAAAACTGTTCTGAAAACTATGGAGGCGAACCGCATTGGGGTGAAGAAGTCGTTGTACTTCCAGGCTTATGCTCTATATTATGAGAAGATGAAGAAGTTCGAGGCTGCTGAGAGGATGTATCATTTGGGAGTTCAGAAGTAAGTCTTCGTTTGAGTCCTCTTGCATTTCTGTTCAAATTTGTGTTGCATTGCTATTAACTTGTCATGTTCCACTGAATGGTGATAGCTGAAAATTATATGTTGCCTCGAGTTACTTTACATTCAATCGCGTACATTAGATAGAGTACTGAGCAGGGTTAGTACATCTTTAGTTCTATGTGAGTTTGTGGAAGTTTGAATTAAAACGGTAAATGAAAGAAAAAACATAGAAGCTGGGCATGCTAACTTCTGACTCAACAGCCTTGCAGAACCTCTTGAAGAGCTGCAGAAATCTTATGATCAGTTCCTTCAGCGTATGGAACAGCATAAGAACAAGAAAAATCGGGTTAGTCATCTTCTCCTAGCTTTCCTGTTCTGACTTAGCAATTTCTTAAGAGTTTTTTCATTAAATAAGGCTGCCTGATCTTCTGCAATACCAGGAAGGAAAAACCAGAAGCAAGCCACCTTCAGTTAGAGAGGGCCAAGTTGGCGATAAAGGAAGCAAAGAGTCTTTGCTTAATGCTGAAAACTTAAAGTCATTGTCAAAAAGGCCTGGCAATGTTCTGGAGAAGACTAAAGCAGAATCTAGTAGAAACATGAACCGTTGTAGTGATGATACAGTTGTTTTTAAAAAATTTGTCGGTACTGCACTTGTTGGCAAGTCTGATGCAGAAGATGCAAGACATCATGGTCTGGTGGAACCCACTATCAACACCAAGGAGGCTATGAATGCTATCAATGATATGTTTCGGGAGCCTCTGGACATTGCGAGCAGAAGGTCACGTAGGGATCAATCCAAGAAAGACAAGCATTTGAACAATGAACTTGAAATCTTCATTGATGACAAGTCAAAAGCAAAAGGTGTACAGTCATGTCAAAACTCAAAAGAAAATTCCACATTACCAGGTGATACTTGGAAAAGTCATCAACCCGAGCAAGAGCCTTTCCAGATCTATATAGATGATGATGAAGAAAATGGAAATGGGGTAGAGATGGTTAGTCCAACTGAAAAGGAGAATAAAGTTAGAGGAAATTTCAAGGGGTTTGTGTTTCCACACCCGTTGGATGTCCCTTTGGACAGCTTAAAGAGTACTCATGCTGCGAAACCTAGCCACCTTCCCTTTAAAGAAGATACTGTTGTCTACAGGTTTGTAGGTTCCACCATTTCCAGTGAGCCACGGGTGGAGAATGCGTGTCATCATGGCCTAGTAGAACCTACTGTTAACTTGAAGGAGGCTATGGATGATATTAACAGCATGTTTGGGAAGCCAATAGAATTTGTGAGGCAAAGGAGGTCAAAGAGGAAAGATGAGGCAAATCCCAACAAGAGCAGTTCCAGTGAATTCGTAATATTTGCCGATGATGAATTAGAACAAGAAAATGAGCAACCCATCCAAGCAGCTTCAAAGAAGTGTGAAAATGATCTGTTTGAGCAAACCATTTGCACAAGAGAGGCAATGGATGAAATCAACAAGATGTTTGGAATGCCACTTGATTTTTGAGTTTCTGGTAAGCTCTTTATTTTATGCCACGGGTCTTTTTTGTGTTCATTTTTGGTTGAAATATTAGTTTACTTGCTGTTCTCGCTTATTATGTGAACCAAGCATATTACTGATATGATGACACACAATGGTAGGTTAAAAATAATGGCATGTGAACAAATAGAAGTTTCTGTTATAATGCCTTAAGAGATGTATGTAAGAACTATAACATAATTTGCATCAACTTGTATAATATAATTTGGAAGAGAAAAAAATCACTCACTCACATCTGTTAAAACTCTGGGAAAAATATAGGGAAAAATGTTCAGAAAATAAAATTTTAAAAAATGATTCAGCAACTGGATTAGTAAAGGGTCTTGGGGCACTGAGCTGGTCGGAAAGCCAATTTGCCTGCAGAATAAACCACAGCTTCATACTTGCTCCCAACCAATCTCTTATCTAGATCCTTTAGGGCTGCGCCTTTGAGTCCATCATTGACATTGGTGAGAAGGTTGCAACTTGGTGTGGGAGAAGAAACAAGCTTAACCTTGCATGCATGAAGGGGATGGTCTAATATGTAGTGGCGCATTTCAAAGCCCTTGAGCTCTGCATAGAAGTATCCATTTTTGTCGGTTTTGAATGCTCTGTAGTAGTTCATTCGATTCCTGTATGTTTTGCAGATGATGCTGACAATGGCATTTGCTATCGGCTTGGCTCCTTCTAGAGACCATGACCCATAGCTTTTGCAGCTCTGGCAGTAAACCATGCCTGTAACCACTACTTCTATATCTCTCTCCACTCGCTTTGCCGGGACTTTGTCGATGGCATTTGCCAATGCGCAGGCTAATGAGATGAAAAGGATGAAGGTGATGAACTTGGCCATTTTGGTAGAGGGGAGTTGGAAGATTTTGTGTGTTTCTGAATATTCAAGAACTTGCTATTTATAGTTTATTGGCTGTAAACTTGTAGCAAAAAGCAAAGAAAATTATGGTGTCAAGTGATTGAAGAGACGTGGGAATGAGTAATGAGGCTACTAAATCATTGTAAAATGAGAACGTGACGGTCACAAATTGAGATTGGATTGCTGACTTCTGTTTGTAATTAAATTTAGCATTTTGTTGGTTAGCATTTTGTCAACAAAAATATTAAACTGTTAGTACATATTTTCAATTATTGCATGATATTAAATTTTGCTACTATGAACTTTCAAATAGAATTTAGGAAAGTGTTTAGATTGAACTTGATGTTGGTCGGCTTGGATTAACTTCCAAAGGCTCCGAGGATAACTTTCTTCCAACATCAGCTCGTTTGTCAATTGTTTTTGGCTTTGCATTTCAATTTTTTAACCAACTACAAATCAGAAAACTTATAACTTTGATTTGTAATTTTATATTTTTCTATTCAAAATTATTACTACTAATTTTAAAATTTGATACCTTATCCATGATGAAAGAAAAGGATTCACTAAGATTTTACTAAAAAATGATTTTCCTAATCACTAGCTGTGAAATTTGGGTCACAAATTGTGAGGTTGAGGTTATTGGACATGAGATTTCGAATGATAGATATGAGGTTTAGATGGGCAAAGGTTGAAGAAGTATCTGAGAAATATGGAAAAAAAAAAGTATTTACATCATAGATAAAATCATTCTTTCTATTTTTGAATGATTTTTTTTTATAATAACACTAATATATTAATTAAAAAGGAAGCATTACATCACCTAGGCCTATGGCCATACAAACCAACAGAACGATAAGAAAGCATACAAAGCATAATACAAGCTTAATAAATCTAACTACTTGGGACTGAGAGAATGGGATTGACGAGAATCTGTTCCCTCCAATGTACCAATTCTCATGTGGCACTGACTCTTGATGATAGAGTGCGGGCCGATTAACGGATGAAACCGTAAGCAAGTCAACTTCGCGAGCTGAGACCCTGGTTGCTGCTTTGAGAGTTCCCCAACAAGCTAATATGTTTGCTTGTGAATGAGAGATGCATAAGGTGAGCCCTGAATTAGTTTGCATCACAACTTGATACAGGTTAGAGCCTTTGGAATCATCTATATCATCAGCTGAGCTTATCTTATATAGCACTTTGAAGTTCCAAATCTTGCTCCAGATATTTTTCCTCTTATCATTTGCCCATGCCAGAGCGAAATGAAACCAGTTACAGTGGTCATCTAACCCCTTAACCTGACTCGTCGGCTTATATGGAACCTTATAATTCCAAATCTTACTCCACACTTTCCTCCTTCTATGATCTGCATACCTTTGATAGCATCATGTTAAGCTTTCTTCCTGTCCTTTTCCTATTGCATCTGTTTGTTGCCGCATACCTTCAGACCCCCTATCAGCAATTCTTTGTGACAGAATATATGAGTAAAATGTTAGCATAATGAAAATGCACATCCGAGACTCTATATTCTGTTCTGCATTCCTCCTTTTGTCAGCCACCACCTCTTTCTTATGCCAGGTTTCCTTCTAGATAACCAACTCCTAGGTTTCATTTGTGTGTGCTCCTTGACGTGGGATCTTAATGTTTCATACCTCTTTCCACAGTTCCTTACTTCATGAGCTAGGAGAGTGGTCAATATCCTTATTGTTCAAGCTAAATCTTAAAAACACATCTTTTAGAAGGAAGTACAGATATCAAAATATTATAAGCACATTGTCTTGACTATCAATCCCTCGGATCCTGCTCTGATTTCTGTCCCCCGAACTATCGGGACTATCCTTCCTGAGAATAGATTCCTGTGATCTTCTTGGTTCCTCCATAGGTGGAGCTGACAGTGAGAACACCTTAACATACTTTTGTGTTCTTTCCGGGTCCTCCTTTTGTAAATCCGCTTCCCTATTCAGCTCAGATTTCTGACTCTCATACCAGTTTGCATCACTTTCTCTTGGAAACCCTTTCGTGTCATTCAGTTCAACCCAACTTTCCCTGTTTTGTTTGATTCTTTGAAAAACCTGCTGAAAGTTAGTTTTTCCCTATTCTTTGAATGATTAAAAAAGGGCAATTTTGTTTTTAAAACGCATGATTTGAAAAGACCCAGACCGGGTTTAATTGAAACCGGTAAAACAAACCGACAGCTGATAACTTGCGAGTTGGGTTTCTCTTTGTTACAAACCTTGACTGCTGATAATTTTCAGCCTGATTTCCGTTCGGCATCCGATTCAGCCCTCTGCTACGCCCTCTGCTGGTAAGGCTCTCTACTTACTATATCTAGCTTGTTATTTGCTTAGCAATTAAGGCTTTACATAGCCGTCTCAGCAGTCAATACACAATTAGGGATGCTTGTAGACTTGTAGTGAATGCGGTTTCGAATTTATTGCTGTAATGATAATGTACAATGCTAGCTCAAATTTATTGGAACTGAACCGGATAATTTTTTATGCATTTGGATGATGAACTTTGTAAGCAAATGTAGTTTACTCTGTTCAATACCAGTTTGTTGTACCTGAGGTTCTGAATATTTCATTTATGTTGTATTGGAAATTGTTGTTCGTGTTGAATTTTTGAATGGATTCAAATATACTGTTGAGGGAGCAGGGAAGGAGGTTTGGTGGTTGCTCTTGTGACTTGTGATACCTTGTAGGTTTATGACCTTAATAAATGGTGACATTTTTCATTCCACAGCGGTAACTAGATAGCATCACCATTCTTGCATCTGGCATTGCTTAAGCTGTGGTGCGTGTTATGTTGGTCTCTTCTTTGAGTTTGGTTATGTTACTTTTCGTGTCACTATTGGAATCCACCTACCTTTCAGTTTGGATTTGTATTTTGTTTAGGGTTATATTTTAGATGGAAATTGGCATGGGTTTGAAAATACTTTTATGGGAGCAGGGAAGGTAGCAACTAGCAAGATGGTTGCTATTTGGGATATCCCACAGCTCTAAGAATTTTTGTTTGATTAGTGTAAACATTAAGGGGTTTTTTCTTGCATTCTGTCATTCCTGCCTCTCTTTTTTTTTGTATATTTTTTAAGCTTGGCTGTTATATTCTGTATGTAGGTTTTGTGAATTCGGAGTCTTCACAATGTGTACATATCTACCAGCTAATTCTGAATCCCTTGATAAGGCTTCTGAAGCCATAACCTCTTCTGAGGCCATTGCTATTCTGTATCGAGTGCTTGGTGATCCTGCATCTTCTTCAGATGCCATCAGAATCAAAGAACAAGCCATCAACAATCTCTCTAATCTCCCAGACAGGAAAACAGGGCAGAGGAGCTTAAGAGCCTCCTGGCCCAACTGCGGCCCTTCTTTTCCTTAATCTCCAAGGCTAAAACAGCCAAAATTGTTCGTGCTATTGTTGATACATTGACCAAAATACCTGGTGCATCTGATCTTCAGATCGAGCTTTGCAGAGAAATTGTACAATGGACTCGTGCTGAGAAGCGAACCTTCCTTCGTCAGCGAATTGAGGCAAAACTTGCAGCCCTTTTGTTGGAGAACCAGGAGTATACTGAAGCTTTGGCCCTCCTTTCTGAACTGATCAAAGAGGTGAGGAGACTAGATGACAAGCTGCTTCTTGTTGAGATTGACCTGCTGGAGAGCAAGCTCCACTTTTCCTTGAGAAACCTCCCCAAGGCCAAAGCAGCTCTTACTGCTGCTAGAACAGCTGCTAATGCTATTTACGTCCCTCCAGCTCAGCAGGGAACGATTGATTTACAGAGCGGGATTCTCCATGCTGAGGAGAAAGACTACAAGACAGCCTACAGCTACTTCTTTGAGGCATTTGAAGCTTACAACTCACTTGAAGATCCTCAAGCCATATTCAGCCTCAAGTACATGCTTCTGTGCAAAATCATGGTTAGCCAGGCTGATGATGTAGCCGGAATCATCTCATCACCAAAGGTGGGATTGCAGTATCAGGGTCCTGAACTTGATGCAATGAAAGCAGTTGCAGATGCTCATTCAAAACGTTCCCTTATGCTATTTGAGACTGCCCTACAAAACTTCAGAGAACAGCTGGAAGGAGATCCCATTGTCCACAGGCACCTCTCATCCCTCTATGACTCTCTGATGGAGCAGATTCTCTGCAGGTTGATCGAACCTTACTCTAGGGTTCAAATAGCTCATCTTGCTGAGCTGATTGGCCTGCCTGCTGATCACGTTGAAATGAAACTGTCACAGATGATTCTGGATAGGAAGTTTGCCGGAACACTGGATCAGGGAGCTGGATTGCTCGTTATTTTTGATGACCCCAAGACGGATGCCATCTACTCAGCCACATTGGAAACCACCGCGAACATGAGCAAGGTGGTGGATAGTTTGTTTGCAAGAACTGTCAAGATCATGGCTTGAAGATTTGCCTCCTTAATCCTTATGCATCCATCTCAAAGAGTAGTTTTTTTCTTCTTCCAGTGTTGGAATTGTAGTGTTTAAGTCTTCGAATTCAGCAGTAGTTTTTTCTTATGTTGGAATTGAAGAGCAATTACTTTCAATCATATGTTTATCCATCTGATTTTATTAGTTTCATGGTTGTCCAATCATGATTACTGAAGTCTGAAGATGTAAGAAATCTCACGTTTGGCCATCTATGAACACTTTTAGGCTGTATTTCATAATGGAAATGAGAGGTGCATATCTTCAATCACAGCTTGAATTTTGTAGATGGAAGATATTCAAATAAAAATAACCAACTTTAAATAGAGAATGAATTTGACTTGGGGATTCAAAAGCACTGTATAGAAGTACAAAACAAGTATGCAATATTGCAGCTACTCTGAGAAGAGTACTCCTATACGAGCTTGTATTAATAGAAAAAACTGTAGTAAAATATATTTGTACCCTTTTCAAAAACACTCAGTATCTCCACTCCACCCATCAAATTTGAGATTCACTCTCGGTCAACAATTTAGAAGAATTTAAACAAAAAAATGAAAATCGTGATTGGCTCAATCTCGGCTATGTACAACTGCCATATCCCTACTTTTAAGTACAAGTATGGTAGCTGCCAATCTTCTGCAGACCCTCCTTCTATGACATTGAAACATAAAATTTCACATGTATAACCAAATGTGATACTCTGTATTAATTAGCCTCTGTAGAGAGAATTTCAAGTTCTGCCCACCAGAGAGGTGATATTCTTGGAACTGCTCCATCAGGAGCGATCCCAGTTACTTCCCTTAACCTAGCAGTGATGTCACGCATTTCTGGTCTTCTTCTAGCTTCGGGTTGGACACACGCCCTCATTACTTCCTCAATTCTATCAAGCTGGTGTTCTTGGAAAGACTCCAGAGTGGGGTCTACCAAGTATTTAAGGGGCTGTCCTGCTCCCATATAATCAGATGCCCAATCTTCACCCGAGGTTCTGCCAACTAAGTAAGGGAGCTGACCTGTCACTAACTCAAAGATCAATACGCCAAAGCTGTAGATGTTGCTCTCAGGACTTTTATCCATCTCACCAGCAGTCGCCTTGTCCCAAAAGCCAAAATCTGACACCTTAGCTGCATAATCTTCAGTCAGATAAACTACCGAAGAATTCAACTTTTGGTGAGTTATTGGAGGCGACAGTTGATGAGTATGCTGAAGGCAGTACGCTATGCCCATTAGAATTCTCATTCGCATGTTCCAGTCCAAATGTTCAGCTTCTTTCACTGCATGATCCACAAGGAAAAGGATATCACACCACTGTAACAGCAAGAATGTGAAGACACTATTTCATGTATATGGAACTCAATGGTTTCAGCTCAGTGCTCATGTAAAAAAGGCTGTCAATTTTGCATGCTCAAATATCTTCACATTTTAAAAGGATGGATAGATAATTGCATTTTGTAGATTTTTTTTAGCCAAGGTCTCCGACAGGGTTAAAGAGATCTCTACTGACCAACAATCCCAACAAATGATTTATGGTGTAATGTTCTATTTATATATTCAAATGGCAATCATTAAAGGAATTAAGTGAGTTTCCTGCAGTCATATTCTTTGTACACTCAAAAGCATAATAAGCTTAGAAAGTCTTTCTCAACAAGAATGTACTGGTTTAGCACTTTAGCCTTTAGCTAATACCTTATTAATCTGCATAAAAACAAGCCACAAGAAAAAGGATGAACACGTGACAATAGATGAGGAAAGTGCACTCACTGTGTAGATGCTCAAACAGTGTGCCGTTAGGAGCATACTCAAACACCATAATCCTCCTGAAAGGGATTGGTTCCGCACAAAATCCCAGGAGGTTCACAAAATTCTTGTGATTTACTTTCGATAAGGTCCCAATCTGATTATAGGACGAATCAGATATGTCAGAACAATAAAGGTATAGGTAATAAGTATATGTATTCTAGGACAATCATTCATATCATTACCTTATTTCTAAACTGTGATTCCTTGTTCTTTGACCAGCCTTTGGCAGATGCCTCTGAAAAGTCCAAAAAGGATAGAGCCGCAATTTCAACCCCACTGGACAGTGTACCCTTGTATAAAGTTCCAGATGAGGTATCCCCAATAACATTACTGAAATCTTCACATGCTGTTTCAAGCTCTGGTCTGTTGAGTTTTGGTACACCTGAGATGGCAATCAAGGGCAGTGATTAATTGGTTATATGGGGTAATAAAACTCGTAAATATGCATTATTTGTCCACCCAAGATTGCCTAAAAGAAAGAACTTTAAAACTATACTGAGGAGAGCTAGCATACCAGTCACAAATGCTTTCTGCAACTGCCCGCTCAATCCTGTGGCCCAAGGTTTGACAGCAATCTTACTACTTCTGTACCAAACAAAGGCGACCAGGACCAGCAGTAACAGCACAGAACCTCCTATTGTCAAAGATAGCAACAAGGCACGGTTACGGTTATTGGACTCTTTGACGCCAGGAAGCGAATTGTCAGGAACAGGAGCCGGTGGAGGAGGGAAAAGTTGACTTTGGAATTGGGGTGGGGATGGGAGTGGAGACGGTGATGGTGATGGTGATGGTGACGGTGACGGTGAGCCGGTTGCCTTGAAGGGTGGTGCTCGAATATTTATTGGTCTTTCAGGAAACTGCTCTACCAGCTTCCTTATTCTCTCATCTTTAGAGTCTGCAGTGTTCCTAGACACAATAAGAGCATTCATAAATCTCACATTCTGTCAAATAAAGCCTGCTACAGTTCTGCATCTATTAAAAATGTGCTCAAGAAATTTATGTCATGTCAACATACCGAGCTGGCATCTCGTTTAACTGATACAGCTGGTTCTCATCCACTTGAGCTTCAGAGAGCATCTGAAGCTCAGCAACTTCGGGAGAAAAACATCCATCAAGTCCATTGTGATCAAGCAAGCTACATTTTGCAAACAGAGACATTAAACAAAAGAAGAGGAAGCGTAAAAATAAGAAAAACTTGAATTTCTGCAAATCCACTCACAGGATAGACAGAGACAAATTGTTGCCAAGGTCAACCGGAAGTGGTCCACTCAAATTGTTGTAGCCCAAATCCAACACCTCAAGCTCTTTCAACTTTGCAATACCTTCCGGTAAGGTACCATAAAAGGAGTTATTGCGTAAAACTCTGTGGATACAGAAAATATAAAAACATTGATAACAGGAAACATAGTTGATGAATGTACATTAACAATCCAACCAACCAAAAAAAGATAATCACGAATCCTTACATAGATTTCAAGTGAACCAAGCCCTCAATATCAGGAGCTATACTACCTCCAAGACACAAATCCTTCAAGTTCCTGCAACATAAACATTAGAACTCAATAACTCAATTTTCAATACCAGAGTCAGCAGAAATCATAACCATGCCCAATGCAAAACATATTAACAAATCACAAAAAAAAAAAAAAAAAAAACACTTACAATGAAACAACAAAACCAGAAGAGCACACAATTCCATTCCAGGCACACGGATTCGCCACTCCAACGGCGTCGCTCCAGTCAGCCAGCCCCCCGAACGGATCGCTATCAACCTTCTCTCTAAATTTCAGTAACGTCAAACCTACAAAACCGAACACAAAACAAAAAAAAAACAAATCAATTTCCAGCAGTTTCTTCAACTTCCAAACTCAATAAAACTTGAAGAACTCAATCCCACCTTCATCGTTGAGCGAGCAGCAAAGGCTCAAACTAACAACCAGCGTCAGCACTGCAAACAATCGATCTAACCGCATGGAAAACTCCACCATTTCATCAAAATCAAGTTGACCGAAAATCAAGAGACGAAGAACTTTGGATGATACAGTATTCGCGTAAATTGATTGGACTAGTAAAACTAAAACCAGAATTGCTACCTTCCCATTTTGATATGTAAAAAGAAAGGAAAAAAATTGGGGGAAAAAACGCGTTAATGAGTGTGTGTGTTTTCTAAGTAAAGGCTTTGAATGTTCTGTGATTAGTGGGGGGCTTATCCCCCTGGGAAAGGGCCGGCAAAGTAAACGCATTCCAATTTATTTATTTATTTCCTTTTTTGAATAAATAAAATATATACTACTAAATTACTAGTAGTAATAATAAAAGTCTGTACAAGGGAATTTTATTAATTGACAGTGATAGTTTTAAGATTTCTTCCAAATAATGGCGCCACCGGGATTTCTTATTATGTCATGTGCGAAGACTTGTTCTGATTTCTGGATTTTTGTATGGAAACACATCATTTTAGTGCTTGCGATGGTGAGTTGTAATTCTTTCCGTAATTTGGTTTATTGAAATGTTTCACCTTATTCCGTTAACATGTTTGAATATAAAATTGGAAGAATTTTCCTTTTATATAAAACCATAAAATACATGATTGTATTTTTGAAAGAATAATAATTTTTGAGTTTAAAATAAATTAATTTTATTATAAAACCGCCTAAAGAGATAAACAATTTCTCCATGAGGTTATTTAGTATAAAAATGTAATAAATATCAAGTGTAACAAACACGCTCCTTGTAATGATATCCTCACCATGGCAAATCTGTGTTCAACTGGGAAACCTTTTGTTCACAAACCTGGATTGGTTGAGTAGATATAGATTAGAACTTATAAACTATAGTCTCATGTTTCTTGGTTCTTCCCAAGTTTTTTCATCCCAACTAGTTGGGGTTTTTCTTGAACCTCAATTTTTTCATCCCAACTTGTTGGGGTTTTTCTTGGTCATTGTAATTTATCAAGACTTTTGAGATTTATGGTCTAAAGAACCAAATAAAGATCTCTCCAGCTCAGCTGCTTTTAAATTTTTTTAAAAAAAGTGTCTAATATTTAGACCGCAAAAGTAAGAGATGGGTTATTTACAAGAAGACTTTGTAGTATTAAAATGATGTGCCTTTTTATTTAGAATTTATCATTTTAACATATTTTAAAAAAAATCATCTGTATTTTTCAATAAGAAAAAATTAAGACTTCGTTTTACCAAAGCATATGAAGAGTGAAGACACCGATATTCTGTTATTAATTAGCTGCTAAACTTTATTTTGACTTTAGTGTCGAAGTTTTTTTAATACCACATCTTTAATTAACTTAAACTTGGTAACAAGTTCGACAAATGGAAGATAAATCACAATCGCAGTCACTCAGATTTGATTAAATTAAAAATCTGAATTTATAATTTATTTGAAGTAAATGTGTCTGCGATTGATCTTTTGATAAATTTCATTTTAAATGCCAAATGAACTAGTATTGGATACGGAGTAATGATCCATAATTCTATATATAGTGGTTGTTATTTGATGTTCTGATTAAACTCTCTACCTAAAAAGTTTTTTCCTCAAGTAAATTTCACCTAAAAGTTTTTCCTAGAGTAAATTTCACCTAAAAGTTCAAGCAATTCAACCTTTTTAATGGATGTCGCTATCAGTGACAATATCAACGGGTTTTCAACATTGGGTAGGTTAATCAAAGTTCAAATGTATCGTTAAAAACAGAAAATTCAAATGTTTATGCAGCTCAGTGTAGTTGAATGGTTAAGGATATTTGATTCATTGATTAAATAATTTAATGAAATGAGATATAATTGGGACCACTATATATAATTATTATGTTATCTAATATTATTCCAACACTCAAAATAAAACACATCATAATATAATAGTAGAATGTAATAAAATGTATAAATTTCACCTCCAGCCAATATAATCAAAGCAGGTATACTATTATTTCTAGTGATCCGGTGTTGAGATTTGAGCTATTTGATATAAAATTAGGTGGTTAGCGGCTATGACATTTGATGGAGTCGACAAAATTAGAATTGAGTTTTGGATCACCCGCATTGGATTATCAACATTGAGTTTTTGGTTGTCCACGTTGAAGTTGCTAAAGGTAAAGTCCAAAAAGTGTGCAGTTTTGATAGTACGGTCACCCAAAATCTTATCGACAAGAAAAAGTATATAATTTCTTCTATTCATAAGAACCAACCTGATTTCTACTTCTATTTTGTTGTCTTAATTACTTTGACAATTTAAGACATGTTTATTCATACTACTGATCATTACCCAAAACCGGATAACATAAACTCCATAGTTGGTTATGGTGCTAAATCGGTAGCTACTACTAAAGTGGATGCGGAAAAATTCAGGAATGGGATGCTAATTAAAGTCCTGAATGCCGACTAAAGTAAGCGTCGCAATCAATTTAACGTCGGACACCTGATATGTCAACACGTGGCTTGTTTAATTATTCAATTTTCGCCTAACTTGGTTGGAGCTCTAGGAATTTACTAGGGCCTTGAACACTGATTTACCGCGAATCTTATTCAAATGCGTCACTGATTTCTGATTTTCTTAAACCCATAATGTCCTTTGATTTAATCATATTGGCCTCGTTTGGCTATCAGCGTTTAGCTGTTATCTGTTAGCGAATTCTATTAGTTGTTAGTTGTTAGCTGTTAGCGGATTCTATTAACTGTTTTGACTAGCGGTTTGACTAGCGGTTTGTATATGAGTGTTTGACAAATAACAATTAGCTGATAGCTGTTTCATTACGTTAAATGACTGAAATAGACATTAGTACAATTTATTATTATTTATTTTTTGTAGTGTGTTACTTGTTTATCAAAAATTGTTATCACTATATGTTCATTTATTTTTATGATGTTTATTATTTGAATTATTATTCTTTATTACTAGTGTGGTCTCTCCACGCGTTGCGTGGAAGACTTGACACACATATCTCTAGAATATATCAAAATTGTCTTTACATAAACATGATTATCTATTCAGTTTTTCACATCTTTACACAAAGTTGGAAACATTTTTCAAAAGTTGTATAGGTAACTTTTGCAGTTTTTGTGCATTTCCAACAACTTTGTTCATTTCAATCAAGGGAGATATAGAAAAAACTGTTTCGGCAGTATGCTGAAACCAAATAATATTTTGAGAAAAGTAGAAGTTAAAACCAAAGAAAAGTAAAAGTTAAAACCAAAGAAAAGTAGAAGCCGAACAAAAGATCATTGAAATTCACTTTTATAATTTTTTAAAAGCTCCTGGAATGCAAAATGCAAATTTGATCAGTGAAGAAATAAGAGCAGCAAACCAAATTCTTCCCCGAAACCCCCTAACATTTTGTATTGATAATTCATCTAAAAATTTCAACATACTCATGTATATGATAATCACTAAGTAAAGGCCAGAGTGAGCATCAACAAACTAAATGATTAACATGTAGCCTAAATCAAAGTATGAACAGAAAATACTGAGAAGAAAATAGAAGGAAAGTTATACTTTTAGGTAGAGGGGATGTTCTAGATGTGTCAATTTATAGATGCATTGTCTAATGGTAATCAATGTGTGTTTTGATTTATGTTACTGAAAAGACACAACTTTACATTTATAAATGATGTGACTTTTCAATAAGTTAAGAATTTCATACCCTATGGGTATTTGCTTATCCTACATTGGCTTATGATAACCGGTGGAAGTGCTTGCAGTCCCCTATTAGTTAATACTTGAGTCCAAAATTTTTGTCACCCACATCAGAATATCTTTTTAGTACTCTAAAATACAAGATTTATTTTTTATTTTTTTAATAACTACAAGCATTTTTTTAAATTATAATTAAAAGTAAAATAATAAGAGATTAATAAAATAAACTAATCATATAAACATGATATAAAAAACTATTCTACTACGGCCGTATTACCTTACATGAAAATTTCTCACCTTTAAAAAGACTATAATAATTCTCTTTATTATGATTAAAATAAATAAAGTGTAATACAAATGATCTCCAACAAAAATGGTGAATTATATTAAAGTTTGTTAGTTGTAGCTGAACATAAATACAATCGCAAAATGTTAGATATAGAGGGGCTCAATCGGATATAGCCTAGTGTGAAGAGCATAATTAGAAAATTGACATGTCAGAACGTCCACACAAAATGTTTACTTTTTATATAGCTTCGGTCATCAGCTCGTCCATATAATAATTTAATCATGAGAAACTAATAATTAAGCGATTAAATTGGATGAACCGAGCTGGACGAAGCAACGGACTTACTTTTTAATTTTTTTAAAACAACAAATTCTCCTTTCATTCATTTCATTGATTTGAAAAATATCCAGAATTATTTGACAAATAATAAGGGAAAAAAATATAAATTAGAGAGCTATATGACTACATGTAATCAGAAAATTGACCCTCAAAAAATTAAAATTATGACCAAAATCTGCAAGAGTAAGTGAGAATATTGACTTCTGTTTTACCTAGGTGTACCTTCCAAGTTCCAATTACCTTCCTATAATTAATGAAAAAGGTTGAGTTATCTTGGTTTTGATTTATGAATTGGTATAATTATATGCAGAAGGATTTTTTATTTTATTTTTGAAAAGACACATCTTTTTGTTTCTTATATTTATTGAAAAGGTATGGGTGTAGAATTACCAAATTACCCTTGCTGGAAGATAAGGAGAAACTTTTATCAAAGTATTCTCATTATAGTTTTGGTCTAGGAAAAATTAAAATTATGACCAAAACCTGCAAGAGTAAGTGAGAATATTGACTTCTGTTTTAACTAGGTGTACCTTCCAAGTTCCAATTACCTTCATGTAATTAATGAAAAAGGTTGAGTTATCTTGGTTTTGATTTATGAATTGGTATTTATATGCAGAAGCATTTTTTTTTTTTGAAAAGACACATCTTTTTGTTTCTTATATTTATTGAAAAGGTATGGGGTGTAGGATTACCAAATTACCCTTGCTGGAAGATAAGGAGAAACTTTTATCAAAGTATTCTCATTATAGTTTTGGTCTAGGAAAAACCTGCAAGAGTAAGTGAGAATATTGACTTCTGTTTTAGCTAGGTGTACCTTCCAAGTTCCAATTACGTTCATGTAATTAATGAAAAAGGTTGAGTTATCTTGGTTTTGATTTATGAATTGGTATTTATATGCAGAAGGATTTTTTTTTTTTTTTTGAAAAGACACATCTTTTTGTTTCTTATATTTATTGAAAAGATATTGGGTGTAGAATTACCAAATTACCCTTACTCGAAGATAAGGAGAAACTTTTATCAAGTATTCTCATTATAGTTTTGGTCTAGGATTATATATACTTTTTGAATTAAAATACTTAAAATTTTATTTTTTATATATTTAAAATATATGTAATATACTTAAAAATAAATTAAAAATAATGCAAAAAACCTTAAAATGTACGTACGCAAATATGTTGCGTACCTTAAATTTACTAAAAGGTTATTATTTACGTATATAAAAGATTTTCTAATTAGATTTAATGAATTTGAAAAGGAAATTTGTGAGGGATAAGGATATAAAAGATATTGTGTAATGGGCCTGGTTCAGTGGTAATCCACCCTCTCTGTAACTGAGAGGTCCCGGGTTCAAAACACACCCTGACAAAATTGTGAATATTTGAGCAATTATTGTCAGGGTCTACCCAGCGTAGAGGGGCCGATGGTGGTTTCCCAGGGGCCGTGTTGGTGGCCTCCGTTGTGGTCTCCCATGCTGCAGGTGGTGACTCATGATGGTGCGATCGGTGGTGACTCATGATGGTGCGATCGGTGGTTCCGGCTTTGGTGGTTAGGTGGCTCGTTGGTGCAAGCAGCTGGGAGGTACGTGGATGGAGCGTGCATAACTTCACTGTGCTTACATGGATCTAATGTGGTGTCTCCTAGTTAGTCCTAGATTAGGACACCTATATGTAATATGTAGGTTGTAATCTATCTTGAATTCAAAAAAAAAAAAAAGATATAAAAGATATTTTGTAATATTTTTTTGATTAACTTTTTACAAGCGCCGCTCTTTCTAGCGTTTCAGAAATCAGAGGTTTCACCAAAAACGCTAATTAGAAAACTCTCCTCACCAAACACTAGAAAGAGCTGTTTGACAAGTCAAATGTCCATATTTAACCCAAAAAGCTAAACGTTCTTCAAAACTCTCGTCACCAAACGGGGTCATTATTAAGATGAAGATTTCGTGTCATTAAGATTTGTAACTGCAATCTTTGTCTATTATTACAAGTGTAAATTTTTATTTTTTTTGTGTTTTGTTCTTCGATTTAGGCACGGTTTGTCGAAGCTTATCTGTATATCAGTTCAGTTCAATTCAATTTAATTCAATTTAGTTCAGTTCAGTTCAGTGAAAATGTAATTTGATGAAATTTAGGTTTATTCAGTCATGTTGATTCCATTTTTCAATACATCAATTTTCAATTCAGTTTAGTACAGCAAGAAATAAACTCTAGGAAACAGGGCCTTAATGATGATCATTTAATTTAGTTAATTTAACTCGTAAAATACTTAATAGATTGTGTATTTATATGTAGTTTATTGTTTAGATTCTTGATTTCAGATTTATAAAGTGTGTGATTGATGTTTCGAACACTTAACTATTAAGTTTTTTTATTGTGTGATTTTATTTATATTTTTATTTGAGTAAGTCCACCCATTTCTTTATTGTTTACGAGAATGAAAACTTAATATTCTTTTTTAAAATTTTCCCTTCAACTCTGACCATTTCTCTATCTCTTTACATATTTGGGCAATCAACTCAATTCTCTTTTCAAGATAGGGAATGTGATATGGAATTTGTTGGAGTTGAAAAAATTATCAAATTATCTAAATTCATTGAAAATCAGGGAAGTTGTTATACTTGATTACATATTTATGCGTAATTTTGTAATGCCTCTATTTAATAATAAAAAAAGTGACACTTTAACAACCTACAAGATAATGCATTTCAGAAATAATATGACGTGAAATTCCTAACATACATGAATAAAGTATTTGTTTAATGAGAAAGTAAGAGATTGAATGGGTATAATACAAAAAGAAAATAACAAGTTCAGCTGATGCATAAAAATCCATTTACTTTACATAAAAATTTAGGACCAGGAATGTTGCTTTGCTGGGTTTTTTGTTCAATCGATTTGAAAAGGAATAAGTGACGATACTATTTTTGTTTCATTTTTTCTCAAAATGTAGAAGTAATGGTTTCTTGAGCCATTGCTTATGTCAGTTTTTTAAAAGATTGTTTTGCTTAGTCAGTTGAAAATGTGTAATAATTAAACAAAAATAATGGTTGTATAAATATGTAGGGTGAGTTTAAACTTTAAACTAATACAAAGTAATTCAAGCCTGCTGCCACTGACTAAGTAGATATGGGCCGGAATTTGGGAGCGAAAATGGCCAGAAGGCCGGGGAGTAATGGGGCACCACTCCACCAGAGTCTGTAACCACCGGCAAACCACCGAATCATTGTGTTGGTGGTTTTAGATGCAATACACGGCTTTACTTCAATTTTTAGATCAACTAATTAATACACGTTCTAAAACATTTCCGGTGATACTAAAGTCATATTCTTAACCCATGTTTGTCAGAACTTATCTATAGATCAGTTCAGTTCAGTAAAAATGTAATTTGATTAAATTCAGGTTAATCCAGTTCAACTCAGTTCAATGCAACAAGAAATAAGTTCTAGCAAACATGACCTTAATCATTTTCAAAAATATATAAATCATATTTCTTAATATATTCGCGTATTTCAAAATTGAATAACGTGAGTTCGAGTGAGTTTTAGAAATGTACCATCTATTTTACATTTTTTCCTTTTATCGTTTTCAATTTACATTCTCTTAATTGAATTTAAACATAATGTACGATAAGATATTCATATTTTTATTTAAAATTCCAGTAAATATAAACGTTATTATAATCTCATTAGTTTTTTTACTGATCTACTGGTCCAATAGATATATCAAGTAATAGTAAGTTAATTTTATTCATGCTTTTTTTATTTTTTTTATTACATAGTTTTGATGTTTGATGATTAGGCAAATATACCAGCATACAAAATTTTAAAATGCACTTTTAAAAGTACATATAATATTAGGTGATAGTATAACCCAAATGATAAGCTAGATAATGTATATTTACTTTATCCAATTGATCTGTTTTAAGAATCAATCATGGAATATTAAACTAGGTTGATAGCAAATTTGAACTACATATTAAATACAGATATCATCATAGTTCATACACTTGAGTTGAGTATGATAATAATACTATTATAAATTTTAGGGAAGTTGAGGAGATTAATCCTAATCTACTCCAAGTCTTTGCTGACTTTAGTTTAAGCTAACATCATTTTCAGATAGAAACGTATTACCATGAAATTTTTTTTTTTTTTTGGAATATTGAATTGTTGGATAGCAAGACTGCAGCTAGCTAGCTGTCGATATATGAATGAATCACACTGATTGGAAATATAGTCTATAATTATAGCTACTCTCTCATAAAAATAATTATTATATATAAAAAAATATAATAGCAATTTACAAATCCGTAGTTCTCAACTTCTCGTACTACTTAACAGCAATGCTAAACGCGCTTACTTTCACGTTTAGGTTTCCAATTGTGGGCGCCAGAAACCTTTCTTACCAACGAGGAACCGATCCTGATGCAAGCTGGTTGACCACTTCAGGGAACCTAGTACTGGAATTAGGTCATTAATCATTTCCATGGAATCTTGAACCACAAGAATTCCTCCAGGTCTTAGTACGCGGTCTATTTCCACAACTATATCAACCATCTTACACCTGAAATTTAACAAGATGGTCATCCACAAATCTAACCTACCTACAACATATTCACTTTAAGATTTTCAATGTTACGAAAGTAGTAGTTTAGTTGGCCAGCCATGTACAAGAAAGTTAAACTAAAATGATGCAAACTTTAGTCCGAAAACTGATCGATGCATAAGAAAGTTTAGCTATAAGAATTGCATATATCCTCCTCTCAACGGTTTGGCACACTTTCCATTCACTTATTAAAGATTTCGATCTCTACACTCAATTCTCTTCACACATTTCAACTTACGTAATATTAAGACGTTACACCATGCCAAACTTAGAAACAGGAGTATCGAACTAGACTCTGTGGTAGCTTAAAGAGTACTAAGAGGCTCAGTGTTTATTGAAAGGGTTGTTGAAAGCTAAATCAGACATATTATAAGTGCCTTTCTGTTACATGCTGAATCTAAGTTTTTGGGTCACTGGACAAACAACTAACCTTTCAGTTTCCTTTAGAACTACAAGGTCTATTTTGATACTAATATAATTCACCCTAAAATATATATAATGTAGAGTTTACCTTTGAGTCTGCTTCTTAAAGAGGAAACTTGCATGCAAGAGATCATATGTCCGAGGATAGGTGCTTAGTGATTCACACCAATCATGGTATGTCCCAATTAGCCCTCTATCAAAGATGACCTGCAGAGTGTTTGCCTCATTCACCGGAACTACATTCATAACCCACAGCGGCAAATCGACGAGTGCTGCAGCAAACCTGTTACCAGTAGTTGAAAGAAAGTAAGATCCAAATTCAAGCTTCTCAGAAAAGGAAATATGATATTTCATCACTTGCATTTGCATACCCTCCATAGCCTGCATTCGTATCCATGACATTTCTTATGCTCGACCAGTTTAAACTAAGGGACCCACGATAGACATCCGAGACAAGAGCAGACCAGTGGTTTGAGTCCTCCCTGAAAATTGCTTCAGATTCTGTCGAAGATATGCTAGAAGGTTTGGTTTTCAGTCTCTGAGGCCATGGTGCAGGCCAATTAGAGCTTTCGGCTGGGAGTGGAGGAAGACAGCCATCTAGAGGTTCATACCTATGTAATCCATGGACACAAATGAGTACATATTAGAAAGATTAAAGATCTCATCATATTAATTATTTTACAAAATGAATTCTAATGTTGAAAAACACGTGATACACATCTCACCATGGAATACTCATATTTCTACTTGAATCACAAAGAGGTGGACTGTCTAGTTCACGTGAATCGTAGCATGAAGATGTGAAAGGCTTCTGAAAGATTACTAGCCCGACAAGTGATCCATAGATTGAGGTCTTGTTAACTATTTCCCAGCACATTGATTCAGTCACGGAAATAGTAGCTGCAAGTAAGTTCAGTAAGCAGAAGAAAAACTAAGACAACAGAACATTAGATATGACAGAAAATGCAACAAACAGAAACCTTTCCAGATTTTCTGATGGTCTTCATCATCCAAATAAACGGCTCTTGCTGACCAAACAAAATACCCTCCAGGCCTCAGAATCCGGTTGAGCTCAAGTAAAGGCTTCCCATCTGCATTTTGTAAACCAACATTATAATATAGCCTAAGGAGAATGTAAGAGAAAGGAAATCAACAGCTTTGATGAAATTACCATCATCTTCCCAGCTGACCCTGCATCGAGCACAATGGACCATGTCGAAGGCATTATCTGGAAATGTCAGCTTCTTTGTTCCGATGACCGAAAGAGTAGCTGGAATTCCTCTTTCGAGTGCAAACTGTATTTGAGCATCGTGTTCATCCTTTGGAGCAAATGACATGGTAAGAACATTTCTGTCCAGCAAATAACCGCCAAAGCTAGCAACACCACAGCCGACATCCAGAACCACCCTTGTATGTTTCCCCCATTCGATTGTTGGTAAGATCTAGAGCATAAGAAATGGAAGATTCAGCAAGAAACAAACCTAGGAGTCTAGAAATATTAGGTGTAGCCACATATAAAATCCAACTAAAATCTTATGGACAGCTTTGACCTATAAGAACTAATTCACACTATAGCTGCAGAATTAAATACAGAGAAGGACAATCTAGAAGTAAGTGCAGAACCTTCTCAATGGCCTCAATGTAGTGAGATACACCATCCTTGAATTGCGTACCACCGCCAGGAAAAACCAGATATTCACCAGTTTTTTGGACCCAATTCTGGTCCTTCTTATACTCAACCAGCTTAGGATGAGGCACATTGTCATACCATATCTGCCATATGTATGATCAAAATTATTACGAACAGCACAGTTATCTATAAATACCTTCAAGTTAAAAGTTGAAGCTAACATGTCTAAATTTAAAAATACATTCGACTTAATCTCTCTGAGAGCTATCCTACTATGATTAATTTAATTTCATAATATTTCCATGTAGAGATTCTTGTTGCAAAAATGTGTTTGGTTGCATTAACTGGTATCATTTATAGTTCTTTACATTTCAAACTAAAATGGACTACACCTTGAAAATTTCGAGCAAATATCATAATTCATAAATATTCTCAAAGAGGAGTAAAATTCCATGAAAAACAATCAGAAATATAAGGGATGGAAAATATATAGTAAGTCTTACCACAAAAGAGTAGTATCAATAATCTCACCATGTCCCTGCTCTTAGGCCAAGGAATCGGAACCTTGTACCCCACCGGCAACGGAATCAAACACTTTTCACCGGAATCCTTAGGGCAATGCCTCTCCTTGCGTTCCAGTTTCCTAAACGCCTTCATCGCCTTCCAATTATCCAAACAGGGGATGTAATCCGCCGCCGCCGGACCTCCACACAGTTTCCAGCTAAAGGAGCCCTCGGCCGCCACGTCATCTCCGCTTGAACGAGTATAGTTTTCCGGCGGCTGAGATATCGCAGATACGGCGCCGTTAGAGAGCAGGAGCGAGGAGGGCGACTGGGAGCCGGAGAAGAGGAAAAATGCGGCGAAAATTGAGATGAGGAATATGATGGTGAAAAGGAAGGGGTATCTTCGCTCTTTCAAAAGGCCCTGCATCTCCACCATCGCCATTTTTTTTGGCGGGGTTTTTGCAGTGGACTGAATCCCGATGATGATTAATTTGGTGAAGATGATGATGGTCCTTTTTTAGCCAGCTGATTACTATATGGTGGGAGACGTTGACGCGTACGTTCAAATTGTCGTTTGCTCTGGCTCCTTAGTTGGGGCCCACTTTGTTTAATTATTTATATCCCCTGGCATTTATATACCCTTTGAAATAAAAGCTCTAGTACAAAACTACAAATGATGAAAGAAATTATCAAATGATTTTTCATAATCAAAGTAAATTTAAAAGCTCTTCTTTAAGTACATTACATCGTGTAAGCAAAATGTCTTTTTTTTTAAGTACATTACTTCATGTAAGGCAAATGCCATCTTCTTCTTATTTTTTTCTTTTTTCACTCCATGGTAGAAATATGTTTTTTTTTCAGCCAAATAAGCTGAAAATTAGGTTTTTTTGGTTAAAATTAAACATTAAAGAGAGTGGCTTTCAAGATAATATTTATTATATTTTGTGTTGAACAACTTATGATAATTAATAAGCATTTATCAAACATAATTTCAAAGTCAAACATTTAACATAAACAGCTAGTTAAACCATCTAAATAAAACTATCAACATAAACACCGCTATAACTATAGTTAACCCAAGTCTCCTAGGGAAAAGAATATCTCTTGTAGCCAACCTTTCTTTTCACTGTGTTTTTTTTCATATCTCAATAGGCATTAGTTAAAAAATTGTGATATTGGGGAATAATATCATCTGAAATTTATACTAATAATTCAAACATCAATGATTCAATGTTGTCATGGAAACTAATAACTAAACGAATCAAAAGTAGTTAGCTACTTTAGCTAGAAAATCAATTGGACCACAATCATGGAATGATACGTTAAGGGTAAGAGTATGTTGACACTAATAATCAACTCCAGGAGAGGTACTTGCTTTGCCTCATAATTTCCTCTCTGTATGTAAACATTTTCATATAACTGTGCAATACAGACTGCAAACTGCAAATACAAAGTCTGTTTGATTTCTGTGGGTTGAAAATGAATAACTGCATCTATATCCAGTAAGAATATTCACTGAGAACTATACACAGCTTTTCAAAACAAGATGCTCAGATCCTGACTTGCTTACTAGGTCGCCAAAACCCTTTCTCACCAACAAGAAACTGATCCTCGTAAACTCTTGTCGACCAGTGAAGCGATTTCAGAACCGAGCTAAGCTTATGGATCATCTCTATGCTGTCTTGGACTAAAACAACTCCTCCCGGTCTCAGCACTCGATCCATCTCCACAACCACATCCACAATGTCGCATCTGAATCAAACAGAAAGGGGAACAATGATAAGTTCTGGAAACTTCTATGGAGATAAGTTCTGGAATGGGAGTTTTACCTTTCTGTCAAGTTTTTGAAAAGGAAACTGGAGTGCAGAAGATCATATGTCCTAGGATAGGTGTTCAGAGACTCACACCAGTCGTGGTATATACCTATCAGCCCTCTGTCAAAGATAACCGATAGGGTATCCGGTCCATTGACAGGGACAACATTGATGACCCACAGTGGTCGATCAATGAGAGCTGCAGCAAACCTGTAACCATTATATTGAAAAAACTGATGAAAAATGAAGGTGCAAGAATGGGTGACAGTTATTTACAATTGTTCATTTCTTACCCTCCATAACCAGCATTCATGTCCATTACATTTCTCACCCTTGACCAGTTTATAGCAAGGTTACTGAGGTAAACATCTGATACGAGGCCAGACCAGTGCTTTGTGTCCTCGGTGAAGATTTCCATGGCCTCAGGTTCACTGGATAAGCTAACCGGTTTGCTTTTTAGCCTTTCAGGCCAGGGCGCTGGCCAGCTGTTAGCTTCGGAATTCCCTGCTTGTTTAGCTTCGGAATTCCCTGCTTGTGGAAGTGGTGGAAGACATCCATCTAGACGCACGTACCTGTGGATGGAAGTGGAAGTTCATTGTTCACATCAAATTTACATCATGGAAAAAATGTAATTTTCATCAGTTTTATAAACTAACCATGAACTGTTAGGCCTGTTGTTCTGATCACAGATTGGGGGATTATTTTCCCTCCGGTTTTCATAGCAGGAAGATGAAACGGGCTTTTGATATACCACAACACCAATCCCATCTGAATCAAAGAACGCCTTGCTGACAACCTTCCAGCACATTGATTCAGTTAATGCAACCATTGCTGCAGAAACGGGGTAAGAAATCAAAATGTAAGATGCGCGATTCAAGAGTATTGCAAACAGACAGCAGTAAAAAATGAAATAACATTAATATAGGTGTTAAAGTGAAAAACCTTTCCAGACATTCTGGTCTCTTTCTTCCTTGCGATAAACTGGGGTGGCAGACCATACAAAATATCCTCCTGGCCTAAGGACCCTATTTAGCTCCATTAAAGGTTTTCCTCCTGAAAATAATTGAAATACGTATAAGAGAGGAATCAGTTCTTTCCAAAATATCAACTCGAATAGGTAAAAAAACTGATGAATGTCTTACCATCAGCATCCCAGTGAACCCTGCATCTTGCACAATGGATCAAATCATAAACGTTATCAGGAAATGTCAGCCTTTGAGTCCCAATAACTGATAAAGTAGCAGGGATTCCTCTTTCAAGCGCAAACTGTATTTGAGCCTCATGTTCATCCTTTGGTGCAAATGACATGGCAAGTACATTTTTCTCCAGAAGATAACCACCAAAGCTAGCAACACCACAACCAACATCTAATATAACTCTAGTATGCTTCCCCCATGCGATGTTTGGTAGCGTCTGGAAAAGGTAGGAAAACAATGAACAATAACCATATATAAGGACTAAAAACCAGCACAAAATAATAACTATTTGAGCTTGCTTTATTAATTATCACTGTCACGGCATCTCAAATATATAGGAAAGAAACTCAAGCCTAAAATAAAAGAACCCTTTAAGCTCGCTTTATTAATCAATACACCAGGCACATCATTTCCAATATATCTGAAACAACTCCAGCATATGCATAAATAGCAGATACAGCAATCTTGTTCCTCCCTTTCATGGCTCCCTCTGCATGATCTACTAATCTAGCATTTTCACACTTTGATAACCGCGCAAAATATATCACCAGTTTTTCATCATTCCACATGACACAGTAAAACTAATTCTATTCAGACTACAAATTCTCAGCTTGGCATTAACTCATTGGATACAATTAACACAAACATAAAAGGTTCTTTAACTCGGTAAAGATAATTTTAAGGAGTCTAAGTAGAGTGCTCATATAGATAATGAATCATGACAAAACCATCAAGAATGCATAATTTGCATGATTAAGAAATACCTTTTCGATGGCCTCAACATAGTGATCAACTCCATTCTTGAATTGGGTACCACCTCCAGGAAACTCGAAATAATCCCCGGATTTGACCACCCAACGCTGATCCTTCTTGTACTCTACAAGCTTTGGGTGTGGAACATTGTCATACCATACCTGCTCAAAATATCATCCAATAATCACAATCCAATAATAATCAAATCAGCAGCAATGCTAGTACGGTAATCATCACATCCACAAACTCATTCCCTTCAAAACTAACACTACCAATTTACCACGGTAAACACATCTTACAGGAGTAGGAAAAAGAAAGAAGACCACAAGGTCTTACCAACAGAGAGGTATCCGAATCTCACCGTATCCCTGCTCTTAGGCCAAGCAACCGGAATCTTGTACCCCTTCGGCAACGGCACCAAACACGTCGGAGTCGGGTCGGGGCAGTGGCGCTCTCGGTGCTCCATATGGCGTCTGGAAGGCAAAGCCTTTATGGCCTTCATGTTATCAAGGCAGGGTATATAATCCACCACCCTGGAACATAGATTCCACTCTATGTCAGTACTAGCACCAGCACTTTCACTGTTGATGGGAACACTTTTGTCCTCCATCGGTGGTGCGGCGACCACCACCACCGTGGCCGGGTCACTGATCGGAGCAGACCGGAATCGTGCGGCAGCGGTGTCGATGTAAATAGGGGACTGAGAGTCGGAAATGATGAGAACTGTGACGACGAGGAGTATGATGAAGAAGGCCAGTAGGAATGGGTACTTCCTCTGTTTCACCAGCTCCTGCATTCTCGGAATCGCCATTGTTGAAGAATCAGGAAAATGAAGCAGTTGGATTGGGATTAAAGGGTACGAGCTAGAAGAATGCCAGTGAGCAACATCGGGGAACCATGCTCGCTGTTTGCACGGTGGCAGAGAGCTGTGGAAAATGCTCACGGCGGCAGATTAGTCGGTGGCCGGACGTAGTTTTTAATTCGATGGAATTATTGAGCCTCTTAAATCTTGGCTCCCGAATCCCGATTTAAGAAGAGCTTCGATGCTGGGATTGGATTGTTTATTTATTTCACTTTATTTTAATCACAGTTGTCTCACTTTCTATTTTTTTCACTCTATTTATATCATCAACTGAACTCTCTACCTTATTTACGCATAAAAACTAATTAAAATGTATGCAACGATTTTTTTAAGTCCTTAAGTAAATGTTAAAAATATATATATATATATATATATATATATATACCCCATCCATTTGGCAATTTATTATTTATTATATTTGACTTTTAAAAACAATCCGTATTACCTTGGCACTATTTATAGTGGCAACTTAAGATAAACCGAGGAATGTACAATAAATTGCAACGGTCCATGTGTGTATTGTATTTTATATCAAAAATCACTAATTGTTCTTCCAATTTTAAAAAAAAACTACTACAAATGTTAAAAATTCTCAAACATACAATGAAAGATGTATCCTGATATCAATTTTATCAACACTGAGTATCATTTGGATTCCATTTCGATTAATAAGGCATATTGTGCAATAAATAGATGAGTACACCGACAAACCACATGACAATGGCTCATAATAAAAGGAGTTGGAAAAAAAACACGCCCGGGCACAACATTAGTCAAGGCAAAAAATTTAGCTAGCTCGAACGGCAGTTAGTGCAATGATAACAGCCTTTGTACAACCCTTTAAATGCTCAAAAGTGACGAACAAAACCAATAATAATACTACTAATAAACTTTTTCACTCAAAGTTGTTGTTACTTCTAATCGGTGATGGTTTGTGGGTTGTCCACATCAACATCTCCCATCCCTTCCTCCTCTTCTTCACTGTCTTCATCACCGCTAACTTCCTCATTTTCAATAGTCAACTTGTGCATTTGTTCAGCAAGCAGTTTATCCTCCCGTTCACTCACCTGAACAAAGGAGATAATTATTTCAAGTAACTTAATAAAGCTAACACTAGACATATTGTCCCAATATAGAAAGAATTGGCATGATGTAAAGAATACTGATAGACTTACCGCTCTAGCTGCCTCCTTAACAATAAGTTTTCCCTTGTGGCGATCTATTTCTGCAGTGCAGGCTTCAATAGCTTTGTTAAGAACAGCAATCCCTTGTTCCTGCAATATCAATGACAAGCAGGTTATTACAGGTATTCCACATTACCACTACAGCAGCTACCACAACTCCAAGAAGTGTTTTTTTCAAAATCATAGAGTCAGCGAAGTCAGGTTTTCTTCTCCTACGCAGATATTTCAAGTTACAGAACACTCTGATGTTGAAGTTACAAGTTATAACCTCACTCAACTCTCTTCTAAAATCTTATATCATTCTCTTTCATCATGAAAAGAAGACTAATCTGAGAACCAAGTTGAATATGCTCCAAAATCACATGGTAGAAAATACCTAACACAGTTGCAATCAGAAATCCATGTGAAACTCTTTTTAAAATTATAGTCTACAGAAGATTGGTAAACCATTTAAAAATGCTTTGATGAAAAATGTTACAAGGTGCAGAAATAGGGAACGGAAAAATAGTAGCTGCCGTATGAAGTACAAACATATTATGAGAAACCAAATCATCCTAGGCAGACTATATTCAAACATAGCAACAAGGAATTATCTCAGTAAACTATCAAGCAAGTTACCTTGTCAAGAGTCTGAGTGTTGAGCACATAGGCTGGAGGAGCAACAAGTTTAATTTTGACAGGGCAGTCCTTGTTACCTGCTGCTTCAGCTTTACGCATAGCAGCCTGTAGAGTAAGAGACACAATAATTTAGGACAGCACTAAAGCATTTTTAATAAAACAAGTCATCAGTTCAATATGAAAGTGCTGAAGCCCGTTTTTATTTCTTATTTCTACCTTGATGTGAAGAACACCATCAAACTGGAAACACTTCATCTCAATATCCGCACGAATCTTCAATGGCTGAGGTGTCATTCTCCTGCGAATGTTTTTGACTAGGGAATCTTTCACGTCCTCACTGAGAGCAGGAACCACCTTAGTCACCTGCCACAATAACAATACAACAATGTTTAAATTTACTGTCAGCATACATAAAAAAGGAACTTGCCAACGAATTTTGATAGAACACAAAGAAACTACCTCATTGCCATCAGGACCGATTTCTTTAACTTCGCGAGTGAGGATATCGAGAATGGCATCAGGATCATTAACAACTAACTTGAACGCCTGCAAACCAATTAGGCAACACCACCAAAATCATTTCGAATCATACATTCAGAAGCATTATTAGAAAGAATGCTCTTAAATTTCACACCTCAAAGGCATGACCATACTTTCGGTACAACGGCCAACCCACATGGATATACAAATCCTGCACAAGCAATAATTCACAGCCATAAGCATCAACCAGAAAACTTCACTATATTGGCCCCAAGTCAGATCAAAGCTAATGTAACAAATTCAACAACAACTCAACATATTTTGGCATCGTCTTGCAACATAAACACATATCGAAAACAATTAAATCAAATCAAATTACAAATTTTACCTCTAGGTCAATCTTCATCGTCTCGGCCACATGGCGCATGATAGAGTGAACAAGCTTGCTCTTGTTGTACCTCTCCTCACAGGCGGAGATATCTTCTTCGGAAACCCTCCTCTTGCTAAGATCGATGTAGCCTTTGTCCTTGTCGACCCTGAGAACCATGACGGGCTCGATTCGGCCGACTTTGATCAAGCTGCTGATGCTCCTGATACGGCGCCGGGAAAGCTCCGAGAAAAGGATCATGCCTTCGATGTTGTTGTACTCAAGGAGTGCAACGTAGGCGCCACTGTCGGCCATGCTCTTCACCTGAATCATCACCGCCATATCCACCTCCGGGTACCTGGCTTCGTACATCCGGCAATCGAGGTTGACGGAGTTGGCCGCCATGGGGATTGATTTGCTGGATTCTGCGTTGGGCGAAATGTGGAAGATGATAGAGCTAGGGTTTTGGGGTTCGACGGAAAGGGTTTATTTGTGGGGAGTGATGGAGAGATTGGGTTGGTTGATTGAAGATCTCGGGGCGGTATGACGGCTACAGTGGTTTGGACAAAAGGCGCTGTCTTGGGGTACGCTTTCAGTTAAGGATTTCTTTTTGAAACAGTGTTGTATTTGAAAATCGTAGTCTTTTCGTTTTTTTTGAAAATAAAACTTAAATTAAAACTAAAAGCTAGACAAGTAACTTCAATAAAAAAAAAAAAAAAAATTGACAAGTTAGACCCTGTTTGCTAGAGTTTATTAACTGAACTAAACTAAATTGAATTGGACTGAATTAAACTAAACTGAATTGAATTCAATTGGACAAAATTGAATTGAACTGAAAATTAATGTATTGAAAAAAAAAATCAACATGACTGAATTAACTTGAATTTTATCAAATTACATTTTCACTGAACTGATCTGATATACATAAATATCAATGCCTCATTATGTTCCTTGGAGCAAGTCCTCTAGAGGTTTTTTTGTTCCTTGGATCTAAAGTAGAGATTTTCTCTATTTTTAGAGTTTTTTTTTTGTCTCCAACATGTTTACTTAGAGCAAGTCCAACAGTTTCCCCAAGTTGGAGGATTTCAATAAATTTAGGGAATATAAGCCATTTTTCAGCTCCAACAGATTCCCTATCTCATTCCTCAACTTGAGGATTTTGAAGAAATCTACATGTTGCTTCCCCAAATTTGTAGAGAGTGAAAAAAAACTTGGGGAAGCAAAATTTAATGTTTAGTGCATTTATGTTGATCCTTTACCTCTCTTTATTAGTTTTATAATTCAAATACATATATTTCAAATGTGATTATCTTTAATTGTATATAATAAAGAATTATGAGAAATATATATTATTAAATTTCATATTTTGAAACAAAACAAGATCATACATGACTATGCGTACATGTGTTATAAAAATTTGAATATTGTCATGTGAGATCTTGTTATGTTCGTTTTAATGCATATTTTAATAATATATATTTTTCACATTTTTTATCATACGTAATTTAAAATATTAAGATACCAAAATATACTTGAATGGTGAAAAAAAAATAATAAAGAGATAAAATACTGAAATTTAATGCACATGCATTAAATTCTAATCCCCACACTAGGGAAGCTGTTGGGGTTGAAGCAAAAAAAGATAGGGAATATGGGGATGTAGTACTATATCTTGGAGAATCTTGTAGGTAAGCTGTTGGACTTGCTCTTAGCCCTGTTTGGTGACGAGAGTTTTGAAGAGCGTTTAGCTTTTTGGGTTAAATATGGATAGTTAATTGGTCAATAAGCTCTTCTTAGTGTTTGGTGAATTATTTTCTAATTAGTTGTTTTGGTGAAACCTCTCGTTTCTAAAATGATAGAAAGAGCAATGTTTACAAAGAATTAATCAAAATAATATTACAAAATATCCTTTTTATCCTTGTCCTCACAAAAAACATTTAATCACGTTCCACGCATATGTATTAATCACGTTGCGTACAATTTAACAAATCAAATCATGCACACATACATATTTTGTGTACATACAATTTATTTTTTAGATAATTTTTAATTTATATTTGAAGTGTTATATATTAATATTAAAATACTCGAGCTAAACATATATTACTATGAAAATTTCAACCATTTTAATTTTTAAAATAAAAATGGGTATATTAATAAAGAATATTATTTTTAATAAAAAATAGCATAAAAATAAATAAATATATGGATAATAAAGGTACTTTTCGATACTTCAAAACAAATAACACACTAAATAAAAGAAATTATTAATAAATTATACTAATGTCTATTTCGGTATTTCAACGTAGCAAAACAGATATCAGTTAATTGTCATTTGTCAAACACTCAAATACAAACCGTTAGTCAAACCGCTAATCAAAACAGCTAATAAAATCCGCTAACAGCTAACAGCTAATGAAATTCGCTAACAGCTAAACGCTGATCTCCAAACTATTACAGAAAAATAAAATTATGAGAGAAAATATTTCATTCTCTATATATGCAAAAGAAAACTTGGAGAACGAAATTTATGAAAATTGAATTACAATTTTAGCAAAAATTTGAAACAACGTTCCATATTCTATCTAAAATCTCTAAAAGATATTGGAATGAAAGGAAAACCTTTATAGCAAATATATCCTTGTCTTCTCTACATCTTTGGACTTGCTCTTATTCAAAACATTTCTACTAACTTTAATTAAAGGTTTTGGAATAAAGAAAATAGTTTTGAATGAGGCGACGTGTTTTTTTTCAGTATACTCTTCATCTCCCATGGCGGTGACTTAGTATTTTTTAGTGCCACCACTAATTTCGAGTAGCTCGTAAGCAAACAGAAACTGCGAGTGTTGACTCTTTTCCACTGCTTTGGTAGCTCTCCACCAAGTTTCTGCTTTCACTTGGAGGGGGTGCGAACAAACAAAAAAAAAATCTAATCCTCCATTTATCGTCCAAGTCAGAGGCGGAGATACGTATGCGCATGGCAAGTCACAAATCCTGCAATTTTCCAAAAAATATTAATTAAGAAACAGGGAATATTGAGTTTAGAAGTCTGTCGAAGAAGTTGCGGATTTACGTGTGAAAATACTTGGGATTTCTTTCTTTGTTAGATGTTTTTTTCTAACATGAATACTTATTAAAATTTTCATTCCACATTTATCATAAATTTCAAATCTTGCATTTTTATACCAAACGTCATTGCAATTTTTTTTAAGTGATCAAACAAAAAAACAATTCTTGAAGATTTAAAATCCTATATCCGCGCCCTGGTCCAAGTTGCAATACCATTCCGACCAATTCTTGGGAGAGGCAGCCTCACCCATGAGGCAGGACCAAATAAACACTTTTTTTGGCGAAATTTGATGAACTGACGCAAAAGTTTTGATGAGGTGACATGTTTGATGAATTTGCACCGATATTTGATGATGTGGTGTCATGATTTGATGAGATGATAGTGAGTTATGATGAGGTGGTAGTAATGAAAATTTGTTTATTTGGCCTTGGCTCATGGGTGAGGCTGTCTCATAGGAGAATTACTCTACCATTCCTTCTCCTTGAATGACCCGTCCACTTTGATCATCACTTCTTGTTCTTTCTGGATTCCTGTGTGAGAGCAAAGAACTTTTTGGCTCTGAATCCTCTACACCACTTTTGTGTACCACTCCCTGTTCTATCAACCAAATTATGCCACATATCCTTATTAACTTAACTATAGTTAATCTATCTAGTAATTACTTTTCATATATTTTTGACAATATATTTTTTTTCCTCTTTTTCTATCATTTATATTAAATTAAGTTAATGACTTAATTTTGCTAAATAAATTGTCTAAGAAATATAAAATAAAATCTAAAGATACAAAGGCCTTGTTTTCCATAATTTATCTGTAAATCATTTCGGTTCAATTCAGTTCAGTATATTTTTAAAAAAATCAATTAAGTTCAGTTTAATAAATTTAAATTTATTTCAATTCAGTTCAGTTCAGTTTATCGTACCCCTAATATATTTTTTTGAAATTTTATGTATACATTTTTTTATTCATTTTATTCTATTAGGTTCAAAATTAATTATGTTCAATCAAAATAGTTCAGGTTCAGTTCAGTTCAGATGAAATATAAGTTCATGATATTCAACACAATATGCAATAAAGGGCCTTTGTATATTTAATCTTTATTTTATTTTTTTTAGACAATTTACTTAGCAAAATTAAGCATCAACTTAATTTAATTTAAAAGATTGAAAAAGAATATACTGTCAAAAATAGATGAAAAGTAATTACTAAATAGCTTAACTAGAGTTAAGTTAATAAAGGCATGTGACACAATTTGGTTGGTGAAACAGGGAATGGTACAAAAAAGTGGTGTAGAAAATCCGGAGCCGAACTTTTTGATTATAGTTCCCATGATTCCCACTAATTATGCGATATTTGTCACCCGTGTTTCAAATGTTTTGTGAATCATCATATGTTTATTGAACAACATGTACTTGGCTAAAGCAATTTGTGTTCAAGATCTCGAGTTAACATAAACATTCTCTGCCTTTTTCCTCTCCACATAAAGCCATAATATAAAGACCATCATTCTTATATGTTTTGTTGGTACAGTTTGTAAAAATCTAGATCTTGCCTTAATTTTTTTTTAAAAAAACTAGAGCGTAACGTAATTCCTTACACTGAGCTCGTATATCGTTTGGGGTTGGGAGAATTTCTCTCCTAAAATATATATATATGTTTAAATTATATCATGGCAGATAGCCCGTCTAGCTCAGTTGGTAGAGCGCAAGGCTCTTAACCTTGTGGTCGTGGGTTCGAGCCCCACGGTGGGCGAATTTATCTTTTCTTTTTAAAAATTAATATATTAGAGTTTAAATATAAAATGTATCGAACAAGTGGCATGATGTCGATATGTCCGAGTGGTTAAGGAGACTGACTCGAAATCAGTTGGGCTCTGCCCGCGCAGGTTCGAATCCTGCTGTCGACGTATTATATTTTCTTTTTCCAAAATTTAAATCAATTCTAATAAAAAAAATTGGACAATTTTACACCAAACTCACGAAATCAATTCTATGTGTAAAGTTTTGGGACTATCATGATTTTCCGATAGTGCAGGAAAAAAACAAAAATATCTTTGTTTTTCTAACAATTTGTGATTCTAACTATGTATCTGTTTGCTAGAGTTTATTTATTGATGGTCCTGAACTGAAATAAAATTGATGTATTGAAAAATGGAATCAGTATGACTGAATTAACCTGAATTTCATCAAAGTACATTTCACTGAACTGAATTGAACTGATTTACAAATAAGCTCTGGCAAACAGGGTCTATTTATCATCCTTTTCTAGTTTACCTTATTTCTAAAATATTAGACGATATCTTATAGGCTATAGCATATAATGTCTCGTGTATTTTTAAGGATAGTTTGTGTTCGAACGAATTAGTTCACTTGAAAAATAAAACTAACAAAACAAAGGAAATTATAACAAAACAAAACAAAACAAAGAAAACTAATACTTAAACAAACACATGAAATGAATATAAAGTTCGGTTTTTCTAACGATGGGCACTCGTTAACATGGATGAAATTCCATGGATAATTGTGTAGTTAATGTTGGTAATTGCAAAAGTAATTGATTACGAACATTTATACAGACTATACATTAATTGGGTGTGAATGCATTGAATTTACGTGGTAAATACATCTATCTGCCTAATTCCTTTATATATTTACCATGTACTCTATTTAATTTTACCAATATTCACAGACTATGTATGGGTGTAAATGCATTGAATTTACGTGGTAAATACATCTATCTGCTTAATTACTTTATATTTACTATATGCTCAATTTCTTTTTACCAATATTTATGGAATAATTATATCAACGATAATGATTATCATCGTACACATAGTTAAGATTTATAGGGCATTAGAGCATCTCCAATGCAAGCCTCTCAATTAAAAATATTGATGGTCACGTAAGATTGATACTCTAAAATTCTAAAAATCTTCTCCAATCCAAGCATCAATTAAGGGGTCAATATTATGTGTCACATGACATGGATTGAAGGCATCAGTTAAGGGGTCTATACATTGATGCTCATTTTGAAGGCATCGCTTTGCCACATATGTAAACTTTTTTACTAATTAAATCATTCAATCATTCCATATTTGAATTTAAAAAATAAATGCAATATTTAATTCAATGATATTTTTGTGACAATTGATGGTTGCATTGGAGAACCAAACTTCAAAATAAAAGTTTTCAATCTTACATCACATTGACGTCCAATACCATATTGACAATTGGAACCTATTTTTACTCATGACCCTCTCACCATTGGAGATGCTCTTAGATAATAAATATATTCATACAATTTAGTGGTTATATTTTAGTTTTTATAAACCCACAAAACATTACTATAACAAAAAGTTGTATCCGGATAGCTTTATAAATACTGTATATGAATTTTTTAAACATGTAATAAACATATTAAATATTAATTAATCAATGATAAATTCTAACATATAAAATATTGTTATATTGGAAATTTTATCGAACAATACATTATTTAAATACAATAAATACAATTTATTTTTTGAAAAATACACTATGATTTCAAATGGAATAATATTAATTAAAGATATTTAATATGTTTATTAGACGGATTTCTTTCCATTAAATTATTATAGTGATGTTTGATTCATATATTTATTATCTGACATACTAAAATTTTAAACATGCTTACCATGAATAATCATCATCGTTGATAATTACTGATTAAAAAGAAACCAAGCACGTGGTAAATATAAAGTAATTAGGCAGATAGATGTATTTACCACGTAAATTCAATGCATTCACACCTAATTAATGTATAGTCTGTATAAATGTTCGTAATCAATTACTTTTGCAATTACCAACATTAACTACACAATTATCCATGGAATCTCATCCATGTTAACGAGTGCCCATGGGCACTCGTTAGAAAAACCGTTTAAAGTTTCATAATAAAAGGTTAATGAAATAAAAAAACATAAACTAATCTCATAAAAATATAAAGTAAATATTGATCTTATCATGAACTTTATGATAGGACACTCTCACATACATTTTTTCTTTACAAGATATATAAGAATACATCAACTCTTACACCAGTGTAGAAACCGATGCCGGTGGCACGATCTACGGGGCTCACGGAACCGCCAATTAATGTGTAAGGGTGTGTTTGATAAAACTTATGTCTGAAGACTGAAGTCTGAATTAATAAGTGCTGAATACTGAACATGGGTAGGTGTTTGATAAAACTCAAATAAGAGACATGTCTATAATCAGAATATTAATTGTACAAAGTTAAAATTGATTGGTTAAATTATAAGAAAGATTATGTGTATTAAATATAATAATTTTATAATTTTATCAAAATTTATTTGTTGTAAATAATATATAACCAATCCCAAGTAGAAAACAAAATCAATATATATAATAAACTAGCATTTTATCTCTATAGTAATAACTAATTCCTAAATGTATAACAAAAAAAATCACTGAAGAAATAATTTACGGTACATACACAAGATAGTTAATGTTTTAATATTTTAATATATGTATTAATATTAATGAAAATCAGAACTACGTAATTATTATAAAAAAATATTAAGTTAATCTTTTACGTTAACTACCTAATTTAGATTAGGTTAATATTTTATTCTAACATATCAAAAAGATTTTTAGTATTCTTAAAAAGTTACTAGATAATTTAAATATAGATAATCATTATCTTTATAGTAAATCTTTTATTCTAACATATCTAATAAACTTTTAGCATTCTTAAAAAATTACTAGATAATATAAATATAGATAATCATTATCTTATGTATGTATGAATAGTATTTTCACCATAAATTTGTACGTATTTTATTTTTCAAATACGGTAAAGACTTACTAATTACGTTCAAATGTCTATTTTTAAGTTTTCAAACACGTAAAATTTAGAATAATCACTTATACATTAAGTTTCAGAGCTTATTGTGTTTATCAAACACACCCTAAATATTAATCACTTATACATTAAGTTTCAGAGCTTATTGTGTTTATCAAACACACCCTAAATATTTGATCATGCTTTAATTAACCGTACCATCAAGGTTGAATCTTCGATTTCTCTAATATAGTAACATGATCTGGTCTTTAGGGTTTCTACATCAGAGTTGAACCATGAAACGTCGGTGGATACCTAGTTGTTCCGATATCGAAATATTTACGATGTAACCCAAGTTATATAAGACAATGATGGATATGCATGTTCAGTGGTGAGTTTGGAATCCACTGGTGATGTGGCTGGGAGTTTAACATGTTATGTGGGAATTTAACATGTTATAAACTTATATGTTTGATAAAAAGCTGATAAACACTAATGATCCCAGTTTCAAAGTTTCAAAAAACCTAATCAAACAAATTAATCAACATCATAGACCAATTGAGACAACTAAAGGAAGCAAACAGGTAAACACTCCTACTGAATGTATAACTAAGATGTCCACAAGATGGAGAGAGGAATCACCCGTTTAACACAAGATTTAAAACTCAAACCCGCTGGAGCTCTAGACTCAATGAGCTGCTGATCATTTGTCCACAAACTAAACACTTACCAACACTACAGAGTACAGACTACCTCAGTGAAAGTCTCTACACACCCACCCCCCATCATAATATCCAGAAAACACAGAACCAAAGTTAACCAGTGCGGTTGCATAAGAATAGCAAATTCAGCATCAAGCAGCTGCTCCTTCATGAAGGAGACTTTGGTCAAAGTGCCACACACCTGAAATCGTAACAAGAAGAATGGTTTAGCCTATAGTATTGAAAATCTACAAGATTATCATATTGGAGCTGTGTATTGAATTTTCAGCTGTACCATGTCCTTTGCCGATTCTTCTCAGCTGAGCAACATACTTAGAGATCTTGTTGACTGCCTCGACCTTTATATGATCAGTAAACATGTCAGTTTTCAAATCTTGGCAAAAACTCAGGAAGCTTAGAACAAATTGATCAGTGCGGCACAATAATACAAGTTTAGGAGGTCTTAACCTGTTCAGTAAGAAATTCACTTTCAACAAAGTCAGCCAAATTTGGATCATTGCAACGGCCAGCCACCTATTGCACCAAATCAGAGAACAAAAAGAAGCAAACCAAAGCTTTAGATATACTACAGTGACAGTCTAAAATCATGTCAAGCGACCTCCTCAACTGATATTTACAGCCATGAAAACAAATAAAACAGGTTCACAGTACTTACAGCATGCAAATTGAGAAGCTTCTCATTAGTCAATTTCTCCAAAGACAACGCCAGCTCCATTGCTGCAGAGTTTCAGCCCACAGAAAACAATTACCAGAAAAACAACAAGCCATATAATGACATATACTCAAATCAACCACCGAATATCACCCACTGTATCATCTAGCAAATTTATTTGAAATAGCCACGGACAAAATCCAATGTAACTGAAGACACTGAGATGCATGAATCGTCAAATGTAACAAAACCGCCTAATTCATAACGACCTCATGCTAACAGTCAATTAAATGCGACGATGTTGAACGTCCAAATGTCCCAAACAGGTCCCAACATGATGATGTTAAGATATAATATAGTTGCAAAGAACAACAATAATTCTATTTCTACAACAGTAACCGTCATTCAAGCATCACAATAACCACAAATTCACAACATTAAAACAACCACCAACAACACCCACTGTATCATCTAGAGAATTTATTTAAATTAGTTGAGGAAAAAATCCAATGTCACTGAAGACACTGAGATACATAAATCATCATCAAAAGTAAGAAACCACCAACTTCATATCGACCTCATTCTAACAGTCAACCAAATGCGGTGAAGTTGCACGGCCAATGTCCAAACAGGTCCCAACATGTAGATGTTAACATACTATAGCGGCAAAGAGCAACAATTATTATATTTCTACAACAGTAACCCTCATTCAAGCATCACAATAACCACAAATTCGCAGCAATAAAACAAACTAACGACACATCGAAATTACTCACCATACAGTGCATCCCCTTTTTCAGCATGATCAAACTCAGAAAGTGGCATCACAATTGACTGCAGCTTTACCTTCCCACCTCGTTTGTTCTGTAATCCAATAAGTATTTCATTAAACACAATTTAAAACCTAACTAGCAGAATCAATCTCACTCATCAACTGATAACAACAACATAAATAATTTGACGTAACAGCACCTGATACTCCATGAATTTCTCAGCATGCCCTCTTTCCTCCTCGCTGGACTCCTTGAAAAACCTGCATAGTTTTTAACAAAATAAGACCACAGATTCGACAGTTTAGCTATATAATGAAAAATTTCACAAAGTTGTAGAACATTACTTTGCAAGACCCCTGAGAGCAACATTATCTCTGTCAAAATAGGCGTACATAGCGTGGTAGACATACGAAACATTATACTCCACACTGCAAACCAAATTAAACTCCATTACTAAAATAAAAATCAGAATAAATAAGCACTAAACCTCAATTAAACTAGACCTACTTGATCTGCTCATTAATGGCGGCTTCGCAGTCGTTGGTGTACTTATGGCGAGCGAGAGAGTTCTGAGGAGCCGCAGGGACGAGATTAAGCTCCTTCTTCACCTCCTCAAACGGCTCGAAGATGACTCCGGTGAGCGGCTTGCTGTTGGAGGAGGACTTAGCCGAGCAGATAAGAGCTCCGGTTCTGCGCGGCGGCGAGAGCTTGAACGAAGGCGTGGTACCGTTGGTGGCGGGGAACAGGGGGCTCAGAGTCTCCCCCTTGAGCAGAGAAACAGCCGGCGCTGCCTTGATGATCATTCTCGATACGGCGGCGGGGAGGAAGAATCTAGAGGAAGTGGTTGAGCTGGAGACTGAAAAGATGAAGGCGAAGAAATGCGAATGTTGTGGATTGTCTGCTAGCGGGAGAGGATATGTATGTTGAGATTGCGGGTGCGTGGAAACCGTTGGATGATAGACACGCGTCGGAAGAGATTGTGGGATAGATATTGGCGCGTGGTGGACTCGTGTCTCGTGGCAGAGTATGACGTCAGGTGGGCTTAGGATTCTTCTGGTAGTCCGGACCCGTCCACCATCATGTGGAGCCCCGGTTCTGAATCTGATCCTAAAACAAAACTTTTCCAAATTTTATACTCTATCATTCATTAAAAATACTATAAATTGGAAGATAAAATTTCGATTCAAAAACCAACAAAGAGATAACCATAGGCTGTATTTCGTCCTATACTATATTGATTACTGATATTTTGAACGACTTATTTTTTTTAGGATACTTGTCTAAAGTTATCTGTTTTATAAGAGCTGGAAGCTATCTTTTTCCAGTTCAAGTTTCAAACTTTGAGTTTGTAAACAGAACAAAAGTAAGATGATGATATCTCTTTATGAGAAAATAAGTTGTCCTTTTGATTATTTGGACCCACCTCCTAAATAAAATGAGATGTATAGGAAGTAAACATGTCGGAGTTAACGTTTCTTCCATTTTACAATTTTCTATTGTTTCTTTTAAATTGTCATTTTATTATTTATTATTGTATTTTTTAAGTTGAACCACACATAGTGGGGGAATTTATTAGGCACCCCGAACCTGTAATCTTGTCTGTAGACTGTTGCCTGAAGGCTTACATCAAAAGCGCGTGGTAAAAGCACAAAAGAAAAAAGAGAAAAATGGTATACATCATAAAATACTATAGTCTAATACTGTAAGAGTACTAAAGTTACGTAACAAACGTACCTTAACTCGAATTCTACAACTAAATAATCGAAATCTACTAGTATAGATAGACACGATTTAATTGTAAGAACCACGGTTTAATTGACAGCTTTGGAGGTTATGTTATAACATCGATGTTTGACTTGGCAGTTTGACTGCAAGATCATGTTATAATATTATCTGATAGAAAAATTAAAACTGCAGTGTTTCAGGAAAGTCTGACTTTGTCCATTTCATACTTCCTCAGGGCTCCTAACAATGTCATACTTTCCTTTTTGGAATGATTTTCTAACATTGTCCTATTTTCATTTTTGGAAACATTTCTTCAATCTCAAGTTGTTGGATTCTGATGAGGAATACGACATAGGCAACACAGTTACTCAGAAATATGAAGCTCTAGTTCAGGATCCTCAACTGCTGCATCATCATCAGGATATAGAGCATCACCATGTTTTGACAATAGATGGAGCTTTTTGGAAGAATAGTATGCATGAATCTGCTGCATGGTCTTTAGTGGAACAGTTGACTAGACTTTGTAAAGCAAGGTCAGTAGTCCACTTTCTGACGCAGTCGGAAAAATCGATAAGATCCGCCAGCACGAATCTGAAGAGTAAGGAATTGCAAACGCTACTTCCTTGTCATGAGGGTCCGGAATCCACCGGGGATATTGGAATCCACCAAATAAAGAACGTAGTTCTTGAAATTGTTTAATGTCTCAAAGCTGTTAAATAATGAATACAAGGATCCTATAAATACTATTACAAAACCATAAAGCAATCCTAAAATAAAACTAAACTAAAATGGAAAACAACAATATAAAATAGGAAAATATTACAACATCTATTCTAAAATAGAACAGGAAACGTTTGACGATCCACTTCTGAAACGGAATTAGAAAATCTCGAGTCATCACGGTTAACGTTGGCGACCTTCATTTTCTTCTTCAATTCATTCGTAAAGCCGTCCTACATCAGACTCCTCCACTTTAAAAGAACTCGTCCCGAGTTCTCTCCCTCCACCATCAAGATCTTTAGGAGTATCAATTCAGAACCTCTCCCTAAAAATCTTGAACCATTTGCACGGGGATGTCCTTTCCATCGGACAAGATACTTCCAACGCATAAGATATTTCTGTCCACGTACAAGGTTAGGTAGTACCTTAACATTCGGAACACCCACACTTCTGACATATGAGTTAATCTCGGACTTCAGCTTCATATCCTCGTTTCCCTCCTTCTCCATTGAGTTAATCTCGGACTTCAGCTTCATATCCTCGTCTTCTTCCTTCTCCTCCACTTTAAAAATAACTCGCCCCGAGTTATTCCCTTCACCAGCAATAGCTCCAGTCTCCATTGCATGTTCGATCAATGTATAAGCAACATGTAGGATTGACTTGAACTTCCAGGCTCTACTCATCGAGACATTTAAGAAATCATAATCATGACGAAACTTCTCTTCAAAATGAGCATCACCATATTCAGCATTAACACATTCTCTTTCAAGGGGCATTATCTTCGTATCTTCACTCTTATCTCTCAAAGGAACTATCTCTTTATTAGAACCCTCGCCAATATGAACATCAATCTTAACATCTTCGTAAAGGGTATCTATGGAGCTTTCACAGATCTGAACTTGAATCTTCACGTCATCATAATTTGCATCCAAAGCGTTAACTTCTTCAAGAACACTCTCAAATACTTGAGATTTCTCCACAAAGACTTCACAACTCGAGGCTTCAAGTATCACATCTTCCACTCCATCAAGCACTCCATGAGAAATCTTTAAATCCTTATTAGAACAAGGAACATCACACAACTCTACCTCCAATGCTACACTCTCAGAGTTAGAATTATGATTGTATACATGAAAGATTTTTTCTTCCCTTGTTCCTTTTTCTTTAGCATCCTCAAGAGTAGTAGAAGCAATAGTATCAACCTTCTCATTCTCAACACTAGCCATCGGATTTAAACAGTTGTCTTTAGAACCAACCCCATCGCGTTTATCTTCATTTTGAGTCATAAGATGAGAACTTGATTTCTTAATTCCCAAAGGATGTTCAAAGCTCAGACGATTAGCCATCGCAATCTTATGCGTACCCCATGTGAACAAAACTGCATCATCACGTGTCCTATGCCTAAGGTTATGGTCATACTGCCAAGTTTGACCAAGTAAAACATGACAAACATCCATATCAAGAACGTCACAGATCACATTCTCTTTATAGTGTTTTCCGATGGAAATAGGCACACTACATGTTGATGAAACTTTTATCAGATTGAACTTATTATCCAAACCTAGAGTGTAAGGTTTCTTGTGCAACACTATGGGTAAGTTCAGATAATCTACCGCCTTTCATGAGATGAAGTTTTCGAAGCAACCATTATCCACAATTAAATTGAAAACTTCCTTTTGGATTGTACAGAAGCTCCTGAAAAGATGCACATGGTTCACCTCTTCTCTAGATGATAATAAAATCTGCTGCAACTCAAAATCCATCCTCTCGATTGATTGTTCTACATTAAAAACATTGTTAAGTCTCCTCCTTGATTCTTCATAAGCACTCAACTCCTTTCCATTGCCCGCTTTTATCTCGTCCCATGATGTTCTCCTGTTCGGTCGTTCCATATTATCAACTAATGTTGACATTGCACTAGTGTGCTTATTATAAACAACAGCCATGGGTAATGCGGAAAAAGCCGCAAAATCTGCCTTGGTTGTTGGTTGACCTTCCATCATGAATCACCGGTAGAGAACAGGAGAAAGCCTGCTCTGATACCAAATGACGCAGTCGGAAAAATCGATAAGATCCGCCAGCACGAATCTGAAGAGTAAGGAATTGCAAACGCTACTTCCTTGTCATGAGGGTCCGGAATCCACCGGGGATATTGGAATCCACCAAATAAAGAACGTAGTTCTTGAAATTGTTTAATGTCTCAAAGCTGTTAAATAATGAATACAAGGATCCTATAAATACTATTACAAAACCATAAAGCAATCCTAAAATAAAACTAAACTAAAATGGAAAACAACAATATAAAATAGGAAAATATTACAACATCTATTCTAAAATGGAACAGGAAACGTTTGACGATCCACTTCTGAAACGGAATTAGAAAATCTCGAGTCATCACGGTTAACGTTGGCGACCTTCATTTTCTTCTTCAATTCATTCGTAAAGCCGTCCTACATCACTTTCAAGCAGCATCAGTATTACAAGCAGAGATGATAGCATGTCTTAAGGGACTACAAGAGGCAGCTTCCCTCAATATCATGAGTGTGTGCATAAGAACAAATTCAAAGATTCTACAGCAGCACGACATGGAGGGAACCTCTGGTTCTAGGGAGGTCCAATCACTACTTCATGATATTAAGTGACTAGGAAGGATATTTCATTTTATTTGTTGTGTAAAATTTCAAAGACATGAGGTACATCTTTGTTATTAAGATAAATGCGGGTTATTTCAAAAAAAAGAAAAAAAAAAGAGTTAGAGTTGGAGTCAAATTGGTGAGCTGAAATTCATGAATCATCACCCAACCAAAGCTATATATTGGGACCAATTCAATGAGAAGTAACTTGACACATTTACGAGAAGTTTTCCTGCAACTAGGATCACTACATCTGAGCAGCACGCAATCTTAACATTTCTTTACTATTTTTGGTTAGACGCTAGACCAACAACATAGACTTAATATCTCAAGAGGAGATGATCAAAAGGAGATGATAGGGGGAAACTAGACTTAATATCTCAGGAGGAGATGATCAAACGGAGCTGATAGGGGGAAACTAGTCAGGTTGATCGGTAGCAGGGGTGCTCACTGCTCACAAATTCACAACTAGAAGTAGAAGATAAGTTGACGAGTTGTAAATTGTACTTGATCTTGACTACTAAGAATGTTTTCAAGTCCGGGTGTCGTCCCGCTGAGTAGGTGTTTCTGCATCGAACAACGTAAACAATTGATGTATCTTTACTTTTCTGCATTTACATTTCATGTCATAACATCACTACACTACGCAGGGGCGGAACTAGGTGGGGGCTGGTGTAGGCTTCAGCACCCACCAGAGTTGGAAGAACCGGTTAGATTTAGGGTGGAATATTTTGGATTCTGGTTTTCTAGGCTGAGTTCAGCCCCCACCAGTCCACCACGGGCTGAAGGTTTTCTTATTTTGTTTGTTTTGTTCCTAATTTTCTTGCGGTTGAAAATAGACCACGTCGCCCACTTCATTTTGAAGAGATCTACTTTCCTTATTAATTAAATGATTTCTTGTGGATTCTCTTCCAACTGCACTAAATTTGCATTGAAGAGGTATTATAATGGATCCAAATTGTGTTAGATGTGGAGGATAACATGTAGAGGACATTGAGCACCTATTCATGTCATGTGAGAATTCTAAGAGAGCCTGGAGAGTTTCAACATTAGGGTTTGATTTTAATCAGGGGTCTCAGTTGTTGTTCCAAGATTGGTTTTGGAAATGGTTTCAGGAAGCCCCTGATAAGGAGGCCATTGAATTTTCATGTCATATGCTAATGCTATGGCATATTTGGAAGTCAAGGAATCATAAGACTTTTGAAGGTAAAGGGGAGGACATAAAAAGAGTGGCTGATCTGGTTCTGATAAATTCAGCGTTTTACTCATCTAGAGAACATGAAAGTGAAGAGGCACATACTTCTCAGGAAATTATACAAGGCAATATGGCAGCAATAGAGACACAGCATGATCATGATCACAGCTGTTTGGAGGATGTTTATGTTTTAACAACTGATGCTGCATTTTGGAGAACTAGCATGCATGCACCTACAGCATGGTCTATAGGAGAGGAACGCACAAGGGTGTGCATAGCCAGAACAGTTACTCATTTTCAAGCTTCTTCAGTCTTGCAAGCAGAGGCAATGGCTTGCCTTTTGGGTCTGCAGGAAGCATTGCAAATGAATCTAAGGAGAATTTGCATCAGGACTGACTCAAAGATACTGCAACAGCAACTTATAAGGAGCAATTGCAGTCCAATATGGGAGATAGATGCAATCTATAAGGATATAACATATCTAAGTAGATGTTTTACATTATTTTGTTGTGTTAAAGTTCCAAGGAGTGAAGTGCAGCGAGAACAATGTGCTACAAAATCCTGGAAGTGTACTGTTCTTGGTTGCAACTAATGAAATGCAGGTTTATTAAAAAAAAAAGATTTCTTGTGCAGTCCATTTAATCAAGTGGGTGAGCGTATTTTTATACTACTCATGTACCTGGGCAATTGGGCTTCGTACACAAAAATTTAACCCATGTATGAACTTGCATGATTTATTATCCTGTTGTATTAAAAATTAGCACTCTTGTAGAATGATTATATTTATTTGACAGCCTAATTTATGATATAACCATAAAATTTTAAGTTAAAAACATGCATAAAAAGAAAATTTTGAGGTAGAAAATTAGGTTAAATACAATTGTTTTGTGTGATCTGAATACAAAAAACTGAACTGAACTGAACTGATTTACAAATAATTTCTGGAAAAGCCTAAATAGTCTCTATGTTTTAGCCTCCACCAATATTATTTCCTGGCTCTGCCACTGACACTACGCATATGCAGATTAAAAGTGACAACTATAAAATCAATTAGTTTACAAAAATATCTAGATAGGTTTTTCAATTGGTATCATAGCTAGTCACTCTTTTATTACTCTTGCGAGGTGAGTGAGATCAGACCTATCTGAATCTGATATGGCGGCCATAGAATCTGGATCAGTTTCAAGGCCACCACTGTTGACTGGAGGAAACTATAAGTACTGGAAGACACAGATGACATTGTTCATATCCCAACTGGATGATGAGAGGCACTATGTGGAAAATGCATGGATTGCTCCTGTCAATTGTCATCACTAATGATGTTGGCCAGATTGTTCCAAAACCACTACCATGAACTAATGATGAAAAGACTGCCAAGTAGTTGAATAACAAGGCACTTAATGCAATCTTCACAGATGTAGATGAAGAGCAATTTATTCTCATCCGAGGTTGTACTCAGGCAAAGGCTGCATAGGATATCCTCCAAGCCCAACTTGAAGGTTCCAGCACAGTCAGGAAGAGGAAACTGTCTCTCCCAGAATTTGAATCACTCGGGTCCGTGACTATCTCATAGTTCTATGTGAAACTCAGAGACATCACACATGCACAAAGCATTTCAAATGTGGTAGTAATGGCAGACCGGTGATTTCAGTCTCATACAAAGGTAAGAAGAAGGAATTCGGGGCAGAGGATATATCGCTCTGGTTCTGAGTAAGATGAAGCAGATTGTCGAGTCCTTCATTGGATCAGAAGTGAAAGATGCAGTTATTACAGTCCCTGCTTATTTTGATCAATTGCAGAGTGTGGCGACTACTGAGGCTGAGAAGCTTGCTGGCATAAATGTTATGCGTATCATTAATGAGCCAACGGCAGCTGCAATCGTTTATGGTCTTGACTCGATTCCTAGCCTTATTCTTGATGGTACTCTTGATGTTTCACTTGTAAACATTCAAAGAGGTAAAATTGAAGTCAAGGCTGTTTCAGGTGATACTCACCTTGGCGGGGAGGACTTTGATAATCGAGTGGTGCGCTACTTCATCAAGGAGCTCAAGAGAAAGCACGGCAATGAAATAATGTGGCGAAAATCCTAGATCGGTTAGGAGGCTGAGAACCAAATGTGAGGTTTTATTCGAATGCATTGACTTTTCATTTGTTCTTACTCGGTGCCAAGTGCATTGAGGCGGTGGAGAAGTGTTTGGTTGATGCAGGGATGGATAAGAAGGACGTGGATGATGTTGTAATGGTAGGTGGTTCAAGCAGGATTGTCAAAATTCGGCAAATGATACAAAGACTACTTCCTAAACACGAAGGAGCTAAGATTTGTAGGAACATCAATCCAAAATAAAGCAACTGATGACCATGCTGCATCATCATTTCTAGGAATCTACTAGCAATTATTCTTTTAAAGTTGGAGTAAAATTAGTGATAAAATAGGAGCAACTGAAAATAAGACCATTTCGCGGGAATGGTCAGGAATGATGAATTATGGAAAGGTGAGTTCGGAGAAAGTAGTAACAGAAAACGGGATTATTGTGAGCAGCCGCACTTAATACAGGGACTTGATTACTATTACCGTCTGAGCTTAAAGGGCTCATTGAACCACCAGCCGCCTTGCCGGGGGCTGAATATGAAACTGGTTTCTATTTCCATGTATGTTCCCTTAAAACGAGAGGTTTCAACGTTAAGGTCAAAAGCAGAACACTCCAGAGTCCACACGAGAGTCGACCAATCACAAGCCTTGGTGGTGGCGGTCAACCCATTTGACGACTAATTATGTTCATCATGGATTCTTCTCGGCGCTTCTTCAGTCTCAATAGAATGATCACTCAATAATTAATAGGGTAATAGAGTTTGGCACTGTTTGCTGGAGCTTATTTTTATATCAGTTCAGTGAAGTGAAAATGCAATTTGGTGAAATTCAGGTTAATTCAGTCATGCTGATTCCATTTTTTTTAATATATTAATTTTCACTTCACTTTAGTTCAGTTCAGTTCAATTTAGTCCAGTTCAGTTTAATTCAGTTCAGTACATTAAGAAATAAGCCCTAGCAAACAGGGCCTTTAGGTTATTTTTTAAAAAAGATTAGACTAAAATTATTTTTACTGAACTGAAATAAATTTAATTAAACTATCAAGACCTCAATTTGTGAAAATCAAAATTTCAATATACTAGTTTGCTAATGTTCATAGAGCACAATAAAATTCTCTCACCGATTAATAGTTGATTAAATAGAAAAATTATTAGGAATGATAAATTAACTTCACCAACACATTATAGCACTATATTTTGCCCTAAGACTCACGACAACCCCTATTCTAGATTAATCTAATTAAATTTAATGTGTTGTCTGGACTCTGAGAGATCTTCTGCTATAAATATACAAACATTGATCAGTAACGTTACTTTAATTCAAATACTCCCCCATCAAGTAAAATGGCCGGACAAAATCCTCCATGCGCATCATGCAAATTGTTAAGAAGACGATGCACCAAGGATTGCCCTTTTTTGCCTTATTTCCCCTCTGAAGATCCTCACAAGTTCGCCATTGTTCACAAGGTCTTCGGTTCCAGCAACATAGCCAAAATGCTACAGGTACCTACACAACATTGTGTACGAATTTATCAGTTCAGTTCATTTCAATTTAGTTCGATAAAAATTAAACTCAAAAGAATATGTTGTTAGCTTTAAACGGATGATATCGTGCTAATGGGAAAATTTGTTTCATGCATATAGGATCTTGCAGTTGATCATAGGGCGGATGCAGTGAGCAGTTTAGTGTACGAAGCAAATGCGAGGATTAGGGATCCGGTGTACGGTTGCGTGGGGGCAATATCGCACTTGCAGAATCAGGTGGTGGAGCTCCAAATGCAGCTGGCAATGGCTCAGGCGGAATTACTATGCTTTCAAATGAAACGAGAGATTCACGATCAGCAACACCTGCGGCCGTCACCGGAGACTGTGGTGAACATGCCGGAGCGGTCGGATGAAGATGAAGACATTTATTTTATGCAGGAGTACCTTAACTTTAATTCGCCTACAACTACTCTGCCATTGGACATGACTGTCTTATTTCTTGATGGATAGGAACTAAACAATTTAGCAATTGTTCCCATCAGTTTAATTAATTAGTCATTTTGGCCATTAGTCTATGGCTACCTCTCACCTTATATATTGTTGTTACAAAAATTTAGTGACCATAAATAAATAAATACTCCCAACTATCGTTGATAGGAGTAGTACTTATATAGTATGTTCTCCCAACTAATTTGTTTTTTAGCTCTGTTAAATTCAATTTTAGTCATTTAAATTATGATGAAATATAATTCGATGAAATTTAGTTTAATTTAATTATATTATGTTTACCAGATAGCTCTACCAACTAATTGCAATATCTCGGCCTGCTTCTCTTGAATTCATTTCTTGCTGAACTAAACCGATTGAAATAATTTATACTGATATGAGTTAAATAATTGAACTGAACTAAAATGAATTTAAATATATATTAATTGAATAGAAAAAATAAATAAATGTACATGGAACTAAACTGATCTGAAAAGAAAATCAAGAGAATATGGCATTGCAAATTAAGTTTCTTCCATAATCGCAATACAGAAAAATCTATAACAAATGTTACGTACTCAATGTGACCAAGAACAAAATGATCATATATATCAACCCTTCTCCAGAGTTCGATGAACTGTGGAACCATTACACAAGTCAAACTGGGGAATTATAAAGAGGTCTTAATCTGCGCTCCCCTCACATGAATGCATGGTCTGTGATGTAATCCTGTAAACGACCGGTTGGGTCAGGGGTGCTTTTTGGTTTGGCGCATTAGGAAGTGGCTCCTTCTAGTTTACACATCTTGGAATAATTGAAGTTTTTAATAAGTGAATTGGCTCCTTCTAGTTTGTAGTAAGAATGCAGCATAAAAGATGCTGTTGCTTGACAATTTAAAGAAGAAAATCAAATCACAAAAAGGTGGACTGAACAAAAGTCAAAAATGCATTGGACTTTCTAGACTACATCAACTTTAGCTTGCTAGTTGCAAGACCATTACCAGCATCATAAGACAAACACAGGATCTTCTTTTATTGATGAGGGATTGGTTACCCTTTTATTTATGATACAGAAGATCTAGGGGAGAACAGAACACCAGCAGGTGCCTCCCATAATTGTACAGGGAAAAAAAACGATACATAGGCGGCACACGAAAATGAAGAGAAACGGAAACATGCAAATGAACTTCCCTCGTGATGAACACAGACCACTATGATAGATTAGCAACTTTAAACCAACAAAGGAACAAAAGGAGACTCTTCCAGACTCTGGGTTGCGCCGTTACCATCACAAACCTGAACGATCAGCTTAAAGGATGAAGTACTAGAGACGGTGAGGTCTGAAACATAAAAGGATGCAATGGCAGCTGATCCGAGATACTCTACCTCCTCCACGTGCCCTCTAGCGGAATCATTCATTTTCTGGACATATATATTGTACTTGGGAAACATAGCGGAGATATACCCGGGTTTTAATCCCCAGAGTAGCTCCAAACTGAGTTTCCCCAATGTTTCAGAATCTGAATCTGGATTCCAATTTATATGTTTAACTTCTACACGCCATAATGACGCTGGCGGGAAATATGCGTTCTGTGGAGGATTTTGGATGCTCAGATGGCCAAGCACAGCATAATATTCTGACTGGCTGGCTGAAGGATTTTTGTTGTAGCAAACAGCATCAATTTCAGTCAGTGTGAACCCACTCATATCAACTGTACTTTCTTGCACAACCCATCCTGCCTCAGCCACTGGCTCGGTGACCTGAAGAGGCATGATCATAGAACTAAAATGGCTAAAGAAACGGTCCATTCCATGGTATGTGGATTCATGTGATGCAAGAAGTACAAACTCATTCTCTTCAGTGTCATGCGAGAACTTGAGAGAAAGTCCAATAAGAGAGTTTTCATCTGATTTCACCTGCCATGTTCACAGTGCAACTTTTAAATTGACGCATAAAGAAAAAATCCAAATGTCCCAAAGTAATATATTAGACTAGAAGGTTGGAACTTACCGAATATGTAAAATGAACAGGTGAATCTCCAAAGACTAGTTCCCCATGAAAAAGTCTTGCAGTAAAAAAGGGGTCGTTATTCAGAGTTCCTTTGAACACGATGTTCCCTCCTCCACCATATGATGATTCCTTAAAGCTGCCATTTGCAAACAGAATCGGATAAATTACTTTATGAGCAAAGAAGCCATATACAGGTGAAGAATAAACAATGGTCACTGAATTTATTTATTTTATCAGGGGAAAAGCTTGTGAACGTGAACTGATCATATATAAAATCCATAACATAGATTACAAATTTAATGCTGGGTTTATCTAGTCAAGTTGAAGTTGTGTTTATCTGATGTAATCATGCCAAACTGACCATGATCAAACAAAAAATATATTAAGTAGTGTTTGCTGGCTGAATTCATCAAATTTAATGAGACATAGTCTATGTCATTCTCATAGAACGTGATGTGCTTGTGCTGAGTTTCTAAAATAATCTTTCTGACAAGATGAACTTACTCAACAAAAACTTGAATGTTTTCCTTGGAAGCATCTTCAGGAAACTTGAGAAAAGGCTGTAATGGGATTAAAAAAAGAAAGATAATCAGAGAAAAATTAAAAATCCAATGCTTATACATGAATAGATTACTGCCACAGTGAAGCTATTATACATGAATTGAGAGCAATGCTTCATGTTGTGCACATATCTCAGTTAAAAATCTGATAGCACAACCAGGAGAAATTTTTGCAAATTAAAACTGACAACACAATCCAATGCTTATTGGTTGACACTTGACAGTGCCGTCCCCTTCCTACCGCAAACTAAAATACGTTATCAAATAGCATGCCAGACCAAAACTCTTGATCACAAATCTCTGGAGTGCTTATTGGTTTCCAGCTTATTACTACTCTCTTTATAGTGCATAAGATCCAACACATATTTATGAAATAGTCAAACCACCCACTCTTCTTATACTTAAACTACATAAACGTAAAACTAAAAACAATGATGGAGAGTCTATTTGCTGCAGATTATCAGACTTGTATAAAACCCTATATTGGCAAGGAATAATATAAAAGAATGACAGTCATGGGAGATTTACCTGAAAACTTTGAGAAGAAATATTATTCCAAGGAGCTTTTGATATTTCCACTCCATCAACTGAGATGTGGCTACCATGACCCTGTACAAATTGACAGAGGATTAATCATAAAGTAGAATGAGTACGGATATACTAATTGACATGATTAATCATAAAGTAGAATGAGTACGAATAGACATGCAGAACTAATACCTGGTCAAAATCTGAGTAGAATGGGAGTAGTTTGGGGTATTTCTGTGAAATTCCCCACGAATCCTCGACAAGAGACCACCATCTGCTTGAAATCAGGTATTTTCAGGTCAGTAAGTAACTAACAACAAAAAAAGAAACATGCAGCACAATTACACGTGTCCTCAAATAATATGACATTCTCTAGCTCGCTGAACACCATTAAGTTCTGGAGTATACTTTAGATGAGTATGTCAAAATGGAATATTTTTACAATTTTGTAAAACGGAACTCTACTTGATGAGTATTCAATTATCTACCTGTTTTGAGCTGTTTCAAAATTAGGAGGTTGCTTGGTCTCGTAGACCCAGCCAGGAGCAAATATTGCTGCTGAAACGTCACTTCGCTTTATTACTTCCAGTGCAGCATTTGTCTGTTGGAAAACTCACTAATCAGATGCAGAGACATATCCTATTTTCAAACAATTAATGTAAAGGGAGCCTACATGAAAACAGTATTGAAGGAAACATCTTCTACTTTACTTTTTGGTGGACAGGTCAGCCGGACAAATGTGGATCCAAAAAGCAAGAAAGCCAGACTACATACGTCTATTGCCTAAGATATTGTTTAAATGGATTAGCCTTGATTTTTAAAAGTCTATTTTGTAGTAATGATAAACAAGTCCAGTTCATCTGGATACTATCTTTATAAAGGTTGGAACTTGGAACCTTGTAAAAAACATTGACGAAGACAAGATAGCAAGTCACTATAAAGAGACATTGCCAAAAGAATAATGTGCTACCAGTTATAGTGAATTAATAAGTATACTATCCAGTTAACCACTGAAAGGCACATATATATATATTGTCTCATGGAAAACTTATGCACATCAGATTCCTACAACTTAGCATCCAAAAGAGTACAAGCACATAAACTATATTAAAATAAAAGACACTCTATGCGAAATTAACTTGTCCTAGATCCAACAAAAGCTACAAAACTGTCATCACAAAGTTGGCAAGGAACAAGAATATACCTTCCACTGTCCGCCACCGTATGTTCCCCTACCAAACACATCAATCCCCATATAAACATCATACTTTCTATCACCAGCAACAATAGAAGAATCCTTAGGAAAGGTATCCTGCAAGATACAAAGAGCAGAATCACCAAAAACATACATATACAGGTGAAATTAAACATTAAACTCTTATGTGACAGAAGCCGATACCACCCATGTATAGTTCACAAATATGCCATCACATTGATCAAAGAAAGGCTTATTATAGTTGTTCAACTGATCTTGCCAGCTAAGGCTACCATCAGTGCACACGCTATCATACCTGTTAAAATGTAAGCTCAAAAATCAGAACAAAAAGTAAAGCATAGACATTGCAGTGAAATAAATCAAATAATAAATCCGATGAAACCCACCATATGACCAAAGATCCAGGTTGTGCTGAGTGCATTGTCTGAGTCAAATGGCTAACAAACTCTTCTAAATTCGGTATTAGTGCAACATCCAATTCAACCTCAAAATTCAGCTGCCAGATAATAGAACAACTTGTCAGTTTCTGGTAATATATGAAACAGAATTATAATGCAGCAATAGATAATAGAGAATCTTACCAGCCATCCATCAAAGCCTAAAGCAACAGCAAGCTCGCTCAAACGCTCAGCATACATCCGAACAGACTCCTTCGTCGCGAGCAGCTTCTTGGCCATGGCTATTCCTTCATTCCATTCCAAGATAAATGTTCCCAAGACCTTAGTTTACAAAAAAAAAAGGATCAAATCATTGCATGCAGAAACTAGGCACTAGAAACTTAATATATCATCTTCCATATACCAAACTTTTACTAAAAATAGCAGCATGATTTCCCAAAAAAAAGTAAACCATGATTACTTCTTTCAAAATCATATCAAAAAGAAAATGAAGAAACAGCACCTTGACTCCATGCTTGTGACCAGCATTGGTCCAAGATGGCGGCGGCAGAGTGACCAGATTGTGCGAAAAATACACGAAAACATCAATGAGATACCAATGCCAGATAGCATAAGCACCAGCATTACTCCCGCCCTGTATCCACTTGTCATCGGTATACCCTCCCTCCATGTCGTGGCAGACCAGGTTCCTCCGCCTCCGCGGCAGCGGCGTTGGCTCCAGCTTGACGGAGCTCTTATTGTAAGGATAGTGAAAGGACTCGAAGTAGCACCTCGACTCCAGCTCCTCCAGCGTCTTGAGCGGGTACGAAATCGGAACTCCGGGCAGCTTCGGGTCAAACGGCGGGTCATCCGAACCCGACCGTTTCCCCCGGGGGTTCGTGAAAGCAGAAAGCATGGAAGTCATGATATGGCAGAGGGATTCAAACAAGTGCTTCATGAGGCGGAAGGCGGTGTGGTGACGGTGGCGATTGTGAGTGGCTATTATATAGGCGCGGAGAAGAGTGATCATGGAGGAAATTAACTGCTTGATGACGAATCATCCCATCATCATCGTCATTAATCGCCATGTGTGGAAATCACTAAACAATTGCTTGGTGGACAACGGCATGTGACTCTGTACAACAGTCTACAGACTATTCTGGTAATCTTCCACCATTTTCATCGAAATTCGACCTCCAATTTGGCTCATTTCGTATAAATTCCGCCACGTATTTTCACGCAATGCACAGATGTCGAGCGCTCGTGTTGCGTGAACGGTGAATTCTTGAATGCTGTGGGTGCATTTGTGGGAAGGTAGTTTCTACAAACACCTTCCGTGCATTAATCGCTCTCCACCATATGGAGCAGAGGGAATCTATGCAGTATGCATTAATGACTCGTTTTCTGCATTTCTTCACGCCTAGCCCTACTTGTTCCTTCTCGAACTTGAATTGCTCTTTTATTTTTTCTTCTTCTTCTTTTATTGAACTGATATAATAGCTTTGCTGTTGCTCATGAATTTTTTGGATTAAGTAATTTAAAATATCGACCTCAAAATTAAATAATTCCAGATACGATCTCACAATTCACAAATTACCTGAGAAAAATGATATATCAGTCTTTTTAAGTCTCATCCGTATTTAAAATAAACAATAATCGTAATTACAGATCCCAATTTATATTAAATTTATGAAAATATCCTTTATATAGCACATTTATTAAATTTCACTAAATATACTTAAATATCACATTAACTTGTTTAATCTCATCTATTTTCATTTCAACTAAGTCCATTTCAATTCAACTCACTTTAGTTTATATAGCTAATTTGAGCTCCGTCTCATATTTAATTTTATCTGAATTCAATTTAGTCCAGTCTCATTAAATATAATCAATTCATATCAATTTGATTAGTTAATCTTTATTCATAGAATTAAAATTAATATGTTAATATATTTCATTGCATATATTTTGGTTTAGTTTGGATCAGATAGGTTAATTTAGTCAAGTCCAGTCAAATCCAAAATTTAAATAAATGCCATCAGTTTATAATAGAAGAGGAAAGAGTTTTGAGAAAATTTGATTAATAGCAAAATGAAAAAGTCTCATATAAAAATTTTGATCAATACCAAAATGAAAAAGTCTCATATAATGGCAACTTATTGTAAGGGCATGACAAAAAGATACCATATTTTATAAGATTTGGGGTTATTATACAATTATTTTCATTATTTTTGCTTGTGTCCAATGTTTTTATAATTGAGTTTGACCTTTATTTGGTTTGATCTTTCATTTAGTTTGATATTTTAGATTTTTTTTTTCCTGATGTTTTGATTTGGTTTGATCATTTAGGTTTTGGGCATTACTTTTCACTTTATTTCATTAATCTTTTATGTTTATGACCTATATAAGTGAAGGGTATTATAGTAAATTTAATAATAATATGAATTTATTATTTTTGAATATGTATTTAAAACTCTAAAACTTAACAAAGAAGCAATGTAAACTAGATGTATATAAAAAAATATGTCTATTATAAAATGTTTAGATAGTATAACGGAGAAATTCTACATTCAAATTGTAATTTTAAAGTAACATTAAGATAGGGCAAGTTCTGTTTGCTAGAGTTTATTTCTTGCTAAACTGAACTGGATTGAACTGAGCTGAAAATTAATGTATTTTAAAAAGAAATCAGCATAATTGAATTAACCCGAATTTCATAAAATTACATTTTTACTGAACTGAATTGAACTGATCTATAGAAAAACTCTGACAAACATGGCCTTAATTATTTGTCAAGTTATCATCTATTTTAGTTGATTCTTACCTCATTTTCAACTGTTATCAAAATGATGTCATATTACTTTTTTTATGACTTTTTTTTTATAAATGTAAAATTACAATTTTATAACAAAGACAAATTTATGTTTTTATTTCTTAAAATCAAATATTAATCACTCGTCCCCTCTTAAATTTATACACATATAAGTTTGATTGTTTATATATTTTATCATACATAATATAAGTTATAAAAATTAATTTTAAAATACACATATAACAAAATATTTCATAATATTATAGTTATCAAATATGAAGACTTATTATAATCAAAAGTTTTTTTACTGGTAGACATCAAAGTGAAAATTTTAATAAGTGAAAACTTTTGTGAATTTATTTTCCAACGAATGATAATATATAAATATTATTCATTCCGAATGGTATATTCATCGAATTTTAACGGTACTCAAATAATTTTGATAATTCTATTTTTAATTGATTTAAAAAATTATATAAAACAATTAATTTATAGTATCGTTTTTATTATTAGTAAAAGAGTTAATGACTGTAAATACAAAACACAACCATTACTTACCGCATATTGATTGATTGGGTAGGCGAAACGGGAAGTTGAATAGTGGTCGATAATCATTTTCAAACAAACATTCTCTGACATATTTCCATTACAGAATGCAGACAATTTTCATTGGACAACATTCCCTGGATGTATTTATTCTTCTCATTTGTATCTTCGTCAGTAATCAGTAATCGGTGCAGACAACATTTTCATTGGACAACCTTCTCTGATGTATTTATTTTTCACATTCGGTAGTAAGCGGTGCACGTGAACGGTTATATTTTATCATTTGGAGGTGTTAATTGGAAATGGAGGTGTTAATAGGTTAGGTTTTTTACACTATAAAAAAGATTAGGTTTTTTATTACCTCAACATCATATATTTAAGTATGAAAATGTAGATTTAATTTATATATAGGAATTGAAAATGAAGGTAGTTATAGATTATATTTTTTTGAATTACATGTTGTCTATATGAAAATGTATATATATTATATATATATATATATATATATTTAAATGACATTTTGGGAATGTTCTATGTGGAGAAGTTTTGAATCATATTTTATAATATGATGAGCACGTCTTAGCTATTAGGTGTAACATAGTCATAGACACCTTTTACTATCTACCATTTGATAATACTTGTTTTGTAACTTTTTGTTTGGACTGTTGAAACTGGGTGTGGATTGTTTAATTGTTGTTGCTATGGCTTCGGTTTAATATTCATGATTGACACGTGGATTGGTTATTTCTTCCGTTTGCTCGAACAGCATCATCGGTGGTTCGCTTTCCCTACCTAATTTGAACGCTAATAGTCGAACGATATATATGACAAACATTTTTATTAATTATAAAAACAAATATTTATATATAGCGTGATTTTTATTTGGGATCACTACACTTTTAACCATTTTGGTTATAGGCAGATGCCTAGCTACATAGGAACCCGGGGTGCACGAGCACCCCGGAAATTATTATTTTTTAAAACATTTATATTTTTTATTTAATATGTTTGTGCACCTCAAAATATTCTATTATTTTATACTTTCTTCTTCCAAAATTGTCGAATGATAGTTTAGTTACATATTTAGAGGAAAAATTGGTCTTGTATGTTAGTATTGATATATTTGTAAGTCGGTTTCAAAGTATGAAAACTGAACAAGTAAATACTTTGTATTTTATATTGTACTATTTAGACATTGAGTATTATGATTTTGTCAAGGATTTAAGATATTCGAATTAAGACTTAATTTTTTGAATTTAATTGTATAAAAATCTCATTTTCATTTATATTGGAATACGTTTAAAATATGTAAAGATATATTAAATATTTATAGGTGCACCCCAGTTTTAAATTCCTAGTTTCGCCTCTGGTTATAGGTCACTTATCTCTCATATTATTTTCGAGGTCACTGTACTATTGAAATTGAATTTTAGAAGGAATTGAATAAATAATAAAATTAATAATCATTTTTAGAAGTATATACATATAATTTTAAAAGTATAATTTTAGAAAAATTCTTGTAAAACAATTTGAAAATAAATGGTTGAATACAAATTGTGATAAAAGTGAATGACTATTATGGTAAAAACTTTTGACTTTGATATTAAAATTCAACTTTTTTCAATAGAAAATTAAGAGATGAATAATTGAGATAAAAATGAAAAGAAAGTGAGAAAAAGAACGTAAATGCATTAAATAAGGCTTATTGAATGATATTATTTTATAAAAAAATTCCGAATTAATTTTTTTTTGTGAAAGTGCCACATGTTGATTCCATAATCACTTTCACAAAGTAGAATAGATATCCCAACAACAACAACAACAAAAAGTTATTTGAGAATAAACCATTAAACCATGGATACCTTTCAATATATACAGTGAAACCTCTATAAATTAATACTCGTTAAATTAATAACCTCGGTAAAATTAATAATTTGTCCGGTCCCAACTCGGGACCAGTATTAAATTGGATCTCACTCGATTAAATAATAAGATAATAATTTTTTTAAAACCCCAGTGTATATATATTGGTCCCAACAAAACTATAAATTAATAATTACTATAAATAAATTCCATATATGCTTCAAAATTCTAAAATTGTCTTGTGAAAAATGAAGGTATAATAACTTGTTTTTTGTTGAACTTCAAATCTATATTGAGTTCATGCATCTTTAAATTTCCTCATTGCATTTAAGAGTTCGGGCACTGTCTTCTCATACTGCAACAAAAAGTTGTGAAGAGTTGTTGATGCTTGCAATGCTTCTTTCCGAGTGATCGATTCCAACTCTATTGAATCATTCTCAACCTCATCATCAACTTGATTTTGAATGGTATCCGCCACAATTTCTTCAATGCTTTGAACCTTGTAAGATTCATTATTTCCTAATTTAAAAGTCACACTCAAACCTCTTTAAATTAATAAATTATTAATTTATCGATATAATAATATTTCGCTAAATTAATAAAATATCATGGTCCCAACATTATTAATTTATAGAGGTTTCACTGTAACGACTAAAGAAATTAAATATTTGAAGTTATTACTTATAAGTTCAATTTTAAGATAATAATTAAACAAATTTAACTAAATAAATAAATAGTAAAATTACAGCAATATAGCGGGTCATAACTAAACAAATTTGACCAAATAAATACACAAGATCTATTTCCACAACCCAATATTCTAAATCCACAACCCATTTAGTGATAAATTTACTTAATCACCCCTCATAAAATTTAGGATTCAATTAACATTTATTATTTCATTTAAATCCTTTAAGTTTTGAATAATAAATTTTGGATTCAAGTTTTTGTTAAACTTAATTGTAGGTCCAAGAAATTCTCAAAACCTTCAATATTCATGGCTGTCCAGCTTAGTTCAACACCTTCAAATTTAGGCCCTGTTTGCTAGAGCTTATTTATTGGTGTACTGAACTGAACTGAACTGAATTGAAATGAACTGAAATAAGTTTAAATATATTTATCTAAACTGAAATAAATTTAAATTTACTGAATTGAACTGAAATAATTTTAAATATTTATCATATATCATTGTAATCTTTAGTAAAAATGTAACTTATAGCAAAAAATTATTGAACTGAACTGAACTGAACTGAAATGAAATAAATTGAAGCATATTTATCTGAACTAAAAAATATAAATATATTTATCTGAACTGAAATAAATTTAAATATACTGAACTGAACTAAATTTAAATATGTTTAACTGAACTGAACTGTCCATCATTCATCCTTTTTAGGCCATGTTTACCAGAGCTTATATGTAGATTAGTTCAGTTCAATTCAATTCAGTTCAGTGAAAATGTAATTTAATGAAATTCAGGTTAATTCAGTCATGCTGATTCCATTTTTCAATACATCAATTTTTACTTCAGTTCAGTTCAATACATCAAAAATAAGCTCTAGTAAACGGGGCCTTAATCTGAATAACTACGTGAAATTTGTAAAAAAAAGTTGATAAGAATCAGAGTTTCATTAGAACTAAGTTTCATAATAATAGCTGACTAAAATTAAAATTTAAAAGGGATATTTTAGTAAAATTTACCCTAAATGGATTGTGGATTTAGGATATTGGGTTGTGGAAATAGCATCCCAATAAATATTGTACATACATTTTCTCTCTATTTCAAAAAAAAATTAAAAATTTAAATCAATAACTGATTAAATAAAAATCCAGGCACCAATAAAGCAACATTTAAATAACTCCGAGCAAAACTAGTACTACGCCAATCATTCAATGTGTTACAAACAAGAAAGCGACATTTAAATAACTCCGAGCAAAACTAATTTACTACGTCAATCACTCAGTGTTTTACGAACAATGAAGCAATATTTAAATAACTCCGAACAAACATCCTGCATATATTGGGAGACTTTAGACCATTTTGCAACACCAAGCAGTATCAAACGCCTCCCATAGTTGGATATCCTCGTATTTGTTTCTACCTTTCATGGTTAAAGACTTCTTAATTACTTTAGCAGGTGAATGACTTGTGCTCAACCATAAGGCCTCTGAGATTTAAAATCCCAGCTCTAACCATCTTACACTAAGTCTTCAAATCCAGTCAATTTCTCAAACTCACTTTCACTGATGAGACCCTTTTTCACCTTTTTTATTAAGCGGTTCTCCAGAGTCAGCTGCTCATAATCTTGGGCTGACTGTTCAGCCCGTCTTTTCTTAGCAGTTTTTTTCTTCATTTGGGCAGGTGCATGTTTGGAGGCTACTTTTGGCTTTGGAACCTTTGGTAGTTGCTCAGCTGCTTTCTTCAACTGCAAGTTCTTCTTCCGTTGCTTTTCACGAGATTTATCCCTGTAAATATAGATTCATGAATAAATGAATATCCATCACCCCTTGTAGTGAGAAGAATGCAATTTCACCAAATTGGCAGCCCCATCATATTTTCTTATGGCACAGTGTCATCCTACACTATACACCAGATTTTACTCACATCACATGCCAACACATGTTTTGCAATCTTAACGTTTTATCCCTTTTCTTTAGTCCGTATTACTATCACAATATCATTGTTATTGCAGTTCTACCAAATACCACAAGAGAAACACAACTACTAGGAAAAGATTCTTACTTAAATTTGATCTCCTCTAGATTTATGCCTTCAACGGGTGAAAATCCCTCAACAGAAAGATGCTTCACTTCAGGCATTGAAGGGAGCTGCAACAAACCATAACCCATGCCCAATTTACCTATCTCCAGTTCTTTCCACCTGGAGATACGAATCAATCATACACAGACACACAAAGAGGTGCACTAAGAAAACCCATATAAATAGACATTCTACCTTAAAAGATAATGGCATTGATGCTCTTTGTAAGCCCGAACATAGGACACAAAAGCTCTAAGCCCCTTTTCCATAACATCACGATCTTTTAATGCCAGTGACCGTACCTGGGAGAGAAGAGAGTGGTAATTCAGTTTGCTATATCTAAATGTCAAGTCCAAATTTAAAAGATACTTAATATAAATAAATTTAAAAGGCTCCCTTCTACAGCAAATAAGAGAGAGAGAGAGAGAGAGAGAGAGAGGATAATGCAAAACTAATCAGAGAGTTCTCAAATAGCTCACCTGAGGAACAACATCGGGTATATCATCTGAGATATTTCCCTCTTCAAGTGGAATTCTTCTACACCGAAGGAAATCAACATACGCGTCTTCCTATTCCCATATACAAGGAAGATTGCTTTAACTATTATAAACATGCATTAAAAAGATCAAGGTCTTTAGAGGATAAATTGTGAAAAACGCATACCTTTGGCAACAAGAAAACAATAGCACTTCCTTGCCGTCCCAACCTAGCTGTTCGGCCAACTCTGTGCACAAACATGTTTGGATCTTGTGGGGGGTCATACTGTAAGTGAAAATAAAAGGTTAAACTTCACAGGAATTACATTATTACATGAAGTTTGTTCATTGTAAGGTCAGAGACCTAAGAGGACACCACTTTCACTGATTGAAAAAACATTTAAGCAAAATTCAATGGTGCAATCACTAATAGCTTAGTCAAGCCTCCCATAATTACAGAACATAAATATCACTATTCAGAAACTTAGTCTTTTGCATTTGGAGCATTTGTTTTACCAAATAACCAGTAACTAATAATAGATGTTAAGAACCTTGAGAAGCTACAATAGAATATCATAACCCAATCAAAATTTGTAAACTACAGTAATGAACAACATAAGTTATTTACTTCAGCAAGGGGTAAAGTATTAAAGAATAAACAAAGAGGGGAATATATTGGGAATTGACTACCACAAGGCTACCTGTATAATGCAATCAACTCCTGGAATATCAAGACCTCGAGCTGCAACGTCAGTGCATAGAAGGATGCCACTTGAAAGAGAGGTAAATGAAGCTAATGCTGATTCCCTTGCAGTCTACACAGCATTGATGCATAAACATGAGAACATGTGTAACATTGCAATACAAAATCCTGTTTTTAAATAGTATTACAAGGTACAAAGACTCACCTGTTTCATCTTCCCATGAAGGGGGATTATAGAGAAACCCTTTAATCGGAAAAGCTGTGGAAGAACAACTCCCCAATAATCTACACATGCACAGGTCATGTAGTAACTGAAACATAACAAAGACCAACATCAGGATTGTGTAGTAGTAGCTAGTTGTAACTATATTAACCTCTCATGAAACTACAAACTTACACTATATATTTCATGGACTTCTTTTTAGTGAAGATTTCAACAAGCTGGGAGGGCTTCTTATCCGCCTCGCACTCAAGATACTACGAAAAAGAAACGACCGATATTATTGATGGTAAAAAAGCTATCATATTTTAAGAAGCCAAGTTATCAGCAGGCAGAGAATTCAGCAAAACCTCAATGTGAAGGCCCTGAGGTGTTCTTGATGGAAGAAGTTGCTGAGAGGATGTGGATTCATCATTGGATTCGACTCGAACCTCAACCCTGACAGAATTTCTTAGTCCTGCTTTAGCAAGCTCTTTAACAGCCTCTGTTTGGGTAGCCGAAAAAAGACCAGTTCTTCGAAGCTTAGGTAACCGAGATATGATAGCATCAATCTGCTTCTGGAATCCCAAATCCAGAAGTCTATCAGCTTCATCTAAAATTAGAACCTGGAGAATGAAATACATGGCCCTAATTAAGAAATCCCAGCAATATATACCGAATGCAGACTTCAAGCTATCATTAAATTAACAATAAAATCAAACACGAAAGCAGTATTATCAAATCTGCCAATTCGAAAAAGGTGAATAGTGGAGAAACAGCAGATTCTAATTTAAACTCTGTGGTTGCATTCTTTTCTCAAACTGATATCAAATTAGCAAAATGCAAATAGAGTAGTACACACATTAGCAACTTCCCGCTGATAAAAAATTAAGAAACTAAATAAAAATGAAGTAACTTCGAACCTCAAGATTCCGAAAACTCAAAACATCCATGCGTTCCATAATGTCGTGGATCCTCCCAGGCGTGCCAATCAGTATGTTAGCTCCTTCCTCGTTAATTTTCTTGACGTCAGAATTCACTTCCACCCCACCAACAAGAAGCATGGACTTAACTTTGGACAAGGTCGAGATAAAAGGCTGTGCAACATGGTATATTTGTGATGATAATTCCCTAGTAGGCGATATAATCAGTCCTAACACCTGTTAAAAATCAATATTTAGTTCAAAAACTGTCCAAACCATAAACTATAACCGAATATTTACATCAACAGACAGCAAAAATGCATCAATCAGAAAGGGCAATAGAATCTAGATCATTAACCTCATGAGGTTTGGGAGAAGAGGACCGACGGAGAATTTCAACCACTGGAACCACGAAAGCGAGGGTTTTGCCAGAACCGGTGGCAGCGTCGACAGCGACGTCTCTGTGGCTGCATAGATTGGGTATGGTGGCAGCCTGAACTGGTGTACAGAACTCAAACCCGGACACGGAAAGGGCTTCGAGAACCTGGTCGGAGAGTGGAGGGTTGAGGTCGGAGAAGCGGGTACCGGTTAGAGCTCGGTTGGGGTTTGAAGCGTCAAGGGACGCCGGCGCCGCCATAGCTGTGTAAAAATTGCGGGTATCAGTTTGCTTGTAAACCTAGTACTCGCGTTAAATTAACAATTAATTTCCTTTTTTTTCCAAAATTTTCAAAGTGTCGTCAAATTATCTTAATTTTTATATAAATATATTTTAGGGTTCCATATATACATATCCACAAATCCCAAATTCCTTGACAATGGTAAACATGGTAAATCTTTAGCGTTAATGGTAATCGAAAAGTATTTATCATATTAACCATAGATTGAAGTCAAACATACGCAATCATGTAGACATGTAGTATATGAGTCAACAAGGAACCATCACAAAAAGTCACATACATATATGCTGGGTAAAACAACACATGCATCATATTATGCCCGTGTTTAACACAACTTTTTAACTGTTGTGCTTTGAAACACAACGGTTTTTAGTGTTTGGTAAACTTTCAAAAATAGAAGATGATCACATCGACTTTCAAAATAAGTGCTTATTGGTCAGTTTTGCTTATAATCACAACCATATAAGAAACAATTAGCAACCACATAAATGGTATCTATCGCTCGATAGTATCGCAGTACAATCTCTCCATTACATGACTTTGCCATTAGAGATGGTTTTGGTCATACATTCCCGTTCTTATTGTGGGATGTGATTTGAACTTTGCCACATATAAAGTTATGGTAGAAAAGTTACAAATAATTAATGATGAATTGGAAAAAAAAAAAAAGAGAAAGTGTACCATAAGTTATCATTTATGTGGTTGGTAAATAACCAGCATGACTGAATTAACATGAATTTCATCAAATTATATTTTTACTAAACTGAATTGAGTTGAATAATCTAAAGAAAAGTATAGCAAAAAGGGGTTTAAGTCCTTCAAGTTTGTAGTGGTATGATTTTTTATTTTGATAATTAAAATTTTACATCAAAAGTTAATAATCAATAACCATCAACCGAACACAATTTAAAGTCAATGTAACTAATATAAACAGGAAAAGTTTAAAAGTACATGAAGTAGGAACTATGTGGACAGTGTACACCAAACAAACCCAGAAAATATACCAAACTTTGTCGAACGACGCCGTTTGTTCTCGTTCGGTGCTCCGCAGTAAAATGCCCAGCGAAGTTTATTCTCTCGGCTATGTGTTGAGACGGCTGCCCCACCCGGCCACCCGATTCTTCTGCGACCCGGTCGGAACACCCCCATTTCCCATTTCGCGGGAACAACTATTCTGAGCTCATAATTTCTTCCAACGATTTAACTAATATTTCATCAATGCCGCACCTCACAAATTGGCTGTAATCGTGTTCGAAAAAACAACGACAATGGCCGCTCGGTCCTCCGTTTTCTTCCCCGCGCTTCTCATGGCAACGATTTTGATCCGGCTCGACTCGGTGCGCGCCGTCTGCGAGCTCAGCTACAGGGACCACAACAAGCTCTACAACTACAGCTTAGCTTCCCCACTTCACAAATTCCCCCACGGCGTCCTCAGCGAAGACGGGTATATTTCCCGATATCCTTCTCTGTAGCATGTGAATGTGATTATGGTTTTTCGTTTTGATTTTCAAATACGATGACGTGATTCATATAGCCGACCCCACACAGTGATGACTTTGAGCTAGGAATGTGTAGGGTAGTATTAGTGTAGCACAAATTGTAATATGACATCATTACTAGCTGTATCAGTGATTGTAGTTTTTACATCATCACTAGCTCTACTTTTTCTCTTTTTAGTCATAGATTAGGAGCAGTTTCAACTGTATTAGGTTAACTTTTATTCTGTTTTGATTCTAACGATAGTGCCTGGTTTGGTGATTTGCTGTTAGGTTTTACAAGGTAGCAGTTAATGAGACGGTGCTTTGGTTTCAGGTTGGCTCTATCAGGTTGCATTGTGATTCAATAATGAATTTTAAAGTTTTTCCTACAGAAGTAACTTCTTGATTTATGAATGCTGCACATTATTGCCAGTTACATGTTGAGAACGATCTAAGAACTGCAAACTTTCATGAACTCATTATGCCATACCTTTGTTTGTTTTTCTGATTATGTTTTATCTGTTTCGATTGTGCAGCTTTGTGATCTAATGCTGTTTAACCATGATCCTCCTGCCTGTATAGGCTGCGAGGTGAGTTCTTACTTCTTCCATAATTTGGGTGGTTCTTTTGAATATCCGAAGTTATATGTTCAGTCCCATGAATCAATGAGCTTGAAAATGCAGTACTATAATGTTCATCTAGTTTTGTCAGTTTGTGTTAAAGAATGATCATAATGTTGTAACATTGAGCTGTGATTTTCATTCCCACAACTCAGCAGACAATGAATGAAAATTTCTGTACCATAAACGTCTATTCCTTTTCTTCTTCTAATTTTTAGGATTGCGGTGGTTTATCACGCTGTGGCATGGGCTGTAGTGCATTAGCTTCAAATATCATTGGAGGTGAACAAGTCATTTAGCATTTTCATTTTGCCATATTCAGTATTTTTTGGATTACAGAGATGGCAGAGCTGTATTTTCATCATCAAGTTTTTTCTTTTTAACACTTATCATGTTTAGATGTAGATTTTATCTAGAGGTCTTCTGGAAAATGTCTCATTCTTTACGTGTGACACCTGTAGGTTATCCTGTATGTAACTCTATTGGACATGTAACAAGCACAACTGTTGAACCCATGGGTAAGTATGTTCTTCTGGTGATTTCATGCATTTTTGCTGTTTTCATAGATAGAGGTTTATATCAAATATATTTTAATTCATGCATTTTATTGAATTTATCCCATTTGTGCACTTTGGTGTGGCTAAGAAACTAGACTTATTTGACTGATGTCGTTGTTTGTTGTTTGGTTTATTTATCTGGCAGATACCAGTCAGCCACACATGGGTGTGGTCGTTAGGATGTCAAACAGTCAGCCACGAATGAACTGTTCACTTTCTGTAGCTGTCGTCTGTGATAATAATGGATTTCAAGTAAGCTATCGTCCTTAATTATTGGGTGATTTACTAGTCTCTTATACCTTATCATCTAGAATGTTCTGACAATGTACGCACTGATTTACAGGGTCCTCAGATAATTGAGAAATCTGGAACTTGTGATTATGTAAGTACTACGTCTGTCATTATGCAGTTGAGAGCGAGCCATTTATTCTGTGGGATGGGGTTGCTGGGTTTAAGACATTTTACTCTGTATTCAAGCAAATACTTGCAAGAACGTGGGTTTTATTGATGGGAGAAGTACCTGCTTATTGCTTCTTTTTTTGCACTTTCAATTTTAAGTCAGTCATTGTGGAGTCTTAGCCACTCCTCAAAATTTCTGATACTTTAACTTGGTGAATGAAGTATTCCATATCCAGCAAAGAGTTGGCAAACAATGATGAATAATGTTCTTTCTGCTATATGTTTTTGTTAAACGCAATCTGAAAATATTCCCAAATTTGCTTCTAGCATAGGATGTGCCACATATTTATCTTTACCTTTTGGCCACGTCTTACTATATATGTTTGCTGGTTATCCATAATAAGAGAATTATGATGTTTATTGTTCTGCTGTCATTTGGCGTATTTGCATTGATTAACTACTAGTCTAGTTGGGACGTGATTCCGCTTAATCTAGATTAAGGTTTCAGTTCCTGAATGAGGAAGTGGTTTTGAAATGCAAAGCTCATATCTTTTTTTCAGGCTACACGACTAAGGCATCCAGCTGGCTGTGCAAAGGTGATATCCTCAAGCGCAAGTGGATGGGGGTGGTTTGGATCTTTATTGCTTATGTAAGTTTTGGGGTTTTCAGGTTCTTCACTTCATACCTAGTTGGTATCTTTTGCGTATGTTTCCAATTATTTACATAAGGTTGTTCACTTGATGATTTTTTTTGTCTCTCAGACTGCTGTGCCTCTTTGGTTTGTATATGATCGTTGGCATTATCTACCGGCATTTCTTCTTAAATATCCAAGGAATAGATGTGAGGAGCCTGTCTATTTTATTGAACTATTAATTTTCGGCCTATTGCATGTAATTGTTTATCTTTGACGAGTTAACGACTAATTTCCTGCAATGCTCAGATGATCCCAAACTTGGAATTTTGGACGAATTTACCTCACCAAATTCAGGTAGTCTATCAATATTGAAGTAAATTTTGTAGCATCAGTTAAGGACCCCTAGATTCACGAAAGGGAATTATACTCCTCCCTTACGAGGCTGAGTCCTATTTCTTCTATTTCACTTAATCTGCCTTCACAAAGTTTTCAGAGTCATGGTGAAGTTCTTCTTATACCTTGTGTTTTTTTGCTTTGCAGAGTTCAGTAATGTCTTTAGTGCGGAGATATAGAGGACCTTCTGAAGGCCATAGGAGCTCCTATTCCCCTGTCGATTTTTGAAGAATGGAAAGAATTTCCGGGGCTCTTTCTTAAAAGCTATTATCATATATTTCCCCCAACGTTTCTCAGACCCAATCTTCCTGATCAGAGTAGGATTTGAGAACCTTTGCAGTATTGTCACCGTGCCTCTAACAGATGAAGTGGATGATCTCATCACACATATTATATACTGTATAGTCTTTCCAGCGGGGCTATGAAATTCTTTTGGTAGATTTTCTGCTTTCTGAGTTTTTGAAATGGTATGCAAGTAATTCAGTTCATTCTTGAATGCAGATATCATATTCATTGTTATTGGTAGTCGTTTCTTGATCATGTTCCTTTTTAGATGGTGATAGCTGTTTCTGTTATCTGCCTGTATACAAATTTTTTTTTTATACAATATATGGAGTATTTCTTTCTTCTTTTTCCTTACACTTGCAGTACTAGTTATCTCTTTCTGGTATACAAAAGTTGAGTTAATAATAGTAGATGGTTTTAAAAGGGGGTAATTTATTTGGAATATTCAAAAAGGAAAAATATATAACGTAAATAGGAGGGAAAGAATTTGCGGTACAAAATGAAGAATTTACAACGGTCTTCCAGAAATTAAGAATACAAATTGTAGTAGCTAAATCAAATGGTGTCGCTAACTGCCCGGGGTGGATTAGGTGAATAATTGCTAACTACTCCTTTAATGATACTTAAGATTGGAGTAACTTTTTAAATATTTTTTTAAAAAAAGAAAAAATTTCATTTCAAATTGCTAAAATTTTGTATTAACGGGAATGACCGCATAATAGTACGTGACTTGGAAAACGTAGAATGATGGTATACACTGACGCAAGAGTAAAGAAACTGACTTGCCATCTTTCTCACCCACCCTTGTCTTACAAGTAAAGCAAACATCATTAATCATGATTCCACCACAAGAAACTACACACACTAGCTTTTGCTGCTAAGATCCAGAACAAACCTGATTTTTAACATATTAACCATGATCATTCAATGTATCATTTATGATTTTGTTACTTACGTTTCACTTTTAAGATTGATCCTTTAGTACTAAGCATTATTATTTATGTCTCCATTGAGAATTTGTTTTTCGTATTTAGAAAGTCCAAGTGCCAGAGATAGTATACTTTGGTGAATATGAAGAATTGGGGACTAATACAAAACGTGCTTAAACAATATTTCTAATTACCTTACTTGAAAAATTAGCTCGAGCACATTTTTTTCAACCTAAATAAACTAAATTAAAATATAACTAAATAAATAAATTGAAACTAATTATACATGAATATTATGTAATTAGATGAAGTACAATTAAGTCAAAAAAAATTATGCAATATGATTACAGAACAACCACTCAACTCCAAAATATATAACACACACACAGTACTGAGATAATCGGCCTATTTTTTTTCAAACCAAATACACAACTAACCGCTGCCCAAAATTAACATGATATGAAGTCCTCCCCTGCTCCATCTTCTTCTCCGCCTCCTCCCACCAATAATCTTCTCCTGAAAAAACCGAGGTTGAATCCTCTTCTGCTAACCTTATTAGCCTTCATCGTATTCGTCACCGTCCTCTACAGCGAAGACTTCCGCTGCCTCTTCGGACAGCTCGAGTCGCGGCCGCATCCCAGAAAACACCCGGCGACGTCGTCCCGCGACACCGGTGTCGATATCTCACCCACCAGTGAGTGGAAAAACATGGTTTCAGTATTTTTATAATCGTAGAATGTTAATGTGTTTATGTGAATGTGACACTTTTTTCTCAAAAATAAATTGGTGGTAGAGAAGAATGGAGGAAAATTGCCATTTGCCGTCGGAGAAACTAAGGAAGGATGCGATGTGTTCAGCGGGAAATGGGTGTGGGATAAGGAAAACCGGCCGTTGTACGAGGAATCGGAATGTCCGTACATACAGCCGCAGCTTACTTGCCAGGAACGCGGCCGACCCGACCGGGATTATCAGTACTGGAGATGGCAACCTCACGGCTGTTCACTTCCCAGGTGATCATGACCACCATCATTTTTCTTCTCTCCTTCTTACTTATTGTTTTGGTGCGTTACATTTGACTTAATTTCTTTAAAAAAATCACTTACTAAACATTTACTTGGACATACTTATATACCAATCCGAAAGAATTAGTAATTGATAGTGATACTCCCCTCCGTTATAGTCAAAACTATTTAATTGATTTTTTAAATCAAACTGAGTTGAATTTGACAATTAATTTTTATTAATAAATATTTAGAATCGATGTAGCATCTATATTTTTGGATTAATTGATATGTATGTTTTCAAATTATCATTTTTATAGAAAAACTAAAAACGTATGAATGAAGATAATTATGGTTAAAGTCGACTCAGTTTAACTTTGAAAAATCAACTAAGTAGTTTTAGTTGTGACACAATTTTCTATTCAAAATGAGACAGAAAATAATAATAGTATAGTACCTGAATTAGCTGTATTGCGTTTAAAGGTTCTAAACGTAAATTTTAATAAGTTTGTAGTTACTAGTTAGCTCAACGGTTCAACATGCTTGTCGTTGATTGTTTGTCGATCGGCTTCATAGATAAGTTGATGATGCTAATTATGGTGGGATCCACTTTGAAATGGAAAGATTACTAGTTTTGGATTTCGCCAATAATGTTGAAAGCGTAACTATGACAAAAACGTCCGTGATTTTGTGGCTGAAATGTAATGCAATTTGTAGACTTTCTTTTTAATAGTTTCATTTTTAGCTTCTTTTGCTTAATAATTAATCAATAACGTCACATGTCTATTGAAGTTTGTGGAGAAAAGTTGAGACATCATGACGTTTCTTGATGATAGGATCAGATTACTATCACTTTTAGTATAAACATCATCATAATATTAAGAAACATCAAACTGCATTCCAATGAGGCATAAAGATACTTTTAAAAGATAATATAATACTAGATGTTACCTTATCTTTTAGTTTCATGCATTGTGTGAGGTTTAAAAATCATAGAATGCTTAAATTTCATACTCTCTAAAAGAAGTTGTGATGTTGAAAATGGGAATGCATGGAACAGTTTCAATGCAACAACGATGCTGGAAACGCTAAGGGGGAAGAGGATGATGTTCGTGGGAGACTCCTTGAACAGGGGTCAGTTTACATCCATGGTTTGTCTCCTTCAGAAATCAATCCCTGAAAATGCCAAATCCATCAAAACCAAGGGTTCCCTCACTGTTTTCACAGCTAAGGTGACCACCACATTTGTTTTTTCATATCATTTTTATAAAAACAAATATTAATCGTGATAATTATAGTATATAGATTGATTAATTTAATCACTATTCATTTTGAACATGTTCAGGAATACAATGCGACGGTTGAATTTTATTGGGCGCCATTCCTTTTAGAGTCGAACTCAGACGATGCAATCGTGCATAGAATATCAGACAGATTGGTTCGCAAAGGTTCGATCATAAAACACGGCAAGCATTGGAAAGGAGTTGATATCATGGTCTTCAACACTTATGTCTGGTGGATGACCGGACGAACCTTCAACATATTGTGCGTATTTTAAAATAAATTTGTATTTTCGAATTTAAATTTTGATTTAACCAATGAATGGTAATCATGAAACAGGCAAGGATCTTTTGAAGATGATGAAGAGAAGAAAGAGATAATAGAAGTTTCAACGGAGGATGCATATCGAATGGGAATGAAAACAATGTTGAGATGGATTAAGAGAAACATGGAGCGTAACAAGACCAGAGTCTTCTTCACTAGCATGTCTCCTTCCCACAGCAAGTGAGTTAAAAACATGCTTAACTTGTTATTTACAATTTGTATTCAAAGAAATCGATGAAGAATTTGGTGTTATGGCACAGGAGCATAGATTGGGGAGGTGAACCAGATGGGAACTGCTATAACCAAACGGAGATGATATCGGACCCAAACTACTGGGGATCAGACACCAGAAAAAGCATAATGCAAGTCATCGGACAAGAATTCAGAAAAACAAAGGTCCCCATCATTCTTCTCAACATCACAGCGCTCTCAAATCACAGAAAAGACGCACACACTTCGATTTACAAGAAACAGTGGAGTCGGTTGACCCCGGAGCAGCTAGCAAATCCGGTCAGCTACGCCGACTGCACTCACTGGTGCTTGCCGGGGCTCCAGGACACATGGAATGAGCTTTTGTTCGCTAAACTATTCTATCCTTAGTGCAGAGATGATGCAGAGAAATTTCAGATATCAAAATGAAATGTAGAGAGACTGCATTAGAAATTCTTTGTCCGAAAATGGGCTTGTGAATATCAGTATTTGAATTTGAGATCAAACTTGAAAAACATGACTACTACAAGTTCAGCTGGAAAATCCTTTAGGTTATTATTTCAAAACTTCTGTTCTCAGCTAACTTTTGGTGAACCTTAAAAGCATCCATATTTCTTTCTTCTCAAAACATCTATGAAACATAAGAGAGGTTTCTGATGCGGGCAACTAGGGTTGGTTAGCTAGAGTGTGACAAGATCCGACTTGCCGGATCTGCATCGAATCGGAAAAGCACAATTTGGGGAAATTGTACAAACTGTAAAATATCTAATCAACTACACATTTGTGATCCTTCATCAGAAGCGATAACCGCTAATTGTTCACTCTCTTTCTATTTATACTAATTCCCAGCTTACACCAAATGAGCTCGCTGCAGTAGAAGCCACACGGTCAATCCCTTTCTGACTTTAGATAGAAAAGACTCTTTTGCCCTTTGGTTCATGACAAACCCTCCCTGTTGAAATCAAGCTTGTCCTCAAGCTTGGATAGATGAAATGATTCTGTTGCAATTGGAAGAGTTGACCAAACTTTTGGTAAAACTCATCCTTCCCAGCATTAGGTTTAGAGTTGCAAGTTCCAGATTGTGTCTGATTCATCAATGTAAAACAGCACACCTTTCTTGACTTTAGGTGATATATTCCAGCTGCCAAACTCCAATTATCACCACAATTCCTTTCTTGTAGACAAAGTCTACCAAACTCAAATAAACAATCATTTTCCATGTTGATAAACTGCAGAATGAATAGCTTAAGCCATGCATCAGAACATAGCTTCATTAGCACTCCAGCAGCTTTGCACCTGAAACTTTTTTCACCATCTTCAGAGCTGTGTACGAGTGCTCCCAGCTCAATTTTGAAACCACAAACTACAATACTCCTCTTCCTAAAATTGAATAGCCATGCCATAATTTCCCACCATCTGTTATAAACAGCATTGCCTTTATTGCTGATTGTTGCACTACTGCTGCTGTAAGATTCATCTGCAACAATTTCCTCCAGCAAACTGAGTAGAGAAGCTTACGAATGGTCATAAAAACCAACATTTATGAAGCAAAGACCATCATTTTCTGGCCATGGAGCTGATACTGCAGCAACTTGAAATTGAGGTCGTGTTTTGTTGAAGCTGTAGCAGCTTAAATACAGCAGGGCGACAGATAAGCAAGCTCCAGTAAAATCCGCCAATGATCCAGAATTCGAAGGATGCATGAACAATTCCTTTTCTACAAATTCCCAAATGACCTCTTCAACTTGAATCCAATCAACTTTATCATTCATACTACAACAATCCCAAAACCTTGTTCCTCCCTTAAATGTTGTTACCATTTTATCCCATGAACATGACATATGCAAGGACTGAAGAAGTACATGAGTGAAATTCAGCTCATGGAGAGTGATCATTTCTCTGAAATTGTGTTTCAAGATGATGGAACCACTCTTAAATGCAGTAGCAAACTTATCCCATGACCTGTAAAATTCCTTGGTTTGAATGCAACAAGTCAAGCTACAAGTCAAGCTATCTCTTAACTTGCAGAATATATTTCTTGAATGCCTTAAACGTTGCTGAAAATCTAAACTCTTGTCTCCCTCCTTTAGAATCAGCTTGTCCTCAAGATGTAGCTTCCAAATTTCAAAATGCACCATGTATGCGCCCAGTTCCTGTGCAATGACAACAACACATTCCTCGATACCAATGATTTTCAATTCCACTGTAACCTTTCTCCGTTGTATCTGCTGATCTATTGAATCAGAATCTGCCCATTCAGTACCACTGAGATCATCTGAACAAAACCATGATATCTCATTCCTCATGTTAGATATACAACCTTCTGAATATTGTAGATTACCAGAAATTGCAGTAAGTAACTCCTCTGCAGTAACAAACATAATACCTCCAGCGTCAAATATAATTAGATAAACTTCTGACTTCTCTGTAAAACAAAGCTTAGCCTCAATATACTCATCACCTCCAGGATCAAAACACCTTACAGATTCAACAAAGACCATATTGTTATCACTCGGTTCAACACTTTCAATCTGAACACAACAGTGGCCCTTGCATCCACATAAACTGAGCACTCTATTCCATGTTGTACAGTCTTTGACATCCAACTTAAAAGCACAGACTCTTCTTAGATCATCCACTACAATGCCAGGATCATAACACATTAAAGGTTCAGCTTCTCTTCTGTAGTTATCATTCATCTTCACATTTTCTATTGAAATCACAGCAACTCCAGATAATGACTTAACATCATGACAAAAGCAAAGATTATTCAAATACTCCCCAGATGTATCAAACAATCTTATACCTTCTGAGTCTAACCCCTTCTCCTTATAAAATACAGAACCTCTACTAAACTTCTCACATATACCAGGGTCAAAACAAGTGACAGACTCAATAGCAATGGTATCCATATTATGCATAACTATAGGCACGAAGGCTACTGTATTCCCATTCAAACACTTAACTGCTTCATGCATCACTACTCTCTCACTCACAGAACCAACACAATCTGAATTCTCTTTTAGGTTATCAACATATGCAGATTCAATGTTTGGTACAACTTTCATTATAGGCTCAACAAATTCAACATTGTCCAGAGAGGTGAGATCACTGTTACCTGGAGAGTGTTCAACAAGAGACAGTGCCTCGAACTCATCATCGGAATTCGGAGCCAGGCAACTTTCATCCATTTCTACAATTTCGCCAGAACCAAAAGTAACAATCAGGAACTCTGAGAAGTCGTCCCAAGACAGTATACATCCATCTCTTCGACCTATCATCTGCAAAGCATGTAACCAATTTCTAGAGTTTTCATGCATATATCCTTCTGCAATGGCAATTTTATCCCCTTCTGGTGTCGAATTTGCCTCGAAAATAAGGTTGAATCTCCGAAGCCAGTTTCTAGGATTTTTACCACAGAAAACAGGAGTGTTTTCTTCGATGATCGGAATCTGCAATATGACGCCAGCAACCTTCGCCAGAGAGTTCTCATCGGAAGTTTGCACCAGAGAATTCCCTAGGGTCTTCAACCTCTGCCACTGCTGGCGGATGTCCTCTACGACCTGCTGCACCCAAATTTCCTCTTCATGTGCCCTAACTTCAACACGCCCCGCTTCATGCTCCAGCATTCTCCGACGAGCTTCCCAATTTTCTACCAGAGAGCTACTGTGCGCTACGGACCACAAGGAACTCAAGTGAGTTCGCAAATGCTGCCTCCGGAATAGCGCACTCTTCTTCCAGAATCGCCAGCTATGCAACGCACTCTGCAATTCGTTACTTAACTCCATCATAGCTTCTTGGTCAACAAACTTAACAGAAGAAAACGCCGATGACGCCACTGAGTGTCTCGCCAGAGTATTTCCTATATCCAAAGTTACACGATCCACACCTCCGATCACCGTTTGTTCTCCATGTGATGGCTTTGGATCTGGCGGTTCCGCCGCTGGCCTTATAGGCGGCGCCGCCGTTAGTTCAGCGAACTCCACCTGTATCATATGCTCCATTGATACCTGCAACACCTGCATCGCTTGCTTGAATTCCTGCAATGGCGATATAATTGCAGCTCGCACTTCCAGTATCGTTGAATCCAGCTTCGACAGAAACTCCGCCTGAGCTTGATGCAACTCCGCTGGAACTTCTTTGAGGTCTCCTTGCTTCGATCGCGTTTCCGCCATGGATGCCGAGGAGCGCCCTCGCTCTGATACCAATTGACAAGATCCGACTTGCCGGATCTGCATCGAATCGGAAAAGCACAATTTGGGGAAATTGTACAAACTGTAAAATATCTAATCAACTACACATTTGTGATCCTTCATCAGAAGCGATAACCGCTAATTGTTCACTCTCTTTCTATTTATACTAATTCCCAGCTTACACCAAATGAGCTCGCTGCAGTAGAAGCCACACGGTCAATCCCTTTCTGACTTTAGATAGAAAAGACTCTTTTGCCCTTTGGTTCATGACTGGTTCATGACAGAGTGATGGGTATTGGGTCAAAATAACCCATCGGCCCAACCCAATTCAAAGCGGCACAAAGCCCGCCTAAACCAAATCCACGAAATAAGTCTCTTCTAGAACAAAAAACACACATTTCAGGGGACCTATAGTAAGAACACTGATGCTTCAATAAAACATTCATTACTTATACAATAACTCATTACTTAAACATATATATTATGTTGTCATAAATTCTTCTCAATTGTGATTAATTTATATACACTCCATATGATATAACTTACATTGATCCTACATTGTGACAATTTTCAAACCCAATTGCTATATGCAGGACCATTTTTCTCATGCAAGATCGGTTTTTTACATTGAGTAGTTTTTTTGCCTTTACAATAAAAGGGGCATTTTGGTAAAAAATGGTCCTGCATAAGAAAAATTGTCCTGCAGTAGCAAATCCCTTTTCAAAACATCTAAACATTATATAAGTAATGATCAAATCATCAATAGTAGATCATAATGAAAATTAACATAAAAAAGTTATTAAAAAGCTTAAATTCTGAAGTTATATATACTTATTAGTGTTTTTTACAATCATATAATGTTTATAAATGCTCCCTTGCTTATTATATTTACATATAATCACGTTTCAAAGTTTTTTTAAAATTATCGGGGTCAATTGAGTATTTATAGTTCAATTGATGGCCTTAAATTCGATTCTTTTCACTTCCATTTACACGAATCATACAAATAAAATAACATAATACACGTAAAGATTTGACAGCAAATCATTTGGGTCAAATTGAAATTTATTAAAAATATGTAGTTCCTTTTTAATATTTCAGAAAAGTTACGGGGTATAAGTGCAAAAATAAAAATTATTATCTAGCCAATATTTTTGATTTATATAATTATTGATTTCAAACAAACCACCATCCAAATTTTATATGTTTTACTCTACTTTAGTTGGATATAAATAATTTTAGATTAGTTTAATTGAAATAATTTCAATTTGATTATTTAAATATCAGTTACGAATAAACTAAATTAAATTTAAACATACAATGAAATTGATTCCAATCGGTGTCATAAAACTCAAATAAATTTAAAGAAAATAATAAAATTTATCCAAATAAAGAATATAATTTATTCCAAAATTCAATTATATATCATATTATAATGTATTTATTTAAGTTTGATCTCAACCATTAATATATTCCATCAACACATCTCAACCATTAAAACCCCATCTTATATACCCATCTTAAACCCTTCCCCCTAAATTCATCTTTTGTTTTTATCGTGAAAACCTATCTTCTTCTTTTCCGCGATCACATCTCTTGAGTCTCAAACCCAAAAAACTTCTTCCGCCCGAATCGCTCACTAAAGCCGAGATTCTACCTGGAGCGAGGGCGCTGTCGATCGTGGATAACCAGCATTGGCGATTTTATTGAAAGTTTATCAGCTTGCCGGGAATCCATATTTGGTTCGGCGGCGGAGCAGATACAATTTAATTCTTCACCGTGGAGTGATGTGCCTCGGCCTCATCTATGCAACCACAACAATAGATGCACACTGATTTCACTGATCCTTAGACATGGTTCTCAAGTAAGATCCTCACCAGTTTTTTGTCAATTCCCTTGTATTCTCTATGGTATTGATTTGCCCTCTTAAATTAGTTAGGTTCGATTCGTCATGCTTTAATTAGGGTTTATGTATCTGATTGTTGATTCATGGAAGCTCTATGTGATGGTTATTATGGAAGGATCACGAACAAAGAAGGTATACACTAAACCCTAACTACACTACACAACAATTTTTCTCCAACAAGAGCTAATTTAACCATCATAGCAGGTTACGACTCAAAGCCGCCCCATTTGACTGCAACTCTCTTGTTTTACAGGAAGGAGCCCCATATTACAATTAAATGTCAAAAAGACCCACAACCTTCAATTTTTTTGCTTCAATTTGACCCATGGCTAACTTGGCCTTTATCGTTTACAAACCGTTAAATATTGGTGGTAGAATAGTATTTTTTAAAAAAAAAAAATTAAAACCATCAGTGGTGGGGGGTATTTATTTGGGTCCCCAACCCCTTCATAGCTCAAAAGATTGTCCAAATGTGTACAATGAGTGTTACAATGAAATTATGGGAAGAAACCAATAGTCCAAGAAAACCCCTACCGAAGTAGGATGAAAAAACTTGGGAAGAACAAAATCTTTTGAGACTATAGTTAGTAAATTCTGATCGATATCTACTCAGCCAATCCAAGTTAGTGTTCAAACTGTCTTTCGACAAGTCGCTAACACAGGTGTGCCATGGCGAGGATATGTGATCTGAATTCACTAACCAAAACAGTTGTAGTGCAGTAGAAAGTGCATGTCCAGATGCTGTTCTGCTTGACAGGAGCCATGACATTTGGATTGGTTGGGATATACACCTCTGCATGGCATTGAAAGTTGTGGTTCTTGAGTGCTTTCTGTGATACCACAAGGCCTTATGGTATTTTCCTGATCCAGCCGACCATTTGTTCTGACTAGCAATGTGTTGTATCCTGTAAAAAGAATCAAAGCACCAGTAAAATGTTCTAGGCATTTTCAGTTAACTCTGAGGTATGGGAATTCTCTACTATCCAAAATAACCAATCCTTTGATTGCTCTAGGGAGGTTCAGATGATTAACATCAATTAATGAAATTTAAATTTTTTAAAAACGGCTGCAACTGAGTTTGAACCTAGTCTGCCATATCAATAGACAAACCTCCTACCACTAACCACAAGGAATTCACATTTGCTGTAATTTTCAATACACTTTTTTTGAAAAAAAATTATAATTTATGCACTGATGTGCTTTGTTCATCACTTGCTAAAAATATGTGCGGCATTTTCTATAAGTTTAAACTACTCATTATGAGGCAATTCGTGCGACATTTTTCTATAAGCAATTCGTGCGGCATTTGCTGCACGTTTGTGTGAGTGCAATTCAGGATTAATAGTACATAACATGGGTTTGAAAATTGAAATTAGATACCGACTGGATGTGCATAGATTTTCTTGCCTATCTTAAATTATTTGTTTGAATGTGTATGTTTTGTGCAAATATTTGCACATTGTATCATGCTTATTGATGGAGTTTTGCACATAATCGTCGGAGTAAATCGTGGAGGAAATAATGTTTTTTTTAATGGAATAAATTATTTTTTGAATAAATTGTGACTAACCGGTAGGGATATCATGTTTGAATGGAAGAATAATTTTTCTTTTTTCTTTTTCGAAACTTATATTGGAAATAACAGAGATTATTATTAGTGACCCGACAATTATTTTTTTGATGTTTTTGCAGTAGGTTTCTTGGGTGATCATGAAGAGAAAAATGCTTGATTCAGTTCAAGATTTCCAAGTTTAGTACTCTGTCGCTTCCACTTCGGCGACTACATCGATTTTCTCGCCTCTGCCAAGCCAGGCAATGTCAACGATCACGCCCACTCACGGTTGTTGAAAAAGTACCACGTAGGAGAGAACGACTGCCTGTCTTTGACGGTCTATTCGATTTTTCCCAGGTCTCCACCGGCGGTTCGCTGGGAACCACAACCTCGCTTTACCGAAGGGAAGCTGAATCGCCATCAACTGGGTCGGCGGGCTTGATGAGAGCACATATCCACTCGATCCTTAAGGTAAGTATGGATTCAATCCAACTAATATATTTTTGGTATTTTTGTGCTTGCAACATGTAATTCATGTGCGTGTTCAACGTTGTTTTGCATTTTTGAGGTGTTTTGGTGGATATATTGGTACCCCGTGGAGCACGTGCGGATAAAGGACATGCACGTCTTCTCGCACGTAGTAGGCGAAACCGAGGTGGTGTATGATTGATACCAAGAAGCCACACCAGGGTATTACGATCATTCAGAATTTACTTGTCTTTGTCTTTTGTGTAGTTTAAATGCTTTTGTTTAAATGTGCATGTTGTGCAAACTTTGGATGGCATCCAATACTTGTATATGGTTTACTTTTATTTTTAGAATCTTATTCTATTTTTTTATTTTTTTTTGTAAATTTTAGTGTGCATAACAAGATTACTTGAGCCAACAACACCTATTAAGCACACACGTCCTCTGCACATACTACCACAAGTTTAGCACGTGCAAAGTACACTCATATATTCGTTAGCCAGACATTTATATAAATTGTCTACTGCTATAGTGTGAGGAGAAAACATCCAATCCCAGGTTGATCTGCATCAACCTATGGAAAATTTTGAATTAGGTGAAGAGGAGATTGTATAGAAGAATGGTGATCCCACGTATGTACTTTTGTTGGATTTTTCTTGGACCAATTGTATGTTTTTTTTGAGACTTTGAGATTCAAGGTTTAGGAAGCCAAATAAATATCCCTCCATCAATGCTGGTTTTAATAAAAAAGGAAAAAAAAGAAGAAGAATGGTGATGGATTATTTGTGCCAAGTGGTAGCCTGGTTTATTTTTGCATATCGCGTTTGAATTTCCAATGATGACGCGTGCTTGGATCAGTATCTTTTCCTCGAATTTTGAGTGATGTCCGAGGGATGATTGGAATCGGTCGAGACCCCGACGAGGCTCATTCTGTTCGTCCGAACCTGCAAAACAAAGTTTCGGAGCTACCCGAAGGTAGCAACTCCAGTGTAATGATGAGATTTCAAGTATTGAAAAGAGGCTAAAACCCTAATGGCAAAAGTTTAGAGTGAGTGAGCATTCTTGGTGTTATTGATTTCTTCCCGTATTTATAGTAGATGCCTACCTGCAGGATTAATTCCCCATCCTCTCCTCTAGATAAGTCACCCCTCTGTACTATAGCGCATCCGTCTCACGTGCCTATACCACCGAATCAGTATCATCATACATGTAATTGGTTATTTTTATAATAAAAAAGTCAAATTGGATGCCAAATCCACTCATTATAATCGTTTCTGGGTAGTACCAAGAATGAATTTGTTCAAAAGAATAATAATTTACATATAAATCAATAGACTTGCTATATATATATATATATATATATATATATATATATATTACTACTCCCTCCGTCCCAACTGAAACTGCACACTTTTTAGTCAATTTTTCCTGAGCATGTTTGACCGTAAATTGTAATTGACATATGTGCTATAATAGTATCATATGGGATATAGTTAGATTCACAATGCGCTCTATTTTTTAGCTATAAAATATTTAGATCATAATAACGTATAAAAATAAAGTTATTCACGGTCAAACATGCTCTGAAAAAATTGACCAAAAAGTGTGCAATTATGGCTGGGATAGACTAATATTTTTATCTAAAGTTCGATCTTATTATAAATTACGGTGAGAAAATCTCGTTAACTCATCAAACAATATTGCTAAATAGGAAAAATTATAATAAAGAAAAAACACATACTACCTTGGTTTTGTTTTATTAATTAGTGCTCAATTATTCATCCTAGTTTATATTGCATATTTGACTATAAATTCGAAGTACTATATCATATAGTTTTGAAATTTTTTTCTTAATATTAAAATTTTAAATTTAGTTAACATATGTAAGACCATGTTTACCAGACCTTATCTGTAGATCAGTTCAGTTCAATTCAATTCAGTTCAGTTCAGTGAAAATGTAATTTGATGAAATTCAGGTTAATTCAGTCATGTTGATTCCATTTTTCAATACATCAATTTTTACTTCAGTTCAGTACATCAAGAAATAAACTCTAGTAAACAGGGCCTAAATGATCAGACTTACCATCAAATAATATTTTTGCCTCAAACATGTGTCAATATAACAAAATCAGAGCATAAATTAATACACTCTTATATCCATCCAAACCCTTGTGGCCTCAAAGTCTCAAACTGCAACAATTTGGTCAAAAGTTTCGTGTAGCCACACATTATTAAGAAACCTAGGGGTGAATATTGTGGAATATTGATACCCTAAGCTAAAACAGAAGTTTGGAATTCCTTCACCCCACCCAAAAAGAACATTTAAAAATGCAAACAATAATACAATTAATACCAACATGAAGGAATTCTGGGATCTTTTGTTATTTAGCGTATGGAAATGGAATGGATATAATATAATTATTTAGTCGTACGACGACGAGTCCAAGTTTAATTTATATTGACAAAGTAATGTTCAAGTTGCAGGACTTCAGTCTTCAGTGCTAATTATATCATCACTTACGATCTTCTTCTTTTTACTACCAAGTTAATCTTGACTGCTTCCTCTTTTCTTCGGAATTTTTGATTAACATAATTGATACGGTAAGATAATTGGTACTATACGATAGTAATTATTTTTTGATCGTGGAACAGTCCTGTTAGGCCCTATTTACTAGAGCTTATTTCTTGATGACTGAGCTGAACTGAATTGAATTAAACTGAACTGAACTGAACTGAACTGAAGTAAAAATTGATGTATGGAAAAATGGAATCAGCATGACTGAATCAACCTGAATTTCATCAAATTGCATTTTCACTGAACTGAACTGAACTGAACTAATCTACAGATAAGCTCTGGTAAACAGGGCCTAACAATTGAGATGATTTAAGTTGATTGGTTTACCAATTTACGAATTAGTTATTTTGCTTTGTAAATAGGTCTGATAATGCTTGGCGCATGATTTATCGTTTCAATCCCAGATTAAATACATTATTATGCAATTTAATAAACATGTTTGTCATTTGAAATCTATGTTCACCTACCGTCGAAACCTCCATTAACGATTATAAACTGAATGAGGGATGATTGTGCCAGTTTAATTGAGGTGATTTTCTAAGAAAATGGATGAAAAACTTGATTTAACGGTCAAGTTGAAGAAGAAGAAGTGTGTTTATAAAAAAAAAAAAAAAAAAATGGTTCTCTCACTCTCTCTCCAGAAAAACCGAGAGCTAAGTTTCCTCATCAAGCTTTAAGCTTGCGTTCCGCAGTACTTCACATCAAAAAGGGAGTGGATATCTTCTTCACAGGTTGGATTTATCATACAAAAATTAAAAATAAAATAAAAAATTACAAGGTTTCATTTGGTTTTATCCAAGAATTGAGGGTTCAGCATATTTCTCGTCTTTTGGACTTATACGGTATAGTTAGGCAGATAATATAGAGAGACGGTTTGTTAGGGATAGTCAGGCTAATCAAAAGGTGAAGAAATCAACGGTTTAGATGCTGTTTTAGAGCTCACGGAATACAAACAGGTTTGGCTCAGTGGAGCAATATTTTAATTTCGTAATTATGGATATTGGAGCTGGTTATAGAACCGAGACGGAATATGGAGGCGGTAGTGGGGGAAAAGTAAGGAAAACAGATAATACTCAGACTTGGAACAGGACCTTCCACACAAGTCGAGGAAATACAAGACCTCACAGTAGCCAAATATTCCCTTCACTTTCACATCAACAGATATCGTCTAGTTTTGGAGAAATTTCAAAATCTAAGCTTTTGCAGAATAAAGTCATGCAAGGTCGGATCTCGGAGCCGAATTCACCTTCGGCTCACACAGAGTTTGGTTTGGAATTTTCAGAAGAGATGAGAGATTCAAATATAAATGCTCAGAATCTTTCTGAAATCTTTCGTCACTCAAGGATGGGATGGGAGTTACAAATTGATCAGGATGACATAGATGAAGTGGTGGAAAGAGAACAGAACTGTGTCTTAGCAGTTTGGCTTGATGATAGAGATTTTGCAAGATGGAGGATGGAGCAGTATCTCACTACATATTGGGTGGATTTCACAGCTACGGTAATTCACTCTTTTCGTAACTTTTATGTCATCAAGCTAGGGACTAGACAACAAATGCTTGCAGTACTACAAAACTCCCCGTATTCAGTGGCGGGAGGGTTTTTAGCAGTTCGTAGATGGGGTGCTGGGATTTCTTTACCTAGGGTAGTGGTAGAGAAAGTTATGATTGGAGTAAGGATTCATAATTTACCAGCTGAATGTTATAGCTCCAGGGCAGCAAAAAAGATAGTGCATTGGGTAGGAGAAAGAGTTGATGCTGAATTATATTCTGTCCCAGCTGTGAACATCAGATACCTTAGGGCCAGGATATGGGTTAATCCCAGGAATCCACTTATTCCAGGATTTTATGTTCGCATGCCAAATCAGAAAAGGTTCTGGATTGAATGTAGGTATGAGAGATTGCATAAATTCTGCAGGAGGTGTGGCAGAATTGGTCATCCAATGAATAGATGTCCAATTATTGATAATTTGAGACTGGTACAATTCTTGGACAGGAAAATTAAGGAGCATAATGCTTCTAGAGGAACTAGGTTGGTTTATGATCAGTCCAAGGATATGTTCCCAGCTTATATGCGTGCTCATGCTCACAGACCTCAGCGAAGATCAACGAGATTTCCGGATGGTTTTCTGGAATTTCAGAATGATTATTTTAGAGATACTCCTGAGGAGAACATTCTTGATGGTTTTCAGTTCTCTATGCCTGATGATGCAGCATTACCTTCAGAGGATTTTCCTCCAGGAGATCATGCTAGTGGGAGTGCAAGCTTTCAACAAGAACAATATGATGAGTTCTTTGGCAGGCAACCTCCTCCACCACCGCCACAGCAACATCTTGGGGAACAAAATGAAGATATGATGCCAGAGAATCAGTTGCCAAATGGATTTCTTTCTGATAATGAGCAGCAGGATCTGATTTTAGAGAATGAAGACTTTGATCATCCTCATCATATGGAGATGATCATACAAGAACAGACTGGGATAAAGAGACAAGGGAATGTTATGGAGGTCAACATGGAGGGGGGTACAGAAAGGTCATCCAAAAGAGTCTCAAGAGAGAAAGTGGGGGTTAAGACACAGAAGGAATTACAGGCCTCAGAAGGTAGTCCTCCTTCTCAGTTACATCTCTCTCAGGATTTGCTACCTCTTAATCTCATGGACTCTAGTATGGATCATACTATCTCTTCTATTAATGATATAATAGAAACTCCCATTTATATCATAAGGGGTGGTAGAAGAGGTGAAAGGGGAGATGCTTTTGCTACTGCATTAGACATAAAAAATGATGAGGTCAGGGAGCTTTGGAATGTTCAAGGGCCATTTAATAGTGGTCAAAATAGAAGGTATAAGGAATTTAATGCAGAAGCTGAGCTGTTAGAAAATGAAAGTAGAGCTGGAGTTCACAAGAAGAAGAGAAAATTGTCTGATGTAACCCTAGATGGAGGGACCCACAGGGGAAATGAGAAAGCCAATCAGCTCTTTTTGAGTGGAGGTTTCATTAATCAACACATGAAGGGCTTGAAAATACAGGAATCTTCTAAAGATGAGGCAACAGATAAGGGGAAAGGTAAACTTCCTAAACCTGATGATAGGAAATCAACTTCACATAGGCAGGGATCAAAGGGGAAGGGATGCTTTAAGAAAACTCTGGGGAAGTTTAAATGTAGTGGTGCCTGGAGAAAGGGTATAACCATAAAGTGTGATGAGGTTGACACGGTGGAGGCCATTACTAAGTTTACTAAAACCAGAGAAGTGCAACAGCATCAGAAACATGAGGGAGGAGATCAAAATTGGGAGAATGGCACAGATGCAAGGAATAGAGAAAAAACAGAAACTTATATTCAGGAGGAAAAGGAAAAAGGGAAAGAAAAGATTGATCAGACAACCTCTTCAGTGAAGAAAAGAAAAACACCTGATGTTTCAAATGTCATTACTGATGAAGAGGAGGAACAGGAGAAATGGAATACAATGCTAGCTTATGGGAAGTTAGGAAATGAGCTCAGCAGGAAGAAGAGAAGATTTCAGGATGTACTTATATCTTGTTGCATTGCACCCATTTCAGAGGAGTTTATGTGTCTTTCACAGGGTTTCCAGGCGGTTGTCCCAAATCAACCGCAAAACCTTCCATGACGACTCTAAGCTGGAACTGTAGGGGCATGAACAGTGTCCCTAAGAAGCGGGCGATCAAGCGCCTGCTGAAGCAGTGTCAGCCTCAGATCCTTTTTCTAATGGAGACAAAAATGATGGAACAGGAATTTTCTAAGTGGAAACAATGTACTTATTTTAATTCCTCTTTTGTTGTTAATCCTCTTGGAACTTCAGGAGGTTTAGCAGTTTTATGGACCAACAATGTTACTATCAATGTTTTTTGATGTAATATTTTCTTCTATTAAATTGCTCAAAAAAGTTCATACAACTGATTTGGCCATCACTCTAAGCCAAACATTCAACGGATATAAATAACTAACCAAAAGGAGAAAAACAACTATTCTACAGCCATATGAAATGCAAGTGGCTATGATCATAACTAGTTCATCAAGATATTGCTAGGATTTTAGAATAACTATAATGTATGCGCTTCCATTCCATCTGTCCTTGCATATATTGCAAAATCTGCATCCACCTTTGGAGCTTTGGTGTCTTCAACGTTCCATTTCTGTCTCCAACTCGTATATGATTAAGGGAAATTCCACCATAGCATATCTGTGAATTGACATGTCAAAACACAAGTCTGCCCTGGTTCATTTCCCATAGAAACCATATTATCCATTATGTAGCCTGGTCTGAGTATGCTTATAATCTTTTTCGATCCAGCCCGTCAAGTCTTTAGATAGTGTCATGGGCCAAGGTTGGGTAACTGGTTTTTATACCTGCAGCCCAACACCTCTGAAATACCAAAAGGTAATCAGTGCGGTACCTACGACATATGTACAAGTTTCATACTAGGGATATATCCCCACAACCAATCCGTCAAGTCTTTAGATATTGTCACGGGCCAAGGCTGGGTAACTGGTTTTTACACCGGCAGCCCAACACCTCTGAAATACCATAGGTAATCAGTGCGGTACCTACGACATATGTTACTATCAATGTAATAGCTAGTAGTAAGAACTATATTTTAGCTAGATGCTCAGATGCTGCACAGGTGATATGGCTGCAGCTGTTTATGTATGGAAATCCTGAACGCATGCTAAGGAAGCAAGTCTGGGAGAGTCTGTTGCTATTACCCAGCATTTTGGATTATCCATTGTTTATTATAGGTGACACTAATCAAGTGTTATCTCAGGAGGACAAGGTAGGTGGTGTGCCATTTCAGAATACAGATAGCATTATAACGCTCAAACATGTTTTGAATCAGCTAAAGGTTCAAGAGCTCAGGAATGTAGGACAATGGTACACATGGACAAACAATAGGGAAGAAAATGATTGTGTCTATCAAAGGTTAGACAGAGCATTTATAAATCATTCTGCATCACAACTGTTTCCATTAGCACATACTAGGACATTGGCTATATTAGCTTCTGATCATAGTCCAATATTGATGGAAAGACATGCTAGACAGACAAATAGGAAGCATGTGATCAGATATGAGGCTTTTTGGGCTAACCTAATGCCACCCCAGCAAATCCTTAATAGAGTTTGGAACATGTTTCCAATATCAAATGGGATAAATGCAGCACAGGAACTGTCTAAGACTCTCAGAATTTCTTTGGATTATTTGTCAAACTGGAGTTGGAAAACTTATGGGAATTTTGATAAACTCATTACTCAAAAAACTAGAGAGTTGGAGAATTTGCAAAGTGGTCCAAATATTTTGCACATGAAACAACTTGAGAGACAGTTGAGATTAGAAATTGCAGACTCTATAGAGAAGCAGTGTGATTATTGGCAGCAAAGAGCTACAAGTAAATGGGGTAAGTTGGGAGAGAGGAATAATTCATTTTATCACAAATGGGCTACGGTGAACAAAAGGAGAAATCAGATTAGCTCTATACAGGATGATAATGGACATGTGTTTACAGCAGAAGCAGACATCCAGATGAAGTTTCAGCTTCAATATCATGCTTTGTTTTGTGATCCTGAGTTTTACCCTCCACAGATGATGAACATAGTTGATATGGGATACTGTATGAAGCAAACAGAAAATCACTTATCAGAGGAACAACTCAGACAGCTTAATGAAACTTTCTCAGGAAAGGAGATTGAAGTAGCATTATCTCAAATGAAGTCTTGGAAAGCACCTGGTCCTGATGGCTTACCTGCAGGTTTTTTCAAAACTCACTGGAACTTAATTGGTGTACAGGTTAAACAAGTCATTCTGGATATGCTTAATGGTCAAAAGATGCCAGATGAATGGAATATGACAAACATAATTCTTATTCCAAAGAAGACAGCAGCTGGCAAAGTAGAGGATTACAGGCCAATCTCATTATGTAATGTCAAGTATAAGTTGATGGCTAAAGTAATAGCAAGAAGGTTAAGTCCAATTATGCAGATACTCATTACAGGAAATCAAACTGGATTTATCAAGAATAGGCATATTGGGGAGAATGTCCTATTAGCTCATGAAATGATGGAAACTCTAAGGAAAAAGAAAAAAGGAAAGTTTGGACTGGTAGCTGTAAAACTGGATATGAGCAAGGCATATGATAGAGTCTCATGGGATTTTTTAGAGCAGGCTTTGAAATACTTTGGATTTACAGCATTATGGAGGTCTCTTATTTTACAATGTGTTACATCAGTACAGTACTCTATCAATATTAATGGAGTACAATTGCCATACTTCAAACCTGTAAGAGGACTCAGACAAGGATGTCCATTGTCTCATTTCCTTTTCATCATATGTCAACAATTTCTCTCAGGAATGCTAAACTCAGGACATCATATCAAAGAGCATCAGGCTCTGGGATATAAGTGTGGACAAGGAACTACAAAGATAACACATCTTATGTATGCAGATGATTGTATCATATTTCTAAAGTGTCAGTATGACAGATACTTTCACTTGGCCAAAATTTTAGATCATTTTGCAAGATTTTCTGGACAAAGGATCAATTTTAACAAGTCATCATTGCAAGTTAGTCCTAATGTCTTGCCACAGGAGGAAAGCAGATTAAGGTACACTCTGAATATTCATAATAGAGGTATAGGTACAAAGTATCTGGGAATGAATCTTAATTTGTCTGAAGGAAAGGTTAGAGTTTTTGGGGAGATGATTTCAAGAGTCAGAAGAAAGTATGATAGTTGGAAAACCAAGTATCTGAATGTTGCAGGAAGAATCACTTTGGCAAAACATACTTTAGCTTCTTTAGCCATATATCCCATGGGTATCTTTAAGATTCCTGAATCCATTCTCAAGAAAATAGATAGCATGACAGCTTCCTTTATTTGGAAAGGAGAATTGGAGGGCAAAGGAATACATTGGATGTCTTGGGAAAATATGTGCTTACCAAAGAGTAAGGGTGGTCTGGGAATGAGGAAGTCTAGAGATATGAACAGATCATTATTAGCAAAGCATGCTTGGAAGATCATTAAGGAGTCTGACTGTTTGTTTTCATCCATTTTCCTCAACAAGTATTGCAAAGGAAAACCCTTTATCAAGGTTAAATCAAGAGGTCAGGATACTTGGAGCTGGAAATCAATAATTTGGGGAAAAGATTTGATTAAATCACAGGTAAAATGGCAGGTTGGTACAGGAAAACATATAAGTATAACTGATCAGTGGATCCCTGGAATGAACAATCCATTACATCAGCAAAATGGGGGTGTTGCTTATCAAACTGATTTGAAAGTATCACACTTGTTAACAGAGAATGGAGAATGGAGACTATCATTACTCAAGGTATGGTTCCCACCACATATCATTAAAGAAATTTCAAAGATACATATTTCTGCTACACCTCAAATAGACAGAATTATTTGAGAGGGAGCTTATACAGGAGAGTATAATGTAAAAGAGGGATATAGGAAGTTGCAGCAGATGGTTATGAATCAGAATGATGCACAATGGACAAAGTTTTGGGGACTTAATTTACCTTTGAAGATAATAGTTTGTGTGTGGAGAGCTTTACAGAACTCTTTGCCTACTGCACTAAATCTGTGGTATAGGAAATCAATTCAATCTCCTATCTGTGTTAGATGTAACCTGTATCAGGAGGATGTGATGCATCTTTTTATGGGATGTCATTCAGCTAAGAGAGTTTGGGCATTGCAAAGACTAGCAAATAAGTTCCCTATTTCAACAGCAATGCATAGAACAGCTTTCTGGGAGTGGTTTTGGAATCTTTTGGAATCTCTTAATCAACAACAAGATCAGCAGCTTCTTATTTGCACGCTATGGGAGATCTGGAAGGATAGGAATATTGTGATATTTCAACACAAATTCAGAGAGCCTCAGTTGGTATTAGATGAAGCAATCCAAATCTTGAAGGTAATGGAAGCCAGGCCAGTAGCACAGGATATTGAGGATATTGGTGAACATTTTCAAATTCAGGTTAATCAACTGCAGACTCCTGGTTGGCTAGAAGTGGTTCCTCATTGGAATATCAAACTGGATGGAGCTTATAAAAGTGCTTCATCAAATGCAGCAGCAGCATGGGATGTGGAATGGTCTGAATCAACTAATCAATTATATTATACTGGTGAGCAAGCTTTCAAAGCATTTTCAGCACTGCATGCGGAGGCTTATGCATGTCTCAAAGCTTTAGACCAGATTCCAAAACATCAGGTAGGAGCAGTTTGGGTGCAAACGGATTGTCAAGTTTTGGTAAATATACTTAATCTTCAAAGCATCGCTGTTCCATGGCAGATCAGTACTGTCATTGAAGAAATAAGAGCAGTTTTATGTTTGTTTCATTTGGTTTTTGTACAAAAAGTAAGTAGACTAGCAGTTTGTAATCAACATAACAGAGCTACTGCTTTGCTTTCTTCTCTTTAATAATATTGTTTAAATGTCAAAAAAAAAAATGATCTTTTGATATTTATTTTTGACGAGGTCAAATCTTAAGAATTCTCTCAAAAATTAGTAGTTTTTTAAGAAATTGGGATGGAGTAACCAAAACCAAAGTCAAGCACCTGCTACTACTAGCTAGTAATATACTATGATACAATTGGTATTCATTTAGTAAAAGTTGGTTAAGAAAGAAAGTAAAAGTCGATATGAAGAACGTCGTACGAGAGATGGTCCCTTTCCAGCGAATTAAACCCCATGCATGGCGCCATCTTTGCTTAAAATTTATATTTTTATAAAATCAACTCCATTTATTAAATTAAAAATTAAATGTGAACTGGGATGGAAATAGATTTTGAATCCAATCCAAATTTAGAAATTTAAATCCAATTTTTGCAGATTTTGTATCCAATGGATATGGACTTACATCTCTTGGATACGGATTTGACATGAATTTCACTTCTCAAAATTTAAATCCAATATCTATATATATATATATATATATATATAGGTAAATTCTCATTTGAGACCTGTGTCAAATGAGACCAAAAATTATATGAGACTGCTATTGATTGAATTTGTCGTTGGTGAAATTGACCAAGGAAATGATCAAGAAAATTGACCGAAAGATCAAGCAAATTGAACGAAAGATCAAATTAACTGAAAAATCAAGGCAAAACAAAAATACTCAAGGACATCGATTGAAAGATCAAACAAACTGACTAAAAGATCAAGCAGAAACAGTAAATGCTCATTCCCCTGCTCTTGGTCTCCACAAGGACAGGTCTCACCCAAGACTTTCTCATATATATATTCAATCCATTGCTATTATTAATAATGGATTTGATAGGAATATGGTAAAATTAATCTAAATCCAAACAAAATAGCTTGAAAAAAAAAAACCATGAACTCTATTTAATTTAACTTTTCCTTGTACATAGCCGAAGGTGTGCTGGATGGCTAATTAATTTCCTTTTTTGCACCCCATGCGTAGGATTTGCCAAACATTCAAAAAATAGAAAGTTGCATTGCAGTAGTACGTAAACCAAAGTAAACAAAATCAAACTCAAAAAAAACACCATCGCTTCTTTTCTATTCCGTTGAAAGAAAACATGAATGCCTTCAAGATCCAAGTTTAAAACCTGATGATCAGAGATTGCTCTCTTTTCACTTTCATTCGACATTTACATCAACATCAACATCATCGATCAAATCCCATCTCGAAACAATTCCTCTAACGTACATATCAATCTCTCAACCATGCTCATAAAACGAAAACACGACTTGTCAGCACTCAACAATCTTCTCGTGATTTCTGAGAAGTTAATATTGTACGAGAGAGAGAACACGACAGAAGGGAGACGAAATGGATGGACACGTATACTTCTACGATTAGCAGCATCATAAATTAATGAAGCCTGGTTGCCCACTTGCAACCGATGGGATATGCAAGTTGCGCGGATCATCCAGAAGGGCTGGGTAATAAAATAGGCTACTTTGTTGTACTACTAGCGACCAAGGAAAGAAAAATAACGCCGCAAGTTGGTGTTTGTTTGAAAACCAAGTTGGTGGTTTATCAACGTCAACTTGGGATGTATAATGTATTTGATTCCTCAACTGCAACTACTCTACTTTCTTCCTTTTTCGCTCTGCTCGCTCAATTATATATATAATACTCACATGTTGTACGTACTGTTAACCTAGGTTGTACCTCTGCATGTGCTGAGTCTACGGAAAACCCTCCATCTCTTTTTAATTTGGTCACTAAAGTATGCTTTCTTTAATCCTACCATCAATTTTATACTCTAAGCCTTATTATCCTCATTGTGATGTTCACTATATCCTTAATACAATCGGTATCCGGTAATCAAGGATTTGCTTTAAAAACTTATAATAATGCAACCAGGTTAGGGGCTTGAACCTGAGTTGCACCTGGGTAGGACTTAACTGTTAGGTCCTGTCTGCTAGAGTTTATATGTAGATCAGTAAAAATACAACTTGATAAAATTTAAGTTAATTCATTCATGCTGATTCTTTTTTCAAGAGACATTAATTTTCATTTCACTTCAGTTCAGTTTAATCCAGTTCAATTCAGTTCAATTCAGTAAGTAATAAACTCTAACAAACAGTGCCTTAATCTTACTTGAGCTAAGCCCAAGTGGTTATTAAAGAGAATAACGGTAAACTATATATGATGTCTTAAGCTAGTCTTTTAGACTCTGCCTGTTTTTATAAGCAAAACTGGTTAATTTTAAAACTAGCTAACAATAGGTAAACTTTTATTACTTTAATTCAAAAATGTCTTGTGCTAATGCAAAAAAGTAGTTTTTCTTGTTTATAAAATAACTAAAACTATTTTATTTTTTAAGAATGGGGTGGTATTAAATATATGAAAGGCAGCTTGTATAGCCTGCAATAATCACGGTTTCCTTTCTTGTGCTTGTGGATGAGATATATGACAATGCTTTGCAAGTGGGGAGAAAACTACAGGGCATTGGTATGGGGGATTGCAGTCGGTGACGCCTGCATAATTAATTAAGCCCAACTGGCTACTCAATTATGAGATTAATCAATAAGCAAATTTGTTATTAAAAAGAACAAATTGCAACTCCAAAATTGACTTCATTTTTGAAGTACTATCTCACTAATACAAATGCATCAAATGGAGACTAAATCTCCTAATGTACGCACAATCAATATATAGTACTTATATATAAACTTATGCATAAAATTCTCATAGTTGGAAGATTTTAAACACGAGATTTACTTTAATTTAATCATAATATAAACACAAATAATGTGACCACATGTATAGGGTTACTAATAAAGATCTGACAAATATATTAATCTCTCTTCGTTTCTCCCCACAAATAACAGTTAATCAGTTTGATTAATAGGAAGAAAACATGGCACCTAGAAGAAAGCATCCAATTAATTTAATTATGATCACATCGCGAAAATGTAAAGTTGAATATATTCTCTCTGGATTTGAGACCGGAAAAAACATTGCCGATGTGATACAAATCACATGTTCAAGTTTACGAAATTTTACTAACTTGAATAATGCACATAGTAATAGTAATAACTAAAACATGTGATTAATTTGCACGGGTGTAGGATTGTAGGTGCTAGCAACAAACCTTAATTAATTACCCATGTACAACGTATGAACATTGTCAAACAAATTATTGTCCAAATTATTATCAATTCCAAATTTAGCATTGATGATCGATCTGTATTATTTAGTTATAAGCTATATAGTAATATATATATATATATATATATATATTTGGAGAAAATTATTCACCCATAAATAAACGAAAGGGAACGAAAAGAAGGAAAAAAGCTCGTAATGATCATAAACATGATAAAAGAACATGAATCGGATTAAATTTTCATCTGTAAAATCACCTTCAAAGCTTTGATTGGGATCCATGCATGCAGTACAAACTAAGTACTTCTGGGCTCCAATGATCTACAAACTTAAACAGCTAGTTAATTAATTAAACTCATAATCTACCTGTTCATCATCATCATCATCATCATCATCATCATCATCATCATCATCATCTCCACCAATATTACAAAAGAAAGAGCAAAGGGAGTAACAAACACCCGTTAATTAATTAAATAAAACCAATGCGCGCAATCACGCGATCCCATGTGATCATCTCGATGATGGTGGCGTCAGCTTCTCAGCGATCTGCGCCAGCGACTGCAAGTTGCACCGCACGATCGTGTCCACGAACGCCGACGTCTCCTCCACTGTGTTCCCCTGCGGCACGTCCACCACGTACGACTCCACCACCACCGTGGCGCCGCCCTCCTCCGGAGAGGCGTGCAGCGTCGTCACCGACCTGTAGTTATTCAGCCTGTGCTCCCCGCCGACAACCCTGAAGCTGATCACATGCCTCTCATCATCCAGGATCTCCAGCCTCTCCGTGCTGGACGCCGCCGGCATGCCGGAGATCACCTGCACCTCCCGGAGGGTGCCCACGTCGCCGTCGCCGATAATAACGTGGCAGCTCTTGAGGAAGTGCTTGTACGCCTGAGGATTATCAAACCGCCGCACCACCGACCAGACAGCGTCGACCGGGGCTTGGATGGTGCGGATCACGGCGGAGCAGCACTGGTCAGGGTCAACAGCGTGGGTGTGGCAGTGCATGACGTCCTCCGGGACGGAGACGGAGACGGAGACGGGGACGGGGACAACCCAGGTGGGCTTCTGGTAGGTGGTGGCGGTGGCGGTGGCCGGAGGATTCATCCTCTGGACTTGAACGGAAGAAGCCATAGGCATCGATCGGTTTAATGATAAGTTTTTCTGTTCTGGTTTCCTTATTGGGAAACGTTATAGAATATGGCTATGGAGAAATGGGTGGATGAGGATTGTATATATAGGGGGGTTTTGAAATGTGTATGGTGAAAGAGGAAAATAAGGAAATTAAAGAGAGCTAGTTGCATTAGTTTGATAATGGTGGGAGAACTTTTATGACCAAATGGAGAGGGAGGGAGAGAGGATCATTTGATTTGATATTATGGCACAGCTTACGCCGGACCCTATTTTGCAAGTGGCCAACTTGTTTGTTGGTTCTTTTGGAGGAAATGAGGGGAAAGAGTAGGGATGGCATTGGGGCGGGTTTTGGTGGTGACCCGCCCCATTTGCACCGGTTTGGGACGGGGATGGGGAAAAGTTGATGGGTAATGGGGCGGGGATGAGGATGAAATCATAATCCGTCATGGGTCATCCCCGCCCCAACCCGCCCCGCCCCAATATAATTATATATATTAATTAATAAAAAAATAATATTAATTAATTTCTTACTATAATTTAATAATCAACCTCTAATAGTTAAAATGAGAAGAAAACTAACAATAATAATGTATTTGGACTATTCTTTGGCAATCGTTTTTATAATTACAAACTTCTTGTTTGCTTCCAATTTGAGTGAGATTTCAATTACATTTTTTTGTTTGGGTTTGAGATTTTTGTCTTTTTAAAGATTTTATATTTTTCTCAATATAATTATTATTGCATTTGAGTAAAAGTTATATAAACAAATGTATTTTAAACTGATATAAGAGGTGGGTGAGGATGGGTCATGGGTCAGGGGGCGGGGATGGGTCATGGGGCATGGGGTGGGGCGGGTCATGGAGCGCGGATGGTTTTATAATAAAACCCGATGGGGCGGGGATGGTTTTTAATTTTGTACCTATCATGGGTCATGGGGCGGGGATGAGTTTTAAAATATTAGTAGAGGATTGGGATGGGATAGCTAGTACCCGCCCCAATGCCATCCCTTGGAAAGAGGGCTTTGGAGTTGGTCATAGCTAGTCTCTATTTTTTATTTTATTTTTGGTTATACATATGGTCCCATCATCTATTTCAACATTTTCTTATGATATTTTTGGATTATAACTTACTATAAGTTGTTTGATTATAAGTTATAATAGTTATGATCTTTGGTAAAGAGTTAGAAAAGAAATCTTTATTCTTAATGTTTATAAAATGTATTTTTCCACGATTTAAACACTTTTATCAACCTTGCATATATATGAAAAATAGTATGAACAAATATATATAATTATATACATATGTTAATGTGTATATTGGCGTTATAATATACACATTATCACTTTTAGAGTATGTTACTATAAGTTTTTATATTGATACTTTAAAAATCATTAAAAAAGGGTAAAGTCCAGCTTTATTTGCAGTATTTTTGTGAAAGTTAGGTTAGAGATAAACTTATAGGTGTCCAATTTAAGGTTATATATCTAGTGCCACTCCAAACCAGACCATGGTCTTTTAAAAAACAAAATGCAAATGGATTGCTTGCTTATGGAGTTAAATATTATCTTCTATTAAATTTAGAATATGTAATTAAGGTGAATTTCTACTAGGAATATATATCTTACTTTCCTAGAGAGTTAATTCAAGTAGAATTAAAGATGGAGATAAGGCAAGGTGCAGGCCCATGTATAAATAACAACGTTCAAGATGAAAGAGAGGTGTGATTCCTACATCCGTTCTTGAGTAGCAAGCTTGGTATTTTGGAGGATTCGTCACACGTCTTTGTCTACATTAATTTGTCTGCAAGTACTTTTGTGACAAACTGTTACAAATTTTGTTGTTGAAACCAATCAAAGACAATTGCCATTGATCCTTGGGATAGAGGAAGTTTTGAATTGACGTAAATTTGAGTCGACGGGGAGTTGAGACAGGCGCGAGGAGCGTGGTAGAACTAGCACCTGGCACAGGAAACATGTACATCCACCGATAGAAATTAGAGACAATCGCTTGTAGGAGTTCGAGGGAGTTTTGTGCAATATTGCACGTACTCTATTGGATAATTTTTGATATGAGCAACGTCTCACAGATGTAGATTATGAACCGAATTGCGCATACAATTCGGGTGTTATTCACATTTTCAACAGTATAACTCTGAACTATATGTGTTAGAGTTAGAACCTCGTAAGACAAAATTATTTAACTAAAATCTGGTAAAACCACAATTTTATTTTCAATTTTTTTTATATAGTAACACTAAATCTGATACAAGAATGTTACTCTATTCTAATCTAATCATATTCTATCTTAGTCTACTGATCCCGTATGTCGAGTGGCCAAATTCTTCACCATGCTGCTTAGAGTGGGGTGAAGATTCCACTATTACACCGGTTGATGCCCCATGTGCTTGACACTATCGATGCAGCTCACGTCAATCGATTGAGCATGCCTCATGCGAACGGAGGAAATGGAGATTTGACCCAGCAAACTAAGGAGAAATGCTTGAAATTGGTGCTACTCGGAAATTTGAACCCTGGTCTCCGCTGATCGGGCTAAGTGCCATGACCACACAATTCTACCAAATACAACCTTAGGCTCTACTTGTCACATTTTTTAGTTGCTGCACAACCGTTTTTATGTTTGGTAAACTTTTTAAAAAATAGTTTTTTGTGGAATCAAGAACTATTTTTAGGATCAAAAGTAGAATTTGGTCACATCAGATTTTAAATAAAAAAACACTTTTCAACCAGATTTACTTATAAGTACAGTTCCACCAAACTTGTATATTGCATATCTTTTAAGTTTTATTCAATAAAATTAAATTCAATACAATATAATATAATTCCATTTCTACATAATTATAATTTATATTATTTTCCCTTTTCTTATTTCAATCAAACTGAATTCAAATAAATTAATAACCATGGACACGCACTCTAGTGAAAATAATTCCTTACAGAGAAAAAATGGTTTTTATGCATTAACAACAATAGCTAAAAATCGAGTTTGGATACGTCATTAGTAAAGTATTTGCAAATGGTTACATGTAATTAATAAAAAGTATTGCAAATGGCAAAAGCTTGAAGAAAAAATCGAATTATGTACTACAATATTGCAATTTGCTTCACCTTGAATTATGTACACATATATATACAAACACAATTGGAATATAGAAAAGGAAAAAAGAAATATTTCCCCTTGCAACCATTTAAATTAAAGTTGTATCACGCGTTACAAGAATGTGACTATTGAGGAATTCAAAATTTGAAAACATGCAAGTTGCTTAAAAGAATAGGGTGTCAATTTGTCAAAAAGGAGATAGAATTATATCTGCATCGATCTGGATAATTGGTTAATTTGGACTTGTTCAAGAAACAAAGAATGGCTTATCTCTACATCGTTGTTATTACTGTGCCTTGAGATCTGATCAGAGAGAGATGTGGTACCATGTTGCAGCGACGAACAACTGCCCCACCCCCCACACCCTTCCCGTGCTATTTACAGTCTCATCGATCGGAAATGGAAATGGAAATGATAATTCAAACCACATTTTTCATCTAATTAATTTCAATGTCAAACCTAACCCGATCAACTTGTTTAAGATCAAAATAAAAACGGTAGCTATTTTATTTTGATCTGGATTGATAAATAATGTTTGCCGTTCGATGGTCACTAATATAAAAGTAGAATAAAATAAAAAATGCAATGGCATAGGTATGGAATATTTTTGAGTTAATGACCGTTTGAAATTCATGCATTCCAGAAGCTCGTGATATCACGCTGTTGAAAGTTTCTAATTTTAGCAAGTTGCCCATATTTTCGCCGTACCAGCTTGATCAAAACCCGGCCGATCACTCAATGATCGGTTATTAGTTACCCGTAGTACGTACGTATATATTTTAATTGCTTGTGCTAATTATTTATTATTAAATAGTTAGGTTAGGGAGACTCAAACTTACTCCAGAAATTAGATCAAATCCAAGCAAACATATTTTTTCCCCTAAATATAGAATATAATTGAGAGGGGTCTATACTTATCTGTTATACATAGACGAGTCTGCTTATTTTACTATATGGTATACTATATATTTAGTATAGATATTACTATTTTGATAAATATTTTATATGAAATTATATCGATTTAAAATATTATTATGATGAATTAATGATTTTGTCCAAAATTTAAATATCTTGATTGTTAAGAATATATTAAATTATTAATATACGGATTTTATTTTAGCCTGTAAATAAAGCAAAATAAAGTATACAAATAGTAAACCTCTACACATGAAATAAAATAAGCTTTTCTGTACATGTTTATGTGTAATTATCATTTATCAATGTAACTCCATTTAGTTTATTATTATTTATTTATTAAGTTCATGTTTGCTAGAGCTTATTTGTAATTGAACTGAACTGAACAGAAATAAATTTAAATATACTTAAGGGAATTGAAATAAATATAACTATATTTAACTGAAATAATTTTTATATTTATCATAGGAAAAAATTATAGAACTGAACTTTTAAAAAATTGAGTATATTTATCTGAACTGAAATATGCTGAACTGAATGAAAAAATATAAAAATATTGAATTGAATTAATTTACAGAAAAACTCTAGCAAATCGGGCCTAAATTTTTATTAACTTTATCATTAATTTTAGAACATATAAATATTGACATAAAAAAGTCAAGTAAAATTTTATGCTTGCATAGTACTAATTCTGGGAGTAACAATTTGATTAGAAAAAAATAGAGAAAATATATATGAAATGGGTGATAAATGCCGGCCAATATGGTTCCAGTTGACAGTCGGGTGTCAGTCAACCGCAATTCAGATGGGCAGATCATGGAATTTTTGTGAAAGAGTTGAGTTTTCGGTCTCATCTCATGGCAACAAATTAATAGGTTCAGCCTTCAGCAATGTACATAGCCATTTATGGAGGAGTTCAATAAATTGATTTCTTTGAACCGAAGATTTCAATCTTAATTAGCTAGGTCTTCTGTCTCGTGAATTTGAATCCACCATATTACTAAATTCGCTGACCAGAATAAATATGCAGTGTGGACTTTCCAACCCGTCTTTAACCCAACGGCATGCTCAAATCTCAAAAGCTTGAACGCTAATGCACGTTTGGCATCCTTATTACTCCCTCTGTTTACCTAATAGGCTAATACTGGTTCACTTATCATTTTTGGTTGTTCGTTTTATGTTGACACCTTTTATAAATGACAAGTTTTAGGTTATTTTTCATCACACACTTTACTTTTTCTCTTTTTCCTTTAATTTCAACCATTCAAAAGACATCTTCTTAATATTAGTGCTAAAATAAAATGAAGAAAGGGATTATTTGTTGTTGTATGATTTAAATTCTTTTCAAATTTTAGAAGTCATATATAAGGGACGACCTAAGAGCTAATTCTCAATTGAGACCTGTCTCCATTGAGACCAGGGACTTTACAACCTTTTCAAAAACAAAGGTGCACACTAAAAAGGGCGCCTAAATAGAGGGACTAAATTGCAAAAACATGTTATTCTCCCCCAATTTCTCCTTCGCGGTTCACATGCCCTTCCTTCGCCCGTCAGAGATTCAAAAAGACTCATATTCAACGCACCTTCAAAAGTTGCTAGAAGAATTCGGTCTACTGCCAAGGAGATCCCGCGCAGAACCATGTCGAACAATCAACTTCAAATTGTGACGGATCCAACATTGGATAAAAAGATCAAGACATAACAAGAAATTCTCAAATCGATTGATTGAATGATCAAGTAAGGTGACTAAAAGATCAAGAAAATAACAGTAAATGCTCAATCACACAGAGTCAAAGATCAAGACATAACAAGGATGAAAACAAAACATGAATACTCAAGCAAATTAGTTAAAAAATCGAGACAAAACAGTAAAAGATCAAGACAACACAGTAAAAGGTCAAACACATTGACTAAAAGATCAAGACATCACACTAAAAGCTCAAGCATATTGACTAAAAGATCAAGACATCACACTAAAAGTTCAATTGAGTTATGAATGCTCAATCAAATTGATAAAAAGATCAAGACAAACCCGTAAATAGCCATGCACAATGACTAAAAGATCAAGACAACACAGTAAATACTCAAGCACAATTACTAAATCCAACCTCGAAAATTCCTAAATCCAAAAAGACCATAATATAACAAAATTAAAAACACTAGATACAGGAAATTACATAGACCATCCATAATATAACAAAATCAGAGCCTTTCCCTTTTTTCCTTTGGAATCATTACCGTAGAAAAAAGTTTACGTAATCCAGGCGGCGCCGCTGAGGCGATCTTCCGATAAGAAGAACCACACCGACCTGTTATGAATGTTGAGGCTGGTGAAATTGCCGCCGGCGTTGGCCATATTGGCCGTGCTTCCGCCAACGCCACCGCGGTTCTACAGAGAGGTTGCGATCAATTTCGGCCATTATTTCTGTTCAATTGCAGAATTTGGAGTTTTTATTTTATCAAGTTGCAGGTATTTGGGGAATGGCCCGTGCAATTTTCCTTAATTACATAGTGGCACTGAAAATAATAAAATTACGGCATGACCCCATTTTTGAAGTTGCTGGTATTTGTGTTATTACTCTTGCCCCTAGTCTCTACAAGGACATGTCTCACCCAAGAATGTAGTCTGGACCATTTAGTTCTGCACGCTTTTTAGTTAACTTTATCGGAACAGATTTTTGACTCTAAATTTCAATTAGAACATGTAATATAATAGTATCGCGCTATTAAATTTACAATGCGCTTTGTTTCTAAACTATAAAAAATTTAGACCATATTAATGAAAATAAAGTTATTGATAATCAAACATGTTCTGAAAAAATTGACAAAAAAAATGTGTACATCGGTATAATAGGACAACATATTTCTGATTTTTAACCTCACCCAACTGACCCAAGCCCCAATGGGATTGGATAAATTGTTGATTTTAAATCCTAAAATTAATTAATTTTTGTAAACCCCAATTCCATCTTTCTAAATATTAAAATTTTCGACTACTATTGTAAGTCACCGCTTTGATTGAGGGTACAGCATCAACCAATTAATTGGTTCAGATTATACGCATGCATGCAGGCATGTACATTGATTCCAGACTACTTAATCTAAGCAACTAGAGAATTTAATTTTCTCCATACATACGTAATAATCACAGTATAGTGGTAATAATTTGTGTCTTCTGTTCCGCCGCTAGATTAGTTTTCTTTTCTGTGTGCTATATTTCTGCCTAGCTAGGCCGGCTCTCAACATATTATGGGAGAGAGTTTCTGACTTTCTTGCGGCTATATATTTAATTAGTTGTTCATTATTAATGATTAATGTCCTCTCATATATGATGATCGAAATCATGCATGTTCTCAATAGCCTCCAATTTCAGTAAGTTCGGTTAGCATTATCAAGATTCAACAATCAACATCGTGTCTCGTTCCGTGCTTATGATTCTAAGATCTGATCAGTTATAATATTTACCAAAAAGTTGAAAAACATGCCAGAGGTTTGAAGTTTTGTCCAATGTAACAATATACTCTTATGATATATATTAGAGGTAATGTTTTAGGTCTTTTCATACAGAATTTTCAAGTATAAATCATTATTCAATTTGGTGTCCTTTAATAAAACATTTCAGAGAAAATTATATTTAAAAGGTAGCACAAATTAGTCCCTTTGCAGTTTGCACACACACTCTGATCACGACCGGGCCTGTGGAAAAACCATTAAAATTGCTCCCAAACGCCTCATAAATTCAGTGAAATACCAACATCTCTCTCCAGGCATAGCTACGATTTGTGGTGAAAGAATGCGATTACGGAGAAGGAATAACTGCAATACTTGCAGTAGAGAAGCAAACAAAAAATCCATAATTTTCGCATTCAAATTTGAGAAGCCTTTAGATGAACTTAAAAAGCATAGGAAAACAGCAGTTTTGTAACAAAGAGACACATTCAAAAGAGATAAATATGGTTCCCCAAACAACTTCCATGGTTTTATTGTATTCACAGAGAAGTTGCCAAATCATGCATATGAGATAATACCGGTACACAGATGTTCATAAAAAAAAAAAGTCTCATCAAAGGTCTCAACTCTCAAGGCCATACACCAGCCCAGGCTGCAGCATGCAGCGGGGCTGGGATTATTACAGACTGATCAACACCAGTTCATTTATTCAACTCACACCTGCAACACAACACAACACAGCACAGCACAGCACAGCACATGATCATTCATCTTCTTCACAGTTCTCGGCGATTTCCTCCTCGCGGATCACGCTTGAAGTCGTCGCCTTCTCGATCTTCATGATCCTGACAAACATGGTTCCACGGTCTTCCTCCACAATCTCCCTCAGCAGTGCATCCTCGATCTTGGGCGCCTGCCAGCGCGAAGGATCAGCCACGAGCTCCTCGCTGAAAATCATGCTCGAAACCCACTCCTTCCACGTCGTCCTCTTATACTTCTCCTCCTCCAGAGTTCCAGCAGCCAGAAGCTGGTAAACATACACCATCTTGTCCTGCCCGGGCCGAAAAGCCCTAGCAATGGCCTGCTTGCTCTTCGACGGGTTCCACTCAGAATCAAGCAGTATGACCCGAGAAGCTGCTGTCAGGCTGATGCCTTCTGCGCAGGCTGTGATGGAGGCCAGCATGACCTTGGAGGGCCCGTTGGGCTCCTCGAACTTGTCCATCACGCGGCCACGCTCGAACAGCTCGATGTCGCCCTGGAGAACGAGAACTTCGCGGCCCTTCCTCCAGTTGAAGAGGGTGGCGAAGAGCTCGACCAGCATGTTGATGGGAGCTATGTTGTGGCAGAAGATGAGGAGCTTTTCCTTTCTGCTGTGGCACTTTGGTATGAGGTTCATGATGAACCGGAGCTTTGACCCGAGCTTGATGTCGAATTTCGTCTTCTCAAGATCGTCCAAATCCTCCGGGCTGAAGTACTGGGTAGAACAGTTGGTTGTTCGGATCAACCAGGGATGGATTGCTCCTAGGGTGATGAGAAGCTCAAGCTCCAGTGGGAAGCCCCTGAAATCATGCCTCTTGCTTTGGAGCTTGTCGAGGATGGTCTGTTGGAGAACAGTCGGCTTCATCATCAGTGTGTAGCATTCTAAACCGGGGAGGTTCTCGGCGCTGCCACCTTCATAGGCGTCGATGAATCCTCCGGTAAGGTTTTTGAGGATGTTCAGCCCTTCCAGCCTCTCATGAGAGGCTTTTGAGTTGAGGAGGCTGGAAATCCTGTCTATGAACATCTTTCGGGCGCGATTTTCACGCGAGAATTTACTCTTCACTCCATATTTCTCCTTCTTGTACTTTGGATCAATCTCCTTGAGCACCTCCTTGACAAATGTAGGCCTTGCTAGCAGAAGAGTGTTGAAGTACTCTCCGAAGTTGTTCTGAAACAAGGTGCCAGAAAGCAGAACTCTGAGATTGGTGTTCACCTTCATCAGAGCTTTTCTGAGCCGCGATTTCGTGCTCCTCGGGTTATGCCCTTCGTCGAGAATCAGAATCCCGGGACAGTCCCGGAGAACCTGAGCCATGTATTTCCTGTGTGCATAGTTGGAGCCTTCTCTAGTTAAGGTCAGGAAGGAAGTATACCCCATCAGAAGGACACTAGGTTGTGCAAGCCATTTCTGCATCTTCTCAAGGCAGTCCAAAACATGCATGAAATCCTGGTTTCGAGGGAGGTTTGCATTAGTCCTCATTCTCTGCCTCAGAACCTCACCTTTGTAGGTCTGGCCACCATGGATCTGGTAAACCGGGATCGGAATCTTCCACTTGATGATTTCCTTGTACCAGGTGTACAAGGTTGTCTTTGGAGCAAGAACCAGTGGCCGCGAACCAGGGAACAGCTTCAGGTAACTCACAAGGAAGGTGATGATCAGCAAGGTTTTCCCAGCTCCAGGGGTGTGGGAAATAACACAACCGCCTCTGTTCTTGCTGTTCTCTTCCATGAGAGCCGGTTTAAGCGATCCAGCAATGTTGGTCCAGAGAAATTCAAATGCTTTCTTCTGGTGAGCTCGCAAGTTGTTTCGAAGACTGGGAATTAACGCCCATACATTATCCTCAGCTTCATTTCTGACTGAAGGCATGTTACAGGTAGGCGGGACGTTGAATTCGAGGTCTACGCCTCCGCTCGGCTTGTGCTCAGGGTCCTCCTCCTCTTCAGTCTTCTGCTCCCTATTCACAGATGAGCTCCCCTGTGCCTGTGACCACTGCCATAGTAACAAAAGTTAGGTATCTCATGAATGCACCAGAAGACAGATATGCTAATGATCATTTCAAGATTGACTTACAAATGGAGGTGAAACATCCTTGATTTCTGTAAGTACAAAGCCACAAAGGAGGCAAATAACACCAATCTTCTCGTCGAGCCTGTAATCATGCTGACATCCTTTGTTAACCTTCTTCCCATCAGTTGGAAATGTTTGGGCATCCTGTAACATTAGATAGTTAAGTTGTTGGTGTAATATCGTGGCAGTAAAAAAAATTCAACAGTTTACTAGAGTATAACGAAAACCGTACCTCATCATAATCAAGGAAATAGAAGGAGGCCAATGCAAGTTCCATTTCCTTCCACAGCATATCAACTTCAGACAGTTCCTCTTCAGGCTCCTCAGCAGGTTTCTCATTATCTTCCCTCTGATCCGGAAAATTCATTGACTCCTGGAACTGCTTCCACTGATCAATAATTGGTGGCTCTTCCTTATTGATCGTCGCATCGATGTTCTGCATGCACCTGTTCAGAAGTTCCCTGCATGCAGCAGCAGTGAGCGATTTCTTCCCGGAAGGCTTCATGTCGTAGATGCTCTCCCACTCGGAACGCACATTGAACGCCTTCCGCTTATAAATACGCCTGTACCTCGGCACTAAGGTACCACGCTCGTTCTTCATGAAGATTGGCTGAGCAACCTTCCTCTTTTGCACCTTTTTCGAGCCATTTTCATAAAGGTACTGAGCAACGAGGTCATAGTTGCCTGATTGATCCTGAGGAGCGGCGTCAGGAGCATTGAGATCATTCAGAATGGACTTGCCTTCTGTATGGATTGACTGAGGCATATGAGCATATTGGGATTGGCTTGATTGGCTTGATTGCTTCTTATCACGAATATCTGATAGCTTCACATCATCATCTGGCTCAGTTGGTTCCACATCTTTAAATGTGACCTTCTTATACGCCCTTTCACCTGAGAATCGAATGTTAGTTTAGTGGTCGAGTTATTCAATTTTCAAAAAAATCAAAAGAAAAAAAGAAGAACTGTCACCTGAACCTGAGCCGTTGCTGCTGCTGCCGGGCTCAGTTTTCTTACGTTCGCGGTCCTGAATTGACATTGCATAAGGTACCTCCACATATTCATCCTCATCATCAGCAGCAGGAGGAGGAGCTTCCAGTCTGAGCCATTTCCTCTCCCCAATCTGAAGAAGTTCTACCTCAAATTCCGGCGCTTCACACGCCAACCAACGGTCAGGCTGCATAAAGCGCCTCTTGGACCGACGAAGTGACAAGGGTTCACTAGGGGATTTTGTTGTTTCCTGCTCAGGTGCCTCTGGATCAGGCTGCATCTCTGGAACAAACTTGACAATAACAGGAGAGAGGCTGCCAACGTTGTCTGCCTTAAAGTTTACAGAAAACAACACGTTTTCTGAGCCAACTAGGTCTGCTTCGCCATCCACATCAGAAATCTCATACACCATTCGGTGTTGGATGGACCTTACATCAAAGATGGTCTGCTTCTGAACTGATGAAACTACTAGCCAGGCAAGATCAGATGCGAACGTTCCATTGAACAGGCGAAACTTCTGAAGACAGGAGCAGTCCTCACATTTGCTCCATCGGTAATATTGATCCTCACAAGGCATCTGATCAAGTTTCTGAAGAACTGAAATCTGATCCAAACTTACCACAGTTGTCTCCACACTTAGCTTCTTCTTTGAGTTCAGAGGAGTTCCTTCCCTAACATAGTAGCTGACATAGAACTCACAAGTACAAACAGTATCATGAGGCTTCCTTTCGATTGACCTTATTCTCACATCAATCAAGACCTGTACCACAACAAGATCAGGCAGAGGTGTCAAATTCATCAGAAAATCAACCAAACTGCGAAAAATCGCTTTCTTACAAGAGCAAGAGAGCAACAAACACCAATACGCAATCATTATTAACTTTCTCATGCAATAGAGGTTTAAACTATAACCCCTGACTTCAAAAAAAAAAAAACTATAACCCCTAACCAGTACTCCGTACCAGGGAATAGGTAGTATTCATCTTTTAAAAAGACCATTTCAAGAAACAAAGTCCTAAGAATGGAAGAAAATATGTTGATCTTTTCTCTGCTGTCCATAAAACAAGCCTCTTCATAAGCAACATTGTTTCAAGCTGACCCTTAATGCACTCATAAAAACACATAGAGCCGAAATGTAAGTAATGGACAATCATTAACTAGCTAACCGAGTAAAGGACGAGAAACATATAGAGCCGAATAACCTATATTTAATTCACAGAGCTGGTTATACTAATTAGGCAACCTTTAACACATAGGAAGCCAGAGTAATGGACAATCATTTTTAACCAAGTAAAAGTTGAGAATCATATAGAGCCGAATAATAATCGAGTAAAAGACGAGAAACATATAGAGCCGAATAACCTAGAGTAAATTATTTGTACTAATCAGGCAACCTTCAACACATAGAACCAGAAATGAAAGCAATGGACAGTCATCAACTAACTAATCGAGTAAGGGACGATAAACAGCCGAATAACCTACAGTTAAATTCACAGAGCTGTTTGTACTAATTAGGTAACCTTCAACACTTAGGAAACCAGAAATGTAAGTAGTGGACAATCATTAACTAACTAAACCTTAAAAAATCAAAAACATAAAAAACTTACAGGGGCTTTGTCTTCACTGTCAGATGGCGTAGTAAGAACACAAGCATCAAGCCCTGGCCTCAAAATGCAGCAGCAGTCATTCAGGGTGGCTTTCCTCGACCTCATTCGGAGATTTACCATCGGAATCATCTCCTCATACACCATCCCACCGCCGCCTACTACATGTGTGAAAATAACTCCATTTTTGATCCTCAATCGCTCGACGGGGTACCAAGATCCCCACCAGAACGCCTCAAAAGCTGCAAAAAATGTTGAACACACATGAGAATCAATGTAGCAAGCTCAAAAACACACACCAAAAAAACAAAACATTAGCTAAATCAAATCGATTCTTACGGAATGGATCTAGCGGATGTGTGCTCTCGTCGAGCCTCTTCCTCTTCATGGTCGCAAAAAAATCCTACTGCAAGAACTTGAAAAAAAACAGCAGCTTAGTAATTAACTAAAAAGGCTGAAACTTTTAGAAATGCTTTTGAGTGAAATTATGGAAAGTCTATTGTTTTTATTTATAACACAGCCTGATTCTCTGCTTCTAAAACGCTTGCAATCTTTGTTTTTACTGCATTTCCATGTATGTTATTATTTTCTCACTGAACTCACTCGGTCTGTGCTACTGTGTGAAATAACTGCCGTCACTGATATGAGATTCGAAAAAAGAAATAAATTCAAACTTAATATCACCAGTAAGGAGTTTCCAAAATAAGAGTATTAACGGAACTTGCAGAAATTTCGCACTTTTCTCCCAAACTATTGCAACAACAAAACCTACAAACACGTTCCAGACATTTCAAAAATATAAAACACATACACGGCTCAAGTTAACCCGGAAAACTGAACCGCCGATGAATCCGCCGACAGAGAAACAGAACTACCTGCTCAATTCATGACCATCAATACTTCTCATAAATTTGTAGGTCATTTCACAGAGAAAACTATGATCATATAAGTCAATTTATGCGATGCAGTAAAAAAATAACCAATTTACCACAGTGTATGTCAGCTGAGCAAAGCTATGCAGTGGCTACCATGATAAAGTGATAATGGAGAGCTTCGTCGAATTTAATGGTCGTCATAAAAGTGAGAGATGGTGGGGGCAAAAAAAGGACTGTTGTGAGTGTATTGGCGGATTCTGGTTTAGGCCGGCGAAGCTAAGCTAGGCTATAGCTCCCATGATGAAGTGATAATGGAGAGAGCTTGATCGAATTTAATGAAAAAAGTGAGTGATGGTGGGGGAGAAAAGAGGACTGTGTGAGTGGGTGCGCAGATTCCAAAGAACGCAAGAAAGTACTGAAATTGACTTGCTACTGATGAGACTGAAAATATATATACAATACAGATATTCTCGAAATATGTGCATCGTGAATCCTTGCATGGAAACCGGAAAGTAACGGACGAGAAAGATAAGAATCCCACCGCACGGTGGGCAGCGGGCGTGTCTAGTATCTTCGGCCTGAGTGTGAGTGAGTACCCTTTTGCGGAAATTTGTTGCGCGGACCAAGGTTGATTTCGTCATTTCCCACTGACCCAACTGCTGCTATCAATGAGGCGGGGCCCTCTAGTTGGTAAATAGTTAGCATAGTTTTCTGAACGGGCGTCGGAAAGAGCCAGAGAAGAGACGGATAGATTCTTAAACTTGAGTTATTTTTTCTAATTTTGGGGTGGGTGTGGGGCGTCACACCATTTTTTATCCTGATTATTCTTTACTTTTTTTACTACTACATCAACATGATGTGATAATCATGTCATGATTCATGGTCTCAAAGACTACAAATTTCTGGTCTCCTTTTCCTTGGTATGCACTTTGCTTTTACGTTTTGGGAAATTGTTTATCCTTTGCTTGCTTCTATGATTTTGTCTAATAAACAAAGTACACACTTTGGCTGAATTCTATATATGATCTAAATTTACACAACTCATATTTTTTTAGCATCCCTTATTGTCTTACCTAGTCACTTTAATTGATTTTAAACTTGAAATGGAATCTCAAGTAGATGAAGAAGACACCTGAATGGAATTTAAAGTAATAAATTAAGGCAAACTTCTTATCAATTAAATTAACATCTTTTACAAGTTAATAGAAAATAAAATTCAAAATTTCAAGAAGAGTATTGAAAATCAAACCTGTGGATTGCGGTGGAACTCGGCGGATCACGGTTCCTAGACTCTTACAGAGACAAAACACCGGTTAAAAATCTTGCAATTTTGGGAGGAAAAATATAAGATTCTGCAATTTATTTCAAATTAATAGAAAATAAAACATTAAAAATTCAAATTTTCAAGAAGACGATATAAGGATCTTATGAGCAGACCTGCAGATTACGGTGGAACTCAGCGGATCGGCTCCTAGAACTACCGGAGACAAAAGAAATGGAAGATATAAATATATATATTTTTAAATGGTAAGTCCTGACGTGTTATGACCAATGGTATGCTTGTCTATTCAATTTGAGCGAATCAAATTAGAAGGGAATGTAATAAAATTTATTAATATTATTAGATTAAATTTAAATGTATTAAAATAAAATAAAGATAACTCTACGTATACGTGACACATACAGTCACATTCACACTCACACTATCTAAATCTACATTCGGGATAAACTAAACAATATTAATTTTAGAGAAAGTCTTGGGTGAGACTGTCCTACCATAATCTTATAGTAGGACGAATGGTAGTTCACGTGTTTCATAAGTTTGTTAGGCTTCTTTATCGCGTTTCCCGAGGTTGTTTCGAAGGGCCCTCGTTTCTACATTGAGTGGCCTTTCGAAGGTCTCTATCTACTTGTCTTAGGCTTCTTCATCGCGTCCTACCTAATGCTTTATCACGATTCTAAAGTTCTTTTTGTTTTCTTTATGTTTAGCTCATCGGTCCCTTCCCGACGATCCTTCTCTTTATCCTGCCGAAGACATGCCGGCCAGAAGACCTTCCTCCTCTAAGGTTTCTCTGGAGAAGACCCTGGTTGCTCAAGGCGAAAAGCCATACCATGCGGATGCTTCCGACATTTTTAACAATCCCGAGTTTTTCTTCTTCGAGGAGGCTGATCCCATTGTCGAGGGGTCCGAGGAAAATGAACAAAAGAAGCCTCAGATTGAGCTTGACTCCCTCGACCCAACCCCTCCTTCTAAGCCTTCGTCCTCTCTTTCTCCCATTTCCCCTTCCTCATCGGTATGTATCCATTCTCCCTTTCTCCTTCATAATTGATGCTGGCTCGTGTTTCCTTTATCTTACTCTTTCTTTTCCTTTGCTTATAGTAGTATCTCCATGTTAAGAACCTCCTCGGCTCCTCCAACTTCCAAAGCCTTATATGGTCATGTTTTAAGGATTATGGCTCCGGCCTGGTCAAGGAGTTGGAGAAAAAAATGCTCATTCAGCCGATATGTAGCGCCGGTTGGCGGCTTGGGAAGATCAGGGCCGGCCTTATATAGAAGTGGGTTAAGCACCCGCTTCAGGCCCCCAAATAATTTTGGAAAAAATGTATAATTATTTTTTATTTAAATATATTTATGTAAATAAAATATATTATTTTTCAAAATATAGTCCTTATACATTATTTAGAACTAAACACAACTAAAACATTTAATATTTATTGGCATTTTTTATGTATAATTCATAATATATTTCCTATAACCCTAAAAATATTAAATTTTACTTTTAAGACCTTACAAAAAATTAGTTTTGCTTGAGGTCCCCAAAATCACAGGTTCGGCCCAGGGGAAGATGAATCTCTTCTTTGGGAAGTACAGTGTGGCCCTAGTGGTAAAGGTGACCAGCTCTGCCGCCTTCAGTAGCTGTCTTCGACATCCTTAAGGAGTCTAACGACTACCAGAGCACCATGGTCTATAAATCTGTCTGAGGGTGGGGTGCCTGGTAAATTCCGCCAAGGCCTTCATAAGAGCTTCCCAAGCCCGGAGCTTATTGCCAATTCAGGCATAAGTTCTGAAACCTCAAGCGGAGTGGCCTTAAGTCTCTTGCTCCCAAGGTTTGGGAGGCTTTGCATTCCAAGTCCCCATACCATTGGCTAAGCTTTAGAGGAGATTGAGGAGCCACTGAGCCAGGTTCCTGAGTTTTCTGACTTCGATCTTGAAGCGGATGTTGTCAACAGCTCTGGAGTTTGCCCAGAGTCACAATCTCACCTTCCTGCTGTCAGCACAAAGGGCTACATCGTGTGCCGACCCCAAGTTCTATAGCTTTTGAGCCATCATCGTTAATGGGGAGCCTCGGCTGGAGATCCCGAAGGACCAGGTTCCTGTACAACTTGACACCACGACTGAGGATCGGCTCCCAGAGGGTGGAAACGTAGAGTACCAAGTATAGCTCTCACACTTGGCTTTAGCTACTCTAGTTCTCTTAATGTATTATTTTACATTTATTCTATTAGTATTCTCTTCTAAGTTCTCTTGTTATTTCCTAGGGTCAATTAGATGAGCATCGGGTACCTACCCCCCTTCGGACAAGGTTTTTCCACCCAGATGCCTTGGATGCCAGGGGAGAAAATGTTGTTTGAGGCCGGACTCGACGTCCTACTAGATGAATTCCAACCATCAGATTTGGCTAAATTCTTAAGATCCGTCAGGTCCCGGTTTGGGTCCCTTCAACATTGTCTTCATCTTGCTATTACCTATACTAGTGAAGCTGAAGCTGAAGATGTGTATCAGAATATCAATCATCTGTAAGCTATCCATGAGGATTTACGACGACAAACCTAAAAGGAACTCGAGATGGTCTGGGGCGATTATTCCCGAGCCATCGAGAAGTTGCAGGGTCTTGAAACTAGAACTGAGGATAGGAGGAGAATGGTCAACTTAGAATCCGAGAATAGGGAACTCAACCTTCGGAACCAGTTGCTGCAAGAACATCTCCAAACAATTCGGCTATCCTTTCATCTTATCTCCCTTAGCCGAGGAAAGACTGGTGTTACCCCTTTTTTCCAATATTCTGAGGACCCTAAGCAGTCTTATTTCATACATGGAAGGGAATAATACTTTCTGCGAGGGTAACAGAGGGTATGAGTCTTATCTGGAAGCCTTAGAGTGTCGTCGGCGCATCCTTGCGGGGGGCCTCATCCTTGTCCCCCCTCCCCTGCTGCGTCGTGTTCATGAGCGTATTCAACTGGATTTTGCCTATCACCGATACGAGAGTCCTAAGCTTTCATTAGACTATGAGCACGTTCAATAGCCAAATTTTGACATATAATACACTACAAAATAAAGCACCAAACACGTTACATAATAGTAGAATTTATCACAAAAGGAACAAAGAATATAAAATAATAATAATTATTATAATAATCTAACTTATTAACAATCTATCTTAACTAATACATGCAATCCTAGAGTCCTTTAAGAACCAAATTCTTACTTTTACACCAATACTACTTAGATTGGTGAAAAACAAAGATTATACAAACATAAAAAAAGGAAGAAAAGATCAATAGTATAATACTTATCATGCCTTAAGCAAAAAAAAACAAAGCAAAACAAAAAACAAAAAATTGAACACAGTACAATGAATATTAAGTCAAATAATCGAAACCAAATGTACGCACAAGCATGTTTATTTTTGAAAATTGTCCATTATCATAGCTTATTCGGTTATCACGAATAAATTTGTTAACTGTTATTTAGTCAATGTTTATAAAACCAAAGTTATAAGACATTTTCGCATTGTTAACAAAGTCGTGCAGTAGCATGAATGGCTCTATATTTCACAAAAATTAAAAATTAAAAGAGCCAATTTTGATACACTTTTAACCAACAAAACATGACACATATGTGTCATTTCCACCTTTGGCTCACAAAAATAAAAAGATGCAAATTCATCTCAACAAGTGAACTCTTTAAATCTAGAAATACAATACCTCTCACAAAATAATTGAAATCATCATCCAGAGATCCACAAAAGAAAGAAAGATCATGACCTACCACCTTCGAAACTTGGATCACCAAGCTTGTTAATCACAATTATTCAACCTAACACATGATGAAATATCGAGCTACTTCTTTGACTCCACATCATAACAGAAGAATGCTAATAACTACTAAATACTATCACTCTAAGCCATCAATCAGCTACAACGATTCGCTTGTCAGAACCATCCAAAACAGAGTCATCATAAAAATATCATCTCACACCTAAGTGAAAAAATATCGAGTAACTAAATCTCAACTACACCCGCGAACCAAGAGAACCAAAATCAAGCGATAACGCAAAATACAACTGATTCATTTACATAATCGCAAAAATATACATAACAGTTATCAGAACATCCATACATTTGAATTTAGCGATCGCTCAAATATTGTCTCCCCACTTCGCGGCTGGGGGGCTGATGGTGTATACCAGGCTCACAAATAGGTCAAATAGACCAGACCCACTTAATCATTACGAGTCAACTCACTAAGTCATTATGCTAAGTAGTGGGAGAGAAAGAGGGAACCACTAACTAAGGTGGTTCTGATCATACTACACATAAATACAAATGTAAAGATTTCTATTAGAGGAGACTCTCTACACTGATAAAAGACAATGCTAACTTAAGCATCAGAGTTTCTCCCTGGGGTCCGCCCCGGGTTCTTTCTTGCAGGTACGATTGCCGATCAATGACATGAAGGTTGCGGGGTGACGAAGTTCGACTCATGAGTAACTGAATCATAACTCTTGAAAGGATAAACCACCAAGAAGGGATCAATTTGCAATATTTAAAATTTTAGAAAATTCACGTGCTACAGTAATTCGCGCGTGAACAGTACCACGTGAACAGTACTGCTACAGCTTTATTTTTATTTTTACAAAATTCTGGTTTTGTTTTAAAATATTCATCTTTTAAGTTATAAAATTCATCTTTTAATTACATCTTTAGGTTTTTAAATGATTAATATTTATATGATTAAATATCTTTCAGGTTTTGTTTTAAAATCCTCATGTTTTAAGTTATAATCTTCATTTTCTGAGTTACAAGTTCAATTTTTTAACTAATGTATGCTTGTTAGTTTTTGGCTTAAATTCCCCATGTTTTATGTTATAATGATCACCTTTTGAGTTACAAGTTCAATTTGTTATATAATAAATATCGACCAAGGTTTTGGTTTAATTTTCTCATACTTTAAGTTATAATTCTCATCTTCCGAGTTACAAGTTGAGTTTTTTGAAATAATGTATGTATGTTAGGTTTTGATTTAAATCCCCCATGTTTTATATACTGATCATCTTCTGAGATACCATTTCAGTTTATTTGATAATAAATATCGGTCAAAGTTTTGGTTTAATTCCCATGTTTTAAGTTATAATCCTCATCTTATGAGTTACAAGTTCAATTTTTAAACTAATGTATACTTGTTCGGGCTGTGGCAAAGAAGATTTCTAATGTTCTCGACCCATCACTAGCTGAGGCTTTGGCGTTGGAAGAAGCAGTGAAGTTGGCTAATGATTTGAATCTTCATGATGTTGCGTTCATTGGAGATGCACTTAATGTGATAGATATGGTGAGGGGTGAGGTACCACCACTTCTACAGTGCCGTTCCACGATTGATAACATAAGAAGTTTGGTTGCATCTTCCTCTTTCTCTGGGATCTTCTGGGTGGTTAGAGATGAAAATTATGTTGCTCACTCCTTGGCGGCTTTTGCTAAGTCGGGTGATTCTGATTCTTACGTGTGGTACTCCCCACCGTCTTTTATGTCAAACGATTCCGGACGTTAACCGGGACCTTGAAATGAATGAATTTTACACTTTAAAAAAAACTAATGTTTACTTGTTAGGTTTTGGTTTAAATACCTCATGTTTTATGTTATAATGACCATCTTATAAGTTACAAGTTCAATTTATTAGAAAATAATTACATGTCAAGTTTTGGTTTATGCCCTGTTTGCTAAAACTTATTTCTTGATGTACTAAACTAAACTGAACTGAACTGAAGTGAAAATTGATATATTGAAAAATGGAATCAGCATGACTGAATTAACCTGAATTTCATCAAATAGCATTTTCACTGAACTGAACTGAACTGAATTGAATTGAATTGAACTGAACTGATCTACAGATAAGCTCTAGCAAACAGGGCCTTAAATTCCTTATGTTTTATATTATAAATACTCATCTTCTGAAATGCATGTTCAGTTTATTGAATAATATAAGGAATATTATAGCGACTCTCAAGGTTCTAGGGTTTAGGGAGAACTTTACCTTGTTCAACAAGGGATCTGAAAAACGGTCGATTCTTGCCAGAATTTGGAAACAAACTTCCGTTGATTATCACCCGAACCAATCCATACCTGTAATCACGTTGGCGAGTGGCTTCAAAATCGTGTTTTCAGGCCGTTTCTATATCGTCTACGTAACTCCGCCGGGGATGGGGACCGACGGGAGGGTTTCAAATCTTTTGGAATCCATTGTGCGCTCAATGCCGAGATCGACGCGGAAGGGAGCAGCAGAAGAGTACGAGACGATGCGGATGCACCGAGAGGAGGGGCGAGCAGGAGATATCCACCGGGGAAAAAAACAGATGACTACAGCAGTTGCTTCGAAGACAAGGAATTGACAGTTAGCGGATACGCCGCTTTTCTCGACACCGACCTCACCGACTTTCAGGCGGAGACTGGCATGACGTTCCAGTCCCGTCAAGTGCCATGAGTATCATGAGCTGGAACTGTAGGGGTGGTCTCAAGGCCGGGCTGCGAGACCCTCATACAGTTCAGGATTTGTGTGCTATAGTACGCCAAAAATCGCCTTTAATAATTTTCTTATGTGAAACCAAGTGCACTGAACAAGCCATAAACAGAATAAAGGATCAGCTCAATTACAATGGAGTAGGAAGAGATGCCCGAGGGTCTTCCGGAGGTATGGCTATGCTATGGAGAAAGGATGTGACAGTTAGCCTACGACGTTACTTTGATTTTTACATTGATGTGACAGCTACAATTCTGGGCCATACAATCCGAGTTACGGGAGTGTATTGTGAACCCAATGTGGCATTCAGAAGGCAAGCATGGATATAATTCCGGCAACTACTGGCTCAGTCGGATCGTAAGCCATGGCTTTGTATTGGAGACTTTAATGAAGTTTTGGCTCAAGAGGAGTTTGAAGGTGGGCAGAATGGCAGATTGAAAGCTTCAGGGACGCATTAAGGCACTGTGGATTGTCTAATGTGATGAGCGAGGGGCATGGTGGATCCCTATTCACCTGGCATTGCCACTTTCGGGATAAAAGAAGTCAGAAAGCCAGACTGGATAGGGCAATGGGGAATTCTGAACTCATGGAACTTTTTCCATGGACTTCGAGCTCAACAACTTATATGGCCTCATCGGATCATATGTGTTTGCATGCTCAGCTTAGAATACGGGACCCTCGTGCTCGTCGAGGGAGAAAGAAAAAGGGATTCCGTTTTGAAGCTTACTGGGTGAAGAAAGGAGAGTGTGCAAAGATCATTGAAGAATCGTGGCCTGAGGGAGCCGAGACACTCACAGCCAAGATGGAAAGATGTTCAGTGGGCTTGGTAAACTGGAGCATCGAAGCATTCCGGGTTAACTCAAAGGAACTAGAAAAATTGAAGAAAACCATCCAGGAAAAGGAGAATGGTTACACCTCGGAGGGGGGCCTTGGATGTGATCGAGCAGCTAAGAAAGGAATATCTATTTCTGCAAGAAGCCGAAAGCATCAAATGGAGACAACAAGCAAAACAACATTGGTACAAGGAGGGAGACAAGAACACAAGATTCTTTCACTGTTTTGCTACCAACAGAAGAGCCAGAAACAACATCACCGGTCTCCGCGATGCTTCTAATGAGATGCACACCGACGTGGAAGGAATGGAAATGATCATTATGGATTACTTCGGGGGACTCTTCTCCTCATCCAATCCAAACTCGGAAAGAATGGATCAGGTGCTTGACAGGCTACCTAGAAGGATCACGGATGATATGACTGCATCCCTCACAAGACCATACACGGGAGCAGACGTGGAGAAAGCCATAAAGCAAATGCATCCGATGAAGGCGCCAGGACTTGATGGTATGAGCCATATATTCTTTCAAAAATATTGGCATATAGTAAAGAAAGTTGTTATCTCTTTTGGGCTTGATTTTTTGAATAAGGATGAATTGCATGCTACTATGAACTATACACATATTGTACTACTCGCGAAAATGCAGCAACCTGAACTGATTACACAGTTCAGGCCAATTAGTTTATGTAATGTAGCATACAGGCTAGCTTCGAAGGTCATGGCAAATAGGCTTCGACCTATCATGGACCGGATCATATCACCTTCTCAGTCAGCCTTTATCCCGGGGAGACTGATTTCAGACAACATCTTAATAGCTCATGAAGTCCATCATGCTATGAAGATGAAGTCCGATGTGAAGAATGGAGAGATGAGCATCAAATTGGATATGAGTAAAGCTTTTGACAGAATCGAATGGTCTTTTGTCATCAAAACCATGCTGAAGATGGGATTTCCCCAGGCTTTCGTTGACAGAATACAATGCTTATCATCAGTCCAGTTTTCTTTTCTACTTAATGGAGAAGAATTCGGGCAACTGACGCCGGAGAGAGGAATACGACAGGGTGACCCTCAATCACCCTATATGTTTATCATATGTTCGGAAGTTCTATCTATGCTGCTAACAGACCTGACCAGCGCTAGAAAGTTACATGGAGTGCATCATTCAGAGAGCCAAGGATTTCATACTTGTTTTTTGCAGATGACACTCTTCTATTTGGAAAGGCCATGGCTGATGAAGCTGAAAGCATTCACTGGGCACTGAATCTGTCCGAGGAAGTATCTGGGCCGAAGATCAATGTTGACAAGTCAGGCATACTTTTCAGTCCTAATACAGATAACACTAGAAGGACAGATATCTGTAATGTGCTCCACATCCCGGAAGTTGTCTCGCATGGGAAATATCTGGGGCTTCCGACAATGATTGGAAGGAAAAAGCGAGAAGTTTTCCAGTCACTGAAGGATAGAATCTGAGAAAGAATAGACGGATGGAGTGAGCAAAACCTCTCCAAAGCTAGAAAGGAAATACTGATAAAGTTTGTTCTTCATGCAATCCCGAGCTACACTATGAGCTGCTTTCGAGTCCCGGATGGCATCTTAAATGAAGTCCATGGTCTCCTAAGTAACTTTTGGTGGAATGGTAAACAGGACGAGAAAAAGATACACTGGGTAGCATGGGAGAAACTATGCGATCCAAGGAGAATTGAGGCCTGGGATTCCGTGACCTTAAAGCCTTTAATTGGCTATGCTAGGGAAACAGGCCTGGAGGTTGATCACTCGGCCGCACTCTTTGCTTGCACAGATCCTGAGGGCAAAGTACTACCCGGATGGAGCTATTTTCGAGTCAGCCCTTGGAAGCAGACCATCGTGGAGCTGGAGGAGCCTGCATGGAGTTCTGGATCTTATACAGCTGGGAACTCGGAGATCAATTGGAAATGGCTCGAATACTAGAATCTGCTATGATCCCTGGCTACGAAGAACCGGGGAATTCCGCATCCAGTCACCGGAAAACATCCCAGATAATCTTAGAGTGGTGGTAGACCTTATAGACCAAGATACAGGTTGGTGGAGAACAGAGAATCTGACATACTTCACTCAAAAGGATGCTGACTTGATCCGAACTATTCCACTTAGGAATATAACTCACCCAGATAGATGGATGTGGCATGCGACGAAGACATGAGAATACACTGTGCGCATGGCATACCATCTAGCTATCGAAAATGCCGCGTCACCGGATTACCACCATCTTCAGGTACACGGATTTGGGGAACATATGTCGTTTTGTAAGAGATACTGGAGCTTGCATGTTCCAAAGCGAGCTCTACACTTTGCATGGATATTGATTACCGATTCATTACCCACGGTGGAAAACCTGAGGAGGAGAACGCTTGATGTAGCACCATATTGCCACCTTTGCAGAGAGGATAATGGCACACCAGAACACATGTTCTTTGACTGTCAGTTTGCCCAAACTGCATGGAATGCCACTGGTCTACTTCAGAAGGTTGAAGGTCTGAGAAGACAGAGAGGAAGTTTATGGTTTAGGGACATCATCAGGAACTCGGACAAAGCTTTCTGTGAACTAGCCATTATGGTATGTGATGGAATATGGTTCCAAAGAAACATGCAGTTATTTAACCAGACTCACCTAGATGCGGGAGCTATGGCGGCCTCCATCACAGCCAGCCTGCGGAAGTTCTCGGAAGCACAAGGCTGGAGTTTGGTATCGTCAGATCTTTTTCCCCAAGCACTCCTCAAAGCTCCTGAATCAGGGTACAAGGTGTTCTTTGACGCATGTATTCAAGACGGCTCTGCCAGCTTCGGAGCGGTAGTACTTGATCAACAGAACCATTTTGTTCGAGCAGCTACAAGGAGAATCCCGAATGTTGGAGACCCCTTTTTAGGAGAAGCACTAGTTATGGAGGAAGCCATCTGCCTAGCTCATGACATGCAAATCCAGGAGGTGGCCTTAATTGGGGATGCACTTAATTTGATTAATTTAGTCCGAAATAATGAATCATGCCCGGAGATAGCAGTTTTGACAGTGGAGAGAATCCGACTACAGTTAGAGTTTAGCATATTTTCAGGCCCTTATTGGGTACCTCGAGCTTCAAATGTAATAGCTCATTCTCTAGCAAACTTTGCGAAGACAAGCACCCTATTATTCAATGTATGGGTGACTCCTCCTAGCTTTGTTCAACTGCTTCTGGACGATTTCCAGTGATTATGTATGAAACAATATTTACTTTCAAAAAAAAGTTTATTGAATAATATATGTCTGTCAGGTTTTGGTTTAATTTCACATGTTTTATGTTATAATGATAATCTTCTGAGTTACAAGTTCAATTTATTATATAATAAATACCGACCAAGGTTTTGGTTTAAATTCTCCATGTTTTAAGTTTAAAAGATTCAAAATTTAAAACGTTATGTTTTTTTATTTTGTTATGATTTTTTTTAAAAAACTACTATAGCAAATTACTGTAACGCGTGAAAAATCACTGTTGCGCATGAAATTTTAAATTGTTCAAAAATTCCAAATTTGTCATTCCTTGTTTTTAGTATATTACCCTCATTTATAAGTGAGTCTCTGGTCTACATATGTAGACGGTCGCTCCAGAGACCCCCTTAATTAGAAATATGATTTTTTTTAAAAGAAGTAAGGTGTATAAATGATTTTTCTAAATAAAAAAATATATATCATAACGCACTTGATAATAAATATACAAGTTTCATGTTATTTTATAATAATTTACATTCGAGTTAGTCTCTGAGGAGAACGTCTCTATACAGAGACCGGACTAAATTATAAATAGTTCAATAAAGAAAATCAAGGAGACACCAATTTGTAGTTTTTTTAAAATTTAAAAATCACGAGCTACAGTGTTTTACTATAGTGTGCTACAATGTTTCAAGTTAGGTCATGTTCTCTAGAGATTATTTGAATATTTTTTAGTTCAAATAAAGTTTTTTTAGTTCAGATAAACTTTTTTTAGTTCAGATAAATGTTTTTAAGTTCAGATGAGTTCAGATAATCTTTTTTTAGTTCAGATGAGTTCAGTTCAGTAAACCTTTTTAGTTTTCAGAAAAGTTAAGTTTAGTAAACTTATTTGTAATTTAGTTCAGTTCAGTTTAAATCAGTTCAATCTTTTGAGCTTAATTGTTTATATCAGTTCAGTTCAATTCCATTCCATTCAGTTTAGTTCAGTTTCAATATGATTTGATGAAATTTAGATTAATTTAGTCATACAGATTCTTTTTTTTCAATAATTATTTTAACTTCAGTTCAGTTTAGCTCAACAACAATATAATTTGGTGCAATTAATTAAGGTTAATTTATTCATATTTTTTATTTTCATCACACTTATTAATTTTCAATTCAGTTCAGTTCAGTTATCTATATGCTTCACCTCAACTCAAATCAATATGTTTAGCTAGCAAACATGATCATATTTTTTAACATTAAGGCCCTGTGTGCCAGAACTGAATTGTATATATCAATTCAGTTCAGTTCAGTAAACTGAAGTGAAATGTAATTTGATGAAATTTAGGTTAATTTAGTCATGTTGATTCTTTTTTTTGGTACATTAATTTTCACTTCAGTTCAATTCAATCCAGTTCAGTTCAGTTGAACAAGAAATAAACTCTATCAAACTCTAAGTTATACTCAAATTAAATTTCAAATGTTTTGAAAATGTCATATTTATTTCATTTCAGTTTAGTTGATCTATATATTCCAGTTCAATTTTGTTCTACATATTTTCATATTAAGATTAATAAATTTCAAATATATTGAAATTGATCATATAAAATTGATTCATATTTGTTAATTCAATTCAGTTCAGTTTATCTAAATCAGTGCAACTCAGTTCAGTATATTTTAATATTAAATGTATTATGTTATATTTAGATTAATGAATTTCAAATATATTGGAAATGATCATATATTTTTTAGTTAGTTTCAATTTAGTTCAATTCAGTTTATCTATATAATTCAATTCAGCCCAGTTTTTAAGTTCAAATAATTTCACCTAAATTTTTTAAGTACAAATGAGTTCAGTTCAGATGAGTTCAGATAAAGTTTTTTAAGTTCAGATGAGTTCATATAAACTTTTTTAAGTTCAGATAAACTTTTTTTAGTTCAGATAAACTTTTTTAAGTTCAGATGAGTTCAGATAAGTTCAAATACCGTGAAGAGAACATGACCTTAAAGTGTTCATGTCCATGTTTCATGTTTCAAGTTAAAGTGTTCATGGTTTATGTTTCAAATTAAAGTGTTTATGTTTCACGTTAAAACGTCCATGTTTTATATTTCATGTTTAAAGTTAAAATGTTCATGTTTGAAATCAAAATGTTTATGCTTTATGTTTTTAAAAAATTTCATGTTTTAAGTTAAAATGTTCATGTTTTATGTTACAATTTAATCTGGTCTCTATATCTATATAGAGACAGTATATTCCAAGACTTTGCCTTTTCAGTTATCTTACACCCTTATTACTCCCTCCGTTCCACTCATTGTGGCAGCCTCTAAACTGGCACTTGGATTTAGGAAATTCAACTTTAGACAATAAAGTGGGCTTTGTCAGAGGTTGTGGGCAACTGGGCATGGACGTGAGTTAACTCTCCTTGCTCCATTTACCAAAAAGGACTTCCACTCATGCCATATTTCATGAGGCTGCCAAAACTGTATAAGGATAGAATGGTAATTTACATGAGACTGCCATATTGATGGAAACTAAAAAAGTGATGGCGGCTGCCACAATGAGTGGAACGGAGGGAGTATAAAATTTCCCTATTGCGCATTAGCTATTATATTGGATCTGCCTGGTAAATTTGGAAAATATCGAAGTAACATGAATGCAATTTACAATTTAGGCAACGATGGAGCAGTTAATTGCAATTCAGTACTAATAATTGATGATAATTCCTGAAGAAAGAAAGAAAAAGAGGAGAAGAAAACGCGGTACTGCTATTGTCTTGCAAAAGAACATCCTCCGACCTTTAGCAACAACATCTCGATGGTCCGTAATTTAATCTTTCTTTGATTTCGAATTCTTCGTATTTGTGCTCATCCTCATGTATATAAACTGGGCAATTTTTTTTTCTTCAACCGAACTGCTGTTGAATTTTGATGTTAGGGCTGTTCTATTTCTTCCATTATACGATGAGCTCCGGGTGATTTTAAAGTAATTCGAACTCTGAAACGTTTACTTGTGATCTATGGTAGCTATGTGATATATGGCGATCTTCTAGTAAAATAGTTGGAGCTTGCTGTTTTGAGGAAAACATTGGATCGTAGTTTTTTTTTAATGTGTATAATTTGTGATTGCTAAAAATTTGTGCATTTTATGTTAGTCTCCCTGATTGATATTCTTTATTATTTTGGATGAGGATCTCCTATGTGGGCAACATGTTCTAAAATGCTAAACTTTGTTGTAGGCAAGTCTTTACAGGGGAGCTTCTAGGAAGGACAAGCCCAAGGGACGCTCCCATGGCTTAACTCAGCAAAAAAGGCAGGAGATTAGGGAAGCGTTTGAGCTGTTTGATACTGACAACTCTGGTATTGAAATTCGTGTTTTATGATTTTTTTTTTTTTTTAAATTTATGAACTCTATTTCCCCCCTGGAAGCATAGGACTGATGCTGTATATGTGTGGTTTCGTCTAGGAACTATTGATGCTAAGGAGCTGAATGTGGCAATGAGGTACTTAGAGTTTTTGTTTTTCATCGGTCAAAGATTTTTTGCTATGGTGCATAAAAGTGTTTTGATTGTGTATGTCATGCAGGGCCCTTGGTTTTGAAGCGACGGAAGAGGTAATTTCTTAACAGTAACTTGTCTTGTGTAGCATTTTCCCATACTTTTCAATTTCATTTTGAGAGTCACATGCCATGTCATGACCAATTGATAACAAGTTCCTTGTTGTGGTCTTCATTGAGAGTACTGTTTCCCTTGTCTTCTGAATGTTAAAATGTACAAGCAACCGTACTTCTCATTTACTCTATTGCTTGTATAAGATGAATTGGTGTGAGTGTGAGGGATGCCTCCTTTTCGGGAACTTTGTGACTTCAGTTTCTTAGATAATTGTTCTTATTTGACCTCATAAATGTCTAGTTCGTAGTATTTTCTGTATCTAAACAATTCATGGCTTTCCCTGGTTATGTACACCTTTTACTTAAGCACAGGTTTTGAGTTGTTTTGAACTTTAGCATAGTAGTTCAGTACATATTTTATTGATGTTGTGGTTCTGTTTTGAACTTATGATACTTTCCTGATCATCATGGGCCATTTTATATGGTCATTTGTTTTGAGTTTAATGTGTTTGATGTCTATAAAGTCCTAAGGATACTACTAACAAGTTTTTCAGAGCAAGTATTTTATTTCATTGAAAAACTTGCCAAATAAATCATAAACCTTCAACTGCCAACTTTCATAGGGTAATGAGTTGTGGTTGTTTGTGACTTAAACTTTAGTGCTAGGACTGAAGCCATGGTTTTTAGTCTAGGCATTATAATATATTAGGACTGAGGCCATGGTTCAAAGTCTAGGCTATAAAATGTAGAATGGATAACTTCTGGATATAGTGTAACATCCTTCATCCTTGTGAGCCCATGTCAATGGACTACATCTTTCTTACCACTGATAGTATAAATAAACACACGATTTTTTAGTTAAGACTATTGCAGTAGTTTCTTAAACTTTCTTCCCCAGTCCTCTTAATTAAACATGCCATATAACATGATACTTCATGTGGCATGGTATTTTTATTCAATAATGTCCTTTAAAGTTTGGTTTCTTATTGTAAGAAGGAAGATCTGAATGCATGGAATGTTCTTGACTGATCACGTAAAATGGAACAAAGAAGGCCTAAAAATTATAAGCTTCTCCAACAAAAAGGAATTCTTACTAATGTGAAGTTTATAAATGCAGTTTCTTGCATATTTAATATCCTTGTACTGGTGTATCTCATTTAAGCTCCTGGAAGAGATATGAAAAGTACAATGTTACAGCAAATTCATTGATTGCTGTGTCTTTGAGTAATACTCTGATGGTGGACTTTCATAATTAGAAGCTCGAGAATGTTAATCTTATGCTCATTCTTAGTATTGAAATTAAAGTCTTGTGTCACTGATCTTTCATTGAGGCTTTCATATCAGCCAACACTAAAGAGAGTTGGCTTCAATGACATTGATTGTATTATATTTCTGTGGTGTGCATGTATGATTTATATTCAGCCTATCTTTATGTTTGCGGAGGGAGTGGAAACCCCAACAAAAAGAGATTTGTCAGCAACAGCATTTAATGTTTTGCACATGCCCAGATTTAGCATGGTTTAGCCTATTTTGATTTCCACTGGGTATCAAATTCATGTTTCCTTTCTCTAATTTTGCTCTATTGGTTTTGCAGGAGATTGTTAATATGATTGCAGAAGTAGACAAAGATGGTAGTGGTGCCATTGACTTTGATGAGTTCGTTCACATGATGACAGCCAAGATCGGAGAAAGGGACAGCAAAGAGGAACTGATGAAAGCATTTCAAATCATTGATCAAGATAAAAATGTGCCTTATGCTTCTTCTTCTTTTCTTGTTCCTCGTCCTTTACCTTATGCCTGCTTTATGCTTTTAAATACTGAATATTGTAATTATCAAACGCAGGGGAAAATATCAATTGCTGACATCCAACGCATTTCCCGCGAATTAGGTGAAAATTTTACCGAGCGAGAAATTCAGGAGATGGTTGAGGAAGCTGATCGTGATCGTAAGTCTAACTTTTGTATCTCATAGAGTTTCTTTTTGCTGCTAAATTTCACATATTTTTTGGCATGGTTGATTATTCACGGAAATCATCTTAATCTGTTGTTAGCCAGTTAACTTTGTGAAACTTGCATCACTTATTTACACACTGGCAATTGGTGTAGATTTTAGCTGCGTTCTGAACTAATTCTAAAACTTTGCAGATATTATCACCTTATGATGAATCATCTAACATTTATGTGTATTTGTGTCAATAGTTAAGCAGCCATAACAGAAGCATAGCTTTAAGTATGGTTAAGATATAACTATGATTGTGAATGTGGGTGCAAAAGGATGGACACAAGGTTGATGAATTAAGTGTTCAATATATTAATTACATATTAAAGCTGACCAAAAAGGTAGCATTGATAGATGAGAAAAGGAGAAAACGCACATCAGACAACTTAAGGGGGGTGGGGGTGGCCTCTTTATCGGTTAGAAGAAAGACATGATATTGTACATGTGTCTTTACTGAAATATGAAAATGTATGATGCGTAGTCTACCCGTTATAATCGCATAAAAGATCTGATTATGCTGTCGGTGCTGTGCCATTTGAAGCTAGCTGCATATAAGAAACTTGATCTCCTGTTAAGACTAGACGAGATATTATTCTTTCTTGATGTGTGGTGTACTGCGTATTCTTTTGTTTTGTACAATTTGAAATATTGTTGACTAACTTGTTTGAACAAAAATTATCTGCCGTCCTCGTATACTAGGATAGTACATTCTCTTTCTTATTAAGTTCTAGTTTACTCCCCCTTTTACCCATGAAGTGTGTATAACTAAAGTAGGCATAGAAAAAGAACTATAATTTGCATCATGCTGTGTAATTGTGAGAAATCTTATAATTTTTTTTCCCATGTGGAACAGATGATGGTGAAGTTAATGTTGAAGAATTCATGAGGATGATGAGAAGAACCTCTTATGGCTACTAAAAGCACATATGAGATTGCGAATGCTTGGAACTGTGTTTATTTAGGCTTGCAGTATGTAGCAGCAAAAGACCGTGAGACTTGTTATTATATTTTTAGGCATAGATGAGGGTGTTAAGTTTCAACAAATTATACATTTTATGAACATTGTAGTTGAATACCATTACTATAGGTGGTGATTGATGACTAATTCATATTCCCACAAATTGATAGGTAACAACTGTATTTGCAAGTTATATGTAAATCTTTCATTCAGGACTGCAATCCCGTTTCAAATTTCTCATTATATTGGATGGTCTCTGTTGGTTAGCATGTGATAAGTTAGACAAGTTTCTCAGACAGAATGAGAGTCGTTGGTGATAAGAATTGTGTGAATATAGTTATAGACAACCCTCACCAAATGAGGTTGTTGAAGCTTCCAACTTCCGTAACCATTCTTATTTGCGGATATAGAATTGCATAAGGTTGTTCAAATTACCCATAACAAGCAGGTGGTATTAAGGGCCAGATAGATTTGCAAGATTGATGAGATTGTTTCTGATCCAATTCAGCAGGAAAAAAAAAAGAACAATAATCAAGTAAAATTGGTCTCACAGACAAAAGGAATATGTATGAACAAGGATTTTTCATCTTTTTCATTAATAGATGATTTCTTATTTTTTTTACAAAGATCGTCCATCAAACGGGCGACAAAGTGGAAAGTGGTTTCATATGTTAACATCAGAGCTGGTCAATATAAAGCTAATCGAACTTGGAAACCAGAAGGAGCTTTCTACTTCTAAGGAACTTGTACCCTATTTACAGGATATCCCCGTACAGAAAAAACACACAGAGAACCATCTCATCCTCAGTCATCCAACTCGAACAACTGCTCGTAAACAACCAGGAAAGAAAAAGAAAATGAACTCCAGTTCCAAAAACCTCTTTGCGCTTTAAAAAACTTCAAGAGCATATCACCACCTTCTCCTCATATGTCCAGAAGGCTGCCTAATTCGCTAAATGCAAGCCCGTCCTCAGGCCTTCCCTGCTGCAAGAAATCCAACGCGTGATCGACCCCTTGAGATGGCTGATTCACCATTTGCATGCTCTCAGGAGATACGTGTACTGGAAACTCCGAGGTATTTGCAGTCTGAAATTGAAAACCATCATTAGGTGGTTGATCATCTTCGAGGAGGGCCATCATCTCATCGAGATCAAACTGGGTGAATTCAACAGATTGGGTGAAATCATCCAAAGAAAGTCCATCTTTAGTAGGTAGTCCTTCAGTTTGCTGAACCTCCTGCTTGTTCATCTCTACTGGATCAATCAACGACGATAGCACAGGATGATTGGCATCTGAAAGTGAAGCCTCATTTTCCTCTTTCAGATCAGACAAAGGCTGCAGATTTTGATCTCCTACTGGTCGATAAACCTCAGAAAGGCCCGATAAAGCTGAGTCAGTCGGAGTGGGGGTAGAGGTTGGCCTCCTATAATCCGGCATGTTGAGGCGAGCTTTGGGGCCATACATTGATCTAGCAGCTTCATCATAAACAAGAGCAGCTTCAAGTGCAGACCCGAATGTACCCAGCCACAACCTGCTACCTTTATTTGGCTCGCGAATTTCAGCCACCCACTTTCCCCAAGTTCTCTGTCTAACACCTCTATACTTGCATCGGGGATTTTCGGGTCCTCCTTTACCTTTCATGCATCCTTTCTTTGATCCCTTTGCAGGAGACCTTCGAAGTGAAGCAGCGTTCTCAGACTCGAGCTTTTGATTGTACTCCTTCCACTTTGCCAGTTTCTCTGCAATATTATTTGATGCATTTTTCCTAGACTTCCTCTTCTTGGAGGAATCTAACTGGACTTTGTCCACGGTGGACATTAATTCCATGGCCATTGGTTGTAGTTCTGCACAAAGGAAAAAAAGAAACACGTTAAGCACTAGATCACAATATATATAGTGCAGGAAAGCAAACATGAAATCCTTTTCCAAATCCGGTTTTTTTATATCTTTGCGTACAAAGCAAGCAAAAATCCAATAAATATGGTCAAAATAAAGATGACTTAATGGAGCTGTAAAACTATTAACAAATAATGGTCAAAATTGGTCAACACAAACTCGTTTTTGATACCTACCAACAACACAAACTGAGAAATTAAACCAAGAAACACCAGCAATCCAAAACATCACCAAGCCCCCCAATTACCACTTTACCAGCAAAACCTAAAACCCAATTAATCAATTCCTACTCAATTAAGTTGAATATATACCCAAACTAAAGGAACAACAACTAGAAGAAGCAAATTCGCAAATTGCAAAAACAAACTCACGCCGGAATGCAAACCGCAAGCAAACAAAACATTTGAGGAAACACACGAAAAACAGTATGAGGAGGGAAGGAGAAGCATAAAAAATAATTAACATACCTCTTTCAATGGGCTGGGAATTTGTAAGGACGACTGCGCAAAAACACTCGAAAGAAGTAAGATTTAGAGTTGATAAGAGCTTTTTTGAGGGTAATCTGTTTGGGTGAGGGAGAAGGATATTATTTGATGTGGATTTGTGAAATCCGTCAAAAGCAAGGTCTCAGCTTATTTATAGACTTCTCTAGAATTTACTGGATTTTACATTATAGTCCTCAAATGTTTTCTTTATTAGACATAAACCTGTGATGACGTGTCAACCTCGCAGTCGCTTATCGTGGCACGTGGTTGGGGTGAAGTTTCCGGAAACATGATCTAATTTGGGGAAGCAGGCTAGCGTAAATAATTATTATATGGGTGTTTCAGATAGGATAGGTCTAATATTGAATTATAGTATAATTTTAATTTTTTATATGGAGACAAAATTAATATTTAACCTGAGTTTTATATTTTATTATATATTATATTATATTATATTATAGATTATATTTTTATTTTATTATATTTTATTTTAGAGATTAAAAGTAGAAACTCGCGGATAAGCAAATTGCGAATTTTAAATCACAGATATATTACAGATAATATTGACGCGTCATCATATTTTTATTAATAGGCTCCGTGTGATTTTCTGTATTTTTTACTTCCAATACCGGATATGTATAGTGCGCATTTGTGATTTACAAGGCCGGATAATGCGGAATATTATTATACATACATGTATGCGGCGAAGTTTACGAATAATACATATTTCATACGATAGGTCTAATATATACGTGTACGTTAATGAAGAGCGACACGTGTGATTAGTGAAGTTTCAGTTTACTCGGATGGAAAAGGGCGTAGCATTTTAAATTACAGAAAATATAAATTACAGATAATATTGACGCGTCATCCTACCTTTCTATTAATAATATGTCTGTGATTTTCAGAGTTTGTGATTTCCAATGCTGATAATACTGGGATACTATATATACGTGTGTAGTGAAGTTTACTATTCGAGAGAGAGGTATAGCGTAAAAGTGAAAAAGTGTGAATAAACAGAAAATATAGATTACAGATAATACTGACACGTCATCGAAATTTTTTCTAGTGGTAGATAGTTTACTACTCGAGAGAGGGTATAGCGTAAAAGTGAAAAAGTGTGAATGAGCGTAGCATTTTAAATTACAAGAAAATATAAATTACGGATTGTAATATGTCTGTAATTTTTAGAGTCTGTGATTTCCAATGCCGGATAATACTGGGATACTATATATACGTATATACGTGTGTAGTGAAGTTTATGATTTGAGAGAGGTACTGGGATACTATATATACGTGTGTAGTGAAGTTTATGATTCGAGAGAGAGGTACTGGGATACTATATATACGTGTGTAGTGAAGTTTATGATTCGAGAGAGGTATAGCGTAAAAGTGTGAATAAACAGAAAATATAAATTATGGATAATACTGATACGTTATCGAAAATTTCTAGTAGTAGATAGTTTACTACTCGAGAGGGTATAGCGTAAAAAGTGAAAAAGTGTGAATGAGTAGAAAATATAAATTACGGATACTATTGACTGACGCGTCATCGAATTTTCTATTGGTAGGTAATACTGACGGACTATGTGATTTTCAGTGGTTGTGAGTTGTAGTGATTGTGATTTACAATGCCGATACTACTATACATTATGACGGATGAGATAGGTATACCGGGTGAAAATGAAAATTTTGTAGACATGCATTGAGTAAAAGCTAATGCTACCGGAATGTTATGTGATTTTCAAGTGGATGGGATTGCCAATGCCGAAAACTCATAACTTTAGGTATGTATGTGATTTCAATATTCATAAACTCATAACACGTATTTAACCATTTGTACATACATATACGTTAACGAAGAAATAATTAATGAAGTTTAAGCAACGAAAATGCATGGTGGATAAAGCAAAGCAGTTACCACAAGGTTTCAAATTTATCAATGGTGCGTATTTCCACTTTCCTATGAGGTTAGAGTAACCCTCCAATATCATTTTTGAGCTTTTTCAATATCTTAAGAAAAGAGTTGAGATCAGGTGTGTATGCACGTTCATTATTCCATCACCTAAAAAAAAGGTTAGATGGGATGAAGTATTAATGCCCATATATTTGTCAGTGTTTGCCTATAAACCATCTGGAATAAATAGGGTAAGTATTTGTATATATTAATTATATATAACTGGTAATTACATACAATTTTTTCACTAATTATATTAATTTTTTGTGAATAAATTTATTCATTCGTGTATTCATTTATAAAAAAATAAAAATAAAATTAGACTTAAAAACTAAAGAGACAATGCCGTACGACGTATGACATATGCAAATCAACATTCCTCCGGCTAAAAGTATGGGAGGTTTCGACCGATGTCACCTGCTCCTCTTTTCGGCGGTCTATGGGAAGTCTGGCCCTGAAAATACCGTGTTGGCGAAATCCAAGGTCCAACTCCCACTGTGAAAAATGATTTACTCGCTTACTTGTAATTTACCCTTATGTTGTTGAATCCAACATTGACTGATCTTTGTTATGTTTTGTTAATTACGTCTTGTTTACTAAGAATTGCCCGTTTTTTGTCCCATTTTGATGATTTTCCTAGTTATAGTAGTTGGCGTTTGTTGTGTTTCTGGTTTGGGATGGCCATATAAGTAGAAATGACTCTGTGACACTTTGTTGGCTGGGTGGGTTTGGTTTTATCTAGCCTGTTGGATTTGAAAATGTTGGAACAGGTTGAAAACTCATAAAATTGATGGTGAAATCAAAAGAATTTGTTATATAATTGCTCTAGAAGTAATAGGGATACAACAAGAAATATGCTGGGATTAACTCTAAGTTGAATGGTGCCATTTTAGCTGTATGGCGCCATTTTTATCAACTCAGAGAATTCTACTGCAAGAATAGCATAACCAGGAGCTACCTCCAATATGGTATAACAACATACTATCAAAATGATACTAGAAACCTATTGCTCAGTCCATGTGAATGCGGTTTTGTTTTAGTCTTAACACACTGGATAATCTGCAGGAGCCTCCTCGAGCGATTCCAATTCTCCGACCCCATCATCAACTACAAATGCCATAGCTAGACCCCAGGTGATGTGAACATCCAAGTGACAGTGCATAATCCAGACACCTATTAGAGAGAGATGACATGCCATGTTAATGGATGATTATTGTGTGTTAGAATTGCAGGAATAGACAGATTGTTGCTAAGTTTATCCTTACCTGGATTGTCTGCAACAAATCGGATAACTGCCCATCCTTTGACTGGTACACTAGCAGTGTTTCTCATTGGTGGATCAACAAGGTTGAATTTTGATGTATCAGTTTTTGGATTGAAGTTTCCAAAGCCTTCAGCAATTATGTAAAAGTCATATCCATGAAGATGGATGGGATGGTTTTCTGCGGTGAAGATACTGGTTCCCTGTAATACCACCTGCACTTTAGCTCCATATTTCAATGGATACACTTTAGTTCCACGCTCAGGCTGCCAAAGTGACCGGCTCTGGTTTCCAGTGTAATCGAATTTCACAGGTGGGGTTGCTGGGAAGTCTTTTGTATAAACTCCTCGTACACCTTGACGATGTGCTTGTAATAGAGAAAGGGTTGATGGGAGCACGAAAGATGCATTGTTCATGCTGGCTGTGAAACGGGTGCCATTTGGACCTTGGCAGTTTTTGGCTTTGTTTGCTGATGAGGGACAGTTTTGGAGCCCCAGGCCAACTGTGACAAAGAGATTTTCATCGATTTCCGTGGGAACTTCTGCCTTTCTCGGGCTTCTGAGGCTGGTGGTGAATGCTGTGGCAGTGTTTGTGTCATTATATGCAGGCAGAGTAGCTTGAACGGTTTTAACAGCCACACCCTTTGCAGGGCAAGGAGCTGTTTTGTACTCGAGGATGGCTGTGGTGGTGGTGTTGTCAAAGGGTGCCCCTTGAGCACTAGCATAAGCACGTGCTGTTATGTAGTAACGTGCTGGTGGTTGATCAGCTTTGATTAGGACATCTGTAGTTTGGCCTGGTCCTAACATTATGACCGAGGTGGTGAAAGGTTTAAGATAGGAGGCATCTGCTCCGACAACTGTGAGCTTGTGATTGGCGACCGTGAAGAACAGTTGCTGATTTAGTGCAGAGTTGACGACTCTGAGGAGGTTGGTTTCACCTGAGTCGATCGGAACCTTTATAGTGTCTGCATCAAAGGATATTGCTAAGATCAATCCGCAGTGTAAGGTTAAATCTTTTATTTTTAAAAAAAATAATTAGACGGCAATGAAGAAAATTGTTGAGCTTCAAAAATAATTTTTTGTTGCATATTATTTACAGCCTAGTATTGAAACTTATAGAATCTGAAAGAATGGGAACCTTTGCTAGAGCACTTTAGGAGGTCACCGGGTTGACCGTTGATCGTAAATGTATCAGACACGTTTGGAGTTGCTCCTGTTCTGACGGCTTCTCTGATCACATCGATCGGATTAGCATTCCACCACTCCCCTGAGAAAGTCATAATTGTTAAACCATTTAGGATAGTATCTAGTTGTGATTGGTGCTAGGGAAAATCATTCTTAATTTCTTACCTAGAAGAAGAAGTGTCTCACGCTTCGGCTTGGTGAATGGATATGGAGTTCCCTCCCTAGGACGAATAACAAGACCGCCATAGACCGTGGCTCTGAGCCACGAGCTATGTGCATGCCACCACAGAGTCCCTTCCTGTCCTTGAATAGTGAACCGGTAGGTGTAACTTCCTCCAGGTCTAATAGGGCACTGAGTGATGAATTCAGGTCCATCAGCCCAGCCGGTCCTCATCTGCCTAACACCATGCCTGTAAATGGAATATGATTCAGGATTCACATTGGTTTTTCCTGGGATCGCTATTTCTAGCTTATCTGATTATTTGATGAATACGCATGCATGCAGTTAGCTTAGGTACCAGTGAATAGTGAGGTTGTATTGAGCTTTATTTGTGACTTTGATTTCCAAAGTGTCGCCTTCATTCACTTCAATAGTTGGCCCTGGATATTGTCCATTAACCGTGATGATCTTGTGTGAATTGCACAGCCTCTTCACTGGTGTTTCTTGAATCTGTTTTAGGACAGATGCATCATATGAGTACAACTATGATAGTTTTTTTTATATAAGAACTTCTATTTTAAAGAAAGGAATAGAGACATACCACAAACTCATGAGATTGAACTTTAGCACTTGCGAATGACAGTGCATTCGCAAGAAGCATCAAGATCCCGAATAGGAAGACAGCCCTTGAGGTCTTCGAAGCTGCATTGCTGTTGAAGGCCTCCATTTTTGTCTAAGTTGGCAAGAAAATGAATAGGAAATGAATGGGAGGAAATGTGTTTGATTGTGGAAGAGTTGGAGGGAAGATTTGGTTTTATAGTGGAAGATTTAAGGAGAGAAGGGTTGTTTTAGGTTGGCAGATTAGGTTAATCTAAGTCAAATCTGAGAAACAAAACTTAGTTCAACCTTGCAAAAGTTGTTGCACCCACTGTTAGTAACACAACTGAAAGATTTCATGAATTCTTCCTTTACAAGCCTTCCCATATTTCTAGAGTTTCTCACACTGTTTCACATTTAATTTACAGTTTTTTAAATAGAAATTTACGAGAAAGTCTTCTGAATGATTACCTTAAGGCCTTAGCACTACTGTGATGAAAGTAGGGAAATTCATTCTACGGTTGTGCGTGTGTTAGTTGCAGAAATTGGAGAAATTTTCTTGTTTTAGACTCCATTCATTAAGTTTACTTCAAACGCTGGTATGATTGCATCTTTGGTAGGGTTAGTACCACTAAGCTTCATCATTACTACAGATTAAGTCCCCTGTCATTTGACATTAGTTTCCCTCCCCTCAGTCCATATTCAATAATTACGTTGTTTACGCGTTTATGAACTTGATAATGTGAGACTAATGTCAATACGTTGTAAATGCAGATTTTGCAGTCACAGAAAGTGTGACAATATTATAACAACAGCGAGGAGAAATGAAAGTCCGTGCTTACTAAGATCTATACTATCGTGTCAAGTTTTAATTCAAAAGATAGCGAAATTAAAACTAAGTGCGGAAAGTAAAAAGACACGATATGATCACCCAGTTCAGTGCAAAGCACCTACGTCTGGGGGGCCGTAGCCCGTGTTAAGATCCTTCACTAGATGCAATAAATATTTTCCTGATCTATTACAGTCTAGTGGCTACTCTAGCAAGCCTATCACACTACCATTTCTTTCTGATAGCTGTTACAGTGATTACCTTCTTTTCCACGAAGGTGCGGCAAGATCTTGAACACCCGAGCTTTAACACACGTCCCTAGTGTTTTGGTTATGGTAGAAACCGTGGACTGCGTTGCCTTTGCGCTCAAAAACGATAAAACTCTGAATTACAGAAGTTTGCTGTGTAAAACCGATAAAACAAGCACGCAACCGATGTCCTTCTTTTATAGCTCATTGCCGTGAAAACCTTCCTTTTGCACGACTCTTGAATCCTTCCTTCAATAGACTTCTATTCCACATTTAAACCTTGAAGAAAAGGAATTTATGTGTGTCTAAACCTCTGGTAAATGGAAAACTGATCACCACGAATATTTCCATTCTAATACAGCTGCAAATCACATTGTAGACACCCATTAGGACTGTAGTTTCCATAAACTCCAACGCACAATATTTTCCTTCCATCTTCAAAACCTGCGCTGGAACCTGGAAAATATTCTATCTTTTTCTGCCAACTGAAGTCATGTTGCAACATGATATTCCACAAAGCAGCCAACAAAATCTGGACCTTACAATCTCCCCTTTTGGCAATTTGTGGACCCACTACGGCAAAAGCTTCTACCGAACTCAGAATCCCAGAAAACCAACAGCTTCTACTTCATGCATCCGTTATAAAGAAAAGCATGGCAGAAAAAATAGAATCACCAATAAACTACAGTCATCCAAAAGATCACAATATCTCCCCCTGGGGCCATAAAATGCCAAAGGGCCCTAATTAACAAACCAAAGTACCAGTAAAAACAAGTGATGGGAGAGAGAGAACAACACACAAAAAAAAATCACTGAGAGTCTTCCTCAGACTCAGATAAAACTTTTCCTCTTTTCCAGGCAGGAGGAGCTGGGACCTTGGTCTTCTTGGCTCGAGGCTGCTTCACAGGACCAGAAGAACGAGCTCTCTTAAGAGAACTAGGGGGAGCAGGCATAGATGGACTAGAAGAAAGTGGAACAGATGGCTCACCCCTCTCATTTTCCTTGGCAATAGCAGCCAGAATCCGAGCCTTAGCATCCTGAGCCTTCTTTAGCAACTCACTGTGAAACATAATTTGATCCATGTGTAACTGGATCTCCTTCTCAGCAGCCCGCAACTCAAATTGGTTAGACACAACCACATCTCCTGACATCATCTTCTGATCCCAGGGCAGATCCAGCACAGTTCTATCCAAAGACTTGGCAGTAAAACCAAACTTGCCAGCTGGTTTCATCTCATCCTCATTTGCCTCAAACCCTTCAGCCACCAGAAATGCAGTAATCAGGCAAGGATGAGGGAGAGCTTCAGTGCATCTAGATGCATCAAGAACACCCACTATTCTCTTCAACACATAATCCCCAAGGTTCACCTCACACCCTGAACCAATCCCAAATAGAAGTTCTGCCTGATCTGGAGTCAAGGAAGTGGTGTTGGAGGTTTGCATCCAGCAGTTGATAAGAACTTTGAAGAGCAACCAAAACCTGAGGGTGAGCGAGCTGGTGGGTACATGTCCAGAAGGCCAGGAACTGAGCTTCCCAAATGTCAGTGCTCTAGCCAGCACATGATTGTCCACGGTAGTCTCTGGGATAAACCATGTCAGAATCTTCCAGCAGCTGAATCCCCAGGACTGAGTTCAATTTTTCTGGGGTAAGTTCGAGTATTCTCCCCCTGAAATATAGCTTGCCAGACCAATCAGTTCCAGCTTTCAGTGTGCTTCTCTGAAGGTTGCTGTAAAATTCCAGCACCATTTCTGGATCATACCTCTTGAATGCAGTGGCCGCTTGCACATAGCCAATTTGACCCAGAAATGTATCAAAGCCACTTTCGGCACACTTCTTAATATCCAGTACCCTCTCTACAAAAAATCCCCGTGAGCTCAGAAGATCATAATGCAGGCTGGCAGTAACAGAATAAAACTTCTCAGAATGAGCCTGGGACAATAGCCTAGCATTTAGCATCTCACTCTCTTCAGGAGTATCCACCTCAACTGTACCTTCCAGCTCCACATCTGGATCTTCCAAATTTGCAAAATCCTCCTCAGCTGGGGTATCATCAACAGATGGATCCTCTAAGCTAGCATAGTCCTCTTCAGCTGAAGCCTAATATGGAGAGGTAGGGGAAAGCAAGTCCTGCTCAATATTGATATTATCCAAATGAATTGGAGAGTCTGGAACAGTGAGTTTAATAGGACTGAGCTGAGAAGAGACAGGAACCTTGTCATCATGTACTGGAGAGTGTGGAGATAAAGGATTTTCAGAGCTAGGGGATCGCTGTGTCTTCCCAGTGGCATTGGCAGCAGTGTTAGAACTCCTCCCCGCTATCCTTGTTGATCTCCTAGAGTAGTGCTTGATTGGAGAAGTAGTAGCTGGAGCAGCCCATTCAGAGAACTTCTTCCTGTGATATCTGACATCCACCCGTTGCCTTAAGGACAGCAACACAGCACCATCTGATGAACCACTTAAGGAGAACTTCTTAGCAGCTCTAGGTTTAAGCTTGTTCAAGCTTCTGAGTTTGGAAATTGGGAGAGGAACCTCTGTAAGAGACACAGATTGGCTAGAGTGACTGTGGCTAAGAGGGACCTCAGACTGAAAATCATGCTCCTCATGAGCATTAATAGCTGCTGCAGTTGGCATCTCTGCAGAAATGGAGAGCGGACCCTGGACCTCATCATCAGCATTACCAGTTTCCTGGTCTTCAAGAATGGCAGTCTTGGTTTGGTCCTCAGATTCTACAATCTCAGTTTTCTGTGAGGGACTGGAAGAGTCTGGTGTTGCAACATGAGAATCTTGTGTCATAGGAGCATCAGCAGGAACTGGGGCAGGCACTGGTTTCCTCAAACTCCCCAGAATATCAGCAATGAAAAGCTCATCCTCCTGAACCTCTTCATCATCTGACAAAGGTTCAAAGCAATCTTCAATCGACACTCCATTAGGTAGATTTAACACTGCTCCAGTCCCATGAAATCTAAGAAATGATGAAGCTGCAACTGGACCTGGATATAAGCATCCTGGAACTACATCAATCTTTCCAGAGGCAGTAACCCGAATGTCTTCAGACTCCTCAGTTGAAGCATGGCCTCCTATCAATTTCAAGGTTTGGAGAATGGGAATATCCGCACAAGTAGCTTGTGGGACATTGGTAAACCTCTGAGTTCTTCTCCCATCATGCCAGATCCTCCCAGCTGCCTGTTTGATTCTCCTGGAGAATACTTGTGTAGAAGGTGCAGTACCAGAAAGACCCACAGAAGGAACTCCTTTAACCCCAGGTCCATGAATTGTGTCATGAACAGTTGGAACTTGTTGATCCAGAACTTGTGATGATGAAGTTACAGGAGCTTGTCTTCTGAGTTTTAGCCTCTGTCCCAATGTTAAGTGATCCATGGGATCAACAAAGTCAGTCACCCTGGAATTTATAGACCCGGAGTTCCCTTGCTTGCCCTCCTGAGTTACTGAATCATCCAGCACAATTGGATCACTGCTGGTGTTTGTGAAAACAGACTTGAGTTTGGTGTTGGATCTTGTGTGATAAGGCCTTTTTCTCACACAGGGAACCTTTGTGTGAGGTGTCCTCTTAGGAGGCTCAGAGTTGCCATCTCTGTTCTGTTCCCCAGCCATGGACTTGCCTCTTGTAGAATACCTGGACGAAGAAGAAGATGGCCTCAGGTAAGGGTTAACTTTAGGTTCAGGCCTCACAAAGGTGGGTTTATAAAGATCAGAGGTTATAATCACATCAGTCTTAGGGGGCTTTGGTCTCATCTGACCATTATAAGAGCATCTGTCAGGGTTGTTCCTAGTACCCAATGCATCATGCAGATAGTTATCTAACCCTTTAGCATATTCCCATACATCTAAATCGTCATAATACTTCTTTAAACGCTCTGCATCTCTAGATCCTGGAGCCGGGATAAAATTTTCTGGAATCACATCCAGTGCAGGCGATGGGGGTGATTCAGGCATGGGTTTCACAAATCCAACAACATATGCCTCAGGTTCAATCAAATCAAAACATGGATCACATAAACCCTTAGCCCAGCGAGTGTCAGAAACTCCCCCTAAATCTGTCCAATCTTGACTACCAAACCCCAAACTGAATCGGTCACAATCCCGGAAATACATAGTAATGCTAGATCGAATAATCCAAACGCTAATCACAGAGCTCACAGAAACCCTATTCAATAACTGAAGAGACCGGAAGAAATCAACAATTCAGGAGAACCAAGACGGTACCTTAAGGAGAAAGCTGCGGGTTTCGACTTCTGCAAAAATCCGATGACGAGTCCGGTGAGCAATAGAGAGATTCCGCTGGGAAGTAGCTGAAATTTCGTGTTGCAATAGGAATAGGGAAAGGTTTCTGGTTGGGCGCGAAGAATATAGAAGAGAAACCAATTTTCCGTCTTTTTACGCGAAGGAATTAAAGTTGCCCCAACGGAAAAATAACCAATAAATTATGTGGGCCCCAGCTGTCCCCTACACATACACGCGCCATTCTTTATCACTCGCACCTTATATCTTCATGTTGCAACATGACATGCAACTTCAACCTTACCCATATTTTTGGTATTTTCTGAATTTTGTAAAGTAAAAAAACGGAATTCAAAATAGCAACAATACAAATAGGTAGGCTTCAGCACCTTAGATAGTACACACCCCAAGATGTTGTCTCAGGGTTTCAAATGTTGATGCATCCAAAGGCTTGGTGAAGATATCTGCAAATTGGCTCTCAGTGGGCACATGCTTGAGTTCCACTTCCTTTCGTTCAACTAAGTCTCGGATAAAGTGATGTCTCATATCTATGTGTTTGGTTCTGTTGTGCTGAACTGGGTTCTTAGAGATATCAATTGCAGATTTATTGTCACATAGAATAGTAAGACTTCCAAGTTTAATACCATAGTCTCGGAGCATCTGTTTCATCCATATCAACTGAGTACAACAGCTCCCTGCAGCTAAGTATTCGGCCTCAGCAGTAGATAAAGAAATTGAGTTCTGCTTCTTACTATACCAAGACACCAAGTTCTCCCCAATAAAAAAACATCCTCCAGTTGTACTCTTTCGATCATTTGCATTTCCAACCCAGTCAGAGTCACTGTATCCATACACCTGACATCTAGTTCCCTTAGAGAACCAGATGCCATAATTAGCAGTGCCAGAAATGTATTTAATGATTCTCTTCACTGCAGATACGTGAGATTCCTTTGGTGCAGCTTGAAATCGGGCACATATTCCAACACTTAGAGAAATATCAGGCCTGCTTGCTGTCAGATATAATAGACTACCAATCATACTTCGATATAGCTTAGTATCAACAGGCACACCTTTTTCATCCTTAGTTAACTTCTCAGTTGTAGACATAGGAGTTCTTACTGCTTTTGCATCTCCTAGGCCAAACTTCTTGACCAGGTTCAAAGCATATTTTGTTTGGTTGATAAACAAGCCATCATCACCTTGTTTGACTTGTAGTCCTAGAAAGTAGGAGAGTTCACCCACCATGCTCATCTCAAACTCAGATGTCATCAATGAGACAAATTCATTTACAAGATCTGTGGAAGTTGAACCAAACACAATATCATCCACATAAATCTGAGCTATTAAGATGTCTGTCCCTTGAGAATACATAAACAGGGTTCGATCAACTCCCCCTCGAATATAGCCCTTGTTAAGCATAAATTGAGTTAGTCTTTCATACCAGGCTCTTGGTGCTTGTTTGAGACCATATAGAGCTTTCTTGAGTTTAAACACATGATTGGGAAAGTGAGGATCTTCAAAACCCTTAGGTTGCTCAACATATACCTCTTCATTAACAATGCCATTTAGAAAAGCACTCTTAACGTCCATCTGATGTAGCTTGAAGTTCAGCACACATGACATAGCTAAAAGAATTCGAACAGATTCAAGTTTTGCAACAGGGGCAAACGTTTCATCAAAGTCCACTCCTTCAACCTGTGTATATCTCTGAGCCACAAGTCTTGCTTTGTTTCTGGTAACTGTTCCGTCTCCATCAGACTTATTCTTGAAAATCCATTTTGTACCAATGACATTAATTCCTTGCGGGCGTGCAACTAACTCCCATACATCATTTCGTTCAAATTGACTCAGTTCTTCCTGCATAGCTGAGATCCAGTATTCATCCAATAATGCTTCCTTATGATTCTTTGACTCGATCAAAGACAGAAAGCATTGCAGCACATGACGACTTCCATGATGCATCTGAGCATAATTTACAGGTGGCAGACCTCGTGGATTTTTGTCTGGTAGTAATTCTTGTGTTTACAGGTGTCATTTCTTCATCAAATTCCTCAGAAATATCTGAATCACCCTCGGACTTGGAATCTTCAGAAGTAGTTTGTCCCCTATCCTGCTGTATTGTTTGATCAAGGTTGTCGGTCGTGGATGCCGTTGATACAACAGGGTTTACTGATTTAGTTTGCTCAACAACCGGGTTTGCTATTTTAGTTAGCTCAGCTTCAGTGGACTGAGAAATTTGTTTCTCACCTGGAGTCACAGGTGATGTTGCAACATGAGAACTAGTACTTGGTTCAGGAGAGAGTTTTTTCAGGCCTTCACTAGTCTGGGTTAGAGTTTTCTGAAACACCTCTAGATCATCAATGTCTTCTGAAATTCTATCGGGCACATCCTTAACGACCACATTGATAGATTCCATAATAATCCCAGTGCGTTTGTTAAACACCCTGTAAGCTCTGCTGTTCAATGAATAACCAAGAAATACACCTTTGTCTGATTTTGACTCAAATTTTCCCAGCTTTTCTCTATCTCTGAGAATATAACATTCTGCACCAAATACATGAAAGTGTGCCACACTAGGTTTCTTCCCTTTCCAGATCTCATATGCCGTTTTCTCCGTCCACGGACTTAGGTATACCCGATTTATAACATAGCATGCAGTCTTAACAGCTTCGCCCCACCAGCGTTTTTGCACATCATACTCAGCAGCATAGTCCGAGCCATCTCTTGTATGGTTCTATTTTTACGTTCAACAATCCCATTCATCGGTGGAGAGAAGGATGGTGAAAAGATGTGATTAATCCCATTTGTAGAGCAAAATTCAATCATAGCTGCATTCTTGAATTCTCCTCCATTGTCTGTTTGAATGCTAACAACTCTCTGATTTGCACTTGTCTTTTCAGTGTTTAGACGAAGTACAAGATCTCTGATAAAGCTCACTGCCTCTGATTTCTCTGTTAATAACTCAACCCAAGAGAATCTAGAGAAGTCATCAACACATACAAAGATGAATCTCTTTCCAGACACACTAGAGACATTAACTGGCCCTATTAAATCCATATGAAGTAATTCCAAGTTCTGAGATGTAGTGATGTCATTAATGGAAGGGTGAGATGCCTTTGTCTGTTTTCCTTCTTTGCATGGACCACAGATCATATCCTTCTGATAGATGATTTGGGGCAATCCTCGAATAGCCTCAATCCTCGATGCTTTACTTAGTGCTTTAGTGTTTGCATGTCCCAATCTGCGATGCCACAAGCTTGAGTTGTCACTCTTAGCACTCAGACATGTAATTAAGGGTTCCAATATGTAACAATTGTCAGATGATCTTCTCCCAGTGAGAACTCCACTAGAGTCTTGCTTGACTGTACATAAGGATTCATTAAAGTGAACTGTCATTTGATGATCACACAAATGGCTGATACTGATCAGGTTGGCTTTGAGGTCCTCTACCAGCAGTACATCATATAACACAGGAAAGTCTTGGATCTTGAGCTCTCATTTTCCAATAACTTTACTAATTTTACCATCTCCAAATTGTACTGTACCAATCCATGGTACCATGTTGCTTAACAGTTCTGAAGATCCAGTCATGTGCCTCGAGCACCCACTGTCAAATACCAAGTGTTCCTGGCATACACACTATAACAGGTATGAACTACAAGACAATTTAATGAATATTTTGGTATCCATATCTTTTTGGTGAGTTTCTTCTGCTGCTCAGGTTCCATGTTGCAACATGAGGAAAACTGTTTGCCTCTCATAATATCTCTCAACAGCTTCATACACTGATGGTCGTCATGTCCCTGCCGCATACAATAGTCACAACACTTGGGAGGAGCTTTCCTAGTTACTACTCCGGAGGCAACATCCATCACTGGAACTGGTACATATTTAGACTTGTTACTTCTGTTGAATCTTTGACTGGTGGGTACTTGATTCCTAGCTGGCACAAACACAGTCTTCCTCATCTGAGACTTTGATACCTTGCTGTTAAATCCCAGACCATGCCTATTTCCAGCATCTTTGCCCATTACCAGGAGGTCATTTAAATTTGCAGTTCCCTTGTTAAGTTTCTGGAAAGTTGCTTCTGCCTCCTCAGCCCTAGTAGTTACAGATCTCAACTTCTTCCCCAGATTATCACAATCAATAGCTCTGGCCTTAGCCTTTTCTTCAGCATTCACTGCTCTGGAAGTCATAATTTCCAGCTTCTTGATTAGAATTTCAGAGGCTACTTCAGCATCCTTAGCTCTCTTAGTCATTGTCTCCAGTTTCTTTGATTTCTCCACATCATCCATGGGTTTCTTTCCTTCTGAGATTTCATATTTCTTTAACAGATCAGCAAGCAACCCTTCAGCTTTCTCAGCTCTTTTTGTCATGGATTTAAGGTTTAAGGTCAACTCTTCAATTTCCTGTTCCTCAACCAGTGAATCATTCACTAAGGTGTTGACTTTCACTTTTAGAGACTCAACTTCTTCTGCAAGTTTCAAGGCTTCAGTACCTTCACTTTGACCATTCTTCAGACTTTTGATTAATTCAACAGATTTTTCCCATTCCTTGTACAGATCATCATATGCACACTGAATATCAGTACTCTCTGACTCATCTGGAACTGGTCCTGATTCCACAACTCTAACTCCAAATGATATATGCTTCTCTGGCTGAATCTCATCTTCATCATCACTCCAGGTTTCACCAGATGCTACAAATGCCTTTGGTTGATTCAGAAAATTTCCACACTGATAGGCAAGATGTCCATAACCCCCACATTCCTTACACTGAGGTTTTCCAGCATGCTTTGTGCCTTCAGGACCTCTAGGTAAATCATCAACAGATCTGAGTCTGTTCTGAGTAGTATCACTTCCTTGATAGTTTTTGAAATTGTTCTGTGAATCTGTAGGCTGAGCTCCTTGACCTTGATAAGTCTGAGTTTCCTGATTTTGGAAAGACTGTGTTCCCTGACCTTGATATGGCTGATTTCCCTGATTCTGAAAGGACTGAGCTCCTTGTTTTTGAACAGCCTGAACTTGATTCAATTGTGCCAGTCCATCCTGTGGACCTGAGAACCCTCTAGCTTGTCCATGAGTACCATGATTCTGAGCAGCTTGATTTCCTCTTCCTTGATTCCCAAAATAGCCTCTGCCTTGAGTTCCTCTCATGAATCTCCCAAAGTTCCTAGCCAACAAAGCCATTTCATCTGATCCAGAATTATCCATCTCCTCCAACTTTCCTTTACCTTTAGATGTTGCAACATGAAAGGACAATGCCTTTTTATCCTTGTTTCTGTCAGTGTGCATCTCAGAAGTCTTCATGAATCCCATTAACTCATCTAGAGTTATTCCGTCAAGTTGAGCATTAATTTCCAGATTCATTACTAATCCTAGAAATCTCTCTGGCAGTGATCTCTTTACCTTGTCTAGAATTTGATCCTCAGTATACCTTTCTCCAAACTGATGAGCTCTGTGAATCAAGTCCTTCAATCTTGTACTGAACTCATCCACAGTTTCATGCTCCATCATCTCCAATCTCTCAAATTCAGACTTAATCAAGCCAAGTTTGATTTTCCTGACAGGTCTTGATCCTTCATGCTCCTTCTCAAGGGCTTCCTAGGCGGCTTTGGCATTGGTACACCCCGAGATGATTCTGAACTGGTCATCTTTTACCCCATTATACAGAGCACCCAAAACCTTACTGTTAAGCCTCTTCATTTCCTTCTCTGCGTCTGTCCAAGGAGCAGGTTTTGGAATAGTTTCACCAGCTGGATTTGTTGTGGTAGGTGGACTGTAACCAATTTCTATCATATTCCAAGCATCATCATCAAGTTGGTCTATGAATATGCGCATGCGCGTCTTCCAGTCCGGGTATCCTCCATCAATCAGTAAAGGAGCTCTTGTGATGGATCCTCCTTCTTTGGCCATAGTAAGCAGATCGAAATTAAAACTAAGTGCGGAAAGTAAAAAGACACGATATGATCACCCAGTTCAATGCAAAGCACCTACGTCTGGGGGGCCGTAGCCCGTGTTAAGATCCTTCACTAGATGCAATAAATATTTTCCTGATCTATTACAGTCTAGTGGCTACTCTAGCAAGCCTATCACACTACCATTTCTTTCTGATAGCTGTTACAGTGATTACCTTCTTTTCCACGAAGGTGCGGCAAGATCTTGACACCCGAGCTTTAACACACGTCCCTAGTGTTTTGGTTATGGTAGAAACCGTGGACTGCGTTGCCTTTGCGCTCAAAAACGATAAAACTCTGAATTACAGAAGTTTGCTGTGTAAAACCGATAAAACAAGCACGCAACCGATGTCCTTCTTTTATAGCTCATTGCCGTGAAAACCTTCCTTTTGCACGACTCTTGAATCCTTCCTTCAATAGACTTCTATTCCACATTTAAACCTTGAAGAAAAGGAATTTATGTGTGTCTAAACCTCTGGTAAATGGAAAACTGATCACCACGAATATTTCCATTCTAATACAGCTGCAAATCACATTGTAGACACCCATTAGGACTGTAGTTTCCATAAACTCCAACGCACAATATTTTCCTTCCATCTTCAAAACCTGCGCTGGAACCTGGAAAATATTCTATCTTTTTCTGCCAACTGAAGTTATGTTGCAACATGACATTCCACAAAGCAGCCAACAAAATCTGGACCTTACAAGAAATACTAATTTACCATTAACTTTATATGGTCATAGTTGGGTCTTGGTGGACAAACAAAAGAATAAATCGACTCCTTTTGTGAAAAGCGTGTCCTTATTTGTCGAGAAGTTGCTTAACAGGAGAACCAAGCTTGAAAGTTTTACATTATATTTTACTTTTAATGTGAAACTATAGTCGAATTCGGATCCGGATCGATACCATTATATAATTCTATGTATTTTTTATTAAGATTGGATGGAGATTTGGACACAAATTGACCAAGTCACATCACAAAGCAACGAGGAGATGACAAAAGTCTTCGTTTTGTTAAAGGTTAGGTGCAGTTCCAACAATTAATGATGAAATAGTAATTCTCAAGAGAATCTCATTCCTCAATCTCATCGTAACCAAAATTCGTTAGAAACCTTATGTAATGAGAGAATGACAGTTGAATTAAACTTGCCACGATGATTGTGTCCATTCTAGGTAAGCTGTCCATGGACATGGTCATTCATCACCATCCATCAAATTTTACCCATGTGGGAAATTTGATTTTATGTTTTTTGTTTTTTGGTTACGTTCGAGACGAAGCCATGAATCTATAAATCATGATGGAGGTATAGTTAGGACGGGAGATGTTGACAATTTAAGCAATATCACAAGTAATTGCATGTTTTTTAGTAGCAAGTTTCAAAGAAATGCATGGTTTTGTTAATGATGATTACAAGCAACAAGTTTTAATTGGTATTCAATCTTAAGCAATCTCTTGAGGCCGCCGGTAAAAGGTAATGCATCCGCAATTGCCCATTTTAACATAACATATTCAAATTAGTGACCCAATAAGTATAGAACTTACACTTTTGATTTTAGATGATTGTGAATAAATTTATAGCTTATTAGAATGGTAGTGACCGAATGATGGATAAATTGTAATTTGCACGCGTTATTGTTATTACAAGATGATATTGTTGTGGATTGTGAATATGGGTGATACTTGATCTTTTAGAGTTAATAGGCCTATTACATATTATTAACTCTTAAATGAAAGTAGGTATATCACGATTCATTTACTCGTAAAAATTGAAATGAAAAATAGCTATTAAAATGGATTGTGTAATTAAAATATAGTTTCATAAGCCCTATAACTATAAGTTGATATAAAGCAAAATACATTTCTATAAAATTGAGGTTAAAATATAAATTTATAATCACTACATGACTTAACCACTGCATTCCTATACTTAAAGTTACACAAACAAACACTCACACCACCACCACTCAGCCGCCATCGTTTACCACCACCACTTTGGCTACTGACAACCCACACCATTACTCCAAAAGCCACCAACTACTATCCCGCCATTGCTCTGACTACCACTGACTAACACCACCATCACTCTGGTTGTTACTAATTACCACAACAACCACTCTAACCGCCACCGACTCCACCAACCATCAACATTATTATCAGTCTGAGTCATCACTCTAATCGTCACCGACTACCACAACTACCAACAAATCTTTTTTTTTTTTTTTTTGAAAAGGAAAATTTTATATCACTCCCATGAAAATCTTATAGCTGACAAAAAAATGGTGGTTATCCCATACAATGGTTTCCTCATAGCTCGTTTTTGCGTTACTAGCTAGCGAATGAACACAATAATTTCTGTTTCTCGTGTCCAGAAGGGTCTATCAAAACCACATTCTGCTTATCCTGTATATTTACCATCAAACTAAAAAATGACAATAACATGATCTATTTCTTCCCGAACCACCTGTATGAGTCCTATGACATTTCCAATGACTGACAATTATGCTCCCAGTTCTTCTGTCATTAACAGAGCCTCGTATAAATCTATGCCTTCTTCTAAAAGTGCTTCTGTAATACCAAGAATCTGCTTCGATATTGCCCTGACAAATCGGCCTCTCTCATCTAATAAGTCTGTTGAATCCGAGCTCAGTCCTGCATCAAAGTACAATAATTTCCGAGCTCAAACCATCACCCTTTTTTGTCAAAGGTTTGAGCTCGTTGGAAGAGCTAGCTTCCTTTACATTTATGGACAATTTGAACCAAACCGAATATCGGATAATTTGATTTCGGGTAGCGAAATGGGTCGGATCAAAGAGCATCGGGAGTTCCGAAACGGATAGTGTTTCCAACACGTGCCATTCACGTGGAAAATGTTAGTTGGCACTCATCAATGCATCCCATTTCGACGTGCCGTGGAATTCCCGAAACCATGAGCTCCGCCGCTACCTCCTTTTCTCCGCCCCTCTAACCGCCGTCGCCGCCGCTTAGTTTAATTATTCCCATTCACTCAAAATTTTCTGCAAATTCACTTGCATGATGATGAGCGGTGAGAGCCAGGGTTTCCAGGAGCCCAAAGAAGAGATGGAATCAGTACTCCTCTGCGAGAACGACGACATCCCGCCACCGCACTCTTACGCCGAAATCCCCGCCGACGGCACCAACGGCCATGACCCTCTGCGCTACTCTCCGACTCGCTCTCTACCTCACCCGCTCCACCAGAAAAGTCAAACTCCTGGTCAAACCCCCGACCACGACGACAATCCCTTCATCCTAGAACCTCCGTCTTACGCCGACGCCGTATTCCGATCTTTCGACGCCTCTTCCGAGATCAACGGCCACGATCACTTCACCTCATCGACATCTCCGTCAGCCTCCTCCTCGACGGACTACCTCATGATCTCCGTCTCGGATCCTCGCAAGGAGCAGGAGCTCTCTACATCACTCGTTCCCGGCAGCAATTCGTACTACACCTACTTAATCACCACTCGGACTAATCTTCCGGAGTACGATGGCACCGAGTTCAGCGTCCGGCGGCGGTTCCGCGACGTTGTGGCGCTGTCGGACCGGTTATCGGAGGCGTACCGGGGGTATTTCGTTCCGATCAGGCCGGATAAGAGTGTGGTGGAGGGTCAGGTGATGCAGACGCAGGAGTTCGTCGAGCAGAGGAGAATAGCATTAGAGAAATACTTGAGGAAGCTTGCCAAGCACCCCACGATCCGTCGGAGTGATGAACTGAGGATGTTCCTGGAGGCGCAGGGAAAGCTGCCACCTGCAGATGCTACATCTATTTCGGTGAAGCTTCCGAAACAACTGTTTGGTGCGGAGGCAACTGTCGCAACCCAGCCGGCCAAAGGTGGGAAAGATTTCTGGCAGATTTTTAAGGAGCTGAAGCAGAGTGTGTCCAATGACTGGGGTGGAGCAAAACCTCCAATGTTGGAGGAGGATAAAGAATTCATGGAGAGAAAAGAGAAGTTGCAGGACCTCGAGGTGCAGCTCAGCAACGTTTCTCTGCAGGTTGAATTTCTTGCACTATTTGCTTATATTCATAGTTGACTTGATTTAGGCATAATTACTATTAGTGTTCACTCTCTATGTTTTAGATAGGATTACGACTACAGTTAACCCTTTGGAATGTCATTTGCTTTATATGCAAGAGTATATTATCCTGATGCTTGACTGCTTGAGTAAATATATAACGTCATATATAATGTCATCTGTTATGTTTGTTGTAGGCGGAAGAATTGGTAAAAGCTCAGCAAGATATTGGAGAGACAGTAGGCCAATTGGGACTAGCTCTGGTGAAGTTAACCAAATTTGAAACTGAAGAAGCTGTTTATGATTCCCAAAGAACCCGAGCGACTGACATGAAAAATGTTGCGACTGCTGCTGTCAAAGCTAGCAGAATGTATAGGGAACTGAATTCGCAAACTGTTAAACATTTGGTGGGTAATAGGATCACATTCTTCTGCTCTTATGATAGCTATATTTTTTCATGCTATTAATCGTTAAGATGATTTTTGAATCCAGGATAAGCTCCATGATTATCTTGGAGTGATGTTGGCTGTGAACAATGCCTTTACAGATAGATCAAATGCTTTGTTGACTGTACAGACGCATCTAACTGAGTTGACATCGTTGAGCTCGAGTATTGAGAAGCTTGAAATTGCTTCCTCCAAAGTATTTGGTGGAGACAGGGCTAGAATTCGGAAGATAGATGAGTTGAAGGAAACAGTGAGAGTTACTGAGGATGCCAAAAGTGGTGCTATTGCTGAGTATGAACGTATAAAGGTAAACAAAATTTCCTGCCGATTTGTGTGAGTGCCAATTTCTTCAACAAGTATCATAGCACTGTGTAACATAGGAAGTGTTATTAGTTGCTTGCATTCTTAAAAAAACAATGGCGCGTAGGGAAGAGGATTGAACAATTTTTAAAAGTTGTGCACATTCAAGTATATGAGATTAGCAGAAGTCAGAATACACATCAAGTTTGGTTTAATACGACAAATAGCATTTCCTTTGGTCTGAACATGTATCATGCAATTTGGAGATTGTTATTTTACGTAATTATTCTACGTTTTATTATATAATCTCTAATGCCCCATGAAGTGGTAAAGTTTCCTAATACTTGTTATGCTTATGCAAGTACATTATGGTCTTTCTTTATTGATTTTCCTGTGAGTGTGACTGTGTATGCGTGGATCTTAATACATGGTGTGATATATGCAGGAAAACAACAAAAATGAGCTCGATAGATTAGACGATGAGAGACGTGAGGACTTCTTGAGCATGTTGAGAGGATTCATTGTTAATCAGGTACCTACTTTGTTCCTGTCCTACATAATGATAGTTTTTATGTGTTTGAAGTTAAGATTCATCAGACTTTTCTTAGTCCAAATAGAAAATTGCCTACTAGAGAAGTAAAATTGCTGGTTTATCAGGTTGGATATGCTGAGAAGATGGCCGATGTGTGGGAGACTGTCGCCCAAGAAACAAGTGGATATGGAGAAAAACATTAGCTGAAGAGATGGCTGTAGATATATCTGTCCCGACTGCTGTACTTTAATTGTGTAAAATTAATTGAGACCGGGTATCATCATATGGTTTAGAGCAGATAGATTCCCCCCCTTTATCTAGTATTTTGCTTGAAACTTTCATAGAGAGACCATTCCATCATCTCCGTAAAGGCTCCGCTAACATTCGAATTATGATGTCTTGTAAATTGAGAATTAGGAACTGAATTTTGTCCTTCATGTGTTTCTTATACAAGAGTTTCTTCATCCATGTATATCCTCTTGTCATTCAGTGAATTGAGTTTTTCCTGTTTTGGTTTCGTATATAAGTATGTTTTGGTTTCGTATCCATACAAGCATGTTTTCAAATGTATCTTTAGCTCCAGGTTTGCAAATTGCAATAGCATCTCCCTTCTAGAGGGTTTAGGATTGGTTTCTAGAATTGGTTCCTTTTTGTCTGCATATCAATGGGACCATAAGGAATATGTACATTTTTGTCTGCAACACTAGAAAAGGGACATTTGCCTGAACCAGAAAATGATATTGGAATCAAGTAAGCATTCCAAGTGAAGTTGAAAAAGTGCAACTGATTTGAAAAATACAATTGCCCTGTTCCCTCCTCACTTACTTACAAGCAACAAAATCTCTATTTACAAAGGGATAAATAGACTGATAGATTACTAGCAGATAAAACTACCCTAAGACCACAACAAAGCTAGATATCATGAATGAAAGAATCAAAAGAACAGGAGCTGAAAGCAAGATCCCTATTCGCTTGTTGAAGAAGGAGCTCCACCGAGCTCTTCACTCGGGCCAGCACCAGCAGAAGCCTCCGGTCTAATCTCCTCAAGCTGCTGCAATACCTGCTGAACTTCAGGCCGAGCTGAGGGAGAAGGATCCACACAATGCAGAGCAAGTTTCAGCGTATTCAACAGCTCATCACCTATGGTTGAAGCATCCCTCATCAGCTCCAAATCAAAAACTTCATTAGTCCATTCCTCCTTCACAGTCGACGCCACCCACTGAGGCAAATCAACACCGTTCATCGCCTCTCCGGGAGACTTTCCGGTGAGAAGCTCCAGGATGATGACACCAAGACTGTAAACATCCGTCTTCGTGTTGGCTTTCTTCAGCTTGGATAGCTCCGGCGCCCTGTACCCCAGAGCTCCGGCAGTGGCAATCACATTCGCATTAGCAGCCGGAGTCATCAACCGCGAAAGGCCATAATCTGAAATCTTCGAGTCCGTATTCTCATCAAGCAACACATTGCTGGATGTGAGATTGCCATGGATAAGGTTCGCCTGAGTATGAAGATAGAGCAGCCCTCTGGACATTCCCTGCGCAATTCTCATCCTCGTCGGCCAGTTGATCGGCGCATCAGGTCCTCGAGCTGTAAGAAAGAAAACAAGATATCATTTTCTAATCACATTGTTTCAAATTCTTATATGCGTCAGAATTATCAACAGTAAAATAATCTTACCGTGGAGGAATGTTGCTAAGCTTCCTTTAGGCATGTAATCAAAGACCAGAAGCTTTTCTCCTTTGGGGCCGAGGTAGTAAGCTCTCATGGCTAAGAGATTCGGATGCCGGATTTTTCCGATCGCGTTGACCTCAGTTTCGAATTCCTTTTGGCCCTTTGTGATCTTCTCCCTCAGCCTCTTCACCGCCACCACGCTGCCGTCTTCCAGCGTTGCTTTGTATACTGTTCCATAAGTACTCTTCCCCATGATCTCCGCCGTTGCGCAGAGAAGATCATCCGCCGTGAAAACCATCGGCCCGTCGAAATGGACGAGTTTTCCACCCGTCTCTCCGCCGGCTTCAACCTCCGCTGCAGTGGGAGGGATACCCTTCTGTGCAGTACCGGCGGTGACGCCGCCAGCCGCCGCCCTACCGGTGTCCTTGGATTTCTGCTCAGACTTCCTCCTTCTGCACAGCAAGCATAACAGAATGCAGCAGATGATGACCAAAACAATCAGCAAAGTCCCTGCAGCTATGATGATAATGTCTTTGGCGCTCAGCTTGTGATGGTGGTGTTTCTTCACCGGAGGGGCTGCCGGAGAAGAAGAAGAAGGTGGGACCGGACAAAGGGTGGAAGCACTGTACCCACATAGCTGGAGGTTACCTACGAATGCACTTTCATTGAACTTCTGAGAAAGCTTTGCCGGAACCGGACCGGAAAGATTGTTGTAAGAAACATTGAACAAACTGAGATTTGATAGATCAGCAAGAGATGCTGGGATTTCTCCACTGAGGTTGTTGTGAGAAAGATAAAGCTCTGTAAGAGTAGAACTGTTCCCAATTTCTTCTGGTAGGAAACCAGAAATATGGTTGTTTTCCAGGTTCAAAGATGCAAGATTGGAAAGATTGAAAAGAGAAGAAGGCAAACTTCCATTAATGGCATTGTAGGATAAATCAAGACTAGAAAGCCTAGACAGCTTCCCAATCCCACTGGGTATCCCACCAGCCATGCTGTTATGACTGAGAGAGAGTTCTCGGAGCTCAGTTAGACCGGCCATGGAAGCCGGAATCTCGCCGGAAAATGAGTTGTAATCAAGTGTAAGAGATTGGAGATGATACAGAGCTTTCACATTTCTACCCCAAGAATCTGGGAGGGAGCCAGAAAGGTTATTATGCTGGAGAGAAAGAAACTCAAGAGATTGGGACTGAGTTAGGCTAACTGGGATTGAACCAGACAAAGAGTTTAAGCTCAGATTAAGCCTAATGAGCCTGGTTGAGTTAACAAGACTAGGTGGGATAGCTCCAGTGAGTGAGTTATTACTGAAATCAAGTGTCTGAAGGACAGGACAGAGCCCAAACGTTGGCGGAATGGAACCGGAAAACCGGTTATTGAACAACTGAACTCCCCGGAGGTCCGGCAAGAACCCCATGGAAGAAGGGATTGCCCCGCCGATGTCATTGTTGTGAAGGCTGAGCTTTCTGAGAGCTTGAAGCTGCCCAATCTTTTCTGTGAGCCTTCCTCCTAAGCCCTTCCATGGAAGCTGGATGACAATCACCTGCCCTTTAGCACACTTAATCCCTGCCCAAGAACCCGAACACGCGCCCAATCCGGTGTCGTTCCAGCTTCGGAGGAATCCTCTTGGATCAACCAGCTCGTGCTTGAATGCCTGTAATGCCTGAAAATCTACTTGAGTGATGACTATGCCATCCCAAGAAACACACAAAGCTTGAAGAAATGTGGCACACAAAATGGCCAAAACTAGCCATTTTTCTACAAAAACACCACCCATTTATGTAATCAAGAAATACAGAACATCAAAATGGAAGAGGAGGAGGAAGAAGAAGTATGCTGCTAGAGGGCTTCCTTTCTCTCTCTACTCTCTCTCTAGAAATGTGAAACAGTGTGAAAGGGAAAGGAGAAGGTTTTGTAGTGGTGGTATAGTGTGAAGGAGAAAGAAACAAGAGATTTTTTGGGAAGACATGAAATATGTCAGAAGGGGGTGATTAGGTTTAAGGGGAGCTTAACGGCTAGTTTTCATGGTGCCCTCTGCCCCAGTGTCTAGGGCTATGGGGTTTTAGTATTTTTCACCAGCCGCTCCTCCAACACAGCTTCTGACGGAATCTAACGGCTATCTTTGTCCATGTGGGCTCTGTTATTATTATAGCTATCTTTTTGAAGTGGGTTTAGACGGGCCATCCTTTTTTTAAGCACCAGGTCGCTTGTCATTATATCCTGCTGAATTGACTAGATACCCCATGGTTGTTACTGTTTGGGTTGGGTATATTAGTCATTTTGCGGAGAACAGGTCGGTTAAGTACTGATTAAAGAATATGAAGGGATAATTTTCTAGTTGGAAGTGATACGAGGTTTGAGACAAAGCACGAGTTGTCATCATCTTTCTAGGTTTGAGTTTGACCATTGGAAATGTAATGCTTCTAAAAGTGTCATAATGATGCTAATAGTACTTCCTATACTAGTCTACATAGGTATCAATATCTATGAGAAATCAAGCAAACAAAGTTCACCCCAGAGAATGGAGTAGTAGTAGACTAAGTAGTGTATCTACAAGGGTTCTAGTGTGTATAAAGTTACCACCATCGAGCTTTTCACCAACTTACACGTCTGGTAACTAACTATATGTGTTTAAAAATTAAAATTAAAATTAAAAACTAACTATGGCCCTGTTTACTAGAGCTTATTTCTTAATGGTACTGAACTGAACTGAATTGAATTGAACTGAAATGAACTGAACTGAAGTAAAATTGATGTATTGAAAAATGGAATCAGCATGACTGAATTAACCTGAATTTCATCAAATTACATTTCACTGAACTGAACTGAACTGAACTGAACTGAATTAAACTGAACTGATCTACAGATAAGCTCTGGCAAACAGGGCCTATAAATGTACGAAAAGAGAACTTTCCTAGTTAGTAATAATACAAACAACCTTAATTGTTACATTTCTACATTACCAAAGTACACATTTTGTCAATAAAACTCAATTTTGTTTACCTCAATTGTAACTATAGTCTATAGAAGTTGCATTATGATGTACGTTTGTATTGGATTATATCTAAAAAATTAAGATATCTTGTATGCATAATGGGAAGGGATTGGTCATTTGTGATGACTAGATTTTGGGTTTTATCATATTCAGGTGAAAGGTTGAGTTCTGAGAGGTCAATAGTGACATAACTGGTAGAATCTCTTTCGACTATCCAATTAATGGTATCTTTTTTTACCGCTGACCATTGTCGGACCTCTCAAATTCTTTCGGGTATAGTAGACCACGACATTTCCAACCACTAACCATCAATTTTGCTAGGGTGGTTCTATTTGCACCCCTTTCTTTCTATTTGCACTCCTTTGCTGAAATCAATGCACTTTAACTTTTTCTTTACCCATTATCTATGTAATGTTTCATTATTTTATTATACTTTCTTTTATGAGCTACTTTAATATTTAGTTTGAACCATATTAAATCTAAATATTGAACTAAAATTAATTTTTTAATTTTATAAGTTATTAAATACTAAAATTTACACAATATGACAATTTTTGTTTAAAATATACTCAAAATTATTATTCATTTCAATTAAATGGTTAAAAATAATCCTAGCAATGTTAAATAATTAAATTGTTAAAAATGTTAATTAATTAGGGAAAAACAAGAAAAAAATCTGTTAGTTACAAAAATATTATATTGATAGCACAATTCGAAAGAAAACTAATAATCTGTTAGGAGGATAATTAAATATCATAATTGATATAATTAATTATCATATTTACTAAATTATCGTTGGATTAATTATTTTCTTATTATTGTTTTCCATAAATAGATTTGTAAACATTCAAAAACTCTAAATGAGAGGTTTTATGTCATCATCACAATTATTGGAATTCAAAGTCTAAAAACATTATTTTTATAAAACTTCCTCTATTTATTTTGATATATAAATAAATTATATAATTATAGTAATCTATTAATAATGATTGAAACAATGATATAAAAGAAATATAATGAGTAGTTAAATATTAAAAAAATGAAGAAAAAGTAAAGTAAGATTTAAAAATTAATAAACTAGATAGTGGGTTATTTTTATCTTTCCGATGTTGTTTACACCCCACTTTTTGGTCAAATAGGGGTGTAAATAGCAACACCCTTTTGCTACCGATCGTTCTGCTCGTCCCCGCCAGCTAGTGGGCTTTGTGGAATTTCTTGATATCCACCAATCATATCACTGCTCTAGGATCAATCTTTTAACTGAATATGATGGCGCTGGTTATCTCATTGGCGCAAATGGTCTCTCATTCCTAATACTCATTACTAACAATTTTAATTTAATTGCAAAGCAAGTTTTCCTAGTCTAGTGCGGCAATCACTGTTCTTGTAGTTAAGTTCCAATAGAATCATTGTTCTTGTCTCCGCTTCCTTCAGAGTCCATAATTTCTTTTTTTTTTTGTAAGTTTAAAACCACTCAAGGTCAAGAGATTTTATTGTACACCCTAAACCCTAAAAAGTCACCCATCTTTTAAATTTTTTTACAAGAAAACCTAAACATTGTGCTGGGAATAAAAAACTTGTGAAAATAATAGTAATAATGACTAAATTGACAATAACCAGCCGATATCAACTTCCGGTGCAAGTTAGCGAATCAACAAGTCGAAACACAAAGTTACCCATGGAAGGAGATCCATTGCAAGGAGCTAGTTAGGGAATCATCAAGATGAAACCCAACATAGCCACTTGAATGTAATGTGTACTGTCAATCACTCCTTTCGTTATGCCCAAAGGTGTACACTTTCGTTATTTGTTTGTCCTAGTTAAAGGTGAACACTTTCCTTTTTAGTTCTGTTTCTTTCATTCCACCCCACTCATTCTTCCCAATAACTTCTCAAACTCACTCTCCTCCGCCCATTTCGATTCATTAGTATGTGTGATAATTTCTCTACGTGAAACTCTTACTAGGACGGAGTAGTAACAACTAAGAAGACTACCACTGATACAAAGAGATCATCTGCTACATTTCCAAAAACTGTGTTGTTTAATGAAAAACTAGCATTGTATTGTGATTATGACTGCTTTGATTTTGGTAACACTTTGTGACTGCACTCTGCTTCCTCCAGTAACTCCCTCATGCCTCTAAAACTCCACAGTTTGTAGCTTCCTCGTAAGAGATAAAAGACCCCGGTAAAAGTGTCAAAAGAGTATACAATTCAATCATTTATGTGATTCTAAGATGGGGGAATTCTCTGTTGTCTAAAGTCAATAGGCCTTTGATCTCATCGGGCAAATTAAGATGATTGCATACGGTTGATAATGTAGTTGTACTTGCTAGTTTTGCCAATGAATCGGCCACTTCATGATCTATTATGTAAATATGAGTGAAAGATAAAGAAATCTCACTCTGTAGATCCCAGATGCTTCTAATCAGTGGAATGATTCTCTAGGGGATCGATCAAGTGTTTTGCACTCTTCAGCACTATGACTAAATCTACTTCCACCTCTAACTCTTCAATAACCACATAAACTGAGACCATAGACTCCCTTCAGTCTGTAGTTTCCACCACATTTTCAAAGAAAAGCTCTTAATTACATCTTGCAAGTTTTTATTGATAGCCCATTTTCCATGCCATGAAAACTCAAATTGCCCCAAGCTCTCTATATTTTGTTTTGCCCATGTTCTGAGTCAGCAACACATAAAATCTATCTGTCACTCCATTTGTAGGTTTAATCACCGTGAATATGTGTAATGGAACGGTAGAAAGAACATGTTTTATTAGACTGAGTCTACCAGCCTATTTAAAGCCATTTATTCTGCCAAGAAACTAGTTTTGCAGTGATGAAATCAAATATTGGCTGGAAATATGCAATGTTTAATATGACCTGCAAATATGGGACATCCTAAATACTTGAAGGAAAATGAGCCATGATTTGTCTAAGGAATCTATGGTATGAGAGGGGGTGCATGTTCAGACATGTAATACGTTGTTTTTCTAAATTAATTTTTCGTCTTGAATCATGCTTGTATATTTCAAGAAATCCCTTGAAAGTTTGAAACTTTTCCTAGTGGCTTTTATGAAAACTATTGTGTTAATAGCAAAACATAAATGTGTGATTTTGTTTGATGAATCTTTGATTGCTCAAATAGAAACCTTAGTTTTTTTGTGAAAGCTTATGTAAAAAGTATTAACAAATAAGGAGATAAAGGATTTCCCTATTTAATACCTCTAGAAGCTCTGAAAAAACCACAAGGCTTTCCATTCACAAGAACATACCTGCAAATCCATGAGCTGAGTCTCTATCCCTTTGGAAAACCACTTCCTTCAATTTCAGTGGTTACATGTTCTGAAATATTAGACAACATCTCATCTGAGGTCGATTGATTAATAAACCACAGAATCTTCAGTCAGAAGGTTTTGAAAGAACCTCATTGCTTCATATCCTATTTTATCAGGTTAGATAACCAATTGTCATTTGCTATTTTTTGCCTGAAATGCTTGGCTTTCACTGAAGCATGAAAGAACTTGGTGTTATTGTCACCTTCCTTTAGCCATATGATTCCAACCTTATATTTCCAAAAGGTTTCCTCTCTATGGTTAAAGCTAAGGTCATTTCAGCCTGAGCAAGACTTAAAAGTAGTTCTGCTATGATCATTGTTCAAAGTCTGATGCTCCCGTGTTCTTTATGGGATAATTTCTCCTCAACCTCTTTTTCCTTCATCATGAACATTCCCAAAAACATGTATGTTCCCGTCCATAACTGAGTCTGCACATTAGCTTAACGTTAGCATTTTTAACCTGGCCTTTTATTTTTTATTTTTTATTTTTAAAGTTTAACCACCATAGGTGGAGGGATATTTATTAGGCTCCCCAAATCTGAGTAACTGATCTCCTCAAAGGGAGGCAATTTAAAAGATTACAGTATAAGTTAAGGAACTTACACTAGAGCGCGGATACATGTTATACCTACAACTAAAAGGTGTGATAGAGTACATCTTAGCATCCTAAAATCTAATGCCCTAGAGTATCAAAACTATCTGTCAGGTAAAGCACCGATAACTTGCACTGACCAGAACAAACAGGCAGTCAAGTCTACCAGTCCTAGAGTAAATTGTGACAACTACTCCGACTTGAATTTCTCATGTACTGTTACTATGAAAGAGGCTAGAAGCCGAGGGGATTTTCCATAGCCCATCTAATCCGGTTACACGGAAAATAACAAGTAGGCAAAGGATACTCGATAAACTAGTAGCCGAGGGCCTTTTATATTTTGCAGCATTAGGCACTTTGATTTTGATCGATGGATTTGAAAGAGTCCCAAAGAAAGTATTTCTTTAGTTCAACTAAGATTCAATGGATAGATGGTCTAAACTGGAATTTGATCACTGAATACAGCCGACTTATTTATGAGAACAATTCCACTAATCATCACTTCTAAATATCACCCGTCTTTTTGCACGATCTTAATTAAACTCTCAACTACCCCGGATTTTGGCGTCACCGACATTGCTGCTGAAATGGCTGCCATACTCTGTAAAAACTAGCTGCCATTATCTTGCTTAACATCTTCTAATGAAACCATTATACAGTTAACAATTCTCTCTATGAATCTATAATTCTTAGCTGCCAATGGACAATAATGAACACAAGAAACAGCTGCATTTAGCGTGTTGTACAACATGCTCTTCCAATTGGCCAGCTGACAAAAACATTCAAATTGCTGCAAACAAAAACATCGACAATTCCAGCCCTACATTCCAAACACCATTCAACAATGTCACCGAAACGTTTACCAGTTCTTCAATTGACAAAGAAAAACGATCTCAAAAACTAGAGTAAATGCTAGTGCTACATAGAAGTTTCAAGGAATTCAAATGGATGAAGAGTAGGACTATAGGTTACAGATCCATTCTAAGTACAGGAAACTAAGTAGCTAACACCTCTCTAATATCAAAAAGAATTACAAAAAGAATACATCAAATATGTAGATAGATGATCCCAACCTTGCGTGTCAGGTCCGCGCCAAAATTACCCTCCAGATCCGACTACACGCGTGAAGCCACGGCGGGAGCGGCAGCAGCCGCAGCTGAGGAGGCGGCGCCGCCCAGGAAGGACAAGAATCCCACATTGGCTGGCTCCTGATCGTCCAAGAAGAGATCCTCCGGGATTCTGAACGCGCCGTGAGCAGCAGCGATGGCAAGACCCACAATTGAAGCGGAGATGAGCAACGATCCGACGGAGGTGAGGAACACCACAACTATGGTGGACACGACCAGGATCATTAGGGTTTCGCGGTCGGAGAAGGTGCGGCCGAGGATCACGAGCGGCTGATCTGAGGGTTTGAAGAGGTACATGAAACACCACGCGCCGAGGAGAGAGAAGAGGACGAGGAGGGAGAAGGGGTGGGAGAGGAGGGAGAGGGCGAGGACGATGGCGAGGAGGGAGATGTAATTCACCCGGAAATAGGCGAAGTTTTTCCTGATGCGGGAGGCGGCGTCGGTGAGGTTCTCGGGGCGGGCGAAGGCAGAGCGATCTAGGAGTTCCGACCAAGGGCGGCGCTGGGCGAAGCCCTGGCGGGCGGAGGATGAGAGGCGGTTGATGAAGGAGCGGAAGGCTGGGGTGGCGATGGGAGGCTGGGATTGCACCCCGGCGGCCGCGGTGGCGGAGGACTGGTTGGAGATCGGGAGCACGGCCGGGGATGACATTTTCGCCTCTTCTTCTCTCTCTGTGTTGTGGTGGTGATTCAGGAATTGAATAAGAGAGAGGAAGGGGAAATTGATAGGGCCAAGTAAACGCTCTGCTTTATTAAGTCCTTTTTATGTAAACACTAGTCTCTCCCTCCAGTCAATTGCCTTATTTTATTTTTTCTATACCGTCACTTTTCCTTTTTTCAAAATTTCCTTTTCATCATGTTTACCCTTTTTTTATTCTTGTTCAATAGTTTTCAAAAAAAATAAAAATTTGAAGAATGTTCCATATTTTTCACTTGAGAGTAGAATGTTCCATATTTTTCACTTGAGAGTACCCATTGCAATTTTATTTATAAAAAAACAAACTAGGATATTCCAAATAAAACCCAACAAATCTCACCCTCCACTTAATCTAAATAAGAAAGTCAGAAGGTACCAATTGCAATTTGTTTCTCCTTTCTAAAAATATTAACATATGAAAATATTCAAATTCATGTATTATATGCACTTCAATTCAGCTAAAATTGTTTTTTAAACAAAAATGATGAATTTCAGTTCATTTAGTTATATTGGTTTGGTTCAATTTCCCTTCTACGATGTTTTTAGTTCAATTCAGTTTAATAAAATATAAAAAAATAACAAAGGCAACTTTATGCTTTTATTTCAATTCAATTTACAACTTTACTGGTTTGGTTACTGACTCTGGAAAAAAAGGGATGTAGACTCTCGTTGCCATAACTTTCTTGTAGTTTACATCATTAAAAACCTTTCTTCGACCTTATTTAGGATATTATGGTGATTATTTACGATTACATTACACGACCAAATGGTTGAGCATAAGCACACATAAGATCCAGATAGAACAACTGTATAACTGTATGGTACTAGGGACACAACTGTATGACTGGAGCCTTCAAAATCTCACATGCTCGTTCATTATGTCACTACAAGTGCCAACATACAAAACATATTGAGCTCAAGGGAATTCCAAACTGAGAGCATAGTCAGAAATGTATCCATCTAATGCCAACTTAACTAAAAAGCGGTAAGGATCCTCCTCCTTGACTAGACTGGCTGGCAACCTCGAAGTACTATAGGAAAGCAAAAGGATAAAGAATTGACGAAACTATAACAAAAACAACCACCACTTCCATCCTCTCCAAAATGTACTCCAAAACTCTGTTTTTCATTTTCGCTAAATTCACTTGATGTTATGGAAAGACGGCAAGACAGCAATCACAGGATCACCATATCCAACTGGTTCTGCATATGACAATCATGAATTTAAACAAGTCATGATTCCAGAATTTCACTTGGCCCAGTATGAAACTGACAGTAAGATTGGTCAATTGCAATTAGAGTTAGGTCAGGGAGAGTTCAGACCATCATCAACAGCAACTCACATTTAGAATGCAGTAAGTCATATGATTAAAATGAGGAATATTATAGTCTTATCACAGTTAAAATGGAGATCTGAATTGATGAGAAAAGTTGTGCGGATATTTCAGATGATTATATGAAAAGGAGTTCTGTTTATATTAGAACTACTTAGAGTTTAGACCATCATAAATTGTAACTAACAATTAGGAAGCAGTAAGGCATGACTGAAATGAGTACTATTGTCTAATCACAGCTGAAATGGAAATCTAAAGCAATAAGAAAATTTGTGCAGATGTTTTGGATTATTAATCTTATTAATGATGGACAGGAAAATTATTAATGGTACCATTTAAATACCAGTTACCGGAAATCTGTGATTCACTAAATATGATATGATATTGAACACAAAAGTAGTGTTAAGTTGATAAGCAGTATTTACCCCCATCGTTGTAAAGAAACTTCAGGATCTCTCCAGCTGCATCCGACTGTAGTCAAATAAGGAAAAGAGCATAAATCAGAAGCAAGTTAAACAACTGTGTTCAAAGTAGATGGGAATGCAAGAGAAATAGCTCACAGAGAGCAAGAGCTTACTTTCACAGGTAGTTCATTACCAAACTGATCCAGGAAGCCTATAGTTTGTCCTTCCTTGATAAGATCACCCTGCGAACAAAAAGCAATCAATAGCAGCACCAAAGGAATTGCATTGCCATCATCTTTTCGTTTTGGGGAAACTATTCTACATCCTAAACAGAATAATGTGGTTAACTTGAATTATACTAGGCAAATATATGAGACTTCCAAAATGAGCAACGGAGAGCTACAAGCACATGAGACTACTTGAATAACATGAAATCACACTCTCTCTCTCAGTTCATATTTCTCCGATCCTGTGGGAAAAGAAAGAGAACAACAATGTTTGCTACGTTACCTCCTTGACTATAGGAGCTTGCTTCTTTCCTTTTAGAGTCCTACCCCTTCGGAATGAACCGACCTAGTCAAGAAACCAGATATCAAATTGAGTTAGCGGAGTAATACACATGTTTTAAAAAATTGAATTAGTAACAGGTCAGTAACACACACCGTTGGAGATGGTATAAGAACATAGCCCTTAGCTCCTGAAGCTTCCAATGCTGCTAACTTGGCGGACCTCTGTGCAGGGATATTCGCGAATGGGCTAAATTTTTCTGCAGCAGGCTTTGGTGGAGGTGATGGAGCAACAGCAGAAGCTGATTCATTCATTGGTTTACTGGGAATAGGTGGAGCTACAGTAGGGGATTCAACCAGAGCTGGAGCTTTGGGAGATTCAATATTTCGCTTGATATGCATTTCAAAGTCTCCCACCTAAGAATTATTCAAAAACTTGTTCATATACAACAGTTCACACCTACAATAACCTGTGATTAAACTTGGCAATATATCAGCTTTCACAAAAAAATACAATTTCTATACATTTCCCATAATCATGGTGGCAATATATGAACAAGTCAGTAACACTTGTTTCTCATTATACAATTATTTCCACCACAGACCTTCTGATTTATGAGATACAAATGGCCACACAATAGACTCGTAACAACTAGAACCTTTACCTCCATTACCTGATCTGTTCATAGACCCAATTAACATCGTGAATAAAACATGAAAAGATAGCAACTGCAGGCATTCAGCAAGAGGGAAAGCAAATCCGGTTGACATGCCTTTATTAGGTTAATTTCTGGTCTCGGGCAAGTAAGACGACGTAATAACAAATCAACAATCAGTGATTCACTAAGATATTAAATCACAGCATTACCTTAACTTTCAGCTCAGCAATTTCAGTGTTATCACAGACATTAAGGAGCAGCTCCTGAAATTGTGAAAAGATAAGCATAAATAAAACCTCATTATGCCTATGTATGATAGCTGCGAATTACCAGGTGTATAATAACAATTGGAGGGAGAAAATATTAACGTTTATAAGGATTTTTGCATATAAAGAGTTCTGGATTTATCATAAAATTACAAGGCAGTAAATCAAAACTGTTTAAAGTAACTAGCGCTAAAGGAACCTTCAGAAAAATAACATTGAAGCTGACCAAACAAAAAATCATCACGAATAGCCCTGTCCTACAAGCAATACTGGGAAGATATATATTACTCATCCAAGTCAAACAGCGGTACCTCGACTCCCTTTGGGAACTTCCCTCCTCGGACTATCTGGTTCTCATCTGATACTTTTTGGGTGATATCTGGCTTTACAGCTCCATTTGAGTCACCTATATCTGGGATAAAACACCAAATAAATAAGCTGAAAAGCTTCATGTGTAGATATCTCAATAGTGTCACATACATAATATAGGCATCAAGAACCTCTATTTTATTAATGTTATTTATATGATATGAAGAAGGTCGGTTCAGATATGATACTCCAAAATACAGACGTTTTAAACTGCATCATTGCATAACTGTCAGTTCATATTCTTTGGCTCGAATGTCCATTAAGTCAACATGAGCATGAACATATTTCGTACAATACTTGTGACAGTCTGAGTAAAGAGTACAATTAGGCCATGTGAAAACTACTGACCAGCAGATTTAGCTGCCACTGTAGCTTCTGAGGCCTTCACACATGAAACAATCACTCCTCCCATTTTACTGGGGGGAGCTATTAACTTCCCACCATAAGCCAACCCTTGGAATGTGTGCTTACTGAAGCCGGAGAAACTGGCACCATTCACAGGAAATACCCCAGGTTTTTCACCAGTGGGCCTGAGAGGAGATGCGACACCTACAAATTCAAAAACGTATAGAGATTAATATACTTGATAATACTTACGCAACTGAATACATATTATATTTCAAAAGGCTTAATAAATGTATCCAAAAGCAATAACGCTATCTTTCCCCAAGCTAAGAATATGAGCCCTTTTTTTGCAACCCAGTGGCGGAGTATTCTAGAACTTAAGGAGCACTAAAATGTTGAAGAACTGAAAAGTTCAACTGATTCCCACAAAGGCCACCGCAGAATACTATAGTACAAAACTTGCATTTTCAGCTTTCCTTGATAAAATTTAGGCAATCAAATTTGGCAAGATTGCACAGGATATATGCGCTATATGAGAAGGAATAAACTACAGAGCAATCAGCACAAATATCCCAGTTCAAGCTTGATTGAATATGCAATGCATTTGCTGTGTGCAAGTCTAGTAAATGAGAACATCAAAGAAAACGATCTGTCGATCTCTGACTTTTAAGTTCAAATAACAGTTGGCTCAGCAGAGATCTGTCCTAGTTATGCAATAATGTACGTACTCCTTATAACAACTACAAAATCATAAACAACAACCAGGTTACACTACATATAGATAATTACCCATGGATTCTCACCAAATTTGAGGCCCTAGCACTAACCACTGGCCCCTACTTCTAAAACAGATATGGAGAATTTGATCCGACTAATTTAGAAATGCAACTGCGTTACATTTACAGCATCAACATAGAACATCAATCAGCTATTTAGTAGATTTCCCAAAGGCAAAACCAATTGCATACATATAGACGCTCTCGCTGGTTATACAATCTTAGCAATATTCAACTTTAACGGATCTACACTCTAAAAAAGTAGGAAAAGTTCTGAAAAGATAGCATGATAACCATACAATCTATCGCCTCAGAGAACTAAATTTAGCATCAAATTTAAGCTCATTCAACGCATAAACACCAACACACACGCACACACGCAGCAGAGATGAAAATAATCAACAGATAATAGGATAAGAAAAGATGCGATGCATTTGCACCGAGCACGAAAATGAATAAGAGGCGGAGGAGAGGTGGCGGAGCTTACAATTGAAGGAGCGGAGAACAACCGCGGACTCCATTGGAACTCGACAAATGAGAGGAATGAGGCGGAGATCTCGGAGAAATCCGGAGGTGAGGCGACGTCTTGGAGATCGAAAGTGGGTAGGAATTTATAATGTGAGTATATATGAGTGATTTGGCGGAGTGAGTTTTGGTGTGTGACTGTGTGTTTTGCCTTCGAAATGTCCGCCCCCTCGCATCAGTTTCTTCACCCACCTTTAGAATGGACTGTCCCGGACCTCCCGGTTTCCCTCTCTGCGATTGCTAAACTGCGCCATTCCTCTTTCATCTATCCAGTTATTTTGCTATCCTACGCCTAGCATCTGGCATTTTTTGTTCTTGTGCTATTTTTGAATTATTCCTAATTATGGTTATTTTTAACCAGGTAAAAACATTTCATTTTTTACTTTTTATAACAAAACATTTCATTTCATAAATGGGGAGAATTGCACTAGTGTGATTCTTTGTTTATATATGTGTTAATTGAGGATTTTAACCGAATCAGGTTAGTTATGTATCATATATTGTTAGTCATGCTTGATGAGTTAACAGATATATTATTTGTTAATATCTCACCGTCCACCACCACCTATCATGGAATTCCGGATGGTGACCAACACCTCTTATGTCATCACTCGTGACCAAAATCTAATTTTTGGTGGTCTAAACCTTGCAGCAGAAGTTGCCACCTCGTCGTTAACGATCCAAATCTCAAACTCGTCATCACAATCGACTACTATGCCACCAGAGGTGCATCCTCATTGTCGCCCTGCCACCGAATGGGCACCTATAATTAGTCGATACCTTAATCACACAAGATTGACGGAATTACACAAAAAACAAGCGAAATCACACCATGCCAACTTTCTTCACCTAAACCAAACATCAATCACACCAGCAGCAACACTATCGGCCATGTTTTTGTCCACTTTGATGTTGACTTGAAATCCACCTAAGCCCAATCCTCAATCATACTAGATCTCCGTCATTGATTAAATTCGAATCGAAACTCTCCACGAATACTATAAATTCATCGATTCAACTGAATCAAAACTTTACAAAAAATGGTGTCGCTGATGGTAACGCTGTGACTTGTGAGGTTTGTGATGTCGGTGACGATAGTGTCATGCTAGAGAATATGGAGTTTTTTATCGAAAGGATGATTGGGAAGAAATGAGATGATTGTAAAAATTAGAGTAAGATCATCGTACTTCCAGAACCTTTCACTATTGCACCGAAAACATAATTATTACCTTTGACACCCAAATTTTAGAGAAATGAAGTTTGTCAAACCCCTGCTCATTATTTGGTTAATTCAAACATGATTTTGTTCGAAAATTGAGTGACTAGCATTTTTTTAAAAAAGAGGTAATAATACAAATTAACTCCAATAAAATCCACTCTTACCACCAGCAAAAATCGTACCAAAACTATTTTTGAGTGACTAGCATATATACAACCAAATAATATCATCAACAGACTATTTTCATAGAAAGATGAATGTAAAAATTTAATTTTATAATTATATATTAAACCATATATTAATAATATATTATTAGAGGAGTATTTTGATTGAAAATGATTATAGAAATCTAAAAAATTAATTTATAGTTCTTTGTTTATAATTTTGATTTTGATTGAACAATGTTTTTTGTTTATAATTCTTGATCTGGTTGGATAGGTCGTGGATCGTATTCCCGTTCGTGATATATGATTTTCAAGGTGTTTACAGTTTGAATAACACAGATCGTGGTTTGGATCTAGTGGTGTTGCGGTTGTAGCAGATCCCCAATTGGCGCAGTGATTGATGCGGGAGACGCTCCTCTCTGCCAAGCGGTTGTGGTGTTCGCGGTTGCAAAATGATATCCTCGAGGGCGGTATTACATCTTTTTTATTGAATCTCTCAATTTGTAATAGTACAGACGGTATGAATCTAGTTAGCATATGATTTAGTTACCCTTGTAATAGACCTAGTTAATTAGATGTTGATTCAATTTGTAATTGTTACTGGGCGTTTTCCCAGCACCATGAATGCATTTTAAAAAAAAAATTAATTTCAAAATTAAAGGATCGCATCATTGGATGTTGGTCCAAAAGTTCAATGGTAAAATCACAAATACGAAATTCAAGTTCCAATTTTACTTCATGTAGCATAAAATAGACGATTTATTGGTGAGTAGAAAGAAAATAAATTTGAATTGCAAAATTTTAAAAATAAAATAAAAATCTAGACCTCACAACTCGAAAAATGATACTAATCTTACTTTTAAAGTATGTTACTTATTCATTTTTTAATCCGATTTTGACCAGTTGACTTGGGCCATAACATTGGGCTGGAAAATGAGCCCTACGGATGGTTTTTGGACCTTAGGCTGAGTAGGCGGCGACGGGGGTGGCTGTCAGATTTTGTTTGGGAAAGTGGTTTCGATGTTTGGGAAAGGGAAGACAATAACGTTTGTTTATTTACAAATTTCAAAATCTTCCCTGAAACGTTTGGAACATTGAATCTCACTCAACCACGAATGGGTATATCATTCCTGGTCCTAGATTCTCACTCCGTTCCATAAGTACTCGGTGGCGACGGCTAGGTACTCGGTGGCGACAGCTAGGTACTCAGTGGCGACGGCTAGGTGCTCGGCTGCGACGGCTTCTATTTCAACGGAATCCGGGGTCAGCTTCTATTTATCAGGTGGGTTTCTTCAGTCTACTTTGATTTAGGGTTTATATTTAATGGGTTTTGTTTGATTTGAAAATGGAATAAGTATTAATGTTTAGGTTTATTGGGGGGACTTTTTGAATCTGGATTAGGGGTTAGGGTTTATAATTATTTGGTGGTTGTGGCTAGATTTGAATCTGGATAAGGGTTAACTAGTACTACATAAAAATCTGCGATGTCCGATTATTTAGTATTTGAATTTGGATTTGGACCAGGAGACAATGTCTGGGAATGTCGATGGTGCTGATGTGACTGAGTAACGTTGTTGAGGAGTGCATAGTGCCTGCAGTGATGAATGTCATTGATTTGGATAAAGAGGTAACGGTTGGTGTGGAAGATGTTGCTGCAGGGAATGGAGAAGATGTTGCTGCAGGGAATGGTATCATTGTTGCTGCAGGGAACAGTGTCATTGTTGCTGCAGGGAACGGTGTCACTGTTGCTGCAGGGAATGAAGTCATTGTTGCTGCAGGGAATGGAGTCATTGTTGCTGCAGGGAATGGAGTCATTCGTGCTGCAGGGAATGGAGTCATTCGTGCTGCAGGGAATGGAGTCATTGTTGCTGATTTGGATGAAGATATTACTGTAGGGAATCATGTCATTGTTGCTGCAGGGGATTGTGTCGCCGGGGATGGAACGTGTGAAGTTGAAACTGAACTAGAAGATACAGACGATGAGAATGAGGAGAATCAGCCGAAGGTTCCAGAGGTTGCTGATGGAATGAGTGAACCAGAATTTACAGTCGAAGATGAGGACGAGGAAGATGAGGAGTGGTATGAGAACGAGGAACAGGTTCCAGAAGTTGAACCAGTCACCCAAGCTGAGGGGGGAGAAACAGAAAATGGTGGTGAAGATCATACTGAAGAAATTGTGGCGCCTACTAGGGGCATGGAGTTCGAATCTGCCCTAGCCTTTGTAACCCATATCCATCGATATGGATTCGCTAATGGCTTCCAGGTCAGAATCAGGGACTCGGCTATTTGCAAGTCAGCAGCAGTTGATTTAGGAAAGAATGTAGGTTATGCCTCACGCGCTCGGGTTCATTGCCTTGCCAACGAGGAACACTACAGCAAGTACGTGAGACTCACCATTGAATGTAGCAAAGCTGGAGTGAACCCGGTTACTAGAGTTGGTAGACACCGCAGCCACTCATGTAGGACACGTTGTATGTTCAGAGTTTTTGCCAGCAAGTCGTCGTTGGATGGTACTTGGAAGATTGGTAAATGTGTTGTGGAACACAATCACGAATTGTGTGTGTCTAATTCTAGGTTTCTGCCCAACTACCGTAAGATTTTCCCCGAGGATGCAAAGATAATACTGGAAAATGACGCAGCAGGGGTAAAGATTGGTAGCAACTTTCAAGTGTTTGTGGTTAAGTACGGTGGCTGCGCTGGTGTGCCATTCACAGAACGAGACTTGAGGAACCTGCTTAGGGCAAACGGTAGGCGGCAAGTTGCAGGTGGTGACTTCAATGCTATGGAGAAGCACTTCTATGAAATGAAGTAGGAAAATCCTAATTTTTACTATGAGTATGACATTGATGAGAATGGAGTACTTAGAAATGTCTCTTGGGCCGATGGTAGAAGCCGGGCTGCAGCTAAAGAGTTTGGTGATACAGTGTCCTTTGATAGCACATACGTGACCAATAGGTATCGGATGCCCTTTTCACCGTTCATTTCAGTGAATCATCATGGGAATTCTTTACTTCTGGGATGTGCACTGATAACCATGGAGGATGCTAAAAGCTATGAATGGGTCTTTAAAGCTTGGCAACGTTGCATGGGAAGGGCACCAGTTGGCATTATAACTGATCAATGCAAAGCAATAGGTACGTTAAGATGTATAATGTTCTGTACATGCTGAGAATAATGTGAATTGATTTTTAGTATGTTGAAAGTGTGGTGAAAGTGTACTGCATTGTGAGTATGTCGAAAGTGTGTTGTAAATGTACTGGATTATGGGCATGTTGTTTGTGTAGTGGATTTTGAAGTTAGTGAACTCCAGTTAGTTTTCGTGTCGTTAAATAAATGTTAACATAACATCGTTATAGTGTATGTCAGGAAATATTTCCCCACACTGAGTTGATGGTTTGAGAAACTCTTGAAATCTGATGAATCATAGTGATTTGTGGCTTATGAAATCTGAGTCAGTTGATTATGTGAATCATCCTGATTTTACTGGTTTTTTGTTTATAGTTATTATGTTCACTATAGGTGTTGATTGATTATTTGATGTGAAAATTGATGAGCAATATAACAATGTGAAAATATGTTAATGTATGTCAGCCAAGGCGGTTAGGAAAGTGTTTCCTGATACAAAACACCGGTGGTGTATATGGCATATCAAGACGAATCTGTGCAAGAACATGGGCAGTGCTAGCAACTGGGTGGAGATAAACTCAGAATTCCGTAAACTACTTAGCCATATGATGACGGTGTCGAAATTCGAGGATGGGTTGAAGGCCTGTGGTGAGAAGCACAAACTGGAATCAAAACTGTGGTTCAAGGATTTGTTAAAGGACAGAAAGATGTGGGCTCCTGTGTACTTCAAGAATGATTTTTGGGCTGGCATGTCGAGCACCCAACAGAGTGAGGGTATGAATCACTTCTTCAAAGGGTATGTGACTCCGGACACTACACTGAAGGTGTTCCTTGATCAGTATGGTCTGGCTGTAGAGAAAAGAGCCAATGAGGAGAATACACTGAAGTTCAGCAATGCTTATCGGACTTGGAGTACCACGACGAAGCACGGGTTTGAGGTCGTATTTCAAGAGCTTTTTACATCTTCTAAGTTCTTAGAGATCCAGGAGCAGATTGAAATGCTGAATTATTCGAATGGGACGATGATTTCTGGGAACGATGATGAGGTGAAGTATGAAGTTGTGATGAGCAAGATTTTTCATGGGGTGTCTAGGAGAAGGAAGTTTGTAGTCTGCCTTAACAAGGCAACAATGAATATGAGGTGCGAGTGTAAGAACTTTGAGTTCAGGGGTATACTCTGCAGCCACGCGATGAACGTAATGGTTTTGGAAGGCATCGATGTTGTTCCTGAGAAGTTCTTGTATTCAAGGTGGAGGAAGGATTTGCCCATGGAGTATTTGAAGGAGAAGTTTCCATACAAAAATCTGAAAGGCAATGAAACAGAGTCAATGAAGAGGTATGCTCAGATGGCAGAGGCAGGCTCTAGACTAAGTTTGTCAGCCATGCAGGACGAGTCTGTGTTCAGAGAAGTGATGCTGGAGCTTGGTAAACTTTGCTTACATGTTCAGTGCAAAACCACTTCAAGCATTATTGTTAGCTCAACTATGGGAGAATTTGGAAGGGTTTATGGCAGAAAAGGTAGAGGTAAGGAACCCGAATCTGGGGATCAAGTAGAGAAAGATGAGACCGTACGTGTGAAAGATCCCGTGGATCGTCGAGGCAGGGGAAGAACTCCAACTAAGAGGAAATGGGCGGATTTGGACAAGAAAATATCCGGGTCCCATAGGAAAGGTAGCAGTAAAAAAAAAGCAGAGTGGAGATGCGCCAGTCGGAACACCCGAGCAAACGATTGTCATGCCAGAGGTATGTTCTGGAGATAAAGCGTGAATACATCAAATGTGACGACGTCGTCGTGTTTTTCATTGAACCCTGAACTCTGTTTTATGTTTGTACCTCTTTGTTGTAGGTGTCAGGTGTATTCGGCTATGATCCCCTCAGAGGTGTGCAGATGACACAGCCTACCCCATTCTGGGTGCCACCCTTTCCATTTTCTGTGACAGTGAGTCCAAGCCCCAGTACCCAGCCTTCAACAGCCTCGGAACGGAGCAAGGATGTGCGGCCAGGGGATGGCTTCCCAAGGATGACTCAGTGAGGTCGTTTATTTCACATGCTTGCCTTATTTTGCCTAATATGGTGCTTCGTACATTTCACCATAAAACTGGGTACTAATTATTAAGTCGAGCCTGTGTATGCTCACTCGGTGATTGTTTTGCCGATTGTGTTTTGGGCAATTAGTTGTTTTTGTTGCCTCTTTTGTTTCTGGGAAGCTGTAGTTTCTGTTGTTATTTGTGATTTTGGGAGAATTGTTTTAAGTAACAGGTATTCCTTTGAAGTTCCTCATTTGAATAAACTTGTAATAAGTTCCTGGTACTGGATTCTAATGACATTCTTATTTCTTAGCTTAGATTCACCTAGTTTTATTTTTTGGTTTTTATTGTTGTTCGAGAAGCACACAACTTTTAAGTAAATGATTTAGTAGAAGCATACTTCCAATTAGTAAGCAGAAAACTTATAGTATAAACACAAACACAAATTTCCATGTTAATATGGCACCCAGAATACTTTGGTCATATGACAAGGCAGGCACACAGAATTCAGATTAATAATGATATAGACTAACCAAAACTCAAGCAAACAGATGATAATTCAGGTCAATAAGGATACAGACAGAAAAACCAAATTCAGAAGCAGGATGTTACAGTAATAAGGATTACAGTAATCCAGAACCAAAACATCTTCAAAACAAAGAAACCACTAATCCAATGAGACGTCAAGTGAACTTAGACATGTGTTGGCGCAGCTTAATTCTGTACAAAGCCTCGTTGGCCTTACATACATTGGAAACGTTGTAATTCACGCAGACGTCATCGGTTTTGGATCTTACTTTCTTATGCTCTTTGTTCAGCAATTCAGCTAGTAGGTCAAGGCGTTTCTTATGATCGCTGTATGCCCTGGAGACATCCTCCTGTGAATATATTCAAACTATTACATTTAGGGAGGGCCGAAGTACTAGTTCATTAACACAGATTTTGAAATTCAATCAAAGATTTCACCCATTTCACCCTTTTACCTTTCCGACCTTGAGGTAAAAATCTGCATCGTGTTGGGCATCCGCCCCCATATCTTTAACATAATCAGCCACCCGTTGTTTCATCTTTGCTAGCGCTGCCAAATAAACGTAAATGTAAACTAGCAATAAGTTTATGTTGCATCGTATTGATTTTGTTGTTGTCAACATGGGATTAAGCTATGTAATGAAGGTAGAACCTGTTGGTAATTCTGCTTTCGCTTCCTCAGCACTCTTCAGAAACCGCCGGTGACTGGCTGCGCGTTCGTCTGCCACCTCCGGAGTCGCCATCGGATGGAAATTGTAATTGTGAAATCGGAAGAGAGATATTTTTGGTCTACAGAGCTATGATAAAAGCAAGCCGAATCTGTCAGAGTGTTTTGGCCTTGGAAATTGGGAGCGTACTCGTGAAGAGGTCAAGATTTTCGGTCAATGAAGAAGGCAACTAGAGGGAAATGAAAAATTAAGATTGAAATGAAAAATTGAAATCTAGTTAGGCAACTCTCACATTATTACAATTGTACAGTGAACATGAATTTAACAGGAAACTATCTCAATTGAAACAATTACAATTTGTAAAGATTAGCCATTGATTGTTTTAATTTGGTTAGACACTAAGGGAGTAAAAAAAATCAGTTCAATTACATAAATTTATTACAGATAGAAGTTGAACAAAAACCCAAAAGACCGACCGTCCCAAAACCCTTAAGCGCTACAACCTAAACCATTTACGGCCACCATGTTAAGAGGTATATATCATAGCACCGTGATAAATCATGAACCCACGGTGACTAGAGCTAAACTCACAATGTCATTACATAGGTTTGTATGGTTCAATACTATTTACGGTACAATATACTATAGGGTTTTGAGAGAGATTTTATCGGATGTATAAATACTAACTAAGTATATGTACTGACCAGTTATGTGTTTAGGGTAGGAAAATTTTTTATATCCACGGAGTTATTATTCGATTGAACTAATAAATGATTAATCAAACATATACAAATTCTTCAATGCATCCAAATGGTTTATTAAACTAAATTTAAACGAAGTTTTTGTATAGTCTGAAACTATTGATAATGTTTATATATGTGGAAATAAATAATGTAATTCAGTGGTTGAAGTTATAATTACCCGTTCATATAGTAAATATCTAATGTGACAAATTTCATAATGTAATTAAAACGATATGAAATAGTTTTCGTTTGAGCTAAAGATTATGTTGATCCAAATTTTCTCCACTGTGTGGCTTTCTATTGGCGCCCAAGTTTTGACATTGGCGCCTATTCCATTCCTCCCGCCCCCAAATTCCCGCCCAATTTTGGTCAATTTTCCCGCCCCCCAAATTCCATTCCTCCCACCTAATAAGGACTTTTATTATAAATGTATGATTTTAGTTGCCCACAATTTCAGACAACAGATAATACACATCATGGCTCCTGTATCCGACCGGAAGCGTAAGTCACCGGAATTAGACAGTCCAGCGTTTGTTACAATTTCACCGACTTCCCTTCAGGCACTCTACGGTGAAATGGCGGGAGACTATCAAAGGCTGAAGAATGAGGTGCGAGAGCTTTTCAGTCGAATGATTGAAGCGGGCGAATGGATGATGGTGAAACAGCAATTAGTGGCTGCACCTCCATTGTATAAGCTTCTTGAGTCATACGATGAGCAGGTTTTATATTCCAAGCTAGCACCCCCGAAAGTAATGAGCAGAAAGAGGCTGGTGATGGAGACACCTTCTCCCGTGAAACATTCTCAATCAGACTCAACCCCATCCCCTGTAATGAAATTTGAGTAGTTAGTGTGCCAATTTCAGGTTCCATTTCAGCTAACCTCATCAATAGTGTTGTGATGATTTGGTTAACTCATGTAATCTAGAATTCTGTCATGGAATAAATCGAGCAAATTCAGTTACAATAACTGTCTCCTTTTACTTAACGTAACTTAGTCAAGTTGCTTGATTTGAGTTAATTGAAAAAAGGAATGAAGTTAATGTTTTAAAACTTATTTAGAACGAAAAATAAATTCATATAACTTGTGATAAAGTTAGCCAAAATACATAGAACATGATACACCGACTACTGATCATCACTTGATACATGCAAAATAGAACAGAACTAACAAAAGTTGTCCGGGCGAACATCCATCAGTTCCTCAAGGAACGCAGAAGGGGATGATCGCAACAAAATCAAGACGCGAACAACTAACGTCCTTCGAACTGTTATGCCTAAGAGGAGGCTTTCTTAACAGAAAGCATTGGAGGTGGCGCCAGCATGTGGAGACGTTGTGGAGCCACATTCCATGGAGATGCCGGGTAAGGGGGTGGCGGCTGAGGGTCCTCCTCGTCTACGAGAACGAAGCGGCAACGGCGTGCAATGTCAGCTTGACCCTCCAGCATCATCAGATGATTAGCTCCGGCCTGGAAATCTACCTCGTCGTCGGAGAGAACAATGACTTCTGGCTCATCGTCGTCGGAAATGACGATCACGTCTGGGTTTCCTTTGATAACAGAAACTCGTGTGGCTGTCATTGGCTTGTTGCGGCTCTGTTTTGGCTTGCTGTTCTTGAAGGTCTTGGTAATCGGAGGAACGGCAAAGGTTCTGCGCGGTACAGATCTTCCACTTGAAGCACCGGTGGGACGGGAATGAGTTTTGGTGTTTCTGATAGATTTGCTTGGGCTGTTTTTGAGAGATTTGCGTGGGACAGTCTCCAAAGAGACAAGCTTGTGACAGTTTCTTGTGTGATACATTGTTGCGTTGGAATGGATGTAGTGAAAAAGATGTACTGAAAAATATGTACTGAAAAAGGGTTGGGTGAGTATGATGATAGATGGGTTAAATTTATAGGCAAATTCTTTGTGCGCCAAATTCCTTACAATAGGAAAAAAATTGGCGCCACACCAAAAACATCCACCCTAGAATTTTTGATTGCATACATAATATGTGGATACAAAAATTACTTCGTACGTATATGGCATCCTCAATTATCTCCTCAGTATTAAAAAAAACAATCACTTATGATAACATTTGTATAAAATCGAAATCACTTATTACCGGCTTACTTGGATATAAATAATACATAATATTCATTATGATATAAGACTGCTATTGATTGAATTTGTCGTTGGTGAGCTTTAAACCCGCCGATTTCCTTGATTGAATTTGTCGTTGGTGAAATTGTGCAGGGAAATTATCAAGAAAATTGACCGAAAGATCAAGCAAATTGAACGAAAGATCAAATTAACTGAAAAATCCAAGGCAAAACAAGAATACTCCAATCAAGGACATTGATTGAAAGATCAAACAAACTGACAAAAAGATGAAGCAGAAACAGTAAATGCTCATTCCAATGCTCTTGGTGTCCACAAGGACAGGTCTCACCCAAGACTTTCTGTTACTAAAATGGTGATCAAAATTTAAATTTTTAGGCTTGGGCATCATTAGCATGAAGTATCACAATTATTAATTTTATAGGTTTCAGCATCATTAGCCTGAAGTATCACAATTATACTCAACTCCAAGTAGTAATTCCAAAATGAGCTTGTATTTTTCACCACTTAATCTTAATACGGTTAATTATTGCATCTGGATTTACAATTCAAAGTTAAAAACACAAAAGGACAGGAGTCCATTACTTTAGGCTGTATGTTACTTGTCAGCTATGATACAATTCCGGCCCATACTTGAGTACAGCCGTGCTACTCCCCTACAAAATAGGGAAAAGGATGCCACAAGGAAGATTTTTACGATGTCCTTGAGGGATTATCTACCGGCAAAACATGATGTGACAGGCGCCGAAATGGTTGGCATACAGAGCAACTGGCCGGTGCGGAACCCAAAACCAATTTTCGCCAAAGATTCCCTCAATTCCATTTTCATAACAAACTAGAATCGGATGGGAACCAAACCAATGTGTCCAAAACGAAACTAGTCCAAAAAGAGGAGAAGGTTAGGTCGGTTTCTCCCAAATATAAATATTCCGACGTTTAGACCTAATTGAATTAGACTATTTATTGTTTTAATACATGTAATTATGTTTAACGTTTGTCGAATTAAACAAAAATATTTAATTCTATTAATTTATGTAAATTTCCATAATAAGTAAATATAATAGAGATACATGTTAAAATAAAATGATATTAGGCCTAGTATTATATACAAAAGGTTATCACTAAAAATTGGGTTTATTAAAAACAAAATTGTCTAAAATGTACAAGATAATATTTCCTATTGTTTGGGCAAAAGGTTTTAAAGCCTAAACAACAAGTGTAGTGTCTAACCACCAATTAGCGTGTTAGACCTCACAAATTGCTTCACAGTTCTTTTACTCCATGAGCATGTAGTGAAGTATGTTTCGTTATAACTAACAATTCCCCTCGATCAGAAACCAATACTAGTATGAGTCTATAAAACCAGTATTACCATAGGTTCGATTAAAGTAAATACGGTCAAAAAATTCGGATGGGTTTAGGGTTTAAATCTGTTGTCTTGAGTGTCTAACCAGTTACTGGGTTAGACCTCAATGATCGCTATACAGGTCTAATTCTCCATCAGCATCCAATGAAGTAGAAATACTTAAAGCTCACACTTCTCCTCACAAATACGTAAATTTTATTTTAAATGCTTCAAAGGATAATAGATCACGAATTGCATGGGTTCAAATCCTAAACCCTTACATATAACCATCTCATTGGACCTCACTGATCGCTACACAATTCTAACTCTCCATCAGCAAGTAATGAATTGCAATTGAGATTGGCTCTAGCTTCTCCAATGAGATGCACCAATACTAGTATTTAATTTAGCAATGCTTAAAAGGAGAATACATCACTAATTGTGTTGGTACAAACCCTAAACTTCATACCCTAAACCCTTACATATAACCACCTCATTAGACCTCACAGATCGCCACACAGTTCTAACTCTCCATCAGCAAGTAATGTATTACAATTGAGAATAGCTCATGTTTCTCCTCATTGCATCACCAATACTATTATGTAATTTACAATGCTTCAAAGGATAACGTATCACTAATTGCGTGGGTTCAAACCCTAAACTTCAAACCCTAAACCCTAAACTCTAAACCCTAAACTCCAAACCCTACACAATTCTAACTGTCCATCAGCAAGTAATGAATTACAATTGAGATTGGCTCAAGCTTCTCCAATGACGTGCACCAATACTAGTATTCAATTTAGCAATGCTTAAAAGGAGAATACATCACTAATTGCGTTGGTACAAACCCTAAACCCTTACATGTAACCACCTCATTGGACCTCACAGATCGCCACACAGTTCTAACTCTCCATCAGCAAGTAATGTATTACAATTGAGAATAGCTCACGCTTGTCCTCATGGCAGCACCAATACTATTATGTAATTTACAATGCTTCAAAGGATAACGTATCACTAATTGCGTGGGTTCAAACCCTAAACCCTAACATATCATCCCAATAACACTATATCGTCATTCAACTCCCTTTGTACTAGTTAGGTATTATCCATTGATGCTCAGTAATCCTAAGCTTACACCACATGGTTTTTCGAAGGTAACTAAGCTAACACTATTAAAGATGATAATGTTTTAACTATTTGTAGCCCAAACTTCCCATCAAATGACTTTAATATCCCATGTATTTAGTCTACGAATTTTACATGAACTAAAAACTAAGGCAATCTGTCCTCGGATGTGAAACTTGTTAAGTCGGTTAATTGAGTCTTATATGCACAGTTCTAACTACATATCTATCTACACAGCCATCAAACAAATGTACAGGGGCAAATGGTTAGCCGGACTATGTGTTACGTCCAGGATGTCTCGATTTTTGGTGAACATGTATGATCTATCGTGTTTATAAATATATGAAACGATCAAATTATCCTGCATTAATCAGCTAGTTAATTGTTAGAGCATTTGTATTTAAAGCAAAATTAATATTGCTTCACGTAAAATTGATGTAGGATTGCGGATTGCAAGTGGTTGAAGTTTCTGATAAACTTAGTTTTTTCGTATGTTACTTATTAATTGTTTAATCAGATTCGAAGAATTGGTTCTATTTTCTTCGAATCGATTCGACTAAAAATTATTACCCACGCCCGAATTGCTGATTTACAGGAAAATCCACCCGCGAGATATGTGTGAAGTTCGTTTGTAATTGTAACAAAATAGATTTTTTTTGAAATAGTAACAAAATAGATGGAATGATGGAATATTGGTTGCACCGCCTGCGCACGTCCAAATCAATGCCGTGCAACATGCATGTAAAGGAATGTCAGGTTGGCAGATTGCAACACCTGGACTAAAAGAGCTGGACGTGGGGCCTTTGATTGGAAGATAACTTTTGGCATCCTAGTTGCAATGGCGGAGAAGAAATACCTTGCAAAATTTCTTGTGCAAAATGTCTTCTAAGGCGTATCTAATTGAGCAAAATGCTTGTCATAGGAATCGAACACGAACCTTCGAGCTGCATATTTTGAGATTTACAGATTTACCACCATGCCAAGCTGGATATTTCGATGGATTTTTTGTTTGCAATATTTTTATATCCAGAAGAACATATAATAAATAAAAAGTAATGTATTAAATTCGAAATCACAAGAATTGGTGTTATTGGTTTATAATAAAGTTTGAAATATAATACTGTATGCATCTAATTTCAATATAAAATAAAAATTACAAGTTTAAGTTGCTTTATACTGTAACAGATCTACACAATTCAAATGATACTAATCACGGATCATCCATTCATGCTCAATTGCACACGAACACCATTAATGTTGACTGTGGCTTACACTATTATAGATAATTGTTGAATATACATCGACCCTAATTGCGTGGGTTCAAACCCAGAACCCATACATCTAATCCAAACCATGGGATCAATCATCACTCAACTCGATTGCCACTAAACATGGATCATGCTTTGATGGTCAATGCACACGATTAATCGATATGGAACTTTGTTTCTACTGTTATTGATAATTGTGGAATGTACATCAGTTATTATTAACGTCCAAAATGATTTGGCCCTAAACATGCCACTAATTGTATAAGGTTCGAACCCTAAACCCAAACCTAGTCCATATCATGGGATGAAACATCAATTAAATCGCTTGGCACTAAGCATATATCATCCATTGATGCTGAAACACGATCCAAACTCAAATGCTAATCAACCAAGAATCAGCTTTATCTGTGATGTAGGATTAATTTTTCAATCTATTCTCCATTATCATCCAAGTTAATACCGTGTTTGTGATTTTGGCTGTTTTCAATCATATTTTGGTTTATGGTTAATATCGATAATGACTTTTATTAATTATCGTTGATTTTGGGTGTAAACATTGACTCCTTATCCCTCCAACTATTGTGTGGTTTGCAACTAATCAATAAATGCAATGTGTTTGATTACAAGCCACAGACAGTGTCACTATAAGGAGTATGAAACCATAATGAAATCATTTATTTAGTTTCCCCTAATACACAATTTATGTTACATATTTATATCAACTGTTACCCACCATGAGTACAAACCCCAATCAACTATTTAGTGTACCACTAAATCCAACTACTTTTTATTGAAATTGGCCCTTAAGATATGAATCTAGTTGAATTGTGCAATTATCATAAATCATGTATTTTAGTATTTAATATTCTCTTGTTTTTGTTGTTAATTTAGAATTTATTATTTTACAAAACACATTCTTCTCCAAAAATTATTAATATCATTTGACTATGTTAAGTTAGGGATTTTCCAGAACATTAGAATTTTATTTTAATTGACACATGGGATTTAATTACAAATGATGAATTTGTAGTCGTTCTTAATTTTTGTAATATCACCATAATTTATTTTGGTGAATTATATGTCGAATTCGCATTTTCTATTTTTTTATTAAAAAACCACGTGGTCCAGAAAAGCTGGTTAGATACAGTAAAATGAACCTGCACACGCAACAGCAACAGCAACAGCAAAGCTTGTCCAGAAAGATTAAAGACATTCAGCTTTCTCGAGCCCACAGCTCAAATTTTTATTTCAGACAAAGATCAAAAGCACCTCCCCCCTTTATTGATTATTTCCAATATTCATCTCCCATAAAATTTAAATCAGACAAATCTAGGGTTTGAATTCAATCCACCACAGATATGAGGCCGACCCAGAATCGCGGTCTTGAATGCGACTATTCCTCGCCGGAAGGTAGCATCAGCGATGATGAACTTCCTCTCAGCGATGATGAACTTCCCCTTGCCAGCATGAAAGTTGATCGTTCTGACATCAGCTGGGCTTCTGAACTTCTTCTTTCGGATGAAGAGCTACCAATGGGTTGCCTTCCAATTTATCCAGAGGGGCGACAAAAACTGCGCAAAATCTCTGGTATGTTCCTTATCACTCTTGTTCTTTTAAGAATCAGTTAATTTAGATATAACATCTTTTTTCACATGAAATGCTTTAGAAACCAAGTAACATTTGTGTTATAATATCAATTCACCAACACTTTTAATTATGCTGGTTGAGGTAAATAATTATGGTTACATGTATAGATTTAGGCCTTAAAATTTTCTGTGCTGTTTCATGTTCAATTCATATTGTTTGCTTCTTTAGTTATCTTATCTACCTTGTATAGGTCATAAACTGATTTTAGGTATGTGTTTAGCTTTTAATATAGCTATATCCTTTAGGTTTAACACTGGTTAAAAAAAAGGCAACTTGGAAATATGATGTCTCCTACTCATACAGTTAGGTTCCCCATTTTTTTATGTCAGGTGAAACAACTAGCTGCAAGACAGAATCTGAGTTTGGCAGTAAAGACAAGGCTTCATATGGATGTAATACGTATGACCAAATAGATGACAGGGAGGAGGTTGATATGCCTTTGAACATGGAGGCGGTGGTGCAGATGCGGATGAAAAGATTACAATATCTTCTGCAAAACTTAAACCCAGGTCAGAGGGCTAATGTAAAGACCATTGGTTTTGCAGGCTTATTTGAGATGTCTATCAGGGAGCTTCCAACCGATATGTTTGCATGGCTGATTGATGGGTTCAATCCAAGCACCAGACAGTTCTTTGTGAATGGAACCCCATCATTCGTGGTTGGGGGCAGGGATGTGGCTGGTATATTTAGGTTGAATAGCAGTGACAATTCGATTCAGGTGGTAGACGACGAGCAAGATGTAGATGTGTTGTCACTGGTTGGGGAGTGGTCAGAAAAATATGCTATCGGTAGGAAGGGAAGAATCAAAATTACACAGCTTGATCGTGTAATAACTAAAATGGAGGGAGGGGGCCAAGATTTCAAGATGATGTTCGTTTTGATTGTATTGCATTACATGTTAACTCCAACTGCTACAGTTTATGCTAGGACTGGTTTACTAAAGTCCTTGATGAATGTTGACGGAATCAGATTTCTAAACTGGGGAGGTTTCATAATGGATCATCTGTGTGAGTGTGTTCAAAGTTACAAGGACAATAGGAATAAGACAGGCTGTGAAGGATGCATTCTCGTACTCATGTTAACGTACTTTCATGAATGTGGATGGCAGAGTATTCCTAGTAGATTGGAGGTTCCACTAATAGGGCACTGGAACGGCGACAGAATTCGTAAGCGAATTAAGGAGGAGATTCTTGGGGGTGGATTTGGTAGAGGGAAGTATGACAACAGTTTCTGTTGGCCTATCTTGGAGACCACTAATCATTACCCGGCACATGAGTCACCAATGTATGATAACATCCTCCATGATTCAGAGCTGGTAGAAACATTTCCACAGGTAAATTATTTTGTGAATATGACCTGCTGAACTACATTTTTATACTTTAATTGTAAAACATTTCAACTTGTTTTGTCCTTTAACCATGTAGGTCCAGGATCGTGATGTAGCTACATTAATCAGAGATCTTAACGCAATCCTTTTTTCTCATGTTGATCGTAGCGCTCATCTGACAAATCTACTGGGGTCACGAGGGTTGTCTCTTCAGAACATGAGCTCTGTATCCCCTGAAACCCTGTCAATATGCTTAAAGGAGTTGGTGAACAACTTGGAAGTTATTTTTCAAGCCTGTGTTTCCTTTGAATGTGACTCTGATAAGCCGAAAAATAAGAGCCTGGATGATTCCCTATCTGGTAGTCATGGAAGGAACGCTGTTGAGCCTTGAGTACATTGGCCCTGCAATACTGGTAGGCTATACCTTAGCAAACTAGCTTCCACATATGGATCGGACGCGCACGATGTCCACCCTTTTGAGCTGGAAATTGTTAATTATTGCCTTGTTGTAGACACTTTCACGAGTGGAAGGTACTGCTTTAATTTGCACATCATTAAAATTTTAAGTTATAAATTATAGTTGCTTAGTCTGTTATTGGTTGATTCATACATGAAGAGTTAGGGATTCGTAATGGTATGTTGGGGGACATTCAGTCTTAGTATTTTTATCTTTCTGTATGCAAATTCTACATGTTAAAACAAATTTAGAGTTATCCATTTAACATTTTGGATTTCATGGTAGCAACGACTTTAGCTTCTCATGTTTTTGTCAGGGAACCTCTATTCCATGATCGTGGCGGTCAGTTACTTCTTAGAAGGGATATACGTTCTTTGGATAGCACAGTTCCAGTGTCTCCATTTGTCATCACAGCGTGGGCACGAATTTTGAACCACGAATGAGTTAATACTCTTGCTCCAAAGGTGTCCACCTCCCTGGTAACAGTCAACAAGGTATGATATACACTCCAGCTTATCGGGTTGTCTGTCCATCACGTCTAACAAGTATATTAATGTGGTGGTTTTCAATATTCAATTTCCCCTCTCAGGCCGATGGTGTATGTGATGTGGGTAAGCTCAAGAACTGGTTTAAGGGATTTCAATCCCAGTTCATCACTGCCGAAATGGTAAAGTTTAGCTCCCATGTTTTGTTTTATTGTATTGGATGATATAAAGCTAGTTGCTATTGTAAACATTTGCCTGAGCTAACATGTTTTGTATGCACATTCGTACCTATTATTTTTTCGCTTACTGAACCTTTTCCCATGATGTTGTAGTGTTTTGTGCCTATATACTACCAGTCACACTTTTACCTCTTGGTTATAAACTTTAAAACCAAGACGCTGCAAATTATTGACGATGTGGTGCATAAGGACCAGGATGAGTGGGACATGTCAACTGTATTGGTGGTAATCTAAAAGAGCTTATATTTTCACCTCCCTTGTATGCATCTAGATTGAATACTTTTAACTCTGCTGACATATGTGATGCATATTATTTTTATCCCAGGCAAATTGTTTGTGTGATATGATGGGGAATATAGGCAACCACAGAGTTGAAAGTGTAAGCAAGGTAGGATTGGAACGCCTGATCCCTGAGTATGGTAGAAGGTATGAGTATGACTGCGGCCTGAATGTTATGGTGGCAATGGAGAAATTCACTGGAGGCCACGATTACACGTATGACGGTGGATCAGTGATGGTAAGCATCATGGTTGATGTGTTTGATGTTTGAATTATTCTATTGTAGTTATCCATTTTCACTTATTAGATCCCTAAATTTTAACACATCATAAGATAAGTTTGGGAAGGAGAGTTAGGTTTCTGTCAAACATCATATTGAACATGCGGAACATTTACCGGGACGAGGTTCTTTCAAAGGTGCACCGGTATATCCAGGGAAAGCTAAATCTGATAATAAAACCCCAGGTCGCCTCACGCTGATAGTGTAACACATCTTCACCTCCATGTACATGCTACAATTATGTCCAGTTTCATTCCAAGTTATCAATGTTTGATATTTGTAGTAAGTGAAATCTACTTATTACACAGTGGTAACTTATTTTGTATTTTAACCGGATCCATATGTTGTTGCCAAACGTGTAATTTGATTTGAAGAATTAGTTCATAAACTTATTTTTGAATTTGTTCTTTGCAACCTTTCCAATTCTAAAGCACAAACCATTCTGTAAATCGAAATGCAACATAAACTGGTTAACACGTAGATAAGCCTAATAACTACGAAACCGATACAAAATAGGCTCAACTTCATGGTCACAAGAACACTCATTACAGGCATAATAGCCGTCATGATACTCCCACCCTACCGTTATCTCTCTGCGGTGAATGGTGCAGCAAGGGGAACGATCCCAATCCCCCCGATTTCTGTTCCAAATAAATCGGATGAGGTCCTTCACACGCTGCCGACAACACTCGATAATTTGTTTCCCAAAACATGCTCTCTTCATGTCACTAAGGCGTTTGATCCCCATCTTCTTCGCTTCCCCCCTTTTTAAAATTAACACCACGGCCACGACATAAGATGCTGGAGTATGACCTAATCTCGAAGCTTCTTCTAGGATTTGGAGTGCGCGATTTGGATCGTCCACAGAGTTGAAATAATCAATCACGCCTTTGCTGAATAATGCATCTGGATTCTTCAACCGGATGCATTTGTCAAGAAACTCAACAAGCTTGGCTTTTCCAGCCCACTGTATCGGCGGAAATTGCTCCAGCGATATATGCTGCAAAATGCTATCATCCTCGGTGATGCCGAGGAATTTCTTGCAGCACAACTTCAGGTTGTAGATTTCAGTGTAGGAAGAACTCCCAACCCGACAGAAAATCTTTATCTCTAGTTCCCTGGGAAGAGAATCGAACGGTTGCGCCATTGCAACAAGATAGAAGGTTTATGTTATTTTAGTTGATGATGATACAAATTGAGAACAACCTGTCCACAGAGTGCTCTATATATGGGCTACATGAACATGGGAGAGGAATAAAATGGACGGTCGCATATTGTGAGTCCTGACAAATTCACTTGAACCTAGTCACATAGAATGAAGAGTCGCATTTATTCACGGCGTGCTCTTGATTGCCGAAGTTATCATTAGCGTCATCTTCAAAACGTATGTATTGTGTATAAAATAATGATAAATATACAGTAAACTAAATGTATTTTATAATTTAAGATAAATATACGTAACCTACTTTAATGTTTTTTTCATATAATTGTTAAATTATGTTTTTTATAAAATATAATATTACGTAGGTAATGAATAGTTGTGTAATTGGAAATTGATTAATTACATTTTATATTGTAATTAAAGTGTCACAATTTATACTTTAAATTTAAACTATATGGCATTTGACGTTGTGTTGGTCAAAGTTTTAATGTCGATAATGACACAACCTGATAGAAATTGACCTTACAAAATATTATCCGATCTGATCTATACATTTTTTTATTAATAATACAGTATGAGTAATTAAATATTAGCTGTTGAGCCGTAATTTGAATCCAAAAAATTAAGAAAGTGATAAAAAATATTTATCAATTGTGCTTTAACAAGCTCGAAAGTAAATTGAGTTCATCGAACTGTTTAATTGTCAAATGAATCAAGATTGAGCTAATATATGTTGTTAAGACTGATCTCGACGAACATATAATAAGAACTCGAACTCGAACATAGAACAACTCGATTCGGATTGTTTAATACACTATTGAAAACAATAGAAGTATCAACTTTTCTTTTGAAATTAGGGGAAATAAAATACATATGTCGCAGTAGTGTGACTCCAAATTAAAGTTTTTATTTGGCATGTTTCCAAATTAAAATTCATAATGTAATTGAAAACACTTTCAAAACAATTTCATGATCATATACTAAATTGAATTCAAGTATACTTATAAATAACATGTACGATTTAAATTGCAGCAGTCAACACCCAAAATTTAGAAAAAATTGTATTACTACTAATTCACAATTTATTTTTCTGTAATTATCAAACAATGAAATGAAATCTTCTCAAGTAAGATTGTCTAGGAAAAGTCACGTGTACAGTAACATTCACTTGCCTACCTACAGTAAAGCTTGTCAACTGTCACTGAAGATTATACGCGGTCAGCTTTATTGAGCCGTGCAAAATCTACCAGCTACTTGCCTCTACTCATGTCTGAAAAATCAAAAAGCACCTCCAATTTTTTTTTAATCCCACTCTTCTTTATCTTACAATTTGAAAATTAATCAAATCTAGGGTTTGTAATAAACTCATATTTTTGGCCGAACCAGAACTTCGACGAGGGTTTGTAAGGTAGAATAATGAGTGTCGACGAGTCGTCTGAGGACATGGAAGTTGGTTTTCACGACGAACTGTGGCCGCCTGAACTACTTCGTGCCGATGAAGGGGATTCAACACTTTGATTTCAAAGCAACCCAGACGGGTCTTCAAAAAATCGCGAAGCATCTGGTTCATTCCTTTGTATTCATCGCATTTTTTGAACAAAATAATTTCCATTCCTTGTTTGTGAGATTAGACCGCATCGCTGTTTACATATGTAGTATAAAAATTTGTGAGCTGATGACAGGTTGCATATATGAGCTGATATAATTATACTCTGATTAATGTCTTTATGGACAGGGAATCAGCCTGCTGATTAACCGTCAAAATTTCCTTAGGTTGTTGTTAAAACTTATGAACTGTCTAACAAAGTCAAAGGCATCCTTTACGATTGCCTTAATGGAACTAGCTGCCATTATAACTTTTTACATGTTTAAATGAAACATCATGGATCCATATGAAACTGCTGGTGATTTTATTGGTAATGTTATGTGGCCATTTTCATATTATACACTTTTTTGTTAACATTATGAGTTTATGTTAATGCTATTTCCATGTTAATGTTATACACTTATTGGTAATTGTTGATGCTCTTTTACCTGTGTTATATATGTGTAACTCTGAGTAAACTAGGCAGGAATGTTGCCCTCCAAACTGTGTGTACTTCTAGACATGGAAGTGTAGTATGTTTCATGTAGTACTGAGTATATTGTTGTCTCGTTATTATTGGTTACATGATCAACATCCATGTACCCAGGTAAGAGAGCGCAGAAGACACATGTAAGTTCAGTCCAGCCTTCTGTTGGATGTAGTCATAAACAGGTGACCACTGGGTTTAGGGTGGATTCAGATATGACCACAAACATGGAGGATGTGGTTCGAATGCGAATGAAGCGGTTACACTTTTTTCTCCAAAATCTAACCAGGCAACAGAGGGCAGATGTGAAGAGTATTGGATTCGATGGATTGTTGGAGATGTATATCAGAGATCTCCCGACTGATATGTTTGCCTGGCTTGTTGATGGATTTAGGTCCTGTTTGGTAGATCTTTACTTATAAGTAAAGTTGGGTGAAAAGTACTTCTTTTTAAAGTTGATGTAACCTACTTCTATTTTTTATACTAAAAATAGCTTCTACTTCCATAAAAAGATGATTTTTAGTAAGTTACCAAACACAAAAAACTACTTTACTTCAAAGTAAAGTAGATAAAAAGTAATACCAAACAGAGCCTTAATCCATTAACTCGACAATTCTTTGTGAATGGAAATCCATCATTCGTGGTTGGCAGCAGCGACGTGGCGAATATTTTTAACCTCAACCACGGAAATGGGGAAGATGGTGTTCAGGTGCTAGAAGACGATCATGATGCTAATGTCTTGAGAGTGGTAGGTGAGTGGAAGGCAAAATATGACATTGGTAACTGGGGACCATTGCATGCTACAGAGCTTGGTGTCGTTCTATGTAGAGTGAAAAAAGGGGGCCCTGATTTCAAGATGATGTTTGTGTTGTTTGTATTGGAATGCATGCTCACTCCAACTGCTACAGCTATCGTCAGGACAGGGTTGATTAAGTCCTTGCTCAACCTGGATGGAATCTGGCTTCTCAATTGGGGAGGCTTCATCATGGATCATCTGTGCGCGTGTGTCAAGAGGTACAAAGAGTCAGTAGTGGAAATGGGATGTGAAGGCTGCATACTCCTACTCATGATTACATATTTTCAAAAGTGTCGATGGGAAAGTATTCCCAATGGATGGAAAGTTCCACTGATAGCTCACTGGAAAGACTATAAGATCCGTAAGCGAATTAAGGAGGAGATTCTTGGGGGGGGGGGGGGGGTTGGAAGAGGGAAGTATGACAACAGTTTCTGTTGGCCTGTGTTGGAGACCACTGATCATTACCCGTCACCGGACTCATCGGAGGATAATACCACGTTCGTGCTGGATGATAGGTTCCACGATGATTTGAAGCTGGCATTAGTATTTCCTGAGGTATAATGATGTTTTATTGTTGGCTGTTTAATTTTGTACTAATTCTTTATTGGCATACATTTAGAATGTGCATTGATGTTCAAGCACCTGTAGGTACATGATCGGGCTGTGGCTACTTTAATCAGGGATCTTAGCGTAGTCCTTTTTGGACATGTCGACCGTAGCACTCATCTGTCAAAGCTGGTGGAGTCACCAGGTTTGTGTCTTTAACACATAAGCTCTGTATCCCCTGAAACCCTGCCAGCATGCTTGAAGGAGTTGATGAACAACTTGGAAATTGTTCGTAACGCTCTTGTGCCCAGTGAAGGTGCCTCAGGTATGCCAGATATCACCACCCTAGATGACCCGCTGCCTAGTCAGGGAAGGAACGATGAGCAGCCTTGGGTGCATTGGCCGCCCAACACTGGTAGGGTTTATTTAAGCAAACTAGCTTCCACGTATGCCTCGGACCAGAACTTTGTTCAGCCTTTTCTGATTGAAATTGCCGATTATTGCCTCGTAGATGATACGGTGTGCAATGGAAGGTAACAACACACTTTTAAGTACAAGTCTCTTAAAAATATGTTTTTTGGGGTGTCAAATTTTTTTTTTCTTCCTTGGATATTATGCTGGGTTAACATGATTGCATATTAGTTTAAGGTAAAATTTTTTTGCTTGTATCAAATTATGCAGTGATGGTTTTATGTCTACTTGCAATTGTTTAAAATTTGTAGAATACATTTTTCATTATGCATGACCTGGAGTAATTTGCTTACATGTTATTGAAGCAATATGAAAGTTTCGTTTAGTAATTTTATACTGTATTTTTAAGATGCATAAAGATAGTGCTGAGACTGAGTTTAGCTCACCCTATTGTTGGCAGTCAACCCCTTTTCCATGATGGTGGATGTGGCTGGCTTCTGAGAAGGGATTTGCGTTCTTTGGATGCTAATGTCCAAGTGTCACAACTTGTCATCACGGCGTGGGCACGTATAATGAACCATGCATGGGCCAAATGCGTTGCTCCTAAAGTTTCCACCTCCCTTGTGACCGTCAAGAAGGTATTGGGCACTCCATATTATTTGACCAGGCAAACACAAAAGCCTTTTAATGACGTGGATTGTATCTCTGTACAGGCCAAAGGCGTATGCCGCATGGATAAGCTGAAGGAGTGGTTAGATGGATCGTTATCCAAGTTCACGACAACTGGAATGGTTTGTTTACTTTTTAGATTTTACTTATTTTCCATTGGATTCTTAAAATGCCATGTATGCTTCCTTTGGTTGCTAAAAATGCCTCTCTTCTTCGATGTTGTAGTATTATGTCCCTATAAAGTATCGATCACAATATTACCTGTTGGTTATAAACTTCTTCACCAAGACTCTTCAAATAATTGACGATATATGGCATAAGGACGTCGAAGACTGGGACAGTGCAACTCTAGTGGTGGTAAGTCATAAATTTCAGTGTTCACTACTAATGTGTAACTGTGTACAATTTTATAATCTTGGTGCATTCATTTTTACGCACAGGCAAAATGTTTGTGTAATTTACTGGGGAATGGAGGCAGAGTTGAAACTGTAAGGCAGTTCAGCTTGGAACGCCTGATCCCTGAGTATGGCAGAAGGTATGAGTATGACTGCGTCTCTCGGTTATGGTTGCAATGGAGAAATTTGATGGATCCAGCAATTACATCTATGGAGGTGGACTGAATATGGTAAACAATGTATAAATTTTTCCTGTTGGTGAATGATATTTTTGTAGTATATAAAAGGTATCAGTTTGAACCCAAATCCATACCGTAGGAACGAATCTGTTTGGAAAGAAGGATACAGTATTTGGCATGCATCGTCTTGAACAACAGGAACATTTACCGAGATGTGGTCCTTTCAGAGGTGCACCGGTTCATCCAGGAAAAGGTAAATCTGCCTACACATCCCAAGGTTTCCGCGAAATGTGACTGAAAAACTTGTTGGCAAGCATGACGGATCTGTCACTCCTTTCAAACTGAAACAATTCTCACTGCCTCTACTCATGTTATGTGTGTACTTTATGTCTTTTGAATGAAGTTAACATTCAGTATAAACTTAGTATGTATTTGGCCCAGCTGGGTTCTTTTGAAACGTATTTAACTTGTTCCTTAGATTTGAACTTTGCATTCCTTGTTGCAATAAATGTAATGAATATGAAGTGAAAAACCAGTAACTTAATTTTCCCTTCATAGTGTGGTAGTTTGATAATTTCACTTGCAATTTTGTTTGAAATTCAAGTTAACATATCTACAAACTGATATACAAATTACTGCATCTAGTAATTGAGCTGGTATAATCCACTTCCAACTTGGATTTTTTCATATTTTGTATAATTGTTTTGCAGTGACCATAAAATAGGGAATTAGTTTGGCTTGTTGTGATTCATCTGATTGAATATATAGGGAATTCCAACATATATAGTTGGTGAGGTTTTACAAATTATTAGTTACAAATATAAGAATTCATCTGATGACCATAAAATAATCAAGGATTTGCCTAGTCGCAATTCATCTAATTACTCTAATTAAACTGATTGAATATATAGTTGGAATTAATTGTTAAAAAATTACAGTAATTCTTACAAATTTAAGACAAATTCATGATATTCAACAAAAAATGCAATTTAGAAGAATTCTGGTTTTTTTTAAAAAAATAACATGGCCCATAAAAAAAGAAAAATCACGGCTCCCCACAAAAACATTGAAACATCGCAGAGCTTCTTCTTCTCCCCCAACACATCTTCTTCTACTCTGCTCAATATATACTGTTCCAAACCAAGGTTTTTTCCTTCTGGGATGGCGATAACCAGATCCAAGGTTCCACCTCCTAATCCCACCGAAGAGCCACAACCCAGTCCAACGGTGGTTAAGTATCCGGCGAAATGTCGGGACGGGAAACGGAGTAGTTGTTCCAAGGAGGCAAGCGATGATGAGGAAACACAGTTTGAGGACATTGATTTGAGCTCATCATCAGATTCCGACAGTCTTCAACCCTTGTATGCACCAGGTTGCTGGGACAGTGACCCGGACGACAAGGATTACGTGCCGAAAGGAGATGAACCACCCGATGTAGACGAGGCTAGTACCACCAATGAGGATACCCAGTTCGAGGACACTGAAGATGGATTGCAATATGATGACGAAGAGGTGCACCACAAAGGTACCATGCACAATTTCTCTTTCTTAATTTCATTGTTTGGATAATTGATCTGAAAATCTACAAAGTTTGTTCTACTGTGTTCTTGGATGTCAAATAATTGATTAGGCCATAGAAGGGATTAGGGTTTGGAACTGTAAGGAATTTGACCACATATGTGTGATTTGTTGATTAGTTCACTTTTGATTGACAATATTCGTTATGATTTTTGTTACTTTATGTTAGAATGAATGTCGGTAACTCTTAGCTGTGTAAGTTCCATGTTACCCTTTTCTTGTAGGCTCCAAGTTACCCTAACCTTGACTTTGCTGTTCTCACTGGGAAACCCATATATGTGTGGCATAGTTAACATAGGCCTTCAGTATCATTGTGTTGCTACCTTATTATCACTGTATCATCGTCATCGGACTTGACATCTTTCAGTCATCATTAGTTGAACTTCACAAAATATTTTTTTTGTTTTGCATTTTGGACAAGAGAAGGGATTCAGCTTTTCACTCATGTAAACTTTGTCGTGTTTTATGGTAAATGATGACCCTGCATCGAATGTGATGGGATTATTGCACATGACCATGGTTTTCTTCTTTTAATGGTAACTCTTAGTTTATTTACCTTTTAATCAGTTTTTGGGGGTTCAATAAAAACAAATTATTATTGTTCACTGGCCTCTTGTAGGAAAGAACAAGCGAAGTGCAGATAGCGGGTCGTAACAGTCAGAAGGGCCTCTGAAGAGAAAAAGACGTTGTACAGATGACTCAGAAATCGTGTTGGTATCAGAAACTGAAGCTGGTCTGAGCCAGGTTGATGATAAGGGGAACATTGATGGAAATATTAAACTAGCATGCGTGTCTAGACCAACAGGACTTAGTCAGCTGAGAAGAAGTCTCACCCGCCAACAGATGGCAGACATAAATGACATCGGGTTTGGTGGCCTCCTTTACTTGGATATCAATGAAGTACCAGGAGGTATGACCACATGGCTGATTGATACTTTTAATCCAAGCTCAAGAACATTTGACATAAATGGGGAGGCAAAGTTTGCAATCACCTGGGCAGATGTCAGGGACATATTCATGCTTCCCCACAACCCACAATCACCTGTTGAAGAAGACTCCAAAACAGAGGGTGACCGCAGACTTATGGAGATTAGGCAGAGGTGGGCAATAGAGCACAACATTCCTTTATGTCCCAATTTCGAGTTTTCTATTCATCTGCTGGAGGAAGCAATGATGAACATAGAAGGTGGGGGACCTGATTTCAAGCAAATGTTCGTCCTTTACGCTCTGTCATCTTTCCTCACCCCGGTTTCAAGACGACAAGTCGACTTCAGGGCTTTGAAGTCACTGGTGAATGTCAATTCCATCAAGAACTATGACTGGTGTGAGTTTGTATTGGAGAAGACATGCAGTGCGGTGGAGAGGTTCAGAATGGAATCCAAAGCAAAGGTAAAGCGTATTTTCTCTGGAAACACGCTCCTGCTTATGATAGCTTACATGCAGAGGGTTAAGTGGCATGGTTTAAGCGCTCTAAGGTCTCGTCCCCTGTGTCAACTTTGGGACACTGAGACACTGATGGAGCGTGTTAAGGCTGAGCTGAAAGCGGGGGGATTTGGGAGATGGTTATTTGACCTGGATTCATACCCAATAAGTAAGGAAGAGGTAGTTAAGAAAAAACCTGCATGGTTAATTCCAGGGCTAATCACTATTCCAATTCCGGCCACTTCATATTCAGATGCAAAGCTGCAAAGACTGCTACCCAATGTAAGTCCTCCTTGATACCACACTACTGCTTAGTCTATTTTTTAATAGATTATGTATTTATTTTTCAACCTTGACAGGTTTATCAAAGGGAAATTGCTTCGCTAGGCAGAGACTTGGAGATCATTCTTCAATCAGTAGCCAGTAGAATGAAGGCCATCTTGAACAAGGAGGACTACGATGATGGTATTGGGTACAATTACTACAACAAGGGCACACTACCATACCTCCACGAGCAGCTTGAAAGAGTAGCCAAGAACATGGAGAAGGCTGGCGACGAGCTACGAAAACAGATCCAAAATGAGGCAGCTGCAAAAAAGAAGAAAAAGCAGGTTCCAGCTAAGAAAAGGCATGTGCCACCTAAGGATCATGCCAGAACAAAGAAAAGGCAGCCACTGAGGTACTTATAGATTTAATTTTCCTCACTTGTATATTTATTTTCCAGATTGACATGATGCTTAAATGCACACTTACTTGGGGTGTTTCATAATACAATGCAGGCCTCACCAACCTGATTTTGGAGTTAATCAAGAGGTACTTATTTAGTCGTACTTTACTGGATACGTGTTGACCATACAAATATGTATAATGTTAGTGTTTTAGGATATATCTTCTGACTAGTATGTATGTGACGTCGGTTAAAAATGTAGGTGGCCAGTGGGGGTGGAAACTCATGGTGTTAGCGCTCCTGAAACTCTGGAACGTGTTGATAACATCGACTTACCTCCAAGCCATCAACTGGTTCAGTCTCCAAGCCATCAGCTGGTTCAGTCTCCAAGCCATATGATGGTGGGTGCTACTGCTGGTTATTTAGTGTTTTTTTCTACTGTATTTTCATTTGCAAGGTAGTCGGGGATGAATGTTGTTGTGCTGATTTTGTAGGATAAAGTAGATGGTGGCAATAACAGTGGTTTGATGGCTGGTACTAGGGCTGAGCCTCCATTTCAGGGTGTGATGAATGGTTTCAATCAAGATAAAGGTGAGCAGAATGGTGAGGCTGGTGATATAACCGTGCATCTTGGTGAGGACAAGGGTATGGAGGAGGAAGTTAACCAGGCCGTTGATATGTAGGTGGAATATTATGGGCGGGAACAAAGTGTTGAGGCCAATGGTGTGCAGAAGATTACTGGTGCCAATGATATGCAGCTACAAACTAGTACAGCTCGAATTGTTGAGGCCAATGGTGTGCCGGAGATCAGTGCTGCCAATGATATGCAAGTGCAAAATGGTACAGGTCGAATTGGTGAGCCCAATGGTGTGCAGGAGATCAGTGGTGCCAATTATATGCAGGTGCAAAATGGTACAGGTCGAATTGGTGAGCGTTAGGGTGAAGGTAATGGTTCGAAGGAGCACATTGACGGATGCAATGGTATCAACCAGAAGGAAAGTGAGGAGCATGGTTTCGACCAAACGAACACTCAAGGCAATTCGATCGATCTGAAAATTACTGAGGTTAATGTCGTCGAGCAGGAGAATGTGGAGGTGAGTGGCAAAGGGCAGGAGAATGATGCGGTGAGTGATGTTGGGCAGCAGAATATTGCAATTAGTTCTCTGGAGCAGCAGGACACTAAAGTGACTGATGTCGGGCAAACTAATGGTGCAATGAATGATTTTGCTCCGCCTAATGTTGCAGCAACTGGTAGTGATAATAACGTATAGATCAATGGTGTTGATAATAAATCAACATCTCAATCATGTTCGGCAGTCCACTCCATTGCAGAGGATGCATCATGGTCGAGTTTGCTAGTCAACAAAGACAAAGTGTTCTGCTCTAGCCTGGCTAGGAGTGTTTTTATAAATGGAACAAATTTGCCAGATTACGCACTAGAGATTGTTGACTTCTGCTTATCAGATAATGCCCCCCCCCCACTGTAAGCCACAACTATCCTAATTGTTGCATTGTTTTACCCTTACTTGACTTTATTCCAACTAATCATATTTCTATATATGATGCAGCGGTTTTGCAACATTCATTGACGGATATATTACTATGTCCAGGGGTGACTTTTCCCGATTTTTCCGAAACAAGCGACTGTCGTGCCAGATTATACAATGTTGGGCCAGGATTCTTAACTCCGGTTTGGAGCTTGATTGCAAGGAAGGTCGAGTATGCTTGGATATCATTCGTTCGGTAATTGCTTTTCACGGCCTTAATAATTTCAATGATTATGTCACTAAAGCTTGAACCGAAGCTTAACATTTTTTTCCTTTCACAGTCTCTAACAAAAAAAGCAAATGTTGCTTGTGAAACATGGGAAACCTGGTTGGCCCAATGTCCTAAAGATGTTAGATCTGCGGAAGAGGTAACTGATTTTTCGCCGACTTGTAGTTTGCAAAACCGGTTCTATTGTTTAACTTGTGAATTGAAATGCATCCTGCATTTTTTTTCCTTTTCCTAAAACATTTTTTTTGTGTGAGCTTGAGTAGATTCTGGAGGGAGAGAGGTAACTGATTTTTCGCCGACTAGTAGTTTACAAAACCGGTTCTCTTGTTTTACTTGTGAATTGAAATGCCTCCTTCATTTTGTTATTATCCTTTTCTAAACACATATTTTTGGTGTGAGCTAGAGTAGATTCTGGAGGGAGAGAGGTAACTGATTTTTTCGCCGACTTGTAGTTTACAAAACCGGTCCTTTTGTTTTACTTGTCTGGAGGGAGAGAACGTTTTTCTGAACTTGTAAACATTACATTTGAAATGTGGAATTCGGATTTCTTATCATAAGTTTTAAGACCCAATGTGATGATGGGATGACTTGTTGCTTGCATGCCCTGGCAGATTCTTGTCCCTATATCTGTGGAAAAACACTTTATCCTTGTGGCCTTCAATTTCAAACACCGTGAATGTCACTATCTCGACACCAGACAGCACAGCAAGCCTGAGAAGTGGGAGTCCATTGTGCGGTGTACTGTGAGTATTTCACGCCTTTTGTTGTTGTGTACTAGTCATGGTAGAAAGGAAGCTTTTTTCTTATAAAATGTTTTCATGGTGCAGCGAAAGTGCCTTGCACAGCTTCTTGTTGGGGTTGGCCATAAAGGTGCTGCGACCGTCGAGAACATGAGGTTAAAAACTATCGTAGCAAGAAGAGAACTTCACGATCACGACGCTGGCGTCCATGTGTTGAATCTGATGCAGAACTACTCGGGGAACGCAGGGGTGGATGAGCGTGCTACCAGTAGTAATGAGGTAAATTTCTGTGCAATATGTCGTGCCTTATTTTCTTCTGCTTTATGTCAGTCTGGTAAACGCACGTGACATCTTTTAAAATGGCATACAGATTGATAATCTTCGAGCAACAATCTGCAGCAGCATTGTTCTGAGCAAAGTTAATCAACAGAAAATTGCAGTGTTTTCAAGCTTATCATCATACATAACAACCAAGCTCAAGGGCAAATCTGCAGATTAAATTGGAACCAATGTAAGCCTGCCTATGTAGTATGTATTGGGTGTTTTGTAAACTCCTCTCCATGTTACTTTAAACTAGTTCGTTGTCAGGCTATCAGGCCATGCGAATTTGAATTCTTCAATGACTGAATTGTTTTGTCACTCTAGTTTCAAACGTACTGGTGAATTTGTGCATGTTAATGTAATCAATCTGTTGTGCTTGGCAACTTGAACTGTAAGTCTTTTGAATTATCTCGTGGCAACGAATACAAATGCTTCATGTCTACACAAATTCTTCACGGTCGAAGTAGACCATTCTTCACTCTTCATTAAAATTACCAAAGCTCTCATTGACTTCAACCAGTTTAAAGCTACAATTTTAGACAATAAATACAGATCAAAGAATCCAAGCTGCCTAATTAGACAATCGAATTTATGCTCAGTCGGCTTTGATAAATGATATCATCCTTCAGGGTTGAAACAATCATTCTTTCCTCTAAAACCTTATCCTCACACTAATCATTTGAAACAACCGGAAAGTTCAAATTCAAATCACCACAAACACCACTTTTATAATCTTCTCTTATTGCAATCTTTGTTCATCAGAATCATCCAAATGAACTACCTTCAAATCATCTATTTTGGATATCATATGATGAAACAATCTTCAAAACGCCTCTGCACACCATATAAGATCAACATAACATGATCTGGAACTTAATTGCCTTGTATCACTAAACCACCAATAAATGATGTTGGATCATTTACCCAGTATCTTCACTCAATATGATCAGACTAGAATCCTTACCACTTTGGAGACCCACAGCCAGTCATAACTGGAATCCTCTGGCTATGTGATCAAACTGCTATTGCTCTGTGTTCATCCACCTCCAGCTTTGTGATCTCTGTGTTCATCCACCTCCAGCTTTGTGATCTATGTGTTCCTCCACCTCCAGCTCTGTGGTCTCTGTGTTCCTCCACCTCCAGCTCTATGATCAAATTGCTATTTCTTAATCCCTGTTATTGCTCCGGCACCCAAACAGATTCGTTTGTCCCCGTTCGTCTAATTTTGAATAACCCTAATAAAAATGATTGAACAATTCGTTCCTCGAATCAGCAATTCGAGTCTTGGGAAAACTTCTGAGTCAGATAGATTCGAAGAAAATTGAACCAATCATTCGAATTGAGAATTTCTTCCTTAGCCGGATACCTAATTTGCAAACCAAACCGTCGGAGAAGACAAAATCCCGTACATTTGCTTTGTGGTCCCCTATAGCACACTGTTTAAGGCTTGCTGGGCTCTGGGCGCGGCCCAACTTTGCTGCCCAGAACTATTTTTGAGTGACTAGCATACATACAACCAAATAATATCATCAACAGACTATTTTCATAGAAAGATGAATGTAAAAATTTAATTTTATAATTATATATTAAACCATGTATTAATAATATATTATTAGAGGAGTATTTTGATTGAAAATGATTATAGAAATCTAAAAAATTAATTTATAGTTCTTTGTTTATAATTTTGATTTTGATTGAACAATGTTTTTTGTTTATAATTCTTGATCTGGTTGGATAGGTCGTGGATCGTGTTCCCGTTCGTGATCTATGATTTTCAAGGTGTTTACAGTTTGAATAACACAGATCGTGGTTTGGATCTAGTGGTGTTGCGATTGTAGCAGATCCCCAATTGGCGCAGTGATTGATGCGGGAGACGCTCCTCTCTGCCAAGCGGTTGTGGTGTTCGCGGTTGCAAAATGATATCCTCGAGGGCGGTATTACATCTTTTTTATTGAATCTCTCAATTTGTAATAGTACAGACGGTATGAGTCTAGTTAGCATATGATTTAGTTAGCCTTGTAATAGACGTGGTTGATTAGATGTTGATTCAATTTGTAATTGTTACTGGGCGTTTTCCCAGCAGCATGAATGCATTTTTTTTTAAAAAATAATTTCAAAATTAAAGGATCGCATCATTGGATGTTGGTCCAAAAGTTCAATGGTAAAATCACAAATACGAAATTCAAGTTCCAATTTTACTGCATGTAGCATAAAATAGACGATTTATTGGTGAGTAGAAAGAAAATAAATTTGAATTGCAAAATTTTAAAAATAAAATAAAAATCTAGACCTCACAACTCACGCTTACTTACACGTACTTGTACTTTATAACATCTGAATAGTCAGATTAAACCACCACTTCAATTTTAAGAGGATTTCATGCACAGCCAATCATTAATACTAATCATTTCAATATGAGCATTGAGCAGTGAGCGCAATTAAGCCAGTGTAAGCTGAAGAACTTCTCTAAACTCTGCCCTTCTGGTCTCCGAATAAAGCGTCCTGTGCTTATTAGGCCAATACGTCAACCAAATCCACCCTTTAATCTCCCACTCCATCGTCTTCCCCAACGACCGCCTGTCCACTTTCCAGCAAACCCTGTCGCCGTACTCATCGCCGGCGAAGATGACGCCGCCGGCCTTGGTGAACGGCCGGTGCGCGGTGGTGTAGCGGTTCTTGAACCAGGCCTTGGGCTGCAGCAGCGACAGCTTGGACGGCCTCGACGAGACCACCTCCTTGCCGTCGAAGCTGCTGGTGTCGTGCAGAAACCAGTTCAGGATCGCCCTGTTTCCGTACACCGACTGCTCGAACTTCCACGGCTTCAAGCTCACCGTCATGGATTCCGCCGCCGAGAAGTTGATCCCCATCCCGGAGAACGGGTTCGTTGGCTCCAGGGAAGCTTCGATTCCCTTTTCCATGCCGATTTCTCTAGCTGGATTCTGCGTCGATTTGCTTACGGAGACGCTCAGTACATTTGTGTGGAGAATTGGGTTGATTTGCAGCGAAATCCGCGACGGGAAGTGCTTTTCAGCCGTTCCCGCTCCCCGCTCATTCATCAAGTTCTCGTTTATCAGCCTGATTATATCGCACCTGATATCCAAAAATTAGTTGTCATGATCGAACATTAGAAAAACTGTTAAATTAAATAAATACCTTATGTTGTCAATGTTTATCATGACTTCGATCCATTTCTCCTTCACAATGACTCGGTGATTCAGCTGGATAACGCCTTCTAGCTGATGATAGTTGAGGCTGAACAATAGCTTATCATCAGGCGCATGGTTGCTGGAGTTTTCAACGTCCATTGCAATTACAGGGCAGTAGAGCTGAATTTTCCACAGCCCGAATGCTGAGAGAGAGTAAGAATACAGAGGAGAAGGTGCTTTCAGCTGGTGGTGTGAATTCGTCACCTGGTTTTCGTTTATCCAGTTAGTCAGCGCGAGGTTTATCGAGCGCATCCATTGCTCCTCGACGTTCGATCCCAGCACCCTCATGAGCATCAGGGACACTTCCCGGGACAGCGGGCACGCGAACTGGCTCTTCAGGATGTTCAGGCAGCCGGAGCGGATGTCCGAGGGAGCTTCATAGATGCAGACGAGGAAAGTGAGGGAGAGGAGAGAAAAGTTGAACATTTCCTTGAGGTTTAGCCCCAAATCCAGGCTGGGGAGCTTGAGCGAGCTGGGGCATTTGGAGTAGTTAAGGATGTCTATGACGAAGTTAAGGAGGAGATTCACCATGGTTTGTTTGCTGTGCAAGAAGGAGCTTGCTGGGAATGGCTTTGAAGTCCAGAGATTGATGGGAATGCTGTAATCAGCCTGGATGGAGAAGTTGAAGGACGAGTTTTGGTATTTGGTTATGGCGAGTTTCAGGCTTGGGACCGCCTGAGAAGGGCATGAACATATGCATATGAACATCGAATTCGATTTCCATTGATTCATCGGTGGGAGGTTTTGGATCCAGGTCCATGTATCAGGGAAGGAGAAGAAAGCCATTGGAGTTGTTTTTTATGATGTTAAGGTTTTTTGTTTTGCTTGTGTGAGTGAAAAATGTGCAGATAGGGGTGGTATTTAAAGACCTCACGAATGGATGATGGATCGAAAAAGAGTAAATGGATATTTGTTGGGCAAGCAGAAGAGTCAAATGCTTTATCTGGTTTTTAGGCATTTTAGGAATAGTACTTCAATGTTTGCAAATTCAGACCCCAATAAATAAGGCATCTTAAAGTTAGAATTGTTTCTTTACGGAAGCTCCTACATTTGGAGTGATTTCACATTTCACGTAAATGCATGTTTTATTCTTTCTTCACCATTAACCTACCAATTTATTACATTCAAGTCAACTCGTGTCACGCTATTAATATTATAATATTTAAAAGGGATTTTCTAACGAGTGCCCATGGGCACTTGTTAACATAGTCAGATTCTATAATAATTAGTGGAAATTCTATAGTAATTAGTGCAATCGAAGGAATCTCTCATAGATTAATTACGTACTAATTAATGACCGCAATTATTGATTACACACTTAATACCAAAGCAAATATTAAAGATATTTATGGTATGTTTACAATATTTATCTATTATCTCAAATTTTGTTTACAACAAATTAAGAATTTTTTTTATGTTCCATATTTTGTAGTATATTAAATTTCGAGTTAAAACATCAATTCCTCACGTATCGGAAAAAATAAAATTTGAATACGAAAGGAAAAGAAATATTAATATTTATAGCATTTTATGATTATCTTTATTTTTTTGGATGAGGATATGATCTAATTTAAATTCAAATTTTCTAAAAATAGATAAAGTTACTAGGTAAAGTAAATTATATGTAACTGAACATGACCAACCAATTTTTAAATAAACTCTATGTATATGCAAAATGTAAGTCAAATCGATACAAAACTCTTTGCAATTACAAAAATAAAAAATATGGAATATGCAATTTTTACCATATATAAATCATAAAAATTCATGAATATATCTTGAAATTATTTTGGGGCTTAGAATCCGAGTGTTACCATATGGTAATGAGTATGTAAATGGCATGTTGATCGCATATGTTAACTGTAGTTAAAATAACCTTTTAGTATTCCATTGATATCTTGAGAATATCATGACATAATTAGTATAATTATGGCAGCATTAATTATTGGAACACAGCATTAATATTTGCACAAATTATCATGGAATCTTTAAACTCTTAACAAGTGCCCATGGGCACTCGTTAGACAAACCCTATTTAAAAAGAGATAAAGTTACAAAACTTAAACAATACATAATTTATACATATTAAGAATGATCAATTGTCAACCGTTGAGTAAATTCGTGATTGCGGACTCGTGTCACACTAATAACCTTATGTAAAATGAGATAAGTTGCGAAACTTAATCTTACATGATCTACATATTAAGAATGATCAAGTGTCAATTGTTAAGTATATCCATGTGATTGCTTAACTACATGCGTGAATCACGATTGGTTAAATATATATGTTCCAGCTTTTGTGTAATATTATACTTTCACTCATTATTCATGATTACTAATTAGTTTTAACTTGATACAATTCATTGTATGGTATAAAAGTGACCAAAATATTCTATGGTTTCAAAAGAAATATAGAACGTGCATGTCGTAAAGCAAGAGAAATAATCAAAAGCTACGAGATTCGGCTCTCTAGAACCAGTTGATAGCTTGATTCTGTGGCTTCGGAATTGGCCAATGGGATTCTTGCCTCCTCCGATGATCACTTCAAGACGTTTCACCATTCTTATTGACTCGGCTTTGCAATATTACAGGTTCCTCCTTCCTTTTACTTTACAGTTTCGTAGAAATATAGAAGCTTGGAATAGAATCCGATTCCGATGGTTTTTCAAGTGGTTAACCTATGGGAAATGAAAAGTTATTCCCTAGCCCACAAGAAAGTCTAGTTGGTTATACATGTGCGATAATATAAATGTATCTTAGTGTTTTATTAAGAAAAGTGACCACGTAGTTTTAAGTTTATAGTTATGAGTGACTTTGTAAATTTTACCTTTACAAATTCTGTTCGGTCATTTAAATGTGTAAATCAGACTATAAGGTGACTTGAAAACAAGCATTCAGGTGCCGAGCGGAGTTTGTAGAGGTAAAATTTACAAAGTCAACGTAGGAGTACTAGAGCACTTTTCAAAAACTCTAAGAGTACATTAACACTTAACTAGAAACTCAGCGGTACGTAATCTTTTCCCCATGGGAGATGGGGAACGGCTGCTCTTCCGTTTATTAATTCGTTATTATATTGAATAAGTGTGATTCACACAATGAAATTGTTCTCAATTTGGTCGGCTGAATCCATGATTTAGTGGTTCGTCGGTGTTTTGTTCCCGATCTGATTGGACAGGTCATGGCTTATGTTTTTTGTTTATAGTTTTTGATCTGGTTGAACAGGTCGTGGATCGTGTTCCCGTTCGTGATCTATGATTTCCAAGGTGTTACTTTATAGTTTGAATAACATAAATCGTGGTTTGGATCTAGTGGTGTTGCGGTTGTAGCAGATCATCGATTGGCGCATTGATTGATGCGGGAGACGCTGCTCTCTGCCAAGCGGTTGTGGTGTCGCGGTTGTCAAAATAATATCTCCGGGGACGGTATTACAACTTTTTATTGGATCTCTCAATTTGTAATAGTACAGACGGTATGAGTCTGGTTAGCATATGATTTAGTTAGTCTTGTAATAGGATAGTTGATTAGATGTTGATTCCACTTGTAATCGTTACTGGGCGTTTTCTCAGTACCATGAATTAATTTTTCAAAAAAAAAAAAAACTCAGCTTTTACATGGGCACGTGTGCACTTTTCTCTATTTTATTTTCGAAATTTTAAAAATACTATCAAATGATAATAATGCTTTTGTCGCTGGTCTAGTTTTTCCATAATTTAAAAAATAAGAAATATTTTTATATATTCATACCGTACGTCTTTCAAATTACAAAATTAAATACCAGACTACATATCTCAACCCCTACAAGGAATGAAGGAAACTATATACCTCCACACGTGCTCTTGTTTTAATCCCGTTTAAAAGTTTGATATGATATTGAATTTTTTGATTAAGGTCTTTTTATGATGATATATATGTACTTTCATTTTATCTAAAAAATAAAATATTACATAAAATAATATCAAATATAAGTGACTGAATTGATTTGTTGTGGTTTGGAATTTGGCAATTCAGCGGTTAGGATTAGCACTTTTGATAGTAAAGTTTGGGATGACGCGGTTGAGCCTTGGCTGTGAGGTTTGTGCTTCCATGGTCATATTTGGATCGTCAATTATAGATTTGGTCTCTAATGGTGAGGTTGAGACCATCGTGAATTGAGGGTCTAGCGGGAGTAACTATGTGGCGGTGGATGGTTTGATCACTGAGATGACAGTAAGGTGGAAGAATACACGAGAAAATTAAGAAAATTGACAAAAAAAAATTATAGTAGTTTTACATTTTAATACCAACATTTTATTAAATGTACTTTACATTATAATACCACATTATATTGCTGCGTCATATATAGCAGACTTTCTCTATAATTTTATATGCTCAAAATTAAGTATCACTTTTAAACAAAATATTTCGTGTCCATATAAATGTCAACTATATAGTTTCCTTCGTACACGTGCCTCGTACTCAAATTTCTGCAAGCAAAAATCACATCATAATTAACGCAACTTTACAACCTTGAATAGCAGATGCCTAATTCACGTAGACTGTAATAAAATGTCTAATCAGTTTGGAAGATAGGCAAACATGCACAACTACAAATTGGATGAGGATGGAATGTTTTCTTCTTGGCTCTATTCCATCATATGTATTTGGACTTTGGAGTGTTTAACCTTTGCATTATGCTTTTATATTTTATATTTTATATGTTAAGGGGTCATAACATAATATAACTAAAAATATAGTACTAAATTTTGATATTCATAAAATATTACAAGCGTATAATATGCAATTTTAAATTTTTTGGGGTGACCGGGCCACTCTTAGGTCCACCCCTGCTTGAAAGCAATCATATCCTCAAAGGAAAGCACGATTTAATACACAAGTTTCTGCTCGAGAAGTAATCTGGATACTCATTATGCCACAACTCACATCACAAGCACGATGGTGTGTTCCAACCTACAAGGGCTAAAGTATAAAGGCTTATGAACTTATGATTGGTCATCAAACTAAGGTTCAAGTAATTAGGAGGACATAAGCCCAATGTGGTGTCAAATAGAATTGCAAATCAGATTATTATTTTTTGGAGTAGCTAGCTAGGTTGACTAGATATTTATCAAGAGACGGAATTATACCCAATAATGTTATCTTCGTCATCAAATTTTATGTACGTCAATGACTTCAACGATTTTGCATGAAAAACACATTAAGATGTTCTAACGAATTAACGATGCAGGGTACAACTATGTCTATGAGGGTTGTCTTTTCTAATGATCCAATTTTGATTAGCTACGTAATTTTATCAATTGCGCACTTTCTAAGTTCTTAGCGAAACGAGAGTATTGATGGTTAGTTATAGCATCCACAATACTACTCTTTAAAGTCACTTTTCTTATTAAGGAGCACTTCTTAAAAGATAATGTCCATTGTGGAGATTTAAGAACCACTCCTTAATAAGGAGTTGCTCTTTATTCAGGAAGTGGTTGTCTCTTTTTACGTAATTGACCATCTAATAGAATCAATCCATTTGACATATATTATTTTTCCAATTTTAAATAAAATATATATTGAGGATAAGAAGTGTTCCTTTAAAAGTCATTCCATTGGTAGTAGTTGCTTCTTACTTAGGTTTTATCAATATTGGTTATGTGGCATTTAAGGAGTGCTCCTAAATGTCAAACCATTGTGGATGCTCTTAGAGTATTATGGACACAGATGATTAGTGTCTAAGGATGAAGGATAAGAAATCAAGCACAATTAAAATGAGCAATTGTAGAACAAATATATTTAATTAGATTACCAAACAATTTAGAGCGGTATGTAAATTTAGAAGAAAGCAATTTAGACATTGATGAAGGGTGTTGTTATACCATGCCCTGTATTTTAAATGAATAAATGAAATCTTAATTTATATAAATTTGAGTAAAATTAAGTGTTCATTTCATTCCTTTTACTTAAAGTTATCTACGACTACTTGTTTTAAAATGTTTAATTGAAAGGATGCATGGGTGTAACTTGTAACTCTTTAAAACTTAGGCCGGTTTACTAGATCTTATTTCTTGATGTACTGAACTGAATTGAACTGAAGTGAAAATTGATGTATTGAAAACTGGAATCAGCATGACTGAATTAACCTGAATTTCATCAAATTGCATTTTCACTGGACTGAACTGAACTGAACTGAACTGAACTGAACTGATCTACAGATAACCTCTCGTAAACAGGGGAGTAGATATTTTGTACAGAAATTTCAAAAAAAAAAAAAAAACATTTCCATGCAGAAAAAAGAAAACGAAGAAACGATTAAGACTCTGGATAGCGATGGGGAAAGTGTGAATAAACCATGAGTCATGACCGACGTGCAAAATTCATATCCTATCACTAAAATGATGCATATCCGACACGTACTTGGTAGTAGAAGTTTAGAAGAAAACCATATATATTTGAAAACCAAAATTATGAATGACGGTTTTAAAAAAAAACAAATATTATGTTTGAAAAATCCTCACGAAATAGAAGTACCTGAAGGTCCTGAACCCCACCATGTTATAGTTTTCAAATTATATATTTTACAAAAATTAATGAATCTATAATGGAACTGCAATCAGCTTATTGTAGATGGAGACAAGTTATTGGAATTGCAGTAGTTTATTCGAGCTGCACTGGTTTATTGGGTCTGCAACCAACTTATTGGAGTTGTAGTGAAGTAAAAAAGCATGAATTTTAGTTTAACTAGAGGGAACGAGTTGCAAATAGCTAATTCAACTGCGTCAACTATATTTAACTGAATTGTATTAAAATGAATTGAGTTAAACATCTATTCTATTGTAACCGGTAAATTATTCTCATTTTTTCCTTATTTCACTACATGTTCATAAAAAAGACGAGAGGTTTAATTATACATATACATTAGCTAATTTACGTTCATAAAAAATGATTCTACTATTTGAATAATTAATATATATATGTTTTTAATGAATAAATATTGTAAAAATTCATTCGATATTTGAATAAAAAATATATATGTTTTTAATGAATAAATATTGTAAGAATTCATTCGATATTTGAATAATATATATAAATATGTTATAAGTTGGAATTACAAGCTAAATTCAAATGAGATGTAAAATATATTTAACAGTTGAATTAATCTGACTTAAACTCATTTGAAATGCATTCATGGGAAGTGAAATACATTGAGTTGAATGTATGCAATTAAACTAAATCCAAATGAGACCGGAATTGTAATTTGTTGAATCACACTAAATTAAACTCATTTGAAATGTATGTAATTAAATTCAACTAAATTAAACTAAATCAAACTAAATTAAATTTATCACAATCAACTAAAATTGAATTGAATTAAACTATCACAATCAACTAAAATTGAATTGAATTAAACTAATTAAAGTTATAATTAGTTTATTTAGTAAAGTTAAAATTTTAATGAAAATGGTTCAACTGCAAAAGATTGTCTAGAATACTTTGTTAATTGGAAGGATCCTAAAAAATAAAATAAATGAGTCTTATCAATAATTACACTAAAATGCATTGTGGCATTTTATAATAGTTAAATATACCCTTAAATTTTTTTATATTAAAAAACATATCCTACACTGGCTACACAATCATATATAATACCGAAATTTCATTATGATCACATTTATTTAATCTTTGCATAATAATCTTCTCATTCTAATTTTTTTTTAAATATCTAAGAGTTAAATACACAATTATGTATACATAATAGTTGTATCACCTAAGAAACTTATTTATTCACCTAAGAAATCCTTCAACTATTTCTGAGGTGAGATATTATGTATTTATTAATAATTTTTACCTTATTTTAATTGTTATCAAGATATTGTTACTATTTTCGTTCATGTGAGCTATATAAAAGTATATTTTAATAATATTTATAGTTGAAAATAGTGTAATTTTTGGGCTATCTTATATGAAAGTTCGTGTTACATAAGACTAAATTAGAAATTCAACCAAATATTGGAGAAATAAATGTAATTTGACCTTGAAAGAAATGTTTGATTTTTATAATAAAATCCAAATTCTAATTCAAAAATGACAAAAATATTGGGCCTCAGAAATCATCAATTAGCCGAGCTCAACAGACTATACGATGTTCTGTGCTGGCCGTACCATCCTCCTCTGCCACGGTGGATTGAAATGAAGCCCCACACTCACTGTTGTGGAAACGGTTTCAGCTTCCCACCTCTCCTTCGTAATACCGGCACTACACAGAGTCCGACGAACTTTCGCCGCCTCTCCCTGGTACCAATTTCACTCGACAGCCTCTGCACCATTCGGCGGAATCGCAAGTTTTCTCGTCAAAAGCGTCGCCACTTCAGCATATGCCGTCAATCTCCAGCAGACGATGACGTGGAACTCTCAGGACAGCCCGCGCCTAGGAGGCGTGAGGTGCTTCTGCTGCCTTTCCTGGCTATTGGAGCCTCCGTGCTCCGTTCGGCGGTGGCAAGAGCGGATGAGAAATCGGCGGAGATGACGACGCCAGCTGCTACGGTTGGGGCGGAGGTGGAGTCAGCTGATACTAAACAGCCGGCGAAAGCGCCGGTCGAGGAGAAGAAGGAGGAGGTTATTAGTTCCAGAATTTACGACGCCACGGTGATAGGAGAGCCGATGGCGGTGGGGAAGGACAAGTGGAAGGTGTGGGATAAGATTATGAAAGCTAGGATTGTGTATTTAGGGGAAGCTGAGCAGGTTCCGATTCGGGACGACAAGGAGCTGGAGCTGGAGATTGTGAAGAATTTGAGGAAACAATGTGGCGAATTGGAGCGACCTCTCTCTTTGGCCTTAGAGGCATTTCCTTCCAACCTACAGGATCAGCTCAATCAATACATGGACAAGAAGTAAGATTTCCTTGTGAAAATGTCCTGGTTTAATTGCCTCAGGTTTTTGTAGTGGTTATTTTTCAAATTCTGAAACTGTTGCTAAAAGGTTTGATAAGAAGACGGAAAGAAGTTTTTAGGTGTGTTTAAAGGGTAATGAAGCTGTGTTGAATGCTATCTTAATGTAGTGTATGTGCTTGGTCATAGGATCAAATGAGAGGCATTCTATCAGTAAAACGTTACAGTAACTTGTAATGATAAATGCTGAAATTATTTGTAATTTACAGTAGCGGTACCTTAATTGGGTGGAGATTATGGTGTGAGGATGAAACAAAAGAAATATCAACGTCCCTTTTTCCGTTGTACATGCTCAATAAAAGTCTGACGCTTTATTGCGGTTTGGGTAATTGGGTGGAATACTCTCATTATTGATCCTTAGGTAACTTAAATTCAAAGCTGTTTTGGAGTTTATGTGGCATGTGCTTATATTTGTTTGTTATCATATTTATTGTGAATGTGTTCTCATTTCTCTGCGTATGAACTATTTTTTGAGTATGCCTTTGATGAATAATTCCACTTTAAGGAGAAAATGGACTATGGCTCTCGTGCATTAAGCTACAATTTTGCTGCTAGAATGATTTGTATTGATCAAGTAACAAAATAGTTATTTATGACAGGATTGATGGAAAAGTGCTAAAATCCTTTGTTACACACTGGCCTTCTGAGCGCTGGCAGGAATATGAGCCCCTGCTAAGTTATTGCCGTGACAATGGAGTTCGTCTGGTCGCTTGTGGAATACCACTGGAGGTACCCAACACTTTTGTCTGGGATGTACTAGTATTTCTTTGGTCTGTGTCCTAAAATATGATAGTGCTAGCCACAACCTATGTGACTTATCAATTGCTTAAGCTTCTGTTATTTGTACCCATGAGTTCTCTCTGCATGAATTAGTTACCACATGAATAAAGTAGATGAATTTAATCCAGAATTTTTCTTCTAGATACGGAGTATTAAATCTGACACTCTCAGTTCTCATGATGGTTGAATTTAGTATATTTGCCTGAACGTACCTGAGTTTTTTCTCCATCTTTTCTGTTTCAGCTTATCCTTGAAACTTTCATTTAGTACTTTATTTGGATATAAAGTCTAATTAAAATGGCACTTTCCCCACTTACTGATGGTTAGGTTATCAGAACAGTTCAAGCTGAAGGAATTCGCGGACTCTCTAAAGCTGATCGGAGAAAATATGCTCCTCCAGCTGGTTCAGGCTTTATCTCAGGATTTACTTCCTTCGCACGTAGATCAATGATGGACATCAACAATGCAAACCCGGTTGCTTCTTTTGGGCCAAGTTCATATTTATCAGCACAAGCAAGAGTTGTCGAGGATCATGCAATCTCTCAGATTGTCTTGCAAGCTGTGATAGATGGTGGACCAACAGGTATGCTAGTTGTGGTGACAGGTGCAAACCACGTTCTTTATGGATCAAGAGGAACAGGAGTCCCAGCAAGAATTTCAAGGAAGATGCAAAAGAAAAACCAAGTAGTCATATTGCTTGACCCTGAAAGACAGCAAATCCGAAGAGAGGGAGAAGTCCCAATTGCTGATTTATTATGGTACTCTGCAGCCAGACCTTGCAATAGAAATTGCTTCGATCGTGCTGAAATTGCCCGAGTGATGAATGCTGCTGGTAGAAGGCGAGATGCATTGCCTCAGGTTAGTATGGAGTATTTTTGTTGATTGCACTTTGATTAAATCAATGCACACTCATATACTTATGCAACTCTTTCATCTCTACTACAAGTAGCCGTTATCTTCTCTGGGTAGCACTTTTAGAGTTGTAAGTCCATTGTTTCTGAATGTATATATTCTATACGGCCTTGCAGACTTGCAGATGCACACAGAATCCCTTGAATTGTCTAACTTTCTGTCTTTATTTTTTGTAGAAATGTAACTTTCATTAGTTTCACCCACTGTGGATTTATTTTTTCTTCCTTTGATTAGTTACATCCATACTTCCTTCCCTTACTAGGGTATTTTCTGATGCTTTTCTAGGAATCTTTTCTGAATTTCTGTGTTCAGTCTCGATGATATAAATCCTTATCTGACTGTGTTATAAGACTTGATAGGATTTTTTTACTTGCGGATTACGTGTACAGTTTTACTTGTGATCATGAGCTATAAAATGGATAACCTAAAGGTTTAGAGAGAAGTGGAAGCATCTTAGGAGATTTTGGGACATTGTTGAATTAAATCACATTTTGATGACTGCTAAGTTTTTTGACTTTATTTTGTCTCACTCTCCGGCCTTATGATAATTTTATAGGATATTCAGAAAGGACTTGATCTTGGTCTGGTATCTCCTGAAGTGCTACAAAAATTTTTTGATCTAGAGAAATATCCCCTTCTTTCAGACCTCACTCATCGTTTCCAGGTACACTACAATACATGATTACAGGTATCTAGTTGTTTCCTTCCTCCTAAGGGTTTATTTCAATCAATCTTATGGTACTTTCATCACTTTACAGGGATTCAGAGAAAGACTATTAGCAGATCCCAAATTTCTAAACAGATTAGCCATAGAAGAAGCCATATCAATTACTACTGCTCTCGTGGCACAGTATGAAAAGCGGAAAGGAAATTTTCTGAAAGAGCTTGATTATGTTATCACTGATTGTGTAAGGGGTGCTGTTGTTGACTTTTTTACTGTATGGCTTCCTGCCCCCACGTTATCATTCCTTTCCTTATCTGATGATTTTGGAGGGACCGATAGTATTGAAGGAATTTGGGGACTGCTGGGTTCTATACCAGACAATGCTTTTCAAAAAAGTACTGTTGGGAAGGACTGGAATTTAAATCATAGAATTGCATCAGTGATTTTTGGAGGTCTGAAATTAGCAGGCGTTGGATTCATTTCCAGCATTGGAGCTGTTGCCTCGTCAAACATGGTCGATGGTATTCGGAAATCACTAAATCCAGCCCTTTCTGTTAAAGAGGAAATAAAACGCTCACCAATACTGAAAACGGCAGCTGTATATGCATGCTTTTTAGGAACGTCAGCGAATCTCCGATATCAGGTAGAGGCAAATTTCCTTTAGAAAATTTATGATTGGGTACATTTTGGCTCTGATACCATCTTTACAGTCCTATAAGCATGCTGCATAGTGCATTCATGGTTTGTAAGATTGTGAGCAAATTTTATCTAACAAAATACTGATACACTTGTTAAATTTTGTGAACTACTGGGAGAGTTTTGAGCTGGGTAGCAATTATTTTCATATAGGGTTGTTGAGTAGGGGAACTCACTGGGAGATCGATTGCCTCGTATTTCGAATATTGAAATTGTTGTGGTTACAATGTAGTTTATGTTCATATAGGATTGTTGAGTAGGGGAATTCACTGGAGATTGATTCCCTTGTATCTCAAATATTGTAATTGTTGTGGTTAAAATGTAGGTTATTGCTGGTTTAGTGGAGCACCGGATCTCAGACCAGTTTGCAGATCAAGTATTCCTTGTAAATATGTTGTCTTTTGTTTCTCGAACAATCAACTCGTACTGGGGAACCCAGGTAAGAAACTTGTCCCTCATTAGTTCTATAGTTTCACCGAGTCTTATACACGTGTAATCTATCGATGCTTGAACCTGATGCTGGAAATATGCTTCATAAATAAGCATCATAACAACTTTGTGCTAGTGATCAACATATTCAGCTGATATAATAAGCTTAATTAACTCTATGATATGAGGAGTTACTTTGTCTCTATGTTAACTTCTACCTTATTATGTCGGCTGCTGGCTTAAGTCCATGGTCTTGTTGCCTGTCTGTTTTGCTCATGTTTAATGTGTCTACTTCAACTTTACTCATTATTTAGGCTAATTGCTTGTCTTCTAGAATAAGAATTCACTAGTCGTTTGACTACCTGCTTTCCCATAGTTTCCATATACTTATCTGATTTTCCCTACCATGTTACTTGTGATGTTTATGTCTTTTTGGCATTTTTGCAGCAATGGATTGATCTTGCTCGGAACACGGGATTACAGGCTCAAAATACTGAGCCAGATTTATCTGAGACGCCTGATTCTCCAGAGAGCACTGCATTGGAGGGTAATGCTTCGGATGCTACCACGTCAAAAATTGATGAGATTAGCAACAAATAAGGTTGAATTCACTCAAACCTCTTTGATTCTTCTTATACGACAGTGAATGAGCTGATTCTGTTTATACATTGAGATCACATACAAACAGACAGTTTTTTACAAATGAGTGCTGTTATACAAAATTTTGCCTCATCTTAGGAGATTATAGGGCTCACTTATGAGTGATGAGTATAAGTTTTTTCCGACAAATGCTTCCTTCCAGAGCAAGAAATTTTGGATAACAAATACTCCCTACATAGTCATACTTTTGAGTATAGATTTCATAGCCATAGACCATAGTCATATGTCATTTGCTATGTATATAGATTTGTAATTTTGGATAACAAAATTTCCGTCCTTTCAATAAATCCTGCAATTAATATTCTCAAATGGATGTTGTAAGGACTACCATATGATTACATTACAAACAATCCAGAAATGCTAGAAACATTATGAGAAACCAATATTATTGATACCACTAGCTTGGATTCATATGTTGGGGTTCTGTTCATTCATCTTCTGCAGCAGCTTTTGTTTTACACTGTCCAAAGCTATTTCTAAGTTCTTCAGCTGTATCATAACATATTCATGTCAGCATATTTTTCACATGTTTATTGCATGATTTTGAGAGCATGTCAGAGCATTTGCATACCTGTTCTCTGGCAAATCTATTATGCACAAACAATCCACTGAACAGATCAAAGCTGTCATTTGCTGTGCTATCCTTCTGCATCCATATACTTGCATATCAGTTAGAGCACAAGATAGAGTGCACCTTAAGGAATACAGGTTTGACCGTTTGAACTTACCACTTCAGCAAGCTTCTGAAATCCTTTCGTGTCTATGGGCGTACGCTCAATCTGCATTTCCCCAAGCACCCTGTAACAATGCCATATTATTTACCGCCAATTCCTTGCATCTTATTTCAATGTAAGTTTGAAATACATGGCTTAAACTTCAAACCTGCCAATAGTGTGAGTCAGAAATTGAGTCCGGGCAGCCAGTTGATCGTGTTCTTCACAAGTCATTTCCAGCATTTTGCAGCCCTGTGTGAGTCATTAGCTTACTACTTATCGTTTCAGGAGTATTAACGATTCTAGGTCAAGGAAGAGCTTGAATATATTACCTCACTTGTAAAAATATGAAGGAAACTGGAGCATATAGCTTCATTCCTTATTCTGACCTTCTCATACATGAAACTCAAGCCACTCCATCCATTTTTTCCACTCTCTGGCCCGAACATGGGGTGAGTGCAAAGCAGGTCTGATTCCTGGGGGAGTGCCTTCCAGATAACAAAGGAGAGAAAAGATGTTAAATGAGGAATATTATGTTTGCAGGAAATACTTGTTCATCTAGAGTCAGCTACCATACTTGCATGAGAACATCTCTGGGATGCTCTTTTACAGAGAGCACGTCGACAAAAAGAGTGGAGTGTTTGAGACACTCAAACTTCATGGACTTGACAACTTCCGACAAAGACAGTATGGAAGTGGTGATCAGCACAACCTCGTTGCCGGACTGCAGGAATGCATCCATGTCCCTGTTATTAGCCATGGCTGATATTAATGATGAAAAGTATGATCTTAACTGAACAATATTGAAAGAGAGAAAGTGTACCTGAAGAATGTTATTCCGAGCTGAGCACATTGGTCTGAGTAGTCTGATCTTGAGGTGGCGCTTATGGAATGGCCCTGTCTGAGCATAGTTTCGGCTAGGAACTGTGCGAAAGGTCCGAATCCGACTATCCCTATCTTTAGGGATGTTGATGAAGAAGACATGGTGTGCAGATGGAATTAGGATGGTGAAGAAGGTTGGATGTTTAACTGGGATTCCTTATATTTAAGGAACGCTTATCTTCGCCTCAGACAGCAACATCCCACATGTCAGTTTTAGTAACCAAATTCTGAAACGCAATCTTGAGGATTTAGGGGGGATTACGTTTTATGAACCACGCAAGTGTGCATTTATAGCTCTTTGACTGACGCTGATATCTAGATCGATTTATTAGTCTTTCTTGGTCAAAGAAATAAAATAGGGAAGAAGATATAGTATTTCTATAAATAATGTTTTGGTTTTTTCATTAGGAAGGGAAAATTCTTATAAAAGGCATTATATAAACTTATATTTTTGTTAACAGATTTCAAATTCTTATCGAGGTTTTTAAGGGTGTAAAATTAATTCCATATTTAAGAATATACTCCTGATAAAATAAATGAATGTTATTTTCTTGAAGTTTTTGTGTCCTGTATAAAGATTGAGGGAAGCAAAGAAAAGTGTGGATCTAACGTTCATTTACGTCATCTGCACTAATATACTTATTAATTATTATACATCTACTTACACAAAATTAGCTAGCTAGAACTAAATTACATCCTCATGTTGTTCAACGACAACCGGCGGTTTAGCCATCGTAGACGTAAACTTGCCTTTCAATCTCTGCTGCTGCACTACCAGAACCGACGCCGTCCGTTCAGAATCCGACGCCGCCAGCATATCTCCGATGACCCCAAGCTCCGGCAACTCTATCCACGCATTCAGCCCCACCAGCAATGGACAATCCTGATGATTCCTCCCGACCAGAATCAGCTCAAACGTACTCCCTAGCCCTTTGATCGACGTCGCGAGCCCCACTCCGTCCCGGACCATCTCCTCCTGGTACACGAACCGGTCGTTGCCTATGTTGGCGTGCCGGACCTCGTCGATGAGATTGTTGTCCATCTTCCGCTCCCGCATCGTGTCGGAACCGAGCAGCAGGAACCGGCAGATGGTGAGCTGCACGTTCGGGTGGCGCACCATCCTGGCCGCGTACGACAGCGCCTCCGCGTCGTCGGTGCCGCCGATGAAGATGAGCCCCACGCGGTACGAGGATTGGACGTTGAACATGGATCCCGGGCCGCGGAGGATGCCGCGGTCCACCAGGACCGCGACGGAGCACGGCGCGTACTCGGCTACGTTGACGTTCATCTCCTGGATTCTGCGGTTGACCGCGCTGATGGAGCTGTCGATCTCCCACCGCTTGTGGAAGGGGAGGATTATGATGTTGGCGTTCTGATCCTGCGCCACGCGGCAGATGTCTTCGTGCATTGTCTCGTACTGGGCCACCGAGCTGAATGACTGGATGTTGACGCAGGATTCATTGCAGAACTCGTATTGCCTGCACCATTTTATGGTCAAAATCGTTAGTTTTTTTAACTCAGCATGAAACCAGGACATATGTTGACTCGGATAGAAACCAGTATAACAATACCTGAGTGCGTTAATAATGCGGCCGGAGCGGGAAGTGCTGGGCTGGAGGATGCGGTGGGGCTGGTGAGTTATCAGCATTGGGTTGGTCCGGCCGACGAGCTCGACGAGGAGGACAGCGATGACGGTGATGGGGCTCTCCTCGGTGGCGTGCGAAGCTTCGAGCAGGTTGAGCATTTCCGGTACATCTTCCTGGTTATGGAGGCCCACCAGTATTCTGAGCTCTGTGTCCCGCTTGCTGTGCTGAATGGTTTTTCTTCTTACTGGAACGTTGCTCCTTCGAGATGGATCGTAAAGAAATTTGATCATGGGAGTTACAATTACAGTCACGAATATCACCGACATCACGCAAAGCGTAAATGATTCCGTTTGGATGGCCTGCCATAAACAAGGGAAAAAATCATATGGTCAATTAGTACTTCTTTTTCTTACTCTCAATGCACTTTTTTCAGTTTAAGGGAATGAAATCAAGTGAGTGTGTATACCTGTACATCCAGCATTAAATTGTAGATGATGAGTTCAGTAATGCCTTTAGTATTCATCATGAGCCCGAGAATAAAAGATTCCCGGGCACTGAAATCCATGAAGCAGAAAGCAGGCACCATCACGGCGATCATCTTCACCACACAACAAAGCACAACTATGGTTCCCATGGTCAAGAAAGAATTCAGCTGAACAACGAATGCGTTTGTCTTGAGTCCGCTGGATGTCAAAAACGTCGGATACAATAGTTTTCCGATCGGAATCTCCAGCTTCGACGTAACCGCCGATCCCAGAGCAGAGCCTTCCGGCATGATCAGCCCCATCACCATGGGGCCGAAGAAGAAGTGCTGCCCCATCAGCTCGCTGCAGAGTAGAGCCATAAGGAGGCAGACGAAAATGGACATAATCTGGTTCTCCGACGGCGGTTTTCCGTCGGGGATGCTTCTGTTAGACTGCATTATAAGCGGCCGCACGACGAAGACGGCGAACAGCACAAACACGGAGAAAATGGAGATTTCCATGATAGAAATCGTGGAGGTGATGGCCGTGCTTGTCTGAATCACGGCGGTTCCGGTGGACAGCAGGGCGATCCCGATCAGATCGCAGAAGATGGATGCGGAGAGGGCGAGACGGCCGAGGTCGGACTGTAACAGCTTGAGCTCTCCCAGTACGCTAGATACGTTTTGGAATGATAATATGCACTGAGATCCGGCGATCAGCGGCAGCGCTTTATAAAGCTCGGGACTGCCGGGAACGAACCGCCGCATGAAAAAGCCGAGGAGGACGGAGAATATCAGTGTCGTCCCCACTGCAGACAGGCCAAGGACCATGGGCTTCCACCCGGGTCGGATCATCGTTATCGGGTCCATCTTCGCCCCGATTATGAAAATGAAGAACATGATTCCGAATGCGGCGAAGGTCTCGAAGATGATGTACCCCCGAGGAGGGAATAGCGTCGCCCCTATCGTCGCCACATGTCCCAAAATCGAAGGGCCAAATATGATGCCGCCCTGAAAAATGTAAATGGAGTTAGAATTCTCAATTTCATTTCCATGACGTATTAAGTACCATGCAAATCATAATAATCTCATTTCAGCAATATTTAATCTGTAGACACGATGTAACTGAAATTTCTGATAGTATTCATTTAACTTGCCTGAAATTTCAGTTACATTTTCATACTCTGGATTTCATCCAAACAAATAAACCACTAATAAGAGCGAATAATAGTAAGATATCTTACGAAGATTTGGGAGATCATGGAGCATTGGCCGAGGGGCCGGATGATGAAATCGATGGCCATGGAGGTGATGGAGACAAGGGAGAGCTGCAAGAGGAAGAGAGGGGTGGAGAAATGGAGGGGGTTCTCTTTGGTCCAAAAGCCATTGGAGACGATCTTGTGAGGATCATGGCAGACGATGGTCTTGTTATTTGCGACCAGAACTGTTTCAGTGAGTAGTTTCTGGGCGTCAGCGATCCCGATACTGCCCGGATTCTCGAATATATTGGACATTTCTCCGGTAGCCTGCGCACTGCTCAGTAAGAGGGGAGAGAAAAGAAAGCAAATCAGAGGAAAACAATGGAATTAGAGAGAGAGAGAGAGCTTAGGGGATGTATGCTCTTGGTTAGCCTCCTTTTCCGCCTCTCTTGTTTGAGTATCCCAATTGGTTTACCACACATTTGTACAAGTGCGAATGGAACTCAAAAGAAACTCATTAATAGTAGCTCACCATTAAACGTGGCAAACCAAAACCAAATGCATTTCCTTTCTGAAAAAAAGGTTGACAATATGTAAAAGGTTAAAGCTATAAATTTGACAAATATGTGAATCATTGAGTTCTTGTTTGACACTAACATTCATAATGATCAGTGGATTTAAGATTTTTTAATTAAAAGTTTTAATGGACATTGTATAATCTTTGAATCATTTAATTAAATTCAATGTTCATATGTAATTGTTTGGATTATAGAATCATGAGATTGGATTGATGTTTTTTTTAAAGTAGTTTTGAATTAAAATCATATGGTAGGTAGTAGTGTGAAATTGTATAATTTTCACTGATTTGGGTGTTGATTTTAATTTTGGAAAATGGATAAAAAGGAGAAACCGCTGAACGTAAGCCCCGTTCTGTTTAGTCCGGTTGGACCACGTGAATAACTGTATATTCGGCCAAACAACTTCGGGGCGGGAGTCCGAGCTCCACACGTGTCTCAGCCCATAATGGACCCCCACGCCCCTGAAGGTCACTCGTCTCCGAGCCCGCATCTCTGCGGAAAACGGCCCGGGGACTTTCCTGAGCCCGGCCCAACACAAGGTTGAGCCACAGCCCATTCACGTCGTCAGCGGTTGGATGTACAATGCATGCCTCCCTCGCATTATAAACCGGTTTCCCTGATTGTAATCCAACGATGTGGTAATCTTGCATGAAAATCTCATTTTTCCATTCTTTTCAGACGTGAAAGCTAAATTCAAAATCATACAAATATTTCAAAGTAATGTGTTGTAAATTACATACAAGTAACCTGCAAATTACACAATGATCACCTTTTCCTCACAATCTGCTGCTGAACCACCAGCACAGAAGCTGGCTTGTTAATCTCAGTGTCAGCCAGCATATCTCCGATTGGCCCGAGCTCGGGGAACTCATTCCATTCATTAAGCCCCAACAGCTGCGGCGCCTCCTCCCTGTGCCGCCTTCCCACCATGATGAGATCAAATATCTCCACCATAGAATGTATCTGAAGAGCTGTTTCAGCTCCATCTTTAACCCTCTCCTCTCTGTAAATGATGTTCTCCTGGTGGCTAGCCTGCATCCTGGTTTCCTTCAGTATTTCGAGGTCGAAGACAGCGTCCCATTGGTTGTCAGCCGCTGGATCCCAGGGGACGAACCGGATCACTGTCAGCTGCACAGCTGGTGATCTCGCCATGCGCTTTCCGTATGATAGTGACTCCCGATCATCGGCTCCGCCGATGAAGACAACAGCCACGTCGTACATTGATGATGGAGCGGACTGGCGGCGCATTTTGTGGCGGTCGACGAGGATCCCTACGGAGCAGGGAGCCATGTCACAGACATTACAGTTGGTGATCCTCAAACTGCTGCTGTCTAGGATTAGCTTCCCCTGCATATTCCATTTCCTATGGAACGGAAGGATGATGAATGAGGTCAGCTTGTCAAATGCTAGGGAGCAAATGTCATGGTGCATGAACTTAGGCATGGAGACTGCAGTAAACAACTGCACACTGACAAGCCCCATGTACTGCTGCTCGAACTGATGGAAAACTTCGATGATTTTTTGAGATCGGGACCCTCCTGATGTGTTTTTCTGACCTAGCTGGTGATCGATTAACACCGGGCTGGCTCTGCCAATAAGCTCCATCAAGTTGAGAGCGTATACGGCTAAAGGACTGTCTTTGTTAGGGAAGGAGGCTTCTAGGATTCTTCTCACAGCCAAGCCATCATCTAGCCGATGAGCACATGTGAGAATGCGCAGCTCAGCATTCACAGCAATGTGCTGGATATCTCTCTTATGATATCCTTTGTATATACTCGTGTAGTCGTATAACGACTTCACAGCAAGCTGTGTGATGGCAGCGATTACAAACACTGAAGAAGTCACCATGGAAAGCGTTTCTCTGTCAAATAACTGTTCTCCAACAAAGCATAGATTAATACAGATTCATTTCAACATTGGAGCTAATTTTGTACTCATAAATATGTAAATGATGAAGCTAAAAGGGAAGGACATGAAAACATATATACCTGGGCAGTGGAGAGGGTGAAATAGAAAGCCATCTGCACCACTCCTTGAGTGCACATAATGAAGGAAAGAGACAAGGCATCCTTAAAAGGCACTCTACACATCAGAGCTGGGAAAAGAACAGCAGCAAACTTCATCACCAGACAAAAAGCGATTAGTGCCCAAACCCTCCAGATGAAATCCAGATCATACAACCTAACCAAATCAACTTTCATGCTACAATAGGTAACCATCAGGGGAGTTAATAATCCGCAGGCAAGCGTTTCAAATTTCTCGACAAGAGTGGAGCCTAAAGGAGGGCCATCTGGTAATGCCAGCCCTAGCAAGAAAGGACCGTAGAGGTAATTGATACCAGCATTGTCAGTGATTATGACTGCTAGAAGAACTGCTCCAGCTATCAAGATTGTGAAAACTCGGTTCACCGGCTTCCCTTCTGGCGTTCGTCTGATTATCCATCGCGCAATCGGATCAGCTGATCCAACAATGAGGAAGCACCAGGTAATGAATAAGATGACAGAAGCTCCAGTGATTCCATCCCTATAGCCAGAACCCATCTTAATAGTGGCGGCTATGGTGGCCATAAGGTTGCTGATAAGGTCACTGATCAAGGTGGATGCCAATGTGAGGCGGCCAAGCTCAGAGTTCATGATTTTCAGGTCAATCAGGAGGGAAGCAATCACAGGAAATGGAAACAAAACACTGGTTGAGACTATGCTCCGAACACCAGGCAAGTGATATCGGTGGATCTTGAAGAATGGAGAGTACTTTATAGCTAACACTAAGGCTGAACCACCAGCAAATGGAATCAAGGGGGCAAGAACACCAACGGTCCAGGCCGTCATACTACCAGCACTCGATGTTAGCACCACTCTTGGATCCATCTTCACTCCACTCAGAAATATGAAGAAAATGTAACCAATTTTGGATAATATGTCAATGAAAATGTCACCTTCTGGTGGGAACAATGTGTCTGAAAACCCCCCTATATTTCCAAGAACAGTTGGTCCCAATATCACACCAGCCTGATAAAATAATGAAAACCTTAATCCCTAATTCCCTATGGAACAGCAAAAAACAAACACTATTTTGTGCATTCTACCAGAAATGAAGACAAAAACATCCAATAATTATGACATATCAACAAAATATTCAAGCACAAACAGAAAGATGATGATGAAGATGGTGCGTACCAAAATTTCAGAGCAAATTCGGGGCAAATGCAGGCGCCGGAGCAAGAGATGGAGGGACTGGGTGAGGATGAAGATGATGGCCAACTGCAATTGAAGGCGGGTCAATGCATGGCTGAGAATCGACTCAGGATCTCCGAAAATGCCCCCCATCGAATGGAGGTTGATCTTGTCCCCGGCGGTGCAGTTCGCCTCCCTCTGAAAGTCCACCACCCCAGAGTTGCCGCTCGCCGCCATGATTCCGCCGCTGCAGCACCAGTTCCGGACGACGATGATTTCGCCCTGAAGAGTCGTCTCGATGACCTTCGGACATCTTTCACGAAAATCTAGTGAATGGGATTATGAAGAATACACCAGCTGATCTGTTCTAGCCGAAATGTGCTGCCTGCCATAGAATAATCCGTCCCCTCTTTTGATTTTCTTTCTTTTTTTGGAACTTCTGGACAGTTGGAGTTATATATACATTTGGGCGCACGTGGCTTGATCTTGCCACAATTCCATGAACTATTTGACTTTTGTTAAAACAATTTAGCTCAATTTGACCAATTTAAAATAGATATGAGCAATAATATATTGTGGGATTTTTGATAATATATTTTAGAGCAAAACTCTCGTGTAACCCTAAGTTCTTGGAGTATGTAACAATATGCCCCTGAGTTCTTGTAAAGTGCTAATATGCTCCTGGACCGGCGTAGACTTTTTTTTTGCTGTAATTCTAGAGTGTTTTCTTGTCGGCCAAAATCGATTTGAACAGACAAAATCATCCAATGGCGAATTTGATGGTCATTTTTGTCCAAATTGACACGTGTGATAACTGTGATTTAAATTTCAAAATTTTGGGTATATCATTTTCAATTCTCTTGTCGCTGCTCCAACGCTGCAGTTGTAATCTTTCCTCTTTACAAATCAATATGTTTGATCGACAAAAATTCAATCAAATTTATAAACCAGGGGTATATCAGCACTTTTCAAGAACTGATGGGCATATTAATACATACACAAGAACTCAGGGGTATAAGAGAACTTTAAAAAATATTCATTTTACAACAAAGTATTGGAGAGTAGAGTGGTGGGCATAACTTGACAATCCTCGTGAAATTCTCATTGTGTTAACTGAATACTAACCTAAACCATTGAACCTATTGTTTTTATTTTTAACATGAATTTATGTGTTCAATTTCTATTTAAAGGAATGGAATAGGTTGAATCTTATTGGGTCTTGTTTGAGTTACTTCCTCTGTTTTCTTTTGAGTAGCACGTTATTTTAACGCTCAAATTTTAGAAATGATCAAATATGTAAAGGAGAATGAGAAAACGTAAAATGAATGAATGTGACTAATTAAAATTTTATCAAAAACGTGTGAGAGTGCCAAAAAGAAAGGTGTGATATGTAAAAATCAATGGAATATTATCTTTTTGTAAGAAGTTTTTTGCTTTATGTCATATTTAAACTTTATTGCCTTAAACCCTCTCTCCCATCTTGTGGCCGCCGCTTCCTCTTTTCCCTTTGATTTTCTTCCCCATCTTCCTATCATGGGAAGATGAGGAAGCAATGGTTATTCTCTTTATTGATTTACGGTGAAATAAGTGTGAATAATCCACAAATAAGAGTTTCTTCGAGTAAATCTTGATTTATATCGAAGTTTTTTTCCGATCTGGTTATAAAGATCGTGTTTTTTATTTGTTTTATTGTTCCCGATCCGATTGTACGGGTCGTGTTTCCGTTTCGTGATTTGGGGGTTTCAAGGTGCTTGCAGTTTGAAGAACCTAGATCATGTTTTGGATCAAGTGGTGTTGCGGTTGTAGCGGATCCCTGATTGGCGCAGTAATTGATGCGGTAGTCGCTCTTCTCTGCCAAGCGGATGTGATTTTCACAGTTTCAAGATAATATCCCTGAGGGCGGTATTACATTTTTTATTGGATCTCTTAAGCTATAATAGCACACATAATTAGTCTGGTTGCCATGTAGTTCGGTTATTCTGTAATAGACTAGTCGAATTGGATGTCAATTCCACTCATTGTAATCGCTTCTGGGCGTTTCCCAGGACCTTGAATGAATTTTTTTCAAAAAAAAAAAAAACTTTATTGCTTTAAAATGTGACTTTCTTAATGAGTTGCTAAATGCAGTCGAGTACAATATGCATTTCATAAATTTTGTCAATATTAAAATCATGATATGAGATATGGGTAGTTTCTTCTTCTTCAAAAAAAAATATATATATATATATATATATATATATATATATATATATATATATATGGGGTGGGTTGAATTTTATTGTGCATTGGAATTAATACCCAAAATTTTCAAATGAAAAAGAAAAAAACAGTCTATATTCAAATAAATTTGAAATTGTGTAAATTAATAAATCCTCATAAATTTTTTGAATTTTTTTGATGAGTGTTCTATTATCACGAGTTCTTGAAAGTATGCTTGTGCCTTAAACCAAATAGGAAAGTTCAACTAATCAAATATGTATATCAAAGAAAATGATGTAAATACCATTATTCTAAAAACCACCTAAAAACTAAGACACGATATCTAAATCAGAATGAAGGATATAGCTTAATCAAGGTTGATGGATCTTTTTACAAAGTTAGCAACCTTGGCACAACGAGGTGGACTATAACATCTGGTGGAATAATTCAAAAGGGTACAAATTTCTTGGTTTCGACATCCTATTACAAGCAGAGGCGGAAGCTTGCTGGAGGGCTATCAAGGCAGCAGCCAGAAGGGAGTTTCAAGAGCTGTGTTCGCAGACAACAACGTTGTTCTTCTGAGGAACTGTTTCTCCTTCTTTGATATTAATAAAGTTAGTAGAAGTGTATTAGACATTATACATAATCTGACCGTTAACCTTGGTCGTGCTATTTGTAATCGCTAATTAATTGAATTTTATATAAAGTTTACTTAAAAAAAGAAGTAATACACGATATCTAAATCTCTAAATCTCGACTCTTTTAAATTGGCAATCAAAAGACAATAATACTTGAATAATATCATTTGTAAAACCGTAAGTTACTTAAAGTATCGATATAATATGAGTTAATTAAGTCTACAGTTTTGAAGTATAATTATCGTTAACTCTATCCTAACGTTTTTCATAGGAGTACAAATTTATTTTGAAGTCGTAAGATTTTCATAAGTGTTATTGTGTTAACACCGAATTTTAGATCAAGAAATAAAATGGTAAGTGGAGTCGTTCCTGGATTGGGTTGCATTCCGGTGGTCTGCCCACTGGAATATATTCAGAAACTGATCTTTGGATTTTAATTTTTAAATAAGGCTAAAATATACTGATGAGTGATGACTCGATTTAAAAAAGCTATTTAGACTGAAGTGAGAACCAAAAATATGGATAAGAACAAGAGCCAAGTGCGTGTCATTTATCATCCCCTTATCCAGATCACGTTGTTTCCACTTTACTAATCCAATTTTACTTTCTATATTTAACTCTTTAACGCACATCATTAAAATATTCTAATTTTATCTCTAAATCATTTTTGTATTAATATAAAGTACTTTTATATATTGATTTTCTCTTTATTTCAATTCTTTCAGTTTAATTTTTTTTAAGAGTAAGGTTTAAAAGAAAATTTATTATTTTATAGCATTGGAGTGCTGATTTTTTTTCCTTCATGACTATTGGAACTTGCGAAGAAGCCAAAAAATATCATTCTCCTATATTGGTATGTCATTATTATAATCCTAGAAAAGGGAAGATAAAATTTAAAATTGGTAAAAAATATCCATTCAGTCCTCTACTTAAACATCCCCCGAGAGCATCATTCCAGCAGAAACAGTAGCATCTGAAAATGGCAGCTTCAACTCTGAATCCGAACGCGCCGATGTTCGTCCCTCTGGCTTACCGTGCGGTGGAGGACTTCTCCGACGAGTGGTGGGAACTCGTCCGCTCCTCCCCCTGGTTCCGCCACTTCTGGATCAAGGAATACGAACAGCCTCTCTTCTCCGACGACTTCCTCGACGACTACGCCCTGTTCGGAAGCAACACCTCCAACTCGCCCAAGAAAGGTAATCAGAGAACCCAATAACTCATTCATCACTCACTTTGCTAACTAACTAACTCGGTGGCGGTTATTATTTGCAGGGGAGCAGGACAAGCTTGACCTGGTTTCGCTGGGCGTGCTGAAGTGGAAGAAGCCGCGTGGGCCGCCGGAGACGCCGAAATGCTGGGAGAAGGCCCCCAAGATCGTGAACGTGAGGGTGAATCCAAGGCCCATCAAGCAGCCTCGTTAGATCGGAATCTGATCATCACTAGTCTGAGTAGTCTCAGAGTCTGTTGAGTTAGATACAGTAGATCTTCCCTGTTTCTAACCATGAATAACAATGGAGTTTCCAGCTTTTATTTCATCATTTGTCTAATGAATAATGAATATCAATGGATCGTAAATTCGTAATAGCTATGATTATTGTCCACGACAAAACCGTGGGTAAGATCTAGCTAGTAGTAGGCGTCGTTAACAGGCCCCAGATGTGGGATTGCTTGCCGATCTTGTGAAGAACACGGATCACCTCCTCGCTTGTTACGTTTCCGGTCACCGTCACCTTGTTTAGCTGCGTGTCTATGTCATACGTCTCTATATCTGCCATCCAAATGAAGCCACAATAAAAATACAGTCTTTATTGAATCATTCAATCGTTTTTGTCATGAGATAATGAGTACCTTCAATCTTCTTGATGGCCTTCAGGATTTTCTTGATGCATTCTTCACAGTGTAGCCCAACCTTCAATTCCACCACCTGTAACAAAAGAGGATTACTTTTTGAAGTGCGCGCAGATAGTATGAGAGGATCAGGAATTTACGTGCTTACATTAGCCATTAGGTCGAAAACCTGGTGCGTTCAATCTGCTGCTGAAGCTTGTGGTGGTGTTGAATGTTTGTGAAGAATGATCATATATGGTGAAAGATGGTGATTTAATAGAGAGTGTTTTGTGGGTGGGGGATATGATTCTTATCTCCACTCATTGGGAATCCAAAAGCTGCTTTAAATTTAGGCTCTTCCTTTTGACTTTAGATGATGAACTACACAATTTTCTGCAGAAAGGCAAAGCAAGCGTGTTTATATGTTCTGTTTTAAAGGAACGGTGGAATGAATGAGTACAGCACTACAAGATCAACTAAATGACTGGTTGCCAATCAGATGTTGGTCTAAACACTTCCTCTAATCTTTTCCTCGTAGCTTTATAACTGTTGTAACACAGATTTTCAAGTGAATGTTGTAACACTATTCTAGTTTAACAAAAATATTATTTGATGGAATTTAACTTACTTTAATTATAAAGTGAGTCTTGCCTTGAAGCTATTTGAAGTTATTTGTAGATCAGTTCAATTTTGTGAAGTTATAATTTTGATGAAATTTATGTTAATTAATGCATTGTTTTCACTTCAATTCAGTTTAATTATGTTCAATTTAGTTTTTCTACTTTTCAATTGAGTTTTTTTTTAAAAAAATTTCATATAACTTAATTCAGCTGAGTGACCAGTGACCTCAACATGCCAATACGCAAGAACTGGTAGTTTTCATTTTCAAATTTCAAGTGCAAGAAGTCTAAGAAACATGAAACATATCTTGAGTCTTGACGGGCTTGTGTTTTATACTTACAGGGCTTTCTTAGTTAAGAGCCTGCAACGACCCAACCACGGTATTCAGGCATTCACTAATCACTATTTACCAGTTATTTTTATAATTTTATTAGTTAAAATTACTTAATTTTAAAATTCAATTTATATATAAATTAAAATATTATGATACTTGATTGAATATGTATCATCAAGTAGTTTTTAAATATCTACATTTATAACTTGTGTTTATATATATATATATATATATATATATATATATATATTAATAATTTTAAATTTCAGAATGAACCGATAAAAGTCAAAGTGTAAAAATAATGGTTAAAAGGAAGTATATATTTTGATTTTTGATCTTGTCAATAATGTGTACTAGTTCCACACATTCCGTGGCGGAACCAAAATTAAAATTGAATTAGGGCACGGCGGCGGCCAATGGCGAATTTTCTGGGCAATAGATGAGAGTCGGGAGATTATTCTGGGTTGAGACACGGTGAGATCTCTTTTTTTTTTTGGTTTTATAAAAAATACACCAAAACGATATCGTTTTTATGTAAAAAATTTCTAATTTTATATAGGGCCCTTATAACCTGGGCGTAGTTCTACCCCTGCACACATTTGTATTTATATGAAAAAAAATTAGATTGATGTTATGAGATTATTAATTCAATTAATAGATAGCGACGTTTGACCTAAATATTAAATTTCAGTTTCTTCACTATCAAATGCTTAGAAGCATCCACTCGACGGTATGTCGGTATATGTACGTCTCATGTATGTGTTTAGTACGTCTCATGTATGTGATTTAGTGCTGCATTTTTTAGAATTTTGTTCTGTCCTATTGCATGGGCCGGTGTTCATGTCACCATTCCCGTTATTCAATGAGACCAATCACATGAATTTTGAACCGAAACGAGGTATAAAATATCAATGGTTTGATAGGAAACATGACTTTAACAAGTTTGTTTTACGATACTTTACACGCTTTGATATATTTGTAATAATAATTATATGGTATTTTTGTCAAGGGGCACAATACTCATGATATCACACAACAAATTGTGTATTGTAATGATTTTAAATGTGTATCTTATTATGTAGTTAAGAATTAAGATTGTGCATTTCATTGATCAACTAACTCAATCATGCCCAAATTATGTTCATACAATGTACATTTAGATAACGCATTAATATATTACATATAATGAACAATATGCACATATATTTCTTAGGAATATCATTCTCAACTCTCAAGGTACCCAAAAAGTACCATATAATTAGTCTAAATATATTCTTTACTTTTCGCTTAAATTTTCTTTTATTAGCTTTAACTAAATCCAATGATCCAATCTATGTTCATTTTCATGTTTATATAATTGATTCTCTTTATTTTTATGTTAATCCAAAATTCATTTTCTCTGGTTCAATTAACATTATCGGTCAATATCATAGTAAACTGACAAAAGATTATCTGACCTGAAAAAAGATTATCTAATTGGCGATTTCCAGAGCTCTAATTGTTTCTTGCCGTTCGACGGCGACGCCATGGCGGCGGAGCTCGTCTCCGGTGCCCAACCGCCCACGACTCCTCCGATCATAAATCCTTCAACCACGACTCCTCCGATTACGAATCCTTCAATCACGACTCCACCGATCTCCTTCGCTAAAGTTGTGACAGGTCCAGATCGTATTCGATCCAGAGGCCCCTTCAATCCAAAGCCGAGGATTGACCACCTCGGAGAACCGGGTCTGCACTTCTCCGATGAAGAGTGTGATCGCCTCGAGGAACCCCTAAAACTGACGCTGGTCGGGAAGTTTTCCAGAGCCCGGCCGAAACTCGAGAAACTCAGACGCGATTTTCACACAGCAGGGTTCCTGGGCAATCTGGAAATCTACTTACTAGATAACCACCAGGTACTAATCCATTTTGATCTTCATGATGATTATTACAGGTGCTGGATGCATAAAATCTGGAATTTTGGGGCATACTCGATCCGGATCACCAAATGGAGTCCAGATTTTGATCCAAACATAGACTCTCCAATAGTCCCGGTATGGATTGCTTTATATGGCCTTAAACATCAATTTTTTGATGAATATGCTCTGCTATCAATAGGTAATCTTATAGGACAACCTGTTAAAGTTGATAAAGCCAAACTAAATCGTACTAGACCTCATGTTGCTAGAGTCTGCGTTGAAATTGATATTACATTGCCTCTAGTCAATAGAGTTTGGATAAGTCATAGAAAAACTGGTTTTTGGCAGAAAGTTGAATATGAAGGTCTCCCTGATTACTGTACAAACTGCTCTAAAATAAGTCACCCCAAGGGATCTTGTAGAAATCAGTATGTTCCTAAGCAAAATATTCCATGGAGACCCCAAATCCCAGAGATTAATAATGCTGAACCAAACCCATCATCATCTGGCTTAACATCAAAGGAAAAAGAGAATGTACCAATAGATGTTATGCATACTAATCTTGCTATCAAGAAAGCCCCCTTGGAAAAGAAAGGCCTTTTTTTGCAGGGAAACAATATAGACATCAACAAAACAAGACATGGAAGGAAAAGCAGCAGGTGCAACAAGATCAAACTCAAGACAGCAATAAAACTCAGATGGTGCTGCATACTCCTCATCACCAACAAAATCAGATACCCAAATCCCACGACACCGAAATAAGAAGTAAACAGGTTGAAGGTATTAATGAATTTGTTCTTATTGAGGATATACCTGAGGAAGTTAACTGTGACAATAATTACCAACTATGTTCTAATACAACTTTCAAAGCTAATATTGATAAGGAAGTTACTACTGCTTACACCAGTGAGGTATCTCCTGGTGTAAACAAGTCTGCTAATGTTTTGAATGAAGACAATGCAGGGAATTTTGAACAGGTCCAAAATGCAGATACTGGAGGAAACATCAAATCAACTTCAACCATTGGAAAGGACATCACAGAACAAGAGTTTATACAGGTAAGAGAAGGTGATTCAGGAATGATTCAGGAGGATTCAGGTAAGAATCAAGATAAATCAGGTAAGTCCTCTAATCCAGAAACTCCTATCAAGTTGTCAAATGAAGATAGAATGTTAATTGATAACCTAGATCCTCATCCAAAAATTGTTTGGTCAAAAGAAACAGGAACTAAGGATAAAGAAGGGGATATTTTTCTTGAACCTTCCTTTATAACTCCAAACAGTTTTAGAAGCTTACAAATGGATAATATTTCTGATGAAGATCTTATATTCTCTTTAATGGAACCTAGGAGTAGGAACACAAAAAAGAGCTATATGAATTCAACAAAAAGTGATAACTCAAAGGCTCAAATAGACTCACAGAAGCTAAGTAATAATGGTATCATTTAAAATCTGTGTATGGAATGTGAGAGGTCTTAGGAATGCTAATGCTCAAAATAAAGTAAGAAACATTAAGAGAAAGCATGATATAAACCTCTTTGTTCTAATTGAGCCAATGTTACAATCTGATCAAATTGCCTCTATAGCCTTTCAGCTTGGCTTTAGAAATTATTATGGAGAACCCAGAGATAAAATTTGGATTTTCTGGAATGATGCTTTTCAGTTATCCATAGTCTCTGTCCATGATCAATTTGTGTTAGCAGAAATGAAACACTCATCTTCAACATTTAAATGGTTTTCTGCTTTTATATATGCTAGACATGACAGGTCAGCTAGATATCCTCTATGGTCTAGCCTTTCTCAATACTGTAATGATCCAATTATGTTAATTGGGGATTTTAACTGTATTAGAGAACCTAGCGAATATCTAGGACAGGCTGCTCCTAATTTAAACTGTATGATAGATTTTAATGTTTTCATAGAGAATAATGATCTTATTGAACTCCCCACTTCTGGCAACCATTTCACTTGGAGTGGTGTAAGAACTGGGAATGTTTGGGAAAGACTAGATAGAGGAATCTCAAATGAACCTTTTCTAAACCTCTTTCCTAACACTTGCATCAGAGTCAAATCCAGACACCCCTCTGATCACTCTCCTTTACTGGTTTCAATAGCAAACCTTAACTATTCCTCTGGCCCTAAAACATTTAGATTCCAAAACTGTTGGACTTCACACTCAAATTTTATTCCAACAGTTTCTGATAACTGGAATCTAAATTGCGAGGGACAGGGAATGCTAAAATTTTCCATCAAATTAAGGAGGCTAAAAATTGTTTTAAAAGAATGGAATAAATCAGTGTTTGGGAATATCAATGATGCAGTTCAAAATGCTGAAGATAAAGTTCTTGAAAAAGAACTTAATCATCAGCAGAACAACAATACCCAATCCAGAATGGAATTGCATCATGCCCAAGCAGAATTAACCTTGGCTTTGAACAGAAAGGAAATTTTTTGGAAACAAAAAGCTAGAGCTAAATGGCTAGCAGAAGGTGATTCAAACACCAAATTTTTCCATGCATCAGTCAAATCGAAACATGCTAGACAAGCCATTACGGAGATCAAAAATTCAAATGACCAATGGATTAAGAATCCTGATGATATAGGTAATGAGGCGGTATCCTTTTATCACAAACTTTTAAGCTCAGAAAATACAGATGTGGATGGCTCTGCAACCCATCAAATGCTTAGAAACATCCCTAAGCTCATCTCAGAACAAATAAATGAAAATATGCTGAGTCACATAACAATGGAAAGCTTAAAAGAATTAGTTTTCAAAATGGATGGAGATTCATCTCCTGGACCAGATGGATATCCAGGCAAATTTTACACAACATGCTGGGAAATAATCTCCGAAGATTTATTAAATGCAGTTAATGAGTTTCTGTCTGGAGTACCAATCCCTAGGGCAATTGCATCTGCATTCATAGTTTTAATTCCAAAAAGGGCTGTAAATGCAAGCTTTAATGACTATAGGCCAATCAGTCTCTCTAATTTCATCAATAAAATTTTTTCAAAAGTCTATACAGAAAGGCTCAAACCCATAATGCCACAACTTATATCCCCTGAACAATCAGCATTTGTTCAGGAGAGAGAGCTGGCGGATAATGTCATACTTATGCAAGAAATGGTAAAATTACTCAATAACAGAACAGATGGCCCAAATCTTTGCATAAAGCTAGACATGATGAAAGCCTTTGATAGAGTCTCATGGTGTTTTCTAAATTCATTGCTTTTAAAACTGGGATTTCATGGAAGAGTTGTTAAAATCATAATGGGTAATATGGCAGCAGCAAGCTTCTCTGTTATGGTAAATGGAAAACCCTTTGGATTCTTCAAAACATCCAGAGGTTTAAAACAAGGAGATCCACTCTCACCCTATCTTTTTATCCTTCTAACAGAAGTATTTACCAGAAATCTCCGAACCCTGTATGAAGAAACAAATATAGGGTATTTTAAATTGCCAGATTCAGTGTATAAAGTGACCCATCTCAGCTTTGCTGATGATACAGTGGTCTTTCTAAAGGCTAATAGAACTAGTTTAAACAATCTGAAAAATTTTCTGGAACAATATGAAATATCCACAGGGCAGAAAATTAATTTTCAAAAATCTTCCTTCTATTTATCCAAACATGCATCATCAGCACATAGATCATTGGTACAGGACATAACCTCAGTAACTCCAGGCACCTTCCCATTTCAATACCTTGGATGTCCCATCTACATTGGAAGAACAAAACACAGCTACTTCCAATCCATTTTTGAAAAAATAACAGCAAGAATACTTCTATGGCAGAACAAATGGTTAAATCAAGGTGGTAGATTAATCTTGCTAAAACATGTCTTATCATCAATACCACTGCACATACTAGCAGTAACCAAACCTACAAAAGGTGTGATAGATAAAATACATGTACTATTTGCAAAAAAATTATGGGGAACATCGGAATTTGGACAAAAAAAGGTATGGAGATCTTGGACTAAACTATGTTTATCAGAGTTTGAAAATGGTCTAAATACTAAAGATCTCCATATACTAATTGATAGTTTCTCACTAAAATTATGGTGGAAAATGCAAAAAGGAAATAACCTATGGTCAGATTTTATGTGGGGTCTACCAAACTATCTTAAAAATTCCAGAACATGGAAGAGAATAAAAGATATCCATCAAATAGCCTCTGAAAATACAAAATTACTAGTTGGGGAAGGTACTGTTTCTTTTTGGAACTCAAACTGGGTAAAAGAGTACCCTCTGATTGATGTTTGGGATGATATTGAACTACCCTTCCCAGACCTAACTATCTCAGAGTTTGTCTATGACCAAGAATCTTATGTGCAGCAATTACTAAGTGGTCTAGACACAGAACATATAAATCTAATATCCACAGAAATTTCTATCTTTGAAGAATACCCTGATAGATTGATATGGAAACCTGAAAGAAATGGATACTTCACACTTTCTTCAGCTTACAATTTGCTGAGAGATAAAAAAGAAATAATTCCATCTTTCAAGCACTTGTGGTCAAAATCTATTCCACTGAAATACACAATTTTCAGTTGGAGATTGCTCAACAGGCTTATTCCATTTCCTGATGTTTTAGAGGATTTTAACTTCCACTTGCCTTCTATTTGCCCATTTTGTAAAAAGGCTAATGAGGATATACATCACTGTTTTAATGAATGTGAACAAGTGAAAATATTTTGGACATATTTGCATCAGTGGTTTGATATTCAAAACTTAACCTTCAACACACTATGGGATAGATATTTCTTCTACTGGAATGTGGAGTTCAGAATAAAAACACAAGAGCTTATTCTTCGGATTCTACCTTGTATTGCGGTATGGCAAATCTGGTGTGCTAGGAATGCATGGCTATATGAATCTAAATCACCAAACTGGATTAATCTGGCTTCAAATGTATTTAGCACTGTGAAATCCATTATGAAGATAAAAGGTAGAATATGGAAATTATCTAACACACCTAAACTTTCTGCAAGTCTTTTGTCTTTGGCTCCAACAGCTGCAGGTACCATAAACAAACAGGTTATACAGGTGAGTTGGAAATTACCTCAAAGGCAAGCAAAGATGAACACAGATGGCTCTTCCCTGAAAAATGGCTTAGCTGGTGCCGGAATAGTCATAAGGAATCATGAAGGGCAGGTTCTTATAGCGAAATCAAAATTTCTAGGGGCCATGGACTGTCTGGAAGCAGAAATCACAGCTTTAGCTATTGGTCTGGAAACAGCTTATTCACAGGATGTAGAGGACTTAGAATGTGAAGTGGATTCTCTGATCTTGCTGAAAATGGTGAGAAGGGAATTTAAAATCCCTTGGAAATTCACCAACCTGATGAGGAATATCTGGATGATAACAGGTGAGCTTCCAGTATCTTTTTCACATACTTATAGAGAAGCAAACTCAGTGGCTGACTCCCTTGCTAGAATGGCTAGTTCAAGTAAAACATCCAAGATATTTAATCATCAAAATCTCCCACTCAACATAAGAGGACTAGTTGCTTTAGATAGCCATGAATTTCCTTATGTTAGAATGGTTTAAATCTCAATTTAGGAACAAAAGATACTGCTGCTGGCTTTGTTTGTTTTTTACAGGAAACAAGGCAAGGAAACAATATTTCCAACTCTACTCAATTTGGACTTTGAAATGAACTGAAGTGCTCAGGTGTACATTTTTCATAGCCTAATTATCTTCTATAGTCTAGTACCTAGACCTATTCACTGGCTTGTTTTTCACTACTTTGCAGGTAAACCATAAGGCTTTTAGCCTTGTGGTATGAGCAAAGATTCAAAATGAAGCAGGAAGGGAGCTTCCCATGCTGGCGAGCCAACTGAAAACATCCAGTAAACCTGCTACAGTTACAGCTACATCTCTACTTGCTGGCAGAACTCTGTAGCAGAATATCCTCACCTTGGCAAACTTGTGGTTCAACCTTGGGGGCTCTGAACCACTAACTTGGATGGGTTTGAGTTGATAGCTACGGATTTTGCTTATTGAAAAGGATGTAGGATCTTTCCCAAGTTTTTTCATCCCAACTAGTGGGGTTTTTCTTGAACCTCAAGTTTTTTCATCCCACATTGTCTTGTGTTGGGGTTTTTCTTGGACAATATGTAAGATCTTTGGAGTTTTTTTATATGGTTCAGGGAGCCTAATAAAATTCCCTCCAGCATTGCTGGTTTTAAATTTAAAAAAAATAAATAAATAACATTATCGGTAAAACGATAAAGCGAAAACAAAAAGACCAAATTATCTATAATAAGAACTTCTTCTTTATTCAATTTTTTAAACAATGACACACCTTTTTTATTTGACATGATTTTTGTAATATTGTCCATCTTTCCATTTAAAGTAATATTTTTTATATCAATAGCTCATTTTAATTTTTTAAACTCTCAAATACATTATTTATCACTCACTTACATTATTTTTGATAATTTTTTAAAAATGGGGAATATATAATATCTAGCTGTAAATCCTTGCAAATTAACAAGTTAAATATTTACGAGGTTACATAAATCTATAATTACTCCATCATTAAATATCATTACATCATCATTGAAAACTAGCCGTTGACTTTAACCTTTTGTCCAACCTGGATCAAAGTTCACACGCGACCAAAGAAACGAACAACCCACGCAACCTATTAATACGCGCCACGTCCTTTTTCATCCACTTGGCTTTCTTAATTTCCAACCTTCCATCATCAATCTCAACCTCCTCTGAAAGCATCGAAAAAACTGTTTGATTGCATAAAATTTCCATTTTTACGTTTCAACATAATCGTATGATAAGGAAACCTTACCATAAACCCCCCGAATCTAAAACCGCAGCCCAGATATTTTGCTTCTTGTTAATTGCAATTCTTCTCCACCTGCTAGCTTGGCAGAGATTTCCAAACATGGGAAACGCGCTCAGATCATTCCTCGGGAATTGTTGCAGGCCCACGTCAGCAGATTCCGATTCTCTGGGTCACCATGGCGTCACGTCTCAGAACGTTGGCGTTTCAGCTCTGGCTCATGATCTTTACAGCTTCGAAATCGGATCCCAGGTATAGCTGCTGCTGCTCTGTTTTCTTGATATATCAGTTGATTACATTAGCGGCATGTCTGAATTTGCTGTTTTCTGGGATTGTTTTTAAGATTCCTGAAGGACTCACTAAGCATGTTGTTTCGTCAAAGAAGGCTCAAGCTAACTGGTAATCATTAATTAGTCTTCATAGCAATTTATCATTGTGCTGAATTTGATATCATGATATGCTTAGATTAGATGATTGTTTGATGATTTAAAGGTATAAAAAGCTTTCGGATGCGTGGAGGGAAGCAAAACCGCCGCCTATAACACCGGAAGAAGCCTCACGGCTAGTGATCTTGACATTGAAGAGACACCAGAAAGCTGATGTTGAGGTGAAAAATCATAAACTTGATACTTGGTACCACTTTTTTCCCCATGAATGAGCACTTTATCTGTTCACTTTAGTATAAAGTGAATTCAATACGAGCATAAGATTGATTAGCTTTACTCTTTCGAATTTCAGGGATTGTTAGCATTTTATGGTTTACCTTTGCCGCATGATCTGGTTGAGCTAACTCATGGAGCTGCTCCTCCTACACATCACGTCCAAGGACTTAAGTTCGAGCTGCATACACTTCCGGTGAGATATATCATCTTCTTGAACCTGTCTTTATGCAATTTTTAACCACATTCTCATAATTAGCTGTTTCTTTACAGGTGGATGCAAAAGCGGTGGCTGATGGTGATACTGTGACTGTATATGTTAGTAATGCAGATGCTAGGGAAGCACCCATGGTTCCCAGGGAGGTACATTCCGCTGTAGTCCAAAGATCGAAGGCGCGTGCAATAAGGGATTACGTGACGGCAGATGCTCTGCACAAGCAGATTATTGATGCAGGATATCGGTAAGTTGAATAAGAAAATATGCAGATACACTTTTGATTTTCATAGGTTAATAATCTTGGTTTTGCTGCAGGGTTCTACCAATTCAGAATGAGGAAGTTTTAGCACGGAAATACCGGATTAGATTAAGGTACGTTAAACTACTCAAATGGTTACTAAGAGTATGTGTATGTTTTTGAATGATATGGATGGCTGATGAGACTAAGAGTAGGGGAATTGATGCACCAGAGAGCGCGATGCCATACGGTAAAGAAGCAAAAGAAGAGCTTCTCAAAATAGTTAATGGCAAATGCTTAAGGGTTCTTGTATTCGATGAAGATCGTTACAAGCGCTGCGTTGGAGATATATACTGCAATGGCATATTTGTACAGGAATCAATGCTTAAGAAAGGTTTGGCATGGCACTACACAGCATATGACAAACGCCCAGAGTTGGACAAGGTATATTTTGTGTGTTATGTAACTTTTGTTCCATGCTTTTCCATTCCATCTTCTGTCTCATAGACCATCTTGTGTGGTTATAGTGGGAGAAAGACGCAAGAGCAAAACGTGTTGGCTTGTGGGCTTCGAAAAACCCTGAGATGCCATGGGAGTGGAGGAAAAACAAACGCGATGCGAGATAACACAACATTCACATCAGAGAAAAGAACTCAATCAACTAATGTACACTCATCATTACCTGCTGAATTGTAAATTAGTTGTGTACTTGTTGCATTTTTATAACATTTTCATAAGTTTAAAGAAAGAATGAAGTTTGAGACATTCAAGAAATGATTGAGATGTAATGAAACCCCTTGTATACTTGTAACAGAGTGTAAGAATCTCTAAGGAACAAATGATGAAGACAGCATCAGTATACTTTCGAGACCTATAGAGTTGTTACAATGTACATCTTTTTAAGTAAGAGCATTAAAATTTAAATCTGCAAAAATCTAGAGAGGGTCACTGTATACCATGGCACTGATGGCAGGTTTGCAAAAAAATGTATAAATCATCAACTCTGATTCAACTTTGTACAAAGTACACCAAAATTAAAGGGAAATCCAAAGGACTATCCCAGAAAAACAAACTAGTTACAGTGTTTCTTCAAGCTATAGTCCCTGAAAAGACAAAACACTGGCAAGGAGAGAAGTCTTAGAACACCACACTCACACGTGTGCCTGCGGCTTAGCCTTGAAGCAAGCCTCACAAATGCAAATGTGATGATGCTTGCATGAAAGAAAATACACACTGCAAAGAAAAAAAACTTCATGTTACACTTTCACGATCTATTTTTACATAGAATGGTACAGGATGTAAAATACCGGAAAAATCTAGTACAAATTCAAACTTAATAAAATGGAATAGTCATAAAAGCAATGGCTCCAATAATTATTGTCTATATTTATGCTTGACTTGTCAGTAAACTTTGGATTACAATTGCCCGTTGGAGGTTTATTTTTTTCAAATGGACAACAACTAATACTACAAAGCCTTAATCTCACTATTCAGGTGGCATATACATTTAGCACAAAGTAAGGTACAAATTATTGTACCTCATACAATTGAATCTTCTCTACTACAAATACCTTATGCAATTTACGTCTTTCAATATAATCATGTTCTGTTCATCTGAGTTAAATGTCACCAAGTCCCCTTTTTACATCCACCTTTATCAAGAAAATATTGATATGTGTAGGATGTTCAACTTGACCGACAATGTAGATGGTCAACTTTACAACAAAAATCTAATTATAGATGAGTCTCAATCTTGTAATCAAGGGGAAAAATAAAAGGGTAAAATTGGTGAAAGACACCTGACTGCAGTTTGGGGGTAAAATTCATCTTTGAAGAAACATAACTTGGTGCCTTAAGAAAAAAAAAACAAAGCACTTAACTAACACTGTAACAAGAATCCACTGCAAAAGATATCACTAAAGGTAAAAAACTACAGAATCCCATCAGACGAAGAGCATTTATAGAACTCCAGTGCACTTCTAATCATTAAAAAACAGAAACTTAGTTGACATTATATGACAGATGCAATTACAGATGAAGTTTGTACTATCAGTTAACAATGGAGTTAGATTCCATGCAGTACTCACCATTCCTTTTATTTTAATAACGAATGCACCTCTCAAAACTATTTAAGCACTTTGGCATCATCTGAATCCGAGTCACTAGCATTATATCCTAAAAAAAGAGGGGGAAAACAAAAGCTACCAAAATCAGAATCCAAACAGACTGAAAATATACTCGAGACCTTGACAAAAAAATTACCTGGAGGTTTATCACTGACTTTCCACACCGAAGACCGACTTTTGGAAGCCCTGTTCATCCAAAGTTTTCCCTATATCCAATATAACATCTGTCAAACTCAACCAACATTAATGAGAAAAGGGATTTTGCAACATGCCGACATCCATAACACACGCACTTCAAGTAGTTCATCAAGCAAGTGACCAAAATTACTTGCACAGGAGAATATATCTCACAATCTTACTTTTAGTTATGCTCAATATAACATAACAATGAGCTAATCTCTTCAAAAAAAAAAAAAAAAAAAAACAATGAGCCAAAATCAAACAACAATTCCTAAAAGAAATCACCTTTTGTGTATCTTTGGGAATGCCATAGCCGGTGGAATACATCTGACTCACGAGGACCTGCATGGCGGTGTCGCCGCCCTTGGCCTCTTTAAGAGTGTCCTGAAACCACCGTTTCACACAGTCCGCCACCACCGCCGCCAGTGGCATCCGCTGCGCCTGACCCGAACCAGACGGACTTGGTTTGGAGTTAATTCCCGCCATGTTCTTATTTTCAACTCTCAACCGCGGGAACTGGGGCTGCGGTTCGATGCGGGCGGCCGGTTGGGAATCGGCGGGTCGGGTTTTCGGAGGGCCGGGTTTAACCTGGGATTTGGGGCGGCGGGGGAGTCTGTTGGAGGTGATAACCCGGGAGAATTGCTGGAGGACTTTAACCGGAGCTTGTGCTGCTTTTCCCATAAATAACAACAAATTCAAACGGAATTAACGATGATACGACGGAGACTCTTCCTTTCGTTGTTGCTAAATGCTAATCTAATTGTTGAGATATGGTTTTTTATTGAACAGTTTCCTTTTTTATTTTCTTTCCAGAACTGGAAAGGATCAAATGGCAATTCTCTTTCTGAAAATATCCAAATTCTACATATGAATTAATTTTAAAATCCAAAATTTTGTTAGCTTGGCCTAGGAAAAAGTGGGCTAATTGGACCATACAAAAGAGACCGGGTACAAATTGGTAATCACTCTCTTCTCACATTACACCGAACTGAGTTAATTCTACACTACAACACCTGAGCTGTTGGAAACTTTTAAGCACAATACGGTGACAAATAAGCAGGAAAAAGACCAGACAAACGGCAAAAATATGTTAAGGTTCTTTCCATGTCCGCTCCACTGCTGGAGGAACCAAGAAAGCTGCAAGAATTTAGCATGATGAGAGTATACTCAGGCAGGGTGGGGGGTTCTAGCTTGAATAAGTAACGAGAGATCCCATACAGAGGTTCTTATTCAAATTCAAAAAAGGACATGGAACAACCTTGGGAGCTAGCTGGTTCTACTGGAGAAGAGTTGGATAGATGAAAGGAGTTGGATGCTAAGGTATACCTTCTGATTGCATTGACATACTAATGGTTTAATGTGCTGCACATTGTTTCAAACAGAGGTCTCAAGGACGAACTGAGACATGACGTGCTAAGAGGAAATAAAATTGTAAATGGAGAAAAGACTCAATCTTGTTGCCTAGTATATGCGGACCTGAGAAGAAAAAGAATATGGAGTAAGATTTGGAACTTCAAAGTTCCGTACAAGCTGCTGAATCTTATTTGGAGTTTGGATCTAATCTATGCTTGGTGAATGGCAAGAGAAGAAACTTATGGAGCAAGATTTGGAACTTCAAAGTGCCATACAAACCAGAAGTAGACAATAAAATAGAGAGATCCAAGGAACTGTACCTGAATCGAGTTGTGATGCAAACTAATTCAGGGCGCATGCTATGCATCTCTCCATCCCAATCAAACCTGATAGCTTGTTGGGGAACTCTCAAAGCAGCAACCAGGGTTTCATCCCAAGATGTTGACTTACTTACGGTTTCATGCATCCGTTCAACGGCCATCACTTTATCGCCACCAGTCAGTGCCTCATGAGAACTGGAGTATAGGCGGAACATGCTAGGATTCTCGTCTACTCCTTTTTCTTAATCTCAAGTAGTTAGTAGTACCAAGTTTATGTGGGTAAAGGCGTTATACTTTTTTTTTAGGCTAAAACCACTATAAGCGGAGGGATATTGTAAGTGGAATCCCCAAACCAAACAAACATAAATTAAAGAGATTACAGTAGCAAGTGATAGATTACAGAGAAGTGTCTAACAACTTCTATGTATCTCAGGCCAGCAAAGCCTATCTGAAAGACTAACTAAACTAATAAAATCTAAGAAAAATGGAAAGGGAGCAAAATGATAATGATCATAACCAACTGTACTTTCAACTAATTCGGGACGAACTAGCCGACTACTGATTGGCTATGGTATCAGACGATGATCCTAAATCTGCATTCACTTCTTGGTCGGTCTCATTCAGATTAAGATCCCCAACTAATATAAGAGACTTTCCAAGTTGTTAGTACAGAGACAAGGCATCAACAAGTTGTCTAACACGAACTGTGCTGGAGAGTCAAATGATTTCCAACCCATCCGGTCTACAAATCTGAATCTGACAGAGGCGCCGGAAGGTCAGTTCAATAACAACCCTGGCTTGAATTTCTCCTTACTGCGATGTAAGACAGATCGAAAGCCAACAGATTTTAACCAAACAAAGGTCCCGTCGGAAAAACTAAGAATTGACAGACATACTCACCTGACTGATACTTGAGCAAAAGAGACCCTAATTAAAATAATCTCCCTTTCTAAAAAGCTAAAAATAGACCTAACCTATAAATGAAATTATAACAACAATACTAAAATAACTAAAATAATAAAAAAAGAATGAAGTCCTTATATTAGGTCACCGAGAAGGCTGATTTCTGACCATCTGCCTTTAGACCGCGGTGGTGCGTGGGCTCGTGCGTGGAGACCGTCGTGCCACGAGAGTGATCGGAAAGTGCGTTGCCCGACGTGTCTTGGTCCTGGTTCTACTCTTTCCTGGCAGAAAATAAGGATTTTTGGTGCTGACCTTGAAGACTTCTTGTGGATCCCGGCGAGATCCGGTTCTTCGGCGTCTGGATGGCCATCAGTTGATCCCGTTGATCAGTCGGGAAAGGGCTTCCGGTGTTGATCGGCGTTGACCACTCCAAATCTAGAAAAACAAGGATCCTCGGTAGCTTTACGAAGGCTGGAGAAGAAGGAGATTCCGGTTGAGGTGCAAGAGGGGTGGTTTAGAGAGATAACCTGGGTATGGGGTGGTGGGGTTCGCCGGCAGCACCCCGTCGATGAGATTTGGGGGAAGTTTTTGTTGGGTTCTTCGAGGAGAGAGAAAGTCCAAGAGAGGAGCCTAGGGATGAGATTATACCTAGTATACTTTCTTGTATTTTCTGTGTTTGTACTCGTTATTTAATATTAGTGTTGCTTTTAAAAAAAACCATATTTTACACATGATTTAAAATTTTTACTTATTATCAAGACCGGCTCAAGCTTTTATAAGACCCCGTGCAAAAAAAAAAAAAAAAAACTTCGGACCCTTTTAATTACTATAATAGGGTTAAAAAACAAATTTTAAGTATGATTAGAATACTCAAAATCAAGTCTTATGCACATGATTTAAAATTTTTGCATCCAAAAGAAGAAGAAAAGTAATTTGAGCCTTATTTTATGGTTTACAGGGTATTTCACAAATTATTATTAGTAAAGCTAATACAAAATATATAAAAAAAGGGCTAATTTATGGGCCCTTTCTATCTTTAATTCTAGTGCGATCGTCCTACTGGCACTAGGGTTGAGCCGACCCTGCTTGAATGATAACCAATTTGGCCACATTCCAAGTTCATCGTGGGAGACGGGCTCTCTAGAGAAATTTAATGCATTTAGTAAACAGATCAACGGTGGCGTTTCAAGCGATGTTAGGTTCAACGTTAGCTTACAAAAGTTGGATCTCAGTTTCAACCAGATTTCTGGTCCCAGGGAGATTGGATTCATGGTGAACCTTACATATTTGGATTTGCACAAGAATTAAAAGTTCACTGTCTATTTGGTCCTCTTATAATTTTTTTGTTTCTTTTTGGTCCCATAAAAAATATTTTGTTTTTATTTGGTCTCATAGTAAACTTCCATCAAAAAGTAAACTGAATATTAAAGGTCAGATTTTTACCAAAATTATCAATTGCCAAAAAGTTTTATGTTATATAAAATTGATCCCTGTAATTTTTGTAATAATTAAAATGACAAGTCCGAAACTGGGTTAACGAATCGTGGTTGATCTCCCTAAAGTCTATTACATTTTTTTTTTTTTTATGTAAACCACCAATGGTGGAGGGATTTATATTGGCTTCCCCATGCCTTTTAAATAACAGAAACGAATAAAGTATGATACAAAAACCACTATATAATAGCGGTGAAGTAGAAACCTAAAAAAGGATCTACCCGAAGCTAAGCATAGCTTCCAAAAAGTCTATTACATATTTTTGCATCAAGCTTTTAAGCATTTGTTCTCTTGATTGTTCATCTTCAGTTCCATTCAATTCATTTCAACCTGTGAAATAATAATTTGATGAATTATGATGAATTCATTTACATTGACTATTTTTTTCCGTTACATTAATTTTCAGTTCAGTTCAATTCAGCAAAAATTGTTATGTACATTTAATTAAAACGGCATTTTTTGTGTGGTAACTAAAGATAATTTTTACAAATAAAAAAAGACAAATTCTTGGGTGAGGCAGCCTCACCCAAGAGGCAGGGGTCATAATATAATTACTGAACAATTAATTGGGCATGGGGTCTTGTCTTATATTAGCAGAAAATATGGGGACCCATATTTGCAATTACAAGTAACTCAATATATTCCCAAATCTGCCCGTTTCTAATTCACTTCGTAACCGCCGTCCGGCTCATCTAGTGTTGCCACTCCACCACCATCGGAGATAGCGAGAGGACAGTTCGTGAGGCGGAAATTCGCAAGCCAAAGATCGATAGGCAGCTGATCGATTTATCCCGATCGACGGCGATGCGACTGAGTGATCGACGACGTTGGGATGAGCGTCTACAAAATTCGAGGTCTGTGATTTCGATGAGACGTCGCCGGCAAGTTCATGATCGAGGATCGTCTGTCGATCAGAATAAGGAGTTTATTTTTTGTACGGCGGTTGGTGGTGGCGTAGTTGTGGGGTTGGGTGCTAACGTGGTGGTGAAACGGTGGTGACGTGGTGGTGATTTGGTGGTGATGGGGCGGTGATGTGGCAGTGACATGTCATTGAGGTTTCCGTCCCCGGTGTCAAAGTTTACATCGTCGACGTTGCTGTGTGTCCTCGAAAATGAGGTTTGTACCATTGAAAATGAGCTTTATATCGTTCTAAATGAGGTTTTTGTTGTTGAAAATGAGGTATGTTTCGTCGATGTTGAGGTTTGTGTTGTTGATGTTTATGTAGTCGAAAATGAGGTATGTGTTGTCGAACTTGAGGTTAAGATCTTTGATGGTGACGTTTGTGACGTCGACGTTGAGGTTTGGTGTGTTGAAAATGAGGTTTGATGAGGTGGCATTGAGGTATGATGAGGTGGCGTTGAAGTTTCATGAAGTGGCGTTGAGGTATGATGAGGTGGCGTTGAAGTTTCATGAAGTGGCATTGAGGTATGATGAGGTGGCGACGAGGTTTCATGAGGTGGCGTTGAGGTATGATGAGGTGGCAACAAAGTTTCATGAGGTGGCATCGATGTATGATGACATGACATCGAGGTATGATAACATGACATCGAGGTGTGATGAGGTGGCATCAAATTATGATTAGTTGGCGTTGAGGTATGATGAGGTGGCGTCGATGTTTGATGAGGTGGCGTCAAGGTTTGGTGAGATGGCGTCAAGGTTTGGTAAGGTGGCGTTGAGGTATCATGAAGTGGCGTTGAGGTATGATGAGGTGGCGACGGGGTTTCATGAGGTGGCGTTGAGGTATGATGAGGTGGCGACGAAGTTTCATGAGGTGGCATCGATGTATGATGACATGACATCGAGGTATGATAACATGACATCAAGGTGTGATGAGGTGGCGTTGATGTATGATGAGGTGGCGACAAAGTTTCATGAGGTGGCATCGATGTATGATAACATGACATCGAGGTGTGATGAGGTTGCATCGAGGTATGATTAGTTGGCATTGAGGTATGATGAGGTGGCGTTGAGGTTTGATGAAGTGACAACAAGGTAGAATGATGACGTGGCGTTGAGGTTTGATGAGGTGACAGCAAGGTAGAATGATGACGTGGCGAAGAAAGAATGAAAATTTAGTGATATTTACAAATTAACCCCTGAAATTTTTAATAATTAGTGTTCTTTTATATTTACTTATAATATGGGCCTTATTGGGCCCTGCCTCATAGGTGAGGCTGCCTCACATGAGAATTACTCAAAAAAAAATATTGGTATCATAAATCAAATATTTTGTATAATCCTACCAAATAAGTTGGTCATGCAATTTCTAAAATACCCTTTTATAAGTATAGTTGTACTGCATTTATTTGAAAATTTTAATTATACATAACAAACAAATAAACTATAGGGACTGCCGGACGGAGACGGGGGGTTCCACAGAAGAGCAACTAGGAGCAGCTGGAATTTCGATAATATGAGAATGAGATGTATGCTCGCATGAAGTGACTGGAATTATTTAAAGTTCAATGAGGACAAGGAACGTTAGCTTCATAGAAACTGGCGATTTAAAATTAAGCATTATATTTAAGGATAATATCGTCCAGTACTACTCACTAGGAGTAGGAGACTTATTCCAATCTGTGGTAGGACTGGGCTCACTTCCACTTGCCCAGGGATTTATATACGACATGCGCACAATACAAATGAGATTATACATACTACTATGCGATACTCATACTACTGTTCGTCACAAATTAGATTCTCAATCAATTATGATTCTATGAATCATGATCATCTGGTAGACTGGTACTGTGATAAAAAGAAAGCCTTAAACATGCACTACTAGGAGATCCCCTATGAGCACCGATTTTCAGCAGCGCTTTATCAAAATCGGTGCTGAAAGTACAATAAGCACCGGTTTATAGCAGCGCTTCATCAAAACCGGTGCTGGAAGTACAATGAGCACCGGTTTTTAGCAGCGCTTCACCAAAACCGGTGCTGGAAGTACAATGAGCACCGATTTTTAGCAGCGATTCACCAAATCCGGTGTTGGAAGTAGAATGAGCACCGGTTTATAACGACACTCCACTGAAACCGGTGCTGGAAGTACAATAAGCAGCTGATTTAATCATTAGCATTGATGCACTGCTGCTAAGATATTTTTTTACATTCTAAAAAAAAAACTAAAATTTTTAAGCGCTGCTTGGTGTGGAATAATAAAACTAAATATTTTCAGTTTATTTAATTAAAAACTAAATTTCGTGTGAATTTATTTACCGCTGATTGATTGATGAAATACGATTATTAAATATGACATGATTAATATATCAAATATATAATAATTAAAATAATATAAATATAAATATTTTTAATGAAAATTGATTATTGTATTTTTGACTAACTAATGTCATATTTTGATATAAATGACAAATTTTTTTTACTGTAGTTAAGTTGTTATGAAACTATTTTAATTTTATGTTTTACCAATTAAATTTGAAATTGAGTTTAAATTTAAATCCCGCATCCAATAAAATAGATAATTTGTATATGAAAATTATGAAATATGATCATGAGTATACTATTTTGTTATTATTTTTTTAAAATGAAGTACGCCATATTACTTTTATTGAAAATGTGAAGAGTCAAAACAACCAAATTTAATACCACAAATTTGTATTTGCAAAAATCGTTGAACTCTCATTCATATTGTTCTATTATTTTGAACACATTTTTTTCTCAAAAATAAGTGAAAATTTGTGTTAACTTATACATTAAACAAACCAAGAGACCAATCTCATACGAATTTTTCACATAATTTGTTTTTATTTGTTATAGAAAATTTATAAAAATGAATAATTAGTGTATTTATGGTAATTTAAGTATCCGTTGATATCTTCAACTATTATGGCATAATTAGTGTATTTATGGTAACATTAGGTGTAGTAAATAAGTACTAAAATAACTGTTGCACAAATAACTATAGAATCTTTAACAAGTGCACTCATTAATCTCTTTTATCAATTAAATCTCACCTTAAAATAATTCTCAAATAAGTAAACTGACAATCTCTTTATCAATTAAATCTCACCTTAAAATAATTATCATTTTTCTCAAATTATCTCTATATTCATCACTTTCTCTATCAAAATCCCTCACGACTTCCACTGCAGGTTCCAATTCTTTGCGATGCTCGGTTGCTTCGAAATTCGTCCTTCGCCCAAATCCTCCTCGCCCGCAACCTGCAGATACCATTGTCGTTTTTCTCGCTTCTATGTGCTCTCATGTCGTTTTTGGGCGCGACCCGATTCATGATTTGGTGGGTTTTAAGTATACGTGAGCAATTTTTTTAATGTGCAGACTACGTGTTTGATGAAATGTCTGACTGACTTTGCAGGTTTTGGAATCACTAGATGCCGTGCTTGATGTGGACAAGAAGGATGTTGGACTCAGTTAGTAATCTCATTTACATACTATATATTACCGCCTTGGCATGGCTAGAAGAGAGATAGAAGCAATTTCTGGTGACGATGATGAAGTAGGAGGGTTTCAAGATGAATATATTTTTTTATGTAGATGAGATTTCGAGATGAATTTTGTGGATTTGCTAAGGCAAATATAGAACCTTTAGTGTGAATTTTTTTTGTTGTAAAAAGTAGATAGTATAGGGATTTTAGAATAAAATTGTAAGTAAAAAAAATTTTGTAGTTCGATTTGTTAATATATAAAAGTATTGGATTTTTTTCCGCAAATATTAAAGTTTTGATAGGTAATTTGCAAATGAGAAAGTTATGGGGACTGAATTGTTACTAATCTAGCAGTGGTTGGCGAAATTCAGGCGGTGCTATATTTTACCGCTGCTAGAGAAATCTAGTAACGTTTTAAAGCAGCTGTTTGAAAACCGCTGCTAGAGAAATCTAGTAACGTTTTAAAGTAGCGGTTTTAAAATCGCTGCTTGTCGGAATTAAAGTAGCAGCGGTACAAAAACCACTGCTAAGAAAAGTCCAAATCTAGCACCTCTATACATACGCACCGGTCAAAATTTGGCCTAAAAACCGCTGCTTGGGGGTCAAAAACCGGTGTCTATAGGGGGGTCTTCTAGTAGTGATGGTATCAACATTTGCATTAACATAAACAGTTCTATGTTCCATGTGTGACAATAGAAAGTTTGGATGATGATTAAATTAGGCTTATATGTATATTGCACATATGTGTCTACAATTTTATTATTTAGTTATAGGGGCTCACATGTACTATAAATAGATGGGGAAATCTCAATACAAATTATTTTTGGAAATACAATTTACATGGTATCAGAAAGAGAGCCTCGCACTTATCGGGCTGCGGCTAAAGATTCCAGATGGGTTGCTGCCATGGACGAAGAAATGGCTGCTCTTCGTCATCAACAGACTTGGGATCTGGTGCCCTGTCCTCCAGATGTCAATGTTGTTGGATCTAAATGGGTCTGTCGGCTGAAATATCGACAGGATGGTACTATTGATCGTTTTAAGGCTCGCCTGGTGGCACAGGGTTATTCTCAGATTCCAGGGTTTGATTTTGATCACACTTTTAGCCCCGTCATTAAGGCTAGCACTGTTCGTACTGTTCTTGCCATAGCCACTATGAGGAAGTGGCCGTTACATCAGTTGGATGTCAAGAATGCTTTTCTCAATGGTGTTCTTGATACCCATGTGTTCATGGCTCAGCCGGCTGGCTATCAGGATTCTGCTCATCCTCAGTATGTTTGTTGTTTGCGGAAAGCCATCTATGGGCTCAAGCAGGCGCCTAGAGCATGGTTTGACAGGTTCAGTGCTTTTGTTCGGCAGTTGGGGTTTATTGGCAGTCTGTCGGATCCATCTTTGTTCGTGTTCTCTCGTGGTTCTGTTGTTCTTTACCTTCTTGTTTATGTTGATGATATCATCCTTACTGGAAATGATGGTGTTGCCATTCGTCAGTTCATTGCTCGTGCTGATCGCGAATTTTCGGTTAAGGATCTTGGTTCTCTTAGCTACTTCCTTGGTTTGGAGGTTACCCCTACCGCCACTGGACTGTTTTTAGGATAGGCCAAGTATGCCAGGGACATTCTTCAGCGAGCTGGAATGTCGGATGCTTCTCCAGTCTCTACACCATTTTTGCCCTTATCACAGCTCCATAGTAGTACGAGTGGTCCGTTTCACAATCCTAAGTTATATCGCTCGTTAGTTGGGGCTCTTCAGTACCTTACCATCACTCGTTCGGACTTGGCTTTTGCGGTTAATTCTGTGAGTCAGTTTCTTCAGGATCCTCGCGATGATCATTTTCTGCTGTTACTCGCATTCTTCGGTATGTTCGTGGTACTCATCATTGTGGTCTGACCTTTGATACTGGTGGTGTTTCGGAGATTATTGTTTATTCCGATGCTGACTGGGCCCATTGCTTGGAGACGCGTCGATCCACTTATGGCATGCGGTCTTTCTTGGTGGTAATTTGGTTTCGTGGAGCGCAAAGAAACAGCCTACCGTTTCTCGTTCGAGCTCGGAATCAGAGTACCGGGCTCTCGCCAACACTGCTTCGGAGGTTGTTTGGTTGATTCATCTTCTCCGTGATCTTCAATTTCCATTGCAGGGGTCTCCTTTGCTGCTATGTGACAATAACAGTGCTATCTTTCTTGCTGAGAATCATGTCGCTCATAAGCGCGCCAAGCATATTGATATTGACTACCATTTTGTGCGAGAACTGGTGGCTATTGGCAAACTTCGTGTTGGACATGTCCCCACTTCGTTCCAAGTTGCAGATATTTTCACCAAAGGACTGCATCGAGCTCTGTTTGACTTCTTTCGGTCCAAGCTGCGCGTTTCGGTCAACCCGACGCTTTGCTTGAGGGGGGGTGTGACAATAGAAAGTTTGGATGATGATTAAATTAGGCTTTTATGTATATTGCACATATGTGTCTACAGTTTTATTAATTAGTTATAGGAGCTCACATGTACTATAAATAGATGGGGAAATCTCAATACAAATTAGTTTTGGAAATACAATTTACACCATGTAAGACTCATTTGCTCTTGCATGACCAGTATTTGACCATATTACCTCTGTAACTCTGTTAAAACTATTGTTTTTAGCATGAACAAGTTATTTCTCATTAAACTCGCATATGTCAACTTTCATCTCATTTCTAGCAATTTTAATGAGATTAAAACGTCACCAACTAATACATTCCTTGCAGATTCAGACTAATCAGCCATGCAAGCAACCTCAAACCCCTTGCCCTTGTGCTTAATGTAAGTAAGTAACAAAACTTTAAGAGTCAATCTCATGTGAAAGCAGTCTATGTTGAGATCAAGGGTTAGGGAAATGAGCATTTTTACTATTTTTCATGATTTTTTAATCAATTTGCTTGATATTTCAGCCAGTTCTTTTGAGCATCCATGCTTTTCCTTGATAAGTCAGTTAATTTGCTTTAACTTTTACTTGATTATCTTGATCTTTCATTCAATTTTCTTGATCATTCATAGTCCCTGGTACCTTACTGTTCTTCCGTACAAATTCACACCAAAAAGTTTAGCCTCGAGTCAATCCATGTGAGTCGGTTGAGCTCTAGCGTCACCAGCAACCTAAAACCTAACTGCGGCTGAGGGATTGAACCTCACCAACAGTAATTTCGACCGATAACGGGCCCCAATAATCCCTGATCTCAGATGAAAATTTGTAAATCTTTAATAAACTCCCGAGATTTGATGATGATTTAAATATTTTAATAGATGATGCTTTTTCTCTTAATTAGTTTGATTTTAAAATATGATTTAGTTGATTGTACGCACATATATGCTAAAAATGTTTTGTTTTTTAGTGGTGATTCCTCTCTTATTCTACCACGATTTGTATTACATGTTAATTAAGATATCTTAAACAAATTATCGTAGACGGTTATCCTTTTTGTTTTGAAAACTTGTCGTAGACGGCTGTATATGCTTTGTACTCCTATTTGTTTGTATAATCGTGCTATTAAAACAAGGGGGCATTATTAAAAACAGAAAAAACAACACAATCAAATTTGATCCACGGAATGGATGATGCATGTACAAGAGAAGATATTTGATATAAACTAGGTTAATTAATCAATTAGTGAACTTCCAATAGATTTCCATTAAGGCGATTAACTAGAGGTTGAAATTAAATGCCAATGACAAGGCACCGACTTTTCCATTCACCACTTTCCTAATTCATTTTTAGTGGCCACTTAAAACGAAATTTGAAATAGCAAAATGCTTAGATGACTTTCTGGATTATCTTCAATTCAATTTTAGAAGAGTACGTGTAATTGTAATCACGATCGACCATGGTTATATAAAATATAACCATGGATGTGTAATAGCAAAATGCTTAGATGACTTTCTGGATTATCTTCAATTCAATTTTAGAAGAGTACGTGTAATTGTAATCACGATCGACCATGGTTATATAAAATATAACCATGGATGTGTCCGGCATATACTTGTATGAATATATATATATATAGGGGAGGGATCCGGTGTGACATCCTATTTATGTGTGACACCTATTTATGTGTGGTACCATCTGAACCATTGATCTACCAATTTTGACGGTTCTGATTTACTGCTAAATGATTAATTCTCGCGGACGGGTTATAAACCATCGGGTCACTCTCGTGATCCATTTTTTCCCGCCAGCAAGTTACTTAATGTATTTATTATCTTGGCGGCACTACAAACAATTAATCAGATGCTCTAATATGCACCACTGTTGTAATGTAAAAAATAATGATAAAAATATAATATTAATTCTTAATTAAATATTATACTTTCAGGTGAATATACTTTCGAGACGGTCTATGTTAAAATGCTCATGTTTCACATTAAAATGCTCATGAAAGCTAATTGTTTAAGCAAAACCAAAATAAAACATGAGAAATTTAATTTAAAAAGTGATCGTTTTAAAACATGAGGAAATTAATACAAAACATGAATCTTTTATGGCAAGATGATCATTTTAATTCAAAATGTGCATGATATAAACAAAAACTTAAAGTATTTGAAATAAAAGATGAGATGCTAAAAGGTGTAATCTCAAACATGAGGTATTTGAGTTAAAAGGTGTAATACAAAAGGTTATTCATATAATCTCAAACATGAGGTATTTGAGTTAAAAGGTGTAATGCAAAAGGTGAAGCATATAATCTCAAACATGAGTTATTTGAGTTTAAAAGGTGTAATACAAAAGGTTAATCATAAAATCTCAAACATGAGGTATTTGAGTTAAAAGGTGTAATGCAAAAGGTGAAACATATAATCTAAAACATGAGTTATTTGAGTTAAAAGGTGTAATGCAAAAGGTGAAGCATATAATCTCAAATATGAGGTATTTGAGTTAAAAGGTGCGCAAAAGGTGAAGCATATAATCTCAAACATGAGGTATTTGAGTTAAAAGGTGCGCAAAAGGTGAAGCATATAATCTCAAACATGAGGTATTTGAGTTAAAATGTGCGCAAAAGGTGAAGCATATAATCTCAAACATGAGGTATTTGAGTTAAAATGTGTAATACAAAAGATTAATCATATAATCTCAAACATGAGGTATTTGAGTTAAAAGGTGTGCAAAAGGTGAAGCTGACCACAAAATCTTCATAAAAAAAATCATATATTGTTATAACTCGAAAATGGGCTTTTGGCCCAGATTTTAACCCACGAAAATAGTAAACGGGCTTACAATATTAGCCACTGGATTGAATATTTGAATGGCCCAGATGAGTGCCACACATAAGAAAAGTGTCACACATAACATAGGGTGTCACACATGATCCTCTTTCTATATATATATATATATATATATATATATATATATGCCCTTTCAAATTTAAACTGAATTTCAAATATCAACAATTTTTCACGGGTAAAATCAAATATAACCCTAGATGTGTTGACAGGTCTAAATCCGGCATATACTTGTATGAATAGATAGATATAAATGTCCTTTTAAATTGTATTTACCAAAAATTCGAATTCATCACTTAAACCACAAGGAAGGATTATATGAACAGTTTTCTCATTTAAAACATTTGTAACTCATTTACATTGGCCAAAAGTCCAAATCAAAACGGCTACATACAAGAAATAAATGTAGAGTAAAAAGTCAAAAACAGAAACCATTACTCTATAAGAAATTGTCAATTAAAAATCGGCATCAGCTTGAAAAAAACATTGAAGAAATTGACCTCCTCCATTATTCGGGCCATTTGGGTGTAAAAGCTAGTTATGATTAAGACGACTTTTATGATGGGTTAACGTCAAAAGAAAATAATTGGGCATGCACAACGAAAGGTTAACTTTTCATGCCAAATAAAATTGAAGTATTCAAAGCCATAAAATCGCCACTCTCTATTATACACATTCCTAATTTGCATGTTGATCTTCTTATCACTCGACAAGATGCATGTTATGAGTAATTAATTAGTTTCCACGAATAAGAAGTTGTACTTGTTAGTTGGATAACATACGGAAGTGGTTATATGAGTATGCATACGTGTTTAAGAGATCACAACCAGAATAAATAAATGTGAAATTGAAGGATTGATGTTGATAGGTCTAATCCATAAAATTATAATGACTTTTATTACTGATTGTTGATTGTTACTGGTCTTCTCTTTTTGCCGTTAAATTAACTGACTGCACGACTGATGCTCATTCAATTGTAAAGTTTTTTTTTTTTTTTTTTTGGAAATATACGAATAACTTTGGTCTATTTTATTTTTTACGAATAACTTTGTTGTCTCCTCATAGTTAAACACCAAATACTTTTGCACGTCAAAATGCACTGAAATGCAACTCATATTATATTGGTAATCCGATGTGTATACATGGACTACATTTCCACTAGTATCATATTTAAAGGGAAAAGCCATTTAGTGCACTCTGAGCATGCTTTCCTGCGGATTTCTGCTCAAACTCTTTGCAAATTGCTACTAATACACACTTTGCAAATTGCAAATTGCTACTAAGGGGATAAATTTGTAGCATGTTTCAACTGTGCACAATTTTATTTTATTTTTGAAATGTGTAAAAATTGAAATGTGACCGAAGAATTGCTAATTAATCCATTCAGTTGCAATTTATATTAGGGCTGAGTTTAATACCATGATAGACCTAAAAGTTATAAAAGTTGAAAATAACCTTCATCCGCATTTCATCATATGCCGGATTCCCATTCTTCGAGCTTCATGATTACATTTTGTGGTTTGTAATTCCTTTCCAATAACCTTGTCGACAGTGCCGGTCCTGGGTTTTCGGAAGCCTGAAGCGAACTAAATAAAGAGGCCCTCATATATACTCAAACCACAGTTAATTTTACAGAGACCCCCAATCGCTGGATATCTGCACCGGAGTTTGGCCGTATTTTTTTAAGATTTAAAAACCCTGAGTCGGGAGAAGTAACAGAATCGAAGACGCTCAAATAAATCCGTATTTTCAGATTTTTTTATTTTTTTTCTAATATTTGATATTATATTTTAGAAAATTAGGTCTCAAAAAATTGTAATATTTTGGGGCTTGAGGCAAGCACATCACTCGCCTCACGGTTGGGCCGCCCATGCTTGTCGGAGTACTCGCTCGATTGAAACTGGACCTCAGACAGCACTTGTTTTTGTCGGCGGTCGTGGAGGAAGTGATTAATCGGAATATTTAGTTGCTAATAGTTTTTAATACAAAAACCTGTTAATTAAGTAAGCATTAACCCTAAACCTGTTATAGGAAATTGGCTTAAGACGTCATTAAGTGCGCGATTATTAAACAAACTTGTAGTACAACTTTTATTGCAAATCCAAAAAGACCAGTAAGTATGACAGGTGTCATCGCGCAAGGCGCGGGGACCACAACCCATCTGGCCCGCCACAATAAAAAGACAACAGAGGAAAGGAAAAGCAGAAACAAACCAAACCCAAACCGGACCCGATACACGTGCTTGAAGGGAAACCCGATAACCCGATTCACCTGCCGGCGATTTCCAACATCCCCGGAGAAGACGCTGCCACTCGGTTCCTTCAGCCCATTAACGGCCCCCACACAAATTTATTCTATTATTATTAAAAACTTATACAGTGGCAGAGATGTAATTTAGACGATGTCAGATGGCCAATACGAGGCCCGGCACCGATTTGCCGACCTGGCCGGCGAGGCGGCTCTCCCAGAGAGATGGGCAGTGGTGCGGGGCAATCGCTGCGGCGGCGCCGGCGGCTGATCCGAATCTTGTGACGGTGAGGGAAGTGTTGAAGTACTCTCGGACCTGGGTGACTATCCCATCAGTGACGGTCCAGGCGTGGACCCAGGTGATGTTCTGAGGCTTGTCGTAGCCCTCGACGAGCACGGTGGGGCCGAAGGCGGCGACGGTGTGTGGGACGAAGGTGAACGATTCTTTGTCGGAGCCGCCGGTGAGGATGCGCATCAGATACTGGTGGGTCGGCGGACCATGGAACCACCACTCGAGGTCGGCGGCGAGAAGCTTCTGGACCTCGTCCACGTCGCGGCAGCTCAAGGCTTCATACAGGGCGAGCACCACCCTCTTGTTAAGAGTCTCCTCCAGAGTTTCCTGAGAGTTTGCCAGTTCCTTAATATTTCAGAAACCTGTGAGTGTGAAAAGCTCGGATAAATGTTTGGAAGAAGATGAGGTTCTGATTCTCTGAGTAAAGACGATTGGGAGCTATTTATAGGCAAAGGGAAGGGGTGGTTTTGTAAATATAGTTGGCTTAAGAGGGTGGGTAGGAAAGTCGGACTAGGAAAATCATTTTGTGATTTGGATTCGGAGAGTGACGTGGAGTGATATGGTTGGTTTGGTGGTTGTGGGCTCCGGTTTGTTGAAACGGAACCCGGCCCGATAAAGTGTCAAGCCCGCGTTTATTGACCCCACGCTTCCCAATTTGTTTAAGTATTGTATTTTAATCTAGAAACGTTTTCCAATTTGTTTAGTACTTGTATCTGAGTATTTTAATCTAGTAACGTGATTATGAAAAATTGGAGTTACCTGTTAATCTAATCAGTACTAATCACTGATTTGCAATTAACTGTTTTTATAACTTTGGTTCAAATATTGGGTAAAGAGAGTTATACGGCTATATAAAACTCGTCTAATTTTGACTACATCCATTAATTCCTTTTGCAATCTGTACCTAACACTTATAACGTACACAAGTATTTATTTATGACCATATGATTGAGGCTTTTAGAAATAATAATAAAATTTATGTTTATATGGTTAACTATATCTTAAAATAAAATGAAACAAGTAGATAAAGGCCCTGTTTACTAGAGCTTATTTCTTGATGTACTGAACTGAACTGAACTGAACTGAATTGAACTGAACTGAACTGAATTAAATTGAACTGAACTGAACTGAACTGAACTGAAAATTGATGTATTGAAAAATGGAATCAGCATGACTGAATTAACCTGAATTTCATCAAATTGCATTTTCACTGAACTGAACTGAACTGAATTGAACTGAACTGAACTGAATTGAACTGAACTGAACTGAACTGAACTGATCTACAGATAAGCTCTGGTAAACAGGGCCAAATTGACACTAACATTTCCTAAATGAAGGAAGGAAATCGACATGTAATATTAAGAAGATGTACTCCATGCCGTAATTAATAAAGAGTAAATAACCTAATCATTTATAAACACCAACAAAATTCATATGTTACAAATAACACCAACTATAATGAGTACATATGGAAATGAAATTGAAGTAAATTCAATTAATACATAAGGAATGACGAATGAGTGTTGAATATTTAAAAATATCTATAAAAAATGAAAACGTTAAAAGGTGTAATGTACAGCGCGCGTCAGGATAATAATAGCAGTAAGCAACGTAGTACAGCATGTGATGTGGAGGTCGGTAGGCAGATATTTTCTGGTGGTGTGGATTTTGGTTCTTTTCACATCACAAATTAGGAGTAAGTAGTAACCGACCAATCGACAATGCATGTGTAATTAGGGAAAGAAGACTCTGGAAGTTTGGTTAGATGATTTGTTCATAACCAAATTAGCTAACCGCTCTTGAGCTTGGGTAAAAATCACTTGATGATACCATAAAATTAATTACATTGCTCATAAAATGATGTTGTTTATTGTTGATTAAGCTGCAAATGATGATTACACGGTGGTGACTGGGGAAGGCACGCGTCGTGGAGTGGGAAAGGAGGGACTGATGCACTGAGTAGTGGCAAATTTGGATAACAGCCCATTTCTTTTGTTTGCCTCAGCACACCCAAACAGAATTCTTTTTTTGAATTCTAAATACACATAAAATACAATACGAAAATACACGCCAATAATTATATGGTCAAAGTGTTTGACCCTTTGACTCAATAATGGCTTTATACGATTTTTCATTGCAAGTTTGCAACTCGCACACTTCAACCTTTTGTTCTACTTCTAATTAATACTAGCGTTAGCAGGTCACGCCCGCGTGGCAATTCAAGAAAATTTAAACATTTGTAATAAATAATATGTAATTAAAACATGTGCTGCAATCGGAAGGAAGTAAACTACACATGTGTAATACAATCTAATAAATGTGAAAAGATTTAACATGTTTGAAGGGTCTAAAGATCATTTATCCACAGGTTACTATTTAAAAACAAAACTTGAAGTCACTTAGCGAGATAAATTATTTAAAGGTGAAAATTTGTGTAACTGAAACTTGTGTAAATAGTGAATCACTTTATTATATATTTAACATGATAAAATAGCATATTTAATCCATATGGACCCAAACTTAAAATGTCACTTTATGAGGGTAATTGTCTGAAGAGAAAAAGTTGTGGGTGTAACGACGTTTTATTCATGTAACTGAAATTTGTGGTCATGATTATTAAATGTGACATTTCTATAATCATCACAATCTTGTATCCTCCATCGTAAAATCCTTTATTAATCAACTTAAAGCAAGTTAGCAACACAAAATATATAACATCCGTTAACTTATCAGAATTTATCTCAACTCAATTAAGTTTATATCTGTTTAATTTAATTACATTAAAATATAATTTGATAATATTAAAATATAATTTTTAGGCCGCCCTTGCGGTAAGGGCGGCCTAAAAATAGACCAATTTCTACAAGATTGGAGTTACCAAACAATTATTTAATTATTTGAATTATTTTTGTTTGAACCTGATGTTTTTATACTTGAGTTTGATCTTTTTTTGGTTGATTTTTTATTTGGTTTATTTTTTATGTTTTAGGCCTGATGTTTTGTTTGCTTTGATTTTTCAAATTTTGGGCAATATCTTTTGACTTTATTCCTTGATCTTTTATGTTTTATGTTTCAAATAATTAAAATAATTGTGTATAGTCAACACCAATCTTGTAGAATGTGGTCTGCCCTTACCGTAAGGGGACCTTACAAGAAACCTTCTCATTTAACTTAGTTTAGATGTACTATTAATATTTATTAATTCATTAATTTGGTTCGTAGCAGTTTCATTGTTGAATTCAAATAAGTTCAAAAATATAATTGCCCTAAAAAATTGTGTTGCTTTTGGGTCTCTCATTAATTTTCCATTTATTTCGTTCTTCCCACTACTTTTACATATACTATTTTATTATATTTGTTTAAATTTTTTTCCACAAACATTCATATATATCACAATCAACTTAAACATCTCAGAGCTTTTATCCTTTAGGCATTTAGGAAAATGCCGATACATCTACCATAAAATATATGTTTTTAATTTAAATATTATACTTTTTTTTGTCAACTACTAATATTATACATTCTAATAAAACATATAATAAATCATGTTGAAGGTGAAAAGATAGCAATTAATTTTTAGTTGGGAAAATATGAAATTTAAATTCAAATCCGTGATATTTAAATTAAAAAGTAGGTTGGAATTTCGTCATTAGTACACCAAGAAGTCATAAGTACACAGGTTTATAAGATGAAACATGCGAATTTTGATAAATAACCAGTTTATTAAAATGAAAATTCGCAAACCGATACAAAAGTTAAAAAAAAGGGAGAAAACATGAAACGCGAAATTTCTAGTGCAAGACTCCTAGTGCAATATGGATGAGAATGATAAATCTAAAAAGGAGCATGAATTGCTCTATTTATTAAAAAATAGATGGATCCCCTTCACTTTCCAATCTGGAGCTTCTTGGCTGGATTTGGGTTTCTGCTTATCTCCTTTTCATCACAATCACTTCCAGAGAAGCCACTAGAAGATGAACTATCATCAATCTTTGCATCTACATGCATTTTCAGTTTTTTGGTCGTCCATTTCATCATGAATGTATGATTTCACAATGCTTTTTAGTTGTGCAGTGGTGAAGTTGATGACATTCTCTGCATCTTGCCCAAAGATAAAAGTTGTGATAGTTGAACAAAAATCAAGAAAAGTTACACGTGAGCTTCATTTCATGAGGTTCTCTGCTATGGTTTCTCACTTGCATATCCGAGTGGTACTATTTCATGGGGTTGTGGCCTTGTAAAAATCAAAACAAAAAATTTCATCACATTCAGTAACAAATTGCCAAATAAATTCAACATATCCCTTTCTAAATATAAAAAAATAAAAATAAAAACATTGGCTTCACAGAATTACCCAATATATAGTCGGGGATTCCGCGGGTACTCTTCTGTAGGAATTTAAATGTACAGACAACACATACGCAGCTTCGCACCAAATCAAATATAACTACAAAGTCAAACCAATATCAATGTTCAATACTACTTCAAGTATTAAACTAACGTATCAAATAATTAGATCAATACCTGGACGGCTAGATGACCAAAACTGCACGGAGAGACGGAGTTGTGGTTCTCTGAGGTCAACTCGTTTTTCACTGTCGATGGATTGACAATTCCCCACATATATAGCGGGTTTAGAAATGTATAATTTCAACCATAACAGCAAAAGAAACTGGAGTGAGAGAGTTAACTATCTTAATCAAAGAGAGAATTAACTATTTTAATCAATGGTATGATGCAAAAGGGAAGAAGATGTGGAAGTAATTAAGGATTTATAGAATTTGCATGTTGGTAATGGCGTGAAAGAAACCGATGAAGAGATTAATGGTAATAAAGGATTAATTAAATTAAGAAGGAGAAGAGGAGTAAGGCCCAGTTTGCCAGAGCTTATATGTAGATCAGTTCAGTTCAGTTCAGTTCAGTGAAATGTAATTTGATGAAATTCAGGTTAATTCAGTCATGCTGATTCCATTTTTCAATACATCAATTTTACTTCAGTTCAGTTCAATTCAGTTCAGTTCAGTACCATCAATAAATAAGCTCTAGTAAACAGGGCCTAACTGTTAGAGTCATTTAAAGGTATAATAATGAGTGGAGAGTTGATGAGCTGAAAATTGGGCTGAAAATTAAAGGATGCATGTGTCAAATGATGAGGTGTAGGTGAGTTGTCAGCATATGTGGCATGACACGTGTCAGCATGTTAGGTAGATTTTGTTAAAAGTTGTTGTTTTCTTATATATAGTTAGATATTAAAATAGTTGGAAATAATTTTTTATATACTAAACCTTTGTCTCGTTAGATTTACACGACCGTACATGTCTCAACCAAAGACGGCGGTCCGAAATCGCCTTGCATTATTAAAATAACTACCTTAAACTCTATGTTCATGCACTAGTGTATGCTTCGAATTTGTAACAATGTGTTGTATTAGAAAAAAGAAAAGATTTAATATATTAAAATCTGTAGTACACGTTTGGTGATTCAATTATATACAGCCGGTAATACACAAGAGTCAATTATTTTCAGCATTGAGACAAAAGAACCAACATACTTATATTTGTTTTCCATATTATATGTGAACTGGCATATTATAAACGACCACTTAGTTAGCTAACGAACATCATGCATGACTCTAAAGAACGCAATGATACTCTAGTTAATTATTATCAAAAAAAATTACTCTATTTAATCAGGGAAGAACATGTTTACATACTATAATTATATATTGATCTTTGGATATTATAGCAATTTGTTTTTTTTCTAAACCAAATAAATTGAACTTGAACTTGAACTAAACTAAAATTATAATGCACATTGCTATTACTCTATTAAAAGAAATTGATTAAATTAAAGTTAATTTTTTTTTAAAAGTGTAGAAGTGGTTAGTAGCTACTCACATAGTCACATTCCATTACTTAAGAGTTAGTTCAAAAAAGGTCTGTGCTGATGTGCTAAAACGTCTCATAGCATGCATAAGTTCCCCCCAAGGAGTCATATTAACTATCTAATTCCATCCTTTCATTTCTCTCCAAGGCCGCTAATCCTTGTTCCAACTTCCACTCAAAAGTAAAACTAGGTTAAGAGGATTTCAAAAAGTATACAAAAAAAAAGAAGTTTAATTTAAGAGCAAAGTAAATCACAAAACTGAATTAAATGCGAAAAGATTTAATAAACAACATTTATAATCCCGAGCTTACATGTTTAGTTAAGTTAAGTTATAATTTTATGAAATATAATTTAATTTAGTTATGCTGATTTTTTAATATATTAATTTTTAATTTGGTTCAGTTTAGTAAAATATAAACTTAGGAGAACATGACAGTTTGGTACAATCAAATTCACACGATTCAATTATCTAATTTAGCGGCCTATAGAGAGGGACTTTTACAAACGATAATAAGAACTTGATCAAAATCAAATACAATTAATCAACAAAATTGAAGACGCACGAAAAAGCGATTAGAACATAAACGAGAAGATTCGTGAAGCTAACTTGACTTGAATGCGAGAAACAAATGAGTAGTTCAAAATTTTAGTTAAGTTGTGTTGGTTTATAACCTTTGTACCTCACATGAATGATAATGAGATGCTGAAGAAATCACAAAAGATGGCTAAACTTTTCGGTAGAGTAACGATTCAAATCGTGCACAAGACACCTTACTTAAGGATTTATTTGTCCCCTTTTTATGTGCAAGAAATACATGACTAATATCCTCTAAGGATAATTTGAATTTAAAAGCTGGTAAAGTCTGCACTAACTTTCCAACACCAAAAACAACAAAGTGAAGTGCAAGAGTTTTAGAGTTGAAAAGACATTTTGTAGTGTTTGTTGTGTTCTTAGAATGCCAAAGGAGAGTTCCTTTTATAGTAGTTCAAGAGACCTAGGCATTGATGTCTTCTCTTCAATTTCATGAATTGAAACTCTTCCATAAATTCAAAAGATAAACTAATAAATTCATAGGTTTAACTCATTCTAAGATATATAGAAACTTAATGTTGTTGCAAGGTTCTTTTGAGTCCACTGATAACTCCCGTCTGATGGCCGAAGATCACCTGAAAGGCCCCGGAATGTATCCGGGGAAGAATCTCCGATGCTTAAGTCAGTCTCTAATCTTTCAGATAATATATTCCAGTTTTGTTTAGTGCTTACCTTCTTCTCTTGTCGTCTGTGCTATTTATCGAGTCATGGTCGAGACCACGATCCCACTTATTTCGGGCGGTTGCTCTAGATCGTGGTTTCTCCATTCTGCCATGTCCTTGACCATGTCCGCCGTTGGACCACTCTGTCTTTGACCGTGTCCATTATTGGGCCGGTCTCCTTGGGCTGGTTGGGCCCTAAGGCCCAGTATACACCATAAGCCCCCCAGTCAGTATGGGCGAACTGTAGGTATTATGTTTATGGAGAATGTCAGTTGGTCGAATATGGTCGAATATGTTCGAATGACGGATCAACTAGTTCTCTTTGTTTGTTCGCCTATGTTGACTAAAGAGAGAGACTTTATCGGAGAGAGAGTTTAAGAGTTGAGAAGACATTTTTGTTGTTTTTGTTGTGCAAAAGTCCCTGCTTACAGTGATCTAAATCCTATCGCGTTCAAGTTTTAATTAAAACAATAGCGAATTAAAATTTGAAGTGCGGAATTGAAAAAGAATACGATGTGATCACGCAGTTCAGTGCAAAGCACCTACATCTGCGGGGCCGTAGCCCTGTGTAAAGATCATTCACTAATTTGTAAAAAGTACAGTCTATCGTTTACAAACTAATCACATTTCTGCTAGCCTATTACACTACTAGTTTGCTCTCTAGTAGCTGCTTCTATGATTACCTTCTTTTCCATGAAGGCGGCTGCAGATCTCTTTCACCCGAGCCTTGACTCACGTCCAAGTGTTTTGGTTGTCGAAAACCGGGACTGTGTTGCCTCCTTGCTCGAACAATATAAAACCCTGAATTACAGAATTTTGCTGTGAAGATCGGTGGTCGAGCACGAAACTGATGTCCTCCTTTTATAGCACAATGTTATGGTAAAAACTTCCTTTTCCACGGCTCTTGACTCATTCCTTCAATAAACTTCTATTCCAAATCTAAAACCTTGAAGAAAAGGAATCCATGGCTGTCTCAACCTCTGATTAACGAAAAACTCAACTCCACAAATCTTCCCATTCTATATCAGATGCAAAACGCGTTGTAGACACCCATTATGACTGTAGTTTCCATAGAAAATCAGCACTGAATATTTCCTTCCATCTTCCAAAACCTGTGCTGGAACATGGAAAATATTCTATCTTTTTCTGCCAACCGAAGTCATGTTGCAACATGACATTCCACAAAGCAGCTAACAAAAACCGGATCTTACAATCTTCCCCTTTGGCAATTTGTGGACCCAATATTTCAAAACTCTCCACTGAACTCAAAATTTCAAAAGCAATCATCAACAAGATACTAATTCCTGAGCATGACTATAATCATGAATCCATAACAAAAATCCAAATGGCAGAAAAACATAAAATAATCAAAATAACTACAGTCATCCAGAAATCCAAAGTCATCAAACAAATCCATCCTTCTTTAAACAATATCTCCCCCTGGGCCATAAAATGCCAAAGGACCCCAACAACTATGCAGAGTCAACAATGAGAACACAGGGAAGAAGAATAAACATCACAGTACTTAAGATCAAGAAGGAACAGACGACTTGGACTTCTTGGTTACAGGCTTCTTCACAGAGGCAGGAGAGCGAGTACGCTTAGTCGAAGAGGAAGGAGCAGCAGAGGTAGAAGGACCAGGAACCCCAGTAGATGGTTCAACCCGACACCCTCTTTAGCAATTGCAGCAAGAAGTTTCTCTCTATCCACATGGCTCTTTCTAAGCAGCTCCCCATGCATAGCCATTTGATCCATATGAAACTGAATTCTCTTGTCAACAGCCCTTAGCTCAAAATCGGTGGACATAATCACATCACCAGTAGATGCTTCCCGATCCCATGGTAAATCCAGCACCTCTCTCTTCAATGTGCTAGTAGTAAAAGCAAATTTCCCAGCAGACTACACCTTATCAGCATCAACTGCGAATCCTTCAGCCCTCAGAAAAGCTGTAATCAAACATGGGGTAAGGCTTCAGTGTACCTAGAGGACTCAAGAGCACCATGAATTCTCTTGAGAATATACTCCCCAAGATTAACCTCAAATCCAGATCCAACCCCATTGAGTAACTCTGCTTGATCCAAAGTCAAGGTAGTGGTATTAGTTGTCTGCATCCAACAACTGATGAGAACCTTGAACAACATCCAGAACCTCAGAGTGAGAGAGCTAGAAGGCATGCATCCAGAAGGCCATTTACCAAGTTTTCCATAAGACAGTGCCCTGGCCAACACATCCTTATCAACATTGTACTCCTTAGGATAGAATAAATCAGACCACCCAAGAAATAAATCAATACCAAGAACGACATTCAATTTTGCAGGAGTTAAAGAAAGAATTCTCCCCCTGAAATACAGCTTGTCTGACCAATCATCTCCAGAGACTAGATTGCCTTTCATTAGATTGTTGTAGAATTCAAGGACCATCTCTGAGTCATACTCCTGAAACACAGTAGATGCCTGAACATATCCAATTTGACTCAGAAAGTGTCAAAATCACTGTCAGCACACTTCTTCATATCCAGAACTTTCACAGCAAAAAATCCTCGGTGGCCAGGATATCATGATTAGGTGAGGCTTCAATAGAGTAAAACCTTTCAGAATATGCCATTGACAGCAATCTGGCACATGTCATCTCAAAGTCTTCCTCAGGAGCCTCCTCAGCAGCTAGCATAGCCACATTCTCCAAATCAGCATCACCTTCCTCTTTCTTTTGATCCTCCTCATCCTCTTTCAACTCAACATTTTGATTAGCATAGTCCTCTTCAACAGGAGCTTCATAATGATTGACTGGGGATGGAATATCCCGATCAGCATCTTCCCTGTCTAGTACAATGGAAGAGTCTGGTACTGAGAGCTTAATAGGGCTTAGTGGTAATTGATCATCATTACCAGGAGTCTCAATTCCCTGATTAGAATCAGAGAGTTTCTCACCATCAGCTGTTGAACCATGCTGAGTAACAGAACCCTTAGCACCACATGTGCTGTCCTCATCAACATTGGGCCTATGAGCTTTAGTATTAGGCTTTAACAGTTCCTCAGCTGCTGGACCTTCAACCTCACAATCATTTGAACCCTCCTGATCCTTGATCACCTCAGTACCCTATGGACAAGAAATACAGTTAGAATCCGATTTATCAGAAATAGCCTTGGTTGTACTCCTTGAAATACTGGGAGCAGCCCGTGTTGCAATATTAGAATTAGACCTAACAGCCTCAGTAAATATTTCCTCAAGAACATTAGCAGCCACCCCAGGAACCATGACTTTCAACACAATCTCCTCTAATCCCTGTAGGATTCCAGCAACCAAATGCTCATCATCTTTAAGACCCCCAGGGGCAGCAGTTGTGGGCACAGAACTCACCACATTGTATTTGGAAATGATTTCCCTTCTATCAGGCCAGATTCTCCCAGCTGTCTGCTTAGTTCTTCTTGAATATACCTTGGTAGGAGCACCAATGGTAGGGGAGAAAGCAACACCAGAAAGAATTGATGGACTAGATGCCTGAGATGAGATGGGAACAGCTGGAATGGGCTGATTCCTCAACTGATTTCTGATTTGTAAGCGCTGACTCATGGTAAGATGATCCTCTGGATCAAAGGACTCAACACTATTTGAGCTTGAGGAACTGCTTTGTGCCATTTGTTGATCCTCTTCCTGCTGAATCTCAACATCCACTGCAACATTGTAATTCTCAAGGTCTTGGGCCTCGTGTACATTCTCTGGAATAGCAGTAGGGGGAAGTCCAGGACCATTAATATTATCATTAACTGATAGAACTGGATCATCCACCATGAGAGGGGTATCTGCAGTATTAGTAAACACCACCATTGACTTGGTGTTAAACCTTGTGTGATAAGGCCTATTTCTGGCAGAGGGACCCTTGGATTTGCTTGGCCTCCTAGCACTGCCAACAACGCTCTTTCCTCTTTGTGAGCCAGTCATACTTGAAGCTCTAGTAGAATACCTGGAATTAGAGGAAGATGCCCTTAGATAAGGATTAATCTTAGGTTCAGGCCTTACAAAACTTGGTCTATAAATGTCAGAGGCTATTTTAACATCAGTCTTTGGGGGTGTTGGCCTCATCTTGCCATTATAAAAGCATCTGTTAGGGTTATTTTTACTCTCAAAAGTATTGTGTAAAAAATCATCTAAGCTCTTAGCATATTCCCAGTCCTCCAACTTCTTATAATAGTCTTTCAGCTTAGCTGCATCCTTGGTGCCAGGAGCAGGAATAAAGTTCTCAGGTAATACATCCAAAGCAGGGGTGTGGGTTGGTATAGGTTGGTTTGGATAGTCCCATCAAGATTTGCCTCGAGCTCAATCAATTTAACAAGAGGATCCCATAAACCCCTAGCCCATCGAGTTTCAAAAACTCCTCCTAAATCTGTCAACGCTTGACCCTCAAACCCCATGCAAAACGGATAACAATCTCGGAAATACATACCGCAGAAGTACTTAATCAAATTGATTCCCAGAGAGATTTAAAGATTAACAGCAAACCCTAACATGCAACTCAAAAAAACCAAGAAATCACTGAGAAGACCGAAAAATCCCAACAGTACCTTAACCCGACGAAGACAGCTTATTCCGGTGACGCACGTCACCAGTAGTCGCGCGTGGGGCGCACGTGCCGTCGGTCAGCAGCAGCAGTTCGACGGCAATGGCAGTTGTTTTGGCAGAGACGGCCATCGCGGTGGTTTTGGAGGTCATTCTGGTGGTCTTGAATATCAGTGGTGTCATCGGCATGGGCATACCGCTGATCGTTGTTACCGTCTTGTTGCTCGTCCTTTGCCTATTGAGCCTACCACCAACGTCTCAGACTGGTACATGTACTCGGGTTCGACGAATCATATGAGCTCGTCTGCCTCCACGCTCAGCAATGTCACTCCATATAATGGTAATTCCCGAGTCTCTGTTGGTAATGGTCAATCTATATCTATTACTGCTATTGGTAATTCTATTGTTAGTCCATCCTTGCACTTACATGATGTTTTGATTGTTCCCGAGATAGCTAAGAATCTTTTATCCATAAGCAAACTCACTAAGGATCTTGGGGTTTTGATTACTTTTGATGACAATTCTTTTACTATTCATCACAAGGTAACCAAGGCAGTCATGGGCAAAGGCCAGAGAGAGGATGGCCTTTACATTTTGGACCGTGGAGAAGAAGCTTTACTGTTTTTGTTAGTCAGAATAATAATCGGGCATCTTTTGAGTTGTGGCATGCCCAATTAGGACATGTGTCCTATAGTACTATTTCCCTTTTGCACAAGACTGGTTTTTTGTCTCTTACTTCTATTTTACCTAAGCCGCATTTGTGTGCTTCTTGTGTTATCGCCACGGGTCAGAAACTATCGTTTGTTGAGAATTCTAAGCATGCATTGAAAGTTTTGGATTTGATTCATTGTGATTTGTGAGGACCCAGTCCAGTTTTTTCTCGTAATGGGTTTTCTTACTATGCCTTGTTTATGGATGATCACTCGTGTTTTACTTGGCTATATCCGATTTAGAAAAAGTCAGATTTTGTTGATGTTTATTTGAAATTTGAGGCTCTTGTTGAGAACCAACTCTCTTCTAAGATTAAGGTTTTTCAAAGTAATGGAGGAACAGAGTTTTTGAACAACAGACTAAGATCTCATTTTGAGAAGAAAGGAATTCATCATCAAATTTCCTGCCCTTATACACCGGAACAGAATGGCCGTGCTGAGAGGAAGCATCGTCATGTTGCTGAGATGGTCTTACAATGCTTTTCCAGTCTCATATGCCTATATTTTTTTGGGATGAAGCCTTTGCCACTGCCGTTTATACGATCAATCGGATGCCGACACCAGTTCTTGATGGATTTTCCCCATTTCAGATGGTTTATGGTCGGCCGCCTCTATACTCCAATTTTCATCCTTTTGGGTGTAGAGTTTATCCGTTTGTTCGTCCTTATGCTCCTCATAAGCTTGCCCCGTGAAGCATTCCTTTTATTTTTGTCGGATTCAGTGCTCAATACAAGGGATATCGTTGCTTGGATATGGAGACTGGTCATGTGTATCTGACTCTCCATGCTCATTTTGATGAGACTTGCTACCCGATGTCAACTGATGCCACAACTGCTATGTTTTCTACCTTGGATGTTTCGTCATTCCTTGATCCGGACTTGCCCGATTCGCTGCCGCCTGTGTGTGCCGATCCAGCCCCATCTTCTGGCTCGGTTCAGTCTGATTCTTTGCCTGCTGTTCGTTCAGATGCTGTTGATGATGATCTGCCTCGGTCAGTCGGTATGGGCATATTGCCTCCTCCATCACTTGTTGTTTCTCTTCCAGTTAGTATGGGCATACCACCTAGCCCATCCCATGATACCTCGCTATCCCAATCTGCCTTGTCGTCTCTTGTTTTGGAATTGACACCGTCGCAGGGCTCCTCCGTCTCAGGATCGTTGTTGTCGTCGCTGGGCTCCTCCGTCTCTGGCCCGCCGTTGCCATCTCCGGACTCATCCGTCGGTTCCACTCGGACTCCGCCTCGTCACCATATGACCACTCATAATCAAGATGGTACTCGTGTTGCTAGAGATCTTGGTCCGGACTTGAGATGACAGCTTTGGTTGCTTCCTTGTTGAATTACAATGAACCTCAGGATTATAGGGCGGCTCTTCGGGATCCCCTTTGGGTGTCAGCAAAAGTGATGAGATGCCTGCTCTTAGGTAGTAGCAGACTTGGGAGTTGGTTCCTCGCCATGCTGGTATTAATGTTGTTGGTTCAAAATGGGTATTTCGGATTAAGTATCTACCGGATGGTTCTGTTGATTGCTATAAGGCTCGTCTGGTGGCTCAGGGCTTTTTTCAAATTCCCGGACTTGATTTCGATCATAACTTCAGTCATGTGATCAAGGCAGCTACGGTTCAGATTGTCATTGTTATTGCCACTATGCGATGATGGCCTCTTCATCAGCTTGACGTTAAGAATCATTTTCTGAATGATGTTCTTGATTTCCCGGTTTACATGGCTCAATCTGTTGTCTACAAGGATCCGGTTCATCCCGAATATGTGTGTCGTTTGCGAAAGGCTAGTTATGGCCTTAAGCAGGCGCCTCGTGCTTGGTTTGAGCGGTTTAGTTCTTATGTTCGGGCTCTCGGTTTTGTGTGCAGCATGTCTGATACCTCTCTTTTTATGTTCTCTCGGGGATCGGTTGTTCTGTATCTTCTTGGGAATGATAATGATAATGATCTTACTGGGAATGATAATGATCGTAAATTTATTGCTCGGACTGATCAGGAATTCTCCATCAAGGATCTTGGTACTCTCAGTTACTTTCTTGGCTTGGAGGTTCAGCCTACTTCTTCAGGTCTGTTTTTGGGTCAAGCCAAGTATGCTCGTGACATCCTCCGTCGTGCTGGTATGACTGATGCTGCCATTTTCTCAGTTGCATACCAGTACTAGTGAACCGTTCTCAAACCCGACTTTGTATCAGTCCTTGGTTGGTGCTCTTCAGTATCTCACTATCACTAGACCGGACATGTCTTTTGCTATTAATTCAATTAGTCACTTTCTACAAGATCCTCGTGATGACCATTTTGCAGCGGTCACTAGCATTCTTCATTATGTTGGTGGTACGTTGCATCATGGCCTGACATTTTCTTTCGATGGCTCGCCTGAAGTCATAGCTTATTCTGATGATGACTGGGCTCGTTGCCTAGAAGCACGTCGGTCTACTTACGGGTATGTAGTGTTTCTTGGTGGTAATTTGATCTCTTGGAGTGCCAAGAAGCAACCTACTGTGTCTCGCTCAAGTTCTGAGTCTGAATATCGTGCTTTGGCTAACACCGCAGCTGAGGTTGTTTGGTTGTGCAATCTTCTTCGGGAGTTGTTATTTCCGCTTCGTCATGCGCCTGTTCTTCTTTGCGACAACAGTGAAATTTTCCTTGCTCAAAATCTGGTAGCTCAGAAGCGGGCCAAGCACATCGACATCGATTATCATTTCGTTCGTGAATTGGTTGCCAGTGTGGTGTTCATCATGTTCCCACCAGTCTTCAGGTTGCTGCTATTTTCACCAAGGGACTGTCTCGTGCTATGTTTGAGTTTTTTATATCCAAGCTTTGTGTTTCGGTTTCTCCGATGCCTCGCTTGAGGGAGGAGGGGTGTTAGAATAGAAGAAGTATAGCTTTTCTTGTTGCCTAAGTTAGGGTTTAGCTATTGTTGTATATTTACACTTGTAACACTGTTGTATAGGCTTGTACTATAAGTACCTTTCATAATACAGAATACCAATCATCTGGTTTACATCTTACAGAGAGTTCTTTGAGATCTTGTGCATGTGTCGTCTCAGGAATTAGATTGAAGTGAGATGTTTTGCAGTCTTGTCTCACTTGTAAAAATGAGTTCTTCAGAATCAAATATTTGTATGTATGGTGAAAGATGTAGCATTTCATTTGTTTTTTATGTACATGGATATAATGATGTCGTGTTTTATTTTTATTTTTATGCCCGAAGGCGAATCTTGAGGATTATTGACGGCTCCTCAACCCAAGCAACATAAAATAAAATACAAAGGTGGCCCGAAGGCGATGTGCCCGAAGGCTAATTCCTAGGCTATCGCCTGGAAGCAAGGTGTTGCTCGAAGGCTGTGTAGCCCGAAGGCTATTTCCTAGGCTTTCGCCTGGAAGCAAGGTGTTGCCCGAAAGCTAATTCCTAAGCTTTCGCTTGGAAGCAAGGTGTTGCCCTAAGGCAGTGGTGCCCGAAGGCTTACATCAAAAAGTGGATACATCGTAAAATCTACGGTCTAATACTCAAGAGTATCGAATTGCCTAACAAGCGTATTACCTTAACTCGCATTCTAAACTATGTAATCGATGTCTACTAGTCTAGGCACAGTTATTACTCCATACCTACTCCAGAAGCCCATTGGGTTTTCCCTCTCGCCAATTAAGGGTTAAGAGGGATATAACCAACAAATAGGCAATGATACTCCCCAAGTCTGTCAGGATAATTCCGCAAAACAAAACCAAGTTCCAAATCATATCCCCTACCATAAGATCAATACTATGGGTAGAATCCAACCAATCCGGGTCTAACTGGCTAACAAAACCACGTAGTATAGAAATTTGAACAGAGATATTATCTAACACGAGAGAAGCTATTAACTTCCACGGTCTACAAATCTAGTTCATATTTGGGTCAGTGTCACCAGAAGTACGTAAAATTACTACTCTGACTCGGATTTCTCCTTACTGACCACACATAAATAAGATTTGAAGTCAACCAAAGTTTTCCGAAACAGATTCGTACCCGTCCGTAAACTAAGGTTGACAAATAATAACTAGTTCAAATATTCCGATCTTATTAGTAAAACTACTAGTACAATAAAAGAAAAGAAAGAACCACCTCATCCTCTAGTTGGGCCAGAACCAAGAGGCCATGTCAAACCGAACCGAACCAGTGAACCGACCCGGACCGAGCCGGCCTGAACCGACCCGACCCGAGCCCGACCCGGTTGGTCGCCGCCCGCTGTGTTTAGCGAATCTTCTCTGTTCGTCGGGCCAGGTGGCCGGATGCCGACGCAGAGGGCTGCGTGGTGGCGCTGCTGGAGCGGACCGGAAAGCCCGATCTGGGGACGGTAGACGAGCAGGGGGCTCGACTGGACGGGATCTTGCCGGATCTGTCCCCGAGTGGTTGCCTCCGCTCGAGTGTTCTCCGATCGGCTCCGATCTTTCGTCGGACCAAGCTTTTCAGCGTTGTGGAGCTTCTCTGAGTGGAGCAATGACAGCACCGGACTCCATGTGTTCGGCGGCCCCGGATCTGTAAAGTGTCAAAGAAAGAGGGTGATTCGGTAAAACCTAATAACGACTAAGCTAAAATACGGGGTGGGGAGGAGACCGACGCGGCGAGAGCCGCCGGCGGTCACCTCCCCTGAGCCGGTTCTGGTTTTTGGGGGGGTTTACTGTAGACGGGGGAGAGAGAATGTTGAAGACGAGAATTTTCTAGATGAGATACGAGTTTAATTATGTCGTACTTAAGCAAATGGTAAAGGATGGTATAGGATTGGATTTGTCAAGGAGGCAAATCAAATCAAATTTAGATGATTGCATTACCATTTTAAAATTTTGCTTTTATTTTTAAAAAAATTTTAAGTTACTAATCAAAAATATCAAAAAACATTTATTGAATAATGATCCAAATGGACTGGTGTATACCATTATATTCAATAGGCCCAGCCATTATATTCAATGAGCCCAAAGTAAAATACAACAGACCCAAAAGGTAAAAACTACCATCACGGGGTTAACGGCCCAGGTAACAAAGAGTAAGGATCAGGTCAGCATAATACCAAGAATAGAGCGGCACGATCATCCACGAATGGTGGAACGTGGAGTACTCGTGGAGAGCTAAAATCGGAGAAAAAGTAGTATAAAAAGGAGACACACCCATCATAGAAAAGGTACACACAAGAAACTGAGAATCTAGATTCATAAAAGGAAAGTACTAACTTCAGCATCGGAGTTTATTCCCGGGTTTAGCCGGGAATCTTTTGCAGATTTATCTCCGGTCGTCTTCGGGTGGTTATCATTGGAGTGAAAGAGAAGGAAACACATCAGTGGCGCCGACTGTGGGGATCGTTTTTTCTCTTCTCCGATGGTTTCCACCAGAAATGGTCGGGGAGAATCCCACCACAATACCAGGTCCACATCGCGGACCGTCAGCGAACGAAGAGGAAGGGATCGAGCTCTGAGCCAAGACAGAGATAACCAAGGTAGTCAAATGAATGGGCAAGGACGCGAACCGGTAAATGGCCAAGAAGAGACTCAAGCGAGTAGCCAGGACAGGGATTCTGATGATAGGGGTTCAGATGAAAACTATGGCGAAGAGGCAGAATCACCCTTAACTAATCGCCAAAAAGAACAAAAAGAGTTCGAAGAGTTTCTAGAGAACCAGAAGGCAAGCCTATACGAACAGTTCAAAAGAACAAAAGACGATCGCGGCAGGAACAGAAGAATAATGCCAAGCGAAGTCAAAGCCCAGCATCCGAATGACTACCAGCAGCCGTTACAATACGAGGAAGAATTGAGAGACATCGTTGCAAGCGAATATAACGACGATTCGCCACTCTCCTGGGACATCCAGAACCTACAGATGTCAGATAACTTCAAGCTACCATTACATGTGAAGGTTTACGATGGCACGACGGATCCAAAGGATTTCTTGCACTCGTACGGGAGCAGCATGCGCTTCAGGAATGCCTCACAACAGCTGATATGCAAAGCTTTCCCAATTTTTCTGACCGGCCCAGCTATTACGTGGTACGAAGGCCTACCAAAAAGAAGTATTAACTCATGGGCACAATTGTCGGATATTTTCCTAGGAAGATTTTATAGGAATCAGAAATTCGAGCGCACCATCGCGGACTTAGTAAACATCAAACAAGGCAGCGATAGTGTGGGAGCATACCATGCAAAAATGGTGATCGAAAGCTTAAGTATCAAAGATCTAACATATCAAATGTTCTTAGGTGCCTTCATGAGTGGCCTTAAACCCGGATACTTCTACAAAAAGCTACGAGAAGAAATGCCATCGAACGAACGCGAGTTACAGAAGCTAGTCGAGAAATATGTACGGTCAGAAGAAGCGAATGATCGAAAGATTGAGAACGAAAAAGGAGATAAACGACTCCTTGACGATGAATCCAAGTGGGGGGGAAAAAAGCTAAAAACAGTTTCTTCAACGAAAGCTAAGGAGACTGGTGGAAGAACATTCATCACCACCCCCCTTACCAAGTCCAGGAAAGAGATTTGGCAGCTACATAAGGACCTTTTCAGTGACCCAAGGCCAATGTTAGCACCACCAGACAAACGTTCAAAGGAAACATACTGTGCGTTCCACAGGGACCACGGTCACGACACAGAGGAGTGCGTTTCACTAAAGAGGCAAATAGAAGATAACCTACGACAAGGAAACCTCACCCAATACAAACGTGAAGGAGGACACGCAAGCAAGCAAGATATGGCTAACACTCCAAATGGGGGAAAAATCGCGGCAGCAGTAGAACGGGTAGAGGATCATTCATACCGAACGACCGATAGGGTAATCTTATCCATCCATGGGTCAACAGAACCCATTTCGAACAAAGGATGGAAACAGAGGACCAGATACCTGCCGCCACAGGAACCTTCTGACAAACGGCTGAAGTTATCAGAAGCTATAACGTTCGATGAGTCGGATGCGGTACCCAACGCTTTTCCACACAACGACCCGCTAGTAATCGTCGCAAAAATTGGGAATTCAACGGTACATAGAGTGTTTGTGGACGACGGAAGTGCAGTCGACATACTCTTCGCCGATTGTTTAGACAAATTAGGATTCAAAAGAGATGATCTTAAGAAACCAGCATCAGCTCTAGTCGGATTCACGGGAAGATCCGAGATGCCTCTAGGACAGATTCAATTGCCAGTCACTATAGGAGAGGAAGGCAAAATCGTGACGATTATGTGCGATTTTGTAGTTATGGAAGCACAGAGTCCCTTTAACGCGATCATAGGACGACCATGGATGAACGCCGCAAGAGCAATCTGGTCACCGTATCATTTGGTTATGAAATTCCCCACACCAGCGGGTATAGCCTCAGTACGGGGAAATCAACAAGCGGCAAGGCAATGTATGGCGGTTGCGATGAAACCTGCAACGAAGACAAAGGTATTTCCATCGGTCAATACAGTGGCAGTCTCAACCAACATTGACCTTGGTGAACAGGCCGAACCATTCCAAGTCATAGAAGGAGACCCATCATCGTTGGTTAGAGTGGGAGCAAATTTGCCTGCTCCGGTAAAATTGCAAGTCGAGAGCATACTTCGGAAATATGCGCCAGTGTTCGCATGGTCTCTAATGGATATGGGAGGAGTTAGGTCGGACATCGCAACACATAAATTACACGTAGACAGCACTGTTCGACCCATCAGGCAGAAGCAGCGAACGTCCGCTGCCGAGAGACAAGCAGCAATAGAAGAGGAGGTTCGAACATTAACAGAAGCTGGAATATTGTGGGAGGTGCAGTATCCAACATGGCTGGCGAACCCAGTAATGGTACGAAAGGCAGACGCTGGATGGAGAATGTGCGTTGATTACACAAACCTAAATCAACACTGCCCAAAAGACTACTATCCATTACCAAAAATCGACAAATTGGTCGATGCAATAGCAGGGTACGAAGTACTTGCATTCCTGGATGCCTACAAGGGATATCACCAAATCCTAATGGATCCCCTGGATGCAGAGAAAACAGCTTTCATTACAAGTGTAGGAGCTTTCTGCTATACCAAAATGCCGTTCGGATTAAAAAACGCTGGAGCAACCTACCAACGAACAATGGATAGGGTGTTCGCATCACAGATCGGACGGAACATGGAAGTCTACATAGATGACATGGTCATCAAGAGCTCAAAGCTGAACGATTTCCCACGGGATTTGGAAGAAACGTTCGCATCACTTCTCCTCATAGGAATGAAACTAAATCCGAAGAAATGTGTTATCGGAGTAGGAGCAGGACGATTCTTAGGGATACAAGTTTCGGCTAAAGGACTGAATCCAAATCCAGAAAGAATCAAGGAAATTCTGGATTTACCGCCGCCCAGAAATATCAAAGGCGTCCAAATTTTAACAGGATACATGGCATCCTTAAACTGCTTCATGGCGAAAGCGGCAGACAAGCATATGCCTTTTTTCAATGTCCTCAAAGGGGCAAAGAAATTTACGTGGGGTGAAGAATGTGAAGCGGCTTATACACTCCTCAAACAAGAGATTCAGAGCCTACCATCGCTATCCATTCCACTGGCAGGAGAACCTCTATTCCTGTACTTGGCCGCATCATATAAATCAATCTGTTCGGTATTGGTGAGAGAACACAGTGAGGTACAAAAGCATGTTTACTACACAAGCAGAATGCTAACGGTAGCGGAAATGAATTATAAGCCCATCGAGAAAATAACTTTGGCGCTGGTACATTCGGTTCGAAGATTGAGAACATATTTTCAAAGCCATGCAGTAACCGTACTTACGGACCAACCGATCAAGCAGATACTACAAAAACCAGAAGCATCAGGGCGAATGATGAAATGGGCAATTGAGTTGAGTGAACACGACATAAAATTCACGCCTCGGAAAGCTATCAAAGGACAGGCTTTAGCAGACTTTATGGCAGAAATGTTTTCATTGGACAACGACATAGCAAGTCATATGTCTCCAATACCTGAAGACAGGAACAAGGCAAAATGTGAGGACATAGCATGGCTCCTGTATGTGGATGGCTCATCGAACAAAGAAGGTTGCGGAGCGGGCGTTCTGTTGATAAGCCCGGAAGGCGACGAATTAAAGCATGCACTGAGATTTGATTTCCACCTGTCAAATAACGAAGTAGAATACGAGGCAGTGATTAGCGGATTGGATCTTGCCAATAAGATGAAGATCACGAGCGTCAAAGTATTCAGCGACTCCCAAATCGTGATAAGTCAAATACTGGGAGACTTCGAAGTACGAGATAGCCAATTAGCAAAGTACCTGACAAAAGTACAGCAACTTATACCGTTGTTCGAATACATCAAGTTTATCAAAATCCCCCGAGAAGAAAATCAAAAAGCGAACGCTTTGAGTAGGCTATCGAACAGTAGGTTCAGCGACCTACACAGGTCCACAGACGTACTTATTGACATAGTACCAGTCAGAAGCACAGCTATCGTCACAGTGGCGGCAACAGCAATCGAAGAGCCAACTTGGATGACGCCTATTCGGTCCTTTCTTGAACAAGGAACGCTTCCGGAAGATATAAAAGAAGCGAGAGCCATACAACGAAAGGCATGCATGTATCAAGTAGAAGGCGGATTCCTGTACAAAAAAGGACACTTGGTGCCTTGGCTGCGCTGTGTTACTCCAAGTGAAGCGCTACAAATTGTAAAAGATATGCATGATGGAAGTTGCGGATCTCATCAAGGAGCAAATACCCTCGCTAAGAGAATTATACGCGCGGGATACTACTGGCCTAAAGTGTTCGCTGACACGAACGCATACGTCCAACAATGCCGTTCCTGTCAAATCAACGCAAATGACAGTCACATACCAAAAAACAGGTTAATCGGCATCCACGGAGCGTGGCCGTTCGATAAATGGGGAATTGACTTCGTCGGTCCATTTCCAAGAGGGACAGGAAATGCCAAGTTCCTTATAGTCATGGTCGATTACTTCACCAAATGGGTCGAAGCGAAAGCTATCCCAAAAATAACAACGAGCGCAACGATAGCGTTCGTCTGGCAGAACGTAGTTTGCCGTTTCGGCCTACCAAGAACTATCGTTTCGGATAATGGTACACAGTTCACGAGTACCGCCTTCAAGGAATGGTGCGCATCGAAGAAAATTTCACAGAAATTCACCTCAGTCGCACATCCGCAAGCGAATGGGCAAGTGGAAGTCACGAACAGGACTCTGTTGCAAGGAATTCAGAAACGGCTCTGCGGGAAACTCACAGGATGGGTGGAGGAACTGCCAGAGGTACTATGGGCATATAGAACAACGCCTCGAACGCCACATGGAGAAACCCCCTATAGTTTAGTGTTCGGCCAAGAAGCATTGATACCTATTGAGGTAGAAGTACTAAGCGAAAGGGTACAGAATTTCGACAAAACGGCCAGCGACGAAGCAATCAAGGGGAACTTAGACCTTCTGGAAGAACGACGAGAGCAAGCACACATCCGTGAAGCGAAATACAAGGAACAAATGGCAAAGGCTTACAACACGAGAGCAAGGGAAGTACGATTCAAGGTGAACAGCTTGGTACTAAGGAAGAACGAAGCAAGTTTGGCAGAAAAGACAGGGAAACTGACTCCTAGGTGGGAGGGACCATACAGAATCGTCGAAGCAAACCAGTCCAACTCATACAAACTAGAACGCCTGGATGGGACCACTATACCGAACACCTGGCATGTTTCTAACCTAAGGCAATACCACGCTTAGAAATATGATAGTCATTTGTATAGGAGCCTTGATATGATCAATGGCGGCATTTGTTGAGCGATTCCTCGCTTTTTTGTTGATATATAAAAAGAAAAACGCCAAACTCTTCGGCACCAATCTCTTCTAACGATAAACGCTACTAAGCGACGCGAAATACTCAAGCCCTACATACACAAAGCAGGTCACGACATCTACGGTCAGCTAGACTTGCACTAAGAATAAAGCGAATAAAGTAGGCAAATAAACCAAGTCACGACAATTACGTCAGCGAGACGTGTAAATCAAACAAACTCGAACAAATCAAGCGAAAAACCAAGTCACGACAATCTTGTCAGCAGGGCTTGTAACAAAACCAACCGCAACACACTGTATTAACCTAACAAAGTGTGTAGCACAATACAAGTAATACTAAAAAAATAAAAATGAAAAATATATAATATATATATATGTCTTATCTTACAAACCTAACGAGAACTACCCCTGCCAGCGGATTGCCACCTAGAGACACCACGAGCGCCACGAGAGGAAGACCCACGACGTTCGCTGGTTCGACTAGGAGTAAATTCCTGATGACGACGAACGCGAGCACGTTTGGGGTCACCACCATTAAGGCGAACCAACTCATTCCGCATAAAGACCACCGCGGGATGCTCTTGAGTATACCTAATAGTCGACAGGTTCTCCAGCTGATGCTGGTAATAGTCCCGAAGATCGACAATAGGTCCAGTCCCGTACTGATTAAGCAGGAGCCGCATAATGGCACAAATCTGTTCGTAAGCTTCAGCAGTCGCCTTAAGCTGCTGTATCTCTCGCCTCAAAGCCGCCATGTCATCCTCCATATCGAGGATATGTTCGGCCGCCTTATCCTCGATACGATGAAAAAATGAACCATCCTTCAAAACAACTTCATGACGAACAGTTGCAGCAGTCCCACTACTCGACGCACCAGCCCGCAAACCTTCGTACTGAGCCTGTAAATTGCGCAATGTATCTTCCAATTGAGAACATCGCTCCAACGCTCCTCGGTGTTTTCGAGCAACGGTTTCCGCTATCGAACATTGTTCGTCGTACTTCTTTTGAAACTCACCTATGAACCCGTTGAGATTAGTAATTCTCTCCTTTAGGTGGCGTTCGACTCCTCGCAGGTTGGAGATGGTTTTGATGTGCTCTTCAGACCGACGCTTCTCGTCAAGATACGCACGTTTAAACTCTCGGCCTTGAGTAACAAGGGTACCGATTTGAACGCGATTATGATAAATGATATCGTTCTGCTGCGAACAAATCTTATGCCACCCAAGACGCATCACATCCACCTGTTTCAACAGAGCGGTCTAGTAATTCTCACGACGCCCGAATTGAGAAAGAACCTGATCAAGTTGTTTACCGAACCTCATAACCCAGTGGTAAGGACCGACAGGAAGTCTAAGGCTTGACATATAGGTACAAACACCTTCCAAATCCCGACGGCATTTTTCTATTTCATCACGAAGTTCGAACACTTCCTCTTCCTCGTAAGCAAACTCCTCATCATCGGCTGCAGGAGACGAACAACAGCCTTCGTCAGTGGAAGTTTCGTCAGAATCAGATAGAGCAGAAATCTGCTGCTGGGCGCTGATCAGTCTTTCCCGGTTTAAAACATCAAGTGCAATTCGTCGGTTCTTTTCAAGCCATCCTAAATCCGATATCTTGGAAAACACGTTTTCCAACCGATTTTGAAGCAAACCGATAGGAGTTGACTCCCTGAGTACAACAGTATCAGTACTACTCCTCAACTGGCAGACTTTAACACAGTCTTTCCTTCTTATAGAAAGTATTTTATCCTACAAAATGGGAATAGAACAACGAAATATAAAATATAAAATAGTAACAAAACTTCGAAATGCAAGAAACTGAATTCGTCCATTCATAAAGATAGAGATAAAATACACAAGAAGACTAACTAACATTGCTATTAGGAGTTTCTTCCTCTGGCCCCTCCGCCTGTAGCTGACTACTGATAGCACGGTCACCTGCCAAAGATTCCCCACCGGTCAGAGAGGCACCCGGACTAGCAGAAGGAGTGATACTGGTAGGGACCGGAGGATCGACAGGGGCAGTAATTTCTTTATCCCCGAAAAGCTGATCGACAGGACATTTCCTTAGTTCGGGCAAGCTCAAAGGTTTACCCAAGCGCTTACAGTGTTCGACAAGGGGAAAGGAGTGGTCACCCTTACGAATGCTCTCCTCAAACGCAGTCGAAACTCTGGTTTTAGCTTCAAAAACCAGTCTGTCAAGGGCCGCGTCATCTTGATACTGAAGAAGCGCAGGATCAGGAAAGGTTTCCTTCAGGAACTTCATATACTCGCACATGCCCACCTGCTTAACGGAGGCATATCCAGCGCGGACATGATCAGCATAGCCCTTCGTTCTGAACAAAACATCAACGAATTCACCCATATACGAAGGATTCAGAACACCCTCCGTCTTGTGAAAAGAAAGCTCGTCAGACAGAGCCTGTTCGCGAGCCATACAGGCTTCAAGTTGACTCTTCAAGCTCGCGTTTTCCTCCTCCAACTTGCTCATACCCATATAAGCTTCCAATTGACGTTTCAAGCTCTCGTTCTCCTCCTCCAGCTTAATCATAGCTTCTCGGGTAGCAACAGTAGTACTCAGAGTACTAATATAGTCCGCGGCATAACGAAGGTGATCAGATACCTACACAAAAATCGACTTTAGAAGAAGAACCAAAGGATAAAAGAGAGTCGAACGGAATATCACTCACCACATTCAGCATCTCAGGAGCGGAATAACGGTCAAGAGTGGCAGCGGTCGACTCGGCTGCCACAGCCACAACAGCACCTGAAGAAACCTTCTTTTTCTTCTTAGGAGAATCAGGACCATCAGCAGAACGCAGATCGCGCTTAGAACCACTTTTGCCACGAACAGGCTCACGGGGGGGAGAGGAGCTTTTTCCCGTCCTTTCTGACCGAGGAACAGAAGAAGTAGACTTTCTCGTGACCTTTCGAGAGCTTGGCTGAACATCTGCCTGTTCAGGGATAAGCTTCTTCTCAAACTGGGGAAACTCAACTGGAATATCAGTCATGTCCATACCTGAATACAAACATATAAAATAATTCAGGAAAAGTTATACACACTCGAACGAAAACAGAGAAAATCAAGCGGAAAATCACGTAAAGGCATTAACATCGAGCCATATAATCATATCTCATAGAACCTTTCGAGGAGGTTTTTCTTCGTTTTTCTCGAGGCTTATGAGTATGTTGAAGCAGCCGTTGGTATAAGACAGTATCACGAGTCAGTCGATCCTTCACATCGACAGCTCGATCTACCGACAAGGAAGTCGACCAACAAGGCATTGGATCATCCACTCCAGCTCTTCGTCGAACGAACACATATTCCCTTCGCCACCCAGCAAAACTATCAGGATATGATTTTACGAACGTCAGCTCTTTCAAATAACTATACACAGTAAATCGATCGCTTTCACCATGCAGACTTTGCAGCCGGAAGACGGACCGAAACAACTGGAACGTAAAAGGAACATCAAGGGCGGAGCAAGCATCATGGAAAGCAATCATGACCATTATGCTCTTGGGATGGAATTGAGCAAGCGCCATATTATACCCCTTAGCAATCTCCATCATCCACGAAGGAATCGGCAACAAAACACCCCTTCTGAACCAATCACAATATACAGCAAAAAAATCACTTCCAGGATTTTTTACACTTTCACTAGGTAGAGGAGAATGTAAATCGATCTTCTCCAGACAAGGGTACCGGCGCCGGAAATAAGCCAAAGAACGGCCATGCATAAGACTGGCATCTTCAACCCGTTTAGCAGATTCAAGCAAGGCTAGCGTATCATCGGAATCAGGAGGGACACCGGTATCAAGGGATATCTCACCGGAATCACGAGAAGAATCAAATGACTTTTCGGAATCGCTCATCCTTAATTATCAGAACTAGGCTCCAAAATCAAACAGAGGCACAGATTCAAATAGCAATCAACACAAGCCTAAATATTTCCTGATCAAATATGAAATACAATCAAAAGAAGAAGTTGGAAGAATTACTTGATTACAGGAGAGAGATAGAAACTTCTGCGGGACTTATGGAGAGCCGAATTGATGACCAAATTGATGAAGAATGGGAAAGTGAGTATAAGTTCAAGGCATTTTCCCCTTTTTAAGAAGTACAAACGGCGGCGTCAGACCAAATGCATCTCAGCCGTTCAATTCAAATTAGAAGACACGATTAGGCACAGAATCCGGAAAAAGGCGATTACCTTTATGGATTTAAAAATTCAAAATTCGAAGATAAGTTGAAGAGTCAGGTACGGCGAAGATGAAGGAAGGTAAAACAGAAAATAAACAAGACAAACGAACACGATTCCCATACATCAGCCGCTAAAATTAGAGCAACTACTTGTTCGCCTCATCTAGTCAAAACAAACGAGAGAGTCGAACACTTAGCCTCAAACTTCAGCGACTGGGGGGGCTTATGGTGTATACCATTATATTCAATAGGCCCAGCCATTATATTCAATGAGCCCAAAGTAAAATACAACAGGCCCAAAAGGTAAAAACTACCATCACGGGGTTAACGGCCCAGGTAACAAAGAGTAAGGATCAGGTCAGCATAATACCAAGAATAGAGCGGCACGATCATCCACGAATGGTGGAACGTGGAGTACTCGTGGAGAGCTAAAATCGGAGAAGAAGTAGTATAAAAAGGAGACACACCCATCATAGAAAAGGTACACACAAGAAACTGAGAATCTAGATTCATAAAAGGAAAGTACTAACTTCAGCATCGGAGTTTATTCCCGGGTTTAGCCGGGAATCTTTTGCAGATTTATCTCCGGTCGTCTTCGGGTGGTTATCATTGGAGTGAAAGAGAAGGAAACACATCATGGACCCTCACATAGTGTTTTACCACGGTAGCAATGATCAATTTTCATGGTCAATAATGTTTGAGAAGTGACGAAAATACTATTGTAAAAGAAATAAAGTGGAGTATATGAAATCAAAAAGGAAATCAATATAAAAATACAAATATATTTCCTGTTTGGTTTTGGGAAATATAAGTCTTATTCCTACAAAAATACAAATAGCCCGCCGCCTTGTAGCAATATGCATGTTATTCTTTTTCTCCTCTCTTTCGACTTTCGCCTTGCTAGCTGTTTAATTTGAAGGCATGGAGACCAGGGCCGGCCCTGAACATGTTCAACCGGTTCAGTTGAACAGGGCCCCAAATTTTTTGGGCTCAAAAATTGTATTATAAGTTATTTTATATATAGTATACATATTTATTTTTAAAAGAAAAATTAAATTCTAATTTTTTATATTCAGATTTTTCCTTTTTAATTTAAATTTTAAAAATCATTCTTTACCGTCTGCGAAATCTTCTTATCTTTCCTTGTATTTATGGTTTTTTTCAACCAATTAAATCATTCATTATTTGTTCAATTCTCAAATATCCTAAGGAAGAAATTAAAAGTATAGCTTTAAACGGTCTAGTTTTTACTTATTTATATCAAGTTGTCTCTCAATCATCTCTACAAATACATTCCAAAAACAAATGTGCTTATACTTCTTTTTAAAAAGTCTTTATATTTTTATACTAATATATGAGGGGTCTCATTTTTTATTTTGCACAGGGCCTCCAAAATGTCGGGGACGGCCCTGATGGAGACTCATGAAGCAATCAGGCCAAACCGCCGCAGACCACCGCCACCACCGACAGGTCCACACCCATGGCTTGTACTCATTCACGGAAAAGAGAAGAATAAGCAGGCATTCTATGATTTGTGTCAAGGGAGCACGAGGATGAAGTCGGTGCCGGAGTTGCAGGATAATGAGGGCTCAAAGATTCACGAGGACTCAAAGATACATCACTTATCCAGTTATGGTTGGCTCGTTATCGAACGAGATAAAGGTTTCTATCTCTGGAATCCCCTAACTCTAGACCACATCTCTCTTCCATATCTGGATTTGGAACACTCCATGGGAATGGCACTGACGTTGCCGCCGGAAAATCCCGACAGCTTTCTCGTCGTGCTTCTATGCGAAAATCGTCAAAGAACCGCTTGTATTTGCCGCATTAACGCCGATGAAAGGAGATGGGTTCGAACGGACTACTTGGAAGAAACCGTGGAAGGTGATCAGTGGTTATGCAGGGGAGACAATATTAGGTGCAACGCCAGAATGGCCGAGGTCGCAAATTCTTTCTTACATGCAACCACCGACAAAAGGTTTCCGCTAGAAATAGAGATTGTGGGTCCTGATCAGGCCGTGAAATTAACAACAATAGAAGAGGTGACCGATTCAAATTATTACATGATCTGGTGTAAGATGTGTAAGACGCATATTCTATTAACTAACACTGGGGATATTCTCCGCGTAGATGTTGAAATCGGCGGAGTTGGACTGAACGAAGTCATGAACGTTGTTGTTTTCAAGCTCGATTTGCGCAATCGTGCGTGGAAACAAACCAAAACCTGCGGGGACAATGCGATCTTCATGGATCCTGGAAAAGCATATTGTTTCCCTACCGATTCAGACAAGTTAAGGAACAAGGTGTTCTTTACTTACTTGTATACCAATTTGTTATGCACTTACGATATGGAGGACCAGAGCATCTCGATAAATGCACCTTTCCTTAAGGTACCTTCACCTTGGGAAACCCCAATATGGCTACTTCCGGGATTAGCCCATCTAGAAACCTCTGATCATCAGTCTGGAAAGGGAAATTTGGGGCTAAAAGATGTAGACGTTCTTACCTTAAAGATTCAAAAAACTCTAATTAGCCCCTCCAAGGATCTCCAGAGATCAAATGGAGAATCATGGTACATCTCCATGGCTAATCCGTCCCTTCACTATCATGGACCAGTCAAAATCAAACCTAGTACTCTCTGAAGAAGAGATGAGCGGTACGGCATACCCAAAGTTTTCGATGGTGGATCCCAAACACGGCGGCGCTGATCATACATTCTACATGACAACCCCTGAAATCACTAAAAACGCTCGCGTTTTCTATTCTAGACACGGCTGGCTGTTAATGGCTGCCAGATTTCAATCTGTGGGAATGTTCTTGTATAAACCTTTAACTAAAGAGGTGATTTGCTTACCAGAATTGTCTGATGATTCTACCCTGATTTACCGCCCAATTTTTGCTTTCTTTTTATCCTCGCCTGATTTACCAGACTGTATGGTTGTTGTAGTTAGTTGCTGTAACGCTCCACTGATGGCACGAATCCGGCCTAGAATCATGAATGGATGGGAATATAAACAAGTTATTGATGACGAGGAACCTGGAGCTGCACGCTGGAAATATTATCAGCCGAGTGAACTCTCCCATACTCACCCTGCACTTGTTGACAACATGTTCTACTTTTTAGGCCACAAGAGAAATCTCTTTTCTTTTCAAATGGCTGAGCCTGGTAGCGATGAAGACGCTACTTTCTGTACTCTGAAAGTGAGAGTACCTGCAGGCACTACTGGTTCACACAATCGAAACTTCTTGGTTGCCTGTGATGGGGAGCTCTTGGCGGTGCTTGTGGGCGACGGTACTGGTGGAAAATGGATCAAGGTTTTCAAACTCTCGGGAGAAACTAGGGTTTGGGATCAAGTGGACGATTTGGGGGATAACTGTTTGTATCTGAGTAATGTGTCAACTTTCGCGGCTAAATCCGATGATCCCGAGATGAAGAACAGAATCTACTTCACTTGGTTCCATGGTGAGTCTTTGGTTTACTACTCAATGGAGACATGCAAGTTTCACTACACAATGATGAGAGATGGTATCCTTGTTGAGGGATTGTTAGATGACTTCTCTCAGTGTAAGGAACATTGCCTTTCTTTTTGGTTTGATTCATGTTAGATAGGCTTACTAAGCACATGATTTTTTGTAATGGTTTGGTTTCATATTAATTTACATATGGTTTTCTATATTTGTTCGTTTTTTCTCTCTCACAGAACGAACAAAATGGGGTTACTCACAAAATGAAATTGAACTAAACAGAAATTAGTGCACATTGCCGTTAAATATTAAAACAAAATGATTACACAGTGATATCATCAGCCAACTATAATCTGAATTGGAATTCACTTTCCTATTTTGATGTTTTCCATGAAAATAATTTTTTCATTAGTGAATACTAACTTCAACCAACATTAGAACATAAAAACACTATGTCAAGAAGATGAAACTTCAAAAGACAAGGAATCCTGCTTCAAGCTAACCCGACGGTACACACAACCATCTTCTGATCTTTACAAACACCCTTTCAGAAATAAGTACAAGGGAAAAGAATAAAAGTTCAACACCGAATCGCATAACAAAAATACACTCTGGAAAAGTCATACATACATGCATCTCAAAGTATCTACCTTCAAAACTTGTGCAAGATGCAGCCTCATCTCGAAATAGATGATGGAGCAGGTGCCGACATTGTTTCATCCACGGAAGGAAGATGCCTTCCTGGGCTGTTATACTCGTTTGAAAATCTGGTGGGACTAGGTGAGCCAGCTCCGGCAAAACGTGAAGGAGATGATGAGTTAAAATTGGCAGAGCTATTTTGGCCCTGAGCAAATCTAGTAGGGCTAGGAGAGCTTGCTAGCACAACACGTGTAGGCGATGAGCTTGTTCCCGGGGAGCTTGGACCAGACCTAAACTGAAACTCGCCATCTTCCCGAGGTAAAGGTGAAATCTGTAATGCCACGTCATCGTCACCTTGCTTCTTGTAAAACTTGTCTTCCACAACATCATACGCATTTCCAGTTCTTACTTCCTGGGAGAGAGCGCACCAGCAGCAGCAAAGCCAGACGGCACAATCAGCAACGGCAGGCCTTCCACAGCAGAAAGTGTATGGCGGCAGATTAAACCTCTTCCTCATCTGAATCCTCCAAAAGCCACCATATAGTAACCCGAAAACACACAGGAAGATTCCGGTGACCCCCAGTGCCTCCCTGACAGTCTCGTTGTCGATATTAACAGCAGCAAGATTGAAGATCCAGAAAGGAGCCATACAGAACAGAATGAACGTTGCAATGTGGACATACATATTGCCAAATCCTAGCCTCTCCATATTCCATCCAAAGACACAAAAAGTACAGAACAGAGAAAGATAGGCTAGAGAAATGTCATCCCAGAAATCAAATATACCTCCACTCCAAGTTGGCCTGGTTTCAACAGGTCTCCCATCATCAGATCTTGATGCAAATGAGAACCTCTTCTCTAATGAATGTCTCTGGATTTGGTTCGCTGTACTGCTACTGCTCTCAGGGGCACTGGCCTGAAGCTGTGCCTCCTCATCTGAATGGGACCCCCCATAGTCTCGACCAAGAGGGCTAAGCATGGAGTATAGACTAGCTACGGCAGGTGCACCAATGGAAAAAGATATAGCTACCCCAACCCCTATGGGAGGACGCTCTGATCTCCTGAACCCCAAATTAAGGCCACACAATACATACTGAGCAAAACAATTAATGTGGAGTAAGATAACCACAACCATCATATGCATCCATTCATGAGGCTTATAGGTACCATTCTTGCAATAGACCTTCCTGAGCTTAGAGATATCTTCGGATTTCCACCTTATCAAAAGCACGAGGTGATAGAACCGCTTAGGGTGCTGATACAAACACATTAATGTAAACAACGCATTAAGAATCTGGTTATTGACCTCAAACCAAGCATCTCTATCCGACTTCTTTGGCAGAACATGGTTGAGCATTCCGGTCATGACCAGGAACAGGATTGCACCAGACACAGCCACAATGGAGATCCAGATAAACAGAGCCAAGTTCATAGGATCCCTAATCCATTCTTTGGCTAAAGCCCACAAAGAGGTCCAATCAATCTTCTTCGAGAACATTCTAGTGACACGCTCACGGATATGAAGGCTGCTCGAAGAAGGTACATTACGCGAAACATCATCCCTTCCCTGCGCAAACTGATAGAATTTGGCAGAAGGAGACTGTAAATTCCCTATATTAAGAAACCTCAGCCTGTTGGGCAAGGCAGAATACCTATCCCCATTTTGAGAATCCTTGTCAACTATTAAACCCCTTTGAGAAGTCGAAATGCGCAAGTTAGTGTGACTCTTGATTTTATAATCAGTGTCAGTGCCAGCACCAGCACCTTCCTCAATCCCACCATTACTTTCGCCATTCTCTGTAGAAACCATACTTATCACCCGTGTCTTCTAACGCTCCTAAGAACTTAAAACACTTTTCAATTTCCAATTTCCAATTCTCTCCTCCTCAATCAACAAAACACGATACCTACCACACAGTAAAACCCTTTTTAGATAACAGTATGTGCACACACCATGAAAACAACCAAATTCCAACAAAATTTGCAAATTCTACAAATTGGAACAAATAAATCCGAAGAATCAAGGTATAAGAACTGAAAAGCTATTCAAAAAAGTCAAAATTTACAAAAGCAAGAGATATACAAGCAACAAAAACAAGATCTACAGCATGAAAAACCAGCTAGATGAAAAAGTCGACAGGGGAAACAAGAAGAAAAGTACTAACCAGCTAATATAGCGTTGCAGGAAGATTACGAGGACTGGTGGTGGGACAGCTTAATCCAAAAGGACTTTTGGGACGAAGGAAGGAGAATACAAGAAAGCTTCCATGGTGGGTTTTGTTTGTGTTTGTGTGGGAACTGGGAATATTATTGCCTTGCTTTTTCAAGAGTTCGAAAAATTCAAGTGGGTAGACTAGAGCCGGTGATATTCTCTGCCTGCCTTGCCTGCCTTGCTGGGTTTGATTTTGAACAATCAACGACCTCCTTTTAAACTCGGTTCTTTGTACGCATGACACGAGGGGCGAAAATCGAATACGTCATCCCAATATTTGTTCAACCGCTCTCATGCAATTGATCATGATTCATGAGATTATTTAGTTTTGATTTTTTTAGTTACCAAAAACGATACAACGCTACAGTTCAGATTAGGGAAAAAAGAGTTATTTTGGATAATTTTATTTTCAATTAGACTCCAAAATACAATTCTGTTTATAATCGGAAGTTATTACTTTGCTCATATTTATGGCAACGGGAATATACAGCACATTACCATAGGAACAAAGCAAGGGTATCTTGAATACAAGTTTGTAGTTATGTGATTGTCATTCGTAGAGAACATCTTATCTGGGTGGATCTTGTTTGGCGTAAATTTTGAAAGTATAACATTCATTTACTCCTTACATTTTGATGCTGCTGAGGTTTCCATGCACAGAACTTTGTGAGTCACAGAACAATGCTTTCCCAACGAGATTCCACGAATTATTTTTTTCACAACTTCATTACTGTATATACTCAAAACTCAAAAGCAAATACAATCGTGCTGGTTTGACCGCAGTGAAAGACAAAACACATACACTGAATACAATCAGAACAACGGCCATCCATTACTATAAATTCAGAAACATAACTACGTTTATGGAACACTGTTATTAAAACAATACCAATTCTTTGAAAACCATACTCATCCCAAAAGCCAAACAAATGAACCAATTGTACACACGTCGCGATAGAGGATCCAAATTCAATAGAGACACACAGCAGCCACAAAATGATCACAACATAAAATCCGAGATGTGGTAAAATAATTAGGTCAAATCATCCTCATCAACTTCTTTGGCCTTGATTGCTTCCTTAACTCTCAAAAGGAGAGTGGTTTTCCATGCATCCTGAGAATAAACACACAGACAATTGATCAATTTTTCACAGGTTCCACAAGACTCTGAAATATGTTTTTGTATATGAAGTTCACATTCCATTACATAACTTCTCAATGATCAATGCTAAAATATGTTTTTGTCTGGTTTTTACATAACTTCACATTCCATTACATACTCTGAAATATGTTTTTGTCTGGTTGCATAAAATCCTTATAAAGGTACTATGCTGTTTTTATAATCAAAACCTACTTTATGCAATGCAAAATCTATAGAATTCTTAACCAGAGAGTACAAACACAGGTACCTTCCCTCATACTCCAACCAACCTTTCATATTAATGAAAAAAAAACAAAGCAGAGCTCAAAACAGCATTCAGTTACTATTCTAAATCAACATTCTGTAAAGTATTTAGCTTTTCTTATTCCAGGCAAAATAACACTCTACTCATTTTTCATGTTAACATGTCAATGACAAAAATCATGGGATTTTCAATGGGGGTGAACGTAAAACATGGGAATTTTAAGACACCAAAACTGTACTTACCAGCTGAGTCATGCTATCATATTCCTTAACTGCATCAGTGAACTTCGTGACATCTTCCTCATCGAGGGCAGTAGCCAAATCCTGCCATTACAACATGAAAGAAAAGTGTACATCACTATTTTGCTTTATCTATGCTCAAATGAGAAGGTATAGAACAAATATGTCATGTCTCTACAATGAAAATCAGTAGTCAATTGGTAAATTATGAACAAAAAGGAAGCATTCATGAATAGCTTCGGAAAAAAAAAGAAATATCACATACAGCTAGCAATCTGTACTCGCGGGTTCCTGAAAATGTTGGATCCAGTTCCTGCCAATCATAAATCAACTCAGGATCAATAAAGAAGGAAAAAAATCTTCATCGTGAATATAAATGGTTTGGGTTCCTACCTGATATCGCTCCAACGCATTCTGGATGGCAACAACATCCCCCTTACATAGTTGGCATATTCCCGCATTGAGAAGGTGCCCCTTGACTCCATATTTTAGCAGGTTGTTGTTAAGAGATTGTCGAGCTATGTCTTCATAAATCTCAATTGCTTTAGGATATCTGCAAGTCATAAGAAAAATCTTTGAACATAAAAGCCAAGTAAAATAATAAAAAACCTCTTTAATTGCAGAGTTGCAATATAAGCTTTGAAAGTTGAGTTGTTTATCAAGTTGAAAAGATTCCACACTGTTATGATGGACTCACATTGGCAAAATTCAAGAGCAGCATAAAAAGGGATTTTCTAAAGATGTCTCTTCTCGTAAAAATGTTCTTGTCTTGACAAAAGGAACTTTGTTTTTTTTAACATCCTTACCTTTTTCTTTTATTCCCTTCAAATGTAAATTTCAAAAAGCTAGACACTATCTTTTAGAATTAACAAAGCAAATGATTCCTCGAAAGATGCCATGCTCAGAAAAATATAAGGAATTGAAGAATAGCTTACTGTTCAAGTTGAGAAGCAAACTGGGCAATTTTCTGCCTGCACTGATTTGCAGATGTATTAACGTCTTCACTTTGGAAAAGATCTGTTGCTCTCTCATAGAATACAATAGCCTTCTCCAGATTCTGTTCTTGCTCATAAAGTTCAGCTATTTCCTATAAATAAGTTAAACATTTACCACTTAGCACTAAAACATCAAGGACATAACATACAGATTTTACATGTATAGCTGAGCAAAAGCAATTCATTCACAAGTCAAAACAAAACAAAACAAAAAACATACCTTGTAGTATTTGGCTGACATACTCAGCCTTCCGATATCCAAGAACATTTCAACAGACCGTTCCAAGCAGGATATTGACTCTGTAAAGTATTAAATATCAGCAATCGACAACAGCTTCCAGAGCATAAATAAAAAATAGGTTAAAATATTATGGTGACACGTGACACCAGTAGGGAGTAATACATTAGATCAAATAACACCAATACTTCAGACTTGTAAGCATAAACCCAAAGTTCAGTGTGATGAACAATGTGCCCACATTTTTAAACCGCTGGATAGATAAGTAGGTTGCATTTTATAGCCTATTATTTTTTTAAACCCACGTGTGATCCTCATATGACATACAGTACACCTACATCAAATTCATCGCTTCTGTTTAAAACACAAACAAGGAAAGGACTAATATTCATTGTTTCTGTTTAATTTTGGATGCATGTGAACTGGAAACAACTTAAACTCAGACTACAGCCTGACAAAAGAGAAATTGAGTGCAATGATCGAAATTACATGCAACAAATGGAAAGAAGCAAAACCTCTGATATTAGACTTCTTATAGCAATGAGCAGCATCAGCAAAAGCATTAGCAGCTTCATGCTTGCTATCCAACTGTCATATACACACAGACAATCAGAAACAGAAATCAAGAGACAAATTTCAAGTGAGGTAGATCGAGCAATTAGACAGCTGACCTTCAAGTGACAGCTCGCCAACTTCACAAACACCGCCCCAGCACGATCCCCTGTATGACAAGTGCTTGATTACATGAGATACAGTACAAAATTCAGCTACACAGCAGTTTCGTCGAATACAAACTAATTATCATTCAATTCATTATACTAAATACGGGCATAAATTCAATCTCATTACATTGCTATATGCATAAAAAATTAAAAATTCGTGAATTCTATCAATAATCAAGCACATGAACGAAAATCTGCACATCCAAAACTCCTATTCAACGAAAGCGATCAATCAACTCAAAGCATTAGATGCGTAATCGAGAAGGTTATCCAAACTTGTAGCATCAAATCATTAAACCCTAAGCCGCGAAGTAATAACCGATAAAAGCAAATTGATCCGGAAAAAAACTAGGATCGGGGGAATGGAAATCGGAAACTTACAGGATTTGGCGAGCTTGTAGGCGTTAGCAGCCTTTTCGAACAATTCGGCAGCGTCTTCATACTTGGAGCCGAAGATGGCCCAGCCGCTAAGCTTCTTCTCGGCTTTCTTTTCGAAATCATCGGCTTTGGCGAGTTGATCACCCATTTCCCTTGAATCTTCTGCGTCTTCGTCTCCTTCTTCTTCTTCTTCTTCTTCTTCTCCCTTCAGAGGGAATATGCTTTTATTATTTGTTGGAAAAAATTGAAGATTTAAAAGGGGGGAGGTGTTTCAGTCAGTTGTCTTGCCTATCTCCGTATTTATTTATTTATTTTCTTTTAATGTCAAAAAAAGAATGGTGGCGGATATCAGAGATTACTTAACGTGGAACATCTTCAAAATCCTACATCAGGACTCAGGAGCCCAAATCTTGTGACTAATGTGCCCAACTTTCTTCTCTTTGATTGGGCTTTGATTCCAATCAAAGTATTATTCAAACTCATATCCATATTTGAGAACAATTCTGTTCTTTTAATTGAATTTATTCCTATTATTATAATTTGATAACTAAATGTGAAAAAAATTTCATTCAAAAAATTGTGATAGAATTTGACCAAATTATTTTTCTTATATTGTGACATGAACCAGCCGGTCGTAAAGTTGGTGGGGCACGCACTTCATGTTATTCAGATGTTGCAGCAAGAGGTGGATTGCTCGGTGAATTGCCTGGAAACAGTCCTTAGAATTCGAAGCCTGCTAGTGGTTGGGACCTTATTGGGTTCCCCGTAGTCAGAACTTTATAACTCATTCTTTGGCAAATTATGCTAAGTCGAACCCCATTCTGTATGATTCTTGGGTTTCACCCCCGAGTTTCTTATCATTCGTTTCTGCACGATTTCCAGAACCTTGAAATTGAATGAAAGTATTACATTTTTCAAAAAAAAAAATTATTTTTCTTATATTAACGATGCTCGAACATGACAATGGCATGTACAGATTAAGGTTGTTACACATGAAATTCAAATCATATACAGCCTCGAACCACACTTGTATTCAATTTGAAGTTTTGAACCAATGCAAACATGTTCATCAACAAAGCTATACCGGAAAAAAAATTAAATTTGAATTCAGTACAAATTTAAGCATCTTTACCAAATTGAGACTATTGGCAGCCATGGAAGGACTAGGGATCTGACCCACCCCCATAAATTATATTTAGCTTATATATTCACTTAATTTAACATTTATATACTATCTAATTTAAAGGGTGTTCTCTAGACCAGAGACTAATTTATAATTATGGTAATATTTTAAAAACAAGAAAGGACTAATTTGTAATTTCTGAAATTTTTTAAAAAAATCACGCACTACCGTAATTTTGCGCGTGCTACAGTTTTTTGCTATATTGATTTGCTACAGTCGTTACAGTACTTCTACAGTAGTTGCTACAGTATATATATGTTTAAAATTAAAAATTATACATTTTAAACTAAAAACATAACGTTTAAAATTATGCATGTTTTGAATTGAAAACATAATGTTTTAAATTAAAAATGTAACATTTTAAATTAAAAATAAAAAATTTTCACTAAAAAATCATAACCTTTCAAATTAAAATTTATACATTTTAAGTTAAAACATGACAAAACATACATTATTTCAAAAATTGAACTTGTAACTCAGAAGATGAGGATTATAATTTAAAACATGGGAATTAAAACCAAAATCTTGGCCGATATTTATTATCTAATAAACTAAATTTGTAACTCAGAAGATGATCAGTATAACATAAAACATGGTGGATTTAAACCAAAACATGACAAACATACATTATTTCAAAAACTGAACTTGTAACACAAACGATGAGGATTATAACTTAAAGCATGGGGAATTTAAACCAAAACCTTGGCTGGTATTTATTATCTAACAAATTGAACTTGCAACTCAAAAGGTGATCATTATAACATAAAATATGGAGAATTTAAACCAAAACGTGTAACTCAAAACATGGATATTATAACTTAAAAGTTAAAACATGAAAGATATTTAATCATATAAATATTGGATGAATATTAATCATTTAAAAACTTAAAAGATATAATTAAAAGATGGATTTTATAACTTAAAAAATGAGAATTTTAAAACAAAACTTGAAATTTGAAAAAAGAAAAAAGAAAAAAAAAGCACGGTAGCAGTATTGTTCACGCGCGCAATTATTGTAGCGTGTGAATTTCCTAAATATTCTGAAATTGGTCCCTCCTTTTTTTTTACATATAACACTATTTACAATTTAACCAGGTCACATATGTAGATGGTCGTTTCCAAAACTTTACCTTAAATAATAGTCATTACATTTTATTTAATATTATTTTGATGTCATCTAATTTTAATTCATGGTTTTGCCACTGATTGAGACCCACTAAAATGTATACGACACTCCACCTTCAATCGAATTAAGTATCCCAATAAAGTAGAAGGCTTGATCAATTTTGAAAGGCAAAAGTGAATGTTTGTTGTGTAAATTCCCACATATAATGTCTAATCTACCTCATTGATTTTGTTGGATTTTAATTTTTGGGTAAAATGTTTAGATAACCCCGAGTTTTTAGTTAAGTGCATATATAATCTCGAGTTTTGAGAAAGTGCAATTACAACCTTCAATTGGTCAAAAATATGAAAAGTCAACCTCAGACCATTTTGGTCACCACTAACCGATTAAATTCCGACAAGGATTTATAAAAGGGCATAAATGCCCCTATTGAGCAAGTCCTCTCTTCATCCCTTTACGTCACCTCATCCCTTTTGTCCTAATTAGTTCAGCCAGGGGCGGAGATAGAACTAATGTAATGGTAGGTCAAAATTTAATATGAATAAAAATTGTTAGTAAAAGAATTATAAATATCATTTTTAAAAAAATTAAGCCTAAAAATATTTATTTTTTAAAAAAAATGGCAGGTCCAGGCATAGTGGTATCTCCGCCACTGAGTTCAGCCGCGTCAAATTTCCCCGTGAGATCTTTCCCTTGCTGTTACATTGTCGTTGTCGCAACGTCGTTCAACCTATTCTCCAAGTCGCGGCCGAAATGCTCCATCGCATCCCTGACCCGTGCCTCCGCTTGCGCAACCACCCCACTGTTAGTTTGAAACCACCGCAATTCCTCCAAATACCCATAACCAAATCATACAAACAAACCCAAATCGGAACGACCATCATAAATCTAAAGGGGTAATCTTTATATAAACCCAATTTGCAAATTCAGCTATTCTTTAGATTATTGTCTGCTTTGGCATACAAACTTTTTGATGAACTTCCATTTTCAGACACCTTCAACCCGCTGCTACCACCCCACCACATTTGTCGCCGCCGCTAAGAAGGAGAAATCTCCCATGAAAATCGGGGCAGGATTGACCGACCTTGTCTCCAATCCAAAGCTCATGATTCTTGTTGTTTATGCTGTTGGGATTTGATGAATTTTGGATTCGTGAGATTGGTATATGATGGAAGTTGGAACGATTGAATTGTTTGGCTTAGAAATGACGGCGAGGAACATGTACGGGTTGGTTACTCTAATTTACAGTATGGTGTTTTTTTGTCAATTCAATCTTTAACGCGTTCCGGTGACCTGAAAACTACCAGAGTGATAATAGAAGGTTACAATTGCCCTTTTAAAAAACTGGAGGTTATATTTGCACATAACCAAAAACTGATGGTCATATAAGCACTTTTCTCTTAATTTTTTTATTGATTAAATTGATGTTACACATATCTACCTGGGTTATAGTGGTATCTACATTAGGCAGTCGTATTGTATATTTAATAGGTTATTGAATTGAACAACCTCATAAATTAACACTATACAGGCCTTGTTTGGCAATCAGCGTTTAGCTGTTAGCTGTTAGCGGATTCAATTAGCTGTTAGCGGATTCGATTAGCTGTTTTGACTAGCGGTTTGACTAGCTGTTTGGATTTGAGTGTTTGGCAAATGACAATTAGCTGATAGCTGTTTTGTTACATTGAAAGACCGAAATAGACATTAGTATAATTTATTAATAATTTGTTTTATATAGTGTGTTATTTGTTTTGAAGTACCGAAAGGTATTTTTATTACATATTTTTATTTATTTTATGCTATTTGTTATTTAAAATAATATTCTTTATTAATATACCCATTTTAAAAAAAATAAGATGATTAAAATTTTCATAGTAATACATGTTTATCTCGGGCATTTTAATATTAATATATAAAATACTTCAAATATAAATTAAAAATAATCGTTTAGAATAAATATATACGTATTGTGTACGCACGCATATTGAATATATGAATTGTACACGGTAAGGTGGTTAATTGCTTGTGAAATTTAGTTTAGTAATTTGATTTGAAAAAAAGGAAATTTTGTGAAGATAAGGATAAAAAAGATATTTTGTATATTGTTATGATTAATTCTTTGTAAACGCTGCTCTTTCTAGCGTTTTAGAAACGAGAGGTTTCACCAAAACAGCTAATCAGAAAAAGCTATTCACCAAACACTAAGAAGAGCTGATTGACCAGTCAACTGTCCATATTTAACCCAAAAAGATAAACGCTCTTCAAACGGGGCCACAGTCTATACACATCAATATAAAAGTTGGATTAGATTTTAGATTGTTTTGGCCAATCATTTTTCCATTCCAAAAATGATATATTTTTATTAATTTCATATTCAGATTTAAAGTTAAGTTTAAAAAAACATTATAGGGACTAGAATAGTTATTCGCTTCAAAATGTGTGTGGAATAAACGACGTCGTATTTGATTCAATATATTTATTTTAGGTATTTTGTTAAATTATGGTATAAAATATTTATGTATTTTCTTATGAAATTATGGTATTAAATATTGCACTCTTTTAATTAAGCCTCAATTCAATATTCTCTTCTGAGAACTTGCGTGATTAGTTTTTTGAGGAGCTCCTCTTTTTTCCTTTTACATGTCAACGAAATCCTTTTTGATGTATTCATAATATATATTTTCCATATTTATATTTTGCAACTTTATATATAGAGTAATTCTCCTATGAGGCAGCCTCACTCATGAGGCAAGGCCAAATAGGATAGTTTCAATGTTGTCACCTCATCCTACATCGGTACCAACTCATCAAATCTCAACATCACCTCATCAAAATCTCGGTGTCAATTCATCAAACATGATCACCTCATCAAGTCTTGAGGTGCCAATTCATCAAATCTCATCAAAAAATGGGTTAAATTGGTCCTGCCTCATGGGTGAGGCTGCCTCACCCAAGAATTGGTCTTATATATATGTATTTGATATTTAATACTCTTCAATCACAATTTTTTTCTTCTATCATGCCGTAAATCTGTGGAAGTTTGAGGTATGTCTGAAGATTTATATTGTTTTATTTTATTTTATTTCTAATATTGTGCATTTGGTGATTGTCCATTGCTTGATTTCATGTGGAGACGACTATAAACTCACAAAAATGAGTTTAAACATCATCTTTCAAAATCCGTAGGTAGAGTTTTTTTCTCAATTATGCCTATATATTAAATTTTGATAATAGTGTATCAAAGTTTTTGATTATTATTTTGATGATTTTTGTGCTATCCTTTAATGATTAGAATGCAACATATCCCTGGTTTTTGTTAAGATTATAATATTATTTTATTTTAAGTCATTTTGCTTAATGTGTACCTTTGTATACATGAATAAACAAAGATTAGAAACTGCAAACTCCAATTCTTATGCGTTTATATTTATTTATAATGAGATGATTTCTTTTCATTTTTATTGTTTCTTGAGGTCAGAGAATTAGTTAGTTTTGATTTCGTTATAGATTGATCGGCATTCAATATTCATTAGTTGATATATTTATTTTATTCTTATCGTTTTGTGCAATTTTGTGTTTTGTTTTTCTTGAATGTAAAGCATGTGATCAATTTTCAATCACCGCAATGAGTACATGTAGTATTTTTAAACATCCTATTTTAGTACATTTTTATTTGATTGGACGGGTAAATTTATCCAATTTGTTATATTTGTGTCTCTTTACCCACGATAATGATCATTATAATCGATTACTTGATACACTCATGATTCTTAAAATACTAAACATTATACTCAATTTAGGTGATTTAGTTGATTCCTTACTATATTTTAGAACAAAGAGAATATTACATATCTCAGGAAAAAAAAAACAAAGGGATTTATATATTTTTAGATAGATGAAATCAAATATTTCCTTACCTTACCTTTTACAATATAATATATTTTGTACCTTTTATTAAATTTTTGGCACCTATAACATAATTGATAGACACTATAATAATATTGTTTAAATCATCGGGAAAATTGGGAATAAGGGCCGTGGAACATTAGAAATTAGTAATTAGGGTGTATGTTTTACTTAATTTCTGAAAAAGGCAGTGAATATTAACTTATTTTTAATCAATATGATTATTAATACAAAAAGATAACAAAACCCTTATTTTTATTTTTATTTTTAAATTCCTTGAATTTAGTTACATTCAGTTTAGCTTTATTTATTTAGCTCCAATTTAAATAAAATTTATTTCTGATCAAATCATTTCAATTCAGTTCAAAAAAGCCAAATTCATATGAACTTGATGAAATTTTATTCAATTAAATACCAAGGAAGTGAACTAAATTGGATTTCAAAATTTGGAAAAATGATGGAGCTAAATTAAATTGAATTTAGGAAAATATAAATGAACTTAGTCAACCAAATTGAATTGAATTGACCTAAAAAATGTAAATGTAATGTTTTAGTTGGATATGAACTGACATGTATTGAATTTTTGCCAAGATTTTGATTGCTTTTAGTGAAGCGGTACTAAATTAAACTAACAAAAAGGTGAACTTGAATCGAATTGAATGCGTCCAATTTTGAATGAATAGAATAAATTTATATTAAATTGAACCAAAAGAATTGGTTTGAATTCAACTAAATTTGAATGAATCAAAAAATTTGATGAAAATGAACTGAATTGCATACTACTAAAATGAACTAAACTGAACTGAACTGAACCAAAACTACGTAAAATGACATAGGGCTAACTTGAACTAATTTTATTATAAATACATTTACTTAGAGTGAACTTATTGAACTAAACTTAATTTAACTAAGCACAAAGATCTAAATAAAAATAATATAAATAGGGGTATTAGTGTCTTTATATTAATAATCATATCAATTAAAATTAAGTTAATTATTCACTGCCCATTTTAAAAATTATGTGTATCTTACACCCCACTTTCCAATTTCTAATTCCACTACCCTTAATCCCAATTTTCCCTCAATCTTTTATTAAATACTTCATTAAACTGTATTTAACCTATTAAAATACTTCATACTATAATAATATGCCTTTTTAAACTCTATTTAACCTACGTCATATCATTATCTTCACATCTTTTATCTTTTACCCGCTAGCTAATATATATAGAATTCATAATATTTTTGATAAAAATATATCAAATATTATTTTAAATTAGGCATGTGCTGATTATATTGTATAGTTAGACATTGTTAGTATGTTATATTAGTAAATTTGTACATATATGTTTTTGTAATTATAATAGTAAATTTGTTAATATAAAATTCTACTGATTGTTAAAATATATAATTTTGAAAAATATCTAAACCTCTCAAATAAGCTAACCTTATTTGAGACTTTGTGTTGGGATTTATTTTTTATTCAATTTTGTTGGTTCAATTCTTTTGAATATGAATATTTTGTCTATTTGGCTTGGGAGGAATGGTTCATTATTACATTTAAAAGAGTTTTTAATTAATTTTTTAAATTTTGTTTCTTCAATAATATAAAACAAATACATATATTATCATAATTTCAATATTTGGTTTGATTTCACCTAATATTTCATATTACTATGTTAGTACAAATACTACAATCATTAAATTTATTATATAAATTAAAATATTTAGAATTTAAAATATACCGCACAACGTGCGGGTGAGCCCAACTAGTTTCATGAATTATATATTATTCATCTTCAAACTTTCCGCTTCAAATATCATTTTCTTGGCCTTAACTTTAAAAGTGACCAAATTATAGCCTCAACTTTAATTTTATGTATTATTTAGGCCCTAACTTTGTTCAAATATAATTTTCTTAGCCCTATCTTTTAAAATGACCAAATTATAGCCTCAACTTTAACTTTATGTATTATTTAGGCCCCAACTCTAACTTAATGTATTTTTTAGACTCCAAAATCCCCTCCGTCAACCTTTGCGACGACAGTTGGCTCACTTGCAATATTAACCCATTTTGCATGGTGGTTTTGTCATTTTTCTCTAGCTACATCTTCTTACCTCTCTCTGGAAAACAAATGTCTGCTTACCGCCTCACTCTTTCTCCCAAATTCGAAACCCTAATTATCAAATTCCTCCCAAAATGAAATGGGTGTCTGCTAATGATTGAAGGTGGTGGTTGTATCAAATTGCTTTCGAGGCTTGAGTTTGAGAGAGATTTTGATTAGGGTGTCGAATTTGGGAGAAAGTGAGGCGGTAAGCAGAATATTTTCATAGAGATGAATAACAAAACGTAGCTAAGGAAAAATGATAAAATTACAATGCAAAAATTGTGTTAAAAGTGTAAATGAGCGAACAATCGACATAAAGGTTGACAGAAGGAACTGTGGGGCCTAGAAAATACTTTAGTTTAGAGTTAGGGTTATAATTTGGTTACTTTTAGAGTTGGAGCCTAAAAAATACATTAACTTAGAGTTGATGCTATAATATGATCACTTTTACAGTTGGGGCCGAGAAAATGGTATTTCAGTAGAGTTAGGTCCTAAATAATGAGTTTAGGCCCTGTATACTAGAGCTTATTTCTTGTTGTACTGAACTAAACTGAATTGAACTAAACTGAACTGAAGTGAACTGAAGTGACAATTGATGTATTGAAAAATAGAACCAGCATGGCTGGATTAACCTGAATTGCAACAAATTGCATTTTTACTGAACTGGACTGAACTGAACTGAACTGAATTGATCTACAGATAAGGTCTGGTAAATAGGGCTTTAGTCGTCAAAATACATAAATTTAACAGTTATTATAGTAAATACATGTGATTGGATTGACAACATAAAACTTTAATAATAATTAAAATGTAAATATTATAACAAATGTATCAGATCTTGCATGATAATATTTAGATTTATATATTAACAAATCTTTCCGGTCAAAGTTACACACATATGAGCTGGTTTAGTCAAATGTGTTGGCGTGATGTGTTTAAATTAATTTAGTGATGAAAATGAAGAAAAAAACGGATGCATTATGCATAGCTATCAGTTGATGAGATCCTGAGCTTGCAAACATCAAAAGCACCCCAAATCCCTCTCTATTATTCTTTTTTCTTTTTTTCTTTTTTTCTTTTTTTTTGAAACCCCTCTATTATTCCATCTTATCGTGTTCTTCATGGACTCTATGATTACTAAAGATCAGACGATCTCCTCTGTTCTTTTGTTTTCTTCCCCTAATTTTCCAAATGTGGCAAACCCAATAATTCGGAGCTGTATTTAATTCAATTTCAATCTCTTTAGATTAATAGTATGCATAATTGAAATGACGTTTTCCAATTATTAAAATTAATGCCCTACGCTGCAACAGATCGGATAAAGTATTCATCTTTGAATCTTTTGCTTTTACTACAACATTCAAAGAATTTTAAATTTCCCAGAAGTAGTAGGAGTAATCTATATAAGACGCTTCGTTTTGTTACACGTGTGGCTATGGTGATTGGTGAGTAGGTTTTTTTTTCCATAAATCCGTTTGAGGTTTCTGGGCTTCATTTCGAGGTCACAAAAATGAAATCTGGGGAGAAAGATGCTGCCGGAGCGAGCGCTCCCCTGTTGCCGGAGGCTAGCTCCGGCGGGGTTGAATCACCGGATGGCGCGTCGATTTCCAGCGCGATTTTTAATGTTTCCACTAGTATGGTTGGTGCCGGGATTATGTCGATTCCGGCGACGGTTAAGGTTCTGGGGATTGTTCCGAGCTTTGTTGTGATTCTGATTATAGCCTTCTTCGTTGAGGTCACGGTGGAGTTCCTTTTGAAGTACACGCGCTATACTGGAGAGCTGGATTCTTATGGTGCTCTGATGGCGGAGTCTTTTGGAAAACCTGGCTCAGTTGCGCTTCAAGTTTGTGTCTTGATCACCAACCTCGGCGCCATGATCATATATTTGATCATAATCGGTATGTTGTCTGTGTTTGTTTCATGTTTCACCAGTAATCTCTTGAATTAGGTGTAGCTTAGAATCATGGTAAGATGATTTCTTTTACAGGAGATGTTCTATCAGGAAGTGAGTCGGATGGATCAGTTCACTTGGGTGTTCTTCAGGAGTGGTTTGGTGTACATTGGTGGAATTCTCGAGCTTATGCGCTGCTGTTTGTTTTGCTCTTTGTTATGCTTCCTCTGCTTGTCTTAAGACGAATAGGTATACTGAAACACGGTTATTTTTAACCTTGTTTTTGACATTGTTTCTGATTTAGCCTAAAGATGAATGAATCAGTATGCTCGTTTCTATTGTTGTATGTGTAATATTACTGATTTTGTGAAGTAGATTATGTAAAGTTTAGAAACTTAGATAAGCAATCACTAAGCTGTTGCGTTTGCTGCTTACTCTTGTAGATTCACTGCGGCATGCTTCAGCGATATCTATTCTATTAGCTGTGCTCTTTGTTTTGCTCTGCTCTGGGATGGCAATACGAGCAATGTTAGACGGCAAAACACAGAAATCAAGACTTCTACCAGACTTTGCTCATGGGACCTCGTTCTTTGAACTGTTTACCACCATTCCTGTTATTGCAACAGCTTTCGGATGCCACGTAAATGGTAAGAAACAATGCCAAGATACTTTTAATTGGCAGTCCTTGTCCCCAGGTTTTTGAGAGCTATAAACTATAGTTGTTCTACTAATTTCACTAAGTCCACCTTTCTATTATTTTTTATTTTCTCGAAGCTCAAATATGTTGTGCATGAACATTGAAGTTGAGTTTAGAAATGATTTGCATGCATAGAGTCTTGCTCAGTGTCTATAAATAGGGGTTTCTGTCCTTGTTACTTGAATTGATGGTCCAAAGAAACCAATACATATAGCAACGATATTGATGATGGTCCATTCTTTCTTTTTTCTTCGTCTCCCTTTTATAATTGGTTGTTTTCTGATTACTTTTAATATTACAATTGGCATAAACTATGTATTCTGTCACAATTTAAGTCTCTTTCATTTACAATATATTTCTTGTGTACTGCAGTTCATCCCATCAGAGCAGAGTTAGGCAGACCATCTGAAATGAGCTTGGCAGTACGGGTTTCTCTAGTGCTATGTGTGGCCATATATTTTGCTGTCGGTTTCTTTGGATATCTTTTATTTGGTGATGAAATTATGGCCGACATGCTCATAAACTTTGATACTGTGTCGGATTCTTTCATTGGGGCACTGCTCAATGATATTGTTCGGCTTAGCTATGCAGTCCATCTCATGCTGGTTTTCCCAGTGATGAACTTTTCGCTGAGGGCTAATGTGGATGAACTTTTCTTTTCAAAAGCGCCTTTGTTGGTGACAGACAAGGCCAGATTTCTGTCTCTGACTTGCCTGATACTTGTGTTTTCTTACACGTCTGCTGTTGCGATTCCAAATATTTGGTACTTCTTTCAATTCATGGGTACTACCACAGTTGTCCTGATCATGTTTGTGTTCCCGAGCGCCATCGTGCTCAGGTATGAACTCTTAACTTCTCTTTACCTTCCTCTCCACTGTGAGCATAAGAAATTCCAGAACACCCCAATAAATGAAAAGTTTTTTGCAGGGATGTTCATCAGATATCGACTTTTCGTGATAGGATTCTGGCTGTCCTTGTGATCCTTCTGGCGGTAGGAACTAGCTTTATTGCCATTTCATCTAATGTATACAGCTACATAGTTAAGGGTTGAAATTTACGGCATTATTCTTGATCTTAGAAAGTGTAAATATTGTCAGGAAAACCTTTACATGAATACAAACGATAATTATGTGGTATAGAGTACCAAATGTAATATGAAACCAGTAGTTACAAATTATTAAAAAAGTTCAGGTGCTTAGTAAACCAATCTAACATGGATCAAACCAGAAAGAAAGGCAATGTTCCTTACACCGAGAGAAGTCATCCAACGATCCCTCAACAAGGCTACCATCCCTCATCATTGTGTAGTGAAACTTGCATGTCTCCATTGAGTAGTAAACCACAGACTCACTATAGAACCAAGTGAAGTAGACTCTGTTCTTCATCTCGGGATCATCGGATTTAGCCGTGAAAGTTGACACATTACTCAGATACAAGCAGTTATCCCCCAAATCGTCCACTTCATCCCAAAACCTAGTTTCTCCCGAGAGTTTGAAAACCTTGATCCATTTTCCACCTGTACCATCGCCTACAAGCACCGCCAAGAGCTCCCCATCACAGGCAACCAAGAAGTTTCGATTGTGTGAACCAGTAGTGCCTGCAGGTACTCTCACTTTCAGAGTACAGAAAATAGCATCTTCATCGGCCATCACTCATGATTCTAGGTCGGATTCGTGCCATTCGTGGACGGTTATTACAGTTGACTGCAACAACCAGACAGTCTGGTAAATCTGGCGTGGATAAAAAAAAGGCAGAATTTGGGTGGCTTAACTTAGCAGACAATTCTGGTAAGCAAATCACCTCCTTAGTTAGAGGTTTATACAAGAACATTCCCAGAGTTTGAAATCTGGCAGCCATTAACAGCCAGCCGTGTTTAGAATAGAAAACGCGAGCGCTTTTAGTTATTTCTTCAGGGGTTGTTATGTAGAATGTATGATCAGCACCGCCGTATTTGGGATCAACCATCGAAAACTTTGGGTATGTCGTACCGCTCATCTCTTCTTCAGAGAGTACTAGGTTTGATTTTGTCTGGTCCATGATACTGAAGGGATGGATTAGCCATGGAGACTTACCATGATTCTCCATTTGATCTCTCGAGATCCTTGGAGGGGCAACATTCCTCAGCCTTGTACTAGCAGATCGAACATTAATGTAACCAATAGGGCCGAGGTGCTTAAAAACTTGATGAAGTACACCATCTGGAAGATCCTCAAGCTGGAAAACATCTTCTTCTTTATACATCGTGGAAATTAGAGTTTTTTGAATCACTAAGGTAAGACCGCCAACATCTTGTAGCCCCTTTTCAGACTGATGGTCCGAGGTTTCTAGATTGCCTGATCCCGGAAGTAGCCATACCGGGGCTCTCCAAGGTGAGGGTACCTTAATGAAAGGTGCCTTTATCGAGATGCTCTGGTCCTCCATATCATAAGTGTATAACAAATTGGTTTTTAAGTAAGTAAAGAACACCTTGTTCCTTAGCTTGTCTGAATCGGTAGGGAAGCAATGTGCTTTTCTATGATCCATGAGGATCACTTTGTCCCCGAAGGTTTTGATTTGTTTCCAGGCACGATTGCGAAAATCGAGCTTGAAAACGACAACGTTCATGATTTCACTCAGTTCAACCCCGCCGAATTCAACATCTACGCGGAGAATATCCCCACACGATTCCATCGGGCGGTAATGACACGGCTGACACCAGATCATGTGATAATTTGAATCGATCGGTTTTCTTATAGTTGTTAATTTCACGGCCTGATCAATCTCTATTTCCAATGGAAACCTTTCGTCGACGGTGGTTGCATATAAGAAAGAATTTGCGACGTCGCCCATTCTGGCGTTGCACCTACATAACCACTCATCACCTTCCACGGTTTCTTCCAAGTAGCCAGTTCGAACCCAACTTCGATCATCGTCGTTAATGCGGCAAATATAAGTGTTCTGTATTGCTGTTAGCGGATTCGATTAGCTGTTTGGACTAGCGGTTTGACTAGCTGTTTGGATTTGAGTGTTTGGCAAATGACAATTAGCTGATAGCTATTTTGTTACATTGAAAGACCGAAATAGACATTAGTATAATTTATTAATAATTTGTTTTATATAGTGTGTTATTTGTTTTGAAGTATCGAAAGGTATTTTTATTACATATTTTTATTTATTTTATGCTATTTGTTATTTAAAATAATATTCTTTATTAATATACCCATTTTAAAAAAATAAGATGATTAAAACTTTCATAGTAATACATGTTTAGCTCGGGCATTTTAATATTAATATATAAAATACTTCAAATATAAATTAAAAATAATGTTTTAGAATAAATATATACGTTGTGTACGCACGCATATTGAATATATGAACTGTAGATGATTAATTGTTTGTGAAATTTAGTTTAGTAATTTGATTTTAAAAAAAGAAATTTTGTGATGATAAGGATAAAAAAGATATTTTGTAATATTGTTTTGATTAATTCTTTGTAAACGCTGCTCTTTCTAGCGTTTCAGAAACGAGAGGTTTCACCAAAACAGCTAATCAGAAAAAGCTATTCACCAAACACTAAGAAGAGCTGATTGACCAGTCAACTGTCCATATTTAATCCAAAAAGCTAAACGCTCTTCAAAACTCTCGTCACCAAACGGGGCCATATCCTATATTATTACTCACTTAAGTTTTGCAGATGTTACCATGTTTTTAAAGGCTACCAAAAATGGTTTAACAAACTTGATTATGTTTTTGAAAATCTATGAAACTGTTACTGTATAGAGAAGTCAGCCTATACCAAAGTTAGTATAGAGAAAAGTTAAGTATACCAAAAAGTTAGTATAGAGAAGTCAGCCGTTTACTTGTCAAAGCATGCTTCCCTACTTATAGAAACACGATCAGTCAGATTAGTGAGATTACTCAAGGTTTAAAACCAGAATCATTTAATCCTTGGTTTAAAACCAGAATCTTTTGAATCTCTCTAGGATAGATGTTTTCATTTCTGGAATATCAATGTGCCATGATAACTGAAATCCAAGTTGAGGTAGCCTCTGTTGGGAATGTCCCAAATTTCAATCAATGCTGGATTGGGAAATCTTTCCATGATAGAACAGGAATAAACTTGGTAATCCTTTTTGGCAAAGGATTGGTAGTTTATCCGTTTCTGTAAGGGTTTCTAGTAGTTGAGAGATCTATATAAGCTCTCATTCACCTCAATAGGAGGTGTGCGAGATTTGACGAAGATGCGCCTGGAGTCTGAGAATCCCGTCACCAGTATGTTGAGTCATTGGGAGAGAAAAGATAATTAGTATAGAGAGACTTTGTGAGGGTTGACTTTGTAATTCTCTGGAATATATTAATTTGATTCTCTGGTGGACATAGACCGGTTTTTTGGTCGAACCACGTTAAATATGTGTTTTGTATTTCCGCGTTCTTTAATTGCTATCTTAGATTGCACAAGAAGGGATTAATTTCCTAACAAGTGGTATCAGAGCTAGGCTGATCGGTGCGAAGGAGATAACAGTATTTAGTGTGGGGAGGACTTCTCGGTTGAGTTCTCGGCGGTGTAAAAGGTCCGAGATGGAGGACACGAGTTTCGTGGTCCTTGATTTGAAGGAAGGAATGTTGGGTGTGTCAACCCAACTCCTACGTCGAAGGTGTTTGTTGTCATCGACTTAGTGATGAGAGTTGAAGGACAGCGAGGCGCAACTACACATGTTTGTTGGCCGAGAATTTGGATCATGTAAACCATGGTGAATGGGTGATTCAAGTTTTTATGTATAGGTAGCAAGCGCAAAACAGGCCAATGGTGGAGCGACAGTTTGAAGAATTGGAGAACCGTGAAGAGTGGTGTCTGGAAACCTGGGAGAAGCTCTGGAGGTTGATTCTTTTGTGTCGTGGTTTTGTTTGTCTAGAAATAGTCAAGCAGGTGGAGCTTTCAGATATGAAGAAGACAATCATTATTGGAGAATTTCATGTTTAGGAAATTTGATCCACGTTGGACAATCATTTTGGAGAATTTCATGGTGTAGTGAAATTTGATCCATATTGGATAGTCGTTGTGGAGAATTTCGTGTGAAATTTGATCCTCGTTGGGCAGTCATTTTTGGAGAATTTCACGGGGTAGTGGAATTTGATCCATGTTGGACAGTCGTTGTGGAGAATTTTGTGGTATGGTGAGATTTGGTCCATGTTGGGGCAGCCATTTTGGAGGATGTAGTGACATTTGATTCATGTTGGGCGGTCAGTTTTTTGGAGAATCTCATAGTGAATTTGATCCATGTATGGAGATTGTTGGAGTATTCAGATTTGAAGCTGTTGGAGCATGACAATCGTTTTGGAATACTTCATGGTAAAGTGAAGTCTGATCCAAGGTGGAGATTGTTGAAGCATTTAGATTTGAAGGATGGTGGTGGCATGACAATGTTTTGGATGATTTCATGGTTCAGTGAAATTCGGTCCAAGGTGGAGATTGTTGGGAATGTCCCAAATTTCAATCAATGCTGGATTGGGAAATCTTTCCATGATAGAACAGGAATAAACTTGGTAATCCTTTTTGGCAAAGGATTGGTAGTTTATCCGTTTCTGTAAGGGTTTCTAGTAGTTGAGAGATCTATATAAGCTCTCATTCACCTCAATAGGAGGTGTGCGAGATTTGACGAAGATGCGCCTGGAGTCTGAGAATCCCGTCACCAGTATGTTGAGTCATTGGGAGAGAAAAGATAATTAGTATAGAGAGACTTTGTGAGGGTTGACTTTGTAATTCTCTGGAATATATTAATTTGATTCTCTGGTGGACATAGACTGGTTTTTTGGTCGAACCACGTTAAATATGTGTTTTGTATTTCCGCGTTCTTTAATTGCTATCTTAGATTGCACAAGAAGGGATTAATTTCCTAACAGCCTCTCTGATTCTATTAAAAATGGTTCGTAGAGAATGTAAAATTCCTTGGAAACTTATTCCTCTGATTAGAAACATTTGGGATTTACAAAATGAAATGCATGAAGCTAACTTGGTTGGTGATTGCTTATTTGTTCATGAAAATTTATCTAGACATGCACATTAAAGGATTGGTTGTTCTAGATAGCAGGTATATGTTAGATATGATGAAATAGATATGATGCAGGGTAAACTAAATTTGTAAGGAACATATATATTACTAGCTTCTGGTTTTTGTTCCTTTGCGGATGGAGATGACACTGATAGATGGAAGCCGCTACAATGAGCCCCCAGGCTCAGTGAGCCTGTTTGAATAGTACCTTGGGTACTTTGCATTTTAGTCCTAGATTTTGGTTGTTATTTCATTCTTACCCTTTTGTTTAATCGGACAATTCTGATTCTGATTCTGTTTCACTGGAACTAGAATTTATTTCTGATTCCTGTATTTCTATGATGTAAACTTTTTCTATTTCATCATATTTTTCCTCTATGGGTTCATATCCCATTTCATATGCGATTTCTAACAATTTTATTTTGTTATTATCTTGCCTATTAGGACATTCATTAGCGTAATGTCCTTCTATGTTGCAAACCCAACATCTACAATTTTTCTTTCCTTTTGTATTCTGTTCTGCAGCCATATTCTACAGGATTTTCTCCTGATATTGCACAGCAGTTTTTATTAAACTTTTTAAGTTTTTTCTGAGTTCTTATTAGTTCACAGAATTTTGACAGTTCATCTTTTACTATTCTTATAGCATATCCTAGACTGTAGCTAGAAGTTCTTCTATTGAAAGTTTCAATTTTAAACCTTTCTAATGCTTTTTCTCCTACCAAAGGTATTTTTCTAAGATACTGAAGTATCATTTCTGGAAATTCAATTTGTTCTAGTTTGTAAAGATTTACTTCATAGTCACAATTGAATTCCTCTAAGTAACATATATCACAGAGTTGTAGTTCTGTTAAACGTTTCCTAGCTTTTTCTTGTACTAGTTGTTTTTCATGTATTTTATCACCAGTAAAATCAATTCCTAGGAACATGGTATATAATCCATCTAGAACTATATCTAGAATATTATATGGAATGTTGTTATTATCATCTGTCCAGATGGTGTTTTTTATGAACTCTTTTGCTATTCCTAGACTCTTATGTTCTATTAACAACAATATAGTTCTTGATTCTGTATAGGCATCAGGATTAGTTTGAATTACTAAACTTAATTCTGCTGCCCATTTATCAATGATTTCTTTCCTATTATTTTGACAGTCAATATTTAGGAAATTATCATCTGTTCCTTTTGAACTATTAACTTTGGATTTTGCACTTTCTGGAAAATACCATGGTTGATTAGCTCTTCTTCTTTTAGAGCCCATATATGAGCTTTCTCCTTTTTCTTTTTTTAACATTTATGTTAAAGTTTTTAGGTACGTCATCTGAATCGTAATTGCTAATTACTTGTTCGCTTATTTCAGATTCACTAGCTGATTCTTCATTATTTAGGACTTTTAAGTCTTCAATCCCAAACAATTGTTTTAGTTCGGGACTGTTTTCTATTTCTTGGTTTGCTAATTCATCATTTTCTAATTCTAGCAACCTGAGAGCATGGTCAAGTAAATCGAAGTTTTCTTCGTTTACCTGTAATTCATCACCTTCTAGATGATCCCAAAAGATTTTTTCGATCTTTGGTATATAGTTGGTCATATTGGTTGTTTGTCATTTTTACCAAATGGCCAAGTTAATGCTTTAGGATTTCCAGAGGATCCTAATTCTGCATTTCCTACTCCGTAATTGGGGTAAGAATATTTTTCTAAACCTATAGGCTTTGGTCTTTCTTCATTACCTAAAGGAGTTATTTTTAAATCTTTTTGTCCTAAGACTACCTTCTGGTTTTCTTGAATTACTGTTGTTAATTCAATGATAACTTTTGCTGCTGCAGCTTCTAACTTATTATCTTCTTTAGTTAGAATATTTAGAATTTCTTCTATTTTTGTTTTTAAAAGATTTATTTCTTCTTTTATTTCTGTAAAACTCATTAGGACATTTCTTCAAGCTGAATTGTCATGTCCTCTATTCGTTTTGACATTCCCATCAAGAGATCTCTCTCGCTGGGTTCTTTAGAAATACTTCTTCTGGAGGGTTCTCCGATTATAAGTTTATTTCTTTCTACTTTTGATTTATATTTTTCTCCCATTATCTTTTTATCTTTAGCTATGTCAATAGCCCAAGAGTTATCTAAAGGAGTTATTTCTGAAAACTGTTTTTCTTCTACAGTTCCTACTTGTGAAAATACATCTTCTAATTCAATGTATTCTTTCTTTTTATAGTCAATACTGTGATGACTATTTGTTAAAGCATAAGCAACCAGATAGGTTAAGCTAAATACTTTATCTCCTTTATTCATTAAATTTTCTCTTTCAAAGTTATGAACAAAGGATAATGTTTTGTCTAAATTTGCTGTATCTAGACTAATTCCAAATTTAGGATATACTGTAAACATGAATTTTTGGTAGGCTAAATTTCCTCTAGCCGCACCTAAAATGCAGTCTTGTCTATCATTTATCCTATTATCCATTAAAACCATTTTAATTGGAGAATTTATTCCTTCCTGAAATTCTGATTTCAATAAGATTTTAATGGCACCAAAGTGTACCATTGTGATAGTGGATCGAATCTTACTATCTATTTTTAATAAGTTCTCTTCAATCTCTTTTCGAGTGATTAAAGGTAAATATACTGCTCCTGTAGTATCTTTGATATCTACATGCATTTCTTTAGTTCCTACAAAATAGTAGATGCTATTTTTCCTTTTTAATTTCTCTAAAAGAGATATATTAAAAATATTTTCTTTTCTTAAGTTAAGTCTTGAGGACCTAATTTTTGAAAGTAATTCTTGTTTTATCAAGAAACTTCCGTTGAATCCTTGATTAGATTCAAAGGTTTGAATATTAGAAACATCTTGATTTTCATCAATTGTTTCTTCTATATCTTTTAAATGATTCATTTTAATGTTGAATCTTTTAGATAATTATTGTTATTTTAAACATGGCTCTGATACCAGGTTTTTGGTGGTTGGTGCGGAATTTTAATCTTCTTTTAAACATTTTAAACATCCTTTATAGATGTTCATATAATGAACAAGAGGTTTTTGGTGGTTGGTGCGGAATTTTAATCTTCTTTTAAACATTTTAAACATCCTTTATAGATGTTCATATAATGCACAAGAGTTTGATGTTTTTCACAAAATCTTGTTCCAAAACTATACCTAGATTGACTATAAGGGCCAACTCTACGGAATTTAGATAATTTCTTATCTTCTTTAGTTAATTCTCTATCAAGAATAGATTTACAAATGTTTTTACTCATTTTGAGTTCTTTCTTATGCAGAATTTTGAGATTCTTTTATACATTTTATGCATAATTTTGAGGTAGGCATAAATTGTATATAGATTTGGAGTTGATGTTTTTTACAAAACTTAGCTCCAAAGCTGTATCTGGATTGACTATTGTCATTATCCCTATGGAATTCAGATAAAGTTTTATCTTCTTTTGAAATTTCTCTGTTGAGAATAGATTTACAAATATTTTTGCTCATTCAAGCTTCGTTTCTTTATTTAATGTAGTTTATGAATTAAATACTTTAGAACCCCAAGTAATTCATGCAAGCTCCTTATATCTTCCTTACTATATTATTAAGAGTGTATGGTTATCATGCTATCTGTTTATAATTTAACCAATCCTGCGAATCTTGTTTCCCTAAACGGCCACCTGCCTAAGCGGTACTCCCTATTCTATGGACTCCAGGTTTCATTATAACAGATAAGCATGCATACAACAATCAATAATAAGAAAGAAGATATGGATTATAGAAACTTACATGTAATTACAAGAGGGCCCTAAAGGGCTTTTTATTCACACATAATAGATCCGAAGATCAGACAGAATCCTGGACGAGGTTCGTCTCCAGGGGATTACAGAGGTTGAAAGTAAATTACAATGAGGCGCAGAAGTGAGGGGCGCTCCCTTATTACAAGAAATGAACTTCCTTTTATAGAGAAGGAAGGGTCTGTATTATTAAAGAGGGGTGCGTCATCCCTTACGTACAAACGCACTTACATTATTGCATCTACCTAAAGCAGACGCACTACTGTATTATTGCATCCACTCAATGCAGTTGCATTATTATCCCACTACCTGTTGTCACTAGAAGTGGAGGGGTCCATAGGACTGTCGGCAGCCCTGATGGTGGAGAGGTCACTGTCTTGATTGGTGGAAGATCCACTTTCTGAGCATTTACCACATACATAATTACTGCGGTAATTCTTCATCTTCTTGCAAAGATCTGGCATGTGTTCTCCCAAAATAAATGGATTAACCAAAGTATTTTGGAATTTGACAAACTTATCTTCATCAGCTTCGCTGATCTTTTTGGGTGACTTGCTGTATATCAAGATGGTGGCATCTTGATAGTTGACAAACAGTCCATCATCTGAACTGAAACTGAAAAGTTTTTGAACAAAACCTTCCAATCTTTTTATTGCTAAGGGTAGCAAATCGCTAGCCTCAAGTTTGCACTCCATGGGCTGAGATGGATGATAATGATCTCCTTTGCAAATGCCAATCTGGACTAAATGCTGAGGATGATATACCAGTAATCCTAGTTGATTCCAGTATGGACCGGAACTATTAATTTTCAGAAAAACTTCTTGCCCTGGTTTGGTGCATTTTTTTCTGAAAGTCTTAATTGTATCAATAATAGCCTTAGGAAAATGGCTAATTTCTAATAAATTAGGACTTGGATATATGGTTTTTACCAAACCATATTGGAATGCCTCATAGACCTGTTCGGGATTAGCATTCTTGGTGAAGTTGTAGTAACTTAAGTTTTTGGAGTCTGTAGTGAAGAATTTTTCTTCCAAAAACTTTTCTTCATTGGCAGATCTTGCATATCGATAGCAGTATTCGAAGCCTGCTTCCGTTATTTCATCGGAGTAATCTACTTTTGTAGATTTTGCCATGTCTTCTCGTGGTTTGCTGGGAAGTCTTCCTAGTGAGGTTAATGACTTCTTTTTGGACAATAGAGCTGCACTGAAGGTGTTAGGCTTCATCATCTCTCCATTGGTAACTAGCTCCAGAGGTGCTAGTAAAGATGACACAGTATATAGGTCAGCTGAAGTTCTTGCTTCTTGGAAAGATTTGAACTTCTTGTGTGCAATGTTGGAGACTCCTTCAGTTGCTTTTTTGGCGAAGCTCCAATCTTCATAGATCCCGGCATTGGGGCCATTATAGACCACGTAATATGTTTTAGATCTTTTTGGGATTTGAATTCCCTCTTCGGATTTCTCCGATGCTAAAGGTGTAACTTTAGTCTGTGGGATTGGAATTCCCTGATTTGGTTTTAAACAAAAATCTACTGGACTGACCAGTTTAACGGAAGTTTGTACTTCCTTCTGGATTTTTGGCAAATCCACAGCCTTCAACGGATTTGTTGATTCTTTACCAACTGCCGTTTGCGTTGGAATAGTCTTATCTTTCTCTTTTGAGGGAGAAGGTGATAAGATAACCTTTTTTACTTCATTTTCAGAAGCTTGCTCTTTTTCTTTACCCAATTTGATTAGGTTAAGATACTTGAGCTTGGCTCGGACCAGCTCCAGTTCCTGGACTAAAAGTCCTTCTTGCAGCTTTAGCTGCTCCATTTCATCCATGCTGGATGCTTCACAAAGAAACAAACATTAGAAACATTTGTATTATTCTTTATAATCTTGCTGAAATTCTCTGGTAAGAAAATCTGCAAAATAATTCTTGGCACCTGCAATATGAATAACATCAAAATCATATCTAGATAACCACATTTGCCATCTAACTAGACGACCTTGTTTATTATCTCCTTTTAGATTTATCTTTAAGAAATAAGTAAAATTCTTATTATCTGTTCTTACTAGAAATTTGCAAGGGGTTAGATAAACAGAGAATTTTTTAATTACTCTAATAACAGAAAGGTATTCTTTCTCGTTACTATGATAATTCTTTTCAGCAGCTTTAAAGCTTCCTGAAGTGTATCGGCAAATGTATTCTTTATCATTATTTTCAGCTTTAAGAATTCCTCCCCAGAATAAATCTGATGCATCAGTTTCTATGATCAGTTTATCCTCAGGTTGTGGGTGATAAAGCTTAGGAAAGTTTTTTAAACTTTTCTTTACTTTTACCATATAGTTGGTATCTGAATCTTTCCATTCCCATGGAATATCTTCCTTAAGCTTTGCTTGTAACGGTGCTCTGACCTGGGCAAGCTTAGGAATATAATCAGAAGCATAAGTGAGGATTCCTAAGAATCTCTGCAACTGTTTTTTGTTTTCAAGGATATCCGGGAACTTTTGAATATGTTCCAAGATATGATCTTGAGGTCGATGAGATCCTTCTTCAATTTCTAGTCCTAGAAAATTGATTTTAGTTTTAAAAAGCTGTGTTTTCTTCTTCGAGAGTATTATTCCCAGAGAAGCACATTTTTTAAGTACTGCTGCTACTTGCCACAGATGTTCTGTTTCATTATTACTGAAGACTAAAATGTCATCAATGTAAACGCAACAGAATTTTTCAAAGGTTCTGAATGCATTTTGCATATGTCTTTGAAATATGGCTGGAGCCTGTTTTAATCCAAAGGGCACCACATTCCATTGGTAATGACCTTGTGGACATGTAAAAGCAGTTAATAATTGTGATTCTTCATCTAGCAATACTTGCCAGAATCCTGATTTACAATCAAAACTACTGAATATTTTCTTTCCTCTTATTAGAGTTAATAATTCATCTTTATTAGGAAGGTTATGACTGTCTCCTATTGTAGCTGTGTTTATAGCTTTATAGTTGACAACCATTCTCTTTTTTCCTCTGCGTTTTTCAGCTTCATTTTCTACCAAGAAAGCTGGAGACATGTGAGGTGATTTGCTAGGTTTAATTACTTTTAATTCTAGTAATTCCTTAATTTGTTTTCCAAATTCTTCTCTATCCTTAGGACTATATTGCATTGGTTTAACCTTTACAATTGTCTTAGGATTGATTAGTTTTATGGTTGCTGTCATCCAATATTTTGATTTGTTAGGATCTATTGGATTTTCTGAACACACAGAATCTAAAAGTGTTTCTATTTTACAAAGTTTTGTATTTTGAAGCACAAAAAGTTGTTGTTCTTTAGTATACATATCCCCCCTCCTTAAAAGAGAAGCAATTTTATTAGGGCTAATATTTAGCGCCTCTGGTTTTGGTAATTTAGATTTCTTTTTCATGTATTCTAAATAACCTGGAACTCCTACTTTAAGAGCTTTTCTTATTTTTCCTATATGTACTGGATTATTGTTTAGAGTGAAAATTATCCTATCTGTATATTGGACAAATGGATGATACAACAGACAGAAATTATTCCCAATAATAAAATCTATTCCAGATTCTTGTTGATATACAGTTGGAATATGAAATATTTCACCTGCTATCATTATATTAAGATTTTTACAGACTTTAGAGAGTATAATATTGGATCCATTTCCAATTTTTACTCTTATTGGTCTTTCTACATTTACCCAATGTTCTTTGGGTATTACATTTTTGCTAGCAACACACATGCTTGCACCGGTGTCTACATAACAGTGTAACTCAATTTGTTTATATCCAGAAAATTTTAATTTTCCTTTTATATAAATTGAATTAGTGTTGGTTATATTATTCATTTCAAACTTTGTGGATTGATTTATAGATTTTACAAACTATGCGGGTTGATTTGGAATTAGCACAAACCTTAGGGGTGGAAGTGATAATATCCATGGACCAATTAATTTCTGCCATGTGGGGAGGCTCCGTGAGCCTCCAGGCTCATTAAAGTTTTTCCCCTGATAGTGCCATGAATTTCATTCATCAACTAAAGAACTCAACAGGATACACAAAGAAGGCAACAAATTTACACTATTGGTATCACACGCCCAATATTGTGCTTCAAGGAACAAGTTACTCTATCTCAATCCTCATCACTATTTGAATTATTATAAGTGTTTATTTTCATTTTGTTCTCAGTACACATTTGGATTTGAATAATGAAACAGAAACGTAAAATTTACAAAATCAATTTCGGTAAAAAGCTTTTTTTAAAAAAACTCAAAGATATATAAACACTTATTAGCATTTTTCAATTTATTTTATTAAGAAGATAAAAGACTAGGGCTGCGGACGGGGACTAATAATAAGTGTCGTAAATTTTAGAGGAGCCCTCCATGGTCTGTTTTTGGTAGTATCCATGATTTTCATTGCTCTTAAAATGACAACTCACATAAATGATAAGAGAATCAGCTGGTATATATGATACGATAATTATCAAGATTTTCTTGTTCATTTCTCATTTAAATCCCATAATCGCTGTTCATGACAACTCTACGTATCCATCATACAATAATTCAAATAGTACATAAATTTGTTTGTTAATTATAAGGGAAAATGGTGGATAAGCACGACTTCTACTACTTGAACATGTATATAGACGGTATTTAATAAAATTGGATTAATAAGTAATATTACAATTCTCTCGTTAGAGACCACAGTATGTTTTTAAATCATTATTTTTTTTACACTTACCAAGCAAATATATAAAATTATTTAGCATAAATAGTATATATGTAAGCCATAGTCAATAAAATCTGGTAGTCTTCATGACATGAGGAAGAAAACGTATGATAAATTATAAAGTTTGTATTATTGCCATGACATATCAATAATTACTAAACAAGTGCTAATACAAATGAGTATGAAAATATGGCTAACTTTTATTCATTAATATCTAATAAGTCTGCTAATAAAAACTTTGTTCATCATGTGCTGCTCTAAATTTAAATTGTTCTATAATAATTATCTAGAAGGATATTTAATGGTTAATATTTTAATTACATAAATGAAAAATAAAAATTGATATTTAAAGTTACTTATGATTTCAAACTCATTTAAAGTTTTTTGCATATGATTTCAATCAAAGAAACAAACAAATTGTATATTAAGGACCTATTTCGCAGAACTTTTCCGTAGATTAGTTCAGTTGAGTTTAATTTAGTTCAGTGAAAATGTAATTTGATGAAATTCAAAATAATTTAGTCATGCTGATTTTTTTTCTTTCAATTCATTAATTTTCAGTTCAGTTCAGTTCAGTTCAGCAAGAAATAATCTCTATAGTAAACAAGGTATAAATCATACGTTTCAAATTTTATTACAATTACCATTTAGATTACTCCTTATTAGGAGGACAAAAGTTGTGCAATTTGATAGAGGATCCCGGGAGTATCACCATATTAGGAGCAAGTTGTAACATAATTGGATTTGAAAACCCAAAAAAAAAGCAACATTAGTCAAATAATTGACAGGAAGGCAAAGTTCAAATGCTCACATCAGCCGTATTTCCGACCCCATTCATCCTCCCTTTCAATTCTCCACATACATTTGTGTTTTACTGCTATATAATTCCGATCACGTCACGCTTCCCCTCCACTAATGTTCATTCTTCAGCGACCTTTCAGCTCTCGCCAACCTCCCGCCAATCAAAAACCTATGTCTCCGATCACCAAGGACGGCGCCGCCGGAGCAAGCGCCCCGCTGCTGGGCGAGCTGCCGGATAAGCGGCCCTCGGTCTCCGGGGCGGTGTTCAATGTGGCCACCAGCATAATCGGCGCCGGCATCATGTCCATTCCGGCGACGCTGAAGGTGCTCGGCGTCTTCCCTGCTTTCGTGATGATCGCTTTCATTGCTCTGTTGGTGGAGATGTCGGTGGAGTTCATGCTGCGGTTTACTTACAGCGGCGAGGCCAGGACTTATGCGGGGCTGATGAGGGAGTCTTTTGGCGGCGCCGGTTCGGTGGCCGTTCAGATTTGCGTCATGCTCACCAATCTTGGCTGCTTGATCATCTATTTGATTATTATCGGTAATTATTTAAATTCTAGCGCGTTGTTGTTTTCAACTCTGCAATTCGATTTTGTTCAGTTCACTATATAAGATTCTCGCATGTATCTATGAAGTTTGATAATTGGCTTTGAAATTATTATTTTTATAAAAAGAGAAAGTGATATGAATTTATGAAGAAACATTGCACATTTAATGTTACCATTATTAGAAAAACTTAATAGTGTGGAAATTATGTTCCACATTCCTTCAGGTGTACGGTGTACCCAATATCACGGGATTTTCCCTTTTTTACATCTGCTATATTTAAATGATTTATTATAATAAATCTGTCATTTTGTAACTTCTGATGATGAAAATTGATATTTTTAAATTCCTTATTATGATAAATCTGACAAAACGTTATGTTAAAATATTTTTAAATAAATTTAATAGTGAATTTTTTTTTATTAATATAGACACCATACTATTTATATCAGGTGATGTGCTATCTGGCAAAGGAGCAGATCATTTAGGCATTCTGCAAGAATGGTTTGGGATTCACTGGTGGAATACTCGAGCTGTTGCTCTCCTCTTCATCATCGTTTTTGTAATGCTACCACTAGTCTTATATCGACGAGTCGGTGAGTAAAAAATCCACATCTTTGTTCTTCAAGATTTCAAACATGGTAGTACTACATTGTCACTAAACAAGTGTCAAATTGTGTTTCTTGCAGAATCCTTGTGGTGGAGTTCATTAGTATCAGTTCTTCTAGCAGTTGCATTCGTCGGAATATGCTCAGGATTAGCGATAGCCGCACTTGCCCGAGGGGAAACTAGGAGCATAAAGATTGTGCCAGAGCTCAAGAATGGAGAATCCTTCTTCAACCTTTTCACTGCTGTCCCAGTCATTGTTACTGCCTTTACTTTTCACTTCAATGGTAAGAACCAAAATGCCAAAAGTAGCTGTATCATTTCAACCTAACTAGAGTTCAGTTCAGTTCAGTTCAGTTAAGTTAAGCTCAACTGTTTGTTTTTATTCAATGTAGTACATCCTATTGGCGTGGAGCTCGGAAAGCCTTCAGCCATGATGCTGGCTGTGAGGATCTCGTTAGTACTATGTGCCGGTATATACTTCACTATCGGGATCTTTGGTTATCTTCTGTTTGGGGACTCAGTGATGGATGACATTCTGGTGAATTTCGACAAAAGCACCGGTTCTGAAGTCAGTTCATTGCTGAATGACCTTGTTAGATTAAGCTATGCACTTCACTTGATACTGGTTTTCCCTCTTCTGAACTTCTCATTGAGAGTTAACCTTGATGAGCTCCTGTTTTCAAAAAGGGCTCAGCTAGCCACAGATTCCAAGAGGTTTGTTGCCCTCAGTTTAGCCTTGCTGGCTTTTGCATACGTTGCTGCCATAGCCATTCCCAGCATATGGTACTTCTTTCAGTTCATGGGATCGACCACTGCTGTCTGCCTCGCATTCATCTTCCCGGGCATGGTTGTTTTGAGGTTTGTGGTTTTCTTGTTTTGTTTACTTCCTATGCTTTCTTGATCTCGAGTTTGAGATAAATTTACTGAATAATTTTTGTCCTATGTTTTGCAGAGATATTCATGGTATATCTACGAGAATGGACAGATCCATGGCAGCACTTATGATAGTTCTAGCTGTTATCACAAGCATCATAGCTATATCTATCAATGTGTACAAGATATTCCATAACACATCATAAACTTCACCTGAGATTTTTCTGTACATGAGTTTTGCATATTCCCTGTTGTATTTCTGAGAGCCTGTTTGTCTGTAAATGTATATAACGGATTCTGCAAGGATGATTTTTTACCACAAAGTTGAGTGAAAATACTACATCTGTATCTTGTATTACAAAATTTTGGTTTACATTACAAGTTAGAATCACTACATGTTACAATCCTGGTTTCGAACAAAAATGATTAGACAACTTAAAAATCACATTCTGTGATCCCTCGAGTTGGTTCCAGAAAGATAATCTTGGTATGGTTTAAATGCTTTCTGCATATCAAGATCATGCTTCTTCAAGGTTTGAAATATCTTCAACTCCTTTGGTCCGAAAGATACATCACGGTCGCTAAACTTCAACATCACAGGGCTCCCAACATTGAGCAGCTCTAAACCATCTATGGCTAGATCAACATTGTAGTCGACTTCTTGCTTTGGGAGGAGAAACTTAGTAAATCGGTGATCCCCAGATCTTAACTGATCAGATAGCACAGCTGGTTCATGAAATGATAACTTTCTCACGTTCTCATTCTTGGTACCCAAATCATCATTATCATCAGCTAGGCAAACCGCGTTCTGAGAATCATTTTCAGAATTTGACCCGATTATTTCACTGGCCGCTTCAATCACCCTGTTACACTGAAGCTTGATCTCATCGTCTGCTGAATGCATAACAGAATTCCCAGTTGCTTGCCTTTTTGTTCCGGTCTCTCGCTCTATGTAGAGTCTATGAAGAGTAAGCAGGAAATGAGGGGGAAGACACAGTTTCTGAGAATCCTGGTCCTCGTCGGATAAAGCAAGATGAGAAAGATATTGTGGCATCCCAGTCAAGATACTCCTAACAGCAATTTCATGCACACTTGTGGGCAAGTTTAGGTCTTTTAATAATTCAACCATTCTGGATGCTGATGCAAATCTAGGAAGCTCGCCTAAATCTGATTCCTTATCAATCTCATCACTGATTGCCTCTAGCGAGCTAAGCAGTTGGGAGTTGTTCATTTCCTCAGCAACGATTCGATCGAGATTTCCTTTTAGATATTCTCCAAGGAATTTAAACTTCAGGTATATGGTATTCTTTGGAGGCTGATACTTTTCTTCGATCATATCGTACAAACAATCAGCTTGAGAGCCACAGAGAGTGTTCGGATGAGCTTTGTCACAATTTTGATCGAATTCCCATACAGCTTCATATCTCATTGCTTCTACTTTCCCAGATGACATTAACCTGATCACTGTAAATCCACCAAAGCTATCTGTTTCTGGCAATTGCGCCTGAATATCTCTAGTAAGAATGCTAAACCCCGTGACAAATTCCATTTTTTGTCTCCAATCAACCCAAAGAGGAATAGCTGCCTTTGAGAACTCACCCCTTACAAAGCAATCAGAACAGTGAGCAGAATTTTCAGACAACGAGAATCTGTAATCCTGGCCCCAGGCATAGTATGTATTGTATATGTTTGAGAGTTCAGGACAAACAGACCAGCTACTGCTTTTTGGTCCATAAATAAAAAGACTAAACTCACAGTTCCAAAACGATCCCAGCAATATGCAAGAGCCTGATTCTGTTGCCCACTTAAACCTGTCATCTTTCACATTTGACCTCAACTCAGACAGCCTAAATACAGTGACATAACACGGATTAGGAAGACCGTGCACCCACTTCAACAATGGCACAAGAGGAACCCTCACATCGCACAGCAGAAGTAAATTTCTTGAAGAAACACAAAAATTGAAGCCACTACCAGCTCGGCAGAGAGCAAGGAATCTGTCATTTCTTACAGAATCCAACATCTCAATCTTCAGTAAACAGCTCACCTCGTGCATTCCAAACCTAAAATCAACCAAAAATACCGCAGTGGCATTCACAACGATGATAGTCCTTGAATGCCAGGCAAATTCAACAGCCACCCAACCAGTATCCTTCAAATCTGCACCATTCCATTGAACTTGAAGCTTCTTTCTTTCCACCTTATTACAAGAACCAGATTTCTTCTCCACACACGATGTAACATCAAACAAGTACAATTCACCATTTTCCAGCAGCACAACGCTCTCTTCATTTAAATGAGGACTCCAACACACATTTACAACTGCACTATCCTCAAATAGACAGTGGCCAATAAATTCTATCACAACACCTTTTACCCCAAAACCATCAGTTGAGGATCTCACCAAATACCAATTAGCAGAATACATGGTACAAGCTATCACATAGCCCAAAATAGACACGTGACTTTCTGTTCCTAAAACAAACATAAAAAGGTTCGAAACCATCAGAATCATTCATGAATACAACAACTTCCTTAGCATCCAAACACATTAAAATAATGTTTCTATATGAATGGAAAAGCAACAATTTTTACTGAACCGAACAGAATTGACAATTACCTGTACAGCCTTCAATAAAATCTGAAGCGGGATTCACAAGCAGCTTCAAAATCCTGGAATATAATCTTTCTTTGGCCTTATAAACTCTCGCATTGTCGGAATTACTCAAGGAATCCTCAGCGCAGAGCTTCAGACAGGCAACCTGATCACAATTATCACCAGCTGGAAAAAATGCCAAATCAAAACTGCTCCCATCACTTTCACAAGAGAGCGACTTGAGCGAATTAAAACCATGTAAATTTCCAGTGAAATCCGAGTTCGGCTGGGATCCGAATTCGGAGGCAATGGCGCGAACATCTGAGGAAAATAGTTCAGGAGCTGAGCTTTTGAGGAATCTGGCCAGGGAAAGCCTGGGATAAGGCAGTGGAAGGCGAGGGCATATGGAGGGCGAAGAGTAGAGCTGAACTAGGGTTCCAGGACAGGGCGCGAAATTTGTGGGGCCAATTTCTTCTTCCTTTTCGCCCTCTGCGTGTTCATCGCGGCGGCGGCGCTTGGGCGGTGGGTGGTTGATTTGCAAGGGCGGGCGAAATGCATGACCAACTGCATAGGGATATTTCCATCCTTCTGAGTATTCTATAGGAAGAGTTGAGCGCCCAGAGTTTTCATCAGGCATTACTGCCGGCGGCGGAATATTTTGGGGGAAAGCGGCAAGAGAGTTTTCTCACATTATAATGTTCAGACAATTTTTCAACGCCCTCCGATTTTTCTAAAATTATATTGGAAACGGAATTTTAAAAAGTAATAGATTATCTTAAAAAATAGCATTTTTTATTCCAATTTCCAAAGGATTCCTAGAAACAAAATACGACTATTGACCCTTTTTATAAATAATTTAAACTACCCACGGTGGGAGAAATATATTAAACTCCTCAAACCTTTTAAGAAAATAGAGTTACACATGAGTGTTTAGAGATTATAACGTGAAGAAATAAAGTAGGAAATATAGATGAATTTGTAAGCTAATATAAACGGTTCTTTACCCTGATACACCTACCTCTAGTGTATCTACATCCCTAAAAGAAACATTCATACGTGAGTTCTCATTCATCAACTTCAAGGATTTAAAGTAAAATACATTCTAATAAGTAACTGAAAAAACAAGAGTGAGGATCTACAGGTACATGTGCATATGTTAAGATCGATGGAATGTTTTGAGAATATCTCAATGTTGTCGGTGATGAAGAGATTGCACGGCACCACAGTTGATGAGAAGGCGTGATGTATCATCAAGCTTCATCACACTTGCAATTTGCAAAGGAGTAGCTCCGGATTTGGCCATGGCGTTGATGTTGGCTCCTCGGTGGATCAGCACCGCCACCGTTTCATGACAGCCGCCTTCAACTGCCACATGTAGAGGGGTGTGACCGCCTTTCTCCTGGCATTCCAAGGCAGCCCCGTGCTCAAGTAGCATCGCTACCGCAAATTTATTGCCCTTGATGGCCGCCACGTGGAGAGCTGTCCAACCGTGCTGGTCACAAAAATCAACACGTGCACCTTTAACCAGTAGTATCTCCAGATGCTCAAGTTGCCCACGTCTTGCAGCGTGAAACACCGCCTCCCCGCGTCCGAGTAATTTCACTATATCATCCTATAGAAAGTACACAAGAATCGTGAGAAGAGCCCAATAATAATAATGAATATATGTGAATACTAAGAAATGTTTGTGTCATCTTCTTAAAAAAATCACTACTAGTGAAAAATACATCTTTACTGTACACAAAATTTTCAATCATTTATGTTACCTTTATGCGAGTTGTGAATAAAAGTGTAAAATACATAATATATCGGTTAAAAAAAATCAAAACTCATCCTTTTTTTTTTTTAAGAACATCCATCTTGACATTGAATCAGACAAAATTTTAGTATTTAACCTAAAAACAATGTTCTATACATTTTACTTTGTCATTTACTTTAATCTACACGGAATATCAAATAAATATTCACTTAATGAATTTACCCTCAACTTTCACTTTATTCAATATCTCAAGTAGTGAGTGTGAAAATTGATCAAATTTCGTTCTCTAACTCATTTATTATCAACACGATTTGAAATGTAATTAGGTGGACTTACATATCCTCTTTGACGGGCAGCGTCTATGGCAGTTAGTCCGTTATCGTTTTCAGCTATGGTGGGGTCAGCGTGCATGCTCATCAACAGCTCCACCATCGGGCGGTCACCGTTCGCGGCGGCGCTGAACAAAGCCGTTCGACCGTCCTCGCTCCTCGCGTCCACGTCAACGTCTGCATCCAGCAACAGCTTAGCACAATCCAGATAACCGCCGCTCGCCGCCACATGAAGCGCCGTCCTTCCTTCCTTATCCCTACAGTTCAACGACCCGTGATGCCTCCTCCGCACAGTGCTCGCCACCTCCTCCGCCCGGTTCGCCGCCACCGCCTCGTGCAGCTCCTCCCAGCCGATCCGGTTCCGAACCGCGACCCGCAGCCCGGCCTCCCTGAGCAAATCGACCATGACGTTATCTTGCTCGGACTCTCGAGCGGCGTCGTAAAGTAAGTCAGCATCCTGACAGGAGAGATTCGAAACGACGGTGGGCTGTCGCCTGAGTATACTCTTGACGGTTGTGACGTCACCGCAGCTGACGGCATGGTGGAGCAAGGCGGGCCCCACGAAGGCCACCTTGAGCTTGATGTCCTGGGTGAGGCAGTGGGGGTTGGGGATGAACCAGGAGTTGCTGAACTCCGTCGAGGTTGCCGGAAGGTTGAATGCGACGGCGGTTTTGATCAGGAACCGGTCGGAGGGGGAGCGGGGGTAGGCCGGCGGGAGCTGAGACTGGGGCTTGAGGACGATTTGGACGGCGGTGGTGGCCAGCGGCGGAATTACGCCGGTGGGCGGATTGACGAGGAACTTGTGGGGAGATGAGGTTTGGACCTTGAAGACGACCGGAGCGGTTGGACACAGTGACTTTAGCATCACTTTGGCTCGGCATTTGCAATCAATGATGAAATCTATGCGAATTTCTTGAACAGATGCCTCTGCTATTTTCTCCATTGTTACAGAATTATGGATATTTTTCTCAACAGCAGCTTATCTTTATAGGAGGGATCTTTTTCACCATACATTTATACCTAGACCCTATTTAGTAGAGCTTATTTCTTGATGTACTGAACTGAATTGAACTGAAGTAAAAATTGATGTATTAAAAAATGAAATCAGCATAACTGAATTAACTTGAATTTCATCAAATTACATTTTCATTTCACTGAACTGAGCTGAACTGAGCTGAACTGAATTGAGCTGATCTACATATAAACTCAGGTAAACAGGGCCCTAATCCTCATATAAACCCGGAACCGAAGAAGGAAACAATGTCAAAAGAAACAACAAGGATTCAGTGTTGCCGGTTTATTACAAGGCCAATGTTGTGTAAAATATGGAAATCCTACAAGTATTTCAGGAAAGAAACACTCTACTACTTGTCCTCAAATCTATTCAACAAGCTCAGCTTGTACTTTTCCATCTCCTCGTCATCTGAAGAGCTAGGTAGTGCCGTGATGATTGTGGCTGCTCCAGCTTTTTGTAACGACCAAACAGCTTCATCTGCAGTAATGAGATTGCCATTGTAATTGTCAATGACCGGAGAATGAAAAAAAAAAGAGAGCAATGAACATGATTTTTCTCGTTGTTCTATACTTCCTGAGATGGCATATTAAAACAGTAGTAGCGACATGGAGAAGCTATTGTCTGCTTAAAATTATTCATGATGCCTAAAGGGAGATTCTTACAGAAAGCACCACAGTGAAATCTGTAAACACAGCTTAATCACACTAGTAGATCAGTCATTAGGCTAACATGTCTCCAATGTATATCAGGTTTTGGACTATATTTAGCTAGAGCTATATGGTTGCGTAACTAGAACCATTCACCTCTCTGTCAATTTTTGAGCACTTGTGCACATAGTAGAAAGTTATCAAAGGCTCCTAAACTAGATTTCTAGAAGTTCAATGTTTGCACACAAAAAAGATCAAAGAGTGCTACTGGCTAACCGGTCGAAATAGCCTAACCTGATAAACCGGTCGAAATAGCCTAACCTGATTTTGAAAGCGCATCGAGTGCCTTTAGAGCTTCCTTTCTTGTAGGGTCATCTTTAGCGGTTTCCAGCATGTTTAAGAGCTCTTTATCTCCACCCATCTCAACTATTCTCATCCTATTCTCCTCTAAGGTAAAATTAAAAGAAAACGAGAAGGAAAAAAGATTCAGTGCATAGCAAATACTTGTACTGACTATCTTCATGGTTCATAAGTTGGAACAAGAATGGTCGGAAGAGTCAGGTCGAAATAGGCATAATAAGAGCAGCAGACTTGAAAACATTATTTTCTTTCAAGCAATAGAAACTGTGTGTTGATTACAATGGACATGACCAGAAGTCTGAGGAGGCATGCATCACACATGTGTAGAGCACACTTTCGCAATCAAAGTAGTAGCAAAAACTATAAACAAGCTCGACTAAAAAGCGAAAATAGAGGCACGACAATCATATATGCAACGTCAATTCATCAGTAATTTGCAGTTGATCCAAAACATTACCATCTACTGCAAACCGAGCTAGTCTCGAAGCTCCCATTCTTTTAAACAGGGGATCCTTGACATGCAAAAGGGACACAGATTGCTGCATCAGATTCAAACCTACAGAATTTCACACTCAAAATATCACCACCACTATGGAGATGCTAAGTCAGACCAAAAGACCAAAAGTTCAATCAATTTGCATATACATACCCATGTACGGGAAGAACTGATAAGCCACAAATGTAGCAGTTCCTGCAAAGAGCACTTTGAAAAACAATCCTATTCTCCTCTCTGCCTCATCTTCGAGTGCCTTCTCATCTAAACTCCACAGAATGCATTGACAAGGAAAAAAGTAAAGGAAACAATAAATGCCAAGTGTAAATCGAAGCTCATGAAACTAAATTCCAATTAATTGTCATTTCGGGATCAAATTGATTTCAGATTCATGAAGAAACTAATGCTTTAACATCAATCAGTAACTGGATTCAAATTAAAAATACCTGCTCCACGAAATGATGAGCAATGCCTGCGAGCTTGCGCGTTGACGACGGGATTGGCTCTGGTTGCACGCAGGCACTGAGTACAAATTTGATAGGTTAGTGAAGTAATTAGAAGTTCGGAGCGGAGAAAACGAGGGAAATGGAGGACTTACTGTCGCGAGCCGCGCTGCTAAAACCCTCATGATTTCGATCTTCTTCTTGTTTGTGCTTCTGGAAGCTGTGTGCTTGCCTCTTCTGTCAAGTTAAACGATACGAAGGAGCGTGTTGTACAGTAGGGTTCCGGTGGGAGTTTCACCACCGCCGCAGCCGAACTCCACCCGGGTTTCTCTTCCTTTCTATTTACACTTTCGACGACCTTTTAGAGTATATTACGCCCAACTCCCTTAATTTTGGACTGAAGTATGAATCAACCTCCTTCTTTTCCGATAATTACACATATGTCACTCATAATTTAGAAAATTCACATATGGTAATATAAACAGTTTTCAATTGTTACACTTCATATTTGTCGATTTTTCCGTGAGACACTATGGAAATACTATAAACAGTTTATAGTATGAGAAATCTATGAATTCATCCGTAATCTTAGTGTAATATGGTGATGTATCCCACCCCAATACATACTTGCAGAATTATGTCAACTTGAGGTAGAAAAATTACAAAGAACGGATAATCAAGGCACAGTCAGATATTCTTAGTAAAATCCATAAAATTATGTTGAATTCTCGTTTGCAGATAAAATGTTACAAAATTTTCGTCCTCTTTCGTAATCAAGAGAATACAAATCCAAACTTGAGGGCAGGAACATTGCCGAGGGATTCGAAAAATAAATACTACTCTAAGTAGCAGTATACCAAATACTTTTTTCAGCTGCCAAGCATATAGTCCATACTCTCTAGCTAGTGGTTACACTCCTATTTCCTGCACAAGACATTCATATGCAATTGTATTTAGCAGATGCAAATGCCTTTCGATTGACACAAAGAAAGTAATCTTAAAACTTTCTATAAATGGTAAAGATCTCACGAACCTTCCACTCTTCTTAGATGGAATAACAAGTCCTCTTTTCTCCAGGCTCTTAAACCGGTCCCGTGTAAGAGTAGGGCAGCCCTGAACACAACACAGATACACAAAAGCGGGATTTAGTCTATTTCAAAAATGCTTGAAAGGCAAACGTAGAGAGCTAGGTAGAGTCCAAACCTTGAGTTGACGAAGGGAGCCAGTTATTTCTTCAGACAGTAGAACTTGAACAGGAGCAGGCTGAAATCTGAGTAAGGTTCAATGAAGGGTTTCAATGTTAAATGTTCAAACTAAATCAAACCAGAAATGTCAAAGAGGGCTAGAGAGCACAATATTAACATAAAATTTATAGTTAGCAATCATCATACTTTTGTCTTCCAATACGTGGTGGGCGAACTTTTAGTCTCTCTTGTTTAGCAATCACACGTCGAAGCTGCTTTTTATCTTTCTCTTCATCTTCTTTCTTTATTTCCTCCATAATATTTGGTAAACTGCACCAATTGAGTAGAACATTGACTTAAATCAACAGTCATAATAGCTAAGCTGCCAAAGACTCGAAAGAGAAGAATGATATGGAAAAGTATAATTTCTGCTGACAAGATATGAAGAACACTTTAACTTGCCTGTCAATTTCAGATGCGAGTTTCTTCACTTTATCAGATGCCTCTTCCACTTTCAATCGCTCTTTACGCCTAGCTCTTCGATTCAGCTCAACTTTGGTCACCCTTCTTTTAGCTTTACCAACCCTACAGGAATCTTTGGATGAGATGCAAGGCAAAAAAATGTAGTTCAACAGTATCAAAACAAATCTCTTAGATTCAGAAACTGTGACATTGATTTCCTAGACTTAACCATATCCTATGGAGATAAGAATTGCAACTCAACAAGAAACCATAAGATCCCACATTATCCTATGTGAAATAGATTCTGCTGTGTACCTATCTGGTAAAGGCACAAACCTAAAAGAACAAAGATGTGATCTGCCATAGATTTGATGACCGGATCATGTACCCAAAAAGTAAGGCACAAATATTTAGCATCAAACTTAAATGTTGGATTTAAATAAGTACATCAAACCATATGGACCTCCATAATAAGTCAATATGAGCACTCTTTCACAATTCTTACTGAAATTATACCTTTGATCCTCATCCACCTCGTTATCCTTAGCTTCATCCTCTTCACCTTCATCACTTCCAGCATCCGCCTCAAGGAAAAGCATCTGTACAGTAAATTGTACTTGGTAGGTTAGAAAACCACTCGAGACATGTTTGGTAACAAAGAGAAGATCAATAAACTGCTCAAGAGTAACAAACGACAGAACTTGCAGATGAAATTACTCACATCCTCCTCATCAACAGTTCCAGCAGGAACTACAGTAGGGATTGGCGCAGGCCCTAACTCAGCCCTGTAAACCTTTCCCATTTCATCAGCTACAGCAGAAGCTAATGAATCCTGTGGCACCAAAAGAGACGAGATAAGTTTCAGTTTACAGCATCAGATCAATACACAGGTAACATAAACACCAAGAAATAAACAGTAACCTGGTGGTTTTCAGAGTCAGGATTGAATGAGCACCCAGCCGAATCAATTTCAACAGCTGGTATAATGCAACGCCTGGGCTTCTGTTATAACACACATCAAGTTACAGCACTACTACTTACATAAGTAGGTAACTCAAATTCTGCTAAACAAATGTATGATGCTCTACCAAAGAAGCAGCTAAACAAAATTATGACTAGGTACAAAGAAAAACATGGTACCTTTTTGCTTTTGACAGCTTCACCATTCCACAAATCCTTCATGCCTCCATCATCCTGAGAGATTTCAAAAGCAGTAATGAATAATCATCAATAATCTTTATCGAAAACAAGCACATTTAAAACCGACCAAACAAACAGACACGCACACACAGAGTAAAACTCCACCTTGGAAGAATCCTGCTCAGCAATAGTAGGCAATTTAATCGCCTTCTTCTCCTTCTTGGATTCTCTCTGTTTCGAGGTGGGGATGGTTTTAACGAAGGGATTCTTCGCCAGCACGCTATCAGCATGAAGAACTTTCTCCCTGTGCTTTTCAATCTTCCGTTTAACAGAAAGATCTAAACCCAGAAAAACACAATGCAATCAGCCCCAGGTATAAGCTAAGAACCCTAAATTATGTTCTAACAGTGAAACACTAACCTTTGGACTTGTCGACATAAAACAGGGATTCGCTGGGAACGTCGGCGAGCGAGCCGCCGGAGAGAGCATCTTTGGTAGACTTCTCGAAGAAGTCGTCTATGTCCTCCGCGCTTATGTTAGCCCTCCATTCCTTCTTCCCCTTTCTCGAGCTCTTTGATTTCTTCTTCCCCATTTTTCTCTTCTCTGCAAAAAATCCTAACGCGCCGTTTTTACTAGGTTGAAGACGACGAGTATGCAGCTGCAACTTTGTAGGGTTGCAAAGGGCTAACCGGGTCTATTAGAGGAGTCGGGTCTGGGTAGAGCCTGCCAACAATCTGGCCCATTGGAATAAAAAGAATTCAGCCCAATTTAGTTTGTTTCAGTCCATTATATTTTGTCTATACTCAATCTATTTTGTCACATGTTTCAATAATTTGAGTATTCATTTAGTCAAAATTGTTAATATCATAAATATTAATATTAATAGGTGTGATCTTGTAAGCTTTATAATATCATTTATTTTCTAAATTTAAATAAAGAGGACTTTTTGCCTAAATAACCATATTATTGAAACTAATTTCCAAAATAACACTCTTCTGAAACTAATTTCATAACTAATATTCTTGAACTAAAGATTAATTACTACTAAAATCAATAAATTCTTATATATTCTGATTAGACCCATAAATTTACCAACCACTTGTTACTCTGCCACAAATCTTCGCACACACTCTGTTCTGTTCTCACCTTCTGTATTCCATTGTAGCTGATGAGAATAGCGTCAATTAGGGGTGTTCAAAAATACCCGGCTCGCACTACCCAACCCGATACCCGAAAAACCCGAACGTTAATATCCGGGTATTTAGTAATAAATTCGGGTCGAGTACCCGATAATTATGCATTCAATCGGGTGCGGGTATGGGTCTCAAAAATCAAGTTTTGCGGGTACCCGATACCCGGTAAAATATTTATACTTTTAATAAATTAATAAAATTGTTATAACAAAAAATAATATTTTCCTCAAATATTTCTAATTAAGTGTATGTGAAAAATGAAAACCTAAGTAGTAATTTGTTTAATGAGGTGAAGCAGTAATTTGGTTTCACACTTTGGTACTACATAGATATTTTTCCACAATCATGGACAATTTATTGAGGTGAATATTTAAGTGCTACTTCACCTCTGGATTTCAGTTCCTAGAAGTTTGATTTCAAAGTGCTGTATTTTTTAAATTATCATGTATGGTTGATTTCAAGTGTTAGTTGAAGTTTATATTTACTATATATGCATATTTTCATTTTAGTTTTCTCGTCCTCGACTGCAATTCAAGATAAACCTGGTCAATTTCTTTCCAACAATGAGACATTATTTAGTTAGTGAAATTTAAATTAATTTGTATACAAAATTAAGGTGGATATGATTTGACTGTGATTTTAGTTTGTAACTTTAATATTTTTTGGGTTTTATGCACTTTATGACAACAAATTGGTTTTTATATTGGTTGAAAATATCAATATTTTTTGTGTAAAATTTACATCAAATGGGTATAAGGGTACCTGGCCCGAACTATTCGGGTACCCGATAGTGCGGGTACCCGCACTTCCGGGTCGGACTCCGGGTATCAAATTCAAATATGCAAAGGTGCGGGTACCCGGTTATAAACACCCCTAGCGTCAGGTGGCATTTATTCCCATTTCATGACAGAACTACCAAGTAAAAGCATCCACAATGGAGCTCCTTATGAACACTTTTCTTAATAAGGAATTAAGGAGTGCTCCTTATATTAGCATGTCCATTATGGACTTTTAAGGACCACTCCTTAATAGGGAGTTACTCCATAAATAAGAAATTGTTACCTCTTTTATTGTGCAAGAATCAACCAATAAACAATTTTCATTCTACATTTGTTTTTTATTTTATTTACATCTTTACTTTTTTTTACATTAAAGAAGTAGTAAAAAGTATAGCACCATTGTTGATGATTTCTTCTTACCTAGTTATTGCAAAAAGAGATGATGTGGCATTTAAGGAGTGTTTCTTATTTCAAAACCATTGTGGATGCTCTAAGCTTGTGCAAACAACAAAAAAGAAATTTAAATGAATTGCTTTCGATCCAAAAAGAAAAAGAAAAGTCTCTTGATTTATTTGGAAGGGAACTATAAGCAATTCAGACAAAAAGCCTCACAATTTCTTTCTTGAAAGCATGTGGCATGATCAATACCCATGACTGGATTTTCTTTATGCAAATTCAGTTCATACGAATATCAAAATTGCAGACTAAAGTGAGAGCGTTCTCTCTCTTCTCTCTAGAAAATTTTCCTTTCTTCCTCTTCCCCAAAAAACAGTTATTGGAGCCTCAAATTACATAAAATTCATTACAAGTCAGAGTGAAGAAGTTGATTAACCTTTAAAAATGGATCTATTCTTGTTCAAAGTCCCATGATCGGGGAAATACAGCTTCGATCAGGGCAAGGATTTGATACTCTGCATATCGATTTAGGGTTTGTATAAATTTGGGGATTTTAATGTGAATGGAGAATTCGGACCTTTGTTAGTCTGGATCTAGTAAATTCAGTCATGGTTAGAGGTAAATTGTAGATAATTTAGGCCCTGTTTACTAGAGATTATTTATTGATGATACTGAACTGAACTGAACTGAATTGAACTGAACTGAACTGAACTGAAGTAAAATTGATGTATTGAAAAATGGAATCAGCATGACTGAATTAACCTGAATTTCATCAAATTACATTTCACTGAACTGAACTGAACTGAACTGAATTGAACTGAACTGAACTGATCTACAGATAAGCTCTGGCAAACAGGGCCTTAGTCTCAAGAGAGATGTTGTGCTGGAATCACTTGCATGCAAGCATTAAAACAAAGCTTTTCATTGTGTAATTAGATATTGTTGGTTTGTGAGCGGTGATTTGTTGATTATGTAGTGCGGGTTTTCATATCATTTAAATTGTGGCTGACTTGGCAATTTTTCTTTTCATACTCCATTATCTGGTTTGATCTTCTCAACTAGAGGGGATTTTGAACTGTGACAATGTTGGTATGCGGGAAAAGATCGAGGGAAATTGAGTTACTAGTAGGAAGAATAGGACGGAAAAGGGGTTTGGATGCAGGAACGCAGAGACCAACGAAAAAGTTATACGGAAAGGAGAGCAGGACTAGAGATGGAAAAAGGGGTGAAGATAAAACTGCTTTGAAGGAATGGGATGGTGCATGCAATGATAAACTTGGAAGTGTATCACTGGGGGACTAAGGATGGTATATTCCAATTAGAATAAATGGCGAATCAGAGATAAACATGGATATTAGCATACTTCATCGGGATGCTAGGTTTGCTAACATGTGTTCTCTATTGTTGACATCACCAAACACTCTAAACGGGCACCAGGTTGAATACTCCAAGGCTGATGACAGTAAAGAAGCTCCTAAAAGCACCAGAGTACTGCTACCAAATGAGTCAAAGAGTGCATGGCATTCTTCAGGTACGTGCAGACTACTCGGTCATTGGTTTGATGATAGGGATTTTAGCGTGGAGGCTTTACAGAATCTTATGAGGAAGGCTTGGGATGTTAATGTCAAAATAATCAAGAGACTGCACAATAATATGATTTTGAGCTTTGAAGATGATGATGATATGATGTATGCTCTGGAGAATAGTCCTTGCTATTTGGAAGGGGGCATTTTGGGACTAACTAGATGGGAGGTGAATATCCCACTTTGGAGTCTGAGGATCACAAAGCTGCTCATGAGAATACGCATATCCAATGTTCCTTGTGAATCCTGACTCAGGATTATGACTACAAACTTGCTGGAGTGTTGGGAGAGGTAGCAAGAATTAACAGATTTGCAAGAAAGAATGGAGGGAGTGTGTCTAATCCCAAGGACAGAAGTGTGGAAGCATTGGTCTGGATAAATCCATTTAAGCCATTGATCACTAGCTTCTTGATTGAAGATGAAGAGAATCAAATCAGGTGGCTTCCTTGTGCCTATGAAAAAGTCTTTAAATTATGCTCCAAGTGTGGTGTATTGGTACATCCGGCTTCCAGATGCAGTCTAAATGAAGATAAAAATCTGGAACTAGTTGTTGGCCAGATGATTCTGCAGCATTTCATTCAGGTGGGGAGACAGTTTGGAGTAAGGCTTGTGAAGGATAGAGAGGAGGACTTAGGGAGGATGGGTATGGATTTCCCTCTACCAGGAAGGTAAAGCGTAAACTTCACACAATAGATGTACAAGAGAAGCTTCAGATTCTTTGGAGGAAAATGAGAATACTTATGCAACAGGATGATGAGAGATACTTTGAGTACATGGAACTAGATGAGGACATAAATGAGATGGGAAGGGGTACCAAAGGCTCTGTTGAGAATTCGGGATGGAGTGAGAAATGAATGACAATGGCTAGTGGTAAACGGAAACAGTTGGACTTTGCTTTCCAAATATTTCAGGATAAGTGCAAGAGACATAGAGGCCATCTGAAGCAGGTGACAGAAGTAACAGCTGGTAATTATGGTGCTTGGAGAAAAATGGTAAGATCAAGGAAAAGGAAAAATGGTGGAGAGATAGGAGAAAGCCTACATGGTCAAATTAAGAAAAGGTTAACAGTAGCAGATAGTTCAGAAGTATTGTTGGGGAAACATAAGGAATTGATATCCACGTTGGTCCCAGGTTCTACTCAAGAAAGTAATAAACTGATTTTGTCAGCAAGCCAAGAAAATTGTAAGTGGGGCAATGGAATTTGGATGAAGGGGAAAGAATATGATCTGATACTCACTAAAGGGACTTACAAACACAGAGGGGAAAATTTCAAACAAATGGTTAAGAAATGTCTATCAAGTTTCAAGAATGATCGGAGAAGTTGGACTGAGGAGTGGAATCATGAACAGGAGAGGACTGGGAGAGGAGCTGCTAACTCTAGGAAATATGGTTTTATATTTCTAAATGAGGAAAGAAAGCAGGAGCACTCAGAAGTAGAGCATCCTCTGAGATACACCAGGGTTTTCCATATGCATGCTCCCTAGTTAGAGGAAAGTAGTGATATAAATGAGTTTAGGCTTAAAGAGAATGATCATGAGGGAGGAGATGTGAGCTATTCTCAACACATCCAACTAATCATATTCTGGCATCTTTATTTCTTACTAAAAGTGGTCTTTGATGATCTGAATTGGACAAAGGTTGAGGCTCGGTGTTGTGTACCAAGAAGGAAGGAAGTATGGAGAGAAACTTGGAGATTTAAGATTCCACGGATGAGGTTATGTATAGAAGAATGGGACTGGATACTTCTGGAAAAGACTTGGTTATATTATAGTGAGCCAGGGGAGCATAATGATCTGTCAATCGTATTACCTAAGGAACTTAATATGAATTTATTCATGTTAAGCATCATCGCTCTTCTCTGGATTAACCGGTTAGGTACTACAGTCACCAAGCATCCCTTGTCAGCTAAAAAACTAGTAAACTGACAAGGGAATCTGGATAAGGAAGAAATCCAAGACTTTTCAGAACAGAATTATGGTTTGAAAAAGAGAAGAATTTGGAACATTTCCTGGGGTTTACTGAACTTCTCTGAAATACTGACTCTTGGTTGGAACCTCAGAATGGCTTTTGGTTGGGCTAATGGTAAAATAAGGAATTTATGGAACAAGAAATGGAACTTCAAAGTGCCATATAAGCCGGAGAGATACATGGAAGCTGATAACACAGAGCCAAGTAACCCGAGTCAAGTTAGGATGCATACTAACTCATGTCTCACTTTATGCATCACCCAGTCACAAGCTAATATGATAGCTAACCCGGGTTCTCTTCAAGCAGCATCAAGGGTATCATCCCAAACTGATAACATGCTCACGGCCTCGCCCGTCAATCGGCCAGCACTCTCTCATGAGTCAGCACCATTGGAGAACTGGAGTTTAGTGGGAAGCAAGCATACGCTTTCGACCTCTCCCTTCTTCCTAGTTAGATTAGTTACTAATATTAAGCTATGGTTTGTAAAGGCATTAGGCCTAGTATGTTTGCTTTCAGTCTTGTTGATTGTTTTTATGGCAATAGGCCTAGGCCTTGTATTATGGTTTTACATTAATAATAGCGTTCCTTTCAAAAAAAATCAAAATTGCAATGCCAAAGTAGCTACATTAATGACTAAGAAGTCGTCGTCTTAGCCGGTCAAGAATGATTAATCACCGAGGGATTGCATCACAACCCTAGACCACCTTCTTCATCCTCGTCGGTGTTTGTCTCAGGCTGAAGATGACCGGAGAGGATTGGCCGGCGGATAAGGTGCGAGAAACCTTCATAAAATTCCTCGAGAGCAAGACCAACTGGACATTTAGCCCCGTCGTCCCTCATAACAACCCACCCTCCTCTTTGCGAACGCCGGCATGAACCAGTACAAGCACATCTTCCTCGGCACCGCCGATCCTACCACAGTACCACCTCACTCAGCCAGCTCCGCCGCGCCTGCAACACCCAGAAGTGCATTCGCGCCGGCGGCAAGCATAACGACCTCGCCGACATCAGCAAGGACACCTACCACCACACCTTCTTCGAGATGTTCGGGAACTGGTCCTTCAACAACAACTACTTCAAGAAGGACGCCATTGATTATGCTTGGGAGCTTCTCACCGAGGTCTATCACATGCCGGTTGATCAAATTTACGCGGCATACTTCAGTGGTGACAACGCTGTTGGCCTTGATCCCGATCTCGATGTGTTTCCGTGCGAAATTATGGGGGGGGGAAGCAAGTTGTTAATAAATTTATGGGTTAATCAGAATTGATAAGTTTTAATAATAATTAAACTTTAGTCCAAAGCATTAGTTATGGAAATAGTTTCTGAAGAGTGTTATTTTGGAAATTAGTTTCTACAATAAGGTTATTTAGGCAAAAAACTCTACTAATAATTAAAAAATCCAAGTTAACATGCAAAAGTCAAAATGTGCAAATACAACCCTAACGGATAGAATATTATTTAGTCATGATTACTTATTTCATTTTTAAAATTCAATTCATAGTACACAGAATATCATTTCATTTGGTTAATTGATTGTTAATTATGCACCTAACCTTTATTCCTTTCAAAATTGCACCCAAGTTGATTTCAGGGCGCGGATGTTGAAGCACAATCACGAGTATTGTCGAAACTACTACTGATTCCTTTAGTCGTTGCTCGTCCTCTCCAGCCTCGCTATCTGGATCGCTAACGTTGGTGTTCCTCCCATTTCACACTAATACTGGCGATATGTACGTTAGAATCGTTAATTGAGTAGCACTCCAGAAATGTGACTTAAATCGGATTCATCCAGGTTCGCCAATTGTCTGCCTTACACTGACGTCGCAATTTCACGTTGGAGATCCACTCCCGAAACAACTGTCGTTGAAAAGGTTATTTTATTGGGGAGAATCAGTTTGGCGGATATTTTTTACTACGCTAAAATTGAAATCCTAGCGAGAGTACGGGAAAGGGTTTTATAAAAGCTAATTTCGGAAAGGCTTAGCGACTAGAGAGTTTGTTGTCCGGTGGCGGAGAGTTTGTTGTTAAAATTCTGATTGTTTCTGTTCTGACTGGAGTCACCGGAGGGGGATTGGGGTACGGGCTAATAAAATTAATGCTATGGTTTGGGCTTAGATTATATTATTCCAAGCACACCCAAAATTTAACATGGGCGGATTGGGTTTTCGATTGAGCAGATTAGATGTAAACAAAATGGGTAAGGATATAAACAAAAGATGGGCCATGTTATATTTTGGTCAGTATAATATTTTGATGGAATGAGCATTAGTTGAATTGATGGAGCACCAACACCTAAGCTGACAATTTAACAGAATTGTTTGATTAAAAAAATTAGCTACGTAAGGAAAACTATGTTTTGAGCTTACATTTACATATATTTAATTATTTTATAATACTAGCGTGGTCTCTCCACGCGTTGCGTGGAGGACTTGGCACACATACCTCTAGAATATATCAAAATTGTCATTACATAAACATGATTATCTATTCAGTTTTTCACATCTTTACACAAAGTTGGAAACATTTTTCAAAAGTTGTATAGGTAACTTTTGCAGATTTGTGTGCATTTCCAACAATTTTGTACTCACAAACCGACGCAATCAAGGGAGATATAGAAAAAACTGTTTCGGCAGTATGCTGAAACCAAATAATATTTTGAGAAAAGTAGAAGCTAAAACCAAAGAAAAGTAGAAGCCGAACAAAAGATCATTGAAATTCACTTTCCTGGAATGCAAAATGCAAATTTGATCAGTGAAGAATTAAGAACAGCAAACCAAATTCTTCCCCGAACCCCCCTAACATTTTGTATTGATACTTCATCTAAAAATTTCAACATACTCATGTATATGATAATCACTAAGTAAAGGCCAGAGTTGGCATCAACAAACTAAATGATTAACATGTAGCCTAAATCAAGGTAGGAACAGAAAATATTGAGAAGAAAATAGAAGGAAAGTTATACTCTTAGGTAGAGAGGATGTTCTAGATGTGTCAATTTATAGATGCATTGTCTAATGGTAATCAATGTGTGTTTTGGTTTATGTTACTGAAAAGACACAACTTTACATGTATAAATGATGTGACTTTTCAATAAGTTAAGAATTTCATACCCCATGGGTATGTGCTTATCCTACATTGACTTATGATAATCGGTGGAAGTACTTGCAATCCCCTATTAGTTAATACTTGAGTCCAAACTTTTTGTCACCCATATCAGAATATCTTTTCAGTACTCTAAAATACAAGATTCATTTTTTATTTTTTAATAACTACAAGCATTTTTTAAAATTATAATTAAAAGTAAAATAATAAGAGATTAATAAAATAAACTAATCATATAAACATGATATAAAAAACTATTCTACTACAGCCGTATTACCTTACATGAAAATTTCTCACCTTTAAAAATACTATAATAATTCTCTTTATCATGATTAAAATAAATAGAGTATAATACAAATGATCTCCAACGAAAATGGTGAATTATATTAAGGTTTGTTAGTTGTAGCTGAACATAAATGCAATCGCAAAATGTCAGATATAGGGGAGTCCAATCGGATATAGCCTAGTGTGAACTGTGAAGAGCATAATCAGAAAATTGACATGTGAGAACGTCCACACAAAATGTTTACTTTTTATATAGTTTCGGTCATCAGCTCGTCCATATAATAATTTAATCATGAGAAACTAATAATTAAGCGATTAAATTGGATGAACCGAGCAGGACGAAGCAACAGACTTACTTTTTAATTTTTTGAAAACAACAAATTCTCCTTTCATTCATTTCATGGATTTGAAAAATATCCAGAATTTGAAAATTTTTCCAGAATTGTTTGACAAATAATAAGGAAAAAAAATATAAATTAGAGAGCTATATGACTACATGCAATCAGAAAATTGACCCTCAAAAAATTAAAATTATGACCAAAATCTGCAAGAGTAAGTGGGAATATTGACTTTTGTTTTAGCTATCGTGTACCTTCCAAGTTCCAATTACCTTCCTATAATTAATGAAAAAGGTTGAGTTATCTTGGTTTTGATTTATGAATTGGTATATTTATATGCAGAAGGATTTTTTTTTGGAAAAGACACATATTTTTGTTTCTTATATTTATTGAAAAGGTATGGGGTGTAGAATTACCAAATTACCCTTGCTGGAAGATAAGGAGAAACTTTTATCAAAGTATTCTCATTATAGTTTTGGTCTAGGATAAGGAGAAACTTTTATCAAAGTATTCTCATTATAGTTTTGGTCTAGGATAATGAAATTCAACTTCAATATGATAAAAAATCCTCAAATATCATCATAACATTTACCCTTAGGGTGAGGTAGTCATAATCTAGTGTGTTTTGGATGTGATTGTCCAATTTAATACTTTATATACGACTGGAAAATAATCATGTACCATATATCTTAAATTGAGAAAGTATTGGGTAAGATTGTCCTACCATAACGTCCTACCATAAGAATGATAGTTCATGTGTTTATTAAATTTGTTTGTGTATTTGTAAGTTTTGTTTGCATTTCACACATGAACACAAGTTATAACAAAATAAAATTTTGAAAACACACAAACAAATATAATAAACACATGAACATATCTTATGGCAAACAAAGCTTACAAACTCACGAACAAACCTAATAAACACATGAACTATCAACCGTATGGTAGGACGGTCTCACCCAAGATTTTGTATCTTAATTTTGAATCCTTTTCTATAAAACGGCCTATGGTAAGTCCGTTTAGTGTTACACTAATTTTATATGTTACAGAAAAGTATATATATACGGAGTCAATGTATATCAGCAATATACGATAACCAATAGAACGCAACCACCTAGGATTCAGGTATTTTACATCCTTATTTCACCACATCTTGGTAAAACTATTATACATCCCACGTGGTTACATCCTCATCGTCTTCCCCGACGCTCTCCGACCTCCGCCCCCGTTTCTTCATCGCCGAGCTAGTCGTTAGAAATATTTTTCTCGATTGGCCAGTTCGGCTCTGGGGCAGTGTTGATACCTTGCGCGGACCACGGTAAAAACCACGTCTCCGAGCACCACATGAATCTTATTCGAGAGCTTTGTCCGGATGTGGTCGCGCCACCCTGAGTTGGCAGCGAGTCTTCTCGCGACCGTCATTCTCCTCGCGGCCAACAAACAGAATACAGCCTCTAGCATGGAGATGACTTCTTGGCAGTCGGCCGACGAGGTAGGCATTGACACAATTGGTCAACGTGGCGTGAGTGCCAACCTCACCCGCACCATCTGGTCGGCCGAGGAACAGGCGATGTACTGCGTTCAAGAACTCAGAGTAATCTTCAATGTTGATGCGGTCCCAATTTAGTTCTTGATTATTTCCCAATTCAATGTTGCCAAATTTTATGCATTTTACCTAAATGCGATGAAAAGAAGGATGTAAAAAATTACCTGAATTCTAGGTGGATGCATTATATTGGCTATATATTGCTGATATACGGTGACTCCGTATACATACTTTTCTCTATATGTTAATATATTTTGATACTTTGTGTAACAACTAATTAAGCATAAGACCAACTTGTATGACATTTCGTGCTTAAGTTATTTATGAAAGAAAAAGTTTCTTGTAACAAACCAAAAAATAAAAGTCAAACTAAATATGCCTAGCTAGGTTGCCAATATTTGAAGGATCGGATAGCACAACTTTTCGTGTTTGTTGGGTCCATTATATTTATCTTCTAATAATCGAGTTTTAAAGTTAGGGAATCCCATAAAAACCAAAATAAACAACCTACACACAAGCCTTTGTAGTAGTAAGTACTTGTGAGATTTAAATATTTAATTGGTCTTTCATTTGTCATACCGGCACGTGAACGTACCATATTGTCACGTGAGCTTATATACGAAGCCCCTGATTCTTACAATTTCAATAAATGTTCAAATGGAAAAGCTTTGAATCCACAAGAAGAGAATCCTACGATACAATGTTAGCTTGTACGTATTATTAATTATCGTTAAACAACAAAATGACTTTACTTTTTGTCGGAAAGATATCGGAAAGGAAGCCTACTACCGATCAAGAGAACCGTGTTTCTCCACATGCACCCCAACCATATTTATACATTTATAATTATGATCTCATCTCAAATTATTGTTAGGGTTCTATTAAGTTTTATCTTGATTTCGGTCAATACATATTTCATCAATGTATGAGTTAGATTATGGAAAAATATACATTACATAGCTTACATTCATAGTCGGAAATCCATATATATATAAACAACTGTATTTGTAAGAATATGATATTTAAACAACTGTTTAGATACAAAAATAGTTTAACCTCATCATGATTAGACATATCGATTGATATTTCTTAATAATTTGATGATATTTAACTTATCATATTATCAAACCATATCAAAATGCCTTACCAGTTGCAAGAAATTTTCTATTTTTATCCACTAAATAAAGATCATGGTCAAGCTGAAAATAAATGCGTTATATTTTATAAAAAAATATGAAATATGCATTTATGAATTTCAAAATTTTATCATACATTCGTCGATAATAAAAACAAAAGGTACATATTTAAAATAAAATATTATAAAATAGAAACACCTATCAAGAAACTAGTTCAACTCTCAACTTAAATAAAAATATGAAATTTTTTTGTTAAATAGAGATCATTATCTTGTAAAATTGTTTAATAATGGGGGAAATGAAATTTTTGGAATTTGAAAAATGTAATTTATTTATTTAAAAAAAACCGCGTACAAGAAGAAACAAGGGCGGGTTCACGGAGGCATAGAAGAAAAAGAAATAATGAGAGCTCGTGATGTTTGGGTGTTTGGACAAATTATAAATTCCCTGAAAACACCAAGGCCGAGTATGGTTGTTCTGAATGTCACGAGATGCTTTTTCATTTTTATTCTCAAATCATATCCATCTCCATCTCCACACATGTGGTAACTATTATTCAATCAATTATAAACTTATTATTATCTTAATTATCTTTAATCTACTTAATTATCTTTCTTATGTGTTGCAATATGTTCTATGTTCTATTAATGAAATATCTATTTGTGATACACAAAAAACCTAACTTACCAAAAAATAGTTTTGAAAATTACAGTGTTTAAATTAACAAGCAAACTTATGAAAAAATCGCATCTAAAATAAACCCTCTTCTTTCTTCCATTCTTCTTTTTTTTTCTCTTGTTTTTCCATCATGGGAGATTTGGATTTTTTATTTTGTTGAATAAAAGTGGATTCGCACATTAGAATCCTACTTCAATTTCGTTAATGTTTTGTTATTGATATGTTACTTGTGTTTATTATATCTTATCTGGATCGTGTTTTCATTCTTGATATTTGGTTTTCAAGGTTTTCACATTTTGGAAAATATAAATTGTGCTATGAATCTAGTAGTTGTTGCAATCGTATTCTGAATCTAGTGATATTGCAATTGTAATAGGTATGATTGTAGCAGTGATTGGTACAGGAGACCCTCACATCTTTCAAGCAATCGATTGTGATTTTCGCGGTCGCAAAATAATCTCTAAGGACTGCGTAATATTATAATTTTTATTAGATCTACGGTAATGGATGATAATTCTACTGTAATAGTTAGACATTAATTTTTAAAAATAAAACAACATCTCGCGGGATAACATACATACTCCCTCCATCCCAGTTATATCTGTATACTTTGATTTTTGTCAGTTAACTCAAAAAAATCTTTGATCATTAATAATTTTCAACATGTGCAAGTACGAATAAATACAAAAACTGAATATTTTGAAAATACGTTATATTACAAATCTAACAACATTATATATGATAATATTCTGACTTATTTATCAATTTAATTTGAAGATAAAAGTTAAGCAAAGTACATTAATCATATTACAGAAACATCTGGGACGGAGGAAACAGCTATTTAAAATTTAAAAAACACAGTCATTTTCTGATAAACTTTGAAATTTAAGATTCTCCATAGAAAACGAGGGGGCTGGGTAGAAAAAAACAAGTATGACAGTAGTTTCCAATTTGTGTGGATCACAAATTGATTTAGTACTGCATGTAAGATCACATTCTTGGTCTCTATGAATTATGTAAACTCATTGGCAGGTTCCCTGAGGCTCCACGACTTCTGCAATATGTACCAGCACGACTCGATTAACAGTACATTCTGAATTTTATCGTAAATCCAACTTTTTTTTGTGCAATTTTATGATCATATACAAATAAACTTGTCCCTTACGTGATGCATACAAACAAATTAAATCTTGATGCGCGTGCTAATATATATCGACAATAATTTACGTGTTGCATGGTAATTTTTTTGAAACCATTTTTAAGGACCTAATTTTATTTAAAGAATTCAGAGGAGGGAGTACTTTTTTACGTGTGTTGCATTTTTTTCACTTGAAGTGTATGTTGGGGCAGAGAATCAATTTCATGCAGGGGATTTGATTGATTGGAATTTGGAAGGGATAATTTTGCACTCCTAGCTATAAAGTTGATGTGATTAACTATTTATGTATTTCCGCTTTTTTCATTTTTTTTTCCTGCCATATTTCTTTCATATATTGATTCTATTGATTTTATTCCTTTTTACTATTCGAGTGATTTTTATTCTCATACTATTATTTTATGAGGTCACTACACTATTAAAATTAATTGTTTGAGTCACTCCTTAAATGTATTTAGTTGGTCAAGTTAAGCATTTGACCAATTTGGATAAGAATATTTTTGTCTCTTTACTCATATAAATGCCTACAAATAAAAATAAAAAAGAAAATTTCAAAAATTGAAGAACTCTTTAATTTCTCCAATAGAAAAATTGACATGCTGAAAAAATGCCAAAAACTTCAGACGGTAGAAAAGAATTTTACATGAGAAAACTGGAAAAAAAATTCCTGAAATTCAAACCATTTAATTTAATTCCGTATAAATACCCAACAAGCTCTAGATAAGTGGTTCTCAAATTTCCTGGATTTTTTGTATCATGTTTTTCGTGTAACTTCTTTTTAACAATTTAAAAAAAATTTGGATTTTTTTCTTAAGTAAAACATTTTTCTTTAAGATATTAAAGGGTTATTGAATATCTGGATTTTTTGGGACTTATTTTGACCCTTTATTTGAAAAATTACAGAATTTCTATTCATGGAAAACACATTGAGAATGCATAAGACTGGAAATGCCTCACTTATTAGGCCTTGTTTATAGATTAGCTCAGTTTAGTTCATTTCAGTGAAATTTGATAAGAATCAGGACAATAATGCAAAGTTTACAGCGAGATAATTATAAATTCATAGCAATTCTAATCATGTTCAACTCAGCTTATTCAACCAACAATTGCAATCAATCAGTCTCAATCAGCATCAATCACCACATTTTCAGCTCAATTAGACAGGGGTGAATAACCACATCCGTAAAAGGTATTATTGCTCATTTTTAAACTTAATTAATTAATTAGAAAGTTATTAATTTTATCTGGTCGTGTGCATGGTAAGTAGAAATATGGATGTGCATGTACAAATATATTCTCTGTTGTAGTCTATCAACATCGTGAAAAGGATAACTTTTGGCATTAATTTTACAGCAAAAATGGATAAAATTAAAAAGAAACAGGAAAACAAGAAAGAATGATAAATGTAAAAGAAATGAATGGAGAGGATTGTTTTGTTGTAATGATTAATGGTGCTACATGTGAATAGGTGGGTACTTCATTTGTCCTCCTTCAATCCAGACACCATTTTTTGTAGCAACCAAAAACCCTATTATTATTATTATTATTATTATTATTATTTATTCATTCCAATTAATTTCTATATAAATATATAAATAATATTAATATATATTGCGTAAATATGATCTCGTGAATCATATACTAACGTTTGCTGCAATCTGGAAACAGGATATTATTAATTTTTGGCTGCATGAGTTCATCCCTGCAGACCTATACGTACGTTTCGTTGCTGCCCATATTCCATTTCTAAACGAAAATAAATAAATAAATAAATAAATAAAGCGGAAAATAATTGAATACTAATCGATAAGCCGATAACTAATTGACCCTCCAAATCCATGCCTGTTTTAGACTTCAATTGAACTTGTGCCAAACTAAGAAATGTTTGAAATGAAAATAAGAATGTTGCTTTTTTTTTTAATAAACTTATTTTCATTTTAGATTGATTTAGTAAATTCTAAATACAGCCTTAGAAGCCGCATATATAGTTTTTCTTAATTTTTAATAAATTAGTCTTCAATTTGTTTTGGATGGAATGGATTGGGATTCAAACATGACTGCTGCATGCACCAACGAGCCACCGAATCCAATGAGCAATTAAAATTATAATATAGAGTATTGTTATCATCGGCTTGAATCCAGGAGGTGACAAGAGGAACTTTAATTATTTGTTACTTGACTGTTTAACTAGGATCCTATATTATCTCGACAGATATGCAATGCAAGTGTGTTGTTTCAGAAAGAGACTCCAAGAAGAAACCAATAAAGTCTAAATCACTTCTAGTTTCTTTAATTCCCCAAAAACCAGAGCTAAATATGCATGACAGCAACTCCCCAAAATAAATTGTGAAAACCACAGGCTATGGAAATTTGTATTTAATAAAGTCAAGAAAACGGAGGCCATGACCCATGAGCTTCACTAATTTGGTTTTCTCAATATATTGCATCACTTTTTTTTTATATATATGTGGAATTGTCATACATTTTCTTATTTGGTATGATTTTTTTTTTAATTCGGTAAAAATTACATATTACACAAAAAACATGATGTTTATGATTAAATTAGGAGATATTACCATAATTCCATGCAAGCACATTGAAGCCTTTGACTCCATGTACTTAGCTTTGTGATATTCTCCTAATAAGACTCGCCTACTTGCAGCAACGAGACATCAAACCACTAAAATTAGAACCCCTAATTGCACCAAACGAGTCACCCCTTGCCATATGAAAAACCACTACAGAATCCACCAACGCGGTATTTGGGAAGCCGCATTAGCCTTTGTACAATGGCATGCCCAGCAACAAATTACTCAAATATACACAATTATAGTTAGACCCTTGATTCGACATTTTATTTTTCAATAGTTATAGAGAGAATGAATTACATGCGCTTAGTGACTGTGGCAAAAAAGCAATAGCGTCTCCGTGGTTATGGTGGGAAAATTGAAATGCAAAATGAAGGGTTGGAGTGGCACGTGTGGAAAGAGAAGGAAGAGGAAAGAGAGGACAAAGGTGACGGCTGTTTTGAGAAAGAGAGAAAGGGTGCTCCAAATTTCCCGTGAGGACCCTTTGGATCCATCCATATTTTAACCATCCCACCAATACTATTCATGCTTCTTCTCACCCTCCCATAGCTTAGCTACCTATACATATATACATTATATATATATTATTCTCCCTTTTCATTCACCCATTTTAATCCCCACATGCACAATCATATTATGAAATGAAAATAAAAGCAACTTTTGCTCATTAATTCGGAGAAAGAAAAGTTATTATCTAGTTATTTTTTTATCCGCAAGTTAAGCTGACTTATGCGTGACATTTATAGTTGCCTTTTAGTGCATGGAAGTCACAAGCATGACTAAGGGCAAAATTGTAATTTCACATGGGAATAATAATTAAGGAGGTGGAATAAAATTATTCGAGTATTTTTTGAGAGAGAATTGTTTTTTAAAAAAAGAGAGGAAGTGGTGTCATATAGTGTCATGTGTTGGGAAGCAAACAAGGAAACGTCATTGATATTCGAGAGATCATTGTCTTTATAAGGGCTCCCCCCTTCGCCTCTACCAGAGAATGAGAAGAATCAAAACCAGAGCCCAAACGATTCATCATTTCTTCATACAAATATATAATTATATATACACGTTGTTGCAGGAACCAGAACCAAAAAACTTGGATTACTTCTCTGCAGATACCTAATATTAAGATCATTCAAGGTATGTATATATATCAATCTGCATGATCAGCTTGCTTATATATATTCCTTCTCATTCTATACTCTCAGCCCTAGATAATCTCCCTCTCGATGCTCTGCTAAGATCAATATCGATCAAGCTGATCGATTCAAGAAATAGTGTGTGTGTGTGTTTTCTGGTTTGTTCGAGTCGTGTTTGTAATGCTGTTTTCTGCGAAAGAAACGTATAGCTCTTGTTTTGGGTTTAAATTTCTGACCTTAGTTTGAAACTTTATGAAATGCTGTGTGTGTTTTTTGGAGGAATTTTTTCTGGTTTTATTGATTGTCTCAAAAAAATAAAAATTGGATGATTAATGGCAGATGAACAAAGCCTCGATAATAGTGAATGCATCAAACTACATCAAGGAGCTGAAACACAAAGTAGAAAACCTGCAGCAGGACATTTCTAATGCAAGGAGTTCTTCATCGTCAAGCGATGATCCTGTAAGTTATTTTTTAAATATATATATATATATATATATATATAGTTAAAATTTCTGGAGTGGATCGATAAATAACGAAGACTAATATTTGACTGCTGGTTAATTTTGATCCAGAAAGTGTCAGTAAAAGCCCTAGAAAAGGGAATATTGGTGAAAGTATATTCAGGGAAAAGTTGCCCTGGGCTGCTCGTCTACATACTGGAAGCTTTTGAAGAAGTGGGTCTTAATGTGCTCGACGCTAGGGTTTCCTGCACTGAAACCTTCCATTTACAAGCTATTGCAGAAGAGGTATATAATTTATTAATTAATTAAACACCACAAAAATATAATTTACTATTTTATTTCTTAATTTTGGCAGTTTCTTTGCTATATAATACTATATAAATTAATTGTGGCTATTTTTAATGTTATGTATAGAATGAAGAAACTGAGAGCATCAATGGGCAAGTGGTGAAGCAGGCGATTCTAAATGCAATCAAGAACTGGGAAGATAGCTGCAACGATGATGATCAGTAAATTAACGGTTTATTGATTGATCGATCCTAAGACTATAGCTTGATGATTATATGTGGTGTTCCATATAATTTTTACTTTTAATATATTAATTTCTTGTTCTCTGGGATCGATTTATTGTGAATGTCCATGATATCATTGTCTAGGTTGTAATCTTGGGAAATGATGAAAAAGTATTCCCAGAATAAGGGAACTAAATTATTAAGGAACTGGGATCATCATCAAATTTTGAATAAGTTTTCTGGGAAATGATCAAATTGTTGTTGGCAATTTCTGTCCAATCATGTATTAGTAGTAAGTTTTTTTTACTTTTATGATTTAATCAATCAATAATATTCGCATGAAATTGTCAGAATTGTCTTGATGTATAGTACTCTATAAGAAGAGAGCATGGCAAGCTAGCTAGTAACTTCTTGGTTCCCTTTGTCTTGGGTCTCTTTGAAAATAAACTTGAATTTTGTATACCACGCAAAAGGATTTTGTTGCTTTCAAAAAAAATAAAAAAGGATTTTGTTATAAGTTGAGATTTTGAATATATAAAAAGATAAATTGAGTTAGAAATGAATTTTAACAAGCTGTATTTAATCACGAATTGCGTCTGATAGAATTACGTGAAATTAGTCAAGGGGATTCAAGAGTTTCAAATATCTGGTTCAAGTTTTGCAGAACAAGATATGATCAATTATTTTGTCCACATGTGAATTAAACTACAGTACACGTACGTATATAGCAAGAGAAAGTCTTGGGTGAGACCTGTCCTTGTGGAGACCAAGAGCAGGGGAATGAGCATTTACTGTTTCTGCTTGATTTTTTAGTCAGTTTGTTTGATCTTTCAATTAATGTGCTTGAGTATTTTTGTTTTGCCTTGATTTTTCAGTTAATTTGATCTTTCGTTCAATTTGCTTGATGTTTCGGTCAAATTTCCTTGATCATTTCATTGGTCAATTTCACCAACGACAAATTCAATCAAGGAAATCGGCGTGTGAGCTTAATTCAATCAATAACAGTCTCATATAATCTTTGGTCTCAATGGAGACAGGTCTCAATTGAGAATTAGTAATATAGCAATTTATCCTTACGGTTAAAGATACATGGTAAAATCCACATGCACATATTGCTAGCAATTTTGCATATGAATTGGATATAATTAATTAGGATTTAAAGATAATGTTTTTACAAGTCGATTGACAAGTATATATAAATGTAATGATATATATATATATATATATATATATATATATATATATATATATATCGTGGTATTTGCATAATGCCGGACCAGCAGGAGTCCCATCATCATTTGGTGATGATGAGAAATTGTCAAATTCGTCCAAAATTAATCAATCCCTCATAAGAATAGTCGTTCTGGTGTTTATATATTTGTAGTTTTTTGTTTTGTTTTTTTAATAGTTATTGTTAATTGACTCGTATATGACCAAGAGTATGGACTAGGGAGTTATTAGTTAAAGACAGATGCAGTTAATTATTTTTAAGGCTAAAAGGTGTCTTAAAACCTCTACATAGAAGAGTTTTGAATTTTACACAAAAAACTGTAGCCCTTCAACAAACTGTTTTGATATTTTAGTAATTATGATTTCATGGCCTAGTGTCATTCTGATATTTTAGACTTAACTTTCGAAGGCATCACTTAAAATCGGCATACCTTTAAATCCGTGAATGGTTGTACATTTTTCTCTTACAGATTCGTATTTTTACTATAATACCCTTCCAATAAAATGAACTTAAAATCACAAGCTTTCATCAGGGGCATTATTTGTAATAAAACACAAGAAAAATGTACTTGTATATAGACCTTTTGTAATAAAACAAATAAACCATGTTCTCCCTAAACCACTCTGATTGAACCCAAAACACTAACAAAAACATACACACTTAATTAATTAGTGCTTTATTAAAAATTTGTCCCCAATCCGCTTATCAAATCAGTCACCAAACACAATTGAAACCAACATTTTAACAGCTCAGTTCTCCTCACCAAACAAAGACACCCTGGTAATCTGCACCGCCAAATGAGGATTCTCCCGGAAAAATCCTCGTACAAAGGCGAGAAAACAATGCCCTCCATGCTGTTCAAAATGAACCTCAGAGTAGCATCCTTCAACCTCAAACTGGACCGAGATCTTGAGCCTTTGCAGGGCGTTGTCTGGATTCAGAGTCCTGAACATGTGCTGCTCGCAGAATTTCTGCTGGAACGAAACCTCGTACTTGTCGGCCGCCATGAATAAGGAGTTGACGGGCTTCTCCATCTTGAACTGAACTGATCTAAGATAAACTCAAGAGAATGAGGCGGTATTATTAGAATATGATATATATTGTTGAATTGTTATATTGTTTCGAATTATGATTTTGAAGATATATACATAATTAAAGTATACATTAGAATTGCATCATGAGTATATATATCATAAAATTGCATCATAATATTGTATATATAGTATAGCACATTATATAAACCAATGATCAACCAGTTTTTTTGGTTTCCAAACAAGACGCCCTGGTAATCTGCACCCCTAAGTGAGGGTTCTTAAGGGCAAATTCATCAAACTTAGACGAGAAAACAATGTCGTCCATGTTCTGTATAATGAACCTCAAAGTAGCATCTTTCAGTGTCAAGCTAGAGCACGTGTCCGAGATCTCCAGCACGTCCAGGGCGTTTTCGGAATTTAAAGTTCTGAGCATGTGTTGCTCGCAGAATTTCTGCAGGAACGAAACCTCGTACTTGTCCGCCGCCATTGATAATGAGTAAACGTGTTTCTCCATCTTTTCTCTGGACAGGTTCCCGCTGTACAGAAACTCCAGGAATGCTTGCAGTTCTTCGTAGTTTAGTTCCTGAAGTTTCACCACCTCCTGCTGTGCCGGCGGAGCCATGCAGTTATCGAAATCCAGCATGTTCTTGAACACTATGGATCTTGCTGCCTGCGAGATTGATTTATGATAATTGATGTTATGCAATTATCTGTTGATGCTCTATAATAATCTGTTGATGTGGGGGCTTTAATCATATGTTGATGTCACGAAATAAGACTCTTACCAGTAATGCTCTGTGTGACGGTATACATGGACCGTTGCCAGGCTTAACTTGAATATCAGTATGAATTTGATCTCTAAATGCCGCCACGAATCCGGCAAGATAGCCCACTTTGTCCTTCAACTCTTCCTCCGCCGTCTTCAAATCCTTCACCCATTTCAAAGCAGCTGAAAATCCCTGCAAGAGCATCAAATTCACATCCCAATCATTTAAAGAACAAAATTTTCACTGCAACAATCAGAATTCATTTCATGAGTAATTTTTATTTTATTTTTACCTTGGATGAATTTCTGCTGGTGCCAGGGGGGTTAATTGTTGGACAGTTAATTTCCCTGATGGCGGTGGCCAGCAGTGTAAAATTTCCCTTGTTGATCATGGCCATGAGTGTCCTGGCTCCTTCGTAGCAAGAAACGCAGATTGTGTATTTAAGGGGCCTAATCACTATCAACGGACTCGGTACATTGCTGCAAATTGGGCAATCAGCCATTTCGAGGTCTTGAATCTTGAATATGAATTTCAGGTTATATGTATTCATTTGTCATTTAGTGGCAAGTTCCACAAAATGTGATGATATAACTGGTGTTGCTCAGTCAATAGTTGGTTTAGTGTGTGTGTGTGTTTCTTAAGTGTTGTTTTGAAATGTGGTTAACGATTTGTCCATGTGGTGAATGAAGAGACAAGTGTGGAGTGTAGTAGTGAAACGGTTGTAAATTACCAATAGTATCATGACTATTATTTCCAAATATATTTTAGTGCATTTTTTACTTATATGGATGCACATTTTCGTGTGTGGTATGTGAAGACCCTATCTTATAGATGACATGAGATCATCTCAGCTAGGATAAATTAAATTGAAAAGACTTGACGGTGGAACGGCATGAATAGTAATTTAGAATATAACTAAACATCTTTGATATTAAGATATATACAACCTTGTATCAATTCAAAGAAAGTTACAAAATATATAGTTCTAATGTTCCTTATAAACTAGAGAAAATAAATGTTGGTATATAGTTCAAAAAGGATTATATTGAAAAATAAATAAACAACTTGTAAGTTCAAGCCTAACAAGAAATCGTTGCAAGAAAAGAAAAGAAAACTAAAACTTAGAGATAAATGGAAATTAGTCATGATTTGGAAAAGGTGATGAAATAAATAAAGTCTTGAAGTTTTCAAAAAGGAAAATTCAAGAGAACTCTCCCCAATTTCAGAACTCTACGTTTCTAATCTATCTCAATTGAGCACTGGCTTGGTTGCTCATTGTTAATCACCATTGCCTACCCTTAACCTTTACCGTCCCTCTTTTACAATTTCTCCGGAAATTACATTTTGTTTTCCCATTCGCTGCATCCCCTATCAATGTCCGGGTCGACTCCAAGCATCGTGATGTCAAAATTCGGGTAACATGGCATAGGAGCTGTGGGGGAGTGTTGTGTAGAGAAGGCTTATGTACAGTGGAGGCGGGCAGAGGCAGCGACATGAAATTGGAGGCAGCCGTACGTCTCCATCTCCCTCTCCTACTTTGTAGCCTCAAAATGGACTCCAATTCGTGTAAGCTCTCTGTCCTAAATCAAGTATGAATAATGGAGATAGAAGTTTTAGTCGAATTTGCATTATATAATCTAAGCCATAAAGGAGGTCAAAAGAATTCTGAGTTGTTTGCTTTAAAATGATTTGATCACTTCAACCATAAATTCTTGTTGGTTTAATTTTACAAATCTGAAATTATAAAACTGTAGACAACAATTTTGGGTCCAGGAATCATCTAGTTATGTTGAGTATTCAGTTGGAAAAATGCTAAGTTCAACACAACACAACTGGATTCAGGAAAAGGTTTAACCTCAACTTTGAAAACTCGTATCTTTTGAATCATAACTTAGTTTTGGATGGTATGTGTATCAAAGTAACCTTTGTAACGTAAGCTATGGTGTAGAATCTGCAATTTTTGAAGTCTAACTAGTACCGAACGAGATAATCAGAATTCTACATGTGTTGCCTTTGGATTTTACCAGAATAACTACCCTTAACCTTAACTTGGTTGTGTTATGTAACTATAATTCATTTTTATTTAGATTGATAGGTACAAGTACACACTTATTGAACTTATAAACCTGTTATAAATGTAATGTTAATAAGATAGGGATTAAATTGACTGTAAAACTTATGCAACACCCAGTTTTCTTAACTTTGGAGTAACTGCGTCTGCGTTTAAATGGTCGTATCTTACAGACCATGACTCTGACTTTGCTAATTCCAGGGCCATTACAATCCTCGTAATATTACCTGTAATACAGAGTTTTGAAATACTGAAATATGATAATTAATGAGTGAGATAAGACACTTTTGAGTCTGCTGCAGAATCTTTTTAGTCTGCCGCGGAATGAAGAGTTTTAGCATGCTTGACTTAGAAAATCCATATCTTTCTACCCGGGACTCGGTTTTGATTGATTTTTGTTTTGTTGTGACCGCGAAGTGTTGAAATACATTTTAAAAATAACAAATCATTTTATCTGGTTGGTAAACAGTAGCAGAAGGGACCGTAAAGTACTGCTGCATAATCTAGATTGTAGAACTGATCTTAAATATATTTCACAGAACTGGTCACTAGTAAACTTCAACTTCAGTTCAGCTGTGTAGCCATCCTGTGCCAGTAAACTCTCCATTAGGTATTGATTAGCTCCGTGATACATTATAACAGCAGGATTCTGAAACTTCTATCATCTGAATCGCGTGAAAGATGAGTGTTCTCACTTTCAAAACCTTATTTTTAAACTGTCATGCCTTATGTGTATCTTAAAATACTGTTCTCATTCATTTGAAAGAAATGTACAAGCTGTAAATTAAGGATATATTTTATGAAGATATCGAAGTGAATGGTTTTCTCAAGATGTGCTATATGAAAATGTGATGCCACTGTGTGAATTATACTTGCAAACAAGGTGATATTTAGTTGTGGTTGCTGCCCTTGATTTTTCGTTCTTGACACTTGATGTTGTAATTGTTAGAAGCCAAATTCTTAATGTGTGATTGGGTTATTGTGATATGAGCTGGGTGGAAGTTACCATTTGAATGAAATATATTGGCTTGAATGAAATATATTGGCATAATTTAACTAGTATTGAAGATATGTCTTTGGCTTGTAGTTCTTGCTATCTGAGATCGTAGTTGGTGAAATTTCAAATTATTATTGTGATCTTGCGGATATGATAAGTACTGGATATATGTTGTTTGCTGATTATATTGTCGGGTATTTAAAATATGTGAAGAATGAAATACAATATGGGAAAATTATGTGAAGTATACAAAATACAGTTGTGATTCGGGACCTAAAGGCCGTGTGGGCGAGCCACCTCTAGAATCCAAATGGACCTAAGTGCTACACACGGGAGAGCCACCTCTAGAATCCCTTTGGGACCTAAGTGCTACGTGTGGGTGAGCCACCTCTAGAATCCAGATGGACCTAAGTGCTACACACGGAGGCCACCTTTAGTATCCTGTCAAGCAATGTTTGGGACCTAAGAGCTACGTGTGGGTGAGCCACCTCTAGAATCCAAATGGACCTAAGTGCTACACACGGTTGAGCCACCTCTAGAATCCCTTTGGGACCTAAGTGCTACGTGTGGGTGAGCCACCTCTAGAATCCAAATGGACTTAAGTGCTACGCACGTAGTCACCTCTAGAATCCCACACTATTTGGAAATATTTCTGTTTGGTAATATTATATCTAGCGTCGGGACCTAAGTGCTACGTGTGGGTGAGCCACCTCTAGAATCCAAATGGACCTAAGTGCTATGCACGTAGTCACCTCTAGAATCCCACACTATTTGGAAATATTACTGTTTGGTAATATTATATCTAGCGTCGGGACCTAAGTGCTATCCACATGAAGCCACCTCTAGAATCCCCTTTATTGTGATAAATTGAATTAACAAGGCAATTGTGGATACGGTTGCACTCTGAGTTGTTCGTTATAGCGTTGTGTTGCAATATGGAATAGTTGATGATTTTAATTGTATAGTCATATCAAATTTCCAGGAAGCTCTGTTGGTTTAATTAGAATATGTAAATGTATATGTATTGATTATTGAATTATGTGGTTCACATATAACAATGCTTTTGATTGAACTGTAAAGTATTGATAATAATATCAAGGAAGAAAAGAAAAATTGAACTTTTATCATACAACATTTATGGCACTGTGATCCATGGTTTATCATGATAAATTGCACAGTTTTCTGAATTAGCTGAATTGATACTCTATGTAGTTGGAATGAAAAATCTGAGTTGGTTATGGAAGTATAAATATCTTAGCTCTATGAATTTTCCTGACTTTGCGCTACCTTTTGCATGTAGAAAAGAATAGAGAATTTCATAGTGCTCTGAAATTTAAAAAGGACAGCATGCCTAACTGGGCACTGCCGGGACTTTAAAAGTTTTAACATTGAAGTTAGCAGATTTGTCTTTTGTGTCTTGGATAACCCAGAGATTTACTTCCAGTGCACAAGATAGTGATTCTTCTAGGGACTAAGTTCTTGCTTGTCTATGATCTTGGATATTGTTGCTATTCATACCACATGAATCTGCTCTTATGATTCCTCACATTTTCGTCTCTTCTTGTTGTCCCTCTTATGGAGTAATTATCATATATGTTTATATAAGGATCCAAAGAGCATTCAGAACTTGTTCATCCTGTACTTATCTGTTACCTTATTTGTAAATTCTGTGAATCCATGGTATAACTTGCTCGCTCATTGTATTGACTGAATATTTGTTGTGTTGGTTATGAACGATGATCGGAATTAGAAATGAAACAAAGATAAATATTAGAATTTCATGAATTGCTTTTCTGCCTGACTTGCTAACTGTAAAGAGTTGATGAATGATGGAAAGGTTGTTGAATGTATAAACTCTTGCTGTTACGGTATCAAAACATGATTATATAGTAGTCACTTGCTAAGGTCATATTACTGCATTACAGTTGACTAGTGGATATGTGCTCTGTTTCTGAAATTATAACCATTTCCTAAACCTTGCATTTTATGAACCAGGTTTTAACCTTAATTTGAAATAGTATACTATATATTTATGTTTTACGCGAGACATCACTGGGCGAAAGCTCATTTATGTGTTTTTGTGTGGCATGACAGTCCTAGGAAACATTAAAGATACTAAGTCATGGTTGAGAGACGATCTGATATCGCAAGACGGAGGTGCCAAACGAGACCCTTGTACATGTAGATTAACTTAGGAGTTTAGGTGGCAGTTGTAATTCAAATTAAAGTTGGATTGAGTTTTCAGAATCATGTAATAATATTAGTTTACTTATGCTTGTGTTTCTCACTCTGTTTATTCGTGAGTCCTGGTGCGAACCAGGCAGACGTCCGACTGAACTCACCATAATGGATTGGTGGTTTAGTTGGGGCGTTACATGGTATACTATTGATCATTGTAATTTGTAAGCCCTATTTGCTTGAACTCATTTCGTGCGGAATTGAATTGAAATAAATTGAAATATATTTAACTGAACTGAAATCTAGTTAAACAAAGGGGTTGCTCTATGCAGGTCCATTTTTCTCTTTCATGTCCGTATTTTTACCATAATACCCCTAATATTGTTAAGACAAAAAATGGACTTGAAATCATAGGGTTCCATCAGGGAGCATTATGGTAAAAATACGGACCTACAAAAGAAAAATGGACCTGCATGGAGAAATTGCTTAAACAAAACACTATGGCTATATTTACTCCATGAAGGACCTGTTTACTCCTCACAGGACCAAAATGACTATAATAACCTGACATGGTCAAATGCATGGACCTGCATGGCTGCATGAGCAAATTAGTAGGGCAATATGGTCAAATATTGGTCCTACAGAGTAAATGAGTCATGCACGAAGCAACACCTATTTAAACTCATGGCTTAGATGAATAATATTGCTCTATCTCATAATTTTAGTTTATAGCTGTTTTTTTGCAAAACAGCTCTAGTTTACATGTTAAAAACATTGAAAAGGAAAACAATAAATCAATGGTATTTAGATATATCACTAGATGAAAAGGGAAACAAAAGGACATAAAAAGTTTGTTCTCATGTTCATCGTTTAAACTGTAATCCGCTTATCTTTTATGTCCATGAAAGAAGCTCTAGTGATCTGTACTGTCAAATGAGGATTGCTGAGTGCAAACCTATCGGATCTATCCGAGAAAACTACATCTTCCATGTTCTTTACAATGAAAATCAGTGTCGTTTCCCTCAAACCCAAATTGGAGCAAGTGTCAGCTATTTCCAGGATATCAAGAACGTTTGTGGAGTTTAAGGATCCCAGCATCCGGAGCTCGCAGAACTTCTGAAGAAACGGGATTTCATACTTATCCGCAGCCATTGACAGAGAGTACACATGCTTTTCCGCCTTATCCTTACTCAAATCCCCGCTGTACAGAAACTCTAGCAGCGATTCTAGCTGTTCATGGTCGAGTTCTTCCAATGTGATGGTGTCAGATGGAGCGGCTTTGCAGCTGTCGGAATCAAGCATGTTCCTGAATATCTCCGACCTAGCTGCCTGAAAAAAAAAGTTCAGATTTATTACAGACAGGCTCTAACTACACTATGTAAGGAGAAATCGCGCACACCAGAAAACAAACCAGGAGAGCTCTGTGAGCTGGTAAAGCAGATCCATTGTTTCCAGGCTTGACTAGGATATCCGGGTGAATTTGATGCCTGAATGCAGCCACGAATCCGCCAAGAAAGTTCAGTTTCTCGTTTAGTTCCTCTTCCATCTCCTTCATTTCCTTCACCCATTTCAACGCATTTGTGAAATCAAATGATCAACGCATTTCAACGCATTTGTGTGTAAAAGAACACACAAATGATCAAGACATGTCCAAATCTACGTGAGAAACTCAAGAACAAAGAACAAGATCATGCATTAATCTGTCTTGATCACAAGAACAGGGTGAAAGGTCCGCGTTTTGATTGGATAATTTGTGGAAATCGATGTTCCAATATCATGCAGACAGATACCAGCAGGGTTCAGAATGCGGAATGCGCAAGGTTCAATTATGGTAACTTCCTGTTATGGAATATTGCTGCGCGTCGTATTTGTTGTATGAATATAGTCGATGGAATATTCTCAGCTCAGAATTTTGGATAATATCGCAAAGGGTTTGATTTGAAGAGATAAGCATTGCTTGGCGATAATCAAGGAGTTGGAGATATCCATGATTCTTTATTCCAGGCTGTTAACGAACTGAATGAGAGTTATTGTGGAAGAAAAATTCTTCAGTCGTGCGAACTGATGGAGGACACGACACTGAGCTATAAATGGGAAAGCAGCTGCAACGCAAAGCTCGCCGATTTTATTGAAGAACAATTCTGCATCCAGGATTGTATAGAGCAGCGTTAGGCAGCAAGGTCCATAGAACTTCATGATACCTACTCTGGGACATGATGTTTAGTGTAGTAACCCAGCAATAAAACCTCGGGAGAGATGATTGAGCATTCAACTGATAGTATAGCTAGTTAGGCCAATTGGCAGCAAGGGAGTTGCAAATCCACACATAGAGTAGTAAAGATAAGTATTCTGTAATCTGTATCTTTGACTTACTAGTGGATGGTTACTACACTGGGCAAGGCCCCGAGGACATAGATGCGTTGCATCGAACTGCGTAACCAATTGCTTGTGTCATTTACTTTTCTGCACTTTACTTTATTTCATGTTGGAACATCATGATAGGCAGAATCTAGTAATAAGCATTTGGTTATTTTAAGTAGATAGAATTTAAATTGGTATCCGAGCTGAGTCACCTTCTTTTTGTATTCTCTTGCGAGGTTGGTGAGATCAGATCTATCTACGATGTCAGGAAGTGAAGGTGGATCTGTGACAAGGCCTCACATGTTACATGCTGACAACTACAATCTATGGAAGACCAAGATGATGATCTTCATATCTCAACTGGATGATGAAGCATGGAGCTCGATTGAGACAGCCTGGTCTACCCCCACCACAGTGGTTGATGGAGCTACTGTACCGAAACCTCAGCCCTGGACTGATGCAGAGAAACTTTCAAAGAAGTTGAATAACAGAGTACTTAATGCCTTGTTCAATGGGGTCGATGATGACCAGTTTCAGATCATTCATGGGTGCACTACTGCTAAGGCAGCTTGGGATGCTTTGGAAGCACATCATGAAGGAAACAATCCAATCCGTATGATAAGGTTGGGCATGATTAGAACTGAATTCGAGAATCTGAGGATGGGTGAAGACGAATCTGTGAATGATTTCAGTGTAAGAATAAGAGAACTCACGCACAAAGCTTTCCAGTTTGGGAAAAAGTTCAGTGATAAGAAACTGGTTGATAAAATGCTAAGGTCACTTTCTCACAATTTTAACAGCAAAATCTTTGCCATGCATCCTAATATCAACTGGGCGACAGTCACGTTTGCGAAATTGTGGGAGAACTCAGAGCTGCTGAGATGCACCTGAATGATGGAGTTGAACTCCCCAGGAAGAACTTGGCTTTTGCAAGTACGGTTATGAATGCTCAAAAACCGAATCATGTGGGAACATCAGTTGACAAATCCAGTGAGATTGATGATCTGGAACTGGAAGGAATGGATCAAAAACATGTTGCGTTGATGTCAAGGAACTTTGAGAAACTTCTGAAATAGAATAATGAGAAGAAAGGTTTCTACAACAGACCTTACCAGGGAAAAGTAAAAGAGGAGTCTACACAAGCACCTGAAGGATCAAAGCATGCTGGAAAACTTCAATGTAGGGAGTGTGATGGATACGGGCACATAAGGGCAAACTGTACAAATCTGAGGACTACAGTGACTAAAGCTTACAATGCCACGTGGAGTGATGAAGAAGAGGAAGAAGCCCAGAAAAGTGAAAATCAATTTGTCTCATTTGGAGCACGAATTGAGGAAATTGAGGAAACATCTGTGCTCAAAGAGAACGTAGCACCATGTTCCAACATCATGATTATAGAAGATGTGAATGAAGAAATAACAGTCAGTAGCCCAGCTTCATCCGATGTGAGGATCATCAGGAGTAAGGTTGAGGACTTAATTCGTGGTGCTATGCTGGATGAAGAAACCATTGAGGATCTGGATTTACAGTTGAAAGATATGACCAAGAAAGCCGCAGATGCTGAAACTATGAATGAGACACTGAAGCAGAAGTGGTCTGATATGTCGACAAGAGCAAAAAATGCAGAGATATCACTTGAGGTCACTACTAGGAAACTGGAAATTATGACAAAGAGAGCTGAGTCAGCTGAAGCTACAATTCAGAAACTAAACAAAGGCACATCACAGTTGGATGATCTACTTAGTATGGGAAAGAATGCTGGAAACAGATTTGGTTTAGGCTATGATCAAAATGCCAAACCAATGTAACCAGTGATCACAAAGGAACCAATGGTCCAGAAAAGGGATAAGAAAGTAATGTTTGTAGGAACAGTCAATCTGCAAACAATGCTCGTCAAAACTGAAGGATGGAAGGAAACCAGAATAGCTCCACCAAAGTGCTGTAAGTATTGTATGATGCAAGGACATTGTGACTATCAGTGTAGAAGTCTTCTTCGAGATATCATGTTTGGGAAACAGTTTTCTTCATGTCCCGACATGGAACCAACTATGAGAACCAAGCTGACTAAAAAGGTATGGGTTCCGAAAGACTCGCTTAAATGCCTTGTCGTGCACACTTGTTTTAGCGCGTACTCCAGAGATACTTGGTACTTTGACTCTGGATGCTCAAGACACATGACTGGGTCTCGAAAATTTCTGTCCAATGTAAGTCCATTTCATGGGATGGTAAAGTTTGGTGATGGGAAAGTTAGTAAGATAATTGGTAAAAGTGAGTTACAGATCAAGGATCTACCCACTTTTCACAATGTTCTACTTGTGGAGGATCTGACTGCAAATCTGATCAGTATCAGTCATTTGTGTGATAGCAAGTTAACTGTACACTTTGATGATAAAAAATGTACTGTGCGAAATGGGGCTGAAGAAGTATTTATTGGAGGAAGATCGTCAGACAACTGCTATGTTCTGGATCAAGACATCACTTGCCTTATATCCAAAACTGACCAGTCTGATTTATGGCACAGACGACTTGGTCATGCAAACATGAAAACCCTTTCAAAAGTCTCTAGGAGTCAAGTTGTACGGGGCATGCCAGAAGTCTCGTATCAACAGGAAATTACATGTGGACCATGTCAGGAAGGGAAACAGATACGAAAATCACACTCATCCATACTTGATGTTACAACATCACAAAATCTTGAACTACTCCATATGGATTAAATGGGTCCAGTGACCAACTATAATCCTACAGGGAAGAAGTATATCTTTGTCGTTGTGGATGACTTCTCTAGATTTATGTGGGTGGAGTTTTATCTGACAAGATAGAGGCAGTTGGAGTATTCTCCAGATTAGTCACCAGAATCAACACAGAGAAATTCAGTGTTCATCAGAAGGTAGTTCGGGTCCGAAGTGATCATGGGGGTTAATTTGAGAACTCCAAGATTCAACATTACTGTGATGCTGTTGGAATCAAGCACAAATTTTCCTCACCACTTACACCTCAGCATAATGGGATAGTAGAAAGGAAGAACCGTACTCTTCAGAATATGGCTCGGGCAATGCTATGTGAATATGACACTCTCAAACGGTGGTGGTTAGAGGCTGTTAATACTGTGTGCTACACTATCAATCAGGTATATTTGAGACCGTTTTCTGACAAAACGACATATGAAATTTGGAAGGGAAGAAAACCAAATGTTTCATACTTCCATGTGTTCGGAGCTGGGTGTTACATTCTTCGAGATAGGGAACTACTGGGAAAGTTTGACAAACGAGCTGATGTGGGTGTGTTTCTGGGATACTCATTGAACACTCGTGCTTACCGGGTTTTTAATAAGCGCACCGGAGTAGTTATAGAATCAATAAATGTGGTGGTCAGAGATAACTCACCCATTAATGATTCAGATATAGAAGAGGTTGGCCTTTAAGAAAAGATTCAGACTACATCATCTCCAGAATCTATAACTACTCAGGTACCTGATATCAATGTTTCAGATTCTAATGTCTCTTCTGTGCAGCCTAAGCATCAGAATACAGTTCCTACACCAGTACTTGATGTTCCAACATCACACACTCCTGCTGCCCCAGTTGAAAAGGTTTACAACACCAGGAATAATGCACAGCTGGACTATGCTCAACTGAACAAAGGAATACATGTAGCGCGCTCTCATGTTGCTCAATGTTTTCTCTCTCTGGTAGAACCAAAGAATCACAAGGAAGCTGTTTTGGATGAGTATTTGATAGCTGCCACGCAGGAAGAATTGGGACAGTTTGAACGAAATAATGTATGGACTCTTATTCCGCGACCCCCCAGTATCAATGTAATCGGTACCAAGTGGATCTTTAAGAATAAATCAGATGCTGATGGTAATGTCACACAGAATAAGGCCAGACTGGTTGCTCAAGGCTATACCCAGGTGGAAGAGGTCGACTTTGATGAAACTTTCGCTCCTGTTGCTCGGTTGGAATCAGTCCGGATTCTGTTAGCCATGTCTTGTGTTTTGAACTTTACCTTACATCAAATGGATGTCAAGAGCGCGTTACTTAATGGAGTGGTAAATGAGGAGGTGTATGTCAAACAACCAAAGGGCTTCGAGGACCCTTATCTGCCTGATCATGTCTTCAAACTCAACAAGGCACTCTATGGGTTTAAACAAGCGCCGCGGGCATGGTATGAACGACTCACACAATTCTTACTTCAGAAGGGCTTTCGTCGAGGGGGAGTAGATCGGACACTGTTCATGTTCCAACATGGAAATGACACTCTGCTGGCTCAGATATATGTTCATGACATAGTCTTTGGGGCTACTTCCAAGGTTATGGTTGATGAATTTGTTAAGACTATGACTGCTGAGTTTGAAATGAGTATGGTTGGGGAACTGTCGTACTTTTTGGGATTACAAGTCAAACAGATGAGAGATGGACTCTTCATAAATCAGATTAAGTATGCACTTAATTTGATCAATAGATTTGGAATGTCTGATGCAAAACCTATCTGAACTCCTATGTCTACCACTGAAAAGCTAACCAGAGATGAGAAGGGAAAATCTGTGGATATGAAACTATTCAGAAGCATGATAGGAAGCCTTCTTTACTTAACAGCTAGTAGACCAGATATATGTGTGAGTGTTGGTCTTTGTGCTCGGTTTCAGGCGGATCCAAAAGAATCTCATCTTATTGCTGTAAAAAGGATTATCAGATATATACAAGGTACGACTGACTTTGGTGTATGGTATTCGAAAGGTTCAGACTCTACTATTATTGGATACAGTGATTTAGATTGGGCTGGGAACGCTTATGATCGAAAAAGTACTACTGGTGGCTGCTTTTATATAGGTCAGAATCTGGTTTCATGGTACAGCAAGAAACAAAATTTGATTTCACTATCCACCGCTGAGGCAGAGTATCTAGCGGCTGGAAGTTGTTGTTCTCAACTTCTGTGGATGAAACAGATGTTGAAGGACTATGGCTTTGAAGGTGAGACTCTGAAAGTGCTATGTGATAACAAGAGCGCTATAGACATTTCAAAAAATCATGTCCAACACAACAGGACCAAGCATATCGACATAAGGCATCATTTTATAAGGGATCTGGTTGAAAAGAAGGAAGTGGTTCTGGAACATGTTCCTACTGAAGAGCAGTTGGCAGACATATTTACCAAACCTCTGGATGCTGTGACTTTCGAGTATCTGAGACAACACCTCGGTGTGTGTCGAGTATAAGGTAATTCATGAAACCTTTGCTCAAATTGTATAGTTTTTATTTGTTTACAGTTTAGTTGTTCTTTCTTTCCCTATGAAAAACACAAAAAATTAGAAGTGGTAATTTGCTGTGTGATGTTCCAATCTGGAGCACACTCTGTGATGGATTGACTATTCGGCTGAAGAGGATCGATGTTCCAACATGGGGATGACGATTAAATTCTCAACTATGTGGGGTCCAGCTGGATATGTGTGGACTTTCTGTTGGGCCGAAAATGGCATATTTTTGAATTTTGGGAAAAAGGAAATGTGCCGTATTTCTCTTCCCTATTCGCGCGTGAGGAATCCTTCCACATTCCAACACCACAACGACTAAAACTCTTCCAGTCATGTTCCTTCTCTCTCTCTCTCTCTCTCTTCATTCTTCTCCGAAATCAGAGACAGAAAACTCTTCCGCTGCCAAAGGAGAGAAAGAATGAATCTTTTGGAAGGTTGCTGTCGGTTGTGCTTTTCGATCACTGAATCTTAGGTATTCCGATTAACCCACCGGATTTTTCAGAAAGTTTGTTCTTGTTCTTGGTTCTGTGGGTTTAATTTGCAATTGGGAGATTGTGTTGTAGTTTGTTCTTATCGTTTGAGTGTTGAAACTGCTGAGAGTACGGGTAAAACCCCTGCAATTGAGGGTGTGATTCAAACCCCGGTAAACCCTAGTTCCGGTCAAAGTCCGACAAACCTATTTCCCCCGAAACATGGTGGTGACGTTTCCCAGACTAAAAACCCCGATCTTTCGAAAACCCCAATTCCCTCTAACTCTAAAAACCTGGAAAATGGTGAGAAACCCATGGATCTTGTTGAATCGGGTCAGGAAAAAGATGGGTCTACTGGGCTTGAGGTTTCTGGATCCATGACTCAAGAGGAGCATGAGAAGCACTCTAGGAAGGAATTGCAGGCAAATATCAAGAAGGCTGAGGATGGCCTTAAAGTTTACAAATCCTTGGGAAAAGGAAGAAGGAAAGGCAAGGGCAAGACCAGTGTTCCAACATCAGAGAAGTCTAGTCTACCGACTACTGAATCTGTGGTCCCTCTTGAGAATATTATTGAGCCCAGCTCCGATGTTCAAAACCCACCTACTGAGTCTTCACAGGCTCCAATCTTGACAAAAGTTAATCCAGTAAGTGAGACCTCTAATCCTCAGGAAACTGAGAATGAAAGATTGGATGGTAAGCTTGACCCTCTTCTGCATCAAGCTCCTCCACAGCAAGACTCTACAGGTGCACCCTCCAGGAATGATGCGGAGAATGATGCTGATGATGATAACAACCCTTTAGCCATGTTGTTCAATATAGGAGTAGCCATGAAAAACCAGAAGCTAAGAAAATCTGGATCTAAGAGGGAGCCTGCAAAGAAAAGACCAAGGGAGGTTATTGTTGATGAAACTAAGGACAGTGAGCCTGAACCTCAGCCCCAGCGCAAGAACAGAAAGAAAACTGTGGCCACCAAGAGGACTCAACCTTCCAGAAATGCTAAACTGAGAACTGTGACCACCATGAAGATTTTGTGGAGCAGCCAACTGATGAGTTCTTTGAGGAGGTGATGTTGGGACATGCCATCTCTGAGAAGTTCTACTCTGAAGAAGCCAGACAGAAGTATGTGAGTGTCTCTGGCAGAAGGCTGATGGTGGAGGAAGTCTTCAATCTGAACAAGTGTGCTGAGATAGGACTAACTGAGTACTTGGAGCTGATGGACTTGGTGCAAGCGGCCACTAGATTTACAGAGTATGAGCCCACTGTAGTTAAGGAGTTCTACAGCAACCTGATGGCTGAAAATACAGACAGTACTTCTCCTTGGTTTGAAAAGGTCAATGTCAGAGGCAAGATAATCTCATTCTCTCCTTCTGTGATCACTATGTTTTTGGGGTTGCACTCTGATTAGGCTGGAGCTTATAAGTTCCCAGATGAGTATGGCATTACGATGGATAAGTTGGGAATGGAACTCACTGTCGGGTTTGTCCCTGTTTGGCCTTCCTCTAATGTGCTTGCATCCAAGCTAACTCTGAGGTACTATCTTCTATTTCGAATTCTGACTAGCTTTTGGATGCAGACTTCCAACACTACCATTGTAACCAAACAGTATACATTCTATCTATATGGGATTAGGAAGGAGATAGAGGTGAATCTGGGGAAACTGATCTACTCTAGGATTCATAAAGCAGCATTTAGTGTTAGAACCTCTGAGTATATGCCTCATCCTTGCCTTATTTTTGCCTTGCTAAAGGAAGTTGGTGTTGATGTTTCAACGTCAGAAAACTGTATTCAGGTTAAGCTGATGGGTCCTAATTCTGTCACTCTTAAACGTGAAGTTCTTGATCTACCTTGGTCTAGAGAGGATACTGAAGATATGTCTGAGGCAGTTAAAAGGGAACTCAAGATTAAGGGCATTCAGACTCAGTTGGATTACCATCTGAAGCAGATGGAGTATCACTCCGGGAGGATTGTCAAGCTGGAGGAGAACCTGAAGAAATACAGTGAGCAGACTGTTGTGGATGATTCAGACAAAAGTCCAAGCTTCTGAGTGTTGTTTTATGGAGGTCCCTGGGAGGAGTTTGTGGTGCCTTTGGCATATTTTGGCCCCAAGGGGAGTTTATTGGATGTCGCCTTGGATATTTTTTATTTTGGATAATTTTTTTGTTTCTGAATTATCTTTTGGATGACTATATTCCATAACTCAAGTTATTTTTGCTGGTAACTGATGGCTGAATATTTGTCTAGTCGCGTTCTTGAACTCAGGGGGAGTTATATCTTGAACTAGACTGATTCTGATACTCAGGGGGAGTTTTTATGTGAATCTATCTTCGTGTCTGAGATTTATATCAGTTCAATTTTTGCCATTCAATACTTATTGGGTCCACAAATTGCCAAAGGGGGAGATTGAAAGGTCCGCGTTTTGATTGGCTAATTTGTGGAAATCGATGTTCCAACATCATGCAGACAGATACCAACAGTGTTTAGAATGCGGAATGCGCAAGGTTCAATTATGGTAACTTCCTGTTATGGAATATTGTTGCGCGCCGTATTTATTGTATGAATACAGTCGATGGAATATTCTCAGCTCAGAATTTTGGATAATATCGCCAAGGGTTTGATTTGAAGGATAAGCATTGCTTCGCGATAATCAAGGAGTTGGAGATATTCAGGATTCTTTCTTCCAGGCTGTTAACGAACTGAATGAGAGTTATTGTGGAAGAAGAATTCTTCAGCCGTGCGAACTGATGGAGGACACGACACTGAGCTATAAATGGGACAGCAGCTGCAACGCAAAGCTCACCGATTTTATTGAAGAACAATTCTGCATCAAGGATTGTATAGAGCAGCGTTAGGCAGCAAGGTCCATAGAACTTCATGATACCTACTCTGGGACATGATGTTTAGTGTAGTAACCCATCCATAAAACCTCGGGAGAGGTGATTGAGCATTCAACTGATAGTATAGCTAGTTAGGCCAATTGGCAGCAAGGGAGTTGCAAATCCACACATAGAGTAGTAAAGATAAGTATTCTGTAATCTGTATCTTTGACTTACTAGTGGATGGTTACTACACTGGGCAAGGCCCCGCAGACGTAGATGCGTTGCATCGAACTGTGTAACCAATTGCTTGTGTCATTTACTTTTCTGCACTTTACTTTATTTCATGTTGGAACATCATGATAGACAGAATCTAGTAATAAGCAATTGTTTATTTTAAATAGATAAGAATTTCACAGAGTATATATGTGTATATCAAGAACAAGAAAACATACCTTGGAGGCATTAATTAGCTGAAGAACACACTGCATAACTAGGTTGTTTGTCCAGTGTTCCTTTGCCATCACAGTGATCATATCTGTTTGTTACGGTGATTAAGGTTCTTGCTCCTTCATAACACGTGCTGCATATCGTATTTCTCGGAGGCCTCAAAATGAAGGGCATGGAGCTGCAGATTGAGCAATCCATCATTTATCCCGATTTTCGAACCTTCTTTCAAATATTTATCCATCATTTAAATCTGCCTCTTTAAGTAGATTTAATTCAGGACCGGATGAAGAATCATTAACAAGGGCAACAATCATCATTACTTCCTTAATTAAATGGGTTAATTATTAACAACCAATCATAAATATTCCCTTCCCATCTTTAATGATATCCTTTGGAAGGAAAAAATTAAATTGTGGGTCTAATTAAAATTTGTGAAAATTTGTTGATTTTAGTACTAACTTAATTTTAGTTCAAGAGTATTAGATATGAAATTAGTTTTAAGAGAGTGTTATTTTGGGAATTAGTTTCAAAAATAAAGTTAGGTAGACAAAAAAAAAAAAACTCGAAAAAGCCAGTTCTACTGGTGTATGAAACTCTGGAAAAATTCCTCCATCTAATCCTGTAGAAGCTAAGATTTGGATTTAGGGCATCTTGATTAGGTTGATGTAAAAGGTTTGGTGCACAAACTAGGCAAAAATATTGATTATTGGTGTTGGTTAGTGTTAGACATGTCTTTTGGTTATGTCTGTTGATGTTGACCTAATATATTAGGAAATCGAATGTGACTTTCCAACCTCACAACAGCTAAAGTGGTGGTGTGGGATGAATATATGTCAACTAATTTATAATATTCAAGTGAGATATTGTTCCAACTTCCAATACTAGTAGAATATGTTGAATTAATTGAAAGGAGAAATAGAGAATAAAATTATACAAAATTCTCTTTTGAATACATGTCTCTGTAGAGACCATTGACTTATTAATAAAAAATAAAGTTATGGAGCCAGTTGCAAAACACGCGGAAATATAGGGGCGTCTTTGCAAAAGTAGTTTCTTTTCCCCTCGCTTGCTAATTGAACCAAATATGCATTTTCCAGCGACTTGAATCTTCAGCAGCCCTGTCGATCTTCCACCCTCCAAGTCATCGAGTGCCTTGCACTAGTTGGCTGTGACAAGATGAAAGATGACGGCCTTAATGACTTAATCTATTGGCTTCAATCGCTGGCTTCGTTTTGGAGGTGTTTGTGCAGGAAACATCCATCCAAAGTGTACATAAGAGGCCTTTTTCCACTATTTCCCGTCATCACCGAGTAGTTCTGTTAAAAAAAACATGAATGCTCAAGCAAATTTCTTGAAAGATCAAGACAGAGTATTAAATGCTCAAACACAATTATTGAAAGATCAAGACAACACCATAAATGATCAAGCAAATTAAGTAAATAATCAAGACATAACAAATGACGCTTAAGGAAATTGAAAGATCAAGACAAAGCAAGGATGCTCAAGCAAATCGATTGAAGGATCAAGCCAAAACAACAAGTGCGCAAGCAAATTGATTGAAATATCAAGAAAAAACAATAAATGTTCAAGCACATTGATTAAAAGATCAAGACATCATGCAAAATGCTCAAGCAAATTGATTGAAAGATCAAGACAAAACAATAAATGTTTGAGCATAATGATTGAAAGATCAAATAGCACTATCTCAGGTCATCATTTTTTCCATTACAAAACCCTTTACAGGTGATGAAAATCATTTACATCAGTTGTGAGGTTTGAAATTTCCCAAAAGAGATGGGGTTGGATCAACCCCAGGTTACCCCTACCGCCCCCAGAGATGACCCGCATTGCCGCCCCTACATTTTCTAAATGTTTCTCTCTTAGAAGAAGAACATCAAAAGAATCTGTATAAAAATTGGACAAGGAAGAATTACAAATGATTCAAGGAATGTAGTAAGATAATAAAAGACATGAAAAGATCAGAAAATCATAGCCAGATCTTCTCATGTTTCTTTTTTATACTAGTGCACATCAAAATTCAAACCGAAGACCACAACAAAGTAATTAGAAAAAATACCTAACCTTTTCAAAATCAATTCTTGAGGGAGTCTTCTTAGAATTCACCAAATACATACATACATAATTTTTTTTGACAAAAATGGTCAATTAGCTTGGCACAACCATCTGTAACACTTTTCTGAACAATGGCAGCTATGCAAACTTAAGAAAAAGTAAAACTCCCAAATTAGAAACCTGAAGAGAAGAACCAAAGCCATATTTAAGATTAAGGAATAAATTATCTTCCATGAGTACTCGGCAGAATCCTCAAAAAACATTAGTGCATAGAACTGTAAAACAAAGCATCTGATAACAGGAAATACGTCATCCTTCAAGAGGAGCACGATGACTCAACTACTTAAGGAAGTTACCAGGAAAATACATAAGTCATGTGAGGAAATCTTAGCAAGATACAGGAGGTACAGAGTCACGTGATACAAACGTGGGAAGGAGGAAAGAAATGATGAGTCAGCAGAGGGAAAAAGGGCTCTAGGACGCCTATAAAAGGAGACTGCAATCAGCCATTTCAAGTAAGTTCTCTAACTCTTGATACAGAGTTTTATCTTTCCTTTCAATACACGAAATCTCATCATCACACCAGAGCTGCTACCCTCGGGTGGCTCCAGGGGCTTGTTTTGCAGGCTTCAGACGAATAGGTCCCAAGCAAGTCTCATCCGAGGCCTAGGAGCTCGGACATGCAAGCATTCTTAACGAGCATTCTCCATACTTCACCAACCATTCACATATCGAAGCCCTCAGTCACCGGGCAAATGCTATTACAAAGGAGTTTCGACCATTTGTCAAGGATGAAAGCATCTCATTCTCCCAATTGTAGCTAGAGAAGATGATAACACCTCCCAAAGCTCTTATTGTCGAGTCACCTAGACGATAGCATCTAGATAGCTCAACAATGGTGTTAAGAATGGAGAATTGACAAGCTTACTCACATACCCACGATAACGAGAGCATACAAACAAGACATTTGATAAATATAAAGAACTAAGACGATGATAACATACAAATCTCAATTCATACTTGCTACTTCATGATATTGGAGAAAACGATCACGTTCTACCCACGAATCTAGTTATTTATTGCTAACAATCATACGTCAAAAAGGAATCTTCAACTCAAGTATACAATCACATATTAGGGGGACCAATGGTAGCATTACATCCTTACCTAAAAACATAATTGATTGATCATGCAAGTACATAAGATTTCCAATTCTAACAACTCATATTTATCATGACATTTCTCAACTACAATCACATAACCAAGGGGAGAGTTTGTCATCACTCAACCCCTTTCCATAGTCACTAAACTAACTACTAGAGATAACATTACACTACAATCCATCATCATTCCAAATTACACTAGAATTACTCTAAAACTATATTACCTTAAGAACTAATCTACTCTAATTAGTGACTATGAGGCATGCAATTGATATAAAACACAAAGCCCATAACAAATTAAGCAAGATTGAACAATATTCATGCATAAGAATTCAAGTTCATCAAATGATAATCAAAATCCAAAGTTTAAGCATACACACACTCTCAAAATCTCAAGGGAAAGTGAATTCAAATGCTCCCAAGATTAAACTAAGCTATGATACAATACATGAAATCAAACTACTAATCTAAAGGAATTGAAAGCAAGAAAATGGAAGGAAGAAGAGGGAAATTCGGTTTCTACATGGCTCCTCTCGTTTTCCAAAAGGGTGGGATAAGAGTGTATTTATAGCCCCAAAATTCAGCTCAAGGAGGCAAGTGGGCCGTTGGTTTTAGCGACACTTAATTTAGTGACACTTTCTTCAGTAAGTACTTCTGGCGACACTTCCTTCAAGTTTAGTGACACTTTTCTGGGCAACAGTGACACTCTTTCTGGGCAGCTTCTATCACCTTTGGTAAAGTGGCATTCTCGCCACTTCTATGACCAATTCTTCAAGTTCCGAGCATCAAATCATCAACTCTATAGCATAGTCATAGAAGGTCTTCAAAAATTCACATCAAGAAGTTCCAAAATACACACATAAACATAGGAATTTACAAGGTCTAAACATAAAGCTCTAATGATACAATTCACTCTAAAATCCTATGCTTTGTTACAAAATGGTCTTCAAAACAAGTCTCAAATACACTAAAAACTAGAGTATAAATAGGGTACATCACTCAGACACATCCGATATCCGAGGCACCATTTACTGGAGCGGATTTTACCGCATCAGTTGGCATGCCTAGTGGGACCCGACTTGGAGGGTTCTTACTTTCATTCGTCATGACAGACACCACCAAGCGCCGACCTGGTCGGCCTCGCAAGTCCACTACCACTCCGGCTTCGACAGTGGCAAACACAGATAAGGTAATACAATATGAAGAGAATCCCACGCTATTGCAATTGCAAGCTGAAGGGCTGAGACAAAGGGGTACACGTGAGGGAACGCCCGAAGGAGTGCCAGTCATAGAAGGAGAAGGGGATGAGGCCGAGGATAATCCTCAGGAGGTGCCAGGCATGGGGGCACTACCTATGGCAGGGCAAGTAGAGACTGTTCAAAACAATATGAGGCAGAAGGACACGGTTCTAAACAACCCAAGACCGTCTAGGGCGGCTCGGAGCAACCCGAGACAGATGTGAGAGGATTTGTTAGCACTAGATTTCATGATGGCTTACAAGGAGTTATATCAACAATGGATGATACAACATCGAAGAGAGCATGAAAGAGGACCGGCTCTGCCCGCGAGACCGGTGATCGACCTAGAAAGATGGAGCAAGAGAGAAGGATGTTGGTTAGCTCCACCACGATACCTCCAACCGTTCCACCTCTAAGGACAGGAGCAGACGCATGAAACTTACAGCCAAACCATTTGCATGGGAGCACGAGGCAAGGAGGATGGGCATATCCGCCGGGACCGATGTTGCCAGTAGTTTCGTTCGCAATTCCGGGATTCTTGGTCTCTACCTCGGCGAGTTTACCCAACGAGCAGATACCGGCAGGATACTATGACGTGGGAATTTCAGGAGGGTATCAGACCATAGGAGCGCAAGGCCAAAGCTATTCTATGGCTTCGGCTGGAATAGGGGGATATCAAGGAGGACATCAATGAGGATATCAAGGAGGAGTCAATGAGGACAGGTACTATGGAAGCGAAGCTGCTTACCCCCCGGATCCAAACACATTGGAAGCACGCTTAGACAAGCTAATTGGAAGGAATAGGGCGAGACCCTCTTCCCCTTGGATTCCGGAAATTTTGGCCCAACCTTTTAGTGATGAAGTATCTAGTGATGATCATTCGCCATCTTTTAGGCTGATGACAACTAGAAACAAGCTTTAGAATACCAAGGCATCATTTTCCATCAACAGTACACAGTTATTAATGAAAACATGATTTCTTAGACTCCTAAACCGATTATATTCTACATGCAACTACAATACAAATACTTTACTAAAAGCTCAGAAAAGGTATTGGAAAAAGTTATGCAGAGTTATGTGTTTCACTAAGCTGGAGCTTCAATTTGGTTTTGACTCTCTATGCAGCTGTCTATTTATCAACAAAAAGGAGACCATCACTCAACAGCACCGGTAATTTGTAAATGAAACTGCCGAATTCAATTTTCCAGGTAAAACAGGAATCCGACAACTCAAAATTATCTAAGAGGCCAATGCCACTTATGATAAACATGATATTGGGTGTTAAATAATACGAAATGCAGAGTGATCACAAAAGGTCTCATTATCTATGGAGCTACCAGTCAGATAATTTTATGATCTACAGTTAGATGGTTTTTCCACCCCAAAAAACCTCTAGTTCAACTTTGGTAATTTGTTCTGACGTTCTGTCCTCTCAAATTATTTATCTTCAATTTTAGAAAATTAAATTTTTGTGAAGAAAGAACTAGATGGAGACACAAACCAATAGTAGAAAAGAACCATCTCTTTTCACATTATAAACAAGAAACATTGCACATGAGTATTCTGGTAACTACAAAAATATGATTTTAGTGAATCCCTAGGCAGTTCTCTAAGGAATACAACAACTCTGTCATTTACTCAAAGTTAAATTCTTCAACTAAGAAGTCGAAGTCTTGATCCGGCATTGTCGAATAAGACCAACTCGGAGCCCAATTTGGCTCTGAAGTCTATTGTTCTTCATTATGTCCAACTCCACACATATTGGGAAGATATCCACAGCTGCATAAGTTGTGGATTACCAGCTTCATTGCATCTGTGGATATTCCCACTGATCAAAGCTCGAAACTTGTTGTGGTTGTTCGAATCCACACAACTCTGTAGCAATACAAGACTCTTGTAGCCCTAAATCTGAAAATTGATGCACTGCCCATAATCATCTCCCGGTTCTTCTTCTAGAACCACCGTTGAACAAGATGTTTCTTCTTGACTCCTCTTTTTCATCTTCTTGGCAGCAGTGCAGTCACGCTTCTTACCACAACAACATTTTGACTCATTTTCATCACCCGACGCTTGGCCTGAAGTTGACCAAGAGCATACTTGGGTCTGAATCGGTGCCCCACAGGCCACAGTTGCATTGACATGACTGGATTGGGGATTTGGGATTTGGGAATCAGGATTTTAAAAATTGTACAATTGGGAATTGGGATCGGAAAATTGAAATAACAGGAGAGGAGAATTGAACATGAGAGGGAGAAATTGAAAGTTAAAGAGGCAGTACCAGAAGAATTCGGAGAAGAAGAAGACGAGAGGGGAAATTGAAAGTGTGGCGCTGTTAGATGATTAGTGGGGTATTTATAGGAGGGAATGATGGGTTTGTATAACCACCATTCAAAGCGTAAAAAGAAACCCTAATTTCAACCACAACACAAATAAAGCAAGAATCAACACAAAATTTGTAACAGTGCCGAACTGAATCCTCTTTGTTTTTCAATTAATTCGAATCCAATTGTTTCGGTTGGTTTCTATCTTCACCGATTTCGCCAAGCACCAATGGAATTGGAGTCCAATTGAAAAACACAGAATGATTTTGGGGACGAAGAAGAGAAGGATTGAAATTCAAATGAGATAAGAAGAACGGAGAAATGAGAAGATGAGTAATGAGAAATAGAGGCCACAAGGACGTCGTTTATGACGCGTGGGGTTTAAAAAAAATGATAAGGGAGATACCAAAGAAACAACCAAATATCTGTTTAAGTTTACTCTATGATTATTATTCCTTTTCTATTCTAATTATAGTAATAGTTGTTAGTTATTTTCTTTTCTTAGGTAGATTGTTATTCTCATATACGTCTATATAAAGATGACATATTCTATGTAATCATTAATCAATTCAATAATTAATTCAATAGAGATGTATCTTCAAGGTAGGTGAATCTCTAATCAAAAGGTTCAATTGGTTGCTAAGCCGCAAATCAAAAAGGTCATATCCCCCATGAGGTATCGAACCTCATCATATTATAAGTCCGGTAAAATTTTAAATATTTAAAATTTATACTTTTTCTAACATAAAAATTTAAGTTTGTAAATATCGTGTTTTGACCCAAAATTGACTATTTGAAAAACATTACACACTTGATTTTGTCTTTTGTCCAGTCGAGTTAGAATGATATTAACTATAAATGGTTGTGCCAAAATTTAGTATCTCATTCAAAATTTAATATCTCATGGTTGGGTAGTATTTGAATTGGTTGGGTTAAATTAAAATTGTTGACCCCATCCAACATTAATATTTATAATTTTGGAGCAAATAATGTCAAATGAGGTTGGGTCAAAAAATTTATCCAAGCATTTTTATCGATTATAACTAAACATGATATAAAATGGTTATACCTAATTATCTATTTAATATAATGCTATGAATTACTAAGTAAAATAAAAAGGCATGCAAATTTTCAATTCAAAACTAGATTTATAAAAACAATAAACATACATAATAATAATAATAGATTCAGAACTCAAAAATCAATCCTCCAACCACACAAGGTTTAACCAGAAATTAGTTTTGAGCAAAACCAATCCGAAAACAAAAGTTTTGCTCAAAATAAAAAAAATCAAAACCAAAACCCAAAACCAAGCGAACTACACATGGCCTTAGTCTTTTCTTCTAGACTTGAGAGTGTTCATGTTCAAAACAAATCCCTAACATTATTTTGCAAGAAATGATGAGAGAACAAAAAACAAATTTTGGTAGAGTATTACGAATAAGCAATGATAATAACATCGCCAGTCAAAGAATGAGTAGCATACAATAGAATTCAACAAACTGGTGCAAATGAGAGAATATATGAATATCTATCTTTTCATTTACTTTTTTGGGTTATAAAAAGTAATATTTATCACACCCTTGGACAACGTGATTTACATCCTCATAAATCCGTAGGTGTCACGATGATGGAGCCCTGCGGGCTGCGGGCGAGTGATATCGCCTTTTGGCTCCATAAAAGTAGTTCTTACTAATATTTCTTACTAATTAAGTTGATGACGCAAAGTCTATAACAGACTATGAAAAGACTATGACCCTGTTTACTAGACCTTATTTTTTGCTGTACTGAACTGAACTGAACTGGACTGAACTGAACTGAACGGAAATAAATTTAAATTTACTGAACTGAACTGAAATAAATTTAAATTTACTGAACTGAACTGAACTGAATTGAAATAATTTTAAATTTACTGAACTGAACTGAACTGAATTGAAATAATTTTATATTTACTGAACTGAACTGAACTGAAATAATTTTAAATATATTGGACTGAACTGAAATAAATATAAATACATTTTTATATTATTTAAATATAAAAACACGTTGAGGTGATATAATTTGAACTGAATTGAGTAAAATATCATCAAATTATAATGCAGATGATATGAACTTATTTAAACTGAACTGAATTGTTCTGAACTGAATTAAACTAATCTAAACTGAACTAATTCCAAATTGTCATGTAATGAAGACATATTACATTTGGTTGAATCGATTTAAATGAATCACGATTCAAATAATTATATTAGATGTATAAAAAGTAAAGGTTATGGTATATTAAAGAAATATATTGGCCCTGTCCAATAGGGCTTATTTCCAGCACCTACCAGCACCCTCCAACACTTGTCACTATTCACATACAAGAAAGATTTATCTTTTTTTAAAAAAATAAAAAATAACTTTTCTTTAGAATAAGTTTCAATATGTTGTGTACGAATTAATCATTCTTTAAATATATAGTTTCATAATAACTGGACTGAACTGAACTGAACTGAATTTTTTTTTAAATTTACTGAACTGAACTGATCTACAGATAATCTCTGGTAAACAGGGCCTATATCTATAACATCAAATACTACACAAACATATTCCTATTTTAATGTTGGCATCAAGCGTTCGAGTTATCTTGTCTATATCAAATAATTACCCATCATCATCATAATGATCTTGACAATACCTACGGAGAATATACAGACATTCTTCATCCTCATTTTCTGTACGATAATCAACATCCTCCTCATCGTCTTTTACATTGTCATCCTCTTTTTCCATATCTATCACGAGAGAAGTTTTGCACTGATCATATGAAATAGTTTCAACCCATTCGTCGGCATTGGAAAGATCATATATAGTTGTCTCCATCCAACAACACTCAAGAACGAACCTTGTCTTACAAAGGTTTTTTATAGAGAAGTCACTATCAAAAGTTTGATATGAATCATTTTCTAAGCAATAAAATACCCCATAATTTTTATATAAATTAGGATAAAATAATTTGTTCCTCATATAGTCTCGTTTGCATTTTTTTGCATAGGATGTTTTGTCGCTTAGAAAGAATGTGTATTCTCCGATGTCAGTAACTTCATTCCATACCATTCTCAATTCATCCAATTTACGAACCCTTGTAGTGTTTTCCATGATCAAATTGCAAACTATAACGAGTTCATTGTCGCATTCTAATAGGTAGTAATCAACACCTCTCAATGGTCCTAACCCTTCATTGCTAATTGATAATTTCCATGAACGGGTTATGGGATCAAGAACTCCTATCAAACGGGCGTTTTGACATAAAAAATAAAACTTATTGTTGTGATAGATTGGATTGGTTTCTTCTGCATGAAACAATCCCCGAGGAACAGTACATAGAGTGCGCGTCCAATCTTTTAATCCGTGGCTAATAGTAAAGACGCCAAACTTTTTTTTAGGGTAACTTCCATATACTCTCAATCCACAAATTTGCCAGTCTTTGGATGTTGGAGCGGAAGTAATGGTAAAACTAGTGAAACTGAGACCGCTAAGAGGCAAGTTCGGCAAATTAATTATGCACTTGGAGAAGGGACTCAAAAAGAAGACCTCACATCCTCTAGTCATCAATAGCCATCCATCTTTAGAACAGAGAATCGAAGCACCACGCATATGAGGAATGTCGATATTAATGTAATTGTGATTATTCGCTAATGGATGGTAAAGTCTGAGACTAGACTCCGTACATTTTTTCTGAATTAGCCATTGTGCACCAAAACACTCACGATCCTTTATGTAATTGTCCACAGCGAGTTTCCAATGTTTACATACGACTCCAAATTTCTTAACATCATTCATCGTTAATGGCTCTAGCTTCAATAGGACTAGCCATAAGATATCTAGAGGAATATCAGAGCTCCAACCTTTAACTTCCCTCATGCTGGCCAATATTATCTATTATTCTTGTGTTTTATCCTTATGGCCAATGCTCGTATGATATGTATATATATATATATAGAATATGAGGCAAGTAGATACAAAAAAATCCAATTATGAATCATATTTCCTTTTTCTTATGGAATTTGGATTTGAACTTCCAATTTTATAATAATAATGAGTTTTTATAATCCGATTCCAACAAGGAAAAGTTCTTAAATTAAATATGATTATTTATGATTTTTCGAAGAAAAGGAAACACATGTCCACTTGCTGCGCTGGAGTCTGGAGATGAAAAATAGGACTTTAATCCACTTTTCGCAAAAAAATGAATTCTTGTTACAAATTCGTACTACAATTTCGAATATGAAGGGGATGAATATGCATTCTTATGAATACGTGAATCATGTTTTAAACGTACATAAATTAATTCGACATCTTACACGGATGCCTGGAGGAAACAACACTTGAAAAAAAATGACCTAATTATAATGAATGGAAACAACTGAATTTCATTTGGTTTTTTAGGCTTATTTCTTTTCCACTTCGACACTTTTCCTAGTTGAAGTAACCCACACGCCATCTTCGTGATCGACACATGCAATAATCCACTTCAAACTAGCATCATCTTCTAATAGCTTATCTACATCAAATTGGGCCTCTAATGGAGTAATGTCGTCATTGCAACTCAATTCATCTTTAGAGAAGTCATTGACAAAACTCTTTTACCTTCAACAACAACTTCCCACCGAGGATCCACCGGATCTTTAATGTAGAACACTTGATTGGCTTGCACGACAAGAATGAAAGTTAACAGTCGACCCTAATCTTGAGCGATCGACTAGAGTCATATCCAAAGCTTCGCGACGAGTTCCCATTTTTCATCGACCCATTGACACTTGAAAACAGCAACCTTCAATTTCACATAGTCCAGCTCCAACATGTCTGTTATAGTCCCATAGAATACTCCACCCGAAACCTCATCTGCAGTCGACACACCGCTATTTTGAGAAACACCCTTATCATCCATCGATTTAGTACCAAGTGTGTATCCGTTGATGTCATACCCACCATATGATGCTACCGTCCCAAGTGGTCTCATAGCCAACCATTGCACATTTTACGAATGTTCTCCACCACTTTGTACATGATGTTGAAGCCACGAGGAAAACGTACTTGTGTGTTCTTTTAGCACTTCCTAATCATCCAAATTCAAATTCAAAGCCTCCCTTACCTCCTTCATTTGTAATTCAATGTACGACCTTATTTCGTTATGGTTACGAAGAACCAATAGATGAGCTGCTCTTAGATCTTCACCGAAAAAACTAAACAACTTCGTGTACCTCAATCCATGACCTTACAACCTCCAATCATGCCTTGAAGTAGGAACACCAACAATCTCAACACCTTTTAAATAGTTTGTAGCAAACTCAATCACCTCTTCTGCAAAATAGCGTTGCACTATACTCACGTCTGGTCGATAACGGTTTTTGATAAACAACTTGAAAATATTCATGTACCTCTCAAATGGATACATCCACTGTAAAAATACCAGTCCACATAATTTGATCTCCCGCACCAAGTTAACAATCAAACGGGTCATGATGTCAAAAAATGAGGGGGGAAATACATCTTCAATCTACACAATACTTCCACCACCATGATTTGTCCAACCTCGAATGACTGTTTTTTTTTGGCATATGGATTTTAAAAAATAGCATAGCTTAGAAATCGTCATTCTTACATGAGTTGGAATTGAACCTTTGATTGCTATTACATTCAACTCCTGCATCAAATTATGACAATTGTGCGACTTCATTCCCGCCAATTTAAGCCCAGTTGTCGATACACATGAACTAATATTGGACGAATAACTAGTGAGAACCTTCACCGACTTAAAGGTGTTACAAAAACTCTCATGGTATAACAAGCAGGTGGTAAATAAGTATTTTCTCCTTTCTATACAGGTGCAAGTGAAGATCTTGATCTCAATTCCACTAGATCAAGCATTGCCTTCAATCCATCTTTGGTTTTACCGGGGGTGTTCAAGAATGTCCCAACCAACGCATCACACATTTTTTTTTTCATCTACAAGTATTGTTATTTTAATTCTCCATCTTACCAAAATTATGTTCAGTGCCCTCAATCTTATTAAGAATCTCAATGCCGGTAGGTGGTATTGGTGCATGATCATTCTCAACCTTCCCGTTAAACCATTTTTAGCACGTCTCCAAGGATGTGATTCAGGCATGGATCCTAAATGTATGAGATAAGCTGTTTTGCCACCGTTTTTAAGTTGGAGGTGACTAGTTTTATTCTGACATACATGATATGCTTTGTGACCCTTAACTAAATAACCGCTAAGGTTTCCCGGTGCCAGGAGATCATTAATGCTCCACATCAACATACCTTTCAACTTAAACTTTTCATCCACTCGACTACCATCAATTGTCTATACTCCATATGTAAATAGCGATGCCAGTTCTTCAATAAGGAGAGCTAGGTATACATCAATGTCATTTCTCGGTTGTTTTGGCCCTAATATCATCGTAGACAATAACACGTATTTTTGCTTCATCATCAACCGAGAAGGTAATTTGTAAATAACCAATATCACAAGCCATGAACTACGTGTGCTGGAAGATTGCCATATGGGTTCATACCATCAGTCGATAAGCCAAACCGCAAGTTGCGGGGTTCGTTCTTAAACTCGGGGTACAAATCATCCATTTTTTCCACTACTCTACATCTGAGGCATGCCTAATGATGTCACATTGTCACCTCCATCTCGAACCCTATCATTATACCATGTAAACAATTTTGCTTCATTGGAGTTTGCAAATAACCGTTTCAACCGAGGCATAATCGGGAGATACCATATCACTTTTGCCGGTATTTTCTTACTACTGGTAGTACTTTCTTCGGCACCTACTTCAATTGATCCCTCAGTCTTCAGTTTGTACCTGGATTCCCAACATACGGGACAAGTATCCAGATTTTCAATCCCTTTTCCTCTATACAATATACAATCATTAGGGAATGCATGAATCTTCTTGAATTCCATCCTCATTGGACACAACAACTTTTTCGCAGCATAAACTCGATCGGGTTACTTTTTATCCACCTGAAGCAAATCCTTCACCGCCCCCAACAATTTGCTTATCCATTTATTGATAAAACCGTCCGTCGCCTCCAAATTCATCATCACCAAGGTTGCCGACAATATGAAATTCTTTGAACCCTTATATAATGGTGTCTGTTTATCACACAACATCGCCGCATGCAAGAACGTCTTGTTTTCCAACAAATTTCATAGCCACATCATCCACCAATTCTTGTAGATCTTCATCATACACTAAATTTTGACTATCAAAATCAAACTCGGGAATATCGTTATTGATGTATCTTCTCCATGCCATCACCATTCGTTACATGTCGGATCAAAACTTCGACAAATCAAATGATCCCTTATGATCATTTCATCTCCAAAAAATGCATTATTTTTACAATCTTTGCAAGGACATCTAACACTCTCTACTCCTTTCATCCTTGCATTGCAATACCAAGGTTTATAAACTCTTCAATCGATTCTCGGTACTGAACGAACAACCTTTCATTAGCACCAGAATTTCATGACGGTCCATTGTCAATCGATAACAAAGCCCTATCTGATGATATCAGCCCAACACCGACTTGGGCCCAAGGGGCCACCACCGGGCCGACCCGGGATGATGTAACACCTTTGGGTGAGTAAGCACGTCAGTCCAAGGGAAGGGGCAAGACTTAATCCCAAGTAACGACAAACCCCAGTAGTCCAAGACTTAATCATGCGGAGCAAGTCTCAATTATATACACAAAGTCCAATAGTGAATCAGTTATGTGAATTTTATCTCTCTATACTTTCATTGAAAGTTTTTCCGTACGTTTCCTACTTCTTCCAACCCCATCTCATTGTCACACCAGAATAGTTACCCCCGGGTACCTCCTGGGTCTGTTTTGCAGGTCAGTCGGGACTAGCGACCAAGGGAGGCCCGGCCTGCGTGGGAGACTGGTGACTTTAAGCTGTATCACTATGCAATAAAGATTCTGCATATACTAGCTTTGTCGGATTTCCGTCGAATTGTATGACTTTTGTCTGTTCTTCGGATGATAGGGATATTTTTGTGAGTTTCTCAAGAGTGTTGTAACTGATCCCGAAGCCTCGAGAATCTCTCTATGGGAGATTGCGAGGGATATGAGAACAATGGCGTTGTTCAACGATTTTTCGGTGACGTTGTTGATGGCAGGTTTTTCCTGCTTCTGATTTGAGCGTCTACTACTGAAATAAATTGATGTTGTGATTTCACACGAAGGATGAGTGGCATCTTCAGCCCCGCAAAGGCGTACCTCCAATATCTCTTTAATTTGTTAATTGGTAAATTTGTGGGTCTGATTGTAATGTACGAAAACTTATTGGTTTAATACTAGTTAAATTTTAGTCCAAGAGTTCTTGGAATTTATAATGTGGCTTCAGCATGTATATAGGAATTCAGCATGTTTTGAAATTAGTTTCGAAATAGTGTTATTTTGAAATTTAGTTTGAGAGATAAATTTATTTAGGCAAAAAAAATCCTTCATAATTTAGGGAGAGGTTCAATACATTCACTTATTTTAATTCAAATTTTTACTCAAAATCCGGATCCTTAATTCAAGTCTAATCCTACGGCTTACCATTTTTGTCCACTCTTTCCACTATTTTCCTTTTACAACATTATCTTAAAGTAAAAAGTTATCTTCCTTCTATTTTTTTTAGATTTAATGGTATTTGATGGCCCCTAAAGTTGTGAAAAAAGATGATTTATGCTTTCTAAAAAAAAGTGCAGTATTCATGGCCCCTAAAATCAAAAGTGCTTCATTCATAGCCCCAAAACCAATTCCGTTATAACTTTGAATTCCGTTTGGGGTATTTTTGTAATTTACAAATTTTATTCTTTAAAATTAAAAACTAAAAACTAAAACATGATAATGAACAAACGCAAACTTTGAATATTCATCAAACCAAATACTGCATTTTTTAGTTCGCGTCTTGATTTTTAAATTCAAACTCAAACTTTGAATATTTGGAAAAATCAAGTTCTGCATCTTTCAGTTTGCTTTTTTCCAGAATCCAATTTGTTTGTTCGTCTCCTCTAGGCTCCAGTTAATCCAGTCCCCGATGGGTACGGCAATAATTCCAATTCAGCCGGAGAAGATGGCAACAGTCTCTACCACGCTATCCAAATGGAGATTAACCCGGACTGACAACTCAGATGCACCGGAAAATAGCTGCAACTTCCAGGAGCTTCAGCAAATCCGTCGGCCGGAGCTCCTGCGGCATCTTCCGAGTACCCATGAGCATAAACGGCGAGCATAACTAGCCCCAAATTCTCTCCATCGGCTCCTACCACCATGTTGAAGTATCAAGATTCGGGACTGATGTTTAGCACTGGAAGGCTGAGACTTGGAGTTTTACATTTCCTTAATTGAGGTTACAGGATTAGAAGTTCTGATTGTGGGCTTTCGGGTCAATTAGCCCAAGTCAACAGAGTTTAAAGGTAGTCAACATTACCGTTGAACTAGCCGTTTCAGCTCTGATCTTCTTCCTTCTTCTTCCTCCTTCCTTCTGTTTCTTTTGTGCTTATCCTACTAGTTAGTTACAACTGCTAATCAGTTGAGACAGTTAGAGTCAAAGCAATTAGTTGACTGATGTATCTTAGCTACTAAGCTTTGTAGGCTATAAGTAGGAAATGTAATCAGTTACAAGATCAGAACTTTGAATGCTAAAGATGTGAAATAAAATTGTTTCTTCTCCGCCTCGTTAATGGCGTTTTTTGTTGTAGTTTCTGGTTTATTTTGCATTCGCAATATGGTATCAGAGCAGCGTTGTGGCTGTCTTTGTTTTGTGTAGCCTCGATCTTGACGATCTGTGAGTTTTTGTCTCGATAATCTTGGTGTTTTCTATCAAAAATGGCGAATTCAGGTGGAGGCCAAGGTTCTGGCGGTTCCGGTGGAAATAACAACACCGGAGGTGGCAGTGGAGCGTGGGGTCGTGGAAACGGCTCACCCTGAAACGCCGGAGGAGCAAATGGAGGTGCCGGAGGTGGTACTGGAAACGGAGGCGGCGCTATCGGAAATGGAGGCGTTCGAGGTGTTCGTGGTGGCGTTGGCAATCTGGAGCTTCACCACTCCGAGTTTCCTGGTGTCGTCTTAGTCACGAAGCTGTTAAATGAACGCAATTATGCGCAGTGGAGCAATGCAATGAGAATTGCTCTCGGATCGAAGGAAAAGCTGGAATTCATTGAAGGAAAAATTCCTAAGCCTGCAGAAGGAGATGAGCTGTATGATAAATGGAGAAGAGTGGATTTCATGGTCACTTCATGGCTGCTGAATTCAATTTCACCAGAGATTGCTGAAGGTTTCATGTACGCTTCTGGAGGAGCGATTGCCATATGGAAGGAACTTGAAGAGCGTTTTGGCATACCTAATGGAACACAGATTTATCAACTGCAGAGAGAGATCTGTTCACTGAAGCAAGGTAGCAGTTCCCTTGCTATTTACTTTGGCAAAATGAAGAGTTATTGGGATAAGCTAATTTCTGTTGATGTTGTTCCATTTTATGGCTGTGTTGTTTGCACTTGTGGTGCTGCTAAGAAAACAGCTGAAAGAGAAAATAGAGCTAGAGTCATACAATTTTTAATGGGGTTGAATGAAGAGTATGATAGCATGAGAGATTTTGTGCTAGTTATGGAACCTTTGCCACTGGTTACCAAAGTACTTAACATGATGATACAAATAGAAAATAAGAGAAGTGTTCAAACTGTGTTTGCTGACAGTGTTGATGTGAATCAGACTGCTTTCTTTGTGAATTCTGGTACTGGAGATAAGAATGGTTATAGAAAGAAAAAATTTGAGACTGGTAGAAGGTCTCTGAAGTGTGATTATTGTCAGAAGGATGGACATACAAAGGAGTATTGTTACAAGATCATTGGATATCCTGAGAAGTGGAAAGGGTCCAGGGATTCTAGAGTGAGGTCTTCTGGAAGGAATTATGCAAACAATGTTGAAACTGGTGATGAAGATAATGTTTCTTTGAATCAGTATGGTGGAAATGCTGTAGTCCAGTATGGAGGAGCTAATCAACAATATGGTGGGATTGCTCAACCATCTACTTCTCAGAATCAGTCACAGGCTGATGGGGGCAGTCTGAGGACTATAATTCAGCAGGAGTTGAGACAGATGTTTAAGGGGAAAGCTAAAATGGAAGATGACCAAGTGATGGTCAATTTTGCTCACTTTGAAGATTTTGCAGGTATGAGTACCTTCTATGCATTGAGTTTGCTAGATTCAGGTTTTCATGATGCTTGGATTCTGGATTCTGGAGCTTCTATGCATATGTGTTCAAGTGTTTCTTTTCTTGATTCTTTTGAAAAGCAGCATGATTATGTTCCTGTATTTTTACCTGATGGCACTGTGAAGTCTGTTGAGCACATTGGAAAGGCTGTTTTAGATCAGAGTTTACATCTTGCTGAGTGCTTGCATGTACCTGGTTTTAAGTATAATTTGTTATCAATCAATAAGCTGGCTGTTGACAGAAAATTGGTTTGTCTATTCTATCCAACAATGTGTTGTATTCAGGACCTCTTGACTAAGAAGGTAATAGCAGTTGGAAGAGTGGAGAAGAAGTTGTACATACTCAGCAAAGAGTCTTTTGATCAAGATTACATACAAGGCAGAATTTTGGATTTGAAGAGGAGTATCTGTGATCTGAGAAAGGTTTCTTTGAATAAGCATCAGTGTAATGCAGTGATTAGTGTTTCTAATGATGTATTGTGGCATCAGAGGATGGGTCATCCATCTCTGATTACTCTTAGAAAACTACCTGTAGATAAAGCAAGTAGTTTTGGAGATTGTGTTTGTGATGTATGTCATTTGGCAAAACAAAGAAGGTTATCTTTTAATGAAAGAGATCATTGTGCAGAAAAATGTTTTGATTTAATTCACATGGACATCTGGGGTCCTTTTAGACAGAAGTCAATTTGTGGTGCTTCATATTTTTTAACCATTGTGGATGATCATTCCAGATGCACCTGGGTGTTTCTGATGGCTTCCAAGTCTCAAGCTAATGGGATTTTTCAGGCATTTGTAAAAATGATACACACTCAATTCTCAACTCTTATCAAGACTGTGAGAACTGATAATGAGACTGAGTTTTTGAGTGGGAATTTTCAACAGTTTTTAGCTCAGAATGGGATTGTGCATCAAAGAAGCTGTGTCTATACTCCTCAGCAGAATGGAGTAGTAGAAAGAAATTAGCAGCATTTACTGCAATTGGCTAGAGCTCTGATGTTTCAATCTTCATTGCCTCTTAGATTTTGGGGAGATGCAGTTCTGACTGCAACATATCTGGTAAACAGATTGCCTACCAGTGTCCTTAAGTGGAAAACTCCTTATGAAGTGTTGAATAGAAAGGTTCCAGATCTTCAACATCTTAGAGTTTTTGGCTGTATATGTCATGCAGCCAATACTGATCCTTTTAAACACAAGTTTGATCCCAGAGCCAGAAAAGCCATTTTTATTGGCTATTCTCCTAAGCTTTTTGATGTTTCTGAGCAGAAAGTGTTCCATTCCAGGGATGCTATTTTTCATGAGTCTAGTTTTTACTATGCTCCTGGCACACAGTCTTCACCTATTTGTCTTCCTGTTTCTGCTGCTGAAAAGGACCGGGTTGCAGTGCCTTCTACTGAACCTCAGTCATTAAATAAGTCTTTATCTTCTAATCATCATACTGGGCCCACTGATGATGAACTTACTGATCATGATGAAGATATTGACTATGAGGGAGACATGATTCAGATTACACCAGTCTCTCTTCCTCCAAGAACCAGGAAGAAGCCATCCTGGATGAAAGATTTTATTGTTAACAACACTACTCTTGATGCTTCTGTGTTGGTGGAGCCTGAGTCTTATCACCAAGCTTGTGCTCAGAATGAGTGGATTGTTGCTATGCAGAAGGAACTTACTGCTTTAGAGCAGAACCATACATGGGAAGTTGTTCCTCTTCCACTAGGCAAGAAGGCTGTGGGATGTAGATGGGTATATAAAGTGAAAAAGAATCCTGATGGCAGTGTTGAGAGGTGTAAGGCCAGGCTGGTTGCTAAGGGTTATACTCAGAAACTTGGTGAGGATTATAATGAGGTTTTCTCTCCTGTGGCAAAGGTAGTTACAGTCAGAGTTATTTTTGCCATGGCTGCATCTAAGGGATGGCAAATACATCAATTGGATGTGAATAATGCTTTTCTGCATGGAAGCTTGGATGAAGAAGTCTATATGCAGCCTTCCATCCTCCAATCATAAGTGTCTTCTCAAAAAGTCACTATATGGTTTAAAGCAAGCTAGCAAACAGTGGGATCAAGCTTTTTCAGCTGCACTGTGTGAGTATGGTTTCACTCAATCATGCCATGATCCATGCTTATTCATTCAACAACATGAAGGAAAATTTCTGGCTCTTTTGGTGTATGTTGATGATGTTCTTGTTACTGGGAGTTCAGAACAAGATATTACAGCAGTTAAGTCATTTCTTGATGAAAAATTCTCAATAAAAAATCTTGGTGCTGCTCATTTCTTTCTGGGAATTGAGGTATTGAGAGATAACACTGGCATTTATCTTCATCAGCACAAGTATATCATAGACTTGCTGGATCAAGCTGGGCTAACAGGTACAAAATCTTTAGCCACTCCTCTTCCTCCTGGAACACAGCTATCAGAGGATAAGACTTCACTTCTTTCTGATCCAAGTCAATACAGAAGATTGATTGGAAAGCTACTATACCTAAATTTTACCAGGCCTGACATTAGCCATGCAGTTCAACACCTAAGTCAGTTTGTACAATCCCCTACAACTGCACAGTTCAAAGCTGCAATCCATGTTTTGAAATATCTCTCTGGGTGCCCCACTCTTGGCTTGTTCTACTCAGCCAATTCTTCTTTTTCTGTGAGAAGTTTTGCTGAGGCAGGATACTCAAATGTTCCCTCAGCTTCTTTGCAAGGATTCACTGATGCAGATTGGGCTGCATGCAAAACCACCCGAAGATCTTTAACTGGTTATTGCATTTTTCTTGGAGATTCTCTTGTCTCCTTGAAGACTAAGAAGCAGACTACTGTCTCTTGCAATTCTGCTGAAGCTGAATATAGAAGCATGGCAGCTGTCACAAGGGAACTTCAATGGTTGGATTTTCTGCTCTCTGATCTTTCCTTCAAGGTTCCTAAGCCTATTCCTCTGATGTGTGACAACCAAGCAGCTTTACATATTACTTCAAATCCAGTATTTCATGAACGGACTAAGCATATTGAAATAGATTGTCACATTGTGAGAAATCAGTTCTTAAAAGGTTTTCTTGATCCTCAGTTCTTGTCAACCAAATGTCAGCTAGCAGACTTCTTCACCAAGGCTCTAGCTGCTACACAGTTCCATGGATTTCTGGGCAAGTTGGGATTGGCATTTTGCCCATCTCCACCTTGAGGAGGGGGTGTTGAAGTATCAAGATTCTGGACTGATGTTTCTGGACTGATGTTTGGCACTGGAAGGCTGATGATTGAACTAGCCGTTTCAGCTCTGAACTTCTTCCTTCTTCTTCCTCCTTCCTTCTGTTTCTTTTGTGCTTATCCTACTAGTTAGTTACAACTGCTAATCAGTTGAGACAGTTAGAGTCAAAGCAGTTAGTTGACTGATGTATCTTAGCTACTAAGCTTTGTAGGCTATAAGTAGGAAATGTAATCAGTTACAAGATCAGAACTTTGAATGCTAAAGCTGTGAAATAAAACTGTTTCTTCTCTGCCTCGTTAATGGCGTTTTTTGTTGTAGTTTCTGGTTTATTTTGCATTCACAATACACCACGAAAAACATGATCGATGAGCACAAATGGAGATTTCTGGGTATCCTACTGAACCGAACATGGGCAAAAGGCCTGAATCTGGAGGATTTTCTAAAAGTCGTTCAGCCGCTCGAGTCTCGGGTGAGAGAAGCCTTCCCGTTCTGACGAGTTCGTCAAGATGCTGGTCGTCTACGACTACTTCATCATCGAACTGTTTCAGAAATTTGGGGAATCGTTGAAACTGATTCGGATGATCCATTTTCGGATCAGAGGGGAATAACAATGGTGACGATTGAAAGTCAACGGAAATCGAATTTGGGCGTCGGTGTCTGGACGAAGGTGATGATGATCCATCTTTTCTTTTTAATTTTTAAAGAATAAAATTTTTAAATTACAAAAATACCCTTAACGGAATTCAAAATTATAACAGAATTGGTTTTTGGGCTATGAATGTTGCACTTTTAATTTTAGGGGCCATAAATCATCTTTTTCACACTTTTAGGGGCCATCAAATACCATTAATGTTAAGGTGGAGAAGATTAAGATTGCAGTGCAGTTGCATGGCTTTCCAGGAGAATACTTCTGTCCAAGGGCTGCTATTAAAGAAGCTAATCATGCAGGTGAAGTCATTGATGTGGACGTGGATGTTAGGCCAGCTGAAGATATCAAATATCAGAGGGCAACTATCTGGGTAAAACCAGATGATCCTCTGATTTCTGGTTACTATGCAAAACTTGTCTCAGGAGACACTGTCTGGATTGGGATGAAATATGAACGCATGCATCGGTTCTGTAGAAGGTGTGGAGTAATCGGGCATCTCTTACATCAATGCCCTATTCTATGTGACAATGAGCTGGATCACTTTATTGAAAGCAGATTTCTGCACCACAATGCAGAAAGGGGTACGGATGTCTTTTATGATCCAAACAAGGTGATGTTTCCGGCGTCCATGAATGCACACAGGAACTGGCCGGAGAGGAGGAATATGAACATCCCGGCAAACTACATGGACACAAGGTGGCAGAGATACAGGGAGCTGGCAGATGCTGATATTCAAGAAGGCTATTGCGCGAGGTTCAATGGAACAAGACTTTCTGAATATGCTGGTGAATGTGCCAGAAAATCAGATGAACTTGGGAGAGTTTTTTCTACAGCATGATCAAGAGATGAATGATGATGCTCTTAATATGATGGCATGAGAAGTGTCCAATGAAACATTGGTAGAGATTGATGAGCAATTCTGGGCTCCTTTGCCTATTGAGGAAGCATTAGAAGTTGAAGAAGGAGCTGGTGCTCCAGTGGTGGCAGCAGACATTCCCGTTATCTCAATTTCCTCTGATGAAAGCTCTAGGTCAATTTGGGATAGTATTGCCAGACCTAACTCAGATTCTTTCTCGGATTTCTTATTAACAAGGAATGGCAGTCTGCACATGGAAGATGAGAGCACTAAGGAAGAGGTGTCTGAGAGTTTGATGGGGGATAATTCCTCTGTCAAAGATAGTGCTGAAATAGGATCGGATATGAGCTTGAGCCCCAAAAATGGTTCTCCGAAGAGTATCTTTGAAATTGGAGAACCTAGTCGGCTCGCTTTACCTCGACGAAGATCGGCTTCATCTGATGCAAGCTCTGCAAGTAGTGCGGGATCGACTGTGAGTCTTAGCGGACAGAAAAGGAAGAGGAACAGAAGGGAGCCAGTGAAGAAGAACCAGCCCCCTCAAGTAAGGGTTAGCAGAACTCTGAAGAAAAGAGTTCCGGTGTTCCGTCGCAAGGAGCTCCTCAGAACTCTGAGCTGGACGAATGTAGAAGCAGAGCATGGAAGGAAAAAGACAAAGAAGATAGCTTCAACGAGCACCAGCAAACCAGAAGGAGACCATTTGCAGGGGGCAGAAGGTAGGAGGGTCCCGGTAATATGGAGAGGTCCTTTCTCTAACGCTGCTGTGTCGGAACCAACCCAGGAAATCATAAGAGGAACGAGTGGGAAAAGAGCCAGGTCATCTGACCCTATAGATGATTTTGTGGTTGGTGATTCTGGGGCAGGACTGAGAAAGAAATCAAAAGTTGGTTTAATACAGGAAGGCTGGAGATCGATTGATGATGAAGGAAGAAATAATAGGAATGCTCTGAGTCATGATGAGGACGAGGTTAACAGTGTGATCAAGGAGGTCATTAGCTCATCACCTGGAGTGGGGAGCGGTCAGACTCCTTCGGTATTGCCTGAAAATGGAGCAGTCCAAAATGAAGAAGTGGTTGCACAGAATGAAGCTGTTCAGGATGAAGGAGCAGTTTTAGAAGATGATGTAGTGCTGGGAGATGGAGCTGGTATGGTTGAAGAAGAGATGGAGGATCCCAGGGGCACTGAACGTAGTGCACAGAGGCGGAGGCTAAAATTCTGCTTCTTTTTTAATCTGAGGTCGCAGGGGGCTGAACCAAATTAGGCCCCGGGGGGGCCATGAGTCTCCTATCTTGGAACTGTAGGGGCTTGAACAAGGTCTCTACAAAGAAGATGGTCTCCAGGTTGGTGAAGCAGCACAAACCTGTTATTCTTTGTTTGATTGAAACTAAGATGACAAGGAACAACATTGAAGCATGGAAGGAGAGTTCTGGCTTCTCAGACTTGTTTACTGTGGACCCAATAGGGAGATCAGGGGGTTTAGCTATCTTTTGGAATAATAATAATATAGCCTTAGATGTAGTTCAGGCTAGTAGGAATTTTATCTTTTGCGTTGTTAACAGTGCTAGTCAGCACTCTTGGTGTTTAGGGCTCATTTATGGAGCACCGGAGCAGGTAGATAGACCTGCTGTTTGGAATGAAATTAGCACCTTTCATTACTTAGATAGTATGCCAGCAGTACTGGTGGGAGACTTCAATCAGGTGCTTAGTCAGCAAGATAAGAAAGGGGGAATTCCCATGCCAAGTTCATACATGACTGAACTGCATGAACTACTTGCTGAGAAGGAATTATGTGAAGTCAACAACAGAGGCATCTGGTACACTTGGACAAATAAAAGGGATGACCCAGACAACATCTTGGAGAGGCTGGACAGAGCCTTTTGTAACAACGCATGGAAAGGTCTGTTCCCTCTGGCTAAAGTCAATAATCTCCCAATTATTTGCTCTGATCATGGTTCTGTATTGTTAGAACTAAAGCATGTTAATAAGAGGAGGAATTTTAGAATAAGATTTGAAAGTTTCTAGGCTAAGCATGAACAGGCAAATCAGATAGTGGGGAGAGTTTGGAATTATCAAAAAGCTAAGTATGGAGGCCAAATTAATACTGCTGGTTTAGATGTAAGTCTAGGGATAGCCTTGAAACATCTATCAAATTGGCATAGGAATACTTTTGGACAGCTGGAGATTCAGATAAAAAAACAGTACAACAGGGTTGCAGTTCTACAAAGCAGGACAGGAAATATGAGAAACCAAGAAATGCTTAAGCAAGCAGAATTAAAGTTAGATGAACTGCTGCAAATTGAAGCAGAATACTGGCAACAAAGGACCAAGGTGAGCTGGATGATTCAAGGAGAAAGAAACACTGCCTTCTTTCACAAATGGGAAACCAGAAGGCAAAACTCCAATTTGGTACAAGGAATTATGGATAGCAGAGGAGAGTGGGTTACTGATGATGATAGTATTGTGCAAGTTATATCGGATCATGTGAAAGAGACATTCATCTCTCCTGAATGGTATCCTCCAGGAGTGACTGGGGACATTGGAATTTCTGTGTTTCTAAATTGCAACAAAAGAAGGCTCACAGGTCAGCAAGTATCTTTACTTCAAAAGAATTTCTCCAGCTCAGAAATTTGGCTGGCCTTAAAAGAAATGAAACCTTGGTCATCTCCCGGGGAAGATGGATTACCTACTGGTTTCTACAAACAGTATTGGAAAATTATTGGGGAAGACTTTTCCAGTTCATTGCTCAGTTTTTTGAATGGGGAGCCATTCCCGCCAGAATGGAACATAACTCAACTGGCAATGATTCCAAAAAAGAAATCCCCTTCCTCTGCTGCTGATTTTAGGCCCATTGCCCTCTTTAATGTCAAATACAAGGTCATTGCCAAGGTTCTTGCAAGAAGACTAAAGAAATGCATTGGCAGCCTAATTTCTGAAGGACAAAATGGTTTTGATCCAGGAAGGAATATTACAGAAAATGTGCTCCTTGCTCATGAAATGGTACACTGCCTCAATCATAGAACTCAAGGAAAAGTTGGGATGGCAGCTATTAAATTAGATATGAGCAAAGCTTATGACAGGATCTCATGGAACTACATGGAGCTATGGGTTTTCCTCAAAACTGGATAAGCTTGATAATGTGGTGTATCAGATCAGTTTCTTATCAGGTGATAGTAAATGGAAAATCATCTGATTTCTTCCTTCCTAACAAAGGCATCAGACAAGGGTGCCCATTATCTCCTTACCTTTTTATCATAGCTCAACAATTCATGTCCTCTTGGTTGGAACAGAAGATGTCAGAAAGCAAACATCTAGGAGTGCAGATATCAAGAGGGGGTCCAAAAGTGAGTCATTTAATGTATGCAGATGATTGCATACTCTTTCAATGGTCACATATGATTCAGTTAATGCTCTGGCAAAAACATTGGATTTATATGCCAGATTCTCTGAACAGAGGCTCAACTGTGATAAATGTTTTGTCCAATTCAGCCCTAATACATCTGTTGAGATGAAGCAGTATCTAATGTACACTCTGAACATTCATAATCAAGGACTTGGAGAGAAATACATGGGGATCCAGATCAATATGCAAGGTCAGAAGAAAGAAATCTTTAAGAATTTAATCTCAAGGGTAAAAGAGAAGTATGGCTCCTGGAAATCAAAACTGCTGAACTTTGCAGGAAGAGTCACTCTAGCCAAGCATGTCCTTTGCTCTTTATCCTTATACCCCCTGAGTATTTTTAAGATTCCAAAGTGCATTCTTGAGAAGGTAGACAAGATGACTGTTGTCTTCATATGGAAGGGAGAGATAGAAGGAAGAACTACACATTGGAGGTCTTGGAAAACTGTAACTAAGTCAAAGAGAGAAGGGGGACTGGGGCTCAGGTCTGCAATAGGAATGAATCAGGCACTTCTAGCCAAACATGCATGGAATATTCTTAAGAACAAGGACTCCTTACTGGTAAAAGTACTGAGAGGCAAATATCTGAGGAACATGGATTTCAGAGAAGTTAAATCTAGGCCTGGTGACTCCTGGGGATGGAAGTCCATTTTATGGGCAAAAAACCTCATCACTACAAACATGGCCTGGAAGGTTAACAATGGGAGGAAGATAAGACTGGAAGAGCAGTGGATTCCCACAGCACATAATCCTTTAGGGGCTAACAACATCTTTGCTCAGACTACTGAACTAAGAGTAGAACATCTGATTCAAGGCCCCAATTCATGGAGGGAACCACTACTGAAGACTATCTTTCCTAGTAATATAATACCTCATATCATGGCAATAAGAATGAGTGCAGACCAGTCATCTGAGGATGTGCCATTATGGATTCATAACAGGGATGGTAACTACACTGTAAGGAAAGGATATCATATTGCTATGACAGAGGTGGGGTGTGTGGACTTAAGAAGGAAAAAGCTGTGGGACAAAGTCTGGAATCTGAAGGTGCCTTACAAAATTATCACTTTTTTGTGGAGGCTTCTGTCTAGGGCTCTTCCAACTCTGAAAAACAGGGAAAAAAGAAGGATCTCATATCAGGTGATATGCCCTAGATGCAATCTTCAGGAGGAAGATGAGCTTCACCTGTTTATGAACTGCAGGGACATCAGAACTTTCTGGTCTAACTCACCTTTAAGACAGAAAGTGGAAAATTACAGGCTCAATTTTGCCAGCTCTTGGCTGCATCAATGGTTGATAGCAGGTAATCTGGATGACGAGAACAGGTTACTTATGTTTTCCCTATGGGAAATCTGGATTCAAAGGAATAAGAAAGTCATGGAAAATGTGGATGTAGATCCCAGAATGTGTGCCAACCTGGCGACTGCAAAATTCATGCTATTCAAAAAGCATGAGGTCATACAGAGTACACCTGCACAATCAGCACCTCAGGAAAATCAGTCATTCTCAGAAGATTTCAGAATGAACTCTACTGAGGCTCAGAATGATCATTTAACTCTTATTAAGGTGGATGGATCATTTCAGAAATCTTGTCACCTTGGCACAGCAGGCTGGTCAATCTCTACTAACTCTGGGACAACAAAAGGATCAGATTTTTTCATATCTACCTCTCCATTACAGGCTGAAGCGGAAGCATGTTGGAGAGCGATCAAAGCAGCAACCAGTGATCACCCAAATGGTATTTGTCTGCTGACAGACTCGTCGGAACTAGTGGCGGCACTCAATGATGTGGAGTCAGCGCCATGGGAGATAAAGGGCATCACAGAGAGCATACTTGCTTTACTAAGAGGCTCTTTCTCCTTTTTTTAGCATTAATAAAGTAAGTAGAAGTGTATTGGGTAAGGAACATGACTTGGCCATTAATTTAGCCCGAACAATTTGTAATGATTTTTTAATATAATTAATGAAGTTTACTATAAAAAAAAAATACCATTAAATCTTCTATTTTTTTAAAACTTCTTTTCCTTCTATAATTTCTCTCTTTATTCTTTCTCCACCTCTCTCCGACTATAACGTCTGCCCATCTTCCTCAGTCAGAGACAACTAATCATCTTCCTTGATACAATTACAAAATAATAATGTTGCTATTTGTACTCCAAGATTTTGCTCATGTAGCCCAAAAAATATTGTTAAAAGACAAAAATGACCTCAATTTTACTCTATGGAAAACTATTAGCCTATTTATATTTTGGGCTACATGATCAAAATCTTGGATTACAAATAGCAATTCAGTAATAATAACCAACAAAAAAAAAATACCGGCAATCGTTTATACTGCAGTGATTCCCCTCCAATAAACGGTGCTCTGTCCCAGTGATGTCGATCTCTGCGACATCAATCTCGTAACCGCGACTGAGTGCGAGCTTTGCGATTTCGAGTATGCAATCCTCTACGGCTCTGGCCAGAAGCTCTGCAACACATAATTGGACTCTTCTGGATTGGTCTGATTTCTCAATCCAAGTCCTGCATCCCTTGGTAAGAGACGGTTCACGTGATATTATTAATTCAATGAATTTTCTGGTGTTGATTTTATTTTGACTTGATTTTAAGATTTTGATTTTTCTAGGGTTTAGTTGTATTGAATTAGGTGTGGATATTGAAATTGTGTACTCACAGAACTAGCATGACTCCACCACGCGTTGCGTGGTATACTTAAGTTAAACCATATACAGAGTTTTAAGGATAGTAAAATTATTTTAAATTTATTTGAATTGAAAATTAAATCTTAGACTTGTACTTTACAAATATTAATTAGGCCATGTTCTACTAAGTATGTTTTTACTTAACAGAATTGAACTAAAATGAAGTGAAATACCATGTATTGAAAAATAGAATAATTAAAACTATTTTTTCAATTAACACGGGTAAATTCAAGAGAATATAGCATTACTATTTCAACACTATTTTTATAGTGTTAAAAATTATAATTGATTGTTTGTAACTGACTTGTTTCTAGCCCTAATATTCAAAATTATTTTTTTGTAATTGATTGTGTAAATAAAGAAATAGTCTACAATTAGTGATAGCAAATATTTATGTTATAAAAAATAATGTGATATAGTAGCAATAAAGATTTAAAAAAGAATTTTAATTAAATATGGTATTGCAATAGAAATGCATTCCTTATATTATTAGGTAATTAGATGTCAATGAATTGGATTATAATAATGTAATTTATATATTTAAGTTATATGTTATGGACTTATGGTAATTAATTATAATGATATAGAATATCTCAATTAGCTTCTCATGACAACCAAAAATCTTGTCAAGAAATATTTAAATAGGTAATCAATCTATGTGCTTTTCATCATCCTCATAATCATAAATAAATTCGGATTAACTGTCATATCATGAAATCATGATCATATATAGTAGTTCGATATCCCTTTTATTCAAACAAAATATTACAATAAATAAATTAAAAATTATATTTCTTCCTTCATAAAGATAAAGGTTAGGGATCAGTGATTGGTTCACATATACAATCATTTCTATATGCTACAACAATTACCAAACAGGCAAAACAGAATAAACTACGAAGGTGATGGATTAGTATCCATGACAATTAATTATTTTCAAAAAAAAAAAAGTATCCATGACAAATAATTAACTTCAATTCAAACCTAAACCCTAAACTCTTTATCAAATAATAAATGATAAAACTAAAGGCAGCCTGCTTTCTGCAAACTGAATGAACATTGTACACCTATGGGCAGATTAGAGCACACACCGCACAACGTCGATGTATTGGCGTCATTTTCCCGGTCTTCAAAAGTTCATCATTTTAGTCACCTTTGCTCTTTTGTCAGCCTATTCTAACACAACTCGATGCCAAACATGTAAAACACAACTTTATTGAAGAAACAAATTGGTTAAATTTTGGTGAAGAAAAGTGTCGTCTTGCAACAAATTAAAACGCTTACTAAAAACTTTGATGCAGAGTAAATCCGTTTGTCTACAAAAACCTTGTAAATATCGTGTTTTGACCCAAAATCGACTATTTGAAAAACATTACACACTTGATTTTGTCCAGTCGAGTTAGAATGATATTAACTATAAATGGTTGTGCCAAAATTTAGTATCTCATTCTAAATTTAATATCTCATGGTTGGGTAGTATTTGAATTGGTTGGGTTAAATTAAAATTGTTGACCCCATCCAACATTAATATTTATAATTTTGGAGCAAATAATGTCAAATGAGGTTGGTCAAAAATATTATCCAAACATTTTTATCGATTATAACTAAACATGATATAAAATGGTTATACCTAATTATTTATTTAATATAATGTTATGAATTACTAAGTAAAATAAAAAGGCATGCCAAATTTTCAATCCAAAACTAGATTTATAAAAACAATAAACATACATAATAATAATAATAGATTCAGAACTCAAAAATCAATCCTCCAACCACACAAGGTTTAACCAGAAATTAGTTTTGAGCAAAACCAATCCGAAAACAAAAGTTTTGCTCAAATCAAAACCAAAACCCAAAACCAAGCGAACTACACATGGCCTTAGTTTTTTCTTCTGGACTTGAGAGTGTTCATGTTAAAAACAAATCCCTAATATTATTTTGCAAGAAATGATGAGAGAAACAACAAAAAACAAATTTTGGTAGAGTATTACGAATAAGCAATAATAATAACATCGCCAGTCAAAGAATGAGTGGCATACAATAGAATTCAACAAACACGTGCAAATGAGAGAATATATGAATATCTATCTTTTCATTTAATTACCATCATCATCATAATGATCTTGCCAATACCTACGGAGAATATACAGACATTCTTCATCCTCATTTTTTGTACGATAATCAACATCCTCCTCATCGTCTTTTACATTGTCATCCTCTTTTTCCATATCTATCACGAGAGAAGTTTTGCACTGATCATATGAAATGGTTTCAACTCATTCCTCGGCATTGGAAAGATCATATATAGTTGTCTCCATCCAACAACACTCAAGAACGAACCTTGTCTTAAAAAGGTTTTTTATAGAGAAGTCACTATCAAAAGTTTGATATGAATCATTTTCTAAGCAATAAAATACCCCATAATTTTTATATAAATTAAGATAAAATAATTTGTTCCTCATATAGTCTCGTTTGCATTTTTTGCATAGGATGTTTTGTCGCTTAGAAAGAATGTGTATTCTCCGATGTCAGTAACTTCATCCCATACCATTCTCAATTCATCCAATTTACGAACCCTTGTAGTGTTTTCCATGATCAAATTGCAAACTATAACGAGTTCATTGTCGCATTCTAATAGGTAGTAATCAGCACTTCTCAATGGTCCTAACCCTTCATTGCTAATTGATAATTTCCATGAACGGATTATGGGATCAAGAACTCCTATCAAACGGGCGTTTTGACATAAAAAATAAAACTTATTGTTGTGATAGATTGGATTGGTTTCTTCTGCACGAAACAATCCCCGAGGAACAGTACATAGAGTGCGCGTCCAATATTTTAATCCGTGGCTAATAGTAAAGACGCCAAACTTTTTTTTAGGGTAACTTCCATATACTCTCAATCCACAAATTTGCCAGTCTTTGGATGTTGGAGCGGAAGTAATGGTAAAACTAGTGAAACTGAGACCGCTAAGAGGCAAGTTCGGCAAATTAATTATGCACTTGGAGAAGGGACTCAAAAAGAAGACCTCACATCCTCTAGTCATCAATAGCCATCCATCTTTAGAACAGAGAATCGAAGCACCACGCATATGAGGAATGTCGATATTAATGTAATTGTGATTATTCGCTAATGGATGGTAAAGTCTGAGACTAGACTCCGTACATTTTTTCTGAATTAGCCATTGTGTACCAAAACACTCACGATCCTTTATGTAATTGTCCACAGCGAGTTTCCAATGTTTACATACGACTCCAAATTTCTTAACATCATTCATCGTTAACGGCTCTAGATTCAATAGGACTAGTCATAAGATATCTAGAGGAATATCAGAGCTCCAACCTTTAACTTCCCTCATGCTGGCCAATATTATCTATTATTCTTGTGTTTTATCCTTATGGCCAATGCTCGTATGATATGTATATATAGGCCTCGTTTGGCATTCAGCTGTTAGATGTTAGCTGTTAGCTGATTCCACCAGCTGTTAGCTGTTAGCGGATTTAATTAGCTGTTTTGACTAGCGTTTTGACTAGCGGTTTGTATATGAGTGTTTGGTAAATAACAATTAGCTGTTAGCTGTTTTATTGTGTTAAATGTCTAAAATAGACATTATTACAATTCATTATATATTTTTTTATTTTGTATCTGTTACTTGTTTTGAAGTATTGAAAAATATTTTTATTACTATATGTTTGTTTTTTTTATGTTATTTGAAAATTGAAAAATTATTCATTATTAATGTTTATACCTATATTTGTTTAAAATTTATTTTTAGATTAAACATGAATGTGTGGCCCCTTTATTTTTTATTTATTGAGGTTTTTAAATAAATACAAAATTAATGTTTTGTACGGTTGCCTTCGTACAAAAAGTCACGTTGGTAAAAAATATTGAGGTTTTGATGAAATAAAGAAAAAGGAAATTCTTGAGAAATAGGGATAAAAAAGATATTTTGTAATATTTTTTTAATGAAGTTTTTGTAAACGCTGCTCTTTTCAGCGTTTCAGAAACGAGAGGTTTCACCAAAACAGCTACGTAGAAAAAGCTATTCACCAAACACAGTAACTAGCTGTTTGACTAATCAACTATCCATATTTAGATGAAAAAGCTAAACGCTCTTCAAACCTCTCGTTACCAAACGGGACCATATATATATAGAATATGAGGCAAGTAGATATAAGGAAATCCAATTGTGAATCATATTTCCTTTTTGTTATGGAATTTGGATTTGAACCTCCAATTTTATAATAATAATGAGTTTTTATAATCCGATTCCAACAAGGAAAAGTTCTTAAATTAAATATGATTATTTATGATTTTTCGAAGAAAAGGAAACACATGTCCACTTGCTGCGCTGGAGTCTGGAGATGAAAAATAGGACTTTAATCCACTTTTCGCAAAAAAATGAATTCTTGTTACAAATTCGTACTACAATTTCGAATATGAAGGGGATGAATATGCATTCTTATGAATACGTGAATCATGTTTTAAACGTACATAAATTAATTCGACACCTTACACGGATGCCTGCAGGAAACAACACTTGAAAAAAAATGACCTAATTATAATGAATGGAAACAACTGAATTTCATTTGGGTTTTTAGGCTTATTTCTTTTCCACTTCAACACTTTTCCTAGTTGAAGTAACCCACACGCCATCTTCGTGATCGACACATGCAATAATCCACTTCAAACTAGCATCATCTTCTAATAGCTTATCTACATCAAATTGGGCCTCTAATGGAGTAATGTCGTCATTGCAACTCAATTCATCTTTAGAGAAGTCATTGACAAAACTCTTTTACCTTCAACAACAACTTCCCACCAAGGATCCACCGGATCTTTAATGTAGAACACTTGTTTGGCTTGCACGACAAGAATGAAAGGATTAACAGTCGACCCTAATCTTGAGCGATCGACTAGAGTCATATCCAAAGCTTCGCGACGAGTTCCCATTTTTCATCGACCTATTGACACTTAAAAACAGCGACCTTCAATTTCACATAGTCCAGCTCCAACATGTCTGTTATAGTCCCATAGAATACTCCACCCGAAACCTCATCTGCAGTCGACACACCGCTATTTTGAGAAACACCCTTATCATCCATCGATTTAGTTTTGTGGTCTTAATTGAACAACTAAATAATAATAATAAATAAATACTCTAAAGTGTATACTCGTTTTTACTCATAGTTATTTTACTCAAACATAAAAAGTAAAGTATTTTAAAACAAATCTAACATGGTTAGATTTAATATTCATACGAAATCAATTATAATATTATAAATTTGGATATTTATTACATGAGATATATTAAACTATGGCCCCGTTTGGTAGTAGTTTATTTACTAGCTTATTTACCAGCTTCTACGACTGACTTGTTGATTTGGTCAAACAGCCAATGTCACACGGAAAAAAGAGTTTGGTTCAAGGGCTTTTTTTACTTGGCTTTCCGCCAAAACCAACACGCTAGTGATACCAGCGTATTTTGTTAGCTTGTGGCTTTTTACCTTTATAATTACTCTTTTAACCTTTTTATTCCTATATAAATGGCGTAAACCCTACGTACCCATCACATTAATCATCTTCTGCGTCTGTTTCCCTGTTAAATCTACAAAGGAATCAACCAGCAATGTATACGTAGGAATCAAGGTTTAATTTTGTCTTGTTGAAAATAGTAATATTTTATTTTTTATATTTATTTGAATATTATACAATTTAATAATTTTATATTTCGCATACGAAGTAACTTTAATATATGTCAATTGAAAATAAACCAACTAGCATATTTTATATATCTCGTTTAATATTAGTGTTCATAATAAATAACAGTAAAAATATAAAATATGAAATAATGATTAGTAAATAATTTATATAAATATTAAAATTAAATAAATATATTAATATTAATTCCTAATAAGAGTAATGAATATGTAAATAAGTTTATATATGATAATTATGCCCTTAAGTAGTTAAGTGTCATGAAAATCACCTCAAAGAAATCTTTGGTAATTTTGGAGAAGTTGTGCGAGTGAGGTTGGCAATAGATCACGCTGTTAATAATGTACCAAAAGGATTTGGATATGTCGAGTTTAAAAGTAGAGCTGATGCTGAGAAAGCCCTCGCATACATGGATGGGGCACAAATTGATGGGAAAGTTGTTCGTGCCAAATTCACTTTGCCTGAGAGAAAAAGGGCTGTTTCTCCTCCTAAGGCTGTTGCTTCTACTTCAAGGAGAGAGATCTCCAAAACTGATAATGTTGGAACAGATTTAGACAAAGATGGTCCAAAGCAACCTAGAGAAGCATCCCCCCGTCGCAAGCCTCCCTCTCCAGTAAGGAGAAGGTCTCCCATTGCAAGAAGAGGGTCTCCCAGGCGAAATATTGACTCTCCTCCTCGCCGACGCATGGGCTCATCACCTGTACGTAGACGCGGTGATTCACCTCCGCCCAGGAGGGGACCTCCATCTCTGTCCAGAGGTCGATCACCTTCACCTTCACCTCCACCTCCACGACGATATCGGTCCCCACCCAGGGGTTCTCCTCGGAGGATTCGTGGTAGTCCTGTGCGCAACCGTTCTCCACACCGGTCTCCTCCTCGTCGTGCCCGAACTCCTCCCAGACGTTCTCCAATTAGCCGTAGGCGCAGCCGTTCTCCCATCAGGAGGCCTATTCGTTCGCGTTCACCAATAAGAGGAGGTCGTGGACCAGCTGGAAGGCGGGGTAGATCATCTTCCTACTCTTCATCACCTAGTCCTCCACGCAGGGCACCTAGAAGAGTATCTGGGAGTCGTAGCCCTCCTAGAAGGCCTGCACGAGGAGGTAGAAGCCCAAGCAATAGCAGCTCATCAAGTGGATCACCACCTCCACCTCGGAAGCCGTAGAACATTGTACCTGCTGGCATTTCAGGCCTTTAATGTTAGGCATGGCATAGTTGTCGTCATGTATTCGTGTACTTTTTTTCATATGAAACCCGAATGATGGAGTGCTAACTGATCTCAATAACTGTTTCCATAGTCTTTGTACTTAGACGTTTACATAGTTCACTATGGAAGATGTGTACAACCTTTTGTCCAAACTGGTTGAGATGAAGTTGAATTCCTGAAGGTCTAAAAAAAAAAAAAAAAAAAACAGCTAGCAGTTAAACAGCTGGTCAAACCAGCTAAATGAAAACACCCAACATCCAACCGTCACCAGCTAGTACCAAACATGGCCATATCATACCATATTAATAATATTACTCAACTAAATTAGGGATAGCTTGTCAACAATATTGTTGTAGCATGGTTGGTTTTAACATTCAAATGGATTCAATTATGTATAAGATGACTAAAATCAATCTAATTAATTAGTTATTATAAAAGGTAATGAAATGTTGAGTTAAATTATAACGTCTCATTCTTTAATAAACAAATATTCTCATCATACGATAAGAATAGAAATAAAGATAAACAAAATAATATTGTATTGAAAAATAGTATTTTAAGGACAATAAATATCCCTTGATTTTCCGTACATAATCAAAATGCAAGATTGATCTTTCATCCTCGTTTGCACAGATTCATCAAAATGTATATAGCTTATTAATGTAATCAAAATAAAACAATTCCAAATAACTAACAACCGGCAGATCAGATCCTCCCTGAAAAACACCTTTGAGGTCCAACACTTCCAGGACCCGTGTAGTTCTGGTTCTTGATCACGTTGTACGGCCCGTCATGGATCTCGACCTCGATAGTGTAACCGTCATAGGAAGATGATCGTCTTCTGATTGCTGCGGATTATCGTCGCTATGTCCCGACTCCTGAGCCGTCACCTGGAAGCTCCCGTCGCCTATATATGCACGTGATCACCCGCTTCTCCTTAGCCCCCTGGGCGTAGCCGAGGGTGGCACCCACCGACCAACCAGTAATTGTCGTAAGCGGCTGTTTTGCAGTTCATCTTCTTGGTTAGCTCAGAAGGATCCTTCATCAGAAGGCATCTGAATATGGACCCGTACGTTGATGATTGACATACGTGATTGGGCTCACGATTGACATAATACGGTTGATCAATTTCATGTCCACAAACATAGATCACGTTGTCCGGTGAGACGGCCCAAGATCATTATGACCATTGTATAGGTGCCCAAAGAAAAAATCAACGATCAAGTCAGAGATATATATAGGACACTGATGTACAATAAGGAAATGAAATCACTAGTGTGGGCGCCTATATTTTGAGGCGGTTAAAACATGATTTTGAGGCGGTTTGTAACCGCCGTCCGTGGTTGTGCCGCGCAAAACAGCGCGGCGGTTCTTTTTATTTCAACCGCCTCCTAATGAAAACGAAATCGAAATCACGTAAATACCAACTCCCGAATTCGAAATGAAATTGTAACGTGGAAGACCTTCCAGACTTCCAGTAAACGAGATCGCCCGTGCACTTAAATGAGCGCAATCGAAACTTGTTTCTGTTTAATATGAGCGATTTATTTGCAGAAGTCGAAACCTATACTGCACTTGAGATATCGAAGATAAATCAAGAATATGGGGGTTTTCCGATATCGACTTGTCTGACATTGAAAGAAATCGTTAAATAAAACTGGTGGGTAACTTCGGGCGACGTCGCCATACAGTACCGAATTTCAACAACACAATTGCGACATCGAAATAGCTTTGTTTTTACAACGCAGGTTCGCCGGGATTAAGAATACGCTAAGTCGTGGAAACAGCGTTGCGAAGGGACCCTTAAAAGGTTTAACGAAACCGATAACAAACTAAAAGCAATGATTTCGGAACTTGCGAATTAAGTGAAACGATACCTTAACCCTTATCGAAATCGACAAGGGGTTTTCTACGTACCAGTATTTTACTGCAGTCGAAATAGCTATTCGTTTTTGCAGAAAAATGTAGCGACATCGTTAGTCATTGCTCTCAGGGTAGGTAAACTAACGAAATCTCTACCATGGTTCAGTATGTGTTATGAAATAGCCAAAGGTACTCGTAAAAAATGAAAATCACCCAAAAAATGAAATTTCCAGGATTTCAATCCTACATCCGTCCATTACAAATACCATACCAACAAACATGTTCTAATTCTGAACGTAAATGTGCAAAACAAACATTGGCCTATTTAGTTAGGATCATATAATGCAAAGAACAAACTATAGTGTCGGGGCTCCAAATAAGTTAAGATTGTGGGTCCAAACTCCTTCCCCTTTCATTAAGTATATAACTTGCGAAGTTATTGCACACAACCTTCAAATCATCTTCGGTGTATGGTGTTGTGTCATTAGTGAAAATCTAGAAGATGAATGTGAAGAACAATATGAGAAATAGAGAAAAGAACAATTGTAACAATCAAAACACATGTATGCACACTTCTCACCGATTCAAAATTATTGTTTAGTTTGACCTCGGTCACAACTTGGAGGCCATATAACATTGTGTAATAACCACACTCCCAATCACTTAATTGTCTCTTGAACTACAATAAAGAAATGTCAAAGTAAATATGTAACAAGTGTACTTTACACCACACTATGATACAAAATTATATTAGGTAAACTTACCTTGATTTCAATTAGTTTGAGTTTTGCACCAACCGTTGTATTGACAAAATCCAAAGCCTCATTAAGTATGTCAACGAAATGGTCGAGTGGTGGCCAATGTTTAGGATCCATCCAATAAACATGCTTCGTTGTCTTATTTATCACCACAAACCGCCAATGACCCCTTGTAATTGAGATACAATAGTTAACAACACGTCAAATAATAAAATCCCTACATCTCAATAAGTGATCAAATTTCATATTTGAGATACTCACTGTTCAAGCAAAGGCAACAAAAATATAATTTTTGTAGAATTTGATAGGCCTTTCTTAAGATAATCTAGCCGTTGGTGACGAGTATGCATTACATGTTGGTTGTGTTCGGGACATAAGAATCCAATCCATGGCTTCCCACGCTTTAGTACCAAATGATGCAAGAAACTACATTGTATTATCAACGACAAATTGGTGTCAATAAGGCATAAATTATGGATAAAATATCTCTTAAAATCATGTATGTATAAATGACATGGTAATAAACGATAAAGTGGCTTACCATTGATAGAGTGACATGAGTGTTTCGGTAAGCAAATCACCCTTCCACATATCCTCAAAATCGGTCCAACACACAGTTACCAATTTTCCAACCCCAAATATAATCTTCGGTGCCGCAAAGGTATACGCTTGAAATTTGCTATGCAAAGCTAATTTTGAAAACAATAGTTTTACAAAAGGGTGCATTTTACTAGGCTCTACAACCTTCGATTGGGAACATGTTGATAGAGGATTTGGAACCATTCTTTTTCTTAAAGGGGGAGGGCATAGATTGATTGGTTCTCCCTCGCCTAGGCTCTCTACTTGTATAAATCTTCTAGGCCATAGGAGAAGCTTGCCTTTTGCATTCTTTATAATTCTACAACATGGATCGGGTATTGGCAATAGTGCCTCACCAACTAATATATGAACTATAGAAACCACAACTAATCCCTCGTCTATGTCTTTGAAGTTGTGTTTTTTAAGGGATTGTTCATATATGCCATTAGCAACATGCATTGGTGGTTTAATATGACCCGCATCAACGAAGAGCTTACATGGATGAGATACCTATAATGTAGTGCATGAATATAATTAAAAATAAAGAAATGACTTGACAAAAAAGTATATCCTTATTAAATATTTGGACTAACCACTTTTGAGATTGTGATATCTCGATTAATTTCCTCATACTCGTCCTCCGACGACTCGTGGCCACCATCAACCTCAATCGGTGAATGTCTTGATACAATCGATGGTGGCTCCCATTCGGGGGTAATTTCATCCAAGTTGTCGGGAAGGTTTGTGCCATTTCCCCTTGCTAGAATTTGAAGTGCTATGTCTCGGGACTCGCGCCATTTTTTAGCTACTAACATCTCTTCCTCAATCCTTGCCAACATTTCATCATTTTTACCTTTCCTACATCTTTTCGATCTCCCAAAGTAGTCTCGTTGGCAAACAAAGCCACCACTAGTCCTCACTCTCCCCGGGTGCTCCTTACGACCCGTTGCCGCACATAGTATATCCTCTTTGGGTGTAGGAATGAATTCACCCTTCGAGACTTTATCCTTAATAACGTCCTTTCAAAAATATCCAACAATCAAGGTATATATTAATAAACTTTATTTAATAACTACTGAATGAAATTGTAACCTAACATGACTTACAATGTTCTCGGCGAGTTCAATTGTTTTCTCATGACCACCGTACCCACCCGAAGGGATTTCACGAGCTTTCAAATATAGCTCAAATTTCTCAATATCCGATTTCTTCATTGGTTTTGTTGTTGCTATGGCCTCCGCTTCAGGCATGACCGCTTCTATCTTTTCTTTAATTCGCCGTTCTTGATCATCTTTGATAAAACGCTTACGTGCAAGCGGCATTCCCGCCCTACCGGTGCGATGAGGTAAATTATTTGCCAATGCAGCCCTACTCTTCTCGGCATGGATGCCCTTATACATAAGAAAATTCAAATAACTATATAATAATAATCTCCAAACAATGTAGGTTCTAATGCATAGTTAAAAACCTACTAAATTAACACTAATAAAAATGTGACTTACATCATCAAAGTATCCTTGTGCATATTTTTTGTGATACTCCCAACTTTCGGGAAGAATTTCAGTGTACTTCTCCCTAGGATTTAAATGTTTCTTATCTCCAAATACATAATCCCTTGATAACATATAGCGAAAATTTCTTGCAATCTTCCCCAACCTATGCAATGTTGTCTCATCTAGTTTTGCCATGTTGGGGGTGTCGATGATGAATGGTCTCTACAAACATACGTATAGCAAGTAAGTTGAATTGAGTTATAAAATACATACACGAACAACTAACAACGGATTGGTAGAGATATATTACCTTGCATTCTATCAAAAGGTCTTTTTTGATTTGTTTTGGCACACGACGCCAATCATTGAATTTTATATCATGGCGAGTTCTTGCCGTTTTCCCAACCCAACTTGACCATTTGGCAGCCTTTTCTGAAATTGCCTCTCCATCCTTGTCAAATGTCACATGGGTATATACTTTGTCTCTAGTAAGTTGTTCAGTCTCACGACAATGCGTTCTTGGCTTGAAGTTGACATCCATTTCATCATCATATTCATCACCACTACAATCGCTTCCGTTGTTTGCCAAAGAAACCTGTTTTTGCTTCTTCTTTGAAGGGCCCATTTGAAAGGATGTATCTGTCTCCTCGTGGAAAACATGCATAGTATTCAATCAGTTAATATTACACACAAACCATAATATATAAACGCTACAAAATAATTTTTGTAAAGAGCAAGGTTTCACAATCAAATAGAACATGCATAGGGACATAAAATAAAGGTAAGTTAACCCTAACTATGATCCCATTGCATTTATGACATATAAGATAACAAAATGTAATATTGGACATGAATTGAATGCAAAATTAATACCTCAAAATGTCTCAAATCCACCTAACATTGACTTTCGATACCACTCCTTTTTCAGATGAACAAATGAATATGAATTTATAGGGGTATAGATTGTTGATTAGAAAACAAGATGTTGATGGAATGAGTTAGGTTTATGTCAGGAAAATCAAAGATGCAGTAGATGTGAGATTTGTTGAATAAAACCCATTGGGACTAGGGTTTTTGGCAAAGAAAAAGTCTTTGGAGGGAAGGAAATGGGTTTGCTCCCGCCACTCAAGTGTCATAAATGCTATAAATAGATGATATACTGAAGCGTTTTTCGATTTCGTAAATACCCATCGAAGCCTTTTTCGTTGAACTTCGAAAAAGTCCGAAAGCATTAAGAAATCGTTAATATAATTAATAGTGTATATCGATTTCGCCTCTGTTTTGATCATCCAAACTACACTCAAATAGAGTCTTCGGTAGCGAATCAGAATAGATTTCCGAAACATATTCCAGAGCCTGCTCGAGCAATTGATTTATTTTCTGGGCGATACCGATAGATAATACGATTTCGTATAATCAATAATCTTGGCAAAGTCCTTTACTGGCTCGCTAAATTTAGTAATCGCTACCGGGTTCTAAGTCACAAATTCGATTTCGTAAGGATGGCCCTTATATAAATTAAAATAAAGCAACGAAATTAACAAACCCTACAATCATTGTTCTTCTCCTTTTATATATCCGCGATTTCTTCACCTTCTTCGTCCCGGCGCCGGCGTTGACTTATGAGGACCAAGAGAACCTCCAGGAAGCCTGTTCCACCCCACAAACCCTCATCGAAGAGGAAGGCACTCTCAGTTTTATGCTAATTTGCACGTAAGTGAGGAGGGGGGGTACGTTACTAAGGTGAATGGCCGTGAGCTTGATCTTAGTTGGGAGAAACTAAACAAAATAATAGGTTGCTCTAGTTCAGAGGATGTTGAAGAACAGGGGGAAGATGGTCCATTCAATGTTTATTTTAGTGGAAAATACCCAGAAGATAAGGATTTGCCCGGGCATCTTAATCGCCGAGAGTTAGCCTGTGCTTACTTTGGTCGTCCCATAGATGAGACTTCAAAAGAGGCCTCTGCAGTTACTTACAACCTCAAGTACATGACACCCGACCAAAGGCTTATCTATGAGGTAGTTCATAGGTGCCTTGTTCCAACCGGCGGTAACCTAACGGAGCCAACTACAACTACAGCAATAGTTTTCTTGTACGTGATGAGTGAGTGACGCAGTCGGAAAAATCGATAAGATCCGCCAGCACGAATCTGAAGAGTAAGGAATTGCAAACGCTACTTCCTTGTCATGAGGGTCCGGAATCCACCGGGGATATTGGAATCCACCAAATAAAGAACGTAGTTCTTGAAATTGTTTATTGTCCGAAAGCTGTTAAATAATGAATACAAGGATCCTATAAATACTATTACAAAATCATAATGCAATCCTAAAATAAAACTAAACTAAAATGGAAAAGAACAATACAAAATAGGAAAATATTATAATATCTATTCTAAAATGGAACAGGAAACGTTTGACGATCCACTTCTGAAACGGAATTAGAAAATCTCGAGTCATCACGGTTAACGTTGGCGACCTTAACCGTGATGACTCGAGATTAAGGATATAATCACTGGATTAAGGATATAAAAATTAGGAATACTGATTGCTTTAAGGAGAAAGATGAGGTTGCAAAGCTGAAGTCCAATATTAACTCATACGTTGGAATTGAGGGTGTTCTTAATCTTAAGATACTGCCTAAACTAGTACATGGGTTGAAGTATCTTATGCGTTGGAAATATCTTGTTCGTTGGAAGGGACATCCTCGTGCAAATAGTGTCTATTATGGATTGCAGCCTATAATCACTGGATCATGTGATAGGCGTGAATGGTTCAAGAGACAAGTTCTTTTTAAAGTGGAGGAAGATGATGAAGGAAGATTTTATGCAAGAATTGAAGAAAGTTCCTTCATCATAAAGGTTCAACAACTTCCAAGAAAAATCGATAAGATCCGCCAGCACGAATCTGAAGAGTAAGGAATTGCAAACGCTACTTCCTTGTCATGAGGGTCCGGAATCCACCGGGGATATTGGAATCCACCAAATAAAGAACGTAGTTCTTGAAATTGTTTATTGTCCGAAAGCTGTTAAATAATGAATACAAGGATCCTATAAATACTATTACAAAATCATAATGCAATCCTAAAATAAAACTAAACTAAAATGGAAAAGAACAATACAAAATAGGAAAATATTATAATATCTATTCTAAAATGGAACAGGAAACGTTTGACGATCCACTTCTGAAACGGAATTAGAAAATCTCGAGTCATCACGGTTAACGTTGGCGACCTTCATTTTCTTCTTCAATTCATTCGTAAAGCCGTCCTACATCAGACTCCTCCACTTTAAAAGAACTCGTCCCGAGTTCTCTCCCTCCACCATCAAGAGCTTTAAGAGTATCAATTCAGAACCTCTCCCTAAAAATCTTGAACCATTTGCACGGGGATGTCCTTTCCATCGGACAAGATACTTCCAACGCATAAGATATTTCTGTCCACGTACAAGGTTAGGTAGTACCTTAAGATTCGTAACACCTCCATCATCATTCATGTATTTATTATCAAATTTTCTTGGAAGTTGTTGAACCTTTATGATGAAGGAACGTTCTTCAATTCTTGCATAAAATCTTCCTTCATCATCTTCCTCCACTTTAAAAAGAACTTGTCTCTTGAACCATTCACGCCTATCACATGATCCAGTGATTATAGGCTGCAATCCATAATAGACACTATTTGCACGAGGATGTCCCTTCCAACGAACAAGATATTTCCAACGCATAAGATACTTCAACCCATGTACTAGTTTAGGCAGTATCTTAAGATTAAGAACACCCTCAATTCCAACGTATGAGTTAATATTGGACTTCAGCTTTGCAACCTCATCTTTCTCCTTCTCCTCCACTTTAAAAATAACTCGCCCCGAGTTATTCCCATCACCATCAACAGCTCTAGCCTCCATTACATGCTCGACCGATGTATAGGAAACATGTAGGATTGACTTGAACTTCCAGCCTCTACTCATCGATACATTTAAGAAATCATGATCATGATGAAGCTTCTCTTTAAAATTAGCATCACCATATTCAACATTAACGCATTCTCCTTCACTGGGTATTATCTTCGCATCTTCATTCTTATCTCTTAAAGGAACTATCTCCTCGTCGGAACCCTCACCAGTATGAACATCAATCTTAACATCTTCGTAAAGGGTATTAATGGAGCTTTCATAAATCTGAACTTGAATCTTTGCATCTTCATAATTTTCATCCATAGAGTTAAGTTCTTCACTAGCACTCTCAAGGATTTGAGATTTGTCCACAAAGCATTCACAACTTTCAAGGTTCAGATCCTCAACTTGATTGACATCTCCAACAACGAAACTCGCAACCTCTTCACAAGCAACTTTAGACATGCATCCATCAACAAAATTGACCATGTCTTCACAAGAAGATTTTAAATCACTATCAACACTAGGAACAACAACACACGACCCTTTTTCCAATGCAACATCCTCGTAGTTAGAATTATGATTGTCGAAATGAAGTATCTTTTCTTCCCTTGTTCCTTTTGCTTTAACTTCTTCAAGAGTAGTAGAAGCAATAATATCAACCTTCTCATTCTCAACACTCGCCATCGGATTTAAACAGTCTTCTTTAGCAACAGCTTCATCGAGCTTATCTTCATTTCGAGTCATAAGATGAGAACTTGATTTCTTAATTCCCAAAGGATGCTCAAAGCTCAGACGATTAGCCATAGCAATCTTACGTGTCCCGTAGGTAAACATAATTACATTACCACATCCACTATGTGTGACCTTATTGTCATATTCCCAAGACTGGCCAAACAAAATATGGCAAACATCTGTATCAAGAACATCACAAATCACATCCTCTCTGTAGTGTTTACCGATGGATACGGGAACAGTGCATGTCAAAGACACTTTCTTCATATGATTACCCTTACCGCCTAAGGTGTACGGTTTCTTATGCAGCTTTGTGGGTAATTTCAGATAATCAACCGCTTTCTGAGATATGAAGTTTACAGAACTACCACTATCCACAATTAAGTTAAAAACTTTAGTTTGGATTGTACAGAAACTTCTGAAAAAATTCACATCCTCCACTTCTTCCCTCGATGACAATAAAATTTGTTGTAATTCAGAATCCATCATCTCGGTTGATATTTCTTCATCAATTCCCGGAGTACTAGAAGCAACACTGCCAACAAGAGATGCGGTAAGATTACTAAGGTTGGTAAGTGCCTGCGACAAGTTTTCTAAAGCTTTGAATGTACTCAACTCCTTTTCAGCGATAACATTCTTGTCCCATGGAGTTCTCCCGTTTGATCGTTCAATACCATTACTTAATCCATCAACTAATGCACTCGTGTGCTTATTATAAACAGCCACCATGGGTAATGCGGGAAAAGCCGCAAAATCTGCCTTGGTTGCCGGTTGACCTTCCATCATGAATCACTGATAGAGAACAGGAGAAAGCCTGCTCTGATACCAAATGACGCAGTCGGAAAAATCGATGAGATCCGCCAGCACGAATCTGAAGAGTAAGGAATTGCAAACGCTACTTCCTTGTCATGAGGGTCCGGAATCCACCGGGGATATTGGAATCCACCAAATAAAGAACGTAGTTCTTGAAATTGTTTATTGTCCGAAAGCTGTTAAATAATGAATACAAGGATCCTATAAATACTATTACAAAATCATAATGCAATCCTAAAATAAAACTAAACTAAAATGGAAAAGAACAATACAAAATAGGAAAATATTATAATATCTATTCTAAAATGGAACAGGAAACGTTTGACGATCCACTTCTGAAACGGAATTAGAAAATCTCGAGTCATCACGGTTAACGTTGGCGACCTTCATTTTCTTCTTCAATTCATTCGTAAAGCCGTCCTACATCAGTGAGAAAAAGATAAACCCGGGCTACATGGTATTGAAGCACATGGATAATGCAATGAAGGGTGATAGGCTAACCAGGAATATGCCATATGGTAGTTTGATCACTATGATTCTGAAAAAAGAATGGAAACGTCCCAGGTTTCACAGCCAACCAATACCATGTGTCCATTTCTCTAAAAAGTATTTTGAGAATCGTGGTTTCAGTCTGATTAACGGCTAGTGGATGCACAAGCCAGTTCCACTGAATAATAAGTGTCGCAAAATCACTTCTGGTACTTCCTATATTATTGCAAATTAATGTTTGAATTTCAAGTGACTTTGTATGCTGAAATTGTTTATATATAGCTGCAGAAGATGATAGCCTGGAGTTAGACAACTTTTACAAAGATATGAAGGCCAGGCTCGCCGACTACATTGAGCTCCGTAAGAGAACACACAAAGCGGAAAAGAGACTACGGGCAATCAAGCGAGCGTTGGTGAGTAGGGGATTCAGCTTGGACGGCTCTAATATTAACTGAAATAGTTAGGGTAGTTGATGACGTGATGGCGCTAAAAATTTGTTGTATGGCATCATTTTGCAAACTCTTGTTTTGATGTAGAAGCAACAAATTAGTGGTTGCTGCTTTTGTTCCAGCTCAGTTGATGGTCTAGTTGCCTCAATGTGCTGTGGTAGAAGACTCTTATAATTTTACCTACTATGAAGCAATAATATTATATATATATATATGGTGCATCTAAATAATTCTTGGTTTTTGACATATTATATACATTATCCATGAAAGCCATTATTGGCGATTAACAAGGTTTCATCAAATATGAAAGTGGTTACCTGGAAGAAAAGGTAACCTTTCGATTTCGATTGGTCATAATGCCCATTTTCGAAGTAGTTAATATATTTAAGTGGTCTGGACTAGCGAACAGGCTGAATTTTCGAAACACATTCCAGTGAACAATCTTCCGGTTGGAGCTATTTTCTATCGATGTCGATCAACCTGACTAGATCATATCCCCATTTCGTCAACCAGATTACGAAATCGAGAGATTATACAAGTTTGTTCAACAGGTAATGTGTCGACTTCGACATTAATTCTATTAGATTATGACGATTTCGATACTTTAAAAATGTTAAGCAATTAATATCAATACCGTCAAAATCAGTAAGTGTCAATTACAAGTGCGAATTAATGTGATTGTCGTGTTAAAATCCAATGAAATTATTATCAATTCATGTGAATATCAATGAATTACAATAAAATTGTAGTACAACACATGAAATCTATTTGCGTACGGTTTTTGACTTCTTCAACTTAGGCATCTTAAACTTTCTTTTCCTGACATTCCCATGGACATCAACCCAGATACCTTCGCAGTGATCTCCTCGGCATTGGAGCTTCTTCAGATTCAAATCTGTCTCGACAAGGTTGCAAGTTTCCCAGTTGTCTGCAAGTGGATAGACATCAAAGTCTTCCATACATTCTTTCGAACACTCAGTACCAACGAAGGCTTTCTTCCCTTTAACTACAATCTCCATATTCCGATTCATTGGATCTTTAACATAAAACACTTGATCAGCTTGAGTTGCAATGATGAAGGAATCAGATTGATACCCTCGCTTCTTCCTATCAACAAGCGTGAAGCCCAATGGATCAACCCGAATACCATTCTTACCCGGATCAACCCAGTCACATTTGAACACAACAACTTTCTCCGCCACATAATTTAACTCCCATATATCTGTAATGGTGCCAAAAAAAAGTCTATCCACACAGGTAGCATTGACATCATTGCCCATCCCTGAAACCAACTCATCTGACCTCACAGAAACACCACTGTTTTGGGATATCCCGTTTGCATCTACATCTTTCGTAGCAAACGTGTAACCGTTCACATCATACCCCGAGTAAGATATCACAGTGCCATAGGGTCGTCTTGCCAACCATTTAACTGTATCTGTATGCTCCCCTACCAAGACGGTATCCCTTAACCATGAGCTAAAACACCTCAAATGCTCTTCTAGAACCTCATGTTGCATCAATGAGCTTTTTTTCTGTCTTATCTCATTCATATGGAGATCAACATAAGGTTGGATAGCTACATGATTCCGTAAAACATATAAGTGAGCTATGCTCAAATCAGCAGCTGATGGACGGCTCAACTTTCCACTCCTTAACCCATGACCCTCTATTCTTCCATCATGACGAGATTTAGGGAGACCAACCGTGTCTACTTCCTCCATGTAAGCCGTGCAAAATTCTATAGATTCTTCTGCAACATATCGTTGCACAATGCTCGCATCCGGACGATACCTATTCTTCACAAAACACTTGAATATTTTCATGTATCGTTCAAATGGATACATCCACCGAAGGAAAACTGGACCACAAAATTTTACCTCCCTCACCAAATGGACAATCAGATGCACCATGATATCAAAAAAGGAAGGAGGGAAATACATCTCCATCCGACACAAAACTTGAACCACCATTTTCTGTAGCAAATCCAACCTGGCCCGGCTAATGTTCTTCCGACATATAGACCTAAAAAAAACGCACAACCGACTAACACAATTCCTGACATGGGAGGGTAAACAAGTGCGAAGTGCAATGATAAGCATCTCTTGCATCAGGTTATGGCAATCATGAGACTTCATCCCCACAACTTTAAGGTCTTTCACATTTACACAACTAGCAATGTTTGACGCATATGATGTCGGTACCTTTACACCCTTGAGGCACTCACAAAACATAGTCTTCTCCGCCTTCGACATGGTGTAGCAAGCCGGTGAGAGGAATGTCTTACCGTCCTCCGTAACCGGACCTAGATCAGCTCTTAAACCCATTTCAACCGAATCTTTGCGCGATTTCAGCCCATCCTTAGTCTTGCCAGGTAAATTCAACAACGTTCCAACTAAACGGTCGCAAACATTCTTCTCTATATGCATCACATCCAGACAGTGTCTAACATCTAAATGCTCCCAGTACGGTAGTTCAAAGAAAATTGAACATTTTTTCCAAGGACCAGGGACTGTAGACTTTTTTCGGTCCTTTCCAAAGTCGTTATCCATGTTTTTGACAATGTCAAAAATCTGTGACCCTGAAATTGGCACAGGTGGTAGACCTTCCTCAACAGTACCATCAAACCACTTTTTTGCTTTGCGCAATGGGTCATCCAGAGGTAAAAATCTCCTATGACCAAGATAAACAGTCTTTTTTCCATGTTTTAACTGACAATATCTAGTATTCTTTTCACAAATCGGACATGCTAAATGACCTTTGACTGAATAACCACATAAATTACCGTATGCTGGAAAGTCATTTATGGTGAACAGCAACATACCTCTTAACTTGAACCATTTACCACGGAAACCATCATACGTCCAGTTCTCATCATACCAGAGTTTCCTCAAATCATCAATTAGGGGGACCAAATATACGTCGATGTCATTACCCGGTTGCCTTGGACCAGATATCATCAATGACAACATTACGTACTTCCTCTTCATCGTTAGCCACGAAGGTAAATTATAAATCACAACCATTACAGGCCAAGAACTATGAGTACTGCTCAAATCACCATACGGATTCATTCCGTCAGTAGATAAACCAAGTCTCAAATTACGCGGATCCTTGCTAAACTCAGGATACATGTTGTCAATTTTCTTCCACTGATCCCCATCTGAAGTATGACTTATGACATCATCATCTATTTTCATTCGGATATCATGCCATGTCATCCGCTCAGCATCTTGCGGATTAGAAAATAATCTTTGTAATCGAGGAATAATAGGTAGGTACCATAGAACCTTTGCGGGTGTTTGTTTCTTCTCTTTTTTTACAACCTCCGCACCTACCTCAATATTGTCATCTTTGGGTTTATATCGTGACACATTGCATACTTGATAACTGATCAATTTCTCATCTTCTCCTCGATATAACATGCAATCATTAGGACATGCATGAATTTTTTCCAACTCCATTCCAATGGGACAAAGTAACTTTTTCGCAGCATATGACCGGTTTGGTAGTAAATTTTTCGGTGGGAGCAACTCCTTAACCAACTCTAGAGTTTCCGTCATTGCTTTTTCCGAAAACCCATGCTTAGCTTTCAAATTCATCATCAATAGAGTTGCACTTAAAACAGTATGGCTAGATCCATGATACAACGGTGTCTTCTTATCATTGTACATTGCTTCCAATGCACTTGGTTTCCCGACAAAACATCTAGCAACATCATCGACTAAGTCATCCAATCTTTCATTATAATAACCCATGTCATCTTCAATTTTTCCAACTCTTGATGTTTCCCCCTCCTCATAAGATACATCGTCAACCTCACCATGCCAAACCCACTTTTTGTAACTTCTTTCAAAACCACGCATGATCAAATGTGATTTTATAGCATGAACACCTAAATAAACATCATTTTTGCAATCTTTACATGGACACCGGATTCTCGACTTATCCTCAACTCGAGCATGTTCGGTCCCAACCTCTATGAATTGGTCTACCAACCTAATATACTCGGGTGAGGTTCTAGCATCTTCATCAATGATACGAGAACGATCCATTTCACCGACTAAATTGATTTACCTACATTCCACAAATCAACATAAACACATGCACCTCAATATCTACAATGAACCCATTAACTTTCTTTAGCATTAACGAATATATGGAACCTAAGGATTTCATAGTCATCATTCAAGAAAACAATCTAAATTCTTAATTAAAAAATAAATCCCAACAATCTTTTACGGTTAACAATATGAGAACTGAAAGATTTAAGTGTAAAACTATGATTGGATACATACCTTCAGCAGCCCCTTTATATATTCTTCTTGTTCATCCTTTCTCCTACCCAACAGATGGCCAAAACTTCTAATGTTCGGGGATCTCAAATAAAGAAGAACTTAAAATATACGTACTGCCGACTTCTTCCGAATTCGTCAAGTTTTTTAATGTTAACGCTACTTCAGATTCGATTTCGCCATTTTAATATCATACATCTAACTCTTTCGAAACCTGTAGTGTCATGAAATCATCGGTTTCGGCCCATTGTACGACACCCCATCCACTTGACTGCTTCTACAAAACTGTTTTTTTTTCCATTAATTTCAAGAACTAATGTCTTTAACGAAATCGAACTCTGCAAAATACAAATTCACTTGGGTTCAAGATTGTTACAAATTACGAATTCGTTAAATTGTAATGTCACCACTGCTTTGTCTACGGATTCTTAACTGTATTTTCAGGCTGATCACGGTTTCGTCCCGTAGTACGACACCACAAAACTGGTTGTCCAATAATATTGTAAAATTTTTAATATCATTTCATCCGGAAAAATAAGGAAACTTGGTCATTACGATTTCGAACAATACAATATATAATCCTGGCAATTTACTTTCTTTGGTTTTCGATGTCGCTAGAGAAAAACACAACACCCGCAGTGAATAAACCGCCGTTTAAATTTTCGGTTCAGTTCCTGCATTCCTTTCGAATTCGTAAACCCACCAGCAGAGGCGGTTCTTAAAATATGCCAAAACCGCCTCATATTTATGCCCTTTAAGTCTAGTTCTGCACTAGTGAATATATGCACATAGAATTTTAGTGAAACAGTGATCCTATATTTGTATTTATTTATATCCTTAATTATCGTGATAAAATATCGCCTTGTGAGTTGTAAAGCCATCCATATACATTGCATAAAACAACATCATATATTTATATATATTTGTATCCTTAATTATCATATATTGACGAAAACATGTTACGCAATAAATTGATTATGGTAATATCTTTAGAGATCACACAATAAATTTACTATATTTTCAAAAATGATGGATGGTAATCAATAAATTATGGTATATACATAATTTATACCATAATGACCCGTATAAAATTTACCATATTTATAAAATGACGGCTTAAGATCTAATTTTTAATTTACTATATTTAAAAAATTGACGGCAAATTTTTTGACTTTATACGAAACGAAACGACGTCGTTTATTCCACACACTTTTTGAAGTGAATAATTATTCAAGTTCCCTTTAGGGATTACTTGGATAGTCTCAACAAATTTTAAAAACGATTCTAATTGACATGATCAATATGTGGGTTATGGTAGAAATTAATTAAAGGCCCTGTTTGCTAGAGCTTATTTCCACCATGTACTGAACTGAACTGAACTGAATTGAACTGAACTGAATTGAACTGAACTGAACTGAACTGAACTGAATTGAAGTAAAAATGATGTATTGAATAATGGAATCAGCATAACTGAATTAACCTGAATTTCATCAGTTACATTTTCACTGAACTGAATTGAATTGATTGACCTTTCTATTTAATAAGGTTTAAATATGTTTTTATTGGATTAAATTTTACACTTTTAGCTCAAATATTTTTAATTTACTTTAGTTCACCAAAACACGTCTATTAGATGTTTTTGTTTAAAGGCACCAAAGTCACGGCGAGCAATTGCGGCGATAGAAAATTTCCACCATGACGACTAGTCGTCCATTAGGCGGTCATCGGCGGACGCCATAACTTCCATGGCTGTGATGAATCTTTCCCAAATATGATTATGGGAAAAAGAAATTAGAGGTGGGTTAATTTACAAGAAAAATGAAAAAAACGAGAAAAGGAAAAAAGGTAAGTAGTTGATTAAATGTTAATGAAAAGTTAAGATTTTAAGTAAACATTTAAGTAAAAATAAGTGAGCGTGCTGATTGCTGAAACCATACCATTAATAATTTAATACCAACCAAATCCCTAAACAGCTTCGGAAATAACGGTCAACTGCCATTAGACCGTTGCTCCCTCTTTGACTAGCCTTGACCATGATGCTCCATAAAGACTATTCTGATCTTGCAATTTCTAGGAATTTACACTCCAGCCCCTTGATGCTGACAGATTTCTATGGCTTTAGAGTCCAGCTCACAATAAACATATACAAAGGACCCAAAACAAATTTTGGCAAATTCTTAACCCCTAGCACAAGAAAACAGGTATAAATATCCGTCTTACACATTTCCTTCCATTCCTAAAACCCTAGTCAGAGTGGCCACTTCCTAGCTCACTCCCTCCTCAAACCGGCGATCCACTTTCAGCAGCAGCAACCATGGTACGTATCGTTAGCTCTTCTGTTGCAACAACCTCAACGGATTTTATCCGTTCTGCGACTGATTTAGCGGTTTTCTAATTTGTGTGGTTCTTAGGCGGACAAAGATGAGCAGCCGCAGAAGAAGAGGGTCTTCAAGAAGTTCACCTTCAAGGGAGTCGATCTCGATGCGCTCCTCGAAATGTCGTCTGATGAGTTTGTCAAGCTCTTCCCTGCTCGCGCTCGCAGAAGGTTTGATTCTACGTTCTTATCGTGGTTTTGATTTTGCTCGTGTAGATTTAGGGTTTTGATTCAAGATGGCTTTGGTTTTGCTTGCGTGGGTAGGTTTAGGGCTATGATTTTGTTGGATTAGGTCTTTGATTTTGGTGATTATGGCTTTGATTCTCCTGTGTAGATTTAGGGCTCTGAGTTTGGAGTACATTATTGTTGAACTCACTGCTGTTGAGAATTTATAATGATTTAGATTCCTGTGTAGGTTCCAGAGAGGCTTGAAGAGGAAGTCACTGGCTTTGATCAAAAGGCTAAGGAAAGCTGTATGTATCTCCCATTTTTTGTTATTGATAGTGTTGAATGACATCATAATTTGTAGTTTGAGTATATGTTGAAAAATTGCAAGATTCTATGGTTTTGGTTGGTTGGTTGACATCTGTATTTGCGGCATGGCTTTTGCATAATTTGCTTATGTAGTTGCTATTGTGTTTCATGTTTCTGTATCCTAATCACAAGTTGATTGTTTTCTTATGTCTTGGGATCGGCCCAGCATCACAATTTGCAAGTATAGTAGAACAGCTTGCAATTATGTCTTCCCTGTGCAATTTTTTAATAGTGCTAAGATTGGTTGTAATTCGTCTTTCTTCCAAGTTTTAATATTGCTGTGGTTGGCTTAATTCAGCTTTGAATCTTCTATGATTGTATTGTAGAGATGTTGGGGTTGATTTGCTTAAAAGCGATAGCAAGTCTATTGTTTTGTTTATTTGTTCTGTTTTCGACACTTGTAACTTTGATGTGTTTGTATTTCAGAAACTTAAGGCACCAAAAGATGAGAAGCCAGAGCTTGTCAAGACTCACCTGCGTAACATGATCATTATCCCTGAGATGATCGGCAGTGTGATTGGAGTTTACAATGGCAAGGTGTTCAACACCATTGAAATCAAGCCAGAGATGATTGGCAACTATCTCGCTGAGTACTCCCTCTCCTACAAGCCTGTCAAGCACGGAAGGCCCGGTATTGGAGCTACCCACTCTTCTAGGTTCATTCCTCTGAAGTAAACTGAATGTGTAGTTGTCTCCTTTGCTACCAGCCAGATGTGTAATTAATCTTGTTTCTCAAGGCCTCTGTGACTTTCTGTTCCAAACAATGTTATGTTTCTGGATTTATTAGGTTTAATGATGGAGTTCTAACAGTTGTGTAATGTTTACTGAGCCTTGGATTTATTGTGGCATCTGGTAGTATGAAACACCTTGCGGTAGTTTTTTGCATATGGTTGGTCCTCAGTATATCTCTGCTTTTTGCATATGAGTTGAGTCGAGTCGAACGGGGGATGTAACTTATGGCTTAGTAATCGTTTGTTTTCTGAACTTCATAGAAATTTCCTTGCTACATGCCCTCCACTTCTTAGAAATCCGTCTAACATTGCCTGTTCATAGCTTGCATTCTTTTCTTTGCCACTTGTTCTATATTTGGTTCTGGGATGCAATAATTGACATGAATGTGTTTAAACTCTCATTCATATCACACAGTATTCAAATTTATTTAACTACAAAGTTTGGTTTATTAGTTCAGGCACTATTTTGTACTGGTACATATTTTTGAGTTTAGTAAATGAATCGGCAGTTACAATAATACACACAAGTCCTTTCATAGCAGATCATTGTCCTCCACTTTGCTAGTTGTAGATCAAATGTAAGCTTTAACATATCAGTTTCTGTTGGTTTGACAAAACCTTCTTGTTTAATTCCCAAATGAACGCCCCCTTCCCTCTTGTTTAAGGTGAGGATTGAACTTACAACCTTGTGGTATTGTGACCATATGATACAACATATAATCTTGAGTTTGACAGAACCTAGTTCTGCAGTAGTCTTGTTTCTTCATCAGTTTTATTGTTGATGATCACAATATAAGTTAACAAATATATATATATACTGCATACTGATTGTGTGTTTAGAGACACGGGGCACCTGTGCCAGGCTCCAAGAACTGATTGTTCTCATCAAGATAGTGTGTTCCTTCTCATTTTATCAGTAAATTTGTGAATCCCCTTTCCCTTCATTTTCCTTTATCTGGGCTCTAAATTGTTATGAGATTGGCAGCAGATATGCAGGACTGGCTAATTGCATAAAACATCACTATCTTATGTTGAATCAGACTTTTCACTTGTGTGCGTGTTCATATGCTTTTCTTTTGACAACAAGTTATTCCAATGGGATATTCCGGTGGGATATGAACATCCGGACTGCTAATCCGAGGTTACTATGATGGTGATATTGTTGAATGGATTTTCACCAATTTTAGACTACTCCTTCTCAGTAGTTTACTTAGGAGTTGGGACGCTGTTTAATTGAGTTTGCATCTTGTGTTTTTGGTGTCCGCAAATAGTTGAAACGATACAAACTACAGAATCCTGGAACCACACAAAAATATTATGAAAGTTGGTTTAAAATTTGCAATGTTTCTTGACGTAAATTTCAACTGATGTGAAGACTTGGAATCCTTAAGTTAAGCCTGATTTGAGTTATTTCTATTCCTTCAAGACTTGGCTGATCTGTTTTTATTTAAATCAATACCAGATGAGTTGGCTTTATCACCAGCAAATGAAACAGAAGAACACGAAGAAAACTTATTCTACTGAAAACAGGTAACGCCAAGAACACGAACAGTGGTAGGAATGTGTTGCTTTTGACATATTTGGACTACAGTTTTACAAACTTATATAGTTTTTGACACGCCGGAGCTGTTGGTGGATATGGCATATAGGGGGATGATGCTTCCCGGTAAACATCAAGAGTTGACAAGATTACTGAAACGCTGGCAGCTCTGCTGTAATTGGTCATAAACACCTTGTTTTACCAATACCTGGAAAGCATACAATACAGAGGACATGAACAGTGAATACAGAGAGCATCCATACTTAATAGACTAATCTTGAGAAAATTATTCACAAAAAGCACTCTTATATTGGCAAAATGGCACGTGAAATCAATCGAATAGTATAGCATGAAAATTACTATCTACAATGATAAGTAATATTTTCTGAAAGTCCTAATTTGGCTAGGTCAGTGATTTGATGATCTGGTAATGGCATCTTTCACGGCTTTGTTTGTCTCTTACCTGTGGAGTGTGAGAGTCGATTTGCTACTTTTAGCTGTTATTGATAATTTTTTGTGAGAACATACATGACTTCCAAATTATTTTCTTCCAATTAGGTACCCGTATGCTGAAGCTGCCACTGTTGCTATATCCACGTTGAAGGGATCTGCTGATGGCATCAAAGAGGTATTACTTGTTCTGCTCACGTCCACAGTCTATTTGTCTCTGGTTATTGGCAATTTGGCATAATGGAGTGAATGAATCTCGCCAGTTCATATTATCAATTGGAAACAGTTATTATGATTTGGGTAGTGGGAATTTCTTATCCAGTCTCATTGTTCGATTAATGCTTTTTTGTGGCAAACTATGTATTGGGTTCAAAATCGTAGTATTTTGCCACGAAATATGAGTATTTGAGAGATCTAATGATCTTGTGTTGGTTGCAACTTGCAGGTCCACTTTGTGTTATTTGCTGATGATATTTATGAGGCTTGGTTGAAGGCTGCTAGAGAATTAATCACAGATTAATGATAGTGCTTGTTTTGGTGATGCACACGCTTGTTGCTCCCTTCACCTTAGAATCCCATGAGCAAATGTGACAATGTGTTTTTTTTAAAAGCGATACGACAATATGTTACATACACACTGTATTGAAACAATTTTACTCTTTCTTAGCATATTTCGGAAGTTTTTGTGTTTGAAGGGAAAGGAAGTTGACTGGGATGTTCTATTGGCTAATTCGAGTATTGGTCGTTTATTCAAATATTGTGTCTGGATGTATATGTCCAAGTGAAAATTTTAAACTTATTATTGGTTCCTAAAACGATTGTTGAGATTTGGGATCAACATAGTGAGGCTTAATTCCCCTGTAATGCATATATAGGTTCATAGTAGGTTTGTAGTGGCCAAGGCTGAGGTCTTGTTGTCATTATAGCCCCAAGAACTAAAGGCAGAGAAAATGAGCAAAACATTATAGTTGAATGCTTGTTGTAGGATGGTTTTCTTTGGCGGGAATCCCATTTTGATAAAATCTGAGAATTCTAAAAAACAACTACTTTCGAATTCAAAATTATATTGAAAAAAAATGCATAGTTCATACCAGATGAAAAGCCCCACACATTGCTTTCTCAAACCAAAAACATCAAACATTTTACAAACCGACAAGCATAATTATAGAAAGTATACCTCGATAAACAAGCATTGTAATTTGTAAGATAATACTACACCAGTACTTCACATTTGTAAGATAATACTACACCAGAACTTCATACTATTGTTATGAAGGCTTAAGATCCTCCAGGTTCAGTTTGAAGCAACAACATTGGCAAAACAACGGTGATGGCGATATTGAAGATCAAATTAGAGTTCTATACGTGATGCTGTTGTCGTGATTTGTTCCCTTTATGTAGTGGTGGTGTTGTAGTGAAAAAACCAAAGAAATCCTATCCTAGAAAGTAAGGATGTTTATGTCTTTTTAGTGGATTAGGTTGTCGGAAAGTTTGAGTCAGTGCTGGTCAATTCCATCAAGGGTATTAGAGCACCAAACTTTGTAAACTTAGGGGTACCAAGTCACCTTCTAAAAACTCAAGGGTACATAAGCACTTATAGAAGAGCAAGTAAGTATCCGAACACTTTTCTCTATAAGAATTCATATATTTTGTAAGAGCAAGTATCATAAATAATTAAGAGTATTGTTAAAAATATGACGTGGAACCATTAAACCTTTCTCCTAATATATTGTAATAAAATTTAATAGACATAACCTGACTATGGTAAAAGAATAATTTGTAATATATAAATTTTAAAATGTTATCATTCAAGACAAAATAATTTTTTTTTAAATGCTGATGATGAGTTTTTGCGAAAACTCTTGGAAGCACCCAGGGTCCACGTGTCAAGCAAAGGAATATCTAGGTACTTTCTCTGTCCCCTTATAAATGTCATACTGAAATAGTCAATTTTTTTAACACCATGTTTGACCATTAATAACTTATAATATATAAATAATATATTTTCATATAAGATATCGTTAGAATCCTCGTATGATGTACTTTTTAAAAATCAAAATTATTTACTCTAATATTAAGTATAATAAAAGTTATTAATGGTCAAAGTTTGTGTGAAAAAAATTAACTATTTCAATAGGACATTTATTTGGGAACAGAGGGAGTAATTACATTTCCCCATCTGCCACAAGCATTATTTGGTCTTCTTTTTTCCTTTTACTATTTTCTGTGCAACTTATTTACTGATTTTCATTCTTCCATTTTTTTTTCTTTTACGATAAATTTATACAAATGATAAAATATATGTAATAGAAAAATATACCGTATATACACATATACATATATTTACATTATTTATGTTATGTATAAATAATATAAATATACACATACATAATATATTATTATAATACCATCTATTTATATATATATATTGAAATTTGGTATCATCCAAAAAGGAAGCAACCCAAAAAGAGAAATCTCATTTAATTTATAATACATATATATTATAACGTATAAAATTTATATCTACGTATTATGGCCCTGTTTGCTAGAGCTTATTTCCACCATGTACTGAACTGAACTGAACTGAATTGAACTGAACTGAACTGAACTGAATTGAACTGAACTGAAGTAAAAATGATGTATTGAAAAATGGAATCAGCATAACTGAATTAACCTGAATTTCATCAATTACATTTTCACTGAACTGAACTGAACTGAATTGAACTGAACTGTATTGAACTGAACTGATCTACAGATAAGCTCTGGTAAACAGGGCCTGTGTATCCGACAGGTATAATATTTCCAAAAAAGGAACAACCCAAAAAAGGGAAATTTTCTTTTTCGGAAATTTCCAAGGGGGGGGGTACAAGCAGCGTTTGAGTTTTTTACGAAGTCAAAAGCTATTTTCGTTGTGGAAGGATGCGTGTAGTTCCACATAAACAAACAAGGTCATTCGACAACCATGTATATATTTTTCTTTCATTCATCCCCTGAGATCATTCATCAGCTTGTTGCCTCCATCCAATTTTCAGGCCAGATTGAGAACCTTGGTTTCAGCTAGATCTTGATGGTTGAAGAGGATCGAATAAATTTGAAGATGCTGCTCACCGGAAAATGTTAGATCCATAAAATCTCTACACAGAAGAATCGGTAGAAAGGTTATATTTTGATGGCTGCAGAGGGTCGACAGAAGGTGCTCAGGTCGGAGAAGGATCCGCGGAAAAATTGGTTGAGGGATAGATAGATTTTGATGGCTGTTGAGATTCAATGGAATTTGAAGATGCTGAATTTAAAAAGGATATTTAGATCCAATCTCTACGGAAGAATCGGTATAAATGAAAGGTTATATTTTGATGGCTGCAAAGTCTTGAAAGAATGTGCATATCGCCGGGAACACCAGGAACTTGCCGGATAAGGATCTTTGGATTGGTGGTCTCTATTTCTGATGCGTAAGTTGCGAATTTGTCTGGTAAGATTGTTTGATTTGATTCGTTTTGATAAAAGGGCGTTTTGATCGGTTGTTTGGTCTGTCTGGTTTGATTTGTTTTGGCAAATAATGTGGGTGGGTGCTCGGTGATGGAGATGGAGATGCTACTTGCCGCTGATGTTTGGGGGAGATTGTGAATTCATTTGATTTTTTCCTTTTAGTCTGATTTGGTTATTTTATATGATTTGTTTTGATAAAAAGATTCATTTTGATGAAAAAATTGTTTTTTACTGCAGGCTTGATTGGGTTTTTTGAAATGATTTGTATATATATATATGATTCATATTGATAGAAAGATTGGTTTTCAACTGCAGGTTTGTTGATCGAAGATATAAAGTTTGCTATGGTCTGCTACATCTAACTCATACTTTAAAGTACACTGCTGCACATCCTATGGTCTGCTAGGCTGAAGCTTTATTCTTCCCTTTGTAGTAAGAAAAATTATGGTTGCTACACCCATTGATAAATGGCAAGAAAATTTTCTAAAGTCATTTGCAAATATGATCATCTTCAGAATGCTTGTTATGGAGAAGTTTATGTCTTAGTGGTATGTTGAATCAATTTTGTGTTTGTTAATTTTGTGTCCAAGTACAATACAGCAACTACTTGCCCGGTTTAAAGATTACCTAATTTCCCAACTTTAACAAACATTAAGATGACCTTATCTTGCAATTCTAACACAAAATTTTCTATGTACCACCTCTTGCTTCTTAGGGATTTAGAGTTAGCTTAAAGACATCTTTGTTGACCAAAATATTCATCATTTATTGTTTTGTTTTTGGAACAGAGATGCTGTAAAGAAAATAGCTTTCAACTTTTGAATGTTGTCAAAATTCTTTTTGCCATAATGTTGATGGAATTTGGATTGTTCTTGCTTTAGCACATTTTATTTAATTGGGATTTCGGGTCAGCTATAAATATTATTATATTTTTTGATTTTCTTGGAAAAAAATTCAAAGCTATCAGGACTCCTTTAGAAGAAGATAATAGGTATCTTGTTAGACTGTTTTGGGTGTATAATACAAATTTAAGCTTTCCATATTATTTTTACCAGAAGGAATAATCTGCATTTAACCTGTATATTTACATATTTTTATCCTTCATCTTTGAATAGAAATAAATTTGTTAGCACATTCCTTGTGCAGGGATATCCTTTTATGTAGGATGACTGGATGATCCCTTTATATGGGTTATATGTAAGGATCAGCTATCCATATTGGGGGTACATGATGTTGGGACTTGGAAGTTCTTTGTGTTCTATATAGATTGTGGCCATCTTGAGTTGATTATTACTTTTTCATTTGGCAGAATCATCTCCTTCTTGTACAATGCTTGTCAAAAACAAGTCAAGGGCCACATGTTTCACCAGCTAAGGGAAGGAAGGTTTATAATTTCTAATTTGGTATTTGTGATGTTAATGTCATTGTTATGTTTCTCCAAGCTAATCTCTTGTATTTAATTTTCAGAAGTTTATTTGGGAGCAAAATATGTGCAAGGCAGTACATAAGCACGTTATTCTGGTGTTTTGATGGAATTGTGAATTCTTTCTTCCTGGCAAGGCTACTACATCTTTTCTGGACCAAAGATAAGCTCGATAACCTTTTTTTATTAAACATGTTACCATTCTAAGAGAGTTATATATTTAATATGAAAGACGAATGCTGATTTGTGTGTGTTCATCTTTGCTATACTGGAGTGATGTTTGAAAATCTTGAAAATGACTAAGGTCTTGTTCTCTAGAGATTATTTGAATATTTTTTAGTTCAGATAAACTTTTTTTAGTTCAGATGAGTTCGGATAAAGTTTTTTTAGTTCAGATAAAAAAAATTAGTTCAGATAAATGTTTTTTAGTTCAGATAATCTTTTTTCAGTTCAGATGAGTTCAGTTCAGTAAACTTTTTTAGTTTTCAGATAAGTTAAGTTCAGTAAACTTATTTGTATTTTAGTTCAGTTCAGTTTAAATCAGTTCAATCTTTTGAGCTTAATTGTTCATATCAGTTCTGTTCAATTCCAATCAGTTTAGTTCAGTTTCAATGTGATTTAATGAAATTTAGATTAATTTAGTCATACCTGTTATTATTTTTCCCAATACATTAAGTTAAGTTAAGTTCAGTTCAGTTTAGCTCAACAACAATATAATTTGGTGCAATTAATTAAGGTTAATTTATTCATACCGTTTATTTTCATCACACTTATTAATTTTCAATTCAGTTCAGTTCAGTTATCTATATGCTTCAGCTCAACTCAAATCAATATGTTTAGCTAGCAAACATGATCATATATTTTAACATTAAGGCCCTGCGTGCCAGAACTTTTATATATCAATTCAGTTCAGTTCAGTAAATTGAAGTGAAATGTAATTTGATGAAATTCAGGTTAATTCAGTCATGTTGATTCTTTTTTCGGTACATTAATTTTCACTTCAGTTCAATTCAATCCAGTTCAGTTGAACAAGAAATAAACTCTATCAAACTCTAAGTTATACTCAAATTATTAAATGTCAAATGTTTTGAAAATGTCAGTTGATCTATATATATTCCAGTTCAACTTTGTTCTACATATTTTCATATTAAATGTATTATGCTAAGATTAATAAATTTCAAATATATTGAAATTGATCATGTTATTTTTAATTCAATTCAGTTCAATTTATCTACATCATTCAGTATATTTTAATATTAAATGTATTATGTTATATTTAAATTAATGAATTTCAAATATATTGGAAATGATCATATATTTTTTAGTTAGTTTCAATTTAGTTCAATTCAAATTATCAATATATTTCAATTCAGCTCAGTTTTTAAATTCAAATAAGTTCAGCTAATAATCGAATGCGTGGAGAGCAAGTAATCGAACGCGTGGAGAGCAAGTAATCGAACGCGTGGAGAGCAAGTAATCGAACGCGTGCAGAGCAAAAAAAAAATGAAAATAAAATAAAATAAAATAAATTCGAATGCGTGCACAGCAAGTAATCGATAATACACAGACCACCGTCGTCCCACCGTCCCACCGCCGCTATAAATACTATTCAATTAATTAATTACTGACCCACCAGAAACCCCACCAGAAAAGAAAAAAAATGCCGCCCTCCAAAACTCCAGCTCCGGAGGCACAGATCCGGCCGGCCGCTCCGGATCGCCACAGATCCGGCAGATCCGGCCGGTCAGAGCGGCGCCGCCGTACTTCCGCCCAGACGCCACAGATCCGCCCTCTCGGAGCGGCGCCGCCGTACTTCCGCCCAGATTCGCCACAGATCCGCCCTCTCGGAGCGGCGCCGCCGTACTTCCGCCAAGATTCGCCACAGATCCGCCCTCTCGGAGCGGCGCCGCCGTACTTCCGCCCAGATTCGCCACAGATCCGCCCTCTCGGAGCGGCGCCGCCGTACTTCCGATCAGATTCGCCACAGATCCGCCCTCTCGGAGCAGCGCCGCCGTACTTCCGCCAAGATTCGCCACAGATCCGCCCTCTCGGAGCGGCGCCGCCGTACTTCCGCCCAGATTCGCCACAGATCCGCCCTCTCGGAGCGGCGCCGCCGTACTTCGGCCCAGATTCGCCACAGATCCGCCCTCTCGGAGCGGCGCCGCCGTACTTCCGATCAGATTCGCCACAGATCCGCCCTCTCGGAGCGGCGCCGCCGTACTTCCGCCAAGATTCGCCACAGATCCTCGGAGCGGCGCCGCCGTACTTCCGCCAAGATTCGCCACAGATCCTCGGAGCGGCGCCGCAGTACTTCCGCCCAGATTCGCCACAGATCCGCCCTCTCGGAGCGGCCCCGCCCAACATCTCGGTCCCAGCCCCGGGCAGCGGCTCGGTCTCGGTCCCAGCCCCGGGCGGCTCGGTCTCGGTCCCAGCGGGCGGCTCGGTCTCGGTCCCAGCGGGCGGCTCGGTCTCGGTCCCAGCGGGCGGCTCGGTCTCGGTCCCAGCCCCGGGCGGCATCTCGGTCTCGGTCCCAGCCCACAGAGACGCGGTACCTGCTGACTCGGCGCCTGCTGACTTGGCGCCTGCTGACTCGGCGCCTGCTGACTCGGCGCCTGCTGACTCGGCGCCTGCTGACTCGGCGCCTGCTGACTCGGCGCCTGCTGACTCGGCGCCTGCTGACTCGGCGCCTGCTGACTTGGCGCCTGCTGACTTGGCGCCTGCTGACTTGGCGCCTGCTGTAATCCTTCGGGGGTTCCACAAGAAGGATAAAATCATCCAGTTGGACTGTCCTGCCAACATCAGAGCCAAGACTCTGTCTAGACATGTTAATCAGGTTCTTGACTTGGTTACGCTCAGAAGAAAACTCGAAGGCAGTGATAAACCTGCAGTAGAGAGCATTTTGGAGCTGGTACATAACCTGACAAAGAAAGATATAATCTTCTGTATAGAAAAGATGAATCTTGGTATGACTCCTGTGCTGGGGAGAGACATTGGCCCCAACAACCTTCCCCTACTCTACAATGAGTTGAAGATTGCTAGCATTGGAAGGGATGACAATTAGCCTAATTCTATTTAGGTGATTTACAGTTTGCCTAATTCTGTTTAGCAGTTTTAAACTACTACATTAGTTACATTAGTTACATGTTGTAGTAGACTACTTACTTTTCTGGTGCCCATTACTAGTAAAGGATGAGTAAATCTAAAGGATGTTGAACTCACTGTTGTGTTAGATGCATCACTGTCAGTCTGGGAGCCATTTGGAGTAATACCATTTGCTGGATAACCTCCAGCTTAAACTACAGCTGGAAAATCACAGGAGCTCAGCATTAGAAAGGATAAATAGAAAGAGGAACAATGACCATATGAAAAGCCAAGTTTTTAAAAATGCATGTTCAATGTTTCCAGAATGTAAATGAGTAAACCAAATGAAACTCACTAACATCTAATTGAGTATGTATGACAATGAAAGACCTCTAGCCAAGTTTGTCACAAGTGCACAAACTAAATAATAATGCCAGAATTGGAGAGCTAAGGGTTAGTTCATATAATGATTAACACAAAGATGGTGTTTAACACACATTCTAGCACAAAAACCAAATGGTGAAAATAATTGTAAACGACCAAAAATGAATCAACGAGAAAAGGGAGAGTAGCAAAAATCACAAGTAATGTAAGCACGTTGAGAAGAATACTGTTTTTGTGTTGCAGCCTTCTTAGGAGTAGCAACACCAATCCTCATTGGCCTACTGGAACAGTATGCACCATTCATTTCATTCATAGCCTGGGTTCTCTCATTGTCATCTGCAAACCTAACAAAGACTGTATTTGGAGCGTCCTGTATTTGGATCAACAACTACTTTTGCACCTTTAACAGATGGATACCTACTGGCAAAGGTATCGTGCAAAAGAGTATCGGAAACATCAGATGCCAAGTCTCCCACAAAAAATTGACATATCTGAGCCAGCACCACCAACAGCACTGGCCCCTGCTGCTGCTGCTGCTGCTCCTGCAGCACCACCTGCAGCTTCAGGACGCCTATTACCCATGCTAAAGGCCGCCCAATTTAGACGGAAGCCTTGGTCTGTATTAGGCATTGTTGTTCCGGTATAGCCTTGGAGCACCTTGTCAGCAGCTGCATGAGAACCGAATTCTACAAATCGGTATCTTTCTGACTGACCAGTCTGTTTATTCCTAATGACCTTGACTGACATTACCTGCATGAAGATCAAATCAATGGTTAAAGCTTTATAAGGGACTTGCAAGAATAATAGGATTAAATCTTTTACAGAGCCAAATTATATATCAACGGATAAATACTCTTGGGAGGTGGGGTTGGGTGAATGAAAGTGAATGAAAAGTAACAACAGAATTCTTGGGAGTCATAACACTACACTCAGAAAACTATGACTCCTTACCGGTATCATGAAAATTGTAATAAATAATTATGTATGAAAAAGTTAGTTTATTTCTTATAAATGACAGAGCATGGGCATGGGCACTTTGGCTATTCCACCATACAAGTCATGGTAAATCAGCCAAGTAATCTTTATACAAGTTATTGACAAACCTCATTTAGTTTCAAATTCATAAACAGATGCAACTAGCTCAGCCTAAGATGATATAAAATCTCTGACGTTTGACCAAAACAACAACTTGATAACAAACATTCATAGACACTGACTCTGATGAGCTAAGCCAAGACTTGTTTGGGTGCAATCTACAGCTCCATCAGAAAAATAAAGAACATCATCAAATTTAGAATCACCAAGATCCATAAACCCTAAAGAAAATCTCCAAAAATCTAAACTTTAACCCAACAAAATCAAATCAATAGCTATTGTAGCTTACTACAATGATTATCAATAGCATATAAACAGATACAATCTATTATCTACAAAAAGAATCACCAAGATCGAGTACTCCCAGCCGATCAAAGCCTGTTAGATCAATTGAGTTTTATACTGGTCTAATTCAAAAGTAATCTTGAATATAAAACCAGCATAAAAACAAACGGATCTAAATATAAACGGGGTGGATTGGGAGGAATCAGATGGAGATAGGTGAGGAGAGAGAAGATGGGTAAGATAGAAAGATGATGGGTGAGAGAAATCGGCACATCTAGGCTGCCGGTTAATTAGGGTTTAATTAATTAGGCCAGCTAGTGGGCTGAAAAGTACGAGCAGGCCAGCTAGTGGGCTGAAAAGCATACACCTCTCTTTTAAAAATAGGGCAATTTGTTTGAAGTACTTTTATTGTGGGCTTGTGACTGGGTTAGGAGTACACGGTTTATAAGTAATAATTGCGTTTTTTTAATACAATATTATTATTTCAATATTATTATAATTATTAACAAATAATTTCGTTTTTAAATAGTAGTAATAAGGTCCTGTTTATTTCTTGATGTACTGAATTGAACTGAACTGAACTGAATTGAATTGAACTGAACTGAAGTAAAAAATTATGTATTGCAAAATGGAATCAGCATGACTGAATTAACCTGAATTTCATCAAATTACATTTTGACTGAACTGAATTGAATTGAACTTAACTTAACTGAATTGAACTGATCTACAAATAAGCTCTGGTAAACAGGGCCTAATTCACCGGAACGAAGTTATTAATATGAGTAATGATAGAGAGAGGGAAATTTCTTAGGGAAAATTAATAGGAAATGATGTGTCGATCTAGGTGCCTATTCCATCTCATCATTTACAAAAATAAATAAATCTTCCAAATTCAATCCATCATCAATTCTTCAATCACTACAACTTTTAAAACTCTCACATTAAAATTCCATTTATTTATTTCCTATAATAACAATCTAAATATGCCATGAATCAAAGCATTCATTACATTTAGGTCCTGTTGCCTGATATTGGCCCTGTTTACTAGAGTTTATTTCTTGATGGTACTGAACTGAACTGAACTGAATTGAACTAAATTGAACTGAACTGAAGTAAAATTGATGTATTGAAAAATGGAATCAGCATGACTGAATTAACCTAAATTTAATCAAATTACATTTCAATGAACTGAACTGAACTGAACTGAACTGAACTGAATTGAACTGAACTGAACTGATCTACAGATAAGCTCTGGTAAACAGGGCCATTTTATGTACTCCCTCCGTACCGCTGGATGTGCACAGCTGACTTTTCACGGTCTTCAATACACGTGTTTGACTGCTAATATCTTTAACTACGTATATTATAAAGATATGAAATTTTGATATTAATAAACTACAAGTTATGACGATTCCAACAATATTAGATACGATAATATTTTTATTTATTTATGCATTCAAAAATTCAGTCAAAATTTAGCATTGTTGACTAGAAAAAGTCTCCTGTGCAGAAACAACTGGTCCAGAGGGAGTAGATGAATTCATTTCAGTTTAGATAAATATATTTATATTTTTTCAGTTCAGTTCAGTTCAATAACTTTTTTATTACATGTTACTTTTATACTGTAGATTACAATGATATACGATTGATTTCAAAATTGTTTCAGTTCAGTTTAGTGAGTTCAGTTAAATATATTTTAATTTATTTTAATTCAATTAAATACATTTAAAATATATTTCAGTTCAATTCAGTTTAGTTAGTTCAGTTAAATGTATTTAAATTTATTTTAATTCAGTTAAATACATTTAAATATATTTCAGTTTAGTTTAGTTCAACAAGAAATAAACTCAAGCAAATAGGGCCTAAGTAAATAGCATTTTAATGTGAGAGACACTTCATAAAAAAAAATTAATGTAAGAGAGACTTAAAAGTAAAGGTTGGAAAATTGATGAGAAAGGAATAGAATTGTATTTGGAAGGAAAAAAGAAGATTTATTTATTTTTGTAAATGATGAGATGGAATAGCCACCTAGATCGACACATCATTCCCTCTCTCTATCATTACTCTATTAATATACATTAAATTAAATAGGAAATCCAAAATACTATTAAGTAAAACCTAATAAGGATTTTATGCTTCCACAATAAACTTCGAAATACTTTTGTAATCTCCAATGTCTTTTCGTTGATAAAAAAAAACGTTTCACCAATTATATCAAATAAACCACTCGACAACGAATTTGATCTGAATCGGGTCCGTCAAATCCTTGTTGGTGACAAGAAAAGGAAGATTGGGAGAAGAATAGGAATATTGTGGGAAAAGATACATATATACTTGCACTTCAGGACTTGTTTTCTAACGTAAACTATGAATTCATGTATATATCTATCAATTCACAGCTACAGACATCAACTTACTGTAACTCAACTTACTGGAACTCGGATTCATCAAAAAACTCACTTTCTCTCTCCTCGAAGACTTAGCAAAAAACTTCAGTTCGGCGGGGTGGCCTCCGGCGAATCCCGCCGCGTCGGTCACCCCCGCCACCCACTCCTACTTTTAGATAGTTTAGTTTAGTTGCTTAGGTAGTTTACCACTTTTTCCCTCGCAAAACTACAGAACCAAACCTCAACCGACGGAGCGCCACGATTCAACACAGTTTCAGGCCAGACACGCAGCTCCGATTGGGTCACCTAAGATCGGAACGCAACAGAGCTGGATCGGACGGAGATAGCGGACGCCCAGCCACTCACCGGACCGGCCAGGCGGGTTCGCAGCAGATCTCAATGGGCGGCGGTTTACGGCTTCCGTCACCGGCTGCTCCACTCGGTGTCGAGGATCACGGCGGGGTCACGGATAGGCGGGCTGGCCCGGGCCGCTCCTGGACGGATCCGGCGAGATCCCGTCCAGTCGAGGAAGTCCGGTCTGGGTCCATCCAGCAGCGCCTAGCGGCGGCTCACCCAGCTGGGTCGTCTCCCGGCTCGGCCGGCTCGGGTCTCATGACCCCGGGTCGGGTCGGGTCGGGCCCGTGGTTCAACCGGGTCGGTCCGACTTGGTCACCTGGTTCTGGTCCAATTAGAGGGTGAGGTGGTTTTTTCCTTTCTATTATTGTAGTAGATTTTATGAATGAGGTCGGGAATATTTGATCTGGGTATTATTTGTCAATTTTATTTTACCGGACGGGTACGTTTCTGTTTCGGATAAACTTTAGCTGACTTCAACTCTTGTTTATATTGTGGGTAAGGAGAAATCCGAGTCAGAGTAGTAATTATACATACTTCTGGCGATATCCTCAAATATGAACTAGATTTGTAGACCGTGGGAGCTAGTGCAGCTTTTCTCGTGTTAGATAATACCTTGTTTCAAATTTCTATAATGTGTGTTATTTGCTAGCTAGTTAGACCCGAATTGGTTGGAATCTGCACATAGTCTTGACCTTATAGTAGGGGATATAATTTGGAACCGGTCTTTTTTTGCGGAATTGTCCTGACAGACTTGGTGAGTAGCCTTGCCCATTTGTTTGTTATATCTCTCTTAACCCTTAATTGGCGAGAGAGAAAACCCCATGGGCTTCTGGACTAGGTAACATTTGTGCCTAGACTAGTAGAGTTCGATTAGATAGTTTAGAATGCAAAGTTAAGGTGTTACGCTTGTCAGGTAGTTTCAGACAGTAGATTTGTAAGATGTATCTCCTTTTTGATGTAAGCCTTCGGGCACCATTGCCTCCGGGCAACACCCTGCTTCCAAGCAAAAGCCTTGGAATTACCTGCCTTCGGGCAACACCTTACTTCCAGGTGAAAGCCTAGGAATTAGCCTTCGGGCTACACCTTGCCTCCAGGCGATAGCCTAGGAATTAGCCTTCGGGCACATCGCCTTTGGGTCACCTTTGTATTTTATTTTATGTTGTTTGGGTTGACGAGCCGTCAATAATCCTCAAGATTCGCCTTCGGACATAAAATATATATATATATATATATATCAATTAAAAGGGAGATAAACAGTTTCTTTCTTGATAGAAAACTAAACCCAAAACTAAATTATATGGATCAATGAAGTCATGATTGACCAAATAAACTTGTTATTATATTATACTTATTAGTCAAAAATGTAAATAGCAACATTCTATTTTACCTTTCTATAATTATTATCTACCAATACTCAACTATGAGTAATTGTGTGAGCTTAAAAAGTCAAAATAATATCACCAAGACTAGTCCAACTTGAATAGTTCTAAATTTCAGTTACGCATTTTTCATCTTCAGTCAAAATAATTAAAAGAATCAAAGCTACCTCTAGACACTTCACCATTAGAGTCACTTCTCACTTGTAATTTGAACAAGTCTTGGGTGAGACATGTTCTTGTGGAGACCAAGAACAGGGGAATAAGATTTTACTGTTTATGTTTGATCTTTTAGTCAGTTTGTTTGATCTTTCAATCAATGTCCTTGAATATTTTTGTTTTGCCTTGATTTTTCAGTTAATTTGATATTTCGTTCAATTTGCTTGATCTTTCGGTCAATTTTTTTGGTCAATTTCACCAACGACAAATTCAATCAAGGAAATCGGCGGGTTTAAATCTCACCAACGACAAATTCAATCAATATCAGTCTCATATAATCTTTGGTCTCAGACAGGTCTCAAATGAGAATTCGAGAAAGTCTTGGGTGAGACCTGTCCTTGTGGAGACCAAGAGCAGGGGAATGAGCATTTAAAGTTTCTGCTTGATCTTTTAGTCAGTTTGTTTGATCTTTCAATCAATGTCCTTGAGTATTTTTGTTTTGCCTTGATATTTCAGTTAATTTGATCTTTCGTTCAATTTGCTTGATCTTTCGGTCAATTTTCTTGATCATTTCCTTGGTCAATTTCACCAACGACAAATTCAATCAAGGAAATCGGCGGGTTTAAAGCTCACCAACGACAAATTCAATCATTAGCAGTCTCATATAATCTTTGGTCTCATTTGAGATGTCTCAAATGAGAATTATACATAGGTCTGGCAAATGGGTCGGGCGGCTCTTAAACGGGTCGGGTATAATGAGTAATTTTAATAAACGGGTCTTACCCATTTATACCCATTTACAAACGGGTCCTAAACGGGCCAGATCTTTAACGGGTCGGGTAAACCCGTTAAACCCATCGGGTTTGAAAACTATCTAAACGGGTATTAAACGGGTTGGGTATAAACGGGTTTGTGCAAATTTGGTGTACATTCTAAATCAATTTTTTTGGCGTACATTCTCAAACATTTTTGAGACCTTAATCCTAGTACTAACCAAACAAAAAACATGAATAATTGAAAGTTGTACTCATCAAACATGAATAATTGGCAAACAATTTGTACTAATTTAATAATACAATTTATATAATTAGACCGGTATTCCTTGCCAATCAAACACACATGAGAATGAATCCAGTTAAACTGATGCACTGTTTTAAAAATAATAGTTAGTAGTAGAAATGCATGATGCATCCATGGTTTGACCGCACATGGAGAAAACCGCCGCAGCTTGTCACTCCTCACAAAACTATTGACAGTTTGACACCAAGAACTGAAAATATAATAATATTGAAGATTTGATCAAATTATTTTTTATACTGAAGATATTAAAAGAACCACATATTACATCAAAAGTTACCTGCAAAAGACGGAAGCTTTTTCTGGCCAGAGAAGAAAAGACGGCATGTGATTTTTTTCTGGGTAGAGAAAAGAAAAGATGGTGATAAATGATGATGGTGATTGAACGAGGAGGCGTTGATGTTGGTTGTGGCGGCGTGGTAGTGGCTCGACTGCAGTGGTGATCAGGGCCGGTCCTGGGATTTTGGGGCCTTAAGCAAAAATAATATTTCTTAGCGCTTTAAAAGTAAAATTTAATATTTTTAGAGTTATAGCAAAAATATTTTAAATTATACATAAAAATGCCTATAAATATCAAATTTTCTTATCTATATTTAGTTCTCATAATGTATAAGACTCTATTTTGAAAGAATCAATATATTATTTATATAAATATATTCAAATTAATAAAAATACTACATATTTTTTCTAAAAATAGGGCCCTTTCTTCTAAAAATATTTGGGGGCCTCAAGCGGTTGCGTAAGTTGCTTCCAAACAGGGGCGGCCCTGGTGGTGATCTAGGGAAGAACTTTGGCAACCGCGGTCGAGGAAAAAAGAAAATTTGGTACTGTAGACTGTTTCAAGTCAGACCCGCGGGTCAATATACACCAAACCCGCCCGACCCATTAATTTTAAGGGGATGCTGTTTCCACAGCCCAATATCTTAAATGCACAACCCATTTAGGGTAAATTTTACCAAAATATCCCTTATTAAAATTTAATTTTAGTCAGCCGTTATTATGAAACTTAGGCCCTGTCTATTAGAGCTTATTTCTTGATGTACTGAACTGAACTGAACTGAACTGAATTGAATTGAACTGAACTGAACTGAATTGAACTGAACTGAAGTGAAAATTGATGTATTGAAAAATGGAATCAGCATGACTGAATTAACATGAATTTCATCAAATTACATTTTCACCGAACTGAACTGAACTGAACTGAATTGAACTGATCTACAGATAAGTTCTGGTAAACAGTGTCTTAGTCCTAATCAAACTCTAATTCATGAAATGTACCCCACTCTTTATATATAGTATAAAATATTCTTATCAACTTTCTCTACAAATTTCACGTAGCTATTCAGATTAATCTATAAATTCACATCCTGTTTGCGAGAGCTTATTTGTAGATCAGATCATTTCAGTTCAATTCAGTTCAGTGAAAGTGAAAGTGTAATTTGATGAAATTCACATTAATTCAGTCATGCTGATTCCATTTTTCAATACATTAATTTACACTTCAGTTCAGTTCAGTTCAATTCAATTCACCAAGAAATAAGTTATAACAAATAGGGCCTAAATTTGAAGGTGTTGAATGAATGTTGAAGGTTTTGAGAATTTCTTGGGTCTACAATTAAATTTAACAAAAACTTGAATCTAAAATTTATTATTCAAAACTTAAGGGATTTAAATGATATAATAAATGTTAATTGAATCCTAAATTTAATGAGGGGTGATTAAGTAAATTTGTCACTAAATGGGTTGTGGATTTAGGATATTGGGTTGTGGAAATAGATCTGGTGAATTTTAATTACTCATTTAATTCATACCCATTACCCATTTATACCATACCCAAGTGGCTTTAAATTTAAATTACCTATTTGACCAACGGGTAACGGGTCAGATTTGTCAGGCCTAGATATACCTTCAAAAAAAAATGTTTACTGAAATATTATTTTCTTAACCTCAACTCTAAAAGTGATCAAATTATAGCCTCGATTTTAATTAAACGTATTCCCCAACTCTAAAAGTGATCAAATTATAGTACCAACTCTAATCTAATGTACTTTTTAGACCCAAAAGTCTCTTCCGTCAACCTTTTTTCCGACAGTTGGCTCACTAGCACTAATAACCCAATTTATGTCGGTGATTTTATCATTTTTCTCTAACTACATTTTCTTACCACTCTCTAGTAAAAAAACAATGAACAAACAACGAGGTTTCATTATTTTAACTTGCTTGATTAAATGAGGAGTATGAAAATTCAATTTCTCAACGGCAAAAAAAGACAAATAATTAAAGAAAATTATCTTTTAGGTTTGCAGCGCATGCTTGATTTAACAGTACACACCATTCCCTTCAATCACTTAGTCTACAAACCTTAGAGTATAATAACCTGCTGAACATCTTTTAGCTAGCTGTACGCATTGAACAGTATTCTACTGCTAGACTAAACATTCCAATGGTACTCAAATTATTTGACCGTTGATGAAGAAACTAGACACAATTCTCTTTTTCAGGTAAGAAAAAAATAAAAAGAAAAAAAAATCCTATGTAAACCAAGATCCATGGGAATATTATATAAGAAAATCAATGATTCACAAAGAATTTCGGTGACGGTGGCTGAAGGTTTGTAACTAAACAGTAACTTAATACTTTGACAAACTGAAATCAATATATAAGCAAAAAAACACATTTGGTGAGAGATTCGGGGAACTTTTGAGTTGATTCTCTATTCCGTGGAGACATTAGGGACACGGTTAAATCTACCCCGGGGTTGGCCACCCACCCATGACCCACCCCACACAAACCTCCAAAAACGTGGCCTTTTCTGATCTCTTGAGGGAGCAGTGGACCATTTGGGGTGGGACCCATCTGGGTAATTAATTGTTTTCAAAAAGTTAGAGCAAACATGGATTTTAAAATAAAAAGTAGGATCCTCATCTCTTTGACTAAAAAAAATCTGCACTGATAGAAAAATGAAATTTAATAGTATTATAAATCTGAAATAAATACATTATAAATCTATACTAGTATTTAATAGTTATTAATGTTTAAGATATAAAAGTTGAAGAAAATTAATATGTTGATTCTTTATTATTGAAACTTTACGCAAAATTTGATGGAGTTAAAGTAAAATATTAGTTGTTACGATATTAGTTACAAATTAAGTTAAACGGATATCAATTTCAACATTTCTACAAACTTTTTACTTCATTTACCTACATCCATTGAAGAAAGTTGGAAGCGTCGAATTCTAATATTCAGTAGTACGAAACCTAATTGAAGCATCATAAAATGTGAAATTATCATTTTAAGGTATTTTGGATCAACGAGAGTGGTAGAAAAAATGTTTACAAATATTGCCCGAAAGTTCCATAAATGTTGTTGTGGCCATTAATTATTATTTTTCAAGATTTTATAAACTCAAATTTAACCAACTCATACCTGATTCGGTATAAAAACATGTTTCAGGAAAATTATATCGCTTATTTGAAAAATACACACTTCAAACTGAACGTAAATCACTCATTACCTTGGATTTTTAAGGGTCAGACTTGTATAAATTTCAACCTATTAAGGACGTTCGTAAAATTTTAACTCAATATTATTTTCTAATATAGTATAAATAGTACTCGTACATATATTTGAATTTTACTGTGGTGCAGAAATATGTGGTGTAGAACAAATGGCCACAACAACATTTTTGGAACTTTCGGGCAAAATATGTAAATATTTTTTCTACCACCCACGTTGACCAAAAAACCTTAAAATGGTAATTTCTCATTTCGTGAGCCTTAAATTAGGTTTCAGACTACTAAATTTTGAAATTCGACGCTTCCAACATTCTTGGAGGGACGTAGGTGAATAAAATAAAAAGTTTGTATAAATGCCGAAATTGAAATCTCCTTGAAGTAATTTCTAACAAAAATCCTAACAACTAATATTGTACTTTAACACCATCAAATTTTCCTTCGAATTACAACACTAAAGAGTCAATGTTTTAATTTCTTGAACCTTTGTATCGTAACTTGTAAACACTACTAGTAAACACAACTGATTTGTTCTACACCACCTATTTCTACACCTCAGAAAAATTCAAAAATTTGCACGAGCATTATTTATACTATATTAGAAAATAATATTGGGTTAAAATTTCACGAATGTCCTTAATACGTTGAAATTTATTTTAAATACAAGTCTGACCCTTAAAAGTTCAAGGTAACGGGTGATTTACGCTCAGTTTGAAGTGTGCATTTGTCAAATAAGCGATGTAATATTTCCTGAAGCACGTGCTTGTACTAAATCAGGTATGGTTTGGTTAAATTTGAGTGGAAAATCTTGAAAAAAAATTTTTAGTGGCCACAACAACATTTTTGGAACTTTTGAGCAACATATGTAATTTTTTTTCCACCCACGTTGATCCAAAGAGCCTTAAAATGGTAATTTCACATTTCGTGAGCCTCCAATTTAGTTTCGGACTACTAAATTTTGAAATTCAACGCTTCCAACATTCTTGGAGGGACGTTGGTGAATAAAGTAAAAAGTTTGTATAAATGCCGAAATTGAAATCCGCTTGAAGGAATTACTAAAAAAAATCCTAACAACTAATATTGTACTTTAACACCATCAAATTTTCATTCGAATTACAACACTAAAGATTCAATGTGTTAATCTCTTGAACCTTTGTATCGTAACTTGTAAACACTACTGAATTGTTTTACACCACCTATTTCCACACCTCAGAAGATTCAAAAATTTGCATGAGCTATTTATACTATATTAGGAAATAATATTGAGTTAAAATTTCACGAATGTCCTTAATACGTTGAAATTTATTTTCAATACAAGTCCGACCCTTAAAAATTCGAGGTAACGGGTGATTTACGCTCAGTTTAAAGTGTGTATTTGTCAAATAAGCGATGTAATATTTCCTGAAGCATGTGCTTGTACTAAATTAAGTATGGTTTGGTTAAATTTGAGTGGAAAATTGAACTTACGATCAATTGAACTTAGTTTAGTTCAATTGAATTCCTTTAATTATATTTTTAGTAACAATATATTTTACTAAAAAAACACGATCAAAGGAATTCAACTGAACTGAACTTAAGTGAACTAAAGTGAAAATATTGTACTGAAAAACATGGGGCAACATGACTGAATCAAACTAAATTTCATCAAATTTTGTTTTACTGAATTAAATTGAACTAAATTGTACTGAACTGATCTACAAATAAGATCAATTTAAACAAAACCTATTAATTAGAAATCTGAATTAATTCTAGAGAGGATAGGGGTATAAATGAATTTTCTTGATAAAATAAAGAGTAGAAATAACATAACACCCTTAATAATAAATATACAAGTTTCACGCCCTTATAATATTGTGACATTTACACCATGCCTTTAATAAAAAAATTCCAAAAATAAACAACCGAATTTTAATGCATTATTATATTTTAAAATTAAATTACTCAAACAGGTCACACCCCAATGTTTGGTCCACTCTCCTTGAGAGATGAGGAGAGGGCACATAAGGGGGTGGCATCCCCCTAGGGGAGATATATAATTCTCCAGACATTAGCCCCAATGTTCAGTTAATGGTCCAATTTGTGGGGGAAAAAACCTTAATTAGTTAATTCCAACTACATTGCACTAACATCAAACACTTGTCTCACACATCCAAATTGTTAATTAAACTGAATTATTGGCAAATTTAGCCCATGTTTTCACTCCTTATAAACCCAATTCCCATAAAATGACTATAATGCCCTAAAAAATTACATGAAATGATTGAAAAAGTAAGACAAAAGTACCTCGTAAGGATCGCAAATGACTTCAACCCCACACCGGAAAACGTCGAAGGGACTTGAGCTTAAGAATTTCAAGAGTCCATACAAGTCATCAAGCTTTCTCTGAATGAGAGTCCCAGTAATACACCAGCGATGCTTAGCATGCAGTCTTATGGTGTGTTTGATAAAACTTATGTCTGAAGACTTATGTCTGAAGTCTGAAAACTGAAGTCTGAATCTAATATGTGCTGAATACTGAATATGTGTATGTGTTTGATAAAACTCAAATAAGTGCTTAATATTAAATATTTCTGAAATAATAAAAAATATGTCTATAATCAGAAATATTAATTATACAAAGTTAAAATTGATTGGTTAAATTAGAAGAAATATAACATGTATTAAATATAATATTTTAATAATTTTATGAAATATTTATTTGTTGTAAATAATATATATAACCAATCTCAAGTAGAAAACGAACTCAATATATATAATAAACTAGCATTTTATCTCTATAATAATAACTAATTTCTAAATGTATAACAAAAAAATAACTGAATAATAGAAATAGTTTACGTTACATACACAAGACTGTTAATGTTTTAATGTTTTAATGTTTTAATATTTTAATATATATACATATATATATATATATATATATATATATTAATGTTAATGAAATCAGAACTACATCATTATTTTAAACAAAATTTTACGTTAACTACTTAATTTAGATTAGATTAATCTTTTATTCCAACATATCTAATAAATTTTTTGTTTGTATTTAAGATAATAAATTTAATAGAAGTAAAGTAATAAAATACAAACATAATTAAGTATATTGTTTGTATTATTGAATAAAAAGAGTCCTAAATTTAAAATTGAAACAGTTACAAATGAAATAATAAAGAATTCCACCCAAATGAAACAAACAAAATAATCCAAACTTATTACAAATGAAATGACCACCGAAATAAAAACAAAATCCTCAAATTTATTCTACTATAATAAAAGTAAGAAAGCACTAAAAATTTTGACCACCAAGACTTCATCCTAATTTGAGCTTTTTGTTGGGATTATTGTGTTTTCCTTGAGTTCCTAATGATAAATCTAAACATTAGTAATGAATAATGTGATTGATAAAAATTTAAAGAAGTTAGGTTTATAACTTACCATTAGATTCATCATCTTTGCCCATGAGTTGATTGATTGGAATATCATCATCGGAATCTGATTCAATGTCTTCAACATCTTTGGTGTTTGATGGGCCTGCTTCATCGGCATTTGATTTGGTATTCAATATCTGGTTGATTGAAATATCGTCTTCAGAATCTTCTTCCAAAGACATGATTGCATATATGTATCGTTCGTCCTTCAACTTTGTGGCTCTTAGTTGAACAACGTAAGTTGCAGTTTCAACTGCGGTACTGCGGTCCATGATATATTCCAGAAAAGTTTGTAATTGTTAGAATGATATGAATTGTAAAATTATAAAAATGCGTAAAAATAGAATTAAAAAGGAAAGAGAGAGTATTGGATGAGACGTGTCCTTGTGGAGACCAATGACTAAGATAATGATTATTTAATGTTTTTGCTTGATCTTTTAGTCATTTTGATTGATCTTTAGCTCAGTTCTCTTGAGCATTTCTTTTTTTACTTTGATCTTTTAGTTAATTTGATCTTTTCATTCATTTTGTTTGATCTTTCAGTCAATTTCCTTGATCATTCCTAATCATTGGTACATTACTGTTATTTCTTATAAATTCACACCAAAGTTCAGTCTCGAGTCGCTCCATGTGAGACAACTGAGCTTTGGCGACATCAACAATCTAAAATCTAACAACGGCGGCGGAGTTGGAACTCACCAACGACAACTTAAACCGATAACGGTCTCTTATAGTACTTGGTCTCTATAGAAACGGGTCTCAAATGAGAATTTGTAAAAAGGAAATATTTGGATCTATGAATGCAATTATCCATAATTCAAGTGCCCATTATGTATACAGACTTTTTGAAATTGAGTCAAGAAACTTCTACAACAATGTCAAGTGCCATCTTTATCGATACTTCCAGCTCAATCCCAATTTCCCAAGGCGCAGCTGCATCATTGAATATAGTAAGGATTTGAACTAAAAATCCTTCTGCCCACCCCACAATCTGGGAATTCTCCAGCCTCAGGCAGGTCAGCGACGGCGCCGGATCCTTGCAGAATTTATTCAGCTTCGCGCTTGCAGAAGACGATGACGATGAAGAAGGTGGAGAAAAATGATGAATTGGGATTTTTACTTGATTTTCTTTCAGAACAGGGAAATTTGTCTTCATAGTTTGTCCCATCATCTGAACTTTATTGCATTTTCTGTGACTGATACCCTATTTTTTATGATATTTTTTTGATCGGTGGTTCCTCGGATGATGGGGTGGTTACGCGGCTGAAGAGAGGCGGCGCCGTCATATTAGGGAAGGCGAGCTTGACGGAGTGTGCTAATTTCCGGTCATCGAACATGCCTAGTGGTTAGAATGCTAGGAAGCGCCAAATTGTGGTGAGACACTTAAGCCACATTTTGTTTTTCAAATTATCTGAACTTTATTGTATTTTCTGTGACTGGTATTTTTTCTGATGATATGGATAGATGATGATGAATCCTTGTTTGGGATGGAATGATTTCTCTGCAGTTTTTTTCTAAGTGTTTTTGATGATTTATCTGATGATATGGATAGATGATGACGAAGCCTTGTTTGGGATGGAATGATTTCTCTGCAGTTTTTTTCTAAGAGTTTTTGATGATTTATCGGATGATATGGATAGATGATGATGAAGCCTTGTTTGGAATTAGTTTCTTTTAACTGGCTGTTTCAAAATGTCTTAAATGTTATAACATGCAATTCTGTGCCTTACACTGATCCTGTAGCTAAGTTTGCAATTCTTAAAGGGGTGTTGCTATTTGTAGCCCAAGATTTTACTATGTAGCCCAAAAAATGTTGTTAAAAGACAAAAATGCCCCCAATTTTACTCTTTGGAAGACTATTAGCCTATTTACAAGGGGCATTATTGCCATTTAACATCATTTTTGGGCTACATGAGCAAAAATCTTGGGTTACAAATAGCAATTCAGTTCTTAAAGTAACACAAGAGTTTGTGATAGGGATTTCTTGAACAGAGCCATTGAAGTTTGGATTTTTCTTTACATTATCTTATCCATGCTCTAGTGTGGAGTCATTTTTGCTTTCTGTATGCCGACTTCTCAAAGGTCATATGATATTTCGAAATCAAACAGGGGTTCTGAATCTTCTGATTGTCCCAAAATAAAGTACACATACCTTTTTCTGCAGTGGCAGTATTAATATAAGGCTTGAGTAGAGATTGTGTTATTACTGTCATTTTTTTAATGATATAATTTGTAGATAGACGGTTTGGTGTTTTATGGTCTTTGTAAATCGTGTTGTTGTGTTAGACAGTTTATGTGAAGCTGATTTTTGCAATTTTATTTGCAGGCAAATTATACAAAGTAATAACATCCTGCTGTGATGATGAAGAAATGGACGTGGATCTGTTCTGGTTTTCATCAAATAAATGAGGGTTTTCATCCGGATCTGGTAGTTCAGCACAAACAATTCGATCATATCCTTCTGGCCCAGCGGTTTGCTCCCATGTTTGAAAATAATCAGCATATGACAGTGAAGTAAACCTCTTTTTTGATATTCTATTGCATAGATCAAAGACTGAACTGAACCTAAACTTCTCTTTTGACCAAGTCGTCCTTCAGTTGTTCAAGTTTACCTTTAAAAACTCTAGTTACCAGATCGGGTCTGTCACTCGCTGCCTCACCATTTTGTAAATTATCTTGGATTTCTTACCAGTGTGGGTTGCATGTCATTGTTAAGAACACGTCGGGTTTACCATACTTTTGCACTATAGCCATAGCATCAAGGTATCTCTTTCGCATATCTCTAGGGCCTCCAGTAAATGAAGAAGGAAGAATGTAACGCTGGCCTATATCTTTAGCACTAACCAACCCTGCATCAATACCATCCGTAACTCCTTTAGCAACCTCAGTTCAAAATTCACCTTGATTGGATCTGTAGAATTCCAATCTACTTGACTCAATTTTGATATATGCATCACATACAAATTGTTGAAATAGTCGCCCAACATGTAAGAAATTAGATTTATCATCATCCCTCATTTGCATTTTAAAGCAATAATTAATATTCTCGGCTAGTGACTGCTTCTTTATTTCTTATACCATTTCTTACAACTGTTTCAATCGGACAATAATAAAAGTCAATGTTTGAATTAAATATACTAACAAAATAAATAATTTCAATTACATATTTCAATAAATAATATGGTAATAATAAAATTACCGTATAAGATAACGTCAATATGGTAATAATTATGACGGATAATCTAATATATTATGGCGGCTTTCATAATATATCAAAGTTAAATTTACTATATTTATAAAATGACGGATGGTAATCTAATATATTATGGCGGCTTTCATAATATATCAAAGTTAAATTTACTATATTTATAAAAAAAAGGTAATAAATTAATGATTGAATGTGCTATTTTCTTCCTTCATGACCATACTTATAAATAGGATATTGTCTTAATCCTTAGATGGAATGCATTGGTATATATTGTCTTAATCCTAAGATTGATTTCTATAGATCATCTAATATTACAGAATATTCACTTAGTTGTGTACAAAATAAATATTACAGTATAGTGGAAATAATACATCTCGTACACACAATAAAGAATACACACAATAAAGAAAGGGTTTACCTCATACAATTAAAATACATATTATTAGCTAAGCATTTAAATATGCATTTAAATTACATATTAAAATATTGATTATGTATGTACCTTGACTTTCAGCATCAATGAGTGATTCTGAACAGTCAAAATGCATGATTGACGTCCCATCCCGCCTCTTTTGCTTTCTCTTATCTTAACATTTAAATTCCAACCAGGATGGTCACCGGGAAACATCAATGGATATTGCAAAGGATCATAACAACCAAAAAGATGGTTAATGTCATGTCCTTTATCATCCTTAGCACCATACACCTTTATTCATGCAACTTGAGAACTTGTTGGGAGATTGTACGTTCTTTGATCGACCTTTGGATCTCCATTGAGAACTATCTGTTTTGTTTCAAGGTCCCCAAAACTTTTGAGATGTTTAAAAAACTTAGCATAGGGATTGTCTCTAAGCACCTCTATTAACAGTTTCGTAGTATCCTCTTCAATCCAATCTCCAGTCCATTCCAACCTCTTTTCCAACTGTTGATAGTCAGTGTCAAAGAAATACAACTGAACCCCTGATGACTTCCTATCTTCGTCCGGATTATTTAAGGGATTCAACCAATGGTAGACTTTTCCTTGTATTTTGAATGTATAAATACCATTCGTACATTTGGTGAGTTCTTTATCATACTCCGATTTAAAAGTTGTAAAGGCAAAGTGGTTGTTGTAAGTTCTAATATTTCTCCTAAACTGCTGACTTTGAGGGGTAATTCCAACCAATAACGAATGTAACTTTTCAGGCATAAGAATTGATTCAATGTAAATCTCACCTCCACCACAACAAAAGGTATTTGTTTCCCCTTTAAATCGTTTGGCTTTGCAGTGCTTACAGTCGGCAGTTCTAGGTAGAGATGAACTGGATGTTGGAACCTTTTCCAATAATCCAATAGGTATCTTCTTTTTGCTCTTTACATAATTGTCAAATACATTTTGACGAGGGATTAAAAAAATGTATTTGTATTATAATAGTGATTACCTTGATTAGCCTTATTCAACCTTCGATTTTCAGCTATATTTTCTTTATTCTGGTCTTGATACTTTTACCTTTTTTCTAAATCTATTTTTCCATACCATGCTCTTTTTTTAGAGCTCTTATCCAGTTGATCCTCAGGTTCCATGTCAATATCACAATCTGCACAAACATTCATGATTACAATCCACAAAATACACTATAGGAAAACAAAATACATTATAAATGATTAGACAATACCTGAAGGATGATTATTATTGAATCGTGGATGCAATAGTAACACACATATACCTAAAACACATAGAGGTAAAAAGTTAATATCATAGAGTATTAAAAATAAATTATTGAATATTAAATGGATGATCATACATTACCTGAACAAAGCAAGTGATTCAGTATCAATATTAAATGTCCAGAAGGATGTGGAGTAAGGATCATCTTGAACTGAGTATGAGGGATTTAGAAGGTAAACTTTTGTAAAATGTCAATGATTTTTATGTACGATCTGATGATTCCTGATCACAGCCTGTTTTTGTGGTTTTTACTATTACAGGAGAGATTGAGAGTTTGAAGATGCAAGTGACATACCAGGATGAAAAAAGAAGAGCTGCATTGCATAAAATCCTGGACATTTACCTGAATATTAAATGGATGATATTTTAATAATACCATAATCAATATCGGTAAATTGGAATTTAACAGATATTGGAATAATTAAATTATGGAATTAACCAAGAATTCAATTTTATATTTACTATATTTAAAATATTGACAGGAATATACCTTACGCAATAAATTAATTGTGGTAATATCTTAAGATCTCACACAATAAATTAATATATTAAAGTTAAATTTACTATATTTATAAAATGACGGATGGTCATCTAATATATTATGGCGGCTTTCATAATATATCAAAGTTAAATTTACTATATTTAAAAAGTTTACGACAAACATGATTACTTTATACGATACGAAACGACGTCGTTTATTCCACACACTTTCTGAAGTGAATAACTAGTCAAGTTCCTTTTAGGGATAAGTATAGATAATCATTATCTTTTTAGTAAATATTTTATTTTAACATATCCAATATAATTTTAGCATTTTTGAAAAATTACTAGATAATATAAATATAGATAATCATTATCTTATATATGCATGAGTAATATTTTCACCATAAATTTGTAAGTATTTTATTTTCCAAATACGGTAGGTAGGTAGTACGTGTGTTCAGATTTAAGTGAAATTTAGTGGGCTTCAATGTGTTTTTTAAACTGGACATGATGAAAGCATTTGACAGAGTCTCATGGTCTTTTTTAAACAGTCTTATGCTCAAAATGGGATTCCATGGTTCATTGGTTAAAATTATAATGGGCAATATTGCTGCATCCTATTTCTCAGTACTTGTAAATGGTACCATATGGATTTTTTAAATCTTCTAGAGGTATAAAACAAGGCGACCCACTGTCACCATTTTTGTTTATAATACTTACAGAAGCTTTTCAAAAAACTTAGGTTTGCTTTTTCAAAAATCATGTATTGACTATTATAGGGTGCCAAATTGTGAAACTCAGATAACACACTTGAATTTTGCCGATGACACTGTTGTTTATCTAAAAGCAAATAACAAGAGTTTGAGAAATTTGATGAAATTTTTGCAAACTTATGAAAAGGATACTGGTCAGAGAATAAATTTTGAGAAATCCTCCTTTTACTTGTCTAAATATGCACCATTAACTTATAGGAGGATGATAGAAAACCACACTCAAATGACACAGGTATCCTTTCCTTTTAAATATTTAGGTTGTCCTATCTTCAGTGGAAAAGTTCAACATTGCTATTTCCAAACACTGTTTGATAGTATCCAATCTAGATTGATTTCATGGCAAAACAAATGGCTAATCATGCTGGTAGATTAATACTTTTGAAACATGTATTGTCAGTTATTCCCCTGCATATAATAACTGTCATAAAACCAACACAAGGTGTAATTGAGAAACTTCATGTCTTGTTTGGTAAATTTCTTTGGGGATTTTCTGAATTTGGTCAAAACAAAGTGTGGAGATCTTGGGAGAATATGAGTTATCCTTTCTTGGAAAATGGACTTGGAGTCAAAGATCTTAACAGTATGATCTCTAGTTTTTCAATAAAACTATGGTGGAAGTTACAGAAAGGGGAAAGTCTTTGGTCAAAATTTATGTGGTCCCTCCCTGATAATAAAAAGAAATCCAAAACATGGAGGAGAATCAAAGAAATTCATGAAATAGCTTCTAGTCATAGTATAATACAGATTGGAGAAGGTGAGATATCCTTCTGGAATTCAAATTGGCTAGGAGTTGGGTCATTAATTGATTTTTGGAATGAAAATATAGACATACCTGATTCTGATCTCACAGTTAGAGAATTCTTTCATAATCAGGATGAGATGTCTAACCTTTTGAGTGCAGGATTTAATGATGATATTAATGAGCTCATAAGAAAAGACTTTGCATTGTATGAAGGATACAAAGATATACTTGTATGGAAACCTGAACCAACTGGGAATTTTTCCATATCTTCAGCTTATGACATACTTAGACCAAAAAGGCTTACAGTTAACTCTTTTATCATACTTTTCCTCATTATGGGATACTTATTTTCATTTTTGGAATATGGAAGTTAGTTCTGGTTTAATGCAACTATGTGTTAGATTAATGCCATGCATTTTAAACTGGGTCATATGGTGTACCAGAAACACCTATCTATATGAAGCGAAAAAACCTAGGATTGTTACCATGAAAAAAAGAGTGCTAGAAATTTTGAGAAATATCATTACAGCTCACTCTTTGAAATGGAAACCATCTGAATTGGTTAACATGCATCCGGATTTGATTGACATGGCCCCGGCAAGGCCACTATTGCATGCACTAACTATGCAGGTTAAGAGGAATATTCCAAGGAATACTCTGAAACTCAACACTGATGGATCCTCACTTGGAACAAATGATGTTGGGGCTGGTTTAGTGATCAGGGATGGAACTGGAAGAGTTGTTTTAGCTAAATCCATCTATCTCAACAAAATGGATAGTATGGAAGCAGGAGCAAGGTCATTGTGTCTAGGTTTGCAGGCTGCATTTGATCAAGGAATCAGGGTGATACAGTCTGAAATGGATTCTATGGTTCTCTTGAAAATAGTTTCAAGAGAAAACAAGACTCCATGGAGATTGATCCCTGTTCTTAGAAGCATTTGGAACCTACAGAGAGAAATGCAGGTACATTTTAGCCATGTTTTTAGAGAATCAAATTCAGTGGCAGATGCATTGGCTAAATTAGCTAGTACAAATAGAATCTCATGTCTTTTTAATCATGAGAATTTGCCTAGAGAAATCAAAGGCATTGTGCTTTTAGACAGTAGGGAGACCCCATATATTAGATTTTTAAAATGATTTTCTATAGAATGGGTACTGCTGTTATTATGTTTTATTTGCAGATTGGAAGAAAAGGAAATGTAGCTAAAGATGAGCAAACGAAAGTTTACATGGAACAGATGAAACACAAGGAATTTATGAAATCTCTCAATCAGGTGTACTACTTCCATTTTCATTTAGAAAAAGTATCTCATGCTCAAAACATTAACCATCCCCTTTTTGCAGGTTATAAACACAAGTTCTTTCGACCTTGTGTTATTTATTGTTGGCTCTGGAGCAGCTGCTCAGGTGTTGGATTTGATGTGTTTACCGTGGTGTGGTTCTTCAGGCATCAATTTTACAGAATAAAAATGATGAAGGATGCAACAGAATGGTTCATGTCAACACTCATTCATACCCAATCTTTCTGCAATGTTGATCAATTCAACATGAAAGATGGTCTATATTATAGGGCCCTTATTGTAATATTCATTGTAACTTTATGTTTTAGTTAGCAGTTCACAGGACATTCAAGTGGCTATCTTGGGTCTCACCTCGATGTTTCCCTAACCACCCCCTTGAAATAGATATCCTTTCGGGGACAAATTTGTGTTTCGACTGGCTATCGATGCGCTAACCTGCCCCGGAAGTCGATATCAACTGTTAACTGTCAATTTAGTCATCAACTCTTTTATATCTACAAGTTTTTTAATCCCAGCACATTGCTCAAGATTTTTCTTGTAAGAATACTGTTTTGGTTGGTGATTTTAAAGGTCTAGGGTGCCTAATAAATCACCTCCACCTTGTGTGGTTTTAATTTTTTTTTTAAAAAAGTGAAATTTAGGGGGATCGGGGTAGGTAGGAAAGTTTGGATTTCCTTATTTTCCTAATTTATACATTTGGAAATCAATTTGGATAATTTATAGCCTTTTTTGAACAGTTTCCGTTATCACATCCATAGGGTATATAGGTAAATGTTTTTTGTTAATATTTCCTATTAATAATAACTAATAATTATTAGTTTTAAAAAAGAAAAGAAATAATTTTTCAAAAATAAAAAATAAAAAGAAAAGAAATAACGAAAAAAGAAAGATAGAAGATCCTGATTTGGACCTTCTTCTCCATTCATCTAATATGGACCTTATTATTGCTATAATTTTCTCCGCTTCTTCCAGGAAGGAGACCGGCGGCGGGGGAAAATGATACACTTACAATAAGTGTATGATACTTTGGGTGCCAGCTACGCAAATGTGGGCCCAAATGGGCCACTTAGTCCCAGTCACTTGTGCGTTGACTCCGGCTTGGGTAGGGGTTGAAATCGGTGGGGGCGTTTTATGTTTGGGAAAGTGATGCATGTGTTTGGTAAAGTTTAGACACAAAACTTTCCCTTTTAAACTCGCTCCCATTTTCCCCGTTGTTCTTGATCTGGGCATGAGAGATTTGTAAGCATCCGTTTGATTGGGCACGTTGCGGCGGATTGGGCGTGGGGCTGGTTGCGGCATGGAGGTATTCGGCTTGGTCCGACGGGGGTTAGGGATTGGGTCCGGCGGCGGCAGGGAGCTATTCGACTTGGGCCGACGAGGATTAGGGATTGGGTCCGGCGGCGGCAAGCTTTCTTGCGACTTGGTCCGACGGTGGTTAGGGATTCGTTCCGGCGGCTATTGAGTTCGATTCCATTCGGTCAGATAAATTTCTACAGTCAAGAACATACTAGTTTATTGGGTTCGCATCCCCCCATTCGGTCAGATAACTAAGGTAATCCTTGAACTAGTGTGGAGTTTGAATTTTTTCTAAATGTCATTACGGATATGGTATGTATGAATGATTTTATTGTTTTAGGATTCCCATTGTAGTTTCCTCGATGTATTTTCATTAATTGTAGTTGTGTGTGAATTGGAGTTTGAATTTTGTTTAAATGTCATTACCGATATGCTATTTATGATTGATATTATGGTTTTAGGATTTGCATTGTAGTTTTCTCGTTGTATTATCATTAATTGTTGTTGGGTGTAAATTGCAGTTTGAATTTTTTGTTAATGTCATTACCGATATGCTATTTATGAATGATTTTAGGGTTTTAGGATTCGTAATGTAGTTTCCTCGTTGTATTTTCAGTAATTGTAGTTGGGTGTGAATTGAATCTCCAGGAGGAAAAATGTCACAGAATGTTGAAGTGTTTGAGGAGGTCGTAGGAAGCAACAACCTTGTAATCTGTATTGAGGATGATCCCACTGCTTTGGCCGGACCTAATGTAGCTGTGGATGAGAATGTTGAAATTACAGTTGTGCAAGAGGTTGATGGTTTAGGAGTTGTTGAAGGTAACAATGTAGCTGTCGTAGAAACTGAAGTCTTAGAAGTAGAAGAGGATAATGGAAGTGATGAGTGGTTGCAGAATCAGGAGGAGGGAGAGGAGGGAGAGGAGGGGCAGGAGGTACCGGAAGCTGTACCGGTGACTGAATCCGAAGCAGATGAGGGAGATACACCAGTGAATGTTGAGGATGAGGGTTCAGTTATTAAGGCGCCGGTGAAGGGTATGATATTTGAATCTTGCCTTGGTTTTGTAACTCACATTCACAGGTACGGGTTCGCTAATGGTTTCCAGGTCAGAATCCGGGATTCTGTGCTCACCAAACAAGCTAAAGATCAAGCTGCATTTGAAAAGAATCTTGGTTACAGCGCTCGTGCCCGTGTCCATTGTCTCGCTGACGAGGAGCACTACAGCAGGTATATCAAACTGACGCTTGAGTGCAGTAAAGCTGGGGAGAACAAACCATGCAGAATTGGGACACGCCGCAACCACTCATGTAGGACTGGGTGTATGTATAGGGTTAATGGAAGTAAGTCCTCCCTGGATGGTACCTGGTCAGTTGGCACTGTAATTGCCAAACACAATCATGATCTGAATGGTGACATTTCCAGGTTATTGCCAAATTACCGCAAAGTTAGCCCTGTTGACAGGAAGATAATGTTGGAAAATGACAGTGCTGGGGTTAAGATTGGTAGCAACTACCAAGTATTTGTAGTGAAGTATGGGGGATGCGCTGGTGTGCCATTCACCGAAAGGGATATGAGGAACATTCTGAGGGCTGATGGAAGGAGGCAAGTTCAAGGGGGTGACTTCAATGCCATGCAGAAGCATTTCAGTGAAATGAAGCAGATGAGCCCATCATTTTACTATGAGTATGATATCGATGAGAATGGTGTACTCAGGAATGTGTTCTGGGCTGATGGAAGAAGCAGGGCTGCTGCAAAAGAGTTTGGTGATATAGTATCATTTGACAGCACATATGTCACAAATAGGTACCGCATGCCTTTTGCGCCGTTCATTGCAGTGAACCATCATGGGAATTCAATACTCCTTGGATGTGCCCTAATAACCTCCGAGGATTCGAAGAGTTATGAATGGGTTTTCGAAGCATGGCAGCGTTGCATGGGAAGGGCACCAGTGGGCATTATTACTGATCAATGCAAATCAATAGGTACGTGAGGATGTAGTCCATATATAAAAACATTCCATTTGATTTCTTTGATTTGTGCTTATGAATGATATCAAGATGTATTAGGAGTTTGTTGTTCCCAGCATTGGATATTTTAATTTTCCTTATTATTTGATTTTAGGAGTTTGAGGAATTACGGAGTTTGATTGTCATAAATGTTTCCATATATTTGTTTAGTAAAACTGGTATGTATGTTTGATGATTTTGAATTCAAACTTGTTGAGCATGGTGAAGTAAAATGTTTAGAGACTATCCATTTTGTGTTGTTCTGCTTTTACTGATCCCTATAGAAAAGATTGTTTGAAATGTGAAATTAACCCTATAAAATGATGTTCCATGATTGTTTACTGGACCCTGTTTTTAACTTGTACCTACATAATTAGAGACCCTATTAACCTTAAAGATATGTTGTTGATTCCTGACAGCAAAAGCCGTCAGGAAAGCACTTCCCAATACGAACCATCGGTGGTGCATCTGGCATATCAAGAGGAACTTGAGCAAGAACTTGGGCAGTGCGAGTAACTGGTTGGAGATAAATTCTGAATTTCGCAGATTGATGAGCCATATGATGACTGTGTCAGAATTCCAAGAGGCGTGGAAGGCATGGGGTGTCAAGCACAATCTGGAGTCGAAGGACTGGTTCAAAAGCTTGTACAAGGATAGGAAGCTGTGGGTTCCGGTGTACTTCAAGAATGATTTTTGGGCAGGCATGTCGAGCACCCAACGAAGCGAGGGTATGAATCATTTTTTTAAGGGGTATGTGTGTTCCAACACTACACTTAAAGTCTTTCTTGATCAGTATGGTTTGGCAGTAGAGAAAAGAGGTAGTGAGGAGAACAACCTGAAGTTCACTAATGGTCACCAGAAGTGGAGCTTGTCGACGAAGCACGGCTTTGAGTTGGTCTTTCAACAGATTTTTACTTCAGCGAAGTTCTTAGAGGTCCAACAACAAATAGAAATGCTGAACTATGCTAATGGGACAAAGATTTTAGGGAATGATGATGAGGTGAAGTATGAGGTTGTTATGAGCAAGAATTCTGGTGGCGTTTCGAGAAGAAGGAAATTTTTAGTCTCCCTTGACAAGGCGTCGATGTATCTGAGGTGCGAGTGTAAGAACTTTGAGTTCAAGGGTATCATATGCACGCATGCACTGAATGTGATGATTTTGGAAGGCATTGATGTTGTTCCTGAGAAGTTCTTGTTTTCAAGGTGGAGGAAGGATATACCAAGGGAGTATTTGAAGGAGAAATTGCCTTACAAAAACATTCAAGGTAATGAGACCCCTACAATGAAGCGGTATGCTGAGATGTCAGAGGTGTGTTGTAGGTTGTGTTTGTCGGCCATGGAAGATGAGGTTGTTTTCAAGGAATTGATGACTGAGTTTGGAAAACTCAATTTAATTGTCGAGTCTCAAAAAAGTTCAAGTTGCACAATAGTTAGCTCAACTATGGGAGGGGTTGGTAAGGTTTATGGCAGAAGGCCTCGACCTACTGATACAGAATCTGGGGATGGATCCCAGGGAGGTCAGAACCAAGATGTGAAGGATCCCGTAGATCGTCGGGGCAGGGGAAGAACTCCATTGAAGAGAAAGGGGGCAGATTTGGACAAGAAAATATCGGGTTCCAAAAGGAAGAGTACTCCAAAGAAGAAGCCCGGTGATACACCTGGTACTCATAATACGCCTAATCAGACGGTTGTCATGCCACAGGTTAGTATGGTAGATGATCTTTAAGTGAAGCATTTTGAATCCCTGCATCCAATGATGAATCATATTAATTCTAAGCTGTGTGTTTTTGAATTCTGTAATGTAGATCCCTGGTGTTTTTGGGTATCAACCCCCCCAAACCAACCAGTTTGGTTTGGATTCCCGTGGTGGTGTGCAGATGCCGTCGCCTAACCCCTACTGGGTACCCCCTTTCCCATTTTCTTTCACTGTGAGTCCAAGCTGTAGCAGCCAGCCATCAACGGCAACAGAAGGGTGCAAGAAAGAGCGGACCTAGAAAATGCTGAGGATGAAACAGTGAGACCAAAAATGCTATTTACTATGTAGTTATGGTTGCATTATTTTTGTTGCATTATTTTGTCTAAACTAGTGATGATACATTGCTCCTTGCATGCAACATTGTACTAACTATAAAGTTTAGCATGTGGATGCTCGCATTTTGTGCTCCAGTTTCAGTTTTGGGAGCACTAATGTAAAACATGCTGCTGATCTTTAGCTATAAATTAGATTTAAAAAAATTTGACCAATGATGTATTATGTAAAAGGAGGTGTTTATTTCACGATGTATTTTAATGACGGCATGTTAGCTGATATTATTCCGTGTTTGAGTCTCCCTCGCACTGGTTGTTCTTGATTCTTCGGTGTTGTTGATTTAGTAGCAGGACTGGTGCTTTGTTGATCTTGATTTATAAGCTTTGGTGGGGAACAATGCTAACACTTGGACTGAAATGTATAAGCTAGCCCAATTTGAAACCCAAAACATTAGAAGGCAAGAAAAGAACTTCATAATCCAAAGGTGTGGATAAACCTTAGGATTGCAATAAAAAAAGAACTTCATAATGCAAAGGTGTGGCAAGAAAAGAACTTCATAATATCAGCTGTTAATTTTAATTTTGGATGCGGTGAACAATTTTAATTTGACTCAAATAATTAAACTAATGTTTGGCTATAAGTTTAATATAATATTAAAATAATAAATCGTCAATTTTTGAGTAAAAAGTATAAACCCAACTCAAGACTTATTCTGCAGATGAGTGATGTTAAATTTTTTGATTTAAAAGGGTCAGATGTTAATTTTTGAAAAAGAAGAAAAGAAACACAATTCTAACTTGAATAAATTTTATTCACAAGATAATTAGAATGAGATAATAAATTTTGACCCAACCGTTCAGGGTATACAATTTTAACTCGACTAAATACAAAAGACAAAATCAAGTGTGTAGTTACTAAACTATTTGTAATGTTCTTGTAAATGGTCAATTTTGGGGTCAAAACACGATTTTTACACATTTATTGTTTCATGTTAGAAAATGTAAATTTTAATTATAAAATATTAATTGTAGGGGATTTATAATGTTCATAATATTTTTAGAATAAAATGATCAACTATCAATCATATATTTTATTACTTATGTAATATAATAATTTATAAAAAACTTATTGTATTATATGATTTATTAAATAAAATGTTTTTTTACTTATTTTAAAAAATAAGTTTAGTTTACTCTATATTTGTCCTAATTTTATATAAAAATGATAAAATAAGAACAAATAATTTAAAGTGAAAAGTCAAACCTTGTCAAAACTTGGTTTTGCACCAAAAACCAAAACCTTGTGCGAAACAAACAAGGTTTTGGGCAAAACCAAAACCAAAAACCAAAACTAAAACCTGAAACACACAGGGCCTAGGAGGTCTATTCCTAGAAACATGTAAACTCTACTAATACAGTTTTTGGGAAAATGATACAGTTACATGTAGTGTATATTACTTGAGGCAGTTTATGTTTGGTAAAGTGAAGACAGACAGTTTATGTTTGGGATTGTTTATCAGTTCACCGGAAGGCTACGTCACCTCACACCTTGTCGTGAATGCCATTCTCACCAACTCCGGTTGTATTTGCTCCGAACCCACATCTCGCCGGCGGAGTCTCCTAATACCGTCACCCCCATTTCAACATATTTTTTTGGTTGCATGTATGATCTAATCCAAAAGGCTACAATTAGCTTGTTCCTATTCATTATGAATTAGGAACCAATATTATGCCATATCATTAATATCCGAACCCACTATTACAATAAACCCATGATGAAACCTAAACCCACTGTTGAACCTTAAACCTTTTAAACCCATGACAACTTCATCGAAGCATATTGTTCTACTATTGATGATGTTAGGCTTGGACATGTCTTGTACCAGTAATGTAATTGTCTAAATGTAAGTATAAATCATCATATAGTTGTGTATAGCGCACATTTAATAATATATTAATGTTAAAATATGTTATTATTTCATTAGTATTTATTATTTAACACTTAGTTGCATTATTAATATTTTTGTATTTTACATTATTAATTATTACCAAATCATAAATTTGTTCTTCGGAGGACACAATTATTATGTTAAATTGATTTGAAAAAAAGTGTATGCATGACCGAATTTTTTTTTTTTTCCTGAAATCTGGAGGATTATTGACGGCTCCTCAACCCAATAAAATAGAATACAAGGTTGCACGCACATGACGGCATTTGAGCCCGAAGGCTATGTTGCCCGAAGGCATTTGAGCCCGAAGGCTTTTGAGCCCGTAGGCTATGGCGCCCGTAGGCTTACAACAAAACAAAAAGGGAATACATCTTACGATCCTACGGTCTAATACCCTAGAGATATTGAAAATTTCTAACAAGCGTAGTACCTTAACTCGCTAATCGAAGTCTACTAGACTAAGCACAGAGTACTGTTACTTAGTCCAGAAGCCCATGGGGTGTACCCTCTCCCAACTAACGGTTATAGAGGGTATACAAGAAAAATGGGCAAGGATACTCCCCAAGTCTGTTAAGAAGTTTCACAAAAAGACCAGTTCCAAATCAATTCCTAATATAAGGTCAAAAACCATACCTTATTATGAAGAAAATAACTTAAAAAAGAAAAAAACCTTTATTCTCTAGATTGGCCAGAAAAGAGCCAAAACAGAGGTGAAGGGTCTCCACCCCGTTGCTTTCGTAATGCCTCAGTGAGACCACAGGACGGCTGACATGGATCGTAAAAAACCTGCAGGGAAAAACAAAACAAAGACCAGCGTCCAAAGGTGTCTATTAGCAGTATCGTGGCAGATGGCTCCTAGAGCTCTTCGATGCCGGCCCTTTGGTGATACGGGATTTACATCTGTGACTGATCCACGCATCAGACACGGGCTACCGATGCTCTCGTCGGAGTTGACTGCTCTGTGAGGGTGTGGAGGAAAAAAAAACGACCCGGCCCACTGGCTATGACCCGACCCGGCTTCTAGTAGACCCGACCCGGCTTCTGGTAGGACCCGACTAGGCCCAAAGACCCGACCAGGCCCAACCGACTCGGCCCAAAGGCCCGACTCGGCCCAAATCCGTGAGGGACGTCTGACCGGAATCTCGATCCGCACGAGATCGTTCCGGCGACCATTTCTGGTGACGTCCCGACGCCGGGTCCAGCTCCGTCGGTTTCAGATCTGCCCGGTGTTAGCCGATCGGCGGAGTCGCCTACGAACTGGATCTGGGGATCGGTTCCAGCAACATCTAGCGCTGGGTACCCGGTCCGGCGCCTTCAGGGGAGCTCAGGCTCCAAAGAGAACGCCATGGGGCGCAGCTGACGCCATTTGCAGGGGACTGAATCACCCGGTGGCTGGCTTTTCTGTAGATTGGCGAGAATAACAGGCTAAACTATAGATCTAAAAACAGAGAAAAAAAGGGGGATGGGGAGGTCACCACCCGGCCGGCGAGGACGCCGACCGGAGCCTCCCCGGCGCTGTGTTTTGGGGGGGCTGGTTTTCTGGAGTGGGGGGGCGAAAAGGGGCCTTCTCTTACAGTCTTGCATGACCGAATTAATTGTATTAAACTGTGCTGAACTAATGTACAGATCAGCTCTCGGAAACTTTGCTTATTAAATTAATTTAATGAAACGAATAAAAAGACTAAAAATTCAAAAATTAAAACATCCTCTGCTAACTATTTGAACGTTATTGATGGTTGATTTAACCAGATTTAGAATAACTGATTATGGATGATGAATTTGTTTATCAATTTTTGGGGAAAAAAATGATACAAACACAAAGGCGCCAAAATAATAGCAGAGGCGGCATTTTTTTACCAAAATTCCCGCCATCAATATTTCATTACTCCCGCCTCCAGACGACTTTGCAGGGATATAAAACAAACCACAAAATCCTACATTTAATTCACGAGAAACAGCATGGCTACGATTACCGACCGGAAGCGAAAGTCCCCGGAGACAGAAAGTCCTGCGACTGTCACAATTTCGCCTTCATCCTTGCAGGCGCTGTACGGCGAAATGGCTGGAGACTATCATAGGCTGAAGAACGAGGTGAGGGAGCTGTTCAGGCGACTCATCGAAGCTGGAGAAGGGCTGAGGGTGAAACAACATTTGGTCGCCGCACCTCCGTTGTACAAGTTGCTAGAGTCGTATGATGAGCAGGTGCTGTATTCCAAGTTGGCTCCCCCAACAGTTGTGAGCAGGAAGCGCCTGGTGTTGGAGACCCCCTCTCCTGTTAAATCAACTTATCTCGAATCTTACCCCGATATTAATTACTAGTGCTTTGTGTTGAAGTTCAGTTTTATCTTCAAGTTCAGTTTTATCTTCAAGTTCAGTTTAATCTTCAAGTTCAGTTTTATCATGAAATTGATTAGTTGTTGTTGCTCTGTTTAATCAATTTTTTGTAACCTTTTAAGTTGTACTTTGGAATGGATAAATTATATTTTCAATTGAAATAAGGTACCCAAACTTGCCTAATGACCTGTTCTTAAAGTTCCATATTATCATGACTGGCCTATAATGAAAGTGTGATAGTCTTTTTTTCAACAAAATTACCAAAATCAAACTTAAAAGTCAGGAGTTTAAAGTTTGATTTACCTTTGTCCTATTCAGGCATCAATATGTTATTTTGTAACAAAAGTTAATTGAAAAAACAGTTAATAATGTAATATTTGGCTCTACAAATTGTTAATTGGTTTTAGTAATGCTTAATCTTTATGTGGATGTGTAATTAACTTGGGACAAGTTCATGAAACTGAACATAAATAACATAAATGCAACTTCATTTCAAATGCAACAATTATTTCGGAAAATAACATATTTCATATTAATATTAATAAAGGCACCCAAGAGTGTCTGTCACAAACATAGTGATACAACCGACGGCATCACGTGATACAAAACAAACTGAAAAGTACAAACAAAAAGTTGTCCGGGCGAACATCCAACATTTCATCAAGGAATGAAAAAGGGATTGTTCGCAGCTACACCCAAAACGCGAACAACTTACGTACTTTACTATATTATCACCTAATCAGAGGCCTCCTTAATGACGTCAAGCATGGGTGCTGACATCAGCTGCCTAAGGGCAGGAGGAGGTGCGATCCAGGCCGAGGATGGATATGCAGGTTCATCAACAAGAACAAAGCGACCAAGTCGGACTGAATAAGCCTCTGACTCAAGCTTTTGCTGAATCTCACCGGGAACATCATTATCGTCGTCGGAGATGATGATAATTTCCTGCTCTTCGTCGTCAGAAATGACGATGATCTCTGGACCGGCGCTGCTGCGGGGAATGACAGAAACTTTTGTTGCTTTTATGGGCTTGTTGGAGTTCATACGGGTAGGCTTTGCCTTGCTGTTCTTGAAGGTTGTGGTAATTGGTGGAATGGCATAGGTCCTCCGTGCCACCGTTCCACCCTTGGAAAGACCCATGGTTCCGGAACCTGATTTAGAGGTTCGGTTGGATTTGTTAGTTATTTTTTTGGGTGAACGTCGGGGGTTAGATTCGAGGGAGAGTAACTTGTGGCAGTTTCTAGTGTGATACATTGTGGGTGTGTAATGTAAATATTTAGAATTGAATTTGGGATGACAAATGATGGTAGTGTGATTGTCCCTTATATAGACAAAAACTTTGGCGCCAAAAGTTTAGGGCTAACTTATTGCTCATTACTCTAATTGGCGCCAAAACCCTAGTGCTTATTTATTGGTCATTATAGGAACTCCGTCATTATATCATTTGGCACCATAAATTAACTGGAAAGCTTGTAATTAAAATTAACTCGAAAGCTTGTAACATCATTTATTTATGAATGTCATATGCATGACTGATTTAAACTGAATACATTTCACAATTATTGTAATTAAACTTATTTAAACTGAATTGAACTAATTTATGTTATACTTAAAATAACTGATGTACAGATGTACTCTTTCAAACATTTAATGCTTGGCTACTATCTCGTGTGCTTTATGTAAGCAATGGAATTTCGTTAACGATACACATGGTTAATTTTAATTTTAATTTATAATTGTATTAAATATCATTTTTAACCTAAAAAAAATTACAAAATGTTTTCCAACAAATTACTAATGTAAATTACATACTTTCATGCAATTGTATAATACATGTCGGCAGAATATAAAGCATAAATGGGAATAAACAAGTACTAGGCTCCCCTGAAATATGATTCCATCTATCCACGTGAAAATACTCCATTGATACATGCTAATAGACCCTAAGTAGACATTGAGTACTAGATCTCGGAAAAACTGGAATTGGTGGATACAAATGAATCTTCATTTTATTAAACTGCAAAGGACTGGTGGAAAGTGGTTTGGTCGGCGTGCATGCATTTCTGCAATTTTCGGCGGAGCCCCAGACTATACAAGACAGCAACGTGTACTGTTTCAGCTGAACTTCAGGGACAGCATCTTTGGAGACGTCAATATTTGATTCTCTTGTGGACTTTCAACTATACCAAAACATAACCATAAGGAAACCATAACCACTAAAACTTGGACCTTAGTTACTAATATAAATTCACTGTATAACTTGAATTATAAACCCTTTGTTTATTTACAACACGATCAATGTTATAGTCTAATTTCATCCCAGTTATTGAATGACAAATTTGGTTGGCTTTACTTTAAATAAAATATATTTTGATCTGAGTATTTCGATTATAACTAAATTGAAATACTTGTATTGCTAATGGATTTTTTAGAAATTTCCCAAACACAATTTCATGTAATCTTGATTTGTGTACATTGGGAAAGGACACTGTGATACAGATATTGTGTTGATGTGACAACTCCCTTCTGACAGCCAGATATTCAAACTATGTCAGTGAAAAGTAGGTATAAAGGTATAACCCTTTATACCTTTATCCTCAATGCCCCAAGCAAAGTTTCCCCTCTCGTTCTATTCTCTAGTCGCAAAATTTGAGCGAAGAAGTGTGGAAACTGAGGATGCGGGAAAATGGGTATAAATGTAATTTCCATGTTTCCAGAAAAATAATTCAACAATCTTTTAACATTACTTACATTTTATCAACTTATACCAGAGATTAAAAAAATTATTTTGCAATTAACAAACCAAAATGCAATGATTAGTCCGTTATAGTAAATTAGTTCATTTACATAATGAAATGAACTATATTTAGTCATATAAATAGTTTAATGTGACCTTAATGTGAAAAACTAATGATCTTAATATGAAAAACAAGCAATGGTACTAATGATCTTAATAGAAGCTAAGTAATGAAAGAGTAAAATGTGATAAATCACTAATCACACTAAGGCCCTGTTTGCTAGAGTTTATTTCAACCATGTACTGAACTGAACTGAATTGAACTGAACTGAAGTAAAAATGATGTATTGAAAAATGGGAATCAGCATAACTGAATTAACCTGAATTTCATCAATTACATTTTCACTGAACAGAACTGAACTGAATTGAACTGAATTGAACTGAAATAAACTGAAATGAACTGAACTGATCTACAGATAAGCTATGGTAAACAAGGCCTAATCAAAATAATAGAAAGTCACTAATGATTTGTGTTAATTGCACCAATCTAAGAATGGTACACTAATCAAATCAATATAAACTCAGCAATTAAATAGTTTAATGTGACAAACAACGATTCAAACTAATGATATTAATATTGATTCAAAGTAATGAAATAGTATAATGTGACGAAGCACGAATCACACTAATGAAAGATGTTAATAGAAACTCACTAATGATCTGTGTTAATTGTGTCAATCCAAGAATGGTACACTAATGAACTTAATAGAAACACACTTATGTATTGTGTTAGTTGTGTAAATCAATGATTGGTTCATTAACGATCTTAATAGAAACTCAGCAATGAAACACTGTAATGTGAGTAAGGCTGAGTCACACTAATGAAGTGAACAGAAACTCAATAATGACCTGTGTTAATGTGACGAAGCACGAATCACACTAATGAACTTAATAGAAACTCACTAATGATTTGTGTTAATTGTGTCAATCCAAGATTGTTACACTAATGAGAGATGTAAATAGAAACTCACTAATGATTTGTGTTAGTTGTGTCAATCCAAAATTGGTACACATGAACTTAATTGAAACTCAATAATGATTTGTGGTAGTTGTTTCAATCCAAGAATGCTTCACTAATGAGAGATGTTAATAGAACCTCACTAATGATTTGTGTTAATTGTGTCAATCCAAGAGTGGTACACTAATGATCTTAATATAACCTCAATAAAGATTTGTGTTAGTTGTGTCAATCCAAGAATGGTACATTAATGATCTTAATAGAAAGTCATTACTGAAATACTGTTAAGTGACTAACCTGGAATCACACTAATGAACTAATTATCTTAAATACGAACTTACTAATCCTATAGGTAATTTTTATATTTCATTAAGTGTTAATTTTTATCATTTTTTTAAATGTCAAAAATGATCATAATTGCATAAGGAATGAAGTTGCAATTTCAGCCCAAAATTCATTAAACTGAAATTAATCTTAGGCTATGGGTTCGGGCCCTAGTCCAACATTAATCCCTAAACCCATAATAACCCAAAACTAAACCCACATTTGTTAAACCCTGAACCCATGAATTTTTACAAACCCTAAACCCATGAATTTTTATATACATTTTATAATATGGAAACTTATGTATCAAACAAATGTAATTTAATTAAACTGAATGTAATAGAAATTGCATTAGTAGTCTATATGACTAATGACTTTAATAGAAACTCACTAATCATATAGTGAAATGGAAAAAATCACGAATCACACTAATCACAATAATAGAAATTCACTAATGATTTGTGTAAATTGAACCAATCTAAGAATGGTAAACTAATCAAATCAATATAAACTCAGCAATTAAATAGTTTAATGTGACAAACAACGATTCAAACTAATGATCTTAATAGAATCCAAGTAATGAAATAGTATAATGTGACAAACATTGTATAATTTGGTAGACTACTGATCTTAATAGAATCTAACTAATGAAAGAATAAAATGTGAAAAATCATGAAACACACTAATCACATTAATAGAAACTCACTGTTGTGATTGTATAATTTGAGAAACAGGTATTGGGCTACTCATGAACTCGGTAGAAACTCATTAATGACACAGTATAACTTGTACAACAAACAATACTCTTCGACTGATGAAGTTAACCTAAACTCAGTAACGAACTTTGTACAATGGGAGGAGGACAGGTAACGCAGTAATGAACTTTTCTATTACACCTTAATTGCACACTTTTGATTTAACATGAAATAAATTTTACAATTAATATGATCATTATTGTAGTGGTGCTTATCGAGCGAGTCGATCGCGAGGAGATGCTTGATCGACTCGACTCGTTTGTGATATTACTCGTGCTCGACTCGACTTGTTTGCTTGCGAGCTTTTCAAATCAAAGCTCGAACTCGACTTGTTGAAAATGAATTTTTCTGGGTCATTTTGTTAAATTCTAAGTTAGCCAACAAACGATCAAGCATCTGATCAATTAGGAAATGATTATTTATGTCTTTTTACTTTTATGAAGGTAAAAAAAGTTCTAAAAAATCATAAAAATTTAGGAACTTTTTGTACCATTTTAAATCTTTTGGGATTTTTTCTTCAAAGTCAAAATATAAACTATGAAATTTAATTCTTTTATTTGTTTACCGAGTCGAGAGGTGCTAAATCGATTCGAGTTTGGACCGAGATTTAGCACGAGATGGTCACGATCGGCTCGACTCAATAAACACCCCTATTCCTTTGTATTAGAAGACAATAACGGTTACAATTGTCTTGTTGGATATAAATCTTCCATACGCAAACAATTTCACTTTTGTTGAATGGAACAACTAGAATTAAGTTATAAATATTAGATGAAAATGAATTTTAATCAGATAATGACAAATACCTGAAAAGTTGCTTATTTTTAGGGTCTTGGCCCAATTTTCTGAAAGAAATTGGCATTCAATGACAGAAAGCTTTCACAGGAAGCTGATTGACACTTCCACTTTATCGACAACAGCTACTGTGGTTCTGCTGCCAAAGTTCAAAATATTCATTTTACAATATCTACTCCGACCCACTTCCCGTAACCGGAACCCTTTACCAACAACAGTTTCTCAAGAACAATTAGGGTTTTCCAAAACATGGAAGCATTCCCAAATCCCTCTGTTCTTAGTGGGGGGTCATCGTCGAAGATAACCGTGAACGATGCCGCTGACGCTCTCCTTAGTCATTGGCATGACTATAAAAGTGGGATTGAAGAAGGTCGGCTCGATATGATGTGTCCGCCCCAACCTCTGAGAGTTAATGAAGAGCCAAGCGCAATCATTTCACAAGGTGGACGTCCCAGGACTCATAGACAGCGTAAGGTTTTCAAATTTGATTCTTCGTACTTCCATTTACCGTTTTTTTTTTGTAATTATTCATTGAATTTCTAAGTTCGGTCAGAGGATGGGCATGATGATAACTTGAATTATAAAAGTTGACAATATGATGTTATACGTTTGCTCCATGGTATAAACCCTAGTCACCCTGTATTTATAGACATGTGTATTTGTTTACACTGAATTGACTGGTGAGTGATTTGATTGATGTTGTTTTGATGGGGACATTTTTTAAATATGCTCACATTTTCTAACAGAATGCAAGAAGAGGCTACCAAATCCATCTGACATTAATCCAGGGAGTTCACAGAAATCAGCTTCTTCATCTGATTCGGAGGTTAACCCGAACCAAAGTTTTTATGATGTCGTGAAAAACAGGGTTGGAAAACTGACAAGAATGGTAGTTAGCCTTAGTAAAACACAGAGGGATGATGTTAGGTCCATTGGTTTTGAAGGTGTATTGGAAATGTATATCAAGGATCTCCCAACCGATATGTTTCCTTGGATAGTGGATGGGTTTAATCCTCTAACTAGGCAGTTCTTTCTGAATGGGACACCTGCGTTTGAGGTCACCGGGTGGGATGTTAGTGGGATTTTCAATCTTAACTATAGTCCTAAAGGAGTATCTGTAAAAAAAGATGAAAAATCCATACTGGTCCAGAGACAACTTGAGGAGTGGAACCATGCTTACTCATTTAAGAGCTCTGATCAAATCACAAGTTCTGAGTTGGAGGCAGCTATGTTTAGCCTAAAAGATGGGGGTCCTGATTTCAAACGTATGTTTATCTTATATGCTTTGCATTCTCTCTTGACCCCAACAACAAGTTCCCACATCCAGTTAGCTGTAATGAAGTCGCTGTTGGATGTTGATGAAATCAAACATCTCAACTGGGGTTCTTATATCTTAGATCATCTATGCCACTCTATCCAGAGGTACAAGGATTCAGGTTCCGATACAGGAAGTGAAGGGTGTATTCTGCTGATCATGATAACTTACTTTCAGAAGTGTCCATGGCAATCCATTCCGAAAAGAATGGAATGCCCCCTCATTAGTCACTGGCATGATTATAAAATTGGCCAGCGCATAAAAGAGGAGATTCTTGGTGGTGGTTTTTGGGGGGGGGGGGGGGGGGGAAGTATGATACCAGTGTTGGATGGCCTATAATGGATGCTGTGAATCTTCAGTCCTCACCTCAGTCCCCAGTGGTGGATACAAGCTTTGCAGTTGATGATGATTTTCATGATGATGTTGAGCTGGATGTCCTGTTTCCAGAGGTAATGAGCAATTCCTTTTCAATATGATTATATAATAATTTTAGTTATACAATTTGACCAAATACAACCTTACTTGTTATCCTAATATGATTGTATAATTTCATGTAGGCTAATGACCGTGCTTTGGCAACCCTTATCAGAGACATGTACCAGGGCTTATTTTTCCATGTTGAGCGCAGTACCTATTTGACCGATCTAGTTAAGAATCCAGGCCTGTCAAATAACATGAGGAATTCAACAACTCCTCACTCACTTAGATCATGTGTGCAAGAACTCATAGATAACTTGGAAGTTCTGAAAGCCGCTATAGGACCGACTGAAGAGGAAGTGAATACGGTGGAGCTCAGCAGCATGGAGTATTTACCGGACCCTTATGACGGCTTGTCTAGTCCTGGTGCTGATCCTTGGGTGAATTGGCCATTCAATACTGGTAGAGTCTATCTTAGCAAACTTGCAATGAGATATGCATCGGGGAAGCAGTCCTTGCCACCGAGTGAGGTTGAAATAGCCGATTACTGCCTAGGGGATGACACAATTAGCAATGCAAGGTGATCATTCTATAAAACTTGTTCTGTAATTCTTGTGTAGTAATTTCTAATACAAAATACAACATGAGATTTCATATTACTAAATGCATTTCCGATACAGGGAACCTCTGTTTAATGATGGTGGATGTGATTGGCTTCTGAGAAGGGACATTAGGTCATTGGACTATGGAGTGTCAGTTTCTCCAATGGTGATCACGGCTTGGGCCAGACTTATGAACCAGTCATGGTTCATAAACCTTGTTCCAAAGATCTCGACTCCTCTGATTTGTGTCAATGTAAGTTTGTTCCACATAATTTACTTTTGATTATCAGTACGGTTTTAGATACCTAATAACGTGAGTCACCTTTACTTTATGCCAGCCTGTTGACATATGTGATCTTCCCATGTTAAGAGATTGGATAATAGAATCCTTGGCCCAATTTGCATCGGCGGAACTGGTTAGTCACATAAAAGAGTTGAAATTAATGAGTAATTATTTGAAATGATTGTGGCAAACTGGTCAATTTTTAACATTTTGGTTTACTTGCCTCTGTTTGATGTAGATATTTGTGCCAATTCTGTTTCGGTCACACTATTCCCTCCTAGTCATCAACTGTAAGTCAAGGACATTACAATGTGTTGATGATGTCAAGCATTCTGACCAGGCTGATTGGGACATGGTTTACACTGCAGTGGTAATTCCTCGTTGCCTGCTCACTATTTACACGTAAACTTTACTGGAATTTGAATTACTGCCTAACATATACATATGCTGTTTATTTTAAGGCATCTTGTGTGTTTGATATAATGGGAGGAGGACACCTACAAATGGATACTGGAAATAAGATGAGATTGGAACGAGTTATGCCACATTGGTCATGTAGAAGATATGAGTATGAATGTGGAGTCTCAGTTATGCTTGCAATTGAATCATTCAACGGAGGTGCGGCCGACCTGTTTGCAATCGGCTCATTTGAAGAGGTAAGATATTATATGGAGTTTAAAGTATATGTTTTTGTTGACCCTGTAAAATCATTGTTTAAAATTGATTTAATGTACGTTTGAATTTATCATCTCATCTTCTTCAAATTTTATCCTAATTTGCAGGAACGGGTAAGGCTGGAGAAGAGAGTAAGCTGCTTGGCACGGTTCGTGTTGAACCCGCGCAACGTTTTTAGGGACTCGGTGCTCGCTGAGGTTAAACAGTTCGTACGGGATAAGATGAATGTGCAAGCTCAAACAAAGGTATCCACGCGACTGCAGTGACAAAATATTGCGCGATCCTCTCTATCCAACATGCAACTTCTTTTGCGTACTAGCTTTGTCTGAATTTTTGTTTTGTATTTGTCGCCCCGAACTTTGTATTCAGATGGTTTATGTAATCTGAATTTTTGGATTCCTTTGATTCCAGCACGCATAACTATTAGCTGCCAAAGTTGTGTATGGCAGTCTTCATGTATGACGATGGCGGAATATTTTGAACACTATCATTTCGACTTATTTATAGGTACGTTTTTTGCTGTTTTTAGTGACTTCCTCCTCAAACTAATTGATATGTCCGATATTTAAGTTCAGTTACGATTATACATACATTTTCCCACACCCCTAATTTTATATGTCCGATATTTATACAGTTCGTATTATACATTAAATTTTCCACACCCCTACTTTGATATTTATATAGTTAGGATTATACATACATTTTTCCACACGCCTAATTTGATATTTATATAGTTAGGATTATACATACATTTTTGTTACTGTAAAATTAGTTTAACATTTCCTTAGGTTTAACAATCCATTTCTTATTTTCCAAAAAAAAAAAATTTCCATTTCTTATTTTCAAAAAAAAAAAAAACATTCCATTTCTTATTTCCGGAAAATGTAAAACATGCCATTTCGCATTGGTTCCTTTCGCATTCCATCAAAAATTTAAAAAACAATACATTTCTAATTTTTTAAAAACAATTAGCATCCCATTTCGCATTTTAATTTTTTTAAAAAATCCATTTGGTAATATCATAAAAAAAAAATTTCGGATTTCAAAGGTCCAATTTCAAACAAAGGTAGGTTAATGGAAAATTAAACTTAGTCAATTAGGAGCCAAAACCCGAAAAATAAAATGCCAGATTTGAAATCTTAATGAGTCGTTACTCTTCCCAATTCAGATATTAATGATGGTAACTACACGGCCACTACCCAATAAGGCAATCGCGACCAAACCCTCTAGTTTACCAAAAAAAGCCCCAAATCTCCCCCACATTCCTTTTCCTTTTAAGATTCTCTGCAACTCTTTCTTTAAACTCATCCCAGAATTGATTACGTCTCCGGCAATGGCAATCACAAGATCCACTAGCCAATCGCCGATACAACCGGCCCAAAGTGGTGGTCTCAGACGAAGTCGAAGGGGGGCAGCTTCCGAAACTGACAAACATCCGGCGACTGATTCAGTCGGTTCTGTAGCCGGCGCCGGGAACGACATCGAGCAACCCGGTGAAGAGGATACATCCCAGACAATTGATGTTGATGATGCTACGCATATTGTTGAGGGTATGCCCTTCCATGCAATAAACTTCGACGGCGATTCCGAAGGAAGTGACTATGTTATATCTGAATCGGAAAACAGTGGATCGGAAGCTGACTTCGCCAACTTGGTAGATGAGTGTGACTTGGAGGCGGACGATATGGATATTACCCTCATCAGTGAAGGGGTTCCTTTCCATGCACTGGAGTTTAGAGATGATGATACAGAGGAATCTGAGTATGAACCAAAAGAATCGGAGATGGATGGATCAGAGTCGAGCGAGACCGAGTTGGTATCTGAGAGGGATACTGAGGAGTACCCACCTGAACAGGGAGATGCTGCTGCACCTCAATACGTTGAGAACGAGGGGAAAGGTAACGACAGCTTTGCTATATTTCGGTTTCACACTTTTGGATTTGATCTTATATTGTATCCTTTGCTTATGTTTTCTGTATACTATTGGATTTGCTCTTTTTATCGTGATACATTCCACTTGGTGTTGTGACGTATACTGATGTGTCAAACCTTTAATACCTTGATAGTTTATTTACAAGATGTCATGTTTTTATCTAGTATGCATGTGGAACGTTCCATGCATGTCCTATGTTTTGGTTTAAAATGTTTCATGTTATGAAGTAGGATTCATGACCCTATTATTTTTGTTTCTGGCTGTTCCATGTTATGAAGCATAGTCTACAGGTGAACTTAGTTTTGAATGTTTGTTTCATTGTAGGCAAGAAGAAGCGTGGAGCGGCAGAACAGAACCCCACAAAGACAACAAGGAGGAACACCAAGAAACAGAAGGTTGGAGATGCCGAAGAGTCCTCAAAAATCCAGTTAGTTTGTGTGTCGCGCCCTACCGCTCTTTGTCATCTGAGATTCCAACCTAGACAGATAGAGGCCATAAATTCCATTGGCTTTGGTGGACTCCTTCGTTTAGATATTGAAGAAATAAATGGTGGAATGTCAGAATGGCTACTGAGCACATTTAATCCTACATCACGGACGTTCGATATAGATGAGAGAGCCAAGTTTGCATTAACTTGGGCAGACGTCCATGATATCTTCATGCTTCCCCACATCGATCATTCTGTTGAGGAGGATAGCAGGACCGACGCAGACAGTGATCTTAGGGCTATTAGGGAAAACTGGAAGACTCATCATGGCATACCGAACAATGCAAATTTTGAAGTGCCATTCTCAGTTTTGGAGTCAGCCATGATGAAGCTAACAGAGGGAGGTCCAGATTTCAAAAGAATGTTCGTCCTGTATGTCCTTTCAACATTTCTTGTACCAGTTGCCCGCCGCCAAGTGGACTTCCGTCCCTTGAAGTCATTAATCAGAGTCAACCAAATCGATAAGTTGGGCTGGTGTGAATTTGTACTACAGAAGACATGCGCTGCAGTTGAGAGGTTTCAGGTGGAGTCAAGAGCCACAGTCAGGCGATCCTTCTCGGGAAACCTATTACTTCTCATGATATCCTATCTCCAGCGGGTTAAGTGGCAAGGTATTGAAGCTCCAAGCTCGCGTCCTCTGTGTCAGTACTGGACAACGGAAGAAATCAATACACGTGTAAGGGCAGAACTTAAAGCTGGGGGTTTCGGAAGATGGCTGTTTGACACTGAATCATACCCCATCAGTAAAGCACATTATGCTGTTAGATCAACTTCCATGAGAACTGCACTCCCAGGAACAATCTCCTTTCATATTCCATCAGATGTCAGCAGTGATGCAAAACTCAAAAAACTTTTACCCAATGTGAGTCACTCATTTTATTTCTTTCTTTTATTTTCTATCTGATTTCTTTCATCAGTTGATGACATTGACTAATTTATTCATGTTTCTGTTTTTTCTAGGGATATCAAAGAAATTTAGCTTCACTGGCAAGAGATATGGAAATCATTCAAGAGGGACTAGCTAAAAGAATTGAAGTTGTGCTGAACAAAGACGAGTACAATGACAATCTTGGTTACCGATATTACACCAAGGCCTCTGTTTCCTATCTCCACTCCCAGTTAGAAAAGGTGATTAATAACATGGCAAAGGCTAAAGATGAATTGTTCAAACAGCTGCCAGCAAGGACAGATGATGATGACACAAGCAATGAGGTGGTCGGTGAAGATGCTGAGATACAAAATAGGGGTGTCAATATTTCAGAACCAGGGTTCCACATGCTTCTGAGGTCGAGGGGCAACCAATTCTTGGTCACAATACTGAAATTCATACAGAAGTGGCTGCCATCCAGAATTCTAACACCTCCGTCCCATCTCAGGATAAGGTAAATGTGTGTTAACGTTCCAAATTTAACTTTATATTTGCATTTTTAAGGGATTAAATTTCAACTTTTCCAAACTTTGATTGTATTGTAGGATATTGCTGGTGAGCTTAATGATTTGGACCAGCAATGTACACATCTTCAGTATGTTCAAAGTGCCAACATATCATCTTCCCAGGACCAGGACCAATCCAAACTGCATGGCTATGATTTATGGAGCAGTATCCCAGAAAATACCGAAAAGCTTTTCTGGTCTACCTTGGCTAGGTCTGTCTGGATCAATGGAGTCGACTTGCCCGGCTACGCACTTGAGATTGTTGACTTCTGCGTCTCGGATAAAGACGGCTCTCCTCCACAGTAAGGCTAAATGTTTGAATTATTTTAATGGTTAATCCAAACTAGTCTCCAAGTTCATAATACCACCAATTTGTTTATTGTTGCAGGGATTTTTCACCATTTAGCGATGGAGTTCTGTCTATGTGTAGGAGCGACTTCTTTCCATTTGCCCGGGGTATAAGACTGACAAACTTAATCATAAACTGTTGGGCAAGGGTGCTCAACTCTCAGAGCAACGATGGTCGCCTTTGTTTGGATATCATTCCTTCGGTATTTTTTCATCTCCTAAATTTTTTGTGTTTCAGTAATGCAAAACATCCTATAATTTAACAGTAAAAATCATTCTGCTTTTCTTTTTAGCCTCTTGCACTCGACAACCCAAGTGCTGTATGTGACACATGGGAGACGTGGTTGGTCCAATGTCCTCGAGATGTATCTACTGCGGAAGAGGTGAGTTATTCCTGTAATTTTTATTTTAACCAAGTACTTGGCAACTATTTTACAATTTATTGTACTATATGTCTAATACATAACTAGTACTTTTGAATAGTATATATCACTATTCAGCACTTGAATGTATATTTTGAATCAGTAATCAGTACATTAAGTATCTCATGAACATTTCATATCACCTATTAATTGGTTTATACCCTATCAGGTCCTTGTCCCTGTCACCATGAATAAGCACATGTTTCTTGTGGTCCTCAATCTCAGACTGGGTGAGTGTCATTACCTTGACAGCCGAGTACATAGTAAGCCGGTGAAATGGGAGAATGTTGCACGGAATACGGTGCGTTATCCATACTAGTATAAACCATTTGTTCTTCTGCCTCATCATATTATGTATACTTTCTTAACAATGACGTCATATCGTGCAGCGAAAATGCCTTTCGAAGCTTCTTGGGAAAATAGGCCATAAAAAGCAGCCTTGGTTGAAAAAATGCGGTTGAAGACTGTAATTCCAGAAGACGAGCTTTCTGATCGTGACTCTGGCGTTCATGTGGTGCATCTAATGCAGGCATATTCAGGCGACCGCAATTTGGACAATTCTGCTCTTAACTCTAAACAGGTAATTCATTCCGATAAACTATCTTCATGCTATTTACTTCCAACTATTAAAACCAATCAACATGAATATGGTGACTAAGGTTTGCTATAAATTTCCCAGATTGACAACCTACGGGCTACTATCTGCAGCAGCATTGTTCTTAGCAAAACAAATATCCAAAAAGATGCAGTTATTTCAAGCCTAAAGACATTCTCGTCAACCAAGATGAAGGGGAAGAAAAGGGCATGAGTATTCAGAACATGTTACTCACAAGAATCAGAGCTTTGTAATCTTGCTACACGATTTTTACTTCAGCACTACTACATTATCCTTTTACAAATTCTTTTAAACTATTTTGTCTTGAATTCACTTGCACGAATGTAATGAGACATGTTGCCCATGTTTTGCGGGACCTAACTGTCGTTTTGCAAATTTGGTACCACCCTAACCGATCACCACAAATTTACATTTTTACAAGTACATGTACATCATTAACATTGCCAATACAAGATGTGATCAACATTCTTCATTAATTGAGCCATGATTAGAGTTCCTAGCATACTACCACATGAACAAATATCGGTTAACGAACAACCTTTCCACTAAACAAAGATCTACATGACTCAGATATCAATCAGTTGCTTGCATACTTCTACATCACAAGTTTCGTGCAAACTAACTATGTTTACAACTGGAGTAGTGAACAACTTTCGAAACTAACTAACTGAAACATACTATAACTAACTAACTAAAACTAAAAATAAACTGAAACTGGAACTAAATGTAGCATCGACTTGGAACTGAATGTAAGCCACCAAAAGGCTAACAAAATTGAAAAACCAAAAGCGAACACTTCGTCCTTTTTGGAATCAGAACTGTTTGAAACCGAACGACAATTTTGGCTCTACTTCAGCTCTACTTCAACTCTGCTTTCAAAGTGCAATGGGTTCCTTTACTAAAGCTGTGAAGCACTACAAAAGCTCTGAAGCGGTACAACTTCTGTTGTACAACACCGTAAAACCACAACAGCAGCAAGTTGCTCGCCGGAAATTGAGATCTGCTTGAGATCCTATAGCATATACTATAAACTTCCAGGCTTCCAAATATCCTACTTTTATGAAGACACATTAGCAACTTCACTGAATATAAAACCTAATCCAAATCAATCAAACTACCTACTGCCTTAAGAGGAACCTTTACAGGAAAACATTATAGAGGGAATAAGCCTAGAGGAAACACAACCTAAAAGTAACACAACATGCAAGTGAAGGATGATGGTTTGAAATTGACAAAATAGGATGACATATAAAAGCAAAGCAATAGACTCATAAGCATCATCTTCAGCTACATATACAAAGATCAACCAACAAACGAGAACCACTGTAGTAGTGAAAATAAGCAGCAACCAAAGCGAGTAAGAAAATAGTCAAAACCATCACAAACTCCACAAAAGCTATACGAGTTGAATGCTGATAGTCACCAACCAACCTCAAGCTATAAACATGCAGAAGGAGATTCACAGTAAATACTGGAACTCTAATAAGAACATTTATACTTAGTTCCTCCCATACTCAAAGCATTCCTTGCACCTTCTGCATAAACACTTGAGATTTCGAAAGAAGCCATGAGACCCGGAACAGCAAGAATTGGGTGGAAGTAAAAGTGCTGATAATCAACATACCCTCATCAGTAAACTCCACAAAAGCAAAACGAAGTACAGAATTAGGATCACCACAGACTCGACAGTCAACAACCTTCATCATAGAAAACGATTGAGTGATAATTAAACAAGTTAAATGATTACCTGTCCACATCCCTGAAAAAAGATTTGCAATTTGCTCTTCTGTGACCTGAAGACAACAGCAACACAGAGCATGTTTGAGAAATTGAAGTCTCAACCGTAAAACCGCAACAGCAGAAACTTGCTCGGTTTTGTGCTGAGTTGGAGTGTAAAATGGAGATACTTACAAGTACTGGTGAACGCCGTCGACGGCGCCTACTTATCCCGCCTGAAATTCAACCTAAAGCTTATGGCCGCCAGAAATTGAACAATCAAATTGGTCGCGGTTGAACCCTAAATCCAAAATTGAAATCGGCCTTTTCATTTGGTGGATCAAATGGAGTTCTGAATTTAAAGAAAACACACCCAATTGCTCCAATAGTTACTAAACAATGTGGCCGGAAACCTAAAAATTAGAGGTAGAGTGGAGGAGAAAGGAGGAGGAACGAGGCGGAGGGACAAAGAAAATATAGATTCACCTTTATTGTACCCTACCCCGTGCGTGTGCTCCACTGTGGCCAGCTCCTCAGCTTCCGACGTGGCACCGACGTGGAGGCCCAAGTAACATACACTCAATGTAAGTCTAACAGCTTCCGGCGGCGGGTGGGTCTTAAAGAAAGGTGGCTCTCCACTTATTCATAAAATATACCGATTTGTAGTTAGAGACGAGACCTTGACATTAGCCGGCCATGCTCGTGCTATTTACTCGTCAATCAACATATCAAATTGAGACGGTTGGATCTCTTTTGAATCGCCGAATCTGAAGGATTTCAATTCGATACCCCGGCATCTAATCTGATCTCTTGGTTCGGGTCTACTGTATATATATGTACGACCTATGCATTTTATAAATTTCGGCGAGTATTCCAAAATCCAGATTCCGGCGAGTGTTCATGAGGGAATTCAGGTTGATTGCGTATCAAATACTCAGACATTTTGTGGGATTTGAAAAATTAACAATTTCGTTGTGTTCGAATTCTGATGATTGTTGGGTTAGCTTTTCCGGCCGTTTTCTCTGTGTTCATACAGCTGCCAGAAATCGGTGAACTTCCAGAAAGCGCAGTGGTGTTAGGAATGTTGCTAATGATCGGCTGGGGAAGAAGACGCCGGAAATTTTTCTAAAATAGATATTTTTATATTAGAAAAAATAAATAAATAAAAATTACTTATATACCCTAAACGGAAAAGGACTGTTATAACGGAAACTGGTCAAGGACTAGAAATTATCCAAATTTATTTGTTTAGGGCTATAAATTAGGCATTTTATTTGTTGAGGCTAGAAATTGCTCAATTGAGTAATGTTGGGGTCATAAAAAACTATTTAGTCTAAAATTAAATAATAAATAGAATATTGTTAAATACTCACATTAATCCCGATAATTGTGACTTGTGAGTAAAATACAAAAAATGTGAATTTTTAAATAAGAAAATGGGATGAAAAAGCTCAAACTTGAGCTTCATGACTGTATGTGCATATATTGATAAATACTACTAGATAATACTCGTGTTAATATGATTGAATTTGAAACATTAATATACTTCTACTTTTTCACCATAATTTTATTGATATACTGATATGAGCAACATCGTGCACAATATTGATCCCGTTTAATTTGGTGATGAGAGTTTTGAAGAGAGTTTTGTTTTTTGGGTTAAATATGGATTGTTGAGTGGTCAATCAGGTCTTCTTAGTGTTTGGTGAAAAGGTTTTTCTATTTATATGTTTTGATGAAACATCTCGTTTCTGAAACGATAGAAAAAACAACATTTTCAAAAAAAAAATAATCAAATTAATTTTACAAAATATCATTTTTATCCATTTCCTCACACAATTAACTTTTCAAAATCAAATTACTACACTAATTTTCACTAATACAATTAATTATATTTGCGTACAATTCATCAAATCAAATCATGCGTACTTTTTATTAGATTACTAGATTAGGATTGTACTTTTTAAATGCGTGAGTACAATCTATTCATTAGATTACTTTTTAATTTATATTTAAAGTGTTTCATATATTAATATTAAAATGCCCGAGCTAAACATATATCATTATGATAATTTTAATCATTTTAATTTAAAAATAAAAATGAGTATATTAACAATGAAAATTATTTTAAATAACAAATAGTATAAAAATAAATAAATATATAGGTAACAAAAATACTTTTCAATACTTCAAAACAAAAAACACCCACTACATAAAATAAATTATAAATAAATTATACTAATGTCTATTTCGGTCTTTTAATGTAACAAAGCAACTATCAGCTGATTGTAATTTGTCAAACACTCAAATGCAAACCGCCGCTAGTCAAAACAGCTAATAGAATCAGCTAACAGCCAACAGCCAACAGCTAATGGAATCCGCTAACAACTAACAACTGATCTCCAACCATGACCATTATCTTATTTGATAGTAACAGATAACTACTCTAATGGTTAGACATTAGTTGAATTATCCATATGGAATTATCCATAGGCCTGGGATCTAACACATTAACCAAAAATAAAGTCCTCAAGCTTTATTATTATTTTTATTTTTTTGCAAAACAGCTTTTATGTATAAAAGTTTAGTTATTGTGATAATTTCTCACCTGAAAACGTCGAAGGGACTTGAGCTTAAGAATTTCAAGAGTCCATACAAGTCATCAAGCTTTCTTTGAATGGGAGTCGCAGTAATACACCAGCGATGCTTAGCATGCAGTCTTAATGCCATTTATATAGCTGCGGCAGCATTACTCTCTACCATTTGAGCTTCATCCAAACATACCCTCCACCATAGTATTCTAGTCAGGAAAGTTGGAACGACGGCAAACCTGCATATCCAAAACCAACAACGTAATAGTTTCACTCCTCTGTACAGAAAACTAAGCCACTGTAATAGTGTGCATACAGAAACTGACACACTTGATTGGAGATCAGGGCTGAAGATATCTTCAGGTAAAACATCAAAAAGCTCAATCATGTGAGCTTTGGTACGTGAATTATGACGGTTGAGACACTTTAATGGCGTAAATATCGGCCGCTAATTCATATTGAGTGGTAAGAACGGAAGGATAACGAAAATTTGAATTGATGAACCTGAATCGAGTCTCCGGTGGCTAGTTGACAGTTGAGATTGAATCGTCGGTCAATGGGTTCGCCAGAAAATTGGAAAGAGCAGAAGCGACCTGTAATTTATTAATTTTTAAATCTATTCTTATCGATGGGCGAAAGAGGCGAAAACCGCAGGAAAATAAGATCCGGCTATCAAGAAATCTAATTTGCCAAAGGAGAATACGATAGAGCTAAAAGTATTTAGCTCAATTTGATTGGTTGGTATTATATAATTAGGATTTAAACACCACAATTTATAAAATAAAAATTAAATGCATTATATATCTCATATCTTCGTAAGATCTAAAAACTATGTCTCCCGCGTCTACAATATAAATTGAGGCTTCGATTCATGATCACATGGAATTGGGCAGATGTCATCTATGTCCATGTTTCCTGTCTCCAAATCGTAGGTGTGTAATAGATTATACCTTCCTATAAAATGTATGGAGTTTGCTTTTATGCCGGAATTTTTAGTTGGATAAGAAATAGAATGTGTTGCACTAAGAAAAAACACTTGATCACCAATACTTTCAATCCGAATCCATTTTCCACTTCTTCGATCATACTTGAATACGTCAATGGACTTAACTTTTGGGTAATCGTCTAGCGGTGATTCTATCATTTGAACCCAAAATATGTCATTTCCACATGATCCTACTAGATAATCTGATCTCATGCATCCCCTTTTAGATATATTTGAGGGTTGTCGACCCAAGCATGTCATCTTGAGGAAATCGTCCACAATATCAATAGCAACAAACTTCTTCGATGTAGTTATTCCATATATTCTCTGATTGCATACATATAATGAAATGTCTTTAAATTCTTCGATATTATGTCTTGCAAGCATCCAATCTTGTTGTCCAGCGCGCCAAATATATGCAATCTCATCTTGAGGACTGATCAGTATAAGTACACAATTTGGAGAAGTTGGTGGCGCAGTCATAATAAATGATTTAGACCAGTATATCACATCTAGACCCTTTGGGATGTCAGGCAAATTTATCTTATTCTTATCCAAGGAATGCAAGTTGACCAAGGAGCATTCGTATGAATTCATCTCTTTTAACACCAGCCACCCATCACAACCTGTGCATATTATATCGTTTTCAGTTATTGCTGACTCGGGTATGCATGTCGGAAATTTACGTTTTTGTGACAAACAATAGTAGCTGAGCTTGCGGATAGTTTTTTTTTTATTCCAATGCCAAATCACCAACCGCACCCATGTACCTATATTGCTCATACTTGTTTTTTAAAGAAAAATACTAGTGTTGGAATTAGATACACATGAAGCATGATGAAGGCTACTTATAGCAAAATGTAATATGTTTCCTTCACATAATTCAATTTTCTACAGGGAAAGGGAATTATAGTCTTTTCATTTTTTCAAAATATTATCATATTTAATTTAAGACCTTTTACTTGGTGGAATAGGATTATAACAGCTTATTCTTTTTCATCGTAAAATTGGATGGTTTTAAATCCAAATTTGATAAGAAAAAGGAAATATAATTCTAGGAAAATTTGGATTTCCTTATTTTCCTAATTTATAGATTTGAGCTTTTGAACAGTTTCCGTTATCACATCTATTTTCCATCCAGGGTATGTAGGTAATTTTGTTTTTTTAATATTTCCTATTAATAATCTTATATATATATATATATATATATATATATAAAGCCAATTCTCTTCATTTTTCGTGTGTAAAATGGATAGATTCGTAAATTTATATTTAGTTGTTTGTTGAATTTATACTCTCTACCATTTGAGCTTATCCAAACATACCCTCCACCATAGTATTCTAGTCAGGAAAGTTGGAACGACGGCATACCTGCATATCCAAAACCAACAACGTAATAGCTTCACTCCTATGTACATAAACTAAGCCACTGTAATAGTGTGCATACAGAAACTGACACACTTGATTGAAGATTAGGGTTGAAGATATCTTCAGGTAAAACATCAAAAAACTCAATCATGTGAGCTTTAGTACGTGAATTATGACGGTTGAGACACTTGAATGACGTAAACATCAGCCGCTAATTCATGTTGAGTGGTAAGAACAGAAGGATAACGAAAATTTGAATTGATGAACCTAAATCGAGTCTCCGGTGGCTACACTACAAAAAATATGGTCTTTGCCAACATATTTTTAAAAACATTTTAAAGTTATGTTATAATAAGGACATATTATCACACTAAATATATTACTGGAATTGAGTTTTGTAATTAAGTGTGGTAATAAGTAGGTATAAGGACAACATAGAATTTGTGTTAGTAAAAGATTGTATTAGGACACTTTGTAAAAAACAAATCCTAACACCGTATGATTGTGTATGGAAATTAATACTATGTTAACGATAATAATTTACTAAATTAAATTTACACAAAATAATTAAATTCCAATAAACATGATAATGTGGTAATAAACTTATTACCACACTTTGTAACTTGTAAAAATTTATTATTGAAAAATTGAGTGCTGCCACGTCAATAATTTACTTCTATAACATATACTATTTTAAAAAATATAATAAAATGTGTGGTTAAAACTCAGTTGTAACATTTCGTAGATAAATGTATTGTATAGTCATTAAAAAAATAATTTCACTAATTAATTTATAATTTTAAAATGTTAAAAAAACTCAATTAAGAAAATACTTATCTAACAGATAAAGGCTCAGTTTGCCCGGGATTTTATGTAGATCAGTTTAGTTCAGTTTCTTGAATTTCAACTCAATTCAATTCAAATAAGGCTGGTTCATATAAAAAAAATTCAATATGTATTCATTTTCATTTCAGTTCAGTCCCGTTCAATACAATCCAAATCAGTTCCATTTATTAAACAATAAGCTCATACAATCATATCCTATAATTCCCTTCATGGCAGTATGTCGAATATATGCTATATCTCTAATTTATTGTTTGTATTTTTTATCTTTTAATCTTGATTAAATTTGAGACAAGTGGCGCCATTTGTCTCATCATTTTCCCTCCTTTATTAAGTCCGGCAATTTCCAATCTTAGTTCTTCTCTTACTTTCCTTCCATTACGTTGTTTATTAATTCCAAATAAAAAAAACAAAGGTCCTGTTTTCTAGAGCTTATTTCGATTTGTACTGAATTGAACTGAACTAAATTGAACTGAATTGAAAATTGATGTATTGAAAAATGGAATTAGCATGACGAAATTAACCTGAATTTCATAAAATTAAATTTTCATTGAACTGATCTATAAATAAGCTCTGGAAACAGGGCCAAACAATTTTATGAGGTTAGGATTTACTATATTTAGTTATTAGATAAAACTCAACTTCTATCATATTCATCTAGGAATATTTACTTAATTCAATTACCGAGTTTAGGCCCTGTTTACTAGATCTTATTTCTTGATGTACTGAACCGAACTGAACTGAATTGAACTGAACTGAATTGAACTGAACTGAACTGAACTGATATATAAAAATAATGTATTGAAAATGGAATCAGCATGATTGAATTAACCTGAATTTCATCAAATTACATTTTCACTAAACTGAACTAAACTGAATTGAACTGAACTGAATTAAACTAAACTGAACTGATTTACAGATAAGCTCTGGTAAACAGGGCCTAAAACTTGTAATTAGAATCTGTGTCCACCAGTGAATGATTGGAGAAACTGTGTATAAGTGAGTCAGAAATTGACTTCAGAATCAACTAAAATCTAAGTAACTATATAGTTTTACCAAATTAAGTAAATATAGATATTTTAGTAAGTAAGCCCTGTTTGCCAGAGCTTTTCTGTAGATCAGTTCAGTTCAATTCAGTGAAAATGTAATTTGATGAAATTCAGGTTAATTCAGTCATGCTGATTCAATACATTAATTCCATTTTCAATACATTAATTTTCACTTAAGTTCAGTTCATTTCAGTGTAGCAAAAAATAAGTTCTAGCAAACAAGACCTTAGAGTTTCACCTAATAACTAAATATAGTAAATTCTAATTACGTAGTTGATTCTGATTGGCTAATCAGATATAACCAAAATCAAAAGTCACCGCTAACAATAAGCATAATATTCAAATTTTTGAACATAGTCATTTAGTAAATGCATGTACATTACAACTAACTTAAATATTATTTTCAAAAACAAAAACTTAAATATTTACAAATAATGAAAATAGTCTTACTTTTGATCAAAACCCTTAGTCAAGACCCACAGTTAAAATCTATGGTCAATCCTCACAGTTAAAATTTTCGATTAGAGTACTATTTTCATTATTTGTAAATATTTAAGTTTGTTGAAATCTAAATCTGTACATGCGTTCAACTAAATGACCCATGACTAATACCCTAGTCAAAACCCATGGTCAAGACCCATGGCTAGCACCCTAGTAAAACCCTATCGAATATTGATTTACATATCGTCTGCTAAATTATATCACTAAACTTCGACCATTAGACACATCAATTTCCTCATTTTCTACTTTCTATTTGCTATTATATAATGTTTGAAGTACATCACCTAATATTATAAACTCTGATACAAACTGTAAAACCTTGTTCAATTGATCTTATTTCTTACTGAATGAACTGAAAGGAAAATTAACATCTATATTGAAATATATGATTAATATGACTAAATTAACATAAATTTATTTCTTTTACTGAACTGAATTGAATTGAACTCACAATAATATATCATTAATATGACTAAATTAATATAAAATTTATTTCTTTTACTAAACTAAATTGAATTGAGCTAACGATAATATATCATTATTATGACTAATGTATCATAAATTCTTTTTGTTTTTCTAAACTGAACTGAATTGAACTGACGATAAAATCAAATAAGAACTTCACATTATCTAAATTATTTTATATTTTAAATCATGTGCATCCTCTATTTTAAAAATATAAAAAAAAGTTTGAAGTACATCATCTAACATGTTTACACGTACATCATAAACTAAGAGTAAGGACCTCTTTTATTGATCTTATTTCTTGCCGCCTGAATTGAAATGAAAATTAACAAACTGAAATATAGGATTAATTGGACTAAATTTACATAAATTTAATTTCTTTTACTGAATTAATATATCGATAATATTAAAATAACAGGTATAAAGAAATTCACATTTTCTAAATTATATTATATTTTGTATATATACATCATCTATTTTTTACTTTGACTCGAATAATTATGCTATATTTTATTTTAATGCTAGGAGTATGAAATATTTAATGCTAGGAGTATGAAATAGGAAGGTTAGAGACCTTTTATTTTTCTTGATATGAAATTATTCACTTGCCTTATACAAGCATACGTATTACCATACATAATTATTTACATGTAATAATTAAAGTTCCAACTCTCCATGTTCTTCTTTTTGCCAAACAAATTAGCCTTAGAATCAGTATAGATATCATGTTCCTTCGCAGAATAAAAAATCGCAGACAGGCTTTAAACCCTAACCAAAATATTTTGGTGCTCTGTCGTCGGCCGAATAACTTTCAGCATCTTTTTCCCGCTTTACCGAACAAGAATTTGGCGCAAAAGTTATGGTAATCCCTCTCATTTATGCCCGAACCCAATGGAATTCGGCATAAATCTGTACCTTTTGTTATTTCATACATTGTTTTTGTTGGGCAAAAGTACTCAGTTCGGATATTGTTTTTGTTGGGCAAACAAGTGGTGAAGAAAGCGTTAGTGGTTAGTTTATCAATGGAAGAGGTAATTTTTCAATAGTCTCAGCCTATTTGATTTGTATGAGATGATGGATGGATTTTTTTTTTCTTCAAAAGTAGTAGTTTTTGGCTTCATAGTATTCTATTTCACATCAATATCCTTATTGATTTGAACAATCTGTAGCTATTTTGTAATTTTTCACATGGCATACTTGATAATATGTGGTTCTAATGAATAATATTGTATATATATATTGTAAATTTTAACAAATGAAGTATGTAATGGATGGTGTATAGTTGTTCTTGTTCATGATCTTTTTTATTACTATTATTTATAGCATATTATTGATTTAGTGATTGAGGACATTATGAATGATAGTAAATGAAATTTGTAATCTTTTGATTTGTAGATATGCCTCCATCTAATCAGCCTCAAATCAAGCTTGAAGTCAATGAGAAGGGTTTTCCTGTCGGAAAGGAACTTGTCACATTTGCTGAATGGTTGGGCATTGTGCATGGCGAGAAATGGGAAATATTGTCCTCTTAATGTTAAAACATTGCACAAGATGCCTAAACAAAAGAAAAAATAATTGTCGGATCTTGTTAAGGTTAGAAAGATGAACAAATTTTACTTGTATAACATTTTTATTATCATGGTGAAATTTACACCAAATGACATTTGACTAAATATTCATGTGATTTCGTGTGCAGGTGACACTTACTCAATGGATTGAAGAAATGTTTTCGAAGATTTGCAGGATTGGATTCATTAGACTAGAGTTTCTTTTACTTTTCTCAACTAGTATTGATATGTTTATTTGGTTCAGATCCAGATATTCAAAATTTTGATGTTTGATTATTTTTTAATTCATTTTATAGTTTATGCAATTATTTATTATTGTCTAGTTTCATTGAATTTTATTATTATTTTATTTTTATTATATATAGCATATTAATGATATAATATGTGTGATCATATAAAACACTTCAGAATGTTTTAGTATTTTGTAATTTATCACACTTTTTTTTATTAATTTCTTTTTAAAACATTATAATTTTAAAAAATTACGCTTCAAAATATTTCTATAGGTCATATAAAAGTACACTATTATGCTTTGCTTGTATAATTTTCACAAGTGTATGTATTGTCTTTTATAGTCTTATGGGACATTGCATTAATGTGTTAAAATATATCTAATATAACACAAAATATTGTTCATTATATATTTTATTATGACACTTTAATTTGTCATTTCCTTATTTTTCGTGACACGTGTAAATGTGTAGTCATAATCGGATCTATTGGCATTAAATTATTGTGCTAACATTGTTCAAATACAACACAATTTAATGTAGTAAAGTATAATATAATTACAATATAATATGTGTGAATATTATATATTTCCCGACACTATTTTATATTTATCTAATTAATCAATTAATATCCAAAATTAACTATCTTAACACTTTAGACTTATTGTAACACCGGCTAAAACCACACCTTAAGAAAGTGTTGGGATAAACTAAAGTGTCACCATATATACAATTTCCAAACAATTTCAAGTGTCTACAAAGACCATTTTTCTAGTAGTGCTAGTTGACAGTTGAGATTGAATCGTCGGTCAATGGGTTCACCAGAAAATTGGAAAGAGCAGAAAGCGACCTGTAATTTATTAATTTTAAAATCTATTATTATCGATGGGCGGAAGAGGCGAAAACCGCAGGAAAATAAGATCCGGCCATCAAGAAATCTAATTTGCCAAAGGAGAATACAACAGAGCTAAAAGTATTTAGCTCAATCTGATTGGTTGGTATTATATAATTAGGATTTAAACAACACAATTTATAAAATAAAAATTAAATGCATTATATGTCTCATATCTTCGTAAGATCTCAAAAACTACGTCTCCCGCGTCTACAATATAAATTGAGGCTTCGATCCATGATCACATGGAATTGGGCAGATGTCATCTATGTCCATGTTTCCTGTCTCCAAATCGTAGGTGTGTAATAGGTTATACCTTCCTATAAAATGTATGGAGTTTGCTTTTATGTCGGAATTTTTTGTTGGATAAGAAATAGAATGTGTTGCACTAAGCAAAAACACTTGATCACCAATACTTTCAATCCGAATCCATTTTCCACTTCTTCGATCATACTTGAATACGTCAATGGACTTAACTTTTGGGTAATCGTCTAGCGGTGATTTTATCATTTGAACCCAAAATATGTCATTTCCACATGATCATACTAGATAATCTGATCTCATGCATCCCCTTTTAGATATATTTGAGGGTTGTCGACCCAAGCATGTCATCTTGAGGAAATCGCCCACAATATCAATAGCAACAAACTTTTTAGATGTAGTTATTCCATGTATTCTCTGATTGCATACATATAATGAAATGTCTTTAAATTCTTCGATTTTATGTCTCGCAAGCATCCAATCTTGTTGTCCAGGGCGCCAAATATATGCAATCTCATCTTGAGGACCGATCAGTATAAGTACACAATTTGGAGAAGTTGGTGGCGCAGTCATAATAAATGATTTAGACCAGTATATCACATCTAGACCCTTTGGGATGTCAGGCAAATTTATCTTATTCTAATCCAAGGAATGCAAGTTGACCAAGGAGCATTCGTATGTATAAATCATGTCTTTTAACACCAGCCACCCATCACAACCTGTGCATATTATATCGTTTTTAGTTATTGCTGACTCGGGTATGCATGTCGGAAATTTAAACGGGAGGAAAACTGTAGATTGGCTAAACCGGTGGGTTCACTTTCCCGGTTTCACCAATCTCCGTTAGCTTCCTCGTCTTTACCGTCAAGTACTCGCTTGGAATTTAACGGCTCCGTATCAAACCGACCTTTTTTCTGTTTTGCTAATTTCAAGATCACAGTTTCCGTCTACTTATCCGCTTAGTCCTAGGGCTGTAAACGAGTCGAGTCGAGCTCGAACAGACCTGTGTTCGAGATCGTATTGCATGTTCGTGATCGAATTCGACACTAGTGCAAAGAGGACCATAAGAGGCAGTTTTTTGAGGCGGTTCCGCGGATTTACCAGAAACCGCCGTAAAAAATATATGTTACGAATTCGTAACGGTTTCGTAAGGTTCGATAACGCGGGGGGTATCGCGGGGACCAGAGAAGGCGGTTGACTTAGTTTTTAAGGCGGTTTTGTTTAACCGCCGTAAAATAGTTTTCGTTATGCAGGCGTAACAGTTCAATTTAGTACAAGACACGGGCGTAATGTGTTTTATGTACCGTTACGCAATCGTAACTATGGTTCGTTTAGAAGTGTATCTGCTTGAAATGGATACGACTTCGTTTACAATGTTATTTAAACGTTTCGATATCGATAAGTTGTAGTCTATATGTTTGTTTTTAGAGTTACGCCTTCGTTTCAAGGATTACAGTATTTACGAAGGCGTAAGGCATAGTAAATTCAGACACGAATGCGTAACTAGTAATGGAACAAGTGAGAATTTGCAATTTGAATTCAAAATGTGGTATATTCCAAAGAATATGCTTCTTGGAAGAGAGCATTGCAGTAATGTAGAGTTGAAAATGTTGGTTTGAAAATTGCACAAGACCATCCAATATCAACCCTCTTGTCTATAAAAGCAAACATATGCACAAAGGCATTGTCCCCGTTTGGTGACGAGAGTTTGAAGAGCGTTTAGCTTTTTGGGTTAAATATGGATAGTTGACTTGTCAAACAGCTCTTTCTAGTGTTTGGTGAGGAGAGTTTTCTAATTAGCTTTTTTGGTGAAACCTTTGATTTCTAAAACGCTAGAAAGAGCAGCGTTTGTAAAAAGTTAATCAAAGAAATATTACAAAATATCTTTTTTATCCTTATTCCTCACAAATTTCTTTTTCTATAATTAATCGAATTCCTTAAATAATTTATACATACACAATTTTACAATTCAACCGTTCAGTAAATTTAACGTAAGCATATTTTCGTACGTACAAATAAGATTTTTCACATTATTTTTAATCTATTTTTGTAATATTACACAATATATACTAAACTAAAAAATTTAAGTATTTTAATTCTAAAAATAATTTTTTAAATAAATGTAAATATATTAATAAACAATAATAAGTCAAATAATAAACATCGTGAATATATATATATATATATAAGTGATTATCATTTTCGATGAACAATTAACACACGACAAAAAATAATTAATAATAAATTGTAGTAATGTCTATTTCTGTCATTTAACGTAATGAAACAGCTATCAGCTAATTGTTATTTGCCAAACACTCATTTACAAAACGCTAGTCAAACCGCTAGTCAAAACAGCTAATAGAATCCGCTAACAGCTAATAAAATCCGCTAACATCTAACAGCTAAACGCTGATAGCCAAACGAGGTCATTGTCACCATTTCATCCATTTTCAAGCTAACTTCAGCAAAATGGATCCAGAATCTCACGTTTCAGGCCCGTCTTTTTGGAAGCTTTTGGGGGAAGAAGATTTCAGCCGTGGAATTGTATGGATGAGTATTGTTTTGTTTCTTAATTTTCTCTGTAATGCTATAGTACTTATGATGTTTTATCTTTGGTTTTTCAACAAATCCCCCTGAGTTTTGCAGAGGTACTCGAGCAAAGGAAAATTCCGTCCAACTACACGCTCATCACCGAAGAGGAGAATCGATCATGGCGTGCAAAAGTTGTGAAGAAAGATCACAACTTCTATTTGTGCAAGAAATCATGGTATGACTTTGTATGGCAGCGTAGATTAAAGGTCGGTGATCGCTCGGTCTTTCATCTGATTGATAAGAAGACCTTCTGGATCACACACTACGACGCCAATGGTTCCAAGAACACGAAGAAGGCGAGGACATGATAATTTTTGTATTTTTTGTTTCTATCATTAGGGCCTTTGTAATCGACTTTTGCAAGTGGTTTGAAGTGAAATTTCTTGTTTTCTTGAAAATTTATAATGTTTTCAAATAGTGATAGCATAATTTCATTCAAAGAAATAATTTTTTGCGAATTTGTTGCTTCTATTACGCATTCGTAACATGCCTTACGCCATCGCCATACTCTTCGTAACACTCCTTCCGCCATCGCAATATTAATCGTTCCATACTTACGCCAGCGTAACAGCTGTCGTCCAAAGTCACTGTTAGTTAATACGACCATGAACACGAGGTCGTAACCATTGATGCGCCTTCGTAACATGGTTACGACTATGTATTTAATTGTAACGCATTCGAAACAATTGACTAATATGGTAAGGCATGTCATGTAGGGTTACGTAGGTGTAACATTTTACGGTAAGTACTTACGCCATCGTAACAGTATTCGTATAAGCTTTTCTGCTTGTTCCAACGAAAATAGTAACGAATTCGAAATGTATCTGACGATTGCGTGATATGGTTTACGCAGTCGTAACACAACACTGTACACCCGTATAAGTGAGCTCATCGTGGTCATTTGGGGACATTAGATTGTTTTGTTTGTGAAAAAAAAATATAGCCCATCAAAACCTTCATAATTTCCCTTGGGTTTAGTTTGAAAGCAACACATTATCTCAAAGGTTAGTAAATTCAATGAATATGTTAATGTTGTTTTTCATTGTTTCGATATTGAAGTTTATGAGTTCTTGATTGAAGTATATGATTTTGTCTGATTTGTTAGGATTGTTTTTGGCCATGGATAGGGGTTCAGTTTTGTCGCGAAATGATAGATTGTCGATTGAATATAGGGATTTGATTGAAGAATTCATAGATGTTGGTTTTAAGGATGCTAGGGTAAATGGAGTTGAGGGTGTGAGATGTCCTTGCAAAGATTGTCGTAATAATGCTTATTTTGATGATGAAATGACAATTAGAGATCATTTATATTGTCGTGGGTTTGATGTAACATATACCGAATGGCGATGGCATGGAGAAGATGTAGTGTTGAATCATATTGATGAAGATGAATTTGAGAGTATGAATTTAGGTTACAATGATTGCTTAGACGAATTGGTGGCGGATGTGGCTATGGAGTTTGCCGGGAAACCCAATGTTCTAGCCGCAATGTTTGGTGACAAAGAGACCAAATTATATGAGGGTTCGGAGCCTTGTATTTTTTCGGCAACGTTAGTGTTAATGAATGTGAAGGCTAAACATGGTATTACCGATAAAGGGATGACCGAATTGCTGCAGACGATAAAAGATTTGCTTCTGAAGGATAACAAATTGCCCAATAAAGTTTATGCCGCGAAAAAAGTTTTGTGTCCAATGGGAATGGAGTTGAAGAAAATCCATGCTTGCCCTAATGATTGTATGTTGTATAGGTCGGATGATGAGCTAAAGTTGGACAACTGTTTAGTTTGTGGTGATTCTAGATACAAAACCAAGATTCAAGGATCCATTGACGTATGTGCCGAGGAATGTAGTGTTAGCAATAAGAAAACTCCCGCCAAAGTCATGTGGTATCTTCCGATTATTCCACGATTGAGAAGGTTGTTTGCTAACCCCGAAGATGCCAAATTGTTTTCTTGGCATGCAGATAGGGAGATTGGAGGGGACGACGTCATTAGTCATGCCTCGGACGGAGAGGAGTGGAAAAAAATGGATCGGTTGTATGATGAATTTAAGAAAGAACCCCGTCATGTGCGACTTGGTCTATCAACTGATGGTATGAATCCATTTGGTAGTATGTCTAGCACACATAGTTCATGCCCAGTGATGTTGGTTATTTACAATCTGCCTTCTTGGTTGATGATGAAGAGGAAATATGTCTTACTATCTACGATGATATCGGGGCCCAAACAACCTGGAAATGATATTGACGTATACTTGGCCCCACTTATCGAAGAACTAACAATGTTGTTTAAAGTTGGAGTAGAGACAAGTGATGGTAGTAGAGGGGGTGATCCGTTTAAGTTGAAAGGTATGTTGTTGTGGAGCATCAATGACCTTCCGGCATTGGGAAACCTTATGGGCTATTCAGTGAAAGGTCACAAAGGATGTCCAGTATGTCAGGAGAAAACATGTTCTTTACAACTTAAAAACGGCGGCAAAACGTGTTATCTCGGACATAGAAGATTCTTGCCTGAAAATCATCCTTGGAGGCGTGCAAAAAAATGGTTTAATGGGAAGGTTGATGATGAGCCGACTCTAATTCCATCCACTGGCATTGAGGTCTTTGAGAAAGTTGAGGCCATAGAAAATGTGTTTGGTAAGAAGGAGAAGAAAAGTAAGAACGTTAGTAGTTAGAAAAAACGTTCAATATTTTTTCAACTACCATATTGGAAGTACTTGGATGTTAGACATTGTTTGGATGTTATGCATATAGAAAAAAATTTGTGTGATGCATTGGTTGGGACATTGTTGAATACTCCGGGTAAAACGAAGGACGGATTGAAGGCAAGGCTTGATCTAGTACAAATGGGCATAAGGCCTTCACTTGCACCGATAGAGTCAGGAGACAAAACCTACCTACCCCCTGCTTGTTACACGATGTCAACAAAGGAGAAAGAGGGTTATTGCAATAGCTTGAAATATGTGAAGGTTCCTACTGGTTATTCATCTAATATTAGTTCATGCGTGAATACAAAGGAGCTTAAATTGGCGGGGATGAAGTCGCACGATTGCCACAATTTGATGCAAGAGTTGAATGTCATCGCTATAAGAGGATGTCTCCCATCCCATGTAAGAAAGACGATTTCCAAGCTTTGTTACTTTTTTAAATCAATATGCCGGAAAAAGCTCAGTCATTCTAGTTTGGACAAGTTGCAAACCATGGTTGTTGAGGTATTGTGTCGATTGGAGATGTATTTCCCCCCATCCTTTTTTGATATCATGACACACTTAATTAATCATTTGGTGCGGGAGATTAAACTTTGTGGGCCGGTTTTCTTACGGTGGATGTACCCGTTTGAGAGGTATATGAAGATCTTTAAGTTGTTTGTCAAAAATCGTTACCGTCCTGACGCAAGTATAGTACAGCGTTATGTAGCAGAAGAGGTGATTGAGTTTGCAACCAACTATTTAAGGGATGTTGACACGGTTGGTGTTCCAATTTCAAGGTATGATGGTAGGTTGGAGGGTCATGGGTTGAGGCATGAGACTTTGTTTAGTCCACCCGGGAAAGATCTTCAGACTGCTCATCTATGGGTTCTTCGTAACCACAAGGAAATAAGACCATATGTTGAAATTCACTTGAAAGAGGTGTGCGAGCATCTAAATTTGAATGTTGATGATGACCAAGTGCTAGAAGAACACACTAGTACTTTTGCAGCCTGGCTTCAATTACATGTAAGAAGTGGGGAACATTCAGAGACTGTACAATGGTTGGCTAGGCGACCGCTTGGGACTGTTTCATCATATGGTGGTTATGACATCAATGGGTACACGTTTGGTACAAAATTGGTGGACGACAGAGGTGTATCACAGAACAGTGGTGTATCGGCACTGGACGAGTCATTTGATGGGATATACTTTGGGACAATAACCGACATATGGGAGTTAGATTACGTGAAGTTGAAAATCGCAGTCTTCAAATGCCAGTGGGTTGATCAAGATCGCGGAACGCGATGGGAAAGTTTAGGAATGACACTAATCAATCGTGCACAACAGGGTTCGTCCGATTCTCCCTTCATTTTAGCGGCACAAGCCAATCAAGTTTTCTACGTAAGGGATCCGGTTGACCCTAGTTGGAAAGTTGTTGTAGAGGGTAAATTTTTTTTTGTGAATGATGAAGATGAAGATCAAGGGCCTCATGTTGTAGAAACAACTCCAAATTGTTCCACATTCGAGTTTGAGAATCTTTTGGAAGATGAAGCTAGTGTTAAACAGTTTGTTTCTCGGATCGATCACGAAGACGGGGTTTGGGTAACATCAACTGGAAAAGTGTCAAAACGAAAGAGGAATAAATTGGCAAAAGCTTAGCCATTTGATTTGAAACATTAATGTAACATTTGTTTTTGAATGTCGAATCATGTTAAGAATTCGTAACTGTATTTCGACTTCGGTTACTCGTTCGTTTCACACTATATAAAGGCCATGAGAATTCGCAACATAACATAAGTGAAACGTGGATGCATTTTTTTATGTTCCGCAGTCGTATATTCATTCGATTACATGTTACGATGTCTTGTTTTCAGTCAGCCATTTTTTCTGTCTAGGAAGACGACTTGCGATACGTAATCGTAACATGTAATACCACTAGTTTCGAATGCGTTATGGTACTTGAATTATATTGAAGGTTACAGTCATTATACGCCTTCGAAACAGTGGTCGCCACAAGGATACGTATTCGTAACGTTAACCGTCGAAAGTCTCTGCCATGAAAGACGAAAGACGTTTCGATTACGTAACTAATCTTACGCGTTCGTAAAGGCTTACATTTGGAAGATACGAATTCGAGAGCTTATTTACACACATAAACTTTAAGATTAATTTGGTTATTTTTTGGCACATATAATATCATTTCAAAAGGTTAATAACATCAATTCAAGGTAAATAACATCAATTCAAGGCATTAAAATATCCATAAATATTCTAAAACATACGACAATATGATAAGCAAAAACATCGAATCAACAATGAGATTTCAACTATTCATGTGGATTACTTTGCTCCTGCTGTTGTGCCTGAGTTGGCTCCTGCTGTTGTGGCTGAGTGGGCTCCTGCTCTTTATCTTGCTCATCAATCTCTTCTTCCATTGGAGTTGACGAAGCAGGTTGCCTCTTTAACTTGTCATGTGCACGCCTTAGGGCCCGGGATGTATGGCCTGTTCTCCAAATTCTTTCTCGCACTTTAGCGACCTCTTTCCTCATGAACCTGTAAGATTCATACATGCTCCTGTAGAATGCATCTCCTCCAGCATCTGTTAAATCAATGAAGTTATTTTGAAAATACCAACAAAAATGGAGATAAATAATGTAAACTGAATTCAAAATACATACCATTTCCTTGTTCAGTCGCCCCGGGAGTTTTCTTTACCCACTTCAAATCCACAAGCTCCCAATTCAATCTCTCAAAGTAAGCTTTGTCAAACAAAATGCAAGGTTTTGGCTTGCTCTTGAATTTCATCTTCTCCTCTTGTTTTAAGAAGAGGGTTATGAGATTACCATATGGCAACTTAATAGTTCCTTTAGTGCTTCTACCCACAACGGCCATATGTTCCATGATAGTATAGCCCGGGTTAAACCTAGTCTTCTCAATTATATAATAAAACATAATGAGCGAGGTATAAGTAGGCTCAGTCAAATATCCTCCCTTTGGCACCAAACAACGAGCAACCAATTCATGCACTATCCTCAAATCGCATGGAAGATCGGAGATCTTATAATCCTTAGGCGTCCCACCATCTTTTGGAGTCACTCCAAAGTACTTTGTACCACACTCCTTATAATTGAGGGTGTTTCTACCACCCTTGGGCCAACCACCGTGAACATAAACCCTAGGAGGATATGGAGCCTCTAAAGTGATTCCCAAAAGCAAGTTTATCCTAGATGGACTAATTGTATAAGGCAAATTGTTAACCTTAGTTGTATAGCTCCCATCCTCATCCTCAGCCAAATTGGCATAAAATTGACAAGCTTCATCAAAATAACAAGGCTCATTCAAACTAAGTAAATCACTCAAACCTTGTTTATCAAACAACTTAGCATGGGAATTCAGTCCTAGGTTTGCTATAGAACCATAATCTAACACATAGCTATCCATTAACTTAGCGGATTCAACAAGTCTATTGTATTGCTCGAATGCTTCAAAACTTACAAATTTTCTGAAATTGTACTTTGGGGTTTGCTTCCTTGCGCCAATCTTCCTCTTGACACCAGACATGATTGGGTTTAGTGAGTGGGTTGATCTTGTTCGCTTCGATTTGGGGTTTTTGATTCGCGATTTGGGGTTTTGGAATCGCGATTTGGGGATTGGGGTTCGAAGCGGTGGAAATTTAAACCCTCTGCAATCCCAAATTTTTTTTATATAGGGCATTGCTGTTACGAAGTCGTAACTACATTCGTTGCACTTTAAATGTTATTTCGCATTCGTAACTACATTCGTTTTTGTGTAAATAATGTTTCGCCTTCGTAACATTAAACCTAAAAGCACCACCGCCAGATTTTGCGGTTGTTCTCGCCATAGAGGGATTCAATCGATTTGAATTTGAGGTTTTCAAATTGGGGGTTTTCAAAACTTGAAATAGGAGCGAATTATTTTTTCCGACTAATTGAGTCTTTATATAGGCTTTGTATCTTACGATATCGTTAATGCTTTCGTAGGATATGTAATTTGCTTGCGATATCGTGTTATGGAATCGTCTAATTTACTATTATCTTACGCATTCGTAAGAAGAGACGTATGGAATATATATATATATATATTTTAATGTAATTACTAATTATATAAAAGTTATTATACATAAATCACTCTAAAAATATTAACTTAGGAATATATTTTTATGGATTTTGTTTTTATTTTAAAAACATATATTCATTATAATTAGATAATTTAAAATAGCTAAATACCTTATTAAAAAAATATTATATTCATTAATATATAACAAACAGGTAAATTAATTTTGTTTTATAATATAGGATGATAATGAATAAAAAATTTGTATTAATAATCCTGTAAATAAATACATTCCAAAGAGCCTAAACAATTCACCCCTAAACCCATGTTAAACCCTCAAACCCATTTGACCATATATCATACAATCTCAAGAGGGCTAAATGATCAGTTACTGTGCTCAATTGCAACGAATCATTGACTTCGATGAGTGGACATTAATTGACTTCGACTAAAACATTGTGTTCTTACTATCATACTAGTGTACTGCATAACAAATACACCTTATGTACTACCACAATGGAACTAATTATTGTAATTGTATGTGCAAATTATTAATACATATGTAATATGTTACATAAGATAACAACAAGTTGATGTTTATCAAGGTCTTTGCCACTAGCATAATGAACGGCCTATTAGTCTGTCACCATCTTATATAACATATATAATATGTAAATTTATGTAAGATGCAGACTTTATAAAAAATATATTTGACTGAAAAATGAGGAAAATGGAATATTATATTAAATTAAGTAAATTATAAGTGTTTAGAACTTGTAATGAAATTATAAAATATTAGACAACTGTTAATTTAACTCATTCTTACGAATTACTCAAACCTGTTAATTATGTTACGTATTCGAAATATTTCAATTATACTGCCGAACAAGGCTTTCGAATTCGTAACATATTACGCAGGGACTCATTTAATACGCGTCAAAAGGCGGCCTTGAGGGGGTAAAACACTCCAAAATCAAAACTTTCTCTCATTTTTTGAGTTCAACCCATGTCTCTTCTCCCTCCCTCCAATCCATCTTCATCTCCATCTCATCTCTTACAAAAGAATACTTCAAATTTGTTGTTTATCCTTGAATGTGTCAACATTACAACCATTATGTTCACCTAAACCCAAATTACTAAACTCCTTCACTTCATAGCATCTAATACAACATAAATGATATACTAGGGTTTATGGGTATAAGGGATTAGTGCTTAAATCATCAATGACAACAAGGATTAGTTGAGCATTTATTTTATTCATCATATTTGTCCAATTTGATAAGGTGAGTTCATCCTATGGTTGAGCATTTATTTTCTTTAACATATTTGCACATTTACTTTACATCATTCAAATAAATGTTGTCTACACCTCATACTTTTTTTAATAATGAATTTGTTATAAAGGTGACATATTCAATTAGGGTTTTTTTGTCCTTATTCATGAATCCAAGTTTTTTTATGGTTAACCCTAGTTATGCTTAGTATGGTTGTATTGTTTGGTATATGTTATGCTAAGTATGTTTGTATTGTTTAAATATGTAGGAATTAGAATGGTTCCTAAGAAACGACCCAATAATGCTTGCAATGACCAAATCTCTAAGAAACCAAAAACAACCAAGAAGCTTACAAAAGCAAAAAAAGCACAAATCCATTGTAGGATATTGGAGAGGAGGATGAACAAAGAATATTTTACTCCATTGGTGTTTGATGATGAGGGAAATTGTGTATCGGAGGAGAGGAATAAATGGTCAAGTTGGTGTGGAAAAATCGGGAGAACAAGGGTTGATATTGGACTCAAGTCATGGAAAAAAGTCGAACCCGATCTTATTACCAAATTGCTTGTTGAGGCTAAGGTATAGTCAAGCTTTCATGTTCCAATTTGTCTTATGTCATACACATTAGTAATCCATGCTATATCTCTAATTGTGTTTTCTAATTAGAAACCATTTGTGATAACGGCACCGAATATGGAAGAAGTTGAGACAAAGGCACTCAAAATTGCATCAAAAGCTTATAGAGAACATAAATATCGGTTAGCAAAGGACTACATTTTTGAGAATGGGAAACATCTTGGTAAGGATCCGATTGCGAAGCACAACCACATACTTCCCTTAAGTTGGGAAGTTTTCAAAGCTAGAAGTCTTGAACACCAAGCCGATGTAAGCATTGTGTATCTTATGATGTTTCCCAATATGTATCATTATTATTGTCTAGACCCTTATTTACACTAATGTACACTTGTGTTAGGGTACCCGGGCGGAGAAACAACGATGTGCCAAGGCTAATAAGGTTCATCACAAAATGGGTCGTGTTGGCTATGTGAGCCTTGGTATAGTAATGACGGGTGAGATAGAGGATAGAGAAGCCGAGGGCTACATCGCAAAGGGGATGAACGAAGAAGAGGCACGAGCAAAGGTGAAACCCCTTACACACAAAGACATTCCTCGCCACGAAAAATTCATAAGAGCTTGCAAAGACAAGTATGGAAACTTGGCGAAGGATGCACAAGAAATAGCCAACAAAGTGGTTAGTACATATGACTTCAATTGCAATAAAAATTGCAAATTCTATATATATATATATACGTATATATATATGTTCCATTTATTATGATAAACATCAACATTTCGTGTATTGTAGGATGAGGTCGTAAAGGACGGGTCATTTATTCCCAAAGGGAAGAATGACATTTTAGCAAAGTCTACAAACAAACAGGAACACCCGGGGAGAGCAAGGGGTGTTGGAGGATATGCAAATCAAAAGGAAGCCTTTGGAAAGTTGAAACCGTCAAAGGGGAAAGTTCAAGGTTGCAAATGTGCACCACAAAATGGAGAGATGGCCAAATTAGCAAAAATGGTGGCTAAGTTAGCTAAAAAGGTACCCCTCTCCGATTCCGACGAAGAAGAGGTTGAAGATGAAGTTAGGCCTTCTTCAAGAGGATCTAATCACGCCCCTAACCATATCGTGGAAGCATCGGCCGATAATGTAGAACATGAACATCATGAAGCCAACGAAGAGGTCAATGAAGTTGTCGGAAAACCTCAAGACAAGGACTTCCCCCCCAAAAAGATTAATATTAAGGTTCGTTACAAAGTTTCTCAAATTCGTTGTGCAATTAGTGTTTTCAACTTAATGTCAACATTATTTACTCGTTATCCTCTTATGATTTTTGCTTAGGAGCCCCCTTGCTTGCTATTCGTAAATGTTGGAGCTAGACAAGACCAAGTTCATGTTGCTAACGGTATATTTTACCCCGACATGCGTATACATCACGGTGCCAAAATTCTCAAAGGTTTGGTAAGGGTGTGTATAGAAAAGGTGATAGACTCTCATGCTAGGTTACCTTGCATGGAAAATCCGTTCACAAAAGTTGGTGAATGTTTGAACATGTTTGTCAAATGGCCCCGATCTTTACTTAGAGTTCTTTTTTTTAAGTGAAAACCACCGTTGGTGGTAGGAGACTTATTTATGGGTTCCCAAGCCCCAAAAAACCGAACAAAAGGTCTTATCTTAGTTGGTTACATAGACCTAGAAGAGGGGGAGTTCCCCTGATGCACGTTCTGCATCCAAAAAGAGCTAAACAAGGCTCTGAAAAGAGGTTCTCATTTACAAAAAACATCCAGTATTTGAATTTAAAACGGATCCAACCAAGCTTATTAGCGAATCCGAAGAGACACAAGGCAGCCGGGAAGGGAGTAAAAATCCAAGGTAGAGCTGGAGTTTGTTGCTGTGTCCATTAAGCTAACTCCTGGTGCACCATCCTTCATTGTCGAACAGATGCTTTAAGAGTCCTTTGATCTTCTGAAACAGATGAGGTCCTTCTGTTTCCAATTGTCCTGCCTCCCCCTGCGAAATCAAAGAGAAAAGGACCAGTAAAAGATTCTAAGGAGTTGAAATGACTCTCACAGATGGAGTTCCCTGGCTGTCCAGATTAATGAGACCTCTTAGTTTTCTAGGAGCATCCTGTAATGATATATCCCTTGAGATTTTTAATTCTAGGCTTCTTTTAGCAAGAAAGTCAGCAGGCTGGTTGCCTTCTCTGAGCACATGCACCAGTTTAATATCACTAAGCATGGAATTGAGTTCTACGCAAAGAGAGTAAACAGGCCAATCAGTGGAGTTAGGGTCTTGAATCCCTTTTACTGCATTAAGACAGTCTGATTCGATATAGCATGGTGAGAGCTGCAATTGGATAGCAGCGAGTACTCCCGTTTTGATAGCTAAAATCTCAGCCTCTAGTGGGGAATTTGTTTGCAAGAAACTCATAGACATTTTAATCAAGCTGCTATCATGATTCCTGATTATAATACCAATCCCAGTGCAATGACTAAGGAAAGATGCATCAACATTTATTTTAAAACCAAACTCAGGAGGGTACCACTTAACAATTTTGATCATTTTCGCTTTTTTCCTTTTCAAGAAAGGAACTAAACCAGCAGTGACCAAGAAAGAGTTTTTTTCCATATTCCCAGAAAGAGGAAATGCAAGAAAGATGCTGTTTACTTGCTTTGTTGTCTCAGTACAAACAGAGGCTGTGGAAAGCTTTATGTTATCATATAGAAGTTTATTCCTTTTAATCCATAAAGCCCATAATACCATCATCATGGTTATTCTTATTACTTTACTGTGAACTTTGGAGAAACCTCTATATGATAAGTAAAAGTTCAGCCTCTGTCTTACTGATGTAAAAATTAGGGTCCTAATTGCAAGTTTATTTTCAAAATAAGCCCAGATCTCAGTATTGGAGCTACATTCATTGAAAAAATGACTCATTGACTCAGAGTTGTTACAGAAAGGGCATTTAGATGGCATATTAAAACCAAATGACATCAAAATGTCATCAAGGCAAAAAAAACTCCTTTATAATTTAGGGAGAGGTTCAATACATTCACTTATTTTAATTCAAATTTTTACTCAAAATCCGGATCCTTAATTCAAGTCTAATCCTACGGCTTACCATTTTTGTCCACTCTTTCCACTATTTTCCTTTTACAACATTATCTTAAAGTAAAAAGTTATTTTCCTTCTATTTTTTTTTTTTAAACTTCTTTTCCTTCTATAATTTCTCTCTTTATTCTTTCTCCACCTCTCTCCGACTATAACGTCTGCCCATCTTCCTCAGTCAGAGACAACTAATCATCTTCCTTGATACAATTACAAAATAATAATGTTACTATTTGTAGCGCAAGATTTTGCTCATGTAGCCAAAAAAATATTGCTAAAAGACAAAAATATTGATCCTACACTTGTATTTTTTTATATCCTTAATTATCATGATAAAATATCGCCTTGTGAGTTGAAAAGCCATCCATATACATCGCATAAAACAACATCATATATTTATATATATTTGTATCCTTAATTATCATATATTGACGAAAACATGTTAAGCAATAGATTGATTATGGTAATATCTTAAGAGATCACACAATAAATTTACTATATTTTCAAAAATGATGGATGGTAATCAATAAATTATGGTATGTACATAATTTATACCATAATGACGCGTATAAAGTTTACTATATTTATAAAATGACGGCTTAAGATCTAATTTTTAATTTACTATACTTAAAAAATTGACGGCAAATTTTTTTATTTTATACGAAACGAAACGACGTTGTTTATTCCACACACTTTTTGAAGTGAATAACTATTAGGGGTGTTTAAAACAGGGTACCCGGACTTTCGGGTACCCGCACATCCGGGTACCCGCATATGCGGGTAGCTTAAAATGCGGCCCGTGACCCGACCCGGAAGAACAGGGTACCCGGAAGTGCGGGTACCTGAAATACCGGGCCGGGTTTAAGGGTACCCGCCGACCCGGTTGTTATAATATATTAATAATTTTTAGGGATTTCATCCTAACAAATCGGTTTAATTAACCCACGTACTATGTTTTAAATTTAGAAAACTTGAGATGTTTTTTTTCAAACATGAAAAATGAGTGTAAGAAAAAATGTGTAAAAGAAAAATACTAAAAGTATGAAACTAAGCATAACATTTTCACAAATATTTTAATTCACTTCAAGAATTCAACATAAATATCTATTTGTACGAAAAAAAATCAAAGAAATTATAATTTGAGTTGAAGGTTTACTTGAAGAGAGTAAATATTATATATTATATATGAACTAGACTATCCATGAAAAATCAATCGTAAGACGTTTAAATTTAACTCTCGATATTGCCTAAAAGTTATGTATAATCTTAAGTATCTATTATAATTGAGGAAATAAACAAGACACTTGTATTGAGTTGATAAGTTCAAGAGGGTAAATTCATTTCCTATGCCCAAAATTACAAGTATAAATGATATTTAACATTAATATTTAATAAATAAACATATATAATACAGGGTTTCCGGGTACCCGGAAAAAGCATTTGTGTGACCCGGACCCGGACCCGAAAAATAGTATAATACTCGGGCCGGGTACCCGTCCCGGAAAAATAAGAAATTACCCGGTTAATTTATGCCGGGTCGGCGGGTCAACAGACCGGGTAGTGCGGGTCGGGTATTTTTGAACACTCCTAATAACTATTCAAGTTCCCTTTAGGGATTACTTGGATAATCTCAACAAATTTTAAAAACGATTCTAATTGACATGATCAATATGTGGGTTATGGTAGAAATTAATTAAAGTAAGGGGCCGTTTGGTTCACACAGGGAAACGGAAAGGAATCAACAAAGAGAATGGAAAGGAAAAGTGGGTGATTCCTCATTTTGTTTGGTTCAAGTCATGTAACGGAATCAAATTTCCTTTCATTCTCTTTCTTCTTGTTTGGTTCAAATTTCAGGGAATGAATGATGGCGGTGGTGAATGGACTGACGGTGACCGGGATGGTGGTGGCAGCGGAAGTGGTGTGGAGACGGTGACCGGCCGGGTGGTGGCGGTGATCGGGATGGTGATGGTGATCGAAGTGGTGATGGTGGTGGCGGTGACTAGAGTGATGGTGACCGAAGTGTCGTTAACGATGACAGGGTGGCGGCGATGGTGATCGGAGTGGCGGCGACGATGGTGGCGGTGATGGTAATCGGAGTGGCGGTGACGGTGGTGGTGGGAGCGGTAGCAACGATGGTGATCGGAGTGGTGATGGCGGTGACGGTGATCGGAGTGGCGGTGGTGGCGTGGCGGTGACTAAAGTGGTGGTGATCGAAGTGCCGGTGACGGTGACAGGGTGGCGGTGGCGGTGGCGGTGATCGGAGTGGTGGCATGGCGGTGACTAGAGTGGTGGTGACCGGAGTGCCGGTGATGGTGATGGGGTGGCAGTGATGGTGATCAGAGTGGTTGGGAGGTCGTCGCCGTACCTCTCAAATATACAATTTAGATACGCGTACTACCGCTACACACAATTAAGTATATAATGGTAAGTAAGGTTCGTTTCCACAGAGAAGAGGTTATTTCTACGTATATCTTGTAGTATGCATACATACATATATATATATATATATAAGTCATGTAAACAGGGGGGGTTGAGTTGAGTTTTGTAAGAAATACTACTAGGTAAAGTAACTAGAACTTCAAGGTTATAACTAATTTATCATATGATTATTCTAACTAGAGATTTAACTATGAGAATAATGGACTTGAGCACATGAGATTAGTGTCTTCTTGTTATGGATTTTTCCTCAAACTCTATCATGTTACTTTGAGAATGGTGATTATTTGTAATGGGAAATCATCTCTATTCTAGTTATGAATCATGAAAGCATCTTCATAACTCTTATTGGCAACATCTCTATATGATAGCAAATAGATAAATTGATCAATGTTATTTCAAATTAGATGTTTTCCCACCTTACCCATGTAATGTGATAACACAATTGACATGAATATAATGCTAATGAATGATCTCAAGAACAAATATAATTGATAACAACATATATTTGATTCCTAATTCACTACTTTTACATAGAAGAAATGATAGCATTTCAACCATGGAAAAGCAATATCTAACACATATCCAACACATATCTATAACTAGGAAATCATTCCTAACCATTTCAAGCATCAAATACACCTACAATTCATGATCATTCAATGACAAATCACCCATTCCTAAGCTTCATAAATCATGTTCTCAAACCATAACAAGAAGTCCAATCTCATGTACCCAAGATGGGTTTTAGCCTACAATCATAATTATATAATCACAACCATAATCCATACAATAATACATGGTGAAAATCAAAGGAACAATGAAGGAAAAAGAGATGAAGACTCTGAAATTCGATCCTCTAACAGATGAGGATGATTTCCTTTTTTACTCCAAAAATAATAAAATAAAATAAAAACAAAATGCCACTTGCAGAGGTTCTTCGCGGACCGTGAGAAATCCTTCGCGGCTCGCGACCGAGGATTCGCGGCCCGCGCGACATGGCTTCTTCAAAACAGCAACACACCCTCGCGGCTCGCGAGAGATGTTTCGCGGCTCGCGAGAGTGTGCCTTCACGCCACTTCTATGACCGATTCTTCAATGCATCTAAGTCCTTCAGGACGGTCATAGAAGGTCTTCAAATCATCCAAATCCATAGCAAGTGCAATTCAAGGTCAAAATGCACGTCTTCAATTTCAAACCACTATGAATGATTTGGTTTAAAAGTCTAATACAAAAGTACAAAATACTATCTAAAACAGCTTTCAAATGCTACAAAATAAGAGTATATTTAGGACCTATCAGTGGTGGCGACGGTGGTGGCAGGAGCGGTGGCGGCGACGGTGATCGGAGTGGCGGTGGCGGTGGGGTGGCGGTGACGGTGATCGGAGTAGCGGTGGTGGCTTGGCGGTGATGGTGACGGTGACGGTGACGGTGATCGGATTTGTGATGGTGGCAGGAGCGATGACCGGAGTGGTGGTGGTGATAGTTGATTTTGGCTAAGAGGGAAATGGGGGAATCCCAAACCCAAGGGGGGAGTGAGGAATGGGGATTAAGAATTTGGGGGAAACAAAACATGGAAAATGGGGAAAGGGAAAGCAAAAAAACTGCAACCAAACATCAACAAAGGGAATCATAACCATTGATTCCCTTTCCCTTTACTGAAACCCCTCAACCAAACGTCCCCTAAGAGCAATGGTGGGTGTGAGGGCGGTAGAGATAATAAATCTGATTCAAGGATTAAAAGAAACTAGCTGTGATGAATCTTTCCCAAATATGATATAAGGGGTGTTGCTATTTACACTCCCACCCTACTAAGAATAGGGTATAAACAACCTCGTAATAATAAAAAGTTAATAAAGTTTGTCAAAACAAATACTTTCCACTTTTTTACACTTTTTAGACAACATAGAATTACGTGCTAGTTTATATTTGGATGTATTATGGTTTATTATTTATTTGAATACAAATAATATACTTCAAATTTATATTTTCTAATTTAATCCAACCAAATATATACCGTATTAAATATTTTTACCATAAAAAATATTCCAGGAAAATATACTGAAATATTCGCTTTACCGTAGGGTTTAGTTTATGTGAAAATTTAGAATTTTGAAATATTTTATATCCAAAAATGGTAGTATTTGTGTTTTCCGATATATCCATGATTACTCTATATTTTAGTCAGAGATTAATGCTTAATGAGTATATTCGCTCCAACGGGTACGGGAATGAAATATTTGAATTATAATAAATGAAAATTTCTTTCATATTTAATATTGATGTTTATTTGTATTTTTAAACAAATTACAATCATACAAAGATTATTTTATTAATTTTAAAATAATAAAAGAATTCTCAATCCTGAGTTCAAGCGGAAACATTTCAAATTAAATAAATATATAAAATATTAAATACATAGAATAAAAAATTAATATAGAAATTAATGAATTTAATATGATGTCAACATGGAAATGTTTGTATTTATAAATAAATAATTATCTCTATAATAAATTTAAAAATATAAAATACTACTAGTTGTATTGTTAATTATGTTTGACTAATTATTAGATGATAACAATAAAGTATTGGTTGCCCTACATAAAGCTTACACACCTACTAAATAGGGGTGTAAATAGAATTTAGGGGAGTGTAAATAGAATCACCCAAAAGAAATTAGAGGTGGGTTAATTTACAAGAAAAATGAAAAAAAACGAGAAAAGGAAAAAAGGTAAGTAGTTGGATTAAATGTTAATGAAGAGTTAAGATTTTAAGTAAACATTTAAGTAAAAATAAGTGATTGCTAAACCTTTCTTTATATCCACTGCATTTGATTCAGAGATTGCTAACCATACCTTTCTACCATTAGGAAAAAGGCCACCCAAACCTAAAATTTTCAAAAATTGCTTGGTCTAATCCCCTAATTGGTCTAAAAATCAATGTGGATGCTTCATGGTGTAGTTCTTCGCTCTATGCTGGCATTAGTGCTATTACTAGAGATAACAGAGGAGGATTTATCTCTGGGAAATGTTCTTATATAAATGCCAGTACTCCTCTAGAAGCTGAACTTAAAGCCATTCAACTGGCTATTTCTTGTGCAAATGGTTTTACTGATTCCATCATTATAGAATCAGATTGTCTCAATGCTATCTCTTCTATCTTAAATCCCATCACTGCCCAATGGAAACTTTTTCAATTAGCAGACTCTATTAAACAAACTTTATCCTCTTATCATCCGAGTCATATTTATAGAGAAGGTAATAAACCTGCTGATGCTATGGCTAAACTGTGCTTAAAAGCTCAACATGATTTATCTTTTAGCTTTGGCTCACTTCCTAATGAAGTTCAAGGACTCATTAGATTGGACCAAATGTGTACTCCCTCCCTTAGAATTGCCAGAATAGATTCTACTGACTGAAACTTTTGTTTACAGATGATGAAGCTCATTGATGATCTCATCAATGAGTCTTCAAACCTTGCTGATACTGGAATCTTCATTGCTTTGGAGGGTCAATTTCTACTGTCAACCTGAGCCAACTCTGAGCTTGGAGCTGCAACACCTCACCTGGTGCTTTTTACACTCTGATGAAGGACTTTGAGAAAACTAGGAAGGATCCATAGGCTGCCTTGTGTCTGAGTTGCCTCGCGCTTCTGATTCACTAATAAGCAAATGGATTTCACTCCTTTTTTACCAAAGCCTTAGTCCTAGAGACTTCTTGATGTACAGAATGAGTTTCTCTAGTGTTAATATGTAGTCTAACTCATTCTTTTTGGAAGCTATGCTTAGCTTCAGGTAAATCCTTTTCTTAGGTTTCTACTTAACCGCTATTATAAGCGGTTTTTGTAACATTACTTTATTCGTCTTGTTATTTAAAAGGCATGGAGAGGCCAATATAAATCCCTCCACCATTGGTGGTTTAACCAAAAAAAAAAAAAAAAAGTAAAAGTAAAAATAAGTGAGGGGGTGCTTGGTTGAGGGGTTTGGAGGTGGGTAATGGGTTTGATTATAGAGTATGGGTGTTTGGTTGAGTATTATGATTATATGGGTCCACCTTCATTACCCAAAACTGGTCAATCACCCAAACCCCCCAAAATTGACAACTATGGGTTTCATTACGTAGTTGTTTACTATATTTAGCCACTCCGTCATTTTAGTTTATTAATTTTAGCCATTGCTTAATGCAAACCAAACAACAACATTATAATCATTACCCCTATAATCATTATACCCTATTATCATTCTCATTCCGATTCTCATTCCTCTATTTCAACCAAGCACCCCCTGAGTGTGTTGATTGCTGAAACCATACCATTAATAATTTAATACCAACCAAATCCCTAAACAGCTTCGGAAATAACGGTCAACTGCCATTAGACCGTTGCTCCCTCTTTGACTAGCCTTGACCATGATGCTCCATAAAGACTATTCTGATCTTGCAATTTCTAGGAATTTACACTCCAGCCCCTTGATGCTGACAGATTTCTATGGCTTTAGAGTCCAGCTCACAATAAACATATACAAAGGACCCAAAACAAATTTTGGCAAATTCTTAACCCCTAGCACAAGAAAACAGGTATAAATATCCGTCTTACACATTTCCTTCCATTCCTAAAACCCTAGTCAGTGGCCACTTCCTAGCTCACTCCCTCCTCAAACCGGCGATCCACTTTCAGCAGCAGCAACCATGGTACGTTTCGTTAGCTCTTCTGTTGCAACAACCTCAACGGATTTTATCCGTTCTGCGACTGATTTAGCGGTTTTCTAATTTGTGTGGTTCTTAGGCGGACAAAGATGAGCAGCCGCAGAAGAAGAGGGTCTTCAAGAAGTTCACCTTCAAGGGAGTCGATCTCGATGCGCTCCTCGACATGTCGTCTGATGAGTTTGTCAAGCTCTTCCCTGCTCGCGCTCGCAGAAGGTTTGATTCTACGTTCTTATCGTGGTTTTGATTTTGCTCGTGTAGATTTAGGGTTTTGATTCAAGATGGCTTTGGTTTTGCTTGCGTGGGTAGGTTTAGGGCTATGATTTTGTTGGATTAGGTCTTTGATTTTGGTGATTATGGCTTTGATTCTCCTGTGTAGATTTAGGGCTCTGAGTTTGGAGTACATTATTGTTGAACTCACTGCTGTTGAGAATTTGTAATGATTTAGATTCCTGTGTAGGTTCCAGAGAGGCTTGAAGAGGAAGTCACTGGCTTTGATCAAAAGGCTAAGGAAAGCTGTATGTATCTCCCATTTTTTGTTATTGATAGTGTTGAATGACATCATAATTTGTAGTTTGAGTATATGTTGAAAAATTGCAAGATTCTATGGTTTTGGTTGGTTGGTTGACATCTGTATTTGCGGCATGGCTTTTGCATAATTTGCTTATGTAGTTGCTATTGTGTTTCATGTTTCTGTATCCTAATCACAAGTTGATTGTTTTCTTATGTCTTGGGATCGGCCCAGCATCACAATTTGCAAGTATAGTAGAACAGCTTGCAATTATGTCTTCCCTGTGCAATTTTTTAATAGTGCTAAGATTGGTTGTAATTCGTCTTTCTTCCAAGTTTTAATATTGCTGTGGTTGGCTTAATTCAGCTTTGAATCTTCTATGATTGTATTGTAGAGATGTTGGGGTTGATTTGCTTAAAAGCGATAGCAAGTCTATTGTTTTGTTTATTTGTTCTGTTTTCGACACTTGTAACTTTGATGTGTTTGTATTTCAGAAACTTAAGGCACCAAAAGATGAGAAGCCAGAGCTTGTCAAGACTCACCTGCGTAACATGATCATTATCCCTGAGATGATCGGCAGTGTGATTGGAGTTTACAATGGCAAGGTGTTCAACACCATTGAAATCAAGCCAGAGATGATTGGCAACTATCTCGCTGAGTACTCCCTCTCCTACAAGCCTGTCAAGCACGGAAGGCCCGGTATTGGAGCTACCCACTCTTCTAGGTTCATTCCTCTGAAGTAAACTGAATGTGTAGTTGTCTCCTTTGCTACCAGCCAGATGTGTAATTAATCTTGTTTCTCAAGGCCTCTGTGACTTTCTGTTCCAAACAATGTTATGTTTCTGGATTTATTAGGTTTAATGATGGAGTTCTAACAGTTGTGTAATGTTTACTGAGCCTTGGATTTATTGTGGCATCTGGTAGTATGAAACACCTTGCGGTAGTTTTTTGCATATGGTTGGTCCTCAGTATATCTCTGCTTTTTGCATATGAGTTGAGTCGAGTCGAACGGGGGATGTAACTTATGGCTTAGTAATCGTTTGTTTTCTGAACTTCATAGAAATTTCCTTGCTACATGCCCTCCACTTCTTAGAAATCCGTCTAACATTGCCTGTTCATAGCTTGCATTCTTTTCTTTGCCACTTGTTCTATATTTGGTTCTGGGATGCAATAATTGACATGAATGTGTTTAAACTCTCATTCATGTCACACAGTATTCAAATTTATTTAACTACAAAGTTTGGTTTATTAGTTCAGGCACTATTTTGTACTGGTACATATTTTTGAGTTTAGTAAATGAATCGGCAGTTACAATAATACACACAAGTCCTTTCATAGCAGATCATTGTCCTCCACTTTGCTAGTTGTAGATCAAATGTAAGCTTTAACATATCAGTTTCTGTTGGTTTGACAAAACCTTCTTGTTTAATTCCCAAATGAACGCCCCCTTCCCTCTTGTTTAAGGTGAGGATTGAACTTACAACCTTGTGGTATTGTGACCATATGATACAACATATAATCTTGAGTTTGACAGAACCTAGTTCTGCAGTAGTCTTGTTTCTTCATCAGTTTTATTGTTGATGATCACAATATAAGTTAACAAATATATATATATACTGCATACTGATTGTGTGTTTAGAGACACGGGGCACCTGTGCCAGGCTCCAAGAACTGATTGTTCTCATCAAGATAGTGTGTTCCTTCTCATTTTATCAGTAAATTTGTGAATCCCCTTTCCCTTCATTTTCCTTTATCTGGGCTCTAAATTGTTATGAGATTGGCAGCAGATATGCAGGACTGGCTAATTGCATAAAACATCACTATCTTATGTTGAATCAGACTTTTCACTTGTGTGCGTGTTCATATGCTTTTCTTTTGACAACAAGTTATTCCAATGGGATATTCCGGTGGGATATGAACATCCGGACTGCTAATCCGAGGTTACTATGATGGTGATATTGTTGAATGGATTTTCACCAATTTTAGACTACTCCTTCTCAGTAGTTTACTTAGGAGTTGGGACGCTGTTTAATTGAGTTTGCATCTTGTGTTTTTGGTGTCCGCAAATAGTTGAAACGATACAAACTACAGAATCCTGGAACCACACAAAAATATTATGAAAGTTGGTTTAAAATTTGCAATGTTTCTTGACGTAAATTTCAACTGATGTGAAGACTTGGAATCCTTAAGTTAAGCCTGATTTGAGTTATTTCTATTCCTTCAAGACTTGGCTGATCTGTTTTTATTTAAATCAATACCAGTTGAGTTGGCTTTATCACCAGCAAATGAAACAGAAGAACACGAAGAAAACTTATTCTACTGAAAACAGGTAACGCCAAGAACACGAACAGTGGTAGGAATGTGTTGCTTTGACATATTTGGACTACAGTTTTACAAACTTATATAGTTTTTGACACGCCGGAGCTGTTGGTGGATATGGCATATAGGGGGATGATGCTTCCCGGTAAACATCAAGAGTTGACAAGATTACTGAAACGCTGGCAGCTCTGCTGTAATTGGTCATAAACACCTTGTTTTACCAATACCTGGAAAGCATACAATACAGAGGACATGAACAGTGAATACAGAGAGCATTCATACTTAATAGACTAATCTTGAGAAAATTATTCACAAAAAGTACTCTTTAAATTTGAAATGAATTTCATATATGACAAAATTTTACTAGTTAGAAACTTATCGAAAATATAATGTAGGGCCTTTTCAAGACTAAATTCATTTTTTTAGCCCCAACATTCGAGAAAAAAAAGTAATTTTAGGCCCCAATATTCAAAACATCTGAATTTTTATCCTAACATTCTAAAAGTGTTCCTTATAGGCCCTAATAATTACAAGACGTTTTTTTAACATTCTGTTAAGTTTGACCGTCAAAGTGCGTTGACTCCCATTAATCCTATTGATTTAGGGGTATTTTGGTCATTTCTACATTTTAATATTTTCCTTTTTATTTGATATTGATCATTTTCTCCATTATGTATTCTCCTCCACACCTACACCACTAGGGATATTTTGGTCATTTCACATCATTACAAAAAAATTAATTTTTGTTTCATTTCATTTTTACTTTATTTTTAATATGATACTTTTCTTTCAACTTCATGTTTACTGATCCAATCCACACCGAAAATTTTCAGACAAGTCCACCACGGGGAATATTTTGGTCATTTGAAATTTCTTTATTTGTGTTGTTTTTATTTTTAATATGATATTTAAAATTAAATTAATATGATATTAAAAATCAAAGGAAACACAAAAAAGGAAAAAGAGTCATTTAAAAAAAAGTTTCATAACATGAAATGACCAAAATACCCCCAAAATAATACTCTCTCTCTCTCACCTCAAGCTGCAAAGTTGACTTTTTAGAGTCAAACATAGAAAACTTTGACTATAATTATAGGCCAATTTATAAATGATAAAACTATTAAATGAGATTTCATTAGATTCATTATAACATCTATTTTTCGAGAAATAAATTTTTATATATTGTTTTTATATGCACTTAAAGATATTATCAGTCAAACACAATCATTGAAGACCGTGAAAAGTCAACTATTCAGCTTTGGGTGAGACAGAGGGAGTATTATTTTTGGAAGTCAACTCACTTTTAACAGTGAAACTTAACGAATTGCTAAAAAACTGTTTTAAGAATGTTAGGGACTAAAAATAACATTTTTAGATTATTTGGGCAAAATTCATATGGTTTGAATGTTGGGGCCTAAAATTACCTTTTCAGCAAATATTGGGCTTAAAAAATGGATTTATTATTCCCTTTTCAATCTGCTGGACTGCTGCTACCTGCTTCAAAATAATTGTCACCTTGATCCCGAATAAACTGAACTGAACTAAATTGAAGTGAAAACAACTAATGTATTGCAAAATTGATCCTTTATGACTTAATTAACCTTTACTGTGATTGAATTCCATACACCTCTTTTACCATAAACTGCATTGTTTTAATAATATGAGAGTCTATATTGCAGATACTGTATAGTTTTATTGCAAATATTCAATTTAAAACCCCTTATTTACTTAAATGTTATAAATTCATACACAATTTAAAATGTGAACTAATTCTCCGTAGATCAGTTTAGTTTAATATATTTAAATTTATTTCAGTTCAGTTCAGTATATTTAAATTTGTTTTAGTTCAAAAAACATATTTTAATTCAGTTCAATTCAATTCAGCCATGTTCAGCAAAAAATAAACTGTACCAAAAATGAGGCATTCATTTCATTTAACTTCTGCCACTGGATTTGAGACAAGTTGATATACCACGCATTTTATTTTACTCATACACGACCTGAAATAGTGTAAATACGCCCTAAAATGATTATTTTTGTTTATTTTTTTAACCAAAATTATTTTATAGATGCGAAACAAGATCTAAATATATTTCTTTATTTTTCAACGAGAAAATCTGAAATAAGGGCACCTTACGGCAAGGGCATGCCAAAATGAGACTATTCTACCACATTGAGGGTTACTATACAATCAATTTAATTATTTGAGTTATTTTTGTTTGAGTTTGTTGTTTTTATACTTGAGTTCTAGTCCTGACTATGTGCGATTTTACACACACTTAAAGTGCGATTTTCTACTGTTCAATTCCCGAGCAATTTTCCCCTAAAACAACTCTGACTTTCTCTGTGCTCCACCTCCAACGTCATTCCAACGGTAATATAACGGTCTTCCCATGGTGGAGCCACCGCTCCCTCATGGTAACACCGCCGGAGAAAAGTCTTTCTTACAGATCCTTAGCACCAAACAACAACCCCTTTACTCTATCCTACCCAATACACCCAATCTCCACCCCATCACAGAATATAAGGGTAAGATAGCCTATATTCTACCAACTGAAGAGGGAGCTATTCTTGCATCCTATTATCACAATGCTCTTGTCGGCAAGTTCAGCAGAGGGAAGCCCTCCATGGATTCACTTATCACTGCATTCAAATCGATCGGTTTTACTGGGCGTTATCAATTAGGCTCCCTCGACTTCAAGCATGTCCTTATCAGGTTCCAAGAAAAATCAGACTATCAGAGATGTTGGATGAAGGGTGTTTGGAGTATTGGAAATGCCACAATGAAGGTCCAAAAGTGGACACCGGAATTCTCGCCGGAGCAAGAATCGTCAATCATCCCTGCCTGGGTAACAATTCATAAGCTCCCTATCCTCTTTTATAATATTTCTGCTATTGAAGGGATTAGCTCTCAGATTGGGAAATTTCTTAAGATGGATGCAGCTACAATGGCCATCTCTAGACCCTCAGCCATAAAAGTTTGTGTAGAAATAGACCTTCAAGCCCCATTACCAGTTTCTATAGTTGTTGGGATTAGTTCAAATGTTAAAGACTATGCTATTGAGTTTGAAGAACTCTCATCCTACTGTAGTCACTGCAAAATTATTAGGCACCATGATAAGGAATGTGGTTTTTTACACCCTCAGCTGAAAAGAAAGCAACCTATTACCCCTCACCAGCCTAATCCAACTACACAGAACCTAGAAGCTCCTAAAAAAGTTTCAACTGAGCAGGGTAATAAGAAGCCAGAAGGAGAAGGCTCAGGCCTTACTTCCCAAGAGAAGCAGATAATACCCCAGGCCCCTTCTAGTCATGCTGTTATTCAGAAAAGTTCCCTCAAAAAATCTGCTAGAGGCAATTTCAAAAAAGCTAGAAAAACAAAAACTGCCTACAAGTTTGTCCCAAAGAAGATGGTTTCCACTGTTGAAATCCCCTCTACTATAGTGGTTAATGATGATAACATTGCTGTGATTAATGATGAAGAATGCATCCCTGTTGCTGATGTGGTTAATGAGGAAGAATGCCCTGTTGCTGAGGTCCCAACTATTTCCTTTTCAGCCCCTCCAAAATACACCAATGCTATAGTCACTAACCTTCAAGCACCACCATCCCAACATGGAGTCTCTTCCATCCCCTTCCTATCTCAGAATGCTCAAAATGACAGTTGGATCATACCAGCTACTCAGGAAGCCAACCCTTCACCAATTGAGTTGATATCAAGTGGAAAACCAAAGAAAATCAAGAGCATTTTGAGGAAGCCCAAGAATACTTCTTCTAATGCTTCTGCTCAGGATGATATTGCTATCCAAGGTTTTCAAAAGAAAGGCATTTTCACTCCTCTTAACTCAGACAGGTCTAAGTTCCATTCCCAGGAGAAATACAGAAACAAATTTCAACCTTTGGAGAATCTCCCTCAATCAATGCAAGACCTTATTGATGGTATGGTTCCTCCTATACAATCTGCAGATGGAAAAGATAAGAACAAAATCCCAGCAGAAGAACTGGTAAGCACAGCTCAGGTATCTATTCCTACTCTTCTAAATAGAACAAAAAGAAAATCCAGAAAAAATGCATATTCTGATCAGTTGCATCAGGTTGCTTATCTTCTTAGATCTTCTACAAAATGCTCAAAAAGTAGTCATTTATGATGAATACAACCTTAAAAATTAACATGCTAGTGTGGAACATTAGGGGAATGGATACTTCTATGACAAGATTGGAGAGATTAGTTATCTCTCATAAACCAGACTTATTGTGTATTATTGAACCCCTCCATCCTGATCATGAATGCTCCTCTTATATGCACATTCTTCATTTTGATAACTGCATGTCTACTAGCACTGGTAAAATCTGGTTGTTCTGGAAAAATAATATCACAATATCTGTAATAAATCATCATACTCAATTTATAGCTGTTTCCATTCATAGCCATACTCTAAGAACCCCAATGGAAGGTGTTTTTGTATATGGACTAAGAACTAGAAATGGTAGAAAAGATTTGTGGAAAGATCTAATTTCACTAGGTCTGATCAATGCTATATATATAGGGGATTTCAATGCATATAGGTCTATCTCTGGTTATAAAGTCCCCTCTGTACCCAAACTTGGAACCATTAAAGACTTTAATGATTTCATCCAAACTTTGGCACTTGAGGAAATCCATACAGTTGGGAACCATTTTACATGGACAAATGCAAGATTGCATCCTACCATTGAAAGACTAGACAGAGGTCTAGCTTCATCACAATGGAACATTAATTTTCCTTCTTCTTCCATCTTAGTCCTCAACAAAGAAACCTCTGATCACTGTCCTCTCCTTCTTACAGTAGGCAGCCCCATCCCAACCACTCCTAGATCTTTTAGGTTCTTAAACACCTGGTTTAAAAGATTTCAATTTAAAGAGGTGTTTAAGACCAACTGGAACCCTCAAATCTCTGAACAAGGAATGACTGGTTTCTTTCTAAAGCTAAATAGACTTAAACTGTTTCTGAAATACTGGAACAGAGAGATTTTTGGTAACATTAGTAATAATGTTTCCAAAGCAGAAGAAGTCTTAAGGCTACATGAAATAAACTATGACCTTTTTCAGAATGATGCTGAGCTAACCAAACTAAAAGAGGCAAAAATAATTTTGAATCAAGCCTTAAAGGAGGAAAAACATTTTTGGAAACAAAAAGCAAAAATAAAATGGTTAAAGGAAGGAGATGAGAATACTGCCTTTTTTCATAAATCAGTCAAAGAAAGGAAAAGTAGGCTAAGTATTACAAAAATCCAAAACTCTCAAGGAGTATGGATTGATGACAATACTGAAATAGAGCAAGAAGCCTGTGCTTTCTATGAATCTCTCCTAACAGCTGATACACCTCCCTCCTCTCCTTTCCTCTCACATTTTTTCACCCAAATCCCCAAGCTGATTACCCCTGAAGACAATGTACTACTGAATAGTTCTGTCACTATGGAAGAACTCAAAGGAGTGGTCTTTAACCTAAACAAATCCAGTACTCCTGGTCCAGATGGATTCACAGCTTACTTCTACATCAAAGCTTGGGACATAATCTGTGATGACCTCCTTTCAGCTGCAAATGATTTCATGATAAATCCCATTATTCCCCAAGGTATAGCCAGTACATGGATCACTATAATTCCTAAAAAAGAGATACCTATCTCTTTCAATGATTATAGACCCATTAGCTTGTCCAATGTTTCCAATAAGATTTTTTCAAAAATCTTAATGGAAAGACTAAAACCTGTCATGCCTAAACTGATATCTCATCACCAATCTGCTTTCTTAGCCAATAGAGATATTTCTGATAATGTCCTATACCTTAGAGAGATGATGAGATTTATAAACAATAAAGGTAGAGGAACAAACTGTATTCTTAAGCTTGACCTTCAAAAAGCTTTTGATAGAGTAAGCTGGTCTTTCCTGATTTCTGTTCTTTCCAAATTTGGTTTTAATGGGATTTTTGTACATGCTATTATGAAAAATTTATCACATGCCTGTTTCTCAATATTGATAAATGGAAAACCAGTGGGCTTCTTCAAGGCAACCAGAGGAATTAAACAGGGAGACCCCTTATCCCCTTTTTTTATTTAATCTCTTTTCTGAAGCATTCACTAGGTCACTTGCACATGTTTATGAGATAGGAAAATTAGATTACTTTAACATTCCCATCAATTCTATTCCTATATCTCATCTGACATATGCTGATGATACCATCATCTTTTTAAAAGCAAGCAAAAAATGTCTTACAACTCTCAAATCTTTTCTTGTTGTTTTTGAATACATTTCTGGTCAAAAAATAAACTTTGAAAAAAGTGAAGTTTTCTACAGTAAATATGCATCTGTACATTCCATTAATCTCATCAAGTCCATTTTAGGCATGAAAATAGGAACATACCCTTTTAGATATTTAGGATGTCCTATTTTTTCTGGAAAAATGCTTAAATCTCACTTTCAACCTGTACTAGAAATGGTTACCTCTAGGTTGAACAGTTGGAAAAACAGATGGCTATCAGCTGGGGGAAAACTGACTCTGATTAAATCATGTATCTATTCCATACCTCAGCACATCTGGGCTGTTTTTGACCCCCCAAAACTGATCATAAAGTCCTTGGAAAAGGCAGTTTCATCCTTTTTCTGGGGGAAAATTGATCAGAAAGATAAAAAGAAGTGGAGGAAGTGGAGTGACATGTGTTATCCTATCTCAGAAAATGGAATAGGTGTGAGATCCATATCCATAATAGTTAAAACTTTTTCAGTTAAACTATGGTGGAAATATCAAAAAGCACAAGCTCCATGGACACTTTTCCTTGCTTCTCTTCCAAACTCAGCCAAAACATCACAGACTTGGAAAAGAATCTGCAAGATTGATGATTTTGCATCTTCTCAGATTAAAGTCATTATAGGAAATGGATCATGTAGTTTCTGGAACTCCATCTGGTCAGGGAATGCTCCCATTATTGATCTAGTGGACTCTAGTTTAACTAACATTCCAGATAACTGCACAGTAGAACATTTTGTTGTCAATAAAGAGTTATTTCTACCAACTATTACCCCCTTGATACAGAACACTGAAACTCTTTTTTCTTTACAGGAAATCAGACTTTTCCCAAGCTTGGAGGACAGGCTGATATGGAAACCAGATGTATTGGGAAATTTCACTTTTAAGTCTGCATATCAACTTCTAAGGCCAAAAAGAGGTACAATCCAGTCCATGGCAAAAGTATGGTGTCCAAGAACTCCAAAGAAGGTGTCAATTTTCATGTGGAGACTCTTCAACACTCTCCTTCCTTTTGATGACATACTCAAATGGTCTGGTTTCTGCCTCCCTTCAAAATGTCCTTTCTGCAATAATACTGATAGTCTGGATCACTTTTTCAACTCCTGTAGGATTGCTTTGCATGTATGGAAAGATATCCACTCTTTCATGTGTATTGGTAACCCCATCTTTCCATCCTTATGGTCTAGATTATCTGGCTATTGGTTTTTCAAAGGTCTCACATCACTGCATACACAACTGGTCAATCTGGTCCCATCCTTTGTATGTTGGGTGCTCTGGAAAGCCAGAAACAAAAAGCTTTTTGATGAAATAACCCCTTCTCCTCAGCATATTGTTAAGGAAACCAAGGCAATGATCTATAATGCTTTCACTATCAAACCGTTTTACCTGTCCAATAACTATGACATTGATATTGCAAATACAGGGGTTCTTCCTAAATGGCTGAAACCCCCAAAGCCCAATATAGTCAAGGTTACTTGGAAAAAACCCTTAAGTGGAGTGAAGGTTAATGTTGATGCTGCCTGGGATTCATTATCCAACAAAGTGGGGATTGGTATCATTTTTAGAAATTCTATAGGTGATTTTTTATATGCTAGATGTTGCTCTTCCACAGCATTATCCCCTTTAGAAGCTGAATTCAAAGCTATCAAATTGGGTATCCATGTTGCTCACTCTATGCATCTTTTCACTTTTAGACTTGAATCTGACTGTTTGAATGCTGTGAAAATGATTCAAAATCCTTCCAGAGCTCACTGGAGAGTCTATAACATTGCACACCAAGTTAAATGCTCTCCTTTCCCTGCTATAATTACTCATACTCTTAGGCAAGGCAACCTAGTAGCAGATATCTTAGCAAAACATGCTCTTAGTAAACACTTTACTGGTGAACTAAGCTGGAATACAATGCCTCAATCTGCTAAAGGTTCCCTTTATCTTGATAAACAAGGGCTACCTTCCCTTAGAATTATGGAATAGATGCTACTGATTTAATTTGATTTTTGCAGGCCTTAGTGGAAATCTTCCCCAAACTCTGGGATACACTTCACTGGTGAACAAATGAGAAACAGTTTTGATCTTACTGCTACACTCTGAGTTGCACCCAAAGGACTAAAGGACTGCTCCAGTTTCTTTTCTTGGTGCTGACATGAAGACCTCTTTTTTGGAAGAAAATAACACGAGGGAGTTTTCATCCATAGGCTAACTTGTGATTTTGTGTTTGTTCATTAAATCACTGACAAGCAAGTGGAATGATATGTTATTCTCATCCCCTTTTTTTAAAAAAAAATTATGTGATATAGAATGATTTTCTTCTTTCTTTTTGAAGGCACCCCCTTGTGCCTTGTGTAGTGTATGACTACACCGTAGCTATCCTAGTTTTTGGATTTCTATGTTCTTTGCTGCACTGTGCCATAGGGCCTTACCTGTTTGCAGCAGCGGTAACCTTTTTACTTTTTTTTAGTCTTTCATATGGCATGAGGAAGCCTATATACTCCCCCCACCTACGGTGGTTCATCTTAAAAAAAAAAAATTTATACTTGAGTTTGATCTTTTATTTGGTTTGATCTTTTATTTGGTTTGTTTTTTTATTTTATTTGATCTTTTAAATTTTGTGCCTGATGTTTTTATTTTGTTTGATCTTTTAAATTTTTTGCAATATATTTTCAATTATTTCCTTGATCTTTTATGTTTTATGACTCCAGTAATTAAAATAATTGTATATTAACCCTCAATCTTGGTCTGCCCTTACCGTAAGGGGACCTTACAAAAGTCGCTCTCTTTTTCAACATCATATTATTTTTAAATATAATTAAATAATAGTTAAAATACATGACGTATATCAGTAAAATACAGAGTGTAATATAACAAAATCCTAAAAAAGAGAGAAATTTGTTGCAAAGTTTAAAGATGAAATAGCATAAAACAAACCACCAAGAGCATTGACAAGATGCAGTATGAGTTGGGTTTAATTTTTGCTACTACGTGTACTCTCCATCCCCAAATAAATATTTTCCTGGAATAGTCAATTTTTTCCGAAACATATTTGATCATTAATAATTTGGAGGTCTTAAAAGGAAGAAGAAGAAGAAGGGAGTCAAGAAAGGTGAACCAGAAACACGTAAAAAAGAGAAATTTGTTGCAAAGTTTTAAAATGAAATAGTAGAAAACAAACAACCAAGAGCTGAGCATTGATTAGATGGTATGACTCTATGAGTTGGGTTTAATTTTTGCTACTACATGTACATTTTTGCTACTACAGGTGCAAGTGAAGGTCTTGATCCCAATTCCACTAGATCAAGCATTGCCTTCAATCCATCTTTGGTTTTACCAGGGGTGTTCAACAATGTCCTAACCAATGCATCACACAAATTTTTTTTCAACTACAGGTATTGTTATTTTTATTCTCCATCTTACCAAAATTATGTTCAGTGCCCTCAATCTTATTAAGAATCCCAATGCCGGTAGGTGGTATTGGTGCATGATCATTCTCAACCTTCCCGTTAAACCATTTTTAGCACGTTTCCAAGGATGTGATTCAGGCATGGATCCTAAATGTATGAGATAAGCTGTTTTGCCACAGTTTTTAAGTTGGAGGTGACTAGTTTTATTCTGACATACATGATATGCTTTGTGACCCTTAACTAAATAACCACTATGGTTTCCCGGTGCCAGGAGATCATTAATGCTCCACATCAACATACATTTCAACTTAAACTTTTCATCCACTCGACTACCATCAATTGTCTATACTCCATATGTAAACAGCGATGACAGTTCTTCAATAAGGAGGGCTAGGTATACATCAATGTCATTTCTCGGTTGTTTTGGCCCTGATATCATCGTAGACAATAACACGTATTTCCGCTTCATCATCAACCAAGAAGGTAATTTGTAAATAACCAATATCATAAGCCATGAACTATGTGTGCTGGAAGATTGCCATATGGGTTCATACCATCAGTCGATAAGCCAAACCGCAAGTTGCGGGGTTCGTTCTTAAACTCGGGGTACAAATCATCCATTTTTTTCACTACTCTCCATCTGAGGCATGCCTGATGATGTCACATTGTCACCTCCATCTCGAACCCTATCATTATACCATGTAAACAATTTTGCTTCATTGGAGTTTGCAAACAATCGTTTCAATCGAGGAATAATCGGGAGATACCACATCACTTTTGACGGTATTTTCTTACTACTGGTAGTACTTTCTTCGGCACCTACTTCAATTGATCCCTCAGTCTTCAGTTTGTACCTGGATTCCCAACATACGGGACAAGTATCCAGATTTTCAATCCCTTTCCTTTTACTTCAATAAAATTGTGTGTCCAATGAGGATGGAATTCAAGAAGATTCATGCATTGTTTAGAGAATTTGAGATCCAAAAGCAAGAAAAAATGGCAATCACCTGACTCAAAAGTACAAGTGAATTGTGATTCATAAACTACTCTACACTTTATATTTAATCCCACTAATGATGATTTAATTATAACCAAGGTTTTGACTAATTGCTTCATTTATTGTTATTGGTAAAGATTATCTTAAATGAAATAACAAAACATGTAAATAAAATAAATTGTGTTGAAAATGATTTTAATTTAGAATTTAAATTTGTTCTCCTAAGTGTGCGTGCATTTTCTTACACACTAAAAATCTAAAATCCATCATAATAATAAATGAATAAAGTGTAGCATTTTTTTGTTTTTTTTTATTTTGAGTAAAAATTGTAGTATTGATCAAAGTTTGTAGTAGACTAGTAGTATATCCTCACACCATCAATTCAAAAAAAAAAAAAAAAAATTATTTACTTGCAATTCCCTTGACGTGATAATTAAATGAAGGGTGAGTGGTGTATGCAGAAGTAGTACGTGTCAGTCATCGAGTGAGGACTAAGAGCAACTCCAATCGTCTCTATATTTGGCGTACATATGTGTCTAACGGATGGTTTTTAGTGTTCCGCTATAAACTGGGTCTACTCCAACGCAAGCAAAATTCCACACCAATTTTGGTGCATTGAATAGTAGAACTACATTTTTGCTGATTTACTGTAGTCAGCGCTATATTTGAGTATTGTTATTTTATTACGTATTTGAAAGATTTCCTTGTTTTCCTTGTTTTCTTTTTTTCCATGAATCAAGCAAAAGTCGGAAATAACATGGTCTGATTGAGTTTTAGTTATTGAGTACTTCTTATTAGTTTTAGTTATTTGTTATTTGCATTTGTAATTTCAATTATTTATTTTTATGTTTTGCTATAATTATTATTTTTACGGTTTCAATACTTGTCATTGCTATCTGAATAAAATTTTAATATTATTGTCACAAATGCTTAATAAACTAGATATAAAGTGCTTAATAACCATATTTTTTAAAAAATATTTTCATCTAATATATTATTTAGACATTTCATTTAATGAATTAAAATTTAACTTTGGTAATTATTATAATTTACTAAAATATATAGTAGATAAAATTTAATTATTTAAACTTGTTGCTATAAATTACAACATAAAAGTACAAGGGAAAAAAATATATTTTGAATAGCATATAATAGAATATTCTTTTTGGTGTGAAATTTAGTGTTTTGGGTTGGAGAGAAATGGTGTAAAAGTACTGTAGCAACACCAAATTTGGTGTGGTGTCACACCAAAAATGGTGTTTACCCTTGGAGATGCTCTAAGCGGATAAGTAGACGGAAACTGTGATCTTGGAATTAGCAAAACAGAAAAAAGGTCGGTTTGATATGGAGCCGATAAATTCCAAGCGAGTACTTGACGGTAAAGACGGGAAGCTAACGGAGATTGGTGAAACCGGGAAAGTGAACCCACTGGTTTAGCCAATCTACAGTTTTCAAAACCTGTTTTATATTAATTTACGGTGGTCCGTTCGACGAGAAAACCGGAAACTAACGGCGGCGCTTTTAGCCTTTTCCGCCCACCATATCCGTTTCCTTTCCACTATATATATAGTCCCTTCGATCACAGCTCACTTCAATCAGCATCGATCAAACCGATCAACCTTTGAAACAAAATGAACTAATTAAAAATAGTCATATAATGAGTCATATTATATTTGGTTGACTCGATTATATTGGAGTATATATAAAATAAAGGTTATGGTATATTAAAAAGAAATATATGAAGTTGAATATCATAGTTATGTATTTTTCAAGGAATATGAATTATTGAGTTGTATATTATAATATTATATTAAAGAGGATGTGAATCATTGAATTTATATCATAAAATTATATTTCATAGGATATGAAGTGAACTGAATCTGAACTGAAACCGAACCGAACCGGAACATAAGAAATATGGCACGATGTTGGTGAGACAGGGGCTCCCAAATGAGGATGAGATGGACAAACTCTTTGGATGAACAAAGATTCAACAGTGAGGGAGGGGTGCCAAGAAATTAGTAGATGAAAGACTATTGTGTTTTACTTTTTTGTTTGGATTTTTAGCACTTACATGTGGTGCTTTTAGTTGTATTTGTTACTTGGATTCATGTGTTTTGCAATAATACGTATTCCCCCCAATGAATTAACTTATAATCTCGTTGTTAACTAATAAATTAAATTGTATGTGTGTAGTATGGATTTCAATACGAGGCGTGCTTGTAAGATGATTGCATTGTTAGAGTTGAAGAAGCTTCTTGAATCTATGTTACGACCTTCACCAGAGAGGTTGCCCATGAGACTTGGAGGTGAAACTGGCCCTGAATATATACACAGGTTGATGAACGTACGCTCACCCAAACTTGTGTAAAGAGCAACTACGACTCCCTAGATATATGTAGCGGAACAAGTAGGGATATACTTATATCTATTGGCCAAGGCAACTGGATATCAAGATACTGCAGATCAATTTAAGCATTCAATCGCGACTATCGGCAAGTATTTTAGGGAAGTTTTGGTAGCTTTGGTTAAATTATCGTTTGACATCGTCAGGCCACATGCAGATCTTTCATTGGTACCCCAAGAGATAAGACACAATTCCTTGTACTGGTCTTTCTTTAAGGTAACATTTTTCTTCTTAACATCAATATATTTTTGTTTCTTCTTTAATAAAATCTTTAACTTCATTTCATGTAAATTCAGGACCGTATTGGAGCATTAGATGGTACCCACGTAGATGCTGTTATATCAGAGAAAAAAGGTGCAGCATTTCGAGGCCGAACCGGTAAAAAGACTTGGAATGTATTGGCTTGTTGTTCATTTGACACAATCTTTACGTTCATTAGTGTGGGATGGGAAGGAAGTGATCCCGATACATAGGGGCGGACCCAGAAATTAAAGTTGGGGGTGGCCTTAATAGAATAAAAGGGACACCCTTTATTATTTATTATTTATACCCTTGTAATTTTTAAATTATTAAAATTTAGTGTTATAATTTTAGGCCACCCTCAACTTTAAACAAATCGAGCCGAATTTCATGAACTCATACTTCATTCGAACTGAACTGAACCAAGCTAAACTATTTTAATTTGAACTGAAGCAAAAATAATGTATTGCGAAATTATAATTGAGCCGAATAATATAAACTTCTAGAGACATATTATTTGAACTGAACTAAACTAAACTAAACAAAACATTGGAAATAAAAAAAAGTTAGTAAAAAAAATATTTATAAAAAATAATATTTAGGAATGCACTGAACTAAAATAAATTTAAATTTATTTAACTGAAACGAACTGAAATGAAATAATTTTAAATATACTGAACTGAACTGATCTACAGATAACCTCTGATAAACAGGGCCCAAATAGGATATGCAGTGTTTATATTATCCATCCTTTCTTACTATATATAAAAGTAGCAGTTTTTACATTATCCATACTTTCTTACTATATATAATAATAGAATCGTTAAAACCATATGGCTCTCACACTCAATTTATCACAAAAATCCACAACATTTTTATAAAAATACTAAAAAAGATAATTAAATAAGTTATCCTAACTTCATTTTTCTAGATTATTCTTCCTCTTTTTTATTCATATATTCTTTCTCTTACTTTCTTTTTTCTTCCGATTTCATTGTATATTGTTTTACAACTATTTTTTCCATAATTAATATGTATTACTAAGTCATTGATTATCCGTCATATGTTTGCCCGAGTTTATCAGTAGATCAGTTCAGTTCAGAGCTTAATATGTATCACTAGTATTATTTTATATTTTATATTTTATTTTTATTATCACAATATTATACAGAGAAATTATCACAATAACTAAACTGATATACATAAAAGCTGTTTCACAAAAGAAAATAAAAAATGCTCGAGGACTTTATTTTTGGTTAATGTGTAAGATCCCAGACCTATGGATAATTCAACTAATGTCTAACCATTAGAGTAGTTATCTGTTACTATCAAATAAGATAATGGCCTTGTTTGGAGATCAGTTGTTAGCTGTTAGCGGATTCCATTAGTTGTTGGTTGTTAGCTAATTCTATTAACTGTTTTGACTAGCGGTTTTTATTTGAGTGTTTGACAAATGACAATCAACTGATAGTTGTTTTGTTACATTAAAAGACTGAAACAGACATTAGTATAATTTTTATTTATAATTTCTTTTATGTAGTGGGTGTTATTTGTTTTGAAGAATTGAAAAGTATTTTTATTACATATATTATATATTTATTTATTTTATACTATTTGTTATTTAAAATAATTTTCATTGTTAATATACCCATTTTTAATTTTAAAATAAAATGATTAAAATTTTCATAATGATATATGTTTAGCTCGGGCATTTTAATATTGACATATGAACCACTTTTTTTTAAAGAGAATATATGAACCACTTTAAATATAAATTAAAAAGTAATCTAATGAATAAATTGTACGCACACCTTTAAATATGTACGCATGATTTTTTTTTATTTTTTTTTGAAAGTAAATATGTACCATGATTTGATTTGACGAATTGTACGCAAATATTAGTGAATATTTGACGAATTGTACGCAAATATTTGACGAATTGTATTAGTGAAAATTAGTGCAGTAATTTGATTTTGAAAAGTTAATTGTGTGAGAAAAAAAGATAAAAATGATATTTTGTAAAATTAATTTGATTAATTTTTTAAAAAAATGTTACTTTTTCTAGCGTTTCAGAAACGAGAGATTTCATCAAAACATCTAAATAGAACAACCTTTTCACCAAACACTAAGAAGACCTGATTGACCAATCAACTATCCATATTTAACCTAAAAAGCAAAACACTCTTCAAAACTCTCTTCACCAAACGGGGTCAATATATTGCACGGTGTTGCTCATATCAGTATATCAATAAAATAATGGTGAAGAAGTAGAAGGTTGTTCTTATGGTAGGACAAATGATAGTTCATGTGTTTGTTAGCTTTGTTAGTATGAAATACCCTCAATTTGACCGCTGCTAAAGCCAGTTTTCCTGGTAGTGTACCTTTTTTATAAATAGTGTATATATGTCAAATAATTGTGTGCAAAATTTGGTAATACTACAAATATTATTACCATAAATGAAATATTTTAAATATTTTGTATAATCATATCAAATTAGGTGGATGTGTAATTTCTAAAATACCATATTTTGTATAAATTATACCAAATTAGTTGGTTGTACGATTTCTGAAATACCCTTTTATTAGTATATGTGTATTGTATATATTTGGAAAACTTTAACTGTATTCAACAAACAACTAAGTATAAATTTACGAATCTATCCATTTTACACACGAAAAATGAAGAGAATTGGCTTTATATATATATACTATATAAGATTATTAATAGGAAATATTAAAAAAACAAAATTACCTACGTACCCTGGATGGAAAATAGATGTGATAACGGAAACTGTTCAAAAGCTCAAATCTATAAATTAGGAAATCCAAATTTTCCTAGAATTATATTTCCTTTTTCTTATCAAATTTGGATTTAAAACCATCCAATTTTACGATGAAAAAGAATAAGCTGTTATAATCCTATTCCACCAAGTAAAAGGTCTTAAATTAAATATGATAATATTTTGAAAAAATGAAAAGACTATAATTCCCTTTCCCTGTAGAAAATTGAATTATGTGAAGGAAACATATTACATTTTGCTATAAGTAGCCTTCATCATGCTTCATGTGTATCTAATTCCAACACTAGTATTTTTCTTTAAAAAACAAGTATGAGCAATATAGGTACACGGGTGCGGTTGGTGATTTGGCATTGGAATAAAAAAAAAACTATCCGCAAGCTCAGCTACTATTGTTTGTCACAAAAACGTAAATTTCCGACATGCATACCCGAGTCAGCAATAACTGAAAACCATATAATATGCACAGGTTGTGATGGGTGGCTGGTGTTAAAAAAAATGATTTATTCATACGAATGCTCCTTGGTCAACTTGCATTCCTTGGATAAGAATAAGATAAATTTGCCTGACATCCCAAAGGGTCTAGATGTGTTATACTGGTCTAAATCATTTATTATGACTGCGCCACCAACTTCTCCAAATTGTGTACTTATACTGATCAGTCCTCAAGAAGAGATTGCATATATTTGGCGCGCTGGACAACAAGATTGGATGCTTGCAAGACATAATATCGAAGAATTTAAAGACATTTCATTATATGTATGCAATCAGAGAATATATGGAATAACTACATCGAAGAAGTTTGTTGCTATTGATATTGTGGACGATTTCCTCAAGATGACATGCCTGGGTCGACAACCCTCAAATATATCTAAAAGGGGATGCATGAGATCAGATTATCTAGTAGGATCATGTGGAAATGACATATTTTGGGTTCAAATGATAGAATCACCGCTAGACAATTACCCAAAAGTTAAGTCCATTGACGTATTCAAGTATGATCGAAGAAGTGGAAAATGGATTCGGATTGAAAGTATTGGTGATCAAGTGTTTTTTCTTAGTGCAACACATTCTATTTCTTATCCAACTAAAAATTCCGGCATAAAAGCAAACTCCATACATTTTATAGGAAGGTATAATCTATTACACACCTACGATTTGGAGACAGGAAACATGGACATAGATGACATCTGCCCAATTTCATGTGATCATGGATCGAAGCCTCAATTTATATTGTAGGCGCGGGAGACATAGTTTTTAGATCTTACGAAGATATGAGATATATAATGCATTTAATTTTTATTTTATAAATTGTGGTGTTTAAATCCTAATTATATAATACCAACCAATCAAATTGAGCTAAATACTTTTAGCTCTGTCGTATTCTCCTTTGGCAAATTAGATTTCTTGATAGCCGGATCTTATTTTCCTGCGGTTTTTGCCTCTTTCGCCCATCGATAAGAATAGATTTAAAAATTAATAAATTACAGGTCGCTTCTGCTCTTTCCAATTTTCTGGCGAACCCATTGACCGACGATTCAATCTCAACTGTCAACTAGCCACCGGAGACTCGATTCAGGTTCATCAATTCAAATTTTCGTTATCCTTCCGTTCTTACCACTCAATATGAATTAGCGGCTGATATTTACGCCATTAAAGTGTCTCAACCGTCATAATTCACGTACCAAAGCTCACATGATTGAGCTTTTTGATGTTTTACCTGAAGATATCTTCAGCCCTGATCTCCAATCAAGTGTGTCAGTTTCTGTATGCACACTATTACAGTGGCTTAGTTTTCTGTACAGAGGAGTGAAACTATTACGTTGTTGGTTTTGGATATGCAGGTTTGCCGTCGTTCCAACTTTCCTGACTAGAATACTATGGTGGAGGGTATGTTTGGATAAGCTCAAATGGTAGAGAGTAATGCTGCCGCAGCTATATAAATGGCATTAAGACTGCATGCTAAGCATCGCTGGTGTATAACTGGGACTCCCATTCAAAGAAAGCTTGATGACTTGTATGGACTCTTGAAATTCTTAAGCTCAAGTCCCTTCGACGTTTTCAGGTGAGAAATTATCACAATAACTAAAATGATATACATAAAAGTTGTTTTGCAAAAAAATAAAAATAATAATAAAGCTTGAGGACTTTATTTTTGGTTAATGTGTAAGATCTCAGACCTATGGATAATTCCTAACCATTAGAGTAGTTATCTGTTACTATCAAATAAGATAATGGCCTTGGTTGGAGATCAACTGTTAGTTGTTAGCGGATTCCATTACCTGTTGGGTGTTAGCTGATTCTATTAGCTGTTTTGACTAGCGGTTTGTATTTGAGTGTTTGACAAATGACAAATGACAATCAGCTGATAGTTGTTTTGTTACATTAAAAGACTGAAATAGACATCAGTATGATTTATTTATAATTTATTTTATGTAGTGGGTGTTATTTGTTTTGAAGTATTGAAAAGTATTTTTGTTACCTATATATTTATTTATTTTTATACTATTTTTTATTTAAAATAATTTTCATTGTTAATATACTCATTTTTATTTATAAATTAAAATGATTAAAATTATCATAATGATATATGTTTAGCTCGGGCATTTTAATATTAACATGTGAAACACTTTAAATATAAATTAAAAAGTAATCTAATGAATAGATTGTACTCACGCATTTAAATATGTACGCATGATTTGATTTGATGAATTGTACGCAAATATAATTAATTGTATTAGTGAAAATTAGTGCAGTAATTTGATTTTGAAAAGTTAATTGTGTGAGGAAAAGGATAAAAAGGATATTTTGTAAAATTAATTTGATTAATTTTTTAAAGAATGTTAATTTTTCTAGCGTTTCAGAAACGAGATGTTTCATCAAAACATCGAAAAACCTTTTCACCAAACACTAAGAAGACCTGATTGACCAGTCAACTATCCATAGTTAACCCAAAAAGCAAAACACTCTTCAAAATTCTCATCACCAAATGTGATCAATATTTTGCACGATATTGCTCATATCAGTATATCAATAAAATTATCATAATGATATATGTTTAGCTCGGGCATTTTAATATTAACATGTGAAACACTTTAAATGTAAATTAAAAAGTAATCTAATGAATAGATTGTACTCACGCATTTAAATATGTACGCATGATTTGATTTGATGAATTGTACGCAAATATAATTAATTGTATTAGTGAAAATTAGTGCAGTAATTTGATTTTGAAAAGTTAATTGGGTGAGGAAAAGGATAATAAAGGATATTCAGTATATCAATAAAATTATGGTGAAAAAGTAGAAGTATATTAATGTTTCAAATTCAATCATATATAACACGAGTATTATCTAGTAGTATTTATCAATATATGCACACACCGTCATGAAGCTCAAGTTTGAGCTTTTCATCCCATTTTCTTATTTAAAAATTCACATTTTCCGTATTTTACTCACAAGACACAATTATCGGGTTTAATGTGAGTATTTAACATTATTCTATTTAGTATTTAATTTTAGGCTAAATAGTTTTTTATGACCCCAACATTACTCAATTGAGCAATTTCTAACATCGACAAATACAATACCTAATTTAGAGTTGGTCTCTTGGGTGACCGTCACTATATAGTGACCAGATTAAATTGCAAATAGGATATAAGTTGAAAAAACACGGAGGGACCAATTTGCAATTTCAGAAAATTTTAAAAAATCATGCGCTACAGTATCAAGCCACGCGCTACAGTACCGATTTGGTACAGTGTCGAGTTGCTACAGTAAAACATGAACACTTTAACTTAAAACATGGACACTTTAACTTAAAACATGGACACTTTAACTTAAAACATGGACACTTTAACTTAAAACATGAACACTTTAACTTAAAACATGTTCATATTTATGTTTTATGTTTCAAGTTAAAATGTTCATGTTTTATGTTTCAAGTTAAAGTGTACATGTTTCACGTTAAAACATAAATATTTTAACTTAAAATATAAAACATGGACGTTTTAACGACACTTTAACTTGAAATATAAAACATGAACATTTTAAATTAAAACATAAACATTTTAACTTAAAACATGAACGTTTTAACGTGAAACATGAACACTTTAACTTGAAACATGAACATTTTAACTTGAAATATAAAACATTAACATTTTAACTTAAAACATAAAACATGGACGTTAAAACATAAAACATGGACGTTTTAACGTGAAACATGGACATTTTAACTTGAAACATTGAAGTACAGTGTAGCAAACACTGTAGCGCACAGTAGAAAAACACTGTACACGCACGGAAACACTATAGCGTGTGATTTTTAAAAAAAAATTTAAAATTGCAAATTGGTCCCTCCTTGATTTTCTTTATTGCACTATTTATAATTTAGTCCGGTCACTATATAGTGACGGTCACTCCCAAGACTTTTCCCCTAATTTATAGCCCTAAACAAATAAATTTGGATAATTTCTATTCCTTGACCAATTTCCGTCATAACAGTCCTTTTCCGTTTAGGGTATATAAGTAATTTTTTCTAATATAAAAATATCTATTTAAAAAAAATTTCCGGCGTCTTTCTTCCCCAGCCGATCATTAGCAACATTCCTAACACCACTGCGCTTTCTGGAAGTTCACCGATTTCTGGCAGCTGTATGAACACTAGATGTGAGGACTAATCAAAATATGCAAGTTGACCGATTTGTAAGGACTAATCAAAATATGACACATGGCACCCTTTTTTAAGGGTGAATCTCCATGCATTGGAGATGCTCTAAGTTACTGTTTAGTTACAAACCTTCAGCAACGGTCACCGAAATTCTTTGTGAATAATTGATTTTCTTATATAATACTCCCATGGATCTTGGTTCACATAGGATTTTCTTTTTCTTTTTCTTTTTTTCTTACCTAAAAAAGAGAATTGTGTCTAGCTTCTTCATCAACGGTCATATAATTTGATTTACCATTGAAATGTTTAGTCTAGCAGTAGAATACTGTTCAATGCGTTCAGCTAGCTAAAAGATGTTCACATACTTTAAGGTTTGTAGACTATGTGACTGAAGTGAATGGTGTGTACTGTTCAATCAAGCATGCGCTGCAAAGATAAAAGATAATTTTCTTTAATTATATGTCTTTTTTTCCCGCTGAGAAATTGAATTTTCATACTCCTCATTTAATCAAGCAAGTTAAAATAATGAAACCTCGTTGTTTGTTCATTGTTTTTTTTACTAGAGAGTGGTAAGAAAATGTAGTTAGAGAAAAATGACAAAATCACCGTACATAAATTGGGTTATTAGTGCTAGTAAGCCAACTGTCAGCAAAAAGGTTGACGGAAGGGACTTTTGGGTCTAAAAAGTACATTAGATTAGAGTTGGTACTATAATTTGATCACTCTTAGAGTTGGGGAATACGTTTAATTAAAATCGAGGGTATAATTTGATCACTTTTAGAGTTGAGGTTAAGAAAATAATATTTCGGTAAACATTTTTTTTTTTTTGAAGGTATATCAAATAATGGATGTAGTCTTTAAATTACAATTGAGAAGTGACTCTAATGGTGAAGTGTCTAGAGGTAGCTTTGATTCTTTTAATTATTTTGACTGAAGATGAAAAATGCGTAACTGAAATTTAGAACTATTCAAGTTGGACTAGTCTTGGTGATATTATTTTGACTTTTTAAGCTCACACAATTACTCATAGTTGAATATTGGTAGATAATAATTGTAGAAAGGTTTTCAAAAAGAAAATTGTAGAAAAGTTAAATAGAATGTTGCTATTTACATTTTTGACTAATAAGTATAATAATAACAAGTTTATTTGGTCAATCTTGACTTCATTGATCCATATAATTTAGTTTTGGGTTTAGTTTTCTATCAAGAAAGAAACTGTTTATCTCCCTTTTTAATTGATAGACTAGTATGTCTCGACCCGCACGTCGGAATCTTACAAATATTGGTTCGAGAATTGCTTATTCAAAGGACTTCTTCACCATTTCGATCGGTTCTGTTCATTATTTTAGTTTGTGAGTAAATAATAAATTTTTTAACAAACTTATTCTTCTAATATAACAAAAACATCATGAGCCGCATTACTCCATTTTCATGGATGAAAATACTACACTACTCAAATAACTAGTAATAAAACAAGATTAAACTGGGACTGTGAGAATTTGCAAAACTTGCAAAATGAGGTTGTGAAAAATGGAGTAACAAGAATGGCTAGAATCTAGTTTCTCAAACAGCATTAGAAAAAATTAAGGCATTCTCAAGTTAACTCGGGACAATAATGTAGAGGTGAAAATTCTCATCACCATCCTCAAGCGTAGTCCATCTTTTTTAGGACTACTTTCTCTGATGTGGTCCTTAAAATTCCTTATTACCTAGTTGGGAGAAAATTTCATATCACTCTTGTCCACCAGTAGCCTTGTTGAATTCTTGGTGATCCAGTCATTTGTGACTCTGAATAATGATCACATCAGAAATAGTGAATATGAATGCCATTTACTTTGTTTTTTTGGGTTCAAGAAGGCATGTTCAGCATATGAGTATCTAGAATATGGTTATTTTTCTTTTGCAGATGCTTCAATTTCACAAGGAAATTCCGGCTACGTATTTCATATAAATTCAATCAAACAAGCCATATAGAATGAAAATCTTCAACAAAAGAAGAATCAGAATAGTTGTAGCCATTACCTGATTACGTAAATTAGACTAAAAGGCAGTTCTTCATCCGTAACCAAACAAATTGCTGTAATGGAGCAGCTACTTATTGTGTAAGCAAAACATCAAACACCTTCAAATTCGCATTAAAATAAACAAGCTGAATTTAGAAACCATCAATCTTTACATCCTTCTCCCATCAATTCACCTGACAAGGACACATGGAAATGTATATATAGAAGAAGTGATATCAACTTAGCATTGATGGAATTATGAACAAAGCCTCTCATTGTCACTGATCCTTTCAGCCTCAACAAACAGTCAAACACTGCACTTGTTGTTTGAGGAAAAATGCCATGCACCCTATAGGCACAATCTAAAAGTCATATCAATAATCTAAGACCAAATATACAAAGGCTCCATGGCCATACTAATCAGAAGTCAATATGCACACGCCTAATGAATGCTAACAAACTATAAATTTCCCCGCATACCTTCCCCTGCAAATTGAACATATCTATGCTGAAAAAACACAATATGGTAGAGTATGGCCCCGTTTGGTGACGAGAGTTTTGAAGAGCGTTTAGCTTTTTGGGTTAAATATGGACAGTTGACTGGTCAATCAGGTCTTCTTGGTGTTTGGTGAAAGGCTTTTTCTAATTAGCTGTTTTGATGAAACCTCTCGTTTCTGAAACGCTAGAAAGAGCCGCGTTTACAAAAAATTAAACAAAACAATATATCAAAATATCTTTTTTATCCTTATTCTCACAAAATTTCCTTAAATCTAATAATTTATATATATATATATATAATTCAACTTTGCCAAAAACTTTTCATACGTACACAATATATAGATATTTTCGTACGTACTTACATTTTTCAATATTTTTAATTTATTTTTGAAGTATTATAAATATTGAAATTAAAATGGCACATGCTAAATATATATCAAAATAAATTTTTTATGTAATGTAATTCTGAAAATATTTTTTTAAATAAACGTAGATATATTATAATAAAGAATAATAATAAAAATAATAAAAATAAATAAACATATAAGTGATAGTTATTTTCGATAAACAAGCAAAACACTAAAACAATAATTAATAATAAATTGTACTAATGTCTATTTCAGTCATTTAACGCATTGAAACAGCTATCAGTTAATTGTTATTTGCCAAACACTAATGTACAAAACGCTAGTCAAACCGCTAGTCAAAACAGCTAATAGAATCCGCTAACAGCTAACAGCTAATAAAATCCGCTAACAGCTAACAGCTAAACGCTGATTGCCAAACGAGGCCTATGCTTAACAATAAGTAGGATCTAACGCTTCTGTATATATAGATGATATGACTTATTGTTAGACAATAACACGTATTTCCGCATACATATGTATATATAGATGATCTAACTCATTTAGTCATTAGACCAAACTCATTTAGTCAAATTAATTCTAATCTTAATCACAATTAAGTTTAGATTAGTTAGACAAATAATTTATTGCTGGATTTTGAGTTAACCATAAATGGTATAAACATAACATTTGTAACTACTCAATTTTAAACACAAGCAATCACATTAAATGTATTTAAACCAAATTAATCACATTAATTATAAAATTAGTAGCATAATTTGCATAACGATTCTTGTCAACGGAAAATTATCAATTGATCGTATCAATTAATAAAATCAATTAATCTCATTAATTGGTAAGAAATTAAGATGATTAAAATATAAATCAAATTTAAAGTTTTTATCAAATGTTACAAATCATGAATAATAATAATATCATAAATATGAAATGACTGATTTAACACTTCTAATAGAACTATTAAGAGATCGTTCTAAAATTATTGTATTGAATAGATTTATTACTTCTAGAATTTCCACAGAAAATCTAAAAGAATGACTCTTGGAGGGGTAATAGTTGTCCCATTTTAATATCCAGGTCCCTTAAATAGAATTTCTTGGTCTACTTGGAAGTTTCGTCATAAATCATAATTCAAAATAATTTTTTAGAATGAGGAAACTTAGTAAGAAGTCATTCTTAAATCTTTCATAACTGATATTAATCATATTTGACCATATTAAATCTCATTAATCACATATATAATTTGATTAAATCTTATTAATCATATGTTATATCACATTAATCATATTTAAATTGCATTTAATCGTGTTAAATCTCATTAATCACATATAATTTGATTAAATCATATTAATCATATTATATCCATTAATCATATTTAAATGTATTAAATCACATATACCATGCCGATCACATTTAATCACATTAAACTTATTTGAATCATACTCAAATAATTTAGCATTACACTAATCCGTTTAATCAAATTAATTTACAAGAACCACATCAATCACATTTAATCACATTAAATCGATTGAATCAAATTCAAATTATCCAGCATTAGTTAAATTACATTCATCATATTAAATGACATTAATCACATTAATGCATAAAACTCAATTAATCAAATTAATTGGCCAATTGTAACAATCTTTTTTTTTTTTTTTTTGAAAAATTGTAACAATCTTTTAAATTTTAAAACTGAAATAAATTAATTAGAAAACCGTTTCATAACTAATTATGTTTCTCAACAGTTTAAAATAAATCAAATTTGATGTCATTAACCACAATAATGCATAATAGTGAATTAATCATATTAATTGACTAACTGTTACCCACCCTTAAAGTTGTAAATGTAGAAAGTAAATGAATTTATAAAACCATTTTATAAGTAATTAAGTTTCTGTTTACTTTAACTTTATGATTAATCTGTAAAGAATAATTTGTCATGATCAAGAAACTCTTTCTAGAATTTAACGGTCTCGGAAGTGGCATTTTTTAGCGCCACTACCATACGAATCAAATACGCATCGCCTAGTGCGTCATTTGGTAAGACAAACACATGAGTTGACCAAATATACATAATCACATATTATTACATTGACTTGGAACGATTCTCATTCAATGACCACATGCTAAGATATATATATACACACACACACACACATATATATATATATGGGAGGGGTTCAATACACTCATTTATTTTTACTCAGTTTTTTACTCAAAATCTTGGCCATTGAAACACATCTAATCTAATGGCTTACTAATTTTTTTTTCTTTTCTATCCTTGTAATTTTTTCTCATTTATTTCTCCCATTTTCTCTCTTTTTCCACCTATTTCCGCACAGAATAACAAATTTTCTTGATATCCGCCAATACTCTTGATTCATCTCCTGCCTTATACTTTCTTTCAAATACTATTTCTCTTTTCCATGTCCGACTTCTATATATGGTTTCATGTTTGCTTTGATATATAGAGGAGAGGAAAATCTCACATGTGCTAATTTGATTTTTAGGGTTGATAATTAACATGATCACCTGTGTTTATTTGTATTGCCCAGATTAACTATACATTTATCATTCTTAATTTGTTTAGATGAACTAAAAAGCAGTTATCGGAATTTCCAAAGAAATTCGTTTTCCTCTCGAAATATTGAGCGCCGGCCAAATGGGCTCCGGCATCGCTCACGTTGCCGTCGTCAACGGTGTTGATTTACACCAGTTCCGAAGTTCTCAGCAGAGCCCACACCTTAATTTCCAATAACATCAACCAAGTCTCCAAAAGAAATTATTTCCCAAGAAATGGGTGCTGAAAGAATTATAGGCGTTTCAAGTGTAGTGCAAATTTGGATGATTTTCGCTCAATTGATCTGGTGGTTGAGCCTCTACTGCTGAATTTGATGATGCAAAGAAAATATACATGGAAGAAAGTGAGAAATGAATGGTAGAAAATTACAAAAATAGAAAAAGGAAAGAAATTAGTGAGCCGTTAGATTAGATGTGCTTCAAGGGTCCAGATTTTGAGTAAAAAAGTGAGTAAAAATAATTGAGTGTATTGAACCCTTTCCTATATGTATATATCCTAAACTCTTTAGGTTAATCACATGCCAATAAAAATAATTCTTTAAAATCAACTAAATAAGTGATCAAAAACCTTTTGTATTTAGTCAACATTATTTTATATCTAATATTCGAACACTCAGTCAATAGTTGGTTTAGTGTGTGTGTTTCTTAAGTGTTGTTTTGACATGTGGTTAATAAAATCATAGCTAAGATCTTGGCTATGAGATTGGCAAAGACCATAAATCATGTGGTTGATAAGGCTCAGTCTGGATTTGTAAGGGATAGGAATATAGGGGAAAATGTAATTCTAGCACAAGAAATGTTGTATGCTCTGAAGAGGAAGAAAGGAAGGCAAGGAGTGGCAGCAGTGAAGCTTGACATGAGTAAGGCATATGACAGAGTATCATGGCCTTTTTTGTTTAGTGCATTAAGCTCTCTTGGATTTCCCCAACACTGGATACAACTTATACATCAGTGTATCACAACAGTTTCTATGACTCTAAGAGTGAATGGGGAAAATTCTGATTTCTTTCAGCCAGTGAGAGGTTTGAGGCAAGCATGTCCTCTATCACCATTGCTTTTTATCATATCTCAGCAATATCTGTCAGCAGTTATTGAGCACTCAGTAGGTACTAATAGGAGGTGTGGTTTTAGTCCTGGCAGAGGAGTTCAGAAAGTGACACATTTGATGTATGCTGATGATTGCATGATCTTTTTGGAATGTAGACTCCAGTCAATACATCAGTTGGCAAGGTGTATTGATTTATTTGCAAGATATTCAGGGCAGAGGATAAATTTTTCAAAATCAGGAGTTCTAGTCAGTCCAAACACAACAGCAGAGATGGAATCTTATCTTAGGGCTACACTCAATATTCATAACCAAGGAATAGGTGACAAGTACTTGGGCATGAATATAAACTTCACAGCTTTTAAGTGTGAGATGTACAAGGAGATCATTTCAAAAATAAGGAATAAGTTTGACACCTGGAAGAACAGGTTTCTATCTCTAGCTGGAAGGATTACCATGACAAAACATGTACTCTCTTCCTTGCCAATATATCCAATGGGAATTTTTAGAATTCCAAAGAAGGTTTTGGATCAGGTTGAAAGAATTACTGCAAGGTTCATTTGGAAAGGTGATTTAGAAGGAAGGAGCTTACACTTGATGTCATGGAAGATGTGTTTGCCTAAGAGCAGAGGAGGGGGTTAGGTTTAAGGTCAGCATGTCAGATGAACCAGACATTGGTAGCTAAACATGCATGGAATATAATGCAAGGGAGGGATACTTTGCTCACAAGAATGTTGAAGCAGAAGTATTGCAAGAATCAGGATTTTATGAATGTGAATCAAAAAGCTTCTGATTCATGGGGCTGGAAAAGTATACTGTGGGGGAGAGAGGTACTGAGGAAAATGGTTAGATGGCAGGTAGGAAATGGTAGCAGGATTGGACTTACAGATACTTGGTTTCAGGAGGAGGGGACTCAAGGGTCTTTACATGAGGTTTCACAGATGCATATTCTAAAGGTGGCTGATCTTATAGATACTAATAGGAAGTGGAATGTTCAAAAGCTAAGGAGTATCTTTTCTGAGTCAGATTGCCAGAAGATCTTCAGGATTCACATTCCAGAATTTGAAAATGTGGAGGACAGAGTTATTTGGCCATTCACGAATGATGGTCAGTACACAGTTAAGACTGGATATAGATGCCAGGATATGAGAATGGAGGATGTTCCATCATCTTCTACACCAGAATCTCCATGCTGGAAGCAGTTTTGGAAATTAAAGGTCCCAGAGAAGATCTTGATTTTCATTTGGAGGGTATTGCACAATGCACTGCCAACACAACAGAAATTGCAGCAGAGGGGAGTTCAGTTGGAGCAAGGCTGCTTGAGATGTGGTCATCGGCAAGAGGAGGATCTGGAGCATCTAATGCTTTCATGTGACCATTCTAAGAGGGTGTGGAGAGCTTCAATGTTGGGTTTAGACTTCAACATTGGTTCTAGTCTTAGTATTAGTGACTGGTTTTGGAAGTGGTGGAAAACAGCTCCAGATGATCAAGTAAGGGAGCTGAGATGTCACTTAATGTGGGAAGTATGGAAAGCAAGAAATGAGAAAGTATTTCAAGCAAGACTGATGGATCCTATGGCAGTAGCTCAGCAGGCACAGTCTGAGTGGTCGTATCATTCTTCAAAGCCACAATTGTTGGATGAGGACATGGTTAGGCAACAGTCAGACTTACAACTTCAGGTTCAACAATGTCAGCATCAGATCATCAGATGGAGGATTTCCACATTTTGATTATTGATGGTGCATTTTGGGCAAAAAACATGCTTGGACCATTCAGGAGTATAGTACAGGTCTAGTTAAAGCATGCTCAGTAGTTCATTTCCAAGCCTCATCACCACTCTATGCAGAGGCAATGGCATGTCTCAAGGGGTTGCAACAAGCAATGAGTCTAGAAATTAGAAGTATTTGCGTCAGAACGGATTCCAAGCTCCTACAGCAGCAGGTAATGGAAGGATCTTCAGCTTCCTGGACAGTGCATTCTCTACTCCAGGACATCAGATGTTTAGTCACTTCGTTTCAGTCGTTTTGTTATGCAAAAGTTCCAAGAGATGATGTGCAGCGTGAACATGAAGCTGCAAACTCTTGGAAATGTACTGTTTGTGGTTATTTTTAATAGAATTTGCAGGTTTCTTTCAATTAAAAAAAACGATTTGTCCATGTGGTGAATGAAGAGACAAGTGTGGAGTGTAGTAGTGAAACGGTTGTAAATTACCAATAGTATCATGACTATTATTTCCAAATATATTTTAGTGCATTTTTTACTTATATGGATGCACATTTTCGTGTGTGGTATACTATTGATCACTGTAATTTGTAAGGCCCTATTTGTTTGAACTTATTTCGTGCGGAATTGAATTGAAATAAATTGAAATATATTTAACTGAACTTAAGACAAAAATGGGCTTGAAATCATAGGGTTCCATCAGGGGGCATTACGGTAAAAATACGGACCTGCAAAAGAAAAATGGACCTGCATGAAGAAATTGCTTAAACAAAACAGTATGGCTATATTTACTCCATGCAGGACCGGTTTACTCCTTACAGGACCAAAATGACTATAATACCCTGACATGGTCAAATGCATGGACCTGCATGGCTGCATGAGCAAATTAGCAGGGCAATATGGTCAAATATTGGTCCTACAAGAGTAAATGAGTCATGCACGAAGCAACACCTATTTAAACGCTTAGATGAATAATATTGCTCTATCTCATAATTTTAGTTTATAGCTGTTTTTTTGCAAAACAGCTCTAGTTTACATGTTAAAAACATGGAAAAGGAAAACAATAAATCAATGGTATTTAGATATATCACTAGATAAAAAGGGAAACAAAAGGACATAAAAAGTTTGTTCTCATGTTCATCGTTTAAACTGTAATCCGCTTATCTTTTATGTCCATGAAAGAAGCTCTAGTGATCTGTACTGTCAAATGAGGATTGCTGAGTGCAAACCTATCGAATCTATCCGAGAAAACTACATCTTCCATGTTCTTTACAATGAAATTCAGTGCCGTTTCCCTCAAACCCAAATTGGAGCAAGTGTCAGCTATTTCCAGGATATCAAGAACGTTTGTGGAGTTTAAGGATCCCAGCATCCGGAGCTCGCAGAACTTCTGAAGAAACGGGATTTCATACTTATCCGCAGCGATTGACAGAGAGTACACGTGTTTTTCCGCCTTATCTTTACTCAAATCCCCGCTGTACAGAAACTCCAGTAGCGATTCGAGCTGTTCATGGTCGAGTTCTTCCAATGTGATGGTGTCAGATGGAGCGGCTTTGCAGCTGTCGGAATCAAGCATGTTCCTGAATATCTCTGACCTAGCTGCCTGAAAAAAAAGTTCATATTTAATTAAAGACAGGCTCTAATTACACTATGTAAGGAGAAATCACGCACACGAGAAAACAAACCAGGAGAGCTCTGTGAGCTGGTAAAGCAGGTCCATTGTTTCCAGGCTTGATTAGGATATCCGGGTGAATTTGATGCCTGAATGCAGCCACGAATCCGCCAAGAAAGTTCAGTTTCTCGTTTAGTTCCTCTTCCATCTCCTTCATTTCCTTAACCCATTTCAACGCATTTGTGAATCCCTGTAAAAGAACACACAAATGATCAAGACATGTCCAAATCTACGTGAGAAACTCAAGAACAGAGAACAAGATCATGCATTAATCTGTCTTGATCAAAACAACAGAGTATATATGTGTATATCAAGAACAAGAAAACATACCTTGGAGGGATTAGCTGAAGAAGACACTGCATAACTAGGTTGTTTGTCCAGTGTTCCTTTGCCATCACAGTGATCATATCTGTTTGTGACGGTGATTAAGGTTCTTGCTCCTTCATAACACGTGCTGCATATCGTATTTCTCGGAGGTCTCAAAATGAAGGGCATGGAGCTGCAGATTGAGCAATCCATCATTTACCCTGTAGTTTATAGAACCTTCTTTCTCAGGGGAATTTTGGCAAACACTTGGCGATCAACCCACCAAAAACTGCATAACTTGTACTGCTGGTGGCCTCTCTGCCTCTTTAGTAGATTGAATTCAGACCCGGATGTAGAATCATTAACAAGGGAAACAATCATCATTACTTCCTTAATTAAATGGATTGATTATTAACAACCAATCATAAATATTCCCTTCCCATCTTTAATGATATCCTTTGGAAGGAAAAAGCCAGTTCAACAGGTGTATGAAACTCTGGAAATTCCTCCATCTAATCCTGTAGAAGCTAAGATTTGGATTTAGGGCATCTTAATTAGGTTGATGTAAAAGGTTTGGTGCACAAACTAGGCAAAAATATTGATTATTGGTGTTGGTTAGTGTTAGACATGTCTATTGGTTATGTCTGTTGATGTTGACCTAATATATTAGGAAATCGAATGTGACTTTCCAACCTCACAACAGCTAAAGTGTGGTGTGGGATGAATATATGTCAACTAATTTATAATATACAAGTGAGACATTGTTCCAACTTCCAATTCTAGTAGTTCCTCTTCTCTCCCAAGTGGATGTGGTTTTCGCTGTTGCAAGATAATATCACTGAGGGCAGTATTACATTTTTTTTATTGGATATCTTAAGCTGTAATAGTACAGACACAATTAGTCTGGTTGCTATATAGTTCGGTTATTCTGTAATAGACTAGTCGAATTGGATATCAATTCCACTCATTGTAATCGTTCTGGGTGTTTCCCAGGACCTTGAATGAATATCTTTAAAAAAAAAAAAGTAGAATATGTTGAATTAATTGAAAGGAGAAATAGAGAATAAAATTATACAAAATTCTCTTTTGAATACATGTCTCCATAGAGACCATGGACTTATTAATAAAAAATAAAGTTATGGAGCCAGTTGCAAAACACGCGAAAATATAGGGGCGTCTTTGCAAAAGTAGCTTCTTTCCCCCTCGCTTGCTATTTGAACCAAATCTGCATTTTTCGGCGACTTGAATCTTCAGCAGCCCTGTCGATCTTAGTTGAGTGCCTTGCACTAGTTGGCTGTGACAAGATGAAAGATGATGGCCTTAATGGCTTCAATCGCTGGCTTCGTTTTGGAGGTGTTTGTGTAAGAAACATCCATCCAAAGTGTACATAAGAGGCCTTTGTCCACTATTTCCTCGTCGTCACCGAGTAGTTCTGTTCAAAAAAAACATGAATGCTCAAGCAAATTTCTTGAAAGATCAAGACAGAGTATTAAATGCTCAAACACAATTATTGAAAGATCAAGCCAACACCATAAATGATCAAGCACATTAAGTAAATAATCAAGACATAACAAATGACGCTTAAGGAAATTGAAAGATCAAGACAAAGCAAGGATGCTCAAGCAAATCGATTGAAGGATCAAGCCAAAACAACAAGTGCGCAAGCAAATTGATTGAAATATCAAGACAAAACAATAAATGTCCAAGCACATTGATTAAAAGATCAAGACATCATGCAAAATGCTCAACCAAATTGATTGAAAGATCAAGACAAAACAATAAATGTTTGAGCATAATGATTGAAAGATCAAATAGCACTATCTCAGGTCATCATTTTTTCCATTACAAAACCCTTTACAGGTGATGAAAATCATGATGTGTTGATATTTGTGTGTTTTTCTGAGGAAGTTATTGCTGAATTATGTGAATTAAATCACTGATGGACTGTGTTTGATGATCAGATTACACACATAGTTGGAGATGAACAAGAGGAGCAAGAAGTGCTGATTTGGAGCTGTCTTGGAGCTGAATTGAACTAAATTATGGAGCTAAAAGACATGGAGAAATCTTGTGGGCTGAATTCCAATTTCAGGCCCAAGGCTTTTTGTAAACCCATTCCTAGTTGGAATAGTAGTAGGGTTTAGGAAGTGGGAGTATAAAAAGGGGAATGCCCCTTTTCTTTTGGAAAAACAAAAAACACACACACACATTCTTCTTCCCTTTTCCTCCCTTTCTGCCGTTTTCTCTGTTTTCTTCATCTACGAACAAGACCCAAGAACTAGGGTTTTGATTATCTGATAGTTTGGATATTAATTCCTATTTCGATAATCTCTTCTCTACTTCTTGTTAATTTCATCATGTTTGCATCTTTGATTGTTGATTGTTTCACCATATTTATGAGTAGCTAATTTCGTAGATCGGCTTAGATTTCGATGTTAGTTCATAAGTTGTGAGGATATTGTGCTTATAATCTCTCTGTGAGTTCTTTGATTGTTCATGATATAATCTATGCTTGCTAGTTTGAGATTGATCACCTTAATCTTGTGGGCTAGGGCTAATTGAGTAGCAAAGTTCTTGTGAAAAGCAGATAACTGATACAGACTGTAATAACAAGATGATGAACAATAAAGTAGATAGTTCTTGCATGCGAATACGTGTTAGGGTATCTATGTTGGGTTCTCTTTGTGCTAAACACTGATAAAAGTGTGTAACTGGGTGAGCAAATACTTTCCGGGGAACACTTTGATCAGAGGAATAACGAGTTCAGCAAATACTTGCTCGTTATCGAATAATAAGAGGGGATTTGGGGAGTTTAGCAAATACTTGCTTCCTTATAACTGACTGATTTGCATGAGATAGATTCATCTTTAGCCAATGATCAATGATATGAACTAACTAGTAATCTAAGCCGATTGCATTCTCTTATAGACTTTCTTGCATTTATTCCCTAGTTGTGTTTGTGTGTTTGCTGATTTTTAGCTCTTAGTTGCTTTACTTTAGTAGTTGTTAGAAAACCAATATTCAAATTATAGGCGTGGTTGCTAAACCAAAACGTGTTAGTAGGATAAATTAATAGTTTTTGCTCCATCCTCGTGGGATCGACCCTGCTTTCCTCTATACTAATCACTCTTTATTCATTGAGATCGCAGGTTTATTTTGGTGTGTCAAACGACGCCCACCAAAATTGGCGCCGCTGCCGGGGATGGTATGTCAATTTCTATTGTTTTTTTTTCTACTGATATGTGTGTTGTTATGTTAGTGTATGACCAGGTCTGAGAAGCCTGAGTTAGTGTTTGATCCAGAGATCGAAAAGACAGTGAAGTTGAATCGAAGGTTAGCCAAGGAGCGAAGGTTAAATTCTGCCGCAGAACCTCTGTTTGGCCAAATAGAGGGTGTTTCTGGGACAGATTCTGAAATTGTGGTTGATACTTCTTCGGTTGGTGTTGAAATGGCCGAGGAACTAAATGCTAACAATCCATTCATGTGGGAGCTGCATGGACACAATGAAGAAGATCCCCCTACTCCTATTCGCTTGGCACAAACGGAGAACCCCATTGAAATCAAGCTTGCACTCTTGAATGTTTTGCCGAAATTTCATGGGAGGAGCACCGAGGACCCCTACAATTTCTTGAATGAATTTATCAAGATTTGTAAGGTTCAGAAGAGGCCAAATAATGTCACTGAGGAGCAGTTCAAATTGGTGGCTTTTCCCTTTAGTTTGACTGGAGCTGCAAACCAATGGTTCTCGAGCTTAGCACCAAATTCCATCACTACATGGAATGAGCTCAAGAAGATGTTTTTGGAGTATTATTTCCCCTCCACACGAACTGAAGCTTTGAAGAAGGAGATTTCAAGCATCCATCAGGAGTATGATGAGCCATTGAGTGCATTTTGGCTAAGGTTTAGAAAGTTGGTGGATAGTTGTCCTAATCATCGCTTTTCAGAGGGACAATTGCTTCAATATTTTTACCAAGGTCTCACCGCTGTGAACAAGGACTTGATGAATACAGCGAGTAATGGAGGATTCTCTCATCTTAGAGTGAATGAGGCCCGAGAGATTGTCAAGAAGTTAATTGATTCTAAGAAGGAGTATGATACAGAGGATGTGAGAATTTTGAAGAAAGTTGCACAAACTGGTCCTTCCAATCAAGATGGGTATAATGAGAGGATGGATAGGATGGAAAGGCTTTTGTCTAAGGTGGTTGATAAAGTTTCAGTTGCAAGCACCACGGCTGGTCCTTATGATAGCCCTTGTGAAATATGTGGAACCTATAGCCATGTCACCTTGCAATGCAACTTTGTGATGGATGAGAAACTTGTTCAAGAAAAATCCATGGGTAATTGGAATGATAGGCAACCTAAGAGAGACCCCTACTCAGCCACTTACAATCCAGGTTGGCGAGATCATCCAAATCTTCGATGGAGGGACCAAGGAAATCAAACTCAACAACCTTATGTTCCACCGAATCAAAGAGGCCCTCAAGGTTTTCCTCAAAATCAGCCACCTTCACAGAGGAATACAACTGATGAAAAGCTTGATATGATGATGGAGATCCTCCGGGATCAATCCAAGAGCTCAAAGAAGGCCGAGGCTACTTTAGAGGAGCATACTCGACAAATTACTCAATTGTCGAATTCAATGAATGAGCTTAGAATGCAACAACCAGGGCTTCCATCTCAGGTGCAATTGAACCCCAGGGAGACGGTTAATCAAGTCACTCTAAGGAGTGGGAGGAATATTGGAGGACCTCAACCAGAAGCAACCAAGAAATCGGTTGAACAGCCTGACGCAAACCTCGGTTTGGCCAAACAGAGGCCGGAACTAGAATCTGAAAAAAAGGTTGCAGGTAAAAATGTTGGACCCGAGGAGGTAAGTCCAAGGTTGAGCTTGAACGATCCTTCAGTTAAAATCCTTCCACCATTTCCTCGCAGATTAGAGAAAAAGAAAGAAGGTTGTTTGGATTTCGTATCTATTTTTGGGAACATGGAAATTAACCTTCCGTTCTTGCAGGCTATAAAGATACCATCAGTAAGCAAGTTCTTGAAAGAGTTTATTGTAGGAAAACCAAAGGATTCGAGTAAAATCATCATGGGTGAGTCCGTCTCTGCGGTGATACAAAAGAAGCTACCACCCAAGTGCAAGGATCCTGGTATGTTTTCATTACCTTGTTTAATTGGTGATATGATGATTGAGTCTGCCATGTGTGATTTAGGAGCTTCTGTGAATGTGATGCCATTGTCTGTGTATAAGTCTTTAAAGGGAGTTAAAATGGTAGGAACTAATACGACACTTCAATTGGCTGATAAATCTTGTGTCTTTCCTGAAGGTATTTTGGAGAATGCTCTTGTCAAAATTCATGATTTTGTTTACCCTGCTGATTTTTATGTGGTTAATATGCATACAAAGGGTAATAAAACTACAGGGGTATTGTTAGGTCGTCCTTTCTTAAGAACGGCTAATGCGACAATTAGTGTTGGAAAAGGAACAATATCTTTAGATTATTTTGGAGAAGAATTAACCATTAAAATGGATGAAGTTGTTGAAAACTCCATGGATTCTAAAGATGTTTGTGCCAATGCTTCTAACCCCATTGTCCAAGACAATCTTGAGAAGACACTTTTGCAGGAAAATAGATCAGAAATGCATGATCAGGGAGTAGACGAAGTGGAGTTACAAGAACCGAGATGCTCTATGAACATGAGAGAAGAAGTGTACAGTACTGATACCAGCCTCTGTTTGGCCAAACAGAGGCTGCCCGAATGTTTTGAGCAGAATGTGTTACCCTTCAATCCACACTATGGCTATAGTGAGACCCTTCCAATCGATTACGGACCTCCTTGGGATATGCACATGTCCAAGTGTGAGGATGAGAGGATATACCAGCTTGGTGAACACGAAGAGTTCCATTGGAATACATTTGATTAAGCCATGTGGTACAAGGATAGAGGAGGGATGTTTCCTCGACATCTTCATTGATCGCAAGTGAAAAGTCTAGCCAAAGACTATAAACAAGGGCGCTATTGGGAGGCAACCCAATTGTTCGTTTTTATTTTTATTTCAATTTTTCTCTTTTGAATTTTCTTCTTTTGAATTTTCAAGGTAAAAGTTCAGCTGGAAACGCTCGGCTAGAGCATATTGGGCTGAAACTGGAGAGGAAGTTCAGCTGGAAACGCTCGGCTCGAGCATATTGGGCTGAAAACTGGAGAGGATTTTCAGATGAAAACGCTCGGCTAGAGCATATTGGGCTGAAATTTCAAGTTCTTCAAACGAGCAGCCCTCTCTCCCTCTCTCCCTCCCTAAGTTTCCCTATTCCCTTCTCTCGTTTTATTTTTAATTTCTTTTCGAGTATGTACATTTATCATTAGGTTCTTCTTGCTTTTAAGCTGAGCTTGCTTGAGGGCAAGCAAGGTTTAAGTGTGAGGAGATTTATGTATAAATTTGTGCGTTTAGTGTGTTGTTTATAAATATTATTTGGAGTCAAAATATTTTGGAAATAAAAAAAAAAATCTTGTTTTGTGTGTCGAGTCGGTCACAATTTTCAGCATGATGGTTAGTAAGGGAATTGGTTTTGATATGGATTAACCTTGCCGGTAAAAGAATCACATGAGCAAACTTTTGTTAGTTGATATCCCCTTTGAAATGCTTAATGATAAACCTCTGAAATCAATCTGAACTTGGTTAAATGATACTTGGGATGACGAACGAGACTTGCATGAAAAAGCCAAGTATAATGTGAGGTCTGAGCCTAGAGTAGAGCACTCTCTACATCAATCTTTCTTTTTGAGAGTTGTGGTAGCTAAGGTCGATGCATGATAGGTTAAAGGAAGGCAAAATTAGGATTAGCCACACATCGTATATAGCCTACCTTTTTATATCCCCTAGTTAGCCCCTCTGAGCCTGACCTTTTCTTTGATTTACCCACTGATATGAAACCCCTAGCCTTGTTATTTATCCTGTTCTTCACCCCATGCATGTATGCTTTTGAACTAAAAATTCAGCTCTTGATGGTTGTGAATTTGATTCGAGTGCCCTGTTTCATAAAATAAAACTTTTTGGTTCTATGGCACCATAAATGTAACTTGAGCATGTACATTGTGAGTTCTGGTCTGGACAGAAAAAAGCTACAGAAAAAAGGGTGTTGTTTGCCCAGAAAAACCAGTAAAAAAAATCAAAAAAAAAATAATAATAAAAAAAAAAGTCCAGAACAGTTCTGAAAAAGTCCAGACTTTTGTGTGTTAAATGATATACCTTTGCTGGAATTTTTTTCTCCTAATTGTTCTTGAGCATATGTGCATAATTTGTATAAACCGTAGAGCCCCTAGGATCTAACCAACATTACAACCCCCAGCCCCATTACAACCTTTAAAGACCTTTTTGGCTTGTTATGTATTGACCAAGGCTACCGCATGAATTTTAATGAGTGAATGTCCCTTCATTATGTGTGCTGAGCGAAAACCGTGAGGAACTTGTGCTTGTTTCCTTTTGATCAGTTGATAGCCTAGGTAAGGAGCGATGTAGGGGGGGATTGAGTTGAGTACTAAAGGGGGATGACACCAACTTTTGTTTGTGAACTGAAACTTGAACCTGGAAAGGGGACATTTGTTGATTAACCGATGAAATGAACACTTGAAATGCTAAATTGTTGTGACCAAGGTTTGTGTGTTAGATTTTAGTTGTCATGTTTCTGTTTTGTTTTGTTTCTTTCTTCTTTCTTTTCATTTCTGGTTGAATTAGAGTCATTAGAGGGAATGGGAACCTGAATGAATGCTTTTGTGGAATATTGTTTATATCATACTTGAGGGCAAGCATGATTCAAGTGTGAGGATATTTGATGTGTTGATATTTGTGTGTTTTTCTGAGGAAGTTATTGCTGAATTATGTGAATTAAATCACTGATGGACTGTGTTTGATGATCAGATTACACACATAGTTGGAGATGAACAAGAGGAGCAAGAAGTGCTGATTTGGAGCTGTCTTGGAGCTGAATTGAACTAAATTATGGAGCTAAAAGACATGGAGAAATCTTGTGGGCTGAATTCCAATTTCAGGCCCAAGGCTTTTTGTAAACCCATTCCTAGTTGGAATAGTAGTAGGGTTTAGGAAGTGGGAGTATAAAAAGGGGAATGCCCCTTTTCTTTTGGAAAAACAAAAAACACACACACACATTCTTCTTCCCTTTTCCTCCCTTTCTGCCGTTTTCTCTGTTTTCTTCATCTACGAACAAGACCCAAGAACTAGGGTTTTGATTATCTGATAGTTTGGATATTAATTCCTATTTCGATAATCTCTTCTCTACTTCTTGTTAATTTCATCATGTTTGCATCTTTGATTGTTGATTGTTTCACCATATTTATGAGTAGCTAATTTCGTAGATCGGCTTAGATTTCGATGTTAGTTCATAAGTTGTGAGGATATTGTGCTTATAATCTCTCTGTGAGTTCTTTGATTGTTCATGATATAATCTATGCTTGCTAGTTTGAGATTGATCACCTTAATCTTGTGGGCTAGGGCTAATTGAGTAGCAAAGTTCTTGTGAAAAGCAGATAACTGATACAGACTGTAATAACAAGATGATGAACAATAAAGTAGATAGTTCTTGCATGCGAATACGTGTTGGGGTATCTATGTTGGGTTCTCTTTGTGCTAAACACTGATAAAAGTGTGTAACTGGGTGAGCAAATACTTTCCGGGGAACACTTTGATCAGAGGAATAACGAGTTCAGCAAATACTTGCTCGTTATCGAATAATAAGAGGGGATTTGGGGAGTTTAGCAAATACTTGCTTCCTTATAACTGACTGATTTGCATGAGATAGATTCATCTTTAGCCAATGATCAATGATATGAACTACCTAGTAATCTAAGCCGATTGCATTCTCTTATAGACTTTCTTGCATTTATTCCCTAGTTGTGTTTGTGTGTTTGCTGATTTTTAGCTCTTAGTTGCTTTACTTTAGTAGTTGTTAGAAAACCAATATTCAAATTATAGGCGTGGTTGCTAAACCAAAACGTGTTAGTAGGATAAATTAATAGTTTTTGCTCCATCCTCGTGGGATCGACCCTGCTTTCCTCTATACTAATCACTCTTTATTCATTGAGATCGCAGGTTTATTTTGGTGTGTCAAACGACGCCCACCAAATCATTTACATCAGTTGTGAGGTTTGAAATTTCCCAAAAGAGATGGGGTTGGATCAACCCCAGGTTACCCCTACCACCCCCAGAGATGATCCGCATTGCCGCCCCTACATTTTCTAAATGTTTCTCTCTTAGAAGAAGAACATCAAAAGAATCTGTATAAAAATTGGACAAGGAAGAATTACAAATGATTCAAGGAATGTAGTAAGATAATAAAAGACATGAAAAGATCAGAAAATCATAGCCAGATCTTCTCATGTTTCTTTTTTATACTAGTGCACATCAAAATTCAAACCGAAGACCACAACAAAGTAATTAGAAAAAATACCTAACCTTTTCAAAATCAATTCTTGAGGGAGTCTTCTTAGAATTCACCAAATACATACCTGCATAATTTGTTTGACAAAAAAGGTCAATTAGCTTGGCACAACCATCTGTAACACTTTTCTGAACAATGGCAGCTATGCAAACTTAAGAAAAAGTAAAACTCCCAAATTAAAAACCTGAAGAGAAGAACCAAAGCCGTATGTTTAGATTACGGAATAAATTATCTTCCATGAGTACTCGGCATTATCCTCAAAAAACTTTAGTGCACAGAATTGTAAAACAAAGCATCTGATAACAGGAAATACGTCATCCTCCAAGAGGAGCACGATGACTTAGCTACTTAAGGAAGTTACCAGGAAAATAAATAAAGCACGTGAGGAAATCTTAGCAAGATACAGGAGGTACAGAGTCACGTGATACAGACGTGGGGAGGAGGAAAGAAATGATGAGTCAGCAGATGGAAAAGGGGTTGAATCAGACGCTCTAGGACACCTATAAAAGGAGGCCGCAATCAGCCATTTCAGGTAAGTTCTCTAACTCTTGAATACATAGTTTTATCTTTCCTTTCAATACACGAAATCTCATTATCACACCGGAGCTGCTACCCTTGGGTGACTCCGGAGACTTGTTTTGCAGGCTTCGGACGAACATGTCCCAAGCAAGTCTCATCCGAGGCCTAAGAGCTCGGACAGGCAAGCATTCTTAGTGAGCATTCTGCATACTTCACCAGCCATTCACATCTTGAAGCCCTCGGACACATCCGATATCCGAGGCACCATTTACTGGAGCGGATTTCCCCGCATCAGTTGGCACGCCCGGTGGGACCCGACTTGGAGGAATCTTACTTTCATTCGTCATGACAGACACCACCAAGCGCCGACCTGGTCGGCCTCACAAGTCCACTACCACCACGGCTTCGACAGTGGCAAACACAGACGAGGTAATACAAAATAAAGAGGATCACACGCTATTGCAATTGCAAGATGAAGGGCTGAGACAAAGAGGTACGCGTGAGGGAACGCCCGAAGGAGTGCCAGTCACAGAAGGAGAAGAGGATAAGGCTGAGGATAATCCTCAGGAGGTGCCAGGTATGGGGGCACTACCTATGGCAGGGCAAGTAGAGATTGTTCAAAACAATCTGAGGCAGACGTACACGGTTCAAAACAACCCAAGACCGCCCGGGGCGGCTCGGAGCAATCCGAGACATAGGGAGATGATTTGTCAGCACTCAATTTCATGATGGCTTACAAGGAGTTATATTAGCAATGGATGATACAACATCGAAGAGAGCAGGAAGGGGGACCGGGTCCGCCCGCGAGATCTGTGATCGACCTAGAAAGATGGAGCGAGAGAGAAGGATGGTTAGCTTCACCATGATACCTCAAACTGTTCCACCTCTAAGGACAGGAGCAGACGCATGAAACTTACAGTTGAACCATTTGCATGGGAGCACGAGGCAAGGAGGATGGGCATATCCACCGGGACCGATGTTGCCAGCAGTTTCGTTCGCAACTCCGGGATTCTTGGTCTCTACCTCGGAGAGTTTACCCAACGAGCAGCTACCGAAAAGATACTATGATGTGGGAATTTCATGAGGGTATCGGACAATAGGAGCGCAAGGCCAAAGCTATCCGATGGCTTCGGCTGGAATAGGGGTATATCAAGGAGGACATCAAGGAGGATATCAAGGAGAAGCTAATAAGGACATGTACTATGGAAGCGAGGCTGCTTACCCCCCGGATCCAAACTCATTGGAAGCACGCTTAGCCAAGCTTATTAGAAGAAATGGGGCGAGACCCTCTTCCCCTTGGATTCCGGAAATTTTGGCCCAACCTTTTAGTGATGAAGTATCTAGTGATGATCAGGCGCCATCTTTTAGGCTGGTGACAACTGGAAACAAGCTTTAGAATACCAAGGCATCATTTTCCATCAACAGTACCCAGTTATTAATGAAAACGTGATTTCTTAGACTCCTACACCGATTATTCTACATGCAACTACAATTACAAATACTTTACTAAAAGCTCAGAAATGGCATTGGAAAAAGTTATGCAGAGTTACGTGTTTCACTAAGCTGGAGCTTCATTTTGGTTTTGACTCTCTATGCAGCTGTCTATTTAGCAACAAAAAGGAGACCATTACTCAACAACACCGGTAATTTGTAAATGAAACTTCCAAATTCAATTTTCCAGGTAAAACAGGAATCGGACAACTCAAAATGATCTAAGATGCCAATGCCACTTCTGATAAACATGATACTGGGTGTTAAATAATACGAAATGCAGGGTGATCACAAAATGTCTCATTATATAAAGACAACTAGGAAATGACTATTATATCCTTAGTACAATAACTATATTACTAACATTCCCCTCAAACTCACGATGATACAGCAATGAGCATTGAGAGTTTGTCAGATAAGAAACGGAAGCGCGCAGCCGAGTGAGCCTTCGTGAACAAATCAGCAATCTGAAGAAATGAGGGAACAAAAGGCAATGAGATCGTACCAAGCTGCAAGTGATGACGCGTGAAATGGCAATCAATCTCAATGTGTTTGGTTCGCTGATGAAAGACGGAATTGCGTGCAATGTGAATGGCACTCTGGTTATCACAATGCAATGGAGTATGTCTTGAAAGTTTGATGCCAAAATCAGACAGTAACCAACACAATTAAACAATCTCAGCTGTAGTCGAGGCCATGGCACGATACTCAACTTCTGTAGAAGAGCGAGAAATGACATCTTGCTTCTTACTCTTCCAAGAAATAAGGGAGTCGCCAAGAAAGATACAGAATCCAGTAGTGGACTTGCGATCCTCAACATCTCCAGCCCAATCAGTATCAGAATAAGCACACAACTCCAAAGATGAAGATGAAGGAAAGAGGAGGCAACGAAACTAGGTGCCCCGAAGATATCTGAGAATGCGAAGAACGGCACCCCAGTGAACAGATGTAGGAGCAGTGACAAACTGACTAACCACATGTACAGCATGCGCAATATCAGGGCGAGTGACTGTAAGATAAACCAAGCTACCAACCACTGTACGATAAAGGGTGGGATCTGGAAAATGAATCCCATCATCCGAAAAGTAGTGAGCATGAGTCTCAAGAGGAGTGTCAACCGTCTTATTATCAGTAAGACGTGCACGATCAAAAATATCGGCTATGTACTTTGATTGAGACAACAGATAACCCTTTGAATAAGAGGCAATCTCAATACCCAAAAAATAACGGAGCACGCCCAAATCTTTCATAGCAAAATAATAAGCCAAATCACGCTTCAACAATTCAATCCCCTCAGAATCATCTCCAGTAATAATCATATCATCAACATACAAAGAAAGGAGAATACGACTATTACTTATATGTTTGATGAACAAGGCCGAATCATAAGAGCTGGGACGAAAGTCAAGAGAGGATATCACAATGGAGAATTTCTCAAACCAAGCTCTAGGAGCTTGTTTGAGTCTATATAGAGACCAGCGAAGCCTACAAACATGCCCCGGTTCGTGTGCAACACCAGGATGAGGAGTCATATAAACCTCCTCGTGAAGATCACCATACAAAAACGCATTCTTAACATCCATCTGTGAAATATTCCACTGAGAAACAGAGGCAACTGCAATCATAGTACGAATGGTGGTCATCTTGGCAACAAGGGCAAAAGTGTCATCATAATCCATCCCATGCTCCTGTGAATAACCCTTGGCAAATAGGCGAGCCTTGTATCTCTCAACGGATCCATCAGACTTAGTCTTAATCTTATAGACCCAACGAGAACCAATTGTATGTTTTCCCAAAGGTAAGGGTACCAAATCTCAAGTGTGAGTATGATGCAGGGCAGCGAGTTCCTCAGCCATACCACACTGCCAAAGAGGGTCAACAACAGCCTCTTTATACTACATGATGGACCCTTACTTACCCTTTTTAAGCCGAACCCATTCGACCTTACCTTTTGTAGCCGAACTTTTCCGGCCTTTACACTTTCTAGCTGAACTTTGCCAGCCTTACCCTTTGAAGCCGAACTTTTCCAGCCTTATCCTTTTTAGCCGAACTTTGCCGACCTTACCCTTTTTAATTAGCCGAATTCTTCCGGCCTTATCCAGCCAAACTATTCCGGCTCTTAAAACCTACTACTTTCCCATCTCGATCATACTACTTTTCCGGTCCAAATTTGCTGGATTTACCCTTACCCTTACAAGCAGAACTTTGCTGGCTTTACCCTTTGCAGCCGAACTCATTCCGACCTTACCCTTTCTAGCCGAACTCATTCCGACCTTACTCTTTTCCAGCCGAACTCTACCGGTCTTACAGATGCTGATTGAAGACTTCTGCACTCTCTGACACTAATTCCATGATCTTCTTCGGAAGTTGGACACTCTTGATCATCGTGTTCCAACTTGAGGGAAAGTATTGAGGAATATGGTAAGTAGATTTAGTCATATTGTTATATTAGGAATATAGACTAGAATATCATTTTCCTATTATACTTTGTATTGTATTGTATCTGTCCCACATCGGAAGACGGAAGGTTAGAACCTCCGATCTATCCCTATAATACTGTAATCATTCTCATGGATTAACAAGTCTTTTATATACAATATTATTCCTTTTATATATTTTATATTTTATCATCTTTCGAGGCAAGTGTTGCAAGCATGGGCGGAGCTAGTTGGTAACCTGGGGTAACCAGGTTACCCCTCTGTAAAGAAAAATTACCAGTATATATATTAATAAATAGCTTACCTCCAGTAAATTAAAATTTTACTTTTACTAATAATATAAAAGGAGCTTGTTTATGTTTCAGCTAGTTCGGAGACAGTGGTAAATAAAATATGACCGGTATATATATATTAATAAATAGGTTACCCCAATAAATAGGTTACCCCAATAGGTTACCACAGTTATTAAATTTTTACTTTTACTTAAAAGTATAAAACAAATATCGTTATCCTTTCCTAATCTTCTATCACAGCTAACAACGTTAAGTACTAGATTTCAGGTAAGGTAAGGATTGTTTCATTAACTTTTACGTGTGAATTTTGTTTTAATTATTTTCTTATTCGAAAAAACTATAACTTAATTTAACTTATACAATAAAATACACAATTAAACAAATTTAAATGAAATTTACAATAATGCTTTAACTTCTACAATAAAATATTCTATTATTTATCATAGTTTTTGTTGCATGTTTGAGTCAGTTTGACCATAAATTTGATGTAATATAATATAAATGTGTGATATAGTTTTGTATTCTATTTGACATGTATTTTGTAAATATCAAAATTTTAAATTAGTTAATATATTTAACTAAAGCTATCAATTGTCAAAATTGCCGTTAAATATTATTTGGCCAAACAATGCCAATTTCTACAAAAGTACACACTTTGAAACTTGATAATTGCATATTTACTCATGTTCGAAGTCCGAAATACGTTTATTTTATATTATAAAATTTATTTTTAGTTTATCCTATATTAGAGGTTACCCCGAGGAAAAATTTCTGGATTCGCCCCTGGTTGCAAGGACATTCTTGATACCAAGAGCTCTGGTAGTTATCGCTTCATTGTATTTCTTACAATGCTGGGGTTTCAAGTACTTTTGTTTTTTATTTCTGGATTTGGGGTTATGTTGGAGTCTGATGTACACCTAATCATACTTTTCCTTGTTGTTCACTACTCCTATTGACAAAAAGATGAAGTTCTCTTTGAATTTACTGGAATTTCTTTGGCGCAGTTTTTCTTAGAACATGTTCTAAGTTTAGTGATGCAGAGCTTTTTTTTGTCTATCCACGAACGATGTGATAAAGTTATGCATTTTTGGCGTTGAATCGTTTTTAATTTATTTTTTGAGGATACTGCTTTTTAGAACTATAGGCTTGAGTTGGCTTTTGGGCCAATCATCAACACGCAAAGAAAGGAAAAGAATAAAAACAATAAAAGATGATGAAGCAGAAATTAATAAAACGTAGGAAAAGAAAGGAAATCGGAAAATGGGTTTATCTATAATTCAGATCTTGCCGCTGGTTTTGGTTTCCTTCTCTGATCAAGTTATGGCTTCCCGTGCAATGATTTCTCAGATGACCGTGAAGCTTATTTTGACCTTCTTTTTAAAGGTTTGTATTGGAGTTATTTTGTTCTAGGTGTCTCTGTGTGTGCACTGTAAAAGCCTTTTACATTTACCAGCGAAATCTATTAGTATTAATTCTAAATGACAAAAGGTTTCTTGCTCAAGCTGGTACCATATGCATGCTTTCCTTGAACAATGGTTTATTTCATTTTCATTTTCATTTTTCTACCAGATGGTCCATTAGATCAATGAAATACTGGGTGATTTGGTTAATGTAATAGTAGTATAAATATATACTAAAAAGTTTGACTGATGACGATTGTGAGAAGGAAGAAATTAAATGAGCAAATATTGTAATCTCTTCGGCTCGTATTGTTCCAACTCCCTATATTCTTTATTTAATATATTTTAATAATTAAATTTAAAAATGTATTATTATTTGTGGTGCTGATGTGGGTGGTAATGTTGGTGAAGTATGTGAGAGGAGATTAATAGTTTATATTATAATTTTTTACAAAATAGAAAATGTGTAAATCTTTTTAAAACGAACCAAAAGAGAAACTAGTTAAATCGATGAATATATTATATATAGTTTCTTTTGAGATTGTTATTTTTAGGCCCTTGGAGACTACCCACCACACCAATGACTTTTCGACGCTTCATCCAAATCCCAAGGAGAGGGTCGAGTGGAGTCTTACTGGTACCATGGTCCATGGTAGGGATGGCATTGGGCGAACTGGGCGTGGATAGTAGACTATCCATGCCCATCCCCATCTAAAATTTTACTATCCATCCCCGCCCATTTACCCATGACGGGTACAAATTTAATATCCATGCCCATCCAGCTGGATATCCATCTCATCTGGGTATCCGTGGATATCCATGCCCATGTTATACCCACATTCCCCATCCGACTTATTAATCCATATTTATAAAAAATTAACCTAAAATCTATTAATTATCATAAAAATTTAAATAAAAGCACTAATAATTCAAATATATTATATTAATAGAACAAAATCATTTATAATATGCTAATCATTAACTTATAAAATTCTTTTATATTTTAAAATAGACCAAACATGCTTAAAAAATGCTAAAATTATATAATATTATTAATATAAATACAAGTAATACTATTAATATTATATATAACGGATATTATACAAGTATTATACGGGCGGGTATGGGGCGGGTATGGGGCGGGTATAAAATCAATATCCATACCCACCCATTTACCCATGGCGGGTTTGAATCCAACATCCATACCCATGGCGGGTATAAAAAACTCATATCCATACCCGCCCCGTTGGACGGTTGGCGGGCGGGTATCCACCAAATACCCGTCGGGTGCCATCCCTAGTCCATGGTGATACGAAGGCCTTTCTTCATAGCTCTCTACTCTGCCCATTGTATGAGTTTTTTCCTAACTATGACAGATTTTTTCATTGACTTTCCTTAAAACCTTGGAATAAAGCACAAACATACAACTGCAAGAAAGCCATGAAACCAGGGGATTAAGAGGAGGTGGCAATATGGCCCACTTACAAACATTAAAGAGAAAGTCTTGGGTGAGACCTGTCCTTATGGAGACCAAGAGCAGGGGAATGAACATTTACTGTTTCTGCTTGATCTTTTAGTCAGTTTGTTTGATCTTTCAATCAATATCCTTGAGTATTTTTGTTTTGCCTTGATTTTTCAGTTAATTTGATCTTTCGTTCAATTTGCTTGATTTTTCGATCAATTTTCTTGATCATTTCCTTGGTCAATTTCACCAACGACAAAATCAATCAAGGAAATCAGCTGGTTTAAAGCTCACCAACGACAAATTCAATCAATAGTAGTCTCATATAATCTTTGGTCTCATTTGAGACCTGTCTCAAATGAGAATTTGCCAACATTAAAACTAAGAGCATCTCCAATGCTAAAAAGTTCACGAGTAAAATTTGCTTCCATTTGTCAACTTTTGATTGAGCGTCAATATGACGTAGATTTGAAAGATGTGTTTTCAAAACTTTGTTCTCCAATGTACAACCGTCGGTTTTTACAATATTAATGTGAAACGGAAAGTAAAAATAAATTTGGTAAACAAATTAATTGTAATATTACATGTAAAAAGGAAAGTGAACACAAATTTGGTAAACAAACTAATCGACGCCTTCAACATCAGTGTCAATATATTGAAGGTCTATTTGACACTTTCACTCCACATGTGCATGCACGTCAAACTGACATCTTAATTTATTTTTTTTTGAAGAAAATTCATTCAAGGTCCTGGGAAACGCCCAGAAGCGATTACAATGAGTGGAATTGACATCCAATTCGACTAGTCTATTACAGAATAACCGAACTACATGACAACCAGACTAATTATGTCTGCTATTACAGCTTAAGAGATCCAATAAAAAATGTAATACCGCCCTCAGGGATATTATCTTGAAACTGTGAAAATCACATCCGCTTGGCAAAGAAGAGCGACTACCGCATCAATTACTGCGCCAATCAGGGATCCGCTACAACCGCAACACCACTTGATCCAAAACATGATCTAGGTTCTTCAAACTGCAAGCACCTTGAAACCCCCAAATCACGAAACGGAAACATGACCCGTACAATCGGATCGGGAACAATAAAACAAATAAAAAACACGATCTTTATAACCAGATCGGAAAAAAACTTCGATATAAATCAAGATTTAATCGAAGAAACTCTTATTTGTGGATTAGTCACACTTATTTCACCGTAAATCAATAAAGAGAAGAACCATTGCTTCCCCATCTTCTCATGATGGAAAGATGGGGAAGAAAATCAAAGGGAAAAGAGGAAGAACAGCGGCGGCCACAACTCACAAGGGAGAGAGGTTGGAGAATGAGTTGGAGAAGCTGTTGGAGCAAAAAAAAAATAAAAAAATCAATCATTAAGGACATGATTAAATTTTAAATGCATCAACTAACTATTGCATTTCTAATCTCTATATTATTAAGAAGGAGAAACCGTGCGGAATTAATTGTTTGGAAACATTACATTTTAAGTTACATTTTCATTTTAAATAATAATTTGCAAATCAAATTGAATGTTATACATAATTTGCACACATATATGTATATTATACTACAAATTTAGTGTTAATTAAAAATAGGCAAAATATTAATAATGTGAATGAGAGAGAGAATGTAATTAATTGAAGTGGGATATGAAAGAAGGCGATGTGGAAATTTGAATGAGTTTTTTTATGATAGTTGGGTGAGTTGTTTGTAGGGTTTTTCCGAGGAGTTTTTGTGATAAAACTTATACATTGAATTTCATGTATCATACATCCATTTCTCACAACTTTTCTAATAAAATCTTTTTTAGAAACCTCCAACATTTCATCTCAACTATCATAAAACTCACACACATTTCCACATCACTTTATCTATGTCTCACCACTATTTATTTATTATTAATGTCATTATTTATCATTCCTCTACATCATTATATTTTACCTATTTAACTAACACAAAATAGATATAACATTTATCTATATTACTAAGTTATATAAAATGTTTCATTTCAATTTGAAAATTATTATTATAATTTAACGGTTTTTCATGGGCACTCGTTAACATGGATGAGATTGCATGGATAATTGTGTAGTTAACATTGATAAGTGTAAAATTAATTAATTACGAACATCTATGCATTAGTTGGGTATGAATGTATTTAATTTATGTTGTAAATACATTTATTTGTTTTAATTGCTTTATATTTACTATGTGCTCTGTTTCTTTTATGTCTATTTTCATGTGGTAAAATGTTTCTATTTTTATCTATTCGATATATTATATCTATTTTTGTCAATTACTAAATACTTACCATTAGATTCAATTTACGGATAATTATATCAAGGATAATGATTATTCACCGTACACATATTTAAATTTTACAATTACGGATAATAAATGTATTCATACAATTTAGTGGTTATATTTTAGTTTTTATAAACTCACCAAATATTTCAACAAGTTTTCAAGATAAAAATAAATAGATCTAACATGCATATACAGAGATCTAGCTCATAAGCATTTAGAGTGGAGATGGTATAATCTTGGAGATTGGGGGATGGCGTGAGAAGAGAGAGGATAGATAAGGAGATGGGGCAGGCGCTTGTGAGGAGAGAGGATTCTGCTACCCAGTGGGCTTAATTAATTAGAGTTTAGTACGATGTTGTGATCCCGTGGATCGCAACTTCGATTTACCGTAAAAGGCTGTCGGAGCAGCTTGATTGAATAAAACGATAACAAGTTTGATTACAGATTTCTTAGCTAAAACGAAATGGAAAGGAAAGTAATCCCTAAATAGAAAAATTAGGAATCCCAGCTCATCCAGCTCACTAGCGCCGTTGCCATACTTTAACCGCCGTTAGTTGTATCCAAATTACCACAATGCCCTCCAATAGGTTTGATTCCATAATGTTCCAGGGGTATTTTGGTAATTTGGTTGAAGTCAAGGGGGGGGGGGGGGGGGGGAGAACAGTTAGTTGACTGGAGTGGCTGGACCGTTGAACCAGGGTTTCCTATATAGTGTAGATATAAAATTTCGTTGCAGATAATCTGAAATATTGTAAACCCATTTGACATTTTCGTATTCGATTTACTGCTCCGCGGTGATCCACCGGGATCACAACATACGAGCAGGCTAGCTAGTGGGTTAAAAGCATACACCGTCTTTATTGTGATTTGAAATAGAGCAGCAAGGGTATTATGGTAATTCTGCATGGAGAGCTGTTCATTGAACGGTTCTTGACCTTAGCGGTTAGACCGTTAGACCAGCTGGGTTTCCTTTATTAGCGTAGATTCCCATTCTGTAGAGGATTATCTGAAAATTGTAAACAAACTCATTTCGTTCTTATCGTAATTACTGCTCCGGCAGCGTTTTCCGTTTAATCGGAAGTTGCGAACCGCCGGGTTCACAACAGTTGGTATCATAGCGGCGATTCTCCGTCCGAATCGATGGATACGTATATCGGAATCGAGTTTGGGGAAGATCCGTATTGGGAGATGCCGACCTCCGAGGTTTTCGATCAACCATCGACGGTATCGGAGTCTGCACGGGCAGACGGGAATCACGACGGGCTCGGCGATGCTATCAAGTTTGAGCGTCGGCCGGTCACCGGAGATGACCGCGGAGGTACTGGATTTGACAACTACGGTGACTGCAAAGTGATTAACAGGAAAGGGCGATCACCGGCGACAGAATTGCAAGGTGAATGTGATTGCGATGGCTCCAGTTCGGATCCTATCGGCGCGAAACAATCGGTGACTGAAGGTAACTACGGCGACACAGAGCGCGGGTAATCCTCAGCTCATCTCCGGCGGAAAGCATCGGTTACGATGGCTTGGGAGGGGGACAATGATTTTGAGCAGTCGTGGTGCGAATATGAGGTTCAATCGATGAACTTCTCCGGCTGCGATTCCATAAGAGAGTGGGATCGGTATGCATCGGGGATTTGTTAACATTTGGAGTAGAGTATTTGATGTTCTTGGACTCAAAAGGTCTTGGAAGCTTATGGGATCTTGATGAATTAAGGGTTTCTGGAATGTCAGAGAACGGCCTTGTTGCTGCAATTATTCACAGACTTGAGGTACAAGGTGTTACTCTGAGAGAAAAGGTAGAATATTTGGGAATGCTCAAGTCATTCGTTATCGAAGTATATGAAATTATAAGTTCTGAACAGCAGGGATACATAAAGACAAATGTGGTGATGATTAACTTTGAAGTGCAGCATCATGTATGTCTGATTGTAATTGACTCCGGTGAGAGGCTTGGAGATGAAGTATCAGTTGGGAAAGAAAAAGGAAATAGAGATAATGGTTTGAGGAAACTTGAGAAGGTAAGGAAAACAGATCTCTTTTCAACATTCTCACAAAGATTGTATTGAAAAACATTCTTCTTGGGAGTTGGGAACAACAGAAGCCGTATGGAGAACGCCTAAACCCCGAGATATTCTCAAACGTGCTGCCAACAGTGAGGGAAATTGGGTGGCACCAAAAAATATGAGACTAAGATATGTAGGCTTGGATTGTTGTACAGTGAAGCTGGGGGCACGAATTACAGAAATGAAGCGGAAAAGAATTACAGAGTTGCCGCTCAAAGTCGAAGCGAAACTGTTCATCGGTTCAGTTGGTGGAAAATTGTTTGGTGTTGTTTTGTCAGAATTAATCATACGCAAGGTTGCTTAAGGAAACAATCAAAAGAGAATTCAACCTCTGGTGCACAAGATACAAATGGTGAGAGAAAAGTTGAATTTGACTTCAAAAGGATTCAAAGTATTTGATCCAGGCATTTCGTTTGCATTAAAATCAAGGAGGGATTTTCTGGAAATAGTGATGATTTTCTAGCTTGAGGACAAGCTATTTCTTAAGAAGGAGGGAATGTTGTGATTTGAAATAGAGCAGCAAGGGCATTATGGTAATTCTGCATGGAGAGCTGTTCATTGACCGATTCTTGACCTTGGCGGTTAACCGTTAGACCAGCTGGGTTTCCTTTATTAGCGTAGATTCCCATTCTGTAGAGCATTATCTGAAAATTGTAAACAAACTCATTTCGTTCTTATCGTAATTACTGCTCCGGCAGCGTTTTCCGTTTAATCGGAAGTTGTGAACCGCCGAGTTCACAACTGTCTCTTTTAAAAATAGAACAATTGTTTTAATTACTTTATTGTGGGCCTGGTGACTGGGTCAGGAGTATGTAACTAAACAGTGACGTGCAGAGCAAGCAAGTAAATGGATGGCATGCAAAGCAAGCAAGTAAATGAATGGCGTGCAGAGCCACCATAGAGCCACCTATAAATATATTTAGTATTAATAAATTCTACTGACACCAGACAAAAAAAGTAAATGCCGCCTAATCACTCCAAAACCCCAGCTCCGGAGCCGATCGAAGCCACCTCGGTGTCGTCTCAGCATCTCCGACCAGCGGTGTCACCGTCAGCTCAGACCAGTGGTGTCGCTGTCAGCTCAGACAAGCGGTGTCGCCAGCATCTCCGACCAGCTCAGACCAGCGGTGTCGCCGTCGGCTCAGCATCTCCGACCAGCAGTGTCACCATTTTTGTTTTACCTTCTTGAATTTGATTCGATCTGATTGTTTTGTCTAAGGCCCAATTAGTTTAAGACTCCCTTTTGTGAAGATTGTGTTTAAAATGAGTGTGATTCTTGTTTTCCCATGAAAAGTTAGAATATTTGTGCGAAAATTGCCCCTGATTAGATAATTTGTGCATTTTGTAGAAGGAAAAGAGTAGTTTGAAAATCTCTACTGTATATAAGGAAAAAAGGAAACATATTGTCTTGAAAATCTTTTACTCCTGTGTAAAAGGAATACGAAACATATTTGACTAAATCTTTTCTTTTTGCAAAAAAAAACTTGCTTCACTTTGTAGAAGTTTATTTATAGCTAATATACTAGTTTAAAACTAGTAGTACATCACCCTTCCCTTCCAATGCTGCTAGCCTTCAACTCCGTGTAGAGTTCATCAATTTAGTCAGAGTCCATGGAGCTTCCCAGCACAGGCCCAGGCACATTCAGCTTTCTGATACACCAATTTATATCTTTCCTTTTCAACCCATGTATCAGCTTCAAGATGATCTCCTCAGCAGGTTGATCATTTCCTAAAAGCTCTCTTTTGAAAGTTTCCAAATCAATGAATAGGTTTACATATCTAAGTGTAGCGATGTCTCTGATGTCTCCCGGACAATCAAGTTTTATAAACTTTTCTTTCTTATGAAACTTCTGAAGGATCTGAGGTTCTTCTACTGCAGGTCGTTCTTCAGCTATCTATGCAGGTGCGGCCCGGTCACCAGGTCCCGACATGACCGGTCCCGACACCTACACAGATAGCTGAAGAACGACCTGCAGTAGAAGAACCTCAGATCCTTCAGAAGTTTCATAAGAAAGAAAAGTTTATAAAACTTGATTGTCCGGGAGACATCAGAGACATCGCTACACTTAGATATGTAAACCTATTCATTGATTTGGAAACTTTCAAAAGAGAGCTTTTAGGAAATGATCAACATGTTGCTGAGGAGATCATCTTGAAGCTGATACATGGGTTGAAAAGGAAAGATATAAATTGGTGTATCAGAAAGCTGAATGTGCCAGGGCCTGTGCTGGGGAGCTCCCTGGACCCTGACCAAATTGATGAACTCTACACGGAGTTGAAGGCTAGCAGCATTGGAAGGGAAGGGTGATGTACTACTAGTTTTAAACTAGAATATTAGCTATAAATAAACTAGTATATTGCTACACTACAAAGTGAAGCAAGTTTCTTTTTGCAAAAAGAAAAGATTTAGTCAAATATGTTTCGTATTCCTTTTACACAAGAGTAAAAGATTTTCAAGACAATTTGTTTCCTTTTTTCTTTATACACAGTAGAGATTTTCAAAACTACTCTTTTCCTTCTACAATATGCACAAATTATCTAATCAGGGGCAATTTTCACACAAATATTCTAACTTTTTCTGGGAAAACAAGAATCACACTCATTTTAAACACAATCTTCACAAAAGGGAATCTTAAACTGATTGGGCCTTAGACAAAACAATCAGATCGAATCAAATTCAAGAAGGTATAACAAAAGAAAGAAATTTCACATTCAAGGCATTGAATTTCATAACACAAATTCAACATATCTAACCTTTCGCAAGAAGGTATAACAAAAGAAAGAAATTTCACATAAACAGGCTGATTCTTTCAGAAATTAGGCAGATCTACAAAACAAAAGGCACCAAGACTCATAACCCCCTCAAGAATCACAATCTTGTTAAATCGATTCATTATTATTTTGATTTTTTTCAAGGTTTTCTTGAATATAAAACAAAGATAAAAATAAATAGATCTAACATATACACAGATCTAGCTCATAAGACACATTTAGAGTGGAGATGGTATAATCTGGAGATTGGGGGATGGCGTGAGAAGAGAGAGGATTGAGAGGATAGATAAGGAGATGGGGCAGGCGCCTGTGAGGAGAGAGGATTCTGATCGAAGCGTGTATAGGGTTGCCTGTTGATATAGACCACCCAGTGGGCTTAATTAATTAGGGTTTAGTACGAGCAGGCCAGCTAGTGGGCTAAAAGCATACACGTCTCTTTTAAAAATAGGGCATCTGTTTTAAATACTTTATTGTGGGCCTTGTGACTGGGTCAAGAGTACACAGTTTATAAGTAATTATTGCGTTTTTTTAATACAATATTATTATTTCAATATTATTAACAATATAATTAACAAATAATTTCGTTTTTAAATAGTAATAATTCACCAGAACAAAGTTATTAATATATAATAAATTAAATAGGAAATCCAAAACACTATTAAGTAAAACCTAATAAGGATTTTATGCTTCCACAATAAACTTCGAATTACTTTTGTAATCTCCAATGTCTTTTGGTTGATAAAAAAAACGTTTCACCAATTATATCAAATAAACCACTCGACAACGAATTTGATCTGAATCGGGTCCGTTCAAATCCTTGTTGGTGACCAAAAAAAAAGAAGATTGGGAGAAGAATATGAAAATTGTGGGAAAAGATACATATATATACTTGCACTTCAGGACTTGTTTTCTAACGTAAGTTATGAATTCATGTATATATCTATCAATAGGAATTGTGTGCTTATTCTGATACTGATTGAGTGGTGACAGAGCAAGAAAACTCTACTTGCACCGACTACACTATGATGATATCATGGTTCAACTTAGTAAAATATGAATTACCTACTGAGAGAGAAAAAAAAACAAAAAAACATTTTTCATAACAAACCAAAAGGATCATTCTTGTCATTAACAAGATGACACAAGATGTAGCAATGATATTGGACTAATACTCCACTTTATCTATGAATTGAAACATGAAACGTATGCTCCAAAATAATTGTAAACTACCAGTTCGAACAAGAAGATGATTAAGAGCAAATGGCCCTATAAATATCATAGTCTAATATACGAAAGAGCTAGTCACCAATATACTGCAGTCTATTGATCACCTAGATAGAGTTCGGAAATTTAAAAGATAGCTTCCTACTCGATCATCTTAAAATCAAGGAATCTCAGCTTCAATGTTTTTTATCAGAAGCATAAACCTATCCTACTTAGCATCTTAAAAATCAAGTAATCACAAATGCAGTGCCTTTAATCAGTAGAAATCCAAACCATCCATATGAATTATTCCCAGAAATTGTCACAAGGAAAAAATGTTGATTTACATAGAATCAAAGGCAGCCTACAAAACACAAGACTTTGCACAAATTTTCACAGCTAAAAGCAATAATAAACCATAACTGAGCCCAAAACATATTCATTCCAACATTGAATGCGGTCATCAAGCAATAAAAACCAATAGCAATTAACAAACAAGAAGTGATCGTCATAATAATTCCAGAGGTATCAAAGTAAAGCCAAGTTTCAAAAGTTCATTAACACTACACACTATATAGCTCACAATAGATTAGGGGAAAAGCCCTAGACGTGAATTAACATGAAATAATTACAAGTGATTGGTTTAAAACTTACTTTCAATTTCGGTTGTTCATCGTTGGTGTATAAACTGGACAATCTCTCGTATGTGGGTTACCATCAATTGGGAAGATTTTTAGCGCCATAACCAAAACTTGAATGCCCACCAATTATTCGGCTGATTTGGCAAAGAGCGGGTGTCAAGTTGATCCTCTGGAAACCGACGTTTACTTCGACAACCTCGCTCAAATTTCCTTCCACGTCATAGCGAGTCTCGTAATTGACTTTCGGATTGGAGAGTATATTTATTGGTGAGAGTCGATTAGTCCTACGTGGCATGAGAAGTTTACCGAATAGAAGACCCATTGGAGATGCTCTTAAAGTCACTTCTCACTTGTAATTTGAAGACTACATCCATTATTTGATATACCTTAAAAATAAATGTTTACTGAAATATTATTTTCTTAACCTCAACTCTAAAAGTGATCAAATTATGGCCTCGATTTTAATTAAACGTATTTCCCAACTCTAAAAGTGATCAAATTATAGTACCAACTCTAATCTAATGTACTTTTTAGACCCAAAAGTCCCTTCCGTCAACCTTTTTGCCGAAAGTTGGTTCATTAGCACTAATAACCCAATTTTTGTACGGTGGTTTTGTCATTTTTCTCTAGCTTTTCTTACCCCTCTATAGTAAAAAATGGGGGTTGCTCCATGCAGGTCCATTTTTCTCTTGCAGGTCCACATTTTTACCATAATACTCCTAATATTGGTAAGGCAAAAAAAGGGCTTCAAATCATAAGGTTCCATCAGGGGGCATTATGGTAAAAATACGGGCCTGCAAAAGAAAAATGGATCTGCATGGAGAAATTGCTTAAAAAAACAATAAACAAACAATGAGGTTTCATTATTTTAACTTATTTGATAGTAACAGATAACTACTCTAATGGTTAGACATTAGTTGAATAGGTTTGGGATCTTACACATTAACCAAAAATAAAGTCCTCAAGCATTTTTTTTTTTTTTGCGAAACAACTTTTATGTATATCAGTTTAGTTATTGTGATAATTTCTCTGTATATTATTGTGACAATAATATGTAAGAAAATGAATAAAACATAAAATAATACTAGTGACACATATTAAGCTCTGAACTTAACTGATCTACTGATAAATTCGGGCAAACATGACAGATAATCAATGACTTAGTAATACATATTAATTGTGGAAAAAATAGTTATAAAACAACGTAAAAATGATATCGGAAGAAAGAAGAAAGTAAGAGAAAGCATATATGAATAAAAAAGAGGAAGAATAATCTAGAAGAATGAAATTAGGATGACTTGTTTAATTATCATTTTTAGTATTTTTATAAAATTGTTGTGGATTTTTGTGGAAGTGTCACGTGACAAATTGAGTGTGAGAGCCATATGGTTTCAATGGTTCTATTTTTATATATATAGTAAGAAAGTAGGGATAATATAAAAACTACTAATATAAACACTGCTAATCCTACTTCCTTGTTTATTAAAATGACTCTCTCTACTAACAACAAACTAGTATTAATTAGTATTTGTTTTACAAATTATACTCACATTAACAAAGTAATTTGCAATAAAAAGTTGAATTAGAGCATCTCCAATGCAACTTTCAATATTGAAAATGTTGATTGACACATATGATTGATTGCTACAAGAGATTAAAATCTATCTCCAATGCAAGCATCAATTAAGATGTCAGTTTGACGTGGATGCACATGTGAAGTGAAAGTGTCAAATAGACCTTCAATATATTGACACTGATGTTGAAGGCGTCGATTAGTTTGTTTACCAAATTTGTGTTCACTTTCCTTTTTACATGTAATATTACAATTAATTTGTTTACCAAATTTATTTTTACTTTTCGTTTCACATTAATATTGTAAAAACCGACGGTTGTACACTGGAGAGCAAAGTTTTGAAAACACATCTTTCAAATCTACGTCAATATGACGCTCAATCAAAAGTTGACAAATGGAAGCGAATTTTACTCGTAACCTTCTTAGCATTGGAGATGCTCTTAGTGAATCTATAGACCGCAGCCGAATGTTATCGTTGTGGAGAAAGGCCAGCAATTGACCCAGTCAAAACAAACATCCCACCAAAAAGAGGTTCGTCAAAGTCATGTTAATTTAGCAAATTTTCAGAGAAGTTACCATATTCATAATTGGTAATATGGCTGACAATTAAAATGAAGAAAAGGGAGAAGATAAAAAAACACACACGCACGCACGCACGCACAAAACCTGCACATCCATGAACTCAATATCATATATGAAGATTATACATAATTCAGTCCCTCCAAGCTAACTTAAGCTCTCTTTTTTTATTAATTAAACCTCCCAGGAGAGTCAAGGAACTGACGGAGGTGGATCACCGGTTGATTCATACGTCGCCGTTTTAGTTCTGGCCCTGCTGCTCCCGCTTCTCGTAGTAATGGTACGCCGCCGCGCCGGAGAGCACCGCCAGAGTAAGGGCTTGCGCGTGCATCCTAGTGCAACCAAAAAAAGCAAACGAAATCAGCTAAACTGCGAACAAAACCGTGTTAAACTAATTGCTACAAATTAACCGCGGAGTTTTTTTCACCTAGCGTGAATGAGCCTGATGCTGGGCTTGATCGGTGCTGATCGTGACCGCGAGCTGTAAGCAAGCGAAGCCGCCATCGCCGAAGCCCAGAGCGAGCCAATGCTCGCGAGCTTGTGGCCGGAAACCCAGGTTTTAGCAGCCTCCATGTCGGGATATTCTGGTATTCTGATTAGTTGATCGGTTTGATCGATGCTGATTGAAGTGAGCTTTGATCGAAGGGACTATATATATAGTGGAAAGGAAACGGATATGGTGGGCGGAAAAGGCTAAAAGCGCCGCCGTTAGTTTCCGGTTTTCTCGTCGAACGGACCACCGTAAATTAATATAAAACGGGAGGAAAACTGTAGATTGGCTAAACCAGTGGGTTCACTTTCCCGGTTTCACCAATCTCCGTTAGCTTGTTTGTCTTTACCGTCAAGTACTCGCGCAAATTGGCTTGGAATTTAACGGCTCCGTCTCACGTGGGAAGCATCGCACCAAACCGATCACAGTTCTGTTTACTTATCCGCTTACTCCTCACTCGACGAGTGACACGTGGTACTTCTGCATGCACAACTCGCCTCCATTTTAACAATTTTTATATGGTAACACATTTTGGGTACCAAAAACTAATAGTATATGGTGGATTTTAATTGGTTTTATTGTTTATTTTATTTCACATATATATATATATATCATATAATAATATAATGCAAGTTAATACGATGCATTAATATAAGTGATAAGTATACAATTATAAGTGGCACGTTATTTTATTTTAAATGCACGTTAAAATGGTATAAACTGCACAATTATAAGTGAAGTACTACCTTATAGTACCTGTAACGTAAAGGCTGTAATTGTAAGTATAATATAATTTTCCCATTCTAATTAACACGTCACGGGAATTGCAAATAAATCTAATGAACACTTTAATTTTTTTTGGAAATTGATGAAGTGATGATATACAAACTTTTAAGACCATTTCATTTATAAAATGACTATAGACACACATTATAACTTAAATAACACAACAATAAAATGAGCACTAAATTATTAGTGCTTTTCAAATAACTTGTTGTGATTAATTTAGTGTACCATTTCAAACTTTCTCATGCACATCATCCATTTGTCACTATTATACCATAAGCTGCACTAAAATCCAACCATTTATATTCTTATTCCGTCAGCAGCATCTGCAATGGCACCAATACAGATAAGCTTTTTTTCTTTTTTTTTTGGTAAATAATATTTATTAATATTAAACAATAGAGGTCATAATACATTTAGCTAAAACGTGAGGTTCACGTACATCATTTCTTTCTACTTTGATAATACTAATATGAAGGAACAGAAGTTTAAGACAACGAAATTCTGCGACCATTACTGCCATGCTGGAATCTGGATTCGTAACTCGTAAGCACCTTCTGAAGTATGGCCGAGTCAGTGCTTATTAAGATAGATTTATATCCTTTGTCCAGTGCTGATTTCAGACCTTGGATTATCGCTGCCAATTCAACCTCCACTGCCGTAAAAGCCTGTAAGATAGTATAATTATGGTCTTCTGCAACACCTTCAGCAAAAGAGAAGCACCATGCTGCGACTCCCAATCCTTTTGCTTTGTTGAAAGCTCCATCTGTGATCATCACGGCCTCAAACGGGGGATCCCAGTGAGACTCTTGCCCTTCATTTTGGCTGCTATCATAATCATACAAGTTCTGAGCCTCCTTTGCTATCTCATTTATCCCATCTTCTCCGTGCAAATGATTTTGAGCTCTCAAAAAACTCTTTACAAGAAACCATATCTCCATAACATTAACCCTCCTGTTTTTTCATCCAACTCTACCTCTGAAATTTCGTGCACAAAATCTTGTATCCATGGAAGTAACGAACAAGTATGTTGCGATCAAGCATCTTATTGATGAATTGCCGAAAGAGTCCGATTTCGAGTTCAAGACAGAAGTTCTTAGCCTGGCAATCGAGGCCAGCAAAAAGGAGGTTATAGTTAAGAATCTCTACCTATCCGTTGATCCGTACCAAGTCAACCGGATGAAGATCATAAGCTCCTCTCAGAAAGCTTCAGATTTCTCCGGCGGCATTACCCCGGGGGAGGTAATTCACTGGTAAAATATATTTGTCCAATTTCTTGTAATGTATAAAGTTCAAATGGAAGGTCTCTTGTAAAACCAGTGTCAATTGAGACCAGTGATAAATATTGATCTTCTCACTTTTAAACCTGATGTTTTAACCATGATCATTCAGTGTATTACTGTTGGCCTTCTCACTTTTGTATCCAATTTTCTTACTTTCAAGACTGATCTTTTACATACTAAACATGATCATTCAGTGAGACCAATTCAGAATTTGTCAAGTTCGTAATTGAAAATCAAAGTTTGTTGAAATCCCATTTTCAATACTACTATTTTTATTTAATTTTGATCATCAAACTTTACAAAAGAGGTCCAAAATTAATTACTTTTGTTCATTTAACTTTTTTTTTGATCACCTATAACATCATGCTTATTAAAGTTCGATGATAAAAATAGTTGATTGATCATAAGCAATTTCTGCAAAGTTTGATGATCAATTCTAGATATTATAATACATTTTAAAACTAGCTAGTTTTCAATTAAATTTGTATTTTGATGATCTTAAAAACTCGGAAATGAATTTTGAATGTGGTGGGTGCAGGCCATAGATACATATGGTGTTGCCGTGTTGGGAGAGTGGTTGAATCAGGGAATCCTGACTTTGAGAAAGACGACTTGGTCGCCGGATTGCTGACGTGGGGAGAATACGCCAAAATCAAAGAGGGAGGCCTGCTGAATAAATTGGATACCTCCGCCGGATTTCCTCTTTCTTACCACGTCGGAATTCTAGGAGCCTAGTATTAGTAAGACGAATTAATTCTTAAGATTAGCCAAGTTTATACAGTATATTGGGTGTTAATTTTGTTGGGCAGCTTTCAGTGGCCTCACGGCTTATGCCGGATTATTCGAGGTGTGCAAACCCAAAGCAGGGGAAAAAGTATTCATATCGGCGGCGTCGGGATCGGTCTAAGCTGTTCGGATACTACGTTGTTGGATGCGCCGGAACCCATAAATGAGATAATGATTCTAATATGTTTTATATAATCAAAATATCAAATCACCTATAAAGGGGATGTAAAATTGGTTTACTTTATTAGAATTTATAGTTTATTTCCCCAAAACAAAAGATAAATATATTTTTACTTATAACTAAATATAACAGTTTTTGTGAAATATACATTTGGTGAACCTTAAGTTTTATAAGACTAAAATGAATGTGTTTAATCATCAAAAATGAATTGATTATTCGTTTTCAGGTCTGGATATCTTGATAAACAATTAGGTGTGGACAGATTCATTTAATTAGTTTAACCAACTGTTTTTCTGTATTTGATTAGTTTGATGCAAAAACTATCGGCGGTTTCGTCACATTATTTTTTCTCTAATCAAATATGCTAAATTTTGATTAACTTTTTACATATATAGATAAACAAAAAAGATTATTGTATCTATTACGGTTGAATTCATTCTCACATATAGTTTATTAATAATAAATTATATCTTCATCAGTCAAACACGCATCTATCTTGCAAATACAAGACAGAGTACCATACTTATTTTATTCAAAGTAAATATAAATGTATCCACTCATACAAAAACAGGTGGAGGCGTTGAAGGAAACGCTTGGCTTTGACGACAATGCTGTCAATCCTGACACGAACACGTGAAACACGACACGACCGAGCCAACCCGATCTGACACGTAACCCGATTATAACCCAAAAATTATTAGGTTTAAACCCGACCCAACCCGACCCGACCTCAACCCGAATATTAATGTTAATCCAAAATTTTTTGACACGAACCCGAAAATGAACCGAACCCGACATAATACGAATCTAAAGATGACATAAACCTGAAGAACTTGACCAACTTAATCATTCATAAATAGTTAATATAATTTATGCTAAAAGAATTGAGTTATAACCTTTAACCCAACAAAATCAAATCAATAGCTTACTACAATGATTTATAGCATATAAACAGATACAATCTATTATCTACAAAAAGAATCACCAAGATCCATAAACCCTAAAGAAAATTCCAGTACTCCCCACCCAATCAAAGCCAGTTAGATCAATTGAGTTTTATACTGGTCTAATTCAAAAGTAATCTTGAAAATAAAACCAGCATAAAAATGGATTGGGAGGAATCAAATGGAGATCGGGGGATGATATGAAGATTGGGTGAGGAGAGAGAAGATGGGAGAGAGAAATATGATAGAAGTGTGTAGGCACATCTAGGGCTGCCTGTTAATATAGACGACTCTGCCAACCATTGCTTAATTAATTAGGGTTTAGTACAAGCAGGCCAGCTAGTGGGCTAAAAGCATACACGTCTCTCAGCTTCGGTATTTTCTCAATTCTCCATTACCTCCACCATATATGAGGCGTGCGTAGCTACGACCTTGCATTAGCTAGGACAGAGTATGATTAGAATAGAATAGAGTAGAATTCTTGTATCGTATTCGGCCTTTGTAGTGTTGACACTGAAAAAAATTAGCTATGACAGACTAGGATTAGAATAGCTAGAATAGAGGTCGTTGAAGTGTTGTCATTAAAAAAACGACGACCGAATAGAACAAAGTAGAATTCATGTATCATATTCGGTCGTTGTAGTGTTGAGTGTTGACACGGGAAAAAATCAGCTACAACAGACTAGGATTAGAATAGAATAGAGTATGATTCTTGTATCAAATTCGGTCGTTGAAGTGTTTTCATTAAAAAAACGACTACCGAGCTCATCAAATGATCATAGATCACAGATCACCGGAGCTTACCTCACTTGTTCTTTAGATTGGTTCATATTTATTGTTTGGGATATGGACTCGGGTCGGAAAGGGAAAGGTGGTTTCAGATTGTTTTGATTTTCTTTTTATTTGTAGAATTTGGAATTCTAGCCATTTAAAAGTGTTGGGGAGGTTGTAACCACCAACAATAAAGTTTGGGTTGCTATTGATGAGGTTTGGTCCGTGTTGAGTTTTGAGTCGTTTTAAGGTTCGGATTCTATGGTAGCGTGGTGGTGACGGACGTAAGTTTTGGGTCGTCAGTAGTGTAATTGTGATAACATGGCAGTAAGGTGGTAGTGATGACTGATGAGGAGAATAATTGGTAGAATGAACACTAAAAATACAAATGTATTTTCTAATTTTGCCTATAAATTTATGAGTCATATGAAACTCTACCTCATTATGTATGAGACTTTCTCATATAAATATCTCACATAATTAAATCATTTATTATCGAAATTTATAAACTTATGAATCATATGGTATTTAAAAAAGACTAAATTATTTTTTAGTTGAGAAATGCTGGCTTATGTGGATATTATTGATAGAGAGTTTGCTACTTGTTGGAACAAACTATCTTACTAACCGGGGCAAACAAGGTTTAAAACATTGGTTGACATAATAATGTTCTTCATCAAGAAATGATGGCTGATACAACGTAGCTCCGCAGTAGAGATGTCACAAATAAATTGATATTAATGTAGGCTTTACACTATCTCAAGTAACAGATGCAATGCGCCTATGTTTTTAGAAAGTCTAATTCATTGAAGCACACATGAACAAAGAAACTACGAATATCTCTATGAAGGCTCGGAATTTGATTTGAATGAATTTTATGAATTATGGAACTGCCTATCAAGATCAATGGTAGAGATATACTTTTTTTTTTTTGAAAATAGCACCATCTCATACATCTACGACTTTATGATGGGTGGCTTGTGTTGGGTTAACCATAATTATCCCAAACTTCATGCAGATAGGAAAGAATATAATATTAATTTTTTTTAGTAGCCGCCAACATTGATCACTTGGGCACTTTTTAGCCCCAACAATAAAAGTGTCTAATTCCTATCCCCAACATAATAATTGATCCAAAATCCCCGCTAGAACTCGTACCCGGAAACTCCGCTTGCACCGTCACAACCTACTGCTGGAAGTTCGTGTGTTTCCTGGAGGGATATGAAGGTTTACCTTTGGCTCTTGGAATTGTCGTTGGTGCTGCTGGATTAGGATTACTAGCATTCACGGAGGTAATTACCCCTCAGCCAAAAAGATCATCTTTTGTGACATTTTTAGAATTCCTTACATTTTAAAGGAAACAAAAAAGTTGCAAATCAGAAAACAGACATACTTCAGAGCATCAGGAATGACCATCCTCTTGATCTTGTCATAAGGAGGAGGAACAGTGGAACACCTTCGTAAACCTTGAGCCTAGCCAGCGCTGCAGCACCTCTCCTAGCTAGTCTTGTGCTAAAACACAAACACAGACATAAAAATAAATGCAACAAATATCAAAACTGATAACATACATGAAGAAATGAGTAATTTGGAATGAGAGATTAGGAAATTTTGGGATGAACCCCATTCATCCAATATGAGCAAAGCATGAGTTCTTACAAGCTAATAAAAGGGTTTATCTAAAGACAACTAGGAAATGACTATTATATCCTTAGTACAATAATTATATTACTAACACCCCCCCTCAAACTCACGATGCTACAACAATGAGCATTGAGAGTTTGTCAGATAAGAAACGGAAGCGCGCAGCCGAGTGAGCCTTCGTGAACAAATCAGCAATCTGAAGAAAGGAGGGAACAAAAGGCAATGAGATCGTACCAAGCTGCAAGTGATGACGCGTGAAATGGCAATCAATCTCAATGTGTTTGGTTCGCTCATGAAAGACGGAATTGCGTGCAATGTGAATGGCACTCTGGTTATCACAATGCAATGGAGTATGTCTTGAAAGTTTGATGCCAAAATCAGACAGTAACCAACGCAATTAAACAATCTCAGCTGTAGTCGAGGCCATGGCATGATACTCAACTTCTATAGAAGAGCGAGAAATGACATCTTGCTTCTTACTCTTCCAAGAAATAAGGGAGTCGCCAAGAAAGATACAGAATCTAGTAGTGGACTTGCGATCCTCAACATCACCAGCCCAATCAGTATCAGAATAATCACACAAATCCAAAGATGAAGATGAAGGAAAGAGGAGACAACTAAACTGGGTGCCCCGAAGATATATGAGAATGCGAAGAACGGTACCCCAGTGAACAGATGTAGGAGCAGTGACAAACTGACTAACCACATGTACAGCATGCGCAATATCAGGGCGAGTGACTGTAAGATAAATCAAGCTACCAACCACTGTACGATAAAGGGTGGGATCCGGAAAATGAATCCCATCATCCGAAGAGTAGTGAGCATGGGTCTTAAGAGGAGTGTCAACCGTCTTATTATCAGTAAGACGTGCACGATCAAAAATATCGGATATGTACTTTGATTGAGACAACAGATAACCCTTTGAAGAAGAGGCAACCTCAATACCCAAAAAATAACGGAGCACGCCCAAATCTTTCATAGCAAAATAATAAGCCAAATCACGCTTCAACAATTCAATCCCCTCAATATAATCTCCAGTAATAATCATATCATCAACATACAAAGAAAGGAAAATACGACCATTTCTTGTATGTTTGATGAACAAGACAAAATCATAAGAGATGGGACGAAAGCCAAGAGAGGATATCACAGTGGAGAATTTCTCAAACCAAGCTCTAGGAGCTTGTTTGAGTCCATATAGAGACCGGCGAAGCCTACAAACATGCCCTGGTTCGTGTTCAACACCGGGAGGAGGAGTTATCTAAACCTCCTCGTGAAGATCATCATACAAAAACACATTCTTAACATCCATCTGTGAAATCTTCCACTGAGAAACAGAGGCAACTGCAATCATAGTACGAATGGTAGTCATCTTGGCAACAAGGAAAAAAGTCTCATCATAATCCATTCCATGCTCCTGTGAATAATCCTTGGCAACTAGGCGAGCATTGTATCTCAACAGATCCATCAGACTTAGTCTTAATCTTATAGACCCAACGAGAACTAATTGTATGTTTACCCAAACGTAAGGGTACCAAATCCCAAGTGTGAGTATGATGCAGGGTAGCGAGTTCCTCAGCCATAGTACACTGCCAAAGAGGGTCAACAACAGCCTCTTTATACTACTTGATGGACCCTTACTTACCCTTTTTAAGCCGAACCCATTCGGCCTTACCTTTTGTAGCCAAACTTTTCCGGCCTTTACACTTTCTAGCTGAACTTTGCCAGCCTTACCCTTTGAAGCCGAACTTTTCCGGCCTTACTCTTTTTAGCCGAACTTTGCCGGCCTTAGCCTTTGAAGCCGAACTTTGCCGGCCTTAGCCTTTGAAGCCGAACTTTGCCGGCCTTACCCTTTGTAGCCGAACTTTGCCGACATTACCCTTTTTAATTAGCCGAATTCTTCCGGCCTTATCCAGCCGAACTATTCCTGCTCTTAAAACCTACTACTTTCCCACCTCGATCGTACTACTTTTCCGGTCCAAATTTGCTGGATTTACCCTTACCCTTACAAGCAGAACTTTGATGGCTTTACCCTTTGCAGGAGAACTCATTCCGACCTTACCCTTTCTAGCCGAACTTATTCCGACCTTACCTTTTTTAGCTGAACTCTTTCGGCCTTACTCTTTTCCAGCCGAACTCTACCGGTCTTATTGATGCTAATTGAAGACTTCTGCACTCTCTGACACTAATTCCATGATCTTCTTCGCAAGTTGGACACTCTTGATCATCGTGCTCCAACTTGAGGGAGAGTATTGAGGAATATGGTAAGTAGATTTAGTCATATTGTTATATTAGGAATATAGACTAGAATATCATTTTCCTATTATACTTTGTATTGTATTGTATCTGTCCCACATCGGAAGACGGAAGGTTAGAACCTCCGATCTATCCCTATAAATACTGTAATCATTCTCATGGATCCTTTTATATACAATATTATTCCTTGTATATATTTTATATTTTATCATCTACTCTCTATTTTCACTGTACATTCGAGGCAAGTGTTGCAAGGACATTCTTGATACCAAGAGCTGTGGTAGTTATCGCTTCATTGTATTTCTTACAATGTTGGGGTTTCAAGTGCTTTTGTTTTTGATTTCTGGATTTGGGGTTATGTTGGAGTCTGATGTACACCTAATTATACTTTTCCTTGTTGTTCACTACTCCTATTGACAAAAAGATGAAGTTTAGTGATGCAGAGCTTTTTTTTGTCTATAATTCAGAAATGGGTTTATCTATAATTCAGATCTTGCCGCTGCTTTTGGTTTCCTTCTCTGATCAAGTTATGGCTTCCCGTGCAATGATTTCTCAGATGACCGTGAAGCTTATTTTGACCTTCTTTTTAAAGGTTTGTATTGGAGTTATTTTGTTCTAGGTGTCTCTGTTTGTGCGCTGTAAAAGCCTTTTACATTTACCAGCGAAATCTATTAGTATTAATTCTAAATGACAAAAGGTTCTTGCTCAAGCTGGTACCATATGCATGCTTTCCTTGACAATGGTTTATTTCATTTTCATTTTTCTACCGGATGGTCCATTAGATCAATGAAATACTGGGTGATTTGGTTAATGTAATAGTAGTATAAATATATACTAAAAAGTTTGACTGATGACGATTGTGAGAAGGAAGAAATTAAATGAGCAAATATTGAAATCTCTTCGGCTCGTATTGTTCCAACTCCCTATATTCTTTATTTAATATATTTTAATAATTAAATTTAAAAATGTATTATTATTTTCGATAATGTATAGTATAAATCTGATGTGGTGGTAATGTGAGTGGTAGGGTTGGTGAAGTACGTGAGAGGAGATTAATAGTTTATATTATAATTTTTTGCAAAATAGGAAAAGTGTAAATCTTTTTAAAACGAACCAAAAGAGAAATTAGTTACATCGACGAATATATTATATATAGTTTCTTTTGAGATTGTTATTTTTAGGCCCTTGCAGACTACCCACCACACTAATGACTTTTCGACGCTTCATCCAAATCCCTAGGAGAGGGTCGAGTGGAGTCTTACTGATACCATGGTGTCATGGTGATACGAAGGCCTTTCTTCAGAGCTCTCTACTGTATATATTGTTAGCTCTGCCCATGTTTTATGTTACTTTTCTACTGTATATATTGTTAGCTCTGCCCATGTTTTATGTTACTTTTTTCATCAAAGCCCGGTGAATTTCTATTCACATATCAGTTTTTTCCTAACTATGACAGATTTTTTCATTGACTTTCCTTAAAACCTGGGAATAAAGCAGAAACATACAACTGCAAGAAAGCCATGAAACCAGGGATTAAGAGGAGGTGGCAGTATGGCCCACCTACAAACATTAAAACTAATTCTTCTTCTTGTAAAATTATTCTAAATTTTACCTTCTTTATTTTCCTGACTTTGATTATATAAATTGAACCGGGGTCAATTATACTTTGTATTACTATTGCATTTCTAATCTCTATATTATTAAGAAGGAGAAACCGTGCGGAATTAATTGTTTGGAAACATTACATTTTCATTTTAAATAATAATTTGCAAATCAAATTGAATGTTATACATAATTTGCACACATATATGTATATTATACTACAAATTTAGTGTTAATTAAAAATAGGAAAAATATTAATATAGAGATCCAATTTGAATATTAATATCATGGTAATTAATTGAAGTGGGATATGAAAGAAGGCGATGTGGAAATTTGAATGAGTTTTTTTATGATAGTTGAGTGAGTTGTTTGTAGGGTTTTTCCGAGGAGTTTTTGGATAAAACTTATACATTGAATTTCATGTATCATACATCCATTTCTCACAATTTTTCTAATAAAATCTTCTTTACAAACCTCCAACATTCCATCTCAACTATCATAAAACTCACACACATTTCCACATCACTTTATCTATGTCTCACCACTATTTATTTATTATTAATGTCATTATTTATCATTCCTCTACATCATTATATTATGTTTATCTATATTATTAAGTTATATAAAATGTTTCATTTCTAATTGAAAATTATTATTATAGTTTAACGGTTTTTCTGACGAGTGCCCGTGGTCATGGGCACTCGTTAACATGGATAAGATTGCATGGATAATTGTGTGGATGAGATTGCATTAATAGTTGTGTAGTTAACATTGATAAGTACAGAATTAATTAATTACGAACATCTATGCATTAGTTGGGTATGAATGCATTTAATTTATGTTGTAAATACATTTATTTGTTTTAATTGCTTTATATTTACTATGTGCTCTGTTTCTTTTATGTCTATTTTCATGTGGTAAAATGTTTCTATTTTTATCTATTCGATATATTATATCTATTTTTGTCAATTACTAAATACTTACCATTGGATTCAATTTACGGATAATTATATCAAGGATAATGATTATTCACTGTACACATATTTAAATTTTACAATTACGGATAATAAATGTATGCATACAATTTAGTGGTTATATTTTAGTTTTTATAAACTCACCAAATATTTCAACAAGTTTTCAAGATAAAAATAAATAGATCTAACATATACAGAGATCTAGCTCATAAGACATTTAGAGTGGAGATGGTATAATCTTGGAGATTGGGGATGGCGTGAGAAGAGAGAGGATAAATAAGGAGATGGGGCAGGCGCCTGTGAGGAGAAAGGATTCTGCCACCCAGTGGGCTTAATTAATTAGGGTTCAGTACGATGTTGTGATCCCGTGGATCGCAACTCCGATTAACCGTAAAAGGCTGCCGAAGCAGCTTGATTGAATAAAACGATAACAAGTTTGATTACAAATTTCTTAGCTAAAACGAAATGGAAAGGAAAGTAATCCCTAAATAACAAAATTAGGAATCCTAGCCCATCCAGCTCACTAACGCCGTTGCCATACTTTAACCGCAGTTAGTTGTATCCAAATTACCACAATGCCCTCCAATAGGTTTGAATCACAACATTAATGTTGTGATTCCATAAAGTTCCAGGGGTATTTTGGTAATTTGACAGAAGTCAAGGGGGAGAACAGTTAGTTGACTGGAGTGGTTGGACCGTTGAACCAGGGTTTCCTATATAGTGTAGATATTCCATTTCGTTGCAGATAATCTGAAATATTGTAAACCCATTTGACATTTTCGTATTCGATTTACTGCTCTGCGGTGATCCACCGGGATCACAACATACGAGCAGGCCAGCTAGTGGGCTAAAAGCATACACGTCTCTATTGTGATTTGAAATAGAGCAGCAAGGGTATTATGGTAATTCTGCATGAAGAGCTGTTCATTGACCGGTTCTTGACCTTGGCGGTTAGACCGTTAGACCAGCTAGGTTTCCTTTATTAGCGTAGATTCCCATTCTGTAGAGGATTATCTGAAAATTGTAAACAAACTCATTTCGTTCTTATCGTAATCACTGCTCCGACAGCGTTTTCCGTTTAATCGGAAGTTGTGAACCGCCGGGTTCACAACAGTTGGTATCAGAGCGGCGATTCTCCGGCCGAATCGATGGATACGTATATCGGAATCAAGTTTGGGGCAGATCCGTATTGGGAGATGCCGACCTTCGAGGTTTTCGATCAACCATCGACGGTATCGGAGTCTGCACGGGCAGACGGGAATCACGACGGGCTCGGCGATGCGATCAAGTTTGAGCGTCGGCCGGTCACCGGAGATGACCGCGGAGGTACTGGATTTGACAACTACGGTGACTACAAAGTGATTAACAGGAAAGGGCGATCACCGGCGACGGAATTGCAAGGTGAATGTGATTGCGATGGCTCGAGTTCGGATCCTATCGGCTTGAAACAATCGGTGACTGAAGGTAACTACGGCGACACAGAGCGCGTGCAATCCTCGGCTCATCTCCGGCGGAAAGCATCGGTTACGATAGCTTGGGAGGGGACAATGATTTTGAGCAGTCGTGGTGCGAATATGAGGTTCAATCGATGAACTTCTCCGGATGCGATTCCATAGGCGAATTGGAGAGAGTGGATTTAGAGCAATTTCCGGCGGCTCCGTACCTGCAAAATCTGACGGAAGCAGAACAGTTGTGGTATAGTTATGATGTTCAATCAAACTTGTCATGCTATGGATCTCCATCGATGGAGTTTCGACACTAGGGATGGCAATGGATTGGATATGGATTGGATTTGACAATATCCATATCCATATTCGCTTGTTGGTGTCTAAATCCGTATCCGATCCAAATCCGTTTGATCTAAAATATTAACATCCGAATCCATATCCGCTAAATCCATGGATATCCGTGGATATCTATATCCACATATGAATTACAATTTATACAATGATGAACAAATTCCACAATAAGTTTTATAAAAATTCATGAAATTAAAATTGTAATCAAGTGATTCAAAGTACACAATGTGCTAAAAACAAATACGTGGAAAAACAAATTCAAGTTCCCAAAAAATACATAACTCAGTTCAAAGTATAAGTTTCTTTCTTTTTTCCTTCATTTATTCTTCCAAACGAGTGAATTGGTAGGGTTAGAAGATTATATGTCAGTATCTAACCATAGGTGATTTTTTATATTTTTAATTTAATTTTAATTATTTAATATATTATTAAATATATATTATATATTAAATGGATCCATGGATTGGATATGGATATTTACGACAAAATCCATATCCAAATCCGCTCCGCAAGCAATAAATCCGTATCCGATCCATATCCGTTGGATTTCATTTTTTAACATCCATATCCGTCAAAAATGGATTTAAATCCATGGATTTGGATTGGATCGGAAATCCATTGCCATCCCTATTCGACACAAATTCCCAGTGGTTGAGCAAAGCACATGATGTGACTATCAGGCGCCAAGATTTCATCGAGAAGTTGTAGTGGAGGAGCAGTTTAGGCCGACGAGTTGGGGAGAATTGAGTTAGAAATTCGCCGGTAGAGGTTAGTTCTGTTCACGACCGATTCTGGAATTCTTTTCCCCGCATTAAAAGTAATTGTGTTACATTTTCTAAAGAGCTCAAACATAAGGGAAATTGGAATGATAGAACTGGTAATGTGTATGATGAAATGTTTAGTGGTACTAGGGATATACAGAGGCCTAGAAATGATAACATGCTAGAACTGTCAATGTTTTGTGGGGATAATCCTTCTAAGTGGTTTAGAGAATGCGAGAAATGCTTCTGTAATTTTTATATGACTGATCAGAAGAAAATTGAGACTGCTGAAATGTACCTAGAAGGTAGAGCTGAGATTTGGTACAAGTATGAGACTTACTTTAGAAAAATCAATAGATGGGATGCTTTTAAGGCAACTGTACTTAGGAGGTTTGATGTGCAATCTGGTAATGAATTGTATGAGGAAGATTCTGCATTGGTTGCTAAAAGTGATGTTGATGATGATATGAGGAAACTGCACATTGAAACTGATGTTAGTAGTGCTCTTATGGATGTTGAAAGTTTATGCACTGTGGAAAACACTCGTGTCCTAGAAGACTGTGATAAAGTGGAAATCTATACGGAGTCCATAATAGAAGATGTTCCTGTCCATAGCTATGACCCGGGCGTATGTGAAGTGTTAAAGTTCTAATTGGGATTTTCATGTAGTGTTCTCGTTGCTCAGGCCTGTAAACCTGCGTGGACAGAACAAAGGTCAGACAGGCCGGCTTATGCCTGCGCCTGCTCCGACGATCAAATCAGAGGTGAAAACCATCGTTCTGATCGGGATATTTGGTAGGGATGAGCAGTGAACTTAACTGTTCTGGTCATCGGTCTGGTCCTATTTATAGCCATTTGAGCTGCCGACATCGAACAGTATACTCCGCTACAGTGCTTGGACTCGTCCGTGGGCTGGAACATGGTCCAGTCCAGCTTGGGCCTTCTGCTTGGACCTTTGACCATTCCAGGGAATAGTACCATATTTATCATGAAGCATTGGTGATGGATTTACCATCATTTTCCAGGGAGAATGTAGTCGATTGGATTCGTAAAATAGAGGAGATATTCAACCTAAAATCAGTTCCGGTGAGTCAGAGAATTGCGTTGGTTCAACCTTGTTGGGAAGATCCGTTGGTTATCGGATGGTACAAGCAGCACACTAAATGCCCAGATTATGTGGACTGGCAGGAATTTTGTGATATGGTCATTTATAGATTCGGCTCCATTGAAGAAGGGGATGAACTCGAATTGCGAAGGGAAGCTGAACTTGCAATGCGAAGGGTTACTGAAGCTTTGAATGCCAGAAAAGAATAAATCCATGAATGTTCGGGTATAACGGTAATGGGGGATGAAAAGTCAGAAACTAGTTCTTCCACTTCAATTCTAGCAGGTGAGGATTTATGTGAGATTTCAGAAAAGGATAAAGGTGATAATGCTGAAATGGTGGAATGTTCAAAGTTCTCTGATGCTTTTGTGAATTTTAAAGAGAATGGTGGTCATGTAACTCCTTCTTCTGAATCTGTGATGACACTTTCCTCAAAGGATAACGAATGGTGGTCAAGTATGATGATAATGAATCTGTGATTATAGCCAATAGTTATACGGTGTGTTGGGATGATGGTGATGAATCTGTGATGACACTTTCTTCAAAGGATAACTCTCATGGGGGTGTTGGTTCTGTTATGTGCTACGACCCGGGAATATTAGAGTATCTTCTGGTTTTATTTGATGAGGAAGTGAATTACTCGAACGATTTGCACAGCTCAGTGGTTGTTGATGATATAGATGAATGTTATGTTGAATCTGGTATTATAATTGAGTCTGGTACTGAATTCTTATGTGATAAGGCTTTAAACTTCATGGGAGAGAAATCAGCTTCAAAGTTTGATACTGGACACTATCTTGCTTGGAAACAATTAGGCGACCCTGGTGTATTAAAAAACAATGATGATTTTCTGATTGAGAGTAGAGAATTGGCTGATAGTAATAAGGAATTTGTTAATGTCAGGCCCTTTGATCCCGGTATATTAATGACTTTTTCTGGTGGTTTCAAAAGTGATATTAGTTTTAATTTGAAGAGAACCAGTGAGAATGCTAATGCGAGAGGAATTTATGGTCACAGCAGTGCTACAAGCTTGTGTTTAAATGTGCTTGTGTTTTACTGGAAGCTTGAGAAACTGGGTAGTGCTTTCCATGAAATTATCTTAAATGAAGCCATCAGCATAAAATTTCATGCACCTTGGATTGTAAGGGTGAGTACATTTAAAGGTGGAACTTTAGGCTACAAAAGTCTTGTGAAGTTCGAATTTCCTGAAGCGTAAAATGGTTTAGTTTCATTGTGTAGTGTCTGTGTCGAAATGGAGAAGACGAAACCTGCATCGATATTAATTTTCCTAATTTTAGAGCTTGAGGACAAGCTAAGGTTTAAGAGAGTGGGATCGGTATACATCAGGGATTTGTTAACATTTGGAGTAGAGTATTTGATGTTCTTGGAGTCAAAAGGTCTTGGAAGCTTATGGGATCTTGATGAATTAAGGGTTTCTGGAATGTCAGAGAACGGCCTTGTTGCTGCAATTATTCACAGACTTGAGGTACAAGGTGTTACTCTGAGATAAGAGGTAGAATATTTGGGAATGCTCAAGTCATTCGTTATCGAAGTATATGAAATTACAAGTTCTGAACAGCATGGATACAGAAAGACAAATGTGGTGATGATTAACTTTGAAGTGCAGCATCATGTATGTCTGGTTGTAATTGACTCCGGTGAGAGGCTTGGAGATGAAGTATCAGTTGGGAAAGAAAAAGGAAATAGAGATAATGGTTTGAGGAAACTTGAGAAGGTAAGGAAAACAGATCTCTTTTCAACATTCTCACAAAGATTGTATTGGGAAACATTCTTCTTGGGAACAGAGGCGGACGTAGCTTAGAGCAAAGGTGGCAATTGCCACCCAAAAATTATTAATTTTTAGGTATTAAATTTTAAAATTTATCATTTTGCCCCACAACTTTTGTGAAAATACACATAATTAGTCTGCTTTTTGAAGTCATTCAAGGATATTTAATTGAATTGAAAAACATTTTCTATAATATACATATTTTTATTTGATGTATTTGTATTTAAATTGTTGCATTTTAAGTTATCGCTTGTGCAATGAAATGAAAAAATAAATTAGTCCCACTGCTCTTGAAATCCTGGAGAAGCCGTATGGAGAACGCCTATACCCCGAGATATTCTCAAACGTGCCGCCAACAGTGAGGGAAATTGGGTGGCACCAAAAAATATGAGACTAAGATATGTAGGCTTGGATTGTTGTACAGTGAAGCTGGAGGCACGAATTACAGAAATGAAGCGGAAAAGAATTACAGAGTTGCTGCTCAAAGTCGAAGCGAAACTGTTCATCGGTTCAGTTGGTGGAAAATTGTTTGGTGTTGTTTTGTCAGAATTAATCATACGCAAGGTTGCTTACAGAAACAATCAAAAGTGAATTCAACCTCTGGTGCACAAGATACAAATGGTGAGAGAAAAGTTGAATTTGACTTCAAAAGGATTCACAGTATTTGATCCAGGCATTTCGTTTGCATTAAAATCAAGGAGGGATTTTCTGGAAATAGTGATGATTTTTTAGCTTGAGGACAAGCTATTTCTTAAGGAGGAGGGAATGTTGTGATTTGAAATAGAGCAACAGCAAGGGCATTGTGGTAATTCTACATGGAGAGCTGTTCATTGACCGGTTCTTGACCTTGGCGGTTAACCGTTAGACCAGCTGGGTTTCCTTTATTAGCGTAGATTCCCATTCTGTAGAGGATTATCTGAAAATTGTAAACAAACTCATTTCGTTCTTATCGTAATTACTGCTCCGGCAGCGTTTTCCGTTTAATCGGAAGTTGTGAACCGCCGGGTTCACAACAGTCTATTTTAAAAATAGAACAATTGTTTTAATTACTTTATTGTGGGCCTGGTGAATGGGTCAGGAGTATGTAACTAAACAGTGGCGTGCAGAGCAAGCAAGTAAATGAATGGCGTGCAAAGCAAGCAAGTAAATGAATGGCGTGCAGAGCCACCATAGAGCCACCTATAAATATATTTAGTATTAATAAATTCTACTGACACCAGACAAAAAAAGTAAATGCCGCCTAATCACTCCAAAACCCCAGCTCCGGAGCCGATCGAAGCCACCTCGGCGTCGGCTCAGCATCTCTGACCAGCGGTGTCGCCGTCAGCTCAGACCAGCGTGTCGCCGTCAGCTCAGACTAGCGGTGTCGCCGTCAGCTCAGACAAGCGGTGTCGCCAGCATCTCCGACCAGCTCAGACCAACGGTGTCGCCGTCGGCTCAGCATCTCCGACCAGCAGTGTCGCCCTCGGCTCAGCATCTCCAACCAGCAGTGTCACCATTTTTGTATTACCTTCTTGAATTTGATTCGATCTGATCGTTTTGTCTAAGTCCCAATCAGTTTAAGATTCCCTTTTGTGAAGATTGTGTTTAAAATGAGTGTGATTCTTGTTTTCCCAGGAAAAGTTAGAATATTTGTGTGAAAATTGCCCCTGATTAGATAATTTGTGCATTTTGTAGAAGGAAAAGAGTAGTTTTGAAAATCTCTACGCTATATGAGGAAAAAAGGAAACAAATTGTCTTGAAAATCTTTTACTACTGTGTAAAAGAAATACGAAACATATTTGACTAAATCTTTTCTTTTTGAAAAAAAACTTGTTTCACTTTGTAGCGTAGCAATATACTAGTTTATTTATAGCTAATATACTAGTTTAAAACTAGTAGTACATCACCCTTCCATTCCAATGTTGCTAGCCTTTACCTCCGTGTAGAGTTCATCAATTTGGTCAAGGTCCATGGAGCTTCCAAGCACAGGCCCTGGCACATTCAGCTTTCTGATACACCAATTTATATCTTTTCTTTTCAACCCATGTATCAGCTTCAAGATGATCTCCTCAGCAGGTTGATCATTTCCTAAAAGCTCTCTTTTGAAAGTTTCCAAATCAATGAATAGGTTTATATATCTAAGTGTAGTGTTGTCTCTGATTTCTCCCGGACAATCAAGTTTTATAAACTTTTCTTTCTTATGAAACTTCTGAAGAATCCGAGGTTCTTCTACTGCAGGTCGTTCTTCAGCTATCTGTGCAGGTGTCGGGACCGGTCAAGTCGGGACCAGGTGACCGGGCCGCACCTGCACAGATAGGTGAAGAACGACCTGCAGTAGAAGAACCTCAGATCCTTCAGAAGTTTCATAAGAAAGAAAAGGTTATAAAACTTGATTGCCAGGGAGACATCAGAGACAACACTACACTTAGATATGTAAACCTATTCATTGATTTGGAAACTTTCAAAAGAGAGCTTTTAGGAAATGATCAACCTGCTGCTGAGGAGATCATCTTGAAACTGATACATGGGTTGAAAAGGAAAGATATAAATTGGTGTATCAGAAAGCTGAATGTGCCAGGGCCTGTGCTGGGGAGCTGCCTGGACCCTGACCAAATTGATGAACTCTACACGGAGTTGAAGGCTAGCAGCATTGGAAGGGAATGGTGATGTACTACTAGTTTTAAACTAGTGTATTAGCTATAAATAAACTAGTATATTGCTACGCTACAAAGTGAAGCAAGTTTCTTTTTGCAAAAAGAAAAGATTTAGTCAAATATGTTTCGTATTCCTTTTACACAGGAGTAAAAGATTTTCAAGACAATTTGTTTCCTTTTTTCTTTATACACAGTAGAGATTTTCAAAACTACTCTTTTCCTTCTACAATATGCACAAATTATCTAATCATGGGCAATTTTCACACAAATATTCTAACTTTTTCTGGGAACACAATCTTCACAAAAGGGAATCTTAAACTAATTGGGCCTTAGACAAAACAATCAGATCGAATCAAATTCAAGAAGGTATAACAAAAGAAAGAAATTTCACATTCAAGGCATTGAATTTCATAACACAAATTCAACAGATCTAACCTTTCGCAAGAAGGTATAACAAAAGAAAGAAATTTCACATAAACAGACTGATTCTTTCAGAAATTAGGCAGATCTACAAAACAAAAGGCACCAAGACTCATAACCTCCTCAAGAATCACAATCCTGTTAAATCGATTCATTATTATTTTGATTTTTTTCAAGGTTTTCTTGAATATAAAACCAAGATAAAAATAAATAGATCTAACATATACACAGATCTAGCTCATAAGACACATTTAGAGTGGAGATGGTATAATCTGGAGATTGGGGGATGGCGTGAGAAGAGAGAGGATTGAGAAGAGAGAGGATAGATAAGGAGATGAGGTAGGCGCCTGTGAGGAGAGAGGATTCTGATCGAAGCGTGTATAGGGTTGCCTGTTTATATAGACCACCCAGTGGGCTTAATTAATTAGGGTTTAGTACGAGCAGGCCAGCTAGTGGGCTAAAAGCATACACGTCTCTTTTAAAAATAGGGCATCTGTTTTAAATACTTTATTGTGGGCCTTGTGACTGGGTCAAGAGTATACGGTTTATAAGTAATAATTGCGTTTTTTTAATACAATATTATTATTTCAATATTATTAACAATATAATTAACAAATAATTTCGTTTTTAAATAGTAATAATTCACCCGAACAAAGTTATTAATCCTAGAGTAATATGTAATAGTTATTGGGTTGTTTCTTGGTTTCTCTCCTCTCTGTGTGTATTCCCGTTTTTAACCCCCACTAACCGTAAACGACGTCGTTTTATCCTCTACATCCGGAAGATCCTAGAATTCCGTTAGGCTTCTTCTTACTTTTTCCCAAATCCGTAGTTTAATCGGATTCTACCATCGTTGCATGCTTACCATGCTGTTATTGAATCAAGATTTTGTGGGAGGTATGAAGAGGTTTTCCGGGCCACCTTTTTCAGGGTCAGGAGAAGGTAGATGAAGTCTTGGGTATAATCAACATCGTCGGATTCCTTGTCGGTGTACTGGGCTCTCCATTATTTAAGAACTCTCACGGCTTTTTTTCACCGTCTTTATGCTCACTCTGGTTTCCTCGGGAGGAATCGAGGAAGCCATGGCACGGCTGTGTACAGCTGCGCTTGCGGGGAAGAGCGGCGATATTGGCGTTCAGGCTTTAAGCACCGTACATCGCAGAATAGTGATGAACAGATCGAAACCCCAGCCCCCAGATCGAAAATGGAGGCTGCTCCGTGGTGGTCGATTCCGTTGCTGGATTCCGATTTAGAGTCAGATTTTGCTGTTAGTCCGATTTTGTATTCAACTGCAGTAATTGAAAGTGGATTTTGAAAGTTAGACGAATTTTTGCGGAGCTCGGTGGTGGTGACGATGAAGCGGTGCAGGAGAGTGGGTCGGACGGCATTGGGCAATGTTTGCAAATAATATATCTCTACATAACTAAAAATATCTCTCACTTAATGCTCTGATTATGCGGAGAAGCTTAAGATGATCACTTCATTCAGAGTTTGTAGTAGCTGAAGAGTCAAGCTGTAATGCTTTAAATTTCCCCATCTTTTTCCATGTCACCTTCCAAGTTTCCAACAGACCATCCTTGCTCCGCTCCCTTCCATTGGTACGACTGTTTTTTTAATTTCATATTTCCATTTTGCGAGATTTCTTCGTGCTGTTTAGTGATCAGAGAATCAATAATTCCTTGTGTTTATGTAATTTTCATGTTGTCTGCCTGTTTGTTATCATGAATTCATTTCAGATTTAGTTTGTTAGGGCTGAGTAAATGAGATAAATCGGATGATCTTGTTGTTAATTATGGTCTCTTCCATTGTTTAATAGCTTATTTAAAACACAAGGAACTGGATGTTTTTTCACATCTTTACCTATTTGAGATTAATTATGCACTTAGATGTTATCAATGTCAATTTTCTAGGACTATGTTGCTGGATGTTGAGATTAATTATGAACTTACATAAGGAACTGGATGTTTTATGTGACTATGTTGCTGACTTCGTATATTATATAATCTATAGACTAGATGTTGTGAGCTGTAATTTAGTTTCTCTGATGTTAGGCTTTTATGTCACTCTCTCTCTATTTACCATTTTTCTTATATAGTTTTTAAAACGTTTTTGTTTACTTCTGTTGAATTTGGTCCGGATGAAGTAGATTAATATGGCAATTGGTTCAGTCATTTTGGATTAGCACATAAAGCATACAACTTGCTAAGTATTTTACGGACATAACGTGGTACTTGAAAGATTATATGTCAAATGCACTGATTTTTTTATTGAATCATCTGAACTTAAAATTAAGTGCTGCTGATGAGGATGACAACGTCCAATAATTTATGCCAGTATTTAGTGTACACTTCTTTAGGATTAAGCCATTGTACGAATCGATCCTTATTCCCTGCTTCAGATGACATACTTGGATGATTTTAGGTAAAATACAGAATTATAGTTGAATTCCATGTTCCTGTTATGTTATTAGAGTTGTGCACACTGCAAATTAGCAGCACAATATACCTTCTTCTGGTGACACGTGATTACTTTGATTTAGTGTTTGTAGGAATGAAAAATTCCAACTTAAAAGTTCAATCTGATGAACCAATAAAGTTGGAATCTTGAAGAGGCTGTGTAACTAAAATTGTGTCTGTTTCACTGCAGTCATGTAGAGATATTGAAGTGCAATAAACATGACACACTAGAAAATATCATCATATGTAATACCATGGAAAGCAAATAATGTATGCATTAGCAAATGTTCTTGTCATGATACCTTAGTATATTCTTACGGGCACATGGTTTGTGAATTGTGAGGTCTGCTGATTGAGAAACATATGTGCAGATAGGGTTGAAAGAATTACTTAGGTTGAAGGGTTTAGTGGATGTATGTTTCCTAGGTGCCTTATCTTTTCACTCTGAGAGATTACAAGTGATCAATCATTCCAAGCATGAGATATTGGTCTTAATATTACTCCACTCATGCCATTACCATTGGTCTTAATATTTCCTAAATATGATATGCATTCCAACTTGATTTCTTATTTCCAATCCCACAACTATATCTCTCTTGATCTCGAGAGCTGCCCGATTAATTTTTACGATCATCCATTTCCATTCCCATTCATGTGATTATGTCAATAAAATGTGTGCTTTATGTTTATTTGGTTCTTTATTTGGAGCTTTAGTGAAGTAAATGCCCATTCACACAATACATCAAATTAACGTATTTGTGAATGCTCATTCTGTGTTCTGTGTTGCATCTGTTGTATTTTCAATATAATGGAATAGTAACCTCTAATTTTTGGAGTTTATAATTGAATAATTGCCTATATCATATTTATCTTGTGGTCTTGGGTTTAACTTGCTCAGATAGTGTTATGAGGCTGCTAAATCATATATAGATATTGGCCCTGTCCAATAGTGCTTATTTCCAGCACCTCCAGCACCTACCAGCATCTACCAGCACCCTCCGGCACTTGTCACTATTCACATACATGAAAGATTTATTTTTTAAAAAAAATAAAAAATAATTTTTCTTTAGAATTAGTTTCAATATGTTGTGTACGAATTAATCATTCTTTAAATATATAGTTTCATAATTATGTACATCATAATTATACAATTTTAATTTAATTCCAACACCCTCCAGCACCTTCCAGCACCCTCCAGCACCAGCTACCAATTCCAGCGCCCTATTGGACAGGGCCATTGTAGTCCTGGATTCTTGCTACTTTACTCAAGTGATTTATCTATGCAATGGGAAATAACTATACAACTTGCTCACTTATTGTGTCATTTTTCTTTATATTTTACCTCTGCTCAAATATATGTTTATTTTTGTTGTTTTGTGTCAGTTCCTGCTCGCATTTTTTCAGGGGTACCAGGAGGCTATTTGCTGTGGTACAGGCCACTCTGGCGTGCTCAAAGGTATGGATTCTGAGATGGTTTTAATCTCTTGCATGCCAGACTGATAATTCTATGAAGTTCAGGTGAATTTATTCTTTGATTTACAAGAAATGTTTTTAATACCATGACTGACAGTGCTATGAAGTTTGGGTGGTTTTTCATGTTCTATATGGTAGGTATCCATCACAGTTGTGGTTTTCAATTTATTACAGTCCGTGAAGATAGCTTACATATCTGGATTATTGAATCTTTCCATTGTTACCTTTTGTGAGCAGGGAATCAAATGGAGCTGGAGCCTCCGAATTGGATGATCCTGAAAGAACAATGTCCACAGTTGCTAAGTTCATTGAGCACATGAGAAGGAACTTGTTACAGCTCATTTGTTGGGCATTTGCAAATCAAGAAAGGAAGTCCGGCTTCTTATTGGATTGCATAGCCAAGCAATGCCCTTGTTCATATCCATCCTCCGAAATGGTACAAATTTGGCAAAAAGTTAATGTAGCAGCTACGTTAAGTGTCCTTTTCAGTTCAGATCAACATGCAAAGGCTCTACCTTCTACTGCGAAAGTGAAACTAAAGACAATGAGAGCATCGGTTTGGAGCCTGTTTGAAAGGTAGCACATGCAATCGATTAGTTCTCTGCATATAAATCATACTCTTCCTCTGGGAGTTTCTATTTTTATTTATGTTGTGATGTTAGGACGTGGGTTCCAGGGGCTGGTGGAGCTTGGAGAATAGCAGTTATACACCAATGAGGTTGGTGGCTTGAAAAAAATGACAACAATTAAGTAGCTATCCGAGGTTTAAGATTGGAACTGGTTGATGGCCTTCAACTTCTTTTTGACTCTCTTTGAAAACAGGTGTGCTTATAATCACAATAATGAGAGATGATCCATGCTTTAAAAGTCACATCATAAAATTATGATTGTTGAAACAGCAGAATTCGACACATGCAGCTGGAATAACTTTTTCAGAGGAAATAACAGATTTAGAAAGCAAGTGATACTCTGATTGAGAATTTTAAAAACATTCTAGCAGTACAGGTTTTCAGACTTTTAAACTCATATTAAATGCTTTTTTTTCTTCTCTCTGACCGACGTTGTTTTCCTTGTGGTTTGTAGAGTATATCAGGTCTTAACGAGTGATCTTATAGTGCTTTTATCAGGGTTTTTTCCCAATCTCTCAATTAGTATTTTCCTTTTGTTTGTATGCAACATGGGTTCATAAAGATGCTCCTGTCTATGCAACAGCGGTTCATGTCTATGGATTTGATAGAAAGCGCTTGCGGGTAGCAACACGTTTGTATTTTGCTTATGGCCAGTGGAGCATTCGGCATTCAGGAGAATTTTGCAGGAAGCCAGCCAGTAGTTCCGAAGAATATTTTCTTCAAGAAGCCTACTGGCCATAAGATATTTTTGTAGAGTAGCATTTGATTTTGATAGCTATCTCATACAGGAGGGAAAGAATCTCAAGGGAACTTTCTAGCAACTAAATTTATCTTTTTCACGTGAAGTTGCATATTAGTCTCTATTATAGTGCTTCTTACTTGTTATGTATATGAAACAATATATTTGTGGTCATCTTTCCAACATTGGAGATCTCATACATATATCACTTACAAGCTAAACTTGAGCACTAAATTGATTGCTAAACAAACAAATAAAAGGAAACCAACATAAAATACTAAATTAAATTTCAAATAATGAGAGAACATTAAATAAAAAAAACGCAAGGATCAAGAATATGTAATCTTTGATAAATGGAGACACATCACAATAGTTATTAATATAAGACCTTACAAAAATCATTAAATAGATAAATTTAAAAGCAAACTCACTCTACATCGTGTAGCAAAATCTTGAAAAATATCAAAAGACATTTCTTAATAAATTTTGTCTCGGTTTCTTTAATCAAGAACACGTGCATGGCAATTTAAAATTTTGGATATAAGCTAATGAAATTTATCTAAATTGATAGTCAAATTAGATAGGCAGTTGAGATAAAAAGATTAAATAAATTAAGATAAATTTTGTTAAATCGGTATTCTTAACCGAGTTGAACTAAAGTTATGTACCATACATGATTTTAGCAAATAAAGGTCTTACAATATGTAGAAATATTAATATCACATGAGAAGATTAAACTCGTAAATGTAAACTTTTAAAAGTAACTAAAAATTGATTGGTTTTTTTTTTTTTAGATTAAACCATCTTATGGATGCAGGGACATTTTATTTGGCTTCCCAAGCCAGCAATATAAAAATAAAATTGAGGAATGATAACCTCGAGAGTATAGTCATAGATTGTATATAAGTAGATCATAACTAAAACTATAAGGGAAGAGTTGTTAGCAATATACTAAAAATGTACTAAAAAGGGGAAGAGCGGTTACATTCTTTTGATAACAAATGTACTAAAAATTGATTGTAAATTTTTCCTTGACATATTTGTTCAAATACACCGCGCATCGCGCGGTGAGTGCCAGCTAGTATACAATAAATTAAATAGGAAATCCAAAATACTATTAAGTAAAACCTAATAAGGATTTTATGCTTCCACAATAAACTTCGAATTACTTTTGTAATCTCCAATGTCTTTTTGTTGATAAAAAAAACGTTTCACCAATTATATCAAATAAACCACTCGACAACGAATTTGATCTGAATCGGGTACGTTCAAATCCTTGTTGGTGACAAAAAAAAAGAAGATTGGGAGAAAGAATAGGAAAATTGTGGGAAAAGATACATATATATATATATATATATATATATATATATATACTTGCACTTCAACGTAAGTTATGAATTCATGTATATATCTATCAATTAAACGGGAGATAAAGTTTGACAAAAAAAAAAAAAAAACGGGAGATAAACAGTTTCTTTCTTGACTGAAAACTAAATTATATGGATCAATGAAGTCATGATTGACTAAATAAACTTGTTATTATTATACTTATTAATCAAAAATGTAAATAGCAACATTCTATTTAACCTTTCTATAATTATTATTATCTACCAATATTCAACTATTGTGTGAGCTTCAAAAGTCAAAATAATATCACCAAGACTAGTCCAACTTGAATAGTGCTAAATTTCAGTTACGCGTTTTTCATCTTCAGTCAAAATAATTAAAAGAATCAAAGCTACCTCTAGACACTTCACCATTATAGTCACTTCTCAATTGTAATTTGAAGACTACATCCACTACTTGATATACCTTCAAAAAAAAAGTTTGCTGAAATTTTATTTTCTTAATCTCAACTCTTAAAGTGATCAAATTATTGCCTCGATTTTAATTAAACGTATTCCCCAACTCTAAAATTGATCAAATTATAATACCAACTCTAATCTAATGTACTTTTTAGACCCAAAAGTCCCTTCCGTCAACCTTTTTACCGACAGTTGGTTCACTAGCACTAATAACCCAATTCTGTATAGTGGTTTTGTCATTTTTCTCTAGTTACGTTTTCTTACCACTCTCTAGTAAAAAAACAATGAGGAGTATAAAAATTCAATTTCTCAGCGGAAAAAAAAGATAAATAATTAAAGAAAATTATCTTTTACGCTTGCAGCGCATGCTTGATTGAACAGCACACACCATTCACTTCAGCCACATAGTCTACAAACCTTAGAGTATAATAACCTGCTGAACATCCTTTAGCTATCTGTACGCATTGAACAATATTCTACTGCTATACTAAATATTTCACTGGTAGCTCAAATTATTTGACCGTTGATGAAGAAGATAGACACAATTCTCTTTTTTAGGTAAGAAAAAAAGAAAAAAAAAATCCTGTGTGAACCAAGATCCATGGGAATATTATTTAAGAAAAAAAGAATTTCGGTGACGCTGGCTGAAGGTTAGTAACTAAACATTATCTTAATACTTTGGCAAACTGAAATCAATATATAAGCAAAAAACATATTTGGTGAGAGATTCGGGGAACTTTTGAGTTGAGCAAAAAACATATTTGCTCTAACAGCTTATTCTTTTTCATCATAAAATTGGATGGCTTTAAATCCAAATTTGATAAGAAAAAGGAAATATAATTCTAGGAAAGTTTGGATTTCCTTATTTTCCTAATTTATAGATTTGGAAATCAATTTGGATAATTTATAGCCTTTGAACAGTTTCCGTTATCACATCTATAGGGTATATAGGTAATTTTGTTGTGTTAATATTTCCTATTAATAATAACTAATAATTAGTTTTTAAAAAGAAAAGAAATAATTTTTCAAAAATAAAAATAAAAAGAAAAGAAATAAAGAAAAAGAAAGAAAGAAGATCCAAATTTGGACCTTCTTCTCCATTCATCTAATATGGACCTTATTATTGCTATAATTTTCTCCGCTTCTTAAGAAGGAGACCGGCGGCGGGTGGGTCTTAAAGAAAGGTGGCTCTCCACTTATTCATAAAATGTACCGATTTGTAGTTCGATCAGACGAACTGAGAGACGAGACCTTGACATTCGCCGGCCATGTTCGAGCAATTTACTCGTCAATCAACATATTAAATTGAGACTGTTGGATCTCTTGTTTCGGGTCTACTTTATATATATGTACGACTTATGCATTTTATAAATTTCGCCGAGTATTCCAAAATCCAGATTCCGGTGAGTGTTCATGAGGGAATTCAGGTTGATTATGTGTACCAAATACTCAGACATTTTGTGGGATTTAAAAATTTAACAATTTCGTTGTGTTCGAATTCTGATGATTGTTGGGTTAGCTTTTCCGGCCGTTTTCTCTGTGTTCATACAGCTGCCAGAAATCGGTGAACTTCCAGAAAGCGCAGTGGTGTTAGGAATGTTGCTAATGATCGGCTGGGGAAGAAGACGCCGATTTTTTTTCTAAAATAGATATTTTTATATTAGAAAAAATAAATAAATAAAAATTACTTATATACCCTAAACGGAGAAGGACTGTTATAACGGAAATTGGTCAAGGGCTAGAAATTATCCAAATTTATTTATTTAGGGCTATAAATTAGGCATTTTATTTGTCGAGGCTAGAAATTACTCAATTGAGTAATATTGGGGTCATAAAAAACTATTTAATCTAAAATTAAATACTAAATAGAATAATGTTAAATACTCACATTAAACCCGATAATTGTGACGAGAGGTTTGAAGAGCGTTTAACTTTTTAGAATAAATATGGATAGTTGAATGGTCAATCAGCTTTTGATAGTGTTTGGTGATGAACTTTTTCTATCTAGCTGTTTTGATGAAAATTATGATTTCTGAAATGTTAGAAAGAGCTGCATTTGTGAAAAATTAATCAGAAGAATATTACCAAATCTCATTCTTATCCTTACTTATTACAAAAAAAATTTAAAAAAAAATCAAACTCAATCAAATCCTACCTCACGTACGCAAGCATCATTTATATACGTACAATTTTTTTTGACGACATACCAATGTGAAATTCGAGCATTTTTTAACTGTATATTAGTAATTAATAATATTTTAAATGATATAAGAACATTAGAAAATATAAATATATTCAATACATAAAAAAAAATACATATTACATAAAAATAAATAATAATAAATTATACGAATGCCCATTTTAGTCATTTATCATAATGAACCAGCTATCCGCTGATTTCTTCTTACCAAACACTCAAATACAAACTGGTAGTCAAAACAACTAATGAAATCCGTTAACAGCTAACATCTAGTAGAATTAGCTAACAGATAACAGTTAACCGCTAATCAGCTAACAGCTAACCGTTTGGTGATGAGAGTTTTGAAGAGCGTCTTGTTTTTTGGGTTAAATATGGATAGTTGACTGATCAATCAGGGGGTCGTTTGGTTCATGTAGGAATTAAATTCCCACAGAATTTATAATTACTCGGATTATAATTCCTTAACAAAATACGCAGAAATACATAAAATTGTTTGGTTGTACGTGGAGGAATTTGTAATTCCGTGAATTTATTACGTAGTTTTAAAAAAATAATGATTAATACAATAGTAAACGCGGAATTGTAAATTACCTAGGTGAAGATAGGTAAGAATTTTTCCACGTTTTGCAGAATTGTAACATACGCGTAATTTTAAATTACTCCGTTTTTCTTATAATACGCAAACCAAACAACCACACCAATTCCAAAATCCGAGGATTCGTAATTTACCGCATATGTAAAGAAAGATATCGTAGAATGTTATCATTGTATTGATACACAAAACAAGGCTTTATAGCCAGTTACAAATAGAATCCCAAAAGGAAACGGTATCTCCCCTAACCTATTTTAATCAATCAGATATACACAATATATTCACAAAATATCCTAACACTCCTCCTCAAGTTGGAGCATGAAGATCAAGAATGCCCAACTTGCCAAGTAAAGTCTGAAACTGATGTTTGCCAAGAGCCTTAGTAAAAATGTCAGCAGGTTGATCATGTGTACGAATATGATAAGTAGCAATCGCCCCTGACTGAACAAGATCACGAACAAAGTGACAGTCCACCTCAATATGCTTAGTTCTCTCATGAAATACTGGATTCGCCGCAATATGATTAGCAGCTTGACTGTCGCAGAAAAGCCGCATAGGAGGGCGGTGCTCAATACCCAACGAGGATAAGAATGACCGAAGCCATAGTAGCTCACAACAAACTGCAGCCATAGCTCGGTATTCGGCTTCAGCAGACGAACGAGAAACAGTCGGTTGCTTCTTCGTTTTCCATGAAACTGGAGAGTCTCCTAACATCACAAAATATCCTGACAAAGACCGGCGTGTAATAGGACAAGCTGCCCAATCCGGTCACAGTAAGCCGTCAACTGCAAGGAGCTGCGAGCCGACAAGAACAAACCCTGACCAGGATGACTCTTTAGGTAATGAAGAACTCGCAAAGCAGCATGCCAATGGGGAACGCATGGCGCCTTCATAAACTGAGCCAAAGTATGAACCGCATAACAAAGCTCAGGACGAGTAATGGTCAAGTAGATGAGACGACCGACCAGCCGCCTATACTGCTCGGGATCGTCGTACAAAGGTCCTTCAACACGAGCCAAATCATGGTGTTGCTCCATAGGAAAATCTGTAGGCTTGGATGCCAACAAGCCTGTATCCGAAAGAATATCAAGGGCATATTTTCGTTGAGATAAAAACATGCCATCAGCACTCCTAGCAATCTCAATCCCAAGAAAGTATTTCAAGGGACCGAGATCCTTCATATGAAAGCACGAACTCAAATACGTCTTGAACTCAGTCAACAAAGTCTTGGAGCTACCAGCAATAATCAAGTCATCCACATAAACAAGAACATGTAGGGAGAGGGTACCACGAACATAGGTAAAGAGGGAATAATCGGCCTTACTCTGAACAAAGCCAAAAGCTCGTAAGGCTGAAGTCAGCTTTGCAAACCAATTACGAGGAGCCTGCCGCAGACCATACAAGGACTTCTGGAGCTTACAGACAACCCCTGGTGGGACAGTGTAACCCTGTGGTGGCCGCATATAAACCTCTTCCTCAAGATCACCATGCAGAAACGCGTTATGAACGTCCATCTGATGAACCTCCCAGCCCTTAATCACAGCCACAGAAAGAAACAAGCGAACAGAACCCATCTTCGCAACAGGAGCAAAAGTCTCGGTGAAATCTGTCCCCTCAATCTGACGGTTTCCAAGAACGACCAGACGTGCTTTATGTCGCTCAATAGATCCATCCGATTTGTACTTAGTCTTGTAAACCCACTTAGAGCCAATAGCAGACTTGCCCGGAGGGAGAGATGATAATGTCCAAGTGCCATTACGGGCTAGAGCACCAAGCTCCTCACCCATAGCAGCTCGCCAGTGAACGTGCTTAGACGCCTCGGAATATGTAGTAGGATCTGTACTAGATGTTACGGCACACAAAAGTCTAGCATGCAAAGCAGAAAATCTATCACAATTAACATAGTCAGTAATAGGGTATGGAATACCTGAAGATAGTGACGACGGCAAAGTGGAAGAAGCAGTAGTGGGGGGTTTATTAGTAGCAGTAGCAGAGCAGACATAATCATCCAAGTATCCAGGTCTTTTCCTTGATCGTTTCCCAAGTGGAACTGGGGAAGCAACGGAGTCACGGTTGATCGCAGGAGCAGGCGGTGGTAAGGCATCTGTCGCGGCAGGAGAACGAGACAGGATAGACTCGAGAGGCACGACTGAAGCTGGAGAACTGGACCGGATGGACTCGGACCGCTCGGCCGAGACTGGAGAGCTAGACCGGATGGACTCGGACGAGGTTGGAGACCGAGACTCGAGCGGCTCAGACGGTTCAGGCGAGGCTGACGGGCGAGACTGGAGCGGCATGGCTGCCAACGGCAGAGTCGTATCCGGCAGGTCATCATAAAATGGCAATGAAGCCACTGGAGAGGAGTCCGCCGGCGGTGAAGGAGCGATCTCAATAGCAAACGGAAAGTGGTCTTCAAAAAACACAACATCCCGACTATCAAAGAATGTATGTGTTTCAAGGTCAAAGAGATGATATCCTTTCTTCCCAATAGAGTATCCAAGAAAGATGCACCTTCGGCTTCTTGAAGCAAACTTGTCTCGAGGCTTTGGAAGTTGAGAAGCGAAACAAAGGCATCCAAAAACTCGCAATAACTTGTAATCTGGTGCACGGCCATGGAGAAGCTCGAACGGAGTTCGACCATCAAGAAGAGGAGTTGGTGTCCGGTTGATTAAATAAGCAGCCATAATAACACATTCACCCCAAAACTTGATAGGCAAACTAGCTTGGAAAAGAAGCGCCCTAGCCACGTTGAGTATGTGTCTATGTTTGCGCTCCACTCTACCATTTTGTTGAGGCGTGTACACACATGTAGTCTCGAAAAGGATACCATTCTCTTCAAAGTATGACTGCAAAGGTAGGAATTCAGTACCATTGTCTGCACGAACACGGCGAACTTGTCGACTAAAATGTGTATTAACTAATGCAAAAAAAATTCTTAATCTTAGAAGCAACGTCGGATTTTGCAACAAGCAAAGTAACCCAGACGGCTCTAGAAAAATCATCAACTATAGTCAAAAAATAAGTAGCACCACTAGTAGAAGGATGGCTATAAGGCCCCCAAACATCACAATGTATCAATTCAAAACAATCACTAGCTCGAAAAGAGCTTTCAGGAAAACTATGTCTTATTTGCTTTGCTCTAAAACAGACAGAACAAGGAGCACTATTTTTATTTGAATTACTAGGAAAAAGAGAAGACAAAACCGTTGAGGATGGATGTCCAAAACGTTGATGCCAAAGACTGGAGGACGAAGCAGGAACGGCGGCGGCTCGACTCGGCTCCAACGGCGGCGGACGGAAGCTATCACCGTCATCCAACGTACGAAGCCAATAAACCCCACCATACTGTTCACCCACGCCAATCACTATCCTCGAACTGACTTTCTGTAAAATGCAATAATTTTCAGTGAGCAAAGCAAGACATTTTAAAGAGCCTAACAATCTAGAACAAGATAATTGCAACGTAATTCCGGTATATAAAGCACATGAGGTAAAGTAATTCCACCAAAAGTAATAGTTCCATATTCACAGGCAGTAGAAATCGATTCATCAGGTAAAACAACGTCAACAGTGTGATCAGCAGTAACAATATTAGAAAGAGCACCCTTAGCACCAGTCATGTGATAGGAAGCCCCCGAATCAAGTATCCAAGGTAGAACAAGCTTACCTGGCATATTGCCAGTAGGATTATGCATTTTAGTAAAAAGGTTTAGAGCGGTACGCCACTGTTCATCGGTCAAAGCCGAACCGATGTCCGAACGGTTGAAGCCGGGCGAGGCGGCGGCGGCAAAACCCGGCGGTGGAGGGACGGCAGCAAGAGCGGCGGCCGATCCAGCAAAAACAGGTGAATGAAAAACGGCAGAGTTCGAAGGTCGAATAACCGGTGGAGGTGGATGATTACCGACGGTCTGCAACATCAGTTGTTGACGAAAGGCGGCGGCGACATCGCGGGCAGACTGGGCAGCGTCGGCGGTGGCAATGTGTGCCTCCTCCTGTCGGGCAGCGTCGGAACCATCATCTCCATGAATCGACATAGTGGTAGTAGCAAGCGGAAGTCGACTGGCGGCGGCGGCGTGGAGCAGCAGCAGCGGTCGGCGGCGACTTGATAAATTAGGGAAGATTATGGTAAGAAAGTATCGTAAGGTCTCAGGAAAGAAAAACTGATACCATGTAAAGAAAGATATCGTAGAATGTTATCATTGTATTGATACACAAAACAAGGCTTTATAGCCAGTTACAAATAGAATCCCAAAAGGAAACGGTATCTCCCCTAACCTATTTTAATCAATCAGATATACACAATATATTCACAAAATATCCTAACAGCATATAATACTCGTACCAAACCACCCCAGGTCTTCTTAGTGTTTGGTGAAAATGTTTTTCTATTTAGATGTTTTGATGAAACTTCTCGTTTCTTAAACACTAGAAAAAGCAACATTTTCAAAAACAAAAATTAATCAAATTAATATTACAAAATATCCTTTTTTATCATTTTTCTCACACAATTAACTTTTCAAAATCAAATTACTGCACTAATTTTCACTAATACAATTAATTATATTTGCGTACAACTCTGCTTACAATTTATTCATTAGATTACTTTTTAATTTATATAAGTGTTTCATATATTAATATTAAAATGGCCGAGCTAAACATATATCATTATGAAAAATTTAATAATTTTAATTTAAAAATAAAAATGAGTATATTAACAATGAAAATTATTTTAAATAATAAATCGTATAAAAATAAATAAATATATAGGTAACAAAAATACTTTTCAATACTTCAAAACAAATAACACCCACTACATAAAAGAAATTATAAATAAATTATACTAATGTCTATTTCAGTCTTTTAATGTAACAAAACAACTATCAGCTGATTGTCATTTGTCAAACTCTCAAATACAAACCGGTAGTCAAAACAGCTAATAAAATCAGCTAATAGCCAACATCTAATGGAATCCGTTAACAACTAACAGTTGATCTCCAGCCAAGGCCATTATCTTATTTGATAGTAACAGATAACTATTCTAATGGTTAGACATTAGTTGAATAGTTCTGGGATCTTACACATTAACCAAAAATAAAGTCCTCAACCATTTATTTTTATTTTTTTGCGAAACAGTTTTTATGTATATCAATTTAGTTATTGTGATAATTTCCCTGTATATTATTGTGACAATAATATTTAAGAAAATGAATAAAATATAAAATAATACTAGTGATATATATTAAGCTCTGAACTTAACTGATCTACTAATAAACTCGGGCAAACATGACAGATAATCAATGACTTAGTAATACATAGTATTAATTATGGAAAAAATAGTTGTAAAACAACATAAATATCGGAAGAAAGAAGAAAGTAAGAGAAAACATATATGAATGAAAAAGAGGAAGAATAATCTAGAAGAATGAAATTAGTACAACTTGTTTAATTGTCATTTTTAGTATTTTTATAAAATTGTTGTGGATTTTTGTGGAAGCGTCACATGACAAATTGAGTGTGAGAGCCATATATATGGTTTCAATGGTTCTATTTTTATATATAGTAAGAAAGTAGGGATAATATAAAAACTATTACTTTTATATATAGTAAGAAAGTATGGATAATATAAACACTGCTAATCCTACTTCCTTGTGTATTAAAATGACTCTCTACTAACAACAAACTAGTATTAATTAGTATTTGTTTTACAAATTATACTCACATTAACAAAGTAATTTGCAATAAAAAGTTGATTTAGCGAATCTATAGACCGCAGCCTAATGTTATCGTTGTGGAGAAGGGCCAGCAATTGACTCAGTCTAAACTCTAAACAAGCATCCCACCAAAAAGAGGTTCGTCAAAGTCATGTTAATTTAGCAAATTTTCAGAGAAGTTACCATATTCATAATTGGTAATATGGCTGACAATTAAAATGAAGAAAAGGGAGAAGATAAAAAAAAACACGCACGCACGCACGCACAAAACCTGCACATCCATGAACTCAATATCATATATGAAGATTATACATAATTCAGTCCCTCCAAGCTAATTTAAGCTCTCTTTTTTTATTAATTAAACCTCCCAAGAGAGTCAAGGAACTGACGGAGGTGGATCACCGGTTGATTCATACGTCGCCGTTTTAGTTCTGGCCCTGCTGCTCCCGTTTCTCGTAGTAATGGTACGCCGCCGCGCCGGAGAGCACCGCCAGAGTAAGGGCTTGCGCGTGCATCCTAGTGCAACCAAAAAAAGCAAACGAAATCAGCTAAACTGCGAACAAAACCGTGTTAAACTAATTGCTACAAATTAACCGCGGAGTTTTTTTCACCTAGCGTGAATGAGCCTGATGCTGGGCTTGATCGGTGCTGATCGCGACCGCGAGCTGTAAGCAAGCGAAGCCGCCATCGCCGAAGCCCAGAGCGAGCCAATGCTCGCGAGCTTGTGGCCGGAAACCCAGGTTTTAGCAGCCTCCATGTCGGGATATTCTGGTATTCTGATTAGTTGATCGGTTTGATCGATGCTGATTGAAGTGAGCTGTGATCGAAGGGACTATATATATAGTAGAAAGGAAACGGATATGGTGGGCGGAAAAGGCTAAAAGCGCCGCCGTTAGTTTCCGGTTTTCTCGTCGAACGGACCACCGTAAATTAATATAAAACGGGAGGAAAACTGTAGATTGGCTAAACCAGTGGGTTCACTTTCCCGGTTTCACCAATCTCCGTTAGCTTGTTTGTCTTTACCGTCAAGTACTCGCGCAAATTGGCTTGGAATTTAACGGCTCCGTCTCACGTGGGAAGCATCGCACCAAACCGATCACAGTTCTGTTTACTTATCCGCTTACTCCTCACTCGACGAGTGACACGTAGTGCTTCTGCATGCACAACTCGCCTCCATTTTAACAATTTTTATATGGTAACACATTGGGTACCAAAAACTAGTATATGGTGGATTTTAATTGGTTTTATTGTTTATTTTATTTCACACATATATATATATATATCATATAATAATATAATGCAAGTTAATACGATGCATTAATATAAGTGATAAGTATACAATTATAAGTGGCACGTTATTTTATTTTAAATGCACGTTAAAATGGTATAAACTGCACAATTATAAGTGAAGTACTACCTTATAGTACCTGTAATGTAAAGGCTGTAATTGTAAGTATAATATAATTTTCTCATTCTAATTAACACGTCACGGGAATTGCAAATAAATCTAATGAACATTTTAATTTTTAATTTTTTTTTTGAAAATTGATGAAGTGAGGATATACAAACTTTTATCATTAAACTATATTCTTTTATGATATGGATTTTAGTGTGACAAATGTAAAAATTCTAAATAAAAATGTATTTTGAACACAATTTATTTCACATATATCTTCTTAAATTTTATTTAAGATAATATTTACCAATAACGTTAATTAAATGTAGCCAATTAGTCAAGACCTGGATCTAATTAAATCATCTTTGAGATATTGTTGTATTATTAGAGTGTGATTACATATAAAGTGTAGAGTATTTTATGAATCACATGTACTTTTGGATCTCAAATAAAAATTTGTTTGTTCCTTTAATAATCGATCCCCCATAACTACCGTGCTTGTCACGTGCGTGTGTCCTGCAATATGTCCTGCAATTTAATTCATAATTTATTCAAACTAATTTTAATTTGGTTTCATCAAGTTTAATATGATTCAATTCATCATTCTTATATATTATGTTAAGTTTGATTAAAACTAATACTATTTAGTTTAACTCAGTTTAGTTATATCCAATTCAGCTCAAATTAACTTGTTTCATTTACTCCGATTTACTTTAGTTCAATGTAGTTAGATGAAGTTCAATTAAGTTTCGATAAAGTTCTATTCACTTTAGATAAATTTACCGTTATGATAAACATGGTCTGAGCCTGAGGTGATACTAGTCTTCTCTCAATTGCTATTCCATAATTCATGAAATCAAAGTTTTGCTTTCAAGTGCTTCTTTCTCTGTATTTTTTGGGTAGTTAGAGACGAAAACTATATAGCACATTCTCTTGCTCAGTTCGCAAAGACGAGTGTCTCTAGTTTTATAACTTGGACATCTCTCCATCCTTTTATGTCAAACGATTTCGGACGTTTTCCAAACCTTCAAATTGATATAAGTTTGATTTCAGAAAAAAATAAAAATTCATGGGCTGATCATTTCTATTTGCCCAATACTACGAGCCCAAGGTTCAATGGATTGGCACGTCGGCCTATTCCATTCGGATTCGAGTTGTTCTACAATCTTCCTCCTTGACTGCGTGAAAAATTTCTGGCTCTCCAATTTAGCGTGAAAAGGGAAAATCATTAACTAATTCCCGCCACTTTCCCAAAAGCTTCCCCAGCAATCCAGTCACCCAACCAAAAAATCCCCCCTTCTGCATCCTCTCCAGCACAGCGAAAACCAAACCCACTTCTCAGCTGCACCAGGAATCCCACGAATTGATTCCACGAATCTCTCCCCTCGAGGAATGAACTGAAATGGAGAGAACGAGAACTTCCAATCGCAAGCGGAACCTGGCGGCCATCGACGCCGGCGCCAGCGACAAGTCCGTGAACAACCTCACCGGCGTTGGAAGCACCGACACCGCCGAAGCTTCCCGGAGGCCGCTCTCGAATCTCATCAACATCGATAACGTACCTACCCAGACCCTCCGCCAGCTCTGTTCCAATTCCGAGGCCCAATCGCTGCTACGCAAAACCAGGTCCCGGAGCTCCCATTTGCCTCACTCGCCGCAAAATTCCACTACCCATGTCGCCTCCGACTCGGATTCCAAGTCCGCCACTAGCATCGGTTCTTCCAATTTCAACCCGGCTCCGAGTACCCGACCCGGAAACCCTACCCCGGTTCGCCGTCCCCATCCTCCTACTGGTATGTATCTGTGTATTTTGTTTATGTTTTCTCGGGTTACTCGGTTTTGATTGAGTGGGCAAACCTAGGGCTCACTGGTTGATTACACGGATAGTAGTTTTAAGCCCCCTAGTTTTATTGGGTAGTCTGGATTTTATTCTTGTGGGTTTCGTAAATTTGTATTATGATTATTGTTCATGTTTGCAATTATGTTATTGGAAAGAAGATCACTAAGATGATGAAATGATTTGGGGGTTGACTTCATGTAGCCTATATAATTTGCTTATTAACTTATGATTTTATTAATTGATCATTTGTAGGATGGCTGGGATCATAAATTTCACTTGTGCCCATAATTTGCTTATGGTTTATTAACTGCTCAACTAGAATAAATCATTTCTTCTTCTTGCAATTATTTCAGTGTTTATGTCTTTGGCTACTCAGTTGGTTTTAAGCAACTGCATCATAGATAAGTTGTTGATTTAAGTACTCTTGTATGTGTGTGTGGTGGGGGGGCTCAAGGTATCTAACAAAGACTGATGTCATTTTTCTGCAGGGAACAAGGGTTTGACGTCTGGACATCGCGACGATGGTGTTTCTGCTCGTGCTTCCACAATTTCTGAAAAGCCGAACAACCAAGAAAATGAAGCTCCTGTGACCACCCCTTATGGGAATGTGAGGGACAAAGGGAAGGGTATTGCACCTTTCAATTCCACTCCTACTCGTCGGAATGCAAAGGAGACTCCTACTCTTGTCTCGTATGAGAGAGCAAAGGATAAAGGGAAGGGCATTGCTGTACCTTTTGATTCCACACCTACTCGGAATGAAAAGGAAACTCCTACTCCTGTCTCGTATGAGAGGGCAAAGAATAAAGGGAAGGGCATTGCTGTGCCTTTTGATTCCACACCTACTCAGAATGCAAAGGAAACACCTACTCTCGTCTCGTATGAGAGGGCTAAGAATAGAGGGAAGGGCATTGCTGTGTCTTTGGATTCCACTCCTACCAAGAGTGTAACTGAAACTCCTAATATCATATCTTTTGAGAGGGGAAAGGATAAAGGGAAGGGCGTTGCTATACCATTTGATTCCACTCCTACTGAGCATTTAAGCGGCAAGGGCAAGGGAATTTCACTGGGGTTTAAGCCCTCCAGTGTTGAGAAGATTGGTGATAGAGGGAAGGCTATTTGTGACTCTTTCAATTCAACTTTGGGAGAGAAGAGAAAAGATAAAGGGAAGGCAGTGGCTCATGTAGAATTGGAAGATGCAGGGAAGTCTACACCTGTGCGCATGAATCTCCGGTCATCAAAAAGATCACAGGAACATGGAAAAGCAGATGCTATAGTTCATAGCTGCCCTCGTCTCCCGGGAACTAGAAACACGAGGTATCTTCTTTTTCTATCCTGCATAGTAAACTTTGAGGCAACCAAGACCTGACAAAAGCACTGGTGTTATTCCACAAATTGATTTTTTCATGATGAGGAGGAGTATGGCTGCTTAAAGTAGATATCATATGTGCAGTATGAAATATGATGTGTTTTTCAATATGCTTTCATATATTATGATACTTATCAGTTATGAAATACAAACTAGGTCTTAAGTGATTTCTTGGTTCACATACATTCTTAGCTTAAAAATGTTTTGGACCTGTATAAGGTGCTGTATTCAAGTTCAGAAAGCTTCTTAAGATGGTTGTGGCTCTTTTTAGCTGTTTGTAATGTACCTGTATTTTAATTTTGATTGTTCAAGCCTAACATCCTTTCCTATCTTAGAAGAATTTATTCTGGGCTGGGTAGACTGAGATACTCTCAATTGGAGCTAAGCTACAAATAAGTTATTTGGAGGGCCTAATTGACTCTAAACTTTGCTGTTTCATGGTTGCTTTGGTTTTGGATTGCTGATGATTCTGCATTTAGCTGTGTCTTCTGTAAAATATTTGTGCTTCTTTAGTTAGTTCTGATTGGTGAGAGAGTCTTAGTGATAGTATTACATACTGTACACATCTGCTGCCATGACTCTCCTAAGTTCTCAGTGTACTGATTGCTTGTTATGCTTGTCTGATGAATGTTGAAATGCTTGTTGCAACAGGAGTGAACTAAGTGAAGATGAAGAGGTTATTACTTCAAAGTCATGGACAGATCCCCGACCTAAGGCCAAAAAGGTAGTTTTCTGATGTTTGTATTCTGTATGGAACAATGTGGGAGGGGTACATACCTCTGTTAAGACTTATGGTTTTATGTCATGCCCTTATCTGAGTTTCTGATGATTGATTAATATTTGACAGAGGAAGAAGTCCGCGTCTGAAAGTTCACTGCCAGTAGAGTTTGTTAAGGAGCAGAAGGCTTATTTTGACGAGGTTGATGCCTTTGAACTTCCCGTGGAGGAAGTCTCGGGTGATGATATGGATTAAATAGGAGAACTACGTCATATGAAATAGCACTTGTCTAGTATCCACAGAGGTTTGTTGTACAGTCACGCAGACCTTTTAAAGCTCTAACCACTAGTTTGCGGTTTTTTTTTTTGGTAGTTGCTTCTCTTAGAGTTGGTGACATTGGCTGATGATCATGTAGTTGTACAAATCATATGACATATCCTGTGAAATGCTTTTTTACATTGGTCTTATCATGTTTTTGCATCTCCTTAACAGTTGATGGCTCGTTAGCATAAGCAACAAGTTTGTAGCTAATTGTAGGATTGACCGAAGAGTTAGGTAAAGTGTAGTAAGTGGGAGTGAGTGATAGAAGAACAGCAGAAAGAGCAGGGCATCCTTGAGAAAGGACAGGGACGGGTTTGACATAGAAATAGGCAAATGTCGAATGAATGATGAAAGTGAGTGAAACAGAATCTGTATTGTTATTAGATCCTATCCTAAGACAAGTTGGTCCTTTTGCACTGTGACAAGGGCACTGTATCTTTCCTCTTTTGATTGGATCGGAATTGATGGAATCAGAATCTCGACGGATTGGATGTCTCTGTTGTGTTTGCCTCCTCGCCGGTTTTGAATGGCCAATTATTGGTGTCCAATAAGTGAGGAAATGAATGAATGTGATTCGCAGTTGATTGCTGGCCGTCGTTGGTTATACCTATTTCTGTTCCTATTGGACCAATGTTGTTTGCCATCTGAAAACAACCTTTCCTATTGCATTTTTTTCCAGACCCCTCCACAGTAACAACGGGGTCCCGACCCCTAAAAATCTAACCAATGCATGTGCTAGGGTTATTACATTTTATAGTGCTTCACTCAAAATCCCAAAAAATTTCATGATGGAATGATTTATGCTTGGATGGGCTAAGAAGCATAGAGGAGTACCCTATAAGGGTGGAATCCGAGAATCTGATACCACACTTTAATATTACTACATTCGCCACCAAATTTTAGGTAGGGTTCAAAGTTTACCACTTAAAAGCAGGTCCATCAACGCTTTGTACTAGCTGCACAATACATCAAACCTTACAAATTTGAATCATAAAATGCATGTACTAGAAGAAAAGTAATACTACATTCAAATTTGTTATATTATTTTTTTATGCGAGGTTGGAATAATAGAGTATGAGTAGTACTGAAATTGAAGTTAACTAGTGTCCAGTCTCAGCCTACACCAAGTAGGAACTATGACATGGCAAAGGTTTTGAAATTGCATTCATTCGATTCTCGACGGCATCATGACTTTGACTTGGGATATGGCTCTTGCAATATCCTCAGAATCCAAAATTTGGATATGGCTATGATCCATCTTTATCACCCTCTATTAATTGAATCTTTTTTTTAATAATGTTTTTGAAATGGAAAACAATATTTAAATAAGGCTTTTATCACCTTCTAAGACGCATGTTTAAGACTTCAAAGAATGTTTTTAAACACTGTTTGTAACTCGTGTGTTTTGTTCATCAACAATTATGATTAAGCAGTAAATAATTAGAGATGCATTATTAGATGTTTAGTAACAAGTGTGTTTGGCAGGGCGGTGGTAAGTGGCGACCGGTAGGATTAGGACACGGCCGTCCAATCCATTCCCGATCCTCCTCCTGAATCATATATATTGGTCCATGCTTTTGTGCACGACTATTCCACTTCAAACTACTTCACACATTAATATAATATCAAAATTTATATACTAGTATAAATAGGTAGTCAAACATATTAACACTCACGCATGTTTCATAAAAACTCTAAAAACATCCTACTTTTGTGGTGTTCTAACATTAAAAAAAATTCAACTAAGCCATGTTTGCCAGACCTTATCAGTAGTTCAGTTCAGTTCAATTTAATTTAGTTCAATTTAGTTTAATTCAGTTCAATAAAAATGTAATTTCATAAATTAAGGTTCATTCATTTATGTTGATTCATTTTTTCAATACATTAATTTTTATTTCAGTTCAGTGCAATCTCATTCCGTTCAATTCAGTTTAGTTCAATGTAACAAGAAATAAACTCTACCACACGTGGCCTAAGACATGCCTTACGTATGGATTGATGTATATACGGTCGGTATTTTACTATGTATATTCGGTATTTAAAAATACATATACAATTCATTTTCGTTCATTGGTATTTAGGGGTGAACATAAACCGGGTCAACCCGAAAAAATGGCCCGGATCGACCCGGAATAAGTGACCCGGACCCGGATAATTATAATTCTGGACCGGGTCCCGGGTCATATTTTTTCTAGATTCCGGGTCCGGGTCGAATCGGGTCAAACCCGGATTATTCCGGGCCAACCCGAATGACCCGGTATTTATTATATATATTTATTATTTAGATATGGTAATTATAATTATATTAATTATGATTGTAATTATATTGATTGTGATGGTCTATTTTTACTAAGTTAATATGTTCTAAATTATATAACATACATTTTCCTTTTTGAATTTATTTCTAGACATTATATAGCCTAGGTTAATTGTGTTGTGCATAATTTGCAGTGAAGAATTTAATCCTAGCTATCAAGGTTAGATACTGTAGTATAGACAGTTTGAAACTTTTCATTATTTTGAAACTTTTTGTTTTTTTTTTCAATTGAAACAAATTCTTAGTAATTGAATGTTTGAGAGTTTATTTTTCATGATTCGATATTTTAAAATTTATTGTTTTTCGTTGATTGTAAATGTAAGGTTTATTAAAAATTTAATTATTTTTTTAATGAAAAATATCAATACAAAGAGAATGTTAATTCCGGAATAATTCCGGGCCGGATCCGGATACCAATTTAACTAACCGGGTCGGGTCCCGGGTTATGATATTTTGACATTTCGTGTCCGGGTCCGGGCCGGGTAGACCCGGTTGAACAGCCCTAATGGTATTTATTTAAATTTAATAAATGTATGATTCATAATTTTTTTAGATAACGTCTCATGTAAGGTCCCTTACGGTCATTTTTTTTAATATACATAAATTTTAAAAAAACGTATATCTAAATAGTAGTATATATATGTATCAATTTAACCAGTTTAATTAATCTAGATAAAATGTAGTGCATGCAGTTGACCAAGTTCAATTGTCAAGGTAGGATCTAAAACAGGATCTAGACCCTCAGAATCTGTAACATGCATGTTCAAAAACTTTGATTCTTCCTACAGAGCAATTGGCTAATATTACACTTAAAAATGGATTTTCTCTAAATAGTAATCACAACTATACATAAAACAGAAATAAAGATGCACTCGTATGATCATCTAATTATTAGTTAGTAATTGTATGCATCAGTTGAGAAACGAGTGATCTGAACGATAAATGAGCTTAAAGCGACGCTTAATTTTGGTTTTTCTGCGCGATATATGATTAATTAAGATCAGTTTCCCGTGCTAAACGTATAGATCATTTACGTATTTTACTCTGATCTTCTTCTTTTTTAGTGCGTAGATCCGCAAAACATCGAAAGAATGCCTTTACGTGTACGACGAGTCTTTTTCTGCGACATGTGCCAATTAGGCTGTCCATAATTTCAGACTGCTCCCTTGTTTGGCCGGAGTGAGCAACTGATGGAGATCGACTGCTCCCTTATTTGGAAATTCTCCTTTCGCTTCCCGTCTAAAGTATAGGCTCTTTTATAAGGATAGTTGAATTTAATGTATAGGTATGGATAAGTTCAAAATTTAAAAACAAAGATCTGGTTTAAATTCCCTTTTTAATTAAAATAGATAACACAATATGTTTTATGTAACTGAACCTGAAAGTAAAAAACTGAACCGTAAAATTTTCCATTAATATTAGAGAGCGTTTCTTATAGGACGGTCCTAATTGAGATATGGGGAAAATGTTGTTCTTCTTACTTTTATGTCTGATATCATTATCTGTTCTGTGTTGATTTTTTCAGTTTTAAAGTATGATCTTTTTTTTATTTTTACCATGATCATTCAACGTTTTACTATTGATCTTTCTCACTTTCATGCATGATCATTTTATATTCTGTGTTGATCTTCACTTTCAAGCATGTTTTTTTACGGATTAAACTTTTGACACCAATTAATCTCAATTGAGAATTTTTATTAATAGTATTTATGTCAATTTTTATTCACGATTTTTGTTTAATTTTTATTACATGTTTTGATTTTATTGAGAGAGTAGTCTTGGGTGAGACTTGTCCTTGTGGAGACCAAGGGCCAATGGAATGATCATTTACTGTTTTTGCTTGATTTTTTAGTCAGTTTGATTGATCTTCCAGACAGTTCCATTGAACATTCTTTTTTTACCTTGATCTTTCAGTTAATTTGATCTTTCATTCATTTTGCTTGATCTTTCAGTCAGTTTCCTTGATCATCCTAATCTTTGGTACATTACTGTCATTTCGTACAAATTCACACCGAATCTCAATCTCGAGTCGGTCCATGTGAGACGGCTGAGCTTTAACGACACCAGCAACCTAAAATCTAACAAAGGTGACGGGGTTGAAACTCACCAACGACAATTTCAACCAATAACGACAATTTCATTACACTCAATTTGATTCAGTTCAGATCAGTTAAATTCAGTTGAGTTAAGTCTAGTGCCAAAAATAATGGTGATGATATGTTAGAAGCGGGGAGTGTGTTGTAGGTTTTGAGAAAATATTTCATAATAAAAATAATTAATGAATACCGAAATAGGTGGAGGTTAGTATTATATAAATTTGACAATAAGTGGAATATGTATTTATTAGGATATTTGTATCTGTATATAGACTTGTGTAAAACAATGGCCGTCATATAAAATTTATTGTTTGGCTATATATGTTTTGTACATGAATCCTAAAGAATTGCAGGAGTTATTACGGGTGAAAATTGGGGACAATTTTAGAGATTTTAGACGGCTGGTTTGCATGAGAAGTAGAGGCAAGGCAAGGGGCCAATTCCAACGGATGGTTAGCATGCTATATCATATTTGGCTAGAGCGAAATATATATGCGAGTTTTTCAAGGAAAGCATTTGCAACCACATCAATTGACATTACGGGTTCTTTAAGGCTATGAGTGATTGGTGTGCTAGTTGTTTTTATGTGAGTTATACAGTAAGAGTTCTAGTCTTTGACTTGGTTGAGTACTTGTAAAGCCGTGAGTGAGGGTTATATTGTGTAACAACTCTTTTTTTTGATTAATATACATATCATTTCCATAAAAAAAAATGCTTTGTACATGAGACATTTGTTTTCATTATAAATTAATGAGAAAAGTGCATATCATGCGACCACCATGGATTCAAGAAACGAGCTATCCACTCGCGTCGTCAATAAAAACCTCAACCAGGAGACCAATGCGACAGCCCCACACGCCCGTGTTGTGCGTGTGAAGAGAGGGACAGAGCTAGTGGGAATGTACAGGAAATCTGATTATTATGGGCCCTAACGAGTTATGGAGCTTCGAAATCCGTGCGGTCCAAATTTTAAGTGGGGGAGTCTTCGAGATCTACCTCCGTTTCTTACATAGGATTCTCCAGTGCGTTGACCTCTTTCATTTCGGAGAACGAGATCTCCGACGCTTCTGAGTTTGGATCCGGATCTACAGGCAACATCATTATCCAGACCTCCGCTGCATGCAAACTTGTTGATTCTGATCTCGGGAGCGGCGGTAGAGAAAACCCCAGGGTTTGGAGGAGCGTTCAGAACGCTGATGGGGCGGCTGACGTGGAACATGCTGACGTGGCGGCTGGTATGGAGAATGCAGGTAGTTGAAGTAGACCAGATAATTCAGGTTTTCCATAAGCAGGATAAAATCATCAAGTTAGACTGTCCTGCCAAGGTTAGAGAGAGAACCAAGTCTAGATATATCAACCAGGTGCTTGATATATCTAGACTTTGGGCAGAGTAAATGCTAAAAGCTACTACTTTTTCTATTATATTTTCTGTTATTCAATCAGGTTGGTAACAAGGATGTAGTCTAGTACATTTCTTGACAAGGTGCCTAATTTTGTATGGCCATTAGCTACTACTGCTATATTCTATATGGCCTCCAGCCGGTCCGAGGCCCGGTTCCCTAATTCCAGCCGGTCTAGTGCGGCCCTGGCAACATCTCGGCCCATAGAGACGGCTCGGCCCTATTTGAAACCCTAGCTCCGGTCGGCTCGTTCTCAGTTTAGACCCCAGCTTTGGTCGGCTCGTTCTCAGTTCAGTCTCCTTTTTAATTTTATTTGAGTTCAATTTGTTTTAGTCTTATAAAATTATTCAATTCGTATCAATTTGATTCAATTTATGATTATTCGATTCACATTAATTTTATTAATATATTTCATTACACTCATATGAATATGTATTTATTATGATATTTGTATTTGTATAAAGACTAGTGTTAAAGAATGGCCGTCATATAAAATTTATTGTTTGGCTATATATGTTTTGTACATGAGACATTTGTTTGCATTATAAATTAATGAGAAAAGTGCACATAATACTAGTTTCTTGGTTATACTTATATATATACACTTGAGAGATATTTATTTGCATCCACTTGAAAAAAATTATCCACTGTTGTTGAGGGATATTATGGAAATAGCTAATACAAAAGAAAATAAAAGGATAATGTTCTTGAAAAGTGGTGGATGATAGGTTTGCTAATTAGACGATAATCTATACTGTCTAAACTACTGTCAATTGAACGTTACATGCAGCTGAATATCAAAAGTTCCTTCTATATATCTACAGTACTTAACGTTCACCATTACTAAAATTTTCTCGACTTCACTAGAGTCACCATAGTCCATAATTAACTGTCGCTCTGTTTCTATAGTAGTTAGGCCCAACCTACCAAGTAGCCGCTCACTCATCCTCCATGGATAGAGTACTCTATCTACAACTAGAGCTACTATATTTCTATAACTAGGGCTAGCTTATGTTGTTGATACTGATGCATGCCAAAAGGTTGGTGGACAACATATTTGTTGATTGGGATACAGTTAACTTACTATCGCTTAAACCTTAGTTCTTGCATTTTAGCAAATATCAAAAGTTTCTTGCATCTATCAACAGTGTTTGACACCCGCTACTACTCAAATGGTCTCATGTGACTTCAATAGAGTCACCAAAGCCCTAGATCTCTAGTCATGCTATTTCTACAGTAGTTAGGCGCCGCATACCAAGTAGCCACTCACTCATCCTCAACGGATGGAGTACCCATCATTGAAATTTTGATTCCGCCACTGAGTATATACATTAAATTGCTGAACGAAAGAAACAATGGATTATTTTCAAGATTGGTGGATGACGTGTTTTCTGATTGGGACTTTCTAAACTACTTTCACTTAAACCCTAGTTATTGCATATACCAACAAACACTAGAAGCTTCCCCCATGCACCAACAATGTCGAACACTCGCCACTGCTCTAATAGTATCTTCATTTCAGTTTCCAAAACTCATAGTATTCGGTCGCTCCGGCAGTAGCTAGTCGCCAACTGCTAGATCACCACTCACTCCTCCCCCGTTAAACCCTAGTTATTGCATGCCAACAAACGCCGCAAGCTTCCCCCATGCACCAACTGTGTCTAACACCCGTCACTGCTCTAATAGTATCTTCATTTCAGTCGCCACAACTCACAGTATTCGGTCGCTCCGGCAGTAGCTAGCTGTCACCTGGTAGATCACCACTCACTCCTCCCCGTAGAACATTATATCGAGTCACTATTGAAATTTTGATTCTGCCACTATTACAAGAATTAGCTCATAAGAAAAAAGGAATCTTTTTGAAGGATGGTGGATGACGCGCTGGGTAATTGGGCGATGACTTACCGCGTCTAAACTATTGTCACTTGAACCCTAGCTTATTGCATGCTAGCGAACGTCAGAAGTTTCTCCCCATGCACTGATTCTGACGTCCGCCACTGATTTTGATTGTAATTATGTTTCATTCGCCACAACTCATAGTCTCCGACCATTCTGTAGCTATTCAGTAGCTAGCCACACCGCTTATCAGGTCACCACCACTCACTCCGCCTCTCCCAACATATAATCCGGCCACTATTGAAATTTCGATTCTGCCCCTAACACAATCAATACTTAGCTCTTAAGAAAGGGAAATTTATTTATTATTTCGGAGAGATCACGGCCATCACCCAATCCATGATATTTCAACACAATACAAGAGAGCTAATGTCATTGCATCCTAAAAATATCAAACACAAACACCCACACCAGGATTCGTGTGCAGATAATCCGATAAGGAGCCTTGAATACATGAGTCATGACTCCCATAATAAAGAAAATAATATTCTACCGTCTCGAATTCAGATTCTGTTACCTGCAAATGGGCGCACACGTTATACAGTCCCCTAAAATAAATCGTTCAAAGTTCAAACCAACAAAAGGCCAAAAACCGAACGGCACACTATTTATTGAGAGCCATATCAGGATAATATTGTATGATTTGCCCCAAACCCAAACCATTTCTGATTCACATCACTTACATATCTTTCATCACCCTATTTATACCCCCCATCCTCTTCCCAATGCATCAAACATAAACATATCTTTCTCCTCTGTTTTTCCCAGCCTTAACCACGAAGTTTTCTGTCCTAACATGGAAAACACCACCGCTAGAGCCGCCGCGAACACGCAGGACGGCACCGTCGACATCCGAGGAAAGCCATCGGTTGCGAAAACGACCGGAAAATGGAAGGCCTGCTTCTTTCTAGTTGGTGCGTATCAGTTACTTACGATTTGATCGGAATTTTTATTTTCCGGCGCCGGTAAAGATGATGAAGTACTTCTTCTCGTCTGCAAGTAGTTTACCATATCAACTGATTTAATTATATATTTTCATGACTATTTATAGAAAGTGCACATAAAAGAGTGATGGTACGTGTTATATTTTTTGTATTTTTGTTCCGGAACAAATAAAGTTAGCCTTTTATCTTCTCCACCAACGGCATATTTTGTTGCTAGCTAACTGTGAGGTTTTGAAAAAATTAAGTGCAGGCTATGAAGCTTTTGAGAGGATGGCCTTCTACGGCATTGCATCGAACCTCGTGATCTATCTCACCACCCAGCTCCGGGAAGACAACGTCACCTCCGTTCGGAACGTCAACAACTGGACCGGAACCGTCTGGCTGACGCCGATTCTCGGCGCATATATTGCTGACACTTACTTCGGCCGGTTTTGGACCTTCACCGTTTCCTCCTTCATCTATGTCATGGTAATTAATTAATAACCATTTTTTTCACTTTGATGTTTAAAAAAAATCAATTTGCATATATTAATCAGGAAGATGGAGCACTAAGAATTGAGGGAATCCATATCTAATAACGAATTTTGTTCTTTATAGTCTCCACTATGGCGATTTCTCCCCACATGATTCCATGGTTTTGGTTTGTTTGATGTTGCGCTATCTTTTTGAAGGCCATTGAGATCGTGTCTTGGCTTCACCTTTTTATTACCTACTTGGAGATTTTTTTTTTTAGGCCAATGGTATTTTTGGCGTGGGGACATCCATTATGTTTTGTGTGAAGTAATGATATCCACAACATTTTTCATCACATAATTAATTAGCCTTCAATCCTTGATCAAACCTATCACCAACCCACTCAAAACCGGCCTTGATTGTGCATTCTATCTCAATTCGTGTGTTGTGTTAATATATGGAAAATATGCATGTCCATATCCTTGCATGTTTTTATCTGCCAGCTCAAGTTGCACAAAGAGAAACTCGTATTAATCCGCCAGCTTAAATTTGTAGAAAGAGAATTTTACTTTAATATAGAATAAATGGGGGTTGCTCCATGCAGGTCCATTTTTCTCTTGCAGATCCGTATTTTTACCATAATATCCCTAATATTGTTAAGGTAAAAAATGGGCTTGAAATCATAAGGTTCCATCATGGGGCATTATGGTAAAAATACGGACCTGCAAGAGAAAAATGGATCTGCATAGATAAATTGCTTAAATTTATTATGGTTTTATCTCAATTTGTGTTGTGGTGAAATATGGAAAATATGTCTATGTCACTGCCTGTTTTTATTTGCAAGCTCAAGTTGTAGAAAAAGAAACTCGTTTAAATTTGACGGTTTAAGATGTAGACCGGAGAAATTCATATTAATCTGGAAATTTAGTTTTGGTGATAAAACTTATTAAGATTTTTTTGGAAAAAAGATGGCAATAAGAGTGAGACGGATATAGCAAACTTTTGTAACCTTTTCCCTGTATCTCTTCCACTTTTTAACAACTTGTCTATAAATAGAGATAGTGAAATGTCTTGATACAATGATACTCTCTCCGGTAGAAATCCATCACTATCTTTGCTACCGTTAGAGTAGATTTCAACACAATGGAGATAATCATCGTTTGAAATTGTTGCATATACTTAAATGCAAAAAAAATCATACAATATTTTCAATAAGTGTTTCAACACTTTTGGTAATTTTATAAATTTTATGTCACACTAATAATCATGATAAACAGGGAATGAGTATGCTGGTATTGTCGGTTTCAACCAAGTCCCTGAAACCAAAATGCATAAATAAAGGAGTGTGCGAAAAATCCACCCCTCTACAGAAGGCCTTCTTCTACGCCTCCCTGTACGTGGTGGCGGTCGGCGCCGGAGGGACAAAGCCGAACATCTCGACGTTCGGCGCCGACCAGTTCGACGACTACGACCCCAAGGAGAAGAAGCTCAAGACCTCCTTCTTCAACTGGTGGATGTTCAGCGCCTTCATGGGCGCCCTCTTCGCCTCCCTCGCGCTCGTCTACATCCAGGAGAACTCGGGCTGGGCTCTAGGGTATGCTATCCCTACGGGAGGGCTGGTGCTTTCCCTAGCCATCTTCTACGCAGGGATGCCCTATTACAGGCACAAGGTTAAGGGCACCAAGAGTCCCATGGCCGACTTTTTCCGTGTCCTTTCCACTGCGTTCGCCAACCGAAAGGTCGAGCTACCGACCTACCCGACCGACCTTTTCGAGCTCGACCAGACCCGTTATAGCGCCGCCACCGGCAAGCGCCAGATCTTTCACACTCCGGCATTCAGGTATTGTGGTAAAAGTAGAAATAATTACGACCAAAACTAAGATAATTAATTAATTTGTGTACTAATTAGGTCACAACTTCACATGCATTATCCTAATTCCTATGTATGGATAGTTAGTTTCCATGTGCACATCTTATAAGTCCTGGAAATATCATATAAATCTGTATATTCCGTATGCACCAGGTCAAATCCTCAATCTAGGCTTCATGATCTCATAATTTAATGCATTTTGTGACCACTTGATGAGAATCAAAAAAGAAATCCATCAAAATCACTTTTTAACGGTACTAATGTTTCACATTCTTGTGATGTTATTTGATCCCAGGTTCTTGGACAAGGCAGCAGTGAGGCGGGGCCCGGAGGATTCATCCCGGCCGCCGTGCACGGTGACTCAGGTGGAAGAGGCGAAGCTGATCCTCGGAATGGCGATGATATGGGTGGTGACCATCATTCCGAGCACCATCTGGGCACAGATCAACACCTTGTTCGTCAAACAGGGGACTACCATGGACAGACACGTCGGAGGATCCTTCCAGATTCCGGCAGCCTCCCTCGGAGCATTCGTGACCCTGTCCATGATCGTCTCCCTCCCGTTCTACGACAAGTTCTTCGTCCCGTACGTCCGGAAGAGGACCGGAAATCCACGTGGCATCAGCCTGCTCCAGCGCCTCGGCACCGGGATCGCGATGCAGGTCATCGCGATCGCCGTCGCCATCGCAGTGGAGAAGAAGCGGCTGGCCGTGATCAGCGCCCACGGCATCAAAGCCCAGACGGAGATCGTCCCGATGACCGTATTCTACCTCCTTCCCCAGTACGTGCTGCTCGGAGTGGCCGACATCTTCAACGCCGTGGGGCTGCTGGAGTTCTTCTACGACCAGTCGCCGGAGGACATGAGGAGCCTGGGGACGAGCTTCTTCACGAGCGGCATCGGCGTCGGCAACTTCCTGAACAGCCTTCTGTTGACGATTGTGAATGGCGTCACGGGGAAAAATGGCGGGAAAATCTGGATTGCCAAGAATTTGAATGACTCTCGCCTGGACCTGTACTATGTGTTTCTGATGGCCCTCTCGGCGTTGAATTTGGCGGTTTTTGTTTGGGCGGCTAAGAAGTACGTTTACAAGAGGGAGACCAATGAAGTCAAAGTTGGGTGCGTTCAGTTGGAGCCTAAAAATGATCAGCCCAATGGTGAAAAAGAGCCTGCTGCTTAATTAAGAGAGCTTGGGTTTAAGGGGTTTTAAACCAGGGTTTTAAGTTTTAACCATTAGAAAAGGTCTAGTTTATCTACCTAATGTAATCTTTTCGTTTACACAATAGAATATTATATAATACGTACCACTTGATAGAAATATATGATAAAAGTGTTTGTTTTTTATTTACATTTTAATATTAGTATTAGTGTTGCCTGAGTTTTAGTTGAGTCGCACAACTACTTACTATCAAACATTTAAAATAAGGTTTAACTTGAATTTTCGATAAAATGTAAATTACACTTTTCTATCCCAGTTCATAAATAATAACTTAGTCAGTGTAAATATTATATTATTATTTACACAAAGTATGAATTGACAATGTTAATTTAGTCATGGCCGAATAGAGCTTCGTACTTGTTCAATCCACAAATAGGACAATAGTAGTAAAGCTTTCGATTTTGTAACGGTATCACCCATATTCTGTCAAGTAAGCATCCAATATAATAGAATAAGCGTTTATAAAAATGATAAGGCTAATTAACCAATAGCAGTGTGGATTAGAGTTAGGTTAGAAACTTCTTGAAAAAAATTTCAAAAAAAAAAAGAAACTTCTTGAAAAAAGTTGTTACAAAATCAACCTATCCAGTTTGAACTAGAGGGTTTTTTATTTTTATTTTTTGTCAAAACATAGAGGATTCAACATATATTGTTCAATCATTGCCACGTACCTATGTTTAGAAAAAGGACAATTAGGTAATTAATATTATGTTGGACTAAGATTAGGGAATGATTAAGTTAGTGGACCAGTCAAAAGAGCAGTGTAAACAGTATCAAATCGTAGGGGAATTTCTAATTTGCATGCTTTATAGCTTTTGAGCTTTGGAAGAAAAACGTATATCACCCACTTAATGGTTGATCAAGTCCACAAATCATAATATTTATGAATATATTCTGTAACTAAGTCGTGCTAATACATTCTTTCTCCAGTTACTTTTATGCTCCACTAACATCCATAACAAAATAAGTCCGTGTTTTATCATGCAAGTTATTTATTACACAAAACGAAAAAGAAAAAGTGAACATATACACTACTTATTTTATTTTATTTTCTTAAAAAAAATTAATTTATTAGTAATATAGTACTAGTTCTAAACTTATTAATTGCAAAAGCAATCACATAGTAAAGTAGGAAAAATGAAATGAAAATGTATGTAGTGAAGTCTGACCAGTTGGATAGGTGTTTTTATTTACTATAGTAATATGTTTTATACAACGGATAACAAAACCATCATTTTAATACTTTCTTTATTTGACTTTTATCTCACTTTTGCATAACATCCGTTTTATATTGATCTCTATAATAATTTTTGAGATTTTATTTATTTTTCTAATAATTCTACTATTACAAATTCTACAAAGACCAAGCAATATAAAGATACGGTTATCAGTTGAAGTTGTCGTTGATAAGTTTCAATCACGGTTAGGTTTTAGATTGATGCATGGTGTCACTAGACCAAGCAATTAGACTCGATACTGAGTTTCGGTTTGAATTTATACAGAATAACAGTAATATATATACCAATGACTAGGAATGATCAAGGAAATTGACTGAAAAATCAAGCAAATTGAATGAAAGATCAAGGCATAACAAGAATACTCAAGGAAATTGACTTAGACGTCAAGCAAACTGGCTAATAGATCAAGTAAAAACAGTAAATGCTCATTCTCTTGACCGTTGGTTTCCACAAGTACAAGTCTCACCCGGAAGTTTCTCATCTACTATTCACTCTTTTCTCGGATTTCCTCCTCTTGCATATTCAAATACTCCATTATTAGTTTTGAATGAGCTGTTCGAATTCTTACATTTTTCAACCTCATCAAAATCACGTAAAACGAAAGATGGGTGATCTATTTGTGTGCAAACTAATCATTCTCCAAAAGAACTCATTAGTCATTAGTCATGACAATGAATTTTAACGGTTTCTCTCAAATTAACATGCTTAATCATGGTTGAACAGCGAACTTCACCACTTGGGTGGACCAATGTTACCGCAATTAGAAGTATGCCAATTTTATGTCAACTAACTCATGCTAATAAATAGCATTAGGCTGTAGTAAATCTCAGCCTAGCTAATTTAATTAATCAAACTTTTTCGTAACTTTTTGGTAAACTCGTCAACCATGCAAAAGGATGAAGCTTCACAACCATAATCCTGTTCAGTTTACGCATGTCATGAAAAAGTCATAGCATTCCTTTGTCTTCACCAAATCAAAAGATAACATCACTTTTTTGACAAAATCCCAACTCTTTGACAAATGATAACATGAATATATATGATCCCATTTCCATTGGCTGAATCGATTCTGCATGGCAAAAGTTGTTCAAAAATCAAGGTTATATATTTTGCAGTAAATAATGTAGGAATTGCAAGTCTTTGTGTTAGGTAACCTGCTATCCACAGCTACTACTCTCCACAGCGCCTATATATACTGCAACATTCATCCCAATTTAGCACAGCAAAACTTAATTATTGTTTCCTTAGCATCACCAAAATGGCTTCCATGATCAGCTTGGCTGTCCTTGTGCTTTTCCTAGTCAGCTCAAACACCTCAGCTCAGCTTTCTGAGAATTTCTATTACTCTGCTTGCCCTAAGCTTTACAGCACTGTGAGATCTACTGTCCAGTCAGCGATCGCTAAGGAAACCCGGATGGGAGCCTCTCTGCTCCGCCTGTTTTTCCACGATTGTTTCGTTAACGTAATTTCCATCAACTTCTTCATCTTTCAAGCGAAAATGTCGATTTTCTTAGGGTGTTTGTTTACCTAATAACTTGTGATTACACTTGCATTTTACAGGGGTGTGATGGCTCAATCCTCCTAGATGATACATCCTCGTTTACCGGTGAGAAGAGAGCTGCCCCTAACGTTAACTCCGCCAGAGGATTTGAGGTGGTGGACGATATCAAATCCGCCGTGGAGAAGGTTTGTCCCGGCGTGGTCTCCTGCGCCGACATACTAGCCATCGCCTCCCGTGACTCTGTCGCAATCGTAAGCACTGATCTGAACCAAACTAAATCATCAACAATTGGACTTAACTAAATTGAATTGATATAACATATATGTTGCAATGTTATCAAATCAGCTCGGAGGTCCAAGCTGGAATGTGAAGCTCGGAAGAAGAGATGCAAGAACAGCAAGCCAAGCAGCTGCGAATAAAACCATTCCTCCGCCGACAACAAACCTCAACGGTCTCATTTCCAGATTCAGTTCCTTCGGCCTCTCCGCCAAAGACCTCGTCGCACTATCAGGTTCGTTCAGACATATTATCAAACACCTTCATCTCCTTCCTCTGCAAAAACAAAAACCAAACAAACTGGGAATCATTCGTTCCATTTCAGGATCACATACGATCGGACAGGCCAGATGCACAAACTTCCGTGCCCGGATTTACAACGAAACCAACAACCTCGACACTACGTTGGCCAGAACAAGGCAGGGAAACTGCCCCCGCTCTAACGGCACCGGCGACAACAATCTGGCGCCGCTCGATGTTCAGACACCGAACGGATTCGACAACCACTACTTCGTGAACCTGGTGAACAGGAAGGGGCTGCTGCACTCCGACCAGCAGCTGTATAACGGCGGGTCGACGGACACCATTGTCAGAGGATACAGCAACAACCCCGGCAGCTTCGCGGCAGATTTCGCGGCGGCGATGATCAAGATGGGTGACATCAAACCTCTGACTGGATCCAAGGGGGAGGTCAGGAACAACTGCAGGAGGATCAACTAAGCGCCGCCATTCGACGTATTAGGCGCCAAATATAATCACTGTATTTTGAAGTATTTTTCTATTTTCGTTTTTGTTCGAGTTTATCTTAGTTTTACCTTTTGAATATGGTCAATGTGTGAAGTGTTCGACGTTTTCTTGTAATTTTGATTTTTAATATAATGGAATTTCTATGAGTTCAACCATGTGGAAAACTAGGTCATTCTTCAAAAATAAAAAAAAATAGAAAATGGAAGACTGGGTAGGGTATAGCATCATCGACATCCTTGTATCTCGAATATAGTTTAATACTATTTTTTTACAAACACAGTGAAAAGATAGATTAGTGTGCTTGACATGTAGTCAGTTATGGATTATTTAGGTTAGAATTGTTCTTATACTTACATTTGTGTTGCCTTATATAGTGATGAATAAGGCCCTGTTTGCTAGACCTAATTTCTTGCTGCACTGAACTGAATTGAATTGAAGTGAAAATTAATGTATTGAAAAATGAAATCAGTATGACTGAATTAAACCGAATTTCATCAAATTACATTTTCACTGAACTGAACTGAACTGATCTATAGATAAGCTCTGGTAAACGGGGCCTAATAATACACATCTAGTATCGAGCTTTCTTAATTTAATATAGTATTAGAGCTACACCGAAATTCAAGCTCCCATAAGTATGAATTGAAACGATCAAACCAAATACAAGGAATTTGTTTGAAACCATAGATAGCATTCCGAAGACGACTAACACAATCAAGTCGAGTATGACCATGGTAACGAACATGTTGGGCCATATAAATTGGAGTATAAAAGACACCATTCAGAATACATTCTTGATCAGACATATCATGTAGTGCTTAATACTCCAATCGGTACAGGGATGGTATTGGGCGAAATGGGCGTAGATAGTAGACTATTCATGCCCATCCACGTCTAAAATTTTACTATCCATCCCCGCTCATTTACCCATGATGGGTACAAATTTAATATCCATGCACATCCTGCTGGGTATCCATCTCATATGGGTATCTGTGGATATCCATGCCCATGTTATACCCACATTCCCATCCGACTTATTAATCCATATTTATCAAAAATTAAGCTAAAATATATTAATTATCATAAAAATTTAAATAAAAGCACTAATAATTTAAATATATTATATTAATAGAACAAAATAATTTATAATATGTTAATCATTAATTTATAAAATTCTTTTATGTTTCAAAATAGACCAAACATGCTTCAAAAAATGCTAAAATTATTAATATTATTAATATAAATACAAATAATACTATTAATATTTAATATAACGGGCATTATACAAGTATTATACGGACGGGTATGGGGCAAGTGGCGCGGGAGGGTATGGGGCAGGTTTAAAATCGATATCCATACCCACCCATTTATCCATGGCGGGTTTGAATCAAATATCCATACCCGCCGAGTGTCATCCCTAATCGGGTCAATACTTGAGCCTAAGAACCCATTTCAAAGCCACGATGTTAGCATTCGAAGGTCGAGGAACCAGTATGCTCACGAAGGGCGTCCATTTTCTCGTTCTGAGCATGAACCCATTTTGGATCCTTGAACGCGGTGTGATAGTCCTGATGTTCCAATCGGCATTGGCTAGGTAAACTTTACCCTAAAAGTTCTAACCGACATCTATATGTTATTTTCAAGTCACATGAAAATTGAAAATACACATTTGAATAAGCAACCAAAACTTTCGTGTTATGATTTACAACGTCAATGTCTATCAGATGATACTAGAGTTGATGAGACTCCATTCCTTATTTAGCTATATTATTATTCCTTCTCCTATTCTAATTAGTTAATTATAGTAATAGTTGTAAGCTATTTCCTTTTCTTAGTTAGATTGTTATTCTCATATATGTCTATATAAAGAGGACATATTCTATGTAATTCATTATCCAATACAATCATTAATTCAATAGAAGATGTTTCTTCAAGGTAGGTGAATCCCTAATCAAAAGGTTCAATAGGTTGACAGACCACAAATCAAAGGTCATATCCCCTTGAGGTATCGAACCTCATCATTTGGTATCACAGCCAGATTGAAAAATTCGATAATTTTTTTTTCTTCTTCTATCGTATCATGTCGCTGACCGAGTTGCCTGAAGATGAAGAACACATGGTTCGTATAGCGGCACATCTCGATCGTACAACTGCCCGTTTGGATGCTCTTGACCAAAAATTTGACAAATTGATGGCGCTTTTCCAACAACGGTATTCCAATCCAGCAGTTCCGACACCACCGTCTCCGCCACCACAATCATCGGTGTCCCTACAACATCCACCTCTACCACCACAATCATCACCGGTTTTTGTCCGATTGGATTGTCTTAAGCAAGTTAGACCGCTTTCGCCGGTTCCACCGCCACCACCACAATCATACATTGAACAGCAAGAGTCATATTTGTCCGATGCAGATGCTGACTTTCAGCAACGAGAGATAGGATTGTTTGATCAACTCACTGAATCTATTGACCCACCAACACGGGCTCTAGTTTCATGCATTGATGAGCAATCAATTTTATCGGTAGCATGTCCTTCAAGAGTTGTTCTCTGTGTGACCAATCTTTCACACACCTTCGCAAGTCTCGTTGGATTTGGCACAATCCGCCATACGACTCCAATTCCAACTACCATCCCAAGAAATTTGTCGTTTGGATTGCATAAGGATGTTTGCTATCGAGAATGGTTGATTCCATGGGAAATTTACACTACCCAATTTCGTGAATGGTTGATTCCATGGCGCGTTGCGACAATTTTCAGGCTTGAGGACAAGCCTTCTTTCAGGGGCGCTGGAATGATGAGACTCCATTCCTTATTTAGCTATATTATTATTCCTTCTCCTATTCTAATTAGTTAATTATAGTAATAGTTGTAAGCTATTTCCTTTTCTTAGTTAGATTGTTATTCTCATATATGTCTATATAAAGAGCACATATTCTATGTAATTCATTATCCAATACAATCATTAATTCAATAGAAGATGTTTCTTCAAGGTAGGTGAATCCCTAATCAAAAGGTTCAATAGGTTGACAGACCACAAATCAAAGGTCATATCTCCTTGAGGTATCGAACCTCATCAAGAGTGCTTTTCGAAAATCCAAAAATTTAACATTTAACAAAAAAAAACTCAAGGTATATGTACATTAGATGGTGAGGGGGTCATGAGTAAAAATAGGTTTCAAATGTCTTATTTTATAGGGTGTCAATGTGTTGTATGATTGAAAGCTTTCATTTCCAAGTTTGGTTCAAACTGAACTGAATTTAGTTCGATTTAAATATATTTATCTAAACTGAACTGAATTGATGAACAGAAAAGGGATCTCAGACAAACAGGACCTAAATGCAATGAAATCTTTGATTCATGGCATATTTAGATTGTTATTATAGGAAATAAATAAATGAAATTATATTGTGAGAGAGTTTTAAAAGTTGCAGTGATTGAAGAATTGATGGATTGGATTTGGAAGATTTTTATTTTTGGAAATGATATATGGATTAGTCACCTAGATCGACACATCATTCTATATTAGTTTTCCCTATGATTTTTCCCTCTTTCTATCATCACTTTTTTGGTGCAAAAAAAATGGAACTTGCATCACTCAAGAAATTACTAAAGTATTCATCTATCATCACTCAAGAGAACATTACTTAAGTAAATAAAATTTTAATGTGAAAAAATTTTAAAAATGGCAGGAAGTAAAGAATTGACGAAGGATATGATTAGATTTGGGAAAAAGAAGAAGATGATTTTTAAAATTAAAAATGATTTTAACACATATCATTATTCTTTCCTCATATCATCATTTCGCAAAATAAAAAAATAAAAGTCTATCTTCTTTTTCAAATCCAATTCCACTATCATCATTAGTCATTCAAATTTTCCACTTTTGAATCTATCATACATTAAAATATATTTACTTAATTTCTCTAATAATAGTCTATTTTATAAACTAAATCCTTCCTTATTTACTGGATAACAAAATACAACAAAATTAGAGCTAAAAAGCACAACAATTCTTACCAATGCAGATGTATTGAACAAGTAAATTAAAAAAGTTAACTTCCTTTTTTAACACAATTCGTCTGATTTGAACCAAATTGAAATAATAAAAAATGAATACAATGAGAAATTAAGTATGACTGCAATGAATGTTTTGATTCATGGCATATTGTAGAGTTTTATTGTAGTAAAAGTTTTAAAAGTTGTGTGGATTATAGAATTAATGATGAAATGAGGATGATTGGATTGGGAATAAGGGTGTAAATGAACCAATCCGTTCGTGAGAAACTCGTGAACAGTTCGACAAAAGCTTGGTTCAAGCTCCAAACAAATGAACACGAGCCGAGATCGAGCCGGCTTGATTAGTAATCGAGATCGAGCTCCATTACTATTGTTTGATAAGCTCGTCGAGCCTTAACGAGCCTGCACATGTATATATAAATTAATTATTATATATTAATTATTTAAATATATAAGATTTTAAAGGTTTAATTAACATAAACGAGTCGAACTTGATTTACCCGATCTAACGAGCCGAGCTCAAACTCATTACAGCTTATCAAACTCGAGCTCGTTTTAATATTTTTATGTTCGAACGAGCTCGAGAGCTCGCTATTATTTATCAAGTCTAAACTCGTTAAGGTCAAAGATCGGCTCGTTTACACTCCTAATTGGGAAGTTTTATTGATGGAAATGATAATAATTGATTTGTAGAATGAATGAATGATCATTCCCAACATATTTACACTCATTGCCTTTACTTTTCATCACTCTATTTCTAAAACTTGGACTTTGTGGCGGTGATGAACGATGATGTTACCGGCGGCGGGCGTAATCGAATCGAGATCTTCTTCTCAAGGTCGCAACAGCCCGCCTGTTGATCGAATCAGTCCACTACCCGATTCACTCCTATGCCATATTCTCTCCCTCCTACAGACTAAGGCGGCTGTGGCGACCAGCGTTTTGTCCACGAGGTGGAAGCGCGTCTGGACTGGAGTCACCGCCCTTGAATTCCATTGCAGCGGAGACGCTGACGATCCAAACTGGAATTTCGTGCCATTCGTCCACCGGGTCCTGCTTCACCACGACGCCGGAAGCATCCAGAAGTTTCATCTCCGATGGCACGGATCCGGTTGCATAGAAGTATTCAATCTTAATCCATGGGTCTGCTTTGCAATCTCTCGGAACGCTAGGTCTCTCATCGTTGAGCTCAACCTGGGACATCTAAGTGATTTCTCTCCGCTTGAAATACCCGCCGCCCTTTTTGTTTCCGGTACGTTACAAGTTCTCCAACTAAATTTTTTCACTCGAGCTGTGGAATTTCTTCTCAAAATCCCTAGTGTGGTTTGCCTTCCGAAATTAGAGGTTTTGAAACTTGATTATCTGGCCTATGAATCGAATGAATCTGTTGTTAGGCTTATATCCGGTTGTCCCGTTCTCCGGTCTCTTCATATCCGGTGGGAGGGTCAAGTACTGGTAGGTCCCATGGTAGACTTTAAGATTTGTTCTTCATCGTTGAGAGACTTGACCCTGTATGTGCACCCCTGCCCTGGTAACTTGACCTACCAAGGCTATGATAGAAGGCTTGAAATCGATGCCCCCAACCTTGATCACTTGTTTTTGCAAGATTATGCGTTGAAGGAATTCTCAGTGACAAGGTTTCATACCCTGAGTACTGCAACACTTGTTTTCTCTGGTGATATGTGGTCTTTCAAACGCAGGGTTAGTGAATTGTGTGTTGCTCGATGCAACTCTGTTGTGATGCTAGTTGAAGCTATGAGTAGTGTGAAGCATCTGGAATTGCGAGGTCCAGTTATAGAGGCTCTTCATCATGCTACAACCTCATTGTCAACCTGCTTCGAGAGATTAACTAAATTGACCGTGGATTTGAAGTGTTGTAGTTGGAGCTCTTTGGGGGGTTTGCTTAGCCACTCTATCAAGTTACAGGTTCTTGAAATCGAAATGGACTTTTGTGGTTCTGATACTCACAAGTTATGTTGGAAGGACCCCGGTCAAGTTCCTGAGTGTTTGTCAACCTCCTTGACACACATTACATACAATTATTTGCAAGGGCGGAAAACCGAGATGGCAATGCTGAGATATATTCTAAAGCACGGTGCTGTGTTGAAATCAGTTAATGTAGTATATGTAACCCATAATTGGTTACATGTGCAGAAGAAGATAGCAAAGTTCCCAAAATTATCTGTTGATTGTTCGATCGAATTTACGTGATGGTTATGTTCTAAAGTAGGGTGCTGTCTTTAATGGTGATTACCTTTACACCAGTATTGTGTAAGGGTTACGAGCATCGGATGCATTTTCTTCGTTTCTGTTCACCATATGCTTGATCGTTTGGTTTTGGTTTGAGAGACTGAATGTTTTCCTGTTTTTTGTGTAATAAGTAGAGGAGTTATATCAGAACTTAGTATATCTTTTCATTTTGCTTTGAGAACAATATTATCAATGTTTCTAGATTATATGTGTTGATTGCTTGATCAAATTTGATTTAAAATAATCTTTGCTGTGTGTTTTGGAAGTTGTTAGTATAGTGGGGAAAAAATTGATGCCATTCCTCAGATGCAGTTTCTGATCTCCTCCTCTTTTGACCACTTCTGTGCTAATGTTGAGATTCATCTCTATACTCTTTTTTTCTTTCCTTTGATAGAAGGCAACTGTGCCACTTTAGGAATTCAAACTCAATTTGGGTTGAAATTCCAGGCCAGCCCTTCAAAATTCCTTCTTTAAATTTAAATTATGGCACGGTAAAATTAATCTGATGTCTTTGTCCTGAATTGCAGAAATAGCGGTATTTTGACATTTGATATTAGAGCTAGAATTCATGTATTTGTCTACATGGATCCAATTTAGAAAGAGTTAGGACTTTGTATATAACCCATGATTGGTTAGGAGAAGATATATAGCAATGTTCCCAAAATTATCTGTTGATTGTTCGATCGGATTTACATGATGGATTTGTTTAGGTATGTTATAAAGCATGGTGCTGTCATGAAATTGATTAATGCAGTATCCTCTGGTAGTGAGTTCCATGAGCTGGTAGAGATATCAGTGTTTCCAAGATTTATCTGTTGATTGTTCTTTCGAATTTGAGTGATTTACTGTTTAGCATGATTATTTGTATCAAATGACATTGGAAGTCTGATTGTTAATGTTTAATGGTGATTAACTTTTACTTCACACCAGTATTGTGGATGTATGTCTAGCATCGGTTGTATGTCCTTCGTTTCTAATCACGATCTGAAAGTTTTCCTGTCTGTGTAATAAGCAGAGGCTTCATATCAGTACTGAGTTTCATTGTTTGCTGGCTTTGTATATGTTTTCGTTGTGCTTTGAGAACAACATTATCATTGTTTCCAGATTATGTATTGATTGGTCCATCATTTTTTATTTAACGAACCTAGCATGGGTTGTTTGTGCTCCATGATCTACTTCATCGTTTGGTCGTGTTGCTAAATCAGAACTTGGTTTTGATTAAAGAGACTGAAAGTTTTCCTGTCTTTGTGTAATAAGCAGAGGTCTTATATCAGAAGTCAGAACTGGTTTTTATTGATTGCTGTCTTTGTATATGTATCAATGTTTCTAGATTATGGCCCTGTTTGCCAGAGCTTATCTATAGATTAGTTCAGTTCAGTTCAGTGAAATATAATTTGATGAAATTCAGGTTAATTCAGTCTTGCTGATTCCATTTTTCAATACATCAATTTTACTTGAGTTCAGTTCAGTTCAGTACCATCAATAAATAAGCTAAAGTAAATAGGGCCTATGCATTGGATCACTAAAATTCACGGGCTCTTGTTTGGCATTTTTTCATTGGAGTATCATATTTGCTACCAATTCTATATTTTCCCTCAATATTTTGTTCGAAATCTTTTCTAACACGTCAGCTTTCTTATGCGTCTATTATGATCTTAACATCTTTTTTTTGGCATAAAAATTTAACAAATTTTATTTTCTTGAGAAATAACTGTGCAACAATTAATATGATATAAGAATCATAATGTCTCATACGAGACTGCTTTACAATGAGGTAAGAGATATCGATTGCATAGGCCAGCTTTTTTTTTTTTTTTTTTTTCGTAAATATCTAAACTTTACTATTAAGAAATAGAGTTTATTACAACCTTGGCCAAGTCATGAGCTTGACTGACCATGCTCCGATCTACTTTTACTACATTAATACATAAAAACATTAACTTTAAACATCTAAACTCACTCATTAATGGAACCAACCTTGCATCAGGGCCTTGTTTATCCGATAGAACCTTTTCCAGGATAGCCGAATCTGTCCAAATCGTCACACTCTTGAAGCCTGAATTTGAAGCGTGAGACAGCACTTGATTAATGGCCATCAATTCTACCTCTATTGCTCACAAGGCATTGAAAACTTTGTAGCTGTGATCCTCTGCTTCACCTTGACAGAAGCTAAAACACCAAGCTGCAACTCCGATGCTCCTGATTTTATCAAACGCTCCATCTGTAATGATGACTGCTTCCAAAGTATGATCCTGCTCCCTTAATTCTGTCGGGGAACTTATGTTCGGATTTTCCATCAGGGGAATATCATTTATTCCATCTGCACCCTTACATGATTTAAATGACATTGCATGTGCACTTGCCATCCTCCAAATGTTGAGAGGATCTGAGGATGGTGATACAGGTCTGTTATTGAACACTACATAATTCCTGAACTTCCATATGTGCCAAATGATACACAGTGCAAGCTGGAGGATATCTTGATCAGGGGCGTCCATGAACCATCTTCTAAGCCATCCCTTAAAAGAACCTTGTCCAGACTCAAAATCAATTCCAAGTGAACTGATTCTCCAAGCCCCCTCTTAACTATTTCACATCCTGAAAAAATGTGATCCTTTCACAAATTCTACACATTGGGCTTGTAGTGCCTCCTTTCTTGAATAAGGAGGATGCAGACGGTATTGCATCGGAGAGAATCCTCCACATGAGTATGATGATCCGCTGTGGGAGTTTACAATTCCACAACCTTTTCTTGACTGCAGGGTCTTTGGTAAGAGTAGCATCCTCTTTTTTCCAGCTTATGTGTACGTTAGTTAGTAAAAATTTGATTTAAAGAAATTTTGTACTTTTGGTATAAGTTTTATAGGTTTATAGTAAATTCCTTATTACTGCCTTGTAACCTTGTTAGATAGATTACCATTAGTTGCATTAGTACATAGCTAGTAGCATAATTATATTCAGAAATATCATATTAATAGCTAGATGCTAAGCATATATACAAGTAAACAACTAGTCGGAAAAAGATTGGTTAAAGATGCCAGCACTTGAAGCAACGGCAACTTCCGAATTCCCATCACCACTAATTCATAAGTTTAATGTTTCAAGCTGATCAAACTCCAACGAGAATTATATATATATATATATATATATATATATATATATATATATATATATATATATTATACACATGTATACAAGGGGGAAAAAATGCAGAAATCAAGAAGAGGGAATGCTGTTCTGCAAAACGAATTCAACTGCCGTTCTTTTATAAAATTAAAATTAAAATACTGTTTATTAAAGGCTAAATTGGGAAACATCAGTTATATTTTGTACTTATTGGATGCTAAATTCTTTAGCATAATCAGGGAATGCTGAGTTCTACACGCCAAGATAACCATAAAATTTAAGTCTTGTTCTCGATCCCGAGCTAATTCTATTTAGTTCCATCCATTAACCAGAATACGATGTTTAATCCCTCTTAATTTAGTCATAATTTAAAAAATTAACGTATTACTTTTTTTCAGTTCATTTAAATTTAGTTCAAGATTTAATTTTATCACAATATGTTAAAATGGAGTTATAATATAATTAAATATTTTATATTTTTATTGAACTGAAATTTTGTAAAAGAAACATCCATGCAAAAGGCTTATTGTTGTCTAGCATAAATTTCACAACACTACATAGCTATGTATAAGTTTGGAATTAAAAAAGGAAAAATTGTGATTAAGGGCGGGGAACATTAAAAATGGAAAGTGGGGTGTAAATTTCACATAATTTCTGAAAAGCGCAGTGAATAATCAACTTAATTTTAATTAATATGATTATTAATATAAAGACAACAATTCCCTTATTTTTTTTAGATCCCTTATATTTACTTAAATTCAGTTTAGCTTTATTTATTTTACTCCAATTTAAATAAAATTTATTTCTAATCAAATCTTTTCAATTCAGCTCAAAGAGGTCCAATTCATATGAACTTGATGAAACTTAATTGAATAAAATTCCAAGAAAGTGAACTAAATTGGATTAATAAATCTGAAAAAATGATGGAGCTTAATTAAATTGAATTTAGCCAAGTATAAATGAATTTAGTCAACCAAATTGAATTGAATTGAACTAAATGAAAGTAAAGATTATTTTTTAGATGGATATGAATTGACTTGGATGTTTATTTTTAACCAAAATTTTGATTAAATGTAATGAAGCGGGACTGAATTAAACTAAAAAAAAAATGTGAACTTAAATTGAATTGAATTCGTCCAATTTTGAATGATTCGAATAAAGTTAAATTAAATTAAACTAAGAGGGAAAGAAATTCAACTAAATTTGAGTAAATTCATATAATTTAATGAAATGAAATTGAATTGAAAACTACTACAGTGAACTAAATTGAATTGAACCAAAACTACATAAAATGACATAGGCCTAAATTGGACTAATTTAAATATAAATATATTTATTTAGATATTGGAGTAAACTTATTGAAACTAAACTAAATTTAACTAAGCACAACCAATCTAAATAAAAATAATAGAAATAAGGGTATTGTTTTCTTTGTATTAATAATTATATTAATTTAATTATTCATTACCCTTTTCAGAAATTAGGTGAAACTTACACCCCACTTTCCAATTTCTAATGTTCCACTGCACTTAATCCCAATTTTCCCGTTAAAAAATACTGCTCTGTAATAAGATTCCAATAAAAACACTACCATTTACAATGTATTATCAACAAATCATAAAATTGATCTGAAATTCTGAATAAATGCATAGCGAATTAGCGATCAGTTTCTGGATCAATATCTACCCATAAAGGGAATATCATTGTCATCGGAAATAGAGCTGAAATCAGGAGCACTAGATGGGGAGGAAGACGTGTTCGCCGGAGGTGGTGGCGGTGCTGCAACAGAAACATCCCCGCCGTCACCGGCGCCGGAAGAAGCAAGCAAGGCTAAATTATCATAACTAAACAGCATCTCATCAGTATTATGTTGATCATGAACATCATTAATTACCATGTTATTATTATTCTCCCTGTTAAATTTAACTCTGAAAATTTCAGCTCTTACTAAACTTATCTCCGCCGTCAAAGCCTGAACCTGGTTTTGCAACTTCGATATCGCCCCCATGCAACCGTATACCGGATCTCTCAGCCGCGCGCTGGCCTCGTAAATCAGGCTGTTGGCGGCGTCGGCACGGTGGCTCTCCGGCACCTCCTTTAGCATCTTCGAGACGTTGCTCGCCCCGAACACCTTGTGCAAGGCGGCGAACTTGTGCGGCTCCAGCGGCGAGAAGTAGGGAGAAAATAGGCATTCTTGAGCGCAACGACGTCGTAGCAGTTTACACGCAGCACAAGGTGTGATTGTGTTGATCCCCGGCGAAGATGATGATGATGATGACCCGACTTGATACTGGTAATCCGATTCTCTCTTGATCTTCTTTGCTATCTCCTCAAGCCTCTCCCTTCAATTTTTTAAAATGAGAAAAAAAAATCGATTTCATGTCAAAAATCACTTTGTAATCTATGAATAATACGTTTAAATCAAACGCTCGATCTGTTTACCTTTCTCTATTCATGCATGCTCTAGCTATTAGCGGTGGAGCTGCCGGAAAATGGTGGTATTACGCCGGATCAACACAACAAAAGAATACTTAGAGGGAAGAGAAGTGTAATTAGAGGAGAAGATAAATGAGTGCTTAAAAGGCAAGATAATCTAATGTATATTGAAAAATGGACCGAGGTTAATTAGGGTTTAATTCTTATTTTTGTTTACTTGTTATATTGATTAGAGTTCTTATAATGTGCTAGGGATTGGGCAAACGAGGAATGAGTAATAGACTTGGCTAATGTGTGTATTGTGCCTTTAATAATCAACTTCATAGTATTTCCAAAAAAAAAAAAAAAAACTTCATAGTAGATAAATATATTTTAGGCTAACTAATATTTTTTTAAAGTTGGATGGACTTTTGTAAATAAAAGTATGTAATATATTTGTTCACGTACGCTGTTGGTATGATACGATCGCAAATGTAGTGAAGAAATAGCTTGGGAGTTGGAAATGATATCTTACATGATTTGATTCATGTTTTTTTTTTTTAATCTTAAACACTTTCATTCAAGTTCAAGGTTTTGAAAATCGTCCAAAAACGAATACATTTGGGGCGAGACTCAAGAACTATACAAGAGGTAGTTCGATTTAGCATATACATAATTCGTTAGGGAATGTGCTAAAAAATTCGGGTTTAGTTTATATCCAACTTCTATTCTCTATCAAACTTCTAAAAATTCAATTACAATTTATTTATTTAGTTTATAAAAATCATGTTTTAGAAATCGGATCAATTTACATTTTTCCTATATTATTTTAGTTCGATTGATTTTCATCTTACTATATATATTGGGAACCGATAAATTGAGGCTTGTTGGGGATTTGTTACTTGTTAATGCAATTTCTCTTGCTTAAATTCTAAGGCAACGACACATTCTTGTTTGACCCTCTTATGCCTCGCTCTAATACACACTACCTCTGCTCTTACCTAGACTACAACTATACCTCCTTCCGGAATATTTAGGCCAAGTCATATGTGAGTTTGATGAAAGACGGTCTTTTATGAACCTTTGTGTTAGATCATGTTTTTCTAAATTTGTTTTTTAGTGAACTTGAAATAAACTGAAAATTAATGTAATGAAAAATAGAATTTAATCTAAATTTCATAAAAAATATATTTGCTTAATTGATTTAATAAACTGATAAACTCAAGAAAACAAGTCCTAGACTTAGTTCAAAATATTTACATTTGTATAAATTTAAAAGTTAGTATAATATGTACTAGTTAAGTTTGGTTTATTATTAGTGTTCCTATTTTAATTAAAGTTTAGTTCAATCATTTAAATGTCTGTAAAATCAATGTTGTATAGTTTCTAATATGTCGACCATTGTTGTAAAACGAATTTGATGTCATGCTTAGAAGGGCGAGTTTGCTTTGATTGGTGTATGATTAGGCTTCGGCGGTACCATTAGAACGCGACATCTAGATGAAGAATTACTTTTAAAAGATGTTTAAACGTCAAAACTATATCTTAAAACGCTTTAATTATAAATTGTCCTTAAAAAGCAATCAATTTAACGCAATTAAAAAACAATCATTTTAGGGCTAGGCTTTAGAAAAATGGGCAGCTTTTGCTCTTTCCTAGCCCTGTGTACAACAAACTGTCACCAGATCCTTTTCATTTTCCGATCAATACAAACCGCTCTGGCAGATTTTCTGTCCTCTTTCCGGTCAACGATCACCGTGACACAAACTATGAAAACATGATGGGTTCACCTTTGGCACAACAAATATAAATCGACTATTTTGGGCCCTAGTGATATGATATGAATATGATACTATATGATATTGAGAAATTAAGAAAAAAACAATTTCACTAGTACAAGATCTCCACATATATTTTGGCCCAAATTTGAATTGCTATTAATCACTCACTCTTGTTAAGGGGTCATTTCATTTAGTTGGGTTTTCAGGTAATCGAATAAGATCAATTCATCAACAATACTCTCTGATGGTCTTTGATGGTATTGGTCCTGTATACCCATCGAGCTGGCCCATGCTATGAGCCTCAGCCCAAGTCAATAATCATAAGCCTGCTAAGGCTGGTTCAGTAGACGGCTCTTCCTAGAAAACCTACTCGGCACAAGGGAACAGCGCGAGCTTCACGGACGAACAGTACCAGCACGGGCAAACGGTACCAGCCTCACGTGTGAACAGTAACCGCTGCCTTGCCAGGGTTGACCTCCCATTTCGGGAATAAAGCAAAAGGGACTTTCAACCATTGCAGGAGACATAGATCCACAAATTAGGGGCACGTAATGGTCTCCACTTGAGCCACACCGGACAGACCGGTTCAAAGCAGGAAGCCATATTCTCAGACCGGTCCGAAGCCGGGAGCCGTCCCCTTGAGCAGCACCACCCAAACCCAAGAGATTTGACTATAAATACTCATGAACATGCCACAGTCAAGGTATGCTCTGAACATCCACCACACTTATACATGAGTTCTTCCTCCAACCAGAGCTAACTTAGGCATCGGAGCGGGTTCCGGCTAAACGCCGCCCCAGCCTGACTGCTTCCTGGTTGTGTTTTGCAGGTCCGTTTCAACCCTAGATTCAGAGTTTTCAGATTGAGCCCTAGTCGATTTTTGGGGTCTCATCAATGGCGCCGTCTGTGGGAAGAAACGTGATAGGTCCTAGATATACTCTTATTTTGTAGCATTTGAGAGTTGTTTTAGATAGTATTTTGTACTTTTATATTAGACTTTTAGACCGAATCATTCATAATGGTTTGAAATTGAAGACGTGCATTTCAACCTTGAATTGCACTTGCGATGGATTTGGATGATTTGAAGACCTTCTATGACCGTCCTGAAGAAGTTAGATACATTGAAGAACCGGTCGTAGAAGTGGCGTGAAGGCACACTCTCGCGGGCTGCGAAACCTCGGTCGCAAGCCGCGAGGGTGTGTGTTGCTGTTTTGCGAGGACCAGACGCGCGGTCTGCGAAACCTCGGTCGTGGACCGCGGAAGCCGCAGACGCGCGGTCCGCGAAACCTCGGTTGCGGACCGCAGAAAACGCAGACGCGCGGTCCGCGAAACCTCGGTCGCGGACCGCAGAAAACGCAGACGCGCGGTCCGCGAAACCTCGGTCGCGGACCGCGGAAACCGCGGACGCGCGGGCCGCGAATTCTCAGTCGCGAGCCGCGAGAACCAGGCTCGCGGTCCGCGAAGGATTTCTCGCGGCCCGCGAAGATGCTGCAAGTGGCATTTTGTTTTATTTTATTTTTGTTATTTTTGGAGTATAAAAAGAAAATCATCCTCATCTGTTAGAGGATCGATTTTACAGAGCAAAAACTTAGTTTCTTCATTTCCTTTCCATTGGATCTTTGAATTTATCATGGTTTATTGTATGGATTATGATTGTGATTATATAAGTATGATTGTAGGCTAAAACCCATCTTGGGTATATGAGATTGGAGCTCTTGTTATGGTTTGAGAACATGGTTTATGAAGCTTAGGAATGGATGATTTGTCATTGAATGATCATGAATTTTATGTATATTTGATGCTTGAAATGGTTAGGAATGATTTCCTAGTTATAGATATGTGTTGGATATGTGTTAGACATTGCTTTTCCATGGTTGAAATGCTATCATTTCTTCTATATAAAGGTAGTGATTTAGGAATCAAATATATGTTGTTATCAATTATATTTGTTCTTGAGATCATCCATTAGCATTATATTCATGTCTATTGTGTTATCACATTACATGGGTAAGATGGGAAAACATCTAATTTGAATTAACATTGATCAATTTATCTATTTGCTATCATATAGATATGTTGCCAATAAGAGTTGTGAAGATGCTTTCATGTTTCACAACTAGAATAGAGATGATTTCCCATTACAAATAATCACCATTCTCAAAGTAACATAATAAAGTTTGAGCAAAAATCCATAACAAGAGGATGCTAATCTCATGTACCCAAGTCTCTCATTCTCTTAGTTAAATCTTTAGTTAGAATAATCATATGGTAAAGTAGTTGTAACTTTAAAGTTCTAATCGTTTTACTTAGTAGTGTTTTAAACAAAACTCAACTCAAACCCCCCCCCCCCCCCCCCCCTTTGTTTACATTGCTTTTATATATGAATATGTATATGCATGCTACAAGATATGCATAGAAATAACTTCTTCTCTGTGGAAACGAACCTTACTTGCCATTATATACTTAATTGTGTGTAGAGGTAGTAAGTGTATCTAAATGTATATTTGAGAGGTACGGCGACGACCTCCCAAAACGCTAGATCTCTCACGCAGCTCCTAAACGTTTCCTCCAAATGATCCCAAGTTGAAAAACAAATTTTAGATCAACTTTGGAATACCTTAAGATGGGGAGCATCCTTGCTTAATCCATCCACGACCGTAGCTTGTATTTTGTTTTCAAACAAATGCAACAAAATGTCCAACAAATCTGGAACGAGACAAACGAAAGTTAAGATCCGATGTGTATCCCGCTGAACCGTAAGGTGATTAACAAAGACTTTTTATACTTTCCAGTACGACGTAGCCGAAAGGCAATCCACCTAGTCATCACAGTTGCAGAACACTAGCAACAAACCAGATGCGGAAGACCCTTGGGACGGGCTCTCCTTGAACCCGCTCACCGAAGGGGGGAGAGGAGTGCTTCACACTCTTGTCAAGAAATCAAACAAAATCCGCGCTCAGCGCCGGATCTAAAGAATCACAAGTTGAAAAATGGTCATAGCCGGTAAGCTTAATGCCAAAAAAATATTTCAGAGAGTAATCTGAAGAGTTACAATAACAGTCGCACGACACTGGACCATGCTCGGAAAACTCCAGAAACCGGGTACCCCGTGAAACTGCTCGGTGAAGGGGGGGAGGAGTGCTCCACACCCTTTTCAAAAGATTCCAGTATAAGAAATCTGAAAAGCCACATAGAAATAGAGTGGAAAGAAAGAAGAATAACCTTGGTAAGCCGACCCGGTAAACCGTCTCAACGAAAACAGTTCTCAACTCCGATCAGTCGACCCGGAAAATCGCCTTAAAAAAAATTATTAACTTCAACTAGCCAACCTGACAAAGCGCCTTAAAAGAAAAAAGAAACAATTATCAACTCTGGCAAGAGCCGACCTGTAAAAAGAAAATTTCGTTTAAAGGAGAAATCCAAGTTTCGCAGCTACCAGTCACGTAGGGAGCCGCGTCACCCTTGGCCCCAAAAACCAGGGAGGAGATGAGCCAAGGATGAACCTGGGAGAAGAGAACTGAGCGTTCTCAGTAACTCTAATTCAGCCACATTGGGACTCTGAATTGTTCCAAAGCTTAGTGACCTCGAACTGGGAAATGATGCAGAAGCTCCGCTTTGCTCAACGCTCCGGTATCGAGGAGAAGCGGGTCCAGAAGAAAGATGAAGGAAAGCAGGTTACTTCCAGTATGCTCCAACTGGACCTTATGCCTGAAGTGTCTCCACCCCGCAAGGGATCTCGAGGAGACAAATGCGAGAAAGAGGAAACTGACTCCTCTAAGAGTAGTGACTCTGATCCTGATAGAAGAAATCCATGGTCAAATCGGAGAGAAGAACGGTCCCGGCCAAGTATGGACACGATCGTTGAAGGAAGCAGACCTTACTACCTGGAAGAAAAAGGCTAGTCGAGTGCAAGGACAGAAGAAGTTGGATCCCGACCGGAAAAGGCTATACCAGGTAGAGGTACCGGGGATGGGAGCTTACCGGCTAGAAGCATGAATGGCAACCTGATACCTCGAACACGACACATGGACGAACTCCGCAAATTCAGCACCCGAGTTACCACCTCCCAGGAAGGTACTTCACTGTTTGTTATTTTCCACTAAGCATATCTTATGCAATAAGATGTTTTTTATATGCCTTTGTTTGAGTTACCACAAATGCATGATAAAACATAAAAGTTATACTCAAGCACAAATATTCTTAGATGCCTTGATTAAAACAATTGCCCACACATTACTAAATGAGAATTTCATGCTTAAAATGAAAATCAGAATGTTTTACCCGCTAAAACGAGTTATTCGTGTATATTCCTTGCTGCTATGCCTAGCTGTTGCGTATTACTGTTGCACCTCTGCTATATTTCCAATAACCTTCGCATGAAACGATAAGTAATTACCTTCTTGCATGCTTTGGATAAATTCCACAACTAAGCTAAAGTCACTATGCACGCATGAAAGTTTAACTTGTAAGTAAATTACTTGTGAATAACCAAATAGGAGTAAGACATAAATGTGGCTAGCTGCTATTATATGTATTTGTGCTAAAATAAACAAAGAATGTAAGTAAGCCGAAAAAAGCCTTAAAGAAGGCAAGGCTATCAAAAGCAAAAAAGGAGCTTTCTTACACCTCCTTTCAAGGGGGAGGTGGGGAGCTTTCTTCCACCCTTTTTAGGGGGGGGTGAGGGAATAAAAGCCAAAAAGAGCCAAGAAAAAGGCGAGGCAAAAAATTTACTTTACGACTCTAAATTCGGTATAAAAAAAGCAAAAACCTTGTGCAATGTACACAAGTATACGTCCAAACTCGACGGAGAAGGACAACAGCTTACGCTACCAGCACAAGCTACCAGGTTGACCACCCGGCAGGACATAAGCTTGTACAAAAACAAGACTTTAACCAATCTGACTAGAAAGAAAGACAAAGCAAAATGCACAAAAGACTCAAGAGCAAGGGTAAAAGACTTGCCTTATCAGCAAGCATGTCCCTGGCCAAGAGCCAGGGTAAAAGACTTGTTTTAATAACAAGCAAGTTTCTAACCGAAAGGTAGAAGTATAAGACTTTCCTTAACGGCAAGCAGGGCCCTGGCCAAGAGCCAGAGTAAAAGACTTGCCTCACCGGCAAGCAGGTCCCTGGCCAAGAGCCAGAGTAAAAGACTTGTTTTAACATCAAGCAAGTTTCTAACCGAAAGGTAGAAGAAGAAGACTTGCCTTAACGGCAAGCAGGTCCCTAGCCGAGAGGCAAGGTGAAAGACTTGCCTTAACGGAATCAGGTTTCTAACTGAAAGTTAGAAGTAGAAGACTTGACTTAACGGCAAGCGGGTCCCTGGCCAAGAACCAGGGTAAAGGACTTGTCTTACCGGCAAGCAGGCTTCTGGCCGAGAGCCAGGGTAAAAGACTTGCCTTAACCGAAAAGCATGTCTCTGGCCAAGAGCCAGGGTAAAAGACTTTCCTTACCGGCAAGCAGGTTCCTGGCCAAGATCCAGGGTAAAAGACTTGTTTTAATAACAAGCAAGTTTATAACCGAAAGGTAGAAGTAGAAGACTTGCCTTAACGACAAGCAGGTCCCTGGCCAAGAGCCAGGGTAAAATACTTGCTTTAACATCAAGAAAGTTTTTAACCGAAAGGTAGAAGAAGAAGACTTGCCTTAACGGCAAACGAGTCCCTAGCCTAGAGGCAAGGTGAAAGACTTGCCTTAACGGAAGCAGGTTTCTAACCGAAAATTAGAAGTAGAAGACTTGCCTTAACGGCAAGCAGGTCCCTGGCCAAGAGCCAGGGTAAAAGACTTGTTTTAACGGTAAGCAGGTAGAAAAAGAAGACTTGCCCTACCGGCAAGCAAGTAGAAGAAGAAGACTTGCCTTAACGGCAAAAAAATCTCTAACCGAAAGGTAGAAGCAGAAAATCTGCCCTACCAGCAAGCTGGTAGAAGAAGAAGATTTTCCCTACCTGCAAGCAGGTTATTAACTTCAAAGACGAGTAAAAGAAGCAGTCATCATCCAAGAGATAGGGTACAATCATGATCCGTAGCGAAAAACCAAAGGCAAGCCAGCTAACAGCCATAGCCAACCGCTACTTCTAGCAGGGAGGCAAAGGTATGTCACGAAACCATGCTACACTCTTTACGTATTCGCGAACTTGGACTAGGGGGAGATGCTGGGTATTGGTCCTGTATACCCATCGGGCTAGCCCATGCGATGAGCCCCAACCCAAGTCAATAATCATAAGCCTGCTAAGGCTGGTCCAGTAGGCGGCCCTTCCTGGAAGACCTACTCGGTAGAACCCGGATCACAAAGGAACAATGCTAGCTTCACGGATGAACAGTACCAGCATGGGCAAATAGTACCAGCATCACGTGTGAACAGTAACCGCTGCCTAGCCAGGGCTGACCTCCCATTTCGGGAATAAAGCAAAAAAGGACTTTCACCCATTGCAGGAGACATAAATCCACAAATTAGGGGCACGCAATGGTCTCCACTTGAACCACACCGGACAGACCGGTCCAAAGCAGGAAGCCATCTTCTCAGACCGGTCCGAAGCCGAGAGCCGTCCCCGTGAGCAGCACCACCCAAACCAGAGCTAATTTAGGCGTTGGAGCGGGTGTTCCGGCTACATGCTGCCCCCGCCTGACTGTCTTCAAGTTTGATCTTGCAAGTCCGTTCCAGCCCTAAGTTCATAGTTTTCAGATTGAGCCCTAGTCGATTTTTGGGGTCTCATCACTCTCATTTCCCTTTGTCATTTTTGGAATATTTTTGTGTTTCTTTAATATACTTTTCATTATTTGTTCCAAAAATTTCTTTTATCTTTATTTTCCACATATCATTGAGTGTTGGATTCATTTTTACTTCTAATAAACAACATAATTTCAAAAACAAAATCTCATCATTAACCTTTAACCACAACCACCGAACATAGTTAGTCACATTCACCTCTGGAAACCACCCGTCACCTCTACCATCGACCAGTGCCAACCACAATCGCAGATACAAACATGTACTTCATTACCGACGGTAAGAAACCACCACCATATGTAATCAATATCAAGAACATTTATTATTATCATTCTATCAAAACCAATTAAGAAAAAAACAAAGTGAATTAAATTGACCACTTGTTTTCTATGACGGTCATTCAATAATCCTATAATTCTCATAAGAAAAGCATATATTATGAGATACCTTTTAGCAAACCGATCATAAGTAGTCATTTTCAATTAAAAATTATATACAAGTAATTACATTAATCTATAAATCTTTTTCATGTTATATGTTATATGAAAAAAATTCAAAGACGTTAAACCGAATTTATACAAAATTAATCTCAATGTTCAATTAGAATTAGAAAATAACTATTTGAAATTTTCATTTAAAAATAGGCATCACAATAAATTGTGAGTTTATGAGAAAATAAATGAAGGTGGTGACCGGTGATAGACTAACAAAGACTTTTGCCATTTTGTCAATTCTAACAAAGACTTTAACATAATGGCTACAAAAAAAAATACATTTTTGTAAAGTTTGCGTACGTGCTTAGATTTTTTTTAATTAATTTTAGTGATCTAGAAATGAATTTTTAACATACTCTGTGGTTTTCTATAACCCACGCATCCACCAAATTTGGATTAAAAAAATAAAATGTCTTTGAGCTGAAATCCCGTGACGTATTATACAATTCCAGTTTCAGTGTATATTAATTAATTTGTCGCGCAAAAGTACATTCTCAATGTTAAGTAAGCTGTTCATTCAATTATTAGAGCTTAAACGTAGGCACATAAATATACATGCATTCGAATCGAATCTGCGCGAAGAAAAGTAGGTGGAACACAATCACCTGGATTTTGTTTCAGATTTCAGACTTTTCATTTTGTTATCCATGGTTTGGAATTTTATAATTTAATTCAATTCTATTCTATTTCCTTTTGTCAATCTTCATCGTTCAATCATGGAAAGATCGATAATTAAACATTTTATTGTTAAAGCTCTTATTTTAATTCACCTAAACCGAAATTGCTAAACTCACTTTAGAATTTATATATCTACAACAATTAATAATGTACTGGACTTTTCCTTATTGATATTGTTTGTTTTTTTTAAAAAATGTAACCTAGCTAGCTCCAGCTCAAGTAATGTACTTTTAGATTTGTTTAAAAAAAAACTCAAACAGGAATTAAGAAAATTTATGGGTAAACAATATATCCATCTTGTTTTATGGGTAAAAATTAAGATAGAACATGACTATAAACAAAATTACGATATTGTTTTATATAAACTAATTTCCCTTGTCGGTGTTGATGTATGGTTGCCTTTCGTACACCATCATAAATTCATAAACTAAGAAAATTGCACCGTTACTATCACACATTACACGGTATCCTAATTTCATACGTGTTATTAGTGTTTAAAATAAAATAAAATAGCTGTTAAGCAGCCAATGAAACAAGTGCCACGTGGTGGGATAGTTTGTTGGAGGGTAAAGCATCTTAATAAAGACTGGATAAGCAATTGTCATGAGCAACTCCTTTGAGTCTCGATAAGGAGAGATTTAAATGCTACCTACAAAATACAAAATATCAATACCATGATTTATTATATTAGAACATAATTTATTTTCTATAATTTTTATTTCTCATTTATTTTGCGACATGAAATGCAACCACTTCATGCAAAAACATTCAATAGTCAATCTCTATAAATATATCTCGCGGGTGTATTATAAATGTGAACGTAATAATAAGGACAGCAACGTAATTGATATATTGGTGTGTAGCATTCGTAGGGCACCACAAATAATAGTACTCCATGATTCGCGCTTCCAATTTTTTATTTTTATTTTTATTTTTTTAGAAAAGTGATTTCATTTTAATTTACAAGAAACATTCCATAACGTTTAATAGAAAAGTCGGGCATGAGCCCTAACAATATTTTGTGACATAATAGATTTTATAAAACTAAATAAATGTGCATAATCATATAAGATTAGGTAGTTTAATGTCACACTTGTCTGTTATAAACGGTAGCGTTACACTTTGTATGTAAAAAAGCAAATATGTTGTCTTAATCGTCTGCACCGTCCAATGTTCACCTACGTTACACAATTTACGTTTACATTTGACATTTTTTTATAGAATTAAAGGTAGTTTAATGTCACACTTGTCTGTTATAAATGGTAGAGTTACACTTAATATGCAAACATGTTGTCCTAACCGTCTGCAATGCCCAATGTTTCGCATACATTACGCAATTTACGTTTACATTTGACATTTCTTTAAAACTCATGCGTTCAAGTTCAATAGATATTAATTAAATAATACTTTATTAAATAACTATTTTCACCTTTCTTATTAGTTAAGACATTTACGAAGAGTATCCCCTTACACGCATTATCTGATGAAATTAAACATAAGTTAATGTCACAACTACCTATTATAAACGGTAACATTACATTCTATATGTAAGAAAGCAGATATGTTTTATAACAGTTCGCACCGCCCAATGTTACGTTTGACATTTCCTTAAATAATTAGTGTGGATTAAAAATTTAGATAAAAATTGCTTTTGATATTATTTATTAAGAATGAAAATATAGAATGTGTGCATGTGTAATTAAAATTTAAGAATTTTTTTTAAAAAAAATGTTTATATTAAAATGTGTCACTCTTAAGAACAAGGAGTAAATATTCATATTCTTAGCCCTAAAATTATAGCTAATTAGCCGAGTCTTACTTTTATTTAGAAATTTCTCTTAAAATAATGGAATCTAAATAATTAGATAGCTATGAAATTGTTATCTGATTTATAATAGTTACCGTGCAATTTAAACATTTCAAACACCGTAAAACAATTGGACGCGCGTACATTTTCATTTGCATATTGACATGGAAATGCAAGGGGATATAATTACACTGCCAAACATTAAAATTAATATCATTTGGGTGACAAATGGATTACAGATTTTGATAACATTATCAATAATACAGGCCAAATACTTATATGACAAGCTTGTATTTTAATTCTAAACTAATGTTTTATTCAAGCCATACCATGGCGACCAACAGAGAAGAATGCTTTTTTCATCGCATTCTTAATCGGATGTCCACTGCCGTTGCTGCCGGCGCCGGCGCCGCCGAAGCACAGGGTCGAAGTCGGCGAACCATCCCCATCCTCCTGCCGGCGATCCCCGAACCGCACGGCCGATAATGACCGCACCATCCAATTGCCCTTCCGGCCGCCATGCTTCTTTCTCGGCGTCGACGGCCACGAAGCGTTGGACGACGAGGAATACGAGGAGGACGAAATCGAAGCTGTTTTACCATCGTCGGGTTTACTCAAGCTTCTCAGAGAACGAATGGATCCCAGGAAACTGAACTTGCCGGAATTATTAATCCTCCTCGCGATCTTCGACCTGGAACGGTTGAGCTGGTAAGACGGCGGCGGAGTGAGCGGCTGTACATAGCTGTCGGAAAAATGGTGCTTCGGAGTTCCCGGACACGACTCCCACGTGAACGGAATCGAACCGGCGGCGCCGCCGTAGTACAGCACCCGGAAAGACGGTTCAGCTTCCTTGGACATGAGCCGGGAGAAGAACTTATCATCCTGCTTGATTTCAAGAGGCTTAGGTTTGGATTTTGGAGCGACATTTTCAATGATTCCGTTCTTCATTTTTGAAGTTCTGTTCTTTTTCTTCTCGGGGATGTATATGAAACTCTCGTTTGTTCAAGATACAGACAACCGTTATATATAGGGAGGAAGATGACTCTAGTAAGCCAATATACGCAGTAACGGTGTGGTGTGTGTTTTTGGATTAATTAAGGTGGTCTTTTTTAAAACAATTTAACTCTGAAAACGGCTTCCATGAATAATGGGCATTTATTTATGATTGGGGCTCAGAAAATTATTGTTTAATACGAAATTATGGACGTTTAGTTTATGTGTAGGCAGGATTCACTGGGATGATATCTAGGTGTGGCCGGTGACCGTGACACTGTCTCATTAGTGTGAATTGGATTGTTTGATTTTTATTGGTGGTTAATACTTGCTAATCAAGTTTTCATGATTTCTAGATCTTTCTCAGACAAGATTATTTATTAGTCTATTAATCTAATCAAGGGTTTATGACAGCATAAATATATTCATGTCGATATAATTTGTTTAAAATTTAATGAAATAATTTTTAATGGTCAAATTAATGTACTACACAGTTTTTTTTTTTTTTTAATGAAACATGCTAAATTTTAACTAAATTTATATATGCATAGATAAATAAAACAATTATAGTATAATACTGTTGAAATTGTCATAACATATAGTTTATTAATATCAAAAATTTTATGGATCAATAATATACGTAGTTAAAAATATTAGTAGTCAAATATATATTTAGGAGACTGTCAAAAGATTATGTGCAAATCTAAGTATGGAGTAACATAATTCAAACTAGTTTAACAGCAATAGCTCAATAGATTGAACTACTTGTGTACCATCAATTTTGTCCCTGCACATTATTTTTTTCAAGTTAAACACGTTGAATTTTGACAGAATATATAAATAGATAGATACAATTGATTTCGTAATAAAAATATCAATTTTTTACGCAATGTTAATATATATAATTAATTAAAAATATTTATAGTTAAACACGTGTGTATAAGGCCCTATTTACTAGAGCTAGCATTTCTGTAGATCAATTCAGTGCAGCTAAATTTTTTTCCGGTTCAATTCAGTTTATTTCAATAATTTTTAATATTAAAAGTTATTTTATAAATATATATAGGCCCTGTTTACCAGAGCTTATCCGTAGATCAGTTCAGTTCAGTTTAGTTCAGTTCAGATCAGTTCAATTCAGTTCAGTTTAGTTCAGTTCAGTGAAAATGCAATTTGATGAAATTCAGGTTAATTCAGTCATGCTGATTCCATTTTCAATACATCAATTTTCACTTCAGTTCAGTTCAATTCAGTTCAGTTCAATTCAATTCAGTTCAGTTCAGTACATCAAGAAATAAGCTCTAGTAAACAGGGCCATATATTGCAACAAGACAAGTTTAAAATTTTTTTTCAGTTCAGTTAAATATATTTTATTTTAATTCAAATTTAATTTATTTCTGTTAAGTTCATCAATAAATAAACTCTAAGAGCAAGTCCAACAGCTTCCCCAAGTTGGGGGATTTCAATAAATTTAGGGAATATGAGCCATTTTTCAGCTCCAACAGATTCCGTATCCCATTCTCCAACTTGGGGATTTTGAAGAAATCTACATGTTGCTTCCCCAAATCTGTAGAGAGAAAAAAAAAACTTGGGGAAGCAAAATTTAATGCTTAGTGCATTTAAGTTGATCTTTTACCTCTCTATTAGTTTCATAATTCAAATACATATATTTCAAATGTGATTATCTTTAATTGTATATAATAAAGAATTATAAGAAATATATATTATTAAATTTCATATTTTTACGAACAAAACAAGACCATACATGACTATGTTTACATGTTTATAAAAATTTGAATATTGTCATGTAAGATCTTGTTATATTCGTTTTAATACATATTTTAATAATATATTTTTCACATTTTTTTATCATACGTAATTTAAAATATTAAGATTCCAAAATATACTTGAATGGTGAAAAAACATAAATGAAGAGATAAAATACTGAAATTTAATGCACGTGCATTAAATTCTAATCCCCACACTAGGGAAGCTGTTGGAGATGAAGGAAAAAAAGATAGGGAATATGGGGATGTAGTACTATATCTTGGAGAATCTTGTAGGGAAGCTGTTGGACTTACTCTAACAAGTATAAGTGATATAGATGAGGTAACATAGTGTAACGAAGATCCATGCCGTCTTAAAACTTAAGAAGGGTTTGTAATTAAGGAAGGGAAAATATTGTTGATAGAAGTATTAAAAAGGTCCTAGGCTGTTTGCTGGAAGTAGTTGCCAATGCAGGTGGCTGGAGAGATGCCATACATTTATGGCGCTTTTTCTGTGGATTTGTATCCTCCTCCAAACGGTGCCTAAAACCAAACCTTCATAATTTCTCAGAATTTGCAACGCTAATTGCCTTATTGCTTATTGGACCATATATGTTGAATATTGATCTTCCTTTCATTATTTCGAGTTATAATTGTGATTTGTGACACAACGTGTCGCATATTTATTGTTTTATTGAACATTTTGGCTTTGATAATTTCTTCCTATAGCCTTAATTTGCTGTCATTCCCATTATTAATGCGGATTAAATTCACTGAAAGATGAACGTGGCCTGGCCCTGTGGGGATTCAGATAATCTTTTTAGGGATCGATGCTGCCCTTCCAAAATTAAATGTATGCCTGCTACGCAGTAATAACACGTTGTACTTTATCATGTGAGCCTAGCTACTAGTAACCAAAATTCTAGCCTCCAAAATCAATTTACTTGTTGTTTTTTACCGGTTTAATTTCACAATCATCTTATTTGGCGAAAGGTTGGCTAATTAATATTCCAACAACAAGATGGAATTCTAAAATTTAAATACATTTTCATCACCGGATATTAGATAGAGTTTCAATTATATATATTTTATATGACTGTTAGCAACTAAATTGAACATTATTTCTTCTTGCCGGAGAGGAGAGGCGGACATACCATAGTGCATTGTAGGTCATACAATCTGCCATTTTAAAAATATGCATTGTGATCAGAAGTCTACCAAAGAAGTTGCAAGTGAAGAAGATCTGAATATGTTTACACATATAAAGAATGATTTTTAAAGTTTTTATTCAATAATTACCATAAGCGCCTCAAATATTTTTGCAATTATTTGAAGAGTGATCTTGAATAATACATACTTTTAAATAATAATGAGCTGCCAAATATAAAATCATATATATGCCCACCCCTGCCGTGCGGGTTCGAAGGTGCAGAGTACTGCACATCATCGGAGCCCCCACGTGCTAATACCCTCAATGCACGTGGTGCCGTTTGGGTTTTCATTTCATGCATATGATATACTGCATTTTTTTTTCGGTAAAAAGAAAAGGGGTCCTAATTAAAACTTGTTTTAGGTGTGCAAATTATTATTACAGTACAGGAAACAATGTGGAGAAATAGGAAATGAAATTAAGGGATTTCACAAAATAATACTCAAACGAACGGATAATGGGAGAGATGCAGGAGCCGTGCTGCGCTCATGTTCTTTAATTGCAGTACTGGCGAATGATGATGATGACCGCACATACATTGGCACTGCTGATTGCTGCTGCTATAGTTTGTTAGGCATACAAGACAAATATTGCTCCACTCCAAGAAGTTGTTACACATTCAATGCACCACATTTTCTGATGGATGCAACCTTTAGAGAAGATGATTGAACAGTGCTAATTAAAAGAGACATCATGCCTTTCTTCATCCATCTCACATGCACTTCAAGAAAAATGAAAGAGAAACCTTTCATATTTTAGTTAACTAGTTTAACTTTATTGATATCGTTTTCAAGTTTTTTGGCATATATTGTGTATGATAAAATTAGTATTGTTAATTTCTTGTCCAACCATCCAACTGACCTGACGTTATAGTCTAATCTAAATTTATATATTTGTAAATGTTAAACTACTCATTTTATTATGTAAAAAATCAGAACGGAAGGTGAGAAGATCAATACACGATCATATATGAAAGTAAGAGCAACAGTAATATATTGAATAATTATGTACAAGAATTAATTAACCGAATGGTCCCATAAAAAGTCACTTTGTTTTCATTTGGTCCCATAAAAATATTTCGTCAAATAGGAAACATATAGCTTTAAAGATCAGGGGCAATTTTGACATTTTATCTTATAGTCAAAATCTCCAATTCACTTCGGACCTAGGCTTTGCCGTTTTCAAAGGTATCGATTCCACTCGGGTCGACTAAAAATACCAAATTCCTATCCAAATTACCTCCTGAACAGATATGTGCTTTGACACCTTACCGCCGGCGTTTTTCAGTTTAGTTTGCCATGGCTCATAGTTTCTCAATCGGTTTGTAATTAAGTTTGTTGACCTATCGGCTTCTCCAAAAGTCCTCTAGATAAGTACATGTTTTTTTATCTATTTTAATCAAAGTCACTGTTGACTTTAAGATAAAATGTCAAAATTGCCCCTAATCTTTAACGTTATCTGTTTCCTATTTGACGGATTTTGAGTTCAGGACTAAATAGAGACGAATAACATTTTTGCAAGACCAAATAGAAACAAAATATTTGTATGGGATCAAATGAAAACAAAGTGGTTTTTAATGGGACCATTGGGGTAATTAATTCTATGTACAAAATCAAATTTTAAAAATGAGAATATCAACACAATATAAATAATGATCAAGAAAGTAACTCATGTGCATATAGGGGACACTCTCTACATAATTTGTCATGCCTTTTGGATTGGCAAATTCTCATTTGAGAGACCAAAGATTATATGAGATTGCTATTGATTGAATTTGTCGATGGTGAGTTTTAAACCCGCCGATTTCCTTGATTGAATTTGTCGTTGGTGAAATTGACCAAGGAAATGATCAAGAAAATTGACCGAAAGATCAAGCAAATTGAACGAAAGATCAAATTAACTGAAAAATCAAGGCAAAACAAAAATACTCAAGGACATTGATTGAAAGATCAAACAAACTGACTAAAAGATCAAGCAGAAACAGTAAATGCTCATTCCCCTGTTCTTGGTCTCCACAAGGACAGGTCTCACCCAAGACTTTCTCTTTTGGATTATGGGAAGTACAAAAAATGCATTATAGGCTGAAATGTTACTATGGATTTAAGCCCAGAAAATTAAATCCCGTGCTACCCAATGCCATTGGGCTAAAACATGAATGTCTGGACCATATTCACCAGCCCGAAGGTAGAAAATGATCCATCTAGATGAGCAAAATCTCACTCAACCTCAAGTGCAGTATATATATATATAATCATGTTTGATGGTTTTTTTTTTTTAAAAAAATTGTCATCGGAAAACGACCTAAGAGAGGAGCATGCAGCATGATAGTGGTTGAACCCATTTCTAGTGTAGGAGCAAAGTTTATAATCATGTAAAGATTAAAATGTTGGTTCATATATCAGTATCAATTAATTAGTCATCATTTCCATTCCATGTGACTCAAATCATCCATACCTACCAATAGTCAGGTGGATCACTACTTTTTTTTTTCAAGAAGTTGGTGGCAACTGAACTATATATGCATCGTATAACTTAGGTAACATCGGAGTCCATTAATTTTCACATCGGAGTCCATTAATTTTCACATCGGAGTCCACTTATATATATATCATTAATAGGACATACTTATATATTAGTTCCACCATATTTAGTTTCGGTTCGGAAAGTAAAAGGCGAAGGCAAAGCGAAAGGGGCAGTGAGCAGTGATGGCATGGATTTTGGGTTCCTGCAATCACGCAAAAGGTCATATACCTAATTAATAGTAATGGCTTTTTAAGTTTTAACAAAGTTCCGTGTGCCTCTAGAGGCCTTTTGGTTCTGGCTCTGGAGTGGTGCAATATCACTTTCTTTAGTCAAATCTTCTTTGCCCCTTTGTTGTACACATGGACGGAACTGGGGAGCGAGGGACCGCGCCGCTCCCCCAAAATTCAGATAACGGGATATATTATTGTAGCAATTAGAAGTTTAACTTTTGAAAATTTTAAAAAATAGGCTTATATAGTGCAATCTCGCTCCCCCAAAAAGTTGGGTCTAGTTTTGTTACTGGTTGTACACCACCACCACCACGAATCCAAACTCCTTTTACCCTAAATATCTTTTCTACACTAATGGGTTTCTACATTATGGACAAAATAACAAAAGTTTTGAATCCCTAGGCAGTTTAAACGAGGTTAACAAAAAGGCATAGCAGAAGGCCCGCTACGCGTTAAAATCCATCCGTATTATACAGTAGTACTGATTCCCAAGGCTGCCGACTGATCCTACACAACATTCTTCTGATTGCTGCAACCTTTTCCAGAACAAAATCCATGTTTTGCGCCACAACTCATGCTCAATTAAACATGATTAATTATTCCACCACTTACTTTCTTGTAGATTTAAGCCATTGATCAACACTTTATTTCCCTTATTAAGGGAAAAGCACTTATAATAGGTGAAGTTAACACCTAATTTGGTTAACATATTATTAACTAAAACATTTTTAATAATGTATTTTGGCCATGTTTACCAGAGCTTATTTGTAGACAGTTCAGTCCAGTGAAAATGTAATTTGATGAAATTCAGGTTAATTAAGTCATTCTGATTCCGTTTTTCAATACATTGATTTTTACCTCAGTTCAGTTCAGTACAACAAAAAATAATCTCTAGCAAACAGGGTCTTTCTCTAACACAAAGCCAAAGCGTCTAGACTTTCAAAAGTCAAACCTAGACAACTTTGACTGTTAATATATTCATTTATACATACTCTCATTTGAGATCAGTCTCTATAGTGACCATGGAGTAAAGGGGACCGTTATCAGTCGAATTTGTCGTTAGTGAGTTTCAAACCCGCTGCCGCGATTAGGCTTTAGATTGTTGATGACGCAAGATCTTAGCCGGCTCACATGGACCGACTTGAGACTAAACTTCAGTTTGAATTTGTATGAAAGAACTAATAAGATACCAGAGACTAGGAATGATCAAGGAAATTGATTGAAAGATCAAGCAAATTGAATGAAAGATCAAGACAGAACAATAATTGCAAAACTAAATTAACTGAAATATCAAGGCGGAACAAGAACGCTCAAGGGAACTGACTGATAGATCAAACAAATTGACTAAAAGATCAAGAATGCTCATTTCCTTGACCATTGGTCTCTCACAAGAGATGAACTCCTTTATTTAAGTGTATGAAATTTTTTAGAAAATAATATTATGAATCCGACAACCTATCAACTAATAAATATTAATAGTAAAAATTAAACAAGACACTAGGGTTGGGAGTTGGGACGGATGAAGTTATACACTTAAAAATTCAATCGTTTGTAATATAACATCAAATGTCTTTTAACTCACTAATCTCAAATTTATAACAGCATCTCCAATGGTTGAAGAAACGGAGCTGCTTGCAATATTTGATAAATTTCAGCAGTGTAACTTACCATTGTTTCACTCCACGTAGACACTGCTACACGAGCAGTACTGACGCACAAAGCAGTACTGCCGTCATTAATGTTATGAATTACCTTTCATTTACTTTTACTTGGTAAATATAATTTCTCTTTCCTTTCATTTACTTTTACTTGGTAAATATAATTTCTCTTTCTATTCACGTAGTTATATTCTATTATAAATATTTACTTTAATTAATTATTTTACGAGCATAAATAAATAATATTTATAAAAAATATATTTTAATATTGTATATATTATATTTTTTTATACTTAATATTTGATATAACTTATAAATAATTTGAAAAAATATATAAATATAATAAATATAAACATTATTTTTAAAAATATATCCAAACTTTAATTTGTATTCTTTCATAAAAATTTTAAATACATTATACCAATAAAATTTTATTCCAAATGCAAAAAAAAATAAAATAGAATGAAAAATACATCAAATATATTCTAATGACATTCCATACTTATTTCTAAGAATTTCACACACTTGTTCATGATTTTTTCTAGTTCTATCATCCATATTTGATGTGTCCTTGGTTAGAATTGCGAAATCATTTTGACGAATTTCCTCTTTCTTCCGTAGAAGAGCATACTCACAAAGACCAAGTTTTTTCTAATAATTTGCAATATATTGGTAGTCTAATTGTTTTTATTATAATTATTTATTTTTATTTGTAAATTGTAAATCACTTTATAATTTAACATAATTATTTTTTAGTTGTTATAAAAATAATTTATTTATTTTTAAATCAATAGTATTTGTATCATTTACATTAATTATTTTTAATGATAGTAAAAATTCTTGGTAAAAATATTTAAAAAAATACGTGGACCCTTTATAGCTATAAACATAGTAGCTCACCATTGTGTAGATATGTAGTTTGCCACATCAATTGCTTGAATAGTAACATGACAAATTAAGCATTAACTTACCATTGGAGATGCTCTAACAGCTTCAGCTTGTTAGACGGCGTTAGTGAAGGGTTTTGACTAAATCTAATTTAGCGGAATGTCAAATCCATATAACAAGATCGCATGCATGTTATTAATACGAATCTACATAAGGGTTTAGATTACCTTTTGGAGCGTGATTACCCGGTAGACTCTGTCTGCCACGGAGACGAGGATCCCTATTGTGATCCCTCTACAAGTATCCACACAGCACGATTGGATCGCCTCCACCGCTGTCAGCTTAGGACAGATCCCGCAAGCAAGTCGACGAGCTCCGCCTCCTTCTCCGGACTTTGACGATGAGACTATGAGAAACCTAGGGTTTATTTGTTTCTGGTTGTTCAGCACATGAACGCAATCGAGAGAAGACTGATTCTGTTTATTACTGTAAAAGTCTATTTATACATAATAAACAGAATCCCTTAAACCCTAGTCTTAATCAATATGGGCCTAGCCCAATAAGACTCTTTTCTCATGTAATTACTATTAGACTCCCAGACTAATAGATAATTACCTTTTGTCCAATTTCATACTTTGTGTGTGACCCTATAGGTTCAGTTATAATAAGCTGCGAGCTCAATATCATTGACGCTAGCAGATCGAAAGCGGTTTCCAGCTAAACATTTCGATCACTTAAATAACTGAATTAATTATCTCCGTAATTAATCCTCCAGCTATTTAGGACAATGCACATTGATCGAAGGACACTATTCCAACAATCTCCCACTTGTCCTTTGGAACAAGTGTGCATTCATATTCCTTTGTCTCTTAATGTCTTCATTCGAACATAAGGTAAGATCCCATGTTATCCTTATCAAGTTCAAATGTGTTTCTCGAATTCCCGAGTCAAACTGTTAAGACAGATGATTAATCCATAATCCATCTGAGCACGGCCATGCATTTTACAGTCTCAACTCTCCAAGAGGCCCATAAGACAACAATCTCATGTAAATGAGAGGACAATCCCACTCTTGTACATCCAAGTTTTCTCTACTCGATTCATGTCACCCAAGAGCTGTCTTTATAGCCTCCTTTCACGGCACGACGTTTGAAAACCCTCAAAGCAATCAATCCACAAGTAAGCAAACACTGAATTACTCAGGTATGAGGAATACGTTCCAATAGTCAATGAGATATACTTATAACATTCTAAATATCTTAAAGTATTCTCATGATGGGTCAGTCCAATACAAGTTCCCAACTTGCATCCATGCAATCGATTCATGACATCCCATGTCCTTCAGCCCATGAAACAGCGCTGTGAATCAACTTGCAAACTAGTTTTCTTCAGTCATTAGTGTCCATTCTCAATGACCTGGACTAGGGACATAATCAATCGTACACTCCAGTTCACTAAATAGGGTTTCATTATCCAAGACATATTCTTGATAACCTATTTGGAGATGTAAATTGATTTTGGACTTTCATTTAACACTAAACCAAGTTAAATGAATATGAAATAATAATTTCATAATATTATAAACGGTTCAATCTTCAATGTCTAAAATCACCAAACTGTGATGACTAGAACATTATAGAAATCACAGCCACTATCCAAAGTGTTTGATTCCTATCACGAATGTATGAGCCCTAGGCAACATGCAACATTTGTGGAAGAGGTTTAGATTATGGATCAAATCCATTATTTCCCTTGCATATGATAACTTCACCATTCTCTCATAGAATATGAAATATCATGAGTATGAATTTCGACTAATGGTGCTCCATTGCCTTAATTTTCTTAAGCAATGACTCTACGATTATCTCAATAGAGAGTCATTGAGTTAGCTAAGACGGGACGCTACCAAGCCGAGTGATGAATATCCAATTTCAATCACATTCCCTTTGCAACTTCCAAAGCAGCAATTTACTCAGTTTATTGTAAAATCAACAACATAGCTTCACTTAGCCTATTTAACAACCAACTCATTTTCACCATAGATCAAGGAATCCATAGTCCATTTCAGACACTATGAACTTTTCTTGGCCACAAACCATTGTGCCTCACCTCAATCTATTTGATATTAAATCGTTGTGCTCTAAGCATATGAGATGTCATATGTAGTACATGTCATATCAAACATAATAGACCCTACAGCTCCATGCATTAGAGATCATATTATTTCTCTTTTGCTCATCACGTCTCGATAGACACTGAATCTTGCTAAGATTTATGCCATGAATCTTGGGTAGAAAATCTTTTACGATCTTTCAATTGAACGTGTCTAACACCTTACCTAGTAAGTGCTTTGACACATCAATCATCATCTTTAATCTACCTTGTAGAACTTGATGCCCAAGTTGCACTCTACATTTCCAAAGTCCTTTATTGCAAAATACTTTCCAAACTAAATCTCCATAGACTACAGTTTTGGATTGTCATTTTCAATAAATGCCATAGACATAAAAGACTAGGAGTTCAATCTTGCTCCCACTGACCTTCTTGTATACACAAGATTCCATAACATTTCTTTGAACGCGAATCTCTAAATTGCTTCATCAAAATGTATTTTCCAACTCCATAATACTCGCTTCAATCCATAAATGGACATCTGAATCTCGCATATTTTCCTAGCGTTGCAAAAGCTCCAAGACTGTATAAAATACACATCTGCTTCCAAAATCCAATCAAGGAAGCTAATTTTGATCTCTACCTGGTAGAACTCAAAATCGCACTGAGCTAAGTTTTCTAGGATATCCGGATAGACTTAAGTATTCCAACTGGAGAAAGGTCTCATCACAATCTACACTATAGACTTGTTTATAACCTTTCAATCAAATTCCAAACTTGATTTAATACAAAATATCTATTCCAAATTTCATGGTCTTTAACCACTTTGTGGAGTTAGGGCTTGTCAAAGCTTTACTGTAAGTCACATAGGTTCACCATTTCTAAAATGTGATTTCATAGTTTCAGTTGTAAGGACATAAATGTACATTTTGTCTGAACACTACATCTCATTAACTTACATGGGGCATATGAGTAACTTCAGTAGTCTCTAAGACTTTACCGTATTCATCTTCACCACGTCTAAAGAAAGGATCGATGTTTTTGGTTCTGATTGTTGCTCACCTCGAAAGCTATCGAGGTCTAAATTTCTCCCACTTGTCATTTTGGAAAGATGATACTTCTCCAAAAGGACACATTCTTGAGCAACATCTCATGGTTCTCAAAATGTTTGTAGAAGTACCCCCATTGTCTCATTTCCATAAAGAGACAATTATTAGACTTGGTGCAAGTTTAATGCAAACAACGTTTCACATGTACTTCGCAACCCCAAATCTAATGAGAAAAGACATTTAAGGAACCATTCCTACTCATATCTCATATGATGTCTTTCCTTCTGCTTTAGACAATGCCTTGTTCAGTGTGAACACTACCTTATAGAAGTATTTTCCTGGAAGATTGACTTGACCCATCTTGAACAATCATATCCAACATGATTATTTCTTTTTTGCCAGATGGTCAACAAATTCTTGACTCAAATATCCAACGCCTCAATCCAATCGAAGAGTTTCAGTTATCTTGCCAAGTTGATTCTAAGCTTCATTTTTGAACTCCTTAAATTTCTTAAAGGATTCAAACTTGTCTTTCACGAGTAGACAACCATATCTACTCAAGTCACCGACCAAGTTAATGAAGTGATTCACCTCATGGAATTTAACTCATTGATCTGCATAACACTTTGTTAATTAGACCCAATAGATTTCATATTCCATCACCCATCACCATGAAGGGTAATTTGGTTATTTTACCATCACAATATATATACACATATCAAATGACTCCAAGTCAAACGATTTCACAGAACCCTCCCACTCGAGTTACTATGAGTGCTCAATATTAGTGGCATAATCAACAATTTATGAGGTCGAATTCGAATCATTCGTTATTAGCCCTTTTGATATTTACGTTACGAACTTGTTTATCTATATATAGCAAATAAAGACTCGTGTCTAATTTTGCAAAACTACAACACAATTACATAAAATGGAACGACCATTGCCCCTTTTATGATAATACATTTCCATGTCCAACATAGAAAGCGTAGAAAATGATTGTGTTGTTGTAACACTTGGATCTAAATAACCTTTATATGATCCAGTGAAAGCCCCAAAGGCATAGATAAACCATAAACTCTCATGGTCAATGCAGCAACCCTTGCTTCATTACCTTTGAGTAGGTTGACATCTCATTAACTAAACTCCTACTTTGGTTTCTCCACATTTTCTAAAATTGTGAGAACCATATGGTATCTAATACCAATTAGTAGAGTGATCGTAGAGATTGTCTATAACGTAAATAAATAAATGCAAATGTAAATTACTCACCTATCTCTTTGTCCTCTAAGGACTAAAGGCAATACATTTCCCATTGCAATAGAAGCGTTAGAAACTTAGGCGTATCAGCACTATGCTTGCCCTTATCCTATCCCACTTCTTCATTCTTCCATGTTATATTCAAACCATTTCTCTTATTGTACCAATAGAACCTCGTTCTTGGTATCAATTTAGACACTTGACTTAGTGTTTTAAACATCTCATGCAACTTAGTCAAAGTCTTCTCATTTCAACTAAAATGGTTCTAAACCATCAATGAAATGAATGATGTCACTAGCTAACTATCAGCCATAGGTAAACCTAGTATCTCCATGTTATCAAATAATCCAATCATTTTTCAAAATATGAGACTTGTTTTCATTTCTTAACTTTACAATTAAGAATAATCTTAAGGTCTCAAACCTTTCAACCATGGACTGCTCCGGAATCCCATTTCAGAGCTCCATGTTGATGTTGTAAGTATCTATGTTCAAAATTTGCCTAGCAATTTTGGACACGTACTATACAACACAAGACATTTGACATCAATGATTTGAATATTAACAAAATACTTCTTTTATTTTCTTGTAATAGAACTATCCCGAAGTTCATTTCCCAAGAAACTGCCGTTCAATTCAACCTTCCAAAGGTTTGAACACAGATAAGAAGAGTTGTTGTTTGTTGTCATACACGATTATTACAATATAAATAAAATGCAATAAAAAACCATTTAAATTAAGTAAATAACAAGCAAGAAAAGTACATGGAATCAAATAAGTTATCTACACATTTTATTCAAATCCAATTGTCCCATGAATAAAATGATTCCAAGATCCTCAAAATCACAAGGAATTAAGCATGCTTTGGCTTGTCTCAAATCATTTGATTTTAGGTAAGCAATCCCATTGCTAATAGTATCCAATACTACTCTTGGTTGATGGGATACATCTAATGTATTACCCATCTCGTTTTGTCTCAACATCTGAGGACCCCTCACTGATATTGATGAGTAAACCACAACTGACATGTAAACCCCTTTCACTAGGTCTACCCGCATTATCCTCCCAAGATTAGAAATGACGCTATCGCTTTGGCGAAATCCATCATCAGTGATCAAGGGTTAAATGGGTGTCATGTTTGGAAAGACAAATAACTCATTATTAATTTGGGACATAGGTTCATTATGATGGTTTGATTATTAGTGAACAAATCTATAATCATCCCACACACATAGACCATTCATTCGCATTTATAACATAAAGCAATAAATAAATGCATAATGAATAAAAGACAGATAAAGTGATCCTAGTATGGCCCTCTAGTCTTGACAAAATCTCCGTCTTGTCTCCTGGATCCCATCCTCCGGTCTTCTCATCGATCTTACAATTTATTTCAACTTAATACAAAAAAGCTAAAATTAAATTTAAAATACAATAAACGGCACGCAGACCGCAAAATTTCATCCAATGATAACGGTACGCAGCCCGTAAAAACCACTATATGAGCCATACTAGTCACTTGTATCCCTGCAATGAATCCAATTCATACATTCTATCCATTCACTTCTAAAGTGAATGGTCTACAATTTCACGCAAATAATCATATTATTAATTAAGTCAATTAATTTCTAAAATTATTAACCTTAATTAATTTACATGCTCATATTTAATTTTGCACTTCCAAAGTCAAAATTACTCCCACTAAAATTCAGAATTAAAATAAATAAAATTTGGACCTAGTCCATACATGAGCCCAGCCCAATTAAATTTAAATTAATTTTATTTTATTTAAATTTTCTGGACCGAACCGGTCAACCATGACCAGAACCGAACCAAGAACCCGGTCTGACCATATTTCGGTCCAACCAGAATATTCCAATGGTCATACTAAGCCCAGCAGCGTTAATGGGCCGAAATGCACCCACTAGCCCAAGTGCCCAGCACTGGGCTTAATAAGAAACCCTAGATTTCTTAAACCTGCTGCTACAATTCCACCGCCGCTACAGTACCGCGATGAACAGTACCATGATGAACAGTACCGCCGCGATGAACAGTAAAAAATAAAAAAATTATAATTCTGAGTAGGATTAAATTATCCAATAATTTATTCGATCATATGAACATAAATCTAAATTTTCAATTTATGTAATATCCATCTACATAAATCCTAGATCATATTAATACATGCAAGAGGCTACTGATACCACTGAAGGGTTTTGACTAAATCTAATTTAGCGGAATGTCAAATCCATATAACAAGATCGCATGCATGTTATTAATACGAATCTACATAAGGGTTTAGATTACCTTTTGGAGCGTGATTACCCGGTAGACTCTGTCTGCCACGGAGACGAGGATCCCTATTGTGATCCCTCTACAAGTATCCACACAGCACGATTGGATCGCCTCCACCGCTGTCAGCTTAGGACAGATCCCGCAAGCAAGTCGACGAGCTCCGCCTCCTTCTCCGGACTTTGACGATGAGACTATGAGAAACCTAGGGTTTATTTGTTTCTGGTTGTTCAGCACATGAACGCAATCGAGAGAAGACTGATTCTGTTTATTACTGTAAAAGTCTATTTATACATAATAAACAGAATCCCTTAAACCCTAGTCTTAATCAATATGGGCCTAGCCCAATAAGACTCTTTTCTCATGTAATTACTATTAGACTCCCAGACTAATAGATAATTACCTTTTGTCCAATTTCATACTTTGTGTGTGACCCTATAGGTTCAGTTATAATAAGCTGCGAGCTCAATATCATTGACGCTAGCAGATCGAAAGCGGTTTCCAGCTAAACATTTCGATCACTTAAATAACTGAATTAATTATCTCCGTAATTAATCCTCCAGCTATTTAGGACAATGCACATTGATCGAAGGACACTATTCCAACAGTTAGATGGTTAATCTTTCTTCTGTACATGTTATCCCGTCATTGCACTCACACACACAACTTGACCAGTGGAAAGGCCTTACAATCTTTACACTTTTACTTTAATATGGTCCCTGAAACATAATCATTGCAGCCAATCCATCATAATCTCTAAGCCTCACTAACAAAAATAGTGTAGAAATCACTAATTACATCCCCTCCTATTAAAATCCAACAGTGGTCAGTGTGTGACTGTGGGTAAATTCTGCAACTCTACAAGTATCTTCAGCTCCATTGATTTGTGGTATGCTATGGCGGGAGACACAGAATGTGGCATGACAGAGACCAAGAAGGTGATCAACCCGAGAGTCGAAATCGACACCTCGCCGCCCTTTGAGTCGGTCAAGGAGGCTGTTGATCACTTTGGCGGCGGCGGTCCTTGGATTCCTCATCACCTGCTTCCTTTAGCTACTCAGCAGGTTTGTTTTTTCCACCTTGTTTCCAGTTTTCTTACTTTGTTATTCAAGATTTGTTTACTTGCCAAAAATAATGATCAAGAATGCAGTACTATGGAGAAGGTTTTAATAGCTATGTCTTTTTGTTTTCTTGCTATAAATGATGATCAGGAATTTTAGTACTATTGGAAAAGTGTCATTTTGTCTGCAGAGATGCAGAAGTATGAAAATGGACTAACAATTAACAGTTTTTTGGGGGTTTGTATTCTGACAGAATGGCTCTGAGATCTCGGACATCGATAAAGTGGAAAAGCAAGCAGCACAGCTAGAGAAGGATCTGATAATCAAAGAGCAGGAGACACTGAATGTGCTCAAGGAAGTAGAAGCTGCAAAAAGATTTGTGGAAGGCATAAAACTGAGCTTCATCCAAGAAATGTCTGCTTTAATGGCAACCCCTGATCATGGCAGACACCAAGGCGGTGGCCAGAATTCATCATGCCCTTCTGTGTCTCCTGGCCTAATCTCCATGGAGCTCAACCATGCCAAACTCAGCCTCAACAAAACAACCACCAATCTTGCTGCCATTCGCGCTTCAGTCGAGTCCCTAAACCACAAAATGAGGGATGACACTGAAAAGGGCTGCGCGAAAAACACCGATTATGGTAAAATAATGCCTGCTCAGGAGGATTACAGGAGCTTCCACATCATGAACAGTGTCCATGAAAGTCCAATGCTGAATTTCGAGGCTGAGCAGTTCAAGAAGATGACTGAGGCTTCCAGGTACGAGGTGATGAAGGCAATGTCGGAGATTGAGAGGACTAAAACCAGCATCAAGATGGCTGAGATGAGGCTGAATGCTGCAAGAAAGATGGAGGAAGCAGCCAAGGCCGTGGAAGCAATCGCGCTGTTAGAAATGGACAGCTCAGAGAATTCACTGCCTCAACATATGTTTTTCCGGAATCCAGGTGGAAATGGAATAACACTGTCCATAGAAGAGTACAACTCCTTAACTCACAGGGCTCATCAGGCCGAAGAGATCTGCAAAACCAAGTTCATAGACAGCTGTCACCAAGCTGATGAAATGAGCCAATCAGAAGTGAAAAACATGGAGGAAGCAACAAACAGAAGATCCAAGAAGTCTCTAGAAGAGGCTTTGGTCCATGAAGATGAGTATGATCGGAGAAACAACGTTAGGAACAGTTCGGGGAGATTCAGGTTCAGGAATTCTTCCTCAGGACACAGAAGGGCTGATCCTATGAATGGAAATGAACTGAATGAGGGTAAAGAGAAGGTTTACAGGTCTACGATATCGATCGGAGATATACTGTCAAGAAAGCTGATTCTGCAGGATGACACTGTTGAGGGGAATGCTGAGAGGCAGGCTGAGGTTTCACTGAGCCAGATGCTGAGGGAACAGAGTGGCCTCATAATGCATCATCCTACTGTGAAACCTACGAAAGAAGCGAGTTTGGACAAGCAATTCTACACTCAGAGGAAGAAGTTTGGGTTCATTCATGTTACATTTCCCAGAAACAGCAAGAAGAAATCTCAGTTTTTGTGATTTTGGATTGGGATCATATACATTTCTTGCTAACAATGTTTGAATATTAGAGTGAATTCATGTGTATTACAGTATTAGGCTTTGCTTATGCTTTTACTGTTGTTTTGGTTTGACATTTTTTTGTTCAATGAGTTGATTTTAATGTAATATGAGTGTGCATTATTTTCTCTATATGGAAATCAGGTGTTTGTGCTGGCAAGTGGCAACTTGGCATTGCTTTTGTGTAATTATAATTATTTGGGGAAATATGTAGGAACAAAATAAATTGGGATTGAGAAAGTAATATACAAATATTAGCATTTTGATGCAATCTCAAAATTAACTCCACAAACTTCTTATTAAATTTTAGCTTGGATATTACAATTAAATTAGTCTGAATTCATCAAAGCATAATTCATAGGAAATAAAATGAACTGAATTAAATATCACTATTCACTTGATTTTACCAAACAAGGCCAATAAATTGTCAAACCCAATTCGTGAAAGTTGAAGCCCAGATACGAACTTGAGCCCAAAATATAAAGTTTGAGATGGTGAGCCCAATGGTATATGCGTATATCCGTAATAGCTTTGGCCTTTTTCTTCCTTTCCTTTAGGTTCAGTTCTGGCGTTCTGCTCTGAAGAATCCAAAGCAACATGGAAAATGCTCTGCGCCTGAGCTTCACCGGCTCCGCCACTCTCCGGCCCCTCTGTCCGATGTCGTTTCACCCCCACCTACCTCCCAGACTACCGGTTAGTTGCACTTGCCCAAATCCATTTTGTTCACTTCGAATTCTTCTTCTTTGCTTCGAGCCGCTTTAATTGACTGGATGATTAACAGAGCCTTAAACGTTCAAACTCAGCTGGAAACCACCAGAATCGCCGTCTACTAGTGGTCGGGAAGGCTCATGGAGCCGGCGATAATGGGATTCCGGCCATACCAGCCAACAGGATATTCAGAGAAGAGGTACCTTTGGCCACTTCTTTGGTTACAATATCTGTTGTATTTTTGCTTCTTAGTGATGATATGTATACAATATCCTCCCTTTTATGCTTTTATGTGTGTGGCTGTTTTGAGCTTTGAGGTATTTGAGTGTGGTTTTGAATTCTGTAGTGTCTTAATGCTAAAAAGTTTAATAACGTGTTCTTTCTTTTGGGAAGGCTATTGGGGCAGAATATGGAGAAGGGTTCGAGACTTTTAGGCAGGACGGACTCCTGAAGATCGATGTGGTATGCTCATAAACTGATCTATGGCTTTGATTTTGGTGCTTTAGGTAGTTTAGTGATTGAGTCTCTTGGCTGTTTTAAAGTTATGGTTATGATGATTGTTGCAGGACTATCTTAATGATAAGCTTCAGGATGGGTTTCTTAAACGAATCCGTTATGCAATGAAACCTGATGAAGCATATGGTCTTATCTTTTCTTGGGATAATGTTGTGGTAAGTTTCAACTCACATAACACATTTCACAGTATTGGGATTTAGTAAAGGATGGTATTTTCATATTAGCGTATATTATGCAGGCTGATGCTCGATCTGTCAAGTGGAATGCTTGGAGGCAGCTTGCTGTGGAAGAAGGTAAACATCTTTTGTTCATAATCTTTTAATAACTAGCTAGAAATGACATAAATATATGAATACTAGACTGTAGTAGCTGTTGATTTTTTTTAAAAAAAGGAATGCTTAGTTATTGTTTGTTATTCCTTATGCCGCATTTAAATTTTATCTTGGCAATAATAAAGCAAAAGGTCTGGGGAGTTCCATATCAAGAGATTGTTTTGTCTCATCTTAAATCCACAATTTTTGAGAATACTTGTGAAATGTGATCGATTGACTGTGATTTTAAAGTACACGTGAACAAGCCACATTGTCTCCGAGCATATTTTTTAAAAGCCTTCCTGTACAACTTTCGTGCAGGAAAGAAAATTTCCGAGGATGATGAAACTCGGAGGTGTTTGCTTTCTGCAGGTGCTGAGTATGCTCTACGTAAGGTTTGGTGCTTGCTTTCTAAAAGATTAATATCACATCTTTCCCTTCCGCTGTGTCTCTTTTACGTTCATTGTGTGGTGTACATCTTAATATTAATATCTTGTCATTTTGAAGGTTTTGAGATGGGAGATGGAAGAAAAAGATTTGGACAGAATAAACTCGAGGCTTTCACAGTTGTATCATGATAACTTCCTTGAAGTGAGATAATCTTTGTCAATTGTTTACTGGTAACTGTTGTAAAAGGAAATTGATCTTAAGTAATCACTCTTCTCAATTTGGTCTTTATTAGCTTTCAAAGCCTGTAGAAGGTCTAAAAGATTGGTTGGATGCTGTATCCACAGCCCGCATCCCTTGTGCCGTTGTTTCAAATCTTGACAAAAGAATTATGGGTCAGGTCTTGGAACGGATGGGTATTATGAAGTATTTCCAGGTTGCCTTGTGACTCCTTTCCTTGGATATATCATTTCTGCTTTATTCGAAGAAGTTCTGGGCTCTTTCTGACTAATATTTATTGTGTGAAGTTATAAATTGGCATGAATGTCATAGAAATTAACCTGAAATAATCTTTGTTTTTATTTAGGCAATTGTGGCCGAGGAGGATGGCATGGAGTCTATGGCACATAGATTCCTTTCAGCTGCAGTGAAGGTAAGCTACATCGAAATAATTTTTTGTTTTGGTAACATGAATGTTAGGGCATGCACAGAATTGTTTTGTTCTATGATTCATCTCAAGTCCATTTTGCAGCTGGACAGGAAACCATCCAAATGTGTGGTATTTGAGGATGATCCGAGAGGCATAACCGCAGCTCACAACTGCACGATGATGGCCGTGGCACTGATTGGGGCCCACCCAGCGTAAGTATATGGTTTTTTCTTTTCTTCATTAGACGTAATAAGAACAGGTGTTTGGCTTCTTATTACAGCACAATAACATCATGGTAAGGTACAAACCCTGATGCCATTCACATTCTTAATGTAGGTATGCATTGGAGCAATCTGACCTTGCCATTGGTGGTTTTAATGAGCTCTCTGTTATCAATCTCAGAAGATTGTTTGCGCACAAAGGCTTTTCTTTTATGGATATGGAGAAGCAAATAGTTGAAAAATCACCCCCTAGAAGAAAGCTCAGAATCGACACAATTTTCTGACTTTATTTATACCTTAGTCTACATTGTAAATGAGAGATTCAGTGTCATTATGCACAAGAGATGTATCAGATGTGTTGTATATACTTGCTATTCTAATTCAATCAATGTTACTTGTACATATATACCACAATTGATGCTTCAAAAGTCCCTTTTTAAGTTAAAAATGAAACTGAAATTCTTGCTCATACGGTTGAAAGAAAAATTGTGGGCAAAACCTCAGACACTTTCTCTGTCTCATTCTTCTTCCTACAAGTATAACATTACAATGTCTAAAAGATGACATAGCTTAACCAACATCTCAATGACATTGAGATCAGCAGCATATCAACACTATTGGAGTTGAAAAGCCAAACACACTCTAAGTTTAGAGGTTCCTTCATCTCACCTCTGTGCTGCCAGGTGATTCTACATCTGTTTGGCCCTGTTTACCAGAACTTATCTGTAGATCAGTTCAATTCAGTTCAATTCAATTCAGTTCAGTTCAGTTCAGTGAAAATGCAATTTGATGAAATTCAAGTTAATTCAGTCATACTGATTCTATTTTTCAATATATTAATTTTCACTTCAGTTCAGTTCAGTTCAGTTCAATTCAGTTCAGTTCAGTTCATCAAGAAATAACCTCTAGTAAACAGGGCCTTTGTGTATGTAAATTTTGTTTTGTACACTTATGTCTTTATCCGAGTTTGGCATACTAGATACTTTTGTGTTTTTAGGTCCTTCAACATAGCAGTGGACAGTTTGGGATTGAAATCAGCGCAATGTATACTAATGAAAAAATCGAAATTGTGAAAACCGAATCTCATACATTTACTTTTGGGATCAATATACGTTTGGAACAACAACTTGAATAAGAATCAACTATTTATGAATAGATGTAATTGAACTCATCCGGAGTGTAGTTGATAATCGCTGCAAATTCCTTCATCGTTCTATATTGATCTTGAACGTTCTTTTGGGCATCGGTTTCGACATCTTCGAGGGATCTCCTCACGGCAATTCTCAAATCATCCCTTTCTTTCCTCGTGTTTTCCTCCTCTTTCGCCATTTTTTTCAATCTTTCTTGCTCCCCCATTCTCGTTTTCTCTCTCTGTCTCTTGATTTCTAGTTCAAGCTCAATGTTCTTACGCTCGTCAACTTCCTTTTGTTTCATCAACTCATTTTGCCTTCTTTTCATCAATTGCTCTTGATGAATCTTCCTTCTTTTTCTCAACTCATCATCATCGTCTTGCTGTAATTTTTTCTCAGGGCAAATATCTTCCAGAGGCCTTTTTCCCTACAACAATGGTTGCTCGACTTTCCGTAAGTTACTTTCCCCCGACTTCACTTTCTGCAGCCTTTGCAGTAGAGGCGTCGAGGCATTCGGCGGCGCAGCCCGAGACACAACTTTCCGGGGAGCAGCGAGTCTTTTTTTGGCGGGTTGGTCTCTTGCGAGCAAGGATTTTTACAGTCCTTCTGTTTTGGAGCCTTTCATAGTGAGCCCTGCTTTCGCTGGAAATCAATGTCGACATTGTAGGAAATGACGACGATGATGAGAAATGGATGATTCTACTGATTAATCAGTAATGGGGGAGAAGAAGAAGAAGAAAATGAGAAATGAAGCAAGTAACCAAATCAAGGCTTAAATGAGTTCGGGAGATAGCATCGGTGGGCTTAAATGAGTTCAGTTGTGCTTGGGTATATTGAACACTGCACCCAAGCTTTCGTGGCTGTGCCTTAATAGCTGGCTCGAGACATCAGCTCTGGAAGCATATAATGTCAAATATGCAATTGCACCATTCTAAGCACAGGATCTCAAGTTCTCAACAATGGTACGAACTCGGTTACTTTAATAGGGTTAATTTTTCTTGTATTGCTCTATTTTCTTTGCATTTTATTGGCTCTGAACTTTGACTATGCAAGGAGCTTATGTTTTTTGTTCATTGATAAGAGTATTAAGGATGTCCTTATGAGGTGTTGAACAAATGAGTTTAAATGCTCTATGTGTAAACTATGCCAAGTTAATTAAAGAGTAGAGTCTATGGTGAATCAGTGTTGTTATTTCGACTTTAGTGAATCTGTGCTGCTGTCACCCTGGATGTTGCAGAAAATTATCATGTGGTTTTCCGCGGGTCTTTTTTGTTTGGCTGAGTGGTGGTGATAGTCTATGTTATCAATCTGGTCATGTTGTAATGTTGAATTTTGTAATATCTATCACCTTTTTATTTATTTTTTATGAGCAGATTTTCTCATTATAAACCACAATTCCAAACAGGCATTACAAAATATAGGCATCACTCTAAGTCCTAACATAAACATAATAGCCAAAGTGTCAAAAATGGCTAACTACAGCAAAATTTAGTCAAGACTAACAACTCCATTTTCCCTCCAGCTGCATTCAGCTACTATTCCCCCTGCCAAACTCTCAGTAGGGTTACTTTTCTTCTAAAAATAAATTCTGACATTTCTCTCTGCCCAGATGTGATACAAAAATGTGGTGTAGGCCATGAGAACACTCCATCTCCTTCGAAGAACCAACTGCAACTAGTACCTTTTAAGTTGCCTTAGGTCTCTCATTTCTGTCAACTTCAAACTGTGTAGAAGCTGATCACCCTTCAAACTGTCTCATTTCCGATCACCCTTTCTTTTTTACTTAAAACTGCACACACCATCCTTTCGAGGATAATCAGTTCTGGAGGTCTACACTTTTATGATAAACTGTATTTAAAAAGCTTCAAGTATATCAGTTCAGTAAACTTTGAGTAACAGTAAATTCCAAAAAATCAGGGTTTTACAGTAAAATTTCTCATCACCTACCAGGTACTTTGACATTTACTAGGACTGCATAGCTATGTTTTGGATGAATTTCAAGTTCTCGTTACTTGCTTTAAGCTGGATGAATTAATATGATACTAGATGAATTAAACTGGATGAATTAATATGATGCTAGTCTGGCTCTTCTGTGTGTGCCAAAAGTAAGTAATTTGCACTTTTTTTCTACCTTGTGGATTGCTTATAGAGCATGCCTAAGCAATGGATTACATGATTTGATACCCGGAGTCATTATGTCCATGAAATACTAGAATCAATTTAGTTGCATTTATGACTGATATAAGTTTGATTTAACAATGGCTTTTGATGCATTGCCAATTCCACCTGTTGTTAATTCTTTTACAGCCTTCTTTTGAGCTGTGAGTGTGAATAATGTTTTTGAAACCTTGTGATCCCTGCTGATAGATTTCTATACGAAGTGGCTTTTAAACTTTGGTAGGCTCCAAAATATGGAGCTCGAAGTCTTGATCAATGTTGAATTGGTTTAAATAATGTTGAATAACATTAGAGCAGTATGTGAAAGTCCGTGCTTACTAAAATCTATACTATCGTGTCAAGTTTTAACTCAAAAACAGCGAAATTAAAACTAAGTGCGGAAAGTAAAAAGACACGATATGATCACCCAGTTCAGTGCAATGCACCTACGTCTGGGGGGCCGTAGCCCGTGTTAAGATCCTTCACTAGATGCAATAAATATTTTCCTGATCTATTACAGTCTAGTGGCTACTCTAGCAAGCCTATCACACTACCATTTCTTTCTGATAGCTGTTACAGTGATTACCTTCTTTTCCACGAAGGTGCGGCAAGATCTTGAACACCCGAGCTTTAACACACGTCCCTAGTGTTTTGGTTATGGTAGAAACCGTGGACTGCGTTGCCTTTGCTCTCAAAACGATAAAACTCTGAATTACAGAAGTTTTCTGTGTAAAACCAAAAAATGAATCGAGCACGCAACCGATGTCCTTCTTTTATAGCTCATTGCCGTGAAAACCTTCATTTTGCACGGCTCTTGAATCCTTCCTTCAATAGACGTCTATTCCACATTTAAATCTTGAAGAAAAGGAATTTATGTGTGTCTAATCATATGATAAATGGAAAACCGATCACCACGAATATTTCCATTCTAATACAGCTGCAAATCACATTGTAGACACCCATTAGGACTGTAGTTTCCATAAACTCCATCGCACAATATTTTCCTTCCATCTTCAAAACCTGCGCTGGAACCTGGAAAATATTCTCTCTTTTTCTGCCAACTGAAGTCATGTTGCAACATGACATTCCACAAAGCAGGCAACAAAATCTGGACTTACAATCTCCCCCTTTGGCAATTTGTGGACCCACTACAGCAAAAGCTTCTACTGAACTCAGAATCCCAGAGAAACCAACAGCTTCTACTTCATGCATCCATTATAAAGAAAAACAAGGCAGAAAAGATAGAATCACCAATAAACTACAGTCATCCAAAAAGTCACAATATCTCCCCCTAGGGCCATAAAATGCCAAAGGGCCCTAAGTAACAAATCAAAGTACCAAAAAAAACAAGGGATGGGGAAGAGAGAGACAACACAAAAATATCACTGAGAATCTTCCTCAGATTCAGATAAAACTTTGCCTCTCTTCCAGGCAGGAGGAGCTGTAACCTTTGACTTCTTGGCCCGGGGCTGCTTCATTTGGCCAGAAGAACTAGCTCTCTTAGAGGACTTGGAGGCGGCAGGAATAGATGGGTCAGAAGACAGTGGGACTGAAGGCCCAACCCTCTCATTTTCCTTGGCAATGGCAGCCAAAATCCGAGCCTTAGCATCCTGAGCCTTCTTCAACAACTCACTATGAAGCAGAATTTGATCCATGTGCAACTGGATCTCCTTTTCAGCAGCCCGCAATTCAAACTGGTTAGACATAACCACATCTCCTGACATCATTTTCTGATCCCAAGGCAGATCCAACACAGTTCTGTCCAAAGATTTGGCAGTAAATCCAAACTTGCCAGCTGGTTTCATCTCATCCTCATTTACCTCAAATCCTTCAGCCACGAGAAATGCAGTAATAAGGCAAGGATGAGGGAGAGCCTCAGTGCATCTAGATGCATCAAGAGCACCCACTATTCTCTTCAACACATACTCCCCAAGGTTCACCTCACACCCTGAACCAATCCCAAATAGAAGCTCTGCCTGATCTGGAGTCAGGGAAGTGGTGTTGGAGGTTTGCATCCAGCAGTTGATAAGCACTTTGAAAAGCAACCAAAACCTGAGAGTAAGCGAGCTGGTGGGGACATGTCCAGAAGGCCAGGAACTCAGTTTCCCAAATGTCAGTGCTCTAGCCAGCACATGATTGTCCACTAAATAATCTCTGGGATAAACCATGTCAGAGTCTTCCAGCAACTGAATACCCAGGACTGAGTTCAATTTTTCTGGGGTAAGTGCAACAATTCTCCCCCTGAAGTATAGCTTGCCAGACCAATCATTTCCAGCTTGCAGTGTGCTCCTCCGAAGATTGCTGTAAAATTCCAGCACCATGTCTGGATCATACCTCTTGAAGACAGTGGCCGCTTGCACATAGCCAATTTGACCCAGAAATGTATCAAAGCCACTTTCGGCACACTTCTTAATATCCAGCACCTTTTCTACAAAGAAACCCCTGGAACTCAACAGATCATATTGTAGGCTGGCTGTGACAGAATAGAACTTCTCAGAGTGTGCCAGGGACAACAGCCTAGCATTGAGCATCTCACCATCCTCAGGGGCATCCTCCTTCCCAGTTGTAGCTTCAAGGTCAACATCTGGATCTTCCAGATCAGCAAGATTCTCATCAGCAGGGGTATCATCAACAGTTGGATCCTCCAAACTTGCATAGTCTTCCTCATCTGGAGCTGGATATGGAGAGGTGGGGGAAAGCAAGTCTTGCTCAACATTGATATTGTCCAAATGAATTGGAGAGTCTGGTACTGTGAGTTTAATAGGACTGGGCTGAGAAGAGACATGAACAGTATTAGCATGTACTGGAGAGTGTGGAGAAGAGCTAGAGAACAGCTGGTCCTTTCCAGTGACATTGGCAGCAGCTGTAGAACTTCTCCCAGCTATCCTCCTTGATCTCCTAGAGTAGTGCTTGATAGTAGCTGGAGCAGCCCATTCTGTGAACTTCTTCCTGTGGTATCTGACATCCACCCTTTGCCTTAGGGACAGCAAAACAGCCCCATCGGATGGAGCATTCAAGGGGAACTTCTTGGCTACCCTAGGTTTAAGCTTGTTCAAGCTTCTGAGTTTGGAGATAGGAAGAGGCACCTCAGTAATAGACACAGATTGGCTAGAGTGACTGGTGCTAAGAGGGACCTCAGACTGAAAATCATGCTCCTCATGAGCATTAACAGCTGCTGCATTTGGCATCTCTGCAGAAATAGAAAACGGACCCTGGACCTCATCATCAGCATTACCAGTTTCCTGGTCTTCAAGAATGGCAGTCTTGGTTTGGTCCTCAGATTCCACAATCTCAGTTTTCTGTGAGGGACTGGGAGAGTCTGGTGTTGCAACATGAGAATCTGCTGGCGTAGGAGCATCAGTAGGAGCTGGGGCAGGTACTGGTTTCCTCAAACTTCCCAGTATATCAGCAATGAAAAGCTCATCCTCCTGAACTTCGTCATCATCTGACAGAGGTTCAAAGCAATCCTCAAGATTTAGGCCATCAGGCAAACATATCACTGCTCCAGTCCCACCATATCGGAGAAAATCTGAAGATGCTACTGGACCGGTATATATACCTCCTGGGATGTCATCAAATTTCCCAGTAGCAGTAACTCGAATCCCTTCATCCCCCTCAGATGCAGGACCCCTAAATTGCTTCAAATATTGAGGGGAAGATTCATCCTCAAAATAGGAGGTAGCTTGTGGAAAAGCTGTGAAATGCTGTGTCCTCCTTCCATCATTCCATATCCTTCCAGCAGTCTTTTTGGTTCTTCTAGAGACCACTAGTGTAGAGGTTGCAGCAGTAGAGGGAGCATGAGAATAAACTCCAGGAAAAATAATAGTAGGTGAAACAATACAAGGGGCATGGATTGTATCATGGACAGTAGGAACTGGCATTTCCTGGACTTGTGATGCTGGAGCTACAGGAGCTTGTCTTCTGAGCTTTAGCCTCTGTCCCAATGTTAAGTGATCCATGGGATCAACAAAATCTGCAACCCTGGAACTTATAGACCCTGAGTTCCCTTGGTTGCCCTCCTGAGTTACTGAGTCATCCAGCACAATTGGATCACTGCTGGTGTTTGTGAAGACAGACCTGAGTTTGGTGTTGGACCTTGTGTGATAAGACCTTTTTCTCACACAGGGAACCTTTGTGTGAGGTGTCCTCTTAGTAGGCTCAGAGTCGCCATCTCTGTTCTGTTCTCCAGCCATGGACTTGCTTCTTGTAGAATACCTGAATACAGAGCTGCGAATTTCGATGATGACAGTAAGAAAGTACACCGATGAGGAAGCCGGAAGATGATTGCGATCAATGTCACAATGGGCTGAGAGCGATTCTGGTGTTGCAATAGGAAGAGGTAGGGATTTTGGCTTGGGCGCGAATAAGAGAGTGGAAAGACCAATTTTTCCGCCTTTTTACGCGAGAATTTAAGGCTGCCCAACGGAAAAATAACACATAAATCTAGTGGGCCCCTGCTGTCCCCTACACATACACGCGCCACTTTCTATCACTCGCACCTTATGTCTTCATGTTGCAACATGGCCTGTGACCTCAACCTTACCATATTTTTGGTGTTTTCTGATTTTTGTAAAGGGAAAAACGGAAGTCAAAATAACAACTATACAACATAGGTAAGCTCCAGTACTTTAGATAGTACACACCCCAAGATGCTGTCTCAGGGTTTCAAATGTTGAGGCATCCAAAGGCTTAGTGAAGATATCTGCAAATTGGATCTCAGTGGGCACGTGCTTAAGTTCCACTTCCTTTCTTTCAACTAAGTCTCTGATAAAATGGTGTCTGATATCGATGTGTTTAGTTTTGTTATGCTGAACTGGGTTCTTAGAGATATCAATTGCAGATTTATTGTCACATAGAATTGTAAGTCTTCCAAGCTTAATACCATAGTCTCGGAGCATCTGTTTCATCCATATCAACTGAGTACAACAGCTCCCTGCAGCTAAGTATTCGGCCTCAGCAGTAGATAAAGAGATTGAGTTCTGCTGCTTACTATACCAAGACACCAAGTTCTCCCCAATAAAAAAACAGCCTCCAGTTGTACTTTTTCGATCATTTGCATTTCCAGCCCAGTCAGAGTCACTGTATCCATACACTTGACAACTAGTTCCATTAGAGTACCAGATACCATAATCAGCAGTGCCAGAAATGTATCTAATGATTCTCTTCACTGCAGATACATGTGATTCCTTAGGTGCAGCTTGAAAACGGGCACATATTCCAACACTTAGAGAAATATCAGGCCTGCTTGCTGTCAGATATAATAGGCCACCGATCATGCTTCGATATAGCTTAGTATCTACAGGCACACCTTTTTCATCCTTAGTTAACTTCTCAGTTGTAGACATAGGAGTTCGTACTGCTTTTGCATCTCCTAAGCCAAACTTCTTGACCAGGTTCAAAGCATATTTTGTTTGATTAATAAACAAACCATCATCACCTTGTTTGACTTGTAATCCCAGAAAGTATGAGAGTTCACCCACCATGCTCATCTCAAACTCAGAAGTCATCAACGAGACAAATTCATTTACAAGATCTGTGGACGTTGAACCAAATACAATATCATCCACATAAATCTGAGCTATTAAGATGTCTGTCCCTTGAAAATACATAAATAGGGTTCGATCAACTCCCCCTCGAATATAGCCCTTGTTAAGCAAAAATTGAGTCAGTCTGTCATACCAGGCTCTTGGTGCTTGTTTGAGACCATATAGAGCTTTCTTGAGTTTAAACACATGGTTGGGAAAGTGAGGATCTTCAAAACCCTTAGGCTGCTCAACATATACCTCTTCATTAACAATGCCATTTAGAAAGGCACTTTTAACGTCCATTTGATGTAGCTTGAAGTTCAGCACACATGACATAGCTAAAAGGATTCGAACAGATTCAAGTCTAGCAACAGGGGCAAATGTTTCATCAAAATCCACTCCTTCTACCTGAGTATATCCCTGAGCCACGAGCCTTGCTTTGTTTCTGGTAACTGTTCCGTCTCCATCAGATTTATTCTTGAAGATCCATTTTGTACCAATGACATTAATTCCTTGCGGACGTTCAACTAACTCCCATACATCATTCCGTTCAAATTGGCTCAGTTCTTCCTGCATAGCTGAGATCCAGTACTCATCCAATAAGGCTTCCTTATGATTCTTTGGCTCAATCAATGACAGAAAGCATTGCAACACATGACGGCTTCCATGGTGCATCTGAGCATAGTTCACAGGGGGCTTTCCTCGGGGATTTTTCTGTCTTGGAGTAATTCCAATGTCTGCTCGTGTTGCTTCTCCATCAGATTCATCGGACGTATCTGACTCACCTACAGTCGTTGGTTGAATAGGTGCATCAGAGGAAGATGTTTTTGACAAATCCAGCCCTACTGCATTAGTTTGCTCATCTTCAGCAAGTTTCGAAATTTGGTTCTCCTGGAGTAGCAGTTGATGTTGCAACATGAGAACTGGTACATGGTTCAGGAGATAGGTTTTTCAGACTTGCACTACTTTGGATTGACTTTTGCTGAAGTAGCTCTATGTCATCAATATCTTCTGAAATCCTATCAGGCACATCCTTAACTATCACATTAATCGATTCCATAATAGTACCCGTGCGTTTGTTAAACACCCTGTAAGCTCTGCTGTTCAATGCATAGCCAAGAAACACTCATTTGTCTGATTTTGACTCAAACTTACCAAGTTTTTCTCTATCTCTGAGAATATAACATTCTGCACCGAATACATGAAAGTGAGCCACACTAGGTTTCTTCCCTTTCCAGATCTCATAAGCCGTTTTCTCTGTCCACGGTCTCAGATATACCCGATTTATAACATAACATGCAGTCTTAACAGCTTCGCCCCACCAACGTTTTTGCACATCATACTCAGCTAGCATAGTCCGAGCCATCTCTTGTATGGTTCTATTTTTGCGTTCAACAATCCCATTCATCGGTGGAGAGAAAGGTGGTGAAAAAATGTGATTGATCCCATTTGTAGAACAAAATTCACCCATGGCTGCATTCTTGAATTCTCCTCCATTGTCTGTTTGAATGCTAACAACTCTCTGATTTACACTTGCCTTTTCAGTGTTTAGACGAAGTACAAGATCTCTGATAAAGTTTACTGCCTCTGATTTCTCTGTCAGTAACTCAACCCAAGAAAATCTAGAGAAGTCATCAACACACACAAAGATGAATCTCTTTCCAGACACACTAGAGATATTAACTGGCCCCATTACATCCATATGAAGTAATTCCAGGTTCTGGGAAGTGGTGATGTCATTAATGGCTGAGTGAGGTGACTTTGTCTGTTTTCCTTCCTTGCATGGACCACAGATCATATCCTTCTGATAAGTGATTTGAGGGAGCCCCCTGATAGCTTTAATCCGAGATGCTCTACTTAGTGCTTTGGTATTTGCATGACCCAGTCTTCGATGCCACAGAGTTGAGTTGTCAATCTTAGCACTCAAGCATGTAATTGATGGTTCCAAGATATAACAGTTATCAGAAGATCTTCTCCCTGTGAGTATTCCATTAGAGCCTTGCTTGACCGTACAGATAGATTCATCAAAATGGACTGTCATATGATGATCACAGAGATGACTGATGCTTATAAGATTTGCCTTGAGATCCTCGACTAGCAATACATCATAGAATACAGGAAAGTTCTGAATATGTAGCTCGCCTTTCCCGATAACCTTGCTGATTTTTCCATCTCCAAATTGAACAGTGCCAATCCAAGGTAACACATTTTTGAGAAGATCTGGAGAACCGGTCATGTGTCTGGAACATCCGATATCAAAGTACCACGTGTCCCTGGCATAAACACTATAGCAGGTATGAACTACATAACAGTTGAGGGAGGTTTTAGGAATCCATACCTTCTTGGTCAATTTCTTCTGCAGTTCAGGTTCCATGTTGCAACATGAGACAAATTGCTTGCCTCTCATGATATCTCTGAGTAATTTCATACATCGAGATTCATTATGCCCCTGCATCATACAGTACTCACAACATCTGGGAGGGGTTTTTCTCTCTACAACTCCATAGTTAGACTGATTACTTCTGTTTTTCTTCTGGCTGGTAGATAAATGATTTCCAGCAGATACAAACACTGTCTTCTTCATCTGAGAGTTTGACACCTTGCTGTTGAATCCCAAACCATGCTTATTACCATCAGTTTTTCCCATTATCAGAAGATCATTCAATTTGGCAGTTCCCTTGTTCAATTTCTGAATGGTTGCTTCAGCTTCTTCAGCCCTAGCAATTACAGATCTCAACTTCTTCCCCAAATTGTCACAGTCAATGGTTCTGGCCTTAGCCTTTTCTTCAGCACTTACTGCTCTAGAGGTCATAATTTCCAGTTTCTTGACTAGAATTTCAGAAGCTACTTCAGCATCCTTAGCTCTCTTGGTCATTACTTCAAGCTTTATGGATTTCTCCATATCATCCATAGGTTTCTTTCCCTCTGATATCTCACTTTTCTTTATGTGATCAGCAAGACTCTCCTCAGCTTTCTCAGCTCTTTTTGTCATGGATTTAAGTTTCAAGGTCAACTCCTCAATTTCCTGCTCCTCAACCAGTGAATCATTTACTAAGGTGTTGACTTTTACTTTCAGAGACTCAACTTCTTCTGAAAGTTTTATAGCTTCAGTACCTTCACTTTGACCATCCTTCAAATTTTTGATTAATTCAACAGATTTTCCCATTCCTTGTACAGCTCATCATAAGCACACTGGATATCAGTACTCTCTGAGTCATCTGGAACTGGTCCTGACTCCACAACTCTAACACCAAAAGATACATGTTTCTCTGGCTGAATCTCATCTTCATCATCACTCCAGGTTTCACCAGAAGCTACAAATGCCTTTGGTTGATTCAAGAAGTTTCCACACTGATAGGCAAGATGTCCATAACCCCCACATTCCTTACACTGAGGTTTTCCAGCATGCTTTGTACCTTCAGGACCTCTAGGTAAATCATCAACAGATCTGAGTCTGTTCTGAGTGATATCACTCCCTTGATAGTTTTTGAAATTGTTCTGTGGGTCTATAGGATGAATTCCTTGACCTTGGTAGAGTTGAGTTCCCTGGTTCTGATAGGTTTGATCTCCATGGTTCTGAGAGAAATGAGTTCCTTGTCCTTGATAAGGTTGAGTTCTCTGGTTCTGATAAGGTTTAGTTCCTTGGTATTGGAAATTCTGAGTTCCCTGGCCTTGATTTACTTGAGCTTGTACACCTTGTTGACCTGGAACCCCTCTGATTTGACCCTGATTGCCTTGATTCTGAGCACCTTGATTTCCTTTTCCTTGATTACCAGAGAATCCTCTGCCTTGATTTCCCCTCATGAATCTCCCAAAGTTTCTAGCCAGCAAAGCCATTTCATCTGAACCAGCATTTTCGATCTTCTCCAACTTTCCTTTCCCTTTTGATGTTGCAACATGAAATGACAGGGCCTTTTTTTCCTTACTTTTCTCAGTGCACATCTCTGATGTCTTCATAAACCCCATCAGCTCATCCAGAGTGACCACATCCAGCTGAGAATTAATCTCCAAGTTCATGACTAAAACCGAGAATTTCTCAGGCAGTGACCTCTTCACCTTGTCCAAAACTTGAGCCTCAGTATATCTTTCTCCAAACTGGTGTGCTCTATGAATTAAATCTTTCAATCTAGTGCTGAATTCATCAACAGACTCGTGTTCCAACATCTCCAGGCTTTCAAATTCAGATTTGATCATTCCAAGTTTGATTTTTCTGACTGACCTGGAACCTTCATGCTCCTTCTCAAGGGCTTCCCAGGCAGCTTTGGCAGTAGTACACCCTGAGATGATTCTGAATTGGTCATCTTTTACTCCATTATACAGAGCCCCCAAAACCTTACTGTTAAGCCTCTTCATTGCCTTCTCTGCATCAGTCCATTGAAGAGGTTTAGGAATAGTTTCACCAGCAGGATTTGTTGTGGTAGGTGGACTGTAGCCAATCTCAATCATATTCCAAGCATCATCATCAAGTTGGTCAATGAATATACGCATGCGCGTCTTCCAGTCCGGGTAGCCTCCATCAACCAGTAAAGGAGCTCTTGTGATGGATCCTCCTTCTTTTGCCATAGTAAGCAGATCGGTCACTCACCTCGCAAGAGGGTTAAAAGAGTGATTAAGCTCTGATACCAAATGAAAAGTCCGTGCTTACTAAAATCTATACTATCGTGTCAAGTTTTAACTCAAAAATAGCGAAATTAAAACTAAGTGCGGAAAGTAAAAAGACACGATATGATCACCCAGTTCAGTGCAATGCACCTACGTCTGGGGGGCCGTAGCCTGTGTTAAGATCCTTCACTACATGCAATAAATATTTTCCTGATCTATTACAGTCTAGTGGCTACTCTAGCAAGCCTATCACACTACCATTTCTTTCTGATAGTTGTTACAGTGATTACCTTCTTTTCCACGAAGGTGCGGCAAGATCTTGAACACCCGAGCTTTAACACACGTCCCTAGTGTTTTGGTTATGGTAGAAACCGTGGACTGCGTTGCCTTTGCTCTCAAAACGATAAAACTCTGAATTACAGAAGTTTTCTGTGTAAAACCAAAAAATGAATCGAGCACGCAACCGATGTCCTTCTTTTATAGCTCATTGCCGTGAAAACCTTCCTTTTGCACGGCTCTTGAATCCTTCCATCAATAGACGTCTATTCCACATTTAAATCTTGAAGAAAAGGAATTTATGTGTGTCTAATCATCTGATAAATGGAAAACCGATCACCACGAATTTTTCCTTTCTAATACAGCTGCAAATCACATTGTAGACACCCATTAGGACTGTAGTTTCCATAAACTCCATCGCACAATATTTTCCTTCCATCTTCAAAACCTGCGCTGGAACCTGGAAAATATTCTATCTTTTTCTGCCAACTGAAGTCATGTTGCAACATGACATTCCACAAAGCAGCCAACAAAATCTGGACTTACAGTATGCACATCCTTAAGATGTTTGCTTGACATTTTTATAGAGCTAGTCATCTTGTAATGTAGAAAATGTCAAGCAAAGATCAAGATGACTAGATGTGATATCTACTTGACATTTTGGCACAACAGTAGATTCGGTATTTGATTTCTCAAAGCAAGATATCCAGCGAGATATCTAAACGGATTTCCAACAGGCACCATAGCCTGATGTTGATTTCTCAATGGCAGAATATCTGGTTGGGACATATTCCTTTCCTGAATATGAGGTGGTATGTGGTCTAAACTTGCATTTGGATTCTTTTGTCTGCAGTCATAAGATCTTAACAGATATGCATGAGATGTTTTTCTTTTACGGTACTATTTGTGATGTACATGTTGTGTCTTGATTTTCCTAGAAGGGCAATCTTTTTGAACTGAGGTTGAGGCAATTTTCTAGAATGGTTTTCTGACCTGCACAAGTATACGCGGAAATGCATTTGAGTTTTGATTATGTTTCTCTATAGCTGTTTTTGATTTCTTTGGATCCTACTTTGTATTTGTATATCTGGATTTTGCAAAAGTTTGTATTTAACTGTATGTTAAGAATCTAGAAGTGAGCTGGAAATGACACATATGTTTTAATTGTGGTGTTAAACTTCTGTAATTCAACTCAATTGAATTGCGGTGTTAAGCTAGTCTGGCTCTTCTGTGTGTGCCAAAAGTAAGTAATTTGCACTTTTTTCTACCTTGTGGATTGCTTATAGAGCACGCCTAAAACTGCACAGACCATTATGTATGGAACCTTTCGAGGAGATTGTGTGGATCACATCACTCATTTCAAAAGTGCTAGCTGTTCATTTTCTTCTCTATTGTACAGTCTTCTTGATATTTGGCTTTCTACTGTCAAATGAGAGTTGCTGGTATCTTTTAAGTTATTATATTAAAGGGATTTTTTAAACTGACAGATCATACCCGTCTATGATCGAAGATTGCTATGAGTATTTGGTGGTAAGTACTCAAGAAGATGGCGTTAGGACATTATTTAAATCCAGAGGGATTCAACTGCTCAGGTCATCAGTCAGATAGATGGTACTAACCTCCTATATATTTGCTTACTGGTATTGGTGCATGATAGGTTTAAATGTATTGGTTGGATGACTTTGACTGGTTCAGGATTATAGGACTGAATGCTGCTCTGATTACTGAAACTCCAGTCTGTAAACCTTTGGAAGCAAGGATGGATTGACAATATTGAAGTTGAATGAAATTACTGGAGACTGCCGTTCAGTGTAGCTTTTGAGTTGCTGAAGTTGCTCGGTTTTCAAGATGGGAAAACTTTCTGAGACCAGCCAATTCGACTTGGTTCCTGTTGACATGGGAGCTGGTGAAGGGCCAAATGGTCTTCTGGACATACAACATGTGGCACAGCCTGAAACTGAGATCAGTTCACGGTTGCATCTTTCTCTCATCATGAGTTGTGAGGCTCTTTCTGGAAATGCTTCTCTTTCTGTTGCCAAGCACAATCATAACTCTAAATTATCATCACTTTACGCCCCCGAGTTACAGAATGAAAGGAGGGAAGCTAAGTTGATGGAATTTATCTTCTCATGTGATGGCCCAGCCAGATATAAACGGACTTTCAACAGGCACCATAGCTTGATGTTGATTGCTCAATGGCAGAATGCTGTGACTCGCAAAATTTTGGTTGGGACATATTCCTTTCCTGATATCATGTGGTATGTTGTCTAAACTTGCATTTGATTTCTTTGCATCCTACTTTATAACATCCTTATGATGTTTGCTTGACATTTTTATAGAGCTAGTCATCTTGTGAGGTAGAAAATGTCAAGCAAAGATCAAGATGACTAGTTTGATACGATATCTACTTGACATTTAGATTCGGTGTTATATGGGTTGTTTATAGAAATGAGAATTAATGAAGGTTTCCAATAAACTAATGTGTAAATATGATTGTGTATGTTCAATTGTACATTACTGATTTTCATCTTTCAAGGGATAGCTTAAATGTGACTGTGTATGTTCAGTTATACAGTACTGATTTTCATCTAACTGGCACGAAGCCTAATGTTCTACTGATTTCTCTTTGGGAAGTTCCTTCATTTGATTTAGTCTATGACAAATCCATATGTACCTTCTGTGCTAGTGTGCTTTAGATAATTTTATCAGTCATTCTTAACATTGGTTCATCAGCTACTAAGACCTCAGTTGTCGTAGGTTGGTCAACTTTTGTTGGAGTATCTACTTTTTTTTGTTGAGAAGTATGAGTAGTCAATATTTAAATGTATACTAATGAAGAAACCGAAATTGTGAAAATCAAATCTCATCCATTTACTTTTGGGATCAATATACATTTGGAACAACAACTTGTAAGGAATCAACTATAGATCTATGGATAGATGTAATTGAACTCATCCGGAGCGTAGTTGATAATTGCCGCGAATTCTTTCATCGTTTTATAGTGATCTTGAACCTTCTTTTGGGCAGCAGTTTCGACATCGTCGAGGGATTTCCTCACGGCAGTTCTCAATTCATCCATTTCTTTTCTCGTGTTTTCCTCATCTTTGGCTATCTTTTTCAACCTTTCTTGCTCCTCAATTCTCAATCTCTCCTCTTTTCTCTTGATTACTAGTTCAAGCTCAATCTTCTTATGCTCCTCAACTTCCTTTTGTTTCAGAACCTCGTACTGCCTTCTTTTCATCAATTGCTCTTGATGGATTTTTCTTCTTTTTCTTTGTTCATCACCATCATCTTGCTGTGATCTTTTGTCAAGGCAAATATCAGCCATAGGCCTTTTTCCCAAGACGGACTCCTTCTTCTTTGGAGTTTCCTCCTCGGGCTTCACCTTTTGCAGCCTTTGCAGCAGAGGCGTGGAGGCACTCGGCGGCGCCGCCTTGGAGACCACTCTCCGGGGAGCAGCGGGCCTTTTTTTGGCCGGAATATCCCTCGAGAGCAAGGTGAAAGTATCCCTGGGATCAAGGATTTTGACAGTTCTTCTATTTTGCAGCCTCTCGTAATGAGCGCGGCTTTCGCAGGAAATTAATCCACCAGTCGTCGCCATTTAAAATTGACGATGAGGGAAATCAGAAGATTACTAAACCCTAAATCAGTAACGATGAGGGAGAAGGAGAATGTGAGAATTGAGAAATGGAGCAGATGAGTAGTGAATTGTGGAAGAGAGAAGTCAGAGGTTGACTATTTATAGTGATCTAACAATCCCAAACGGAAACGGGAAAAGTCCCATTCTGTTTTGGAAAAGGTTTTCCAGAAATATTCCTAATCCCTGTCGGAGCGGGAAAAGGATCTCTTCTCCTCGGGTTAGCGGGCCCAATAACCCGGATCAGCTTGGCCCAATAATATATCCTATTTTTAAGTTTGTCACTTTAACAACGGATCAGTCAGTAAATCACTCGGGTTACTGGTCTAATTTAACTGGCCAGGTTTTCTACTTTTTACCCCAAAAGAAATTACCTCGGAGAGTGAATAATAAGAGTGGACCCAATCTGGTTTGGAAATTTGTCCGAATGATACATAGATAGATTTCGACCCTTATCGTTCTATCTGTTTCTTTTCCAGCATGCTGATTCAAGAAATGATACACGAATGATTCAGTTTATAGGATCACTCTAAGTTTGATTTCAGACAGAAATTATAGCTCTGTTCGTCAAATATGTCTTGCATTTACAGCTCGGTCTCCTCTTTCTCGCTCTCCTCCAATCCCACTTTCAATCCTTCCCGCTCAAATTGCCGCTCCAAGCCTACAATTTACTGCGCCATTGGAGGTAAGGATGAAATTTGAGTTATTTTTTCTGGGTTTTGGAAATTTTTGTGGGTTTCATATGCATAATTCCAAAATTGAATCTTTATTGGGTTATAGAACCAGCATTTCATTTGGGGATCAATTGAATGTGTGATAATCTTCATATGAATGTGCTTGTATGGAGTATGGGTGATTTTTAAATGGTCTGGTTTTTTTATATTATGATTGTTGTTTCTTAATTTTGGTAGGAACTGTTGCGGAACCGAAGGCTGTTAATACAACTGAGCCTTTGCTGCTAAATGCTGTGAGAGGGAAAGATGTCGAAAGACCTCCGGTTTGGCTTATGAGACAAGCTGGGAGGTACATGAAGGCAGGTTTATAAAACATCAATTTATTCACTTCTTTGTGTTATATTTCCCCCCATCGAATGGTAGTTATTTGATAAATTAATGTAAAAGTTCAGTCAATAGTTAGAATATTGTAGGGGTTGAGTGGTTTGCTTACCTATAACATAATGCTAACATGAGAGCTTGTAGACATTTCTAGATGTCTGGAGTGTTGAATGGTTCACTGTAAATTTCATTTGAGTGATTGGTGGGTTGGATGTGGAAGAAATTGTCGGAAGTTTGAAGTATTTTCTGTACTGTTTGCTTTTAACTGTCAATCCTCACAGAATTAGGTCTAAGCCATATTGCTTTTGTTTCTCAGAGTTATCAATCTATATGCGAGAAGTATCCATCATTTCGTGACAGATCAGAAAACGTGGATCTTGTCGTAGAAATTTCATTACAACCATACAAAGTGTTTCAGCCTGATGGGGTGAGATACTTATCTTTTCCATGTATTTAATTATTTTATGGATTGCATTGCATTCTAAAGATGCTGATTGTTCATCCAAGAAAGCATGATTTTCTCATTGCAAATGTATTCCTTGTTTTGCAATAAAGCATGTTATGCATTCCTGATCGATTGAACTGCATTTGCCTGTGCTGTGTTATAACTCTGTGATGCCTTTTTTTATTTGTAGGTAATTTTATTCTCTGATATCCTTACTCCACTCACTGGTATGAATATTCCTTTTGACATTGTCAAAGGAAAAGGTCCCGTGATATATGATCCCCTGAACACATTCGGTGACGTTGAGAAAGTCAGAGAGTTCTTCCCAGAGGAATCTGTTCCATATGTTGGTGAAGCATTAACAATCTTGCGGAAGGAGGTCTGTATCCATTTCTTGTTCTCATTCCTTAAAAATTGTTTATACCATTTTTTGCATCATATGCCTGTGCTCAGTAGTTAAGTCCCTTTGACCTTCATAATTGTTCTGCATTTTATTTTTTTTGAAAAAAAAGACAGATTGGTGTAGTTGTTGTATAGCTGGTCAAAGAGCCAAAGAGTGTTAATTTCGGTGCATAGCTGTTAGAGAATTTTAAATATCTAAATCATGATACCAAATTGATATTATAAGTAACCTAGTTTTCTTGAACCTATATGTGAATTCATTGATGACGAGTCATTGTAGCCGAAGTTTTCCCATTAAACAGCATGGAAGCTTCTTCACGGAAATATTATGAATGATATTATATTCAAAAATCATATTACGTTGTTACACTCTGTCATTCGTAAGTGTTTGTTAGCAAACCGTATTTATAATTTTCCAATACTGACAGTTTGTTGCCTAAAACTCCTTGTTATAACCAGGTTAACAATGAAGCAGCGGTGCTTGGTTTTGTTGGAGCTCCATTCACCCTGGCCTCATATTGTGTTGAAGGTGGCTCATCAAAAAATTTCTCGAAAATCAAAAGATTAGCTTTCTCACAGCCTAAGGTAACCGATGTCCCATTAACGATTCAGTTTTTACGAAAGCACCATGGAAAAGAATAATTAAGGAGCCCCGTAGATGTCCTGATGTGCAGAGTCTTTTTACATACAGGTCCTTCATGCTCTGCTTCAAAAGTTTGCTGCTTCCATGGCTAAGTACATCTGCTATCAAGCCGACAGTGGGGCCCAAGCCGTGCAGATATTCGACTCATGGGCTACAGAGCTGAGTCCAGTGGACTTTGAGGAGTTCAGTCTGCCTTATTTAAAACAGATAGTGGAATCAGTGAAGAAGACACATCCAGACCTTCCTCTGATTCTATACGCTAGCGGCTCAGGGGGCTTACTTGAGAGACTGCCATTGACTGGCGTTGATGTGATCAGCTTGGACTGGACAGTGGATATGGCAGATGGCAGAAGGCGATTGGGTCCTGATGTGGCGGTTCAGGGCAATGTGGACCCCGGCGTACTTTTCGGGTCAAAAGAGTTCATCACCGAGCGTATCCACGACACTGTAAGGAAAGCTGGCAAAGGTAAACACATTCTGAACCTCGGCCATGGCATAAAAGTAGGAACACCTGAGGAAAACGTTGCACATTTCTTTGAGGTTGCGAAAGGTTTAAGGTACTAGGTTACCTCTCCACTTGTTCATTTTTCGAATCACGGCTGTAAGATAGAGTAGAGCACCAGGAAGAAGCTATACAGAGAGCACTGCTTTACTACATGTATTTAAATCCAGAAAACTGGATGTAATGTTGATGAAGAAAAGTGGGAAAGGAAAAGATTGTTTTAGAGAGTGTTATGATTGTTTGCCAAATGCACTTTGATGTTAGGCCAGGACCAGGAAGGCTAACCTTGTACTTTATTATTATTATCGGATAAATTTGTTTGACTGTTTGATTTCTAAGCTCACCACGTTGAGTATCAGATTTGCAGTCAATTATTGACAACATCTGAACTACTAAGACTTAGAATCATTAATTAACAATTCTGAAATTCCATTAGATTTAACTGATGATGAACATGCTGTGTCCTAAGCTTGAGATTATCCCCAAACTCAACCTCTAATCCACTTCCTCCTGTTTTTTTAATATGGCTCAATTGCTATTTTAGGATGTTCTGGATCTATCATTTTTTATTTTGCTTGTATGTTTTGTTTGCCACTGTTGACTTAGAGTGTCATTTTAATTGGAACAAAACAATATATTTTTCTTTCCTTTCTTCGGGATACCTTAATCATTATAATCAATTCATATAACTTTGCTCTTGACCTTATCATTATATCAGTTCAGTTCAAAAATAATTTTATAAAATTCAAGTTAATTTAGTTATTTCGATTATATTTTCAATACATTAATATTTCATTCCAATTCAGTTCAGTTTTGTAAGTTCATTTGAGTTCATTTCAACAATAAATAAGTTTAGGGGTACAGAGCCTTAGGGAAATACTTATATAAGGCACTATTACATAAACTATTAGGCATAAACATCATCAAAAACAAATTACACGTAGTAAACATAAATATAATCAACGGTTATTAAGCACTATCAAAATAAAATTACAAAATATTAACAAAGTTATTCTTTTAATAAGCCTTATTGTAAAGCTGCCTCAGCCCTCATGTAAATGTCTCAATTTTATTTTATTGTAAAATTACTGATTTTTCTCCTAAAATAAATCACATTCATCTTAGTGTAATATTTTCATTCAGTTTTCTCGATATTTTCTTTCTTTTTCAGAGTACCTTGATTTTTAAATCTATAAAAAAGAGGTAGAAAAATTCAAAATTGCAACTGGAAAGGCAGGTTAGCTATAAGAGTAGATGAGATATCCAGCTGTACAAATTAGAGATTAATCATAGTCAACAAAAAGACACATATGACCGCTGCTCTTAATCTTATCTCGTCGTCCTGGGATTATCCTTTTTGCCTTAAACAATTAAATTCGGGCTGGTAATAAAATCAATTAAAACCAAAATCATTCCCAATCAAATTACAATTCTTTCTCTCTGTTTTAAACTTAAAGCCGATTTCCCCCTCCCTGTCCCTTTCTTTGTCATCTCCGTCAGGTTTCTCCACTATTCTCCGGGCCCACCATCGCCGACAGGTACCCTTTTCTTCTTCGTGTTTTTCCCTTTCAATTCTTGGTTGAATCGCTTGTATATGAATCTGCCAGAATTTGGATTAATTTGAGTTGTGTGATGCATCTACTTTTTTATTTGAAATTTGAATGTTTTGCGTACTTTTGTTTGGTGTTTGTTTTTTCTTGCGCGATGAACGAGTGCTGTTCTAGGGATTGTGGTTGAAATGTTTATGTATGACGTAGATTATGGTTGATCCATGTACACTAATTGTTAAACTGTTGATGAAAGATTGAATCTTTGGAAGCTAATTGTTAAGGTTTGTTTGTGTTTGTGTAGCACAAGAATCAACGTGTTAGATAGTGTTTAGATGAAAACTAGGCTTGCAGTAACAATGTGTTCTTCAATTGAATCGTGCATTTCTTGATTTCAGGATAATTTTAGGCTCGTTTGATACCATAAGAAAAGATACTTTGGAATGCAGAAAGATGTGCATTCTTAGCAGACATTCAATTTCTGAAAACATTGTTGATTTTTGCCCATCTGGCCTTCTGTCAAGCATTCTCGATGAATTGGGAGGCCGGGATAATAAAGCATCAAACTTTTACACCCAGATGATAAATGAAAGTACCGTTTCTTGCCTTCCTATCGTGCTGAGGCACGAGGGTGACGGTTAAAATCTCTGAGCTGTGAGGGGCTCCTGCTTATATTTCATCGGATTCATTCGAGCAGGAGAGTGGTAGTGCTAGGTTTATGTTAATTGTGAGAGTAGAATGGGCAGTAAGACAAACATATTGATGGAGAAGTATGAGTTCGGAAGGCTTCTTGGGCAGGGAAACTTTGCAAAAGTTTATTATGGTCGAAGGCTTGCTGATGGACTGAGTGTGGCTATTAAGGTTATTGATAAAGAAAAGATTTTCAAGTTTAATATGATCGAGCAGACAAAGCGTGAAATCTCTATCATGGGACTAGTGAAACACCCAAACATCTTGCAGATTTATGAGGTCATGGCAACCAAAACAAAAATCTACTTTGTTTTGGAGTATGCCAAGGGTGGTGAGCTGTTTAACAAGCTAACCAGGGGAAGGCTGAAGGAAGACATTGCTAGAAAATACTTCCAGCAACTGATCATGGCTGTCGATTTCTGCCACAGCAGAGGTGTCTACCATCGAGATCTGAAACCGGAAAATCTGCTTCTTGATGAGAATAAGAATCTGAAGGTGTCTGACTTTGGTTTGAGCGCGCTGTCTGAATGTAAGCGTCAAGATGGTTTGTTTCATACAACCTGCGGAACTCCAGCCTATGTTGCTCCTGAGGTGATAAGCAGAAAAGGTTATGATGGAACAAAAGCTGACATCTGGTCTTGTGGGGTGGTCTTATTTGTTCTGGTGGCAGGTTTCCTTCCTTTTCATGGCTCGAATGTCATTGAGCTGTATAGGAAGATAAGTCGTGCGGATTATAAATGTCCTCAGTGGTTCCCACCAGAAGTTCGCAGGCTCTTATTAAGGATCCTTGACCCAAATCCTGACACAAGAATTTCTATAGCTGAAATCATGGAGGATCCCTGGTTCAAGAAAGGGTTGGATAGCAGACTGAGAAACAGTAGCAGCAGCGCGGTAAAAGACGGGGAAAGGGATATAACTCCACTTAGTACTGATATCCTCTCTTGTCCTAAAGAGAGCAGCAGTAATTCATCCACTGAGGATAAGCTAGAAGTGATGAATCCTACTAACTTCAATGCATTCGATATAATATCCCTTTCAACAGGATTCGATCTTTCTGGTCTGTTTGTGTGCAATGATGATAAGGAGGAAGTGAAATTCACCTCAAGGAACTCTGCATCCTCAATCGTGTCCAAATTTGAGGAAGTTTCTAGAAGCCTAGGGATGAAAGTCATGAAGAAGGATGGCGGGGTCATGAAATTGGAGGCGGTGAATGAGAGTAAAAACGGTACCCATCTGTGCATAGATGTTGAGATTTTTGAGATCGCCTCGTCAATTTTCCTGGTGGAGATTAGAAGGTCTAGTGGGGATACAGTAGATTACCTGAAGCTGTTGAAGGAAGATTTAAAGCCGGCTTTATTCGATATTGTCTGGGCTTGGCAAGGAACGGAGGAGCAGATGCAGATGGAGTGACTCTGATAAGGATCATTTGTTATTTTGTTCTACCTGTGTAAGTTGTCTGAATTAGGGCTTGCTGATCTTTTCATATGTTTGTTGTCCTGAACCCTGAATCTTCAATGTGAAATATGTTTCATTTGTAGTCTCTATGAACAAATGGATTCTTGGCTACAGTTCATTTTTGCACCATGTTTGAATTTTCAGAGTATATTACATGATTATAATTTAATCTAACGGTTATAACGAGTATTGATGTACTAAAGTCGATGAGACTGTAAAATTTCCGGGTTCATTGTGACTGTCATTAGTCCATAGATTCATGAACACTCTTTGTAGATGCTGGTAGAAAATGCTAAACCAAGATCAAAAGAGTGGATTCTTGTTAGAAGTCAGAAGTAATGATGAGGTTAATGATTCTCGCATAAATGGAGTTGAGGTTTGAAATTTTGTCTGGAAAACTAATTAGTTGCCCTCTTGTCCGAAGAATTAATTCACATTCTGAAGTGACCGCATTATACAGGGTTCAAACGACAAATATTCAACATAAATTTTGTTTTACAGCTAAAGAATATATCGACGTAATTCTTTGTCAACATTATATTCTCTTGCTTAAAATACCTATTATATTATAATGTCCTACACATATTTTGGAATTTTGTCGCAAGATTTTATTCACTAGACGTAAAAGTGATGGAATTGATAGGAATACATAATAATATAAGAGTAACACGCAAAATTTATACAAATTTGGCATGCCCCAACATCGCTAACTAATTTCGTCGCAATGCGATACGTATAGTCATGACAAAGCTGAAAATAAAATAATCCAACAGGTTGTTCGGCATTCCTACCATTTTCGTTTGGATTCGTTTTAATTCAACATATGCTGAAATTCTATTTAAAAGTATATTATATTGTAAATTCATTCTCCTTCCCGTCCTAATTCTTATCTCCATATCATCTTGATGCAAATGAGACAAATACTTACCCATCAAAACACTTTGTTTATGCTAACACTTTGTTTTATGTTAGTATTTTTTACCAGAATATTAGAATAAAGCATACCAAACTTTTTCCATATGGTGCAAAGACAAGACATAAATAGTAATCTTGATTCTGATAATCAATTTAATATTCAAGCTATATTACGCATCAAATAATAATTGTTTAATCTGGGAATTCACTTGAATATAGAACGGTTAATGAAGTGTAATTGTTAATTTTAACTAATAGCAGTGATAGCATGATGATCATATCATTCATGTCATTACTCAGGGAGTATCATGATTTATTAAGTATCTGATGTAGGACATGTTTAAACAGGCATATATATTGTGTTAGAAATTGATAGGCTGTTATTATGGAATGGGTTCACTTCTGGTGGCTCTTAACTCTACAGTTGCAACTTCTGTTAACAGTGATGAGTTCATAAACTTTTTAGCATGTTATCTTACTATTTAACATGTGTTCATGTCTTATGTTCATCTTGACAGGTTTAGTGGATGATTCATGTCTTACCAGTATGCTTTTTCTTCTTTGCATTATCATTGTGTTGTTGTACTCCCTCCGGATTTTATATAATGGCTTCGACACTATTCATCATAATTTTTGTTGCAAGTTTGACCATAAATTTAAACTATTATATGAATAATAATATCATCATGTGATATATTTTTGGATTCATTTTAATATTTAATTTCTAAATATCAAAATTTTAGATTTAGTTAATATTCCTAACTAAAGTTATTGATGGTCAAAGTTAATGACACTATTTGATTTTGGTCAAACGAAACCATTATATAAAATCCGGAGGGAGTACAATGTTTGCCAAAAACCTACTGGTCATTGCTGATGTTTCAAAGGCAGCTATTTAGGTGGAATTAAAATATCTTTCCATAAATTATTATTATTATTATTTATAGGGTTTTTATGATATCATGGATCTGACCAATCCAAAATATTGGGGTCAAATTGTTAGGTCAAAGTATATACAATTTTTATTCCCAGAATTAATTGTGTATCATTTTCAAAGTATATATAATATGGGGGTCAAATGGGTGTATAATTCTTATTTTAATTCATAATGGCTTCGAGCCGAAGTCTTCTTCCCTTATCCACCCAAAATATTCTTATCTTCCCATGTTAATCAATTTTTCTCCAGTAGTCAATCAAGGCGAGTCAATTCTTCTACAAGGCGAGTCAATTTGATTCTTTCTGCAAGGCGAGTCAATTCGATTCTTTTTGCAAGGCGAGTGTGTGCCTGGTTCACACACTTGAACTTTGTAAGTCTAGTTAGGTCTCGAGGAGGAGGAGATGAGGTGTTCTCGAGTTTCTGGTGAATCTTCATTGCACTTGGATTGTTGTTAGCGAGATTTCTGATGTGATTAGCATTGAAGATAGCCTAACGGTCTTGTTTTAGAATACATTTCGCCTCGAAATTGCCAAGCCCAAGCTGGTGGTGCAGATCATCTGACATAAACACTAAAGATTCCTCCAAATCTACCCCAACTTTTGTACTACCAAATCCATGGGTCACATTCATTTTGAAGACTTTGTCGGTCGTCATGGCTTTCTTCTTGATCTTGACAATGTTCTGGCCTCCCTATGGATGAATGACAAGAAGCGACATTCATAGAAATGGTAAAGCTCGGCAATGACCTCGAGTTTCGCGTCCTCCGAATCCTTGAACCGTTCAATTACTGAAAGCGACATCGAGATCTCCCCGTTGACTAGCTCTGCCCCTATCTTCAACCTAACAACACGCACGCGTGGGGGTGTCGCATTGGTCTCCTAGTTGGAGATGTCAGAAACAGACGCAGATATAGAGGTCAACACAGAGATCTCGTTGTCGCTTTTGGAGTTTGCGGATCGCGAGATCTCGGTGTCAGAAATGGATGCATCTCGGGGACTTCGTCGGTCGTCCTGGATTTCTTCTTGATCTTGCAATGTTCTGGCCTCCCTGTGGATGAATGTGGCCCGTGGATTTTGTAGTGCAAAAGTGGGGGTGGACGTGGAGGAATCTTTAGTGTTTATGTCACATGATCTGCACCAGCAGCTTGGGCTTGGCAATGTCGAGGTAAACTATATTCTGAAACAAGCTCGTGAGGCTGTCTTCAATGCTAATCACAATCCAGATGTAATGAAGATTCACCAGAAACTCGAGATCACCCCATCTCCTCCTCCTCATGATCAGGACCTAACTAGACTTACAAAGTTCAAGTGTGTGAACCAGACACACACTCGATCGCCTTGCAGACAGAGTCGAATTGACTCGCCTAAACTCGCCTTGCAGAAGAATTGACTCGCCTTGATTGACTACTGGAGAAGAATTGATTAACCTGGGAAGATAAGAATATTTTGGGTGGATAAGAATTGACGTTTCAAAAGAATAGTTTATTTTTTTGGGAAGATAATATTTATGTAGACCGCGTATTTAGGCCATTTCGGTCCCCACGTATTTTGGGAAGAATACTTCGGCTCAAAGTATTTCATAATTTGCCATTATGAATTAAAATAAAAATTATACACACGTTATGGGAAATTATACACCCATTTGACCCCTATATTATATATACTTTGAAAATGATACATATTTAATTTTGGGAATAAAAATTGTACATACTTTGACCTTAAAATTTGACCCCGATATTTTGGATTGGTCAGATCCATGATAGTATTTAGGAACTAATTTATCCCGTAGCATCCTATTGTGAACACATATGCAAATCTTATTCCATCAGAGATAATACAAGATCAGAATTATATTCGTGCTGCCAACAAAACTAGCCTTCTAACACAATATATATGTGATAGTTTAAACATGTCCTACATCAAATACTTAATAAATCATGCATGATACTCCCTGAGTAATGACACATTCACATGAATGGTATGATCATCATCACCTATCACTACTATTAGTTAAAATTAACAACTACACTATATTCCTGATTGTTTTAATTTTTGCTTGTCTCTCATAAATATAGGTATTACTAGTAGCATTGTTGTACTTGAGTTCAAAAATCAAGGTAGTCTCTTGAATTTTGTTTAATTTTTTTTTAAAAAACGTGTCACATTTTAATGAAAACTAGCATAAACAAAGTGACATCATACAAAATTTTATGCTATATCAGATGGTGCAAAGAGGAGACACACAAATAGTGCTATTGAGTTTGATAATCAAATCAAAATTCAAATTGTATTACAAATAATAAAAATTAGTGATGGAAGATTAGAGTTAACGGAGTGTATTAACAGAGACGGATGGAGTCATATCATAAACAGAAGGAGCACTTAGATGAGAGATGACGATCGAGCTGTATGGCACCGTACCGAACATATCCAAAACAAACGGCATCTCATACTTAAACCTTTCGTGCTTAATAATTAATTCGTTGAACCAGATTCTCAGGTCAACACACAAATTAAAAAAAAAAGTTTTGTCCAATCCTTAGTATATTCCCAGCTTATGAATGGCAACGAACTGGCGATCATTAACTTTTTTAACGGAATCCTAACGGCATGCACGCTCATTGGATCAATTGTTTAGAGTACACAGATTGTACTTTGAAGTTTATAATTAATTGGATTTACCGTATTTAATTGTTTGTATTTTACAGGTGTTGTGAGAAAAGGTGTTTATTTATTCGCCATTGTCGTTTTGGTGAAATGGTGGGAGAATCAACGGTGATGATGTGTCGGTATCTGAAAGCTTGGTATTGTTTTGAATTGGGTTCTTTCCCTCCATCCATCCAATATGTTTTTTCCAGCATCAAACTAATGCATTCCAATCTCCAATTAATAAATTAAGGGTGAGTGTGTGAGTGTGTGTTTATTCTATTTTATGTGTTTGTGCACCAAAGTGGAGCAAATTGAATTTCTCATCATTCTACTCATAATTACTACTCATAAACTAACCTAAAGTTAAGTACATTTAGTCGTGCGAGCTGGTTGATGCACTCGATCTTAGTTAAATAGAATTTGGTTGATGACATTCCCGTAGAAATATCCTGATTGAGATAGATGGGTAAATGTTGATTTTCTCACTTTCAGATTTGATAGTTTACATATTAAACATGATCTTTCAGTGTATTGTTGTTGATCTTTTCACTTTCATATATGCTTGATCACTACATTTTCAAGCCTGATATTTTACATATTAAGAATGGTGATTCAATGAGAGACCAGTTGAGACAAATCTCAAGTGACAATTTGACGATGACATAAGGTTTAAGAGTCCCAAATAATGTTTGACAACTAATTTAGGACATGCATATGTAAACAATTATAATTTTACTGAACTGAGATAATGTAAACTAACATGGTCTAAATTAAATACTCTAATTGTTTAATTATATTTGGAGAGTTTTATCCGTGGTTGTTCAACATATGTACATACAAATATAATAAATTACAATGTTAAGTTGAAAAAAGTATATGTTCGACATAAACTCTTAAAAATATTATATATCATAGATTAGAAGTAGAATAGAGAACTGTTAGCATATCTCAAATAATATAACTTATATGATAGTTAAATCGAGATGGTGATATGATATATATATATATATATATATATAAGGAAAATGATGCTTGAGGCCGGCAAAGTGGCATCCTTTAATTTGGCCAATTATTCATTGTTTTCTTATATATGTATATATAAATATGATCCATCTAATCATTTCAAAGTCACTTGCTAGATCCCTTGCTTGCCACTGCAGAAAATCAAATTATTTTAACCACTGCAGAAATTGGTCACTCCACTTTTTACTTTCTAGATTAGAAGAAGATAAATGAAAAAGAAATTAATTAATAATCTCGCAAATACTACAATGCATTGATGGATTGATAGCACAAAGTATGGCGGTCAGTGTTCACAACTTTCTGCGAAAAAGAACCAAACTTTAGGGATGAAAATGAAAGTATCCTAACAAAGTAATGAAGCAGACGTAGCACACCCAGACCCATGCATTTTGTATGTAAAATATATATATTAATAAGAATTTTTCTTATTCAACAAAATTTGAAATAAAGAAAACATTTTATAGAATTTATCCACTATTATAACGACAGAGCAATGATGTCAAAAAAACGCAGAGAATGACAGAAAAGAGATAAAAGAAGAAGCAACTTTTGAGTTTGTAAGAGAGTACTCAGAGTTCTTGATTGGAAAATGAAGCAAGTTTGGCTCCAATGATCACACCCAACAGATCATGGGATCTCCGTATATGTTTGGGTGCACTCACTCAATTATTGTCTACATATATCCCGTACGTATTTGTGTTTATGTAACTTGTATTGTACATTGAATTGTCTTGATTGGTGCTCGTGAATCTTACCGTGTTATGTTGATCAGTATTATGTTGAGTAGAACGGTGTTTATGTTGTGTAAGGAGTGATGATATGTATCAAACTATTAATATAGGTTGAAGAGTGTTGATTGGAGTTGAGAAGTGACGAAATGAGTTTAAAAGTATTGCAATGTGCTAAACATGTTGAGCAAAAGTATTGTACTCAGTGCTAGTGAATGCTTTTCTATACTTTTATACTATGCTGAAAGGTGAAGAAAATTGTTAAGCGTATGTACTAAATAAAGGATTGTCGATTTTTGATATAATAGTATAGTATATTGGCATGTGAAAATGGTAAAGTAATGTAAAATACTCAATTCATCTAACTATTATTTACCTCTTTTAGTGTGGGTTTGAATAATTTGATGTTGGGTTCAATAATTTTGTTTGGAACCTACGGGGTGCAAACTTTACAACTCGAAGTAGCATGTACTTAAATCTCTCACATCATAAAGTTTGGTGTGTTCATTTAAATCCGTCTTTTTTTCGAAACAAAGACCGTCACTTGTTTTTCCTTTTGAGACTAAAATCCAACTGAAATTCAAGAAAAGCATTTGTGGAGGGATCCCAAATGAATTGTTTGACTATTTTATTTCCATCTCATTGAAAAGGATGCCAAACTGCTTCGTGACTTTGTTTTGTGTCCTTTTCTCTTCGAAAATCATCTACTACCAATAAGTATACCTATAAGTTAAAAGGAGTTTTGGTGAATAGATTTTTAAACTCGTATTAGCTTATTTGACTGAGATTAACTGATTTGATCGTCCAACAGTTAATTAGTGTTTGGTGATGAGATGATTGGAATATATATATTTTTTTGTCTAAAAGTCTTTTTTTCAAAACCGTGCCTACATAATTCATTGAACAAACTTTAAGTTCACCAAGTCACACTGGTTAATTAGTTAAAGTATAGCATTTATTTATATTTATCTATTTATTTAGTAAATAATTTGATATAAAATTAATTCAATATTATGGATGTATATAAATTAACAATTTTAAAATTAGTGATAATATACAAGTTATTTTAAAATAAAAAATATTAGAAACTAAGAGTTTAACTTATAATAGAGAGCGTCCCTTGTAAGGTCTCCTTACAGTAAGGGCAGACCAAAAGAAGACCACCAATGACAACAGTGTGGCCTGTGGGTTAACATATAATTTTATTAATTATTTGGCCATAAAACATAAAAGATCAAGGAATTCTAGTGAAAAAATATGCCCAAAACCTAAAAGATAAAAACAAATAAAAACATTAGACCCAAAACCTAAAAGATCAAACCAAATAAAGATCAAACCAAGTAAAAGATCAAATTCAAGTGTAAAAACATCAAGGTCAAACAAAAATAACTCAATTAATTAAAATAATTGTATAATAACCCCTAATTTTGTATAAAGTATTCTATTTTTTGCTTGCTCTTACCGTAAGGTACCCTTATTTGATACTTTCTCCTTATAATATAATGGCAAATTCTCATTTGAGACCTGTCTCAAATGAGACCAAAGATTATATGAGACTGCTATTGATTGAATTTGTCGTTGGTGAGCTTTAAACCCGCCGATTTCCTTGATTGAATTTGTCATTGATGAAATTGACCAAGGAAATGATCAAGAAAATTGACCGAAAGATCAAGCAAATTGAACGAAAGATCAAATTAACTGAAAAATCAAGGCAAAACAAAAATACTCAAGGACATTGATTGAAAGATCAAACAAACTGACTAAAAGACCAAGCAGAAACAGTAAATGCTCATTCCCCTGCTCTTGGTCTCCACAAGGACAGGTCTCACCCAAGACTTTCTCTAATATAATATTTAACCATTAATTTTTTTACTGATTTGAATACATTAATATTTAAGATATATTTATAATTATAGTTATTTGGTATATACGATACTTAGGCCCTGTTTGTCAGAGCTTATATGTAGATCAATTCAATTCAGTTCACTTCAGTTTAATTCAGTTCAGTTCATTTCAGTGAAAATGTAATTTGATGAAATTCAAGTTAATTCAGTTATGTTAATTCCATTTTTCAATACATCATTTTTACTTCAGTTCAGTTCAGTACATGGTGAAAATAAACTCTAGCAAACAGGGCCTATACATACTACTTGTAATAATTGAGAATTTTTTAATAAACTAATGTTACTACTTATAAAGTGATTAAGTAAAAAATATGTAATGTCCTTTTGTGTTATTTTACTAGGTTAATTAAAAAAACCATTATCAACTAATTTTACCAAACACTTTAATACAATAAACTAATACAATCAGTTAGTAAAAATTGTTATCATCTCATTCCGACCACCCAAAATATAATTTAGCCTTTATAGCATCTTTATTTTGCATTAAAATATGATATTGCGTATTTGTTTATTTATTGTTGTAGAGGCTCTGTGGGTGGGATTCCAGGTCTCACTCTGTAAAGTGAGAATAAATTCTTCTTATCCATAAATATATGACCAGATGTTCTTCTTCTTCTTCATATATTTGGGACCTCTGTACTAAATATACTCCAAACAAACAGTATTGCTGTTTTTTAATGGTCCTATATTACTGGTTTTAGTTAGCCTAAAAAAGGTGTATAAGAGTGAGAAAGTTTTAGGTTTAGCGAGTTTTAGGGCAGCTCAAAGAGAATCTGTTTATTTTAAGTAGTGATGAATCTGTTTCAGATCCCCTAAAGGTTGAATCCTCCATTTACTCTACTCTCTATGTATATCATTTTAGATTCGCTAAGATCCATATTTGACTTTTTTCAAAACAAAAAAAAAAATCCATATTTGACCATATTCAACTATTTTGATTACAACGATTATGAGCTCATTTAGGGGAGTTGCAAAAACTGTAGGGTCTGATCAGTTCATAATATTATAGTAATTATATGATCAGTGGTGGAACTAGAGCATGGCGGAGATAGGATTCTAAACTTTAGATCACTTTTCAAAAAATTGCAAAGACGTACTAATCATATCAATATTTCCTGCTGTTAATAATGTTTTTGAAAAATGGCAGGTCAGAGGACCTGCCATGCACGGAGCTATCTCCGCCTATGAACTAGAGACAAATACTGGAAGGTGCAAGATCAAATTGTAATTTCAAAGTCTAAACTTCGAATCACGCATAGGTAATTAGACGTATTTCAGAAAAACGACCGCGCTCTCCAGCTCCACCACCTCATATAATAATTTTCATTATTACGATCTTATTAAATCATCGAAACAACATGCACTGTGTTATTCTATTATGTACTTTTATATGTTTTGTTCTAGTGGTGATAACTGATAACCATGATATGAAACTAAAACATAAATTATTAATAACGTGATGAATTTTTGTAAGAGGGTGCAATTATCATGCAACTTATATGGCAAAATGATGTAATTGGGCATTGGGGAAAGGAAAACAAAAACAAATATTTTGGCTGGTGTGAACAGAAAGCAAATAGCCGTAGGACTAGTAGTACATGCAACTTCCGTGAGCGACTGAATTAGCACACACCCAATAGTCAATTTCCAATTTTAATTTATGCAAATTGCAACTGATTATACTAGTCAACTTTCACAAATGGAGTATACAACAATCCCATTTAGTGAACTAACGCAAATCACAAGGGTGATATGTTAATTGGACCAAGAATAATTATATTGAATTGAACTGAACTAAATTAAATTAAATTAATTCTAAAACTCGGGACCTGAGAATTGTAATACAAATAGGCAATAGACTGTTGATACTTGATACAAAATGAAGATATACGTGTAGTCAAAGTTCATGAGTTTTTTTTCGTTGACCATAATTAGCCGCAATGATATTTGTTAATTGATAGTACAAAAACTGGATACATTGTTAAGCAGAATCGCAAATTTAAATTTGGACTTTGTTTGGCAAATTTTGTCCGCCGAAAGAAAGGCAAGCAGTTCGTCATCAATTCATCATGCGGGAGTCCTTTTTAGTTCATACCCTTTCACACTCAAAAATATCATCATCCATCAATACATAATTACAATTAAAAACTTGCACATTATTTCAAATTCCTTCCCATAATAATAAATTAATAATAGTAAAATACGATCATCTATCTTTTGTCATCAATATAATAGGTTCTATCAATAATCAACTTTTAAACATTACCCGTAATTAAACATTTTCATTCTTTTGTTCCCTTAATTTAATAGCTGATTATTGAAGATGGAAGCTTTAACTATTGTTTTTGTGTACATATATGCATTACATCCTAATCCATCTCTATTTTCATTTTCATAGATGTGTATATATATGTATAATTTCTCGTATGCGTCAATGGAATTATACAGTTCGATTTCCATTAAAAGACTCCTGTTAGTTTGTAACCAGATTCTTTGGGGTTGAGTTTATTTTTCAACTAGTATATATTTTACTTTTAGAATGAAAAAAAAACGGGAGACAATAAAGTCTCCAGCTTTCATCTGAGAAACTCTACAAAAACTTCTCAGATCCTATTCTCACTCCCGCTAACCACCGCAATGGACTTGGAGTCCGGGTCGCCGCCGCCGCCGCCGCCAAAAGAGCAGTCAGCGATACACCGCCTCAATGCGACCGTCGCCGACAGCAGAGTTGGCCGCCGCTTCAAAATCAAGGAGAGAAAGACCACCTTCACCACCGAGCTCCGCGCCGGCACAGCCACTTTTCTCACCATGGCCTACATCCTCGCCGTGAACGCCTCCATCCTCACCGACTCTGGCGGCACGTGCTCCGTCTCCGACTGTATTACGCTCTGCTCCGACCCCACCTTCTCGCCGGCGACCTGTCTTAGCAACCCCGGCCTCCGGCTCATAGAGCCGGATGTTTCCTGCAAGTTTGACCCGGTCAACCCGGGTTACGCAGCATGCTTGGAGAAAACCCGGAAAGATTTGATCGTGGCTACAGTGGCATCATCGTTAATAGGGTGCGTCATCATGGGCTTATTCGCCAATTTACCCTTGGGGCTGGCTCCGGGGATGGGAGCCAACGCGTATCTCGCGTACACTGTCGTCGGCTTCCACGGCTCCGGCAACGTATCCTACCAGAGCGCGCTAGCCGCCGTCTTCATCGAAGGCTTGATATTCCTGCTCATCTCGGCGGTGGGCCTACGCGCCAAGCTGGCGAAGCTGATTCCGAAGCCGGTTCGGGTCTCGGCTTCAGCCGGGATCGGCCTCTTCCTAGCCTTCATCGGACTGCAGAACAACCAGGGCATCGGGCTGGTCGCGTACAGCGCTTCAACTCTCGTCACGCTTGGAGCGTGTCCACGAGACGCGCGTGGATCAGTCGCGCCGGTGATCACGTCTCTAAACGGCACGATCTCGCTTCTCCCCGGCGGCACAGCGTCGGCGGATATTCTCTGTCTGCATGGCCGCATGGAGAGCCATACGTTCTGGCTCGGAGTGGTGGGATTCGTAATTATAGCCTACTGTTTGGTTAAAAATGTAAAAGGCGCGATGATATACGGTATCGTTTTCGTCACCGCCGTGTCGTGGTTCCGGAACACCAGCGTCACCGTCTTCCCCGACGGTCCGGCGGGAGATTCCGCTTTCGACTACTTCAAAAAGGTGGTCGACATTCACACTATAAAGAGCACCGCCGGAGCTCTGAGCTTCAAGGAGATCGGAAAAGGGCATTTCTGGGAAGCGCTGGTGACTTTTCTCTACGTTGACATTCTAGACACAACCGGAACGCTCTACTCCATGGCCCGCTTCGCCGGATTCTCCGACGACGACGGAAACTTCGAGGGGCAGTACTTCGCCTTCATGTCCGACGCTTCTGCCATCGTGTTCGGGTCCTTGCTGGGAACGTCGCCGGTGACTGCGTTCATCGAATCGTCGACGGGGATCAGGGAAGGCGGGAGAACAGGGCTGACGGCGCTGACCGTGGCGGCGTACTTCTTCCTGGCCTTCTTCTTCACGCCGCTGCTGGCGTCGATTCCGCCGTGGGCAGTGGGGCCGCCGCTGATACTAGTCGGAGTACTGATGATGAGGTCGGTGGTGGAAGTAGAGTGGAACGACATGCGGCAGGCGATTCCGGCGTTCATGACCATGATTCTGATGCCGTTGACTTATTCAATCGCGTACGGACTGATCGGCGGCATCGGAGCGTACATAGTGTTGCACCTGTGGGACTGGGGTGAGCTTGGTCTGAGGAGGTTCGGAGTTGTTAACGCTGCCAGGGCTGGGGACACAAACGGCAACACTAACGGCGCCGTGAAGAATGGAATTGCGGGTGAAATCGGCGAAGGTGGTAGAGTTGATCGAATTTAATTAATTAATTAATGTGCTGAATTTGTAATTACTTGATTAGATTCCATTTTGCATTTTTGTTTAGGAGAAGCATATTAATAAGTTAGGAGTATCAAAATTCAATCCGTATCATTTTCTGTTATGTCAGATTTTTCCGTCCGTCTATTTCTAAAGAATATATTTTGGAAGTTGATGTCCACTGTTACGTACTTCCTATAGGTTGCAATCCAAACTAATATCTAGTATATCTTTTTCTTCCATTTTTATTTTCTTTTAAATCGAATTTCAACGTCAGGTTTTAAAAAAGACAAAATATTCTACGTTATTAATACTTTTCTAATCCTAGTCCTACAAGCCACACTACGTGGTTACGTACACCGTAGAACAAGTATTAGACATCAGCACGTTTTTTTAAATGAGATTCATATTTATATTTTTATTAAGAGTAAGAAACAAAATATAATATTAATATTATTCTAATATATTTTGATAATATATTGTGTTAAATATATTTTTTTAAACATAGGTGTCTAGAAAAATCAATACACCACTTGAATTTAGAGTGAGATCGGCCTGCTCAATCCAATTATATTCAATTCAAGTTAATTTAATATACTTATTTCTAGTTCGATTTATGTGATTTCAGTTCATTTCAAATCCACAAATAACTGGAATTTTAATGTCGATGTTTGGAAAGTGCATGTGAAAGATACTGAATTGCTAAATATTGCTCATGAATTTGCTCCTTGTAGTACAAAAATCCTATCAAATGACTATTATGCTCCATGTAAGTAGGGTAGCATTGTATCTATCTTACATTTTGAAGAATATTGACATATTTGTATCCGATATTTTGAATTATAAGAACAAAATATAGAGGTATATATATTACAGGAGGAGTAAAAGATGCGAAGGCATTAACAGGGGAAAATGGTAGTGGTAGGACAAGGTAGCACTAGAGAATTGTCCTCGTAATCAATCTCATCCACATGCCAACAAAAAAAGTTGAGATGGAACCAAATTGTGCCAAAGAAACCAAACTGAAAACCTAGGCATGTCCCTCCATTTTAGTTGGGTTGTAACTTGCTAGTGGAAGCCGTGTTGTACAATCAAGCTATTTATGATCCATAAATTTTCTCCAGTAAAAATCACTTCCTCGTGACATTATTTATGATCGTCCCAAATAATGCAACTTTAGATATTTGTAATGTTGAAATCAGATTTCACCTCTATCCAATTTTTCATGCATACATTCCATACTCGTGATGTATGGTAAAAATTAGTGGCAGAATTTTGGACAAAATATATCAAATATGAGATTAAGGTGGAATGACGGAAAATTGAAATCACCACACGAGCATTACGACATTAAATCGCAAATTTCGAATTCCAATATATCTTACAATAGGGGTGAGAATATCTTTACGTGAGCATATTTTGCCTCTTTAGGTCAACCGCCAAGCTTTCAATCCATGGAGAATGAGAAAAGTGTTCATGCATATATCCCTAAGTTCTTTGTTAACTGCTCATGTATTAAAGTAAACGTTGTAAATCGTACATCTAAAAGTTTTGATTGACCATCCAATAAGTATTTCCAACCATGAAGTGACTTGAAAACAAATATTCAGGTGCCGATAGAGCCTTCCAAAGTATGATTACAAAGGTAACATCAGTCCAATCATATCAAAACATTTTACAAAAAGTTATATATATATATATATATATGAACACTCAACAAATAACTCAAACACCTAGAAATTAAAACTACTAGAAATTAAAACTATACAAAAATTCGCCTTGGTCTTGGACAATGATTCGTGTAGTGTATCTTTCAATAATCAATCTACATTTGAAAGATCCATTTATTGACTTGCGATACTTGATTGCGATGCAACGCATATAGTAGCACAATTTTATGTTTGACGGTCGACTTATTTCGTTATTTTTTTAAAAAAAAAGTCTGTTAAACAGTTAAAAACGAGTTCTGATAAATGCATTTCAAATAGCTGTACAATGGTCCTGATCATTTATGAAATGAATCGCAATCAAGATTTGGTGTTTTTCAAAAGTTCAAAAACACGGCCATTTTCCTCGTTTAGGTAAAGGGAAAAATGTGGGACAGTTGAAGTAAACTTAGTCATGTGGTAATAATGGAGCCATAATTTTCAAGATTTTAAACAAGAAATTGTACTAGGATGAATTCATGAAATGAAACGTCCAAAAATTCATCATTAGTACTTGACAAGGAGAATGATCATAGAGTAAAAAGTGGCACGCCAATGTTATCATCACAATACATTATTGGACTATAAATTGTGAAACATAAGATCAAAATGATGTGCTAAAACAATCTAAAATAAAATGTTAAGAATGATGAAAATGGGGTTCAATGTATAAAGATGGAAAATTAAAAATTGGAATTTAGATGGTGGGTGACATTAAGTGTAGGACACAATTGAAATGAATGAGTTAGTGTGTTTGGTTTTGGGTGAAAAGGGAAGGTCTTGATTTTAATTTATTGCTAGTCGCTTTCTTCACCATCTACTGTACTATAACTATAATTGGCTCATTTTCGTTTTAATTCAGGTTGATGTAGTGTTATTGAATCCATTTGAATACTATAAATAATTGAGTAGTAGTATGTGTTTAGTTATAGTACAGTTGAATCCGATTGATCCCGATCTGCCCTGATTCACTTTGATGAACTCCATCAGGGCAGATCGATTTACTCGAATATTGTAATTCTAATTTTGATAAATAATTTTTAGTTGATATGTTCATGAATCGTTTTAATTGTTGCGGTTTGTTATTTATTCTGGTTGATGAGGCTTCATAAATTTTCAGTGAGTTGAGTTCTCATTGATGTTTACAAGTTGCTTCTTGAGGTTTTTGTGAATGATGTTTAATTAGTGAGTTTTGTCGTTTTTAGTTGATTTTTGAATCTGTTTCCGGTTTATTTAGGTTTATAGTTTAGTTGATTATGTTATGTGGTTTTTCAATGAGTTTTGTATCTTTTTGTGTGTGTAAATTTGCTTGTTGAGATTTATTTGTTAGTTGATGATATTATGTAAATTTTCAGTAATATTTGGTTTTTCGGTTGATTTTTAAATATATTTATTTTTGTTTGTTGAGTTTTGTAGTTTAGTTCATGATGTTATTAAAATTTATTTGTTGAGCTTGCTTTGTTACTTGATGATATTTGGTTTTAAGTGAGGTTTATTTGTTTTTAGTTGTTTTATACAATATTTGGTTTGCAATTTAGGTGTTGATGTTACTTAGTTTTTCAATGAGTTTTTTTCTTTTTTTGAATTTGTTTGTTAAGATTGGTATATTAACTGAGTTGATGTATGTAATTTTTCAGCCAAGCTTAGGTGGGAAGGTTTCTACTCAGACTAATGAGATTCAACGGTGGCCAATTATGATGATGCTATAACATGATAGTTGACCTCAGTTCGACATAAAATAAACTCGTAAGAACAGGCCATAAGGCTCCAACTCTGAGACTTTCTCCTAAGTAAAAAAAAAGCACAGCAATATATACATTTTTCATAAACTCTGGCAAACATTTTTCAAAATGATCAACTATTTATTGCAAAAATATACACTAAACTTGGGTTAAATATAGGTTAAAAAGGATAAACTCACACAACCACAAACATGTGGATCCATCATCCATTAGCAATTAGCAAAGCATCTGGATCAGGAATTTGACCCACGAGGCCGTCACGTGTTATTCGCTTGCGGAAAACGTAAAAAGTCGACCCTTTTCCCACTCTTCACTTTAATCGGCTTCTGTAAGCTCAACTTGGGCTCTCTCAGCATCATAAAAAAGCTGGCCTTTCTTTGCAATCCCATTGGTTCATTTTGCAAAGCTACTTTCCCAAACATCCAAACAACTTCAAACTCACGAGCTTTTTTTTTTCTTTATCATTCACAAAAATCACTTAACTTGAGATTCAATTTCAAGAATAATAAATTGAGTAAAACGAAATAATTTGGGAGTTGGGAACTAAGGTTAATTAGCAATTAATTTTTTTGCTTTTTTGCCAAATTTCCCTCACTTGGAATATTCATTTGATCCTAATGAATAAATTCTCGTCTCGGCTTGAAAAAATAAATTTAAAAAATCGGAAATGGAAGCGGCTGGCAACATACTTTCTTCTTCATCTTCTCCATTGCTGCGACCTTCAATCCAGATTAACAGAAATGCCCTCTTCTTATCTTCTTCACCCAAGAGCAGCGGCCTCAGAAAGGGCTTAAAATCGAGCAGGATTTGCTGCAAACTTCCCGAGAGCGAGATTCAGCAAAACAACACTTCAAGAAAAGTTGCGTTTGGAGGCTCCAGGAGCAGAATGGAGGACTACAACACTTCTATGAAGCAAATGATGAGGAACCCTTACGAGTACCATCATGATCTTGGTCTCTTTCTTTCCCTTATGTGTTTAATTCTATGCCTTTTCTGTTCCAGTTATATAATTAATACCCTTTTGAGTTTGCATTGGCTGTTATTTTCTGTGATAATAGATTGATGTGGCCTTTGTTTTTATAATGTTTGTTTATGCATAAATAAATGAATTTGTGTATGTGAATAACTGAATATGGTGTTTAATTGATAGAATGCTAGAATTCATATTTTTGATGGATGTAAATCTGGATTGATGTGAGACTACTAGAAATAAAATTGGAGTAGCCTCTTAAATTTAAGAAGAAAACTAAGTTTAGAGAATCAAGCATAATATGGTTTGGATTTTGGCAATGAATGCCCTAAAACACTGTAAGGGTTCATAAGTTTGTCTTGTCTTGACTGAATACGATTGCGAGATATGATTCATGATTAATTGGTCCAGTGATATAGTTGCAGAAGTAAAGAATGTGGCTATGGTTTTTTCATAGCTTTGAATCCCTTGGAACCAAAATCTTGATTTACATAGAATGTGGCTTTGCAAGGAATGTACAAGTCCAACTTTTTTGGTAGGACCAGTGGTAAACTTTCACTAATGAAGCTGCTTGAATCTGAGAATCTCCTTCAAATGTTTCTGATGAATGTTACTCTATACCATGTTTTCAGGCATGAACTACACGTTGATAACTGAAAAACTAATTGTTGGGTCTCAACCTCAGAAAGCTGAAGACATAGATCATCTGAAGCAAGAACAGAATGTGGCCTACATTCTGAACTTGCAGCAGGATAAAGATGTGGAGTATTGGGGAATCGACCTTTCTTCAGTTATAAAAAGATGCAAAGAAGTCGGGATCCACCACATGAGAAAACCCGTAAGCAATCAATGAAATTCTCAATATTCGTTGTTGACGAGTCTTCAAATTTGATAATTCCATTCCATGCTCTTTAGTTTTTGGAACCATTTTGCATCTTTTGTCATACATTAGTACATCACTACTAGCAAGTATTTGTTTCCTCAGTTACTGGATTTTAATCAGTAACATCACGTCTGTGAATATTATATCTTGGATGGACAGTTATTTCTTTTTCAAAAACAGTGCAGTTTTACTTGAGGTCGGTAACATGTCTACATTTGCAGGCTAGGGACTTTGATCCAGATTCTTTAAGGAATATATTGCCTAGTGCCGTTTCTTTGCTGGATTGGGCAGTTGAAGAAGGGAACGGAAGAGTGTATGTTCACTGTACGGCTGGATTGGGGAGGGCACCCGCAACAGCTATTGCTTACATGTTCTGGTTCCTGGACATGGATGTAAGCATCAGTATTTCTGAAACAACATTATTTTAACTGATCTTGCATTTGATGTTTCGGCATTTGTGATTTTTGAGCAGTTGAATACAGCATATAACACACTTACTTCAAAGCGACCCTGTGGACCAAACAGAACTGCAATTCGAGGTGCTACTTATGATTTAGCCAAGAATGATCCCTTTAAGGAACCATTTGATAGTCTTCCAGAGGATGCCTTCGCAAACGTTGCTAACTGGGAAAGGAAGTTGATTCAGGACCGTGTTCGTGCTCTCCAAAACACTTGATGCGGTGGATGAAATGTTGTCTAATGTGGGAACTGATTTGAGTTACCTTAAACCTGTTTTCTTCGAAGAGGTTTTGGTATGGAATAAGATCAAAAGCAAATGTAGTATTTGGATTTGCATTGTATTTGCTTGATAAGGCACTGTATTTTCAACTATATATAAGCATATTTATGCATTCTATTTGAATAAACCTCTCCAATCAACCATACTACACAGGCAATCTATCTTTAACCTCTCCTACGTAATATCCATAACCTAAACCACTGTGTCAAAATACTGCTACAGTGCTAGTACATGTTAAAGAAAAAGGTTGAAAATTGATTTGGAACCCCTTTGAGGTACTGTAACCTAAACTCGGTGTAGTCAAGTCTTCTTGTCCAGCTGGAGAAATACAATGGAATGTATACAGCATCAAGTGTCATGAATTCAAAATCATTTTGAGGAGGTTGTTTCAGGAGGAGGAGACGAATGCTGCTTTGCCAGTTTCATCTGCCGGCGTCCTAGGTGGAACGCAGTCATTATCCACACCACACACAACTGAATCACAAAAGGCAGATTTTTAAATTCTGACAACCCTCAATGTATGGAGAATTCAGGTACATGTAAGTTCCCTGGAAAATAAACTTACAGGTAGGGCATACAAGGAGGCAGTTGAGGCCTTCCCATTTAGAGAGCTATGAAGAAGCTTATACATTCCAGCTGCTGAAGCATCTCCAAGTCGCTGCACGATAACATCTATGCATACCTGTGACATCAGAATGCACCGTCAGCAAACATTTGCCACACCTAGCTCAGCAGTTTTTAGGAATCATACTAGTATCCACGATTTCCAAAGCCTAGGGAGATGGAAACAACTCAGGTGGTATATCATACCTTTGCTTTGTACTTCTCGTCCTGCGAGACAACGGTGAAAAGTAGCTCTCTCCCAGGCCTAGTCACAACATATGTGACAACCTGAAGCAACAAATGAACAAACACATAACCTTGAAACTCATGCAACTTCAATACCAGAAACACCTTTCTAAACTGTTGCCAATATACTCCTTTTACGTTTTTCAATCTTCAGGAAATAAATAAAACTGACCTTACGTAGGGTATCACAGATAGCAACAGAGATCCAATTTGGCCATACTGCTATAGCAATCAAATTCACGAGGGAAACAAATGGCGTACAGCTTATGGCAGTAGTTACTCCAAACGTGGTAAGAACGCGCCCCTGAAATATTCCATTTAATTTGTTACAGACGGGACCACTACTTCATGCCAGAAAAAGCAGATGGAAAGATTCATATGCATAATGAGTATCTTAGGCATCAAAAACATCTCGACAGCTGTGTCATACCGTCACAGTAAGTTGTCCAGCAAGTATAAAAACAGCAATAAAGCTATTGATCTGAGCAAACAATCTTCTTCTATCAACAGGGCTTGTAACACTCATTGCAATCACGGTTACTCTCTGCAAAGATAAAGGAATGAACCAGAGAAGGAAAAGAAACTGGTTAGAGAGAAATCTGTGAAACATATTGCTTAAACTTAAAGTAAACATCTTTAAACCATAAAAAAAAGAGAGCTGTAATACTTGTATCAATTTATGCTACTACAGTTCTGTTGATGTCTGCTATAATAATACAAACGATGCAGAAACAGAGAGGCCAAATATGCTTGCAGAAGGAGTCATTTTAGTGAAACAACTTCTTAGATTTACCTGAAAGTAAAAGAAGGAGGATATCACTGCACTTAGCCACAAGAACAAGGCAACGTAAAGTAAGTAAGTTGATGCGAGTATGAGGCGTAGCCCGTCAAACATGGCCCAGAACTGGGGATTTACTGCTGTAGAGGACGATCTAGGGGAAGGTCTTCCTGAAGGAGATATAGATTGCCCATGAGCAACATCAAGATGATCATCACCAGCTTTCCTAGAGCACATAATGCTGGAAATGATTAGGCCTTATAAAGGTCATTAACACAAATAGGTAAAGGACCCAATCAAAAACCTAAAATCAGCAGCATAAAGGATAACTGACTACTTGTTTGAATGTGTAGGGGGAAATGCCAACACATTTTCATGTTTTTCTGCAAACGCAGATGCCGTGAAATATATGTGATACAGACAATAATTAGATAAATACAAACATAAGACAAATACTTACCAGCACATTTATAAAAGTCACAGAAAGTGAGTAACTAATGGTATCCAAAATATATATTTATGCAAAAATACCCTTATTATGTGATCATATGTCCATTTAAGTGTGTAATTCAAATGAATACGCACTGATACCATGTAAAGGTAAATTTATGAAGAAAAAAATCAACTGTGCATATTGGCATTAGGTAGGAAAAGGATGAAAAAAGTAATTTGCAGAATTAACAGTGATTAGCAACAACTTCATTGACGGGCAAAGTAACATATAAGTGTATAAGACCTCATTGGATGCAGTTCCTCGGGAAGATTAGAGATATCCCTCTCAATTCCTTTAGCAGACTGTGCAGCAAGTTCCATTAAAACGGCAGCAAAAAGAAGTAAATCTACAAGATCCCAATTTCATATTCAGAAAAAAAAGAAGGCAAGCAGTAGAAAAAGAATAAGTGTATGCCAATTGGAAATGATAATAAAAAAATTCCAAGTAGAACTTAAAACTAAGAACAGAAATTTACATACATGGTCCTAACCAAGCCACAACAGTGGCGAAAACTGAACCAAAAAGCTGACCAAATGTAGCGCCAGCACCAATGAAACCAAACAATCTTGAACCTGACTGAACATAAGACTGAGTTATTCATGTACAATTGCAGGTCAAACTGAAAGGCTTACATTTTATATATTGGTGGTCTAACTCTAAAAAATCATATTGCATCATCAAAGCTGTTGCAAATGGTAACAGGGAGGAGAACTAACCTCAGTATTAATCACATCTATAATTCTAGCCCATGTGGATGATATAGTAATAAGATTCAGCAGCGCAATCTGAGGAAATAAATCATAAGAAGTATTCCTTCCAGTAGAAGCAAGTTAAGGTAAAATGAAAAAACTTGGTATGCAGTGCACATACCCAAAGAAACAAGCAGACTCTGACAACATTATACATCCGTCCATGGTCACTCCACCCATCAGAAGAAGGAGCACTTGCAAGACTCACTCCAACATTGAGTTCTTCTTTAATAGTAGATGACACGTGAAGAAGCTTCTGTTCCAGTATAATAAAATCAGAAAATCTAAGTCAAAAGAGCACATATAACAAATCAGTCAGAAACTTAACCTTGAAGCCGAAAGGTGTAGTCCCAGGTGAAGTGAAAACAAACAGGAGAAAGAATAATATCAGAGACGCACTAAAAAACCTGTGGATGAACACCAAAGCCTGAAAGTTGTGAATAAGAATCAGCAATTATTACACTCTCAAAACCTAGACAAATACATATTCAAGTACATTACTAACACTCAAAGTTAATATTCAATAGGCTAAAATAAGTTACCACACATGCAGAGCTTGTTCCGGTACAACTATATTTTTCAGTTACAACTCTTTCAAAACCATCTATCAAAGCTTATTTACTTGTGTGTACTCTAATTTCCAATCAAATCGATTAAATCAAATTCGAAAACGTAAAACATTGACTTGCAAATGATATGGAGTATTCACATATATTGATACAGTACTCTGCATCTGGAAGTAATCATGTCATCACGTGAAATCCTGTTAACATACATTTGCATACTCTATACTAATCCGTATACAGTTATATATAATCAAAGATATCGACACTCAGCATTACCTTTCGTTTAGAAAGATTGGGGAGGGAGAATATCAGCGTGGAAAGAGGGGCAGCAACCAAGGTAAGCAACAAAGAGCCGACGAAGAGGCTAGGAAGATTGCCCAGCCCCAAGGAAATGGCGCCTTCGTCCCGCAGAGGCAGAACCAAAAAGTAGGCGCTCAGAATCTGCAATTAAGCAAGATCGGTGACTATTGCGCCGGTGAAATTGAAAAAAAAAACTGAAGCTGGGAATAGAGTGGAGCGAGGGCTTACGAAGAAAAACGTGGAGGTGGAGTAGAACAGAACGGCGGTCTCGTGCGGATAAACCCTCACGAAGATGCTCATGAACGCTTCAATGCGGGCTTTTCCGATCACTTCCAGCATCCCCATCCTTACTCCTTCTTCTCTCTCATCAACCGATTCCAACTCGATCCAATCCAAGCCTATCCAATTGACTAACGCCAAAAAGACAGCACCGGCCGGTGGCGGAAGTTGCGCTCAAAGTTTTCACAGAACGTCGAGAGAAGAAGGGAAATGAAAAATGAAGATGAAAGAGGAACAGAATAAAATTACATTTCTACCCCTCAGTCAACGAACTGTCTTGTTTGGGCATGTCTGGCGCCAAATCTTCACAGACCGCTTAGGCAAGAAGACCATTGGGTAATTAATATGTGACGAGATCTTCTATCTAATTAGGCAAAGACGCAAAGTGTGGAAATGTTGAAGTGCTTTCAAATTCAACGAATCGGTCATGGATTTGGGTAGGAGCTCAAGAACAGCCAAACAAATTACCCTGGAAGCTTAATCACCTGAAGTCGAGAACATTATATAACACACATATGTTTCACATGAGTGATGTTAAGGATTCAATTATCACTATTCAAAAGAGCAGATGCACAGTTGGAATAATTTTTCCTGATAAATGCAGTTCTGAAAAAACCTTTCTTCTCTAAGCCCCCTTACAAAAGGATAAACAATGCTTAGAGAAAATAAACTTAGCCTCAGCAAGGGCATCTAATGTACAAATTATGAGGACCCTTTCCCTTCGGAGTCTCTCCAGCTTCTTTGCCATCTGCCAATGTTCCAATGAAAGCCCTAGTGATCCTTACCTTCAAAGCGGCAAATTGAGCGGGAAGGATTGAAGGTGGGATTGGAGGAGAGCGAGAAAGAGGACACCGATCTATAAATGCAAGACATATTTGACGAACAGAGCTGTAATTTCTGTCTGAAATCAAACTTATAGTGATCCTATGAACTGAATCATTCGTGAATCATTCTGAAAAAAAGAGCAGATAGAAATCTATCTTATGATCATTCGGACAAATTTCCAAACCAGATTGGGTCCGCTCTTTATTTTTAACCTTTTTGCGTGAAAATACCATTAACTCGAGTGAATTAGACCGGGTCAGTTAAATTATGACAAGACCCTTTGCTAAAGTGACAAACATAATTAAAATATTCCAATAAAATAATTAGGGGTAGTACATATTAAAGGGCCGGGCCGGGCCGAGCCGGGTTATTGGGCCCGCTAACCCGAGAAGAGAAGATCCTTTTCCCGCTCCGGGATTAGGAAAAGTTTAATAATATTTCTGGAAAACCTTTTCCAAAACCGAATGGGACTTTTCCCGTTTCCGTTTGGGATTGTTAGGTCACTATAAATAGTCAACATCTGACTTCTCTCTTCCACAACTCACTACTCAGCTCCTACATTTCTCAATTCTCACATTCTCCTTCTCCCTCATCGTTACTGATTTAGGGTTTAGTAATCTTCTGATTTTCCTCACCGTCAATTTCAAATGGCGACGACTGGTGGATTAATTTCCGGCGAAAGTCGTGCTCATTACGAGAGGCTGCAAAATAGAAGAACTGTCAAAATCATTGATCCCAGGGATACTTTCGCCTTGCTCTCGAGGGATCTTCCGGCCAAAAAAAGGCCCGCTGCTCCCCGGAGAGTGGTCTCCAAGGCGGCGCCACCGAGTGCCTCCACGCCTCTGCTGCAAAGGCTGCAAAAGGTGAAGCCCGAGGAGGAAACTCCGAAGAAGAAGGAGTCCGTCTTGGGAAAAAGGCCTACGGCTGATATTTGCCCTGACAAAAAATCAGGGCAAGATGATGGTGATGAACAAAGAAAAAGAAGACAAATTCATCAAGAGCAATTGATGAAAAGAAGGCAATACGAGGTTATGAAACAAAAGGAAGTTGAGGAGCGTAAAAAGATTGCTCATGAATTAGAAATCAAGAGAAAAGAGGAGAGATTGAGAATTGATGAGCAAGAAAGGTTGAAAAAGATGGCGAAAGATGAGAAAAACACGAAAAAAGAAAGGGATGAATTGAGAACTGCCGTGAGGAAATCCCTCGACGATGTCGAAACCGCTGCCCAAAAGAACGTTCAAGATCACTATAGAACGATGAAAGAATTCGCGGCAATTATCAACTACGCTCCGGATGAGTTCAACTACATCTATCCATAGATAGTTGATTCGTATTCAAGTTGTTGTTCCAAATGTATATTGATCCCAAAAGTAAATGGATGAGATTTGATTTTCACAATTTCGGTTTCTTCATTAGTATACATTGCTCTACTGATTTCAATCTCAAACTGACCGTTGTTATATTGAAATAAGCTATTCGTCAATATTGTCCAAGGCGTCGCCGTTGTTTCTAATCTTCATACAAAATTTACATAAAATGAGCGGAATGTAGGCATAATATATATTTTCAGTAGTATAATAATGTCTAGTGGGTATTGGTATGCTGTTGATCTCAATGTCATTGAGATGTTGGTTAAGGAGCTATGTCATCTTTTGGACATTGTACTGTTATACTTGCAGGAAGAATAATGAGACTCGAAAAAAAGTGCCTAGTTTTTTGCCTACAATTTTTAGCTCATTTAAAGGGACTTTGAGCATCAGTTGTGGACTTGTGGTATATTAATATGTACAAGTAACATTGATTGAATTTGGATAGCAAGTATATACAACACATCTGATATCATATCGCACAACACATCTCTTGTACACCGAATCTCTCATTTACAATGTACACTAAGGTATAAATGAGGTTAGAAAATGGTGTCGATTCTGAGCTTTCTTCTAAAAGGTGAATTTTCAACTAGTTGCTTCTCCATATCCATTAAGGAGAAGCCTTTGTGTGCAAACCATCTTCTGATATTGATAACAGATAGCTCATTAAAACCACCAATGACAAGGTCAGAATGCTCCAATGCATACCATGACGTTATTGTGCTGTAATAAGAAGCCAAACCCCCGTGCCGAATGAAGAAAAGAAAGAGCAATATACTTACGCTGGGTGGGCCCCAATCAGTGCCACGGCCATCATCGTGCAGTTGTGAGCAGCGGTTATGCCCCTCGGATCATCCTCAGATACCCTTATTATGCGCTCATATGTCCATTTTACTTATAAGTCATATGAATACGCATTCATACCATGTACATGTAAAGGTGAATTTATGAAGAAACAAATCAACTGCGCATATTGGCATCAGGTAGGAAGAGGATGAAAAGTAATTTGCAGGATTAACAGTATTAGCAACAAATTCAGTGACGGACAAAGTAACATATAAGACCTCATTGGATGCAGTTCCTCGGGAAGATTAGAGATATCCCTCTCAATTCCTTTAGCAGACTGTGCAGCAAGTTCCATTAAAACAGCAGCAAAAAGAAGTAGACTGAGATACTTTCAATAGGAGCTAAGCTATAGATAAGTTATTTGGAGGGCCTAAACTTTGCTGTTTCATGGTTGCTTTGGTTTTGGATTGCTGATGATTCTGCATTTAGCTGTAAAATATTTGTGCTTGTTTAGTTAGGTGAGAGAGTCTTAGTGATAGTATTACATACTGTACACAGCTGCTGCCATGACTCTCCTAAGTTCTGATTGCTTGTTATGCTTGTCTGATGAATGTTGAAATGCTTGTTGCAGTGAACTAAGTGAAGAAGTTCACTGCCAGTAGAGTTTGTTAAGGAGCAGAAGGCATATTTTGATGAGGTTCCCGTGGAGGAAGTCTCAGGTGATGATATGGATTAAATAGGAGAACTATGTCATATGAAATAGCACTTGTCTAGTATCCACAGAGGTTTGCGGGTATGTTTTTGGTAGTTGCTTCTCTTAGCAGTTGGTCTTATCATGTTTCTGCATCTCCTTAACAGTTCATGGCTCGTTAGCGTAAGCAACTGTGTGTAGCTAATTGAAGGATTGACCATTGTTAATCCTTAAACTGAAACATTCATCAATAATTGTCCGAGTACAGGATGAAGGAAATTACATAAAATGAGCAGAATATTTATACTATGTAGGCATAACATATACAATTTCAGTACTGTGTCCAGTAGTTGGTTTGCTGCTGATCTCAATGTCATTGAGATGTTGGTTAAGGAGCTATATATGACTCAACTGACACAGCAACAATTTCAGTTTTATTTTAAACTTTAAAGGAACTTTTGAAGCATCAATTGCAGTATATTACCATGTACAAGTAACATTGACTGAATTTGAATAACAAGTATATACAACACATCTGATATCACACATCTCTTGTACATAATGACACCGAACCTCTCATTTACAAGGTAGACTAAGGTATAAATGAAGTCAAAAAAATGGTGTCGATTCTGAGCTTTCTTCTGGGAGGTGATTTTTCAACTATTTGCTTTTCCATATCCATAAAAGAAAAGCCTTTGTGCGCAAACAATCTTCGAGATTAATAACAGATAGCTCATTAAAACTACCAATGGCAAGGTCAGATTGCTCCAATGCATACCTGCATTAAGGATGTGAATGGCAAGGTCAGATTGCTCCAATGCATACCTGCATTAAGGTTTGTACCTTACCATGATGTTATTGTGCTGCAAAAAGAAGTCAAACACCTGTCCTTATTACTTACGCTAGGTGGGCCCCAATCAGTTCCACAAGAATGTGTATGAGCGTGGAAAGAAATGAAGGTTAAAGCCCACACAGAAAAGATGTAAATACTGACCAACATTGCCTCTGGCAACTTGCTTATCATAAGCTGAACAAGTTCCATCGCAAGCTTCTGTACTGGAGAACCTGCCCAAAAATCATTCCCGATGACGCTTTCATAGATAACACAATGAGGTGTGACACTCAATTTAAAATATATACTACAAGGGAGAGCATTTATACACGGTGGACTCAAAAATATTGACTACTCATACTTCTCAACAAAAAAGTAGATACTCCAACAAAAGTTGACCAACCTACGACTACTGAGGTCATAGTAGCTGATGAACCAATGTTAAGAGCTGATTCGGAAGATGACTGATAAAATTATCTAAAGCACACTAGCACAGAAGGTACATATGGATTTGTCATAGACTAAATCAAATGAAGGAACTTCCCAAAGAGAAATCAGTAGAACATTAGGCTTCGTGCCAGTTAGATGAAAATCAGTACTGTATAACTGAACATACACAGTCACATTTAAGCTATCCCTTGAAAGATGAAAATCAGTAATGTACAATTGAACATACACAATCATATTTACACATTAGTTTATTGGAAACCTTCATTAATTCTCATTTCTATAAACAACCCATATAACACCGAATCTAAATGTCAAGTAGATATCGTATCAAACTAGTCATCTTGATCTTTGCTTGACATTTTCTACCTCACAAGATGACTAGCTCTATAAAAATGTCAAGCAAACATCATAAGGATGTTATAAAGTAGGATGCAAAGAAATCAAATGCAAGTTTAGACAACATACCACATGATATCAGGAAAGGAATATGTCCCAACCAAAATTTTGCGAGTCACAGCATTCTGCCATTGAGCAATCAACATCAAGCTATGGTGCCTGTTGAAAGTCCGTTTATATCTGGCTGGGCCATCACATGAGAAGATAAATTCCATCAACTTAGCTTCCCTCCTTTCATTCTGTAACTCGGGGGCGTAAAGTGATGATAATTTAGAGTTATGATTGTGCTTGGCAACAGAAAGAGAAGCATTTCCAGAAAGAGCCTCACAACTCATGATGAGAGAAAGATGCAACCGTGAACTGATCTCAGTTTCAGGCTGTGCCACATGTTGTATGTCCAGAAGACCATTTGGCCCTTCACCAGCTCCCATGTCAACAGGAACCAAGTCGAATTGGCTGGTCTCAGAAAGTTTTCCCATCTTGAAAACCGAGCAACTTCAGCAACTCAAAAGCTACACCGAACGGCAGTCTCCAGTAATTTCATTCAACTTCAATATTGTCAATCCATCCTTGCTTCCAAAGGTTTACAGACTGGAGTTTCAGTAATCAGAGCAGCTTTCAGTCCTATAAACCTGAACCAGTCAAAGTCATCCAACCAATACATTTAAACCTATCATGCACCAATAACAGTAAGCAAATATATAGGAGGTTAGTAAAATCAGTACTGTATAACTGAACATACACAGTCACATTTAAGCTATCCCTTGAAAGATGAAAATCAGTAATGTACAATTGAACATACACAATCATATTTACACATTAGTTTATTGGAAACCTTCATTAATTCTCATTTCTATAAACAACCCATATAACACCGAATCTAAATGTCAAGTAGATATCGTATCAAACTAGTCATCTTGATCTTTGCTTGACATTTTCTACCTCACAAGATGACTAGCTCTAGATGAAAATTAGTACTGCATAATTGATGCTTTTTTCAACAAAAAATCAGTGTCTTTGCAATGAGAAAATTATGCTTTCCTGGATAAACAATCAGCATCTTTAGTGTGCAATGCAGTCCACAAAATAATTAAATACATGGAGAAGATAAGTATCTCACCCCATCAGGCTGAAACACTTTGTATGGTTGTAATGAAATTTCTATGACAAGATCCACGTTTTCTGATATATCACGAAATGATGGATACTTCTCGCATATAGATTGATAACTCTGTGAAACAAAAGCAATATGGCTTAGACCTAATTCTGTGAGGATTGACAGTTAAAAGCAAACAGTACAGAAAATACTTTAAGCTTCCGACAATTTCTTCCACATCCAACCCACCAATCACTCAAATGAAATTTACAGTGAACCATTCAACACTCCAGACATCTAGAAATGTCTACAAGCCATAAAAGGTGAGAATCACTCAACCCCAACAATACTCTAACTATTGAATGAGCTTTTACATTAATCTCTCAACAATAACTACTACCATTCGATGCGGAAAATATAACACAAAGAAGTAAATAAATTGATGTTTTATAAACCTGCCTTCATGTACCTCCCAGCTTGTCTCATAAGCCAAACCGGAGGTCTTTCGACATCTTTCCCTCTCACAGCATTTAGCAGCAAAGGCTCAGTTGTATTAACAGCCTTCGGTTCCGCAACAGTTCCTACCAAAATTAAGAAATAACAATCATAATATAAAAAAACCAGACCATTTAAAAATCACCCATACTCCATACAAGCACATTCATATGAAGATTATCACACATTCAATTGATCCCCAAATGAAATGCTGGTTCTATAACCAAATAAAGATTCAATTTTGGAATTATGCATATGAAACCCACAAAAATTTCCAAAACCCAGAAAAAATAACTCAAATTTCATCCTTACCTCCAACGGCGCAGTAAATTGTAGGCTTGGAGCGGCAATTTGAGCGGGAAGGATTGAAAGTGGGATTGGAGGAGAGCGAGAAAGAGGAGACCGAGCTGTAAATGCAAGACATATTTGACGAACAGAGCTATAATTTCTGTCTGAAATCAAACTTAGAGTGATCCTATAAACTGAATCATTCATGTATCATTTCTTGAATCTTTATGCTGGAAAAGAAACAGATAGAACGATAAGGGTCGAAATCTATGTATCATTCGGACAAATTTCCAAACCAGATTGGGTCCACGCTTTTTATTCACTCTCAGAGGTAATTTCTTTTGGGGTAAAAATAGAAAACCTGGCCAGTTAAATTAGACCAGTAACCCGAGTGATTTACTGACTGACCCGTTAAAGTGACAAACTTAAAAATAGGGTATATATTATTGGGCCGAGCTGAGCCGGGTTATTGGGCCCGGTAACCCGAGGAGAAGAGATCCTTTCCCGCTCCGACAGGGATTAGGAAAAGTTTAATAATATTTCTGGAAAACCTTTTCCAAAACCGAATGGGACTTTTCCCGTTTCCGTTTGGGATTGTTAGGTCACTATAAATAGTCAACATCTGACTTCTCTCTTCCACAACTCACTACTCAGCTCCTACATTTCTCAATTCTCACATTCTCCTTCTCCCTCATCGTTATCGATTTAGGGTTTAGTAATCTTCTGATTTCCCTCACCGTCAATTTCAAATGGCGACAACTGGTGGATTAATTTCCGGCGAAAGTCGTGCTCATTACGAGAGGCTGCAAAATAGAAGAACTGTCAAAATCCTTGATCCCAGGGATACTTTCGCCTTGCTCTCGAGGGATCTTCCGGCCAAAAAAAGGCCCGCTGCTCCCCAGAGAGTGGTCTCCAAGGCTGCGCCGTCGAGTGCCTCCACGCCTCTGCTGCAAAGGCTGCAAAAGGTGAAGCCCGAGGAGGAAACTCCGAAGAAGAAGGAGTCCGTCTTGGGAAAAAGGTCTATGGCTGATATTTGCCCTGACAAAAAATCACATCAAGATGATGATGAACAAAGAAAAAGAAGAAAAATTCATCAAGAGCAATTGATGAAAAGAAGGCAATACGAGGTTATGAAACAAAAGGAAGTTGAGGAGTGTAAAAAGATTGCTCATGAATTAGAAATCAAGAGAAAAGAGGAGAGATTGAGAATTGAGGAGCAAGAAAGGTTGAAAAAGATGGCGAAAGATGAGGAAAACACGAGGAAAGAAAGGGATGAATTGAGAACTGCCGTGAGGAAATCCTTCGACGATGTCGAAACCGCTGCCCAAAAGAACGTTCAAGATCACTATAGAACGATGAAAGAATTCGCGGCAATTATCAACTACGCTCCGGATGAGTTCAATTACATCTATTTATAGTTAGTTGATTCTTATTCAAGTTGTTCCAAATGTATATTGATCCCAAAAGTAAATGGATGAGATTTGATTTTCACAATTTCGGATTCTTCATTAGTATTTCAATCTCAAACTCACCGCTGCTATATTGAAATAAACTGAAACATTCATCAATACTTGTCCAAGGCGTCTCAGAAATTCTCAACAGATGAGTGATGTTAAGGATTCAATAATGTGAGATGCACAGTTGTTGGAATAATTTTTTTCTGATAAATGAAGTTCTGAGAAGACCTTGCTTACAAAAGGATAACTAATTAAAAGGTGATAAACTTAGCCTCAACAAGGGCATCTAATGTACAAATTATGAGGACTTTATAACCAAGTGTTTCTGCTGGCTTTACAACCTCCTCTCCTGGACTCTTTCTTTTCGGAGTCTCTCCAGCTCCTTCGCCATCTGCCAGTGTTCCAATGAAAGCCTGGTTTCACCCAAGCTCACCGACACCAGACGCCCTAATGTAACCAGCCTGCAAGCAACACTTACTTGGTTCACATAGACTTGAAACCAGAATATAAGTAGTGATTAGTGAACTTAATTGTGATATTAACCTGCTTAGTTCTTCACTGCCTAAACTTCTGTCAGCTTGCCTAGCTGCAACTAAGTCATTTTCCACCACCTGCAATATGTTAAATAGTATTATCATCTAACAAGCACATGAACGAAAAGAAGACAGGTGAAATAATATGATATTGTTGCTATTACCTTCTGCATTTCCTCCTCAATAGAATGAGGCAATGATCGTAGAGTAGCCAAGTACCATCTCCATGCTTTCAGGACATCTTGTTCGACACCAGATAAGGTGTCTGCAGATGATGGGTGGAAAGGCACAACCACATCAGCCGGCAAGATATTGGATTTTGCCTCTGATAGAACTAAAATCTGAACGTCAGCATCCATCTCCATTTTATAGAACGTAAAATCATACTCCACCTGGAGAGAATAGAATAAATAGATAACAAAAGTGAGTAAACCAGTAGATTTATCTAAAAGGAGATATAACTCAGAGAACTAAAAATCAAGACGATACAAGGAGTATAATGAAATTAGGATGCAAGTCAGTGAGATTGTACCTTTTGTCGCTCCATCAGTATCTTCAGTACTCTAGTGTTGTCAACTCCAGTTTCATTGAGGGTCCCTGTTTGTAACTGAGTCTCATCAATTGTCAGATGAGAGCCCTCAGCAAGCTGTAAAGCTCCTGATAGCAGCCTGTGAAATAAGCACCATAAAAATTGTCAGGAGTCTTAAGAGATGATAGTTGCCATTTACAAAGTAAACTCCAACACAAGAGAATGCAATTTATCATTACCTGTTTGTCTGGTAATCTTTTCTTGGTGCAAGTGAGGCAGAATTTAGGTAATAAACTGAGAATGGTAAAGAATGAGTGAAAGGCATGAGATCCTGGATAGCAAGATTGAGGCGATTTCCAAGTACAGAAATGCTATCCTTGCTAAGACAAGTAAGATTTAGGGAAAGCTTTCCAACAGCTACAGAATCAACCCTAGCATGAACCTGCAATAAAATACATTATCATTTAATGGCTGGCAATGCAACATAATAATTCAACAGGAAAAGATACACTTGATATTTAAACATCACTTGATATTTGTAATCTGGTATTTGCATATTATATAACTTGGTTTATTTAAACATACACTTGATAGAAGATGTAACAACATGAACTGAGCAGCCAGCCCATCGTTTCCAAGTACAGTTGTGAGATGTCCCAACAATGATTCCCTTATCCCTTGGACAATACTGGGTTTAGGCTGCATTACAGCCACACATCATAACTAATAAATAACAAGCAAAAAGAAAATTGCTATGAAGAGATGAGAGATGTGAGCAAACAGAAAAGCCATTGTTCATGGTTTCTAACTTTTTAAAAAAGTTTAATTTAACCTATTTATATTACCTCCAATGTAGGAGATACTGAAACAAAGTCATGAGCTGCAATTTTCCTGAAATTGAGACAATGGATACGAGGGACCTGCACAAGGACATTTCATAGACTAAAATCAATCTACGGTCTAAACCAACCCCTGGAGAGCTTTTTGTGATCATTAGAGCACACTACACTATGCTTGGTCAATTCAATATAAGTAGTAGCATATCTTACAAGTGTGTTAGACTTTTTGAGAACCCTTTAAATGAGACATAATGAGAGATTTCTTACACTTATTCATGTTAACCTTGCTAATTAACAGATCAAAGTTACCAAAGCCTCAAAAGGAAAAAAAAGCAAAGCATCCTATACAAGTAAATCATGACCTGATGAGTGATGGCATTTTCACATAAAGCAGTATCTAATTCATCAATCTCATCTTTATCCACTGTAAACTCGGCATCAAAAGTCAGAACACCAACAAACTCGAAAACTTCATTTAGCTTCAAATCAGACTCAGGGGAATCATATATCTGCACCATCAATAAACTAGCTTTAGTTAAAATCAACATGGCAACAACATACACTCTATCTGCAATTTTAAACAACTGAATTACCTTCATAAGACAGGCAAAGGAGTCTAAGTTAGCAGCCGGTGAAAGATAATCATTTGAACAGTTTCCCCCCGCTTTATTCCCCAAAGAACTTGAAGACGGCTCAGATATCCCATCCTCTCTCTGACAAAATCAAAGTAATTTACTTTTAAGTCAAACCATACCTTTAAGAAAACTAACTATTTCATAATTGGCAGTAAATAATGAGAAAGTGGAATTACATATAAATGAGATATCCATCATCAAACAATAGACATAAGCTTACCAGCTTTTTCCCAGATGGAGATCCTTCACACTCATGCTCTGATACCTGATTTAATACAGAAACAAATAATCATTTATTCAAGTAGACCAGTAAAGTAAAGTAAGGCATACACTCACTATCTGATCAAGTTAAAATAGTGCACTCACTTCCAACCAAAATTCAGATATAGAGAAAACCAAAAGGTAGAGGGATTACATGTGTTTCTGCATCATCCATGCAGACATCGTCATCCCTGTCTCGCTTCTGCCTAGTCGAAGACTCAAAATTTGCAAGTGGATTCCCTAGAGTAACCCAGCTGGACTCAGCCCATTTATTCTGTCCCGGAACCTAGAGTATTGTTCACAACGATAATTACAAAAACATATCCACGTTCAATTCAAACTGACTATAAAAGACCACAGTAACTCGACAACTCACTGGAACACAGTACAGCAAACGCCGTTCCCATACTCGCCTTTCAGCCGATGAATCCATAGAACTCTGAGATACATCAGCAAACTTATTTGTTCTCCACGTATCCCCATCCTGCAGATGCAAAACAATGAACACATAATCAGTAAGGATTCAAGATCCAGTAAAAATAAAAACAATGGATCAAACTGGGGGAAGGTAACTATACCTTGTAAGCTCCAACATAGAACTCATTCCCAAGCATGTCCTGAATCATTCCCCGAAATCTAACCAGGGTGTTTGGCTGGAGAGATCTTATTGTTGAAGGTGTCACCATTGGCACCTAAATATTCAAAGATCCACGGAATTTTAATAAATTAAACTTCTGGACATACAGATAATGCAAAAAAATTAGGGCTTTTACAAATTGACATCATCGAGTGGGAAATATGACCTGGCAGAGACCGTCATCTTCAAACAAAAACCTCTGGAAGAGATCGGCGGCGCCCCAGTCTTTGCCGTCGAAGGCGGCTGGATCGGAGGCGGAGGCGAGCGCCTTCTCGAACGACAATCGGACGGCTCCGAGGGGATTTGCAAGGCAATCGTACGGATATCCCACCATTTTACTGCGAAACGAGTCAATTGCAGAAGGTTTGTTTGTCGGCGTGGTTATCTTCTCTAGTGGTATGAGAACTGCAGTGGCGGACAACTTCCCGCGCTCAGGTGTTTAATAGGGTACCATTTCCCGCCGTGGGAGGTGACCTTCCCGCCAAAACTGCGACTGGCTCGTTAAGGGTAGAGCCCAACGGACTATTTTGTCCACAACTCTAATGGGCTTGATTAGATTACTGGAAAATGGGCAAAACCTTTTGATCCAGTTGAAATGTGCTACGCAGTCATTTGCGGTGTACTTCTATATTTTATTTTATTTTATTTTTTAGATAAATAGTACTCCCTTTGTTTCTTTCACTTTGGCACTGTGAATAGTGCCAACAAAAAATGAGAAGATAAAGAAATGATATTTTACTTATGATTACTATATAGATTTGGTTAATTTAAATTATATTTAGTATTTAGTTGATTAGTATAATATTGTAGTATAAGTTTTATTATCTATTAAAGATAATATAAAGAAGTTTTTAAGCTCCCAACGAATAAAATGAACAGTGACATATTGGCATAGGTGCCAAAGTGGTAGAAACGGAGGGAGTACTCCGTGCAATTAGCTTTTATTGAATCACTTTTAAACACTATATTAAGATAAGAAATTTGTGCAGTTGAGAACTTGAAATTGAAATGGAATGTAATTAGCTAATAATAAAAGTTGAGTATCACAAGTGTTAAAGTTGTATTATGTATTATGTATCCGGCCTTACACTGAATCGGAGGTAGCTCGTGCGGTGAAACAGATGCACCCCTTTAAGTCTCTAGGACCTGATGGGATGAGTCTGGTCTTTTATCAGAAATTTTGGAGAATCGTTGGCTCCGATGTCACCAGTTTTGTCCTAAATTTCTTGAATAATGGAGTTCTACAGCCATCTGCTAATTATACTCACATTGCTCTCATTCCCAAGGTGGAGAAGCGGCCCGATCTAATTACCCAATTCCGCCCGATCAGCCTTTGTAATGTGGTCTATCGTCTGGCTTCTAAGGTTGTGTCGAATCGGCTAAAATCTATTATACCATCCATTATCTCGGAATCACAGTCTGCTTTTGTACCAGGTCGGCTCATTACTGATAATGTCCCGATTGCTCATGAGGTGCATCATACTATGAAGAATAGGACTATGCCAAAATTGGGTCATATGAGTATTAAGCTGGATATGAGTAAGGCCTTTGACAGGATTGAGTGGAAGTTTGTTACTAAGACTCTTTCTCATATGGGTTTCCCAAAGAGCTTTATCCAGATTGTTGATAAGTGTCTATCTACGGTGGCATTCTCTTTTATTTTCAATGGTGGTGAACTTGGGAATTTAAGGCCGATGAGAGGCCTTCGTTAGGAAGATCCCCTATCCCCATATTTATTTATCATCTGCTCGGAGATTTTCTCAGGTCTCTTTACGGACTTAAAGCAATCAGGGAAAATAAAGGGTATCGGCGCCTCACGGTATGGTCCAAAAATTACACACTTATTCTTTGCAGATGACACATTACTCTTTGGTGAAGCTACTGAGGAGGAGGCTACTCATTTTAGATGGGCGATAACGCTTTTTGAAGCTATTTTCGGCCAAAGGATTAATTATGATAAATCAGGGGTTCTTTTCAGCCCCAATACGAGCGATATGATGAGGAGGAAGGTGTGTGATATCTTAAAAATTCCAGAGGTTGAATCTCACGGGAAATACCTTGGCCTGCCCTCGGAGGTGGGTAGAAGTAAGGCAGAGATTTTTCAGGGTATTTATTAGAGTTCTTCTAGAATATCTTGATTGATTTGTGATTATTTCTTGTATATTTTTGTATATCCGTTTTCCATATAGATTCGGTTATCTTAGTCTGCAAGCTATTGCATCCTTGTATATATAGGATTCTTTGAGGTAATGAAAAATCAACCTTTGCAGTAAATCTTTCTATTCTGCAATTCTTATATGGTATCAGTCGCCAATTAATCGATCTTCCCGTAGCTTCACCTTTGCTACTCTTCGATTAATCGGTCCTGTCTTTTTCGTAGCTTCACCTTTCTTTTGCTACTTTCGATTATTTTCCAATGACTTCCGAAAACAATCAAATCACTCCCGCATCTAACGCTTCCGCCATCTTGTTCACTGCTGCAAATCTGCAATTCCCGGCGCTTGCTGTTCGTTTGGATCGCTCCAATTACTCCTTATGGAGCAGCACTGTTCGGTCGGCACTGGAGGCATACGAGCTCGAGGGATTTCTCACCTCCACCAATGTTCCGGAGACGACCCTGGCTCCAACCGACGGCTCCACTGAACGCCCTCTGAAACGTGGTCCATGTTGCAGCAGATGTTTCAGTCTCAGACCAGGGCTCGTCAGATGCACCTCAAGCAACAACTTCAAACCCTCACCAAGGAGTCCATGTCTGTCATGGAGTACGTGGAGAGAAAGAGGTCCATCGCCGATGCCCTTGCTGAATGCCTCATGCCGGTGTCCGATGATGACTTTGTGTCGTTCATCCTTTTTGGGCTAGGCAATGAATATGGTGCCTTCAAGACTGCGTTCAGCATGAAGTCCGAGCCTGTGTCGTCCAACGAGCTCCTCGGTCTGCTTCTTCAGGAGGAGCAACGCATCATGGATTCTTGTGTCACTGCATCGGCTCACTATGCCAACCGCAGGGCTGGTCCCTCGCGCCCCAACATCAGCACTTCGGGATCGGGTGATCGCTCGCGTCCTCCATGCCAGATCTGCGACAAGCCCTTCCACACGTGATTGAACTGTCATCAGCGCTTCAATTCTGAGGCGTATCCAGCTTCCAATCCCAGGGCCGCGGAGAAACACCGACAGAACCAGCGTCTTGACAAGTCTCCATCAGCACATGTGGCTTACACCAGTCCTTCGGCCCTCACTGATCCTTGGATCGTGGATTCTGGAGCTTCTCACCATGTCACTGCGGACCTTGGCACCGTCAACCATCATTCTCCCTACACTGGCAATGACGGCTTAGTTGTCGGCAATGGTAAGTCCCTTCCCATTACTCATATAGGTAGTCATACTCTCTCTTCATCGCCTGTTGCCAACACTGATTTATCCCTAAAAGATGTACTTGTTGTCCCTAGGGTCTCGAAAAATCTCATTAGTGTTTCAAAATTATGTCGTGATAATAATGTCTCTGTTGAACTGCATGCTGACTGTTGTTTTGTTAAGGATCCTCAGGGTCGTCATCTTCTCAAGGGAATAGTTGATAATGGACTATATTGTTTGCCTACCCCATCATCTTCCAGTCCACGTGTCTTTGTTGGTGAACGTGCTTCAGTTGCTTGTTGGCATCATCGGCTCGCTCATCCGCATGAATCTGTTCTTCGTCGTCAGCTTTCTGCGTTTAATTTACCAGTTTCAACAAATAAGACTTTGCCTCTTTGTAGTGCTTGTCAGTTAGGCAAAAGTCATAGGTTTCATTTACCTTCATCTCATGTTTCATCGTCTGAACCTTTTGATTTAATATATTCCGATGTTTGGGGTCCTTCTTATGTTCCTTCTTTGAATGGCAATCGTTATTTTGTGTTATTTATTGATGACTGTACTAAATATGTTTGGATTTATTTTCTACAAACCAAATCTGAAGTTTTTCGTGTTTTTCAACTCTTTAAAGCAATGGTAGAAACTCAGTTTTCAACAAAAATTAAGGTTTTTCAATCTGACTGGGGTGGTGAGTATCGTAATGTTTCTTCTTTTCTTCAAACCCAGGGTATTTTACATAGAGTTTCTAGTCCTCATACTCCTGAACAAAATGGTGCAGTTGAAAGAAGAAATAGAATTGTTGTTGAAAAAGGTTTGGCTTTGTTAGCTCACTCTCATCTTCCTATAGATTTCTGGGAACAAGCTTTTCACACTGCCATCTATCTAAATAATCGAACCATTACTCCCATTTTAAATCATTCTTCACCCTACTCTTGTCTCTACAAAAGGGAACCTGATTATCAGTTTTTAAAATCTTTTGGATGCTTGTGTTTTCCCTACTTAAGGCCTTATAATAACAATAAACTTGAGTTTCGTTCTGTTGCTTGTATATTTCTTGGTTATAGTGCTAAACATAAAGGCTATCTCTGTTTTCATGCTCCATCGTCTCGCACTTATATTGCTCGTCATGTAGTATTTGATGAATCTCAGTTTCCCTACTCTGAACATATCAAACAGTCGTCTAACACTTTTTCTCATGTTTATGATTTGTCCCTCCTTGACTCGGCGTTTACCCAATCTGCCGAGCCTCTGTCTGAGCACTCCCCGCCCCCTCAGTCCGAGGTTTCTCGTCCAGCTGTGTCTGCTTCGTCCGAGCTTCCTGTTTCAGTCGCGTCCGGTCCCATGTCTGCTCCGTCTGCTCAGTCCGCAGTTCCTCGTCTGGCTGCGCCGGTTCTCGTGCCAGCTCCGTCTGCTCCCGAGTCTCCTCGGTCTCCTCCTTCCGAGCCTCCTCGACCTGATCCAGCTGCACCCGTGTCTCCTCGGTCCGCTATGTCCGAGCTTCCTCGGCAACACGGTGATGTCCCTTCTCGGCCTGACTTAGCCTTAGTCCCATACACCAATGCCCCATCCTATTTTAGACCATCCGATTCCTCTACTCATTCCATGGTCACACGTGCCAAAGACAACACTCTTAAACCCAAAGCTCTTCTTGCTTCCAAACATCCTGTTCCTCGTGACTCTTCTCCCCCCGAACCAAAAACGTTTGCTCAAGCTTCCAAACATTCCCATTGGCAACAAGCTATGCAGTTAGAATATGATGCTTTAATGAAAAATGGGACTTGGGACTTAGTTCCAAAGCCCTATACTTCTAATGTTGTTGGTTGCAAGTGGATTTTCAGGGTTAAGAAGAAGGCTGATGGTACTGTGGAACGCTACAAGGCACGGTTGGTGGCAAAGGGATTCACTCAAGAGGAAGGTGTGGACTACTTTGATACATTCAGTCCTATGGTCAAGCCAACTACTATACGTCTGGTGCTCAGTGTTGCTGTTTCACGTCAATGGCCCCTCCGTCAAGTGGATATCAACAATGTTTTTCTGAATGGGGATCTTGCTGAAACTGTATATATGCAACAACCACAGGGGTTTGTCTCCTCTTCGCATCCTTCGTATGTTTGCAAGCTGAAAAAGGCTCTCTATGGACTTAAGCAGGCTCCACGGGCGTGGTTTCACAAGCTCAGTCAAGCTTTGCTTCAGCACGGTTTCAAGCAATGCATTTCAGACACTTCTCTCTATATCAAGTCTCATGGTGGTCACGTTATCTATGTTCTGGTTTACGTTGATGACTTGATCATTACTGGTTCTAATTCAAAGTTCATTGATGAGTTTGTTAGCTATCTGAACTCAGTTTTCTCCTTGAAGGATTTGGGTCGCCTTAATTTCTTTCTGGGCATTGAAGTTCATCATTTACCGTCTGGTCTACTTCTTTCTCAACAAAAGTATGTCTTGGACCTTCTTGATCGTAGTAACATGGCTGGAGCAAAGCCGATTTCGTCTCCAGCTGTCCCAGGGTCGCGGCTCACTACTTCAGGAGATCCGTTTCCTGATCATCATCTGTATCGCAGCATTGTTGGCGCTCTTCAGTATGCCACGATTACTCGCCCTGAGATTTCTTATGCGGTTAATCGTGTCTGTCAGTTTATGCATAATCCTACTGAGACTCACTGGATTGCTGTCAAGCGCATTCTTCGCTATCTCAAGGGTACCATTACTGCTGGCTTGTTCTTTCGTCCTGCTCGTGAATCTCGTCTGGTGTGCTACTCTGATGCTGGCTGGATTTCTGATCCAGATGACTGTCGTTCTCAGCATGGATTCTGCATGTATTTTGGTGGCAATTTGATCAGTTGGGCGTCCAAGAAGCAAGGTGCTGTGGCTCGTTCTAGCACTGAAGCAGAATATCGTGCCATTGCTTTTGCTGCTGCTGAGATTATTTGGTTACAACAACTTCTGAAAGAGATGAATCTGGCTCTTCCTGGCCCTCATACAGTTCTTTGTGACAATTTGAGTGCAACGTTTCTCTCGGCTAATCCTGTTCTTCATCACCGTTCCAAGCACATTAAACCGGACTTTCATTTTGTTCGTGAGCAGGTTCAGGATGGTACGCTACTGGTTCGCCATGTTAGCTCGGTGGATCAAGTCGCAGATGTGTTTACCAAAGCCGTTGGGACTTCTCGTTTTCAAGAGCTACGTTCCAAGCTTCTTGTTCGTGCCCGAACATGAGCTTGCGGGAGGGTATTAGAGTTCTTCTAGAATATCTTGATTGATTTGTGATTATTTCTTGTATATTTTTGTATATCCGTTTTCCATATAGATTCGGTTATCTTAGTCTGCAAGCTATTGCATCCTTGTATATATAGGATTCTTTGAGGTAATGAAAAATCAACCTTTGCAGTAAATCTTTCTATTCTGCAATTCTTATAGTATTAAAGACCGCATTCGACAGAAAATCGATGGTTGGAGTGAGAGGAATATGACGAAGGCGAGGAAGGATGTTTTGATCAAATCGGTTCTTCAGGCGATCCCTTCATACTTCATGAGTTGTTTTCACATCCCGGGTTACATTATTGATGATATCAAGTCCATGATTAGTAATTTTTGGTGGGGTGGCTCTGAAGAAAAGAGGAAAATTCATTGGTCTTCTTGGCCTAAGATGGCAAGAGCTAAGGTCAATGGCGGTTTGGGTTTCCGGGACTTGGGTGCTTTTAACATAGCTATGCTTAGTAAACAAGCTTGGCGAATGCTTACCAACCCCCCAACCCCCCCCCCCCCCCCTTCTCTTCTTGCTAGAGTATTTAAAGATAAATATTTCCCAAACTCTTCTATTCTTGAGGCAGGGGTGGGTTCTCGCCCCTCTTGGGCGTGGAGAAGTATTGTCAAGGGAGTTAGCCAGTTGTCTTTTGGCTGTCGGAATCAAGTGGTATGTGGGGAAAACATTAATATTTGTAATGATCCTTGGCTGCCTGGAGATCAGTCTTTCTTCGTCGCTAACCTTGATCGTGTCCCTGGCCATTTACGTGTTGTTAGTGACCTGATTGACCCGTCGACTGGATGGTGGAGGATGGATTTTCTTGATAACTATTTTGAAGCTTCCGATGCGGCTCTGATAAAGAGTATACCCCTAGACGGTGGCAATGGTCGTGATCGTTGACGTTGGCATTTTACGAAGTCTGGGAAGTTCACGGTGAAGTCGCTTTATCATGTTATGGTGGAGAATCCTCAGCATCTAGCCCTTCAGGATATCCCGTTGGCACCGCAGGGTTCCTCTGACCTCTGGAAAAAGCTTTGGAAGTTGCGAGTACCGGGGCGTGTGCCCACTTTGCTTGGAGATTGGCTATGGATTCTTTGCCGACTAGTGAGAATCTAAGAAAGCGAACATTGCATGTTTCTTCTGTCTGCCCGCTCTGCAATGAGGATAATATTCTTACAGCTCACCTATTCTTTGGATGCTCCTTTGCTCGTCGAGTTTTCACGTTAGCAGGTCTGTGGAGTGTTGTGCTTGCGTCGGAAAGAAACCGCGGTGAACTGAGAGTGCTGAACTGTTTCTGATGCTGTGCGAAGGAATCTGGGCTCAACGGAACAAACAATTATTTGAGAACAGTCATTTAAATGCCGATATTCTTGCGGCAATGATGGCTGGTAGCTTGAGAAATTTTCACAGGTATAATCTTTGGCCAGAAAGGTTGTCTGACACACTTGACGATGCAGCTCTTCTAAACCCGCCTCCTGGTTCAGCGCGTGTGCATTTTGATGCTGGTTTAATGTCTGCAGGAGCTGGTTTAGGAGCTCTGGGCGTGGATTCAAACGGCGTTTTCAGAGCCGGTGCGGCGCGTAAGGTTTGGAATGTACAGACCATTGTGGCAGAAGCGCTTGCAGCAATTGATGCCATGTCACTTCCATCTTCGCTCCCGTTCAGACCGGTTTTGGTTGGTGATGCCCTTGGCTTAATTCAGATGGTCCGTGGCACACATCAACCACACTAGATGTTGCTGCATTGGTGGATGAAATTCGGCTTTTATTAGATCTGCATCATTTTTCCATCTTTTGGATTCCTCGTTCCGATAATTCCTCGTCTCACCTATTGGCTCAATATTCCAAGTCGAGTGATTGTATTAGTACTACGTGGAATTCTCCACCAACTTTTCTTGTATCAAACGATTCTGGACGTTTTCCAAGACCATGAAATGATAACACGTTTATTTTCAAAAAAAAATAAAAAAATTGTATTATGTATTCGTGAATTCGCTTATATATGAATGACACAATACAAGTTTGTGCATGGTTTAAAATAGAGGATAAAGGTAACAAAAGTAGCGATTTCCATGTCAAATTTTTTTAAAAAAACAAAACAAAAGTGAGGAGATGGACTTGAACTCTGGTTGGTCACCACAACCATAATACAGCTCCACCACTACAGCAACTAGTCAAGCATTCCATGCTATGTTATTTGGTAGTAAAGAGGATTTGATAAGAGAAAATGGCAACAAGGGTAATGTAGCACCTAGTTTCATTATTGACAAATTGATAAAAAGATAAGTTGCATATGCTGTCAGAAAAAATAAATCTATGGATGCTTCCGTTGATGTAGAACTGGAGGGAGTACTAAGTCTAAAAGTAAGGGTAAATTGTGATTCCAATGAACAATAAAAATGTTGAGGTGAGGCTGAGGTCTTGTAAATCAACAATGTCACAAAGTTAACAATGAAATTAGATAAGTGTTCGTGTCATCTAGAGAAAATATTTTAACTATGTTAATGCGAATAGAGTTCATTATGCTCAGTTGGAGGGATATCAGAATTTGACAAGCTCCAAACACAGAAATCTTTTGATTTACTTTGAAACCCAAACACGTTACAGTAGTATACATAAGCTAATTAAGCTTGTCCAAAATGGCAAAATCAGGTTCAAAAGGAGAAGAGGTTGGTGAAAAAATTCCCAGATTTCTTGTTCTCCATACACTCTACATGAACATATCTCCCCAGCTTATCCACCTGCCTGGCCGCACCCCTCGTGTCTTTCTTGCATATCTTGCACGTTTTGTCCACCCATCCTTCTTCCACATACTCTCCATCCACTGAATCACAAACCAACATCGTCAATTGTTAATGATCACAGAGTCTCACAAACACTACAAATCATCATTGATTACCTACCTTCAACGTAGGATTTGAAGAAATCTTTGTACGTCCCACCAATCTTTCTTCTCAGAGCTCCATACTGCAACAAAATCACATATTACATATTTGAGAACCGTCCTCAATAGCTAATCACAGCAAGAAGAAGAAGAAGAGATGTAAAACCGAACCTGTTCCCGGCTCATTCTGCTGCCGGATTTCGTAGCTTCCCTGGCCTCGTACAGAAGATTAGCGTCCTCTTCCGATCGAACCTGCGAGAAGTCCAGAGCTTCAGCCACGCTCGAGAACAGCGACTGTTTGTTCTCCTTCTTATCTTTATTCTTCTTCTTGTCGTCCTCTGTTTCATCTCCATCCCCATCTTTCTTGGCCGAAACGACGATGAATTTGCTGTGCTGGAAATTCACACTGTTTCTGAGCAAGCTCGGCGATGGGCCAAATAAGCCATTTTGCGGTGCCGGAATCGAAAGGGCTCTGAATCCCATCTTTTCAACCCAAAAAAAAAAAACAGCTCGATTAAATTCTGGCGGCTGAGAAGAATTTAAATAAATTTATAAGAAAAATTGCGGTTCGTATGAAAAAGGAGCGATTGGTGGTGAAAAAAGGGCGACGTGGCCGATTAGACTACAGATGGTTTAATCCCACATCGAAATATGGCGGAATTGGGAAGATGAATTTTCGTATATATACGAGGTTTGGGTGCTTGTTGAAAATTAACCCGTCTTGTCGGGGGTAGGGTCGACGCGCCAATGATCGTTTAGAGACGGCGTGTCGTGCCAACACCCACATAACGAACACACACAAATCAGGCGAGTGAGTCCGCCCTACTTTGGTTTGGGCTTGCCCGTCAATTTTTGGAAGCCCGCAGTTTCTGTGGGCTCACCCGAATCGTACACTTAAAATTTGATTTTTAAAATGCAAATAAAAACCCTTTTTTAAGAAAGCATAAAAACCTTCAAAATCAATTTTTTTCACACCCATTAATAACTTTAATTATACTTGATATTAAAGTAAAATATTTTGATTTTGAAAATATATTATTTATATATTATAAGTTATTAATGGTCAAATATGATTTTGACCATTAATATTCATATTTGACCATTAATATTCTAATTTTAATATTATTTATATTCTAATTTTGTTTAAATGGGAACGGAGGGAGTATTTGTCACCAAACCGGTGGATATGTAATGTATAATATTTATTATACCTGTTAAAGATCGTAACATATTGTGATCGATAGATAGTCCAACTATTATGTCCTTAAATGGAACTACCATAGAATAACGGAATATATAGGTCTTACAACTTGATTTTCAGCATATATGAAATCTACTCATCAAAATCTAAAGTGATAAACATTTGTTCTAGATACCTACTTCAAGGTTTTGATAATATCATACGCAATGTAAAACTATGAATGATCACTAATCAAATGGCAGCACTGCAAAACTCTTGCCATCTGGGAACAAAAACAGGAACTAGTACTATTTGCAATTTCTCTTCAAGTTCCCACACCAACTAAACAAGACTCAAGAGTAAACTAATACTGAATTACAGATATTACAAAGTTGTCATACAACATAAACCATTCCCACCTCCAACAGCGACGCCGGTGGCACTTTCAGGGCAACATCCGGTCCCCGGCAATTTCTCCGGAGGAAATTGTACCCGAAATTGATCGCCAGCCGCTTAAACAGAGACGAGCCTTGCTTTGCTTTTACATGCGAGTGTCCAAGGATGAACGCAGTCCCAGATTGCTGAGCTCCTTGAAGATCGTCCAGCTCTTCTAGAAGCGGGACATTCACCTCTGCTTCTTCTTCCGGCTCGCTGTCTGAAGCAAACCTCACTCGCCGTTCCCTGGCCGGGTACGGCTCGGCCTGAATCACGTCGGTGATGCTGTCGACCGTCGGAAAGCCGACGGAGACGCTGGCCGGCTGCACATTGTCCTCGATCTCGAACGAAGCCATGGTTCCGATCACAGCCAACTTGCAGTCGCTTGATGATGCGCCGGAGAGTACGGCGGAGCCGCCGTCTTCTCGGTTGGCAGTTTCTCGCGCCCTTGACCAGTCGTAGCGGATGAAGTCGGTCAGCTTTCTGACTAGCTCCGTTTCGAATGAGTCAACGTCTTGGTGGACGTCGCGATAACCGTACCGGACTATGCACCGGTAAGAGCGGTGCGCCGGCGGGCCGACGCGGCCTACGAGGTACCGCTCTGCCGGAGTCACGAAAGGGACAGGAACTGATTTGACACATACGAAGACGATGATGCGGTGGAATGCAGGAAGGTTGGTGACGAAACGGGAGAAGTTGGCCGGAATCCCAGACGTCAAGTCGGTGAAGACGAGTCCGATTCCGGGCACACGAGCAATCCCTAAACTTGGACCGAGAGCTAGCAGCCATTCGAGGGAGACTTTGTTGTGGAGATCATATTCGTATTTCTTGACCGTTGCATAGTGCCACACGAACATGACAGTGACCAGGAAGAGTGCAAGGAGGATTGGAAGCCATGCGCCTTCGAGAAACTTGATCAGAGAAGCCGAAAAGTAGAGCAACTCAACGGAGCCGAAGAAGAGAAGGAAGCAAAGCGCCAGAATCGGAGGCTTGTTCCAGCAGAGAATGATGACTAGTGATGTGAGGCACGTTGTCACCAGCATTACAGCCATCACAGCCAATCCTGAGAAACCAAAACATGGTAGTGGTACACCTTAAAGTCTCCATTCTAGAATGGTTTTCCTACGAGCTCATCGAGATTCAAGAACTTACCTGATGCATTTCCCATGTGTTTGATGTCTCTGAACCCGATTGTGACAGCAATGCATAGGACCATCAAAGTCCAGTTGATCTCAGGGATGTATATTTGACCATGTATCTTGTCAGATGTATGAACAACCTTAACTCTGGGAAAGCAGCCTAGTGACTGGCTCTGGTTGATTATGGAGAATGTTCCGCTGATGATTGCCTGGCTCCCGACTACAGAAGCGAGGATGGCGAGTACCATCACAGGGTATCTTACTTTCTCTGCCGGAAAACACAATGTTATGATTATATTTTCAAAACAGAGTTTTTTGGTAAAATAGTTCGATAAGATTCAATTCAGACCTGGAACTGACACATAAAAGCTAATCTGGTAAGTGTTTTGATGATGCACGGATAAGTAAGCTGCTTGACCCATGTAAGCCAAAATCAATGCTGGATAAACCATGAAGGTGAAGGCAATCTGCACAGCTACAAGGAGTTAGAACTACCCTGTCATAATATACTGAGAAATTAACAGTTTGCGTTCAACTAAACCTGAATAGCTCTGTACGAAAAATGTCCAAGATCTGCAAACATTGCTTCCGAGCCTGCAAATAAAGTAATTAAACTAGATTTAGGAGAAAACAAGATGCCATCCACAATACCAATACAATACATTTTCATTGTATCAATTTCATGGCTTCAAAGTTTACCTGTAATGCATAAGAGAATTCCACCCAAAGACATCCATCCGTCTTTTCTCGTCTTCTTCAAGAACTTGAACATGTAGTATGGGGAAAGAGCTTTGTAAATTTTGGGATTCCAGTAAAAGATGTTGTACAAACCAAGGGCGCTGAGAACCAGTAACCAGATGAGAACTACTGGTGCAAAACAGAAACCCAAGCGATGTGTGCCATAATGCTGCAGTGCAAATAGGCACACTAGTATGAAGCACGTGATTGGAATCACAGCATCTGCAAAAAGAACAAAAAGAGACATAAATGTAAAAAAATGACATTATAGGATTAGTTCTTGAAAGCCTGCTAAACAGAAGTTTACAAATTTGGAATGGTAAATAAATTGTCAGTGAAAAGTAGTACATATACAAAAATGGCACCATTAATAACATCAATAAACACAGGACACACCTGGAACAGCAATATTCAGTTTTTCGTTACTTATTTAGTTTACAAGACAAATTCATTTCCTAGTAGGTTATAGAAGCAATCAAATAATATTTTATGTAATAGGAGCAATCATATCTTTAATAGGTAATAGGAACATTCTAGCAGAGAAAACCGTCTTAATCACTTTAGGCAGTTAGGAAAACGTGTTTCCCCAGTGTTTCATCAAAACAGCAAAAGATTTCGTTGAATGATCAATCAAGCTACTTCCTTTAGTATAGACTACATGTGTTAAGGGACAATTGATTTAAGACATTTACCAGATCACATGAAGCTATGTCACGCAGAAGGAAGTTCTGCTAGCTAATCTTGCCAGACCGGCATCAACAAACTTGTGACTAATTATAAGGTTAGCTAAATAGATTCAACTCCCCGACAGTAAGGCAAATTCACTTCTCAGGGACATCCAAACTTATTTCCAAGTTATGCATCTTTACATGAAGATGTAAGTAGAGAACCATCTCAACCTTTAACCAAAAAAACATTGACCTTTGCTGTTTTAGCCTTTGGAAAATTAACAATAATACCTGAATGAAAGAACCACCCTGGATTAAGTACAAATTAATAAAAACTCCCTGTGCACACCCCACAACCAATAGAAACACCACAACTCTCACCGATTTTGTACACCCTCTTTACTGTAGATATCACCCTAAACCTCAAAAGCTCCTCTTGAAATTTCTACATGGAAAAAGACCTTAGAAAGCTCTCTCAATCCTCCTAAGTTTATTTAGAAATCCATTAGTGTTACAGAATTAAAGTTAAGACTTTCTCGAGCCTACACGAATTTGACATTCTTAGCAATATTAATCAATGGCTATATAAATTAGATCAAGCAAACTGTAACCATTAGATGAGGAGCTACCAAAAAAAAAAAAAAAAGATGAGGAGCTACAAACATTCATCCAATCTCATCATATTTTTGGAACAATGCTAGCCAAATAAATATCCAACTCTAGCCACTAGCATCACCTGGAAGTGCAAAAAAATAAATTTAAAATAGAAAAATGAAAACTTACACTGGTGCTGATCCTTAGACATAGATAACTCAAGACCAGAAACTGCTGAGAAAACTGCAGATTAAGGAGGAGATAGACATCAGAGGTTGGCTCAATGACAATTTCAAATTCTTAAGACTCGCACAGAAAAACCATTACCAGATATAGCTGGAGTCAGCAGTCCATCTCCAATCACCATGCAAGTGCCTAGGAGTACCAAGATCAGGAGAGCAGTGTGCAATGGTTTGTGCTTCTCGAGGAAAAGCTTCACCTTGGAATTATTTTCATTTTGAGGAGGGTGCTCGAGTAAGTACGTCGAAAGAGCTTCGTCAGCAACTTGGCGGTTGGGAATGAGGCTCACTTTAGCATGCCTACAAATCAACGAATACAGAGCAAAAGTACCACCTGCAACATCATCACAAAACTCCAATTATATCCCTGTTAACTCTATCCATTAAAACTTCTCCGTGTACTGGGAATTAGAAGATACTCTGTATACATCCAAATTTTATCCAAATTTTCGTGTACTACATACCCTCTCCATTATCATCAGCTCGGAGAACTATAAAGACGTACTTGAACAAGGGCACCAGAGTCAAAGTCCAGAACACGAAAGAAAGAACACCAAGAATTTCTTCATTAGTATCTGAATGCTTGATGTCTTCTGCAAATGAGCTCTTGTACACATAAAGAGGGGAAATGGCAAGGTCCCCATAAACCACACCAAGACTTTGATAGGCTAAGAGCATGGTGTTTTTCCAATGATTTCTCTGCTCAAAATGCAAGAATTGTAAAACTGGGTCAAAAATCATACTCACAACTTCACAGAAACTCAACTCTTGGGAATTAAATGAGGCGAACCTGGGAGCTGCCACGACCCCTCCCTTGTTCGAGATCCATTCTGAATGCAACCAAATATTTGGAGCTGCTTGCTGAAAATCGAAAAGATGAATGCAGATCCTCACTCAAAAAGAACCCTTCACACTAATGGCCCCTAAAATAGAGGAGAAATTTATATTGGTTAACTTTCCCAACTGATGAGCAAAACAAATTAAGAGAGAAGATAAAGCACAAAAAGGTGAGCACTTTGTAAAAAAAATTCAAAAATCCCACTCAAAGGGGAGTCATTATCTGGACAATGCACACTCAGCCTGAATTCTTGGCCAACTTTCTTGCAATAAGGAGAAACAAAAAGAAAGTGAAGAATTGAGAAACTTTCAAAGTGTCGTGCTCTAATTAGGAAACAAGCCAGTAGGAATTCGAAGACGCAAAAGCAATGGCTGTGAGAATGGCAGGAGAACTAGATAACAAACAGTTGAACAACCCTCTAACTAAAATGCCAAAAAATGCACACAGCACAATGACTGAATGAAGAAGAGAGAAAAGTAAGCAAAATTAGGACAGGTAAGAGAATGTAGATTGTTTGGAAATAAGGACACAATCACATGATTTAACGACAATCTGATTATCAAATCAATCAGAGCAAGTGGGGAGCACTTATATTATCAGTTATCAAGAAAAAAACATTGGAGTAAAACAATCACACCAAGATGATCCCACGGGAATAAAGGAAAGGCGAGATTTTCAGAGCATTAAAAATCAAGGGTATTGGCCCCTCTCCTCCTTCATGCCTTTCTCTATCCACATCCACACACAGTCACACAGTCACACAGATATGATAATACTACTATATTCAAAAGCATCAAACGCACTACAAGAACAACATTAAACATATACATTTCAGGATAAAAAGAAGCTCCAGAAACCTGATTCAGTAAAGAAGATCAAAAGGGTGTGCTAATGAGCTACCAAATCCAAATAGAGATGAAAAGGCGACCCCTTTCTGGGAAAATAATTCAGAAAATGGGTCCATTTTACCTAACAATCAACATTTCTTCATTTCCATTAAAACCTTTACCTAAAAACCATAATGGAGCAATTAAAACCCATAAAAATTGCACCTTTTCCACCTCAAAAAATCCAAATTCAAAAAGGCAAGGTTTTGCAAAACACAAAACACAGTTCAGAATTAGCATACCAGTAATAACGACAGTGAAATCAGTGTGAGTGATGGGGATGGAGAATGCGCTTTATAGACAGGACCACGTGATTAGCGCATGGACCCCCCCTCTCGCTGTTCATTCTCTTAATCCAGAGCTTTCTTCCATAGCCTCTTCACAGAATCAACGTTTTTCTGCGTACGTTATCAAGTTGAGCTTTCTTTAACTTATTCTTTTCGCGCATTTTTGGAAAATTCCATTTCCATGTCTTTTTGAAGAATGCTGCTGTTTTTCTACATCTCCTTGACTGTGATGACTATCAAGTGAATAGTGTTGAATGGAATTTTATTTTGATTCTTTGACAACAGAATTAATGAGCACTAAAATTGAGATATAGTGTGCGATTTGATAAGATTTTCTTGATACTTGAACTACTGTTTAAGTATTTTCCTTGAATAAACAAATTTATTAAACATCGACAACCGTTATTTTATCCTATCACTCAACCTCTATTTTGGGCAAACTTAATTTTGTTTGCCTGACTAGATATTTTACAAAAAAATTGGTGTAATTTCATTCAACTTAGCTATTTATGAGTGACCTTTTTGGACATTTCTAGTGTTTAGATTTCAAGAACATGTATTTTTTATAGTGTCCTTTAATTTATTTTTTTCCGATCAAAATTTTCATTCAAATTCAGGCAGAAAAATGTGACATAAGTAGAATTATTAATGTGACCTTTATTATGCAGAAGGGTCCACGTAATATGCTGCATTAATTGGGGTGTCCCGGATTCGAGGGGAAATGGACATAATGTTGACGACAAACGTTGATACAAAATTATTTCGATTTCTGTTCATATTTTTAGATTTTACCATCCATCTGATTTGTTTTTTAAACATAACACGTAATAATATCGATCACCTAAAAAGTAAATACGCGTTTTAGGCAATCTAGGCACTTGACTTGCAACAAATTGGAACGAAACTCCCCTCGTGCAATTAGGTCTGTTCAGAAATATGTCTGTTCCCATCAAAGAAAAGTTCAATTTATTAAAATATATGGTGTTGCGGTAATATAAATTTTGATACTTCAAATAAAAATTCTCATTTTGAAACATTTCTTTAGAGGTCGGCAAGGGATTATAGGGATCGTTATCCGTTAAAATTGACGTTGATTGAAGATTTCAATCTCGCCGCCGCGATTAAAAGTTTTAGGTTACTGGGAGCTTAGTTGGCTCACATGGACCGACTCGAGGTTAAGATTTTGTGTGAATTTATACGGAAAATAGGAAGGTAACATGGATTTTGAATGATCAAGGAAATTGTCTGAAAGATCAAATAAACTGAATAAAAGATCAAGAAAGTAAATACTCAAGCAATTAATTGAAAGATCAAGGCAAAACAGAAAAAATTTAAGAAAATTAACTAAAAAAAAATGCTCATTCACTTGGCCCTTGATCTCCACATAGAATAACTCTATTTCAAATTAGGTTTAAACTATTATATAATCATTCTAAATGTGAAGAAATTTGTAGCAGTGTTTCCTCCGTGCCAGTACTAATTACTCTTGTGGATTGCTCCATGCAGGTCCATTTTTCTCTTGCAGATCTGTATTTTTACCATAATACCCCTAATATTATTAAGGCAAAAAATGGGTTTGAAATCATAGAGTTCCATTAGGGGCATTATGGTAAAAATACGGACCTGCAAGAGAAAAATGGACATGCATAGAGAAATTGCTTTACTTTTCACAGCTGAAGGTACAGAAGAAATTTAAGTTGAATGTACAAAACAAATTTAGAAGATAGATAATTTATTGATGCAAAGTATATAGATGTGTTTTCTATACACACATAATATATACACACAAAAACACGTACTACTTATTCCATACGTATAGTACTACTACTCCGTAGTGAGCTGAACGTGCAATTGGCTAGTAGTATTATAGTTAGTACATCCTAATTCCGAAATCAAACAAAATAAAAATACCTATAATATATCACCAAGGATTTTATTCTTTTTCCCAAACACGACGGTATATATACTGTCGGAGATTTTGTTCTGACACATTGAATTTGGTTTGTACATCTTTATCTTTATCGACTTCAAAGATAAATCAAATGTAGTTTTATTTCAAATCAATCTTTCCACTTTCTTCTAGCATATGCCATTTTTCTCTTCAAAGCTGCCGCTAGACTTTTTCAAACTTCAATAAATTGAATAGAAATTAATTTAACGATTAAAATGTTTTTGACCAACTGGATAGGAGTAATTTATCAAATCCGAATAAAAAATTAAAGTATTGTAAATATAAATATTACATGACTAAATGTAACTTAATTTTATCAAATTATACTCTGGAACTTAACTGATCCAAATATTTGATCAAAATTAAGTACGCTTCATGCACATTGCACTCAGCCAGCTAGCTAGCACACATTGGCCCTGTCCAATAGGGTGCTGAAAAGTGTTGAACCTTGCTGAAGGGTGTTGAACGCCTGAACCTTGCTGAAGGGTGTTGAACGTGCTGAAAATAAGGTGAAGGGTGCTGAAAATAAGTTGAAGGGTGTTGAAACGTGCTTAAGGTGCTGAAATTGAATTAAATTTGTATGATATATATAATTATGTGTTGTTATTAATAAAATAATGTCAATGTTACATTTTGAAATGTGTTGAATAAAAAAATTTTAGTAGTTGAACATAAGTGTATCATAAAATAATATCCAATAGAATAACTATAATCCATCTATATATTATCCTCTATATATTATTAATATTAATTTTATATTCAGGTACAATATTTTAAAAAATTTATATTAATCCTACAATTTCACTTTAAAAACATGTAATTTTATCCCACCATTTTATTTCTAACAGCCCTTTGAACCTTTTGAATATTACAAGAAAACCCAAGCTCTTTCATAAACCCCTATTTTATCTTATCTTCACCTATTTTATCTTCACAAACGCGATCCGCCCACAGCAGAAACAGAACAATCGCCGATCCAGCTTCGCTCGCCGTCCAGCCGACCAGCTTCGTCCAGTCCGCCGTCCCCCAAATGATTGGGGAAACCTTTCAAACCTGTTTAATAAGCAGACATGGCTTTCAATTGGTGGGAGTCAAGTTAGGAATCACTATACCAACGCGAAGGCTAAATATAAGGCGTATGTTGCCTTGCAAAAATTGTCTGGTATATCATTTAACCCGACAATTGAACGAGTTGATGTGATGGAGACGAGTTTGGATCGATACACAACCTATATTGAGGTATAATTTCTTGGTTGATTCATATTTAAATTTTTATTGACATGAAAATGCCTAATTTTGTTTGTTCATAATTACAGGCACACCCAAAAAAAGGGGCAGCAGTTGCCAGGGGCGAAATAAAGCATGTGGATTTGTTGGCACAACTGTTCGACAAACAAGTGGCTAAAGGGGCTGGTTGTTTCTCTCCAGCGATGGGGAAAAGATCATCTTACCTTAGCAAAGGTAAAAAGAAAGTTGTGGATTTGAATGTCGATGCTGAGATTGAGGACCTCGATCTAGAAGAGGATTGTGGAGATAGTGGAGATGGTGTTAACAATGACAATGACGATGGTGCCGGATTCAACATTGTATCCGGTGGTGATGAGAGTGGCTCTGATGATCATAAGAGAAAGATGGGCAAGAAGAGATCCAGTGGTGAAGCTGAGGTGTATCAACAATTGAAGAAAACAACTTCAAGCATGGATAGTGTGCTTCAGCTACTAGCCAAAGATCAAGAACCTGTTGTATCTGCAAGTGCTGTATTGGCTAGAGATTGCCGCAATGAACTTTTGAGGTTTGGAATCATGGAAGAAGGTGGTGATGCTTTTTCCCTTGCTGCAATGACGTACATGGTGGATGAAAGGACTGCACACACTTTCTTGCATCTTTTGAATGATACACAGAAGATAAACTTCTTGAGGAATGGAATAAAGTAGATTATGCAGTCTGAAAATATGTGCAATGTATTACCAGTTTGATCGTGTCAAACATTTACTGCTTTGGTGTGTGATTTGTATTTGTTATATGCAAGAAACTTTTGTGAAACTGTTTTATCTATGGTTTATTGATAATAGTACTTCTTTTCAAATGAAGAGATGGTTGAGAAAAGTATTGAGTTTCATTCGATTAATTTCTTTGTTTCCCCATTTATGCAGGATGAGTAATGATGTAAGACGGCTTTGCATTTAGGACTATACTAGAAGAATTGCGCAGTTCATTTCAACTAGCGCAACTGCACCTAAGTGGGGGCACATGAATCATATTCAGGGGAAGAAGAACCTGAAGAACCTGAATCTTCTTCACGACAACCTTAAATAGGAGGTGAGAGTGGTGCTGAGTTTGTATACAGATTGTTAACTGAAACTGAGAATGGGTGTCATGTGCAACTTCGACTTGATCGTCATATGTTCATCCATTTGGTGCATTTGATGAGATCTCGACAACTTCTGGTCGATGGAAGACGAGTTAAGATCACTGAAAAAGTTGCTATGTGTTTATGGATATTGGCCAAGGGACAATCCTATCGTGATGCTTCTTCACGATTTAGGTGTTCCCCAACCACCATTGGTTCATGCTTTAAAGAAGTGGTGAATGCTTTGGTGATATTGTCGCACGATATCATTAGGCCTCATCGTGATTTGTTGGAGGCTCCCCCGCAGGTTACAAACGATGCACGATATTGGGCCTTTTTTAGGTAATGTGTTTTACTGAATTCGTATTCTTTGGTCATAGATTTTTCAGTAATTTGATATTTGACTTATCCACTTAAATCATTTTATGTGATGAATATGTTGCAGCATGCTATTGGAGCTCTAGATGCAATGTCATTAAAAGTGGGCGATTTTAATCTTAAAAGTGGGCAATTTTCTCTCTGACTGTGTGCGATTTTCACACACTTGAGGTGCGATTATCACACTATTCAATTTCCGAACAAAAAGCCTCTAAAAATATTATTACTTTCTCTGTGGTTCGCCGATAACGTCTCTCCAACGTTAACATAACGGTTTTCCCATGGCTGAGCCACCGCTCCCTCATGGTAACGCCGCCGTTGACAAATCTTTTCTGCAGATCCTGACCACCAAACAACAACCCCTTTATTCAGTTCTACCCAACACGCCCAACCTTCATCTCATCACTGAATACAAGGGTAAGATAGCCTATATTTTACCACCAGAAGAGGGCGCGATACTGGCCTCCTATTACCACAATGCTCTTGTCGGCAAGTTCAGCAGAGGCAAACCCTCCATGGATTCACTCATCACTGCGTTTAAATCAATTGGCTTTACTGGGCGATATCAACTAGGTTCCCTCGACTTCAAACACGTTCTCATCAGATTCCAAGAAAAAGGAGACTACCAGAGATGTTGGATGAATGGTGTTTGGAGTATTGGCAACGCTGCAATGAAGGTCCAAAAATGGACACCTGATTTTTCGCCGGAGCAAGAGTCTTCAGTCATCCCTGCCTGGGTAACAATTCATAAGCTCCCTATTCTCTTTTACAATACCTCTGCTATTGAAGGGCTTAGCTCTCGGATAGGCAAATTTCTTAAGATGGATGCTGCTACAATGGCTCTCACAAGACCATCTGCCATTAAAGTTTGTGTAGAAATAGATCTTCAAGCCCCCTTGCCAGTGTCTATAGTTGCTGGGATTGGTACTAATGTTAAGGAATATGCTATTGAGTTTGAAGATCTTCCATCTTATTGCAGTCATTGTAAGGTTATAGGGCATCATGATAAAGACTGTGGCTTTTTACACCCTGAGCTTAAAAGAAAACAATCTATTACTCCCCATCAGCTAAATCCAATTAAACATATCCAAGAAGCTCCCAGGAAAACCTCAGTTGAAATGGGAATTAATAAGCTAGGGGGTGAAGGATGTTCAGGCCTTACAATTCAAGAGAAACTGAAGGTGCCTCTTGCTACCTCTAGCCATGCTGTTATCCAGAGAGGATTTCTCAGGAAATCTGTGAAATGAAATTTCAAAAAAGCTAGAAAAACCAAGACTGCTTACAAGTTTGTCCCAAAGAAAATGGTCTCCCCTGCTGTAATACTCTCTACTCCTGCTGAGGTTTCAATCAATTCAGGGTGCAATCCTACTGAAAACCTAATTACTACCCCATCTGCCCCTCCCAAAGCTCCCACTCCTATGGTCTCTATCATCCCAACACCATCATCCCCACATATATCCACCCCCTTCCTATTTCTCAGTGCTCAGAAAAAAAATGGAAGTACTCCAGCTACTCAGGAAAGCAGTCCCTTACCAAATGTGTTGTCATCTAGTGGAAAGCCACAGAAATCCAGGAACAAAACTAAGAAGTCCAAAAAGACTTCTACTCCCACTGATCTTGCTTAAGATGACATTGCAATTCAAGGTTTTCAAAAAAGAGGCACTTTTGCCCCTTTTTACACAGACACTTATAAATTCCACTCCCATGAAAAATTTAGAAATAAATTTCAACCTCTGGAGAATCTTCCTCAATCAATGCATGACCTTATTGAGGGTATGGTTCCCTCTGTACATTCTCCAGCTGGTTCAGACAAGAGTATAAACTCCTCAGAAGAGCTGGTAAGCACAGCTCAGGTATCTGCCCCTACTCTTCTCAAAAGAACAAAAAGAAAATCCAGAAAAAATGCCTATAATGATCAATTGCATCAAGTTGCTTATTTGCTAAGATCTTCTACAAAATGCTCTAATAGTAGTCATTTATGATGAATACAACTTTAAAGATTAACATGCTAGTCTGGAACATTAGAGGAATGGATACTTCTATGACTAGAGTTGAGAGATTAATTATCTCTCATAAACCTGATTTGCTGTGTATTATTGAACCCCTACATGCTGACCATGAATGCTTTTCTTATATGCATACTCTTCATTTTGACAACTGCATGTTTTCTAGAACTGGACAAATCTGGCTGTTTTGGAAAAATAACATCACACTATCTGTAATTACTCATCACAGACAATTTCTAGCTGTTTCTATACATAGACATACCTTAAGAACTCCAATGGAAGGAGTCTTTGTCTATGGTTTAAGAACAAGGAATGGCAGGAAAGAGATGTGGGATGATTTAATCTCTTTAAGTCTGACAAATGCTATATATATATGTGATTTTAATGCATATAGGTCTATCTATGATTATAAAGGCCCCTCTGTACCCAAACTTGGAACCATTAAGGATTTTAATGATTTCATCCAAGCTTTGGCATTAGAGGAAATCCATACAGTTGGTAATCATTTTACATGGACTAATGCTAGCCTACATCCCACTATTGAAAGACTAGACAGAGGTCTAGCTTCATCACAGTGGAATATTAATTTCCCTTCTTCCTCCATCTTAGTTCTCAATAAAGAAACTTCGGACCACTATCCTCTCCTTCTTACAGTGGGCAGTCCTATTCCATCCACTCCTAGATCCTTTAGGTTCCTAAACACCTGGTTTAAAAGACTCGAATTTAAAGAGGTGTTAAAGAACAATTGGAGCCCCCATAACTCTGAAAAAGGAATGACTGGTTTCTTTCTTAAGCTCAACAGACTTAAAATGTTTCTGAAATATTGGAATAGAGAGATTTTTGGTAATATTAGCAATAATGTTATCAAAGCGGAAGAAGTACTTAGGCTACAAGAAATTAACTATGAACTTAACCATAATGATTTTGAGCTATCCAAACTAAAAGATGCAAAAACTATTTTGAACCAAGCTTTAAAGGAGGAAAATCATTTCTAGAAACAAAAAGCCAAAATTAAATGGCTTAAGGAAGGTGATGAGAACACTGCATTTTTTCATAAGTCTGTCAAAGAATGGAAAAGTAGGCTGAGCATTACAAAAATCCAAAACTCTCAAGGAGTATGGATAGATGATAATACTGAAATTGAACAAGAAGCCTGCTCTTTCTATGAATCTCTTCTTACAGCTGACACACCTCCCTCTTCCCCTTTCCTCTCACATTTTCTTACCCATATCCCCCATCTGATCACCCCTGAGGATAATGTAATATTGAATAGCTCTGTCTCTGTGGAAGAGCTTAAAACAGTGGTATTTAATCTGAATAAATCCAGTACTCCTGGTCCAGATGGCTTCACAACCTATTTCTACATTAAAGCTTGGGAAATAATCTATGATGACCTCCTCTCTGCTGCAAATGATTTCATGATCAATCCCATTATCCCTCAAGGTATAGCCAGTACATGGATTACTATAATTCCAAAGAAAGAGATCCCTATCTCTTTTAATGATTATAGACCCATCAGCCTATCCAATGTCTCCAATAAGATTTTTTCAAAAATATTAATGGAAAGACTAAAACCTCTCATGCCTAAATTGATATCTCATCATCAATCTGCTTTCTTAGCCAATAGGGATATTTCTGACAATGTCCTATACCTTAGAGAGATGATGAGATTTATAAACAACAAAGGAAGAGGCACAAACTGTATTCTTAAGCTTGACCTTCAAAAAGCTTTTGACAGAGTGAGCTGGCCATTTCTGAGTTCTGTCCTTTCTAAATTTGGTTTTAATGGGATATTTGTGCATGCTATTTTGAAGAACCTATCACAGGCTTGCTTCTCAATACTGATAAATGGAAAACCAGTGGGCTTCTTCAAGGCTACCAGAGGAATCAAACAGGGAGACCCCTTATCCCCTTTCTTATTTAATCTCTTTTCGGAAGCATTCACTAGGTCTCTGGCATATGTTTATGAAATAGGAAAAATAGATTACTTCAATATTCCCATCAATTCTATTCCTATATCTCATCTGACATATGCTGATGACACCATCATATTTTTAAAAGCTAACAAATCAAATCTTACAACTCTCAAGTCCTTTCTTGTTGTTTTTGAATACATCTCTGGTCAAAAAATCAACTTTGAAAAAAGTGAAATTTTCTATAGCAAGCATGCATCTGTACATTCCATTAATCTCATCAAGTCCATTTTGGGTATGAAAATAGGAACATATCCTTTCAGATATTTAGGTTGTCCTATTTTTAGTGAAAAATGCTCAAATCTCACTTTCAACCTGTACTAGAAATGGTTAACTCTAGGTTGAATAGTTGGAAAAATAGATGGCTTTCTGCTGGGGGGAAACTGACTCTCATTAAATCATGCATCTATTCCATACCCCAGCACATCTGGGATGTTTTCGATCCTCCAAAACTGATCATTAAGTCTCTGGAGAAGGCAATTTCATCTTTTTTCTGGGAGAAAATGGATCAGAAGGACAAAAATAAGTGGAGGAAATGGAGTGACATGTGCTATCCTATTTCTGAAAATGGATTAGGAGTTAGATCCCTCCACCATAGTAAAAACCTTTTCAGTTAAACTATGGTGGAAATATCAAAAGGCACAAGCCCCATGGACACTTTTCCTTGCCTCTCTTCCAAACTCATCTAAAAAATCCCAGACTTGGAAGAGAATCTGCAAGATAGATGATTTTGCATCCTCTCAGATTAAAGTTATCATAGGAAATGGATCATGTAGTTTCTGGAATTCTACTTGGTCAGGGAATTTTCCCATTATTGATCTAGTAGATCCAAGTTTAACTAACATCCGAGAAGTTTGTACTGTTGAGCATTTTGTCCTCAATAAGGAGATTTATATCCCATCTATTGCCCCTCTGATTCAGAACACTGAAACTATCTCCTTTCTACAGGATATCAGACTCTTTCCAAGCTTGGATGACAGACTGATCTGGAAACCAGATGTAATGGGTAATTTCACATTCAAGTCTGCCTACCAACTTCTCAGGCCAAAAAAAAGGTATAATCCAGTTATTGTCAAAAATCTGGTGTACAAGATCACCAAAAAAGGTATCAGTTTTTATGTGGAGACTTTTCCACACTTTACTGCCTTTTGATGACATACTCAAATGGTCTGGTTTCTGCCTTCCTTCGAAATGTCCTTTCTGCAACACTGCTAATAGCCTTGATCATTTTTTCAATAGTTGAGTACTGCTATGTATGTATGGAAAGAAATCCATTCTTTCCTATGTATTGGTAACCCCATGTTTCCATCCTTATGGTCTAGATTGGCTGGTTACTGGTTTTTCAAATGTCTCACACCACTGCACACACTATTGGTCAATCTTGTTCCCTCCTTTGTATGTTGGGTGCTCTGGAAAGCCAGAAACAAAAAGTTTTTTGATGAAATCACTCCTTCTCCTCAGCATATTGTTAAGGAAACCAAAGAAATGATCTATAATGCTTTCATTTTTAAACCTTTTTACCTGTCCAAGGACCATGACATTGATATTGCTAATACAGGGGTTCTTCCTAAATGGTTGAAACCTCCAAAGCCAAATATAGTCAAGGTCTCTTGGAAAAAACCCCCAAGTGGAGTTAAGGTAAATGTGGATGCTGCTTGGGATTCATTATCAAACAAAGTGGGGATTGGTATCATTTTTAGAAATTCTAGAGGTGATTTTGTACATGCTAGATGCTGCTATTCCAAAGCCTTATCCCCTTTAGAAGCTGAACTCAAAGCTATCAAATTAGGAATTCACATTGCACACTCTCTACACCTCTTCACTTTTAGGCTTGAATCTGATTGTTTGAATGCTGTCAAAATGATACAGAATCCATTCAAAGCCCATTGGAGAGTTTCAAATATTGCACATCATGTTAACTGCTATCTTTTCCCTGCTATAATCACTCATACTCTTAGGCAAGGTAACCAAGTAGCAGATTTTCTAGCAAAACATGCACTTAGAAATCATTTTTCTGGTGATCTAAGTTTGAACACAATGCCCCAATCTGCTAGAGGTGCCCTTTATCTTGACAAACAAGGTTTACCTACTTTAAGAATTATGGAATAGATGCTACTGATTTAATTTTATATTTTGCAGGTCTCTATCAGTGGAAATCTTCAGCATGTTCCTGCTATTTCAGATGATCACAACATGTGGTCTCACTGCTACACTCTGAGCTGCACCCGACTGCCTCAAAAACTGCTTCAGTTTTTCAACATGGTGCTGACATATATAATCCTGGGAAGGAAATAACATGAGGAAGTTTCCTCCATAGGCTGACTAGTGTTTCTGTGTTTGCTCATGAAAACACTGACAAGCAAGTGGAGTGGCTCTTCCTCAGTTTCTGTTATCTTCCTCCCCCCTTTTTTAATTTTTTCTGTAATCTAGAATGAACAGCTTAGTCTTCTTCATTCTTTTTGAAGGCATCCACTTGTGCCTTGTATAGTGTATAACTACACCATAGTTTCCTAGCTTTTAGGTTACTATGTTCTAGGTTGCACTGAGCCATATGGCTTTTGTTTGCAGCTTTTGTATCTCTTTTTCTCTTTCAGTTATTTCATATGGTATGGGGAAGCCTATATACTCCCCCCACCAACGGTGGTTCATCTTAAAAAAAAGGAGCTCTAGATGGAACAACTATAGATGCAGTTGTTGGTGATGAATAAGGTGTACCATTTTTCACTCGCAAGGGTAAAAAATGTTGGAATTGCTTGGCACTATGTTCTTTTGATCAAATCTTCACATATATTCATGTGGGATGGGAAGAAAGTGCCCACGACACAACAGTGTGGAGAGATGCATTGGGTAACCCAGAATTCTGTTTTCCTCATCGGCCGGAAGGTAATATTTCTAATTTACACCAACTTACCTAATAAATAATAATGTATAACGTATTTACGTATTGGTCAATTTGTGTAGGAAAATATTATTTGGTAGATTCGGGATATCCAAACACCCTTGGATACTTGGCTCCATACAGTGATGGAATAAGCCGAAGGCATCTACCGCAATTTAGAACCGCACCACCTCGAGATATGAAGGAAATTTTAACAAATGACATTCTTCTTTAAGAATGAAAGTAGAAGAAGCTTTCGGTCAGTTGAAGAGTACTTGGAAAATCTTAAAAAGAATGCCCCAAACTGACATTGATTCCCAAAAAGAAATAATTGTTGCATGTTTCACACTTCATAACTTCATTCGAATGCAAAAACGAGACATTCCTGTGTTAGATCATCCTGAGGGTGAAGGAAGTAGTGATTCAGGTTTGTACGCTGATGATCGAAAAACTGCTATGAACGAAATGCGTGAGAGTATTGCCTTACAAATTTGGCATTCAGGAGGTGGTGATTTAGAAAGTGATGTTGGTGAAGATGAATCATTAGATGATAGCGATTAGTAGTTGTAAAGTTCGTAGACTTAATTGGCTAATTTATGGAAAGTGATGTTCCAACATCAACAGACGGAGTCATGTTTGGAACATCGATTTATATCAGCACAGAACAGAAGTTGCGGACAGATTGATAACAACACAGGGTTTAATTATGGTATATGGATATGGAGGAATATTACTGCGTGTATTATTTATGGAATAAATACAGTCCATGTCCAATGTTATTTATGGAATAAATACAGTCCATATCCATCTCCAATTCGGAATTATTTATGGAATATTTGTAGAGATTTACTTGGATTAGGAAAAGGAAATTCTGCTATATTTAGAGAGTTGGAGATATTCAGGATTCTACTTTCCAAGATTTATGCGATCTGATTCAGAGTTATTATGGAAAGAGAATTCTTCAGCCGTGCTAACTGATGGAAGACACGACTCTGCGCTATAAAGAGGACAGCAGCTGCAACACTCAAACTGACCGCTTTTATTCAAGAACAATTCTGCACCCAGAATTGGCTAGAGCAGTAATAGGCAGCAAGGTCCATTAGAACTTCATGATACCTACTCTGGGACATGGAAGTTTAGTACTGTAATCACACGCCATAAAAAGCTCCGGGAGGGGGTGATCCAGCGTCAACGGGAGTTGAGACCGGTGGGAATCGGTTAAGGCGGATTGGCAGCAAGGGATTTGCAAATCCACATATAGAGTTGTAAAGATAAGTTATTGTATAAACTGTATCTTTGACATACTAGTGGATGATTACATTACTGGGCTTGGCCCCGCAGACGTAGATGCGATGCATCGAACTGTGTAAACAATTGCATGTGTCATTTACTTTCTACACTTTACTTTATTTCATGTTGGAACATCATGATAGGCAGAACTAGTTGAATAGCAATTGTTTGGAGTTACGTAGATAGAATTTCAATTGGTATCAGAGATGAGTCTCCTTTTGTTTATCCTCTTGCGAGGTTGGTGAGATCAGATCTATCTACGATGTCAGGAAGTGAAGGCGGATCTGTGACGAGGCCTCCCATGCTACATGCTGACAACTATAACCTATGGAAGACCAAAATGATGATCTTCATATCCCAACTGGATGATGAAGCTTGGAGCTCTATTGAGACAGCCTGGTCTGCACCCACTGTAGTAGTTGATGGAGCAGCTGTACCAAAACCTCAGCCCTGGACTGATGCAGAGAAACTTTCCAAGAAGTTGAATAACAGAGTATTGAATGCTTTGTTTATTGGGGTTGATGATGAGCAGTTTAGGATCATTCATGGCTACACTACTGCTAAGGCTGCTTGGGATGCTTTGGAAGCACATCATGAAGGGAACAATCCAATCCGTATGAGAAGGTTGGGCATGATCAGAACTGAATTCGAGAATCTGAGGATGGGCGAGGATGAATCTGTGAATGATTTCAGTGTAAGGATAAGGGAGCTCACACACAAAGCTTTCCAGTTTGGGAAAAAGTTCAGTGATAAGAAACTTGTTGACAAAATGCTGAGGTCACTTTCTCACAAGTTCGACAGCAAGATCTTTGGCATGCATCCGAATATTGACTGGGCTACGGTCACCTTTGACGAGATTGTGGGAGAACTCAGAGCTGCTGAAATGCATCTGAATGATGGAGTTGAGCTTCCCAGAAAAAACTTGGCCTTTACGAGTTCGGTTATGAATACTCATAAATCGAATCATGTAGGAACATCGGTTGAGAAATTCAGTGAGACTGATGATTTGGAACTAGAGGGAATGGACCAACAGCATGTGGCGCTGATGTCAAGAAACTTTGAAAAACTTCTGAAATGAAGTAATGAGAAGAGAGGCTTCTACAACAAACCCTACCAAGCAAAAGTGAGGGAGGAGTCCACTCGAGCACCTGAAGGATCAAAACATGCTGGAAAATTGCAATGCAAGGAATGTGATGGATACGGGCACATAAGGGCTAATTGTGCAAATCTTAATTCTACTGTGGAAAAAGCTTACAATGCTACATGGAGTGATGAAGAAGAAGAAGAAGCCCAGAAAAGTGAGAATCAGTTTGTTTCGTTTGGTGCTAGAATTGAGGAGATTGAGGAAACACCTGTGCTGGAAGAAAATTCTGTTTCATGTTCCGACATCATAGTTATGGAGGATATGAGTGAAGATGTGACAGTCAATAGTTCGGTTCCATCTGATGTGAGGACTATCAGGAACAAGGTTGAGGACTTAATCCGTGGTGCCATTATAGATGAGGAAACTATTGAGGATCTGGACTTGCAGTTGAAAGCCATGACCAAGAAAGCTGCAGATGCTGAAACTATGAATAAGACACTGAAGCAGAAGTGGTCAACAATGTCAACAAGAGTGAAAAATGCAGAAATCTCCCTTGAGGTCACTAGTAGAAAGCTGGAAATTATGACCAAGAGAGTTGAGTCAGCTGAATCTACTATCCAGAAACTAAACAAAGGGACTGCACAGTTGGATGACCTGCTTGGTATGGGGAAGAATGCTGGAAACATATTTGGCCTAGGCTATGAGCAAAAGACTAAACTTAAGCAACCAGTGATCACTAAGGATCCACTAGCCCAGAGAAATGATATGAGAATCTCATTTGTACCTAAAGGAACAGTTGTCCAGAAACATGTACCTAATCAACCTGAAGGATGGAAGGAAACCAGAAAAGCTCCTACAAAGTGCTGTGAGTATTGTATGATGCAGGGTCATTGCGATCACCAATGCAGAAGACTACTTCGTGATATTATGTTTGGAAAGCAGTTCTCGTCATGTCCCAACATGGAACCAACCATGCGAACCAAGCTGACTAAAAAGGTATGGGTTCCGAAATCTCCAATTAACTGCTTTGTTGTTCATACCTGTCTTAGTGCATACTCCAGAGATACTTGGTATTTTGATTATGGATGTTCAAGACACATGACTGGGTCTCGCAAGCTTCTGTCAAATGTGAGTCCATTTCATGGGATGGTGAAGTTCGGTGATGGGAAAGTCAGTAAAGTGATTGGCAAAGGTGAACTGTAGATCAAGGATCTACCCACTTTTCACAATGTCCTACTTGTGGAGGACTTGACTGCAAATCTGATCAGCATCAGTCATTTGTGTGATAACAAGTTGACTGTGCATTTTGATGATACGAAGTGTACTGTTCGAAATGGATCTGAAGAAGTGTTTACTGGAGGAAGATCATCAGATAACTGCTATGTTCTTGATCAAGATATCACGTGTCTTATGTCCAAGACTGATCAGTCTGTTTTATGGCACAGATTTATGGCACCTCGAGTTCAGACTCCCTCTGGAACCTCTCCTTCTGGAATCTCACCGATAAGTGATAGCACTGTTTCAGACACTAACGTATCATCTGCTCAGCCTCAACCTCAAGATACAGTTTCTAATCCGGCATCCGATGTTCCAACATCATCCACTCCTTCTACCCCGGTTGGAAAGATTCACAATACCAGGAATCAAGCTCAGTTGGACTATGCTCAGCTGAACAAAGGAATACATGTTACTCGCTCACATATGGCTCAATGTTTTATCTCACTGGTAGAACCAAAGAATCACAAGGAGGCAGTTCTGGATGAGTATTGGATTGCGGCTATGCATGAAGAATTGGCACAGTTTGAACGAAATGATGTATGGACTCTTGTTCCTCGACCCCCAGGCATAAATGTAATCGGGACTAAGTGGATTTTCAAGAATAAATCGGATGCTGAAGGCAATGTCACACGGAATAAAGCCAGACTGGTTGCTCAAGGCTATACTCAGGTAGAAGGGATTGACTTTGATGAGACCTTCGCTCATGTTGCTCGGTTGGAATCAGTTCGTATTCTGTTAGCTATGTCCTGCATACTACACTTCACCTTGCATCAAATGGTTGTCAAAAGCGCATTTCTGAATGGCGTGGTAAACAAGGAGGTGTATGTCGAACAACCTAAGGGGTATAAGGATCTACGTAGTCCGAAAGAATCACCGAAAGCTTGGACTATGCGACTCAGGCACTCTCTTGTCAAACAGGGCTATCGTCGAGGGGGAGTCGACTGCGCTTTTGTCGGTGCTCGTACTTGATGTATACATCCTTATATTCTGTATAGTTGTTATTTATTTCTCATAAAAATAAAACACAAAAATAGTAGTATTGGTCCTCGATGGTGCAACATGCTTGAGTTATGGATATATGGTTTTACTGATGTTGCCACATGAGTGACAACTGGAGATGCAAGGAGTTATTTTGGGCTCGATTGTATTGTATTCTGTGAAGATGTTTGAGTCCGAGGTAAGAGGATTGACAGCAACAACAAGGATTTCAATACCTTAAATGCCCAGCTTTGTCTTATAAGGGTTCGATTTAATTGTTGCGGGTTGTGCATGAGCATGGATATGATTTTCTTTGGATTCACTGTTCAAATCCCAATGCACCGGCCCTCTATGTTCTGTTCAGAGTGTATTTGAGTCGTGATAATGGTAAGAACTCTGAGTTGTTGAAGTAACAAGGAGTTGGTATTGACTTGAGTGTGGATGCTGATGTTGCAACGTCAGAACAACCTGGAGGTGCTGGAAAGGAGTATTGATGAGGAAGTTTTTATACTTATATCTGCACAAAGCACTTCTAGACAACAGAGGATGAGGAAGAAGATCAGATCAAGGATTTAAAGCCAAACTGAGAGGTGAATGCATATTCAAGTTCTAAGTTCTACACCGAGGATTTCTAAAGGAACATGATTGTGGAGCGATGTGATAGCTTATAGAAGGTTGAGGAATCTGGTCTCTAACATGTGTCCTCTAAGATGTCATGGCCTTATGTGTGTGATTAGCAAGTAACTCAGAAGTTTTCCCCCGACAGTTACTGTGCTATGTGGTAGTAATGAAGTAATGAAATATATTATTTTTGAGAAGATGGTGCTTAGGCAGAGAAAGGCGTTACAGATATGATATACATGAACCAGAGCTAATTCGTTCGATGGTTTTGATGTTTCAAAGAAGATGTTACTTTTTGAGGTTAGCGCTGAAGTTGGTCATGTTCCAACGTTAGAACATCTTAATGATTGGTTGGTGGACATACACTGCATCGTGTTGAAACATCCATAGCTACTACTCATAGTCCTCTCGTATCGGATACTCTGGTCATGGATCACAAGCACAACTGAAATTCGTGAAACAAGATCTACAACGAGGACTCTAAGAATATCCTAATCTGCATTCATCTAGGTATTTTGTTGATTTTATGGATTGTATATGCATGAGTACTTTGGTGCAGTTGGTTTATTGGTGAAAACTGTGAAGGATTGAAACTGCCTTAAGTAGAGCTTCACATTTGAGAACGAGTTCTAGTTCATCTTGGTGATGTTGGACTGCTTTGCTCTTGTATTGATAGTTTGAACTGAGCAACTTTTTGGTTATGAATGATATTAAGAACTCAAAAGGCGTTGACCATGGTGACCTGGTTGAAACAACCAGTTCTGTACCTGGTGACGTTGAAACATCAGTTTGTGCACAGAGTGAATCAGCTCAAGGTATTCTCAAGGAGATTGAAGCTAATGTGTCTATTTGGACTTTAACTAAGTCTTATTGTTTAGATCAAATCCCACACCGAATACATCAGGTATTTGTTGACTCTTGAAGATTAATCTTGATTGATGTTTCGGTGGACGTCTGCTATGCAAACTGTTTGTTTTTCTTTGGGATCCGTTATTTGAATTTCTAGGGATCTGTGCCTATGTGGTAAGATCATTCTGGTTTGTTGGAGAATTTTCTACTGTACTGAAATCTGTTTATTTCCGAGATATGACTGGATCACTGAACATGGCTTAGAGATGAGAAACAGAGAGGATTCTGAGGTAGAAGTCAGGGGAGCCACCTATGTTCTGAATGAAGATTTGGATGTGACTTGAGTGACAGAAGTGAAGTATCTTGACATTGCAACATGATGGTATTCTGGATGCACAATTGGCGTTGTTGATGTTGCAATACGGGTAAGTATGTTGGGCCCAGTTGGATTTTATTCTAGAAGAATGTTGGGCCAGAATAATTTTTGCACTCAGTAAGTATGTCTCTTGCTCTTCAATCATTACTCCAACACAACCTCATTGCAGCTCTCAATGACTCTTCGATTTGTTAGAAGACTTCTTCCGCTGCTATGAGTGCTTGCAAGGAATTTCACAGAGAATAACCACCATCACAGTTCACTTGTGGAAGCCACAAACTCAAGGTTGTACACTTTCTGAAATCCTAGGCGTCACTACTTGAGTTGGCTATCTTTGGCTGAGGTTGAATCTGTTTCACTGCTGAGGTGAATGTAGTTGTATGATTGGTTGTCCTAAGGGTGAGACCTTCACGAGTTTAGGGGGAGTATCATTGTTATTTGAGAAATGGATATCAGTATTGATGTTGGGACATCATCTGTGACTGATGCCCCTGAAGGGAATAGTAGTGATGTGACAACATCATCGTACGCATACATGGAACTCAATGTTTCCCCTGCACTTTCATATGAAGCAGTTGGCTGGTATGAAGTTTGAAGCATTCAGTTTTACAGTACGTGTCAAGTGTTTGGGATGCAGTGTCAAACTTTGGCGAGTATAATAAGGGAGTGACTTATGGTAATGATGTTCTTATATGGATGACAAATGTGGAGTATCAGCTACTGGTTCCATTCTGATGATCTAATATGCCATACAGTGTTGTTAACTTGATGGGATATGTGTTTCGAGATGATATGATTTCTTCAATCCCAATGAAGAGCATGGTGTTGGATCTGGTTGAGATTGCGTTTGACAAGTTTTATGAGCAGAAGTATCTGAGGCATCCGTATGGACTTAATGCACAGGGGTCTGAATCGTTCGGTGCAAATGCTATTGAAATCCATGTTCCAACATCGGTGTTGGGTCTGATCAACCAGAATTAATTTTCCCTCTCATTGTTGTCTCTTGAGCTATTTTTGTCTGCACACAGTGGTTGTATTTCTGGATTAAAGTGTCACATGTCACTAATATGACTAGAGACATGGGAAAGCTTTTGTATTGCACTAGAACAAGAAGAGTGTTCGCTCTTGGCATGGTGTTTTTTGAAGCATATGCACTGCCAAGTTTATCAGGATAAGAGATGGTACACTCTTTACTGTTGTTCTCAAAGAAATGGGAGTTGAGGTTACTTCTTCCGATGAGTTAAAGGCAGTCGATACATTGAATGAAGAGTGCTGCTAGAGTGACTGTTATATATGGCATATTGCATTTCTGCTGAGGTAAACTCTATATCTATGCCATTGTAGTTGGGAATTTTCTGTTGAGTGTATGCAGCTCTTGAGGATGCTAGAACCTGTTTGGAATTGTGGTTTTGATGACGTTTTTGAATAGCAGAGTTCCAGTAATGATAGCAGCTCTAAATGAGCTCAAGTATCTTGGATATTTGATGTTTAATCTTGCCTCTATGGAGTTCTTTTGAGGGCCTTTGGCATATTCATGGCCCCAGGGAGAGAATTTTGGATGATGTTGGATACTGTGTTTTGGGATGACTGTATTTTGTTTCCTATTTGTCATGGTACTATTTGCTGGAATTCGTGTGCTGAAAAGTTGATGGCTGTTTGAACTAGTTGTATTCTAGAACTCAGGGGGAGTTATATGTTTTGAACTAGTTGATTCTGATACTCAGGAGATGTTTGTGTCTTATGATTTATTGCCTGGGATTTCTATCAGTCTATTATGTCATCCAAAGTTTATTGGGTCCACAAATTGCCAAAGGGGGAGATTGTAAAGTCCGTAGACTTAATTGGCTAATTTGTGGAAAGTGATGTTCCAACATCAACATACGGAGTCATGTTTGGAACATCGATTTATATCAGCACAGAACAGAAGTTGCGGACAGATTGATAACAACACAGGGTTTAATTATGGTATATGGATATGGAGGAATATTACTGCGTGTATTATTTATGGAATAAATACAGTCCATGTCCAATGTTATTTATGGAATAAATACAGTCCATATCCATCTCCAATTCGGAATTATTTATGGAATAAATACAGTCCATATCCATCTCCAATTCGGAATTATTTATGGAATATTTGCAGAGATTTACTTGGATTAGGAAAAGGAAATTCTGCTATATTTAGAGAGTTGGAGATATTCAGGATTCTACTTTCCAAGATTTATGCGATCTGATTGAGAGTTATTATGGAAAGAGAATTCTTCAGCCGTGCTAACTGATGGAAGACACGGCTCTGCGCTATAAAGAGGACAGCAGCTGCAACGCTCAAACTGACCGCTTTTATTGAAGAACAATTCTGCACCCAGAATTGGCTAGAGCAACAATAGGCAGCAAGGTCCATTAGAACTTCATGATACCTACTCTGAAACATGGAAGTTTAGTACTGTAATCAGACGCCATTAAGCTCCGGGAGGGGGTGATCCAGCGTCAACGGGAGTTGAGACCGGTGGGAATCGGTTAAGGCGGATTGGCAGCAAGGGATTTGCAAATCCACATATAGAGTAGTAAAGATAAGTTATTGTATAAACTGTATCTTTGACATACTAGTGGATGATTACATTACTGGGCTTGGCCCCGCAGACGTAGATACGATGCATCGAACTGCGTTAACAATTGCCTGTGTCATTTACTTTCTGCACTTTACTTTATTTCATGTCGGAACATCATGATAGGCAGAACTAGTTAAATAACAATTGTTTGGAGTTACGTAGATAGAATTTCAGTAGTATATGTAATTTGTAATATTATTGGAAGTACTAATATGTTTGCAACAGTTGTAAACTATTTATTTATAAGTTTGGTTTACCAATACGAAATTGTTATTTATATATATTTGAAAAATGATTAATAATTATGAAACTATATATTTGAAGAATGATTAATTCGTATTTCCAAAAGAAAAATTATTCCTATTTTTTTTTTTAAAAAAATTATAACAATTCATGTATGTGAATAGTGACAAGTGCTGAAACGTGCTGAAAATAAGCTGAAGGGTGCTGAAGGGTGCTGAAGAGGTGCTAAAAGATGCTGAAGAGTGCTGAAATTTGCTGAAGGGTGCTGAAGGTGCTGAAAATAAGCTGAACTGAACATGGCCAATTATATACAGTTTCGGTTTATCTACTTATTATCTTTACTTAGGAATAATTAAATTGTATAGAATCTGAATTTTCATTATCATAAATTCTAAAAGCCTAATCCAAAATTCCGATAGCTATGCATAAAGAAGAACATTGAAGGGTATATATGTAAACTTGTTTATCATGCACGTCACATTTTCTGCTCTTTGTGACTGAACAATGTTGTCCACCACCAACTTCAAGAACAACTTGTTCGATCATCCTAAACAGGTAATAAGGATCTTCTGGATGCTTAAGAAAGAATATTGTCCCTTTAGAACATATAACATAAAAAGGTTGAAATCATATATATATATATATGACTTGATCGATAAGATGGTTTGTTTGATCTTAATATATATATATATATATATATATGACTTGATCGATAAGATGGTTTGTTTGATCTTAATATATATATATATATATATGCAACTTAACCAACCATTAATTAAGATATACACATTGTTTAATGCACGCTAAATATTTGTGAATATTGAACGTATCCATAAAATTCAAGAGTAGAATTTAACACCTGTTAATATATAGCAAATCTTATTTCACAAATGTCACTATAATTGAACCATAACAATAACACAAACAAAGTGCTAGCATGTAAAATTTCTTGTCATGTGCACGCACGGTGTAAATTTCTTGTGCAATGTAATTTTCCAATTAAACAGATACATGCTTAATATACATTATCGATCCCCAATTTACCCCTACTTCATCTTCCAACCTCTTTGGTTGATGGCTATCAATCTGCATTTTTGGCCACCGTGCTTAGCTACACCAGGCACCCTACCGCCACCTGCTTTCCCTCTATATAATTCTGCACCGGAAAACCGCGCTCAGCCACCCCGCCACCACCTGCTCGGCTGCTCCCCTAACCTAATGATATTTCTTACGTTTCCTTGGCTTCAAGGTCAATGAACAGGAGTCCAAATATGGTTCAGTTTCCTCGCCGTACGGCTTGGAAAAACGTTTCCTCGCCGTCAAAGTCCACTGTCAAAGTGGTAATATTAATAGAACATTGCATATATGGTTCAAAGTCCATGGACAGGAGTGCTCCATATAGTAATGTTACTGGTACTTTGAATGGTCCGTCCAGCTAGGGAAAACATTTCCTTGTCGGTGGAGAAAAGTGGAAATCATGAGAATAATGATCGTGTGGATACTGGCCGGAAACTCCAAGAGGGAAAAAGTCGATTGGCTCCTTTTCGCTGCCATTAATTTTATTGCCCAGGCTTGCTGTTGCTTTGATACAGAGATTATGGAGCGTCAGTGATGATGGTTTTGTTTTCCAAACCTTGCGTGAGTGATGATTTTGGCACTGTGAGTGATTATATTATTTCTGAGCACTGATTACATATATTGTTAGGATATCTTTTCACTTTCTTTCTGTTTGATTTCTAAATAATTAAAAATAATTGTATAATAGCCTTAAAATTTTCAAAATCAAGATGTATTACTATTAAAAAACGGTTGTAATAAAAAAATAATATAAAATTGCTTCATTGAGATATCTTTAACGCAAAAGCACGCTACACACCTTGGCCAACTCATCACGGAACTTATCCATTAAACTTGGGGGTCATTATCACAATTCACACATAAGATAAGAACACTCTAATACGCTTAGTCATTTACATTTTGCATAAGGTCCACATATTTAATTTCCCATATCACTGTGCAGTCTGTTTATAAAATTGTATTTATAATCAATAAAGATACAAAGAAAAAGTATAATATATGTACGTTTTAACGAACGAATGATTTAAAAGTAATATTTGGACAAAAAAAATACAATCAACTTGCTTAGAAAATTCAACAGTGACGAATTCTCAATTGAAATTTTTCTTAATTGGTCTCACTGAATAATCATACTTAATATATATAAAAGATCAGATATGGAAGTGAGAAGATCAACAATAACACTAAAATCTTGAAAAATCATGTCTAAAAAATCATATCTAAAAGTGAATATATCAAACATTTGTACATGTTCTCACAGGAAATCTTTCTCCAAACAAAATGATACTATTCAAGCTTATCTTATCTTGCGTATATTTGTACATCAATTTAATAATTAAATAGGAATATCATATAATTTACATTAGATAGATATCAAACTTCTTAAACAGATTCATAAAGTCAAATGGACAAACAATTTTGTCTATTTTTCTAATATTGTAAAACCTGCAATCTAAACTATAAATGCGAGGGTTCATTGTGAATTTTAGAATTTAACAATATTCATTAGGTTGATTTGTACTCTTTCCCATTGGCCCCACCACCTACCAAAACATACATTCCAGCGCCTTCTCAAACGAGAAAATTTCAAATAACTTTTCCACACAAATTTCTGGGAAAAAGCTTCAATTGTTCATTAATGCCGGGTACCAGATGCTGTGAAACTTCAGCCATGGAGCGTGTACTCTGGGCAGCTGTCTGCTGCGTGTACATGATAACAGTGGCGGTTGCCGCCACAGTACATCCATTTGCAGTAGTTGAAAAAGGGCCCATTTCCAGCATCTTTGATACTTCCATGTATGGTGTTCTTCAGCTTGACAATGGCCTCGCTAGAACTCCTCAGATGGGGTATGCTGTTTTTGTATCTTGCATTTTCATTTTTGGTTATTTGGGTGACCATAAAGTTTGCTTCTTTCTGGTCAACATGGTGCTTTGATTGCATTTTGTGGACTTATTGCTATCTGGTATTGCAGTTCATCGGCCAATTATATTGTTCTTCCCCAATTTATGTTTATTGAAGTAAACTTGTAGTAAATAGTGTGTTATAAACAAGCAGAAAAGGAATGGGATATGATTCTTTTGGATAATCTGATTTGAGTTGTTGGAAATGTAATTCTAATGTTTTGTGGATATGGGGCAGATGGAATAGCTGGAATTTTTTTGCCTGCAATATCAATGAGACGGTTATCAAGGAAACAGGTGGTGATGATTTGACTTTGTTATTGGATATGGTTGCTTGCTTAGATGGAAATCATCCTTAGACAGTGACTAGTACCTGGTTGACTCATTTTGGGAATTTTTTTACAGCTGATGCACTTGTCTCCACTGGTTTGGCTGGCCTTGGTTACGACTACATTAACATAGGTATGCCTATGTCCCCCTAGTTGGCTTTACATTGACATAAGGCCTGTAGAAGCACTAACTAATGTTCACCTGCAGATGATTGCTGGTCCAGTTGGTCTCGAGGTCTAGAGGTAAGATTGGAGCTAGGGCTGTAAACGAGTCGAGTCGAGCTCGAACAGACCTGTGTTCGAGTTCGTATTGCATGTTCATTTACGAGTTGAGATATTTTAGCTCGACCTCGATTCGTTTGCATTTTAGAAAGTTCGAGCTCGACTCGTGAGCTCCATAAAATATCGAGTTCGAACTTGAACTCGAGCTAGTTCGAGCTTGTTATAGCATTAATGAATAAAATTTAATTTATTTATATAAAATTATATATAAAAATAATATTCGAGCTGCTCGACGATATACGAGCTCGACGAGCTCGAGTTTGAGTTCGAACTGGTCAAATCGAGTTCGAAAACGAACTTTGACCGAGTTGTTCGCGAGTTGTTCACGAACGGTTCAGTTCATTTACACCCCTAATTGGAGCTATCCCTTACTAATGTTGATTTTGATAATAAAAAGAATATCAATGGAGCTCTTTTTACTTATATAAGCCAATTGTTAGTTAAAACAAAAGTAATATGATAGATTTGAATGTTGTGCAGGGTCAGTTACTTCCTGATCCTAAAACTTTCCCATCCGGGATCAAAGTTTCAGCAGATTATGTCCATTCTAAAGGGCTCAAGCTTGGTATTTACTCTGATGCTGGGTATGATCATTTTCCTAATCAGTGCGTATGGTAAAGTATGTTTCTGTTATCACACTAAAGCTATTGAATTTTTCAGAGTTTTCACTTGTCAAGTTCGCCCTGGATCACTTAACCATGAAAATGATGATGCAGCTCTCTTTGCCTCTTGGGTAAGCTTACCTCCACTGTAGGTTAAAATGCATAGCTTGTTTTATTTTAGGGTATCTTAGTTTCCCAAGGGATGGCTTGGAGTTGTTATATATGCTACTTAGAGCTTTACTTTTCTAGAGTCTTCTGCAGAGCAAAGCAATTACCCCCATCTTGTTCTTGTAGATTGCTATTCTTGCCTGCATACACTGTAAATTTGAATTCAGTGTACTGCATATTTTCTTTTAAACTTTTTGTTATGGCTTGCAATGGATAAAAAGTAAAAAGGTATAAATTTTACCCATCATCGTCAAAACTTTGAACGCTCCGGATAGATCAATATAAGTGTATGTTAATTTCTAATATTTTTTTTGTAAATGTGGGAACTAGCTACATGATTAATTGGTTTGTTTATATTTTAGGGTGTAGACTATTTGAAATATGACAACTGCTTCAACTTGGGTATCCCGCCACAGAAAAGGTTTTTATCTGTTCCTAATACTTATATGAATCTATTTGTAATGAATATGTTTAATATTATGGTTCTTTTATTTCAGATACCCACCCATGCGAGATGCCCTAAATAAAACTGGACGCACAATATTCTACTCTTTGTGTGAATGGTGATCATCAGTTTCCTTGCTTGTTTATATAATCCTCAGTTTTCTGAAGAGGGACATTGAATTACCTCTATTTACATGGCAGGGGTGTTGAGGATCCGGCATTGTGGGCAGGCAAAGTTGGGAATAGCTGGAGAACTACTGATGACATCAATGACACATGGGCAAGGTACATATTTGTTTCTGTTAAGCCGACTTTACAAAAGAATTTGTCAATATTGATGGAAAAAATTTCAAAAGGGTTTTTTTAGTACCTTCATAGTAAGCTGAGTTTACAATTAGAACATCATTTAGATGCTGAAACCCAATAAATAAATTAGAGACTTGCTCAAAAGCGTTTATGTTTATTCAGTAGGTTATGAGACAAAGGGGGTTAGATATAAATGAGAACTATTACCCGGACTAATCAAGTTTCAATTCAATTCTTTTGTACAAATACTTGCTTTAAGACGTGAATGCTAATTAAACTTCTGAACTTTGTATTATAGCATGACGACTATAGCTGACCTTAATGACAAATGGGCAGCATATGCTGGACCTGGTGGATGGAATGGTAGGAAAAATTATCGGATTCTTACCAATTCCAAACAAAGTTATTTTCCTGATATTTCCACTGTGAGCTGTGCTCATCTTTTCTCCCTTACATAGTCAAGTAATCTTCTGACAGATCCTGATATGTTAGAGGTTGGGAATGGGGGTATGACATACCAGGAGTATCGAGCACATTTTAGCATTTGGGCATTGATGAAGGTTGCTGTCCTGATAATTTCACTCCTTTTTGACTTTCTAGTTAGTAATGAGCTATGACATATGCTATGAGTCATCTACTGCAAACTTATGCTGTGAAATTTTAATTGTTCTTGTTATAGTTTGTTGTTAGTCACCTTCCACCCTGTATGATATGTTCGGTGCGAGATATTTTGTATGATCTTTGAAATGATCTTCGAATTGCTTGCAGGCTCCCCTTTTGATTGGTTGTGATGTGAGGAACATGACTGTTGAAACATTTGAAATTTTATCCAATAAAGAGGTTATTGCCGTAAATCAGGGTAAGATAGTCACTTTTATCAACTCTATGTGTTGCTTTATGTTGATGAAAAGTCGGAACTTTATTAAATGCTCATTATAGAACAATTGTGATTGATGCTCTCTGCAGACCCGCTCGGTGTTCAGGGAAGAAAAGTTTCTGCATCTGGAACCAACGGTTGCAGCCAGGTCTGATACTCTTTTGTGCTTCCATTCTTACAGAAATTTAGAATGCCTTAGTTTCTCTTACACCATTGAATTTTTTGAAGAATAGAGAGCATAAGTAGATCAATGCAAAGATTTTAATCCTTCTATTAGTTAAAAAAAATAGTTTTGTTAATATTTCATCATTGTTTAGCAAAATTAGGTTTGATCAAATTAGGGCAAAACTAGTTTTGTTCATATATGATATATCTGTAACTAGCATGTGACTGTTATAGGTTTGGGCTGGCCCTTTGTCTATGAAACGGTTGGTGGTTGTGCTCTGGAACCGTTGCTCAGAGCCAAAAAGTATCACTGCGAGCTGGCCTTCACTTGGACTTGAATCATCAACACCCGTGTCTGTAAGAGACTTGTGGAAGGTGATTAAACTCAGAACGAACACTAGTTTCATTATTATTCTTCAGTATTTTTAATATGATTCCATCAAAGCCATTGAGTAATTTGCTTGGACTGATTGCAGCATGAAGATGTTTCAATGACGAAGGTGGCATCATTTAGTGTTAGAGTTGAAGGTCATGCATGTGAAATGTTTGTTTTCAGTCCTCACACGGTTACTCATTCTGCCATCTGATGAACTTCAGCCGCCATTGGCATATACTTAGATTTGTCATTTTTCTCCCCTCTCATGACAAGAATAGGGTGTATAGTTTTTCCCCCATTTATCCTCATTTTTAGAGTAAAACCAAACACTCTGTATCAATACTTGCATAATAAATAATACACTCCTATTTTTTATAACGTGCAGTACTGATTTTGAATGAAGATTCATGTTAAATTAACATACAGTATGACATAGAGAGCAAACATATACACAAACATCAAAAACTGATTCACTGGTTGCAATACACCCCTACCAAATCTATCAAGAATAAGCAGGATTAAGAGTCCCAAGCTTCACCATATTTCCACTCGCGAAACCTCAAGAACACGCGATACACTACTTATAGTAAGCCAACCACTGTACAAGAATGATCCGAGTTTTTTTATCCGATCAACGCCCTTTCCCCGTATTACATTTCTTGACAGAACCCGGCAAAACGTTGCACCCCCAAACATTCCCTTGCTAGGTCATTCGTCCTTTCGGGATATCACACTCATTGGCCAGCAAACTAACATATCAGCACAACCAAGCCATGGCTTTAAGGCTCATCACCCCCTCCTTACTCTTACAGGTTCTCGACGATTCAATGGTCTGAAATGAGCAATCCTACAGCAGAGTAAACGTTTTGTTTTTATCATTGCCGGACCCGGTTTTGTATGAGTGCAACATCGCACCATGTTCACATTTCTGAGCTCAGTCTTCCTTTTATTTTATTTTATGTTCTTCCCTTGTTTTGGTATTTCCTAATGCACTGAACGTGTTTCAATCCTAGTGTTTTTCAGGGCAAATGCAAACATGGCAAAGCAAGTTAACTTAATACCTGAATCTCTTAGATGTTATTGGTGTGGGAAACTGATCCGCAGGTGTAATCTTTCGTGACAGGCGCTGCTCTTTCTTTCTTCATCTCATTCTTCGGCATCAATTCTTTTCTGCAGATTCTCTTTTAGCCTCCTTATCCTCATCTGGTCATAGCGCTCTATGAGATCCTCCTCTTGGCTTCATCGAGCTGCATCTGGATGTATTCTATCAGATTATCATCGTCAACAGCCCTCTTTCGCTTCAACAGCACTGGCATGATCCGGCGAATGACTATGCGTCGGCAATCAATGAAGAATGATTCTTTTCTGAATGAAGGATGAGAGAGATAATGAATGTGATTTCTGAGTGTTGGTAGAGGCTCCTTTCTCAAACCAAGTCGGGTTTGGGAAATGATTAGTATTTTAAGTCGGTTTCGGAATAGTTAGGTTTAAACAGGAGGGGTTTTAGTTTTGTTCAAAATTCGTGGTCGGGTTTCTCAGGCCCCATTCACAGTTTCAATACAACATCCACAATTTATACGCAAGGGTAGAGAGGTATTCAAATACTAACAAAAATAGCTGCAAATGCACTTTGAGCAAATTTGGAGTAGTATATGCAAACTTTAGGAACCATTTAAGCAACGCTTACAAGTTACAACACAATTTAAGTTGTTGCTGTCATACTGTAATATGGAAAATTTGAGATGTGCACATAACACATTTTATTTGCCAACCAAGGAAAAAGGGTTCGATACCCGGCTACTTCTCTCTCTGCAATCAAGGGCATTCTTTCTCGTACACTTCAGCTGCATACTTCCAGTTCATCACCTTCCACACGTTCTTCAAGTAATCCGGCCTCACGTTCTTGTACTGCACCCAACAAACAGATACACAGAACATGCTTAGTATTCAAAACATCTAATTTGGAGAGACTGAAACTGAGCAGCTCCGAGCAACGTCAAAAATATATAACTGAAACTTATAAAGGTACAGAAGTAACAAATGAGATGTATTAACCTGTAAGTAGTATGCATGCTCCCATACATCAATACCAAGCAGAGGAACCAAACTGGATCCTTTAGTGAGGAGAGGATCCTGTAAAGGAAGAAGTGAGAAATGAATAAGAGTATATGCTACTGCAGACGACTACAGTGCATCCTAGATAATGTATAGATACAGATTATTAAATATTCACTGCCTGCTGAATCCAATCAAATGGCCTACTGTGGAAAGCAAAATGATTGAACTAGTTCATTGGTGTACAAGAAATGAAAGATATCAGCAGACTGCACATAACATAAGTTGTAATGATTACCTGATTTCCTGTTGTTTCGACCACAAGACGCTTCAACTCCTTGTCCACTGCAAGCCACTGATGAGTTCAAGAAAGACGTTTAGGACAAGTGGATATCATCCCTGCAAATATCAGAACGAAACTGCAAGTTTCATATTAAAAAAATAAAACTTTGCATCTTACCACCCAGCCAGATCCCTGTACAGCAGCACCCTCGGCATTCATCTTCTGGATCAAAGCTTCCAGAGAGCCAAAATTGGTGTCAATAGCATTTCCCAAAGAACCCTGCGGGGGCTCACCACCACCTTCCTGGAATGGATAGTCGGAAACATATTAGAATCATATCACACAAATAGAACAAGAAAAGCGACAACAACCAGAAACTAACTCACACGAGTAGGGGCAAGATTCTTCCAGAATATTGAGTGGTTGATGTGACCTGCTCATAAACATCAGTACACTGTCAGTTTAAATGTCTATGAACTTCAACTAATTATTAAGTTCCAAAAAGTTTTATTTTCTCTTCACACACTCCATTAGCCATGTTTTGTCCTCACATATAATCACTGACCACATCAAACATTCAATAAGAATTTTACTGAGTTTGCATCAAACATTGATTCTTAACTAAAAATCAGAACATAAATTCTTCTTCACATGATTACCTATATTAATTCAAGTGTGTATGCATACATATAGTACTACACAATTTACTTATTTCTCGCCTAATAATATATAATGAAACACCGAATCAGCAAAATGAATAGCACGAATTAAACAGTACAGAACATAAGGATAGAGGAGCGAACCTCCGCCGTTGAACTTGATGGCGCTCTGCAATTTGACGGCGGTTGGGGCGTCACCCTTGTTGATTGCCGCGTCGAGCTGCTCGAGGGCTTTGTTGTAATTGGTGATGTAAGTCTGGTGGTGCTTCTGGTGGTGGAGCTGCATGATTTCACCGCTTATGGCAGGTTCGAGAGCTCCATAGTCGTAGGGGAGATCCGGCAGCGTGAAGGTCTGCAATCCACGGAGCTGCTGCCTGAGCCCGAACGAGCTCCCGCCGGCGAGTATTTTCTTGGTGATTGTGGTGCGCAGTGCCATCGGGGAAAATTTAGAGCAAATAATGACTTCTTCCACTCAGATGCTTCTGGTTCTATATGGATGCCCTTTGCAAGTTCTGGCCCTTTCTTTTATCAAAATTATCATAAATGTCCCCGAAGATTTAGGTAACTGTGATGTGGCCCTTACAATCATTTCACTATAATTGAGTGAAACCACAATGGAAACTACTAATAAAATAGTGTTTAGGGTATGGATATTATATGGTGAATACATCTACAATAGTAGAGTCGTGACTAAATTTCGTTGATATTTCTTAATATTTGATGAGATTTCGTGAGGTATTAGTTTCTACTTTACAGCGATCAGATTTGAATTGTCTGTGGTGAGGTTGTAATTTCTGACAATGAGTTTTGGGACGTTGACGTGTGAGATCTGGGTTGTCTGCGAGGTTTGCGTTGCACACAATGAGATTTGGGTATCCGACCATCAGGTTTGGGCACATGCTGTGAGGTTTGAGTTATCTATAGTAGTGGGGTTTAGGTCACCAACGGTGAAGTTGCAGTCGGGTGTTGTGAGATTTGGGAGTATTAAGGTTTTGATAGCACGGTAGTGAGATGTCTAGGTGCCCGATAGAGATGTTCGGGTTACCGGCTGTGAGGTTTGGTTGCTGATGGTAAAGTTTGATCACCGGCAATGAGGTTTAAGTCGTAGACGGTAAGGTTTAGGTCGGAGGTGAAGTATAGGTTGTCAGTAATGATGTATGAATTGTTGGTTATGAGAGTTAGAGGTGAAATGTAAGTCGTAGAGATGATGTTTGGATCGTCATAGATAAGGTATGGGTCATCGACGGTGAAGGTGTGAATCACTTGCGATGAAGTTTGGTTGTGTAGTCGTGGCCGGACGTTAACCTGCAGTTTGGTGGTGGGCCGGTGGTGGCATGACAACTATGGTGGCGCCGTGGCGGTCTGGCAATGGTAGGGTGGCGGAATGTTATGTAGTACTAGCAAGGTGGAAAGGAGTGAGAAGAATTTGGAGAAATTGAACTCCATGAATGTTTGAAGCGGTTAACTGAACTTTTGAGAGTGTAGTAATTGAAATGTTAGAAAGCACTTTGCGTAGTATTATGCGCTTTAAAGCAAGATCCGGTCGCTTTTGGGTTTCACTTCATGGGGGTTTATGGTTTCACTATCATTGCAGAAATTGTTTATGGAAACCTGTGCACGAGATTCTCAGCTTTTTTTCAGTCCCAGACGGAATTCAACTTGGTTCACCCTAGCTTAAAATCAATGGAAACTAAAATTACCCTTTCACCTGATCCCAACGAGATCATCATTTGCAGTTTAAGAGTTAACTATGGTGTCTAAACAGCAAGTAGCAGAAATGAAAGCCAAGTACAGCAAAGCAATAAAAACCAAACCCCGTGTAATTCTTAGGGATAAGCTCTTCATATAAATGTTACTATCACACTAGCGACTACAAAAATTTATACAGGATAAAGTAGAACCTATTGAGCTAAAGATTCGAATTTCACGAACCTACTATATGCATTAGCATTATGTATCATTGGCATTTCAAATTCATAATTGCAATACCAGAGCAAAATAAATGGTGTCATCCCATTACTCACAGATTGCTTTGGTTGCAAAGGGATAAGCTTGTATCATATAATGCCATTAGTAGTTTATAGTGGTATCAGCTTGCGTGGAAGGAACAATCTGCATGCACTAGCACCAAAACGTAGAAAAGCAATTAAGGGCGTGAGTACCGCTCATATGTCCGTACTGGAGCTAATGGAGAAGCAACGTCATTTACTGCTGCAGCACCATTTTCGGCTCGCACTAGAGGTTCAGACTCATCTTCTTTATTCTGTCCAGGAAGTGAAATTAATATAAAGTGAATGGAGGCAAAAAAGAAAGACTGAAAGTGAGAATTTCGACAAGTCACAGTTTCATAATATCACATTGGTTAAGCATATATAAGAGCTTAAATACCTGAGGTGTAGTTGATGATTCAATAGTCTTCTTCTGACTTTCACGGGAACAATAATAGGAATATGAAGCCATACCAACTAGTGCAATTAGAATTCCCATAATGTTCCTCCAGTTAAAGGGATCGTGCAGCAAAACATAACCAAATGCCAGAACAAGGCAAGTCTTTAGATGCCCAAGAACCTGGTATGTGACAGGAGATGTCTTTCCAATGACGAGAAATGTACTAAAATTTACAGACACTGAGATCATGCAGGATAGGACAATAAAAGCCTGCAAAATTAATAAAAGTAGTTAGGTCTGACCATTAGTACGTAAGAACAGCTATTAGTAGAGTCAGGAACACTCTTACCACTACTTCATTTGTATATTTGAAAGCGAATACATTCTGATTCGTCAAAAATTTATCCAGAAACGGACCAGATACGAACAAGGTCAGCGCTTGATAAGGACAAGACTGATACAACAATTGGGTGGATGAAACTTTGTATCTTTTCTGAATTGTGTTAGTCATCTGAAAGAAACTGATTAAGGAATCAAACATGTAATATAAGCTTGACCCAAATAATTAAAAGTTCTAAATTTTACTAGTTGAAAAGAACCATTTCAGACACTCAAGCAGGGCTCCAACCGGGGTATATATTGGGTAGTTAATATTTTTCAGCCAAGCTTTTTTTTTCTTTGGTTCTTCGGTTTTTCAAAGCTGGGGATATAGCATGAGATCTCTTAAAATAATCAAAGCTGGGGATATAGCATGAGATCTCTTCTAATAATCAAAGCTGGAGATATAGCATGAGATCTCTTATAATAATAACGCATAACATAAATTATGTTTATAGTTGTGGAATGTTGTTTAGTTTAGCATAGAATGATGACAACTGTAAAAAAGACTACTTAGCCCAATTAAAGGATACGATCTGAGCGATGCATGTCGTAACAATTGCAAGCAGGGATAGCACAGAACCAAGAACATTGAGCTGAAGATCTGTGATTGTAGCAATTCCGACACCGAGGAGGAGGATGACAAGAGAAAATTGAATAGTCTTACTGCAATCACAATGATGAACCAGAAGAGTTTTACTCATTGAACAGGAAAAAAATTGTACACCAAACAACAGAAGAAATATAGTCTTGAAAATTTATTAAAAGACTGTATACGCATTGTAATCTACAAGGCAACATCAATGTTCATGCCTTATATGTTTGAAAATGAAATGTTTAATCCTAATCAAAACCATCAAAGATGAACACGTCAAGTAAAGTGTGTCGTGAAGGAAACAAAAAAAAGAGAAATCATTTGAGTACCAAGAGTTGATGCAAACAGAATTTTGAAATCATTTACCAAACTGATCACAGACTACCTTGAACAGACAAAATGTGCTACAATTGACATTGAAATTTAGATTCTTTAGCTTCAATTAGTTGACATTGTGAAAAGATGAAAACTAAGTGAAGTTGAGAGGCCATTATGAACAGCTCAACTAACCTGAATCTCTTGCTCAAGAAAATGGTCTCTAGTAGCACAGTGCAGGGGATAATCGCCAGCTTGGTCATCTATCAGAAGTTGAGGAGACTCACATTGTGAAACCCATAAAACCGAGCCAATAACTGAGCTTGAAAAACTATACAAAAGAAAGTGTACCTGATAAAACCCAACCGAATTGAACCCCAAGCTAAGGTTCAATAATCCAATAGAAATTCCATTGAGGATACCAAATCCAATAACTGTCCGCGGATCAAAAGGTCTGTGCTCGAAAAACTTCATCCACAAAGCCACATGAAGGGAGCAGAAAGTAACCAGCAAATGCCAGCTTGTCAAAGTAGTAGCTGCACAAAACATCATTGCAGCATTCTTTCATTACTACATTTCTCAAGATCCTAAAATTCAAACTAACCATCAAACAAAACAACAAGCAAGCCTCAGCAAGGACCCTGAATTTTCAACAGTAAATCACAGCAAACTCACCAAATATAAAACCCAAATTGCTCATGAGCGCCTTGTTGCATATCACAATCGACACGGACGAAACCACCGACAAGCTCAACGCTCCGACCGTCCCAAGCTGGAATCCTTTGCTCTCACTCATCTTTCCACTGCAGGCATTACAGACACAACTAAGCACGACAATATCCACAGCAAAAAGCTCCAAACAGCAAACAAACAAACGAAAATCAAACATTTACCGTGCGAAGCTCCGAGATCTGATCCGCGAAACCTAGGAGTTTGAGTAAGAGAGGATTGAACGTGGAAGTTGGAGGGGAATTGTTTAAGCAAAGGAATTTGGGCGGAAGTTAGGATGTCGCTTTAAAATTAATAAAAAAGGAGATCGCTGGTTTAGCTTCAGTGGCTGGCCAGTTCAATTACAGTTCATTCTCATTGTTGTAAAGCGTGTGAAATTTGTACGGTTCGGTTTAGCAGTCAAAATGCGTGGGAGGGAGAGGAAAGTGATAAATACAAGGGGTGAGAGAAGGCGTGCTTTGGTGTAAGTGTATTGCTTCAAGGACTTCTCTCCGTCCGAAGAAAGCGGGTGGATAAATCTATTCAAAATACACAGAAAGCGTTCAGAGAAATAGGTCTTCTTTTTTTAGTTGTTGCAAATGAGCCCTCTTTTTTTAATTGTTGCATGTTAGCCCTTCGTTTTTAATTAAATGCAAATATAATATGAATTCTTTATCAATTATAATGCTATACTATATTTTTGATAAGTTTTTGACAAGTAAAACTTAGTGATACATAAAATTCAGTTTAAATTTAAATAAGTAAAAATTACTAATATTAATCATGGGTTATAATTAAGAGTTAATTTTCCCCAAGTTATATCAAACTAGGCAAATGCTCTTAGAAATTATAATACTAGCACATTTCCCAAACTGGAAGTTTTATTCACACTTAATCCAAAACTAAACGTCATCTAATCATTTGTCCTAAAATTTTGTATTGATATTATTTAGGAGTTTTAGCCTATTATTGTTCCCTTATGTTTGATTTATTATAATCAATCTAGTGCAATATACATTGTGATTTTTATATATGAAACAAATAAATATTCATATTTTAACAAATTTAACAAAATTAGTTATTTGAACACACTCAATAAAATGACAACATTAAGAAATTATTCAACTAAACATTAAAAATCAACATGTTTGATTCACTCAGAATTAAACATTCAAGAGAAAGTTTCATATAAGGGCACTTTACGGTAATGGTGTAGAAGGTAGTCTCCTTTGACATGCCTTACCGTAAGGAAACCTTACATGAAACGCTCTCAACATTCAATTATAAATTTACTTTTTTAGATATGTATCGACTATTTGCTATTTTTGCTCATCAGTATATCTGCACATGGATATAGTATAATTCAACAAATTATATACTATAAGTTTAACTTAATTTAATAATATGATATACTCCATTTTAATATATTAATTTTTAGTTTAATTTAATTCGGTTGCATTCAACTCAATCATCCTGATCTGGGGTCTTAAACTCTTGTAGGAGTAAGCAAATTTGGCTGCTTTTGAAGGCCCGTGAAAGTAAATTTGATCGAATAAGCTATAAATTAAGTGATCATGTCATGCTTTTAATAATTACATTTTGACCTTGTTAATCATTTTTTATACTCGACAAACGCTTAATTAGTAACGGTGGCCAAGTCGAGGTCAGGCGTGTGGGGCTTTCAAGGCGAAAACGGAGTCATTTGCTTTTTATTTTTTATTTTAATTACTAGTAAAAGATTCTCAAAGTGAATTGCTCTTTATCTTCTTCAATCCCCACAGGTTTTACAATTCTTTCAAAATATTGTAAAAACACTACTCACTTGAAATGATGATATTTATTCCTCCATTCTGTGACTAATCAATTCTCAATCTCCGGGAGCTTTTGCCTGTGCTTGAAGTTGGGGAAGGGGGAGAAGACAACGGCGGCAAGGTGCGGTTACCGCGGCGGTTGAATTTTCAACGACTTTTCCGCTGTTGACTCTCAGGTGCTCCCTCGAATTTCCTTGCAATTTCGTTCCCCTAGGGTTTTTGAATTGTTGAATTGTAAGTCGTTTGGAACTTGTTCTTCTCGCGCAGGTGAAATGGAGAATTCCGGTGATCCGTGCGATGTGGAGGTTGACGGAGACGAGAATGAGAGGATTGACAACGCGCCGTCGACGTCCGCCAGCTCTTCGTACAAATTGTTCGGCCGGCAGAACACCGTTCACCAGATCATGGGCGGGGGCAAAGGTAGTTTTACTTTCCTCACTCACCTTTTTGCATAATCTATACAACGTGCTGGTGTTCCTTTATAATGTCTTTTTGAGAGTTTTTTTCTTTATTCTGTATGTGTAGAATTGTATGCAAACTGATTGCCTGATACATATACTGATTGCTGATGCAGCTGCTGATGTGATACTGTGGAGACAGGGGAAAGTATCGTGCAGCATTATTGTTGCTGCTACCTTCGCTTGGTTATTGATTGAGAGGTCGGGGTTATCAGCCCTATCCATATCTTGTGATGTCTTGCTGATATTGATTGTGATGCGGTTTCTTCTAGCTAATTATGCTGCTTACAGAGATAGGTTAGTCTTTTACATTCTTGTTGCATGTTTGTCTGTTTTAGATGTGAAAATCAAATGGCCTCTTTTGTCTATTTCTCGCACAGACAACTTCATTCTCTACCGGAACTTGTCTTGTCGGAAGAGATGGTCAACAATGCTGCTGCCTCATTTCGGGCTAAAGTCAATTATATGCTTCTGATGGCCCATGATATAACTCTTGGCAAAGATTTTAGACTCTTTTTCAAGGTTGTACATTGTGCTGATTAAACAAGTCAAATTTTGTAGTTGTATATTCTGATCTTGTGCATTATGCTTGTTATTTAAATGTCATTACTCATTAGTCTTCCATGCCTCTTCTCTTTAATTTTGAATATCCTCTGGCATTTGCAGGTCGTCATTGCTTTCTGGCTCTTGTCTGTAATTGGTAGCTTACTTTCATTTTGCACGTTGTTATATATAGGTATGTTATTCCATCTGATTGTGATATGCTTATTTGTTAATGCATCACATTTTATTAAATCCATCAAACTATTTAGATTGTTATTCTCCACTCTTTGTTGTAAGTAACGGAGTATATCCTGATTCTTTGATTGTTTATAGTTATTACCAATTTGGCGGTTCTTGATGTGGCTTTACCTGGGGGATTACTTCCTGGTGATCACTAGCATTTTAGTTTGTCAAGGAAGTCTTAAAGATAGCAGCATAATGTGATTGTTTAATATGCAGATATCTGCCATGTTCATTTCTTTTATCTTTTGGTTTTATCGTTGCTGCTGTCCTCTGCTTATTCTTAATGGAGCAGAAGTTGTTGTATGGTAAATAAGGAATAAACTGACAGTAGAGTTGCTTGTTTACTTAGTTTGGTGTTATACTTTTATCTATGATCTTTTGCCAACTCATGCTAATTTGCGAGTAACTTGCAATCTTCTGATTTGTAAAATCTATTTTATGATTCTGCATCTGTCCTCGCAATTTCAGATATAAATCTATTGTAAATAGGCTGACTAAACAGATCTGTCATGTTCATCATTTCTCTCTACCTCCATAGGTTGATTGCTTGGGTATCACCTTCGTGACATAATGTTATTTGAGTTTTAGTCTTGGGCATACAAGTATATTTCCAAAATACTAGTAGTATCTCTGAGTTTCTTGGTATCTGAGCATTGCCAATCCCCTCATCTTTGCTCAATTTGCTTTGTTGACAGGAACTATCATCTTTGTAACAGTCCCTGCCCTATACAGTAGATTTGAAGACCCTGTGGATCGGTATGCTGGAATGATCCACCGGAAATTTTCCAGGCACTATAAAATTGTTGACGACAATGTCATTAGCAGATTCCCTCGTACTTTACCGAGAGACAAAGATTTGTAGGGTTTTAACATTTTTTACTAGACACTACCTTTACTTGCACATTCTAATTTTAGTTTGAACTTCTTTGTCTGTGTTCTCTTCCTTACATTGGAGTTTAAAATCATCATTCATTGAGAGTGTTTGCCTTCACGTACTTTACCATGTACTTCTTCCTCGAGGCAAGCATTAGGCCCTCTCCTATTAGTGGAATCTTGCCTTTGTATTGTCATGGTTCTGAGGATAAAGTAAGCTTTAGCATGTATGTATCTTTTATCTTACAACATACATAAACAGGCATCACCTTTAGCTCCTGGAAATTCACCATTTATTCAAAGCATAATGGCAAAAAATACACGGTCTCGTATGTCTAGGAATCAACAACATCGATAATCTGGAGAGTTTGGGAGACTAACGAAAATTTAGAGCAACAAGGATTTAGAAGCTGAAGGAATACAACATGGAAGAAACTTAGAAATGAAATGTTGGTACAATTGCAGAAAGCCAAATGCAATTCATAATAACAACAAAGCAAATCAGAGGCAAATCTGAATTCGGGCCTTAATCAATCACTTCTTGATCTCGGCGTGGAGAGTGTGTTTGTTACAGTAGGGGCAGAATTTCTTGAGCTCGAGTTTACCGGTGGTGTTCCGCTTGTTCTTCTGAGTGGTGTACCTGGAGACGCCATTGGACCTCTTCTCCACGCCTTTCTGCGTGCAGTTTGTGCACTCTATCGTCACCGTGTCTCGCGCCGCCTTCCCCTTCCCCGCCTGGCACACCAGCGAAGACAGCCGCTCGGGTACGGCGGGGAATCGAATCGGCGCGTACGTTTCGCCGGAGAAGAATTTGTTCGCCGGCGGAGGAGCTGGGGCGAAGCGGAGGCACATCAGCGACTGCATATTGCTGAGGAGATGAGGGGTGGAACTGGAGCCTTATCTCGTCTCTTCTCCTTTGGCTATATATTTCCTTATGGTGGGAGCCGGGTCCAAATGAAATTATAGGGACTTTGGGGTTTCGTTTTTAATTTGCGGGTGTAGTTTGTGTAGTTTTTGTTTTTTGTAAGGGTTTGCAAATTGTCACTAGGGTATGGATGAGCTAAACATTAAATTAAATTACTACTATTAGATAATGCCCAATTTATATTAATTTTGTTAGTCATGATAATTTTACATATTTTAAAGTTTAAAAAAAGTTAATATATAGATATGTAAGTCGATTAATCTTTAAAATAGTATTAGTAGTCATCAAATCGACAAATGGAAGGTTTTGTAAGTATTTACTTATACTAAATAGCCAGAATCATGATAAAGTAATGTGTAAATTAGATTATCGGATTGATGAATCGTCTATCTCCGGTATCCGATGTTTGCTTGATGATGTCGATCTTTTAGCACAAAAAGTCTGACCTCTGATGGTATCCACACGAACTCGACTACTGGGACAGCCAGTTAAACGTGCCAGCTCCATTCATTCAAGACAAACTATATAGAACTAATTTCTAGAATAGTTGTGTGTTATCATGTATGTCTTAGATGAACCTGACTGTTGCTATATATAGAGAGGTAATGGAAAGGAGAGGAGAATTAATATTGTATTCATCACATGAAATTGTAACGTCCTCCATATTTATGTTCTCTATCTAACTGACAACCGTATTGTCATCCTGGTATGAATACCATACAATATTAATCTACATTAATATTGATTAAGAGAAATGATAACTCTTATCATTTGTACAAGTCCAAACCATATAATTCCCAATTAGCCTTTATGGATTAATTACTCCATTAATCCAACATAACCCCAATAATTTGTTCTGTTGTGTGTGACCCTTCAGGTTCCCAAATACCCGGTAACAAATAATTACTCAGAAATTCTATTGGAATTAGTCCATAACCCAACAGGTTTATTATACTCCATTAGTTTCATATCTTGATTAGTAGAGTATATGCCTTTATTAAATCTATTTTTATAGGATTAGGTGGAATATTTGTTATTTTAAATAAATTAGCATTAAAAATCTTCAGAAAAGTCAAACATATTAATTGTCTAATTAAGAAAAAAGAAAGATTGCATGAGAAGCTTTTGCTCCAAGAACAAAAAAGAATATTCTAGAGACTCTTGTGAAAATAGTGTTTTTAGTTTTTTTTAAAAAAAGAATGAGAAAATTCTGTAAAAGCGCCACGTGTCGCTTCCATATGCTCTTAAAATGTAGCACTTTTATATATAGTATAGATGTTAAATAGGTATAGTTAATTTATTTTGCCTATCCATAAAGTCCAAGAAAATTTATTTTTCTTCCGAAGAATATGAGGTTAGTTTCGAAATTTTACGTTTCGTGATAAACAACATTAAATGCAAGTGTCGACATTAGGTTATCGTTTTTTTTCCCTTTCCAACATCAAGTCAACAATCACACCCACTCCTTACATGAAGCTGGCGAAGGAATGTTAAATTGGTTTACTTAGTTAAGGAATGTTAAATTTATTAATAATTACTTAGTAAAATTTTATATTACAAATTAGAGTTAAAATGTATAGCTAGAGATGAGTTAAAGATAGATGTTTGGTGGTATAGAGGGTGGTATATTTGTGAAGTAGAGGATCCGGAGGATGCACAAACTTAAATTCTTCTCCTTCCTAAAATATAATTATGATCCTTTTTTTTCTAAGGCTCGAAAAGTGGATTATGGTCCTATTTCCCATCTCCAACGGAGAAAGTGGATAGGGATACATAGGATTTCTTGTTAAGAAATTTGGAGCTGTTTGGGAGGTCGTCGCCGTACCTCTCAAATATACAATTTAGATGTACTTACTACCGCTACACACAATTAAGTATATAATGGTAAGTAAGGTTCGTTTCCACAGAGAAGAGGGTATTTTCACGTATATCTTGTAGCATACATACATATATATATATACATATAAATAAAAGCAATGTAAACGGGGGGGTTTGATTTGATTTTCGTAAGAAACACTACTAAGTAAAGTAAAAGTAACTAGAACTTTAAAGTGACAACTACTTTATCATATGATTACTCTAACTAGAGATTTAACTAATGAGAATAATGGACTTGGGCACATGAGATTAGTGACTTCTTATTATGGATTCTTCCTCAAACTCTATCATGTTACTTTGAGAATGATGATTGTTTGTAATGGGAAATCATCTCTATTATAGTTATGAAAGATGAAAGCATCTTCACAACTCTTATTGACAACATTTCTATATGATAGCAAATAGATAAATTAATCAATGTTATTTCAAATTAGATGTTTTCCCAACTTACCCATGTAATGTGATAACACAATTAACATGAATATAATGCTAATGAATGATCTCAAGAACAAATATAATTGATAACAACATATATTTGATTCCTAATTTACTACTCTTACATAGAAGGAATGATAACAATCAGAAGTATTGTTAATTTGAAACAGAACACTACGAATGACTCTCACCAAAACCCTAGCGGCGGCGGAGAAGAGATTGACTTCCGAACCGGCAACTCCTCGTACGATTTCACGGCACCACCACCACGAGATCAGACCAGTAGTTGAGGATGACAGACGCGGAAACAATAGCAGCTTTGTACTCGGGGCTCTCGCTCACGGAGGAGGAGAGATCGGCGCCGCACGCAGCACCGCGAGCGCCGTCGCTGGATCACAGACGGCTTCTGGTTGGGAAGCTTTTGGCGCCGAGGAGGTTTCCGGCGGAGGATGTGCAGTGGTGCTTTGGTAGGGCTTGGAGATTGGGCGCCGATCTCAAGGTAAAAACCCTGGCTGATAATATCTTTCAGTTTTCGTTTCCAAATATAGGATCGAGAAACAGGACGTTTGAGACGCAACCCTGGATTATCTATGGGAATTTACTCGTGCTTCAAGAGTCCAGGGGTGATATGGTGCCTACAGACATGGTTTTTGACAAAGTTCCGTTCTGGATTATTGCGCACAAGCCAACACAGAATCAGATGGACGTGGAGACAGCAAGGGACGTGGGGAATGCAATCGGAAAATTCCTTGACGTCGAGAAGGACAAGGATGGAGAGTTGGTCGGCAGATTTCTTCGCATCCGATGCGAGATCGATATCACTAAACCTCTTAAGAGGGTTCAAATACCGCCAGGAGCCACCAATATGCTACTACTGCAATATGAGAAACTCCCGGACTTTTGCAATTTTTGTGGCATTATTGGACACCTTGCGCGGAGCTGCACGGTCAGATGGGAAGCGCCAGCCGACCGGAGAAACGAGATTAACTACCCAGAAGGGATGCGCCTTAAACCTAGGCGTAACCCTTTTCCGAATAATCGGAATCAAGGGAGAAAATCACCGCAGCAAGCGCGGACAGAGAGGAGGGATGATAGGGATGAGAGAGGGACCAGGAAGGAGATAGTGCGGATAGAGGAGATGGAGGTTGAACGTTCGAAGTTATCAATTTCAGAATTGGTGCGGAACTTCGAGGACATAGACGTGGAAAGGGCAGTGGAGTTGCAAAGAGTGGCGTGGAATCATATGCGCCCATTCGGGGAAAGGCGCATCCTTGAGCAATTCCGAAAAGAGAAGGAGAAAGGAGCTCCTATAACGCACGAACAACGCGTTCGGGATCTTCTCGACAAACTATGTTCTGAAATAGATGATGGGATAGAGGGGCAGCAGACCCATGCTACGCCTTTGCTTACAGAAGATGAGGAAGCTGAGCTCGCTAGGCAGGAGACCTAGCGGCAGCGTGCGGGCGAGGAGTTGCACATGGGAGACCAGGACATGGGAGGAGTGCACAACACAGGAGTATCGAGCAGGGCAGAGGAGAGGGTCGGGACGATGGGCGCAAGCGGAGAGCAGTATGAGCTGGGCGTCGAGCAGCGAGCCCATCGCGCGGAGGCCGTGCCATGGGATAAGGGGATGACACTGGCTCTGGCCGGGGATGCTGGGACTGCTCGACAGCGCATGGAGGCTGGGCGTCGTGCGCCTGGGGACGTGATACAGCAAGGCTCGAGCATCCTGGAGAGAGAGGGGCGAGGGGGGCTACACGCGGGAGCCCAGCGCACGGGCAAAGCGCACATCGTAGGACCATCGAGCATCGCGAGGGAGATGGACGTGATGGGGTGCGCGATCGGAAAGCGGTTTGAACGGGACATCGAGCAACGAGCACATCACGTGGAGGCCGTGCCATGGGACACGGGGATGGCTCGGGCTCTGGCCGAGGAGGCGGAGACCGCTCGGCAACATAGAGAGGCTGGGCGTCGTATACCTGGGGACGAGATACAACACGGATCGAGCATTTCGGTGAACGAGAGGCGCGAGATGCTACGGACAACTCGATACGGGGATAAACCTGGAGACGCAGTACAGTACGGGACATGCATGCAGCGGGAGGAACGCGCGGCGCTGCGGGCTGCTCAATTTGTGGATACACCATTAAACAAGGAAACTGAACTGATAAGGTGCAATGAGACGGGATACGAGCAGGGGCCAAGACCGATCGATAGGGATGGCATACAGGGCAGTACGGCGGAGGGGAACCAGGTGGTTTTCATGCAATTTTCGGCGTCGGCGGTGGTAGTGACGCCACCAAGGAGCCAGAGGGCAGTGACACAGCCAACATCACCGCTTAGCCCATTTCTTGTGCCGATTCCGGTGGCGATGGATACTCCAGCGAGGCTCCTGGAAAAGCAAATCGGCAAAATGGTGAAGAACAGAAACAAACCGGGAGCTGGGCGAGGATCGAAGGGAAGAGGTCGGGGACGCGGGAAAATGAATAATGAGGCTGCTGTGATTGGAGAGTCGGGTCCCGAGAGAGATGAAGGGGAATCGGGGATGGCTAAGGAGACTGGCCCAGTCAAAAGGAAACTTCAGTTGATAGAGATCGAGGAGGAGGAGGGGTCGAATGATATGAAGGCAAAGAAGGCTAGGGTTTGCATGGATGGTGCTGCCCTCGACGACGATGCTACTTCTGCACAGGCGGCGACTGGCGAGGCCCAGTCCCGCCAGGGGCCATGAGTCTGCTGAGCTGGAACTGTCGAGGTGGCCTCGGGGACACTAAGACAGTTCAGGAACTGCGCACGATAGTGCGGTTGAAGGCACCTTTAATTATTTTTCTTTGTGAGACGCATTGTTCTAGTATTGTTATTGATAGGGTTAAAAGACAGTTGAATTTTGAGGGAGTAGTGGTGGATGCCCAAGGTCAGGCTGGGGGCATGGCTTTGTTATGGAATAAACAAATAAAAGTGGAGTTTCAGTATTCGTCGCATTATTACATTGATGTGTTTGCTTATTTTTCTGGAGTGAAGGTCAGAGTTACTGGAGTTTACTGTGAACCGAATACAGCGCTGCGCCAACGAGCCTGGATTCAGTTCAGGGAACTGGCGAGAGATAACGGAATTCCTTGGGTATGTATGGGGGACTTTAATGAGGTTCTCTCTCAGGAGGAGTTTGTCGGAAGGGGTCCGAGGTTGGAGAGTCAAATAGAGAACTTTCGGGAGGCACTTCGATTCTGTGGGTTGATGGACATGACATGCATCGGATATGAGGGCTCGGATTTTACTTGGATAAGGATTCGACGGAACGAGCCGACAGTCTTGGCCAAGCTCGACCGGGCCACGGGGAACCAGGCACTGCTGGATGCTTTTCCATGGTCATCGAGCTCGACAGCAAAGATGCCTTCGTCAGATCATATGGCAGTATTGGTCCAACTACGAACTAGGGATCCCTTGGCTAATAGGAACAGGAAGAAGCGAAGGTTCAGGTTCGAGGCCTTTTGGGTGAAGTCCGAAGAGTGTGAAGTGAAGATTCAGGAGTCGTGGGGGGACGATAATGTGCACTTGTCGGAGAAGTTGGAGAGGTGTGCGGTGGGACTTATGGACTGGAATCGTCGTAAGTTCCCAGCCAGTGCAAAGAGGATCGAGGAGCTGAAGAAGCTGATTCACGAATTGGAGTTGAGGGATCTGACAGATACGAGCCAGGACGAACTGTTTTCGCTCAGACAGGAATACAGCTTTCTCCAGGAGGCGGAGGGGATTAAATGGAGACAACGAGCGAAGCAGCATTGGTACAAGGAGGGCGACAGGAACACCAGGTTCTTCCATCGATTCGCAACAAATCGAAGGTCGAGGAATCACATCTCAGGCCTTAAGGATGCGGCACAAGTGTTGCGCTCGGATGCTGGGAGTATGGAGAAGATCATTGTAGACTACTTCGGGGGTCTATTCTCGTCTTCGGAGCCAGATGAGAGAAGGACAAGGCAGGTTTTGGAGCGAATGCCTCAGAAGGTCACACAGGAAATGGCGGGGAAACTAATCAGGCCATACACGGAGGCGGAGGTATCCAAGGCAGTGAAGCAGATGCATCCACTCAAGGCCCCCGGGCCAGACGGTATGAGCCCCATTTTCTTTCAGAAATTCTGGCATGTAGTTAAGAAAGATGTTGTTGCATGTGTTCTAGATTTTCTGAATAAGGGTGACTTACACCCAAGGGTTAATTACACCCATATTGTATTGTTGCCGAAAGTTTCGCAGCCTGAGCTGATCACTCAGTTCAGACCAGTCAGCTTATGTAATGTGGTGTACCGGTTGGCATCGAAGGTGGTGGCGAATAGGGTGAGGCCTATTATCGGAGACATTATTTCGCCATCTCAATCGGCGTTCATACCAGGGAGACTGATCACGGACAACGTATTGGTGGCGCATGAGATTCATCATACGATGAAAGTCAAGACCACAGGGAGGAGAGGAGAGATGAGTATTAAGTTGGATATGAGCAAGGCTTTTGACAGGATTGAGTGGAGCTTTGTTCTGAGGACGCTGGAGCAGATGGGATTTCCGCCGAGATTTGTTTCGATAATTCGACAGTGTTTGTCTTCAGTGCAATTCTCATTCATTCTGAATGGCGAGGAGTTTGGGCAGCTGACGCCGAACAGAGGCATTAGGCAGGGAGACCCCCTTTCTCCATACCTATTTATTATCTGCTCGGAGGTACTCCCGATGCTGCTCACGGATTTGGCGTGTGCGGGGCGAATTAGAGGAGCCTGTGCTTCCCCGAATGGACCGAGAATCTCTCATTTGTTCTTTGCAGATGATACTCTTCTTTTCGGGGAGGCGTCGGAGGAGGAGGCGAGGCAGGTACAGTGGGCGTTGGCTCTATACGAGGCTATCTCGGGACAAAAGATAAATGTAGATAAGTCGGGTGTCCTATTCAGCCCTAACACGGCTTTGGATATCAGACCAAGGATTTGTAGCATTCTGAATATCCCAGAGGTGGAGGCGCATGGGAAGTATCTGGGGTTACCGACGGTCATTGGAAGGAAGAAGGGGGAGATATTCCAATCCATCAAGGATCGCATCAGACAGAAAATTGATGGCTGGAATGAACAGAATTTGTCGAAGGCGGGCAAGGAGATACTGATAAAGTCGGTTCTACAGGCTATACCGAGTTACACGATGAGTTGTTTTCAGCTTCCAGATTATGTGGTAGAGGAGATACATGGTTTGTTGAGCAATTTTTGGTGGGGGGGATCGTCTACGGAGCGGAAGATACCATGGGTGGCTTGGAGGAGGATGTCGCGCTCGAAAGGAGCTGGCGAATTGGGCTTTCGAGACCTAGGGGCATTCAATAAAGCGCTCCTAGGGAAGCAGGCGTGGAGGCTTCTCTCACAGCCAAATTCGCTGCTAGCTCAGGTTCTAAAAGCTAAGTACTACAGGAATGGCGACTTGATGACTTCGGAACTCGGGTCGAGACCGTCTTGGGCCTGGAGGAGTATCCATGGAGCATTGGGGTTGGTGCAAAGGGGAACTAGGAGATCGATTGGTTCGGGGAATGGCACATCTATATGTCATGACCCATGGATACCTTGGCTGGGCAATTTCTGGATACGGCACCCGCAGGATATTCCAGGAAACCTACAGAGGGTGGCTGATCTGATCGATGGAGATACAGGATGGTGGAAGACGCCCTTATTGAATCAGTTCTTCACTCCGGAGGAGGTGAGGAAGATTCTGGAGATACCATTACGGAACTTAAACTCGTCCGACAAGTGGATATGGCACCACACTACACATGGGGGCTATACAGTTCAGACGGCCTATCACGTGGAGGTGGAAAGCAGGCAACAGAACCAAGTTCCAAGCTCAGTACACGATGAGGCGGCGGCTTTTTGGAAAAGGTTCTGGAAGTTCAGAGTTCCAAAGAGGGCACTTCACTTTGCTTGGAGGTTGTGTAAGGATTCCCTCCCGACGGTGGCAAATCTCAGAAGAAGGGGAGTGAAGGTTTCTTCTACATGTCCGCTTTGTTCGGAAGAGGACGCGGATACGACATCTCATCTATTCTTCTCGTGTGGCTATGCCAAGTCTGCATGGAGCACGGTGGGGTTACTTGGAAAGGTTTCGGCGGCGGAACAGCACAGAGGTGATGCCTGGTTTCGGAAGCTCCTGAAAGATGAAGATGATGAGTTCTGTTCACTGGCGATCATGGTCTGTGACGGTATCTGGTTTCAGCGGAATAAGCAGATATTCGAGCAGTCCCACACGGCGTCAGCTGTTATGGCCGCGGGAGTAGTGGCGAATCTGAGGAGTTACAGGGAGGCCCAGCATTGGAGGGAGGAGCCGTCGACTTCACTGCTGCCAAGGACGCTACTTAGGCCGCCAGACCCAGGGATCCAGATCAACTTCGATGCTGGTATCCTGAATGGGGACGCGGGAATAGGAGTGGTAGCTATGGACTCAGATGGAGGCTTTATTCGGGGAGTTGCACAGAGAATCCCAAATGTCAGTGATCCATCCCTCGCTGAAAGCCTTGCTCTGGAGGAGGCCCTCATCCTTGCCGCAGAGATAGACCAGCCGGAGATGAAGCTGGTGGGGGATGCCCTTCATGTAGTGCAGATGGTCCACCGGGAGACAGAATGTTCAGTGCACTGCATGGAGACGATTCAGAGACTTCGAAATTTGTTAGAGAACGACAACTATCTAGGCCCCTTCTGGGTCCCTCGTAGTGAGAATTTTATAGCTCACTCTCTAGCTAACTACGCTAAGTCGAGCCCCCTGTTGTACGACTCTTGGGTCACACCCCCAAGTTTCTTGTCATTCGTTTCTGGACGATTTCCAGGACCTTGAAGTTGAATGAAATTAATTACATTTTTCAAAAAAAAAAAAAAAAGGAATGATAACATTCCAACCATGGAAAAGTAATATCTAACACATATCCAACACATATCCAACACATATCTATAACTAGGAAATCATTCCTAACCATTTCAAGCATCAAATACACATACAAATCATGATCATTCAATAGCAAATCACCCATTCCTAAGCTTCATAAATCATGTTCTCAATCCATAACAAGAAGTCCAATCACATACACCCAAGATGGGTTTTAGCCTACAACCATAATTATATAATCAAAACCATAATCCATACAATAAACCATGGTGAATTCAAAGATCAAAATGAAAAGAAAATGAAGAGAAAGAGTTCTTAGCTCTGTAAAATTCGATCCTTACAAAATGGGGATAAGATCCCATTTATATCCCAAAAGGAACTAAATTAAAATAAAATAAAATGCAAGTGGCAGGAAGTTTTCGCGGCCCGCGAGAGATCCTTCGCGGACCGCGAGAACCAGTCTCGCGGCTCGCGACCGAGGATTCGCGGCCCGCGAGACTCGACCTCTTCAAAACAGCAACACACACCCTCGCGGCTCGCGAGGGATGCTTCGCGGCTCGCGAGAGTGTGCCTTCACGCCACATCTATGACCGGTTCTTCAATGCTTCTAACTCCTTCAGGACGGTCATAGAAGGTCTTCAAATCATCCAACTCCATAGCAAGTGCAATTCAAGGTCAAAATGCACATCTTCAATTTCAAACCACTATGAATGATTTGGTTTAAAAGTCTAATATAAAAGTACGAAATACTACCTAAACTAGCTCTCAAATGTTGTAAAACAAGAGTATATTTAGGGCCTATCAAAATCCCCCATGCTTGAACCTTTCTCGTCCTCGAGAAAGAATGATTAAGATCCAAGTGTATACTCTAAATAATTACGCACATAACATTTGAGAGCTTTACAAAAGATATCTACTAACAAGAGAAACGAAAATGTTTTTTTTTTTGCCTCTCATTTTTGCCTGATTCTCTAGTATTTTTGGAACCATCCGGGCTTCTTTTTTTTAAAAAATAATTACAGCAACAGAATGCAGCAACAGAAAATAGAATCACAGTCCTATACCTCTCCCCCACACTTAGTCTAAACATTGCCCTCAATGTTTAAATATATCAATGAAAAGCATGTTGAAAGGAAGGGGTATAGAACATACTCACTGTGAGGAGCTGGAACCGTCGCGACGGCGCTGAGCTCGTGATCTGCGATGGCTCTCATAGTCAAATGCTCCTGGCCCCTGTGGGTGTATGGATGCCATCATGGCGAACATCACCGCCATATCATCCTCGTACCTCTCAGTAAATGTCTAAAATTGTTGTTGAGTGACATACTAAGGCTCATGATGAGGGGGAACATTCTGATCTCTATCTCCATGCACAGGAGGTGCCTCCAGCATGGCAAGGGCAATGGTAGGTGCAAGGACAGTGATCTGAGTGGGCAGAGTGAGCTCCTCCATGCGGGTACGCCCTGTCAGGTGTATAGCCTCCACATTCGGCAGATACATATGCTGATTCTTGGCTACAAGCCAGATGAATCTAGGAGGAGGGAACCTGTGCATGGCCAAGACATTAGTGGACTCCAAGGAAGCGATTGAGTAGAATTGATGAGCTCGCTCGGCTGTCTTGCCTACTGCCTGAATGTCTGGAGGCAGATGGATGTTCAAGTAAGCTGCCAGGAGAGAAATCATACCCCCTGCGGTATCTTCCCTGAGCTCTTCTGGGAGGTCTCCAGACATTTCTGCACAAAGAGGTCCACCCAACACGGGTGATCCGGCCTCCAAAACATCGTCCATAGGCATTGGACCTGCTCCCTGTTGATATGTGTCATCTCCCCTTGGAAAAAGATAGTCATCACTAGGAGTTTGTGCACCATACGGATAGCTGGATGTATGATGTGGTTGTTCTTGGTGGTGCCCATGATGTTGGGAGATCCTGACAAACAGTTCCAGAAAAAGGCAAGATCAAAATCCTTCGGGGAATTATCTTTAGGATTCTTGTAGCCTTCCTCATAATCGAACCCAAAAGCAGCTTGGATTTCACTGTAAGACATCCTGCGGTCTACATCATTCAACCTGAAGGTGATGTACTCCTCTTCTGCCTCCTCGTCATAATGCTTGGCTAGAGTGGAGAGAAACTCAAATGTGTAGCGGATGTAGGTCGGTACCAACCGATCAATGAAACCTCTCATGCCAACGCGATCCAATAGAAATGGCACAGGCTGCTGCAAACCCAAAGCCTGGAGGAGTTCAGTGGACAGAAACTTCATCTCCATGATAGTCCTCCTCCCATTCCCAATCAGCTTCCTCCAACGTTGCTGAGCTTCATTGTCCAACCCTTGGAGGCCCATGAAATCTAGGGGAGGTAGGTTTTCTGCAGGGGGAGGGCTAGGTTGGGGAGGTGGGGATTCGGGGATAGGGTTTGAAGTTTCCCCCCGGCGAGACCTTTTCTTTGGTGCCATAATCAATTAGATTCTACCCAACAAGCAGGTAATCACAATTAAACCAGCTACAATGGCGGCAAGCCCTATTCAACAAGCACAACTATAGGCGGCAAGCCTTTTGAAATCAAATTGAACCCTAAAGGCGGCAAGCCTTAGCTACTCAAAAATTTCAATGTAATAATCAAAAACAGCAAATAAGTCCAATACAATCAACAATTTGATCAAAATACCACCAAATCAAAGAATCCAAAAATTAGGGTTCATGAGATTTGGGGGTATTTGATTGGTTGTGGAATTTGAAATTAGTGTTGGAGGAAAGGATAAGGGTGGTGGAGGGAATGTTTTTGTGTGGAAGGGATGTTGGGGAGGTCGCCGGAGGCCGGCGAAACGTGGAGGAGAGTTTCCGGTCGGAATTTGGGCAATGGAGGTGAAAGATGTTGTTTTTGATTGAGATTTTTGGTGGGTTTTGTTGGGATTGAGTGGGAGAGTGTTTTGAGTGGAAGGGATTGATGAGAATCTCGCCGAAATGATGAATTGGAGGTGGTGGCCGGTGGAAGGGGTAGTTTTCGGGTGGGAGGGGTTTGGAAAAAATGGGAAGAAGAAGGAGATAGAAATTTTTTGGAAGAAGAAGTAGGGAGCCCGTCGGCTCGCGGATCGTGAGCAGTTTCTTTGCGGGTCGCGAAAAATGGCGTTTTTGTTCCAGGGCCCTGTCGAAAAATCTCCGTTTTTCGCGGTCCGCGAGGTCCAGTTCGCGAACCGCGAGCAAAAGTTCTCGAAAATCCCTTTTTTTTTCCTTTCGCGGGGTGGAAAATGTCCCCGCGAGTGCACTGTTTCACGGGCCGCGGGATAAGTTCGCGGGCCGCGAAAAACGTGCATTTTGTGGCAGGGATTGTCCAAAAATGCCATCTTTTTCGCGGACCGCGAAACCTGGGCGAGGCCCGTGAGCTCCCTGGCGCGGACCGCGAGCTTGTCGGCGCGGTCCACAAAAAATTGCGTTCGCGGCCCGCGAGGAAGTGGCTCCTCCAGCCTTTTTGTTGTTCCATTTCCCATCTTTTTTCTACAAAAACAACAATTGCAAACTTGCGTAATATTCGAATTACAAGCTTAATGAAATGTACATAGACAATAGATAGAAAGAAAGAAATGTTCCAAATATTGAAAATTGTTCAGTGAAATACTTCAAAGGTCAAAACTCGTTTATTTAACATCGTCGGCTCGATGTACCTTCATGGTAAAGATCAATCGTAGGTTGGGTTGCCTAGAGTCATGTCCTCTAGTATCTTTGATTTGAAGCCCTCGTAATACGGCTTCAACCTTTGGCCGTTGACCTTGATAACCTTGGCACCCTCGTTGCTCTGGATTTCAACCGCACCATGAGGGAAAGCTCTTACAACCACGAATGGTCCAGTCCACCGAGAACGTAATTTCCCCGGAAACAAACGAAGGCGTGATTGAAATAGGAGAACCTTTTGACCTACCTCAAAGGTTTTCCTAATTATCATGTTGTCATGCCATGCCTTCGTTTTCTCCTTGTAAATGACGGCGTTCTCATAGGACTCATTCTGGATCTCCTCAAGCTCTTGCAATTGAAGCTTCCTTTCATTCCCGGCTTCGTCCAAGTTCAAGTTGAACCTTGTGATTGCCCAATATGCTTTGTGTGCCAACTCTACCGGTAAATGACACGGCTTTCCAAAGACTAATCGGTATGGAGACATACCAATTGGAGTCTTATAAGCCGTCCTATATGTCCACAATCCATCATCCAACCGAATACTCCAATCCTTGCGAGTCGGCCTAACAGTTTTCTCAAGGATGGACTTGATTTCCCTATTGGAAACTTCGGCTTGTCCATTTGTTTGTGGGTGATAGGCGGTAGAAGTTTTGTGATTTACCCCATATTTCTTCAACAATGCGGTAATGGTTCTATTGCAAAAGTGAGTGCCTCGATCACTGATTAGAGCCCGGGGTACCCCGAACCTAGAGAAGATGTGAGATTTGATGAACTCTGCAACCACTTTAGTATCATCAGTACGAGTGGGGATTGCCTCTACCTACTTAGAAACATAGTCAACCGCAAGCAAGATATATTTGAAACCAAAGGAATTAGGGAAAGGTCCCATAAAATCAATTCCCCACACATCAAATAGTTCACAATATAGGGGGCAATGTTGAGGCATTTCATTCCTAGAAGAGATATTTCCTACTCTTTGACATTTATCACAAGATTTGTAAAAGGTATATGCATCCTTATTCAAACTAGGCCAATAAAAACCACAGTCAAGCACTTTCCTAGCGGTTCGCCTAGCACCGAAATGACCACCACATGCATATGAATGGCAAAAAACAAGGATTGAGTTAGTTTCATTATTGGGAATGCACCTTCTAATCACTTGGTCGGAACAATGTTTCCATACATAAGGATCATCCCACACATAAAACCTAGCATCATGCTTTAATTTATCCTTTTGCGCTTTTGTGAAATGTGAATGACACTTACTAGTGACAAGGAAATTCACAATGCTGACATACCATGGAAGAGAAACACTAAGAGCAAATAATTGCTCGTCGGGAAACTCTTCGTGAAGATGGTCCTTCAATGCTTTGGTCCCAAACTCCTCACGGGGCACCAAACGACTCAATGGTCGGCCACTAGATTCTCAGCTCCTTTCTTGTCCTTGACTTCCAAGTCGAATTCACTCAAGAGTAAGATCCAACGGAGCAACCTAGGCTTTGCTTCTTTCTTCGTCATCAAGTAACGAAGAGCTGCATGGTCAGTGAAAACAATAATCTTTGTACCAAGCAAATATGGCCTAAAATTTTCCAATGAAAAGACTACCGCTAGTAATTCTTTCTCGGTAGCTATATAGTTCCTTTGAGCATCATTGAGAGTCATGGATGCATAATAAATGACATGGGGAATTTTTCCCACCCTTTGACCTAACACCGCACCAACGGCGTAGTCACTTGCATCACACATGATTTCAAATGGAAGGGACCAATTTGGAGGTTGTATAATAGGGGCCGACACTAGCATAGATTTTAAACAATCAAATGCCCTCTTACAACCTTCATCTACCACAAATTCCACATCCTTTTGCAACAATCTACATAAAGGGGAAGAAATTTTCGAGAAATCTTTTATAAAACGGCGGTAGAAACCCGCGTGGCCAAGAAAAGATCTCACATCACGCACACAAGTAGGGTAAGGTAGAGATTGGATGGTATCAATTTTTGCTTTATCTACCTCAATACCCTTAGAGGATACCTCATGACCTAACACAATGCCTTTTTCAACCATAAAATGACATTTTTCATAATTAAGTACAAGATTCTTATCAATGCAAGTTTTTAGGACCAATGACAAATGTTTTAAGCAATTGTCAAAAGAATTTCCATGAACGGTAAAGTCATCCATAAAAACCTCTACAAACTTCTCAAGGTACTCTGAAAAAATGCTAACCATACACCTTTGGAATGTGGCCGGTGCATTGCAAAGCCCAAAAGGCATGCGTCGATATGCAAATGTGCCAAAGGGACATGTGAAAGTGGTCTTCTCTTGATCCTCGGGTGCAATGGCAACCTGAAAGTAATCTGAATAGCCATCAAGAAAGCAATAGAAAGGGTGACCTGCGAGCCGGTTAAGCATTTGATCAATGAATGGTAAAGGAAAATGGTCTTTCCTTGTTACCGCATTTAGCCTTCGGTTCCTTTTCCATGTATATTAAGAGTGTACCTTAAACACTCATCCTCAGCTTGTGAAATATTTGGACTTGCCTGAAGTGAAGATTTTGCAAAATTTATTCTCTGACAAGAAAATCTTGCAAAATGATCCAAAACCTTGGCTAAATGAAAATATCTTTGATATTGACACTTGAGAAAAATGATGCAATCATCTGCATACATAAGATGAGTAATGTCTTGTACTCCTTGACCCCAGCTAAACCCTAGCTTCTGTTCTCTGGTGATTCCTATCTGTGAATTCAACATCCCTGACATGAATTGTTGACATATGATAAAAAAATATGGTGAAAGTGGACATCCTTGTCTTAGCTCTCTAACTGGAGTAAAGAAAGGGAGTTGCACTCCATTCACATTCACTGAGTATCTAACTGAGGATACACACTTCATGATGAGATGTATCCAAACTTCAGGGAAATGGAAAAACCTCAAAGCTGCTTCCAAGAATTGCCATGACACTCTATCATATGCTTTGCTCATATCCAGCTTGACAGCTACAAATCCCACATTTCCTTTTTTTTTTCTTTCTCAATGTCTCCATCATCTCATGAGCCAGTAACACGTTCTCTCCAATATATCTCCCTTTCATAAAGTCTGACTGATTCCCTTCTATCAAGGTAGTCATGATGGGTGCCAGCCTTACTGCCATCATTTTTGCCAATATCTTGTACTTGACATTACACAATGAAATTGGCCTATAATCCTCTACTCATCTTGCATTACTCTTATTTGGGATTAGAATGAGATGTGTATCATTCCAATCATGTGGAAAATCAGTTCCTTGTAGAATAAAAATGATTGACTCTGTGACTTGCATGCCCACTGTTTTCCAATGCACTTGATAAAAACCTGGTGGCATTCTATCTGGCTCTGGAGCTTTCCATGGTTTCATTTGCTTAATAGCTCCATAAACTTCCTCACTATTAAATTGTTTCTCCAACTGTTGAGTGTGTTGTTGACTCAGACACGTGGTTGTATTCTGCATCATATCCTGCATCTGTATTGGGTCACTGACCTGTGCATGATAAAAATCTGGAGTGCAAAATAAGGATGTATAATACAACTGAAACTGAGTTTGAATATCTCCTTCCTCTTCCAGCCATATTCCTTGTCAAGTCTGAATGCTGGTGATATGGCTTCTATTCTTATTTCTGGTGGCCCATTTATGAAAAAATATAGTGTTTCTGTCCCAGCTTTCCCCAATTGTTTCTAAATCTTTGCTGCCAATACCCTGATTGTCTATCCAGCAAATCATTCAGCTCTCCTCTCAGTTGCTTTTCTTGTTGTTGTTGGATAAGATGTTAAGATGCTTGCGGTTTTTGTAAGTGTTCTGATAAATTCTCTATTCTCTTATCCATCGCTCCATAACTCTGACTATTCCAATTATGCAGATGTAGCTGGCTAGTCTTTAGAACTTTTGTTTGCTGCTGTGGTCTCAGTTGTTGTTGAAGAGCGAGAATTTGTTTAACATTGTTTTCAAGGTCAGTCACTGTTTAATTTATCACAAGATCTATTTCCACAACCCAATATCCTAAATCCACAATCCATTTGGTGATAAATTTACTTAATCAACCCTCATTAAATTTAGGATTCAATTAACATTTATTATATCATTTAAATCCCTTAAGTTTTGAATAATAAATTTTGGATTCAAGTTTTTGTTAAATTTAATTGTAGGCCCAAGAAATTCTCAAAACCTTCAACATTCATTCAACACCTTCAAATTTAGGCCCTATTTGCTATAACTTATTTCTTGGTGTACTGAATTGAATTGAACTGAACTGAACTGAATTGAACGGAACTGAACTGAACTGAAGTGTAAATTAATGTATTGAAAAATGGAATCAGCATGACTGAATTAATATGAATTTCATAAAATTACACTTTCACTGGACTGAACTAAATTAAACTGAACTGAATTGAACGGAACTGAACTGAACTGAAGTGTAAATTAATGTATTGAAAAATGGAATCATAATGACTGAATTAATATGAATTTCATCAAATTACACTTTCACTGAACTGAACTGAACTGAATTAAACTGAACTGAATTGATCTACATATAAGCTCTGGCAAACATGATGTGAAATTACTTATTAACGTGAAATTTGTAGAGAAAGTTGATAAGAATATTTTATACTATATATAAAGAGTGTGGTACATTTCATAAATTAGAATTTGATTAGGACTAAGTTTTATAATAATAGCTAACTAAAAATAAATTTTAATAAGGGATATTTTAGTAAAATTTACCCTAAACGGGTTGTAGATTTAGGATATTGGGTTGTGGAAATAGCATCCCCCTAATTTATTGACGATCAAAATTTTGAGCTATATGCACATTAGTTGCGTCTGACATGCACACAAGGTGTTGAACTCCCAAGGAAATTAGTTTCTATAACCTCTTGCAAATGGCGAGTATCTCTGCATAAAACACAAAAACCATTACCCAGTAACACAACCACGATCCCATGTGGCACCATCCCCATTTATGATAATCCAAGCAGCAAGTTCCTGTTATATTGCTTTTTAGAAAAGCTCCATTCGTGATGATACTCCAAGGAACATCGGTTGGCAAACAATTGAAACAACCAGATAAGTGTTCTCTTTGAATTCCTAAGTCAAGGGAGCCCCGCCGAGACAAAGCGACTTGTCGAAATTGAGCCTTTGATGCTTCCCAGATTTTAGTCGGTTGCAAATCCATGTTCTCATGTTCATGTTTTTCCATATCCACCAGATTTTATAACATGAAAGATGAAGAAACTTCAGTTCAGGAGCTTCGCTTATCCATGACATAGGCCAGTTAATCTCCATTGGAGGTAGTGGCAAAGTTGAAACCAAATGAGCTGATCCTGCACACACATTTTTTCACACTCATTAAACAAATGTGAAATAGTTCCCCTTGACCTCCACAAGCTACACATAAAGGAGATGTAGCACACCCTCGCCTTAATAAACCTTTAGATGGAATTTTCCAAACCAAAAAGATCATTCTGGTTGGTATCTTGAGTCCCCACAACTTATTCCAACACTGTTTTTCAATTTGTGGAGAAGTTTAAGATGAAGAAGCCTCTACTGAGTTTAGTTTTGCAGCTTCCCTAATCACTTATTATCCTTTCCTGACCTCATAATTTTCATGTGTTTACTGCGACCAATTAAAAAATATTTCTGATTATTACCAAAGTGTTAGGAACATACATTTGAAGTATTGTCATGGTTACCTCTGTTGGAAAAAGTTGCCTAATTAAAGGGATGCCCGTCCTTAAGGTTTGACGAATTGTCATTGGGAATTTGGGATATGTAGTAACACATGGAGGGCCGATGAGCTAAATATTAAATTACTATATTAAATAGGTCGAATTTATTTATTTTCCCTATCCACAATGTCTTAAGAAAATTTAATTTTCCAATAATTCATAACACTAGACTAGATGGGATTAATTTCGAAAATAAAGTCGTTGAAGGTGAGACATTAGGTTGTCGATTTTTTCCAATGTCAAATCAACAATCGCAATCACGTAACTATAACAATCATGTTTTTAAAAAATTAAATACTCATGCTGAAATTCCACACACAAGAATAAAATTATTTTCTAGCCCTGTGGATACACAAAATAAAAATTTCCTTCTTCATAAAATAGAATTATGGTTCTTTTTTCTCCGGCGAGAATAGTGGATTGCGTTTCTATTTTCCATTTCCGGTGTAGAAAGTGGATTAGGGTCCCGTTTGGTGACGAGAGTTTTGAGTAGCGTTTAGCTTTTTGGGTTAAATATGGACAGTTGACTGGTCAATCAGCTCTTCTTAGGCCCTGTTTACCAGAGCTTATCTGTAGATCAGTTCAGTTCAGTTCAATTCAGTTCAGTTCAGTTCAGTTCAGTTCAGTAAATTTAAATTTTTTCCAGTTCAGTTCAGTAAATTTAAATTTATTTCAGTTCAGTTCAATATATTTAAAATTATTTCAATTCAGTTCAGTTCAGTTCAGTATATTTAAAATTATTTCAGTTCAGTTCAGTACAGTTAAATAAATTTAAATTTAATTCAGTTCAGTTCAGTTCATCGAATTTCCTTTTATATGATGATGACATTCATTAATAACAAATGAAAATATATTATTTTTATTTTAGTTCAATTCATATCAGTTCAGTCCAATTTAGTTCAGATCCCCTAAATCGACTCAACCAAATATAATATGTTTTCATTATATGACAATTTGGAATTAGTTCAGTTCAGTTCAGAACAATCCAGTTCAGTTCAGTTCGGTTCAGTTCAGTTCAGTTCATATCCTCTTAAATATAATTTTATGATATACAACTCAATGACTCAACCAAATATAATATGTTTTCATTATATGACAATTTGGAATTAGTTCAATTCAGTTCGTTTCAGTTCAGTTCAGTTCAGTTCATATCCTCTTAAATATAATTTTATGATATACAACTCAATGACTCATATCCTCTTTAATTTAATAATATTATGATATACAACTCAATGACTCAGATCCCCTGAAAAATACATGGTTATGATATTCAACTCAATATATTTCTTTAATATATCATAACCTTTACTTTTTATACATCCAATATAATTATTTGAATCGTGATTCATTTAAATCGACTCAACCAAATATAATATGTCTTCATTATATGACAATTTGGAATTAGTTCAGTTCAGTTCGTTTAAGTTCAGTTCAGAACAATCCAGTTCAGTTCATATCCTCTTAAATATAATTTTATGATATACAACTCAATGACTCATATCCTCTTTAATATAATAATATTATGATATACAACTCAATGACTCATATTTCCTGAAAAATACATGGCTATGATATTCAACTCAATATATTTCTTTAATATACAATAACCTTTACTTTTTATACATCCAATATAATTATTTGAATCGTGATTTATTTAAATCGATTCAACCAAATGTAATATGTCTTCATTACATGACAATTTGGAATTAGTTCAGTTTAGATTAGTTTAATTAAGTTCAGAACAATTCAGTCCAGTTTAGATAAGTTCATATCATCTGCACTATAATTTGATGATATTTAACTCAATTCAGTTCAGATTATATCACCTCAACGTGTTTTATATTTAAATAATATAAAAATATATTTAAAATTATTTCAGCTCAGTTCAGTAAATTTAAAATTATTTCAATTCAGTTCAGTTCAGTTCAGTAAATTTAAAATTATTTCAATTCAGTTCAGTTCAGTTCAGTAAATTTAAATTTATTTCAGTTCAGTTCAATTCAGTTCAGTTCAGTTCAGTTCAGTACATCAAAAAATAAGCTCTAGTAAACAGGGCCTTAGTGTTTGGTGAATAGCTTTTTCTGATTAGCTGTTTTGGTGAAACCTCTCGTTTCTGAAACGCTAGAAAGAGCAGCGTTTACAAAGAATTAATTAAAACAATATTACAAAATATCTTTTTTATCCTTATTCTTACAAAATTTCCTTTAAAAAAAAATCAAATTACTAAACCAAATTTTAATCATGTTAGCGTGCGTACAAATTCATATAATATTAATCAAATTTTAATAGTACAATTCATATATATTCATATGCGTGCGTATTTTTACTTTATATTTTAAGTATTTCATATCTTAATATTAAAATGTCCAGCTAAACATATATTACTATGAAATGTTAATCATTTTAATTTTTTTTAAAGAAAGTGGGTATATTAATAAAGAATAAAATAACAAATAGCATAAAAATAAATAAATATAGGTAATAAAAATACCTTTCGATACTTCAAAACAAATAATACACTCCATAAAAGAAATTAATAATAAATTATATTAATGTCTATTTCGGTCTTTTAACGTAACAAAACAGCTATCAGCTAATTGTCATTTGCCAAACACTCAAATACAAACAGCTAATCAAACCGCTAGTCAAAACAGCTAATAGAATCAGCTAACAGCTAACAGCTAATAAAATCCGCTAACAGCTAAACGCTGATAGCCAAACGAGACCTAGGTCTTTTTTTTTTCTTCAAAAAAGTCATTAATAATCATATTTAATTTATGACCTTTTTCTTGTTGGAATCGGATTATAACAACTTATTCCTTTTCATCATAACGTCGTTGGAGGGTTAAATCCAAATTTGATAAGGAAAAAGAAATTTGATTCACAATTGGATTTCCTTGTTTCTTCATGCGTATTCTATATATATATATATATATATATATATATATATATATATATATATATATATATATATATTATGTGCATTGGTCATAAGATTATAACGCATGTGCATAATAAATAACATTGGCCAACATGAGTGGAGTTAAAGGCAAAGACTGGAGCTCTGATATTCCTCAAGATATTTTATGGGTTGTCCTATCGAATCTCACACATATGAATGATTTTAAGCAATTTAGAGCCGTTTGTAAACAGTGGCAACTTGTCGCGGATGATTACATAGAGAATCATGTGTGTTTTGGTACACAATGGCTAATTCAGAAAAAATGCATGGAGTCCGGCGTCAAAATGTACCATCCATTAGCGGATAGCCACTGCTACACCACCATCGACATTCCTCATATGCGTGGTGCTTCGATTCTTTGTTCTAAAGATGGGTGGCTGTTAATGAATAGAGGATGTGAGGTCTTTTTTTTGAGTCCTTTCTCAAAATCCATAATTAATTTGCCGAACTTGCCTCATAGCGGTCTCAGTTTCATTGGTTTTACAATTACTTCCGCTCCAACATCCAAACATTGGCAAATTTGTGGCTTAAGAGTATATGGATTTCAGACTATTAGAAGAAGGTTTGGTATCTTTACTATTTGTCATGGAGACAAGAATTGGACGCGCACCCTATGTACTGTTCCCCGAGGAATGTTCAATCCAGACGAAACCAATCCCGTTTATCACAATAAAAAGTTTTATTTTTTATGCAGAAAAGCCTCAATAATAGGGGTTCTCGATCCCATAACCCGTTCATGGAAATTATTAATTAGCGAAGAAGGATTAGGATCAACTAGTACCAATTACTACCTATTAGAGTGTGACGGTGAACTCGTTTTAGTTTTCAATTCGATCATGGGAAGAACTGTAAGAGTTTGAAAATGGGATGATTTGAGAATGATATGGAATGAAGTGAATGATATCGGGGAATACACATTCTTTCTAAGCGACAAAACATCCTACGCAAAAAAGAGCACTGGAAACTATATGAGAAACAAATTATTTTATCCTAATTTATATGAAAATTATGGAGTGTTTTATTGCTTAGAAAAGAAATCATACCAAACTTTTGGAAGTGAATTCTCAATAAAAAAACTTATTAAGACAAGGTTTGTTCTTGAGTGTTGTTGGATTGAGACAACTAAACATGATCTTTCCAACACAATTGAATGGCTTGAAACCATTTCATATGATCAGTGCAAAACTTCTCTTGTGACGGATATGGAAGAAGAGGATGATAGTATAAAAGACGATGAGGAGGATGTTGATTGTCGTACAGAAGATGAGGATGAAGAATGTCTGTCTATTATAAACAGACATTGGTACGGTGGTGATGATGATGACGATGATGATGATGATGAGGATGATGATGACGACGACGATGATGACGATAATTAGATACATATAGGACAGGAATGATTGATGCCAACGATACAACTTCTCATTGTAAAACATGGTGATTTTAATTTTTAGTCACTCAACTTTTAAGAAATATTACTTTTAGTTAATGATCATTAATATGCAAATTTTTAGTCACTCCAGCCTTTAAATTTAGGGGGTTGCTCCATGCAGGTCCATTTTTCTCTTGCAGGTCCGTATTTTTACCATAATACCCATAATATTGTTAAGACAAAAAATGGGCTTGAAATCATAGGGTTCCATCAGGGGGCATTATGGTAAAAATACGGATCTGCAGGAGAAAAATGGACCTGCATGGAGAAATTGCTTAAATTTATTATCATTATTATTGAAAAGAGATGGTTATTCATGGCTCCCCTGGTTAATTGGTGATGTGGGAAAGAGATGAGAATGTGAAAGGACATAGGATAACATCGTCTTTTTCTATTTTTTAGGGTATATATCAATAAGATTAAGTCTTGGAGCACCACTTTAATAATCATTCTTTTTATGAGAAAGTCTTGGGTGAGACCTTCATTGTGGAGACCAATAGTAAAAGAGTCCATATAATATATGTTTCCAAAGTTTTGGGGTCATTATGTAATAATTCTATATTCGGCGCAATAGTAATATTTGGTCTAATTACAGGAACAGATTTGCAAACATTCACATATTTCATCCATTTTCCCCTAAATCTGCAGATTCCGACGAACTCCATTTTATCCCCCAATCCCCGCCGCATGTGATTCAATCCTCTCCCACTCTTGTTCGCAACGCCAACATCGAAACACAGAGAAGATCATGCAGGAAAGGTAAAAGGTCAGGCATGCAACATAAAAGGTCAAACAAGCAACATAGAACATAAAAAAATCAGGCAAAACAAAGATCAGGCAAGCAAGAAACACAAAATATCAGGGAAAACACAGAGAAGATCATGCAGGAAACATAAAAATTCATGCATGCAACATAAAAAAATCCAACATAAAAGGTCAAGCAAACAACATAGAACATAAAAGATCAGGCAAAACAAAAAAAAGATCATGCAAAAAACATAAAAGATCAAGCATGCACAAAATATCAAGCAAAACACAGAGAAGATCATGCAGAAAACATAAAAGATCATGCAGGCGGGCTTAAAACACAAAATATCAGGCAAAACACATAGAAGATCAGAGAAGATCATGCAGGAAACATAAAAGGTCAGTCATGCAACATAACAGGTCAAGCAAACAACATAAAACATTAAAAAGATCAGGAAAAACAAAGAGAAGATCAGGGAGAAAACATAGAAGATCAGGCAGACAAGAAACACATCTGATCACCTCCGCGGCTCCGCCACCACCTGCAATCGCTCAAATAGATCAAAAAGTGTCTGTAATCATCCGATTACCAACACCGCTGCCACCACGAAAGCTTCTGCATATACGAACGTGAATCCCGAGAAAACATAAACGAACTGGCCCGCTAGCTCTGAAATCGTCGGTCCCTGAAATCGATAATTGTTCCGCCGCATCGAATCTGCAGACGCCGGGAAAAAAAACCGCGAAAGCATTGCATCAAAACACCGAGGAGCCTACCGATACCGAATTCAAGCACAAAAGCAACAATATCATCGTAGAAACACACAAGAGCACGAAAATACTTGAAAATAGAAGAATCACGCCGGAAAAAGGCGCCGGAGAGGAATCGCTTGAAGCTTTGGAATCACCGAATTTCTCTGGAACGTTTCTTATTTGTGAAGAATTGGTAATTGTCCGTGGGAATATATAATAATATTATTATTTACATTATTATCCCTAACCTTTTTGGTAATATTAGTAATATCCCCTTACACCCTAAATTGAGTCTACGTTCCCTGATTTCTATAGAGACAGGTGTCAAATGAGAATTTGTATTTTTTTTATCCTCTGGAAGAAACCTAAATTAATAAATTTGAATAATGTACATAAGCTAGTTGACTACTTGATAATCTGTATTGATATTATTGACTTAGAAAAATAAAGCAGGACCCAAGATACGAACAAATTCACATAATAGTACCTATGTTAAACGAAAACTCTAAAAACGATCACACAATCATAGAGGATAATACAATCGTGTCTCGAGATAGGCGGCACACAGAAGCAGCCGGAAACCACCTCCGGCAAAGCCAGATCTCCTCAAAATCACCTTATTTTTATATCTAGCACAAGGAAACCGATTTGGTTTTATGTTAATTGTGCGATGGGGTATCTTAGAAAAGAGATTCAGTTCAACTTCTGGCTTTGGGATCGGCGATCCAACAAGCAGCAATAGTGGCTGAAATATTACGAAACTCCATTCAGATTAGCGAATATAAGGTTGGGTTGTCTACGTTAGAGCACAAGAACGAGCTAAATCACATGGGTAGGAAGGTTAGAATCCAGATTACGATTGCCGTGGTTTAAAGTCATCATACCGGAAAACAAGGGGAGAGCTCGGGATCTATTCGAAAGGTTCAAATTTTGCAGATGGGAAAGCTGGGTCGAAGTAGAGTAAGAACTCTACAACAAGAAGAGAAGAGGGTCAAGGATCTCGGGCATCTCAACCTTCGGGTCATACACAACACCCACTTCACAGAGAAGGTATGTACACACAACTTTCTAGTGTAAAGAAAGTTTGGAGAAAGAAAGTACACCCTGCATACAAGGTAAATAGAGAAGAGACATCTGGAGTTGTTTTAAATCAGGATATAGTTGGAGGGAGTGATCAGGGGCAATACAATAATGTGGACTCAGGGGAAAGGAAGCAGGTAGTTTTTGAAGGTGTTCAGACGGCAGGAAGTGGGGAGTGTAGTGAAGGTGAACAGAGCATAAATTATAATACACTTAAATTCAATGGAACAGAGGGGAATAAGGTGATGAGTCCAGGTGATAATGAGCAGGATGTCAGGCTTTCACAGGGAACTTCAGCTGGGATATGGGTTTTGGACACACCCCAACCACATAGAATTCATGGGGATGCAAATGAATGTCAACTAAATGGTCTCTTGCAGAATCTTCAGAGGGTGGTTCCATCAACAAGGAAAGGAATCAAATTGGTGAGAAGGCATAAGACAAAAAGTAAGGCCCAGTGTTCTTTTTCAAACTTGTTAGCTCTACTGAATAGAGCTGAAACAATTTCGGGTAAGAGGAAAGTCGTGGATGAATGGAGGAACTATTGCTTAGTAAATAAGAAAAGGCGAGTTGCACAACAAAGCCAGGTTGGATCAATTCTATCAGGTAAGGTAACTAAGGACTTGGCAGGGACAGAAAGTGCGTCGAAGGGGTTTTCACGGAAGAGAAATAGTTTGGAAAATGATGACACATGTGAACGACGGGACATGAGCAGACAAAGAGTATGAACTGTGGGAGTGGAAGCACAAATCAATAGCAAGGATGAGTCCCAATTCAAGGCTGAGGGTTTCCAGGCGGTTGTCCAAGATCAACCGTGAAACTATCCATGACGACTCTAAGCTGGAATTGTAGGGGTATGAACAATGCCCCTACAAAGCGGACGTTGAAGCGTCTGCTGAAACAATGTAAGCCACAGGTCATTTTTCTTATGGAAACCAAGATGCAGGAATTACAACTCATAAAATGGAAACAAGGTACATATTTTACATCCACTTTTGTTGTGAACCCCTTAGGATTATCAGGGGGTTTAGCCTTGATGTGGACTGGTTCTGTTAATATTACTATAATAGCAAGTAGTAAACACTTCATATTAGGAAAATGTTCAGATAGTGTTGGATCAGTTTGGCTGCAGCTTTTCTTGTATGGGAATTCTGATAATATGCAAAGGCAGCAAGTCTGGGACAACATTGCATTGCTACCTAGCATTCAGGACTATTCCTTGATGGTCATTGGAGATACCAATCAAGTGTTGTCTCAGGAAGATAAGTTGGGAGGGCTTCCTTTTCAGGCTGATGAGAACTGTCAAAAGTTTAGGCATCTTCTTACTAGCCTGAAGGTTCAGGAAGTTAGAAATACAGGTCAATGGTACACGTGGTCCAACAATAGAGATGATCCGCATTGCATCTTTGAAAGGCAGGACAGAGCTTTTATAAGTGACTCAGCTATGCATCTTTTTCCCTTAGCACACACCAGGACACTTGCAATATTTGCATCTGATCATAGCCCAGTTGTTCTGGAATTATTTGCTAAGGAAGTACACAGGAAACATGTTTGCAGGTATGAGGCATTTTGGGCAAATCTTCAACCCCCAGATCAGATTATTAGGAGGGTATGTCAATTTTTCCCGCAAGCTGGTGAGAATGCAAATTCGGCAAGGGAATTTTCCAAATTGCTGAAGTATAGTCTTGAGCACTTGTCAAATTGGACTAGGAGGACTTTTGGCTGCCTAGACAAGGTCATAGTTGAGAAAAAAAAAAGGTTGGAGGAAATACAGAAGGATGCAAATAGGCTACACTTACAGCAGATGGAGAGGCAGCTAAAGACTGAAATTGCTGAGTTGCTGGAATGACAGTGTGATTATTGGCAGCAAAGATCAACTAGCAAATGGGGCAAAATGGGGGATAGAAACACAGTTTTTTACCACGGGTGGGCTACTGTCAATAAGGGGAAAAATCAAATCAATAACATACAAGATGGACAGGGAGTGATATATAAAACAGAAGCTGATATACAAATGCAATTCCAATTGCAATATCATGCTCTTTTCTGTTCCCCTGAATTTTATCCACCCCAGATGGTGGATCCAGTGGAGATAGGGTTTTGTTTGGATCAGACTGAGCAAAGATTGACTGAGGCACAACTCCAACAGTTGGAGAGTTCATTCCAACAGAAGGAAGTGAAGGATGTTTTAGCTCAAATGAAGCCTTGGAAAGCACCTGGGCCAGATGGACTTCCAGCAGGGTTTTATAAGACACATTGGAATCTAGTAGGGGATCAGTTGGAAAGGGTCATGTTGCGCATATCGCAAGGCCATGAAATCCCACCTAAGTGGAATGAGACAAACATTGTTCTTATTCCAAAAAAAATGGAGCTATCAAAGTGGAGGATTTTAGGCCAATTTCTTTATGCAATGTGAAATACAAGCTCATAGCCAAGGTTCTGGCCAGAAGGTTAAGTCCGATTATGGAGACACTGATTTCAGGTAATCAGACTGGTTTTGTGAAGAATAGACATATTGGGGAGAATGTACTTCTTGCACATGAGATGATGGAAACTCTGAGGAAAACGAAGACAGGAAAGGTTGGCTTGGTGGCTGTTAAATTAGATATGACCAAGGCATATGATAGAGTGTCTTGGGTTTTTTTGGAGGAAGAATTAACATATTTTGGATTTCCAGAAGGTTGGAGAGCTTTAATCATGAAATGTGTCACATCACTATCATATTCACTCAATGTGAATGGGGTTCAGCTAGCTAAGTTTAAGCCTGTAAGAGGCTTGAGGCAGGGCTGCCCCCTGTCACCATATCTTTTTATAATCTGTCAACAATTTCTGTCGGGTATGCTTAACTCAAAGACTCAGGTACAGAGAATGCAAGAGTTGGGTTATAGTTGTGCTCAAGGAGTATCACAGATCACACACCTGATGTATGCAGATGACTGCATCATATTCCTTAAGTGTCAGTATGACAGATATTTTCAACTTGCAAAGATATTGGATCATTTTGCAAGATTCTTAGGACATTATATCAATTTCAGCAAGTCCTCACTTCAGGTTAGCCCAAATGTCTCAGTTGAGGATGAGAATTTATTGCGTTATACTTTGAATATTCACAACACTGGAATTGGTACAAAGTACCTTGGAATTCAACTGAATCTTACAGAAGGCAAAGTGAGAGTGTTTGGAGATATGATAGCAAGGGTAAGAAGAAAGTATGATAGCTGGAAAACAAAGTTTTTGAATGTGGCAGGGAGAATAACATTGGCTAAGCATACTTTAGCATCATTATCAATCTATCCTATGGGAATATTCAACACTCCTGACTCAATTCTAAGGAAGATAGATGAGATGACGGCTAATATTATCTGGAAGTGGGAATTAGAGGGTAGAGGTATTCACTGGATGTCATGGAGCCAGATGTGTCTGCCCAAGAGTAAAGGAGGTTTAGGAATGAGGAAAGCTAAGGACAAGAATAGAGCATTGTTGGCAAAACATGCTTGGAAAATAATCAGGGAGCCAGAGTGTTTATTTTCAAGAATATTTTTGCAGAAATATTGTACCAAAACCTCTTTTGTTAAATGCAAACAGAGAAATCAAGATACATGAAGCTGGAAGTCCATTTTATGGGGAAAGGAGCTCATAAGACCTCAGGTTAGGTGGCAGCTGGGGCAAGGGGACAGTATCCACATCACTGAGCAGTGAATACCAGGAGTGGTGAATCCACTGAGCCAACATCATGATATGGCACAACATACAGATCTAAAGGTATCTCACTTTCTTACAGAACAGAAGTAGTGGAGATTACCATTACTGAGAGTGTGGTTTACACCAACAGTTATTGCTGAGATAGTAAAGATACACCTGTCTAGCATTCAGAAGGACAGGTTAATTTGGACAGTTTCGACTTCGGGAGAATATACTATAAAAGAAGGCTATAGGGTGCAACAACATCAGATCTCAGGAGCTAATACTATTAAATGGAGTAAGTTTTGGCGTTTAAATCTGCCGCTAAAAATCATAGTATGTGTATGGAGAGCATTGCAGAATGCCTTACCTACTGCACAGAATCTCTGGTTTCGCAAATCAGTGGATTCGCCCATGTGTTCTCACTGTAATCAACACCAGGAGGATGTTACACATCTTTTTCTTGAGTGTGAGGCGGCGAAGCGAGTTTGGAATATCTCCAGGCTAGCTTCACAAGTTCAAATGAATGGTGGACTGACAATGAAAGCTTGGTTCTGGAATTGGTTTGACTCAGGGCCACAAATGCAGGATATCAAGCTAAGTATATGTCTCCTGTGGGAGATATGGAATGATAGGAACTTAAAGGTGTTTCAGGACGCATGTAAGTCACCAGAGCTAGTATTAGAAGCAGCTGTGCAGATAATACAGGTCATGGAAGCCGGATCAATGGCTCAGGATATAGAGGATTTGGTAATACAAACACCACATATCCAGTAGAGACAGGAGGCTCCAGGGTGGTTACAGATTCTGCCACACTGGGTGATTACTTTTGATGATGGTTCCTTTAAGGCAGCAGCAACTTGGACAATCTCTTTGGCTTTAGGAAATGAGCATGTAGTGGTGCAGGGAGAAGAGCAGTTTAGAGCATATTCACCTCTTCATGCAGAAATGGTAGCATGCTGGAAATCTCTCTTACATGTACCAGGTGAACATTCAAATGTGGTTTGGATCATGACAGATTGTCAGGTGCTGAGGGATCTACTTACAAATCAGGAGCTTAATCCTCCTTGGCAGATTCAGGCACTGGTCGTTGAACTGAGAAGTATACTGAAGAAGTTTCATTTATGTTTTGTCCAAAAAGTAGATAGAAATGTGGTTTGTAATGAACATAATTGGGCCACCGCCATGACTGTTGCTTTTACTTAATCTAATATATGTTTTTCATCAAAAAAATAAAATAATGAAAACTCTAGGCCGAGTCTCAGGTTGGGACAACCCCAATGTACCCACCCATGTGTCAAGTTCAGTTTACTTTAAATATTAACTTTATTAACATGTATTTTTAACATGTATTTTTAATATTAACATGTATTTTTAACTTTAATATGCGTATTTTGTATTAGTGTACTACCATTGTAACATAATTAAGCGAATGTTGACGGTGTTTTTTATAATTTTGGTTAAGTATATAATATTATATTTTAAATATTACTTTTTAAAATTGTATAATAGTTCAAATATTATACAATATAATTATACTACTAATTTTGATGATATATAATAGTAAGATAATGATGGAAATGACTCGGATTTGAGTCATCTTCCAGGAAGCTGTCTGCTCACGTGGCCGGAGGCGATGACGAGGCATTAGAAGGTACATTCACGTGCTGGAGGCCCCCGCATAGTACAGGAAGGTGACGCATGATGATGAAGGAGAATGAGGTTTAAGGTTCCTATAAATAGAGGACACAATTAGTCATTCCATGTAAGTTCTCTAACTCTTGGATCAGGAGTTTTATCTTTCATTTCAATACACGAAATCTCATCATCACACCGGAGCTGCTACCCTCGGGTGGCTCCAGGGGATTGTTTTGTAGGTTTCGGACGAACAGGTCCATAGCAACGTCTTCCGAGGCCCAGGTGCTCGGACAGATAGGCTTATTTGGCAAGAAGTCTACACATTCAACCAACTATTCACAGATCGAGGCCCTCGGATATCTCAACTATCAGAGACAACATTTACTGGAGCGGATTTCCCCGCATCTAATTTAAATATTATAGTACTAATTTAAATTAATTTAGTATCTCTACAAAATCATTGATTATATACTAATTTAAATTGTCTGCTAACTACTATTCAAATATGTACTAATATTATTAAAGTACTATTATAATATACACACTAGTGTACAATTCTGATATCTGATCTGGACGATAGGGGTAGCCTCGGGTGGATCGAACACCCACATCCTTTTGATTTCAAACAAATGTGCAGGTGAGCCCAGATTTTAACACTTTTTTTTTCATGAAACCACCATAGGTAGAGGGATTATATTGGCTTCCCCATGCCATAAATAACAATAAACTGAAAAAAATACAATTGCCCGAAGGCGATATTTCCTAGGTTGTCGCCCAGAAGCAAGGTGTAGCCCAGAGGCTGTGATGCCCGAAGGCAATATTTCCTAGGCTTTCGCCCGAAAGCAAGGTGTAGCCCGGGGGCTGTGATGCTCAAATGTTTGCATCAAAAAGGGAATAACTTGTAAAAGATCTACGGTCTAAAACTACCTAACAAGCATAGCACCTTAACTCGCATTCTAAACTATATAATCGAAGTCTACCAGTCTAGATACAAATAATACCAAGACCAGAATCCCATTGGGTTTACCCTCTCGCCAATAAAGGGTTAAGTGGGATGTAACAAACACATGGGCAAGGATACTCCCCAAGTCTGTCATTATAGTTCCACAAAAAGACCAGTTCCAAATCATATTCCCTACAACTATAGACCTACACTAAAATACAGCTAAACAGGGATACAAATTGATTCAATACTACCAACAATTCCAACCAGTGCTGGTCTCACCAGTTAGATGTCCTAATAGTATTCAGAAAATTAGACTACATTAAGAAAATTAGATGGACCGTACTTTTTTAGTCAAATGGGGAAGAGTTTGACACATGGAGAGGGTTGGGAGTAGGGATGGCACTGGGGCGGGTTTTGGTGGTGACCCGCCCCATTTGCACCGGTTTGGGGCGGGGATGGGTAAAAGTTTATGGGTAATGGGGTAGGGATGGGGATGAAAACACAACCCGTCATGAGTCATGGGGCGGGGATGGATTTTATACATCACCCGCCCCAACCCCGTCCCAACCCGCCCCAACCCGCCCCATCCCAGTTATACCCGCCCATACCCGGCCCGCCCCAATATAATTATATTAATAATATAATTATATATATTAATTAATAAAAAAAAATAATAATTAATTTCTTACTATAATTTAATAATCAACCCCTAATAGTTAAAATGAGAAGAAAACTAACATAATAATGTATTTGGACTATTCTTTGGCAATCGTTTTTATAATTACAAACTTCTTGTTTGCTTCAAATTTGAGTGAGATTTCAATTACATTTTTTTGTTTGGGTTTGAGATTTTTGTATTTTTAAAGATTTTATATTTCTCATTATAATTATTATTGCGTTTGAGTAAAAGTTATATAAACAAATGTATTTTAAACTGATATAAGAGGTTGGTGAGGATGGGTCTGTTGGAAAATAAAGATTTTGGGTTTGGGCTCAGGCTTGGGCTCAAACGTTTTGTAACTGTTCAAAACTTGATGATTAGTTTTATTTTCCATTAATGTGAATCAGCTCTAATTACGCAATTAACGGCTGAATTAAAACAGACAATAAAGTAGTCTGATTTATGGGCAACAATCAAGGTGTCAGTTTCAGGGCAACAATCAAGGGAAAAACGTCCCAAATTTGATTGATTGCATTCATGTCTGCATTTAGACCTGACCCCCTCACCTCCCTATAAGTACAGTCTTAGAGCCAACCTAGAAACGGTTCAGAAACAAAATAGCCTTATGCAATCAAACTCTCTCTCCGTCATTTTCTGTCTGGTTCTGTTTGTTCTTGGTTCTGTATTCTCCCGTCGTTCTATTCAGGCCAGTGTACTAATGTGATAGAGTGCCTTCGGGCTATGCGCCTTCCGGGATGATCGTCACGAGTTGACTTTCATCCTTGATGGTCTTATCCTAGGGCAAAGACCCATACGGGGCCTAATTTGTTTCAAGGAAAACGTTCGTCGTGATTCCATTCGAATTTATTTATGCATATTGTAATTTTCATTTTTGCATATTAGTCCCTGCAAATTATATAATATTTTATTTATGCCCAAAGTTGTATACAGATTCTAACAGTCTTGAAACAAATTAAATATTGATCTGTATATTTTCGTAAAATATTAAATTGCAAATTGTATGCATGATCTAATTAGTTAATTAGATAGTATTGCATACTCCTCGTATTTTTTTAATTTATTTATGCATGCCTTACTTAATTTTCTTGAATAATGCATGCTTGCTTTACACGAAAATTACATACTAAATGGGAGAATGCATAATTGTGTTGCCTTGAAATTATTACATGCTTTATGTGTATTTGTTATTTATGGTTTCTCGGAAATTGTTCTCCGAAAAACTCATCTAAAGTTTACTAATGATTTGCCAAGTTTTTCTTGGCATGTGCGATTGGATTTTATACGAGTATCAACAAGGGGATCATGGAAGAGATGTGTTGATTGAAGGACTATTATAGAGATTAGATGGTCTCGACTCTTTGGAGAAGGTTATAATATCTTAAACCTTAATTGTGTGCTAAATATTTTAGTATGATGTAGAAAAATTATATTTTCTGGACCTGGATGCATGTGTAAATGAAAATATTGATTGGTTTAATATAGTCACCAAGATCAGTTATTTTGATTTACATTGAATGCTTTATTTACTGTCATAACTTGATTGAGTGATAATTATGACAATATATGCTCTGTGTACGTTGGTGTTGTTTTACGGAAATAAATACAAAATTGATATATATACGTAACGTTTAAGATGCATGTACGTGACACATTATATGTTAAATATATGTACGTAACGTCTTGATTGGGTGAAATTGCATGCATTAATTCACATTTGCTTAAATGTTGATGAATGCATGTTTTTGAGATAATTTATGCATGTGCTAAATTAGTCATGGAAATTTTGATGCCAACATGATTTTATGGATGCATGCTTACGTTCGAATGACAAATTTTGCTTAAATATTATTTCTGCACGAAAATTTTGATGAAGTATGTGTGAAACGTTATTTTGATGTCATGAAGTATATACAAATACATATAGTAATTGAATGCAAAGTCTTCAGTTTATTGTTGTGCATGTTGTATTATAATTTATCAAAATTATGTTTAAATGAATGCTGGCGTACACGCACGTAAGAAATGCTAGCAGATTATGCATGAGTTTGATTAGTAAATCATGAGTTGTATGATATATGCTGCATGCTTGATTAATTGAGGTGCTTAATTATTTAAAGTGCTGATCTTGTTTGCATGAAACTCTGGTATATGTTTAAACTGGTTTGTTTTGATTGATGCATGCAAGGTGTGATAAATGTACATATATAATTTTCTTACTTGCATAAGAAATTGTGGCCGTGTTGTTGTGAAAGTGGAAAAGCTATGTACATACTGGTTTTCGCAATTAAATTGCACTGTTAGCAGTATGGTGGCTACGTAAGCCCTTGGCAATTTTAAATTGCACGAGTTGAGCATATGGCTTAAAGTTCGATGTTTCGACTATTTTATAATCTATAAAATACGAACAAAAGGACATGAGTTTTTAACTATGTTGAGGGTATTGGTTTTAAGAACCAAAACGAGAAACCCCGAAAGCTTGAGTTTTCGTAACTATGCTGAAATTCTGATTACTTGTAATCGAAGAATTATAATCATCAGAATTATGGTTGTGAGACCTAAGAATTCTGAGGTTAAAATTCTAATTATTTCTAGTGAAAGAACTTGGAAAATCGTCAGATTGTTCGATAAAACCAGAGAAATCTGAGGTTAAGGAATCCTAAAACATATGGTCAAATCCAGAAATTCTGAATTTTGAGATTGGGATCCTGAGACTTGGTAAAGTCTAGAATTTTGGCCAGACTAATTTGAAAAATCTTAGACTATGAAATCCAAAAATTAAAAATAAAATAAAATAATTAAGGTCTAGGAATTCCAAGACAGTAAGTTCCGAGGAACTAAATGTGTGGAAATAATCCGCCCAATGTGGGGGGACCGGAAACCTTGGAAATTCAGCGATGTGAATTTTAATAAGGTTAGAGTTATCACTAAAGACTAATAGTCAAGAGAGTGAGAAACTCATAAGCCGATGGGGCGGAATCCCGAGCCAATACTCAAACTCAACTGAGTTGAGTCTAGGGGAGATAAAATTTGACCAAGATGAGTCTCGAATGGGACCTCGGGCCAAGAGCTTAAAACGTGAACTCATAACGAGAGGGCGTTGCGAGATCAGTTCAAACATGAACGTGAAATGAGAAAGTCAAATCGAGTATAACAGTCGAGTTTTGATTTGGAAATGGGCAGAAACCATGTAGAGTTTGTAACTCACATAGTAGTACCCAAAAAGTTGGGTGTATCTGCACCATAAGGGATAGTAAAACGAAATCCCTGAAATGGTTGACTGAACGAGACTTGAAATAAGTCAGTGAGATAGACATTGTGTCATAAATGATAGTTAACGGAAAATCACTGAAGTGATACTTACATAAATGGTGCTTAAGTCCATTTTCGTATCATTTGTGGTATAACATGATTGTGAAAGCAATGTGAGGGAAAACCTACATATAGGTTGTGATCTTTTAATTAAGATATCCCAAAGAATAAAAGAGTAATTGAAACTTTTAATGGTGTAAATTAATCCTACGAATTCCTGTGAATGTGGGGGTTGACCTAATGTTGTAGAGTCATCCGATAAATTCATTCGAATGTGGGGGTTGAGGTCTAACCATGTATGGTAAAGATATAGCCTGAAGTGAAATATTTATCAGACTGCACAATACATTAGTGCTTATTGAGTTCTTGTGAAAGAATATCAAATATCTTTGAAATTCACAAGAAATGCGCATTGGAATAGAGAAATACATCTTTAGATAGAAAGAGTATTTGGAAATTCCCGGAGATCTCGATTTATCCTGAGATTGGACTTATGAGTCAATGGATAAAATCTTTGAAGATCTTTGATGATAGACCTGAATGAAACAAATGTGACAAGACAGTTGCGTACCTTGTTTGATTTATAGGTATATCTGAAAGCTTTAAAAGGCTAGAATTCCATGAAATGATGTTTATGGAAATATCGGTGATCAATGGTGAAATTGATCTACCATGTAAGACGGCAAATCACTAAATGGGAGGTCGTCGCCGTACCTCTCAAATATACAATTTATAGATCACTTACTACCTTTCCACACTATTAAGTGTACAATGGCAAGTAAGGTTCGTTCCACAGGGAAAAGGTTATTTCTATGTATATCTTGTAGAATATATATACATATACATATATAAAAGCAATGTAAACAAGGGGGGGTTTGAGTTGAGTTTTGTTTTAGACACTACTAAGTAAAACTACTAGAACTTTAGAATTACAACTAGTTTAGCATCTAAAGATTCAACTAAAAGATTAACTAATGAGAATGAGAGACTTGGGTACATGAGATTTGTATCTTCTTGTTATGGATTTTTCCTCAAACCTAGTTATGATACTTTGAGAATGGTGATTGTTTTTAATGGGAAACCATCTCTATTCTAGTTGTGAATCATGAAAGCATTTTCACAACTCTCATTGGCAACTTATCTATATGATAGCAAATAGACAAATTGGCCAATGCTAATTCAAATTGGATGTTTTCCCACCTTACCCATGCAATGTGATAACACAATTGACATAAATATAATGCTAATGAATGATCTCAAGAACAAATACAATTGATAACAACATATATTTGATTCCTAATTCACTACTTTTACATAGAAGAAATGATAGCATTTCAACCATGGAAAGGCAATGTTTAACACATATCCAACACATATCTATACCTAGGAAATCATTCCTAACCATTTCAAGCATCAAATACACATATAATTCATGATCATTCAATGACAAATCATCCATTCCTAAGCTTCATAAACCATGTTCTCAAACCATAACAAGAGGTTTAATCTCACATACCCAAGATGGGGTTTAGCCTACAACCATAACTATATAATCATAACCATAATCCATACAATAATACATGGTGAATTCAAAGTGAAAATCCAAAGAGAAAATGAAGAAAATGAGCTTAAGGCTCTGTAAAACGATCCCCAAAACAATGAGGATAAGTTCCAATATATACTCCAAAACAATTAAAATTAAAGCCAAACAAAATGCAAGTTGCAGGACCATTCGCGGGTCGCGCGGGAATCCTTCGCGGACCGCGAGCCTGGTTCTCGCGGCTCGCGGCCGAGGATTCGCGCCCCGCGCGCCCGTGTCTCGGCGTGGTCCGCGACCGGAGTCTCGCGCCCGCGCGCGCGCGCCCGTGTCTCGGCGTGGTCCGCGCGCCCCGGTCTCGGCATGGTCCGCGCGCCCCGGTCTCGGCATAGTCCGCGCGCCTCGGTCTCGGCATGCTCTTCGTGCTGGTCGGTCCTCGCGGCTCGCGACCGGAGTTTCGCGGCCCGCGCGAAACTTGGCATGGTCAAAACAGCAACACACACCCTCGCGGTTCGCGACCTAGGGTTCGCGGCCCGCGAGAGTGTGCCTTCACGCCACTTCTACGACCGGTTCTTCAATGTATCAAACGCGGTCAGGACGGTCATAGAAGGTCTTCAAATCATTCAAATCCATCGCAAGTGCAATTCAAGATCGAAATGCACGTCTTCAATTTCAAACCACTATGAATGATTCGGTCCAAAAGTCTAATATAATTACACAAAATACTATCTAAAACAGCTCTCAAATGCTACAAAATAAGAGTATATTTAGGGGCTATCAAAATCCCCCACACTTGAACCTTTCTCGTCCTCGAGAAAGAACGATTAAGATCCAAGTGTATATTCTAAATAATTAAGCACATAACATTTGAGAGCTTACATATTTAAACAAGATAAAAGAAAATGTTTTTTTTTTTTTTTTTTTTTTTACCTCTCATTTTTGCCTGATTCTCTCGTATTTTTGGAACCATCCGGGCATGCCTCTCATTTTTACCTGATCCTCTAGTATTTTTGGGACCATCCGGGCTGTTTTTTTTTTTTTTTTTTTTTTTAAAGGAATATAGTAATAAAAATAGCAGCAAAAACAGCAACAAAAGTAGTAACAAAATTCCTACACCTCTCCCCCACACTTAGTCTAAACATTGCCCTCAATGTTTAAATATATGAATGAATACCATAGTGAAAGGAAAAGGTATAGGGTAGACTCACTGCGAGGGACCGGAGCCGTCGCGACGGCGCTGAGCTCGCGATCTGCGATGGCCCTCATAGTCAAATGCTCCTGGTCCCTGTGGGTGCATGGATGCCATCATGGCGAACATCACTGCCATATCATCCTCGTACCTCTCAGTATATGCTTGAAACTGCTGCTGAGTGACATACTGAGCCTCATGATGTGGAGGAGCGTACTGCTCTCCATGCTCCGGAGGTGCCTCTAGCCTGGCAAGGGCAATGGTAGGTGCAGGAACTGTGATCTGGGTTGGCAAGGTGAGATCCTCTATGCGGGTGCGCCCAGTCAGTTGTACAGCCTCTGGATTCGGCAGGTACATGTGCTGATTCTTGGCTACTAGCCAAATGAATCTAGGAGGAGGATATTTGTGCATGGCCAAGACATTAGTGAACTCCAAAGAAGCAATGGAGTAAAACTGGTGAGCTCTCTCGGCTGTCTTGCCTATTGCCTGAATGTCTGGAGGTAGGTGGATGTTCAGATAAGCTGCCAGAAGTGAAATCATACCCCCCTGTGGTATCTTTCCCTTGGTCTTCTCAGAGGCCTCCAGACATTTCTGCACAAAAAGGTCCACCCAACAAGGGTGTTCTGGTCCCCAGCACATGGTCCAAAGGCATTGGACCTGCTCCCTAGTAATGTGCGTCAACTCTCCTTGGCAGAAGATCGTCATCACTAGGAGCTTGTGCACCATACGAACAGCTGGATGTATGATGTGGTTATTCTTCGTAGTGCCTGTGATGTTGGGAAATCCAGACAAGCAATTCCAAAAGTAAGTTAGATCAAATCCGTCCGGGTTAGCTTCTTTTGGATTCTTGTATCCCCCTGCATATTGGAACCCAAAAGCATCTTGGATCTCATCATAGGTCATCCGGCGGTCCACATCATTCAACCTGAAGGTGATGTAATGCATGTCATGGTCCTCGTCAAGAACTCAAATGTATAGCGGGTATAGGTCGGTGCCGACCGATCAATGAATCCTCTCATGCCAACGCGATCCAATAAAAATAGAACTGGTTGCTGCAAACCCAGCTCCTGAAGTAGCTCAGAGGACAAGAACTTCGTCTCCATGATTGTTCGCTTCCCATTCCCAATCAACTTTCTCCACCGTTGTTGGGCATCCTCATCTAAACCTTGCAGTCCCATAAGGTCTATGGGAGGTAGGTTTTCTGCAGGGGGAGGACTAGGTTGGCGAGGTGGGGAATCGGGAACCACAGGATCATGCGAACTAGAGGCCTCTCCTCGGCGTGACCTTTTCCTCGGTGCCATTATCACAATCTATTCAACAACAGTCCAGCACAACTATACTAGCTATAAGGCGGCAAGCCCCTACTCAAATAGTTCAGTTCATAACTAAAGGCGGCAAGCCTTTGAAATTTCAATGAAAACCTATTGGCGGCAAGCCCTAAATCACCCAAAATTGAAATAAATTCAGTAGGGTACCGTCAATTGAAGTCTTAGGATGCAATGTAGCTTAAGTATATCATCAATTTGATCAAAACACCACCAAATCAAAGAATCCAAAAATTAGGGTTCATAAGATTTGGGGGTATTTGATTGGGAGTTGGAATTTGGAATTTGGGATTGGGAAAAGGTTAAGGGTGGTGGAGGGAAGGTTTTTGGGTAGTTGGTTTGGAACAAAAGTCGCCGGAGGTCGGCGAATTGGAGTGAAGAACTTTCCGGTGAGAATTCGGCAATGTGGGTAAAAGATGGTGTTTTGGATTGGGATTTTTGGTGGGTTTTGTTGGGAAAGCTTGGGGGATTGATTTGGGTGGAAGAAATCGGTTCAAAACTTGCCGGAATGGAGGATTGAGTAGGTGGCCGGAAAAGGGTCTTGGGGTCGGGAGGAATAGGAGAAGAAGAAGAAGAGAAAGAAAGAAGGAGAAAAGGTGAAGAAATAGTCCCCGTCACCTCGCGAGTCGCGAGCGTCCATTGGCGGGCCGCGAAACACCGTCGCGGGCCGCGCCACTTCTTCGCGGGTCACGAAAATGGCCCGTTTCGTTCCAGCGATTTCCGAGAAATCTCGGTCCTCGTCGCGGTTCGCGCGCCCTTCCGTCGCGGGCCGCGCGCAAGTCCGTCGCGGGCCGCGCGCAAGTCCGTCGCGGTCCGCGCGATGAATTCGCGGACCGCGCGCTGAAGATCGTTGAGGTGCGCGCGAATCCTCGTCGCGGTGCGCGCATTGTCTCGTCGCGGGTCGCGCGCGCTGGAACTCGGCGCGGTGCGCGCGATGAATTCGCGCCCCGCGCCAGCAGAATCTCGGCCGAACCTCGCAATCGTCGCGGTTCGCGCGATGAAACCGCGGACCGCGAGCATATTGTCGCGGTCCGCGCGATCAAGTCGCGGGCCGCGAAAATGTGTCATTTCGTTCCAGGGATTTCCTGGAATCCTCTGTTTTTTTCGCGGGTCGCGCGGTCTCTTTCGCGAACCGCGCCCCAAACGTTCGCGGTTCGCGCGATCTTCGTCGCGGACCGCGCGCAAATTGAAGCTCGTCGCGGCGCGCGCGACGAAATCGCGTGCCGCGCTCGACAAAACTTCGCGGATCGCGCGATGAAACCGCGATCCGCGTGCATAGTGTCGTGGTCCGCGCAATCAAGCCGCGGACCGCGAAAACCGTCGTTTTTGTGGCAGGGATTTCCAGGAAATCCATCCTTGATCGCGGGTCGCGAGGCCTCGTCCGCGGTCCGCGAAAACCTCGAGCGCGGTCCGCGCGATGAATTCGCGGACCGCGAGGAATGCATTCCTTGGTGTTTGTTGTTTTGCACCACTTCAAACCTATTTCTACAAAAACAACATAAAAACTAGCGTAATGTTCGAATTACAAGCTTAATTAAATGTACATAACAAATAAATATAAAGAAAGTAATGTTCCAAATGTTGAAATTGTTCGACGAAATACTTTAAAAGCTTCAAAACTCGTTTATTTAACATCGTCGGCACGATGTACCTCCATGGTAAAGGTCACTCGTAGGCCGGGTTGCCTAGAGACATGTCCTCTAGGATCTCCGATTTGAAACCCTCGTAATACGGTTTCAACCTTTGGCCGTTGACCTTGATGATTTTGGCATCCTCGCCGCTTTGGATCTCCACTGCTCCATGAGGGAAAACCTTCACAACTACAAACGGTCCAGTCCACCGAGAACGCAGTTTGCCTGGAAACAACCGAAGACGTGATTGAAATAGAAGAACTTTTTGACCTACCTCAAAAGTTTTCCTAATTATCATCTTGTCATGCCATGCCTTCGTCTTCTCCTTGTAAATGGCCGCGTTCTCATAGGACTCATTCCGGATTTCCTCAAGCTCTTGCAATTGAAGCTTCCTTTCATTCCCGGCCTCGTCCAAGTTCAAGTTGAACCTTGTGATTGCCCAATAGGCTTTGTGTGCTAACTCCACCGGTAAATGACACGGCTTTCCAAAGACTAATCGGTATGGAGACATACCAATTGGAGTCTTATAAGCCGTCCTATATGCCCACAATCCATCATCCAACCGAGTACTCCAATCCTTGCGAGTCGGCCTAACCGTTTTCTCAAGGATGGACTTGATTTCCCTATTGGAAACTTCGGCTTGTCCATTTGTTTGTGGGTGATAGGCGGTAGAAGTCTTGTGATTTACCCCATATTTCTTCAACAATGCGGCAATGGTTCTATTGCAAAAGTGAGTGCCTCGATCACTTATCAACGCTCGGGGTGCCCCGAACCTAGAGAAGATGTGAGATTTGATGAACTCTGCAACCACTTTAGAATCATCAGTACGAGTGGGGATTGCTTCAACCCACTTAGACACATAATCAACCGCAAGCAAGATATATTTGAAACCAAAGGAAGTAGGGAAAGGTCCCATAAAATCCATTCCCCAAACATCAAAAAGTTCACAATATAGAGGACAATGTTGGGGCATTTCATTCCTAGAAGAGATGTTTCCTACTCTTTGGCATTTATCACAAGACTTGCAAAATGTGTATGCATCTTTATTCAAACTAGGCCAATAGAAACCACAATCTAGCACTTTCCTAGCGGTTCGCCTAGCACCAAAATGACCACCACATGCATATGAGTGGCAAAAGGCAAGGATTGAAATTGTTTCATTATTAGGAATGCATCTCCTAATCACTTGGTCGGCACAATGTTTCCATACATAGGGATCATCCCACACATAAAACCTAGCATCATGCTTTAACTTATCCTTTTGTACTTTTGTGAAGTGAGAAGGGCACTTACTTGTGACAAGGAAATTCACAAGGTTGGCATACCATGGAAGAGAAACACCAAGAGCAAACAATTGCTCGTCAGGGAACTCTTCGTGAAGATGCTCCTTCAATGCTTTGGCCCCAAACTCCTCATTGGGCACCAATCGGCTCAAATGGTCGGCCACTAGATTTTCAGCTCCTTTCTTGTCCTTGACCTCCAAGTCGAACTCGCTCAAGAGTAAGATCCATCGGAGTAACCTAGGCTTTGCTTCTTTCTTCGTCATCAAGTAACGAAGAGCTGCATGGTCAGTGAAAACAATGATCTTTGTACCAAGCAAATATGGCCTAAACTTTTCTAAAGAAAAGACTACCGCTAGCAATTCCTTTTCAGTTGTGGTATAGTTCCTTTGAGCATCATTGAGAGTCATGGATGCATAATAGATGGCATGGGGAATTTTCCCCACCCTTTGACCTAGCACCGCACCAACGGCGTAGTCACTTGCATCACACATGATCTCAAATGGAAGGGACCAATTTGGAGGTTGTATAATAGGGCCGACACTAGCATGGACTTTAAACAATCAAATGCCCTTTTACAACCTTCATCTACCACAAATTCCACATCCTTTTGCAACAATCTACACAAAGGGGAAGAAATTTTTGAAAAGTCTTTTATGAAACGGCGGTAGAAACCCGCGTGGCCAAGGAAGGATCTTACATCACGCACACAAGTAGGGTAAGGAAGAGATTGGATGATATCAATTTTTGCTTTGTCTACTTCAATACCCTTAGATGACACTTCATGACCTAACACAATGCCCTTTTCTACCATAAAATGACATTTTTCAGAATTAAGCACAAGGTTTTTATCAATGCAAGTTTTTAGGACTAATGACAAATGAATTAAGCAATTGTCAAAAGAGTTTCCATGAACAGTAAAGTCATCCATGAAAACCTCTACAAACTTCTCAAGATATTCTGAAAAAATGCTAACCATACACCTTTGGAATGTGGCCGGCGCATTGCAAAGGCCAAAAGGCATGCGTCGATATGCAAAGGTGCCAAAGGGACATGTGAAGGTTGTCTTTTCTTGATCCTCTGGTGCAATGGCAACCTGAAAGTACCCTGAATAGCCATCAAGAAAACAATAAAAAGAGTGGCCTGCAAGCCGGTTAAGCATTTGATCAATAAATGGCAAAGGGAAATGGTCTTTCCTTGTTACCGCATTTAACCTTCGGTAATCAATGCAAACACGCCATCCATTTTGGACACGAGTGGGAATCAATTCGCCATGGCTATTCTCCACTACGGTCACTCCGGTTTTCTTTGGCACTACTTGCGTTGGGCTTACCCACTTACTATCAGAGATTGGATAGATCATTCCCGCGTCCAACAATTTAAGCACCTCGGCTTTTACTACCTCCATCATTGGAGGGTTCAACCGCCTTTGAGGTTGTCGGACGGGTTTAGCATCATCCTCCAATAGTATACGGTGCATGCAAGTACTTGGACTCATACCTTTGATGTCGGCAATGGTCCACCCAATGGCCTCCTAATGATCTTGGAGCACTTTCATCAACCTTTCCTCTTGTTCCTTGGTGAGCTTGTTGGAGATGATCACCGGCAATTTCTCACCATCACCAAGGAATGCATATTTTAGATTCTCGGGTAGTGGTTTCAACTCCACCACCGGAGGTTTATTGAAAGATGGTCGGTTGCCCGAGCCCTTCAATACCTCAAGGTCTAAAATTGGTGCATCAAGAGAAAGTTCCTCAAAGGTATCTAGCTCAAAAATGCTTTCCCTCAAGTTAGCACTCAAAGCATATGTATGAACATTACTTGTGTGTAAACTATTAGCTAAAGCATTTAACAAAGGATCATCAACATCATTTTCATAAACTTTTTGCACATAAGGCTCAATCACATCAATAGCGTTGCAAGAAGTTTCCTCATCATCGTATTTCATTGCACCATAAATGTTGAACTCTATTTTATCTTCATCAAATTCCATGGTAAGCCTACCACTATGCACATCTATTATAGTTCTTGACGTTTTCAAAAATGGACGCCCTAACAAGACAAGGGTAGCAAATTTATCATGTTCCATGTCAAGAACGTAAAAATCGGCCGGGAACACCAACTTGTCGACTTTCACCAAGACATCTTCAACAATACCCTTAGGGTATGCATTAGAGCGGTCGGCAAGTTGGATTACCACGCCGGTTTTATGCAAAGTGCCAAGATTCAACGATTCATACAATGTATATGGAATGACATTTATGGATGCACCTAGATCTAGCATGGCTCTAGGAAAGTAAGTGTTCCCTAAGATGCAAGGAATGGTAAACATGCCCGGATCACCACATTTAGTAGGCATTTTATCTTGAAATAAAGCCGACACATGTTCATTGACTCTTTCATTTTTAACATGCTTAGACCTTTGTTGACGATGGTTTACACATAGTTCCTTCAAGAACTTAGAATATCTAGGAACTTGATCAATAGCATCGAGCAAAGGAATATTTACCTCACACCTTCGAAGGACCTCGAAAGCTTCCTTGTCCATCTCCTTTTTCCGAGTATTCTTCAAAGCTTCGGGAAATGGTGCTTCCACATCAAAGGTAGTGTCCACCCTAGTTTTCTTGTGAAGAGGTGAGAATGGAGGTGACATTGGTTCAACATGAGAAGTTGTGTCTACATGTTCCTCATCAATAAGTTCTTTCTCCTTCTCAACCTCGGCATCACCTTTTTCCTTGGCTAGCCCCTCAAGAATTACTTCTTCGTCGGCCAAGGTCGCCTCAACCTCGTCATTGGCTAAACTCTTCTTCACAAGGCCTCTCTTGGGTGCCTTTTTCACAACTACTTCGGGTTCAAGAGCTTGTTTACCACTCCTCAAGGTCATGGCACTCGCATGAGGCCTTGGATTTAACTCCGTTTGCGCGGGTAGTTTCCCGGAGTTTTGTGCTTCCAACTTTCCCAAAACCGTGGCCATTTGACTCATTTGCACCTCAATGCTTTTGAGTCTAGCATCTTGTGGGAATTGGTCCGAGCTTTCACCTTGGTTATGAGATTTATCTTCCAACCTCGGGTGAGCATTTTGAGGGGCACGGTTATTGAAACGGCCTTGACCTTGGTTCCTTTGGTATTGTTGTGGTTGAGGGTGATATTGAGGGTTTTGATGATCTTGGTACCCTTGATAGCCATAATCTTGGTACCCTTGGTTTTGGTAACCTTGGTACCCTTGATTTTGGTGGCTTTGGTCCCCTTGGTACCCTTGATCATTTTGCCCCCTTTGTCTATCAAAAGATTGACCACCTTGACCTTGATAACTCCCTTGGTAGCCACCTTGTTGCCCCGTCGGTTCATCTCTCCACCGAAAGTTGGGGTGATCTCTAGTTCCGGGGTTATAATGTTGAGCAAACGGATCATACTTCCTTTGGTTACCCCTATCACCACCTTGGCCTTGTCCACCTTGAAAACCCCTACCACTTTGGTAGCCTCGTCCCCCTTGGTACCCCCTAAAACCTTGGTTTCCTCCTTGATCGCCTCTAAAACCTTGGTTTCCTCCATAGACCCCCATGGCATTGACTTCTTCGTTATAATCCTCGTTTGCTTGAGGACAAGATTCGGTGAGATGGTTCGAAGCACAAATCCCACACGTCATCACTTGTTGCCGTGGTTGGTTCCCCGTGTTCCCTCCGGAGCTATTTCCCATCATGAAACCCTTCATTAATGCCGTAAGCTCCTTGATCTCTTGACAAGTTCCGTCATTGCTTCCACCGGAGTTACCCACTCGTAGTCTCCGGTCCCTCTTTGGTTTGCACCCCTCGGCTAGTTGCTCAAATAGCATCATGGCATCGGATGAACCAAGGTTACCAATGGAACCATAACAAGTCCTATTCATCGACTCGGTTTCTCTATCATTCAAACCATTGTAATAGAAACACACCAATTGAGGTTCGGTGAAGCTATGGTACGGGCAACTTGAAAGGAGAGTTTGGAACCTTTCCCAATACTCATACAAGGTCTCATCATCGTCTTGAGTGATGTTGCTAATGGCTTGTATCAAGACCGAGGACTTAGAGGGAGGAAAGTACTTGTCAAGGAACTTTTTCTTCAATTGTGGCCATGTAGTGATTGATGATGAAGGTAAACGGCTTAACCATTTAGCGGCCTTGTCCTTCAAGGTGAAAGTGAAGGTTTTCAACTTGAACTCATCCACACTCATCTCGGAAGGTTTCAAACTACTACACACCCTATGAAAAGCCTCAAGGAAGTCATTCGGATCATCCACTTCTCTACCATGGAAAGTTGGAAGCAAATTTATCACTCCCGTCTTGATTTCGTATTGAGAGTTCGGGTAAACAATGCTCGATTGTTGTTGCTCATAGTTGGGGGACATGAACTCTCTCATAGAAATGTTGGTAGGAGAAGTGTTATGGTTTTGGAAAGGGTTGTAGAATTGGTTTCGGGGGGGGGGGGGGTTTTGGCCGGTATCCTCTTCATCGTCCGCCATGTTGAAAGGTAGTGATTCACTTTCAAGGGATAGAGGATTAGATGCTAGTGACTCTTGCACTTGCCTCCTAAGTTGGCGGAGACTTCTTACTAGCTCGGAATCGTATTGCAAAGGGTCTTGGTTCGAGGATCGTGTAAGAACCATGCACCAAGAGCTAGAGCAATAGGGTTCCAAACCAAAATAGAACCTAAAAAGAAAGATAGATTAGAAATAAAACTACAATATACACATAAAAATACGCCTTTTCCCCGGCAGCGGCGCCAAAATTTGGGAGGTCGTCGCCGTACCTCTCAAATATACAATTTATAGATCACTTACTACCTTTCCACACTATTAAGTGTACAATGGCAAGTAAGGTTCGTTCCACAGGGAAAAGGTTATTTCTATGTATATCTTGTAGAATATATATACATATACATATATAAAAGCAATGTAAACAAGGGGGGGTTTGAGTTGAGTTTTGTTTTAGACACTACTAAGTAAAACTACTAGAACTTTAGAATTACAACTAGTTTAGCATCTAAAGATTCAACTAAAAGATTAACTAATGAGAATGAGAGACTTGGGTACATGAGATTTGTATCTTCTTGTTATGGATTTTTCCTCAAACCTAGTTATGATACTTTGAGAATGGTGATTGTTTTTAATGGGAAACCATCTCTATTCTAGTTGTGAATCATGAAAGCATTTTCACAACTCTCATTGGCAACTTATCTATATGATAGCAAATAGACAAATTGGCCAATGCTAATTCAAATTGGATGTTTTCCCACCTTACCCATGCAATGTGATAACACAATTGACATAAATATAATGCTAATGAATGATCTCAAGAACAAATACAATTGATAACAACATATATTTGATTCCTAATTCACTACTTTTACATAGAAGAAATGATAGCATTTCAACCATGGAAAGGCAATGTTTAACACATATCCAACACATATCTATACCTAGGAAATCATTCCTAACCATTTCAAGCATCAAATACACATATAATTCATGATCATTCAATGACAAATCATCCATTCCTAAGCTTCATAAACCATGTTCTCAAACCATAACAAGAGGTTTAATCTCACATACCCAAGATGGGGTTTAGCCTACAACCATAACTATATAATCATAACCATAATCCATACAATAATACATGGTGAATTCAAAGTGAAAATCCAAAGAGAAAATGAAGAAAATGAGCTTAAGGCTCTGTAAAACGATCCCCAAAACAATGAGGATAAGTTCCAATATATACTCCAAAACAATTAAAATTAAAGCCAAACAAAATGCAAGTTGCAGGACCATTCGCGGGTCGCGCGGGAATCCTTCGCGGACCGCGAGCCTGGTTCTCGCGGCTCGCGGCCGAGGATTCGCGCCCCGCGCGCCCGTGTCTCGGCGTGGTCCGCGACCGGAGTCTCGCGCCCGCGCGCGCGCGCCCGTGTCTCGGCGTGGTCCGCGCGCCCCGGTCTCGGCATGGTCCGCGCGCCCCGGTCTCGGCATAGTCCGCGCGCCTCGGTCTCGGCATGCTCTTCGTGCTGGTCGGTCCTCGCGGCTCGCGACCGGAGTTTCGCGGCCCGCGCGAAACTTGGCATGGTCAAAACAGCAACACACACCCTCGCGGTTCGCGACCTAGGGTTCGCGGCCCGCGAGAGTGTGCCTTCACGCCACTTCTACGACCGGTTCTTCAATGTATCAAACGCGGTCAGGACGGTCATAGAAGGTCTTCAAATCATTCAAATCCATCGCAAGTGCAATTCAAGATCGAAATGCACGTCTTCAATTTCAAACCACTATGAATGATTCGGTCCAAAAGTCTAATATAATTACACAAAATACTATCTAAAACAGCTCTCAAATGCTACAAAATAAGAGTATATTTAGGGGCTATCACTAAACATCTAGTAGATTTCAACAATTAGTCAGTATATTTGTATACTTGATGGGTATTCTCTAGAAATGAGAATGAAGCCTGGAATGATGGTACTTAGTTGTAAAGCTGAAAGTAATATCAAATGGACCCAAATGGTTATGTGGGGATTTAGATATTAAAATCTAAATAGAGCAAAATGAATAGCTCGATGCTCCAAAACAGTCCATAGGTTAATGACACTGATTGTTGTTGAGCCAATGATTTGAATCAATGAGCTTGGGCTAAAGGACACGAGAAATGACTATGTCATTTGTGTTCTTGGATATTTATTTGCTCGTTGATAGCAACATTGATACAATGACTAAATCTGTTGGAAAGATGTTTTGTATTCAATGGAATGACTCTAACGTGGGTGGAATGCCTTCGCAAAGGTGAGGTTTCTCTTGATAAGAGAAATGAAGAGTCATTGAAGGTCTATAGTACTTAATGAGTTGTACTCGATCAGACAGTTTTTGAAATGTGTAGAGAAATGATTCTCTTTTAAGATTCATATGGGGAATCTAAATCCATTGGTTTGGATTAAGGGAAAGGAAATTAATGTCCATACCTTTTACGAAAAAGGAATCCCTTGGTAACCAAAACAAATATATGCTGATTGGATTACTATGAAACCATATCGATAATGGTATGTCTCTACACGGACATAGCTCCATTAGACAACTTCTCTCAACGGACGTGATCACAATCGACTATGTAAGATCTAAGGACAACATAGCCGATCCCCTGACTAAAGGGCTAAATAGAGAGATAGTTGAAACATCATCGAGAGGGATGAGACTCAAGTCCACTAAATGGTGAGGTTACGTATGTGGAAAACCCTTCCTATGCGATTGGAGATCCCATGGTCTAGGTTCAAAGGGACAACTGAACTGCAAAGACCCACCGACACTCACTAGAGGGATTCTACTCCTCTTGTCTCATTCCTAAGATGTAGAAACAGTGATTAGTGTTGTAGGATAAGCATTTCAATGCTTTTAATGATTCACGGCCTCAAAGTATTGATTACTTGAGTGGAGACGATAAAGTTCAATGAACTGCTCCTAAGCAAAGAATCACCTATGTAAGGAGAAGTGTGGGCCGCTTCAAAAGGGAATTGTTGGGACTCAATTCTCTAGGAAACTTACAGAACTAGGCAGTGATCCAGGGCCTCATAGAATGGACACAACCGAGGAAAGCGCATGAGCTAGGAAAGAAAGCTGTGGGAAGTACACTGAAAGTCAACACAGGAGGTTCAGGGAAGTTCAAAGCTGGACCGCATACTTCCTAACCAGTGGAACAGGTGTGCTCTCTCAAGGGAAAGTTCAAAGGGCAAATCCCATACTTATCCTATGCAGCATTCTATGCCATCGATACGAATCTATCACATAGTCAAACATTCCGTGTCTGTCTTGATTGTTCTGATTCCCGCACTGATATCTGATTCATGTGGGGGATTGTTGGAAAATAAAGATTTTGGGCTTGGGTTCAGGCTTGGGCTCAAACGTTTTGTAACTGTTCAAAACTTGATGATTAGTTTTATTTTCCATTAATGTGAATCAGCTCTAATTACGCAATTAACGGCTGAATTAAAACAGACAATAAAGTAGTCTGATTTATGGGCAACAATCAAGGTGTCAGTTTCAGGGCAACAATCAAGGGAAAAACGTCCCAAATTTGATTGATTGCATTCATGTCTGCATTTAGACCTGACCCCCTCACCTCCCTATAAGTACAGTCTTAGAGCCAACCTAGAAACGGTTCAGAAACAAAATAGCCTTATGCAATCAAACTCTCTCTCTCCGTCATTTTGTCTGGTTCTGTTTGTTCTTGGTTCTGTACTCTCCCGTCGTTCTATTCAGGCCAGTGTACTAATGTGATAGAGTGCCTTCGGGCTATGCGCCTTCCGGGATGATCGTCACGAGTTGACTTTCATCCTTGATGGTCTTATCCTAGGGAACAAAGACCCATACGGGGCCTAATTTGTTTCAAGGAAAACGTTCGTCGTGATTCCATTCGAATTTATTTATGCATATTGTAATTTTCATTTTTGCATATTAGTCCCTGCAAATTATATAATATATTATTTATGCCCAAAGTTGTATACAGATTCTAACAGGGTCATGGGTCATAGGGCGGGGATGAGTCATGGGGCATGGGGTGGGGCGGGTAATGGGGCATGGGGTGGGGCGGGTCATGGAGCGGGGATGGTTTTATAATAAAATTCGATGGGGCGGGGATGGTTTTTAATTTTGTACCTATCATGGATCATGGGGAGGGGATGGATTTTAAAATATTATATGGGGATGGGGATGGGGATAGGATAACTAGTACCCGCCCCAAAACCGCCCAGTGCCATCCCTAGTTGGGAGCACCTGGGTGGGGTGTAGAGGTTTCGAGTTCATTAGCATTCACTTGAAAGCTTACAATGTCCAAGAATATGAAACATATACAAATTAAAACATAGACAGAAAAATCATACAATATGTATCAAAATTCTAAACATACATAAAACTGCTTGAACCGGAATACGTTCAATCACTAATCCTCTTTAGAAAACAAAAATGTCTCTGTTTTATAAATTGGTGAACTGACAAATACTATATCGTCAATCACTCGGAATGGAGAGCACATTTCAAATACAATTAAAAATTCTAAACTCGAAATCTACATTAAGGCAAACCAATATATAATTTACAAAGTACAATTTACCGTATTTTAAAACTCAAATAAATCTACTAGTCTAAACAAGACCAGAAGCCCATGGGGTTTACCCTCCCGCCAATGAAGGATTAGGAGGGACGTAACAAACAAATGGGCAAGGATACTCCCCAAGTCTGTCAGGATAGCTCCACAAAAAGACCAATTCCAAATCATATTCCCTACACTAATACATAAACAATTAGATTACGCCCAGATATTGTCATTTCCTTTCCGGTTAGTTTCGTGGTAAAAGAAACACCCCAGTCCGTTCAGACTCTATCAACACAAACCCTCGCTTACTCATCCTCTCAGGTTGTAGAGATTTAAAGCAGGCAAATGAGAGGTTGGGTGCGCAAAAAACCATCTAACACGTATGAAAATGATAAACATCTCCAACGGTCTAAAGATCTAAAGCAAAATCGCCAAAAAGTGAGTTAACAAACTACTCATGACTCGGATTTCTCCTAATTGCTTAAACCAGATCTTAAACCAAGAACAGTTTAAATAAAAACTCATAATTGGCAGATAGCTTTTATCTAATTGCTAGAAGAACAAAGCAAGACTCAAAATTAAAACAGAAAATAATTATGAAAAAGAAAAAAGAAGAAAACGCCCTCTGGCGGCGACCTTGGAGCCAGCGGTGTACTCCGGCGCGGTGGCGGCGGCGCAAAGCGGCGCTTGGCACTAACGCGCGGGCGCTGTGGCGGTGTTTCGGCACGTGAGGCGCATAGCCTTCACATGCGGCGCGTAGACGCTTGAGAACATCCAGCGAAGAGCTCCGTCGATTCGCTTATCTCCTGATGGTGCCGGTGGCCTTGTCGGAAAAACCTTGGCTGCAGAAGTTGTCGGAGCCGACTTCCGTGCAGATCCGCGGGGCTGAGGCAGAACTGTGGCAGATCGAGGTCAGCATCGGTGGTTGGCTCCAGATCGGCACCGGATCTGGTCCACCGGCGACCTCAAGACTAGCCAATCCGTAGCTTGTCGGAGGAGAGGTGGGCTTCAGGTTGGGGAAGAGGGGGAGGCTGGTTGGGTAATTAAACTACAGGTCTAGGGGTGGGGAGGTCACCACCGGTCGGCACAGTCGGGGGTCTGGGCGAAAAAGGGGGGGGGGGGCGAAAAAGGGGGGAGAAGCTCCTGCTCCTTTATCCCGAAAAATCGTATCTCTTGGGCCGAAATCGGAACTACATCATTCTTATAAACAAAATATACGTTAATATTTTACGTTAACTACTTAATTTAGATCAGGTTAATATTTTAATTATTCTAATATATCTAATAAATTTTTAGCATTCTTAAAAAATTACTAGATAATGTATAGATAATCATTATCTTTATAGTAAATCTTTTATTCTAACATATCTAATAAAATTTTAGCATTCTTAAAAAATTACTAGATAATATAAATATAGATAATCATTATCTTATATGTGAATGTTTAGTATTTTCACCAAAAATTTGTACGTATTTTATTTTTCAAATACGGTAGGTAGTACGTGTGTTCAGATTTAAGTGATAAGTGAAAATAAATCACTTATTTACCACGTTCAATTTGTACACACGATTCGGACCCACTTATTACGTTCATATATCTATTTTTAGGTTATCAAACACGTAAAGTTTGGAATAATCACTTATACATTAAGTTTCAGAGCTTATTGTGTTTATCAAACACACCTTAAGTCACTACGAGTAAGTCCAACAACTCCTATAATTTCTCTATTATAGAGGTTTAAGACCCAATAGTTTCTCCTTGACCTCCACAAGCTAAACAAAAAGGAGATGTAGCACACCCTATAATTTCTCCTTGACCTCCACAAGCTACACATAAAGGAGATGTAGCACACCCTCGCCTTAACAAACCTTTAGATGGAATTTTCCAAACCAAAAAGATCATTCTGGTTGGTATCTTGAGTCCCCACAACTTATTCCAACACTTTTTGTCAACATGTGGAGAAGTTGAAGATGAAGAAGCCTCTACTGAGTTTAGTTTTGCAGCTTCCCTAATCACTTATTATCCTTTCCTGACCTCATAATTTTCACGTGTTTACTGCGACCAAATAAAAAATATTTTTGATTATTACCTAAGTGTTAGGAACATACATTTGAAGTATTATCATAGTTACCTCTGATGGAAAATTTTGCCTAATTAAAGGGATGCCCGTCCTTAAGGTTTGACGAATTGTCATTGGGAATTTGGGATATGTAGTAACACATGAAGGGCTGATGAGCTAAATATTAAATTACTATATTATATAGGTCGAATTTATTTATTTTCCTTATCCACAATGTCTTAAGAAAATTTAATTTTCCAACAATTCATAACACTAGACTAGATGGGATTAATTTCGAAAATAAAGTCGTTGAAGGTGAGACATTAGGTTGTCGATTTTTTCCATTGTCAAATCAACAATCGCAATCACGTAACTATATCAATCATGTTTAAAAAAAATTAAATACTCATGCTGAAATTCCACACACAAGAATAAAATTATTTTCTAGCCCTGGATACACAAAATAAAACTATCCTTCTTCATAAAATAGAATTATGGTTCTTTTTTCTCCAGCGAGAATAGCGGATTGCGTTTCTATTTTCCATTTCTGGTGTAGAAAGTGGATTAGGTCTTCTTTTTTTCTTCAAAAAGTCATTAATAATCATATTTAATTTATGACCTTTTTCTTGTTGGAATCGGATTATAACAACTTATTCCTTTTCATCATAACGTCGTTGGAGGGTTAAATCCAAATTTGATAAGGAAAAAGAAATTTGATTCACAATTGGATTTCCTTGTTTCTTCATGCGTATTATATATATATTACGTGCATTGGTCATAAGATTATAACGCATGTGCATAATAAATAACATTGGCCAACATGAGTGGAGTTAAAGGCAAAGACTGGAGCTCTGATATTCCTCAAGAAATTTTATGGGTTTTCCTATAGAATCTCACACATATGAATGATTTTAAGCAATTTAGAGCCGTTTGTAAACAGTGGCAACTTGTCGCGGATGATTACATAGAGAATCATGTGTGTTTTGGTACACAATGGTTAATTCAAAAAAAAAATGCATGGAGTCCGGCGTCAAAATGTACCATCCATTAGCGGATAACCACTGCTACACCACCATCGACATTCCTCATATGCGTGGTGCTTCGATTCTTTGTTCTAAAGATGGGTGGCTGTTAATGAATAGAGGATGTGAGGTCTTTTTTTTTAGTCCTTTCTCAAAATCCATAATTAATTTGCCGAACTTGCCTCATAGCGGTCTCAGTTTCATTGGTTTTACCATTACTTCCGCTCCAACATCCTAACATTGGCAAATTTGTGGCTTAAGAGTATATGGATTTCAGACTCTTAGAAAAAGGTTTGGTATCCTTACTATTTGTCATGGAGACAAGGATTGGACGCACACCCTATGTACTGTTCCCCGAGGAATGTTCAATCCAGACGAAACCAATCCCGTTTATCACAATAAAAAGTTTTATTTTTTATGCGAAGAAGCCTCAATAATAGGGGTTCTAGATCCCATAACCCGTTCATGAAAATTATTAAATAGAAAAGAAGGATACCAACTAGTACCAATTACTACCTATTAGAGTGTGACGGTGAACTCGTTATAGTTTTCAATTCGATCATGGGAAGAATTGTAAAAGTTCGAAAATTGGATGATTTGAGAATGATATGGAATGAAGTTAATGATATCGGAGAATACACCTTCTTTCTAAGCGACAAAACATCCTACGCAAAAAAAGACCACTAGAAACTATATGAGAAACAAATTATTTTATCGTAATTTATATGAAAATTATGGAGTGTTTTATTGCTTAGAAAAGAATTCATACCAAACTTTTGGAAGTGAATTCTCAATAAAAATAACTTATTAAGACAAAGTTTGTTCTTGAGTGTTGTTGGATTGAGACAACTAAACATGATCTTTCCAACACCAATGAATGGCTTGAAACCATTTCAGTGCAAGACTTCTCTTGTGACGAATATGGAAGAAGAGGATGATAGTATAAAAGACGATGAGGAGGATGTTGATTGTCGTACAGAAGATGAGGATGAAGAATGTCTGTCTTTTATAAAGAGATATTGGTACAGTGATGATGATGATGACGACGACGATGACGATGACGACGATAATTAAATACATATAGGACAAAAATGATTGATGCCAACGATACAACTTCTCATTGTAAAATATGGTGATTTTGATTTTTAGTCACTCAACTTTTAAGAAATATTACTTTTACTTAATGATCATTAATATGCAAATTTTTAGTCACTCCAGCCTTTAAATTTATTATCATTATTATTGAAAAGAGATGGTTATTCATGGTGATGTGGAAAGGAGGAATGTGAAAGGGCAGAGGATAATATCGTCTTTTCTATTTTTCAATTTTTTATAAAAAAATCAAGGCTAAAGTTGTCTTTTGCACAATTAAACGTCGTTGACCGATCATAGACTGACAACTAAACTTTGATGAAATTAAATTAAGGGTACAAGAGTACTTCATCATCAAAACTAGGGGTAGAAGAGTACTTTTTCAAAAATCAAGGGTATATATCAATAAGATGAAGTCTTGGAGTGCCACTTTAATAATCATTCTTTGCATCCTCTGGAAGAACCCTAAATTATTAAATTTAAATAACGTACATAAGCTAGTTGAGTGCTTGATAACCTGCATTTGATAATATTGACTTAAGAAAAATAAAACAGGAGTACAGGACCCAAGGTACGAACAAATTCACAGAATAGTACCTATGTTAAACGAAAACTCTAGGCCCAGTCCCAAGTTGGGACAACCCCAATGTACCCACTACCCACCCATGTGTCTTTTTTTTCTTTTTTTTTGAGGATATTTATTAGGCTCCTTAAACCTTATAATCTCCCCAAAAGGAGGCATTTTGACAGATTACAGAATAAGTTAAAAAACCTAAACTGTATCTAAAGCGCTGTATCTAAAGCACGGTAACACGCTATTTCTACATCTAAAAAGTGCGATGGAATACATCTTGTCAACCTAAAGTCTAATGCCCAAAGGCATCTAACTAGCTAGCAGGTAAAGCATCAATAACTTGCACCAACCGGAAACCAGTCAGCCAAGTCTACCAGTCTAGATCCTATCACTGAATCGCCAAGAGTAAGTTGACTAAACTACTCTGACTTGGATTTCTCCTTTACAGTTCAGAATAGAGACTCGAACCCGAGGGGATTTTCCATCTGTCCGGCTAGTCCAGTTTCAGGGGAAAACAACAGCTAGGTAAAGAGTACTCGATAAACTAGTCCAGCTAATTATACAAAAAGACTCATTTAAATCACAATTACATCTAACAGAAATAAATAAAAGAAAAGAGCCAAAATCTCACGAAACTCCGGATAGGCTGCAGGCAGAATCAAACAGACGGCTGTGTGGAGGTGGTGCGTGACAAGCACGCGCTTACAACTGAGCGCGTTGACCGATTCGTAGCGCGTGTATCGTCGGCGAGGCGCCTCGGCGCGTTGATACGCCGACTTGTTCACACCACCGGTGGCGCGTGGGGCGCATGCTTCAGCTTCCACTTCCGGGCCGACTGTTGTTCGTCCATGTTCGTGACCTCCTAATTCTCCGATCAAAACAAACTGTGCCGACGTGTTGTGTCGGATCAATGATTGTGACAAATGAGATGTCCGACTCTGTGGACTACTGTCATCGGTCTATCCCCATTCAGTCGATCAAAAAAACCCCATTGTACGCCGATCTGGAGACGGCAGCTTCGCGTTCGTCGGCTTGGCAGATTGACCGTAGTTTGGCGGATGAGCTGGATGGAGGCTCAGGCTGGGGGTAAGGATTGGGCGGCTGGGTACAGAAAAAGGATATGGGTGGAGGGGATGGCCGGGCGGCGGCGAGAAGCGCCGGCGGAGGCACTGGCCACCCCTCCGATTTGTTTTCAGATCGGGTTTTGGGACTCGAGCTTGAGAGCGTTCAGAGGAGAGAGAAAGTTGTGCTACTCAATGTTTACACAATGTGCTACCCACCCATGTGTCAAGTTCAGTTTACTCACATGTGTTTTTAACTTTAATATGCGTATTTTGCATTAGTGTACTACCATTGTAATATAATTAAGCGAATGTTGGCGGTGTTTTTTATATTGTTGGTTAAGTATATAATATTATCTTTTAAATATTACTTTTTAAAATTGTATAATAGTTCAAATGATACCCAATAAAATCTCACTTGTCGTATTAGTTTCTAAATAACTACTTGGTATATATAGTACTAATTTAAATTAATTTAGTATCTCTCCAAAATCATTGGTTATATACTAATTTAAATTGTCTGCTAACTACTATTCAAATATGTACTAATATTATTAAGAATTAATTACCCTAAAATTAGTGGATAATTAAAATCAGAGAATAATATAAGCACTAAATAAGAACACTAAATAATAATTTCTAATAGAAGCACTAAATAAGAACAAAATAAATATAAATTACCCAAATTAAAATAAAATTATACTATTAGTCAAATTTGTTCTTATTTAGTGCTTCCACTGGTCAACTAATTACCGGTAGAGTAATTTGACTAGCGAATTAAATGATAATTTTCTCAAACACCCTTTGTTATTGATTTTTAATGAAATATTAAATAAATTTACTTCTTTTCAGTATATTTAATTAAAAAATGAAACAAACATTCCACTTTTATTATTAAAGTATTTCCATTAATATTAAAATATCATAAAAAATCAAATTCAATATTTTGAAATTAATATTGATGTGGTTTATCCTTTCAAGAGGTATGATTCCGTTACTCATGAGCCGGATTCAGCGGGCTTCATCATTCCATAACCTTCATATTCTTTATCAACGATTGTACCTGCAAGAAAGAGCCCGGGGTGGTCCCCGGGGAGAAGCTCCGATGTTTAAGTTAGAATTGCATTTTCATGAGTTCCCAGTCTGCCTTCAATAAAAAGGTTTACCTTTGTATTTATATGTGTAGTATGTTCAGAACCACTTTAGTTAGTGGTTCCCTCTTTCTCTCCCACAACTTAGCATAAAGAATTAGTGGGTTGACTTATAATTATTAAGTGGGCCTGGTCTATTTGACCTATTTGTGGGTCTGGTATACACCATAAGCTCTATATTTGCGATTATGTAAATGATCAGTTGTATTTTGCGTTATCGCTTGATTTTGGTTCTCTTGGTTCGCCGGTATAGTTGGGGTTTAGTTATTCGATATTTTTTAATTTAGTTGTGAGATGATATTTTTATGATTACTCTGTTTTGGATGGTTCTGACAAGCGAACCGTTGTAGCTTATTGGTGGCTTAGAGTGTATTTTATATTCACTATATGTCATAGAAACGTGTATTTTTTGTCTGGATATAAGGACTAGATTGTGTGCCTAAGAAGGCATTATGTTTTGTATTTATGATTTCGCACGACTAGGTTATAAGATATATCCGTGTGTCGGATAGGTTAGTTTCATGTATTATTATGTTTTATCATGTCAATGCATGATTTCCCTTAAATATAATATTATGATTGGTGAGGCCAATTTAAGTGATAAAACTTAGAGAAGATGGATGCACCGGACGGTTAATTATATGCATTTTTCTTTGGATGATATATTTGTGAAGAGAGAAGGGGCTCATAAGCTAATAGAGTAATAGGTAATATTAATTGTTAGTGAGAAGGCGATTTTAGTCGGCTTTGGGAAAAGTAATATTGAGAGTTTCTCTTGTTCTTTCCATGGTAGTCTTTTTTTTTTGGTTAAACCACCAAAGGTGGAGGGATTTATATTGGCTTCCCCATGCCTTTTAAATAGCAAAACAAATAAAGTAATGATACAATAAACCACTTATAAAAATCTAGCCTATTTAGCGGTAAAAGTAGAACCTTAAGAGGTTCTACAAGAAGCTAAGCATAGCTTCCAAAAAGAATGAGTTAGACTACATATTAACACTAGAGAAACTCATTCTATACATCAACATGTTTCCAGGTCAAGAACTTTGAGAAGAAAAGGGGTAAAATCCACTTGCTTGTTAGTGAATCAGAAGCGCAAGGCAACTCAGACACAAGGCAGCCTATGGATCAATTCCTAGTTTCATCAAAGTCCTTCAGCAAAATGTCATATAGCACCATATTCTTCAAGTCCAGGAGTAGGATTGAGGTGCAGCTCTGGGTTGGCAGATTGAGGAAAGAGCTCATTTTTCATCCATTGCTTGGGTCATTGAGCAGAGATATAGAAGGTGATATAATCACCTTCTATTTTTCCTGAAAAATTATATTCACACATTAGTAGCATTCATTCTCAGCATTCTTAGGGAAGGAGTACCCATTTTGTCTAATCTGATTAGACCTTGAATCCTATCAGGAAGACAACCAAAAGTAAAAGAAGCATCATGCTTGTTTATTAGGCATAATTTAGCTATAGAATCAGCAGGCATATTACTTTCTCTATGAGCATGGATAAGTGAGAATGAAGAGATAGCATTATGTATTATGTCAGCCAAGTGAAAAGGCTTCCAGTGGGCAGTGACTGGATTGAGAATAGAAGAAATAGCATTAAGGCAATCAGACTCTATGATAATTGGCTCAGAAAAACCACTTGTATAGTTAACAGCAAACTGAATAGCTTTTCATTTCAGCCTCCATGGGTGAATCAGCAGAGATATATTTACAATGAGCAGATATAAAACTACCTCTATTATCTCTAATTAGGAGGCTGATACCAGCATATAAGGAAGATGACGACCATGAAGCATCTACATTGAATTTATAACCTAAGATAGGCTTAATCCAAGCAATTTTTAAAATTTTTGGCTTTGGTGGTCTCTGTCCAAGAGGTAAAAAGCTGCGTTGGGCTATTTCTGAGTCAATGGCAGAGAGTATATAAAATGGTTTAACAGAGAACATCAGGAAAATCATGTCTTTGATCTGACTTAGAACAAAGGATGAATTGGCTGGGATATTATCATATAGCCATCTATTCCTGGTTTTCCATAAAATCCAGCAAGTCACTGAAGGAGAGAGTCTAATAATGTTATTATGAAAAGCACTCAATCCTTTATATGTAAGATAGAAGGAGAGTCTCTCCCAAAGAAAGTCCTATCAGAAATACCCATGAATAGATGCACAGTTTTCCATATCAGTAAAGAGAATGCACATGAATTAAAAAAATGATCTAAAGAATCCTCATTACAACACATGAAGCACTTAGATGGCAGCTGAAAATGTTTTTTTTTTTAAGATGTTATCAAAGGGTAAAAATGAATTTATCATTTTCCACATGAAAACTGAGATTTTCTTCTGAATTCTAGGGTTCCAAAGGTGGTGAATAGAAGAGATATTACCCCGAAATTCCTTCAGACTGAGATAGGTTGATTTGAAGGTGAAGCATCCTTTTAAGTCAGGCTTCCAGACTAATCTATCATCTCTATGTAATTGGAGTTCTGTTTCCTGTAAAAGAGAGAGAGTGTTAGATGGTAGATGGGGGGATAGTTGTTGCATATAGTAGGGTTTGTCATTCAGAATGATGCAACAGTACTATCCCTGGGAATAGTAGTAAGAGAATGATTACAGTGGTCCATCAGAGGCCCAATGTCTATCCAATTGGATGACCAAAAGTTACACTCCCCCTTCCCAACAATCACTCTGCTATTAGCTTCAGCCCAAGGAGTGATTTTACAAATTCTTTTCCAGTTGGGAGAAGATTGATATGATACAGGGAGTGAAGCCATAAGATGTGTCCACATGGCCTCAGCCATTTGAAATTTCCACCACAGTTTGGCTGCGCATGTTTTTATAATGGTGTGAATTGATCTAAAACCTAAACCATTCTGAGTTATAGGAATGCACAGGTCATCCCATTTCCTCCATGATTTCTTAGGTTTAAGATCAATTTCACCCCAAAAGAAAATGCTTAGCTTCCTTTCAATTTTTTCAATTATCTGTTTTGGTGGAACACATACAGACCAGATATGTTGTGGCAAGGAATAGATACAAGAGTTGATCAGAATGATTTTGCCCCCAGTAGAGAGCCAAATATTTTTCCAGTTTTTAAGTTTCTGATCAATGGTCTCCAGTAAAGGCAAAAAGTGAGCATTAAGAGTTTTTCCTTTAAAAATAGGTACCCCAGGTATTTAAAAGGAAAACTTCCTTTTTTCATTTCTAAAATACTCTTAATGTTGGTCACAGAAGAATGGCATGCATGTTTACCAATAAAAACATCACTCTTATTATAGTTAATCTTTTGACCAGTTACATCCTCAAATTTAAGACATAACAGAGACCTAACAAGTAACAAAGATCGATGTGTTTTGCTAAAGAAACTAATGGTTTGGGGAGTATTTTGACATTTATATTCTTTAGTGACCTAGATTGAGACTTTTGCAAAGATTTGGGTGTTTTTGAAAAAATCTCTATATACAAATAGATTAACGTAAAAAATAATATTTTAATACTACATAAATAAGTTTAATTAAAATAATGTAAAAACAAAAATTAAGAATATACAAATTGATGTTAAATGTAAAACAAAATAGGAAAGAAATGGAAGTCAAAAGGAAAAAAAACTAAGTGAACTGTACTTTTTTTAGTCAAATGGGGAAGAGTTTATGAAACATAAACAAATAAAAACATAGAAAAATCATACAATATGTATCAAAATTCTAACCATACGTAAAACTGTGCTTGAACTAGAATAATCCTCTTTAGAAAACAAAAATGTCTCTGTTTTAGAAAACTGCTTGAACAATTAAAAATTCTAAACTGCTTGAACAATTAAAAATGATAGCACTCTCCTCTCCTTCTAATTGATTTTGGAAAACCTGGCCAAGAGCACTTCACCATAGGGGTGTAGGACACCAAGGGAGTATGGTGATCCAGGGATGATGAAGGTATTTTGGAAAGTTTTCTTATAATCAACTTCACGGATTGAAAGAGTGCTTCTACTTATTAGTCTAGTTGCAATAGTTTTTCACTAGATATATCTTTGGATTGTAATCACTCGGAACTGATGTTTTCGGTTTTATTAATGATGCTTGGGGAAGCAATAAACACCCCCCACTTTCAGTGGTTCTAATTAAAAAAAAAAAAATTCTAAACTCGAAATCTACATTAAGGCAAACCAATATACAAATTACAAATATACAAATTACGTGCTCTCACTTCTCTCTACAATTCTTTTCCCCGATAACTGTTTCCCTATTTCCGCCACCGCGGAACTTCCCCAATTAGACCGTTCTGACATAAAAACGGTCAGAAACGGTCACATCTCCACCAGTGCCATGGCGGCGCCACCGCCTACTGACCAGCCAACTCTGTTCTCAATGCTCTAGCCATTCACCCTCCACCTATGAGCACCTCACTTCCATCCAATCTATAAATTAATCCAAGAACCCTATACAAAGGTGAGATCACCTGTATTGTCACGCGAAAAGAAGCCGAAACCCTTGCTTCCCATTATCACAATGCTCTCATAGGCAAATTTGCTCGGGGCAAACCTACTATGGAGGCTCTCCAAGAAGCCTTCAAATCTGTTGATTTCAAAGGGAAGTATCAGTTGGGTTCTATTGACTATAGGCATATTCTGATACGTTTCCAACTCAAGGAGGATTATCAAAGGTTATGGCTCAAAGGTAATTGGAGTTTTGTTGGAGCTGCTACGAAGGTCTTGAAATGGACGATGGATTTCTCTCCTGAAGCTGAGTCTTCTATTGTGCCAGTATGGGTAAACATCCCTAAGGTACCAATCTTCTTCTACAACCATGCTATGATTCAATCTATGGGGAATCAGATAGGTAAATTTATCAAAATGGATCTTGCTACAACCACTTTATCTAGACCCTCAGTTATAAAAATCTGTGTGGAAGTTGATGTTAAGCAGAAGCTTCCTAATCATATAAGAGTGGGGATAGAAGAGGATGGTGTTGAGTATATGGTAGTTAAACTTCCTATTGATTTGGAAGACTTGCCATATTATTGCTTTCATTGTAAATGCATAGGTCACTGTGATGATCAATGCACTCACCTTCACCCTGAACTTAGAAAACCTAGGCAAGGTCCTCAACCGTTTCAACCTGTCAAAATGTTCAGAATATCCCTGCTCAAAATGGTTCAAATGTTGATATGGTGAACTCTGCCCCTCCGGTACAACAACAGTTAGCAGTTCATTATGATAAAGCTGGATCCTCTAGTACTTTCCTAGGCCATAAAGGTCCTCGCAAGACAAATTTACACAACTTCTATAAATCCCAGAAGCTTAAGAAGAATTATGATCCTAAGTTGAGGGAGAATGATGTCTTGACTCCTGTTTTGATAAACTCTGAGGTCTTGCCAAGGCCTGTTGTGGATTCTGATGTCTTGGCAACTCCTTTGACAACCCATGTGATTGTGCCTGCTATCCAAGAGATACCTATATCTGATGCACTTCCTTCTGATAGTCTCAACAAGGAGGTTCAATCATCTGATTTACCAGAGATTGTGGAAATCATTGACACAAATCCATCCCCTGAGTTTCTGCCCAACAGCCTTCAGTTAACTCTTCTCCAGAACTCTCAGTATATGGCTCTCCTGAACATGTCATTGAATCACAGTACTAATCTCCAGTCAGAAATGTGAATAAAGAGAAATCTTTATCTACTCCCAAATCTGATCCAATAAAAAATAAAGGGAAAGGGGAAATGGCTATCAAAGATGATACCCTCTCTTTGACTAAGCAAGGTAAGTCTTCTTTTCCTTTCAATTTCCTTTCAGCTGCTAAGAAATTCTTTCTATCCCAGCAGAAGAAATTCCCTAACAGGTTTCATGTGCTTTCATCCAATGAGGATCAAGATGAATCTAAGAGTAATCTTATACAGAAAGAACTCTCTCCACATCATGAAGAGGTAAGTGAATCACATGTAAGTACCAATGTCTTAGAGATACAGAAGAAAACTTCAAAGAAAGGACAAAAATCTTCAAAACCTAAATTGACTCCTATGAAGCTCAAATGAAGTTTCCTTATGAATTACATCAATTCAAAAAAAAATAGTTTGGAATCTTAGAGGTATGGAAACATCCCTTGATAGATTGACTAACTTGACTCTTAGACATAAATTTGATCTTGTATGGATCATTGAACCCATGCATGACAATTCTACATGTGACATCTATAGACAGTTGCTCCATTTTGATAATTGTATGTTTGGATGCTCATGTCAAATTTGGTTATTTTGGTCTTCTAACATCACTGTCTCACTTCTTAATGATCATTTACAATTTTTGCATGTTAACATTTCATGTACTTCTCTAGGAAATGACATGGATGCATTTTTTATGTATGGTTTGAGAACTAAGATAGGTAGGAAAGATCTTTGGTCTTCTATTCTTTCTTATTCTCATTCTGCTTCTCTCTTTATAGGGGATTTTAATGTCATCACTTCAATTCATGAATATAGAGGCCCTGCTACACCTAAATTAGGTAGTATCAGGGACTTTAATAGTTTCATTAATTCTTTGGCATTAGAAAACATTAGCACTGCTGGGAACCTCTTCACTTGGTCCAGTAAGAGAAGAATCCCCACTAGGCAGAGACTTAACAGAGGATTATGTACCTCATTATGGAGCTCTAGATTCCCCGTTTCTTCAATTCAAATCCTCAATAGAGCCACTTCAGATCACAACCCTCTTCTTCTTACTATTAGTAGCTCTATTCAGTCCTCACCTAGACCATTTAGATCCTCAATACTTGGTACAAAAGGTATGATTTCAGGACTGTCATCAATGACAGTTGGCATCAGCCAATTTCTGAAACTGGTTTGATGGGCTTTTTCCTTAAATTAATAAGGTTGAAAAAAGTCCTCAAAGCTTGGAATAGAGAGCACTTTGGCAATGTTCATGTCAATGTTGAAAAAGCAGAGGGGGAGTTAGAGGAGCAAGAAATTACTTATGACCTCAACAACTCTCCTGAGGAACTTTTAAAACTGAAAATTGCCAAAGCAAAATTACTTAGAGCAATGTCTGAACAGAAACATTTCTGGAAACAGAAAGCTAAAGTCAAATGGCTTAAAGAGGGAGATAATAGTACCAAATTCTTCCATAACTCTGTTAAAATCAAAAGCTAAAATAGTGGTTGGATAATATAGTGGATATTGAAAATGAAGCTATTTCATATTATCAACATCTCATCTCTGATGATAGCTTTCAGGATAGTGATTTCTTTCAGTCCCATTTCCTTAGCCAAATCCCTAAGCTCATCACTGTTGAAGATAATCATAAACTTCTCAGCCCATTCACCTTACCTGAACTCAAAGAGATAGTTTTTGCTCTCAATAAAAATAGTACCCCAGGACCTGATGGTTTTACTGCCCAATTTTTCATAAAATCTTGGGATACTATTGCACTGGACCTCCTTGCAGCGGTTTCTGATTTTCAGCAGGGCAAGGATATACCAAAAGGGATAGCCAGTACTTGGAAAACCATCATCCCTAAAATGGATACTCCAGTCTCCTTTGATGACTATAGACCTATTAGCCTCTCCAATGTTCTGAACAAAATTTGTTCTAAACTTCTCGTGGAGGGACTAAAGCCTTTAATGTCAAAGATCATCTCCCCTCATCAATCTGTTTTCATGAAAGGAAGAGACATTTCTGATAATGTTATCTTCCTCAGGAAATGGTCAGATTTCTTAATAGAAAGAGTAGAGATCCTAAATGCATCATAAAAATTGATCTTAGAAAGGCATTTGATAGGGTTAAGTCGCATTTTTTTACAGGCTGTTCTCTTGAAATTTGGATTTCATGGTAAATTTATCTTTAGCATTATGCAAAATCTCTCCCATGCTTGGTTTTCTATTCTGATTAATGGTAAGCCAGTTGGATTTTTTCAGCAATCAAGAGGTATAAAACAGGGTGATCCCCTTTCTCCCTTCTTATTCAATATTTTTTCAGAGGCTTTTACTAGAAGCTTATCCTTTGTTTCCCAAAATGGTAGCCTAAAGTATTTTGACTTGCTTGCCAATTCCTTGCATGTTTCTCACTTAAGTTATGCTGATGATACAGTGGTCTTCTTAAATGCTGATAGATTAACTTTGATTAGATTCAAATCTTTTATGTCAAAATTTGAAGAAGTAACTGGTCAAAAAATTAACTACAATAAGAGTGATATTTTTATAAGTAGGCATGCTTCTTCTGTTCAGATAAGTTCCATCAATAGAACTCTAGAAATGAAAATAGGCAATTTTCCCTTTAAATATCTTGGTGTACCTATTTTTAAAGTTAGATCTCTAAATGTGCATTTCAATCCTTTGTTTGAAACCATTGATCATAAGCTCCAAAACTGGAAGATTAAATGGTTATCAACTGGTGGCAAGATTACTCTTATTAACTCTTGCATTTACTCACTGCCTCAACACATTTGGTCTGTTATTGCTCCCCCTAAGCAAATAGTTAGAAAGATTGAAAGGAAACTGGCCATTTTCTTCTGGGGTGAACATGAACTTGCCTAAAAAATCTTAGAATGTGGAATCTTAGAATTACTTAGAAGGAAATGGCCATTTTCTTCTGGGGTGGCCATTTTCTTCTGGAAACTTAGAATTTCCAGAATGGATTCTACTGACTGATCTCTTTGTTTACAGATGATGAAGCTCATTGATGATATCATCAATGAGGCTTCCAACTTTTTAGATTCTGGGATCAACTTACTTGCCTCATCTTGCTGTGGAGGATTACTTCAGTACACTCCACATCTCATTTTGGATTGCTGATATGGAGAACTAAAGAACCTGCCAATTGTTCTTTGAACCAGAATGACATTTCAAATAGGCTGATATTTTTGCTGTAAATAATCTCTCACCCTATCTTGACCTCTTGATTAACTTGGGTTTCGTCTCGACGATTCCCTAAACAGTTTTGAGGTTATAAGATTGGGTAGAACATAGTTCTAGACTAGTTAGCCTATTCTTTCATTCTTTTGGAAGCAAATATTTTGTTTCGCGAGCCCTGTGCTCACATCTTGTATTACAAACTGGCTTATGCCTTTTTTCTGTATCTGTTTTTAACAGGCTTGAGGAGCCTAATATAATACTCCCATCCTCTAGGATGGTTTTGCCAAAAATAAAAAGCCAAAAAAATCTTGGAGAAAATGGGATGACTTGTGCTTTCCCACTTCTCAGAATGGTTTAGGTTTTAGATCTATTCACTCCATTATAGAAACATGTTCTGTCAAACTACGGTGGAAGTTTCAACAAGCTGATGCTTTATGGACTCACCTCATAACATCTCTTCCAGTTTCCTTTCAATCTTCTTCTAACTGGAAGAGGATCTGTAAAGTCAATGTTTGGTCAGAATCTAATTCTAGAGTCATCATTGGAAAGGGGGACTGTAACTTTTGGACCTCTAACTGGATGGACAAGGGACCATTAATGGACCAATGTGATCCTTCTCTTACCTCCATACCTCTGGATAGTACTGTTGCTTCATTTGTTAATGACAAATACAATTTTATGCAACAGCTATCACCCCATCTAGTCCCTGATGCTCTTCTTCTTTTGCATGAAACTCAACTCGAGGAACATGGGGAAGATAGACTCATATGGAAACTTGACATGAGAGGGAACTTTACCTTTAAGTCGGCTTACATAGGGGTAATATCTTTTCCATTCACCACCTATGGAATCCTAGATTAGAGAAATTTTTTTCTGTATTCATGTGGAAACTGATTAACTCTTTTCTACCTTTTGATAATATATTGAAATCTATGCATATCTGTATACCATCTAAATGTTTCAAGTGTAATCATGAGGATTCTTTAGATCACTTCAATAACTCCTGTGAGTTCACTTTAGGCATCTGGAAATCATTGCATGTCTTCATGGGTATATCAGATAGGGCTTCTTCATCCATTTGGGAAAGACTTTCCTTTTATCTTACATATAATGGACTGAGTGCACTACATAACTTAATCATTAGGTTAACTCCTTCTATTACTTGTTGGATTCTCTGGAAAGCTAGGAACAAATGGTTGTATGATAATGTCCCTGCCTCCTCTACTCATATTCTTCGACAGATCAAAGAGCAATTTTTTTCTAATCTTCTGTGCAAAGCATTAGTACTATCATTAGGGATACCATGGGTGCTTTTATTTCTGGCCACTGCTCTTTTACCTCTGCTAATTCCCCCTAGAGGCTGAAATTAAAGCCATCCAATTTGTTGCCTCTCTTGCTAGTAGATATTCAGAATCTATCATCATAGAGTCTGACTGTCTCAATGCAATTTCTTTCATTCTGAATCCCATCACAGCTCACTGGAATCTCTTCAATCTTGCTAATTCTATCAACATATGCATATCTACTTATGATCTCATTCATGTCCATAGAGAAGCAAATCAGCCTACACTGATGCTTTGGCAAAAATATGTCTGAAATCTAAGCAGGATGCCTCTTTCACTTTTGGTTCACTTACTAATGAGATACAAGGAATACTTAGACTTGACCAAATGGGAACTCCTTCTTTGAGAATTTCTATAATGGATTCTACTAATTGATTTTCTTATCTTGTAGATGTCTCAGATCATTGATGATCCTTGATCATCAATGACTCTGTCTGTTATCTGGTGGTTGTTAACAGATTCATGATTTCCATTTTGCTTGAAGCTTTGGATTTACAAGGAGCATTCCTCTTTCTACTCTGAACTTGTTGAATTCTGAATAGGCTATGAAATATTTTTGCTGTACATAGTTTCTCAACTTTAACTTGACCTCTTGACTAAGTTGAGTTTTGTTTCGATGATTCTCTAAATTGTTCGGAGGTTAAAGTCTATTGTGCTGAGTTTAGTTTAGAAAACTAGCCTATTTTTTCATTCTTTTGGAAGCAAATATATTGCTTCAAGAGCTTAAAGCTCACTCCTTGTACTATAACACTGGCTTCGACCTATCTTTATTTCTGTTCTTGGTTTTTAACAGGCTTGAGGAGTCTAATATAATCCACCCATCCTTATGAATGGTTTTGCCTATATATATATTTTTATATATATATACAAATTACAAATTACAAAGTATAATTTTGTTTTGTTTTGTTTTTGCTGTATAACACCGGTTTGGACCATTTTAAGAATAGAATTGATTAAGCATAATCATTTAAACAAGTAATCTGGTGAAGCGAGAGTCGATCTCACTCTCTACACTAGCTGTACCAAGTCACTACGAGTAAGTCCAACAACTCTCCTACAATTTCTCTATTATAGAGTTTTAAAACCCATCTATAATATTCTGTCACTGTTAAAAAAGTAATTACTATAATACATTTAAAACAATCATATTATATATTTAAAAAGCGTTATAAAATTATAATCTCTCCGTCCCCAAATAAATGTCCTATTGAAATAGTCAAATTTTTTTCACACCATGTTTGACCATTAATAACTTTCATTATACTTAATATTTGAGTAAATAATTTTAATTTTTAAAAAGTACATCATACGAGGATTCTAACGATATCTCATGTGAAAATATATTATTTATATATTATAAGTTATTTATGGTCAAACATTGTTAAAAAAAAATTGACTATTTTATTAAGAGAGTACATGAGTGGTGCAAATTATAGATAACTCATTAATCGGGATAATTTGATGTACCCAAGTGACTCCTGACTCAGCACAAGGCCCACAATTATTAAATTCAGCTCTTATATTTCTTTACTTCTTTAATGGGTTATATTTTTCTGTTGAAAAGACGTAGGCTCTTAGCCCACTAGTGGCCTGCTCGTAGTTAAACCCTAATTAAATAAGCCCACTGGTGGCAGAGTTGGTATACTATATTAAGAGGCAACCCTGTACTTTTCAACACGCTTCGATCAGAATCCTCTCTCCTCACATGCGTCTGCCCCATCTCCTTTTCTATCTTCCCTCTTCTCACGCCACCCCCCCAATCTCCAGATTATACCATCTCCACCCTAAATGTCTTATGAGCTAGATCTGTGTATATGTTAGATCTATTTATTTTTATTTTGGTTTTATATTCAAGAAAACCTTGAAAAAAACCAACATAATAATGAATCGATTTAACAGGATTGTGATTCTTGAGGGGGTTACGATTCTTGGTGCCTTTTATTTTGTAGATCTGCCTAATTTCTGAAAGAATCAGTCTGTTTATGTGAAATTTCTTTCTTTTGTTAAACCTTCTTGCGAAAGGTTAGATCTGTTGAATTTGTGTAATGAAATTCAATCCCTCGTGTCTTTTTGATTCGATCTGATTGTTTTGTCTAAGACCTAATCAGTTTAAGATCCCCTTTTGTGTAGATTGTGTTCAAATGAGTGTGATTCTTGTTTTCCCAGGAAAAGTTAGTATATTTGTGTGAAAATTGCCCCTGATTAGATAATTTGTGCATTTTGTGAATGAAAAGAGTAGTCTTGAAAATCTGTACTTTGTGTATAAGGAAAAAAAAGTAACGTATTGTCTTGAAAATCTTTTTTACTCCTGTCTAAAAGGAATAGGAAACAAATTTGACTTGAAAATCTGTACTTTTTGTAAAAAGAAACTTCTTTACTTTGTTGTGATCCGTTGTAGCACTTGGTAATTTCATAGATGTATGAAATCTGGGTTCGAACCCCAGCAACGGAAAGGCATTTCATTATGTTCATTTATTGTGTTCTTGAAAACTTGTTGAAATATTCATCATTTTCCTAATACACATATAGTTTATGAATATGCACTTTACTCATTCAATATGCATTTTGCTACATATAGGTGTAATTGGAAATAACAATATGCACTTTACCTAAATCAATATGCATTTTGCTGCATATAGGTATAACTGGAAGTGACAATATGCTGTTTACTCAATCAATAGGAATCTTACTACATATAGGTATAACTCCAAGTAACAACATGCGTTTTACTCGATCAATATGCACTTTACTACATACGGGTATAACTATCTTTTGCAAAGTTGAACTGGAAATAGTAGAAATCAAGAAGATACTAATATACTAATATAGTAATCCTGTAGGTATTTCACAAAGCTGTTCATGCTAAGAGACTTGTTTTTCTGGATGATTTCTTCAGGACACTCTGCCGAGAAGAAAATTTTTCTCTATCATTTTGTATGAGTCTCCTCTGTGCAGTCAAATCAGCTTGAAGTGCAGTCAAATCAGCAGCTACAGGCAAATCAGCAGCTACAGGCAAATCAGCTTGAAGTGCAGTCAAATCAGCAGCTACAGGCAAATCAGCTTGAAGTGCAGTCAAATCAGCAGCTACAAGATCAGCCTTCTCTGTGCAAGGAGTGTCCTCTTTATGAACACTCTGGGAGAGGTGTTGAAGGCTGTCGGTGAGCATCTTCAAACAGTCAGCATCCAAACAGTCAGCGTTCTCCTCTAGTATTAACTCCAAAAAGTCATCGACTGCATCTCCAGGGAAGTCATCGTCAGGGAAGTCAGCAGGAGACAGCACCTCAAGAGGTTCAGAATGGCGCCACGTGGATCTGTCAACACGCGCCTCTCCTCGGGGTCAGCGTCAGACGAATTTGACGTCACGCTGTTCTCGTTCTTGTCGCGCTCTGTCACGCTGTTCTTGTTCTGGTCGCGCTCTGTCACGCTGCGCCTCTCTGCGTCTGACGTCTTCTTATGAAACGTCAGAAGTTCTTCTACTGCAGGTCGTTCTTCAGCTATCTGTGCAGGTGCAGGGACCGGGCCTCGGAGATGCTGCGCCGAAGGCGGCGCCGCTGGTCGGAGATGCTGCGCCGAAGGCGGCGCCGCTGGTCGGAGATGCTGAGCCGACGGCGTCGCCGCTGGTCGGAGCTGCTGAGCCGCCGGAGCTGGGTTTTTGGAGTGATTCCGTGCTTTTTTTTGTCTGGTGTCAGTAGAATTTATTAATATTAAATATATTTATAGGTGGCTCTATGGTGGCTCTATGGTAGCTCTGTCCACTTACTTGCTCTGCACGCCTTACTTGCTCTGCACGCAACTGTCCACTTACTTGCTCTGCACGCAACTGTCCACTTACTTGCTCTGCACGCAACTGTCCACTTACTTGCTCTGCACGCAACTGTCCACTTACTTGCTCTGCACGCAACTGTCCACTTACTTGCTCTGCACGCAACTGTCCACTTACTTGCTCTGCAACTGTCCACTTACTTGCTCTGCACGCAACTGTCCACTTACTTGCTCTGCACGCAACCGTCCACTTACTTGCTCTGCACGCCACCGTCCACTTACTTGCTCTGCAACTGTCCACTTACTTGCTCTGCACGCAACTGTCCACTTACTTGCTCTGCACGCAACTGTCCACTTACTTGCTCTGCACGCAACCGTCCACTTACTTGCTCTGCACGCAACCGTCCACTTCCTTGCTCTGCACGCCACCGTCCACTTACTTGCTCTGCACGCCACCGTCCACTTACTTGCTCTGCACGCCACTGTCCACTTACTTGCTCTGCAACTGTCCACTTACTTGCTCTGCACGCAACTGTCCACTTACTTGCTCTGCACGCAACTGTCCACTTACTTGCTCTGCACGCCACCGTCCACTTACTTGCTCTGCACGCCACCGTCCACTTCCTTGCTCTGCACGCCACCGTCCACTTCCTTGCTCCGCACGCCACCGTCTAGTTACTAACTTTCAGTCTACTACTTATAAACTGTATACTCCTGACCTAGTCACCGGGCTCACAATAAAGTAATTAAAACAGTAGTTCTATTTTTAAAAGAGGCGTATGCTTTTAGCCCACTAGCTGGCCTGCTCGTATGTTGTGATCCCGGATGATCACCGTGGAGCAGTAAATCGAATACGAAAATGTCAAATGGGTTTAAAATATTTCAGATTATTTGCAATGAAATGGAATATCTACACTATATAGGAAACCCTGGTTCAACGGTCCAACCACTCCAGTCAACTAACTGTTCTCCCCCTTGACTTCTGCCAAATTACCAAAAACCCCTTGGAACTTTATGATTCAAACCTATTGGAGGGCATTGTGGTAATTTGGATACAACTTTATGATTCCTAATTTTGCTATTTAGTGATTACTTTCCTTTCCATTTCGTTTTATTCAATCAAGCTGCTCTGGCAGCCTTTTACGGTTAATCGGAGTTGCGATCCACGGGATCACAACATCGTACTAAACCCTAATTAATTAAGCCCACTGGGTGGCAGAATCCTCTCTTCACAGGTGCCTGCCCCATCTCCTTATCTATCCTCTCTCTTCTCACGCCATCCCCCAATCTCCAAGATTATACCATCTCCACTCTAAATGTCTTATGAGCTAGATCTTTGTATATGCTAGATCTATTTATTTTTATCTTGAAAACTTGTTGAAATATTTGGTGAGTTTATAAAAACTAAAATATAATCACTAAATTGTATGAATACATTTATTATCCGTAATTGTAAAATTTAAATATGTGTACGGTGGATAATCATTATCCTTTATAATTATCCGCAAATTGAATCCAATGGTAAGTATTTAGTAATTGACAAAAATAGATATAATATATCGAATAGATAAAAATAGAAACATTTTACCACATGAAAATAGACATAAAAGAAACAGAGCACATAGTAAATATAAAGCAAGTAAAACAAATAAATGTATTTACAACATAAATTAAATGCATTCATACCCAACTAATGCATAGATGTTCGTAATTAATTAATTCTGCACTTATCAACATTAAGTACACAATTATCCATGCAATCTCATCCACACAATTATCCATGCAATCTCATCCATGTTAACGAGTGTCCATGGTCATGAGCACTCGTCAGAAAAACCGTTAAACTATAATAATAATTTTCAAATTGAAATGAAACATTTTATATAACTTAATAATATAGATAAATATTATATCTATTTTGTGTTAGTTAAATAGGTAAAATATAATGATGTAGAGGAATGATAAATAATAACATTAATAATAAATAAATAGTGGTGAGACATAGATAAAGTTATGTGGAAATGTGTGTGAGTTTTATGATAGTTGAGATGGAATGTTGGAGGTTTGTAAAGAAGATTTTATTAGAAAAGTTATGAGAAATGGACGTATGATACATGAAATTCAATGTATAAGTTTTATCACAAAAACTCCTCGGAAAAACCCTACAAATAACTCACCCAACTATCATAAAAAAACTCATTCAAATTTCAACATCGCCTTCTTTCATATCCCACTTCAATTAATTACCATGATATTAATATTCAAATTGGATCTCTATATTAATATTTTGCCTATTTTTAATTAACACTAAATTTGTAGTATAATATACATATATGTGTGCAAATTATGTATAACATTCAATTTGATTTGCAAATTATTATTTAAAATGAAAATGTAACTTAAAATGTAATGTTTCCAAACAATTAATTCCGCACGGTTTCTCCTTCTTAATAATATAAGAGATTAGAAATGCAATAGTAATACAAAGTATAATTGACCCCGGTTCAATTTATATAATCAAAGTTAGGAAAATAAAGAAGGTAAAATTTAGAAAAATTAAGTAGTTTGTAAGTGGGCCATACTGCCACCTCCTCTTAATCCCCTGGTTTCATGACTTTCTTGCAGTTGTATGCTTGTGCTTTATTCCCAGGTTTTAAGGAAAGTCAATGAAAAAATCTGTCATAGTTAGGAAAAAACTCATACAATATGTGAATAGAAATTCACGGGCTTTGATGAAAAAAGTAACATAAAACACAGGCAGAGCTAGCAATATACAGTAGAGAGCTCTGAAGAAAGGCCTTGGTATCAGTACTCTCCTTGGGATTTGGATGAAGCGTCGAAAAGTCATTGGTGTGGTGGGTAGTTTCCAAGGGCCTAAAAAACAAAATCTCTAAAGAAACTATATAGAATTATACTATACATTATCGAAAATAATAATACATTTTTTAATTTAATTATTAAAATATATATTAAATAAAGAAGAATATAGGGTGGTGGTGCCTACGAGTTCAATACTTGCTCATTTAATTTCTTCCTTCTCACAACCGTCATCAGTCAAACTTTTTAGTATATATTTATACTATTATTACATTAACGAAATCACCCGGTATTTCATTGATCTAATGGACCATCTGGTAGAAAAATGAAAATGAAAATGAAATAAACCATTGTTCAAGGAAAGCATGCATATGGTACCAGCTTGAGCAAGAAACCTTTTGTCATTTAGAATTAGGCCCTGTCCAGTTGAGCTGGAGTGGGCGCTGCAGTGGTTTATTAGTGCTGTAGTGGTGCTGCAGTGATTTATTGGTGCTGCAGTGGTACTGGAGTCGTGCTGCAGTCATGCTGCAGTCGTGCTGTAGTGATTTATTGGTGTTGCAATGAAGTTATAATATATAAAATTTAGTATAAATAGATGAATTTATATTGTGAATTAAATTTAACTAAATTGTATTAAAATGAATTTATCTAAACATTCATTCCATTTTAACTTGTAACATACAAAAAGTTGGAATGTTATGACTTGTTGTTCTTTTGATAAAATCTTCACATTTGTTAATGTGGGATGAGAAGGAAGTGCGCATGATATTTATGTGTGGAAAGATTCCCTGATAAAGGAGAAATATGATTTTCCTCATCCACATGAGGGTAATATCTTGTATTTATATGTTTGACTCTAACTAATAATAAAGTTTTGTGTTTCTCATATTATTATATATATAGAGGAAAATATTATTTGGTTGATTCTGGATATCCAAATACTCTTGGATATATGCCTCCAATTAGTGATGTAGGATGTAGAAGACACATACAAGAATTTAGAAGTGTGCCGCCTAGAGGTATGACTGAACATTTCAACAAATGACATTCTTCACTAAGAATGAAAATAGAAATGGCATTTGGTCAGTTAAAAAGTACTTGGAAAGTGCTTAAAAGGATGCCTCAAGAACTCGAATTGCAATTATTGTTTCATGCTTCACCCTTCATAAATTCATTTTGACGCAAGAACTCGAGATTCCTATTTTGGACCACGAGCCTAGAGAGGGACCCATTGATACAAACATGTTCGATGTGAATCAGAAAAATGCTATGGGAGTAGTGCGTAATAAAGCTTTACAGATTTGGAACTCAATAGGACGTGAAGCTGATGATTTAAATGATGACATGGAAGAAAATGATTAGTAGTAGACGCTTGTATGAATTGATGATTGTAAGAATTTTTTGTGATATTTGAATAATATATATGTTATGCGTTGGAATTACAAGCTAAATTGTAATGAGCATTTAACTGTTGAGTTGAACTTAAAATGTATGCAATATATTATATAACAAAATTGAGTTGAATCAACTAAACTAAAATTTATCACAATCAACTAAAACTGGATTGAATTAAACTAAGTTAAAGTTCTGATTAATTTATTAATACCGAATAGATTTTGCTAAATGTCAAAGGCTTTTACAGCGCACAAACAGAGGCACCAATACAAACCTTTAAAAAGAAGCTTCACGGTCATCTGAGAAATCATTGCACATTCAGCAGCTTCTCGAACTTGATCAGAGAAGGAAACCAAAAGCAGCGGCAAGATCTGAATTATAGATAAACCCATTTTCCGATTTCCTTTCTTTTCCTACGTTTTTTTATTTTTTTATTTTTTTTAAGTTAAAACCACTCATGTGGTAGGAGTTTTTAAAGGGATCCCAAGCCCGTAGAGAACCAAAATTATTACATAGGTTTGAGCTAAGGTTCTGAGTTACATATATTACAATCTAATAGCCAACAGTGGCTCAGATTACGGAGTATTACAAAAAACTCCCGAAGCAATAGGGATTGCTTCCAAAAGAATAAGAGGAAAAGACTCCAAGAGGAAATCTTTATCCCAATGAATAATTATGGAAAAGATTGTTTGATAAAAGACTTCATCAGATAGAGAGAGAGACAAAAAACACACTTCTCAAATTGAAGATAGACTCCCAAGCATGTCTGCGAATCAACCCAAGTCAAGAACCCAGGATGAGACCCAAGTCAGCCGAGGAGCAACTACAAAGTGAGTGAGATGTGTTAGCACCATTATGTATGCATTCGAGTGCTGCTCAGTATGCTTGCACTGCTCTTTGTGATTTCTGAATCAAAACAAGAGTGCATGATCAACTCTGCCCATTTCCAGTTCAGTGGTCCTTCTACCATGATCCTTAACTGATTGCACGTAAATCCAAGTTCTTCCAACTCTTCCATTTCTTCATTATTGGCCTCGCGCCATTTCTGCAATTAGATGAAAAGAGCAGTAAAAAAGTCCAGGAATTATCCTAATGTTAATCTAAGACTGGGCATTCCCAGTTTTTCTAACTGAATGATACCCTTTAGTTTCCTAGGGGCATTTTCAAGACTCAAATCCTCAGTTAGATTCAACTGTCTACCTAGGTTGGCAAGAAAATCTGCAGCAGCATTTCCTTCCCTGAAAACATGATGAGTGTTGTTTATGACACTCATTTTATACAAATCAGAGCACATTGAGAAGAAATTCCAGTCTATGGAGCTGGGGTCCTGAACACCATGTACTGCTACAGAGCAGTCTGATTCTATAGAGAAATTATGCAGCTGCATTTGCAAGCCAATGATATAGCCATGTTGTATGGCAAGTAATTCAGCATGTAATGGGGATTTGGCTTCAATACATATCATAGTCATTCTACGAACGACTCCATGACTGTTCCTTACTATAATACCTATCCCAGTGTTTCCTTGATGAAATGAGACATCTACATTTATCTTAAAACCTGTATCTGGTGGGAACCATTTAACCACTTTGAATGGTCTTGGCCTTTTCCTTTTAAGGAATGGCACAAGACCATTTTGCAGTAGAAAAGAGTTCTTTTCACCAGATCCTGTCAGAGGGAATGCACAGAAAATGAGATTTACTTGCTTCACTATGCCTTGAGTAATGCTATACATGGTTAAAGTTTTATTGTCATATAAAAGTTTGTTCCTTCTGTTCCACAAAGCCCAGAACACTATCAAAATAGTTGTTCTTATTACTTTGGTATGAACTTTTGAAAAACCTGAATATGACATATAGAACCTAACTCTGTGAGCTATATTACCAAAACTGGGAGGTTTGATAACTAGCATATTGTTGATACAGCTCCAAATTTCACAGCTTGCAGCACATTCATTAAAATAATGATTGATTGAATCAACAGATGAACACATTGGGCACTTAGATGGCAGATTGAAACCAAATTTAATGATGACATCATCAAAAGGAAGAATCTTGTTCTTAATCCTCCACATTAGAATAGAAATTTTTGCTGGGGTTATTGAATTCCATACCTGCTTAAGATCTTCATCAGGAACTGTTCTTGGCCTGTAGCTTAGGTAAGCTGATTTGATTGTGAATGCTCCATTTCTTGATGGCTTCCAGATGAGCTTGTCCTCATGATCATGGTTGAGCTGAGCATTCTGCAAGGATAAGAGAGTACTGGTAGCCAGGTGAGGCTCCAAGATAGTGATATACATTTGTTTGCTCTGAATAAAGGTAGCCAGAGAGATATTTGGAAATGGAATTTCCAGCCCTGTTGGCCAATGATAACAAAGAGCTCCAGTACCAATCCAATTTGCATACCAGAAGGGACATGTTCCTTTTCCATACAAAATACATGAGTGTAAATTTGCATGTTCAGTAACTGAACAGATTCTCCTCCAGGTGTGTGGATTTTTGTAAGATTCTGGTAAAGACCATATGAATCTAGTCCATATGGTCTCATTTTGTTGAAGTTTCCACCACATCTTACAGGAGAATGAATCAATAATAGCTGAAATATCCCTGAATCCCAATCCATTTTCATGTTTTGGGGTGGCCACTCTGGACCACTTTCTCCACACTTTCCTCTGTCTTGCATCTGTCTCACCCCAGAAAAAACTCATAGCCATCTTTTCCATCTTTCTGATCACCTTTTTAGGTGGACTTAGAACTGAAAAAATATGTATTGGGATAGCTAGCAGCACATGGTTGATTAAAACCATCCTCCCAGCATAGCTAAGCCACTTATTTTTCCAATTCATGGTTGATTTAGCAATTCTTTCCAAGATTGGTTGGTAGTAAATTGCTTAGATTCTCCCATTAAAGACTGGAACACCTAGATAGGTGAATGGCATGGCCCCTGGCTTCATTCCAAGAGCTCTCTTAATTGTTCTAAGTTTATTATCAGAGGTTCTGGGGTGCACAAAGAATTCAGATTTTGAATAATTAACTTTCTGGCCTGAGGAACTTTCATATGCCTGAAGAAAAGATTTTACTCTTTTCATGTTTCTTTTCTTTGAGTTTGTGAAGATAGCAGTATCATCAGCATACATGAGATGTGTGATATTTTCCACTCCTCTTGGCATAGTGAAACTTTCTACATATCCTGAGCTTACCAGCTTCTTAAGTGATCTGGTAAAGGCCTCAGTGACAAGATTGTAGAGGAATGGAGATAGGGGATCTCCCTGTTTAATTCCTCTACTGGATGGGAAGAAACCTGATACAGTGCCATTAATAAGCACAGAGAACCAAGCAGATGCAATATTTTGCATAATGATCCTGACCAGAGTTCCATGAAAGCCAAATTTTAATAAAATGGTATTCAGAAAACTCCAGGAAACTCTATCAAAGGCTTTTTGCATATCTAATTTTAAAATTAGATTCTGGTGCTTAAGGTTCTTTCCTACTATCCTTGCCATTTCCTGCATCTGGATAGTATTATCAGTGATGTCCCTACCTTTGAGAAAAGCCGATTGCTCAACTGATGTGAGTCTGGGCATAATTGGTTTCATTCTTTCTACTAAAAGTTTGGTAAAAACTTTACTAAGAAAGTTTGACAGACTTATTGGTCTAAAATCAGCAAAAGTGCTGGGGTTTGGCTTTTTTGGGATCAAGGTCAGCCATGTACTGGAGATGGCTTTTGGCACTTTCTCACCCTGCAGAAATTCTCCAACTGCTTCCAGGAGGTCTTCTTTGATAGTATCCCAGCAGTGTGTATAGAAGCATCCTGAGAAACCATCTGATCCAGGAGCACTATCTTTTCCAAGGTCAAACACCACACTCCTAAGCTCCTCCATGGTTGTGAGTCTTAAAAGGGATGTGTTTTCTTCTGGTGTGACCAGTGTTGGGATGACAGAGGTGAAGAGTTCAAAGTATTGGCCTGGGTTGTCTTGTGTGGGCTCATTGAGAAGGTTCTCATAGAAATGTACTCCTTCATCCTTAATCCTCTGTGGATCAGATATCCAAGTACCATTTCTGATGCTACCAGTTTCCGCCCGTCTTCCTGGATTGGACGCTTCCCTAGTCCCCTCCTCGGCCGGCCCTCTTTAGTCCTGCAAAACAATCCCCGGGGGGTGTCCCGGGGAAGAAGCTCCGGCGTGATGATGAGATGGGGATAGTGGGGAAGGAAAACGTACGGAAGGAACTCTCAATATAAGGTAGAGAGATATAAGTCACATACATTGTTCACTGTTGGAGGCTAGTATTTATAGTTTGAGCTTTGCCTCCCTTGAAGATAAGCTGCAGGACCACCTCCCTTGTCATCTTCTGTCCTCTCTTGTCCTCTTTCTTGTCCGGACATGCCTCTGAGCGGGAAAGGTTCCTCTCCGTTGGTTCTGGGCCACGGGCCCTTTTCTTGGCCCAGCAGGGCTCTGGACCGGTATTATCACTAGCCCCCCAGACCAGTCTTTCAGGTTTCCTTGACACGGGAGACTGATCTTACATGCTCCTCCTTTTGCTACCTCTTTCGGTGGGGCCCCTTCATGCTATAATTGATTTCTGACAGCGCCGTCTTTTCCCTTCCGCATTAATCAGTACCTTGCTTCCCGTGTTATCATTGCTTTTCCTCCTTTCGAGGCGACGTTTCCTATTCACCTCCCTATATAAGGGGTCTAACCCTCCTCGCTAAATCACTCTCCACATCGTTTCCAGACGCTCTGCTTTTCCTTAACAAGTAAGCTCTAACCCTCCTCCTCTGCTTCTTCCGCTCCTCTTTCATCATGAGTTCCCCGCACCTTGCCACTTCCTCCCTAGATACCGAGGGGATTCAAAGCCAATTTGAAATTCAGTTTCGAGCCCCCCACCCTATTTCTTCTCCCGGCTCCTCCTCGAGTACCCCCTCTGAGACCTTCAGCACATCCCCGGAGCCAATCGGACCGAGTACGTCCGCCTTAGACAGGGCGGGTTCATCCCCCACACAGCGTTCCCATCTTCCCCGGGAGGATCCGGATGGGGAAGCCTTTGATGAGGAAGTCGGCAATGATGCTCCCCGGGGTCCTACCCACGGAGCGAAGCCTTCTGGCCATCGGTTTTTTAATCTCCCCGGGCCTCCCCCCTCCTTAGATAGGGACGTTCTAGATTTGGTTAGGCGTTGTTTTATCCCTTTTCCGTTGGATGCATCGCTATCAAAACTTCCCCCGGGGATGTCCGAGCGGGAAGTACCTTGCATCCCCCGGATTCACTTCCAGTACGGGCTCAGCCTTCCTTTCCCTCTTCTTTTTTCAGAAATTTTCAACTTTTATCGAATGGCCCCGGCCCAGCTACACCCCAACGGGATTGTACTGGTGCTAGGCTTCTTACTTAATTGCGCTAGATGCAACGTTTCCCCCTCTCTCCTTCTCTTCCGGTCCTTCTATGCCCTCCGACGCGCTCACGCGTCCTTTCCGGGGGTATTTTCTTTCGTAATCCGTTCTGGGACGAAGGACTTTATGAGGGGTAAGCCCAGATCCGCCAAAGGGTACCTTGCGAAGGGTTTCTTCCGCTGCGATTCCCGGGTGTATCCAATGCCCCTCTGGAACGATTCCCTCGTTCCTGAAGACAAGAAACCCCTTTCCTCCCTTCCAACAGACCTCACCCATGATCATAACTTCCTCCGTCTATCTCCCCTAGACATGGACGCTTTCTTTAAGACTGGGAACGCGGGCTATTATTGGCCCCGCGGGATATACCCTGAGAAACTCTTTTCCCTTCCAACCGTCTCCGCTGTGTGGCCGGCTGGAGGTGCCTATTAAAGGCTTTATTCTTTATTTTCGTATTCATATATGTGTGTTTTATTCTGATCTCTTTATTTTTGTTCTTCCTGACTTCAGTTCAGCCTACTTTGCACGCGGACGCTACCCTATTCGAAGAGATGCCTTCCGGGGATAATAGTCAGCAGGGAAATCCTCACCGGGGGCTGGTCTCTCCAGCCGAGCAGCAAGCAGCATCCCCAGTCGGGGTGGGGGCTGCCGAGAATCCCGGGTTCATCCCCCAAGGGACCCGTCTGCAACGCCCTTCTTCCCAACCGAAAGACCCCGGGTCCTCTCCTACCCCCGGGAGGAAATCTTTCGTCCAGCACCCGACATACAGCGGCGGGGCTGGTTCCAGGTTTAAGCGGCCTTTAACCGATGACAAGGAAACTCCTCCATCTTCCCGTCAGAGGTTGGAAAGTGCGACCCCGCCGCCTCCTCCTCCTCCCCCTGCGCAGAGGTTGGAAAGTTCTCCTTCAAGGGATAACTCTCAAGCCATCCCCGAGCAGAGGGAAGAGGTGCGCTAACCTTGTTGCTTATTACTACTTTTGTCCTCCATCCTTCCGGATAATCTTATCTTTGTTTGAATTTTGTAGACCACTACTTTCGCCGACTCTCTCCTGGCGGATTCACAGCTGACGGACGCGCTCAACCGGACATACTCGAAGTATAGCGCGAGTTTGTTTGCTAAGAAGGAGAGGGAACTCCTTGATGCCCGGGAGAAGTTGGCCGAGCGGGATGGCCTGGCCGCCCGACTGGAGGCTTCTCAGAAGAAGCTAGCCGAGAGGGAGAAAAAGCTCTCCAAGAAAGAAAAGAAGCTGGCGGAAGTAGAGAAGAAATATTCTTCTCTTAAGAAGGAGAAGAAGGAGGCCCAGCTCGAAGCCTTGGACGCTGTGGTTCGAAAAGTCCTCCACTCTGCCGATTTTGACAAGAGACTAGAGGGCATCACCGCTGCTGCCAGTGCTGATGCATGCCACGAGATGTATCGCAGTCTGCGGGGTTGGCTCCCGGGACCTGCTCGCCTTGAAGCACAAGCATCCTATTATCGTCCCAAGGCGAGCGATCAGCTCAACTATCGCTGGAGGTCTCTTCAGGAGGCCAACCTGGAGAATCTGGTACCCCAGTTGTGGGATTCCCTGAAGATGTGTTCCCGGGCCCCTTCAGCCTCGGACATTAAGAGGGTCAAGCTTCCGGGGGTCAACGAGGCTGCTATCCCTGAATCCCCTGGCCCGGAGCGCTTCAACGCCTACGGGGTGGTCCCGGAGACGCCTCACTGGGCCGAAAGTTACCATGAGTTCTGCGCTATACCTGACAATTTTGGATATCAGGCCGTTGAGGAGAGGACGGGTGAATATGTTGTGGGGCTTCCCAGGGGGCAGGACGACTTGCTCTATCAATCCCGGAAGTCTACCCGGAAAGTGGGATTTCCTGAGCGCCCGGAAGACGAGCCAAAGGTGGATGCCCCTGCCTACTGTGGTCCCAACTGGTCTGACGCAGACGTGGCTGAACTGGAAAGGAGGTGGAAGGGCGCTCATGCTACCCCGGGGGAAAGAGGCCCGACCGAGGATAATGTATTCCCCTAGACTCTAGTATATTTTTTTTGTAGTTTTAAGTTTTTTGTAATCTTCCTCCCCGGGAGGCATATGTAGAACTTGGCCTTGGCGCCCATTTTGATTAATATAAGTTCTACCTTTTAATTTGATGAAGTTACTATTTTTTGTAGTCTGAGCACCACTTGGAAGGAGATCTCCCGCGGGGATCCGTGCCTTTTGTTTTCCCTCATCCTAGTTGTTCTTTCGGGACCTACTTCTCTCTCCCCCGCGCTGGGTGCCTCCAATGTTCATTCCTTCAAAGGAAGCTTGCTCATTGGAGGTTTGGAGGCGATCAAGCTATCCGGGCCATGTCTGAGGCTGGATTGTGTGCGTTTGTTCACGAGTTCGGGTCCATCCAGGCATTGGTTTCATTTCTTAAAGCTATAAAAAACAAATTTGGCTCGCTGAATCACTGCTTTGACCTGGCTTCTGATCATATGCGGGAGGCCCTAAATTCCCACCAGACCATCGCCGAGCTGCAGGCCCTTCAGGACGATTCTCCTCATCGTACTGCCAAGGAGTTAGGTATGGTGTGGGGCGAACTAGAGCGTGCGCAGGAAAAACTTAGGACCTTGGAGACCCGCTCCGCCCAGAACCGACTCCTCTGCGACTTTGAGAAGGAGAATCGGTCCCTTACTCATAGGAATAGGGTCCTTCAGGATGCTCTACTAGTCACCCGGCTATCCTATCACCTGTTGGGTCTCAAGAATGGCCTAGTTGGGGTGTCTCCTCTTACCGACATTCCCGCCGGGGTTCGTAGGACGATGGAACGCATGGAGGCTAACCCGCAGAAGTTTGGTGAGGGAGCTCCTAATCATAAGGCCTATCTGGATGTCGTTGAATGGCATAATAAGATTGCTGCGGGAGAAGCTGAGCCCTATCCCTCTAGCCTTCGCCGAGTCCCTGCCCGGGTGGAGGTGGATGTGGCGTACGAAAGGTACGAGGACATGACTGTATCCATTGACCCGGTCGAGGTGGCCCGTCGGATAAGACGCATCCGGGAGATTGCCGACTCTGGAGTCACCACAAAGGGTGCTAAACCACCGAGGGTACTCGTATTAGCCGGGAAGAAAAGGGTAAAAGTGCAGCAGTCATGTTTCCTAAGTACAGGTTCGTCACCTCTGCCGGGGTGAGAAGAATGCGCCTGGCGGAGCCGCTTCCCGAGGGATCTGTGGTTGTGCCTATCCCCGAACTGAACGAAGAGGACGCTGCGCAATTGGAAGAGGAGCTTGCGTGGAATCAAGCCCCGGATGCCCGTTTTGCCGAAGATCTCCTGTCCTCTCAATTCTTCGGAGGGGGTTTCCGCCCGGGTAACCCTGAGGGTGCTTCCGGGTCAGGTCCCAAGTGGGTCTAGTAGCAAATAGATAGGAATACTTGTATGTAAAATGCTTATGTAATTGTCCTACCATGACTATGACCACGTATTCATGCGATTTGTAATTTAAAGAGGATTGAATAAAAATTGTTTCTCTGAAAGACCCTTTTCATTAACTCTTTCCTGTAATCATTACATTCTTTGATCCCCGGGCTTCATCCAAGCTCCGGGTCCATTCTAGCGGGGCACCCAAATGGGAGCTACCCATGGGTCCCTTTTAAGCAAATATTCCTCTAAACCCGGAACGAGACCAAGCGTCGGGTTCTCTCTCTCTCCGGGCATATTCATGCTTCCGGGAGGGGTATATCCATACCTGGCACATTCATGCCTAGCATATTCATGCTTAGCGTATTCACGCTTCCGGGAGGGGTATATCCATACCTGGCATATTCATGCCTAGCATATTCATGCTTAGCGTATTCACGCTTCCGGGAGGGGCATACCTATGCCTAGCATATCCATGCCTGGCATATTCATGCTTTAGTAGCTGTGGTATGATGCGGGGTGCTCTACTTCCCGTAAAACCTTCTCAGGTTAGCTACGTTCCACCTCCTGGGGATCTCCTTTCCCTGCTTGTCCTCCAGCACATAGCTCCCTCCCGGGTGTGCTTCCTTGATCTTGTATGGCCCTTCCCAGTTGGGTGCAAGTTTGCCCTCCGGGGCTTGGCGGCTCTTATCGTTCCTCCTCATTACCCAGTCTTCTGGGATGAAGACTTCTTTCCGCACCCTTCTGTCATGGTACCTCTTTACTCTCTCCTTCACCTTGGCTTCCTGAAGTGCCGCATTCTCTCGCTTCTCTTCCAGGAGATCCAAGTCAAGGCGTCGTCCATCGTCTTCTTCTTCCGGGCGCTGGTATTGAGTTCGAGGGCTTGGGATCCCAATCTCTGCGGGTATTACTGCCTCTGACCCGTACACCAAGCCATACGGAGATTCCCCGGTAGCTGAGCTTTCTGTAGTCCTATGGGCCCAAAGAACACTGGGTAGCTCCCAGATCCAATTTCCCCGCGCGCCTTCCAAGCGGGTTTTTAGTCCTTTGATGATGGTGCGGTTGGTGACCTCTACTTGCCCGTTCGCCTGGGGGTGGTACACCGACGTCAGCTTCTGTTCTATACCATACTTGACACACCATGATTTGAAAGGATCGTTCTCGAACTGCGCCCCGTTATCCGTGACTATGACCTTCGGGATGCCGAATCGACAGATGATGTTCTTCCAGCAAAACTTGACACAAGTTAGTCCCCGTATGTTGGTGAGCGGCTCTGCCTCCACCCATTTGCTGAAGTAATCGATCGCTACGATCAGGTACTTGGCTCCTCCCGGGGCAGTCGGGAATGGTCCGACCAAGTCAATTCCCCATCTGCTGAACGGCCAAGCTCCTGTGACTCCGACTAATTCTTCCCGGGGAACATGGATTAGCGGGGCAAATGCCTGGCATTCCAAGCACTTCTGTACATGCTCTTCCGCATCTTTGAACAACGTCGGCCAATAATACCCCCGCCTTAAGATCCTTTTGGCCAAGGTGCGTGCTCCCTGGTGGCTCCCGTTAGATCCCTCGTGCATCTCCCGGATGAGGTATCGGCCTTCCAACCTCTCTACACACTTTAGCAGAGGCTGGAGGTACCCTCTTTTGTACAGCTCCCCTCCCTGGATCACATACCTAGGCGCCTTAACTCTTAGCTTCCGGGCCTGGGCCCTATCCTCCGTGATGGTTCCTTCTTCTAGGTATGCCCGCATGGGCCTGATCCAGGATTCTTCCTCGTTCACCAGCATTACTTGATTGCTCTCCTGGTAGCTCCTCCTCCCTAATACTTCCAAGTATAACTTTTGGTCGGGCTCAGGTTTCAACTCTGAGGAGGCCAATTTGCTCAAAACGTCTGCTTTGTTGTTCTTCTCCCGGGGAACTTGAACCAAGTCGAAGGTTTTAAACCCGGCTATCAAAGGCTTTACCACTTCCAGATATTTTTGCAGGCTCCTCTCCCGGGCTTCATACTCTCCCTTTACCTGTTGCACCACAATTTGGGAATCACTGTGTGCCGTGAGAGTTTTGATGTCCATCTCCTTTGCCAACCTTAACCCTGCGATCAAAGCTTCGTACTCGGCTTCATTGTTGGTTGTTCTGAAAGTGAATTGGACTGCATAAGGATACTCCTTCCCTTCCGGGCTGATTAACAATATTCCTGCTCCACTGCCCCCGGAGTGCGCCGATCCATCCACATATAACTTCCAAGCCGGGTCTGTCTCAGCCTTAGCCGTATCCTCCGGAGTGTTAGGCGTCTTCTGTTCCTCATTTATCCTTGCTTCTGATTCCAACAGGAAGTCCGCTAGGGCCTGGCCCTTGATAGCCCTCCTTGGCTCATACCGGATTTCATACTCTCCCAGCTCTATGGCCCATTTCATCATTCTCCCTGATGCCTCCGGCTTGAACATGACTTGTCTTAGCGGGTAATTGGTAAGAACCACTATGGGATGGCCCTGGAAGTAGGGCTTAAGCCTCCTTGAAGCATGAACCAGCGCCAGAACCAACTGCTCCAACTCAGTATACCGGGTTTCTGCCCCCCGAAGTGCCCGGCTAACAAAATAGATTGGGTGCTGCTTTCCCTCCTCTTCTTTGATTAGTACGGCACTTACCGCCTCCCGGGACGCCGCTATGTACAGAAAAAGCTCCTCCCCCGGGAGGGGCTTCTTTAAAGTTGGCAACTGTTGAAGGTGCTCTTTCAGATTTTGGAATGCCTTCTCACATTCTCCAGACCACTCAAACGCCTTGGCCCTCCTGAGAATGTTGAAGAAAGGCAACTGCCTGTCTGCTCCCTTTGACAGGAACCGACTGAGGGCCGCGAGGGACCCTGTTAACCGCTGTACTTCTTTCACCGACCTAGGGGAGGTCATCTTAGCTAAGGCTTCCACCTTCTCCGGGTTGACGTCGATGCCCCGGCTTGACACCATAAAACCCAAGAACTTCCCCGCACCCACTCCAATGGTACTTTTGGAGGGGTTCAGCTTTAGATTGCTCCGTTCCAGCTTTTCGAACATCTCCTCCAGGTCATTCAAGAAAGCCCCGTAAGCCCTACTTTTAACCACCATGTCGTCAACATACACCTCCATGTTTCTTCCCACTTGATCCTTGAAGAGTTTGTCCACCATTCTCTGGTACGTAGCCCCCGCGTTCTTCACCCCGAAGGGCATCTTCTTGTAGCAAAAGGTTCCAAAATCGGTGATGAATGAGGTTTTCGCCTTGTCCGCCTCATCCATCTGCACCTGGTGATACCCTTTATGTGCGTCGAAGAAGGCCAGCACCAAATACCCCGCAATAGCCTCTGCCAGCCGGTCCAGATTTGGGAGAGGATAGCTGTCTTTGGGGCAGCACTTATTCAAATCCGTAAAGTCAATACACATGCGCCAGCTTCCATCGTGCTTCTTTACTAAGACCGGGTTAGCTATCCATTCCGGGTAGATGATTTCCTCGACCACCCCGGCTCTCTCCAGCTTCTTTGCTTCATTCTTTATAAATTCTGCTCTTTCCGGTGCTACAGGCCTTTTCTTCTGCCTGATTGGTTTAGTTGCAGGGCTTATGTTCAGCTTGTGTACCCCCAACTCTGGTAACACCCCCACCATGTCCTCCGGGCTCCACGAGAATACTCCCTGATACTTGGCCAAAAGTTCCTTCAGTGCGCCTTTTACTTCCTCCGGGAGGTCTTTTCCCACCGTGACCGTCCCTTTGTCCGCCACCTGCATCTCCTCCAACTCCTGGCGGGGAACTTCTCCGTGTACCACCCCTACTGCTTTCTTTGCGTCCAGCACCGCCGTCATCATGCAACTTCTTGCGACTGCTTGGCTACCCCGCACGACCGCCACACCTTGCGCAGTGGGGAACTTCATCGTCAGCAGATACGGACAACTCGCTGCCCGGGCTTGAGTTAGCCATGGCCTTCCTATGATCACGTTGTACGGCGAGGGTGCGTCAATAACCGCAAAGTTGCATGTCACCGAGATCCTCTTGCTCCGGTCCTTCTCATCCACCATACACACTGCGAGGGGAATAACACCTAGTGGAACTTCGGGTTTGCCCGTGAACCCTGACAAGGGAGATAAGGGAGGTTTAAGGTTCTGTCTCCCAATTCCCAACTGATCGAAACAAGAAGCGAACATGATCTCCACGCTGCTCCCATCGTCCACAAACACCCTTTTGACCAAGAAGCCTTCAATCTCCGCCGTTACCACCATCGGCTGCATCCGCTTCAGAGAAAGTGAGAGCTTCATCGGGGCGAAACCTTTTCCCCTGAACCTCCCCCGGGGGAACATACCGGGTCCGGGCCCGGATAGCGGAGACTGACTGACATGCTTCTCCGACTTCTCCACTGATCACGTTGATCATCCTGTTGGGTATTGGGGCCGGCTCCACTGCTTGGACCGGCGTGACGGCTATGGCGGGCCTCCCTGGGGCCCTGTTACCTTGGTTGCCTTGGATTCTTCCGTTTCCTCTCCCCGGGTTAGGTCTCCACCTCCTGCGGGGCTGCTCCTGAGGCTGGTCCCGGGGATTCTCCTTCTTTACCTCCGCTGCCACGCAATCTCTCAGCTGTCCCCGTTCTATCAGTCTTTCTATCTCGTTCCTCAGCATCCTACACCCCTCTGTCGCATGCCCATAAGACTTGTGGTAGGCACACCATTTGTCCGCGTTTTCCCTAGACGGGGTCCCGTGGATGGGCAATGGATCCGGGAACAGGTCCTTGTGGATAGCATGAATCTCCGCTCGGGATTTGCTGAGTGGGGTGAAACTGTCCGCCCTTGCCCGGTTTACCAGTGCGGGAGCGGGGTCCCTTCTACTTGGGTCTGCCATTCTCCTTCTTTCTATCTTATCCGGGAGGAATCCCCCAGATTCTTCTTTTCTCTTCCGTGTGGCATCATTAATCGCGCAGTATAGTTGTACCGCCATTTGCAAGTTGTGAAAGGTTTCCGGGATATTTTCCATCAACTTCTGGAACAGCACCATATCCCTCAAGCCATTTATAAATCCGCTAATCACTGTCTTCTCCTGCTGCTGCCTGTCGACAACCTTCATGCTATCGTCCATGTACCTTCGATAGTATTCCATTGACCCTTCTGCAGCCTTCTGGCGGGTAGCCAAAAGCTCAGTCAACTGCTTTCCTTCCTTCTTTAATCCGGCGTATCTAAACAGCAAGGCCTTAGAGAAATCGTAATAATCTCTGAGACTTTCTCGAGGCAAGGAATCGAATCATGAGAGACAGTTTCCTCTCAGGTAACAGCCCACCAGCTTGCATCTTAATTCCTCCGGGAAGTCCCTTGACACCAATAGGTTCTGGTACGTCCTGACAAACTCCTCCGGGTCTGTCTCTCCATTATATGTTGGGATTCCCTCCGGGGTCCGTAGGCCCGGCGGTCATGGGTACGCGAGCACTCGAGGTACCCAAGGGGAGGTAGGTTTAGCTCCGTTTCTTCCCACCAGTTTGTCTAGCCGAGCCTCCAAGGAGTTGGGGTCCTGCTGTGCCACCTGATAGCCCCGCATCCTATCTCTCCGGGTAACCGAAGTTCATCCCCATTGATCCATACATGGGTCCGGAATACTGGATCGGGTTTCCCTGGGTTCCAGGGGCCTGATACCCAAACGGCTCCGCAGGCATGACTGGCAGGTCATACCCAATTTGTCCCGCCCCCCAACTGGAACGCGGGTAATAGGGTGGAGCATGTGGAACCAGATTCGATTGTTGTCCCGTAGCCGCTCCTCCTCCAACCCCGAAATTCTGAGGGAAAGAGGGTGGGACGGTGGAGGAATTTACATGCCCCTGTAGCTTTGGCGGCTGAACGGCTCCGTCCAAATCAATAACCTCTCTTTGGTACCCCCCTAGAGGACCTGCCTGGTTCCTCCCGGGTTCCCTTCGCCTCAGGCTTTCCCGGGTGGAGAGTACCCACTGGCGGTACAACTCCTTGTTGGCTCTCATAAATTCCAAGGCCGCCACTTCCTCCGTACTAACTAAGGGCTGCCCCTCCTCCCGGGCTTCAGGTCCCTGGTCCCGGGTGGTGCCATCCCCGGCGAGCCCAAGCCCTTCCTGCTCATCCTGGTACTCTCCTTCCGAGTAGGCTTCGTCGGAGGCAGTTTCAACGTGGCCGTCTTGCGGTACCCCTAGCTCTCGCTGGTGTCTAGCCTCCTCCTGCAACTGCCTTAAGGTCACCTCGTCTCCCGGGGGTGGAAGAGAATCTCCCTCTGAAGGTGCCGCGTTCTTCTTAGGGCGCCCGCGCCCTCTCCTTGGCGACTCCATCCTGCGAAGGTGGAAATGTCCCACCGGGCGTGCCAATTGATGCTACCAGTTTCCGCCCGTCTTCCTGGATTGGACGCTTCCCTAGTCCCCTCCTCGGCCGGCCCTCTTTAGTCCTGCAAAACAATCCCCGGGGGTGTCCCGGGGAAGAAGCTCCGGCGTGATGATGAGATGGGGATAGTGGGGAAGGAAAACGTACGGAAGGAACTCTCAATATAAGGTAGAGAGATATAAGTCACATACATTGTTCACTGTTGGAGGCTAGTATTTATAGTTTGAGCTTTGCCTCCCTTGAAGATAAGCTGCAGGACCACCTCCCTTGTCATCTTCTGTCCTCTCTTGTCCTCTTTCTTGTCCGGACATGCCTCTGAGCGGGAAAGGTTCCTCTCCGTTGGTTCTGGGCCACGGGCCCTTTTCTTGGCCCAGCAGGGCTCTGGACCGGTATTATCAATTTCCATCTTTTATTTTGCTAATTCTAGTTCTACAGTATTTTTCTTTCACAGAATTGTGAAAATACTGAGTATTAGCATCCCCTTCTTTTATCCACTTGACATTAGCCTTCTGTTTCCAGAATATATTTTCTTCCTTCTGTGCTCTGATGAGCAATGCTCTATGTCTGTTCAGTTCAGACTGGTGTGTCTCACTACCCGTATTTTCATATAGAACTTCTAGCTCATCTACCTTAGCTTCTGCACTAAGTAGATTCTGATGAACATCACCAAAAGAGGTTTCATTCCAAACCTTGAGAGCTGCCTTGAGCCTCTTGAGTTTAAAGACCATGTTAAACATCCCCCTGAAGTTACTAGGCTGTGTCCAGTTTTCACTGACAATCCCACTAAAATCAGTTCTGTTTACCCACATCTTTCGGAACCTGAATGGCTTTGGGGATTGTTCATTAGCATCCTGGATAGATACTAACAGTGGACTATGGTCTGATGATGTTCTATTTAGAGCAAGTATGGAGCTATGTGGGAATAAACTAAACCAGTCTAAATTACAGATACCCCTATCTAATCTCTGCAATAAAAGATCCTCCTTGGATCTCTTATTTGACCAAGTGAATCTGTTACCAACAGTATTCACTTCTTGGAGTCCTGCAGATGTAATAAAGCCATTGAAATCTCTCATGCTACGAATGGGAGGGTTATTATTACCTCTGTGCTCAGAGGCAGTGACTACAGTATTAAAATCACCAATATAGAATGTTGGTGCCTGTGGAATCTGCAGTAGGTCACTCCAGAGTGTTGTTCTGAGTGTCCTTAAGACTTTAGCATATATGAAGGCACAATTCCATGTGATTGAGGTTGTCAAGTCAGTTATTGCACCCAAAATATACTGATCTGATTGAGCAAGAATGTTAACTACAAAGTTATTATTCCAGAACAACCATATCTTAGCTGATGTGCCAGAACAAGCATTTTGAAAATGAAGATCATATTTTAGTTTCTCTATCTCAGTTTTATCATGCATAGGTTCAATTATACATAATATTGAAATTTTATGTAAAACTATCAGTCTTTTCAATCTATCAAGAGAGGTTCCATAACCTCTTATATTCTAGACTAACATGTTTCCTATGACTTTGTGACTAATCATTTAAACAGTATATTTAATGTTTTGTTTAGGTCTTAGTTTTCTACTAATACCTTCAGGGTTACTCTCCTTCCTAGTTTTCTTTTTTCCTGTTATTTTCTTATCTTCTATGGAATCCACATCAGATAAGACAATTGCAGTAGAAGAATCAGGGGCTAAAGTACCATTTTCATTTTCATCATGTTGAATTATGTTTTTAGTGTAAACCTGGGTACTTACCTGTGACTGATTGTAGTGACTGGTTGAGGTGTCTGAATAAATCTGATCCTCCTCCAGTTTCCATTCTGGTTCACTTGGAGCATCATCAAAAGATGCATCTGAGCTGCTATCTTCCTGCAAAACAGCCAAACTACTATCTTCCTGCAAAACAGAAAAAGTGTTTGATAATTCAACAGGTTTATGATATGGCACTATTGCCAGGCTTGTAGAGGATTTCTGAGATTTCAGTTCCTTTTTAAGCTGAGCAATGTGCATATCATCAAAGGACTCAAAGGATACTAAGTGTGTGCCATGCATACCATCCATCTGTGGATTGGCTTTTATCATCAATCTCCTGGTCTCATTGTTATCTTTGAAGCCATCCTTACCCAGTGGATGAAGTTGGACCATTTCAGAGTCAACCTTAGCATTTGGATTGTTTCCATTGTACACATTTTGATCTTGTACCACACCTGATTTACTGTTGGCATATGGAATCATTGATGATTGAGCAGAGTTATCCTTTTCCACTGCTGATAATCCAGATGGCCCCGCACCAGCACCAGGAGCTTTCTGATTAGCCTTGGCATGTTGCTTCTGTTTCCAAACCTGTTGCTTTTGAACCTAGGCTTCCTTAAGATCTGGATGCTGAATGAGACAGTTTGCATCTTCATGACCAAGCTTCTTACAATGTTTGCAGTAGAGAGGGAGATTCTCATACTCTACTGGACAATCATTGTAATTAACAGTGCTCCCCACTGGAAGTGATGTAATCCTATCTTTTTGCAGATCCACTTCAATACACATCTTAAGAACAGATGGTCTTGTGATTCCACATGTTGCAGCATCCATCTTGATGAAGGTGCCGATCTGACTTGCCACATCTTTGATCATAGTTTGATTATAGTACCATAAAGGTATGTTCCTCACTGTCACCCAGATTGGGACAATCGAGGACTCCTTTTCTGGCGAAAAATCTTCCGTCCATTTCATGACTTTCATCTAAGTTCCAGCAATTGACCAGAATGGCCTTATCCAGAACCTCTGGTAATCCTCCTGTTCTTGGAAACGGATAAGAACATGTCTGTAATCGATAAGGCCTACCTGATAATTGCCTTTGAAGCCAATTTCTTTGAAAGCTAGTTGGATCTTCTCCATAGTTGGCTTGCCCCTCCCAAACTTCCCGATTAGAGCATTGTGGTAGTGAGCAGCGAGAACTTTCACTGAATCTGCATCATAGAGGCACGCCGGTCGTCCGTTGAGTGTGGTAACTGGTTTGATTTCTGGATTTGCAGGAAGCAATGCATATAATGGTGTGGGTTTGTTGATGAGGACATTAAGGAATGATTGAGCAGGGCCAGCGCCACCGGTTTGGGCCGGCGGCTCCGCCATGGTAGTGACCGTTATTAGAACGTTATCAGCGGTTTATTACCGTTTGCGGTGGGAAAAGTGAAGAATGGGACATGAATAGGGGGCGCGTGTGATTAATCCTAGAGAGAAGTCAGAGTGTTTGAAAGTAGAGAGAGAAAGTCGTGTGGCTGAATTAACTGTACTTCTTCCTACGTTTTATTAATTTCTGCTTCATCATGTTTTATTGTTTTTATTCTTTTCCTTTCTTTGCGTGTTGATGACTGGCCCAAAAGCCAACTCAAGCCTATAGTTCTAAAAAACAGTATTCTCAAAAAATAAATTAAAAACGATTCAACGCCAAAAATGCATAAACTTTATCACATCGTTCGTGGATAGACAAAAAAAAGCTCTGCATCACTAAACTTAGAACATGTTCTAAGAAAAACTGCGCCAAAGAAATTCCAGTAAATGCAAAGAGAACTTCATCTTTTTGTCAATAGGAGTAGTGAACAACAAGCAAAAGTATGATTAGGTGTACATCAGACTCCAACATAACCCCAAATCCAGAAATCAAAAACAAAAGCACTTGAAACCCCAGCATTGTAAGAAATACAATGAAGCGATAACTACCATAGCTCTTCGTATCAAGAATGTCCTTGCAACACTTGCCTAGAATGTACAGTGAAAATAGAGAGTAGAGAAAAAATAGTTATCGCTTAAAAAAAATAGTACTACTCAACTCATATATATAGCTATGCCGTAGTATGGTATCAGGTTTTTCATCCAAAGCTTTCAAAAAAAAAAAAAAAACTAAAAATATTATTAAATAACCCTTATAATCAGTTTGTCTTATAACTTCATTCTGGTAAAATATTTTATTTTTATTTTTTTTCTCATGTACTCATCCTCTTACAATGGCCCTGTTTGCTAGAGCTTATTTCCACCATGTACTGAACTGAACTGAATTGAACTGAACTGAACTGAACTGAACTGAATTGAACTGAACTGAACTGAAGTAAAAATGATGTATTGAAAAATGGAATCAGCATAACTGAATTAACCTGAATTTCATCAATTACATTTTCACTGAACTGAACTGAACTGAACTGAACTGAACTGAATTGAACTGAACTTAATTGAACTGAACTGCACTGAACTGATCTACAGATAAGCTCTGGTAAACAGGGCCAATCTCTATCTTACTAAATCTTTTGCCATGCATTTTTATATTGTTTTACAATTATTTTTTCATAATTAATATATACTAGGAATTGTTATTTTTATAATATATTTTATACAGTTTCTTGCATATTATTCCCCAAATAGTACTCTTTTCCAAATTAGATCCTAATGTCTCTTGTAAGGTCCTTTTACGGTAAGGGCTCTTACCAAGTCAAAGGAAACTACCTTCTACAAGATTGAGGGTTATTATATAAATTATTTAGGCCATAAACATAAGATATTAATGAAATAAAGTGAAAAGTGGCCTAAAACCTAGAAGATCAAACCAAATAAAAACATCAGGCAAAAAATCTAAAAGATCAAACCAAATAAAATATCAATCCATATAAAGGTAAAAATTTCAGGTGCAAACAAAAATAATTCAAACAATTAAACTAATTGTATAATAATCTCAAATCTTGTAAAATGTGTTATTATTTTGTCATGCACTTACCTAAAGTGACAATCTCAAAGTTAAAACATCACTCTCTCCATTTTAATTCCTAAGTTGATACTCTCATTTATTACCATTGAGGCTCCACGTATGAACCATATGTGCATAATACCCACGTAATTACGTTGCTCGGAATCGCATCCGATCCATGCTAACTTGACCGGAACGTGCTCGGAATTACGTTGGCTTCGCTCCGGACTCTCATTGAAGCCAATGAGCTAGCGAGGTTGGGAGATTGTTCTCCTATTTGCAGGGATTTGATGATTCAGAGGAAATTTTTGACACCCGATCTCAATGATCATAACCTAGCGTTGTGGGATTTTGGAATTGTTAGACCATCTCCTATCATAAAACCCTTCCCCACAACTTTTCCAATAAAATTCATTCTACATCCCTTCAAAAATTTCACCCCAACTATCATAAAACCTCACACAAATTTCCACATCATTTTCTCTATGTCCCACCACTATTTACTTTTATCCATATTATTATTTATTTATTCTCTACCTCATTAATACTCTATTTACCTATCATTAATACAAAACTAAATATAAATTTATACAAGGATTATTTATGTGTTCAGAATATATTATAAATTTAAATATTATAATTAAATAAAATTTAAAATTCAGCAACATATATTAGGAATGAAAAATGGAATCTTTAAAATTCAAAATACGGTATCATTCAGGTAATGACGAAGTGATGATGACGAGATTACAGTCACGTATGGTAACATTAATGAAATTCTAAAGAGATTACAAAGCAGATTATTGAAATATAGAAAGTTAAGAAAATTCTTAAATTTAAATGCACTACTAGTTATGTTAAATGTTAATTAGGTAATAAACTAATAACAATATCAAATCAAAACAATATTACACCGAAGCAGTAGATTAAAAAACGCCGAATGTCACTATCTTCATTATATCACATTCAGACTCAATTAATTATCCATATAAACTCCTTTTTGTGCGAATATCAACATAAATTAAGTATTTAATGTTTTCCAAAAATAAAGAAATAAAGGAAAAAGGAAAACGTGTCAGACCACTTCCTAGTTTTTAGGATTTTATTGGGATGCACCGGAGTAGCCCCAACCTAATTTTCTTTCCGGCATTTTCGCAAAAATGTGATGAAAATCTCCCATAGTTGACATTAATCCGATTTCTTCTAAGATGCAACCCATTTACATCCTCCCACAAAGGATGCTCGTATGCTTACGATCAAATAGAGTTCTGCATTGTACACGTGGAACACACGCCGTGGCAATTAGAGTATGAATTTGAGAATTATTGTTTTGGGAATTAGTTTAGAAAAGGGAAAATTCTCATTTGAGATTGAGACCTGTCTCAAATGAGACCAAAGATTATATGAGACTGCTATTGATTGAATTTGTCGTTGGTGAAATTGACCAAGGAAATGATCAAGAAAATTGACCGAAAGATCAAGCAAATTGAACGAAAGATCAAATTAACTGAAAAATCAAGGCAAAACAAAAATACTCAAGGACATTGATTGAAAGATCAAACAAACTGACTAAAAGATCAAGCGAAAACAGTAAATGATTATTCCCCTGCTCCTGGTCTCAACAAGGACATGTCTCACCCAAGACTTTCTCTTATAGAAAAGAGTACTTATTTAGGCAAAAAACTCATGAAAAGGAATAAGCTGTCACAAAATCCTACTCCTGCAAGTAAAAGGTTTCAAATTAAATATGATTATTTATGTTTAGTTTTTTATAAGAAAAAGAGGAACATATAATTCACTTTCTACTTAGGAAATGGAATTATTAATTATATTTTAAAAAGGAAAAGGATTTTATTTCTGTACATCCAGGGTTATAAATGAATTCCCTTCGCCATGTTTCATGTGTATAGAATTCCAGCAGAGTATCTAATTTTTAAACAAGCATGAGCGATATAGGTACAGGAGTGCGGTTGTTGAATTGGAAGTGGAATTGGAATAAAAAACGACAAAAAACTAACCGAAAGTTCAACTACTATTGTTTATCACGAAAACAAAACTTTCCGACATGTATACCCGAACCAACAATAACTAAAAGTGATTTAATATGCACAAGCTGTGACGGGTGGTTGGTGTTAAAAGACGATAACTATGAAACAGAATTCTCTTTGGTCAACATGCATTCCTTGGATAAGAAGATAAAGTTGCCTTGCATCCCAGAAGGTCTATATGTGACAGATTGGTCGGAATCATTTGTTATGACTGAGCCACCAACTTCTCCAAATTGTGTACTTATATTGATCGTTCCTTTGGATGAGGTTGCATATATTTGGCGTCCCAGACAACAAGGTTGGATCCCCGCGAGACATGAAATCGAAGAGTTTGAAGAACTTTCATTATATGTATGCAATCAGAGAATATATGGTATAATTGCATCAGAGAAGTTTGTTGCTATTGATATCGTGAACAATTTCCTCAAGATTACATACTTGGGTCGACAACCTTCAAATATATCTAAAAGGGGATGCACGAGATCAGACTATCTAGTAGGATCGTGTGGAAATGACATATTTTGGGTTCAAATGACAAGGTTACCATTAGACGGCAACCTAAAAGTTAAGTCCATAGATGTGTTCAAGTATGATCGAACAAGTGGAAAGTGGATTAGGATTGAAAGTATTGGTGATCAGGTGTTTTTGCTTCATAAAACGCATTCTGTATCTTATCCAACAACAAATTCAGACATAAAAGCAAATTCCGTACATTTTATAGAAAGGTGTAGCCTATTATATACGTACGATTTGGAAACGAGTATCATGGAAATAAACGACTTCTGCCCAATTCCAAGGGATCAAAGATCGACACCGCAATTTATATTGGAGACACGGGAGACATAGTTTTATAAATCTTTTTGTCATTTTTATCTTTATTACTAACTATAAATATTACACTTTCGTTCAATTTTATCTTTAGTGGTTTTTTTTTTATAACTGAATGACGTTTAAATATCATAGTAATGCATTCAATCTCAACTGTCAGCCACCGGCGACTCAATTCAGGTTCATCAATTCACCTTTGTTATCCTTCAATTCTTACCCCTCAATTCTAACCCATCCACATTTGCAGATTTTAGACCTATTAGCCTATCAAATTTCCTTAACAAAATCTTCACTAAGTTGTTAGTGGAGAGATTGAAGCCATTAATGCCTAAATTAACTTCTGTGGAGCAATCTGCTTTTCTCCAAGGAAGAGCTATCACAGACAACACAATCCAGATGGTAGAAATGGCTAGGCTATTAGGTAAGAACAGCAAGCTTAACAATCTAATTATCAAATTAGATATGCAGAAAGCTTTTGACAGAGTATCTTGGGGTTTCTTGAATACTATCTTGCTAAAATTTGGTTTTCAAGGATCCTTTGTCAAAATCATAATGCAAAATATAGCCTCTGCTAGTTTCTCAGTACTCATAAATGGCATTGCATCAGGATTTTTCTCATCTAGTAGAGGTATAAAACAAGGAGATCCTCTCTCTCCTTTCCTCTATAATCTAGTCACTGAAACTTTCTCCAGAGCCCTTAAGCAAAAAGTCCAATCTGGCCAAATTGGTAGTTTCATAATGCCAAGGGATGTGGAACCTGTAACCCACCTCATGTATGCTGATGACACAGCACTTTTCACTAACTCCAACAGGAGGAACATGAAAAGATTTAAGTCATTTCTAAAAGCATATGAAGCATCTTTTGGTCAGAAAGTGAATTATGCCAAGTCTGAGTTTTTTGTTCATCCAAAGACTTCTGATGCTAAGAACATACAAATAAAGAGAGCTCTAGGAATGAAACTGGGAAGTATGCCTTTCACTTACCTTGGAGTACCTGTCTTCAGTGGTAGGAACAAGGCCATATACTACCAACCAATCTTGGAGAGATTAACTAAAGCAACTCAGAACTGGAAGAACAAATGGTTAAGCTATGCTGGGAGGATGGTTTTAATTAACCATGTGCTGCAAGCTACACCAATCCATATAATCTCAGTGCTCAGTCCACCAAAGAAGGTGATCAATAAAATGGAGACCTTGGCTTCAAAATTTCTATGGGGAGAGACTGAATTCGGACAGAGGAAAGTTTGGAAGAAATGGTCTAGGATAGTCACATCCCTGGTCAATGCCTTCTCCTGCAAGATGTGGTGGAAGCTGCAGAAAAATGAGACAGTTTGGACAAGATTCTTATGGTCTCTACCAGAATCATATAAAACCTCCCACACCTGGAGAAGGATCTGCAAAGTAACTGAACATGCTAACTTCAATTCCAAGGTTATCATTGGCAAAGGATCATGTCCTTTCTGGTTTGCTAATTGGTCAGGAACAGGTGCACTTTGCTATGAATGGCCATCTGATATGGAAATTCCATTTCCAGACATATCACTGAATGCATTCATACAAAGCAAAGGCAATTATCTAACAACCTTGGAGCAACATTTAGCTACCAGTTCTCTTAATCTTCTGCAGGGGATTCAAATCACAGAGGAGCATGAAGACAGACTGATCTGGAAACCATCAAGAACAGGAGAATTCACCATCAAGTCTGCATATCTCAGTTATAGACCAAGAATTCCACCAGATTCATGTCTTACTCAGGTATGGAGTTCACCAATACCATCAAAAATCTCCTTCCTTATTTGGAGAATCTGGAATAGGATATTGCCATTTGATGATGTCTTGTGTAAATTTGGCTTCAATCTTCCATCTAAATGCATTATGTGTAATTCTCAAGACTCTCTTAACCACTACTTTAATGCATGCACATCCTCAGTGGAAATATGGAATTATATGGATAACTTGCTTGTTATTAATCCTCCCAATTTTGCAAATATCACTCAAAGAATTAGGTTTTACTTATCTTACACTGGTTTTTCCAAAGTTCACACTAAAGTAATAAGAACAAATATATCAATAGTGGTCTGGGCTTTGTGGAACAGAAGGAATAAATTTTTGTATGATAATAAAACCTTACCAAAACAAAGAGTTTGCAATGATATAGTAAAGCAGGTTTATCTGATATTCTCTGCATTTCCTTTAACTGGATCCAGTGAAAAGATTCTCTTCCTGATTGAAGCTGGTCTAGTACCTTTCCTGAAAAGGAGAAGGCCAAGGCCAGTTAAAATTGTAAAGTGGTTTCCACCTGATACTGGTTATAAGATTAATGTGGATGCATCTTTCCATCTAGAATCTCCTCACCAAACTGGCATTGGCATAGTTGTTAGAAATAGCTTAGGCAATGTTTCAAGACTGACCATGAAAACTGTAACTGCAATCTCCCCACTACATGCTGAATTACAAGCAATCCTCCAAGGATACATTTTAGGGCATCAAATGAACCTGACTTCTTTCATTATAGAGTCTGATTGTAGTGTTGCAGTTCATGGAGTCATTAAGCCTAGCACAATTGACTGGAACTTCTATTCTTTATGTACAAAACTTCACAGTTTTAGTACTACAAATCCAATTTGTCATGTGCTTAGAGAGGCAAATGGTGCAGCTGATTTTTTGGCTAAATATAGTACTCAGACACAACAAAATGCTGATTTACCTATATCAATGGCACCAAGGAAATTAAAAGGAATCATTCAATTGGACTGTGATGTTGTACCGCATATTAGAGTATCTGAGTAGCTTCCTAGAACTTTTTACTGATGTTCCTTTGAAATGCAGGAAATGAAGACACCAGGATGAAGTGCAGGAAATGATGAGGACTTGGAACATCTCAAAGAACTACTCAAAGAAGAACTGATCAGAGGGGTTTATCCTTGTAGCAGTTCAAAGCACTACTGAACAGCACCTGAATGCAAACACCATGGTGCTAACACAACTTACTCTTCTTGTATTCGCTCCTCGGCTGACTTGAGTTTCAACCTGGGGTAGCCTTGGGTTGATTCCCAGACAAGCTTGGGAGTATGCATGCAATTTGAGTACTGTGTTTTTTACTATCTTTCTGGAGTTATTTCTCAAACAATTGCTTATATATGTATTCATTGAGATTAAGACCTCCTTTTTGGTAGTCTTTTCTCTTATTCTTTTGGAAGCAATTCCTTTTGCTTCGGGAGTTTCTTATACTCCATAATCTAGGCCACTGTTTGGCTCTTAGATTTTAGTCTACTAATGCATAATCCTAGCTTTGTAACTCATATGTAATATTTTGTTTCCTATGGGCTTGGGATCCCTTAAAAGACTCCTACCACATGTGTGGTTTTAATTAAAAAAATATATATATACTTATCAATATTGAATATTTGTTATTATTCATCCAGCAAAGATACTTTCACTTTTTTTTTTTTTTTGAAAAATGTAATTAATTTCATTCAACTTCAGGGTCCTGGAAATCGTCCAGAAACGAATGACAAGAAACTTGGGGGTGTGACCCAAGAATCGTACAACAGGGGGCTCGACTTAGCATAGTTAGCTAGAGAGTGCGCTATAAAATTCTCACTACGAGGGACCCAGAAGGGGCCTAGATAGTTGCTATTCTCTAACAAGCTTTGAAGTCTCTGAATCGTCTCCGAGCAGTGCACCGAACATTCTGTCTCCCGGTGAATCATCTGCACTACGTGGAGGGCGTCCCCCACCAACTTTATCTCCGGCTGGTCTAACTCCGCGACAAGGATGAGGGCCTCCTCCAGAGCAAGGCTTTCTGCGAGGGACGGGTCACTGACATTCGGGATTCTCCGTGCAACACCCCGAATAAAGCTTCCATCTGAACCCATAGCTACCACCCCTAATCCCGCGTCCCCATTCAGGATACCAGCATCGAAGTTGATCTGGATCCCTGGGTCTGGCGGTCTCAGCAACGTCCTCGGTAACAATGAAGCCGACGTCTCCTCTCTCCATTGCTGGGCCTCCCTGTAACTCCTCAGATTTGCCACTACCCCCGCGGCCATAGCAGCTGATGCTGTGTGGGACTGCTCGAATATCTGCTTATTTCGCTGAAACCAGATACCGTCGCAGACCATGATCGCCAGTGAACAGAAATCGTCATCTTCATCCTTCAGCAGCTTCCGAAACCAGGCATCTCCTCTAGGTTGTTCCGCCGCCGAAACCTAGCAAAGATACTTTCACTAAAGATGTGCAAAAAAATAAAAATAAAATAATCGCCAATCCAATCCAAATTCGATTTGATAATTCTCAAATTGTTTGAAATTTAGTTTTCGATTATGATATTATAATATTTCAATGTACTTTCGAATAATGTTTGTCTTTTTTTAACTAGTTGTAATACAACTACCTACGGCCCTGTTTGGTTGAGCTAATATTTCTAAACTGAGCTGAATTAAACTGAATCCAAAATAAATTTAAATGTATTTAATGGACTGAATTGAAATAATTTTTGTATTTATAATTTATATTTAAATTAATATTAATAAAAAATTATTATATTGAACTGAAAAAATCCAAATATATTTATCAAGACTGAAAAATTAAAAATACTAAGGCCCTGTTTGCTAGAGCTTATTTCCACCATGTACTGAACTGAACTGAACTGAAGTGAACTGAATTGAACTGAACTGAACTGAACTGAATTGAATTGAACTGAACTGAAGTAAAATTGATGTATTGAAAAATGGAATCAGCATAACTGAATTAACCTGAATTTCACCAATTATATTTTTACTGAACTGAACTGAACTAAATTGAACTGAACTGAACTAAACTGAATTGAACTGAACTGAACTGAACTGATCTACAGATAAGTTCTGGTAAACAGGGCCTAAGTTGAACTAAAAAATATATTAACATATTTAATTGAACTGACCTACTAAAAAAATCTGCCAAATAGGGCCTTAGAATTGTTGAAATTACATTAACATAAGTGATTTAATTAAGTTTCGAGACATATTGAATTGAATAGGAAACCATGAACATATAATTAGTATCTGATTCAAATACTTTTAAATGATATATATCGAACTGAATTGAATGGTAATGAAATCAATTTATATTTGTGTATACTAAATTAATAATGGAAGAATGTTTTTTCGTTAAGTTTATCATTCAATCAAAAATGTTCCTATTAATTTGACAAGAAAAAAAAAAGTAGCAATGTGTTTTGAAAAAAAAAAATTACCTGAAAAGTACTGAGAAAACGCCCAGTAACGATTACAAGTGTAATCAACATCTAATCAACTAGCCTATTACTCGGAAAGTCTCATATAGCCCTGTTTACTAGAGCTTATTTCTTGATGTACTGAACTGAACTGAACTGAACTGAACTGAACTGAACTGAATTGAACTGAACTGAACTGAACTGAAGTGAAAATTGATGTATTGAAAAATGGAATCAGCATGACTGAATTAACCTGAATTTCATCAAATTGCATTTTCACTGAACTGAACTGAACAGAACTGAATTGAACTGAACTGAACTGAATTGAACTGAACTGAACTGAACTGATCTACAGATAAGCTCTGGTAAACAGGGCCATATAGGCACCTTACGATAAGGGCATGACAAAATAATATCACATTTTACAAGATTTAGGGTTATTATACAACTATTTTAATTATTTGAATTATTTTTGTTTGCCTGATGTTTTTATACTTGAGTTTGACCTTTATCTAGGTTGATCTCTTATTTGATTTGATCTTTTAGATTTTTTGCCTGATATTTTTATTTGGTTTGATCTCTTAGATTTTGGGCAATACTTTTCACTTTATTTCATTAATCTTTTATGTTTATGACCTAAATAATTAAAATAATTTATACAGTTACCTCAATCTTGTAGAATGTAGTCTCCTTTAATACGCCCTTACCGTAAAGGGCCTTGCATGAGACGCTCTCTAGACAATTTTATCAATAAATATTATTATCGTACAAAATTTTAAAATTAAAAAATTGACAAATTATTATCAATTTTTTATAAATATTATTATAAAAAATTAATTTAAAATAATCTTATAACCTTTTTAAAATTATTTGACAAAAAAATGTTAAACAGAAAAAGCAAAAATAGAAAAGAAAAAAGAGAAGGAAAACACGGATAGTGATCTGATTGGATTGGAGCAGATCACCCAAGTGCACAACCCTAATTTTCACTATCCCATGGTCACCTTCGACCTTTCCGCAATTCATATGTTCACTCATTTGCACAAACCGTTATTAGTAATACTCTGGCCCTGTCCTATAGTGCTTATTTCCAGCACCTCCAGCACCTATCAGCACCCTCTAGCACACTCCAGCACCCTCTAGCACCTTCCAGCACTTGTCACTATTCACATACATGAAAGATTTATTTTTTTTAAAAAAATAAAAAATAAATTTTTTTTTATAATTAGTTTCAATATGTTGTGTACGAATTAATCATTCTTTAAATATATAGTTTCATAATTATGTACATCATAATTATACAATTTTAATTTAATTTCAACACCCTCCAGCACCCTCCAGCACCTTCCAGCACCCTCCAGCACCTTCCAGCACCCTCCAGCACCTTCCAGTACCCTCCAGCACCTTCCAACACCAGCTACCAATTCCAGCGCCCTATTGGACAGGGCCTCTATCAAGATTGTCTTTTTTGTAGTTTCTCCACCGGGTGTTGCTATTTACACTCCTCTTGAGCAAAAATATGGTGTAAACCATATTAAAAACAGAGAAACCATATCAGTATTTTCAAAAACAATTTTATTTGACCAACTAGGATTTCATAATTCAAATCCGTAAGTCCAATATAAGGGTGCAAATAGAAAAGTGGGGTGGCAAATAAAACCACCCTTCTTGTCCATGTTCACGTATCAGGAGTACTCATTATGGTTTCATATTAAGTGTTTATTAAAAAGTTCTGTACTTTCTTTGAAGTGGAAAAATCGTGTTTTTACCTGGTCCCAAATTCAACTATTATCTGAGATAAATTTTTTTAGTTACTCGAACAGAAGTAGTATGAGTGAGCAGTGGCGGAACTAGGATTATTTTTGAAGTAGGGCTCACTAACACTATATGTACTCTAGTGTTCGGCGATCAATGACAGTGGCGGATATCTGACTCGAGGGCGGTGCCACGGGGTTTTTTCTCTATTGGTTGGGGACTTCTGCCAAAATCTGAATGTACTAGTCTATATTGATAATTATCAAACAGTCTTAAGCATATAATAATTATTATTATAGAAACAGATGTCTTCAGTTTAAACCAAAGTATTGATGTGGTGTAGTGGTTATTATGTGTGATTAGGCACTGAAAGTCCCCAGTTCGAGTCTAGAGGTGTAAATGAATTGAACCGTTCGTGAACAACTTGCGAACAACTCGGTCAAAGTTCGTTTTCGAACTCAGTTTGACCAGTTCGAACTCGAACTCGAGCTCGTTCATTTATACACGAGCTCGAACTCGAGCTCATAAGAGCTAGCTCGATAGGCTCGTCAAGCAGGTCGAATAGAATTTTACATAGAATTTTTATATAAATATATTAAATTTTATTCATTAATGCTTTAACAAACTCGAAATAGCTCGATTTCGAGTTCGAACTCGATTTTTATCGAGCTCACGAGTCGAGCTCGAACCTTTTAAAAGTCAAACGAACCGAGCTCGAGCTAAAATATCTCAACTCGTACGAGCTCGAACTGTAGAATAGGATTCAAACTCTAGCCCTATTCTTTACTCTTATAAAAAAAACTCGTACGAGCTCGAACTCGATCACGAACATACAATACGAACTCGAACACAGGTCTGTTTGACCTCGACTCGACTCGTTTATAGCCTTATTCGAGCCTTCTTCTTCTGCATTTTTGGATTTTCATTTAAAATATAAAAACGACTCAAAATGTAATATAGTAGTTCCGCCATTGTGAGTGAGAGATAATATTGTTCTGTAGTTTGAAATCCTTAAATCAATCAATTATGTCCAGCTTTATGTTCACTATGGAAGCTATTCCATTGTACCCATGATGCAGTCAGTATTTCTAATCATAATGGTATGCTTGTCGGTTTGTATAATGTTTGATGTTTTTGGTTTGGGAAAGTAACGTGTGGGGCTTTTTTTTTTTTTTTTTTTTAAAAAAATTGATATGTTGTTTATATGATTGATTAACGGTGGTGAAATTGTGCCAATTACTATGCATTTAGATGCTTATGGGCTGTTTTATTGGCAGGTTTTACACATGTTGGGAGATGGCAATAAAGAATAATGAACTGCAATTTGGAGCTAATTTTGGAGCAATTTGGAGCTAAAAGATGCTGATACAGTTGACCCTTATTCCGGAATCCTTCATGTGCCAGAGTTGTGTTTCGTTTATCGATCACTAAGTTGCTCCGTGAAGATGACCCGAACTGAGGTGAAACTGATGGAGTCTACAAATCGGATCACTATACTCTTTTTTTCCCATTGGGTTTTTAATGAGGTAGTGGTTTCGATTCACCACTCAAGAGGAGAACTGATCGAAGAAAAGTTCGATGATTTTATCAGACTGAATAAGGCAATTTAATCCAATCCATAGCTTGGGAAGACTTTAGCCACGAAATCCTATTTGGATTAGGATTCAGAATTCTATTTTGTTTTACTTGGCAGGTTGTCTTTTGGCAAAAGAAGTTGGACGGCCAAAATAATTAGCCAGAATTTGGATTGGCCAAAATAATAATTAGATAGGAAATAAATTAGGTTTCTGTTTTGGAATGTAAAAAGACTGAGAAGGCAGTATATATATACTGCAGTCATCTTTTCTGCGAGGGAGAGAGTAGCCGCAGGAGACAGAACAGAGCCGAAACCTTTGATCCAATTTTGGAGATTTCTTCTATTTTCAGATTTGGAAAGATAGCAATTTTGGTGAATTCTTCTCCATCTTTTTATAATTATATTATGCTTTTCTTATTATATAATTGCTTGTTTTGCTAGTTTTATTATGAGTAGCTAATTTAGTTATCGGCTGGATTGACTGAATTGATTCATGAAATTGTGAGGATTGAATTGGGCTTAACAATTATCTATGCGAATTCTCTGTTGATTACTGTTTAAATTTGATGCCTGAATTAAGCTTGATCACCTTGATGCATGCTAGGCTAGGGCTAATAAAAGTGGCAAATTTCTTGTGAAAAATAGATAACTGATACAGACTGTAATAACAAGAAAGTAATCAACTGAGTAGATGATCGTTGATAGCGAATACTGGAACGATTATCTAAATTAGGTCTCCTTGGTTTTAATCTGTAATTTAACGAGTTTAGCAAATACTTGCTCGTTGATGGGTAATAAGAGGAGATTTTAGGGGTTCGGCAAATACTTGCCTCTATATAACTAATTGATTTGCATGAGATAGTTCATCTATAGCCAATGATCAATGAATGAATCAATGATGTTAATCTAAGCCGATTGCATTTTATGTATTTTTCTTTGATTTTTATTGTGTTTAAATTCACTGTTTTCCTAGTTGATAGAAACAATTCTTCAAAGTTAAGGCGTGGTTGCTAAACCGAAAATCGTTGGTAGGTTAAATTAATAGATTTTGCTCCGTTCCTCGTGGGATCGACCCTGCTTTCCTCTGTACTAAGAATTTTATATTCCTTGAGATTGCAGGTTTATTTTGGTGTGTCAAACGATGCCCACCAAAAATAATAATTACTTTCATTCAACTTCAAGGTCCTGGAAATCGTCCAGAAACGAATGACAAGAAACTTGAGAGTGTGACCCAAGAATCGTACAACAGGGGAATCGACTTTGCATAGTTAGCTAAAGAGTGTGCTATAAAGTTCTCACTACGAGGAACCCAGAAGGGGCCTAGATAGTTGCTATTCTCTAACATACTTCGAAATCTGTGAATCGTCTCCATGCAGTGCACTGAACAGTCTGTCTCCTGGTGAATCATCTGCACTACGTGGAGGGCATCCCCCACCAGCTTCATTTCAGGCTGGTCTATCTCCGTGGCAAGGATGAGGGCTTCCTCCAGAGCAAGGCTTTCTGCGAGGGACGGATCACTGACATTCGGGATTCTCCGTGCAACACCCCGAATAAAGCTTCCATCTGAACCCATAGCTACCACCCCTATTCCCGCGTCCCCATTCAGAATACCAGCATCGAAGTTGATCTGGATTCCTGAGTCTGGCGGTCTCAGCAACGTCCTTGGCAACAATGAAGCCGACGTCTCTTCCCTCCATTGCTGGGCCTCCCTGTAACTCCTTAGATTCGCCACTACCCCTGTGGCCATAACAGCTGACGCCGTGTGGGACTGCTCGAATATCTGCTTATTTCGCTGGAACCAGATACCGTCGCAGACCATGATCGCCCGTGAACAGAACTCATCATCATCATCTTTCAGCAGCTTCCGAAATCAGGCATCTCCTCTGGGTTGTTCCGCAGCCGAAACCTTTCCAAGTAACCCCACTGTGCTCCATGCAGACTTGGCATAGCCACACGAGAAGAATATATGAGTTGTCGTATCCGCGTCCTCCTCCGAGCAAAGTGGGCATGTAGAAGAAATCTCCACTCCCCTCCTCCTGAGATTCGCCACCGTTGGTAGAGAATCCTTACACAACCTCCAAGCAAAGTGAAGTGCCCTCTTTGGAACTCTGAACTTCCAGAACCTTTTCCAGAAAGCAGCCGCCTCATCGTGTACTGAGCTCGGGGCTTGGTTCTGTTGCCTGATTTCCACCTCCACGTGATAGGCCGTCCGAACTATATAGCCACCATGTGTAGTGTGGTGCCATATCCACTTGTCCGACGAGTTCAAGTTCCTCAGTGGTATCTCCAGAATCTTCACCACCTCCTCCGAAGTGAAAAACAACGTGTGGGGCTTTTCATCTGGAATGAAATATGCATTTTTTTTTAACTTTTTTTAAAATTTGAAAGAGTCGTTTTTTTACTAGAATTTTCAGATTTTATCAAATTGGGATTCCCGCCAAAGAAAACATCCCTACAAGCATTCAACTGTAGTTTTGCTCATTTTCTCTGCCTTTAGTTCTTGGGGCTATAATGGCTATCGCCTTTCAGCCCTCTTAATGTTCATTTACAGAGGAATTAAGCCTCACTTTGTTGATCCCAAATCTCAACAATCGTTTTAGGAACCAATAATAAGTTTAAAATTTTCACTTGGACGTATACATCCAGACACAATATTTGAATAAACGACCAATACTCGAATTAGCCAATAGAACATCCCAGTCAATTTCCTTTCCCTTCAAACACAAAAACTTCCGAGATATGCTAAGAAGTAGTAAAATTGTTTCAATACAGACATCAATCCTAGTGTGTATGTAACATATTGTCGTGTCGCTTTAAAAAAAACACATTGTCACATTTGCTAATTGAAAGAAAATAATTTGGAAGTTCAATAGCAACTAAAAATGTAGAAACTCATGTATGTTCTCATAAAATATTATCAATAACAGCTAAAAGTAGCAAATCGACTCTCACACTCCACAGGTAAATGACTAACAAAGCAGTGAAAGATGCCATTACCAAATCATCAAATCACTGACCTAGCCAAATTAGGACTTTCAGAAAATATTACTTATCATTGTAGATAGTAATCTTCATGCTATACTATTCGATTGATTTCACGTGCCATTTTGCCAATATAAGATTGATCTAGCAACCCAACCCAACCCAGCCCAGCCCAACAAATCTGCTTAAATTTGTGTCCATGAAAACCAAAAACACACAAAAGAATATGACAAAAGCTTCCTCATTAGCAGAAGCATTTCCAAGTAAAAATGTGCCACTAGAATAATCATTATATTACGTGATTATTCACAGAAACAATTACAAGCTCAGAATTCCATTTACAAGATACATTACAAATTAATAAGGAACAAAGCCAAAGTGATAGGTGATAGTCAACACTATCTTACCCGTAGACTCCACAAGAAATGGCAGGAAAAGCAACATACTGAATATCGCTCTCTTTCGCAACAAGCGGACTGTTCCTGTGGAAATTGACATCGAATAAAAAATGCCCCTAAAGCTCAAGTACTTCAACACTTAAATTTAAGACAATATGTACCTATATGCATTGCTCAAAGAAGCCTCGGGATTGTTGTCACTATCATATATAGGTCCAACAGTGTGAATCACATGAGATGCCGGCAACCTAAAACCACTGCATTTACTTCATTTGTTAGCAAATAATATCAATAAGGACGAGATACGCCGGACATATAGAGCACCGAATCTCAGTCGCACACACCTAACTGCCAGGGCCGGCCCTGACATTTTGAAGGCCCTGTGCAAAATGTAAAATTGTGGCCCTTAATTGAACAATACACTTTTAAATATGTTGATATTAATATGATATATAAATCCTTAATTAATTCAGTATTATTACCAATTACTTACAATATAAACCACTAAACTAATGAAAACTTAACTAAATTAACCGATATTGCAGTTTGAGATTTAATAGAGGAAAAAATAAACTAAAACAATAGTGAATTTTGACAAATTGGTGTCATAATTCTTAAACTAGTTATTTCATCTATATGTGAATTTGGCCCTGTTTACTAAAGTTTATTTCTTGATGTACTGAACTGAACTGAATTGAATTGAATTGAACTGAACTGAATTGAACTGAACTGAACTGAAAATTAATGTATTGAAAAATGGAATCAGCATGACTGAATTAACCTGAATTTCATCAAATTGCATTTTCACTGAACTGAACTGAACTGAACTGAATTGAACTGATCTGAACTGAACTGAACTGATCTACGGATAAGCTCTGGTAAACAGGGCCTTTATGTGTCTAGAAATAAATTAGAAGAAGATAAGAGGTAGAGGGAAGTATGTGGCTTGAAATAAAAATAGTTAATGTTCTGTTTTTTTCCTTTTATGTAAGGTAGTTAAAAAGAAAGCAAATTGTAGTATGAGAGAAGAAAGACCCTGTTTACTAGAGCTTATTTCTTGATGTACTGAACTGAACTGAATTGAATTGAACTGAACTGAACTGAATTGAACTGAACTAAACTGAAGTGAAAATTGATGTATTGAAAAATGGAATCAGCATGACTGAATTAACCTGAATTTCATCAAATTGCATTTTCACTGAACTGAACTGAATTGAACTGAATTGAACTGAACTGAACTGAATTGAACTGAACTGAACTGATCTACAGATAAGCTCTGGTAAACAGGGCCAAATTCTGTCTCCAAAAAGCATTTTATGCACACGGGAAAATAGCAAAAATACAGGTGGAAGAAAATAAATTTTATGTACGACTGAAAAATAATTGTCTGCACAGAGAAAATATCAAACATGCATATTAAAGAAAGCAAGTTCTATTTTTCAAAAACAAAAAGGAAAAAAAAAACAAGTTCTATATACGGAATCAATACTATATCCAAAAAATTATTTTTTTTACGGAGAAAATACCAAAAATACAGGCTAAATTAAGTAAACTCTTAATTACAAAAATATTCATTGTCCAAAAAAATATTTTCTGCACGCAAAGAAATACAGCCTCATGTGCGTACAAAATTTTTTGAGGCCCCTGGAATTAGGAGGCCCTGTGCGGCGGCACGAACGGCACACCGTCAGGGCCGGCCCTGCTAACTGCAGTGGCGGATTTAGCCCCGAAATTTGGGGAGGCTGAATAGTACTCTGTCTGAATTTTTTTTCATTCAACTCGAAAATAATTAAACACAAACTTATTACAATAAACTGATTATGATAAAATAGAGTTTTTGCAAGTTAACTTCCGTAAATTTATTTCTAATAGTGTTTTTTCATTAGTTTCACTACGGCCCTGTTTCTTAGAGTTTATTTTTTGTTGTACTGTACTGAACTGAAGTGAAAATTAATGTATTGAAAAATGGAATCAGCATGACTTAATTAACCTGATTTTCAACAAATTACATTTTCACTGAACTGAACTGATCTACAGAAAAACTCTATCAAACAGGAGTGAGATCTAAAACACTTTTATTATATCATATGATATAATTATTATTAAAACTATTTATGATAATATGATAAAGAATTAAAGATAGGACTAAGAATATTAGTAACACATGTGATTATATTGAGTGGTAGAGCTAAATTTAAGAAACCAGTGGATGAGTAAAGATAGAAGGGAAAGGGAAAGGGAAAGGGAAAGGGAAAGGGAAAGGATGCGTATCAAATAAATTATTGAAATAAAACCCAAAACAAAGGGAGGTTCCTTCGTCTTCATGTTCTCTTTCTCTGCAATTATTTTCTGGCGAGATCTACCCTTTACAAATTTTCTCTCAAAATTTGATTTGAGCTATTTGTCGCCAAATAGCGTCAAAACTCACCAGATGATGGGATTCAGTAAAACTGGAGAACACAGTGCGCCTTTCTTCTTCGCCGCGGCAGCGGCGAAAACCTTTGTGTTGGATGTGAAATTAGGCGGAAATATTGATCCGCACTGTTCATAGGCCTGTGATAAATATTTTAGGGAAGGCTCCAGCCTTCCTACGCCTTCAAGTAGATCCGCCCCTGCCTAACTGTACCTGAGCAGCAGAATATCATCGCCTCCTGCGAATTCTGAAGTCAACATGCTACAAAGGCATTTTAGTTTTTTATTAATATTTTTTAAAATATTGAGTTTTAACTTTTAAAATAGTTGATATTGTTATTTAATTTGACTAGTTTATTACAAGTATTACTTTTGATCAGACTAATATTTTGCTTTTAATTGACGAAACCAAAAGTTGGATAATAATTTTTTTTTTGAAAATAAATATTTATTGCATTCGTAAACTACTGGAAATCGTCCAGTTGCGGTTGAACATGGCTAGGAAGAGCACCCTCTAGCAGAGTGCTCGACCTTCTGAGTAACGCTAGAGAATGAGCTAAATAGATACTGAAGTGCAAGGCGACCAACATGGCCCCATAAATGTGCTATTCCCTAACTCAGATGTGAACTTCTCCAATGGCATTGTCGTGACTTCCGGACAAAATTCCCTTACAGCGAAGGACTTCCAATGGTCTTCCTCCCATGATATGCCTCCGGAAGACCCTCGAGAATCAGCTTCTACCTCGACAAGATGTAGCTTCTCGTCGGTTATTGGTGCGAAAATAAAATACTGGAACGAAAAAATAACAAAAATTAAAAGAAAACAACCACGCGCAAATTTCTCATGCGCCTCAAACCGTTTCTCCAGGGTATCTAGCATGAGAGCATTCACCAGGCGGCGCCACCAAGGTGGTTTCCACACCTTTTCGAACGCACCGGGGATCTGTTCCCGGGGGTAGCGGTTTCGGAGTCTGATCTTCTCCGCCAGCATGAAACAGACGTCATCGCCCATCGTCACCGGACAAATCACTTCCCATTCGTCTGCTATCGAGGTTAAACCCCATAGTCTTGATGCAATAACCTCCATAGTGGTGATACTTCTGCACAAAAGGTTGTTGCTCTCTGATTCTTGGCTTTGTTCTTCGATTGGCTTGAATATATCGGAGGCAGCGGCCAAGATCTGGTTCTTGCGGACGCAGGTCTTTTTCTTTCTAAACCCTAAGGTTTAGAGGGTCGGTGGCATTAGATCTCTCAAGAATCTCGGTGCCCTGTTCCAGTAGAAAGCAGAGTGGATCAGCGTCGGCGGAGTGGTCGCAGATCAGAGAGCCGGATGGGGTTACCGTCGCGGCGGAGGTCGCCAACGGCCACCCCTAATTGGGTCTACAAAGGAAGGATCAGGGGCGACGGCCGTGAGAGATCGAGCAAGAATCAGCGGCGGCCGTGAGACGAGCAGGAATCAGCGGTCCTGAAGAGAGATAGGCGAGAGATTTTGTTGAGGAACTTTGGTTGCAATTTTGTGCGGAAAATAGTTAATGATGAGCTCTATTTATACCCTAGTTTTAGCACATTTTAAGACTTGTTTTTGAGCAACTTTTGGTATTAAATAGTTCATTGTACATTAGATTCGTAATTGCAAGATTTTATGATAATGTACATGTTTTGGAGTATTTGGATTGATATTCTTGAAGACCTTCTATGACTATGCTATAGAGTTGATGATTTGATGCTTGGAACTTGAAGAATTGGTCATAGAAGTGGCGAGAAGACAACCTTGTTGAAGGTGATAGAAGCTGCCCAGAAAAGTGTCGCTCTTTCCCAGAAAGTGTCGCTGGAGCTTGAAGGAAGTGTCACTCCAGATGAAGAAAGTGTCACTGCTGCCCAGAAGTGTCACTAGCTGCACAGAAAGCGTCACCAGCTGCCCAGAAGTGTCGCTATGAAAAACAGCGACCAAAGAAAGCGTCGCTAAAAGCTTCTCTTTGAGCTGAATTTTGAGGCTATAAATACTCCCTTATCTCTCCCCTTTTTCAGACGAGTTCCCTCAAGATCCAAAGCCATTTTCTCATCTTTTCTTCCTTTTCTTCCAATTTTCTTCCCTTTGATTTGATGAACATGTTTGTATTAATTAAGATTATTGTTGTAGGCTAAAAACCCATCTTGGGGCATGTGATTAGACTTCTATTATGGGTTGAGAACTTATTTTGTGTGGTTTATGAATGTATGATTTGCAAATGAATGGATGTGTTTTGTATGTGTATTTGATGCATGAAATGGTTAGGAACTATTTCCTAGTTATACAAATGTGTTGAATGTTGCTAGAAACATGGTTGAAATGCTAACATTTCCTCTATTGTTGAGTAGTAGATTTATGAGCTAATTTCATTATGCTATCATATTGTGTTTGCTCTTGATCTCATTCACTAGTGTTATATACATGTTAATTTCGTTATCGAATAGCATGGGTAGTGTTTATCGAGTCTCTAATTGATAATGTCATCAACAAATTGGTCTAAATGCTATCATTTAGGTCATTTGTGGATGAGAGTTGTGGTGATGCTTTCGTCATCCATAACTATAATAGTGAGATTGAGAAATATGTCTCTACGATTAGAGGTAGTTTCTTATGATAAACGATCATCCTTCTCAAAGCAACACGTCATAGTTTGAGGAAGAACCCATGGTAGAAAGTCGAAATCACATGCACCCAAGACTTGCATTTTAGATAGTTAATCTTTACTTAGATAATTGCATGATAATTTAGATTTTCATTTGCTTTGCATCGTAGTGTTTCCTACAAAACCAACTTCAAAACCCTCCCTTGTTTACCTTACTTTCTATATAATATATAAGTATATGTTTATAATCTTCGCTAAAACACTAAACAAACTCCTTCTCCTTGTGGTTCGATCCCTACTTCCCACTATCTACTCTATAGTAGTTAGAAGTCGTAGGTGAAATATAAATGTGTTTTGATTGACTGGGATTCCCATTTACAACGTGGGGAAATCGCTTGTCAGTTAATCCTAGCAACAATAATCACATGAACGAAAATTTAAAGTTGGATAATAATTTGAGACATCCTAAATTTCTAATCAATTGTCCGAGGATCCTTTCATCTTTATCATAGTTGGGTAAAATAGATTGCATAGATGGAAGTTTCTTTTCATGGATAGAATCAGAGGTGGATCCAGGATTATTAGAGAAGTGGGGCAAAATTATGACTGAATTTTTTTTTCATCTTTCATTCCACGGTTAAAGAGTCAATAATGCTTAAAAAATACTAATAAACAAACAAAACAAAAAACCGTGTCCAAAATAAATATTTTTTCAATCCAAATACGATTCTGAATGTTTTTAATTTGGGATTTAGGATTTTTTATTATTTTAGGTGAACGTTTCTGAAACAATTACAAACATTAGGGGGTTAGTAGTATTTTTTAATGATTGTGTAGTCATTGGGAAATCCGGGCACCTGAATCTTGATGTATATTCTGATATCATACTTGAAATGATTTTACAGTAGCTTCGCTGGTTTTGTCGTGTATTTGATGTATATTTTGACATCATACTTGTAATTATTTTACAGGTACAACTATTCAAAGAAACATCTGAAGCAAATGGTAATGGGGAGTATAAGCTTTGCTTGCCACTAGGGTTCGAGTCTTCCAAATGCTTGTTTTGGTTTTAATTTATTTTTTCGGTCAGACCAGTCTTTTAGTCCGGTTCGAGTTCATAAACATTCTACTCCTCAGAGTTCTTAATAATCTAAAAATTGACCCCGTAATTTTATTGTTACTCTATGACGGCCCAATAACATAGTAAGGCCTTGTCCAACTGAATTGGCGGGAAAATATTGGCATTTTGAGGGGATTTTTTTGTTTTGGCGGGAAATATTTTTTTTATTTTAAGAGAAATTTTCATTTTATTTTTATGTGGAACTAGGCCATGTTTGCCCTGTTTCCTAGAGCTTATTTCTTGATGTACTGAAATGAATTGAACTGAATTGAAGTAAAAAATTGATGTATTGAAAAATAGAATCAGCATGACTGAATTAACCAGAATTTTATCAAATTACATTTTCACTGAACTGAATTGAACTGAACTGATATACAGAGAACTTCTGGTAAACAGGGCCTAGATGCTATTGTACCTTTAAAATTAAGTGTCAATGCTTATTAATATTTTATTCAATTAATTATATTTTAAACATATAAATTATTGTTTGAAGTTTTGATTTTGTTTTCCCGATTTATTACACTAATATCAAAACTTTACAACATTTTGCGTAATGTGTGTGGCCCTTCAGGTTCCCAAATACTGGTAAAAAGTAATTACTCAGAAATTCTATTGGAATTAGTTACAAGCAAGAACATTGGTTTGATCCAAGGGTTTAGGGTTTGGACCCATGCGATTAATAGTTGATTCATAAGTAACATGGATTGTGATTTAGGGGCAATTTCATGGATTGGTACAAAGCGAGTTGATTGAAATTACAAGAAAGAACATTGGTTTGAACCAAGAAGTTATGTCAAAAATGTTAGGAGCACGGAGTTATGTATTTTTATTTTTATTATTTTATAAATATTTCGCCTAGTTTAGTTAGGGCAAGTCCAAAAGTAGTTAATGTGTGCTAAAATATTGTACTCCTAGAAATCGTTATGTGGGCAATTCACTGATTCATTAGTCCCAAAAACAAAATTGAATCAAAATAACTTGTGAAAAATACATAATGTTATTTAGATTTACAAACTCTGGAAATTACATTTTTACGTTAGACATTAAGTTTGGTCATCATTAAAGTTCAATTTTTGAGGAAATGAGCAAATTCCAACTTGGCATAGTGGTGGATCATTAAAACTTGTTCGCATGAAAACTCGGGTTCGATTCCAGTTCCATGTGTTTTTACAAATTTTGACCTGCTGCAAGTGTCCATGGGGCTTGATAAAGTCAGAATGGGGCCATGTCCATGGGAAATTGTATCACAAGTTGGTATAAATAATGTCAGCACCTAAATCAGATAATACACCAACTTTACCCCTAACATTTTTGACATGTATGAGCCACTCAAAATTTCCCATTACCCTTAATCTTCATTCCTCCTCTACATCATTTTCCGCTGAACCAAAACGCTAACTAGTAATTTTATTTATCTAGCCATTACAAGCTGATCAGTAAGATAAATGGGTTATATGTGTTCATTTACTTTTGAACTGGATAGAATTTTATACCATAAAATTAGGAGCTTGATAAAGTCAATTTTATAAGGTCAATTTTGCACAGTACTTCATTCGTCCTAGCTGGACATTTTGACTTTCATCAGTTGACTCACAAAATATTGGATCATTAAGATAATTAATGTGTGTTTGAAACTAAGATAAATAAAGTTGATATTTTAAAAATATATGTAATTATGAATCTAAAAATATCGAAGACGACAATTTTTAAACATATTTACTAACTCAATTTTGAAGTCAAAATTACATAATGTTGACTAAATGAATAGTGCATTTGCAGCTTCTGCTGGGACAGAGAGATTAAAATATTAAAGATTTACATTGAACGTATATACTGTGAAACATTTTCATTATGACCTAGAATAGGTATCTGGGTTTAATGTAACGTGGTTATACTCTAATTTAAGCCCTAAACCATCGGTAGGTAATGAAGCCCATATTGATATTAATCATAAACCAATGTATGATGGATCACAGCCAACATCGCAATAGGGTACTAACCTGGATGCTCATGGATTAGAACATTGCACATCTGATTGTTTAGTTCAACCCACTCAATAGTTAGGGATAAGGGTTTAGGGTTTCAATCCTAAACTATCGGTAGGTATTGAAGTCAGTATAGATATTAATCATAAACTAATGTATGATGGATCACAACCAACATCACTATAGGGCACTAACATGGATGCTCATGGATTAGAACATTGTGCATCTGATTGCTTAGTTCAACCCACTCAATAGTTAGGGATAAGAGTTTAGGGTTTCAACCCTAAACCATCGGTAGGTATTGAAGTCAGTATAGATATTAATCATAAACCAATGTATGATGGATCACAGCCAACGTCGCTATAAGGCACTAACCTGGATGCTCATGGATTAGAACTTTGTGCATCTAATGCTTAGTTCAACTTACTCAATAGTTATGGATAAGGGTTTAGGGTTTCAACCCTAAAGTAATAATAATACTCTCTAAAAAGCTAGCAAATTAATTTGGGTATCAGTGAATTCTAATTTTTCTATTTCTAACAATACACTTCTTTATTTCATATATTTTAGTTTTTATTTTTACTAAATTTTAGTTGAAAAATAAATTATATAAAATTAAAATAACAATCTCATTATAAACTCAATTAATATAACAAATTATATTTACGTTATTTTGATAGTTACATATTAAATATTATTATACATAATTTTAATATTCAAATAAACAAGTGAAATTCCAAACTAAAAAAATTAGACCAATTTTTTGGATGTAACCGACTTAAGACATTGAGTTTAGAAGCACAGTAGCTGTTGTCGATAAAGTGGAAGTGTCAATCAGCTTCCTGTGAAAGCTTATTGTCATTGAATGCGAACCTCTCTCAGAAAATTGGGCCAAGACCCTAAAAGTAAGCAACTTTTCAGGTATTTGTCATTAGCCGATTAAAATTCATTTTGTTTTAAGATTTTTAACTTAATTCTAGTTGTTCTACAAAAGTGAAATTGTTTGCGAATGGAAGATTTAAATCCAACATGACAATTGTAACCGTTATTGTCTTCTAATACAAAGGACATAGTAATTTTAACATTTATTTCATTTTAAATCAAAAGTGTGCAATTGTATACCAATACCAGTGTGATTACTGAGTTTATCTAATTACTGAGTTTATATTAAGTTCATTAGTGTGATTATTGTTTGTTTGTCAAGTTAAACTATTTCATTAATGAGTTTCTATTAAGTTCATTAGTATACCAATACCTGTTTCTCAAATTATACAATCACAATAGTTAGTTTCTATTAAGTTCATTAGTGTTCTTGTTTCGGTTGGTCAAATAATACAATACTCATTAGTGAGTTTCTATTAAGTTCATTAGTGTACCAAAACCTGGTTGTCACAATAATACTATCACATTAGTGAGTTTCTATATAGTTCATTAGTGTACCAGTATCTTTTTTGAGTGTACCAATTATACTAGTTTCATTAGTGATTTTCAAATAACTTTATTAATGTACCAATACATGGTTTGTCACACTGTACAAAGCTCAATTGTTACTTTCTATTTAGTTCATCATTGGTGAGTTTCTATTAAGTTCATTAGTGTACCATAACCTGGTTGTCACAATAATACTATCACATTAGTGAGTTTCTATATAGTTCATTAGTGTACCAGTATCTTTTTTGAGTGTACCAATTATACTAGTTTCATTAGTGATTTTCAAATAACTTCATTACTGTACCAATACCTGGTTTGTCACATTGTACAAAGCTCAATTGTTACTTTCTATTTAGTTCATCATTGGTGAGTTTCTATTATTGTGATTCGTGATTCGTGATTCATCACATTATACTATTTAATTACTTAGATTCTATTAAGATCATTAGTTTGAATCGTTGTTTGTCACATTTAACTATTTCATTGATGAGTTTCTATTAATTTGATTAGTGTACCATTCTTGGATTGCCACAATTAACACAAATCATTAGTGAGTTTCTTTTATTTTGATTAGTGTGATTCATGATTTTTCCCATTTTACTATATGATTAGTGAGTTTCTATTAAGTTCATTACTGTACCAAATTATACAATGTTTGTCAAAGCATACAAAATCATTACTTAGATTCTATTAAGTTCATTAGTGTGATAACTTCATATTGTAACAATTATTACACAATCATATCGACTACTAATGCAATTTCTATTACATTTAGTTTAACTAGCGGGCACCCACCGCGCGGTGTGCGGTGTATTTACGCACATAATTTATTCATAACAAAATTCATATACGAAATGTCCAATATATGATTGTACAATGAAAACAAAGTATTGCACTCGTCCTATGGCGATGCAGTGGATCTTGGACTAATTTTTTAGTAGGGAATGATGTTGCTATGATATAATTTCCGTTAGTCGTACTGTGAAATGTATGAGTAATTGTTAATGTAAGGAAGTAAATAAAATTCATAAAGCTAGTTTCTTAAGTTTGGTCCAATTCGACCATTAAAAATTGTAGCCTAAACATTATAAACTCCTAAATAATTTGAAGTAGTCCGAGATGAAATGTTCCTTTTTCATGTAGTTTCTGATTGATCCTCGTCTTCATTATGCATCCTTGCTGTGAAATCATTTATCGCCTTGCATTTTTTTTCATTTGTTGTTTGGTTGGAATTCTCAAGAAGTGGATCATTATCATATTACATGTATAAATCGATGAAGGTATTACATGTAGTATAATTTTTAATTCTAGAAAAAAATTAAAGTATGAAAGCGTTAGAAGCAAATATATAGTAAAAGACAATCTAGTTTTGATTCAAACTTCTTACACATTACTATGAAAAAATCTTGTGATATTAGTAATTGAAAAGGAGAAGAGCGAAAGTATTCTCTTTTCATAAAATTTTGCAAATTAGTGGTGAAATAATTAATGTAAAAAGGGAAAAAATGATTGATACAAAATGAGTTTTTTAAGGGTAACATCAGAATTCTGAATTAGTAAAAACTAAAAAAGGAACCTATAGCATCATATTTGAGCAAACCTATAGCATCAAGCTTAGCTGATTTTACTTTGTGCGGATTTTATTTTGATAGTGGGACAGGCAATCTGATTTCTGACCAATTTATACATTTCTATATGGTTCATTAGAGAAATACGTTTTCCCATTGGACTGTAATGAACATGTCCCAGAGAAAGTGATTATTCAAAGCTAAAGATAAGGCATTTCCTCGAATTATAGTTGTGGTCATGTAATTGTAGTCCACGCCCTAGCTAATACCTAATCATGATGAGCCAAATGTTTTGCTTCTTGGTTTCAAACAAGACTATGTCGTTCGATAGGTCCTAGCTTTGACAGGGTGCGAGCATGCATGTAAAGACTTCACTCGAGCAGGCATTGCGCCTATCCATTCTTCCAGTAGAAATTGCTTGTCTCACAAACACAGTACCAAAAGGAACAGATATCATCGACTAACACCAGCTAATAGCATGAGGCATACCCGTGAGTAACTATTCCTTGAAGGAAGTCATTTGTCTTGAATCTCCAAGTGATTTGTTTTCGATTGTCTGCTGTTACTTTCCACAGACTAAAGGAGCAGATTCTGTATAAGTGGTTTCAAGAACATGTCAAAAACCATGACCAAAGCCATTTTAGAATGAATTATTAAAAGACTTCATATTTTATACAGACAATAGGCCATGACTGTAAAGTTCTCCCGCGTCCACTTCTAATTTGGTATTAGTGGTTTCAAGAATCCGTCAAAAAAGGGCTTTACTGAAATCACACCATTACAGACTCAACTACAAAACAGATTAGATAAACTTGGACTAACAACAACAATCATAATTCTGCAAGCAACTAACAAACCTATATACCTCAACACAGCTATAAATGTATCCCATTTCCCGCACAAAAGCCATGTGTTTGAAGGAACCCAAATCAAAATATTCAAAGAACAGCTAGGCGGACCTGCATTCTTCTCTATAGGCTTTCTTCAGGTTTGATCATTTGTTACATATGCTAATAAAATCTAAAAAATAAAACCTTGTTTTACGAAAAAATTATAACCAAAGAATAATTACACAGATGTTATCAGTTTTTCGTTTGTAGCAGCGCATGAGTGAGGCACCCTCTCGAATGTAATATATATTACAAATAAAGATACAGGTGAAATTTGCATATAGTAATTTCATTATGTACTCAATCCAGTGTGTTCAAAGTTATCATTATGTACTCAAAAACATTTCAAAGATAAATATGCAACTTTTTAATAAAAAGAAACCCTTTTTACACATGGTGAAAGACAAGAGGTGCTTACGCGAGTACGGTCACTGTCTGTGGAGTAACAGTGGAGTCTGCAGATAAAAGAATGCTTCGTACGTTGTTGAACAACCTCAAAGTGCCCGGAAATCAGACAAAAGTTGAAGAACAAAGAATATCTTAGCTGCTTGGAATTAATAAGAAAGAATTGATTGATAGCCAATAAGAAGTCATGAATAGCTTGACGTACATCTTCACCAGGGGTAGGTTGTCTAGGGATGATGAGCATCTCTATGAAAGGTTTTCTCAGATTTCATTCCTACGGACTAAGCTCTGTGCTTTCCATATGTAAATCTCTCTGTAAAAACGCTCTTTAGTCTGGTTTTTCTAAAGGTTTTGGGAGCCTAATAAAATTCCCTCCACCATTTGTGGTTTCACCTTAAAAAAAAAAACATCTTCACCAACTTCTCTGCAAGTCCAAAGAGTTGCTTTTCGTGCTGGTAATCAATGTTTTGAAATCAGAAGTGGATAAATACTAACATGATGGCGAAAAAAGAGCTTAAGGTACCTTCATGTTTAATAATACAAATAAATAATGTTCATGCATTAAAACTTCAAAATAATAATCAATGACTGGATTATAGCAATTCTATAGGCACAAGAAGAATATATAATTAAACCCAAACATTAAAATTCTCTGTACACGTGATTGACCTTGTAAGATACTTGACAGACCGAAAAACTAACAAAATTTCAGCAATAACTTTTTAAATATTAATTTAATCAATTACCGAACAATGTAAATATTTGAAATAACTACTCCACCACCTCACCAAAATTTCAGAAGTCTCAAATAATAATAAAAAAACTGCTCATTTTTGCTAATCGAACAGTAGGACAGAAAAAGGCTAAATCACCAAAGAAGGAGCACAAAACAAAGGTAACCCTATCTTAAAAGACAAAAATGCATGTTCACAAGATTTGATGGAAATAAATTTTTATGACACTAATTAGCAAAGCGCTAAAAAATCAGTCTACTTCATCATTACAAAGTCAGATATCTTAACAAACACCTTTGTTAAAGCATTCTCAAACTTACCAGAGTAAAAAATAAACTGAAACGCAGCTCTTCTCATTCAACAGCAGCATGATAACCATTATAGACACCAATGTACACCAAAGGGCCTTCTTTTCCTAGGTCTAATCCAACTACAACAGCTCCAATGTTTCCAAATATCTGAAAATAAATTAAGTCTAGAATCATTCAGCCAAAAAGTACAGAACTTTTTAAAATATGAAAAACATTTTTTCGGTTTTGTTTCTATACTTATTCGAATTTTCTTCCTTCAGTGATAGGTGCAATATCATAAATATTAATAGTACTTTATTCCACCCTAGAAAATTTGGTTTTTCTTAAGGTTTACTTAAGCAGCCTAAATTGTCCAAGACAAAATCAAATCTCAAACATCATTCATCTCCGCTAACAGATTCTTATATTACAGACTGTATAACAATAAGGGGTTCATCTTATATGATGAAAAATGTGCAAAATATAACATACATGTAAACTTAACACATTGTCATCAAGCATACAAATAGCATTAAGAAAAAATTACAAACAAAATATACCAACCTGATCCTGATACTCTTAAATAACCATATAATAAGATATCACAACCCACACCAACCAAAAGCATTTTATGTGACTGAACTCGTGCATTCATTAATCTCAATTGCACTCAGATTTTGTTGCACAAAAGAAAAAGGGAAAAAAAAAACTTTCAATGGTAACATAAATTAGGTGAAGCAGAAACTAATCAGTTTTCGAGCATATTGTACGTATTATCTAATATAAATACACATTAAAGACTTTGGAAGAAGAACAAAAATCTTGAATTGATGGAAGAAAAGGGAGTTGCTATGTATACACATACAGTAACAAAAGTGGTAAGTACCTCAAAATTTTACACACAAACACACATGGTCAAATCTCCTTGTTTAAATCTCTGGATATTTGCATACAACTAAATACTAATCACTATATTATGGTACTTCAAAAAGATTTCTTTTGATTCAATCTGTACAATTACAGATGCAGTAGTATCTGAAAAGAACAATATATCATCAAACATGTTTTTGTAAGAATATTGTGAAGTACATAGAATTAGGCAAAAAACTAAATCATTACTTCTACGATCCCCAAATTAATCACAATTCAGCATAATTAAACTACAAGCGATGATTCTAACATAATAAAATCACAAACCAAATGATATAATTAGTTCATCCTATCAACACAATTTCACAGAGTACCTGTTTTTTATGAGAGCGACGGTGCTAATCAAAGTGGGCTTTCGTTGGCAAATGAGCGGCTTCTGTTGGGTGACAGACAACAGCCGAGGCGTGTAGGCGCGCGTGACCAAGGTTTCTCCGGCAATCTGTACTGCCGAAACGGCCTCAAATCGAACTTCCCCACAGTCGCCGTCGCTCCAGACTCCGGCATACACTTCCGGGAGAAAATCCTCTACTTCGAAGCCCTGAACATCAGCATAACCAAAGCCCTGAGAAAAACCCAGACATCCGCGTAGCGAAGCTGCCGTCGCTCCAGTCCGTCAAGAGATGCATCTCCTCCATAGGAATTGACCGTTCTACCGCGTCTTTGAATTCCGCCTACACGACGTCGAAATCCAGTTTCCCGACATCCGTCGTCCGGTGCCCCCGGCTGCTGCCGTCATCCGTCGACCGTTAGCTGAAGCTCGGAATCTCAGGCCCGGAAAGAATCACCGCCAAAACAACTAGTCTGCTAGTCTAAAACGTGGAGAAAAGAGTGAAAGTCGATGAAAAAGAGGGAAAGAAGAAAGAAGATGGGAGGAAAATATAAATTAAATCCTAAACGACGTCGTTTCCGAAACGTAGGGATTAAAATAAAATAAAAATCTGAGAGGGGAGAAAAGGAGAAACAACCCAATAACTATTTAATATTACTCTAGGACAAGAAGTGTAATTCAACAACAACTGAAGCAATTGAATTCGAATAGGAAATCAAATCAGACAAGGATTGTTATACAATTAAAACTGGAAAAAAAACCCAATCAGTTTAACGTGAGATTATATTAGGAAAAAAACCAAAACCCAAAAGGACATTGTTTTAACGTGGGATTCTGGAAAAAAAAAGTAATAAAAAAAAATCTAAGAGGGGAGAAACCAAGTTTAATTTCCGTTTCATGAATTTTGGGCTGAAATTGCAATTTTAGTCCATATTCAATAATAATCAATTTTAACATTTTAAAAAATGTTAAACAATTAACAATTAATGGAATAGAACAATTACCTATTGGATTAGTATGTTCGTATTAAAGATAATTAGCTCTTTAGTGTGACTCTCGGTTACTCACATTACAGTACTTCAGTAATGAGTTTCTATTAAGATCATTAGTTTACCATTCTTGCATTGATTGAATTGACACAACTAACACAAATCGTTAGTGAGTTTCTATTAAGTTCATTAATGTGATTCCTGCTTCGTCACATTTTACTATTTCATTACTGAGTTTCTATTCACTTCATTAGTGTGACTCTTTGTTACTCACATTACAGTACTTCAGTAATGAGTTTCTATTAAGATCACTAATGAACCATTCTTGGATTGACACAACTAACACAAATCATTAGTGAGTTTCTATTAAGATCATTAGTGTACCACTCTTGGATTGACACAACTAACACAAATCATTAGTGAGTTTCTATTAAGATCATTAGTGTACCACTCTTGGATTGACACAATTAACACAAATCATTAGTGAGTTTCTATTAAAATCTCTCATTAGTGTACCACTCTTGGATTGACACAACTAACACAAATTGTTAGTGAGTTTCTATTAAGTTCATTAGTGTGATTCCTGCTTCGTCACATTTTACTATTTCATTACTGAGTTTCTATTTACTTCATTAGTATGACTCTCGGTTACTCACATTACAGTACTTCATTAGTGAGTTTCTATTAAGATCATTAGTGTACCACTCTTGGATTGACACAACTAACACAAATCATTAGTGAGTTTCTATTAAGATCATTAGTGTACCACTCTTGGATTGACACAATTAACACAAATCATCAGTGAGTTTCTATTAAAATCTCTGATGAGTGTACCACTCTTGGATTGACACAACTAACACAAATCGTTAGTGAGTTTCTATTAAGTTCATTAGTGTGATTCCTGCTTCGTCACATTTTACTATTTCATTACTGAGTTTCTGTTCACTTCATTAGTGTGGCTCTCGGTTACTCACATTACAGTACTTCATTAGTGAGTTTCTATTAAGATCACTAATGAACCACTCTTGGATTGACACAACTAACACAAATCATTAGTGAGTTTCTATTAAGATCATTAGTGTACCACTCTTGGATTGACACAATTGACACAAATCATTAGTGAGTTTCTATTAAAATCTCTCATTAGCGTACCACTCTTGGATTGACACAACTAACACAAATCGTTAGTGAGTTTTTATTAAGTTCATTAGTGTGATTCCTGCTTCGTCACATTTTACTATTTCATTACTGAGTTTCTATTCACTTCATTAGTGTGACTCTCGGTTACTCACATTACAGTACTTCAGTAATGAGTTTCTATTAAGATCACTAATGAACCATTCTTGGATGGACACAACTAACACAAATCATTAGTGAGTTTCAATTAAGATCATTAGTGTACCACTCTTGGATTGACACAATTAACACAAATCATTAGTGAGTTTCTATTAAAATCTCTCATTAGGGTACCACTCTTGGATTGACACAACAAACACAAATCGTTAGTGAGTTTCTATTAAATTCATTAGTGTGATTCCTGCTTCGTCACATTTTACTATTTCATTACTGTAAATATAGTTCATTTCATTAAATAAATAATTTAATTTAGTATTACGGACTAATCATTGCATAATGTTGTGTTAATTGAAAAATAAAATTTTTTTAATCGCTGGTAGAAGTTCATAAAATGAATGTACTGTTACAATAATGTTTTAAATTTTTCCAGCAAAGACGGAAATTACATTTATACCCTTTTTCCCGCATCCTCAGTTTTCGATCTTCATTGCTCAAATTTTGCGACTGGAGTATAGAATGAGAGGGGAAACTTTGCTTGGGGCATTGAGGATAAAGGCATAAAGGGTTAAAGCAATTAACCGACTTTTCGCTGACATTGTGTGAATATCCGGCTGTTAGAAGGGAGTTGTCACATCAGCACAATATCTGTATCACAGTGTCCTTTCCCAATGTCCACAAATCAAGATTAAATGAAATTGTGTTTGGGAAAGTTCTAAGAAATCCAATAATCCATATAAGTAATTCAACTTACTGAAAATCAAAATACTACATCAAAATATATTTGATGTAAATTAAAGCCAACCAAATTTGTCATTCAATTACCGGGATGAAATTAGACTATAACATTGATATTGTTGTAAATAAACAAAGGGTTTATAATTCAAGTTATACATTGAATTTATAACTAAGGTCAATATTTTAGTGGTTATAGTTCAGTTTTGGTTTAGTTGGAAGTCCACAAGAGAATCAAATATTGACGTCTCCAAAGTTGTTGTCCCTGAAGTTCAGCTGATACAGTACACGCTGCTGTCATGTAGAGCTTAGGACTCCGCCGAACATTGCAGAAATCCATGCACGCCGACCAAATCACTTTCCACCATATCTTTGCAGTTTAATAAAATGAAGATTCATTTGTATCCACCAATTCCAGTTTTTTCCCAGATCTAGTACTCAATGTCTACTTAGGGTCTATTAGCATGTATCAATGGAGTACTTTCACGGGGATAGATGGAATCTATTTCAGGGGAGCCTAGTACTTGTTTATTCCCATTTAAGCTTTATATTCTGCCGACATGTATTTTACAATTGCATGAAAGTATGTAATTTACATTAGTAATTTGTTGGAACACATTTTGTAATTTTTGCTAGGTTAAAAATGATATTTAATAAAATTCTAAATTAAAATTAACCGTGTGTATCGTTAACGAAATTCCATTACTTACATAAAGCACATGAGATAGTATCCAAGCCTTAAATGTTTGCAAGAGTATAAAGGGTAACATATTACATTCATAAATAAATTAGTTTCACCGTACGATGAGAAATAAGCTCTCAAAGGACATTGTCTATACAGGCTTGTACATTATACATTATAAATTTAATATATGTAAATACATTGTCGAAAAACAAGCTTCTTGGATTCCTTTCTCACATGTAGTCATGTAATATTAATCATTAATAATTGTGGTTACAAGCTTTCCTTACGGTTATGGCGCCAAATGATGCAATGACCAATAAATAAGCACTAGGGTTTTGGCGCCAAATAAAGTAATGAGCAATAAGTGAGCACTAAACTTTGGGCGCCAAAGTTTTAGTCTATAAAAGGGACTAGCACACCACCATCATTTTTCATCAAAAATTCAATTCTAAATGTCTCCATTACAAACCCACAATGTATCACACTAGAAACTGCCACAAGTTACTCGCTCTCGAATCCAACCCCCGCCGCTCACCCAAAAAAATAACAAACAAATCCAACCGAACCTCCAAATCAGGTTCCAGCACCATGGGTCTTTCCAAGGGTGGAACGATGGCCCGAAGGACTTATGCCATTCCACCAATTACCACCACCTTCAAGAACAGCAAGCCAAAGCCTACCCGTGTGAACTCCAACAACCCCATAAAAGCAACAAAAGTTTCTATCATTCCCCGCAGCAGCGACGGTCCAGAGATCATCGTCATTTCTGACGACGAAGAGCCGGAAATTATCATCATTTCCGTCGACGATGATGATGTTCCCGGAGAGATTCAGCCAAAGCTTAAGTCAGAGGCTTATGCAGTCCGACTTGGTCGCTTTGTTCTTGTTGATGAACCTGCATATCCATCCTCGGCATGGATCGCACCTCCTCCTGCCCTTCGGCAGCTGATGTCAGCACCCATGCTTGACGTCATTACGGAGGCCTCCGATTAGGTGATAATGTAGTAAAGTACGTAAGTTGTTTGCGTTTTGGGTGTAGGTGCGAACAATCCCTTTTTCATTCCTTGATGAAATCTTGGATGTTCGCCTGGACAACTTTTTGTTTGTACTTTTCAGTTTGTTTTGTATCACGTGATGCAGTCTGTTGTATCACGTTTTCTGTGACAGACACTCTTGGTTGCCTTTATGAATATTAAAATGAATTATGTTATTTTCCTAAATTATTGTTGCATTTGAAATTAAGTTGCATTTATGTTATTTATGTTCAGTTTGATGAACTTGTCCCAAGTTAATTACACATCCACATAAAAATTAAGCATTACTAAAACCAATTAACAATTTGTATAGCCAAAAATTATATTACTTAACTGTTTTTTCAATTAACTTTTTTACAAAATAACATATTGATGCTTGAATAGGACAAAGGTAAATCAAACTTTAAACTCATGACTGCTAAGTTTGATTTTGGTAATTTTTTAGAAAAACAAACTATCACACTTTCATTATAGGCCAGTCATGATAATATGGAACTTTAAGAACAGGTCATTAGGCAAGTTTTGGTACCTTATTTCAATTGAAAATCTAATTTATCCATTCCAAAGTACACCTTAAAAGGTTACAAAAAGTTGATTAAACAGAGCAGCAACAACTAATCACTTTCATGAAAAAACTGAACTTGAAGATAAAACTGAACTTCAACACAAAGTACTAGTAATTAATATCGGGGTAAGATTCGGGATAAGTTGGTTTAACAGGGGAGGGGGTCTCCAATACCAGGCGCTTCCTGCTCACAACTTTTGGGGGAGCCATCTTGGTATACAGCACCTGCTCATCATACGACTCTAGCAACTTGTACAACGGAGGTGCGGCGACCAAATGTTGTTTCACCCTCAGCCCTTCTCCATCTTCGATGAGTCGCCTGAACAGCTCCCTCACCTCGTTCTTCAGCCTATGATAGTCTCCAGCCATTTCGCCGTACAGCGCCTGCAAGGATGACGGTGAAATTGTGACAGTCGCCGGACTTTCTGTCTCCGGGGACTTTCGCTTCCGGTCGGTAATCGTAGCCATGCTGTATTTCATGATTTAAATGTAGGATAATGAGGTTTGTTTTGTATCCCTGCAAAGTCGTCTGGAGGCGGGAATAATGAAATATTGATGGCGCCAATTTTGGTTAAAAAATGCCGCCTATGCTATCTAAATAATTGGCGCCTTTGTGTTTGATCACTTTTTTGCCCAAAATTGATAAAAAAAAACCTAATCCATAATCAGTTATCCTAAATCTGGTTAAATCAACCATCAAAAACCTTCAAATAGTAAGCAGAGGATGTTGTCATTTTAGGATTTGTAGTCTTTTTATTCGTTTCATTAAATTAATTTAATAAGCCAAGTTTCCGAGAGCTGATCTGTACATTAGTTCAGCTGATTTTAATACAATTTATTCGGTCATACATACACTTTTTTTCAAATCAATTTAAAATAATAATTCTGTCATCCCAAGAACAAATTTATGATTTGGTAAAAATTAATACTGTAAAATACAAAATATTAATAATGCTACTAAGTGTTACATAATATATACTAATGAATTAAGAACATATTTTGCTAACATTAATATATTATTAAATGTTCGCTATACACAAATAAATGATGATTTCGACTTATATATGACAATTAAATGACTGGTTTAAGACATGTTCAAGCCTAACATCGTCAATAGTAGAACAATATGTTTCTAGAAGTTGTCATGAGTTTATAAGGTTTAGGGTTCAACAGTGGGTTTAGGTTTCATCTTGGGTCTATTGTAAAAGTGGGTTCGGATATTAATCATGATGTTAGGAGGTGGCTAATTGTAGGCCGAGGATTAGATCATGCATGCAACCAAAAAAATATGTTAAAATGGAAAAAATCAACAAATTCTGCTAAATCAATAACTATAAGCGTACGTACAAGGGCATTATCGTCATTTAATGTTACTATTGGGCAACATGAGCAAAACCTTGGACCTCTAATTGCAATTCTGTAATATAATTAAGTGGTTTAGGCAAGTTTTGGTGGGTCCGAATGTTACCTTTGATAAGTTTACCAAATATCATCAAGATGTTTTCTTCCAAATTGCTTCCTTACTATCTAAAACTAAGTTTTTCCAACCAAAATGTTTTCTTAATTACCTTACAATCCTATTTGGTATTAAATTGTTTTTAATTCTAATTAATCTAAATTTCTATTAAACCAATTCCTAAATTATCTTGTATTCATTTATATTAAGTCAAAATAACCACCTAATAGAAATTGACCGAGGGTATATTCATATATTCTTTTTATTTCCTCAGGCTGTGCTCACAACTTCCGAGGAAACTGTCATACATTGGACTCGTGTAGATTACTCGTGTCTGATTTTACTTCTCATATGAGAATAATTGCATTAATTGGATTGATTGGGTAATTATGGAGGCTATAATTGCTTTCATTTTGGCTGGTGTAGGAATCATATGATTCCATTTTGCCAAACATTGATTTGCCTGAGTTTAAACTTGTTGGGAAGTTCACACTTCTTGTTGTTGTGTTGTCTTCCAATTTGTCCCGATCAAATTAATTTTTAGATGCATGCCTAATCCAAGTGCAAATCGACTAATTTGACCTATGTCTGACTCTTATACTACTTGCCACAAAATAACATAATGACTATTTCTGGACCCGAGTTTAAGACGATGAATGAGATGATTTTGCGAAAGCCCTGATTTTACAAAGAAGATATAGTGTCCTCCAACAGAAATGGACATCACAAAATTTCAAAACATAATACAACCAATATATATCCAATGTAGAAAATCCAAGGTAATAAGTTCAACATAAATTTTCTACATCACAAAAACTTTGGTTGGAGGTTACATGTTTCTAGGAATGGAACTCCTAAGGTTTATGCACACCTTTGGATTATGAAGTTCTTTTCTAGCCTTCTAATGTTTTGGGTTTCAAATTGGGCTAGCTTATACATTTCAGTCCAAGTGCTTGCATGTTGCCCACCAAAGCTTATAAATCAAGATCAACTAAGCACCACAATGCTACTAAATCAACAACACCAAAGAAACAAGAACAACCAGTGCGAGGGAGACTCAAACACGGAATAATATTAGCTAACATGCCGCCATTAAAATACATCGTCAAATAAACACATCCTTTTACATAATACATCATTGCTCGAATTTTTGTAAATCTAATTCATAGCTAAAGATCAGCAGCATGTTTTACATTAGTGCTCCCAAAACTGAAACTGGAGCACAAAAGGCGAGCATCCACATGCTCAACTTTATAATTAGTACAATGTTGCATGCAAGGAGCAATGTATCATCACTAATTTAGGCAAAATAATGCAACAAAAATAATGCAACCATAACTAAATAGTAAATAGCATTTTTGATCTCACTGTTTCATCCTCATCATTTTCTAGGTCCGCTCTTTCTTGCACCCTTCTGTTGCCGTTGATGGCTGGCTGCTACAGCTTGGACTCACAGTGAAAGAAAATGGGAAAGGGGGTACCCAGTAAGGGTTAGGCGACGGCATCTGCACACCACTTCGGGAATCCAAACCAAACTGGTTGGTCACAGGGGCTTGATACCCAAAAACACCAGGGATCTACATTACATAATTCAAAAACACACAGCTTAGAATTAATATGATTCATCATTGGATACAGGGATTCAGAATGATTCACTTAAAGATCATCTACCATACTAACCCGTGGCATGACAACCGTCTGATTAGGCGTATTCTGAGTAACAGGTGTATCACCGGACTTCTTCTTAGGAGTACTCTTCCTTTTGGAACCCGATATTTTCTTGTCCAAATCTGCCCCCTTTCTCTTCAATGGAGTCCTTCTCCTGCCCTGACGATCTACGGGATCCTTCACATCTTGGTTCTGACCTCCCTGGAATCCATCCCCAGATTCTGTATCATCAGCTCGAGGCCTTCTGCCATAAACCTTACCAACCCCTCCCATAGTTGAGCTAACTATTGTGCAACTTGAACTTTTTTGAGACTCGACAAGTAAATTGAGTTTTCCAAACTCAGTCATCAATTCCTTGAAAACAACCTCATCTTCTGTGGCCGACAAACACAACCTAGAACACACCTCTGACATCTCAGCATACCGCTTCATTGTCGGGGTCTCATTACCTTGAATGTTTTTGTAAGTCAATTTCTCCTTCAAATACTCCCTTGGTATATCCTTACTCCACCTTGAAAACAAGAACTTCTCAGGAACAACATCAATGCCTTCCAAAATCATGACATTCAGTGCATGCGTGCATATGATACCCTTGAACTCAAAGTTCTTACACTCGCACCTCAGATACATCGACGCCTTGTCAAGGGAGACTAAAAATTTCCTTCTTCTCGAAACACCACCAGAATTCTTGCTCATAACAACCTCATACTTCACCTCATCATCATTCCCTAAAATCTTTGTCCCATTGGCATAGCTCAGCATTTCTATTTGTTTTTGGACCTCTAAGAACTTCGCTGATGTAAACATCTGTTGAAAGACCAACTCAAAGTCGTGCTTCGTCGACAAGCTCCACTTCTGGTGACCATTAGTGAACTTCAGGTTGTTCTCCTCACTACCTCTTTTCTCTATTGCCAAACCATACTGATCAAGAAAGACTTTAAGTGTAGTGTTGGAACACACTTACCCCTTAAAAAATGATTCATACCCTCGCTTCGTTGGGTGCTCGACATGCCTGCCCAGAAATCCTTCTTGAAGTACACCGGAACCCACAGCTTCCTATCCTTGTACAAGCTTTTGAACCAGTCCTTCGACTTCAGATTGTGCTTAACACCCCATGCCTTCCACGCCTCCTGGAATTCTGACACAGTCATCATATGGCTCATCAATCTGCGAAATTCAGAATTTATCTCCAACCAGTTACTCGCACTGCCCAAGTTCTTGCTCAAGTTCCTCTTGATATGCCAGATGCACCACCGATGGTTCGTATTATGAAGTGCTTTCCTGACGGCTTTTGCTGTCAGGAATCAACAACATATCTTCAAGTTTAATAAGGTATCTAATTATGTAGGTACAAGTTAAAAACAGGGTCGAGTAAACAATCATGGAACATCATTTCATAGGGTTAATTTCACATTTCAAACAATCTTTTCTATAGGGATCAGTAAAAGCTACACAACACAAAATGGATAGTCTCTAAACATTTTACTTCACCAATGACCATGCTCAGCAAGTTTGAATTCAAAATCATCAAACATACATACCAGTTTTACTAAACAAATATATGGAAACAAACATTTATGACAATCAAACTGGTAAAATCAAATAATTAGGAAAATTAAAATATCCAATGCAAGTATTAGGGAACAACAAACTACTAATACATCTTGATATCATTCAGAAACACAAATCAAAGAAATCAAATGGAATGTTTTAATATATGGACTACATCCTCACGTACCTATTGATTTGCATTGATCAGTAATAATGCCCACTGGTACCCTTCCCATGCAACGCTGCCATGCTTCGAAAACCCATTCATAACTCTTCGAATCCTCGGAGGTTATTAGGGCACATCCAAGGAGTATTGAATTCCTATGATGGTTCACGGCAATGAACGGTGCAAAAGGCATGAGGTACCTATTTGTGACATATGTGCTGTCAAATGATACTATATCACCAAACTCTTTTGCAGCAGCCCTGCTTCTTCCATCAGCCCAGAACACATTCCTGAGTACCCCATTCTCATCGATATCATACTCATAGTAAAATGATGGGCTCCTCTGCTTCATTTCACTGAAATGCTTCTGCATGGCATTGAAGTCACCACCTTGAACTTGCCTCCTTCCATCAGCCCTCAGAATGTTCCTCATATCCCTTTCGGTGAATGGCACACCAGCGCATCCCCCATACTTCACTACAAATACTTGGTAGTTGCTACCAATCTTAACCCCATCACTGTCATTTTCCAACATTATCTTCCTGTCAACAGGGCTAACTTTGCGGTAATTTGGCAATACCTGGAAATGTCACCATTCAAATCATGATTGTGTTTGGCAATTACGGTGCCAACAGACCAGGTACCATCCAGGGAGGACTTACTTCCATGAGTGGCTGCGGCGTGTCCCAATTCTGCATGGTTTGTTCTCCCCAGCTTTACTGCACTCAAGCGTCAGTTTGATATACCTGCTGTAGTGCTCCTCGTCAGCGAGACAATGGACACGGCCACTAGCGCTGTAACCAAGATTCTTTTCAAATACAGCTTGATCTTTAGCTTGTTTGGTGTGCACAGAATCCCGGATTCTGACCTGGAACCCATTAGCGAACCCGTACCTGTGAATGTGAGTTACAAAACCAAGGCAAGATTCAAATATCATACCCTTCACCGGCTCCTTAATAACTGATCCCTCATCCTCACCATTCACTGGTGTATCTCCCTCATCTGTTTCGGATTCAGTCACCAGTATAGCTTCCGGTACCTCCTGCCCCTCCTCTCCCTCTTCCTCATTTTGCAACCACTCATCACTTCCATTATCCTCTTCTACTTCTAAGAATTCAGTTTCTACGTCAGCTACATTGTTACCTTCAACAACTCCTAAACCATCAACCTCTTGCACAACTGTAACTTCAAGATTCTCATCCACAACTACATTAGGTCCAGCCAAAGCAGTGGGATCATCCTCAACACAGATTAAAAGGTTGTTGCTTCCTACGACCTCCACAAACACTTCAACATTCTGTGACATTTTTCCTCCTGGAGATTCAATTCACACCCAACTACAATTACTGAAAATACAACGAGGAAACTACATTGCGAATCCTAAAACCCTAAAATCATTCATAAATAGCATATTGGTAATGACATTTAAAAAAAATTCAAACTCCAATTGACACCCAACAACAATTAATGATAATACAACGAGGAAACTACAATGAAAATCCTAAAACCATAAAATCATTCATAAATAGCATATCGGTAATGACATTTAAACAAAATTCAAACTCCAATTCACACCCAACTACAATTAATGAAAATACAACGAGGAAACTACAACCTAAAACCTAAAACTCCAATTCATACATAGCATATCGGTAATGACATTTAGAAAAAATTCAAACTCCACACTAGTTCAAGGATTACCTTAGTTGTCTGACCGAATGGGGGATGCGAACTCAATAGCCGCCGGACCAAGAAACTAGATCGAGACTGTAGATATTTATCTGACCGATTGGAATCGAACTCAATAGCTGCCGAAACCAATCCCTAATCCTCGTCGGCCCAAGTCGAATAGCTCCCTGCCGCCGCCGGACCCAATCCCTAACCCCCCTCGGACCAAGTCGAATAGCTACCTGCCGCAAACAGCCCCACGCCCAATCCACCACCAGCCCCACGCCCAATCCGCCGCAAGGTGCCCAATCAAACGGGTGTTTAAAAATCTCTCATGCCCAGATCAAGAACAACGGGGAAAATGGGAACGAGTTTGAAAGGGAAAGTTTTGTGTCTGAACTTTACCAAACACAAGCATCACTTTCCCAAACATAAAACGCCCCCACCAATTTCAACCCCTACCCAAGCCGGAGTCAACGCACACATGGCTGGGACTAAGTGGCCCATTTGGGCCCACATTTGCGTAGCTGGCACCTAAAGTAACATACACTTACTGTAAGTGTATCATTTTCCCTGTCCATAAACTCTAACAACTAGCTTGAACTTATTTAATCAAAGAAAAAACCATGCTTTACTTCAATATACACAATTAGACTGATTTTAACTAATTAAAAGTCAAACATAAGTTAAAGTTAACTAATCAAAGGAAAAATTATACTTGACTTTCAGTTAACCCTAGTTAGACATAGTTTGACTATTCATGTGGAAAATTTAGATTGACCGTTAATAGACACAAACTAATTTGAATTTATCTCGAGCAACTCGATTAAATCTCGAATTCAAACTTGAGCTCGAACTCGCTCATATATCTATCGAGTTGCCGTTCATGAGTAAATCTCGAGTTCAAACTTGGGTTGACCAAATTAAGCTCGAGTTCAAGCTTGAACTCGCTCATATATCTAACGAGTTGAGTAAGAGTTCAATTAATTGCAGTTTGTGAGTAAACCTCGAGCAACTCGATTAATTCTCGAGTTCAAACATGGGTTGTCCAAGCTCAAGTTCAAGCTCGAACTCGCTCATATATCTAACGAGTTGAGTGAGAGTTCAATTAATTGCAGTTTGTGAGTAAACCTCGAGCAACTCGATTAATTCTCGAGTTCAAACATGGGTTGACCAAGCTCGAGTTCGAACTCGAGCTCTCTCATATGTCCAAGATCGCTATAGGATACTAACGCGTATGCTCATGGATTAGAACACCGTGAATCGAATGCTTAGGGAGTCTTTCTCAATTAGTTGCTTGGGGATTGTCATAGAGGAGCACTAAAATTATGAGGTCAATTTCTAGATTATTAAGAACTCTGAGGAGTAGAATGTAAATAAATTTAAAATCGAACCAAAGATTGGTCTGACCAATCAGCTTGGAGAATTAATGTACCGTGCAAAATAAAATTAAACCAAAACACCCATTAGAAGATTCGAACTCGGGTGGCATTTGAAGATCCTACTTAACCTTACCACTTTCCCCATGAAATAATTTGGCAACTGCTTCAGTAAGCCTTTAAATATATCATGATTACCTCTTTAAAACTGAAAAAAAGAAGAAGTTAAGGAAGCAACCATTGATATTACCGGCCCAAGGGCCTACTGGGCCGGTAATAGGATCCATGGCCCAGCGCCAAAAGGGCGGTGCCTTTCCCGCTAGGGGGCACGTCCGGACAAGAAAGAAGGACGGACGGGGACAAATGAGAAGTGGTCTTGCACCTTATCTCAAGCAGGCAAGCTCGGCTATAAATACTAGTCTTAAACAGTGAACAAGGTATGTGACTTATATCTCTCTACTTTATATTGAGAGCACATTCCGTACGTTTTCCTTCTCCGCTATCCCCATCTCATCATCACGCTGGAGCTTCTTCCCCGGGACGCCTCCCGGGGATTGTTTTGCAGGATTGAAGCGGGCTGATCAACGAGGAGACCCGGATAGCGTCTAATCCCGGGAAACGGACGGATTTTGGTAGCATCAATTGGCACGCCCAGTGGGATCTCCCAACCTTCGCATGATGGAGTCGCCAAGGAGAGGGCGCGGGCGCCCGAAGAAGAACGCGACACTCCCAGGGGGTGGTTCTCTTCCACCCCCGGGAGATGATGTGACCTTGAGGCAGTTGCAGGAGGAGGCTAGACACCAGCGGGAGCTGGGGGTACCGCAGGATGGCCACGTGGAAATTGCCTCTGACGAAGCCGACTCAGAAAGAGAGTACCAGGAGGAGCAAGGACCAAGGCCTGCCGGGGGAGGCAGTCCCCGGGCCCAGGGGCCTGAAGCCCGGGAAGAGGGGCAATCCTTAGCCGAGGCGGAAGAATTGGCGGCGTTGGAGTTCATGAGAGCCAACAAGGAGCTGTACCGCCAGTGGGTACTCTCTACCAGGGAAAATTGTAGGCAGAGGGAACCTGGGGGAGACCAGGCAGGACCTCTGCGGGGGTACCAAAGAGAGGTTATCGACCTGGACGGAGTCGTTCAGTCGCCAAGGATACAGGGGCGTGTGAACTCTTCCACCGTCCCACCTTCTTTCCCTCCGAGTCTCGGGGTCGGAGGGGGAATGGCTATGGGAAAACAATCGAATTTGGTTCCACACGCTCCACCCTATTACCCGCGTTCCAGCTGGGGGGCGAGACAAATTGGGTATGGCCTGTCAGCCATGCCGGTGAAGTCGTTGGGTTATCAGGCCCCTGGAACCCAGGGGAACCCGATCCAGTATTCCATGCCCATGCACGGATCAATGGGGATGAACTACGGTTACCCGGAGAGATACTATCGGGAGGACGACAGGATGCGGGGCTATCAGGTGGCTCAGCAGGACCCCAACTCTTTGGAGGCTCGGCTAGACAAACTGGTGGGAAGAAACGGGGCTAAACCCACCTCCCCTTGGGTCCCTCGAGTGCTTGCGTACCCATGGCCGTCGGGCCTCCGGACCCCGGAGGGAATCCCAACATACAATGGAGAGACAGACCCGGAAGAGTTTGTCAGGACGTACCAGAACCTGATGGTGTCAAGGGACTTCCCGGGGGAATTGAGATGCAAGTTGGTGGGCTGTTACCTGAGGGGAAACTGTCTTTCGTGGTTCGATTCCTTGCCCCGAGAAAGCCTCAGAGATTATTACGATTTCTCTAAGGCTTTACTATTCAGATACGCCGGGTTAAAGAAGGAAGGAAAGCAGCTGACCGAGCTTCTGGCCACCCGGCAGAAGGCTGCGGAAGGGTCGATGGAATACTATCGAAGGTACATGGACGACAGCATGAAGGTCGTCGACAGGCAGCAGCAGGAGAAGGCGGTGATTAGCGGGTTTATAAATGGCCTGAGGGATATAGCGTTGTTCCAGAAGTTGATGGAAAACATCCCGCAAACCTTTCACAACCTGCAGATGGCGGTGCAACTGTACTGTGCGGTTAACGATGCCACGCGGAAGAGAAAAGAAGAATCCGGGGGATTCCTCCCGGATAAGATGGAAAGAAGGAAGACGGTTGACCCAAGTAGAAAAGACCTTGCCCCCGCGACGGTAAACCGGGCAAGAGCGGATAGTTTCACCCCGCTCAGCAAATCCCGAACGGAGATCCATGCTATCCACAAGAATTTGTTCCCGGATCCGTTGCCTATCCAGGGGACCCCGTCTAAGGAAAATGCGGACAAATGGTGCGCCTATCACAAGTCTTATAAGCATTCGACAGAGGGATGTAGGATGCTGAGGAACGAGATAGAAAATTTAATAGAGCGGGGACAGCTGAGAGATTGTGTGGCGATGGAAGCAAAGAAGGAGAATCCCCGGGACCAGCCCCAGGAACAGCCCCGGAGGAGGTGGAGGCCTAACCCGGGGAGAGGAAACGGGAGAAATCAAGGCAACCAAGGCGACAGGGCCCCGGGGAGGCCTGCAATAGCTGCCGCACCAGTCCAAGCAGTGGAGCCTGCCCCAGTACCCAACAGGATGATCAACGTGATAAGTGGAGAAATTGGAGAATCATGCCAGTCGGTTTCCGCTATCCGGGCTCACACGCGATATGTTCCCCCGGGGGAGATTCAGGGAAAAAGATTTCGCCCCGAGGAGGCTCTCACTTTCTCTGAAGCGGATGCAGTCCCGCCTCAGATACCCCATTCTGACCCGATGGTGGTAACAGCGGAGATTGAAGGTTTCTTGGTCAAGAGGGTGTTCGTTGATGACGGGAGCAGTGTGGAGATCATGTTTGCTTCCTGCTTCGATCAGTTGGGAATTGGGAGACAGAACCTGAAACCCCCTTTATCTCCCCTGTCAGGATTCACTGGCAAACCTGAAGTCCCTCTAGGAGTTATTCCCCTCGCAGTATGTATGGTGGATGAGAAGGATCGGGGCAAGAGGGTCTCAGTGACGTGCAACTTTGCGGTTATTGATGCACCCTCGCCATATAACGTAATCATAGGAAGACCATGGCTAACCCAAGCCCGGGCAGCGAGTTGTCCGTATCTGCTAACGATGAAGTTCCCCACTGCGCAAGGTGTGGCGGTCGTACGGGGAAGTTAAGCCGTAGCAAGAAGTTGCATGATGACGGCGGTCCGGGACGCAAAGAAAGCAGTAGGGGCGGTACATGGAGAAGTTCCCCGGCAAGAATTGGAGGAAATGCAGGTGGCGGACAAAGGGACGGTCACGGTGGGAAAAGACCTCCCGGGTGAAGTAAAAAGCGCACTGATGGAACTCTTGGCCAGGTATCAGGGAGTATTCTCATGGAGCCCGGAGGACATGGTGGGGGTGTCACCAGAGTTGGGGGTACACAAGCTGAACATAAGCCCGGCAACAAAACCAATCAGGCAGAAGAAAAGACCCGTCGCCCCGGAAAGAACTGAATTTATAAAGAACGAAGTAAAAAAATTGGAGAAAGCCGGGGTGGTCGAGGAAATCATCTACCCGGAATGGATAGCTAACCCGGTCTTAGTAAAGAAGCACGATGGAAGCTGGCGCATGTGTATCGACTTTACAGATTTGAATAAATGTTGCCCCAAAGACAGCTATCCTCTCCCAAATTTGGACCGACTGGCAGAGGCTATCGCGGGGTACTCGGTGCTGGCCTTTTTCGATGCACATAAAGGGTATCACCAAGTGCAGATGGATGAGGCGGACAAAGCGAAAACCTCCTTCATCACAGATTTCGGAACCTTCTGCTACAAGAAAATGCCCTTTGGGTTGAAGAACGCGGGGGCCACGTATCAGAGAATGGTGGACAAACTCTTCAAGGACCAAGTGGGAAGGAACATGGAGGTATATGTCGACGACATGGTGGTCAAAAGCAGGGCTTACGGAGCTTTCCTGAACGACCTGGAGGAGATGTTCGAAAAACTAGAACGGAGCAATCTAAAGCTGAACCCCTCCAAAAGTACCATTGGAGTGGGGGCGGGGAAGTTCTTGGGTTTCATGGTGTCAAGTCGGGGCATCGATGTTAACCTAGAAAATGTAGAGGCCATAGTTAAAATGACCTCCCCCAGGTCGGTGAAAGAAGTACAGCGGTTGACAGGGTCTCTTGCGGCTCTCAGTCGATTCCTATCAAAGGGGGCAGACAGGCAGTTGCCTTTCTTCAACATTCTCAGGAGGGCCAAGGCGTTCGAGTGGTCTGGAGAATGTGAGAAGGCATTCCAAAATCTGAAAGAGCACCTTCAACAATTGCCAACTTTAAAGAAGCCACTCCCGGGGGAGGAGCTTTTTCTGTACATAGCAGCGTCCCGGGAAACGATAAGTGCCGTGCTAATCAAAGAAGAGGAGGGAAAGCAGCACCCAATCTATTTTGTTAGTCGGGCACTTCGGGGGGCAGAAACTCGGTATACTGAATTGGAGCAGTTGGTACTGGCGCTGGTGCATGCTTCAAGGAGGCTCAAACCCTACTTCCAGGGCCATCCCATAGTGGTCCTTACCAATTACCCGCTAAGACAAGTCATGTTCAAACCGGAGGCATCAGGGAGAATGATGAAATGGGCTATAGAGCTGGGAGAGTATGAAATCCGGTATGAGCCAAGAAGGGCTATCAAGGGCCAGGCCTTAGCGGACTTCTTGTTGGAATCAGAGGCAAGGATAAACGAGGAACAGAAGGTGCCTAACACTCCAGAGAATATGACCGAGGCTGAAACAGACCCGGCCTGGAAATTATATGTGGACGGATCGGCACACTCGGGGGGCAGCGGAGCGGGAGTACTGTTGATCAGCCCGGAAGGGAAGGAATATCCCTACGCATTCCAATTCACTTTCAAAACAACCAACAATGAAGCCGAGTACGAAGCTTTGATCGCGGGATTAAGGTTGGCAAAGGAAATGGAAATCAAAACTCTCACGGCACATAGTGATTCCCAGATCGTGGTGCGGCAGGTAAAGGGAGAGTATGAAGCCCGGGAAAGGAGCCTGCAAAAGTACTTGGAAGCGGTGAAGCCTCTGATAGCCGGGTTTAAAACTTTCAACTTGGTTCAAGTTGCCCGGGAGAAGAACAGTAAAGCAGATGTTTTGAGCAAGTTGGCTTCCTCAGAATTGAAACCGGAGCCCGACCAAAAGCTGTACTTGGAGGTACTAGGAAGAAGGAGCTACCAGGAGAACGATCAAGTGATGCTGGTGAACGAGGAAGAATCCTGGATCACGCCCATGCGGGCGTACCTAGAAGAAGGAACCACCCCGGAGGATAAGGCTCAAGCCCGGAAGCTAAGAGTTAAGGCGCCTAAGTATGTGATCCAGGGAGGGGAGCTGTACAAAAAAGAGTATCTCCAGCATTTGCTAAAGTGTGTAGAAAGGTCGGAAGGCCGACACCTCATCCGGGAAGTGCACGAGGGATCTAATGGGAGCCACCAAGGGGCTCGCACCTTGGCCAAAAAGATCTTAAGGCTGGGGTATTACTGGCCGACGTTGTTCAAAGATGCGGAAGAGCATGTACAGAAGTGCTTGGCATGCCAGACATTTGCCCCGCTAATCCATGTTCCCCGGGAGGAGTTAATCGGAGTCATAGGAGCTTGGCCGTTCAGTAGGTGGGGAATTGACTTGGTGGGACCATTCCCGACTGCCCCGGGAGGAGCCAAGTACTTGATTGTGGCGATCGATTACTTCAGCAAATGGGTGGAGGCAGAACCACTCACCAACATACGGGGACTAACCTGTGTTAAGTTTTGCTGGAAGAACATCATTTGTCGATTCGGCATCCCGAAGATTATAGTCACAGACAATGGGGCGCAGTTTGAGAATGATCCTTTCAAATCATGGTGTGTCAAGTACGGTATAGAGCAGAGGTTGACGTCTGTATACCACCCTCAGGCGAATGGGCAAGTGGAAGTTACCAACCGTACCATCATCAAAGGATTAAAAACCCGCTTGGAAGGTGCGCGGGGAAATTGGATTTGGGAGTTGCCCAGTGTTCTTTGGGCCCACCGGACTACAGAAAGCTCGGCTACCGGGGAATCCCCATTTGGTTTGGTGTACGGGTCGAAGGCGGTGATACCCGCGGAAATTGGGATCCCGAGCCCCCGGACTCAATACCAGCGCCCGGAAGAAGAAGACGATGGACGGCGCCTTGACTTGGACCTCCTGGAAGAAAAGCGAGAGAATGCGGCACTTCAGGAAGCCAAGGTGAAGGAGCGAGTAAAGGGGTATTATGACAGAAGGGTGCGGAAAGAAGCTTTCGTCCCAGGGGATTGGGTAATGAGGAGAAACGATAAGAGCCGCCAAGCCCCGGAGGGCAAACTTGCACCCAACTGGGAAGGCCCATACAAGGTAAAGGAAGCATACCCGGGAGGGAGTTATATGCTGGAGGACAAGCAGGGGAAGGAAATCCCCAGAAGATGGAATGTAGCGAATTTAAGAAGGTTTTACGGGAAGTAGAGTACCCCGCATCGTACCTTAGCTACTAAGGCATAGATATGCCAGGCATGGATATGCCCCGCCCGGAAGCATGAACATGCCCGGAGAAATACCCCGACGTTTGGCCTCGTCCCGGGTTTAGAAAGGAAGATTTGTAAAAAGGGACCCATGGGTAGCTCCCATTTGGGTGCCCCGCTAGAATGGACCCGGAGCTTGAATGAAGCCTGGGAATCAAAGAATGTAATGTTTGCAGGGAAAAGTTAATGAAAAGGGTCTTTTCGAAATACAATTTTATTCAATCCTTTAAATTACAAATCGCATGAACATGCGGTCATAGTCATTGTAGGACAATTACATAAGCATTTTACATACAAGTGCCCCTACCTATGTACTATTATACCCACTTGGGACCTGACCCGGAAGCACCCTCAGGGTTACCCGGGCGGAAACCCCCTCCAAAGAAGTGTGAGGACAGGAGATCTTCGGCAAAGCGGGCATTCGGGGCTTGATTCCACGCAAGCTCCTCTTCCAATTGCGCGACGTCTTCTTCATTCAATTCGGGGATAGGCACAACCACGGATCCCTCTGGAAGCGGCTCCGCCAGGCGCATTCTCCTTACCCCGGCAGAAGTAACAAACCTATACTTAGGAAACATGACCGCTGCACTTTTACCCTTCTCTTCCCGGCTAATACGAGTACCCTCGGCGGTCTTAACCCCCTTTGTGGTGACTCCAGAGTCGGAAATATCCCGGATACGTCTTATCCGACGTGCCACCTCTTCCGGGTCAATGGATACAGTCATGTCTTTGTACCTTTTGTACGCCACATCCACCTCCACTCGGGCAGGGACTCGGCGAAGGCTAGAGGGATAGGGCTCAGCTTCTCCCGTGGCTATCTTATTATGCCATTCAACGACATCCAAATAGGCCTTATGATTAGGAGCTCCCTCACCAAACTTCTTTGGGTTAGCCACCATGCGTTCCATCGTCCTACGAACCCCGGCTGGAATATCGGTAAGAGGAGACACCCCAACTAAGCCATTCTTGAGACCCAAAAGGTGGTAGGATAGCCGGGTGATTAGTAGAGCATCTTGGAGGACCCTATTCCTATGAGTAAGGGACCGATTCTCATTCTCAAAGTCGCAGAGAAGCCGGTTCTGAGCGGAGCGGGTTTCCAATGTCCTAAGCTTTTCATGCGCCCGCTCTAGTTCACCCCACACCATGCCTAGCTCCTTGGTAGTGCGATGCTGGGAGTCGTCGTGAAGGGCTTGCAGCTCAGCGATGGTCTGGTGGGAATTCAGGGCTTCCCGCATATGATCGGAGGCAAGGTCGAAGCACTGGTTCAACGACCCAAACTTGGTTTCAACGGCCTTAAGAAACGCCACCAGCACCCGGATCGACCCAAACTCTTGAAGGAAGCATTCCAATCCCGCCTCAGCTAATGCCCGGTTAGCCTGGTCGCCTCCAAACCGCCAATGAGCTAGCTTCCTTTGAAGGAAAGAGCATTGGAGGCACCCAGCGCGGGGGAGAGAGAAGTAGGTACCGGAAGAACTACTAGGATGAGGGAAAACATAAGGCATGGGCCCACGCGGGAGAATTTCCTCTAGGGGACGCTCAGACTACAAAAGATAGTAACTTCATTAAAGGGTAGAACTTATATTACTCAAAATGGGCACCAAGGCCAAGTTCTACATATGCCTCCCGGGGAGGAAAATTACAAAAAACTTAAAAATTACAAGAAAATAAAATAACTAGAGTAGAGTTATACATTGTCTTCAGCAGAGTTCCCCTTCCCCGGAATGGTGTGAGCCCTCTCAAACCGCCTCTCCAACTCCACGAGGTCCTCGGTGCTCCACTCCGGGCCAGCATAGGCAGGGGCATCCACTGAAGGTTCATCAGCGGGCCGCTCGGGAAACCCTACCTTCCGCACGGCCTTTCGGGACTGATACAGCAGATCATCTTGACCCGCGCCCAGACCGACTCGGCAGTCGCCCTCCTGATCGTGGACCGCGCGGTATCCAAAGTTGTCAGGTACCGCACAATATTCATAATAATTCTCCGACCAGTGAGGCGTCTCCGGGACTACCCCATAAGCATTAAAGCTTTCCGGGCCGGGGTCAGGGAAGGCAGCCTCGCCTATCTCCGGTTGCTTGGCCTTCTTGATATCCGAGGCGGAAGGGATCCGGGAGGACATCCTCAAAGACTCCCACAGTTGGGGGACCAGGCTTTTCAAGTTCGCATCTTGGAGGGATCTCCAGCGATGGTTCAGCAGGTCGTTCGCCTTGGGGCGATAGTAGGAGGCTTGGGCTTCCAAACGAGCGGGCCCCGGAAGCCAACCCCGCAAACTGCGGTACATCTCATGGCAGGCGACCGCGCTTGCCGCAGCTGCGATATCTTCAAGCCTTTGATCAAAGGCGGCGGAGTGAAGAACCTTCTGGGTCACAGCATCCAGGGCTTCAAGTTGTGCCTCTTTCTTCTCCTTCTTGAGGGAAGAGTATTTTTTCTCCACCTCGGCAAGCTTCTTCTCCTTATCCGCCAGCTTCTTCTCCCTTTCAGCCAGCTTCTTCTGAGACGCCTCCAGCCGGGCCTCCAGGTCGTCTCGTCCGGCCAACCTCTCCCGGGTATCTCGGAGCTCCTTCTCCATCGTGGCAAACAATCCGGCGCTGTATTTGGAATAGCCCCGATTTAGCGCCTCGGTAAACTGGGCGTCTGCAAGGAGGGAATCCGAGAAGGCGATGCTCTGCAAAACGAGACATGAAACTTAGGAAAGAAGTGGATCAAAAGGATGGGTGAAGAACAAAGCTAAAAGAATGGTTACCCCTTCTTTTTCTTCCGAGATAGTCTCAGAAGCAGCGGCCCGCGGAGAAGCATCCCGAGGAGGAGGAGGAGGGAAGTCCTGAGTCCTTTGGCGAGAGGGAGGAGGCGACCCGGATAGCTCGCCAGGGGGCGGCCGTTTGAATCTCGAGCTTGCCCCGCCGCTATAGGTCGGATGCTGAATGAAGGACCGGCGTCCGGGTGTAGGCGATGAGCCAGGAGTAGAGCGGACCTCAGAAGATGGCCCGGAAGAGTTCTGTTGACGAGACCGCGGCGGCGCGCGGGCCTTCTGGGGTATGATGGCAGGATTCTCGATCGGAGGTGGTCCGGAGGCCATTTGCTGAGAAGGAGCCGGGGGATCCGGATGAGTATCCCTGGCTTGAACATTGTCCCCGGAAGGCTTATCAGTGTAAGCCATGACCTCCGCGTATAAGGTAGGTTGAGCTGAAATTAAGCAGACAGTGAAGTGAGACCATGAGACATATAAAAAAAAAGGTTTGATTTAACTCCCGAGGAAGATGGGAAATAAAAGCCTTAATGGGCACCTCCATCTGGCCACACCGCAGAGATGCGCGGGAGCGTGAAGAGGTCGCGGGGATAGATCCCGCGAGGCCAGAAATAACCCGCATTCCCGTTCTTATAGAAGGCGTCCATATCTAAGGGGGAGAGGCGAAGAAGGTTGTGGTCACTGGCAATAATGGGCGGGAGGTTGTGGAGAGGTTTCTTGTCCTCGGGAGCAGGAGAGTCGTTCCAGGCGGGCATAGGGTACACCTGGGCGTCACAAAGGAAGAAACCCTTTGAAAGATATCCTTTGGCGGACTTGGGGTTTAGAGAGAATGAAATCCTTTAGGCCGGTACGAATGGTGAAAGAAAAAACGCCCGGGAAGGACGCGTGCGGCTTCCGCAAGGCATAGAAGGAGCGGAAGAGCAAGAGAGAACCGGGAACGGCGCACCGGGCGCAGTTAAGCAAGAAGGCCAGGATGAGGACCACCCCGTTAGGGTGCAACTGGACGGGGGCTACGTTATAGAATTGGAGAATTTCAAGGAAAAGAGGAGGGAAGGGCAGGCTAAGCCCATATTGAAAATGGATCCGCGGGATACAGGAAGCCTCCCGCTCGGAGACTCCTGGAGGAAGTTTAGAAAGAGAGGCATTCAAGGGAAAGGGAATAAAGGAACGCTTGGCTAAATCCAAGACATCCCTATGTAAAGAAGGAGAGTCCCCGGGGACATCATAAAATTTGATACCCACCGGGCGCACCCCGTGAGTGGGCCCCCGGGGAATGTCGTCACCGCCTTCCTCGCCGAACTCCTCATTCTGATCCTTGCGGGGATGATGAGGATGCTCGACTAGGCGCGAACCCACCCCATCCGAGGCCGACGCACCCGGGGCGACGGGCCCCCGGGGCGTACTAAGAGCTTCGGAAGAGGTGTCCGGGGAGGAAATCACGTTATCAGCGGCCCGGAATCGGGCCTCAAACTGATTTTGAACTCCCTCGGTGTCCAAAGAAGAATTGGAGAGAAGCGGGGAATCCATGAGGAGGAGGAAAGAATAGGGAGTTAGGGCTTACTTGGTTGAAAACGCGAGGGAGCAAGTAAGCAGAGCGTCTGGAGAGATTTTGCAGAAAGTAACTTGTGAGAAGGGGGGTTATGCCCCTTATATAGGCGGATGAATAGGAATCGCCACCTCAAAAGGAGGAAAAGCAATGATGACACGGTGAACGAGGTACTGATCAATGCAGAAGGGGAAAAGGCGGCGTTGTCAGAAACCAATTTTAACACGAATGGGCCCTACCAAGAGTAACTTCAGGAGAAGGTTATGAGACCAGTTCCCCGCATTACGGAAACCCGGGCGACTGGTCTGGAGGGCTAGTGATATTACCGGCCCAAGGGCCTACTGGGCCGGTAATAGGATCCATGGCCCAGCGCCAAAAGGGCGGTGCCTTTCCCGCTAGGGGGCACGTCCGGACAAGAAAGAATGACGGACGGGGACAAAGGAGAAGTGGTCCTGCACCTTATCTCAAGCAGGCAAGCTCGGCTATAAATACTAGTCTTAAACAGTGAACAAGGTATGTGACTTATATCTCTCTACTTTATATTGAGAGCACCTTCCGTACGTTTTCCTTCTCCGCTATCCCCATCTCATCATCACGCTGGAGCTTCTTCCCCGGGACGCCTCCCGGGGATTGTTTTGCAGGATTGAAGCGGGCTGATCAACGAGGAGACCCGGATAGCGTCTAATCCCGGGAGACGGGCGGATTTTAGTAGCATCAACCATGTTTCCACGCAGCAGCCAATAAATTTGTTCCAACCAACAAGAAACCAGCTACCCGAAAAAGTTCCACCAAAACTACCACCAACATGACTCGCCTCCCTTCATCATCATCGTGATCATGTACAAGACAATTTTCTAGTGTCAAGAAGCACTGAAGTACTTGCACATCAAAAGAAGATGTTATCTCTACAGATAAACATATTCTGGGCTAGCAAAAACCAAGTAAACTTATCATAGGCATCAGGCAGGGTATATATACGGTGAAGGCTGCACTATGAATCAGGATTACCTCCAGAATAATTCTAATCCTTTTTTTTTTGCAAATCAAATATGTCTATCTCATGCTACTTATCATGAATTCATGATGGGAAACAAGACAAGTGAACATAATTATATGAGGATCCATGTAGGTACATGCCGATAGACAGGAGAGATGGATAGAATACAACATGATTAATATCTCTGCTATAAGTGTAAATGAACATTGGAGAACAAGCTTATGCTGCTCCAGTTAATTCAGATATTCTGTCCCCAGAATTTGTCCTCCACCCTCTGCAAGTTATCAAAATGAGTGCAGAAAAAAAATCTAGAATTTCGTAATCACATGATGATGCAAACTAAATAGTACCTCATGAATGTAGATAATCATTGCCGTAGAAATTGATTCCATGAAATATTTTTCCAACCAGACTTTTTCCAGAATCACTGCTACTGATATGTTGTTTATATGATTGATTAATAATGATAAAATCGTGCCAATTATTGTGCATTGAGATGCTTATATGTTGTTTTATTGGCAGATGTTACACATGTTGGGAGATGGCACTGAAGAACAATGAATTGCAATATGGAGCTGTTTTTTGAGCAATTTGGAGCTAAAGGATGATGGTTGACCCTTATTCCGGAATCCTTCATGTGGCAGAGTTGTGTTTCGTTTATCGATCACTAAGTTGCTCCGTGAAGATGACCTGGACTGAGGTGAAACTAATGGAGTTTACAAATTGGGTCACTACACTCTTTTTTCCCACTGGATTTTTAATGAGGTAGTGATATATATTCACCACACAAGAGGAGAACTAAAGCTGCCAAGATGATCTTCTCAAGCTGAATTAAGTTGGTGAAGAATTCAGCCACGAAATCCTACTTGGATTAGGATTCAGAATCCTATTTTACTTTTATTTGGCAGATTTAGCCTTTTGGGAAAAAGAAGTTGGACGGCCAAAATAATTAGCCAGAATTTGGATTGGCCAAAATAATTAGTTAGGAAATAAATTAGGTTTCTATTTTGGAATGTGAACAGACTTAAAAGGCAATATATATACTGCAGTCTTTTTTTTTTTGCGAAAAGAAAGAGAAGAGACAGCCGTAGGAGACTGAACAGAAGCCGAAACCTTTGATCTAAATTTGGAGATTTTCTTCTATTTTCAGATTCCGAAAGAGATAAGTCTTGGAAGTGACCGTCACTATATAGTGACCAGGGATTGGACTGCAAATAAAGAAATTAGAGTTAAAACTCGTGGGTCGACCCGACCCATCGTCCGACCCGGCGCGTGTGGAATCACTCGCCATATATTACCATTCCCAATTTCTAATTTCAGAAAACCCAATTTCTCCCACGACTCCAATTTTCAGAATCTTTACAACCGCCAGCGAAGCAGCGACGCATCGCCGTAACCAGATGGGCTCTCTGTTCGGCCGTCGAGGCGAGCAGCCCGTACTCCGGCGGCACGTAGTATTTAATTGCGCAGTTCTTCACCGATTAGAGTTGTACACGGCGGTGGTAGATTCACCGGATCGGAGCTGTACATCCTCTACCTCCGCTTTTTTTTCTTCCTCCTCCTCATCTTCTTCTTCGTCAAGCTCAATGACCGAGTAATCCGAATCGGTCATCTTACCCTTCTCCATCTCTGAATTTCGTGTTTTTAGGTGGTGTGATCGAGGATCTGCACTGCCAAGGACGGAGAAGCCGTGGGGGCAAGTGGGGGTGGAGGAGCTTGGTGGAGTTGACTCGCCGGAGGTACCTGTACCTCTCTAGCTTGGAGGTCTTGCTTAAATCCGACGGCGATAAGGAGGCAATTTTTACCGACTTTCTCCCTCTGCAAATACACTGGCGCCGGCACATTAATCCCTAATTCAAGCGGAATCTGCTCACTTCATCATCGGTAAGCCTTTCATTAAATTTGTTGGTTAAATATGGTGGAGAAAGCTGAAATTCCGTATGTTAGGTCATGTATGTCTTCTGCACATAATGTGTTCGACAAATTGCGTCTGTTGTAGAACTGACTTAGCTACTATTATAGAATGTTGTTTGAGTGTTCCTACTTCCTTTAATGTTGTTTGAATGATTCAAGCTATTTAGCGTATGTTTTAATCTAAATAGTGTACTTTTATTTGCTTGTATGTTGTTAGGTAAAACCGGAATGTTTTAGCGTAAAAAGACCACCTTTTATAAGTAATGTTTAAAACTATTTTGTGTATGTTTTAACCTAAACAATGTACCTTTTATTTGCTTGTATGTTGTTATGTAAAACCGGGATCTTTTAGCGTAAAAAGACCACCTTTTATAAGCAATGTTTCAAGCTATATTGTGCATATTTTAACCTAAACAATGGACCTTTTATTTACTTGTATGTTGTTCTGTAAAACCACGATGTTTTAGCATAAAAAGCCTACCTTTTATAAGTAATGTTTCAAGTTATTTTGTGTATGTTTTAACCTAAACAATGTACCTTTTAATTGCTTGTATGTTCTGTAAAACAAGGATCTTTTAGCATAAAAAACCTACCTTTTATAAGCAATGTTTCAAGCTATTTTGTGTATGTTTTAACCTAAACAATGTACCTTTTATTTGCTTGTATGTTGTTCTGTAAAACCAGGATGTTTTAGCATAAAAAGCCTACCTTTTATAAACAATGTTTCAAGCTATTTTGTGTATGTTTTAACCTAAACAATGTACCTTTTAATTTCTTGTATGTTGTTCGGTAAAACCAGAATGTTTTAGCATAAAAAGCCTACCTTTTATAAGCAATGTTTCAAGCTATTTTGTGTATGTTTTAACCTAAACAATGTACCTTTTATTTGCTTGTATGTTGTTCTGTATGTTTTAACCTAAACAATGTACCTTTTATTTGCTTGTATGTTGTTCTGTATGTTTTAACCTAAACAATGTACCTTTTATTTGCTTGTATGTTCTGTAAAACCATGATGTTTTAGCATAAAAACCTACCTTTTATAAGCAATGTTTCAAGCTATTTTGTGTATGTTTTAACCTAAACAATGTACCTTTTATTTGTTTGTATGTTGTTCTAACGTTTTAGCATGAAAAGCCTATTTTTTGATAAGCAATGTTTCAAGTTAATTTGTGCATGTTTTAACCTGAACCGTGTAACTTTTATTTGCTCATATGTTGTTATGTAAAACCTGAACGTTTTAGCATAAAATGTCTACCTTTTGTAAACAAGGTTTCAAGCTCTCCTAGGCATGCATGACTTACTAGTGGTTTGGATATATAGTTTACTGTACACATTTGATTAGTCTATATAAAAACTTTGTGATTAGGCCTTTTGGAATGATATTCTGATTGGTAAGAATGTTCTCATTAATGTGTAGGTAAAAAGTACCTGATTAATCACACTGGAGGGTTCAAGAGGCAAAAAAAAAATGGTGGGGTCTACAACCTCTCAAAAACAGCTGCATATAGCTTTTCAATTTTCATATAGTGATTATGACTTTTCTTCCCAAGCGCACGCGCGTGATTTTTTAACTTTTAGGAAATTGCAAGTAAGGACTTGCGTGTCTTTTAATTAGATGTTATTTACTATATTTGTAATGTAGTCCCTGGTCACTATATAGTGACGGTCACTCAGGAGACGGACTCTTTGGAAAGATAGCAATTTTGGTGAATTCTTCTCCATCTTTTTATTAGATAATTATATTATGCTTTCTTATTATATCCTTGTTTGTTTTGCTAGTTTTATTATGAGTAGCTAATTTAGTTATCGGCTGGATTGACTGAATTGATTCATGAAATTGTGAGGATTGAATTGGGCTTAACAATTATCTATGTGAATTCTCTGTTGATTACTGTTTAAATTTGATGCCTGCTGAATTAAGCTCGATCACCTTGATGCATGCTAGGCTAGGGCTAATAAAAGTGGCAAATTTCTTGTGAAAAACAGATAACTGATACAGACTGTAATAACAAGAAAGTAATCAACTGAGTAGATGATCGTTCATAGCGAATACTGGAACGATTATCTAAATTAGGTCTCCTTGGTTTTAACCTGTAATTTAATGAGTTTAGCAAATACTTGCTCGTTGATGGGTAATAAGAGGGGATTTTAGGGGTTCAGCAAATACTTGCCTCTATATAACTAATTGATTTGCATGAGATAATTTACCTATAGCCGATGATCAATGAATGAATCAACGAGGTTAATCTAATCCGATTGCATTTTATATATTTTCCTTTGTGTTTAAATTCACTGTTTTCCTAGTTGATAGAAACAATTCTTCAAATTTAAGGCGTGCTTGCTAAATCGAAAATCGTTGGTAGGTTAAATTAAAAGATTTTGCTCCGTTCCTCATGGGATCGACCCTGCTTTCCTCTGTACTAAGAATTCTATATTCCTTGAGATTGCAAGTTTATTTTGGTGTGTCAAACGACGCCCACCAGCTACCAAGTAGAAGCTTTAAGATGGATCGAACCCACTCCAAAGGTGCATTTGGACCAGGACTATGAGGATTTGAGAAATCATATGTCATCAGAGAGAAACCATTCACTTTTTTTTTTTTTTAATTTGAAACCACCAAGGTGGGGGATTTTTATAGCTTTCCCAAGCTTCATTAAAATAAAAAGGTTGTTACAATGATAATAGACTAGTGACAAAAACTAGGAAACTAGTACACTTCTCCTTCCGTGAGATTGATACATGAAAAACTCATTGAGATCTAGAAAACCACCCCTGGAGCACCTACCCCTTGGTGTCCTTCAACCCTGTGGTATTCAGATTACAAGCCAGAATTCCATAGTCAAGCTGAAAGAAGGTGAAGTGTGACTATTAAGTGACTGAAAACAGAAGAGTGCCTATACAAAATATGCTTCCTGTGTTCAGAGAGTGCAATTTAGGCCTTTATCCTTCTGGAGTGAGGAAGAAATTGATCAGTGAGCTAGTGAGAAGAGTCTGTGAGAATGCTCATCGTTTTATTCATCTGTTTAGGCAGGTCCCATTGCTCTTTGGATTCTGATGGTGGGTAGCTGCATAACATCCCCCATGAGTGCTTTCCTGATTGAAATTGGGAGAGGTTGTTGCAGTAAGAGTGTGTGAGGTGTTTGAGCAGTTTCATGCGCTGTGATGTTTTGCTCCCTGAAGATGTGCTGGAATAAGATGGGAAGGTGTGCTGCCAGCTGTTGAATCTGCCAGAGGTCTCTTTCCAATCTCCATGGAGGAGACATCTCATTTTTGATCATTCTTATAACCTGCAAAGAGTCAGACTCAACAATAAGTGGAAATACAGATTTTTCCACACAACAGATTAAACCACAGAGACAAGCTTGTAACTCAGCAGACAAAGGGTCCCCAGTTATTGAAAGAACTGATGATCCAATGTGTATCACTTGTCCAACATTGTCTCTGACCACATAACCAGCAGATGCATAGTTTAGTGGTGGGCAAAATGCATCAGAATTGAGTTTAAAACCAACATCAGGAGGCTCCCATTTATAGCATCTAATCAGTTTAATTCTTGGGATTTTCCTAATTGGCAATAATCCTCTCTCTGCTAAACTCTCAGTGTCTGGTTTTATAATCTGAGGATGGATTGTGAAAATAGCAGTAATGTAAAACAAAATTTGCTTCTTCATTCCAATGATGGATGGTTTAGTGCCCTCAAAATTAAACTTGTTTCTGGTAATCCAAATAATCCAGATAATAATACCAGGGATAATATGAAACAAGTTATTTTTTGTTTTTGAAAATATTGAGACAGACCAACACCAAGAAATAGCATCAAATAAGTGAGGAAAAGATAAGGATGGAATTTCTAGAATGTTAAACATTTCCTGCCACATAGGTAAAGCTATACTACATGTATGAAAACAATGGTCAAGGGATAGTTGACAGTTACAAAAATTGCATTTAGAAGCTAAATTGAAACCCATCCTTTTGAGAATGTCATCTGTTGGCAAGAAATTGTTTATCATTTTCCAAAGAAGTACAGAAATCTTAGGAGGGAGTAGAGGGTTCCATACCTTTGTTAGAGAATAGCAGACTTCCCTTTTTCTAGCTAATGTTAGATATGCAGAGGAAACAGTAAACTTACCTGTGACTGCTGGCTCCCAGATTAGCTTGTCTTTCCTGTCAAAAACAATAAAATGTTTTTCCAATTCAAGAATTATGAGACTAGACAGACCAGTTCTTAGTTGTTGCAATAAGAGCACTTTATTCTGATGGAATTGTGCTATTGTTAGGTCTGGGAAAGGGTGTTCTTCATTGCTAGACCATAGATCAGCTAGAAAACCTTTCCCTGTCCAATTGGAGTTCCAAAAGCTACAAAGACCATTTCCTACAATGAGCCTAGTCTTACTTTCAGCCAACAATGTAATTGCCTTTACTCTCTTCCAAGGATCAGAAGTTCTATAAGACTGTGGTAATGACCAAATGAATCTGGCCCATAGAGTTTCACCCAGCTGTAATTTCCAGAACAGTTTAATGGAAAAACTGTCAATGATGGTGTGAAAATCTCTAAAGCCAAGTCCATTCTGATTGACTGGGAAACATAATGAAGACCATGTTCTCCAGTGTCTTTTAGGGACTTTCTGGTCATTCAAGCCCCATAAGAAGTTGGCACAGATTGATTCCATGACTTCTATCATGTGCTTAGTAGGAGCCATAACACACCAAGTGTGCTGTGGAATGGAAGCTAATACATGCCTAATCAAAATGATTCTACCTGCCATATTTAACCATTTGTTGTTCCATTTTAGTACCTTAGCACTTAATTTCTCAACTAATGGTTGAAAATATATGTTCATTTTGATGCCTTTAAAAATTGGCACACCTAAATATTGGAAAGGAAAATTTCCTTGAGACATAGAGGTAATGTTTCTAATCATTGCAATTCTCAAAGAGCTAGTTTTCCTGCCCACATAAAATGCACTTTTACTGAAATTCACTAGCTGACCAGATGCAGTTTGATAGTGCTCTAGAAAAGTAACTAAGTTGGTTAGAGATTTTTTTGTTGCCTGTATAAATATGACAGTATCATCAGCATAGGAGAGATGTGAGACATCTACAGCTCCTAGGGGCAATTTAAATCTATCAATCCAACCCAGTTGAAACATATGCTTGAGACCTCTATTTAACAGCTCAGTGATAAAGTTGAAAAGAATTGGAGATAGGGGGTCACCCTGTTTCAGGCCTCTGGATGGTTTGAAGAAACCATACGGTGAGCCATTGATTAACACTGAAAACCATGCTGAACTGATGTTCCTTAAAATAACAGTAACTAGATGACCATGGAAACCATATTTAAGTAACAAGGAATTTAGCATTGGCCATGATACTCTATCAAAAGCTTTGGACATATCTAGTTTGAGTATAGTGTTTAAGCTCTGTCCAGGTTTGTCTAATAATCTAACCAATTCCTTCATAATTAGTATATTATCAGAGATTTCTCTTCCTTCAATGAAGGCAGATTGTTCCTCTGATATGCATTTTTTGATTACAGGTTTCAGCCTATCTGCAATGAGTTTTGAACAGATTTTATTTGAAAAGTTTGATAGGCTAATTGGTCTGTATTCAGCAAAGCAAGTTGGAGTTTGCACCTTTGGGATAAGCGTAATTAGTGTGCTGGAAAAAGCTTTGGGCATCGGGACTCCACACAGGAATTCCTTGACTGCAGTCAATAAATCCCATTTAATGATATCCCATGTTGCCCTATAAAATTTTCCATTAAAACCATCTGGTCCAGATGCACTAAACTCCCCTAGATTGAAGACAATATTCTTTAGTTCATCCATTTCCACTGGTCTAAGAAGATCAGTGTTGTCTTCATCTGTAATTATGTTAGGAATATAACTTAAGAAATGAGAGAGATCGTGTCCTGTTGGGTCAATGTTATCATCAGTGAGAAGATGCTTATAGAAAGTAGCAGCTGCTACTCCTATTTGCTCCTGATCACTGATCCATTGGTTGTCTCCTACATTAATTTTGTTAATTCCTAGTCTAGCCTGTTTGTCCTTTACACTCTGATGAAAAAACTTTGTATTATTGTCCCCATTTTTAAGCCAATGATATCTAGATTTATGTTGCCAGAAGATCATTTCTTGATGAAGCAGGGATGTGTGTTCAGAGTGTAGGGCAGTTAGGGCTAGAAGGTCATCTGTGAGTGCTGATTGATCATACCTAGCTTCTAGATCAGCAAGTTGTGATTCAATGGTCTTTATCTTGTCGAAGATATTTCCAAAGGTCACTTTATTCCAAGCAGTAAGATGTGTTTTGAGCCTTTTTAATTTGATAGAGAATCTCAGCATACCTTGCTCTTCCAGAGGAATTGCCCAGTTTACTGAGATTTCTGTTAAAAAGGATGGGTTCTCAATCCACATGTTCTGAAATCTGAAAGCTCTAGGATATGATTTTTCATTTATCTGAGTATCCAGCAAGAGAGGGTTGTGGTCTGATGGGGGTCTACCTAAGACCTGCACAGTTGAGAGGGGATATTTTTGAAACCACTGTGAATTTGCTAGGGTCCTGTCTAGCCTCTTTGCTACCTTGTGAATGAGTTTTCTACCATTAGTCCAGGTAAGAGGGTTTCCTACTGTGTTTATCTCACACAGGTTGTTGGAGTTAATGAAATTGTCAAACTCTATTATTCCATTTATTTCTGGGGAAGAATTCCCTTTGTATTCAGAGAGTGATCTAATTACATTAAAATCTCCAGTCACTAAACATGGTAATGTATTTGAAAATGTAACAGTTAACAAGTCAAACATCTTTTTTCTCTCAGTTCTATCATGGAAACCATATATAGCAAAAATGTCAAAGGCCAGGGAATCAGATAAATGAGTTACATGTAAATGTGTAAATTGATCATGTTGTAACATCAAAGATCCTAGAAAATCATGTCTAAGAAATATCCATGTCCTTGAATCAGAAGAAGAGAAAGCAGTTTGAAAACCTAGTTGATTTTTAAAATGGTCAATGTTATCAATTTTTTGCTTGGTTTCAATAATACTTAAAATTGAGATTTTGTTAGTTTTTACAATATTCTGCAATCTCAACAAAGAATTATTGATACCTCTAGCATTCCATGTTAAAAGCTTAACATTCATTGACAACATTTGTTTTTGCTTTAGCACGAGTAGTGACATTAGGAGTTTTAAAAAAATTCCTAACATCTTGATTGAGTTCAGAGGTACCTGATGTATCAGTCTGAGGGAGAGTAACTGTCATCCTTTTCTTGCCTGTGAGAGTATTGGTTTTCTTGGATGGTACAGGTTTCTCCACCTCAACTGTCTGATTTTCCGGAGCTTTAACATCAGGGGCAGTAGATGTGTCTGAGATAATTTGCAGCCCCTCAGATAGATGGTGTTCTTCTGGTTGGACATTTGTTTCAGTTTGTTGAATGGGGTCTGAGCTCATCCTTGCTTCCTCTAAGATTGGATCTTGTATTGTGTTTGATGAGGAAGCCTCGGTGTTGGTATGATCTGTATGAAGAGAAAGGGATTTCCACACAGGAGTGGACATTTCCACATGAGAGGGAGCTGCAGTACCCTCATTAGTTGCATTCTCCTGAGCCTCAGTCCTGATTTCCTCATCTTGTATTACAGAAAATTTGGAAGAGAGGCTAATATGAAAATCTTTGAATTCCTTGGTGAGGAGCTCTCTGTTGGCTTGTTTGGGAGAGGATGTTCTGTTTTCCTTCAGAAGGATATCATCAGTAGTTTTCCAGTTTTTCCTGGATGCTTTGTTCTGAACTTCTACCCATTTAATTGTTGGAGGGAGCATGCCTGCTGGCACCCATTCCAGTTGCTTCAAAAGAAGCATATCCTGATCATTGGAAGAGTCCTCTTTAAGGTTAAGAGTGTCTGGAGCATCCATAAACTCTTGGTCATCTTCTTCAACCACTATTGGGAGTTTTCCCAATTGTTTCTTGGATAGTTTCACAGGTTCCACAGTCTTTGAAGAAGAAGGCAAGGTTTTGTTTTGGGTCGGTTTGGGCTTGTTAGCTGCTGGTTTCTTGGCATTCATAGCTGCTGGTTTGTGTATCAGTTTGTTGGCTTTAGGTTGGAGTTCTTGGGTAACTGGTCTATCATGCTTTTCCTTTTCAGAGTCATGAGTAGAGCATTCACCTATTTTGTGACCTATTCTTAAACATTTAGTACAGTAGGAAGGATGCTCTTCATATGAAATCTTATACCATTTGTGCACAGTTTTAGAACCCAGTCTAACTCTATCAGGAAATTGACCAGTTAAATCCATTTCCACACAAATCCTAGCAGCTGAAGGCCTAGTGAGGTTCTGAGTTGGTGGGTCAGCAAAAATCAAAGTTCCCAATCTGCTAGCTATCAAGGGTATGTAATCATAATCTAAAGCAAAAGCAGGTGGGGATTCAACAGTCAACCAAATTGGAACTAAAGGAGGTTCTTCATTAACATCAAAGTATCTGGTCCATTTAAGTACCTTCATAATTGAGCCTCCGATATTCCAGTTCCTTTTAATCCAGCATCTCTGAATGTCCTCATCGTGGTGAAACTTGATGAAAATGTTGTTGTTGTCCAGAGAAGTGATTGTTGCCTCGCCTAGAAAGCCAATTTTCTTGAACTGGTGTCGAATGAAAGATAGCGCTGGTCTCCCGCCCTGGAATTTGCCGACCAGATGCTTGTTGAAGGGTTCCGACATGATGTCGATATCTGAATCATCGAGTAAGACTGCGATCTCTCCCTTGAATTCTGTGATTGGATTGAGTTTTAGATTTCTGGATTTGGGGAGTAAAGCATCCCTGAAAGAGGGTGGTTGCGGTAGGGCTGGTTGTGGTTGTAACGGAGGAGGGTTTGCCGGATTTCCACCACCCGGAGGCGGTAGAGCCGCCATAGATGGCGGCGTTCAGCAGGAAAGACGATAAAAATCTAACCGTTATCGTCGGAATAGTGTCAAATAGTGTTGCGGAACGGCAATAAATGTAACTGTATTGGGGGCGCGTGAAGTTATTCGAGGAGAGAGGTCAGAGCGAAAAAATTCATGTAGACAGCTTGAGAGAAACCATTCACAACAGAGCTCAAGCTCGATAGATCTTCTGGCCCGAAATCATGAGGCTGCAGTGTCCACAGTCCCATTTTTTATGCAGAAACAAATAATCTCACTGTTTATATACTCATTAAATTAACCAAATAAGCATCACTCAGGTAACTCTTTGATTTTGCAATCTGGATTCAATTTCAAATAATGAACACAATTGAACCAAACCAAGCTCCAAAAACCCAAAATTAAATACGAACTACAAAAAGGGGGGAATATGAAATTAAACAACAGCTATAGAAGATCGATCAATTTTCATGGATACCTGAATCAGAGCAGAATCAATCGTCAACACCCGTTGCCGCAAATTGAGAGCGAAAACAAAACAAATGTTTTCTAAAAACCAATTTGAATCAACAATATCAACATTTTGGTTTCCTGAAATCAACAATTCGGGAAAATCAACAGGATATTTCAACTGTTCTTGCATCTAAAACGCCGGGAAGACGGTGGGCTCGCAGCAGAGCAAAACGGAGTCAGCGACAGAGCAAGTGCTGTCGGAGAGGATGGTGAGATTTTACGGCGGCGAAACCTGCTCGGGGATCACGGTCGGCGATAGTGATCCACTAGGCTCGGAGCAGGATATCGCCGCCGGAGTCAGTGAAGATGGTGTCCACGGTGTGGCGAGGTTAGGCATGGCAAGTGGCACAACAGGAGAAGTTTTAAAAAATTGAAAAATCCAAATTAGTAAAGTTATGTCTTCCCTTTCCCAAACACCGAAAACACTTTCCCAAACCAAATCTGACTGCCACCCCATCACCGCCTACTCAGCCTAAGGTCCAAAAACCATCATAGGCCTCATTTTCCAGCCCAATCTTATGGCCCAGAAAGCTGGCTCAAATAATATTAAAGAACTCGAAAGTAACGTACACTATTTGTAAGTTTATCAATTTCCGTGACGGCCACTTAGCATGTTATAATGCTTTATGAATTCAATACTATTGGATTTGCAAAGTAAATTTGTTGGTGGCATTCTCGAATTTGTTATTAACTAGTGGTTTCTGCCCGCACTACGTGCGGGCGGTTGGAAATTTGCTCCCTAGTGCTTTTTTGTTTAGTCCTAATTTTGGGCTTAAGAATTTGATCTAAGTATTTTATCTGAAATTTGTAAAACATTGGTTTAAATTAAAAGAGATTAGAGGACAACAAAAGAATAGAGAGAGTTTTTATTTAACAAAAGTACACAGAGTAGAGTTGTGAGGGCAGTGTCAATATTTTATTGGTTTTAAATACCAGAAATTAAGTATTGCTATATATGGATCGAATTGTGATATATTATAATATACTTTCTCACAGAGTTGTACTTAAAAGACTTGATTCTTCAACCCATCTAAATTAGTCTATATTGAAAATATGGGGAAACTAAAGCATTCTTTGGCTCAACAACTATGATTTTACAGAATGCCACATCCCGTACGACCAGATTCCATGCCTTGCCGCAGCAAATGGGAAGCCTTTATAAAGCATAAAGAAATCATTTCAGTTCAGTGAACTGATAAGACTGATCGATCAAATAAATGAAACCCAAGACTTCCTGGAGCCGACGTTAGCATTAGATTTCCTGGATAAGTAAAGTAGCAGGTTATATTTATAATGGGACAGGAAACCATAAAACAAAAACTTGCAACACAATGACAATTATGTCTTTTTGCTCGAGTAAAGTACCAGGTTGTATTTATAATGGGACAGAAACCATATAAAAAAAAACTTGCAACACAATGACAAGCATGAGTATCTCTTAGTTAATTATAAACATGCAACTTCGCTGCATCACCAATTCAGTACTGTCATGAAGCAAAAATGCCAGATCCAATTAATCCTTTATCACCTCTTAATCTAAGATACATGTTTGAGTTTGTACTGATATCATTGCAAAGTTGACAAGTAGTATAATATTATTTTTACTAAAAAATAAAATAGAGGTTCAAAATAAAATTTAATTAGTAAAACTGGTATCAGACCGACATCTCCAGAACTGCAAATCTGAATCAAACAACATGTAATCATAATCAAATGAAATCAAATTACAACAAACTGAAACAGTGAGGCAAAAAACAGCTGAAAACCATTTGTCTTGGAAAATGTAATATACAGGCTGTCCAAGTTTGGCAAATTTATCATAATTGTATCACCAATATATATCAAACTTCAATAAGCTCTCTTGCTTTTAAATTAACCTTTATACTGTCCTTGAAATTTTAGACCTAAAGTATACATGTCTTCATTCTAAATTTAGGTAGGAGAATTGAAACGGCACTTTAAGGTTCATCAAATCTAATCTTCAACATTTGTTTGATCTTTGACAAAATTCGATCCGAACATCTAAGATGCAATTGAAAAACTCCAAATCAAATATTTTGAAAAACACCGATATCAGTCAATCAAACAACAGGAAACAACAATTATGCCTTAATGTTTGTCGGTTTAAATATATCTAAGTTTTTGCAAAGAATTAGAGTACATGACAAGACTTTAAAGTTGAGGAAAAAAAAATCTATATCAACAAGATTGATGCATACCTGAACAAATTCCTCATGGCCCAGAGCATCTCTATATGCATGATCTTAAACCACCAAGACTCCTAGTACTGGATGATTTAGAATAGTTAAAAATCCACCTTCTCGTTCTAATTTGAACTGGTATGCTCAAACTCAGACAGTGAACCTTTTATCTGTCACAAATGCGATATCAGATATGGAAAAAATAAATGCATCATTAAAGCATTCTCTACTGCATTAGATATTCATTTGGACCAATTAACACCTTTGTTAGAGTATTATGAGCATTAAACCCACAATATTGCATCAAGATCAAATTCAAACCAGAGCTTAAAAATATTGAAAGTCTAGATAACATCGCAAACCGTCATCAAAAGAATATGCATATTAGCTAATGAAAGATTGTTATCATACAATATAATGAAATTATTGACACTCATGACTCACATAAATGACAATATATAATAAGAGAATGGCCGAACAGATTAGAAAGGAGAATGAGACTAAAATTCAATGAAACTCACCATAACCATAAGAACCAAAAAACTCCTCCAGTTTTCTAAGAGAATCCAGACCTGAAATAAAATCTCCCCAATAAACACCTAAATATATATCTTACAGTACCATAAAAAACACAAGCTGAAAAGAAAAGTGCAAATACCACAAAAACAATCACAATATGCATAAAATTCAACCTTTGGGGGATGAAGGCAGGACGTCCCCGTTCCACATTACTATCCTGAAACAAATCATGGACATGTCAACTGGATGCAGTTGTGCATGTTATCACTGTGTTGCGTGGATAATGAAAACTACCTCTTCTCCAAAGGCATCCAAGTACAGGGAAGGCCACAGAGCCTGCCAAGCAGCTATTTGAAACAAAATTGAAGTCTTTACGACAATGAATATCAAACAGTAATCTGCAACACTAAAACAAAAATATGTTTGAAACAAAATAAATTAAACAAGAATGCAATAAAAAGTCCAGAATACACTCAAGAACAAAGTAAGAGAATACATACATTAACTGGAACACTCCAATGCCAGCATAGCCCATTGCATGTCACAAGTCACAATCATGCTTCATGATTGTTCTTTGTATAATCTGTTCTTTTTAAGTTGGCTAAATTATGATTTCCGATGCCAGACGGACCACCCTATGTATGTTCACATTGACATTAGTTGGTCACCATACTGCTAAGTTTAACTTCATCTCTGCAGAAGTAAATTATAGTTTTTTATTACAACAATATCTTCTCACAAATTAAATTCTATGCTAATCAATGCAATATGAATGAATGGAAGAGGAAGATGTCCATGCCAAAGACAAAAAAGAAAACGTGAAATTTGAGCTAAGAAAAACACTCCAGGAAAAAAAATAATGAGCTAAGAAAATTACTCACATAACCACATCCAGGAATCAAAGCTCTCCCTTTTGGAATCAGAACCTTTTGTATAAAATCACAGCACACCTGAAACAAAAAAGAAGAGAACAATAATGGTACAAAAGATTGCAGATTGCAGACATTATTCGTTATAAAGTCCATTTGAGCTTTACTTGTATGAAATTTAATCTTTGGAATCAAGCTTCTTTTCTGGACTCCTCACAACCAGATTTTCTAATTCAGCTAGTTAGCCAACATTCACATAGTTATGCTAAATATAACAAGTGGTTTCAGAAACGAAAAACTGGAAAAGGAACTTCTTTTCTAACTCACAGTGGTAGTATATATGCAGAATAGTTAAAGACTCTTGAAACCCGAAGATATGTTGCTTGTGTAATGGTATTCGCCTCAGCTACCATGGAAAAGTTTTTGTTCAACGCACCTGGAGAAGCACCAAAATGGATGAAATCAAAACTGATCATCGGAAGCCTTGCATGCAAAGTAAATCAAAATTGAACCTGATATGAGAACTTGAAATTTATTGAAACACAGAATTAGATTACTTAATCTGTAAAAAAAACCATAACTCGTCAATTATAACTATAAGAATTCTCACATACCCGAGGAGAAGTTATATTGTATTGGGTAAATTAAACACCTTACATGCAAGTGGAATAAAACAGATCATATTCCAACGAAACCAGAAAAAACAAAGGTAATCGGCATATATAGCACATCTCCAAAAAGAAATTATCAATATCAGGCATATATATGCTCTGTTTAGTACAACGGAAATAAGGAGAAGGACGGCGTTGAGAAGTGTGTACAGGATGTAGAGCCTTCCAGCAACCGCTGTATGAGTCGGGTTGCTCTTTTCCGTCCACAGCTCAACCAACACCGCCTCAATCAGAAAACCCTAATTCGTGGGGCAATTGAGCCTTCTACTATAATCATATTTCAGAAGGTCAGTGAGTTTGTAAAAGTGGAACCCCAAGTGGAAGAAAAACATTGAAGAAGTGTCTGGAGTTTGGGCTTTGGAGAATGGCGCTGGTGGGGAAGAAATTGTAATTTCAGTGTGGGGAATTCTCTGAAGATTTGAGTGGAGGAAAGCAGTGTGACGGAAGGCATCAATTAAAAGTTAGAAAACAATAAGGTTGAAAACAATAAGGTAGAAAACAATAATATATGCACTCTAATTTTAAATAACTAATGCAGCATTCACATTTCATTAAGCTCTAATTCTAGAGCTTAATATTTTTCGAAAACAACAGATGCTGGAAATGAACATGGGATATTAACATTTTCAAAAAAATATTAAGCTCCAGCATACAACATATTGATCATGTTGGAGCTTAATATAAAACATATTGGTCTCTACATTGGTGGTGTGGGGAAGAGGAGGTTCATAAGCGATTGATGGTCCAAGGTATATATGTACAACACATGAAAGAGCATGACAAAGAAAGGCCATACCAGAGTACATATGCTCTAAATAAATCCATATGCAAAATGATGCAAGATATGTGAACTATGGCGCGCTTAGCTCCTTCAGTTCTGCGTGCCATTTACTGCACAAACAAAAAAAACAAAATCTCTTACTACAGTATGGACAAACATGTATAATGGCTTGAATGCAGTTGGAGACTCATTTTGATCTACAATTGTTGACATTTACATCATTGTTCGTTATTTAAAAGCAACCTATAGTTGAAGCAAAGAGGTGACAGAAGAAATGCATTTAAGTGAGCAAATACTTGTAAATTAATTTGAACTGGTTGAGGAATTCAAAATTTCCGAAGAACCCCGTGGTCTGAATAATAAGAATTCTACACCAAAAATAACTACAAATCATCAAATACTATTATAAATTAGAATTCCATACATGCAAGTTAGTTATTTCACAATTCCAATCCATATATCCATACTTATTCAATGGCTTTTACAAACCCTATAAAACATCCATAAACCAACAAAAAATTAACTTCCCAGGAGTAAAACCCAGTTTTTACCTGCTAGAAGAAATTGACCACCGGAGATCCTCTGATTCATCTGAAATTTACCTGGGACCACCGCTTTGATGATTTAAGAGTGTGAATCGAAGATTGGTTCTTCAGGCACGATAATAAAATTAGTTTTGGATAATCACCGAACACCTGTGATTCACAAAACATAAGGTCGGATGTCGATCATAAACAAAACTCACTGAAAGCAATTTAAGATAGTACCTTACGGTGAGAGAGGGCCGGGGATCACAGAAGCGCTCCTGAAAGTGGAGAATGGAGATAGGAGACGACGGCGACGACGCCGATTGCGCCCAAAATATTGAGAAAATCATTTGTCCGATGGATTAGGGGTGTGAATGAGTGATTGAAAGGAATAAGAGGAAGAAAGCATAGTAAGAGTTTGGAGAAATCGATGAACATGAAAGACTGGAGAAGCCTCTGGATTTCTGGAGTGGAGATTTCTGGAGGAGAGGAGAGATTTCTGGAGATTTGAGTGGAGAAGACGGCGAGAATTTCTAGAGAAGAAGAAAAATGGGAAAGAAGATTTGACCCAAAATAGATTAAAATAATAGAAGAATGGTATTGTAGATTGCGGATTACCAATAATAAAATAATGGAAATCACTGTAGATGCGGGACGACGAAACTTCACTGTTCATTTTGGCATTCCCACATTTAAGTTTAGTAGATATTCCTATATGTTATCATTGCCAATTCATTTCAATATTGTTGTGAAAGAAATGAAAATATTTATATGTTTCAAAGTTTTTTTAAAAAAAATAAATATACTGGGCAATGCACAGTGGAATATTGCTAGTTTTTTTTAACCTCTTTTATTTTATAATTGATTACTCCATGATTCATAATATTTTTGAAATAATATTATTCATACATTTAATATTATTTTTTGAAAAATGCATACATATGTCAATTTTTTTAATATTAATGTGAACTATGTTTATATCTTTTTTACTTCTATTAGTAATTAAATTTTATAAAAAAACTAAATGTGAATATATATATATATATATATATATATATATATATTTTTAAAAAAATTAAATATATTTAATGATGTAATGGCTGAATGATTGTGAGATATGAGCTATAAGCCTATAAGGTAAGTTTTTATCAGAAAGAGAGTTTTAGGTATCGTTTGGCTACTAGCATTTAATTGTTAGCGGATTTTATTAGTTGTTAGATGTTAGCGGATCCTATTAGCTGTTTTGACTAGCAGTTTAACTAGTGTTTTGTATATGAGTGTTTGACAAATAATAAATAGCTGATAGCTGTTTCATTACGTTAAATGACTGAAATAGACATTACTACAATTTATTTTTTGTAGTGTGTTACTTGTTCATCAAAAATTATTATCACTTATATGTTTATTTATTTTTATGATGTTTACTATTTGACTCATTATTCTAATTTATTAATGACCAATTCTTGGGTGAGACAGGACCAAAAAACCTTATTTTTTGTGAGATTTGTTGAATTGACAACGAGGTTTGACGAGTTGGCGTCGAGGTTCGATGAGGTTGTAGTGAGGTATGATGAGGTGTAAGCAATGAAATTTCCCTTATTTGGATTTGCCTCATAGGAGAATTACTCTTTATTAATATATTTACATTTGTTTTTAATAAAAAATTAGAATCAAAATATTTAAAAATTTTAGTTTAGTAATATGTGTAATACTTTAAATGTACGCAAATATGCGTCCGTTAAATTTACTAAGTCGAATTGTGTACATATTAGTTTTAAAGAATTCAATTAATTAAGAAAAGGAAATTTGGGAGGGATAAGAATAAAAAACATATTTTGTAATATTTCTTTTGTTAACTTTTCACAAATTAGAGGTTTCACCAAAAAAAACTAATTAGAAAACTCTCCTCACCAAACACTAGAAAGAGCTGATTGACCAGTCAATTATCCATATTTAGCCAAAAAATCTAAATGTTCTTCAAAACTCTTGTCACCAAACGGAACCTTAAATGCTTATATTGGACCTTATGATTGTAGGTGCTCTAATAAAAGCCAACCATGGCAATTTATACCCTTTGAATAATTAGATATTCTGTTAAAACAATTTCTAATCAATTTCTAATCTTCCGAAGGCAACGCCTCTGATTGCAATATTCTGATAGTCTAGTTTTTTTCGAACAACCTCGGCTCATTTACCTTAATTAAACCTTATATTACACTAATATACTTTTATTTATACATAATACTAAATTTTTATATAACATAATACTACACTCGTTAAACTTGAAAAGATGTCACAGCTGCAACATAGACAAAGGGGCAGAATGGTCATTCCGCAGCCAGGGTCAAGGAGTGTTGACCGAGCAACTTGTGAAACAGCCTGCCATTTGTTTTGTTTTGTTTAATATAGTTAGAGGAGAGAGAGAGAGATCATTCATGACTTTTGCAACGTTCTTGTAAGCTACTTACAGCAAACTTAGCTTTCTTCCTCTCAAATCTATCAGAGTCTACATCTTTCTCTTCGTTTCTGCCCTTCAATATTCATACAGCTTCCTAAATTCTGTGTGAAATATCCTTTAAAACCATATCCAATTTACTTGTTTGTAACAAATTGGTATCAGAGCTCGCGATTCTCGGCTACTATGGCAGCAAATCGGAAAGTTGATTGGGAAAACCAGCTGCGGGAAATGGAACAACGCATCTCCGGAATCACCCAGGCACACGGCCAAAGGCTCGATGAATTCGAGGCTAAGTTCGGGGGCATGGAATCAAAGCTTGAAGCGCACCTGGACGAGCAGTTCGAGAAGCAGAACAAGGAGTGGGGGCAGCGATTCGATTCGCACTCTAAGCACCTCACCCAGCAGATGTATGAAGGCATCGAGCTCAAGGGCAGTAAGATGAACGAGGATCTGGCGAGGCGATTGGAGAAGCAGTATGACCGCTTCGAACAGCAGCAGATTCGCACTCAACTGATGTGCCAAAGGATGGAAGAAAAGTTTGAGCTAGGGCTTAGCCCGGCGGCAGCGAGATCTAAAGGGAACGGCAAAGAGAAGGTGGATCAAGGCAGGGCTAGTGGGAGTGGAGAGGAATTCTCACCGTTCCAGTTTGAATCGCCACCGTTCAGGTACGAATCTCCGCTGAAGACTAACAAGTTGAACGAGGAAAATCATTCTCGCAAGCTGAAGGAGGGAGCGGCTACCGAGCTCAACCAGCTGGAGGTTCAGGAGAGAGGCTCACGAAATGTTACTATGCAGCACCCCAAGGTTGAGTTGGGACTGTTCACAGGAGAGGACGCAGTGGAGTGGCTGAGAGTAGCTGAGAAATTTTTGGATTACTTCCAGGTTGAAGAGGACCAAAGAGTGAACACAGTTGAGTTGTATCTGAGAGGCAAAGCTGAAGTGTGGTTCAGGGGAGAGAAACTCACCAAACTGTATTGGTCATGGAAAGAGTTCAACGAAGCAGTGCTGTACAGATTCGCTGGGTTTGCGGATAGAGATGTAATTGAGAAGTTTAACAAACTGAGCCAGAGAGGGAGTGTGAGGGATTACCAAGAGCAATTTGAGGAGCTGCGAACCCTTCTCACTAGTAAGCATCTCAAACCAACTGAGTCTTATTTAATGTCCAGTTTTCTATCTGGTTTAAATGATGAACTGAGGCCTATGATTAACATGTTAGAGCCTAATACTTTGAAGGAGCTAGTTAAAATTGCTATATTACAAGAACAGAATCTAGAATTGCTAGCTAGGAAGAGTAAGAACATGGCTGGTAATCAGAATGTTTTGAATCCTGTTAAGGCTCAAATTGTTAGAGGTAATTGGCAGAGAAATGAACAGAACATGAATGGGAACTGGGAAAAGAAACCTATCATGGGAGGGATTAAGAAATTAACTCCAGCAGAGGTACAATACAGAAGGGATAAGGGGTTGTGTTTTAAATGCAATGAAAAGTTTGGAGTAGGGCATGTGTGTAAGTTTAGACAGGTGAATCTGATGAATGCCAAGGACTGGGATGGTGAAGAGGGTGATATATTTGTTATGGAAGTAGATGAAAATGATAATGTATTTTCTAATGAAGTGGACTGTCTGAGCTTAAATTCAGTAGGAGGTGCTTCTTCTAAGAAGAACTCTATTATTATCTATGGTTGGCTAAGTGGTAGAAGGATTAGCATCTTACTTGATACAGGAAGCAATGACAGTTTTATTGACCCTGACATTGTGAAAGAAGTTCAGCAGAGAAGCATCAGAACCCCAAGACCTTTTGTGGTATCTGTAGCAGATGGAACATTGAGAGGGGGAAACAATTACTGTCCCAAAGTGATTTGGAAGATTCACTCTCACCAGTTTGATTTTGATTTAAGGATTTTTCCCCTTGGTGAGCTAGATATGATCCTTGGAGTTGACTGGATGAGCATGTTCAGTCCCATCTATTTTGATTTTGATGAGAATCGCATAACACTGTGTAAGAAGGGGTATGGATGGACCTTGTATGGTTCTGATGAAAGGGTTGAACTGAAATCTGTGAGGGGAGTTGATTCAGAGAACCTTTCTGAGTACAAGAGAAGGAAGATGTACCATCTCAGCATGGAAGATGAGAGTGACCTGGGAATATCTGATGAGTTTAAGAATGTTAGAGCTTTGATTGGAACTGAGAAGGTTAAAATGGCAGTGGTCAAAGGACAGGAATGGGAGGAGCAGTTGGATGAAGCTGAAAGAAGAACCAAGCTTGCTTACCCAGTGGAGATCAATGAGCTCCTAAACAGGTATGAAGATATCTTTACCATTCCTAGTTCACTTCCTCCTGAAAGAGATGTTGACCATAGGATTCTATTAAAACCAGGTGCACAACCATTCAAGATCAGGCCTTACAGACAGCCACATGCCTACAAGGAGGAAATAGAGAAACAAGTGGAAGCCATGATGCAGGACAAGGTGATACAAAGCAGTAACAGCCCCTACTCATCCCCTGTTATCTTGGTGAAGAAGAAAGACAACTCTTGGAGGCTATGTATAGACTATAGGAGACTTAATGAGATCACTGTTAAGGACAAGTTCCCTATTCCTATTATAGATGAATTATTAGATGAGCTTTTTGGGTGTAAGTACTTTTCTAAGTTGGATCTTAGAGCTGGTTATCATCAAATTAGAATGAGAAAGGAGGATGTAGAGAAAACAGCTTTTCAGACTCATTCAGGGCATTTTGAGTTCTTGGTTATGCCTTTTGGCCTCACCAATGCACCTGCTACATTTCAGTCATTAATGAATCAAGTGTTTAAGGATTATTTGAGAAGATTTGTTCTGGTATTTTTTGATGACATCCTTATATACAGCAAAACACTTAAGGAACATGTTGCACATCTTGAAGTGGTACTTAAGTTGTTAAGACAACATCAGTTATATGCTAAGATCTCAAAATGTGTGTTTGCTCAACCGCAAGTAGAGTACCTAGGCCATATTATCACTACTGAAGGAGTAAAAATGGATCCTAAAAAGATTGATTGCATCATGAAGTGGCCAGAACCTAAAACAGTTAAGGAGTTGAGGGGATTTTTAGGCCTTACTGGTTATTACAGAAGATTCATCAAGGACTATGGAGTTACTTGCAGACCACTTCATAATTTGCTCAGGAAAGAAGCCTTCCAGTGGAGCACAGATTCCTCATCAGCCTTTCAGAAATTGAAAAATATCATAACTTCAGCTCCTGTATTGAAGTTACCTGAATTCAACAAGGATTTTGTGATTGAAACAGATGCAAGTGAGCATGGAATGGGAGCAGTTTTGATGCAGGAGCAACATCCCATAGCTTTTCTCAGTAAAGCATTTTGCCCCAGGAATAAAGGCCTTTCCACTTATGAAAAGGAGCTCTTAGCAATTGTAATGGCTATTGACAAATGGAGACATTATCTGGTGGGGCAGCACTTTATCATCAAAACAGATCATCAGTCCTTGAAATATCTACTAGACCAAAAGCTCACTAGTGCACTACAACATAAGTGGGTGAGCAAGTTGTTTGGTTTGTCATTTGGAATTCAATATAAGAAGGGAGAGGAGAATGTTGTTGCTGATGCTCTCTCCAGGCTACCAGCTTTGCAGGATTCCACTCTGAGAGCTATGTCTTCTGCACAGCCAGTTTGGGTACAACAAGTGTTGGACAGTTATGAGAATGATGAAGAAATTCAGGAACTTATTCTTCAAGCAACATTGAGCCCCAACCCCAACTCAGAATTCCAGTACATTAATGGGATGCTCAAGAAGAAGAACAGAATCTGTGTTGGGAATTCAGCTGGAGTAAGGAAGAGTATATTACAAACACTTCACTCATCAGCCCTTGGAGGTCACTCTGGACAGACCACCACTATTAAAAGAGTGGAGAATCTTTTCTTTTGGAGTCAGATGAGGAAGGATATAATCCAACATGTACAAGACTGTGAAATTTGCCAGAAGAGTAAACATGAGAACACTCATCCAGCAGGTCTGTTGCAGCCATTACCTATTCCATCCAAAGCATGGACTCATATAACTATGGATTTCATTGAGAAGCTACCTAATTCTCAAGGATATGACACTATCCTAGTGGTAGTAGACAGGTTTTCTAAGTATGCACATTTCCTGCCCTTATCTCATCCATTTACTGCTCAGCAAGTTGCTCAGGTTTTCATCTCTGAAGTTTACAAGTTGCATGGCCTGCCAGAAACTATAGTCTCAGATAGAGACAAAATCTTCACTAGTCATTTCTGGAGAGAATTATTTACCAAGCTGGGAATTCAGTTGCAGTTCAGCAGTGCTTACCATCCACAGACTGATGGACAAACTGAAAGGACAAATCAGACACTAGAAACTTATCTGAGATGTTTTTGTAGTGATAAGCCAGGTACTTGGAAGGATTGGTTGGGAGCTGCTGAATGGTGGTACAATTCTACTTACCATACTAGCATTCAAATGAGTCCCTATGAAGCTTACCATGGAGAGAAGCCTCAAGGATTACCCATGGGAGATTTTGCTGATGCGATTATACCAGCCACCAAGAATTTGATGGCACAGAGAGAGGCAATCAACACACTTCTGAAAAAGCATCTCAAGAGTGCTCGGGAGAGAATGAAAACTTTTGCTGACCAGAACAGGAGTGACAGAGTGCTGATTCCAGGGGATTTTGCTTATCTTAAGCTACAGAAGTACAGGCAAGTGTCCTTAGCTCAGAGAGTTGATGTTAAGTTAGCTCCAAAATACTATGGACCATTCCAGGTTCTAGCTGCTGTTGGTTCAGTTGCTTACAGACTGAAACTTCCTGCTTCTTCAAGGATTCACCCAGTTTTCCATGTCTCTCTTTTGAAGAAACACCATGGAAATCCTCCAGTAATCACTGAACCCCTTCCTGAAGCAGACTTGGTGGATGTAGAAAAATTGGAACCTGTGAAAATTCTGCAAAGGAGGTTAGCTGTGCAAGGAGACCAGCAGTTTGTTCAATGGCTGATACAGTGGAAAGGTTTACCAGTGGAAGAAGCTTCTTGGGAAGATAGTTCTTTCATTAAATTTCAGTTTCCTTCTTTTAAATTCTGATACTGCAGGACATACAGTAGTAGGTTGTTGTTGCTGGTGGTTTATGGTAATTGATTTTAGCTTGAGGACAAGCTACCTGTTAAGGAGGAGGGAATGTCACAGCTGCAACATAGACAAAGGGGCAGAATGGTCATTCCGCAGCCAGGGTCAAGGAGTGTTGACCGAGCAACCTGTGAAACAGCCTGCCATTTGTTTTGTTTTGTTTAATATAGTTAGAGGAGAGAGAGAGAGATCATTCATGACTTTTGCAACGTTCTTGTAAGCTACTTACAGCAAACTTAGCTTTCTTCCTCTCAAATCTATCAGAGTCTACATCTTTCTCTTCGTTTCTGCCCTTCAATATTCATACAGCTTCCTAAATTCTGTGTGAAATATCCTTTAAAACCATATCCAATTTACTTGTTTGTAACAAAAGAATATCAAACAATAGTCCAAAAGCTTTTGGATTTGGCCTTTTTCATAGCCAGCCGTTTTCTGATGCTTTCTTCACCTTTATTTTTTTTCTAAATCGAAAAAAAGGGAAAAGGGATTTAACAGAGCAATAATGGCAGTTGAATTTCTCATGCCCAACAAACCGTTGATGTGCACACTCTTTCCTCTTCGGCGTGTAGGAATCGCCAGAGAAGTCCCGATCTCCGATGAACTCGAATCGATTTCATCGTGTGTGAGGCCCTAGGATGATAGGCAGTAGGCTGTGAACGGCACATCGAACTTTCCGAACATATGTTAGTTCTTGGATTGGAATACTAGCCGGAAGTTGTAGCGTTGGAGATAAGAGCTCACCGCCGAGTGTCAACGTCAGGGAAAGTAAAAAAATACCCCTAGAGATTTGCAAAAACTGGCTATATAGGGTTATAAATGGATTAGATTATTATGTTGGAGATAGGAATTAGACACTTTTATTATTGAGGCTAAAAATTGCCCCAATGATTAAAGTTGGGATATAAAAAACAATTTAATCTTCATAAATATGACCTACATAATGCTTAAATTGCAATTCTCATAATTTCTCATCGAATCGAAGACTCCATGAATTGATGAAACTCGACCAACCCAACCTTGACCTTGACTTAGTAAATTATGTCGGAGATGAAGATAATCGCATTATCACAAAACTAAAACGTAGTTGAAAGAAACAAAAGATTGAGGAGAAAAACATGACGATGAACACATGAGGCGTGGATTTGGTGCAATCAAATCTGACGAGCCTGCACAAAAAAGAAGAATCACAAAGGTTAAATTGAAAATTTTATTTTGGGAAGAAATCTGCTAGATTTTTGTGTTGGAAACAAATCTGAAATTGAAGGAGACGTGGGCATGATTTTCGGGAATTAGAATGGAATTTGCGAATTGCGATTGATTTAATTGTAAAAAGAATTAAATTTGTTTTTGCAAAAAAACACCCTGGAGCCTGGAGGTATGTGATGGAGAAGTTAAAATTGCAAAATAACTCAAAATTAACCGATGAAAGCAAAGAATCTTTTTTTTTCAAAATATTTTGAAGCTTTTGGACTTTTATTTTTTGAAAATATTTTTAAGTTATTTAGAAAATAAACCAAATGTTAAATACTTCAAAATATTATGTTAAAATTGCAAAATACTTCAAAATTAACCGATGAAAGCAAACAATAATTTATTACTGGACTATGATTAATGATATTTTGAAGTATTTAACATTTGGTTTATTTTCTAAATAACTTAAATTTGGTAAATTATTTTATTATTATGCATAAATAATTACTCACACTATAAATTTAACATAGTCACATTAATTTAAAAAACGCGTTATTTATAAACCCAAGTGAATCCTGACTCAGCCATAAGGCCCACATATAGTTAAAACCCTGTACTGCTCTGATTTCTTAACCTATTTAATGGGTTTTTTTTTGCTTTTAGCCCGCTAGCTGGCCTGATCGTACTAAACCCTAGTTAATTAAGCCCAATGGTTCCCATCACAACTGATTTCTCTTTAATCTATCTCTAGTCCCATCATAACAATCCCCAATTTTCTATCTTCTCTCTCCTCGCGGCCGCAGCCCCAGCCCCAGCCCCAGCCCCAGCCCCATCAACACAATCCCCTATTTTCTTCAATCTTCATATCATCCCCAATCTCGTGTATGTTGGATCTGTTTATTTTTATTCTGTTTTTATATTCAAGATTATCTTGAATTAGACCAGCATAACAGTAAACTGATCTAACAAGTAGTATTGATTGGCTCTGAATTTCATTATTTGATTGGGATTTCTCTTTAGGGTTCATGTATAATGGTTATTGCTATTTTAATTTTGTAGATTTGTCTATTTACTAAAAGATGGTCTCTTTACTTGAAATTGGTTGTAGATCTCTTTATCTTGTCAAATATCAGTCTTTTTTTTGTTGTATAACTATTAACTGCCTATTTTGTGGAAGATGTTATTTTGATATATGCTATGAATACTGAATCAAGTAAATCCATGCTATTGTATTTAAAAGATAGTCATTTTACTTGAAATTAGTTGTAGATATCTTTATCTTGTCAAATATCAGTCTTTTATGTTGTAGACTGCCTATTTTGTGGGAGATGTTATTTTATATAGAATTGTGGATCTGTCTATGCTATGAATAATAAATCAAGTATATCCATGCTATTGTTTGGAAAAAAAAGTAAAATTTTAGTGGTAAAAAGACATAAGATTCACCAGTAGAAGGCATTATACTGAAGTGCATGATACTGAAGTCAGCTGGACAGAAGTCATCCAGTAAAGCTAATATTACACCAAGAATTTGACTGAATTTATTTGGGGCTTAAAATTGAACAAACATAAGCATACTCAGAATCTATGGGAATACTTTTAGATCTCTCCCTTAAGAGGGAAATACTTGTCAATCTCTTTAGCAGTCATGTCATAGCATTTCTCAATCTTGCCTGTCTCAATGTACTTCCACAGGGCCCGAAGTTGATCATGTCTTATATCCGACCTAGTCACCTTGTTCAGCTTTTTCAGTGGGATATGTGTGATCAATATGAGGCAATGTTTGATGTGCTCCTCATTCTTGTTGGCCTTTACATTACAAAAACTTTATTAGAAAACAGAAACTTTAGAAAGCAGTCTAAACGAAGTAGAAGATCAGAATGTGTTTGATAAACATACCAAGCTGGCTATTAGTGGAAGAACAGTCCCATCATGCTGTTCAATAGCTCTTTCAAAATCATTGAATGTTTGCTTCTTGATCATGTTCATGTTGTATTTTCTGACATCTGCCACACTTTCCAGGTTTTCTTCAGCCTTTTTCTGAGAGTGCAGGATAGCAGGATTAGGTAGCAACGCTAGAATGTAGCTCTCTCCATAGAGAGCTACGTTTAGGAGCTCTGCATCACGCTTGGTTAACCTGTCTGCCATTACTGTAGGGTCAAGTTCACCTACAAGAAAACCATATGCTGCAGACCCTGTGGCCTCCAATGGTGGTGCGGCTGGTGTTTGAATGCCAGATCTTGCTAGCCGCTGGAAAGTTGACATGCTCATCAGACGCATGTTCTCTGTATGTTGTATGTGGGAGTACCTGTGACATCTGATCATGTCGGCCACAGAACCGCCTCCATGTTTTTTCTGTGGGAAAGTGGAAACCCTAGCGCGTGGACTGGCCTGAGCTTCTGCACTCACCGGAAAAGAGTCGGTGGACGACAAATCAAGATTTCTTCTTCACCTGTACGGCCGTAACCGCCTGGAGAAGTGGTGGCTCGTGTACATCCAATCAAGATTTCTTCACCTGTACGGCCGTGACCGCCTGGAGAAGTGGTGGCTTCTTCACCTGTACGGCCGTGACCGCCTGGAGAAGTGGTGGCGCGTGGACATCCAATCAAGATTTCTTCGCCTGTACGTAGGGGTGGGCATCGGGTCGGGTTATTCGGTTTTTGGGTTGTTCGGTTCGGATTGTTAGGGTTGACCCTCAAAAAATCTCAAACCCAAACCCGAACCATATTAGCTATAAACCCGAATTCCAAATTCGGATTCGGGTTATTTGGGTTTCGATTTGTTTCGGTTTGAACTCGTACAACCCAATTTACAATTTCAAAATTTTGGACAATCTAAAATTTCTAAAAAATCTCAATCAAAATTATTCAACTAAAACATAGATATGCTTAAATCATTCATACAATTCATACAAATATCACGATAAATGAAATCAAATCTTCAAACTTTGGATATTTAAGTCTGAAGAAAGTAGATAAATGAAATCAAATCTTCAAACTTTGGATATTTAAGTCTGAAGAAAGTAGATAAGAAAAGAGGGAGAGTTTCAAACTTTGGATATTTAAGTCTGAAGAAAGTAGATAAGAAAAGAGGGAGAGTTTAGTTGAAATACAAATTCAATATTCTGTTAACCAATTTAGAAGATTACTATCAATCTGCCAATCTGGACTCCAAACTTCATAACAGTTAGAAATAAGGTTAACTTTAAGTTTTACTATTATTATATATAGTATATTAATTATTTTATTATATATTAATTTTTGAATTCGGTTTTCGGGTTGGTTTTTGGGTTGAGTTTTAATACCCAAACCCGAACCAAAACCCATGTTTGTAATTCGGTTTTTTAGAATTCGGATACCCGTAACCCATTTATTGAATTTGGATTCGGGTTAATTGGTTTCGGGTCATTTGGTTTCGGTTCGGTCTTCGGATTTCGATTTTTTTGCCCACCCCTACCTGTACGGCCGTGACCGCCTGGAGAAGTGGCGCGTGGAGTTTCTGCCCTCACTTTCACCGGCGAAGATGTGGGTGGACTGGCCGGAGTTGCCGTAGCAGTAGGGCTGGTCGGAGTTGCCGGAGCAGTAGGGCGGTGTAGATCTCCGCCAGGGAGAGCAGAAACTGGCGAGGTTGACAGTTGTCATTTTTGTTTATTTCTGTCAAATGGGTGGGTGGGGTTGTGAAGCTGTCGGGAGGTTCTATTTACACTCCCCTAATTCTATTTACACCCCTATTATGTAGGGTTATAGTCATTGTGTTTTATGATTTGAATTTATATATAGATAACTAACTTAACCCTTAATTTATACAAACGTTTTCGTACATTTTCGTGAATACAATTAAATTTAACTTTTTTTCTATGTTAAAACTTTTATTGTATATCTTTAATATTTTATTTGTTTAATATATAATATGAATAATTACTCAACACATAATTTACGAGTATAGATTTGGTTGGATTGAAACATAAATTATGAGTATTAAAGATTTTCATTTATGAAAATATGAAATAATCTCTGAAAGAAAATTTTCATTTATTATAAGTTTATAACTCAAATATTTCAGTACATGTTAGAGCGAATATACTCATTAAGCATCAATCTAACTAAAATATAGAGTAATCATGGATATATCGGAAAACACAAATACTACCATTTTTGGATATAGAGTTGCCGGAGCAGTAGGGCGGTGTAGATCGGTGTAGATCTCCGCCAGGGAGAGCAGATCGGTGTAGATCTCCGCCAGGGAGAGCAGAAGCTGGCGAGGTTGACAGTTGTCATTTTTGTTTATTTCTGTCAAATGGGTGGGTGGGGTTGTGAAGCTGTCGGGAGGTTCTATTTACACTCCCCTAATTCTATTTACACCCCTATTATGTAGGGTTATAGTCATTGTGTTTTATGATTGGAATTTATATATAGATAACTAACTTAACCCTTAATTTATACAAACGTTTTCGTACATTTTCGTGAATACAATTAAATTTAACTTTTTTTCTATGTTAAAACTTTTATTGTATATCTTTAATATTTTATTTGTTTAATATATAATATGAATAATTACTCAACACATAATTTACGAGTATAGATTTGGTTGGATTGAAACATAAATTATGAGTATTAAAGATTTTCATTTATGAAAATATGAAATAATCTCTGAAAGAAAATTTTCATTTATTATAAGTTTATAACTCAAATATTTCAGTACATATTAGAGCGAATATACTCATTAAGCATCATGGATATATCGGAAAACACAAATACTACTATTTTTGGATATAAAATATTTCGAAATTCGAAATTAAACCTACGGTAAAGCGAATATTTCAGTATATTTTCTTGGAATATTTTTTATGGTAAAATATTTAATACGGTATATATATATATTTGGTTGGATTAAATTAGAGAAATATAAATTTGAAGTATATTATTTGTATTCAAATAAATAATAAACCATAATCCATCCAAATATAAACTCGCACGTAATTCTATGTTGTCTAAAAAGTGTAAAAAGTGGAAAGTATTGTTTTGACAAACTTTATTATTGACTTTTTATTATTACGAGCTTGTTTACACCCTATTCTTAGTAGGGTGGGAGTGTAAATAGCAACACCCAGAAATTATTGGGTGGGGTTGTGTGTAGCTGTCAGTGTCGTCAGAAACTATTTATAAGGCAATTTTATAATGCTATTCTTCCAGTCGGTGCATTTGAATTGTACGTGTTTGCTAAAAATGATTTGAGTTAAAAAGCGAAATTGTGTTTGTTGAATTTGAAAGGAAAGTACTTAAAATTATTTAAGACAAATGTGTTGGAAAAGTCATCTCTTTATAGAGATCGGATTAAATTTTAACTTAAAACATGAAATTTTTTGAAACATAAAGTTTAACTTAAAACATGAAATTTGTTGAAACATAAATCATGAACATTTTGACATAAAACATTAATTATAAAAAAAATGAATATTTTAATATGAAACATGGCACTTTAACTTGAAACATAAAACATAAACACTTTAACTTTGAAAAATAAAACATGAACATTTTAACTTGATACTGTAGCAAAACATTGTAACTCGTGATTTTTAAAATTACAAATTGTTTTCTCCTTTATTTTCTTTATTGTACTATTTATAATGTAGTTTGATCTCTATATAGAGATGGTATCTATAGAGACTAACTCATAATTGAAACGACAAATTCTAAGGAATATTTTGGACAATATGTAAATATTTTTTTGGCTCTTTTCCGCTGTCATAACAAACCTCAAAACTAATTTACCATTCATATAAATTCAATTTGGTTATGAATTATATAATTTAATGATTCGGCATTTCTCGATTTATCGGAGAGACCTAAGTGACAAATGTAATTTTTTTGTAAAATTGTCGAAATCTATATGACATCTCGACAATAAAAGATACACTTTTCACACCATTAAAATTTTTGTTTACATTCTTGTATCGAAGCTTCAACGTTATTGTTTTTAACATTTACATATTTATTAGTAAAGTATTTCTATTTGATACTCCACCTACTTTTTTTAATTAAATATTTTTATGTGCATATTTTATATCATATCGGGAGATAACATTGAGTTATAATCACATGTAAATCCTTAATGTGTGTTATTTCTAAATCAAGGTCGACTCTTGGAATTCAAAGTTATAGATTTGACGTATAATTTGAGTTGTATATTAGTAAAATAACGTGCAAGAGATCATGAGAAAACATGTAGGTTGGATTGGTAGCTGTGAAGCTTGATATGAGTAAGGCATATGACAGGGTCTCATAGACATTTTTGGAAGAAGCCTTGAAATATTTTGGATTTCCAGAAGGATGGAGGAGTCTGATTATGAGGTGTGTTACATCAGTAACCTATTCTATTAATGTCAATGGAGTACAGCTTCCAAAATTCAGACCTGTAAGGGGACTTAGGCAAGGATGCCCTTTATCACCTTATCTGTTCATAATATGCCAGCAATTTTTGTCTGGAATGCTTAATTTCACTGGAATGATTCAAGAGAGGCAGTCACTGGGATATAGCTGTGCACAGGGAGTTTCAAAGATTACTCATTTGATGTATGCAATGGTAGAGGATGAGAGGGAAGCAAACGCTGCATCAAGTGAGCAACAGAGGGTCATTTTGATGGAGATTAGTGATGAGGAAAATCATGCTGGGGAGGGAATTCATGAGGAAAATTTGGTGGTAAATGAAGAGGCCAGAGAAGAGGATTATAGTGAAACCCAGGTTGAAGGCTCAGTGGCGAGGAGCCATAAACGCAAGAGAGAGGGTAAAGAGAATGAGGGTAGCCATGGAAAGAAGAGAAAGATGATTGCAATCCAATATAAGAGGATTTTTAAACCTCGAAGGAAATTGAGAGATGAAGCTGAAGTTAGCCATTGGAAGGAATGAGGGAAAAGTGAAGGGAAGGAGATAGAGAATAAAGAAGAAGGCCAGAATTGGGTAAATACTAGGTACCCAGTCACTTGGAGGTTGCCACTTTCCCACCAGCTAATTATGATCCTATAATGGACCTTGTGAAGGGGAAGGGAGTTAAGAGAGAAAGATCGGTATCAGAGGGTATGGAAATCTTGGAAAGGGAGGAAGCAGAAAAGAAGAAGAGAAAACTCAAGCATAATATGGCGTTCATGGAGTTTGCTGAGGAGAATGGTGTACATCCAGAGGATGAGATGGTGGCACCAAGGGCAATGATTTTGGAAATCACTGAGGAGGAAGTGCCAGAAAAATTGCCGGACACAGCTAGTAGTGCCAGGAAGGTCAGGGGCATTGCTAATCCGTTGTTGAGGTTTCCGGGGGCTGAACCAAATCAGCTCCATCAAGGGCCATGATAGGTGTTGTATGGAATTGTAGAGGCCTGAATAAGGTCTCAACAAAGAAAGGGGTTGACCAATTAGCTAAACAGTGGAAGCCTAGTTTTCTGTGTCTCTTTGAAACTAAAATGCAGCATCAGGGCATGGAAGTGGATGGAGAACACTTATTTTACCAAGGTGGAAACATTGAATGCTATTGGAAGATCTGGTGGTCTGGCTCTAGTTTGGGATGGTTCAATTGTAGTAGATAAGTCTGATAACTTTATTTCTATGTTTGTAACTTGCACTTACCAGATAAAGAGGTGCATAGTGCTTTTGTATGGTGCTCCTGAAGTGGCGGAGAGACCTAGTGTTTGGAATAAAATTTTAAAATTTTTGTATTTAGGAGACTTCCCCACTATAGTAATGGGTGATTTCAATCAAGTTATAAACCAACGGGATAAGAAAGGAGGAATCCCAGTGCCAAGGAATCTCAGAACTGGTCTTCATGAAATTATTGAAAAGTTTGAGCTGAAGGAAATCAGGAATGAAGGTTTGTGGTTTACATGGTCTAATAAAAGAAAAATGCCTGACACAGTTCTTGAAAGATTGGACAAGGTTTTTGGTAACAAGAAATGGCTGGAAAAGTTCCAGATTCAGTGGTAAATAATTTGCCTATCTTTCAATCTGATCATGGTCCGATGGTGCTGGAGTTATCAAAGAAATCTAGGAAAACACCAAGAAAGAGAAGGTTTGAAGCTTTCTGGGCTAATTTGGACCCTCCTGAGCAGATAGTTAGAAGAGTTTGGGATAGCCAAAAGCAGTTAAACTCGGGTACGTTCTCAATTGCTAGCTTGGATGAGAGCCTCCATATAACATTGAATCATTTAGACAATTGGCATAAAAAGACTTTCGGGGATATGGAGAGAAGAATCAAAGAACTTAAACAAAAGCTGGAACATTATCAAAAGTCTACTGATCCTTTGATACATCAGGAGAGGATTAGAGGAATTTCCTTTGAACTGGAAGATCTGCTGGAAAATCAATCGGAATATTGGAGACAGAGAGCCAAGGTTAACTGGATGGAGAAAGGAGAAAAGAACACAACATTTTTTCATAAATGGGCATCCAAAAGAAGAAACAAGAATATGATCCAAGGTATTGAAGATGCATCTGGTAGGTGGATCACAGATCAAAATGGAATAGTTTAGGTTCTTCAACAACAAATCAAGGAAATCTTTGTAACACCAGCATGGTATCCACAAAGTACTCCTGGTAATGTAAATATTGACGAATTCTTGGAGGTAAACTCAAGAGTTTTAACAAATAGTCAGCAAAGAAAGCTAAGTAGGGAGTTTAGTAAGGATGAAATCTGGGAGGCGGTGAGAAGCATGAAATCATGGACTTCACCGGGTGAGGATGGTCTTCCAGTAGATTTTTACAACCAATATTGGCAGGTAGTGGGGAATAATCTTTCAGAGAACCTACTACAAGGACTCAGACAAAGGGAATTTCCTAGTAACTAGAACCTTACACAATTAATCTTGATTCCAAAGATAAAAATGCCCAGGTCAGCTAGTGATTTCAGACCTATATCACTTTGTAATGTGAAGTACAAGATTATTGCAAAAATGCTGGCAAAAAGGTTGAAAAGTTGTATAGGTTCTCTTATTTCTGAAAGCAAGAATGGCTTTGTACCTAAAAGACAGATTGCAGAGAATGTCTTGTTAGCTCATGAGGTAGTTTATCATATAAGAAACAAGAAAGCTGGGAGAGAAGGGGTAGCTGCTATAAAGCTTGATATGAGTAAGGCATATGACAGATCTCCTGGGATTCCCTGGAAAAAGCCATGACTCAGATGAAATTTCCAAGGAGATGGATTGATCTGATACTTTGGTGCATCAAATCAGTGTCTTATCAGATAATAGTGAATGGTCAAGCATCAGATATTTTTGTTCCAGATAAAGGTTTAAGACAGGGTTGCCCTGTATCTTCTTATTTGTTCATTATTGCCCAACAATTTATGTCTTCATGGTTGGAGCAGAAAGCTAGGAATATCAGGAGTCTGGGAGTGCATCTGTCAAGGAATGACCCTAAAGTAAGTCACTTAATGTCTGCAGATGATACTATTCTATTCTCCAAGGTCTCTTATGAATCAACATATGCTCTGACAAAGACTTTGGATTTGTATGCTAGATTTTCGGTCAAAGATTGAACCTGGAAAAGTGCTCAATAATGTTTAGTCCAAATACTTCTCAGGAACAACGCCAATATATGCAATCTTGGCTGAATATTCACAGTTTGGGACTGGGAGGAAAATATCTAGGAATCCATGTTGACTATCAGGCACAGAAGAAGGATATTTTTCAGGGTTTGATTAGGAGATTTAAAGAAAAGTTTAGCTCTTGGAAGGTAAAACTTTTGAATCTTCCTGGAAGAGTTACCTTAGCAAAGTATGTGCTAAGCTCCCTCTCAGTATATCCCTTGGGGGTGTTCAGAATACCAAATGAAGTTTTGAAAACACTAGATCGAATGACAGCCAGATTTATTTGGGGAGGAGATATGGAGGATAGAACCATCCATTGGAGATCATGGAAACAGGTTTGTAAGTCCAAACAGGAGGGAGGTCTTGGTCTGAGATCAACCATCAGTATGAACAAGGCTTTAATAACAAAGCATGCCTGGAATATAACAAGAGATACCTCATCTCTGTTAATGAAGGTGTATAAGGCAAAGTACATGGGAAATAAAGATCTGAAACATGTGGAGTCCAAGCCAGGTGACTCATGGGGATGGAAATCTGTGGTTTGGGCAAAGGATTTGATCACAGAAAATCTGGCATGGCAAGTAGGGGATGGAAGGAACATTGGTGTGACTGAACAATGGATTCCAAATATTCATAATCCCCTAGGAGGAAATGTGTTAATTCAGAACCAAACGAATCTGAAAGTAAGCCACCTTATAACATCAGAAGTGGAATGGAGAATGCCTTTAATCAGAGCTTTGTTTCCAACACAGATTATTCCATACATTTAGGCGATTCATATCTCTCAGGCAAGAACTAAGAAGGACAAGCCTATCTGGGCTTTAAACAAGAATGGTAATTACACGGTTAAAAAAGGCTATCATTTTGCTGCTAAGGAGATTGGATGTCAGGATCTTAGGAGAAGGAAGTTATGGGATAAGATTTGGAACCTGAAAGTACCATACAAGATAATAATTCTGTTGTGGAGACTTCTGGAAAAGGCCTCGCCTACTGCGGTTAATCTCTCAAGAAGGAGGATCATTACCTCAGAATTGTGCCAACGTTGCTTGCTTGGAATTGAAGATGAAACTCACATGTTTGTCCATTGCCCGGAGTCAACAAAATTATGGAGAAAGGCTGGGATATCTATTCCCAGAATAGACGGTAACTTTGGTGATTGGCTACAGGAATGGTTCAAAAGTTTTGCTACTGAAGATAGACTGCACAAGGCCATGTTTGTATTGTGGGAAATATGGGCACAAAGATGCAAATTGGTTATGGAAGGGGTTCAGCTGGACTCAGAATGGGGATGTATAGCTGCATAGCAAAAATTTAGGATAACTCAAAACATACTGAACAAGAAAAACACAAGAGAACATCCAGCCTCAACTGCTTCATTTGTTTCTGAAGATCTAGGAGCACAGCAAAACTACTCAAGTTTGGATGCTAGATCAGAGGAAGGAGGAGAGACAATAGTGGTGAAACTGGATGGATCGTTTCATAAAAGAGGTCAAATTGGTGCTGGAGCATGGTCAATTACTAGGGTGGCTCAACATAGGCATGCACAGACTTCAGGTTCAGATTTCTTCACTTGTGTTTCCCCTCTTCAAGCAGAAACCATGACCTGCTGGAGAGCTATCAAAGCAGCATGTAGGGATCATTCCCAAAACATCCGTCTGCTTATTGATTCTGCGATCCTTGTGACCTCGCTTAGGAATCCAGAGGAAGCTCCATGGGAGATTAGGTGTCTAGTAGAAGACATAGTTAATGTGCTAGTTACGTATTTTCTTCATTTTCAAGTATTAAAAGTTAGTCGGCTAGCTGTTAGCAATGAACATAATTCGGCAATAGGCCTAGGACGTGCTTTGTCTTATCATGCTTTTAAATTAAATCTGTGTTTTTTATTTTTCTTTAATGTTATATTTTGAACTGTGCAATGCGATTAAAGAAAATCTAGTAATCGGAGTTCTGTTTCAGCTTCCGTTTTAAATCAATTAAATATAATCCGGTGGCGCGTAGGAGTCTGGGCGGACCTTGGTCCCTGGTTTTCGGATTTGACAACGCTATGCATATCGCATGCTCACACACACACTTTTGTACCACCAGCCAGTCAGTCTGCAGGAGCATTAAAGGCTTTCAGATTTCAAGTTTGTACTAATGATTTCAAAAAAAAAGTTTGTACTAATGAATTGTATATTTTCTCAAATTTATGGTATTTTATATCAAGTAAATCTTGTAATCCAGGACTAAATATTTATAATATGTACACATTTGTAAGATATTAATAATAGATTAAATTGATTTTTATAGCCCCAACTTTGATCATTTGGGCAATTTTTAGCCCTAACAATAAAAGTGTCTAATTTCTAGCCCCAACATTATAATTTGATCCGTTTATAGACCCTAGGCCATTTTTTGCAAAACCCCATGGGTATTTTTGTACTTTCCATCCAAGAACCAATATCTGGTCGGAAAGATCATCGATTAGCCGTTCAAACTCCGCCGGCAAAAATCATGCCTAAACAGTGAATGGATGCCAACAAAATTAGAATTTGATTTTGATTGAGAATCTTACCAGGTATCCACGGAGACGGCTTGAATTCTTTTCGCCGCCCAATTCTCCTCCCGGTTTCTGCCGCCGGCATCGTTGTTCCCCGGCCGTGGCTGGTCAGCCTGACGACGGCCGCCGCCGCCTGTGCAGCAGCGATTGCAGCGTCGGCTGCGACGACGATGACTTTCTTGCTCTGTTCCTTGTCGGAACCGGAACCGCCACCACCGTAGAACGAAGACTGCATCCACGTAACCTCCCCGGAGTTATATTTGATGATCTTTCCGACCAGGTTTCTTGGATGGAAAGTACAAAAATACCCTGGGAGTTTGCAAAACATGGCCCAGGGGCTATAAACGGATCAAATTGTAATGTTGGGGCTAGGAATTAGGCACTTTTATTGTTAGGGCTAAAAATTGCCCAAATGATCAAAGTTGGGGCTGTAAAAATCAATTTAATCTTAATAATACATGGCATATTATATATTATCTTCGTTGAACAACCTGATTTTCAGCTTCGTCATCATATTCCCGTGGTTGTTTCGGACGACCTATTTTCTAGAAGGGGCTATGGAAATTGCGTATTCCGAACCGAGCTCACCATTTCGTATGGCGCTTTGCTACATATTCTTTGCCATCTGTGACGAGGAAAACGAGCTCACTCATCATTTGTTTTTCAAATGTCCTTTCAGTCGGCATGTTTTTATGACAGCATGCGTTGTTGGAAAATAAAGATTTTGGGTTGGGCTCAGGGTTGGGCTCAAACGTTTTGTAACTGTTCAAAACTTGATGATTAGTTTATTTTCCATTAATGTGAATCAGCTCTAATTACGCAATTAACGGCTGAATTAAAACAGACAATAAAGTAGTCTGATTTATGGGCAACAATCAAGGTGTCAGTTTCAGGGCAACAATCAAGGGAAAAACGTCCCAAATTTGATTGATTGCATTCATGTCTGCATTTAGACCTGACCCCCTCACCTTCCTATCAGTACAGTCTTAGAGCCAATCTAGAAACGGTTCAGAAACAAAATAACCTTATGCAATCAAACTCTCTCTCTCCGTTTTCTGTCTGTCTCTGTCTGTTCTTGGTTCTGTACTCTCCCGTCGTTCTATTCAGGTCAGTGTACTAATGTGTAGAGTGCCTTCGGGCTATGCGCCTTCCGGGATGATCGTCACGAGTTGACTTTCATCCTTGATGGTCTTATCCTAGGGAACAAAGACCCATACGGGGCCTAATTTGTTTCAAGGAAAACGTTCGTCGTGATTCCATTCGAATTTATTTATGCATATTGTAATTTTCATTTTTGCATATTAGTCCCTGCAAATTATATAATATTTTATTTATGCCCAAAGTTGTATACAGATTCTAACATGCGTTTGGAACACAGTTTTAGCTTCAGAACGGGGACGTGGAGAGCAGTGTTTTTGTCAAATCTTGCTAGATAACAACACGGCTGTGGCAGAAGTGATCGTGATGTTGTGTGACGCAATTTGGGGGCAGCGAAATAAGGCAATTTTTGAGAACTCGCATATGGATAACAGTAGTTTGGTGAGTTTTCATAAGGCTAACTCATGGCCTGAACGATTACCATCTTCCTTGGATGATGCTTCACTTCTTCGGCCCCCGATTGATGTGCCAAGGCCCAAGAGTGTAGTTTAACGTCGGAATTGCCAGTGATATGGCTGATTGGGTGTTTATGCTACAGATGCTCACAGATCCTTTATTAAAGCTGCAGCACGACGGATTCAGAACTTGCAAAGCCCGGTAATTGCAGAAGCATTTGCACTGAAAGAGCCTATTTTGCTGGCTCAGTCTTTACCTTTCCGTCCAGTCATCGTTGGAGATGCCTTGCAGGTCATAAAAATGATAAGGGGTGAGATTGCTTTGCAATATGGAAATGGCTGCTTTGGTGGAGGAGATTCAGGGTTTACTGGAGACCACTCGATTATTAGGGCGTTGTTGGGTATCCCGACATGAAAATTACCCGGCTCATTCCCTTGCTCGTTTTGCTAAGACTAGCGATAGTATTGTTGTGACTTGGGATAGTTGTCCGAGTTTCTTGTATCAAACGATTATGTACGTTTTCCCAGAGGTTGAAATGATATTTACACGATATCAAAAAAATAAAAAAATAATACATAGCATATTATATATTATCTTCCCTGATATACATGTATATGTTGGAAAATGATTTATTTAAGGTAAATTAAAAGTTACAATTATGGTAACTTTTGGCTTATCATTCGGAGGTAAATGCGATATAGAACGTTTTGGTTAAAGAAATTTACCCAATATAGGATTTCTATCGTTTATGGAGTTCATGTGTTGAACATTCTAGAAAAGTCCGTGAATGTGTTTTAATTGAAGAATTACTTGGAGTATATTCTTTTGGTTTATGGAAATTACTTTGTGTTATTCCATAAAGATAAAAACTTTCATTATTTGGGAAAGTTCTTATACTATATTTAAAACACAGTTTACCTTATTTTGTGAGATAATCCATATGCGTATTGGATTGAGAATCTTTCCAACTGAAAATTATGTTTCCTAATTCTTAGGTTTTGTATTATATATAGGCCCTGTTTACCAGAGCTTATCTGTAGATCAGTTCAGTTCAGTTCAATTCAATTTAGTTCAGTTCAATTCAGTTCAGTGAAAATTTAATTGATGAAATTCAGGTTAATTCAGTTATGCTGATTCCATTTTTCAATACATCAATTTTACTTCAGTTCAATTCAGTTCAGTTCAGTTCAATTCAGTTCAGTTCAGTTCAGTTCAATTCAGTTCAGTTCAGTTCAGTTCAGTTCAGTACATGGTGGAAATAAGCTCTAGCAAACAGGGCCATAGAGTCATCAGTCAAAATAAAAACTTGAACCTTTACTAGGGGTGGGCAAAAAAACCCGGCCTGGTAGACCTGGCTCATCGGCCCGCCGACCCGCAAGTAATGAAGCTTGTATTTTTTATTTTTATAGAGTCGGTTACCCGACCCGTTATTTTACTTATTTCCAGGCCGGGTCACGGGCCGAAAGTTAAAAATTACCGGGTACCCGGCCCGTTAGGAATTTATTAAATATAATATAAAAATAATATATTCAATTATTATAAGCTCTCATCTCCTAAATTTTAATATCCCCGCCTAAATTCTAATTTCTTGCTTAGTCGCTCGTTGTATTGCTTCAAGAAATTCTAATTTTGTGTATTGTTAACACACAAAATTTTGATCAAAACTTCCGGCTCAATTTCATGGCCGCTAAAATTTACAACGTAAAAATTTATAGTGGTCGGACGATATAACATTAAACGATTCAACAGAGGTAAACGTCAATTCAAGGCTATGCATAATAATTAGATTTGTGATTTATATTACAATGTCGACATCGTTGTTGATTCGGGCAAATGTGTGAGTATGTAACTGAGGTGTTTTTAAGAGTTTCTTGAAGCAATCTAATGAGTAAAGACTGTAAGGAGTAAGAAATTATTCACTACAAAATACATACTAGTTTCGACAAATTTAGGTACAAAGGAATTACCCTATATTTTAAGTGCAATTTCATCTTTTGGATATACCAAATTTGAACCTTTAATTAATTTTAAGTGTGTTCGTAATTTGTACAATATTACAACATAAATTTCTATAACATTACAAATTGTAATTCATACTTTCTATTATCCAAAAATTTTTAATCGTTCACTTAAAATTTTTGTTCATGAAATTAAAGTGTATTTTAAATTTTAAAATAAAATTAACTGGGTCGTAGGGTACCCGATGACCCGTCCCGAAACATTAGGGTACCCGTTAGCTAATACCCGGTTCTAACCGGGCCGGGCCACGGGCCAATTTTTCTTATTTTTGGCGGGTCGGGTACCCGGTATACTATGGCTTAACGGGCCGGGTACCCGCTAATCCCACCGTCCTTTACACACGTTTGGACTCCTAGTATTAAATACATTAAATTGAGAGTGTTGGAATTTTCATTGGTGTTGAGAGTCAAGTCATTGTGATTGAAGATCGGCTCTACGAAATCCAGGTAACTTTGTATGTTACCTTATGGTTTTATCATATGAGACTTTGTGGTCATTTATTGGCCTCATAAGTTTCAAGGGCAGAGACTAGATCGACTCCATAATTATCTATGTTTTTGTGTCTAGGATATTTAATATGTTGTATGCATAATTATTTGTAACTCTTGGCATGTTTTGCTTGACTAATTTAAATAATATAACTTGTATTTTATTATTCATGTGTTTTATGTAATTTATATTCTGTAATTTTATTTACTACAAATTACTGTTAATATAGTTACTACAATATTATTATATATGATATGCCATACAAGAATTCATACAAATAGGCTAGTATACGGAGGAAAAAAATATATATATATATATATATATAATAATAATTTGAACTCGCAGTCACACTCTAGATCAGCATAATTATTTAGTCTATATAATATATATTGGTTATGTAAGCATGCGGAGGAAAAAAGATAAAATGTTGGAAATAAACAACATGTATTCATACAGTACGATCACGATGCTGGGAGAGACATTAGGTGGGCGGCAAAATTCCGAGAATATTCACTTTTGTACACAAAATTCCGAAAATGTTCTCTTTGAGAACTTTTTGTTTTGCCTTTTCATTTTAGTCCTTCATTTTATTTGTTATTTTTATTTTTACCCCTAAGGTTTAATCAGATGTACTTAATTCATCTGATTCTGTTTCACTGGAGCTGGAATCTATTTCTATGATGTAAACCTTTTCTATTTCATCATATTTTTCCTCTATGGGTTCATATCCCATTTCATATGCAATTTCTAACAATTTTATTTTGTTATTATCTTGCCTATTCGGACATTCATTAGCGTAATGTCCTTCTATGTTGCAAACCCAACATCTACAATTTTTCTTTCCTTTTGGACAGAATTTTTGTTTTTCTGATTTGTTATCAGATTTTTTCTTAAAGAATTTTCCTGGTCGGAATCTCTTTTTCTTCTTAATAAACCTATATTTAGAAGATTTTTTCTTAGAAAAGAATTTTTTCTTCTTTTTATGTTCTGTTTTACAGCCATATTCTACACCCGAAATGGCACAACATTTTTTATTAAATTTTTTAAGTTTCTTCTGAGTTCTTATTAATTCACAGAATTTTGACAGTTCGTCTTTTACTATTCTCATAGCATATCCTAGACTGAAACTAGTAGTTCTACTACCTAAAGTTTCAGATCTAAACCTTTCTAAGGCTTTTTCTCCTACCAAAGGGATTTTTCTAAGATACTGAAGTATCATTTCTGGAAATTCAATTTGTTCTAGTTTGTAAAGATTTACTTCATAGTCACAATTGAATTCTTCTAAGTAACATATGTCACAGAGTTGTAATTCTGCTAAACGTTTTCTAGCTTTCTCTTGTACTAGTTGTTTTTCATGTATTTTATCGCCAGTAAAATCAATTCCTAGAAACATAGTATATAACCCATCTAGAACTATATCTAGAATATTATATGGAATGTTGTTATTATCATCTGTCCAGATGGTGTTTTTTATAAATTCTTTTGCTATTCCAAGACTCTTATGTTCTACTAATAGCAATATAGTTCTTGATTCTGTATAGGCATCAGGATTAGTTTGAATTACTAAACTTAATTCTGCTGCCCATTTATCAATGATTTCTTTCCTATTATTTTGACAGTCAATATTTAGGAAATTATCATCTGATCCTTTTGAATTATCAATTTTGGATTTTGCACTTTCTGGAAAATACCATGGTTGATTAGCTCTTCTTCTTTTAGAGCCCATATATGAGCTTTCTCCTTTTTCTCTTTTAACATTTATGTTAAAGTTTTTAGGTACATCATCTGAATCGTAATTGCTAATTACTTGTTCGCTTATTTCAGATTCACTAGCTGATTCTTCATTATTTAAGACTTTTAAGTCTTCAAATCCAAACAATTGTTTTAGTTTAGGACTATTTTCTATTTCTTGGTTTGCTAGCTCATCATTTTCTAATTCTATCAACCTAAGAGCATGGTCAAGTAAATCGAAGTTCTCTTCGTTTACCTGTAACTCCTCACCCTCTAGGTGATCCCAAAAGATTTTTTCAATCTTTGGTATATAATTGGTCATATTGGTTGTTTGTCATTTTTACCAAATGGCCAAGTTAATGCTTTAGGATTTCCAGAGGATCCTAGTTCTGCATTTCCTACTCCATAATTGGGGTAGGAATATTTTTCTAAACCTGTAGATTTAGGTTTTTCCTTGTCGTCTAAAGGAGTTATTTTTAAATCTTTTTGCTCTATGGCTTCTAAGACTTTAAGTTGGTTTTCTTGAATTATTATTTTTAATTCAATAATAATTTTTGCTGCTGCAGCTTCTAACTTATTTTCCTCGTTAGTTAGGGTTTTTAGAATTTCTTCTAATTTTGTTTTTAAAGAACTTATATCTTCTTGTATTTCTTTAAGACTCATCAAGACATTTGTTCAAGTTGACTTTCCATGTCTTCTATTCTTTTTGAAATTCCTATTAAGAGATCTCTCTTGCTAGGTTCTTTGGAAATACTTTTTCTGGAGGGTTCTCCAATTATAAGTTTATTTCTTTCTACTTTTGATTTATATTTTTCTCCCATTATCTTTTTATCTTTAGCTATGTCGATAGCCCAAGAGTTATCTAAAGGAGTTATTTCTGAAAACTGTTTTTCTTCTACAGTTCCTACTTGTGAAAATACATCTTCTAATTCAATGTATTCTTTCTTTTTATAGTCAATACTGTGATGACTATTTGTTAAAGCATAAGCGACCAGATAGGTTAAGCTAAATACTTTATCTCCTTTATTCATTAAATTTTCTCTTTCAAATTTATGAACAAAGGATAATGTTTTGTCTAAATTTGCTGTATCTAGACTAATTCCAAATTTAGGATATACTGTAAACATGAATTTTTGGTAGGCTAAGTTTCCTCTAGCCGCACCTAAAATGCAATCTTGTCTATCATTTATCCTATTATCCATTAAAACTATTTTAATTGGAGAATTTATTCCTTCTTGAAATTCTGATTTCAATAAGATCTTAATGGCACCAAAGTGTACCATTGTGATAGTGGATCGAATCTTACTATCTATTTTTAATAAATTTTCCTCAATCTCTTTTCGAGTGATTAAAGGTAAATATACTGCTCCTGTAGTATCTTTGATATCTACATGCATTTCTTTAGTTCCTACAAAATAGTAGATGCTGTTTTTCCTTTTTAATTTCTCTAAAAGAGATATATTAAAAATATTTTCTTTTCTTAAATTAAGTCTTGAGGACCTAATTTTTGAAAGTAATTCTTGTTTTATCAAAAAACTTTCGCTAAATCCTTGATTAGATTCAAAGGTTTGAATATTAGAAACGTCTTGATTATCATCAACTGTTTCTCCTATATCTTTTAAATGATTCATTTTAATGTTTGAAGTATTGTTATTTTAAACATGGCTCTGATACCAGGTTTTTGGGTGGTCTGCGGAATTTTAATTTTCTTTTAAACATTTTAAACATCCTTTATAGATGTTCATATAATGCACAAGAGTTTGATGTTTTTCACAAAATCTTGTTCCAAAACTATACCTAGATTGACTATAAGGGCCAACTCTACGGAATTTAGATAATTTCTTATCTTCTTTAGTTAATTCTCTGTCAAGAATTGATTTACAAATGTTTTTGCTCATTTGGATGATTTTTTAGAGTTCATCCTTTTGAACGTTCTTGAGATTCTTTTATACATTTTATGCATACTTTAAAGGTATTCATAAATTGTACATAAATTTGGGTTTGATGTTTTTTACAAAACTTAGTACCAAAACTGTATCTGGATTGACAATTGTCATTATTCCTATGGAATTCAGATAATTTTTTATCTTCTTTTGATATTTCTCTGTTGAGAATAGATTTATAAATATTTTTGCTCATTCAAGCTTCGATACTTTATTTAATGTAGTTTATGAATTTAATACTTTAGAACCCTAAGTAATTCATGCAAGCTCCTTATATCTTCCTTACTATATTATTAAGAGTGTATGGTTATCATGCTATCTGTTTATAATTTAACCAATCCTGCGAATCTTGTTTCCCTAAACGGCCACCTGCCTAAACGGTACTTCCTATTCTATGGACTCCAGGTTTTATTATAACAGATAAGCATGTATACAACAATCAATAATAAGAAAGAAGATACAGATTATAGAAACTTACATGTAATTACAAGAGGGCCCTAAAGGGCTTTTTATTCACACATAGTAGATCCGAAGATCAGACAGAATCCTGGACGAGGTTCGTCTCCAGGGGATTACAGAGGTTGAAAGTAAATTACAATGAGGCGCAGAAGTGAGGGGCGCTCCCATATTACAAGAAAAGAACTTCCTTTTATAGAGAAGGAAGGATCTGTATTATTGAAGAGGGGTGCGTCATCCCTTACGTACAAACGCACTTACATTATTGCCTCTACTTAAAGTAGACGCACTACTGCATTATTGCACCCACTCAGAGCAGATGCATTATTATCCCACTACCTGCTATCACTTGAAGTGGAGGGGTCCATAGGACTGTCGGCAGCCCTGATGGTGGAGATGTCATTATCTTCTTTAGTGGGAGATCCACTTTCTTCTGAGCATCTACCGCATAGATAATTGCTGCGGTAATTCTTCAACCTTTTACAAAGGTCTGGAATATGTTCTCCCAAAATAAATGGATTAACCAAAGTATTTTGGAATTTGACAAATTTGCCTTCATCGGCTTCGCTAATCTTCTTGGGTGATTTGCTGTATATCAGGATGGTGGCATCTTGATAATTGACAAATAGTCCATCATCTGAACTGAAACTGAAAAGTTTTTGAACAAAACCTTCCAATCTTTTTATTGCTAAGGGTAGCAAATCGCTAGCCTCAAGTTTGCACTCCATAGGCTGAGATGGATGATAATGATCTCCTTTGCAAATGCCAATCTGGACTAAATGCTGAGGATGATATACCAATAATCCTAATTGATTCCAGTATGGACCGGAACTATTAATTTTCAGAAAAACTTCTTGCCCTGGTTTGGTGCATTTTTTTCTGAAAGTCTTAATTGTATCAATAATAGCCTTAGGAAAATGGCTAATTTCTAATAAATTAGGACTTGGATATATGGTTTTTACCAAACCATATTGGAATGCCTCATAGACCTGTTCAGGATTAGCATTCTTGGTGAAGTTGTAGTAACTTAAGTTTTTGGAGTCTGTAGTGAAGAACTTTTCCTCCAAAAACTTTTCTTCATTGGCAGATCTTGCATATCGATAGCAGTATTCGAAGCCTGCTTCCGTAATTTCATCGGAGTAATCCACTTTCGTAGATTTTGCCATGTCTTCCCTTGGTTTGCTGGGAAGCCTTCCTAGTGAGGTTAATGACTTCTTTTTGGACAATAGAGCTACGCTGAAGGTGTTAGGCTTCATCATCTCTCCATTGGTAATTAGCTCCAGAGGTGCTAGTAAAGATGACCCAGTATATAAGTCTGCTGAAGTTCTTGCTTCTTGGAAGGATTTGAACTTCTTGTGTGCAATGTTGGAGACTCCTTCAGTTGCTTTTTTGGCGAAGCTCCAATCTTCATAGATCCCGGCATTAGGGCCATTATAGACCACATAATATGTTTTAGATCTTTTTGGGATTTGAATTCCCTCTTCGGATTTCTCCGATGCTAAAGGTGTAACTTTAGTCTGTGGGATTGGAATTCCCTGATTTGGTCTTAAACAAAAATCTACTGGACTGACCAGTTTAATGGAAGTTTGTACTTCCTTCTGGATTTTTGGCAAATCCACAGCCTTCAACGGATTTGTTGATTCTTTACCAACTGCCGTTTGCTTTGGAATAGTCTTATCTTTCTCTTTTGAGGGAGAAGGTGATAAGATAACCTTTTTTACTTCATTTTCAGAAGCTTGCTCTTTTTCTTTACCCAATTTGATCAGGTTAAGATACTTGAGCTTGGCTCGGACCAGCTCCAGTTCCTGGACTAAAAGTCCTTCTTGCAGCTTTAGCTGCTCCATTTCATCCATGCTGGATGCTTCACAAAGAAACAAACATTAGAAACATTTGTATTATTCTTTATAATCTTGCTGAAATTCTCTGGTAAGAAAATCTGCAAAATAATTCTTGGTACCTGCAATATGAATAACATCAAAATCATATCTAGATAACCACATTTGCCATCTAACTAGACGACCTTGTTTATTATCTCCTTTTAAATTTATCTTTAGGAAATAAGTAAAATTCTTATTATCTGTTCTTACTAGAAATCTGCAAGGGGTTAGATAAACAGAGAATTTTTTAATTACTCTAATAACAGAAAGATATTCTTTCTCGTTACTATGATAATTCTTTTCAGCAGCTTTAAAGCTTCCTGAAGTGTATCGGCAAATGTATTCTTTACCATTATTTTCTGCTTTAAGAATTCCTCCCCAGAATAAATCTGATGCATCAGTTTCTATGATTAATTTATCCTCAGGTTGTGGGTGATAAAGCTTAGGAAAGTTTTTTAAACTTTTCTTTACTTTTACCATATAGTTGGTATCTGAATCTTTCCATTCCCATGGAATATCTTCCTTAAGCTTTGCTTGTAATGGTGCTCTGACCTGGGCAAGCTTAGGAATATAATCAGAAGCATAAGTGAGGATTCCTAAGAATCTCTGCAACTGTTTTTTGTTTTCAAGGATATCCGGGAACTTTTGAATATGTTCCAAGATATGATCTTGAGGTCGATGAGATCCTTCTTCAATTTCTAGTCCTAGAAAATTGATTTTAGTTTTAAAAAGCTGTGTTTTCTTCTTTGAGAGTATTATTCCCAGAGAAGCACATTTTCTGAGTACTGCCGCTACTTGCCACAGATGTTCTGTTTCATTATTGCTGAAGACTAAAATGTCATCAATATAAACACAACAGAATTTTTCAAAGGTTCTAAATGCATTTTGCATATGTCTTTGAAATATGGCTGGAGCCTGTTTTAACCCAAAGGGTACGACATTCCACTGGTAATGACCTTGTGGACATGTAAAAGCAGTTAATAATTGTGATTCTTCATCTAGCAATACTTGCCAGAATCCTGATTTACAATCAAAACTACTGAATATTTTCTTTCCTCTTATTAGAGTTAACAATTCATCTTTATTAGGAAGGTTATGACTGTCTCCTATGGTAGCTGAGTTTATAGCTTTATAGTTGACAACCATTCTCTTTTTTCCTCTTCGTTTCTCAGCTTCATTTTCTACCAAGAAAGCTGGAGACATGTGAGGTGATTTGCTAGGTTTAATTACTTTTAATTCTAGCAATTCCTTAATTTGTTTTCCAAACTCTTCTCTATCCTTAGGACTATATTGCATTGGTTTAACCTTTACAATTGTCTTGGGATTGATTAGTTTTATGGTTGCTGTCATCCAATATTTTGATTTGTTAGGATCTATTGGATTTTCTGAACACACAGAATCTAAAAGTGTTTCTATTTTACAAAGTTTTGTATTTTGAAGCACAAAAAGTTGTTGTTCTTTAGTATATATACCCCCCCTCCTTAAAAGAGAAGCAATTTTATTAGGGCTAATATTTAGCGCCTCTGGTTTTGGTAATTTAGATTTCTTTTTCATGTATTCTAAATAACCTGGAACTCCTACTTTAAGAGCTCTTCTTATTTTCCCTATATGTACAGGATTATTGTTTAGAGTGAAAATTATCCTATCTGTGTATTGGACAAATGGATGATACAACAGACAGAAATTATTTCCAATAATAAAATCTATTCCAGATTCTTGTTGATATACAGTTGGGATATGAAAAATCTCACCTGCTATCATTATATTAAGATTTTTACAGACCTTAGAGAGTATGATATGTGATCCATTTCCAATTTTTACTCTTATTGGTCTTTCTACATTTACCCAATGTTCTTTGGGTATTACATTTTTGCTAGCAACACACATGCTTGCTCCGGTGTCTACATAGCAATGTAATTCAATTTGTTTATATCCAGAAAATTTTAATTTTCCTTTTATATAAATCGAATTTGAGTTGGTAATATTGCTCATTTTAAAGTTTGTGGGTCAATTTATAATTATCACAAACTATGAGTTGGTTTAGCAATTACTCTATCTTTTGAAGCTTGGCAAACCATTTGCCAAGTTACCTAGTTTGGGAATTTGAACCAAAAATTGAATATTTTGGGAATTTGGACTCCCAATTTGAACATTCTTGGAATTGATCCTTAGGTGGGCTGGTCACTGTATCAATCAGCTTTACACTATTGATTTAGTCGTGGGGTTGTCTCAACCGGGCTTGTGGGTAGAGTTTTCGGTCTGGAGCGGACGACCATCATCGCCAAGGTGTTGTTGTCGGTAGCGTACACAAATTCTCCGAGGCAAGTCGTGTGGTCAACTTTCGTGAATTGCTAGTGGATCAACCTTGGAATGGCCGTGCATGATTAACATTAAAAACAAAAATTGGAAAAAACAATTTCAGGATATTTAAGTTGAAAAGAGAATTTTTGTACCGAACCTGGATTTTACAAAGTACCACTATGGCCCTGTCCATTAGGGCGCTGGAATTGGTAGCTGGTGCTGGAGGGTGCTGGAGGGTGCTAGTAGGTGCTGGAGGGTGCTGGTAGGTGCTGGAGTGTATTTAAATTAAATTAAAATTGTATAATTATGATGTACTTAATTATGTATTGTGATTAATAAAATAATGTCAATGTTATATGTTGAAATACATTTACTATTTTTTTATTAGTTAAACATAAGTTTAATTAATCATAAGTGTATCATAAAATAATATCCAATACAATAACTGTAACCAAAAATGTATACTCATGTACATATTATTAATATTAATTTTAAAAATTTTATATTAATAATATGATTTTACTTTGGAGACATGTAATTGTATCCCAAAATTTTTTTTCTCACAGACCCTTGACTGTTGTTATCTTATCTTCGCGATCCAAAATATCCAAAACAGAAACTTCACAAACGAGACATTGATTCCCAAAAAGCAATAATTGTTGCATGTTTCACACTACATAACTTCATTCGAATGCAACAACTAGACATTCCCGTGTTAGATCATCCTGAGAGTGTAGGAAGTAGTGATTCTGGTTTGTACGATGATGATCGAAAAGCTGCTATGAACGAAGTGCGTGAGAGTATTGCCTTACAAATTTGGCATTTAGGAGGTGTTGATTTAGAAGGTAGTGATGTTGGCAAAGATGAATCATTAGATGATAGCGATTAGTAGTATATATGTGATTTGTAATATTATTGGAAGTACGAATATGTTTGTAACAGTTGTAAAATATTTATTTATAAATTTTTGATTTACCAGTACGAAATTGTTATTTAAATATATTTGAAAAATGATTAATAATTATGAAACTATATATTTGAAGCATGATTAATTCATACAAAACATATTGAAACTAATTCTAAAGAGAAATCATCATTTTTTTGTAAAAAAAAAGTTTCAAACAATTCATGTCTGTGAATAGTGACAAGTGCTGGAGGGTGCTGGTAGGTGCTGGAGGGTGCTGGAAATAAGCGCTAATGGACATGCCCTATATGTCACAAGGCATTAATATTTTATTTTTGTTCCTCTGCTTCAACAAAAAATATTTAATCTAAATACTTTTCTTGATCAATAAGGTCTAAAGGAAAGAAGGAGATTCAACTGTCCTTAGAATCAAGAATTTTTCTTTCCTTCTCGAATTTGGATTTTTTTATAAAAAAAAATTAAGTATTATAATCCTATTCCACCAAGTAAAAAGGTCTTTCATCGAATAAAATTTATTTATGTTTTGAAAAAAAAGCCAGAATTTACTTTCCTCGTAGGAAAAGGAATTAATACTTCTATTTTTAGGAAGAAAAGGATTTTATTTCCGTGCATCTAGGGCTATAAATGAATTGCCTTCGCCATACTTTATGTGTAAAACATTCTAGCACGAGTAGTATCTCATTAAGAAAACATGAGCAATAGGGTATAGGGGTGCAGGTGTTGATTTGGCATTGGAATAAAAAACGACGACCAACTCTCCGCGAGTTCAGCTACTATTGTTTATCAAGAAAACGTAACTTTTAAGCATGCATACCCGAGTCAGCAGTAACTAAAAATGATTTAATATGCACAAGTTGTGATGGGTGGTTGGTGTTAAAGGACAAGACTAATGCAACCAAATGCTCTTTGCTCAACCTGCATTCCTTGGACAAGAAAAAGATAGAGTTGCCGGACATCCCACGAGGCCTAGATGTGATAAAGTGGTCTGAATCATTTGTTATGACCACGCCGCCAACTTCTCCAAATTGTGTACTTATATTTATCGTTCCTAACGATGAAGTTGCATTTATTTGGCGTCCTGGACAACAAGGTTGGATCCCCACGAATCATGAAATTAAAGGATTTCGATGTCTTTCCATATCTGTATGCAATCAGAGAATATATGGCATAATTGCGTCAAAGGAGTTTGTTGCAATTGATGTTGTGGACGATGCCCTAAAGATGACATACATGGGTCGACAACCCTCAAATATATCTAAAAAGGGATGCATTAGATCAGACTATCTAGTAGGATCATGTGAAAATGACATATTTTGGGTTCAAATGACAAAATTACCATTAGACAATTACCCAAAAGTTAAATCCATAGACGTGTTCAAGTATGATCTAACAAGTGGAAAGTGGATTTGGATTGAAAGTATAGGTGATCAGGTGTTTTTGCTTAGTAAAACGCATTCCATCTCTTATGCAACGGTAAATTCTGACATGAAAGGAAACTCCATACATTACATAGCAAGGTGCAGTCTGTTATACACCTACGATTTGGATACAGGTAACATGGACATAAATGACCTCTTTCCAATCCCAGGTGATTATAGATCGATACCTCAATTCATATTAGGAGTACAAGGAACGTAGTTTTTGTAATTTTGTTTTCATTTTTATCTTTTGTTACTCACTATAGCTATTCATGCAATATCTTGAATGGTCATTTATAACGCATTGAATTTTTTTTCTAGTGGCTTGTGTTTTCTTCCACTAAGCCCTTTTTGCCAGAGATTTTCTATAGATCGGTTTAGTTTAATTTTAATTCAGTTTAGTTTAGTGAAAATGTAATTTGATGAAATTCAGGTTAATTTGGTCATGCTGGTTCTTTTTTTTAATACATTAATTTTCACTTCACTTTAGTTCAGTTCAACGAGAAATAAACTCTAGAAAACATAACCTAACCTAAGTCATGCTTAAGTAGATTTATCAATAACTTTTAAAAACATATTTAATTATATTTATATGATAATATCTCATTTTTCTTCTTTCATGCTTATAATAATATATTAAATATGTTTTTCATGCTTATAATAATATATTAAATATTAATTAAATGAGTCGCGACGACCTACCAGTTCGACTACTTGATTAGTTATAGGCAATTGTATTTTTTTTAGAATTCTCGGATTTTATTAAAATGGGATTCCCGCCAAAGAGGAACATCCCTACAAACATTCTACTGTAATGTTTTGCTCGTCTTCTCTGCTTTCAGTTCTTGGGGCTATCGCCTATTGCCTTCATTGAACCAGCAACAAGACCTCAGCCTTAGCCATCTTAATGTTCATATGAACCTATAATTGCATTACAGGGGAAATTAAGCCTCACTATGCTGATCCCAAATCTCAACAATCGTTTTAGGAATCAGTAATAAGTTTAAAATTTTCACTTGGACACATACATCCAGACACAATATTTGAATACACGACCAATACTCGAATTAACCAATAGAGCATCCCATTCAATTTCCTTTCCCTTAAAACATAAAAACACCCAAAATATGTTAAGAAGTAGTAAAATTGTTTCAATACAGACATCAATCCTAGTGTGTATGTAACATATTGTCGCATCGCTTTAAAAAAGACATATTATCATATTATCGTATTTGCTAATGGGATTTTAAGGTGAAGGGAGCAACAAGCAGGTGCATCACCAAAACAAGCACTATGACTAATCTTAATCTGTGATTAATTCTCAAGCAGCCTTCAACCAAGCCTCATAAATATCATCAGCAAATAACACAAAGTGGACCTGCAAGTTGCAACCAACACAAGATCATTAGATCTCTCAAATACTCATATGTTGTGCCAAAATACTACGATTTTGAACACAATACATAGTTTCCCACAAAAAACCATTAATCTAACAACAATGAGACTGGATAAGCAATTCCCACTACCCAAATCATAATAACTGTTTCCAATTGATAATATAGACTGACAAGATTCATTCATTTCATTATGCCAAATTGCCAATGACCAGAGACATATAGACTATGGACGTGAGCAGAACAAGTAATACCTCTTTGATGCCATCAGCAGATCCCTTCAACGTGGATATAGCAACAGTGGCAGCTTCATCATACGTGTACCTAATTGGAAGAAAATAATTTGGAAGTTCAATAGCAACTAAAAATCTAGAAACTCATGTATGTTGTCACAAAAAATTATCAATAACAGCTAAAAGTAGCAAATTGACTCTCACACTCCACAGGTAAATGACTAACAAAGCAGTGAAAGATGCCATTACCAGATCATCAAATCACTGACCTAGCCAAATTAGGACTTTCAGAAAATATTACTTATCATTGTAGATAATTAGATTTCACGTGCCATTTTGCCAATATAAGATTGATCTAGCAACCCAACCCAACCCAGCCCAGCCCAACAAATCTGCTTAAATTTGTGTCCATGAAAACCAAAAACACACAAAAGAATATGACAAAAGCTTCCTCATAGCAGAAGCATTTCCAAGTTATAATGTGTCACTAGAATAATCATTCTATTACATGATTATTCACAGAAACAATTACAAGCTCAGAATTCCATTTACAAGATACATTACAAATTAATAAGGAACAAAGCCAAAGTGATAGGTGATAGTCAACACTATCTTACCCGTAGACTCCACAAGAAATGGCAGGAAAAGCAACATACTGAATATCGCTCTCTTTCGCAACACGCGGACTATTCCTGTGGAAATTGACATCGAATAAAAAATGCCCCTAAAGCTCAAGTACTTCAACACTTAAACTTAAGACAATATATACCTATATGCATTGCTCAAAGAAGCCTCGGGATTGTTGTCACTATCATATATAGGTCCAACAGTGTGAATCACATGAGATGCCGGCAACCTAAAACCACTGCATTTACTTCATTTGTTAGCAAATAATATCAATAACATACTATACACTAAATAACCTTTAGAAACCAGGCAAAAAATAGATCAGTACGGCGTAATCCTAGCTTCGCCTGTAGGGCAGCGAACTCCTGGCCGGACTTCGGGAACTTGATAGCACCGCCTCTTTCAACTCCGGTCCGGCTGCTCGATGAATGGCTGCAAAATTATTGACACACAATTACCTATGGACAATCTACATTCTACTTAATACATGTAACAGAAAACGGTAACTGTTAGGTTTACCTCCATCAGCGCCGCCGCCTCCGAGCATTCTCTCATTGGCTGGATTGACCTAATTAAGCCGATCGGAGAGAATGAATTGAAGAAGCAATATAACAAGAAGGTAGATTAAACGACGTCGGAGAGGGGGGACTTACGATGGCGTCAGAGGATCCGTCGACGGACCACCGAGTGATGTCGCCTTTCTGAATTTTGAGGGAGGTCGCCGGAGAAAGATGGAAACTGACCAGAGCGCTTCCGTCGTTGCGGCCGTTTGAGTGCATCGAAACCCTGGCGGCGGCCATTCTCAGTCTCCTCGGCCATTGAAAATTTGCCTTTTCTTATTGTAGTTTCACAAATATAGTTTTGACTATTTAGCTGACAGTAGAGTTGCTTGTTTACTTAGTTTGGTAAATAAGGAATAAACTGACAGTAGAGTTGCTTGTTTACTTAGAGCAAGTCCAACAGATACTACAAAATGTAGTTTTTAGAGGAAATTGGAGATTTTAGCCATTTTTGGGCCTCCAACAGATACTACAAATGGCTCTCCAAATTGTAGTATTGGTGTAGTGAGAGAAAGCAATCCTCTATATCTGTAGAGAGAGAAAGCAAAGATGTAGTACGAGAATTTAATGTTATTCTCATTAAATCGAGACACAATTACTCCTTTTTAATATCAAAACTTACTTTTTTTCCTCTCATCCTCAACGTGAAACTCAAAAGTTCCAAGCTTCTCTTCATCTGACAATTTTAGAAAAGTTGTGACTAAAGCAAAAATCCTAATTTCACCGACTAATTGGAACGAAAAGGGACTAAACCGTACAAAGATGCAGGGATTAAACTCAATTGATATTACTGGAGAGACTGAGAAAATGAAGGCCAGAGAACTTATTTGAGCTCAATTTTTGAGAAAGTGAAGGCCGGTAAAAGTACTTCTAGTCCTTCACCGGCGGCTGCTCGCTCAGGTGCTTTATGTTGCTCTCGAACTTGGTCGACGGCTAGTCGGTGTCGATCCAGTTGTCCTTCAGGTGGCTGGAACCCCGCAGCGGCCCGTCGGACTTCGGCTGCGGCGACTTCCTCGGCTTCCACACGCAGATGACTTTTCCCGGCAGCAGATCGACCACCGTCTTGTTGAATACGTCATCGTTCTGGTGGATGAGAGAGAGAAAAGAGTTCTGGTAGAATGTAGATAAACTGGTCGGTAGTCTGTAGGACAAAAAAATATAAAAAATAAAAAAGAATTATTATTATTAGCGGTAATAAATGCAAGATCTCCAAAATGTAGTAACTGTTGGAGATGGTCAAAAAATTATAGAGGAAGTAGTCAAAAAAATCTCTAAAATGGAGATTCTGATGTAGTACCTGTTGGACTTGCTTTTATCTATGAACTTTTGCCAACTCATGCTAATTTGCGATTAACTTGCAATCTTCTGATTTGTAAAATCTATATTATGATTCTGCATCTGTCCTCGCAATTTCAGATATAAGGCCTCGTTTGGCAATCAGCGTTTATCTGTTAGCTGTTAACGGATTTTATTAGCTGTTAGCTGTTAGCGGATTCTATTAGCTGTTTTGACTAGCGGTTTGACTAGCGTTTTGTACATTAGTGTTTGGCAAATAACAATTAGCTGATAGCTGTTTCAATGCGTTAAATGAATGGAATAGATATTAGTACAATTTATTATTAATTATTGTTTTAGTGTTTTGCTTGTTTATCGAAAATAATTATCACTTATATGTTTATTTATTTTTATTATTTAAATTATTATTCTTTATTATAATATATCTACGTTTATTAAAAAATTATTTTTAGAATTACATTACATAAAAAATTTATTTTGATATATATTTAGCATGTGCCATTTTAATTTCAATATTTATAATACTTCAAAAATAAATTAAAAATATTGAAAAATGTACGTACGTACGAAAATATCTTAAATTATTAGTTTTAAGGAAATTTTTTCTTCATACAGAATTGCAAAGTTGAATTATACATATATAAATTATTAGTTTTAAGGAAATTTTGTGAGAATAAGGATAAAAAAGATATTTTGATATATTGTTTTGTTTAATTTTTTGTAAACGCTGCTCTTTCTAGCGTTTCAGAAACGAGAGGTTTCATCAAAACAGCTAATTAGAAAAAGCTTTTCACCAAACACCAAGAAGAGCTGATTGACCAGTCAACTGTCCATATTTAACCCAAAAAGCTAAACGCTCTTCAAAACTCTCGTCACCAAACGGGGCCTAAATCTATTGTAAATAGGCTGACTAAACAGATCTGTCATGTTCATCATTTCTCTCTACCTCCATAGGTTGATTGCTTGGGTATCACCTTCGTGACATAATGTTATTTGAGTTTCTTGGTATCTGAGCATTGCCAATCCCCTCATCTTTGCTCAATTTGCTTTGTTGACAGGAACTATCATCTTTGTAACAGTCCCTGCCCTATACAGTAGATTTGAAGACCCTGTGGATCGGTATGCTGGAATGATCCACCGGAAATTTTCCAGGCACTATAAAATTGTTGACGACAATGTCATTAGCAGATTCCCTCGTACTTTACCGAGAGACAAAGATTTGTAGGGTTTTAACATTTTATTCACTTGCACTTCTTAATTGTCACTGGGGTATGGATGAGCTAAACATTAAATTAAATGACTACTATGTTAAGTAGGTATAGTTAATTTATTGGAAAAATTGGAATTAAGACCAGTAAAATATTAGAAATTGGTATGTAGAGTGTAAGTTTTATATAATTTCTGAAAAGAGCAACGAATAATTAATTTAATTTTAATTATTTTTGTTTGATTATTTTTTATAGGATACTTAGACTAGATATTGATTCCACTTATTGTAAGCGGTTGGGCGTTTCCCAACATTATTAATGAATCTTTCAAAATAAAATAAAATACAAAGACAACAATACCCTTATTTTTATTAATTTTTGTTTGGATCCCTTGTATTTAGTTAAATTCAGTTTAGCTTTATTTATTTACTCCAATTTAAATAAAATTTATTTCTAATCATTTCATTTCAATTCAGGTCAAAACAGTCAAATTCATATGAACTTGATGAAAATTAATTGAATTAAATACCAAAGATTAAATGAACTAAATTGGATTTAAAAATCTGAAACAATGATAGAGCTTAATTAAATTGAATTTAGACAAATATAAATGAACTAAATTAAACTGAATTTTAACCAAATTTTTTTATTGATTTTAATGAAGCGGAACTGAATTAAACTAAAGAAATGTGAACTTGAATTAAATTGAATTCGTCCAATTTTCAATGATTTGAATAAAGTTAAATTAAATTGAACTAAGCAAAGGTGAAAGGAATTCATTTTAATTCAACTAAATTTGAGTTAGTTCATAGAATTTAATGAAAATAAACTGAATCGAATACTACTAAAGTGACCTAAATTTAACTGAACCAAAATGACATAAAATTGCATAGGATCATAAATGCATTTATTTAGATATTGGAGTGAACTTATTGAAACTAAACTTAATTTAACTAAGCACAACTGATCTAAATAAAAATAATAGAAATAGGGGTTTTATTGTCTTTATATTAATAATCATATTAATGAAAATTAAGTTAATTATTCACTGCTCTTTTTTGAAATTATGTGAAACTTACACCCCACTTTCTAATTTGTAATGTTCCACTACCCTTAATCTCAATTTTTCCTAATTTATTTTGTCTATCCTAAAAACCGAGAAATTTTATTTTCCTTCCGAAAACTATGAGATTAGTTTCGGAATTTTACGATAAACAACATTAAATACAAGTGTCGACATTAGATTATCGTTTTTTTCCCTTTCCAACATCAAATCAACAATCACACCCACTCCCTAGTCCCTACACATGAAACTGGCGAAGAAATGTTAAATTGGTTTATTTAGTTAAGGAATGTTAAATTTATTAATAATTACTTAGTTAAATTTTATATTACAAATTAGAGTTAAAATATATAGTTAGATCTTCGAGATGAGTTAAAGATACATGTCATAATTTTAGGGTGTTGCTAAATGTAGCCCATCTTTTTACTCATGTAGCCCAAAATTTGGTTGAACATGCCAAAATACCCCTCTTTTTTTAGTTATGGAAAATCTAGGTTATTTCATGCAGGGGGCAATATAGTCATTTTTGGGCTACATGAGCAAAATCTTGGGCTACATTTAGCAATTCAGTAATTTTATTGGTAGTATAGAGGATAGTACACAATTGTGGAGTAGAGGATCCGGAGGATGCACAAAATTAAAATCTTTTCCTTCCTAATGATCCTTTTTTTTCTAAGGCTCGAAAAGTGGATTATGGTCTTATTTTCCATCTCCAACGGAGAAAGTGGATAGGGATACATAGGATTTCTTGTTAAGAAATTTGGAGCCGTTTGAAACATTGGCAACTCGTTGCGGTCAATTACATATAATCCTCCGATCCGCACCTAAAATTTTCATACAAGTCAACCATTATGGACATCTTGGTCATTTGAAATAATTAAAACATTCCAAATTTTATCTTTATTTGTGTTTAGTTATATTTTTTAATATGAACTTCTTCACATTCATCATTTATGCCTCCTCTTTCACACCAGATGTACCAAACTCCTGTAGGTTTTTCTGAAACATGTCCATGTTAATGGCTTTATTATTCTGGATGATGTCTGCTGGACACTCTGTCCAAGAAGAAAGGTTCTCTTTATCATACTGTAAGAGTGTACTCTGGGAGAGGTGTTGAAGTGTGGCAGTCGAATCAGCTACAGCCATATCCGTATCAGCGTTCTCTTCTATTAACTCCAAACACCTCATTAGGTTTTTGAGCGCTCCAACTCCATCTCCATAGTCAGCAGCAAAGTCATTGAGCACTCCATCTCCATCTCCATTCAAAGAAGTTTGTTGCTATTGATATCGTGAACAATTTCCTCAAGATTACATATTTGGGTCGACGACCCTCATATATATTTAAAAGGGGATGCACGAGATCAGACAATCTAGTAGGATCGTGTGGAAATGACATATTTTGGGTTCAAATGACAAGATTACCATTAGACGGCAACCCAAAAGTTAAGTCCATAGATATGTTCAAGTATGATCGAACAAGTGGAAAGTGGATTGGGATTGAAAGTATTGGTGATCAGGTCTTTTTGCTTCATAAAACGCATTATGTCTCTTATCCAACAACAAGTTTGACATAAAAGCAAATTCCATACATTTCATAGAAAGGTGCAGCCTATTACACACGTACGATTTGGAAACGGGTATCATGAACATAAACGACCTCTGCCCAATCCCAAGGGATCAAATATCGATACCGCAATTTATATTGGAGACACGGGAGACCCAAAGGATCAAATATCGATACCGCAATTTATATTGAAGACACGGGAGACATAGTTTTATAAATCTTTTTGTCATTTTTATCTTTTGTTACTCACTATAGATATTACACTTTCGTTCAATTTTATCTTTAATGGTTTTTTTAATAATTGAATGACGTTTAAGTATCCATAGTACGAACTATATAATGCATTCAATCTCAACTGACAGCCACTGGCGACTCAATTAAGGTTCATCAATTCGTTATCCTTCAATTCCTACCACTCAATATGAATTAGCGGCTGATATACTTATCAATATTGAATATTGCTATTATTCCATGAGTTTATTACCTAAATAACCTTCTTCCTGAAACTAATTCCCAGAATGACATTCTCTCAATTTTAATTCCCAAAATGATGCTTTTATTGACATGGAGGCACCACGTAAGATTCCACCTGTACAATTTTGAAACGTAAGCTTTTTTAACCGCGAAGCCGATCGATCAGGTGCCCCTTATCCCAAAACCCTACGTAGCAGACGACACGCCATCGACGACTTCTAATGCGCTACTCCATCGCCATGACAACTTTCTTTCTTTCCGTTTAATTCAGATATTAATCAAGCTTCGTTGACTGAATCCACAAGGTTCAAGGTCGTTCTCCGTTGCTGTACCTTTGGCTCAAGCATACGTAAGTGGCTTTGATAGTTTGGTTGCATTCATAAATCATTTACTTAATTATTCATTCAACTGATTCTAGATATGCTTTGATATTTTGGCTTTGATATTATTTTCTTAATTGAGTTTCATGCTTGAACCGTCTTACATATACAAGATAATGAATAATTATTTCTTCCTAAATAATGTTTTTGGCTTATGCATATGTACGTTGTGAGTACTTAACTAAATGAAATCACTTGTAGATAGACTTTGTCTAATATAGTAACACGAGCAATTTGGTGTACATAAAAAACTCATATGATAATATACTTTTATCGGTTCACCAATGATAGGTACATTCGTGGCTCTTTCCCTACAACAAAGTAATGGAAAATTCGACTCTCACCATACTTTGTTATTGGAATGGAAGGATGTCATCAGGCTTACATGGTCTTTCTTATGAAGGTGCAAATCCGGAAGCTGTTAAAGTAAGTAACCAACTCACTTATGATGAGTTCTTAGATAAGATGTATGATATAACTGGATATGAGAAACATTTGGTCAAGTTGAATATCATATGTAGATATCCAAGTTCTTTTATGGAATATGTTCCATTGCCGGTTAAGGATCAGGGTACTTTAGACATAATTATGGATACAACAAAAAGCCCTGGAGTTCATTGTATGGAATTTTATTTGGAAGTAAAATCAGATGATATTGAGCAGCAAGGCAATGATTCAGTCTCAAGACTACAAACTACAGAGTTTCAGAGGAATGATGGAGTTGAAAACCAGCCTGTATTGAACGTTATAAACCAACATGTTTCCGAAGATATACCGTCACCCATTCCTGTAACTAGGAGATATGATGTAGAAGAACCGCATTCTACTGAGGCTATGGAACGTGTTCCGAACATATTGAATGATGATCTATTTGAAGTCAACCAAACCGAAGTTGAAGAAATTGTTATGTCTCAAGCATACGACTTCCTCTTACATGGTGGGGACATCAATAATGATCTGCTTAATTCTGATGACGAGAGAGAAAATTTAGAAGAAGAATCCGTACATGACATGGACGGTTATGAAGAAGGTGAACATGTTAATGTGATAAATGAAGAGGTTCCTAGTTCAGAGTTTACAAACATTGAATGGATAGATAAGGCAATTGTGGATTCATCCAATCGCAATGGTGAAGATAGAGGTGCATCTTATGGTGGTGATTTGTATGCTGGTCAGAGGTTTGCAACAAAAGAGCAGTTACAGAATGCAGTGAAAACATTTTCCATCAAGGTGCATCAAGAGTACGAAGTTTCTTATTCTACAACTTCTTTATGGGTTCTTAAATGTAAACAAGCACCACAATGTCCATGGAGATTACGAGCTTCTGTTCCTAAAGGGAATTCATTTTTTGAAATTAAAAAATATGAAGGCCCTCATACTTGCATCAATCCGATCATAAACCAAGATCATGTTCAGCTGGATTCTGGATTCATTGCCAACCAAATCAAAGCACTTGTAAAGGCTCAAATGTTAATTTCATTGACAGCCATTCAAGCTGAAATATGTGACAAGTTCAGTTATACTATCTCTAAGAAGAAAGCTTGGTTGGCAAAGCAAAAGGCTATCGTGGAGATTTTTGGTGGTTGGCTTGAGTCATATAAGTTGTTGCCTAAATACATGGAAGTGTTGAAACAGACAAATACAGGTACCGTAGTGCATTGGGATAAAGAGGCAAGAGGAGGAAACACATCTGAAGAAATCTTCAATCGTGTATTTTGGGCTTTCGGTGCTTCAATTAAAGGTTTCAAATATTGCCGTCCTGTGATAAGTATAGATGGTACATTTCTGTATGGGAAGTATAAGGGAACGATGCTTATTGCAGTTTCAGCGGATGCAAATAATCAATTGTTTCCACTTGCCTTTGCTATAGTGGAAAGTGAAAACAAACAGAGCTGGAGTTGGTTTATGGCACGCGTAAGGAAATTTGTAACTCAAAGAAGGGGTATTTGTGTGATATCTGATCGACATCCTGGTATACTTGCTACCATGAATCAAGTAGGATCTAGTTGGACCGAGCCTCTTGCTTATCACTGCTTCTGTCTTCGTCACTTGGCTAGCAATTTCAATGACAAGTTCCATGACAAAACATTGAAGGATCTAGTAAGTATTGCTGCAAGAGAAAATCAGCCTCGGAAGTTCAGAAAAAGGATGGACACTATTGGAAGGATAAATGCAGACGCTCGAAGATGGTTAGATGAATTGCCGGTTGAGAAGTGGACTTTATCTCATGATGGAGGAAAGAGATATGGGATGATGACAACAAATTTATCAGAGATTTTTAATAGTGTGTTAAAAGGGGCAAGATCATTACCGGTAATAGCGTTGGTTCAGCTTACTTTCTATCGTGTCAATAGGTATTTTGCTATTCGGAGACAATTAGCTGTACAAAGAATCTTGGATTGTCAAAATTTCACTCCATATATTGATGTAAAGATGATATCAAATGGAATTAAGGCTGGGAGACATGAAGTGACGTTGTTTAATCGAGCTGCTGGAACATTTAGCGTACAAACTGGCCGTTCATCGTCAAATATTAGAAAAGGGGGGCATGTTCAGATATTGGACTTGAATGGAAATAACTGCTCTTGTCAGAAGTGGCAAATTTATGAATTCCCTTGCTCTCATGTATTAGCCGCTTGTCAACACTGTAGTTTAGATTATAAACCTTTGGTGCAGAATTGGTACTCTATTTCTACGTATGAAAAGACATGGGCTCCTCTTTTTCATCCAATTCCTGACAAAGCGTATTGGCCTCCGGAACTTGAAAGAGAACTGACACTCGTCCCTAGTGATTCGATGAAAAGATCTGAAAAGGGACGTCGTAAGTCATCCCGATTTCACAATGAGATGGATGAGAAAGAAGGAAAAGGCACCGTAACATGTGGCATATGCAACAAAAAAGGACACAATCAACGTACCTGCCCAAAAAAAAGTGAATTTTGTAGTTATTTTTGTTATTTATGTGGCGCAGCGTGACGTTAGATCAGGGGCAGGAGAGGCGCAGGCGCAGCGTGACGTCTGATCAGGGGCATGAGAGGCGCAGGCGCAGCGTGACGTCAGAGCACGGGCAGGAGAGGCGCAGCGTGACGTCAGAGCACGGGCAGGAGAGGCGCAGCGTGACGTCAGAGCACGAGCAGGAGAGACGCAATGTGACGTCAGAGCACGAGCAGGAGAGACGCAGCGTGACGTCAGAGCACGAGCAGGAGAGGCGCAGGGTGACGTCAGAGCACGAGCAGGAGAGGCGCAGCGTGACGTCAGAGCACGAGCAGGAGAGGCGCAGCGTGACGTCAGAGCACGAGGGGGCAATATAGTCATTTTTTGGGCTACATGAGCAAAATCTTGGGCTACATTTAGCAATTCAATAATTTTATTGGTAGTATAGAGGATGGTACACAATTGTGGAGTAGAGGATCCGGAGGATGCACAAAATTAAAATCTTTTCCTTCCTAATGATCCTTTTTTTTCTAAGGCTCGAAAAGTGGATTATGGTCTTATTTTCCATCTCCAACGGAGAAAGTGGATAGGGGATACATAGGATTTCTTGTTAAGAAATTTGGAGCCGTTTGAAACATTGGCAACTCGGTACGGTCAATTACATATAATCCTCCGATCCGCACCTAAAATTTTCATACAAGTCAACCATTATGGACATTTTGGTCATTTAAAATAATTAAAACATTCCAAATTTTATCTTTATTTGGGTTTAGTTATATTTTTTTAATATGAACTTCTTCACATTCATCATTTATGCCTCATCCTTCACACCAGATGTACCAAACTCCTGTAGGTTTTTTTGAAACATGTCCATGCTAATGGCTTTATTCTTCTGGATGATGTCTGCTGGACACTCTTTCCAAGAAGAAAGGTCCTCTTTATCATACTGTAAGAGTGTACTCTGGGAGAGGTGTTGAAGTGTGGCAGTCAAATCAGCTACAGCCATATCCGTATCAGCGTTCTCTTCTATTAACTCCAAACACCTCATTAGGTTTTTGAGCGCTCCAACTCCATCTCCATAGTCAGCAGCAAAGTCATTGAGCACTCCATCTCCATCTCCATCTCCATTTAAAGAAGTTTGTTGCTATTGATATCGTGAACAATTTCCTCAAGATTACATATTTGGGTCGACGACCCTCATATATATTTAAAAGGGGATGCACGAGATCAGACAGTCTAGTAGTATCGTGTGGAAATGACATATTTTGGGTTCAAATGACAAGGTTACCATTAGACGGCAACCCAAAAGTTAAGTCCATAGATATGTTCAAGTATGATCGAACAAGTGGGAAGTGGATTGGGATTGAAAGAATTGGTGATCAGGTGTTTTTGCTTCATAAAACGCATTTTGTCTTTTATCCAACAACAATTTCTGACATAAAAGCAAATTCCATACATTTCATAGAAAGGTGTAGCCTATTACACACGTACGATTTGGAAACGGGTATCATGGACATAAACGACCTCTGCCCAATCCCAATGGATCAAATATCGATACCGCAATTTATATTGAAGACACGGGAGACATAGTTTTATAAATCTTTTTGTCATTTTTATCTTTTGTTACTCACTATAGATATTACACTTTCGTTCAATTTTATCTTTAATGGTTTTTTTAATAACTGAATGACGTTTAAATATCCATAGACCATAGTACGAACTATATAATGCATTCAATCTCAACTGATAGCCACTGGCGACTCAATTAAGGTTCATCAATTCGTTATCCTTCAATTCTTACCACCCAATATGAATTAGCGGCTGATATACTTATCAATATTGAATATTGCTATAATTCCATCCAGCCAAAAAACTTTCACTAAAGATGTGCCAAAAAAAAAAAAAAATCCCCAATCCGATCCAAAACTTTCGGTAAAAAATATTCGATCCGTAATTGAACTTGAAAATATCCAAATTTATTTATCTAGACTGAAAAAAATTAAATTTGCTGAACTAAAAAATATATAAACATATTTAATTGAACTGACCTACTAAAAATATCTGCATATTTTGGCTTCAGAATTGTTGAATTTACATTAACATAAGTGATTTAATTAAGTTTCGAGACTTATTGAATTGAATAGGAAACCATGAATATATAATTAGTATCTGATTCAAATACTTTTAAAATAATACATATTAAATTAAATTGAATTGTACTGAAATCAAATTAAATTTGTATAATCTCTAAAAGGAACTTGAATAGTTATTCACTTCAAAAAGTGTGTGGAATAAACGACGTCGTTTCGTTTCGTATAAAGTAAAATATTTTAAATATAGTAAATTTAAAATTGGACATATAATGATCTATATCTTAAGCCGTCATTTTTTAAATATAGTAAATTTAAAATTGAATATAGTAAATTTAAAATTCTATCCTTAACCTATTGAAATATTTAGTTGCAGTCTTAATTAATTAAATCCTTACTTGCAAAGTGGAAATACTAAATCTGAGAATATATTCCTAACATATTAATACAGTATTATCTTCCCATATCCTTTGTGCAAATATTATCTTTTCTTGATATAAATATTGTCATTGGTGAAACTTTCTATATATATTGTCTTGAATAGTAAAGTTAAGGAAAATATGTATTAAGGGTAGTGGAACTTTCTTTATTTGAAAGAAGGGTGTAATTTTATCATAATTTCCAAAAGGGGGTAATCAATTAGTTATTTTTTTCTTAATATAATTATTTAATAAAGACATTAATACTTTTTTTTCATTATTTTAGTTTAGATTCATTAATATTCAATTAATTTTTCAGTTTTGTTTCACTAAATTTACTTCTATTTAATTAAAATTTAATCAAATCAGTTAAATTCAGTTTTATCCCAAATTTTTAGTTTTAGTTCAATTAAATTTATTTTTACCCCATTTGTTTAGTTCTAGTTTAGTTGATTTAAACTCACCTTTTGATATTAAAAAAATAAATTGAGTTTATTAAAATTCAGTTGAAATCAGTTCAATTTAGTTTAATTTATTTTAGTACATCTTCAGACAAATTTTAGCAAAATTCAATTTAGTTTCATCCCATTTCTAATTGTTTCAATTTAATTCAATTAGTTTAAGTTATTCAATTTTGGCTAAGTTTAATTTTAAGTTAAGTTCAATTCAGTTCAATAAAAATGATTTTTTAAATTAAAGGCTGAACTTTAATGGAGCTGAATTTTTAATTTAATGTAGCAAAGATGAATTTGAATAAACTTAATTTAATTAAACTGAATTAAACTAAATATAGTGAATCTAAAAATTTGGATGATCAAATTGAATGTCAACAAAAATATTCTTGTCTTGATTAAGATTAACTAAAATAAATTAAAGTGAATCAAATTTAACTAAATTCAAATGAACTTAATGGAATTTTTGAATGCTAATAAAGTGAACTAAACTTAGTTTAATTGAACTTAAAATAAAATTTTGGGATGGAACTTAACTAAACTTATTTGAATAGAATCGATTTTAATTTAAACTAAACTAAAATAACCAAAAGAAGGGTATTAGTGTATTTAGTTAAATGCTCTTATTAATAAAATATGAAGTAATTAACTACTGCCCTTTCTAGAAATTATACCAAAATTACACACTTCTTTCAAATAATGAAAGTTCCACTGCCCTTAATGCAAATTTTCCCTAAAATTAATCTATATATATTCGATTATGACGAGGTGTTAGACTCCGACATCGGCACGGCAGCTGGGGATAAAAATTGAAATAAATTGGCCAAATGGAAGAACGGGGATGATGAAAGAGATGCAGAAGAAGATGGCTTATTCAACACCGGAAACCAACTAGATATCATCTTCTTTAACACCGGAAACCGACTAGATATCACGCCAACGAAGAAGGAACTAAGGAAGGCTTTTCGCTCTTCTGAAAATCACACATAGCAAGTCAGCAACACATGTGTATGATGTGTTGGTGCTGAAATGGTGCATGGTAGAACGGTTTTAGTTATCAGTTTCGTGGCTGGAACATCATCAGCAACAAATCATTACTACCGTCAATAAGTAAGTAACACATCATCAGATAATACTCAATATTCAATAATTTGATATTCTAATTTGACATTATTTCGATTTTCATAGGGTACAATTCTTTACCATATTGTGGCCGTCTGATTTCGATTTTGGTTTTTAATTTTGAAAATATTGGTCAACGACATTGATCAACGATATTGTTCAAAAATGTCGATTCTTCCATTTAGGTATTTTGAAAAATATTTAATGAGCATTTTAGAAACTCGACATTTAATTATGTATTAATTTTCAGTTAGATAAAGTTACGATTAATATATGAATAGAATGTTAAGTGAAATATTTGCATATAAAATAGGATTTTAGAAATTATACAAAATATTTTATAAAATTTGATTTTTGAGTAAATAAATAACACAATATTTGATTTGCAAAATTGTTATTAATTTAGTATGATTTTTTTCGAATAGAAAAATAACACAATATATGAAGTTACGGTTAATATATGAATAGAATGTTAAGTAAAATATTTGCATATAAAATAGGATTTTAGAAATTATACAAAATATTTTATAAAATTTGATTTTTGAGTAAATAAATAACACAATATTTGATTTGCAAAATTGTTATTAATTTAGTATGATTTTTTTCGAATAGAAAAATAACACAATATATGATTTGTAATATTGGTTTTAGTTTGTCAATTGTTAAATGGTAGATTTTTTTTTTTTGTTATTTGATTTTGGTTTTAGAAATATATGTATATCTTTATTGATGTTAATTACTTATATGTAAAATATGATTTTGGTTTATTTTTAGAAATAAATTTTTTTTTTTTTTTTTGAAATTGTGTATAAAGGTGGATTGCCTTTTTTTTGGTATGTAAAATAAAATAGGATTTTCAAAGATGTGCCTACCTTTTGAGAAGGTACATAATTAACCTTAAAAGGAAGGTTTGACAATGTTATGGGTTTATGGGTTTGACAGGTTAGGGAGTATGGTATCTCGGGCTGACCGAGAAGCCGCGATCGGTGATTGTTGTTGACGATTGACTGTGTCAGCTCGACAATGTTAGTATTCACGTGATCGATGATTCCATGGATAAATACATAAATATCTAATAAATTCATCAAATGATTTAACTACATTTGCATTTAAAAGGATTGATGTCTTTCAAAAAAAAACATTGTTGACTAAGTGATATGATTTATTCTTCATCTTTCACAAAAAAAAAAAAAAAATATATATATATATATATATATATATATATATATATGTCTAATTTATATGTTGAGTTTTAGACATTCCAACAATATGGAAGGTTTAGGAAGTCATGAATCATGCTCGGATGAAGGGTTTCATATGTAGTTGCAGTCTATTATAGTAGTTTAATTCATTCAATAGGTAATATACCATTTCTTTTCTTCTACTAACAATAAAAGCAAAATTCAAACCCCCCTTCAATATTGTTGTATAATTGTGTTTATTATAATTTTTTACATTACCACATACTTAATAGAATTCCCCTTCAAATACACCGCACAACGTGCGGGTGGTGCTTAACTAGTAATGGAAGAATGTTTTTTTTTATAAGTTTACCATTCAATTAAAAAGGTTCCTATTTGACAAGAAAATAGTAGCAATGTGTTTGGAAAAAAAAACTTACTCAAGACAATTCTATCAATAAATATTATTATTGTACAAAATTTTAAAATTGAAAAATTAACAAATTATTATGAATTTGTTATAAATATTATTATAACAAATAACTTAAAATAATCTTATAACATTTTTAAAATTATTTGACGAAAATAAAAGTTAAACAGAAAAGGCAAAAATAGAAGGAAAACACGGATAGGGATCTGATCCATGATTGATCTGTCGGATCAAATTGGATCGGAGCAGATCACCCTAATTTTCATTTTCCCATGGTCACCTTCAACGTTCACTCATTTGCACAATCTAGGCCCTTCAGCTTATTTCTAGCACCTCCAACACCTTTCAACACCCTCCAGCACCCTCCAACATTTGTCACTATTCACAGACATGAATGATTGATTTTTTTATTTTTTTAAAAAAGGAATGATTTTTCTTTAGAATTAGTTTCAATATGTTTTGTATGAATTTATCATTCTTCAAATATATAGTTTCATAATTATGTACATCATAATTATACAATTTTAATTTAATTTCAACACCCTCCAGCACCAGCTACCAATTGCAGCACCATATTGGACAGGGACCTAGATTGTCTTTTTGTTGTTTCTCCACTGGGTGTTGTTACCCCTTACCAAAATTACTAATTCTCAATTGAGACCTGTCTCCATTGAGACCAGGGACTATAGGAGCTTTCCAGAAATTATAGGTACAAATTAAAAAACGTGCCTAAATATAAGGACTTAGTTGCAAATTTAGTTTTCTTCTTTCTCCTCTACCTTCTCTCTCCAGTATATGATTTTTTATGTTTTTTGCTTGATCTTTTTCTATCTCTACCTCTGATCTTCTATGTTTTTTACTTGATCTTACATGTTTTTTGCTTGAATTTTGCTTGAATTTTTTTTACTTGATCTTATATGCTTTTTACTTGATATTTTTCTGCCTCTACCTTCTATCACTGCGTCTGATATTCTATGCTTTTTGCTTGATCTTTTTCTGGCGCCCCTACCTCTGATCTTCTATCATTTTTACTTGATCTTATATGCTTTTTGCTTGATTTTATCTTTGATTTTTTTTCAATTATTACTTGAACTTGATCTTATTCTCTTTGATATTATCTTGATATTTTTTAGTTCTCATTTGAGTTTGATCTTATTCTTTTTGATCTTTTTCGATATCACTTGAATTTGATCTTATTCTGTTTGATGATTTTGATTTTTTTTTTATCCTTTTCAGTTATAATTTGAGTTTTATTTATTTGAATTTTATTTTTTAATTTTTTTCTTTATCTTTTCTTTGATTTTTTTCAGTTATCACTTGATCTTTTTCGATATCACTTGAATTTGCTACGTCAACGGAGTATTTTTTTTTTGGTTGAGTTGAATGTTAATGACCCCTGAGCTGTGTTCTGGTTTGTTTGAGCTTTGCCCCTATGTGTTTACGAACCTGTAATGATCTTGTTGATTCTTGAAGTAAGACAAATAATGAGCACAAAAATTGAAAGTTCAATATTGCACAATAAATGCTCAAACATATTGAGTAAAATATCAAGACATAACAAAGAATGTTCAAGGACATTGAAAGACCAAGACAAAACAAGGATACTCAAGCAAATTGATTGAAATATCAAGACAAAACAATAAATGATCAAGCATGGCGACTAAAAGATCAAAATGGCACAGTAAATGCTAATGCACATTGAATAAAAGATCAAGATATAACAAGGAATGCTCAAAGGAATTGAAAGATCAAGAGGCTCAAGTAAATTAACTGATCGATCAAGCAAAATGACTAAAAGATCAAGATAAAACAATAAATGCTCAATCATAATGACTAAAAAATCAAGATAGCACAGTCAATGCTTAAACACATTGAGTAAAAGATCAAAATATAACAAAGAATGATCATGGAAATTGCTTAAAAGATCAAGGCAACACAGTAAATGCTCAAGCACATTGAGTAAAAGATCAAGATATAACAAAGAATGTTCAAGAAAATAAATGAACGTGTAGCATGATCTTTTCTGTACCGTAAGTCTTTGTTACTGGCTTCCAGGAAACATATAGCATCATGATCAACAAATTGGTGGATGTATAAATAAGGATAAAAGTGAGTGAAGGTTATGGTGGTTGTGAATAAAAGATCTTTCAAGTCCTAGAAAATCATGATCTATACAACTAGCACGCTCATTAAGCACTGAATAAACTGAAATTGGAGGAAGAGTAAGGAGAACATACGGCGATAATGAGCCAGAGGTCGAGTGGAGCTTGTTCTGCCTTGATAATGTCGGAGGCGCCACGGGGGAGCTGGTCCAGGACAACCCAGAATAATGCCTGAACCCGGAGAATGAGATCACGGTTGAGCCCGGCGATTTAGTCTCCGGCATAGGCTTTCACAGTAATCCAAATCCCGGGTTTACCGTCGAATCAACTCAAAGGACAGCAGATCGGAGGCTTTCTGAAAAATAGCCGGAGTTGCAGAGGGGCGCCGAAGCGCGGTTCTTCAACGGCGGCCGGGGAAGGGAAGTTCGGTGGATTTCGCCGGAGAAGAAAGGGGATTTATCGGGGAAGAAGAGAAATCTGATTCTAGTATTTACTAGAGAATAACAATTTAGTCCCTGAAGTTTAGTCTAATATGACTATTGCGCCGAAAACAAAGTTATTACAAAATTACCTCAAAACTTTGGAAACTCCTATTATATGGACTCCTTTTACCCTTGGTCTCCATAAGGACAGGTCTCACTCAAGATTTTCTCTACCAAAATACCAAAAATATGGTGTAAACCACATTAAAAACAAAGAAACCACATCAGAGATATTTTTTACCCGGTCCCAAATTCAACTATTATCTGAGATATTTTTTTTAGTTACTCGAACAGAAGTAGTATGAGTGAGAATTTTTTTTTTTGAATGGGCACACGCCCTTTACAAAGACCGAATCTGATACAAGGATCATACTCTATGCTAATCTAATCCTACTCTAGCCTAGTCTACTGATCTCGTATGTCGAGTGACCTCCGTCCTCACCTTGATTTGAGTGGGGTAAGGAACACACTTACACCCGCCGATGCACTCCGTACGCCAGTTGATGCAGCTCCCGTCACTCAGTTGAGCACGCCTCTTGCAAATGGAGGGGATGGAGACTTGAGAGACTAAGAGAGAATCTCATCCAGGCCAAATTGGGGGAGTGGGGGTTTGAAATCTGGACCTCTTCTAGCCAAGGCAAAGCGTTTGGCCAATGAGGTAACTGAAGTGCTTGAGTGAGAGATAATATTCTTCTGTAGTTTGAAATCCTTAAATCAATCAATTATGCCCAGCTTTATGTTCATTATGGAAGCTATTCCATTGTACCCATGATGCAGTATTTCTAATCATAATGGAGAATCTTAAAAAATTCACATTGGTGAGTGCGGGAGTTATACTCTACGGGGTATTATCTTACAAATTACAAATTATTTGGTATACTTTCTGTAATTATGCTTGTCGGTTTGTAAAATGTTTGATGTTTTTGGTTTGAGAAAGCAATGTGTGGGGCTTTTCACCTGGGATGAACTATGCATTTTTTTTAATATGATTTTGAATTTGAAAGTAGTCGTTTTTTGGAATTCTCAGATTTAATCAAAATGGGATTCCCGCCAAAGAAAACATCCCTACAACAAGCATTCAACTATAATGTTTTGTTCATTTTCTCTGCCTTTAGTTCTTGGGGCTATAATGACTATCGCCTTTGGCAACAAGACCTCAGCCTTGGCCACTACAAACCTACTATGAACCTATATTTGCATTACAGGGGAGTTAAGCCTCACTATGTTGATCCCAAATCTCAACAATCGTTTTAGGAACCAATAATAAGTTTAAAATTTTCACTTGGACATTTCTAGACACAATATTTGAATAAACGACCAATATTCGAATTAGCCAATAGAACATCCCAGTCAACTTCCTTTCCCTTCAAACACAAAAACTTCCGAGATATGCTAAGAAGAAGTAGTAAAATTGTTTCAATACAGACATCAATTCTAGTGTGTATGTAACATATTGTCGTACTGCTTAAAAAAAAACACATTGTCACATTTGCTAATGGGATTTTAAGGTGAAGGGAGCAACAAGCGTGTGCATCGCCAAAACAAGCACTACCATTAATCTGTGATTAATTCTCTAGCAGCCTTCAACCAAGCCTCATAAATATCATCAGCAAATAACACAAAGTGGACCTGCAAGTTGCAACCAACACAAGATCATTAGATCTCTCAAATACTCATATGTTGTGCCAAAATACTACGATTTTGAACCCAATACATAGTTTGCCACAAAAAACCATTAATCTAACAACAATGAGACTGGTCAAGCAATTCCCACTACCCAAATCAAAATAACTGTTTCCAATTGATAATATAGACTGACAAGATTCATTCATTCCATTATGCCAATAACCAGAGACAAATAGACTATGGACTTGAGCTGAACAAGTAAAACCTCTTTGATGCCATCAGCAGATCCCTTCAACGTGGATATAGCAACAGTGGCAGCTTCATCATACGGGTACCTAATTGGAAGAAAATAATTTGGAAGTTCAATAGCAACTAAAAGTAGCAAATAAATTATCAATAACAGCTAAAAGTAGCAAATCGACTCTCACACTCCACAGGTAAATGACTAACAAAGCAGTGAAAGATGCCATTACCAGATCATCAAATCACTGACCTAGCCAAATTAGGACTTTCAGAAAATATTACTTATCATTGTAGATAATTATTTTCATGCTATACTATTCGATTGATTCCATTTTGCCAATATAAGATTGATCTAGCAACCCAACCCAACCCAGCCCAGCCCAACAAATCTGCTTAAATTTGTGTCCATGAAAACCAAAAACACACAAAAGAATATGACAAAAGCTTCCTCATAGCAGAAGCATTTCCAAGTTAAAATGTGTCACTAGAATAATCATTATATTACATGATTATTCACAGAAACAATTACAAGCTCAGAATTCCATTTACAAGATACATTACAAATTAATAAGGAACAAAGCCAAAGTGATAGGTGATAGTCAACACTATCTTACCCGTAGACTCCACAAGAAATGGCAGGAAAAGCAACATACTGAATATCGCTCTCTTTCGCAACAAGCAGACTGTTCCTGTGGAAATTGACATCGAATAAAAAATGCCCCTAAAGCTCAAGTACTTCAACACTTAAACTTAAGACAATATATACCTATATGCATTGCTCAAAGAAGCCTCGGGATTGTTGTCACTATCATATATAGGTCCAACAGTGTGAATCACATGAGATGCCGGCAACCTAAAACCACTGCATTTAATTCATTTGTTAGCAAATAATATCAATAACATACTACAAACTACATAACTTTAGAAACCAGGCGAAAAATAGATCAGTACGGCGTAATCCTAGCTTCGCCAGTAGGGCAGCGAACTCCTGGCCGGACTTCTGGAACTTGATAGCACGCCTCTTTCAACTCCGGTCCGGCAGCTCGATGAATGGCTGCAAAATTATTGACACACAATTACTTATGGATAATTAGATGTATATCACAATCTACATTCTACAGAGTACATGTAACAGAAAACGGTAACTGTTAGGCTTACCTCCATCAGCGCCCCCGCCTCCGAGCATTCTCTCATTGGCTGGATTGACCTAATTAAACCGATCGGAGCGAATGAATTGAAGAAGCAATATAACAAGGTAGTTTAAACGACGTCGGAGAGGAAGGGAACTTACGATGGCGTCAGAGGATCCGTCGACGGACCACCGAGTGATGTCGCCTTTCTGAATTTTGAGGGAGCTCGCCGGAGAAAGATGGAAACTGACCAGAGCGCTTCCGTCGTTGCGGCCGTTTGAGTGCGTCGAAACCCTGGCGGCGGCCATTCTCAGTCTCCTCGGGAAGGGGGTGATCGGGGACTGTGAGTCGAGGAGGAGCTTTTTAGCGGCGGAGTGGTGAAAGTGTAAATAACGGGGAATTGCAGGGGTGTTTAAGGACGAGATACGCCGGAGAAATAGAGCACCGAATCTCAGTCGCACACACCTTACTGCACCTGAGCAGCAGAGTATCATCGCCTCCTGCGACTTCTGGAGTCAACATGCTACAAAGGCATTTTAGTTTTTTTATTAATATTTTTCAAAATATTGGGTTTTAACTTTAAAAAAATTGAAATTGTGTACTATTTAATTTGACTAGTTTATTACAAGTATTATATTTGATCAGACTAATATTTTGCTTTTAATTGATGAAATCAAAAGTTAGATAATCATTTGAGACATTCTAATCAATTGTCCATGCACCCTTTCATCTTTATCATAGTTGGGTAAAATAGATTGCATACCCTCTATTAAAATGGAAGTTTCTTTTCATGGATATAATAATAGCTAGTAAAACAATTTTCATAATTTGTTTTTCAATGAAAATTCGCCTTTTTCTTATTGTAGTTTCACAAATATAGTTTTGACTATTTAATGTTCGGTTTTTCTAACGAGTGCCCATGGGCACTCGTTAACGTGGGTTAGATTCCATTGGTAAGTGTAATTTTACTCTTGTTGTTAATTGTGTTGATCGTAATTACACCCTTAGTGCATGCTTGTCCGTGCTCCTTGCAATAAATTGTATTTTATGTTGGTAAATGTATATTGTGTCATAATTACGCCGCTCAGATGCATTGTTTACATGCTTATTTAAACAACACCGAATATTAATGATACACTATCTTATATCTCTTACAGTTGCAGCTAAATAATAAATATATCTTTAATAAATATTTATAAAAAATACAATTATTCGACTTTAGACCTGAACAATTTATACATTCAATAAAATTCCATATTCCACGTGTTTATGACATTTATTTTGTCTTCACTGTTGATGATATTTAATGTTATCAATATAAAAAAACAATATTAGTATTTTCTAATATTCAAACTTATAAAATATTATAGACTTCATAAAAATTATAATATCATAAAATATTTTTTTTTAAATAATTTCAAATTTTGGATAGTTAAATCACGTCTTTGAATTAGGTGTATATATTAGATATTTTTATTTTTAATAAATCATCCTCCCTTAACCAAAAATACAACGGTGTTAATTACCATACTTTATATTTAACTGTAATTTATAATAGTAACACATACATCGATGTACTTAAATGGTGTGTAATTACGATTACCAAAGTTAATAATAGCAAACACAGACAACGAAGCAATTTATGAGGTAATTATCATCATCACAATTCACAAGAATAAAATTACACGTACCGATGGAATCTAACGCAGGTTAACGAGTGCCCATGGGCACTCGTTAGAAAAACCGTTTAATGTTTTAGAAGGGGTACTTTAAACCTTTTGACTGATACAAATTTATTTGAGCACTTTTCTCCCAAACTCCCTCTTTTCTTCTTCAATTTTTTTCCCCGTCTTCCCATAATGGGGAGACGGGGAAGCAATCGTTCTTCTGTTTATTGTTTTTAATACCGTTGAATAAGTGTGTTTCAATCCACATAATAAGTTCTTCGACTAGATTTTGATTTATGTCGAAGTTTTGTTCTCGATCCAATTATAAGGATCGTGTTTTATGATTTGTGTCTATTGTTCTGATCTGATTATACAGATCGTGTTTCCGGTCATGATTTCTGGGTTTCAAGGTGCTTGCGGTTTGAAAAACATTGATCATGTTTTGGATCAAGTGGTGTTGCGGTTGTAGTAGATCCTTGATTGGCGAAATGATTGATGCGGGAGACGCTCCTCTATGCCAAGCAGATGTGGTTTCAGCAGTTATTAGATAATATCCCTGAGGGCGATATTACACTTTTTTATTGGATCTCTCAAACTGTAATAGTACAGACTTGTTACTATAAGTCTGGTTGACATTTTGTTCGGTTGTTCTTGTAATAGACTAGTCAAATTGGGTTTCCCAGTACCATGAAAGAATTTCTTCAAAAAAAAAATAAAATTATTTGAGCACTTTAAGCATCTAACAACTCTTTCAATGTTAGTTGTACCTAAATTTATACACCTAAACAAAAATTATAAAAGGATGAGAATAGATTGACGTTGGTGTGAAAGACATATTAATATTATACATAAAATATCGAAATAGATAATATTTTTGTATCCTCGATGTTTATTTTAGAGATACATTTATCCTTTTATTTTTTTATTTTTTTATTTTTTTATTTTTAATTTTATTTTTATTTAGATAAAACCACCATTGGTGGGAGGATTATTTGACTTCCTCATGTCGTAAATAACTAAAAAATAAAGATACAAGACCATTACCAGCTATCAACCCTAAAGTAAGAGATACATTTATCCAAAATGCAAATAAACGTGATTAAATTTTTGAAAACCGATTATGTACTATGATTCCTGCTGGGTGGGGAAAGGAAGGATGATATTTTATTGGATGTCAATTTGAATTATTACCCAATTTTTTTTATATATAAAAAAAAGATAATGCACTTATATAGATGTCAGGTTAATTTTAATAAACAAACATATGAAGTTACACTTTATAAAATAACAAAGATGGTATAGGATGATATTAAGAGTGTCATATTGAATAAGTGACATTTTGGTCCCGTTTGCCAGAGCTGTTATGTAGATTAATTTAGTTCACTCCAGTTCAATTTAATTTAGTTTATTAAAAATATACTTTGGTGAAATTCAGGTTTATTCAGTTATGTTGATTCTTTTTTTCAATATATTAATTTTCACTTCAGTTCAGTTCAGCAAGAAACAAACTCAAGCAAACATGATGTCTTGAAATTCCATTTGTTATTACGAGTAACAAAGAATTTTAAAGAGTGTTTAGTGTAAAATGGAGGTGGCTAATGAATAATCCCATAACCAATTTGGTTAAAGGTTAAAGGGGCACTTGATCTTGACTTGTGAGAAGCATTAGGCAATAGGACGGACCAAATCACATGTACTTCAAACTTACTTGTCAATGAAATTGTACTACTCATCATCCTCCATCTTATTCACAACTTCAAGCATATGAAAAGCCACTCCTTCTGTGACAAAATTTTCAATCTAATTTATTCAAACAAAATTCAATTGAATCGAATAGAGTTGCAAATTGTACACAAGATATGGAGAATTAAGAATATCATAGTAACTTTTTTCGGCCTAAATTAGGCATATGCATTGCATTAAAGAAAAAGATCGATCAAATATACAAGCTTGATACATAATCCGGCGGGATTAGTTGAAATAATAAATTCGCCGCCGGCACTACCACCTCCTTTAAAAACAGAGCAGCAAACCCTCCAATAGATCGACATAAACCTATATAGTAGTATAAGCCAAAACCCCAAACCTATATAAATTAATTACCCTAGAATATTATGAACAGCGTTAAATAAATAAACGCTGCAATAATTCCGGCCTAAAGCGGGTGCAAACTTGCCACCACTGCCTAGAGCCACGGCGGCGCCGCCCACAATATACAGTCCCGAACTCACTAGTCTGAAAATCCTAGTACTGGCCCCCTTCGAAGGTCTGTCCGAACTCCCAGTTCGCCGGCGTAACGCCGTTGCTGACCAGCGTCCTGCCGTCGCTGGTGGTGACCTGGAAAGAAAGAACCTGGTTGCTGAGATCAACATTGCTCTGCCAGTTCTGCCCCCAGTTTCTGGACATTGTCTGCCACCCTATTCTCGACCCCTTCACCGACACCGAGTGGACATCTCCGGCGCCGCCGACGTTGGTGACAAGGACCAGGTTGAAGAATTTGTGCCCGTTAATGGTGAACCTTATTCCTCCCTTCTTCCTGCAAGGAACCCTGAACACACCAAAATACAGAGCATTTAAGAAACCGGATTTGATTTGATTTTATAAAACAATCAGTGTGCAGTTTTACATGATTGTTACCTTTGGTAGTTGACGGGGACAATTCCGGCTCGGTATTGAGCGATTTGGAGGAAGGCCGGCTCGGCCATGTCGAAGTGCTGGCGGGGAGAATTGCACCATCCGCCATTGTCGTTAGGCAGAGAAGGATTTGGCGGGCAGAAATTGGTAGCGGTGACAATGATAGTTCCGCCAATGCAATATTTCGGGTCGGGGTTTGCGCATTTGATGGCAAAGCACGCGCCGCAGCTCAGCCCATTGTTGAACAGAGCGGTGCTCAGCGCCGCCGTGTTGGTGCCGTAACCGGTGCTATACATGTTTCCATATCCACATGCTCCACCTACATTAAAAAGTCACCAATATTATCCATTAGCACATTTTTTTAAATTTGTATTTACTTTATTTGTTAAATTATAATATCCGTTATCTAAAACTCAATAAAGTTGAAATGATTGTATTGAAAACTCAAAAAATGTAGTTCTACCAATTTTATTGAGTTTCTTATTATTGAACAGAAATGAAGTCGATTCGAGAGAAGTGGAAAAATATGTAATGTGACGTACCCATTGTGCCGGAAGCATCGCCTCCACCGTAGAAAGTAGCATGGGCGGTTTCCCAGCCTCCGTATTGAGCTAGGGTTTTAGTGATACACATGGTGAAGAGGAAGAAGAAGAGAGGAAGAGTTGAAGTAGCCATTGTTGGGAAAGGACTTGTAGTTGCTCGGTTTGTAGTTTGCTCGGTTTGTAGTTCTACATTTTGGGGGTTGAAGTAGGGCTATTTATAAAGCAAAATATAAGTGGAAAATCAATTTTATTTGGAAGTGGTCACGTCTTGGAGAACGCCAAGGCTACGAGACATAGACTACATTATTAATTGAAAATTGAATAAATAAAATAAAATGGGTAAATATAATTTTCAGGTTAGCAAAAACTAACGACCAAAATGCACATGGTGCTGTTCCACTTGAAGAACTACCAACTGCTAAGCTGAAAGGCCCTACCTGCACATGTATGCCTGGACCTGCTATTGATTCTTAATTAATTACGATCATAATTTTCTTTAATTATATTTTGATTTTTGGAAGATGGAAAAATAAAAGTCGACGTCGAAATTATTTATGGTTTGATTTTGGTTGAGATTTGCCCAAAATTACGGTGGTCAGTTTCAGTTGTGTGTATCTTACGTGGTGAATTCTTGTCTTATTGCTCTAAACCTTTGATTACGGAGATACGGGGTTGGAAAAAACAGATTGTGTGAGAAGATTTGAAAGAGATGGTTGTCTGATCAAAAGTAAAACTGCTAGAGATCAGTGTATTTGAATTGTATACTTACCGCAAATTCGTACAAAAGGACTGAAATATATTCACATATTATTATTTATACGTCAAAAATGAAATATATTCAAACAAGGCTGAATCCTTATGATGACTATTTCTTCAAATTTTGCATGACACTATTCTATATTACAAATACAAAGTAGGTTTAGAGCTAATGAACTATGAATCAAAGAAATAATACAAGTGACAACAGAGTCACATGCAAGAAAATTTGTTGAATTGTGAATCTATTATTTATGCACCTACCATTAATTTCAAAATAGAAAACAATTAAATAAAATGCACCTACCGTTGTTTGAGATCATATATAACTACAAGAGACTAGACACAGAGAACTAACGGAGGAGATAGGGTCGGTTATCATAAACAAAAAGACGAGTATCTTTTTCTTTTCTAATTTTCAAAAAGACGAGTATCTGATCACGACATTTAAACCAAATCAAAGAAATGTCAATATATATATTATCTAAGTGTGATTATTAATTAAAATACAGTGAAGTCCAGCCGTGCTTAGTATTGGTGACCGTCACAATATTACCCGATTAATTTGAAATTAGTCGTGGGTGTTATTAGAGTCAGACACCTGTGCTTTAATCATATTTAACGAAAGGATTACTTACTAAAATAGTAGCAATCACTCGTTCATGATTAATTTTAACTTTAACCAAAGGCAAATTCTCATTTGAGACAGGTCTCAAATGAGACCAAAGATTATATGAGACTGTTATTGATTGAATTTGTCGTTGATGAGCTTTAAACCCGCCGATTTCCTTGATTGAATTTGTCGTTGGTGAAATTGACCTAGGAAATGATCAAGAAAATTAACCGAAAGATCAAGCAAATTGAACGAAAGATCAAATTAACTGAAAAATCAAGGCAAAACAAAAATACTCAAAGACATTGATTGAAAGATCAAACAAACTGACTAAAAGATCAAGCAGAAACAGTAAATGCTCATTCCCCTGCTCTTGGTCTCCACAAGGACAGGTCTCACCCAAAACTTTCTCTTAACCAAATCACAAGATATAAAACTTGATACGTAATTAATCCCTGTTCATTCTTCAATCTTTTCCATCTTCCCATCGTAGGGAGATGTGAAACATTGTTTTCCCGTTTATTAATTTCTTATTGCATTGAATAAGTGTGATTCACACAATTAAATTGTTTCCGATTTGATCGGCCGAAATCATGATTTATTTGTTCCCGATCTGATTGGACAGGTCGTGGTTTGTGTTTTTTGTTTATAGTTCTCGATCTGGTTATACGATCGTGTTTCCGTTAGTGATCTATGATTTTCAAGGTGTTTACAGTTTGAAGAACATAGATCGTGTTTGGATGCTTGGTTTTGTGTTTCAATGCGTCTGCAATTTGGATCAAGGTGTTTACAGTTTGAATCAAGGTGTTTACGCTTAAACTACACATGTCAACGTGTTCGTGGTGTTGCAGATGTTGAAGATCCATGATTAACATGGTTGATTATGCTTGGATGCGGATCCCTTGTTAAGCAGATTATGGTTTTTTTTGGTACGGCTTTGCTGGGGGCAGTAGATTCCTGAGGGAATATTACTCTTGTATTGGATCTCATCTTTGTAATAGGACAATTAGTCAGATTAGCATTTAGTTTGATTATCCTTGATAAGATAACTAGACTAGATGTTTGATTCCACTTATTATAAGCGGTTGGGCGTTTCCCAGCAATATAATGAATTCTTAAAAAAGAAGAAGCTATTATTCTATCCATGAGAAGAAACTTCCATTTTAAGAGATGGTATGCAATCTATTTTACCCAACTATGATAAAGATGAAAGGATGCATGGACAATTGATTAGAATGTCTCAAATTATTATCCAACTTTTGGTTTCATCAATTAAAAAAGGTTTCATCAATTAAAAGCAAAATATTAGTCTAATCAAATACAATACTTGTAACAAACTAGTCAAATTAAATAACAATTTCAATTATTTTAAAAGTTAAAACCCAATAATTTGAAAAATATTAATAAAAAAACTAAAATGCCTTTGTAGCACAGAAAGCTTCTGATCGGGAAGCTGCTGGCGCCGAGGAGGTTTCCGGCGATGGATGTGCAGAGGTGTTTCGCTAGGCCTTGGAGATTAAATGCCGACTTAAAGGTAAAAACCCTAGCCGACAATATCTTCCAGTTTTCGTTCCCAAATATCGGATCTAGGAACAGGACGTTTGACACGCAGCCGTGGACCATAGACGGCAACTTGCTTGTACTTCAAGAATCCAGAGGTGATGTGGTGCCGACGGACATGGTGTTTGATAGGGTTCCGTCCTGGATTATTGCGCACAAACCTACACAAGACCAGATGAACGTGGAGACGGCATAGGATGTGGGGAATGCGATCGGAAAATTCATCGATGTGGAGAGAGACGAGGACGGAGAACTGGTCGGAAAGTTTCTCCGAATCCGTTGCAAGATCGACATATCTAAACCCCTTAAAAGGGTTCAGATACTGCCAGGCTCGACCAACATGCTCGTGTTGCAATACGAGAAACTTTCCGATTTTTGTAACTTTTGCGGCATTATTAGGCATATTGTGAGGGGTTGCGCGAGCCGGTGGGAGGCGCCGGCTGATCGGAGGCACGAAGTTAACTACCCAGAAGGTATGCGTTTCAAGCTGAGGCGCAATCCTTTTCCGAACAACAGGAACCGAGCCACCGCAGTGAGATTATACGATGAGGAAAGAGGATAAGGATGAGAAAGTGGCCGGTAAGGAGATCGTGCGGGCTGAGGGGATAGATGTGGAGCAACCGCAGATTTCTATATCGGAGCTGGTGAAGAATTTTGAGGCCATTGATGTAGAGAAAGCGCTTGAGCTGCAAAGGACGGCGTGGAAACACATGCGTCCCTTTGGAGAGAGGCGTTTACTTGAGCAATTTCGGAAAGAGAAGGAAAGAGGGATCCCAATAACACAAGAGCAACGCGTTAGGGATCTCTTGGAACAGCTTCGCTTCGAGTTAGATGATGGGATGGAGTTGCATGCCTCGCCCCTGATGACGGAGTACGAAGAAGCGGAGCTTGCTCGACAAGAAAGCGAGAAGCAGCGAGCGGACGAGGCGCGGCGTGCAGTTGAGGAGCAGCGTGCGGGCAGTGTGCATCGCTCGGGCGAGGTGCAACACTCAAACGGGTTGTTGCGTTTGAACGAGATGCATGGTTTGGACAATACGCAACGAGCGAGCGGGATGCAAAGAGTTGGTGAGAAACAGCGTATGATGGACATCGAGGACGTGCCAGGGGATACCGAGCGTGCCCAGCAGCTGAGTGGGATAAGCAATGAGAGTGATGTGCAGCGTGCGACTCGGGCCGAGGCTCCTATTCTGGTCGAAGACGATAGGCTTAAACTTGGAAGCTGCGGTACTAGGGTTTACGAACATGGGCATGATCGAGACTTGTTTGATAGGAGCGGAGGTCAGGATGACACATAGGAGGGTAGTCAGGCGGTTATCATGCAATTTTTGGCATCCGCAAGGGTGTTAACACCGTCGAGAAGCCAAAAAACGGTGACACAGCCGGCTCCACCGTTGAGTCCATTCCTTGTGCCGGTACCGGTGGCGATGGACACTCCGGAAAAGCTATTGGTAAAACAAATTGGCAAGATGTTGAAGAACCAAAACAAAACAGGAGCTAGTCAAGGATCGAGAAGGGGAGGCCGAGGGTGCGGGAGAGTGAACAAGGTGACTACAGTGTTAGGCGAGATGGATCCCGAGTGAGATAATGAGGCGTCGGAGTCTACAAATGATGTTGGACAGGTCAAAAGGAAGTTACAGTTGGTAGAGATTGAGGACAATAAGGATCTATTTGATATGAGGGCGAAGAAGTCTAGGGTTTGCACGGATGGTGCTGCCCTTGTCGACGATGCTACTTCTTCACAGGCGGAGACTGGCGAGGCCTAGTCCCGCCAGGAGCCATGAGTCTGCTGAGCTGGAACTGTCGAGGTGGCCTCGGGGACACTAAAACAGTTCAGGAACTGCGCACGATTGTGCGCTTGAAAGCACCTTTACTTGTTTTTCTTTGTGAGACGCATTGTTCTAGTTCTACTATTGATAGGGTTAAAAGTCAGTTAAATTTTGATGGTGTAGCGGTGGATGCCCAAGGTCAGGCTGGGGGCATGGCTTTGTTATGGAATAAATAATTAAAAGTGGAGTTTCAGTATTCGTTGCATTATTAAATTGATGTGTTTGCTTACTTTTCCGGTGTGAAAGTCAGGGTTACTGGAGTTTACTGTGAACCGAATACAGCGCATCGCCAACAAGCCTGGATTTAGGTAAGAGAGCTGGCGAGAGATAGTGGTGTTCATTGGGATTGCATGGGGGACTTTAATGAGGTCCTTTCTCAGGAGGAGTTTGTATGAAGGGGCCCGAGGCCCGAGGCGCAGATCAAGAGCTTTCAAGATGCATTACGGTTCTCCGGGTTGATGGACATGACTTGCACTGGATCTGAAGGCTCAGATTTTACTTGGGTGAGGATTCGTCGGAATGAGCCAACGATATTGGCTAAGCTTGACCGAGCCACAGGGAACCAGGCATTGCTAGATGCTTTTCCATGGTCGACGAGTTCTACAACAAAGATGCCTTCGTCGGATCATATGGAAGTATTAGTCCAACTACGGGCTAGGGATTCTTTGGCGAATCAAACCAGGAAGAATCGAAGGTTCAGGTTCGAGGGCTTTTGGGTGAAGTTTGAGGAGTATGTAGTGAAGATTCAGGAGTCGTGGGGTCATGATAATGTGCACCTGTCAGAGAAGTTGGAGAGATGTACGGTGGGTCTTATGGACTAGAATCGTCGTAAGTTCCTAGCCAGTGCAAAGAGGATAGAGGAGTTGAAGAAGCTGATTCACGAGTTGGAGATAAGGGAGGAGAGGGGAGATGAGTATTAAGCTGGATATGATACGAGCCATGATGAACTGTTTGCGCTCAGATAGAAGTACAACTTTCTCCAGGAGGCGGAGGGGATAAAATGGAGACAGCGGGCGAAACAACATTGGTACAAAGAGAGGGACAGAAATTCCAGGTTCAATCATCGATTCGCAACAAATCGACGATCGAGGAATCACATCTCAGGTCTCAAAGATGCGATATAGGTGTTGCGCTCGGATGCTGGGAGTATGGAGAAGATCATTGTGGACTACTTCGGGGGTCTATTCTCGTCTTCGGAGCCGGATGAGAGAAGGACGAGGCAAGTTCTGGAACGAATGCCTCCATAGGTCACGCAGGATATGGCGGAGAAGCTGATCAGGCCATACACAGAGGCGGAGGTTTCCAAGGCAGTGAAGCAGATACATCCTCTCAAGGCCCCGGGCCAGACGGTATGGGCCCCATTTAGTTAAGAAATATGTAGTTGCATGTGTTTTAGATTTTCTGAATAAGGGTGACTTGCACCCTAGGGTTAATTACACCCATATTGTATTGTTACCGAATGTTTCGCAGCTTGTGCTGATCACTCAGTTCAAACCAGCCAGCTTATGCAATGTGGTGTACCGATTGGCATCAAAGGTGGTGGTGAATAGGGTGAGGCCTATTATCGGAGACATTATTTCGCCATCTCAATCGGCGTTCATACCAGGGAGATTGATCACTGATAACGTACTGGTGGCCCACAAAATACACCATATGATGAAAGTGAAGATGACAGGGAGGAGAGGGGAGATGAGTATTAAGCTGGATATGAGCAAGGCTTTGGACATGATTGAATGGAGCTTTGTCCTAGGGACACTGGAGCAGATGAGATTTCCGCCAAGATTTGTATCGATCATTCGGCAGTGTTTGTCTTCGGTGCAATTCTCATTCATCCTGAATGGAGAGGAGTTTGGGCAGCTGAAGCCGAACAGAGGTATTAGGCAGGGGACCCTCTTTCTCCATACCTATTTATTATCTGCTCGGAGATACTTTCGATCCTACTCACAGATTTGGCGAGTCGGGGCGGATTAGGGGAGCTTGTGCTTCCTCGAACGGACCGAGAATCTCCCATTTGTTCTTTGCAGATGATACCCTTCTCTTTGGTGAGGCGTCGGAGGAAGAGGTGAGGCATATACAGTGGGCATTGGCGTTATTCGAGGCCATTTCCGGGCAGAAGATAAATGTGGATAAGTCGGGTGTCCTGTTCAGCCCTAACACGACTTTGGATATCAGACCGAGGATATATAGCATTCTGAATGTTTTGGAGGTGGAGGCTCATGAGAAGTATCTTGGGCTACCTACTGTCATTGGAAGGAAGAAGGGGGAGATTTTCTAGTCCATCAAAAATCGCATCAGGCAGAAGATTGATGGATGGAATGAGCAAAACTTATCGAAAGCGGGCAAAGAAATACTGATAAAGTCTGTTCTACAGGCTATACCGAGTTATACGATGAGTTTCTTTCAACTTCCAGATTATGTGGTGGAGGAGATACATGGTCTGTTGAGCAATTTCTGGTGGGGGGATCTTCTACGGAGCGGAAGATTCCATGGGTGGCTTGGAAGATGATGTCGCGTTCGAAAGGACCTGGCGGACTGGGCTTCCGAGACCTAGGGACATTCAATAAAGCGCTCATAGGGAAGCAGGCATGGAGGCTTCTCTCACAGCCGAATTCGCTGCTAGCTCAGGTTCTCAGGGCTAAGTACTACATGAATGACGACTTGATGACCTCGGAGCTAGGGTCGAGGCCGTCGTGGGCATGGAGGAGTATCCATGGTGCCTTAGGAATGGTTCGGAGTGGAGCCAGGAGATCGATTGGTTCGGGGAACGACACGTCTATCTGCCAGGACCCATGTATACCTTGGCTTGGCAATTTCTGGATCCAGCATCCGCAGGCTATTCTAGGGAACTTACGGAGGGTGGTTGATCTGATTGATAGGGATACAAGATGGTGGAAGACGCACTTATTGAACCAGCTCTTCACTCCGAAGGAGGTGGTGAAGATTCTGGAAATACCACTGAGGAACTTGAACTCGTCGGACAAGTGGATATGGCACCACACAAAACATGGTGGCTATACAGTTCAGACAGCCTATCACGTAGAGGTGAAAAACAGGCAACAGAACCAAGCTCTGAGCTCAGTACATGATGAGGCGGCAGCTTTCTGGAAGAGGTTCTGGAAGTTCAGAGTTCCGAAGAGGGCACTTCACTTTGCTTGGAGGTTGTGTAAGGATTCCCTGCCAACGGTGGCGAGCCTCAGGAGGAGGGGAGTAGAGGTTTCTTCTACATGCTCGCTTTGCTTGGAGGAGGATGCGGACACGACAGCTCATCTTTTTTCTCGTGTGGCTATGCCAAGTCTGCATGGAGCACGGTGGGGTTACTTGGAAAGGTTTCAGCAACGGAACTACCCATAGGAGATGCCTGGTTTCAGAAGCTGCTGAAAGATGAGGATGATGAGTTCTGTTCACTGGCGATCATGGTCTGCGACGGTATCTGGTTCCAGCGGAATAAGCAGATATTCGAGCAGTCCCACACGGCGTCATCTGTTATTGTCGCAGGGGTGATGGCGAATCTGAGGAGTTACATGAAGGCCCAACAATGGAGGGAGGAAACGTCGGCTTCATTGTTGCCGAGGACGTTGCTGAGACCGCCAGACCCAGGGATCCAGATCAACTTCGATGTTGGTATCCTGAATGGAGACGCGGGAATAGGGGTGATAGATATGGGTTCAAATGGAAGCTTTATTCGGGGTGTTGCACGGAGAATCTCGAATGTTAGTGATCCGTCCCTCGCAGAAAGCCTTGCTCTGGAGGAAGCCCTTATCCTTGCCGCAGAGTTAGACCAGCCGGAGATGAAGCTGGGAGGGATGCCCTCCACGTAGTGCAGATCCTGCTCGGTGCATTGCATGGAGACAATTCAGAGAATTCAAAATTTGTTAGAGAATAGCAACTATCTAGGCCCCTTCTGGGTTCCTCGTAGTGAGAACTTTATAGCGCACTCTCTAGCTAACTATGCAAAGTCGAGCCCCATATTGTATGATTCTTGGGTCACACCCCCAAGTTTCTCGTCATTTGTTTCTGGACGATTTCCAGGACCCTGAAGTTGAATGAAAGTAATTAAATTTTTCAAAAAACATAAAATTCGGCCATGTTTGTCAAAGCTTTGATATATTAGTTCAGTTTAGTGAAAATGTAATTTGATGAAATTCATGTTAATCCAGTTCTGCTAATTGTTTTTTCAATACATTAATTTTTCAATTCAACTCAGTTCAGTTCAATCTAATTTATTTCAGTTCAGGAAGAAATAAGATTAGTAAACAATACCTTCAAGTAACAAAAAAGTGATACCACATTACTTTTAAAATTTCCATCATTTGGGAAATGGCAATGTTTTGTCTGAATTGTCCAAGTAACCCAAGTAGTAAGGCCCTATTGGTTAAAATCGAGTTTATTTCTTGCTTAAATGAACTGAACTGAACTAAAATAAGTTTAAATATATTTAACTGAACTGAACTGAAATAATTTTAAATATATTGAACTGAAGTTAACTGAAATAATTTAAAATTTTATCATATATCATTGTAATCTATAATAAAAATGTAACATAAAATATTAAAAAATTATTGAACTGAACTGAATTTAAATAAATTTATATAAATTTATCTGAAAAAAATATAAATATATTAATCTAAACTGAAATAATTTTAAATAAACTGAACTGAATTGAAATAAATTTAAATATATTGAACTGAAGTGATTTACAGAAAAACTCTAGCAAACATGGTTTAAGTAATAATTAATCCTAAATATATAAGTTTTGAGTAAAAAAGAAAAAAGAAATTATCATTTCAAATGGATTATTGCATGACTAAACCTTGGTGTGTGGCCAGATACTATGTCCTACAAAGTTCAAGACTTTGCCAGACGAATCTACCAAATTTTACCGGTGTGTGGGCTGAATAAATCTCGGAGAAGTAAAAAATCCACGCATTCTGAATCGATCCTACTCCTTTTACGTCACACTGACGATATGCACCCGAATTCGTCAGTGTTGAGTCGAACATGGCGGTTGAGATGTTTTTGAGAGGTACGAAAGCAAAGAGGAAAACTGCAATTTGATGTTAAAATTGAGTAACTTAAGAAATTCAGGGGTAAATGACCACTTATAAAAGAACTCAGGGGTACCCCAACACTTTTCTCTTATCTTAAAAGAGTTTGAGGGTATGATTCATTACGTACCCCGGTATATAGTATAATAATTGATATTTCATTATAGGGACTTTAGGGTTTCGTTTTTAATTTGTAGCGGTAGTTTTTGTAAGGTTTTGCAAAATTAAAAAAAAAATTGATCAACAATCCATCTCTTTTTTACTTATAACACAAAATGACATATTAATGTCCATTTTTTTTTGATGAAATAACAGGTTTTGCCCGCTTTTATAAAATGTTCTCATAACATTTCTAATGTTTGGAAAATTATCATTGGGAATTTGGGACATGGAGTAACATATGGAGGGTCGAGATAGTCTTTTTATGTAGAATTGGTACTTTGTTGTTGTAGATTTGGTTATCTTGTGAAAGATTCGGTATTTTTTATTGTAGATATGCCTATCTTGTAAAAAAAAAAAATTATGTGGAAATGTTTGTTGTGGATCTGCCTATGTGAAGTTTCATGTTATGAATAAAAAAATTAAGTATCATCCATGCTTTGTTTGGAAAAAAACCCAATAAGTTTCATTGTTTAGACTAACTATGTGGTAAAAAGGTATGCAATATATTTGGGGCATAAAGTAAAGATTGATCCACTCATAAGATTGAATTGAACAAACATTATAGGTAAATCTACCTAGAACAGAATAATGTAACATCTAAGGTAGTTTTTACTGAATCCACTCAAAAGATTGAATTGAACAAACATACTAGGTAAGTGGGAAATACTTGTTGATATCTTGAATGCGCATATCATCTCTCTTCTCCATGCGAACCTGTCTTTAGATATTCCCACAGTCAAAATGTCATCATAGGTTAGCATGCTAGGATCCCCTCAGTGATAAAACTTGAGGCATGCAGTTTATGATAGGGCTAGAAAATTTTACCAAATCGTACCAAGCAAAAAATCAACTGATACCGTACCATTAGGGGCACATCATAAAACTAGAGGTGGAATCGATATCATAAGTCTATCATGCTAACTTAGGGGCACATCATAAACATCTTGATTCTTCCGCTTCTTCTGGAGACTTCTCTTCCATTAGGTGGAGCTTTTCTACCAGCAAGTTCTTCGAAGTCACCGCATTAGGCTCTTGAGCACTCCAACTCCATCTCCATCGTCAGCAGGGGAGTCATCCAGCACCCGATTCAAGAGGTACAGAATGGTGCCACGTATGGTTTTCTCGTTTATTAACACGCGCCGACCCTGGTTTGCTATCTCTGTATCGTCTGGTGGTGCGTCTGGCAACACGCGCCGCCCATGATTCTCCAGATCCGCGCTGACGCGCATCTCCTCCTTGATCTCTTCGCTGACGCGCCTTTCCTCCTTGGGCTTCGAAGATTCAGTCTCCAAAGTAAGTGTCAAAGTCACCGATGTACAGATTTAATTAAAAGTTTAATAAAAATAAACATTTATATTCACTCCATTATTCAAACCACCCTGGCAACATATTTAATTATTTCATTTTATAATATTAATTTCATATCCATAGCATGTTTTCGACAAAATTCAAGTAAAAAACTTTCTCTTTCATGATAAATATACGCTTCAAAAAGTTTATGAAATCTTGGTCCAAAAGGAGAAAATGACGATTCTGGGGTATAAACTACAAAGAATCTATCGAACCAATAAGCTCGATATAAGGAGTCTTGCTAGATTGTATCGAGCCTATTGAGTTCAATAGCTTGCTATTGGTTCTAGCTAGGTTGTTTGTCTAGAACAAAGCTAAATCCTTTGGCTACAAAAATGTAAAATATCTCAAATTGAAAATGTTGAGATTGTTGACTTCTACAGTTGTGTATTCTTCTTTTCTTGTGGTTGTGGTTATGAAGTGGGATGATATCAATATACGGGATGAACCAGAGTTATATACTAGACTGAAAATGGTAATATAAATGGAACAAAACATGGTACATGATTAATGGGATATTCCCTTGCTGATCGTGCCTACAAAGTAAATCTACTAGTCCAATGGAGACTTAACGTACGAATTCAAATATAAATACAATATGTATCATCTAACATGGCACATAATTAGATTCTATCAGGGCTAGTGTTGTGCTATAGAAATGATTAGTAGCTCTCAAACTATAGGATGCAATCAAAACATTTATAGTATGACAGCAAGATTAGGAAAAGAGTGAAGTGAGATGGTTAGAATCTAATCAACAAACAAGGTATCCTGGAAACAATTTATTTATCCACTTTATAAGAACACCCACAATCATTCAGCCATACTTTTGTCTTTAATAAACTAACTTTTTTCATAAAGTCCCACATTTTCAGCTTTTAACTCACATTCATACAGCTTGCCACATCATCATACTCCTTACACATCATTATTTCCATTAACATCCTTAAACATATGTATATAACATATAATTTTGATGGATGATAAATGTTACTTAAAATAAGATAACGTTGGAGAATTTTTCATGTTAAATTTTTTTATTAAGTCACTAAATTTAATTACTATGACAAATTTATTATTCAAAATAAAATTTATGAGACAAAGGTTAGTATTAGGATTTTTTATTAGATAAATGATCTTTTTCGTATTTACAATAACAAAAAAGAAAATATGTGTATAATTAAATTAGCAAGTTTATAAGCAATGCATAATATAATTTGTGAATTTAAAGTATGTAACTATTCATTATAATCATATAAAACCAGCATTAGATAGATTGATAATTGTTTATTGTAATTAATGATATAAGTAATAAAATCAAAAATAAAATGAAAACACATAAAAAACATATTTTAAAAGTAGAATTAGTAATTTTGGAGCATGAGCTGTAATTTTGGATAAAGAGTAGTAATTTGGGAAGCAAACAAAACAGGCAAAAGAAAGATTGTTATTAATTTGGGAAGAAGAAACAAAATAGGCAAAGAAGAAGAAAAAGACACGTGAGTGGCCATGTTGCCAGGTGTGTTGTTTTTATTGGTTTTCATCATAAATTCAGAGTCCCCAAAATTCAAGCCCTTTGTCTGTCATTTTTCCATGAAATACGGAAAGACAATGCCAAAGCCTCCCATTGTGGCACATGCGGATTTGAATGCAATAAGAGCATCTCCAACCCTAAAGTCACTTTGTCCAAATAACACATTTTGAATGGAGATGTAATATGATGTAATAAAGTCAAACAAAAAGTGCTTTTTTAGCTTTCATCTCCAATGCAACCTTCACAAACAAAATTTTAGTATGATGTGTGAATTTTTGAGTGGACAAAATTGAATGATGTATAATTTCGCTCAATCATTCTAATGTCATTTCCTTTTTCTTTTCTTTTTTTGAAAAAGTTTGTGTTATCATTTCAAGGTCGTGGAAAACGTCCAGAATCGTTTGATACAAGGAACGGGGTGGGAAAAACCACTCATTAAACAATCTAACACTCGACTTAGCAAAAAGGGCTAGTAGATGAGCCGAGGAATTTTCCGAACGTGGCACCCAAAAAGGAAAATCAAGGCTATGAGCAATAAGTTTGCTCCTGATATCCTCAATCACAGTAACAACCTCCATCGTGCATGGGATGTCCCCCCTAATCATCTGAATAAGCGGCAAACAGTCACCAACAAGGATAAGGCGAACCTGCATCATCCCTGCGAGTACACATGCTTCCCTAGCTGCATAAGCTTCGGCCAGCAGGGCATCTCCCACTATAGGCAGCCTCTTAGCAATGGCTTTGTGGAATCGACCTTGTGTGTCCAGGGCCAGAGCACCCAATCCCACAAAACCAGGACCAACTCCTGCGTCAAAGAAAATTCTTGGCAAATCCGAAGGGGGCCTAAGAAGGGCGGTCTCCTCCAAGGTCGAAGAAAGGCGTTCAGGCCAGTGGTTAGCTCGATGAAAGCTAGCGAGATTACCAGCAACCATTGATGGCACAATCGAGCTTTGGAGATGTGTGTTCTCGAAGACTTGTTTATTCCGTTGAGACCAGACTGCATCACAAAGCATCAGTAACAATTCCGCCCTCTCGGCGTTATTATCAAGAACAAACTGACGAAACCAGAAGTCGCCTCTACTCATTTCCGAAGCTACAACGTAAGGTCACAACCCCGATGTGGTGAGAACATGTCTCGCATAAGGACAAAACAAGTAAAGAACAGATGCGCAGTAGATTCGTTATCTATTTCACAAAGCCTGCAAGTAGGTGAAACTTGAAGCGTTCTCCGCCTTAAATTCTCTGTAGTTGGCAATGAGTCAGTCGCAAGTCTCCAAGCGAAATGTAGTCCTCTGTTTGGAACATGGAGGCTCCAAAGCTTTTCTAAACTCGTTTGCCTGACATGCCAAAGTAACAATTTGTGCAGTAATAATATCCACGTCACGGGTGAAGTGGCGTAGGTTTAGTTTAGTTGAAAAGGGCGTTTGGGCCAATGGGCCTACCACGTTAAGGGCACATGCAAGAGGCCGGACATCACGGTCTCGTTGTTTACGTCCGTCATTTTCCTAATCTTCTTTAATTAATCCTGTTTTAATTACGTACGACTTTATTTTCTTTTTGAGCTTCTTAATTATGAAAGAAAATAATATTCAGTGCAATCAAATTAATCAAACAAACAACCGCATACGCCGTAAGTTATTTGGCCGGACTCCTGACCTAAACACTTTAAAACACCGTTACAGAAAACAGACATTAAGGGGTTTTATTATTTCTCTCTCGACGTACTCGTATCTTCAAACTTGTCCCTTCCAACAGACCAATATGGCCGGCACAAATATTTGATTTCTTAAACGAAAGTAAATTGAAATAAAAATGTATTAGAAAAAAAAAAATCAGTATGACTAAATTTAGTCAGAATTTCGTTAACTTATATTTCCAATGAATTAAAATGATTTGAATGGAATTAAACTGAACTGATAAAAAAGAGGCAAATAGGGGCTAACTATAAACTTATTCCATCTAAACAGCATACAAACAATTTAACAAAAACAAATACACAAATACACTTAAATATAAGTATGAATATCATAAAAATGATAAGGTCTTGAGTGAGACCGTCCTACCATAAGTTTATGGTAGGACTTATAATAATTCATGTGTTTGTTAGACTTGTTAGTGTGTTTGTAAGTTTTGTTTGCCTTTAACACATGAGCAAAATTATGGCAAATAAAAATTAGAAACACACAAACAAATGTATTAAACACATGAACACAAGTTATGTCAAACAAAACTTACAAACACACTAACAAACCTAACAAACACATGAACTATCATTCGTCCTACCAGTCCCACCCAAGATTTTGTACATAAAAATTAACTCTTAATTATAATTTACCCAATTACTTTCTCAAAAGATTACATGTAATCACAAATGCACGCCGTGGTGGTTTGTCCTTTTGTTAAACTCCGTGATTAGTTCACACCTTTGTTGTTTACTAATTTGATTCTGGGTTCCTAATTACAATACATTGACTTTATTTATTTTTCTTACGCTACGTGATCAATGTCTAGAAAACTCGTTTGAATGATAATAAAATAGGTGGAGAAATAGGAAATTAGAGTCAAATTAGATCGCCTAAGAACATGGTTTTGGGGAGCAGTAATTTGCAAAAGTCAATGTAAAGTTTTTTTTTTCCCCACAGAAAAGGTCGCTAACTGCAGTATGAGTAGTAGTTTGAGTTAGGAAGAGTTGTTGACATTTTATAATATACTGTGCATTTTATAATATACTGGGACAAATTAGTAATTGTAACCCGTCTTAAATCATTTTCACTGAATAATTCAGATAAAGAATCCGTATTAAAAGTGAGAAGATCAAGAATGAAAAGATCAACGATTATGTATTGAATGATCATGCTTATCAAGTAAAAGGTCAATCTTGAAAGTTAGAATAATAATGTTGATGTTTAGTCTCAACTGAGATTACGTTATTACTTATGTATTAATTTATTTTAATCACCTATTATTATTAAACTCAGACTTTAAAATGAATTCAATGTAACCTGCATTTTGTATAATTTTAATTCTTGGTCAAAAAAATTCAGAAAGTTTTGGAAAATAAAATCATTGGCGGTGTGACAATTCCACTTAAGACATCAAGCAGCAGGCAAGTACTCCCTATGGCGGTGGCCAAAGGTTGATAACATTGGATAAGAAACGAACAAACAAATGATTACAAATTTACAATCAATTGTCAACAATGCTCACTTATTTTCCCCTCCCTTTTTTGTAAGTTGACATTATTCGGTTATGATATTATCCAAAAGCTTGAAGAAAATTAGCATACGAGCAAAGATAAACGAACAAAAATTGGTGTGGTGCGACATGCACCATATAATCAGGTGGATATATCATAATTGCCTCAAACACTACAAATTTCCTATTTATACAACTTGCATGCTCACCAGTCACCTTCTGATAGAAACTAAAACTCACAACGATTATGAATACTATGTATATTGATATTCATAATAGAGTATAAAAGTAATAAAAGAATAAATACAAATAGTTTTACAAGAAATATAATTCTATGTTTCCTTAACAACTCTATCTGCTAACTATGCAAACCTTGGATCGAAGAAACTGAAACCGAGAACCTGGAAGACTCTTCGTAAAAACGTCCGCAAGCTAAAAGTTGGTGGGAACATGGAAAACCTTGACCTTGCCGAAAGCCACCATATCATGAACAAAATAATAATCAATATCAATATGCTTGACTCTCTTATGGGAAACATGATCATGAACAAGAAAGGGAGCACTATTGTTATCACGGAAAAACACAGGAGCACTGAAGATGAAACACAGAGATCTTGATGAAGATTCATCATCCAAGCCAACTCAGCAACAATATTTGTCATTGCACGATATTCAGATTCTGAACTAGAACGAGAGACAGTAGGCTATTTCTTGGCACTCCAAGATTCAAGATTACCTCCAAGAAAAATCGCATAGCCATTAGTAAACCTACGTACATTTCTCCAAACAACGTGCACAATAAACATCATAATATCCTACAACTGTAAGGGACCCTGATTTGCGCAGAAAAAGATTAAAATGAAGTGTGTCACGAACATAGCTGACAATCCGTGTTGACGACTTGAAAATGGTTAGAAGTTGGAGCATGCAGACCGTATTAAAATAAAATGATAAATCTTTAAACGATCAAATATAATATTTAAAAAATATTAAATATATGATAAACGGCATAGGCTAGAATTGTTTTTTTTTCGTTACTATATAAACTAATCACGTTTTGATACTGTGTCATAATTCAAATAATTTCAAGCAACAACACAAGTCGTTCGAATTAGTACATCAATATTAAGTTGAATGTTACATAAACCCTCTCTTTGATTTTACAATTGCATGTCAATATTTCACTGGCTGTGGCCTGTGGGAACACATTTAGATCACACTCAAAATGGGAGATCCACAAAAAAGATGATTGCATCCAAAATGTGATTGGTTAGGAAATGGGAAATTAGGATAGGATTTAGGAGGAGGAACAAAGGGAAGTGTCCTCCAAAAGGGCTGTCTGGTGCCTTAGTCCCACTTGTTCCACACATGAAAACACCATGAAACTGACCTTAGGACACCAGGAGCCACAGAGCCGCAGGGTAGGGGAGCCCTTCGGCTTCTGTTCACTCACTTTCTCTAAAATCTCAACATCCCATTTATGGATATGTGGTCGCACAATTAGGTCCAACTTTTTCCAAATCTACTATAGTTTGCTACACATTTAATGGCGTGTTCATGTTTTTCAGCCACGGAGTGCCCCACAAAAGTGCCCTTCAGGCCTCAAATGGAGGTTTTTGTGTTGCTAATGTTTGCCATGTGCTTGTGGTTGTTGTCACACTTCACATGTAAATGCAACTCAGATCATTTTCAGCTTAGCCAAAATTGTAGTGATAAGTTGTATTCAATATAGTTCAGTTGATAGGAGTTGGATTAAAAAGTGCAATGGAGAGGGCAATGAAATTACAAGGGAGAGGGCAATATGTTGTTAGATATAGTCTATGGTGACTGATTACAAGCATAATAGTTTTTTTTGTGTTAGGATAACCGTTAAAAAGTTGTGAAATTATAAACTATTTTGATCCCAGCTTTCAAAGTAAGTATTTCTAAGTCAAACATACTTGTAAGCACACCTCTATCAAAAATATTCATAGTCGTTTAAATAAATGAGAATTCTCTAAAGCTTATGGTTCAATTAACCATTGTAATTTCATTTAACGTTTATAACTTTCATTATTTTCTATATAACCATGATGATTGATGATAGACAAGAAAGGCCCATGAGCTTGAGCAACATGCATCACGATTTCAGTTTCTGTCAAATTTGGAGGCCCAGCCAAGAACGTTGCTTAACATGTGGCCTAACATGTTTGCCATAAATGCTCACTGACCCGGAGCACACATTAAACCAAACTTATAATTTCCCAAGTAACTATTTCAAAAAAAAAGTAACTATTTTTGCGTTGAATTGAAGAGGTATTTTTAGAGCATCTCCAACCCAACACCAAATATAGAGTATCATGTGTGTACTGGCAATTATATAGCGCAACGCCATTTTATGTGGCAACTCCAATGCAACGGAAATTGAGCGCCATATTTGCTGAAATGAATAGGAGATCAACAAATTTGGTGTTTTACTGTTGGACACACCAAATATGGTGTAGATTATTTTATTATTGAATTTGAATATTTTGTTTGTATTTTGAGTTATCTTTATTGGTTTCAATCCTGCATGTGGACATTTCCTTTGACTATAATGCTTATGTTTTATATCAATTTTACAATACTTTAACTTATTAAAATTAGACTTGTTTAGTAAAAATATTTGTATTTTAAAATATATTCCTTACTTGATAATTGTTGACAAATCCATATCGATTATACTAATAAAAAATAAGAGGAAATTTCAAACCGTTGAAGTTATAGTTTTCAAATTGAAACTGCAAATTTTGAGATGAATGCAATTAAATATTATAAATACATGAAAATAATAGGAGAAAAATAAATATGTAAAATATTATGGTAAATTTTAATTATGTAACTTTATTTTATTTACATTAATGCATAAAACTTAAATTGAATAAAGTAATAAAATAATATCATTAAATTAGTATATAATGGAATATTCTTTTTAGTGTAAAATTTGGTGTTGTGGGTTGGAGAAAAATGATGTTAAATTACTGTAGCAACACCAAATTTGGAGTAGTGTGACACCAAATTTGGTGTTTTCCCTTGGAGTTGCTCTTACTTTCACTTTGTTGTGATTATAAATAATTTTCACTTTGGTATTGTCTGACGAGTCTTGTCAAGCATATAATATGTTATTGTTACTGTTAGCACACGTTTTTTGTGTCGAACATTTTGCCTATCTTATTCAGGACCCATATTTTATTTGTTTTTTTAATTCTAGAAATACCATCATATTTACTTAAGAAAATGCCAGTATACATTTTTAAGTATGAAGATGAGCATGATAGTGATCTTTCCCATATAAAATTATACACTAAGGATTGTTGAGCAAATTTCTGTGAAAATATATGTATAATTTCTTATTTCTCTACTATTTTGAGTCAGTGTCATATTCATCAAGTGGTGTAACACCAACTACAGCAAACATTCACAACCTGTAAAATGAAATGTGACTCTCTCTTTTTTTTCTTTTTTTTTGAAATGTGACTCTTTAAAGAACATGCTCTTTTTTTCATACTAATTAAACATCACATCTTCAATTAAAAACAATTAGTTTATATCACATCACAATTTAAAAATGTCACCTATTTTCCAACATTGAAATCTCTAATAATAAATGAGTATCAAGATCAAAAAGGGTTTGAAACAGTATTGAGTATAAGATGGAAAAGGAACAGGACTAGAGAAAGTCTGAACAAATGGAAAAGTGACAGAAATTGTCTATTGGTACAAAGTACAATGAGAGAGGACTAGTTTAAACCTATTACAAAAGAACATTACACGAGAAGTGCAACTATGATGCAAACAATGCCAATTTCCATACAAAAGACACTGTAATAACAGAATTCTATGATTTATACTGAGTTAAATTAACAAAATTAATGACAAAACAAAGAAATGACCAACATTTCCCAGAACTAAACAGCCAAAAACAAGTCAAATCTATGACACAAATCCAATGAAACAATCAAAAAATTGAAGAATACCATCATTGGTGGACCTGGATGGGCTTCATCACCGGGGGTCAGGTCAGTCTATTAACATAAAACAAATAAGAGCTGTCACAAATTAGAATGTACTGCTGCTTTCACTTGCGGAGATCGAAGGGCCTTCAGATTTTACGTTGTGTGTGGTCCTGCTCCCAATGTCGAGACCCTGAAAGCGGCCAAGAGGATCCTGCTGCTGTAATGTCTCCGAGAAAGGTTGTTGCTGCTGTGCCTGAGCTTGAGCTACTGCGAGCATAGAATGATGGTGATTTGACATCTTAGCCTGAATTGCGTTGAACTGAGCCATATGTGGATTCTGGGAATCACTTGGACCTGACTGCTGCTGCTGCTGCTGATGCTGGTGTCCAAAGAATGGAGATTGATTGTATGGAACATGTTGCATTCCCAAATTATAAGGATCAGAGTGGCCTGACATTTCTCCAGTTGCAACTCTAAGACGTTCTACTTCTTGCTTCAGAGCTTCATTTAGTGCTGCATAGTATGAGCACGGAGACATCATTAGCGACGTGCATATGAGGATATTAAGCAATTGCACTAAAGGAGAAAATGAGGAGATCATTTCTTTCATAAACTCATCCAAATTGCACTTTACTATCTCATTTAAATGCAGAAAAAATTTGCCAAAATCAAGTTAAATCAAGGTAAAGTTACAATGAGTATGAGCAGCTGAGCTTGTTCCAAAGACAAAAGCTAAAAGAACTACTAAAGCATAGTGGGGCTACTTACCATCACGCAGCTGAGCTTGTTGTTCCATAGCTTGTAACCGAAGCTTAAGCTCTGTGTTTTCTGTGGTTAGACCTGAAGTATCCCTCTGTCAAAAGAAAACAGTGTCTGAGTACAAAATTCAAAATGATTTTTTCAAAGAGCCGTGAAGGAAACTAATTAAGACACAGTGCGTGCTAAAGACAAAAAGGGAAACGAGAGTTGAGATGAGAATTAGATACATCCTATACTAACGCGTAATTTCTAAGGGCAGAAATTTCCAAATGAAACCTCCTTAAACAAGCTTTTCGATGTTGAAGTATGAGAACAAGAGTGGAAACAAAGAAGTGTACAATACAAGGAAACTCATTCATAATGACAAAGGTTTCTAAGTTCGAACGCACATTGTCAATATAATTTTGCAGTCAACAAGAATGGAAGAGTACCATAAGGACATCAAATGTACTTACTATCTAAATCATGTAATTCAATTATATAATTAAAATGTTCTGGTTCTGGGATTACAAAAAAAGAGTAGGAAGATTACCTGAAATAGAGTGAGTTGAGCAGAAAGTGTGGTTGCTTCCGTTTGAAGTGTCTGAACTTTCCTCTCAAGTTCATTTATATAACGAGCCTTCCTTTCCTTTGACCGCGCAGCAGATTGCCTATTCGCTAATATCCTGTACAATACCATTTACAGAGTCATGAGATATCATCTTCAAGCACATATCTTCCATTTTAAGAAGTAAGGCTAAGCTAATAAACGATAATACAAGCCAAATTTCAGTGCAACATCATAACTAGAACAAAATGCTTCAGGATGAGTAGTTCTTTCCATGCCAAATTGATACAATTACACCACAAAACAGCAAATCAGAACAGTCCTTTCAGTGCATTTGGAAGTCAACAGGACTTTTAGCTTCAAAATCACTTACTATTTATAGCACATTATAGAATTTCATGATCAGACCATAACAAGATATAAAATCATTACATCAACAAACAATTAATGAACATGAATGCAGAAAAGTGATCCATTATTATGTTCAAGCAAGCAACATTCTAACATTAACAATTTAAGACAAACATTTCAATGACACAGAATTCCCTCAAGATCCAAAAAGATCTAAACTTTCGAGATCTTCAACCAAAATTCAACCGTACCTCTTGGCGCGTTTGGGATCAAGTGTCCAGAGCTCAGCAAGCTTATCAGGCGCCATAGCTTTTTTAGCTTCAATGCTGCTCTCATTCAGAGTGAAATTCGAACTGTCCATGGAATTGCTGTACCTGTGCCGGGGCCTCGAAGTTCCATCCCCACCGCCGCCGGCATTGTCGCCGTCGTTGACATTGGAATTGGAGTTAGATCCGCCGAGCTTCTCGATGTCCATGTAGGTGGAGAAGAGATCGTCCTCGGATCCCATCTCGTCGAAGCTGGTCCCCACGGGGCCGTCGAAGGGGTCCGACCCCAGATCCAAGTCCTCCGGCAGCCGGAAGTTGACCTCTGAGTGAGCTCTCCGGTGATTAGTTGGCCGGAATGCGAACGGCACGGGAGGCGGGGCCCCGTTCGGGGCGCCCTGCTTCGATCCCGGATCTTGCATTACAAAGACGGGACTGTTGCTGCTTGAGATCGTTCGGACAAGAATGAGGAAGAAGATCAAGCGAGGAGATTAAGGTTGCAGTGAGATTAGTAGTAGTGGAGTTGGCAATGGAAATGAAGGAGAGAGTGAGAATTTAGTTTCCGGGCCGTCCGGCGGGATCGTGGACTTCACCTGAAAGGGGTCCATGCTGGTCTAATCATTTCCTAGCGGTGGGGCCTTTGGACATATGGGTTCGTGTAATGGATAGACTTTGAGTCCAGTTGTCCTTGTGTCCGTACTTGGGCTTTGTGTTCTCGAATTGGATATTATTAGCCCACATTAACTGGATTCTTAGTCCACTAATTCTTCTTCCGGGTTTTTCCTTTTTTTTTTTGGGTAAATGTGGAGTAGAAAATGATAATATGGTCAAAATTGTGTTTTGGAGAACTCCCAACAATATTTAAATATTGAAAAGGTAACAATTCAGAGAGGATACCTGAGAAACCATTTCATAAATAATCAAATGGGTAAATATGTCAACATTGGGGAAGACCTCATCAAACACACAAGAAATAACGGGTAAGTGTTGCATGAGATTGAAAACTCTATTAAAGTTGCATCTCAACACAATTTCATCAAACTAGGTGATCCACACCACATTCTGCATAGTGCTCTCTAGTCGATAACTTCAGTATTGCAAAGACAGTCACTATTTTGTGCTCTCCGGTACTTCTCAATTTCATCAAACTTTATTCTGTACGGATTCAATAAGTTTAGTTGAACGATAACAACAAAGAGCCTTCTTGGCAATTGGGAGGATTAGTGAAGGAAATCAGGAAGCTTTTACAGCAAACAAGTATAGAAGTATAAATAGGCAGCATACTGCCCTAGTCCAGTTGGCCAGGGGCCTTGCTCCGCCCAAGAGGAGGTCAGGAGTTCCAAACTCCTCAGGTGCAACATTTCACGTAATTCTCCCTGACCCCCTGGGTCAAGTCTCCAGTCGTACTCAACTTAAGAGTCGGAGCTGCATCGACAGTGTCAAAGAGCAGGGGAGCATCGACGGTGTAAGTGAGATCTTCACTCCACTCTAAGCAGCATGGTGTGGACCTCGGCCACTCGACATATGAGATCAGTAGAGTAGAGCAGGTTAGAGTAGGATTAGATTAGATTATGGTAGGATTCTTGTATGAGATTCGGTCGTTGTAGTGTACCTTTAAAATAAATAGGCAGCAAGTTCATTTAGAACATATCAGTACTACTTATTGTCTAAAATTTATGTAGTTCTTTTAGTTTAATATAATATATCTTGCTTATTAAAAAAAATAAAATCTCATTTATTGATTGTAATTACATCAAATATTGATTTGCTAGTATTCCCTCCGTACTAACTATGCACAGAAAACTATTTTTAGTTAAAGATGCAAAAGTTTGACAACATTTTTGAATGTATAAATAAATAAAAATATTATTGTATTTAATATTGTTAGAATCATCATGTAGTTTTTTAATATCAATTTTTATATCTTTGATAATTTACTGAATTAAAGATATTAGAAAAACTGTTATTAGAAAACTATTTGAATTTTCTTATCCATACTAATGGTATGGATCGTATGCCAATTTTTTGAAAATGGATCTTATGAGATGTCAATTTTTTTGAAATGTGTTTCTTAATGTATCAAACGCCAATTGTGTGATGTGTATGGGTCAAGTTTGGATTTTATAAAGCTTAGTAATGGTTTGTTGAAAGATTTGTCTTTCTTAATAATTTACTGGTTGAAGTATTTCTCTATTAATTTATCTTACATACATTATTAAGAGAGTTAGGATGATAATTCACTAGTATTAGAAATGTGAATTTGTGAATTTTAGTTGCACATCTAACCTTAAAAAAACAAACTCTTAATACATTTGATAATAAATATCTTCTAAAGATTAAAAAAACTGTTAAAACTGATAGTTAAAAAACATTTATTAGAACAAATCACCTGAAAATATTCTTTGTTGTACATGGTAAAATTTAATCAAGAAAATAGACATATAGAACAGACAATTCCATTTTTTTACAAGAAATTGCAACAAAAAGACAATCAACAAAAACTATGGATAACTATCAAAAGACGTTACTAACAGCAAAGTAGAGTTTACATACGCAATCGCAACCTGCAAAACTCCAGACAAAAACTCACACGCGCGCGGTGCTGTGTTTCAGTTCATCTAAACTTAGTAAGTAGTGTGTGTCTGCGCGTTTTTTCCAGAAAATCCATCCAATTTCGTGCACATATATTTCGTGCTCGACATTTTTCCACAAATTGCATTGTTCGCACTCTGTTAACCACGAAATTCAAAGGGTCTGGACACAGAGTTAGGTGTCACATGATTGTGAGTGAAGGCCACAGATTTCGTGTATAAATTCACAGCATTGAAGTAGACGGCATGTGTCTGTTATCTTGCTTCTTTGTGGCTACCGATGAATTGCCCGAATCCCAGGTTCTTTCTCCGACTTATTACTTAGCTGATTTTAATAAACCCTTCTTGTTATAATTATGCCTGCCACATGTTCGATTTATTTACACCTTTTGAATTGTCGGGGCCATTGTAGAAAATTCAGCAATACGTCCCTTTCCTGGGGTTAGTGATTAAGCAGTGTATTAAAATGGGAAAAAATCGTTTCTTGATTGTTTTGGCTTGCTGCTTTCTACAGTTTAGGACCCTTTAGGACCATGTGCCCTTATGGTAGGTTAGGTGGGATTGATGATTAGGGCCTTGATTGATGTGGAAAAGGGTTTGGTGGCAAAGGGGTAGTCCAATAATGGCATGAGTTTATGGATCATGGAACAACTTAATTGGAGGACTTATGTCTAATTAAGTTTAGTTGAGATCGAATTTTGCTGTAAATTGATGATTGTGTTGAAAGGTATAATCTTGATAGGTTTAGAGTTCAGATTGATGATTGGATCATGAGAATCGGCTAGATTCAGAGCCTTGTTGAGTGGTGGAGGGATTAGGAATCAGCATTTTCTGCAGGACTTATTGTGGGATTAGGCACTAACAAGGGCATCCTCTTTATATTGCTTCTTGACTATAATAAAGGTTAAAATGTTCTGCAAATATAGAGTTTAAAAGAGTCAAGGTGAAGTTAGCATTTACACAGCCTCTAATTCGTTGCCTTTTGCCGTGTCCAAAAAACTAGCATCTTCATAAGGCCATCACCTTAGGCTTGTTGGGACACATGTAACCTATAGAATTTCTCTTTTCCATTTGAATATATAAAAGAGTATCTGTTCTTTACTAGTTGCGTAGCTATAAGATTTGTCTTTGAATTTTGACAACCTTTTTGCTCAATTATTCTCTGTTTAACTGATTGGCCTTCCTCCACCTATCTCTCTTCCCCTCTCTCTCTGGATTTGGGCATCTCAGTTCCAAGAAACCTTGGAAAAAGTGTGAAATTTCGCAACATATAGCCAATAAACTGTTGCTAGAAATATTGTTTGGTACTTCATGAACCAGATGCTGCAGTATCTACTTTCCATATCGTTTGTTGTCCGATTCATGTGAATTATGGTGGAAGAGTGAAAAAGGCTATAATCTTGCTATGTAATCCTTTCTTTCTTCAGCTGTCTGAAGCTCTATGCTCAAGTGGCTCCAGTTCCAGCAACATAAACCAATTCTTGTGTTGAATTTTTATGTCTACGATGAATCCTTCTCATCATCACAGTCGCTTGCTTCTGGCTTCGCAGCCTGAACCGCCATCGAGTAATGGAAGCCGAGCTCACAGTGGCCTCTCCAGCAATGAAGCTGATTTTGATACTAATATGGTTATCATCCTAGCAGCTCTTCTCTGTGCTCTGATCTGTGCTCTTGGGCTGAACTCGATTGTTAGATGTGCCCTGAGATGCACCCGGAGGTTCACTTTTGAGTCTAACCGTGAGACAGCCGCTGCCGGGCTCAAGAAGAGCACACTCCGGAAGCTGCCTGTCACGGTTTATGGTGCCGGAGCTGAGATGCCGGCAACCGAGTGTCCGATATGCCTTGGAGAATTCTGTGATGGGGACAAGGTGAGGGTCCTACCAAGGTGCCACCACGGCTTCCATGTGAGGTGCATTGACATCTGGCTGGCATCCCACTCTTCATGCCCGACCTGTCGGCAATCGCTGCTGGAGCCGTGCCCGGATACCGTTGCTGGAACCGGCCACGATGCCGATGCTCCCGTTTCTGCCGAGGAGGTAGTTTAATCATGTGAAACATGTAAAGTTTCTGAGTTTGAAAGTTTTAAAAGTTTTGATAATGGTGTCACAACCACAGATTGTTTCTTTCGGTACTAGTACTGTCTGAACCTGGTTGCAAGCTCTGTAATTTAGAGGGAATGTAGGAAAATGCTAGGTTTCTATTGAGCTGAGATCAAGCAAGTTACAATGTTGCCTTTCTGTATCGTTTGGCTGGTTTGATAACCGTACATTTGTCACTGAATGAACTAGCCTTGTATTTTTTCTTTGAATATGGATTGCCATTTGAAATAAGCATATTCTCATTTATGCCCGTTTGCCAAAGCTTATATTTTGCTGAATTGAACTTAAATAAGTCTTAAATATACTAAATTTAAATAATTTAAATATTTTTAACTGAACTGAAATAATTTTTAAATTTATCATATATTATTGTAATATATATAGCAAAAAATTGAAATTTTATTAAAAAATTATTGAATTGAGAAAAATATATATAAATATACTGAAAAACATATAAATATAATAAAACAAACTGAACTACTCTAAAAGAAATCTCAAACAAACAACCTCGGTGATCCAAAACGGCAAACTAGCTGACTATTGCAACCAATGTTTTCGGGACAATCAATGCCATACTCAAACTCTATGATTTCAAATGGAAACAACCAAAAGTTAATAAAATCAGTCATACGCATACCTTACTCTCCCTAGTTCCAGTTTGTACAGTGGCTAAAAGAATCCAACATGCTATTGTGGTTTGGAAACTATCCCAAAACTATAGTGTTAAAGTTAACACTGATGGCTCCTCATTAAAAGATGGGTCAGCTGGAGGTGACATTGTTATTAGGGACCAAGATGGGAGAGTCCTTGTGGCTAAATCAAGATATCTTTGCCACATGGATAGTCTAGAGGCTGAGATCCATGGACTAGCCATTGGGTTGGAAACAACTTATTTGAATGGATATGAAAATATCCAATGTAAAGTAGATTCTCAGGTGCTTCTTAAAATCCTTTGGAGGTTTAACAATCTGATCGGAAACATTTGGAGCTTAACAGGTGAGTTCATTGTCTCTTTTCACCGTATCTTTAGAGAAGGTAATTCAGTTGCAGATGTTCTAGCTAAAATGCAAATATTAATAAATTATCTAACAACTTTATACATTTCATTCCCTTTTGAAATCAGAAGTTTAGTTCAAGTAGATATCATAGAGTTCCCATATGTTAGAAATCGGTAAATATGTGAGAATGGGTACTGCTCTCTTTTTACATGTATTGCATGATCATGTGGATAGCACAGGAAACTTCAGTATCTGGATCATGTGTCATCCTTCCTTTTTTCACTTTCTATCTCACTTGTTTTTTAACCTTTTACATTTGTGTACTGATTGTACTATATTTCGCGGCAGAATAACCACAAGTTCTCCAGCTACATCCTGCATTCTCTTGGAAGACTGATGCAAACTGATTTGAATTTCTCTTGAAGCGGGTTAGAAAGGAATTCAAAGTCCCATGATAAATGGAGATTAGATTTAGGTGCCAAGTGCATCACAAAGAAGGCCAGCTCTCAATCAACAAAAACTGCTGTTCAGGAAACCAAAAAGTTCCCACACACTGTTCAGATTGGCTGAGGATTGTTGTCTCTTTTGCTGCTAGAGAGAACTTCATTCTACTACTTATATGATACTCTGTAAAAAGTGCACTTATAGACTTCATTTGTTTTACTCAAATTTATTTCACAAGTTGGCAATCTTTAATCACACTCAAGTGGCTAATATGTGTTTACTTAAGTTCATCTAGATATTCACAGACTTGCTCCTTGTAGTGATATCCTTGATGTGGCAAAATTGTGCACTCGACTGGGAAACTGGTCGATCACTAAATTGGATCAGTTGAGTCGATATGGATTAATAATTACTAACTACAATCTTCTCACAAAACTTAGAACTTCCCAAGTTTTTTCATCCCATCTAGTTGGGGTTTATCTTGAACCTCATATTTTTTTTTCCACTTGGTTGAGGTTTTTCTTGGACAATTGGTATTAAGTTTTAAAACTTTGAGAGATATGGTCTAGGGAACCAAATAAATATCCCTCCAACACTACTGGTTTAAATAAATAATTTTTTTTAATGTTGCCAATTAATTTTCATAAAGTAGCATTAGGTATTTAGGTCCAATTCAAATTATTATCGGGCCTCGGACTATTTTTTTAATAGAAAGCACCAAAAGGTAGAGGGATTTTTATTGGGTTACCTTAACCATAAATGTGCTATCCAAAGTTCTCAAGTTGAGAATAATGTTACAAGAAAAATTCAACATGGATGAAAAAAGTTTTTAGAGTTATTAGAATTAACCTATGAGTAACGAGTAATGACTAACATATAACATCAACTTTCGGAATAAGCATCAGCTAATTCATTTCAACTTCATCTCCAATAGCATACTTTTAATAGTAATAAATTACTTTTACCATCAATAAATACATTTAGATAAATGTACTTTAAATTTAGTAATTTAATTCAGTGTAATATGATTAGTTTATAATTCGTTTCAAAAGTTTGATATAATATAATTTTAGTTTAGTCATACTTCATTTTGATTACATATAATTCAGTTTCATTTTGTGTGGTTAATTTTAATTCAATTTAGTTCAATATACTCCTATTCAATTTGATTGGATCCAAACAAATTCAATTCAGTTTCATTCGATGTAATGTAGTTCACAATTATAAATCATTTTTCAAAATAAATAATTATTAATTAAATTCATCTTAGTTTGTACATGTGAACCAAATTTATAAAATACATATTATGCTTTATACAATTGTTGCATACATATAAGTACATTCAATAATTTATACAAATTGCATCTACTAATACTCACTTTCATCTAATGATTTATGCATTGTTTGCTAGAACTTATTTCTTGCTGAATTAAAATAATAATAAAGTTTTTTTAATAAAATGAATGATGTTAATAATTTAAATATAAATATACATTGAGTTGATATGAGCTGAACTTAAATGAGTTGAATATAAACAAATTGAGAAATAGGAATAGAGCGATTAAATTGAGTTGAATACCATCAAATTATATTTTAGTTGATATTAACCAATGTGAACTGAACTGAATTGATTTGAACTGAATTGAATAAAAACTACTGTATTTCCATTTTTTGTTAAAAAATAATCCTATAATGAAGACATATTATATCTGTATGAATCAATTTAAAAGAACCACAACATATTCTCTCAACTTATTAAAACTTAATTGAACTTAACTAAAATCTAGCAATTCACGTGTTATTAACATATAATCTTCTCATGTAGAAATATTACATTTACATAAATGGATTCCATAATCTACTGTACAAACATGAATATTTACAAACATCTAATCCATAATGGTCTATATGTTATATTACTATGAAATATTGAAAGTTAAACTGAACTGAACCAAACTGTTTTGATCTTAACTGAACCGATTTCAACTGAGGTAAATAAAATGTACTAGGAAACAAACAAATGACAAAAAATTGATCTGAATATCATGAACTTATATTTCATCTGATCTGATCTAAACCAAACCAAACTGAACTATTTTGATTTGAACTGAATCAAACTTTTTATTGATATGAACTTAACTGATTGGAACAGAAGTAAACAAAATGTCCTAGGAAACAAACAAATGACAAACAAAATGAGTCGAATATCATGAACTTATATTTCATCTGATCTAACCAAACTGAACTATTTTAATTTCAACAAAATTAATTTGATCTAACGTAAAAATAGTGTATTGTAAAATAAAAATAGTTCGACTGAATTGAGCCGAATATCATAAACTTGTATTTCATATGTTCTGAATTAAACTGAACCAAACTGAATTGTTTTGATTTCAACGAAATTAATTTGAACTGGCGTAAAAGTAATGTATTGTGAAATAAAAATAGTACGACTAAATTGAACCGAATATCACAAACTTGTATTTCATTTGATCTAAACTGAATTGAACATATCCTAATAAAATAAAATGAATAAAAAATATATATACATAATTTTTCAAAAAAACAATAGTTAAATAGATTTAAATTTATTTCAGTACTATTCAGCATATTCCTTAACTCCAGTTCAGTTAAATAGATTTAAATTTATTTCAGTACTATTCAGCATATTCCTTTACTGAACTGGAGTAAATTTAAATCTATTTAACTGAACTGAAATAAATTTAAATATATTTAACTGAAGTGAATAAAATTGAAATATTTTCAACTGAACTTATCTACAAGGGTCTTAGTTTCACTAACATCCCTACCCATTGAATGCCAAATTTGTAAGGTTATAGTATCACGCACCTTTACCATAACTTATGGTAAATGTACGTTAACTGATGCATAGCAGAATGTCAGCGAAAGCGTCAAATTCACAATATTCACTGATATATTTAGATTAAACTCTAAAATCCGTTGATTCTAAGAATACCTGGAAATTTGAATCAATCTTGATCAGTAGTTCAAATCATGTTGAGTCTTTTTTTTTAAAAAAATAAATTGGATAATAATCCAAATAGACCCCCAATAAAATCTCACATCTCCCCTTGTCCCCAGCATGAATCGAACTCATGACCTCTGAATAATTCTACTAATGTCTTACCACTAGAGGCTATTACAAGACCCATATACTATCTATCTATTACAAGGCCCCTATATCTATTACAGAGGGAAAGGCCCTTATAGCCATTTAGGGCCCGAGCCAAAGGCACCTTCAGAGTTACCCGGGCGGAAACCACCCCCAAAGAACTGGGAGGATATAAGATCCTCGGTGATTTGCGCATCTGGGGCTTGGTTCCAAGCAACTTCCTCCTCCAAGTGCGCAGCTTCCTCTTCGTTCAAATCCGGGATGGTAACAACCACGACACCCTCGGGAAGTGGTTCGGCTATACGCATCCGCCTAATCCCGGATGATGTCATAAACCTAAATTTAGAGATTGAATCGACGACCCCCTTGCCCTTCTCTTCTCGACTGATCTGGGCCCCCTTCGCGGTCTTCACTCCCTTAGTAATAATCCCGGAAGCAGCAATATCTTCAACACGCTTGATCCTCTTCGCCACCTTTTACGGGTCTAGGGACACAGACATATCCTCAAATTGCTCAAAAGCGTAATCTACCTACACCCGGGCGGGAACCCAACAAAGGCTCGAAGGATAAGGATTACTGTCCCCCACAACAATCTTTTGATGCCACTTGATACGAATATGGTATCAAATATCATAAAATAATTAGTTAGATTTTTTCCTTACCAAGCTTTAGAGTGTTTCCTAAAATGGTGTTTTAATCTTAGTAAGATTATATTTATTTTCCTTATAGTTGTAGGAGTTGATTATTATTTTCTTAGATTATTGGTAGGATTAGGAATTTTATTAGGGTTATAAATATTGCTCTTATCATTATAATAGACAGACTTTGAGACTTTGATAATAAAATTACGTTGATTGTTGAACGGTGGTTCGTCATCAGATTGAAGCTTTGGACTGTGTGTTCAATTCTAAGACTCGGTTGCAGTCGCCCCAGGGACGGTTGTTCTTGGTTCTCCAGATTGAAGATTTGGACTGTGTGTTCAATTCTAAGACTCGGTTGCAGTCGCCCCAGAGACGGTGGTTCTTGGTTCTCCAGTTAATTATTTGACGGTTGTTAGGTAATTATCATATCCCAAGTAATTATTTGACGACTGCTGAATAATTATCATATCAAGTTCGTGTTTCTTTTGCAAGTCCGCTAAAACTAAGTGTTCTACGTGGAAAATTCACATCAATTTGGTATCAAGAGCCCAGTTTTCATGAATTCTTATTCGTGAACGATCATGGAGAGGTGTAGAGATCTGCAAAAACGTCTAGATGCGGTGGAAAAAAACTTGGTTAAGGTTGTAGAGCATTTACAGACGATTCCTAAGTATCGACATGTCATGCCTAAACTAATCTATAATGGTTGTTTCGATTTCAATGGTAAGATTTTTCAGCCAAACCGTACTATAAAGAATGATGACCATGGATTACAGTCGGATGTACCCGAATACGTAAACAAGGATGATCAAGAAAGTTTGGTAGTTCGAAGGGATTCGCCTACTATACAGGTAGCACATGAAGAAGAGTATCAAGAACAACTATTTCACGGTCGTTGTTTGATTGAAGGAAAAGTGTGCAAACTGGTAATAGATGGTGGAAGTTGTTCAGATTTGGTCTCTAGCACAGTTATAGAGAAGTTGAACCTACCTATTTAAGACCATCCAGAACCTTACAGACTTCGTTGGCTAAGCGATGGCGATGAAGTAAAAGTTACTCAACAAGCTTTTATCCAATTAAAAATGGGTGGATATGAGGATGAGATTTTGTGTGATGTTGTACCTATGGATGCGTGTCATGTTTTGTTGGGACGTCCATGGCAGCTTATTCGTGAAGTTCTACACTATGAGAGGTCCAATGAATACGTGATTACGAAAGGGAACAAAAGATTTAAGCTTATTCCTTTGTCACATCCCGAAGTAACTATCACAAAATACACTGCTCAGAAACAATATTTATTAGTCATTGATAAAAAAGTTGGCAAAGAGCTTGATAGTGCGTGTAGTTCTATGGTGAAATCGTCGTTGGAGGAATTTAATGATGTGTTTTCCAAAGAACTGCTAGGTTTATCTTCTGATAGGGGAATTGAGCAACAAACTGATCTTGTTTCTAAAATACCTTTGCATTACCAATTTCCTTATGACGTTGATGATGGTGTTTATGTTAGCAATGACAATCAAATAAGTTCTCCGATAATTGATGATATGGATTGTGATGAACGACAAGTACTTGACCCTGATACTAGTCATGATGATGTTGTTGATAATGATGGAGATGGAAATATTGATGATGATGATGATGTTGGGATCTACCTTGACCTTTCAGTCTTTAATGTTCATGATGATAGTATTAAAGAAGAGCATCTTGAAGGAAGTCGTGAAGTATCAATATTTGATATTGGTGCAGAGAATGAAGTTAGAGAGAGCTCCAGTTGTTCATTTTCAATATGAAGATGCTGAGAAAGAGATTGTTCCTTTAAGAGATAAAGATGAACCTCAGAATATGCATATTCTCTTTGATAAAGGATCATTAAGAGGCAGAATCCGAGGCAGAATTCATTCAAATCCAGGAAGAACAATACAAGCTGGAATTGGTAGAAACAAGCACGTGGCATTTTCAATCTATGGAAGTCATTTACTTATACTGCTTGGAGATGGAGAATTTCAAGAATTGAGGACAATTCTTTCCGAAGAAGGGGAGTATGATACGAATATGGTATCAAATATCATAAAATAATTAGTTAGATTTTTTCCTTACCAAGCTTTAGAGTGTTTCCTAAAAATGGTGTTTTAATCTTAGTAAGATTATATTTATTTTCCTTATAGTTGTAGGAGTTAATTATTATTTTCTTAGATTATTGGTAGGATTAGGAATTTCATTAGGGTTATAAATATTGCTCTTCTCATTATAATAGACAGACTTTGAGACTTTGGTAATAAAATTACGTTGATTGTTGAACGGTGGTTCGTCATCAGATTGAAGCTTTGGACTCTGTGTTCAATTCTAAGACTCGGTTGCAGTCGCCCCAGGGACGGTGATTCTTGGTTCTCCAGATTGAAGCTTTGGACTGTGTGTTCAATTCTAAGACTCGGTTGCAGTCACCCCAGGGACGGTGATTCTTGGTTCTCCAGTTAATTATTTGACGGTTGTTAGGTAATTATCGTATCCCAGGTAATTATTTGACGACTGTTGAATAATTATCATATCAAGTTCGTGTTTCTTTTGCAAGTCCGCTAAAACTAAGTGTTCTACGTGGAAAATTCACATCACCACTCTAGGGCATCCAAGTAAGACCCATGGCAAGGAGCCTCCTTACGAAATCTTCCCGGGTTCTTCATATGCTTAATGACCCTGCTAACACCGGAACGAATATCCATGAGAGGAGATACACCTATTAAACCTCTCTTAATCCTAAGAAGATGATAGAAGAGTCGAACGGTCATAAGGGCACCCTGAAGAACCTTATTTCAATAAGTAAGGGACCAATTTTCCTTTTCCAAATCCATCTCCAGCTTCCTCCCAGCAGTGCGCATTTCGATACTTTTGAGCTTTCATGAGCCCGCTCAAGCTCACCCCAGACCATACCTAGCTCCTTGGAAGTCCGGTGCAGAGCGTCATCATGAAAAGCTTGGAGCTCGGCTATAGTTTGGTGGGAATTCAGGGTCTATCATAAATTCGGAAGCTAGGTTGAAGCAATGATTCAAGGATCCAAATTTGTTCTTGATGACCTTCAAGAAGGATATCAGAGCCTGGACGGACCCAAACTCATCCAGAAAAGATTCCAACTCTGCTTCTGACATAGCCCGCTCATCTTGCTTACCCCCGAACCTCCAGTGCGCCAACTTTCGCTGCAAGTAAGAGCACCAAAGGCATCCATATCGGGGGAAGGCGAAGTAGGTACATGAAGAAGAGTGTGGATGAGGGCAAAACATGAGCCGCTTCTAGACTTCGCTCCGTGGCCTTGATGTCAGTAGGAGACCAGTAAGGATAAATCATAAACATAGGTTGGGGCCTCTACTTCGGGCTCGTCCTCAGGCCGCTCGGGGAAGCCAACCCTCCTGGTGGACTTCTGGGATTGATATAGCATGTGCTCATGACCATCACCAAGGCCAACCTAGTAGCCTCGGTCATTACTCTCGACAACCTGGTACCCGTAGTTCTCAGGAACCGCGCAGTACTCCTTATACCCTTTGGTCTAATAGGGTGTCTTGGGACAAACGCCATAAGCATTGAACTACTCTGGCCCAGGGTCGGGGAAAGAACCCTCACTGATCTTGGGGAGGGCGACCTTTCTAATTTCACAGGTGGATGGGGCCCGGGACCTCATCTCCAGAGCCTCTCAAAGTTGAGGTGTCAGGCTCTTCAGATCAGCCTCCTGAAGAGTGCGAAATCGATGATTCAAAAGATCAGAGGCCTTGGGACGGTAGTAATTAGCCTAAGCAGTAAGTTGTGCGGGCCCTGGCAGCCATCCTCGTAGGTTAAAACACACCCCGTGGCAGGCTGCAGCGCTTGCTGCCTCCGCAATCCCATCCAGAGCCTTCTCAAAATCCACAGACTGAAAAACCCTCTAGGTCCCAGTGTTAAGAGCCTCGAGCTGGGCTCCCTTCTTCTCCTTCTTCAGGGAGGAGTACTTATTCTCCAGGTCGGAGAGCTTTTTCTGAGTGGACTCCGGCTTGGCCTTAAGGCCCTCATACCCGCCCAGCTTTTCCCGGGCCTCAAATAGCTCCTTTTCAATCTTGGCAAAAATCTCGGTGTTGTATCGGGTATGTGACACATTCAGCATTTGCATAAAGCCCGAGGTGCACATGAGGGAGTCGGAAAAGGAGGTGCTCTGAACAATGAAAAATACCAAAGTAAGAAGGAGAGGTAGGACTAGATAGGGAAGAGGAAAAAATTTTCAGGGAGCTCACCTCATCCTTATATGGAGGAAGATCAGAATGTGCCGGCGGGGGAGGAGGAGGAAGAGGCCCATCGGTTTGCTGCTGGAAATGCGTCGGAGATCTATCGATGCTGTCTAAAGTAGGACGTTTGAAGCAAGAGGTTACTCCTGCACTGCAGTCATGGTGGACCACGAATGAATTGCGCCCCGGGTAGAAGAAGACCCGGATGGATGGGGACGGGGCTGAGGGGTCGCATAGGATGAGGAAGGAGCCCCGAGTGGCTTCTGTTTCTAATGGCTGGAGGGAGCTTCCATCTGATTCCTCTCATCGAAAGGCTCCGTCGGCTTTCTCTCACTGGAAGGTTTATCCTCGTGCATCATCACGTCCACGAGCTTGGTAGGTTGGACTGCAAAAAAAAAGTTAGAATCCAGTGATGTAATAACAAGAAGCAAGGAAAAATAAAGTTCAAAGCCCTGAGTATACACCTCCAGCAGGCCATAAAGCGGAGACCTGGGGAAGAGAGAACAGACTAGAGGGACACAGCCCGCGAGGCCAGTAGTAGCCCGCATTCCCAGTCATGTAAAAGTCATCCAAGTTTAAAGAAGTCTGACGGAGTAGCCCATGATCGTTGGCTATCTCCACCGGAAGAGAGGCTAATTGCTTATTGGAGTCGGGAGAAAGGGTGGTATTCCAAGAAGGCATAGGGTACACCCCCGGGTCATAGCTGAAAATACCCTTATGGGGCCATCCCTTCGCGGACCGAGGCTTTCCTTGAAGAAAGTCTTTGACCCCGGTTCAAATCGAAAATGAGAAAACCCCCGTGAAGGATGAATGAGAGCGTTGTAGAGAGTAGAAGGATTGAAAAATAAGGAGACAAGGTGTGATGGTGCAGCGGGCGCAGTTGAGAAGGAATGCCATTACCATTACCACTATGTGCGGGTGTAGTTGGGCCGAGGGCATTTTGTAGTGATTAAATATTTATGTGAAGAGAGCGGGGAACGGAAGACTTTGGCTATACTGAAAATGAACTTTGGGAATGCAAGCGACCTCCCTTTCAGAAGTCTCTACTATAAATACCAGGTCAAAATAGTAAATAAGGTATGCGACTTATACCTCTATATTATTTATTGAGAGCTCTTCCGTACGTTTCCTCCACTTTCACTTCCCCCATCGCATTATTACACCGGAGTAGCTACCCCCGGTAGCACCGGGGTCTGTCTTGCAGGTCACCTAAGGCCCGCCCGCACCAAGGGAGGCCCAGATCACTTAGAGGACCGGTGAATTTGAACAACATCACTATCTTTGTGTTACTTTTATATTTTGGATGATTTTTTATCTCTGCTTTACTTTTCATTTGGCAAGTTCCCTTATTTTCAATCACATATTATACTTTGTTCACTATTTATATAATTTCAACTACACATTCCACCGCTTTTAATCTAGTGTCCAAAACATAATTATATAAAATCGGAGGAAGTATGTAGATAAATCAAGTGTAAACCACAAAAGATAGTACCATAGGACTTGTGTGTATATAAGATAGGGTTGCAATCAAATCAGAAGAGGAGAAGATGACATTGCAACATCATTTTGAGACGTGTACAAATTATTTTTTTTGAAGGTAACACTATTATTAATTAAAAGCGTGATAAGACAAAGCACGTCCTAGGCCTATTGCCGCATTATGTTCATTGCTAACAACTAACAGACTAACTTTTAATACTTGAAAATGAAGAAAAGATGTAACTAGCACACTAACTATGGAGCTTCCTCTGGATTCCTAAGCGAGGTCACAAGGATTGCAGAATCAGTAAGCAGACATATGTTTTGGCAATGATCCCTACATGCTGCTTTGATAGCTCTCCAGCAGGTCATGTCTTCTGCTTGAAGAGGGGAAACACACGTGAAGAAATCTGAACCTGAAGTTTGTGCATGTCCATGTTGAGCCACCCTAGTAATTGACCATGCTCCAACACCAATTTGACCTCTTTTATGAAACGATCCATCCAGTTTCACCACTATTGTCTCTCCTCCTTCCTCTAAGCTAGCATCCAAACTTGAGTAGTTTTGCTGTGCTCCTAGATCTTCAGAAACAAATGAAGCAGTTAAGGCTGAATGTTCTCTTGTGTTTTTCTTGTTCAGTAGTTTTGATTTATCCTAAATTTTTGCTCTGCAGCTGTACATCCCCCTTCCGAGTCCAGCTGAACCCCTTCCATAACCAATTTGCATCTTTGTGCCCATATTTCCCACAGCACAAACAGGGTCTTGTACAGACTATCTTCAGAAGCAAAGCTTTTAAACCATTCATGTAGCCAATCACCAAAGTTATCGTCTATTCTGGGAATAGATATCCCAGCCTTTCTCCATAGATTTGTTGACTCCGGGCAATGGACAAACATGTGAGCTTCGACTTCAATTCCAAGCAAGCAACATTGGCACAATTCTGAGGTAATGATCCTCCTTCTTGAGAGATTAACCGCAGTTGGCGAGACCTTTTCCAGCAGTCTCCACAACAGAATTATTATCTTGTATGGTACTTTCAGGTTCCAAATCTTATCCCATAACTTCCTTCTCCTAAGATCCTGACATCCAATCTCCTTAGCAGCAAAATGATAGCCTTTTTTAATCGAGTAATTACCGTTCTTGTTTAAAGCCCAGATAGGCTTGTCCTTCTAAGTTCTTGCCTGAGAGATATGAATCGCCTGAATGTATGGAATAAGCTGTGTTGGAAACAAAGCTCTGATTAAAGGCATTCTCCATTCCCCTTCTCATGTTATAATGTGGCTTACTTTCAGATTCGTTTGGTTCTGAATTAACACATTTCCTCCTAGAGGATTATGAATATTTGGAATTCATTGTCCAGTCACACCAATGTTCCTTCCATCCCCTACTTGCCATGCCAGATTTTCTGTGATCAAATCCTTTGCCCAAACCACAGATTTCCATCCCTATGACTCCATAAGTCACCTGGCTTGGACTCCACATGTTTCATATCTTTATTTCCCATGTACTTTGCCTTATACACCTTCATTAACAGAGATGAGGTATCTATTGTTATATTCCAGACATGCTTTGCTATTAAAGCCTTGTTCATACTGATGGTTGATCTCAGACCAAGACCTCCCTCCTGTTTGGACTTACAAACATGTTTCCATGATCTCCAATGGATGGTTCTATCCTCGATATCTCCTCCCCAAATAAATCTGGCTGTCAATTGATCTAGTGTTTTCAAAACTTCCTTTGGTATTCTAAACACCCCCAAGGGATATACTGAGAGAGAGTTTAGCACATGCTTTGCAAGGTAACTCTTCCAGGAAGATTCAAAAGTTTTACCTTCCAAGAGCTAAAATTTTCTTTAAATCTCCTGATCAAACCCTGAAAAATATTCAATAATGTTCGTAACCTACAATAGCAGGTTTTAAGTGGGTCAACACACAATCAAAGGTTTAATCGATTATCATGTATAATATTAAGAAAATGAGGGAATAAAATGAATTACCTACAGTCTTGTTCAACAAAATTCTCGTTTTCGTACCGTAATATATTCTTCAAAATTAAATTTTACACCTTAATATTTTAAGCAATTTCTCCATGGAGGTCCATTTTTCTCTTGCAAGTCCGTATTTTTACCATAATGCCCCCTGATGGAACCCTATGATTTCAACCCCATTTTTTGCCTTAACAATATTAGGGGTATTATGGTAAAAATACGGACCTGCAAGAGAAAAATGAACCTGCATGGAGCAACCCCATATTTTATTCTAATATTTTGTAAATACTCTTTTTAAGACCTAATTCTACTGTGATTAGGTATCATGTTATATTTGTCACGTGATCTACACATGACTTATTTTACTATCATTTGAGCGTATTTTGGTCATTTTCAAAATTTGAATTTACATGATTCGGAAAAAGAGGAGACGTGTGGAAAAATAGTATAGATTTTTAATGTGAATTGACCAAAAATACTCCTAGAGCCAGTAACATTTTTACAAGTGTAGAGTATGCAACCAAATGTAACGAAAGAACTAACGCAATATACTTAGGTCTTGAAAAAAATGTAAGGCTAAAAAGTTGGATTTTTTTTTGTTAAATATAGAGATTAATTTTACAAAAGAATTTAATCTAGTACGGAATATGTTTTTTATAATTTAATATAATGAGAATTAGTCTAATAACCTTTGACTGTGTGTTGACTTACTTAAAATCTGCTATTACGGGTCGTGGGCATCATTTTGGAACATAAATGAAAAACTGGGTACCTTTTTGGTGCAAATTTTATAAGTAGGTGCCAAAGTGTGAATTTTAAGTAAAAGTGGGTACTATTATGGGCATTTTCTCTGTAAAGATGTAAGTTATATGTAAGTACAAACAGATGTTTTGGAAACGCTCATTTTTTGAGCGTTTTGAAAATGTTTTTTGGACCCAAACAACTAATTCAAACATCTCTTTACCAAACACTTTTATTAGCCTTTTAAGCTGGTCAAACAGCTAATTGGGTTCAAACATCTAATTTTGCCCCAAAAAAAAGTTCTTCACCAAACACCCCCTAAATATGAGAAATGTAAGCTTTGAAACTATACACCTGATTATGTTGTCCAAAACTCAAGATGAGTAACCCTGTTTTAATTTGCTCCTTAGCATTCTTTCCTGTCCAAAACAAAACAAAACAGCAACAGTATCCAAGATTCCCAACATAATGTTTATATCATTCTAACATAAGGAAATTCTTGTTTGTCTAATTGAACAGACCCTTTAATATTGGGTGGAAGATTTTGATGAGTAAAGATTCTAGTTACTTTAATTGTACTAGCTAACTTTGCAAGTGAGTTAGCCATAGAGTTAACTTCTCCAAAATTATGAGAGAAAGTAACAAACATCTCACCAGTTGAGATCCATAAGTTCCTCACCAGTTAAGAAACATTGATAAACCATTGTATAAAATGGATGAATAGTTGGTTTGTGAATTTGTGTAGGCGGGTAAGATAAATAAAATAAAATATTAAAAATTTAATTGGGTTGGATAAGTGATAAGTAGCTTAGAGCATCCACAATGGTGCTTCTTAACACCACTTTTCTTAATAAGGAACACTCCTTATTGAGAAATGACCATTGTGGAGTTCTTAAGATCACTCCTTAATAAGGAACCACTCCTTATTTAAGGAGTTGTTACTTCTTTTTACGTGTATGATTAACCAATAAAAGAGAATAAGTGCTTCTTAATTGTTGTTCCATTGTTGGTGGTAAGTTCTTAGTTTTTCTAAAAAAAAAGTATGTGATTTCCAAACCATTGTGGATGCTCGGAGCAACAAGAATCAGCTTCTTTGTATAAATTGTATGGATGGGAATATGCCGTGATTCCCTCTTGTGATTTTTTAAATTTATTATTGATATTTGATAATTCTCGTAATCTTCATAATTACTACTAGTATGGATTATCTGCTACCGTTTAAGATTTTATTTCAATTTTCAGATTTAGGGGTCTACTAGGAGCCATACTAGCTAGGGTTGAAACTTGAAATTGCCTAATGGGTGAACAACAAAAAGATTATCAACACAGGGGAATCTGAAAATCATCAACACAATAAAAGGAAAATCTTCATTTAGATGCAAAACCATGGAATTAATTAGGGACATTCAAAACAGAATCATTTCTTCACTTGGACAATTCAGCAGAGATATTGTCGGCTAGGGATGAAATGGTAGTCTGAGAAATTCCCCTGGTTCCACCCAAATACCATTTCTTGATCATCTCAACCACATTGCCATTCTCCACCTTCATCTTCGAGCACTCATCTTCCTTCCCCTTGACAGCAAACGTAATCTGCACATCAACAACAACGTCAGCATCAAATCGATCAGAGCCGATTTCACCGGCGATTCACAAACCACAAACCTCAGCGGTGGCAGAAGAAGCAGGGAAGTAAAAGGTAACAATGGAGTTTGTCTTGAAATACTGGTGCTGGAAAAACTCGACAACTTTCTCCAGGGCTTCTTCTTCCTCTTCCTCGTACTTATCGACGGCCGCCAGCCTGTCCCTGACCTCCCCTTCTAGAAGCCCTCCGTACTGAGAGCCTTTGATCTCCTTGATCACCACCACTCTCAGAAACTTGTCCACAGGGCCTGCACAAACAATTTTGTACATTCATGGGTGATTACATATTTACATTAACATATGTACGATCAATTCTTTCAAGGCATGAAAGCGAATATAGCGTACTCGATATGATGGCCTCAAAGAAGTCGTCGTCCTGAGCAAGATCAGTCCCATTCTTGCCTTTCCACTGCTGCAAATGCTCCACAATCCGGGGATCCAGATAAACCCCGATTGCAGTGAACTTCACATGAAGAAAGTGAATCTCCATGTCGGTTATCCCTGTCAACATCGTACCAAACAATCACAATCCAGAACTTCAATCTCAATGAATTTTAGCAGACTTATTAGTTATTACCATGGCCGAGCAAAGACAGCGGCTTGTCGGAAACGGAGACTTGGTGGGGGAACGGAACGTCGGCCACCGCGACAACCTGAACCTCGGTGCCCACTGCAATTACGGTGCGTACAAACCACGTTAGTCACATGATCAAATCAACATAGTTTTAAACAGAGAAATGGTTATCCAGCTGGCTTACTCTTCTGAGAAATTACAAGAAGTGAGGAAGATGATCGTGAAGAGAAATTGAAGAGTTGTGAATTATGGTTAGTTCGGAAATGTCGAGGTTTATAAATGCAGAAGTGGTGTGCTATTGTGACCGCTAATAAGAGCTAGCTACCATCATGAATTTTCCATAATTCAAATTGTGTTGGCGTCACCCGGTCTGGAGTTTGGTAGAATCTTTGGTCATGGATTCATATGAAACAGTGGACCGGTTATTTAAAAGTCTACGTAAACAAATCATTTCTATTTGTATCTGAGTAAAGCATAATCCATTCCATTCCTCAATTGTCTTGTTAGGCTCTTTTTTCTTCGACGTAAGGTATATTAGTTGAATTTTATTTAGTACGTTAAATAAAAGTATAAGAACATGTTTACTAGATTTTATTTTTTCTGAACTGAATGAAACTATATTTAAATATATTTCAATCAAGCATTGCTCTCCACTACGTGCGATTTTCACACATTTGTGGTGCGATCTCAACACTATTCACTTTTCAGTCATTTGTACCTCACGCGCCTCTCCTTTTCACTCAAATCAGACCGTTTCTGATTATAACGGTCTGATAACGGTCACTTTTCAGCCGTCCCCATGGCGGCTCCTCCGCTCCATCGCGGCGGAAATGGCCCAAATAAAACCTTCGCACAAGTGCTAGATAATCGACCTCCACCACTTCAACCTGTCCTTCCTTCTAACCCAGAAATAATACCCAAAACGCTTTACAAGGGTGAAATCGCTTGTCTTGTCAATCGGAAAGATGCAGAAATACTGGCCTCACATTATCAGAACGCTCTGGTGGGCAAGTTTGCTAGAGGAAAACCTCCTATGGAAGTACTTCAAGAGGCCTTCAAGTCTGTGGATTTCAAAGGGAAGTATCAAATCGGATCGATTGACTTCAGGCACGTGTTGATATTCCAGCTGAAAGATGACTACCAACGTTTCTGGCTCAAAGGGAACTGGACTTTCAGTGGAGCTCCCATGAAGGTCTTGAAATGGACCACTGATTTCTCACCAGAGGCTGAATCTTCAATTTTTCCTGTTTGGGTGAGTATCCCTAAAGCCCCAGTCTTTTTCTATAATGTCCCTATGATTGAATCCATGGGTAATCAAATAGGCAAATTTATAAAAATGGATCTAGCAACTGCAACCCTCTCTAGGCCTTCTATTGTCAAGATTTGTGTTGAAGTTGATATTAGGCAGAAACTACCATCTAATATTAGAGTTGGGATTGAAGAAGATGGTATTGAATACAATGTGGTTAAGTTGCCAATTGAATTTGAAAACTTGCCATATTATTGCTCACACTGTCAGTGCTCTGGACATATGGATGATCATTGTATTTATTTGCACCCTGAGCTTAAGAAGCCTAGAAATGTTCCCCCTGTCCAACCTCTGGAACATACAGATATTGGTGGCAATAATAATCAAGCCCAACCACTTGATCATGGTCAGAATAAACCTGCTGGTCCTTCTGGTGTTAAACCTCAGGAAAAAGCTCAGATTTTTCAGGGTCAAGAGAAAGCTAAGCTCAATCAGGGACTGAGAAACAAGAACAAGATTCACAAAGTTTATGTACCTAAGACCACTTAGCCTGTATTGGGAATCTCATCACAGACATCTTTGTCCTCAGCACTTCCATTCCTTTTTAACAAAACTCCAGCCACTGTAGTGATCCAAGATAATCCAGTGAAATAAGGTCTTCCACCTAAACAAGGTGTTACCTCACCAACTGAGCCCCATCCATCTCACTCTTCTCCTTTGGCTCTCACTGAAACTGGGAACTCCTCACCTGAGCTGTCAGTCTATGGTTCTCCATAACAAACGATGGAGTCTCAACATTCTTCCCCTGATAGAAATGGCAAGATGGTCAAACACTCCACCCCCAGATTAGAAACTTTCCAACTAAAAGGAAAGGGGAAGCTTCTAGTCAAAGATGATGTCCTCTCTTTGAAAAAGCAGAGTAAGATGTCCTCTCCATTCAATTCACTTTCAGGAGCTAAAAAATTTTCCTGTCCCAACAAAAAAAATTCCAAAACAGGTTCCATGTTCTATCCTCTCATGAGGACACTGAGGAGGACACAGAGGAACAAGGTGACTCTGAAATTCACTCTTATCCTAATGAAAAGGAGATCAGTTCTTCTCATGTAAGTAGTACTGTCTCTAATACACACAAGAAGAAATCAAATAAAGGTCAAAATGCTGATAAATCTAAAAATGATTCCTATGTTACACAGTTAATTAGGATTATGACTAGATCAAAAAGCACAAATGAGGTTTCTTTATGAATTACATCAACTCTAAATTCTTGGTGTGGAATCTGAGAGGGATGGAAACATCTCTTGACAGGTTGATTAACTTGAATCTTAGATATAAGTTTGATTTAATTTGTATCATTGAACCCATGCATGACAACTCTACTTGTGATACTTATAGACAGCTACTCCACTTCAATGAATGTATGTTTGGTTGTTCGGGTCAAATCTGGCTTTTCTGGTCATCAAACATTACAATCTCTCTCTTATATGACCACTTACAATATTTGCATGTTAATATAAAGTGTGCTTCTCTTAATAATGACATGGATGCATTTTTTGTTTATGGTCTTAGAACAAAAGCTGGTAGGAAAGACCTGTGGTCTTCTATTCTTAATCATTCTCACACAGGCTCACTCCTAATTGGTGATTTCAATGCCATTACCTCTATTCATGAATATAGAGGCCCCTCTTCACCTAAACTAGGTAGTATCAGGGATTTTAATGATTTCATAAATTCTCTAGCTCTAGAGGATATCAATACTGCTGGGAATCTCTTCACTTGGTCTAATAAGAGAAGAGTTCCCACTAGACAAAGATTAGATAGGGGATTATGTACTTCCATGTGGAATTCCAGATTCCCTGCTTCCTCTATTCAGATACTTATTAGAGCTACATCTGATCATAACCCTCTTCTTCTTACTATCAGTAGCTCTATCCAGTCTTCACCTAGGCCTTTTAGGTTCCTTAATACTTGGTATAAGAGGCCTGAATTCAATCTAGTCATCAGTGAAAACTGGAAGTTGCCTATGGTTGAATCTGGTCTTCTGGGCTTTTACCTTAAATTGATAAGGTTGAAAAAAGTACTAAAGATTTGGAACAAAGAGCATTTTGGCAATATCCATGAAAATGTTGAAAAAGCAGAGGGTGAGTTAGAGGAACAAGAAATTTCCTATGATCTCAATAATTCACCTGATGAACTTTTAAAACTTAAAATTGCCAAAGCTAAATTACTCAGAGCTGTATCTGAACAGAAGCATTTATGGAAACAGAAAGCTAGAGTTAAGTGGCTCAAAGAGGGTGACAATAATACCAAATTTTTCCATAACAGTGTTAAGGAAAGAAAGAGCAGATTGAACATCACAAAAATCAAAAGCTCAAATGGTATTTGGTTAGATAATATAGCTGATATTGAAAATGAAGCTGTGACATATTATCAACACCTTCTCTCTGATGACAGATCTGAGGAAAATGATTTTTTCCAGTCCCATTTTCTTAGCCAGATTCCAAATTTAATTACTGCTTAAGAGAATCTTAAATTGTTGAGTCCTGTCAACCTATCTGAACTAAAGGAAATTGTTTTTGATCTTAACAAAAATAGTACCCCAGGTCCTGATGGTTTCACTTCAAAAATTTTCATAAAATCCTGGGATATTATAGCTTCTGATCTTCTTGCAGCAGTTTCTGATTTCCAACAAGGTAAGGTAATTCCTAGAGGTGTTGCTAGCACTTGGATTACTATAATCCCAAAGAAAGATACTCCAGTTTCTTTTGATGATTTCAGGCCTATCAGCCTTTCCAATGTTTTAAATAAGATTTGTTCAAAACTCCTAATGGAAAGGCTGAAACCACTGATGTCAAAAATTATTTCACCCTAACAATCTGCTTTTATGAAAGGAAGGGACATTTCTGATAATGTCATATTCCTTCAAGAAATGATCAGATTTTTAAACAGGAAAAGTGCTCACCCTAACTGTATCATAAAACTGGACCTTAGAAAAGCTTTTGATAGGGTAAAATGGCATTTTTTACAGGCTGTACTAATGAAGTTTGGTTTTCATGGTCAATTTATTTTTAGTATTATGCAAAATCTATCACATGCCTGGTTCTCAGTTCTTATTAATGGTAAGCCAGTTGGATTTTTTCAGCCAACAAGAGGTATAAAGCAGGGTGACCCCTTATCTCCTTTTTTATTTAATATATTCTCTGAAGCATTCACTAGAAGTCTAATCTTTGCCTTTCATAATGATAAGCTCCAATATTTTAACCTCTCTGGCAATGCTTTGCATGTTTCACACCTTAGCTATGCAGATGATACTGTAGTTTTCCTTAATGCAGATAAATTAACTTTGAGCAGATTCAAAGCTTTTTTATCTAAATTTGAGGAAGTCTCTGGTCAGAAAATAAATTACAATAAGAGTGATCTTTTTATTTCCAAGCATGCCTCTTCTGTTCAGATAAACTCAATTAGAAGGACCCTAGATATGAAGATTGGAACCTTTCCCTTCAAATATCTGGGTGTTCCAATATACAGAGGTAGAGCCCTTAATGTGCATTTCCATCCTCTCTTAGAAATCTTTGATAATAAACTGCTCAATTGGAAAAACAGATGGCTTTCTACTGGTGGTAAGATTACTCTTATTAATTCATGCCTATATTCCATTCCTCAGCATATTTGGTCTGTCATAGCACCACCTAAACAGATAATCAAAAAGATTGACAGGAAACTGAGCAGGTTTTTCTGGGGTGAATATGATCAAAAGCCTAAAAAGTCTTGGAAGAAATGGAATGATTTATGCTTTCCTGTTTCTCAAAATGGCTTAGGCTTCAGATCTATTCATACCATTATAGAAACATGTTCAGTCAAGTTATGGTGGAAGTTTCAACAAGCTTAGGCTTTATGGACTCACCTAATTGCATCTCTGCCAGCTTCTTCTCAATCTTCTCCAAATTGGAAAAGGATCTGTAAAGTTAATTCTTGGGCTGAATCACACTCTAGAGTTATTATTGGAAAGGGTGATTGTAACTTATGGACCTCCAATTGGCTTGATATTGGTCCATTGATAGACCACTGTGATCCTACCATGTCTACTCTTTCTATGGATTGTACTGTTGCTAATTTTATTCATGATAAACCATATTACATGCAACAGCTATCTTCCTTCTCCCCCCTGATACTCTTCTTCTCTTACAGGAATCTCAGCTTCAGGAACATAGAGAAGATAGACTCATCTGGAAATTGGATACTAAAGGGAATTTCACCTTCCAATCTGCCTATAAGAAGCTCAGACAATCTAGGGGTAATATCTTGTCCATTAACCATCTATGGAATACTAGATTAGAAAGAAAAATATCTGTCTTTATGTGGAGATTGATCAATTCTTTTCTTCCTTTTGACAATATTTTGAAATCTATGCATATTTGTCTGGCTTCAAAATGTTTTAAATGTAACCATGAGGATTCCCTTGACCATTTTTTTTAACTCATGTGATTTCAGTCTTAACATCTGGAAAACTGTGCACATATTTATGGGAATTTCTGACAGGAATTTTTCTTCTATTTGGGAAAGATTATCATTTTATCTAACATTTAATGGTTTGAGTCCTCTGCATAATTTAGGCCCCGTTTGGTGACGAGAGTTTTGAAGAGCGTTTAGCTTTTTGGATTAAATATGGACAGTTGACTGGTCAATTAGCTATTCTTAGTGTTTGGTGAATAGCTTTTTCTGATTAGCTGTTTTGGTGAAACCTCTCGTTTCTGAAACGCTAGAAAGAGCAGCGTTTACAAAGAATTAATCAAAGCAATATTACAAAATATCTTTTTTATCCTTATCATCACAAAATTTCTTTTTTTAAAATCAAATTACTAAACAAAATTTCACAAACAATTAATCATCTTCCCGTGTACAGTTCATATATTCAATATGCGTGCGTACACAATACATATATATTTATTCTAAAACATTATTTTTAATTTATATTTGAAGTATTTTATATATTAATATTAAAATGCCCGAGCTAAACATGTATTACTATGAAAGTTTTAATCATCTTGATTTTTTTTAAATGGGTATATTAATAAAGAATATTATTTTAAATAATAAATAGCATAAAATAAATAAAAATATGTAATAAAAATATGTAATAAAAATACCTTTCGATACTTCAAAACAAATAACACACTATATAAAACAAATTATTAATAAATTATACTAATGTCTATTTTGGTCTTTCAATGTAACAAAACAGCTATCAGCTAATTGTCATTTGCCAAACACTCAAATCCAAACAGCTAGTCAAACCGCTAGTCAAAACAGCTAATCGAATCCGCTAACAGCTAACAGCTAAACGCTGATTGCCAAACAAGGCCTTAATCATTAGACTCACTCCATCAGTTACTTGTTGGATTCTCTGGAAATCTAGAAACAAATGGATTCATGAAAATATTCCACCCTCTCCTGTTTATATTCTTAAGCAAATCAAGGATCAGCTTTTCATGATTTTTTGTGCAAAACCATTTTACATCAACTCTGCTATTGATGCTTCTATTGCAAATCATAGTTTTCTGCCTCTTGGAAAAAGACCACCCAAGCCAAAAATCTTTAAAATTGCTTGGACCAAGCCTTTGTCTGGTTTTAAACTTAATGTTGATGCAGCATGGTGTAGATTATCTCTCCAAGCAGGCATTAGTATTATCATTAGGGACAACAGGGGTGCATTTATATCTGCTCACACATTTTTTACCTCTGCATTTTCTCCACTTGAGGCTGAAATCAAGGCTATCAAACATGCAGTTTCTGTAGCAAGAAGTTTCTCTGAAACCATCATTATAGAATCTGACTGTTTAATTGCTATCTCTTCTATCCTTAAGCCTCTCACTGCTCACTGGAAACTTTTTCAAATTGCTGATTCAATTCACCAATGCATCTCAGCTTTTACTCTTCAACATGTCCATAGGGAAGCAAATTTACCTGCTGATGCTATGGCAAAACTGTGTCTTCAAGCTAAAAATGATTCCATTTTCACCTTTGCTTCTCTTCCTAATGCCATTCAAGGAATGATTAGACTAGATCAAATGGGGACTCCCTCAATTAGAATTTCCAGGAATGGATGCTACTAACTCAATCTTCTTTCTTACAGATTATGAAGCTCATTGATGATATCATCAATGAGGCTTCTAACTGCTTTTCACAAATGATGGACTGGACTGAGATCTTCTGGAAACTGGACAGAGCCATTTGAGATGCACCTGAAGGAATTCCAATCCAGAAACCATTATGTTATTTTGTCTGTGATGAAGGTTTTTCCTCAGGAATTAAGGACTCCTCCATAGGTTGCATTGTGTCTAAGTTGACTTGTGCTTCGAATTCACTAATAAGCAAGTGGAGTATGGCTTTTTTTCCATAAAAACCTTCGTCTTAGATACATTTTGATGTATAGAATGGGTTCACTAGTTTTAGGACTATCTCATTCTTTTTGGAAGCTATACTTAGCTTCATGTAGAATCCTTTCTAGGTTTCTAACTACCGCTATCTTTGTAGTGGTGTTGTATCCTTACTTTATTATTGTTTATATTTAAAAGGCATGGGGAAGCCAATATAAATCCCTCCACCATTGGTGGTTTCATCAAAAAAAAATATTTAAATATATTTAAGTGAATTAAAATATATTAAACTAAGTTGAATTGAATTTTTTTAAATAAAAAATTATTGAATTAAATTGAATTGAACTCTGACAAACAAAGACCATGTTTACCGGAGTTTATCTGTAGATTAGTTCAGTTCAGTAAATTTAAATTTATTTCAGTTCAGTGTATTCCTAAATATTATTTTTTATAAATATTTTTTTACTTACTTTTTTTTATTTCCAATGTTTAGTTTAGTTTAGTCCAGCTCAAATAATATGACTCTAGAAGTTTATATTATTCGACTCAATTATAATTTCGCAATACATTATTTTTGCTTCAGTTCAAATTAAAATAGTTCAGCTTGGTTCAGTTCAGTTCGAATAAAAAGTATGAGTTCATGAAATTCGGCTCGATTTGTTTATTTCCTTGTACATTTTGTTTACTTTAGTTAAAATCAGTTCAGTTCAGGAAATTTTTTTAGTTTAGTTCAGTTCTAATGAAGACAATATAATTTATTAATAGAATAATTATTTATTCAACGCTGAGAAAATAGTGAATATACTAAAATTCAATGAAAGGATTATTTATTATTGCATACACAAGAGTTCAAGCAGCAATTTCTAAAATGAAAAACAAAAGCACAAAACAAGTGCTAAGAACACAAGTTCAAAACATTCAAAAATAAAGTAAACGAGTCCTAAAAATCCAAACGAAAACATTAAAGGAAATAAACATAAGTGCAACAATCCAAGTATCACTCCTTGCCATCGGAAGGAAAAACAGGCATGGAGAGACGAACTGTTGGTCCTGCTTCCTCACCCATATAAAACCACCTTTGTTCATCGTTCTCAAGGTCATGAACACATCCCCTTTTGCTCCTTCACCAAGACACCTCATTGCTTGAACAAAAAAATTCCCCGCTTTGTCTTTTACTAGAGCCCATCTTAGAGACTCCCTTTTCAGTCAGAATGGACTTGATCTTTTCAAATTTACTGGGCTCTGCAGGATGGGTCAATGCTTCAAAAACCTTGTCGAGTGTTGCCATTCTCTTCCTAACCGCACTGTCTTCATAGTTGCCCTCACCCTTTCGCTTGGGAAAGTCATTCTTAATGGGTGGTGAAGCATCATCAACCTTAATGTAGGTTCTCATAGTTTCAAAGGTGCTATCAAAATCATCACCAATTTCAGAAACTCCATTTCCAGCAAAATTGGATGCAGATGCATATCCAAATTCTTCTCCGTCAATAATTGATGCAGGTATAGATGCAGCCAATCCTTTTACCAAATATTTGGCTTGTTTGGGCAAAAATGCGTCTGATCTTGCCATGACCGTAGAAAAGACCCTCTCTCCTGTAGCAGTTTTTCCACCAAAGAGTTTCTCCATCTAATCCTCATTTGGGAGCCCCCTTCCCACCAACTTATGGCCATACTTCTTATGTTTCTGGCCATACAGCTCAATGACTCATATTCCCTGAAAAATACATAACTATGATATTAAACTCCATATATTCTTTAATATACCATAACCTTTACTTTTTATATTCCAATGAAATCGACTCAACCAAATATAATATGCCTCATTATATGACTATTTTTAATTAGTCCAGTTCATTTTGTTTCAGTTCAGATAAATTCAATTCAGATCAGTTCATATCCTTTGAAATATAATTTTATGATATACAATTCAATGACTGATATCTATTTAATATAATATTATGATATACAACTCAACCAAATATAATATGTTTTCATTATATGATTAGTTATTTTAGTTCATTTCAGATTAGTTCAATTTAATTCAGAACAAATCAGTTCAGTTTAGATAAGTTTATATCATCTGGACTATAATTTGATGATATTTAACTCAATTCAGTTCAGATTATATCACTTCAACGTGTTTTATGTTTAAATTATATAAAAATGTATTTATATTTATTTCAGTTCAGTTAAATATATTTAAAATTATTTCAGTTCAGTTAAGTAAATTTAAAATTATTTCAATTTAGTTCAGTTCAGTTCAGTTCAGTAAATTTAATTTTTTTCAGTTCAGTAAATTTAAATTTATTTCAGTTCAGTTCAGTTTAGTTCAGTTCAGCAAAAAATAAGTTCTAATAAACAGGGCCAAAGTCTAAGTGTATTAAAATTTATTTTGTTTCAGGTAGTATATGTATGTTAGTTCAATTTTCATATGCATCTTTCAACATCAATAGTACGTACTTGCCATTACTTCAAATTGAATTGTTCTCTACAATTCATTTCCATTCAGGAACGCAGAGGTGCCATCAATTCTCAAAACGCAGGGGTGCCAACTGCCAACAAATAATAACTCAACAAGAACATAAAATGGTGAACTATGGGCCAAGATGGAAACACATGGAAAGGCAAGAGAAATGGAAATTTCCGAAACTGGACTCAATAGCGTGATCATTCGTAATTATCGTACCCAACGAACCTAACAAAGTTTAAGAAATGTAATATTTGCCTAATTCTTCTAACTTTTTTTTTTAGAAAACTAAACTAAATTAAATTGAATTAAAAATTAAAAAAATAAATCAGTATAATTAAATTAATCTGAACTTTATATAAAATTATTTTTCAAATTAAATTAAATAACTAAATTGAATTGAATTTAACTTAACTAATATACAGATAGATTTAAATGCTTACAATACAGATGAATCGCGTAATAAAATGCAATACTTTTCATATTAGAGTGATGTTCGTAGTTCGTACCCACACAAATAGAATTGTGACCATTACAATTTTTATTGGATAAAAAATATTACCATTTGAAGAGTGAATTTTTTTTTAAAAATAAATTTTGATTTGCTTAAAGTATTATTATGGTAAGACTATAAACAATTGTTGGTTGTTGTTGGATGTTGTTCTTCACAAAATTTGGAGTCAATTAAGGCCCTGTTTACTAGACCTTATTTTTTGCTAGACTGAACTGAACTGAACTGAAATAATTTTAAATTTACGGAACTGAACTGAAATAATTTTAAATTTACGGAACTGAACTGAACTGAACTGAAATATTTTTAAATTTACTGAACTGAACTGAAATAAATATAAATACATTTTTATATAATTTAAACATAAAAACACGTTGAGGTGGTATAATCTGAACTAAATTGAGTTAAATATCATCAAATTATAGTGCACATGATATGAACTTATCTAAACTGGACTGAATTGTTTTGAATTGAACTTATCTATAAGAAATATATTAAGTTGAATATCATAGCCATGTATTTTTCAGGGGATATAAGTCATTGAGTTGTATATCATAATATTATATTGAAGAGGATATGAGTCATTGAGTTGTATATCATAAAATTATATGTCAGAGGATATGAACTGAATTTATCTGAACTAAACTAAACTGAAAAAACTGAATAGAACTAATTAAAATTAGTCATATAATGAAGTATATTATATTTGGTTGAGTCGATTCAAATAATTATATTTGAGTATATAAAGTAAAGGTTATGGTAGATTAAAGAAATATATTGAGTTTAATATCATAGTTATGTATTTTTTTAAGGGATATGAGTCATTGAGTTGTATATCATAATATTATATTAAAGAAGATATGAGTCATTGAGTTGTATATCAATATTTCAGAGGATATGAACTGATCTGAACTGAATTGAACTGAAATGAACTTAATTGAACTAATTAAAAATAATCATATAATGAAGCATATTATATTTGGTTGAGTCGATTTAAATGAATCACGATTCAAATAATTATATTGGAGTATATAAAGTAAAAGTTATGGTATATTAAAGAAATATATTGAGTTGAATATCATAGCCATGTATTTTTCAGATGATATGAGTTATTGAGTTGTATATCATAATATTATATTAAAGACGATATGAGTCATTGAGTTGTATATCAATATTTCAGAGAATATGAACTGAATTTATCTGAACTGAATTGAACTGTAACAAACTGAACTAATTAAAAATAATCATATAATGAAGCATATTATATTTGGTTGAGTCGAATAAAAATAAACTTCTAGAGACATATTATTTGGACTGAACTGAACTAAAATAAACATACCTAATAAAAAAATTAAGTAAAAAAAAATGTTTACAAAAATTTATAAAAAAATAAATATTTAGGAATACACTGAACTGAACTGAACTGAACTGAAATAAATTTAAATTTATTGAACTGAACTGAAATAATTTTAAATATATTGAACTGAACTGAACTGAAATAATTTTAAATTTACTGAACTGAACTGAATTGAACTGAACCGATCTACAAATAAGCTCTGGTAAACGGGGCCTAAATGTTAATAATATTAGAGAGAATTTTATAGAGACCCCCAAAATTTGTAAAACTGTCAGTTTGACCCCTAACAATTTTTAATGTCAAAAAGACCTCCTGATCTTTCGTTTGGGCCCCCTCTGGCTAACTAGGGCTGTAAACGAGTCGAGTCGAGGTCGAACAGACCTGTGTTCGAGTTCGAGTTCATATTGCATGTTCATGATCGAGTTCGAGCTCGTACGAGTTGAGATATTTTAGTTCGAGCTCGATTCGTTTGATTTTTAGAAAGTTCGAGCTCGACTCGTGAGCTCGATAAAAATCGAATTCGAACTCGAACTCGAGCTAGTTCGAGCTCGTTAAAGCATTAATGAATAAAACTTATTTGATTTATATAAAAATTCTATATAAAATTCTATTCGAGCTGCTTGACGAGCCTATCGAACTGGCTCTTATGAGCTCGAGTTCGAGCTCGTATATAAACGAACGAGCTCGAGTTCGAGTTCGAACTGGTCAAACCGAGTTCGAAAACGAACTTTGACCTAGTTGTTCACGAATGGTTCAGTTCATTTACACCTCTATGACTAACTATGACATTGATTCATTAAAAATAGCTAAATGTTGGGGGTACAATAGTAATTTCAGGTTTAATTTAATGGGAAAAAGTGCAACAAGTGGGTTTGACCACGAGTCTCCCAAAACTATAGACAAAGCTATTACCATTATGCCGCAAGGACTTCAAAACTCTCAAAATGGTAATAATGGAAATAAATTCCTTGTGACATAATGTTAATAGTTTTGTCTGTAGTTTTGAAAAATACGGAATTGTGTTGCACTTTTTTCCATTAAATTAAATCTAAAATTACTATTATACCCCCAACAGTTAACTGTTTTTAATGAATAAATGGCCTAGTTAGCCAGAGGGGATCCAAACGAAGCAATAACGGAAGGTTAGGGGGTCATTTTGACATTAAAATTCGATAGAGGGTCAAACTAACAGTTTTGCAAATGTTGGGGGTCTCTAACAGTTTTGGACATATTTCATGCTATCGGTGTTCAAATACACACTATAATATGGGTGTAAATAACACATACTAACTTTAATTCCGATATTCAATTTAGACAAGAATCTGATTCATAATGTGCAATAGCATAATATTCAATGTAGCAATACACCTAGCAACTTTTATATGTGAAAACTATGAGTTAGAATATATGTTTAATCAGTTTCAAATGAATTTTAGATGATTTTTTAAAGCCGTGTTTGGTGGGAAGGGTAATATTGTCATTCTTGGGATTTGGAGTTAGCAAAAACTTTTAAACACTTAATTGATTTGATTTGATTTGAATTGGTCGTAATATGATATGATATGTCATTCATTTATGGGTCTGTTATTTTTCATTCATTCATTCGAACTTTCAAAATTTAAATGAATAGGGTGAAACACGTGTTTGGTGGGATGGGTAAAAGTTGCTAGGGGTCGTGTAGTTTACAAGTCAATTGTTGTGTAAAACTCGTTAATTTAACATTCGATTTGGTCCAAATCCACGTGATTATCATTTTTCATCCATCGTTTAACCTTTTATAAATTTAAACGAGTCGAATGAAATGAGTGTTTTGCGGGATGACTATAGTTTTGATAAGTTAAATATTCAATAAAAGTTGCCATGTGTTGAGTAGTTTATGGGTCAAGTATTGCGTAAAATTCATTAAATATTTATTTCATCATTTGATTGAAGGCATGTTTAAACCCAAAGTTCACGTGACTATCGTTCTCACCCATTATTTAAACTTTTATAAATTTTAATGTGTCGAATGAGCAGGTGTTTAGCGTGAGGATAAATTGACATCCTTAAGGTTGGACCAAGTTGGTAAGAAAACTATGAGATTGAAGGAATGTTTAAGCAGTTAATTTATCATTTGATTTTATCTTAATATAGTTCGATTCAACGTTCGTTCACTAGTCACTTATTTTTCACCCACTCATTCAAACTACTAAAATTTTAGATGAATTAGTGTAGCACAGTTACAGTTACAGTAGGATGGGTAAAATTTTCTTTAGCATTTGAATCAAATTTTGGTGGGATAGATTAAATTGTCAATTCTAAAATTTAACCGTTAATTCATCACTACATTTGAGCCTAATATGATTTGATCCGTCGTTCATCGTTTTTCATTCACACATTTGAACTTTCAACAGTTTAAACGAATCGGGTGAAGCGGGATTTTTTGAAGTATGGGTAAAAAATTATCATCCCTAGTTGGGAGTTGGGACCAATTGGGTAAGAAATCCATGGGTAGAAAGAAATATTTAAAATACACCAAAAAAATTTGTCCTAAGAATGAGATAAGGAAGAGAAAGTACAGAAATGCCCCCAGGCCAAAACGGCGGCAATAATCCAAAGCGTATGTCCCGGGAGAGGGAGGTGGAAACCCTCCAATCTCCAAGGCTCCATCTGGTTTGAATTTGAAAAAATTCACATAAAACACACACACTAAAGAGTATCATCACCGTCATCACTACGCTTACCCATTTCTTCTCTCTCACACACACTCACACAGTATTAAAACGTTGTTGTTTTTGTCTGTCTGCGCAGCAGCGCCTCATTTCAATTCCTCCTCCTCCCATTATATAAACCCCACCTCAAAGCTTCCTCCTTTATTTGATTTCCCCCTTTCCTCGGCGCGCTCTTCTTCAATTTCAAATCCCTACTTTTATAAAGCGCCCCTTTACTCTTTTGCTTGGCATTCTCCGAGGAGTTACAAATCGGGGGTTTTCATCGAGATTGCGAGTTCCAGTGAATCCATGGCGGAGAAGGGCGCTGGCGGTGGTTCTGATGAACTGGTGGGTGGGCCCAGATCTGAGTTTAAGGTTTGTGGGTTTCCTTAAAACTTGAATCTTTTGTAGGTTTTTTTTATCGTACGTATTCTGGTGTCTGACGCTCTCAGTTCTGTAAGGTGTTGGCGGGAGAGAAAAGGGTTGTGCCCGGAGGCGGCGAAAGACCCGAACTTGACCCCAAGAAAGTGAAAATGAAGGACCTTGAATCTGTAATTCGTTCTGAAGGTACCCATTTCTGTGCTCAAAGAGTCCTTTTCTTTTTTGTTAATTTTAATGAAGGAAGATTGACAATTAAACCCTAATTTGGGGGAAATTAAGCCTGTTGTTGAAGTTGGAGAACATGCTCAGTTTTTCTGTGATACTACGGGTTGTTGTGCTTATATAATTTGTGCAAGTAGGGATTTTTTTTGTGTGTGACAAATTGTGCAATTTTTTGTGCTTTGTACAATTTGTGTATGGTTTATTGGTTCTAGACTACTGTATGATGGCAATGGAATAATATATTTAATTGTTGTTGCAGAAATGACTTCTAAGGGACTTGTGAATTCTTTAGACAGCGCAGTTGGCCGTAATGCTAGCCTTCGTGCTACTGGCAATGTGGTTTGTAATAATAATAATGTGTCCGATGACTGGGGGAAAAGTCCCTTTAGTTTGTTCAGGAAGTCGGAGATGGATGTTAGTAGAATAATGTCAGGCAAGTGTCGCCTCAATCTAAATGAAGGTCACTCTAACACAGCCATTATTGATTGTGATGCTTACAAAGTGTCTGGGAATGTGAAACCTGTTGATGATGATTGTGGGAGTTCCATTGGGCCGGTGGAGGAAAAGGATCCAATGAAGGTCTGGAAAGAGATGAAACAGAATGGTTTTTTATCGGCATCGCATGGAGGTGTACCCGTACCAAAGCCTCGTGGAAGGAAGAGCAAATCGGATGGGATGAAGAAAAAGTTGGAACTTGCCAAGAAAGAACAAGTTGACAGATTTGCTAAGATGGCTGCTCCTAGTGGCTTGCTAAATGACTTGAATCCTGGAATTATAAACCATGTTAGGAACAAAAGGCAGGTTCATTCCATCATAGAAGCTCTTGTGAAGTCTGAAAAAGATGGGAATGATCACTCAGGTGTCAAAGAGGGGGATCAAGAAAAGAGGCCAGCAACAGATTTGAGTGAAATGAAAGACTTGCTTTCTCTGAACCACATCTTTCGAGAACCTAGATCACTATTTCCTCTGGTAGATCGAGGGCATACTTGTGGAGGCTCATTCGATATCGACTCGTTTTCTTTAAACTCGCACCTTACAGGGATGGGTCTTGCCTCATCCGTGATTGAGGCAAGCAGTGAAGGCCATGTAAATTTTGAAAGGGAGAATGACAGTCTTGCGCTGAAGTTGTCTACAGCTATTCCATCAGATAATGCTAGCTCCTTGTCGAATGAGGAATCAGTCAATTTAAACGTAGATTCACTCTCTGTAAAAGGTTTGCTATTTTTCATATGTTTGAGCTTTGTCAACTGTCTCGATACATTTGCTCTAATTGACCCGTCATATTTTTTTATGTATATATAATATGCCTCTCTCTTGATATCCAGCTGCTCGTGTAGCTTCCCAATGGTTGGAACTTCTTCATCTGGATATTAAAGGACGCCTTGCAGGTGTGTTATACTTTAAAGCCATTCTTTCAAGGTCTTCTAAGTTTCTCAAGCAATTAGCTGAGCATCTAACAATTGTCATTATGTTTTTGTTTTGTAATGTAGCATTGCACCGTAGTAAGAAGAGGGTTCAAGCTGTTATACAGACAGAATTACCTTTCTTATTTTCAAAAGAGTTCCCATGTATGAAAGAAAATTCAAACCCTTCTGCTGTTGGTCGTCCTCTCACTTTGGCTGAAGCACATCGTGTTAAGTGGAATTCACTTTTTGATCAGATGAATCAAACGCTCTCTGAAGAGGAGAAGCAAATGGTCAGTTAGTTCAATCATTCTGTTATTTATTTTTCTGTCAAGATTGTGATTAATGTATTCACAGTCAGTTGGTTAAAGAGTTTTCTCCTTACGTTACATTTATGCATGCTTTTTTATTCCAGGAAGCATGGCTGAAGCAAATTAAGGAAATGCAGTACCACTGTGAGAGGGGTCTTTTAAGATACAATGGTTTGCCTAATCCATTTGATATTGACAGAAGGTAGATTTCTTCGGTTACATGCATATTGCTTTCTGTTATTGCTGGCAATGGCGTATCCTTTCATCAACTGCTCTCTTCTATTTTGAGATTATCTTGGATGTCCATTTGAAAACTATAATACTAGCTAATTCTGACCATATGAAACTGCTACTTATGGCCCGGAACATATAAATAATAGTAACAATAAAAGTCGGGTTGTGCTTTCTATAATTGCTTATTGACTGCCGTTGAAGAGAAGTGAGGGCACTTTATGAAAATTGTTGAATTTGAATGAGGATCACAATCTTGCTGTGGTTCGATGTAATTTGAGTTCCTGTTGTCATGGTCCAAAAGCTGCAGTCTGTAGTGTGATGTGTTATATAGTTGGCTGAGTATAATGTGGCATGCTTTGACAGGTTGCAGAATGCTGACAACTCGGAGCGAGATTTGGCTCTCAGAGCTGCTGCAGCTTCCATTTACTCGACGTGCAACTTCTTGGCTTCAAAGGAGAACGCATCCTGCTGCTGATCAAATTTGTAACATTGTTTTCCTTATCTGACTGTATTTCTTTTCTCCTGTCACATGATAGATCGGATTACGCAAGTTAGGAAATACTAAAATTTGTAATATGGGATAGTTTGATCTATTTCTCGTTTAGCTGTACCAACCAGTTTTGGTAGTATATCTGTACCATCTCATCATTATATCTTACCATGTCACAGAATTTTGAGTAGGATTGAAACATTTAGATTAGTGTAAATGGAGGCTCTGCACCTACAGCTTCATTTCTACAGAGATTCCGATGCCATTGTGCGGTCAGATTAAGGGGCCGCACAATGACATTAAGGCTCATCATGTCGAATGCCAAATTTTTAACCAATTGGGTTGGACTTGGTGTACAGAAAAATCTTAGGCAAAATTGCACGCAACATCATTACAAGATCACCATTTGAATCACTTTGAACACACCAAATCTCATAAATTTTAAAAAACAGTCAACACAAATACATCACCAATATCAACGCCAAGAATAACCCAAAATCAATAATAAAACCATTTCTACTGATAAACTACGGATCAAGATAATGGGTAGTAATACCCTGAATGATCTTTCTTAATATGTAAAATGTAAGATGATCAACATTTACTTCAATTTTAGGGTAATTTATGTGTTTATTTTATTACTCTTATTATGATATAAGTATATGTGTCATTAGTTCGATTTTATTTTATTTTCCTTCGTTTACTAATTAGTTTTATTTTAAAAATTGTAAATATTCTAATTGAGTTAGAAAGAACAAAAGAAAACTTACAAAAACACAAACTATCCTATTAAACATATGAGACATCATTCGTCTTGCCATAAACTTATGGTAAGATGATCTTACCTAAGATTTTGTACAAAATATGACATTTGGATGAGACTTAGGTTTATTTTGAGGTCGGGAAACTTATAAAGAGATCGGATGAAAGGGTTGATTATAGTTTGGGTAGCTTGTCTTGTGAGGATAGCCTTGGAACATAAATTTCTAGAATTGATTAAAAAAAAGAAAAAAAAAGGAATAAAAGCAAAGAGCACATAATTTCTTAATTTAAAACATAATCCGACCATAAACTAATCTCATTCTAAGAAGGATTTTCAAAAACCAATTCCAAAATTAGTTTCACAGACAGAATATAGGGCAAACAATATGAGGGAGCATGATAAGGTCTTTCATCATCTGATGAGCATAATGGAGTTGCTAGAAAAACCCAGAGAAAACAAAATCATAAATTTCCGCCGTCCTGATCGAATTCGCAAGAACCCGTGGCCTCTACCTTCTCCTACTAATTCCGTTCAAGATGAACGTCGCCACCCGAGAAACAACGATGTTGCAATCAGAATTCCAGTTCGCCGCCTGAGAAACAACGTCGTAAAAATCAATACTTCTAAGCTCCCTGACAAATTTATGAAAAAAGTGAGGGGGCTAGGGTTTGCAGGGGAGCCAACGTTGGTGATTCAGAAAAAGCTGTTCCTATCCGACGTTACCGAAAATCACCAGAGGCTGGCCATCCCGGAAAGCCGAGTGCCAGCTGGCAGCAGGGAGCTGTTCAGCAAGTTAGGGCGGGAACTGAGAGAAGGGATAAAATCGACTCTGATTGATGATCAGCTCAGGGAATGGGAGATCACCTTCATTAAATGGGAAAGCAACGCACAGTATGTGCTGAGGTCACCTTGGAATGAGGTTGTCAAGGCCAATGGATTAGCCAAAGACAAGGAGATTCAAGTGTGGTCTTTCATGTTCAACAGCAAACTCCATTTTATTCTACTCAAGATGTGATGTTTTTGTGATTTTTTAACAGACTATTTTATGTTTTATTTGAACTGTAATTAGTTTTTATTCATAAAGTTAAGTTTGTTCACAACATCTTCTCTCTGAATTTTGATTTCGTACCTTTTACACTATGTTGGTTTATTTATCAGATATTATGAGCATACTCTTCTCAACTTAGCTGAACAGATATAAATTGATTAACTGAAATATAAATAAATGAAAAAGAATAACTAAATTAAGTTGAATATCATCGAGTTATACTGAATCTGAACTGATATGAACTAATTTTATTTGAATTGAATTGAAAAAAACTTTAGATAAGTTGGGTTTCACATTTTCCCACCCAAATAAGTCACTAATCACTAACAAGTCATAAAAATGAGGTTTATATAAAATCAGGTATCGGCCGATAGTATATATACACAAAGAGATAAAGACCGTGTCTCAATTGAGATCATGACCAAATGTTGATCTTCTCATTTTCAAACTGACCTTTTACATATTAAATTTTTTTTTTAAGGCAACACTAATATTAATTAAAAACGTGATAAGACATAGCACGCCCTAGGTCTAGTGCCGCATTATGTTTGTTACTAACAACTAGACATATGTCCAATTATTGATCATTCAGTGTATTATCATTCAATTTGTCTTATATGCAACTATACATACGTCCAATAAAATTAGCAATACAAATACAAGTTACAACAGCTCTTGGAGTTTACACTGGCTACAAGTAATTAGGAGATTATTCCCACAGACTCTGAATGCTACTATACCTAAAAGTTCAAAACCTATGTAGAGAGTCCATTTTTCCTTTAGCTTCATCATGTCAAATGCTGACACTGCAGCCAGTTGGGCGTGGTCAATCTGCTTGATGTTGGCTTAGGAGATGCGCGATCTTCTGGAACCTTGGCAAGTGATCGATACTGCAGTTTTACACTCTCTGCGTTGTCCAGTGTCTTTAGAACATACCTGTTTTTACATTTTCCGCAGCACTAGTTAAGAAGATAACTAAGATTGCGGTGAAACAAGAAAACAGAAACCAGAAAAAGGGAGATAATCATCCATATAGATCAAGAAATGCAGGGAAACAACTACTCTGGGAATCATAGCTAGAGTATGCATTTCTTTTGCAAAAAGTGATTATAAGGAGTCGGTCTGATTGTGAGTGTGTGTATAATAATAATGTAAATACAAGGGTACATGTTGAAAGGAGAGATACCATCCGTTCAAGCATTGAAACATTACAATAGCCTCACGTCCAACAAAACGTGGCGGTGTCCGCTTGTTACCCTGTTACATTTTTTTCCTACTTAGAGATGCCATCAAATACCGATAAAGTGGATACAATTAGGAGATGAAAGCATTACCTTGATAATCACCCTATCATTCACAGCAAAAGGGAATTGAACCCCCTTTCCCCTTGTATACTCGGGCTGTCTCGAGTCATAAGTTCCACGGTCCTAAATAAGAAATCAGCAATCACAAAGACGGAACTTGAAGCTTTCGATGATATCAATAGTATAATATGTGAGCCATCTATATCATTCTGGAGAACCATTTAATACCTGTTCATAACGTTCTTTCCTTTTTTTTGATGCACGGATGACATGTAATTCCTCTTCTCGACGGAATGCCTGAACAGCAGTGCGAAGAGCTAGAAGCAAAGGAGAAAGAAGAAATAACCAAAAGTGAAAGGCAAACAGTCAAACGTAGGCAATATAAGACAGCAATATCCTCATAAGCTCCCTTTCTATGCTTGGCCAGTCATTTTACCCACTAATGTCACCACACTTCTAAAGTACATTCTCTACAAGCATATACAATGTTGAAGACACGAAGAAAATAACACTTAAGACACGAACAGTACGTGCAACAATTCCTCAAAACGTCAAAGAAAGATTTCATCAAGTGAAATCTACAGCAAATCTTTTGCTTTCAGAAATACCGCTAACATGCGGAGAGGTGTGATTCCATGTTGAGTTAGCTAGAAATAAAATCTCTCGACCAAACTGGAGAGCCTCACTTACATAGATTTGGGGAGATAGAATCTTCTGAAATTGCTTTAAAACAAGTATGGCATAGCTTCTGGAAAAGAAAATCACAGAAAATATGGTTAGAAAAGTATAAATAAGTCCAATAGATGCTCCTAGATTAAATCTTCAAAACAAAGATTTTCCCTTTTAAAGTCAGATGTAAGCAGTCTGATAAGAGACAATATGCTGACAGATTAACCTGCAAAGCATGATATGTTGAATATACAATGCCTCTACTTGACAGAAATTGTAATGGAAATGAAAATTTGCAGATATTCAGGGTAAGCACATAGCAATGAAATTTTGAATTCCAACAATAATCATGAATGCATTCATCAAACAGTGTTAAATTAGGAAAGGATTATCAATAAACTGCCGACACTTCAACATGGTATTTGCGAGAGGTAAAGAATACAATAGATCAAACACTCACCGTTCGAACTATATGCTGGATCCCACCACTACCAAATGAATGCCCACAAGGTAAAATCATTGCATCATCCATGAGTGAACCCCTGGAGAAAGGAAGAAGTTCCAGAATTTGCAATTAATTTGGTGGTGAAATTTGAATTCAGAAACATGCTTTCTATTGGAGCAGAGCTGGTGTATAAAAGACTACTAAGATAAATGGCAAAAGTTGTCTTATAGTAGTTCTTTCGGGCAACGTATACGATTGGCAGAGACCAAACTAAAGTCAGTGTCAAATAGACAATGGCCAAGGTCACAGCAAACCGAAATTAGCTATGACGAAGATCTCTACAGTGAGGGGTGACAATTTCTAACCCGACACCTCTATTTATGGAGACAAGCTGACTAACACTGACAGGAAGTATATTCGACAGCATCATAAATTTTCAAGCATTACTCCATATCACGTATACTTACATGGAACATATATATGTCATAACCGATTTTGACACACTAAAAAAATATTTTTATGGTTAATTCACGACAGCTATCCTGATAATTGCACCCAAATGAAACCAAGAACAAAAAACATCACAGCTGTAAATCAAGATGCCAGCTTTATACATCAATCATATTACACCTGGTATCATGGTATGTATAAAAACATTTGCAAAACTTACGTTAAAGGATCAGAAAGGATTGTTCTCAGTGAGTCCCTTGATTCACTCAAGTATAAACCCTCCTTCCTTCCACTAAAACCACAACCATTTCCCCCAGCCACAATATCTTTCTGCTCCGTATTTGGCCCCGTCTCAGCCATCCCCTGCACATATTGCGAGTAGTACAGTTCACCATCAACACTAGCTACAGTCACTGCATTCCTCACACCATTGTCTTCACTAGCATTACAACTCTCCTTCGAACCTTTGGAATTAAGAAAAAATAAATACACACACAGGTACATACACAAGATTAATGGAAATAATAAAAAATTGAAAGCCTTTAGAGAAACTGAAGGCATACCAAACGAGCTGAGCTGCTTAGACTTTTGATATCCCATTTTGATTCTATCATCAATTTCATCATCAGTATCTTCGTCTTCATCATCATGGTCTTCTTCTTCTACCTCCTCCTCCTGAACATCGCCGCTCATGGTGGCAGCGGAAGACCCGGGGTTCAAATTGTTGGTGCTGCTTTCTTCATGATGGCGGTCCCCGGCGGCGAAGAACATCGTGCTGCGGAACTCGGTGGCTGGAGGTAAGTAGCGTTGCTGCTCTTGTTGCTGCAGCTGATGGTTGTCGATAAAGCCGCCGGTGAGAACCCTAGTGGTGGCTTTGGGTTCGGCAGCAGAGGCACGGCGTTGACTTGGCGGTGGACCGCGGTGGTTGTAACCGTCGTGGAAATGGAGGTGAGGGTGGCTGAGCCCATTATCGAGGCGTTGTTGGGCTTGGATAAAGGCCGTTTCTTCAGAGGCCATGGAAGGCGGTAAGGATTGAATCTTTATCTCTACTGAAAGATGAAATTCGAAGAGCTGAGTTTGAATTTTCAGTTAATTTCCATGGTAATTTGAGGATTCCTTCAATACGACGTCGTGAAGTTAGGTCCCAGGATGCTGATACAGAGCTCCGGCAGTCGGGATTGTTCTGTTTTACAGTTTTAATCCAGCCAGCCGGCGCCGGTGAAAACGGGACGGATAGTGGAGTAAAGACTGGTAAAGTTTTGGGGTAGGTAGAATGAGTATAAAGTTTATCAAAAAAAAAAAAGTATAAAGGAATAAGGCAAAAGTCAATGATTAATGACCTGAAATGTTTCTACAATTGAACATAAAATCTTAAGTCTGTTTTTAATTTGGGTTTTTTACTTTCCATTTTAAGGACAATGTATTCCGTCCGGACTTTATATAATGGCTTCGTTTGACCAAAATCAAATAGTATCGTTAACTTTGATCATCAATAAATTTAGTTAGAAATATTAACTAAATCTAAAATTTTGATATTTAGAAATTACATATTAAAATGAATCCAAAAATATATCACATGATGATATTATTATTCATATAATAGTTTAAATTTATAGTCAAACTTGCAACAAAAACTATGATGAATAGTGTCGAACCCATTATATAAAATCCGAAGGGAGTACATTAGATAAACTGATTTGCAGGCTTTGCAAAAGTACATTTAAATCTGGCTCACCAAGAATCAAATAGATTTTTCCCCATTTGATGTTAAGAGCATAAACAATATAAAAAATAATTACACATTTACCTAACTATATTAATACCTGTAGCTGTGAAATATTGTATAATATTCATATTTGATACATCATTAATTTTTATATAAAAAATTTTACTTCTTTCCTTTACATATTAGAGTTGACAAATTTTAGGTAAAAAATTAGTTTTGAAAGTAAAATAATAATATACTGAATGATTATAGTTAATCTGTAAAAGGTTGGTTTGAAAATAAGATATCTGGATTAAACATTTTTTTTTTTGAATGACTAGTGAGAATAAATGAAAATGATTAAATGAGAATAAATCAAATTTGTTTGATTTTTAGTAGTGGCAACACTAATCTTTTGCCCATAGCCCCATATTGTGGCCTCTTTCGTTGTCAATTTCATCGAACTTACCAGGTCTTCATAACCCTATCTTTATTCACCCGTCGCTGTATTCTCCGTAATTCCAAATTTCCAACCTTCCCAGTTGATCTGATTGGCACCTTCAGTTTATTAATCTTTGATTTTACTGCAAAAATTATATATAAAAAAGGAAATAAATAATATACCATGCGTGATAAGCAGGCGCTGACGACTTCAACCAGTCCTCAACTCGATCGTTTCCCGGAACCAAGCTGCCAGAACGACTAATCATTCATCTTTTATCGCGTTCGCAGAAAGAGCTCGCATGAAATCGAAGAATTTCCTGTTCTTGCTGTGTCTGATTTGGACACAGCCCTTAATCACCTCTGCCAATCGTGTTCGAAATCCAGCCGCTGAAGGTGCTGATTTCGACCCAAAAGAGGTAATTCCTTTTCACCGTTTGTGTTATTGCATACAGAAGGGGTTTAAATTTTGTGTTTTGATGAGAAATTTTGGTGTGCAGACAAGCCCTTCTCCCAGTCCCAGTGGGAATGGTCCGGATCCCGGGGTAGTTCGTGAGGAGACATGTGACCTGGATTTCAATCAGTGCTATGGTTATGCTCAGAATGTCACAGCTTGCCTTCTTGCCAAAGCTGGAGATGGTGATCATGCTTCTACTTACCTATTTGGCTATTTCCATTTTTGAAAGAAATTATTAGCTTACTTCTTAATATTCTGCTTGTTATTTTGAAATTCGTTAAGTTGGTAATTTGGATGAGGGGATAGTTTTGTATAGGCCTTTTGTCGGTTTATATTATGTTTTGTAAAGAAGGTTTGATTTTTGGTTGGAAAGGGAGCTGAGCTGAATTGATAAATAGCTCATTACTATGTTAGTAGTGAGGATCATATTCATATTTATACTGCAGATGAGAAGTGCTTTATAAGATGATTTGGATAGGGTGAAGAGATTTTTATTGAGTTCCTACTATGTATGAGAGCGTATATAAGAGTTAGATTATTGGTGGTGAATGATATGTGCTGGTTGATATATGGAGGAATTTGTGCAAATTTGTCACTGTTTAAAAGGATTTTCTAGGCTTGGAAGTTTGTACAATAATCGTTTGGGGTCACAGTAGACTTTGATTGTAGGGTTTTAGCTTGCTGGCTGGAGGGGTTTGTAGTGGCTAGAATAGCTATTTGAATGGGGTGTGCCATGTTGCTTGGCACTTGTTTCTTAAAATGATTCTTTTCCTGATTTTGGTTGTAAAAAATATGCATATGGAGTTGGCGTTGGGGAATTTCAGCTTTTAATCTGTTCCTATAAAATCTGTCTAATATCTTCCACTGTGCTTTATCCGTCGGACAATTGCACCGTTATAATGATCTGTCAGAGTCAATCATTCGACCCCATGTTTTCTATGCTGTGATTTTGATTAGTTAATGATTCCTCCTTCTGTGTTTGTTGCATCTTAGTATGGTGCTTGTGTTGTTTGACTTCAAAACTGTAAACTTGTTTAAGCCTTCCAGCTCATAGTTTATAGCTTTTCCTTTTTGGGGAGATAGATTTCTTTATTATCATTCTTGTTAGTTATTAATCAGTTCTGAGTTGGTTCAATATTTGGTAGATTTTTCAGGCTCCTAAAAAGTGTTTTTTTGCAGTTTCCAAGGAAACAATTCTTCTTGTCCAGAACGATGGCAAGAACTCTCTGAAACTTTACATTACAGTGCTTCCAGTGAACTCAACTTTGGATGCCGGAGAAGTACTGGGACACCAGGAAAAGAAGGTACACCTCTCTTACCTAGATGAATTTTTAGATACTTGGTACCCTAAAAATCGAGGGACCGTATGAGACCTTATATGTTTTTGTCGGCTTGTTTCTTATCAGATCAATGTCTCATCAAATTCTAGCAGGAGTGAAGAAATCGTACTAAACACTGGTAACTGGTCTTGCAAAATCAGAAGAAAAGGTCGCGTTCCTCTGATTTTTCCCGCATATATTACCAAAATAAAGCCCATGAAAGTGGTGTACTTAGTTTTTGGGACGTCTCTACTCCTAGGAATAATGTGGGCGTGCTGCACATTTGGGAAAGAATCTCGGAAAGTTGACGGGATCCCTTATCAGGAGCTCGAGATGGGTAATCAGGAGACTGGTGTTCTGACAAACGAAGAAACAGCAGACGCCTGGGACCAAAATTGGGACGATGATGGTGACTGGGACTTAGAAATGACGGTGAAACAGCCTGAAAGGAATGAAGTGGCAAATGGTTCTGGCTTGAAGTCGGCTAGTAATGGAAATGGTTGGGGGAGTGATTGGATAGATGATGAGGAGGAGATTGTATAAACTGGTGTACCTAGAACAACATGGAGATAATACATATAGAATTGGCATATGGGGGTAATACAAAATGTGTGTAGATTCTCCACAGTTTTGATACTTGTAGAGAGATCTTTAGCTGATATTTTGGATCGATTGCAGTTATTCTTGAGTGCTTACTGCAATTACTGTTTTTCCCTAGTACAGAATTATTTTTCATTCATGTTCATATGGAAATGCGTGGGCTGATATTCTCTCTGGCCTTTTCCTTCATAGTTTCAAGCAAGTGGCCCAACTATCTTTGTTTCAGGCCTGTTTTATTTTTCTCTAAGAGGCCCAAATGTTATATTTTCCAACTCATCTTTGATTATAGTTCAGGGAAACTAATTAAACAACTCGATGTTAATTGTTCTGAAATAATTCCTTGAGATATTAACATGGGCTTACAGAATACCTCCACTTTAATTGTATCGAGAGGAGCTCATTCACGCTATGTATATATATTATTACCGTTATCTTAACACTCAGTACACGTGTTTATCATGCAATACAATATACCCAGTATATATACTATTTTGAATATTTTTTGTGTTAGTAGTGCTACTAATATTTACTTATATATACTTGTCAGATTCATCATACATACTCTCTACATTACAATAACCATCATGCAGGCTCTCCATATTCACTAGATAACTTTTTTGTTTTATATAAAAAATAGTAACAAGAGTTGAACCAGATGAAAAGATCTCCTAAGATCAGTCTCATTTGAGACTATGTAAACATGTTGATCTTCTAACTATCAAGCATGATCTTTTACCTATTAAACATGATAATTCTATTATGATTTTCTCACTTTCAAGACTGATCTTTTATATACTATTAAGCAAAATTATTCAGTGAGATCAACTAAGACCCGTCTCAATTGAGATTTTGTATCTCCTAATTCGTAGTCAGGAGTTCTAACCATTGAACTATACTGTTATTTTACATTCACTTGATAACTATTTGGAATTTCCGCTAAACTTATTATCATGCTTGTGTAGTTTTGTTTGCTTGGTTAATGTAGTACTTATATGTTTAGGGTACAAAACAAAACAAAAAAAAAAAAAGTAGTCCTCATATGTTTTTTACAAACAGATTAAATGGCGTGATTTATAATTCTGTGACAAATTGCTTGAACACTACTCTTAAGTTTTATCCAAAGTCATTAGGTTTCGAAAATTTAAATAAGGAATGCGATATTTAGACAAGGCTACGCTCTCTCCAACGTCACCTTCCTGACTATGAACATCATGATATGGGGGTGCTTTCTTTTCTGTATTCCATTCATTTACCCACTGCAGTGTGCTCAACGAAAAGGCAAATAAAAAGCACAGTTTGTTTGAATCATGTTGTTCTTCAATAAAGCTAATTTCTATATATATTGGTCCCAAAGAGATGTTTGAACTTTGAAGCATTCTCCCCTTCGCCTAATACTGCTAAATGTATCTTTATGTAAATTAAATTTTTTAGAGAAAATAGATTATGATACCAAAGCTGTATAGAAAAATATACGTTATAATATTAAAATTCATTCCCACAAATCTAACTCATAGTATTCCACTACTACAGTAATTAAACTTGATTAAAAGGTTTTAATGGAATGCGATAAATAGCTTCGGACCGCTTAGACGGATAGTCTATTACAAAGAATTCTATTTATAAAGATATCTCCCTAAATCCAACAAAACAAAATTACTTGCTCACAAATCACATATGATGAGGTGAGCCACCCACGATTAAACTAGACTCATACACAGTTAAATGAGCCCTATCTGTGATCCAAAAGACATGTTATTCAACGATCATGTGCAGTATATTGATACTCTACTACTCAACCCGTTTAAAGCAAAATGATATTGTATGATCATCTCCAAACTTCTTCACTGATTTACTACGCCTCATGTTGTTATGAGACTTTTGCTAAATTTATCAGTGTGTTGAGTGTCACTCGAGGAGTATATGGGCAGAATAATCCAACTTATTTGAAGTATCACCATTGTGTATTGTAACATTTGTCGATGTTTTGTTTAATCAACACAAAACTGCATGAACGTGTACCAAATTCTCCTGTCAATAATTAGAGAAGGTCTTCCGCAGGAAAATCAAGCCCAGACCCAAATCATCTCATTTTAATTTTTGATGAGATACGTGATATTATATTTGTGTATTCGAGTAGTTCATAGTATAATACAATATTTGAATATATGTAATAGTTTATTTTTATTTTTTTTATAAAAAGAACATAAAACTTAGAAATATCTTAAACAACTCAAGTAATATCTTGTTTCACCATAATTACTAATTTGTTCCATGATATTTATATATGTGGAAAAGTAGCACTCTCCCATCCCTCGCTATCTATTTTCTCCCAACATATTGTGTGTTTCCAAGATCTAAAGACGTTGCGGTGCCCACTAACTGTCCAAGTAGACTAAAATAAGGTTAATTAAGTTAAATCTATAGAGCCATGGTCAAATGTTTTCTAAACTCTAGTCATTTAAATGCAAAATGCATGGCGAGATGTTCGATCGAGGTTGCCCAAACCTCTATGTCTCTCTTGGACCATTCTATTACGCACTTCAAAACATACTCCCCAGGACCCCAGCCTCTAGGTCAAACTTCTATGCTCTAAATTTCACTGTGTTTGTAGAGCATTTGAAATAAATCCTCTTGAAAAAACAACATTTGCAAAAGCCAACTCTATTTTGAATGAAATGATAAATTCAGCACTTGAAATGTCCGACTATCAAAATTTTGCAAGCATTATGATTGAATTTAGACTGATATAGAAGTATTTAGATACTATAGTGACGTTTAAAATATGGGGTGTAAATTGTTTACCAAAAAAACAAAAAGGGTGTAAACCATGTTAAAACCGTAAATACTACATTGTCTGACCAATTAGGATTCCAACAATTCTAAATTTGTGAGACACAAATAGAGGTGCAAGTAGTATCACGTTATTTTTATTTTTATTTTTTATGAAGTACTAGCACCTCCTCAGCAACATACTCATGCCATGTCTCAAGCGTGGTGAGCATCAATCAAGAACCCCAAGAAGCTAGTGGGAAGAAAAAAACACAAGCTGCTGGTGCTAATTATGAATAATAATGAACAAGTTTCTTGATTACTATGATCCCATGTGCTACAAGCTTTCATAATTAGGTTTGTTGAGTCTTATTCCAATTAACTATATGCTCGATCAGCTTTAATTAGAGCCAGTGGGGGGACAACAAACAACTCATGTTACATATCTATGCACATGCTTAAACCACACATTCCTTCAATCCCCTAGTTTGTTAACTCTCCCTTAATTTGTTAACTCATGTTAGTCGATTGTGTTAGCTGATATAACCGTGTGCAAATGTGTTAACTGATTTAACAAATGTGATTTTTTTTACTTCTTTTTGAATTGGAGGGAGAAAAGTGAAAATTGAAGATTGAAAATTGAAAATTGAAAAGAGAGCATGTGAACCAAGTTTAGCCTTTCAAAGTTTTTTAAAAAGAAGTGACTTTGGGAGAAAAATCCACGAGGAAAGGAACAAAGAATGAGTTATTAACCTAAAGCCATGGGGTTGCAAAAGAGGTCAGCAATATTCTACAATTTCCATTGCTCTAACCTATTCATATGTCTCATTATTATTGCATCTTCTTTAACTTTCATTATTAAAACCATCACTCAGATTTATTGTCTTGAATACCACAAAACTATCAGCTCACTTTTGACTTACCACATGTCCATTTCAGACACTTCCAATTGTCTGAAAAACAAATACTGTTAACTAAGATTACACAGTATCTTGTGCACTGGCACTACAACATTTGACTTCTCCAAACAAGAACAAGTTGAAAAAGTTAATCAAGTAAATAAACAAGAACATGAGATTACTAGTGCAATGGAGATTAGAACCAGGTGAAAAGGAATCCGGAGATTGAATGAAACATAGGACAAGAACAACATGACAATAACAACATAATGAAGGACGAATTTCTAACAAAAAAAGAGGATTTGATTTTCCTAGAGTTAGATGGACAACCAATCGGATTCCTTTTCGCCCGATCACAGACTGCATTTCTCCGATCATACCAATTCTTCCTGCCCTTCGGAAGGGCATCTGATGAGCTCCAAAATGTTGACAACTTCAGCCATGTCAGGCCGGTTTGAGGGCACCTGAGACGTGCATATTAACCCTAGCTTCATCACCGGAATCGCTTCCTCTGCCGGAAACTTCCCCTGCAACCTCGTATCCACGCATTCCTCCACCCTGCCTTCTTCCAGCGCCCCTCTCACCATATCACAGAGCACCACCACATCGTCCTCCATGTACTCAACCGGCCGCTTCCCGGTCACTATCTCCAGAATGAGGACTCCAAATCCGTAAACATCGCATTTCTCTGTGATCTTAACCGTTTTGCATGCGAACTCGGGCGCCATGTAGCCTAATGCACTTTGAATCTTGCTGCTCAGAACGTACCGGTCGAGCATCGGCAGCAGCCTCGCTAGGCCGTAATCCGCAACCTTGGCTTCGCCGGAGCCGTCGATCAGGATGTTGCTTGACTTTAAGTTGTAGTGGATGATGTTCATCTGATGCAAGTAAGCTAGACTCTTAGCTGTTCCGAGGATAATGTTGAACCTCTCATTCCACGAAATGTAGCTTCCATTTCCACCTGATCCTTCGTGGAGATGCTTGTATAAATTTCCACCAGAAACAAATTCGTAAATCAGAAGCTGCAGAGATGAAGTCCAGTAGTAGCCTTCGAGAGTGACGAGGTTGCTGTGACGCGCTTTCCCCAGTTTCTTGACCTCCCTTTCGAAATCATCCTGAGACTTCACGAGGCTGGACACGGTGAGTTTCTTGATGGCTACTGAACGCCCGTCTTTCAAAGCAGTCCGATAAACAGCTCCAAATCCACCACGGCCAAGCTCGCAGTCCTTGTTGAGCAGAGCATGAGTCCCTGTGCTGAAGTCAGGATCACCGGAAAACATGACTAGCTTGCCAGAGTTGGCATCTGTACTCAGAGAATTACTGTAATCATCCCCACCGGAAAAGGTTAAAGCAGCTGCAGAAGGTGATGCAGAAGAGCGTACGCGAAGATTGAGCACGGTTATGGCAATCACACCAATGACAATCACAGCAGCAGCTCCAATGGCAATGAGGGCAGAAATGCTGAGGATTTTCTTCTCATGGCCAAAGCTCTCAGGGATAGTACCAGGAGTGGAATCAGAAGAGTTCGGGTTGAGTACTATGGGTTTTGGGAGGACAGTAGGGCAACTTCTATTCACTGAGGAACCACAGAGGGATGGATTACCAGATACTGAAGTGGGAGATATGGTGTTGAAAAATCCACCTGAGGGCAGTTCACCTTGCAGCTGGTTGTGTGAAATGTTGAAGGTAATGAGATGGCCGAGATTTGCCAGCTGCTTTGGTAGCCCTCCGATGAGGTTGTTGTAAGACAAGTCTACATACTGAAGGTGGCTGAGTTGAGCAATTGCTGCTGGTATAGGGCCAGTCAGATCATTCTGCGAGAGATACCTGCAAAATGCAACAAAAAAACTCAGAAAATCGAAGCAAAATGCAGTCACAATCAATATCAAGAAAATTGCAAAGATCTAAAATATAGTATTTGAGCCATGATCAAAGAAAACCTTAACAATACTAGTAACAGATGTATGACAGCAATGTATCATTCAACAGTACTATGTGTTTATGATTCAACAGTAAGACATAAAATGCGATTTGGAAATCACTAACAGTAAAAGGCATCAGGGAAAAGTGAGCTTACAAAGAAGTTAACGATGAACAATTGCCAATGGAGACTGGGATGTTCCCTTCCAAGAAGTTCTTCTCCAGCTTCAGCTCCTTGAGAGATATAGCTCCTCCAATTGATGTAGGGATGCTTCCATTCAACTGATTCACACTTATATCCATAACATCTAGTGACTTCAGTTTACCAACACTGGATGGCACCGAGCCAACAAATGAGTTTCCAGACAAGTTCACAACTTGCAAACTGCTAAGATCACCAAGAGCTGAAGGGATTCTGCCAGATAACGTGTTGTTGGATATGTCCAAATGAATCAGCTTTTGGCGAGAACTTTCCACTGACGAATCAAACGCATCATCCAAACTCCCACTAAATCTGTTTTCTGAGAGCTTAAGTTGCTGCAAACCCAATTTAAACGCCCAAGAAGGAAAACTGCCAGTCAAGGAGTTCTGACTAACATCTAACACCAAAAGGTTTTCGAGGCTGCTCATGGACTCAGGCAACATCCCACTGAATATATTTTTAGATATATTCAGTAACTTCAATGAATGAATCTCCCCGATTGAAGTCGGAAGCTGGCCAGAGAAGTTATTTGCAGAGAGATCAAGGGCCTCAAGGCTCCTCATTTCTCCAATCCAATCTGGTACATCACCAGCTAGTGCATTATCCTGCAAACTGAGATCATAACATAAGCTAAGCTTCTGCATAGAGGTGGGAAGCCCTCCAGTCAGGAAATTCTTGCTCAAATCAATCGACCTTAACAACATGCAACTCCCAATCCCATCAGGAATTCCACCAATTAACTTATTCTTGCCCAAGTTCACCACCCTCAGATAATTCAAACCTTCAATGCCTTTTGGAATCTCACCCTCCAGCACATTATCCGACACATCAAGAGACCTAAGCCCACGCAGTGACCACATCTCAGCAGGTAACTGCCCCGAAAACTGGTTGGATGACACATTCAGGTAAGCCAGCGATGAGCAAGAACTCAAGCTTCGAGGAATTTCACCCAAAAACTTGTTATGAGCCAAAGATAATGATCTTAAGGACCCACATTGCTGAAACAAATCATCAGCAATCGGTCCAGAGAAGCCATTCCGACTCAAATCCACAGTCCTAAGATTAGCCAGCTGGCCAAGCCCCAAGCTAAGGCTTCCAGTTAAGTTGTTATTCGCAAGCGAAAGCTTATGAAGGAACTGCAACTGAAGGAGTCCCCTACTCAACTTCCCAGATAGCGAAAACCCATCAAGAACGAGCTCGGATACCCTATTGGATCTGGGGTTACACAAAACCCCCTCCCAGTTGTTGCAGGCATTATCAGCATCCTCATTCCAAGAACTCAACTTTCCCAAAGGGTCTTTAACATCTGCCTTGAACACAATCAGCCCCAAAACGTCATCATTTAGGGATGGGTTCAAAGCACTCACAGCAGCCAATAGAGCAAAAACCAACAAACCACCAAATAACCTCCTCATTTCCATCCCCTTCTCTCAAATTCCCATCCAAAAAAATGAAAACTAAATAAACCAAAAAAAGGAAGAAATGAGATGGTGGTGGTTGAACCTATATAGTCTAGTCAAAAGTTTGGATTTTTATGAACAAAGTCAAGACCTTTGAGCTTAATTTCAAGTGCATTCAATCATTTCACACACACAATCTGGCCGCAAAAACCTTTAAACACGAAAAGCTCGTTTTATTCAACCACATTACCAAATTAAGAACCCTATGAGCAAAACATAGACTCTGTAATTAAGCAGAAGGGCATAATCAACTGTTCACAAATTACCGTTGTAAATAACTGGTTAAACAGAAAAGAAGAACAAATAAACCAAAATGCTTTGGGAAATTACAGCTTTAAAGCTAATGGAGAAGAAGAAGAAGTGGGAAATGTACTGAGAAGGAGCTCGATCTGTACGGAATCAAGGAAGCTCGTTGTTTGAGGTTTTTCTCAAATGAGGCTCTCCGGCGCCGGCGGCAGGGGATTTGGCGCGGAGTTTGAGAAGAAAGCGACCGGGGGAGTCGCCGGGGAATGGGGAAGTTTCCGGCGACGGTGACTCAGTGAAGCATTTAAAGCGCTCTCTCTCTCTCTCTCTCTTTAACTTTTGTTTCTCTCTCTGAGAGGAAAGTGAAGGCTCTAAACAGACTTTAATAACGGCCAAAAAGAAGGGTGGGGGACTGGTGAATGGACTGGTAGGTCCCGCCTTTACTAGTTGGACACGTGGCGTGATACGGTAGGTGGTATTTCTTCCTACATGGCATCCTAAAACAAACTTGGGATTAGGATTATGGATTGTGAAATGTGAAATTATTATTGTCCTATTTTAGAAATTAAAATGCAATTTTAGAAGTGGGGATAGAACTTTACTTTTTAATAAATTTAGAGAATCATAATGATTCTTCAGACCAAAATCGATAAGAAAATAAAGTATTAATTGGTAATTCATAGGTTAAATTTATTAAAATGAAGCTATTGTGTATTCACTTGAATCGGGACACTTGCTCGAGTTGAGTCAATATAACCTTAGTTTTGAATCGAGACGGGTCATTATTGATTTTAGAAACTGTTTGTTAGAGATTATTTCTTGATGTACTGACATAGCTGAAGTAAAAAGTAATGTATTGAAAAATGGAATCAGCATGACTAAATTAACATGAATTTCATCAAATTACATTTTAACTGAACTGAATTGAACTGAACTGAATTGAACTGATCTACATATAAGCTCCGGCAAACATGGCCTTATTTACCTAGTACTCTTGACTCGATTGAGTACATATTTTAAGTCTATTTAGAGTGTTTTCAATTATGCTCAAATTATCTAACAATATATTTATATTATTTTAGTTCAGTTTAATATTTTATTTTATTATCATTGATTATTTGCTTAATATGAAATGTATCACTTAATTGTTTTATGTATTTTAGTTCAGTTCAATACATTTTTTAATTTAGTTTAATTTCATTGCATAAAAAGTCAGATGGGAAGAACAAAAAATCAGTAATTATGCTCAAGATTTTGTAAATTAACAAAATAAATACTGTTATTACTGTACCAGGGTTTGATGATTACCGTGCAACTGTAAGAATACTTTAATTGGGTTTGTTGGTGCAACTGTATGAATTTAATGCTTCATTAAAGTTTTTTTACCTTCGGACATGGATCGGTAAATGCGGTGGAGAAGCGTGGGAAATTTGAATTTGCAGGGGGCACGCGGTGAATAGTAAATGTAGAATAATGGTTGGGGCCTGGGGGAAATAAACATGATGATGGGGTAAATAAAAAAAGTGATTGCGTGAGAAGCGGGAAATAAATAAAAACTAAAAAGGAGGGAAACTGGAATTGAAGAGAGCAGCAAAAGGTTGGTGGGGGAATTCATCAAGAATTCAGATGTGTTGTTGGGTGAGGTGTAAATGTAGAGTTGCCACTTTTGCTTTTCTGTGCTCACTCAAAGTTGCAGTAAATTCCACTGATCATTCAACCTCAATAGCCTATCTGGGTTCTCAGCTTCTTTCATTTTCATCTTCATCATCTAATGTGGAGTGTGGACCAATATTTACTGAATCGGATCTTATTATAGATTTTTTGTTTTCGAATTGGATCCTGGTTCCTACTAAATCTGCTCTAGTTTCATATTACAATGTGAACGTCTTGTTGAAGATTCACCAATCACATTGAATGAGTGCCCAGGGTAGCAGATTTCTATTTCATTTAGGAGCTTATAAACTAGTGCATCATACTACATTGTCTCCTAAGTTTATGATATGAACTTATCTAGGGTTATCAGCATTGGTTTGTTATAGCTCCATGATTTTTTCATATGAACATTTAGGAGGACATTGAATTTCAAACACTTGGATCAAAACATGAAACACACCTCAACATTCACAAACTAACGTACAACACACTTAAAAACTTTAACCACCGAAGACTTAAGTATTTTTTATCTTATTATGATTACTCTAAAATTGACACGATGGTTTAAGAAGTATAAAGTTAGCTAGTGGTTGATATTTAATTAATAAAAAAGTAAAATTAAAAGTTGAAATTAATCTAAATTTTACTTTATTGAGGGATACTATTTTTAAAGAAACGTCTAAATTAGGCAAGTTTGTCGATAGAATACACTATGAAGTAAGTAAAATAAAAAAACGACCACAATAAACTTTTTTGAGCAAAACCCTTATGTATCCCTCACTAAGTTCTTGTAAAGTGTTGATATGACCCTGGATCGACGAAGACTTTTTTTGCTATAATCCTAGAATGTTTTTGTTGTCGGTCATAATCGAACTCAATGACGAATTTGGTGGTCATTTTTATCCCAATTAACGCATATCGCTTGTGTTAACTGTGGTTTTAATTTCAAAATTTTGGATATTTCATTTTCGATTCTCTTACCAATGCTGCAATTGTAAACTTTTTTCTTTACAAATCAACATCCAAAATTCAATAAAAGTTACAAACTAAAGGTATATCAGCACTTTCCAAGATCTGAAGTGCGGAAATCAGGAGTATGAGGGAACATTTTTCAATCGTATGGGCACTATGATGTAAAACCGGCAAGCTTTAGAAACAAGCAAAAGATCCAGAGTACGATGATAAATTTGAGTGGATTTTCTGTGGAGTAAAATAATTAGTAATTTCATGGTGGTGTAATCCGCATTATGGCTTCTTTGCAGATGTAGAACAACGTACGCAGCGGTGTATGAGTTAATCAAAGGGATAGTTTCACTACGAAGCAATCGTGGAAATGATACCGACAACTTTGTCCATCTGAGATCTTGAGCATGTCAACACCTCAATCATAATGGCTTGTGTTCCAAGTCCACATATTCCTAATCACCAATCCACGATTAATCAATTTCAATTAATTTAACAATCCTCAATATAAAGATTAACAGAAATAGCTGGGCAGTTTTTGTACTAAAGTAGCAATGGACCACCTATCACTCGGCTTAATTGGATGTTAGTATTAGAGACCCTTGCCCAGTTGAGTAGAAATGATTGTTATACTGATCTAGTGTTATGGTTGACGATATAACAAAGGTTGTGCTAAGTTTGAAAAGAATAAAAGATTGATATCGTTCTAAGTAGCATTTATATACGAATTGAAAGTACTGAAATAAACTAGCTACGTACACTGTATAGATACTTATAGAGTGCATTCATTAATATAAATCACAAATTATATTAAATTGAATTAATTAAACAAAAATAATGTTTATGTCATTACAGGAAAAGAAAATTTCTCAATTTTAATTTTTTATGTTATTATAGATATGTTGTTCAAATCGCCTTATAAATTCACAAATCAAATTCGGTAATTACTCTAAGCGAGTCCTTTCGATTCTCTTTTCGGTTATATTACACTGACCAGTATTTTGTCATTGTATTTGAATGAGTGTTGAATAATATGTTTTATTGAAAATTATAAAATATGTTAAAAATAATACTAATAACTTTCAGAATGGCATGATTGTAAAATATATTGTTGTGGAAGTTCTTCTCTTTTTTAAATTCATGTATTTCCCCTATTTTCTTGCTTAGAAAGCATAAGCTCATTCTTTTGTAACACTTAAAACTATTTAAATACATCAATTAACAAAAAAAAAGAAGGAAATCTTTTGATGATGCGCTGATTGCATGAGGGAGGGATGGAAATGGTTAAAGAAGTCAACGTCTTGAAGTGAAAACTAACGGCGCAGGGAGAATACAAAGAGCGGGGACGAAACAAGCATGCGAAGACAAAACAAACGGCAAAAGAACAGGCCGTTACGTCAACTTCTCAGCACTTACTAGATTTTCAACAGTAAATATTCCTTTTCCCGCCAGTACTTTTTACTCGACTCATCCAGCTGGATATCCACCGGCTCATTTAAGATTCATTCTTCTTCTTCGCTGTTGACCGCTGAGCATTGGATTCTGACTACTATCAATTCAAAAATTCCTTTTACTACATTTGAGAAAATCCCTTTTCAGTTTTCAGGATATGACCAATGCAGATCAAATTCCATTTTTGCCCAAATTCGATGAGAGCTTAGCCACTGGAGCACTAACAAGGTATTTTTTTAAAAAAAAATTAAAAATATCATAAAATTTGAAAGAGAAAATAAAAATCAAGAAGGCAACGTTTCATCCACTTCAAAATTCAATAAAAAACACAGTAAGATCTTCAAAATATATTTTTTAATATTTTTAACAATAGTTGAGTAATATCATAATTTGGTTCCTAATCTGATTTTTGCATGTTCTCATAATAAACATAAAGTTGAGTAATTTCATAATTTCCAGAATAAAATGTTTGGGGGCCCAAAATGTTCGAGCTGGACTTGAAAAATTGTTTCACTGCGAAAGCCCAATTCAGGATATCGTTTTCATTTTTTGTGTTTTTCCCAATTTCCTTCAAAAACCCTACGTCCAAAAGGCAAAGCTAAAAACCGGGAGGAAGAAGACTCGAACTGGATTAACAGAAATGGCCTCCGATAAGCTCAAGCAATCCATCGTAGCTGCACTGTGCAAGCATCTTTCTGCTGACTCCGTAAGTTCAAGCTTGTTTTTGCTGTTACTGTCTCCAAAAGTAGCTTAATTGTTGTAGACGATGATGATTATGTTGCGGAACGCAGAATGAATACCCGTGTGATGCAGCGAGTGATCTTAAGAGCACCTGTGAAAAGATTTTGAAGTCTTCAGGAGGTGGAGATGCGTTACAGAACAATGATGCCGAGGTAGATGCTGTTCGATATTTCTGTAAAATGTAAATTGAATTGTTAGTATGCATTCAATAACCTGGAATTAGAAACTTCGTGTTTTGAAGTGTTGCATGAAATCTCTGATTTTCTAGACTACCACTAAAATGCGTGTTTTGTTTGATTGTGGAATTTGGTGGCAGATGGAGAAGTGGCTGGCATTTGCCGAAAACCTCCCCGTTGAGTCTGCTTCGGCTTTTGAGATTCTCAGTAGCTTAAACGAGGACTTGATCAAGAAATCTGTTATTGCTGGCCCTGGCTTGAAGCCTTCAGCAGCTGATGTTATCGTCTTCGCGGCAGTACACCCTGTTGTGGTATGGTTTCTGAATTATGGTAGCTTTTAGTATTTAGATTATGAGATTTGTTGCTTAAAAAAAGTTGAACTGCATTGGTGTATCTCTGAGTGCTTGTACTCAATGTTTCTGAACGAATAAATCACGTGGATAAAAAAGTGGTCAGGGGTTTTGTAGATTTGTTATTTATATCAGTTCAGGGGTTTGTAGCTTTTTTATTTATATCAGTTAACACTTTTACGTTATGGCTTCTTGATAGGTCGGTTTGCCGGATTCAGATACATTGAAATTACCACATTTGATGAGATGGATGGATTACATCCAGGTAAGGCAACCGTTTCTTCCATCTTATATATTTCCCTAATGGTCATGTGTTACCTTTTACTCTTGTCACATTTAGAATTCTGAATGCTGGCTATATCTTCCTCAGAAAGCGAGGAAGATTATAATAGCAGCAAACTTTGTCTATTTTAACTGTCAAGTTATTAGGGGTTTAAGTGTATTGGTTATATGCAAATTCTGCATCAGTTTTTGGATGGTTAATTATCTACCCAATGGACTTCAGAGTTTGATGATTGTACATTTGTACTTGATAGTAAAATTGATAGACACTTATCAGCTACTGTCTATTATTTGCGGTTTATTACCTATGTTCATTACTTATAAATGTACAGAACTTAACAGCTTAACAGCCCCTATAAATTGGATTGTTTTTGATCTTGTATCATTGACATGAGATATAATTTTTTGAATATGCTACGACTGGTTGACGGTACACTTCTGATAGTATCTGATCCTCTTTTCTGGTGTTGCAGATCAAGGTGGGCTTGCAGGATTTGTTCACTCCAATTATATTGGAGAAGAGCCCGTTTAAGCGTCCGGTGAGGTTCTAACTTAGTTAATTCATTAAAGATGCCTCACTGTTGTGCAAAGTTATTACATTCGTCTTCAATCTTGAATTGAGGCCAATGGGTCATATAATGTATTATTTTCCATCCATGTAAGTAGGACCCCGTGGCTTGGGTTTTTATTCGAATTTTAATAATGTTTCCAAGCTTCTTAAAGTAGAGATAGAAGGATTATTATGCAGTAGTAAGAAACACTATAAACTTGCATTGACGTTTCAGGAGGTAAAAGCTACTGCCAAAGCAGACTCAAAGGGAAAGAAAGCTGCTGTTACGGTATGACTGATATACTCTATTAAATGTGCATTATATTTATAAATCTGTAGCTTAGAGAAGGAAAGAGTTGTTGGAGTTTTAAACGCACTGAGGTGTTCTAGGCACATCATAATATAGACTGAAGCTAGTATCATACTATATTTTTTTTACATATACATGTTTTTGAAAGTTGACATATCAAAATCCTGAAATACATCTTGTGCAACATTATTATATGTGATTTCATGCCCTGTTATGTTTATAATGAAGGCAACTGGCAGATAGAGTTAACATATTTGCTGTAACTAAGGTTTCATTAAAAGATAGAGTTCCTGCAATAAGCATTGAAATATGTTGTTGGGCATAATGCTATGTTTCCATACATAGTACTGATGTAAATTTTCATTCATTGGATGGTTCTTTGTACTTAAATTTTGAAGGAGTCTGACAAGAAAAAAGCAAATGAGAACAGTGAGGTCTCTGTTAGTTTGCTAAAGATACAGGTTGGACTTGTTCGTAAAGCATCCCAACATCCATCTGCGGACAGGTAAATTTTCATTTGCATAATAAGATATTCTGTGGATCTACATGTGCTGAACGTGTATTTTCTTCAATTTATTCTGCAGCTTACTAGTTGAGGAGATAGATATTGGAGAGAGTAAACATCGTCAGGTGGTCAGTGGCCTGGCAAAACATATTAGTCCAGAGGAATTAACGGTATCAGTCATGTCTATGTGTCCGTGTTTAGTATTGCCAAGTTTTCATGTATAATTTCTTATTTTGCATGAACTTTTGCTTTGTCTTTGTATCTTGCAGAATCGTTATGTTGTGCTGATAACTAATGTAAAGCCTTCAAAGCTGCGAGATGTTCTTTCAGAGGGGCTGGTACTTTCTTTCACCATATCTATTTATATAAATCCCGCCCTCAGGATCTTTTATTTATATGCATCAGTGAATGAGTATATGGTTTAATGTTGACAATCTGGAATCTTATCATCTAGAATATACAAGTTATGTTTTTATGGGTTTTATACAAATTGAACATAGATTTTTTTATGGTGTTCTGCTTATGAAAACGTGTTGTAAAAAAGTTGAATTGTTCTTCTCATGCAACTACTTTTCTTTCTAGGTACTATGTGCTTCTAATCAAGATCATTCAGTTGTGGAGCCACTCGTTGTTCCTGAGGGAGCAAAAGTTGGAGAATGTGTAGCATTTTCTGGGTATGTGTTTGATATTAAGCTGATCATAATGTTTGTGTGAATCACCAAGAATGCCATGTATTGTAGTTTAGTCAACAAATCATTTTCTACCTTCTGCACATTTAAAGGAGTATCAACCCACTTACTCTTCTAAGCTATTTTGCTTGTTTGGTTAAGAATGACTATGTCATAGATGCTTTTTTAAAAAATTCTTCCATAGTGGATGTTACTCCTATATTAGATTCAATCAACTTGTAAGAGATATTCACACACCACCTGCAAACAACTTTAGTATATCGTCCCACTTTTAACTTTCTGCCAGTTCCAACTAAATAATGATATGCCCAAGTATGTTGCCAAATCTGCTGTATCTAGCAACAGGTTTCATTTAGGACTCTCTTTTTGTGGACTTGGCCCTCCTTGGTGATAGTCGTTATACTCGACTCATTCATTGACATTTATGTGCTCTAAATTTTGCCATGCAGATTTGAAGGGGAACCAGAAGTTGTCCTAAACCCTAAAAAGAAGCAACTAGAGAAGATAACTCCGGTATGTACTTCTGAGTATGCATACTACTCATGACTTAGCATGGTCTAGAAAACAATGAATGCGATTTGTTATCCATTGTTGAAGTAGATAGGTTGTCTTTAAACTGCTCACTTGTTGATCTGAACTTACCACTGTGAATGCAGCATCTTGCAACGGACAGCAGTGGGATTGCCACATTCAAAGGTGTTCCATTTATGACTTCGGCCGGGCCTTGCAAGTCTTCAATTCCCAATGGCAGCGTCAAATAATCGAGTTCATTTCAATTCTAATAGTATCTCTCTACAATTAACCCTTTCTCATGTGAAACAGATTTCCTTTCCCATTTGTGTTTCTGGATCATGCAAAGTAGTTTAGGATGAATGAAATAGCATTCTCTTCCTATTGGATGATGAGAATGAAATATTCATAACAAGTTAGGATGATGAGAATGAAATATTCATAAGCAACTTGTTATGGTCAAAATTCGGAAGGAACAACAAAATATCTACCTAGTTGCCGCTAAATTTCCAATGCTTGCGACGGAGAGAGTTGTATTTGGACACAATATAAAGCCTAGTATATCAAAATTAAACGGCATTTTGCAGAAAAGTCAGCAAATACTACCGCCCTTGCTATGTTTAATGTCGAGACTTGTGACTGATGAGACGACCGACCGAGCATCCATTGACCAGCCTAACTGGTTGAGTTACACAGCTGTAATTGACCATGCTAACCAATCATTTGTAATACCTGCTGTCTAAGCATACACCATATGTCTTCACAACGACAAAATCAGTGATGAATGTTGTGCATGCATACACGATGATCAAGAAAATTAAGCTACGGAACTAAAAATCGAGTAGTATAACATTGTACGCATCAAGCTTCTTCGAATTGCGCCAATTGCAAACAGCTAAAGAATCAGTAAAAATGCCTGGGATGATGGTGGTGCCTGTGCTCGTCCCACCCGAAGCACTGCAAAACCGGGTAACACGCCACGAACATGCACCTCTTCGCCACTCTCAGCGTAGAAGAAACCGCCACACTGCAGCAACAGCATGACGACGATGACATGCGCATCGCATCATCCCTCCGGCCGCCCCTTCCTTCCCGCCGCTCCCGGTGGTGGTGCCCCATCTCCCTAACGAACCAAAAACAGAAGAAAACCGCGGTCGTGGAGTTCTAGTTGAAGTGACGAGTTATGGTTAGCTGGAGGTCGAAGGAATGGGATATAGTAATGGGGAAGGGGAAATGGGGAAAGAAGACTGGAACTTGAAGTTGAAGATGAAGAAGGAAGTGATGGAATTGGATATAAAGAAATTTAAGATTACAAGTTAATTAAAAAGCGCGTTGAGTGTGTTGGGGTTATTCAAATGGTTGGTATGGGGGTGGGGGCAATTAGGAGTGCAGCATTACTACTTAATTGCGTGTTACTTTTTTATTATATATTGGATGGTGCTGATTAACAATTAGTGTGGTGGCAATTTGGGGGGCGGAGATTGTGAATTTTGTCCATTGGAGATACCCCTACAGCCTACACTGGTCGTTTACGTTTAGGCAAACGGTTCCATTTCATGACAACTTGGCCTACCTGCCCCGTTTTATGAGTTGTTCAGGATTCTCACTGTGAGAAATTTTTAAATGACTTTAGAAGAAAAGTCTTCTAATTCTTATTAGAAAGTCATACAACAAGTTAGCTTACCATAGGTCATGCAGTACTCGATCACTTGTCTACACCTAACAGTGTGAGGCTTTGATACCATATAAAGGTTTAGACGATTACTGATGTGAGGATATAGATTGTAGTCACAATCCCATTAAAGACACATTGTTAATTACAAAAAGGTTTCAAATTTTATTTACCGCACACATTTCATATTACAAAATCAATTAAAGTATTTTTCTGATTTGATACCATTTATTATGGAATAAAAAATGAGTTATTTCTCACAACAAGAAGAGAACTATCTAAAAACTTACATAACACAAATTTTAAACTAGTATCACTCCGTCCCAGCCATAACTGCACACTTTTTGGTCAATTCTTTCAGAGCATGTTTGACCGTGAATAACTTTATTTTTATACATTATTATGGTCTAAAACTTTTATAGCTAAAAAATAGGGCGCATTGTGAATCTAATCATATCTCATATGATATTATTATAGCACATATGCCAATTGCAATTTACGGTCAAACATGCCCAGACAAAGTTGACTAAAAAGTGTGCAGTTTCGGCTGGGACGGAGGGAGTAGTAAAGATTTTCATAGTGGGGACCACTAACACGAAAAATATCACCACTGAATCGCTGATCGCACATTCATTAATCACTTGTGGGAAATCATAAGGTAGACCACCGATACGATTCTTGAGAAATTGCCAATGTAAATGAGAAATTGCTCTATACAATCAAAAGTAACTTGTAAATGACAAATTGATAAACAAAGAAAATGGTTAGACATCCAAAATCATCCTGGTATTGATGGTATAGTTAAATTTTTTATTTGTAAGATGGAGGGAGTAAGTTGCAAATTTTCATTTCAACGAATACAAAATCTTGGGTGAGACTGTCCTAACATAAACTTATGGTAGGACGGTTGATAGTTCATGTGTTTATTAGATTTGTTTGTATGATTCTAAGTTTTGTTTGCCATAAACTGTGATCATGTGTAAATGAACTAATTAAGTTAGAAAGATAAACAAAGTTGTGAAACACACTAACAAATCTATTAAACACATGAACTATCATCCGTCCTACCATAAACTTATAGTAGGACAGTCTCACCCACGGCCTTCTCTTCAACAAAACAGTTAGGATGTTGCTATTTGTAGTTCGGTATTTTGCTCTTGTAGCATGTATATACAAAGATAATTTTTGGGAAAAAGTGATAATAAGAGTAAGAGTACGTGAGAAAGTGAAAAGTAATAAGAGATGGGATAGATAACTGAACAATTAAGTAGTTACGAGGTTAGTTTGTATTATAAACGAATATTCGAATACTTATTTTAATTATAACAATTGAGTTTATACTTTAGCTATAAACGAACATTCGAATATTCTTTTCTAATATAACAATTGAGTTTATATTTTAGTTATAAACGAATATTCGAATATTTTTTTCTAATTAGGAAAATTCAGTAGTCACGAGTTGAATTTTTATTTAATAAAAATTTCATTATGACAAATGGGGAGTTTCGATAATTTATCTCCATGGTTAAATCAACTTCAAAATATATTTTGTACTTCCGTGTTTCATCTAGAGTACTGTTCTTAACAGTATCTCTTCTTTTCTTCATTAAATTCATTTTGAAATTAATGTTTAAACCATACCTACCCCAGGCTCTGATACCATTCTATATAGGTAGCTTAAAAGAGTCAAATAGTTACTTAGACGTAAGTTCAAGGGTACAATGTTTTACTTGTTATTATGCAAAAATTATACTGTTCAAACCAGGGATAACTTAACCTTTATTATATCTAAACTCGTTCATACAGATTTTAGCCATCCAGGGAATAAGGCCTAACACGCCATCCTCGGCTTCAACGGCCAACCCAAGACTAACTTCTGTTGAATTAATGAGTTTTAGAAAACCCTTAGTTTTAATAGGAATAGTCTAAACATAATACTGGGTAAAACATATAACCCTTCATATGAACATAGCTAAGAACATTTGACTATGATAAGATACCTATTTAACAGGATTCAATTCATGATATAGGCATGGTTTAAACAAATTATTTAGCCTATCATTAGGCTAATGAATAAAAGAGATGAAAAGAAAATACACACCTTTATTGATCCAACTCGGCTTACACAAATTTACAATCCAAAACTGGATGATTACAAGCACTCAACTCACAGAAAAGAAAGAAAAGGAAAGGAAAGGAAATTTGAGCTCTTTGTTTTTCGTTGTACTTTACATGAGCTCATACTAGTCTTATTTATAGGGAGATATCTCGGATTTCAAACTTTTAGTTTGAGTTCCGCATAGTAACTTGCATAATGGAGCATATAATGCTCTTTCCTGTGGATCTTCTGACTTCGGAGTAGTGGTGAGGTCCACCATTTTCTCTTGTCCGACTAGTGGTGGGGGTCCGCCATTTTCTTCTGTCTTCCACTATTTTCCAACTTTTATTTTTAGCATGCTTTTATTTTCAATATTTCTCTTTTCCTTTGGCTGATCTGCCAATTTCTCCTAGGATTTTTTCTAACCCTTCTTCATCAAAAGGATCTTGAGCAAAATTCTCTAAGTCATCTTCTTCCAGGATATCATCTGGTTCTGGCATTGAGGAGTCTGATTTTGTTGATTTTGAATCTTCTATCATGAAGTTCTGAAGAACATCTTTACGAACCTCTTTTAGATATAGCTTGAGCATTTCTTTATCAGAAAAAACTTTCCTCTGCATTTTCACCCTCTGAGAAATCTGCTGGAATGGACTATTCAGACGAGTCTGATTTGACTCAATTTTTTGTTTATAAACTTCTAATTTTTTAGAGATATTATCAATTAATTCTTGGCCATGAATTTGACTTGTGGTGTGATCTAGTTTTGTTAATTTATCCCAAAACTTGGCATAACCACATCTTTTAACACATGGAATATTTTCTGAGGTATTACTCACTTCTGGTACCCATTTATATATCCATGGGATTGAAAATTCTATAAAGAAATTCATATGACCACTATTAGTGACCAATTGGTTGTCTTTTTCCATTTCTATGAGTCTAGGAGATATGTCTACCCATTTTTAGTATAATCTTTGCATAATAACAAGTAAAACATTGTACCCTTGAACTTACGTCTAAGTAACTATTTGACTCTTTTAAGCTACCTATATAGAATGGTATCAGAGCCTGGGGTAGGTATGGTTTAAACATTAATTTCAAAATGAATTTAATGAAGAAAAGAAGAGATACTGTTAAGAACAGTACTCTAGATGAAACAGAATTACCTGATAATATGGAAGCACTTAATAAATGGACTATCCCTAGGATAGGAACTGGATTAATATATCAGTTAGGAACTTTTGAAAAGTTAGGATTAAAACAAGTGGTAAAAACTACTGAAGAATCAATAACTTTGGAAAATGATGAATCTATCATAAAATTATTAAGTGCAAGTGATATTATGAGATATAAAGAACTCTATAAATTTCTTCATATAGGTTTGGTACAAATTGCATTTAAACCTTTGACTTTAAAAGGACTACCAGAAAGCTTCGTAGCAGATTTAAGAGATGGTAGAAATTTAAATTGGAACAACTCAATTATGGGAATAATTCAGTCTAGCCTAGCTCATGGGCCAATATATTTTAATGTTTATCCTGATTTAAATTTATCGTTATCAGATTCAAATATACTTGATAGTTTGACTTTGCATGTTAAAACCAGTGGTTATACATATGCAGAAGGATCTGAACTAATATGTTTATGTTATAGAATCTATTTCAAACCTTTATTTACATTAAATCCCAATTGTAAAATAAAGGATAAAGATATAAATGAGACAATTATAATTGAAACTAATTTTGGTAAATCTCATATAACAACCAGAAGGACAATCAAATGGGAAGAAATTCCAATTCCAAAAAATTGGAAAATAGAACAATCAGGAATAAAGCAACCCCAAATAAATTCGGAAGTACAAAATATATTTCAAACATCTGAAGGATCTGTTCATATACAAATGAAAAATAACAGATTATTAGAAGGAAGAAAGTCCTACTATTCCAAGTCTAATAGATCATTTATGGCACCTCACATAGAATCAATAGGTAGCTCATCACGCATTAATAAGAGTGAAAAAAGTGACGATAATGAAGAAGAAGATTTGTATCACATTGATAAGTTAATAAGAAATAAAAGCCACATTGTAAAAGGGATTTATAATTCTAAGGAACCAGAAATAACTGAGTCAGAAATGAACTTTTCCATATGAATAATACAATTATAGATTTTAGTAAAGGATCTGCTGCAAGGCAGACAATTAAAAATGAATTCTTTACAGAAAAATGGGAACCATTTAGAATATGGTTTTTTAACAACTTTTCTGGTGAAGAAAGAATTATAATTCAAGAAATATTTTATGAGTTTATTTCAAAACATAATACTATTATAGATTTTATACCATGGTTTGTAATAGGCCTGTCAAACGGATAAAACGGATATATCCGTGATCCATATCCAATGGATAATTATCCATTGGATCATTTAATTAAATGGATCAAATGGATAATTATCCATTGGGCCTAATTATCCATTAGTACCATTTAAATGGATCAGATACCCATTTATCCATTGGTACCATTTAAATGGATCAGATATCCATTTATCCAATGGATAAAACTTATTGATCTATTAGATCAATGTCTAATAAATCGCATACTACTTTTAACTTAATTATTCCGAGTTTGATTTTACTGAGCTGAACTCAACTGTATTGAATTGAGATGGCATGAAAATATTAAGTTGATTTGATTAATTAAATTAAATTTTATTTTTTTCTTAATACCCATAATTTATCAAAGATAAATTAAATTAGGTTGATTTGATTGATACTAGATTAATTTGTTTGTTTGTTACCATGTTACTTTTAAAATATAAATGAGCCCATGCAAGATTAGTATTGACAATGGTATAACTATGGTATATAAAATAATAGATCGTTTTTATTAGTACTATATTTGTTTGATTTATACTAGGTTGTTTACTAGGTACCATTTTACGCCGGAAATGGAAAAATTAATTTAACAAAATTTGGGAAATGTAACTAATAATGTCATCGCTATGGAGTATAAAATATTTGATGCGGTTTGATATGTACAAGATTTTTTTGTTTTATACTAGGTTGTTTGTCTGGTACCGTGTTATATCGAAAATAAAAATAACGTTTAACACAACTTATATAATATTAATAATTGTATCAATGTCGCATATGATGCAACGGTTGATATTTGATTTATACTAGGTTGTTTGATTGTAACTAGGTTTTATGTGTGTTTGAACCCAATGGGTTGTTTGATCAAAATTATCCAATGGATAACTGACAAGCGATTTCCCCACGTCGTAAATGGGAATCCCACTCAATCAAAACACATTTATATTTCACCTACGACTTCTAACTACTATAGAGTAGATAGTGGGAAGTAGGGATCGAACCACAAGGAGAAGGAGTTTGTTTAGTGTTTTAGCGAAGATTATTAACACATACATATATATTATATAGAAAGCAAGGTAAACAAGGGGGGGTTTTGAGTTTGGTTTATTACACTACGGAAGAAAACAACTAAGATAAACTACACTACAATGCAAATGCTACAAATACAAGGACTTGGGAGACAATTGATTTTCAACTTTGAACTATTGATTTATTGTTCTACAACACATTGCTTTAGGAATCTTCTCACTAATGTAGTTATAGAGAATGATCGCATTCAAAATAACCCTCACTAGTGAATGACCTAAACGATAACGTTTTAGACCAATTCACCAATGACACCACGATTAGAAGACCAATAAACTTACCCATGCAATTCGAAAGCGAATTAAATACATAGATAACACCATTGAGAACAATCAAGAGCTAAATCAAAAGATAGCATTATAAATCAACCCTTAATTCTACTACTTTGAGACAAGTGCAAAATGGTAGCATTTCACCCATGCATCTAGCATATAATTGATAGCAATTCATTACCCAAGGATAGCCCAAGCTAATTCATGCTTCAAACAACACATTCAAACACAATTCATCAAATGGAAATTAAATTGCCCATGAACAAATATGCATCAAGAACTCAAAATCAAGAATAGAAAGTTTACATCAATTGCAACCCAAGGTTTAATTAGGCTACAACAATCATTCTAATACAACAATACATGTTCATCAAATCACATGAAAGAAAAGAGAAGAAAAGAGCAAAAACTAGAGAAAATGGGATTTGGATTCAAGGGGAACTCGTCCAAATAGAAAGGGATAAGAGGGGTATTTATAACCCTTCAAAATATGCTTCTTTGGCCTTCATTCAGCCAGAAATCCGCCCATTTTCGCGGCCCGCGAGCCCCATTTCGCGGCCCGCGAGATGCATGTGGCAGATTGATATCAATCTTCTTTTCTTCGCTACGGATGAACCGTTGATCCGTTTTTGACGTTCTAGTAGTCCATTTTGTAGTACTCGAGAAGAGGAAGCCAATGGTACCACTTATGCACTCCAATTCCTCTTGTAACATTTCCAAATTTCAGCTTCAAAACGTTAGTGCACAAGTCTTTCTTCAAAATGCAAGGTAAGAGAAATTTAGCCTTAATTCTTAACCCTTTGCACTAAATGCTACCCCAAATGAACTCTAAAATGTGCTAAAAGTAGAGTATATATTGGCTACATCAAATACCCCCACACTTAAACCTTTCTCGTCCTCGAGAAAGAACGATTAAAGTTTAAGATTATACTCAAATCAATTTTTTTTTATGCACATTTAAACTCCTCCAAAACTATGACACTAAAACAAGAACTTCCAACAAGTAAAAATCACAATCACAATAAAGATTGTATCGATTTTCTATGCTTCAACTTGATGACAAGTTCTACCCAAAAATCCCAACAAAATCAAAACATATACCACATGTAGAACACCCCCACACTTAAACCTTTCTCGTCCTCACGAAAGAACGATTCAAGGCTAAGATGACAATTTCACAACAATAAAACACATGGCATACTCAAACAAAAAATTGCAAAGTAGAATATCCCAAAGTGTACTACTTTGCTCCCACTAGATGAAACATCCCAACAAAGCCAAGATGCAAAACTACTCAACTCTCCATTAATCACCGCATCCTTATGACTTCAACCATCGGAAATTGAGGATAAAATGAGATTCCTCTCCTTTTGCCTAGGTATTTATACCTAGCCACTCTTTTTTTTTTTTTTTTTTTTTCACACAAAGCCTCTCAATTTTGCATAAGTCTCTATTTCTTTTCGACTTATCCGGGCTCTAGCCTCTCATTTTTGCCTAAGTCTCTATTTCTTTTGGACTTATCCGGGCTTTCATTTTTTTTTTTTTTTTTAAAACAAAGTCTTCAAAGAAGTACATATTTACACCAAAAACGAAAATCCTAAACATCTCCCCCACACTTAAACCAAACATTGTCCTCAATGTTCAAGAACAACTATCAAAATTGTGAGGAAAGGGAAGGACTCACACTAAATGTTGGCTCTTTAAAAAAAAAAAAATTTCGCGGGCCGCGAGGCCCGATTCGCGGCCCGCGAAACCCAATTCGCGGCCCGCGAAAAACAGCCAATTTGTGGCAGCGGGCTGCCTGAAAATGGCCAATTTTCGCGGGCCGCGAGCTAAAATTTTTTTTTTTTTTTTTCAAATCAACTAACAAAAAAGAAAACAAGAATAAAAACGAAACAAAAAAAACAAGAATAAAAACGTAATCTACTAATTAAAACAATGAAAGACACAAAGAATTTTTTTTTTTTAACTTTATATAAACACAATAAAAGCTAAATAAAAATAAAACGAGAATCGTTTAATGGAAGTGTTATTTCCAAACGATCAAAATCGATTTATTTAACGTCGTCGACACGACCCAAATGTTATTCATAAAACAAAAGTTTGGAATCCTTCACTTTTGAAAGAAAAGTGAAGGGTGGTAGAGAAGGTGTTGGAGGAGGGATGAATGGTTGTGGTCTTAAAGGAGGGAGGATGATAGGATGTGTAAACAAGTAACAAGATTTCCTAGGCTCCTTTAAGATTTCCGGAAGTAGTGGAATTTGTTGCATAGGTGGAGGTGAGGGTATCAATGGTGATTGTAAAGGTTCAAAAACACTCACATCCCTTTCTACTTCATAATCCTCAACAAAAATTTTCTCATCACTTTCGAACTCTTCCTCATGCATTGTGGTGATATCACTCACCATAGCAATAGGATTATGTTCTACTTCGGATGGTACTTCCTTGGAGTATTGAGCTTCTAATCTCATCACCACATTCAACATTTCGCTCAATTGCCTCTCAAGATTCTCTAAACGTAAATTTTCATCATAACTCATCGAATCTTGTTCTAGAGGAAATTCACAAGGATGTGAGGGTAGATTTTGTTGCTCAAAATATTGGTTTTCCGGTTGATATCCATAATTCGAATTCGAATAACCACTCCATTGTGGATTATAAGAATCATCATATGGATTAAAACAATTTTGACCTTGAAAACCAATATTTGTCTCCTCCTCATAGCACTCATCATCATAGTACCCTTGGTATGAAGAACCAAGGGGCCTTTCAAGTTCATAGTGCTCACTTCTCGACTCAAAATAACAAGGCTCGGAAAAATCATTTGGAAGATAAGAATCACACGAGTTTGTTGCATTCTTCCTCATCCTTTCATGGTTAAAGGAGAGGAATTCAAGAAAATCTTTCCTTTTTAAACTAAACATAACTAAAAAAAGGTTTGAAATGGTAGTGCAAGGGTTCTAGGGTAATACACACTACAAGGTGCCGTTTATTCCAAGAAACCAAGCAATACACACTTCAAAGAAAACAAAGTAAACAAAAGATTGAAATTATAGTGCAAGGATTCTAAGGCAAAACACACTACAAGGTGCCATTTACACAAAGAACTCGAGCAATACACTTTCAAAGAAAAGAAAGAAAACAAAGGAGATAAACATAAAATCTAAGATAAAACACGAAACAAGATATGCCTTCTCCCCGGCAGCGGCGCCATTTTTGACAAGCGATTTCCCCACGTCGTAAATGGGAATCCCACTCAATCAAAACACATTTATATTTCACCTACGACTTCTAACTACTATAGAGTAGATAGTGGGAAGTAGGGATCGAACCACAAGGAGAAGGAGTTTGTTTAGTGTTTTAGCGAAGATTATTAACACATACATATATATTATATAGAAAGCAAGGTAAACAAGGGGGGGTTTTGAGTTTGGTTTATTACACTACGGAAGAAAACAACTAAGATAAACTACACTACAATGCAAATGCTACAAATACAAGGCCTTGGGAGACAATTGATTTTCAACTTTGAACTATTGATTTATTGTTCTACAACACATTGCTTTAGGAATCTTCTCACTAATGTAGTTATAGAGAATGATCGCATTCAAAATAACCCTCACTAGTGAATGACCTAAACGATAACGTTTTAGACCAATTCACCAATGACACCACGATTAGAAGACCAATAAACTTACCCATGCAATTCGAAAGCGAATTAAATACATAGATAACACCATTGAGAACAATCAAGAGCTAAATCAAAAGATAGCATTATAAATCAACCCTTAATTCTACTACTTTGAGACAAGTGCAAAATGGTAGCATTTCACCCATGCATCTAGCATATAATTGATAGCAATTCATTACCCAAGGATAGCCCAAGCTAATTCATGCTTCAAACAACACATTCAAACACAATTCATCAAATGGAAATTAAATTGCCCATGAACAAATATGCATCAAGAACTCAAAATCAAGAATAGAAAGTTTACATCAATTGCAACCCAAGGTTTAATTAGGCTACAACAATCATTCTAATACAACAATACATGTTCATCAAATCACATGAAAGAAAAGAGAAGAAAAGAGCAAAAACTAGAGAAAATGGGATTTGGATTCAAGGGGAACTCGTCCAAATAGAAAGGGATAAGAGGGGTATTTATAGCCCTTCAAAATATGCTTCTTTGGCCTTCATTCAGCCAGAAATCCGCCCATTTTCGCGGCCCGCGAGCCCCATTTCGCGGCCCGCGAGATGCATGTGGCAGATTGATATCAATCTTCTTTTCTTCGCTACGGATGAACCGTTGATCCGTTTTTGACGTTCTAGTAGTCCATTTTGTAGTACTCGAGAAGAGGAAGCCAATGGTACCACTTATGCACTCCAATTCCTCTTGTAACATTTCCAAATTTCAGCTTCAAAACGTTAGTGCACAAGTCTTTCTTCAAAATGCAAGGTAAGAGAAATTTAGCCTTAATTCTTAACCCTTTGCACTAAATGCTACCCCAAATGAACTCTAAAATGTGCTAAAAGTAGAGTATATATTGGCTACATCAAATACCCCCACACTTAAACCTTTCTCGTCCTCGAGAAAGAACGATTAAAGTTTAAGATTATACTCAAATCAATTTTTTTTTATGCACATTTAAACTCCTCCAAAACTATGAAACTAAAACAAGAACTTCCAACAAGTAAAAATCACAATCACAATAAAGATTGTATCGATTTTCTATGCTTCAACTTGATGACAAGTTCTACCCAAAAATCCCAACAAAATCAAAACATATACCACATGTAGAACACCCCCACACTTAAACCTTTCTCGTCCTCACGAAAGAACGATTCAAGGCTAAGATGACAATTTCACAACAATAAAACACATGGCATACTCAAACAAAAAATTGCAAAGTAGAATATCCCAAAGTGTACTACTTTGCTCCCACTAGATGAAACATCCCAACAAAGCCAAGATGCAAAACTACTCAACTCTCCATTAATCACCGCATCCTTATGACTTCAACCATCGGAAATTGAGGATAAAATGAGATTCCTCTCCTTTTGCCTAGGTATTTATACCTAGCCACTCTTTTTTTTTTTTTTTTTTTTCACACAAAGCCTCTCAATTTTGCATAAGTCTCTATTTCTTTTCGACTTATCCGGGCTCTAGCCTCTCATTTTTGCCTAAGTCTCTATTTCTTTTGGACTTATCCGGGCTTTCATTTTTTTTTTTTTTTTAAAACAAAGTCTTCAAAGAAGTACATATTTACACCAAAAACGAAAATCCTAAACATCTCCCCCACACTTAAACCAAACATTGTCCTCAATGTTCAAGAACAACTATCAAAATTGTGAGGAAAGGGAAGGACTCACACTAAATGTTGGCTCTTTAAAAAAAAAAAAATTTCGCGGGCCGCGAGGCCCGATTCGCGGCCCGCGAAAAACAGCCAATTTGTGGCAGCGGGCTGCCTGAAAATGGCCAATTTTCGCGGGCCGCGAGCTAAAATTTTTTTTTTTTTTTTTCAAATCAACTAACAAAAAAGAAAACAAGAATAAAAACGAAACAAAAAAAACAAGAATAAAAACGTAATCTACTAATTAAAACAATGAAAGACACAAAGAATTTTTTTTTTTTAACTTTATATAAACACAATAAAAGCTAAATAAAAATAAAACGAGAATCGTTTAATGGAAGTGTTATTTCCAAACGATCAAAATCGATTTATTTAACGTCGTCGACACGACCCAAATGTTATTCATAAAACAAAAGTTTGGAATCCTTCACTTTTGAAAGAAAAGTGAAGGGTGGTAGAGAAGGTGTTGGAGGAGGGATGAATGGTTGTGGTCTTAAAGGAGGGAGGATGATAGGATGTGTAAATAAGTAACAAGATTTCCTAGGCTCCTTTAAGATTTCCGGAAGTAGTGGAATTTGTTGCATAGGTGGAGGTGAGGGTATCAATGGTGATTGTAAAGGTTCAAAAACACTCACATCCCTTTCTACTTCATAATCCTCAACAAAAATTTTCTCATCACTTTCGAACTCTTCCTCATGCATTGTGGTGATATCACTCACCATAGCAATAGGATTATGTTCTACTTCGGATGGTACTTCCTTGGAGTATTGAGCTTCTAATCTCATCACCACATTCAACATTTCGCTCAATTGCCTCTCAAGATTCTCTAAACGTAAATTTTCATCATAACTCATCGAATCTTGTTCTAGAGGAAATTCACAAGGATGTGAGGGTAGATTTTGTTGCTCAAAATATTGGTTTTCCGGTTGATATCCATAATTCGAATTCGAATAACCACTCCATTGTGGATTATAAGAATCATCATATGGATTAAAACAATTTTGACCTTGAAAACCAATATTTGTCTCCTCCTCATAGCACTCATCATCATAGTACCCTTGGTATGAAGAACCAAGGGGCCTTTCAAGTTCATAGTGCTCACTTCTCGACTCAAAATAACAAGGCTCGGAAAAATCATTTGGAAGATAAGAATCACACGAGTTTGTTGCATTCTTCCTCATCCTTTCATGGTTAAAGGAGAGGAATTCAAGAAAATCTTTCCTTTTTAAACTAAACATAACTAAAAAAAGGTTTGAAATGGTAGTGCAAGGGTTCTAGGGTAATACACACTACAAGGTGCCGTTTATTCCAAGAAACCAAGCAATACACACTTCAAAGAAAACAAAGTAAACAAAAGATTGAAATTATAGTGCAAGGATTCTAAGGCAAAACACACTACAAGGTGCCATTTACACAAAGAACTCGAGCAATACACTTTCAAAGAAAAGAAAGAAAACAAAGGAGATAAACATAAAATCTAAGATAAAACACGAAACAAGATATGCCTTCTCCCCGGCAGCGGCGCCATTTTTGACAAGCGATTTCCCCACGTCGTAAATGGGAATCCCACTCAATCAAAACACATTTATATTTCACCTACGACTTCTAACTACTATAGAGTAGATAGTGGGAAGTAGTTTGTTTAGTGTTTTAGCGAAGATTATTAACACATACATATATATTATATAGAAAGCAAGGTAAACAAGGGGGGGTTTTGAGTTTGGTTTATTACACTACGGAAGAAAACAACTAAGATAAACTACACTACAATGCAAATGCTACAAATACAAGGCCTTGGGTGACAATTGATTTTCAACTTTGAACTATTGATTTATTGTTCTACAACACATTGCTTTAGGAATCTTCTCACTAATGTAGTTATAGAGAATGATCGCATTCAAAATAACCCTCACTAGTGAATGACCTAAACGATAACGTTTTAGACCAATTCACCAATGACACCACGATTAGAAGACCAATAAACTTACCCATGCAATTCGAAAGCGAATTAAATACATAGATAACACCATTGAGAACAATCAAGAGCTAAATCAAAAGATAGCATTATAAATCAACCCTTAATTCTACTACTTTGAGACAAGTGCAAAATGGTAGCATTTCACCCATGCATCTAGCATATAATTGATAGCAATTCATTACCCAAGGATAGCCCAAGCTAATTCATGCTTCAAACAACACATTCAAACACAATTCATCAAATGGAAATTAAATTGCCCATGAACAAATATGCATCAAGAACTCAAAATCAAGAATAGAAAGTTTACATCAATTGCAACCCAAGGTTTAATTAGGCTACAACAATCATTCTAATACAACAATACATGTTCATCAAATCACATGAAAGAAAAGAGAAGAAAAGAGCAAAAACTAGAGAAAATGGGATTTGGATTCAAGGGGAACTCGTCCAAATAGAAAGGGATAAGAGGGGTATTTATAGCCCTTCAAAATATGCTTCTTTGGCCTTCATTCAGCCAGAAATCCGCCCATTTTCGCGGCCCGCGAGCCCCATTTCGCGGCCCGCGAGATGCATGTGGCAGATTGATATCAATCTTCTTTTCTTCGCTACGGATGAACCGTTGATCCGTTTTTGACGTTCTAGTAGTCCATTTTGTAGTACTCGAGAAGAGGAAGCCAATGGTACCACTTATGCACTCCAATTCCTCTTGTAACATTTCCAAATTTCAGCTTCAAAACGTTAGTGCACAAGTCTTTCTTCAAAATGCAAGGTAAGAGAAATTTAGCCTTAATTCTTAACCCTTTGCACTAAATGCTACCCCAAATGAACTCTAAAATGTGCTAAAAGTAGATTATATATTGGCTACATCAATAACCGTTATCCATATCCATTTAACCCGTTTATCTAATTATCCAATAAGTCTTTATCCAATAAGTTAATTATCCATTTAATCCATTTATTTTTTTATCCAATAAGTTCATCATCCAATAAGTCTTATCCAATGAGTTCAAATTGTAAATGGATATGGGTTATCCATTGGATAACTTATCCAGTTTGACAGGCCTAGTTTGTAACTTATCATATTGAACCCTATATTTCTATTTTAGAAAGGTGTTTTAAATTATCAAATGGTACTATATTATAAAGTGAATATCCACCCCAACAATCCTTTAAAATGGAAGGAGTAAATACAAATGTAAATTTTAAAGCATATTCTAAATTATTTACTGATGAAACTTTACAAGTCACGGTAAAACAATTAAATATATTAATTGAACAACAAAATTATACGAATTTATACCTAAATATATTACGAGAACAAATAATAAATATAAAAGATAGAATTGATAATATATTATCAACTATTACAAAAGATAAAATGAATAGTATTCCATCTACTTCCTCATCAACTAGTGATAAAGTTATAATTTCAACTCTTCAACCTCCACCTGAAATAAAAGAATTTAAATTAAAACCAATTTCAGAATTAGAGACAATGATAGAAACTAAGTTAAAAAACTTAAATTTAATACTTTAGAAGATGAGTTTAAAAATATGTTACAAGAAGAAAACTCTGAAAAAATTAATAGGATAGAAAGGGGCAGGGAAAAATATAAATATGCAGATAAACCAACCATGAGAATGTTTTATTATAATAGACCATTGCCAATGGATACCCTACATGAAGAACAAGAATATGTACTAAATAATAGCTATAGTGGAAAACAAATTTATGAATGGAATATTGATGGATTCACTGATAAACAAATCCACAGTGTTGCTCATAGAATGCTAATGTATAGCACTATTTGTAGGGCAAATAATAATACTGACAGTAATATAGCTAAAATGATTACTTCCGGATTTACTGGCCAATTAAAAGGTTGGTGGGACAATTATTTAACTCCTACATATAGGGAGACAATTTTAAAAACTGTAAAACAAGAAGGCAATAATACAGTAGAAAATGTAGTATACACTTTAGTTCTAACAATATTAGAACACTTTACTGGTAGGATATCAGATCAGGGTCAAAATATTAGAACTCTATTACAAAACTTAAGATGTAAAACACTATATGATTTTAGATGGTATAAAGACACATTTTTAAGTAGAGTAATGGAATTACCTGAAAGTAATAACACTCATTGGAAGTCAAAGTTTATAGATGGCTTGCCAAACTTGTTTGGTGAAAGAATAAGAAAAATTTTAAGACAAGATAGGGTGTCTATTCCCTATGAAACATATACTTATGGAAATTTAATAGGAATTTGTATTCAAGAAGGTTTAGCATTATGCAATGAAATTAAACTAAATCAACAAATAAAGAAACAAAGACTTAATGAAAGATCTCATTTAGGTCAATTTTGTGGACAATTTGGAGTAGATATACCTTATAAAAGAGAAATAGGAACATCTAGTGATAGAAAATACTATAAAAGAAAGAAACATGATAAAAGAAAGTTTCTTACTAGAGAACAATGGAGAGAAAGAAAAGCTAATGAAAATCCTAATTTTGGAAAAAAGAATTATAAGGCTTATAATAAAAGAAATAAAATTGAGTGTTTTAAATGTGGAAAAACAGGACACTGTGAAATAGATGCAGAATGAGAACAGAGGTTAAAAATCTAGAAATAGAAGAATCTATTAAAGAAAATATATTAAACATAATAGATGAATCTAACGAAACATCAGATAAGGAAAATAGCTTACCCACAGATAGTAGTAGCTCAGAAAATTCTAAGATTAGATGTTGTCAAAATTGCGACAAAGGAAAATCATGTTTAATAAACTCAGCTGAATTAGAATCAGAAGAAGAAGAATTTTATAAAATAAATTCTCAATTTCAGGATTTGAAAATCAATGTCATAAAAGATAATAATCTGTTAGATATATTAAAAATAATCAAAGATCCAGAATTAAGGAATCAAATAATAGAAAATTTAAATCTTCCACCAGATTCAACCCAAACAGAAGAAATAGGAGTATGTCAAAGCATAGAACCATATACAATGGCTCATGTAATAAAAATGATGGAAAATAAAACGCAAACATCATATTCTTCAGAAGTCTCAATAAAAGACTAAATCAGAGAAATAGATAACCTTAAAGGTGAAGTAAAATTACTAGAGAAGAATAATATAATTCTAGATAAAAGAGTTACTAAACTAGAAAATAACAAAGGGAAAGAAAAAATAGGTAATGAGGAATTGCCAGAAAATTTCTTATCAACATTAGAGTTAGTATCGCAGAAATGGCATGCTATAAAATAATGAGTTAGTATAATGAATATACTATAAAATTAGAAGCCTTAATAAATAGTGGAGCAGATTTAAGTGTAATTAATGAAGGGTTAATACCCACTAAGTATTATGAAAAAACAACACATGTTGTTAGACATGCAGGAGGAGAAAAACTAGATATAAAATATAAATTATCTTCTGCATCAATATGTAAGAATAAGGTATGTATTTCAGAACCCTTTTTACTTGTTAAAAATTTAAAAAACCAAGTAATATTAGGAACTTCTTTTATAAACAAATTATTCCCTATTACAAGAATAGATAACACCGGAATAATAGGGAGTTATAAAGGTCATATAATAAAGATTGATTTTATTGAAGAACCTTTCACTAGAACAATAAATGAAATTAAAGAAAGAATAAAAAGGAAAAATATGCAAATTAATTTCTTAAAACAAGAAATAAATACATTAAAAATAGAAGATAAATTTCAAAATGTAAAATTACAAGAAAAGATAAAATTATTATACGCACAATTTGCATTACAAATATGCAATGAACATTCTAATGCTTTTTGGAATAGAAAGATGCATATTGTTAATCTTCCATACTAAGGCAAGACCTTGTCAAATGAATTCAGAATATCTAGAACTATGCAAAAAAGAAATAGAATCTTTATTACAAAAAGGCTTAATAAGTCCTTCAAATTCACCATGGTCATGCACAGGATTTTATGTTAATAAACATAGTGAAATAGAAAGAGGAGTATCAAGGCTGGTAATAAATTATAAACCATTAAATAAAGTTCTAAAATGGATTAGACATCCCATTCCTAATAAAAAGGATTTATTAGACATATTATATGATAGCCCAATATTTTCAAAGTTTGATTTAAAATCAGGATATTGGCAAATTCAGATTAATGAATCTGATCAATATAAAACTGCATTCAATGTTCCAATGGGACATTATGAGTGGAAGGTAATGTCTTTTGGATTGAAAAATGCACCATCTGAATTCCAACAAATAATGAATGATATTTTTATCCCATATAGTAGTTTTATTATTGTATACATTGATGACATATTAGTCTTTTCAAAAGATATTGAATCACATTTTAAACATCTTGAAATATTCAAGAAAATAATAATACAAAATGGATTAGTCATCTCTAAACCAAAAATGAAACTATTTCAGACTAATATAAGATTTTTAGGACATAATATTGAAAAGGGGAATATAATACCTATAGATAGAAGTATATTATTTGGGGAAAAATTTCCAAATGAAATAACTGATAAAACACAGTTACAAAGATTTCTAGGAAGCCTGAATTATATTTCTTCTTACTATAAAGGCTTAGCAGAGGACACATCCATTTTATATGACAGGTTAAAGAAAAATCCTCAACCATGGTCTGATAATCACACTGCCATGGTACAAAAAATAAAAGGGAATGTGAAAACACTACCCTGCTTAATGATAGCAAATCCTAATATGGAAAAAATAGTAGAAACAGATGCTTCTGATATAGGATTCTGAGGAATACTAAAACAAATATGTCCAGAAACCAAAAAGGAATTCCTTGTTAGGTTCTATTCAGGAAAATGGTCTAATAGTCAGAAAAACTACTCTACAGTAGTCAAAGAAATATTAGCAATCCTAAAATGTGTTTTAAAATTTCAGGATGATTTATATAATCAAAAGTTTAAAGTATTTACAGATTGCAAATCAGCCCTTTATATGTTTAAAAAAGATTTTAAACATGATGTCTCGAAACAAATGTTTGCTAGATGACAGGCTCATCTAAGTCCATTTGAATTATATATAAAAAGGGGAAGATAATAGTCTTCCAGATTATTTAACTAGAGAATACTTATTATAAATTCAATATTTTATGTATCAGGATGAATCCCCCAGACCGGGGCAGAGGAAGAGGCTCTTATAGGGGCCGAGGAGGCAGAGGAAATATCCTGGCCCAAATGGGGGAAAAAGGCTTATAGCCAAAAATCTTGTCTCATCATCATCATCCTCCAGTGATATTATGGATCCTAATAATCCACTTCATAGTGAGTTTGTGGCTTTCATGAAAGCCAAAAATGGACCATCATCTTATGCTAATATAGCAAAGGAAGATGAGGATAATATTACCTCATACCAGAAAATTAATAAAGAAGAAGCACTACAAGAGAACTGGGCTTTTGCAACATATATATGTGCGACCAATGTGTAAATGTCGCTAATTCACCACACTTATTTCGATGTGTTATTTATTTGCGACATTCTTAAGTCACTTTCTTGCTATGTCATAATCTTTATGACACTTATGCTACACATTATTTAATGTCCCAAATTTACGACATAATTTTTACAACACTCTTTAAAAATGTTTTAAATATGTGGCACAATGGTAAATCTGTTGCAAATTTGCGGCACTATTGTGTCATTTTTTTAAAGTGATGCATTGCATGCTACATATATGCAACATTTTTTTAGTGTTCCGAAATAGCTTCATATTATTCACGAGACATAAATAACATGTCTTAAATATAACACACGTTTAAAAATGTGTTGCAAATTTGTGACATATTTGTATCATTTTTCCCTCGTGTTACTATATTTGCGACACATGTGCGGCACATAACATCACTATAATATATTTGTTATTACTAAAGTAGTCTATCTCACATTTTCACCCTTAAATCTTGCATCACCAATTCTCAACAAACGTACAAAGTTTGGGCCAGTGTATAACCAAAGTACAAAAATGTTTTATCGATTTCTGACATAAACATTAATATGCACCTTATTTTGTATGCCCAAGACATGAAGATCTCCACAAATCAGTCGACATGCCTTTCTCCAAATCAGAACCTGCAATATGAGTCGACATGCCTTTTACCATATTTATCTCTTTTTTCCATTTTCGTAAAACACTTTACTATTTTTCTCTAAAAATTAATTGTTGTTGTTCACTATATTGATAATCTAAATCTATCAATTAAATATCTTCAAAAAAAAAATCAATCAATTAAATGATTACGATTTTTTGTGAATTGAGTTAATTTATAAATTAGGCCCGGTTTGCCAGAGTTTATATGTAGATCAGTTCAGTTCAGTTCAGTTCAGTTCAGTGACAATGTAATATGATGAAATTCAGATTGCAAAAGTCATGTTGATTCCATTTTTCAATACACATTAATTTTCAGTTCAGTTCAATTTGATATACCCTATTTGTACTCTAGTTTTTAGTGCATTTTAGACTTGTTTTGAAGATAATTTTGTAACAAAGTATAGGATTTTAGAGTGAATTATATCATTGGTTCTTTATGTTTAGAACTTGTAAAATCCTTTGTTTATGTGTGTATTTTGGAGCTTGTGGATTGATATTATTGAAGACCTTCTATGACTATGCTATAGAGTTGCTGATTTGATGCTTGGAACTTGAAGAATTGGTCATAGAAGTGGCGAGAAGGCCACTTTACTAAAGGTGGTAGAAGATGCCCAGAAAAGTGTCGCTTGTGCCCAGAAAAGTGTCGCTGGAGCTTGAAGGAAGTGTCACTCCAGATGAAGAAAGTGTCACTGCTGCCCAGAAGTGTCACTAGATGCCCAGAAGTGTCGCTATGAAGAACAGCGACCAAAGAAAGCGTCGCTAAAACTTTCGGCCACTTGCCTTTTTGAGCTGAATTTTGAGGCTATAAATACTCCCTTATCTCTCCCCTTTTTCAGACGAGCTTCCCCCAATCCAAAGTAGATTTTTCATATCTTTTCTTCCATTTCTTCCATTTTTCTTCCCTTTGATTCTATGTTTATGTAATGTTGAATTAGAATGATTGTTGTAGGCTAAGTAAACCTTGGGAGAAATTGATGTAGACTATGTGCTTGAGATTTTCATGAACTTTCATATGCTTATATTTATGGTTTGATTATCATTTGATGAACTTGTCTTGAATTGTATATGAATGTTGTTAATCTTGCTATATTTGCCATGGGCTTTGTGTTTTAAATCAATTGCATGCCTCATAGTTTGGGTAATGGTAGTTTAAACCCTAGTTCTAGTTTAATTTAGAGATTAGGTTAATTAGAAGTGATTGGGTGGTGACAAACCCTTTTGCTTGTTAGTCATGGAGTAGTTTAACCTAGTTGATAGAGTAATTGGTAATTAGAGAGGTTGTGTGATTGTTGTTATGAAACATGGTAAATTATAGTCATGGGAATGAATTGTTTATGAATTTGAATTGTTGCATGTATTCGTAGGAACCTAATGTGATCATTGATCCTTCGTTATATGTAATTGTAGAGTTGAGATATTCATTTCCAATGTGTGATTATATGCATCGAATTGCTAGATTCGTGGGTAGATGTTAGCATTTACCCCAATATCATAAAGTAGCAAATATGAATTGAGATTTGTATGTTATCATCATCTTAGTTCTTTATAGTTTTCAAATGTCTTGTCCAACGCTCACGTTATCGATGAGTATGGGTGAGTTTGTCGATTCTCCATTGTTAATTCCATTGTCGATGTATCTAGATGCTATCATCTAGGTGGATTGATAATGAGGGCTCTTGAGTGATGTGTTCATGCTCACTAGCTATTATAGAGAGAATATGATGTTTTTCATCCACGACTTATGATCATAAACCTTAGATGTGAAGCGTTCACTCAATGATTAATCGATAGTTGAAGTTGAAGTTAATTGCCTCCCAAGGCCTTGTATTTGCATTGTAGTGTAATCTATCTTAGTTGCTTTCTTTCGTAGTGTAACAAAACCAACTTCAAAACCCCCCTTTGTTTACCTTACTTTCTATATAATATATATGTATGTGTTTATAATCTTCGCTAAAACACTAAACAAGATCCTTCTCCTTGTGGTTCGATCCCTACTTCCCACTATCTACTCTATAGTAGTTAGAAGTCGTAGGTGAATATAAATGTGTTTTGATTGAGTGGGATTCCCATTTACGACGTGGGGAAATCGCTTGTCACAATTCAATTCAGTTTAGCTCAGTTCAGTGCAGTATACTTCAATTCAGTGCAGTAAGAAATAAGCTCTAACAAATAGGCCTTAGTCAGATTTAAGTTTACACCTAATAAGTAAATATGCCCCCTTTCAAAATAAAATCGGTCCAGTACTTTTTAAAGAATTATTTTAAAAATATTACTCATAATGATTTATAATATAAAATGCAAATATGTACTTAATTAAGTTGATATTGTACATGTTAAAAGTCATAATTAATGAGGCACTTATTCTAATTAGGTTAAGAGATAATTATGAAATATATTATAATAATATTAGATGACTATTGAATATTAATATTTTACCAAAGGAACTTAATTAAATTAGAACGAATCGAACCGAAAAAATTGTCAATATATTAAACATAACTGATTTTTTTGAAACAAATGTAATTGAGCTGGACTACATTGATGTTTTACGTATTTAATTTAACTGAAATTTCTCGTCCATTAGTATAATCGAGAATAATAAAATAAATAAATAATATAAATTTATGTTTGACTATGGCTCGTTCAAGAATTTTTAGTTAAATTTTAAGATATTATTGTTGAAAATCGACCTCGATTAGTTCACAATCATGTTTTCATTTTGTATTCGAAAGGCAATAAATTACACATTATAATATTTGAAAAGAATAAAATAATATTTTTGATGTTTTGTGGGACGTTAAAGGTTAAGGGTAATTTAACCCACAGATCAGTTCTAAAAAACAAACAAGTCATCTGGATCAAAACTTGTTCATACACTGTGACATATTTCAAAAGAATAAAAATATATTTTTGAGATTTTGTGGGTTTAGGTTTTAGGGTTTAGAGTTAAGGTAACCCATTGAAGAATACACAAAAAGGGGTTTAGGATTAAGAATTTAACCCATAGACCGGTACACAAAAAGACAAACTAGTCATCAATCGTCAAAACTTTTTCAAATTCAAGTTTGAACAAACTCATATTGAAATCGAAAAAGCTCATTTAGTAATCTAGCATGAACTTGAGCTCAACTAATATTTTTCAATAAAATTAGGTGTAATATTAAATTCAAATTTTCTATGAATTATAAAAATTTGTTTGTATATGGTTCAATTGAATCCATCGATTTGTCAAGGAATATTTAAACTAGTCGAATTAGAGAGATATTTTCAAAATCAATTTTGAATAGTTTACGGTATAAATTTTAATCATATGTTTTTAATGCAATAAATAATGCGAAAAAATATATTTTCAAAAGGGGATAAATATTTTTTAGGTTTTATGGGCTTAGGGTTTAACGTATTGATATGTTCGCAAAACCAAGCTAGAACGGTCCAGTGATTTGTTCGAAGAAATATAAACTACTCAAATTTGAGATAAGTTTATCAAAATTTACTCAACTCATTCGCCGCCATATATACGTTCAAAATGCAATGCATAATACTTTTGAATTTTTGAAAAGAAGAAAATAAACACTTTTGAATGGTATAAGTTAAATGTTTAAGGCTCAAGATCTAGGATTTAACGTACTAATCTGTTCTCTGAAAATAAATAAGACATCTCGGTCAAAACTAGTTCAAATTTGAATGACCAAACTGAAGTTCAATTCGAAAAATCTAATTTATAAATCAAGTTTGTACTTGAACTCAAGTTAATAATATTGTTAGTTAAACTCGTTGCGATTATCGATCTGATATAATATAAAATTTTAAAAATGTATAAATTAAATATATTTAAAATTTTAATTTTAAAATTATTTTAACTATCAATCGTTCGAAGAAATTTTAATCTTGTCCAATTCAAAAATAAGAATATTACAGATTTTCAAATGATTAGCTATATTTTTCTTGCTTTCTTATTATTTTTATTGTAGAAATACTTAACTTATCTTATCATTCAACTAATTAATTGGAAAAATCCTTACCTTAATTCATCACCAATATTTTGTAGATGAAATTAACGAGAATTTTGTACTAATTAACAAAACGTGTTCTACAAAATTAATTGAAAATATACTTACCTTAATTTAGCACATATTTTTAGTTAGATTAACAAGATTACTAAATCTCAATTGACAGAATATATTCAGCCTTAATTCACGTTGATATCAAATCTCATGAGATAACTATGCATCTAAAATTGCGCTTTTCATCAAATATACTCTACTCCCCAAATCTTGAAAAAGTTCCATGATAATTCAGTTTGCAACAACTGTACAATCTTCTCTCTTCTTTGAATTTTCTTTTCACGGAATCATTGCGGGAGTCGATCAATACCCGGAAGACTCGTGTTTTTGGAAGTAACTTGCTTGAAGCCATGCTCGGGATGAGTTCAGCGGCGAATGAAGAAAACTACCGTATCATAAAGTTTGTGTGCTTCTCAAACAAAGGTATTTTTTAGCTCTTTATATATTAGTAGTATTCTTTTTTCTTTATTTATTTTTATGATTATATTGTTCTCCCTTATTACAAATGATTAAACTTTCTGAATCTATTGGTTGAGGTTAAGGACGAGGATGGAGCAAACAAATCAGCCCATAATGGCCCTCGTTCACTAACAACTGGCTCACTGGTAATTCTTTTTATGTTTCACCTTAATTTGGAATTTTATTTTATTTTTTCTTATTGTATCCATGATTGTGAATGGTCAGGAGCGTGATATGATTTATTGGAAAAACACGTGGAGTATGAGGATAGGTATAACATGATTTCAGCATTTGGGGCAGGGAACAAATTCCGATTCTTAGAAGCAATGGTGGACACAAGCCTGGAGTTTTGCCAAAAGGATTAATTAGAGACAATGGAAATTTGCAGAAAGGAGAAGTCAAGCCAAGAACAATATTTTTATGTAGATCCTAATTAGTTTATTTTCAATTTTGCTTTGTGTGATATTTGAATAGTTTGATATTTTAATATTAATATTTTAATAATATTAGTTTATCTATTAAATAAACAATTAATGATTTAATTTATAGTATTCGACATTTCCTTTTATAGTGCGCTGCATATAAAAGTAATGTTGCATATTGTGTTGCCATTAAAACAAGCCTCATTTTTGACAAATGGTGTTTAACGTGTCGCAAAAATTCATGCATCACTTAAGATAAATGTTGCACAATGTGTAGCAAATTTTCATGCGCCGCTAAGCATAAATGATGCATAATGTGTCGCAAACAACATGCGTCACTAACATTAACTGACACATAATGTGTCGCGACAAATATGCGTCAGAAAACTAAAAAATCGTAGGATGTATCGCAAATATTCACGACATGTAAAATAATGATACATATTGTGTCACTACTTTTACGACACATTTGAATTTTTATGTCACTAATTTTGCTACACTGCCTTTTACGACACATAATATATTGAAGCATATTGTGTTGCAAAATAGCACGCGTCACTAATTGACATGACGTATAATGTGTCACGATTCATCCGCGTCACAAAACATAAAAGTCGCATGATGTGTCACATATATTCACGACTAATAAAATGATGATGCAATCTGTGTCATTAATTTACGTCACAATCGTACTCTTGTGTCGCTAAATTTGCTACATCACCTTTTGCGACACAATATTTGGTGACGCATACTATGTCGCAAATAACCATTTACGGCACTTAATCAGCCCTAAGTGACACATATAAATGACGCAAAAGTACCAGTCTCCTGTAGTGAAGTCATACTACTTCTAGAATATAAAGATTTAAAATGGGATAAAAACCCATGGAATCTATTACAGAAATACTATGATACATCATTTTATGCTGTTAATGCATATAAGGTTCGTCAATATTATGAAGGTTTACTAAAAGCCACAGAATTTGTAGAGGTAGTTCATTTTACACCAAGTACAGCTATAAATGTTTATAATTTTAGTAAAATAATAATTAAAAGGATAATATCAGTTGAAGAGTGGGGAATATCTCCAATGAAAGAAAAAGAATTTATTTCAAATGAACTTAACTTAAAGTTAAAATATAATTACTGGGATTATATCCAGGCTTTATATAAGGTATTTTTCTATGAAAATTCAAGGAGAAAATATACATGGTTTATAAGAATAGATGAACAAGCACCTAATAAGCCATTACCAAATTGGTTCATAGAATGGTGGTTGTCATATGGCCCAACCATTGAAATCTTTCCACAAGAATTCAAAGAGTTATACTCAAAATGGGTAGACATATCTCCTAGACTCATAGAAATGGAAAAAGACAACCAATTGGTAACTAATAGTGGTCATATGAATTTCTTTATAGAATCTGTAGAGGTAGTTCATTTTACACCACCCTTTTCTACCCCACACCAGGAACTTTCCTCCCCTTCAACCCACGACGGTTTTTTTTACAGGTCCGACGCCTCTACGCCCGCCGCTCTTTCGTGATGCCAGAGATCACCAAAGGTTTGGCAGCATCGCACTGCATGCGAAGCCTCGCCAGATCTGATATGATCGTGCCGAATCAAAGCCCAGATGACGTTGACCCCAAAAATGGCGCCGGAACAGCAAGAAGGTGTCAGATCCGGGAATATTTAACTGGATCGGGCCGCACGCATCTTCACTGTCCGGCCATGCGCCGAGCCCACACACGCCGGCCACGCGCCGGTCAGTCGTCTCCAGTATTAGCCCGATTTTCTGTCGGAGAATTTTCCTTTTCTGTAATTTTTCTTTATTTATTTTTATTATTTTATTTTCCAGTTAGGGAATGCAATTATTTGGGTCATTTGTTTGCTATATTAGATGAGTTCTATCCGCCAACTGTAGTTTTTCGACGGGTCTTTTTTGTTCGGTTAAACTGTTTTTGGCTTGGGATCTTATTACAAGCAATAAGGAGAAATCTGAGTCATAAGTAGTTTATTAACTCACTTTTTGGTGATTTTGCTTTAGATCTGTAGACCGTTAGAGCTGTTAGATGGCATTCGTACGTACTTAACACTCTCCTTTTGCTTTCTCGGAAAATCTCTTTTACCATGAGATGTCCGGAAAGTCCGGGTGCGAGTTGATAGATTCTGAACTTACCGATGGTTTGTTTTACCATGAAACAAACCGGGAGGGGATGATAATATCTGAGTGTAATCTAGTATTTGTATACTGCAATGAGCAGCCGGTAGTGAGACCAGCATTGGTTGGATATGCGGGTAGTATTTGACCATATCCTTTTATCCCTTGTTTGTAGTTGTAGTTTTTATAATGTAGTTTAGACATGTTATTACCGGCATTGGACACAGAAGATTTAGATTTGTTAGATGTTTAGAAATTCTCTGTATTCTTACTCATTGCCTCCATATGTGGAGATATAGCTCTTGCCTTGGGTGCTGTTAGTTCACCCCTAGTTCCCTTACTTTAGGGTTCTAGTTCGTATCCACACTGTGCTTGGCAGCGGATTTGTATCTTTTTTCGGTTTGTTCTTTACGGCATGAGGAAGCCAATGTCTTCCTCCCACCAACTGTGATTTCATACACAAAAAATAAAAAATCTCCATGGTTAAATAAAAATTATGCCAACCAACTGTATAATTATCGTAATTTTTTTCAAACCTAAAACATATTGCGAGAAAATATGTTGGCACGCACGCCCAATATTTTACCATGCATGAGATAAGTACGAAACACGCCTAATAACTGCTCAAATTAAATATTATATAAAAGACAATTTTATCCAAGCAAATTAAAATTAATTTTTTTTCGGTGAATCCGATAATTATGTGAGGGGAAATCAATCGATGTGATATGTAAGTGAGAATAAAAATATGACAATGAACTATTCATTGATTATTATAATTATGTAGCAGAGAGTTTATTACAATCGAAAGATCGATCAGATATCTTCACTTGGCGAGTTCCATTCTTTAACTCTTCAAAGGACTTCTGTTTGTACACGAAAAAGAGTAAAAAGCAGTAAGCTAACTACCACAGATCAATGACCAGTAACTCTGAAAATGGGATGAGTAACGGAAAGAAATACAACATTTCAGTCATAACCTAAGATTAATGGAGATGAAAAAGACCAATCTCTACTCAAATCGTCAAACTACAAATCAATTGTAATTTTGGTCAAAACTATAAAAATATTAATTTTGGTCGTGGCGCACGCACGATACGTGCACTGTTCTTTACCATGCATGGGATATGCCCAAAAACTACTAAAATTAAATATTATTTAAGAGAAAATTGCAACCAACCAAACTAAAATTAGAAAACTCACCGCTGAATTCGATCACAATGAGTGGGAGATCAATCGATGACAGTAAAAAAATGATAATAATTTTTAATTTTTTATAATTTGTAGTCTTACGGGAAATGCAGTGGGTTTGGTTTAAGGGTTTAGGGGCAGAAGAAGGTTTATATACTGGCGAACACCATGAAGGCTATTAGGATTTAGGGGTGAGTTGGGTGGTGAGAGTAGTCCAAAGAGCGTGCGAGTGTGTGAAAAATGCCAGATGATACAGACTTTAATTTGTCTTATTACCAAAATTTGGCTCTAGAAACACCATTATGTGTTCTGAGAATGACTTGAATGAGTTGCTATTACATATTCAAATAATATAAATTATATTTGGTGAAGAGCTGTTTGAGCTCAAATTAGGTGATTGAGGCCAATTAACTGTTTGACCAATCCAAAAAGCTATTAAAAGTGTTTGGTAAAAAGCTTTTTAGAAGAGCTGTTTGGGCCCAAAAGGCTAATTTTCAAAACGCTAATAAAAGCAGCGTTTTCAAATCAACTGTTTACATTTATTGCCTAAATTTACCTTTTTAACCCTCTTTAACAATCAATTGTTCACCTTCTTCTTTTTATTTCACTGCACGCGACATGGCAATTTACCATGGTTAAGAAATAAATTTATTTATAAGAATTAATATATTGAATATATATTTTTTATTTTCAGTTGGCCTATCTGTTTAGTTTCCTTTAACTTCATATTTTTGTGCTCATATTTCATATTTTATAATAATAACAAATTATTTATGTATTATGTATTAATTTTAAATGTACAACTCTTCTCAATTTTAGCTAGGTAAGTATTTTGATTAACATTTAAATTTTAATTAATCTTTAAGGGAATTATAATGATTATTTCTTATAGTTTGAAAGACCATAAATATATAATTATATTGGTAATATATTTTAATCTCCATTTTATATAATTCAATACAATATTTAATACAATATTTATTAGTAACTTAAAATTATATAAAAACAAATTATAAATGTTTGCTATATTTATTAGTAATTATAAAATGATTAATTAATAAATATAAACATGCCCTTAAATGTCATTTCATCTTGTTTGTTATACAAACAACTAATGACTATCAGCTAATTTTACCAAACACTTGTATTAAATCAGCTAATGTAAACAGCTAGTCAAATCAGCTACTAATGCAATCAGATAGTCAAATCAGCTAATGCAATCAGCTAACAGCTAATCACCAAATACCCCCATTTTGTTTACACTACCTGTTAAAAGTAATTTCATTAATTCCCTAAAAGTTTCATTTTTTCTAAAATAATATGGGAATAGATTTGTGATTAATTACTACCTCCAATTAATTGTCCAATTGGGACTTTCACTTATTTTGGAAATCTTTGTATTTTTCACCATGAAATAATTGAAAGGAACTTGCAAACATTTTCCTATTATAAAATTTTTATTACTTAATTGTATTGAAATTACAATAGAGAAAATACATATACAATATGATATTAATGAAATAATATTTGTGTATATTGTGAAAAGAAAAGTGTTAAATATTGCTTATATGAAAAAGATTTCGGAAAAAGAATTACTATAAAAGTAAAAGTACGGGACAAAGTGAAAAAAAATTGAGGTGAAGATTTTCTAGGAAAAATGTATAAAAAACTGAACAATTGAGTACAGTAGTTAAAAGTTTAAATTTTAATTACAAACGAATATTTGAATATTTTTTCTAATTAAGATAGTTGAGTAGTTACGATTTTATATATTAATTATAAACAAATATTCGAATAATCTTTTCTAATTAGGACAATTGAGTGGTTACAAGTTTGAACTTGTAATTATTAAGAGACATCATAATGACAAATCGGGAGTTTCGAGAATTCTGACAACCAACAATGTAAGCTATATGTATATGTGATTGTAATAGAGTCTGTTATATTTGTGTACTTATCCAATTGATGAACCACGTTAAATATGTGTTGCACTTTATTATTCATTGTTATTTTGAGATGTGATGCGCAAAGAGATTAATTACCTAATTAGTGAAATCATAGTTAGGTGCTTTTAACCCTAACAGTGAGCCTGTGACTAAATGTGCAAGAGATCCTTCAGTCTATGTTAGAAGATATGTTTCCCAAGTTGCATGATCTTGCCCTTTCCGCTTCCAATGTGGAACTTGGCCCTTGGGTTTGACGCAACCAACACTTGTCTTTCCATAGTATGTGTTTGCTCTTAATATTTAAACTATACTTACGGAACGGAAATGAGGATAGAAAGAAGATGAACTTTATTCTCTACTGACCGTTATCAATTTATTGTGTAATTTGTTGTAGTTTTATAGAATGACAATTTTACTAGGGCAGTTGGAGCTGTTGCTGCAATGTTTTCTCCACTCTGTTCGAATAACTCAGTTTTGATTGGAAGAAACTTTAGAAGATTATGCGAGACTCTACTTACTGTGGAAGAACGTGATCAGATTCTGTAGTATGCATACCGTGAGGGTGTTTGGCAAAGAATTTTTTAAAGAGATGTTTGAGCCCAAAAAGATAATTTTCTTGATAAGAAAATGTTTATTTTTGAAATGGTTGATTGTATTTCTTACCTAAACACTTTTATTCTTATTTTGCCACACAATTACTTTATTAATCTTTTTTCTCCTTCTTTTCCAAATCATCATACCTTTAAAGTTTACCGTAGACGATGTTGGACAACAAACTACTTTGTGTGTGTTTGATGATAAATATCTTGTTACTTAATGTTTTGAATAATATCTATTTATTCTTATCTAGTAAATATTTTAAATTAATATTATGGTTGTTTTGTTGATTAATAATTTAAAATTAGTGATAAATATGCAAGATGTTTTTCTTTTAATTTTGTTTAAAGAACTAAAAATTTAACTTATAATATGAAATTTAACAATTTTTATTTATTTGAATACTAAAAATTTTCAAATATGATTTTAATATTTAACCTATAATTGTAATTTTTATAATATATAATAATCATATACTAATTATTTTTAATTGAAGAAAAATTCATAAATTAATAATACTACATATAAGTGATCAAGCAAAATGTCATGTACTTTAATGTAATTTTACTTGATTAAAGAAATCACTTTCAGATGTTAGCTTATTTTACCCTACACTTTAATACAATCAGCTAATACAATCAACAACTAATACAATCGGCTGATCAAAACAAGTAATACAATCAACTATCAGCTAAAATCTAGGTTATTTACGATCATCTCTATGATTACCATCATCGACGAGGATTTTCTCCCCTACCACCCCCAAGAAAAAAACCCCTCTTCATCTTCAATCTTTTCCCCATCTCCCCATCATCGGGAGATGGGGAATAATTACTTTTCCGTTTATTATTTTTTTATTACATTGAATAAGTGTGATTCACATAATGAAATTGTTCTCAATTTGATCGGCTGAATCCATGATTTAGTTGTTCGTTGATGTTTTTGTTTCCGATTTGGTTGGACAGGTCGTGGTTTATGTTTGTTTATAGTTCTTGATTTGGTTGGACAGGTCGTGGATCGTATTTCCATTCGTGATCTATGATTTTCAAGGTGTTTATAGTTTGAATAACATAGATCGTGGTTTGGATCTAGTGGTGTTGCGGTTGTAGCAGATCCCCGATTGACACAGTGATTGATGCGGGAGACACTCCTCTCTGCTAAACAGTTGTGATGTTCGCGGTTGCAAAATAATATTTCCGAGGGTGGTATTACAGATTTTTATTTGATCTCTCTATTTGTAATAGTACAGACGGTATGAGTCTGTTTAACATATGATTTAGTTAGTCTTGTAATATGCTAGTTGATTAGATGTTGATTACACTTGTAATCGTTACTGGGCGTTTTTCGAGTAACATGAATGAATTTTTTAAAAATATCTAAGTTATTTACAGGGATATTATAGTCATTTTGATGAATGTTTATGCTATAAAGGAGTAAAATCACCGGCTATATTTAACATTACTCCTGAAATATCTAGGGCCATAATAGTAGCAAAGGCCCGCCAGTTAAGCGGAGTTTGGCCCACAACTAGTAGTAGCACAATTCGGGTCCAATCCCTCTCCGTCCAGATATTGTTTTGTCCGTTGAAGCACAAACGGTTTTTCTGCTGCAGAACGCGGCACGGAGTATTAGTGTGGACAGTTCCAATGCACAAATTCTAAAGCACACTATACAACTACTCTCAATGGCGCTCAGCAGTTGAGCCTCGACGCAACCGCAATAGAAGAAATGCCTCTCCGATTGCAGTTACAGTCGCCGCCGGTCTTCCCTTCCGTGCGCTCCGGCCATGTCTACCATCGGCGGACTCAAATAGGTAACAGTTTGACTCTAGTCTCGACGAAATTACCACTGAATTACCGTTATGCCGTTCACTTTGCTCCTTCCGCCCGCGTTATTGTCTCCGCCACGGCTTCTGCCGATGAGAGTGAAGGCGGGGAAAATGTGGAGTCTCCGGCGGCTTCGCTTGTTAGCAGCGACACCTCCATCATCTTAGCTGAAAGATCTTCCTCCGACTCCAAGGAGAGCCGCAAAGTGGTGCGACTGGCTTGGGAGAAGCTGGTCCGCTGGTCCCGCTCGCTGCGCTCTAAAGCTAAGACTGACGTTCTCGAGCGCACTAACAAGGTCGCTTCGTTTCCTTGCTGTTTGTATAATTTCCGTCTTTCATCTGTTGTTGAAATTCAACTGTTTATACTCCAACTGATTATTAATCTATATTACTATATCGTACTTTGTACCTTTAGAATTCAGTAGTTAATCCACGTAAAAAGGCCTCTTTCAATTGAGAATGTGAATATCTAACTAAATGTTTGATCATGTTCTGCAGAAACTAATATGATATTTTTCTTAAACTTTGAATTATGTTTTTATGAGCATTTAAAATTTACAGATGACTGTTTAAGAGTTGAACCTTCGTCGTAAATGACTATAACTAAAAAGTTGTATGTGAGGGAGCATGATCGTTTATGTGGAACGGAGGGGAGCATAAATTTTGTTTAGTATTAGAATATTAGCATACTTAGTGTATAATATGATGAATTAGTGTCAATATTGAAAACGCCGTGATTAAGTTGAACATGTGGCCTTTTCGGCTGTCTTGATTCAATGATATTTAGGTTTCTCACTTTTGTGTGGGTTGTCATTAGAATCAGTTTGAAGTTCATTTTTTAAGCTGCTTTTGTTATGTTTGGAATAGAAGGAAAGAAGAGTTTTGAGTTCTGCTGTTTGATATGAGTACACCCCTACATATGGACTTTAGGTGGTGGTGCTTGGAGGTGGATCTTTCGGCACAGCTATGGCTGCTCATGTAGCAGAAAGAAAGTCCCAACTAGAAGTCATTATGCTTGTACGAGATCCCCAAGTATGTGTGGATATCAATGTGAAGCACCACAATTAGTGAGTTGCCTCTCTTCATTCTAATATCTCTTACTTGTCTACTGCTGGGGGCAGTTGTATTTGTTCTGAGTACTAGAAATTCTGAGAGGCTCCTTTTTCTTTGATCTCAGTAAATACTTTCCGGAGCACCAGTTACCCGAGAATGTCATCGCAACAACTGATGCCAAAGCAGCTTTACTTAATGCAGATTTCTGCTTTCATGCCGTACCTGTGCAGGTACCTTCATCCACTTACACACCTGGTTGAATGTTTGTTTCTGCTTCATTTCCATTCTAGAGAAGATTGTAGACATTTACTTACTCTAATAGTCCAATGACCAAAAATTGCAAATACCATTTCAATCACAAAGTTCAGGATAATTGCATCACAATTGTCCCTTTTTGTTACATTGTGTACTGTAACTTCATTCCTATTTCTTCAACATTTTTGCTATGTACCGAGTACCTCCCTTGATTTCAGTTTAGCTCATCATTCCTGGAGGAGATTGCCACACATGTTGATCCAAGCTTACCTTTCATATCCCTCAGCAAGGGTTTGGAGCTGAATTCATTGAGAATGATGTCCCAAATAATCCCAAACTCTCTCAGAAATCCCCGCCAACCTGTTGTTGTCTTATCAGGGCCTTCATTTGCTCTTGAGTTGATGAAGAAATTGCCAACAGGTCAGTTAAATGCATGAAAAGTTATGCCTCTTGATGTTTTAGGCTTGTTTTAAATTTAATTAGTGAAGAATCCATGCATGTGCAGCTATGGTGGTTGCATCAAAAGACAAGAAGATGGCAAATGCAGTACAACAGCTTTTAGCTTCTAGAAATCTGAGAATCAATACTTCCAGGTTGTGACTTTGTTTAATCTTGACAGGCAACTTAGAGATGGTGTGGTCTGTTTGAGTTTCATAAATAATATGAGAGTCACAACCTAGATTTAATCTTTGTTACCTGGATGTTACAGTGACGTCACAGGGGTTGAAATTGCTGGTGCACTGAAAAATGTACTGGCTATAGCAGCTGGGATTGTGGAAGGATTAAATCTAGGAAACAACTCAATGGCAGCTCTTGTTTCACAAGGCTGCTCTGAGATACGTTGGTTGGCTACAAAGGTTACTAATGAGCTTACAAATTCTTGACCCGGTGATTGTCTGGTTATTTCTTTGTACATTGTCTGGTTTCATAAGAAGTTTGACCTTCTCATTAGGTTATGGCTGCCGTTTGGTCACTTACTAACAAGCGAAGTTTATTTTCCCAGAACTTGTTTTTTGCAGCCAAAATATTGATGTTTTTTGTGTGGATCGTGTGTCTTCATACTTGCTTGAACTATTACTTGGCTATATTTTTCAGTCTGCACTTGCTTTCATGCCTGAATACTGTTTGCATATTTTTAGCTAATTTACTTTTTGAAATGTCCATAACTATATTCTATTTTGAATGAAGATGGGTGCCAAATCAACGACACTAACTGGTTTATCAGGAACTGGAGACATCATGCTCACCTGTTTTGTGAATCTTTCAAGGAACAGAACAGTAGGGGTTCGGTTGGGTTCAGGGGAAAGTCTTGATGACATACTCAGTTCCATGAACCAGGTAACTGAGAATAATTTCTCTGAATGCTCACATTTTGTACAGTGTTGATTTTTCTTTTTTGCTCACTTTTAACTCCGCAATGGTGTAGGTGGCTGAGGGTGTATCCACAGCTGGTGCCGTGATCACCCTGGCCCAGAAATACAAGGTAAAAATGCCAGTTTTGACAGCAGTAGCCCGTATTATCGACAATGAGCTGACTCCGACTAAAGCTGTTTATGAACTAATGAACCTCCCTCAGGTATATGCAATTGCCCGTACACCCCTAACTTTCCATGTTCTGTTAATACTCAACTTTAGCATTGTAACAAGTTTCTTTCCTTGTTGCAGGTGGAAGAAGTTTAAAAATCTGGATTTTCAAGAGGTTGCAAAATGTTACAGGCACATAAAAACCATTGTTGACCATTGTTGAGAAATGAGAAGTGATGATATACACCCTTTAAATGCATGTGGTGGATGATCCTGTGTATAAAGAACTAGTAGCAGCTTTTTTGTAAGAGGATGATATTGAACTTGTAGTTATAAAATCCCGAGGTTCCATTTTTAGAATGTGCATTTCATTTTAAAGTGTTCATTTCTCGACTCCACTTTTTAGCGTCATGTTTGTCCATTAATGGTGATATGTTGTACTTCAATCTGTTCAAATTCCGAAGCTTTTCGACTTCCTTGGTTAACTCCAGAATAAAGTTTCTAGTGAAACAAGGATGCCACAGGGAAGCCCTCCAGGTATGTGCCCAAGAAGAATCTTGTTTCCCGTTCAACATCTCCAGCTTCACATATCCTTCTCTCCTCAAAGCCTGCGGCTCGCTCTCGAACGCTCGCCGCGGAAATGTAATACATGCTGCAATCATCACCCTCGGTCTGCATTTCGACCCTTACATAGCTACTTCACTCGTTGATATGTACGTTAAATGTGGTGAGCTTTCTGATGCATTCAAGGTGTTTGATAATGTGTCTCACTCAGAGGCACTGGCTCAGGATGTCACTCTTTGGAACTCTATGATTGACGGGTTTCTCAAGTCTGGGCTTGTTAGAGAGGGCTTGGTTCAGTTCCGTCGAATGAAGCTTTCCGGTGTTGCTCCTGATGGATACTCCCTTTGCATCCTGCTTGGACAGTTGAATCGTGACCGCGGGAATGCTCGGAGTGGGAAGGAGATTCATGGGTATGTTGTTAGAAACTCGGTTTATGATAGTTTTGTTGTCACTGCCTTGATAGACATGTACTCCAAGTCCAATAGGCCAATGGATGCTTGGTGTGTTTTTGAGAGGCTAGAGCATGTGAATCGCACTATCGTTGTATGGAATGTGATGATCAACGGGTTTAATGAGAGCGGATTATGGAGAAAGAGCTTGCAACTGTACTCATCTGCCAAGAATGAGGGGTGCACACTTGTCTCAACTACACTTTCTAGTGCATTGGCTGCTGCTTCTCAATATGATTCCGGATCAGTTTTTGGTAAGCAGGTGCATTGTGATGTTATTAAACTAGGGTTTCAGGAGGAACCCTATGCTTGTACTTCTCTTCTTACCATGTATGCGAAGCTACGGCTGGTTAAGGATGCAGAGAAGGTCTTTCATTCAGTGGGAGCTAAGCAGGTTGAACTCTGCAACTCCATGATCTCAGCTTATGTCGACAATAACTGTGTCTGTGAGGCTTTGGACACGTATCGGCTGATGCGATCAAGTGGACCTCCTCCTGATTCACTCACACTGCTGGATATTCTAGTATGCTGCAATATGTTGGAACTGTACAATCTTGGGAGGACACTGCATGCAGAGATTGTTAAAAGGCCTATTGGAAACGGTGTTGCTCTCCAGAGTTCTCTTTTGACCATGTATTCAAAATGTGGGAACCTAGAATATGCCATGGATATTTTCAGCAGCATGGAGAAGAAGGATGTTATTGCATGGGGCTCCATTATAAAAGGCCATTGTCAATGCGAGAAGTTCAAGGAAGCTCTGGATTTGTTCCGAGAAATGGAGTCTAATGGTGTGGAACCTGATGCGGATATATTATCATCTGTGATAAACGCGTTGACAAGGATGGGAAATATGGATCTTGGTTTCTGTATCCATGGTGCTGTCATAAAGAGAGGACTGCAATCTGATGCCTATGTGGGCACTGCCCTTATGGACACTTACTCCAAATGTAGGCTGCCAGGTTCGATTGAACTTGTGTTTTCTGAGATTTTGCACAAGAATTTGGTTGTTTGGAACTCTTTGATTTCATGCTACTGTCAGAATGACCTAACAGATCTGTCAATCTGTCTGATTCCTCAAATGAGGCAGAATGGCTTGTATCCTGATTCTGTTTCGATCACCACTGTTCTTCTTTCCATCTCATCGGCTGCAGCATTTCTCAAGGGAAAGGCGATTCATTGCTACAAAATAAGACTTCATATCCCCGATGACATTCAGATGGAAAATGCACTCATTGACATGTACATGAAATGTGGATCCTTATCATATGCAGAGAATGTGTTCCAGAAAATGCTGCAAAGAAATTTAGTGACGTGGAATTCATTGATTTCTGGGTATGGATCTCACGGCGAGTGTCTGAAAGCTATCCACGCCTTCAACGAGATGAGAAGCTCGGGTATCATGCCAGATGAAGTGACATTTCTCTCCCTGATTTCTTCTTGCAATCATTCTGGTCTAGTCAATGAGGGCCTGGAAATATTTGAATCGATGAGGGTGTACAGTGTTGAGCCCAGAATGGAGCATTATGTTAACATGGTGGATCTTTTAGGTCGAGCTGGATTGCTGAACGATGCCTATGGTTTGATACAGAAGATGCCTATCGAGGCTGACCGGAGCGTGTGGCTCTGTCTACTGTCAGCCTGTCGAGTTCATCGTAATGTAGAGCTCGGGGAGATGGCTGCTCAGAATCTTCTGAAGGTGGATCCTAGCAGGGGAAGCAATTATGTTCAGCTGCTCAACTTGTATGTGGAAGCTGGTCTACAAGAAAAGGCAGCAAATGTGAGGGTTTCAATGAGGCACATGGGATTAAAGAAGGTTCCAGGATGCAGTTGGATTGAGATTAAGAACAAGACAGATGTTTTCTACTCAGGTGATTCAACCTCCAATGAGTCTGTTCAGATCTTTGAATCCCTGAAAAGTCTAAGCTGTAACATGAGAAAGACACAAGATTCGACCGATGCCGAGGAAGAATGTTGGGTGTAACTGTGAAAGAGATTAAAGTTTTGCCGAAGTTCTGTTGACTGTTGGTTTGAAACTGACAAAGCATAGTTGATTCAATTGGCAAGGAACATATCAGATTCATTTACAACAGAAATTCCAAGCACGATTGATAAAAGCTATAAAAAAATTGCATTACACATGTAGCAATATAATGTTTGGATCTGACAAATTTGCCTTGATCACTGTATGCTATATATATAATTATCATACATACAATTCAGCCGTGGGGCGGAAAATTCCCTCCAGTTCGATGTTTAAACCATTACAAGTTGAATTAAGACAGCTATAAACAATTCCTGATCAACCACTGGTCTTGACAAAATCAATCATCTCGGGCATATGGTGCACAAAAACTCACTTGATTCTGTGATGTTATCCCCTGTATTCATTCCAACGTGGATCACAGGCATAATTTTGCATACCGAGCTTGCAATCTACAGGCATTGCTCCCTTTTGTCCTCAAATTCTTCTGCTAGTCCAAATACATGACCACCTTTCTATCCAATTTTGTTGCGGAATCTCCAGAAACTTTTACCCCGCTGCTAGTCAGGGATAATCCTGCTTCTTCATCATCAGCTGTCTCTTCTGAGTAAGTATATCTGCATATCATACATAATATCATCAATAACTGTTTGTTCAAAAAAATAACTGGCCCAAACTTCCAGAAGAGAATGTGGGTTGGCAGTAGGCAGGAAAAAAAATTCACAAATTAGGAATCACAGGAGTTGACATTACTTGTAGGTACTTACAGCATATGACAACACTACAACCAGGTACATAAGCATAGTAACACTAGGGACAACTAAAATGCCATTGTGTCTGGCTGGGGCACATTACGATGCTATTAAACTTTGCTCTACAGGTTTATATAATCTATCGGCATTTCATTAGCTTGAAGCTAAAAGTAGGACACGTAAATCTTTATAAGATGAGTCAAGTTTGGTATTACATGGTGTCAAATGCTGCGGTTAACAGTGTTCACTAGTAAATTTCTGCAACTACCAAAATTTAGTGTTTACCTTGTAGGATTACGTGACGGTGCCCAAAGGATACAAATTACCATAAGTAGTGAGTAGGAAAGGAAAGTCCAAAACGCAGGGATAATCCAGGCTCTCCTCCAGTTTTCACTATAAGGATCATTGGCATTATAGTATAACTGAAACACAAAAGCCAAAGCATATTTACTTTCAGCCAGACAGAAATGAGAAGCCATAAACTTAAAATAAAAATAAAGATCCTGATTCCTTTTGCCATTTGAAACTTCCTAAGATGGTATATATCTATTGCAATAAAAGTGAACAGCAAGATTAGTTAAAATGTTTTTTAGTAGGTTGCACCATCATGACTTTCTTATTTTTAATTTCGCCAGCCAAGGCCTTTGGATTTTAGGGTAAAATAAACACTAAGGAAGGCAAGGCATTGTACCTCATATCCAATCCAAGCAACAGATAGCAGAACAGATACTGCTAAAGCATTTGTAAATTTTCGGTAGAGCTCAAGTTTGGCCATACTTCTTTTAACCTGATGTCATCAAAGCTGAAAACTTCAGTACAGGTAAAAAAAAAAGAAGATTTTATCCATGCTTTCACATTTTGGGTCAAAAGCAGAAAATTCATACGTTTTTGGCAAAATATCAAAATAAGGTTTGAGATACAAACCAAACTCATAGAACAACAGGTAACCGAAAGATTTTTTAAGCAATACAAAGATATTATATGCGTTAGCCTTAATTAGCACGAATATAGAGATACACAAGATATAGATTTCTTTTTCTTTAGGTTATGCATTACTCACTCAAGTTATGTTGCACAAAATAGAACATCAAGACAATACAAACATGTAGTGTTTCACCAGAAGAAATTGAAAAGCTGAAAACGACAACAGATGGCTGTAGCCTAATAGTTACAGTATCAAGGGAAAGTATCAAGGTTTCAATAAGCTTGGTACTTGGCAAATTAAAGTTCTCCATGCCACACAATTCCCTGAACACTGATTATACTAAACAGCTATACACAATCCATGTAAAAGATCCAAGGAAGTAGCTCTGCACCCGAACATCTCAGAAATAATGTGAATTATAAACCATCTAACAATCTAAATGAAGAAAATCATGTTTACTTTCAACATTTGCTAAAAGAAGAGATAAGCAGAAGCATGATAATTACCTGAAGTTTCTCTAAGCTTTTAGATAATGAAGAGAAGATCCAAAGGATAATTATGGCGTCCAACACTGCCACAGGAAGTACCAAAAACAGTCTTGCTTTTCCAGAAAAGTCACTGATATTTCCCAAATGCTCGACGAGCTCAAGGGCTTCTGAAGCCATGAAATATACTGCACCAAGAAGATAAACTTTTGTTTTCACAGCACCTAGGGTGGGCTGCATCACACCATAACCCATCGCAACAACCAGAAGAAGAAGCCGGGAGACGGTTTTCTTAATAGCACTGCAAGAAACAGCCCAAAGAGTAATTTCTACGGGCCTATAGCCAACAGCATTAAGATTTGAGTACTCAAAGTACCAAAGAGCCATTTCACACATTCCCAAACCGATCACTGCAGTAATATGGTAATGCAGTTGTATGACATCTTTCCAATACTTTACGAAAAGAAGAAACCAGAAAAGACCAAGGGAAAGATACGCCAGAGACATGAAGCCATAGAAAGTCATCAGCGGAGCCATCTTCCCAGGTAAATAACCATAGGGATTATGCCACACAGTTTTCCCACTGATCACCGTGCCCCTGAGCTCGGGATTGCAGAACATGAAATACAGATAGTACATCCCAGTTTTATTGATCTCTACAGTCTCAAGATTCATTGTGGCTTCTTCTGCTGTTCCTGCAAATGATACCTGAAACCTCTTTGGCCAGCCAGGGTTACCGGGATCTTGGCGAATGATGACCTCTCCTAGCTTGCAGGAGCCATCCTTAGCAAGAGCAGGAGTACAGCATATAGCTTCAGAGTTGAGATAGGATCCTCCAATCTTATCCCTGTCTTTCACCTCCACAAGTATGGCTTCCACAACTCCAGTACTCGGCTGCATTTCATTCTGCTTGTGTGCAGCTTCCTTTGTTCTTCTAACAGAGATGGAGTCAAACCTGAAAGAACATGGTACATTTTTTATTCAGCTCAAATTGTTATCACTCCCACAAAAAACACAACAAAAATACAACTTTGTTCAAATGATTGCTCAAGTATGGCTTCATATCTTTTTTGACAAGCAAGGAATCCAAATGATAGCTCAGAAAATGGAATCCAAAAAAGGGAAGAAAATTGACCTTATGAAAGACTTGCCATCGAGGGGATTAACGGTGTCATCATCAGAAGCGTTTTTGGGGGCATCACTGAGGACATTGGAGGCATAAAGACCTTCATTGCCACCGAGGAAGAAGAAAGAATTGTACTGAGGAATGAATGCGGCGTTCCTGTACTCGTGGATCGAACCTTTGACTAAGACAGTGGAAAGCAAGAGCAGGGAAAACCCCAGCAAAGCCCCAAATCCCTTGTTCATCATTCAAGTTGGCGCATCCCTCAGATCAAACTAATTGATTTTCTTCTGCGTGGAATCGGAATCAGCGGATGACTTGGTACTATCAACTATGTGTGCTCGAATTTCCCAGTTTGGAGGGTATTGTCAAACAATACAGTTTTTGATTTAATTTTTCCCCCTTTTCCCCAATTTGGAAAGGGGTGATGCTGGTAATACTGGGTTACAAATTTCTGGTGAAAAATATTAATACCCTTCAGCAATGTAAATGGATCATGGATATAATGTTAGGCTCTGTTTGATAAATTGACTTGTATTTTTTTATATAAATTTGATATTGTAAAAAGGATAATAAAAATACGGTAAAAATTCAAGAAATTCAAAAACACATTTATTAGGTTTGTTTTGTATTTCTACGGAATTAGATTAAAATTATTCTTGAATCTTAGAATTTTGTTTATGCTAAATATTTTGGAAGGAGACTTGTTTGAATCAATGCCATTTCTCACGTAAAAAATAAACACGGAGTTACCCATGAACTTATCTAAAAGAGAAAAGTGTATGTGTACAACTCGGTTCTCTATTAAGTGTTCATGTACCTCTTAGTTTTTAAAAAAGTGCTCTAGTGTCCTTGAACTAACATTGACTTTGTAAAAAAAATCATACATATGAAAACTCTAATATGCATCGTATGTATAATTTCAAGTCACATAATAGTTGGAAATGCATATTTGAATTGCCGAAAAGAGCTTTCAGATGTACGATTTACAAAGTCAATGTCAGTCCAGGGGTACCAAAACACTTTTCAAAAACTCAGGAGTACATGAATACTAAGCAAAAAACTCATGGGTATACATGCCCTTTTCTCTACTCCTTAGTCCTTATTAAGAAATGAACATTGTGGGGTTTTAGGAACCACTTCTTAATAAGGAATTGCTCTTTACTTATTAGGAGTTGTTACATTTTTTCTTGCGTTTGACCAACCAGTATGTGCATGTTATTTCATATTTTTTGTTATATATTTTTAAAATAATTATATATAAACTGTAAGAAGTGTTTCTTAGAATATTTTATCATTATTAATAGCTGACTCTTATCTTATTATTATCAAGATTTAAAATATGGCAACATAAGAAGTGATTCTTAATCCACTACTATTGTGGAAGCCTCAGAAAAGTGCGAGCTTCTCAATATCACTGACTCAAAAAGCCAAACTTCAATGTCAACACTAGTGACCCAATATTAATGCCAGCAACCCAACTTCAATGCCGATGATCCAAACTCATTGTCATCTGATGTCACCATCACAAGCTCGTCGTTGCCATTAACCTCATAGTTGCACCACCATCAAATTCACACAACATCTCACCAACAGACCTTAATACACTTCTCAAGAACGGTTATTCCCCTAGGCTTATTCATAACTTATTAATATTATAGTAATGTAATATTCATAAACCTTAGAGGACTAATAATCTATTGTTGGTATAATATTCATTAACTTATCTATATTACAAACACAGGGATGTTATTAGGGACATGACCTTGGTTGGAGACTTGAAGTTAATGGGGGACAAAAGGTGATAATGCTCGCCCGCGGCGCCCGACACCACATGCATCAGTGAGGAGTTAATGAGTATTTCAGACTGAAGCTAATAAATATCATATCATTGCTTGAAACACGGGCTCTTAAGCACTTGCCACAATCTGCAAAGCAAAACGTAAATTACTAGTCAATTTCAGATGAAACAGAGACAGCAGCCTACAAGAATCATGATGCTGAATTTTCAAAGAAACAAGTTGAATTATCTTTTTGCTTGACCCAAGCTTTAATGGCGGGGACCGACTGGCAACTCCCAACATGATTGATTAGGAGCTAGCATTTATGCTTCCAAGTTCCAATCAACCTTTTCTTCAAGCTCCCCAGCCAAAACAATCATGAATGAGACTTGAAGAGTTCCTTGACATGAAGCTTAAGCCGTTTCTGCTCCGCATGCTTGCATTTGCACTCTTATTCAGCCATGTCGGGTGTCAACCAGGTAAAACACGATAGCAAGATATGATCTAGATAATCCGAGCACAAACTAACCTTGTTTTACTGTGCAGGTTTCATAAGCATAGATTGTGGATTGGCGCTGGAATCAACCAACTATAACGACACCGAATCCGGCATCATCTACAGCAGCGATCAAAACTCTTACATTGACACAGGGGTGAATTCGAGCATAGACCCAAAGCTGAAAGAAAACTCCCTCCACCGCCATTTACAGACAGTCAGATATTTCCCTCAGGGCCAGCAGCAGGGAAACAGGAGCTGCTACAATCTCATTTCACTGCGGGCGGCGAACAAAAGGTATCTGATCAGGGCAACGTTTAGGTACGGCAACTACGACGGCCGGAATCAGCCGCCGAGGTTCCACCTTTATTTGGGGGTTGAGTTTTGGGACGCCGTCGAAATCAACGATTCAGCGTCGGTGTTCACGAAGGAGATCATTCACGTTCCACTCTCCAATTACCTTTATGTATGTCTCGTCGATACTGGCACCGGAACGCCGTTCATCTCCGCGCTGGAGCTCCGGCTGTTGAAGGGAGATGCCTACAAAACTCAGAATTCCGGCGAATCTCTAGTCTCTTACCATCGCTGGAATTTCGCTCCGGCGGATCCCACCGGATTTACCAGGTAAATTATCTGTTCATGAATTCGGTTTGCGCAATTTATCAAACACGTATTCAGCAAACTTTGAATTTGAATATGCTTTTCAGGTACCCGGACGACAAATACGATCGGCTGTGGCAGCCCTACGACTCCCCCGACGACTGGATTCCGTTGAATACAACAATGTCAGTGGCGGCGGACGACGATTACGCGGCACCGGAAACGGTGGCGCAAACCGCCGTGACACCACGGAACCCTAATGACTCATTGAGTTTCTCTTGGAAACCGGCTGATCCGAATTCGCTGTTCTACGTGTACTTCTACTTTGCGGAATTCGCAAGCTTGAGAAGCAGTGATTATCGAGGATTGTATATTAATCTGAATGATATCCGGTGGATGAATGACGCTGTGCTTCTCACTTATCTCTCTGTAAACACCATTTTTTCGAAGCGAGGAAATGCAAGGTCAAGTTTCAATTTCTCGCTCGTGGAGACAGCGAATTCGACGCTTCCTCCCATCATCAATGCTTTCGAGGCTTATAAGGTTAAGCAGCTGTTGCAGTCACAGACTGATGAAAATGATGGTATTTTTTGCGAATTCCAAATGATGAAAACACAAGATTTGCTTGGTTTGCTTACATGTTTTAATATGATTTTGTAGTTGTGGCAATTCTGTGTATCAAGAAAGCATATGGAGTGAAAAGAGATTGGCAAGGGGATCCTTGTTTGCCTGAAAACTTTACTTGGGATGGTCTTGGTTGCATCATCTCCGGTGGCGATAACAGCATTCCACCTAGGATCAATTTCCTGTATGTATGCTTACTACTGAAATTTCTCGGTAATCAAATGTCGAGTTTATAATTAGTTTGGTCAATTCTATTGCAGGAATATGTCCTCATTTGGCCTCAATGGTACTGTGTCTGCCTATTTCTCAAAACTCACCATCCTAGAAGTCCTGTGAGTTATATTCGTTTTGAGTTATGCTTCATTATGTTATAGGTACTAAGCAATCTAAACAGCATATGCATTTGATGTTGCACCAGGGATTTGTCAAATAATCACTTGACTGGATTCATACCAGATTTTCTTGCTGCAATGCCGAAATTGAAAATCCTGTAAGCTGCTGAAACAAACAATCACTGAGTGATATGCTATTCAGAATCAGTGAGTACAATCATCCTAAAATACTTCTGCATAGGTATCTATCCGGAAACAATTTCACAGGTCCGATTCCACAAAGTCTCCTTAACAAGGCAAACAGTGGCCTCCAATTAAGGTTTGACAGATTCATGACTTTTGTTTATAGATCTGTCTCTTTAATAGTTCATTCCAACTTAGCTCTTTTTCTTTGCAATGCATAGAGCTGATGAAAGTGAGTCTGGAACGCCTGATAAATGTGAAGCTGGCGAGTGTAAGAGTGGCAACAAGTCGAATAATTTAGTGATTCTAATGGCTGTCTGCCTGGCTGTATCGATATCAGTTGTCCTGGCTTCACTGATCTATGTATGGCGGTTTAGAAGGATGAAATCCAAAACCAAAGGTATAACTCTAGTAATGCCATTAATTTTCACCAATGTTTGGACATATATCTTTTGATCAGTACTTATATAGATATTGGTGATTCCAGTTGTAAAGTTGGGGTCCAACAAAAGAAGGGCATTTATGGAGACGAAAAAGAAGAAGTTTAGCTACTCAGATATCTATCAGATGACAAATAACTTTCAAAGGATCATCGGAAAAGGCGGCTTTGGAACAGTGTACCATGGTACCACAGCAGATGGCAAAGAAGTTGCTGTCAAGCTACTCTCTCAGGCTTCTACCCAGGGGTACAACGAGTTTCAGACTGAGGTAACCGAATTTGACGATTTCTCAGCATATCAGTTTTGAAAAATAAGCATGACCTAACTTGCAGGCTGAGCTGCTAACAAGAGTTCATCATTGTAAGTTGACAATAATGGTCGGATATTGCTACGAAGACTCCCATATGGCGCTTGTCTACGAGTACATGGCTGGTGGAAACTTAAGAGAGAACCTTTCAGGTATGCAATGACTAAATGTTTACTTTATTTTCCTGCAAATCGCCTTTAGTATGCGTATCACAAGCATTGTGAAGGTGCAGAATCAATGTTGTAACTTTGTTCGTGCAGTGTAAGAATTGCTTACTATAAGATGGTCTTTCGTTTAGGTAATGGCCATGTGCTGAGTTGGTCAGAAAGGCTTCACATTTTGCTGGATGCAGCACAAGGTCAAGATTCCATTTATTCAAGCCATTTTTATTTTACTTAGAGATGAACTGTTTTATAACTAACTTCAGTTTTTGGTGACTTTGCAGGACTGGACTATCTGCACAACGGTTGCAAACCGCCAATAATCCATAGAGACATAAAATGTACCAACATCTTATTGAACGAAAATCTTGAGGCAAAGTTGGCTGATTTTGGACTATCTCGAGCATTTACCATTGATGATGGCTCTTATGTGTCAACCAGAGTTGTCGGCACTCCAGGATACCTCGATCCAGAGTGAGTGAAATAGTAGAGTTACTTTCCAATTGTTGCAATCGCTCGATTTCGTGTGTTGACATGCATTTGATCCTAAGGTACTACGAGACGCAGAGGCTGCATGAGAAAAGTGATATCTACAGCTTTGGAGTGGTGATCCTAGAGCTGATCACATGCAGGCCGGTGATCTCCTGGAATGGTAAGAACAGGCACCATATAGTGCACTGGGTTGGCTATTTGCTCAACACTGGGGATGTTTCAAGTATTGTTGACCCGAAGTTGGAAGGTGTTTACGACGTGAACTCAGTTTGGAAAGCACTGGAAATAGCCATGGCGTGTACCTCCCCAACATCATTTGAAAGACCAGACACCGCTCATGTTTTAGCAGAGCTGAAAGATTGTTTGGAAGTCGAGAAAACGCATTCAGAAGGCCAGGAAACGGATGATGCTAGTTATAGTGTGCTCGAAGCAGACCCCGGCATTCTTGAAATCGAAATTGGGGCTAGGTAGATTCGAAGCCGATCCTTTAGTTTAGTTAATCTCATTTTGTATGTTGGTAAAATTACAAGTGTGTGTGCTAAGCAAAACGAATTGTGTATATTAATAGGTATGTCCATCCAATCAAACAGTAATGTTACAAAAACAATTGTGGAGTCTAACGGGAAGATTAAGGACATGAGCATTACTTCTCTATAACTATGTATAAGTTCAACTTCAACTCAGCTGCCGTACAGGGAAAGCCAAAACCGAAAATCTACAAATCCCATCCAGCTCCTAAGATTTCTTACATTCTAGTTTCAACATCTTGCTGTTCTTGTAAATATGTTTACAACGCTTCTTTATAGCCCTGGCCCAGACGATGTTCTATTTATCCTCTGAGCACCCAATTTGGGAGCAGCCTTGACTCGGCTTCTTGCAGATAAAGGCTTTGCAGTTGTGGAGGGAGCAGCGACTTCAATAGCTGCCCATGGATCACTCTCAGCCAAACCTAAAGAATCACTCGATTTAGAGGTGATATGCCTCGTTGAAGCTCTTGGTACTTGAGGTGCAACGGCACCCCTGGGGCGATCATGTAGTGCTTCACTACTTGTTGAAGTTCTTGGCAGTGGAGGAGCTGTGGCACCCCTATGTAGAGCTTCACTACTTTTAACAGGCCGCATCTGAGCTGCTTGAATATTTGAAAGACTGACAGAAGGTTTTGGATCTTCAAGACCTTCAAGAGGTTCTACATCATCCCACCCATTCTCCTCATTGTCAAGATCCACATCGATTCCATTTTCAACCTCTCCCCATCCATAATTTAATGATGGGAGATCAGCCTCGGGATCTGGTTGATTCACCGTAATACTACTTGAACTTGGGCTGACTGATGTTAGGCTTGTACCGTCTATCACTACAATGATCATTATGAAACATATTCAGATGCTGAATCGAAGTAAATTAAGACCACAAATGCATTCTTGAAACCATTATCTATTAGGTCAGATTTCAAACAGGATGAAACCATTAAGAGCATGTTTATCCCTCACCCAACCCAACCAAAAATTTCAATTAAATATTATATCTCTCATTTATATATTCAAAATTTCAATCCAACCATATACTTTCTTTTCAATGATTTATCCATGACCCAACCTAACCAAACTTTATCTTTTATCTTTATATTACTTTAATATTATAATATCACTTAAAATTGTGTCAAGATTGGTCTCTATTTATAAAATATGAAAAATTCAATATATTGAAAATATTTATATTACCAAAAAATCAAAAATCAAAAATCAAAACGTAAAAGAAAGAGATAAATGCAGCGAGATTTTAAATAAAAGTGCATATGAAAATTATAAGATTGTACCAATGGACATATAACACGTGGCCTTACTATCATTAATTTGTTTAATTTAACCGACAAGGGAGGATCACTTTCACGGTTGTTTTGTAGACCAAAAACTCAAGAGGTTGGGCTGGGAGTTTTGCTTCTCAATTTGTTTAATAATAAATTTTGGTGACTTTTGCAAGGTGACCTTTGCGATAAACATGCCTTAAGATGGTTGCAGCTTCCATTGAAATCTTCACTCACAAAAAATTATACAGAATAAACTAGCCAGAGTTCTGACCTGAGGAATTATTCATAGAACTGTGGGGTGCACTGGATTTTGCAGGGGAATCATGAATTGGTTCACCAGGTTTTCCTTTTGAAGTCAAGGAGCTCATTGCCCATCTGCACAATAGTGTTGCGACTGATTGTTAACTCAAAGTTCATGAATAGCATATATAAATACAACAAACAAACGATTCTGCATGAACACGAGTCAAATATACAAATGCACTGAAAATTTATTATACTAGTAAACAACATCTAAAGAGGATCTGGGATTGGGGTGTTCCCAATAACAACAAGCTATTTGAAACACCAGCCATCATAAAGTTATAACCCTCTACCAGTATGATAAGCCAAACTCTTAAATAAATAAACCTGCCACTTGATAACAAGGTCAAGCTATACATGGTCTACACCCAACCCACCCTCTGCTGAATTCCACCACTAAGCAATAAGTTCAAAACAAGCGACCACTTTATAATCTAATACCTAAGCCAATATTGAAGTACAAACATGGCCGAATGATTTAATGAAAAGTTACAGTTGCATACCCAATTAAACCTGCATTTCCCGGAAGATGGAAGTTTCCTGCACCTGCTGCACCTGTTGTCTCTCCAGCATTTGTCTATGAAAAACCAAAAGGCATAATGAGCACAGCCCCAGAGTCAACAAAACAAATGAAGCAATTAGATAAGATGGACAAATTATTAAGCCAGAGCCAATTATTCAAACCAGACTCTAAGTTCATGGACGAAACCAAATCAAAAGCATGCAATTGCCGTGGAAATTACAAAATGGAAAGAAAGTTAAATATTATGTTTCTCATACACCAATGTACACCTTAAAATCAGGTTTAGCCAGAGAAATATCTATGATTATCACTTCAGAGTACAAATTACAAATAAAAATAAGACTAAATATTCATCTACTCAGATGGTAAAGAAAGCATACAATAAGGTAACTCTTCCACTAATGTAGCCGTTGATAGACCCATGTAAACTGAAAAGAATGGAACAAACCTTCTCATGACTTTGCCTCACTAATTGTAGAAATTGCTCAACCGCTTGGAATGCCTTTGATTGAACTTCACTGCCCAAAAGACAGATTGATTGTGAAAAGGGGGGAACTGAATCACCGTATATTATTACTAATAGAAGCATGAAAAGGGGACATGAAAGATATTCCAGATGAGAGCCAATTGTGATGTAATCAATTGACACACATCACTCCAATTAGTTTTTCTAATAATTGCATAAACTTCACATGCTCACAAAAATCACTCTGTTCACTCCATTATATTCACTCTCAAGATTTTACTCAGAACTTTGGCAATTTAATCAATCCAATCCAATGGTTGTTAAGATTGATTGGATTGATTGATTGAATGGTCAAGATTTTGAGTTAAATCTTGAGTGAATATAATGGAGTGAACGGAACCCCTTTGATATAAATGGATCTTTTCTAATATGGTCGAACAATGACTACAACTGTCCACTGTCCAGACTCCAATATATAAGTCAACAACTTGCTATCAAGACAGGGTCAGCTGATTCTACTTGTATAAAGACGGCAATACATAAAAGAGATTTCTCTCTGTCCGAATTTCTAATGATTAAACAGGCCAGAAAGGAGGAAAATCTATTCATTATATTCAACCAGGTCGTTCAAGACAAAGAAATGAATGCAATACTTTCAGAAGGAAACTGCATACTACTACTATCTGCTAGCTTAAAACATTAGACTTTCCTTGATTGAGTGAGAGTGATGAAATGGTACCATTCACAGCATAGAGCATGAATACCTCATCACTGATATCAAAGAGTGCGTTAACAATTAAAGCTACTAAATAACATGAAGCTTGACATCATAAAAAAGATCTAAAAATTTTGAGCAACAAAATTAAAACCCCTCTGTGCTTGCATGATTGAAGTTCACTTTCCTAAATTTTTTGTCCTGGAAAAAGGGAGGGGGAGAGGGAGGAAGGTGGAGGCTTGGTGCAGTAGTAAAGTTATTGTTACATAATCTAAGGTCACAAATTTAAGGCGTGAAAAGAGTACAGGCATGTACAGGCTGTACATGTGGTCTTAATGGGAAGACAGCAGCTTCGATAGAACAAATATCAGAACTGGACATGACATGCTATAACTAAATAAAACAGCGGACAGAGCAAGAAAGGTCACCTGTCAGGATCAATGATCAGCACAACAAGATTAGGCAGAATCCTTGTTGCAATCTCAGTCACATCGTAATAAGAGCTTGTGGCACATAAAGCCATGATACCTGAAACGATAGAACTTCTGCCTAAGTACCAGGGAGAGCTAGGACATTGCGAAAATTATAATTCTCCCTTGTAAAGAGGAATTCTAAGAAGCACATCCAGAAAACCCCAGGGGGTTTATGATATTTAGTTATTTACCTGCTCCTCGGGCAGGTGAAAATGTGTCACGTAAAGCACGAGCAGTAAATGCATTTATCAACACTCTTTTCCTCATCTGCATTAACAACCAACCAAATCTTATAGCATTCAATCAAATTAGAAAAATGAATACTTCCATCAAGAAAATAAATCCCACAAAGAAGAATGAAAAAAGAAAGAAGCAATCCACTCCAAGTACTAAAGGGAAAAACAGCTACTTCAAGCATAAATTAACAATTATCGTAACTTGTAAGTTGATTAAAACCTGAATATTAACATTAAGATTATATCCATTCCAAGCATAAGAAAAAGTCAAAGAAATTTAAACTGACCCCTTCATTAAGATGACTTGCAATATTGCCAAGCAATATAGTGGTGTTTGTTCTTATTGCTGGTTCTTCATCAACCTGCACGGCTTCCTAAAGTCAGCTGAAGCCACAAACTAGATAGATACATATATGAAATTTTGAATATCGAGTGGATAGAAGTTGTATATTAAAAATCTTGACCTGCAGCTTTGAGAGATACTTCAACAATGAGCCTGTTATGGTTCGTTGAGAAAGCTGCATAGATTAGTCAAGTAGAAACATTAAACCAAAGTCGTGATAGGTTACAAATTATATTACCCGAACACACAAGGTATATTCATTAGCATAAATGGGTACAAATGGATATTTCTTATTAAAAAAACAGAGAGGCAGCCTAACAACTTTTCTAGAAAAAAAATGTTTAAGATTGCAAAACAATCATATCATATACAAACAGCAAAGGATAACCTTCCAATAAGTATCAGCTGACACCGATCCATGACAGGCGAATATAAAAGATCTCAGTGATAGGCATATAAAAGCAATACAACGTTTATTTCTGAAAACAAAAATGTTCTCCAATTAACCTGTACCAAAAGTTCATGCTTAAAACAGATCACCCTAAAAGAAGTGGACAAGTATGCGAACTTGATGTTTAAACCCAAAAAATTTGAATAAAAGGAATGCAAACTGTAAACATGTATAATACCTTTGGAGCTAGAACTAGCATAGATTTAAGGGTTAATTCCCTCAAAAAAGCAGATGTGTCGGAGAAGCCAGTTGCAACATGTTGATAAACCTGATTAAGAAAGCACGCAAGTGGTTTCAATTTCCGATTGATCTTAGTCAACTAATATCAAATGTCTATCATGAATAGGTTTGAAAATCATTCATGGCATACTTGCTCATCAACAATTTGAGAAGATAATGATTCACCAAATTGCTCTACGTGCTGCAATAAGCTGACCCGTATTGCCCGATCATTAGATGCAAACAATTTAACAACTGTTGGTACTACCTATTCAAAGAAAGAAATTACAATCAATCAGCAGACACATACTAACTGCAAATGCTGGTTGGATGGCTGAAAAACTTAAATGCAAGAGAACTAATCAATCAAAAAGGACCCATGATTATAACCTTGGAGCCAAATTCTTCAGCAGAGAGCCAAGAACCCATCTTAAGGAATGCTGTCAAAGCAGGTGCAGCAGCTGAGCCAAACTCTAAGGCTGATGCTAGCAAAGGAAGTAACTACAGTAGCAAGGAAAATGTCATAAACTTGATTAATGAAAAGCTAATAACAAGATCATAAATTTGGAGCATTCAGGAGAACCTTTTTCAAAACAATTTCACGAGGAAGTTGCTCTGCTAGACTTGGAAGTTTACGGAAGAAGGTGTCTTTTTCTACACTGTCCTTCAAATTAAGGATTTCCATGAAATGAATGGTCTCTAGCAACTTATTCTGGAAGTATTCTGCAATTGCAATTGAAACTTTGAAATTCTGAGAAAACAATAATCTATGGATACACAGAATAGACTTGCTGCAGTGAAGACAACATGCAACAGATTAAATAACAGAAAGAATGTTCAGTGAAGTAAAGCAAATTAATTACATAAGGGGAAGCCTCAGAAAAGACTTGGAATAAGACAACAAAGAGAGGCCAGTATATAATTTATTAATTAAAAATATTACATTGTGTTCCAGCCAAATATCATAGTGAGATAATCCCTGCAGACAACCACACATAATCAGATATCATTTTCCTTTCTTAGTTTGGGATTATGGTCGCAGGGCTAATTGTATATTATGAAAGACCCACTTTTTACTGGTTACACTCAGATAACTATGATCCAACCTAAACTTCAACTATCATCTAGCTACTGGAAAAAAAATCATACTCTAACAGCAGGCTTACATTTTCTTTCTGCTCATAAATACAAAACAGTTATTCACTCGTACATCATTCAAAAGTGTATTGGGGGGTGGGGGTGGGGTGGTGATGAATGCAGATGATACTGAAATATTTTTTAAAAAATATTTTTTTGAAAATGATGATACTGAAATATTGAAATAAAGTGTGATGCAATTAGGTTACAGGGTTAGTTGTGACTAACCACATTCTAGAAGCTTGGACGAATTTAATCTACGAGAGGGCACAGAACTCAGAAGCCGCTGATAATCTTGTTGTACAGACTGTGAGACAGAGAAATAAGAAGAGGAAATGAACAAGGAGTTAAAAGCCAATCAAAAGTAGGGGGGTCAGTAACTAGAAGTAAAAGCCAATCAACAGCAATGAGTAAAAACATAAAAGGACGTAAGGTATGCATCATATGAACATATATAAATTACCATGCACGTCGTCTGGGGATCATATATCATTTCATTTTATTCCCACCCTATTTATTATACTGTATATATATATCATAGTATGGCATCACATTGTGCCAATTCAGGAGTTTTTGTGGAAACAACCTCTCAACACTTACGTAAAGGGGTAAGGTTTGAAAAGATTCTACCCTCCCAAGACCCAATTTAGGATTAGGAAAGAGTAAGTACCGTATGTTTAGTTTATTATTACTTATAAATTACAAAGAGCATTAAAGAGCGTAGATGGCAGACAGTATTAAAATATAAAACAAGTACCTTCGGTATTGAAGCAACATTACGCAGTTCTTCCACCTTTACCAACTTCATACCAGAGAAAAGTTCGTATATAAAACAGCCTATTTCAAAAGAAGATCCAGAGAAGGAAACCAAACAAACTCCAATCAGAATCAGAAAAGTGGTGTATAACACAATATTCCATTATCATTAAAAAATGTAACAGAAATATCATTTTTTTTTAACTTTTCTTATTTAATCTACTCCACTTTCACAACCTTCACAAATAATACAATATATTGCAGAAAGAGCTTACCTAAACCCCAAGAATCAATGGACCAAGGTGGAGATTGTCTAATTAGTTTCCAGTCAGACTTTTGCAGCTCCAAAGGCTTGTATTGCGAAGCAACAAGCCACTCAAATTGCTATACCAAAATGTGAAAGTTAAGATACTTATCTCAGGTAAAACAAGTTTTTAAATATTGAGGAATTTCAAACAACACATAACTTCCTGGGTCACAAGTAAACAATTCAAAAGGACCACTTACTCGATACAAAACTTAGAGGTGGCATTTCCAGTCAGGTTCAGGTTGGTGGACCAACCATATTCTAAACCCTAACCTTACCCACCTTTTTACGCGGCTTATTTAATCAACCCATTAACCCACATCCACTAATTTTTCAGGTTGGCGGGTGAATATTAACCCTGACTGACCCAATTAATTAGAGGGATCATACAGGTTGACCCATTTGATCAATTTTTAAACCTAGTTAACCTCAAACATGACCCGCTAATTTTTCAAAAAAAAATCAATTTTACTCTTTCCAGCAAATCCTTCACCAGCTTAAATTTCTTTCCATTTAAATTCAGTTCTTAAACCTAGTGCAAATTTTGTCTCCAACACTTTCGGCTTTCCCCGAGTATATAACACAGCAATTTTCAACATGCGTACAGAAAGGCAGGGGTTCATCCGAGCTAGCCTTAATTGCAATTTGTCAATTAACCAAATACAGGAATTATAACATTTCAAACTCACATCACATAAGGAACAAAAAAATTATGTAAGCTATTTTATTTAGATAGATCCATTGCATACCAGCATTGGCCCAGTAGTTGCTTCATTATTCCCATCAAACTCTGACAGAACATCAAAAGCATGCAGCTTCCAGTCCAGAGTTTGAGTTACAACAACACTAGACATACAAACATTTCCATGAACCTGTAATACAATGAAATCAATTCAAAAGTTAATAGCCAAATATTTAATTCCGTATTATTATTTAGGAAATACCAGAAGCATTTGACTAAAAGCATCAGTAATCTAGAATGATTCATAATTCATGAACAAGGAATGTCTGCACATTTATATAAATGATGTATTAACTCCAATCGCCCAACTAACGATACTAAAAAGATAAGCATGCTCTGATTCTATTCACTCAATTAACAGCAAGATTTTTAAAATTAGCATGAGTGCAAATATGATAAACAGATTAGATATTTCATGAGGACAAAAGGTATAAATTTCACGCAAATCATTCTAACTTACACAGAGATATAAACTTAAAATGTAATCAATTAATGACATAAAATTTCAGTGCACGTACTAATTTACAGTCATTATTCAAGAAGCTAACAGCTTTAGCTATCCGATGCAGCCCCCAAGCAAAATATTCATCTCTGCAACAAAAACAGTTGAGAATAGGTCAATTATTTCCACAGAATAAGGTATAGCAAATAACACTGAGAATATATAGATGCATCAATATTGATAGAGGACAGGAAATTTTCCTGCTAAGATAAGATAAATCACAGACAAGTATACAACATTCTAGCTTACATGTGAAAATTTAGAAAGGCGTCAAGTTAGTAACTATTATATAGAAGACAAGATATTTGCGTAACAAATAGCGCCATTATAACGGAGCACAATTTATTGATGAGCATATGAAAAACCATAATTACAAATACGATGAAACAAGTAAAAGACGTGATAGGAACGAAGTAACTGGAATAAATTCGTACCTTTGGGTACCTTTCAATCCTAATTCCTTGATCCTTTCAGACAAGGGCATAACAGGCTCAGTAACTATATAGATAGTAACCTTAGTTGTTGTACCATCAAAGGTTTCATTCTCAGTACTGTGAAGAAATGACAAAATATTTGGATGCCTAACCTGCGAGTGCAGTGAAAAGATATCTTAGATGGATTGTGTTGGTGTGAGGCAGACATGACACATAACATTGGTAAGGGGCAAGATAATCAGTAGATGTGCTATCTCCAGGACCCCGACCTTTAATAATTTGTGAACCTTCTTGTCTAAGGGTACTACATCGTAAAAATATATTAACTGTTCACCCATACTCATATATTAACAATGTAAGAATGCATGAACTTATGAAGACACATATACATGCTCATAGACTACTCAGTGAAATGGAAGAGCTGACACTATAGCAATTGATCATGGCTTCTGCCTGGATATACTGTCACACAAGAAATAGACAGCCTAACTGAATAGAGCTTCTGCCTGGATAAACTGCCCAAATCAATAAGTAGGTACAAAGCCTTTATACTTTGGTATTAAATTAAAACCAAGAACAAACAAAAGAACATCAAAACATAAAATTAACTTCCAACTACGACACAGCACCAATATGATGCATACTAATAGGAAATGATTTTCTTTAAAGATGGTGAAGTCCATGAATATTAACTGATATTCCAAGCCACGCCAGCAAACTAGAATTACCACAAGAAGGATTGACTTAATGTTGGTTTAGACTTACTGTACGTAATCGTTTCACGCCATTGCGACCAGCAACCAAGTGGCCATCATTAGCATTGCTTCCTTGTAAAGAAAATATTGATACAGGGGCCCCATCATCCTGTTAAATGAATATGCATTTGCAAATGTAGAATCAGGAGATGAGATACATATAGCAGCAACTGTATCATAATGCTTATGTTCGTTGCAACATATATATACTATTTTACGTCTTTCCCCTTCTTTTTTTAGGTTAATTTCCTAGTTATCTAATTTCAAGACAGTTCAACTTCAACATGCATCTTAAGCAGATGGTCAAACCTGCTTGTTCTAATTTAGAATCTCCACACACTGTCTTTTTCGTTCATGCTCCTAAAGTAACCCGCCTTAGGGCTGTTTATAGAAATTTAGTTTCAAATTCAGTGATATATTACTATTAGACTGCTTCATTTGTTCCACCTATATAATTTCACTCATTTGCTTACATAACAGACCCTAAATATCAAAAACTAATACTCACATAGTTAATTTTGGCAAATCTTAACTTGTACTCTAATTACATAACATTTATAACAAATGGAACTCAATTATCAACTTGTATCATTATGCACCGCCCAAGAGGAACAGAAAATGGCGAAATTGAAAGGGATCATAGAACCATAACAGAAGAAAGTGAACATATGTAAAGAACAATTACCTTTGAAGTGCCACGGTAATGAACCCATGATCCCCAAGCAGAGGAGTAAGGCTCCCCGATGTTGTACGGCAGATCTTTGACGCCGGTGCCAGATCCGGCCACCACACCTTTCAGGAATTTAAACATCGCTCGCACGGAATTTCTCTCCGGGAGCTCGCCGGGAACAGAAGAACGTCACTAATAACGGGATCGGACAGAGAGTGTGGTGAATTATTTGGTAATTTGGCAACGTGATTTGATTGGGTGTTTCGCGCTGTATAACGAACGCATGGTACAAGTAACAAAGAGTAAAGATCTAGGCCTTTGGTCCATTTTGGTCCTTCAACAAATACCGAATTTTTTACATTTTTTAAGGGAAATTCTTTTTTTTTTAAGGGAAATTCTTGGGTTTAGTTTATAGAATTTACTTATTACTCCCTCCGTCCCCTTATAAATGTCTTACTGAAATAGCCAATTTTTTTCACACCATGTTTGACCATTAATAATTTATAATATAATAATATATAAATAATATATTTTCACATGAGATATCGTTAGAATCTTCGTATGATGTACTTTTTAAAAATCAAAATTATTTACTCTCATATTAAGTATAATGAAAGTTATTAATGGTCAAATATGGTGTGAAAAAAATTGACTATTTCAGTAGAACATTTATTTGGGGACGGAGGGAGTATGGCCTGTTTACCAGAGCTTATCCGTAGATCAGTTCAGTTCAGTTCAGTTCAGTGAAAATGCAATTTGATGAAATTAAGGTTAATTCAGTTATGCTGATTCCATTTTTCAATACATCAAGTTTCACTTTAGTTCAGTTCAATTCAGTTCAGTTCAGTTTAATTCAATTCAGTTCAATTCAGTTCAGTTCAGTTCAGTACATCAAGAAATAAGCTCTAGTAAACAGGGCCTATCTAGTAATAAGATGTCACATCAATTGTTTGAGTTGTTTTACTGTAAATATGATTGTGTTTATTGCATGAACCGTTAGATTAAATCAAACGGTCGTGGATTACATTCAATTAGCTGGACTATAGTCATTTCCTCTTTCTCAAATTTGCATATATAAATGACTAAATTCTTCTTCTTCTTTTTTGCACAACATTCGCCAAAAGGCCAAAGGGTAATTTTAATCCTCAACAATCAACCATTCGAATTTTTGCCCTAAGATAAAATGTTATTTTCAGACCTTTATTTACAAAGTGTTTTCATTAGTATTTCGTTAAATTTTACCATTGAAGTTAGTTGACTTCCGTTAATTTTATTATTAAAGGGAAAAAATACATCAAAAATAGAATTTTTGAATGATGTGAAATGACCATAATATCCCTAGTGATGGAATACATGATTGATGAAGGTAAAAAAAAAAATATCATGTGAAAACAAATTAAATGTGAAACTGATAATCAAATGGTTGTGAAAGGGATTAAATAATCCCTCATGTCTGTCTTGAGTTTATGTTATGAACTGGAAATTAAAGCTGATATGATACATCATGTTTTTAGAATATGCAACTTTGTTGCTGATTTTGCCTCTAAAATAAGCTCTAAGTCTCTTCTCTCTTGCATACTGAATATCCTAGAAGCCCAGGTACAACTTAGAGGATTTATTGACCTAGATAGATAGCATAGAATTACCCTATGTTACCATGCATAGCATATTCTCATTAACTCTCACATTATTGTGTGTACAGCATCCAACTGGACATGGAACATATTAATACCGCTCTTCTAATTTTGATTTGTAGGCTGGACATGGAGCAATTCCAAAGGTGGAGGTGCAACGAATAATCTAGCTTCACACTAGTGGAGAAAATGAAGATCCATGTTTTCACCATTATGCTTTGGAGACCAGAATAACCATGATCAAGACAGCTCATTCCCAGGTAGCAATTACGTAGTTGTTGTTCAATGGTTCTCTATGTCAATTATGTAATGGCCGGAATTGGAACACAGTCTTTTCTTCATTAAGTGGCAGAATTGTGTTTCGACTTGTCGATCACTAAGTTGTTCCTTGATTTGAGAATAACAATGTTTTCTTGCACCAATTATTTTGGCCATTCTTGTATTGTTAGGTTCATTTAGCCTAGTTTTTGAAAACTTACTATTTTAATTGATTGTATTTAACAGCTTGTATCTATGTAGTACTAAACTTAAGCCTTTTATGCCATTTATTCATTGGTTTGAGAGCCTAATAAACTTCCTCCCACCGTCGTGTGATTTTAAAACTTTTAAAAAAAATCTAGTATGTTTTATGACTCATCAATTAAGCATGCATAGCTCAAGACCCTGGTACCTACTTAAACATCAAAGTGTCTTCAGTTAAGGTTTTTATTTTTACAGGCAACCCGATGATTAATTTGACGTACAAAGAAGGCGGTCAAGTCTATCGATCCATTGGTGTCTCAACATAGCAGATGGCAATCGCCGTGTGTGCTGGTTTTACATGAACAGTGATATGTTTCGAAACTGGAAATCAATCTAAAGTGAGTTGTTCCAGTTTGTTCATGCGTGATTATGAATATGGTTATGGAATTTGTTTCGGAACTTGCGATGAAAAAACTTATACTTTTCATCCCCTTGATAAAGAAAAAAAATTTATACGTATTTAGGTCATGTTTGCTTTGAAAAATCTATTGAAATATTTTTTACTTAGCACAATTACTTAGTTGTTTGTCATGTTCAGTTTTGCATGCATATTGATGATATGACATGAAAAGTAGGAATAGAAATGTAAAGACACGTCAATTGTTTATGCTATTCGGTTGCGGAATGCACCTACGTCTGTGGGGCCATGCCCAGACCTTAAATATTTCACTAAGTAGTAGCCAAGATCAAGTACACTATTATAACGTGTTCACTTATCTTCTACTTCTATCTCTGAAATTGCAAGATCCCCTTGATGCCGATCGACCTGACTAGGATCCCCCAATCAACTTCGTCGGATAACCTCCTCCTGAGATATTAAGGCCGGTGGCTCTTGTCTGGTGTCTAACCCAAAAGATAGCAAATACGTTGCTGGACTGCGTGCAGCTCAGAATGTAGTTAACCTGAATGCAGGTGAACTTCTTGTGATTGCGTCTAAAAACTTTGAAGCGGATGTGTCCCAATTCATAGTTCTGGTTGGTGAGACTTCATCAATCTACATCTCACCACTTCGACTCAAACTTTAATTCTGTATCTTGCCCGGAATGCATAGAGTGTTAGAGTCCAACGCACATAATCCAATCTCCTCGAATCATGCAAAAATATTCCTTGTAACAAACTTTCAAATGTTCCTGCAATCTGATTCAAACTTCGGATCGTCTGGAATCTTCATTTAAACGAATGAATCCTTGTTGGACGCAACTATGACTGTAATTTGGCTGCATAAATAACAAAGATTCCGTCGAAATAATAACTCTCGAAATAGCCAAAGTCAAGTTTTCCTGAAATGCTGCAACTCTAACTTTCATGTATAGTGTTATTACATGACGATGTTATAACACGGTCTCCACAAAATTGCCAATCAAACGCTAGTGCTTACATGCTTCAACTTATTTTTTTGCTGAATTGAACTGAACTGGATTGAATTGAAACTGAAATAAAAAGAAGTATGACTTAATTAACTTAAATTTCATCAAATTATATTTTCACTGAATTGAACTGAACTGAAATAAATTGAATTGAAATAAACTGTAGAAAAACTCTGACCAACAAGGGCTTAATATAAATAAATTTTCTTTATCATACCCTTAATCACGATTTTAGTTTTATTCGTTGGTTACAAATTGCAAAAATCCCCAAAAAGCATACTTCTATTGTTAGACTTACTATTTCAAACATTGTACTAGTCCTAGTTCGATTAAAAAATTGGAAAATTACATTTCAAAATGAACATGATATATTGGAGAAACCAGGTAAAAAGTAAAATTTAGGTTCAAAACAATGGAAATACTCCTGCTTAAACTTGTCGGGAAACACGGAAAAGTCGCCTACGCGTGAAAGCCTGAAAGGAACTGAAGTCCTCGCATGTTCTCATCTCATGGACTTAAAATTGCTTCCCAGTTCCCATTCATAAAGTCTAAATACTTTAATTAATCGGATTCAATTCAGGGAACATGAAGATCACGTATACTAGAAGATTCATCATGTATCCTCTATTTAAATTAACTGCTTCATGTAATGCACATGCAAAATCACATTTTATATGCAATTTTTTAAGTGGTCTCTTGTGATTTTTTATGAAGCTCTCTTACCGTAAATCCGTGCAAGAACAAAATAAAATCAAGAGAGGCCCCTTAACGTTTATCAAAATACAGGTTTGGCTCTATCGAATTTTCATGTCAAAATTGCCCACAACCTTCGGTTTTTGCTTCATTTTGGCTCCCTATGCCTAACTTGGCCGTTAACTCTTTAAAAATCGTTAAATATTAGGGGTATAATGGTAATTTAAACTTTATTTAAGTTAAAAAAAAATGCTAGTAATTGGGTCTCTCAAAATTATAGACAAAGCTCCTACCACTATTCCAAAAGCCATTCATGTTTACTTACTAACTACATTTATTTTAACTCTTAACCTCTGCATATCTTCCCACCATGGAATTAATTAATACTCGTGTTCACTAAGGCCCTGTTTGCCAGAACTTATCTGTAGATCAGTTCAGTTCAGTTCAGTTCAGTTCAGTTCAGTGAAAATGTAATTGATGAAATTCAGGTTAATTCAGTTATGCTGATTCCATTTTTCAATACATCATTTTTACTTCAGTTCAGTTCAGTTCAATTCAGTTCAGTTCAGTACATGGTGTAAATAAACTCTAGCAAACAGGGCCTAATTTGATCAATTAATTAAAGAAAGTTATTAACAAATAAAAAACTATTTTGTGCTGAAATTTTTTAAAAAAGCAAAGACATAAAAAAATATAATTAATTTAAATTGGAGAATTCCATATGCTTACTTCCTCCGTATGAACCGCTGAAGACGATAACCGGAAAATTTTGAGCCGACAGTTTTTGCTTGACATGAATCAGAATTTCAGCATAATAAGCCAAAGCTTGAGCCAAGTTGAAATTTTCTCTCCAACCGGGTTCGATTTTCCATAGAACCGATGCTGAAATCAAGTGCAGAGAAATTCAAATAGATGGCTTAGAATTGAAATAAATTTAGTCATTATAGAAACATGAATGGCTTGTGGCCTAGTGGAAGGAGCTTTGTCTCTAGTTTTGAGAGACCCATGTTCAAATCCAATTACAATCATTTTTTTTCAACTTAAATAAACTTGAAATTACTATTATACCCCTAATATTTAACGGTTTTTAAAGAGTTAACGGTCAACTTAGCCATAGGGGGACAAAATGAAGCAAAAACCGAAGGTTGGGGGCCATTTTGACATGAAAATTCGATAGGGGGCCAAACCGGTACTTTGAGAAACGTTACGGGGCCTCTATAAAATTCATTACTAAAATCAAAGCTGTAAAACAATGCTTGCTAGAATTTATTTATTTTTGAACCGAACTGAATTGAATTGAAATAAATTTAATTAACTGAAATGAACTGAACCGAAATAAATTTAACTAAAATGAACTGAACTGAAACAATGTTGAAATTTATTATATGTCATTGTAATCTATAGTAAATAAGTAACTTTTAATTTTAAAAAATTAAAATAAACTGAACTGGAAAAAATATAAATATATTTATCTGAACTTATTTTTTTATATATACCGAATTAAACAAAAAAATGTATAAATATGTTTAACTAAACTAAACCGATCTATTGAAAATATCTAGCAAATAAAGCTAACCATTTATTTCTCTTATTTTATGCAGTAGTTAAAATTAATGATACTATTTAGGAAAAGTCTTGGGAGTGACCGTCACTATATAGTGACCGGACTACATTATAAATAGTGCAATAAAGAAAATCAAGGAGGGACCAATTTGCAATTTTTAAAAATTAAAAAACAATCACGCGCTACAGTGTTTCCACGCGTGTACAATGTTTTTCTACTGTGCGCTACAGTGTACTTCAATGTTTGAAGTTAAAATGTCCATATTTTATGTTTCAAGTTAAAGTGTTCATGTTTCACGTTAAAACGTCCATGTTTTATGTTTTAACGTCCATGTTTTATGTTTTAAGTTAAAATGTTAATGTTTTATATTTCAAGTTAAAATGTTCATGTTTCAAGTTAAAGTGTTCATGTTTCACGTTAAAACGTCCATGTTTTATGTTTTAAGTTAAAATGTTTATGTTTTAATTTAAAATGTTCATGTTTTATATTTCAAGTTAAAGTGTCGTTAAAACGTCCATGTTTTATGTTTTAATTTAAAATATTTATGTTTTAACGTGAAACATGTACACTTTAACTTGAAACATAAAACATAAAACATGAACATTTTAACTTGAAACATAAAACATAAATATGAACATGTTTTAAGTTAAAGTGTCCATGTTTTAAGTTAAAGAGTCCATGTTTTAAGTTAAAGTGTTCATGTTTTAATTTAAAGTGTCCATGTTTTAAGTTAAAGTGTCCATGTTTTAAGTTAAAATGTCCATATTTTAAGTTAAAGTGTCCATATTTTAAGTTAAAGTGTTCATGTTTTACTGTAGCAAATCGGCACTGTAGCAAATCGATACTGTAGCGCGTGGCTTGATACAGTAGCGCGTGATTTTTTTAAAAATTTTGAAATTGCAAATTGGTCCCTCCATTTTTTTTAAACTTATATCCTATTTGCAATTTAATCCGGTTACTATATAGTGACCGTCACCCAAGAGACCAACTCTACTATTTAACTCTATGCAAAACCCGTACTACTCTTTTATGAAATTTATATGCATGCAACCTCATCCAAACTTATACCCTTCAAAAATTCTACCAATAATGACATCACTTAGGTACTCAGATATTATCAGTAGATCAGTTCAACTCAATTCAATTCAGTTCAGTAAAAATGTAATTTTATGAAATTTAGTTTAATTCAGTTATATTGATTCTTTTTTAATATATTAATTTTCACTTCAGTTTAGTTCAGTTCAATCCATTTCAGTTCAATACAACAAGAAATAAGTTCTGGTAAAAAGGCAATCTTACAAAAATGAAACATCCAATTCAGATTTAGAAAGAAGCCTAATTATAAGAATTTAAACTAAAAATAAAATCCACTTTAATCAAATTGACATACAAGAATATTCAATCTTTGTAGCTAGTGGTGTCAAACATTTTCCCAAACAATCCCCTACTCTTTTTAGTAAATTGCAAATATATGTTGGTGTTGATTTTGATTGATCAGTTGGATTTTGATCCGCGTGATTATTACTTTCGAACATATATGTACCATTTGATGGTTAATTTTGAAACCAACTCAACATAAATTTAAAAAGCGGTGGATGAGACCGTCTGAACAAATAATTTTTTATGAGTATAATTATGAGATTTGCTTGTGTTTGTAAATTTTATTTGTCCTTCTAATTTAATTAGTTCATTTATAATACTTAAATACAAAGTCTTAGGGTCAGACCGTTCTACCATAAGCTTATGTTAGGACGAATGATAGTTCATGTGTTTAATATATTTGTTCATGTGTTTCACAGTTTTGTTCATGTGTTTCACATTTTTGTTTGTTATAAGCTGGGTTCATGTGTTTAACAGATTTGTTCTTGTGTTTCACAATTTTGTAAATGAATTAACAAAGCTATGAAACGCATGAACAAATCCGTTAAACACATGAACTATCATTCGTCCTACCATAAGCTTATGGTAGGACGGTCTCACCCAAGACATTCTCGTATTTAAAACTTAATTAGGATTTAAAAAAAAAAAAAAACTTTTGTTAAAATGCTTGAAATTTCTATGCTTGGATTTGCACATAACCCATTGACGCGTTCATCTATCTATTTTTCTCAAGTCTTTGATTATGCTGTCTTCGATTTCCTGCCTAAGATTTTGAAAGTGAGGTGCTTGCATGAATGATTTGAACCAATAAATATATTTGTTAAATAAGATGGTATGATGGGGCCTTTATTAAATTACTGATCATTCTGTATCTACAAAATCAAACATTTCAAAAATTAATAAATAGTTTTGATAATTATACATTAACTAAGACATAACTAATTATCTATATTTATAGGGACACTTTTTTTTATATAGAAATTCATTCATGATATTGGGAAAACGCCCAGTAACGATTACAAGTGGAATCAACATCTAATCAACTAGCCTATTACAAGCTAACTAAATCATATGCTAACCAGACTCATACCATCTGTACTATTACAAATTGAGAGATCCAATAAAAAAGCTGTTATACCGCCCTCGGGGATATTATTATGCAACCGCGAACACCACAACCAGAGAGGAGCGTCTTCCGCATCAATCACTGCGTCAAGCGGGGATCTGCTACATCCGCAACACCACTAGATCCAAACCACGATCTATGTTCTTCAAACTGTAAACACCTTAAAAATCATAGATCACGAACGGAATACGATCCACGACCTGTCCAACCAGACCGGGAACAAAACATCGACGAACAACTAAATCATGGATTCAGCCAATCAAATCGAGAACAAATTCATTGTGTGAACCACACTTATTCAATGTAAGATTGAATCAATAAACAAAAAAACAACTGTTCTCATTTCCACATCTTCCATGATGGGAAGATGGGGAAAAGATTGAAGAAGAAGAGGTGTTTTTTTGTTCTGGGGGCAGGGTTTAGGAGAGGGGACTTATTATATTTGTAGGTACAATGGCATAGGATAATTGGGTCATACACGAGGTGAACATATACATCTCCAGTAATTAAAATATTTTTATAGTTTAAAAGGAGAGTGTTAGAAGTAAAACGATCTATACAAATGGTTTAACTGAGTAATCTAAACATATGGTAAATTCCTTTTTTTAAAACGTATATGGTAAATAATAAAAATGTACGGGGTTCGTAGTCGTAGATGCCGAACGGAGAGAAGTCTCTCATCATTTTCATAATGCATTAATACGAGAAAAATAAAATAACATTCAAGATATATTTCAAATATTCCTACTTAACCTAATTTCTTCCGCACTTTGACTGGAATTTTGTTTTTGCATACATGATATAAGCACGTAGTTAAAATACGCACTTAAACAAACACAATGAAATACGTATCCAGAAGGTCTTTCGTGGGAGTCAAATATTCAATTCCAACAACCCGTACGTACGTATCTAGGTTTTACTATGCGTAGAAAACCATTAGAAATTTAGAATATATTATCCAAACAACAAATCACATAAAAATGAAAGGAGAGGGATGTTTCATATTTGTATAATTTATTAATAGATAAATATTATACTATTCTCAATTGAGACTCTCAATTAATTTTACTGGATAATCATAATTAATAGGTAAAAGATCAGTTTTGAAAGTGAGAATCAGACACATGAAAGTAAAAAAATTAGTAATAATACATGGGATGACCGGTTTAATATATAAAAAAATTATATTTAATTTGAATGTGAGAAAATCACCATTTATTCATTGTTTTAAATAAGACGGGTCTCACATGAGTCATTCTTGTGGTAGCTAAACAACATAAGATCACTTACATTATCCCTTTTAATAACTGATGAAATAAAACAAAATTATGGAATTATAAAATCATTAAGGGAATTAATTCAAAATTATATAATTCACATTGAACATACACTAATTGATAACAATATTTTAGTTATTTTGGTGAGCCAAAATATTATTTAAACTAACCATTTTAATTTGACACTCCAATCATGCTAATTCTTTAAGCTAAATATATTTAATATTTTAATATCACTTTTTTGTGTCTCTCGCTAAAATTACAAATTAATTCTTAATAATGTGGTCTAATTCTAACTAAGTATTAAAATATTATAATCATAAAATATTTAGCTGCCCAAATAATTAAAAGATTTTTTAGCTACAACTTTAACTTTCGGTTGGATCTATGATATTTTTACTCTTCATTAATTAATTAAAATAGTGAAGGAGTATGATTTAGTAAGCCTCTTGAAATGCTCAACGACCATCACTATTCAGGTGAATGTTTAGAGATTTGACTTCGTTACGCTGTCTACTCAGTTCTCCTTCTCTTTATGTTATTAAATTTTTGTAGCAGTGATTGAGAATACATTAATTGATAACTAAATTCCATTTATTTTTGTGTACCAAAAAGTTATTTTAACTAACAATTTTAATTTGACACTCCAATCATGCTAGCTCTTTTAGCTAAAAATGATTATTATTTTAATGTTAATTTTTGTGGGTCTCACTAATTCTTAAAATATATATGTCCAATTCTTCTACTCCATCTATCCCATCTTAAGCTATAGAGGGAGAAAATCCAAGTATTTTTATCATGCTGTATAAAAGACAAGTGTCCCTTTTAACTTTTTGTAAATTCACCGAGCTCGGAACCTATAGTAGGACCTCCGCCATCTATATCTAATACCACTGGCCACACCATCGTCATCAGACCTGCAACTTCTCCACCAATCACCACCACAAACACTTACCCCAACAAAAACCAATTATCACCTACACATAGTCCTACAAAATCCCCCTCTGCTAGCACCTCGTTGACACCAAAAGGTCACCAATGCCTGTGATGATACTGGTTACCCATCTCTTAGGCAAATTCCAGACAATTTCCTTTACCACGTGAGAAGATCCACAAACATATGATCAAGAGGTACAAACACGTGGTATAATAATATCGGCCCAAAACTCACTTGGGCCCAAAGAGTGGCTCCCGGCCCAGTCCGAGAGGCGATGATTCTCCTGCCAAGCGGGCAGATCCGTCCAGGGAAGGAGAGAGGGAAAGCGACAAGCTAAAGTGGTCATCGCCCTTATCTTGTGAAGGATGTACCCTTATCTAAAGCGGGCACATCCGTCCAGGAAAGGAAACAGGAAAAGCGACAAGCTAAAGTGATCATCACCCTTATCTTGTGAAGGAATCCTCTACTATAAATACCAGCTCCAAATAGTGGATCAGGTATGTGACTTATATCTCTCAATTTTTTATTGATAGTTCTTTCGTACGTTTTCCCTACCTCCACTTTCCCCATCTCATCATCACACCGGAGCAGCTACCCATGGGTAGCCCCGGGGTCTGTTTTGCAGGTCTCCAGAAGACTTCCTCTGAAGGAGGCCCAGACCACTTGGAGTACCTGTGAGTTGAGTAGCATCAAATTGGCACGCCCAATGGGATCGACTTAGTTTCCACCTTCGTGAGATGGAACCAGTGCGGAGAGGGCCCAGAAGGCCACAGGAGAATGCCGTACCCCCGAGGAATAACCGCCCCTTCCCGGAAGACGAAATGACCCTCAGGTAGCTGCAAGCTGGGAGGAGACGCCGGCGAGAGGCAGGAGTGCCGTAGGACGGGCATGTGGAGACTGCCTCTGAGGGGACGGAGTCAGAGGAAGGAGACCGGGGGGACAAGAGGAGCCTGAACCCCCGGAAGGAGGGAACCCGACTCCCCAGGGTCCAGAGCCTCGGGCGGGCGAGCAACCGTTGGTCAGGACGGAGGAGTTGGTCACGTTGGATTTCATGAAGGCCAGTAAGGAATTATATCATCAGTGGATACTCTCCACCCAGGGTCCGGGAAGGAGTGAGATGGCAAACCAGGGACCCGGTCCCTCTCAGGAACCCCAGGGAGGTGATTGATTTAGACGGAGCTACGGAGATTACAGGGGCATGTAAGCTCTTCAACATTACCACCATCCTCCCCCCGAATTGCGGGACGGAGGAGGGAACTTTGGCAAGGAAGCAATCCATTCTGGCTCCACAACCACCCCCATACCACCCGGTCTCCAGCTGGGCGTTGGGACAGACAGGACACATCGGCCAGGGGGCCTTCCCACCTTATGTGTCGAATGGATTGCTTGGATCACATGCCTTGGGGATGTACAGGGGCCAAACCCACTATTCCCTGCCAATGTATGGAGTGACAGGGTTGAATTACGGGTATCCCGAGAGATATTACCGAGAAGACGACCGGATAAGGGGCTACCAGGTGGTGCAACAAGACCCAAACTCTCTGGAAGCCCGGTTGGATAAGTTGGTAGGGGATAAGGGGATGGTCACGGTAGGAAAGGATCTCCCGGAGGAGGTGAAGAGAGCATTGAAGGATCTCTTGGCTAGGTACCAGGGAGTCTTCTCTTGGAGCCCAGAAGATATGGTGGGGGTACTCCCTGATCGTTAGAGGTGAACAAGCTTAATATAAGTCCGACTACCAAGCCTATCAGGCAGAAGAAGAGGCCCATGGCACCGGAGAGGGCGGAATTCATAAGAAACGAGGTGCGGAAGTTGAAGAAGGCTAGAGTGGTGGAAGAAATCATCCACCCTGAGTGGATAGCCAACCCGATCTTGGTAAAAAAACATGACGGGAGCTGGCGTATGTGTATCAACTTTACAGACTTGAACAAGTGTTGCCCGAAGGATAGCTACCCTCTCCCCAACATGGACCAACTACCAGGGGAAATCGCGGGGTACCCAGTGTTGGCCTTTTTCGATGCACACAAGGGCTATCACCAGGTGCAGATGAAGGAGAGTGACAAGGCAAAAACTTCCTTCATCACGGATATGGGAACCTTCTGCTATAGGAAAATGCCATTTGGATTGAAGAATGCTGGGGCTACTTATCAGAGGATGGTGGACAAACTCTTTAAAGACCATGTGGGTCGAAACATTGAGGTCTATATGGACGACAAGGTGGTGAAGAGAAGGATATATGGAGCGTTCCTGAATGATCTGGAGGAGATGTTTGAAAAGCTGGTAAAAAGTGACCTAAAGCTAAACCCCTCGAAGAGTACCATAGGAGTAGGAGCGGGAAAGTTCCTGGGATTCATGGTGTCGAGCAGAAGAATCGATGTTAACCCGGAGAAGGTATAGGCCATAACCAGGATGACCTCCCCTAAGTCAGTAAAGGAGGTGCAGCTCCGATTGATCATGGGTCGGGTCTGGGCCGGGTCCAGTGATATTCGGACCCGACCCGTTAAAAAAAGTAAGACCCAAACCCGACCCATATCCGTTGGGTATGAAAAAATGAGATCTGGACCCAAATCCGATGGGTCCAAGGGTCTTAAATTGGTCCTTAACGTGTATAAAAATTTTGAAATAAAAATATCAAAATTTATTATCAATCTTTTTATATCAATCTTTTATATCAAATTTTATTATCAATCTTTTTTTTGAAAAATTATTTAGTACACATGTAAAAAATTAATGTAAAGTTAATAGTCTTTGATGGTTTACGATATAACATGGTTCAATCAAAAAATACAACAATATCATACCTAATAATCACAACAAAGATATAATAAGTGTAGGCAAACTGATCTCTTCAAAAAACCGAACACTTCACTTGCAACATCACTTTCTAGTCTGTGATCCAAATGAAAAATGAAAAATGAAATAAAATACCAAGTCAATCAAATATTCATATAATTCCAAGAACACATATTCAGAATATATCATTGTGATAGATTCCATGAGATTAGAAACAAAGATATTGGTACACACAAAACCTCATTCACACATATCAATAATGCACAAATTCGAAAGTAATTGCATAACAATCAGACAAAATTTATTTAGGTTTGTGGTAAGTGAGGAAATTTGAGGGATAAAAATTCGAATGGGTTTACTTATTATTTGCATTTCAATATACTTGTCATAATATTCTTAGTTGATGGGTCTTGGGTCGGGTCTAGGTCAGGTCAGGGTACTAATATTTAAGATCCGGACCCGACCCGTTTAGTAAAAATGAGATCCAGACCCGACCCAAACCCGATGGGTCTAAAAAACGGATCTAAACCCGACCCGATGGGTCTAAACCCGCAGGGTCTGGGTCTGGTCCTAGACCCATGATCATCCCTAGGTGCAGCGCGTGACAGGGTCTCTCGCGGCGCTCAATCGGTTCTTGTCAAAAGGAATGGAAAGACATCTACCGTTCTTTAGCATACTCCGGAAGGCCAAGGCATTCGAATGGTCGGAGGAGTGTGAGAGGTTCCAGAGTTTGAAGGAGCACCTTCGACATTTGCCAACCCTAAAGAAGCCAAACCCCGTGGAGGAGCTCGTGCTTTACATAGCTTCATCCCAGGAGGCAATCAGTGTCGTGCTGATAAAGGAAGAAGGAGGGAAGCAGCACCCGATATATTTTATCAGCAGGGCACTCCGGTGGCAGAAACCCGGTATACTGAATTGGAGCAGTTAGTCTTAGCACTAGTGCATACCTCGAGGATACTCAAGCCCTACTTCCAGGGCCATCCCATAGTGGTACTCACCAACTATCCGCTCAAGCAGGTCATGCTCAAACCCGAAGCCTCGGGAAGAATGATGAAGTGAGCCATAGAGCTGAGGGAGTACGAAATTCATTACGAGCCGATGAAGGCCATGAAGGGACATACTCTGGCCGACTTTCTGGTAGAATCGGAGGTGTACAATCAGAAGAGGAGAGCCCGAAAGTAAAGGAAACCCCAACCTGGAAGCTTTATGTAGATGGGTCCACGCACTCTGGTGGAAGCGGGGCGGAGATACTCCTGATTAGCCCGGAAGGGAATGAGTACCCCTATGCGATTCAATTCTCTTTTAAAACAACCAACAATGACGCTTTGATTGCGGGGCTGAGACTAGAAAAAGAGATGCAGATCAGGGCGTTGATAACACACAGTGATTCTCAGCTACTCAGGCATGTTTATGCCCCCTCAAGAAGCATGAATATGCCAAGAGGAAGCCCCGGCATTTGGCCACGCTCCGGGCCTGGAAAGGTAGAAAGAAATTTAAGGGACCCATGGGTAGTTCCCATCCGGATGCCCCGCTAGAAGGGACCCGGAGCTCTAATGAAGCCTGGGTGCCCGGAGTTGTAATTGGAATCATTTTGCTTAAATATTAAGAGTGGTTTCCAAGAATTCTATATTAAATAGTGGCAAAGTTACAACTGAGAAAGTATACAAATACAAGAAGATAACTATACTATCTAGTACAAAAAAATTGTCTATCTACGCTGTCATATCCATTTGGGGCCCGAGCCAGAGGCACCCTAAGGGTTACCCGGGCGGAAACCTCCCCCAAAGAATCGGGATGATAAGATGTCTTCGGCGATGCAGGCATCCGGGGCCTGGTTCCAGGCAAGTTCCTCTTTCAACTGCTCAGCCTCTTCTTCGTTAAGTTCGGGGATAGAGATAGACTACAGCCCCCTCCGGGAGTGGCCCTGCCAGACACATTTTTCTCACCCTGGAGGAGGTGGCAAATTTTTACTTAGGAAATGAGTCGATTACGCCTTTGCCATTCTCTTCTCGACTAATGCGAGCACCCTCTGCAGTCTTCATCCCTTTAGTAGTAATACCGGAAGCGGCGATATCCTCGACACGCCTAATCCTGCTGGCCACCTCGTTCGGGTCAAGAGACACAGACATATCCTCATATCGCTCATAAGCCAAGTCAACCTCCACCTGGGCAGGAACACAACGAAGGCTTGGGGGTAAGGTTCATCCTCTCCGGCAATTTTGCGGTACCACTCCACGGCATTTAGATATGCCCCAAGACAAGGGGCTCCTTCGCCAATCTCTCTGGGGTGGCCTCCATGCGCCACCATTCTAACCCCGATGGGGATATCTGTAAGGAGGGACACTCCAGCTAAACCTCTCTTAAGCCCAAAAAGGTGATAAGAAAGCCTGACGATCAACAGAGCATCCTGGAGGACCCTGTTTCGATAAGTAAGAGACCAGTTCTCTGTCTCGAGATCATTTATAAGCCTGCTTCCCGCGGTTTGTGTCTCGAGATTCCCGAGCTTCTCCTGCGCCCGCTCAAGCTCGCCCCAAACCATGCCTAAATCCTTGGAGGCCCAGTGCAGGGAATCATCGTGGAGAGCCTGAAGCTCAGCGATAGTTTATTGAGAATTTAAGTCCTCCGTCATAAAATCCGAAGCTAAGTTGAAGTAATGATTCAAGGACCACCCGAACTTGTTCTTGATCGCCTTTAGAAAAGACACTAAAGTCGGGACGGACCCAAACTCATCAAGGAAGAATCCTAGCCCTGCCTCGGACATAGCCCGGTCGGCCTGCTTGCCCCCGAATCTCCAGTGAGCTAACTTCCTTTGTAGGTAAGAACACTGGAGGCACCCGGGCCGAGGAAGGGCAAAGTAGGTACCCGAAAGAGAGTTAGGATGAAGAGATACATATGGGACCGGCCCTTGCGGAAGGAGTTCCCTCAAGTCGCGCCCACACTATAAAAAAAAGAATTTAATAGGTAGAACTTTCATTAATAATTATCAAAATAGGCACAAAGGTCAAGTTCTACATGAGACCCCCGGAGAGGCATAATAAAATGATAATTTAGAAATTAGTCTAGAAAAAAAAGGGACTATGATTATACATGATCCTCATCCGTATCTTCCTCCCGGGGGAGAGTGTGATCCGCTTCCAACCGCTGCTGCTCTGCATCCTTGATTGTAGCCGGTGACCAGAAATGGAGGACGTAGGGATGGACATCCACAATAGGCTCATCTTCAGGTCTCTTAGGGAACCCCACCCTCCGGGTCACCTTCTGAGATTGATATAACAGATCCTCATGGCCATCACCAAGGCCCACGCGGTAACCTTGCTTGGCATCATGAACAACTTGATACCCGAAGTTCTCCGGGACCATGCAGTACTCCATGTACCCATCAACCCAGTGCGGCGTCTCATGGACAACCCCGTAAGCATTGAACTCCTCCGGGCCAGGGTCGGGGTAAGAGGCCTCACCAATCTCAGGAAGGGTAGCCTTCCTGATGTCCGATGCAGAAGGAGCCCGGGATCCCATCTCCAGTGATTGCCATAATTGGGGCACTAGGCTCTTCATGTCGGCTTCCTGGAAGGCACGGAAGCGGTGATTTATAAGATCTGAGGCCTTGGGCCGATAGTAGGAGGCTTGGGCATCCAGGCGTGCAGGGCCCGACAGCCACTCCCGTAGCCGGCAGTATATCTCATGACAAGCATTAGCGCTTGCCGCAACGACGATCCCGTCCACTCTTTTCTCGAACTCTACCGAGCGGAACAGCTTCTGGGTTACAACATTCAGCACCTCAAGTTGGGCGCTCTTCTTCTCCTTCTTCAATAAGCTATACTTCTTTTCCACCTCAGCGAGCTTCTTTTGAGAAGACTCCATCTTGGCCTTTAGATTATCATACCCGGACAACTTCTCCCGGGCTTCGCAGAGATCCTTCTCCACCTGAGCAAAGAGCCCGGCACTATACTTCGTATAGGACTGATTCAGCGCCTGTACGAAGCTGGGGTTTCCCATAAGGGAATCGACGAAGGAAGTACTTTGAAAAGAAAGTCAAGATCAGATGGGGAAAACAGAAACAACTGGGAAGTAATACAAAAACAAATCTTGAAGAAATTTACCTCGTCCTTCTCCCTAGGAAGGATAGGTTGAGGAAGGGGAGGAGGAGGAGGAGGGGGAGCACCTTTAGACTGCTGGCGAGAGTGCGGAGGAGAACCTTCGAGGTTATCTAAAGAGGGTCGCTTAAAGCGAGAGCTAACTCCTGAACTGAAGTCCGGGTGGACAATAAAAGATTTGTGCCCCGGGTTGGAAGAAGACCCAGACGGGGTAGCTTGGGGCTGAGGAGTCGCCGGAGAAGAGGATGGCCCGGGGGGCTTCTGTTGACAAAGTCTCTGCTGGCGGGGCTTCTGCTGTTGATTAACCTGCGCCTTCCCGGAGGTAGATTCCACCTGCTGCTGTGGTGAAACCGTCTGCCTCACGCGAGCTACCTCCCTTTGTCTCTGATCTCCAGAGAGCCTTTCCTCATGAGTCATGTCGGTGTACTTGGATGGTTGAACTGAAACCAAAAACACACATAGTTAAAACCTAGAATCGTTTATAACATAAGGAAAAGTAAGAACTAAAGCCTTAAATAAGCACCTCCAGCAGCCATACAGCAGAGACCCGGGGGAGGGAGAATAAATCGGGAGGATATATTCCGCGAGGCCAGTAGTAACCCGCGTTCCCGGTCATGAAAAAATCGTCTATGTTTAGAAAGGTTAGGCGGAGTAGCCCATGGTCATTAGTTATGTCCAATGGGAGAGAAAACAACTGCTTTTTATCCTCAGGGGAGATGGTGGTGTTCCAGGAAGGCATGGGAGATACATTGGAGTCGCAGCTGAAAAAACCTTTTTGGGGATATCCTTTAGCGGACCGGGGTTTGCCTAGAAGAAAATATTTTACCCCATTCCGGACTGAGAATAAGAAGACCCCCGAGAAAGAAGAGTGAGAATAAAAGGACCGGAAAAGAAGAAGGCAAGGGGTGATGGCGCTGCGAGCACAGTCAAGAAGGAAAGCCATAATTAATACTACTCCGTTAGGATGTAGTTGGGCCGGGGGCATATTGTAAAAATCTAAAATATCGGTAAATAGAAGGGGGAAGAGGATGTAAAATCCAGATTTTGTTGGCTGCTTTGTGTAAGGTCATGTTGCAACATGACTGTTTTGGGCAGAAAAAGATAGAAAATTTCCAGAAGCTCAACGTAGGTTTTTAAAGAGGAAAGAGAATATTGTGCGCTTTTAATATGGAATGGATATATTTGTTTCACGATAATACAGTCCAAATCCATATTCAATTCAGATTTATTCATGGGATATTGTAGAGATTTAATTGGAAAAGGATTTTCTGCATTATTTTAGGAATTGGAGATTTTCTGAATTCCTTATTCCAAAGAGATTTTGTTTTAAACGTAGTTTAATTGGAATGGAATTCTACAGCCGTGGAGATGACTTAATTCACACGGCATTGAGCTATAGAAGGGACAATTAGCTGAGAGCCTGATTTACCGATCTTACGAGAGAAAAAATCCCATTCGGGGTTTACCTTAGGCCAGGCCAGAGCAGGGTCGTCGTAAATGGTTACTCATAACCAAAACACTTGGGACGTGTGTTAAAGCTCGGGTGGACAAGATCAGCCGCATCTCCTTAGGAACTTGTAGAGAGCGAACTACACAGTGGACCGGAGGTAATCATAGTAGCAGCTGCATAGGAGCGAGGACTATGCAGTGTGATAGGCTAGCGAGGAATTCGCCATTAGATTATAATAGACCGGATATATTTATTACTATCTAGTGAATGATTTTCCCACGGGCTACGGCCCCGCAGACGTAGGTGCGATGCACCGAACTGCGTGATCAGATTGCTGTGTTTTATGTTTTCTGCATTTACTGTTTTCACGTTGCAACGTCATCTTTCCGTCGCAAAACTAAAACATGTATATAAAATAGTGGATTGGTAGAATGGTGGAACTTTCAGGGGAGACTAAGGCCATACTGGAAATGGACCTTGGGAATACAGACGACCTCTCTCTCAGAGGCCCCTGGGGGAATTTTGGAAAGAGAAGCATTTAAGGGGAATGGAATGATAGAACGTCTAACTAGATCTAGGACAACTTTGTCCAGAGTAGGAGGATCCCCGGATACATCCAAGATCTGGATGTCCGAGGGCTTTACCCCCGATAAAGTTGAACCGCGAGGACCCTCTTCTCCGTCATCCTCTTTAGGGATACCAAGTCTAGAAAGTCCCAAATGCCCTCGATAAGACCTGGGGACATCTTAATTCAACATCCATAACCATCAAAGAACGGCAACAACGCCGGGAGGCTAGATCCAAATTCTTTCTGTGAAGAATTGAACCTCTGCCTTAATATTCAAGGTTTCCGATCAAACTGCCATTCCGATCCTTTCCCAATCTGTACCTTCTTTAAACTCCCACCACAATCCAAAGACGGAGGACGATGGAGGACCAATGGGCTCTCCCAGGGTGGGATTTGAATGCCTAATCGGGAGCAAACCTGCTCCCTCAGAGGGACCCGGCCCGGAGCAATGAGTTCCTGAGAAGTGTTGAGTGCCTCGGAAGAAGAACCCGAGAGGGACCCGGAGAAGAACAAATTATGTCGGATGGGGTCTTATAGCGGACCTCGTATTGGTTTTGAACCCCCTCAGTGTCCAGAGAAGAGTTGGTAAGGTGTTGAGAACTCATGGTGGAAGAAGAAGCGGAGCGACAGAGGAAGAGAAGCGAAGAAGAGGGAGGGCTAAAACTTACTTGGAGAGGAAATAGGGCGTCTGGAAAGTGCGGAGGAAGATTGTGAGAGGGTATCCAACTGCTTATATAGACAACAAGAAGGGGAAACGCCACCTCAAAAGGCGGAAAAGTAACCACTGCACGAGAAACAAGGTAATAACTGATCAGGAACAGGAAAGAGTGCCGCCAAAATTGGAGAACTGTGTGCTTGGGCCCTACCTATTGGGGAATACATTAAAGACCAATCCCCCGCAACATAAGAGCCCAGGCCATAGGTCTGGAGGGCTAGTGATAATACCGGCCCAAAGATCACTTGGGCCCAAATAGTGGGAGGTGATGGTTCTCCTGCGAAGCGGGCACATCCGTCCAGGGAAGGAGACAGGGAAAGCGATAAGTTAAAGTGGTCCTCACCCTTATCTTGTGAAGGAAGCCTCTACTATAAATATCAGCTCAAAATAGTGAATCAGGTATGTGACTTATATCTCTCTATTTCTTATTGAGAGTTCTTCCGTACGTTTTCCCTACTTCCACTTCCCCCATCTCATCATCACACCGGAGCAGCTACGTACCCCTAGGTAGCCCTGGGGTCTGTTTTGCAGGTCTCCAGAAGTCTTCCCTTAATAGCATCATGGTACAAGTCCTTGGATATATAGGACAAATTAGCGAGTCATGGAAGTGAATCATATACACCAAATCCTAAATTAAGGTGATAACTATAAATACCGGACTCAGTCAGCAGGAAAAGGTATGTTCTCTAACTTTAGATATTTTCAATTAGAGTTTTATTCCCCCCTTTCAATACTCGAAATCTCGTCATCACACCGGAGCTGCTACCCTTGGGTGGCTCTGGTGCTTTGTTTTGCAAGTTCGGACAAACATATTAAGCCTAGTCAAAGCCTCAACCGATTCCAAACATCCCTAGGATATCATTCCTAGTTCTAGGAAAACATTCTGATCCATAGACGCGACATCAGCCAGCATGTTCATCGCCACCGAAAAACCCATACCACTTCCAACACTTCCCATGCAGAATCCAAATCAAATCAAAACACCTCACAATCAAATACAACTAACACCTAATCAAACTCAACAAGTAACAATCCATTAAACAACAATAGAATTCAGATGAAAACAAAATCCATTGAAGATGGATCAACCAAAATGAGAATGAAAACCCAAAAGTTGAAGAACGGGAAATGCCATGTGGTGAGGATGTGTACACCGTAATTGGAGGAAACCGTAAAAGATTTAGGTAGAATTTCTAGAGAGAATGAGCATATTGGATTTGAGAAGGAAATGGATTAGAAAGAGGTGCACTGGAGGAGGAGGAGATACGGTGGAGAGAGAATTTTTTATTTAATTTAAAATATAGTGTGAATCAGGGATAATAAAGTCTCAAACAATCTGAAAGAGGGAAGTGTGCAACTTTGGCCGGGACAAAAAAGTGTGTAGTTTATACTGGGACATAGAGTATTTTAAAAGTTTTTCTAGAATTTAGATAGCTAACTACATTTAGCTACCCAAATAGTTAAAAAAATCTAGCCACAACTTTAACTCTCGAATGGGTGTGTTGTTTTTTACTATTCATTATAACTACTCTCTCCGTCCCAACTTAAACTACACAAAATTGACCTTTTCTGATTGAACAAATTTTTTTTACCATTAGTATCTTTATATATGTATAATCATATTCAATCAAACCACTCGTCTCATCCACACTGCCGCTGCACAAGAACTTAACAAGATGGAGAAGGTTGAACTGGTTTGAACTTGGAACAAAGAAGGCATGGAGGAGTCCCTACTATGTGACTAGGCTCTCTCTACTCCATGAGAAGTGGCAGGCTGGATTCCCATCCTACTTGAATGAGAAGGAGAAAATTCATGTGGATCTGTTTCTTCACTATGAGATTGGACTTGATGTAAGTGAGGCAGTTGAAGTCCTCAACTTGCTCTCCATCGATGACAAAGCGAAAGAAATGAAGGACTTTTCGGATGCTGAAGAAATGCTCATGTGTACTGCTATTTGCTTTGTGATAGGGCGTGTTATCCATCATCCACTCAGATTGAAGAACACCGCCGCACTGAAACATGACAATGGTTTGAAGAATAGTGAGTTGGTTGCAATATGCAACCCAACTAGCAACTATCTCTTTGTCCTAAGTGCCAGCAACTACTTTGTTGTCTGATTTCGCTATGTTTGACCATATTTCATTACTAATAATAGTTCAATTTAAATGTGGAAAATAATCAATTTTGACTTAATGAATAGTGACTTGTGCAGTTTAACCTGAAATAGAAGGAGTAATTAAAATAATGAAGGAGTATGATTTAGTTAGCCTCTTGAAAATGCTCAACGACCATCACGATCCGGGTAAATTTCTACAGATCTGTACTCGTCACGATATTTCTTTGGTTCTCCTTATCTTTATGTCATTAAATTTTTGCAGTGGTGTGATTCCTGGTGGATTGCAACGACAAAGCAGCTCTAGTGTGTTCATAGCACAGAAACTCCGCGGTGAGAAGTTATGTGATTATGGGCGGAACATAACAGTTTTGGTGTGACGCCAGGCGAAGCTTAACAGATCTAGTGTTAAGCTAACTTATGGTTTGTAGCTCAAGATTGTGGTTGGACTCTGGTGTGAAGTTTAGCAGTTACACCAGACGACACCGTTTTGCATTTATTGGCCCTTTCGTGTTTTATCGTTTAGTTAATCTTTCAGTTGCGTTTTGTACAGGCTACACAAGCCAAAGTACTTGTTGTTTTTCATTGGATTTTCCTCAATTATACGAACCAATTTTCTGCTTTCTCCCTGTTTTTATGAAATCATATTTTCTTCCTCCTTCTGAACTCTAAATCTACCATTTCCCTGAATTTCAATTCATTTGAATATAATTCTTCTTCCCTTCTCTGAATCTATCTTTTGTTTCTGAATTCATGTATTCTTCTTCCCCAAATGATCATACTCTCTTCTCTTCGAATCGAATTCTGTATTTCTTCACGGTATCAAAGCATTAGGTTGCTCGATTCTTCTTGTTTCTATCTTTTAAAGAAAAATGGATGGTTTGATAAAAATTTACAGTCACTGACTGTGAGGTTGCAGCTGCGGGCGAGGTTGCAAAGATGATGGAGCTGTTGGTGTTGAGATTTTGGTCGCAGTCATTAATGTTAGGCAATTTGGGTCGCTAGTACTAATATTGACGTTGTGTTGCCACGGCTGAAATTTGGTTGCAACAATGACATGGTTGGAAGATGAGAGGGAAAACGAGGAAGAATTGAGAGATTAATTTTGCAAAATAATTCTTATATTTACCATATATTCACATGAGTTATGAGATAGATTTTAAAAGAGACGATTTATGTATTCACATGTACAACTATGAATATTAATCTCCCAACATGAATTCTAAAAATGTATATATAATTGGTAGAATATAAGACCCACCGCCATGAGATACATAATGGGATCTTCAAAAGAGGAGAAAATTCTCGTTGAATTCAAAATATAGATTAAATTTAAAGTTTAATTTCAATGGAAACCGAGTCTTCTCGTAGACTCTCAAAAAAGAAGGACCAGACTCGGTCCTTTCCCATCTTCCTTCCTTAGCTACTTCCACTCACCGTGTCTTAAACTTTTAACTACTAAAACTTTGAACCCATTTTCTCCCATTTCCCGTCTAGAACTCAACCTAATTTCTCAAAAAAATTACAAGTCCTAACCATTTACAACACTAAATTTACACAAAATCAATAAAACAACACTATTCCATATGTTATAAGATGAAGAATCAAATATATAAATATTTATTTGGAAAAATACAATTATTTTGTGGTATAAAAGTTTATCAGGCCTGTACCTTTAACCGATTCTTAAATATTCGTTTTATAAGTTCGAATCAATGTATTCATGTTATTATCATTTTTTCTTAATTAAATTTTTGTTTGGTTCAGTTCACTTTATTTTGATCGAACTCTTTCTCCATGTGCATTTTTTTCAAAGTAAAACTTTTTCATGAGAAAAATGACCGTCATGTCATACTACCATATATAGGTCATGGAGAGAGCCACAGAATATATATACAAGTAGTAGTGGCCAAGAATAAAACATATATACTCATAATAAACAAATCCCATCCCATGCAACTTTGTTCGATAAAAACACCATGGACGAAACCATAACACTAATCTCCGACGGCTGTAGAATGGCGAAAATCCTCGAATCAGATCTCTCCGGCATCGCAAGCCAACCGGACCACCTTTTTGCCGCGTGCACTGAAATCATAACCGCCTTTACCAAAGCCAAGGACAACTTATCTCAAGCAAGGCTTATTAATCTTCAGCAGCAGCAGCATCGGTTGGACCCGGTTCAGGATTGGCTTCACCGGAGCCAGACGCCGGCCATGGATTTGGACCATGCCCAGCTTATGGTGGCGCCGGGGAGCAGCAGTGGTCACGAGATTCTCCGGTTGCCGGGAGATGGCAAGATGAAGGGGATAGTTATGGATGGTTCTGCAGCAAGCGGTACTTTAGCGGAGGTGGTTGCGCCGCTGCATCAAAGGGCGGCAGCAGCGCCTGGGAGTTCCGGCGCCGCTGCGAGAGGTGGCTCTGGTTCGTCGTCTGCACAACGGCAACGAAGAAGGTACGTTGGAAATTTCCCGGTTTTAGGAAAATGGCCATAAAGTCAGAGCACGTTTTTGCAAGGTTTCCGATGACGTAAATCTGAATTCACATTGATCTTCATTTTAATTAAGTGATTATTGATCATTTGGATTATGATTGGTTTTAACTAAGGTGGTCACTATTTATGGGACATAATAATAAATTGCGTTTACACTCAAGAAATGTAATATTCAATGATTCATGCAGCGTGAAACTTCCTAATTCCTATACATTCTTTGGAAATGTGTGTTGATGGTTTTCAATTTTTGTTTTCAATTAGCTAGAGTACTGTCAATCAAATTCCTTTATCGTTAGTTTTATTTAAAGAACCATTAAAATGCATTCGCATGATCCTATATACTCCCTCCGTCCCCTTATAAATGTCCTACTGAAATAATCAATTTTTTTCACACCATATTTGACCTTTAATAACTCATAATATATAAATAACATATATTCACATGAGATATCGTTAGAATCCTCGTATTATGTACTTTTTAAAAATCAAAATCATTTACTCTAATATTAAGTATAATGAAAGTTATTAATGGTAAAACATGGTGTCAAAAAAATTGACTATTTCAGTAGGACAATTATTTGGGGACGAAGGGAGTATATACTAATATTCCTCCGTGCATTTAAAAAATAAATTACATTTCCCTTTTATGATTAAAATAAAAACACACTTCATCTTAGCCATTTGTACATCATTGGTAAGAATATGATATTATAAGTGAATCAATATTTGCAGTGAAAGTTTAAAGTGATAAACGTAAATATGATAAGTTGATACATTTCAATTTTATGTAAAATTTTACACATTTTTTTGTGATGACATTGTTTCGTTAAGGATTATCGTTTAGTGATTACTCATTGTACTTGTATGATCAAGATTGATAAAATTTAACAAGATGGGAATTAATAGGGAATTGTATTGTTACCTACAACTAATTATACACCGTTTGTTTTAGCATAACAATTTTTGCATGCTTCATGTTTTTTTTTTTCATGTTTTTTAGCGTTATGTTTATTGCATGTAAAATAGAGAAATTTATTTGTTGGAAAACGTGTAGAGGTGATGCCGGTGGCGGTAGAAGGGTGGAGCGAGTGGCGGCACCGGAAATGGGGAACACGGAAATTCCACCGGAGGACGGTTTCACTTGGAGAAAATACGGCCAGAAAGCCATTCTTCATTCTAGGTTTCCCAGGTGCGTAGTATTAAAACTGAAGTAATTAAACCATATATTAATTATGGAAATTGAAAATAATAATTTTATAGTTAGATTTCATACAAAAAAGACCTTTTCAACAGCAAGAATTCGTCTAACGGATTATTTGACTCCCTCAAAACCAAATGAGTAAAGCTTTTGAATTCGTCGTCTAATTCATAGTACAAGTACGTACTTGAAATCTCTGGTTCTAAGTAAACGTAGTTGAAATCTGTCTCAAGTAAACGGGTCACAAGACCACTTGGCTAAAATCTCCCAGAAGGAGACATATCGAATGAAGTGATCCTTCTGTCCCAACCCTGTCCAGTTTTACAATAATTTAAATAAAATTGGTTTTATATTAGGAAAAATAAATTTTAATTTTACAGTACCTTTTTAAAGTGAAAAAAAAGAAGATAAATACACCTTTGTTTGACTTTCTAAATTTTTAGTTCCTTTACGCATGAACAAACTTATGACAAATAAAGCTGTGAACTATCGTTGGTAGTACTGTTTTACCCAAAACTTTGTAGTATAATGGAGTTTACTTTGATAGAAGCTTTTGGGATTATTACTATTGTTTGCTGTGTATTAATTTGGGATGTACTTTTTCATATGAGTTCGAAAACAAGGGTGTGTTGCCCATCTAGATTCCGGCACATCGCTTTAGAGAACTTTTTATTTTTTTAAGAGGCACTTTAACTACTTTTTCATAATTTACTAAGAATATGTTTTATTACTTAAATGTGTATAGTTAAGAATTTGACATTTTAAAAATACATAACCGTCGGATGATGCATAACCACTTTTTTTTACTTCTAAAATTTTGTTTAGGCAATAGGTCTAGTCCCATAATATTAGAAAAATTTTGAAAAGGAGATAAATTATTAATATATAATAAAAAAAATGATGGAATGTTAGAGGGGTGAAAATAAACTCCTACAAAATGAAGTACTTGTTGACTAATTGATTCTCAATCAATCAATCAGTTCACTAATTAATCACTTGAAAAACGAATTATGTGCTCTTAATTTGCCTTTATCTTTGAATATATTGTTCAAAATATTTTTTATTATAAAATTTTCAAAATTTATCATTTTAATATATTTTTCTCTGGACTTGACATATGCACATTCAAAACAATTTCAGGAGTTACTTCAGATGCACCCACCAAAAGCTGTACCACTGTCCAGCTAAGAAGCAAGTGCAGCGACAAGACGACGACCCCCGCATCTTCGAAATCACCTACCTAGGTCAACACACCTGTCACTTCTCCTCCACCGCCCCTTCCGCCGCGCCACCGCCACAGCACCACCAGCAGCAACAACAGCTCAGCCTACCGCACGACCTCCTCCACCAGCAGCAAACCCACCACCTCGATCTAACCACTCCGGCGCCGGTCTTTATCAGCCAGTGGCTTTCCATCGGCGGCACCCAGCAGCAGCCCAGCGGCGCCGCCCTTGACGTGGCCGCCGGCCCCTCCACCTCGACGGCGTATCATGCTGATCAGTACCTGCAAGCGGCGCCGCCGCAGCAGCCGGTGGCGGACATGGCGGACGTGATGTTTAACTCGGGAGGGAGCAGCAGCAACAACAGCATGGACCTCATATTTTCGTCCATGGATAATCACCAGCATAGCATGAATTGGGATCCTTCGGAAAAGAGAAACTGATAATTAATATTAATTAATCACAACATCCATCTAAGATAATTAACATAAGTGATCATTATATTCAATTTAATTTTGTACTAGTACTATTTTTCGACAATTTATTGATGTGTAATTAATCTCTAGGTTAATATATACTCATTTGTTAGGTACAATTGTAAAAGTATGTACATAGACCAATCCCAGTTGAGCATTCACTAAGTGGGTGCTTAATGCAGGCAACAATAGGTTATGTATACGAATACATTTTTACCTTTTTACCTAATTTATTTAATTTGTAATCCCTCTTTTGCTCTCTCCATTTTTTCTGTAATTATAATTAAATATATACTTGTGATTTCTTCATGTTGTTTGAATTAGAGCTCCTCTTCTTTTATTTGAAAAAAATCCGATTCATAATTTTATTTTACTAAGATTTTATAAATGTATTCAAACAACGTTTAATGAAATTGATGAATATAATGTTATTCCAATATTACTAACTAGCTGACTAGTTCAAACCGAATTAGTTGAAAGTGGCCTAGATATTAGGCCATTATATAAATATTTATTTATATTCTCCTATTTTTGATATTAGTAGGCCATTCTAGCAATATTAGTTTAGGGCTAGATGAGCGGCTCTGGCTAAGTATTCGTTGATTAGAGCAAGTCCAACAGGATCTTTATAATAGAGATTTTCTATATTTTTAGAGTTTTTTTGTCTCCAACAGATTTGCTATCTCAATCTCTATTATAGAAAAATGATGAGAGAGAAGATTTCATTTTCTATATATGCATAATGAGAGAGTAAATTTGGAGAACGAAATTTATGGGAATTGAATTGGAATTCCTATTTTTAGTAAATTTTTGAAAAAACATTCCATTTTCTCCCTAAAATCTCCAAAATAGCAAAACTGTTGGATTGGAAGGAATTTTTTATAGCAAATATCACCTTTTTTTTCTCTACTTTAGAAAAAAAATTAGAAAACCTGTTGGACTTGCTCTTAATATATAGAAATTGTTTTGTACTCTTATAACTATAGAAACTTTTCTGTTATCTCACAATTTAACTTTGCTTTTGAACAGTGTCGATCCTGGGTTTTCGGGGGCTGAAACGAATGGAAAAAAGATGGCCCATTTATGAATTGGAGGCCCCTAATCGCCGCACTGGAGCCGGATTATGAGAAATTCAAAAACCCTGTTTCGGGAAAGATGATTGTGCACACACAACACGCAGACAATATCACAAACAGCAAAATAATATGAGTATTAAGAAAAAATAAATTTTAAGGTAATACTTAGTATTAAAATTTAGAAAAATGGGGCCCCAAAAATTGTAATTATTTGGGGGCATGAGTCAAGCACATCACTTGCTTCATCTCTGACCGGCCCTTCTTTTGAATATATGTTTGTATTTTTATTTTTGGTTGGGAGTAAACATCCTAATAACATTTTTACAAATGAGACATATTGATTAATGTTTAAGAGATCACTGGTCACCCCGATCCACTACTAGGAAAAAAGACAATTGAAACGGTCAAATTATTTCTATTATGTTTGTTGGGTATGGAACTCTAGAAAAATTCGGCATTGATAAGTAAAGATAATATATGTAATTAAACATCTGCATTGATAATGGTAGGACAATGAATGGTGAAACTTTTTGGTGTAGGGCAATCAATACTTTTGAGGTAGGACAATCAATGGATGGAGGTGCGTGCAACAAAATAATACTCCTATAGAACAAAATAGCTGAGCAGCCAAGTTGAGATCGATGATGATAGGATCATAAAAGGTGCAGCTGTGAATTATGTACTGCGTCGTTTAGTGTGCTTTAATTACCGTAAAATTCTCGAAAAAATTAAAGTATACTTAATTCACACTAATATGCATGCTCCTTGGACATAAAAGCCGGATTTGTGTTTACTGTCAATTCTCAAACAACCATCAACCAACTTAACATTAACCTCTAAACCTTACCCACCACTTACTTTTATAAATATAATAATTCCCTTGCTAGATCTTGTCTTTCCCCAACTGGAGAATTATTGGCTAGGAATTAATTAACCTCAAATCTAAGAAAATAGTGCATTAATATCTTTGAGTTCTACTAGTTCATGATATACTTTGGAATTTAGACTGATTTTGAAAATCATAATTATAAAATGTTGGTTGGATTTCGAGAGTTGTGTTTATTTCTGGTTAGACGAAAACAATAATGAATCATGAACTTGATACATGAGATAATTTCTTTCCCGACGTGAATTTCCGTCATTTACATAACGATCGTCAAGAGAACATGTCGGGGAACTAGGTGTATGGCAAACAATTTTGATTCTCACGCATTTAACTTGTGATTCATGGTTGTTTTGGTTTTTTCAAATCACCTAAAACTGGAAATAGATGGTTTCAATGCCATCAAGACATTCAAGATAACGCAAGTACATAAACAATTAACAAATAATTCAGGTATACATACACTTTTCTCTACATTTAATAACTGGTTATCTTGTTCTTTGGATTAAAATAGATGATTAATTTACAAGTTACACATAAAATTTATGAATTAAATAGTGGAGCCATTTTAAACAATATTCAACTATGATAGAAGTGTGGGATAACTTAAAATACTCTATCATTTTCAGCAGTTCGATTTGATCTCAAAATATGCTTGGACAAATTAATACATGCATGAAGTGTATATATGAATGAGTTATCTTTTGAAAGTAAGTTCGAATGGATATGTTTAATTAGCAAAAATCAGATACTCAAGAGAGATTGTCAGAACCAAAAAACAAATTAACAATAATGATGATGATGATGATAATCATGTTTTGACAATTTTAGCATAATCAAGAACTAAGCGTCCTATATACCGCATTAGGAATCCGTAAGTACAGAGAGACGGATTTTCTATTATATAAAAAAAACCACACCCAGAATGCAACATGGCAACAATAATAGAAGAGGACACCCACTAATTCTTTTTGAATATATATTTATATATATATAAGATAAGTATTAAATTAATTGTTTTTAGGAAACACAATTATAATTTTTCAAGAACGGAGTTATGTGAATAATAAAACGTGGCTTTGTTATCTTGACATTCTTTCATAATAGTAATTTTGTGATTTCAAATCGTTACTTGGCTGTGTTTGTTACTGGCTGATATTTGTAGGAATTACATATAAAATGTTTCATCACAAAATAAATGATTGATTGTGTGACAATGTATGTAAAACCAACAATATAATATTGAGGGACATTTGATTGTTGTAATTTTGCAATAAAAAAATTGATGAAAAGAAAAGGGAACAAAAAGTAGTGTAGTAAAGTCCAAGTTGCAAACAACCAAAACCGTATTTGTTTCAAACCTGATTAATAATTTACAGCTAGTTGATGAGAAGTGTGGGGTTCGAAAACCTAGCTACCACAATTGAATTTGTAATATAACAATTAATGAAATTGATCTACCAAATTAATCAACAATTATATTTTATCACTTAATTAATTTATCAAGTGGGTTTTCGGTTTATATTTTCACACGTTCACATGGCCAGATTCAACATAAAAATAAATAAATAATACTAGTGGATGAAGATGTACAACCTCGCGCGATCCATCAAAACTCAGAAAAGGCCAAAAAAGAAAAGTTAAAAATTAATTAATTCCCACCGTCCCCAAACCAAGCAAGAGGATAACGCAGACTGTACTACGCTATTAAACATCAATTTATTTTATTTTATTTTATATATATTATTCAAATAGAATAAATATAATAAAGCAAAGCAGCCAGAGACAATGAACCCGTACGTACTCATCATGTCACATTTATTTCATCATCATTCTTTTTTAATTTTTGATAAAGTTCACCAGTAAATTGAGTAAGCATTAATGAATTGATCACTACTTCTCTCGAAGTTTCCTGCAAGTGATTAAACGAAATCATTTGAATTTAATCTTCAATTTATCAAATTTAACTTATGCTTTATAAAAAGTGAGAAAAGTTACTTTAGTAAAATTTAAATTAACTAATCTAATTCTTTAGTAAATATTATTTAGTTTGCTTTATATTTGTTCGATCTGATTCAGTTTTGTTGGGGTCAATTCGCTCACTAGTAAATGAAGCTTGAGTGAAACACATACTAATTAAGTTAGAAAGGTACTTAAGTCTTCATATATCCATCTTAATTACTAGAGCAAATAGATGTTAGGGTTTTAGAAAGAATCGTCAAACGAAGAGAGACGAGAATATAACAGTACTAATTAGGTTTATGTTTTGCATTGAATCAAAACCCTAGTGAACAATCACGATGATAAGATGAAAATTATATACATTAATATACATAAGATCACCATATATCAGCAGTTTTTAACCGTTTTACAGTCTAATTAACCCTCCTGATCAAAATTACAAACAAACACACACCCCACACACGGGGTTTAATGATATATATATGAACAGCTAGCTAATATTAATCTAACTTGATCACCAGCTAGCAGTTATTCTAGATGCACATAATTAAACATACTATATGTAAAGCATGTAAAATTTTAGCTCTGATGATGAAGAACACATCAGCAGTTGGTGAAGAACTGGCAGAACCTGATATCATCATTGTAAAGATCCTCCAACTCCTCAAACTTGGAGCTGCCTCCAAAAGACTCCAAGCGATCCATCTGAGGATCGAGTTGCAGCGCACTAGTAGTCCCGGAAACCACTTCCTGATCGTTGAAGCTGCTGTGGTTGCACACGCCGCTGCTGTTCGCGGTGTTGGTGGGCTCGATTTTCTGGTGCTGCTGCCGAGATTTGTTGTCGGTGACATCGCTCATCTGAGGGGTGGAGTACTGGTCTTCCTTCATCATCACCTGCTTGCCATTGTTGTTGATGGGGGTGATGATCACCTTGTTGGTCTCGAAGCTCATGATGGTGGAGTCCATCGGGTCATCTCCATGGTCGGGGATGATCTGATTGGCCGCCCTGAGCGCAGTGTTGCTCTGGCAGGTGTGCTGCCCAAAGTAGGTGATTTGATAGGTGAGTGGGTTCTCTTTGATCCTTTGGACCTGCCTTGTTGCCTTGCAAAACTGGTCGTGCTTGTGAGTGCACCTAAAGTAGCACCTGAATATACCAAAAAAGCAAAGTTTTATGAGGAAAAAACTATCCAAAATGAAGCACCATCATTACCACTAGCCTTGATTATATATTGCACTACTAGATTTGATTGGTTAATTTTAGCTATTGCAATGAAAAGACAGTAGTCCCTTTTTGCTTTGTCTTTCTATAAGTAGAATTAGTGTAAGGTGTGCATGAAAAATGGATCCATCCTTTGCACCAATAAAGTTATGCAACCATGTACTCAGTCTATTTATAGTTACTACACATTCAACATCATCATGAAATTCTTAATTAATGAAACATGCATACTGATAATATATTTTGAATACAGTTCCAAATGAGTGGATGAAATTGAGTGGAAAGGTTTAACAAATGAATGAAAATATGCCATTTTTTCCACAGAAGTAAGTGAGAAAAGGTACAATTTTAGAAGAACGGAATGAATAAACATCATCAGTAAAATTGTGAAGATAATAGATACCTTGGGAAGCTAGTGTTGAGGATTCCCTTTTGGCCATATTTCCTCCATGCATATCCATCTTCAGTTGTTGGAGCGAAATTGACCCATGATTGTGCGGAGTTCCTGAAAATTAATTACAGAAAAAAGGGTAAGAATCAAACTGTATGAAAGCTTAACCAAATAAATATTACTATTAAAAGAAACTCTAATCATAGCATAAGTTAAAGGGAGAAAACAAAAAGGGGGGACTAGTAAATCTGAGATCACAAAGCAAAGGTGCATGCCATCATGTTTTTATACGGAGAAATCTTGGTCCCATGAATAGTTTCCAGATGTTGATATGTTCATGCTTTGCAAGAACAAATTCCAGTTATTTGTGGATATATATTTTCTGAAGAAATTGATTTACTAGTTATAATTTGTCGGCAATGAACAATCAGTATATTATTATTCCGAAACAAATATACAATATTAATAACAATAAATGAAACATCAGGGAAAATCAGAGTGCAATAAATTGGTTGATATGATATATATAGAACTCTCAGAATAATGGAGGAAATTGCAAGTACTTTTATTTTAGTTATCATTTCCATCAACACGGTATCGATATCAATATCAAATTCAAGCATTTATGTAAAAATAAACACATCTGAATCTCCAAATATATATTCCAAAAAGGTACTTTATAATTTATAAATGAATCAAATAATGAAAAATAATAATGATGAGCATAGTATATCATTATCGTGGGCTCACCTCCTCCTATAGCACCCCCGCCGATCCTTGAATCCGGGCCGCTTCTTTCCGAGCTCCGCGGCCTTGGGGCTCCGGTCAACGGCGGCAGCCCGTTTTCCGGCGTCGGCGGCGGCGATCTGCGAGAACTCGCATTCGCTCAGTATGGAGATGGTGTCGGAGAAAGATCTCTCGACCTCGGTCAAGGCCTCGCGGTCGAATCCCGGCCCATTAGGCCGGCCGCCGAGGAATTGCAGCAGCGATTCTTTCCCCTTGATGAGCTTCTCGATCACGGCGGTTCGGATCAGGTCGGTCGCCGGAGAGTCCATATTTTGATAGCTGGTCGGAGAGTGAGGTGGCGGAAATTAAGCTAGGGTTTTGGTTTGGGAATGGATATGGATTTGGATTGAAGGATGGGTTTTGATGAGAGATGGAGAGAGGAAGGGGAGAGGAAATGAAATGGAAGATTAGTAGAAATAGAGGTGAAAATATGAGTGAAGAATAATTAAATATCCTCAATATGTCGAGTGACGTTGCATGCATGACGTTGCAGGCTTACGTCATCCGAACTTCGTAGCTCCGTCTTGTTTCCAGTGTTTTACCTTTATGCCCCTGAGATCGACTGCCTGTTTCGGCATCATCCGTTTCACACTGGGATACCGCCGTAATTTCTTACTTTTTTCTTTTCTTTCCCTCGGTTTTGTGGAATTTTTGTTTATAAAAGTTGAGTTTATGTTTGCGCCCTGGATTATTGCGTTATTCATACTTTGCAACAGTATCTTTTGTTTTTGTAGCATTTTGGTCCACTGACTAGTTACTACTTGTGTGTGTTAGTGTACACATTTTTGTTTTCGTCGGGAAGAGAACTTTAAAAGTCAATTTATTCTTAGATGCGTGATTGGTTTGGCTACCCATTTATTCTTAGAATCATTATTTTTGATTAAAAAAAAAATTAAGAAGCAACATCAACAATGGTAAGAATTATAAGGAGCACTTTTTATTTAAATTTGGAAGACAATGGATGAGTGATTTCTTCTTTTTATTGGTTAATCTAGCACACAAAAAGAGGCAACTACCTTATTAAGGAGTGTTCTTAAGAACTCAACAATGATCATTTATCAATAAGGAGAAGTCCTTATTCTTAATAAGTGATTTTAAGGACCTCATTGTGGATGCTCTTAGTTCTTACTAGCGGTTGCCACATTTGTTTTGTACTATTTTTCTTTGATGATTAAGCATTGGGTCTTTTTTGACGATAAATCAATGGGTCTAGAAGCAAAACCAAAGTGTGTGGTGTGGCTTTAGTGCATTAAACATTAACACGATGGTTTAGTGCATTATTGTTAGATTTTCACATTTTTATGATTTTTAATATATTCCTTCTGTCTTACCTCAAGCTGCATAGTTAATTTTTCAGAGTCAAATTTAGATTACTTTGACTGTAATTAATATATAAATGATAAAATTATCATATAAGATATCATTCATTATAATATCTATTTTTCATAAAGTAAATTTGTATACATTATCTTTTTATCTAGTTAAAGATATTAACAATCAAACACGATCATTAAAAATCGTGAAAAATCAACTATGCAGTTTTAGATGAGACGGGGGAATATCAAACATGATTATTCATCGAGACCAATTGAGACCTGTTTTAACTGAGGATTTGTCTATAATTTTTAACAACATTCGATCAATATCATTATCAACGGCGATTTTTCATTCCAACAATCTGTGAATCCTTTTCTATGACTCCTCACTCGTTTTCCTCTTTTATCTGTGTCTTTTTCTCCCCTTTCTTCCTTCCTCCCGCCCACTCATCTCGGCTCTGAATAACTGCCAAGTACACTCATCATTACAAACTTAGAAACTTGTAGACAGAAATTTTGTGGTGTAGATTTCTGTTCAGTCAGTGATTTTGGTGTCACTTGTCAGAGAGTTGGTGTAGATTGGTGATGCCATTGTTGTTACTGTTGGTGGTTCACTTACGGGCCGGGTGGAAGAAGAACCAATGGATGATCGGCCTCAACCAGCTTGTTCCTAGCACTCTCTTTGGATGATCGGCCAAAGTTATGGTGATTCAAGGAAAGTTTGAATCAAATATATATTGATAAATTTATCAATTTGGTGAACAAAATTAGAGAGGGTTGTCTATTTTACTACCCATAATGTGGAAATGGTTCAAAATATATATTTCATTCTATATCTGCCACAGAATTGGCAGTCTCCGCGCACGTTAATTAGATGGATTGCTTCAATCAAATCATACCATCACACACACAAAAAATATTTCTCAACGATTTTAATTTTATTTAAAACGATCTCGTAGCAAAATAATAAGACATTGGTCAGATAAGAGTCAATCTCCTGTGATATCTGTATCTGTGGATACTAGTGAATGAGCAATTATTATTTTTTCTTGATCTTTTAGTCAATTTGCTAGATTTTTCATTCAATTTTCTTGATGTTTCAGTCACTTTCCTTGATCATTCCTAGTCCTTATGGTACCGTACTGTTCTTCCATACAAATTCACAGCAAAGTTCAGACTCGAGTTGGTTCATGTGAGCCGGCTGAGTTCTTGCGTCACCAACAACCTAAAAATCTGACCGTGACGGCGGGGTTAAAATTTACTAACAACAATTACGATCGATAACGGTCCTCTATAATTCATTATCTCTAAAGATACATGTGTCAAATAAGAATTTTTTACAATAACATATATTATGTTGTTACATTTAACTGTGTAGGTGCTGATTTGCCTGGTTCCATGTAATATGGTTGTTGTAAAGCGTCAAGAACATTTATTACTAACTAGGGTAAACAACTAAAGATGCATGTGGTCCTACATAAGCGATCGGTTAACGTTGGCCCCTCTCGAGTGGTGACAAATGTTGATTTGTGAAAGGCCATTTGGATCAACTTGGTCCGATCGAGTAGTAATAACAAAACTTAATCCCATCAACTGAATTGCCACTTGCCCATGCTCATATTTAGATACCTTGTCCAATGATTTTTAAGAGTGCGATGTATTTAAACCACTGGTTTTAATTAATCTCAGTTGCATATATATATATATATATATATATATATATATATATATATATATATATAACTATATTTCAGATGATGAACATTTCAATCATGTTGTGTCATTAATTTAATTGCAATTTTCGTTAGTAATTCATATGTGTGAATCACTTTATTAAATGTATTAACTCAACTCAAATGAATAAACAGTAAATGAATAATTACAACAATAAGTGAACATAAGAAAGAGTGTTAGGTAACGTTTAACTTAGCTCGTATATTTTTTTACTTCAGATTTATATATATAATTTTTTAGTCCAGCAAGAAATAAGGTTAGACAAACATGATACATGGAGAAAAAACTAATATTTGTCCCTTTCTCTGCTAGAATTATTTTTATTGAACTGAACAGAACTAGATTGAACTAAATTGAAATGAAGTGAAAATTTATATATTGAAAAAAGAATCAGCGTGATTGAATTAATATAAATTTCATCAAATTACATTTTCACTAAACTGATCAGGTAACCAAGGCATGAGTATATGCTCACAAGTCACAACAAGTCTAGACGATTTTGGAGGTTAATTCTTAATGGTCCGAAGAATTTTACATGGTTTCTTAGAGAAGAAAATTGTCACTAAAACTACCAAAATATACTTATCCACTTGCCCAATCACTGAGCTAACTAAAAAGATGAGTATCATTCTGGGACAAAATCTCTCCCGCAGGGCCCCACCCATCCGACACCACATGTCTCGATGAGAACATAAATCATGGTAGCTTAGTGCTAGGACCATTGGTTGGTTCACTGCTCGGTGCGCACACGGGACCCTTGAAACAAAGAAATCCCCACAAGGGACCCTTGAAACAAGGAATCCCCACACTACCGCTGCCGAGCCTCGAACTCTCAACCTCAGGACAATTGAACCAATGTCCCAATCACTAGGCTACACCATGGGTGTAGATAAGTATTATTCTGATTTCTAATGTTGGCGGTGATCAAATGGACGACGAGGTTCCGATAAAAACCAAGCCCGTTCGAATATCCTCCACTACTTTAGGGTGGAATTAACTACAAACTGTCATTGTATAAATATTGTGTTCACACATAATGCATCGGTCTTAACACGGTACCTTGACTCATGACACGGACTTAACTCATCATCACCTTGCATTATTATGTGTCTAATTAATTCAAGTGGTTATTTTCAAAAAAATAAAAAATTCAAGTGGTTGGTAACTTAGCTAGCTCAACACGTTGAGATCCAGCAAAGATAATATTGTCATAATCGACAAATCCAGGTTAACATGAACAAGAGCCAAACAAAACAAAATCAAGGATTCAATTATCACAGCCATCGTTCGCAATATATATGTACACACGCATAGTAGGTGCACTTAGTAACTCCGGGCGTTACACTAATGCAATGGCGGATATATAAATGCGTTGTTTGGCACGGTTGTGCTTATACAGTAGCTACTGATTCAGTTTTATAAGCTTTGCCATATATATATTATTATTTTTTTGAAATCTTGAACTTTAAAATATGTAAAATTATCACGAATAACAAAAGTAATATGAATCGGGCATGTGGCCAGACATTATCTAATGTATATAGCTATTTCTCACAAGTTAATGAAAGAAAAGTGAAGTCGTCTATCTAAGAAATAAGTGACAGAATCCACATAACACACTTCAAATGTTTATTTTACGAGAAATATGAGAATTGAAAGTAAGAATAAGAACACACATGTATATGTACGTAGCGTATCATGTTGGTTACATCACTTACATGAATGATAGAAGGAAACATATTTCATTAATACATCTGATATCAATGACAAGCTACAATATATGGGAATTAAGCATTATAAACAATATGTTAATTAAGCATATTCAAACTGAGACAGAAACTAATGGAATAATAATAGCTCAAACATTCAAAATGGTTGATATATTCAATACACACTAGCAGTTTAAATGATGGCTATAAGGTTATACCACTTCCAATTCTTAGCCCTAATTTAGTTTTGTGTACATCACTAGGATTATAGTGTTTTGTCCAACCTTTTGTTTAATCCGAAGCGGTTGTTACATTGATTCTTTCAGTTGTGACAGAATTATTTTTAAAGAGTAATAAAAAATAAAAAGGGAAAGCTCTGCAAGTCAAAGGATCGAAAGGGCACCCTCACCCTTGTCCGCGGAAGTGTTCACTTCATGTTTACCCTTAGCATCACCATTGCAGACTCCGTTTATTTCTTCTTTAATATTTCACAAAGTATTCTTCTGATAAAATAAATAATATAAAAGCATTCTTACGTATCAAAACAAAGTTTGCAAGAAACCTTCAAATAGTTTTCTGGTGTTTATAATAAACAGTGGACTCAGGGATGCCCAATTTAACTACTACTTCCTTTTGGACCACCTGTTTCACCACAAAATCTGTTTTTTTCCGTTAAAATTATTAAATTTTGACTGAATTTTTGAAAGCATATAAATAAAAATACTATTATACATAATATTTTTGGAATCAAATTAATATCAAATTTTTACATATTAATAATATATCTAGTTTAAGATATTAGCAGTTAAACACGTGTATTGAAAAATTGGAAAAGTCAGTTGTGTAAATCCAACTGTCATAGAGAGTATCTGTAGTTTACTTATGTTTTTTCATATTAATTTGCAGATTCATAACAGGTTTTCAGTCAATTCAATCCCTTTCAATTATATTTTAATGAAATTTAATTTGATACATTTAATTTAATTTAATAATTCTATTTTAATTTTTATTTCTGTTCTAATGAGTTTATCTCTAATGGCATCTAATTAGTTGACTCAATTTAACATAAACCACCAAATGGATCATAATTGAATCATGGTTGTCAACTTGTTACTGTTCTGAGATCTAGCTAATGATGATGAATCTAAGCATTAAGATTAGTTTGTTTTGGTCAAATGTTTATTCAATATTTGAACTTCACCCACTCACACATTTCCACTACTGCATCAACTGATATTTTATTTACGAGAGTTAGTTTGACATTGCGAATAAATCTTCCCCAATAGATGATCATCAGGAAATTAAATATCATCATCGCTTTCGAATTCAATAATGATTTTACAAATCATCCATATATAGGAATTAGGATCGTACGTATATTCGTATACATTGGAGACATTTTCCCAAAGACAGACCATTACCATTATTCATCAAAGTTGACGGAGGATTGACAAGTTCCACATCATTTCAAAACCTTCCTAAAAATGTCTTTTATTTTTTCTAATCTTCACTAATCTCATTGACCTTTAATTATTTGTGTACTTTAATTATTGAGCAAAATCCATGTACCCTGAGTTCTTGGTTATGTATTAATATACCTCTGAATTCTTGTAAAGTGCTAATATGCTTCTGGACTAGCGAAGACTTTTTTTGCTGTCATCCTAGAGTGTTTTCTTGCCGGTCAAAATTGATATGAAAAGACAAAATCATCTAATGACAAATTTGGTGGTCATTTTTGTCTCATTTGACTCGTGTCGCGTGTGTTAATTGTGGTTTAAATTTTAAAATTTTGGGTATTCTATTTTTAATTCTATTGTCGACACTTCAATGTCGCAGTTGTAAGCTTTCATATCTACAAATCAACATGTTTGATCGACCAAAATTCAATCAAAGTTACTAATCAGGGCATATCAGCATTTTCCCCTTTTCTTAATTATTTGATTCCTTTTTTAAGTCTCTATTTCTCTGCTTGGCTCTCCAATTTGTAATTTATTAAAAGGTAGAAATGAGCTATTTCAGAATAATATTCAAACTAAATCCTATAGCTAATGTTTTACTCGGTTATCTATCTAAGTTAATTAATTGGTTAGAGTTAGCCCTGTTTACTAGATCTTATTTTTTATTGTACTAAACTGAACTGATTCTGAACTGAACTGAATTAAAATAAATTAAAATAAACTGATCTTGAACTGAAATAAACTAAAATAAATTTAAATAAAATGAACTGAAATAAATTTAAATTTATTGAACTGAACTGAACTGAATTGAAATAATTTTAAATTTACTGAACTGAACTGAATTGAAATAATTTTAAATTTACTGAACTGAACTGAAATAATTTTAAATATATTGAACTGAACTGAAATAAATATAAATAAATTTTAATATTATTTAAATATAAAAACATGTTGAGGTGATATAATCTGAACTGAATTGAGTTAAACATCATCAAATTATAGTGCAGATGATATGAACTTATCTAAAATGAACTGAATTGTTCTGAAATGAATTAAACTAATCTAAACTGAATTGTTCCAAATTGTCATGTAATGAAGACATATTACATTTGGTTGAATCGATTTAAATGAATCACGATTCAAATAATTATATTGGATGTATAAAAAGTAAAGGTTATGGTATATTAAAGAAATATATTGAGTTGAATATAATAGTCATGTATGTTTCAAGGGATCTGAATTAAATTGGACTGAACTGATATGAATTGAACTAAAATAAAAATAATATATTTTCATTTGTTATTAATGAATGCTCATAATCTTATAAAAGGAAATTTGATGAAATGAATTAAATTTAAATTTATTTAACTGAACTGAATTGAAACAAATTTAAATTTACTGAACTAAAAAAAATTAAATGAACTCAACTGAACTGATCTGATCTACAAATAAGCTCTGGTAAATACGCCTTAAACTTTGTGGAAAATGATGATATTTTTGGTTTGTGTATGCTCCAAATTAACTGAGGAAAGCGGGTCAAATGTATCAGCAGCTGGTCCAAATTGGAGTGCTGTACCGTAACAATCTGAATCGATCGAAATTAATCAAACTAAATCCAAACAAATCTGGAATAAAATTAAAGCAGCGTGATTTGATTGGGAATTCAATACACTCACTCTGTCAAAGAAGGTTGATAAACATACAACTCGAACTCGTTGTTTTTCCATAACAACACAAAGCGTGGGAGGGAATATTAACGTAGAGCAACGTAGAGCAATTTCTCCATGCAGAGCAATTTCTAAGTGGGATAATGTAGAACAATTTCTACATGCAGTAGCATCATTATGGTAAAAATATGGACCTGCAAGAGAAAAATGGACCTGCATGGAGCAACCCCTAATATAGATAGCATCATTATCTTCCTTCATTCTTAAAGTAGCCGTGTAGCTTCAACCAGAGGACAAATCACCCCAAGCCTATGATAGGGCATTCTCAGCTCATAGTTCTCGTGAGCAAACTGGAAAAAAACACAGTTTTATGTCTACTTACGGAGAATTATATTTCTCCCCCGGGGGCTGCCACCCCTCACGTGTCAAGCCCACATTCTTCTTTCTTTTCTTTTCTTTTGTTTTTTTTTTTTTTTTGTGCTCCTTCAAGTTAGGTGTTAAATTTTATAGAAATTAATTAAGGATTAACTATTATGTAATTAAACTCAAGTTTGTTTGTGAGTATTGATAATGAAGAAAGATTTGTCTTTTAAATAGTTAAACTTAATTTAAGCCATGTTTAGCTATTTGGTAAAGTTTAATTTTTGCTGAACTGAACTGAAGTGAAAAATTAATGTACTGAAAAAATAATCAGCATGACTGAAGTAACCTGAATTTCAATAAATTGCATTGAATTGAACTGAACAGAACTGAACTGGACTGGACTGAATTGAACTAATAAGCCCTATGAAACAGGGTCTTAGTGTGTTTTCGCTGAACAATGAGGTTTTTCTTTTAATTAAGTTAAAATTTTAATGGTCACAACAACATTTTTGGAACTTTCAGGCAACATATGTAAATATTTTTTCTGTCACCCACGTTGACCCAAAAAACTTTAAAATGGAAATTTCACATTTCGTGAGCCTTCAATTAGGTGCTCGTGCAAATTTCTGAATTTTTCGGAGGTGCAGAAATAGGTGGTGTAGAACAAATCAGTGGTGTTTACTAGTAGTGTTTACAAGTAACAATACAAAGGTTCAAGAGATTAACACATTGACTCTTTAGTATTGTAATTCAAATGAAAATTTGATGGTGTTCAAGTACAATATTAGTTGTTAGGATTTTTGTTAGAAATTCATTCAAGCGGATTTCAATTTCGGCCTTTATACAAACTTTTAACTTTATTCACCTACGTCCCTCCAAGAATGTTGGAAACGTCGAATTTCAAAATTTAGTAGTTCGAAACCTAATTGAAGGCTCGCGAAATGTGAAATTACCATTTTAAGGTTTTTTGGGTCAACGTGGGTGGTAGAAAAAATATTTACATATGTTGCCCGAAAGTTCAAAAAATGTTGTTGTGGCCATTAATTTTTTTCCCCAAGATTTTCCACTCAAATTTAACCAAACCATACCTGATTTATTACAAGCACATGCTTCAGGAAATATTATATCGCTTATTTGACAAACTCACACTTCAAGCTGAGCGTAAATCACCCGTTACCTTGAATTTTTAAGGGTCGGACTTGTATTTAAAATAATTTTCAGCCTATTAAGGACATTCGTGAAATTTAACTCAATACTATTTCCTAATATAGTATAAATAGTGCTCGTGCAAATTTTTGAATTTTCCGAGGTGCGGAAATATGTGGTGTAGAACAAATCACTAGTGTTTACTACTAGTGTTTACAAGTTACAATACAAAGGTTCAAGAGATTAACACATTGACTCTTTAGTGTAGTAATTCGAATGAAAATTTGATGGTGTTCAAGTACAATATTAGTTGTTAGGATTTTTTTTAGAAATTCATTCAAGCGGATTTCAATTTCGGCCTTTATACAAATTTTTAACTTTATTCACCTACGTCCCTCCAAGAATGTTGGAAACGTTGAATTTCAAAATTTAGTAGTTCGAAACCTAATTGAAGGCTCGCGAAATGTGAAATTACCATTTTAAGGTTTTTTGGGTCAACGTGGGTGGTAGAAAAAATATTTACATACGTTGCCCGAAAGTTCAAAAAATGTTGTTGTGGCCATTAAATTTTTTTAAAAAAAGATTTTTCACTCAAATTTAACCAAATCATACCTGATTTAGTACAAGCACATGCTTTAGGAAATATTTCATCACTTATTTGACAAGCATACACTTCAAATTGAGTGTAAATCACCCGTTACCTTGAATTTTTAAGGGTCGGACTTGTATTTAAAATAAAATTCAACGTATTAGGACATTCGTGAAATTTTAACTCAATATTATTTTCTAATATAGTATAAATAGTGCTCGTGCAAATTTTTGAATTTTTCCGAAATGCTGAAATAGATGGTGTAGTATAGAATTAACATGTTAATTTCATTCGACCTTTATATCTTAACCACTAATAACTATTAAATACTAGTATAGATTTATAATGTATCTATTTCATTTATTTCAGATTTATAATACTATTAAATTTCATTTTTGTATTAGTATTAGTTAGTACCCTACTTTTTTAAAAATTTTAAAATCCATGTTTGCTTTAATTTTAAAATATGAATAATTATTGAAAATGAGTCCCACGTCCTTGAGAGATCAGATGGGAGATCAAAGGCCACGTGGGAGTGTGTGTAGGGGGGGTTCGCCGCCCCCGGGGTAGATTTAATAGTGTCCGTCTACTTACATTAAATTATGAAAAAACCAAGAAACAAAGTACGAAGTACAAAAACTTACAATGCATACACCACTTTCCAACCTCGTAACGAGGACACATCCTAGTTTTATAGAACCCTAGATCACTTTTGAGATACTTTCCAATCATAAGTTCCCTGTCAAAATGAACAAACAAGCAAACACCCCTGAAACAGTGAAACTGCACCTATTCTCATGCCTAAGGCTCTAACAAAGCTCACTAGGAATCCCCCGCTGCGCAGCTTATAAGTCCAATTAAAATTAACACAAAGCATATACACAAAACCACAAACTCTATTTGCATAGCCTATTTAGCAAAAATTACTAAATTAACCTTTATAAAATTTTGTTTATGATATTAGATTTTAGTATCTCAAATCTAAGTAAACTTTCTCCAAAATTATTAATGACCCCAATTCAGTCTGATCATTCGAAACTGCCTCGCTAACGCCACCGGTCTGATCAATCCAAAATACTTTAGTTAGAAGTATTTATATAAGAAGTATAAGATCATATGAATTTGACATTGAGTAGGACTAAAATATAAGAATAAATATTAAATTAAGGTTAAAATTAAAATTTAACTACGGTTATCTTTTGTAAATTTACAACAAATGAGATCAAATAGGGAAAGTGGTTTTGCATATATGCCCACCCAAAATTAATTATCAAAACTTTAAAAATATGCCTAAATTACGCAATGCATTAATTAAGTAACAAAATCAAGGAATTTATAATTATATTGCATGATCGGACGCGTGTTTGGGATGCAAGATTTGTCGCATAGGTGGTGGCGGCAGATCGACGGTGCGGACGGCCTGAAGGCACGATTGCGTTCAGTGAAGTAAATTCAATTTGATCCCCCAAATTGAACTTGCGGGACAGATAGGAAAAAGATTAGAAGTTGGATAATACTTTGCGGGAAAAGAAAGGGTGTGGATACGCCCTAGGAAGAAAAATTACTAAGTATTGGATAGTACTTTGTAATAGAAAGTCGGGACCTCGGGGTCGCTCCCACGATGGTGCCCCGCAAAAGAAGGATATTTTATGAAGGAAATCGGTTTGATTACAGTAAGAATTTAAAGGTTTCAAATCCTCGGATGGATGCCCTCACCAGAAGAAGACCATCCGATGAATGCATAAGAAGAAGTTTAAAGGTTTTAAGAATCTAAAGGTTTCAAATCCTCGGATGAATGCCTTCAACAGAAGAGGATCATCTGATGAACGCATAAGAAGAAGTTTAAAGGTTTTAAGAATCTAAAGGTTTCAAATCCTCGGATGGATGCCCTCACCAGAAGAGAACCATCCGATGAACGCATAAGAAAAGAGGTAAAGGTTTTAAGAATTTAAAGGCTTTAAATCCTCCGATGGATGCCCTCATCAGAAGAGGACCATTCGATAAACGCATAGAAAATGAAGGAAAGAAAATTTTAAAAGGATTTAAGGACAGGAATGATGCAAGATTTTAGGTAGCAGGTTGACTACTCTCGCCATGAGGGGGAAGCACTTCATGTTTCGGTTTGGATAGTCGAACTTCAGAATTACAGAAGAAGGGACGATTAAAGGTATGTGCAGAAAATCCCTTAAACGTTTGATATTACATAAGAGTTGTATTTAGAAAATCGAACACCAAGTCTAGGATTTTGCATTCGATGCTTCTATAGGGGGGAATAAGGGGAGAAATAATACATATACATAAGGTAAGAATGATAGAAAGGAATGAAAATAGAAAGGAACAAAAGTTTCTTTTTATAGATATTACACAGAGAAGGAAAGTTTACAAAATAAGCAAGAATACAAAGAAAACATAGGCGCAATTGATAATCAAGAGTCAAGAGGCCGGGAAGCATCAGGAAGCTGGGACCGAGGGTTCTTGCAAACTACCTTCGGTTGACCATCCTGATAACCCACAGAGAATCCATAAAAGGCAGGGTGAATAAAGAGTTTGGTGTAGCTGTTATGAATGGGGGTCTCAGGGCAGACTCCTTTACAGTTCTTAACGTCCTCGAGAGGAGGAGAGTCAGGAGATGAAGGTCTTTCTAGAGTAGCCAGGGCTCAGAGAGAAAAAGCCAAAAGAGGCGGAAAATCAGAATGGAGAGCTTCCCAAATTTTGGGGGCCAATTGACCCAAGGTTTTGTTCATAAGGCACCGGAACTTGTAATGATAACGCTCTAGGGCACAGGGCTTGTAGAAGCTCTTCTAGAATTGAAGTATGAACCCCCCAGGAATCCACCCTCGCATTTGCTTATAGACCCAGGTGGTCTGGTGGTTGTTTGACTCGGTCACGACTTCCTTTACGACTTTCTCAAACTCAGGAGATTGGGCAAGCTCTTCCGAAAGGGAAATGCTGTAATCATGGAGATTGGAACCATCTCTCCAAGGTTGTAATTCTCGCTCAAGGTCGGACAGGCGAGACTCCAGCTCGGTCGAGTAGAGTTTTCTCTGTTCCAGCTCTTGAGCCAAGGCAGAAGATCGATGTTTTTCCTCGGCCAGAAGAGCAGATAGATGGCGTTGGTAGGTAGATTCAAGGAAATATCGGAGATAAGCCGAGCTAAGTATTTCAGAGGAAAACTCGGATATCTGAAGCATTAAGGATTAGGTATTAGCTGCTAAATGCACAAAAAACAAGGTACAAGAGAGAAAGAAAGAAAGGAAAATTACCAAGGGATCGGAAGGAGGAATCTACAACTGTGCACCCCTCGGAGAGGAAGGGGACTGGTGGATTAAAGCCTCAATCCGATGTCTTTTCCTATTGCGGTTTAGAGGATCGTTGGCAAGGGCGCCAACCAAGTTCGGGAAAGGAATAGAGCCAGGAACCACAGGGTCGGAAGCCACGGGAGGGATGTCACCTGGAGGGCTCAGACCATCTAACTCTGGCAGGACGATAGAAATAGGAGCAAGGTGGTAGGATGGATCATCTGTGAGAGATCGGAGCACTAAAAGAGAGAGAAAGAAGATTTGACAAAAGGAGGAAACACAAGGAAAAAGGAGAATAAATTTTCAGAATAAAAGGAGTTTGAGAGGTAACCTTGCTCGGGCCAGATAACGCGGTAATGAGAACACTTCAGGAGAGTATACCTCGTAAGGCCAGGAAAACCCTCCGTTCTCAGGAATCCAATATTGAGACAGGTGCACCGGACTCTTCAGCAGAGCCTTATGATCCAAACATAGCTCATCGGATAGCCAAGGTACTCGGTTCTCGGATGTAAAGTTGCGATTCCACCAGGGAGCCGGATGGATCGAATGATTAAAGGCATTATGACCATCCGTAAGCCAGCCCCTCGGATAATCGATAAAGTCCCAAATGAAATGGGCATCAGAAGTGCGAGAGGCGAAGCCGAAGATACCGGGGATTCGGCTTGCGGCCCCAGAGAGGCAGAAGAAAGGGCGAAACAAGTTCACATACTCGGGGATCTTACATCGGCGACAGTTAACTAGGAATGCCATAATAACCACAAATCTGCTAGGGTTAATTTGAGCAGGAGAAATCCCATAGTGGTGAAGGAGCTCGGAGTACAAAGGGGGGAAGGGCAAACTCAGACCATGATGGAATAGGCGTTTCGGAATGCACGGCCCGTTGGTCTGGAATTCATCTGGACGTAAGGGAGTAAGTTGAGCATCCCTTGCCAGGGGCCAGAACATTCTGGAGGCAACTTCAAGGATTTCAGCAGTGACCCAATCTTGCGTTAGGTCAGCAGGGGGCCCTTGAACATTGGAAACAACCCTCATCGGTAGAATACGCAAGGATTCATCTGGGATTTCACCAGTCCCCGTTTGAAAATTCGGACGACGAGAGCTGGGGCCTTCACCAAAAAGGGACAATCTTGGGGCGATTCATATCGTTGCAGGAGGGCAAAGCGGTGGCACTATCAGAAGAGTCAGAAGGGGCTGAAAAGGCCAGGCGCGAACGGTTCAGAATAAGCGGACAAGATTCTTCATAAAAGGAGGAAGAATTGCAAGAAAGGTAATCAGCCATGCCAGTGGAACGGGAGAAAAGAGGGAATTTATAGTACAGATAAAAGAGCAAGGCGGTGGAAGATAAAGGGGCAAGGACAAGCCGTATCTATGAAGAAGACAAAATGATTAAGTCACTCAAAAGAAAAGAAAAATCGGAAACTGCGCAGCCGTCAGGCGAAAAGCGCGCTTATCGGGGCCCATGCATTAAAATGGGGGTCACTCCTGAGATAACGAAATGAAAAAGCCCAAAAAGCTTCGGCTAAGGTAGGCTCAGATTAAAGAACGAAGGGATCAGGCTAAATCAAAACAAGCATTGTTCCCATCAGAACCAATACTCGTCTTGGGGGGCTTGTGATGATACAGAATACGTCGCCGCCCCAGAGAAGTACGATGACTCAGCTGCTTAAGGAAAACGCCAGGAAAATGCATAGAGCACGTGAGGAGATATTAGCAAAATACAGGAGATACGTTGTCACGTGTTACAGACGTGGGGAGAAGGAAGGAAATGATGAGTCAGCAGAGGGAAAAATGGATGAACCAGACGCTCTAGGACGCCTATAAAAAGAGGCCGTAATCAGCCATTTCATGTAAGTTCTCTAACTCTTGAATACAGAGTTTTGTCTTTCCTTTCAGTACACGAAATCTCATCATCACACCAGAGCTGTTACCATTGGGTGGCTCCGGGGGCTTATTTTGCAGGCTTCAGACGAACAGGTCCCAAGCAAGCCTTATCCGAGGCCTAGGAGCTCGGACAGTCAGGTAGTATTATCGAGCAATCTGCATACTTCAACAACAATTCACATCCCGAAGCCCTCAGATTCATCAGTTATCCGAGGCACCATTTAGTGCGGATTTACCCTGCATAATGAGGCAAGGATTAATTTGACCCATATAATAAGAGTAAAGATATGGCGACACACCTTGCTAAATTTTGGGGTCAAAAAATAAATATTTATTTTTGGATCCACACTATAAGGAAAACAAAGCATAGGGAGTTATTTGCAAACAAAACATTCTATTTCTCTCACTTCCATCTTTCTTCTCCCATCTAACTTCCACCTCACCAGACCACCACCATGCCGCAGTCGGACCACCACCTCGACGCCGGGATACCACTGCTCCGCCACTGGACCGTCGCCCCACCGCCTGTCAATGTTAGTCAAACTGCTGCCACATGTGTGGCGCCACCTCACATATACATCACAATCTGTCACATCATAAAACCTCATCCATATGAGCATAAACCTCACTATGGAAATCTCATCAATATGCGCAGAAACCTCACCAAAAACATTGTTCGTTCTCAACACCCTCATAATTATTTCAACAAACCTCATCGATATGTCAACGTAAAATCTCACAAACAAAATATGAACTTAACCAAGTTTTAAGAATATGCCTCATTTAAAAAATATGAAACATCATCAAATATAAACACAACCTCAAAAAAATTATATAAGGTAATCAACTAAACTACAAGTCTCAATAAACCGAAAAACTAGAACCTCAACTCCATTGGAAGGAACCTCAACTCGGAACCTCACCTCCAATGGCAGCAACCTCATGTCCGTTGGCAGGAGCCTGCCTCAAGTCTGTTGGCAGGAACCTCAAGTTCGTTGACAGGAACCTCACCTCCATTAGAAGGAGCCTCAACTCCGTTAGCAGGGACCCCAACTCCATTGGCAAGAGCCTCAACTCTATCGACATGAACCTCACTGTCATGTCCGACGCCACCTGAACACCACATAATCACCACCACGGGAACGGCCGCCACGTAATCTCGATCTTCGCGATATAGATATACACCTTGTCTGCGTCGCGACTGGAGAATATTTTTCGTGACCATACACACTGTCGTGACTATAGAATCTTTGACTTGGATCTCCATCGCCACTCCCCTCAACCATTCACTATCATCGGAAAAGGTCTAATGGTTGATGATCTCCTCGATCTGGATCATCACGGCGTCGTTGCGATATGGATTGCTCCGCCACCTGTGTTCACGTTCACCTGAGATTCGGTCATCATTCGCGTTTGGGGTCGAAGCTCTGCCGCCTCCGATCTGGATTGCTCCGCCACGTCGGAGATTCGTCGGGTGAGGGAGACTCCGACGCCATACCTATCGCCAAACCTCTCCGATGCAGAAATCGATTAATATGAGTTTCATTCGGAATCATGTGTTTAATTGCAGGAGATCTCCATCGCAGCACCTCCCGAAGTTCCATTCGGCGTGTCTTTAAAGTTAAATCACAGACCTGGAGTCTGAAGCGGAGAATAAAGTGGATTAAAATTGGGAAATTTCATGTTGCCCCCTACATTTGAGCACTTTCATTTAAAAGACCCATGCATTATTTAAGTATGTCATAGTCCTTGCCTCTTAGGTGAGGCTGCCTCACCCAAGAATTTGTCCTTATAAAATTTGGATTGCTAAATCACGCCATGTGTTTTACTTACTAACGCCCTGTATTTATACATAAATACAATAATTTACCTTATATGTTTAATTACCCAATCATTATCATTATTAGTTCTAATTTTTACCATTATTAGTTTAAGACATTTCATGATATTGTTTTCCTTTGCCGCTCCGGTACCGCTCCACCTCCACTCTTTCTTCCTTCCCTTTTCCGGCTTCTCCTTTTTCAAACCCAGCTTTCTTCTTCTTCAAACCCAATTTTGATTGGTTGATCAACATCAATTTGTCGAAATGATGATTCACGTTCATATGAGTTTGACCCCGTTTGCCATTTTCCGTCATGTTGATAGGGTTTTTTCCGGTGAAATTCGTTTTTCGTATTTTGGAGGGGGATGATATGTTTCTCTACCGAGTCAAGAAAATTGTAAACTATTTCTCTAATCGATGGAGAACGTAAAGCAATGGACTCTTTAGAAACAGGAGAAAACTATACCAAACTTTCCCCAAATAGGAGAGAAAGTCCGCTCATTCTCTAGAACCTATAGAAGTGTACATGATATCCTCTATATGACTTAGAGAAATCATGTGTTCTTTTCCCCAACAATTAGAGAACTTTTCATTAGCTTCTCTTGCTAGAGAAAATCCTTACTCATTCTCTACTTGGTAGAGAAAAATGCTTGTTCATTCTCTAGTTGATAGAGAACGTAATCTCATGAACTTCTCCAATATATGGAGACAATATTGCATGAGTTTCTCTAGAATCTAGAGAGTGACAATGATAATTTTCTCTAAATTGTAGAGAATATTCTCCAATATTCTTTGAAACATTTTCTTATTTTTCCCTACCACATAAAGAAATATGTGTAATTATTCTCTAGTATCTGGAGAAAACACAACTCTATTTCTCTAAGCACAAGAGAATTTTATTGGTAATGTTCTCCAGGACCTAGAGAATGTCCGTCCAATTCATCTTTCACAACTCCTTCGTCGGAAACGGTTATTTTGGCAAAACTAATCCGGCGACTAATGTTCACGCGATAATTATATTATAAAATGGTAATTATTTTACTAATTTTACCTTAAAGTTAAAAGACCTATGTATTTATACGTACAATGAAACCTCTATAAATTAGTACTCGATAAATTAATAACCTCGATAAAATTAATAATTTGTTTGGTCCCAACTTGGGACCAGTATTAAATTGGATCTCACTCGATTAAATAATAAGATAATAATTTTTTTGAAACCCCAGTGTATTTATATTGGTCCCAACGAAACTATAAATTAATAATTACTACAAATAAAATTCATATACTTCAAAATTCTAATATTGTCTAGTAAAAAATGAATTTATATTAACTTGTTTTTTGTTGAACTTTAAATCTATGGAGATTTTATATTGATCAATATCTAACCATGTTTAATGTAGTGCGTTTGTACCATGGACCAAATAATTGGTACCATGAACTAACTTTTTTACTTGTTCAAAAAATAATGAACTTGATAAACTCAATTAATTTGTGATTGTATATTCATAATGTGCCTTTGAACATATTTTTTAATTTATTTTTCATCTCTATTACATTGTAACTCGTGTATTAGACTTGGAAATTGTAAAGATCAATTATAAAATCTCTTTAAATTAATAAATTATTAATTTATGGATATAATAATATTTTGCTAAATTAATAAAATATTTCGGTTCCAATGTTATTAATTTATAGAGATTTTACTATATTAGGGTGTTACTGTATTAATAAGTAAAAACTAGGACGTGATTTATCAATGCCCAAAATCTGAGCATTATTTATGTACTACGGCCATTAACTCTATTATACCGCCGTCAAATTTGTGCAGGACTGAGAACACCATGCTCAATGCAACTAGCTGCTCACCCGCTGTTCCGCCGCCCTAAACCGCCAGCGGCGCTGATAATGCTATCCTACACCTCCACGTTAAGTATTGGCACTAACACAAATCCCTTCAAAGCAATGAGACCCGCGGCCACCAGTGACATTCCATCCTACAGAACCCTAAATCCCGCTCTATTTTCACATCCCGGTATTACCCTCTCAAATTCCCAAAATTTCCCTCCACATCTTGCCCCCGTTAAGTGTTTATCTCCGTCTCCGGCAATGACAACGGCACCAATCGTTAGCTCAATCGAACCTAAGATTGAGAAGGCTGAAGCCTGCGGTGACGCGCCGCCTTTAGTGGTCGTTTCATTTTACAAATTCGCTGATTTTCCCGACCACGCGGACCTGCGGAAGCCGTTGAAGGAGCTCTGCGAGCGCCTGGTAATTCTCTTCCCCGTTTTACACTCAAATTGTGAAATTTCGATGAACCAAGTATATTTGATGAATAGCTTTCAGAATTGATTGATTTTTGGTGGAATAATGTCTTACTTAGCTGATATTGCTCAGCGCGTTTCAGGTGGCATCATTCTTGCTCCTGAAGGAATCAATGGGAGTGTATGTGGGACACGTGATTCAGTGGAGGATGTTCTCGCATTCATCCAAAAAGATGACCGCCTAAAAGGGCTCAGGCGGTTGGAGTCTCCAGTAAGTCCCGAGGAGGAGGCTATTCATCATGGGCACACAAGTGCTTCTCCTCTAGCTGCAGGGGATGATGCTCCTTTCAGATGGGATCATGTGAGGGTCAAACTGAAGAAAGAGGTGCTCTGGTTTGTGATGTTTTTTTTCCGGAACTGAATTGCTTATGTTTTCAGAATGTTCCTTGTTCTTTTTATTCTTATTGAGTGATTGGTTTCAAACAGATTGTTACCCTTGGAATGCCGTCAGTTTCACCGATTGAAAGAGTTGGAGAGTATGTTAGCCCCAAGGATTGGAATGCACTTGTCAGTGATCCAGATGTTGTAAGTAACTTGCTGCTGTGTTTTTTCTCATTGTTTTGAATGCCGGATCCTTTGTTGTTTTAACTTCTCAACCCTCAAGTATCATTCTACCATTCACTGATTGGAAATATCATATTATTTTTCCATGTTTGTCATAGCTAGAATGTATCATATGGTATCTGTTAAACTTTAAGTTCAGAAGTTATGTTGTTTTTGTAAATGAGCTGAAAGACATTTTTTTTAGTCCACTAATCGTAGACTTAGACCTTTTTTGTCAAGAGAAGGAACAGTTTTTGATAAATCTATCTTCAGCACAAATATTACGTGTGTATGATGTTGCAGAACATACTTTACATGTAAATTTGTGCATATAATTGAAGGTGTAACTTACCAAACTGCAATTAGTACTATCTTGACTGGCCATCTTTTAAGTTTGTCTGTGTTCGACATTTAGGTTGTGATTGATGTCCGTAATGATTATGAAACAAGAATCGGGAAGTTTAAAGGAGCAGTTGATCCATGTACTTCAGCTTTTCGGCATTTCCCATCTTGGGTGGATGATAGATTTGGACTTTCCAAGGAAGATGATCTGGTTGAATCTGTTTCCCTGGATGGAGGTGCTGAAGATGCAGAAAAGAGGAAGGGGACGCCACCCAAAGTGGCAATGTATTGCACAGGTGGAATTCGCTGTGAGAAAGCTTCAAGTTTCCTCCTAAGTAAAGGTTTTAAGGAGGTAATTTATCTGCAGCTGTATAGGTTAAAAACTTATAATTCTAATATACGAGACTATCTAGCTTTGCAAATTAACTCTATGGTATCAGCCACTGAATCTTAAGGAATTCTCAGATGATGAAGTTTTTTGGGGTTTTTATCCGTCTCTTGACTAGGTTTATCACCTGAAAGGTGGGATCTTGAAATACCTCGAGGAAGTTCCAAAGGCTGAGAGTCTGTGGGAGGGGGAATGCTTTGTGTTTGACAAACGAGTATCTGTGGAACATGGATTGGTTCCAGGCAATTTCAAACTCTGTTATGGCTGCAAGCAACCAGTGAGTGATGCTGATATGGAGTCACCACATTGGGAAAAAGGGGTTTGCTGTCCATACTGCTACTCATCAAAAAGTGTAGAAGAAAAAGAGAGGGCTCGAGCTCGACAAAAGCAGTTCGAGATGTGGGGAATTATTGGTGGCCCGGATAAGGGCCGTCGGCCGGAGAATGTAGCTGAGAGTTCCAAGCAGAAGTCAGAACCACTTTAGCCTTTAGCCTGCAGAAACCTCAGCATTTTGTGATTTTGTTCTTGTAAGGAGAAGTGTGACTTTTTGTTCACGAGCTTTTATTCACAATCAGTTAACTGCAATTGTAATTGTCAGATTATCATCATAATTTAGCCTTGAATTCTATCTGGTTGATATTCTAATTTCCAAACTTTGAAAAAGTGCATTTTAAAGTTTTGCATTCTATCTTTGTTAGGTTCCACTGCAAGAGTTCAGGTTACTTAGTTTTATTTCACATTCTGTCTGGCAAAGGAACTATGTACTGTCCATACAACATACTCCCTCCGTCCTCATTTAAATGTCTCACTGGAATAGTCAATTTTTTTCACACCATGTTTGATCATTAATAACTTTAATTATACTTAATATTAAAGTAAATAATTTTGATTTTTAAAAAGTATATCATACGAGTTAGAACTCATTTAAATGTCTCACTGGAATAGTCAATTTTTTTCACACCATGTTTGATCATTAATAACTTTAATTATACTTAATATTAAAGTAAATAATTTTGATTTTTAACTTTAATTATACTTAATATTAAAGTAAATAATTTTGATTTTTAAAAAGTATATCATACGAGGATTCTAACGATATCTTATGTGAAAATATATTATTTATATATTATAAGTTATTAATTCAAATATGACGTGAAAAAATTGACTATTCCAGTGAGACATTTAAATGTGGACGGAGGGAGTAATTGGTTTGCATATTTTAAAAAACTTCACCGAGTAAGCGTGCATTTCTCCCACCAAAAACTATGAAATCTAGTCCAGTTATAAATAATGAAACGTTCATTAACATCAAGGTAAATGTGTGATTTTTTAATTATTTTACAATACATTTTGTCTTAGATGAATATTATGCATTTGTTTTTGTCTAGCATTATTTGTTTGTCCCATGTTCTCAACATCTCTCCTTTCTTATCCATCTTATTTTCTCGTATTACTTAAATTATTTTACGTTAAGTTTTGGAAAATCCAAATTCTAATCTGACACCTGTCTCTACATAAACCAAATATTATAAGGGACCGGTTAAAGTTGTTGCGAGTGTGTTTCAACCCCGCCGTCGATGTTTAGGTTGTTTGTGTTGTCAGAGATCAATCGGCTCGCATGGACCGACTTGACATTGAGTTTCAATATGAGTTTGTACGGAATAATAATAATATACCAAGGATTATGAATGATAAAAAAATTGACGGAAAGATCAAGAAAATTGAATGAAAGATCAAATTAACTGAAATATTAAGGGGTCGTTTAGTTCATGTAGGAATTAAATTACCACGGATTTGTTAATTACTCGGAAATAAATTCCTCCATCATAATACTCAGAATTTGGAAAAACTGTTTGGTTGCACCTTCGTATTTTGTAATTCATAGGATTTTATTTACTACATGTTGTTTTGTTGACTTCTTCTGTTTCTTTATTTATTACGTTATTACGGCATGAGTGGTGAGAAAATAACGTTATGGTTAGGAGTAAATGGTGATCTCGTATAAAATTGACGCGTATTTCAATTCGACCTAGGTAGATCTCGGTAACAAATTTCTTACGTTATGTGGGAAATTGAATTTCCACGGAATCATCATTTCCACCGTTTTTACTATTATACGCCAACCAAATAAACATCAAAAACGATAAATACTCAGATTATTTTGTAATTACTGTGTTCCGTACGCGAACCAAACGACCTCTAAGGCAAAACATGAATGCTCAAGAGAACTGACTAAAATATCAAGCAAAAACAGTAAATACTCATTTACTTGGACCTTAGTCTCCACAAGTACATGTCTTACCTAAAACTCTCTTTTAGAAAATTAGCGATTTCTAATACAAATCCATCTAGTCTCACGGGCCCAATATCATTAATGGGCTCGAAAAAAGTTTCATCATAAATGGGCTACAAATGATGTGTCACATCAAATATTATTCCAAATTTCCAACCAATATTCGGATTGACCAAGGGGAGAGAGGAGACCTTCAGGGATTCAATTGATAGCAATTTTGCAGGAAATTTCGAAACATCGGATTCATGGCGATTCCAGCAGCAACAGCAGCATCAGGCGGTTTAAAGTTTCTTAAACCCAAGCTTGGAATCCAGGGAACCGATGTCCAGGCCGCCGCCGCCTGGGGGGTTTGCGCCGGCGTCGCCGCCATGTGGGTAGTCCAGGTTGCCAAACTCCTCCTTTCATTATAACGATTTTTTTGCCTATGTATCACGATTTGTGTTCGATTAGTCGTACTAGATCTGCTTATACTCGAGTGATTGTGATGCCAAAACTTGATTTCATACTATTTCAAATAGTTAGTGTTAATCCAATCTTTATTTGTTGAATTGCCTAGGTTGCAGATTGTTTATTGGAAGGAAGAGAATACATCTTATATTTGTTTTTCAGTTTGACTTAAATTTGCACAATATAGTTTTGATTGTGCTGTAGTGTGTTTCGAAGTGTCATTTGTCAGCAAATTTGTTAGCATTATACTATAAAAATAGGGAGATAGAATGTATCAAAATCAAAGTGACTGTAGTTTTTTCAATCAGAGATTGGGTTTGACTCTAGATCAGGAGTGATTATTGTTGAATAGGATCAATTAGCAGTTGCAGTTCCTGCTTGACTCTTAGCTAAAGTCACCTGAGCTGCAATTTGTTGTACATTCCTTTGGTAATTGTTCAGCTTTCTCCACTCGTTATTTTTGGCAGTTTCTTGTAGTATTCGTGTCAATTATTGTTTTTGTTGATGGAGGTTTTGTGTTTACTACGTGCTTTACACTTTGAGTGATATGTTATGTATATGGTTCACTGTCTCATTCTTTCTTGTTTATGCTCTTTGCAGCCATTTACTTGGATAAAGAAGACCTTCATTGACAAACCAGAGCCTGAGAACTAATAGTTGGGTTGGTCACTTTCATAGTAGAGCTTCATGCGGAAACTCTAATCATTGATGAGTTTAATAATGTATTTTCCTCTTCCTTAATTGCCGAATGGAGTTTTTTTCTTAGGTTTGGAACTACTATCAGTCAGGGTTGACTTATCAGTTCTCTTATTATCTCATTCTTGTTATTGTGCACATTCCTTTTATATAAAAATTCGACTCTTGCTGTCCATCCTTTTTAGTAGGCAATGGAAATTTGAATGATATTCGCTTTGGTGATTAGCTTTCCTTGGACTAGCTATTTAGTCCTTGTAGGCCTAGGAGGCTATACTTTCAGCCATCCCCTTTCTCCCACACAGTAAAAAGTCAATCTTGGCTTCCTTGTCATAGCAAATTTTGATAGCGAATTTTGAAAAGTGTGGTTTGTATTTGCAAGTGAAAGTTGATAGCTTAGAAATGTGTGGATGCTCTTAGATTCATCTCTCCTCTTTGCAAAGTTTCTTGTGAAGAATGTTGTTGTCTTGCATAATAGTTGTACTAGTAGATATGATGATGTTTTTGAGTATTTTGCCGAGGAAATTTTACTGATTTCTGAAGCACGATTTGTCACTGTCTGTATAGATTATAGTCACTGGACTATGTTGGAATAGATTAGAAGGAGCATTGTAATTAAACAAGCTTTTCTTCTATTTGTGATTCATTAGTGCCGTTTGTCTCTAGTGTGTAATTGAGTTTACATCATTGGCCCTGTTTCAATCTCTTTATCATCTCTTTATAGGATAATAAATGTATGACATTGACCAACCATATAAACTCATACTCCCTGACACAGTACCAACCATTTATAGGAGTACTTTAGTAGTACTGTGTATGAGTCTATGACATTAAACCCCGACACATTGTTTCAAAAGTTTAGTACTTGGGAACATTCTGGATCGCTTCACCTTGCTCAGTTGACCTTTATTTTTCGGCATCAGAACTGGTTTCCCGCCATTTGCCCTTGCTCAGCCGATCCCTTATAGACGCTGTCATTGTACATCATGTACGCATCTATTGTAGTTTCAGCACGCACTGAATAATGCGAAACCCGGAGCCTGTTTTTCTTCCTTCTCCTCGCTTTTCTTCTTCGGCAAATCCAAGACAAATGGAAATATTCTACATATACTCACTTTTCAGGTAAACATGCCAGAGCACTTGTGACACTGACACCGTTGTCAGATTCCTTAACTTCCATTTATTGTGTTTGATACTCCTTCTGGTGAGGTGACAAAGATGCCTTCATATTCATAAAGATAACCAAAAAGAAACGCAATTTGCCTCTTTCGGCCGTTTATAACTTTCTATTTTGAGGCCCTGAAACCTAAATCGGCCCAAAAACAGGCATATAGGAATTAGGATAAGGTTGGACCTGGAGCCCGGCACAAAATCCTTTCCTTGTATAAAAACGGAAAATGGTTTTTTATAGCAAGTAAAGGCTTGACCGTTGATGCGAGTTCCCTCCTTATTCCTCACCGTCCGATCGCTTCACACGTGCCGCAACGACCTCCGTTATCCGTCCCTTCCTTGTTAATACAAACCTCCGGGACTCCGTCGTCGAGCTGAATACTTCTTACATTTATTCTCGGCACCGAATTTAGGGTTTCTGTCCCTACTAGCCGCCGACTTATCGCTCCCTGATGCAATTGTGCTCATTCAGCTGAATTTGGGTTGATCTGCCTCTTTCAGGTTCGTGATTTCACCTGTTCCTGTCGAATTCTTGTTTTAGGATACTTTTTGTTTCGTAAAGATGCGATTTTTATGGTTGTTTGATTGGTTTCTGAATGCAGTTTGGTTCCTTTTTTTGTGTGAGTTTCAGAGGTCATGGAGAAGGAATTGGTGCAGCTATTCGAGGAGGTGAAGAAAGCGGGCGATGCCGCCGCGGTTGACGTTGGAGTTGATTCGACTCCGGAGGAGGAGCTTTGTCTGGAAGCACTCCACAAGCTCAAGGGGTTTCCTATAAATTATGATGTCCTCGTCTCTACCCAGGTACCGTCCAGTTTTCTCTATCTTTCCGAATTGAGTTTCATCAAAAACAGTTAAACAATCTGCCATTGTACTGTAAACGCCTTGCCTGTGTAGAGGTCTTTGTAAATTTCTCTACTTTGAGTTGTGGAGCTTTTTTTCTTTGAGTTTTGGTCCTGTGTGTGGAGTTTTGTCATTGTGTTCATACTTTGCTTCTGCTTCTGCGATGTTGTTTGTGAAGTGGTTTGTCCAAAATTGAAGCTTTCAAAAGGATGTTTGTGAGGTTGTTTGCTTTTGTCTGTCCTGCTTTTCGTTGTCTACACTTCATTCAGTTCAATTTTTTTTTTCAGCTTCATTTTGTTATCAGTGAGTGAATACCCTTAGTGCACAGCATTCCATTGTTTTAGTCACCTGGGGAGTTTTACCAATGGTTCCTTCTGGATTAATCATGAACATGTGTGAATGAAGTGTAGTCTATAACAAGAAAAAATTGTTGTTATTTCCTAACCGCGGATATCTCTCATTTTTAGCAGTATTTGTGTGATGTCAATTCTGAAAGATGCATAGTTGGTATGGAACTGGTAATTTGTTTTGTGATTAATGATGTTTTTCAGCGGTTTAGTTGCCAACTGTGCATCTGTCTAACTGTCTGACTGTCTAACTTTATATATAACTGATTAAAAAGACTAGCGATGTATTATCCCGATGTATATTTGGATTTCTGATACATATGCAATCGATTTCAGATTGGAAAACGAATTCGACAACTGACCAAACATCCAAGGAAGAAGATTCAGTCCCTGGCCTCTGATGTGGTTGCAATGTGGAAGGATGTCATTATGAAAGAAACAGCATTAAAGCAACAGAATGGGAGCACTGGAAATGGGAAATCTGCAAGTGGAGATCACAGTGAAGAAAAGAAGTACCAGAGAGTAAACTCTATCAAAAGTGTAGATTCTGTAAAACCTGAGCTGAGTGCAGTGAAGGCTGAGAAATCAGATTCTGTAAAACGTGAACCTGCCTCTGCTGAACATGAAGATAAGAAGAATATCCAAAAGCTGAGTGCAGTGAAGGTTGAGAAATCGATTTCTGTTAAACGTGAATCAGACTCTGCTGAATATGAAGATAAGAAGAAGGTCCAGAAGCTGCGTGCAGTGAAGGTTGAGAGAAAAGAGAACTCTCATTCTGCAGTGAAGGTCAAAGTTGAAACTTCTTCAACCAGTATTAAGGTTGAAAATGGCAATGCTGTCAAGTCTGAGAAAGTTGAGAGTGTAACGATGGAGAAAGCAAGATCATCCTCTGATATGAAGAAACCATCATCACAAGCTCCTATTGGCATTCCAAAGCTAAGCTCATTGCCTCTGACCAAAGACAAGAACAGGGACAGATATAGGGAGCTTCTTGCAGAGGCCTTGAGCAGGGTTTCTGGTGAAGTCTGGGACAGCCTGAAAAGTGAAGTCGATAAATGTGATCCATTTCGAGTTGCTACTGAGGTTGAATCTGCATTGTACTCCAAATGGGGATCATTCAATGGTGCCCAGAAACAGAAGTACAGGTCCCTCATGTTCAACTTCAAGGACCACAAAAACCCAGATTTCCGCAGAAAGATGCTACTTGGAGAGTACCCCCCTGAGGTTATCTCTCAGTTGACCCCTGAACAGATGGCGAGTGACGAGCGGCAATCTGAGAATGAAAAGATCAAGGAGAAGGCTCTGTTTGAATGTGAACGCGGCCTCAAACCTAAGGCTAGTACGGATCAGTTCAAGTGCAGCAGATGCGGCAAAAGGGAGACGACTTACTATCAGTTGCAGACAAGGAGTGCGGATGAACCTATGACTACATATGTAACTTGCGTGAACTGCAACAAGAATTGGAAGTTCTGTTAATCATGTAACTCTGTTATAAACCGGGGCTGAATGTAGCAGCAGCCCGTTTGTAGTCTAGATTCATGTCTTGAACCATTACATTTTCTGGATGATTTGGATTTGTACTTTAATTATTTGTAGCACAGTGAACCAATAAGATTACTGATCATTTTATTATTACAGAGAATATAAACCTAATTATTGTTGTGTTTCAGAGCTTGAAAGACCTTGGAACTCTTGTCAAAGATTCGAGCTCTTCGGCTGTAATCTCCGGGATCCTTGCCGTAGTCCTCACCCATGATCGCTTCGCATTCCAGGCACTCCAACAGCTCAGCTACGCCTTTAACGCCTCTGCATTTGTTACCTTTCTTGTCTAAACTCACGAGCTCTTCATCTGTGATAAGGTCATCTCCGAGCTGCTTTTCCGACAGCGTTTTTGTGCACCTCAGCTTCTTCCATGGTGTCTTCATCATGCTCAGTTGACGAGGTTGAGACGGTGGTGGCAGAAAGGGAGGGATTTTGATAGCAAGCTGAGCAACAGAGCTTTCCATTCCAACAATAACTGGTAAAACGTAGGAAAAACGACGTGTTTTATTGGATGCAAGATTTCGGGCAGCATTTTATAGTGCCTGAAGGGGATGGGCGCGTCAGCAGCTTTGGGACACGTGCCGATAATTGACGGGCACGTGTAACAAAATGAGGTTTGGATTGGGTGATCCGAAATGAGGCGGTGATGTCATCAGTGAGCAAAGCCGGGATGTTTCGGCTATGTCGGTTGTTTGAGGATAAGCACGTTTTCTCACATTTGAGGCAATCTTTTCTTTCAATCGAACTTACTAATCTAATAGCATATGACAAGTTGAGTTATGATTTAAGAAAAAAAATGAGTTAAATTGAGTTATAGATTTGGTTTAGTATTCCACTAGTTTTAGATCAAACTTTATAAATTTTAATTATGTTGACTGTAATTTCAATTAAGATCACACGAAACATTGTTACATTCAACGCGAGCTATATAGCTGACTATAATTTTAGGGGGTTACTATTTGCAGGACCAAATTACTACTGCAGGACCATATGAAACTTGATCAGACGTATTTTTTCCCAATTGGTTTTGCCCAATTCAAAATGCAATATCTGATATCTTAGTGCGTCAAATGTACATTTGAATCGGGCAAAACTAATTGGGGGAAAATGCTTCTGATCAAGTGAAATATGGTCCTGCAGTAGTAATTTGGTCCTGCAAATAGAAGTTCCCTAATTTTAATATACATTTTTATTGCATGAAAATAAAGTTATCAATATGCTAAACATGGTTCGACCAGAAAGTGTTGGCGTTGAATATGTGAATGGGGAAGTATATGAAGTAAAACATGAGTAAAAAGCGCACCAACATTTGATCATTGTGTTACAAGTTCTTCTTTAGGTATGCAATCAGGACACAAGCAGAATCCACAAGTTGCACATTGATAAGCCCTGCTCCAGTTGAGCAATTTCCGACATTAATAACACTTGCTCGTTAATCTAGCCTGTGGAACCGAGGTGAGAGGGTGTGGATGGCTCTGGATACGAAAAACCTTCCCAAATCTGATGTTTCTGCATTCACCAAGAGTCGGAATGCAGTTAGGATGAAAAGACTGATCGCATTGAGCGCACCGTTAAATCCAGTGCTTGGGGTGAATCTCCTCTTCACAAACCTCACAGTAGAACTCCTCATCAGCATCAGGACTGTCCCGAAAAAATGGAGGAAATGTCAGGATGAGCGGGTGCTTGTCCCACCTATGCGTCACAGTTGCAGGCAGCGCAGCACAGTCATATTCGATCCGGAAAATGCAACGCCTACAGAATATGCGGGGACGGATCGTACGGAGCAATCCACAGGCACTGCATGTGTACGATTGACTGATAGAGCTAATATGATGTTCCTGGTATGAGAAGGAGTAAGGGATAGAGCGAATATGATGTTCCGGGTGTCCTATATGCTTCATGGCTCCTACCAAGTAGCTGCATTTGATGTCCACGTAGTAATCGCAGTGGCTTGTAGTACACCTGTATCCATATCCGTCACAGGATAAGGTACATGCCCTGCATTTCAGTGTCTCCAGTGGATTTGTAGGGAAATACAGCTCCAGCTTGGGACATGATCCATCTTTGTGCTTATGCTCGGCCAGTACTCGATGTCGGGGCAGATTAGCGCAGGTGGTGTGGAGGGAAAAATCACATTTCTGTCCGCATATGTAGTGTGGTGTGGAGGTACTGCTATCAATGGGTAGTATGCATCCGTCACATATGAGTTGGTTTTGGTTTCCATCAATATGATGATCAGAAGTTAGAAGTAAGGAATGTCTGTGACTGTCAACGTTCTTTATCTCGGGCAATCGTCTGTCTTCTTCTTGCTCCTTCAGGTATTCATGTTTGTGTTCCGTAATCGTCTTCAGCTCTCTATATGCAAAGAAAAACACACTCAACTTTGATCTACACATTGTGTCAAATTTTAAAAAGAAATAAGTGAATGGAAGAGTGAAAAGCTAACTCACCTGATCATTGCTAATCTGGGTGGAGAGCCATAGTCATCAACATTATTGGTCCCGAAGTACGATGAGATAGACCTGCGTTTTTTGCAGTTGATATGAATGAAGTATTTACATAGCTTGCAATAGTACAGCCAATCACTTGACCCGAAACTCATGTAGCAATTTCCGCAGCTGAAATCGTATTTGCGATACCGATGTGGCATCCTAATTGCAAGCTGAAGAGGGTGGTCGTGATCCGGGCGCTTGAATAGCTCGGTTGACAATCCGCACTTCTTGTGGATCCAGAACCCGCATGATGGTTTAGTACATAGATATGACTCATTGTCCATCTCTTGAGCATTACAAGCATTGCATCTGAATTTAGCAGGCCTTTGAATGAGCCTCACCTGATGGTGGTGAGTTGGGATGATGATATTATTCATATCATCATCCTCCAAAAAGGCACAAACAACATCTATATCAAAGTTACAGGATGAGCAGTGATACACGAAATTCCTCCAAGCCTCTTTGCACACTTGACATTGGTATGTTTCACGGCCGTAAGGCGACTTGCCAGGGAGAAGAAGGAGAGGATGCTCTGGATGCATGGGATGATCAATCTGCTTCGGAAGCAGCGCGCATTTCCTGTGAATTGTTATCTTGCATTCACTACAAGAGTAGTAAGAGGCTTCACCTGAGTCCGAGGATGGTCGAGCGCAGGCTTCGCACTTATGCTCACTGTTTGGTGGCAGGGTAATCCTCATCTGGTGCCCCATAAGGCAATACACCAGCTCCTCCTCCATCAATGGCATTGCTCAGTTTAATTGAGGTATTGTAGGCTTTGGAGTTTATATATTTAAGAACCAATTTTCTTAGATGATGCTTGCCTTATGCAACTTTCATATATATTCCAAATTTCAAATCAAAGTTATACCATATGGTTAATGGTGGAGCCAACGTCTGAGCATCTTTCTTTCTTTCTTTACTCTTTTTATCTGTTTTTTTTTTTTTTTGGTTGCGTCTCAAATCTCAATCTTCTTGTGCTGGCTGGGAAAGGCAAAAGGGAAAAGAAAAATTGATTGAAGTTGATCTGCAGATTTGACTTTTAAATGATTGTGATTGAAGCTGTTAATCTCTTTATACCGAATGAACAAGAAGCTAATGCATTAATTCAGTTTCATAACATCTGAGAGACAACATTCAATCTCAAGTTTTGGTCAAATAGAACAAGTTCAATTTATTAAGATTTGCACAAATCATCCCAATACTTGAATTCAAACATCAAAGTACACATGAGAGTAAAAATGTACTATAAAAACTCATTCCCCAACAAGTTCCTCCTTTGGTACGCAATCAGGACACAAGTAGTATCCACAGGATGCACATTCATAAGCCCTGCTCCAGTTGAGCGATTTTCGACAGTAATGACACTTGCTCGTTAATCCAGCTTGTGGAACCAAGGTGAGAGGATGTGGATGGCTCTGGATATGAAAAACCTTCCCAAATTTGATGTTTCTGCATTCACCTAAAGTCGGAATGCAGCGAGGATGAAAATACTGATCGCATTCAGCGCAACGATAAATCCAATGCTTGGGATGAATCTCATCCTCGCAGACTTCACAGAAGAACTGCTCATCAGCATCAGGACTGTCGCGGAAATACGGAGGAAAGGTTAGGATGAGCGGGTGCTTGTCCCAACGATGAGCCGCAGTTGCAGGCAGCGTAGCACATTCATAGCCTAGCTTGAATTTGCAAAGCTTACAGTCTAAACAGACCCCTACACATCCACAGCCACTGCATTCATAACGAGCACTATAACGATGCCAGGCATAGTAATTAAAGTGAAGATCATGCTTGTGCCCTATATGTTTCATGACTCCTATCAAGTAGATGCATTTGATATCCACGAAGAAATCACAGCCGCTAATAGTACACTTGTATCCATATCCGCCGCAGAATAAACCACACGCCCTGCATTTCAGAGCCTCCCATGGTTTCTCAGGGAAGTACAGCTCCAGCTCGCGGCAGTATCTGTCTGCGTGAAACCTAAAAGAGCTCACATGACGATGTTGGGGAAAACTGGCGCAGGTGGCGTGGAGGAAAAAATTGCAGCCTTGTCCGCATTTGTAGTATGGAGAAGAAGATGCATGATCAATGTGTTGGATGCATCCATCACATATGACTTCATGTTCATGATGATGATTATCAGAAATTAGAACTAGGGAATGTTTATGGGCGTCAACCTTCTTTACCAGGGGCAATCGTCCGTCTTCTTGCTTCAGGTATTCATGGTGAGCTTTGTCCTCCTTATCATGAAATCCCTCAAATGGTAACAAGGCCTGTTCCGTAACCGTCTTTAACTCTCTATTCGTGCAAACAAAATACACATAATAAATAATTAAGACGAAAATATTTTGAGAAACATCTTCTTCATGAAAAGTACCTGATAATTACAAAGTCGAGTGAATAGGCATCGCCGCCCCTATTAGATGGGGCTGGTAACTCGGCTGCTATGCACTTGATATGAACGAAGTATTTGCAGAGCTGACAATAATAAATCCAAGCGCTGAAGCCAAATTTCTTCTGGCAAATTTCGCAGGTGAAATTATACTTGCGATACCGATGTGGCATCCTAATGGCAAGCTGAAGAGGGTGGTCGTGATCTGGGCGTTTAAACAGCTCCGGCAACGATCCACATTTCTTATGGATCCAAAAACCGCATGACGGCTCTGTACATATAAACGACTCCTTGTCCTTACCTTCAACACTGCAAGCATTGCATCTGAATTTAGCCGGCCTCCGGACGAGCCTCACCGGGTGGTGGTGAGCTGGGATCGTGATGATTTTGCTGACATCATCCTCCAAAAATGCACACAAAACATCAACATCGAAGTCGCAAGATGAGCAGTGATACACGAAATTGCTCCAACTCTTTTTACAGACTTGGCACCGGCATGTTTCCGGGTCGATATAAGGCTTCCTTAGGTTCTGGTAAGGAGGCTTCGAGAGAAGAAACAGAGGGTGTTTTGGATGCATAGGATGATCAATCTGCTTCGGCAGTTTCGCGCATTTCCGGTGAATCATGATGCCACATTCACTGCAAGAATAGAAAGAGGCTTCCGAGGATGATCGAGCGCAGGCGTCGCACTTGTGCTCGCTGTTCGGTGGCTTCCTGATCATCTGGTGCCCCATAAGGCAATGCACCGGCTCTTCCTCCATCATATCAATGATATTATATTCTGAATTAATTTGAGTCATGTAGTTTTGGAGTTTATGTATAAAGGAACCAAGCATGATACCTTGCTTTTGCAACTTTCATATTCCTTTTTTTAAGCCTAGTAAATGATGGAGCCAGCAGCTGAGCATCTATTCTTCCTCTTTATTACAAATTCCCAATTGAAATCGATAAGTGTAGGAACCACGGTTTGATGGGCGGTTTTGTGAAAAGTGCATACCAACGAGAAATCATTTGAATGAAGATGGCAAAATAAGAATATTTTCTGCATGACCTTAGGAGTTGGACTGTGTGCTTAGACCTCTTATACTCCACGCATTTATGGCCAGATACATAATTAGAGTTTGAGTCGAATCCTCACCAACAGAGCTATATATTGGACCAATCCGCTGCCAAGTAACTTGACGCAATTACAGGAAGTTTTCCTACAACATGATCACTACATTTGAGCAGCATGCAGTCCTAGATGATCAGATGCAGCTCACAGGGGATCCTAGTCAGGTCGATCGGCGGTGAGGGGAGCTCGTACAAGTAGAAGATAGGAGAAATTCAAATTAAGTTTGGCACAATGCAATAGAAATTTAATAATCATCAGTGAACTTATTGTTATCATCTCTATATTTGAATTTCAACATCAGTTAAAAGTACACAAACTAAATAATTCTTCAACAAGTTCCTCCTTTGGTATGCAATCAGGACACAAGTAGAATCCACAAGGTGCACATTCATAAGCCCTGCTCCAGTTGAGGAATTTCCGACAGTAATAACACTTGCTCGTCAATTTAGCTTGTGGAACCAAGGTGAGAGGATGTGGATGGCTCTGGATACGAAAAACCTTCCCAAATTTGATGTTTCTGCATTCACCTAGAGTCGGAATGCAGCGAGGATGGAAAGACTGATCGCATTCAGCGCAACGATAAATCCAATGCTTGGGATGAATCTCATCCTCGCAAACTTCACAGAAAAATTCCTCATCTGCATCAGGACTATCACGGAAAAATGGAGGAAAGGTTAGGATGAGCGGGTGCTTGTCCCACCTATGAGCCGCAGTTGAAGGCAGCGTAGCACATTCATAACCAATCCTGATACTACCGCAAAGGAAACAACAAAAATGAAGAGTCTTGTAAGTGTATAGTCCACAGCTACTACAAGAATCAGAAATCAAAGACTGGCTATAAAGATGATGATTGTGTCCCATATGTTTGATGCGTCCTATAGTAAAGTAGCTGCATTTGATATCCAGGTAGTAATTGCAGTCCTCCCTAGTACACTTGTATCCGTATCCATTACACAATGATTGGCATGCTTTGCATTTCACAACCTCGGATGGCTTCTCAGGGAAGCACAGCTCCAACCTAGGACAGGACCTGTCTTCGTGATGCCAGTCGCTCACTTCCCGATACTTGGGCAGGTTTGCGCAGGTGGTGTGGAGGGAAAAATTACACTTCTGCCCGCATTTGTAGTATGGATAAGACGAGCGATCAATGAGCTCAATGCATCCGTCGCATATGAGTCTAGTTTCATCTTCTTGACTGCTCATGTCTGAAAACAAAACTAAGGGGTGTGCATGGCTGTCAACTTTTACCACGGCCAATCGTCTGTCTTCTAATTGCCTCAAGTATTCATGATGAGCAACTTCACGCTGATGATGTATGTTATCCGGCTCTGGTATGATGTGTTTCGTAACCGTCTTCATCTCACTGTATGCAAAAAAAAATAGTAAATAAATAATAATGAAAAGGTCTTGGGTGAGACCGCTTATGGTAGGACGAATGATAGTTCATGTGTTTAATGGATTTGTTCATGTGTTTCACAGCTTTGTTAATTCATTTACATATTGTTACAGATTATAACAACAAATTTGTGAAACACAAGAACAAATCTGTCAAACACATGAACTCAGCTTATAACAAACAAAACTGTGAAACACATGAACAAATCTATTAAACACATGAACTACCATAAGCTTATGGTAGGACGGTCTCACCCAAGACTTTGTAATAATATTTTACCCAAGATATAATTGATTAAGCAATGGTAATTTAATCACCTGATCATTACCAATCTCAGTGGATAGTTATCATCCCTGCCATGATAATAATCCATTTCAACTGGAAACCTGTCTTTTCTGCACCTGATATGAATGAAGTATTTGCACTGCTGACAGTAATAAATCCACGAGCTGGAACCAAATTTCCTTCGGCAAATTTCGCATGTAAGATTATACTTGCGATACCGATCCGGCATGGTAATGGCAACCTGGAGAGTGTGGTGGTGATCCGGGTGTTTGAATAGCTCCGGCAACGATCCACACTTCTTATGGATCCAAAAACCGCATGACGGTTTTGTGCACATAAATGATTCTTTGACTCGCATGCTTTTAACATTGCAAGCATTGCACCTGAATTTAGCCGGCCTTCGGATGAGTCTCACCGGGTGGTGGTGAGTTGGGATCGTGATGGCATTGTTGACATCATTCTCCAAAAAGGCGCACAGAACATCAACATCAAAGTCACAGGATGGGCAGTGATACACGAAATTCTTCCAATCCTTTTTGCACACCTGGCATCGGCACGTGACGTAAGGAAATCTCGTTTTGCGTTGGTAAGGCGGCTTCGCGAGGAGAAGCAGAGGATGCTCTGGATGCATGGGATGATCAATCTGCTTCGGCAGCTGCGCGCATTCCCTGTGAATAACAATCTTGCATTCACTACAAGTATAGTAAGAGGCTTCACCTGACTCCGATGATGATCGAGCGCAGGCAGCGCACTTGGTTCCGTCCTGTGGCAGGGTGCTCCTCATCTTGTGCCCCATTAGGCAACACACCAGCTCCTCCTCCATCATGCCCACTTCTGCCTCTGTGGTTAAAGTCTTGTAGTTGGAAAAATTGTGTGTGTCTGTGTGTCATCAAATTTCTTAGAGGATGCTTTGCTTTTGCAAATACAGATTCCAAATTTGGATATGGAGTAATTCTCCATATTGGTGGAGCCAACAAAAATGATCTCCAACAAAAATGGTGAATTATATTAAGGTTTGTTAGTTGTAGCTGAAAATAAATACAATCGAAAAATGTCAGATATAGGGGGCCCAATCGGATATAGCCTAGTGTGAAGAGTATAATCAGAAATTGACATGTCAGAACGTCCACACAAAATGTTTACTTTTTATATAGATTCGGTCATCAGCTCCTCCTCCATCATGCCCACTTCTGCCTCTGTGGTTAAAGTCTTGTAGTTGGAAAAATTGTGTGTGTGTGTGTCATCAAATTTCTTAGAGGATGCTTTGCTTTTGCAAATACAGATTCCAAATTTGGTAAACAATGTTAAATATCGATATTGATATACCAGCAGATGCCAAGCTCATTGCACCTTCCAAGGAATATCAACATAGAAACTTCAGAAATCAATATTACAGAAAGATTAGTCATCCTATACTAAAACAGGACAAAGAAGTGGTATATAACCTACCAATCCTTCCAATGTAAGCTGTTTCCATGAGTTGAGCCAATGGCTCAATTGCTTGTCCAGCAATAGCTGGTAGGGCCAGCATAATCAATTCCATTTGGACACTCGGTAACTTTTCTAATATCGAATTTGTTTCTGCAAAGGCACTGAAAACCATAAATCTTTGTTAAAGCTAGCATGAAACAAGGACAATGGACTAATTGTAATGTTCCACATAAATAGTAATGTTCATGTTTCTACAGAGTGCACCACTGCAAGATACAATGCATAAATCCAGAAATTCCCCCCCATTGTTTATCACGTATATATCCTTACTCATTACAGTAAAATGAGCTTGGCATCTGCTGGTATATCAATATCGATATTTAACATTATTTCAAAGCGTACATCATGCGTGACGTAAGAAAATGGCACCCGAATGTAAAAGCTGCCGATAATTGACGGGCACGTGTAACAAAATGAGGTTTGGATTGGGTGATCCGAAATGAGGCGGTGATGTCATCAGTGAGCAAAGCCGAGATGTTTCGGCTATGTCGGTTGTTTGAGGATAAGCACGTTTTCTCACATTTGAGGCAATCTTTTCTTTCAATAGAACTTACTAATCTAATAGCATATGACAAGTTGAGTTATGATTTAAGAAAAAAAATGAGTTAAATTGAGTTATAGATTTGGTTTAGTATTCCACTAGTTTTAGATCAAACTTTATAAATTTTAATCATGTTAACTGTAATTTCAATTAAGATCACACGAAACATTGTTACATTCAATGCGAGCTATATAGCTGAACTATAATTTTAATATACATTTTTATTGCATGAAAATTAAGTTATCAATATGCTAAACATGGTTCGACCAGAAAGTGTTGGCGTTGAATATGTGAATGGGGAAGTATATGAACTAAAACATGAGTAAAAAGCGCACCAACATTTGATCATTCCATTACAAGTTCTTCTTTGGGCATGCAATCAGGACACAAACAGAATCCACAAGTTGCACATTGATAAGCCCTGCTCCAGTTGAGCAATTTCCGACAGTAATAACACTTGCTCGTTAATCTAGCCTGTGGAACCGAGGTGAGAGGATGTGGATGGCTCTGGATACGAAAAACCTTCCCAAATTTGATGTTTCTGCATTCACCTAGAGTCGGAATGCAGCGAGGATGGAAAGACTGATCGCATTCAGCGCACCGATAAATCCAGTTCTTGGGGTGAATCTCCTCTTCACAAACCTCACAGTAGAACTCCTCATCAGCATCAGGACTGTCCCGAAAAAATGGAGGAAATGTCAGGATGAGCGGGTGCTTGTCCCACCTATGCGTCACAGTTGCAGGCAGCGCAGCACAGTCATATTCGATCAGGAAAATGCAATGGCTACAGAATATGCGGGGACGGATCGTACGGAGCAATCCACAGGCAATGCACGTCCAGTATGTGTACGAGCTAATATGATGTTCCTGGTATGAGAACGAGTAAGGGAAAGAGTGAATATGATGTTCCGGGTGTCCTATATGCTTCATGGCTCCTACCAAGTAGCTGCATTTGATGTCCACGTAGTAATCGCAGTGGCTTGTAGTACACCTGTATCCATATCCGTCACAGGATAAGGTACATGCCCTGCATTTCAGTGTCTCCAGTGGATTTGTAGGGAAATGCAGCTCCATCTTGGGACATGATCCATCTTTGTGCTTATGCTCGGCCATTACTCGATGTTGGGGCAGATTAGCGCAGGTGGTGTGGAGGGAAAAATCACATTTCTGTCCGCATATGTAGTGTGGTGTGGAGGTACTGCTATCAATGGATAGTATGCATCCGTCGCATATGAGTTGGTTTTGGTTTCCATCAATATGATGATCAGAAGTTAGAAGTAAGGAATGTCTGTGACTGTCAACGTTCTTTATCTCGGGCAATCGTCTGTCTTCTTCTTGCTCCTTCAGGTATTCATGTTTGTGTTCCGTAATCGTCTTCAGCTCTCTATATGCAAAGAAAAACACACTCAACTTTGATCTACACATTGTGTCAAATTTTAAAAAGAAATAAGTGAATGGAAGAGCGAAAAGCTAACTCACCTGATCATTGCTAATCTGGGTGGAGAGCCATAGTCATCATCATTATCGGTCCCGAAGTACGATGAGATAGACCTGCGTTTTATGCAGTTGATATGAATGAAGTATTTACATAGCTTGCAATAGTACAGCCAATCACTTGACCCGAAACTCATGTAGCAAATTCCGCAGCTGAAATCGTATTTGCGATACCGATGTGGCATCCTAATTGCAAGCTGAAGAGGGTGGACGTGATCCGGGCGCTTGAATAGCTCGGTTGACAATCCACACTTCTTGTGGATCCAGAACCCGCATGATGGTTTAGTACATAGATATGACTCATTGTCCATCTCTTGAGCAATACAAGCATTGCACCTGAATTTAGCCGGCCTTCGGATGAGCCTCACCGGGTGGTGGTGAGTTGGGATCGTGATGACATTGTTGACATCATTCTCCAAAAAGGCGCACAGAACATCAACATCAAAGTCACAGGATGGGCAGTGATACACGAAATTCTTCCAATCCTTTTTGCACACCTGGCATTGGCACGTGACGTAAGGAAACCTCGTTTTGCTTTGGTAAGGCGGCTTCGCGAGGAGAAGCAGAGGATGCTCTGGATGCATGGGATGATCAATCTGCTTCGGCAGCTGCGCGCATTCCCTGTGAATAACAATCTTGCATTCACTACAAGTATAGTAAGAGGCTTCACCTGACTCCGATGATGATCGAGCGCAGGCAGCGCACTTGGCTCCGTCCTGTGGCAGGGTGCTCCTCATCTTGTGCCCCATTAGGCAACACACCAGCTCCTCCTCCATCATGCCCACTTCTGCCTCTGTGGTTAAAGTCTTGTAGTTGGAAAAATTGTGTGTGTGTGTGTGTGTCATCAAATTTCTTAGAGGATGCTTTGCTTTTGCAAATACAGATTCCAAATTTGGAGATGGAGTAATTCTCCATATTGGTGGAGCCAGCAGCTCAGCATCTTTCTTTCCTCTTTATCTTTTCTTAGATGTGATTTTCTCTTTTTAAAAAAATGATGTGTCTCAATATATATTATGATAGGAGTGGAAAAGATTCTCAGAGAAATAATAATTACACTAAACTATCTACTTCTACCTAGGACTATTATTACTACATTGAGAGCAAAACCTCAAATGTCTCGAACCTACACATAAAAAATGCACTAAAACTGAAATCTACACATGTACAACATTTGAAAACTATGATACAAACTGATAGCTTGTAAAGCTACATTCATATTGTAGCACTCAGGCCCTGCTCTCCAATAGCCTCCTCTCAGCAGCCATAGCAGCTGCAACAGAAGGCGGTAAGTGCGACATGCTATTATTTGCCTTGTGCTCATCTGTCTCGGCAGTTGGAGCCACTCTGAATAAAGATTCAACATCCTTCAGTGTCAAAACCGGCTGATCTTGGTTCTTTCTGTTACCACTGATGAATGAGCCTGTGCTCCGGCTCCTGTTTAGCTTATATATGCTTTCTTCCACTGTATCTTTTACCTATTACCATACACAGACACGGAATCAGGGATTCAGAATCAACAACAATGCCCCATATAGGATGATACAATAGCCTGAAATACTAGACATCAGCTTTCACTAGTGTTACTTGTGAAGAAGAGTAAGGAGGAAAGATAAAATGACTTACTATGAAACGGTGGACTAGTGTCTTTTTGTCCTGTCCAATTCGATGAACCCTTCCTATTGCTTGAGCTTCGGCTGCAGGATTAAGAAGTGGCTCGACAAGAATAACATGTTGTGCCTCTAAAAGATTGAGGCCATTAGCCCCATGTTGGATTAGGATCAGCAGAACCTGCACAAAATCAGACTGTGGTTGCTTGTTTCGTCTCTTCCCATTACTCATTTTCTCTTCATTAAGTCCTTTGAAATGGCTGATAGCAACACTAGATTTCCTGCAGGAATAGAACCATTAAAATGATCAATTAACCTTCAAAATCAGGCATGCATCCAGTCTGAAATTCTCTAGAACCACAAGATAATTTAAATACTTATTGCTATCATTTACTGGCATATATGCTTTCACTCTCTGATTGGAGGGTGTCTACTGTAGAGTTGGATTTTATATGTTAACAATGTAAAAACCCTTAGGGTTATTAATTATAAGCAGATAATATGTGATCTTACCTTCCTCCTTTCATCCTCGCGTAGCTTATTTCGTTGGCAACAAAAGCATGCTCTAAAACGTCAAGAACATCATTCCAACTGGTGAAAACAAGGACTTTTGCTTTCGGATCATTTGACTTGATGGACAAAATTCTCCTTGTAACTGCTTCAATCTGAAGTAACAGCCATCCACAACCAAGGAACACAGTGTTATGTTGTATAATGCATTACTAGCAAATACCATAAGAAGAGGGTTCCACAGGTACTATTGACTGGGGCATAACAAAACTGTAATGGTCAGAAAAGAATCCAGTTTACCTTTGTACTGTATGAACCATTTACAGAAATATGAGTTTCAGAGTTAACACAGTCAATTGACGAAGCTACACGAGAGCTAAATCTACTGTCATCAGCAAAAGCAATACTCCCATAATCAGTATGCTGTCGACATGTTGGGCACATCACCCAGTTTTTTCCATGATGACCAAATCTTCGCTCTGTCATTGCAAATAAACCTGCAAGCAAGAAATAACAAATATATCTTTAGTAAAAATTGTCAACCACGAAGAATAATTTTAATCCTCCTAGCATTAAGCGATACCGATTTCATAAGTTTTATTTGTGCTTCGTCTAGTAGGCAGAAATTATTTACAAAAAAAACTATGTTTCTTGATCTGAAGAAATGGCCTTGCAACAAAAATCAGGAGGTTAACTTACATTTACAACAGACAAGATGACCACATTGAAATACCATCTTTTGACCCTTGAGCTTCTCTTGACAAACTGGGCAGGATTCCTCAGTAACTTGAACTTCAGATACACATTTATTTTCTGGGATAGAGGTAACAGGATCGGTGGTATTCGCTAAACTTGATTCATTTGTAGCTTCTAAATGCAAACCTTGTTTAGATTGCACCAAACCCTGCAAAAGGTGAATAACTTTCACAAAATGGTAAAAAAAAAAAAGTATAACTACAACTCCTAGTAAACTAAGCCTACTGCACATGAAGCTGGTAAATGGAAAATACAAAGGTTTAATAAATGGAAATTTTCCATTACCTTCAAATAACGAAGTTGTCCTCTGACACGCGACAATGAAGACAGAGCCAAAAATTTATCCCCAGAATTTTGAGTACTTGCAATATCTAGTTCCTCAGAACTTAAGGCATCAACAGCATCATCATTATCATCTTCTTTTAGACGCAGGCGTGAGATTGCCATTATTACTTCATCATGAGCACGGAGTACTTGAGCCTGGGCACGTGCCAAAGATCTTGCATGGGGATATTCCTTGCGCATTCCCTACAGTATTTTCAAAAACTATAAAGTTCTGTTCATGCAAAATATATGAACCCCACAACTCGAAACTGAATGATCAGTTAGGAGAAGAGTGAACACCCCAACCCCTCCCTGCTGGTTGGAATGGATGATACTCATGATACTGATCCCCTGGATGGTTAAACAAGTAATTGAACAATATAGAGAAAAGAGAAACTGAAAAGTATCCAAAGCTTTACCTCTAGAAGAAGTAACTGTTTGGTGGCTTCTGATTTACCTTCCCCGTCTAAAAGCCCCCTGGAGCTATTCTTGATGATCCCGAGCACCACTTCCAAATCAGAGGGTAACTTAGAAACCTAACATCAGTGCAGACAAATGCTAAGCTTAGCCATCATGTTCTCATTTTGACAATGTTAAAAGGATCACAAAACATCTAAAATATGATAGACTGGTTTCACTGATTTTTTTCAAGACTAGAGCATTTAATAAAAATTACAACTACAGCTCATCAGCCACCACTAATCGGCACTCAGAAGAAATTACAGAAAAGAGGGGATTGTGGGATGGAAGAAAGTATAAGAAACTTAAAAGCTTCAAATAAACAAACAATGCCCAGTGATAACGCTCTGACTCACCGTGACTTTCTCCATGACATCCCTCTTTTTGCCTTCGTCTTCATGTTCGGAATTAGCAGAAGCAGACTTCTTGTCATGTTGTGACAAACCACGATAAAATCGATTCAGTGCAGATCGTTTCCTTTGCAAATCTACAGCCTCTTCAGCAGATCTAATGACTTCCCCGTTATTACCTAACGTTTTAAAAAGCCTGGCCTCATAAACCTAGGATTGAAAAAAGTTGACTCAACTTTACACCTTCGGTAAGTAAGAGGAAGATTCAATCCAATAAAAAATTAAATCAAAACCTGGAATAACTCATCCAGCTCACAGTGGACACACAGTAGACCATCACCATCATTTTGGCAGTTTGGACAATGCCTCACACGACGAATGTCATTCTCATCTGGATGTTCCATGCTGCAGTCTATCTCCAAAACTCTTTTAAGCAGGCTGTTTCGTGACTCTTCCAAAGAATCCACACCAGTCTGAATGTAATATTTTAGAGCTGTTATGCTACCAAAGCTGCAAAAAGTAACAGAGAAGTTTTGATTAGCAATTTAAAATGCCCATATGAGATCAACAAAATGCTAAAGATTATCCTCTCTTCTCCATTACTGTAACTGAAGCAAAACTATCAGAGCATGATATTAAGTAAGAGATCAGCATAACTAACCAGGCTGGGACTTTTGATGCCCGTGAAGTATTCAAAGTAACTGATAGCGCATCTCCTATTTTTCTAATCAAATCACTCGATAAGTCCTTGTTTTGCTCTATATAGTGCAAGGCTTCTAGCCACCAAATAGTCTGCTGATCTTTTCTGCTGCTCAACTCAATACAAATCTTCAGGAGGAAAAAAGAGAAAGAAGAAAATACGAAAAAATGGTTAGCATCAAATACATGATTACTCTTGATTCAAAAAATCAAAAAATATACTCTGGAAGACCAAGAGAAAACTTGATCACGTGCATCCAACCATATTGCAGGTAAAATACAATAAAAAAACATATAGAAACCAAAAGTTTTGCGTAGGACGGAAAAGAAGAAAACTAAACATTTTGTAAGTCACACAAACCCTTACATATGCCACAACATATGAATCTCATATGCTTCCAGGTCATAGCTTACTACTAACATAGCATGACACGGGAAAATTTAGATTTTTTTAAAAAAGTCACGTCTAATGGAAAATAAAATACTTTTGCAAATAACTTCATAAACTTCAAACCAAGATAACTTGAATCAGCTATTACCTGATCATAGGATTTCTTGAACTCTTGTTGGGTCAATGACCACTTTGAATAGAACAAAGATAAGTATTTCTTCCTCAAAATATCACACTTTTCTCTGAAATGTCGATGAGTTGTAAGCTGAGATGACATGGGTGCCTCTGGATTGCATATTTTCTCACTAGAAACCTCTGTCTGAATCACATTAGATTCAGTAGTTGCAATTCTAGCCCTCTTCAGAGGACGACAATCACTCTCTTCATGTTCCCTTGCCCTAAAGTTGTCTTCTGCAGAGGAAACAGGGGCATCCCCGAACAGCTGCACACTGTCTGGATATAGCTGGATTGTATCAGCGAGATTATAATGGATGTGAATGTTCAATAAAGGGTCCAAGCGAAAGTCCTCAGAGTTTTCTTCAGCTACAGCCAGCGCTTCTTTGTACAATGAAACTGCTTGGCTAGCATCTTTCTTAAGGATAGCTATACCGGCAAGTCCATTTATTGCAGAAACTACTTTTCTCAGTTCATCTTCTCCTTCTATCTTTGTTTTACCTATCAGAGCCTGCAAAAGACCAACTTAAGCAAGGGTTCACAACATTTACTTAAAACATTTACTAAATTGTTGATATAAATATTGCAATTAGTATATTGTGTCCCGGGGGTACACTCCTCACCGTACCCCCACACTATAATTTCTCCCAATATAGTTAGCATGCCTTTTTTATAGGAAAAAACATTTTCAATTTTTTACTATTTGCACAAATTATGGATTTAGTATGCACATTAATTACGACTAAAGTAATAATCCTCAACTAGTTGGAGAAGGAATGCACTTCCACGATTAACTAATTGCACAATTTGTAGAATTAAAATGCACATTACATAGAAAATTAATAATAAATACAAAATTCTTAATAGTTTACAATGTATTCATTAGTCAATTTAGTAGAAAAACAGTACTTTTTAATGCACTCCAATAATTAGTGGTATGTACAATTAATAGAATTAGTATGCACACTACGTAGGACAAATAGTAATTAAAAAAATATATTTTTTACTGTTAGAATGCACTATCAACAAAAATAAAATGCACCATTTAAATAATTATATTGCACATTACTTTTCTTCCGTGCGGTTGTGTTGAATTAGACATCTAATGTGAAAGCTATTTTACTGGTCCTTAAAATTAGGTAAAGTTTACTAAATATAATTTAACCCTGGGGATACCGTTATCTACGTACCCCGGGGTTAGCTAATAAATTGCCTAAATATTGAGTCAACATGTTAAAAGGGGCTCCAACTTAAAACAAGATCGTACTAAGTGGAGTTGCCACAGGATCATTAATGTTATATAAATTCATTTTCATTTAAACTGGAGATATGGAATAGTTTTCAACATTTATAGTACATAACCTACCGAAAGTATCTCCTCCATGGTCATAGGAGACTGTTGCAAAGAACGGAGACCAGAACTTCCCACTTGAGGATGACAACAAGCTTGACGAAGCTTCAGGAGAGAACTAAATAGCTTTGCAGCCTCCAAATGTGTAATAAACTGATCAGGTGAGTGGTCAGATCTTTCAGAACCTGTGATGAAAATAACTTTGAGATGCAGTCAATGACATCCAACAAGCAGTGAAAAGTGAAAAAAAATCATGTACCTTGACCATTTCTCTTGAGAACATCATGTTTTAAGTTTTTAATGACCTCGTGAGCATCTCTTAGACAAGCATCATGCTGCCTCTGGTAGAAGTGCTCTTCAATGGGTGAAAGAGTAAGCCATGAGACCCATTCTTCTTGCGCAGGAATCTCTAACTCTTCTGAAACATGCACTTTTGAAGAACGCCACATTATTTTCTTCAAAAAATTATGTGTGAATAGGATAGCACCCGTATCTCCAGCCTGCAGATTCAAAACATGTCTGAGAATGAGCTACGAGAAAAATTCTCGTGTACAGATTAAATGTGCCACTTGAAGTGAATGTGTAGGCAAATTCTACCATTGCCACTGCTGTAAAATTCTTGTTTATGCTTCTACATTTATTGCTGCTGCTGTTAGCCTGTTACTACTACAAGTGATGTCCACTTTTCACTATCTGGACATCTAACTTCCATTTTCTGGTAATATGTTATAGCCTGATTTACTACTTATTATGTCAATTGTACCAGCTTATATCTCCGCAAACTCCAGCTGTATGGATTACAGTTATACATTACTTCCAAATCCTTGTACTTAAATAAGATTATGGTTTTCGAATACTACTCATAGTTGTGAGGTTTGGGTCAAAGTAAGACAAAAGTACCTCGTAAGGATCGCGAATGACTTCAACCCACCACCTGAAAACGTCGAAGGGACTTGAGCTTAAGAATTTCAAGAGACCATACAAGTCATCAAGCTTTCTCTGAATGGGAGTCCCAGTAATACACCAGCGATGCTTAGCATGCAGTCTTAATGCCATTTCTGTAGCTGCGGCAGCATTACTCTCTACCATTTGAGCTTCATCCAAACATACCCTCCACCATAGAATTCTAGTCAGGAAAGTTGGAATGACGGCATATCTGCATATCCAAAAACCAACAACGTAACAGTTCACTCCTCTGGACAGAAAACTAAGCCACTGTAATAGTGTGCATACAGAAACTGACACACTTGGTTGGAGATCAGGGCTGAAAATTTCTTTAAGAAAAACAGTAAAAAGCTCAATCATGTGAGGTTTGGTACGTGAATTATGACGGTTGAGACACTTGGAGAGCGTAATTTACATAAACCAGAAACATGATTTTTGTTAAATTCCTGCATAAACAGATTTTCAAGAAACTCAGTCTGAAGTACCTCTTCTCATATCTTAAGGCGCGACGATCACCTTCATATCTATCAGAATCATGTGACAAGTCATCTTTAAGTACGTCATAAGTTGTCAAGACAATATCCGCATTTATAAGCTCATTGATGTCCGGCAAAGGGGCATCTGAATGCAGCGTAGTGTTGACACCATCATATACACAGATTCGGAGAGATCCTGGAGTGGTATGACTGCATGTCAAAGAATGACAAGAGATAAGAGTGGCAGAAGAAAAGGAAGATATTGAATTATGTTATGAACCAGAAAACATACATGATAGACTCGAGTAAAAGCAACAGAATACTCTTAGCTGGAGTATATTGCTACAAATAAAAAATTCATTTACCAAAAATACTGGACAAATTTGAGTGCAACCCCCTCTATGCGTTACTGAGATGTCAGTCATATCACTCTGTTACCAAAGTGTTTCTGTACTGAAACAAAACTTGTAGTAGCAATGTTTCTACAGAGCACAATCTAGTGTTTAATAATGTTTGTAAATATTTAAGATTTATATATATCATCACAATGTCAATGAGACCCCATAGATTCACTGTAGAAATATACACTACAAACCTTTAACGAACTTACACTCAAAACAACAAATAACAATATTTTTTCCTTTCAGTTTTTCTTCTCTTCTATCTGCAGCTAACATAAGCTGATTCTGAAATTATTTTACCAAATCTGTCAAAGCCATCTTTACAGTGAAATGATTTTCCAATAGAAAAAATAAATAAAAATCATTCAGACTGCTACTTTAAAGTTACTAAGTGGGTAACCTTATGGCTGATGACTACATGTTACAGGTCCTAAAAATGTAAACTTTATACAGCGTAAACCTCCGCAATTGTTATTAAAAGTCCAACTCCTACTTTTGTTAAAGAAACATTTAGCTTCCCAAAAACTAAGAAGAATGTTCTTGATGATTACCGATTTATCTCAGCGTGCCACTGGGACAAGATAGGAGTAGGGCATACTATAAGAGTAGCACCTGACGGAAGTGGAGATTCAGTAGCTTGAATCAGGTCTGAACAGATACTGCATATATGAACTCCTTCTGTGACAACTACTTCGCTTTCATCTCCACTTCCACCAAGACTTTCCGTCTTTCCTGTTTTCTCTGAAGTGTTTCCTTTAGCTGAAAAATTAACACAAGAGGCGTGTTGCCAAGCATCACATACATCACATTGCACCCACAAACCTTCGTACCAGATGCTTTCGGTTACAGCCCCGCATACACATTCAACTCGCTCTCGTTTTAGTCGATTCAAGTGACTGCCTTTATTTTCAAGAGTGCTTGCTTCCATATGAGGCAAATCCAAAACCTCAGAAGGTGGCATCTGATGAGCAAAAATGCAAGCGAGGAGCTCAACTGTTTTTCCTAACCCCATTTCATCTGCATAATCCAAATAAGCATAAAAGCAATCCAATTATTCACAATGTCAATTCACATAATAAAATAAAAATAAAATAAGAGAAAAAGAGAGGAAAGGCAGTGAAATTTTGAAACAGCAAAAGACAGTTGCTTGTACGAATATTAATCCAAGTGACTTACCAGCAAGGACACCGCCAGAAACATAAGCAGAGACAGGTTGAGGATTCAACGAGATATTCCCACTGAAACAGTAAGTCAACAGAAAAAGGCAAAGATATTAACTTCTGTATAGAAAGAACTAGAAAGTAACCCCAAGATTTTCCAAATATCCTAAAAGTTCACAATTAATGTCATATCTACAACAGATAATTGATATTCATGAAGTTTATTGTAAAGAAACTATAACACACTAATCCCATGTAAGAAAATCTCCGTTCCTGGTGACAGACTGAAAACATACCAAAATGGATTGTAATACAAAGTTGAGGAACCCTCGATGAATTTGAGCGGCACGCAAAGAGGATAACCAAGCTGCTCCCTTTCGCTCACAGAACATCCAGAATCCCCCTTCTCCCGCTGTACCATCCAGTGAGCTGCACGTCGTTGGTATGGCCTAAGTTCCGGAAGCAAGTGAGGCAAAACAACATCCAGCATAGGCTCTTCCCTACAATAAAACCCTTACACACATCACACTTCAAATCTATATGACCTAAGGGATTTACATAGAACAATAACAAACACAAAATTCAACTCTCAAATGTACTCACTTTGATGGCTTAATTGCTTCATAAAACCCTCCTACATCGAACCGAGACTGCTTTTTTGAACAAGAAGGCTGATATCCTGCCTCCAAGGCAGCTCTGCCATATCTATATCTAGCCTCCGAAGTCAATACTTCAGGTCGCAGCCAAGCCATTACAGACATCATACTTTTCTTCCACGTCTTCCTCGTCTCATCAACAAGCGATCCGCAGGCATCAAACGCATTCCTCAAAATCTCAACCCTGATCCTCACAGACAGCAAATCCTCCACCAACACAATCCCTAGCAGTGGCCTCAGGGTCAAGAAATTCAAACTAGCTAAATGCACAAGCCCCGATACAGCTTCATTCGCCCCGTCAAAATTCCCCGACAGCATCACAGCTACATTATCCTCCCCCTCCTCGGCCAATCTCCGTTCAACGAACTCCAGCTGTATGCTGGAAGCAGGTAGCTCCGGCCAGTGACCTAATTTGATTCTGGTAAGAAACTCCCCCACATTATCCAACCTAAACCTCAAGAAAAATCTAGAATCTTTGTAAAAGTCCTCGTTCATTACATAACGGTGAAACTCAGGGTTAATCTCTAAATTCGACAGCACAATCTCGGAGACATCAAAGTGCTCCCCGGAAACGGACCAATTGGACTTATCTACTTGTACAAAGAAAGGAGTGCTGTCAGTTTTTACCGCAGTTTCGCCATTCTGAGCTTCGGTTGGGACATTCCGATCATTCAATTCTGCTTCCGAGCTGCCGCCCTGTAACCCTACCGCTCGACGGGGGCGCTGCTTCTTCCGCCCCATAGATTCCGATAAATCGGCGGGAAAATAAACAATACGGTGAAGAAAACACTAATCAGAGAAGAACCGAAGTGATGATCGTTGAGTTCAAACGTTCCAGCCCCCGGCAATTAACCCGCGAGACTAACCGAAGGATCGGTGGGTTGACTCGGTCCGTGAATTACTCTATTCTCGCAAGTAAGGATAAACAATTATTTTTATTTATCTGTAATATGTTTTTCTCTCGTTTTTAAAATCTAAATTTAAATAGAATTCTGAATTCTTCTTCCCATATTTACAATTTTAATAGAATAAGGTAAAAAACAAAAAATCATTCTGAAACTATAAAAGCCAAAAATTGACCTTCTTTCCCCTTCTACGCTAAAACCTCCTTTCAATTTCTGGTTAGTTTTGAACTGGGTTTAGGGCAAAATGGGAGGCGGGAGGAAGAACTTGATGAGGGAAGCTGAGGAACGTGACTTCACTCTTGAGCAAGGCCAGAGTATTATGCAAGTTCTGGGATTGCGGGGCTCCAATTCGATTGAGGTATGAATTATGATACCTGTTCTTAGATGATGTTATTTGACTCCGTGGCTTTCAGTTTATAATCCGGTGTGCTAATTTGGAAGGTAATGGATGCAAAAGGGGAGAAGTTATTAGCATTGTTTCCTGCAAAATTCCAAAAGAGCATGTGGATGAAACGAGGTTTGTGTCCAACCTTTAGCTAAGCTGCAGTTTGGTTATAAAAATCGCGTCTTTTGACTGACTTGTGTTGGAAATTAGGCAGCTTTGTGGTGGTCGATGAGAGTGCAAGGGAGGAGGCGGCGGAGGCCGGTATGAAAGTAGGATGTACGGTTTTGAAAGTGCTGTTCCATGAACAAGTTAAACTGCTTCAGAAATCTCCTGAATGGTGTGTACTGTTTCTTCATGTTTCTTGTCACTGCTTAAGTTCTGATGTTTCCTTAATCATCTGAATGGTGTGTATTGCTTCGACTTCTATGTTGCATGCTTTCTTGTCACTGCTTAGTTTAGAGAGTTCTGATGTATCCTTAGTCTCGATATTTTGGTTGGGAGACTGAAATTGTTGAAGTGGTTAGAATCTGTATCTGATGAGGATTGTAACATAGTAGGATTAAATTAGTACAATAGTCAATTTGATTAGAAAGTAAGTGTATGTTAGATCCCTCATTGTTTCTGGTGGTATAAAGGGGATGGTAATTTTGAGACTTGTGTTTGTGAGGAATTTCTTTGTTGGAATATCATATATTATAGAAGTTTCCTTCAAAATGATATGCATACCGTAGTTAAGTTTCACAACTCTATGATATAGTCAGTGTGATTGTCATAGACTTGATGTTATTTTTAAGAAATTCTATCGATTCTCCTCGATCAAATATGGGTTGTGGTTAGGGATGGTATCTTAGTCAATCTTTAGTCAGTGTGTAATTATAAAGCTGCAAACTTGATAAGAGTGTTTTTGTAAACTAAAATATGTGATGTGCATTATCGTGTGATATGTTAATGTTAACATGTTGATATGTGATATACACTCTATTGTATCAACGCATAGAATCAGCCTCTGAGTAAAACAATTTTCCCTTAACATTAAGTACTTGGACTGGTGCCTTATTGTTTTATGAAGTACAATGCCCTACAACATGTGTTTACTTTTGTAACTGGTATGTGCAGGCCTGATGTGTTCAGGGCATCAAATTCCAACCAAACTCTGGAATCGCAAATTTCCCCAGTAAGGAAAGAAGATGACGAAAACTCTAGTGATGATGATGATGATGATGATGATGATGGACTTCCCCCATTAGAAGCCAACACCAACAGAGTGAGACCTCGTCAATCACATGAAGAGACAGAGTCGGAATCAGAACCTGATTCTTGATCCAATGCACCCCAAGTCTCTACAGTTGCACACATATGCTTTATGTGGGAATTAATGGCTTTTCTACTAATTATGTCCGACTACACTTCATTTAGGCTGTAGCATTCTTGCGAAATTCTTTGCTGTTCAGTACTGTGATGTTCATGTAAGATGATGTAGCTGATAGAAAGGTCACTTTTTGACATTGTTGTATTTGTATCTGGGAGTATAATTAAGATCTTTTTACTCTTGAATTTCGTTGGTGCAAATATATTCACGGTAAAACTGTAAATACATCTTGAGGCGCGAACTGGACACTGGTGACAATGAAACAGCATGGTGGTTTTACTAATTAATTCTTGGCAATGTGTCAGCACCTGAATCACTAATATTTCTTAGTTTGCCTAAAATTCCGAAAGGGACACAAGTAAACCGTGTTTTTCATGTCCATTTTCAAAACGAAAAAACAAGATTTTTGGGGAACCTAAGAGCTCGTCGAACTGTACTGAGATTTCCCATGGCGGGTGTGTCAGTGATGAGGGGCATAGCCTACCATGGCCGCTTTTCCAAGGTCGTATCAAAAATCTGTTCTGTATGCTTGTTTTATACTGCAAATTCGTAATGATTGTGCGAAATCATGTCTGCAGCTGCCTGGCCAACCAACAAGAAGGAAGCTCCAATTCCACCCTAAAAGATTCACCCTTTTGGCTCGCTATTCTCAGCCGCGGGATATCTTCACCTCTCGTGTTCAAGGTCTGTGAATTACTGTCTTTTTATTGTTTGTCTTTGATTACTAGGAATTGCAGTAAAGTTCCGCAAAAGCGTAGGTTCTGTAGTAAATCTGGTATCTTTGCTATAGTGGGATGAATGGTGCTTTTGAACTTTGTGTATGGTTGGAACTTAGTTAACTCGATCATCACTTTGTTTGTTGTGCGGAGCACTCTGAAGAACATTTTGTGCAGACAGCATTCAGAAGCTGCCCAAACTTGTGGAGGATATTGTCCAGACTTCTTTGAACACGGGACCGCGGGGAGCCCTTCGTCTGGCTCAAGGGCTTCAAGCAGTTATCGGCGTGGGTAGCGAGTGGCTGGCTGATGTATCCAAGGTCTGTTTTCCCTTCATGACTTTAAATTATGTGTTATCTCCTTACTTTGGGTAATAGAGGTTTGTTTAATGCCTAGTCCTAAGAAATATGGATTACAGTACAATTTAACTTGAGGATTGGTTGATTTTGTTCTGGGAGGAATGAGCCAGCATTTTCATTTGAATATGATTCTGGGTTTTATGTAGGCTGCAAACTCTCCCTCTACTGGATTTTCGACTGAGTTGCAGCTTGGATTGTTGTCACCGCTTTATTTGAGAAGATTGTTTGAAAGAATGGGTGCAACTTACATAAAACTAGGCCAAGTAAGTAACTGGAAATTCTACTTCCTCTTTTGACTTAAAAATTTAGCTTGTAAAGATAGTTGTACAATGCTATTTGATCTTATCACTCATCACCTTTTCTGCTCAAAATATTGTAGTTCATAGCCTCTGCGCCCACATTTTTCCCACCAGAATATGTCGAGGAATTTCAGAATTGTTTCGATAGGGCTCCTGCTGTTCCGTTCCAAGACATTCAGACAATCTTAAAGGAGGAATTAGGACAACCGATTGAAAGTGTGTTCGAGTATGTTGATCCTACACCACTTGCCTCTGCCTCTATAGCACAGGTCTGTGCTACCTTTTATCCTTTTGCTGTCTTTGTCACATTTCTTACTTCGTAAATGACTGTCATATTGCCCGGTTTCAGGTACATGCTGCAAGAATAAGGGGCAGCCAGGAAGATGTAGTTATAAAGGTGCTGAAACCTGGAATGGAAGATGTATTAGTTGCAGACCTAAATTTTGTTTATGTTGTTGCACGCATCTTAGAATTCTTGAGTCCTGATTTGAGCCGTACATCCCTGGTGAGTCTTTCCCATGGTATATTAATTCTCTTGCATTTTCCTTTGTATATCTATACTTTTGAGTTCATCTATCCTAAACCCTAGACCACTGTACTAGGTTGCTATTGTCCAAGATATAAGAGAATCAATGCTTGAAGAAGTTGATTTCAACAAAGAGGCTGCAAATATCGAGTCGTTCAGAATATATTTAGAGGCTATGGGACTTACAAGACTGGCCACTGCTCCAAAAGTATACCAGCAGTACAGTTCCAGGCGAGTGCTGACCATGGAGAGGCTTTATGGAGTACCACTGACTGATTTAGATTCCATAAACACCCTTGTCCCGAATCCTGAAGCCAGCCTGATAACCGCCTTAAATGTTTGGTACCTACCTATCACAATTTCAGTCAATTAACTAACTATGTTTTATACCAACTTCTTATTTTTGAATTCTTGTACTATATAGGTTTGGTAGCTTACTCGGCTGTGAAACCTTTCATGCGGATGTCCATGCAGGGAATCTATGGCAGCTCCGTGATGGCCGCATTGGGTTTCTCGACTTTGGTATTAGTCAGACTCTTTGATTTCTCCATTTGTTTTTTTGTTTGAACATATGATCACAGGTAGTAAAAATTTGGACACAGGAATTGTTGGTCGCATATCTCCAAAAACATGGACTGCAATGGAGATCTTCTTGCAGTCACTGGCAAGTGAAGAGTACAGCTCAATGGCTTCTGCCTTGATTGATATGGGCGCTACAGATCAGGACGTTGATTCAGCAGCTTTTGCCAGAGATCTTGAAAAGATCTTTTCTTCTCTACAAGTATGCATCCTTCCATTAGACTACAGCTAGTTTTTGATTCAGTACCAGGTATTCATTACCTGAATTATCATATCCTTGTCCCGATGCAGGATCTAGATACCCAAGTTGTTGTTGCGACTGCCAGGTCACCAACCACGAATGCAACTGCTGTATCAGCAAATGTGGTCGTCGATGAGAGGCAAATGAATGCTCTGTTTCTTGATTTGGTAAGTGTTATCTTCAAGTCTGAGTATAGGCAATGGACTGGCCAAAAAAGCTGAGTTTGTTGTGATTTCTGTTACAGGTTAGGGTTAGTGAATCTTATGGATTGAAGTTTCCTCGTGAGTTTGCGCTTCTGATGAAGCAACTACTGTACTTTGATCGGTACACTCGATTGCTGGCTCCGAATATGAACATGCTTAGGGATCAGAGGGTCACTATTGTCTCAAATCAAAGAAGCAGGAATATCTACTAATAGTCAGTAGTCACCTTGTTGTCTGCAGAACTTTTGTTACATTGTTTGTATAGAACAACGTTGTCACGCAAGAAACTGCTGTCTAAATAGAGTCTGGCAAAATTTGTTACACATACATAAAAAAAACATAGTTTTTATACAACACTCAGCCTTGCATTTCGCATCATATACAACAGTATCACAAATATTACTTTCATCCATCAGAAGAAAAAAAAAAAGCTTGGATGAGCCTCAGCTATCTGACTAAATACATTTTTCTTCACAAAAACTGTCAAAACTTCATCACAGCACTGGGTGATGGATAGCCCATGAGCCGATGAAGTGGAGATCCTCCACTATTTTCTCCAACCTCCTTGCTCTGAGATGATTTCTGCCCTTTTAGTTTCTTCGTCGAAGGGTCCTCCACAGACTTCATCTTCCTATCTTTTGAGGTCATGACAGAATCTTCAGACATATTTCTGGTACGAGAGTTCTTCCTAACATGGTGAACCTCAGGTTCAGTGGAGATGCTTCTCTCAAAGGAGATCCCATATTCATCGTATGAATAAGGTTCTGGTTCAACATCTCGATGAAACCGTCCACTGATGCTGCCATCAACCATACTAGGAGGAGGAGTTGCTAGGGCATTTGCATCTGGGACAAAAGGTACAATGTGTCTGCCACTCTGGAGGGAGAACTTAAGAATCTTTCCACAGACATTGCACCTCAGTTTATGGCATCGCCTGCCTGTGACAAGAAAATCTGCAGGTAGATGGAGCAGCTCAGAGCAATGATAGCAAGAAATGATGGGATTTCCACCAGCCACTGGCATAACATGCCGTTTCATTGACTGATATCTTTCTCTCATCTGCATATTTCTTATCCCATTGTCTCTACTCCATTGGTCAGCATGAACAGTATCTTGATCCCAGACAGAGAACTCTGAGGTTTTGTAAGGCCGGGGACTCAAAAATGTATGTGAAGGGAGCTGTGCAGAGTAATGGCGGTCCTGAGGATGGCAGTGGCGGCATCCACAGTCAACATGCCGACTGTAGTCAGCAGCGTCTCCTGAAAAAGCTATTCTTGGACGGTTTCTGATATATCTCAGTTCAGACGAGGTTTCCTCTACAGGCGTAAGGTGATCATCATAGTACAGTGGATTATAGTTTTCCTCTCTTGCTGCTGTAAGAGGGAACCTGCTGTTTGATATGTTCATTCTCTTGAGCTCCTCTTTCAGCTCGTTCACCACTCTTAGTAGCTCCATTTTGCCAGGTTCAGTGTATGATGGCGCATCAGATAAGCCGGGATTTGGATAGGCCTGGAATGAATTTGCTTTCCTTTGGTAAACAAATCTGGAATTATGGTCTTCCACCTCATCTCGCAATCTGTTAACCCCGGAATGACCATAACTTCTGGAATCATGCAAGTAGTCATTAGCTATGTACTTCTCTGGCAACATTGGGGGTTTCCTTGCTTGATGTCTTACACCAGACTCGTCACTCAGCGTGTCATTCAGACCAGATCCTAGGATTGGTTTGTACTGCATCTCATGGTTGTCAGTACGTGAACCATTTGCCCTAGATCCACCTACCAATCCATTGGCATGGTTACTGTTTGCTTGCTTAAACCTTCTTCTAGGGGGTTTTGCAGACCTGGAAGAGATCCTCTCCTCGAATCCATCATAGGAAGATGCACCACCGTCATGACCATAGTAACGTTTGGTCGGAGATTTGGACAGTTCTCTATTCATTAAACCAAGTTTTCCTCCCAGGTGTTGATCATCAGAGTCCACGTTATCAGGTGTTGAACCAGATTCTTCCTTACGAAGAGAATCGTCTTTCCTCATATAATCAAAACTATGGACCCTTAAGTCCTGATCCACAGGTGCTTTTGTGTCCACCACTAGTAAAGGTGGCAGAGATGAAACCTTAGAGGATGAAGAGACATTTTCTAGAGGATTAGAATCATGTGGAATCTGCTCCCTCGTGCTTTTGGTTTCGCGAAGTGCCATTTTCTGCTCAAGTTCTGCAGATGAATCTTCTGTCTCATGGCCAAGGAACTCCCTTGAACTAAAAAAAGCATCTGAAAAGCTTCTACCACTGATACAAGAGTCAGTTCTAAGCTCTCTTGTGCTTTCACCCGCAACATAATCACTTCGAACGAATTCCATTTTCTGTGCACTTTCTGATGTCAATTCTTGGTTCTCATGGGATGAGATCTCAAGCCAATTAGGAAGCCGAGGAAACAAATTTTCTGTACTAGGTTCCATCCCGATGGTACTTACAGCTGGCAAAGCGTCCTCTCTTTCAAAGTTGGCTTCTTCTTTCAGACCATTAACCGGGCTTGTGGTACTGCCAATACCTGAGAAAGGCTCTTTTCCAGGATCAGTAGTTTCTTGATTTACACCATTCTCTCCACTCCTGTCAGACCCAGAATCTGATGAAAGCTCTACTTCTTGATTTACACCATTCTCTCCACTCCTGTCAGACCCAGAATCTGATGAAAGCTCTACTTCTTGATTTACACCATTCTCTCCATTCCTGTCAGATCCAGAATCTGATGAAAGCTCTACTTCTTGATTTACACCATTCTCTCCACTCCTGTCAGATCCAGAATCTGATGAAAGCTCAGCTTCTTGATTTACACCATTCTCTCCATTCCTGTCGGATCCAGAATCTGATAAAAGCTCTGCTTCTTGATTTACGGCCTTCAGAATCCTGTCGCTGCTAGAATCTGATGAAGGATCTTCTGTTACAACAACAGTAGCTTTTTCACTCTGCCCACTATCTTCATTCCTGCTGTAATCTGATAGAAGCTCTCCTCTTGCAAAAACAGTAGCGCCATCGCTTCGGCCACTCTCTTCATTCCTATTACTGCTGGAATCTGATAAAGAAGTCTCCCCTCTTGCGAAAACAGTAGCTTCTCCACTTGAGCCGTTGGTTTCCCTTCCATCATGGGAGCTTGTGGTGCTGGTTTTCCTAACTTTAGCTGCAGGCATATGTGTAAGATTGTTAGAAATAATCAAACATAAGTATATCAGTAGTATTAAAATAACTAAAATCACAGAGTTGTATGGCATCATATACAAACTTCGAAACAATGAAAAAAACTTTTGTAAATTACAAAACCATGAAGTACAAACAACCAAGTACCTTGTAGAACAGCACCACATCCTCCACATCTGTACACAGGAATATCCGGTTCGGGAAGAACTACAGTACATTTGGGACATCTGACCAGTCGGATTTTCTTATTAGTTTGAGTAGTCATGTTCTACCAATTATCTTCAAACAGATATACAGCAACAGGGATATCAACTCAACCGGAATCTGTCAAGAAAGAGTAAATTCAGGCTCCCACAGTAAACTCCATCTTATAATCAATCACACAACCTAAACAAGGTAATGACTCGGTATAGGGAAAAAAAATTTCAGAGTAACATTACTCTTTGCCATTATCAGACATCCTATTAATCTCCAGTCATTTTCCATCATATATGGCTTAAAATCTTAGTCCAGTAATTAAGGGTTTAAGAGCTATAGTGTCTGAATCATACACAGCTTGAGATTAACAAAACAGGAAAACTCAAAGATCCAAACAGATGAAAACAAACAAACAAACAGGAGCAATTAAACAAACCAAGAACCGACAAATTAGAAAATCTAGCTGACAAAAACCAGAACAACAACAACAACAACAACAACAACGCATTAGAATCATCAAGCTCACATTCAACTGAGAAAAACCTAAGCCAAACAACATAAATCAGACAAGAATTCAGCAAAATCAAACTCACCTTCAGCACAAAGATCAGCTGAAATTACGCCTGCTCCAGCCTCCAGCTGCCCATAAACTCGAGAGGCCAAAAAAAAACGCAAAAAGGATCGAAATGGCACACAACTCAATGGATAGAGATCACAGAGAGAGGCGCATTAAATGCGAGGATGGTGGAGTCAAAATAATGGAAGGCAGAAGAAATTCACAACATCATCAAAAATTGGTTCTTTCGGGCAAAATTGATGATCATGAACTCCATAGAACCTCAAAGAAAACAACTCCTTCTTCTTCCTCTCCTTCTCGAGAAGAAAGAAAAACACAGAGTTTTAAGAAGAGCGTGTAGGGGAAGGTTCTGAAAAGTCCAATGCGGAGTCGGGTCGTCGTCCGGGCCAACTCGCTTTGCTGTTTTTGCTCTTTTAAGGCTTTTACCGCCACACACAGTGCTTCTCTGTCCTTTGTTTTCAACGAGAAAGAACGGAAATTGAAGACTGGGAAAACAATTCCACACGGACAAGCGTTTTTAATTAAGTGAAGAATGGTTCTGATTTATTTGTTAATCCATTTCCCAAAAGGACTATAAGCTAAATTATGATATTGCATCAAAGCCGCATCTTTTATCCAGATTTCCAGATACGTTCCCATTTAAGCCTAACTTTTTTGCTTGCCATCCAACCATTATTTAAATGACACAAATAAATGAGCTCACCAAACACAACTGAGATTTCTGCACTCTGATTTAACGGATCCATAAAGAAGATTAGTAAAAGTACTGATTAGCTGGTAGGTTGAAATTTGATGATTTTCTGAATTTGATTTGATGAATAAATTAAAATTAATTTTGATTAGTTATACACATTTATTTTAATTTATCATTTACTTTAGTTCAATTTAAATGGATGAATTTTTTTTTTTAATATTAGCATTTCTTATGGGACGCTCCCAATATCAATCAATTATCTTCGAGCTCAAAAGAAAATATTTATAAGATAACGATAAATGGGATAATTGATATTTGAACTTGCACTACTACTAAGTACATTAATTAACTTTTTTTATAAGTATATATTCAAATAGTTTTTTTTTTAAGATTCAAATAGGTTTTTTATTCCTTAAAAGTAATGCCATTTGAAGTTTCTTTTCCTACAATATTTAGTTTTCAAAAGAATTCTGGAAACACGCCTACAAATGAACACATTGGACCGAAGCGTGAACATTTCTTACCTTTTTATGAACCATTCACGTGAGAAAAATAATTACTACTCCCACGATGGTTAAACATTTTATGAATTTGTAATAATTATCCCACAAGGCAGAGCAAGAAACATTTCGACACTAATAATTTTGCATAGTTTCAAGACAGATAAATTTTGTAACTTCTAAGGTTGATGAAATGTAATTATTGGTCCCATTTGTTTTCACTAGCGTGCAAAGTGCAAACACGAAATTGTGGTTAGAACTCAGAAACATGTTACAATGGGAATGGTCACTGACTCACTGTTCAGATTCATTCTCGGCGTGTGAGGACTGGCGTTGACCAGGGACTCAACGCATCAGTTACAGCTGTAATCGGGTAGTACGTGGCATTCATCGATAACGTCATGGATGGACCTCGCTGGTGACTTGAGCATTTTGGAATTGTAGCTTGGCCCTAATTGGTTTCATGCTTATCCATCATTTTGGCTGTGGCTTGAATAAATGCAAACTAGCCGACCAACCACAGCTTACACCGTCTTAATAAAGGCTCTATTGGGATCACTTATCCCCACCAGGCCACCACCAATGACCTCTCATATTATTGAGGATTTGTGTAAAAATATAATGGATAATCAGTATGGGTGTTTGGTGAAAAGGTTTTTGGGACAAAATTAGCTGTTTGACATCAATTAGTTGTTTAACCAACTCAAAAAACTAATAAAAGTGTTTGGTAAATAACTGTTTGAATCAGCTAAAACAAACAAACTAATAAAAGTGTTTGGTAAATAACTGTTTGAATCAGGTAAAACAAACAAAAATCTAATTTTCAAAACGCTCAAAAAGCTGATTGTCTTTCTTCATAATTCACTTGTATGGCTGTCTGTATTGTTTTACGTTTTGTATTGTTTTTTTAATTTAAAAATACGTTTTTTTTCTTAATGTTAAATTAAAATTTTAGGATATGTCAACGTAGATTTATATTCCTTTTTTATATTTTCTTGATTAAAGAAAAATAGTTTATTATCAAAAATTTTATGTTTTTGTGAATTCATTTATAATGTACATTTTTGTCAAATAACTGTTTCAATTAAAGTGTAGCTTAACTTAATTTAGTTGATAATAAATGTGCAAGTATAGTGGATTTTCTTAAATTAATTTTTAAAGTTAAGAGTTTTGAACTAGTGATGCCCAATTAATTTGTATTTTAATTAGTTTGAAAAACCATAAATTTATAATTATATTTTTAAAATAATATAATATTCACTTTTTATATTTCACATATAATATTTTCTTATAATATAAAGTTATATTAAATTTATTATTGTTATTTATAAAATGATTAATTAATACAATATGAGTAGGCCTTAAATGTCATTTTACCTTTTTTTTTAAGCAAACAGCTATTAGCCAGTGGCGGAACAACGGGGGGCCTAGGAGTGCATGGCCTCCCCCAAGAAATTGCCGATGGCATGAGTGTTGAGTTTTCAACTTTATTTTCGCACCTATTTTGCAGGAATAAATAGTTCCTTTGAATGAGGAACTTAACTAACGTGAGAAACAGAGAGTTTGTTTTATCAGAAAAGACTCCTACTCTTGGCTATATACGGTTATCCAATCAACCAGGTTTATAGGATTTACTATATTTAGGTGAAACTCTATTTACTGTACCATAATCTCTATGTTACTTAATTTAATTACTTGATGAAATTCTAAGTCGGTAATAAAATTTAGATTCGCACAAGTTGTGAGAGATCGAAGAAACAGTGATGTTGCTGCACAACGCAGAAATTGACTTCAGAATCAACCAAAATCAAAGTAAATATAGAGTTTTACCAAGTAGCTAAGTGAATGTAGAGATTATGGTAATTAGAGTTTTACCTAATAACTAAATATAGTAAATTTTAAGTATGTGGTTGATTACGAGGATAATTAGAAATAATCCTTAGTTTATCTCTTACTTATTTAAAAACAGAATCTTTTTCATATGTTACATAAAATTTATCCTTTTTCATTAAAAACATCACTTCATTTTTTTTTAAAAAAAAACATCACTTCATCGTTTGATATTTAGCTATAATATATATTGATTTTAAATATTATAAATTGAGTACATATATTATAATTAAGAAGCTTATATATTATTACCATTTTGTACACACATTTTTTTTATATTCAATTTTGGCCCCTCCTAATTATAATTCCTGGTTCCGCCACTGGCTATCAGCTAATTTTACCAAACACTTATATACAATCAGCTAATGTAAACAGCTAGTCAAATCAGTTAATACAATCAGCTAGCCAAATCAGCTAACAGCTAACAGCTAATCACCAAACACCCCCTATATTTGTGTAATCCAGTATATTGTATGTACAATGTACAAAAAAAATCCAATTCAATCTAGTCTATATAGACGTGTTAAATAATACATATTATTTATGATTGAATTAGAATTGTATAATAGAATATACATTAAATTCGGAGAATTGGTTGCGCCTTTCTCGTTTTCATTTTCAGTATTTTCAGTAAAAGGGCTGGTACACGAGATAATTTTATAAAACTTATACCACTATTATAAAATCCTCAAACTTCCTTATAACCCAGGAACTAAGTATGTCCTTCATCGAGACAATATAGTATCGGACGGGTTAGGCGCTACAAAAGAGTGAGCGTTATCACTTTTTCTCCCGTAACTAAACATGTACTACATAAAAAATTATATTATAAAACTGCTCATGAATCTATCAAGTCAAATAGAGGCCTACCTTGACTTGCATTTCAAACTGTGCTAAGGTTGATAAAAATTGATGATCTAGTTATGGTTAAAGTGAAGTGCAAATAGAGGATGACAAAGTCAACCGAGTGGGGTTTGGCAAGGAAATTAAGAAATTACTTCTTGAATATAAAGTCAGAACAGAATGATAAGTATTAATGAAGTAAAATCGTTAATTAACAAGAAGTAGTCAATGCAATAGTAGTGGCTGCAAATCAATCGTAATTTGACAGTTGACATTCAAAACAATGTAATCCGCTCAAAAGATTTATTGGTGGAGGTTCTACTACTAATGTTATGGATTCTAGAAGACGAACGTTTACCTACACAAAGGAAGTCAAACTCTTAATGGTCAGTACGATAAAATACTACAGGTTTCAGAGGGAATTATTTCTGGGATTTCCTGTGAGATTTACTCAAGAATATAACTGGTTCATCTAACTTTGATTCTTACTTGATCTAATTTGAAAAAAAAAATTAATGAAAAAACATCACTTAACCAGATCAAAATAGGAAGAAAGAAGGAGAACAGCAAATTTGTATCTTCAAATACCTACAGCAGCTGATGGATATTATCAGCCTTCTTCAATTCGAACAAAAGGTCTCAAACATGAAGGCTAATCACAACCAAGTTCAAGAAATGAAAAAAACGTTTGTAGTTAAACATAAAGTACTGAAACTCTGCGATGATGAATTTAAGGACAAAGCATCATCACCAAGAATTTACCATTATGGAATGAAGAGATTATGAAGCCATCACTGTGTTCCTTGTCTGTGCAACCCAAGCTTCGTGAAGCTCCTTGTAGCCACTTCTGTAATGCTCCAGTGACAGACATAGCTGGCGAATGGCCTCTCGTTTCTCCTCAGCTCTATCCTCGATCAGGGCTGCCTGCTTTTCTGCCTCTCTCTCAAGTTCTTCAACTTTCAGTCCAAGCTCATCTCCACGTTTCATTAAAGTATCAGCACTTGCAATCAGCTCCCCATTTTGCAACTGCAGCTGGTGAAGCTGGATCTCCAAATGCTGCATGTTAGCATTCAACCCATCTTTCTCTGCCACTAACATATCATACTTCAGCTTTAGACCGTCTTGAGCTTTGTTCAGTGATTCAACTAGTTCATTTTTCTCAACTAGCTGCAAACTCAGCCCCTTCATTTCATCAAGCAGTCTGATCTCCTGGGCTTCATAAGAAGCCTTCGTCTCGAGTTTTGAGGTTTCGCATTTCTTGACTTCCTTCTCCAGTAATTTGATTTGCTCCTCAGTAGCAGTAAGCTTAGCCTCCAGGAGGGCTAACTCTGACTGAAACTCGGCTTTCTCTGATTCAGACTGTTGCAGGGCATACTGCAGCTCAACATTCAGTGTATTGATCTCGTCATCTCTTTCAGCAATATCATGTTTCAGCTCAGAAATCTTTTCCTCTGAACTCTCCAACTTTAATTTGTGTGCTTCCTTTTCTTGCACCAGATTCCTGATCTTGTAATCAGAGTCTAGAACCTCAGCTTGAAGTGCTGATACTTGAAATTGAAGCTCTGTCGCGTTCTTTTTCTCTAAAGCAAGATCAGTTTCCCTCAATTTCTCATCATTCTTGGATTTGTCAAGCTTTGCTTCCAAATCATCCACAGCAACCAATGCACTCTTGAGCTCACTCTGAAGTCTCATAACCTCTTGCTTTGAAGACAGAAGCTCGCTTTTTGAATCCCTCAACTCCTCCTCATATTTGGCAGTTTTCACTCCCATCAGATCATATGATTCAGTGTCCTCTGAACTCGGGAAAGCATTAGCCAACTCCACACCAGTAATACCAGACTCGTCATTCATAAATTTTCCTTTTGGGATTTCAAGAGAATTTGGGGTCGAGCCTTTGTTCAGAGTAGTATAATAAGATTCTGTATCAGAATCTGATGAAGAGGATGAGGATGATGAATTGAGTTCTGAAAATTCAGAAACCTGCTTTCCTGAATGAATTGAGGTGCTACCGCCAGAGCTCAGGTGAAAATCATTATCAGCTGCTTGCCTTTCACTTTTCTGGGAAACCATCTTCTGATCAGGAGTCAGCATGGAAGAGTCTTGACAAGTTTCATCAACCGATTGATGCTTTGGGAAATATTCCTCAAGAAGAGGAATCAACTGTTTAAGCTTCGATTCATCAAGCTGAGATAAATCATCAGTAGCATTCCCATCGACTATTTTTAAGATTTTGCTCATAAATTGTTCAAACCCTACAAGAATAAAAAACATATTCATTACCAATCAAATCCTAATCTCTCTTGGCCTGACAAAAGGTGGAACTAAACCTAATATAATGAGGATTCAAATCACTTTTCTACATATAATAATTTTCTTTTAAAAGAAAGAAAATTTATCAGATACTACAAAACAATAAGATTTCAAAGAGCTAACCTCCAGCATGTCCAGCACCTTCATTCTCCATCTTTTTTCACACGAAAAGATTAGCTGTTCAAACAACAAGGCGTCAAAATTTTAGACGGATGCAAACCAATTCAGAAAATCATTTTATGAAACACCAATTCAATGCATGAAAAATCGGAGTCCAAAAATGCCAGAAAAGTTAATTTTCTTCCTAAATAACATCTATCAATCAACAACAGAAAAATCTCGCCATCAAAAAATCAGTAACAGGTAACAATTATACCCAATCAAAATGTAAATGCTAATTCCTGAACATCATTCCATCAATAACTAATTGAATGTATAAACATCAAAATCGATGTCCAAAAACATCAGACAGGTTATTCTCTTCCTAAACAACATCAGCCAAGCAACAAAAGTGACATCATGAAGCAGCTCAATTACACCCAATTAACCGTCTCATCAATAACTAATTCAATGTATAAACAATGAAAATCGAAGCCCAAAAACATCAAAAGGTTAATTTTCTTCCTAAATTAACATCCGCCAAGCAACATCAAAGGAGACACCATGAAGCAGTTCAATTAACAATTATACCCAATCAACCGTCAACGCTAGTAGTACAAAACATCATCTAAATCCATGTATAAACAATCGAATCGAAGCCCAACAGCATCTGAAAAGTTGATTTATATCCTAACTAACATCTACCAATCAACAACAATTTAAACACCATGAAACAGTTCATAACAAGAACTAACTATACCAAATCAAACGTAAATCTGCAAAAGGAGTTGCGGTAGAGATGATCGACGATTTACAGACCTTCGATTGGTAATGGAGACTCTGGGGAATGACTTCCGCAGGCGGAGCTTAGGGTTTGTTGGTTTTGGGGGAGGAGATTGGGAATAAATTCAGGAGCGTTTGGTAGCCACTTTTGGAAGCATTCATTTTTCCCGCTTCTGCCGTTTAATTTCAATTTGCCCGCCCAGCTGTGTCTTGCTGTACAGCATGTTTTTGGGTGGGGCCACCTTCCGCGTTTCATTTCAGCCTTTTCCATGGCCCGTTTTGCTAATAAGTTTGCTGTAATTGGGGGGGTCAAATAAATGGCTTTCCATTTCTCAGACATATCAAATGGGCTGTCCAGCCCTGAAATTGCTGAAGGTCCACTATATTTGGATGAAATTTTAAAATTAAAACCTTCACACTATGGCCCTGTTTGTGTAGATCAGTTCATATCAATTCAGTTCAGTTCAGTTTAGTTTAGATCAGTTCAGTAAAAATATAATTTTATGAAATTTAGGTTAATTCAGTTATGCTGCTTCTTTTATTCATTACATTAATTTTCACTACAGTTCAGTTCAGTGCAGCAAAAAATAAATTCTAGGAAACAGGGTCTATGTCAGTGAAAATCTTGTAAATTTATTGTTCTCAATTTATCAAAAAATGCTCTCTATTCTTGATTTGTGTTATTTGAATGTTTAGTTTATATTTTTTAAAGGATAATTTGAACATTATTTTATGATGTTATAACTGTTATAGATCGATCAAAAAGATGTTTTTTATTTGAGATACTTAAAGAATGCACTTCATGATGAATTATTGATTTATCTACCAAATGATCATACCCAAGAACTATGTATTGGGTATTTGGGTATGGCTGGCAATCGGGTCAGGTTGGCGGGTTGACAGGTTCGGGTTGGCGGGTTGACAGGTTCGGATTGGCGGGTTGACGGGTTTGAAATTATAAATCCAAACCCAACCTAGTAATATTTCGGGTCATATTTCTTTTTTTTGAATTCAAGATAGATTACAACCTACCTATTACATATACACGTCCTAATCTAGGACTAACTAGGAGACACCACATTAGATCCATGTAAGCACAGTGAAGCTATACGCTCCATCCACGTAACTCTGAGACGTCCTCTTGAGGGACCCAACTGTTTGCATCAACGAGCCACCGAACCACCGAAGCCGGAACCACCGATCACACCATCATGAGTCACCACCTGCAGCATGAGAGACCACAGCGGGGGCCACCAACACGGCCCCTGGGAAACCACCATCGGCCCCTCTACGTTGGGTAGACCCTGACAATAATTGCTCAAATATTCACAATTTTGTCAGGGGTGTGTTTTGAACCCTGGACCTCTCAGTTATAGAGAGGGTGGATTACCACTGAACCAGGCCCATTACACTCGGGTCATATTTTCTTGACGCAAACCCAACCTATTAAAAATTCGGGTTACCCAAACCCAACCTGATAAACCCATTAATTACAGAGGAATTTAAATTTTAAATGCATAATAAGTTAAATTATGACACAAAAATAATATCCAAAATAATATTAAATTTTCTTCATTAAATCACTTTCAATTTCAAAATTTATACATAAATCACTCTTTGAATCACCTCACTTCATTTATTCTTTTGATTTTATCTTATCCATAAGAGTAATTCTAATTCAATTAAAGCTAAATTCTTTCCATAATAAAACTTTCCATTTACAAATTAGTCCTCAAATTTAATAATGTTTTACTATAGTAATTTTTAAATGGGTCAACCCGCCAACCCACGGGTTTGACCCAAACCCAACCCAATTTTTTGTCGTGTCATTCGTGTCTGACCCAATACTGACCCAAGCCGTGTTTCGTGTTGACCCAAATCCATCAAAATCATGTTCGGTTTGGGCCGGGTTTCCGTGTCGTATTAAAAATTGTCAACCCTATATTTGGGTAAGTTTGATAGAGAGACTTTTTAGTTTACTTCCTAAAGAATGCTGATATTGGCCTGTCCAGTTTAACTTATTCAATCAGCAATCAGCTCCAATCAGATCCAACCAGCACCAATCAACACATTTTTCCCTACTTTTTGGCTAATTTCAACACCAATCAGCACATTTTCACTTCAACTAGACATGACCATTGTAAATCATAGTTTACAGAGTTTGGAACCACAACACATACATTTAAACATAGTTAGTTGCTTTAATAGTCAATCAATCATTTGTAAGCAGTTCGTGTATACTTGATCAAGGTTAAACATGTGCGGCGCCTCGGCATGATAGTGATCATCAGGTTTAAATTTATCTTAATTGTTGGACTTGCTCTAACACAACTAATCCATACTACCAAGATGTACATATATATTTTCATTATTACAACTTGACATTGGTATATAAATTTTTTTTTGAAAAATTCATTCATGGTACTGGGAAAACGTCCAGTAATGATTATAAGTGAAATCAACATCTAATCAACTAACCTATTACAAGGCTAACTAAATCATATGCTAACCAGACTCATATCGTCTGTACTATTACAAATTGAGAGATCCGATAAAAAAGTTGTAATACCGCCCTCGGGGATATTATTATGCAACCGCGAACACCACAACCGCTTGTCAGAGAGGAGCGTTTTCCGCATCAATCATTGCGCCAATCGGGGATCTGCTACAACCGCAACACCACTAGATCCAAACCACAATCTATGTTCTTCAAACTGTAAACACCTTGAAAATCATAGATCACGGTTGGAACACGATCCACGACCGTCCAACCAGATCAAGAACTATAAACTAAAAATATAAACCACGACATGTCCAACCAGATCGGGAACAAAACATCGACGAATAACTAAATCATGGATTCAGGCGATCAAATCGAAAACAATTTATTGTGTGAACCACACTTATTCAATGTAAGATTGAATCAATAAACGGAAAAACAATTGTTCTTCGGGAAAAGATTGAAAAAGTATAAGGTTTTTTTTTCTTGGGCGGTAGGGTTTTACATTGGGATATAATTGATGTTATATTCCGCTATCTAAATAACTGATTTCCTAAGCATTCACGATTTTCATTAGTAACTAGTTAGTTAATAATTTTGAGAGTGGTATTACAACTTTATCTCTTTCTTTGTAATATATATTAGCTTTATTAGCATATCATCTAGTTAACTTTTAATACTATAATAGTTAGATTGTACATTATTTAAACTCATTACTATTGTGTTGTAATGTTGTTGGACAATTTCATAATAAAAATTCTTAATTGGTCTCAAAAGTTTAATATGTAAAAGATTATGCTTAAAAGTGAAAAGATCAAAACAAAACATATAATAATCAAGCATGAAAGTGAGAGATCGGCAGTAATATACTGAATTATCATGTTTAATATGTAAAAGATCATATTTTGAAAGTGAAATTCAACACATATTAGATAATGATCATGCATGAATATACTGGATGTTTCCATTAACATGAAATGAAATATTTTCTTTAAAAAAAAACAGAGAATATATGGCTAATGAAGTCCCTACAATTTCAAATTATTACTTTTATAATTTTTCATAGCATAAACATGAAGATATTTATATTCAAATTCACATTAGTTTGATTATGAAAAGTCAACTATATATGCTATTAAAATCAAGGGAGTACTTTGCAATTGAAATAGTAAAACAATATACAGTGAAAACTAGATAAATTAATACTCGATAAAATTAATAATTTGTACGGTCCCAACTCGGGACCAATATTAAAATGGACCTCAATCGATTAAATAATAAGATAATAATATTTTTGAAACCTCCATGTATATATATTGGTCCAAACGAAACTATAAATTAATAATTACTACAAAAAATTCCATATGTAATTCAAAATTCTAAAATTGTCTAGTAAAAAATGAATTTATAGTAACTTGTTTTTAGTTGAATTTCAAATCTATGGACATTTTATAGTGATCAATTTCTAACCATGTTTAATGTAGCGCGTTTGTACCATGGAACAACTTTTTGGTACCATGAACTAACTTTTTATTTATTAAAAAACAATGAACTTGATAAACTCAATTATTTTGTGATTATATATTCAAAATGTTCCTTTGAACTTGTTTTTTTTAATTATTTTTCATCTCTATTACATTGTAACTAATATACTGGATTTGGAAATTTAAAATTCATTTGTAAAATCTCTTTAAATTAATAAATTATTAATTTATCGATATAATAATATCTCGCTAAATTAATGAAATATCACGATTCCAACATTATTAATCTATAGAGTTTTTACTGTAACGATTTAGATAGAGAGAAAGTCTTGGGTGAGACATGTTCTTGTGGAAACGAAGAGTAAAAGGAGTCCATATAATAGGAGTTTCCAAAGTTTTGGGGTCATTTTGTGATAATTCTATATTCGGCGCAATAGTAATATTCGGTCTACTTATTTGCAAACATTCACATGTTTCATCATTTTCTCCATTTTCTTCCCCAATTCATTGATCAAATCAACTGATCCACTATGCGACGGCCGACTGAGATCGACAAGCTTCAGCGCCAACAACGCGAATTATAATTCTTGAATCAGCGTTTACCTTCACCGTCTTCATTCTGAGTACATTCAATTATGCTTCGTACACTAATTCTTGAAACCTATTACACCATTCATTAGATTACACCGCGGCTTCGCGATCCTCGGGACTTGCATCGCGGTGGGTTAACATTGTCCTGGTTAATGCCGACTGTTAATGATTTTTCAATTATGGGTGATCTTTAACTGTGGTGAAATATGAATCATTTTGAATTCAATCGTGTTGTGATGTAGATCGGTTCTGCATACATCATGGATGCAAACAATCTTGGTTTTAATGTTAAGGTGAACTGATGTAAATGGTTTTGATCTCCTATAAAGGATTTTGTAGTGGAAAAAATGATGACATGAGATAGTGTTATCTTGATCTTTCAATCATTATGTTTATTTACTGTTTTGTCTTGATCTTTCAATCAATTTGCTTGAGCATTTGTATGATGACTTGATCTTTTAATCACCGTGCTTGAGCATTTAATGTTTTGTCTTGATATTTCAATCAATTTGCTTGAGCATTTGTTGTTTTGGCTTGATCTTTCAGTCAATTTGCTTGAGCATTTGCTATTTTGGCTTGATCATTCAATCAATTTGCTTGAGTATCCTTGTTTTGTCTTGATCATTCAATTTTCTTGAGCATTTTTTGTTATGTCTTGATCTTTTTTTTTTTGATGGAAAAGTTTTTCATTAAGAACTCATCAAACATATTACATCAAAATTTAGGCCATCTCCCTAAGCCAAACCAAAAACTAGTCTAAGGCATATCCCAACAAAACAGGATAAAAGAATAACTACATCCTACTTGCACATTCTGATGCAATTTTCACCACCATCACATCCAGCTCTACTTTTTTACCCTAAAAAATTCTTCTATTTCTTTCTACCCAAATTTTATACAACAAAGTGGATAGTAGCATCAATTTCCTCACTTCTTTCCTTTTCCTCATCTTCTCCATTAACTTTTTCACCTCTCTCAAATTTCTGGCCACTCCCATGCCTAATTCAATCATCAGTTTCCCAGTAAAAGCACACTGAGCAAACAAGTGAGTGGCACTTTCATCCTGTGCATGACAAAAACAACACTGAGGTTGAGGCCCCAGGATTTTGAACCTCTGCAATCTGTCCACTGTTGCTAATCTTGCATGAAAAAGCATCCACAACAACACTCTATGTCTTGGGAGAATGGCTGAATGCCATATGAGTTTAGCGGATAAGTTATTAATCCCTCTTGTTCAACAATAGATCATCATATGCTCTTCTAGTGTTGAACCTCCTGCCTGTGTTACACGGCTCTTAAGGCCAGCAAACACCAAATCCTTCATCTTTATTACTACCTTCCAACTCCAGCTATGGGAAGTGGTTGATGTGGATTCCTCCAATGGCTTGCCCTTCATATAGTACGTTTGCAGCCACTGAATTCATAGAATATCCTGCTTGCTACTGACATCCCAAATAAGCTTACACATTGCTGCTTTGTTCCATGTAGTTGAGTCCCTGATCCCCCAGCCACCAGCTCCCTTTGCAACACACATAGAGGGCCATCCCACTGCTGTGAATCCCCTCTCACCTTTCTCTCTATCCCAAATGTAGTTCCTACACAGTTCAAAAATGGTCTTGTGTACACCCTCTGAAATTTGGAATACATTTGTCCAATAACTCCCAATACTTAGCAAAACTGTATTGACCACCTGAACTCTACCTGCATAGCTTAAGTTTCTGGAACTCCAAGATTTGAGTTTTCCTGTCATCTTCTCTATCAACTGTTCACAATCCAATCTAGTCCATCTCTTGGGAGAAAGAGGGAGTCCTAGATATTGAACTGGGAAGATTCCGAGTTGCATCTTCAGGACTTCAGCCAATAACATCTTGTCAGCTTCCTCTATTCTAGAAAAATAGATGGAAGATTTCCTCTCATTTACAGCTAGGCCAGTCACCCTCTTAAAGTTCTCAAGGACTATTTTGACCCCTTCAAGTGACTTCCTGGATGCACCACAGAACACCAGTAGATCAGCAAAGAGAAGACTATGACTTCCGGATGTCTTGATCTTTTACTCAATGTGCTAGAGCATTTATTGTGTTGTCTTGATTTCTCAATCATTATGTTTGAGCATTTACTATTTTTTCGATCTTTCAAGCAATTTTCTTGAGCATTCATGTTTTGTCTGAATAAAACTACTCGGTGTCGTCGGGGAAATAGTGGAAAAAGGCCTCTCATGTACATTGTGGATGGATGCTTCATGCACAAACACCCCCCAAAATGAAGCCAGCGATTGAAGCCAGTTTGATAGATTATTAAAGCCATCATCTTTCATCTTGTTGCGGCCAGCTAGTGCAAAGCGCTCGGTGGGTGAAGGATCGAAAGGGCTGCTGAAGATTCAAGTCGCTGGAAAATGCAGACTTGGTTCAAGTAGCTAGTGAGGATCTGGATTTGGTTCAGGAGCTTTAGAAAGGAGAAAATAAGCTAATTTTGCAAAGACACCCCTATATTTCCGCGTGTTTTTGCAACTGGCTCCATAACTTATTTTTCATTAATAAGTCTCTGGTCTCTAGCTATGGAGACAAGTTTCAAATGAGAATTTGTATTAGATGAAACCCAAAATGTAGTGACATGACTGTAAAATGACTGAAAAATAACAAAAATACAAATGTATTGTTAACGGTTTTGAAATTAACTTCGTCCAACAAATTTAAGTTTTGGTGATGGTGTAAATGGCATATTTAAAAATGCAAATAGAAATATGGAATCACAGTTTTTTTTTTAATGAAAAGTCACAGTCTTTTTTTATAAGGAATCACAGTCAAAGACTGAGAGGGGTGTAATGGGCCTGGTTCAGTGGTAAGCCACCCTCTCTATAATTGAGAGGTCCAGAGTTCAAAACACACCCCTGACAATATTGTGAATATTTGAGCAATTATTGCCAGGGCCTACCCAGCGTAGAGGGACAGATGGTGGTTTCCCAAGGGGCCGTGTTGGTGGCCCCCGTTGTGGTCTCCCATGCTGCAGGTGGTGACTAATGATGGTGGATGGAGCTCAAGGTATCAAAAAACTTACTCAGTCCTGACTTCTCTCTCTAGCCCAAAAAAGCTCTGACTTCTCTCTTAAAATTACTGTGCACTTCTCGGTCACTTCCCAATTTTAAACTATTACTTTTCACCTTTCTTCACTGATAACGTCTCTTAACGTTATCATAACGACCATATCATGGCGGAGCCACCGCTCCCTCAGGGCGGCGCCGCGGCTGTGAAAACTTTTATTCAAGCTTTGGGCACCAAAACTCAACCTCTCTACTCATCACTGCCCAATACCCCAGATCTTCACCCCATTACTGAGTACAAAGGTAAAATCACGTACATTCTACCGGCTGAAGAAGGAGCAGTCTTGGCCTCGTATTATCACAACGCCTTGGTCGGAAAGTTCAATAAAGGCAAACCGTCAATGAAAGCGCTGGCCGCGGATTTCAAATCGATTGGCTTCACAGGGAGGTACCAGCTTGGGTCACTGGATTACAAACATCTGTTAATTAGATTCCAAGAAAAAGAGGACTTTCAGAGATGCTGGATGAAAGGCCAATGGAGCTTCGGCAAGACTGTTATGAAGGTCCAGAAGTGGACTCCAGATTTCTCACCAGAGGAAGAATCTCCCATTGTGCCAGTGTGGATCACAATTCACAAACTCCCAGTACACTTCTACAACACATCTGCAATTAAAGGTTTGAGTTCTCAAATTGGCACTTTTCTGAAAATGGATGCTGCTACTAATGCCATTACTAGGCCATCAGCTGTTAAAGTTTGTATTGAAGTGGATCTGTTAGCATCTCTGCCCTCTTCCATTGTAGTTGGTGTTGATAATAAAATTGTTGAGCATGATATTGAGTATGAAGATTTACCATCATACTGTAAGAGATGTAGAATAGTTGGACACTGTGAAAGAGATTGTGTGTTTCTGCATCCTGAGCTAAGAAATAAGCCTAAACCTGCTCAATTTGTACCTGATAGCTCACAACCACAGAATACCAAACCTCCTACCAAGGAAACTCAGATGGTTGATAGCTCTTCTGTGATAGTCAGCAATGAAGCTGGTGGTTCTGGCCATACCATCCTTGAGAAGCAGCTAATTCCAAAGGCCAAATACTCAAATCAGTTCAAATCCAAGGGCCATACTATATTGGGAAAAGCTAGGCACAAATTCAACAGGTTCTCATCCAGAGTCACCCTGAAGTATATCCCAAAGGAGTCTATGGCTAAATCAGTCCCTCCTACTCAAGTCCTACCTAGCAGCAATCAAGTGACACCAGTGGTTCCTTCAAGTTTGAATATACATAATGTAACACCACAAGCCTCATTATTTATCTCACCTTCAGCCTCACCAATACATAATCAGGATGTGGCTGGTTCAGCATCACCATTTCCTCCTGGTTTTTCCCCTGAGCTCATTACAATCCCACCAACCCAACAAGCCATAGAGCTTTTCTCTTTCCCTCCTGGACGAAAGAAACATGATGGGAATAAATTTACACCACTCTCAAAGGACTCTCAATCTCTTGGTTTCTTGTGCCAAAAAAATGCCTCTAAACCTACAGCTATGGATGATATCTCCATCCAAGGTAAGAAGGAAGATAGAATTTTCACTCCTATTTTATCTAACAAGCTTGACTATTTCTCCCAGGTTAAGAACAGAAATCAATTCCAACCACTGGCTAAACTCCCTCAATCACTAAATGTCCTCATCAATGGCCTCTCTGACTCTATATCAGTGGAAACAGAAGATCAGGTTCATGACAATAGGGAGAATATGGTTATGGTAAGCACAGCTAAGGTATCATCTCTCACCATCCTCAAAAAAACAAAAAATAAATCTAGGAAGAATGCATATGCTGATCAACTTCATCAAGTGGCTTATCTCCTTAGGTCCTCTACTAAATGCACTAAAAGTAGTCATATATGATCAATACAACTCTAAAATTTAATATGTTAGTATGGAATATTAGAGGTATGGATACATCTATGATTAGGCTACAAAGGCTAATTGTTACACATAGACCCCACTTACTGTGCATCATTGAACCACTGCATCCTAAACATGAATGCTCCACTTATATGCACACTCTTCATTTTGAAAACTGTTTGTATTCTGATTCAGGTCAAATCTGGATATTTTGGCAAAACAACATAACCTTATCTGTTATTTCTGATAATAATCAATTCCTAGCTGTTAATATCTTTAGCCATTATCTAAGAGCTCCAATGGAAGGAGTCTTTATCTATGGCTTGAGAACTAGAACAGGAAGGAAAAGTTTATGGACTGATCTAGTTTCACTTGATTTACAAAATGCCATTTTTATAGGTGATTTCAATGCTTATAGGTCTGTCATCCCTAAAGGGAACTTGAAAAGTTATTCGCTTCAAAAAGTGTGTGGAATAAACGATGTAGTTTTGTATTTTATATGGTATTAGCCGTTAATTTAATTATGGAAAATAATGTACCATATATATGATTATTTATCGTATTGTTTTTATTATGTAGTGTATTTTTTTAGCCGTCAATTTTACTGTTTTTATTACATACGTACACATGTTTGATTATTTACCTATGATACATTTTTTGGCTGATTAATTCTATTTATTGTTAGGCTAAATAAATGGACAATAATATATTCTTGTGATCTTTACTTGGCGTCATTTTAAATATGACAATAATATATTACCCTTCAAATTTTTAAATAAGTAAACAATATATATTGTTATTCTTCATTGACAAATATAATGGAGTTTAATCAAATTATTTTTCATAATATTTGGTGTTGAATTTATGCATGTGTAAAAAAATTAATCACATGCTTTCTTCGGGTAAGGTATGATCATCTAATCTTCAAAAAATTTAATACTATTTGTTTGGTGTTAAATTTGATTTCTATGTTTCAGGCATACGTGTGGTACCGTTGCATGTTCATGGATAAGAATCATATTCCTTCTGGTATTGACTTATATATTTTTTTTCATAATATTTGGTGCTGAATTTTTTATAACTTTATATTTCAGACCTTTGTGTATTACTGCGTGTTCTTGTGTGAAGTTTTCATCTGCGTATCGATAAGAATCATCTTCTTTCAGGTAATGTTGGATCAATCCTTCAAGATGATCTAAATGATTATTGATTATCAATGATTTGTATCTTATTCTTACCCAAAGTTCTGATTTAGTGTTTACATAACATATTTGTGAGCTTCATAGATTCAATATTTGGGGCACAAAGAAATTGAAGTACCAAAGTTCGCACCAACAATATCAGTCTGAAGCTAAAAGGTATAACGGTGAAACTATTCAAAATAACATGAAACTATGGTTTTTCAAGGTCATCTGCGTACGGACCAATAATTTTAGTCACATGCAAAAGTGAGAAGAATTTTTTTCTCCCGATCAAGGATATAAGTTCTTTGTTGGCATGACGAATATGAAGCAAATCGCCGAGTTATTCAATATTGGGCCGAGTTATTCAATATTGGGTCAAATCGCCGAGTTATTTTGGTATGATCATACCTGCAAACCGGTGAGAATCAGTTACATATTCAATCATGGAGTGGGATTCTCCAACCTCTACAATTTGAAAATGTAATTGCGACTAAATATGAAAAATTACACTCAATAAGCTGGTTGAATGATTCCTTTCATTATTTTTATCACAAAGAAATTGTTGTGTGTATTCTTTAATAGGTGAAGTGAAATCAAATATTTTCTTTCTCATAGGCCCTGTTTAGTATAGCTTATTTTTTGATGTACTGAACTGAATTGAATTGAATTGAATTGAACTGAATTGAACTGAACTGAACTGAACTGAAAATTGATGTATTGAAAAATGGAATCAGCATGACTGAATTAACCTGAATTTCATCAAATTGCATTTTCACTGAACTGAATTGAACTGAACTGAACTGATCTACAGATAAGCTCTGGTAAACAGGGCCATAAACTTTATAATTTATTTCAGACATGGCCTGATTTATTTGGACTATAATACTTTGATATATACGTACATAGTAATTAATTGTGTATATTATTTTCCAATATTTTGTAAATTATTTGCTTACTAAATATATACTCTTATTCTATATGTGAATTAGATATGCAAATAATTTGTAACAAAGTATTATCTTAAAATAGGAATAACAATATTAGATGCACCCTATTAAGGATGGAAATAATCACGGTTGATTATTTATTGAAATGTGTATTTTTGGTAAATATTTTCTTGCTACATTAATTTGAGTTAATGGTCAAGATCATGTGTTAAAGCATGTGTAAAATGAACATGTTAAATGATCACTTATATATGTTTATTAAGGCCCTAATTGTTAGAGTATATCTATAGATCAATTTAATTCAGTTCAGCAAAATAATAATTTGATGAAATTCGAGTTAATTCAGTCCGCTATTTTTTATTAAATACATTAATTTTTAGTTGAATTTAGTTCATACCAATTCAGTTCGATTCAATAAGAAATAAACTCTAGCAAACATGGCTAAGTACATTTATCATCTTGTCCAATTATAAACAATAATCAAATAACATTACCTTATCGTGTATACATTAATGACTAACCTGATAGATTAAAATGTTGATCAAAATAAGGGAAAACTAAACAGGGAAACATTCCAATCTGTAACTTTCTACTAAGAAAATTATATAACTAAATATCTATATGTCTAATATAACGATATAACTAAATATATTTTTCCTCAATATTATGGAATATCAAATCAAATACAAAATAAACTAGATCTTCAAATCTCCATATGAAAATATGGACATATTTAATCAGATTTTGATGATGATATTACTAAAGGAACTCAAGGAAGACACCATATAATAGCCACGAGAAGATCAAACTAGGATATAATTTAGGGGATCAACAATTTAAACTAATTCTTACATATTACAATGTTATTTTTGGGGTTTTTTGGCTCACTTTATTTTAATAGATTTTCCCTATTTTGTTTCTTTGATTTGGGTGGAATAGTTCATTGTTACATTTTGTAATAGTTTTAAATTAGCTTTTGAATTTCATTTGTTCAATAATACAAAAATACATATATTTAATTATAATTGAAATATTTTCCTTCAATTTCATTAAATTTATCATCTTACCATTGTGTAAAAGGTTAATTTAAATTTCTTTATCAAAACAACCTTGCTCAAGCACACCGCACAACGTGCGGCGGAGTCCCACTAGTTGAATATAAAGGACCTTCTGTTCCAAGATTGGGTAGTATTAAAGATTTCAATGATTTTGTCCAAACCCTGGCTCTAGAAGATTTACATACAATGGGAAACCGGTTTACATGGACAAATTCAAGACTGCACCCCACCATTGAGAGACTAGATAGAGGTCTAGCTTCCTCTCAATGGACTCAAAATTTCCCATCTTCATCTGTCCTAGTTCTCAACAGAGAGTCCTCTGATCATTGTCCCCTCCTCCTCACCATAGGCAGCCTCATTCCCTCCACACCTAAGTCATTTAGATTTATTAACACATGGTTTAAAAGATATGAATTTCTAGGAGTGTTAGGAAATAAATGGAGTCTTGTACTTTCTGAAAAAGGTATGTTAGGTTTCTATTTGAAGCTAAATAGGCTGAAATGGTTCCTGAAAAATTGGAATAGAGAGGTCTTTGGAAATATTACATGTAATGTTTCCAAAGCAGAAGAAACCCTTAGACTTCAGGAAATCAACTATGACCTAAATCAAAATGAACTTGAACTCTCTAAGTTAAAAGATGCTAAAGCTGCTCTGAGCAAAGCGCTTAAAGAGGAAAATCATTTTTGGAAACAAAAAGCAAAAATAAAGTGGCTTAAAGAAGGGGATGAAAACACTCAGTTTTCCATAAATCAGTAAAGGAGAGAAAAAGTAAGCTTGGCATCACTAAAATCCAAAACTCCCATGGAGTCTGGATTGATGATATAGCTGAAATAGAACAAGTGGCTGTATCTTTCTATGAATCTCTTTTAACAACTGATACTTTAGAAACTCCCCCCTTTTTGTCACATTTTCTCAGTCAGATACCCAGCCTTGTTACTCCCCAGGAAAATGCAATGCTCATATGTCCAGTAACAAAAGAGGAATTGAAAGCAGTGGTACTTAGTCTTAATAAAACAAGTACACCTGGCCCTGATGGGTATACTGCTCATTTCTATATCAAAGCCTGGGACATCATTGTTGAGGACCTTCTGTCAGCAGCAAATGATTTTATGACCAACCCAACCATCCCTCAAGGAATAGCAAGCACCTGGATTACTATCATTCCAAAAAAACACATCCCTGTGTCTTTTAATGATTACAGACCTATAAGCCTCTCCAATGTTTCCAATAAGATTTTTTCAAAAATCTTAATGGAAAGATTGAAGCCGCTCATGCCTAAGCTAATATCTCCTTATCAATCTGCTTTTCTTGCCAACAGAGACATTGCTGATAATGTTCTCTATTTGAAAGAGATGATGAGATTTATAAACAATAAAGAAAGAGGCACAAACTGTATTTTAAAGCTTGATCTTCAAAAAGCTTTTGACAGAGTAAGCTGGAGTTTCCTCAGTTCAGTGCTTTTTAAATTTGGTTTTAATGGTGTTTTTGTCCATGCTATTTTGAAAAATCTGTCACAGGCTTGTTTCTCCGTGTTGATCAATGGAAAACCAGTGGGCTTCTTCAAAGCTACAAGAGGAATTAAACAGGGAGATCCCATATCCCCCTTTTTATTTAATTTATTCTCTGAAGCTTTTACCAGATCCCTAGCTTATGTGTATGAAATAGGAAAAATTAATTATTTTAAAATCCCCAACAATGCAATTCCTATCTCACATCTTAGCTATGCAGATGATACTATCATTTTTCTAAATGCCAACAAAGCAAACCTCACTATTTTAAAGGCTTTTCTTGTAGTTTTTGAGTCAACCTCTGGTCAGAAAATTAACTTCCAAAAAAGTGAGGTTTTTTTTACAGTAAGTATGCATCTGTTCATTCATATCATCTCATAAAATCCATACTTGATATGAAAATAGGTGTCTATCCATTTAGATATCTAGGATGCCCAATCTTTGCAGGAAAAATGCTAAATTCCCATTTTCAACTTGTTCTAGAAGTTATTAATACTAGACTAGACAGTTGGAAAAATAAGTGGCTCTCTGCAGGAGGCAAGCTTACACTTATCAAGTCATGTGTTTACTCCATCCCCCAGCACATCTGGGCTGTTTTTGACCCCCCAAAATCGATCATCAAATCCATTGAAAAAGCAGTCTCCACCTTTTTCCGGGTTCAAACTGATCTAAAAAAGAACAAAAAGTGGAGGAAATGGAAAGAAATGTGCTATATCCTCTTCCTGAAAATGGAATAGGAGTTAGATCTCTTTCCACCATAGTTAAAACTTTCTCAGTTAAACTATGGTGGAAGTATCAAATTGCACAGGCTCTATGGAAACTATTCCTAGCCTCACTTCCCACTTCAACTAGAAAATCCCAAACATGGAAAAGAATCTGTGACATTAACTCATTTGCTATATCCCATGTTAGGGTTCTTATTGGAAAAGGAAACTGCAGTTTCTGGACTTCATCATGGTCTGGCCAAAGTGCCATCAGTGACTATATTGATTCATCTATGACTGATATCCCTCTGAACTGTACAGTTCATGAATTTGTATCAAACAGGGATATTTTTCTTTCATCTATAGCTCCATTAATTCATAATAATGCCCTACTCTTTACTCTTCAGGATATAAAACTAATGCCTCACTTGGAAGACAAGCTTATATGGACTCCAGATAAAAGAGGTCTCTTCTCTTTCAAATCTTCCTATGAGCTTCTTAGGCCTAAAAGAGGTAGAATCTCTTCACTAGATAAAATATGGTCACCTAGAGTCCCAAAAAAAGTGGCAGTATTTATGTGGAAGCTTTTTAACACTTTCTTGCCTTTTGATGATGTACTTATATGGTTTGGTTTCCATATGCCTTCAAAATGTCCTTTCTGTGAGAATTCAGATAACATAGATCATTTTTTCAACTCATGCATCATTGCAACACAGATTTGGGAAGCTTTACATTCCTTCCTTTGCATTGGAAACCCTTATTTTTCATCACTATGGTGTACACTTGCATACTACTGGTCTTTCCAGGGTTTAACTTCTCTACACACACAGTTAGTTAATATTGTTCCCTCTATTGTGTGTTAGTGTTTGTGGAAAGCTAGAAATAGAAAATTCTTTTTTCATTCCCCCATCTAGTCAACACATCATCACAGAATCAAAGGAAATGATCTTTAACTCCTATGTGGTAAAACCTTTTTATCTTAAACAAGCTCATGATATTGATATAGCTAGCTCTGGGGTGCTGCCTAGATGTCTTAAACCCCCTAAGCCAAACTTTATCAAAATCAGTTGGAAAAAACCCCATAGTGGTGTTAAAGTCAATGTGGATGCATCTTGGGATAGCATTTCTCATCAAGCAGGTATTGGAATTGTTTTTAGAGATTACAGAGGGGATGTGTTGTATGCTAAATGTCATTTTACAAAAGCTGAATCCCCTCTTGAGGCTGAACTGCTTGCCATAAAACTTGGCATTCACACTGCTCACTCACTACACCTCTTCACATTCTGGATAGAATCTGATTGCCTAGCAGCTGTTAACATGATTCTAAATCCTTCCAAATCTCATTGGAATGTATACCATCTTGTGCACCAGATTCATCTAAACCTTTATCCTGCATTGCTCATACACACACTTAGACAAGGGAATATCACTGCTGATTTAATTGCTAAGCATGCCCTTGCTAACCAAATATCTGATAACATGAGTTTTAATCAACTTCCATACACTGCCAAGGGAGCTCTGTTTCTTGATAAGCAAGGGTTGTCATCTCTTAGATCAATGAATGGATACTGCTGATTTTCTTCTGTTTCTTTTGCAGGGACCTTCCAGTAATCAAATGGAGTCTTCATCAACTCTGAGCTGCACCCAATACAGGAAGCTGCATGCAGTTTTCTCATCCATGGTGCCATTTTCTGCATAACATGAAGTGCATTTTCTGATGTATGTTGTCTCTTTCCATAGGCTGCCTTGTGTTTCACTAGTTTGATTCACTAATAAGCAAGTGGTTTAGAACTTCATTAGATTCAGTTAATGTACAACTGGTGGGCGTCGTTTGACACACCAAAATAAACCTGCAATCTCAAGGAATATAAAATTTTTAGTACAGAGGAAAGCAGGGTCGATCCCACGAGGAACGGAGCAAAATCTATTAATTTAACCTACCAATGATTTTCGGTTTAGCAACCACGCCTTAACTTTGAAGAATTGTTTTTATCAACTAGGAAAACAGTGAATTTAAACACAATAAAAATCAAAGAAAAATATATATAAAAATGCAATCGGCTCAGACTAACTCCGTTAATACACTCATTGGTCATCGGCTCACTGGTTCGAAACAATCCATGCAAATCAGTCAGTTACAAGGAAGCAAGTATTTGCTAAACTCCCCAAATCCCCTCTTATTTTATCGATAACAAGCAAGTATTCGCTGAACTTGTTATTTCTCTAATTATGATGCCTCTAGCAAGTATTCGCTAAACTAGATACACACCATAACAGCATTAAGAACGAAGAGGACCCGACACAAACAACCATCCAAGTATTTGCAAGTAACAATTGTCTACCTATTCATAAACATTCACAGCATAAATACATCAAACCTGGGCCGTTTGCTCTCCTTGCACATAAGTGTGCCTAATTATTCCATGTCTTAATAAAGGTAATAAAACTAGTACTGAATGTAAGTATTCAGTTACAACACTCACGTGCACCACTTGCACACTACCTAATTAATTTATTTGCTAAATTATTTAAAAGCCATTTAGACTTTAAATAATAGTAAAGAGCTGAATTTAATTCTTTTGAACTCTTTCATCTTCAGCTTAACTCTTCACCATCTTATTGAATCGGAATCACTATCTCATTAAAAACCTCGTGGGGAAAAAGAGTATAGTGACCCAATTTGTAAACTCCATCAGTTTCACCTCAGTCCGGATCGTCTTCACGGAGCAACTTAGTGATCGATAAACGAAACACAACTCTGCCACATGAAGGATTCCAGAATAAGGGCCAGCTGGATCAGCATCTTTTAGCTCCAAATAGCTCCAAAAATAGCTCCAAATTGTAATTCATTGTTCTTTGTTGCCATCTCGCAACATGTGTAAAACCTGCCAATAAAACAGCCCATAAGCATCTAAATGCATAGTAATTGGCACAATTTCACCACCATTAATCAATCATATAAACAACATATCAACAACTTTTTGTTTTTAGAATGGGTAGATATTTAGGTCTCTAACTCATTCTTTTTTTATGGCAAATGTGTTTTGCCTTGTGTAGCTCTTCTTGTAAGGCTTCACTCATAGCTTCCTTAGTTTATGTTAGCTATCTATAACCGCTATTTCTATTGACTAAGAAGCGGTTTTGTAATCTTTTTATTTTTGGTCATTTAAAAGGCAAGGGGAAGCCAATATACCTCCCCCACCAATGGTGGTTTTCTTAAAAAAAAAAAAAAAGATGGTGGATGGAGCGTGGTGACTAATGATGGTGGATGGAGCGTGTATAGCTTCATTGTGCTTACATGGATCTAATGATGATGTCTCCTAATACTAGATTAGGATGTGTATATATAATAGGTAGGATATAATCTATCATAAATTAAAAAAAAAAATCACAGTCGAAGAAAGCAATACAGTAGATAACTTTTGAGCCATATGGGATAAAGCTGCTGGGTGGCGCACATTGTGGAGGCAGAGAAAAGTGAGGCCGGAAGATAACAAGCAGGTGTGGAAATGGAGGACATGTGCATGTGAGATTTCTTCGTCACCCTCACTTTTCCTTTCCTTTTCAATCACATTGATCCACAAAAATATATTATATAAATATATAATGATGCATATTATTTCTCGTACCCGACTTTTCATAGAAAGGACAATATTATATAGTGGTTGAGATGTTGGTAAAATTGATTTATCTTGGATTTAAGATTTGAATTGTGTAGAAATTATCCGTATAGTAAAATTTCGAGTGGTGATTAAATTAATGGATAGATTGCCATAATTTATCTCTTCACCAAATTAGGTGAAAAGTCATAAAATATATAACAATTGAAAACTAAATTATGTGAAAGCTTTATCAAACACATTCTATTAAAACCTAATATTCTGAAAAAATTTCACACTTTTAATTACAAGTCTAAAAAAATCCTCCTTGCGACCGCCCAAAAAACCCAAACTCTAAAAACTCATCTTTCTTCCCCATCTCATTCTTTAGGGAGATGGGGAAGCAAATTTTTAACTGCTTTTATTGAATTTTGTTTCTGAATAAGTGTGGAATTTTCATACAAATGCTTTGGATCCATTGGGTCTGAAGTTTTTAATAAGTTTTTTTCTTTTGTATGCTTGGGTTTTTTATTTTAATGAAGATAAGTAGAGGAGGTGTACATGAGAAGTAAAAAAAACAAAATCATAATGTACTATAAAAGGAGGATATCAATAAAAAAAAACTATCCATTTTAGGTAATAATGCTAATATAACCAGACCGGATGGATAAGACCAAATGAGATGGATGATACAATTTTCCTTAAAATGATAAAAAAATGGATAATATCATAGTTTGATGATAAAAAATTTAAAAAAATTTACTGTAAAGAAAACCACAAACAATTTTTTAGCCTTTAGGCGTGCCCTCCGTCTCGTTAATTGCACTGCAGATATTTTTGCAGTTTTTTAAAAAGATGCTTTAAATCATTGATAGCGCATATCTCAAGGCAATCCCATATGAGGGCCGTGTCCGTACCTCAATCTTTCGTGGGAACTTGAAAAGCTTAATGATGCCCTAATCATCGCCGTCATCAATACTGAATTACACACTCAGTCCTCTATGTTTTCTCTTTATTACCATTGTACCCAAATATTTAAGAAAAAATATCTTTTAACATAAAATCTTTTAAATTTGCCGGGACTGAGCTTTGTAAGGAATCTCTTGAGCAGATGAGAACCTGCTGGAATATACATTTATCATTAGAAAAACAGAGAACAAATAATACTCCCTCCGTTTCTACCACTTTGGCACCTATGCCAATATGTCACTATTCATTTTATTTGTTGAGAGCTTAAAAACTTCTCCATATTATCTTTAATAAATAATAAAACTTATACTATAATATTATACTAATCAACTAAATACTAAATATAATTTAAATTAACCAAATCTATATAGTAATCATAGGTAAAATATCATTTCTTTCTCTTCTCACTTTTTGTTGGCACTATTTACGGTGACAAAGTGAAAGAAACGGAGGGAGTATAAAATTAAAGTTTTAAAAAAAATCTTAAAGATAAACAAATGAAAATAACCAGCGAACAACCTCGTGCAGAAACAGACAGCATCACCGAATCAGATATAAATTTAAAAAGGAAAAAATGAAGAAGAATCTAAACATGAATCAGATATGGCCGGCCTAGGCCTGCAATATTTGTATGTACTTATGGTACTCCTCTAATTAAACCCGTGATTAGAGTTAGACCAGGTTTGATAGAGCTTATTTCTTGTTGAACTGAATACAACTGATCTGAAATGAAAATTAATATATTGAAAAATGGAATTATTATAATTGAATTAAACCTGAATTTTATCGAATTATATTTTTACTGAACTGAATTGAACTGAATTAAACCAAACTGTACAGAACTGGTCTATAGATAAGTTCTGACAAACAAGCCTTAAACAAATTTTTTTTTTTAAGAACAATTTGTATATTTCACTATTTCCTATGAAACCATTTTCTTTCGAATTTTGATCCAAACCACTTTCACTATTTTCGAACAACATTATTTATTGATGATCCAAAACATAATGGGAAAAGCAATTTGTTGCAAGGGTGGAAATCAAGTCGAATAAGTGTAAGGATAAAAGAATGGTGAAAATAGTACATTAGTTGTCTTATTATCCACTAGTGACATTGTATCTCTTTCACATTTCTCTTCATGATATATATTCCAAATGATAAAATTATTGTTGACTCTATAAGTATATTGATAAAAAACTTGATCTCGTTTGAAAATTATTGATTAGACGTTACTAGATTTTGTTAGTTGTTTTCGGTATTTTTGAAAAATAATACTTATTGATGATCCAAAGCATAGCGGGGAAGTCAATTTGTTGCAATGGTGGAAATCAAATAAAAGAAGTGTAAGGCCTGTCCAATAAGCTGCTGAAAAGTGGTGAAAAGTGCTGAAAGGTGTTGAACCTTACTGAAGGGTGTTGAACCTTGCTGAAGGGTGCTGAACCTTGCTGAAGGGTGCTGAACGACTGAAAATAAGCTGAAGGGTGCTGAAAGGTGCTGAAAATAAGCTGAAGGGTGCTGAAATGTGCTAAAAATAAGCTGAAATTAAATTAAAGTTATATGATATATATAATTATGTGTTGTAATTAATAAAATAATGTCAATGTTACATTTTGAAATGTGTTGAATAAATGCTTTTTAAGTAGTTGAACATAAGTTTAATTTGGTATAAGTGTATCATCATAAAATAATATCCAATAAAATAACTATAATCCATCTATATATTATCATCTATATATTATTAATATTAATTTTATATTCAGATACAATATTTTAAAAAATTTATATTAATCCTACAATTTTAATTTAAAAACATGTAACATCGCGATTTAGGTAAAAAAGTTGCTATGTGTTTATGGATATTGGCCAAGGTACAATCCTATCGTGATGCTTCATCGCGATTTAGGTGTTCCCCAACCACCATTGGTTCATGCTTTAAAGAAGTGGTGAATGCTTTGGTGATATTGTCGCACGATATCATTATGCCTCATCGTGATTTGTTGGAGACTCCCCGGAGGTTACAAACGATGCACGATATTGGCCATTTTTTGAGGTAAATGTGTTTTACTAAATTCGTATTATTTGGTCATAGATTTTTCAGTAATTTGATATTTGACTTATCCACTTAAATCATTTTATGTGATGAATATATGTTGCAGCGTGCTATTGGAGCTCTAGATGGAACTCTTATAGATGCAGTAGTTGGCGAAGATGAGTCATTAGATGATAGCGATTAGTAGTATATGTAATTTTTAATATTATTGTAAGTACTAATATATTTGCAACAGTTGTAAAATATTTATTTATAAATTTGGTTTACCAATACGAAATTGTTATTTATATATATTTGAAAAATGATTAATAATTAGGAAACTATATATTTGAAGAATGATTAATTCGTATTTCCAAAAGAAAAATTATTCCTATTTTTTTAAATTTTTTTTATAACAATTCATGTATGTGAATAGTGACAAGTGCTGAAACGTGCTGAAAATAAGCTGAAGGGGGCTGAAGATGTGCTGAAAGGTGCAGAACTTTGCTGAAAGGTGCTGAACCGTGCTGAAAGGTGCTGAACCTTGCTGAAAGGTGCTGAATCTTGCTGAACCTTGCTGAATCTTGCTGAAAGGTGCTGAACCTTGCTGAAAGGTGCTGAAAGTGCTGAAAATAAGCTGGATTGGACAGGGCCTAAGGATAAAAGAATGGTGAAAATAGTAATTAGTTGTCTTACTAGTGACATTATATCTCTTTGACATTTTCTCTTCATCATATATATTCCAAATGTTTATTTGATTAAATTATTTATTTAGTCAAAATTATTGTTGACTTTATTATAAATAATGAATAAATAACTTATAATATTACGGCCTTGTTTGGACGTCATAAGTTAAATTATTAGGGAATTTTATTAACCATTTTTACTAACAACTAACACTAGTAACAATTTGTATATGAGTGTTTTTCAAATATAGTAACACTTAGTTGATACAGGTTAGATTTCGTTAAATAACTAAAAAAACACTAGTATTATTTATTATTAATTATTTTTATATAATGTGTATTAAGTATCGAAAATATTTTTATTACTTACAAGTTTGTTTATTTTTATGATATTTGTTATTTGAAATAATATTCTTTATTAATATATTTGCATTTATTTAAAAATTTATTTTAGAATTAAAATGTTTGAAATTTTCATGTTTAATTTTGAAAAACATTTCAATTTCAATATCTATAATATTTTAAAATATGAATTGTACGTACCCAAATATGCGTCCAGATTTGTATGTGATTTATTTTATTTGGATGAGGATTAGTTTAAATAAATATGATTAATAAAAGGAAATTTGTGAAGGCTAAGGAAAAAAATGTTTTGTAATATTCTTTTAATGTTCTTAGCCTTCACATATTCTTTAACACTAAAATTTGTGAAGGAAAAAAATGTTTTGTAATATTCTTTTAATTAAAAGAATATTCTTTTCCCACATGTAACGTTATTGACCCCGTTTAATTGGTAGAATAATCCATATTAATATATTACAAACTCTTAGGTGAGACCGTCCTACCATAAGGTTATAGTAGTACCAATGATAGTTCATGTGTTTCATCGTTTTTTTTGTTTATTTTACAGTTTTGTTTGCCATAAGTTATGTTCATGTGTAAATGAACTGAAAATTTTAGAAAGGCAAACAAAGGTATGAAACACACAAACAAAGCTGTAAAACACATGAATTATCATTCGTCCTACCATAAACTTATGGTAGGACGGTCTCACACAAGACCTTCTCTATATATATTATTATCCTCAGACTATTAAATTGGTAATAACAATTTTGGCTTATAACATGTTTGCTTAATCTTATCTTTTAATGAACTAAACTAAATTGAAGTGAAATAAAAATTAATGTATTGAAAAAAATTAAGCATGAATTAATGAATTAAACTGAATTTCAGCAAATTATACTTTTACTGAAATAATTTGATTTAAACTGAACTAAATAGATCTATATAAAAATTATGGCAAACATATATAGCCATAGCCCGTGCTTGCTAGAGATTATTTTTGTTGTATTATACTGAAAATTAATGTATAAAAAATAGAATTTACATAACTTAATTAATCTAAATTTCATCAAATCATATTTTCATTTCATTTTACTGAACTGAATTACATAAAAACTCTAGTAAAACGTCACATGAATTCAGTAGACAAACATTTCTATTTTTGCACGTATACAAAGATGTTTTGATATCCCGGTCCCACTCCCCAACATTAATATCCCCGAAAATTAGAAAAAGTCATATCCAATTGAAATATTATAAAATAAAAAACACCATAAATAAAATAGACATTTGATCATTTCAGAGTCATCAGTCATCAGACCAGGACTATAAATATAAGGCCTTTCTGAGTCCTGAAAGAACAATTTCACCAGCACCGCCTCACTACTAACATCATCATTCATGGCAGAAAACGGAGAGAAAGCCCCAGTTGTGGCGGAGAACGGCGGCGAGGTGGCGGCAGCGGTGGAAGTCGGAAAGAGCGAGAAGGTCGCGCCGTCGTACCATTTCGTCCTGGTGCACGGATTCAGCCACGGAGCATGGTGCTGGTACAAAATCCGGTGCCTGATGGAGAATTCCGGCCACAAGGTCTCCTGCGTCGACCTGAAAGGCGCCGGCATCGACCGGACCGATCCCGACACCGTTCTCACGTTCCAGGACTACAACCAGCCTCTCCTCGACTTCATGTCTGCGCTGCCCGACGACGAACAGGTAAACGGATATATACGACGAGTTTACTTTGAACCCCGATTATGCGACCGACAAAGAAAGTGACGGAAATGTCATTTATGTAATTTCACAGATTATTCTGGTGGGTCACAGCGCCGGAGGATTTAACGTCACGGATGCAACTTACAAGTTTCCCCAGAAAATCAGGCTTGTGATTTATGTGGCGGCAGCCATGCTGAAAAGAGGGCTCTCCGATGAACAAGACTTTAAAGACGTAAGATCCATTTAAATCACATGTGCTAATTATCGTCTTCCATCAAAATTGTTTTATATTATTTTAAACACAGATAACTTGTATAGATAATTAAGAATTAAAAACTGGTTAAAATTTGATATAATGGATGATGATTGATGAAGAAATTTAAAACGAAACAGGAATTTTGGTCAAATTTTTTGTGATGAAATTGAGTGGTGCGTGTTGACATTAAAATTGGACGTAGTGAGGAATTGCCTTCCAAGCTGTCTCCATTGTTTTTTTTTTTTTGACAAAGTCTCCATTGTTGTCACTTTGTGGTTGAATTTTTAGCTTCAATAATCAGATCAAACCTCTTTTTTTTTTCTTCTTTTTTTTTGACCTTTTTGATGCACATTCGTGTGTGCGTTTCATTTCTTTCGTAACGTCATTATTGCAATTTGAAACATATTATTGGTAATTAAGAATAGATTGTGGACAGTGTGAAAACTGAAATGGTGCTCTTTTGCATGTGAGAATATCTATTTAAATCCCTTAATATTTTCCTATTTTAGGAAATGAATTTCAAAGAAGGGAAATGTTTTATTGAGAATCACGGTTCCATTTGACACATTATTTATGCATAATCACTATTTTATCTAGTGGATAGTTATTTTAGTATTATTTTTAATGAGTCGTATATGAAAACAGATATTAGGATAAGATAAGATGAAAATGTGGATACTAATTCTAGTATAATTATACTTGATAATTTAAAATTAATTAATTAACTAGTTGTGGGTTGAATAGGTAAATGAGAAAATAATTTACAAACTAGTTGAACAGTTTTTAAAAATATATTTCTCTTTTGACTAAATCCCTGGAAAAATTGAATTTGTACGAATAATTTTTTTATAATGAAACAGGGTGTCCCTGATTTCTCCGACATCGGCGAACTCGGCGACGTCTATGATATGGGATTCGGCGCCGGCGCCGACCAGGCTCCAACCAGTATAATCATCAAGAAAGAGCTGCTCCGCAAACTGAATTACCACATGTCTCCTCAAGAGGTAATTTAATAAAATTTTACTTTTTTTACCACCTCATTTTGGTGTACACTAAAAAAAATCGGACATTTTCATCAGGATTCGACATTAGCTGCAATGCTGGTCCGACCGGGGCCGATTCGGGCAGTTACCTCTGCCCGGTTCGGCGAGTCGGGTGATGAGGATGCAGTAGATAAAGTGCCCCGGGTTTACATAAAATCTCTGCAGGACCGGGCGATCAAACCGGAGCAGCAAGAGTCCATGGTCAAGAGATGGCCGCCGTTAGATGTGTACGTATTGGACAGCGATCACAGCCCATTCTTCTCTGCGCCTTTCGTGCTATTTGGGCTGCTTCTCAAGGCCGTTGCTTCCCTGTGATATGATTTCAGCCCTGCTCAAAACAAATATTGTGTCTACAGTCTATGTGGTCAAATTCTTTACAAATAATATCTTTGCAAAAATAATAGAGTGATTTTTATTTGAGATCACACGATACTTTTGTGGTGAGATTCAAAATGGTTAAAAGTATAATGATCTCAAATAATTATTTGTGAAGAATTTGATCACATAGACACAATAGTTTTTATTTTCATCATTTATATTTTTTTATTATCATTTATATTTAGAGTAAAACACTTTCAAATAAACATCACTCTAAGAAATATTTTTTATTTTCATCATTTATATTTATTATCTCCGCTAATTAGTATTTTTACATATAGTGTGTTTGCCATATCTAGTTCTTGTTTATTATGAGTTAGAAAATTATTTTTCATGAAAAAATCATTTACTAAGGCCCTGTTTACTAGAGCTTATTTCTTGATGTACTGAATTGAACTGAACTGAAGTGAAAATTGATGTATTGAAAAATGGAAATATGACTGAATTAACCTGAATTTCATCAAATTGCATTTTCACTGAACTGAATTGAACTGAACTGATCTGATCTGATCTACAGATAAACTCTGGTAAACAGGGCCTAAGAGGTACTGTGTTTGATTCTCACTGGGGTAAAGAGTTGGATTTTATTGAGGGTTCATTTGTATTACGGGGCCTTTTTTCTTTACCAGCATAACGAGAATTTGCAATTCTCTTCTATGGTTTCTTTCTTACGCTGTAAACATCCACTAAACTCCCGTTGCCATCGGCTGCTTTCGACAGTGACACAATCTTGTAATCCGTCACTCAAACTATCATAACCGAAACCATAAACGCACGAGCTCGTTAGATCATCGCGATTGTCGACAACTTCAGCAGATTTTAAGTAATGGGATTGAACAGAATCTTACTGCACTCTGCGTCTTGAAGCACAAGCACAAGCAGAACCAAACCATCACATGAACCTGCCAGCATAATTTTATGCTCGACAGGAAACTGCCCCTTTCTTGCAACACCTTCCTTGTAACCGTGATCGCTACTGGTTTCAGAGGCATCATCATCCTCAGGTTCAGACGGCTCATCGTTGTCAGGTTCAGATGCCTCGTCATCGTCAGGTTCAGAGGCATCATCATCTTCAGGTTCAGACGGCTTGTCGTTGTCAGGTTCAGATGCCTCGTCATCGTCAGGTTTAGAGGCATCATCATCTTCAGTTTCAGACGGCTCATTGTTGTCAGGTTCAGTTGCGGTGGTGGCTGCATCGTCGTTTCTGTGATTGCTCACGATCCTAAGCGTTGGAAAGTTGATTTTCGACCTAATCACTAGAGCATGTATATATAGGCGCCTTTTCTGTGATATATAATATATATTACCCTAATTATTAGGGTAATTCTTTTAAATATATTTAAATCTTTTTCTGTTTAGTATATTTAAATTATTTTTCAGTCAAGTTCAGCAAGAAATAAGGTTTACCAAACAAGGCATTACTCTTTAAAGAAAACGTGCTCGTGACTAATTAATATCGACTATCCAAGAACACAATTGACAAATTTTGTTTCCGTACTCGCTCGGATTCAATAGCTGAACACAATTTGATGAACAAAACTTAAAAAGAAGATTTTGTGAGGGACATAATGTCAGAGGAGAAACCGAAGAAGAAAGATTAAGGGAATTAAATAAGAAAAACTGATGAGGGATTAATGACATTAAATTGAAGAAGAGGAAGTACAGATAATGGTAGTAGCCGATGAGTGAGAATTGGGAGAGTTTAAGAAAATTGATAGCAATCTGCGTTGAAAAATAATGCAGAGATTGAATGGGCTTTAATTGAAGAAGAAAGAAAATGGGTTGCTCCATACAGGTCCATTTTTCTCTTATATGTCTGTATTTTTACCATAGTACCCTTAATATTGTTAAGGTACCCCTAATATTGTTACGGCAAAAAATGGGCTTGAAATCATAGGGTTCCATCAGGGGCATTATAGTAAAAATATGGACCTGCAAGAAAAAAATGGACATGCATAGAGAAATTGCTAAAGAAAATGAGAGGATGAGGAGGCATCATCCCCAATGCTACTTTCACTTTCAAAAACATCAATTGCCATGTAATATTTAGGGTGATAAATTGCAAAAATCATCTTCAACCCAAGCATTAATATGATGGTCGATCTTAAGTGGCATATAAGAGCATCTCCAATGCTACCTTCACTTTCAAAAATATCAATTGACATGTAGGATTGAGAGTGAGAAATTGCAAAAATCATTTCCAACCCAGGATTCAATGTAGGGGTCAATCATATGTGTCATATGATGTGGATTGAAGGTGTCAATTACACCCTCTATATATTGATGCTCACTTTGAAGCCTTCAATTTGACAACTTAACAAATATAGAGTTTTAATCATTACATCCTTCCATTTTTAAATTTGAAATATAAATGCAATATTTAATATAATGATATTTTGTGACAATTTGATGGTTGCATTGGAGAACCAAACTTCAAAATAAAAGCCTTCAATCCTACATCATATTGACACCCAATAAAATTTAAATATTTGGCACCTATTTTTACTCTTGACCCTCTCACCATTGGAGATGCTCTAATGTATATTGAAAGGTTCAACTACACCCTCTATATATTGATGCTCACTTTGAATCCTTCAATTTGACAACTTAACAAATTTAGAGTTTTAATCACTTAATCCTTCCATATTTGAATGTGAAATATAAATGCAATATTTTATTTAGGCCCCGTTTGGTGACGAGAGTTTTGAAGAGCGTTTAGCTTTTTGGGTTAAATATGGACAGTTGACTGGTCAATCAGCTCTTCTTGGTGTTTGGTGAAAAGCTTTTTCTAATTAGCTGTTTTGATGAAACCTCTCGTTTCTGAAACGCTAGAAAGAGCAACGTTTACAAAAAATTAAACAAAACAATATATCAAAATATCTTTTTTATCCTTATTCTCACAAAATTTTCTTAAAACTAATAATTTATATATATGTATAATTCAACTTTGCAATTCTTAATTTATTTTTGAAGTATTATAAATATTGAAATCAAAATGGCACATGCTAAATATATATCAAAATAAATTTTTTATGTAATGTAATTCTGAAAATAATTTTTTTAATAAACGTAGATATATTATAATAAAGAATAATATTTTTAATAATAAAAATAAATAAACATATAAGTGATAATTATTTTCGATAAACAAGCAAAACACTAAAACAATAATTAATAATAAATTGTACTAATATCTATTTCAGTCATTTAACGCATTGAAACAGCTATCAGCTAATTGTTATTTGCCAAACACTAATGTACAAAACGCTAGTCAAACCGCTAGTCAAACCGCTAGTCAAAACAGCTAATAGAATCCGCTAACAGCTAACAGCTAATAAAATCCGCTAGCAGCTAACAGCTAAACGCTGATTGCCAAACGAGGCCTTAATGTTATTTTTGTGAAAATTTGATGGTTGCATTGGAGAACCAAACTTTAAAATGAAAGCTTTCAATCCTACATCACATTGACACCAAATAAAAATAAGCATTGGAACCTATTTTTACTCACGACCCACTCACCAAAAATACCCCTTTTTTTGTAAAGGGAAAAAAAGCAACTCAAAATGCAAGGTTACACTTGGGGGTATTATGGTATATTTTGGTCCTGCATGAGTAAAATGGTTCTGCATATAGCAATTGGGTAAATTGATAAGTATTTAATCATTTATGCTACTGTACTAGCAAAAATCCCTCCAAAAGATTTCGAAAAAAATAAAAGACTAAATTATTTTTATATCCCCAACATATGTTAAATGACTAATTTCTAGCCCTAACATAAAAACTGATTAATTTATAGCCCCAACGTATAAATCTGGATAATTTATGGCCCCAAACACATTTCCATCATAATACCATTAAAGGTTGAGGGATATTTTTGGTATTTCCATTGTTTTTTAAATTAAAATTAAAACACCGATACTGACATCGATCAGCTGACACCATAACGATGTTATTCTGTCCTTCTTATTCTAGCAGCCTTTCAATGGAAATTTGACGAATATCTCCATTTAGTATCTTTCCCCAAATTTACAGTGATAATACAAATGATGTGTCACAGTGGTACTGGGGAGGTGACTCAGCCATAGGAGGAAGCAGCCAGAAAACTACCCGGGCACGTGAGAAGATCAGAGAAAAAGGATATGGAGGTACAGAGCACGTGAGGATGATACGAAAAAGGTGATAATGCGACAACAGAAAGGAGGAGGGGGGCTGGACCAGACACAACTATAAATAGAGGCCACATTCACCCATCCCAGGTAAGTTCTCTCTCCTTAACTTTTCAATTGGGTTTTATTCCTCCCCAGCAAATCACAAAATCTCATCATTACACCAGAGTTACACCCCAGGGTAGCGCTGTGAGGTTTATTTTGCAGGCTCGGACGAACAGGTCCTTGCTCAAGCAAGCCTCGGCTAGGAGAGAGGTGATAACAAGCCTCGGCTAAGGCCGTGTCTAGCTTCAATAATCCCAGAATTCATCCACAACAATAGCTCTACATCCTCGTATATCATTTTATCCGAGGCTCACGATTATTGATCGGATCAGTCCGCATCATACTGTACATATCTTTCCTCCATATCTCTTCATTTAATATCTTTCTTCACATGAAATGCCGAATTTGGAAGTTTGACGAGTTGTCCCTGTGCCGTGCCAAATTGAGCAATCGTCCCCGTGTCGTGCCGAATTGAGCAATAAATTTCTTCATATTCAGATTCAGAGTTGAATCGGAGTAAGGCTGAGGGAGGCGGGTTTTGACTTCGATGATGCTGAAATGGCTGCAGCGGCGCTGATGGAACTGGAAAGTGCGGCGGTGTTGATGGAATTGGGGTTCATATTCGTCGGAAGCTAGGGCGCGACCTACTGTGGGGATAGAGGGAGGAGAGCGACGTCTTCCTTCGGGGTGGCGAAGGAAAGGGCGTGTTCTTCATTTTTTATTTTATGGGCGTGTTCTTCATGTTCTTGACACGGTGCCCAGAATCCGAAAGATTCGACAGAGATGGAAAAAATGGAGTTGGGGGAGGCGGAGGTGAGGCAGAGAAAGAGAAGTATGACATCATAACTAATCTAATCTTCATATTTTTTATTTTAAAATTAAAAATAACGAAAATATCAAAAATACCCCTCAACATTTAATGGTTTTATGACGAAAATGTGTTTGGAGCCATAAATTATCCAGATTTTTATGTTGGGGCTAGAAATTAAGCACTTTTTATGTTAGGGCTAGAAATTAGTCATTTGATATATGTTGGAGCTATAAAAAACAATTTAGGCCCTGTTTGCTAGAGCTTATTTCTTGCTGCACTGAACTGAACTGAATTGAACTGAACTGAAGTGAAAATTAATGTATTGAAAAATGGAATCAACATGACTGAATTAACCTGAATTTAATCAAATTACATTTTTCACTGAACTAAACTGATTTACAGATAAGGTCTGGCAAACAGAGCCTTAGTCTTAAATAAAATAAAAAATAATTACTCTCATGAAAAACACATGGCAGATAATGAAAATCCATCAGGATCTATTAATTTATAAATAGATTGTACCTATAATAATTTTATGTTTGGATATAAAAGAGAATCTTGAAAAACCAAGATGCTCTAATTTTAGTGAAGACACCAAAAATATGTTAAAAAAGAATTTTTATAGATTCAGGTTCAAACCAACTTGTTACGCTTTTTCCAGTAAATTATATATGAATTTACTATTATACCCCTAATATTTAACTGTTTTTAATGAGTTAACAGCCTAGTTAGTCATAGGGGTCCAAACGAAGCAAAAATGAAAAGTTAGGGTTTTTTTTGACATTAAAACTTGATAGAGGTTCAAACTGACAGTTTTGCAAAGATTGAGGGCCCTATAAAATTCTCTCTAAAAATTATTGCACAAAACATGCAAAAAAAAGAGTAGTGATGAGGTTTCTAAAGCAGAATCAAGTAGTGAAAATTGAAGCAGTATTTACAGTGATAATTTGCCTAGGTTATTAAGAGCACCTAGAAGAGGACACTATGACGTCTTAACCATAGATTATCATAATAATACTAAACATGAGGATTTCCTAGCGTACAAGGAAATGATTGAACATTGGAACATAAGATCTAGGGGGGAACTTGATAATAAAATTAAACAAAAAGTATTTAAACCAAATGCAATCTTTTTATAAAGAATATGAAGATATTTTGCAACTTTATGATTATTCGGTCAAAATAGACGATGAATATTGTGATTTTGAGCAATAATCAGAATTAGAGTGTTGCACAACAAGTTTGGTGAACACAGATAGCGATGATGATAATGATTTAGGTCCAGAACAGATCCATGTAGGAGAAGATGAAGCGTCTAATTGTGTAATAACAAATTCAAATCCAAAACCAAAGAATAAAAATAATCTGAATGTGAATGGAGTATCTGAACCTTACAAATATACATGCATCTACAAGACTATAATAGAGTCATTGATGATTGGACACAATCTCTTTCCTTAGTAATAACTACATATCAAGAAAAATGGTCTAAAGAATTTTTTTTAGATTACATAGCTGGAACTTTACAAGGAGATGTGCTAAACTGGCTTAAAGTCTGGGAAGATAGCGAAGAGGGAAAATTTGAAAAAGCAAAAATATGAAGTATGGAAGATGATTTTAAAAAACTATTGTCCGAATTTGCCACCCAAATTAAAGAAGCATTTGGTACTGCAATTTCAACAGATGAGCATTATAAACATATTAAATTAGCATTAATCAAATGTAAATTGTATAATATTAGTAAATATACTGATTTTGTCAAACTATATATATCAAAAGTATTTTTGGCAACTCAAATATGAAGACATGACTCATTGGTTTAGAACAATTTTATCATAAATTACCAGAACCGTGTGAAATACTTAATGTTACCTTAAAAAAAAATCCAGATTAACTTAAAAATAATGGTAATCGAGATAATCTAGGTTTAAGAACAAAGTTTGGATATATGATCATTGAAGAGCAATGCTTGTTGAGAAGATCACATAAGACCGTAAAAACAGTGTTATCAACAAGTGAATGTGTTTAATTCAAATTTTGGAAAAGTGATATTGGCTCTTTTGGAGCTGAGTGAGTTGAGTGTTAAGTCATTGTGGTTGAAGATTGGTTCTACGAAATCCAGGAACTCTGCAATCCAAATTCTCCAGATACCAAGAAAGCATAATGTCAAGTGCTAACATTGTTGTTAAGGTTGTTGGAGCTCCGTTCATCGACGCTCCACAAGTTGAAAAGCCAGAGAAGTTCAAGAATGGAATGAATTTCCACATATGGCAGAACAAGATGATGTTCTATCTCACTGCACATGGTAGGCACAAGTTCATCAGTTCATATCGTCCGATCATATACGAGAAGGCAACTGGCGAAGTCAAGGCATTTGAGTAAAAACAACAGTTTAATAAAAATTAGATTAATTAGTGATGCTCATTCTAATATTAATGCTCCCTTTGTACCAGCTAGATTTGCACAAAAGATTTTTTCCAGTAAAAAAATGCTAAATTTTGACTGCATTTTGAATGCATAAATAAATAAAAACATTATCGCGTTTAATAATGTTAGAATATTATTCATAAGTTCATAACATGTAATTTAATAATATCAAACTTTTATGTCTTGATAATATATGTAGTTAAAAATATTAACAGTCAAACACGTGCCTAGAAGACCGTGAAAAGTCTCATGTGCACATCTAGTTGGTAAGTATGGAGTACATTAATTTTAACTTAAGTTCAATTCAGCAAAAATATAAGTTCATGAGAATATGACCATACAACTAAACTTATTAGTATATCGATTCAATTCACTCCAGTTAAGTCCAGTTCAATTGATTTCAATGAAAAAATACTTCATGAAATTTATACAAGATTGTTTTATGTGAGATCAGTCTCAATTGAGACCAATGACAAATGTTGATATTCTCACTTTCAAGCACAACCGTTTACATATAAATTATAATCATTCAATGTATTATTACTGATAATACAAAATGCGTCTTCTGTCATGAGAGACGCGATGACTCAGCTACTTAAGGAAACTACCAGGAAGATACAGGAGCAAGTGAGAGGATCTCAAACAAGAGACAGGAGGTACAACGTCACGTGACACATACGTGAGGAGGAGGAAAAAGAATGATGACTCGGCAGGGAAAAGGGGTCGAGCTAGGCGCTCTAGGACGCCTATAAATATAGAGACCACAATCAGTCATTTCATGTAAGTTCTCTAACTCTTGAATACATAGTTTTATCTTTCTTTTCAATACACGAAATCTCATCATCACACCGGAGCTACTACCCTCGGGTAGCGCTGGGGGCTTGTTTTGCAGGCATCGGGAGAACAGGTCCTAAGCAAGCCCTATCAGAGGCCAAGGAGCTCGGACAACCACGAGTTATTAGCGAGCAGTCTGCATAATTCATCAGTAATCCAAATCCAGAAGCCGTCGAAAACATGCTATCCAAGGCACCATTTACTAGTGCGGAATTTCCCCGCATCAATTACCGATTTTCTCGCTCATAAGTATAATCTCACTTTTAATCATTCTTATTTACCTATTAAATATGACCAGTCTCAATTAATTTAGTTAACCGTTAAGAATACTTCAACTATACTTAATGGAGAAATGGAAACATAAATAATTGCTACGATGTTTGACAAATTGTTTCCAGCAAGCCTTTAGCTTATCAATTGCCATTATAGTCAACCAAGTTAACATAAACGCTTGTGAGACCGGATTTAATTCAAACTAGAGACAAATATTTACAGTTTTAATTATAATCTGTTACATATTAAAAATGATAATTATTTAAGTGTATTATTGATGTTCTCACTTTCATTTCTAATCTTTTTCACTTATGTTTTAATAGAAAATCCCGTTTATTATTTTCTAATCTTTCTATAGAAGCATTTGCAAAATTAAAATAAATTTACACAACTACATATATAGTCAGTTTTCCGAATAATGTATTAGCATTCTCTCCCACGACTTCTGCATTATTGTCTTAACTATGATATCTATATAAATTAAGTTGAAAATTTAAAACTATATATGATTCTTCCCACGATGTTATACATACGTGGTATATAGTGAGTCACTAACAAAAACAGGAAACATGTTAAATATATTATTGGAGGAAGACTTTCTTTACACAAGTTTCCTCTCGAACCCTTTATCTTTTGAAGCGTGGGAACCTTAATTTCCTCGAAAAACATGAGTTTGTAAGAAAAATGGAGGCCAAAATGAGTTCCAGCGGAGTGCTCCACACTTCCATCCCTCAGATCTATGTCCGGCCAGAGGGCAACCGGCCAAGGCTGTCTGAGATCTTCGAGTGTGAAAACATTCCCATCATCGACCTCGGCTGCCCCGACCGTGCTCTCATCGCCCGACAGATTGGCAATGCCTGTCGGGACTATGGTCTCTTTCTGGTAATTTTATAAGTCATGTAAAAAATGTCAAAATGCACACGTGTATATCTGTCTATGTGTAAGAGGTAAAGTTAGATGTTTGGCACTGTGTATTCTAAGAGAGGCTTAATTGTATGATCATGTTTAGGTGATTAACCATGGAGTGGCGGAGGCGGCGGTGGAGAGAATGCAGGCGGTGGCGAAGGAGTTATTCGACCTTCCAGTGGAGGAGAAACTGAAGCTGTATTCAGATGATCCCTCCAAAACCACGAAGCTTGGTTCGAGCTTTAATGTCAAGCATGAGCCTGTCTATAATTGGAGAGATTATCTCCGACTACACTGTTATCCTTTGGAAAAATATGTCCCAGAATGGCCTTCAAATCCTCCCTGTTTCAGGTAATTAATTTTCATACGTTCTAAACACAGATCCCACATATTATTAAATTATTTTGGTATTGTTTAATTTTTTTTTAGAGCAAAACCCTCATATACTCCTGAGTTCTTGTGGTACGTATTAACATGCCCCGAGTTTTTGTAAAGTGCTGATATGCCCTAGACCTGACGAAGACTTTTTTTTGGTCGTAATCCTAGAGTGTTTTCTTGCCGGCCACAATCGATTTGAAAAGACAAAATCATCCGATGGAGAATTCGATGGTCATTTTTGTCTCAGTTGACTCGTGTCGCGTGTGTTAAATGTGGTTTAAATTTCAAAATTTTGGGTTTTCCATTTTCAATTCTCTTACCGCCGCTTCAATGCTGCTTTACAGCTATGTTCTTTACAAATCAACATGTTTGATGGAACAAAATTCAATCAAAGTTATAAATCAGCGGTATATCAGCATTTTCCAATAACTGAGGGGTATATTAATACATACACAAGAACTCAGGGGTAAATGAGAACCTTTTTTATTTATTTTTATTTTGAAAATATTTTTACTCAAAATTTACAAAACTCTCTTATGACATATATTAATTTTGACATTTGCTAGACGGGCGTGCTGAATTCAACTGAATGAACCATACCCATCTGAACTAAAATAAGTGCGATGAAATATATTAATAAAATTAATTTAAATTCTATCAAATAAAGATTAAATAATGAATCAAATTGTATGAATTAGATAAACTTAATGAGACTGGACTGAAGGCAATATATATAATACCCTTAATATTATTAAGGCAAAAAATGAGCTTTAAATCATAAAGTTTCATCACGGGGCATTATAATAAAATGTGGACCTGCAAAAGAAAAATGTACATAGAAACCCGTGGTTTAATTTGATCTGTCCATGGGATCCCCAATTTCAGATCTTTTGTATAATGAAGTAACAAATTTCAATATTCGAAAATATATATTGTGGCTCATTTTGAATTTTTTAAACATTGAATAGGGAAGATGTAAGTAACTACTGCAAAGAAGTGAGGGAGCTTGGGTTCCGACTAGAGGAAGCCATAGCAGAGAGCCTAGGCTTAGATAAGGAGGCCATCAAGGGCATTTTGGGTGAGCAAGGACAGCGAATGGTGGTCAACTATTACCCTCCCTGCCCGGAGCCGGAGCTGACTTTCGGCTTGCCGGCTCACACGGATCCTAACGCCCTCACCATACTACTCCAGGACCTCGATGTCGTGGGCCTCCAAATTCTCAAGGATGGAAAATGGCTATCCATAAAACCTCACCCAAAGTCTCTTGTTGTCAACATCGGAGATCAATTGCAGGTATTATCCTATTTTTCTTTGTTAGTCCAGTATCATATCTAAAAGTTTTCATTTTTATTATATTTTTAAACAACATTGGAAACGGATTTGGTAAATTCCAATTGATTTTATGATGAAATTTCACTATTACTCACATTGGAAACAGAGAGGTTCTAAGATCATGTTCATGAATGTGCAGGCACTTAGTAATGGAGAGTACAAGAGCGTTTGGCATCGAGCTGTTGTCAATGCTAATAAGCCGCGGCTCACGGTGGTTTCTTTTCTTTATCCATGTGATGATTCACTGATCAGCGCTCCCAAGGCACTCACGGATGATGGCTCGCAGCCTATGTATCGCGATTACATCTATGCCGAGTATCATGCCAATAGTTTTGGACCAGAAATTCGAGTCTAGAACACTGTCTAGAACAGTTCAAGAACTGATTATACTAGTCCCTCCGTACCAGTTGGATGTGCATTGTTGATTTTTCACGGTCTTTAATACACGTGTTTGACTGATTATAATATTTTTAACTACGTATATTATCAAGATATAAAAATTTGATATTAATAAACTACATGTTATGACAATTCCAAAAATATTAGATACGATATTATTTTTTACAGAATAATATCTATACGGATGAGCCGGATACAGCCTAAATACGGCACCCAATAAAATCCCGCCACGTACAATTTTACTGCGGTAATTTAGTTAATAATTAACATTTTTCTCCTTTTTCACACGCATCCTTTCTTCTTCATACAAACAACTGCAGAATAACCATCACAAATTTTCCTTTTTTCTCCAGATTCTCTCACCATGCCATATTGCCATTCCTTTTTACAGATTCCACTAATGGTTGAGATCTCTATAACCATTCTGATTTTGTCTCCTTCTTGAGATAATTATACATATGTACAAAAATTTGTATAAGGATGAATATTATTGTTGACATCTGTCCGGCAAGATCTATCGGCGATTATTCCGATTCAGATTTCAGATGACAGAATCTTTGGTAGTTTCAAAGGGCCCATGGAGAATAGAATTTGAACCAATTCATTCAGTTGTACTTTTAAATTGCAGTAAAAATGGCTATGCTAAAATTCAGAAGAAAAAGAAGAAGAAGAACGGACATGGTTTATGGGGGAAGGATGGTTGCGTGACTGCGTGTGAGAAATATAATTTATTTAATTAAATTAATGCTGAAAAATATTAGGTGGCAGGATTTTGTTGGGTGCCGTATTTAGGCTTTATCCGGCTCATCCGTATAGATATTATTCTGTATTTTTAATTATCTATGCATTCAAAAATTTAGTTAAAATTTAGCATAGTTGATTGAAAAAAATCTCATGTGCAGAAACAGCTGGTCCAGAGGGAGTATAATAAATTCCTGTTTCTGTACTAAAATACAAAATTTATTGTTATCTAAAAACACGAATGTTTTAATTCGTTTGATGTAATGCACTTGTACGTACGACGATTTTTTTTTGTCAATGCATGTTTATCTTATAAAGTACGAATCAGCTATGAACCAAACTCCCTCCGTACGTACTCGATATCTAGGTTGAAGCTTGATGACCTTCTCTCAAGGTATTAAGGCTTTTGTGTCTCGGCCGTGTTCAGATAGTTGGAATATGAAAGAACTCTGATAACCTGGAAAGTATAAATTCAGGATTTGTGCGCAGTGATACACAGTTGAACAAACCGTTAAATGATTGATCTACTTTAATTTATTATTTTTTGTGGCAATTAAATTATGCAACAAAAATGTTTCTTGGAAAAATTACACTACAACATAAAATATTTTTAGTTACCAATCTTTTCGTGAGTGTAATGTCAATAAAATGTGACTAAATATTGATCACACACTTAAAAAGTTGGTCACTACTCACTACTGGCCACTGTGAGGAATAGTTCACACTTTACAAATCTATTTGCCACGCACGTACATGCTTTCGTGACTAATAGACTCTTTTGTCACATGCACTTGTGACTAGGGTTGAAATTTTGTACCAAGATACAGCACCAACCGACTTACCAACCGTACCATTACCAAACAATACCAATTAAAATGGTTACCGACATTGTTGGTACGGTAATAATATTGGGATGGTGTTGGTAATGAACTTTAAATACCACAGTATTACCGTACCGTACCAACTTATATAATTAAATTATTTAATTATTATTCAAATTATTTAATTACACTATAATTTTAATTACCATTAATTTCTTTCCATTTCTAAGTCTCCCAGTATTCTTTTTCAAATTAAATTCTTTAAACATGCTAATTAAGTTTCTATTTCCAAAACTAATCACCCATTATATATTCTTCTTCATATATACTACTAATTGGTCTCTAAAGATTCATCATCAATCTATGAGTTCAAAATCAAAAACTCATTCTATACCTCTTGCATAAAGCTTATTTTGATTTTCATTATGAACTAAACTGGTTGGAATCAACCAAATTGCAGATTTAAGGTTCGAATTGTAGAATTTAAGCAACAAAAATTTTGAGTTTGGGATTTTTTTCCACAAATTCAAAGATTTCTTACAATTTTTATAATGTTGGTACGGTAATGGTATATACCAAATACCAACCGAACTTCTTGGTTACCAACATGTTGGTATACCGACGTATTTGGTTGGTATTGGTTTTTAAAATACGTGTACCAACATACTTGATACGGTACATGGTATTGAAAAAAAATATGGTATACGTACCGATTCCAGCCTTACTTGTGACTAATACTTATATTAGCCACACTAAAAAGCTAAAACATTGAAACTAACATTAAAGTTCTGCAAATTACAATTTTAACCTGAAACGTTCCATATATACACATTATTCAATAATATATTTATAATTGCATAAAATGACAAGGTTTGAAATTTATAAAGGGAAAAATTTCTATTAAGACCATGGTATAAATGTAAATTATTATAAAGGGTGTAAAACTTGTATATTTATTGTTAAGTGCGTTATAATATTTCTACTCTTTAATTTTATTAAGAAACTTCATATATAACCCTCTCCTCCCTGCAAAAAAATTCACATTTCTAATTAATAGGTTTTGTCTCTTGACCTTATTTGTAAATCAGTTCAGTACAATTCAGTTCAAAAGTAAACACATGAAGCGTAAAACTTGTTAACTCGAAGTATAAAGTCATAAAATTTAAAACTATATGATTATCTCCCACGATACCATATGCGTGGTAGTGAGTCACTAACAGAGACAGCAGGACACATGTTAATATTATTGGAGGAAGACTTTCAAGCTTCAAGTTCAATTAATTAAAAATGGCAAAAATTATACAACAAAGTTTCTTCTCTCCCTCCAACGTTACACACAGTTTTTGTAAGCAAGATGGAGGCCAAAATTATTTCCAGCGGAGTACTACACACATCCCTCCCTCAAATCTATGTCCGGCCAGAGGGCAACCGCCCGAGGCTGTCTGAGGTCTCTGAGTGTGAAAGCATTCCCATCATCGACCTCAGCTGTTCAGACCGCGTCTTTATTGCCCGACAGATTGGTGATGCTTGTAGGGACTACGGGTTTTTCCTGGTAATTTTATGATTCGCGGCTATATGTATGTATTTACATCTTTGTTACAACTTAGTAATACCTATATATATATATATGTGAAATTAAAACATTGAATGGTCATGTTTAACGCATTTTCTAGATTAATTCACCACTGCTTTAATTACATTATGATTAGGTGATTAACCATGGAGTGACGGAGGTGGTGGCGGAGAGAATGCAGGTGGTGGCAAAGGAGTTTTTCGACCTTCCGGTGGAGGAGAAAATGAAACTGTATTCAGATGATCCCTCCAAAACTATGAGGCTTTCTTCGAGCTATAATGTCAAGCAGGAGTCTGTCTATAATTGGAGAGATTATCTAAGGTTACACTGTTATCCTTTAGAAAAATATGCCCTAGAATGGCCTTCAAATCCTCCATCTTTCAGGTATTTTAGAACTTTTTGCAGTGAACTATTCCCTACATATTCTTCGTATTATTTTGCTCCTAAACTAAATACAATATGATAAGATAAAAAAAATAGTCAAAATTAAATTAAATACAAATATTAGTGTTTATTTGCTAATTATTTGTTATATCTTTATATACATGTACTATTTTGTAATTTTGACTTGAATAGTTTTTTTCTTTTGAAATCCTCTTGTATTTCTAAACTATTTCATAGACATTATTTTTTATAAAACATAAAAATGTAGGACGATCATAATTGAGACAGACAACAAATGTTGATGTTCTCAATTTCACGCCCGCTCATTACCTGTTTTGTGTTGATCTCTTTTAAAGTTTGATATTTTACATATTAACCATGATCATTCAATGTATTACTCTACATCTTCTCACTTTCATGCCTGATCTTTTACATTTTAAACTTTTGAGACTAATTTAGACATAATTTGGTATGTTTTTTAAACATTAAATAGGGAAGATGTAAGTAACTACTGCAAAGAAGTGAGGGAGCTTGGGTTCCGACTAGAGGAAGCCATAGCGGAGAGCCTAGGCTTAGATAAGGAGGCCATCAAGGGCATTTTGGGTGAGCAAGGACAGCGAATGGTGGTCAACTATTACCCTCCCTGCCCGGAGCCGGAGCTGACTTTCGGCTTGCCGGCTCACACGGATCCTAACGCCCTCACCATACTACTCCAGGACCTCGATGTCGTGGGCCTCCAAATTCTCAAGGATGGAAAATGGCTATCCATAAAACCTCACCCAAAGTCTCTTGTTGTCAACATCGGAGATCAATTGCAGGTATTATCCTATTTTTCTTTGTTAGTCCAGTATCATATCTAAAAGTTTTCATTTTTATTATATTTTTAAACAACATTGGAAACGGATTTGGTAAATTCCAATTGATTTTATGATGAAATCTCACTATTACTCACATTGGAAACAGAGAGGTTCTAAGATCATGTTCATGAATGTGCAGGCACTTAGTAATGGAGAGTACAAGAGCGTTTGGCATCGAGCTGTTGTCAATGCTAATAAGCCGCGGCTCACGGTGGTCACCTTTATTAATCCATTTGCTGATTCAGTAATCAGCGCTCCCAAGGCACTCATGGATGATGGCTCACAGCCTATGTATCGCGATTACACCTTTGCTGAGTACCAGACTAAGATTTGGACCAGAAATTCGAATCTAGACCACTGTCTGGAAATGTTCAAGAACTGAATCCCTCCATTTCAGATATAAACTCATGTTTCTGTAAAAAAATAATAATTTATTGTTATAAAAACAGTAAATTAATTTGTGTTTATTCAATCGAGTACGTGAATACACTTATATATAGAGTCATTGCAAATTTGTGTTTATTCAATTTTATTTATGAAGGCATCAATTGATGACTTTTTTGGACCATATGTGTGAACATGTGAACACGCACGAGAAAACCTCGCGTTCCTAAATGGAAATCTTTAAAAAACTTTATTGAGGAATATTTAGTATATATTGTGAATATATTAGATTGATATGTAGAATCTTATTTTACCTTGTATACTCTTTTGTAGTTCGTATATATTAAACCCCTCAGTGGTGAATAACACACACAATTCCCACAATTCTCTTTGCATTCTTTTTTTCCCGCAAAACTACATATTTTCCTTTCCGAAAACCTAATAATCCTTTAGGTTTTCTGTTGACCCTAAATTCCTACGCCGGTTCATTTTCTGCAGCAACCGATATTCATATTTTATTTTCTGCAATTTTTACGCCACCTTCACCGATCGATCATGTCTTTTCCGATGTTCCCCCAGCAACCACCGACCTCGAAGCGCAACAACTACTTCAGGCGAACCTTCACGACGAGGAGGAGCAGCGTCTCGCCGAGCAGCAGCGTCTGGATGCTGAAGCCGAGGTGCAGTGTCGCGCCTTCGCCTTCTTCCATCAACTACAACAATTTGCCGCGGGAATTCCTCCACCTGTGACGTCTTCGCCGCACGGTCGTAATTACGGTGACCCCTACTTTCTGCATCCTTCAGAAGGCCCTGGCCTTATTCTCAGCGTCACGGTCCTCAAGTCAAACAATTATCGTGAATGGGCTATAACCATTGAATCTGCTTTTTATGCCAAAAATAAGCTTGGTTTAATCGATGTTTCTATCCCGTGTCCTCCTCCTGGGCACCCTGATCATACCACCTGGTTCCTCGTCAACTCCATGCTCGTCAACTGGCTCATGAACATGGTTGATCCCACAATTCACAAATCTGTTCCGTTCGTGAAGGACGTCAAGAAGCTTTGGGATACGTTGAAGATTCGCCTCTCTGTTGACAATGACTTTTGTATTATTCAGCTACAGGATGAGATCAACATGCTTCGTCAGAATGGTCGAATGGTGGCTGAGTACTACTCAAAACTAGTCCCTTTGGTTGACGAATTTCAAGCCCTAAATCCGGCGGTTGTTTGCACGTGCTGTGTGCAAGCCTCTTTGCACCCGCGACTACGAGTCGAAGATCTTCGCTGCCCGCAATCGCGCCATAGTGTTCCAGTTCCTTCTCGGTATGAATCCTAGTTATCACAATTTGCGCAATGGGATCATAACTCGTTCTCCACTGGATACAATCGACCATGTTTACAATCTTGTGACTCAGTAGGAGATCACTCAGTCTTTGGTTCAATCTCGTGAGCTTGTCCCTGACTCCTTAGCACTTTCAGCTTATCGCCCTTCTCATCCGCCTGCACCTTCTGGATCTGCCACCTCTGATGGCCGTCCCCACCGCGGCTCAGTTTGTGACTACTGCCACGTTAAAGGCCATGACAAGGATGCGTGTATCAAGCTCATCGGGTACCCTAACTGTATCCTCGATCTCGCACTGGCTCCAAGTCCAAAGCTTCCGCTTCATCTGGCAATGACGTCGCGGCCAACCGCCGCCTGCCATAGGGAACTCTATTCGTTGCTTCTGCCACCTCGACCTCGCTCGTGCTGTCACCACCGCCGGGCTTTGTGGCTGCCACTAGCTTCCCACCACTTGATCGGTCCTCTATTGGTCATCATCTCACCAATGATCAATGGGGTGCAGTTCAACGACTGTTGAGTAACTTACATACCTCTTCTGGAAACGCTCTTGGTAAGCTTCACCTACATTGGATCCTTGATTCCGATGCATCTTATCATATGACTGGAGCCAAGGATGCCCTCACGAATATTACTCGTATGCATGCGTCGGTTAATGTATATCTACCTGATGGTTCACTGTCTTCCGCCTTTTACTCTGGATCTTTGCATTTTGGGAATACTATGCTTCATGATGTTTTACATATTCCTGAACTGCGTTGCAACTTGTTATCTTGCTCTAGATTGCTTGCCTCATTAAATTGTCTAGCTTTGCTTACAGAAAACTATTGTATTTTACGGAAAATCAGCACGAAGACAGTGATTGATGTGGGTGAACAGTATGGTGGGGTTTACTGGCTTCGGACACCGGAGGAGGATTTTCAACCGCCTACCGGAGTCATCTCTGCTATTCGATCTTCGTCTTATGCTTTATGGCATCAACGTTTTGGACATCCATCCTCTACGGTGTTGTCTTCCATTCCCTCTTTAAAATTTAGTAATAATACCACTGTTCCTTGCTCCATTTGTCATCGAGCAAGCAGGCTAGACATTCATTTCCTGTAAGCTTGTCTCAAGAAAACGATTTTTTTTGATTTAGTTCATTTTGATATTTGGGGGCCTTACAAAACCTCCTCATCTAATGGATCGTTTTATTTTTTAACTATTGTTGATGATTACTCTAGATATGTATGGGTTCAACTTTTAGTCTATAAGTCAGAAGTAGCTTCTAAATTCAAGCAATTATGTGCTTTAGTTAGGAATCAATTTAATCGACAAATTCGCTGAGTTCGATCTGATAATGGAACCGAGTTCTTACCTCTCCAAAACTACTTTGCGGATGAAGACATCCTGTTCGACACTACTATTGTTTACACTCCTCAACAAAATGGCCGAGTTGAACGAAAGCATAGGCATCTACTCAATGTTGCTCGATCTTTGATGTTTCAAACAAGCTTACCTGTTCGATTTTGGGGTGAGTGCATTCAGGCGGCCGCCTACCTCATCAACCGCACTCCTTCACCTTTGCTTCAGAATCAGTCTCCATTTGAGTTGCTTTATGGAACTCCGCCTTCTTACTCAGAGCTTCGAGTCTTTGGCTGCCTTTGCTTCGCATCTGTGCTTCCTCGTCCTCGCGACAAGTTCATCTGAAGGAGTCGCTGCTGCGTTTTCCTAGGCTACACACTTGGAAAGAAAGGATTTCACCTTTATGACTGTCTGAATCTTTTCTTGACAGTCGCGATGTGTTCTTCTACGAGCATATCTCCCTTTGTTGAGGACTCTTTTGTTGCTATTCCGGTCACTTCAACACCGGAACCATCACCAGCTCTTTACGACGACGCTGACTTCTTCATGTCACTGCCAGCCGCTCCTCTGATCAGTCCACTAGATCCGGATAGTTCGGCCGGATCTGCTGATCAGATAGGCCATTCGCGTCAGCCGCCGGTTCAGCCGTCAGTTCAGCCTCCGGTTCAACCACTACCTCCGGTTCAACCAACTCCAGCATCGGTTCAACCAGTCCGCCAGGTTCATCCGACTCAACCTCCGGTTCAACCAGCTTCTCCGGTTCAACCGCCTCAATCTCTGGTTCACCCTGAGTTAAGTTATTCAGTTCATATACTGGCTCAATTTATGCAGTCGCCATGTCTTCCTCGTTGGCATGCTGCCTTACGTGTGTTGCACTATCTAAAGAGTCACCCTGGCCAAGGTTTGTTCCTGTCTGCCCGAAGTTCCCTTCAGCTAACTGCTTACTACGACTCGGACTGGGCTACTTGCCCCATCACTCGTCGCTCTCTGACGGGTTATTTCCTCATGCTCAGTAATTTGCCTGTATCTTGGAAGACGAAGAAGCAAGCTACTGTTTCTCGTTCTTCTGTTGAGGTTAAATATGGTGCTATGGCCTACACCTGCTGTCAACTTTTATGGGTAAAGGCTTTTCTTCGTTCTCTGGGGTCGTTCATTCAGCTCCTATGCGATTATTTTGTGATAGTCAGGCTGCTCTTCACATTGCTGCCAATCATGTGTTTCACGAGCGGACAAAACACATTGAGGTGGACTGTCACTTTGTTCGTGATCTTGTTCAGTCCGGTGCTGTTTTTACTTCTCACATTTCTACGAAGGACCAACCAGCTGATTTTTTTTACCAAGGCCCTTGGTCGTGCTCAATTTCATGTGTTACTTGGAAAGTTGGGCATTCGTGATCTTCATGCTCCAACTTGAGGAGGAGTATTGAGGAATATTCAGTATATATTGTGAATATATTAGATTGATATGTAGAATCTTATTTTACCTTGTATACTCTTTTGTAGTTCGTATATATTAAACCCCTCAGTTGTGAATAACATACACAATTCCCACAATTCTCTTTGCATTCTTAAAAACTTGCACCAAAATAATTTCTGAGTACAAGAAGATCCAAGACCTAGCCTTGATCTTTAGATTTATATTAACTTGGTAAAACACACATAGTTTGAAACCGAAAGCTAAGAGGGTGCAAACAAACCCATCCAAGATTAATTTCTAGTTTGGGACTTGGTCTCTCGTCTCATGTATAGAAATTACAAAGGGCGGTTACTAAAAATGGTTGCCGATGGTTTACGTCCTTCGGGCGGTTTTCCACGATCACTTGGCGGGTTTTAAAACCACCCTGCCGACTCGCTTGCATACGTTCCACGTTTTTCGGCCCCTGTCCAAGACGGTTCCTACTTGTCTAACAACCGTCGAATTGTATGCATTTGTCACACCTGCTGCTTGTCATCTTTTTGGCGTTCATGGTTCCACGGTTTCGGCATAGTTCCAAGGTGATGGCATTGTCCCCGACTTAGACTTTTATTCGGCGGTCTCCGCGTGAAACAACGGTCTCGGCATTGGTCCCATACTTAGCGATCTTGGCATAGTTCCACGTTCTTGGCAACGGTCCCCGACCGTGCGCTTCTTTCGAACACTCAGCCCTGCTGGACCATGGCAATCTTTGTCATGCCTACCTGTCCAAGATTTTACATTCTCGGTTAGTGCCAGAATAGTGATAGGTCCTAGATATACTCTTATTTTGTAGCATTTGAGAGCTGTTTTAGATAGTATTTTGTACTTTTATATTAGACTTTTAGACCGAATCATTCATAATGGTTTGAAATTGAAGACGTGCATTTCGACCTTGAATTGCACTTGCGATGGATTTGGATGATTTGAAGACCTTCTATGACCGTCCTGAAGGAGTTAGATACATTAAAGAATAGGTCGTAGAAGTGGCGTGAAGGCAACCTCTCGCGGGCCGCGAAACCTCGGTCGCGAGCCGCGAGGGTGTGTGTTGCTGTTTTGAAGATGCCAAGTTTCGCACGGACCGCGAGACTCCGGTCGCGGACCGCGGAAGCCGAAGACGCGCGATCCGCGAAACGTCGGCCGCGGCTCGCGAGGACCAGACGCGCAGTCCGCGAAACCTCGATCGCGGACCGCGGAAGCCGAAGACGCGCGGACCGCGAATCCTCGGTCGCGAGCCGCGAGAACCAGGCTCGCGGTCCGCGAAGGATTTCGCGCAGTCCGCGAAAATGCCCTGCAACTTGCACTTTGTTTTGCTTTAATTTTAATTGTTTTAGACTATAAAAGGATTTTATCCTCATTTGTTAGAGGATCGAATTTACAGAGCTTGGGACTCTTTTCTTCATTTTCTCTTCATTTTGATCTTTGAATTCACCATGATTTCTTGTATGGATTATCTTTGTGATTATGCAATTATGGTTGTAGGCTAAAACTCATCTTGGGTATATGAGATTGGATCTCTTGTTATGGTTTGAGAACATGGTTTATAAAGCTTAGGAATGGATGAATTGTCATTGAATGATCATGAATTTTATGTGTATTTGATGCTTGAAATAGTTAGGAATGATTTCCTAGTTATAGATATGTGTTGGATATGTGTTAGACATTGCTTTTCCATGGTTGAAATGCTATCATTTCTTCTATGTAAAGGTAGTGAATTAGGAATCAAATATAGGTTGTTATCGATTATATTTGTTCTTGAGATCATTCATTAGCATTATATTCATGTCAATTGTGTTATCACATTACATGGGTAAGGTGGGAAAACATCTAATTTGAATTAACATTGATCAATTTATCTATTTGCTATCATATAGATATGTTGTCAATAAGAGTTGTGAAGATGCTTTCATGATTCACAACTAGAATAGAGATGATTTCCCATCACAAACAATCACCATTCTCAAAGTAACATAATAAAGTTTGAGGAAAAATCCATAACAAGAAGATGCTAATCTCATGTACCCAAGTCTCTTATCCTCTTAGTTAAATCTTTAGTTAGAATAATCATATGGTAAAGTAGTTGTAACTTTAAAGTTCTAGTTGTTTCACATAGTTTTATTTTAAACAAAACTCAACTCAACCCCCCCCCCCCCCCCCCCCCCCCTGTTTACATTGCTTTTATATATGTATATGTATATGTATGATACAATTTATACGTAGAACTACCATTTTCCCTGTGGAACGAACTTTACTTGCCACTATATGCTTAGTTGTGTGTGGAGGTAGTGAGTGAATATAAATTGTATATTTGAGAGGTACGGCGACGACCTCCCAAATAGGCATAGCACTAAGAGAGCCTGCCACCAATACCACAAGTCTCTGTTTTGCATAGAGGCAAATGTACGTTAATTTTAAGTTTTATTTGACAGTAGAATATATAGTCTTGTTGGTAGATTATAGCCACCATTGAAGCTATTGTTGGTAGATTATAGCTGGTGAGTGGTGTTTGTCAATATTGAGGTTTCGGTTACCAACGTTGAGATTTGGGTCGTTGGAAGTGAGGATGTAAGGTTGAGGGTTGTTATTGAGGTTAGAGAAGAAAATAGAATAGTCATATTTTTATATTAGGAATATTGAATAGAATATAGAATAGTAATAAAGAATATATCTTTTCCTATTATACTTTGTACTGTATTGCATCTATCCTATAAATATTGTAATCATCCTCTTGGATGAACTACCTTTGATGATAATAGAAGTGTCATTGTAAATACCATTATCACTTGTATTATATATATTATATATTTTAACATGGTATCACAGCCTAAGATCCTATAACCCTAAACCCTAGATTTGTTTTCCCTACCCCCAAAATTTCCTCTAACCCTGTTTTCATGTTTTGGCCACTTCCACCGCCGCCGTGCTATCACCGTTGCGTCTGTCAAAGATTGCCGACCCGTCACCACCAGTTGAAGCTCTAAGCTCTGCTCGTAACAGTCCTCTCACCGCCGTCGTTGCCGCCGTGAAGATCGCTGCCCAGCTCGATTTGCCAACGCTACTTTATCTACTGCTGGTGCTACTCCGTTTTGCCAGCACTGCTTTATCTAATGCTGGTGCTACTCTATTTTTTCAGCGCTACTTTATCTACTGCTGGTGCTACTCCGTTTTGCCAGCGCTAATTTCACTACTACTGGTGCTACACTGCTACTCCGTTTTGCCAGCGCTACTTTCTATACTGTTGGTGCTACTCTGTTCTACCAGTGCTACTTTTTCTATTGCTGGTGCTACTTCGCTGCTTGCTACTATTGTTGGATGTTTTGCTGCATACACCATCTCCGTTGTCGTAAGAGGCCAACGCCGTCGTGGATGTTGTCATGATTTTTGTTCTCCTGGTGTTCTTTGAAACCTACTATATTGTTTTCGCTACTCATGTTGATTCAAGACTATGGAGCTTATGAAGAAGAGCAACGCTATACTCTTTTTCCCACTGGGTTTTTTAATGAGGTAGTGTGCTCTATCTGACAATAATGTCATGATCTTTTTCGCAAGTTGGACACTCTTGATCATTGTGCTCCAACTTGAAGGAAGGTATTGAGGTTAGAGAAGAAAATAGAATAGTCATATTGTTATATTAGGAATATTGAATAGAATATAGAATATATCTTTTCCTATTATACTTTGTACTTTATTGCATCTACCCTATAAATATTGTTATCATCCTTTTGGATGAACTACCTTTGATGATAATAGAAGTGTCATTGTAAATACCATTATCACGTGTATTATATATTTTTTTATATTTTAACAGTTTTGGAAGATGAATTTGGAGGCTGTTGGATTTTGGATCACCAGAGGTAAGATTTAGATCGTCGGTATCGAGAAATGGATCGATGAAGGTGAGATTAAAGTTATTGGAGTTGAGTTTTGTATCGGTAGAAGTGAAGTTGGGGTTCATTGAAAATGAGGTTGGAATTAAGTTGTAACCTTATCTACTAAAATAAAATAAAAATTCAATTCAACCTTTTTACTTCGTTTTTGTTATAACATATTAAATATCGAAGTACAATTTTTTTACTTCACCTTTACAACAAACAGAAGTAAAAAGACTTGGCCTCCATTAATCTTGGCCTCCAACAATAGTAACTCTAGAGTTCTAGTTGGCACTGGACAATCACCTTTCTGGGAAGCTAACTGTTCAGGAGAAGGAGCTCTCTATTACCAATGGAGTGAGGGTGAAATCCCCTTTCCTGACATCTCCATAGCTCAATTTTTAGAGAACAAATCAGCCTACTTACCCCTCCTGGAGCCTTTCTTGGCTACCAATGTTCTTCTTCTTGTGCATGACCTCAAAACAAATGATCTACACTCATATATGCTGATTTGGAAGCCCTCACCGAATGGAAAATTCTCTGTGAAGTCGGCATACATGGAACTAAGGGCTAGACAGGTTAATTTGAATATTTTGAACAAAGCATGGTCAAGGCACATTCCAGGTAAAATTTCTATTTTTATTTGGAGGCTTTATAACTGTCTTATCCCCTTTGATGATATATTGATGAAATTTGGCATTAATCTTGCATCCAAATGTCCAATGTGCAACCATATTGATACCCTTGATCATTTCTTTAATGCACGTACTCCTAATTTAGTGGTACTTAATATGATGCATAACTTGTTAAATGTGCCAACTCCTCATTTTTTGTCTACCAGGCATAGAATAACATACTATCTGTCCTTCAAAGGAAACTCTAAAATGCACACCACTATCACAGTCACCTCCCTGATTTTAACATTATGGAACCTGTGGAGTAGAAGAAACAAAAAGATCTTTGATAATATTAACATTGACACTTTGAACCTGTTTAGCTCTATTATAAAACAGGTTGCTATGATCTTTACAGTCTTTCCTTTATCTGGTAATGTTATGAAAGCCAGGGAATTCACTAATATTGGTTTAATTCCTTTTCTCAAAAAGAAAAGGTCTAAGCCAATAAGAATAGTTAAATGGCATCCACCAGATTTGGGACTTAAAATCAATGTTGATGGATCTTTCATTTCTCATGACAAGGTTGGACTGGGGGTGGTTGTTAGAGATACTAATGGATATGTTATCTCTATGTTTCGCAAATTTATCAGTGCTTCTTCCCCCCTTCATGCAGAGCTTCTTGCAATCCAACTTGGTGTGCAAATAGGGCTTGACAGTGGTGTGCATTTTACAGTAGAATCTGACTGCAGCATAGCAGTATATGGTATTAAGAACCCAAGCATAGCTAACTAGAAATATCTTAGTCCGTGCTTAGAGCTTAAAGTCTATGCTAGAAATATCAGTCATATATTCAGGGAATGTAACTCAGTGGCAGATATTTTGGCCAAAATGGCCTCAAAACACTCTATGTCTGGAAACCTGAACTTATCTGATGCACCCCAACAACTTAGAGGCTTGATTAGCCTTGAAAAATTGGGAATGCCATATGTTAGAACCTCCTAAATGGTGTCTTGATGTGATCATTTAAGGACTGTCCTGATGTTTTTTACTAGGATACTACTGTGTGTTTTATGAAATGTAGGGGAAGACCCTTTGGAATCCATATTCCAAAGGTGGAGCCAAACTTGCTGGAACAATACTTTGTACAGAGATGCACCCTGATGATAACCTATGGTGCTCTTTCCAGAATCTTGCAACACATGACCCTTTTTGCACGCTCTTCCCAGCTGACTTGAGTTTCAACCTGGGCTTAAACTTGGGAAGATTCACAGATAAGTTTGGAAGTTGTCAGTACAATCTGGAGTCTTGTGTTTACCTCTTGGAAATTTTGTCCAATACTTTCATATATTTATTCATTGAGTTAGGTCTCTTAGCAATAGGACCATCTTTCTCTTATTCTTTTGGAAGCATACCTCTGTGCTTTAGGAGTTCCACACTCCATCCTTAAGCCATTGTATTTGGCTAATAGGTTTTATAACTTTTGTGACCTTCACTTTTAATGTAATTATTTTCTATGGGCTTGGGATCCTATTAAAAACTCCTACCACGTATGTGGTTTTAACTTAAAAAAAATAAAAAATAAAAAAGACTTGGTAACCTAATACGACAGCGTTTCTCTTAGAGTTTGCATTTGTCTTATTCCCTACTCCAAAAGTAAAGTCATAATCCTCCAACGTGGCCATACGTGGTAGGTGAGTCACTAACAGAGACAGCCAGGACACATGAATATGTTTTTGTAGAAAGGCTTATTCCCTCCGTGTGAATCCAATATGCATACGAACTATTTACAAACTAAAAATTATTTAGTTGTGATGTTAAAATTGAATTGATAAATAATTTAGAAAATTTTCGTATTTGATCTTGTTAAATTAATATCATTTAAAATTTTATAACTTGTAATTGTATATAATTTAAGATATTAATGATCAAACATTAACTAATGAAAATAAAGAGGAGTACAATTTTCAAGTCCAAGTCAACTTAAATGGCCAAATGACAAACTCTACACATGAGTTTCCTCTCCAACCCTCTAAAAATTTCCTCTAACTTCTTCTCATCCTCCAACATAGTTTGTAAGAAAAATGGAGGCCAAAATCATTTCCAGCGGAGAACTTTACACCACCCTCCCTCAAATCTATGTCCGGCCAGAGAGCGACAGACCGAGGCTGTCTGAGGTCTCTGAGTGTGAAAGCATTCCCATCATCGACCTCGGCTGCCTCGACCGTGCCTTCATTGCCCGACAGATCGGTGATGCCTGTAGGGACTACGGTCTATTTCAGGTAATTTTATGACTCACACGGATACCGGTACAAAAATGTCGGAATATATTTGATGTATGGCTTAATTATGCTATGTTTAGGTGATTAACCATGGAGTGGCGGAGGTGGTTGTGGAGGGAATGCAGGCGGTGGCAAAGGGATTTTTCGATCTTCCGGTGGAGGAGAAAATGAAGCTGTATTCAGATGATCGCGCAAAAGCTGTGAGGCTTTCATCGAGCTTTAATGTCAAGAAGGAGGCTGTCTATAACTGGAGAGATTTTCTCAGTCTACACTGTTATCCCGTGGAGAAATATGCCCCAGAATGGCCCTCAAATCCTCCCTCTTTCAGGTAATTTTACAACTTTTGTACTATTTTTATACAATAATTTGGTAGTGTGAATTTGGATGTTGTCGCACGGTTCTCTATGTATAGCATATTAAAGTTAAGTAAAGTTGCAAAAATGAAATTTTACCTCTATTTTTTACACCTAGTCTAAGAAGTTGAATTAAACAAAATAATATTTTGACATTATATCTCCGTTCGGATTCGAACCTCACTATTTGCGAGCCAAAACTCACCTGCGAGCCCAACCTCATTTTCACGATAATCGGCTGCCTCATTATATAAGTAATAGTTAAACCGTCTTATATATTTATGATAGTTCTCCTATATCTGTTACTAAATACCGTCACTCTATCAAATCGTCACTAGTTTGTCCAATGGTTGTGTTTTGGAGTTGCTTGCAAATATTCCAAACGTCAAGCAGCACTGCTACACCGTTATTTTTTGCCATATCAGCAGCTGCCGTCAAGTAGTACTGCTCTACCAAGCAACACTGCTGCATTTAATATTTTTATTTTATCGATACGGCATATAATTGTGACTTGTTTTTATCTACGAGATTTGTTTACCAAACCATTCATAATTTACGAAATTTTACATTCGCGTACTATGTTTAGGATATTTTATGTAGGGGTAAAGTAACACGTCTTTGGTTGCATTGTATCAATCCATTTTATGGCTGCTGTAAAAAAGTATATATTTGCATTGCATCGATCCATCCATGATTTGATGCATATAAAATCATATTTTTAATTATTTTATAATATTTATTCGTGAAATAATATTACAATATAGGATAAAAAAATATTTATATAAATTAAATAAAACAACATATTTTGAAAATTATAATTCCATTCAACTCAACCTATATATAACTCGAATTGCATAATTATTTAATTTTATTATTTAAAATAATTATTGTTATAAAATAGGATGAAATAAAATTACATAATAATTTCTTATAATAATAAACAATGTTCATAAGAAAAATATGGTTATATTCAAATTCAAATCTTTATAAAATTGAATATTATAATTAGAGTAATTCTCCTATGAGGCTGCCTCACTTATGAGGCAAGATCAAATAAAGAAAATATCATTTTTGCCACCTCATCATAACTCACTACCACCTCATCAAATCACGACGCCACATCATCAAACATCGGCGTCAATTTAACAAACATGTTAATTCATCAAAACTTTTGTGTCAATTCATCAAAGCTCGTCAAAAAAAGTGTTTACTTGGTCCTGCCTCATGGGTGAGGCTGCCTCACCCAAGAATTGGTCTTATAATTATGATATTTTTAATTATTTTAATTCCTAAACTGAAATTAATTTTGATATTTTCTTTGATAAATATTACTTATTATACATATATTATATTTTATTTTTACTTCAATTTTTAAAATATTCGTAAGTATTATATATAAAATAATTTAAAAATAAAGAAACATGTGGGACCTATGAATTTATTATGAATGTATCTTACCATTGTTAAAGTGTGTAGTTTGCCATGTCATTAGCTTGCCATTGGAGATGCTCTAAGAGCGTCACTAATCCGGGACGCACAGCCTTATTTATTTAACGAGCAATAAACATCTACTCCCTCCGTCCCAACCAAAACTTCTTACTTTCCTTTTTAGTCCGTCCCAACCAAAACTTCTTACTTTCAAACTTACTATATTTGGCAAAAAAATAAGTTACAAAATGTCCATTATATCCTTAATGAATTTCATAAATTACCAAAACTGCCATAAAAATGTTTGACCCAATTTAAATTTAACAATGGTTTTGGGCCTAATACTAAATTTATTAACCCAAACCTGATTTAATTAGAGAACCTCATTCATAATCCAATTTTCAAAACGCAAGACCAACTAAATCTCTCAAATGCAGAGCTCAAACGCAGATTGCCACCGACCACATCCCACTCCACCATCTCCATCGCGAATTGCTCATTCCGCCACCGACGAAATCCCACTCCACCATATGCATATTTTCACCTCTTCGTTTTCATCTTCCGAATTTCATGAAATTTCCCCAATTTGTTTTCCGATAAACCCTAATTGATTAGGGGTTGGGTGATGGCAGAAGGCCTCAAAAGCGACGATACTACCGTGATGGAGGTGTCGTTCCAATCACAATCGACAGAGTCTCCTTCAAGTCCGACGGATCCAATGGATGGTGAAGAATGGCCCATGGATTGGGATGATTCCCAAATAGATCCCCTTGATGAAGTGTATGTGGCGTTCCAATCACAAAAGACGTACACTTCTTCAGATACGGGTTTGAACATGTCATGTTCGGTGAAGGAAGAAAATCTCCAAGTCGAGGAACTGGGAGTTCCGTTCCGGACTCTGTCATCTCCGACTGTGAATGAAGAGTGGCTTCCAGATTGGACTGATCGTATATCAAAATATGCCAATGGAAATTATATGAATCTGGTTCGTTCTATTTACTTAATAATCACCTTTTAGTTATTATCAGTTTTACAGGGTTCAATTTGAATTGCAAATTTGCTTTGTGTTTTACTTGGAGAAATCGATTAGTTTTTGTGAATTTAAAGGAGGTGTTTTTGAGATACTTGTAAAGTGGAAATTATGGTTGTTATTACATTGATTTTCTAGCATGTTTGATTTCCATTGTTTTTGCATTATTCTGTTCAAGTATGACGGTGTCCCTGAGCTGAGGTGTGCAAAAAACTAATAGTATGAGTGTATGAGAAGGTATGCTAGTTAAGTAAAACATGTCGTGACTTTTGGGTAAAGTGTTTGTTTCTAGGAATTTCTTTGATAGGGTAAAACATATTGTGGCTTTGTAGTTATTGTAGTTGAATGCATATTTGAAGGTAGCTATACAATTCCTTTTTTTTTTGGAGCTGATCAAGAAACGGTTAAACCTTAAGTTACATTATGCAAATCAAAGACACTTTAGATACAATATTGCTCACTGAGAAATGTATAGAGTTGGAAAGGATCTTTACCATAATGAAGAACGACCTGGTTTCATTATTTTACTCTAATAAATGATAATAAAATAAGCCAATCTGGAAAAAAGTACTGAACTGGTTATCTTTCTCTGCAAAACTGTAAGAGATGTGTATCTGTAATTTGCACTTCAAGCTGCAGCAGGCCGTTTCTTTTTCTGCTCATCAAGTTTAAGAGCTTCTAGAACTTTGAATTAAGAACTTATGTATTTGTTTGATTAAAATTATTAAATTATATGAAGACCAACATTACCATTCTGTTAAAGTTTCTCAAAGTTTCTCATATGAAGTTCTAGAAGTAAAATACTGATCTTACTGCTTATAGTTTCATTCATGTTTGCGTCTTAATTAACCGGTCTTCACACTCATTTTTTTCCAGCAAGCTTTGAAGGCACGCTTAAGAGCTCAGCAACCGATTACAAATCCCATTGGTACTCTTTGTAACACATTACCTACCGGCGTCCTTCCACATGAGAAGGGTAACTTTTTTCAACGTTTTTTGTTCTATGTGCCATATAAGCTCAAAGCATAAAATATCATTTATTGTCTCTTATCTAAAGTATATCTCCTGGTTACTAGAAGTAAAGAGTCTTGATCTTGTAGTTAACTGTAAAATTTTAAATGCTTGCTTCCGTTGCTTATGTATAAACGTGGTATTGTAAGGATTGGAATGAGATTAGGTTCTTGATTAATCTTCCCATGTTTGACCTGCTGTAGAATATGTTATCTATACTTTGTGCAATGTGTTGGTTAAGTCTTGTTAGGTGATCCCAATCTATGAAAAATAAGAACAAATCTTGACTAAAACTATCCATGTTATTGCATTTATAGAGTTTGTCGTCGAACAAGACCCTGTGAAAGAGCGTCTACCATGTGACACCCCTGACTGGGTGGATCTGTCCACGGCGGTTGCGCTCTGGGCCTCAATTGCTGGTGAATCGGTACCTATATCTTGGTCGGGTGAGTTAGCTGGCTGACAATCCATAATTATCTCAAACCCATCTGTGTTTGCAGCAGCTAGAAACTCTGGATCATTTATGAGGATGTGAGGTTTTGCATTGTCTTGTTGAATGTAGGCTTTTTTTGATACACTGTAAGGCCATTTCTCCTTTATTGCCGGGATAACACTTTCTATGATGCACTTCCCAATCTCATCCCGCCCAACACTTTTCTTTGGTTTAATCTCCAACGTATACCTTGGCCTACGATTGCTTTTTCTTTGGGCTTCAACTGTATCAATCATTGGGAAGATTCCAATTTTTCCATCAAAGATAACGTCTCCATTAGGTGCAATGATAGGCCTTGCAATAGCACACAAGAACATGATTTTCGGGATATACTTTTTGTGTTGGCATGTTCTTATAGGATTGTCCTCTTCAGGTAACAAAATGTAACGAGATGATTCTTGTGACAAGAAAAACATTTTTTCATCTATATGAACAACATTTTGCATGCTTCAAAACTTAACAGTAGAGTTGTGTCTTTCAAACCTCAACTTTGAACATGCAAACTCAACCCTATCAACCATATTTTCTTCTCTTAAGTAAGGCTTTATTGCGCTGCTGTGCTTACGTAGTTCTCCCTCTTTATTAGTCTATGAAGTGTGCTTTTGCTAAGATTAATACATGCTGTTGCTTGTCTTACCGTTTTCCGATGTGACAATGGTATGGCTTTGAATGCTTCTTTGTCCATCTCTTTAATACCATGACCTTGCATCCTTTTTTTTTTTTTTATGTTTTTCAGATTCACTGGTTGCCCTGCTTCTAGCTGCTCTTTTGCCCGGTTCCATATATTGGTGACCGTTCTAAGCGATATGCCCCACCTCGATGCTGATTTTCCATAAGCTATGTGCCCATTTTGTTGACTAAGCATAAGGAATTGAGCCACCGAATTCCTCTCATCGTCGGACAAGTTCTTCCTCATTTGCTTACCCCGGAGTATGGCAGTAGTTCAGTGCTAGAAGAAAGAGAAGAATGAGATGTTTTAATCTTGATGCTGATTTTTGGGAGCCATTGCAGTGAAGAAGTTTGGTAGACGAGAAACTGGAGAATGAACTGATTCTTATTTGGGGTTTGTTTTTATATAGCTAAATTTTGGCATTTCTGTAAATAATTATGAAGTTTTCCCACCTTTTTGTGGGGAACTTGGTTACTATATAATTAAATGGAGGGAAAGATTTGGTTTTTCCCTCCTCGTTAGCATTATTAATCATTTTGACTTTCAGTGGGGCACAAACGAGTTGCAATTGAATAATTTAAGATTTGCCCCACTCCACGTAATACTCCCTTGGTATTTGAGCCATAGCCGTCTCAACAATTTTTGCTGGGACGGAGGGAGTATCAAATTTCAATATTCAAAAATATTGTGGATCAGTTTGCATTAATCTGTACTCAATCGATAAGTGTTTTTGAATATTTATCAGGGAAATTGTGAGTAAGTACTGCAGAGAAGTGAGGGAGCTTGGATTCCGATTACAGGAATCCATAGCAGAGAGCCTAGGCTTAGATAAGGACACCATCAAGGGCATTTTGGGTGAGCAAGGACAGCACATGGTGGTCAACTACTACCCTCCGTGCCCGGAGCCGGAGCTGACTTACGGCTTGACGGCTCACATGGATCCTAACGCCCTCACCATACTACTCCAGGACCTCGATGTTGTGGGCCTCCAAGTTCTTAGGGCCGGAAAATGGCTAGCCATAAAACCTCACCCAAATGCTCTTGTTGTCAACATTGGAGATCAATTGCAGGTATTTTTCTAATTGTATTTGTTAGACAGCATCACACATTAAAAACAGGCAATCTAATTTTTTTTTTGAAACAACCATTGGAAACTGACCGCCTGATTTTAGATTCAATATATATGTTTGGTGGATTGCTCCTCATAGTACCAATTGGTTTTATGATGGAACCTATTACACACATTAAACTATATCCCACATTGGAAACAGACAAGTCCGAAGGTTCTAAGATGTTACTTAATGTGATGTTCATGAATGTGCAGGTACTTAGTAATGGAGAGTACAAGAGCGTTTTGCATCGAGCTGTGGTTAATGCTAACAAGCCGCGACTCTCAGTGGTTTCCTTTCTTTATCCATCTAGTCATACGATAATCAGAGCTCCCAAAGCACTCACGGATGATGGCTCACAACCCATGTATCGCGATTACACCTATGCCGAGTATCACACTAAGTTTGTGAGCAAAAAATCGAATCAAGAACATTGTCTGGAAGTGTTCAAAAACTGATTATACTGTAATAATCCCTCATTTTAGATACAAATTCCTGTTTTTGTAAAATTTATGTTATGAAAACGTATTTTGTATATGATATTGAGTGCATGAATGCACTTATACCAAAAAAAATTTAAGATTTCACCTCCATATATACCATAACTCCTGCATCGAAAATAATCCTTAGTCCGATGGGGAGGACCGCAGAAGCGATTGTTCATGCAGATCATCTGAAGTTCTTCCAGGTCATTGGTTTGCATTCCGAAAAGAACGAAGATTTGAACTGAATGAGACAGCCAGGTACTCTGGCCTCAATTTGCGGTCTGTGAAAATTATGATGTTCCTTTGCATCCATATTCCATCACAAAGCATCAAGATCAACTCCGCCATCTTCGCATCATTCTCCACAAGGAGTTTCTTGAACCATTGATCACCTCGATTCATCCTTGTCGTCCTCAATGCTCTGTGATACTCCAACAATATTCCATAGTCGCCTAGCAAATTGGCATTCAAAGAACAAATGGAGAGTGGTTACACCATCTTGTTGACAAAGTGACAGGTAAGCGGAACGTCCATAGTTCGAGCCCTCAGATTAGCACTAGTGGGCAATGAGTCTGTGATCAGCTTCCATGCAAAGTGCTTCGCCCTCTGTGGTACCCTAAATCCCCATAAACGATTCCAAAATTTCTTGTCTTGTGTTGCAGAAGCATCCTGGTGATGGTAACCGGAGGTGGGGGTTTCCAGGAGCAAATGGTACGCCGATTTGACTTGTGATGCCACCACCACAAAAATTCGGCTCCATTCCTGTTACCAAACTCTAGAGAAAGGATTTCTTGCATCTCATCCGCATAAAAAATCTGATCCAGCAATTCCATTTTCCACCATTTCGTATCCTCGTTTATTAGATCAAAAAGGTAAGGCACACCGTGCTCTGCACGGGGTTGAAATGTAAACTTCAAAGATGCTAGCATGTTATTAATTAAAACTACATATTGGATACGTTAAAGGATTTCAAGTAAGTTTTAATATTAAAATCTATAATCAGATAAGAACTTATAATTTTGTTAAAAAATATTTTAAAATTTTAGAGATATTATAGACGTCAAGGAATTAGAATAAATGGTGATTTTGACTTTCTTTCTTAATACGAAAATAGCATCAATGCCTATTTTATATTTATTGACATTATGACGTTACAAGAACTGATGAAAAAAATAAAACAAGAAAGATTTTGTGTTGCTATATTTTGTACATGAAACTGAGTTTTCTGCTTGATAGATAAAATCATAAATATTTTAATTTCTTACAGTGGCAGTAAGAATGAACTATAAAAAATCTCAACTGAAAAAGGCATATTATACATTCTTTTCTCTTCCATAGTCTAGAAGATTAATGATTATTTCCCTAAGTAGTTGTGCTTTATCATTGGCATCCAAGTCTGGAGCTCACAGATCCAAATTTAATCACACCTCTGCAGTTCATGTTATAAAATCAGTTGATCAGTATAGCCCCTCATTAAATATACGAAGTTGAAAGTCTTGAAACCACCACACTTTTAGCTTAGAATTGAAGTAAAAAATTAATCGAAAAATATGTTCACCCATAATGAATGATGTAAAAAAGGTAACTTCAAAATTTTGGACATAGAAAAAATTACCTTTTCATAGAAGGGTTCATAAAGCTTCTGGTATTTAGCTTCAAGAGCAGCTAATTCTTCAAAAAAATTGGTGTCCAATCCATTATGCTGGCTCTGCACATAGTAGGGTCCGAATTAATTAGCAACAACCAGTAAAACCATTTATGAGCTTCAGTTCAGTAAAACCATTTATGAGGTTCAGTTCAGAGGTACATTAGCAAACAGGAAAAGCAAGTAACATTTTTGTTGCAAAATCGAATCATGTAACATATTCAGAAGAATCTGCTACATAAGTAAGCAGGAAACTGAAAATCTTACAAGCCCGGGAACTAACAACAAGTTGATTATAATCAAAGCAAAAATAAATCCAAAGTAATCAATTATCCAATAAAATCAAGAAGGAAAAGTGAGCAACTGCATTTATCTTAAATTTTTGAGTGATTCCTAAATTTAATCTTTGCTTCCAAGTTTTCTAAAGTTATATTCTATCTGTTACTAAAACCTAAGTTATACTGCTGCATCAACTGGTTGTAACCACGTTTTCTAATTATTAGTCTCCATTATAGAGTACCCAAAATCCCAAAGGTCTCCTAGGCCAATTCCTAAATCATATCAAGCATGTTACTCTTATTTTATCATTTAATGGGGATAATCACTCCCTACTTAGGTTCATATGCATTCCATGATTACTGTGTTATGTCTAACCTATACCCATGCATATGAAATGTAAAACTATTATTAGCACCTTTGTTTTTGTTCACATATATAGTAACACATCATGATAATCTTACAGCTTATTTTGTGCAAGCTTCTTTACCGCAATACTTTTCCAGAGAACAGAAGATGAAATAAATACTTCAAGTCTTCAATAGTATCTTACCTCTTCATACTGTCTAGAAGTTCCTTTCCACCGACGCAAGTAGCCCCGGCTTCTCGAGCCTCCCTGCAGCATCTCCTTCAGCAAATACAACAATATTATATTCCTGCAATACAGAGCCACTCATCAATATAAGGTCAGCCTAGCAGACCGCACTATCAATTTAACAAACACCAAGGCTAATTTTACCTTTCCACACCCATGTGGAAGCAAGACAGAACCAGTGAGATTTTGTACACCAACAACAACAAAGAAATCAGTAACATCGAATATATATATAACATCACAAAGGGACATTACTCCATTAAGTTTTTTCTGCTTTATTGATCATATCTCGCCATTTTGAATGCCATGGGACAACAAAAATAAAATTACTTCACTGCTACAGACATAAATCATTAAAACATGGAACGTTAGAGAACAACACTACTATGTCATTCAAATGCAATATGAAACATCATTAACAACAAATCCTTCACCCCGAATCAAATAAGCAGCTCAAATGTGTCCCTCAAATGAGTAACTTACATTCTATAATAGAATGTATTCATACACACAAGAACAGACACATTTTCTAATGACGCTAATTTACTGTATGATTGAAGAAGATACTTACTAAACATGAATTATTTTTGTCCAATTGGTCAAAGATAGAAACTTTAAGAATACATGAAGTTCCTTCAAAGCTTTAACACGCTTCCGAACCTTGGGAGACAAAGTCATGAAATCCGAATCCTCCACCGCCAAATTCTGGAACTTATTTCTACATCACTCGGAAAAATCAAGCAATTTTTAAAACTTGGACAAATCCATAGAAAAAATGATGGGAAATTATACAAAACATAAAGGTCATTCAATAAACCAACACGATCCTCCGCACTCAAAGCTGCAAAATCAAAATGGGAGAAGATAAAAAGCCGATTATAGCTAGATTTTTGTAGTTGTGAATTCAGGGGCGGAGATAATACCTACGGCGGAGGCAGCGAGGAGGGAGGAGCAGACACTGAACATGCCGGAATCTTTTTGAATCTCCTGATCATTGCTCATCTTGCAATTCAGCACAACGGTTCAGATTGCCCACTCAACTGACCATCAAACCAAAGTTTATACAATCAAGACCATTACCTAGACCAAGAATCAGAAGAAATCTCCGATTTGACCCTGAAGACGACGAATTTTCGATTTCTTGCGACTTGTAGGCGAGGGCAGCAAATTTCTGGCACGGGCAGGGGTACGGGCAGGGAAGAAAGAAAAGTAGAAGTAGAGATATACTACAGAAAACGACGTCGTTTTAAGGTTAAGTGTGGTTGAAAAACCGAAAATATCCTTGGTGACCAAGGTAGAACTCCTTGGCTATTCTAATTCTTTTTGATAACTACAAAAACATCTAAGGGTACGTACTCGTCTTAGTTGTACTTTTGTTTTTGTTGCAATTTTTTTAAATAATTTATCTTGTAACAAATTTTATTTTTCTGGTGAAATTCCTCAAAACTAATCTTCTGGGCACATGTTAATAGCTAGGTTGCTCAATTTAGCCTAGTTCAAGAATTTAGCACAATTTAGCTAAAAATATACAATTTATAGCACAATTCATTTTGATCAGGACACAAAATTGTTTGTGTGTTTATGGGCAAGTTAGTCGTCAACTAAAATACACATTAGATAAGATTAGATTTTGATTACTCACTTCTAGGGAAATTCATTTGGGTACCAGTATTGTGGTTTTTGATACAGGGGTGTCTTCCTTCATGCAGCTACCAGGAGATTTCTCCATGTTCAGGACCCTGTACTATCTGAGACATTAGTGCTAGGAAGCATTGCTGCTGGCGGAAATTGTTAACCAGCCGCAAGTTTGCGTTATCGATGATGCTATTCAGGTTGTGCAGATGGTTCGACGCGAGGTGGCTTGCCCAGTCATATGTGAGTCGGTCCTTGACCGAATCATATTTACGCTATATCGAAATCATATAGAGGGTCCATTTTGGGTCCCGAATGATTGTAATTTTGTTGCCTATGCTCTAGCGAACTATGCGAAGTCGAGCCCCTTGTTAGCTAATACTTGGGATACTCTTCCGAGTTTTTTGCCATTCGTTTATGGACGTTTTCCAAAATCTTGAAATATAATTTCTTTGCTTAAAAAAAATATAATTCATTTGGGTGATCCGAATCCGATCCGGTCCAGCGGTTCAATAACGGATCGAATTATTTTTGAATAGTTATGGATCGGATCGAACCACTGTCCATGTTTTCCTTTCTTTTTTTAGTTTTGTTTTTCAAATAAATTTTAAAATATATTAAAGTTATTTTCAATTAATTTGTTATATAATAATTGTCCAATTTGTTAAATTATGTACACTAATAATATTTATAAACTATAAGAGTAAATATTGTTTTTCAAAACACGATGCTATGGCTTTTTCTGTTAAAGAGGAATTTTTTTAATTGAATGTTGCATATAAAATTTAAGAGAAAATTTTAAATAAGGGCACCTTACGGTAGGGGTAAATCAAAAGTAATCCATTTTCTACCAGATTGGAGATACTAAATAATTATTTTAACTATTTGAGTCATTTTTGTTTGAACCTAATGTTTTTATACTTGAGTTTGATCTTTTCTTTTGTTTGATTTTTTATTTGGTTTAATCTTTTATGTTTTAGGCCTGATGTTTTTATTTGTTTTGATCTTTCAAATTTTGGGCAATATCTTTTCACTTTATTCTTTGATCTTTTATATTTTATGGTCCAAAAATAATTAAAATAAGAGAGAATTTTATAGAGACTCCCAAACCTTTACAAAACTGTCAGTTTGACCCTCTATCGAATTTTAATGTCAAAAAGACTCCATAACCTTTCGTTTTTGCTTCGTTTGGACCCCCACTGGCTGACTTTATTACCATTTGAGCGTTTTGAAGTTCTTGCGGCATAATGTAATAAATTTGTTTGTAGTTTTGGGAGACCCGTATTGATCCAATTCGAATTCGCAACTATTCGCGGATTGGATTTGAATTGGATATTTTTAGCAAAATTTTGGATTGAATCGATTCAGATCAGCGGGTTTTTTTCACAATTTTATTCTCAACTCTCCGCCCCTATTCATTGAAAAAATCCTAGCCGCCTTCAATCATTTTTCCCGTTTCCCCATTTAGAGAGATGGTATACAATGTTCATTTGTTTTCATTAATATTATGTTCATGAATAAGTGTGAAATCTCTATTCCGAGCCTTTAATTATTCAAATATGAGATTTATTGGAAGTTTTTTCTTTTTTCTCGATCGAATCCTAACTCGCGCGATCTACTTTGAGATCGAGGTTTTTGAAATTCAGTTTTTTATCGACTAAATCTGATTATTCGGATACTTGATTCGGGTTTTCAATGCGTCTATAGTTTGAATCAAAATGTTTATACTTGAACAAAACTCATGTCAACGTGTTCGTTCGTGGTATTGCAGAGGTTGAAAATTCCTGATTAACAAGATGGATAATGCATGGATGTGAATCTTTTGTTAAGCAGTTTATAACTTTCGCTGGTGACATTATACTCATGAGAGTATATTACTCTTTTATTTTATCCCTTCTTTGTATAGAACAATTAGTGTAATTGGTGTTTAGTTTGGTTATCGTAAATTGGATAACTAGACTAGATGTTGATTTTACTTACTCACTCTATATATACCATCTATATCTATTCATTTTTTAGTTAATTTTGTCAGAACATGTTTAAGGCCCTGTTTACTAGAGCTTATTTCTTGATGATACTGAACTGTACTGAACTGAACTGAACTGAACTGAACTGAATTGAACTGAACTGAACTGAATTGAAGTAAAATTGATGTATTGAAAAATGGAATCAGCATGACTGAATTAACCTGAATTTCATCAAATTACATTTCACTGAACTGAACTGATCTACAGATAAGCTCTGGTAAACAGGGCCTAAGTGTACATTTCACTTGGTATATACTCCCTCCGTCCCAAATATATGTGTCCAATTGCTTTTGGCACAAATTTTAAGAAAGCTGATGTGGCACTGATGTGGATGGTAGGGTTGGTGAAGTATGTGAGAGAAGGTTGATAATTTATATTATAATTTTTTGCCAAAAAAGGAAATGGGTAAATCTCTTTGGGACGTACCAAAAGGGAAATTGGATACATCTCTTTGGGACGGAGGGAGTATTTTATAATAATAGTTGGTATAGAACAAGTATTATAATTCTGGTTAATTTGCATTTCCCAATATTATAAAATAATGTTTTTTTTAAAAAAGAACAACTTGGATGCCCATGCTTTAAGTCAATGGATCTTTTGTTTCGATTAAACAAACAAGCTAGCTATAATGATTTTTTTTTATTAATAAAAACATGACAGGGCAACAACGAACTATATTCAAAGAAGAATTGATAGTTGACTTATATCTTCACGTCAGATCCAGCTAACGTATAAATTCATCATTCATCATTCATCATTCATCATTCATCATTCATCATTCATCATTCATCATTCATCATTCATCATTCATCATTCATCATATATGAGTACTAGCTACCATAAATAATAACTACCTATCATATGGCAAAGTCTTGATAGTTTTTAAAAACTTGTAATAAATCAATCATGTTCTGTTCTGGAATAGTAGATTATACAGTTAAAATTAAAAGATATACTGCCATTTAAACTACTGATGTATACATCAAAAGGGGTGTTCAACCGGGTAGACCCGGCCCGACCCAACCCGAACCCGGTTTGACCCGGATCCGGAATGTTAAAAAATCATGATTCGGGACTCGATGTGGCCTTTTCCTTTTAAAACAAAATTGTAATTAAATTCTTAATAAATCTAATATTTACCGTTAATGTAATAAAATTAAAATTTCAAAATATCAAATTAAACTTTCTCAAACATTTTTTCAAAAAAAAAAAAACTTTCTCAAACATTCAATTACTAACAATTTGTTTCAAATGAAAATAAAAATCAATACCATTCAATAAAATAAGGAAACCAAACTTAATGAACATTCCATCAAAGCTTATGAAACAATTTGATTTTTAAAAATGAAAGTAAATATTCTATATTGACTTCCAAGCTTAAAACAGAGATTATGCCATCTTGCACCTCACCTTCTCGAATTCAATAAGGAAAATATATGTTAAATACTTTAGAAAATATTAAGTTAGTGAAAATAGACCATCACAATCAATCTAATTACAATTGCAACTAATATAATTATTATCATAATTAATATAATTAATGAAATTGCAATCACAATTAATATAAATATAATTAACATATTTATCTAAATAATTAATGTATAAAATAAATACCGGGTCATCCAGGTTGGCCCGGAATAAATCGGGTTTGACCTAGATCGACCCGGAACCCGGAATCTAAAAAAATCATGATTCGGGATCCGGTCCAAAATTTGAATTATCTGGGTTCGGGTCACTTATTCCGGGTCAATTCGGACCATTTTTTCGGGTTGACCCGGTTCATGTTCACCCCTAACATCAATACATGAAGAATTTTTTTAAGAGTTTCAAAAAATTAGAATTTTTAAAGACCACAACCCTTATATTAGTTGACCTTATTATTTAATTGAATACATTTAAAGTTAAATTTAGTTATTTTGAAAGTTAGATTTTATATGATTCACGTAATTAGGTACTGAGTTTAGTTACTGAGTTTACAACTTAAATTTAACCGCGTCAACTGTTCATAATTTTCTAACTAATTAATAATATACATTTTCAAGTTAATTTTCCGTTTTCTGAAAATCATTAATGAAGATTTTTATTTTAATTAGTGACCCATGTAAAGTACGTCTTTAGACTTTTTACACGGGAAATTTCGAAGAAGATTCATCATGCAAGCTAACTCATCCACATTATTCGTCATAACATGATATTCAGATTGTGAACTGGAACGAGACGCAAGCCCGGATTCGAGACCAAATTAAATGAAGCATATCAATTATCATCATCATCATCAAACCTAATAATTGGCCTTATTTTATATGCTGTGTTATTCAACTTCCCCGTCCATTTCATTACTGCATGTGCATGATCTGAACTGAATCTGTATGAATATATTAAATGTTTTTATATAAAATTCAAATCTCTCACCTAATGATATTCGCCAATTTCAATATTGTTACAAGAAAAGGCGTGGCTGCGTAGAAGATTTTTCTTTTAAAATCAAATAATTAATATTTAACATTTTTATCTTTATAAAAAAAATTGGTTAAATTAGCGGGCAAGTTATATGGTAACCAGGGGTACACAATCATACGAAAATGTTAAAAAATGATACGCAAATGTTGTTGGATCTTTCCTATTTATAAAAAGTCAATGGTAACTCTAGTTTTAGAGCATTCTCCAATGCAAACATCGAATACATAAACTTCACTAGCCACTCATTAGAGCATCTCCAACCTCACATTCACTTTAAACAAAATTAATACACATGTCACACTAAGCGACTTTTTAAGTAAAATCTTCTCCAATGCAAATGTCAAGTATGAGACTCAATATCACGTGACACACTTTTTAATTGAAAGTGTCAAATAGACCTTCAATATTGAGAGGGTCAAATTGAGGCATTCACTTCTATTTTTAGACATTGTTGTGGGACCTCTCATAAATGTAAATGATTTTAATTTAATTTTGTCCATTCAAAAATTAACACATCATATTAAAATTTTGTTTGTGAATGTTGCATTGGAGATGAAAGTTAAAAAAACACCTTCAATTTGTTTGACTTTATTACATCATATTACATCTCCATTCAAAATGTGTTATTTGGACAAAGTGACTTTAGGGTTGTAGATGCTCTTATAAAGACTCTTAACATAAAAAACAATCTCCAATGCAACCTTTTTTAGCAACCTTTAATCCTATGTGTCATCATTAATTATTGACACCCTCAATTAGACCCCTCAAAATAGAGGCTCACATTGAGGCTTTCAATATTTAATTTACTATATATATAACATTTAATGCATTAATTTCAATTCATTAAGTAATATTTTAATAATAAAATTTTTGAAATGTCACAATAAAAGTTGATTCATGATTTATGCATTGGAGAACAAATTTACTCTTAAAAGTCTCATTGACCATTTCATTTAGAAGCCCAATAATAATTCACCAAATGATTCCTATAAATATGGATGAGGATCTTTGCATTGGAGATACTCTAAGAGGGTCATCATTATAATATTATAAATTTATAATAGTGTTAGATCATCAGTATTTTTTTATCATTATAATAGTGTTAAGAATTATTTTAGTGTAACTACCAGTTGGCCTTATTTTATATATATGCTGTTTTCAATTATAATACAGGCGCATCTGGATCTGTATATATTAGACTATTTTATACGTAAATTCAGATCTTGTACCAGTACGTATTCCCTTTCATGTAATTAATCAAACCTAATGATTCGTCAATTTTATATGTTCTGTATTTATATGTAAATTCAACTCTCTTGTCCGTTTCAGTATTGTTACGGGATGAGCATTTTTTTTACGGGATAATGGAAATATTTTTATTAGCTAGAGAAAAGTACACACAACAGCATTACAGTACTTAAGACCATTAGCACTATTGTGCTCTTGATCTATTACCTACCTATCGACTTTATGAAAACTAATACATTGAAATTTCTAAGCTAAACAACGTAGGTCTTGAACTAAAGTTGATACTTCTACCGTCACTTGGTTTACAATTGTGTAGGAAGCAGATGCATAACCTGTCTCTACCCAATACGCTGTATCAAATCGGAGCGTGTAATCTGAAGAAAGAGAGTGGCAGTATGCAATATTTGCATCATGTAGTCATGTTGTACTAGGATAGCAGCCACAGACATCCTCGATATCCTGAACAGAACCTTTACTAGTGGCGAGCTTATCCTGAAATGACAACTCCCATGTTTGAGCAGAATTCTGTAAAACGTTGTTGAATACACGCTTGTTCCGTGACTTCCAAACATTCCATAAAATACATATGGACAATTCCACTGCACTGGAATCAGGGGCTGAAGAAAACCAGTTCCAAAACCAATCCGAGAAACCTATTGGCGTTCCAATGTCAAAATTAAAACCTATATGTAGTGTCTTACCATTGTAGTTTTATGATTCTTACCTAATTTTTATCAAAATACATTATGTGGCACTTAAGAAGTACTTCTTTGTACTACCATTGTGAATGCTAAGCAAGATTACAAATTATTTCGACCAAATTAAAGGGTACATCATGAACATCAGAAAAGCTATTCGTATGAACTTTAGTTATTGAACATATTGAGAAAGACACGAATATCTTCTACAATCTTTCTAATCTCCCATTGTGTTAACTCCGATCTATCGAGTGTCGCCACCAGATTAAACGAAATCGTGAGCACTTGAATCGTATGAGTTTGAGCTCTATAGCTCTCCAACACGCAATTACTTCTTCTTGGAGAGGTTATACACACGAGTAAAAATCCTATCCCATTTGTTGCCTGGTTTGATTCATATATACTTGGTCTTGTGATTAACCAAGTTGTTTTACCTAAATTCTTATTTTCCCTAAACAGAACCATCAACCTTAACCACCACACAATCCGATTCTTTTATGACGGGCCGGGTTGTTTCCAATTGTCACTTAAACCATGATTAGTGACGAAATATTTCGTGTGGTAATACCGTCACTAAAGATTCGTCACTCGTCAGTTATGGCCTTACATTACATGCATCAATAAAGGCACGCTTTATTCAAGTAGGCCAGTGACGAGTTAATTCGTCACCAATTTAGGAACATTCAAAGGGAACAAATGATCGGTGATATTGGTCACTACTCACTACTAGTCTGTCCCATCTGAAGTTGCAGAGAGAGAAAATATCACAAATATTAAGGAAGGTAAGATGGGTGGATGAGAATTGATTTAAGAAGTAAGTGGGAGAAATGAGTGGTGAAGATTGAAAGAAATAGACCATAAAAGGAAAGTGTGCACCTTCTGGTGGGACGGACTAATAAGGAAAGTGTGCAGATTCTGCTGGGACGGAGGGAGTATATCACTAACGATCAAAGTAATAATACTAAAAAATAATAATAAATAAATAAAATTGGCACAACATGGACATGCACAGATCACTGGTTCAGATTTCTTTACTTGTGTCTCACCCCTTCAGGCAGAAACAATGGCCCGCTGGAAAACAATCAAAGCAGCTTGTAAGACACAATGCCAAAACATTCGTCTGTTCACAGATTCAGTTGTCCTAATCGCGGCGCTAAAACACCCGGATGAGGCGCCTTGGCAGATCAAATGTATGGTAGAAGAAATAGATAGCTTTCTAGCTACGTCTTTCCTTTATTTTGAAGCTATTAAGGTTCATCGTTTATGGTATATACTGGGCCATAAGGCCCAACCAACCTAGTGATAGGTCCTAAATATACTCTTATTTTGTAGCATTTGAGAGCTGTTTTAGATAGTATTTTGTACTTTTATATTAGACTTTTAAACCAAATCATTCATAGTGGTTTGAATTTGAAGACGTGCATTTTGACCTTGAATTGCACTTGCTATGGATTTGGATGATTTGAAGACCTTCTATGACCGTCATGAAGGAGTTAGATGCATTGAAGAACCGGTCATAGAAGTGGCGTGAAGGCACACTCTCGCGGGCCGCGAAGCATCTCTCGCGAGCCGCGAGGGTGTGTATTGCTGTTTTGAAGAAGCCCTGTCTCGCGGTCCGCGAATCCTCGGTCGCGAGCCGCGAAGGATTTCTCGCGGGCCGCGAAGAACTTCTGCAAGTGCCATTTTGTTTTTATTATTTTTGGAGTATAAAAAGAAATCATCCTCATCTGTTAGAGGATCGGATTTCACAGCTAAGAACCCTTTTTCCTTCACTTTTCTTTTGATTTTCTCTTGTGAATTCATCATGAATTGTAGTATGAATTATGGTTTTGATTATCTAATTATGGTTGTAGGCTAAAACCCATCTTGGGTATATGTGATTGGACTTCTTGTTATGGATTGAGAACATGATTTATGAAGCTTAGGAATGTGTGATTTGCTATTGAATGATCATAATTTATATGTGTATTTGATGCTTGAAATGATTAGGAATGATTTCCTAGTTATAGGTATGTGTTGGATATGTGTTAGATATTGCTTTTTCATGGTTGGAATGTTATCATTCCTCATATGCAAGAGTAGTAAATTAGGAATCAAATGCATGTTGTTATCAATTGTATTTGTTCTTAAGATCATTCATTAGCATTGTATCTATGTCAAGTTTGTTAACAAATTGCATGGGTAAGTTAGAGAAACACCTAATTTGAAATGATATTGATGAATTGAACTAGTTGTTATCATCTAGTAAAGTTGTCAATGAAAGTTGTGAGGATGTTTTCATATTTCATAGCTATGGTTATAGATAGTTTCTCACTACAAACAATCACCATTCTCAAAGCAACATGATAAAGTTTGAGAAAAATTCCATGATAAGAAGTCACCAATCTCATATGTCCAAGTTTAGTATTCTCATTAGTTAACTCTTTAGTTGAATCCTTAAATGCTAAATTAGTTGTAACTCTAGAGTTCTAGTTGCTTTACATAGTAGTGTTTCTTACAAAAACTCAACTCAAACCCCCCCCCCCCCTTGTTTACATTGCTTATATATATACATATATGTATGTATGCTACAAGAATTACGTAAAAATACCCTCTTCTCTGTGGATACGAACCTTACTTGCCATTATATGCTTAGTTGTGTGTAGCAGTAGTAAGTGGATATAAATTGTATATTTGAGAGGTACGGCGACGACCTCCCAAATTTTGGCGCCGCTGCCAGGGAAGAGGCGTATTTCTGTGTGTTTATTATAGTTTTATTAACACCTTATCTTTCTTTTTCATCTTATTTTTGGTTTGGAACCCTATTGCTCTAGCTCTTGGTGCATGGTTCATACAAGAACCTCGAACCAAGACCCTTTGCAATACGATTCCGAATTAGTTAGGAGTCTTCGTCAACTCAAGCGCCAAGTGCAAGAGACACTAGCCGCCAATCCATTTTCCCTTGATAGTGAAGTACCACCTTCCACCATGGCGGAGGATGACCGAGAAGAGGCTACCGGCCAAAACATCCCCGAAACCAATTCTACAATCCTTTCCAAAACCCTAACACTTCTCCTACCAACATTTCTATGAGAGAGTACATGTCCCCCAACTATGAGCAACAACAATCGAGCATTGTTTACCCAAACTCTCAATATGAAATCAAGACGGGAGTGATAAATTTGCTTCCAACTTTCCATGGTAGAGAGGTGGATGATCCCAATGACTTCCTTGAGGCTTTTCACCGAGTTTGTAGTAGTTTGAAACCTTCTGAGATGAGTGTGGATGAGTTTAAGTTGAAAACATTCACCTTTACCTTGAAGGACAAGGCCGTCAAATGGTTAAGCCGTTTGCCTTCATCATCAATCACTACACGGCCACAATTGAAGAAAAAATTCCTTGACAAGTACTTTCCCCCCTCTAAATCATCGGTCTTGATACAAGCCATTAGCAACATCACTCAAGACGATGATAAGACTTTGTATGAGTATTGGGAAAGATTCCAAACTCTCCTTTTAAGTTGCCCGTACCATAGCTTCACCGAACCTCAATTGGTGTGTTTCTATTACAATGGTTTGAATGATAGGGAAACCGAGTTGATAAATCGGTCTTGTATGGCTCCATTGTTAACCTTGGTTCTTCCGATGCCATGATGCTATTTGAGCAATTAGCCGAGGGATGCAAACCAAAGAGGGACCGGAGACTACGAGTGGGTAACTCCGGTGGAAACAATGATGGAACTCGTCAAGATATCAAGGAGCTTACGGCATTGATGAAAGGCTTCATGATGGGAAATAGCTCCGGAGGGAACACGGGGAATCAACCAAGGCAACAAGTTATGACGTGTGGGATTTGTGCTTCAAACCATCTCACCGAATCTTGTCCTCAAGCAAACGAGGACTATAGCGAAGAGGTTAATACCATGGGAGTCTATGGTGGAAACCAAGGTTTTAGAGGTGGCCAAGGATTTCAAGGAGGGAGAAGATACCAAGTTGGTAGAGGCTTTCAAAGTGGACAAGGTCAAGGTGGTGATCGAGGTAACCAAAGGAAGTATGATCCTTTTGCCCAACACTATAACCCCGGAACTAGAGATCACCCCAACTTTCGGTGGAGAGATGAACCAACGGGGCAACAAGGCCAACAAGGGGGATACCAAGGTCAAAGTGGTCAATCTTTTGATAGGTCGAGGGGGAAAAATGACCAAAGCTACGGAGGAGACCAAAACCACCAAAATCAAGGGTACCAAGGTTACCAAAACCAAGGATACCAAGATTTTGGCTACCAAGGGTACCAAGATCATCAAAACCCTCAATATCACCCTCAACCCCAACAATACCCAAGAAACCAAGGTCAAGGCCCAATAATCGTGCCCCTCAAAATGCTTACCCGAGGTTGGAAGATAAATCTCATGATCAAGGTGAAAGCTCGGGCCAATTCCCACAAGACGCTCGATTCAAAAGCATTGAGGTGCAAATGAGTCAAATGGCCACGGTTTTGGGGAAATTGGAAGCACAAAACTTCGGGAAACTACCCGCACAACCGGAGTTAAATCCAAGGCCCATGCGAGTGCCATGACCTTGAGAAGTGGTAAACAAGCTATTGAACCCGAAGTGGTTGTGAAACAGGCACCCAAGAGAGGTCTTGTGAAGAAGAGTTTGACCAATGACGAAGTTGAGGTGACCTTGGCCGATGAAGAAGTAATTCTTGAGGGGCTTGCCAAAGAAAAAGGTGATGCCGAGGTTGAAAAGGAGAAGGAGCTAATTGATGAGGAACATGTAGACCCAACAACTCATGTTGAACCAATGTCACCTCCATTCTCACCTCTCCACAAGAAAACTAGGGTAGACACTCCCTTCGAGGTGGAAGCAACATTTCCCGAGTCTTTGAAGAATACTCGCAAAAAGGAGATGGACAAAGAAGCTTTCGAGGTCCTTCGAAAGTGTGAGGTAAACATTCCTTTGCTCGATGCTATTGATCAAGTTCCTAGATATTCTAAATTTTTGAAAGAATTGTGTGTGAATCATCGTCAACAAAGGTCTAATCATGTAAAAAATGAAAGAGTCAATGAACATGTGTCGGCTTTGTTTCAAGATAAAATGCCTACTAAGTGTGGTGACCCCGGCATGTTTACAATTCCTTGCATCTTAGGGAACACTTATTTTCCAAGAGCCATGCTAGACCTAGGTGCATCCATAAATGTCATTCCATATACATTGTATGAATCATTAAATCTTGGCACTTTGCATAAAACCGGTGTGGTGATCCAACTTGCCGACCGCTCTAATGCATACCCTAAGGGTATTGTTGAAGATGTTTTGGTGAAAGTTGATAAGTTGGTGTTCCCGGCCGATTTTTACGTTCTTGACATGGAACATGATAAATTTGCTACCCCTGTCTTGTTAGGGCGTCCATTTTTGAAAACGTCAAGAACTATAATCGATGTGCATAGTGGTAGACTCACCATGGAATTTGATGGGGATAAAATAGAGTTCAACATTTATGGTTCTATGACATGCAATGATGATGAAACTTCTTGCAATGCTATTGATGTAATTGAATCTTTTGTGCATAAAGTTTGTGAAAATGATGGTGATGATTCTTTGTTGAAAGCTTTAGCTAATAGTTTACACACGAATAATGTTCATACATATGCTTTGAGCGCTAACTTGAAGGAAAGCATCTTTGATCTAGATACTTTTGAGGAACTTTCTCTTGATGCACCACTTTTAGACCTCGAGGTATTGAGAGGCTCGGGCAACCGACCTTCTCTCAATAAACCTCCGGTGGTGGAATTGAAACCACTACCCGAGAATCTAAAATATGCATTCCTTGGTGATGATGAAAAATTACCGGTGATTACCTCAAACAAGCTCACCAAGGAACAAGAGGAAATGTTGATGAAAGTGCTACAAGATCACAAGGAGGCCATTGGATGGACTATTGCCGACATCAAAGGCATGAGTCCAAGTACTTGCATGCACCGTATTCTATTGGAGGATGATGCTAAACCCATCCGACAACCTCAAAGGCGATTGAACCCTCCTATGATGGAGGTAGTAAAAGCCGAGGTGCTTAAATTGTTGGATGCGGGAATGATCTACCCAATCTCCGATAGTAAATGGGTAAGCCCGACGCAAGTGGTACCAAAGAAGATCGGAGTGACCGTGGTGGAGAATAGCCATGGCGAGTTGATTCCCACTCGTGTCCAAAATGGTTGGCGTGTTTGCATTGATTACCGAAGGCTAAATGCGGTAACAAGGAAAGACCATTTTCCTTTACCATTTATTGATCAAATGCTTAACCGGCTCGCAGGCCACTCTTTCTATTGTTTTCTTGATGGCTATTCAGGTTACTTTCAGGTTGCCATCGCACCCGAGGATCAAGAGAAGACCACCTTCACATGTCCCTTTGGCACATTTGCATATCGACGCATGCCTTTTGGCCTTTGCAATGCACCAGCCACATTCCAAAGGTGTATGGTTAGCATTTTTTCAGAATATCTTGAAAAGTTTGTAGAGGTTTTTATGGATGACTTTACTTTTCATGGAAACTCTTTTGACAATTGCTTACTCCATTTGTCATTGGTCCTAAAAACTTGCATTGATAAGAATCTTGTGCTTAATTCTGAAAAATGTCATTTTATGGTTGAAAAAGGCATTGTGTTAGGTCATGAAGTATCATCTAAGGGTATTGAGGTAGATAAGGCAAAAATTGATACCATACAATCTCTACCTTACCCTACTTGTGTGCGTGATGTGAGATCTTTTCTTGGCCACGCGGGTTTCTACCGCCGTTTTATAAAAGATTTCTTGAAAATTTCTTCCCCTTTATGTAGATTGTTGCAAAAGGATGTGGAATTTGTGGTAGATGAAAGTTGTAAGAGGGCATTTGATTGTTGAAAATTTATGCTAGTGTCGGCCCCTATTATACAACCTCCAAATTGGTCCCTTCCATTTGAGATCATGTGTGATGCAAGTGACTACGCCGTTGGTGCGGTGTTAGGTCAAAGGGTGGGGAAAATTCCCCATGCCATCTATTATGCATCCATGACTCTCAATGATGCTCAAAGGAACTATACCACTACCGAGAAAGAATTGCTAGCGGTAGTCTTTTCATTGGAAAAATTTAGGTCATATTTGCTTGGTACAAAGATTATTGTTTTCACTGACCATGCAGCTCTTTGTTACTTGATGACGAAGAAAAAAACAAAGCCTAGGTTGCTCCGTTGGATCTTACTCTTCAGCGAATTCGACTTGGAGGTCAAGGACAAGAAAGGAGCTGAGAATCTAGTGGCCGACCATTTAAGCCGTTTGGTGCCCAATGAGGAGTTTGAGACCAAAGCATTGAAGGACCACCTTCACGAAGAGTTTCCCGACGAGCAATTATTTGCTCTTAGTGTTTCTCTTCCATGGTATGCTAACATTGTGAATTTCCTTGTCACAAGTAAGTGTCCTTCTCATTTCACAAAAGCGCAAAAAGATAAGTTAAAGCATGATGCTAGGTTTTATGTGTGGGATGATCCTTATGTGTGAAAATATTGTTCCGACCAAGTGATTAGAAGGTGCATTCCCAATAATGAAACTAACTCAATCCTTGCTTTTTGCCATTCATATGCATGTGGTGGTCATTTTGGTGCTAGGCGAACCGCTAGGAAAGTGCTAGACTGTGGTTTTTATTGGCCTAGTTTGAATAAGGATGCATATACCTTTTGCAAATCTTGTGATAAATGCCAAAGAGTAGGGAATATCTCTTCTAGGAATGAAATGCCCCAACATTTCCCTCTATATTGTGATCTCTTTGTTGTGTGGGGAATTGATTTTATGGGACCTTTCCCTAATTCCTTTGGTTTCAAATATATCTTGCTTGCGGTTGACTATGTTTCTAAGTGGGTAGAGGCAATCCCCACTCGTACTGATGATTCTAAAGTGGTTACAGAGTTCATCAAATCTCACATCTTCTCTAGGTTCGGGGTACCCCGAGCTCTAATCAGTGATCGAGGACTCACTTTTGCAATAGAACCATTGCCGCATTGATGAAGAAATATGGGGTAAATCACAAAACTTATACCGCCTATCACCCACAAACAAATGGACAAGCCGAAGTTTCCAATAGGGAAATCAAGTCCATCCTTGAGAAAACGGTTAGGCCGACTCGCAAGGATATGAGTACTCGGTTGGATGATGGATTGTGGGCATATAGGACAGCTTATAAGACTCCAATTGGTATGTCTCCATACCGATTAGTCTTTGGGAAGCCGTATCATTTACCGGTAGAGTTGGCACACAAAGCATACTGGGCAATCACGAAGTTCAACTTGAACTTGGACGAAGCCGGGAATGAAATGAAGCTTTAGTTGCAAGAGATTGAGGAAATCCGGAATGAGTCCTATGTGAACGCCGTCATTTACGAGAAAACGAAGGCATGGCATGACAAGATGATAATTAGGAAAACCTTTGAGGTAGGTCAAAAGGTTCTCCTATTTCAATCACGCCTTCGTTTGTTTCCGGGAAAATTACGTTCTCGGTGGACTGGACGGTTCGTGGTTGTGAGAGTTTTCCCTCATGGTGCGGTTGAAATCCAAAGCGGCGAGGGTGCCAAGATTATCAAAGTCAACGGCCAAAGGTTGAAGGCGTATTACGAGGGCTTCAAATCAGAGATACTAGAGGACATGTCTCTAGGCAACCCAACCTACGAGTGATCTTTACCATGGAGGTACATCGTGCCGACGATGTTAAATAAACGAGTTTTGACCTTTAAAGTATTTCGTTGGACAATTTTTCATATTTGGAACATTTCTTTCTTTCTATCTATTGTCTATGTACATTTCATTAAGTTCGTAATTCGAATATTACGCAAGTTTTCAATTGTTGTTTTTGTAGAAAAAGATGGGAATTGGAGCAACAAAAAGGCTGGAGGAGCCACATTCTCGTGGGCCGCAAATTGATCTCGATGCCCGCGAACGCATTTCTTCGCGGACCGCGCCGATATCATCGCGGTCCGCGGCCGAGTCCCGCGGCTTGCGCCAGGGAGCTCGCGGGCCGCGCCCAGGTTTCGCGGTCCGCGAAAACTCTTTCGCGACCCGCGAAAAAGATGGGAATTTTGAACAATCCCTGCCACAAAATGCACGTTTTTCGTGGTCCGCGAACTGATCCCGCGGGCCGCGAAACAGTGCAGTCGCGGGGACATTTTCCACCCCGCGAGAAAGAAAAGAAAAAAAAAATTTGAATCGCGAGCATTTTGGCTCGCGGTTCGCGAACGAGGCCTCGCGGACCACGAAAAACAACCGTTTTTCGGCTAATTCCTGGAACAAAAAAGCCACTTTTCGCGGCCCGCGAAGGTGTCTTGCGACCCGCGAGGATATTCGTGACCAGTGAAGGAATCACTCGCGATCCGCGAGACGTCGGGCCTGCTACTTCTTTTCCCAAATTTTTTCTATCTTCTTTTTTTTTCCCAAAACCTTCCCACCCGAAAACTCCTTCTCTCCTCTGGCCACCATCTCCGATTCGCCATTCCGGCGAGTTTTTCATCAATTCCATCCACCCAAATCAATCCCCCACTCCTTCTCTACAAACCCCACCGACAATCTTCCCCCAATTCATCATCTTTCACGTCCATTGCCCAAATTCCAACCAAAACTTCTCCACCCCATTTCGCCGGCCTCCGGCGACTTTCTCCCCAATCCTATTACACCATAACCTTCCCTCCACCACCCTTATCCTTTTCCCCATCTCAATTTCCAAATTCCTAAACAAACTTAAATATCCCCAAATCTCAAGAACCCTAATTTTTGGGAATTTTTGATTTGGTGATATTTTGGTTCAATTGGTGATCTCCTCATGCTACATGGCTTCCAAAGGCTTCAATTGACGGTACCCTACTGAATTTATTTGAAATTTTGGGTGATTTAGGGCTTGCCGCCTATAGGTTTAATTGCATTTTGAAAGGCTTGCCGCCTTTAGTTGTGTACTGAGCTTTTTGAATAGGGCTTGCCGCCGTGTAGCTGGTTTAGTTGTGCTGGACTGTTGTTGAGTAGATTTAGCTAATGGCACCAAAGAAAATATCTCGCCGAGGGGAAACCTCTAGTTCACGTGAGCCCGTGATCCCCGAATCCCCCCTCGCCAACCTAGCCCTCCCCTTGAAGAAAACCTGCCTCCTATTGACCTCATGGGACTGCAAGGTTTTGATGACGAAGCCCAACAACGGTGGAGAAAGTTGATTGGGAACGAGAGGTGAACGATCAGGGAGACGAAGTTCCTTTCCACTGAGCTCCTTCAAGAGCTAGGGTTGCAGCAGCCTGTGCCATTTTTATTGGATCGTGTTGGCATGAGAGGGTTCATTGATCGGTCGGCACCGACCTACATCCGCTACACACTTGAATTCCTATCCACTCTAGCCAAGCACTATGACGAGGAGCGAGAAGTGGAGTACATCACCTTCAGGTTAAATGATGTAGACCGCCGGATGTCTTATGATGAAATCCAAACTGCTTTTGGGTTCGAATATGTGGATGGCTACAAGAATCCAAAAGATAATGCCCCGGACGGATTTGATCTAGCTTTCTTTTGGAATTGCTTGTCTGGATCTCCCAACATCACGGGCGCTACGAAGAACAACCACATCATACATCCAGTTGTTCGTATGGTGCACAAGCTCCTAGTGATGACGATCTTTTGCCAAGGGGAGTTGACGCATATCAACAGGGAGCAAGTCCAATGCCTTTGGACCATGTTTTGGAGGCCGGAGCACCCATGTTGGGTAGACCTCTTTGTGCAGAAGTGTCTGGAGACCTCCCAGAAGAGCTCAGGGAAGATACCGCAGGGGGGTATGATTTCTCTTTTGGCAGCTTATTTGAACATCCATCTACCTCCAGACATTCAGGCAGTAGGCAAGACAGCCGAGATAGCTTACCAATTCTACTCCATCGCTTCCTTAGAGTCCACTAATGTCTTGGCCATGCACAAGTTCCCTCCTCCTAGATTCATCTGGCTTGTAGCCAAGAATCAGCACATGTATCTGCCGAATCTGGAGGCGGTTCACCTGACTGGGCGCACCCGCATGCAGGATCTCACTATGCCCACTCAGATCACTGTCCCTGCACCTACCATTGCCCTTGCCATGCTAGAGGCACCTCCAGCGCATGGAGATCAGCATGCTCCTCCACTTCACGAGCCTCAATATGTCACTCAGCAGCAGTTCCAGGAGTTTACGCAGAGGCATGAGGCGTTTACTCAGAGATATGTGGATGACATGGAGGTGATGTTCGCCATGATGACATCCATGCACCCACACGGACCAGGGGCATTTGACTATGAGGGCCATCGCAGATCGCGAGCTCAGCGCCGTCACGACGGTTCCGGCCCTTCACAGTGAGTATGTCCTATACCCCTTCCTTTCACCATGATTTTCATTGATATATTTAAACATTGAGGGCAATGTTTAGACTAAGTGTGGGGGAGAAGTGTAGGACTGTGATTCTGTTTTTGTTGCTGTAAAAAAAAATAAAAAAATCATTTCTCTTGTTAATAAATATCTTTTGTAAAGCTCTCAAATGTTATGTGCTTAATTATTCAGAGTATGCACTTGGATCTTAATCGTTCTTTCTCGAGGACGAGAAAGGTTCAAGTGTGGGGGACCTAGCTAGCGAAACACTAAGATGCACCAAAGCCCACGGAGACTAGTCCAATAGCGGACATGGTCAAAGGCATGACGGAGGGATGGAGAAACCATGATCAAGAGCAACCGCCCGAAATAGGTGGGATCGTGGCCTCTGTCATAGCTCTATAAATGGTACAGAAAACAGGAGAAGAAGAGAAGCACTCAAAGAACTAGATTATGTTATCTGAGATATCAAAGGCTAACTTAAGAATCGGAGATTCTTCCTCGGATCCATTCTGGGGTTTTACAGGTTAGACTCGGCCATCAGACGGGAGTCATCGGAGGACTCAGAGGGACCCTGCAACATAATTGGCGCCGTCTGTAGGGAATTTGTTTTGTAATCCTTATGGTGACTACTATAAGAGGCCGGCGAGAGGATCCTCAGGACAACAACTCCATTTCTAGAATTATAAGTGATAGGAGAAGGGAGGAGCAAGATGAGGAATACCACGAAGAAGAAGAAGAAGAAGAAGAATACCAATCGCAGGAGGATCAGCGTCATGAGAAAAGTGAAGAATCCTCGGATCATGCCCGAAGAAGGGAAAAAGAAGCATTTGAAGCCTTTTTGGAAGCACAAAAAGAAACTCTGTTTGTCCAGTTTAAGAGAGCCAGAAGGACTCCAGAAGACAACAGAACCAATACGGAGCAGAGAGGCGAAAGGTCAATACCAGTCGACCGTCCAGAGCACCATCAAGGGAGCCGCATAATAAATTTGGAAAGAAAGGAAGAACGTTTAGTTTTAATCGGCCCAAGGGAAAGGAGGGAGGAAATATCCATCCTAATAGGACATAGGGACACTTTGGTTTATGGGAAAGAGTTGCAATCAATCATCACCGTGGATGAAAGTGATTATTCACCCATTGTCAGAGAGATACATGATTACCCAATGAGCGATTCTTTCAAACTCCCTCTTCACGTCAAGATATATAATGGGACATCGGATCCAAAGGACTTTATACACTCAACTCGAAATAGTATGAGGTTCAGAAACGCCCCACTACCGGTAGTATGTAAGGCGTTTCTAATATTCTTAACAGGACCGTCGATCACATGGTATGAGAATCTTCCTCACCAAAGTATCAGATCATGGGCCCAATTATCTGATATGTTCCTAGGAAGATTTTACAGAAATCGGAAATTTGAGCTCACGATCGCTGACTTGGTAAACATAAAACAGAATAGCGATAGTATCGGTGAATACCATTCTAAAATGGTCATGGAAAGTTTACAGGTCAAGGATCTTTCCTACCAGATGTTCTTAGGGGCGTTCATGAGTGGGCTCAAATCCGGGGATTTCTATAAAAAATTGCGAGAGGAAATGCCCAGCAATGAACGTGACTTACAAAAATTGATGGAAAGATATGTTAGCACTGAAGTGGAAAACGAAAGGAAAATAGAGAACGAAAGGGGCGGTAAGAAATCTTCGGATGGAGAATCAAAGCAGCAAGGCAGAAAAGAAAGCCCATTGCAAACGCCAAAAGGAAAGGATAACTTCAACCAGAAAACTTTTGAGGAGATTCCGCTAACAAAATCCAGGAAAGAAGTCTGGCAGAATAATAAGGCGCTCTTTCGAGAACCTAAACCAATGTTAGCCCCACCAGATAACGCCCAAAAGAAGTTTACTGTTCTTTCCACCACGATCATGGACATGACACCGAAGACTGTACTGCACTCAAGAGAAAAATGTAGGATAACCTTCGGCAAGGAAACCTCCTCCAATATAAGAAGGACGTGTCATATGGAAATAGGGAGAACACGAATTTGAAAGAAACGGCGAAGACGCCTGGAACGATGACGGCTGCTGTTATCCAGGCAGAACTAACTTACCAAACACCTGACAAGATCATGTTATCCATACATGGTACAACATGATATATCTCTAATAATGAATGGAAGAACAGGGTGCGATATATGCCACCACAGGAGCCATTGGATAAAAGATTCAAAGTCAGCAAGGTCATTACTTTTGATGAAAATGACACTGTTCCAAATGCCTCTCCACATAATGACCCACTAGTTATAGTGGCTAAAATCAGAAACTCCACATTCCATAGAGTTTTCGTAGACGACGGGAGTGCGGTGGATATCCTCTTCGCCGATTGTTTTGATAAACTAGGCTTAAAGCGGGAGGATCTTAAGAAACCCACCTCGGCGTTAGTTGGATTCACAGGGAGATCAGAAATGCCTTTGGGACAAGTCCAACTACCAGTAACAGTAGGTGAAGACGATAAGTGTTGCACTATCCTTTGTGACTTTGTGGTAATGGACGCACATAGCCCTTTCAATTCAATTATAGGGCGACCATAGATGAACGCGGCGAAATCAATCTGGTCACTATACCACCTGGTGATGAAGTTTCCAACACTAAATGGGGTAGCCATTATCAGGGGTAGTCAACAAGCAGCTAGGCAATGCATGGCAATCGCCATGAAAACAGTAAAGATAACAGAGGTGAATCCCCTCCCGATGGTGAACTCTGTGAGCGCCAGTATAACGGCGGCGTCTATGCCAAAAATTCACCTGGGAAAAGAAACCGAAGATTTCCATTGTCTATCATTAAGATTGGACGAAATCTACCGGATAACGTTAAAATGGACATCAAGCTCATTTTGCTGAAGTATGCAGATGTGTTCTCCTGGTCCCCCAACAACATTGGGGGTGTCGACCCTAGTATCGCAACGCACAAACTCCACGCTGACAAAGAGGTTAGACCCATAAAATAGAAACAACGAAACTTTGCCTCCGATAGACAACAGGCCATTGAGAACGAAGTCCGAGCCCTAACGGAAGCCGGTATTCTGAAAGAGGTCAAATACCCATCTTGGCTGGCGAACCCTGTGATGGTTAAAAAAGTGGATGGAGGATGGTGAATGTGCGTTGACTATTCGACCTTAAACAAATATTGTCCAAAAGACTATTATCCACTACCAAAAATTGACAAGTTAGTGGAATCCATCTAGGGCCATGACGCTTTAGCATTCCTGGATGCTTATAAAGGGTATCATCAGGTAATAATGGACCTGATAGACGTGGAAAAAATAGCCTTTATCACAACGCTAGGATCCTTCTGTTATGTCAGAATGCCATTTGGTTTAAAAAATGCGGGGGCAACATACCATCGTACTGTTGATAAGGCATTTACCCACCAAATCAGGCGAAATCTGGAAGCATATGTGGATGACATGGTTGTAAAGAGCAAGCGCATGGATTCCTTTCCAAGGAATCTGGAAGAGACCTTCAAGACTCTCCAAAATATAGGCATGAAACTAAATCCAAAGAAATGCACTATTGGTGTGGGAGAAGGACGTTTTCTGGGATTTCAAGTTTCATCTAAAGGACTTGGCCCCAATCCGGAGAAGATAGAGAATATCTTGAACCTACCTACTACGAAATCAATAAAGGACATCCAAATCTCGACAGGGTCGCTCGCTGCCCTAAATAGATTCGTGGCGAAAGCGGCGGACAAACACATGCCTTTCTTTGACATCCTCAAGAAGTCTAAGAAATTTAAATGGTTCGAACACTATGATGCAGCATACGCCCAGCTAAAATCGGAAATAGCATCATTACCAGAGCTATCTATACCAGTACAAGGCGAACCATTGTTCGTATACTTGGCAGCTTCGCACAATGCGGTCAGCTCGGTCCTCATTAGAAAATGACGGTACAGTGCAAAAACCAGTGTATTACGCCAGTAGAAGTTTACAACCGGCTGAAGAAAACTATACGCCGCTTGAAAAACTTATATTGGCACTAGTACATGCTACAAGACGCCTAAGAACCTACTTTCAAAGCCACTATGTTACCATTCTTACTGATCAGCCGATCAAGCAAATCCTATCAAGGCTAGACTCGTTAGGGAGAATGACAAAATGGGCGATCGAGTTAAGCGAAAGCGATTAAGGGATAGGTAGTAGCTGATTTCCTAGCAGAAATGTCCTCAGTAGAGCACACAGGACATCTACACCCAGCTCTTTTCCGAATACCAAATACCAGGATAAGGGAAAATCCAAACTAAAAGAAATCGCATGACACCTGTATGTAGATGGTTCGTCAAATAAGGACGGATGTGGGGCAGGACTATTACTCATTAGCCCGGAAGGATACGAATACAAACACGCCATCAGATTCGATTTTCACTTATCCAATAATGAGGCAGAGTATGAAGCCCTAATAGGCTGACTCGAAGCGGCAGTTCGCATGAAAGTAAAGAGCATCAAAGTGTTCAGTGATTCGCAAATTGTGGTGGGACAAGTCTTGGGCAATTTTGAAGTCCGAGAACCTCACTTGGTCAGTTATCTGGTTAAAGTCGAAAATCTAATGACCAACTTTGAATACATTCACATTCAGAAGATACCAAGGAATCTCAACCAAAGGGCGGACGCACTAAGCAGACTGGCGAATGCTAACTTTTCCACATTAAGCGAACACAGAGATGTTGAAATCGAAGTAGTATCTTCCAGATACCCGACGCTGAGGTCGTATCCGCTATACTGGATGAACCGAAGACATGGATGTCACCGATAGTTGATTTTCTAAGAAATGGAAAGCTACCGGATGATACAAAAACGGCGAAAGCTATTGAGTGAAAATCTTACTCCTACACATTAGTGGACGACACCCTGTACAAAAAGGGTTACTTAACCTCCTAGTTAAGATGCATCGGCCCAAATCAAGCTAAGGCAATCATAACAGAAGTTCACGAAGGAGAATGTGGTTCCCACCAAGGTGCACGAACAGTTGCAAAAAATTTAGTACAAGCAGGATAATATTGGCCAACAATGTTTGATGACACCAATAGTTACATCCAAAAATGCCGGTGGTGCCAAATTAACTCCAACTCAACAAATTTACCAAAGTATTCGTTAATAGGAGTACATGGCGCATGGCCTTTCGAAAAGTGGGGAGTAGATTTTGTTGGACCATTCCCAAGAGGAACCGGAAACGCCAGGTTTCTCATTGTCATGATTGACTATTTCACAAAGTGAATAAAGGCGAAAGCTATACTCAAAATGACAGCTGAAGCAACAGTGGCGTTTGTCTGGCAGAATGTGGTATGCCATTTTGGAGTACCAAACACAATATTTTCGGATAACGGAACTCAATTCACCAGTGTAATTTTTTCGGAATGGTGCATCAAATACAAAATCACTCAGAAGTTTACCTCTGTATCGCATCCCCAAGCGAATAGACAGGTAGAGGTTACTAACCGCACAATCCTACAAGGTATACGAAAACGCCTAGAAGGAAAACGCACGGGATGGGTGGAACAACTCCCAGAAGTTCTTTGGGCCTACTGTACCACACCAAGAACTCCAACGAGCGAAACCCCATACAGCCTAACTTACGGACATGAGGCGATGATCCCTGTAGAGCTCATGACACCATCGCCCAGAGTCACTTCTTTTGAAGCATCTTAAAACGACGAAACCATGAGGCTTGACTTAGACTTGCTTGAAGAGCAACGTGAAAGGGCGAACGTAAGAAGCGCCAGCTACAAAGAAAAGGTTACAAAAGCGTATAATCGCCGCAGCAGGGAAGTTAGATTCATGGTGGGAGACCTAGTTCTCCGGAAGAACGAAGCTAGTCTGGCAGAGAAAACAGGAAAGCTTTGCCCTAAATGGGAAGGACCATACAAGATTATCGAAGCTAGGCAATAAAACTCCTACAAGTTAGCGAGATTGGATAACACAATAGTGCCTAACCCTTGGCACGCCGCGAATCTCAGAAGATACTACGCCTAAGAAGATGCCTGTAGTATAACCTGTGTATAGAAACCATGATATTATCATTGGTCTATTTATTCCCTTCAAGAATGTACATACAAATTTCTAAGATGATATAATCATCATTTGTATATGTATATATATAAAAACAAAAAATGCCTATCTTTCGGCACCAAATTTTCTGTATAAAAGCACCTAAGGGTTGCACATACATAAACACAAAGCATTGACACAATGCCACTACATGTAGTATTCGCCTTGTAAATTGGCAGTACGACATAATAGTCGCAAAGGCAATCGCCGGCGTATACATACCTGACTTATATAAAAAGACTACATGTCTAATAGTCACCAAAACGCCTATTTAAGTCATTAATCGACTGGCGATAACATTTATACCTATATATAGGTAAAACACTCTATAAAGAGTAACAAAGGCAAACGCCATTAAAACCCTACTATCCTAGTCGCCATAAGGCGATAACATAAGTAACCAAGAATAACATTTCTTACAAAGATTATGGTCTCGTTTGGCAATCAGCGTTTAGCTGTTAACTGTTAGCGGATTTTATTAGCTGTTAGCTGTTAGCGGATTCTATTAGCTGTTTTGACTAGCGGTTTAACTAGCGTTTTGTACATTAGTGTTTGACAAATAACAATTAGCTGATAGCTGTTTCAATGCGTTAAATGACTGAAATAGACATTAGTACAATTTATTATTAATTATTGTTTTAGTGTTTTGCTTGTTTCGAAAATAATTATCACTTATATATTTATTTATTTTTATTATTTAAATTATTATTCTTTATTATAATATATCTACGTTTATTAAAAAAATTATTTTCAGAATTACATTACATAAAAAAATTATTTTGATATATATTTAGCATGTGCCATTTTAATTTCAATATTTATAATATTTCAAAAATAAATTAAAAATATTGAAAAATGTACGTACGAAAATTATTAGTTTTAAGGAAATTTTGTGAGAATAAGGATAAAAAAGATATTTTGATATATTGTTTTGTTTAATTTTTCGTAAACGCTCCTCTTTCTAGCGTTTCAGAAACGAGAGGTTTCATCAAAACAGCTAATTAGAAAAATCTTTTCACCAAACACTAAGAAGAGCTGATTGACCAGTCAACTGTCCATATTTAAACCAAAAAGCTAAACGCTCTTCAAAACTCTCGTCACCAAACGAGGCCTATTACTCCACAAGGAAATAAATATTTCCAAGGAAAAGATGGAAAACGTCGATTACAATAAAAGACTAAAATACATGATCATGAACGACCTCTTTAGGGTCCTGACCGACCACGACTGTTCCCTCCACGCGAAGAACCTCCACGGGAAGATTCGCCACGAGAGGATTCGCCACGAGAAGATTCTCCATGGGAGGATTCTCCCCTAAAGGAACCTCCACGAGGCGATTCACTTTGTACACGCCTCTGGGTATCATTAATAGGAAATCCAGCATCTCGGCGACGTCGCATTCGGGATATTTCGGGATCTTCAGCCTCCCTAAGAATAATATCATTCAACTGGGCGTGCATGTAAGAATAAGCGAACCCTCTTTTATCCTCATTGTTAGCATCCATCTTGGCTAACTCTTGTTCATAATACGCCCTGAAATTACGAATGAGACCATAATCATCCCGGCCAAGCTGCAGACCCATCACGTAACATGTATCATGATACCGGGAAACTTCTAATTTCTTCCTCTTAATGGTATGCTGCAGCTTCTCAATATACTCATTCATAACAGACTCAACACTCCAAGTTGAATCACCATTCGTAAATATATGCTGGATATGTCGGGTTTTGCCTTCATCACGAGAACATAACTCTCCTTTCAAATCAGTGTTCTCCTGCTCAACCACATGCAAATGAGACTCCATTTCTTTCAATAACCCAGCTAGCTCATTATACTTATTCTCCACATCATCATACTTAGCTGTCAAATCAACATTCAAAACATATTGCTCATCGTACTTATTCCGCCAGCTTTCGCCCTCAAGACGGAAGTACTCACATTGCTGATTACAATTTAAAATCGTATTCTTTAAAACCTTTTCATTATGAGCAGCCTGGAGAAGACTATCTCTTTGGATTTGACACTCATCGAGCTTCCGTTCATAGCGAACACGCAAGTCCTTGCTTTGTTGAACAACCATCTTCATTTGAGTACAATGAGTATGAATCAACTCATTATGTTGGGAACATAACTCATACCATTTGCCCTTCAAATTCTCGATCTCTTTGTTGACGTTAACCCACGAGTCTTCGCACTCACGACATGTAAGAAGAATAGCGCGAAGTCTACGCCCCATATCAACTATCCAATTATATGGCCCAGGAGGCAGACATAAAGTTGACAAGTGGAGGGCAACAAAATCCACATCAAGTAAACACTGCGAGATAATATCATGGAATTCATAGCGATTCCCATGCCTGGCATGACTATAGAATGGAAATTCTGGATGGTTGGCTGAATCATCCTGGGATGTGCCTTCCATAGGCGCCTTCATTTTTCCAGACGAAGACGCAAGGATCGGAGAGTCATCAGTCATTGACTTGGTTGAGATGTCAAACTCACGAAATATCGTACCAATACGATGTTGCAACATCCCAATAGGAGAGGTTTGAATCAGCGCGTGAGGATCTAAACTTCGAGTGATCATTTTTAAGTCAATAGAGCGAGGAGTTAGATCTCTGATAAATTTCGCCTACAAGATAGATAAATAACAATAAGGTCCTGTTCTCTAGAGATTATTTGAATATTTTTTAGTTCAGATAAAGTTTTTTTAGTTCAGATAAACTTTTTTTAGTTCAGATAAATGTTTTTTAGTTCAGATGAGTTCAGATAAACTTTTTTTAGTTCAGATAAACTTTTTTTAGTTCAGATAAATGTTTTTTAGTTCAGATGATTTCAGATAATCTTTTTTCAGTTCAGATGAGTTCAGATAATCTTTTTTCAGTTCAGATGAGTTAAGTTCAGTAAACTTTTTTAGTTTTCAGATAAGTTAAGTTCAGTAAACTTATTTGTATTTTAGTTCAGTTCAGTTTAAATCAGTTCAATCTTTTGAGCTTAATTGTTCATATCAGTTTTGTTCAATTCCATTCAGTTTAGTTCAGTTTCAATGTGATTTGATGAAATTTAGATTAATTTAGTCATACTGATTCTTTTTTTCCCAATACATTAAGTTCAGTTCAATTCAGTTAGCTCAACAACAATATAATTTGGTGTAATTAATTAAGGTTAATTTATTCATACCATTTATTTTCATCACACTTATTTATTTTTAATTCATTTCAGTTCAGTTATCTATATGCTTCAGCTCAACTCAAATCAGTTTGTTTAGCTAGCAAACGTGAACATATTTTTTAACATTAAGGCCATGTGTGCCAGAACTTTTATATATCAGTTCAGTTCAATTCAATCTATTTCAGTTCAGTAAATTGAAGTGAAATGTAATTTGATGAAATTCATGTTAATTCAGTCATGTTGATTCTTTTTTTTAGTACATTAATTTTCACTTTTGTTCAATTCAATCCAGTTGATCAGTTCAGTTGAACAAGAAATAAACTCTATCATACTCTAAGTTATACTCAAATTACTAAATTTCAAATGTTTTGAAAATGTCAAATTTATTTCATTTCAGTTCAGTTGATCTATATATTCAAGTTCAACTTTGTTCTACATATTTTCATATTAAATGTATTATGCTAAGATTAATAAATTTCAAATATATTGAAATTGATCATATTATTTTTAATTCAATTCAGTTCATTTTATCTACATCAGTGCAACTCAGTTCAGTATATTTTAATATTAAATGTATTATGTTATATTTAGATTAATGAATTTCAAATATATTGGAAATGATCATATATTTTTTAGTTAGTTTCAATTTAGTTCAATTCAAATTATCTATATATATCAATTCAGCTCAGTTTTTAAGTTCAAATAAGTTCAGCTAAATTTTTTAAGTACAAATGAGTTCAGTTCAGATGAGTTTAGATAAATATTTTTAAGTTCAGATGAGTTCAGATAAAGTTTTTTAAGTTCAGATTAGTTCAGATAAAGTTTTTTAAGTTCAGATAAAGTTTTTTAAGTTCAGATAAAGTTTTTCAAGTTCTAGTAGCCTTCAAGTAATACAGAGAGTTAACTAGCTTGAAGTCGAACGCCACCTGCGCCTGCTCACAAACAGAGTGGAGTGAGCATAGTATCATCACACTCTTGGGAGCCACTTGACATAGAGCAATGTTATAACCCTGGAGGACCTCTATTAGCCAATCTGGAAGAGGTAGAGTAACACCACATTTGAAATACTCCCTATAAACAGAGAAGTAACCAGTCGGAGGTTCATCGAATGTTTCCCCGTGCCGAGGAAGCATGATCTCGCGACTCTGTAAACAAGAAAATCTACCCCGATAACTGTAACATACGTTCAGTCACCTTACTGAATACATGGGCCATTGATTTTACTAAATCACCCTCCCCTACCTCTGTACCCCCTAAGTCAACCTCCGATGATTCAACCGGAGCATTATCGGAAATAACCTCCTCAACATTATCCGGAACCCCGGTGGAAATAGGAGATGCTTCTGCAGTAGGGGATCGATCATCGGGGAAGAGAAAATCGTCTGTATCAAAGGATACATCGGTGGCATCGACCAAACCATCTCCAGATCTCATTTTCAATCTCTATAATCTACCCAACCAAAATAGCATGCAAGCTAGAGCACGGAAGATAAACAAAAATCAAAAAGACCAATTGAAACAACACAGAAAATTGGTGTCAAAGATAGATGATTTCAGAGGAGAGAAACGAAAAATTACTTGATAAAGGGCAAAGAGCAGCTTTATTCAAAGCTTCGGAAGGAAGGTGAAAAATCAGAGAGAGAGAGAGAGAGGAAAATGCTATTAAAGGCTACCTTAGTTATAACGACTATATCCACCGAATATTTAATTACCAAAAAGCACCCAAGCCGTCAAATTGAATGACAAAAAGCAAAAAGTTATGATGAGCGCGGATACCAAATCAATACTTATGGTGATTACGCTAACCAACTAGAGAAAAAAGGGGACAGGAATAGCGGAACGACACTTTATCTAGAGTGTGGAGATAGCGTTAATGGTTAAAATAAGATTTCAAAATTCAAATCTTAAAAGTACGATAATAAAGGTAAAGTCTTCTTCTATTCTCATAGTCAACATAGGCGAACACCCGCAGGAGAACTAGTTGATCACCCCGCTCAGCATAGCACGCATTCGATCAACCTACATTCTCCATAATTCCAATAACCAGTGTTCATCCATACTGACTGGGGGGGGGGGGGGGGGCTTATGGTATATACTGGGCCATAAGACCCAACCAACCTAGCTACCGAAACACTAAGACGCACCAAAGCCCACAGAGACTAGTCCAATAGCGGACATGGTCAAAAGCATGACGGAGGGATGGAGAACCACGATCAAGAGCAACCGCCCGAAATAGGTGGGATCATGGTCTCTGCCATAGCTCTATAAATGGTACAGAAAACAGGAGAAGAAGAGAAGCACTCAAAGAACTAGATTATATTATCTGAGATATCAAAGGCTAACTTAAGCATCGGAGATTCTTCCCCGGATCCATTCCAGGGTTTTACAGGTTACACTAGTGCAGGCGGATAGGTTTTAAGGCGGTTCCAACGTACCAGAGAAGGCACCACTAGTGCAGAAAGCTTGATTAAAGGCTTTCAATGGAAGGCTGTTCGTTGAAAAATTCAAAAAAATGCTGTGTAACAATATTTCCGATATCGGAAGCATGTAATTCTAGGAGCTCTATCATTAGACAACTTTTGAAAAAATTTAGAAAGCGGTCAAATCTGAACCGCTGTCTAAAATTTTTCATAAACGGCGTTTTATAATACCAGCTGTCCAATGTAATAAAAGACGGCGTTTTTTTAGAAACGCTGTTGAAACAAAGTAGTTTCCGATAACGGAAGCCCAGTTCCGAGATGGGAAGCAATATTCTAGTAAATAATTTTTGGGTTACGAAGTTGGAAGTAAAGAAGTTAGCGATTAACCGGAAAAACAAGCATATTTCCGATATCTAGAACCAATTCTAGTATATATTTTTAGGTTCCGAATTCGGAAGTACTAATAAGTTCCCGATCCCGGTTAATGTAGTAATCGGAGCTAAATTTTGAGTTTTTTAAAGTTTGACCGCGTAAATATTTTACTGTTTCGACATATTTTACGTAGAATCTCATCATAGTTCCGAGATCGGAACCTTATTCTAGTACATTTTTAGGTTCCGGGATCGGAAGTGAATATAATTTCCAATCCCTATTAGTTCCGGATTCGGAACTAAATTAAAAAAAATTGAAAATACGTTAACCTAAAATACATGACTATATTTTTTCGGAAACCTAGCAGGAAAGGGATACTCAATTTTAAAGGGCCGAGTCGGAAGACTATATAAATAAAGGGGCAATACCTATATATTCAGGAACGGGTAATCACTAGTGAATGCCATAAATCTTTGTATTTGTGAAGAAAGAATTGGTATGTTCGAAGACTCGTGATCCGTCTACAACGAACAGAACAAGGCAACGAACAATACAAGGTTATTAGAGCATCCACAATGGTACTGCTTAAGTGCACTTTTCTTAATAAGGAGCACTCCTTAATTAAGAAGGTCCATTGTGGTGTTTTAAGAACAACTCCTTATTTAGGGAGTGATTACCTCTTTTATTGTGCTTGACTAGCCAATAAAAACATTACTCTTGCCATTGAGTATTTTTTTTTAATTATAAGTTTAAAAATAAAAATAAAGAAAAGAAGTGCTTCTTAAGTATTGTTCCATTGTTAGTGTTGGATTTTTCCTTAGGTTTGGTCAAAATTGATTATGTGGCACTTAAGAAGTGCTCTTTATCTTCAAACTATTTTGGATGCTCTTACTTGCTTACGAGATATTGAATACATGAACTATCATATTTTATAAGATTATTTGGGGATTTTTATGTGAATTCATTGATTGAGTAATTTAATTGATATGATTTAAATATATTGTGATTTACATTGCAGGGGTATGAACTTGGATCGTGTTCGTATTGTTGGATCGAACATTCGAACATCTACTGAATATAGAGTTTATCAAATATTTCATTGAAGTTGCTTCTAATCATGCGAGAATGAAGAATATGTTGATGATGCGATGTCCATGTAATGATTGTAGGAATGATGTGTATCTGGTGGAGCGGGGATTAAGCTCACATTTGATTATAAGGGGATTTGAGGCTTCATATACCAAGTTGATATGGCATGGGGAAAACGTAGATGTATGGGATGAAATCAATGATGAATGTCATGAACATTATTAATAAATGGAATTCATACTAGATATCAAACCTAGGGGTGTAAATGAACTGAATTGTTCGTGAACAACTCGTGAACAACTCGGTCAAAGTTCGTGTTCGAACTCGATTTGACCAGTTCAAAATCGAACTCGAGCTCGTTAGTTAATAAATGAGTTCGAACTCGAGATCATAACTCGATAGGCTCGTTAAACAGCTCGAGAATAATTTATAGGTACTATATTTAGAATTTATAAAAATAATTTACATGTCTTAAAGAAGGTAATTATATGTTTATTAATTTTGGTTCTTTTCATTTATTTATTTTAGTTTTTTTTGTATTTAAAAAAACTAAGAGAATACATTTTGAATAAGAAATGGATAAGATATGACGTTATGAAGATTGAAGAAAGAATTAAAATAAATCTTGAGAAAAAAGAAAGAGAAAAAGGGAAGGGAGGAAAGTTTGAATCCCACATCGGTGGCAAGAGAAAGGGAGAAATCTTCTCTAACTTATAAATTGATCTCATTTCCTAACCATTCTTAGTCCAACTTGCTTTGGTGGATTTTCATATGCAAAGTCATATTTAAATGTTTGGGCTCGAATTGGGCTTCTAAATATTAATAACAAATAGAATTCATACTCGACATTGTAACATTAAATATATCGAAACAGTCATAGAATCCGGTCGATATTAGTGTGAAACAGAATTGAATTTTCGGTGTCGGAAACTTTAAAACTAACTAGAATTCATACTAGATACCGTAACGTATAATAAATCGAAACGCTTATAGAATCTGGAAAACGGTGAAAAACAACCAACAAGTAGAATTGGATTTCCTAATTCGGAACAATACTCATTAACCAGAATGGAACCTAGAATACGTAAACTATGCAAAATCGAATATGGACTCGTATTCATAAACCTAATGGCCGGATAATTTTATTCCGGCGACAAATCAACGGAAAATACTACCTTTCGAACACGGAACTAATGTAGAGTAAATCTAAGAATCTTAAGTTCCGCCACCGGAAATAAATGGAAAGCGGTTTGAAAATAAACAATGGATAACGTTTGAAAAAGCCTTTGATTATCTCATTGGACGTCTCCTAATTAAACGCTGTCTAAAGAAATACAATGGACGGCTCAGCCACCTACGGCTCCTCCAAAATGCCTTCTAATCATCCAAATAACAGCCGTTAATCCTATGCTCTCCCACTAGTGCACATTGGAACCGCCTTCTCTGGCTGTGCCGTAAATGGGAATGACATTTACGGCGGTTCCAGGAACCGCCGTCAATTTACAGATCTTGCGATATCGAAACACTCCTCAGTCACCCATGTTTCGATATCGCAAGTGTCAATGCCATCCGGTATTAACCCATATATTGGCGAGATCGTAGTTATCTTGAGTTATGTTTAGATCTTGTCGATATCGAAGATACATGTACCCTAACACTATGTGCGATATCGTGTATATGAAATACAATGTTTCGATATCGAAACCAAAATGGATTTCGCATTTCAACTATTGGACCTTTCGCTATCGAAAGTACATGTTAATGCTTTCGATATCGTTACATTGTTAAAATGATGTGTTTCCTCAACAAATATGTTCGATATCGAAAGGAAACAATATTCACAACGAAATCGAAAGGGTTTTAAACTGAAAGATTAATTAGCGGTATCCCACCCAAAATTGGCCGATACACTTCCTCAGTACGATAGCGCATGGTTTTGCAATAATTTTTGATGTCGCTACGTGGATCGGGGATAAAAACAAGCGATATCGAAAGGATTAAATTGTGAACGATGCGTCGTTCGATATCTCCATAATAATCGGCTGAGGCCTTGGCACAAGACCCGAGAACATAAACGAACTCGAATAGTATATTAAGTGGTTACGATATCGACAACAAGTTTCGTTAATATTTTATTCGATATCGAAATGAACAATTACATGGATACGATATCGAACTTCGCTACAGCTAAACCATCGAGTTCGAAAGAAACATCTGTCCATACCAAAAGACACTACAATAGCTAAAATTTCAACCTTTCTATAGCTAACATCCAACTTTCCATCTATGATCATCACAGCTAAACTAATGTTTACCTTATATCTATTTGAGAATAAATGGGCTTGATATTACTCGCCACGAACCAAAACACCGTTTTCTTGCAAACTTATTTCTCGCATCATTTAATTCGGCAAGGGTGTAGGGTGTTTGGTCGTCCTCATAAATCTGCAAATTTTGGTTATGTAACAAGAAAAGGAAAAAATCAATTTCAATTTATATTTCAAAATTGAATGAGTAATGAAAATACATTGAGATTTCGAAAATGAGCCTACTTGACGAAGATCAAGAATGTCCAACGTTAGAGAATCAACACACTTGTCGGCACTTGTTTTTGCTCAGGTACCATAGCAACAAAACGCCAATGACCACTAGTACAAAAATTGACAACATTATTAGGGTTTAAATAAGACAATAACATAAGTTATCAACCGGAAGTATATAGAAAGATGATTACCCTTCTAGGTAGGGGCATATGAATATCTTCTTGTTTTTAATACGAAGTAAATTAGTAAGATAAGCACGTTGGCTTGTTGCTGCCTTGCCTTGAAATATAGTCATGGATTGGGGACAAAGGAAACCTATCCAATCTTTTTTCTTTTGCAAAGACTTGTGATGCATATAGCTAATAGTGTAATTGTAAACAATTAGTATGGGATTTAAAGGTTAAAATAATATAATGCAAAATCAATATGAGGAAACTTACGTTTGATGTATTGATAGTATAGTGGAGTCCAAATCCAACATATGCCAAAAATCTTTGAACTCTTGCAAAGGAACCTTCAAGTCCCTCCTAACTCCGAACACTTTAGCATCCTTCCTACGTTTATTGTTACCCATAGTACAAGCACTTCACAATAATCATAGGTTAGAAATCAAACCCTAGGGTACCAAAATAATTAATGAATCCTAAACCCTACACATGTAATTAAAGATAAACCTTAGTTGGAGGAAACAAATCAAACCCTAGGGTACCAAAACAATTATTGAATTACTCACCCTTAGTAGCAAATTGATGTTTGAAGTGTACCACCCAACCTTTTGAAAGAAAACCCATGCCATTAACACATCCCTTTAGGCGTGAAGAACCCTAATAATGTTTCAATGTTGAGAAATATATTAAGAATGAACAAAAAAAAGTTCAATTTCGGATTTGAGATAGTTGAAAACCAAAGCAATAACACACATATGTTGGGTTGATTGATAGAGATACAATAGAGAAGTAAATTGGATGGAAAAATGGGTGGGTATAGGTTTTGAAAATCCCCAAATGCGCAGAACTTGGAAGTTTGTGGAGTTTGGTTGTGTTTTAGGTGAGTTTGACCCGCACAAAACGCAGCTGACTCTTATAATACGCAGATCACCGATTCTTTTTTCGATATCGAACTCTTATTTCGTCTACTATATTAATCGTTACGATATCGAAAGATCATAGTCTTAGGGTTTAAGGGTTTAGGTCATGACGGCTCACCGTGGGATCCAGCTGGCAATTCCCGCCTGAGTGTTAAATAATATTAAAATATTTATACAAGAGCGATTTCGAAATGATGTGTACCTACGCTTTAGATATCGAACGTGTTAACAAATGTTGTATCGAGTTCGAATATTTACTCGCCCAGGGCCCTGTGTCCCTAGACGAACATACTTACGATATCGAATATATTTTAGTATAACCATTCGATATCGAAAGTCCGGTTTCCCTTGTTGTTTTCTTCGTCCAATTATTCACATGGGGACCACAACTTCTTGTTTTATCCGTCCAATTAATCAGATAGATGATCACAAGCATCACTTTCATCCAAACCTTTTGTTTTCTTCCTTCTTCCTCCTCTCCTTGGTTTTTTTTTCATATTATGGCGGGCAATAGCAATATGTCCACAGCTGAACAAAGAAAGATAGCAATGGAAGCAAGGATTGCACAGTTGAGAACTGATAGGATGAGAGGTATGAATTAATACACAACTTCTTGCTGGATCCTCAATGATTTTACATTTTTTGGTTACACACTTCATTATTATTTATTTGAATGTTGTATGTAATATGTAGAGTGGGTAAACGTTGTTGAACCTGAGGAACGCCGCAAGCTAGAGTTCTTGAAGATTCACTTTGAATATCTTTTTCCTCAGTATGGGTTTGCCCGACTTCCGTGGGATGATTCATACATAATCTTAGAATTACAAAAGGAGTTTGACAAAGTATACACTCGTGGTGTAGTAAGTTATCCCCTCAATTATTCTTTTATGAAATTGAATTCAATATTAATCATATATACAGTTATAAAAATCAAATTATGGATTTGTTGTTTTACTTGTTGCAATAATTTATGATTTTCAGAAAAAAATTGAGTTGATGCGCCGTGCGGTTTAGAAAGGGCTGATTAGGGCGGAGAAAGAAATTAGGGAGACCCATGAAGCAAAGGAAGAAATAATCAGACTAGGCAGACAGCATAATGTTGGAGTTACTGTGGATCCATCGGAACCAGAGTACCCTATGGAATGTTTTTTGTACTGGAACATTTCTGCTGAATCATGTTCAAGTTCAACAGGTGAAGGATGGTCTTCAGAAGCTGAAGAAGATTGAATTTGAATCCTTGTTTTGTAATAGTATGAACTATGATTTGAAGTTTTATTTCTTCCAACATTGGGCCATGAATGGTTTTCGATTTGAACTTTGATTTGAAGTTTTATCACTTATTTCCTTTTACTCTTTTTGTGTTTTTTGGTAACACAAATGGTTTTCGATATCGAAAGGTTAAATTTTGTAAAAGAATTTAGTTTCGATATCGTATATTTCTTGATAAACAGTTTCGATATCGACAGTAACATCGTCTTTGGTCCTGTGACCCGGGGCGAACTCAGTTTCGATTTCGTATATATTAGGAGATAATACTTGCGATATCGCAACTAGCAACTCACCAAAGTACGGTATCGAAATAAATATTTTTAGATTGTTCGAATTCGAAATTAACTTCGTACAACACATTTATTACTAGTTTAGCAAAACTATTTATTTTTGCCGGCCCTTCTTCTCTTTCTCTTGGATACTTTACCGGTATTAGTAACCCAAATGCCCTCATCATGATCAATGCGAGCTATATAACGCTTCAAACTAGCTTCATCTTCTAAGAGGTTTTCTTCATCCAAATGTAGGTCCAATGGAGTATTTTCCTCTTCGGCATAATGCTCTTCTATTGTATCATCATCGACAAAGGTTTTCTTCCCACCAACAACAACTTCCCATCGAGCATCGATGGGATCTCTAACATAAAACACTTGATCGGCTTGCACCGCCAAAATGAAGGGATCCTCTTTCGAACCTTGTCGAGAACGATCAACGAGTGTCATGCCTAAACCCTCACGCCTAATCCCGCGCCTTTCATCAACCCATTCACATTTAAAAACGGTTATTCGCAACTTCACGTAATCAAGTTCCCAAATATCGGTTATAGTGCCAAAAAACACCGTTTTCTTCAATGTTCCATCCTCTAATGAATCTGAAATGTTAGAGACACCACTATTTTGAGAAACACCATTATCATTCATATCTTTTGTCCCAAAGGTATACCCATTGATATCATAGCCACCAAAGGATTTGACCGTGCTGAGAGGTCGACGCGATAACCACCTCACAGTTTCGGAGTGCTCTCCACATTCAACATGAGTTTGTAGCCAAGTAGCAAATGTCCGATTGTGCTCCTCAAGCAACTCTTCGTTGGTGTAAATACTATTATCCTCAACTAATTCTTTCATGTGAATGTCCAAATATGGAGCAATATGTTTATGATTCCGGAGGACGTACACATGAGCTTTAATAAGATCATCAGCCGATGGTTGAAACATGCGCTTGTGCCTCAATCCATGACCTTCCAACCTACTTTCATGTCTAGAGTTGGGAACACCAATTGTATCAACATCTTTCAAATAGTTTGTACAAAACTCTATGACCTCTTCGGCGACATAGCGTTGGACTATACTAGCATCAGGCCGATACCGATTTTTCACAAACAACTTGAATATCTTCATGTGCCGTTCAAATGGATACATCCACCGTAAAAAGACCGGTCCACAAAGTTTGATCTCCCGGACTAAATGAACAATCAAATGAACCATGATGTCAAAAAAGGATGGAGGGAAGTACATCTCCAATCGACACAAAACCTCAACCACCATTCTTTGCAACTTGTCTAACCTCTGATGACTAAGACTTTTCTTACAAATAGCCTTAAAAAAAGTAAAGTTTGGTAATAGCCTTCCTCACATGCGCCGGGAGGGAACCCCGAATGGCGATTACATTCAACTCTTGCATCAAATTGTGACAATCATGTGACTTCATACCCGCCAACTTAAGTTCTTTTAATTGCACACAAGACCTAATGTTGGACGAATACCCCGTAGGAACTTTGACCGACTTCAACGTGTTACAAAAACTCTCCTTCTCTTTTGTCGACATTGTATAGCACGCCGGTGGTAAGTAAGTCTTGTCACCTTCCTCCACAGGAGCAAGTGAAGGCCTGATGCCTAAATTCACCAAATCTAGACGTGACTTCAACCCATCCTTGGTTTTGCCTGGGGTATTCAACAGTGTGCCGACCAATGCGTCACATACATTTTTTTCCTATATGCATGACATCAAGACAGTGTGTAACCTCTAAATCTTCCAATATGGCAAGTCAAAAAAAATGGACCTTTTTTTCCAACTACCACTGTTTTTTGCAACTTTTTCCTTTTTTCCATAAACATGTCCCAACTTCTCCATGTGTTGAAGGATTTCAATCCCAGTTGGAGGGATAGGTTCTGGATCTGTCTCAACCTTCCCATTGAACCATTTTTTAGCAAACCTCCATGGATGATCTTGAGGGAGAAATCGCCGATGACCTAGATAAGCCGTTTTCCCACCATTTTTCAATTGACAATAGCTAGTGTTTTTCTCACAAACAGGACATGCAAGGTGACCTTTCACTGAATAACCTTTTAAATTGCCCAATGCCGGAAAATCATTAATGGTCCACATCAACATCCCTTTTAACTCAAATGTTTCATCCCCACGACTACCATCGGCTATCATTACACCCGAGTTGAACAAAGACTTCAAATCTTCAATGAGTGGGGCAAGGTAAACGTCAATGTCATTTCCTGGTTGTTTCGGCCCTGATATCAACATTGATAGCAACACATATTTACGTTTCATCATCAACCAAGAAGGTAGATTGTAAATAACCAACATCACAGGCCATGAACTGTGTGTGCTAGACAAATTGCCATAAGGGTTCATACCATCGGTTGATAACCCTAATCGGAGGTTTCGGGGTTCATTTCCAAATTCGGGGTACAACTCATTCATTTTTTTCCACTGTTCTCCATCTGATGCATGACTAATGATGTCATCACCCCCTCTCTCCCTCTCTGCATGCCACATAAACAGTTTCGCATCATCGGGGTTTGCAAACAACCTTTTCAATCTAGGCACAATTGGAAGATACCACATTACTTTTGCGGGTGTTTTCTTATCGCTAAAACTAGAATCTTCGTCACCTACTTTTATTGATTCTTTGTCCTTGAGTTTGTACCTCGACTCCCCACATACTAGACAATTGTCCAATTTTTTCTCATCTTTCGACCTATACAACATACAATCATTAGGGCATGCATGAATCTTCTCCAATTCCATTCCCATTGGACACAAAATCTTTTTCGCGGCATATACTTTATCGGGCAACTTGTTATCGACCGGAAGCAATTCACTAAGAATACCAAACAACTCCGTCATCCCTTTATCGGTAATCCCATGTTTCGCCTTCAAATTCATCAACAACAATGTCGCCGCCATAATACAATGTCTAGACCCATTGTACAATGGTGTTTCTTTATCATTCATCATTGCCGTTAGAGCACTAGGTTTATCAACAAACTCCTTAGCAACATCTTCCACCATTTCACCAAGATAAGCATCATATTCCATGTCTTCACTACCAACATCAATTTCGGAAATAATTTGGTCAACTACAACTTCACCATGCCAAATCCATACGGTATACTTAGGGTCAAAACCCCTACAAATCAAATGTTCACGTAAAACCATATGATCATCATAATAGGCATTGTTCTTACAATCTTTGCATGGACATCTAACACCCTCAACCTCTTTCCTCTTAGCATCCTCAAATGCAACATGAATAAATTCATCAATCAAACCACTATACTCAAGAGACAATCTATCATTCCTCCTAATAATTTCAACTCGTTCCATATCAACAATGTCCAACTATTGCAAAAACCCAATCGCAAATTAAACAACAAACTCCTATGCAATCAAGGAAAAACACAATGAAACAATCAATAACTTCACAAAGCAATGGTAAGGTTTAAATTTATAAAAACTTTACAAATTTCATACCTTTTTGGGGATGACTATGGTAGGAATCAAACCAACAATGTCATAAGCATAAATCCCTTGGAAGGGAGATTGAAATTCAATATCAAATGTTGGAACAAACTACCCATAAAAGAAAATAGCATAACTTTGGGGTTTGACCATTTTTAAGCGTATGTTTCGCAAAACCCGTCTACCGTTTCGATATCGCAGATTTCTATCTTATAGCCCCTCATATGTTTCGATATCGTTGGTGTTGATCATAACCCAAGTCGAATATATGTTCGATATCGCTATAAACTACAAATATAGTTCGATATCGAAACAAGTTTCTCCTTTCCTTCTGTCCATGGGGTCGAGTAAAGTTTCGATATCGAATAGGTATAAACTACCAAAGCGAGTTCGAAAGTACCCGGCGGAGATAACAAAGCACCCGGCGGAGAATATAAAACTCAGCATCTTATCACAAATTTTTCAATCCTTCAAAGCAGAAAAACCCCCAAAATCATATATTTGACAAACCCATCGAATTCCAACATGTCCAAGAGTACTAGCCAATCTTCTGCTCAAAAGGAGACCGCAAGAGAGGTGGTGGTGTTTCCCACCTTCATTGACCGTGAAGCCGCCAAGGTAATTACATTCATGATTTCATGTACAATTTCAATACGGTGGAGATTTGGTATTCTCAATAGTTAATGCTAATTTTGCTCTTGTAATTACTTGTTGATATAGTAGTTTGTACCTTTATGCTTGGAATAGTCAATTTTGTACAATCTAAAAGTTGGTAGCTTTATGCTTGAAATAGTTATCAATTTTGTACCTTTATAGTGTTGTCAATCTTTTTTGTTGTGATTTTGAATGGGTGTTTTCATTGTGGTTGACAAGGTTGCTAAGCCCCAGCCTCCAATCGCATCTGGAAGCAACATTGGTTCGGGCTCGACCTCCGTAGAAGTAAGAGGTGCTAACAATGATGTTAAGAGCGTCGATGTCAATAATAAAGTTTCAGCCGCGACTAAGAAAATTAGGAAACCTTGCTATGGATGGATTACCGACGGCGATATGAGTGATGAAGAACACAACTTTATTATGCTGCCTCCAATGGAAGAGGATTGTTCTTTCAAAGGAGCTTAGATGCGACATTGTTCCATTAATCTTGTTTGACATTGTCCGTACCATTCATGTTTTCTCTTTTGTTGTTTTGATGAAGTGACAAACACAGTTGTTTCTTTATGCTTGAAGGTATTTCTTTATATTCGAAGTTGTCCAAATACTTTTCAGAATGAAATATGTACTACTACCTTTTTTGCGATATCGCAAGGGGTTATTACAGTGTTTCGATATCGAAATATTTATTCTTCACCAAACCCTACATATATATACGATATCGAAAGGGGTTTTATGTTACATCGATATCGTTTATGTTCACAAATTAGGTTACGAATTCGAACTAAACTGGATGCGATAAACCCTAATTTTTATCACGATATCGAAGTACGTATTTAGATATATACGATATCGCGTTTGTGGTGTATATCCGTTTCGAACTCGTAAGAATATTTGTTTTACGGCGGTTCTTTAAAAACCGCCGTCAAAAGTTAGATAACCGCCGTCCTATATTTTTCCAGGCCAACGCGGCCATTTAGCATCTGAAATGCTCTTTCGAGTTCGAAAGACATGTCCTTTTACGGCGGTTCCAAGGTGCTCTACGGAACCGCCTTAAAAAAGTGCCTTAAATCCCCTGATTTGCACTAGTGTTAGACTCGGCCATCAAACGGGAGTCATCGGAGGACTCAGAGGGACCCTGCAACATCAATTTAGTAGTACATAACGAACATAATGTGGTCATTAGTCTAGGCCGTACAATTTGTAATTCTGTTTAATATAATTTTAGTGTTATTTTAAAAAACAAAACTTAAAAAAATTATAAATATATATACTTGTCAGTCAAATTCAAGGATATGCTCTTTAAAAACTGAAATCTACCCCATGTTGACTTTTATTTGACTACATGCATGTAGACAAGATCTGTATGAATTTGGCAAGAAAATAAAACTAGGAATAAATATAGACAAACTCTCAAATAAGAGCACTTAATTTGAAAATTACCACTAATTATGTTAAGCATGGAAGTAAAAAAGTTGTTTAAAAAATGGAGTTTTAGTAAAAAAATTCAATAAAGTGAGGGACTTTTGTGCAAATAAGAAACAACTTCAATATAAAACTCCCTTTTTTTTATAATTAGTTTTAAATATTACCGGCGGCGGTCCGTGGCTAGAATCGGCACTGGAAATTTGTTTGGCCGGAAGTTGAAAGGAGAATTTGTCAGGATGTTTTTACTGTGGCTGCTCGACAGTGGTCTGGCGGCCGGAAAAATCACCAGAATGTTTTTGGGCGATTTTTTTTTTCTATGCAACATCGGTATGAAAAGTCACCGGAGTATTTCCTTTTTCCAGAAAAATTGGCCGAATAATTCTCAGGCGGCAGTAAGTAAGTGATAGTGGTTGATGTTTTAAGAGTCAAGTCATTTTTTGAATTATCAACATCAAAATATATTTTAAAACATCAAAAGCATATTTTGGGCTAATTTGATTATTTTATTTTTGGTGGTAGTGGTTGATGTTTAAAATATACTTTGGTTGATTTGATTATTTTAATTTTGGGCTTGATGTGTTGATGTTTTGACATTGATTTTCTTTGTTTCAAAGCCTTATAAGTCACTATTTTTATCATCATTTTAAGAATATCAAGTAAGAACAATCGAGTTGTTTTTTGAATCATCAACATCAAAATTATATTTTGGGTTGATTTGATCATTTTATTTTGGGTTTGAGGTGTTGATGTTTTAGGCCTGACTTTCTTGTTTTCGGACCCTTACAGGACACCCGCCTTTGATGATCAACTTATAATTTTAAAACATCAACATCGATTAAATTCTTAAAATATCAACATCAACATCAATTTATTTCTTAAAAACATCAACATCAAGTCATATGAATGAAATATTAACTTTGAAATCATCAAGTCATTTTTTGCAAACATCAATGTAGTTTCCGAGCTGGTCAGGTGGCGGAGGCGGTGATCTTGCAGTGGTGACGGTGGTGATCCGGCAGTGGTGGTGGTGGTGGTGGTGGTGGAAAGAGATGGAAGAGGAAGTTGAACATATAAAGTTGTTTTTGTAATGGCTAGGTCCGTGTAGATTTGTGCCTTCTACGAGCCCAAACAACTAAATAATTGTGGAGTAACCTCAAAGTTGTAGAATCTGGTTTTTTTTTCCCCTTGCTCTTATGGTAAAGCGGCCTTGCAAGTAGGGTTGATCACGATACGGTTAACCTATATAACCGTTTGTAGAAAATATACTAACCCTTCAATTATTCAACGGTTAGGTTAACCTTCAAAATTGATAAATAAAATTGGTTAACCCTTGTCTCGGTTAATTAAAAACTCGATCGGTTAGGTTAACCGGTTATGCTACGGTTATCCAATAATTTTGAGAATTCATTAATTATAAAATATTTTGAGGCACAAATTTAGTAATTAGTTTCTACTTTCTAGACATATCTACTACGAACAAAAGATTAAATATTAATACATCATCCTATGTTGTTCGTTACCACTTTGTACTCTACAATATATTTCTCAAACAAAAGCTAGCTTATATATTCCCATACACCCAAAGGAATGTAATCCACACACCAAAAGGCAAAGAGAAATGTACGTAATTGCTAAATAAGTTGATAGGGTTTGAGTTAATAATAGTATTCATAGTTACTAAATAATAATAATAATGTATATATTAATTGCAAAATAATCCTAGATTAACCGGTTAACAATTAGTTTTAAATATTGAAAACCTTAAACCTTAACCGTAGGACTGGTTATTTCAAAAATGATAACCTTAATTAACTTAACCGTTCGATTCCGTTACTTACATGAGACCTTCTCATATTATAAAAAAAAAGATAAAATTTGACAACATTGAGAGATGATTAACTTAATTAGTTACTTCTCCTGATTATATCAATATAACAATTCATTTCAGTTTAATTCAATTCTAAAGTTAAGTTTAGTTCAGCGAAAATAGACTTTTGAAATTTAATTAGGTTTCAGTTGAGTAAGAAATTAATAAGCTCCTAATTCATTTTCAATATTGTTGGCAAGCCAGAGACATAGCAAAGGGATCCAAAAAACTCCACCGGACCGTTATAAAAAGACCATGATCATGATAAGCAGTTAACTAATCCAACTACTAGGAGAGATGATGCCTGGAGCAGATGAAGTTTCAGCGGTCAGCGAGCTGCCCAGGGCTCGTTTCTGGGACACCGTAGACATCTACCAATGGGAAGGCGGCTGGTTCGTGCCGGGTATGCTGAAGGCCGCCAAGGATTTTCAGGCAACTTTCGAGGCTCACGACGACGACGTTCTCCTCGCCACGCCGCCGAAAACCGGCACAACCTGGCTGAAAGCGCTGTGCCTCTCCATCCTGCACAGATCCGACGCCGGTGCCGCCGATATCCTGGTCCAGGACAACCCCCACTGGAACGTGCAGACGATCGAAGGCATGAGTTACGCCACCAAGCCGCACGCGGATCTCTACACCGCGCCGTCTCCGAGGCTCTTCCACACGCATCTTCCCTACCGAGTCCTTCCTGACTCAGTCAGAGGATCCGGCTGCAAGATGGTGTACCTGGCCCGGAACCCGAAGGACACGGTGGTGTCGCTGTGGCATTTCTACAACTCCATTTTCCGGCGGCCGGGGCAGGAGCCGTTCCCGCTGGACAAGGCGGTGGACTGCTTCTGCAGCGGCGAGCATCAGAACGGCCCGTTTTTCGACAACGTTGTGGAGTTCTGGGAGGAGAGCTTGAAGAATCCGGCCAAGATCCTGTTCTTGAAGTACGAGGATATGAAGAAGCAGCCGGTGATTGAGGTGAGGAAGCTCGCCGAGTTTCTGGGGAAGCCGTTTGCCGACGAGTCCGAGGTGGACGAGGTGATCTGGAGGTCCAGCTTGGACAGGCTGAGGGACCTGGAAGTCAACAAGAAGGGTTCGAACATGTTCATGGTGCCGAATAGTTCCTACTTCCGCCGTGGGGTGGTCGGAGATTGGAGGAATTTCTTTACTCCGGCGATGGAACAACAGATCGACGAGGCGGCTCAGGCGAAATTCCAGGCTTCTGGCCTCCATTTTGATGATTGATTCATAAATCCTTCTCTCTTATCTTCATTTCTTCAATTTACCGTTGTTTATTTTTTATGATTTGGAGTGACTTTCAGTTGTTGACATTTACGAAAAAGAGTACAATTGTTGAATGTTAATTTCAATTCAATTTTATTTTCAGTTCGAAAAACCGTTATGCAAACTTGTATCTCTTAATTCCAAAGTTACGGTTTAGTACTCAACTTTTCCAACTCCATGCATTCGTGATAATTAAAAACTTGCAAATCACTTGATTGAGATGATCATTGTTGAATCATCGTAATTAACGATTTTGAAATTGTACTAGAAACATTAAACAGTGAATTTTGTTGTATATAGTCAATGGACACATTTGTCAAAAGCACTAATTGAAGGCACATTCTTGGTGCAATTTTTCTAATAAATAACTGTGAAAATAATAAGTTATTTAGTTCGAAATAAAAAGCAAGTAGTACGTACGTGCATATTGTATATATTTAGTCAATGGTGCATTTTCGAACATGGCTTTAATAATTAAGCTGGCTAGTGATGGGAGCTTAATGATAATATACAATTTGATAAAGTATATATATATATATATATATATATATATATATTGAAATAGCTAGTTTTACTTCATGTATGAATCAAAATTATTGAATTATTACTTTATAATATTAGGTTGTTAGGCGTTGACATCAGTGAACAGAAATATGAACCATGAGCGTGATTATTAATTAGAAAGGGAAAAAATTAACTATTACAAATCCAAAGGATTGGAGACGACTCGTTAATTCAAAGATCGACGATATGGAGGTCTTATTCCAATACCTTGTACCACTTCTTCTCTTCCCCTTATCCTTTTCTGCCGTACTTATCCTACTGAAGCGGGGTTTGAAAACCCCGATTCTGAATCGGCCACCCGGATCATCCGGATGGCCAATTGTTGGAGAAGGCATCAACTATGCCTTGGAAGGCACCGAACACTTCATGAAGGATCGAATGAAGAGGTATTCCCCTATGGTTTTCCAAACCAGTTTATTGGGAGAGAAAATGGCAGTGTTTTGTGGTGAAGAAGGCCACAAATATCTCTTCACCAAAGCGGCCAAACATCTCACCACATGGCAACCTCCGTTCATCAGGAAAATCATGATGTTTCCTGAAAATTTCGAAAATTACAACCACATGATCTTTACTAAGGTACGTGACTGTCACACGATTCTGGACGTTTTTTAGTAACATGAACTCATAAAAGCCTCTTTTTGTTTTCTAAAGGTGCGTGACGCCACCATTGATGTTCTAAAGCCGGAGGCCTTGAAGAAATGCATGGGTGTTATGGATTCCCTGTCTCGGAAGCATATCGGCAAGGACCGGGTACCGAATGAGCAAGTCAGAATCCTACCGCTCTCCAAGAAATACGTCTTCGAGCTGGCCTGCAAATTGTTCTTGGGAATCGAAGATCCGGCCCGCGTTAGCATCCTCGCCGATTCCTTCGTTCCTCTCACTCGCGGGATGCACAGCGTGCCTATCGATTTTCCGGGGACAGCTTATCGCCGCGCCATTGAAGCCGGGGTGAGATTTCGTGCAGAGCTTTTGAAGATCATAAGGGAGAGAAGAGAGGAGCTGAAATATGGCAAAGAAAGTGGAGACGTGTTGTCGAAAATGATCCTTCAGAACGATGTCAGTGAGTTGGAGATGGTGCGCAACATCATAGCCTTGGTTGCCGGCAGCTACGAAACTACTCCCGTCGCCATCACCTTCGTGTTGAAGCACCTCGCAGAGCTTCCCCATGTTTATGACAAGGTCTACCAAGGTAAATTCAAGTACTCCTTTCAAATTAAACAAATCCAACTTTGACCAGACATTTTAACTGGGATGGAAAGTAAAACCAGGCATTTCAAGGTGCTTTTTCCTCATTTTGTTGTGGATTAATTAATTACAGAAGTATCGGATATTGCGATGGAAAAAGTTGCAGATGAGCAGCTGAGCTGGGAGGATATTCAGAAAATGAAATATTCGTGGAACGTGGTACGTGAAACCATGCGAGTAGCACCACCAAGTCCGGGATTCTTCACCGAAGCATTGTCTGACTTCACCTTTGCCGGTTTCACTATTCCAAAAGGGTGGAAGGTAAATAAATAAAATAATGTTTTAATTCTTAAGATTATCCACAATTAGACGTCTTAGTCCCTGTTTGCCAGATATTATCTGTAGATCAGTTTAGTGAAAATATAATTTGATGAAATGCAGGTTAGTTCAGTCATTTAGATTCCATTTTTCAATACATTAATTTTCAATGCAGTTCAGTTCGGTTCAGTTCAGTTCAGTACAGCAAGAAATAAGGTGTAACAAACAGTCCTTAGTTTTTCTTTTAATCATATAACAATGTGAAGGGATACAATCATATGAAGTGGTCTGATAAAATATGTAGGTTAAAAATTGTAAAGTAAAATTTTTATACTATTCTCTGAGTCCTAGGTAAAGTTTATGGTTTGATTTTTCAAAAAGTCAAAACTGAAATCACTTTAACTATTAATATTTTTATTCTAGTGGGTAAAAAATTTGGGAAACTTGTTTGTTATCACGAATCTAACGTAACGTTGTATATATATGTAACTAAAACAATCAATGGTTAAAATCGTTTCTATTTAACTTTGAAAAGTCAAATAATACACTTTTTAAGACATTTTGAAACTTGACTTTGCAGACGTTTTGGAGTGCATACACAACACACAAAGATCCAAACTACTTTGCGGAGCCAGAGAAGATAGATCCAACAAGATTTGAGGGAAGCGGGCCTGTACCCTACACTTTTGTGCCATTCGGAGGCGGGTCGCGAATGTGTCCCGGTAGAGAATACGCTCGCATTGCAATCCTTGTATTCATATACAATGTAATCGCAAGATTTAGCCTAGAAAAGACAGACCCGAATGAGAAGATAACCTACAAGCCTACTCCTACACCTACGAAAGGCCTTCCACTTCGTCTCCGCCCTCATGCACAGTGATTTCTGTTGAAACTTTAGTCCCACATGTCGGAAATTTAAAGGACAAATGAACAATTTGTAAACTCTTGACTCACACGCCATGCAATACCAATTGGCTTTGAGATGGATATGTGACCACTCAATACCAATTGATTTTTTATTTTTATATTTTTTTAAATCAAATATCATTCATATGTTGCTGAAAACGCCCAACATTGATTTACAGTGGAATTGACATACAATCAAACCAACCTATGAAAAGGGTAGCCAAACTACATGTCAACCAAATTATCCGTCTGTACTATTACATTAAAGAGATCAAATAAAATTGTAACATCGCCCTCGGGGAAATTAACTTGCTGCCGCAAAAACTATATTTGGTTGGCAAAGAGGGGCATCACGCATCAACCACAAAGCCAATCAAGGATCTGCTATAACTGCAACACCACCTGATAAAAAACATGATTTATATTCTCCAAACTTTCAGCCCTTGAAAGACACAAATCACGAACAGAAACACGATCCGCAACAGCAGATGAAGAACAAGAAACAAAAAAACACGAAACACAATCTGTAAACTAGATCGCGAACAAAACTTCAACACGAACAACCAGACCGAGCATCATAAACACAAGATCTAATTGATCATATCGAAGAACACTGTTATTATCTGAATTCACACTTATTTAAAGCAAAAAAAAAATTTAAAAAAACAAATAAACGATTGTTCCCTTCTCCCCAAAATTATTTTTCGGGTCAAAATTATTTTTCGGGTTGAGGTCGGGTCGTGTTGGGTCGGGTTCAACATAAAAAAATTCGGGTTACTATCGGGTCACGTGTGAGAACAGGTTCGTGTCGGGTTCGTGTGACAGTGATAATGCATATTTAGAATAGGTTCATGCATTACTTTTATTAAATTCATAAAATGATTCGAAAACGGTAAAATAATATATAAAACTGTAACCAAACAAAAACAAAACCCAATTATTATGTTTTGTTTTTGTATACATATAACAAAAATTTGTACCCGATATGTTATAATTTTATGTATTTATTCACGGTTAATAAATAAGCAATCCATCATGGCCAGTATTCATGTGATGGGCATCTACTATATAATTAATGAGAGTCCTTGTGGAAACCAAGAGTAGGGGAATGAGTTTGTTTGATTTTTCAATCAATGTCCTTGAGTATTTTTGTTTTACCTTGATTTTTCAGTTAATTTGATCTTTCGTTCAATTTGCTTGATCATTTCCTTGGTCAATTTCACCAACGACAAATTCAATCAAGGAAATTGGCGGGTTTAAAGGTCACCAACGACAAATTCAATCAATAGCAGTCTCATATAATCTTTGGTCTCATTTGAGACCTATCTCAAATGAGAATTTGCCATAATTAATACGTATTGATTAGGACAGCAAAAAGTGACACACTTCTACGCATATAATATTCAAATCAAAGACGCTTCTCAACTTGTGGAGCTCAACTTGTGGATCGATCATCATGTGGAAACTGAAACTATCGGAAAGTGACGTGGACGACGACCGGTGGATCACAAGCTCGAACAACCATACCGGAAGAGAGTTTTGGGATTTCGATCCTAACCTCGGGAGCCTTAAAGACAGGGCTCTCGTGGAAAAGGTCAGGGAGGAATTTCAGGCAAGCCGACTTGAGGTGAAACACAGTTCCGATCTTATTATGCGAATTCAGGTATGTAATTTGTTTGAAAGGATATCATATAACACTTTTTCAAGAAAAGAGAGTTTTTCATTTTTCAGTTCGTTTTTTGTTTTGTAGTTTGCAAAAGGAGAATCCTTGCAACAAGAAGTTGCCGGAAAAAATGAAAATCGGTGAAGGAGAAAGAGTCGGCGAAGAAGCGGTGATTACGACGTTGAGAAGAGGCCTGAGGTTCTACTCGACGATGCAGGCGGAGGACGGCCACTGGCCCGGTGATTATGGCGGTCCATTGTTTCTGTTGCCCGGTTTGGTACGTACGTTTGTTAATTTCTTTCGTCACAATTTCTAATTATTTTGGTCATCATTAATTTTTCAAGCCATGCATCGAGGGATAATTATTTTTTCTCATTTTCAAGCCATTTTAATTATTATTTTCTCGTAAAAGATATATATAATTAATGCAAATTAATTTATGTAAACCATATCTACAATACCCTAGCCTTTGATATATTGCCATAAAGCAAATTCTGTCTACATTTAGTTTTTTTTTTTTTTTTTAAACAGTCTACAATATTTAGTTTTTTGCCACCCAAGTTAGGTTTAAATTAAAAATAATTAAATCGTACGCACCTTTTATTGTTTATTATAAGTACGTGCATTTTATTAATTAATATAAAGAATGGAGAAGTTGATAAAAATGAATTGGAAACGACGTATAATAATATTATATCCCAACTTGTTTCGTAGAGAAGATTATTAATGATTATCATAAGATCAACTAACTTTTTTTGACGTTTCGTAGTTTTTATTTGTCAACATTATGTCATGTCACATTCAAATTTCTATAGCACAAGGAAACAAATTTTCGAGCTAGTAGAAAATTGTAATAAAATATTACTTAATATTATAAAATCATACATAAAATTAGTACTAATTACAAGAAGGTAGTATTCTCCTCTTTTGCAAGAGGGGTACACTAGATAGTTTTACTTGATTATGTTTCACAATATCTAATCTCAAAGTTAAGATAAGCCTTAAAACCATTACCTATTCGGGATTATCTCCATGTATTTGTACATAATAACAAATTATTTACATAAATTGGTTCATGTTTTCATTAGGTTTCTTGGTTATTTTTGTTAAAGTTAAAGTAATACATAATTAATAAAACAAACACATGAATTAACATTATTTATACATATAAACATGAATAGATTAACCGTCATTTCATTATAAGATTAACCAAAATTATATTTTATTTTGGTTTAATATAAATTTCAAGCTCTGAAATCTTAATAAAATTGATTTAATTCATGGGCAGATTATAGGGCTATATGTGATGGGAGCCATTGAACAGCACTAACAGAAAAGAAATTCGCCGCTATCTCTACAATCATCAAGTTAGTACGAAAACATCACCATATATACGAGATTTTATGCTTGGATTTAAATACTATTTGTTGAATTGAAACACTCACTAAAAAATTGATGGATTAACCCTGAATAAGTTATATAAACAGGAGTAAAATTCATAATTTAAATCACACTTTAGATCATATTCAAAATATTTTATATCCGCTTTTGATCATTGAATTTTATAAAATGTTCCAAAATTGATCAAAAAAAAGTTGAGTGACCAAAAGTGAGATTTCAGGATGAAAATGTCTTGGATTAGACCGTCTTACCATAACCTAATTCATGTGTTTGATTAGTTCATTTGCATGTGAACAAACTTAGAATCGCACAAATAAATCAAATAAACAAATAACTATCATCCGTTCTACCATAAGTTTATGGTAGGACTCTCACCCAAGGAAAAGTTTGATGATTGAAAGTGTGTAAAATATATTTGAGTGATTAAAAGGAGATCTCTCTAAATTTTCGATATGATCATTAATTATGGACTTGACTATATATGTAGTATTAATTATTTACAGTAAACCGCAGAATGTAGATGGTGGGTGGGGTTTGCATATAGAAAGCCGAAGCACCATGTTTATCACTGCCCTTAATTATGTTTCTCTGAGGCTTCTCGGAGAAGCACCGGATGGCGGCAGAGATGGAGCCATGGCGAAAGCTCGAAACTGGATTCTTGATCACGGTGGCTGCACTTTCATACCATCCTGGGGGAAACTCTGGCTTTCTGTAAGTCGTACAGCTGAAATTCTGCTAATTGAGCCGAGCTGAAACAGAAGAAATGGTTAAATAAATTGAGTTGAACTAAATTAAATTTTTTGAAATATATAGATTTTTTTGAAATAAATTAATGAATAGTGACCTGAATTGCAATTAGGTACTTGGAGTGGAAACAATCCTCTGCTTCCTGAACTATGGCTTCTTCCCTACTCTCTTCCAGTGCATCCAGGTGTTTGATTTGAAATGCTTTAAAAGTTAAACTGACTTGATCTGATCTGAAGTAAAAATTAATGTATTGAACAATTAAACTCATGAGTAACCAGTCAGTTTAACTCATGAGTAACCAGGATGAGAACGGATAAATTAAACTGAATATTCATTATATAGGTATGACATTGCAGAATGTGGTGCCATTGCAGAATCAGCACAAATATCTTGTATTCATTGCACCGTTAAACGGCCTGATCATGTCTCTAAGAAAAGAGCTCTACGTGCAACCTTACAATGATATCGATTGGAACTTAGCGAGAAATCAATGTGCAAAGGTTCTGTTACAAACTATATATATATATATATATATATATATATATATATAACCTAATTAGTTGATAATTCGTGTATCAAATATATATAATATTGGTTGGATTTGTATTATCCACATCCGTTAGTACAAGACATTCTCTGGGCAGGTCTGGACCTGCTTCTGAAGCAATGGCCTTTCTCTACGTTGAGGCATAAAGCACTGAGCACCGTTATATATGGACCATATTCACTATGAAGATGAAAATACTCATTACGTCTGTCTTGGACCTGTTAATAAGGTACATTCTCTTTCCAAAAATTTGATCCAATCCTTTTGGGAAAATATTTCATGTACAAATATTTGATCTGATCCATCACCGATATATATCATTTGTTGTTCTATTAATTTTTTTGTGTGCAGGTGCTAAACATGTTATGTTGTTGGGTAGAGAATCCAAAGTACTCCACATCAATCAAATCGCATATTTCAAGAATAAAAGATTACTTGTGGATAGCAGAAGATGGCATGAAAACGAAGGTTAACTTTACTGCCTTTTTTCCCATGATTAATTGAGGCCTTTATTGTGTTGATCATTCTCGTGCGATATATAACATTTTTTAGGTGTTTGGATTATACCATAGGGATATAATGGATCTCAGCTGTGGGATTCATCCCTTGCGGTTCAAGCAATACTAGCAACCAATGCAATCTCTCCGACGAATATGGTTTGATGCTTAAAAAAGTGCACAAATTTGTCAAACTTTCCCAAGTACTTAAAAATTATACTTCCTTTGTCCCACCTTAAATTGCACATTTTTTTATCAACATGTTTGCTCATCAATAACTTTATTTTTATGCATTATGATTAAAAAAATTATAGTTCAAAAATAGAGCACATTGTGAATCTACCAATATCTCGTGTACTATTATTACACATATACTAATTGCAATTTATTATCAAATATGCTCCGATAAAGTTGAGTAAAAAGTGTGAAGTTTAATCTGGTACCATATTACTTCCTTTGATCTTCCTTCACTATTATGTATTTTACTTAATTATGTTTCTACTCAAATTTCTCCAAAGGTTAATCAAGATAATCCTGGCAATCTTAAATCCTGGTACCGGCACATTTCGAAAGGTGCATGGCCTTTCTCAACACCAGACAATGGTTGGCCTGTATCAGATACTACTTCAGAAGGCCTCAAGGTTTATATAATGAATACAAGATATTTGTGCTGATTCTGCAGATTATTTTGAGCTAAATGTTTATGAATACGAGTTTATAACATCTGCTTGATTTTCCAGGCAGCGCTTTTGCTATCAAGGATGTCATTAGAGGTTTCCGGCCATCCTATAGAAAATGAAAAGCTCTATGATGCTGTTAATGTTGTTCTGTCCTATCAGGTTTTATTCTTTCCGATGTTCATGATCTATAATCTTTATCATTATTATTAGAGAATGCATGTCTTCTGTGAGACCAGTCTCATGGGATGCTTAATTGGTTGAAATAGAGGAATGAGAATCAGAATGGTAATGATAATGATAATAGGGTATAATGATCATAAACGTAATGATTATATTGTTGTTGTTTGGTTTGTACAAGGGAATGGATATCCTCCGTATAGTAAACTATAAGGTCGGAGTGGTTAAATATAGTAAACAACAAGGTAATGAAACTCATAGTTGTCAATTTGGGTGATTGGGCAGTTTTGGGTAATGAAGGTGGGCCTCATATAACCATAACACTCAACCAAACACTCTTACTCTATAATCAAACTCATTACCCACCTCCAAACCCCTCAACCAAGCACCTCCTCAATTGACACAAGAGACAAATGTTGATCTTCTCACTTTAAATTATGACTCTGTGCATATATTTAAACACTGATTTTTCAATGTATTATTACCGAGTTTCTCACTTTCAAAGCTGATCTCTTACAATATACTAAGCATAATTATTCATTGAGACTAATCAGGACATCTCAATTGAGAATTAGTCTTATTATTATTAGTATATAAAATATATAATTCATCTAAAAATCACTTGTAATTTGGCATAATAACACTGGAGGTTTTGCATCTTATGAGCTCACTAGATCTTATCCTTGGTTGGAGGTAAATTATAAAGATGAACATATATACTTATTTCTTTTTTACAATATATCAACCATACGTACGTCTTCATAAAATATATGTGAAATTATTTTCTTACAGATGCTTAATCCATCTGAAACATTTGGGGACATAGTGATCGATTATCAGTGAGATCAATCAACTCTATACTTTGCACATTTTGCCTTTCTAATGTTGATCTTACTAAAATCAAACATATATTTACAATCTGCATAGGTATGTGGAATGCACATCGGCAGCGATCCAGGCTCTAAATTTGTTCAGAGAACTTTACCCTGATTACCGGAGGAAAGAAATCGAAATGTGCATCGAGAAAGCACTAGAATTCATTGAAAGCATACAACTTCCTGATGGCTCATGGTAATGACCTAGTGTCTTCGTGTTACATACACACACACAATATATATATATATATATATATATATATATATATATATATACCGCCTAAACTATATCTTACTTCAGGTATGGATCATGGGGAGTCTGCTACACCTATGCAACATGGCAAATTCTCATTTGAGACAGGACATTATATGAGACTGCTATTGATTGAATTTGTCGTTGGTGAGCTTTAAACCCGCCGATTTCCTTGATTGAATTTGTCGTTGGTGAAATTGACCAAGGAAATGATCAAGAAAATTGACCGAAAGATCAAACAAATTGAACGAAAGATCAAATTAACTGAAAAATCAAGGCAAAACAAAAATACTCAAGGACATTGATTGAAAGATCAAACAAACTGACTAAAAGATCAAGCAGAAACAGTAAATGCTCATTCCCCTGCTCTTGGTCTCCACAAGGACAGGTCTCACCCAAGACTTTCTCATGCAACATGGTTTGGGATAACGGGTTTGGTGGCAGGAGGAAGAACTTACCAGAATAGCAAAAGCATACAAAAAGCTTGTGAATTTTTACTGTCCAAGCAACTTGAATCTGGGGGCTGGGGAGAAAGTTACCTTTCTTGTCAAAATAAGGTGAAAAGAACACACAAAAATATCAAATCAAGTGGTTTCTCATTTACTCATATTCTTCACCAATATAAGATGAAAATGCAAGTTAATTTTACTAATCCATCGATTTGTCCCCGAAATAGAATCTCTTTCACTTTTATTTTTAAGGGAATATATGTTAACATTCTTAACATATCTTGATCTCAGGTATATACAAACCTTGAGGGCAACAAATCTCACAACGTAAATACTGCTTGGGCTCTATTAGGCCTCATTGAAGGTGATCAGGTACTTCTTGCTTTCCCTAACGTACTCATATATGTAACTATGTTTTTGTTACGGTCTATATATTATTAGGTTTAAACATAATAGACCGTATCAAACAAATTTGAACATTGAAAATCATACATATATATATATATACTAATTCTCAATTGAGACCTGTCTCCATTGAGACCAAATATTATATGAGACTGCTACTGATTGAATTTGTCGTTGGTGAGCTTTAAACCCGCCGATTTCCTTGATTGAATTTGTCGTTGGTGAAATTGACCAAGGAAATGATCAAGGAAATTGACCGAAAGATCAAGCAAATTGAACGAAAGATCAAATTAACTGAAAAATCAAGGCAAAACAAAAATACTCAAGCATATTGATTGAAAGATCAAACAAACTGACTAAAAGATCAAGCAGAAACAGTAAATGCTCATTCCCATGCTCTTGGTCTCCACAAGGACAGGTCTCACCCAAGACTTTCTCATATATATATATATATATATATAAGTGTGTAAAACTATCTGATTTTGCAAATCAATTAGGCTAAAATGGATCCGATTCCCCTGCACGGTCCAGCAGAAGTGTTGATAAACTCGCAAATGGAAACGGGTGACTTTCCTCAACAGGTAATTTTGCGGAATCTGAATTTACTGTCATTCATGAAACCACTCACACTCAAAGATTATTATTGTACAAAAACATGTCAAAAGTAATTCACATTTTTTTCTGGATTTTGTACGTGTTGTAGGAAATCGTTGGTGTATTCAACAAAAATTGTATGATTAGCTACTCTTCATACCGAAACATTTTCCCAATTTGGGCTCTTGGGGATTACCTCAACAAAGTATTGATGGATGAAAAGCAAGGCTGCTTATCGTAGAAACAAGAAACCAATGGCATCCAAAATTGTGGTTTAATTAGATAAGAAGATTAGGCAACTGTGTGCATTGACTTTTAAAGCATCAAACCTTGATTGATTCATAATGATATTCGTTAGATGATATGCAACCTTCGTAAGATGATCCATGATCTCATTCATAAATATTTTCGTAAGATTATATTGAAATTCCGTGCTTACTAAGATCTATACTATCGTGTCAAGTTTTAATTCAAAAGGCAGCGAAATTAAAACTAAGTGCGGAAAGTAAAAAGACACGATATGATCACCCAGTTCAGTGCAAAGCACCTACGTCTGGGGGGCCGTAGCCCGTGTTAAGATCCTTCACTAGATGCAATAAATATTTTCCTAATCTATTACAGACTAGTGGCTACTCTAGCAAGCCTATCACACTACCAATTCTTTCTGATAGCTGTTACAGTGATTACCTTCTTTTCCACGAAGGTGCGGCAAGATCTTGAACACCCGAGCTTCAACACACGTCACAAGTGTGAGTTTGTTATGAAAACCTCGGACCTGCGTCGCCTCTATTGCTCAAAAGATTAATCCTGGTAAACAGAATTTTTGCGGTGAAAAACTAGCTTGAGCACGCAACTGATGTCCTTCTTTTATAGCTCATTGTCGTGGAAAAACTACCTTTTTCACGGCTCTTGATTCCTTCCTTCAATAGACTTCTATTCCAAATCTAAACCTTGAAGAAAAGGAATCCTTGAATGTCTAAACCTTTAATAAATGGAAAACCCAACTGCACGAATATTCCATTCTGATATCTGTAAAACACGTTTTAGACATCAATTAGGACTGTAGTTTCCATAAACGATCCACGCAATATTTCCTTCCTTCTTTCAAACCTGCGCTGGAAACCAGAAAATATTATATCTTTTTCTGCCAACCAAAGTCATGTTGCAACATGACATTCCACAAAGCAGCCAACAAAAACTGGATCTTACAATCTCCCCCTTTGGCAATTTGTGGACCCAATACTGTAAAAGCTTTTACTGAAAGACTCCAAGAAAACCATAAGCTTCTACTTCATGAATCCAAAAAAAAAACTTGACAGAAAAAGAATAGAATCACCAATAAACTACAGTCACCAAAGAATCACAGTCACAACATTCACAGTCACAAATATCTCTCCCCCTGAGGCCATAAAATGCCAAAGGACCCGAAACAAAATCCAAAGTACCAAAACAAAACAGGGACGGGAGAAAAGAGACATAAAAATCACTGAGCATCATCCTCAGAATCAGAAAGAACTTTGCCTCTTCTCCAGGCAGGAGTGACTGGAACCTTGGGCTTCTTAGCTCGAGGCTGCTTCACAGGGCCAGAAGAACTAGCTCTCTTAGAAGAGCTGGAGGGAGCAGGAACAGATGGTTCAGACGCAAGTGGAGCAGACGGTGCACCCTTCTAAGTCTCATTGGCAATTGCAGCCAGAATCTGTGCCTTAGCATCCTGAGCCTTCTTCAACATCTCACTGTGAAATACAATTTGATCCATATGCAGCTGGATCTTCTTCTCAGCAGCCCGTAACTCGAACTGGTTAGACATGACCACATCTCCTGACATAACCTCCTGATCCCAGGGAAGATCCAACACTGCTCTATCTAGTGATTTGGCAGTAAAACCAAATTTCCCAGCAAGTTGCATACCATCCATATCTGCTTCAAATCCTTCGGCCACCAGAAAAGCAGTAATCAGACAGGGATGAGGAAGAGCCTCAGTGCATCTGGAAGCATCAAGAGCCCCAACAATTCTCTTTAATACATACTCCCCAAGATTAACCTCACAGCCTGACCCAATGCCAAAGAGCAGTTCTGCCTGATCTAGAGTCAAGGTAGTGGTGTTGGTTGTTTGCATCCAGCAGTTAATAAGGACCTTGAATAGCAACCAGAATCTCAAGGTGAGAGAGCTAGTCGGCACATAACCAGAAGGCCAGGAACCAAGCTTTCCAAATGTCAATGCTCTGGCCAACACATTGTTATCAATCTTGTAATCCCTTGGATAGACCAAATCAGATTCCTCTAGCAGTTTGATACCCAAGACTGAATTCAGCTTCTCTGGAGTGAGTTCAACAATTCTCCCCCTGAAGTACAGCTTGCCTGACCAATCACTTCCAACTATCAATGTGCCCCTCTGAAGATTGCTGTAGAATTCCAGAACCATTTCAGGATCATACTCCTTAAACACAGTGGCTGCTTGAACATAGCCAATTTGTCCCAGAAATGTGTCAAATCCACTCTCAGCACACTTCTTGATGTCCAGCACTTTTTCAACAAAGAATCCCCTTGAACTCAGAAGATCATAGTGTAGGCTGACTGTCATAGAGTAGAACTTCTCAGAGTGAGCCAGGGACAACATCCTAGCATTAAGTATCTCACCATCTTCAGGGGCATCCTCCTTCCCAGGTGTAGCTTCAAGATCAACATCTGGATCCTCCAGATTTGCATAATTCTCTGCATCATGCGCCTGACCAACATCAGAATCCTCCAGACTTGCATAGTCCTCCTCAGCTGGTGCCTGATATGGAGAAGGCATGTCCTGCTTAGTATTGGTATTCTCCAAGTGAATTGGAGAGTCTGGAACAATAAGTTTAATGGGACTGAGTTAAGGTGAGATAGGAACATTGTCAGCTGTAGATGGACTGCCTTTATCCTCACCCAAAGGCTTGTCATCATGGACTGGAGACACTGGAGATACTGGAGATGAGTGTTTTCCCGAGCTTGAGATCTGCTCTTTCTTCTCAGTGGCAAGGACAGCAGTGGCAGAAGTCCTTCCAGCTATTCTCTTTGATCTCCGAGAGTAGTGCAGAGGTGCAGGAGTAGTCTTTGAGTCCAGAGCGGGAGCTGACCATTTGTTGAACTTCTTCTGGTGGTATCTGACATCCACTCTTTGCTTTAAGGATAGAAACATAGCACTCTCTGATGAGCCATTCATGGAAAACTTCTTAGCTACCCTGGGTTTAAGCTTGTTCAAGCTTCTGAGTTTTGAAATAGGGAGAGGAACCTCTGTATGCGACACAGATCTGCTGGACTGACTGTGTTCATTCTCCTTTGACTGGGATCCCTGATCATCATGATCATCAATGGGTGCTACAGTTGGCATCTCCGCAGGAGCCGTGAAAGGACCCTGGATCTCATCATCATTACCATCCTCCTGGTCTTCAAGAACGGCAGTCTTGGTTTGTTCCTCAGACTCTACTATTTCAGTTTTCTGTGAAGGACTGGGAGAATCTAGTGTTGCAACATGAGCAGGATGCTGGAGACTTGGAAGATCTTTGTCAGCCAGAGAAGATGTATCAGCAGAAACCCCCTCAGGTAACACTAGTTTCCTCAAACTTTGCAGAATATCAGCAATATGACGCTCATCCTCCTTGTCCTCCTCATCATCAGAAAAAGGCTCAAAACAGTCCTCAAGTTCTAGTCCATCAGGTAAAAACAACACTGTTCCAGTCCCACCATACCTAAGATAGTCTGATGCTGCAACTGGACCTGGATAAAAGCCTCCTGGAACTACATCAAGTTTCCCAGCCGCTGTAACTCTAATGCCCTCTTGTTCATCAGCAGAAGCAGGACACCTGAAGGCTGTCAAGGATTGGGAAGAAGAATCATCCTCACAATAAGAGATAGCTTGTGGAAAATTTGTGAAATGCTGTGTCCTTCTCCCATCAGTCCATATCCTCCCACCAGTCTTTTTGGTTCTCCTGGAGACCACTTTTGTAGGAGTTGAAGCATCAGAGGGAGCAACAGAGGAGACTCCAGTAGAGGTGGCAGGAGATGAAATGACACCAGGTCCATGGATTGTATCATAGACAGTAGGAACTGACACCTCCTGGACTTGTGGTGCTGGAGTTGCAGGCGCCTGTCTTCTTAGTTTGAGCCGCTGCCCCAAGGTCAAGTGATCCAGGGGATCAACAAAATCAGCACACAAGGCACTAATAGATCTAGAACTTCCAAGCTTGCCCTCCTGTGTACCTGAGTCATCCAAGACTATAGGAGTATCACTGGTATTTGTAAAAACAGACTTCAGTTTGGTGTTGGATCTTGTGTGATAAGGCCTTTTTCTCACATAGGGAACCTTTGTGTGTGGTGTCCTTTTAGGAGGCTCAGAACTGTCATCTCTGTTCTGTTCTCCAGCCATTGAGGAGCCTCTTGTTGAATACCTGGAATTAGAAAAAGAGGGCCTCAGGTAAGGATTTGTTTTGGGTTCAGGCCTCACAAAAGTTGGTTTATAAAGATCAGAGGTTATAATCACATCAGTCTTAGGGGGTTTTGGCCTCATTTTGCCATCAAATGAGCATCTGTCAGGATTATTTCTACTTCCCAAAGTATCATGCAGATAATTATCTAAACCCTTAGCATATTCCCAAATTCTTAACCTCTGATGATATTCCCTGATTTTAATTTCATCCCTCGAACCAGGAGCAGGTACAAAATTCTCTAGAATCACATCCAGGGCAGGGGATGGGGGTGAATCAGGCAAGGGATTCACAAAACCAACAACATTAGCCTTGGGCTCAATCAATCCAGTACAGGTATCCCATAACCCCTTAGCCCAGAGAGTGTCAAAAACTCCCCCTAGATCTGTCAATACTTGTCCTTCAAACCCCACACTTAACCGATCACTCTCGCGAAAATACATGATTCTAAACAATCAATTAACTCGGCAAATCGGAGATAAACAGCAGAGAAACCCTAGCATGCAACTCAAGAATCCAAGGCAGTGAATAGATCGAGAAACCCAGGAATATACCTTAATACAGAGCTGCGGATTCCGATTATGGCAGTAAGAGAATACGCTGCTGAAGAAGCCTGAAATCGATTGCGAGTAATTTCACGATGGGGAGAGAACGATTCTGATGTTGCAATAGGAATATGTAGGGATTTTTGCTTGGGCGCGAATAATAGAATAGAAAATAACACTTTTTCCGCCTTTTTACGCAAAAATTTAAGGCAGCCCAACGGAAAAATAACACATAAATCTTGTAGGCCCCAGCTGTCCCCTACTAACACGCGCCATCCTTCATTACTCGCACCTTATTTCTCCATGTTGCAACATGACATGCAACCTCCATCCTTAACCATATTTTTGGTATTTTCTGATTTTTGTAAAATGGAAATACAAAATTCAAAATAACAACTATACAAGTGAGGTAGACTTCAGTACCTCAGATAGTACACACCCCAAGATGTTGTCTCAGGGTTTCAAACGTTGATGCATCCAAAGGCTTAGTGAAGATATCTGCAAATTGGCTCTCAGTAGGCACATGCTTGAGTTCTACTTCCTTTCGTTCAACTAAGTCTCGGATAAAGTGATGTCTGATATCTATGTGTTTGGTTCTGTTGTGCTGGACGGGGTTCTTAGAGATATCAATTGCAGATTTATCGTCACGCAGAATAGTAAGACTTCCAAGTTTAATACCATAGTCTCGGAGCATCTGTTTCATCCATATCAACTGAGTACAACAACTCCCTGCAGCTAAATATTCTGCCTCAGCAGTAGATAAAGAAATTGAGTTCTGCTTCTTACTATTCCAAGACACCAAGTTCTGCCCAAGAAAAAAACAACCTCCAGTTGTACTTTTTCGATCATTGGCATTTCCAGCCCAGTCAGAGTCACTGTATCCATACACCTGACAGCTTGTTTCCTTAGAAAACCAGATGCCATAATCAGCAGTGCCATAAATGTATCTAATGATTCTCTTCACTGTAGATACATGAGATTCCTTAGGTGCAGCTTGAAATCGGGCACATATTCCAACACTTAGAGAAATATCAGGCCTGCTAGCTGTCAGATACAAGAGGCTTCCAATCATACTCTGATATAGTTTAGTATCAACAGGCACACCCTTTTCATCCTTAGTTAACTTCTCAGTTGTAGACATGGGAGTTCGTATTGCCTTTGCATCTCCAAGGCCAAACTTCTTGACCAGGTTCAAAGCATATTTTGTTTGGTTGATAAACAACCCATCATCACCTTGTTTGACTTGTAATCCTAGAAAATAGGAGAGTTCACCCACCATGCTCATTTCAAACTCGGATGTCATCAACGAGACAAATTCATTTACAAGATCTGTGGAAGTTGAGCCAAATACAATGTCATCCACATAAATCTGAGCTATTAAGATTTCTGTCCCTTGAGAATACATAAACATGGTTCTATCAACTCCCCCTCGAATATAGCCCTTGTTAAGCAAAAATTGAGTTAGTCTGTCATACTAGGCTCTTGGTGCTTGTTTGAGACCATATAGAGCTTTCTTGAGTTTAAACACATGATTGGGAAAGTGAGGATCTTCAAAACCCTTAGGCTGCTCAACATATACCTCTTCATTAACAATGCTATTTAGAAAAGCACTCTTAACATCCATCTGATGGAGCTTAAAGTTCAGCACACATGACATAGCTAAGAGAATTCGGACAGATTCAAGTCTTGCAACAAGGGCAAACGTTTCATCAAAATCCACTCTTTCAACCTGTGTATATCCCTGAGCAACAAGTCTAGCTTTGTTTCTGGTTACTGTTCCGTCTCCATCAGATTTATTCTTGAAGATCCATTTTGTACCAATAACATTAATTCCTTGCGGACGTGCAACTAATTCCCATACATCATTTCGTTCAAACTGACTCAGTTCTTCCTGCATAGCTGAAATCCAGTATTCATCCAATAAGGCTTCCTTATGATTCTTTGGCTCGATCAAAGACAGAAAGCATTGCAGTACATGACAGCTTCCATGGTGCATTTGAGCATAATTCGTAGGTGGCAGTCCTCGTGGATTTTTCTGTCTGGGAGTAGGTCCTGTGTTTGCCCGTGTCACTTCTTCATCAGATTCATCAGATGTGTCAGAATTATTCTCAGTGATTGGGTGACTAGGTTCATCCAAAGACGATGTTGGTGATACACTAGGATTTGCTGAGTTTGTTTGTTCAACGTCAGTGGACTTAGAAATTTGGCCATCTCCTGGAGTCAGAAGTGATGTTGCAACATGAGAACCGGTGCTAGGTTGTTTAGGAGATGGATTCTTTTGACCTTTACTACTCTGGGTTGAAGTTTTCTGCAGTAACTCCCCATCGTCAATATCTTCTGAAATTCTATCGGGCACATCCTTAACTACCACATTGATAGATGCCATAATAATCCCAGTGCGTTTGTTAAACACCCTGTAGGCTCTGCTGGTCAAAGCATAACCAAGAAACACACCTTTGTCTGATTTTGACTCAAATTTTCCCAGCTTTTCTCTATCTCTGAGAATATAACATTCTGCACCAAATACATGAAAGTGTGCCACACTAGGTTTCTTCCCTTTCCAGATCTCATATGCCGTTTTCTCTGTCCACGGTCTTAGGTACACCCGATTTATGACATAGCTTGCAGTCTTAACAGCTTCGCCCCACCAGCATTTTTGCACATCATACTCAGCTAGCATAGTCCGAGCCATCTCTTGTATGGTTCTATTTTTACGTTCAACAATCTCATTCATCGGTGGAGAAAATGGTGGTGAAAAAATGTGATTAATCCCATTTGTAGAGCAAAATTCAATCATAGCTGCATTCTTGAATTCTCCTCCATTGTCTGTTTGAATGCTAAAAACTCTCTGGTTTGCACTTGCCTTTTCAGTGTTTAGACGAAGTACAAGATCTCTGATAAAGCTCACTGCCTCTGATTTCTCTGTCAATAACTCAACCCAAGAGAATCTAGAGAAGTCATCAACACATACAAAGATGAATCTCTTTCCAGACACACTAGATATATTAATTGGCCCCATTAAATCCATATGAAGTAATTCCAAGTTCTGGGACGTAGTGATGTCATTAATGGCAGGATGAGATGCCTTTGTCTGTTTTCCCTCTTTGCATGGACCACAGATCATATCCTTCTGATAGATGATTTGGGGCAGTCCTCGAATAGCCTCAATCCTCGATGCTTTACTTAGTGCTTTAGTGTTTGCATGTCCCAATCTGCGATGCCACAAGCTTGAGTTGTCACTCTTAGCACTCAGACATGTAATTAAGGGTTCCAATATGTAACAGTTGTCAGATGATCTTCTCCCAGTGAGCACTCCGCTAGAGCCTTGCTTGACTGTACATAAGGATTCATTAAAGTGAACTGTCATCTGATGATCACACAGATGGCTGATACTGATCAGGTTAGCTTTGAGGTCCTCTACCAGCAATACATCATATAACACAGGAAAGTCTTGGATCTTGAGCTCTCCTTTTCCAATAACTTTACTAATTTTGCCATCTCCAAATTGTACTGTACCAATCCATGGTACCATGTTGCTCAACAGATCTGGAGATCCAGTCATGTGCCTCGAGCACCCACTGTCAAAATACCAAGTGTTCCTGGCATACACACTATAGCAGGTATGAACTACAAGACAATTTAGTGAAGATTTTGGTATCCATACCTTTCTGGTGAGTTTCTTCTGCTGCTCAGGTTCCATGTTGCAACATGAGGAAAACTGTTTGCCTCGCATAATATCTCTCAGCAGCTTCATACACTGATGGTCGTCATGTCCCTGCCGCATACAATAGTCACAACACCTGGGAGGAGTTTTCCTAGTTACTACTCCGGAGGCAACTTCCATCTCTAGAACTGGTACATATTTAGACTTGTTACTTCTGTTGAATCTTTGACTGGTAGGTACTTGATTCCTAGCTGGCACAAACACAGTCTTCCTCATCTGAGAATTCGATACCTTGCTGTTAAATCCCATACCATGCCTATTTCCAGCATCTTTGCCCATTACCAGGAGATCATTTAAGTTTGCAGTTCCCCTGTTAAGTTTCTGAAAAGTTTCTTCTGCTTCCTCAGCCCTAGCAGTTACAGATCTCAACTTCTTCCCCGGATTATCACAATCAATAGCTCTGGCCTTAGCCTTTTCTTCAGCATTCACTGCTCTGGAAGTCATAATTTCCAGCTTCTTGATTAGAATTTCAGAGGCTACTTCAGCATCCTTAGCTCTCTTAGTCATTGTCTCCAGCTTCTTTGTTTTCTCCACATCATCCATAGGTTTCTTTCCTTCTGAGATTTCATATTTCTTTAACGGATCAGCAAGCAACCCTTCAGCTTTCTCAGCTCTTTTTGTCATGGATTTAAGACTCAAAGTCAACTCCTCAATTTCATGCTCCTCAACCAGTGAATCATTCACTAAGGTGTTGACCTTTACTTTCAGAGACTCAACTTCTTCAGCAAGTTTTAAGGCTTCAGTACCTTCACTTTGACCATCCTTCAGACTTTTGATTAATTCAACAGATTTTTCTCATTCCTTGTACAGATCATCATATGCACTCTGGATATCAGTACTCTCTGACTCATCTGGAACTGGTAATGATTCCACAACTCTAACTCTAAAGGATACATGCTTCTCTAGCTGAATCTCATCTTCATCATCACTCCAGGTTTCACCAGAAGCTACAAATGCCTTTGGTTGACTCAGGAAATTTCCACACTGATAGGCAAGATGTCCATAACCGCCACATTCTTTACACTGAGGTTTTCCATCATGCTTTGTACCTTCAGGACCTCTAGGTAAATCATCAACAGATCTGAGTCTGTTCTAAGTGGTATCACTTCCTTGATAGTTTTTGAAATTGTTCTGTGAATCTGTAGGCTGAGCTCCTTGACCTTGATATGGCTGAGTTCCCTGATTCTGAAAAGACTGAGCTCCTTGTTTTTTAACAGCCTGAACTTGATTCAATTGTGCATGTCCATCCTGTGGACCTGGGAACCCTCTAGCTTGTCCCTGAGTACCATGATTATGAGCAGCTTGATTTCCTCTTCCTTGATTCCCAGAATAGCCTCTGCCTTGATTTCCTCTCATGAATCTCCCAAAGTTCCTAGCCAGCAAAGCAATTTCATCTGACTCAGAATTATCCATCTCCTCCAACTTTCCTTTCCCTTTAGATGTTGTAACATGAAAGGACAGTGCCTTTTTATCCTTGTTTCTGTCAGTGTGCATCTCAGAAGTCTTCATAAATCCCATTAACTCATCTAGAGTGATTCCATCAAGTTGAGCATTAATTTCCAGATTCATCACTAATCCTAGAAATCTTTCTTGCGGTGATCTCTTCACCTTGTCTAGAATTTGATCCTCAGTGTACCTTTCTCCAAACTGATGAGCTCTGTGAATCAAGTCCTTCAATCTGGTACTGAACTCATCCACAGTTTCATGCTCCATCATCTCCAATCTCTCAAATTCAGACTTAATCAAGCCAAGTTTGATCTTCCTGACAGGTCTTGATCCTTCATTCTCATTCTCAAGGGCTTCCCAGGCGGCTTTTGCAGTGGTACACCCCGAGATGATTCTGAACTGGTCATCTTTTACCCCATTATACAGAGCACCCAAAACCTTACTGTTAAGCCTCTTCATTGCCTTCTCTGCGTCTGTCCAAGGAGCAGGTTTGGGAATAATTTCACCAGCTGGATTTGTTGTGGTAGGTGGACTGTAACCAATTTCTATCATATTCCAAGCATCATCATCAAGTTGGTCTATGAATATGCGCATGCGCGTCTTCCAGTCCGGGTATCCTCTATCAATCAGTAGAGGAGCTCTTGTGATGGATCCTCCTTCTTTGGCCATAGTAAGCGGATCGGTCACTCACCTCGCAAGAGGATTAAAAGAGTGATTAAACTCTGATACCAAATGAAAATCCGTGCTTACTAAGATCTATACTATCGTGTCAAGTTTTAATTCAAAAGGCAGCGAAATTAAAACTAAGTGCGGAAAGTAAAAAGACACGATATGATCACTCAGTTCAGTGCAAAGCACCTACGTCTGGGGGGCCGTAGCCCATGTTAAGATCCTTCACTAGATGCAATAAATATTTTCCTAATCTATTACAGACTAGTGGCTACTCTAGCAAGCCTATCACACTACCAATTCTTTCTGATAGCTGTTACAGTGATTACCTTCTTTTCCACGAAGGTGCGGCAAGATCTTGAACACCCGAGCTTCAACACACGTCCCAAGTGTGAGTTTGTTATGAAAACCTCGGACCTGCGTCGCCTCTATTGCTCAAAAGATTAATCCTGGTAAACAGAATTTTTGCGGTGAAAAACTAGCTTGAGCACGCAACTGATGTCCTTCTTTTATAGCTCATTGCCGTGGAAAAACTACCTTTTTCACGGCTCTTGATTCCTTCCTTCAATAGACTTCTATTCCAAATCTAAACCTTGAAGAAAAGGAATCCTTGAATGTCTAAACCTTTAATAAATGGAAAACCCAACTGCACGAATATTCCATTCTGATATCATCTTCAAAACACGTTTTAGACATCAATTAAGACTGTAGTTTCCATAAACGATCCACGTAATATTTCCTTCCTTCTTTCAAACCTGCGCTGGAAACCAGAAAATATTCTATATTTTTCTGCCAACCAAAGTCATGTTGCAACATGACATTCCACAAAGCAGCCAACAAAAACTGGATCTTACATATATGCAGTTTAATTACTGACGAATATAATTAATTATGAAAAGATCATGGATATTCTAGCTCATCATATGGCTAGGTAAAGCCTATAAAACTGACTTCAACAGTATCTTCTTGCGTGCCTCAGACATGTGCTCTCAGTCTAGCCGTCAATTAATTTACATATACAGTCCTTCAAGTTTTGAAAAGTACTATTTTATCGCTTACAATCTTTGTGGGCAATTGTTTTTTAAAGGTAAACCATTAAAGATGGAGGGAATTTTATTTGGCTTCCCTAAACCTTCAAGATAAATAGAAAAGCATAGGAGCAAAAGCTCAGTTCAGAATTAATACATTAGAAGGCTCAAAGTCTCATAAAGAGTGACCACTGAAGCAACTTGCTTCCAAAAGAATAGATGATAGCCTATGAATAGATAAATCTAGATACTCCCTCCAAACAGTTTAAGGGGGTACTTGGTTGAAATGGAGGAATGAGAATTGGAATGAGAATGATAATAGGGTATAATGATTATATGGATAATGATTAAAATGTTGTTGTTTGGTTTGCACAAAGGAATGGATAAAAATAGTAAACTATAAGATTGGAGGGCTAAATATAGTACACAACTAGGTAATGAAACTCATAGTTGTCAATTTTGAGGGGTTTGGGTGATTGGCCAATTTTGGGTAATGAAGGTGGGCCCCATATAATCATAACACCCAACCAAACACCCCTAATCTATAATCAAACTCATTACCCACCTCCAAACATCTCAACCAAGCACCCCCAGATGAGCAAAAGAATGAGTTTATAAACACAAGGATCATCAAATATAAAGCTATATGTCATGAAAGATAGCAACAACAAAGCTGAACAGAACCAAGAGTGATTTGTGGATTTGTAACAACTTCAGAGAGCATGAAAGTAGCAATCAACAGCAACATGCAATGGTTGAACATATCTCTTTGAATGCCAGCATGCAGTGGCAGCAGACAAATTGCCTAGAATGGTTGAATTCAAGGAACTCCAACAGCAGTGATGTCTGAACTGGAATACCATAAACTTCTTAATCTGTCAGAAAAAACAAAGATCAGCAGCACAAGTTCTGTATGATTCTAAGAGCAATGGTGCTCATTTGGTCAATCCTAATGTGTCCCTGCACTTTGGAAGGGAGTGAGGTGAAAAACAAAAAATCATAAATGCAGTTATTAATAAGGGTCACTTTAGCAATAACTAGAGCTGTCAATTCGGGTTGGCGTGTCGGGTTTCATGTTCAGATCAGATATGTTCGGGTTGATACGGGTCGGGTTGTTTCGGGCAGAATTTTTTATCGGGTCGTGTCGGGTCACATCGTTTCGAGTTACATTCGTGTCGGGCCCATTTTTCAGGTCGGGTCGGGTTCACAAGGAATTACCTCAGGTCGGGTCGTGTCGTGTTAGACTCGTTTGTCAGGTTGAGTCGGTTAAGTAAAAATATAATCCACAAAACATATATGAGTGAAATAAACTATATTTGTTGGGTCATTATTATTAGTCGGGTTAGTTCGGATCGAAGTGAGTTCAGTTCGACTATAACATACATTTGATACTCTTACCTTCAACAAGTTTGTGGATTAATTGTTGTCTTGTATACTTTATACTTATTTTAAAATTTTAGTCATTATAACTTTTTTTATTTAAAATATATAATAAATGATTAAAAAGTTAACTTTATCAAAAAAACTAAAGTTTGAATATGCTAAGTTGACACCAATTCAGATTTCTATACATACTAACTAATAAAATATTAATATTTACTTGACCTTTTATTGATACTAACTATATTCTGTTTAAATGATCAAATATCAAATCTTATTTGACTCTCTAAGAAAATTAACTATATATAACTTAAATAATCAAATATCAAACCTTTTTTGACTAGTTATAAACACTAACTAAATTCAACTTTACTAAAATTAAGTGGTCTGAAACCAATTGAAATCATGTGAAATGTGGAATTACTTTTTGTTGTTTTTTAAGGTAGCGGAAGAGGTAGAAAAAATATCACATGTGTTGCCCAAAAGTTTTACATATGATGTTGCGGCCCTTTACATATTTTTCGTACATTTTTCACTCAGATCTCTAATTGAAAATACTCACACACATAATTATATCTCATGTTATTTATTTAATAAATATACACCTCAAATTGAATGTCAAACATTTGGTAACTTTGAATTTCTAGGAGTCTTACGTGTTTTAGAAATAAATTTAACTATGTTACAGTTATCATACGGTGTTATAACTCATTATTATCTCCTAATATGACTTCGGTAATGCATATAAAAGTTTTTGTATTTTTTTGAGTTGCGTAAGTACTAGAGTAGAACAAATCGATAGACTATATTAGTGAGTTACAAAGGTTAAACATACTAACATTGATACTTTGTCAATACAATGTAGACAAAAATTTTAATGATGTAATAAGTATAATGTTAGTTGTGAATATGTTAGTTAGAAATCCCTTCAAATGGATTTCGATTTCGGCGTTTCTAAATTTTTTTATTTTTTTCACTCAGGTCCTTTCAAGAAATTGAGAAATGTCGAATTATAAAATTGAGTAGTCCGAAATAAAATTGAACCCGTGTAAAATGTGAAAATATAATTTTAAGGATTTTTTATGTAGCGGAAGAGGCAGAAAAAATATTTACATGTGCTACTCGATAGTTTCATATATACTGTTATGACCCTTTGTAAAAGTTAAGATTTTTTGTATATGTAAGCATATATGTTTTCTTACAAGCCTTGATATGAGATGCTGAATGGTGTAGTGGTAATTCACTTACACTCCAAGGAGAAAGGTCTTGAGTTCAAAGTGGCCAAAGAACCGGTTTCATTCCAATGCTAGGTATAGTTTGAAAATTTTATTTTTCCTTTTATTTTTGTAAAAAGAAACAATATATATCGCTCATGGAATAAAATTTAAAAGTAAACAGTTCATAAAAACAAGAAATTGAACATTATTATTTATTAGTAAATTAGATAGATTGGTTTAATAACAACTAAAAATAAATGGGGGTAAATTAAAATTTAACATTAACTATTTATGAACGATAAACTTGGTTCAATTCATCTTCAAATTTAGGTTATCTTCAAGTCCGTGTTAAGTCAGATTTGGGTAATCTTCATATACGTGTTAGGTCGGGTTCAGTTTCGGGTCATTTTCAGGTTCGGGTTAGATCGGATTCGGAATAGATCGGGTTCGGGTTTAGGTCGGGTTTGGCTCAACATTTATCGGTTAAAATTAATTGTTGGGTTGTTGTCGGGTCGGGTTGGGTCGGGTTCAACCTAATAATTTCCGGGTTACAATCGGGTTACGTGTCAGATCGGATTGGGTTTGTCGTGTCGGGTTTGTCGGGTTCGGGTTGGGCTTGACATCTCTAGCAACAACATATACTACCTTCTCTATAGGTATGTATCAATGAACATTGTTTTTGCAAATAAATGCACCTCATCAGCTAGTTGGAAAAGTTTCCAATCGGCAATAATTGGATTAACCACACATGAGATAGCATTCAAACAATCAGATTCAATGGTAATAATAATAATCACCTCCATTTTATACAATTTTTATTTTTATTATATATATGTACATTTTTATTTTTCTAAAAAACTTAATATAAAATATTATTTATATAATGAATTATAATAAAGGAACCATTCAAAGTTAGAAATTCTTTATAATCTAAAATCCATAATATTTTGTGTTTAAGGTTATAATTAATTCATAATTATTTATTTTTTATCAGCCAATCTGATTAATTACACCTACAAATTATTTTTATTCACATATAATAGTATTAAAATCATAATTTTGCATTATACTAGTTGAACATAGCGTCTAATTTCAAGGACTAATTTTAATTAAAACCAAAACGTTTTGTTCATTTTAAAATATTTGAAAGTGATGTTTATCTTGTAGTGGACAGCTTTTCATTACTTCATTTTTTCTAAGATATGAAAAAATATATGATGTAGAATTTAGTTTACATTATGTGGATTTGTGTTAAGCTTACGGCTTTGATGTGTATTCAAACACATTTTTATTGCGTACTTTCTTCCTGCTACTGGAGTTATTTCTTGGTGAAATGAAATGAACTAAAATAAATTAAAATACATTTATCTGAACTGAAAATTATAAAATATACTGAACTGAATTGAAAAAAATTAAAATATATTTAACTGAACTAATACAAATTTAAATATATTTAAAATTTATCATATATTATTGTAATTTATAGTAAAGAAGTAACTTATATATTATAGAAACTGAACTATATAATACTCTGGAAAACATGTCCTAAGTATAAAGATTAGTTATTATATATGCTATAAAAAACCTACACATCTTGTAAATGACACGGACGGGAGAGTTGAATACATGTAACATAGACCAATCATTTTATTTATTTTTTGAAAAACAGTAACCAATCATTAGGCTACAATGAAGAGGTTTTCCAAAAATAAATAAATAAGTAATCAAAATATTAAATAGTGCACTCTTAATTTAAATAGGAGTATCATGCAAGATATTATTATCTACACTTATAGAGCACTCTATTTTTTAATTAAAAAATATTTTATACACATTTTTAATACATAATGATCAATATTAGTAAGAGATTCCCGGTTGCTTGATCTATCACTTTTAATCAACGAGTAATTCTCCTATGAGGCAGCCTCACCCATGAGGCAAGGCCAAATAAGAGAAATTTCATTACTTTCACCTCATCATACCTCACTATAACCTCATCGAACCTCGACGCCAACTCGTCAAACCTCGGTGTCAATTCATAAACCGTGTCACCTCATTAAAACCTCGGTGCCAATTCAACAAATCTCACCAAAAATAAGGTTTACTTGGTCCTGCCTCAGCCTCACCCAAGAATTGGTCTTAATCAACCATGCATAGTCAAAGGTTTACAAAGAATATGCATGTGTTCTATAAGCCAACTTATCACTATAACAGTTGACCAAAAACCAAGAAACTCACTATAACAGATCCACAGTTTGAGAAAAGGAAGGAATTCATCTATACAATGCAATCAATCTGGTGGTACGGGCTGGTACTACTCATTACTTTGGCGGTTGTGATCATCAGTAGTGGCCGGAAACGCCGTGGAAAGTCGAGACCGCCGCTGCCTCCGGGGCCAAAGCCGTGGCCGATTGTCGGAAACATATTTCAGCTGGGATTCTCCGCCAATGAATCCCTTGCTAAGCTGTCAGCTAAGCACGGCCCTATAATGACCCTGTGGCTCGGCTCCCTGTGCACGGTGGTGATCTCCTCCAGCGCCGCCGCCAGGGAGATGTTCAAGAATCACGACGTCGCCCTCGCCGGAAGAAAACTCTACGAAGCCGGAAGAGGGGATTTCGGGAACGAAGGGTCCCTCATAACATCACAGTACGGACCCCACTGGCGCATGCTGCGACGGCTGTGCACGCTGGAGTTCTTCGTGACCAGCCGGGTTGATGCGACGAGCCCGGTTCGGGCTAAATGCTTCGACCAAATGGTCAAGTTCATCGGAGAAGCCGGCGGTTCGGGTACTCAGACGGTGGATGTAGGGTGGTTCTTTTTTCTGATGTCGTTTAATCTGATTGGAAATCTCATGTTCTCCAAGGATCTTCTGGACCCGAGCTCTGAAAGGGGCGCCGAGTTCTTCTACCATGCAAAGAAAGTGATGGAGTTCGCCGGAAAGCCTAACGTTGCTGATTTTCTGCCGGCGCTGAAAAGGTTTGATCTTCAGGGGTTGAGGAAGAAGACGCAGTTTCATGTGAACAAAGCGTTTGATATCGCTGGGTCGTATTTGAATGAGCGGATGCAGAAAACGGCCGGATCAGGAAGAAGAAGAGATTATGTGGACATTTTGTTGCAGTACCGCGGTGACAATGTCGAAGGACCTCCCGTTTTGTCTTCCAGAACTATCAACGTTATTGTTTTTGTAAGCATTCATCATCTTCATCCCTTTTTATCTTTCGTTGAATTTCATTACTACAATTCACCATATATATACATGAATCATATTAATAAGTTCAGATCAATGAACACGGTTAATTAACTTGTTAAATGCATTCTATTACTTTATTACTTTTATAAGCTATGTTACTCACACTTGGTTTTAGTGGCGTGTGTGATCTGGGATCCGACATGCCAACATGTAATTTTCAGTTTTAGCAGATACAGCGATCTAGTTAATCGAGTGTCTTGACTTAGTGATCTACAGTATCCTAAAACCATTCTAATACTGCTTTATTTTATAAATAATTAATGAAAATTTTGGTTTACTTTCATATATATCCTATATGTATGTATAATATGTAGAATTCAAGAATGTTATATTATATAATGTAATTCCATGCAAAATTTACTTATTATCATGATCCAATATTCTAATACTCACTCTGTCGGAGATTAAATTTTACAATTTTATTTTGACAAAGGTTACTAATTTATTAACTTTATTTTTCAAGGAAATGTTTACGGCCGGGACGGACACTACTACCAGTACATTGGAGTGGGCCATGGCCGAGCTACTGCGCAGTCCCAAGATCATGAGGAAAGTCCAAGCTGAATTAAGAAGCGTGATTTCCCCAGGGAGGAATCTGGAGGAAAACGATCTAGAAAACCTCCCATATCTGAAAGCAGTGGTAAAAGAGACGCTGAGGCTGCATCCACCACTTCCATTTCTCGTCCCTCGCATGGCCATGGAAACCTGCAACTTTCTAGGCTATCGTATCCCTAAAGAAACCCAGATTCTGGTTAATGTTTGGGCCATCGGGCGAGACCCGGACCTGTGGAAAAGATCGTCGGAGTTTGTGCCGGAGAGGTTCCTCGACGGTGATGCAGTGGACTTTAAGGGCCATCATTTTGAGTACTACTTGCCGTTCGGCTCCGGCCGCCGGATGTGCCCGGCGGTCCCCCTCGCTGCCCGTGTTCTGCCAATGGCGTTAGGATCTGTCCTGCACTTGTTTGATTGGGCCCTACCTGATGGTGCCCGGCCGGAGGAGATAGACATGGGAGAGAGGATGGGGATTACCCTTAGAAAAGCTGTCCCTTTGAAGGCTATACCCACACCATATATTTTCCACAACCTTTGAAAGATGCGGTCATATATAAAACTTATTTTTTTCAGAAGAATGTGCTTTTAAAAAAAATAAGAAAAATAATTGGTTTTCTTTAATCAAATTGTACATGTATGCTGATGTTTGTCCATAATAAAGATGTTCCAACGGTTCTACATAAATTGTACATGCTTTAAATTGAACATGACTTTTACTTTGGACTGATAAATTATTTAATTAATCATATTTTTAATTATGTATACTTAAATTAATAGAATTTTGAAACTTGTTCTGAGTTGATCTTCTCAATTTCAATTTTTTTTTTTACATATTAATTAAACATGATTATTTAGTGTATTATTGTTGATTTTCTAATCATTACATGTTTTGTGCTAATCTTCTTGTTTTCAAACCTGATCTTTTACTTATTAAACTTTTGAGACCATTTAAATTGAGCATTTGTATTAAAAAAAATTAATCGAGTGACTAAGTTATAAGTTCAACTTTACAAAGGTATAGTATATAGAAAGTAACACAAAGTCAGCTAGTAAAAAGGTATAGTACTCCCTCTGTGTCAGCTAGTTCAAGCTGCACATATCCCTATTCATTTAGTCAAAAAGTGAGTATTTTTAACGTTTAAATTGAAGTAGTATTATTAATCAAATATGATCATATGAGATATTATTGGATTTGTTGTAATGTTTATTTTCATAATATCAAAACTTCATCATACATAACTATACACATATAAAGATATTGATGGTCAAAAATATCTGTGTTTAATCTAAAACTAATCAAAAATTGCAACTTGAATTATCCGAACAATTAAGAAACTATTCCGTTGAGTATTAAATGCACGGTTGTAATGGATATCTCATAATTGTTTACTTTCTAATAGGGTGCTGCATTTGGTAGCTGGTGCTGGAAGGTGTTGGAGCGTGCTGGAAGGTGTTGGAGGGTGCTGGAGGGTGTTGAAATTAAATTAAAATTGTATAATTATGATGTACATAATTATGAAACTATATATTTGAAGAATGATTAATTCGTACAAAACATATTGAAACTAATTCTAAACAAAAATCATTCTTTTTTTAAAAAAAAAAAATTCAATCATTCATGTCTGTGAATAGTGACAAGTGCTGGAGGGTGCTGGATGGTGCTGGAGGTGCTGGAAATAAGTTGAACTGGACATGCCCTAGTGGCTAGCAATAATCATTTTCATTATAAAAAAAAATCAACAATATTGGACATTTCTGTATGAAATAAGTCTGCTGGCTGTGTGCATGGTATTTTCGCCGCAACCGGAAGGGGGAGAGACACCACGGTGGACGAGGGCCAGATCACCATGATCACCACCACCACTAAGGCGGAGGTCGTCATTGTCGGCGCAGGCGTATCCGGTGCAGCTCTCGCTTACACTCTCGGCAAAGATGGACGCCAAGTGCATGTGATCGAGTGGCATTTGACGGAGCCTGACCGAATAGTCGGGGAGCTTCTCCAACCTGGTGGTTACCTGAAATTAATAGAACTAGGGCTCGAAAACTGCGTCTAGGGAATCGATATTGCTCAGCGAGTCTTCGGCTATGCTCTCTTCAAGGATGGTAAAAGGACTCTTCTATCATATTCTCTGGAAAGATTTCACCCTGATGTCGCCGGAAGAAGCTTTCACAATGGCCGGTTCGTTCAGCGGCTGCGCGAGAAGGCGGCAGCTCTTCCGAACGTCCACCTAGTGCAAGGAACCGTGACTTCTCTCCTCGAAGAAAAGGGAGCCATTAGAGGCGCGCGTTACAAGACGAAACGTGGCGAAGAGCTGTGTGCTTATGAACCTCTAACCGTCGTATGCGACGGCTGCTATTCAAGCCTGAGACGGTCCATCTGCGAGCCGAATGTCGACGTGCCTTCGTGTTTCGTCGGTTTGGTGCTGGAGAAGTGTAGCCTTCCATTCGCGAACCACGGCCATGTCGTCCTCGCAGACCCGTCACCGATACTGTTCTATCCAATCAGCAGCACTGAGGTCCGGTGCCTTGTTGATCACGTGCCTGGCGAGAGGGTGCCTTCGATTGCGAACGGGGAAATGAAGAAACGTTTGGTCACCAAAGTGGCTCCAAAAGTCCCTCCAGAGTTGCATGATGCATTCATCAATGCTGTAGAAAAACCAAACAACATTAGGGCAAAGCAGAATAAAAGCATGCCGGCATCTGCTCATCCAACACCGGGGGCTTTGCTCATGGGGGATGCACTGAACATGAGGCACCCCTTAACTGGGGGAGGAATGATGGTCGCGCTGTCTGATATCGTCGTGCTTCACGATCTTCTGAAACCTCTCGGCGATATCCACGACGCTGCCGGCTCTCTGCAGCTACATGGAATCATTCTACACACGATCAACGCGATGGCCGACGCCTTGTACAAGGTTCTATCTTCTTCTTCCACTAAGGATCAAGCGGGGAAGGAAATGCGCGAAGCTTGCTTCGACTATTTGAGTCTAGGAGGTGTTTTCTCCGATGGACCGGTGGCTTTGCTCTCGGGGTTGAGTCCCCGGCCATTGAGCTTGGTTTTCCATTTCTTCGGCGTTGCAATGTATGGAGTTGGTCGCTTGTTGCTTCCATTTCCTTCGCCGAAGCGTTTTTGGATAGGAGCCAAATTGATAAGGAATGCCATAGGGATCATTTTCCCCATTATCAAGGCTCAAGGACTGCGACTCGTGATGTTTTCCCCTGCCACTGTTCCTTATTGTCAAAATTAAGCTTTTACTAAATTTATGTAATTATGCTATGAGTTTTATGTGATATAATGCGTAAGTGATTGAAAGGGATTGAACGGGTCATGAATGCATTGTTGGAGAGCTTCTTCAACCATTGGTAACGAGAATAAGATGTAAAAAACTCGCAAGGTTATAGTGACCCAAACAATCGTCGATAAATTGAAGTTGAAGTTGTCACTTTGTACGATACTTTAGTGACGCTTAAGATGAGTTTTGTTAATCTTAAAACTTGCGAAATTTTAAGTGTCTAAATATCGTAAATATATGGAAGTAGAAATTGTAGCTTTGTAAGGCACTTTGACGTGGAACATCAAATCTGTTCCGATCGAAGGTATATTTCCTCGGACAGTTTGTGTAAATCTTGCTCGGTGCAAGATTCAGAAACAACTACTCATGTTCTTCTGACTCGTGAACAAGCACATATAGTCTGAAGGATTTCATCTCTTGGATTTAATTTCAACATTGGAGCTCAGGTGACATTTGCTTATTGGTTCTGGACTTGGTTCAATTCGGCTCCAAATAATGATGCAATCATCATGTCCATATGTGTGATGTGGAATATATGGAAAACAAGGAACAAATGCATTTTTGAGAGCATCATGCAACATCCTGATCTTACGTGGCAATTGGCGCGACAAGATTTTCATTTAGCAACATCGAAAGGTGTAATACAAGACATAGAAGGTCTTCCAGGATGTGTCTATGTACCTGGTCAAGAGATGGATAATCATATTGACTTTGACGTGTATGTCCTCAAATTTGATGCTGCTTACTGAGAGCAGAAAGGACACACCTCGGCATCCATGGAAATTACCACAAGACTGGCGCCAACAAGCAGGAAGAGTTAACTATCACACTTCTCTGCAACTTCGGCGCTTATGACAGAGGCGAAAGGGTGCTGGCGGGGTTTTCAAATGGCATTAGAGGAAGGACTTCAAAGCTCCAAAATTGCAGTTCATTCGGATTGCTAGGTTTTACAAATGAGAAAATCTTGGGTGAGACCTGTCATTGTGGAGACCAAGAGCAGGGGAATGAGCATTTACTGTTTCTGCTTGATCTTTTAGCCAGTTTGTTTGATCTTTCAATCAATGTCCTTGAGTATTTTTGTTTTGCCTTGATTTTTCAGTTAATTTGATCTTTCCTTCAATTTGCTTGATCTTTCGGTCAATTTTCTTGATCATTTCCTTGGTCAATTTCACCAACGACAAATTCAATCAAGGAAATCGGCGGGTTTAAAGCTCACCAACGACAAATTCAATCAATAGCAGTCTCATATAATCTTTGGTCTCATTTGAGACAGGTCTCAAATGAGAATTTGCCTTTACAAATTAATAATTTTTTTGATCATTATTTTTAAAATTAAATTTGAGACCGTAATTGATAGACGACCTCTTATAAAATATTGACATCCACTACCAGTAATCCCTTCATATATATAATCATCAAACCTAACAATTGGCCTTATTTTATACGTTGTTGTGTTATATATTCAACTCCCCCGTCCGTTTCATTATTACATGGATCTGTATAAATTTATATACTATATAAATTCAAATCTCGTACCAGTACTATTCCCTTTCAAGTAAGCAAACCTAATGATTCGCCAAATATATATGCTCTGTTTTTACGTAAATTCAACTCTTTTAAAAAAAAAAAAAATTAAAATCACCTACGAAAGGTGAAGGGATTTTCATTAGGTTCCCCAAACCTTTAGAAATAAACTGAAAAATGAAAAGTTAACTTCAAAGCTCAGTTTTACAACATATTTACACTAAATGAAAACCATAAAAATGAGTTTTGAGGCTCATCAAGCTAATTACAACCTCTAGAAGAGAGGTTAAGGCAGTGAGATTTGAAAGTGATCATAATTCCTATCCCTAAACCATACAAACCCCAAGAAATTCTGTGAAAACAAAACAAATCGAATCACAACTTTGCTTAGAGTTATAAGTCTTCAGGTGGGGAGAACACTCAGAAAAGAGGCAGTATTGAACTGCAAACAATCTGCATGTTGGTGCTTTGGTGGGGTGAGATGGTTGTAGCTAAAAGCATCCTCCATTCTTCAGTCCTTTTGGCATGTTGAGTTGATCTGGAACTTCCTTCCTTATAGATACCTGCATTGGGATAAAAGAGGCAGTATGAGTAGCATCCATTCATGAGATAGTTCTGAGACTAGGTATCTAATCTTTGTCCATCTACAATAGAGCCTTGGCCTCAACTGGAAATGAATCAAAATTGACAATGGAACCCAGTTTGTGCTGGGAAGCATATTTTGCAAGAAAATCTGCAACTGTGTCCCCTTGTCTAAAAATATGATGCAGTGTGAAGTGTTGTAGTTGGACTTTAATGCTATCAGCTAAATTGAAGAGCTTCTTGTGGGCAGTTATAGGGTTTAGAATCATAGAGATATTAATGAGGCAATCAGATTCTATAATACATTTGAGAAGTCCCAAGTTATGACCATGCAATATGCCAAACTTGATGGATTTTATCTCTACCTTAAGAGAAGAGGAAACTTCAATGAACACATATTCAGCAGATATGAAATGGCCCTGAAAATCCCTACAGATGATACCAATTCATGCCCTAGTGGATGAGCTGGACCAGGAGGCATCAACATTAATTTTACAACCATAAGGGGGTTTACACCATTTAATAGCAACAATCTTTGGTCTTGGTGTTTTAGTTGAGGCATGGAACAGTCCCCTCTCAACTAGTCCTTTATCAAAAGCAGATGTTACAGAGATAAGATTGGCATATAAGACATTATATACCATCTCTTTAACTTCTTTGATGATTGATGCTTTGGAAAGGGGCTTGTTACATAAAGCTTGCTATTTCTAGATTTCTAAATATTCCAGCAAGTTAAGCAAACCACCATTTGAATGAGTTGGGAATGAAGGGAAGAGTGACCTACATAGCTAAGGTAATAAGATAGTCTATTCCAACAAGTAGAAAAGTTACAGTCAATGACTTCAACATATTCAAGGACTTCCTTCCATATACTCAGAGAAAAAGGGCATTCATTTATAAAATGTTCAATGGAATCGGAATTCTCACAAAAACTACATTTTGAAACCAGGTTAAAACACATGTGATTGATGTGAGTGAGGATGTCATCAAAAGGAAGAAGGGAATTCATAAGCCTCCACATGAAAATGGAGGTTTTCTTTTGAATTTTTTCCCCAGATTTTAGCTAGAGACACAGAGTTACCTGATTGTTGAACCAGAGCTTTATATGCAGACTTGAAGGAGAATCTCCCAGAAAATTCAGGTTTCCATATGAGCCTATCATCTATGTGATGAAAAATTTCAGAATCATGTAGAAAAAAAATCTTTGTCGGCGCTGTAGAGCTGTGAATCCTGACCCGAACCCGACAAATCCGACACGACCGACCCAACCCGATCCGACACGTGACCCGATTGTAATCCGAAAATTTTAGGTTGAACCCGACCTAACACGACCTCAACCCGAAAAATAATTTTGACCCGATAAATTTTGACCCAAACCCGACCTAACACAAACCCGAAGATGACCCGAATCCAAACCCAACTAAGATTTTATGTTTGATTATTAAAGCTTAGTTGTTAAATATAGGAAGCTAAGTAATTAAACTAGTTAAGTTAAGTAATTAAACTACATTTAGTTAGTATTTATAAAATAGAATGTCTCATGTGAGACTCGTCTAATTTGACAATCCTTCCACAGGGTGTGCAGGTTCATTGATATCCACCATTCCCAGATCACTACCATCTTTCATGCTCACATGAAACATTTTTCTCTTCTTGTACTCAGAGAGTTGTTTAGCTTCCAGTCCTCTCATAAGCTTCAATTCCATTCTTTCATCAGAATCATACAAGGTCCAACCATAACCCTTCTTGCATAAGGTTATCCTATTCTCATCAAAGTCAAAGTATATAGGGCTAAAATAACTCATCCAATCCACTCCCAAGATCATATCAAGCTCTCCCAGAGGAAAAATTCTCAAATCAAAGTGAAACTTATGTGAGTGTATGTTCCAGATAACCTTGGGGCAATAGTTACTTCCTCCTCTCAAAGATCCATCAGCTACTGACACTACAAAAGGTTTTGGTGTCTTTATATTCTTTAACTGTACCTCTTTAACAATATCAGGATCAATGAAACTATCATCACTCCCTGTATCCAGTAAAATACTGATTCTCCTTCCACACAACCATCCATAAACTACTATAGAATTCTTCTTTGAAGCTCTACCCCTAACAGAATTAAGGCTGAGAACATCAACCTCATCAAAGAACACATTATCATTTTCATCTACTTTCATCACAAGTATATCCCCATCTTCTCCATCCCAATCTTTTGCATTGATGAGATTAACCTGCATGAATTTACATACATGTCCTATTCCATATTTCCCATTGCATTTAAAACATAGGCCCTGGTCTCTCCTAGATTGTAGCTCTTATGGAGTAAGCTTTTTAATTCCCCCACCAAGAGGTTTCTTATCCCTGTTCCAATTCACATTCTGAAGCATTTTCTGACCAGTTTCTTTAGGCATTGGAAACTTAACAGGATTATACACAATTTGATAGCCAGCATAGTTTTTCCCTTTCTTAGATATTAATTCTAGATTCTGCTCCTGTAATATGGAAATCTTAACTAATTCCTTCAAAGTTCTAGGTTCAAGCATGTTAATCATAGGCCTTAACTCATCATTTAAGCCACTCAGAAAACTAGACATCAAATAGGTTTCAGTAGGGTTCAAGTACTTACTAGTGAGTAAGGTGCGCAATTCCTCAAATTTCTCCTGATAATCCCTCACACTCCCTCTCTGCCTGAGCTTATTGAACCTCTCAATCACATCTCTATCTGCAAATCCCGCAAACCTGTACAACACTGCTTCACTGAATTTCATCCATGTCCACTCAGATTTGGTGAGTTTCTCCCCTCTGAACCATAATTCAGCTTTTCCTCTCAAATAAAGTTCCAACACCTTCACCCTTTGCTCAACCTTAACCTGGAAATACTCGAGAAATTTCTCTGCCACTCTCAACCATTCCACGGGATCTTCATCACCAGTGAACAAGCTTAGCTCAACCCTTGGGTGTTGCATCATCAGAGCCCTACCTCCTCGCTCACGTCCAGGTGATTCATTCCCGTCCTCGAGCATCTCCTCTTCCCGCCTGTAATGAGCTTCTTCACGATATTTCGGACTTCCTCCAGCTGGTTTGGCTGGATTGGCCGGAGAAACATAGTGAAACGCGTACTGATGCAGTGTTTCTAGTTGAAATGGCAAAAACTCCATTCCGCTCCCTCCAGGTTTGTTCGCATCGACCTTGTCCTTACCGCTACGTTGCAACAGAGGTTCCTCTATCCCCAGTCACTCACCCATGCGTTGCAGCATCGTTTGGATCCGATTGTTTTGCAACTAAGCATGCTCGCGCATCTTGATTCCCTTGAGCTCCATGTCATCATACATCTGCTGCGTGAGCTTCTTAGAGTAAGAGTCGAATCGTGGATCAAATCGTTGCTCCCACTCTCTGTGTTGATTCGCGATCTGCTGGCTCTGTTGCGCGAATTGATCTCCGATCTGAACCTCTATGCCCCTGAAGTTCGTGTCCAGCTTCAGATCGAGTCCGACGAACTTCTCATCCAATTCTAGTAGTTGTCGTCCTTGATTAGCCACCCGCTGATCCATTTCCTTCAGTTGGTTCTCCAAATCGTTCTTACGCGCCGCCATCGTTCGAGGATACGATGGCTCTGATACCAAGTTTGTTATGAACAATTAATTGAACAGGTCAAATAGGATATTTCATAAGAATTCGGCAGAAACGAAGAGTAAGAAGTAGATTACAGAAGAAATTAGGGAAAAAAGCTGAGAATTGTGCTGCAAGCAGCTTACAAGCTTTTACAATGAATGAATGAGATCCCTTTTCCCTAAATCTAGCTATATCTAACTACCAAGCACGCCATCAGCACTTCAACGGTCAACACGCTTGACTCCTATCTGTGGAATTACCACTTTGCCCCTCTATCTAGGCTCAGGTCATGACAGATTTTGGAACTTAGGATGCAAAGCCCAATTCTTCAAATTGGTCCTTTCAATCTAGAAAAAGAAGGAAAAGCCGCACTGTTTGTAGGAGAAAAGCCAAGAAAATGGATTACTTTTCTCTTGAAAATCCGGCCGCTGTATATGCTCGATCTAAGTAAACATGCAATGCAATGCAATAAGATCTCAACGCTTTCTCTCTAAAATATATGCTCTCTCTTTTCTCTACACTTTCCGACTATTGCTCCCTAATTTCCTAATTTCCACCATCACTACTTTTCCCAATTAGACCATTCTGACATTTCAACGGTCTGAAACGGTCTCTGTGCCCATGGCGGCGCATCCGATTCGCGGTGGGAGCTTCCTCGGAAGACCCTAAACCATTAAGCGCCTCTCTCTATTCCAACCCTTAAATTAACCCCAAAACTCTCTACAAGGAAGAGATTGCCTGCATTGTTACCCGCAAAGAAGCTGAATCACTTGCTTCCCTTTACCAGAATGCTCTTATTGGCAAATATACTTGGGGAAAACCAACTATGGAAGCCCTCCAGGAAGCATTCAAATCGGTCGACTTCAAGGGCAAGTACCAACTTGGCTCAATCGATTTCAGACATATCTTGATTCGATTCTAGCTAAAAGAATACTATCAGATAAGGGTGTAAATGAGCCGAGCCGAGGCAAGCTTTGGCCTTATCGAGTTTAGACTTGATAAAAATTAGCGAGCTCGAGCTCGTTCGAACATAAAAACATCAACTCGAGCTCGAGCTTGATTGGCTGTAATGAGCTTGAGCTCGGCTCGTTAGCTCGGGTAAATCGAGCTCGTTCGAACAAGCTTGACTCGTTTATGTTAATTAAACCTTTAAAAGCTTATTTTTTAAAAATAATTGATACATAATAATTAATTTATATATACATGTACATGCTCGTTAAGGCCCGACGAGCTTATCAAACAATAGTCATGGAGCTCGAGCTCGAACTCGATTACTAATCAAGCCGGCTCGAGCTCGGTTCGTGTTCGTTTGTTTCGAGCTTGAACCAAGCTTTTGTCGAATTGTTCATGAGTTTCTCACGAACGGCTTGGTTCATTTACACCCCTACTATCAAAGGCTTTGGCTCAAAGGGAATTGGAGTTTCAGCGGTGCTGCTACGAAGGTTCTTAAATGGACAATGGGCTTCTCTCCTGAACCTGAATCATCTATTATACATGTCTGGGTAAACATTCCAAAGGTACCAATCTTCTTCTATAATCATCCCATGATCCAGTCTATGGGCAATCAGATAGGAAAGTTTATCAAAATGGATATTGCAATAGCCACTCTATCTAGGCCTTATGTGATTAAAATTTGTGTGAAGGTTGATGTAAAGAAGAAACTACCTAATCATATTAGAGTTGGAATAGAAGAGGATGGGGTGGAGTATGGTATAGCTAAACTACCTATTGAGTTTGAAGATCTTCCCTATTATTGTTTCCACTTTAAATGTATTGGCCATTGCGAGGATCAATGCATCTTTCTACACTCTGAACTCAAGAGACCTAGACAATAGTGGCCTCAACCTGGGACTGGTCAAAATAGGAATAAGGTTGAGGAAAAAACTCAACTTCTTAGCAAACCTCTAGTTGAGACACCACTGGAAAATACCAAACCTACTACCTCTAGTGATAATGTTGATAATGTTGGACCATCTGGCATTCCTGCTCAAGAGAAAGCTAAGACTATTCAGGCTTAGAAGGGTGCTCAAAAGTCCACTTCCCATCAGTTTCATAGGTTTCAGAAACCAAATATGAACTATGTCCCTAAACCCAACGATCAAACTGATTATGAGCCTAAGGATTCTGAGAAATCCACTCCACTGATAGATCATGCTGTTGAAAATGTTGTGAAGATCCCTGTACATTTTGATGTCTCATGGCCTTCTCAATCCATTGTTGTGACTATTGAGATTACTGATTCTGATGCATTTGTTGAAGTGTTGCCCATCCAGCCTTCAAATCCACCAGCTCTTGTTTTCACTGCAGAAGCTGACATCTTTCCACCAGGAGGATCTCCATCTCCTGAGCTTTCTGTATATGGTTCTCCTCAGAATATCACTCAGCTGCAGTTATCCTCTCCTGTAAGGGATGGGACAAAGAAATTTTCTACTCCCCAATCAAACCCTGTCTATAAGAAAGGGAAAGGAAAAAGCTCAGTGAAAGATGATATTCCTTCATTGACCAAACAGAGTAAGGTTTTCTCTCCCTTCAATACCCTTACAGTTGCTAATTTTTTTCAATCTCAATAGAAGAAATATCAAAACAGGTTTCATGTACTTTCTACTGAAGACACTGATGAGATAGTGAAGCAATCTAGCTAAGTCTATCTTTGCAGATGATTTACAGTAGCCCTCATCTCAACAAGATGAACATGTAAGTGAATCACTGGTAGGCTCTACAGTGCCTGATAAACTAGTGAAAAAAAAATCAATAAAAGGTCAAAAAGCATCAAAACCTAAGAATGAATCCTATGTGACTCAATTAAACATGATTATGCCTAGGTCAAAGAGCTCTAGTGAAGTTTCCCTATGAATAACATCAATTCTAAGTTTTTAGTTTGGCATCTTAGAGGGATTGAAACTTCCCTTGATAGATTGGTTAACTTGTCTCTTATCAGTATCATTGAACCCAAACTCAACATGTGACATTTATAGACAACTTCTCCATTTTGATAACTGTATGTATGGCTGCTCTGGTCAAATTTGGTTATCTTGGTCTTCCAACATGTTTGTCTCTCTTATGCATGATCACCTACCATTCCTACATGTTAATATTAGGTGTATTTCCCTTAATAATGACATGGATGCCTTCTTTGTGTATGGTCTGAAAACTAAAAGGGTAGGAAAGACCTATGGTCTTCTCTTCATTCATATGCTCACTCCGCCTCTCCTTCTAATTTGACTTTTAAAATTATAAAAAACATCAAAACCTAAGAATCCGGCGTCTTAGAATACGAAGATTTTTTGGCTGGAAGGAGCAGATGGCAATGTTGAGCTTCTTTCTGGAACACGGTTTGGTGATGGAAACAGTTTATATACATTGTTTTTGTGATGATGAAGAAAGGTCAAAAATACTCAATCAGGTGTCTCTGTTTCCCAGAGCATCTTGTACTTGTCAAATCTGTTATCCAGATTTTTTCAGGATAATCGGTGATCCAGATGATCAGATTCTCAACACTTTCTGACTGGAAAAAGAATTAAATATTTTTCCGATTTTTATCCTTTCCGGATTGATAAGTTTTCAGATATGAGAAAACTAAGCTATTATGTTTAAACTATATGTTGTAGTCTCCTGCACAAGAAATTCAAGCAAATAACATCATGCTTCCAATTGTTTGTTTTTAAACTGCATTTGTTGTTAAATCAATGTCCGATTAAGGTTGTTTCGCTTTTGATGTCCTAAAATTTTACCTATGTTGGGCACCGAGAGATAGAAGTTGTTGTGATCATTCGCTAGCTAGTTATGCAAAAACGAGCTATAAGAAAATCACTTTACTGCGGAGGATGATTCAAAAATTAAGAAATATAATATTTCCTCTTATGTTTTGGTTTAGGATTGGGTCTATATAAATACACAAGGACCAATTGTGAGTTTTTTCCGTGTGAGAATGGCAGACAAGTGTTCTTCTTCTAAATGAGCACAAGGTTTCTTCTCTCAGTTGGGATCCGGTCAATCGGATTAGCAATTTGCAACCAGCATCCTCAGGATGGAGGCTCCATTGGACTAGAGACGCTAACTTCAACTTGCATTGCTATGACGAAGACAAGAATGAAAGATCAGTCGAACTCATCGACACAGTTTTTGCACAACCAAAGTAAAGTGTTGGATCCATCAACAAGTTTCTTCTCCAGCGGGAGTGTCACCTAATGTCGTTTTAAGGTGGGCCAGCATTGCAATTGCTCGAAATGTTCGAATTCTCCATTTGACTGCTTGGAATGTTCACGGCGTGGATTTACCATTTTCACTTTACTTGTGAAACCCTTGAGGCCTTGACTCTGAGAGGCCCTTTTCGGATTGACCCTCTCAATGCCAATGTGGTCCGTCTTCCCAAGCTTACTCGACTAACATTGTCCAATGTTATATATGGAAGAGATGAGTTTTTTTGTATTCTTATATCTGGATGCCATGATTTGAAGGGAGGGAGTCATGATTTGAAGCTAACAATCGATTGCCCCTCACTTGAATCCCTTGATCTCCATGACCGTGCGTCGCACATTTCCATTCACCCACGGCCCACCTCGCTGGAGACGGTAGAGCTTACGATGGATCTTTCATGTGCAGTGAGATAGAACATCATCTTGTTCTAGGCTTTTCAACTTGTTGAGCAGCTACTAACGGAGCTCCAGCAGCCTTGGCAATAATGTTAGCACTTGACATTATGCTTTCTTGGTATCTGGAGAATTTGGATGGCATAGTTCCTGGATTTCTTGGTATCTGGAGAATTTGGATGGCAGAGTTCCTGGATTTCGTAGAGCCAATCTTCAACTACAATGACTTGACACTCGATCAACTCCAAAAGAAAACAACAATGCCAAAAGATTCACTCAATGATTTGAATGTAAGAGATGCTCAGTTCCTTTTTTTTAATGTTTTCCTATGATTGCGAGCTCTATATATACTACTAAATTCTATGAAATAAGGAAACATAATTTTCAATTGGAAAATTCTAAATCCAATATGCATATGGATTCTTTCACAAAATAAGGTAAACCGTGGCGTGCATAAAGGTTTATCTTTATGGAAAAACATAAAGTAATTTTCATAATCAAAAGAATGTATTCCAAGTAATTCCTTTTTTTTTTTTTTTTTTTTGAAGAAAATTCATTCAAGGTCCTGGGAAACGCCCAGAAGCGATTACAATGAGTGGAATTGACATCCAATTCGACTAGTCTATTACAGAATAACCGAACTACATGGCAACCAGACTAATTATGTCTGCTATTACAACTTAAGAGATCCAATAAAAAATGTAATACCGCCCTCAGGGATATTATCTTGAAACTGTGAAAATCACATCCGCTTGGCAGAGAAGAGCGCCTACCGCATCAATTACTGCGCCAATCAGGGATCCGCTACAACTGCAACACCACTTGATCCAAAACATGATCTAGGTTCTTCAAACTGCAAGCACCTTGAAACCCCCAAATCACGAAACGGAAACACGACCCGTACAATCGGATCGGGAACAATAAAACAAATAAAAAATACGATCTTTATAACCAGATCGGAAAAAAACTTCGATATAAATCAAGATTTAATCGAAGAAACTCTTATTTGTGGATTATTTACACTTATTTCACCGTAAATCAATAAAGAGAAGAACCATTGCTTCCCCATCTTCCCATGACAGGAAGATGGGGAAGAAAATCAAAGGGAAAAGAGGAAGCGGCGGCCACAAGATGGGAGAGAGGGTTTAAGGGAGAAGTGTATTCCAAGTAATTCCTTAATAAAAACACATTCCGAACTTTTCTAGAATGTTCAACACATGAAGTACTCCATAAATAATAGAAATCTTATTTTGGGTAAATTTATGTAACCAAAAATTTCAATATCTAATACATCTCTAATAAATAATAAGTCGCAAAAGTTACTATAACTGTACTTTTTAATTTAACTTAAATAAATCATTTTCCCAACATAAAGTAGATATTTAAAACATAGCATTAAAAAAAAATTTCTCATCATCACATTCTAAAATAATTACCCATCCCTATATAGGAAATTCTACGATTCCTTAAATTAATGAAAGTTTATTCAAATAATTTACCATTTGTTGGATTAATTTTTAAGGGTGAAAATAAGTTCAAATTAAAAAAAAATAGATTAGATTGTGGTGTAGTATTTTTAAGTGTATTTATGTAGAATTTTATCTACATTAGAGAGGTCCTTTGCTGTAATAGATATTTTATTCAAATTTGGAGATTTTGACAAATTTTCACTCCAACAGAATTTCTATATGATCCTCTAGAGAAAGTCTTGGGTGAGACCTGTCCTTGTGGAGACCAAGAGCAGGGGAATGAGCATTTACTGTTTCTGCTTGATCTTTTAGTCAGTTTGTTTGATCTTTCAATCAATGTCCTTGAGTATTTTTGTTTTGCCTAGATTTTTCAGTTAATTTGATCTTTCGTTCAATTTGCTTGATCTTTCGGTCAATTTTCTTGATCATTTCCTTGGTCAATTTCACCAACGACAAATTCAATCAAGGAAATCGGCGGGTTTAAAGCTCACCAACGATAAATTCAATCAATAGCAGTCTCATATAATTTTTGGTCTCATTTGAGACCTGTCTCAAATGAGAATTTGTCGATCCTCTATAATAGAAAAATGAGGAGAGAGAACATATGTAGACTGTAAAAACCAATTTAGAGAATAAAATCTATGGTATGTGTACAAAAAATAGGATTCAAACTAGGGGTGTAAACGAGCCGAGCCGAGCTTTGGCCTTATCGAGTTTATGCTTGATAAAAATTAGCGAGCTCGAGCTCGTTCGAACATAAAAACATCAACTCGAGCTCGAGCTTGATTGTCTGTAATGAGTTCGAGTTCAGCTAGTTATCTCAAGCTCGGCTCGTTTAGGTTAATTAAACCTTTAAAAGTTTTTTTAAAAATAATTAATACATAATAATTAATTTATATATACATGTACAGGCTCGTTAAGGCTCGACGAACTTATCAAACAATAGTTATGGAGCTCGAGCTCGATTACTAATCAAGCTGGCTCGAGCTCGACTCATGTTCGTTTGTTTCGAGTTTGAACCAAGATTTTGTCGAACTGTTCACGAGTTTCTCATGAACGGATTGGTTCATTTACACCCCTAATTCAAACAATCTTTCCAACTCTCGTCATATTCTCCAACATAAAATTTACCAAAAATAGGAGATTAATTCAAAATAATATAGATATTATGTTGGAATTATGAAAAAAAAAGAGATTATTAACTTTCATTTCTACTTTAGAAAAATTTATAACAAAGTTGTTGGACTTTGATGAGACTGTTTATAATTTGATGAGAAACCATAAAATATTAACAATGTTGTATTAATTATTATTACTATAAAAGCAAAATTATTATAAATTTTACCAGCATACTTCCTCTGTTCAGCTATTGTTGGCACTTACCTTTTGGCTCTTCAATTAAGAAGATGCACAATTAAAGGTTGAAATCAACTTCAATTATAATTGATGCTAGAGATTGGTCAAAATTTGGCCACTTTTACCAAAAAGGAAAGGGTGTCAAAATAAAATGAACACCATCTTTTAGACCGAAACTAAAATACTTTTTCATCACTTAATTGGGGTAACTTGGAGAATATGCTAGGCGTTGTATACTCTCCCCAGCAGGATAACGTTGACGGAAACCAAATTTGACCGCGTCTCGGAAAAATTAGGATAACCAATTTCCCACGTTAATCTATATTAACCAATTAGCACACGCCACGTCACCGCCCCAAAAGTTGGTTACCTGGCTTTAAACAGCGGCCACGCGACGCCCTCGCCATTCTGCTTTTCCCACCCAATTTCCTTTCTCTGGGCTCCTCTTCATCGACTCCCCTCTGCATCCTCCTCCAGGTGAATTTCCGTTGCATAATAATTATAATCCCTTTCTTGGTATGGTTAAAATTTGATTTTATGCAATCCTAAGATACTGTTTTTGACATTGTTTTTTGTTTTTTTTGCCCTAGAATTGTGTGTTCGATTCGATTTAGATGGGTTTCCTGGACTTGAATGTGTTTAATTCAAATTTTCGTTTTCGCCAATCTTGATTTACCGAATATTCGCCAATCTTGATTTACCGAATATTCGCCGTATAGATCCTTATTCATAGTTCGGAGTTCTGGTTTTTATTTTGGGTTTTTAGTTTGAAGGTGGTTGCTTGCTTGGCTTTGCGTAAAGTGGCTAGATTGGGTTTATATATGCTAGCTGAGGACTCCGTTAGGCTTAAAGTATTCTTTTTTTATGCATATCTAACTCGGGTTTTGATCCTTACTACAGTTTTCAAAGTAATCTCTAATTAGAATAGTTATCTGTGGACAAAGATGTTAATTAGTTTTACATTCAGTTAAATTTCTAAATTTGAAGAGTTTTACAATGGATAACGGAAAGGAGGAAAGTAATAATTGTGCTGTTTAGTTTGTTGTTCGTTGGATATTTTGCAAGGCAGGTCTTTTCTGATATGCTGTTTTCTTTGTTGTTTTAAATTACAGCTTGGTTGGCCTGATCTTCATGAATTCTACAAACTCTGCTGCATCAAACGTTTCCTGCACCTCGGGAAACAACAAGAACTCACTCCTCTGGATTTTGATTTGCATCTTCCCTGCCTTTCTTGGAGTGGCTGTTGCACTTGAGGACTTCTTGCTATTTAAGGCTGTCGTTCGACGCTTACCATCCTCATTCCACATTCTTTCTCCTTAAACGGGAGCTTCTTGATGTAGTTAGATTTGAAGTTAGCAAACTGTACCCTATCATCTTGTTATTGGAATCATGGTTCAGATTTCAAGATTGATGGGTGGTGATACCTTGAGGAAGACTTTCCAGGACATTGCAGTGACACCGCTCAATGTCCTTCCTGAGGATAATGTTGAATTGGACTTCTCTGATGTGTTTGGTCCTTTGTCGACCCAACCAGCAGATAATGTAGAATATGAGGGAAGTGAACTGGGTTATGAAAACCCAGAGGTTATTTCTGTGCGGTCCCATTCCTTGGTTGGCCCCACACGATGTGGTAGTGAAACTTTGAAACTCGGCCAGCTTGTGTTGCAGGATAGTGAGGAGTCCGTTCATTTTGGTGAGGGAATCAATGAACAGGCTGAAGAAGAGCTCATGTCCCATGAAACTGCTGAGCTGAAGAAGGATATCGAAGATAATGGTATGTCCTTGGAGGCAATAGGGATTGACGACTTTGAGGTTATGAAGGTTGTTGGTCAAGGAGCTTTCGCAAAGGTCTATCAGGTGAGGAAGATTGGCTCATCAGAGATCTTTGCCATGAAGGTCATGCGAAAAGATAAGATTGTTGAGAAAAACCATGCTGAGTATATGAATGCTGAGAGGGAAATATTAACAAAAGTTGATCATCCTTTTGTTGTTAAGCTTAGATACTCTTTCCAGGTAACGACTTCATCCTTTTGGCGTGATTACGAGTTGCATTCATACTACATGGCATACACACGTAGGACTTTTTGCAAAAATTGAGTTTGTTAATAACTGGTAACATACTGCATTCAAGAAAGGGTTTTTGTTGTTTATTAGAGCTGCAAAGAAGTTGAATAATTCATATTTAGTAACTAGTAAGTATTTATGATCAATTGATTGTGCTTCGAAACTATGTAGTGCATGACCTTGAGACTCTAATTAAAAGCTGCTTACGTGATATAATATGTAAAGAGCTGATAGAAAGTTAGATGTTGATAGAAAGTTGATTCTGACACTGTCATTTAATTTGTGCAGACAAAATACAGACTTTACCTTGTTCTTGACTTTGTTAATGGAGGTCACCTTTTTTTCCAACTATATCGCCAAGGCTTATTCAGGTGTTGTGAAATTACTTTGTTGCAAGTTTTTTAGAATGTATAAAAAAAGCCAGCTAACATGTAAGCTTTTTTTCAGAGAGGATTTGGCACGCATATATGCTGCTGAGATTGTCTCTGCAGTATCTCATCTACACTTAAATGGGGTGATGCACAGGGACCTAAAGCCCGAGAATATACTCTTGGATGCTGAGGGGCATGTAAGATATTTTTCTATTTCCCCTTGGTCTCTTCTTGATGCATATAAATCCAGCATCTAGCTTACTTAGCTTATCTGTTATGTGCAGGCTATGTTGACTGATTTTGGCCTTGCTAAGAAATTTGACGAAACTACCAGATCTAACTCTATGTGTGGAACTCTAGAATACATGGCCCCCGAAATTCTTCTGTCTAAAGGCCATGATAAGGCTGCTGACTGGTGGAGCGTTGGGGTTTTGTTGTATGAGATGTTAACTGGGAAGGTAATACTTCATCTTCTTCTTCTCTTGCTACTCTACTTGCTTCATTGGCATACATAGAATACAAAGTACTTACTCATCATTGTTTCTTTGTTTTCAGGCGCCTTTTGCTGGAGGAAACAGACAGAAAGTGCAGCAGAAGATAATAAAGGACAAAATTAAGCTCCCAACATTTTTGTCAAGTGATGCTCACTCTCTACTGAAAGGGCTGTTGCAGAAAGACGCAAGTAAGCGGCTTGGAAGCGGGGCAGGAGGTGTGGAGGCTATAAAATCCCACAAATGGTTCAAGTCTATCAACTGGAGGAAGCTGGATGCTCGAGAAGTTAAACCGAGCTTTCTTCCGGATGTTTCTGGAAGGCAGTGTACTGTCAACTTTGACGAGTGCTGGACGAAGATGCCACTGATAGATTCTCCAGCTGCTAGTCCTAATTGCGCTGAGAATCCCTTCAAGGGTTTCACTTATGTGAGGCCTGCTGCTTCATTTCTGAAATCCACCCAAGCTATCTGATTAAATTGGTGGAATCATTTATTACCCACGGCCACGGGTTCTTTTATGTATTAAGATATTTTGCGGCACTTTTTCCCATTCTTTCTCAATGTAACACATATCTTGCATTTCCATGAGTGTGATTTAGCTAGAAGTTTAATAGTCTCTGCCAACTACAATCAAGAAGGTTGCGACCAGTCGGATTTGGTCATAATAACAACTTTTGGTATAAGAAATTCCGTCATTGTGATGAAAGCACTTCAATTGTACTTATCTAGTTACCTAAAACTTCTTTCAACATCAAACATAATGTACTCCAACCTCCCAGTGTCAAAGTGGTAGGCAAAAAGATTCCCTCCTAAGGCCACAAGAACCGAGTCTAACTTTCCCGGCCCTTGCAAAGGCCGCGTAGCTGGAAACAATGATGTCAACAGTGCTGAATTGTTGGTCCATATTGATGCCTGCCTGACACTGTGCAGCAACTTCCAATTTTTTCCGTTATCATATATGATGGTGAAACTATCAGACTCCCAATCATGGTCAAAGTAATCATAGTGGACACTGCAGGTAGCATACAGGAGGGAGCCTTGAGGCTGGGAAACTCACAAGTGACGTGGAAACCCTTAAATAGTAATGGTACTTCTGGTCTTTTGAGAATGGAAACATTGTTGCCACCATTTATATCCCAAACAGCTAGACAAAAGCGTCACATCCCTCCAATAGATTACTCCTTTCCTGGTCATTGTTCCCGTGTCTATGTATCTAGACTGAAAAGAGTGATTGCTCCCATCTTCCTGTCTTCGAGCAGAAGATTTGAATTCTCAGATTGGTATCTCCATATCGATCATCATTCTTCGCAGCCAGTTTGACCTTGAAATCAAGCCCGGTATTTTGCATATTAACGCTCTAATACGTATAAATACTTACTTTTAATCTATAGGTAAAATTAGTGAATAATTACTATAGACTAATATAATTACAATAATTCAAATCGGATCTGATGACTTCTTGCCGGAGTTAATGTTGGAAAAGTTATTTTGGCCGGAATATTTTATTCACAAAACCAAAAGATATGTAAGCTTTTATCCACTTTTTATTCTGGGAGGAGTGGAACAAGATCTCTACACTAAGTCACAAATCTTAAAAAGTACAGAGATTTTCCGACTAAAATGCCGAGATGTTTTGGGGAAAGATCGAACCGAAATATTCTCTAGGCACTAGAGAATACCATCATTACTACTCTCTTACGACTGGAGAAAGTAAGCGATAGTTTCTCGGGTACAAGAGGAAATATTAATGTTTTTTCTCTATATACTAGCAGATTAATATTCACACGGATGATTTGTATAAACCACCTATCCGGTCATCCAATCAGTTTTTGCCACGTAACATTTACTTACGGTTATTCATTTATTTACCATCTAAATTAAACCACTATTTGATGGTTCTACTCTCTTTCCCCTTTCATCCACGTGCAGAGAGTCGTAATGTTGACATCCAAAAATTCATTCATCACGGCCATCAAATCCATCCATCCCCTTGATTATCAGTACATAACACCCATCTATAATATTGCATCTAATCCCCTCTAATTCTATTACTTGTTTTAGATCATGATTTATTGTGTTTCTCTGGGGTGGGTCTTGAGTAATTTTTTAATCTGGTTTCGATGAATAAGAAATCAAGTTTTCTGCTGCTAATCGGTGTTTTGGTCAGTGTTTATTAACTTTGTTTCTTCTGGAACTTTGAATCCCATGTAGAGCTGTCAAGCCCAACCCGAACCCGACAAACCCGACACGACCGACCCAATCCGATTTGACACGTAACCCGATTGTAACCCGAAAATTATTAGGTTGAACCCGACCCAATCCGACCCGACGACAACCCGACATTTAATTTTAACTGATAAATGTTGACACGAACCCGACATAAACCCGAACCCGACTTAATACGGACTCGAAGAGAACCTAAATTTGAAGATGAATTGAACCAAGTTTATCGTTCATAAATAGTTAATGATTAATTTTAATTTACCCTTATTTGTTTTTAATTGTTATCAAACCAATCTATCTAATTTACTAATAAATAATAATGTTCAATTTATTGTTTTTATGAACTGTTTACTTTAAAATTTTATTCCATGAGCGATACATATTGTGTCTTTTTACAAAAATAAAAAGAAAAAAAAATCTTCGAACTATGCCTAGCATTGGAATGTAACCGGGTTCTTTGGCCACTTTTTGAAAAATTTTAACCACCACTTTAAAAATGTTGTACAAAAATACTAACAAAGGGGGGTTTTGAACTCAAGACCTTTCTCCTAGGAGTGCAAGTGAATTACCACTACACCATTCAGCATCTTGTTTCAAGGATGGTAAGAAAAATTATATGGTTACATATACAAAAAATCTTAACTTTTACAAAGGGCCATAACACTATATATGGAACCATCGGGTAACACATGTAAATATTTTTTCTACCTCTTCCGCTACATCAAAAATCCTTAAAATTATATTTTCACATTTCACATGGGTTCAATTTTATTTTGGACTACTCAATTTTACAATTCAACATTTCCCAATTTCTTGGAGGGACCTAAATGAAAAAAGTAAAAACTTTGTAGAAACGCCAAAATCGAAATTCGTTTGAAGGGATTTCTAACTAACATATTCACAATTAACAATATACTTATTACATCATTAAAATTTTTGTCTACATTGTATTGACAAGGTATCAATGTTAGTATGTTTAACCTTTGCAAACTCACTAATATAGTCTATCGATTTGTTCTACGTCTAGTGCTTACGCAACTCAAAAAAATATAAAAAATTCATTTGCATTACATATGCCATATTAGGAGATAAAAATGAGTTATAACACCATATGACGTCGGTAACATAGCTAATTTTATTTCTAAAACACGTAAGACTCCAGGAAATTCAAAGTTACCAAATGTTTGACATTCAATTTGAGGTGTGTATTTATTAAACAAATGACATGAGATATAATGATATGTGTGAGTTTTTTCAATTATAAATCTGTTGGTTCTATTTGAGTGAAAAATGTACGAAAAATATGTAAACGGCCGCAACATCATATGTGGAACTTTTGGGCAACACATGTGATATTTTTTGGCAACTTCTATTTGCAGGACCAAATTACTAATGCAGGACCATATTTCACCTGATCAGACGTATTTGCACCCAATTAGTTTTGCCCAACTCAATTGTACGTTTGACCCACTAAGATATCAGATATTGCATTTTGAATTGGCAAAACTAATTGGGTGCAAATGCGTCTGATCAGGTGAAATATGGTCCTGCAGTAGTAATTTGGTCCTGCAAATAGTAACCCCCTTTTTTTTCTACCTCTTCCGCTACCTCAAAAAAACAACAAATAATAATTCCACATTCACATGACTTCAATTGGTTTCAGACCACTTAGTTTTAGTAAAGTTGAATTTAGTTAGTGTTTATAACTAGTCAAAAAATGTTTGATATTCGATTATTTAAGTTGTATGTAGTTAACTTTCTTAGAGAGTTAAATAAGATTTGATATTTGATCATTTAAACATAATATAGTTATTAATAAAAAGTCAAGTAAATATTGATATTTTTTATTAGTTAGTATGTATAGAAATCTGAGTTGGTGTCAACTTATCATGTTCAAACTTTAGTTTTTTTAAAAAAGTTAACTTTTTAATCATTTATTATATATTTTAAACAAAAAAAAAGTGATAATGACTAAAATTTTAAAATAATGTGATTCATATAAACTATATAAGACAACAATTAATCCACAAACTTGCTGAAGGTAAGAGTATCAAATGAATAGTATAAATTATTCAAGTATCAAATGTATAGTATACTCGAACTGACCTCACTTTGATTTGAACTCACCCGACTAACAATAATGGCCCTACATCAATAGTTTATTTCACCCATATATGTTTTGTGGATTATATTTTTACTTAACCGACTCAACCTGACAAATGAGTCTAACACGACCCGAGGTAATTCTTTGTGAACCCGACCCGACCTGAAAAATGGGTCTGACACGAATGTAACTCGACACGGATGTGACCCGACACAACCTGACTCGACCCGATAAAAAATTCTGACCCGACACAACCCGACCCGCATCAACCCGGACCTATCTGACCTGAACACGAAACCCGACACGCCAACCCGAATTGACAGCTCTCCATGAGAGATATCATATTAATTGGATGGTCAAGTGTGTGATGGCAAAGCACATGCTAATTAAGAATAAATGGAAGTTCGATGAAGGTTCAACGGAAGATCGACCGGCGAAAATGGAATAATGAAGAGCTCTGTGGTTGAAAGGAAGAAACAGAGTGCGGGATAACTAATTAGTTATTAAAATTATATTGTAAATAATGTTACGTGGCAAATACTGATTGGATGACCGGATAAGTGGTTTACACGGATCATCCGTATGAATATTAATCTGATGTACCAACGAAACACTAGAAAAAATTACAGAATTTTGTGATGGAGATGAACTACAAGAACATTCTCTACTAGTTAGAGAAAATAAGCGATAATTTCTCCAACTGCGGGAGATAATAACTGTGTTATTCTTTGGCTGACAAAGGAAGTAGTGAGAAGTTTCTCGATCCAACTAAAAAAGTTCTGTTTATGTTTCTCTAATATTTAGAGATGAAATTAGTTTGTAAGAATACTAGAAGCAATTTTCTCTAATAACTAGAGAGTTTGTTGAGTTCTCTCATAAATAAAGATAATATATCTAGGTTTCTCCAGTTAGTGGAGAGAATATGGAATATGATTCTCTAACTACTGGAGAATTCACAGTTTCTAAGGGCAAGCGAAAGGATTCTCTAACTCCTATTGGAGCTGATTAAATGATTCTCTACGTTTTGGAGATGAGTACGAAAAACATTCTCAATATGCCGGAGAAAGTATACATCATAGTTCCTGGGAGGTCGTCGCCGTACCTCTCAAATATACAATTTTTAGATCACTTACTACCTTTCTACACTATTAAGTGTACAATGGCAAGTAAGGTTCGTTCCACAGGGAAAAGGTTATTTCTATGTATATTTTGTAGTGTATATATAAATATACATATATAAAAGCAATGTAAACAAGGGGGGGGGTTTGAGTTGAGTTTTTGTTTAAGACACTACTAATTAAAACTACTAGAACGTTCAAGCCACAACTACTTTACTATAAGATTATCCTAACTAGAGATTTAACTAAGAGAATAAGAAACTTGGACATATGAGATTGGTGACTTCTTATTATGAGATTTTCCTCAAACTTTATCATGATGCTTTGAGAATGGTGAACATTAGTGAGAAACTATCTTTAACCATAGTTATGAGAAATGAAAGCATTTTCACAACTTCAATTGACAACTTTACTAGATGATAACAACTAGTTCAATTGAATCAATATTAATTCTAATTAGATGTTTCTCAATCCTACCCATGCAATTTGATAACAAACTTGACATAGGTACAATGCTAATGAATGATCTTAAGAACAAATACAATTGATAACAACATGCATTCAATCCCTAATTTACTACTCCTACATAGAAAGAATGATAACATTCTAACCATGGAAAAGCAATATCTAACACATATCCAACACCTATCTATCACTAGGAAATCATTCCTAATCATTTCAAGCATCAAACACACATATAAATTATGATCATTCAAGAGCAAATCACCATTCCTAAGCTTCATAAATCATGTTCTCAATCCATAACAAGAAGTCCAATCACATATATCCAAGATGGGTTTTAGCCTACAACCATAATTAGATAATCATAACCATAATTAATACAACAAACCATAGTGAATTCAAAGATCAAAATGGGAAGAAAAGTGAAGGAAAATGGAGTTTCCTCTGTAAAAATCCGATCCCTCAAACAATGAGGATAAGTTCTATTTATAGTCCAAAATAATTAAAATTAAAGCTAAACAAAATGCAAGTTGCAGGCAACTTCGCGGGTCGCGCGGGATCCTTCGCGGACCGCGAGCCTGGTTCTCGCGGTTCGCGGCCGAGGATTCGCGCCCCGCGCGCCCGTGGTCTCGGCGTGGTACGCGACCGAGGAATTGCGCCCCGCGCATGTCTGGTCTTCGCGAGTCGCGGCCGAAGGTTCGCGTCTCGCGCACGTCTGGTCCTCGCGAGTCGCGGCCGAAGGTTCGCGCTCCGCGCGTCTGTGTCTCGGCGTAGTCCGCGACCGGAGTTTCGCGCTCGCGCGCGCGCGCCCGTGTCTCGGCGTGGTCCGCGCGCCCGGAGTCTCGCGCCAGCGCGCCCGTGTCTCGCGTGGTCCGCGCGCCCGTCTCGGCATGGTCAGCGCGCCGGTCAGTCCTCGCGGCTCGCGACCGGAGTTTCGCGGCCCGCGCGAAACTTGGCATGGTCAAAACAGCAACACACACCCTCGCGGTTCGCGACCTAGGGTTCGCGGCCCGCGAGAGTGTGCCTTCACGCCACTTCTACGACCGGTTCTTCAATGTATCAAACGCGGTCAGGACGGTCATAGAAGGTCTTCAAATCATTCAAATCCATCGCAAGTGCAATTCAAGATCGAAATGCACGTCTTCAATTTCAAACCACTATGAATGATTCGGTCTAAAAGTCTAATATAATTACACAAAATACTATCTAAGACAGCTCTCAAATGCTACAAAATAAGAGTATATCTAGGACCTATCAAAATCCCCCACACTTGAACCTTTCTCGTCCTCGAGAAAGAACGATTAAGATCCAAGTGTATACTCTGAATAATTAAGCACATAACATTTGAGAGCTTTATATATCTAAACAAGAGAAAAGAATTTTTTTTTTTTTTTTTTTTTTTTGCCTCTCATTTTTGCCTGATTCTCTAGTATTTTTGGAACCATCCGGGCATGCCTCTCATTTTTACCTGATCCTCTAGTATTTTTGGGACCATCCGGGCTCTCTTTTTTTTTTTTTTTTTTTTTTTTTTTTTTTTAGGCAATACAGTATTAAAACTAGCAACAAAATCAGCAACAAAAGTCCTACACCTCTCCCCCACACTTAGTCTAACCATTGCCCTCAATGTTTAAATATAGCAATGAAAATCATAGTGTAAGAAAGGGTGTAGCTATATTAACTTAATCTATGCAATAACCGTCCAGCACAACTAAAGTAGCTATATGGCGGCAAGCCCTATTCAAAAAGTTCAGTATGTAACTAAAGGCGGCAAGCCCTTCAAAATGTACTTAATTCTATTGGCGGCAAGCCCTAAAACACCCAAAAAAAAATTTGAACAAATTGAGTAGGGTACCGTCAATTGAAGCCTTTGGGAGCTTGAGGGAATAGGGAAGAAGGAAGAGAAAAAAGATAGAAGAAGAAAAGGTGAAGAAATAGTCTCCGTGACCTCGCGAGTCGCGAGCGTCCATTGGCGGGCCGCGAGACTCCGTCGCGGGTCGCGAGCAACCGTCGCGGGCCGCGAAAATGGCCCATTTTGTGGCAGGGAATTCCGAGAAAACTCGGCATGGTTCGCGGGTCGCGCGTCCCCCGTCGCGGGCCGCGAGCAAATTCTCGGCCGTGCGCGCGCAAAACCTCGGCATGGTGAAAACTCGGCGCGGTGAAACCTCGGTCTCGCGCGCAAAACGTCGGTCTCGCGCGGAAGACCTCGGCAACCTTCGCGCGGCGCGCGCGATGAAATCGCGCACCGCGCGCAAATCCTCGGTAAACCTCGGCGCGGTCCGCGCGATGAAACCGCGGACCGCGAGCATAATTTCGCGGTCCGCGCGATGAAACCGCGGGCCGCGAAAATGGGCATTTTTGTTCCAGGGATTTCCTGGAAATCCCCTGTTTTTTTCGCGGGTCGCGCGGTTTCTGTCGCGGACCGCGAGGTAACGTCGCGGCGCGCGCGGTTTTCATCGCGGGCCGCGCGTCCGCTGAAGCTCGGCGCGGCGCGCGCGATGAAATCGCGTGCCGCGCTCGGCAAAACGTCGCGGTCCGCGTGCACAGTTTCGCGGTCCGCGCGACCAAGCCGCGGACCGCGAAAAACGTCGTTTTTGTGGCAGGGATTTCTTGGAGATCCAGGTTTTGCTCGCGGGTCGCGAGACCTCGGCCGCGGACCGCGAGGCATTGTCGCGGCTCGCGCGTTCTCGGCCGCGGTCCGCGAAACCTTCGGTCGCGGTCCGCGCGATGAGTTCGCGGACCGCGAGGAATAGCCCCTTTGTGTTTTTCGTTTTGCACCACTTCAAACCTATTTCTACAAAAACAACATAAAAACTAGCATAATGTTCGAATTACAAGTTTAATGAAATGTACATAGCAAATAAATATAAAGAAAGTAATGTTCCAAATGTTGAAATTGTTCGACAAAATGCTTTTAAAACATAAAAACTCGTTTATTTAACATCGTCGGCACGATGTACCTCCATGGTAAAGGTCACTCGTAGGCCGGGTTGCCTAGAGACATGTCCTCTAGGATCTCCGATTTGAAACCCTCGTAATACGGTTTCAACCTTTGGCCGTTGACCTTGATGATTTTGGCATCCTCGCCGCTTTGGATCTCCACTGCTCCATGAGGGAAAACCTTCACAACTACAAACGGTCCAGTCCACCGAGAACGCAGTTTGCCTGGAAACAACCGAAGACGTGATTGAAATAGAAGAACTTTTTGACCTACCTCAAAAGTTTTCCTAATTATCATCTTGTCATGTCATGCCTTCGTCTTCTCCTTGTAAATGGCCGCGTTCTCATAGGACTCATTCCGGATTTCCTCAAGCTCTTGCAATTGAAGCTTCCTTTCATTCCCGGCCTCGTCCAAGTTCAAGTTGAACCTTGTGATTGCCCAATAGGCTTTGTGTGCTAACTCCACCGGTAAATGACACGGCTTTCCAAAGACTAATCGGTATGGAGACATACCAATTGGAGTCTTATAAGCCGTCCTATATGCCCACAATCCATCATCCAACCGAGTACTCCAATCCTTGCGAGTCGGCCTAACCGTTTTCTCAAGGATGGACTTGATTTCCCTATTGGAAACTTCGGCTTGTCCATTCGTTTGTGGGTGATAGGCGGTGGAAGTTTTGTGATTTACCCCATATTTCTTCAACAATGCGGCAATGGTTCTATTGCAAAAGTGAGTGCCTCGATCACTAATCAAAGCTCGGGGTACCCCGAACCTAGAGAAGATGTGGGATTTGATGAACTCTGCAACCACTTTAGAATCATCAGTACGAGTGGGGATTGCTTCAACCCACTTGGACACATAATCAACCGCAAGCAAGATATATTTGAAACCAAAGGAAGTAGGGAAAAGTCCCATAAAATCCATTCCCCAAACATCAAAAAGTTCACAATATAGAGGACAATGTTGGGGCATTTCATTCCTAGAAGAGATGTTTCCTACTCTTTGGCATTTATCACAAGACTTGCAAAATGTGTATGCATCTTTATTTAAGCTAGGCCAATAGAAACCACAATCTAGCACTTTCCTAGCGGTTCGCCTAGCACCAAAGTGACCACCACATGCATATGAATGGCAAAAAGCAAGGATTGAGTTTGTTTCATTATTAGGAATGCATCTCCTAATCACTTGGTCGGCACAATGTTTCCATACATAGGGATCATCCCACACATAAAACCTAGCATCATGCTTTAGCTTATCCTTTTGTGCTTTTGTGAAGTGAGAAGGGCACTTACTTGTGACAAGGAAATTCACAAGGTTGGCATACCATGGAAGAGAAACACCAAGAGCAAATAATTGCTCGTCGGGGAACTCTTCGTGAAGATGCTCCTTCAATGCTTTGGCCCCAAACTCCTCATTGGGCACCAATCGGCTCAAATGGTCGGCCACTAGATTTTCAGCTCCTTTCTTGTCCTTGACCTCCAAGTCGAACTCGCTCAAGAGTAAGATCCATCGGAGCAACCTAGGCTTTGCTTCTTTCTTCGTCATCAAGTAACGAAGAGCTGCATGGTCAGTGAAAACAATGATCTTTGTACCAAGCAAATATGGCCTAAACTTTTCTAAAGAAAAGACTACCGCTAGCAATTCCTTTTCAGTTGTGGTGTAGTTCCTTTGAGCATCATTGAGAGTCATGGATGCATAATAGATGGCATGGGGAATTTTCCCCACCCTTTGACCTAGCACCGCACCAACGGCGTAGTCACTTGCATCACACATGATCTCAAATGGAAGGGACCAATTTGGAGGTTGTATAATAGGGGCCGACACTAGCATAGACTTTAAACAATCAAATGCCCTTTTACAACCTTCATCTACCACAAATTCCACATCCTTTTGCAACAATCTACATAAAGGGGAAGAAATTTTTGAAAAGTCTTTTATGAAACGGCGGTAGAAGCCCGCGTGGCCAAGAAAAGACCTCACATCACGCACACAAGTAGGGTAAGGAAGAGATTGGATGATATCAATTTTTGCTTTGTCTACTTCAATACCCTTAGATGACACTTCATGCCCTAACACAATGCCCTTTTCTACCATAAAATGACATTTCTCAGAATTAAGCACAAGGTTTTTATCAATGCAAGTTTTTAGGACTAATGACAAATGAATTAAGCAATTGTCAAAAGAGTTTCCATGAACAGTAAAGTCATCCATGAAAACCTCTACAAACTTCTCAAGATATTCTGAAAAAATGCTAACCATACACCTTTGGAATGTGGCTGGCGCATTGCAAAGGCCAAAAGGCATGCGTCGATATGCAAAGGTGCCAAAGGGACATGTGAAGGTTGTCTTTTCTTGATCCTCTGGTGCAATGGCAACCTGAAAGTACCCTGAATAGCCATCAAGAAAACAATAGAAAGAGTGGCCTGCAAGCCGGTTAAGCATTTGATCAATAAATGGCAAAGGGAAATGGTCTTTCCTTGTTACCGCATTTAACCTTCGGTAATCAATGCAAACACGCCATCCATTTTGGACACGAGTGGGAATCAATTCGCCATGGCTATTCTCCACTACGGTCACTCCGGTTTTCTTTGGCACTACTTGCGTTGGGCTTACCCACTTACTATCAGAGATTGGATAGATCATTCCCGCGTCCAACAATTTAAGCACCTCGGCTTTTACTACCTCCATCATTGGAGGGTTCAAACGCCTTTGAGGTTGTCGGACGGGTTTAGCATCATCCTCCAATAGTATACGGTGCATGCAAGTATTTGGACTCATACCTTTGATGTCGGCAATGGTCCACCCAATGGCCTCCTTATGATCTTGGAGCACTTTCATCAACCTTTCCTCTTGTTCCTTGGTGAGCTTGTTGGAGATGATCACCGGCAATTTCTCACCACCACCAAGGAATGCATATTTTAGATTCTCGGGTAGTGGTTTCAACTCCACCACCGGAGGTTTATTGAAAGATGGTCGGTTGCCCGAGCCCTTCAATACCTCAAGGTCTAAAATTGGTGCATCAAGAGAAAGTTCCTCAAAGGTATCTAGCTCAAAAATGCTTTCCTTCAAGTTAGCACTCAAAGCATATGTATGAACATTACTTGTGTGTAAACTATTGGCTAAAGCATTTAACAAGGGATCATCAATATCATTTTCATAAACTTTTTGCACATAAGGCTCAATCACATCAATAGCATTGCAAGAAGTTTCCTCATCATCGTATTTCATTGCACCATAAATGTTGAACTCTATTTTATCCTCATCAAATTCCATGGTAAGCCTACCACTATGCACATCTATGATAGTTCTTGACGTTTTCAAAAATGGACGCCCTAACAAAATAGGGGTAGCAAATTTATCATGTTCCATGTCAAGAACGTAAAAATCGGCCGGGAACACCAACTTGTCGACTTTCACCAAGACATCTTCAACAATACCCTTAGGGTATGCATTAGAGCGGTCGGCAAGTTGGATCACCACGCCGGTTTTATGCAAAGTGCCAAGATTCAATGATTCATACAATGTATATGGAATGACATTTATGGATGCACCTAGATCTAGCATGGCTCTAGGAAAGTAAGTGTTCCCTAAGATGCAAGGAATTGTAAACATGCCCGGATCACTACATTTAGTAGGCATTTTATCTTGAAACAAAGCCGACACATGTTCATTGATTTTTTCATTTTTAACATGCTTAGATCTTTGTTGACGATGGTTCACACATAATTCCTTCAAGAACTTAGAATATCTAGGAACTTGATCAATAGCATCGAGCAAAGGAATGTTTACCTCACACTTTCGAAGGACTTCGAAAGCTTCTTTGTCCATCTCCTTTTTGCGAGTATGCTTCAAGGCTTCGGGAAATGGTGCTTCCACATCAAAGGTAGTGTCCACCCTAGTTTTCTTGTGAAGAGGTGAGAATGGAGGTGACATTGGTTCAATATGAGAGGATGTCTCTACATGCTCCTCATCAATGGGTTCTTTCTCATTCTCAACCTCGGCCTCACCTTTTTCTTTGGCTAGCTCCTCAAGAATAACTTCTTCGTCGGCCAAGGTCGCCTCAACCTCGTCATTGGCTAAGCTCTTCTTCACAAAGCCTCTCTTGGGGGCCTTTTTCACAACCAAGAGCTTGTTTACCACTCCTCAAGGTCATGGCACTTGCATGAGGCCTTGGATTTAACTCCGTTTGCGCGGGTAGTTTCCCGGAGTTTTGTGCTTCCAACTTTCCCAAGACAGTGGCCATTTGACTCATTTGCACCTCAATGCTCTTGAGTCGAGCATCTTGTGGAAATTGGTCCGAGCTTTCACCTTGATTGTGAGATTTATCTTCCAACCTCGGATGGGCATTTTGAGGGGCACGGTTATTGAAACGGCCTTGACCTTGGTTCCTTTGGTATTGTTGTGGTTGAGGGTGATATTGAGGGTTTTGATGATCTTGGTATCCTTGATAGCCATAATCTTGGTATCCTTGGTTTTGGTAACCTTGGTACCCTTGAGTTTGGTGGCTTTGGTCCCCTTGGTACCCTTGATCATTTTGCCCCCTTTGCCTATCAAAAGATTGACCACCTTGACCTTGATAACCCCCTTGGTAGCCACCTTGTTGGCCTTGTTGTCCCGTCGGTTCATCTCTCCACCGAAAGTTGGGGTGATCTCTAGTTCCGGGGTTGTAGTGTTGAGCAAAAGGATCATACTTCCTTTGGTTACCCCTATCATCCCCTTGGCCTTGTCCACCTTGAAAACCCCTACCACCTTGGTAGCCTCGTCCTCCTTGGTAGCCCCTAAAACCTTGGTTTCCTCCTTGATCACCTCTAAAACCTTGGTTTCCACCATAGACCCCCATGGCATTGACTTCCTCGTTATAATCCTCGTTTGCTTGAGGACAAGATTCGGTGAGATGGTTCGAAGCACAAATCCCACACGTCATCACTTGTTGCCGTGGTTGGTTCCCCGTGTTTCCTCCGGAGCTATTTCCCATCATGAAACCTTTCATCAAAGCCGTAAGCTCCTTGATATCTTGACGAGATCCATCATTGTTCCCACCGGAGTTACCCACTCGTAGTCTCCGGTCTCTCTTTGGTTTGCACCCTTCGGCTAGTTGCTCAAATAGCATCATGGCATCGGAAGAGCCAAGGTTTGCAATGGAGCCATAGCAAGACCGATTTATCAACTCGGTTTCTCTATCGTTCAAACCATTGTAATAGAAACACACCAATTGAGGTTCGGTGAAGCTATGGTACGGGCAACTTGAGAGGAGAGTTTGGAATCTTTCCCAATACTCATACAACGTCTCATCCTCGTCTTGAGTGATGTTGCTAATGGCTTGTATCAAAACCGAGGACTTAGAGGGAGGAAAGTATTTGTCAAGGAACTTTTTCTTCAATTGTGGCCATGTAGTGATTGATGATGAAGGTAAACGGCTTAACCATTTAGCGGCCTTATCCTTCAAGGTGAAGGTGAAGGTTTTCAACTTGAACTCATCCACACTCATCTCGGAAGGTTTCAAACTACTACACACCCTATGAAAAGCCTCAAGGAAGTCATTAGGATCATCCACTTCTCTACCATGGAAAGTTGGAAGCAAATTTATCACTCCCGTCTTGATTTCGTATTGAGAGTTCGGGTAAACAATGCTTGATTGTTGTTGCTCATAGTTGGGGGACATGTACTCTCTCATAGGGTTTTGGAAAGGGTTGTAGAATTGGTTACGGGGAGGGTTTTGGCCGGTATCCTCTTCATCGTCCGCCATGTTGAAAGGTAGTGATTCACTTTCAAGGGAGAAAGGATTAGATGCTAGTGACTCTTGCACTTGCTTCCTAAGTTGGCGGAGACTTCTTACTAGCTCGGAATCGTATTGCAAAGGGTCTTGGTTCGAGGATCGTGTAAGAACCATGCACCAAGAGCTAGAGCAATAGGGTTCCAAACCAAAATAGAACCTAAAAAGAAAGATAGATTAGAAATAAAACTACAATATACACATAAAAATACGCCTAATCCCCGGCAGCGGCGCCAAAATTTGGGAGGTCGTCGCCGTACCTCTCAAATATACAATTTTTAGATCACTTACTACCTTTCTACACTATTAAGTGTACAATGGCAAGTAAGGTTCGTTCCACAGGGAAAAGGTTATTTCTATGTATATTTTGTAGTGTATATATAAATATACATATATAAAAGCAATGTAAACAAGGGGGGGGGGGGGGTTTGAGTTGAGTTTTTGTTTAAGACACTACTAATTAAAACTACTAGAACGTTCAAGCCACAACTACTTTACTATAAGATTATCCTAACTAGAGATTTAACTAAGAGAATAAGAAACTTGGACATATGAGATTGGTGACTTCTTATTATGAGATTTTCCTCAAACTTTATCATGATGCTTTGAGAATGGTGAACATTAGTGAGAAACTATCTTTAACCATAGTTATGAGAAATGAAAGCATTTTCACAACTTCAATTGACAACTTTACTAGATGATAACAACTAGTTCAACTGAATCAATATTAATTCTAATTAGATGTTTCTCAATCCTACCCATGCAATTTGATAACAAACTTGACATAGGTACAATGCTAATGAATGATCTTAAGAACAAATACAATTGATAACAACATGCATTCAATCCCTAATTTACTACTCCTACATAGAAAGAATGATAACATTCTAACCATGGAAAAGCAATATCTAACACATATCCAACACCTATCTATCACTAGGAAATCATTCCTAATCATTTCAAGCATCAAACACACATATAAATTATGATCATTCAAGAGCAAATCACCATTCCTAAGCTTCATAAATCATGTTCTCAATCCATAACAAGAAGTCCAATCACATATATCCAAGATGGGTTTTAGCCTACAACCATAATTAGATAATCATAACCATAATTAATACAACAAACCATAGTGAATTCAAAGATCAAAATGGGAAGAAAAGTGAAGGAAAATGGAGTTTCCTCTGTAAAAATCCGATCCCTCAAACAATGAGGATAAGTTCTATTTATAGTCCAAAATAATTAAAATTAAAGCTAAACAAAATGCAAGTTGCAGGCAACTTCGCGGGTCGCGCGGGATCCTTCGCGGACCGCGAGCCTGGTTCTCGCGGTTCGCGGCCGAGGATTCGCGCCCCGCGCGCCCGTGGTCTCGGCGTGGTACGCGACCGAGGAATTGCGCCCCGCGCATGTCTGGTCTTCGCGAGTCGCGGCCGAAGGTTCGCGTCTCGCGCACGTCTGGTCCTCGCGAGTCGCGGCCGAAGGTTCGCGCGTCTGTGTCTCGGCGTAGTCCGCGACCGGAGTTTCGCGCTCGCGCGCGCGCGCCCGTGTCTCGGCGTGGTCCGCGCGCCCGGAGTCTCGCGCCAGCGCGCCCGTGTCTCGCGTGGTCCGCGCGCCCGTCTCGGCATGGTCAGCGCGCCGGTCAGTCCTCGCGGCTCGCGACCGGAGTTTCGCGGCCCGCGCGAAACTTGGCATGGTCAAAACAGCAACACACACCCTCGCGGTTCGCGACCTAGGGTTCGCGGCCCGCGAGAGTGTGCCTTCACGCCACTTCTACGACCGGTTCTTCAATGTATCAAACGCGGTCAGGACGGTCATAGAAGGTCTTCAAATCATTCAAATCCATCGCAAGTGCAATTCAAGATCGAAATGCACGTCTTCAATTTCAAACCACTATGAATGATTCGGTCTAAAAGTCTAATATAATTACACAAAATACTATCTAAGACAGCTCTCAAATGCTACAAAATAAGAGTTTATCTAGGACCTATCAGTTCCTTACATCTTGGAGAGAAAATAAAATGTTTCCTTTAAAGCATGGAGAAAACATATGTATTGGTTCTCCGGTTGGTAAAGAATGAAATGAGCAAGAGGAAGTAGAACTTAATTAACCTCTCTAACACAGTACGGAAGTCGAACTTAACATTATCTAAGTACTAGAGAATGGCTTTGGTCAAGAGAATCAACTACCATGCTACTATACGAATCTGTCTATGCTCGTCCAGAATAGCCCAGATTTTAACAGTGGGTTAAAGGGGCATAAGGAAAACACATACAACTACATCATTCTCTAAATTTGGGGTTCAAGAGAACTTGGAATTGGAAAAAGTTTATTCATATTTTCCATAGTTTCGCCACCAAATAATTCACGTTTTATCGGAGTTGGGGCTGCTAAAAATGTGGCGGAAGGAGTTGGACCGGACTTGTGACGTCGGAGAACGTTCCGTGAAGGAGTTGTAGGAGTATTATGAGATCAAAGAAATTCTGGGTATTATGAAGGTGTGGTGGAACACGTGATAATTAAAATTGGATTGGGATGATTATGGTAACATGATTAAAATTAAATGTGGTAATAATCATAAATAATGATAATAATATACTAATTAAATGTATAAGGTAAATTATCGTATTTTCATATAAATACAGGGCGAAGCAAATTACAGGGCGTGATTTAGCAATGCGCCCTATATAAATGAATCATAAACTATTGCCATTAAAATACGTAAAAATACTCATATAACATTGAGTTCTTTATTAGGTGCACACGTACCATTGAGTTCTTTTGTTAAATGTTCATATTAGTCATGTACTTTTGAGTTATAAATTTTACCACTAAAAACTTTTATTAGCATCTTGATGTTTATTTTTAATTCATTTAATAGTCGAAAATACACATTTGGATGACCAACCAAAGTTTATAGAGGTACGGTATAAATAAAAGTATTACAAGTAGATATATGACCCATAAAAATGAATTATTTATGGCATCTAGACACAAAAATGCATCATAAAACCATTGGAGATGCTGCTATTCCAAAGCCTTATCCCCTTTAGAAGCTGAACTCAAAGCTATCAAATTGGGAATTCACATTGCACACTCTTTGCACCTCTTCACTTTTAGGCTTGAATCTGATTGTTTGAATGCTGTCAAAATGATACAGAATCCATTCAAAGCCCATTGGAGAGTTTCAAATATCGCACATCATGTTAATTGCTATCTTTTCCCTGCTATAATCACTCATACTCTTAGGCAAGGTAACCAATTAGCAAATTTTCTAGCAAAACATGCACTTAGAAACCAATTTTCTGGTGATCTAAATTTGAACACAATGCCCCAATCTGCTAGAGGTGCCCTCTATCTTGACAAACAAGGGTTACCTACGTTAACAATTATGGAATAGATGCTACTGATTTATTTTATATTTTGCAGGTCTCCATCAGTGGAAATCTTCAGCATGTTCCTGAACTACTCAATTTCAGATTAGCACAGCATGTGGTCTCACTGCTACACTCTGAGTTGCACCCGACTGCCTCAAAAACTGCTTCAGTTTTTCAACATGGTGCTGACATATATAATCCTGGGAAGGAAATAACATGAGGAAGTTTCCTCCATAGGCTGACTAGTGTTTTTGTGTTTGCTCATGAAATCACTGACAAGCAAGTGGAGTGGCTCCTTCCTCAGTTTCTGTTATCTTCCTCCCCCCCTTTTTTGTTTTTTCTGTAATCTAGAATGAACAGCTTAGTCTTCTTCATTCTTTTTTAAGGCATCCACTTGTGCCTTGTGTAGTGTATGACTACACCATAGTTTCCTAGCTTTTAGGTTACTATATATGTTCTAGGTTCCACTGAGCCATATGACTTTTGTTTGCAGCTTTTGTATCTCTTTTTCTCTTTCAGTTTTTTCATATGGTATGGGGAAGCCTATATACTCCCCCCACCAACGGTGGTTCATCTAAAAAAAAGCATCATAAAACCATTTCTACTATATAACTAGTCTATATACTCCCATGGTTTCATTATATTGGCACTCTACTTTGAGCACACACTTTTTTGGTAAAGGAAATGAGTGGAGGAGTTTGTAAAGAAAAATGGAAAAACAATACCTGTGGATGAGATTAGCCTAAACTATACTAAAAGCGGTAAGTGCCAATAAACAAAACATTCCTTTTATAGTAAGTGTGCCAATTAAACAAAACGATAGGGAGTATTTTGTTCCGGCATTTTAGAGATTCACTAGTGCAGAAAACATGTTTTTACGGCGGTTCCATCGTACCAACGAAGGCACCTGGGAACCGCCGTTACTGGCTGTGCCGTAAATGGCGCAACCGGTTACGGCGGTTCCCAGAACCGCCGTGTTATTTACAGATCCTTCGATATCGTAAGTCAAATTCGGCACAAGGTCTTACGATATCGCAGGTGTGCATTCCATACGTTGTTTCTCCATTTCGGTACGAAATCGAAGGTAGATCTTACGTAGTTTAATGGTGTTACGATATCATACTCCAATCAAAGCGAAAGTTGAATCGAAATCGTAACTATGTATTTATATATGGCATTCCCGGTACTCATATTGACGAGTTCGTATGCAATTCCGGTGGACTCGATAATGTTAGGCTTTCGATATCGTATATATTTAATACACGATCCGATTTCGAATGATATAACCATATTAGAGAAGTCGCATCGGGTGTTGGTAGTGACTCGAAATCGAACTTGGTTAAGAAACTCCGGGATTCCATCTACACGGATACGAATTCGAAAGTAGACTAAACACAGATACGAACTCGGATACGACATTGTCGACTTTAACTAAACACGATATCGTAGAGAGTGGTCAAACCCTAATAATGAAACGAAATCAATTAAAGAGGTTCTTATTATGCGATATCGTAGGTGGTTTAGGAAAATATTAATTTCAAATTCAATGTTACGAATTCGATTCGTTGTAAATATATTATGCGACTTCGTGTCCAGTTTGTGATCTTTGTGACCTGTGCGATGTCGGTTTTCTTGAAAAGTTGGTTACGAGTTCGATACATCCATTAAGGCTATACGAACTCTTTTATATTTATGAATGGCACTATTCAGTAGGCGCTCTCGCAAGATTATTCCCCCGTCATCCCTGTCTCAAGACCGATAAATGGTACGATATCGACACTGGAATCAGAAAATGCACGAACTCGAAAACAATTTCTGCTAAATTCAGGGTGAGAAATGATTCGATATCGAATGTATATACGACATTGACACGAGATCGAATGCATTATCGTACTGAGCCGAATGCTAGACACGAGCTCGAAAGAAAAATCTTTCCAGTAACCATATTCCAAAAATCTCTACTCAAATCTACAACTTTAACAGCACCACAACACAACCTTCATTCTAACAGTACACAAATCTATACTACATTTTTCTTATGTAAGAGCGGTGTGGATATGACTTTACTACGAGCCAAAACAAGGTAGCGAGCTAACTTATCTCTTGCATCATTTAAGTCGGCGATGGTGTAGGGAGTTTGGTCATCTTCAAAAACCTGATTAGGAATAAGGTAGTTTCCAAGTCAAGTTAGATTTCATAGTCATCATGAAATGAAAAATATGGTGATGAATACATTGAACTTACTTGACGAAGATCAAGTTTGTCCAACGTTAGATTTTCAACACACTTGTTGGCAAATACGAAGGTATAGTAGCCGGACTCCCAATTACGTCTTTGCCTCTTGTACTTTGTTGTGGGCAAAAATCAAGAATGCTAGTTATGCAACGAAAGCTTAACAAAATATAATAATTGGTGATAAAATGATGTGATTGTTTACAGTTATTTGTATGAGCTCAAAAGAACGAAGAGTGTTTTGATTAACATCATGCATAGCCACCTCAAGATGATCGGCGAAAGCTTTGGGTGGAGGATTATTTAGAGAATCAATCCAATACACTCTCTTTTGCCCCGGTACCATAGCAACAAAACTCCAATGACCCCTATCGAAAAATTGAAAACATAATATTATGTCAAGACGAAAATTGTAGTTTTAATATCAAGTATAGAGGAAGATGAGTACCCTCCGTTGTAGGGCCCTATGAATATTTTCTTGTTTTCCAATTGAAGTGTGGCGGTTAGATAACTAAGTTGAGCAGTAGGGGCACAACCTTCAACCATGCGCATGCTTTCGGGACATAGATAACCAATCCAATCTTTTCCATTTTTACAAGACTTGGAATACATGCTCCTTGTAGAGTAAATGTAAACAATTTGGATTAAATATGAACCCGCGATATTTAATGAAAAGGTAAAAATAAGGAAACTTACAATTGATGGAGTGTTAGGATATTTGAGTCTAAATCCCCCATATTCCAAATGTCTTTGAAATGACCCAAAGAAATAATCAAATCCGCTCGAAATCCAAACACACTCTCATTACCGGAGAACCTATAGAACGATTTGATGTTTTGGTGATCTAAGAATTCATGTAACTTCCTTACCCAAAAAGGTAGTTCGTTCAAAAATTTTAACAATTCCTTGGGATCAAAAGTGGTGGGGTATTTATTGGCAATTATTTGTTTCTTCACCCCGTCTACCTTTTTCCTCATGGGTATGTCATTAGAACCTCCATCAACTATCAACCATCTTGGCCAAATAACATACCCTCCAACCATATCCCCAACCCAAGTTTTTTCCCCTTCGGGCATTGGCAAAAGGGCCGTTGGCTCTATTGCCCTACCTATGGCAACTCTACCAAATCCTATTGGAATAGCTTGGAGATGGTGTGTGCGCATCTTTTCCTCAAAGGTTCCATTTGCCACATGTTTAGGGGGCTCGTTGAGACCACAATCAATGAAAAGTTTATACGTCAAAATCTAATAACAATATAATGTCAAAGTTAATAATAACATAAAATAAATATTTATTTAGAATATTAACATAGTAGGTGAAAAATTACCTTTATTGTGGAAGGTTTGGATGTAATATATATGGGTTGATGTTGCAATGGTTGAATTGGCTCTTGTTCAACATGTCCAATGTTTACCTCCACAATAGGCTCTTCATTGACCGGAATATGATTGATCCTCTAGACGAGGGACGACGCTCACCAACTACAATATTCTCCTCGGGTGGATGAACGTACCCCATTTGTTGGGCCATGGCATCAACTTGCTTCCTTAATGAAGCATACTCCAAATTTTGGGAAAGTATTGTTTCTTTTTGCCTTTCTATCGTCCACTTAGCCACGTATAGTTCCGAAGGCTTCTCTTTTCCGTTACTTCGCGTTATCCCAAAAGCCTCTCGTTGAGTCAAATAACGACCAACCCCCCCTTGCCCTCCCGGGATGATCCTTCCCAACCGCTTTAGCCAATACATCCATCTTCCCCACGGGTGTAAAAAGGCATTCCTTCTCTTGAACGAGTATCTCATCCTATATAAAATTTTCAAAATAGATTTATAACACTTGTTTCGATTATTATCAATATCATAATTGGGAAAATGATGTCTTACCACTTTCTTTGCGATTTCTTGAACTTCGGTAGTTGTGTATGTTTTATCGCTCTTCATTCTACTTCTAACAAACATATCATGCCGGGGAATGTCTTCAATCTTCAACGGTACAACCTTCTCCCGTGCCTCTTCTATGGTCATCACATCCTCGAGGTTCTTGGTAAATTGCTTCTCTTGGCTCTCACCATCAAGCTTGTCTCCAAGACCCAAGTATCCCACCCTACTCATTGTGTGATAGATTTTATTTGCTTTGGCACATTTTATCTTCATTTCTCGGGTTCCCTTCCATAAAGATTATGTCATTAGTAATATTAAAAGCAATACATTGATTGAATGACAATGAAAACAAATAAATTATGTCTTACATCGGCTTCATGATCGAGAGACCTTTACTTGAATGTTTCCCAACTCGATAGGAGGATATAATTGTGTTTTACTTGAGGATGTTGACCAACTCTTTTCCCTCCCTCGTATATATAGTCTTTCGCCAATCTAAACTTGAATTCACGACTAGCTTTGGAGACAATGTTCAAAGCCTTCTTCTTCACGGCTTCTTCATCCATTGCATCAATTTCAAAGGGTGCCTATAGCATATGAAAATATGAGAAAAAATACAATACAAATTCATACTTTAAATAATGAACTCAATGTAATGGAGACGATGTACCTTACAATCGTTGAAAAAATCCGTTCTTTGTATTGGATTAATCTCCTTCCAAGTCTTTGTTGCAATGTCGACTCTTGTTCTCCCGACTTTTCCACACCAACTCGACCACAATGGCCGCTCCTTAGAAATAGCAATGCCTTTTGCATCAAATTTCATTGGTGTCTTTACCTCGTTATCCCAACGCCTTTGTACAATGCGACAATACTCCTTAGCTTTTTGTTTTGCCGAAACCTTTTTTTGTGAACTCTTGTCTCCACCATTTGCTATCTTCTTTGTTTTCTTAGGCCTCTTGTCCCCACTAGCATCACTTTGGCGTTTTTTGTTACCCATGACAAAGTCCTACTAACACAAGAGCATAAATAAGTACCTAAGTTAGGTCAATTCACAAAAGCATGAAAAATGAGAATGAAACAAAGTTAATAGAAACTCATTAATGCTATATGGATATGAATAAAGTATAAACATGCACAATACAATCACTAAATAGCACAACATATCAATAAATGCATAAACATATTGACAAAAGATGGAAACCCTAGGTGAAAAATGCAACAAATTTATAAATCATCCATTTCAATAAAAGAGTGTTTGTAGTGTTCCAAACATAACTATTAATAAAAGCCCATACACTTAAACAAACCCTTGAGGTCCTAACAATGCATATATGTTGATGGATGTGTAGAAATAGATGAGAATATGGGTCTTTATATAGTTGAACAATAAATCTATAAGATATGCTAAGGAAGAACACAAACTTGTTGGTTTGATTGAAATTAATGGATTAGAGAAAGAAATTGGTGGGAAAAACCAAAAGAGGAGGGAGAATTTGGTGTTTGGAGAGTAATAAATGCGAAAAAGAATGAGAGTTTTTGGTTTTTGTGGTGTTTTTTGGGGTTTTGACCCGCACTATCGCCGGTTGACTTGCATTAAATGCGGTTGTCGAAATACCTTGCGATATCGTAACTAACTTTCGTTTGGAATTTCCATATTGCGAGTTCGTATGACCAATTATAAGGGTTTAGGGTTTAATTTCCAGTCCGGGTCGCCGTGGGTATCCATCGGGTATTCCACGGTTTAGGGTTTTAAGTATAACGCGTGGACTACAGGATTTTAATTTGTAAGCCTTATATTGCATGGTGTCGAGATCGAGACATGGTTATGATGATATACACGATATCGTAACTATTATAAGAACTACATACGATATCGAAAGTAGAATAATTTTTAAGTATACATTTATGATATGTATGACTAATGATTGAGGTTTTGTGTATTTTTTAACAAGTCCAAAGTTAATCTGTTTTGCGTTGATCCTTGATTTATATTATATAATTGTTGTATTTGTTAGATTAGTAATTAATTAGGTCAGAAATGTGTTCACCATTGATGTGTATAATTACGAGTAATTGGCTAATCGTGACTAATTTATTTCCAATCAATTGGGGTATACTTTGTTTATTAATAATTGCAATTTAATTAGTCAAATTTGTTCTTTTGGACTGGAAGTTAGAAATACATTGGATGAGTATTAATGTTCTGTGTTGTCTATTCATGTATATATGTACATGCTATGGAGTAAATGACTAGATTGAATTGCAAATAACTAATGCTTGCAAGTAAACCATGATCCAATTAGTCAAGTAATATGTCATATATATTGTTCACAATGTTTTTTGTAATTACAATGTGTTGGTATCAAAGTACTATGTTGTCTATTCATATGTATACATATATATATAGTATTGTCAAGCCATAGGTTGTATTAAACACATGTAATTTTATGACTTTAGGTATTCAAAATTAGAATCTTTTGTACTATTGTATACCATTCTATAGTTCCACATGTATATAGATTATTTTTTAGACAAATAACTTTGTACAAATTTATATTAGTTTTAATAAATAATTCAATTACTCATGTTTATTAACTTTATATGTTTATTCAACAATATAAAGTTGATATATAATCCGTCAATTAATTTATAATAATGTTATATTTATTTTACTCGCAAGATAAATATGAAAGAACATACTAATGTATCAAAATATATAGGCTTACGAGTTCGAAAGGACACTTTTTCAAGGTTTCGATATCGACAGTGTTAAAGTTTAGGTTAATATATCGTGGCTGTAATCGAAACTGACCGTGAAAGCCAGGCGAAATTGGACTCGACTTCGAAAGACATCACTATATTTAATAAAAAAGACGGGTATTAGGAATATAAAATTTTTCCCCCAAATTTCTTCAAATCCCTAATTTTAAAAACCCCCAAAATCCCTAAATCATCTAACAATTTGGCGGACATGGTACGATCAAGAGGAGGAAGTGAAAGGCCTGCAACTCGAAAGCAAGGGCGTGGTGGTCGGACTGATACCGTTGCCAATGAGGCGGAGAGCAGCCGGGGTGCTGGTCGTGCAAGAGCTCCCCGCTCTGGATTAATTACTGAGGCTGCACATCCGGTTGAGAGCCAGGGAACTCGTCGTGGTAGAGGCCGGGGTCGGGGAGAAAATGTAGGTGGTGGAGAGGCACCGGTGAACCCTCCACAGCCACAACCGGAAACTGAAAACTCAAGCTTGGAAGAGGATGTAGATCTTGAGTTGAAGCCCACATTCATCGATGACGATGCTTCCCTTCGCTACCAAGAATGGGCTGATAGGAAAACCCTCTCCACCAAGGTATTCAAAAAATCTCAACTTGAAGATGAGGTTAAATTTGAGTATGTGTTGAATTGGTTTAAGCCCCATTACTTAGATGGTTTATTGACTTTAGAGGAGGATGTTTATCATGAAGAAGTTCTCCAATTTTATGCAAACTGGAGAAAGGATGGTAATAGCTATTTAACTAGGGTTAGAGGTAAGGACATATTGGTTGATCAATTTACTATCAATGCTGCTATAGGATGTCCTTATATTGATTCTAGTTTTCTGAGAGGAACTGATCCTAATGGTCCCTATGACATGTTCATCCAACAAAGCTTTAAAAGAAATATTGACATTAAGCTACCTTTTGATTTTCGGAAAGTGGCAAAGAAGTATTTCCAAGCAACAGCCCCTGATTTAGGAAAACCTAAGACCGACTACTCCATTCTTGAACTCAGTCTAGAGCAGAGACTTGTTTACGAGTTCATAGCTCTGAATGTTTTCCCATCCGGTGGTCATGCTTGTGAAGCCACGGTTCATAACATCATGCTCTTCTACTTCATCATGGAGGGGCATAAGATAAACCCTGGTTATGCCATCCTCCACTACATGGTAAAGGATGCAAACTCAACGGGGAAGTCATACCCATATGGTCGTTTGATCACTGCATTGATCCGCAAGGAAGGGGTTGTACCTCAAGGTCGTCCAGAGGTGTCCGAGTACTACGACAATGCATGGTTGATCAAGAAAGGGCTGGTCATCCAAGAAGATGGTAAATATGGACATAAGGACCCAAAGAAGCGGCGGTTGACTCCTAGTAAGTAATGCATATTTCATCATCTTTGAATTTCTGTTATTTATTTTCATAAACTGTACTTTATTTAGTTTATAATATATGTGTAGGGCAAATTCAGAAGTGGCATTCACACTTGGACGATACTCTAGTTAAAATAGAGGAGGAGGTTGAGTTGTACAATAATGAATTGAAGTATCACCGTGAAGACTTCACCAAGCTGGCCGATATGCTTGGTTTGCCCCTTAAAGAGACCGATGAAGAAGCAGCTACTTATAACATTGATGAGGATTTTGATGTTGATGCTTGTACGGATGAATCCGACTCAAGCGAGTATGATGAGGAGGAGACTTCAGAAGGTAACAACTTTGAGGGCGAGGGCGACGAAGATGATCAGTCTGAAGAAGTGGTTGAGGAAGAAGACTCAGATGGTGAGCTTGTAAAGAATAAGCGCCCACGGGTAGAAGATGATTCTTATGAAACCTCTGAATTCGGCAGCAGCTCTGACGATGATGATGGACAAAGTCAACCTCAATCAAGACCAACAATCAATCAGGATGAAATCAATGAAAATTTGGATGAGAGTGTCCTCCTCGAGATTGGAGACCTAGCCCCCAAATGAAGCTCTTGGATAATGTTAGACTATTGTATTTTGTTATACTTTGAAACTATGGTTTTAGTTTTTGGAAATGGATCCAAGTTTATTGTCATTTAATATCATTTCTACTTATGTATGACTAGTGCTTTCAGTTACAATTTGCTCTTCTACTTGTTGATAAATTCTAGCATATGATTTGTCTTTGATAAAGTTTTGTATAATGGTAAACACTAGCATATAAAAAACTGTTACCGATCTTCCTGTCGATTTCGTAACAGAGAATCTTAATCCTTACGATATCGAATCAACATAAGCGAACAACAATCTGATATCGTAAGAGTTGGAGGAGTGCTCCTTACGATATCGCAGGGGTAATCGTCTTAGGAACAGAAATAAAGACGATTCAAGACACGACTTCGTATGGATGTGACTAGCAAATAAAAAAATATCACCGATTTTATATTCGCTATCGTAACGTTTAATTTAAAAGTATACGATATCGCACGAAGCTACGCGAACAATAAAACGATACCGCATCAAGTATGTTAAATGTACACGATATTGCAGGGGTAATCGTCTTAGGCACAGAGATAAAGACGATCCTAGACACGAATTCGTATGGGTGAAGGAACATGCCTATGATATCGTAACATAAGTCGGTACGTCACCCATGGAAAACCTTGTTTAAATTCACTAAGTACTTTCTCGATGTCGAAACTGTAGTTCGTTTATCAAAACGACAGCGTATTAATTTGACAGCCACATGATTGTATCGATATAACTTACGATGTCGCATCAATGGTTTGTAGTCTTAACGATTTCGACACACTATTCACAAATTGTATGTATTTCGATAAAAGTGGGGACACGTCACTTTATTTGAATTTTTCTATGAAATACTCCAAGTACAAATTCGAACTCGAGAACTTACTTCGTCTTCTTAAACGGCAGCGTTTTTGTATAGGGTTTCCCGATACGATATCGAAACCTATGTATTGATTGGCTACGAGTTCGAAAAAAGTTTGCATATAAATAAAAAAACGGGGGGTAAAACTAAAACCCCCAAATCGCGAAGAACTTTTAACTTCCGCTCAAATTCTCCCCCAAATTTTCTTCCACGAACTTCATATATTTTCAAGTATGGCCGGTGGGGGTACGAAAAGGAAGTGGGCAGCAAGGAGGGCACCTTATCAAAGGTTCGAGAAGAAGAAATTTGAAAGTCAAGCAGCCTTTGTAAAGTATAGGAATTTGATTAAGGGTTCTAATTTGATGACATGCTATGTTCTTGATTTCAATAAGATGCAACATTTAGGATTGACTGAGATCATGAAACTATTTAATGACCAGCAACTAACTGAGTTGTTTACTTTGAATGAAGATTCCTATTTTGATGAAACTTGTCAATTTTACGCTAATTGGACTGACCATGAGGATAGTGGGTTTACAACAAAGGTTAATGGGATTGATTATCACGTAACCCCATCTTTGTTCCATAAGCTTCTTGAAGTTCGGTATAAAGGTGAAATACCAGCTAGGGTTTATGCTAGTGGTAGATGGCCGACGAACGGAGGACCCAATAGGCTCAACCATAGGGAAATGGCTCATAAGTATTTTGGTATGCCTCTAAACGATGCCAAGAAAGCTAGCGATTATAAGATAGCTGACCTACCCCCTTTTAAGCGAATAGTTTTTGATATGGTCTCTAGGCATGTGGTACCAAAGGGAGGTAAGGAAACGGAGGCTACTTATAGCAGCTTGTTGACGTATTTTTACATCATGGAGAAGAAACCATTTAATGTCGGCCATACCATCATGAGTCACATGGATATCGTGGCTAGGAAAGGAAAGCTAGTTACATGCTTGCCTATGGTAATCTCATCGCCCGCCTTTTGAAAACGGATGAAAATTTCCAATTTTCTTCCTCCACTGCTCCAAAACCTTGTAAATTCTATGAGGAGAGATATTTTACAAAGAAGAATTTGATATTACCGGCCCAAAGGCCTACTGGACCTGTAATAGGACCCATGGCCCAGCGCCAAAAGGGCGGTGCCCTTCCCGGGTAGGGGGCACGTCCGGACAAGAAAGAAGGACAAACGGGGACAAAGGAAAGTGGTCCTGCACCTTATCTCAAGCAGGCAAGCTCGGCTATAAATACTAGTCTCAAACAGTGAACAAGGTATGTGACTTATATCTCTCTACTTTATATTGAGAGCACCTTCCGTACGTTTTCCTTCCCCACTATCCCCATCTCATCATCACGCCGGAGCTTCTTCCCCGGGACGCCTCCCGGGGATTGTTTTGCAGGACTGAAGCGGGCTGATCGACAAGGAGACCCGGATAGTGTCTAATCCCGGGGAGACGGACGGATTTTGGTAGCATCAATTGGCACGCCCAGTGGGACCTTTCCACCTTCGCATGATGGAGTCGCCAAGGAGAGGGCGCGGGCGCCCGAAGAAGAACGCGGCACCCTCAGGGGGTGGTTCTCTTCCACCCCCGGGAGATGATGTGACCTTGAGGCAGTTGCAGGAGGAGGCTAGACACCAGCGGGAGCTAGGGGTACCGCAGGATGGCCATGTGGAAACTGCCTCCGACGAAGCTGACTCAGAAAGAGAGTACCAGGAGGAGCAAGAACCAAGGCCCGCCGGGGGAGGCAGTCCCCGGACCTAGGGGCCTGAAGCCCGGGAGGAGGGGCAATCCTTAGCCGAGGCGGAAGAATTGGCGGCGTTGGAGTTCATGAGAGCCAACAAGGAGTTGTACCGCCAGTGGGTACTCTCTACCCGGGAAAATCGTAGGCGGAGGGAGCCTGAGGGAGACCAGGCAGGACCTCTTCGGGGGTACCAAAGAGAGGTTATCGACTTGGACGGAGTCGTTCAGCCGCCAAGGATACAGGGGCGTGTGAACTCTTCCACCGTCCCACCTTCTTTCCCTCCAAGTCTCGGGGTCGGAGGGGGAATGGCTACGGGACAACAATCGAATTTGGTTCCACACGCTCCACCCTATTACCCGCGTTCCAGCTGGGGGGCGGGACAAATTGGGTATGGCCTGCCAGCCATGCCGGTGGAGTCGTTGGGTTATCAGGCCACTGGAACCCAGGGGAACCCGATCCAGTATTCCATGCCCATGCACGGATCAATGGGGATGAACTATGGTTACCAAGAGAAATACTATCAGGAGGACGATAGGATGCGGGGCTATCAGGTGGCTTAGCAGGACCCCAACTCTTTGGAGGCTCGACTAGAAAACTAGTGGGAAGAAACGGGGCTAAACCTACCTCCCCTTGGGTCCCTCGAGTGCTTGCATACCCATGGCCGCCGGGCCTCCGGACCCCGGAGGGAATCCCAACATACAATGGAGAGACAGACCCAAGTAGAAGGGACCCCGCTCCCGCGACGGTAAACCGGGCAAGAGCGGATAGTTTCACCCCGCTCAGCAAATCCCGAACGGAGATCCATGCCATCCACAAGGATTTGTTCCCGGAACCGTTGCCTATCCAGGGGACCCCGTCTAGGGAAAATGCGGACAAATGGTGCGCCTATCACAAGTCTTATGGGCATTCGACGGAGGGGTGTAGGATGCTGAGGAACGAGATAGAAAAATTAATAGAGCGGGGACAGCTGAGAGATTGTGTGGCGATGGAAGCAAAAAAGGAGAATCCCCGGGACCAGCCCCAGGAACAGCCCCGGAGGAGGTGGAGGCCTAACCCGGGGAGAGGAAACGGGAGAAATCAAGGCAACCAAGGCAACAGGGCCCCGGGGAGACCTGCCATAGCTGTCGCACCAGTCCAAGCAGTGGAGCCTGCCCCCGCACCCAACAGGATGATCAACATGATAAGTGGAGAAATCGGAGAAGCATGCCAGTCAGTCTCCGCTATCCGGGCTCGGACGCGATATGTTCCCCCGGGGGAGATTCAGGGAAAAAGATTTCGCCCCGAGGAGGCTCTCACTTTCTCTGAGGCGGATGCAGTCCCGCCTCAGATATATACCCCATTCTGACCCAATGGTGGTAACAGCGGAGATTGAAGGTTTCTTGATCAAGAGGGTGTTCATAGATGACGGGAGCAGTGTGGAGATCATGTTCGCTTCCTGCTTCGATCAATTGGGAATTGGGAGGCAGAACTTGAAACCCCCTTCATCTCTTTTGTCAGGATTCACTGGCAAACCTGAAGTAACCCTAGGAGTTATTCCCCTCGCAGTATGTATGGTGGATGAGAAGGATCGAAGCAAGAGGGTCTCAGTGATGTGCAACTTCGCGGTTATTGACGCACCCTCGCCATATAACGTAATCATAGGAAGACCGTGGCTAACCCAAGCCCGGGCAGCGAGTTGTCCGTATCTGCTGACGATGAAGTTCCCCACCGCGCAAGGTGTGGCGGTCGTCCGGGGAAGTCAGGCAGTAGCACGAAGTTGCATGGTGACGGCGGTCCGGGACGCAAAGAAAGCAGTAGGGGCGGTACACGGAGAAGCCCCCCGGCAAGAGTTGGAGGAAATACAGGTGGCGGACAAAGGGACGGTCACGGTGGGAAAAGACCTCCCGGATGAATTAAAAGGCGCACTGAAGGAACTCTTGGCCAGGTATCAGGGAGTATTCTCGTGGAGCCCGGAGGACATGGTGGGGGTGTTGCCAGAGTTGGGGGTGCATAAGCTGAATATAAGCCCGGCAACGAAACCAATCAGGCAGAAGAAAAGACCTGTAGCCCCGGAAAGAGCGGAATTTATAAGGAATGAAGTAAAGAAGTTGGAGAAAGCCGGGGTGATAGAGGAAATCATCTACCCGGAATGGATAGCTAACCCGGTCTTAGTTAAGAAGCACGATGGAAGCTGGCGCATGTGTATCGACTTCACAGATTTGAATAAATGTTGCCCCAAAGACAGCTACTCTCTCCCAAATTTGGACCGGCTGGCAGAGGCTATCGCGGGGTACTCGGTGCTAGCCTTCTTCGATGCACATAAAGGGTATCACCAAGTGCAGATGGATGAGGCGGACAAAGCGAAAACCTCCTTCATCACCGATTTCGGAACCTTCTGTTACAAGAAAATGCCCTTTGGACTGAAGAACGCGGGGGCCACATATCAGAGAATGGTGGACAAACTCTTCAAGGACCAAGTGGGAAGAAACATGGAGGTGTATGTCGACGATATGGTGGTCAAAAGCAGGGCTTACGGAGCTTTCCTGAATGACCTGGAGGAGATGTTTGAAAAGCTAGAACGGAGTAATCTAAAGCTGAACCCCTCCAAAAGTACCATTGGAGTGGGGGCGGGGAAGTTCTTGGGTTTCATGGTGTCAAGTCGGGGCATCGATGTTAACACGGAGAAGGTAGAGGCCATAGCTAAGATGACCTCCCCCAGGTCGGTGAAAGAAGTACAGCGGTTGACAGGGTCCCTCGCGGCTCTCAGTCGATTCCTATCAAAGGGGGCAGACAGGCAGTTGCCTTTCTTCAACATTCTCAAGAAGGCCAAGGCGTTTGAGTGGTCCGGAGAATGTGAGAAGGCGTTCCAAAATCTGAAAGAGCACCTTCAACAATTGCCAACTTTAAAAAAGCCACTCCCGGGGGAGGAGCTTTTTCTGTACATAGCAGCATCCGGGAAGCGGTAAGTGCCGTGCTAATCAAAGAAGACGAGGGGAAGCAGCACCCAATCTATTTTGTTAGCCGGGCACTTCGGGGGGCAGAAACCCGGTACACTGACTTGGAACAGTTGGTCCTGGCACTGGTGCATGCTTCAAGGAGGCTTAAACCCTACTTCCAGGGCCATCCCATAGTGGTCCTTACCAATTTCCCGCTAAGACAAGTCATGTTCAAGCCGGAGGCATCAGGGAGAATGATGAAATGGGCTATAGAGCTGGGAGAGTATGAAATCCGGTATGAACCAAGAAGGGCTATCAAGGGCCAGGCCCTAGCGGACTTCCTGTTGGAATCAGGAGCAAGGGTAAATGAGGAACAGGAGACGCCTAACACTCCCGGGAACATCACTAAGGCTGAGACAGACCCGGCCTGGAAGTTGTATGTGGATGGATCGGCACACTCTGGGGGCAGCGGAGCGGGAGTACTGTTAGTCAGCCCGGAAGGGAAGGAGTATCCCTACGCGATCCAGTTCACTTTCAAAACAACTAACAATGAAGCTGAGTACGAAGCTTTAATCACGGGATTAAGGTTGGCAAAGGAGATGGAAATCAAAACTCTCACGGCACACAGTGATTCCCAGATTGTAGTGCAGCAGGTAAAGGGAGAATATGAAGCCCGGGAAAGGAGCCTGCAGAAGTACTTGGAAGCGGTGAAGCCTCTGATAGCCGGGTTTAAAACCTTCGACTTGGTTCAAATTCCCCGGGAGAAGAACAGTAAAGCAGATGTTTTGAGCAAGTTGGCTTCCTCAGAATTGAAACCTGAGCCCGACCAAAAGTTGTACTTGGAGGTACTAGGAAGAAGGAGTTACCAGGAGGATGATCAAGTAATGCTGGTGACTGAGGAAGAATCCTGGATCACGCCCATGCGGACGTACCTAGAAGAAGGAACCACCCCGGAGGATAAGGCTCAGTCCCGGAAGCTAAGAGTCAAGGCGCCTAAGTATGTGGTCCAGGGAGGGGAGCTGTACAAAAGAGGGTATCTCCAGCCTTTGCTAAAATGTGTAGAAAGGTCGGAAGGCCGACACCTCATCCGGGAGGTGCACGAGGGATCTAATGGGAGCCACCAGGGGGCTCGCACCTTGGCCAAAAAGATCTTAAGACTAGGGTATTACTGGCCGACGTTGTTCAAAGATGCGGAAGAACATGTACAGAAGTGCTTGGCATGCCAGACATTTGCCCCGCTAATCCATGTTCCCCGGGAGGAGTTAATCGGAGTCATAGGGGCTTGGCCGTTCAGTAGGTGGGGAATCGACTTGGTGGGACCATTCCCGACTGCCCCGGGAGGAGCCAAGTACTTGATCGTGGCAATCGATTACTTCAGCAAATGGGTGGAGGCAGAACCGCTCACCAACATACGGGGACTAACCTGTGTTAAGTTTTGCTGGAAGAACATCATTTGTCGATTCGGTATCCCGAAGATTATAGTCACAGATAATGGGGCGCAGTTTGAGAATGATCCTTTCAAATCATGGTGCGTCAAGTATGGTATTGAGCAGAGGTTGACGTCTGTATACCACCCTCAGGCGAATGGGCAAGTGGAAGTTACCAACCGTACCATCATCAAAGGATTGAAAACTCGCTTGGAAGGCGCGCGGAGAAATTGGATTTGGGAGCTACCCAGTGTTCTTTGGGCCCACAGGACTACAGAAAGCGCAGCTACCAGGGAATCTCCATATGGTTTGGTGTACGGATCGGAGGCAGTGATACCCGCAGAGATCGGGATCCCGAGCCCCCGGACTCAATACCAGCGCCCGGAAGAAGAAGATGATGGACGGCGCCTTGACTTGGACCTCCTGGAAGAGAAGCGAGAGAATGCGGCACTTCAGGAAGCCAAGGTGAAGGAGCGAGTAAAGAGGTATTATGACAGAAGGGTACGGAAAGAAGCTTTCATCCCAGGAGACTGGGTAATGAGGAGGAACGATAAGAGCCACCAAGCCCCGGAGGGTAAACTTGCACCCAACTGGGAAGGCCCATACAAGGTAAAGGAAGCATACCCGGGAGGGAGTTGTGTGCTGGAGGACAAGCAGGGGAAGGAGATCCCCAGAAGATGGAATGTAGCTAACTTAAGAAGGTTTTACGGGAAGTAGAGTACCCCGCATCGTACCTTAGCTACTTAGGCATGAATATGCCAGGCATGGATATGCTAGGCATGAATATGCCAGGCATGGATATGCCCAGCATGGATATGCCAGGCATGAATATGCCCCGCCCGGAAGCATGAATATGCCCGGAGAAATAACCCGACGTCTGGCCTCGTCCCGGGTTTAGAAAGGAAGATTTGTAAAAAGGGACCCATGGGTAGCTCCCATTTGGGTGCCCAGCTAGAGTGGACCTGAAGCTTGGATAAAGCCCGGGGATCAAAGAATGTAATGGTTACAAGAAAGAGTTAATGGAAAGGGTCTTTTCGAAAAAACAATTTTATTCAATCCTTTAAATTACAAATCGCATGAATATGCGGTCATATTTATCATAGGACGATTACATAAGCATTTTGCATACAAGTATCCCTATCTATTTGCTACTATACCCACTTGGGACCTGACCCGGAAGCACCCTCAGGGTTACCCGGGCGGAAACCCCCTCCGAAGAATTGCGAGGACAGGAGATCTTCGGCAAAACGGGCATCCGGGGCTTGATTCCACGCAAGCTCCTCCTCCAATTGCGCGGCGTCTTCATCGTTCAATTCGGGGATGGGCACAACTACGGATCCCTCTGGAAGAGGCTCCGCCAGGCGCATTCTCCTTACCCCGGCAGAAGTAACAAACTTGTACTTAGGAAACATGACTGCTGCGCTTTTACCCTTCTCCTCCCGGCTAATGCGAGTACCCTCGGCGGTCTTAACCCCCTTCGTGGTGACCCCAGAGTCGGCAATCTCCCGGATGCGTCTTATCCGGCGTGCCACCTCTTCCGGGTCAATGGATACAGTCATGTCCTCGTACCTTTCGTACGCCACATCCACCTCCACCCGGGCAGGAACTCGACGAAGGCTCGAGGGGTAGGGCTCAGCATCTCCCGCGGCTATTTTATTGTGCCACTCCATGACGTCCAGATAGGCCTTATGACTGGGAGCTCCCTCACCAAACCTCTTCGGGTTAGCCTGCATACGTTCAATCGTCCTGCGAACCCCGGCTGGAATATCGGTAAGAGAAGACACCCCAACTAAGCCATTCTTGAGACCCAAAAGGTGATAGGATAGCCGGGTAACCAGCAATGCATCTTGAAGTACCCTATTCCTATGAGTGAGGGACCGATTCTCCTTCTCAAAGTCGCAGAGAAGCCTGTTCTGAGTAGAGCGGGTCTCCAATGTCCTGAGTTTCTCCTGCGCCCGCTCTAGTTCACCCCACACCATGCCTAGCTCCTTGGTAGTGCGATGCTGGGAGTCATCATGAAGGGCTTGCAGCTCAGCGACGGTCTGGTGAGAATTCAGGGCTTCCCGCATGTGGTCAGAAGCAAGGTCGAAGCACTGGTTCAACGACCCAAACTTGGCCTCAACTGCCTTAAGAAACGCCACCAGCACCCGGATCGACCCAAACTCCTGAAGAAAGCCTTCTAACCCCGCCTCAGCTAATGTCCGGTTGGCTTGGTCGCCTCCAAATCGCCAATGGGCTAGTTTCCTCTGAAGGAAAGAGCACTGGAGGCACCCGGCGCGGGGAAGAGAGAAGTAGGTTCCGGAAGAACTGCTAGGATGAGGAAAAACAAAAGGCATGGGCCCACGCGGGAGAATCTCCTCTAGGGGGCGCTCAGGCTACAAAAGATGGCAATATCATTAAAAAGTAGAACCTTTTATTAATCAAAATAGGCACCAAGGCCAAGTTCTACATGTGCCTCCCGGGGAGGAAGATTACAAAAGACTTAAAAAATTACAAAATAAAATAAGGGTAGAGTTATACATTGTCCTCAGCAGAATTCCCCTCCCCCGGAATGGTGTGAGCCCTCTCAAACCGCCTCTCTAACTCCACGAGGTCCTCGGTGCTCCACTCCGGGCCAGCATAGGCAGGGGCATCCACCGAAGGTTCATCAGCGGGCCGCTCGGGAAACCCTACCTTCCGCATAGCCTTCCGGGACTGATACAGCAAATCATCATGACCCGCGCCCAGACCGACTCGGCAATCGCCCTCCTGATCATGGACCGCGCGGTACCCAAAGTTGTCAGGTACCGCGCAGTATTCGTAATAATTCTCCGACCAGTGAGGCGTCTCCGGGACTACTCCATAAGCATTGAAGCTTTCCGGGCCGGGGTCAGGGAAAGCAGCCTCGCCTATCTCCGGCTGCTTGGCCTTCTTGATATCCGAGGCGGAAGGGATCCGGGAAGACATCCTCAAAGACTCCCACAGTTGGGGGACCAGGCTCTTCAAGTTCGCATCTTGGAGGGATCTCCAGCGATGGTTCAGCAGGTCGTTCGCCTTGGGGCGATAGTAGGAGGCCTGGGCTTCCAAGCGAGCGGGCCCGGAAGCCAACCCCGCAAACTGCGGTACATCTCATGGCAGGCGACCGCGCTTGCCGCAGCTGCGATATCTTCCAGCCTCTGATCAAAGGCGGCGGAGTGAAGGACCTTCTGGGTCACAGCATCCAGGGCTTCAAGCTGTGCCTCTTTCTTCTCCTTCTTGAGGGAAGAGTATTTCTTCTCCACCTCGGCGAGCTTCTTCTCCTTATCCGCCAGCTTCTTCTCCTTTTCAGCCAGCTTCTTTTGAGACACCTCCAGCCGTGCCTCCAGGTCGTCTCGCCCGGCCAACTTCTCCCGGGTTTCTCGGAGCTCCTTCTCCATCGTAACGAACAATCCGGCGCTGTATTTGGAATAGCCCCGGTTCAGCGCTTCGGTAAACTGGGCGTCTGCAAGGAGGGAATCCGAGAAGGCAGTGCTCTGCAAAACGAGACATGAAACTTAGGAAAGAAGTGGATTAAAAGGAGAGGTGAAGAACAAAGCTAGAAGAATTGTTACCCCTTCTTTCTCTTCCGGGATAGTCCCAGAGGCAGCGACCCGCGGAGAAGCATCCCGGGGAGGAGGAGGAGGGAAGTCCTGAGTCCTTTGGCGAGAGGGAGGAGGCGACCCGGATAGCTCGCCTGGGGGCGGCCGCTTGAATCTTGAGCTTGCCCCGCCGCTATAGGTCGGATGCTGAATGAAGGACCGGCGTCCGGGCGTAGGCGATGAGCCGGGAGTAGAGCGGGCCTCAGAAGATGGCCCGGAAGAATTCTGTTGACGAGACCGCGGCGGCGCGTGGGCCTTCTGGGGAATGATGGCAGGATTCTCGGTCGGAGGTGGTCCGGAGGCCGTTTGCTGAGAAGGGGCCTGGGGATCCGGATGAGAGTCTCTGGCTTGAACATTGTCCCCGGAAGGCTTATCAGTGTAAGCCATGACCTCCGCGTATAAGGCAGGTTGAGCTGAAATTAAGCAGACAGTGAAGTGAGACCATGAGATATATATATATATATATATATATATATATAAAGGTTTGATTTAACTCCCGAGAAAGATGGGAAATAAAAGCCTTAATGGGCACTTCCATCTGGCCACACCGCAGAGATGCGCGGGAGCGTGAAGAGGTCGCGGGGATAGATCCCGCGAGGCCAGAAATAACCCGCATTCCCGTTCTTATAAAAGGCGTCCATATCTAGGGGGAGAGGCGGAGAAGGTTGTGATCACTGGTAATAATGGTCGGGAGGTTGGAGAGGGGCTTCTTGTCCTCGGGAGCAAGAGAGTTGTTCTAGGCGGGCATAGGGTACACCCGGGCGTCACAAAGGAAGAAACCCTTTGAAAGATATCCTTTGGCGGATTTGGGTTTGGAAAGAATGAAATCCTTTAGGCCGGTACGAATTGTGAAAGAAAAAATGCCCGGGAAAGACGCGTGCGCCTTCTGCAAGGCATAGAAGGAGCGGAAGAGCAAGAGAGAAGCGGGAACGGCGCACCGGGCGCAGTTAAGCAAGAAGGCCAGGATGAGGACCACCCCGTTAGGGTGTAGCTGGGCGGGGGCTACGTTATAGAATCGGAGAATTTCAAGGAAAAGAGGAGGGAAGGGCAGGCTAAGCCCATACTGAAAATGGATTCGCGGGATACAGGAAGCCTCCCGCTCGGAGACTCCTGGAGGAAGTTTGGAAAGAGAGGCATTCAAAGGAAAGGGAATAAAGGAACGCTTGGCTAAATTCAAGGCATCCCTATGTAAAGAAGGAGAGTCCCCGCGGACATCATAAAATTTGATACCCACCGGGCGCACCCCGTGAGTGGGCCCCCGGGGAATGTCGTCATCGCCTTCCTCGCCGAACTCCTCATCCTGATCCTGGCAGGGATGATGAGGATGCTCGACTGGGCGCGAACCCACCCCATCCGAGGCCGACGCACCCGGGGCGACAGGCCCCCGGGGTGTACTAAGAGCTTCGGAAGGGGTGTCTGGGGAGGAAGGGGAGGAAATCATGTTATCAGCGGCCCGGAATCGGGCCTCAAACTGATTTTGAACTCTTTCGGTGTCCAAAGAAGAATTGGAGAGAAGCGGGGAATCCATGAGGAGGAGAAAAGAATAGGGAGTTAGGGCTTACTTGGTTGAAAATGCGAGGGAGCGAGTAAGCAGAGCGTCTGGAGAGATTTTGCAGAAAGTAACCTGTGAGAAGGGAGGTTATGCCCCTTATATAGACGGATGAATAGGAATCGCCACCTCAAAAGGAGGAAAAGCAATGATGACACGGTGAACAAGGTACTGATCAATGTAGAAGGGGAAAAGGCGGCGTTGTCAGAAACCAATTTTAACACGGATGGGCCCTACCAAGAGTAATTTCAGGAGAAGGTTATGAGACCAGTCCCACGCGTTACGGAAACCCGGATGACTGGTCTGGGGGGCTAGTGATATTACCGGCCCAAAGGCCTACTGGACCTGTAATAGGACCCATGGCCCAGCGCCAAAAGGGCGGTGCCCTTCCCGGGTAGGGGCACGTCCGGACAAGAAAGAAGGACAAACGGGGACAAAGGAAAGTGGTCCTGCACCTTATCTCAAGCAGGAAAGCTCGGCTATAAATACTAGTCTCAAACAGTGAACAAGGTATGTGACTTATATCTCTCTACTTTATATTGAGAGCACCTTCCGTACGTTTTCCTTCCCCACTATCCCCATCTCATCATCACGCCGGAGCTTCTTCCCCGGGACACCTCCCGGGGATTGTTTTGCAGGACTGAAGCGGGCTGATCGACAAGGAGACCCGGATAGTGTCTAATCCCGGGGAGACGGACGGATTTTGGTAGCATCAGAATTGGAGTCTTGTTGAAGGGACTTGGGTTAAAAATGTACCCCCAAATAACGAACAGCGGGAGAAGGTAATTTAAACGTTTTTTACTAATTATACTCATTCTTCTGTTATTGGTATGATATTTAACTGAGCTAATGATTTTGTTGCAGAGGGCGGCGATGCATTTTTCAAGAGGGTCCAAGGCAAAATGTTAAGGGTAAGAAAAGCTAAAATGAAGGGGCGACAGCAGATATGGTATGACAGGAAAATAATGAGAATGCTAATGAGTGTCCTACAAGATCATCCTTCGCCCTCTCACGGACAACAAGCCAATGCCGAGCCCCGGTCTTCCAATGACATCGTTGAGCCACAGCAGGAGATAGATGATGTCAATGCTCATCCCAATCAAGGAAGAGAAGCTGTCAATGCCGATCATGAGCTTGAGAAAGAACCTATAACTGCTGAGGCCGAGCTGGATAAGGAAAATGTCAATGATGAGCATGAAGTTGAGAAAGATGTCCCTACTGAGCATGAGGTTGAGGCAGAGCATGAGGTTGAGCAAAATGTCCCCACAGAACAGAAGCTTGAAGCAGAGAAAGAATCTGACAATGTGGAGCCCTTACCTTCAGATGCCATTGTCGTTAACGAGGCCGGGAACCAAGATGATCAGTCAGGCCATGAAACAAACCAGGGCGTTGATGATGATGATGAAGATGTGATGAAAAACATTATAATTTGATTTTCTGAATTTTACATAGTTTGAGTCCCACTGAATTTTATATGTAACATTAGGATTTGAAATAGAATGATTTTATGAATTCTTGTTTCAAGTTATCAATTCATATGTGATTTCCCTTTATTCCCAGCACAAATTATGAGGCATGATTTAAATGAATTGGTCTATTCCACGGAATGGTGTTGTTTTAATGTTGTGTTCTGTAACAGTCGACTGTACCTTCGAAGTCGGAAGAGATAAATATCGCTATACGATATCGCTTGAGTAACCTCATTCGATTTCGTAGGAATGTAGTATGTTCCTACGATATCGAATAGTGAATCGCTAGGAAGAGCAGTGCTTTAGCAGATTTACCTTTCGAATTCGTTACAATGGAAAATGAGCTTAAGCCTTCGCAACGTAATTCGCCAACAAAGCTTGTGCTTTAGTAGATTTGGGTTTCGATATCGAAAGCATCTAAATTGATCATACAATTTCGCATGAGTAATCTGAGTATAGGCTAGCTATGCTTTCTTAGATTTTAGTTTCGACTAAGCCTGTGATTTAGTGAATTTACGTTTCGATATCGCATATGATATAAAACTGGTTTCGATATCGAATGGCTTGGTAGAACATAGTACAATAAACTTTTATCTGTTTAAAATGACATCAAATATGAATAATTTAAATTCAATGAATAGTAATAAACATGAAATTGTATTTAATTAAAAATAAAAGGAGAGATTACTCCAATTACAAATTAACATAAAATTAAATAGTACAATGTAGAAACTAATTTTTAATTGTTTGATGGTTCGACTTCTTCATCCGAAATGTCCACCATCACCATGTATCCAGTGTTGTGCCTTCTCGGATGCTCAACCAATAAACCGGCATGGACAGCGTCCTCTCCAAACTCTAGAACACGTTCTTCAAACCTACGATGATCTTCTCGTAGCTCCCTCTCCGCCTTGTTCATGCCACGTTCTAGAGCACGGCGCATTTTTAAGATCATTCGCTGCAAATTTGAAATTGATTAACTACTTGTACAAATTATTACTATACATATTAATTTTTAAACTACAAAATATGGAACTTACTTGGCCTTTAGCAAAATGTTTTTCAAACAATGTCCTAGTCAAAATGACGACTGGACGGACACCATCTAGGGCATAAAACGTTGCCCAACCGAACAATTGAAATTGCCTCTCGAAGTCATCTCTCTTGTACTCCCATTGGCGACGCATTCTCGCCTCCACGTGAGTCCATTCTACAAAAACAACGAAGAAATATGTGTAAAACCTGTGTAAAAAAAACAAATTAGGAAGCGAGTTTTATTAACTACAAATTATATCTGTCATCTTCTCTCCCCGCATCCTTGCAACATCTTCTTCCAATTTCACCATCCTTTGTGCAGCTGGAGTAAGATCACCATTGTCAGCCATTTGAAATTCTGGGAAGGAAGAAGTGGTATTGTATTAGAGTGGTTTGATAGAGTTCAACATTTGCATAGTATATATAGAGGTTATAGGAAAATAGTGGACCCCTTGTATTTAAGGGACTAGTAAATGAAATCTTAATAACAATGTTGAACATATGGACAATTTTGCAAGGTTCAACGTGTTGGTCTGTTAGACTTCACATTGAACCTTTCCAAATTCAATGCACCAATAGCAGAATTCAAGGCGTCACGACTACGGATTCGATATCGTAACGATGGGTTGTTACATATTCTAACTCGTATCTATAACTTAGTATAACACGAGTTCGAAGGCTTAATCGACATGTTTGGCAGGGACTAAGTAGAATCAACAAACGAATTCGAATATGTCTGAAATACAGTATTCGATATCGATAATACTATCGTGGTATTTTTTTATTTGTGTCGAAATTAGATGCGAACTCGCACATGTGTTTATCGATGCAAACGAGTTCGTTACAGTATGTAGAAATATATAATCGATATCGAAAGCTTTCATAATAAACCAAGCGAGTTCGAAAGTGTCTTTCGTGCACATAGCTATTACATGATCAAATGTGATGAAAAGATAAATGTGACATCTACTTCTTCTTGGTGGCCTTCTTTCTCTTCCTCTTAGATACCTTTCCGGTGCTAGTTACCCACAAGCCTTCGTCATGATCAACACGAGCCATATAACGCTTCAAACTAGCTTCATCTTCTTAAAGGTTCTCTTCATCCACTAGGTATTCCAAAGGAGTATTTTCCTCAACTAAAACATCACCTTCTCTAAAGGCATCGTCAACAAATGTTTTCTTCCCGTTCACCACTACTTCCCAACGAGGATCAACGGGATCTTTAACATAAAACACTTGGTCGGATTGGACGGCCAAAATGAAAGGATCATTTTGAGAACCTTTGCGAGCACGATCAACAAGAGTCATTCCTCCAACCTCTCGCCTAATACCCCGCTTTTCATCGACCCAATTGCATTTAAAAATTGCAATTCTCAACTTTACGTAATCAAGTTCCCAAATATCGTTTATAGTGCCGAAGAACAAAGTTTTCTTCAAGCCGTCACCATCCAACGTCTCCGAAATATTTGAGACTCCACTATTTTGTGAAGCTCCATTGTCATCCATCTCTTTTGTGCCAAATGTATATCCATTAATATCATATCCACCAAATGATTGGACCGTACCGAGAGGTCACCGAGATAGCCATTTGACAGTTTCCGAATGCTCTTCACTTTGAACATGTGTTTGGAGCCAACTTGCAAATGTTCGATTGTGTTCCTCAAGCACAACCGCATCGGTTAAACTACCATTTTCCTCCACTATTTCCTTCATGTGTTGTTCAACGTAGGGGGCAATTTCTTTATGATTCCGGAGAACATAAATATGAGCTTTAACGAGATCATCAGCCGATGGACTAAACAAGAACCTGTGCCTCAAACCGTGACCTTCCAACCGACTTTCATGCCTAGAACTTGGAACACCAATTGTATCAACATCTTTTAAGTAGTTGTTACAAAAATCAATTACCTCTTCGGCCACATAGCGTTGCACTATACTTGCGTCTGGGCGATAACGGTTTTTCACAAACAACTTGAAGATCTTCATATACCGTTCAAATGGATACATCCAACGTAGAAACACAGGGCCACAAATTTTGATCTCACGCACTAAATGGACAATCAAGTGAACCATTATATCGAAAAAAGATGGAGGAAAGTACATCTCCAAGCGACACAATACTCAAAACCCGTTGCTATTTGCATCCTCAAAAACCACATTAATAAATTCTTCAATCAAGTCACTATACTCAACGGACAATCTATTATTTTTCCTTATAACTTCAACTCGATCCATATCAACAACGTCCCACAATGTCTAACCCAAACGGAATTTCTACAACAAACTCCTATATAATCACAAAGCAATATTAATAAATCGTATGAATTAATAAATGAACAAAGTCATATAGAAGCCGTAAATTCAAACCTTCATGTAACTCGTAAGTGGGAGCAAATCACAAACAAATGCCTTGAATGCCTTGGAATGACCTTCAAAATGAGAATGATTGGTTTTAAGAAACTGCCCACAAGCTCAAATAACTAAACTTCTAACATTTTGAGAAACAATGTGGTTTTTAAGGAAGATCCCGTAGGTCATACGAACTCGTAGGGAAATTAATATACCTATTCGATTTCGAATTCAAATTCGTATATATTTTAAAATACTAGCGATGAACGATTCGAACTCGAATATATGTAAAATGCTTCCTGCGATATCGTATCGTATATCGCCTACAATCCCTGTATTTTGGGCGATTTTTGTTACGAGTTCGAAAGACAAAAATCTATATATAGAAACATAACGGCCCGAAAATAAAAATCATCCAGCCACCGAGTCTCATAAACCCTAAAGCGGAAATAACAAGAAAATCTCTGGTAATCTCCAAGAACATCATCAATTCGACCATGGATAGTAATCATGCTGACATTGTCCCTATCACTGCCAACGAAGAGGTTGTTGTTACCCCCAAGTTGAACGAGCCGGATGAAGATTCAATATCGAAAAAGGTAAACTTTTGCTTAGAGCTTATGGAGTCAATATTTGATTAGATCTTTTGTAACCCTTGGCTTATGGAATCCATATTGATGTTATGAGATTGATAGTTGATGAGGAAACTTACAATATTTTTTGGGCTTGAATATTACTTTCAAATCATGTATCTTCAACTTATAAGCACATTCATGGTTTATGATTTGTTATGATATAAATTCTGAATCTCCTTGTTATTGGGCATATGTGAATGTGTTTTGACAGAGTGTTGAGCCGATGCAACCAATCACAGATGGAGACGATATTGGTGAAACCTCTTCTACCTTGCTATCACTATCTGTAACAGAAGATGATGCAGACAACAGTGATGAGGATGATGGTGAGGATGATGATGGTGTTCTTGTACAACCACAACCATCACTACCGATTAAGAAGATACGAAAACCTTGCTATGGTTGGATTAGAGATGGCGACACCATTGATGATGAAGAAAACTTTGTTTATCTTGAATCGGCAAACGAGGATGATTTTTTCCCCAAACCTTAGATCTTCATTGTCTTAGTTGACATTGTCCCGCCTCTAGGCTATTTCTACAATTCTACTCTTGTTTTCTTTATCTTACGAGATTGTCACTACTCTTGTTTTATTCTATGTATTGACATTGTCCTTGTTCTTTTCACTTTTCATGAATTATCAATGTATGTAATTGTTATTCATGTTTATGAATTCAAATATGTTTTCTGGAAGATTTTCATGCAAAACATTACGATATTTATCTATCCAACATGCAGTAACTTAAAAAACTATCCATCAAACAAATGAACTACTTATAGGGTATGCTTGCTGATTCAAGACCACGCACTCTTTCGAGTTCGACAACATTTCCGGGTAGTCTTTCGATATCGTAAGGTTAGTCTTGTCTGACCAAATGAGCAGTACAATTTCGTTTGATCAAACTTTATTAAAAACCAACTCGTTACGATTTCGCAACCATCGCGAGTAATATGTGCGATATCGAAGGCCGACTTTATAAACGAAGCGACGTCGAAAGTGTCTTTCGTGCACATAACTATTACATGATCAAATGTGATGAATAGATAAAGCATTCAAATTCAATCTTCTTCAGCTTCTGAAGACCATCCTTCACCTGTTGAACTTGAACAGGATTCTGCAGAAATATCCCAGTACAAAAAACATTCCATAGGGTACTCTGGTTCCGAGGGATCCACAGTAACTCCAATATTATGTTGTCTGCTAAGTCTGTTAATTTCTTCATTTGCTTCATGGGTCCCCTAATTTCTTTCTCCGTCCTAATTAGCCCTTTCTCAACCGCGCGGCGCATCAACTCAATTTTTTTTTCTGAAAATCATAAATTATTGCAACAAGTATAACAACAAATCCATAATTTGATCTTTAAAACTGTATATATGACTAATATTGAATTCAATTTCATAAAAGAATAATTCAGGGGATAACTTACAACACCACGAGTGTATTCTTTGTCAAACTCCTTTTGTGATTCTAAGATTATGTATGAATCATCCCACGGAATTCGGGCTGCCCCCAACCGAGGAAAAAGAAATTCAAATTGAGTCTTCAAGAAGTCCAGCTTGCGGCGTTCCTCAGGTTCAACAACGTCTTCCCATTCTACATATTTCATACAACATTCAAATTACTAATCATGAATTGTGTAACCTAAAAATGTAAAATCATTGAGGATCCTGCAGTATGTTGAGTATTAATTCATACCTCTCATCCTATCAGTCCTCAACTTTGCAATCCTTGCTTCCATTGCTATCCTTCTTTGTTCAGCTGGGGATAAATTGCTAATGTCCGCCATAATATGAAAAAAAAAACAAAGAAGAGGAGGAAGAAGGAAGAAACAAAAGGCTTGGATGAAAATGATGCTTGTGATCAACTAAAGTAGACTTCCCAAGATACTTGTGGTCCCCATGTGATTAATTGGACGGAGAAAACAAGAAGTTAGGCATGAGATATTTTTATCAACTAAGGTCATGTTTGGTAGTGTGGTTTATGTTCCATTATACTGGTTTTTAATGCATTGATGGAGTAGCCACTTGTGCGTTACATGAGTATGAATGCAGTTTTATTTTATGGCCCTGTTTGCCAGAGCTTATCTGTAGATCAGTTCAGTTCAGTTCAGTTCAATTCAATTCAGTTCAGTTCAGTTCAATTCAGTTCAGTTCAGTTCAGTTCAGTTCAGTGAAATGTAATTTGATGAAATTCAGGTTAATTCAGTCATGCTGATTCCATTTTTCAATACATCAATTTTACTTCAGTTCAGTTCAGTTCAGTTCAATTCAGTTCAATTCAATTCAGTTCAATTCAGTTCAGTTCAGTTCAGTTCAGTACCATCAAGAAATAAGCTCTAGTAAACAGGGCCTATATAGCTACCAGAAAATTTGGGGGAAAACTTTTCCCCCAAAAAAAATGACCCGTTTTTTTATATATAGCTACCTTTCTTTCGATATCGAAACATTATAGTAACGCCTATTCGATATCGTATGTTTGTTCGTCTATTGACACAGGGCCCTGGGCGAGTACATGTTCGATATCGACACATAACGTTTGTGTTTCGATATCGTAGATGTTATATTATTATACAATTTGTCCTGGTCAATGTTGTTCGGACTCGACAACATATTCGTTTTATCCAACTTTATTAATAACAAACTAGTTACGATATCGCAAAAGTCAATATTAATATGTGCGATATCGTAGATCTTCAGTAACAAACCTACGATATCGTACGTAGTTTCAGAGCACGGCGGCTATTTCCGACCGCCGTGAAATATGGAACCAACCGCCATTAATGAGAACCGCGAAAACTAGACCAATAAAAGCTAACGAATTTGCCTTTCGAACTCGAAAGATGTACACATTTACGGCGGTTCCTGGGTGTTTTGGGGAACCGCCGTAATTACCTGCCGCAAATCACATGATTCAATATTTCATGATTGAAAAATTGAAAAGAAATAGAAAACAATCGCCGACACTCCAAATCGAAATCTCGACAAGTCCTCCTCATCTTCCTTGTTTTATCTCTGCATCAAAGCTCTTGATTTCAAATGTGATCGTTTTCCTGGTGATATGTAAAATTGCAATCATAAGGAATTGGATGGGTGGCATCGACGTTGATAGATCGAGGACTGGGCAGGACTGATCATGTTTGGATTTGTAGTTTTGGCGAAGGTCTGATCAACGTGGGAAGAGGCTGAAGATGGTGTGACGTCATCATAAATCTTCTAATGCTTTAATCTTGAAATTACTAAAATACCCCAACAAAATGGTTTTGGAGCCATGAATGCTACGTTTTCATACTTAGAGCATCCACTATCATACATCCCTTCCCAACAACTTTTCCAATAAAACCCCTTTTACAATCCATCCAACATCCCAACCCAACTATCATAAAATTCTCACACACATTTCCACATCACTTTCTCTATGTCCCACCACCATTTACTTTTATCCATGTCATTATTTATTTCTCATTTACCTCATTAATACTTTATTTATCTATCATTAATACAAAATTTATATATAAATATATACAATGCTTATTTATGTTTAATAAAGAATATTTTATTATTAAATCTAAAAATTATATATTATGATTACATAATATAAAAAATACAACATCATATATTACGAATGAAATATGTGATAAGAATTTTAAAATTTCATCGATATTTTCAAAATTCTAATTTGTGCAATAAGCTAACAATCATATGAAATGAAATGAAATTTATATTATACTAATATATTGAAATTTATGATTAGTTCTAATTTTGCACTTTGATTTTGATTTTGTTTTTTTGTTTGGGACTTTTGATTATTTCCCGACTTCGGATTTCAAGCATCCATTAATTTCGTTTAAATTTTAACCAATTAAAGATTGAAAATATTCCGTAGATTTAAAGACAATTTAAATGGAAATTTATCTTTTATGGTAATTAAGAACCTTTATTTTGAAGTAAAAAGGAAAGGCAAAAAAAACAAAACAAACGCTGGTATGATGAACAAAAGAGTAAAAAAGAAAGGCAACCAACGTTGGTGGATCCCACGTTTCACCAAATCTGCCACGTTTGATGGATTTTCGTGGATGCTCACAAGTAGCTCATGCTCCCGGAATTCTTGGATTTTTGGGGATAAATTCCCCCATAGTGGGAAATAATCCAAAACCTACCATTTAAAATCCTTCTAAAAACCACCCATAAGAGATGCTCTTAGGGCCATGAATGGTGGCCTCTTTTGGTGGGGGTGGGGGTGGGGTGTAATCAAATACAACTTATTATTTACTTTATGTTATGAGCAAATCCCGTGCACCCGAACTCTTGGATACTCCACCTGTCACAACTTATTTTTCATACTTTACTATTTGAAATTAGTATAAACCCATAAGAGTAATATAGACTTGCAAATAACAAATCTCAAAAAATAACTTAGAATGCCAGTGCACTTTCCAAAAACTAAGAATACCAATACTTTACCAGGAACTTAGAGCCGATCCAAGATTGGGGAATACCTTGCGCTAATTCATCCCTGAACATACACAATTTTTTCTAAAACTAAATTTTTTTTTTATATTAAACACCAATGATGAGGGCGATATATTAGATTCCCTATACCTTTCAAAAAGGAATTTAACTCCGAGCGTTTAATACATTAGGACGAGTAAACAACCCATCTTATGAAACAAAAGTGCTTCAAAAGAATTAAAGAAGTATCACTTCCAAAATAACTAGTTTTGGCTCAAAAGAAATAAAATGTTAGAATCACAGCTTTGCCACCCAATAGATATTTACCTTCTTCCTTAGAGTCCTGTCTATATTAAGCATCAAGGTATGACTTTGTAATATTGCTCCGCTGTGAAACTTGTACTTTGTTGACCAGTGAGTCATTGACTTGCATCACTCGAGTATTTTTTTTTTTGCCCTTTTTGATAATAAGACCCTGTTTGCTAAACATTATTTCTTGATGTACTGAACTGAAGTAAAAATTAATGTATTGAAAAATGAATCAGCATGACTGAATTAACCTGAATTTCATCAAATTACATTTTCACTGAACCGAACTGAACTGATTTACAGATAAGCTCTGTCAAACAGGTCCTAAGACTTTCATTTATATAATATCAAGTAATAGCAGTACAATACATATTATTACAACTCAAACTATTAGCTAGATAATGCTCCATCTGCACCGACTACCTGTCTACCTTCCAGCACTCAAAATACTGTAAATGAAAGATCAAAGTTTTTATGTCACCCATCAGATCTTCAATATCCCATGGGGGTTTCAACTCAACCTCCTTTAGTACCCTGATTAATACTTCACAGTCTGTGACGAACACTATTCTCCAAAGTCCGAGTCGGCAGACCGTTTGAAGACCCCTAAACAAAGCCATAGCTTTTGCGTGCAATGGTGAGAGTCCAACTGAGTGATCTACATATGAAACAAGAATGTGATGACCTTGTGGACCCTGAACACTCCATGCAAAGGACATGTGTTTTGTCCTTGCACAGTATGCTCCATATTTGATTTAGAATGCAACAATCATTCATGCCATCCTGCAAAATATCATTTATATGATTTCGCTCCTGATGTGTTGAATAATTGTGATCAGTATCCTCAATATCAATCTTTCTTGATGCTAATTATGTGTAATCATTATAAGCCATCATCAAAGTTTTCACGATGTCCTGAGACTGATTTTCGAAAATAATCTTATTTTTCCATTTCCATATGCCCCACAAAATGCAACACATGAGACAAATTGCTTATATATTAGGTGCAAGTTTGAACCATGTCCAAAACCAGTTTTGAAACGTAACCGGACTTCCTGCATTGAAATCAAAGTCGAGTGTTGAAGCCCTCCATGTTCTCCTTGCATATTCACATTCCAAAAAAATGTGAGTCACATCCTCAATTTTGTCCTTATCACATGCTATACATAAGGGTTCATGGATGACTTTTAGTCAAACAAGTCCTGACTCCTGAGCAATAGGCAAAGCATATGTTATAGCTCTCCATAAGCAAACTAAAATCTTCATTGGAAGTGGCTACCTCTAAAACTTCCCCCATTTTGGTTCCACCGTAGTTGAGCAAGATGCTACATTTGTTAATCCACCATTTTGCACTTTGTAACCTGTCTTCATTATGTATTGTCCATCCTCCGTGTGTCGCCAGATTAGTCTATCCGTGGTGAAGTGATGGGCTGACAAGTGAATACTGAGAATTCTTTGAACTGTGATGATACGAAGGCCGCGCTGTCACTAAGCGGCTGGGATGACTCAGCCGCGTGAGGTAATTTCTGGGAAGGTACTCAGGACACGTGATAGGATCTGAGAAAAGATATGGAAAGTACCGAGCCACGTGAGGGGTGTACAGGAGGATCAGATTGCCTATAAAGGAAGGAGAAATCAGCCATCAAAGGTAAGTTCTCTAACTCTTGCATTTAGAGTTTTCTCTTTCTTTCAATACACGAAATCTCATTATCACACAAGAGCTGCTACCCTCGGGTGGCTCCGGGTGTTTTGCAGGCTCGGACGAACATGTCCAGCTTTCCGAGGCTTAGGTGCTCGGCCAGTCAGAGGTCCTTGGCGACTAGTTAGCAAGCAGATCCACAAGCAAAGGTCATTAGATACAACAACTATCCGAGACATCATTTACTAAAGCAGATCGCCCCGCGTCAGTTGGCACGCCCAGTGAGACCCGACTAAAGGAGCTCTCAGTCTCACTCAACATGGTAGACACATCCAAATGCCCACCCGAACGGCCCCGTAAGTCTACCATAACTCTGGGCTCAACGGTCGATAACACAGTTGAAGCATCGCAGGAAGAAGCTCTGACGCTGATTCAGATACAAGCTGAGGGGTTGCGGCAGAGAAACCAACCCGAGGGGACACCCAAAGGAGCAGCGAGGACTGTTACGGACATGGAAGAAGAAGAGAAGGCAGAGGATAATCCTCAGGAGGTGAAAGGAATGGAAATACACCAGAAGAGAGGCAAGAAGAAACAACTAGGTATGATCCAAGGCCAAGAGAAGAAGACGTAGTGGCGTTGGATTCCATGGTGGAGCACAAGGAACTGTACCATCAGTGGGTAATACAACAAAGAAGGGAGCAAGAGAGGGGAAGAGTGAGGCCCGCTCCACTAGCATTATGGAAGATGGTGATCGACCGGGAAGTACCAAACAAGCGATCCGAGCAAGAAAGAAGAACAATAGTCAGTTCAAGTATGGTACCCCCAACCATACAACCCCTTGGGGTAGGATTAAATCTAGGAGGTTTACAGCCGAACCACATACTGGAAAATGTTCGGCAAGGGGGATGGATGTACCCGCCATGATCAATGCAATCAAAAATATCTACCATAACCCCCGGTTACTTGATAGCCAGCTCGACAAGCCTACCAGAAGGTCAGTTGTCGGCGGGATATTATGATGTAGGGCTTTCAAGAGGATACATGACAATGGACGGAGTAGGAGCGCGAACAGGAGGATAGTCGATGATTTTGGTCGGAGTGGCACCTTCGGTAGGGCATCCAATGGTCCCAAAGACTAGCGCATATATAGGAATTTATCCGGTCGATTCGTATGATGGGTAATACATGAGAAATGAGCAATATCCTCACAGAAACGAATCGGCTTATCCACCTTCGGATCCGGATGCTCTAGAAGCGCGTTTGGATAAACTCGGGTGCGGTTGGCACTCACGTCACGTTGACCAATTGTGGTTGGCCGACAGCCGAGCAAAGTCTGCGTTCTGTTTGCTGGCCACTCCAACCGCTTTGACTGTAACTGGTAATATAAATGAATCAAATCAACGTACTACAAGTTCACTAGGGCATACCCCTGTCAAACGGTGCCAAATAGCCAAACTAAAAATACATGACACTTACTACAAATGCAAATAAAACACAAGATCGAGGCACTAATCTGACACTAATCAGTAACCACCCGGGAAAATGTGAAGCCCACGGCCGACAGCGGGTGTGAATCCGATGCCGATCGCCCGAGACCCCAACCGCTTTGAGCATCTGCGGTTCATGAATGACAGTCGCGAGGAGACTCTCCACCAGTTCAGGGACTAGCGCGGCCACATCCAACAAGAGTTCTCGAACAAGATTCATGTAGTGCTCGGAGAATTCTGGTCAGCAATCAGGACAGACGGAGGCGGAGAGGATCGACGATGAAGAAATGGGCGGAGAGGATCGACGGAGGGCCGGGGAAGATGACGAGGATGTGTACGCGTGGGATTTATAATAGTTTTACCATGATGCGATGAAAAGAAAAATGTAAACTGGTAATTGCATTACCTGATCCTTAGGTGGCTGCATTCTATTGGCCATCTATGTATCAACAATATACGGTGACTCACCGAACAATTATGTTTCATATATAAACATCAATTTTAAAAGTGATAAAATCATACATAAAAAGTGAGAAAATCAATAATTATACACTGAATAATTACGTTTAATAGGCAAAAGATCATATTCGAAAGTGAGAATATCACCATTTGTGTTTAATCTCAATTGAGACTGGTTTCACATGATTATCACGTTAGTTTGGCCGTCAAAATTTGTTTGACTTTCGCTAAATTTATTTTTCAAGACTAAATTTCATTTAATAATCCCAACAAATTCAGAAAAGTATGTTTTAGGCTCTAATATAAACAATGTTTCAAATTTCAGATTAGAAAATATGGATATTTTAATTTCCATTTGACTTCCCTTTAAAACTCATTTTTCAAGGGTATATTTAAAATTAATTTTTCTTTCTAAAATTTTGATTTCATTTTCCTTTTCTCTTATCTCGTATAAGAAAGGACACCCATTTCTGCTATTTAATTCCATAGCCAAGTCTACCATCAGTATTTGGGAATTCAAAAAACAAAGATAAAAATAAAATCAGGGCGCCCACATTCAAATTTAAAATTCCGCCAGTGCCAGCGCCACTGCCACCGCCAACTACCCACCAGCACCACCAAACTCAACTCAATCCAAGGTGGAACGATGTCTGATCTTGAAGGAATCTCCACCAGCACCGGCACTTCATCGAGGCGTGTCCGTGCGACCGTTCCCAATTCCTGCTCTCCGCCGCGTCACAACTGAATCCAAGGCGGAACGATGTCTGATCTTGCAACCAGCACCGGCGCTTTCGTGCGATCGTTGCCGATCGTTCTCCTCCACGCGCGGCTCTTTTGAAGGTAAATTTTTCTTTTTCATTTTCGTTCGTTTTCCGAATTGTAGTATATATTGTTTAACAAATGTTTGAATTCTGAAAATGTTTGAGAAGTATTTACTGTTTATTGCGTATTTTCTTGGTCTCCTGTTTGTGTTGAATGTGTGCTTCATTTCAGCAATATTTGGGAAATCAAAAACAAAACACCGGCGCCGAAAAATAAAATCAGGGTGCCCACATTCAAATTTCAAATTCCACCACCGCCAACCACCAACAGGCACCACAAAACTCAACTCAATCCAAGGTGGAACGATGTCTGATCTTGCAACCAGCACCGGCGCTTCCGTGCGATCGTTCCCGATCGTTCTCCACCACGCGCGGCTCTTTTGAAGGTAAATTTTTCTTTTTCATTTTCTTTCGTTTTCCGAATTGTAGTATATATTGTTTAACAAATGTTTGAATTCTAGCAATTTTTTAGAATTATTTACTGTTTATTGTGTATTTTGCTTGGTCTCCTGTTTGTGCTGAACGTGTGGTTGATTTCAGCAATATTTGGGAAATCGAAAGTAAAACACCGGCGCCGAAAATAAAATCAGGGTGCCCACATTCAAATTTCAAATTCCGCCACCGCCAACCACCAACAGGCACCACAAAACTCAACTCAATCCAAGGTGGAACGATGTCTGATCTTGCAACCAGCACCGGCGCTTCCGTGCGATCGTTGCCGATCGTTATCCACCACGCGCGGCTCGTTTGAAGGTAAATTTTTCTTTTTCATTTTCGTTCGTTTTCCGAATTGTAGTATATATTGTTTAACAAATGTTTGAGTTCTGAAATTTTTTGAGAATTATTTACTGCTTATTGCGTATTTTCTTGGTCTCCTATTTGTGTTGAATGTGTGCATCATTTCAGCAATATTTGAGAAATCAAAAACAAAACAAAGACAAAAATAAAATCAGGGTGCCCACATTCAAATTTCAAATTCCGCCACCGCCAACCACCCACCGGCACCACCAAACTCAACTCAATCCAAGGTGGAACGATGTCTGATCTTGAAAGAATCTCCACCGGCACCGGCACTTCATCGGGGCGTGTCCGTGCGACCGTTCCCAATTCTTGCTCTCCGCCGCGTCACAACTCAATCCAAGGCAGAACGATGTCTGATCTTGCAACCAGCACCGGCGCTTTCGTGCGATCGTTGCCGATCGTTCTCCACAACGTGCGGCTCGTTTGATGGTAAATTTTTCTTTTTCATTTTCGTTCATTTTCTGAATTATTGTATATATTGTTTAACAAATGTTTGAATTCTGACAATTTTTGAGAATTATTTACTGTTTATTGTGTATTTTGCTTGGTCTCCTGTTTGTGCTGAACGTGTGGTTGATTTCAGCAATATTTGGGAAATCAAAAACAAAACAAAGATAAAAATAAAATCAGGGCGCCCACATTCAAATTACGCCACCGTCATCCACCTACAGACACCACAAAACTCAACTCAATCGAAGTTGGAACGATGTCTGATCTTGCAACCAGCACCGGCGCTTTCGTGCGATCGTTGCCGATCGTTCTCCACCACGCGCGGCTCTTTTGAAGGTAAATTTTTCTTTTACATTTTCGTTCGTTTTCCGAATTGTAGTATATATTGTTTAACAAATGTTTGAATTCTGACAATTTTTGAGAATTATTTACTGTCTATTGCGTATTTTCTTGGTCTCCTGTTTGTGCTGAACGTGTGGTTAATTTCAGCAATATTTGGGAAATAAAAAACAAAACAAAGATAAAAATAAAATCAGGGAGCCCATATTCAAATTTTAAATTCCGCCACCGCCAACCACCTACGGGCACCACCAAACTCAACTCAATCCAAGGTGGAACGATGTCTGATCCTGAAGGAATCTCCACCAGCACCGGCGCTTCATTGGGGTGTGACCATGCGACCGTTCCCAATTCTCGCTCTCCGCCGCGTCACAAATCAATCCAAGGCAGAACGATGTCTGATCTTGCAACCAGCACCGGCGCTTCCTTGCGATCGTTGCCGATCGTTTTCCACCACGCGCGGCTCTTTTGAAGGTAAAATTTTCTTTTTCATTTTCGTTCGTTTTCCGAATTGTAGTATATATTGTTTAACAAATGTTTGAATTCTGACAATTTTTGAGAATTATTTACTGTCTATTGCGTATTTTCTTGGTCTCCTGTTTGTGCTGAATGTGTGCTTGATTTCAACAATATTTGGGAAATCAAAAACAAAACAAAGATAAAAATAAAATCAGGGTGCCCACATTCAAATTTCAAATTCCGCCACCGCCAACCACCCAAACTCAACTCAATCCAAGGTGGAACGATGTCTGATCTTGAAGGAATCTCCACCAGCACCGGCGCTTCATTGGGGCGTGTCCATGCGACCGTTCCCAATTCTCGCTCTCCGCCGCGACACAACTCAATCCAAGGTGGAATGATGTCTGATCTTGCAACCAGCACCGTTGTTTCCGTGAGATCATTGCCGATCATTCTCCACCAGGCGCGGCTCGTTTGAAGGTAAATTTTTCTTTTTCATTTTCGTTCGTTTTCCGAATTATAGTATATATTGTTTAACAAATGTTTGAATTCTGGCAAGCCATTAAAGAGATGAAACCCTGGGCTGCGCCAGGAGAAGATGGTCTTCCTGCTGGCTTTTATAAGAGATATTGGAAAATTATTGGTGAAGACCTCTCAGCAACCTTACTAAGAATTTTGAATGGTGAACCTTTCCCTCTAGAGTGGAACAAGACTCAGCTGATTATGATCCCCAAAAAGAAGACTCCCTCTAATGCAGCTGATTTTAGACCCATTGCTTTATGCAATGTCAAATACAAGATTATTGCCAAGGTCCTAGCTAAAAGACTGAAAAAATGCATTGGAAGCCTCATCTCTGAGAGTCAGAATGGATTTGTGCCTGGTAGGAATATCACGGAAAATGTTCTACTGGCTCATGAGGTAGTGCATGGTCTAAATCACAGAACTCAAGAAAAAGTGGGTATGGCTGCCATTAAGCTAGCATGAGTAAAGCTTATGATAAAATCTCTTGGAATTTTATGCAACTGGCATTGGGTGCTATGGGCTTCCCTGCAAGCTGGATAAACTTGATAATGTGGTGCATAAGATCAGTATCCTACCAGACTATTGTCAATGGGAAATGTTCTGCCACTTTTCACCCAAATAAAGGAATTAGACAGGGTTGTCCCTTATCCACATACCTCTTTATCATTGCTCAACAGTTTATGCTTCTTGGCTGGAACACAAATTGACAGAGAACAGACATCTGGGTGTACAACTGTCTAGAGGAGGTCCCAGAGTTAGCCACCTTATGTATGCAGATGACTGCATCATGTTTACTATGGTCACTTATGAAAGTGTGAACCAACTTGCAAAAACCCTGGATTTATATGCAAGGTTCTCAGGTCAAAGGCTAAATGTGGAAAAATGTTCAGTACAGTTTAGCCCAAACACCTCAGTGGAAATGAAACAGTACCTGATGTACTCCTTGAACATCCATAACCTTGGCCTTAGAGATAAATATTTGGGTATACAGATTAACTTTCAGGAGCAGAAAAAGGAAATCTTCCAAAATTTGATCAAGAAAGCTAAGGAGAAGTTTGGATCCTGGAAAACAAAGTTGCTGAACTTCACAGGAAGAGTTACACTGGCAAAGCATGTTCTCAGTGCCCTCTCTATATATCCTCTGAGTATCTTTAAAATCCCCAAGTGCATCCTTCAGAAATTGGACAAGATGACAGCCTGTTTCATTTGGAAAGGAGACTTAGAGGGAAGAACCATACACTGGAGGTCATGGAAAACTATATACAAGTCCAAAAGCGAAGGAGGATTAGGAATCAGATCACCAGTGGGAATGAATAAGGCCATCCTTGCCAAACATGCTTAGAATGTTCTTAAAAATAAAGACTCACTTCTAGTCAAGGTATATAAAGCTAAATACCTCAGAAACAGTGACATGAGAGAAGTCAGACAGAAACCAGGGGATTCTTGGGGCTGCAAATCCATTCTCTGGGCAAGGGACCTGATTACAGATAATCTAGCATGGAAAATCAATAATGGAAAGAAGGTTAGAGTGAATGATCAATGGATTCCATCTGTCAACAATCCTCTCAGGGACATGAATGTGGTATCACAGCATACTGATTTGAAAGTTGAGCATCTTATTCAGGGGCCTAACACTTGGAGAGAACCCCTATTAAGAGTCATCTTTCCCAGAACAGTCATCCCATATATCCTAGCAATGAAAATGAGTGTTGATCCATCTGCTGAGGATGATCCACTATGGATTCACAACAGAAATGGAAACTACTCTGCCAAAAAAGGATACCACATATTTATGACTAAACTTGGGTGTGTTGATTTAAGGAGGAAGAAGTTGTGGGACAAGGTATGGAACTTAAAAGTTCCCTACAAGCTGAACATGTTCCTATGGAAAATGCTTTCAAAGGTTCTGCTAACACTGATAAACAGGAGGAAAAGAAGAATATCAAACCAGGTAATCTGCTCCAGATGTTCATCACATGAAGAGGATGAACTTCACCTCTTTGTAAACTGCAGGGAGAGTAGAAGGTTTTGGGATAATTCCCCTCTAGGTCAAAAAGTTCTTAGCCACAGTCAATTACACTCCAGATCTTGGCTGCACCAATGGTTGCTAACAGATATCTTTTCCCTTTGGGAGATATGGATCCAAAGGAACAAGAAGGCTATAGACAATGTAGACCTGGATTCAAGAGCTTGTGCAAACACAGCCACTGCAAAATTCCTGTTGTTCAAAAAACAGGAAGTGGTTCAGTAGTCTTGCTCCAATCTGATAAATCCAGAAGGACAATCCTACTCTGAAAGCACATCACAGGCTCACTCTCAAAGCCAAGAGGAACAGATGGTTCTTGTCAAAGTGGATGGCTCATTTCAGAGAAGAAGTAATCTAGGAACTGCAGGCTGGACTATTTCATCTGCTGAAGAAAGAACAAGAGGATCTGGCTTCTTTGTCTCAACTTCTCCACTACAAGCTGAAGCGGAAGCTTGTTGGAGAGCAATCAAAGCAGCGTCCAGAGATCACCTAAGAGGGATTTGCTTGCTCACAGACTCATCGGAATTAGTGGCGGCACTCAATGATTTAGAGTCAGCGCCATGGGAGATAAAGGGCATCACAGAAAGCATCATCGATCTTCTGAGGAACTCTTTCTCCTTTTTTAATGTTAACAAAGTTTGTAGAAACGTACTAAGTACTGAACATAATATGGCCATTAGTTTAGACCGGGTAATTTGTAATCGTTCTTTGTTTTAATATTAATTAAAGTTTGAGTTCAAAAAAAAAAACTATTGGAAAGTCTCCATCTAAGGTGCCTAAACTAATTTTGCTCAATTTTTAATACTCAAACTCTACTTTTTGTTCTAGATGACTTCTGTCAAGTCTCTCTTGTAACCTCAAACGGGAAGCATCTCTTTGAGAAATAAATAACATTTTAAACCTTAAAATATGAGCGGGAACAATTTCCCAGGCCAATACAACTTGTGAAGTGCCACAATTTTTTCATTCCTTCTTAGTTTCTCTAAACAAAGTCAAAAACCTAAGGCTGAACGATTTTTTTTTTTGGAGAAGAACAAGAATACGGTCAAAACCGTTCGCTTGGCGTGGCCGTCACAGTGGGCATCCCAGCAGAACTCTGATTAGTTCGGAAGAAACTCCGATTGAAAATCTCTGGATGATGAACAATATATAGATTTTTGTGATAATGATAGCGACAACGACATCGATATAGAAGGGAACTACTTTGAACCTATTTTCGCTCTCCAGGTGTGGCACGTTAGAGCAAGTCCAACAAATATGCTAAAATAGTATGAAAGTAAATTTTAGAGATTTTACCCACATTTAATGATGCTCTAAAATAGAAAGTGTGAGGAGACAAAATTTGAATAGCTATATGGGTAAAATGGTTTTGAGCCTTAAAAATTTAAGCAATTTTTGTATGCAGGTCCATTTTTCTCTTGCAGGTCCGTATTTTTACCATAATGCCCCCTGATGAAACCCTATGATTTCAAGCCCATTTTTTGTCTTAACAATAAATTTATATATATTGTTTCGATATGTATTTAAAGATATTAACAATCAAACACGATCATTGAAGATCGTGAAAAGTCATTTGTGCAGCTTTGGGTGAGACGGAGGGAGTACACAAATTACACTTTAAAGTGGTAAATTTTTTTTTTTTTGAAAAATTCATTCATAATGTTGGGAAACACCCAACCGCTTACAATAAGTGGAATCAAACATCTAGTCTAGGTATCCAATCAAGGATAATCAAACTAAATGCTAATCAGACTAATTGTCTTATTACAAAGATGAGATCCAATAAAAGAGTAATATCCCCTTAGGAATATACTGCCACAAGCAAAAACCATAATCTGCTTAACAAGGGATCCGCATCCAAGCATAATCAACCATGTTAATCAGGGATCTTCAACATCTGCCACACCACGAACACGTTGGCATGTGTAGTTCAAGCGTAAACACCTTGATTCAAATTGTAAACACCATGTTCCAAACTGCAGACACATTGAAACACAAAACTGGGAGGTCGTCGCCGTACCTCTCAAATATACAATTTATGTTCACTCACTACCTCTACACACAACTAAGCATATAGTGGCAAGTAAGGTTCGTTACACAGGGAAAAGGTTCTTTCTATGTATATCTTGTAGCATGTATATATATATGCATATATAAAAGCAATGTAAACAAAGGAGGGGTTTTGAGTTGAGTTTTTGTAAGAAAGACTACTAAGTAAAGCAACTAGAATTCTAGGATTACAACTAGTTTAGCATTTAAGGTTTTAACTAAAGGATTAACTAATGAGAATACTAGACTTGGATATATGAGATTGGTGACTTCTTATTATGAGATTTTCCTCAAACTTTATCATGTTGCTTTGAGAATGGTGATTGTTTGTAGTGAGAAACTATCTTTAACCATAACTATGAAAGATGAAAGCATCTTCACAACTTCAATTGACAACTTTACTAGATGATAACAACTAGTTCAATTGATCAATATCATTTCAAATTAGATGTTTCTCAAACTTACCCATGCAATTTGATAACAAACTTGACATAGATACAATGCTAATGAATGATCTTAAGAACAAATACAATTGATAACAAGATGCATTCGATTCCTAATTTACTACTCTTACATAGAAAGAATGATAACATTCTAACCATGGAAAAGCAATATCTAACACATATCCAACACATATCTATCACTAGGAAATCATTCCTAATCATTTCAAGCATCAAATACACATATAAATTATGATCATTCAATAGCAAATCACCATTCCTAAACTTCATAAATCATGTTCTCAATCCATAACAAGAAGTCCAATCACATATACCCAAGGTGGGTTTTAGCCTACTACCATAATTAGATAATCACAACCATAATTAATACAACGAACCATGATGAATTCAAAGATCAAAATGGAAGGAAAAGTGAAGGAAAATGGAATTCTCTGTCTAAAAACCGATCCTCTAACAATTGAGGATAAGTTTCTTTTATAGTCAAAAAATAATTAAAATTAAAGCAAACAAAATGCAAGTTGCAGAGGATTTTCGCGGGTCGCGAGAAATCCTTCGCGGACCGCGAGCCTGGTTCTCGCGGCTCGCGGCCCGCGCATCTTCGGTTTCCGCGGTCCGCGACCGAGGTTTCGCGGACCGCGCATCTGGTCTTCGCGAGCCGCGGCCGACGTTTCGCGGATCGTGCGTTTTCGGCTTCCGCGGTCCACTACTGAGGTTTCGCGGACCGCGCGTCTGGTCCTCGGTAGCCGCGGCCGACGTTTCGCGGATCGCACGTCTTCGGCTTCCGCGGTCCGCGACCGAGGTTTCGCGGACCGCGCGTCTGGTCCTCGCAAAACAGCAACACACACCCTCGCGGCTCGCGACCGAGGTTTCGCGGGCCGCAAGAGTGTACCTTCACGCCACTTCTACGACCGGTTCTTTAATGTATCTGACTTCTTCAGGACGGTCATAGAAGGTCTTCAAATCATCCAAATCCATCGCAAGTGCAATTCAAGGTCGAAATGCACGTCTTCAATTTCAAACCATTATGAATGATTTGGTCTAAAAGTCTAATATAAAAGTACAAAATACTATCTAAAACAGCTCTGAAATGCTACAAAATAAGAGTATATCTAGGACCTATCAAAATCCCCCACACTTGAACCTTTCTCGTCCTCGAGAAAGAACGATTAAGATCCAAGTGCATACTCTGAATAATTAAGCATATAACATTTGAGAGCTTTACATATCTATTAACAAGAGAAAAGAAAATGTTTTTTTTTTGTTTTTTTTTAAAGAAATACTGCAGCAAAAACAGCAACAAAAACAGAATCATAGTCCTACATTTCCTCCCCCACACATAGTCTAAACATTGCCCTCAATGTTTAAATATATCAATGAAAACTATAGTGCAAGGAAAGGGTGTAGGATATACTCACTGCGAGGGGCCGGAACCGTCGCGACGGCGCTGAGCTCGCGATCTGCGATGACCCTCATAGTCAAATGCCCCTGGTCCATGTGGGTGCATGGATGCCATCATGGCGAACATCACCTCCATGTCATCCTCATATCTCTGAGTAGACGCGTCATGACTCTGCGTAAACTTCTGGAACTGCTGCTGAGTGACAAACTGAGGCTCCTAATGTGGAGGAGCGTACTGCTCTCCATGCTCCGGAGGTGCCTCTAGCCTGGCAAGGGCAATGGTAGGTGCAGGAACTGTGATCTGGGTGGGCAAGGTGAGCTCCTCCATGCGAGTGCGCCCAGTCAGCTGCACAGCCTCCGGATTCGGCAGGTACATATGCTGACTCTTGGCTACTAGCCAGATGAATCTAGGAGAAGGAAATCTGTGCATGGCCAAGACATTAGTGGACTCCAAAGTAGCAATGGAGTAGAACTGGTGAGCTCTCTCGGCTGTCTTGCCTATTGCCTGAATGTCTGGAGGTAGGTGGATGTTCAGATAAGCTGCCAGAAGAGAAATCATACCCCCTTGCGGTATCTTCCCTGAGCTCTTCTGGGAGGTCTCCAGACATTTCTGCACAAAGAGGTCAACCCAACATGGGTGCTCTGGCCCCCAACACATGGTCCAAAGGCATTGGACCTGCTCCCTATTCATGTGCGTCAACTCTCCTTGGCAAAATATCGTCATCACTAGGAGCTTGTGCACCATACGAACAGCTGGATGTATGATGTGGTTGTTCTTCGTAGCGCCTGTGATGTTGGGAGATCCAGACAAGCAATTCCAAAAGAAAGCTAGATCAAATCCGTCCGGGGTATTATCTTTCGGATTCTTGTATCCCTCCGCATATTCGAACCCAAAAGCATCTTGGATCTCATCATAGGTCATCCGGCGGTCCACATCATTTAATCTGAATGTGATGTGCTGCACATCATGCTCCTCATCATAGTGCTTGGCTATAGTGGATAGGAATTCAAGTGTATAGCGGCTGTAAGCGGTGCTGATCGATCAATGAATCCTCTCATGCCAACGTGATCCAATAAATATGGCACAGGCTACTGCAAACCCAACTCCCGAAGTAGCTCAGAGAAGAGGAACTTCGTCTCCATGATTGTTCGCCTCCCATTCCCAATCAACTTTCTCCATCGTTGTTGGGCATCTCCATTCAAACCTTGCAGTCCCATAAGGTCAATAGGAGGCAGGTTTTCTGCAGGGGGAGGGCTAGGCTGGCGAGGGGGGGATTCGGGGATCACGGGCTCATGCAAACTAGAGGCTTCCCCTCGGCGAGACCTTTTCCTCGGTGCCATTATCAAAATATACTCAACAACAGTCCAGCACAACTAAACTAGCTATAAGGCGGCAAGCCCCTACTCAACAAGCAAATTGCAACTAGTGGCGGCAAGCCCAATCAAAATCAACAAGAAAAACTAGAGGCGGCAAGCCCTAATTACTCAAAAATTGCAATGTAGCATTCCAAATAAACAATTAAATGCAATTAGATCGCCAATTTGATCAAAACACCACCAAATCAAAGAATCCAAAAATTAGGGTTCATGAGATTTGGGGGTATTTGATTGGGAATTGGAATGTGGAATTGGTGATTGGGAAAAGGTTAAGGTTGGTGGAGGGAAGGTTTTTGTGTAGTTGGGTTGGGAAAAAAGTCGCCGGAGGCCGGTGAATCGGAGTGGAGAAGTTTCGGTTGGAATTTGGGCAATGGAGGTGAAACATGGTGTTTTTGATTTGGATTTTTGGTGGGTTTTGTTGGGAATGAGTAGGGGATCGATTTGGGTGGAAGAAATCGGTTCAAAACTCGCCGGAATGATGGATTGGAGGTGGTAGCCGGAAAGAGGGGAAGGTTTTCGGGTGGGATGGGTTGGGGAAGAAGAAGAAAAAAGATAGAAAAATTTGGGAAGAAATAGGGCCGAAACTTCGCGGATCGCGCGCCGCCCGTTGCGGGTCGCGGGTTTCCTTCGCGGGCTGCGGGCCGTCTTCGCGGGCCGCGAAACTCGTCCGTTTCATCCCAGGGATTGCCGAAAAATCCCTGGTTTTTCGCGGGTCGCGACGAGGCCTTTGCGGACCGCGTGCCGAGCTTTCGCGGTCCGCGCGATGAAACCGCGGACCGCGCGCGCAGAACTGTCGCGGTCCGCGCGATGAAACCGCGGACCGCGCACGCCGAACCTTCGCGGTCCGCGCGATGAAACCGCGGACCGCGCACGACAAACCTTCGCGGTCCGCGCGATGAAACCGCGGACCGCACACGACAAACCTTCGCGGTCCGCGCGGTGAAACCGCGGTCCGCGAGCACAGTGCCGCGGACCGCGAAAACTTGCATTTTAGTTCCAGGGATTGTCGAAAAATCCCTGGATTTCGCGGGTCGCACGGCCTCCCTCGAGGACCGCGCGCAAATCCTCGCGGCCCGCGCGATGAATTCGCGGGCCGTGCGCACAGTGTCGCGGTCTGCGCGATCAAGCCGCGGACCGCGAAAAACGTCGTTTTTGTGCCAGGGATTCTCGAGAAATCCAGCGTTGTTCGCGGGTCGCGAGGCTCCATTCGCGGTTCGCGCGTTCCTCGTTCGCGGTCCGCGCGTCATAGTCGCGGCTCGCGAAATCTTCGGTCGCGGCCAGCGCGATGGATTCGCGGGCCGCGAGGAATGGCTTCTCCATCCTATTCGTTTTGCTCCATTTCACACCCTTTTCTACAAAAACAACACAAAAACTAGCATAATGTTCGAATTACTAGCTTAATGAAATGTACATAAATAATAATAGAAAGAAGATAATGTTCCAAATATTGAACTTGTTCGACGAAATGCTTTTAAAGGTCAAAACTCGTTTATTTAACATCGTCGGCACGATGTACCTCAATGGTAGAGATCACTCGTAGGTTGGGTTGCCTAGAGACATGTCTTCTAGGATCTCCGATTTGAAACCTTCGTAATACGGTTTCAATCTTTGGCCGTTGACCTTGATGACTTTGGCATCATCGGCGCTTTGGATCTCCACCGCACCATGAGGGAAAACTCTCACAACCACAAACGGTCCAGTCCACCGAGAACGCAGTTTACCTGGAAACAAACGAAAGCGTGATTGAAATAGGAGAACCTTTTGACCTATCTCAAAGGTTTTCCTAATTATCATCTTGTCATGCCATGCCTTCGTTTTCTCCTTGTAAATGGCAGCGTTCTCATAGGACTCATTTCGGATTTCCTCAAGCTCTTGCAATTGAAGCTTCCTTTCATTCCCGACTTCGTCCAAGTTCAAATTGAACCTTGTGATCGCCCAATAAGCTTTGTGTGCTAACTCCACCGATAAATGACACGGCTTTCCAAAGACTAATTGGTATGGAGACATACCAATTGGAGTCTTATAAGCCGTCCTATATGCCCACAATCCATCATCCAACCGAGTACTCCAATCCTTGCGAGTCGGCCTAACCGTTTTCTCAAGGATGGACTTGATTTCTCTATTGGAAACTTCGGCTTGTCCATTTGTTTGTGGGTGATAGGCGGTAGAAGTTTTGTGATTTACCCCATATTTCTTTAACAATGCGGCAATGGTTCTATTGCAAAAGTGAGTGCCTCGATCACTGATCAGAGCTCGGGGTACCCCGAACCTAGAGAAGATGTGAGATTTGATAAACTCTGCAACCACTTTAGAATCATCAGTACGAGTGGGGATTGCTTCAACCCACTTAGAAACATAGTCAACCGCAAGCAAGATATAATTAAAACCAAAGGAAGTAGGGAAAGGTCCCATAAAATCGATTCCCCAAACATCAAAGAGTTCACAATATAGAGGGCAATGTTGGGGCATTTCATTCCTAGAAGAGATATTTCCTACTCTTTGGCATTTATCACAAGATTTGCAAAAGGTGTATGCATCCTTATTCAAACTAGGCCAATAAAAACCACAGTCTAGCACTTTCCTAGCAGTTCGCCTAGCACCAAAATGACCTCCACATGCATATGAATGGCAAAAAGCAAGGATTGAGTTGGTTTCATTATTGGGAATGCATCTCCTAATCACTTGGTCAGAACAATGTTTCCACACGTAGGGATCATCCCACACATAAAACCTAGCATCATGCTTTAACTTATCCGTTTGTGCTTTTGTGAAATGAGAAGGGCACTTACTTGTGACAAGGAAATTCACAATGTTGGCATACCATGGAAGAGAAACACTAAGAGCAAATAATTGCTCGTCGGGAAACTCTTTGTGAAAATGGTCCTTCAATGCTTTGGTCCCAAACTCCTCATTGGGCACCAAACGGCTCAAATGGTCGGCCACTAGATTCTCAGCTCCTTTCTTGTCTTTGACCTTCAAGTCGAACTCACTCAACAGTAAGATCCATCGGAGCAACCTAGGCTTTGCTTCTTTCTTCGTCATCAAGTAACGAAGAGCTGCATGGTCAGTGAAAACAATAATCTTTGTACCAAGCAAATATGGCCTAAATTTTTCTAATGAAAAGACTACCACTAGCAATTCTTTCTCGGTAGTGGTATAGTTCCTTTGAGCATCATTGAGAATCATGGATGCATAGTAAATGGCATGGGGAACTTTTCCCACCCTTTGACCTAACACCGCACCGACGGCATAGTCACTTGCATCACACATGATCTCAAATGGAAGGGACCAAAAGGCATGCGTCGATATGCAAATGTGCCAAAGGGACATGTGAAAGTGGTCTTCTCTTGATCCTCTGGTGCAATGGCAACCTGAAAGTACCCTGAATAGCCATCAAGAAAACAATAGAAAGAGTGGCCTGCGAGTCGGTTAAGCATTTGATCAATAAATGGCAAAGGGAAATGGTCTTTCCTCGTTACCGCATTTAGCCTTCGGTAATCAATGCAAACACGCCATCCATTTTGAATACGAGTGGGGATCAACTCGCCATGGCTATTCTCCACCACGGTCACTCCGGTCTTCTTTGGTACCACTTGCGTTGGGCTTACCCATTTACTATCGGAGATTGAATAGATCATTCCCGCATCCAACAATTTAAGCACCTCGGCTTTTACTACCTCCATCATAGGAGGGTTCAGTCGCCTTTGAGGTTGTCGGATGGGTTTAGCATCATCCTCCAATAGAATACGGTGCATGCAAGTACTTGGACTCATACCTTTGATGTCGGCAATAGTCCATCCAATGGCCTCCTTATGATCTTGTAGCACTTTCATCAACCTTTCCTCTTGTTCCTTGGTGAGTTTGTTTGAGATGATCACCAGAAATTTTTCACCATCACCAAGGAATGCATATTTTAGATTCTCGGGTAGTGGTTTCAATTCCACCACCGGAGGTTTATTGAGAGATGGTCGGTTGCCCGAGCCTTTCAATACCTCGAGGTCTAAAAGTGGTGCATCAAGAAAAAGTTCCTCAAAAGTATCTAGCTCAAAAATGCTTTCCTTCAAGTTAGCACTCAAAGCATATGTATGAACATTACTTGTGTGTAAACTATTGGCTAAAGCTTTTAACAAAGGATCATCACCATCATTTTCATAAACTTTATGCACAAAAGATTCAATCACATCAATAGCATTGCAAGAAGTTTCATCATTATCGTATTTCATTGCACCATAAATGTTGAACTCTATTTTATCCTCATCAAATTCCATGGTAAGCCTACCACTATGCACATCGATTATAGTTCTTGATGTTTTCAAAAAGGGACGCCCTAACAAGACAGGGGTAGCAAATTTATCATGTTCCATGTCAAGAACGTAAAAATCGGCCGGGAACACCAACTTGTCGACTTTCACCAAGACATCTTCAACAATACCCTTAGGGTATGCATTAGAGCGGTCGGCAAGTTGGATCACTACACCGGTTTTATGCAAAGTGCCAAGATTTAATGATTCATACAATGTGTATGGGATGACATTTATGGATGCACCTAAATCTAGCATGGCTCTAGGAAAATAAGTGTTCCCTAAAATGCAAGGAATTGTAAACATGCCGGGATCACCACACTTAGTAGGCATTTTGTCTTGAAACAAAGCCGACACATGTTCATTGACTCTTTCATTTTTAACATGCTTAGACCTTTGTTGACGATGGTTCACACATAATTCTTTCAAGAACTTAGAATATCTAGGAACTTGATCAATAGCATCGAGCAAATGAATGTTTACCTCACACTTTCGAAGAACTTCGAAAGCTTCCTTGTCCATCTCCTTTTTGCGAGTATTCTTCAAAGCCTCGGGAAATGGTGCTTCCACTTCGAAGGGAGTTCTACCCTAATTTTCTTGTGGAGAGGTGAGAATGGAGGTGACATTGGTTCAACATGAGCGGTTGAGTCCACATGTTCCTCATCAATTAGTTCCTTATCCTTCTCAACCTCGGCATCACCTTTTTCTTTGGTTAGCCCCTCAAGAATCACTTCTTCATCGGCCAAGGTTACCTCAACTTCGTCATTGGTCAAGCTCTTCTTCACAAGGCCTCTCTTGGGTGCCTTTTTCACAACCACTTCGGGTTCAACCGCTTGTTTACCACTTCTCAAGGTCATGGCACTCGCATGAGGCCTTGGATTTAACTCCGGTTGTGCGGGTAGTTTCCCGGAGTTTTTTGCTTCCAATTTCCCCAAAACAGTGGCCATTTGACTCATTTGCACCTCAATGCTTTTGAATCGAGCGTCTTGTGGGAATTGGCCTGAGCTTTCACCTTGATCACGAGATTTATCTTCCAACCTCGGGTAAGCATTTTGAGGAGCACGGTTATTGAAACGGCCTTGTCCTTGGTTTCTTTGGTATTGTTGGGGTTGAGGGTGATATTGAGGGTTTTGATGATCTTGGTACCCTTGGTAGCCAAAATATTGGTACCCTTGGTTTTGGTAACCTTGGTACCCTTGATTTTGGTTGCTTTGGTCTCCTTGGTAGCCTTGGTCATTTTGCCCCCTCGACCTATCAAAAGATTGACCACTTTGACCTTGGTAACCCCCTTGGTAGCCACCTTGTTGGCCTTGTTGCCCCGTTGGTTCATCTCTCCACCGAAAGTTGGGGTGATCTCTAGTTCCGGGGTTGTAGTGTTGAGCAAAAGGATCATACTTCCTTTGGTTACCCCTATCACCACCTTGGCCTTGTCCACCTTGAAAACTCCTACCACCTTGGTAGCCTCGTCCTCCTTGAAATCCTTGGCCACCTCTAAACCTTGGTTTCCACCATAGACCCCCATGGCATTGGCTTCTTCGTTATAATCCTCGTTTGCTTGAGGACAAGATTCGGTGAGATGGTTCGAAGCACGAATCCCACACGTCATAACTTGTTGCCTTTTTTGATTTCCCGAGTTCCCTCCGGAGCTATTTCCCATCATGAAACCTTTCATCAATTCCGTAAGCTCCTTGATATCTTGACGAGAACCATCATTGTTCCCACCGGAGTTACCTACTCGTAGTCTCCGGTCCCTCTTTGGTTTGCATCCCTCGGCTAATTGCTCAAATAGCATCATGGCGTCGGAAGAGCCAAGGTTAGCAATGGAGCCGTAACAAGACCGATTTATCAACTCGGTTTCTCTATCATTCAAACCATTGTAATAGAAACACACTAATTGAGGTTCGGTGAAGCTATGGTACGGGCAACTTGAGAGGAGAGTTTGGAATCTTTCCCAATACTCATACAACGTCTCATCATCGTCTTGAGTGATGTTGCTAATGGCTTGTATCAAGACCGGGGATTTAGAGGGAGGAAAGTACTTGTCAAGGAACTTTTTCTTCAATTGTGGCCATGTAGTGATTGATGATGAAGGCAAACGGCTTAACCATTTGGCGGCCTTGTCTTTCAAGGTAAAGGTGAATGTTTTCAACTTAAACTCATCCACACTCATCTCGGAAGGTTTCAAACTACTACAAACTCGGTGAAAAGGCTCAAGGAAGTCATTGGGATCATCCACTTCTCTACCATGGAAAGTTGGAAGCAAATTTATCACTCCCGTCTTGATTTCATATTGAGAGTCCGGGTAAACAATGCTCGATTGTTGTTGCTCATAGTTGGGGGACATGTACTCTCTCATAGAAATGTTGGTAGGAAAAGTGTTAGGGTTTTGGAAAGGGTTGTAGAATTGGTTTCGGGGGTGGTTTTGCCCGATCCCCTCTTCTTGGTCCTCCTCCGCCATGGTGGAAGGTGGTACTTCACTATCAAGGGAAAATGGATTGGCGGCTAGTGTCTCTTGCACTTGTCGCTTGAGTTGACGAAGACTCCTAACTAATTCGGAATCGTATTGCAAAGGGTCTTGGTTCGAGGTTCTTGTATGAACCATGCACCAAGAGCTAGAGCAATAGGGTTCCAAACTAAAAATAAGATGAAAAAGAAAGATAGGGTGTTAGTACAACTACAATAAACACATAGAAATACGCCTACTTCCCCGGCAGCGGCGCCAAAATTTGGGAGGTCGTCGCCGTACCTCTCAAATATACAATTTATGTTCACTCACTACCTCTACACACAACTAAGCATATAGTGGCAAGTAAGGTTCGTTCCACAGGGAAAAGGTTCTTTCTATGTATATCTTGTAGCATGTATATATATGCATATATAAAAGCAATGTAAACAAAGGGGGGTTTTGAGTTGAGTTTTTGTAAGAAACACTACTAAGTAAAGCAACTAGAATTCTAGGATTACAACTAGTTTAGCATTTAAGGTTTTAACTAAAGGATTAACTAATGAGAATACTAGACTTGGATATAGGGGTGTGCATGAACCGGTCCGGACCGGAAAAATGGACCGGACCGGACCGGAAAGTAACGGACCGGAACCGGATATAAGGGATTCCGGTCCGGTCTCCGGTCCAAGCTTTTTAGGAATTCCGGGTCCGGTCCGGTCCGGTCCAAAACCGGGTATTTTCCGGTCCGGACCGGATGGACCGGTATTTAATATAATTTATGTATTTAAATATTTATTAATTAATTTATGTGTTATTTTATTTTTGGTCATTAATATTAATATTATTCTATCAATTAAAATTATATTTATTGAAATTTAGAGATTTATAAAGGTGGTTTTTAATTGTTATAAATTTTTTACTCTCATTTTTTTTGAACAATATTAATCTTTTGTGAGACCATTGCATCTTCTTTTAATAATTAAAAATCATGCAATCATGTTTCACACACTCTATTTTAATATAACTCATTTTTATTATAATTTTCATATTAATAAGTATTTTGTAGTAAAAAAAGTTTAATTTTTAAAATAAAAATAAAGTTTAAAAAATAAAATATTAAAATTCCGGTCTAACCGGTCCGGTCCGGTCCAAACCCGGAATAATTCCGGACCGGTCCCGGTCCAGAATATCCCCTTTCCGGTCCGGTCTTCGGTCCAAGATTTATGGGCATTCCGGTCCCGGTCCAAACCGGTTCCGGTCCGGTCCGGTCCGGGTCGGACCGGTTGCACAGCCCTGCTTGGATATATGAGATTGGTGACTTCTTATTATGAGATTTTCCTCAAACGTTATCATGTTGCTTTGAGAATGGTGATTGTTTGTAGTGAGAAACTATCTTTAACCATAGCTATGAAAGATGAAAGCATCTTCACAACTTCAATTGACAACTTTACTAGATGATAACAACTAGTTCAATTGATCAATATCATTTCAAATTAGATGTTTCTCAAACTTACCCATGCAATTTGATAACAAACTTGACATAGATACAATGCTAATGAATGATCTTAAGAACAAATACAATTGATAACAAGATGCATTCGATTCCTAATTTACTACTCTTACATAGAAAGAATGATAACATTCTAACCATGGAAAAGCAATATCCAACACATATCCAACACATATCTATCACTAGGAAATCATTCCTAATCATTTCAAGCATCAAATACACATATAAATTATGATCATTCAATAGCAAATCACCATTCCTAAACTTCATAAATCATGTTCTCAATCCATAACAAGAAGTCCAATCACATATACCCAAGGTGGGTTTTAGCCTACTACCATAATTAGATAATCACAACCATAATTAATACAACGAACCATGATGAATTCAAAGATCAAAATGGAAGGAAAAGTGAAGGAAAATGGAATTCTCTGTCTAAAAACCGATCCTCTAACAATTGAGGATAAGTTTCTTTTATAGTCAAAAAATAATTAAAATTAAAGCAAACAAAATGCAAGTTGCAGAGGATTTTCGCGGGTCGCGAGAAATCCTTCGCGGACCGCGAGCCTGGTTCTCGCGGCTCGCGGCCCGCGCGTCTTCGGTTTCCTCGGTCCGCGACCGAGGTTTCGCGGACCGCGCGTCTGGTCCTCGCGAGCCGCGGCCGACGTTTCGCGGATCGCGCGTCTTCGGCTTCCGCGGTCCGCGACCGAGGTTTCGCGGACCGCGCGTCTGGTCCTCGCAAAACAGCAACACACACCCTCGCGGCTCGCGACCGAGGTTTCGCGGCCCACAAGAGTGTGCCTTCACGCTACTTCTACGACCGGTTCTTTAATGTATCTGACTTCTTCAGGACGGTCATAGAAGGTCTTCAAATCATCCAAATCCATCGCAAGTGCAATTCAAGGTCGAAATGCACGTCTTCAATTTCAAACCATTATGAATGATTTGGTCTAAAAGTCTAATATAAAAGTACAAAATACTATCTAAAACAGCTCTGAAATGCTACAAAATAAGAGTATATCTAGGACCTATCAAAAACCAAGCATACGATCTATGTTCTTCAAACTGTAAACACCTTAAAAATCATAGATCACTAACGGAAACACGATCGTATAACCAGATCGGAACTATAAACAAAAAACACAAACCACGACCTGTCCAATCAGATCGGGAACAAAACATCAACGAACAACTAAATCATAGATTCAGCCGATCAAATCGGGAACAATTTTAATGTGTGAGTCACACTTATTCAATGCAATAAGAAATCAATAAACGGAAAAACAATGGTTTCCCCATCTCCCCATAATGGGAAGATAGGGAAAATATTGAAGAATGAAGAGTTAAAGTGGTAAAAATTAGTTATTATTAATTCAATTGAGGTGATCATTATTGTACTGATAAATGATGGAGTATTCATAATAAGGTAGTTGTTGGAGTTAGTTAGAAAAATTACACTTTAACAATGATGAGCTACATATGATCACCTCGAACATGAACCGTCTCTTATTCTGACCTCTAGATGCCCTCGAATCACGCTCCCGTAGGCTTACATGCAGTGTCATATGATTAGAAAAATCCATCAGAATATACGAGCTCGAGGACCAAGGTAAAATAAAACATGAAAACATCATCGCGCAAAAGAGTGCACAAAACTTTACCTTCAAAGCTCCAAACTTTTTCGAAGACACCGGGCCACCCTCTTAAAGAGGAAATCGACGCCGCGCAAGGATCTTGGCCGCAAGCATCCTCCTCAGATTTCCACCTCTTCTCGTCCTCCCTTAGCGACAAACCATGAATAAGTGATTGAATTGACTCCATGATTGATCGATTTAGTGATTGATCAACACAAAGATGGTTGAATCGGCTGAAAAAGACCTAGGGTTTAAGGTATTTTAATGGCTGTACGGCATTCTTACGAAGCTAAGCTAGTTCTCAAACCCTCGCAGTTATAAAATGAGAATTAGTTTTGAAAAAAGATGAGTTAACGGTTAATATAATGAAACGTCCAATATATCGCTTTAGAAAGCCTTTTTCTAATAAAATAACTAAAATTGAGCTTATTTCTTGATGTACTGAACTGAACTTAACTGAACTGAATTGAATTGAACTGAAGTAAAAATCGATGTATTGAAAAATGGAATCAGCATGACTGAATCAACCTGAATTTCATCAAGAAATGAACTGAACTGAACTGAACTGAATTGAACTGATCTACAGATAAACTCTGGTAAACAGGGCCCAAGCCATTTTAACTTATAAGTTTAATTACTTTATTTTGAAAAATATAAAACCATTTGCTGTAATAAGAAATGGTGTAAAAGTGAGTCCAAAATCTTACTTCAAAACATGTGTGCAACGATTTCTAACGCAATCCAAGGATACAAAATCAGTTGAAACATAACAATGACGTGAGATTTGATTAATTCTTCAAGGCCATCATCATCCTCACCTCACACAAGTCACTTCCAGCATGTATGGTGTTTACAGCTAACAATAATCATGGATGATGCAACAAAGGTCATGTCACCATTAATCCTCACCAACAATTTATAGCCAGGACCATAATGTTGAATGATGAGTAATGAATATGATTAAGAAATCGAGAGCGTCCCCTAATTTTTTGATTACTTCGATAGTACCGTCCCAACTCCAACCTGTCTGTGATTTCTTGTTCTAATTTATTAATTTTCGCTTCTGACAAAACCCAGATGGAATTTTCTTGAATTTCTGTGATTGCTGAAAATGGAGATTTATGGGAATCCCGAGAAGATGGGGATTTAAAAGGGTACGTGTGGGCACTATGTTAATTCACTCATTCGATGAAATTCTTGTTTGATTGGACCACGTTTTTTTAAAGTAAAAAGGTTTTAATGTTAGTCTCAATTCCCAAATTCTTGCCGACACTGAAAATGGAAAACCCTGAATTTATTTTTGGGGGTTTTAAAAATGGAGGCTTTTAATGCAGGAAGAGCCAACGCCTCCTCAACAGTTTCTTGTTATGGAGTGTTGAATAGTACCGTTGGACTGAAAACGGGAAAATATTTCCTACATTTTCGGAATCTGTTACCGAATCTCATCATATATACACGCAGTCACACACTGGAAGTCAGTACTCAGCGAATCAAGATTTAGAAAATCTAACACTTCTTCAGGTTTTCTTCATACTCAGTCTCTGCTGCTTACTTTTTTTGTGTTTTCTACAATTATTGGTGTGGTTTACTTGGATCTTATTGATGCCTTCTTTTTGTGCTCATCTCCCTTCAATTCTTCTTCATGAAGCAAGAAAAGGGAAATTAAGATTAGTATAGATTTCTTGAAAGCTTTCTTGCCCTTTGTACTTGGAGGAAAGGCTTAATTGTGTGGTCAACACTCAGATTATGGTTTTAGGAGCTTGATTGGCAACTTTTTATGGCCTTGTATTCCCTACTTTACCAATTGAAAAACTAAAGAGGCTAAGAAATGCTTTTGCTTTTATATATTCCTCTTTTTTTCTTCTTTTTGTGTTTGGATTCTCCATTATTTCTTGGCTTTTCATGGATTGATACTGTCATTGGTATTTTTTTTTCTTTGGTGAGTGTTTTGTTAAAATTTGGTAGGGATGGGGATAGGGAGTAGGGACCCCTGCCTTTTCCACCATTGTGAAGTTGATGAAGAACTTCTGTGTTTTCTTAGCCTTCTCTCCATCATCTAGTGAAATGTTTTCACCTATGGTACACTAATGTGGTAATACAAAAGTGGAGTCTTTAGTCTTTACAGCAGTGGGCATCTGCTTTTGACCCTTTATCTATTTTTTGCTTGTTGGATTAAAGTCTGTTGCTTTTTGCACTTGTTCTTGACGTTTCAATAGTGGTTGCAAATTTTGAATTTCTTTGTTCTCAACTTCTTATAGAGTAAGAGCATACTTAGGTAATCGACTCTGTAGACGGCCATGATTCACTCCCCTGTCATCTTTTGGTGCGAGGGTGAGGGTATTTGAGAATCAGGTTACTAAGGTTATAGAGAAACTTGTAGCAGTAGAGTATGAAACAAGAATAGAATTTGATTTTAGCATGTGACAAAGCTGCATGAAATTAGGCATCTTCACTCCACTGAGTTAGTTCTTGAGCTTCTACTCTAGCTTTTGCTTTAGGGAGTGAGTGAGAGACCTGACAAAGGTGATTCTATTCTGCTACCCCAATGAACTTGTGTGTTCTATATATTTTAGAATATGATGTGCCAGATGATTGTAGATTTTGAGGAAGATAATATTGGTTCATAAAACTGTATTTTGTTGTTTTCTGCCATATTCAAATCCAGTTTTGCTTTTGTGGTTTAAATTCTTAGAAGATGCGACTATCTATTATCTTCATTTGGCTTGTAAGTTTTCTCATTGATATGATAATATATGCTGCATTCATGCATCTTTTTGTGTGAATTCATACATTTATGGTAGAGGTTAGCTAATCCTCATCATTTTGGGATGGTGATTCAGGTGTAGCTAGAACTTGAAGGAACATCGAATCAAGCTGTGCTGCCAGTTCAATTCCCAGCCTCGTATCTTCGAATCAGGACGATCAAATGAGGCCACAATACTTGTTTGCTGTTCACTTTTGCCTTCTGCTTCAACTGCTAACTCTTCCAAAGATCAATTCTGATCTGAAATCTGATAGGCAGGCTCTATTGACCTTCGCTTCATCAGTGCCTCATCTTCGGAAGCTTAATTGGAGTTCTCGCACACGCATCTGCACCACTTGGGTGGGTATCAGCTGCAATGAAGATGGAAGTAGAGTGGCTGCAGTCCATCTCCCAGCTCTTGGCCTATTCGGTCCTATCCCCGAAAATACCCTTGGCAAGTTAGATGCTCTTCGGACACTCAGTTTGCGATCCAATTACCTAAATGGAACAATCCCTTCTGAGATCTTCACACTCCCTTCCCTTGAATCCATTTTCCTTCAGCACAATAACTTCTCAGGAGACCTGCCTTCATCTCTCTCTCCTAAACTAGGATTGCTGGATTTTTCTTTCAATTCATTCAGTGGACGAATCCCTGATGCGATAGCAAATATGACTCGGATATCCGTGTTGAATCTTCAGTCTAACTTGTTATCCGGGGCTATTCCTGATTTGAATCTTCCTAGACTCAAGGTGTTGAACATGAGCAATAACTTGTTCAATGGCTCTATTCCAAGCTCCCTTCAGAAGTTTCCTAGCTCTTCATTCGAGGGAAACTCACATTTATGTGGATCACCTCTGCCAGAATGCTCTGGATCATCACCATCCCCTTCTCCTCAAGGGGATGGTTCAGACTCTTCTTCTGTAATTCCTGCAAATAAACCGAACAAGGCGAAGCTAAATACAGGAGCCATTGTTGCCATTGTGATTGGTGCATCTGCTGTTCTTCTCTTCCTTGGCATGGTGCTGTTTTTCTTCTGTCTCAAAAAGAGAGACAGTAAAAAAACCAACATCATGAAAGGAAAGCTGACAAATCCAGGGAAAGCTCAGAAATCTGAAGATTTCGGGAGTGGGATTCAAGAGGCCGAGAAGAACAAGCTCGTGTTTTTTGAAGGATGCTCGTATAGCTTTGATCTCGAAGATTTACTAAGGGCTTCTGCTGAAGTTCTTGGGAAAGGAACCTATGGAACAACATACAAGGCATCTCTGGACGAAGGAACAAACGTTGTCGTAAAAAGACTGAGGGAAGTAGGGATTGCAAAGAAGGACTTTGAACAGCACATGGAAATTCTCCATGCCATAGGACAGCATCCCAACATTGTACCTCTTCGCGCTTACTACTATTCCAAAGATGAGAAGCTTGTTGTTCATGAGTACATGCCTGCTGGAAGCCTGTCAGCTGCCTTACATGGTACATATGCTAACCTTTCCCTCCTTACATTTTCATCACGTTGTTAGAGTTATGTCATATACTCATATATATGTTATGATTAAGTTATTTGAACGGAACTGAACTGAACTGAAGTATAAACTAATGTTGAAAAATAGTGACAGCATGACTAAATTAAGCTGGTTTTCACCAGATCATATTTCATATGAACTGAACTGGAAAAAACTCCGTTTTGCAGGAAACAGAGGAACAGGGAGGAACATACTGGACTGGGAATCAAGAATGAAGATTTCAGTAGGAATTGCAAGAGGAATCTCGCACTTGCATTCAGAAGGCGGTCCAAGATTCGCTCACGGAAACATCAAGTCCTCTAATGTCCTCCTCAGCAGGGAACTTGAAGGCTGCATCACCGACATTGGTTTGAACTCAGTGATGAACTACCTCGCTATCAAGACACGTGGAATTGGCTACCACGCCCCCGAAGTCATTGAAACGAGAAAGGTGTCTCAACAAACCGATGTTTACAGCTTTGGCGTGCTTCTGCTGGAGATGCTGACAGGGAAGTCACCGACCCCTTCCTCAGGGCACGATGACATCATCGATCTGCCCAGGTGGGTGAGGTCAGTTGTGAGGGAGGAGTGGACAGCTGAGGTTTTTGATGTGGAGCTGATGAAGTACCAGAATGTTGAAGAGGAGATGGTGCAAATGCTTCAGATTGCGCTGTCGTGTGCTGCTAAAGTTCCTGAGAATCGGCCGTCGATGGATGAGGTTGTTAGGAGAATGGAGGATCTGAGACAGTCCGAGGTTGATAATAGGCCTTCGTCTGAGGATAACAGGTCCTCTAATGTCAATACTCCTTAAGAGTGCCTGCCTGAACTTTATAGCCAATGTTGCTTTCTTCTGATTTACTTGCTTCAGTATCCATGTTTTATGAGAATAACTTTTATTTTAGCCAGTTTTATGTGAGTTTTAGTATTCATTTGAACTCATTTACTTGTTCAACTCGTTATCAATTCATTTTCTAAGGCCAAAATTAAGTTGAATGACATCAATCCAAGGGTTGATTAACATACCTTAACATGCATTCTGGTTAACTCATGCTGCAAATTGCTGAACAGCAATGGAAGTAGTTGATTAGGATAATAGTGCAAAGCAGCTATATAAAGGCAAGCTGTAGAATCAACTGCAATTCCAACTAACTCTCATCTAACTGCTAAATCTGAACTGGAAAACTAACTGAGCTAAAACGATAAAATGACTGGACATACAAAGAAGCCTTTAGAAGAGCGTTGTAGACTGGACATAACAGTGAGCTACTGACAACAATCCTCCAGCCATTGTCAAGCTGAAAAGTGGCTGCCACTTGTTAAGTGAGGCCACGTGGAAAATAACAAAACACACCCATACTTTTCTTCGGTCTCACAATGTGCAAGAAACTCCATTTCTTCTGCTTCAGCTGAAACGTTTGATGCAAATTATGTAACAATATTATTTTTTGTTTATATGTGAACTAAATTTTTTTCACCGTGTACTAAAACCGAGCTGTATATTATTTTTTGTTTCTTTTGTGGACTTTCACCGAATTAATTCCGTCAAATATCAGGTTTTCTGCAAATTAAGGTGTTATTGCAGATTCTTTTACGAGATATTTGTGTGATTATGTTATTCAATTAAGTTTAACCATGATTATTTGATTCATAAATATGGAATACTATAATTTATGCTTTGCCTTGTCTTCTTCGGTTGAGGTCAAGCCCACGGCCATTGGGTTTCTGGTCTTAATGGTTTTTTCCCAATATGCTCACTTACTCCGTTTTAAAAGTCGTGCCTGAACACGTGCGTTCTCGAGCAAGATTTCTCATTACGTTGGATTTCATTTCTCAGTTAGTCGGACTCGCGTGGAAAAGAAGAGGGGAGAAGAAGTGGGATGAAGTTGTGCGAATCAGGGCCGGCCCTGATCCAGTGCGGGCGCGGCCCAGAATTTTTAGGGGCCCAAAAAATTTTTTTTTTACTATATAGGTGTATTTTTAAAAATATTTTTAATTAAGTAACTATATTTGTAATTTCTGAAAGGGCTAATTTCGAATTTGGGCCTTATTGGTTTTCTATAAGGGCCTTTTTTATAAATGGTAGTTAGAAAGTTACTTTTTAAAATTTTAAAAATACTTTTCTTTGGAATTTGAAAGGTTAAAAATTTACTCCTTTGAATAAGAATATATTCAATTCAATTCGGGTTAAATTTACACATTCAACGAATGTAGACTTTTATAATTTAAAAGGTAATTTTCTTTTAACTTTTATAGAATAAACATTCCTTCTACAACTCTTTCTCTTGCTTTCATCTAGTTCTGGGCATCCATCTGCAGATTATACGAGAATCAATCCATCAAATTATCATCTCCCTTGCAAGTTGCAATCACCAATCAACTTCTTTCTCTTCTTCGTTTTTCGATTGAATCGAATCAATCAATTTCACGTCTGATTCTATTGATTGGTAAGAATATCAATATGAAACCCTAATCTCTTCATATTTAATTTTTTTAATAATTTTCTTGTTTGAGCGAGGTAGTAAAAACTAATCCATGTCTCAAATTTAAGGTTTTTTCCATTTGGAGAATTCATACATTTTATTATTGCTTATGACTCTATTTTGTGTATTTGTAGGGAAATAAAGAGGTTGGAGTACTGAATTTTAAACTATTCGGATACTTTTCACCCATATTAAAGTCTGGGTTGCTCCACTATCCAGGTTCTATTTTTCCATTCTTCTTATATTTGTTTGATTGTTTTGTAGTTTAAGTCAAATAATGTTGCCTAAAAAATAACTTTCCGGAGCACAAAAAAAAAGTGTATAAAGGGCCCAAAATTAAAATTTCGCACAGGGCCTCAAAATACATTGGACCGGCCCTGGTGCGAATATGACTGGATTAGGGAAAAGAGTTCTATGTAGGGTAGAAGTAGAGGAAGAGATATATTTTACGTTTGTAATATTTATATTAATATTTTATTTATAAAGGTAAGTGTCTTTTTCTAACCAAGAAATAAGTGAAAATGTTAAGACACCCTTAATAGTAAATATATATTTTACGTTTGTAATATTAATATTAATATTTTATTTATAAAGGGTAAGAATGTCTTTTTCTAACTAAGAAATGAGTGAAAATGTTAAGACACCCTTGATAATAAATATATTAATGTTACGCTCTTAAAAATAATATAGATTTATCTCGCATCGTTGATAGAAATTTTCTCATTGCCCTAATTGAATTTCTCCCCTTTCTATATGTGTTCTACATCAAGTTATTCAATTTTGTTGAAAAAGGTTTTCAACTCTCAAGTCTCAACTGAAATTTCACAAAATCGCCGCTACTCCCTTCCGCAAATCCATTCCCTTGAACCAAAGTCGCCGCTGCTCCTTCCTCTGCAGATCCAGTTCGGGGTGGCCGCCGGCGACCTCCGCCGCGACGGTAACCCCCGCCATCGTCGAACTACGTGCCGTGACTCCATTTGTCGGCTCTCCAATCTGCGACCATGAGCCAACAAGAGCCATCGTCATCACATCACTGTCCCTGCCGCCTATCCGCTTCGCTTTCTGCTAGAACAAGGTACCGAGATTTTTGAGAGATCTATTGTTGCCGACCCTCTAAACCCTAGGGTTTAGAGAGAAAAAGACTTGTGTCCGCAAGAACCAGATCTTTGCCGCCGCCTCTGATAAATTCAAACCGATCGAAGAGCAAAGCCAAGAATCAGAGAGCAGCAACTTTTTGCGCAGAACATCACCATTATGGAGGTTATTGTATCAAAAATATGTTTAACCCCGATAGTAGACGAACGGGAAGTGATTAGTCCGATGATGGAGGGTAACGACGTCTGCTTCATGCTGGCAGAGAAGATCAGACTCCGAAACCGCTATCCTCAGGAACGGATCCCCGATGTGGTGTGGAAACCACCTTGGTGGCGCCGTCTGGCGGATGCTTCCATACTGGATACCCTGGCGAAACGGTTCGAGGCGCATGAAAATTTTGTGCGCGGTTGTTTTCTTTTAATTTTTGTTATTTTTCGTTTCAGTATTATGTTTTTGTACCAATAACTGACGAGAATCTGCACCTCATCGAGGAAGAAGCTGATGCCCGAGGGTCTTCCAGAGGCATATCATGGAAGGAAGAGGATGGAGAACCCCTTTGAAAGCCCTTTGCTGTAAGGAAAGTTTGTCCGGAAGTCGAGACAATGTCATTGGAGAAGTTCACATCTGAATTAGGGATTAGTACATTTATAGGGCCATGTTGGTCGCCTTGCTCTTCAGTATTCTGTTTAGCTCATTCCCTAACGTTACTCACAGAGTCGAGCACCCTACTAGAGGGAACTCTTCTTAACCATGTTCAAGCGCTGCTGGACGATTTCCAGTAATTTATGAATGAAATAAATATTTTATCTTCAAAAAAAAAAAACAAGTCTCAATTGAAATTTATATGACTTTGTTTTTTTTTGAAAATAAATATTTATTGCATTCGTAAATTACTGGAAATCGTCCAGTTGCACTTGAACATGGCTAGGAAGAGCCCCCTCTAGCAGGGTGCTCGACCTTATGAATAACGCTAGAGAATGAGCTAAATAGACAAGAAGTGCAAGGCGACCAACATGACCTCATAAATGCACTAATCTCTAACTCAGATGTGAACTTCTCCATTGGCATTGTCTCGACTTCCGGACAAACTTTCCTTACAACGAAGGGTTTCCAAAGGGGTTCTCCATCCTCTTCCTCCCATGATATGCCTCCGGAAGACCCTCTGGCATTAGCTTCTTCCTCGACGAGATGTATAATCTCGTCGGTTATTAGTACGAAAATAAAATATTGGAATGACAAAAAGATAACAAAACAAAAAAGAAAACAACCACGCGCTAATTTCTCATGTGCCTTGAACCGTTTCGCCATAGGAGCATCCACTAGACGGCGCTACCAAGGTGGTTTCCACACCTTTTCGAACGCGTCGGGGATCCGTTGCTGGGAATAGCGGTTTCGGAATCCGTTGCCAGCATGAAACGGACGTCGTTGCCCTCCATCACCGGACAAATCCCTTCCCTTTTTGCTATCGGGGTTAAACCTCATATTCTTGATGCAATAACCTCCATAGTGGTGATGCTTCTGCGCAAAAAGTTGCTACTCTCTGATTCTTGGCTTTGCTCTTCGATCAGTTTGAATTTATCGGAGGCGGCGGCCAAGATCTGGTTCTTGCGGACACAAGTCTTTTTCTCTCTAAACCCTAGGGTTTAGAGGGTCAGGCGGCAATAGATCTCTCAAAAATCTCGGTGCCTTGTTCTAGCAAAAAGCGGAGCGGATCACGGCACGTAGTTTAACTATGGTGGGGGTTATCGTCGCGGCAGAGGTCGCCGACGGCAACCCTGAATTGGATCTGGCGGCGAAAGCAGGAGAGGAGCGGCTTGGAGGGTTTTCTGTGATTTGCCTTTGAAGCAGGAGAGGAGCGGCTGGCGGCGATAAAAAAATTTTGGGGCGGTAAATTTATATGACTTTGTAATAAAGAAAGATACCATATAAATTATAAAACATTACGGTCAAACTTTTGGTTCAATGTATTTTTATATATAGCATTTTCAAATTGGATGCGATGAATTTGATTACATAAGTCAAACATTTATCTAACTCTTTCTCCCATACATGGAATATTTTAATAATAAGTGGAATATTTTAACTCATTTGATAGCGGTGGTAGCAGAATTTTGCGCTTTCAGTCACCTTATGATGGTGGCTTTGCTCGTGGAGCGTATCTAAATGGCTCCATTCATTGGTTTGGTCGTGACATTCCTATATTGCTTTGTTGCAATTTAGCTTGTGAGGAAGAATTAATGATTCCTTTCGGCGATTTGCCTTTGAAGTAAGGGTTCTTGAGGGATGTCTTGCTTTGGTGCTTGAATTAGACTTGCTTAATGGTGGTGTTGGAAAGAATGCCATCAATTTATCCTTTCTATAAGAGTCATGAAGAAAAATTGCATAATCATGCGTGAGATTTTATCCACGGCAGATCTCAGTGCAATCTACCCCGTTTACGCCCCCAAGGAAGATGACAGTGAAAACAATAGCAATGGTAAAACATCAAGGAAATAATAACATCCAGCATATAATCACATTTGAGTCTATGTTTTCTCAACGTACAATTTACAAGTATTTCAATGGAAAACAATATAGTTCAACAAATTAAAGACAAATTCCTGCACTTCATGGGAATTTTTTGTAGTATGAAAGAAATGGTAAATTATATGGTAACTAAATAGAACTGACCTGTACAAAAGATCACCACTCAGAGCCATTTTTTCCGCGAATCCAGCCTGGGACCAGCTTTTCAAGTATCTCTACTTGCTCTTCAATTTGGCCTAACCATGGCAAATTCAAAATCATCAGAAAACTAAAGAAGGTTTAAGAGAGAGTAATGAAAACTTAGAAGGCAGTAATGGTTTCCAAATGCACCTTCCCCATCACATTCATGGCTCGTAATGATCTTGTGAAATAGTTCCTCTTTAAGTAATGCCATGACTGCCCACAGATTGAAATATTTGCTGGATTGCTGGATTGAAATATTTACTCTCCGCTGCAGCAAATGCCTACTTTACCCTATAAAGTCAGCTGCTTTGGATTAACGAAATTACAATTGCAGGTATAGCTACTTTTTACACTCCAAACAGAAACTTTAATTATGAACCTTATACACTGTACACATTAATCAAAGATACTATAACATCTAAAAATTGATGCAGATGACTATAAAAATTGAATTGTGAAATTTTGGCTGCTAGAGTAAGAGTGGAGTTTTATGATTCCCTAACGAGAGCATTTTGCAGAAGGGAAAATCAGATTGTACCTCAGATGTGGAACTCATCTGCCAACCAGCCGCATGCTTCCATTTGGACAAAAATCACTTCAGCTTCCTCAACCAAACCATGGTTGCTAAGGACACTAATCATCCTTTTACATGTTCGAGCATCAGAACTGATCATTACTTTAAGAGATAGACTGCTGAAAATTTCCCTTGCTCTATCATGTCTCCGGAAATCACACACACCCTTCAATAATGATAATATACATGTCCATAGTTGGTTCCACTCCCTCCTTTTCCATATGTTCCCATACAACAACACATCATATGTCTTCAAATTAGGTTCCAGGCTAGCAAGTTGACCGCCAGTGACAAATTTTTTGGCCATATCACACCTCCCCGATTGAAGCATTCCTGCCATCATGGCATCGAAATAAGAAGTATCAGGATCCAAGCCTTTGCTTAACATATATTGGAAGATTTGCATAGCCTCCTCAAATTTTGCTTCTTCATAGTACTTACTCATCAAAATAAAATATGATTCATGGTTAGGAAAAGTATTGTACGACACCATGTGATAAAATAGTTTTCTTGCTTCATTTAATTGGCCATGCGCACTGTATATTCTCACCAATCTATTATATGTGCTTGTGTAAGGGACCACACCCTTACCAATCATGGCCTCAAATACATCAACCGCATCTTTCGTCAGTCCGTGCGTGGAAAAGGAATCTATCATGATACCAAAAGTGACTGCATCTGGAAGTAGACCAAAAATAAGCATCTCAGTCCACAATCTCTTCACCTCATTCAATTTTCCTAACTTACAAAAACAGTGGATTAAATCACTATAGGTGATGACATCTGGAGTAACACCATCCTCAATCATCTTGCCTAAGACACCAAGAGCGCTATCCATCATGCCGTCCTCACACATCCAGTTAATAATAGCATTATACATGACTGTATTAGGTTCTGTACGTCTCCTAAGTATACACAACTCACGGGCTAGTTCAGAGTTACCAGCCTTAGACAGGCCATCTATGACAGTCCAAACCATCTCCTCATTCGGTTGCACAATTTATGTTAAATTATCTTCCAAACCAATTCTTGTGCATCGGATACCTTGCTATCTTGAAAAAGACCATTCAAGAGAGTATTAAAGGTAGTGACATCACGTTCTATCCCGCTCTTGAAGAAGTTCCCCATGAGAGAAGCCAAAATCTGGTTTACCCTCCTCACAAAAACTATTAATGAGGGTATTCAATGTATAATGACTAATACTAAAGTTCTCTGGATACACATATTTTTGTATCGAGAACCGGCAGCAGAATAGAATCTGGTCCAAACCACACGGCCAGGCAGCACTTGATTATTCGCACTCAACCTATAACTTACGGATACATTATGCTCCAAACTGCTCTGCCTAACTATGACATTGGCTTGGGAACAAGTCAGAGTTGGGAAAGCTGGTGAAAGCAATCCTAATGTTTTCAGCTTATTATAAGTCCAACCAAAACAATACCCAAAACCTCTCACTTTATTCATTTTACCAGAATACTGGCAGCTTATTTCTGAAAGAAAATACTGTACTATTAGTGGCCTAATTCCAGAGCTGGCAACATCTCAAATGCTTGTATAAAAAACCAATCTTTATCAAATAAACTAGCAGCATTCAAAAAGGAAAAGCCATGCTGATGAAATTTCAACAAGATGGATTGAAAGGTAGCACTCTGATAGAAATCAAAGGGATAGATCAGAAGAACCCGATCTGTTTCAAGTTTTAAAATAAGAAGCAGTACCTGTAAATTATTGGCGCCTCGGCGCGGCGGACAGTTGAAGAAGAAGATAAATCTCAAGAGTTGAAACTAAAGTACAAAACAAATTTCGCACGCATGGGTTGTCGGAAAATAATACTAATATATTGTGCTCATAAACGGCGTCGTTGCTTGATTTTCCAAATAATTCTGTTTGTGCTTTTAAATGGAAAAGTTTGTTGCAGCTTCTCTTTAAGTCTGAGAAAGATTGTTTAGATTCTGACTAATTTTGTGCCTTTTGTTATAATTAAGTGTTACTATTTTACTTTGATTTTGAATTTTTTTTAAGATGCTAGATAGTAGATATATATATATATGTTATGAACCCCAACTATAGTCTTATTAATCGTGTCAGTCTGGATGCTAAAGCAACATATATAAATAAAATTTATGGAGTGAGTATATGCATGCATGACATAAATATTTAAAATATCCCTTTCTTATAATGTTTTTTTATACAAAATTTATGTAAAAACACAAAATTATTAAAATGGAGTGAGCTAGTATATGCATGCATGACGTCACAATTATTTAATAGCGTAATAAATGTATGACTTTTTATGACCAATTCCAGCGTCCACCCGCCGGACATCACCGACTTTTTAATAGCGTAATAGATGCATGACTTTTTAATTGTTAAAGCCACCGGCCACAAGAGGAAAATATGAATCAACAAAACAAGATTTAACCGAATAAGGTAACTGATGATTAATGACACATCCATGTAACTCAAGTATTTATACATATATATTTCTCCCAAAGTTGGCCATAATATATAACATCCATTGAAAAACACACAGTCGCATCTTTCTTAAGCTAATCGGAGAAAACTAAACGGAGTTCATGATGGCTCGGAATGCCGGTGTTCCTGATCATCCCGAACCCAAATACAGAGGTGTAAAGGCTATGCCTTTTATCATAGGTAAGTTAATTTAAATCTAGTGTGTGTGTGTGTGTTTTTTTTTCCCTCCAATTTTTTTTTTTTTTTTTGCTAAAAATAATTTTGGATCGACAGGTAATGAAACCTTTGAAAAACTAGGTACAGTTGGAACATCATACAATCTCATGCTCTATCTGACGACAGTGTTCCATATGAGTAACATTTCTGCCCTAAATGTGGTAAACATTTTCAACGGCTCTTGCAACTTCGGCGCCCTAATCGGAGCTTTGGTCTCCGACAGCTATCTCGGCCGCTACAACACCATCGCAATAGGTTCTGCTTGTACTTTCCTGGTATGAACTGAACCATTATTATTTAGTCATGCACGTTTTTTGCATGCGGTCAATGGTAATTAATAATTGTTTAATGATTTTAGGGTATGGTGTTTTTGACGGCTACGGCGGCGTTACCCTCCCTCCACCCGGAGGAAGGCGGCGGTCCGGCGACTCACGGGCAGATCGGATTCCTGTTCACCGGATTCGTGCTGATGGTGATCGGAGCAAGCGGGATCAGGCCGTGTAACTTGGCTTTCGGAGCAGATCAGTTCGACCCGAAAACCGACTCGGGGAAAAAGGGAATAGCGAGCTTTTTCAACTGGTACTATCTGACCTTCACGTTCGGAACGATGGTTTCGCTGACCGGAATCGTTTATGTTCAGTCGGAGAAAAGCTGGTCGATTGGATTGGCGATTCCGGCGTTTTTAATGCTCGTTTCTTGCATACTTTTTTTTCTGGGGACCAAACTTTACGTTTTGGTGTTGCCGAAAGGAAGTCCGTTGGTCGGCGTTGCACAAGTAGTGGTTGCCGCTGTGAAGAAGATGAAGTTGAAGCTGCCGGAAAATCCAGAGGATTCTCTGTTTCGTCATTTTCCGGTTGATTCTATCAATTCCAAGCTGCCATACACCGATAAGTTCAGGTAGTTGACTTTTTTAATTATGTACAATGCATGTCCGTTTCTCTTTTTGGATGAATTTTTATATGAAAAATCTTTAATTCAGAATGATAATGTATTATTTTGTTGTATATATTGATCAATTATACGCATGCAATTAACATTCTTGATGTCAAATAATTTAAGTTACGCTCAAATTGAAAAGGTGATTCATGTAACATAAGTTTAGAGTTGAGATGGAATGGAGTAATTGATTTCAAGTGTAAAATTGGCATTTTTCACTGAATTTAGTTTGCGGCCGTTGTTCATTGTGGTCAAAATTAACTAGTAGCTTTGACATAGAAGATAATATATTAATATATCATTATGCAAAATCTTTTTAGATTTGGTTTGAAAATATTTTGAATTTATAATGTTGACTTTTCAACTGTTAGCTAGGTTTAAAAAAAATAAATGCTTGCAATTAATTATTGATGTCATAAGATTCTCAACCACATGAAGAGGTTGGTTTGTGTAAATTAAGTTCATCACACAAGGAGTTATTGATTTCAAGTATGTTCTTATGTCTTGAAGTTATTCTACGATGTACTTTTCAACAATAAGTTATTCTACGATCGATGTACTTTTGAAAATATGATAAAATTAACGATCAATGAACTTATAAGTGGTTGATCTATTTCTTAATTCTAGGTTCCTGTCAAAAGCCGCGATCATAACCGCTGAAGATAAAATCAACCCAGATGGATCAGCAACAAATCCATGGAGACTAAGCGCAGTACAGAACGTCGAAGAAGTGAAATGCATAGTGAAAGTGTTTCCAATATGGATCACCACCCTAGTGTACTTATTACCAACGGTTCTAAACATGAATTTCTCCTTCTTGCAAGCTACTCTATCCGACCGCCGCCTCGGTTCAACCAACTTTGAGGTCCCGGCAACTTCCTTCGTCCTCTTCTCAATGCTAACCGTCACAATATGGGTCCCAATTTTCGACCGGCTCCTGGTTCCGTGGCTTCGGAAGAGAACGGGAACAACAGGTGGATTCACGATCCTGCAGAAAATGGGAATCGGCATCGTCATTGTAATCTTCGCAATGGTAGCGGGAGGTGTGATGGAAGGAAAACGAAGGCACATTGCCTTAACCAGGCCAACGCTTGGATATGTGCCGGGAAAAGGTAACGTTTATATATATATATATATATATATATATATATTCTATATTTGTTTGAATGATGGATTTGAATCTGGTCTTATATTATTATTATTTCAGGAGCGATATCTTCGCTATCAGCTTTTTGGCTAGTTCCCCAGATGGTTATTATGGGATTTAGTGAATCTTTTTTTGTCATTGGGGCCAATCAATTTTTCTACCAGCAAAGCCCTGAAAGCATGAGGAGCATTCTCGTGGCTTGCACGTACCTTGCCCTAGGTCTATCACAGTACATCAACACCTCTATAACATCGCTGGTACGCAAGATAACTAGAAACATGGGTGGATTACCAGGAGGGTGGTTTCCGGATGATCTAAACATGGGAAGAATGGATTACTACTACTACCTTTTCGCGGCATTTGAGGTGGTCAATTTGCTCCTATTCCTCGTGTTTTCTGCGTCGTATGAGTACAAAGATGTCTCGGGGGACGATGATGATGGTTCAGGGGAAGTCTGAGGAGGAAGATCTGCGATAAATGTTTCCATCTTTTAACTTTTATATTTCATTGTTGATATGAAAATCGTTTAATTACTTTTTGACCCCAAAACTTGTAGGAATGGGTTTGTCGTGGCTGCCTCATTCGATAAGGCTGTCTCACAGAAGACTGTATCTTATAATATCTAAGTAATAATAAAATTAATTAAGCAAAGAAGAAAAACACAATAACATAGAATTAGAGCTGTTGATTTGGGTCTAAAGGTCGACATCGGGTTCGGGTCAAACGGGTCGGGTTTAAACAAGTCGAGAATGTCTTTTCGGGTCTTGTCGGGTCAGGTTCGGGTCGGGTTGATGTCGGGTTGGGACTATTCGTCAAGTCGGGTTGGGTTCGTGTCGGATTTTATAGGGTCGAGTTTGTATCGGGTCATTTTTATTTTCGTGTTGGGTTCGGGTCGAAATATTAAATTTTGATAATACTACCGACTATATTAAATTTACCAAATACAAGTTTAACAATTATTCTAACTTGTTTTAACACTTCGGTTCCAAAGAAACTCTAATTTTAAATATGAATATAAAATATCAATAATAAATAAAATTACCTAATACGGTCAACAACTACTATTAATATTTAAATCAAATTTAAATATTACTTGAGTTTAACTGTTTAAGTAAGGGAAGTCAAGTAAGGTTTAATAGTGTGAGCCATCACAGAGACTAATTAAGTTGAGTTTAATTATTCAAGTGAGCCAGCACATAATTTTTCATAATCAAGTAACTAATCTTTACTCATAAATAGTAATTCTCTATGAATTAGCCGATATATGTAATTTTTCATAATCAAGTAACTAATGAGGGTGTTTGGTGAAGAAATTTTTGGGGCAAAATTAGTTGTTTGAACCCAATTAGCTGTTTGACCAACTCAAAAAGTTAATAAAAGTGTTTGGTGAAGAGCTGTTTGGATTAGCTATTTGGGCCCAAAAGGCTAATTTTTAAAACGCTCAAAATATCAGCGTTTCTGAATCAGCTAATCTTTCTCTTTCATCAACTTCCTTATATACCATTTATTTCATTATATACATGTACGTAAATTTGATGTGAATTTTTTTTGCTACATACATTCTTTTAAGTAAATTCTGTAAGTACCATCTTTAGTTCCAAAGTTTTACGTAGATTCACATTTCATTTCATATTTTTTTATAAAAAAAACCCATTTTCATATTTTATTGGTTAATAGTAAATTTTAATATTACCATATTCTTTATGTTTTTTATATTTTATGAATTAATTTTTAATGTACATTTTTTGTCAAGTAACTATTTCAACTATAATATAATATAATAAAATTTCATTTAGTTAATAAATATAAGGTTTTATACAAGTATAGTGGGTTTTTAAATTTTTTAAATTTAAGAATTTTAAACTAGTGATGCACAATTAAATTTTATTTTATAAATATATATATTTGTAAAATATTGTAATATTCACCTTTTATAATTGACATATTATATTTAAATTTTATATTGCTATTTATAAAATGATTAATTATTACAATATGATTATTGCTAATATAAACAGCTAGTCAAATCAGCTAATACAATAAGCTAGTCATTCAGCTAATGCAATCAGCTAATCACCAAACACCCCCGGCCCAATCTCTTTTCATCAAAAGAAGTAACTAATATTTATACAAGTGACAGCCTTAGTTTAATTTCTTTGCCATTAATAAAAGGACATATATTACTTGACTTTTATAAAGGAATGTACAATATTAAACTTAAGTTGTCAAAGATCAAATCTAACTTGATCAAGCTTGTTTTTGAAATAAAATTTAATACGTGAAAGACATTCACGACATTATATGTAACTCAAAATTACCTTCTAATATGATATATGTAGTTCATATTAAAAAATTCAAATGCATCTAAGTTGTGATTAGAATCCATCCTTAACTCTATGAATTTTTATTTTATTTTTTATTTTTATGTTCATTCACTTAATTTTTGAGTTCGGGTCATTTCGGGTTTGTATCGAATTGGATTTGGGTTCGGCTCATTTTCGGGTTCGGGTCATTCTCGTGTTCGTGTCGGGTTAAAATTCGTTCGGGTTAATTTTGGGTTCGTGTCAGGTCGGGTTTGACCTAATATGCTCGCGTCAAAAGGTCATTTATATCGGGTCAGTCGGGTCGGGTCTTTCGGGTTCGGGTCTAAAATGACAGCTCTGCATAGAATTGATGACACAAACACATTAACTAACTGGCGCTATGCATTTTTGCAACGTTAAAGTAAATAATTTTTGAAATAAATGACATGACTGTAAAAGTTTGACTGTAACGTTTTAAAATTTATACAGTCAAACTTTTGGTTCAATGTATTTTTATATATAGTATTTTCGAATTGTAACCGATGAATTTGATTACAAAAGTCAAATATTTATCTAACTCTTTCTTCCATACATGAAATTTTGTAATATTTAATAATTGAAATACTTCCCCGTCCTCGTTCAAACTGCACACTTTCCTGAGCTCGCGGGCCGCAATCGTGTCTCGCGGTCCGCGAAAAGAGTCTCGCGACCTGCGAGAAAAATGTGATTTTTCGGAAATCCCTGCCACAAAAACGCTGAGTTTCGCGGACCGCGACACTGTGCGCGCGGACCGCGAATTCATCGCGCGAGCCGCGCGAGTTTTGCGTCGCGACCCGCGAATTCACCGCGCGGACCGCGACACAGTGCGCGCGCGGAGAAAATTTCCGCCGCGAGAATTTTGCCTCGCGGCCCGCGAAGGAGGCCGCGCGACCCGCGAAAAACGGGAATTTTTCGGCAATCCCTGGAACGAAAAAGGCACTTTTCGCGGCCCGCGACGTGGGCTCGAGACCCGCGAAGGGATTTCTCGTGGCCCGCGAAACGCCGGGCTCCTACTTCTTCCAAAAATTCTTCTATCTCCTTCTTCTTCTTCCCAAAACCATCCCACCCGAAACTCCCCCTCCCACCGGCCACCATCTTCAATTCATCATTCCGGCGAGTTTTAAACCAATCCTTTCCACCCAAATCAATCCCCCATTCATTCCCAACAAAACCCACCAAAAATTCAAATCAAAAACACCATCTTTCACCTCCATTGCCCAAAAATCCGCCGGAAACTTGTCTCCACGTTTCGCCGACCTCCGGCGACCTCCCCACCAATCCTACTACACCATAACCTTCTTCCACCACCCTTATCCTTTTCCCCATCTCAAATTCCAAATTCCTAAACGAACTTAAATATCCCCAAATCTCAAGAACCCTAATTTTTGGGAATTTTTGATTTGGTGATATTTTGGTTCAATTGATGATCTCCTCATGCTACATTGCTTCCAAAGGCTTCAATTGACGGTATCCTACTGAATTTGATTAAAATTTTGGGTGATTTAGGGCTTGCCGCCAATAGGTTTAATTGCATTTTGAAAGGCTTGCCGCCTTTAGTTGTATACTGATCTTTTTGAATAGGGCTTGCCGCCGTGTAGCTAGTTTAGTTGTGCTAGACTGTTGTTGAGTAGATTAAGCTAATGGCACCAAGGAAAAGATCTCGCCGAGGAGAAGCCTCTAGTTCACATGAGCCCGTGATCCCCGAATCCCCCCTCGCCAACCTAGCCCTCCCCCTGCAGAAAACCTGCCTCCTGTTGACCTCATGGGACTGCAAGGTTTGGATAACGATGCCCAACAACGGTGGAGAAAGTTGATTGGGAATGGGAGACGAACGATCATGGAGACGAAGTTCCTCTCCTCTGAGCTACTTCAGGAGTTAGGTTTGCAGCAGCCTGTGCCATTTTTATTGGATCGCGTTGGCATGAGAGGGTTCATTGATCGGTCGGCACCGACCTACATCCGCTATACACTTGAATTCCTATCCACTCTAGCCAAGCACTATGACGAGGAGCGAGACGTGCAATACATCACCTTCAGGTTAAATGATGTAGACCGCCGGATGTCCTATGATGAAATCCAAAATGCTTTTGGGTTCGAATATGCGGAGGGCTACAAAAATCCAAAAGAATATGCCCCGGACGGATTTGATCTAGCTTTCTTTTGGAATTGCTTGTCTGGATCTCCCAACATCACGGGCGCTACGAAGAACAACCACATCATACATCCAGCTGTTTGTATGGTGCACAAACTCCTAGTGATGACGATCTTTTTCCAGGGGGAGTTGACGCATATCAACAAGGAGCAAGTCCAATGCCTTTGGACCATATTTTGGAGGCCGGAGCACCCATGTTGGGTAGACCTCTTTGTGCAGAAATGTCTGGAGACCTCCCAGAATAGCTCAGGGAAGATACCGCATGGGGTATGATTTCTCTTCTGGCAGCTTATCTGAACATCCATCTACCTCCAGACATTCAGGCAATAGGCAAAACAGCCGAGAGAGCTCACCAATTCTACTCTATCGCTTCTTTGGAGTCCACTAATGTCTTGGCCATGCACAGATTCCCTCCTCCTAGATTCATCTGGCTAGTAGCCAAGAATCAGCACATGTATCTACCGAATCTGGAGGCGGTTCAACTGACTGGGCGCACCCGCATGGAGGAGCTCACCTTGCCCACCCAGATCACAGTCCCTGCACCTACCATTGCCCTTGCCAGGCTAGAGGCACCTCCGGAGCATGGAGATCAGTACGCTCCTCCACATCATGAGGCTCAGTATGTCACTCAGCAGCAGTTTCAGACATTTACTGAGAGGTACGAGGATGATATGGCAGTGATGTTCGCCATGATGGCATCCATGCACCCACAGGGACCAGGAGCATTTGACTATGAGGGCCATCGCAGATCGCGAGCTCAGCGCCGTCGCGACGGTTCCGGCCCCTCACAGTGACTATGTCCTATACCCTTGCATTTCACCATGATTTTCATTGATATATTTAAACATTGAGGGCAATGTTTAGACTAAGTGTGGGGGAGGAATGTAGGACTGTAATTCTGTTTTTGTTGTTGTTTTTGCTGCTGTATTTTACTACTGTATTTCTTTAAAAAAAACATTTTCTTTTCTCTTGTAAATAGATATCTTATGTAAAGCTCTCAAATGTTATGTGTTTAATTATTCAGAGTATGCACTTGGATCTTAATCGTTCTTTCTCGAGGACGAGAAAGGTTCAAGTGTGGGGGATTTTGATAGGTCCTAAATATACTCTTATTTTGTAGCATTTGAGAGCTTTTTTAGATAGTATTTTGTACTTTTATATTAGATTGTTAAACCAAATCATTCATAGTGGTTTGAAATTAAAGACGTGCATTTCGACCTTGAATTGCACTTGCTATGGATTTGGATGATTTGAAGACCTTCTATGACCGTCCTGAAGGAGTTAGATACATTGAAGAACCGGTCGTAGAAGTGGCGTGAAGGCACACTCTCGCGGGCCGCAAAACATCTCTCGCGAGCCGCGAGGGTGTATGTTGCTGTTTTGGAGATGCCATGTCGCGCGGGCCGCGAAACCTCGGTCGCGAGCCGCGGGGACCAATCTAGAGCGGACCGCGAATCCTCGGTCGCGAGCCGCGAGGACACTCTCGTGCGGGCCGCGAATCCTCGGTCGCGAGCCGCGAGAACCAGTCTCGCGAGCCGCGAAGGATTGCTCGTGGTCCGCGAGACTTTCCTGCAACTTGTACTTTATTTTGCTTTAATTTTAATTATTTTGAACTATAAAACAAACTTATCCTCATTTGTGAGAGGATCGAATTTTACAGAGTCTTGAACTCTTTTCTTCAATTCCTTTCCATTTGGATCTTTGAATTCATCATGATTTCTTGTATGGATTATGTTTGCGATTATATAATTATGGTTGTAGGCTAAGACCCATCTTGGGTATATGAGATTGGACTTCTAGTTATGGTTTGAGAACATGATTTATGAAGCTTAGGAATGGGTGATTTGCTATTGAATGATCATGAATTGTATGTATATTTGATGCTTGAAATGGTTAGGAATGATTTCCTAGTTATAGATATGTGTTGGATATGTGTTAGATATTGCTTTTCCATGGTTGGAATGTTATCATTCCTCCTATGTAAAAGTGGTAAATTAGGAATCAAATATATGTTGTTATCAATTATATTTGTTCTTGAGATAATTCATTGGCATTGTATTCATGTCAATTGTGTTATCACATTACATGGGTAAGGTGGGAAAACATCTAATTTGAAATAACATTGATCAATTTATCTATTTACTATCATATAGAGATGTTGTCAATAAGAGTTGTGAATATGCTTTCATAGTTCATAACTACAATAGAGATGATTTCCCATTACAAACAATCATCATTCTCAAAGTACCATAATAGAGTTTGAGGAAAAATCCAAAAAAGAAGTCACCAATCTCATATATCCAAGTCTAGTATTCTCATTAGTTAATCATTTAGTTGAATTCTTAAATGCTAAGTTAGTTGTAACTCTAGGGTTCTAGTCACTTTATATAGTATTGTTTCTTACACAAACTCAACTCAACCCCTCCCCCCCCCTTTGTTTACATTGCTTTCATATATATATATATATATATATATATATATATATATATATATATATATGTGTGTGTGTGTGTGTGTGTGTGTGTGTGTGTGTTCATAATCTTCGCTAAAACACTAAACAAGATCCTTCTCCTTGTGGTTCGATCCCTACTTCCCACTATCTACTCTATAGTAGTTAGAAGTCGTAGGTGAAATATAAATATGTTTTGATTGAGTGGGATTCCCATTTACGACGTGGGGAAATCGCTTGTCAGTTTCTGTAATGCTGCTGATTCTATTGATCACTATTTCAATGAGTGCCACATATCTGTGAAAACTTGGAAAAATGCTTTGTGCCTAACTGGTATTGTTGATCAAACTTTCTCTAATATATGGGCCAGACTAGCCTATTTACTGTCATGCACTGCAATATAACTCAGAATATAACCTCATATATTTGCTGGAGTTTATGGAAGGCAAGGAATAAGATGCTCTTTGAAAATACTAAACCAAATGCTAATGCTATTTTTAATTGAAATCAAGGACATGATATCTTATTACTTTATTGCTAAACCTGTTTACATTGACAAACAATTTGACATTGATATGTACTCCAACAACTTGATACCAATATGCACCAGACCCCCAAAGCCAAGAGTTATCCCAGTTAAATGGAAAAAACCATCACATGATTATAAAATTAATGTGGATGCCTCCTGGTCAAAGGGTAAAGTTGTTATTGCCTGCATAATTAGGAACATATTAGGATTTTTTTGTGACTGCTTCTGTGGTTCTCATTGATGCTTCCTATATGGTAAATCTATAGGATTACATAGTTTTATTATTGAATCTGATTGCATGGTTGGTATTTCCATGATTTTAAATCCAATTACTGCTCACTGGAAATTATTCAACTTATCAGATGAAATTAAGCTGCTTTTAGTTGATATCCATTTGCATCATATCTTTAGAGAGGCCAATACAGCTGCTGATGCTCTAGCAAAACACTCTTTACAAAACTCAATCTCTTCTGTGATGTCCATTATCCCTCCATACATCAAAGCCCTAATAGATATGGATCTTAAAGAAGTCCCAAACTTGAGAATTATGGATCAGAATAGATACTGCAGATGTTGTCTCTTATGACAGGTACACTGCAAAGCTACCCCAATGAACATACCCATCAGAGAATGCAAATGGAGATCCAAAGTGCTCATTCCACATCAACCTGATTACACTGGAGTCAAAGTACAGATGCAGTTTTTGAAGAATCTTGTTTGGGGATGAAAATAATCCATAGGCTGAATTGTGTCTCACTTTCATTCACTAACAAGCAAGTGGATTATTTCTCCTTGACTGTATTTTCTCCTGAATTTTTGTTTACCACATAATGAGTTAGCCTTTTAACGACCCTTTATATCCCATCACTTCATGCCAACGACCCTCCGTTGGATGTTGGCTTAACCTTCAGTAATATGGATGAGTTAAAGGAGGCAATAAGGGTATGGAGTGTTAAAAGAGGTCGACCCAACAAGCTAAAAAAGAATGACAAGTTGAGGGTTGTAGCCATTTGCCCATATTTTAATCATCCAAGATAGTTTTTTGATTGGAGGTTATGTGGAAATACGAAAATTTAAACAAAATCACAAATGCCCATATGCATATAATAACCCTTCAGTGACATCTGGTTGGATTGGAAAAAGATATGAAAACCTTTTCCAGGAGAATCCTAAACTCGACGCAAGAACTTTTGGGAAGCAGGTTATGAAAGATAATAGGATACACTTGACCAAAAATCAAGTTTACAAGGCAAAAAAGAAGGCTTTAACAATTGTTATGGGTTCTGAGAATAGTCAATATGAGAGGTTGCATGACTATGCACTTGAGATTCAAAAAAGCAATTATGGCAGTACTGTGTAGATTAAAACAGTGGAAGATGTTTCTGGACAAGTGTCTTTTCAGCCTAGATTTCAACGGATGTACATTTGTTTTGAGGGAGTTAAGAAGGGATTTTTGGAAGCATGCAGACCTTGGTTTGGATTGGATGGGACACATTTGAAGAGTTCTTGTGGGGGTATTTTGCTTACTGCAGTAGGGGTTTATGCCAACAATGGAGTCTTTCCAATAGCTTATGCAGTAGTAGAAGTCGAGTCTGGGGATTCTTGGGGATGGTTTTTAGCACTCTTGAAAAATGACCTTCAAGCTACAGATACCAGCAAATGGACTATAATGAGTGATGAACAGAAATGGCTTATCCACGCTTACGAAACAATGTTCCCATACGCCGACCACAAATATTGTGTCAAACACTTGCATAAAAATTTTATGGATGTTGGGTATAGGGGAAATGCACTCAGGAATGCTCTTTGGTCAGCTGCTAAATCAACAACTAAAAGAAAATATAATAGTGCAATTGATGTAGTATTTTCCTTGGATGAGAGTGTTGCGACGTGGTTACAAGCTAAGCCGGCTTCTGAATGGTCAAGATCTCAATTTAGCACATATTGTAAGTGTGATCACTTGTTGAATAATCAGTGTGAGACATACAATGCGACAATCTTGGATGAGAGGGAATTGCCCATTCAAGCAATGCTTGAGGGTTTGCGAGTTAAACTTATGGAGAAAATGGAAAGAAATAGAAGCAAAGCTAGGATTAAGTGGAATCCAGTACCAATATGCCCAAGAATTTTTAAGGCAATTGATGATGCCACCACAAGAGCACGCTATGTCTTGTAGGGAGGTCAACTGAAACTCTATTTGAGGTGGAGTGTGGTATGCTTCTAGAAGAACAATATGGTGTAGACCTTGCCCAACGAACATGTGGTTGTAGAAAGTGGCAATTGTCAGGAATTCCTTATACTCATGCTATTGCATCAATCTTGGCAGCTGGACAAGACCCCGTGGATTATACAGATGAATACTACAGGGTGAAGAAATATCTTCAAGCATATCAGTATGGTATTCTCCCAATGAATGGTATGCAAGAGTGGGAGAGGTCTGGTCAAGTTGCCCCATTACCGCCATTGTATGATAAGAAAAAAGGAAGACGTGATAAGTCCAAAAAGAAATCAAAATCAAAAATCATAGAGAATAAAGAAAAGGTCAAAAAGATAAGTAGGAAAGGGATTAAAGGGAGTTGTACAACCTGTAAGAAAACGGGGCACAACAAGAGAATGTGTCCTTTGAGAAAATTTCCGGTGAGTTTCCATTTCAACCCTTAGTCGCTGATGTTTGTTCCAGTGTTTCCATTTCAAGTCTTAATCTTTGATGTTTCTTCTAGTGTTTCCTTGCTTGGTTGTCTTGATTTTCCATTTTAGAAATAACTATGGATGCTTGGTCTTTAATTATCTTTAGGCTTCTGGATATCTGAAGCAATTTTGTGGACAAATGTTTGTGTGCTGACCATAGTCTTGTTTCTTGTTCTCTGTCTTTTGACTCAATTTTTAGCACCTAGTTTAATTTATCTTCCTTTGCAAAAATAAACTTTAGTGGATAAAAGTAATGGAACACAGAGGGAGACAGAGAGTACTGTCTAATTAAGTTCCAAAGACTAATGATCTTCATTCGCCCTTTTCATATTCATAATGCAGAAAAAGACAACATTCGAGCATGGTTTCCCCGACGCTAGTTCTAGCGCTGTGTAGGCATGTGCAAGAGGAGCATTGTTTTGACTCTGAGCAATGCGGTAATCTCATCACATTTTGTTTCAATTACTTTTTCTTGATGTCTTTGTTCGTGACGGCTATAAGCAGATGAACTGCATTTAATATAAGAACATTGATGCAATAATGTTTTTGATTGAATTTCCATTATGGTCTGCAGATGTGCCCATATCTGGTGCAAATCTAGGAAAAGATGGACTTGGCCACACAAAAAGTGATTTGGATATGTAGTTGATATATTTCTAAGCTGTTTATGCACTAGTCTACTAGTGTAATGCTCATGTAATATGGATTCATAATTCACCCACTTTTGTATGAATGATTATTTGGCTAAATCTTTAACTTGAGATGATATGGATGGTTGATCATTTAGAACATTTCAGTAGGACTTCAATTAAATTAAATTAAATCAAATCAAATTAATAATTTAACTATGTTTAATTAATTTGACTAAATTTGATTTGATTTAAGTGAATTTGATTGAACTAAATAAAATTTATTATTATTGGACCGTATAAATTTGAATCGAATGAATTAGATGTAAATTTACAAAAAAAAAATTATGAATCATTGTTGTTTTTAAATAATGATTAATATATTACATATTAAGAATTCACAAATTCACCCACTAATTTTAACTATTTACAAATATACCCAAATGACCTGTTGACCCATAATCCCAAGTTGAAAGGACCAAATTGGCAGAATATGTATACATAAAGTACTAAATTGGCAAACATGCTAACATAGGGGACCAAGTTGGCTGTTCCTTCAAACATAAGGGACCAAAGTGAAACAGACGAACAAATCTATTAAACATATGAACTACTCCCTCTGTCCCAGCGATAGCTGCAGAGAGAGAAAGTTGAACTTTTTTTATTATCCCCGCGAAAAGACAATTTTTTCCTAATTTACTGACTGAACGCCACCGCCCGATTTGCAGATTCGTTAGAATCCACGCACAGATCGGACGAGCGCCTCTAGGGGTTTTGTAGCTCTCCTCTAGGGGATCGAAACCCACTAAACACCATCAAAATCCAACAAAAAACGAGGGAGAAATCACCTCTTGAAAATCTGCTCAAGAACACAAAAAATTCGCGACTGAAATTTGCAGATTCGTGCAAATCCAATCACGGATCGAACAAGCGCCTCTAGGGGGTTTGTAGCTCTCCCCAAGGCGATCAAAACCCACTAAACTACACAAAAATACGCCTAGAAACGAAGAATCCTTCCATCACGCGAGGGCGATGGAGACGCGCGAGGGCGGTGGGGCAGCCGGAGAATCCCTCCATCGCGTGCGAGGTGGAGACGATGGCACCCCAATCGCAGTCCCAATCGCAGTCCTAGCAGAGGAAGAGGTCGACGGTGTCGCGGGAGAAGAAATTTGGTGGAGAGAGAATGGATCTCATCTGGTGGAGGGATAAGGAGAAAATTAGATTTGGTGAGTAGAGAAATGTTGGAGTTAGGTGAGGGCAAATAAATATTTTTCCAATTAAATATTTCCTTATGAGGAAAGTGTGCAGCTTTCGCTGGGACGGACTAAAATAGAAAGTGTGCAGCTTCGGCTGGGACGGAGGGAGTATCATTCGTCCTACCATAAGTTTATGTTAGGACGGTCTTACTCAAGATTTTGTATTCAAGTACTGCATGGGGTCAACAATTTAATTTGGCCCAACCAATTCAAATACTACATAATAGTTTTAATATAAATATAAATATTAAAATAATAAATGGTCAATTTTCGAGTAAAAATTTAAATTCAACCCAAAACTTAATCTCTAGATGGATGATATTTTAGGGAGTGTCTCATGTAAGGTCCCCTTATATTTATGGCAAGCAAAAAGAGACCACATGTTACAAGTTGGTGGACTACTCCACAATTATTTAGTTACTTAGGTCATTTTATAGGAACCAAACATGTACAAGGCCAACAATTTTAACCAAACATAGAAAAAAAATTAGAAATATTGAATAAGATTATAAATTTTGATCCAACCGTTCATGGCCAACAATTGTAACACGACTATAAACAAAAATCAAAATTAAGTATGTAGTTACCAAAATTATTTGTAATGTTCTTTTAAATGATCAATTTTGGGCTAAAACACGATCTTTAAAAACTTAATTTTGCACCCACGAAACAAACACGGTTTTGGGTTTGGGATCTTGGGAAGGGCAAACCCAAAACCAAACCTTCTTGAAAACAAATAAAAAGAAAAGGGAAAATTCCCAATAAGGGCGTAATAAGAATCAAAATTCATACTTAGGGCGTAAAACTTTCTTAATTCCTATTAAGGGTGTGGAATTATATTTATTGTTTTAAAAATAGTTAAATGACTACTTTAACCTTTAATTGTTCTTGCAACCATTATTTAGTATTTTAGTTCTATAATTTTTAATTCTATTACATCATTCACTTAAGGCAATTTTAGTTGAACTAAACTAAACTCAATATATCTAAACTGAATTGAACTAAGTTGGCTAGAAAGAAGTGAAATGAATAATAATTATCGTTCATAAATTTCAGTGTGAACGAGTCAATTTTTGATTGGATTGATTTGAAATGAATTAAACTAAATTAAATTATATTGAACTAAACTGTACTGAACTAAACTGAGCTAAACTAAATTAAATTGAACTGAACTAAACAAAATTAGACGTAGGAAAATATAGTTTAAGTAATCAAATTTTAATTGACTTAAATTTAGACGAACTAAATTAATTAAAATCAAAAAAAATTAATGAAACTGAACTTTTTAAAAATTAATTTGGAATGAGGCTGAACTAAATTTATTTAAATTGAACTGAAATTATTTTTATTTTTTTTTTGCTACAAAATAAGTTCAATATTTGTAATGTGATTTTCTATTAAAGGGTAGAATAGTCAATTAACATTAATTTAACCATAAAATTTATTCCACGCGCTTACTAGGAATTATAAAAGTTTTACGCTCTAAGTAGGAATTTAGATTCTTATTACGCCCTTAGTAGGAATTTTCCCAAAAGAAAAAAAAGTACTGTCTGACCAAAACGGTTTCCCTTAAAAGAAAATACGAAACAACCCTTTCAACTACCACGGCTGCTTTATCTTTGGTCAAAATTACAGCTGAAGTTCATCAATGGCGCTTTCTTGTTCTTCCCTGATATCTTTCAGGCCCTCACCGAACATTCAATCGGTTGCCCACTCGGTTTTTCCTCTTTCACGATGTCGTTTAATTGGCGTTCACATGACACTAAGGAACCGTGGTTTGACACTAAGAAACGCGGTGGCCTACGAGTCGCCGTTATCACCCGTTTCCAGTTCCAACTCCCGAAAGCTCTTGCTAGAAGTCAGTGATCTTACGGCGGTCATCTCCGAATCAAAGAAGCAGGTTCTTAAAGGCGTGAATCTCACCCTCTACGAGGGCGAAGTAAGCACAAGCTACTTAATTGCAATTGAGTTGGGATTTTTTTTTGCTGTATTTTTTATAAACTGAATTATGTCAGGTTCATGCTATAATGGGACCCAATGGTTCTGGAAAAAGCACTTTTGCGAAGGTAAGTAGTTGAACGAGAAATTTCATGCTTTGGATTTTGTTCCACCTCTATTTTATCTTGTGAATATGATTGTGTGATAGTTGAGTTGAACGATGATTGTGAGAGTAGTAGATATTGCAATTTAACTTAAGTGAAGTTGTTTGACATTGCTTATGAATAGATCCTTGTGTAAATCTGAGTCATAGCTCCCATAAGTCCGAGGATATTATTAGAGAAAACAGTCCAGCAGTGTCAACAACCATGATTTGATGTGTTATGAATATTTTGTTCCAGTTCTCTTTGACCTTATGTATGTGATTATTTGAATGCTGAATTGAATGATGATTGCGAAATATGCTTGAGATGAGTAGAAAACTGTGCAACTAAACTTAGGCCACCAGCAACATTGTTTTTTGAAAAATACTTGTGCAAAACTGCATCACACCTTCCACAAATTCAGAGAAACTCTCCCATGCAAAATCCAGCTACCATGATTTGTTGAGATTTCAGAACTGTAGTGTTACTAGCATAAGCTTACAAAAGCACTCATATTGTTGGGATTGCCAGTACTTCATGGAATTTGATTTTACTCTTCTTTGATTTGATATGAATAGCCTGATGATCTTGTAGGTCCTTGTTGGGCACCCAGACTACGAGATAACAGGTGGTAGTGTGACTTATAAAGGTGAGAATTTGCTTGATATGGAACCGGAGGAAAGAGCTGTTGCAGGGCTTTTTATGAGCTTCCAGTCTCCTGTTGAAATTCCTGGGGTCAGCAATAGTGACTTTTTGTTAATGGCGTACAATGCTAGAAGAAAAAAACTTGGATTAGAAGAGCTTGGACCAATTGAGGTTGGTAACTGGTTTGTGGTTATATTTTGCTTCAGTATATAATGTACTGTTATGCTATCTGAGAAGCATGTTGCTAGGGCTAACAAATTTCCTGATCTCATTCTTCACTGCAGTTCTTTGGCTATGTTCACTCAAAGCTTAAACTTGTCAATATGAAAGAAGATTTTTTGAACAGGAATGTTAATGAAGGATTTAGTGGTGGAGAAAAAAAGCGCAATGAAATTTTACAACTTGCAGTATGTATTTCTTCTCGTCTCTATTGCTTGTGCCTGATAATTTTATCTGCCATCCCTACAAAAGCTGTTTGTCCTCCTCAGATATTGCAGATATTAGTACAATATGCTTTTTTTGCTTGTGATTTGGTTATCATTTAAGCATGCAACAGCGCTTTATGCATCATCAGTTACTTGATTCTTATATTTGAGACATGAGTGAATATGCACCAACTCGTCTGCCAGCCTTCCTTTTCTTGCATGATTAATGAGAAGCCTTTTGTTAGTTTACCTTTATTGTGCCTGTTATGCATGTTTGATTAATTTGATGACAATATGAAAGGTACTAACTTCTTTAAACAGGTTCTTGGTGCAGAATTGGCTATACTTGATGAGATTGACTCTGGTCTAGACGTTGATGCTCTCCGTGATGTGACAGAAGCAGTCAATGGGCTTCTGACTCCCAGCAATGCAGTTTTGATGATTACTCACTATAAGCGACTTGTAGAATTCATTGCACCCAATTGTGTCCATGTTATGGTAAGCAAGCTCTTTATATCTTGTTAAAATAATATCCAATCTTATACCAAGCAAAGCATTAGTTTTGTAAACTGGTCCTCATATTTATCATTTTAAAATCCTTGATCTGATTATAGGTAAATGGTAGAATTGTGGAGACCGGTGATAAATCTCTTGTTGACGTCATTGATACAAAAGGTTACGAGACATTTCGCTAGTCATGGAATAGTCTATCTCCCTTTTGGTGGACTGCAAAGAAGGGAATGTTAGCTTCCTATTCAGAATTGCCATATTGTTTCATCAAGGCATTTTCCAAAGATGAAGATTTTGCAATTTGATATGAAGAGTCGCCCTTTACACACCGGATGTACAGCAAAGTATTAAGTGTTACCATTCATCTCCCAATAACGAGTGTTTACACTTTTATAGCTATCGCCCAATAACATGTTTCGGTTACCCTATTTATGTATTTAGTTGGCTTCATACACGATGTTTCATTCATTCTGTCAGATCAAACAATGGTATCTTTATTCTCTCCTATTTAATAAAACAGTGTTGATTGCAGACAATCATCCAACTGAGCTGAAATTCAGCAGGACATTAGCATGAGTTACAGAGATGTTTTGTGCAAGTTCAGGTGGCACATGATTTATTTGTTTTCCCCTTAACTTGTTAGGAGCTTAGCTTCCTTTCTCTAGAAATCTCAGTGTAACAAAACAAGATAGAGGGAAGAAAAACAGTGACCAAAAAAATTAGAAAAGTCACAATTTAGTACTTTCGAGCTTTTCAACTTCTTCACGGTTCTTCCTTTCTGCTTCTTGGAGCTCTCTTTCTTCATCCTCCTCGTCCTCTTGATCATCACGGTCATCGAATTCCTTACTAGCAGCCATTGCTTTCACGACAGGGTCTCTCAGCTCAGATATGAGGCCTCCCCCTACCCTATATTCTTCTTCATCCCCAACCAGGTAAAGGCGTTGGTCAGGTCCTTTTGACATCGGGATGTCCACAGCCAATAATTTCATATCATACTGTAGATATCAAACACTTCAAATCAACATCGTAACTGAAAGCATTAAACTCTCACAGTAAGCAATTTATTAAGTTTCTACAGTCTTATAAACAGCTGCTGTTCAGTTAAAGGAAAAGCTCCTGAAAACAAAGAAGTGTTAAACAGATTACTTTTTCACTTAATCAAGTTCAAGAACCTCAGTGTGCCATGTTTTTTTTTTCAACAAACGTGCATAAATGTCAACCAAGAAGAAGCACGAGATGATATTGACAAAGCATGATATTTAATGCAATCTTAATTCATAACATATAAACCTAATGAATTTCAAAGCATAAGAATAACACAGTGGAAGTTCAGAATGAAACCTGGCCTTTCTTGTTCTTGACCTCGACACTCACTAACCCCTTCCTCTCAGAACCAGTTATTGGGAAAATAAGGAAACATCTTTTGCTCCTAAACTTAGGGGAGAAACTCTTCAGCGTGATACCACCTCCTGACATCACATATGCTCTCAAGCTGGTACCAGTCAGGGGAGCACCCATGACCTCAAGAATTCCAGCAGAGGTATTGAGTTTTCTCATGGCAATCCTGTAAACTCGATCCGGATTGATTGTATATCTCGAACGAAGATATAACCCCTTCAAAATACATGATAAAGAACAATCATAAATAAGGCCAAGTACAGAAGGCATAAGATTAAAAGCTAGAGTAAAAAATGAACACAATCAACTAACACTGAAAACATAAGACTTTTTTTACACTATCACCATAGCCTCCATATCCAACATAACTTTATAATCAAGCCAATCCTTAAACTCCAAATGTATACTTTCCACCTCTTTTTCCCACTAATAAGTAAAATCATATCAATGTTCCCCCGAATTGGCTCTGGAACTTACAAAGTTTATAGGAAATGTTCTAACCTTAACACTCCCCATTAACAACTTCCAAGCGGGCGTTTAATCTAACATAAAGTGTTCAACTTGAATGATCAGTTAACAATCAATCAAATAGCCAATAATCAGAAAGAAAAACTCACAGCGAAAGAAACCATAGATGCTGAGAGAGCAAGAAAACCATATTTAGCCATGCCTTCAGACAATCCCACAAAAGTACTAGCAATCCCAAACATAACCCTCCACAGCAAAATGCAAACCACGACTCCACCAGCACCCACAAGAACCAATGAGTTCCTTTTCCAAAAAGCCTCAACCTGCATCCCAGCAGCTCCCCTGTACCTGGAAACCGCATTCTTCACAGCCTCCACGGGCTTTGCCGCCATCTTCTTCCCCGTCTCGTTCTTGAAAACGGAGAAGTACCTCAGCCCCACAGAACTCCTAATGTGCGGCAACAATTTGGGCGGTGGATTCTGGAGAATCCCTGTTCTCTGGGAATTCCCGAGCCATTGCGAGAAGGCCCTTGATTGACGAGATATGGCGGCGGAGCTGGTTGGGCGAATTGGATCGGCGGGGGAGGGTGATTTGGGCGCTATGCGACCCAGGTACAGAAGGATCAATCTTGATGATGCCGAGGGTTTTGACATTTTTAGCGCCGAATTTGCAGTGAGCTGGATTGGTGAACTGGCGGAAATTTAAACCTTAAAACCCCATTGCTTTGGTCAAGTCAAATGAAATTCTCTCAGGTGAACTCCTCGGTCGTGAAGCGTCGTTTTTCTGGAAAATGAGTGCGTCGTTTTTCTGGAAAATGAGTGTCGTGAAATTGTAAAAAGTGTAGCTAGAAAAATCGTCGCTGAATGCTGATTGCCCGCTTTTAGGCTGGCCTGCTACATTAACGGTCCATTAGCTTCATTTTCGCATATTTATTATTTTCAACTAGTCTGAAAATTTCCATTTTGTTTGACATTTTAAATCAGTTCAAATAAATATTTATTTCAAGTAAATTAATTCAAATTAGGGTATTGAGTGAGGCCAACTTTCTACTATTCAAAGCCCTCCCAAACGAGCAACTTTATCAAAGCTTTCCTATATTAGGTATTTATGGCGTTCAAATCCCTTCCAAACTCCCACAACGGGGAGTTTTATGACGGCTCCTCCGCAAATGCAGGAAAAGAAAGAAGCGAAAGGCTTGAAAAATACGACCCATTGTCTTTTAATGGCGGCCAATGGTTTGGAGCCACCTGGACATTCCATTTACGTGTCCATATAATTATTCAACTTAATAAATGGATGGGAATATTAAACAGTTCTGTATCAATAATAATCCTACAGACTTGCAAAAAAGTGGTACTTCATAATAATTATAGCACCACAGAACAACTAATTATAACCTTGGTTCATAATAATTCGTGATCAAACATGTTTTTAACCATTATTATAATTGTTGATTCTAATTTTATTATTTTTAAAATTAAAACTTGACAAAATTGTATTTTATTATTATTCAAGTATAGACTCTTTTTTACGTTTAATTACAAAACCTATGTGTACATTTATAAAAATACAAATAAAAATAATGATGTGAAAAAATATAATAATGTAGATGACTGTATGATTGTGGGTTAAAAACTGTAAAGTGGAACTTTATGAAAAAGTGGTTTCAAAGCCTCCACAATGTCTTTATGACTGCAGGTGCTCTAAGGAAAATAAAGAGATCACAGGCTGGAAAAATGCGTCCCGACTTTATACATTTTGCTTGTTTGTTTATGCAAATATGGCCCCACCCCCATCATATAAACAAACAAGTTCATGTAGGTAGTTTTCAACTCATTCACGAATTAATGGGTTGGATATTTTAATTCTAGTTTTTAATTATTATTAAAGTACCAAATATAAATCATTGTAAGATCTACTTTTAACTTATAATTTTTTGACTTCTTTCATCTTATAATTTCATCATATTATTCATATTATTTTTTGAAATAATATTATTCATACATTTAATATTATTTTTGAAAAATACATATCTCATATATATATATGTATAATTTTTTTATGTCAAAAAATAGTATGAATGTAAAATATGTTTATATGTTTTTGACTTCTATTATTAATTAAATTTTATAAACAATGAAATGTGAATATATATATTTATATTAAAAATTATATATATTCAATAACGTAATGGGCTGAATGATTGTGAGATAAAAGTTGTAAGGTAAGTCTTTATAAAAAAGGGAGTTTCAAAGCCTTATGTTGGACCTTATGATTGTAGGTGCTCTAAGAAGCCGCCACACTTGCTTGACTAGTAGTGCTGAGTTGAAGGCCTTTAGATCGCAAAACTCGAAGTCTCCATTTTCTTTAGATCGACAAAGTTTTTTCCATGAAACCCAATACATTTTCCTGGCACATGACCTCCACCTTTCGGAAACAACGCTGATTGGGAATGATATAGGTCTAATTCAGATGGGGAGAGACGAGGAGTTTTGCTCGATGATTACAACCTCGACACTGAAGAGACTTAGATTATAGTTAGATTATAGTACACTATTAGGCCCCTTTGTGCATATCTAGATATTCGAACTTTGTAGCTCATTTTCTAGCACATACGAAGACGAGCATTTTACTTTTTAACTGATGGACGTTTACTCCTTTTTAAAAAAAATTGAACCACACAATGGTGAGGGAAATTTATTAGGCACCCCGAACCTTTAAACGTGCATGTAGGCTATTGCCCGAAGGCTTACATCAAAAGCGCATGGTAAAAGCGCAAAGAAAAATAAAAAGATGATACATCATAAAATACTATAGTCTAATACTCTAAGAGTATCAGAATTACCTGACAAGCGTAACTAATCGAAGTCTAACTAATCGAATTCTACAACTAACTAATCGATTTCTACAACTAACTAATCGAAGTCTACCAGTCTAGACATACCAGAAGCCCATGGGGTTTTCCCTCTCGCTTTCTAGATAGTTTAAGAGAGATGTAACAAACAAATGAGTAAGGATACTCCCCAAGTCTGTCAAAGTAAATCTGCAAAAAGACCAAATCCAAATCATATCCCCTAAATAAGGTTTAATACTAGTGGCACATTTTAACCAGTTCGGGTCTAACTAGCCAGCAAATTCCACACAATATAGGAAAATTGAATCAGCTAAGATATTTTCGTCACGTTGCTGTATCCCTGGGTAAAACGGGATATCCTGATTGTGACTATAGTATCAACTCGAAAATCGCCGTCACATACCCATCAATCACATTGCGGTCATCCCACGGTAAAAGGGATTTCCTGATTGTAAATTTTAGGGTTTGTTATAGTAGTAATAAGTGCATATAATTTTATCTGACACGAGAAAAGTTGCCGAAAATAACTTCCACGGTCTACAAATCCAATCTGTATTGGAAAAAGTATCGCCAAAAGTATAGAGTTACTACTTTGACTCGGATTTCTCCTCACCTACCATACAGAACAGGAGTTGAATCCAACCAAAGTTTAAACGAACAAGTACCCCCGAAAACTAAGGCTGGCAGATAAAATTTGTTCAATAAATTCCATAACCTTATTAATAAAAACTACTCTAGCTAAAATAAAAGTAAGAAAAACCACCTCATCCTCTAGATGGTCCAGAACCAAAAGGCCATTTGACCCGACCCGGACCAACCAACCCGACCCGAGAACCGGCCCGAACCGGTCCAAATCGACCCGACCCGGAGACAGTGAGTGGCGGCGCCCGCTTGTGGACAGTAAACCCCATCGGGAAAACGACCGTGGGCGCAATCGAAGACCTCGAGCGGCACCGGTTAGCTCGACAACCACGAAGCAGGCGAGCCACCCGGGGGAGCCGCCGACAAGGTTGTGGATCTGAGCGGTTGCGGTTGCGGTTCTCCGATCTTTGTGCTCCGATATGGGCTCCGGGCCTGTAGAGTGGCGAGGGGTTGGTAGTTTGGGCTAACTACTACTGAAAATAAATCTACTAGTTGGTGGGGGAAGTGACCGGCGCGGCGAGGGGAGCTTGCGATCACCCCCCAGATTGGATCTGAAAAAATGGAAAGGTGGAGGAGTTGAGAGGATATGGTATTGTTCACAGAGGAAAGGTGAAAAACAATCATCGAACCATCGAGATATGCAAAGCCGAATAAAAAAGGTGGGAGGGGTACAACACGAGGACTTCCGAGGGTGTCATCCATCCTAGTACCACTCTCACCCAAGTACGTTTAACTTTGGAATTCTGGTGGGATCCGGTGCGTTAATCTTCTCCTAACTTTGTTCTTGTGCTTTTGGACTATTTCTAGTAATATTGAATGGAAAAAAAATTATATCAATCAAAAAAATTAAAATTAGCTTAGATAGACTCAAATAAACCAAAGAGTGGACCCGGAAAACTGATTTTTATTGATGGATTGTCTATTTAATATTTAGGGAAACTTCTGGGCTCTTTTGTTATTTAATCTGCTGTTTTTAGTCTAGAAAGTAATAGAGGTCGTTTGGTTCGCGTACAAAACACTGTAATTACCAATTCTGAGCATTTAACATTTTGGATTGTTGTTTGGTTGACATAGAATGATAAAAACGCTGGAATTACCATTTCCGCGGAAATTCTATTTCCCACACAACGTGGGAAATTTGTACCGAGCTCTAGCTAGGTCGAAATAAAATACGCGTTGATCATAATAGGATATTACCATTTTCTCCCCAATTCACGCGTTTTATTTCCCTCACATTTTATTTGTAGCGTAAATTTTTAGATTCTAAAATAAATACGAGAAGTGAACCAAACAACGTGTGGTAAATAAAATCCTAGGAATTATAAAATACGAATTTGCAACCAAACAGTTTTGACAAATTCTGAGTATTTTTATGGAGGAATTAATTTCCGAGTAATTACAAATTCTGTGGGAACTTAATTCCCACATGAACCAAACGACACCATAGAACTTGAACAACCAACCGGAGAGGATAGAAAAACCAGGCGGCACCGGAGATGAAGATCCTTCACATCCCATGCTTGGAAGATAACTACTCCTACCTGTAATCCCTTCGCCCTAATTAATATAAATAATTTTTAGCAGAAAAGGATGCGATCATTTTCGGTGGATTTTTTCAGGATAATCGACGAGGCCTCAAAAGAAGCTGTCGCTGTTGACCCCGTGGAACCTCACAAAGTCGTCGGCGTTGCTCAAGAGAACGGCGCTGCCCTCAAGGCGGTGCTGACTACTCACCACCACTGGTCAGTGCTTGTAACAATTTGAGCTGATTTTGTTTGGATTTGCAATATAATGATTGATATTGTAACAGGGATCATGCTGGTGGAAATGACAAGATTAAGCAGCTGGTTCCTGGGATTAAGGTTTATGGTGGTTCCATTGATAATGTCCAGGGTTGTACTGATGCTGTCCAAAATGGGGATAAAATTTCGCTTGGGGCTGACATCACAATACTCTCCCTTCACACCCCTTGGTGTGTACTCCTCCGTTCCAACTGCTCTCAAAATTGCTTGAGTTTGACTGCTTACATGAATGATGATAATATCATGTGTCATTTTGTTAATTTCATGCCACTTATGTTCGAAATGTCAATGATTTAGTGCATGGTAGCTAGGAAGTACAATTGCCTCATATTATCATCACATCATTGAGATTTATTAAATGCAGTTTTCTTCTACATGCCAAGGAATCTCTATAGCTTCAGATACCTACATTTGTTGATGGCTTGTAGCTTACTTTAGGGATTTGAGCCAGGCCTAATTAAATTTGAGTTTAATACTTCATAAAACGGCATAAGCTATTTATTTCCACCTTTCCTTGAGATGATGCCATGCATTATTGAGGCCTTTGTCCATCTTTAGTATTTCTAGTTATATGTTTTCTCTAGTGTGAATCCTCTTGATAGTGAAGCAATTGGAGCTTTCTGTTGTTATTATATGTTTTTTTGGTTGTTTTCTTATCAGCCACACACGAGGACATATAAGCTATTATGTTACTGGTAAAGAGGGAGAGGATCCTGCTGTCTTTACTGGAGACACACTGGTCAGTTGATATTGACGTTGTTTGATTCAATGTGCTATCTTTGCTTCATATATAAAGGTCATAAATAATTTAGTTCAGATGAAACATAAGGAGATGAAATTTGGGTTTTCATACAAAGTTTCGATTAGCATGTGCTAGAGCTTTATTAAATATTACTGTCCTGTTATCTTTGTATTCATCATATCGAATCTGAAATGTTGATATGAAGTTTCAGTGAGCTAGCCTATGAATACTTCTTACTGCCCAGTTAGCTGAACCATTAGACATACAAGACAAGAAAAACTGGATCGTTCATGGCTAGTACTAGATATGTAGGTTGCTATGCCCATGCACCTTTTGTGTACTAGACATGTTAGGTTTTGCTCACTGGATGGACTAGACAAGAGCTCTCTGTTTTTTGGTGTAAAGTTGTTAATCCGACGTTGGCTTGCACTTGTTTGTTGGTTTTTGTGAAGTATGCAGAAGAATATTTTCTGTGTATCTCATATTATGGTATCTTATGATGGTACTACCATTAAGTCATTAACCTTCCCTCCTTCTTATCTGGAAAGAGTTAAGTTTCTAATGTTGTGAAATTCTTCATGTGCAGTTTGTTGCTGGTTGTGGTAGGTTTTTCGAAGGCACTGCAGAACAGATGTATCAGTCCCTATGTGTGACATTGGCTTCGCTGCCAAAACCAACAAAAGTTTATTGTGGTCACGAGGTAATTTATCAGAATTTTAGAACATTGTATGCTTATAAAGGGTTGTGGAAAATAATTACTGACTTTATTAAACGGATGTAGCTAACTGTAGTAGTCAAACATCGTACACGATTTTGCTAGTTTCTCGTGCTCATCATTTCTGGAGAAATGGTATACTATCCATGCTTGAATTTGTTCTTTCACGAGGAATGAGTAGCCAAATTAATGAATTGAGAGTGTGTTTGCAGTACTCAGAAAAGAACCTGCAGTTTGCGTTGATAGTCGAACCTGATAACGAGAAACTCAGGCAGAAGTTTGTATGGGCTCAGAGTCAGAGAAGAACAAGCCTCCCAACTATTCCATCAACCATTGGAGAGGAACTTGAGATAAACCCGTTCATGCGAGTTGATCTCCCAGAGGTTCAGGTAGGCGTCTACATATAATCACCACCCATACATTATAGTATTATACACAGATTCATTAATCATCGCTCGTGCTCTTTCTACAGGAGAAGGTTGGTTGTAAGTCCCCGGTGGATGCTATGAAGGAGATCAGGCAGCGCAAGGATAACTGGAAGCCAACATAAATGTAATAATACCTCTGAAAACAACTTACGTCCTTCTTAATATTGTATTTAGTCTTGCTTCCAGTGGGTGTAAACCATCAGATTAATGTGGTGTATTAATATTATACTATCATTTTCATAAGGCCAGCTGGCACTTTTTTTTTTTTTTGAAAGCGTCATTTAATTAGTATATTATATATATATGAAAAACAATCAAAATTAATTGAACTGAATAGAAATTCAAAAAGTGCAGTTTATATTACATAAGTAGAAATGTGAAGTGTAATTACTAGTCAGGGGGAGGGGGAGTAGAAATATGAAATTTCTATGATATGTCCTATTTTGAAAAAATATATATATAATATATTCCTTACATAAATAAATTAATATTAATAAATAAACAATAGTATACTTTTTTTTCTAAAAAATGAGTCATTTATTCCAGAATTGTTAGGGGCTTGCCAGTTTCCCTAATACTAGGTGGGGGTGCCGCACACTGTGCGGCTTAGCCCGTAACTGAAAACAAATAATCAATAAAATTATAAAATTTTCATATAACACTAATAAAAATGTAAATGTGTATTCATTTAACTTTTAATCATATGTCATGACAATAAGTTAGTTACTTCTAATTTGTCTGGGAAAATCACAACCGCATAAGTGTCAAGTGACCACTGCAATTCTCTTCATTGTCCCTATTGCATCATCATCATCCAATGCATTAATAGCAGAGCCAATCATTTGAGCGTAGGAGGTGGCTTAGAACATTTGCGCCTTTGTATTTGATGAACTATCTGCATGCTCTATCTTGTGAGGACAACATTGAGAAACTTGCAATATGCCAAAGCCGTTCTTATTCTTTCAATGTTGATACCATATGATGTTGCTTCATGCAAGTAGCCACCTAGTATGAGGACAACATCAAACAATTAGTAACTGGAAACAAGACAACAACTGCATCAAACTTTCCAGATTCCTTGCAATTCATTCATGTTGTTTCACTACTCATTTCTCGATTCGTTTGCTGAAACTCCTTCTACTAATCTGAGACAAACATAAAGTTAGAATCATCATTTCCAGCTAGTTCAGCAACCTCTTTATTTCCCTCAAATTGTGTACCTTTTTTCTTTATCACTACCACTAAGGCACTAATAATAGTTGAAACTTGAAAGCATATCGCAACAGAAGTTTTTTACACTCTTTGCACAAAAAGATTAAAAGATCCATTGACATCATGGAAACATAAGCTGCATGTATGAGGCAAAATCAAAATCAGCACAGTTTATTATACAATACACAAACTTATCCAAACTGATAAAATCATGATGCAATCACTGAAACCTACGAAATCTAACAAATACAAGCTTTACAGAAAAAGAGATCAGCTACATCAAACCGACCTTATCACATGCAGTATAACATCATACAATGAAGATTGTACACCAGCAAAAATAATGAGCCTTAAAGAGAGTACACATGTGAGTCAGGGTATAGCAGCGCCAATATATGTTCCTGAATTTAAGTCGGCCACCATAAATCATACCTTGCATAAGCATATGGACTAAAAAAACTTAAGAACACGGAAAACACACATAAATCAGGTATTCCGTAAAATAATTAAAGTATAATATGATTGCTAACCCCGATATTGTCCAACACATTGACAATATCGTTAATATAGCATCTCTCAACACCTGAAATCACACCCACAATACAGCTACAAAGATATTCAAAGTTAATCTGGCTGCTGCTTAAGTTTTTTACGGTAATCAAAGTGAAGAAATCTTTACGAGTCCATTAAAATCGGAAGCCACTTTGAATAAATTGAGGAAGAAATGGCCTTTTCAGCACCTGAAAGTCAAGAACATTGAATAAATCAAAATCTAACACATATGTTGCATATGTTCAGAAACATAACTGTAGATGATTTTCCAAAGCTTAAAAGTAATTGCATGTAAGGTTTTAGAACATGGAGAACCTTATTATTTATTTGAGAAAGTTTATGACATTTATATAGAAGCTTATAACATAATGCATGAATAAAGCATACATAAATAGAGAACTGGGATATTTCCATGTTTCTAGTGAAGGCCATTTTGATGCATATCCAACAACCTCTGGATTAGCTAATGATCCACAGTTCCTCAAAACATAAATAAAGTTCTATGACAAAAGCATCAGTAAGCAAAGAAACATCCAACCAAACTCCAATACAGATCTGAAACCCAACCATGGCATTGGCCTCTTCTCTTGCTGCCAAGAGAAGTAACTGGCAGAACTCCCAAGCTTCTAGCAATTAACAGACCACTTGCAAAATGAGATGGGGTTCTAGGAAATCAAATGGCTTAATTGGCATGTTGTTCTAGGAAAACAAAGAGTAACTTAACTGCAACTACATCTATAGGTTTTACCACATCAGTGACATACTCAGATGTAGTCAATACTAATATGGAAGAAAAATATTAAGACTAAAGTACACAACTGAGCTGAGTATATAGCTTGAGTATCTAAAAAAAAACTGAAGTACACAACAAAATCATTTGGAGAATCTTCAAACATTAAATTCTTAAATGCTAAAACTCGTGACTGGAAAAATTAATGTTTCAGTCTTCTCTAGACCATCGGAATTGAGTCAACCAACCAGAATATTTAAAAGAATAGAAGCAAAATAAAATTACTAATACATACAGGTGTTAATAAGCCATGCAAAAAAAGTTACCAAAAAACAAACAAGGGCAAGGCCTGATCCTACGAGAGAGAGAGAGAGAGAGAGAGAGAGAGAGAGGCAAATGATACCTTGATTTTCACTGGTCGAGCCTAAAACTTTGCAGTTTTACCATCATTTCTTCCACCATTTGAGCAGCTCTTTATTTTCAGCACAATGCACCATTTTTTGAGTTGCCCCCGGTGTTCCCCTTGCCCTTACCCTTTGAATCCTATGAAAATGAAATTCACATGAATCGTAAGATACATTAAATGAACTTCAAAAAGCTTGGGATGATTTACTATAGTGCCTGAGATGCCATATGAGCAAAAGCTGATATTGTGTATCGTTCTAGGTAGCATCAAACTTGAAATGGGTCCAATCTAAACAAGTAGTGTTTGTGACTGGTTAGTACAATAGCAGTAAGAATTCACAACAACAATCCAAGCACATGTGGACTGATTTCATGAAGCGTCATTAAAGAATTAACGTTCGACGCAAGATTTTTCCTTCTGATTCCTAATGACATATATAAGACTTTAGGTAAAGCTATAAAAGAGTTTATCCAAGCAGATATAACGCCATGAATGTTCAAAGGCATGCAGTAGTCACTAAAGACAGCCCTCGGAATGAGGCCAGGCATTAAATCGAACATGTCAAGAACGCGTATGGAAAGATGTACATTTTAAAGTATGGAAAACCCGGATCAGCTACATGAACTGCAATTGTGGGAGAAAAAGTTTGGTTGTTTACATTAATGACTCTAGGTTTTAGTCCATTCATGAATACTAGTAACTTATTGTAACATAGATGAAAACCATTTTGTGCTAGAAAAGAGAGTTTACATTCAAGAACCCCGCTTCAAGAAGGTCCTAAAAAATGTTTGAGGGAATGAAACTGCGGAAACAATGAACTCCATATCTCATGATGATAAATAAGTAACCACATTTCTATCCTCCATCAGATAAAAAAATCATATGTGCACTTATTTTGGAGTTCTATAAACCTGCTATAATTTCAATATCTTCATTGCTACATATAAATGCCAAACAATAGGTAAAATGATCCAAGTTTGTTCAGCACACCAAGATATGCATAATCTTTCAAATAACATATTCATTTGGGAATTTCATCGAACATCTTTAGGATATATTATTAAGTACACGAATTCTGAAAACAAACTAAAAAAATGACATGTTTACATAGTTATAAGTTTTGAAATTATTCAAGTATGATCGAAACAGATATGAACGACCTGCTAAACACATGATCGTCAATAGATTATGGTAATTAAAAAGGAATAAGACGTTGGAGAAAAACCAAACCTTAGGAGTTAAGATCATCACGGCCGGATGGCGAAAATAATCTCCGGTAGAATCCATATCCATCTAACACAATTTTGGGGGTGGTAATGTGATATCCATATCCATCACGGGATTTGAACACAACAATTAAAAGTTCAAAGTTGCAAGGAAAATAAGGAGGCAACTGATTAAGTAGACAACAAAGTGGCTTGAGAAGAGGCACTGGGAACCTGCGAAAAACGTACCAGGCAAGTCATAAAAATCAAGCGTTGAACTTGACTTTATCGATTGGGAACCGACTGAGGAAGTTTTGGTTTGTAAAAAGTGATCAGTGGAAGCATGAAGGAAGAGTTTTGTTGGGGCGCTAAAATTCACTTGCTACCGGCCTAAAACAGGCCCACGATAAAATTTAGCGTGGTTTCATCTTATAGTAGATTCAGGGGGTGCTTGGTTGGGGGGTTTGGGAGTAGGATATGGGTTTCAATATAGAGTTACTTGTTTGGTAGACTATAATCATTGAAGAGGGCCCACCACCATTACCCTATATTGGCCAATCATCCATTCCCCTCAAATATGAGAACTATGAGTTTCATTATTCTATAATGATGGGACCCACTATTAATCACTATTTTTAGTTAATTTTTTATCTATTTTTAGTATGTAAACTCATTCCCTTAATCCTAACCAAACACCAACACTATAATGATTCCCCCTATAATCAATCCCCACTATTATCATTCTCATTCCCATTCCCATTCCCCTCAACCAACCAAGCAAGAATTTTTGTTTTTGGAAAAATATTTAATTAAGGATATCTTGTGATAAAAGATCAATGAGTTTAATCTAGTTAATATGCATGTGATGAATTAGAGTTCTTATACAATTGCTTGCATAGGAGGGTATCATTACTATGTAATAATGAAGACTAGCTCAATATAGGCCCTGTTCAATAGGGTGCTGCAATTGGTAGATGGTGGTAGAGGGTGCAATTGTATAATTATGATATTCATAATTATATACTGTGATTAATAAAATAATGTCAATGTTACATATTGAAATGCATTTACTAATTTTTTATTAGTTGAACATAAGTTTAATTAGTCATAAGTGTATCATAAAATAATATCCAATACAATAACTGTAACAAAAAATGAATAAATTATATGTTATTTGGTAGATTCAGGATATCCAAACACCATTGGATACTTGGCTCCATATAGTGATGGCGTAAGTCGAAGACATCTACCGCAATTTAGAAACGCACCACCTCAAGGTATGAAGGAACATTTTAACAAACGTCATTCTTCTTTAAGAATGAAAGTAGAAGGAACTTTCGGTCAGTTGAAGAGTACTTGGAAAATCTTAAAAAGAATGCCCCAAACTGACATTGATTCCCAAAAAGAAATAATTGTTGCATGTTTCACACTTCATAACTTAATTCGAATGCAACAACTAGCATTCTCGTGTTAGATCATCCTGGGGGTGAAGGAAGTAGTGATTCAGGTTTGTACGATGATGATCGAAAAGCTGCTATGAACGAAGTGCGTGAGAGTATTGCCTTACAAATTTGGCATTCAGGAGGTGGTGATTTAGAAGGTAGTGATGTTGGCGAAGATGAATCATTAGATGATAGCGATTAGTAGTATATGCAATTTGTAATATTATTGGAAGTACTAATATGTTTGCAGCAGTTGTAAAATATTTATTTATAAGTTTGGTTTACCAGTACGAAATCGTTATTTATATCTATTTGAAAAATGATTAATAATTATGAAACTATATATTTGAAGAATGATTAATTCGTACAAAACATATTAAAACTAATTATAAAGAAAAATCATTCTTTTTTTATAAAAAATATTCAAACAATTTATGTCTGTGAATAGTGACAAATGCTGGAGGGTGCTGGAGGTGTTGGAAATAAGTGAACTGGACAGGGCCATAAACACGTCCACTTGTAAATTTTTATTGTCATGACTCATGTGGACAATAAAATCAAATGCGGTTAAGTCTAAACTATCAATAGTTAAAAAAAATTTATTGCGTTTTCTAATTTAATCTTTAAATCACCTATTATTTCTGTATTTGAATAACAAATCACAGCTTTTAATCTTTTTCTTTTTTACATTTTTGTATGGATATTAAACCTTTAAGTTCCTCCCAAATACTTGATCAAATGTAAGGTGTATGAGAAGAAAATAGAATAATTGATAAAAAAAATGTAAAGAAGATAAAAAAAGTCAGCTCCTCAAAGTCAATGCAAAATACCAAACATGATGTGGATCAATGATGAATCAATTTATTACTGATAAATTAATTATTAATAATAATATACAAGTATCCGAGCTAGTTAGGAGACTTATACGACGTCGTAAAAGACTAATCCCCGAGGCTAACACGGCCAATGACCTGTTCCTCTGGGAGAACAATTCTTCCCCCGCCAAACACACCCCAATATCTCTTTCCTATTTCGTAACCCTCACGATATTCCACCATCCTTTTCACTTTCCCGGCCAATATATAACCCTGCAAAAATCCGTTATAAATTTTTCCATTACTCTTTCCGGTGGCTTAATCGTGATTTCGACACTCTGATTGGGGGCGATAATGGAAACCTCGAATTCCACCGATTCCCGTTCCAGCTCCGCTTCAACGCCGGCGTCGCCGCGGGATCCCGTCTCCGTTCCGTCCTCCAGGAGCTACGGCATACAATTCCCTCCGGCGCTCCGGTACCTCCACTCCCCACTCTCTTCCCTGCTAGAACATTCCGGGTTATTGAGGGTCCGACCCGATCATTCCGAAGCGGACCCGCTGATTTTCGGCGGCGACAGTGAGGGCGGTTACCGCGCCGTTTCGCCCGCCTCTAGGAGCAGTAGCGTTAGTAATACTGGCGGTGGTACTTCGTTGAGTAACGGGGAGGTTTCGATAAGGATCATAGGGCCCGGGGAAGGGGATCGTGTGGGTTTGGACGACGGAGATGATGATTCGGAGACATCTGCTAGCCCCGTGGATGGAGCTGGCCAGGATAGGAGCTCTGATAATGCGGCAGGGATAGGAGGCGACGCACAGGCAGAGGGGAATGGGGAAAATGGGGGGAATAGAGGGGATTCTTCGTACCAGAGATATGATATTCAGCAATTGGCTAGATGGGTGGAGCAGATACTTCCATTCACTTTGCTGTTGTTGATAGTTTTCATTCGACAGCATTTGCAGGGTATGCTCGACTCTATATTATGTTAGATTGTCCTGATTTTACATGAGATTTATTGTTTTGATTTCTTGAATTTGCAGTTTGTTGTGTTATGTGTTATATGTCATTTGTAGGCGAAATGGCATCTTGTGAGATTGAAGCAAAACAGTAAATGCAAATTATGTGTTATAATTCCTTTGGGATAAAATAGTTATAATAACTATGGTAGTGGCTTATGGTTGACCTTTGCAGTCTTGCTTGTGATTATTTTCATGTCATTGGGTGTACCCCTTCTTTTGTTTTTCCCGCTACTAAGAGTTTCTGAAAGTTGGCCATTAACATATGGGAAACTGCTCCTTGCTCTTGAGTCTTGTCTGATTATTAACCACTCCGTCAGGGTAAAAGAATATGTATGAGTAACGATGTGAAATGCTTTGACAGTAGTTAAATCTCCTTCAATGTTGGTTATCTTTTATTCTTAATTTGGTCTGTTTGTTTCCGCCAATTTATATGATGTGTGAGATTTGATGGTGATCTTCCATCTTCTAACTCGTCTATCTGTCTTAATTAAACTGGTTAATCCACCCAATATAGCTATTGCTATATCAGTATTCTGCTATCTTATCTATCTACTTTCTGTCTCTCTTATGATGTGCAGGTTTTTTTGTCACGATATGGATCACTGCTGTCATGTTCAAGTCAAATGACATACTTAAGAAGCAGACAGCCCTGAAGGTTTCATTCTTTTCTTCCCACGTTGTAATGCTTGTTGTGTCAGAACTGGATGTTTATTCTTGAAAGTTATACAAACAAGATAGCTGTTCTTACTAACTCTGGCTTTTGTAGGGAGAGAGAAAGCTGTTTGTCCTCCTCAGTTATTTCACTGTTTTCATTCTTCATGTATTTGGAATCTACTGGTGGTATCGGAATGAGGATATCTATTATCCACTTTTCATGGTTCCTCCAAAATCAATCCCGCCTTTTTGGCATGCAATTTTCATCATCCTTGTCAATGGTACGCAACACTTCTCTGTTCTTTGAAGGAGTCTGGTCTCATGGTCTTGTTATTGTTAGCATTCAATATAAAGGCTTTCCCCGTTGCATTGCATGAATACTTACTGTTGCACGTGTCCAAATATCTGATGCAGGTTGAAATGTTCAAAGTCTTATTATTTGGAAACAGAAAGAAATTCTGAATGATAAATTTTTAAGAAAAGTTTACTTTTATGTTTGGCTTCTAGAGAATGATTGCTTGAAGGAGTCTTTTGATTTCTTTAGGGAAATGCTTATGACATAGCCTTTAGCATATGTTTTTGGGTATTGCTTAGATGTGTTTCCTCATTAAGTTGTATGTTGTTCAGTCAGGAAATTACTTAGATGTAACTTGCAAAAACTATGAAATGTTAATCTTCAACATAAATAAATACTATGTACCTTGGCTTAGATATCTAGATGATGATACTAATATTGTCATATTTTAATAATTATGCACAGTAATAATGTATTAAAGATCTCATATTGACCTTAATATAAAGTGTACTGACCTTGACCTTATCATCAGAACTAGCCTGAGTATTTGTGCAGTGTTATGTGTCCCAAAAGTCTCATTTTAACTTTGAAACATCTTGCATATTAAGTCCTACCTGTAGATGATTTATTTATCATGCTAGATCCCTTGCCTTTTTTCTTTGTATCATGTACTGTGTACCATAAACTTAGCTTCTCTTTGATTACAGATACAATGGCGAGGCAAACTGCTATGGCCCTGAAGCTGGTGTTACTGATGTACTATAAGAATGGCAGAGGCCATAACTTTCGGAGACAGGTATGCTGATTTCAAGGGTGATTAAATAGTTGTGGACTTTTGGCTCTTGCATCCTGACTACAATTATTTTTTCTAGGGTCAACTGTTAACTTTAGTCGAATACACTTTGTTGCTATACCGTGCGCTATTACCGACTCCAGTGTGGTACCGCTTCTTCTTGAACAAAGATTATGGTAGTCTTTTCTCATCGTTGACTACAGGCTTGTATCTGACATTTAAGCTTACATCAATTGTTGAGAAGGTATGGCTTCGGCTACGATGTCCTAATTTTGAGAGTGATTGTTTTGAGTTAAATTGTGCTAATCATCTTGCTGCCACTTCCAGGTGCAATCATTCTTGGCTGCCTTGAAGGCATTATCTAGAAAGGAAATCAATTACGGGTCTTATGCCACATCAGAACAGGTACATAATCTTTTAGTCTTAAGGTTAGGCAGTAGTTTAGATTCTTGAGAATGGCATGTAGTGGCTTTTATTATGAGGGATAACATGCTGCCTGGCAATCTTGCATAATGATGTTAATTGTATATCATCTGATGCAGGTAAATGAAGCAGGGGATATGTGTGCCATTTGCCAGGAGAAGATGCATGTTCCCATACTGTTGCGCTGTAAACACATATTTTGTGAAGACTGTGTGTCTGAATGGTTAGTGCACTGTACTCTAGTGATTTGGGTGGTATTCTAATGAATATCTCAATTGTGTGGTCTTTTGGCTCTTGTTTGATAGCATTGTTTTTTACACTTTTAATGACATTTTCAATGTGTTGATTCCTCCATAAATAACCCTTGTTTGCTAGGTTTCCATACTGTCTTAAGCCTGATTTAGGGTATGAGTTGTCATTTTGGCATTTCTTGAGAATGAGAGTTGGAAATACAAATGCAGCAGCAGCAGCAGCACCTCTCTCTTTCCTCCTACTTTGAGTTCAATCATCTCTAATAACATGAACTTTTATGTGTTTGTTGTGTTTTTTTGTGAGATATGCTGTGACCTTGTTGACCAGTTAGGAGTGCATTGTTCTTTTTCAGGTTTGAAAGAGAGCGAACTTGCCCCTTGTGTAGAGCACTAGTTAGACCAGCTGATTTAAGGTCATTTGGGGATGGTTCAACAAGTTTGTCTATACAGATGTTCTAAGCATTTCATCAACCAAAGCCCGGAGAGGGGTTGGCATTTTCACTAATCTGTGTTTTGACCAATATGCCAATGTACCTGTGCTGGGGAAGAATTTGGTGATTGTGTTGCGGTATATATAGCTTATCTTGAATGTTGTATAACTTCAACAATTGGCAACTGTACATGTAATAGCATCAGATTATACATCAGAAACAAATTTCCTTAAATTTTTGTAAGGTCTATTTTGGATTGTGTGGACACGTGGTATATTCTGTCCATAGAAAATTTAATATGAGCAAAAATCTCAGAACACCAGATTATGTCCATGTACGGTTTTAATTTTACAGTTAATCTTTGGGTGAGTTAATCAAATAATCTGTACTGCCATTTACTTAATGGTTAGGACAGGAAATCGCTGTGCTCATTAGAAGTTTAAGGCACGGAGACCATAGAGAACTGGAGAGGGATGGCTGGAGAACTGGAAATATAAGTCCAACCCCTCCTTTTGAGGTGATCCTTATTGTGTTAATAGTTGGAGTATAGTACAAAATAGAGTGTGTTAGAGTTGAACTATTTTATTTGAGATTATGTTTTTTCATCCTCTACTTTAAAATTTATCTTAGAAGTTGCATTTGCTCTTAGGCCCTGTCCAGTTCAGCTTATTTCCAGCACCTCCAGCACCCTCCAGCGCTTGTCACTATTCACAGACATGAATGTCTGAATTTTTTAATAATAAAAAAAGAATGATTTTTCTTTAGAATTAATATATAGTTTCATAATTATGTACATCATAATTATACAATTTTAATTTAATTTCAGCACCCCTCCAGCACCTTCCACCACCAGCTACCAATTGCAGCACCCTATTGGACAGAGCCTTAGAGTACAATAGACTCTATTGGAGTTAAAAAAAATAAAAAAAAATAAAAACTCAAAAAAATCTACAATTCTATTTCAGTATGGTTGTTGAACTTGCTCTTACTTCACTACATTGAGAAAAGACACATTACATTAATCTCAAAAATTGTTGAAATAATAAAGTTGCACCCTTTTAATGGTTGAATTGCCCTTTTTTTTTTTTCAAAATGGTTGAATGTCTTGTAGATTTAACTAATCTTGTTATAACTGAAAAAAATCAACTAATCAAGAATCTTTCATAGTAAACTGAAGAAACATTTGGTAAAAATATTTTTAAAAAACCCTACTCCTCTGGACTCTAGTAAAAATAAAAACATCTGGAGTATAATTTTATTTCAAAGTTAGTTCCTCTGGGCTCTGGCCGTACAACTTTAAATTTGTATAGTGTACCGAGGGAAAAACATATACAAAAGCATCTCCAATGCAAGTCTCTCAATTAAAAATATTGATGGCCACGTAAGAGCAAGTCCAACAGGATCTCTATAATAGAGATTTTTTATATTTTTAGAGTTTTTTGTCTCCAACGGATTTGCTATCTCAATCTCTATTATAGAAAAATGATGAGAGAGAAGATTTCATTCTCTATATATGCATAATGAGAGAGTAAATTTGGAGAACGAATTTTATGGGAATTGAATTAGAATTCCTATTTTTAGTAAATTTTTGAAAAAACATTCCATTTTCTCTCTAAAATCTCTAAAATAGCAAAACTGTTGGATTGGAAGGAAAAATTTATAGCAAATATCACCTTTTTTTCTCTACTTTAGAAAAAGATTTAGAAAACCTGTTGGACTTGCTCTAAGATTGATACTTTAAAATTCTAAAAATCTTCTCCAATCCAATCATCAATTAAGGGGTCAATATTATGTGTCAAATGACATGGATTGAAGGCATCAATTAAGAGCAAGTCCAACAGATTCTCCAAAAGTTTTTCTAAAATAGAGAATGGAAATCCTATATTCTCCAAATATTTTTTACTCAAATCCAACAGTATCTCTACTTTAGAGATTTTATTAATAACTTTTTTCCTTTTTTTTTTTTTTTTTGCATTAAGAAATTTGCCAAAAATAACTTTTTTTCTTTTGCAATGCGCATGAATTCCGAATCTCAAAATTTATTTGTCATTCTGCATATTTAGCAAAGCAAAGCAAATCTTCTCTCTCATCAATTTTTCTATAATAGCAAATGGGATAGCAAATCTGTTGGAGTGGAAAAATACACAAAATCTCTAAAAATTAACAAAATCTCTGTTATAGCAAATCTGTTGGACTTTGCTCTAAGAGCATCTCCAATGGTGAGACGGTCATGAGTAAAAATAGGTTCCAATTGTCAAAATTGTATTGGGCGTCAATGTAATGTAAAATTGAAAACTTTTATTTTGAAGTTTGGTTCTCCAATGCAACCATCAATTGTCACAAAAAATATTATTGAATTAAATATTGCATTTATTTTTCAAATTTAAATACGGAATGATTAAATGATTTAATTAATAAAAAAGTCTAAATAGGTTAAGTTGGCCAAGTGATGCCTTCAAATTGAGCATCAATGTATAGACCCCTTAATTGATACTCTAAATGCTCTTAATTGATACTCTTAGAGCATCTCCAATGCAAGACTGTCAATCAAAAAAATTGATGGCCACGTAAGATTGATACTCTAAAAATCTAAAAATCTTTTCCAATCTAAGCATCAATTAAGGGGTCAATATTATGTGTCACATGACATGGATTGAAGGCATCAATTAAGGGGTCTATACATTAATGTTCATTTTGAAGGCATCACTTTGCCAACTTAACATATTTAAACTTTTTTACTAATTAAATCATTTAATCATTCCATATTTGAATTTGAAAAATAAATGAAATATTTAATTCAATGATATTTTTGTGACAAGTGATGGTTGCATTGGAGAACCAAACCTGAAAATAAAAGTTTTCAATCTTACATCACATTGACGCTCAATATCATATTGACAATTGAAACCTATTTTTACTCATGACCCTCTCACCATTGGAGATGCTCTAAGAGCATCTCCAATGCAACTCTCTCAATCAAAAATATTGATGGCCACGTAAGATTGATACTGTAAAATTCTAAAAATCTTCTCCAATCCAAGCATCAATTAAGAGGTCAATATCATGTCACATGACATGGATTAAAGGCATCAATTAAGGGGTCTATACCTTGATGCTCAATTTGAAGGCATCACTTTGCCAACTTAACATATTTAGACTTTTTTACTAATTAAATCATTTAATCATTCCATTTTTGAATTTAAAAAATAAATACAATATTTAATTCAATAATATTGTTGTGACAATTGATGGTTGCATTGGAGAACCAAAATTTAGAATGAAAATTTGAATCCTACATCACATTGACACCCAATACAGTCTTGACAATTGAAGCCTATTTTTACTCATGACCCTCTCACCATAAGAGCATCTCCAATGCAAGCCTATCAATCAAAAATATTGATGGCCACGTAAGATTGATACTCTAAAATTCTAAAAATCTTCTCCAATCCAAGCATCAATTAAGGGGTCAATATTATGTGTCACATGACATGGATTGAAGACATCAATTAAGGGGTCTATACATTGATGCTCAATTTGAAGGCATCACTTTGCCAACTTAACATATTTAGACTTTTTTACTAATTAAATCATTTAATCATTCCATATTTGAATTTAAAAAATAAATACAATATTTAATTCAATAATATTGTTTTGACAATTGATGGTTGCATTGGAGAACCAAAATTTAGAATGAAAGTTTTCAATCCTACATCACATTGACACCCAATACAATCTTGACAATTGAAACCTATTTTTACTCATGACCCTCTCACCATTGGAGATGCTCTAAGGGGTCTATACATTGATGCTCATTTTGAAGGCATCACTTTGCCAACTTAACATATTTAAACTTTTTTACTAATTAAATTATTTAATCATTCCATATTTGAATTTGAAAAATAAATGCAATATTTAATTCAATAATATTTTTGTGACAAGTGATGGTTGCATTGGAGAACCAAACTTCAAAATGAAAGTTTTCAATCTTACATCACATTTACGTCCAATATCATATTGACAATTGGAACCTATTTTTACTCATGACCCTCTCACCATTGAAGATGCTCTAAAGGGTCATGCTAAATGTTGGTATACATTTTGACAAATTCTCAGTGATCATAAAAAATTAGACTTGCTAAATGTTGGTATACATTACGTAAAAATCAGGCTTACACATGTAATGCTTAAGCATGAAACTGAGAAAATCAACGGTAAGACACTAAATAATAATATATATAAAGATCATGATTGAAAGTGAGAAGGTTAACATTTTTCTTTCTATCTTAATTAGCACCGTCCTACTAAAGACACTCTCATTAGGTAAATACTCTCTCCGTCCCAAAGCTATTTATCCAATTTCCCTTTTGGTCCGTCCCAAAGAGATTTACCAATTTCCTATTTTGGCAAAAAATTATAATATAAATATTAACCTTCTCTTACATACTTCACCAACCATACCATCCACATAAGCGCCACATCAGATTTCTTAAAAACCGTGCCAATAGGAATTGGGTATAACATAGTGGGACGGAGGGAGTATTTATCTAAATAATTTAAATACTTTTTTAAAATAATAGAGGAATATTTTTTTAAACAAAAGTACGTGACCATATATATCACTCTAGGAAATTAAAGGCTTGAAGAAAATTAGTAAATTATTTAATGTTCCTGTACCAAACAGTTAGGCTGTCCATATCTACACGTACTGGCATTTGTTTGGTCTGAACCCATCATGTAAAGCTAAGGAGTTTGCAACTTATTTAATTCCTCTCCAACTTGCTTAATGTTTATAATTCGAGCCTATTTTTAAATAGTAAGTGATATGCATGTAAAGTGTTTTTGGCTTTTTATAATTTATTTATTTGGAAAATAGAACAGAAACCAAAAGGTCCAGCTCAATGATATTGATCAAAAACATGTGGGATGATTTTTTTTAAGGGTTCACTGCAACCAGTACGTCTAATACAAGTATCCTACTCTAATCTAATCTAATTCACTCTATCTTAATTTATTGATCTCATATGTTGAATGGCCGAAATTTTCACCATGCTGCTTAGAGTGAGTGAAGATCTCACTGTTACACTGGTTGATGCTTCTATGCGCTTGACACTTGGAACCAGGGAAAAATGATTGAAATTATTCTCTTGTTGAGATTTGAATCTGGTGTATGATAGGAGGGCTGAGTGTTCTGACCACTTGAACTAGCCCAAGTAGCCTCTTCCAAGTCAAGACTTCTTATTTTAATGCTTAAAATTGAATGCTAAATAACTTTAAATATTATAATACATGATTTTATTATATTTGAAATTTTAAAATTTTAGAATCTTCCAACATAATTAGATATGTAAATGATTAACTATTTCCTAAACCAACTAATAAAGTTGAAGTGATGTTGTGGTGTATCTCGTGTTTTTTACTATTCATGTATTTCTAATGTTTCAGAAATTGTTCGAATACTTGTGAACCGTCATTAATTTTGTAAATCGTATCTTGAAATGTTTATAACTGAAAATATAAAAACAACCTAAATTATACATGGGTTTGGTCGATAATTCTATGAAATAAATATTGTATAAATGTCAATAATCCACTTATGTTTGAGAACATTTCAATCTTATCCTTGTTTTTTCTCTCTTCACATTGCTCGTGATCCAATTATAAACATTTCAAGACCAATTGGACATAATAGTAAATTAGTTCAATTCAATTCAGTTCAGTTCAGTGAAAATGTAATTTGATGAAATTCAGGTTAATTCAGTCATGTTGATTTCATTTTTCAATACATCAATTTTTTACTTTAATTCAGTTCAGTTCAATTTAGTTCAGTTCAGTTTAGTTTAGTACATCAAGAAATAAGTTTTAGCAAACATGGCCGTAGTGCATCTCAACACTTTCCCCTTCTTCTCTAAACATTTTTCCATGTTCTCTCGAATTTATTTTTTGGTGTATTGAATTAAAAACTAATATGTGACGATAGAAGAAGTTGAATAGATTTAGAAGAAGTTAAATAGTTTTATTCTTTTATTTAGTTTACTCTTATGTGCTTCCTTGTATAGCTTATTGCACATAAACCCATTGTTGTATCCTTAAATACTCTTTTAGTTTTCCTAATACAACCATCATTGAAAACCTTCGAACATTGTATCAGCCTAACCGATCAAATTCTGCAAAACTTTTCAGTTCCTGCGGCCATAGCCGCCCTTCTTCCTCTCTCTCTACCTCACGAACAAACAAAAATCTCATTTTTTTCATCAATTTGTCTCCCTTTTTTCATCAATCATGGCCGAAAACAACAATTCAGACAAGCTTTCTTACATTGTTTTGATCCATATGATCACCACCAAACTTTCCACCGCCACTTATTTGACATGGAAGCGTCAACTCCAACATGTTCTTCGCCCCCAAGGGCTTTTTGGCCACCTCGATGGCTCGTCTCCTTGCCCTCCTCCTCCTGTTGCTCCCTCGCAAGCGGCCTCTTCCTATACTCCCCGGGATGCCGGTGCTCTTAAGGCCACCGAAGATGCTTACGCCACTGCTCTTGCCGCCTACAACTCATGGGTGTCCGAAGACCAAAAGCTTTGTGGTCTCAACTACTCCTCTCTTTCTCACGAGGATATGAATGAAGTTTCCGATTGTGACACTGCCAAGGAGATGTGGGACATTTTTGCCTCTGCCTATATGCATCGGAGTGAAGAAAATATGGTTAGTCTTCACCAACAAGCCTCGCTCCTTCGTAAAAATGGTTCGGTTCATGATCTCCGCCTTAATTTCAAGTATATTTTTGATCAACTTTCTTTGATGGGTTTTCCTGCTACTAATAATGAAAAATTATCATGGTTTCTTACTGCCCTTGGTACTGATTATAGAGATTTTGGTGGTCGTATGATTAATCTTGACCATTTGCCGGATTATTCGTATGTTGTTGCCCAAGCAAAGGGTGGGTCAAGAGTCTTTCTTTTCGAATTTGGAAAAATTGGGTGCTCTAAATTTGCAGGGACCCCCATCTGCCAATCCAGTAGCTTTTCAGGCGTCTGCCCGCCCGCCGAGGGCGGTGCGTGCACTCACGTGGCGGCGAATGACGCGCGTGGCGGCCACGCGCGGCCGACGATGGGGCAGGGAGTTCTGGCGGTCCTCTCAGCAGTATAGGCAGCCCCGGTATGGTGGTGGTGGTTCCCAAATTCAATGTCAAAATTGTTGGAAGTTTGGTCATGTAGCTGGCGATTGTTATTCCGCCGTTCCTTCGGGTGCTTCCAGTCACATGAGCTCCTCTGCTTCTGGCCTTGAGAGTGTCTCCCTTTTTCATGGTAATTATCTTGTTTCTGTTGGCAATGGAGCCTCTATTTCTATAACTGTTGTAGGAGATTCCCATCTTAGTCCTTCCTTGCATTTATCTGATGTTTTGGTTGTGCCTAAAATTACAAAGAATTTGTTGTCCATTAGCAAACTTACAAAGGATCTTGGTGTGATTATTACCTTTGATGACCGGTCTTTTGTTATTCAGCACAAAATCACCAAGACAATCGTGGGGAGGGGCCACAGTGAGGATGGACTTTATGTTCTGGATCGTGGCGAGGATGCACTTCTTTTTTTTGTTAGGCAAAATAATAATCGAGCGTCGTTTGAGACATGGCATGCTCGTTTAGGACATGTGTCCAATAATATTATTTCTCTCTTGAGCTGAACTTGTTTTATTTCTCTATCATCTGTTTTGCCTAAACCGAATACTTGTGAGCCTTGTGTTATGGCTAAAGGGCAGGAACTTTCTTTTGTTGACAATACAAAACGTGCTTTGCATCCTCTTGATTTAGTTCATTCTGATTTATGGGGTCCTTCTCCCGTGTTATCTCAGAATGGGTTTTCTTATTATGCCATTTTTGTGGATGATTACTCTCGGTTTACGTGGTATCATCCTCTTCGTCGAAAGTCTGAGTTTGTGGATATTTTCTTTCAATTTGAGGCTCTTGTGGATAACCAACTCTCTTCTCACATTAAAGCTTTCCAGAGTGATGATGGAACTGAGTTTCTCAATAACCGACTACGTTCTCACTTTACCACTCAAGGCTTGCATCATCAGATTTCGTGTCCTTACACTCATGAGCAGAATGGTCGTGCTAAGAGGAAGCATCGTCATATCGCTAAAATGGGCCTCTCTATGCTTTGATACCATGTTTGAGGGTTTCTAATGATGTGATGATGCTTTTGCTACTGGGATGATGCTTTTGCTACATCGGTCTACACCATTAACCGTCTTCCCACTCCTGTCCTTAATGGTGCAACTATATTCGAGCTCTTATATGGTCGTCCTCCAGTATGCTCTAATTTTCATCCTTTTGGCTGCAAAGTCTATCCATATGTTCGTCCTACTGCACCTCACAAGCTCGCACCTCGGAGCATCCCTAGTGTTTTTATTGGATATAACCTTCAATACAAAGGGTTCAGGTGTTTGGACATGGCATCTGGTCGCATTCTGATGTCTCGGCATGCTCGCTTTGATGAGTCCCGTTTTCCTCTTTCCCGTGGAGCAGCCTTGGCTCAATTTTCTTCTCTAGATGTTTCATCTTTTATTGATCCAAATTTACCTGACTTGCCTCCGTCGAGTGCTTCGTGTACTTCTGGTGTTTCCCATTCTGCTCCATCTTGCTCTGCATGCTTGCCATCGTCTCCTAATGCTGTTCAATCAACATCGATGACTGCTTTTTTACCACCTCCATCACCTGCTTCGGTGGCTCATACCTTAGACTCTCCTTTGTCATCAGCTACACTGACCATAGCTACGGGCTCCCCTAGTCCGAGTCCTTCTACATCCATGGGCTCCTCCAGTTGGGGTCCCTCTACTGCTAGTTCCCGTGCCACTTCTTCTGCTTCGTCTGCATCTTCAGATGTTGCTCCTCGTCGCCATCCGATGACGACTCGCTTACAGGATGACACTCGTGTTGCTAGAGATCTTGGTCCCGAGTTTGAGATGACTAGTTTAGTGGCTCAACTCCTCACTCAGAAGGAGCCACGAGATTATCGGGCTGCGTCTCGTGATCCTAAATGGGTATCTGCCATGGATGAGGAAATATATGTTCTTAGGCAGCAACAGAGTTGGGAGTTAGTGCCTTTCCCTCTGGATGTGAATGTTGTTGGATCCAAATGGGTTTTTCGGTTGAAATACCGACCATATGGCTCCATTGATGAATATGAGGCACACTTAGTTGCTCAAGGGTATTCCCAGCTCCCCGGGTTCGATTTCGACCACACCTTCAGCCCTGTGATCAAAGCTGCTACTGTTCGCACCGTTCTTGCCATTGCCACTATGAGGAAGTGGCCTTTCCATCAGCTTGACGTCAAAAATGCCTTTCTCAATGGCGTTCTCAATGCCCCCGTCTACATGGCTCAGCCTGTTGGTTTCAAGGATCCGGTTCATCCTGACTATGTATGTCACCTGCGAAAGGCTATCTATGCCTCAAGCAAGCTCCACGGGCTTGGTTTGATCGTTTTAGCTCATATGTATGTGCCCTTGGCTTCGTTTGCAGCCCTTCTGACACATCTCTCTTCGTCTTTACTCAAGGGACTGTCATTCTTTATCTGCTGGTCTATGTTGATGACATTATTCTCACTGGTAATAATGTTGTGGCTATTCGGCAATTCATCTCTCGTACTGATCGTGAGTTCTCCATCAAGGATCTGGGTGCCTTAAGCTACTTTCTTGGCCTAGAAGTCACTCCCACTTCCCCGGGCTTGTTTTTGGGACAGGTAAAATATGCTCGGGATATCCTTGGACGTGCAGGGATGTCTGATGCCTCTCCTGTTTTGACTCCTTTCTTGCCGCTTTCACAACTTCATAGCAGTATCAGTGCTTTTTTTGCCAATCCCAAGCTTTATCGCTCTCTAGTTGGTGCTCTTCAATACCTTCCTATCACCAGACCTATCGTTTGCCGTCAACTATGTGAGTCAGTTTCTTCAGGATCCCCGGGATGATCATTTCTTGGCTGTCACTCAGATCTTGCGATATGTTCGTGGTACACTTCACTGTGGTATCACCTTCTGCTCCAATGGTGTACCAGAAGTTCTTGCGTATTCGGATGCTCATTGGGCTCGTTGTCTTGAGAGTTGAGACTCGTCGCTCTACCTATGGCTATGTGGTTTTCCTTGGATGGAACTTGGTCTCTTGGAGAGCCAAGAAACAGCCTACCGTGTCTCGCTCCAGTTCTGAGTTAGAATACTGTGCCTTGGCTAATACTGCTGCAGAGGTTGCTTGGCTTTCCAATTTTTTTCGTGCCCTTCGATTGCCTCTTTGCAGGCCTCTGTTGCTCCTTTGTGACAACAATGCTATTTTCCTTGCTGAGAATCCGGTGGCTCACAAGCGGGCCTAACACATCGATATTGATTATCATTTTGTGTGCGAGTTGGTGGCCAGTGGCAAAATGGGTGTTAGTCATGTTCTGACCTCGCTTCAAGTGGCTGACATTTTCACTAAAGGGCTTAATCGCCCTCTCTCTTCGAGTTCTTCCGGTCCAAGCTTTGTGTTTCCCTTAATCCCACGCTTCGCTCGAGGGAGGGTGATAGAAGAAGTTAAATAGTCTTATTCTTTTATTTAGTTTACTCTTATGTGCTTCCTTGTATAGCTTATTGCACATAAACCAATTGTTGTATCCTTAAATACTCTTTTAGTTTTCCTAATACAACCATCATTGGAAATCCTCAAACATAATATATTGAAAAAAAATTAACATAATTAAATTAATCTGAATTTCATCAAATTTTTTTTTTACTGAACTGAACTGAAAATTAATGTAATGAAAAAAAATCTGAATTAGCATTAATTTCATCAAAATATAACTTTAAATTGAACTAAACTACATATGAGCTCAGGAATATTTAAGATTTAATATTTTTAAATTTTACTTTAACACACCAAAATTTGAACGGAAGAATTCTTTCAACCATAAACGGTGCTTTTGCTTCCCTTTCCCGGCGCCGATTCTCGACAAAATCCTGACCGCGTCGCCGGTAAAATCCATAAAATTTTGGAGGTATCCGGAAGAGCGTGTATGCATAACATGAGGACCCATTGACAGCTCGAGCTGTTCCTTGAACAGTAAACACACGGTCAATCCAATCTCGGCACTGTACACAAAACAAAACTCCTTTTCACACTGTAAGACCATAATTACTCGACGAAATTTCCTTGCAAAAAAACCAGGTTCTTCTTCTTCAGACTACATTTTGCTGCTAAATTGATTTGAATTTTTCGGTATTTTTCAGGTGGCGACGTTGTGATTCTGACGGAGCAACCTCCGACAAGCAAAATACATTGTCAATTGCGGCACATTACAAGAATAATGGTAGGGTATGGTGCCCTTATCACTTCCCCAAAAAGCCCACAAACCCTTGTGTTTACTGTGCAAGTTTACAAAAAGTAATGGAGATTAGATAGCCTCTACAGCTCCCACCAACCCCACTCTCCCATATCTCTTTCCCATCTTCCTCCATCTGAGAAAAGAAAGAAGATAAAAGAAAAGAAAAGAAAAACAAGTTCTTGATTTTTGTGTATTTAAGGTGGCCTTGATGAGGTTGATGATGAGAAGTTCTTGCAGTGTTTTAGTGAACTGTAAAATGGGGTTTTCTGCTTTCCCTTTCACTGTTCATTCTCTCTCTTTCTCTCTTTTCTGCTTGCCCTCCACTGTGTGACTGTGTGTAAAAGAGAGAGAGAGATCTCGGAGTCGCTTTCTTTTCCCTGACTCTCATGGAGACAGCGACCCATCATCCTCCTTTCCTCTCCCTCTCCCAATTAATACAAACAATTTGGTCTTCCGTATTCCATGCGAGCTCCATATCATTTCTGCATATGTGCACATATATCTTATCTTATTTCTTCCTCTACTTTCTCTTTCACCTTCTTTTGTTTCCATCTCTGCTGAAATCTGAAAGCTTGAATGAATCAAGAATCTGCAGGTATATTATAAGGCTTTTTACTGAAACTTTTAGGGTTTTTAGCCCTTCAGAACCACAGGTGATATTTTAGATCAGTGGAATGAAGTATATTTACTGGTTTACTATTCATTTACTTGAAATACTTATTTTTGCTTCAGATTTATGATGAAATCAGTCCCTTTTGAGTTCTAGCCCCACCTTCAAAGTACATAGAGTTTTTTCTTTCTTCTGGTAATTTGTGTTCTGTCATTTTTTTTCTCCTAGTAAAATCATATTCATTGAGTGTTTGACAGCCATTGATTTTCTGGGTGGTTCTGTGACTGATGTAGTACATAATTATCACTGAGGAGGTTAGGGTTTGCAGAAGAGCTGTCTCTGCCAGCAGAGTGAAAGGGTTACTGTTTATTCACATGTTTTCAATTTATATGAACATAATGAAAATCTGGCCACCACTTCATGATCTCTTGTTTTTGGTACCTGTCTTGACCATATTCTTGCAATACTCTTGTGTCCTTTCCCTTATAGATACTACTTAGCAAAATTTATAACATCTTATCTGGGATCCTATAACATCAAATGAAAGATGTTACTGTCCTAAAATTATTTAAGGGACCCTATCACCACCCTATAATACCCATCTTTGTGGCCTTACTCATGTACCACATATTTCCCATATATGTTTTATTGGAGCTTATCACTTAGCTTGGTATTTTCTCTAGTTAATTTGTCCCTCTTGGAATACATATCTTGGAGTTGTGGGTCTGTGTTTAGAATTTTATGAGTACCAATAGCATTTTTAAGGCCTACAAACTTGTTTTGCACCACTAGCTATTATTTGAATCATTTGAACAAGAAGGTTCAATGTTTTTATGCATAATATAGTGACTGGTGCTCTTCTTCCTCCTCATTATGTGAGTATCATCTTGTTGCTCATTAGCCGTGGTTTCTGTCCTGGTGTTATTTTTTTGAAGTTAAGATTGTCAATAATGATACGTTATCTGGTGAAAATCTAGTGTTAAATCTAGTGCTACCATCTTTAACGCATATGCTATAGATCTCTGCATTTGAAATGTTGTGTAAGTGTACAAGTAGATGCTAGGTGATTGTGGTTTGGTTAGAGTTAATTATTTGTTATTGAAAAATGGTCCGAGAGAGCTTCCTTCAGCCCACTCATGGATGAGATCAGGGGTTGAATTAGCTGCCGACTCATTCATTTAACCACTCAGTAGAAAAGGATCGCATTTATGCTACTGTGATTGAGTGAATGATGCGGGAGATAGTTTCTTCCGGCTCCGTCTATGCTTGGACTGAAGGGAGCTCCCTCCCATATTTGCCCTTGTTTTTTCATCTCAAAACCTTGTGTACTTCTTATTCATTCAAATGGCTCATATTAGATTGCAGGCTTAAAAGGTTCTTTTTTGCTTGGCCTCCTCCATTCAGTAACTTAAATTGCCAACTTCTAGTATTTATTGAACATCGTTATCATTGGTTTTATTTTCTCATTAGATTCTAGATACTAGAAAGTGACCATTGTCTCAAATGATTGAGGTTGGAACTTTGAACTTCAACTCATTACCATAGATGTTGCTCTGAAACATGTGCATGCAACCTGGTATACTGCAAAATATGTGTCAGCTAATTAAGTCATTTATGACTGGTTTTGAATTCCATGTCTGTAGGTAAACCAAACAATGGAAGCAGCTGTTATGGAACTTGTATATCATTGTATACTTCTTTCATTTTTCTTCTCTTTGCTGAATTTTTTTCTTTTCAATATTTTCTGCCTGGAAATACTCCCGAAAGCCTTAAAAAAGCTAGGTTTGCTAGATTTTGCATGGATTTTACAATAATGTTGGGGTGTTAAATTTAAATATGTTAAGCATGCAATGCCATATGTTCCTTTTTTGTTCTAGGGCCATGAAATGAAAGTACTTAAGTACCATTATTAATGTATTTAAAACAACAACTTGGTAGTGGAAGTACAGATTAAGAGCTAGAAAAATGAGCTTCATTTTATGGGGAAAGCAAGTACTAAGTATGGTCTTTTTCTCGGCCAAATAAACCAGCACTAACATTGTTATTCTAGTACTTGTGACATTTTAAGGAGATGTTGGTTGCTGCCTGGACTCATACTAAAATCGATTTTGCCAAATATGGATGTGGAGGTGAGAACCCCTGATAGGGAAATTTGCTTTTTGAGTTTGAAATGGTGAATAGTATAATAAGTGTATTTGTGTGTTGAACCATTAATTTTTAATCTTTGAGAAAACCAATAAGATTCCTCCTGTAGGGTGGTCCCGAATTTCTTCCACCATGTTTGTGGACTGGACTCAGTTTTATAATTGCCTTCTCTCTGCACTCTGAGTCATAATTGATAGTGCTGCCAAGAAAGTGACTTATTTATTACCACTTTTCTCTTCTATTATTATGTCATTTGCATTGCATTAGATCATGGCAATTTAGGTTAGCAAAAGGTGTTTATGTTTTGTTCCATTCTTTGAACCTAAGGTAGCAATGTTCCAGGAACCCACCATTTGAATACTTTTTTTTTTTTTAAAATAAAATCATATTGTTGGTTGGTTGGGGTTGAAACAATGCATCTTCTCCTATTTTGCTTTTGCCCAGCTTATCGTGGAGTTTTACAGGCCGCACTTTGCAAAATATATACAGGCTGTTCCGTGAAATGTAATTGGATTTGAATTTTTGTAACAGGATGACATTGAAGTGTGCAAAGTTGGGTGTTATTGGCTGTTGGTGAATTGTTTTGTTTGGGGTTTAGCATTTTCAGAACTCACATGGAGCCAGCCAACAAATGCCTTGGTGCTAGACAAACTTCTGAATGAGCACCTCAGTTAAAGAGTACTGTACTCATGTGTCTGAGTGTGTTGGTTCAACGTTAATAAATGTTTATTGCAGTTTTGCCGCCTTCTTCAACTGGCTATGAGTCATACTACGGCCGTCTACTCACTCAATTTCTACCTCAAGTTATACATGCAACATGATTTTTCTTTTGAAAAGTATGTTAATAGTAAAATATAAACGAAACCAAATTTTAAGTTAGATAACCATTTTTTATGGGCTCTTTGTTACCTTATGAAATAAGCATAGGAAATAATCTACGCTGGATATGCTAAAAGCCTAAAGCATGTCACTTATGTATGCTGGTGTAAGTCTCAAATTTTCTATGATATAAAATTGGAACATCAATGCAATGGCTCATAAACTGGCTCAAACTAAGGTGGTTTTGATACTAACTGCCGCTAAATGCGTTTTAGATGAGGAAGCAGCAATGGAAATCTTTATTACAATACAACCCTTTAATTGGGGATTAGTGATGGGTTTAGGGTCGATGTTAAATTGAGGATTGTGGCATAATTGGCATTACACGAATTATTAGTTACCTCTTTTGACTAGCCATTTTGGGCTAGAGTTTTTACACTTTTCAGAACAAAAGACGATGCAATGTTTGGGAAAAGGTAAACTCAATAGGTACAATGAAAAGTATGATACATTGGGGCATAACCTTGCAATACAACCACTCAGTATAATTACAACACGGTCCCTAAAGAGCCAACTACAATACACAAAATATAACAACCTCAAAAAAGGTGCACGTCCATAAAATCATATGGACTGAGGGTACAAACAAAAGATCATTGTGTGCATCTGTCTCATTGCAGTATTTGGTAGTTTGAGGCATTGATGCTTGTGTGCGTTGGAAACACAAGTTATTTTTAGCTTGCCATATGTAGTACACAGTGGCTGCAAGTGATAAGGTCTACTTCTTCCACGTGTAACTTCCTTTCTTGTTCTCTCTGAAGACCCATTTGAAAGCAGCTTTCAATGTTGTAGTACGCAAGTGGCAAGTCTGGCATATCTGTTTCCAGTTTCCGCACCTCTCATGTGAATGGGCACTGGAAGAAAAGGTGCGGGCACATTCATCATCATCATTACACAAGTCACACTTGGGATCTATGTGCAAAAAGGATAGTTTATCCTTAGTGATGAGCCTCTTTCTCAAGGTCAACCAACATATAAATGAGAATTTAGGTGGGATAAAAGGCCTCTGAATGTTTTTGAAACTATGCATGTGGAGTCAAGAGGTCATAGATCTTTGCTGACTTTAGCCCCGATTCCATAGCCCAACTCGCAAGTCGAGCTGTTGCCTCCATAGTCCCACAATGCTCAAGGATTACGTCCGTTGTTTTCACTAGTCCCTTCATCAAGACGGAATCCCGCCTCTGTGGTTCCTACATCCAGATTGATGCCCCTTTTCAAGTAATGGCTTCTCACCCCAAAGGCTGATGTAATGTTCAATCGCCGACAAGAGTTGAAAACCTCATTTTAAATATCTAACAAAATTTGGTTAACATGTCAATTTTACATCAGCATTATCATCTTTTAAACAAGTTGTGAATATTGTTTGAGGTAAAGACATGGCAAACCTTTTTCTATAAGTTTTGACATCAAAAAATAAATATATCACTCTTGACGCGGTAGTATAAGAGTCAAAAAATTAAAGGGGTTTCCTTGCAAATATGGAATAAAAATATATAATAAAAAATCCCAATTCCCAAGCCCTCCCAATCTACTTTGCAATTTCCCAATGAACCCTCATCATGATTCATGATGGTGTGGAAGAAACTCTACACATTTCAAATGCCGCCCCGCGAAACATGATTTCTAGATCCGACTGTTGTCCTCGTCAATCTATTTATTGCCACATCATCATCAAGATCCAAAATCAACGCCAGCGCCTACATCCTCACCACCGATAATCGCAACCTCACTGCCGAAAATAGTATATCTACTAGAAAACACCCATATATGGCACAAAATATTCTCTTCACACATTTCTAGATCAAGTTTGTATCTTATTTTATAACTGTCATGGATCAAAACTTGATATGTTAGAGAGTTTTGGGAAGCAACTTAGTATGTCATTAGACTATGTTCTCTTGAGTTTATTTGTTACTGAATTGAATTACAAAATAATTTATTTAAAAATTCATTATAACTGAATGAATATGAATTTGTAAAACTAATTTCAAGTTGAAGGGGAACAAATCTTTAATTTTTTTCTTTGATTTCAGTTATGAATAAGTGTGGAATTTACATACAAATACTTTGGATCATTCGGATCTGAAGTTTTATTAAGTTGTTTTTTCAATGACAATCTTTACGATCGAAACAGATCCATTTAGTTCGGTTATATGGTATTTGTGGGTGCTTGGTTTCGTGTTTCAATGCATCTTCAGTTTGGATCAATGTGTTACCATTTGAATCAAGGTGTTTACACTTGAACAACACAGGTCAACGTGTTCGTGCTGTTGTAGATGTTGAAGATTCATTATTAACAAAATGGATTATGCTGGATGCGGATCCCTTATTAGGCGGTCCATAACTTTCGTAGTACGTCTTTGTTGGTAACAATATAATCCTAAGGTAATATTACTCTTTAATTTGATCCTTTCTTTGTAATAAGACAATTAGCTTTTGATTACCATTTAGTTTGAGATTGGATGCTCAGATACGATTAATCTCGATTGGCGTTTCAATGATATTTTTTTAAAAAAATAAAAATAAAAATAAAAAATCAAGTTGATGTGCCTTAGACCGGAAAATATAAATAAAGAATAGAAATTTTATGTTAAATCGACCGACCACATAAAAATGAAAAGAAATATAATAAATTAAATTATCCATTGCTCATGTCCTAAAATATAAAACTCTAAAAGAAAAAGAAAAAGAAAAAAAACGGAGGAAGAAGGCTCGCTCAACTGACTCCAATTAGGACCGAACTAAAAAAACAATCGCGACGTATTCTCCGTGTCTCTTCTCGCTTGCCTCGAAAGCGTTTGTCCGTGGCGATTATTTTCCCAACCAATCTGCCCTTCATGCGCCGATCAAATCAGGACAAACAAACACTTCCTCCTGATTTAAGCTTCTGAAACTTTAAGGTTAATCCCTCTTGCATTTAATTGCTTCAATTGAATGTTTACAGACATATTTCTGATGAACAATGTTGCTGCAAGATTGAGATTAGGTTATAGATTAGGAATCGTCTTATTAATTGTACGTGAAATCAATTTTATACTTTCAAAAAAATTGCTTCGCCAAGAACCCTCGTTGAATGATTAAAATTAGAATATGCTCCTGATGTGGGATTGGATTAATATGTGTGTGGTGATCTCTAGTAATGCCTATTAATTATTTGCTGCTATTTACTATGGTTATCGATGGTGAATTTGTTATTAGTTTTAGTCTGGTGCGTACACAGTAAAGTTGTAGTCTTGGGCTAAATTACTTTTTTGTTGTATTGCAAGCCAGTTTGCTGTAGAATTTGTGCTATTGAGAAGAAAATGTAGCTAGTAAGAATTGTGGATTGACGGTTTTAGTGCTATGCTGTTTTAGGTTCTATCTTCTTGACCGTTGATGACTGTTGATTCATCTCCTCCCATGAGTTCTGTTGTTTCGACATCTCGAGGGGTACTTCCATCCTCAGGTTATGGTTCTTACAGCTCATCTGTTTCCGGGCCTTCTGGTTCCTTTGATCATTCTGAACCGGAGTTGATTGACAATGAAGATGCAGAACTGCTCTCTGTATCATGGAATCAGGATTATGGTTGCTTTGCTGCTGGCACGAGTCGTGGTTTTCGTATTTATAATTGTGATCCATTCAAAGAGACCTTTAGACGTGATCTTAAAAGTGGGGGGTTTGGAATAGTGGAGATGCTCTTTCGATGCAACATCTTGGCTCTTGTTGGTGGTAAATCCAATTCTCATTACCCTCCTAATAAAGTTATTATCTGGGATGATCATCAAGGTCAGTGCATTGGTGAATTCTCATTTAGGTCCGAGGTCCGTGCTGTAAAACTTAGGCGTGATCGTGTTGTTGTTGTCCTTGAGCATAAGATATACGTGTATGATTTTATGGATCTGAAGCTTCTCCATCAAATAGAGACAGTGGCTAATCCCAGGGGGCTTTGCTGCCTCTCACAGCAGTTGAATACTTCTGTGCTGGCTTGCCCTGGACTTCGACGTGGACTAGTTCGTGTTGAACATTTTGGCTTAAACATGACCAAAACCATCAAAGCTCATGATTCCCAGTTAGCTTGCCTTACATTGACATTGGATGGCCTGTTGCTTGCAACTGCTAGCACCAAAGGCACTTTAGTAAGGATTTTCAATACAATGGATGGTACACAATTACAAGAGGTATTTTTCATGTACTTAATAATTTTTATCTGAACCTATTGGTTTTACAACCCTTATTTTATTCACATAAGCAGTTTAGTATCTTGTGAAATTCATGTTGCACATTGAAATTCTATGCATTGCCCTCACTTCAAGTGCCTTGAATTTTTCTGTCTTTGCCATCCAGTTTATTTGTTCACAGCACAATTGGGCTTTATAGTATACAGACATCTTTGTTATTACAAAGCTTACATTTTTGCTGTTACTTTTCTTTGTTTAGGTGCGCAGAGGAACTGATCGGGCAGACATTTATAGTATTGCTCTATCCCCTAATGTTCAGTGGTTGGCTGTGTCCAGCGACAAAAGGACTGTACATATATTTGGTCTTAGAGTACGCGTTTTTGGGGAAGACCTTCCAACTGATCAGAGTATTATTGATAGGAGTCCACACTTCCATCAAAGCCCTTCTTCTTCTATTGATGCTTTACTGACTCCTAGTACTGCTGCTAACCCTGGCTCATCATTGTCTTTTATGAAAGGTATAGTTATTCTTGGTTTATTTTGAAGATGCTTGACGAGTTTCAGTTCTATACATTTTCTTGATCAATGCATTTCTGGATGGATCTCATAAATTAACCGAAGTTCTGGTTTTCGAGAATATCAGGCATCTTTGTAGTCTATTTGAGCCTTAGAAAATCTATTTTTCAAGATGCATCGATATCTTACAATGCTAGACAGTTTCACAGCTCTTTTCAGTTTATATATTTCAATAAGAAAGATATTTAGTATTTCCCAGGCAGTGGATCATAATGTAATTCTGAGTTGTCAAAAATTTTCAGGGGTGTTGCCTAAATATTTCAGCTCTGAGTGGTCATTTGCACAGTTTCACTTATCAGAAACTACACAATTCATTACAGCATTTGGTTCCCAGAATAGTGTTCTCATTGTTGGCATGGACGGGAGGTACGCCTCACTGTGACTACCTTATCTAAGATATATAACTAGAATTCTAGTTTTTCAAATGAATGTTCATCATTTCTTTTACGCATTTTAATACACATTCTTGTATAGTGCGCCACTATATATGCCTCTTGCTGTTTGGATTGCTTAGAAAGAAAGATATGAACTTCATTTGACCTTGTCTCAGAAATATGTTTCCTCTAATCATTATGTGCTTCTTGGCTGTGTCAACAGTTTCTATAGGTGCAAGTTTGATCCAGTTAACGGAGGGCAGATGGTGCAGCAGGAATACTTCCGCTTTCTGAAAACTGAAACTAGGTCGAGATAGCATCCGCTAGCATGAAGAACAAGTTGATGCTTTCAAATCTTGAAGAACTTAATATAATTCGAAAGCTTAACCAACTGGGCTAGCCTACCTGTGGAATTTATTCCAAGCTAGAAATCAAGGGTTCGAATTCCGTAAGACTGCTAATTTGAATGGCATTGGCCCTAGTTTTGAAAAATAAATATTAGCTGTAATTGTGGTCCGTGCTGTTTATATTGTATCACTACTTTGTATATAATTGTAAGATGTACAGACAGAATAATGCAGAATTTTGCTCAGGCAGTGTAAATTATAAGAAGATTATATCTGGTGTTATTTCATGCTGTCCTTGAATCAGCACTGAAAGATAATAAAATGCTATTTCTTGTTGTATGTTTCTGTCAAATGAGTCGGTTCTTGCCTTAATGTAATTTGAGACAACTTGGAACATGTGATTTTTGTAAAGTTGGGGGGCTATTACTCACTGACCAATGTTTATATGAGTTTATATGGCATCATCTCTCTACAAGACTGCAAGTTGCAGTATATGTAATTTACACTTAAAGACAACAAGAAAATGAAACAAAAAGAGCTCTTCTGTCATTATATAAGAAAGCTTTATTTCTGTTCTAGAGCCCATGTTGCAGTTTCTTCTGTGTATATGCTTTTACAGCTTAGGTCTCACAGTCTTTTGATCGTCGAAAATGATCACCGCCTTCCCGATTGCTTTCCTATCTTTAAGAGCCAAAAATGCCAGGTTTGCCTGTCAAAAGGACCACATTACACATTAAACAGAAATTACTTTTAGATTCTGAAGAGTGAAATAAAAGACAAGGGTAAAAAGGGAGGGATTCTCACTTGCGGGAGGCTGAAAGCATGAGAAAGGTTGATTGTGAGCTTTCCTTTTGCCAACCACGAGAGTAACTCCTTCAGAGAATCTTCAAGAACAGCTGGTCGATGAATTCTGTAGCTTCCCCAATAGAGTCCATGAACTGTCCAATTCTGGAACACAACATGCACAGGCATCAATAAACAAGCTTCAATGTTCTCAAAATTTTATGCAAAAAAACTAGGAAGAGCACGTGTAGCAAAACATCATGTTCTCTGAATAGAACATCAGCTTTAATGTACGAGAAAATCAAGTACATAAAGTCTAGTTCAGCGAGACAAGATTTGCAAATTTCCAGAAACCCACAAGCAGGTCTTAGTGGTACCTTAACAAGGGCGATATTGGCTGGAATCACGGGCACTTCCCCACTTGCAAAGCCTATAATCAAAATTTGAGCTCCCCAATTGAGCAACTTCAAGGATTCCTTCATAACCTTACCTCCAACCGGATCATACACAACATCAACTCCTTTTAGCTTTTTTGCCTTGAGGTAACCCTTCACACTGTCTATAACACTTGCTTTATTCAAGTCAACAGCATAATCAACGCCCATATTCTTCAAAAGCTGCACCTTCTCATCTCCCCTAACACATAAATCATCACAACCAATTACAGATCACAGAAAGTTGGGACAATAAAGACACCGAGTCCAGTCAGGGTAAAGATAGGTCACCTGGCAACAGCAATAACAATGGCACCACATATTTTTCCAATTTGTACAGCTGCAAGACCAACACCTCCAGCAGCACCAAGAACCAACAATACCTATTACTATTTCTGTTACATTTGATTTGTGTATAACAGTAACAAAATGATTGCCACAATCGAGAGCTACTCTACATCCCTGAATAAGTCTTTCATTTTCAAGTATAACTTGCCCGATAAGTGTCTTTTTCAAACTTGTTATCAAAAACAATACTGCATATTCAATTTTAAACATCCTTTTAACTCTACATCCATGAATAAGCCTTTCATTGCCTGAGCATACTCTTCCCAAAACAATTCTACATTCTCAATTCTAAACTTCCTTTTAACTCTACCCAAAAAGTCTCAGTAAATTATAGATATACACCTCCCTTCCTGGCTCAAGTCACAATTTATATGTGCAACAACTCAAAAGTACTCAACTTTAATCAAAGATTCAGTGATACATGAGTGAAAATATTACTCTGCTAATATTATAACATGGGATCATATTAGATTGTAACTTGTAACTTGTAATTTATTTCTGAATATCATCACATAGAATATTATCATGTGCAAAAAGAGGGTGAGAAACTATTTTTTACCTGATTAGGCTGTAATCGAGCTCTGTGCACCAGAGCCACATGGGAGGTTCCATACGCCACAGGAAGTGCACCCGCAGCCACTAGATCACACTCCTCAGGCACAGCAAACCTTTAAATTCCCAACAACAATAAATCATACTTTAACCTTCCAAGTTTCAACCTAAAAAATGAAGGGGTAAAAAAATACAATTTCAAGAGAGCGAACAAAAAGAAAACTTACAGCTCGGATTCATCGGCGACAACGAATTGAGCAAAGCTGCCAAGAGCGGCGAGAGAGCAGACGCGATCACCGACTTTGAACTTGGTAACTTTGGGGCCAACGGAATCGACGACGCCGGAGTAGTCCGAACCCGGAATGAAGGGCAACTGGGGCTTCTCCTGGTACTTTCCGAGAATCTGGAGGTAGTTTGCGTAGTTCAAGCTGGTGGCTTTTACCCGGACCCGGACGGCGGTTGGCGAACGGAGCTCCGGCACCGGGTGTGCGGTTGCGAGGGTGAATGGGGCGTCGGGGTGGCTTAACGGAACCGTCGGATCGCCGAGCTTTTTGCAGACTAGAGCTTCCATTTCTCCGTGTTTGGGTGATACCGATGGAATTGATGAAGTTCTAATTTCGGGTGTTCTTGGTTTTGTCACGGACTGATTTACGTATGAACAAAATTAATGTCAAACAGATGTACTCTTGGTCCGTTGATTCTTAAAATGGAAAGAAGAGAGTGTAAATCTTATTAATCAAATGATCATGCCTTTGCAAGTAAACAGTCTAGTTTTTCCATTACTAAAAAATAGGGATAATGTGGTAAAATGGTGTTTCGGATTGGAATTACTCTTAGACAGCAAGATTGAATGACTAAATTGCTTATCTAATCTCTTTGTATTAATTCATATATATATATATATGTATATATATATATATATACTAGCATTGTCAGGTCGCACAAGCTTTGCCCAAAAAACAATATATAAATAAATAATACACGTAATATATGAGAAAATTAATATATTAAAAATAAGTAATTTTTTTAAGGTAAAAATCACCATTGGTGGTAGGAAACTTGTTTATGGGTTCCCAAGCCCAAAAAGACCATATAATTAATGGTAATTATACAGACCCAGAGAGGGGGAGTCCCCCTGATGCATGAAAATTGCATCCAAAATAAAAGAGCAAAAAACAAAAGCTCTAAGAGTTTCTCACTATCAGAAAGTCCAATACAAAGAAATAATCCCTAGACCAACCAAGCTTATTAGCGAATCCGAAGAGACACAAAGCAGCCGAGGAGGGAGTGAAAATCCATTGAAGACTGGAGTAATGATAAGAGTATGGTTCTGGTAGTTTGTTGCTATAGTGTATTCCTTCGCATCTCCTGGAGCATCATCCATCAGTGTTCAAAAGCTGCATTTAGCTGTCTTCATCAGTTCTGCAAAGGAATATAGTGAAAATTAGTAGCATCCATTCTGATTCAACCTAAGAGTAGGGAGTTGGAGTCTATCCAACTGGATGAGCCCCTTGACTTTGTGAGGAATGAGCCTCGGCTGATATATTGTGTTAGACAACTCTGAGAGAGCTATTTTAGACAGTTCATCAGCCAGTTGATTACCTTCCCTCAGCACATGGACTAAATGAAATGAGGAAAATTGTGTGTGCAGTTGTTCAACATAATCAAAAAGGTTCCAAGGAGCAAGGGAAGGATTTTTAATCATATTAATGGCATTGAGACAATCCGATTCAACAGTAGTCACAATAGGGAAAAAGGATTCAGGAATTAGAAAACCTTTGTGAATAGCTGTGAGTTCGTCATGCAAAGCAGACATGGCAGTAACATAGAAAGTATTTCCCTGGATACAGTTAGCAAAACTATTTCTAGTGATGACCCCTATACCTGTGTCCCTATTAAATTTGTTCCAAGCAGCATCAACATTAATTTTTAATCCCTTTTCTGGAAAAGACCAAGTAATGGGAGTAGTTGTTGGACTGGGAATGGCTCTGAAAGAGGTGGCTGGAAAACCTTATTGATTCTAACTGGCCTTACTAAAAAAATGTTAAAAATCAATTTTTTAACTTTTTTAAAGAGTATGTCTGGGCATGAAGAGATGTTATCATAAAGGAACTTATTTCTAGCTTTCCATATAAACCAACACAAATAGCATGAGTAGATAATAATCAAGTTGGAATGTATGTTAGAAAATCCTTCATATGTCCAGTATACTGATAGTCTCTCCCATAGAGTTCGGAAAGACCTATCTGGGAGTCCTAGAGCACAGTTAAAAGCTTTCCAGACCAGTTTAGCAAAACTGCAGTCATTGAAAAATGGTTTAAACTGTCCAAATTGTCACAAAAACAGCATTTTGAAGGCAAGTAGTAGCCAAAACAAGTAATGACATCATCAAAAGACAGCAATGAATTGACTAGTTTCCAGATAAAAACCGAAACTTTTTTCTGAATTCTAGAATTCCAAATTTTAGAGAGAGAACGGATATCACCTTGATTGGGTCTAATGAGTTTATAAGCAGATCTAAAGGTGAAATTACCCCTTGGATCTGGTTTCCATATGAGTCTATCTGGTCTGTGGCTGTGTAAAACTAGTTCCTGCAGAAGAAAGCAGATTTCAGGCTGCAATAATGGAGAAATGGATGGAAAATAAATGTTTTTGTGCACCTGGAAGTCTCTGACTGGGGATACTTGTGTTTGCAGGTTCTATCAAATCCATCAGAGGACCAAAACCAGTCCACTTGGAAGTCCAAAAATTACACTCTCCCTTGCCATGAATTACCCTGGAATTTTGTTCAGCTGTGGCATTAACAGTTACAATTCTCTTCCAGTTTTGAGAAAATCGCTAGACTTCTAGTAAAGGCCTCTGTAAAAATGTTAAACAAAAAGGGTGATAAAGGATCACCTTGTTTTATGCCCCTAGTAGGCTGAAAAAATCCTACTGGATTCCCATTTATAAGAATGGAAAACCAAGCATGAGAAATATTTTTCATGATGCAATGCACAAATTTTCCATGCATACCAAACTTAAGTAAAATACTATTTAAAAAGGACCATCTCCCTCTATCAAAAGCCTTTTGAAGGTCCAATTTAAGTATACAGTTTGGGTCTTTGTTCCTCCTATCTAAGAATCTGACCATCTCTTGTAGATAAATAACATTATCTGAGATATCTCTTCCTTTCATGAAGGCAGTTTGATGTGGTGAGATAAGTTTATGCATAATAGGCTTAAGTCTTTCCATAAGAATTTTTGAAAAATTTTTATTTGTAACATTAGAAAGACTTATAGGCCTGTAATCACCAAAAGTATCAGGGGTAGGATTTTTAGGGATTACTGTGATCCAAGTACTTGCTATACCCCTAGGCAAAGAAGAGCTAGATAAAAAATCATTTGATGCATTTAGTAGATCATGACATGTAAAATTCCATGATTTGATGAAAAATTGAGCAGTGTAACCATCTGGTCCTGGACTGCTATTTTTCTTCAAACTGAAAACAATATTTTTAAGCTCAGTCATGTCAACAGTTCTAAGCAGTGCATCATTATCTTCATCAGTAATAATTTTTGGTATCTGACTAAGAAAATTGGAGTAAAATTGACCATCCTCATGTTCAAATTCCTCAGTGAGCAGGGTGGAATAGAAGTGAATGGCTTCTGCCTCTATTTTTGATCTTAGAGATTAGTAATTTACCTCTTTTTCCCTTGACAGTGTTATAAAAATAACTGGTATTTTCATCACCACTTTTAAGCCAGTTGACCTTAGATTTCTGTTTCCAGAACTTACTTTTTTCCTTAATAGCTCTCTGTAAAGTCAGACTAGCTTCATTTAATTTAGCAAGTTCCAGATCAGATGGGTCAAGATCATAGATGATTTCTTGAGCATTAAGTGTAGCTTCAGCTTTTAAAACATTATCATCTATATTACCAAAGACAATTTTGTTCCACAACTTTAAATGTTTTTTCAGAATTTGTAGTTTAAGACTAAAAGCTAACATTCCAGAAGCAGGTACAGGTGTATTCCAGATATTACCAATCAAATCATGAAATTCAGGTCTACTATACCACATGTTCTGAAATCTAAATGGTCTAGGAGTTGACCTAACAGAGTTACTAATGGTGAGAAATAGAGGATTGTGATCAGAACATGAACATGAACAGAAGATGCAGTGAAAATAGATGACCATGATGAAGTACATAACCCTCTATCTAACCTTTGGAAGGTAGGGTTTCTTAGAGTGCTAATGACTATAGGCCCATTGCCTGCTGCTTTGTGGTTTATAAGATGGTGACAAAAATTCTATCTACCAGAATTGGGCAAGTCACTACTGCAAACATACCCCTTTTAAGGCGGGTATTTTGGCCTCTCACTGCGGTTTTCGGGCACCGCCAGCGGGGGGCCGTAAATGCCTCGCCAAATTACGGCGGTTTTTTAACCGCCGTGAATGAAGTTCCTGTATAGGAACTAGTAAAAGCAGCTCCAAAAAAATCCGAGTTTTCAGATTCCAGATCCACTTCCGGCATGTTTATCGTGTTCTTCAATATTCATCGTGTTTTCAATCTTCACCACCAATATTAATGCCTACAAATCAAAACCCATTCAATCTCAAGAACAAATCGACTCATCAACACAACAATTTCAAGAACAAATCAACATTCATTCAATAACTACACAATCTCAAGAACATATCAACTCATCAACAAAACTATCTCAAAAATAAATCAACACCCATTCATCAACTACACAATCTCAATAACAAATCAACACTCATTCATCATCTACAAAAATCCCAAGAACAAATCAACATCAATCGAAAAAACAAATGCAAATTAAAACTAAAATCAATAATAATTACCAAGAAATTCCAATCGGCCCGAGAGGAGATCGAACCCACGGTTGGGAGATATGGAGAATGTAATTCGTTGAAGATTTGGGTACAAAGATTTGAGATTTTGGTGGAGAACAGAAGAAAGAGAGGTTTTAGATTGAGAGATGAGTGAAAATAAGGGAGATTGAGATTTTAGATCTCAAATCGTTGGAGATAAGGTTGGGACACGCGATTTTCTATAGTTCCGGGTATCGGAACTACTCTCGTCTCAACCAAAACAAGCTAGTTCGTCCGTCGGAACTCATTTTGAACATGTAATTTAATAAGTTCCATATTCGGTCTATCGTTCAGTGGCGCTTACTCCTATCACACACGATTTTCTTTTTTCTTAGTTGAATTTTGTTTTCTTTTTAAATCAATTTCACATGTTCCGGTAACGGAACTGAGATCTCTTATGGCGGCTCCTCCGAAACCGCCATAAATCAAACGCCGTGAATTCAAAACCGCCGTGGTAAGTTTTTGAACCGCCTTAATGATTAGTATGAACCGTCGTGTAAAATTTTATATGAGTTCCAACGTCGGAACTCGATCAAGTTACGGCGGTTTCACAATAACTGCCGTAAATTGGCACCGTAAATGCCCCATCCTGCAGTAGTGAGTGCTTAGTAATCAGGGGGCCTTTGTGAAGGGTAGAAGCATAACCCATAATACTCTGCAACATAACCCATAGTACTCTGCTCACACAGGAGCTCCTCAACAAGTATAACTCCCCTACCATGTAAGATAGAGGACTCCCTCTCTCCTTTACTGTTTGTTTTGTGTATGGAGTACTTGAGCAGGATGTTGAAAAAATGGTGTTAGCTGAAACTTATTGACTATCATCAGAGATGTCAAGTCTGTGGGATTCTTAGTCTACTCTTTGCTGATGACCTGCTGATTTTTTGTGGTGCTAATAGGAAATCTATTGAGGGTGACCGGTCCATTAATCTTGATGAGTTTAAAGGGATAACTGGATTGGCTGTAAATGACAGGAAATCCTGTCTTTTTTTCTAGAATGGAATAAGTAGATAAGTTGTTGTTAGCTGAGATATTGAAGATGAAACCAGGTACTTTCCCAGTCCAGTATTTGGGCCTTCCACTCTCTCCCAAGAGATGGTCCAGCACTGATTGTGAAAAACTGATAGAAAAGATGACAATCAAGCTTAAAACTTGGAGTTCTAGGAACTTGAGTTATGCAGGGAAACTACAGGTGGTTAACACGGTTTTACTGAGCATTGGGAGCTACTGGACAAGTATTTTTCAAGTTCCAGAGAGTGTGCATAAAACTATAGTTGAGCCGTGTAGGGATTACATTTGGGGGAGAGAGAAAGGGGAAAGAGGTTTCACAGCTGTGGGGTGGCCTTCCATGTGTGTTGCAAAGTTTGTTGGGGGTTGGGGTATTAGAGACCCAACTACTTGGAACAAAGTTGCACTCTGTAAGCTCCTTTGGGATGTTCATAACAAGCAGGACATATTGTGGATTCAATGGGCATTGTACAGCAACCACATATCATAGCTGGAGTTGGAAGGTTCTTATGAAGATCAAGAAAAAAATGTTTTCTGCCTTGCAGAGTTGTGTGACAGCTACATGTGGTTTTAGCACTAGAAAGACGTATGATTTGTTGAAGAACATAAGGAAGAGGGGCCTTAGTGCTAAGCTGATATGGCACACTGTTATTCTTCCAAGGCATATGGTGTTTCTTTGGATGCTGTTCCATGCAAGGTTAGCAACTGTTGCTAGACTGCAGGGCTTTAATATCCTTGGGCCTCAACCTCCATGTTGTCTATGTCATTTACATGTTAAGAGTGCCAACCATCTATTTGCTCAATGCAGTTTTGGTAGGCAACTGATGGTAAATTTGGAGATGGTTCAGAATATGAGAGAACTTAAGAAACTGATGGAGCAAATGCTGAAGAGAAAGCAAATGAAAAAGTTGATGTTGTTCTCTACTTTACTGTATGCAGTTTGGACGGAGCGAAATCGAAGGATTTTTGAAGGCCACAAACTAGAGTTGGAAGTACTAGGGGCAGGGATAGCAGCAGAATGCCAAAGCAGGAGTTAGTTGTTTTTCCTTTCTAGTTATACAAGTGTGTTTGGGTTGATGTGATTAAATAGCTACTGGTTAGGCTTTGAGAGATGACCTAAATTTTGCTGTAATGTGTTTGATGATTTTAATGACAAAACTTTTCCATCAAAAAACAAAATGAGTTCATGACCTAAAAAGAAAAACAAAATCCTAGAAAAAAAAAAGTCTGATGCAAATGCAGATCAAACCCCAAGGACTATCTTTTTTGCCACAAAAAAATGAACCTCCAAAGTTTAAATAATCCAAAAATTGTAATGAGAGTACCATTACTTTTCCAATCAGGAGGAAGAAATTAAAGTAGATCGAAGAAGAAGCATCGATAGCGATTAATAACATTTATGAATGAAGATTTGATGCAAACTGAAGAAGTGCCCTGGTAGGTACTTTCATATTGTCTGAGAAAGGAAACAATAGGACGGAGCTCAAGAGATTCTTTTATTTCCTCAGTCAGAACAATATCGTGCAAAATGAGGGTGTTTCGTAAGATTTGAGACACATAAATGATAAATGTTATAACGATTTGATACGTTTGCATACTCACATACATTATCTTCAGATTCTTTTAGCTGTGCAGTGGTGAAGTTGATGAGGTTCTCTGCATCTTGCCTAAAGATAGAAATTGTAATAGTTGAATAATATATTCAACTACAAAATAAGTAATGCCTTAATAGATTTTGATTTTTTAGATGACCATGTTGTATATGTGGGGATCGGTTTCTTTATCCGGCAATTCAGCACACACTATTTTGTCAAATTCTTCTAGGCTATACATATTATGTTGATTCTTTAGTAATAGAAGAAAGTGTGCATGAGGTAGCCTTCACTTTTGGTATTCTAAGGTGTAAGTGTATGCGGCTACTTCGCCAAATATTTGCTTCGTAAGGATATCATCTTTGAGCTCTTCTAATTTTGAATGGAAAACTCGAAGTTCTAAGTCGGGTCTGTTATGACATTCTTCGTTTGGCATTAGGTGTTGTTTTATTTCTGGCCAATTTGGATTGCATGTCATTGTCAAGAATAAATCTGGTTTCCCATATTTTTGGACTAACGTCATTGCATCAATATATTTTCTTCTCATATTTCTAGGCCCTCCTATAAAACCTGCAAGCAATACTGTTTTCTATCCAATTTTGGAAGGTTGTGTTTCTCCGGCTCCCACTGAGTCAACTATACCTTGTAAAAATTCTTTTCTTATTTCTTCTTGTTGTTTTCTTTAGGTATTTGATTTTCAATTTTAATGTATTGGTCTACTATATATTGTTGAAATAGACGCCCAAAGTTTAAAATGAATGATTCATCGTTTGGCCTGATTTGCAGCTTATAAGCATAATATTCTCTAGCAGAGACAAAGTTAGGATCCTCAGTTGTAGCTTCCGAAACTGGATTTATTTTACAGATACGAAATTGATTTTAAACTTTGGAAAAAATGAATAAAGTTGGTGAATATAATAATGGATATATAGTAATTAGTTGGGGCACATGCCATCATGTTCAGCTTGAAGGAGTTCATCAACATTAGAAGCACTCACATCTAAAAAATAAAAATTAAATTTACCATAATGCATGTACTCCAAAGTTAGTGAAGTGGTAAAGGGCCAAAGTCATCCAAAATAATATTTGTTGTGCCATACAATACACTTTAGTCTAATTTTTATACTAGATCTGCTTTATTTGAAAATAATCTATGAAAATTTTGTTTTAAACATATAATTATATTATTTTAAACTCACCAAATTCCGTATTTTCAAAACATTTACTCCCTGAAATGACGACCACAAGCTGTTAATTTTTTTATTATTATCGTTTTATATGTGATTTTTTAGATGTTCCCGGGTCTTTGATAATGCATGCATTTTTTGCTGAATTTCAAATTTTGTGAAAGCTATTAATAATAAGTGTTACACAAACCTTTAATTATTATTTATGCAAAGGTTCCTTTCATATCCGAAGGGTCCTCCAACCATCAAACTGAACCATTTACTCCCTTGAATTTTCAGGTACGTTTTTTTAATTATTCATTCCGAGAAATGATGGCCAATGTTGTCTACTTATTCAGCATTGGTAGCAATGACTATCTTAGTCCTTCAGTATCATTGAACCCAAATTCTTCACAATAGTACATTGAAATGGTGGTTGGCAACATTACTTGTGCATTGGAGGTAAGGAACGTTAGAAACCAATTAAAAATAAATTTCATTTTCATTTATGAATGATTGGTTAATGTTTCAATTTAGATCTTTTGCATAATGGATAAATTTAAAATAAAATAATAGGACATGATACATTAATCTATACAATCATTATCTATATACACATCAATCAGACTATAAAATGTAGTGCAGTTGCCTGAAAGAGTACCACCAGTAGTCCCAACTCCGGTCGGACCGGCCCTAGTAGAAACTCGACTGGAGCGTGCAATAGAACCTTTGGAATGCCCTGTGAGGAACAAGGAAATCAACAAGCGTCAGGCAGATGGACTAACAGAATGGATTTTAGAAGGTGCAATTAATGAAAATGGGGTTGAAAATCCTATTCTGCGGAAGGTTTGCCGACTGGTACCAAATGACCGGGACCCAAAGAAATGGAAAGAATCTATCAAACCCTGAGTCATATACTATTTCAAGTTCAAAAAGTCCAGAAACAGTCAAAGGAATGGACATGCGAGTTGACGAGATTCATTCACTGTGGTCTTATCTTATGGAGAACATAATTATTCCTAAAGATGATAATGAGAATATTGAAGACTTGTACAACACTTGAAGAGCTCTATTGGTTACTCACTCACCATGTAGTTTACTACTTATTGACCAGGTGCCTAACCTGTATAGGCATTTTAGCATTTACTAATACTTTTGGTAACAAGGGTGTAGTCTAGTACATTTCTTGACAATGTGCCCTAATTCTATATGGCCATTAGCTACTACTTTTCAACTACATTTTCTGTTACATATCAGGTTGGTAACAAGGATGCAATCTACTACTTTTCTTGTTTTGGATTGCTTATTACTGGATTGCTTGTTACTGGATTACTAATAATAATAATCCTACTATGGTTTTCTTGTTATTAAAGTACTAATACTTGCACTTGTTGCACAAATCACACACAAATCTAACCTTTTTAAACAAATATATTCAAATCACCCCAAAATTTAACATTTTTAAACAAATCTATTCATATCACCGCAAAATCTAACCCTTTTAAACAAATATATGGGCCACCACTGGGTCCACTACTGTTGATGAAGTTCTAATTTCGGAGTAAATGTCAATTGTAGATTACTTCCTTCTTTCCAAATTTTTAGAAAATAAATTTATCATAAATAAAAATTAATTCACACCATGAACATGGTTAAGATTAATTTTTTTTCCTACTTGTAGTTCAATTATCAAGTAATAGTTTGGTGACATGTAGCATTTTTTGTCTTATTTTTTTGACATATAAGTAATAGTTTTGTTGACATGTAATTTGGTTATCCATGTAATAGACTTAGTCGAATTATTTCACTTATGGTTATTGATGTCGGGAATTTTCTCATTAATTGATATGAACTTATTTCAAAATAAAATAAAATGGTTTTGTAATATTGACACTCACATTTTGACTCTTTTTTTTTTTGGAAGAGCAAATGAGTGGAAGACATTGTATTAGGAGATGGGCAAATAAGCTTATTTTCAACCACGAAACTTATTTTTCAATCTCTAACCGGATTTTTGTATATACAGATTACTTTATGAATCTCCGACCATTTCAGGATGCAAATAACTGGTCGAAGCAATCTTCTGATGCTCCCCATGTTCGATCAGTCCTAAGACTGCTGGAAACATGTAGTAGAGTCTTCTTTGATGTTGGAATCAGGAACAGTTCGTCAACGCTAGGAGTGGTAGTTCTTAGTGAAGCGACGGCTTTGTTAAGGGATTAGCGGATAAAACAACAAGAGTTACAGATGCAACATGTGCTCAAGGTCTTGCTCTCAAGAAAGCTATTCTCTTGGCGTCCAGATTAGCTATCTCGAATCCAATCTTCATTAAAGACTCGTTCCTTGGGCATTGTTTGCATGGTTCGAGGGGAACATGAGATATCACACGTTGCATGGAGGTGGTGTCGCGGATCAGAATTTTGCTACAAGAGAGTATGGTTATAGGCTTATAACATGCCTTACTGACCCGGAAAATAATAATATGTTGGTTATTCACAAGTAATTTTGCAAAATCTTGTAATCTAACTATGGAGGATTAGAATAGTCCACCATCTATTTTCTCAGACCGACTTTTTCTAGTACCTTAAAATGATACTCCCTCCGTCCCGCCCAAAACGTCTTACTTTCCATTTTAGTCCGTCCCAACCAAAGTGTCTTACTTCTATTATTTCCTATTTTGGCAAAAAATATAAAGCAAAATTCCTAAATTACCCTTAAGATATTTCACTATTTATAAGTATTGCCATTAGTTAAATTTGACTAAAATTAGATGATTAACTATAACGTGGGCATAATCAAACTTAATAAACCCAATTTGACTAATTAATCCAACACTACCTAAAATATCTCACCCAACCAACCATGTCCAGCTTTTGAAATTCCTAGAGTAATTTCTTTGTCCTTATCCAATAATTCCTCTCCCCTATCTCATTATTAATTCCGATGGGGGAATCCACCGTCAAACCAATTTCGACGGACTCTAAGTCAACCCAGCCAGGAAGCATGGATGACTCCGACTCAACTCAGCCAGCAAGTCTGGCGGACTCCGATTCAACTCAACGGGCAAGCCCGACAGACTCCAATTCAACTCAACAGGCAAAACCGACAGACTCCGATTCAACTCAACAGGCAAGCCCGACAGACTCCGATTCAACTCAACCAGCAAGCCCAACGAACTCCGGCTCAATCCATTATGGGAAGGTGCACTGTCGCTCAATTCAGCCAGAGACCGATGTTTGGTCGACTAATTTGCAAGGCTGTCAATTTGGTTCGTTTGAAAAAATAATCGATTCAGACAATGAACGATTGCCCAAAGTTGTTGTAGTGGGTTCTGATGTAGAAGAATACCTAGGTCTTGTTACTGGAAAGTTTCATCCGTTGGACTTAGTTCTTGATTCTGAAGCATATCATGCAACGAAGAGATTGTGCAAAGCTGGAGTGGGATATGATCCGGCAGAAAGCCCCATGTATGCCCCAAATTATGTTGGTATGATCCTCAAAATTTTAACCTTTTTATGTTGGTTTTGTAACATTTGTTTTAATTTCAATTATATATGAAAATATACTCGATCTGTATATTAATTGGTTGCTTGATTGAGTGATGTAGAGATTCCGTATCAATTTGAAATATTAGCAAAGGTCCAGATCGATTTGGATGAGTTTGGACAGTTTGGACAGTTTGGGGGTTTTTTATTTTTGATTCCAAAGTTTATGAGTCTTTTCAAAAAATATATCTTGTGATGTTATTTTTCTTCCCGTGATGAACAGAAGAAGATGTTGATGTTGTGTCCCAGACGAAGTCGGATGGCAAAGGTTCATTAAATGAAGTAAGAGTACATTGAAAGTGGAGTTCAATGTTAGGAATTGTAATGATATATTTTTGTGTGTCAAGTATTTGAGCTGTTTGTTGAATAAATTTTACAGATTCATATTAGTAGTTAGGAATCTCAACTTGATGAAAAGAATAAGTGGATCAAGTATTTGGTTGGTGAAAATCAGATACTATCTATGCATGTTTGTTGTTGTTTTAATTGTATTTTTAATAAATTAATAAAGCTGCAAAACCTTTACCAATTCGATTGAGCATCTGTTTAGATAACATGCTTTTGATTCCCTTGCTCATCTTATCATTTCACTACAGCTGCAATCAAAGGACAGTGAGAATGAGATGCTACAAAAACGGTTAAATGAACTGGTAATTCAACATTCATATATATCCCTTGCATTAAATAATGTGAAATTAGTTACTCCCTCTGGACCACTTGGATCTGCAGAAAGAGAAAACTGAACTTATTTTTTCGTTCATGCAAAATTACTATTTTACCCTTATAAATCATACTTTATTACTCCGCCACCCACCGCCATTCAGCCACCCACTTGCGGAACAATCGGTTGAAGAAAACTAATCCTATCAAATCCAATCCTTTCCATTCCAATCCAAGTCGAATCAAATCAAATCTCTTCCATTCTAATCCAATCCAAATCCAATCAAAAACAAAATATTTTGAGGTGCAGATGAAGAACTGAGATCTGTTAGTGTTGAGGCGCGTTGGCTGTGGACAAAATCTCGGCCCCGGTGTGCTCCCTTAGTTCTCGTCCTTGAACTTGTTGCCGTAGATCGACTCGCCGCGAAATCACCTCCCTTTCTCATGAACAGATCACGTGCAAGGGGAGATGGGCTTGCCAAAAATCATGGCTTCCAAGGGGAGAATGGGTTTTTTGTTTTGGGGTTTGATTTGATGTGAGAAATCTGAACAAATTGGGGTTGCTACGGTTGGAATTTGGTGTTGATAATAATAAACATGTGGTGGAAAAAGTTTGCAGAGAAGAAGGTGGAAGATAAAAGGGAAGTGAATTTTATATAATGAGAAAGAGAGGGGCAGTGATGTCTTTTATCATATTAAATGTTTCCTGAAATGGTAAGAGTGCAGATTCAACCGGGACAACCTAAAGAGGAAAGAATGCAGATATAGCTGGTACGGAGGGAGTATATGTTTTGATATCCATAATGCAATTTTAGATTTTGGATTCTTCAAGAACAAAAAATAATACCTTCACTCCAAAGAGCTAAGAAAGACGCTGCTATGGAAAAGGATGCAGCCGTTGTTTCTTTGGTACTCTGATTTGAATATAATATAAGACACTTAAATTTGCTTTATATTGCTTCTTTTACATCCATCAACACGTTTCCTATGTATTTGTACAGCTTCTCAACATGAAGAAACATATACATGCTGCAGAGGAAGAACGATGTAAAGTATGGCTCCAAAAGCGCTTAACAGAAGTTCATCCTCGAACGTTGATACAAATAGATAAGGTCAAACATCTGAATTTTGTATGTTTTCAAGTTATTAGTGCTCTCGGAATGTCAATTTTTTATCTTTACGAATGTTTTTTGCAGTTCTGCTTAGGAAAAGATACTAGAAATGTGAGACCGATTTGAAAATGTAGGAATTAAACGGTGTCTGGGGTTATTTGCTTGTACGATAACCTCTATTCCTTTTATTTATATGTATTGTGAAAGCATGAAATGGACGTAATGCCCAATTTTGTTCAAAGTCATATTTGATGGTTTGTTTAACTTGTGGTGCATTGAAATTTGAGCTGCAGATAGTAGTAAATGAAACATGTCTCAAAACTTAATATGGCAGATTTTCATTCATTTCTGAATCCGCATTTTACAAAAGTTGCAGCATAAACATGGACCCTAGTCATAACATGTTTACAAAAGCCACCAAAAGCATGCAACACTAACATTTTACAAAAGTTTTACAAACTTTTCAAACTAACCAACAGTTGGATTTGCCGAGGTTGAGGCCACACCAATGTTTAAATCTGTCATGAGCTTTATGATCCTCTCAGTTTTGTTGTGCATAATCAGAAACTCTATTGTTTCCTTCACCAATGTTGTGTCCACACTTAGGTCATAAGGTAGTAACCCCGTCCGAGCTAGGGCATTTTTGCCCAAGTGAGGAAGACGGAAGCGATTGCTCCCTTTTGCTTTCATTATCTCAGTCATGACAGCTTGTAGTGAGAGGAATACTTTGTTAATTGTCTCGGGCTTGAGCTCATTAAAAGCTGTGAAAACATTGCCAACTAGTTCATCAATAGTCTTGCATGCCTTTTCTTGTTGTAGACTTTGTATAGAGCGAAAGAACCCCAAATCTAAAATGTTTAAGTCCGGGGAGTTAGATGGCTGCAAGTTGAACATGATTTGAAACTCATCTGAATTTGCAGCAAGCATGAAATCTCTGTCATTGTTGAGGACGTGAGATGATGCATTGTCTTGCTGAATCAAGATTCTTTTTGATGAACCTGCTGGCCATTTTTCCTTTATTGCTGGAATGATTTTATCAATCAATATGCCTCTCAACTCATCTCGTCCAACACTTGTTTTTGCCTTTGTCTCCCAAGTATGTCTTGGCCTATTCAGACTCTTTCTTTGTGCTTTGACTCTATCTATCAACGGAAAGATTGAGATCTTTCCGTTAAAGATAACATCTCCATTAGGAGCAATGATAGGCCTAGCCACAGCACACACAAACATAACTTTTGGAATATGACTTTAATGTTGACATGTTCTGTATGAATCATCCTCTTCGGGTAACAAAATGTAACGAGCATATTCTTCCGACAAATAAAACCATTTTTCATCAATGTGTACAACATTATGCATGCTTTTGAATCTAGCTGTGGAGTTGTGTCTTTCATAGATTAGTTTTGAACAAGCAAACTCAACTCTTTTCACCTTGTTATCTTCTCTCAAGAAAGGCTTTATTGCACTAGTATGATTGCGAAGTGTACCTTTCTTGTTAAGTCTATGAACTGTACTTTTGCTCATATTCATTTGAGAGGATGCTCTTCTACAAGTTTTTCGAAGTGAGAGTGGAATCGACCGAAAAACTTCCTTGTCTAATACCTTCATTCCATGTCCTTGCATCCCGGGTTTTTTACTTTTGACATTGACTGCTTCTCCTCTTCCTATTTGCTCTTTGGTTGTACTCCAAATTCTTATGACTTGCCTTAATGATATGCTCCACTTTGCTGCAGCTTCAACGGCTTTGCCTCGACCAATTTGCCATTATTTTGGGAGCACATGAGGAATTGAGCCAAGGCATCCCTCTCCTCATCTGTAAGATTTTTGTTTCTCATGGTGTCAACTGAACCTCGAAGTTTGACATATTTGTTGGAATTTGGAATGATGGAGTAGAAGTAGATGTATTTCCCTGTGGATGAATCTGAATTTTGGCTCCAGAAAGTGAGAAGAAGGTGGACGTCCCAGCCACAACTTTTTGGATGTATGGAGTAGAAAAAGTACTGTTCATATTATCATATTATTAAATTTCTGAACTCCCTCCATTTTTTGGACCAAATTCGGTACTGTACCATTATTTTGGAGGGAAAGGTTATTGAATTCTCTCCACTTTTGTCCAGCAAATTTAGTTGACCAAAGCCAAAAGGTTTGGGGTCATTTGTAGTCTTTTGCCTCACGGCCCTACAGCCACCTCAGCTTTCCTTTAATAATTGAGGTCTCAGCCCCTTTGGCTGGGACGGAGGGAGTATAATATAATGCATCTTAATAAAAATACTTAATTTCTCCATGCATGTAGTTTTTCTTATGCAAGTCCACATTTTTACCAAAATACCCTTAAAGTTTTGGTTAGCATTTTTAGTCTTACTAATATTAAGGACATTCTTGTAAAAATTTGGACCCAAACCCCAAAAAATATTGACGGTAATACTACGTAATAATTTGTCACTATGAGATTTTATTGTAACGCTTGGGAAGTTGTGAGTTGTGAGTTGTGAGTTGTGAGCACAATGCCTGATCTAGTGATCTATCGTCAATTTTATTCCTTCCAAATGGTTGAATCACATATAGCCAGAGCGGCACAGTAGCTTCGCAGTCCTTGAATATGCTCATTTAAAACCTTCAATTTAACATCCGCCATGAGTACATGTGGAGTGTACCAGCACCACCGCAGCCGGCTGTTTGGCTGCCACTCCCAATTGCCGGCGCTTCCGCACTGCAGCAACCCATCGGTGCTGCTCCGGCTAAAAGGCAAGACAGCAAACCCCCACCAGTCGTTAAAATTGAAACATGTGGTCGCCGCCGCCGCCTCCGCCTCTTCTCCCTCACTACCAGGCGAATATTCCGGCAACGGTAACCTCTAACTGCTCTTCACTTCATATTATTTGCCTCAAATTGTTGCTGTCTTTCCATTTCTTTCTTAGCTGATTCTGAAATTCGCTCTTGCTTGATTTTAATTGTGCTGAAAACTGGAAGGAGTCTTTATTCTAGTCAGTTGTTCTATGCACGTGTATGCTAATAATGATATATAAATCATGAGTCCAATTTAAATGTTTGGAATGGTTTCAGTGGATCAGGAAGAATTGGAGGATGCATCTATTCTAGCTGATCCAGATAGTTGTTTTTGCGAGTTTAGAGGGGTGCAGATACACCACAAAATATGTGATGCCAAAACTCAAGTTTCTGATAACACTAAGAGAGATGGTCTTGGTCTTCCCATGATTCTGCTGCATGGTTTTGGTGCTTCTGTTTTTTCGTGGAATCGAGTCATGAAACCTTTAGCACGCGTGACTGGTTCCAAAATTCTTGCCTTTGATCGCCCGGCCTTTGGATTGACATCAAGAGTGGATCCAAAAAATCACTCACTGCCTTCCAGTGAGGATACCAAACCTCTGAATCCCTACTCAATGATGTTCTCAGTTCTGGCATCACTATACTTCATGGACTTCTTAGCAGCTGAGAAAACTATTCTTGTGGGGTAAGATACATATACTTCTTCTGTTTATCCCTTTTATCAATCTTAATCTAGCCAAGTGGATTTTAGCAATTTCCATGTTGGTTATTATGCTAAAAGTTAACAGATGGCAGGCACTCAGCTGGTTCCCTTGTAGCTGTCGATACATATTTTGAGGCACCTGAGAGAGTTGCTGCTATGGTGCTTGTTGCTCCGGCTATTTTTGCACCTCTTATGTCAAAAAAGGATAAAAACAGTCAGACACAAGAAGAACACTCAGATGAAACCAATAGTCAGAATCCATTTAAGGCGATTTTCAGCAGCTTGTCAAAGTTTGCAAAATTTGTAGCTCAGGCCATTGTGACAGTGTTTAGAGGCATGGGGAATATGTTTGATTCTCTTTACAAGAAAGCTTTATCTGCATTCCTCCGTTCTGCCATTGGCGTGATGCTGGTACGAAATTTTCTTTAGGATATGTCCTACAGCTTCATTTCTAGTATGTTCTTTTATATGTATTCATAATGATTTTATTTTTTCTGAATATAGATCAGGTTTGTAATTATTAGATTTGGTACTGCTGCTGTTCGAAATGCATGGTATGAATCTAGTCAAGTTACTGATCATGTTTTGGAAGGTTATGTAAAGGTGAGCATTTGAAGCCTCTTTCTCCAGTTCTCCCTCTTTTTCAGTAAACTAAAAAGATGCAGATATTTGCTATCGAGCAACATTCTTCTAACCCCGGGTATATTTGGTGATTGCAGCCGCTAAGGGTGAAGGGTTGGGACAAGGCTCTTGTGGAATATACAATAGCCATGCTTACTGATTCTTCTTCTAAATCAAAGCCACCGCTGAGTGAAAGACTGAGCGAAATTTCATGTCCAGGTTATTGTTTGCCTCTTTTACCCTTGAGAATTGAGACTGCTCCTGGATAGATTATATGATTACGTCCTTTTTTAATACTGGTCTACTTTAGAACGTAGTAGTTAGCAGTATCAACAAATCACTGTTTCTTTCCATGTTTTTGATATTATTTGTTTTGTGAACTAGTGTCTGTGGGATACTGCCATTGTTTGTTAGGGATATCTGTATATTTGATGTCAGATTCTACTTATACTGACATATTTGTATCTCAATTCGCAGTCCTAATTATTACAGGAGATAGCGACCGACTTGTACCTGCGTGGAATGTCAAAAGGCTGTCCCAAATCAACCAAGTATTCAAAATTACATCGGGAAACGTGACAGTTCTATTTAGCTATATGTTCATCTATATTGAATTGCAGATAGAGAAATGGTAGAATCATAGTCGATTGGACCAAATCTAACCAGGGTTCCCTATAGTCCTATAGAAGGTAAGGTAATAAATAAACGAAAATATTTTTTCGAGATAGGAATCTGATATCTAATGAATTCAATGATTTCAGTAGAAATGAAAGAAAAAAAGAAACAACATCGGAATGTAATTTTAATCTCAACACAAAACGAAGGGGGATATGGCGAAATCGGTAGACGCTACGGACTTAATTGGATTGGGCCTTGGTATGGAAACCTGCTGAGTGAGAGCTTTCAAATTCAGAGAAACCCTGGAATTAATAAAAAGGGGTAATCCTGAGCCAAATCCTATTTTTCGAAAACAAAGGTTTAGAAAGTGAAAAAGGGATAGGTGCAGAGACTCAATGGAAGCTGTTCTAACAAATGGAGTTCGCTGTGTTAGTCGATAATTCTTTCCATCAAAAACTCAGAAAATACAACTACTAAGTATTAAGTGAAGGATAAACGTATATACTATCCATACGTAGTGAGTAGTATATTTTATATTAAATTTTTAAAATTATTAAATGAGTAATGACAGCCCCAATGAATCTATACTTTTTCATAGAAAAAATTATAGAATTGTAATTGTTGTTAAAATATTCCACGTTTAAGAAAGAATCTAATATTCATTTATCAAATGATTCACTCCACAGTCCGATAGATCTTTTTACGAACTTATTAATCGGACGAGAATAAAGATAGAGTCCCGTTCTACATGTCAATGCCGGCAACAATGAAATTTATAGTTAAGAGGAAAATCCGTCGACTTTTAAAATCGTGAGGGTTCAAGTCCCTCTATCCCCAAATAGACTATTTGACTCCCCAACTATCTATTTACCTATCTCTTTTTTGTATTTTTTATACGTTCAAAATGCTTTATGCATTCACGATATTCTCTTAGAAGCGATCGGGGCGAAAGTGTCCTTTTCTTATCACGATATACGTAAAAATGAACGTGTTTGAGCAAGAAATCCCCATTTGAATAATTTATAATCTATATAATTAAATCTATATAATTATATATACTCATACTTAAATCTTAAATTACCAAAGTCCTCTTTTTTAAGATACAAGCCAAACAATTTCAGTACCTAAAGAAAACTAGGGAATTCCCTTTCCTTCTTTTAATTGACACAGTCCCCATTTTTGAGTAAAATCAGGATGCTAGATTGGGACGGGTCGGGATAGCTCAGCTGGTAGAGCAGAGGACTGAAAATCCTCGTGTCACCAGTTCAAATCTGGTTCCTGGCATAGCAGGCAACGGCACATGATCAATTTGCATGACTTTCTCTTCTAAAATCTTCTATAAATCTATAAAAGAATTGTGAATACACATTCCTATTCATTTAGAGTTTCGATCATAATAATACTTTTATCCACTGTGACCAGATATACCCACCCCATCTATTTTCTATTTTATAGTTTTATAGATGGGTAGATTTTTTCAGATTGAAAGTATCTAAAAAATTTAGATTCTATTTTATTTCTCCTATCCTTCAAAAATAATGTTAATACCTCATGTCAAAAGGTTAAATTGGTTGGTTGAGAGACTCCAAAGCCAAATATCTGAAATAGACAGGAGATAGAAATAACTAGAATTCAAGACTCCTTTAGATGAGCTTTCATATTAGATTTCTTCATTTCTCTTACATAACTTTCTAAAACTGTTTCTAAGTTATTTAAGTTTTGTCCGTTCGTCGTATTATCTGAAATAAATATCAAATAAATTAAATGGGATGAGATAATCCTACTGAATCTCTAATTGTATTATCTTTTTTTGTTAGCCTATCAACCAACCAAATATAAATGAGACTCCCGTTATTTTTATTCTAGTTAATCTAGAACGCAACGTATAAGCTTTGTGAAATTTAAACTGTAGAAGTGGAAATTAGTTTCCTATCATTCAATGAGCATCTTGTATTTCATAAAAATTGGGGGCAATATAATCCTTGCGTAAGGGCCAGCCTATCCAACTTTCTGGCATTAAGATACGTTTCAGGCGTGGGTGAGTTTCATAAAAGATTCCCAACATATCATAGGATTCTCGTTCTTGAAAATCCACACTTTTCCAAACCCAGAAGACAGATGGAATCCTAGGATTCTTTCTTGAGACAAATACTTTTATGCATACCTCTTCTGGTTGATCTACACCATATTCTACTCTCGTAAGATGATAGACACTAGCTAAAAGCCCGCCGGGCGCTACATCGTAGGCGCATTGTGAGCGTAGATAATTGTAACCATATACATATAAAATAACAGCAATGGAATACCAATCCTGTGGCTTTATTTGTAAAGTCTCTGTACCTTGGTAATCAAAACCCAAAGATCTATGACTTAGTCCGTGCTTGACTAGCCAAGCCGACAAACGACCCTGCATCTTTTTTATCTCTCCCCCCTTTGTGTTTATTATTATGTGTATTATTTGTATTTAAGTATTTCACATTTACGAAAATTTTTATGAAGATTAGCCTATTATAGTGTATAGTGAGTGCTAAAGTACTGTTTTGTACAAAGAAATACTGTCTAATTTATGAATTCGTGAGAAAAGACTGAACTTTTGTATTTAAAAAAAGGTTCAGTAGGTATTTCTGACGTTGCTGTAGAGTCCGCTTGAGCTTGATAAAGGATTCCTTTATCAAAATTTCCTATATGAATACTGCGCTGAATATGAAACTTATGATTGGAAGTAAAACACCGGTTCATTCGTTGAGACCTAATTCTATCTTGGTAGATTTCTCGAGATATTTTTTTACGAAGTTTTGTTATAGCCTCTATAACCGCTTCCGGGTTAGGTGGACAGCCTGGCAAATAGACATCCACAGGAATTAGTTTATCAACTCCCCGAACAGTACTATAAGAATCAGTACTGAACATCCCTCCTGTAATTGTACATGCTCCCATAGCAATAACATATTTAGGTTCGGGCATTTGCTCATATAGTCTCACTAAAGAGGGGGCCATTTTCATTGTTACTGTTCCAGCTGTTAAAATAAGATCCGCTTGTCTAGGACTCGATCTTGGTACTAGCCCATAACGATCAAAGTCGAATCGGGACCCTATTAGGGAAGCAAATTCAATGAAGCAACAACTGGTACCATAGAGAAGCGGCCATAAACTAGAGAGCCTTGACCAATTTGAAAGATCATTTAATGTAGTTGAAATAACCGAATTCTGGGCTGTTCGGTCAAGTAAAGGAAACTCAATGGAATTCATAATAATCTTAATTTTCTTTTTTCCCCGTTTTCTTTGTATTGTCTTAATATTCAGGAGCTAAGACCATTCCAACGCCCCCTTTTGCCATGCACAAACTAAACCAACAATTAAGACAAGTACAAAAATTAAAGCTTCTACAAATACAGATACACCCAATATATCGAAACTCATTGCCCATGGATAAAGAAAAACCGTTTCAACATCAAAAACAACAAAAACTAAAGCAAACATATAATAACGGATACGAAATTGTAACCAAGCATCACCCATTGGTTCGATACCCGATTCATAACTAGAAAGTTTCTCTGGTCCTTTTTTAATCGGGGCTAAAACTCCTGAAATGAAAAAGGTAAAAATAGGAATAAGACTCGATATTATTAGAAATACCCAAAAAATATCATATTCGTAAAGCAGAAACATAGACAGACTCCTCTAGACGTGAAAAAAATACTGGATTGCTCGATTCAAATTGTCAAGACATTAATAACTTTTTAGTCAAAATAAACATAAATTCGTTTTGCTCGAATTGACTAGTTTCAGTTGTTTACTGTGGGGAATATCACATTTCAAGGTGCAATCCTATTTCCATTATACCGCTTTTTGTTTTTTAGTTAGTATAATTCGATCTATGTCTTACTTTTATACAAGTTGCCTAAGTTTCTCTAGAAACTAAGTTACAGCAGTCTAAACTAAAGAAAGGTAATTCTCATTTTTTATTTCAATTTTTAACTTATTCCTTTTGTTATAATTGAATAAAAAAAAAAAAAAGAGAATCAAAATTAATATTCTAAAATTTTATTGAATTTTCATTAATCATTTTTATTTTCTATTCTAATAAATTAGTAATTGTAACCTAGTAATTTGAATTGAATTCGTTTTAGGGCTATACGGACTCGAACCGTAGACCATCTCGGTAAAACAGCTCAAACTTTTTATTATCAAAATGATCTGAACTGTTTCAAAGACCCAACATGCATTTTTTTGCATTGGGCTCTTTCATTAACTGATGAAAATATCAGCTAGTCTGCCATATTTTTTTCTTTTGATAGAAAAAGAAGATGGCTCCACGTGCTCGGATTACTTAATTTTAGCCCCATGTATGCCCCAAATTATGTTGGTATGATCCTCAAAATTTTAACCTTTTTATGTTGGTTTTGTAACATTTGTTTTAATTTCAATTATATATGAAAATATACTCGATCTGTATATTAATTGGTTGCTTGATTGAGTGATGTAGAGATTCCGTATCAATTTGAAATATTAGCAAAGGTCCAGATCGATTTGGATGAGTTTGGACAGTTTGGACAGTTTGGGGGTTTTTTATTTTTGATTCCAAAGTTTATGAGTCTTTTCAAAAAATATATCTTGTGATGTTATTTTTCTTCCCGTGATGAACAGAAGAAGATGTTGATGTTGTGTCCCAGACGAAGTCGGATGGCAAAGGTTCATTAAATGAAGTAAGAGTACATTGAAAGTGGAGTTCAATGTTAGGAATTGTAATGATATATTTTTGTGTGTCAAGTATTTGAGCTGTTTGTTGAATAAATTTTACAGATTCATATTAGTAGTTAGGAATCTCAACTTGATGAAAAGAATAAGTGGATCAAGTATTTGGTTGGTGAAAATCAGATACTATCTATGCATGTTTGTTGTTGTTTTAATTGTATTTTTAATAAATTAATAAAGCTGCAAAACCTTTACCAATTCGATTGAGCATCTGTTTAGATAACATGCTTTTGATTCCCTTGCTCATCTTATCATTTCACTACAGCTGCAATCAAAGGACAGTGAGAATGAGATGCTACAAAAACGGTTAAATGAACTGGTAATTCAACATTCATATATATCCCTTGCATTAAATAATGTGAAATTAGTTACTCCCTCTGGACCACTTGGATCTGCAGAAAGAGAAAACTGAACTTATTTTTTCGTTCATGCAAAATTACTATTTTACCCTTATAAATCATACTTTATTACTCCGCCACCCACCGCCATTCAGCCACCCACTTGCGGAACAATCGGTTGAAGAAAACTAATCCTATCAAATCCAATCCTTTCCATTCCAATCCAAGTCGAATCAAATCAAATCTCTTCCATTCTAATCCAATCCAAATCCAATCAAAAACAAAATATTTTGAGGTGCAGATGAAGAACTGAGATCTGTTAGTGTTGAGGCGCGTTGGCTGTGGACAAAATCTCGGCCCCGGTGTGCTCCCTTAGTTCTCGTCCTTGAACTTGTTGCCGTAGATCGACTCGCCGCGAAATCACCTCCCTTTCTCATGAACAGATCACGTGCAAGGGGAGATGGGCTTGCCAAAAATCATGGCTTCCAAGGGGAGAATGGGTTTTTTGTTTTGGGGTTTGATTTGATGTGAGAAATCTGAACAAATTGGGGTTGCTACGGTTGGAATTTGGTGTTGATAATAATAAACATGTGGTGGAAAAAGTTTGCAGAGAAGAAGGTGGAAGATAAAAGGGAAGTGAATTTTATATAATGAGAAAGAGAGGGGCAGTGATGTCTTTTATCATATTAAATGTTTCCTGAAATGGTAAGAGTGCAGATTCAACCGGGACAACCTAAAGAGGAAAGAATGCAGATATAGCTGGTACGGAGGGAGTATATGTTTTGATATCCATAATGCAATTTTAGATTTTGGATTCTTCAAGAACAAAAAATAATACCTTCACTCCAAAGAGCTAAGAAAGACGCTGCTATGGAAAAGGATGCAGCCGTTGTTTCTTTGGTACTCTGATTTGAATATAATATAAGACACTTAAATTTGCTTTATATTGCTTCTTTTACATCCATCAACACGTTTCCTATGTATTTGTACAGCTTCTCAACATGAAGAAACATATACATGCTGCAGAGGAAGAACGATGTAAAGTATGGCTCCAAAAGCGCTTAACAGAAGTTCATCCTCGAACGTTGATACAAATAGATAAGGTCAAACATCTGAATTTTGTATGTTTTCAAGTTATTAGTGCTCTCGGAATGTCAATTTTTTATCTTTACGAATGTTTTTTGCAGTTCTGCTTAGGAAAAGATACTAGAAATGTGAGACCGATTTGAAAATGTAGGAATTAAACGGTGTCTGGGGTTATTTGCTTGTACGATAACCTCTATTCCTTTTATTTATATGTATTGTGAAAGCATGAAATGGACGTAATGCCCAATTTTGTTCAAAGTCATATTTGATGGTTTGTTTAACTTGTGGTGCATTGAAATTTGAGCTGCAGATAGTAGTAAATGAAACATGTCTCAAAACTTAATATGGCAGATTTTCATTCATTTCTGAATCCGCATTTTACAAAAGTTGCAGCATAAACATGGACCCTAGTCATAACATGTTTACAAAAGCCACCAAAAGCATGCAACACTAACATTTTACAAAAGTTTTACAAACTTTTCAAACTAACCAACAGTTGGATTTGCCGAGGTTGAGGCCACACCAATGTTTAAATCTGTCATGAGCTTTATGATCCTCTCAGTTTTGTTGTGCATAATCAGAAACTCTATTGTTTCCTTCACCAATGTTGTGTCCACACTTAGGTCATAAGGTAGTAACCCCGTCCGAGCTAGGGCATTTTTGCCCAAGTGAGGAAGACGGAAGCGATTGCTCCCTTTTGCTTTCATTATCTCAGTCATGACAGCTTGTAGTGAGAGGAATACTTTGTTAATTGTCTCGGGCTTGAGCTCATTAAAAGCTGTGAAAACATTGCCAACTAGTTCATCAATAGTCTTGCATGCCTTTTCTTGTTGTAGACTTTGTATAGAGCGAAAGAACCCCAAATCTAAAATGTTTAAGTCCGGGGAGTTAGATGGCTGCAAGTTGAACATGATTTGAAACTCATCTGAATTTGCAGCAAGCATGAAATCTCTGTCATTGTTGAGGACGTGAGATGATGCATTGTCTTGCTGAATCAAGATTCTTTTTGATGAACCTGCTGGCCATTTTTCCTTTATTGCTGGAATGATTTTATCAATCAATATGCCTCTCAACTCATCTCGTCCAACACTTGTTTTTGCCTTTGTCTCCCAAGTATGTCTTGGCCTATTCAGACTCTTTCTTTGTGCTTTGACTCTATCTATCAACGGAAAGATTGAGATCTTTCCGTTAAAGATAACATCTCCATTAGGAGCAATGATAGGCCTAGCCACAGCACACACAAACATAACTTTTGGAATATGACTTTAATGTTGACATGTTCTGTATGAATCATCCTCTTCGGGTAACAAAATGTAACGAGCATATTCTTCCGACAAATAAAACCATTTTTCATCAATGTGTACAACATTATGCATGCTTTTGAATCTAGCTGTGGAGTTGTGTCTTTCATAGATTAGTTTTGAACAAGCAAACTCAACTCTTTTCACCTTGTTATCTTCTCTCAAGAAAGGCTTTATTGCACTAGTATGATTGCGAAGTGTACCTTTCTTGTTAAGTCTATGAACTGTACTTTTGCTCATATTCATTTGAGAGGATGCTCTTCTACAAGTTTTTCGAAGTGAGAGTGGAATCGACCGAAAAACTTCCTTGTCTAATACCTTCATTCCATGTCCTTGCATCCCGGGTTTTTTACTTTTGACATTGACTGCTTCTCCTCTTCCTATTTGCTCTTTGGTTGTACTCCAAATTCTTATGACTTGCCTTAATGATATGCTCCACTTTGCTGCAGCTTCAACGGCTTTGCCTCGACCAATTTGCCATTATTTTGGGAGCACATGAGGAATTGAGCCAAGGCATCCCTCTCCTCATCTGTAAGATTTTTGTTTCTCATGGTGTCAACTGAACCTCGAAGTTTGACATATTTGTTGGAATTTGGAATGATGGAGTAGAAGTAGATGTATTTCCCTGTGGATGAATCTGAATTTTGGCTCCAGAAAGTGAGAAGAAGGTGGACGTCCCAGCCACAACTTTTTGGATGTATGGAGTAGAAAAAGTACTGTTCATATTATCATATTATTAAATTTCTGAACTCCCTCCATTTTTTGGACCAAATTCGGTACTGTACCATTATTTTGGAGGGAAAGGTTATTGAATTCTCTCCACTTTTGTCCAGCAAATTTAGTTGACCAAAGCCAAAAGGTTTGGGGTCATTTGTAGTCTTTTGCCTCACGGCCCTACAGCCACCTCAGCTTTCCTTTAATAATTGAGGTCTCAGCCCCTTTGGCTGGGACGGAGGGAGTATAATATAATGCATCTTAATAAAAATACTTAATTTCTCCATGCATGTAGTTTTTCTTATGCAAGTCCACATTTTTACCAAAATACCCTTAAAGTTTTGGTTAGCATTTTTAGTCTTACTAATATTAAGGACATTCTTGTAAAAATTTGGACCCAAACCCCAAAAAATATTGACGGTAATACTACGTAATAATTTGTCACTATGAGATTTTATTGTAACGCTTGGGAAGTTGTGAGTTGTGAGTTGTGAGTTGTGAGCACAATGCCTGATCTAGTGATCTATCGTCAATTTTATTCCTTCCAAATGGTTGAATCACATATAGCCAGAGCGGCACAGTAGCTTCGCAGTCCTTGAATATGCTCATTTAAAACCTTCAATTTAACATCCGCCATGAGTACATGTGGAGTGTACCAGCACCACCGCAGCCGGCTGTTTGGCTGCCACTCCCAATTGCCGGCGCTTCCGCACTGCAGCAACCCATCGGTGCTGCTCCGGCTAAAAGGCAAGACAGCAAACCCCCACCAGTCGTTAAAATTGAAACATGTGGTCGCCGCCGCCGCCTCCGCCTCTTCTCCCTCACTACCAGGCGAATATTCCGGCAACGGTAACCTCTAACTGCTCTTCACTTCATATTATTTGCCTCAAATTGTTGCTGTCTTTCCATTTCTTTCTTAGCTGATTCTGAAATTCGCTCTTGCTTGATTTTAATTGTGCTGAAAACTGGAAGGAGTCTTTATTCTAGTCAGTTGTTCTATGCACGTGTATGCTAATAATGATATATAAATCATGAGTCCAATTTAAATGTTTGGAATGGTTTCAGTGGATCAGGAAGAATTGGAGGATGCATCTATTCTAGCTGATCCAGATAGTTGTTTTTGCGAGTTTAGAGGGGTGCAGATACACCACAAAATATGTGATGCCAAAACTCAAGTTTCTGATAACACTAAGAGAGATGGTCTTGGTCTTCCCATGATTCTGCTGCATGGTTTTGGTGCTTCTGTTTTTTCGTGGAATCGAGTCATGAAACCTTTAGCACGCGTGACTGGTTCCAAAATTCTTGCCTTTGATCGCCCGGCCTTTGGATTGACATCAAGAGTGGATCCAAAAAATCACTCACTGCCTTCCAGTGAGGATACCAAACCTCTGAATCCCTACTCAATGATGTTCTCAGTTCTGGCATCACTATACTTCATGGACTTCTTAGCAGCTGAGAAAACTATTCTTGTGGGGTAAGATACATATACTTCTTCTGTTTATCCCTTTTATCAATCTTAATCTAGCCAAGTGGATTTTAGCAATTTCCATGTTGGTTATTATGCTAAAAGTTAACAGATGGCAGGCACTCAGCTGGTTCCCTTGTAGCTGTCGATACATATTTTGAGGCACCTGAGAGAGTTGCTGCTATGGTGCTTGTTGCTCCGGCTATTTTTGCACCTCTTATGTCAAAAAAGGATAAAAACAGTCAGACACAAGAAGAACACTCAGATGAAACCAATAGTCAGAATCCATTTAAGGCGATTTTCAGCAGCTTGTCAAAGTTTGCAAAATTTGTAGCTCAGGCCATTGTGACAGTGTTTAGAGGCATGGGGAATATGTTTGATTCTCTTTACAAGAAAGCTTTATCTGCATTCCTCCGTTCTGCCATTGGCGTGATGCTGGTACGAAATTTTCTTTAGGATATGTCCTACAGCTTCATTTCTAGTATGTTCTTTTATATGTATTCATAATGATTTTATTTTTTCTGAATATAGATCAGGTTTGTAATTATTAGATTTGGTACTGCTGCTGTTCGAAATGCATGGTATGAATCTAGTCAAGTTACTGATCATGTTTTGGAAGGTTATGTAAAGGTGAGCATTTGAAGCCTCTTTCTCCAGTTCTCCCTCTTTTTCAGTAAACTAAAAAGATGCAGATATTTGCTATCGAGCAACATTCTTCTAACCCCGGGTATATTTGGTGATTGCAGCCGCTAAGGGTGAAGGGTTGGGACAAGGCTCTTGTGGAATATACAATAGCCATGCTTACTGATTCTTCTTCTAAATCAAAGCCACCGCTGAGTGAAAGACTGAGCGAAATTTCATGTCCAGGTTATTGTTTGCCTCTTTTACCCTTGAGAATTGAGACTGCTCCTGGATAGATTATATGATTACGTCCTTTTTTAATACTGGTCTACTTTAGAACGTAGTAGTTAGCAGTATCAACAAATCACTGTTTCTTTCCATGTTTTTGATATTATTTGTTTTGTGAACTAGTGTCTGTGGGATACTGCCATTGTTTGTTAGGGATATCTGTATATTTGATGTCAGATTCTACTTATACTGACATATTTGTATCTCAATTCGCAGTCCTAATTATTACAGGAGATAGCGACCGACTTGTACCTGCGTGGAATGCCAAAAGGCTGTCCCAAATCATTCCAGGATCATGCCTAGAGGTGATCAGTAACTGTGGCCATTTACCACACGAAGAAAAGGTTCAAGAGTTCATATCAATTGTTGAGAAATTCCTTCAACTCTCATTCGCAGCCACTCAGGAGCAACAGAACATGCAAGCAGTGACTTGAGAGTTGAAGATATTGTTTCTTAGTATCATGTTTCATGTTCAGAGCAGGTTTGTCAGTTCAAGGTGATATTTTGACTCAAGAAATGAAACTTGCACAGTTACCCTACTAATTGATGGTATAAAACTACCATTAGGCCATGTTAGTGGATGGAATGTTAAGCGTTTGTAGTAAAACATGTATATTAAAACAGTAAAACTTCTCTAAAGAAGTATAAAGTTTCTTGATGATAGCACACAATTCTTTTCATATCATCCATGTGGATTTCGATAGATAAAGCAGATAGTTTAGGAACATATCATTCCTACTAATATACCGTAGATTACCCATAACTCATAAAAGTAATTCAGAAGGGAGGATCAGTCGATATGGTTAAACTAGGCTCCCGTGGACCTCTGGTGAAATCAAGTCCTGACATGAAATTGTCCCCAAATAAAACTGCTCCGGCTGCTAATGCTCCAGCGCCAAGTCCTAGTCCAAAACCAGGCCTATTACCATGTCCGGGGCCGGCTGCTGGTCCAGCTGGTACAGAGGATGGCACGTTTATGTAGCTAGGCTTCTGATAATCAGTCCTTGGTAGAAATGTCGGAATATGTCCCACATTTGGAGGAGGAGGAGGAGGAGGAGGTGGTGGTGGTGGTGGTGGAGTTCTTGGTGGTTGATAGCTAGTCCCACCTGCAGGTGCATAGCTTGGACCAGCTGGTGCATTAGAATAGTTTCTGGGAAATGGTGTCTGAAATTGCATATGTGAAGGGCCATACACATCATCCAAATTAATGCCATTGCTATTATCCATAAGCTTAATTCTTTCAAGATCACCTAACAAAGCAACATCCAATAATCACCTGTAAAATTTAAGGATTTCAAGCTAAAAGGAAAGTGTTTAAAGCACATTGTACCTTGCTGTGAAGTAGGATCTTCCCTTTCTTCTGATATTCGGATTGAGATATCCACAAACCCCTGTGGTTTACTAGACTTCTTCTTCCTCAGCTGAAAACTTCCCAGTTCTTCCACTGGTTTCGGACCTTCAGAGCTCTTCAAGAACTTATCCACAAACTCTTTCAGAACCACTGTGGCTGTTCCCAAGAGACTTTCTCTGAGAAACAAAGGTTCTCTACTGTAAACTTCAATGTTAATGGCCATATCTTGGAAGCCTGTCTCAGAAGGATCGATCAATGCTGAAAACTTGGTTTTCCAAACTGGATTTGCATTCCCGGAAGCATCAATCCTAGTGCAGTACTTGTTGCTAGAATCTATCCACCCAACTGCAAACCACTGATACTTCCAGAGAGAAGATGTCCGGCGCAGCCCTCTCGCGGAGATCAGGCAGATCTCTACCCTGATTTTCCCCATCACATACAGCAAAAGAAGGTATTCCTAGTTTCCTATTAGGTTCTTTTCTTGTAAAATTAACAATAAAAGAATTGACAACTTTGCATATACCAAAAAGCTAAAGCCAAAACATCATACTCCCTCCGTTTATCTAATGTTGGCACTCACCTTTTGGCTCTTCAATTAAGAAGATGCTCAATTAAAGATTGAGATCAACTTAAATTTTAATGGATGGTAGGGATTGGCCAAAATTTGGCCACTATTACCAAAAGGGGAAAGGGTGCCAAAATAAAATGAATACTCAAAATGATAAGTGTGACAATATTAGGTAAACGGAGGGAGTACTTTATAACTATCTTTTAGTACTAATCTCTCAAATTATATAATCCCGCTACTTTCTCCAAGAATATGACTCATAAATCACGGTAACAAGATGAGAGGAATCAGAATAAAAGTCAAAAGTATGTGCAGTATAAAGGGGCAGAAAATGAGATGAATGGCCCACTCATCTTAGCAACAATGTGTCAATATGACAATATCTAAACAAATGCATGTTTACTTAACAGTTTAGCTAAGTAAGAGTCCCTATTAGTTGGATCAAGAACACAAGATATGGAAACATTTTTCAATCCCTGCGGTCGGTCATAAGAAGAATATCCACCTGAATATCTATGCACGATCCATTTGTCTGGAAAAGAATGCATTCTGCATCTTCAATATCATCAAAATAGACATTGAGACAATTTGTTATTCGTTTAAACAAGACAGTAGAGCACCCTTTTCGAAGCTAGACTCATGCATCATTGTGGTGGAATTCAGAATATCATCTCCAAATCCACAAGCTCTAAAGAATAGCCTGTAGGAAACACAGATTAGCTGCAAAAGATTTATGATCCGTAACTGCAAAAGACTGTAAACTCTATTACCTCTCTTGATCATTACAGAGGGCAGATATATCGTATACCTCCATACTTGTAAGCTTTCTGCAGCAAAGTTGAAATGCTCAAACATCTAGTATCAAATTTTTATACTGACTATCCTGAAATTCACTATTACAAAGCCACAAACTATAATCCAAATTTCAAAATATTGAGATTCGGAACAACCTGAGAATTTTCTGAACTATCCTCCTGCCAATCCCTTTACGCCGGAGACCAGGAATCACCTGGAGTGCACTGAAATACAATCAAATTAGTAACATATATTGAAGGTCAAGGGGAAAAACAAAATACTTAAATCTGCTTGATAATTATATTTCCGACCATCACATCGTGTATGGAAGCAGTTAATCCCAAATCTGATACAGCGCGTCCGAACCCTATAAGACGACCGTTCTCCGGCGTCACCGGCATGGTCACTTTCTGAATCCACTCTCCACCAATGCCCACCGATCTAGACTCCGATTCAGCTCCGGACGGAAAATTAGAGGCGAATTCCGGCTTCGTGAAAACCGAAACGACGACGGAGCTGTGATCGAGAGCCGTGCGGAGCTTAACGATGTCAACAGGCTCGACGCGGCCGTGCGAGTCGAAGTTGGGGAAGCGGTGGCAGGAGTGGTTACAGAGCGCATAGAGTTCGTTAAGATGGTGGGCTTTGACGTGAGATGAGTCGGTGGATATGTACAGCGGCAGCGGCGGCGCCTTTCGGGAGGTGATTGTGAGGGGTGGATTGTGAAATTTGGAGGGAACGTAACTGCCGTAAGCGGCGATTGCAACGGCCATTGTTTCTTTAGTCAGCGCCTCTCATTTTTCGCTCATTTATCCATTTGCCTCTTGAAAATAATTTGCAATACCTCCTATGTAACGTGTAAAAATGTTTAAACATTTGAAATAATTTTAATGAAAATAGCTCTCAATATTATTGTTCATCCCATCTAAAATCAAAAATCACTTTATATTTATGTAAACAAATTTATCAAAACATTTTCACTTTCAAAATAACCTAGTACTCAAAGAAATCGGAGTCACCATCTGAAGATGTTGGGGTGAGCTTCTCTACGAAGATGCAAAGGTGAGCTTCTCCTATATCATTTCCGATCGGCAAAGCTCTAGAGATCATCCCCTCACATAGCTCTGAAAATCATTCTGAATTAATCAGTCTGTTGGATCAGTCTGATTCAAATCTCTGCTCGCGATCGTTAAACCGCTTAGTTGAAGGTTTCCTTACGGTGTGCTGAACTTGCCGGAGCTGAAATTGGAGGAACTTGTTGCGTTGAAATAGTCTTTTTTTTTAAAAAAATTAAATTAAAATCACATATGTGGTAGGAAATTTTTACGGGATCCCAAGCCTAAAGAGGACACAAAAATAGTTACAATCATAGCCAAGAAAAGCTAAGTTCAGTTCTCAAAATGATAGTAGCTAGTAGCCAAAAGTAGAGGAGACTATTTGTGGAGTGTAAACAAGTTACTCTAAAGCAAAGAATTGCTTCCAAAAGAATGGTAGAAAAAAGCACACAAAGGAAACTTAATCCCAATGAATAAATATCTATAATAAGCTACTATGATCAGGGGTCTTCATTCAACACAGAAACTCTGTTATGCACTCAAACATTCCGAGCTTATCTGCTAATCAACCCAAGCCAAACTCAGGCCGAAAAGCAAGTCAGCCAGGAAATGAAGTGCAGAAAGAGGAGTGTGTGTTGAGAGACCATCAAGGGAGCACCATATTGTTGTCATTCGGGTGCAGCTCAGAAAATTGCCTCCAACAGCCATGGGCGTTAGATGAGCCGAAAAGAATGCATCAGGAAGCTTTAGTGAGACACCACCTTTGGAATGGTCCAAAGGGTTTTCCCCAATCTGCATGAGAAGAAGCTTGAGCAGTATCATGACTTCTTTGAAGAAAAATAAGACGGCTATGTTAAAAACCTATACAGCTCAGGAGTGCCTCACATAAGGAACCCCCATTCTATCTAAGTTTAATAAACCCCTTAGCTTTGTAGGAGCATCAAGAATAGACATATTTCCAGAGCTAGCTGTCTTGGAGCTGATTTTAGACAACATATCTACAACATCATTACATTCTCTGTATATATGCTTAATTCTATCAGCATAACAATTGAGCTCATAAAATTTACTTATAACTGACCAGTGAAAGGGTTTTTTATACCCTTTACAACATTCAGATAATCAGTTTCAATAATAAAGACTGAGCCAGAAGCAAGTCCTAGTTCTATCCCATATTGAATGACTAGCAACTCATCATGCAATGGTGAAAGAGCACAAGTATATTTCATGAGCATGGAGATGACATTGCCCCTAGTATCTCTAATGACCACTCCCAGACCCACTTTGTCAATTGTGATAAAAGAGTCATCCACATTGTGTTGAAATAGTCCATAAAACCATTTTAATAAAACTTTTAAGTAATGAAAATTGTCACAATGAATAAGAAAATCGGCTGCTTGTTGATAAATTCTCCATACAATTCAATTTGTAAACCAAAATATTTGTGACGAAGAATTTTTTAAAAAATTAATCGAATCAAAACGCTCGAGCACTTGCTCATTTCCATTAGCTATTATCCGATCTCAAATCCTTCGGACCAGAATATGAACACCCTGACCCGGCTCGACGATCATCCTATAAGCCGGGCAGTGCCGATACTTCGGGGACAGCGAGAAAGAGAAGCTGGAAACAATGCGAGATATCACCACTTTCAACTGAGCCATGGCGAAATTCCGACCCAAACACAACCGGGGCCCCAACCCGAACGGGATATAGACCTGTGGCAACTCACACGCACCCGAAACCCCATTCGCGAACCGCTCCGGCTTGAACTCGTCCGCGTCGGGGCCCCAGATATCCGGGTCGCGATGCAGGGTAGGAATCAAGGTCCACGTGCACACCCCTTTCGGCACCGTCAGGTGGCCGATCTGCGTCTCCTCCAGCGCCTCCCGTGAAACAAACGCCGCCGGCGGGTACAGCCGCATCACCTCGTGGATCACCATCGTCACCTGCATCGTTTCGCATCATCAAAACACCAGCACAAATTTCCACTGAGTGACTGCGTGAGAGAGAAGATTAATTGGTTGTTAATTTGTTACCGTTTTCATCTTGGAGAGCGAGTCCGCGTCCGGCAAGCCGTTAGGGCAGACCTGCGCGATCTCATCGCGGATGCGGTGCTGCCATTCCGGGTGCAGGGCGAGAAGCATGAGGCACCAGGACATGGCTACGGCGGTCGACTCGTGTCCGGCGAAGTATATGTTCTTGCAGTTGTCGACGATGAAGCTCTTTGATGAAGCTTGGCCGACATCGTTGATGGCGCCTTCGAGAATCAGCTGCAGCAGGTCTTTCTCCGACGCAGGCTCCTCGGCGCATTCTTCCCTTCGCTGAGCTATGGTTTCCAGGATCAGCGACTCGATCTCCTTCTGCAGACTCTGAATCTCCTTCTGGTGCTTGCTGGGAAGAAATCTACACAATTCAAATCAGTGAAATTTTACCGCCAAAATCATTTGCATCCTGTATAAGTTAGTAGCTCTGAACATTACCGTATATTGGATTTTCCAAAGAGGACGCTTTGATTGGCGATGGTTTTCTGAAGAGTTCGAAGCTTTTCAAAAATGGCTTTCCCTTGGAAATAAGAGCTCCCAAAACAAGCCCGGGAGATCACATCGCCGGAAGCGCTGCGCAGGTCCTCATCCACTTTGATCTCCGCCACCCCTCCCTGAGCTTCAATCACGGCGTCCCATTTGGCCACCAGTGGCTCTGCTGCATGCAGCATCAGCTTAACCATACCCTGCACATATTACGTAATTAGCTACGTTTTGGTTGAATGAATTTTTACTTTATTTTTGCATGGTTAATTAGTTTGTGTGTGTGTATTACCTTAACCTTGTCCATGAAGAATTCAGGAGCTATAATCTTCCTCTGCTGTGCCCAAAGATGGCCATTAGACCTTAATATTCCATTTCCAAGCATTGGTTCAAGTCTTTTTGTAACATAAGAAACTTTCCCAAGGGATAAACTCAAACTCTGGTTCATCTCCTTAACCAGCTCCGGCTGGTTCACATACAAATGTTGTTTGTCCCCTGTTGAGTATGTGTATACTAGCCCTGTATGCATCCATCACGACCAATTAATAAAAGTTGAAAAAACACATCAGAGTACCGTATATGTGGAGTTTTTACATGAACGATCTTCTTACCCCTCTCTACGACTATAGAGAGGGGTAAAAAGAGATCAAGTTAACGTTAGAACTACGACTTTTGGAAATGACTAACGAGTAAGAAGATGAAAAACAATATGGTAATTTTAGCTTTTACATACCACTTGCCAATGAAATAAGGTAGTGTAAGAACAATAATTGAAGTGCGCATAGATTTCATGATCAATAATTGAGCTGCCATATCTGGCTGGGCTCCAAGACTAGTACAAGTAAGAATGACATGCAGCAATTATGTGTGTGCCTCTTCCAGGAGGCTGGTGGTGGGCATCAAGAACTAGTGAACTACCCTATATCTCATCTCATGACACCTATTCTTGTCTCAAAAATCATCATAGTACATGAATTTAATAATATGGGGGACAATGTGTTTGCATATGTACAACAATTCAAGTCATTTCATAACATAAAGTTTTTAAAAAATACTAATAATTTTGAATTATTCAAGTCATTTATTCAAGTCATTTCATAACATAAAGTATTCTAATTGCTGGATTCTTTATTCATCAGTGAAGGAGACGATTTTGCTGACTTGTGCGTCTGTAAAGTTCATACAACTAATTAAATTAAAGGAGATGATATATAGATATGCACTTTTCATTTGTATAATGATTGATGGATTGGATCGCACAGAGCTCACTTATCGTTTTCTCGGTACGACGTCAGCGGTGACCGTTAAAAAGCATGGGCAACCAAATTTTAAAAGAACAAGAAAAATCAAGATATGAAGATCATGATTACCATATTGTTTCCTCCACTGCTCGAAGTAAGGGAAGAGGGTAGAAGTGTAATCATGGGCCACAAACTCGCCGGAATTTGCAGGTTTCTTCGCGGCGGCGGTCTGGATTGCCTGCATCTCCTTGACGTTGCCGGAGAAGAAGGAAGGAGGAGGCCCTTTAATGCCTTGCCTCTGAAGCTTCCATCCCAGCCTTCTCGGCTTCACCAACATCACGTTCACTGTGTGAGCGGCGGCGAAGATGAGTACCAGTGCGGCGGCGAGAAGAGCTGCCATGTTTGCAGAGAGGGAAGGGAGGAGGAGAAAAGGTGGAAGAAGGAAGAAGAAGGAGAAGAAGAAAGTGGACTTCATTTTAGTGTGTATTGCTTTTTTTTTTCTTGGCTCTCTCCGGAAGTGCTGTATTTATGGCCTGGTATATTATGCAGAAAAGGACAAGTAGTAGGGTGAGGGATTCAGCCGGTTGACTGTGACATTATTTCAACTGTTCACTATACATATGTAATTACAAATTATTTTGATAGATTACATATAAATAATATTGTAATGATATTGGTTCGGGAAATGGCACATCTATATGTCAAGACCCATGGATACCTTGGTTGGGCAACTTCTGGATCCAGCATCCGCAGGCTATTCCAGGAAACTTGCAGAGGGTGGCTGATCTGATCGATAGGGATACAGGATGGTGGAAGACACACTTGTTGAACCAGCTTTTCACTCCGGATGAGGTGGTGAAGATTCAGGAGATACCATCTTGGGTCACATCTCCAAGTTTCTTGTCATTCGTTTCTGGACGATTTCCAGGACCTTGAAGTTGAATGAAATTAATTATTATTTTTCAAAAAAAATAATAATATTGTAATGATCACTAGACTGAGTAGATTAGGTGAAATTTGAGCTCCAATGGAGCTGCAAATAAGTTGCATCCATCTTATTAGAGATGCAAGAAATTTATTGGAGGTGCAGTGGTTTATTAGAGTTGCACGCAGCTTATTGGAGCAGTAGACAGCTTAGTGGAACTGTAATGAAGAAGAAAAAAAAGTTTAAATAGATAGAACGAGTTGCAAATCGCTAATTCAACTGCGTCAAGTATATTTAACAAAATTGTGTTAAAAATGAATTGAGTTAAACATCCATTCTATTTTAACCGGTAAATTATATCCATTCATTATATTTAACTGAATTGTATTAAAATGAATTGGTCACTTGAAGGGTACTTGGAAAGTGCTTAAGAGGTGCCTCAAGTGTCACTTAATAACTAGATTGCAATTATAAATTCTCGTTTGAGACATGTCCCTACAGAGACCAAATATTATAAGAGACCGTTATCAATTGAAATTGTCGTTGGTGAGCTTCAACCCCGCCGACGCTGTTAGGTTTTGGTTATTGGTGTCACTAGAGCTCAGCCAACTCAGATGGATTGACTCAAAACTAAGTTTCGGTGTAAATTTGTACGGAATAACAGTAATGTACTAAGTAATGTATCAATTTGTACTAAGGACTAGAAATGATCAAGGAAATTGACTGTAAAATCAAGCAAATTGAATGAAATATCAAATTTATTGTAAGATAAAGGCAAAACAGAAATACTCAAGGGAACTGACTGAAATATCAAGCAAATTGATTAAAAGATCAAGTAAAAACAGTAAATGTTCATTGTCTTGGACCTTGGTCTCCACAAATACAGGCCTCACCCACAAATATAGGTCTCACCCACAAATACAGGTCTCACCCAAAACCAGAATGCAGCAGAACCACGACAGAAGAATCTCCTCCGCTCATAACAACATTCATGGCAGGAACGTTAACAGAAGCATACACCCAGAGTGATTTGTTGCATGAATGCCAGTCTCTTGCAATATCAACAAGGTGCTTGGATTAGAAACACATTGTAATAGAGTGACTTAACTTGTAACAAACATATTCTTCATAAATTAACTTCTTTCAAGAGAACCAAACATCATATTATGAGATCAAACTGAGCTACCTTGAAACTTTTCACCTAAATGAAACAGGCAAATAGAAAAGACATGTTGCTTTTCGTTACATTATTTAGATATAGTAAAATGTATTTCACAAACATATGAACTGAAACAAAACTCAATAAGCTAGTTGATCAATATATGGGGTGTAATTTCAGATCCAACTCAGGCTCAAGACCACAGTAACTAATATAACTAATTCAAATTGAACTATCAGTATCAAAACCAAATTCAGATTTTTAGGTGTGCAGATCACAAGTATATAATAAGAATCATAAGCAAGGGATTACATGAATAATATATAAGAGAACACAATTAAGTAACTAAAGTGAATCAATATCTCTCTAAAATCTTTAGCAATCAGTTTTACAGAAGGCTGCTATTATTAGGTGAATGTCAAATACGTGTGTAATTAAGATCAACAAAGCAAAACTAAAAATAAATTACAGTAAACTTAAATCACGAGAGAATTCAAAACAACATATGTAACATAGATGCAAAGAACTAAAAGCTTCCACATGTTTTATCTTCTTCAGTTTCGATTTGATTGATCAAATTCGTAGAAGAAGGTAGAGGATGTGCACGTTGATCTGAACAACATAAGCTTTCATAAGAAATCCAGGGAAATATACATAAATAAACTCTCTCAGACAAATAATCAAACACATGACATGCAACATTCACAGAGAAAAACCTAAACAAATAAATAAAATCATACACAATATCAAATCAGGCGTGTAAACATACCTCCATTGGTCGCTACGGTCGCTGACTTCTTCGCCGAAAATGTATGCCGTAGCACCGCTATCGCCTTTATTGTATAAACTCCTTTGTGCGAATGGGTGATTAATGATTATCTTTGTTTAAAGTAACTGAAACCTAAACTTCCATTGGGAAAATCTTGGAGAATGAAGTGTCAAGAAGAGTCCAGATCGGTGAATGGGGACGCGTGGAGAGACTTGAGACTGCATGAAGGAAAAGATCGCCAGATTTTGACGCGTGGTACTATAAATAGTGAAAAATAAATTAAATAACGACGACCATAAACCGTTACTGTAGAAGAGGGAATTCCCCCATTTAAGATATAGTAGATACCAGGTCTTCAATTTTTAATACCATAAGAATATAACGGACAAATCCACTTGAAACTAACGGACCACTTCAATTCAGAAATTGGTGTACTTCGGAAGAGCGAGATGGGCTGAAACTAAAAATAAAGACTTAAGAAGTATCTTTATAGTGATCTTCTAGTGTCAGGGTTAACCCAACGTAGAGGGGCAGATGATAGTTTTCCAGGGCCGTGTTGGTGACCTCCGCTGTAGTCTCCAATGATGCATGTGGCTCTGATGGTGCGATCATTGTGGTTGTAGGTTCAGTGATTTGGTGGCTCATTGGTGCAATAGCAAGGTGTTAATAAGAGGGCGTCTCAAAACTACTCGGATAGAGTGATAGGCTTCACTGTGCTTAGCGGCGAACATCCTGACTATGAGGGTTTAAGGGATCGAGAGGTTCTCCGTTTGCCGCTAATAATTATTACAATGTTAAATCCTTTCTAATAATTTAAATTTTTGAGGGGTCCTTAATATATAATTTTCCTATAAATTCTCCAGATTGGGTAAATCATTTATGAATGAGATCTTTTTTTATTTTCTACGTCTGTTTTTACAAGATGGGAAAAAGTGAAAATGTACCCAAATCAAATGAATGAGTGGACTATCAAACGAGAGAGTTTTCAAAATAAAATAAACTCCAGATAGGAAAGAAAATGAAAATATGTTGAAAAGACTTGTCAAATCCATTTGAATCCGGATCTGTGAAACGAATCGGACGGACTTGAAATTGTTTTCTATATTAAGATAAATTTCCTAAGTGCCACACTTCTAACACCGCTCCGTCTAGCCCTCTCCGTCCTCATCTGCGCGACCCACACACCACACCGCCCACTGTGTGTGCCACCGCTCAAACCTATAAATCCCCGCAGATCAATTCTCAGAGAGTGATAAAATGGAAGCTCCCATTCCTCACCCACTTTGATTTCGTTCCTGTTTAGAGAGGAGTCGGAGAATACACTTCCATCATTTTCTGATTTTTTTTCTGGGGTGTATGCAGAAAAGCCCTAATAATCTCTCTCGGATTAATTGGGGTTTTGGGTTTTTCACACTCGTTTGAGGAATTAGCTAGAGCTCGAGGAACCCTTGTGGACGCACAGTCATTCAGATTATTAATTGCATGCCATCTTGCTTTTGTGGGATTGGTGTTGGGTTTTTTTTGCATCGAGGTTAGCTATTTCGGGACCCTTTTGAGAGCTGTAATGGACGGCAGGAGAATCACAGCGAGTCCGCGGCCGGCGTCCGGTCGCCGAGTGGTGGCGAAAAAGAGGCCCCGCGGTGCTATGGATGGGTTTGTTAATAGCGTGAAGAAGCTTCAAAGGAGGGAGATTTCGTCCAAGCGGGACCGCTCTTTTAGTATGAGTGACGCCCAGGAGCGGTTCAGAAACATCCGTTTGCAGGTTAGCTGATTTGTTGTGTGTTCGTCTGTTAGGTTTACTGATTGCTGAAGTTAGGGTTTTTGGACCTGATTTGCTGTGTTGATGGGGCATCTGCTGAAACTTTAGGGTTTATCTTGTATTCACAGGTTTTAGGCTTTTATTTGAATTCTTTCTGTATGATATATCTGAAATTATTGGTTTGTGGGGTTGACATCTGTTGTTACGTATTATTAGAAAGTTTAGTAGGAGTAAATGATGCTATTGAATTCTTGTAATAGCACTTGTTGCGACAGGTCGAATTGCAATGTTCTGTTGTCTTCATTGATGATCAAAGTCAGCATCTGTTATAACCTTTGCTTGTTTTATCCCTGAATTGCAATGTTCTGTTGTCTTCATTGATGATCAAAGTCAGCATCTGTTATAACCTTGGCTTGTTATATCAGTACTTGACGGTTCGAAGCGCAATGGTCATAAGAAGCATTTGTTATAATATTAGAATTATTTAGTTAGTAAATAAACCCTAGTCAAAATGTATCCTTCAGACCCCTAGTCAAAATGAAAGTTCAGAAGGGGAGAGTTATGACTTCTTGATATGGTATATATTGCGTCTTGCTATGGTTTGAGTCACAATGTTCTGCCATTTTCTTTGGCATTGTAATTGAGCCACACTGCCCTTTCATGCACCTGTTTGTTGGGTAGATGTTATGGTTTGTTTTGCGACGATTTGAATTTCAATGTTCTGCCCTTTTCTTCAGCTTCATAAATGATCTAAGTAACTTATTCACATGCTCGTTTGTCGGCTTACAAGTGTTGATATTTTTATTTGACGATACAAGGATCGAATGTCGAGTTGAGTTTTGTGGGGAATTATTTAATGTTTTAGATTGTATCTGCTACTGAGTTCTTATTCCTCCTGTTGACTTGTTGTGTTGGTGAAGTGTATTTTAATTTATTCTTCCTCTGTTTCAGGAGGAGTACGATACACACGATCCAAAGGGGCCTGGTACTGTGGTTCTGCCCTTTCTCCGGAAGCGGTCGAAAATCATTGAGATAGTAGCTGCTCGTGATATTGTTTTTGCTCTTGCTCAATCAGGGATTTGTGCAGCCTTTAGCCGTGGTAGGATTCTGGAATGGGAATATTTTTGTGAGATGTCTCATGGACATTATTCTGGACTTGATTATCTAGAACTAACATATTAAATTGTTGGATGCAGAGAATAATGAAAGGATATGTTTTCTAAACGTCAGCCCTGATGAAGTTATAAGAAGCTTGTTTTATAACAAAAACAATGATTCACTTATAACTGTTTCTGTATATGCTTCGGACAATTTTAGCTCACTGAAGTGCCGCACCACAAGGATTGAGTATGCACCCATCTCACTTGTTTTCTGTTTCCAATATTTTCTCCTCTGTCTCATGTGACACACTATGTTATTTACCAGGTACATCCGCAGGGGAAAACCTGATGCTGGTTTTCCTCTTTTTGAGTCAGAGTCGTTGAAGTGGCCTGGTTTTGTGGAGTTCGATGATGTGAATGGGAAGGTTCTCACTTATTCTGCTCAGGACAGGTATGTATATCAATAGATGCTTGTCACCATATTGTCTCATTCCTATCTGCTTTTAAACCCAACGTTGGGATTGTTCTAAGCATGGTTGTTTTTGTCAGCATCTACAAAGTTTTTGACCTGAAGAATTACACAATGCTGTACTCAATTTCAGACAAGAACGTTCAAGAAATTAAAATCAGGTAAGCTTGATTAACAATCCACATTTGGTTTCTTAAGCTCAATCTTACAATTCAATAAGTAAGCATGATTGGATTTGATGTTCCCATGTACTATTGTACAATCTTACTTTTTGTTGTAATCCAATTTGTGATTTCCATGTCTGACATGTGCAATTATCGTTGCTGTGTGTTTCTTCATGGACAACAGTCCGGGAATAATGCTGCTGATATATTCAAAGGCAACTGGTCATGTGCCCCTGGAGATTTTGTCAATTGAGGATGGAACTGTTCTGAAATCTTTCAACCATCTTCTTCACCGGAATAAGAAAGTGGATTTCATTGAACAGTTCAATGAGAAACTTCTTGTTAAACAAGAAAATGAGAATCTCCAAATTCTTGATGTAAGGTTACTTCAGAGTTCAGACAATTTCTTAATGTATTTATTTTGGTATTCAGAAATGACTCAGATATATGTTGCCTGTCATTTTAGGTGCGCAATTCTGAGCTTACTGAAGTTAGCAGAACAGAGTTTATGACCCCATCAGCATTCATATTTTTGTATGAAAACCAATTATTCTTGACATTTAGAAACCGCACAGTGGCTGTTTGGAACTTCAGAGGCGAGCTGGTTACATCCTTTGAGGATCATCTCCTGTGGCATCCTGATTGCAACACTAACAACATTTACATAACAAGTGATCAGGACCTAATTATCTCCTACTGCAAGGCTGATTCTGAGGAACCCGTTTCCGAAGGAAATGGTAAGCTTTCAGCCCTTCGTTCATCTCTGCTAGGACTTATTATCATTGTCCTTCATTTCCCCTTTGATAATGTCTGAATTTGATTGTCTTGCAGCTGGGTCTATAAACATCAGCAACATCCTGACTGGGAAGTGCCTTGCCAAAATAAAGGCAACCAACAGCTCTCCCTGGGATGATTGCTTCTGCAATGCCAGCTGTGGAGGAAAAAACTGCAACTCTCGGAAGCGTGTTCAAGCTGCAAAGGCTTCTAAAGTGAGGAGCACTGTTGCAGAGGCCTTGGAGGACATCACTGCACTCTTCTATGATGAAGAGCGCAATGAGATCTACACTGGCAACAGGCTTGGCCTGGTCCATGTGTGGTCTAATTAGTCCCAGGCTGTGTGATCACGGTTATCTTGTCTGTACTAGAATTTGTCGAGGTTTCGTGTCAAAATGCTTAAACTCTTTTCTGGGTTGCGTCGGGGGAGAGGGGAATGTGTAGCGGAGTGTGGTGTGTAATTAGGGTGAGATTATCCATCTCAATGCTGTGTACTATTGATATTTTGGGTTGAAAACTTTGCTGTTGACAATGATGATTGTTACACCCTCCCTTCAGGGCTGTAGTTGTAAACTAAATACAGTATGTGGCTGGGTCTAGTATTGTGATCCCTTAATATGAATGCTCTATTTTCATCCCCTCACTTGTTTAATGTCTCTGTTGGTCATCTGAAGGATTTTTCATAAAGTAAATATACTGAATGTTTTTACTATCTGCAACTTTTTGAACAAAACTGATTGGAACTGAGTGTTCCATTTTTGTTGCTTAAAGATTTTCCTACCTTTGTGTGGTCTCTTCCGCCTTCCATTCCAAGCCAAGGCAATAAAAGCAACTTAAGCACCGACTCCTAATAGCCTGCCTAGCTGCCTAGGACAAAACAAATCATATTATTTGTTGCCAATTATTCATCATCAATACTAACGCTTTCACAATCAGTTGCGTGTTTTTGATTAAATGAAACTGAATAAAGGTTTATACTATAATCTACGGAGTACTATATACTAGTATTGAACTGTTTGTCGGTGTTTTGATAATGACAGGATTTGGATGGTCCTAATCGGTCATTTGCATGTACAGTTTGCATTTTCCCTACTTTTAGTATTGCTGTTAACTTGTTGTTTAGTTTAGGCCCACTAGGATACTGGATATGGAATTGTATTCCATTTTGATTGGGTTGGCCCAGAATGAATGCTTTGTTTCCACTTTCCACTCACAGTACTACTCATTTTGTGATGATGATGATTACAATTTACAGGTTAATGCTTCTTGGTTAATTCAGGTCCTCTAATAATCTTATTATTTATTAAAAAAAAATAGCATATCAATATAGTTTATCATGGAAAATTTGAATAAAATAAGAGGTTACTGATACTGCCAGAGCAGTAATTAGCTGTCAGAGCAAAAATAATTTTTTCTTCCAAAAATATCCTTATAAGATTCTAGTATTATTTATTTGTCATTCACTGGTTTGCGGCTCCACCATGTTACGATCAACACTACAACCGCACATGTCGACGATTCACCGGCAAGCTCAATTCACGTGTTTCCGAGTTTTGACTTGGCGTTGTATCTGTCCACTTTCCGGCGATCATTTCAACTAGCCCACAGCACCTCTGAATCACAGCCATCACCAACAAAAAGAAGCCTTCCAATTGCTTCACGAGGCCTTCTCGCAACGCGAACTCTGGAGCTGGTATCTATATGCGTGCTTATGTCATTTATGCAGACGGATATTTGTACCAAATGTATCGATCATCATGAACCTTCAAAGCTTTTGGTTCCCCAGGGAAACAAATTAAGTACATAAATGCATGTAAATCTTGCTTGTTTGCACTGTTCTTTGTTTACTTCATGATGCATATTCTTTTTTTTTCTCGTGCTCTTTGAATACATATACACTGGACTGCAATGTGCAGTCCATATACCTTCAACTGGTTTGATATATTAAGTCAGCTGGCCTTCTCGCAGTAGGGCTCTGTTTCCGTCTGCTTCATCATCTCAGCCAGCAACATCTTGACCTCCAATCTCCCGCAAATGTCTAAATTGAAGTTGTGCCAAGAAGTACAAACACGATAGAGTGATGTTAAAGCGGCGGTGATGCGGTTAGGAGTTTTGAATCAAGACCAAAAATACTATCAAACTTTCCATTGGGGGTTAAATTCGACCGGCTGTGGTGGTGGAGGCTTGATGAGGCAGTGGTGAGAGCGTTGATGTAGTAGTGGCAGATTGCCGGTGGTGATGTTTGGTGTTTCCATTGCAGTCTGCCATGGTTTGCGAAAGGGGCTAAGGCGATGGTGTTTTTTTGGACTAGAGATTAGAAAATTCGGAAAAATCTAAAAGGGTAATTTTGGGAAATTGTTTGTTTTTTTTGCTCTGGCAGCTAATTACTGCTCTGGCATTAACAGCAGCCAAAATAAAATTGAATTTAATGTACTAAGTCTTTCTTCAGTATATTCAGTATATAAAATTTTAATTCAATTATGTTCAATCTAATTTAACAAAAATAAAAACAAAACACAATGTTTATTGCTATTTATACCTTTTGACTAGAAAATGAGGTTTAAACTAAATTAAAAACACATTGTTTTGGAATTTACAAAATAATTTTATCTAATCTATCAAGATTTTAGTTACGTATGACCAAAATGTGATAACGCTCGTCCACATCACCCCACATGCTCGACATCACATGGTTTGGTAGAGAGGTGGATCACAGTAACATATGATCCTTTGCTCGGTGCGCACAAGAGACCATTGAAACATGAGAATTCCCACACCGAGGCTCTAACCCTCACCACTTATGACAAATTTTAGCCAATATCCCAACTATTGGATTACACCCGTGGCTATTGGATTACACCCGTGGCTATTCAAGATTTTAGGTATAGGTTTTGTGGGTGCAATTCATACTATTGAGGGTGCAAATAAGAGTGGAGGGGTCCAAATAAAATTAAATAATTGAATTAGGCCCGGATTCCGGAAACCCTCCTAATCTACCAAAATCTATCTGAAAAAGAAAACAAATAGAAATTTCAAAATATGAAAACTTATCGTTCAACTCAATAATTGTTCGAAATGATCAATGATTCACTTTTGCCTGCCATTATTTAACACAAGATCTAAATCCACAACTCAGTATCTTAAGAGCAAGTCCAACAACTTACTCAAGTTGGGGGATTTCAATAAATTTAGGGAATATGAGCCATTTTTCAGCTCCAAGACTCCAACAGATTCCCTATCACATTCCCCTACTTGTGGATTTTGAAGAAATCTATATGTTGCTTCCTCAAATCTGTAGAGAGAAAAAAAACTTGGGGAAGCAAAATTTAATGCTTACTGCATTTATGTTGATCATTTACCTCTCTTTATTAGTTTTATAATTCAAATACATATATTTCAAATGTGATTATCTTTAATTGTATATAATAAAGAATTATAAGAAATATATTATTAAATTTCATATTATGGCGAACAAAACAAGATCATACATGATTATGTTCACATGTACATAAAATTTTGAATATTGTCATGTGAGATCTTCTTATGTTCGTTTTAATGTATATTTTAATAATATATATTTTTCACATTTTTTTATCATACGTAATTTAAAATATTAAGATTCCAAAATATATTTGAATGGTGAAAAAACAATAATAAAGAGATAAAATACTGAAATTTAATGCACAGGCATTAAATTCTAATCCACACACCAGGGAAACTGTTGGAGTTGAAGCAAAAAAAGATAGAGAATATGGGGATGTAGTACTATATTATGGAGAATTTTGTAGGGAAGCTGTTGGACTTGCTCTAAGTACACAACCCATTTAGTGATAAATTTACTTAATCATCCCTCATTAAATTTAGCGTTCAATTAATATTTATTATTTCATTTAAATCCTTTGAATTTTGAATAATAAATTTTGGATTCAAGTTTTTGTTAAATATAATTGTAGGCCCAAGAAATCCTTAAAACCTTCAACATTCATAAGTTCTCAAGTTTAATTCAACACCTTCGAATTTATATTTAGGCCTTGTTTGCTAGAGTTTATTTCATTCAATTAATATTTATCATTCGGCATACACGTTTATAAATTTTGTAAACGTGTATGCCGAATGATCATATATTTTTTGAGTCGGTCTCTGAGTAGACCGTCTATATTCTGACAGAATATAGACCAATGATTAAGTTTTAAATAGTGTATAAGACAAAAACACGGAGGGACCTTTATGCAATTTTAGAAAATTTTAGACAAAAATACGGAGGGACCTTTATGCAATTTTACAAAAACATGGAGGGACCTTTATGCAATTTTATAACATGGAACCTGAAGGTTAAAACATGAAGTTTTTAACATGTAACATGAAGGCTTTAACACGAAACATTAATATTTTAACACGAAACATGAAGGTTTTATAACATGGAACCTGGAGGTTAAAACATGAAGTTTTTAACATGTAACATAAAGGTTTTAACACGAAACATTAAGATTTTAACACGAAACATGAAGATTTTATAACATGGAACCTGGAGGTTAAAACATGAAGTTTTTAACATGTAACATGAAGGTTTTAACACGAAACATTAAGATTTTAACACGAAACATGAAGGTTTTATAACATGGAACCTGGAGGTTAAAATATGAAGTTTTTAACATGTAACATGAAGGTTTTAACACGAAACATTAAGATTTTAACACGAAACATGAAAGTTTTATAACATGGAACCTGGATGTTCAAACATGAAGGTCTGGCACTGTTCACGCGCGGGTAACTGTAGCGCGTGAAAATCCTAATTTTTCAGAAATTGCAATTTGGTCCCTCCGTGTCTGTATAGTTAACATATCAGTCCCGTCTATATTTTGATTAGAATATAGACGGTCTATTCCAAGACTTATCCATATTTTATATGCATAATCAAATTTTGGTTTAAAATATTTTGTATGATCATATTACTACTATAAATTAATTATTTTAAATAAGGTATAAATCTCTTTTAAAATGTTTTGTATAATAATACCAAATTAGTTGGATGTGTAATTTCTAAAATACCATATTTTGTATAATCATACCAAATTAGTTGGTTGCACAATTTCTCAAATACTCTTTTATAAGTATATTTGTATTGTATTTATTTGGAAAATTTAATTATATTCAACAAACAATTAAGCGTGAATTTACAAATCTGTCCATTTTACACACGAAAAACGGAGCGAATTGGCTTTATATATATATATATATATATATATATATATATATATATATATATATATATATATATACCATATAAGATAAAAAAAAATCATCTAGTACATTTATAATTCAGTTAGAACCACATTAGAAAAATAGCATTACTTGTAGAGTTTTAAATATTCTGAAAAGTGTATGATATTGTAGAATGAAATGGAAAGATTAAACAACCTATAATTTTTTGTGGAACAAACAAACATTTACACGTAAAGTAGCAATAAAAAATGCTATTTACAACAAATGTTATCTTTTGCAGGGCTGTGATGGTTCAATCCTGATAGATTCAGTCGGCGGAGTTAAAGCTGAAAAGGAGGAGATTCCGAACTCGAGTTTGTCTGGCTACGGCATGATCGACCAGTTAAAAACTAGGCTGGAAAGTGAGTGTCCGAACACGGTGTCTTGTGCGGACATTGTTGCCCTATCTGCAAGAGATGCGGTCTCCTTTCAGGTACACAAGTTTCACCTAAATTTTCTGCTAGAAAGCTATCTGTTTGCATTATTCTGATTTTGTTATGGTTTGATTCTGCAGTTCAAAGCGCCATTGTGGGAGGTCAAAACATGGAGGAAAGACGGAAGGGTTTCATTGGAATCCGAGACTTTTAAAGGATTACATGCAGCAGACTCAAATATATAAAGGATTTCCTTATATATTTTTTACAATTTCTTTCTTATATTTGTGATGCAAACAATAATATAAAACATAAATTTTTTTTTTTTTTTGAAAATAATATAAAACATAAAATAAGTCTCAAACTTCTTGTTTCTTTTGCGTGCAATTTTTTTAAATTACGTGTATGAAATTGAACTGTAAGTATTCTAACTATACTTGTAATTTATTTTTTGAAACTCAATCATTCTTTAAACCTATTGCTATAATAATTAAAATGGTCCAATTTTTTTTTTACACGGGGCTTCATATAAGGTTGGACCGGCCTTTTTTTTTTTTTTTTTCCAATAAAACCATCCTAAAGGATGTGAGGATTATATTAGGCTCCTCAAGCCTAAAGGACAAATACAGAATAAAAGACCGAAACAATTTCAGTCATGCATGTTACAGGATGAGAGCTGCAAGCTCATGAAACAATATATTTGCTTCCAAAAGAATGAAAAATAGGCTAATATGCTAATCTATGATCAACACAATACCTTATCACAAGATCTAAATCCACAACCCAATATCCTAAGTACACAATCCATTTAGTGATAAATTTACTTAATCACCCCTCATTAAATTTAGCATTCAATTAATATTTATTATTTCATTTAAATCCCTTAAGTTTTGAATAATAAATTTTGGATTCAAGTTTTTGTTAAATATAATTGTAGGCCCAAGAAATCCTTAAAACCTTCAACATTCATAAGTTGTCCAACTTAATTCAACACCTTTAAAATTTATATTTAGGCCCTGTTTGTTAGAGTTTATTTCTTGGTGTACTGAACTGAACTAAACTGAAGTGAAAATTAATGTATTGAAAAATGGAATCAGCATGATTGAATTAATATGAATTTCATCAAATTACACTTTCACTGAACTGAACTGAAAATTAATGTATTGAAAATGGAATCAACATGATTGACTTAATATGAATTTCATCAAATTACACTTTCACTGAACTGAACTGAACTGATCTACAGATTAGCTCTGACAAACAGGATGTGAATTTACTTTTTAATCTGAAAAACTATGTGAAATTTGTAGAGAAAGATGATAAGAATATTGTATACTATGTATAAAGAGTGAGGTACATTTCATGAATTAGAGTTTGTTTAAGACTAAGTTTCATAATAATAGCTAACTAAAATTAAAATTTAATAAGGGATATTTTAGTAAAATTGACCCTAAATGGGTTGTGGATTTATGATATTGGGTTGTGGAAATAGCATCCCCTTATTTAATACTTACAGGCTTACAGCTATTTTTTTTTTTTTTGAAAAAGGCTTACAGCTATCTTTAAAATATTAAATTGATCGACAAATCAAAGTACTATGTCAAAATTGAATAAAATGGTCAATTTCCATTTTGGTCTCGTATTGTGTCCAAATCAGCGAGAAGACTATCACTAGTATTAAACACTGATTGAGGCAGTCAGTTGGCTAAAATGACTTCAATCAATCACATAAATAGATGAAGAAAAAAACGTCGGTCTAATTGAACATTTTCAATTATTTATTTAATGATGTGCATTCACATTACTTTATTGCAAAAATTAAGAGACGCATCTGATGCTGGACCTATTTTTGAACTTAGAATATTTTCATCACATTAAAGGCAATATTAGAGTTATGAGTTTTTTTTTTTGACGTAATGAGTTTTTATTTAAAACAGAGCTAAATACATTTAATTTACCATGATACATATTTAATTTTACAGATATATTTTATTTAATTCTAGCATTTGAATTTTGAAGTTAAATCAATATCTTTGATTAGTGAACTTGAGCATAAATTTAATTATAGCGTAATACATATTTATTAAATTATATGGATCTCATGCTTTCATCCTAAAACCAATAGGCAATAGGTGGTGTCATATTCGACCTTATACATTTGTTATTAAGATCGTAGCGTACCGATGTGAGATATTTTAACAATATTCTTAAATTATTTTTAAAATACATAAATTTGAAATTCAAATTTCAAACTAAAAACTGTGACAAATTCAAACTCGAATGATTTAATGTGCAATATGAAGCAAAGAAAAGAGAAACTCTAGTACTACTCATCTAGAAGACTAGAACTTGAAAGATTTGAAATCCGAACGTTGAAGTTGAACTCAAGACACCCAAATAAAAATTTAAAAAATTGAAATCACACTTAGAAAAAGAAACAAAACAAATAAAATAATATTGGAGCAGTTTAAGGAAAATAAAATAAAAATTGGAGCAGAGAAATTATGAAACGAAAACGAAACGGGAAATGTCATCCACGCGCCTCGTAGCATGATAATCCACATCGGGTCCGGGTGGTCCATTGTCTCTTTTAGTAATGCTAAATTGAATTCTGGTAAGTAGTAGTACTAACTACACGTTTCCATATCTCACACCACGCTCTCCCTCACTCGCCCTCTCCCCACACACTGGCTCCTCAGCTGCTTTTTCTTCATCAAAGCTTCTTCAAATCCAGTTAATCAAAGGCCTCATAAAGCAACCATTATTTAATCAGTTACAGTGACGCTTTATTCTTCTGTACCATTTCATTATAGATCTCTGCCACCGAACCGCCGTGCTCACTCCCAGTGCCGCCTCAGTAAGTTACTGTTCTTCGGCTCTTTTTGAATGCCAGCTTGTTAAGCATTCAATCTTCTGGTATACGTAGCGTTGCTCATTGTTTGTGTGTGTTTGAATTGCACATTCAGCTCGAAGACCGCGGTTTTTTTCCCGCAGATTTAGCTTCGCTATCTGGCATTTCCTTGTTATTAACGGAGTTCGGATTTTTTTGAATGCTAGATCTGATTATCTGTTTCGTGGATTCCCTCGCTGCTCACCCACGACCGTGTGAGGCAAAATGAATTTTAGTATTTTAGCAATGTTAGAAATTTTGAAAATTAAATCCGAAACTCACGGTTAATTATTGTTTGACTTCTTCAATTATTTTTTGATTTCGTGTGTATTGTGTGAAGGGGGAACATATGCTCTTTGAGTTGCTTTGAAGTGGTAGAATTTATAGCTTAGTGATCTGGCTTTTGTTGGTTCAGTGCTTTGAAAGTGAAGTTTAAAGTGCTGAATTCTATTTAAAATTTTCCGATTCCAGGTCGTGGTGCTATTGGAAGGGCGCAGGAGTCTGGATGGTTGGAGTGAGAGGAGGAAACAATGTTTGACTCTGATAGCTGAGAGTTGGCTTTAGTGTGGTTCTTGTGTATAGTTTGTTTTTCGACTGTTAACATGGAAGGAGGAATTGGTGACACTGTCCTGCTCGATTACATTGAGTTTCAGATTTTCCCAAGTCAGAACAGGTACTTCTTATTTGGTTCTCTTTGTTCGATGATGTAGTATAGTTTTTTTTAAAATTTTAATTTTGGAACATGTTAATAAAGCTAATCTGACTTTCATTGAACAACAGGTACGAGTCTTATGTAGGGCTGGGAAACGGTACTGAAGTGGTAAAATCTGCAACTCTTGAGCCGTTGTTGTTGCATGTGCCTGCTATTAGAGAGTTGCACGCCAATGGATCTGATGCGAAATATAAACTTATTGCACCTCCTGCATCTGATGGTGTGAGATGGTTTACTAAATCAACTCTAGTGAGGTGCGAATTGGCTTATTTCATCATCATTACTATGCTCTGGTGTTATAGCATCATGTGTGTTTATGCTTTCATTTAATCATTTCATTTTGTATTATTGGCAGTTTTTTGAACGTGGTTGGTTTGCCAGAAATAGTGAAGGCAACTGATGCTACAATAAATGAGATTTCCCAGCTCGAGGAGGCCCGGAAGTTTCACACCTCATTGTATATCAAGGTATAACAATTAATTACCTTTCACATATTAAAGTCTCCAGTTTTTCCTTACATGACTCGTTTCTGTTTTTTGCTTTCAGGGCCAGAATAAATCTGACACTGGGAAAACAGGTTTGTTTTCCTTCATCATCTGCAGTCCTGAAAGTGATTAATTATTTAAAGCCAATTATTTATGGTTTAAAGACCAATTTCTGATTTGTAAGTTATAGACTTTAGTGGCCTGTTCAAACTTTTGCTGCGCAATTGATAGGGATTGCGTTGACATACAGTAAGATTATTTCTAAGTATATTTGTACAATAAAGCAGTGTCACTCTGTAGTTGTTAAAGGATAATTTTTGGCCCCTATCCTGCGGATGTCCTGGTTCTTGCTCTTCAAAATTGTTTTCTGAAATTGTTACACATTATTTTTCACTCAACTGCCAAATACTGGAACCATACTATAGAACCAATGCTTAATGTTATTGTATTAATCATCCAAGAGTGCCTAGTGCCTTCAGGCCTTAAAATCTTACTGAAAGAACTAAATCTAGGGATTAATTGGATCTATTTGATAAACTCATCTTAATAAATTTACTGAATGGTTTGAGTAGACCTTTTCCCAAGCTATGTAATAGAGTTAATTCACCATGCCATTTTATGTTTATACACTGACCTCGATGAACAATCTTATTGACATACTTTACACATCTGACAGCCAAATCCTCCAATGGCAAGCTAAATCCTTCTCTCAGTTCTACCTCCCCAGATGATTCCAAGTACTGTCTATGACTCTACGGCCTTTCAGTTATTCAATTTTCATTTGTTAAAACTTATAATATTATTAATAATATCCATAATGATTATCTCAGAAATGAATTGCTGCGAGCAATTGACTTGAGGCTTACTGCTTTAAGAGGAGACTTAGCTACTGCATTTGCTGAAGCTGCTGGGGCTACATTCTCAAATGACAAGATTGATTCCTTGGAAAAGTTTTCTCATCATTTTGGGGCTACAGACTTGAGGTAACCCAGCTTTTGCTTCTCCCCTACTTTGCAATACAGTTTGCCTATGGAGATGGATTATTTGTTCAAAATTTGGAATTTTACCTCTTTCGATCTATCAGACTGCTCCCATCAGATGAGACGTGCCTTGTCCTAATTGGCATTAAGGCCCATTTTTTTATTTCAGGGATTCATTGTGCAAATTAGTGGAGCTGAATCAAGGGAAGCCTCCTGCTGATGTTGACAGTCCAAATCTTGCTAAAAATTGTTCAAGGGAAAATAATATTAGTAGAAATCAGGAGAGTAATCAGAACTCAAAACCACTGCAGACAGATGTACCAGTTAAGTATAATGCATCTCCTGCCAAAGCTGCACAGTTAGAGAGGGATAGCTCATCTGACTACGGAGAAGGAGAACCATCAGGCTCAAGTGAGGGGGAACAGCAATCTGCTGACAGAAGCAGGACACTAATAAGATCTGCTTCACCTAGAAGATCAGCTTCTCCAATGAGGAGAGTTCAAATAGGACGATCTGGATCCCGGAGATCCACAGCATTGACAATCAAAAGCCTGAGTTACATTCCTAGATCTCAAAGAGATGCAGCTGGACAGAGTAGTGATGAGGAATCATTTGAGCAACCACCAAAGAAATCTGATGGTAATGTGCTGAGAATGAGTGTGCAAGATAAAATCAGTCTTTTTGAAAATAAACAGAAAGATCAAGTCGGGAGTAGTCAGAAAGCATCAGGTGCTGTAGTTGGTGCTAAGAAATCAGTGCTGAGAAGATGGAGTACTGGAGTTGGTGAAAGATCTTTTCAGGACCCCCAAGATGTTAGTGGTGAGAATTCTGATTCCACGGCTTTATACAATGAGGAGAGTGATCTAAAAAATGAGTCATCAGAAGCAAAACCAGAATATGATCTATTGTCTGAAGGTGATCAAGTTCTGCAAACTGAAGCTAAAAGTAGGTCTATTTCCCCTGAACAGAGGTCATTCGATTCACATTGTGTGCCGGAGAATGCTGCTCCCAGTCAATCTGTAGAAACTGCTGAAGAGTTAATTGACTCAGCTGAATGGAGTCGACAGAAGGAAGCAGAATTAAACCAGTTGCTACTTACAATGATGGAAACTAAGCCTGTTAAATACCAGAATAAGGCCCCTGACAAGAAAAAGAGGCAAAGTCTTCCCACAGCACTGAAGGGTGGTTTTTATGATCAATACAAAGAAAAGCGGAATGAGAAGTTTCGGCATGAAAGTAGTGGAAAGCAGGAGGAGAAGAAAAAACAATTCAGAGCTATACAACAAGTTCTTGACCAGAGAAAAGCTGAAATGTCATCTGCTAAAGGAAGTGAAGCTAAGAAGCGAAGCGTGAAGTCCCAAAAACCACAAAGGACAACATTGCAGCCTGCAGATCAAAACAAGGAAATCTCTAAACCCTCTGTTGTTAAGAAAGCGTCGTTGAAAGCATCGTCTCCCTTGCCTGCTACTCGCAAGTCTTGGCCATCTGCCCCTTCTCCAAAGCCTGCAGGTACCTCACCTGCTAAAACCCCTCCTGTTGTGAGTTCTTCAGGGACTGCTCCTGCACGAAAGAAGCCGCAGCCAGCTCCTGCAGTTACTCGTTCAAGCCCAAGAGTGGAGAAACCACAGTGGAAGTCTGTCAAGTCAAAAGATACGAAACAGAGTGACACTAAAAAGAGTGCTGAAGATCTGAATGAAAAGAAGCAGCAATTATTAAAGAAACCATTGAAAGCAACAAAACCAAAAGCTCAATCTGTTAATGTGGATTCTACTATCTCAGCCCCATCTAAGCCTAGCTTCTATGGAAGGGTTACCAGGAAAAGCAGCGTTGTTCCTGTTGAACCTAAACCTTTTCTTCGCAAGGGCTCTGGCATGGGTTCTGGTGTAAGTCCAGCTTCAAGGACCAAGATGTCTTCTCAGCCTGAGGAAACATTGACGCCCATAGGAGATCAAAAGCATGCTGAGGAGAATGAAATGGGTTCAGGCTCTTCTGGTCACGTCGTTGAACTTGAAATGAATCTTGAGCCGTTAAAGGATCAAGTGGAGATTGAGTCAAGCTCTCAGACAGCTGACCAGCAGTCTAATGAACATGTGGAGACTTCCAATGATCTTCGTGGAGATTGTTCCCCTTCAGAGTGTGCTTTAAGTATGAAAGATGATGTAGAAGAATCAATGATTTCTCCTACTGCTTGGGTGGAAATAGAAGAGGATGAAGAACAACCAGCTCCTTGTGGGGATAATGTTTACCAAAACGTATCGCCACAGAATGCAATTCCAGTTGGAATGCCCAGTCCACGTGTTCGCCACTCTCTCTCCCAGATGCTATTGGAAGAGAGTAGTGAACCTGACGTGATCGAGTGGGGCAATGCTGAGAATCCTCCTGCTTTAGTATACCAGAAAGAAGAGCCCAAAGGATTTAAGAGGCTTCTGAAATTTGCCCGAAAGAGTAAGACTGATGCAAATTCATCAGGTTGGTCTACTCCATCTGTCTTTTCTGAAGGAGAAGATGAAACTGAGGAGTCTAAAGTCGGCAGTAAGAGGATCCCAGAAAATCTCTTGAAGAAGGCCACCCTGCATGCTCAAAATTCTGGTATTTTTACGCCTTCTCCTGACCATGTTTCTTTGCAAGGATCATTATAGTTTATATTTCATCAACTGACAATTTATAATTACTAATTCAGTTTACAAGTAATTAAAAATATCCAGATTCCTTCCCCCCCATTTCAATCTTAGAGTGGTCTTTGTGTTTCACATTTGACTCGTAATTGCTACTTTCTCACAACAATCCATTCTTGCAGCTCATGGTTTATCTGAGAAGTTACCAGAGAGACAAACATCTGCCTCACTAAATACAAAAGGTTGGATACATTTTCTTGTTTAATACTTCCCACTTTCATTCTGTCACTGGTGATATTGCTTGGACTGTCTGGTGGTTGCACCTTATTTTTATTCTCCTTAAAGTTTGCAATTTGCTCTTCTTTTGCTTTTTCAGCAACAAGGTCATTCTTCTCTCTTTCAGCATTCAAGGGCGGCAAACAGAACGAGGGGAAGTTCCGGTGACAACTACCTTAACATCCACAAGTCTTTTCGATGTTGAATTTGGAACACATCATAATTTATATTTTCATTCTTCCTGGATATAAGCTGTGGGAGAGCTCTTACTGGCTTATTAGTGCAGAGTAGTTGACTCATTAGTTTAAATGGTCTCTGAGATGCAGAATTGAGCCTAGATATTTCTAGGATCAGGACTTACAATCATCTGTATGCTGATTAAATTAACGTTTGTATATTGATACTCTTCCAAAATTCATGCTCTCGTTTTGGTGGCAGCATCATATTTATTGAAAACTATTTACATCCTTGCCTAGCATCATACCTAGGGCTTATGTGGGTTTGTGGCACACTTTTTAGTACGTGATATGAAATCTGTGACTGAGAATAATACCTCCCATTACATAATAATTCACTGTGGTGGCTAAATTGTCAGTTGGGACATAGCATCAGAGTTGTGCACTTGAATCTGGCCGGCTTCCTCCCTAAGATGTTGTAGAAGAGGAAACAAGTGACTTGCATGCGATCCATAGTAGCGGGAAAATATGGTAAGAACTCGTTTAAGGTTGTCCACTGCAGTAGAATCACATAGTGCTAGTTGGATGGATGTGAGTTTCAGCAATTCGTTCCCAATGGCAATGTGATCAGGGCCATATATCATTTCCAAAATCTGCCTAGCAAAAGAGTGATTCAGAAAATGATAAAAGAACATTGAGGTAAAAAAGACAATTCACTTTTCACTGAATCGAACCTCAATAGATTTTCGACAATGTCCTACTGCAGCATGCAGGTCACCAACCAAACACAATGCTTGAGCAAGAGAATCTTCGACCTATGGAGACCAGTATACACAGTTAATATTAGACAAAAACCTTCAAGCTTGATGATTCACTTCATATATACTAATTCAGCAGAAGATGAATCCTCACCTCAGCTATTTTCTTGTTGAAAGGGTGAAGTACATGGGCTAGGAGGTCAGCTGACCTTGAAGCCTCCAAAAGCGAAATACTTGTGACATTATTGGACAAAATTGCATCCCGTAACCTGCCAGATCATTAAGTTATACCCGAAGGTAGGAATCAATCTCTTAGGGTATGGGATAATTGAAACAAAAACTTATCAATCCTGTTTATCCTACACATGGTGTGGTTATTCACAGAAGCGCACATGCAGGTTAGGGTATAGCTATGGCCTATGAGTATCAGTATCAACCAAACAGTTATACAGCAGTTCAAAATGTGTTTAGATGGTATATAGGCCATGTTTTGATTTGATGAGTTAACACACCTTATTAGGTGTAGCTCAGCTTCCTTGATAGTCACATGCAAGGCTTCTGTATCGCAGAAATTATTACAATTCAAGCAATAATCAGGTTTGAATAGAGGAGTGTTTCCAAGTACTTTGCAAGCAACCTTTCTGATGTCATCAACGTGGCACTTCTCAATCTGTAATTCATCAGAATACAAAATGTTGATACGCAGGAAGGCAAATTGCAAACCTATGTTCCATAGTGAAAGTGCATCAAAGTGGGCAGCACAACTAGTAGTCTTTAACAGATCATATGGCTTACTTTCTAAACATACAAAATATACACCATTACTAAAGCTGCTCACTAATCTATAAAACACATTGGTTCTGCAAACATTTAGCTAGAACAACCATATTTTGCAATATTGTTAGAGAAAGCACATACGGTATAAGGCAAGGTAAAAAATAACCTGATTGAGATATTTGGAATCATTGATATCAGGATCAGCAATGAAGCCACGAACCTTCTGATTCACATATATTGCTGCATCATTATTAAGGACTACCCCCAAGCAATTATGTTTGGAACATTGATAACCATCAATAACAAGGTCTGGCAGATTTTGTTGTGAGCAACCTCTGCACTCGCAGCTAAACGAGTACCTGTCCTCCAAAAACTGTTTCCGGTCCTTACAGTTCCATTGTCCAACCTGAAAGGAGAATAAAGAGAAAGCGGTTGACATATAACTGAGGCATAGGGATAATAATGTCAAGAAACTAAGAAACTAGAGCCGTTGCCAAAAAATTTGTGGATAGATAAATTGGCACAAGTTCCATTAGGGAAAATCTCAGGCCAAAGGGATAATACATTATCCAGTCACGTTCTCAGCTTCATATAGATAAAGACTACTCCGCAAGTATGCAGTGACATTTCCAAAAAAAAAAAAAAAAAATCTAGAGGAATGAGACACCGCCAGTTAGTACCTGTGCTCCATAAGACAGCTCAAGCTCACACCCACTTGCAATGAATTCTGTAGCTCTAACATAGAGAGTTCGGGAAACAAAATACGCATGGATGTTTGGCTGGCAAGAATGATTAAACAAACTGCCACCTAAATAAACTGCCTGTCCAACTCTGATCTGGGGAAGGATGAAAGAGAAAATAAAATATAAGATAAATCGATAATATTAGATCTGAAGGCCATTCCTTGAACATTCTTCTAAGAATACTCATAACATAGGTTCACATTCTACTGAACCCTAAACGATCAGGTTCAGTACAAGACTTCCACTATAAGAAAACAGACCATTTTCAATATGGAGCAGCTCATAAACAATCAAATCATTAGAGAAAAAAGGCATAGACACACACAATGAGTATGTGAAATAAGCATAGAGCAACACAAATTTATTATTAAACATAAAATAAAACATGCAATCAGGCTGACCCAATTGACTCGAAAGACACTACAAGCATCAAACACCAGAGGGATAATGGACAGCATAAGCATTCTTTAAATCTTATGCTCCTTTGAAAGTCCAATGGGGCTTGTACAGCTATACTTATTATTCTGGATTAACTAATTCCCTTAGAAAATGTTAAATCAAATGAAATTTATCATCAACCTGATTCATGGCAGAAGTTGAATCCCTAGTTATAGATAGTTCTGCTTGATGACTGACAGATCTCGTCATATCAAAAGACGTCAGACGTACAATTGCCATTGAATTCAACCTAACTTGAGATAGAAGTAGAATAAGCTGCATTCATGAACAGAATTATAGTAAGCAAACAATTACATAAGTGGGATCCAAGCAACATCAATAGGAAGTCTTGTTGTCATTCCATCATCATAGTTATTGAGTTTCATTGGATACCAAAGAAAAAAAAATATGCTGAACAAATGAGTTTAAAAATCTTGTATCTATATTTCAATTTTCATCTGTGGATGAAACCCTCATATTTGAATTGAGAAGTCACCCACATTAATTATATATTAACAAACAGAAATCATCCAACGGAAAAGAATGTACTTGGGAACTAGTGTTTCCATTGATCGGTAGTTCCCCACCGTAAGAACCCTGGAGACAATTAATCAACATGATTGCATATATATGGAACTCCAATTTATTTTCTGAAGGGAGTTGAACATAGTTGTGACAAAGATCCTGTGTGAACAAGGTCACAAGTAGCCAGTGTCAGAACCTTAAATTAGATGTTTAAAATCAAAAACAAAAACAGAAGAATAAGAAGTTACCCAAAGTCCTGAGAGGATAAACGTCAAGCTAGAATGCCTTTGCTGTTCAATATGTCTCACAAGAACTCGACCAGCCAAAACTACATCAGATGGCAGTACCAAGGGCCAATGCACACCTTCACACTCATGCACATGCTCAGTAAATTTCTTATTCAACGGCCGAGAAACCTCAAATGAAAGGACATCTGAAATGTACTTCTGTAGATCCTCTGATAAGTTATTATTGTTGGAACCATGCTTCACAATTTCATGTAACTGTTCTCCTCCTGCTAGCACTTGACATATATGGGAGCAGTACAATGGTATATAGCACGAAGAACAAGGCACCACATCCATTGGCAATTCGTTGAAGCAGAAATGACAATGAGTTTCCCGACAAGGCTTCAGTATAATCTGTGAAGAAAAGGTTGTGGGTTGTAGGTTCTCTTTTTCCATCCCAAAGAAAGCATACGACACGCAGAGCAGACTAGCAAACATTGAAATTTCCATTTCTATATAATTATGTGCCCGAGTCACCATAGTGCAAATACAATCAGCAGCAAAGCAATATTTTTGTGAATTAAAGACGCTTCATGTGTTTAAGTTGTAAATAAAAAAATTCATACCGCAGCATATGGATCTTCCTTGTGAATTAAAGATGCTTCAGGTATTTCAGATGGAGCAATCATTCCCCTTCCCTTGGTAATTGTAGAGCCGCACCGAAGTTGCATTTGATGGGGATCATCTGTCATATCAGACCTACATTGTAAGAAGTGAAGCAGGATAGATATACGTTACAAACAGAAGTGAAGTAGACTGACTCTTACAAACAAAACATGATAGCAGAACAGCAATATATCACAAGCAGAATAGTAATATGCACCAAAGTTAAAACATTTCAACAAAACCTAATACAAGACACTTTAGTAGTGAAAAATACAACGATGGAACTTTGATCTCAAGTGAGCCAAGAGTCAGCTGAAAAACACAGTACCGTTGGCCTCAAAATGAAAATTTTTGATAGACTCATGTCACTAATTACCACGCTCTGAGAAAATTTAACCTGTATATTCTTATAGCTAATCAGGAGAAACTAAAAACATATTATTTGAACATTTTGACAAACTAAAAACAGTTGGTGAAGACAGTATAACATGATAAAAGGGATGGAAACTGGATAGAGTCATACCACAAATTTCTGATCTGCACTCAGATTTCTGAAAGGAGCAGTTTGTCTCCTTACACTGTTTGACTATCATCTTTATCTCATTTTCTATCATTTTCTTGCCATTCAAAGACACTTCTAGGCTTAAAGAAACATTGAAGTCTTGAAGTGCATCGTGATGATATCCCAAGGAAGCATTTGCTTTACCTCTCCTAAACCAAGCCTGAATAGACACATCTAGAAAAACGTCAGCAGCCATCCAGAGCTAGTATTTTCTTATTTGAAGAATCTGAACCTGAGCTGCAGAGTAATAACCTTCGAATAGCCAGGAGATATCGATAAAGCCCTGTTAGAATCTCGAAGGGACTCCACCAGATGACCCATTTTCTGAATAAGAGAACGTGACCTAGTGTTAGTTGAAATTCCTACAGTCACATGATAAATCTCCATTCCAACCTATTGCTAAAAAAGCACATTTTACATGCTTAAATCTGTACAAAACAAGCATCTACGATGTTTTCTCATGGAGGTAGCTATCCGCAAGAAAGTTAGGGAAGAAATGGAAAACAGAAACTTAACTCACATAGAATGCAAATGCACGATTAACATACAGCACCGGCGCTACACCACCCGTAGCCTCACCCACAATAAGCGAAGCAAATCGCAAGGCCTGTTCAGTAAAAGCAATGTGCCTAAGCATGTATACAAATTTCTTGCTCTAGAAAGTTAGGCATGGCATATTTAACCTGGTAAATAGATAAAAATAAAACCTTGGTGTAACATTTCACAGCCAGGGTGAAATTTCCTTTCGAGAAGCAGTCATTTCCCTTAAGCTTAAACTCCAAAGCAGCCTTATCGTCCTTGCAACAAAGGCCTCCTTCTGCGCCTGTCAACTCCGCAACAACCTAAACAATATCGAAATAACTTTCAAAATCTGAAAAATATGCATACCAGTAAAGACATTAAATTCCACAGTTTTCCCAAGCAATTGGAAACAGAGAGTACCTGGTGAAAGAGGGGCAGATTGTGAAAGTAGTCGAGAAGGTCCGAGGAAGTAGACGGGAGGTCGTCGGGTGAGCTCTCGGCGATTCTCCGCCGTAGGAATTCCGGAACCACCGTTTTCAGCTTCTCCATCCTCCCTCCGCGGCGAATTGCAGTTGCCGGAAAGTACAGTGATTAGTGAAGTGAGGAAGAAAGAATGGGCGAGTCTATTTTTATAAGCTATGTTTACATTTACTTCCCTGAATTTTGTAAACATTACTACATCACTCTTTCCAGCTTAAACTGCAATTTGTTAACCAAATTAAAATTACACCGATAAAAAAAATTAAATTTTTTATTGTGATCTTATTATTTTCTTAATAACATATATTTTTAAATATTAACTTTTCATTTCTTATATTTTTATATAATTGAAATGGTGATGACAAAGTTTTACTCACAAGTCACAAGTAACTGCATTGAGTTGAAAATAAAGGGCCAGAACAAATATGCAATTCGAATAACATTTGAGGGGGTGAATGCAATTTCCAGGGATCATAACCCCATCCTTCCTCTTTTCAAACTCTAAACCCCGCTTCTGTATTTCAGGGTAGGGGTGTAAATGAACTGAACCGTTCGTGAACAACTCGGTTTGACCAGTTCGAATTCGAACTCGAGCTTGTTCGCTTATATACGAGTTCGAACTCGAGCTCATAAAAGCCAACTCGATAGGCTCGTCGAGCAGCTCGAATATAATTTTTTATAAAAATAAATTAAATTTTATTCATTAATACTTCATGTTCTACTTAACAAGCTCAAACTATCTCGAGTTCGAGTTCGAACTCGATTTTTTATCGAGCTCACGAGTCGAGCTCGAACTTTCTAAAAGTCAGACGAACCGAGCTCGAACTAAAATATCTCAATTCGTACGAGCTCGAACTCGATCACGAACATGTAAAACGAACTCGAACTCGAACTTGAACACAGGTCTGTTCGAGCTCGACTCGACTCGTTTACAGCCCTACTTCAGGGTTGTGTGTTCTTCTTCTCAATATTACTGAATTTCGTCTTCATACTTTACCTTCTTGTTAGTTTATGTTACCATTACTAGAAATTTGGTTACTTTTCAGGAATTACGTTAAGATGTTCTAATTGTTTTTGTTGCTCTTGCTGTAATCTCTCTGGAATTATCGTCACAGGTATTGAAATGGCGGCGCAACAAGCAAGAGAATGGGCTAGAATGCAGCTGTTTCCTGCTGCCACTCTGGATAAACTGAATGGTTTGTTGAAGAAATTGGAGCTGGAGGTTGGCTTTTCTACCTTTTGTTTCTTACTGTCACTTTGTCCGGATTTCTTATCCATGCGTGATTTATTAGCTTTCGAAACTAGAATTGTTTATCCGCGAAGAATTGTATGTTGAACTTCACATTACCTAACCCCATGAAATGGCTGAACTGAGTTTGCTTTCTACGTTAAGTGTTGGATAAATGTTGCAGCTTTATGTATTACTGGAACTCTTTTGTAGAATATTAAGGATCTGACCATCCTTGTCATGGGAAAGGGCGGTGTTGGCAAATCTTCGCTTGTAAACTCAATCATTGGGGAAAGAGTAGTTCCAGTCAGTGATTTCCAGGTATATGTATTTTTCAGCTGGTCAGAATTAGGAGAGATGTGTTAGTTGACACAAGGATAGTGGTAGTCACTTGGTCCTCTTCGATGTTGATTTTTCAACCAGAGAACCCCAGGCCGATGATGGTTACTCGTACAAGGGCGTGGTTCACATTAAAGATTATTGATACCCCTAGCCTTGTTGAAGAAGGATATGTCAATGACAGAGCCATTGATATGATAAAAAAGTTGGTGTTAATTTTATGGGATTACTTTCCCTTTTTTACTTGCATGTAGCTTAGATTTTCCTTTTGTTTAATTTGAAGTCTGACTTTTGCTGCTGAATCAGTTGCTGGTAAGCAGTTTAGTCTTAGTTTCAGTAATAACTTAGGATTGGCCTGTTTGAACAGTTCCTTCTGAACCAGACCATAGATGTTTTGCTCTATGTGGACCGACTGGATACATATCGGGTTGATGTTTTGGATAGGCAAATTGTGAAAGCTATAACTGATAGTTTCGGGAAAGAAATATGGCAAAGAGGACTAGTGGTCCTTACACATGCTCAACTTTCACCTCCAGATGATTTGTCTTATGATGAGTTCTTATATCAATAAGATATGAGGCTCTTCTGAAGGTTGTTCGCCTTGGTGCCAAGTTAAGCAAACAGGACATTCAGGTATGTTGCCTTTTCCTTTTTTCTGTGCCGTAGTAAGGTGCATTCATTTATTCACATGTTAGAAGAATTGGGTGGCGGAAAGTAGTGAGTTCATACTGAGTTTGTTACTGTAAGCTAGCAGACTGCCTAGTGGGTGATGGTATTAGCTCTCTCGTGCAAAATCTCAATCAGCATGACACATTGTGTTTCTTCTGCATCCAACCATCATTTCAGCATAATTTATATTGATGAGCTCTTAAATATGCTTATGTGGATGTGTTTTATTACCATTTTTACTGATTGTGAGAAACTGTCAAACTAAAACTTTTGCTGAAGTGCATCAACTGACATCTATATACATCTTCATAAAATAGAAAGGTGTTGCTACAACGTGACCATTTTGCATCCTGCTCTAAATGTTTGCTTTTGATTATCGTTGATTAATGCTTTCTGCTTTCAGAAATCAAACGTTGTCCTGGTTGAAAATAGTGGGGGATGCAAAAAGAATGAAAGTGATGAAAAGGTTTGCTATTTTTCAGTTGGTGATTTAGTCCTCCATTTTCATACTCTTTTTGATATGGTGAGTTCAGCTGGTTTATTTGGATGCCAGATTCTTCCCGATGACACTCCTTGGATTCCAAACTTATTCAAAATCATCACAGATGCTGTTTTGGGCGGAGGCAAGAGCGTTTTGGTTGATAGGGAGTTGATAGAGGGTCCAAACCCGAATGCAAGGGGAAAGATGTTCATACCACTCATGTTAGTAGGCCAAGTAAGGCTTCAATTTTTTTTCACATACATTAAACACAAAACAAACAGAATTTGCAGATCATCTGACTCTCATGTTGCCTGCTTTTGACAGTATTTCTTAGTCGCTAGTCTCATAAAGAGGTTGATTGCGGATGATGCTTCTGAAGAGGTCTAGCCGTCCTGGGCTTGAGGTGATTTGGATGAGTAGTCATATTCAGGAGGAGAAATTAGTGGTTGTATCAGTTTCTGTTAAGCTTGTGGTATGTAAAATGCTACATTGCGTATTTGCGTTGAACGTCTCCTTTTGTTACAAGAACAAAACCAAAATCTACATTCCAATTAAAGGAATTAAGGCTACTATGGTTGGAGTGCTCAATCTCGACAAAGAGGATATTAAGGAGCAGTGGCGGAACCAGGAATTTTTTTTGGTGGGGGCTAATTTATTGTTTTGTAATTTTATAATTTCCAGTGGGTGCTAATTTGTGTTTTAAAATTTTTTTGGGGGTTAATTTAAATTTTTTTAAAAATTTAACACTACATTTGTATTTTCTGGTTGGGGCTGAAGCCACCACCAGCCCCCACCTCCCTCCGCCCCTGTCAGGGAGGGAGACGTGATGACAATGAAGTAGGAGCCAACAAGAACGAAAAGACTGCAAACCAAAACCTGGGGTTGGAGCGCCCCTTAGATGAGGCCTCAGTTCAAGAACCGCCGCGTCGCACGATGTGAAAATGGTAAAAGTCACAATGGAGGCATATATCCGCCCTAATGAGCTGCCCGAGCTGGCAAGCAACGTTATACGTGCCGCGGTAAGCTCTGGTGGAACAGCTACGGCAAAGCCACCTCTCAAGAAACCGGGGCCGGTGAAAATAGTCGACCTTGAAAAGTCGGACCCGGAGTGGTAGGTCAAGGCAGCTGAGAAAGGTAGGCATGAGAAAACTCACAAAACAGTAGTGGAAAAAGAGAGGCTGGAGAAAATCCAAATTGCAAGGGAAGAAGCGAGACAAGCGATGTATGCAACGGGCCAGCTCTTTTTGTTGAAAAGAAGGCAGGAGATGAATGACCATGCCATGGAGATTGAGGCAAAAAATTCAACAGTGATGGAGACACAAATGGAATTACAGCAGGTTGCACTTATCTCGGAGAAGGCTAGTGGGGACATGGGCACTACATCAGTTCAGTCTCCGCCAAAAACTATGAAGGCTAGTGAGCCTTTGAGTCCTTTCCTGGTCCAAGCACCAGTAAGTTACGAATCACCTCTGAAGAAGGTCCTCAAACAAATGGAGGCAACTCGCCGGAAGAAGACTGGCATATCTCCTGTGAAGAAGACAGTAAAGAAGAGAGGCAGACCAGTTGGAGCCGTGTGGGCGGCAAAGAAGAAGTTGAGGCTGAATGATGTTCTTGAACAAGACGTTCACTCTAGATGGGACGACAAATGTGCAAGGGTTAACGATGATGTTTCCCGTGCACATGCTACTACCACTACTCAGGCAGACACTGGCATGGAGTCCTAGTCCTGCCAAAATCCATGAGTAACCAGTTGGAACTGTCGGGACGGTCTCAAAGCAGTGCTGAGGAATATCCAGAAAGTTCAGGAGCTGCGCACCATCGTGGACTTATGTTTTCTTTTATTTATTATTATTATTTCATTTCAGCATTTCATTTTAGTTCAATAACAGACGAGAAGTTTTATCTCATCGAGAAAGAAGCAGATGCCCGAGGGTCTTACGGAGGCATGTCATGGGAGAAAGATGCTATGGAAGTCATTCGCTGTAAGGGAACGTTGTCCGGCAGTCGCGACAACAACATGGGAGAGGATCACATCTTAGTTAGAGGGTATCACTTTTTATGGGACCATGTTGGTCGCCTTGCTCTTCAGAATCTATTATAGCTCATTCTCTAGCATTACTTACAAAGTCGAGCACCCTGCTAGTTAACAGATGAGCACCCTGATGTTATGATTTTCTTAGGCTTGTTCTACCACTTCTGGACGTTTTCCAATAATCAAGAATGAAATAAATATTTTATTTTCAAAAAAAAAAGTAAGACAATTTACTTTTTAATTACAAAATATTATCAAAAATGAACTTCAACCTTAGGTTAATATGAACAAAGACAACATCAATAGATAACCATTGAAAATAAGGTGAAGTTGAACAACTAAATGCACAACATGTATTACAGTACGTAATCAACATCAACATAAAATCAAATAACCATCAACTATTTAACTTTTAACCTGCCTCACATTACACTTTCTCTTATTAATAATATTTTCAAACAAAACACACTATAAAATCCCAGATCTTCCCGACCTAGAAAGAGTTACCATGCAAAAGCATTTTCCCCTCCTTCCAACAAATAAAAATAAAAATGAAGAAATTACAGACTTTTTTTTGTAACTGTATCTCAACTGCCAACGATTACTTCCTTTCCCGTGGCGCCAAACCTTTAGAACGCAACTAACTCTCTGCAGAGTCTCACCGTCGCCAGAGTAACCATCATCGCAGAAATTCTTAATTGTTTCCCCTTTCCTCATCTGGGTTCTTTCCCAATCAAGGCACAATGAGAGAAAACTCCGACCGGCAACCGGCTCTCGGCGACTGGTACTCTCCAACTCGCCTCCACAGCAGTCCGGTGGAATATGATTTTCCGGTAACACGACACAACCCATCTTGTATTCTCCACGTTTTCTTCCTTCCATGAATTCCTGTAAATGATTCTTTCCTTTTACGGTTTTCCTTTCTAATCCTTGAAAAGGGAGATAGATTTATTCCCAATCGGAGCCTGATGGATCTTGATCAAGCTCGCACTTTATTGACCAAGAACACCGACAAGGAGTTCAGAAACCCAAACTTCAGCGTCAGTAAAACCATTAATTCTTCCCTTTCTGTTTTGAATATTACGTTCTCCGTTTAGTTTTAACGGCGGTTTCTACGAAACAGGACGGATACCGGAAGATTGTGAGAGAGAATCTGACATTGGATGCAGACGGCAGACCTTTCAAAATGCTAGTCTTCCGAGGAAGCCCGAAATCGAGCAGAAAATCATCCCGTCTTATCGACGAAATGCGAAAAAGCGACGAGGAGATTAATATTCATAAGATCAAGCCTTCTCGATCGTTCCCAAAGGTGGATTATTTTCTGTAATGATGAATATTGATTCCTTTATAGCCTTGGTTCTTGACTGGCTTTGTTTGATTCTTTTGTGTTGCAGAAGGAGTCTCTGATCTTGGACGCGCCCCAGATGACGGATGATTTCTACCGGAACACGATGGATTGGGGCCGCGAAAACACGCTCGCCGTTGCATTGGGGCCCGCCTTGTTCACCTGGAATGCTGCTAACAAAGACATTCATAAGATACTGGATGTGGGGGTCGATTGGGATTGTCCCACAAGTGTAGCCTGGTCGACAAATGGAAAAAGACTGGCGGTCGGATTCTTGTGCTCCGGCGTGCAGCTCTGGGACGGCGAAGCCTCAAAGCTTGTAAGTATTTATGGTCGTTTTCTCGAACTTTAATGAATTAACAGAGGAACAGTTTTTGAATATCTGCATTTTTAGGTTCGAAACATTCTAGGTCATGAGAAAAAGGTGGGATCTGTAGCATGGAATGGCCACATTCTAACATCTGGAAGTGATGATAAAACAATCATCAATCATGATGGTAATGTATTCTAGCCGTATTTTGAACATACGATCAGAATTCAGAACATATCAATTGTATAACCTTTGATTTCATTTTCATTCCCAGTTAGGGCAAAAAACAGCGTTACATCCTACATGAAAGTGCACAGAAGACAAATTTGCAGTCTGAAATGGTCGAAAACAGGCAATATTCTTGCAAGCGGGGGAGATGACAGCCGCGTTTACATTTGGCACGCCTCAAAAATGGTGGCCTCAGGTTACCTTCATTGCCTGAGAGAACACACAGCTGCAGTGAAAGCCCTAGATTGGTGCCCCCACAACAACGACGTTCTTGCTTCTGGAGGGGGCGTCAGAGATGGAACCTTGAAGATATGGGATGTGCAGAAAGGAGTCTGCATCAACAGCATCAGCACAAAGGCACAAATTTGCGGTTTGCAGTGGAACAGGCATCACAAGGAGATACTCAGCGGCCATGGCTTTGGCTGGGAGGAGTATTCATGTGAAAATCAGATATGCTTGTGGAAATATCCTTCCATGTCCGAAATCGGGGGTTCAGAGAGATTGAGATCGAGAAATCTTCAACTCGCTCAGAGCCCAGATGGATCGACTGTGGTGTCGGCTGTGGCTGATCAGACTCTTCGGTTTTGGGAGGCTTTTGGCCAGCCTCAGGCTGATGAACCGACTTCTTGGTTGGATAGTGTTCTATCTTACAAGACTTCCCCGATTAGGTAGACTTTTTGATGTAATTAAGAAATAGCAGTGTATCTTCGAACAACCTCATGAATCTGTACTTCTTTTCATGGCTCTCTTCGAAATGAATTCAGCTTCTTTGTGTTTACCTTCAGCTTCTAGAGCAAATCTTAGGTCTTCAAGACAGGTTAAAGGCTGGTGATGATTCCCCTGCTCTAACAATTCGTAGAATATTTCAAATGCCTGAGCTGCTCTTTGTATCTTACATAGACGGATTATGATAGTGTCGTAGACAGTTGGGTCGATTCTCTGGCCATTCTTTGCAGCGAAAACCAACAGTTCCTGTGCCACTAATAGCTTCTTTTGCTGGCAGAGGAAGGTAATTAGTTCTTCAATGTTAACCAAGTATCCATTTTCAAACAGGCACCGAACAACATCTAGAGCTTTGTCTTTTAAGCCACTTTTAAACAGAATTCTCACTGTATCTGTTGCAGTCTTGGCATTTTGCCTAATCTTTTTCTCCAGCATCAAATTGATCAGACTGTACGATTCTCCAGAATAACCGTTTTTGACAAGCTCAGCAAGAATACGATGGAAAATGTATGCACGAGGAAGATGGGAGCTCTTTGTCATCATCCCTAAAGCTTCATGAGCAAGAACCGCTTCATCCTTCTGCAAGAGACCACTAATCACAGCTTCAAAAGTCTCAACATCTGGCACGAAATCCCTCCTTAACATCACAACCAATAGATCAAAACCAGTCTTGAACAAACCTTCTTTGCAGTGCCCCATGATCAAGGTTTTGAAAGCAGAAGCATCCTGTTTTCCTCTTCTCAATAGCTGCCTGAACACTTTATCAGCCATATGCGTTCTCCCTCTATCACACAAGTAGACAAATATGGGGTTAAACGAAGCAACAAGAGGTGCACAACAATTGTCATTTAACAAGATCTCCTTCTCAAATAACTCTTGAAACAATCTCTCAGCCTGCTCTAATTCTCCTTTTTCTGAAAGGCCACGAATTAACATACTATAACTCACAGAATCTGGCTGAACCTTCAACTCTCCCATCTTCTGAAAGATCTCCATAGCTCCATTCAAATTCCCATTATTGCAATGAGCATTCATCAGAGTGTTAAACGTGCATATGTCGGGAACAAATCCACCATCCAAAACCTCCTTTACCTTGTCAAGCATTCGGGCCTCGCAGAGCCCTTGTATAAGAGTGTTGTAAGTGATTGCATTAGGCTTTTCCCCTCGAGAAATCATCTCAGCAACAACACCTAAAGCCTCATGTACCTCCTTCTTCCCACAATAGCCTCTGATCAAAGTGGTGTAAGTTACAACATTAGGGCTCAAACTCGCACCCTTATTCGACATCCCTCTAACCACATTATGCGCGATTTTCACCCTACCATCTCTGCACAGACCGTCCACAATCGTGTTATACGTGATCACATCAGGCTGTAGATTAAACTTCTCCATTTCCTTGAAAAACCTGAAGGCATCATCAACCATTGAGTTCTTACAGAACCCTCGTATCAGTATATTGAAAGTGCAGACATCAGGAGTAGCGCCATACGTCTTGCGCATTTCGTCGAACAGTTGGTAGACTGTTCTGGTCCGGCCGCGGTTCAGCAACATCATGAACAAATGGTTGTACGTAATCACAGAGGGCGAAACCCCGATTGATTTCATGGTTTCGAACAGTTTAATTGACTCCTTGAATATCCCGGCGTCGCCGAACGCACGGATTAAGGCGTTGAAGTGCTTGTCCTCGAGCTTGACGGCGCCGTTTGATTTACTAGGGATTGAAAAGAGGAAGTTCCGGGCGGAGTGGAAATTCCGGCCGGCGCAGAGGAGTTGGAGCGTGAGGAGGTAGGATTGAGGGGTGTGCGTGAAGCCGGAGCGGTAGGCCCAGTGGAAGAAATGGAGGGCTTTGGGAGGGGCTTTGATGAGGCGGAGCGTGTGGAGAACGGTGGTCTGGGAGAGTGAGGATTGCGGAGCGAGTTTGGCGAGTGAGGATTCCAGTTCCGGTGACCACGGCCGTGTGTTGATCAGTCCGGCCATGCTCCGGGCCCGCTTTGTTTTGGTGGATGAAGGTTGTTTTTCCGGTTTTGGCTCTGGTTCGATAAGGTGGCTATCGTGGGTGGCGGCGCCGCCGCCGACGATGGGGGCATTTGGTTTAGATGAATTCGGTTTGGTACATGTCTGGGCGGTGGAACTGAGCCGCGCCGTTCTGCATTGCATTTTGAATCGGCGCTCTCCGTTGGATGATGGGAGGGAATTGGCTAGTGTTGGATCGAAAAGTTAATGTTGACTTAAAAAAATTCCAGTTATATCATTGGATTACATTTCTATCATTTTGTTTTCTAGAGAAAATTCTTATTAAGGGGAAATATCAAATAAGAAGTTAAAATTTTCATAATTTCTACTAAGAACGTGAAATAAATTTTATAATTAAAATAATGTTAATTGACTATTCTACCATTTAATAGAAAATCACATTACGATAACTGAATAATTGAACTTATTTTGTAGCTAAAATAGATATGTAAAATAAATTCAGTTTAGCTCCATTCCAAATGTATAAAAAAAATGGCTTAGTTTCATTAAGTTCATTTGGATTCAATTATTGTAGTTCGTCTAAAGTCAATGAAAATATAATTACTTAAACTATACTCTATATTTCTCTGTGTATAATTTTATTTAGTTTAATTTAGTTCAATTCAATTCAGTTTAGTTAAGTTTAATTTAGTTCAATTCAGTTATTTTTGTTAGTTCGATTCAATTCATTTCAAATCAATCTAGTAAAAAATTGACTGGCAAGATAACAATCAAAATTACAATAGTATGACCACACTCAATTTCCGGTGCACGATATTCTTAGAAATGGAATAAAGAATTTTTTGCGAGATTGAATGATGAAAGTTTTAGAAATAATATATCAGATTAATCACATTTAATGAATGATTGAATTTTTGGGTAATTTATTGGTGGGCTTACTAGAGCTTATTTCTTGATATACTGAACTGAATTGAATTGAACTGAACTGAATTGAAGTAAAAAAATGATGTATTGAAAAATGGATTCAACATGACTGAATTAACCTGAATTTCATCAAATTACATTTTCACTGAATTGAATTGAACTGAACTAAATTGAATTAAATTAAACTGAATTGAATTGAATTGAACTAAACTGATCTACAGATAAACTCTGGTAGACAGGGCTTGAATCAAATAAAGAATTTGAATGAAATCCTAGCAACTTGGCCATGAAAAACCACAACCATTGAGGATCATTTTACCATTGGGGCCTTTGAAGAAATTACTGTAGAGAGGATCGTTCATGTACTGGCAAAAGCACGGCTGATGGTCTCGGGCGGCATGGCAGCAGACCAAGGATGGTGATGAACCGGACCTGAGTGAATCCAAACATGATTTCAGGTCTGACTGTACATTGCATGACGTCACTGCTCCCGCCGGCTTAAATCCGACCACGATCGCAAGGTACACCACTGCAAAATACCAGAGTGCTGTAGCCATTTTTCACTTTTTCTCTCACTTTTTTCTTTTTTTGAATATTACTTTCTTTAGCCTTGATGAATTGGCACACGTATTTATAGTGAAAAATGAACAATCTCGAGATTGTTAGGCCCTGTTTACCAGAGCTTATCTGTAGTTCAGTTCAGTTCAATTCAATTCAATTCAATTCAGTTCAGTTCAATTCAGTTCAGTGAATTTGCTTAACTTCAGGTTAATTCAGTCATGCTGATTCCATTTTTCAATACATCAATTTTCATTTCAGTTCAGTTCAATTCAGTTCAGTTCAGTTCAGTTCAGTACATCAAGAAATAAGCTCTAGTAAACAGGGCCTTAATTTATTTAATGGTGAAATTTTGGTAACAACTACATATATATTAGCATTTTGGTCGGTTTGGAGCATATTTAACTCAACTTTTGAATTCTGCATGTAGTTGTTTTAGAAAAATTAAAACCAATATCATTTAGTGGGTTTTTTTCCCCCTTTAATTTAACCTCCATAAATTGCCATACGCTATTTATAGGGGAAAATGAACAACCTCGTTTTTTAAATTATTCGTATTGGCATTTATTGTGCGGCATAATGAGCATATTTGACTCAATTAACTTTTGAATTTTGCATATACAGCCATACATGATAGTATATATATTTCTAATTTTTTTTGAAGCAATACATAGGCCCTGTTTACTTGAGCTTATTTATTGAACTGAACTGAACTGAACTGAACTGAACTGAACTGAACTGAACTGAACTGAATTGAATTGAACTGAACTGAACTGAACTCAAGTAAAATTGATGTATTGAAAAATGGAATCAGCATGACTGAATTAACCTGAATTTCATCAAATTACATTTCACTGAACTAAACTGAACTGAACTGAACTGAACTGAACTGAATTGAATTGAACTGATCTACAGATAAGCTCTGGCAAACAGGGCCGTTATGAATTTTACTTTACTTTTAGTCTCGATGAATTGCCATACGTCATTTATTATGAAAAACTAACAACTTGAAATTTGTGGTGGAATTTTGACCAAGAATATATTGGCATTTTTAAATTTACGGCATCAAAATGAGCATATTTCACTGATAAACTTTTGGATTTTGCATATATATATATATAGAGAGAGAGAGAGAGAGAGAGAGATTGATAATCATAATAGTACCACTATTTGGACATTGAGATAGTATTTGATCTAGAACACGAAGGTCTATTATGATAGATGTAGAGTGAAACACAACAATCAATTATGTTTCGGCAGGTACAATACCTATATAATTAAGAAGGGAAAATCGATCGATGGGCCTTAATCTCTAGCAGGTGGGCCACGGGATGCCGCAGGTAGCGAGGGTCTTCTTGGCGTTGGGGCTGTCGAAGTATTGGCCGAGAGCAGGATCCTTCTTGAACTGGCAAAAGCACGGCTCGTGCTCCTTGGCCGTCGTGCAGCACTCCGGCGACGGCGGGGTTCCGTACAGAACCGGGTTCATGCAGGACACCATGTCCAATACGTTGCAGCTCACCGCCTCCGCTTGGCCCTGCAGCAACACAACGCACAGCACCATCATGATCACGCTGCAAACCGCGGTCTTCATTTTTCGAACTGCTAGTGGATGTTTTCGATGATGATGATGATTATTATTTCGTTCTTCTGGATCGGTTTGTATTTATAGTGAGTGTTGGTGTGTCGACAAAATTTTTGTAGTTGACTATTCAAAATCATAAAGGAGTCCATTAATTTAACCAAGAATATCTTTTATTTTTATGTTTTACTTTTATTTTTAAAGAAAATTGATAATTTTGCTACTCCTCCCGTTCTAACCAAAATGACTTAGTTGACTTTTCAAAATCAAACTGATTTGACTTTTGACCAAGAATATCTTCATTTTTAAGAAAATAGATCATTTTGCTATATACCCTCTGTCCCAATCAAAATTGCTTAATTGACTTTTCAAAATCAAACTGAGTCGACTTTGACCAAAAATATCTTCATTTTTATGTTTAAATTTTTTAAAAGAAAATTGATAATTTTGCTACTCCCTCTTTTCCAACCAAAATTGCTTATTTGATTTTTTAAAGTCAATTTTTTTTTAATATAAAACCATCAATGGTGGAGTGATTTATTTGGCTTTCCTAGCCTTTAGGATCTCGAAAGATTGTTTAATAGTTACAATATATTCAAGAAAAAATCATATCAAGTAGGATGGAAAAACTTGAGAATAAACATGTCTTTTGATCCTATAGTTAAGGATTTCTAATCGATATCTACTCAACTGATCTAGGTTAGTGTTCAACAAGCATAACACTTGTCGACCACAAGTTTACCACATCGAGGATAACATTTCAAGAAGTAGTTCTGTCAAGTCAAGTAAAACGAAAAGCCACTTAACCCTTGAATGTGATTGAAATTCCCAACTTTACAGTGTGCACTAAAAAAAGAGTCCAGTAGAAAAGTAAACTGCTACCATCTTCAGAAACATTTCCTTTGTTGAAGCAGCAATGAAGTTGAGCAGTACCAAACAGTGGCAGTTGTAACAATCATGGACTTGTACAGCTGTATCCTTTATATAGAGTTGGTTATTCCTCTGGTAATCAACCACAAGGCCTTGTGGTATACATGTAAGAAAATAAATCCAAACGTGAAGAGTCCTATATAGCAAACCATGTGATAATAAAAACCTTTGAAAATGGTACACTGAGCATTCCATTGCAAAGTTCATATTGAGTAGGCCTGTTTTGCTTTGCTTCCTTTCCTCATATCCTATCAAAATCAAAGCAAAACCAGCAGTATCCAAGCTTCCCAATATAAATAGGAGTCGTTTGGTTCATGTGGGAATTAAGTTCCCACAGATTTTGTAATTACTCAGAATTTAATTCCTTTGAAAAAATACTCAGAATTCGAAAAACTTGTTTGGTTGCACGTGGGGATTTTGTTATTGCTGGGATTTTATTTACTGCATGTTGTTTGGTTTACTTCACGTGATTCTTTAAAATGGGAGGGAAATAGAAATTTGCCGCGTAGAAGTGGAAAATTTCCGCATGCATGATGGATAAATGGGTAAAATCGTAGAAAATAAACGCGTATTTGTATTCTACCTAGGGTGTACTCGGTAACAAATTTCCTTCGTTCTGTGGTAATTTGAAATTCTGCGGAATTTATATTTCCGACGTTTTGGTTATTTTACGTCAACCAAACAAGCACGGCAAGGTTCAAATCCTCGTATTTTGTTATTACCGCGTTTCATACGCATACCAAACGACCCCATATTATAGGAGTACAAGTCTAATATAAGGGAATTCTTGATTTTTTAAAGTCAAACTGAGTCGACTTGGATCAAGAATATATTCATTTTTATGTTTTAATTTTTTTTTAGAAAATTAATAATTTGAAAATGTATAATATGATGAATCTAAAAATATGTATATTATATCAACTCTAAATGTATATTAATAAAATTAATGGTCAAAGTCTAAATACTTATTAGTAATCTTGGGAACGTCACCAAATTGAGCTAGAGACAACATGACGCTTCTTTTTTACAAATTGATAGAACCTCATCACTTAATCACGTTCCATACGGCTCTGGCTATATCTCCAAGACTCCAAATTTATTTTAAGTTTTGGTCATTTCAAATCCCACACTCCTATTATTTGTCCTATTTTAGTTAGAGAGTTTTATTGTTTTTTTGAAAAATATTTTAGTTAGAGAGTGACGTTTAACAGAAATCTTATGTACATGATTAAATTACTAATATTTTGATCTACAAATTACTACAATATTCTTTACACAAATCAAATCTTAATAATTTCAACTTTCAATTTCATTTCTTTTAATATCAACAAGTGTTAGGTTTTTTGTATTTTCAAAAAGGAAAATAAAGAAAGAAAATAAAATAAATATATTTTTGGTAAACTTAAATTAGTCTTGCTAATTAAAGTCAAATTCCTTGAACCTGGACATAGTCCTTATTTGGGTTAAATGCTCTTCCTAAAATACAGTTTTCAAAATCAATGCATTAAAGTTTTTTGATAAATTTGTTTTAATGCTGGTGCAATGATCAAGCACGAAATTAACTCCCCACTTAATTGAGAATCATTCAAATCAGCCTTGATTTTTTCCTTATAAATACTTGGCTATTTTGGATGAGAAGGAAAACTTGAAAATAGAAACAAAATATCTTTACGAAAGAAAAAGTTGAGCAGTTTTCATAGAGGGTGCCTTTCTGAGCAATCACAAAGTGCAGTGTGATTCTAATTTGAAAAGGCTGTTTTATCCTGGGGGCGATCAGCATTTAACTGTATGCACAATTGTTTGACAGTTGCTGAAACGTCTTAAAGAAAGAGTGATCCTTGACTCAGCTTTATAATTTCCTTATTTCCAAAAATCAAATTTTTTATTTATAGTAGACAAGATTTCCAACAACAAGTTTATAACTACACCACTAGTATACTATAGTAAAAAAAGAACCCATATATAAATAAAGTTATGAATAGTCTCATACAGTAACAATTAATGATATAAAATGACTGAATAGTCTCATACTAAAAAATGTTTAATTGTGTGAAAATTCAATTTTTGAAATACAGTGTAATGTGTACATTGTTTAAGCATCACCAAATCAATGTATTTCTTACTACAAATCAATAGGTTTTTGTTTTAATATACAAATGTAATTCAATATTTTTTTATTTGAACTTGAAATGTTATCCAACTTGTTCATATAGCTTTAGTGAAATCCTAAAAGTTTCTTCTTCCTTGATTCTGCAAAATCCTAGAACCTTGAATCACCATGGCCGCCACGCCGCTTAGCTATACCACTCTCATCCATATGTTGCCAATCAAGTTGAATTCGGACAACTATATGTCTTGGAAATCACAGGTTCAGGTTCTCCTAGAATCGGAGGATCTCTTCGGCTATCTCGACGGCTCCATCCCGCGTCCGTCAGCCTCCTCTTCGTCAGCTTCCGGCAAGGAACCAGAAGGCGCTCTCACGGCAGCGACTTGGACGGCGCAGGATAAACGACTCCAGGCGTTGCTTCGATCGTCTCTCACCGAAGAAAGCACTCTTGAAATCCTTGGCTGCGTCACGGTCAAGGATATGTGGGACTCTCTCGCTGCCGCGTTCGACAACTCATCTGCTGCTAGAGAAATTCAATTAAGAGATGAATTTCACACCGTTCGCCGCGGTTCATCGTCGGTGCAAGATTTCCACCGCCGGTTCAAAGGCATAACTGATGCTTTGGCGTCCATGGGTGCTCCGGTTTCGGCCCGCGATCGTACAATGATGTTTCTACGTGGACTGGGCAACGAATTCAGAGAGTTTCGGGCTGTGCAACTCGCCCAAAATCCTTTGCCGTTGTACTCCGAAGTGGTCTCTAGGGCTCGGTCTCACGAGATTCATTTTCTCGCCGACAATTCTGCAGGTACGGACCCTTCTCCGGTAGCCTTTCATGTTGGTACGGCGGTTTCTGGACGAGCAGGGCCATTTTCTGGGCGAACAGGTGCAGGTGCCCAGGCGCGTGGATCTCACGCGCCACAGCAAGGTGCGTGGACATCCCAGGCGCGTGGATCTCACGCGCCACCACCAGGCGCGTCGACCACCACGCGCGGCCGTGGTGGTGGTTCTGGGCATTCCGGGCAGTCTTATGGTGGCTCCGGTACTGGATCTTCTGGAGGGTCTGGTTCTCGACGCAGGAAGAAATGGAATCCCAAATGCCAACTCTGCCTCGAATATGGTCACACTGCCCGCGAATGTCCAAACCCTAATCCGGATTCTGCAAACCTAGCGGATGCTTTCCAGTCATCTGTGTCGCTGGAGGATACGGCTTCTGATTGGTATCTGGATTCAGGGGCTACGACTCATATGGCTTCGACTTCCTCTGGACTTGACAATGTTGTCCCGTACAATGGTAACCGTTCTGTCACTCTTGCTAATGGTAGTGCCATTTCCATTACACATATTGGTCAGCAAAAGTTTTCTAGTAATTTGCCATTATCTGATGTATTGGTTGTGCCTACTGTTACAAAAAATCTGCTTTCCATTAGTAAGCTCACTCGGGATTTACAAGCCGTTATTTGTTTTGATGAGAATTCATTTGTCATTCAGAAAAAGGTCACAAAGGAAATCGTGGGTCGAGGTCGATGTGAACGGGGCCTTTATGTTCTTGAGAGGAGTTGTCCCGCTTTTGTTGCTTTTGTTCGGGAGAATAAACACAGGGCGTCATTTGAAGTCTGGCATGCTAGATTAGGCCACACTTCTTCTAATGTTATTTCCCTGTTAAATAAACTGAAACATGTTGAAGTTGTTTCTTTATTGCCTAAACCTGCTATTTGTTCTTCTTGTGAAATGGCTAAAGGCAAAAGACTGTCATTTGTGGAAAATCCAAAACGGGCTAAATCTTTGCTTTCTTTGGTGCACTGTGATTTATGGGGTCCAGCTCCTTATTTATCCGAAAGTGGTTATTCATACTATGCAATTTTTGTGGATGATCATTCCCGTTTTACTTGGTTTTATCCGTTGAAGCGGAAATCGGATTTCTTTGAGACTTTCCTGCAGTTTCAAACCTTAGTGGAAAATCAGTTTTCGTGCACCATCAAGGTGTTTCAGAGTGACGGTGGCACTGAATTCACTAATACCCGGTTGAAGTCTCATTTTTCGGCTAGAGGAATTTTTCATCAAATTTCTTGCCCATCGACACCTGAGCAGAATGGACGCGCAGAACGCAAACATCGCCACATTACTGAAATGGGATTATCAATGCTGTATCATTCTCATCTACCGCGATCTTATTGGGATGCTGCTTTTGCCACGGCTGTCTACACCATCAACTGGCTTCCTACACCTGTTCTCCACAATGTTTCACCATATTATCTGCTCTATGGTCGTCACCCGGATTACTCCAATTTTCATCCTTTTGGTTGCAGGGTGTATCCCTTTGTCCGGCCTTTTGCTCCTAACAAATTATCTCCTCGGAGCATCCCTTGTATATTTGTCGGTTACAATCCCCAATACAAGGGATTTCGATGTCTTGATCCAGTTTCTAAAAGGGTTTATCTCACACGCCATGCTAGATTTGATGAGATGAACTTTCCAGCTTTTTCTGCATCCTCGACAGTCAACCCAGATTCCTTGGATGTTTCGGTCTTCTATGATTCTGATGACGCTTTATTACGTCAACCGTTGACTCCACCGCCTCAGGATCCCATCCCACTTCCCCTAATATGTTAGGGAATATTTTGTGTATATCCTTTTCCCTTTTAGATTGTATAGACAGAATCCTTTTCTTGGTGAATACTCTTTGTAACTGTATATATATCATACCCCTCGTGGTGAATAACACACACAATTCCCACAATTCTCTTTGTATTCTTACATGGTATCAAGAGCGGTTCTTTCCTGAACCAATTTTTTTTCTTTACCGAAACCCCAATCCTCCTCTTAGGATTTCGTGAAACCTGATTTATTCATATACGTACAAACTTCAGTTCTTTTTCCAGCAAATTTTTCCAAAAAAAAAAAAAAAAAAAAAAAACTTCATCGTTGAATCCCTACTTCTCCAGCCAGCCGCGGCCTCCATTTTCCTGCATCTTCTGTCATGGATTTCTGAAACCTAATTTACTCTACAGCAGCCGCCTACCTTACGTACAAAATCCAGCCACCTTCGGTTCAACCACCTCCGGTTCGCCCATCTTCGGTTCAACCAACTCTGTCTCGGCTGTCTCCGGTTCATGCGCCACTGGTCCAGCCGTCGCCAGTTATGCCGCTTCAGTCACCGGTTCGGCTTCTTCGGACCGCCACTCCAACTCCGCCACCGGTCCAGGCCTCTTCAGCTCCTCCGCCGCCTCGTCAACTTAGTACTCGGGTTAAGACTGCACCAGCTTGGACCAAAGACTACGTTCTCGCTGCTTTTAAACCCCCCCATGCTACTTCATCTGCATTGCCTTCTCTGTCTTCAGGTATTCAATACCCTATTTCTGATTTTGTAAATTATGATAATTTTTCTGCTTCGCATTCTAGATTTTTGTATGCGGTAACTTCTAGTGCAGATCCTACGACCTACCTGGAGGCTTCTAAACATCCTCATTGGCAGACTGCAATGTCTGAGGAAATCAGTGCTCTCGAGCGAAATGGCACCTGGACCATGTCTCCTCTTCCTCCAGGCAAGAAAGCAATTGGCAGTAAATGGGTTTTTCGCACCAAGTTCAAGTCTGATGGATCCATCGAGCGTCATAAGGCGCGCTTGGTTGTTCTCGGTAACCGTCAGATTGAGGGAACTGACTACACGGAAACCTTTGCTCCGGTTGCCAAGATGGACTCTGTTCGTCTGTTTCTTACTGTTGTTGTCATTCGTGGTTGGGAGCTTCATCAGATGGATGTTCACAATGCTTTTCTTCACGGTGATCTTCACGAGGAAGTCTACATGCGTCCGCCGCCTGGTTATGGTTCATCTCCTGGACTGGTTTGTAAACTTCAGAAGTCCCTTTATGGTTTACGCCAGGCTCCTCGTAACTGGTTTGCAAAACTATCTACTGCCTTGTTGACCTTTGGTTTCGTACAAAGCAAGGCTGAATACTCCCTTTTCTCCTTTCTTCGGGGTTCAGTTTCCATGCATGTATTGCTTTATGTTGATGATCTGGTCATTTCCTCCAGCTCACCTACTCTCCTTGCCAGCCTTAAGGAGTATTTGGGCTCTTGTTTTCACATGAAGGATCTTGGTCCCTTGAAATATTTTCTGGGAATCGAGGTGGCTCGCGGCCCAGATGGGATATTTTTGTGTCAACGGAAATATGCCCTAGATATTTTATCTGATGCTGGACTTTCAGCCAGTAAACCGGTTGACTTTCCGATGGAGCCTCAACATGACCTTGCCCGTGTGAAAGAGCCCCTGTTTGATGACCCTGCCCGTTATCGTCGCCTCATTGGACGATTAATTTACCTTACCATTACTCGACCTGAGCTGAGCTATTCGGTTCATACACTCGCTCAGTTTATGCAGTCACCATGCCTTCCTCATTGGCAAGCTGCCTTACGTGTGTTGCACTACTTGAAGAGTCATCCTGGCCAAGGCTTATTCCTGTCTGCACGCAGTTCCCTTCAGTTGACTGCTTATTGTGACTCAGACTGGGCTACTTGTCCTATTACTCGTCGTTCTCTGACGGGTTACTTCCTTATGCTCGGAAATTCGCCTGTGTCTTGGAAGACAAAGAAGCAAGCTACGGTCTCTCGTTCGTCTGCTGAGGCTGAGTACCGCGCTATGGCTTACACTTGCTGTCAACTTTTGTGGGTGAAAGCTTTTCTTCGCTCTTTGGGGGTTCTTCACACTGCTCCTATGCGACTATTTTGTGACAGTCAGGCTGCTCTTCACATTGCAGCCAATCCTGTGTTTCATGAACGGACAAAGCACATTGAGGTGGACTGTCATTTTGTTCGTGATCTTGTTCAGTCTGGTACTGTTGTTACTTCTCATATATCCACTAAGGACCAACCAGCTGATCTTTTCACTAAAGCCCTTGGTCGTGCTCAGTTTCAAGTTTTGCTTGGCAAGTTGGGCATTCGTGATCTTCATGCTCCAACTTGAGGAGGAGTATTAGGGAATATTTTGTGTATATCCTTTTCCCTTTTAGATTGTATAGACAGAATCCTTTTCTTGGTGAATACTCTTTGTAACTGTATATATATCATACCCCTCGTGGTGAATAACACACACAATTCCCACAATTCTCATTGTATTCTTACAGTTTGGTTAAACATAGATTTTATATGAAATATTGAACAACTTATATATTTGGTAAAGTCAACTTATGTTATTCATCAAAATTAATCTTTATACAATAAACTTAAAATAAAGTGAAATTTAAACGAACGAATTATATGTACTCCAAGTAAAAACTGAAAACATCTATTCCCTTTGTTTAGTGAGTTTAGAAATAAGATTTTTCTTACTTCATGTTGTTGTTGACATTGACTCCAAAATTTAACAGTACTCCACATAGTTAATTAAAAATACCAATTATTCTGATCATCATTATCATCAAGAACAATGTAAACTATCATTCATCTTCATCCGACTAGAGAAATCAAGTAGTAATACAATTATATTTCTTAATAACTAGTTAGAACGTTCGCAGTTCTCAACCTGGCTCACAACCATAAGGCACAGCATCATCAAGCTGCAGCAGACCACAATTACCTTCATTTTTTCACTACAACATATATTGATTAATTAACCTTTAATTGATGCGTATATTTATAGGTTAAAGATAACCAGTTTTCATTAATTATTAGTTGAAAAAATGGGTTATTACGCATGCCTAAATTAATTGTATGACTTTTGGTACAAACTTGGATTAGGTCAAGTGATCAGTGTTTTTCTTGAGATCTGATTGTATTATCACTAGTGGGAGAGCATAGGATTAACGGCTGTTATTTTGGTGATAGAAGACATTTTGGAGGAGCCATAGGTGGTTGAGCTGTCCATTGTATTTTTTTAGACAGCGTTTAATTAGGAGATGCCCAATGAGATAATCAAAGGCTTTTTCAAACGTTATCCATTGTTTATTTTCCAACCGCTGTCCATTTATTTCTGGTGGCGGAACTTAACATTCTGGGATGTACTCTACATTAGTTCCGTGTTCGAAAGTTAATATTTTCCGTTCAGTTGCCGTCGGGAAAAAATTATCCGGCCATTAGGTTTATGAATACGAGTCCACATTCGATTTTGCATAGTTTACGTATTCTAGGTTCGATTCTGGTTAATGAGTATTGTTCCGAATTAGGAAATCCAATTCTACTTGTTGGTTGTTTTTCACCATTTTCCGGATTCTAGAAGCGTTTCGATTTATCATACGTTACGGTATCTAATATGAATTCTAGTTAGTTTTAAAGTTTCCGACACCGGAAATTCAATTCTGTTTCGCTCTAATATTTACCGCATTGGTTCCGTATTCTAAGAGCGTTTCGATTTATTCGACGTTATGGTATCTAGTGTGAGTTCTAGTTAGTTGTAAAGTTTTCGACACCGGAAATTCAATTCTGTTTGCACACTATTTTACCGCATTCCAACTTGCACAAGTTGGACTAAGAATGATTAGGAAAAGAATGGAGGATCAATTTATAGCTAAGAGAAGATTTCTCCCTTTCTCTTGCCACCGACGTGGGATTCAATCTTTCATCCCTTCCCCTTTTCTCTTTCTTTTTTCCCTCAAGATTTATTTTACTTTTTCTTCAATCCTTCTAACGTTATATCTTTTCCATTTCTTATTCAAAATGTATTCTCTTAGTTTTTATATAAAAAAGTCTAAAATAAATAAATGAAAAATAAATAAAATTAATACACATATAATTACCTTCTTTAAGACATGTAAATTATCTTTATAAATTCTAAATATAGTATATATAAATAATTCTCGAGCTGTTCAAGGAGCCTATCGAGTTGGCTCTTATGATCTCGAATTCGAACTCATTTATTAACGAACGAGGTCAAGTTCGATTTGGAACTGGTCAAACCAATTTCTAGTTCCCTTTAGAGATAAGTCGATATGTTTTACTCACTCTCTCACATATGTATATATAGTAACTTAGTCAATTGATAAGAATGAAATATTACTTTACCATTTAGATAGGGATGTTCAACCAGTTGATTAATCGATTTATGGGTTAATTGGTTCGATTTCTACCGATCTATAAAATTATAGAAGAAACATATTAACCAACCAATAATATTATCGGTTATACCGGTTTGGTTAATGTCGGTTTCATATAATTTTGACAGTTACCCTTTACTTATCGGGTCAAATTTTTCTATTTTAAAAATCTAGTTCCGAACCCGGAACTAAAGGAGATTGGGAAATTATATTTACTTCCGATCCTGGAACCTAAGAAAAACTAGAATAAGGTTTCGATCTCAGAACTATGCTGAGATTCTACGTTCGATCTTCAATTTATGCGTTTCCTACATCGAAACATTAAACTATTTACTCTGGTCAAACTTTAAAAAAGTCAAAATTTAGCTCCGATTACTATATTAACCGGGATCGGGAACTTATTAGTACTTCAGAATTCGGAACCTAAAAATATATAGAATTGGTCCTAAATATCGGATATGTGCTTGTTTTTCTGGTTAATCGCTAACTTCTTTACTTCCGACTTCGGAACGCAAAAATATTTACTAGAATATTGCTTCCCATCTCGGAACTGGGCTTCCATTATCGGAAACTACTTTGTTTCGACATCGTTTCTAAAAAAACGCCGTCTTTTATTACATTGGACAGTTGGTATTATAAAACGCCGTTCATTAAAAATTTTAGACAGCAGTTCAGATTTGACCGCTTTCTAAAAATTATCAAAAGTTGTCTAATGATAGAGCTCCTAGAATTACATGCTTTCGATATCGGAAATGTTGTTGCACAAAGTTTTCTTGAATTTTTCAATGAACAGCCTTCTATTTGAAGCCTTTAATCAAGCTTTCTGCACTAGTGTATCATGGGTTAAAAAATGTATAAAGTTTGGTATCACCGCATAAGATTTTGGATTTTTTTTTTATAAATCATCTAGTAAAAATTAAATACACGTACGTATGTATCAGGATATGCTGTAGTGATAATGTATACGTCATGCTCAAGTTAAGAGTACTTAGAACATCCACAATGATGCTCCTTAAGTACACTTTTTTTTAATAAGGAGCACTTCTTATATTTAAGAAGGTCCATTGTTGAGTTTTAATAGCATTTGCTCCTTACTTAAGAACTGGTTGCCTCTTTTTGTGCGCTAGTTTACCTGTTAAAAAAAAGAAATCTCTCATTTATTATTTTCCAAATTCAAATAAGAAGTGGTCGTTACAATTCGTATCATTGATGATACTGCTTCTTATTTAGTTTGTATAAAAAATAATGATGTGACACTAAATAAGTGCTTCTTAACCATACTACCACACATAACTGAAACTTCTTACACCATCTCGGACCATGTTCACATGACAGGTGATCCCGTTTCACACTCACGAAACATATTTGTAGATCGTTCAGGCGGTTTTACCTGTTTGGTTTGTGTTTGATAAACTTTCAGATGCTTATATGTTAGTGGAAACAAATTGAGAAATCTCTTACGGCCCCGAGGGGGAAATCTGAATAGCATTTAAAGAGATTGACTAGAGAGTGACTACTAGCTTGCTGTGTTATCTAATATTAATATCTTTAATTCTTGCAGTCAGGTAGTTCGAGTCAAATTAGTTGGAAGTGTTGTTGATATTCGGTCATCACCTTTGTGCTCCATTTTTCATTTTTAGTGTTAGATTTTTTATAAGATAGGTTACTCTAGTCTCTAGTACTCTATCGCTTCAAATACAAAGATTGACTAATTTTATCATAGCTATAGAAACATCTCTGTGATATCATATATCAACTCTTGTTAGAGACATTTTTTCATTTTTATTTTTGTTTTTCTTAGTTTGGGAGGCCTAATAACATTCTCTACAATTGGTGGTTTTAACCTTCAAGTTTATTTTTTTAGGATCATCATAATCAACTTGTACACCATGGTGGCTTATGTTAGGAAGATTTGATTGACTGATTAAACAGTAAATAACCTTGACAAAAAGAAAATGAGATTGAGTAATACATAGGAAAAGAAAGAAAAAAGAGACAAACAAACTATTCTATTATGAGGTAGGCAGGCTGCCAACTAATTAGAACATTCATAATGGTTGCTCCTTATAAAAACTTTTCACAATGGAATGGAGTATATATTAAGCCTTTCTCCTTATTTAAAAAAGATCATTGTACAGTTTGAATCTCCACTCCTTAAAAAAACTTGCTCCTTAAGGAGTGATTACCTATTTTCTTATGTTTTGATTAACAATTGATGCTTGTCATTCAACTTTTATTTTTTATATTTATATTAAATATAAGTATTTCTATAAAAACACCCTTTTTATGAACACTTTTCTTATCACGTGTTCTCCATATGTGAGAAAGACCATTAATTTTTGAGTTTGAAAAAAACTCCTTCATAAGAACTTGATCATTATCTAAGGAGTGTGTACCTTTTTTTCTTGCGTTTTATTAACAAATTGATGTTTGCCTATTTTTTAAATTTATAATATAAGAAATGCTTTGTAAAATATTATACCATTATTGATATTTGGTTCTAATCTAATTTTTATCAAAATTTAAAATATCACACATAACAGTGTAGTTTACGTTAACATTCATTATGCTCTTAGGACATGATCAGGTAACCATACATGTAACATTTGTAGGGCCATTAAAGAAACAAAAATGGGAGTAAAACGTAACTGAAAATATGAACTAATTAAGAGTAACTGAAAATTTGGCATTTACATAGAGCATTTAAAATGAATTTAATAAGACCGAACACTAGAAAATAAAAGTGTTTTAGTCACTTATCTTTCGTGACTAAAAGTCAAATGTCTGTAACTAAAGTATCGGCGCCGCCAGGTAACTGATGGTAATTGGCGGAGTTAACAAGGGAACAAAGGAATTGGAGTTGATTCCTGAGTTTCTCTGGTCAAACGCTATATATCAGCGAGATGATGTAAACAATTTCTTTCTTAAAAAAAAAGAAAAAAAGGAATTGGAGTTGATTTGGAGATCGGGACTACTGAATTGAATTTTGGGAATTTTATTGAAACTTTTATTGAAGTTTGTAACTAGTGGTGAACATGGTCCGAGGTGGTGAAGAAGTTTCAGTTACGTGTAGGCGAGTGAATAGTGATACTCCCTCCGTACCAGCTGGATGTGCACTGTTGACTTTTCACGGTCTTCAATACACGTGTTTGACTGCTAATATCTTTAACTACGTATATTATCAAGATATAAAAATTTGATATTAATAAACTACATGTTATGACAATTCCAACAATATTAGATATGATAATATTTTTAATTATCTATGCATTCAAAAATTCAGTCAAAATTTAGCATAGTTGACTGAAAAAAGTCTCCTGTGCAGAAACAGCTGGTCCAGATGGAGTAGTAGAATTTGTAGGTTGCTGGTGAAAAGCTTTATCAAACATTTCTGGATGTATTAATTTCAGAACCAAGAAGTGAATGAAACTATGATTGAGTGAGTGAGTGAGTGACAATTGTGTACTACACACCTTTTGAAATAGCTATCTACCGGCTATGAGTGACTTTTCACTCTTTGTCCCACTAAAATTAACTGTCATAGTTTCACTCTTTCATCTAAATTAATTTTTACCACTCTTACTAAAATCTACTTACTAGCTATGAGTGACTTTCGCTAAATTAACATGACAAAATTTTAAAAAAGCATTGTGAAAAACAATCAACCAGAAAAATGGTTATCTTTTATATCTTGTCCTCCATCTTTATCTTCCAAGAGTAACACAAGGCCCTAGGGCTCTGTGTTCTTCCTTTGCAAAGAAAATTGAAGCCAATAACGAAATTTCATTGATGAATAAGAGATCAAGATAATGAAAGAGAACACCTGTTCATTGATTGTTCTTCCTTTATCATCTCGTTTGAGGATTTGAATCTGTATTGATCAGCTGAAGTTTTCTCTGAATGTTGATCGAATATGACTTTTAGAATTGAAAAGGTATCCTATTAGATTAGTGTCAATTAATACTAGGAATATATATTGATCTTTTCACTCTCAATCTTGACATTTTACATATTAAACATGATCATGCAGTGCATTGTTGCCGATCTTCTTATTTTTTTGTCTATTTTTCTTACTTTTAAAACTGATCTTTTTTATTTTTCTATTTTTATGTCGTATACCAAGTGAATAATAACTAGTGTTAGAGACAAAATAATATGATGTCTATTGTCTACCACATGATGCAACTATATATAAAAATAAGATTAAGTAATACATAATTTTATATATATATTATATAAATTGGGTAATAATTCAAATATGGACCCCAATAATAATAATAATAAAGTATATAATTTCATACATCTTTACATGGAGATGTATACTGTAGAAATTATTGGGATGAAAGGAAAAAAAAGAGACATTATTATAGCTAGTGCCCTTATTTTTCCTCCAAATCCATTGAATTAATTACTACAAAACTTGATAGTTTCTTGGATGAATGGATAAGGATTTCCTATAAATCCATAAAGTATAGAGTTAACGAACGAGGCAAGACACGATGAAATACCGTCGCCGGCCTTCTGCGCGTCCAGCTCTCTGATCCCCTGGCAACACTGCGCGCTTGGGATATCATTACCATCGCGCCACTGCAGTTCACACGCCGGAAACACCAGAAAGATCTCGCAGCATTTAAGCTGGCGAAAAGGCAGATTAGAACGTTCGCAGTTCTCAACCATAAGGCACAACACCATCAAGCTGCAGCATATCACAATTACCTTCATTTTTTTCACTACAACATAATATTGATTAATTAGCTTGTAATTGACGTATATTTATAGGGTTAGAGATAATCAGTTATCATTAATTATTAGTTGAAATGCTAAATGGGTTATTTAACCTGGGATACGGGGAATTGGGTATGCACACCTAAACTTAATTGTAGTAATTATCAATAAATTAGAGAGAGATTTAGGCAGGATGCACAGGTTAATTAGTTAGATACAATCTCCACAATTCAAATAATTAAGCTTCCTAGCTACGCGTCTCTGGATTTGATGTATCTCGTAAAATTATATGTATGGTTTTTGGAAACATAACCACCATGGCTTAGGTCAAAAGTACTTTCCTCGTGTAACCCAGGTTCAAACCCTCTTTCTAATTTATTATTATGGGTTTTAAAAAATTAACAATTTTTTTGGGATGCTAGGTACACACCACAATATGCTAAATATACATTACATTTATGGTAAATTTTACTAAAATATCCTTATTAAATTCTAGTTTTAATTGAGTTAGAGTTCTGAATTTTAGATTCATGAAATGCATCACACTCTTTATAAATAATATAAATTAATCTTATCAATCTTGTTTTACTAACCCGTATAATATTTTAGTTCATTTTAGTTAAATAGATTTATAAATTAAGTTTAATTAAATATTTTTTATTAAATTTTACTTTTTTAACTATATAGTACAATGGTATATGATAAATTTTAAAATTATTCAGTTCATCAAATATATTTAAATATATTTTAGTTCAGTTCAGTATAAAATAAGCCCATACAAACACGACCTTAATCAAGAGAAATATTTTTTTTAGGATTGATAATCATGTATTATAAAAACTTGAACCCAAAATTTATTATTCAAATTAACTTTTAAAGGATTCTTGTGGAATAATACATGTTGATTGAACCCGGAATTCAATGAGGGATAATTTAGTAAATTTAGCATTAAATGACATGTGTACTTAGGGTATTGGGATGTGTATTTAGAACTTGTGTTTTTTTATATCACCGCACACTACTAGGAGAATCCCCATGAGCACTGGTTTTTGATCCCTCAAGCAGCGATTTTAAGGCCACGGCCGGTTCGTATGTCTTGCTGCTACTTTAACCTTCATTTTTCCGAATCAAATAATTAATATGTATGTTTTTGTTTTTATATATATATATATATATATATATATATATATATATTTTTATTTTTTTTTTGAAAAATGTTTTTGTTTATATATAGTTAATCACACCGATGATCATCATTCATTTTATAGGTTATATAGCTAATCAGATATAGTTAGTTGTTATTGCTAAATGTGTAAATAAGTGTGAAATGGGGACTTCGATAATTCAATCAGCTGCTCAACCTAATTACCCTAATAAATTGACGCAGTGGAACAATCAGAAAAGATCTGCCAGCACGAATCTTGAAGAACAATAAAGGGTTGCAAGCACAAACCCTAGTTTCTCGTAAACGAGAGAAAGTTTTCTCAGAATTTTTAGGGGGTTACTATTTGCAGGACCAAATTACTACTGCAGGACCATATGAAACTTGATCAGACGTATTTTTTCCCAATTGGTTTTGCCCAATTCAAAATGCAATATCTGATATCTTAGTGCGTCAAATGTACATTTGAATCGGGCAAAACTAATTGGGGAAAAATGCTTCTGATCAAGTGAAATATGGTCCTGCAGTAGTAATTTGGTCCTGCAAATAGAAGTTCCCAATTTTTATTGTAAAAAAGATCATCCTCCAAACATTACAAAATGTCTTAAATAGTAAAACAAAACCTCAAGAGGGTAAAAACGAGAATTCAGAAATAAAGAAAAAACTCGAAAATAGAAAAAGGTCTTCTTGAGGGCCTAAACGGCCTCAAATTGAAAAACAATAATCCACCATGGGATAGAGCTCGTCAAGATGGTTCCGACGCCACCAAAATCATCTCATTCCGACACCGTATGCAAAAGTTACGGCTGAATCAATCTTGCATCTCCTTTGCGGCGAACCAACGCGTCTTCAATCTTCGTCGCCATTCGTTCTACATCAGTCTCTTCCACCTCCGAAGAACTCGACCCCGAGTTCTCTTCATCAGGATATAGAACCTCATCCTCATGATATTCATAAATATCAGCCACATTAAAAGTGTTGGAAATGCTCATACTAGTTGGAAGACCCACAACATAAGCATTATCATTAATCTTCCTCAACACCTTAAATGGACCATACTTACGTGGTTTGAGCTTAGCATAAGTGCCAACTGGGAACCTCTTTTTGCGCAAGAACACCATAACATCATCACCTTCCTTGAACAGCTTGACCCTCTTATGCTTATCAGCAGCTTTATTTTTTTGCCCAGTAGCTTCCAAGCGCGCCTTGACAGTTTCCTTGGTCTCCAGAATCTCCTTAGCCATAGTTTCTGCTGTCTTACTGATTCCAGGAATTTTCGGCAACTCAACCAAATCCACCACATGCTTCGGAACTGCAGTATAAACAAGGGAAAACGGAGATTTTCCTGTAGCTGAATGCATAGCACTATTATAAGCAAATTCGACCTGAGGCAAGGCCAAATCCCACTGCTTCGGCTTCTCACCACAAACACTACGAATCATATTCCCCAACGTTCTGTTCGTCACTTCGGTTTGCCCGTCAGTTTGAGGATGAGCCGTCGAGCTCTTATTCAAGGTTGTCCCGAACATCCGCCACAAAGTAATCCAGAAATGACTGAGGAACTTGGTATCTCTGTCCGAGGTAATAGACCTAGGAACTCCATGAAGACGAACAATTTCACGGAAAAACAGCTTCGCCACATTGGATGCATCAGCAGTCTTCTTGCAAGCAATAAAGTGTGACATCTTGGAAAACCTGTCCACCACCACAAATACAGAATCTACTCCTCATTGCGTACGAGGCAATCCCAACACAAAATCCATGGACAAGTCCAGCCAAATATCTTCAGGAACAGGTAAAGGCATATAAAGACCAGTATTCTGAGACTGACCTTTGGAAACCTGACACACGTAACACTTCTTGACAATGGTGGCCGCGTCTTTCTTCAGTTGCGGCCAATAGAATCTCTCCTCCAAACTGGCAACAGTCTTATCCCTCCCTAGATGACCACTGAGGCCGCCACCATGCAAATCTCAAATCAGATTCTCCCTCAACGAAGAGTTAGGGATACACAACTGGTTTCCTTTGAACAAATAACCATCACGAACATGGTAATCAGCTCCACCCACATTCCCCTCGCTGCACTTGAGCCAAATCTCCTTAAAGTCAGCGTCTTCCTGATACAACTCTTTGAGGCACTCAAACCCAATGATTTCTTGTGCCAAGGTAACCATCAAAGAAGCCCTCCTGCTCAAAGCGTCTGCCACCTTATTCGAGCTCCCTGACTTATGTTGAATGATGAAAGGAAACTTCTGTAGAAAACTGACCCATCGAGCATGCATCTTATTAATCATCTTCTGGCTATGCAGAAACTTCAGCGCTTGATGATCAGTGAACAGAACAAATTCCGAGGTAGGAAGAGGAACTTAGTAGTGTAAAATTGGTCAATGACGACCAAAAGTTGCAAGTAACTTAACTTCCCGTGTAGGCAGAGGCGAATACAGAAAATAATTCATGGGGGAACCTCTAATTTATAAATATAAAATAAATCTAAAATGATATTGCATTTCAACAAATATTTAATAATAATACTATACAAAAATATTTACTGGGGGTTCCTAAATATATATACTAGTTAAATTTTTTTTACCATGGGGGTCCCTGGGTACCCCCAGGCTCCAAAGTAAATCCGCCCCTGCGTGTAGGAACATGAGTACAGTATTTATAATTGAATATGCTAAAGTAGTTCTGGTGCCGGAACATAATTGTCTATAAATATTAAAACGGGTTTGCGTCAGAGATCAAAGATAAAAATAAATCCTAAATTTGTGGGCTATATCTGGGAACGGTGGAACGGTTGGGACGCGAGGTTTTGAACCTCCAGGTACGTCGATTTCAATGTTTATATATCATGTTGATATTATATTGAATTAGATGAATGATTTTGTGTATTTGAATTGCAATTGATTGTTGTGTATTGGAATTGCAGTTGATTGTTTAGGTAGCATGAGTTCTAACATGAGTACTCAACGAGGGCGAATTGTAAGCAGTGGTATGACAACTTCTGTGGAATACAGGGGATTGATTGAGGATTTCATTAATTTTGCTTTTGGTAATGCAAGTTTTGGTACCGTTAGATGCCCTTGTAAGGACTGTAAAAATGATGTGTTTGTTGGACGTGATAAATTGGAAGAGCATTTGATATGTAGAGGATTTGAAAAATCTTATACACATTGGGTATGGCATGGTGAAGTTAGTAGGGAAATTGATGAAGTTGATCACATACCGATTGTTGAGGAGCGGTTAGATTACATGTATGGGTGGGATGAAATGGTTGATGATGTTGCTGAAGCATTCGGAGGTAAACCGGAGGTCCTAAAATCAATGTTAGATGACAAAGAAACTCTTTTGTATGATGGTTCAAAACACACGGTTTTAAGTGCAACCTTGTCGTTGATGAATGTGAAGGCAAAATATGGGTATTCTGACAAAAGCATGAGTGAGTTGTTGTGTTTGTTGAGGGAATTACTTCCTAAAGGGAATAAAATTCCGGAGAGTTCGTATGAAGAGAAGAAGGTGTTGCGTCCAATGGGGTTGGAGTTAGAAAAAATACACGCTTGCCCTAATGACTGTATGTTGTATAGGGGTTTCGAGGATGAAGATCTTGATAAATGTAAAGTTTGTGGTACGCCACGGTACAAAGCTAAATCCAACAGTATTGAAGTTGGGGCGGAGGATGTTCATAGGAGCAAAAAACCAACCCCTTCCAAGGTTATGTGGTATCTTCCTATAATTCCAAGGTTGAAACGATTGTTTGCAAGCAAGGATGATGCCAAGAATTTATGTTGGCATAATGATAGGGAGAGACCTGATGATGATGTAATACGTCACGCATCAGACGGTGATCAGTGGCGTAAATTTGATGAAAAGCATCCCGATTTCAAGAATGAACCTCGAAATCTTAGACTTGGCCTCTCCACCGATGGAATGAACCCGTTTGGAAATATGAGTAGTACTCACAGTTCTTGGCCTGTAATGGTTGTTATTTACAACCTTCCACCGTGGTTGATGATGAAGCGCAAATATGTGCTATTGTCGCTAATGATAGCCGGTCCTAAACAACCGGGGAATGATATCGATGTTTATTTGGCTCCATTAGTTGAGGATCTTAAGAAGTTATGGTTTGAAAAGACTTGGGTGTATGATGGTTATCGTGAAGAGAAGTTTGTGCTCCGAGCCATGTTGTTTTGTACTATAAACGATTTTCCTGCATATGGCAATTTATCCGGTTATTCTGTGAAAGGCCATAATGCTTGCCCTGTATGTGAGGAAAAAACTGTATTTGAGCAGTTGGTCAATGGGAGAAAAACAATTTATCAAGGTCATAGGCGGTTTCTTGCATCCGATCATCCATGGCGTAAATCCAAAAAATTATTTAACGGTGAAGTAGAAACACGGAGCACACCTGAGGCAATAAGTTGTTGTGCAATTTGGGAGAAGGTAAAGTTGATAGATAATGATTTTGGGAAAAATAGGAAGAAAACTCCAATTGAAGGTCCTTGGAAGAAATGTTCTATTTTTTTCAAATTACCTTATTGGAGGGATTTGGATGTAAGACATTGTCTCTATGTAATGCACATTGAGAAGAATGTTTGTGATAGTTTAGTTGGAACTTTTCTAAACAGTGCTGGTAAAACGAAAGACGGGGTAAAGGCAAGGCTAGACATTGTACGAATGGGCATTAAGGAGAATTTGGCGCCCATTGAAGAAGGTGGTAAAACCTATCTACCACCAGCTTGTTTTTCAATGTCCGCTGATGAGAAGAAGTCTTATTGTGATACTTTGAAAAATGTTAAAGTTCCATATGTATATTCATCCAATATAAGCAGTTGTGTGAAGGATGGTGAGTTGAAGCTAGGTTCTTTGAAATCACACGACTGTCACAACTTGATGCAGGAGCTAAACGTTATTGCCATTCGAGGTACCCTACCAACTCATGTTAGATTGTGTATCACTCGTTTGTGTTTCTTTTTCAAAAGCATATGCAAGAAGTCTATAAGTCGAGCACGGCTTGATGAACTTCAAAAAATGGTGGTTGAAGTTCTATGTAGGATGGAGATATATTTCCCCCCATCATTCTTTGATATCATGGTTCACTTACTTGTACATTTAGTGAGGGAAATCAAATTTTGTGGTCCCGTCTATCTTCGTTGGATGTATCCTTTTGAAAGGTACATGAAGATTTTCAAATTATTTGTTAAGAATAGATACAGGCCTGATGCTAGTATTTTCCAAAGGTATGTGGCGGAGGAGTCAATAGAATTTTGTACATCGTTTCTTAAAAATGTTGATTCCGTCGGCATTCCAGAATCACGGCACTTAGGGCGTGTTGGAGGTAAATCACTTAGGGTTGGTTGATATGAATGCGGCACACTTGTATGTGTTGAGGAACCATGAAGAGATCCAACAATATGTTGACATCCATGTTTTGGAAATAATTGCAAAAAATCCAGGTTTGGGAGAAGTTCAGGTCCACAAAGAGCACACTAAAAGTTTTGCGAGTTGGTTGCAAAAGTTTGCTAAGAGTGGGGATCACAACGACACTGTGAAATGGTTGTCTCGTAGACCACAGGGGACGGTGATATCTTATCGCGGCTATGATATAAATGGTTACACCTATGGTACTGAAGAATCAGATAAGAACAACACAAATCAAAATAGTGGGGTAAGAGTTTATGGTGATGGTGGTTTCGGTGATCCTTACTTTGGAACCATAACTGATATATGGGAGCTGAACTATGTGACATTTAAAGTCTTGGTGTTCAAATGTAAATGGGTGGACAATGGAGTTTCCGGTACAAAGAGAGAACCCTTGGGCTTGACCCTAGTTGATAGGAGGAAACAAGGTTCAAAGACCGACTCATTCATATTGGGAAGCCAAGCTGAACAAGTTTTTTATGTTAAAGACCCGTCTTCAAAATTTTGGGAAGTTGTTGTGGATGGAAAACAACATTTTGTTGGTGATCAATACATGCATACATCAAATTCCCACATTGAACCACTATACAAAATTCCCTTTGAAAAACCACACATTGCAGAGGATGAAGAAAGTCTCAAAATGTTGCTTACTCGAATCGATCATGATGAGGGAGTATGGGTGGATGCCACGGGAAAAGCTAGTAGGAGGAAACCCAAAAGAAAGAGGAAAGCAAAAGCTTGATGAATAGGTGGTGTCGATGAATGTTGTTTTTAATGTTGTTCATGGTTTCTTCAATTGTGATTTGTAATTAGGGATACTGAAAATGACCATTTCCCCCTATCATTGTTTCGTCTTTGGAACTAATGTTTATAAATAGTTCTTTTGTTGGAACTATAGTTCCAGTACAGTTACTACTTTAAGTTGTACATATAAATAATTTCCACTAGGGTGATGTAAAGACAGAAATTTACACTGAACGGACGCTCTATCTTAGAACTATGTCGGACAACTCATTACTGAAGAGCTTAAATATGTTCCTTTACTGGAACACAGTTATGTATGGACATGATTGTACTGAATTTACTTGAAGCCATCCCGTCGATGAATGTAAAATCAACCGGGGAAAATTGCCATTAATATCAGCCAACAAGTAGGTCAACTATGAACTCCAAAACTCAAGTTCATTACACTAACAACAAAATCATTCTGAAAAGGTTTTTTTTTAAAAATATCCTTAAAAAAAACATCCTTAAAATTCTATTTAAAAAACTATCCTTAAACATATTGGCACCAAAAGCCAGCCATCATTAAAAAGTTTTCCCAATCTTCAAGCCAAATAAAACCCAACACCCCTTGGAGGTGGTTAATTAGCATCATTTGAGGTTTCACCATGCCGTCGCAGTGCACGATTCTCCTTCTTTAACATGTAGTTGGCCTTTCTAAGCTCAGCAATATTAGCTTCCATGATTTTCATCTTCTGGAACAAAGCTTCGAACAACTCCACACTATTGTCCTCTGTCCCACAAATTAAAAATAAATCATGTTAGCAATAAACTAAATGAGCTGACTAAAGTGTGTATAAAAATCATATCATTACAATTACCTTCAAGTGGTTTTTTACTCTTGCTTGTATCCTCATACGGCTTACATATCCAACCACCCTCATGGATTATGAACCTTCGACGCCCAAAAAACCTAGCATCATAAGTCTTCCAAAGTTGCAGTGGGCTTTGGATTTGGAAACCTGCTATTGACTTCAATATCCTGGTTATCAAATTCCCATATGGAAGCTTCTTCCCATCTCTAGGGGATTTGAAGAAGTTGAGCATGTGTTGCATTACAGCAAACCCCGGGTTCAATTTTATATCGGAGATCACGTAGTAAAAAAGCATGACCAAGGCAATGGTTGGTTCAGTAGAATGGCCTTGAATGGGTATCACACTCCTACCTATCATCTCAAATAGTATCCTCTCTTCAATAGTTAAATTGTCAAGACGGTAAGTGTCGGCATGTCCCAAACTAACCCCATCCCTATTAAAGTATTTTTGTGACAACGTCAAAGGGTTAACAAGTGGAGCTTCCACATGGACAGGCCATTCACCACTGACATATATGTTCAGGGGCCCATCCATGACAGAGGGATAGCAAGATGCCAAACTAGAGTATGGGCAACCCAATATTTGATTAATCATCCAAGGGTTTATCTCTATAGTAACCCCATTAACCATTGTTGTGAATGACGTCCCCGGACTCTCCACAATGTTAGCATAAAATTCACAACATTCATCATCATGTGAGGGTTCTAACATGGTAATCAAAGGGCCAAAATAACTCAAATCTAGCTTAGCCATCACACCCCCCAAGCATAAACCCTGAACTTCACCCACATCCAAAGCATAAACATTTAATAGCTTGCTCTTGTTTTCAAGCACACTATACCTATCAGAAGCTTCCATGAGAGAATATTTGGTGTTAAGCATGATATTTACGTAATTTGGAAGGAATTCGAAGAGTTGTGGAAATTTGAGATGCTCGGTGAACAAATGTTGGCCATACATCAAATGTAAGTTCCTTTATTACAAATCATTACAATTTCTTTGACCTTCTATATATAACAACAATTCTTTCATTTCTCTGTTGCCTACATGCTAGGTATTTAGACTTTACATTGTCTAAAAAGGGAAAAGGATGGATAGGGTATCTATGCCCTTACACAATTCTAGCAGTCGGGCAGTCTGATATCGAAGTAAAACAATATCTTCGGCTCGCACTATCAAATAAGGATAAGCAATTCTTCATGGCGCCATACCTTGAAAGGTACTTCACAAAATGGGTGTATTTATTTTTTTCAAAATGCATGTATTTAATTTTAAAGACTTATTAATAAATCTATGTCATTTCGTTTTTTTTTTCAAGCAAACATTGGCGGTTGATTACGATCAATGTTAAAACGAAGGTTGTGCACTGGATTGATCCGCTCCATTACCCACCTAGTCAACGCTTGATGTCTCTATTAGCATCGGCATTCAATGATATCAATAAGGACACATCTATACCGTTTCAAGTTATTGAAGTAAAGGTATTTACCACAAAACTACAATTGAAATGCCAATTTTAAATGATCGATGACTTATTTACATTTGTTTAATTGATATATAGTTCAAGAAACAAGAGGGTGGATGGGAGTGTGGCTATTACACAATGTTGTACGCAACGCACTTAGCACGCATTTTGATACCTCAAACTCTAACAAAATTACAAGATGTAAGAAATATTATTGTCATTCGCTTATGCATATTTTAATTTCCTTTGTCAAATGACTATAATTTGTTTCCCAAAACAGCTACTACCAAAGGATGTCACTCCCTACACTATGGTGGAGATGAATACGGCCCGGAATGCCTTGGCTCATCACATTGTCTCAGTCCGTTCGATCAACATTGGAAATCCGACAACAGGCCAAGTGTTAAAATAACTATTGGAGTGAAACATAGTAAGTGTATTTGCTATTGATTGAGTTAGGGTTGGAAAGATCTTAGATAGAGGATGGATTAGATGAATGATGATCTGTTTGAAGGCATTTTGAAATATGGCTGCCTGGATGAATGTTTATTTTGGTGGCTCAAACGAAGGCAATTTTATGCCTGGAAAATATAATCGAAGCAGTTTTTTGCCATTTTTCCCGTTACTTGTTCTGGTTTAGGAACTGTTATTCCAACACAGGAACTATTATTTTTTAAATTCCATTTTTTGGCTCGATTTACCAGGCCACGACAATGACATGGAACCCGACACCGGAACTGCGCAAGTCCGGTTAGGGCTCCCATCCACACTTCCGACGTCGGAACTCAACATAGTTCTTGTTTACATTCTAACTTCCAACATCGGAACTGCATCAGCGACACGTGTAATCCTACACCGGAACTGCAATTTCGAAATTAATGTTTCACCGACTCCCTCTAAAGGAACTACAAATAATAAGTTGTTCTCCATATATTGCGTTCCACCACTGGAACATAAACCCAACTAACTTCCAACATCGGAACTATATAAATGCCACGTGTTTTCCTACACCGGAACAGTACATTTGAAATTATTCCTTACCGTACTTCCTCTAAAGGAACTACTGAGAATTAGTTCTTATACGTCTATTGCGTTCCATCACAGGAACGAAAGGTCAAGTAGCCCCATGATTTTCCGACGTTCTTATCATGGAACGCTGACGCAAGCACCAATACCGCTAACGCATAACTCATATGTTCCGTAGAAGGAACCCATATATATGCTGAAGCATAATGGATCAGTTCCATCGTCGGAACTCTACTACGGCGGTTGTCTGCAACAAATCACGGCGGTTGAAAACCGCCGCGAATCTAAGCAATAACGGCGGTTATTGGCAACCGCCGAGAAAGGTAAACTCTTCCGCGGCTCCTCTGCTGACGGCGCCAGATTACCGCCGCGGAAGCTCCTCTCCACCGCCGTGTATGGCATTGGTTTCCAGTAGTGCATCAAGTCTTGGTGAATAGAGACAAATAACGGACGTTTGGTGAAGAGTGAATTGAGTACCATTGTCATCGAAATTAAGAGTGAATTGAGTACCATTTCATTATTATACTAATTAAATTAAGAGAAAAAATCAACGGAATTGAGCTAAACTGAAATGAAATTTAATATATCAAAAAATGAATTTTTTTTTTTTTCATAAATAGCAGTTGATTTTTCTTCGGAAGAGTCCTGTTATGGTAGCCTTGTCATATTCCTAGGCATGGGTTAGCAGAGTCTCTGCCATTATCCTTGGGATAGGCCATGATTTATTGGACATTTATGAGAAAATAAAAATAAAAATAAATAATGAATCATCAACCTAAATTTCTTCAAATTATATTTTTAGTGAACTAAATTGTATTGGAATGATCTATAGATAATCTTAAGAGAGCAAAACATGTTAATTAGAAATCCGTTTTTTTAAGGGAGAAGAGGTGTATAAATTATTTTTAATAAAATAAAGAGTAAAAATATCATTACTCTCTTAACAATAAATATACAAATGTTAAACTCTTTGTAATAATTCACATTTGTTTCACACCCTTAATAGAAATTTTCCCATTGAAAAATAACAATTGGAAAAAGTTGAATTTCAATGCTGAGGTAGTAATTTTTGCCACGAGAATTTTTCACTTTTATCACAATTTGCTACTTATACATTTTTAACTTTACTTAGAATATTTATCTATTTTTTTTCAAGTTTTTTTACAATCATTTTTCAACTTGAATATTCATCTACATAAAATATATTGAGCATCATTATTAATTAATCAAATAATAATTAAAAGTAGATAGCTAGAGGTAAATTAAAATTACATAAAATATTTATGAACAATAAAGCTGCTTCACTTCATTTTCAAATTCAGGTCATCTTCGAGTGTGTGTTAAATCAGATTTGGCTCATCTACAAATTTGTGTTAGATCGAATTCGATTTCGTGCCATCTTCAAATTCGTGTTGGGTTCAAGTCAAAATATACTGGGATAATTTTCGTGTTTAGGTTGACCTAATTAATAATTTTGAGTTATAATTGAATTATGTGTCGGATTGGATTGGGTTATCAATTTTCTTGGTTTTGAGTCAGGATTGACTCTCTAATTTTATATGATATTTTAGAAGAAAATAAAAAAAATTTTTGAAAATAATTAAAATTCATTTTTCTTGTAGACAATTTTTCCACCAGTCTCCGGACTTAAAAAAAATCAGGGATGTTAATTCGAGACGAGAAAGTAATTCACAAAAAAACCAAAATAGCACTAGGATCTATATATTATTGTTGGAAAGAAAAGAGTTATCATTCTCTTCTTATACTGCCATACATATATATCATGTTTCACTTGAGTGAATACATATTTATTTCTTGAAATGGATAATAATTAAACAGCTAGCAAGATGGCCACTGAACGCCACAAGCCAGGGCAGCCTTCTTGGCGTTGGGATTCTGGAAGTATTTTCCGAGAGTTGGATCCTTAATGTACTGGCAGTAGCAAGGCTGCTGCTCCTTTGACTTTTCGCAGCACTCCGGTGTCGGCGGTGATCCTGTCGCAACCGCATCCTTGCATGGAGCCAGTTCCGCTATATTGCAGTTCACCGCCTCCGTCTTCTCAACCTGATCGCCTGAAAAAACAAGGAACAGCACCGCCAAGCTGCAGACTACAACAAGCTTCATTTTTTTCTGACTGAAAACGGGAAAAATATTGTATATATATGTATCTGATCGATCTACTTAATTATAGCTTTGCTTGCCTTCACTGCTCACTAGATCCTGGTATTTATGGCGGCATTCTGAAAGATTGGTTTGGTGATAAGAATGAAGTGAACTGGCGTTTGGTGAAGAGCACTGAGCATATTTTACGGAATTTATCTTTCACTCGTTGAATATATTCTTTATTTTGGTGTTTTCTTTTTTGTGGGCTGGACTGCATATATATGTATGGATCTAAAATTTGATGAAAAAGAATTCTCTGATCCAATTCATGAATTTTATAAAACATTTAAATTAATTTTTTGACATTTGGTATAACTAATCAAAAAGTATAATATTTGAATTTGACCCTTTGTACAGATCCACTAATCAAAAAATTAAAAGAGAAGATTATTCATGACTTCCAGCCGAAAATAATAAAAAGTTACATTGTAAAACTCAATACTCCTAATAGGAGACAATATGTGTAAGCTTATAGGGAATTTGTATCGATAAAACAAGCAGATGCTTTTTCAGCGTAAACTAAATAATGGTATTGTAGTAGATATAAGGTGAAAGTAGAGGTAATAACAACTAGATTGATCCGGTCCAACTAGTTAAACATCGGTCTAATACTCTAATTTTGCAATCACTTCCCCGGGTCATCTCATTAAACATTATTTGCATCTCCTCTCGGAGGCAGTAAGAGATTTACCAGGTTGCTTTTACAACCTCAAAGCATTATATTTATCTAACACGACACAAGTTGACTAAGCAATTAAAGATCAAGCTGAGTCAATCTTATTGAACATTATTTACTTCTCTCCTCGGAGGCAGTAAGAAATTTTTTAGGTTGTTTTCACAGATAAGCAATGATTAACCAGCCTACTAGATCTACAAATCTGATGTACGGACCCACCAAAAGTAAGTATTTAAACCACTCTGCCTCAGATTTCTCCTTGCTGCACCGAGCGGGGTAGAACGGAATCGCCAGAAATATGTAATACTACTATAACTTGGATTTCTCCTTTACCGACATACCGCTAAGAATCAGATTTGAAGCCCAACACAGTTTAACCTAGGGCTGGAATTTTGTACCAAGAAACCGTACCAACCGACTTACCAACCGTACCAATACCGAAAAATACCAATTAAATTGGTTACCGACATTGTTGGTACGGTATTACCGTACCAAGACTTAGTATTGGGATGGTATTGGTATTGAATGTTAAATACCACGGTAATACCGTACCGTACCAACTTATATATTTAAATATTAATTAAATTATTTAATTACCATATAATTTTAATTACCATATAATTTTAATTATCATTGATTTCTTTCCATTTCCAAGTCTCTAATCTTCTTCAATCAAATTAAATTTCTTAAACATGCCAACTAAGTTACCATTTCCAAGACTAATCACCATTCACCCATTCTTCAAGCTACGTTCGTCTTCAAAATCAAATCTGCATCAATCTTTTGTATGCAACTTTTCTCCAAGACTATTGAAGACGAAGACGTTGAAAAATTTAGTTCTACAGCTCTTGTAATTTAATCTATCATATTGTTGCATTTCATATTTTGTTTTGTTTGGATGTTTAAGATAACTGATGCAACTTATATATTTTTAATTTTTGAGTTGGGATTGTTTTTCAACAAATTTTAAGATTTTTTACCATTTTTATAATCTTGGTACGGTAACGGTACATACCAATTATCAACCGAACTTGTTGGTTACCAACATATTGGTATACCGACATACTTGGTTGGTATTGGTTTTTAAAATACGTGTACCAACTATGTTGGTACGGTAAATGGTATTGGGAAAAAAACATGGTAACCGTACCGATTCCAGCCCTACTTTAACCTAGCTAGTAATGACTCATAGGCAAACTAATGTTGGCAGATAAAACTCTCGACAAATATTTAATATAAGCCCAATTTATAGCATGACCCATTATTTAGCAGAAAATTTTTAAAAAATAAAAAGAATCAAACTTTGTTCGACAATGAAATCACTAACCATCTAATTGAGCTGAAAAGTTGAGAGTGAAAAGTTGTGAGAGTGAATTCTTGATCTATCCTACTAGAACAAATATATATGTGGATAATTAACTGATCATGTACATCGGAGCAATTGATATGAAAATCGAAGGGAAAATTTGTTCACATTGATAACATCGTAGCTAATAAATAATCACAACCAAAAGCTTAAAATCTGCTAAAAGCTTAAATCCTAGAAATAGACAAGTAAAAAAAATTAAAAATTCAACACCGAGCACTTTCCATGTTCTGAGTAGAGCTCTACCTGACAGTGACAATGTCATCAATCTTCAAAATCATCCTCACACACTGTGGCCAAGGCTATGGCGCTTGTGCTCACCAGCAGTGGCTCACACAATCCTAGAAAAGAGTATTTGACCTCTCCTGACATTCTTATTCCTCAGCTCAGTAACAATTTGCAGTAGGATCCAGACCAGCATTCTCAGCCAACCTTGCACAGTACCCCTCCATCCCCTGCAACGCTTTGGCCCAAGCTCCCAACTGCCTCGACAGCTCGATCTCCGGCGATCAAGAACCTGCTGTTCACCAAACACCTAACCACACACATGGCATCGTGCAAGCTCCACAACGATTTTAATATCCCATCAAATCGACTAAATCAGGCTTTTCAGGGTCCACAACAGAGAGCACTGAATCGACAGCTAAGGGAGCCAAAAGAGTGGAGTACTGTGAAACTACCTCAACAGAGTGTAGCCATGGCGGTGAGGACCTCCACCGCCGTCACGGAGGCTTTGTGCAAAGCATCGGAGATTACCGTCGGGTGGATGCCGGAGGAGAGGAGGGCGAGGCAGGACTTCAACAGCGCTCGGCGATCACGACGACGGTGGTGGTGCCGTCACCAGCGACAGCGTCCTGAGATTTGGATAGCTCGGCGAGGAACTTGGCGGCGGGCTGGAGGAGCTCCATGTTGTTCAAGATGGTGGCACTACTAGAAAATTTTGGAGTTGCACCAGTCATATTGCACCGGGAACAGTGTAAATATGGTGCAATAAAACCCAAATACCGGTGAAACTAATATTTGCACCGGTATGCATCTTAGTCAAAGATCAAATATCATTGACTTGAAAAGATATAGCACCGGTACAAAATTTACTACCGATGCAAAATAAAATTTTGACTAAATTTGCGTTGAAAAAGCTGACATGTCATGGTTGCAAGAATTTTATTGCACCGATTTGAAGTGAACCCGGTGCAATATGAAAATCCGTTGAATTTTCTCATTGTGGTACCCACTGTTTTATTGCATCTGTAATTTCTCTTACCGGTGCAATGGAAATGTTGACCAAAAATAAAATCTGACTTCGTGTGGGTCAGTCCGCTAATTAAGTCAGGCCCAATATCAGGCAAACGACAGGGGGTAACATTTTGGCCCAAAATTGTATTGCACCGGTTTAGGGTTTCTTCCGGTGCAAGTTTTAGGGTGCTAAATTTCTTAATCATTTGATAAAATCTCAACAAGTGAATATTTTTTTATGATTTTTCAACACCCAATACCATAATAAACACAATATAACCAATGTGTGAAGACAAATTGAAATTTTTTATGTAAAATTTTGTGGTTTGTTTACAAATTTATAACTTACCAATCAAGATCACTTGATTAAGTAGAACTAAGTGCATCACTACATACTAACAAATGTGACAAATGTACATTAGTGAAATAAAACATGTCTTAGAAAAAGTGATATAGGACCAATATAATATCTTAAGTGCATTATTTATTCACGAGTTCATGTATTTTTACAATTTTATGTAACAAGGAAAATTTATATTGTGAATAAATTAATTAGTATTGAATATTTACTATATTAGACAACCAAATTCTTAATTTTTTTAAATTCATGTCACTACAACTATTATGTGTAGATTTTCAAAACATTTACCGAAACTTACGACCATTTATATAGTCAAATGATAAGTCTTAATTGACGTTCTGAAATACTAATAACTAAATTGTACTAATCTTAACTTATAACATTATAATGTTTAGAATTAAACTTGTAGTTATATATATTATTTAACAAACATATGCAACATATATGCTTGTCACATATGTGGCTATCTAGTTATGTACTTATTAGTAGTTACCTAAGTGATTTGTGTGTATTACATACAATTGTAAAGTAATCACATGCATCATACTAAGTAATTACATTTTGGATTCAAGAAATGGTTGATCTATAACTATTATGTGTAATATATGTAATATATGTAGAAAATGATATATACTATATATCACATACATAAAGATATTATTAAAGAATGGGTAGTAAGTGTTGCACCGGTAGAATTTAAATAGTGGTGCAATAAAAACACGTGTCTGTGTATAAACGAACCACGTCGTCAAAATAAGAAGCTTTACTACGTGTTGAAAGCCCACGCCAGCTACATTATGAAAAGCAACATTATATAGTTGCGTTCTACGTGCGTTTCCCCGTCTATTGTTATGTGGTGCAATGAAGTTAAACAAAAATTCATTTTGTTCTGAGAATGTCACAAGAGCAACTCCAACATGTTGCGTCAAAGATGTTTCACCGGTTCTGTTTTTCCAGTGAAATGAGTTTTTCCCCTTTATAACTCATCTGCCCCCCCCCCCCCCCCCCCCCCCCCATTATTTCGTCATTCCAAATCTTCTTACCCAAATATCTTTCAATCTCTCATGGACTCTCTACTTCATAACTTCAAATTAAGTCGGGCAGATCGGGTAGTTTTTTCTCAATTGATTCGGACAAGATGTTCGATTGGATTTTTCACAACTAAGATTTCCCAGATCAGTGAGCCGAAATCCTCCCGCCGACTTTCTTCGCTGCTCCTCCTCCACTCCACCACGCCCTGTTCCTTTTCCTTTTACGATCATGGTTCAATTAACTAGACGTGTTTCCCCATCAACAAGGTATCTTGATCAGCTCGATTGTAGTTCTATATATGAAGATTTGAGTGCTGACTTATTTTATTTTGGGTTTTTTTTTTTTGCAGGTTTGAATGAGTTTCATATCAGGGCTTCCGGAGGAGTGAGAGGGATCCAATTGTTGAACTTGGTGAGTTGGAAACACTTTGAATCAATTCTATGATTTTAATTAAATAATTGAATACATTGTGTGTCTTTCTTTCTTTATTGCCATTCAAGTGTTCGATGAAATGCCACCATAGAGAATCATGCTAGATTTTATTTTATTTTTTATTTCCGAGCATGTTTATCACTCCTTTGATGCTTTTTTTACTTGCTTATATTTTTGTTTCTACTTGTTTTGTACATAATGAGATGATTAGGATTGTATTTGTGATAGTCTAGAAATATAGTTTTCGTTTCATTTTGTCGTGGATTTGGTCGTCGTTATATTTTTGTAATGAATCACTTCATCTAATTTATTTTTTGTTCGTTTCAAATGTATATACCTATGAGGTAATAATACTCAAGTGCAGACAAGCATTTGGGAAGGCTAAAAGGACAACAGAGCAAAAGTCTACCCCTTCTGAGTCATAAGTATTGATCTTCTTTGTTTACCTTTTGATACTTTTCAAACTAACTAGCCATGAGTACAACACTTCAAAATCTACTATATAAGTGACTTTTGTGACCAATGGATAAGTGATTTTGTCATCGGAGTGTTCCCGAATGGTAGTTTAATTAAGTACAACACTGTTGTGTTTTGTGTACTTTTGGTTGGATTTTGTTAATGAAAATTGTTATTCAACATAGCATTGCAAGTTTATAAATTTGTGGATGTTCGTAGTTGCAGCTTATAGATGTTGAATTGAGGTTGATTGGATATATAAGGGGTGAGTTGGAAGCTGCATATATTGCATGGCAGGTTCTAGTTCAGCCAGCCATTTCCTGGGCAAATGTTGCACCGCTGAAAGTACTAGTGCAAAAAAATAACAACGCAACATATCTCAATTGCGTTCACAAACAACAAAGCAATATCCATGTATTGCGTTCTAAGTATGATCGCAAGAATTGTAAGTAGCGATCTTAAATCTAAACTCATTGCATCCAATCATATAGCAATAGTAAGGACTTGCGTTACATACATGAACGCAACTACACATGATAGTGATCCAAACTTTCTACCGGTGCAATCTTCTGGTGCAATTCAATTGTATACAAGTTGCATTTGTAAATTTTCCGGTGCAATAGAGGGAATCCGACGTGGCTGGTTGGCCTGGTCAAAAGTCCAATTAATCGGCTGGTTGGCCGCACGACAACAATAACCGGTGCAAGGCTCAGAAATGTTGCACCCCCTATCCGAACCGGTATCAAAAAAACAAAATACCGGTGCAATGACCTTTAAATACCGGTTCTAATAGAGGTTTTTGTAGTAGTGTGGCACCGTCGTTGGTGATGATACCTCGCCGTTGGCGGTGGAGATCATCTTGTCCATGCCCTTGGGGCCCTGGATGGTTCGGACGGGAGGTTGATGCTACTGCAGCAGCGGCCATTGTTGGGGAGAGGAGGAGAGGAAAGACGACAGGGGACTGAAGAGAAACCCTAGGGTGTGTGTGACGTGTTTTTAATGTGTGAGTGAGTGCGTATGTGGAGGGTTTGGAGTCTGGACATATGTTATTAATAATTAATATCTATACATAACTTGTTGAGTTGGTCTTTTGGGTGACCGTCACTATATAGTGACCATATTAAATTACAAATAGGATATAAGTTAAAAAAACACGGAGGGACCAATTTGCAATTTCAGAAAAAATTTAAAAATCACGCGCTACAGTACCGAGCCGCTACAGTACCGATTTGCTACATTGTTGAGTTGCTACAGTACAACATAAAACATGAACACTTTAATTTAAAACATGAACATTTTAACTTGAAACATAAAACATGAACATTTTAACGTGAAACGTGAACATTTCTTGAAACATAAAACATAGACAGTTTAACTTAAAACGTGAATATTTTTTGAAACATGAACATTTTGACTTAAAACATGAACATGAACATTTTAACTTGAAATATAAAACATAAATATTTTAACTTAAAACATAAAACATGAACACTTTAACTTGAAACATGAACATTTTAACTTGAAATATGAAACATAAATATTTTAACTTAAAACATAAAACATGAACATTTTAACTTGAAACATAAAATATGAACATTTCTTGAAACATAAAGCATGAATATTTTTTGAAACATGAACATTTTGACTTAAAACATGAACATGAACATTTTAACTTGAAATATAAAACATAAATATTTTAACTTAAAACATAAAACATGGACGTTTTAACGTGAAACATGAACATTTTAACTTGAAAAATAAAACATAAACATTTTAATTTAAAACATAAAACATTGACGTTTTAACGTGAAAGATGAACATTTTAACTTGAAACATAAAAGTACACTGTAGCAAAACACTGTGCACGCTCGGAAACACTGTAGCGCGTGATTTTTTTAATTTTTAAAATTTGTAAATTGGTCCCTCCTTGATTTTCTTTATTGCACTATTTATAATTTACTTCTATATTTGCAGTAAAGACCCTGGTCACTATATAGTGATGGTCACTCCCAAGACTTTTCCTAACTTGTTTGTATTGTTTATATAAGGAAATTATTATAAAAAAAAGGAAATTTAATAATCTTACAAATTATTTTAAAAGTATTCCTTAATAGATTCCTTGGACTTGCTCTAATTAATATAAAATTTTGGTCAAAACTCAAAAACCATCTAATTAAACCAAACAATTCAGGTGAATTAAATGCTCTATAAATTCAAAATATCCAAATTTCCTACCAAACGGTGGCAAAAACTTTGACCGGAGTATATATCCATTATATATTTCCAAAACTACCCTTTATCAATCTGGAATGCTGCAATTAATCTAAAAAATCCATAAATTTTTATTCAGATCTTGATGCAGAATAGTAGAAATAAAGGATCAGGAACACATATATATATATATATATATATATATATATATATATATATATATATATATACTCAACTGGAATGCCCTAATTGACTAATTCACATTTTTCTCAGTAACAAATTCATGTTAATTAGCCCAGGCAAGTGCGCGGCCATGGAAGGCCACAAGCTTTGCTCATCTTGGCAGCGTTGGGGATCACTTTGTAGCCGTGGTCCCGCTCTATTGCCTCCAAGTAGTAACAGAAGCACCCATCCTTCTTCTTCGCCGTCGTGCAGCACTGCTCAGTCGCCGGAGTTCCTTTCAGAAGCGCATCCATGCACGGTTCGATGTCGGATACAGGGCAGTCGGCCTTAGCCTGGCCTAAACACACGAGGTAAAACACCAGCAAACTGAAAAATGCAGCCTTCATGATTTTTGGATAATTAATTGGATTTGTATGCTATATATCTGCATTATTCACGGCTAAATATATAATACGAGGGTATTTACTATTTATAGTGAGTTGGTGGTCGGTTGTGTCGTTAAAAAGCTTGACTTGAATTAAATGGTACTAGAGAAAATTTTAAGTGAATTAGTTGAAAATATGTAGTATTAGATATCAAGAGCAATTTGATTTTTCATATGAAGGAGCTATTATTATTGTCAATTTGATCTTGATCATTCAATCAACTCATCCAATGGTTGTTAAGATATTTCTAAAAATAGAAATAGATGAGAAAAAGTAATAACCATTGAATGATTTGATTGAATGATCAAGATCTTGAGTAAAAACTTGAGTGAGAATAAGTGAGTGAATGGAACCCCTCCCTTAATTCCCTTACTTCTTAATTAAATATTACGTGAGACTTTCTTTAAATACTACTAAATATTACGTAAGAGTTTTTTAAAATACTACTAAATATTACGTCGTAATTAAATACTACTGAATATTACGTAAGACTTTCTTTAAAATTGAGTGTCCTAAAAAATTAATATATATATATATATATATATATATATGTAGTACTGATCTAATTATCTTGATTAAATAGTCACTAAAAAATTGATTATATAGCTTGATTGAATTGAACCGACTCGAACCAAACTCATGAACCTGAAAATTGAACTGATCGGAGAATCTAGTTCCAAACCTGACTGATACCCAAATTTCTATGGTACCGAACCGAAATTAACCCCACTAGAAACTATATCAACCCAAACCGAGAATTAAAATACATAACCAGACCGTTTCAATCTAACAGGTAAATGGAAATTTTCTGTTAAGTACGTAATTAAAGTTTATATTGCTACTATATTAACTAGTAGGGCTCCACCGTGCGTTGCACGACGTATTTGAGCACTTACTTATTGAATTTTTTATTATCATTAGATTGCATGTTTATCTAAATGATAATTTGTATAATTTATGATATAATGTTGTTTAAGTAAAAAAGAATATACAGTTAAGTTAAAATAAATTTTGGTACAGAATCTTGTTTGCACGAACTTATATTTTGCTGAACTAAATTGAGCCGGATGGAAATGAAGTGGAAAATATTATATTTAAAAAAAATTATCAGAGATTTTGTTTAAAAGATAGTATACATGATGTAAATTATTATTTTTATACAATTTAATTCTTCATCATTTTGATAATAATATACTAAAATTATCACTATTATTCCGATTGTTCAAATATTCTACAATTTGTTAAAATATGATGAAAATGTAGTCGTGATTTTGGTCTGCCATGCCAGTATGGGTAAACTATTTCATACCTTATAAATACTTGGTAAATACTTAGCTATTTACCTAATTAAATATTGAATACTTTAAATAGTTTTAGTAAATACCTTAAATATGTCAAAATCTAACTTGTCATATTGAAGAGAATATGGATATTTGATCAGCAATGTGGATTTGATTATTACGTGTTGATTGGGTGAAAATACATTCATGCCAAATCAATTTATTCTTTATATGGTAAAAATGATTTTTTGTATTCCAATTCAATCATTTAGTTATTCAGATGTCTATAAAATGGTGTCAATCAAAGAGATTGCGTTTGAAAACAAAGTGCCTTTTCCCAAATAACCTTATTTTTATGAAACAAATTCTAATAATAGTATATGACACTCTCTTAAAACTAATAATTTTGGAATAAAGTTTAATTAATTTAAAATTCATAAATTTTCATAAATTTTAATTAGAATGACTAACAATTAAATTGCTCAAATCTTCACCAAAATTAGAGATCACATACATGATACATGATATATCCAATTCGTGCTCATCCACGTGATTATGCAAACAATCTCACGTTAAAGTGGCTGACGAATAATTACGAAGGGTGGATACATAAGTGGCAGGAAGAAGAAGAACGTCATTGATCCTGGCCGAACTTCCCAAAAACGGGACTGAATTTTATGTCTAGTAAGGCACTTCCGCACGTTGTGTGGTGTGATTGGGCACTTCTTACACCTGTCTATGCATATCGTACATTCTAATAAATTGATATACTACACATTTTTCTATTTGAACACTTGTTTAAACTGAAATATGTTACTGAGATAATCGAAACCAACCAATATGTTGAGAATACCAAAAAAATTTTAAAAAATCTAATTAATATCAAACATATAAAAATCATGAATCGAAAATCCGATAATCCACTTAATTAGAAGCCGAAAATAAAAGCAAAATAAAAAGATGAAAACTCCAGCCCTATACCTTTGGCGAAGTGAAACTGCAGCCCTAAAATATTTACATAAAGTAATGAAGTAAAAAGGGGTTAATAATCGTACCAGCTAAACTCATGTTCCCAATTACCGATTTCATAAACTCTCCACCATCATATTCATCTTCCCTTCATGTTTGCATCTTGTTTCAAAACCATCGTGGCTCATCGGAGCCCTTCGGCAGCGGCTCCGCCATGGAGTTCAAATCCTACTCGTTGGATATCCCATCCCACTACAACGTAATATCCACGGCCATGGATTTGAACTGCAGAGCTTCCTCTCGCATGCAAACCAAGATAACAGAACACTTGAGTTGTTGTAGATTGGAGTTAGACTCGCCGTCTTCCTCATCCACCATTGGATTTTTTAGCTCTTCGAATCCCGGTAAAAGCTAGCTGCAAATTAGGGGAACTGTATGTGCCTCTCTTCATCATCATGGGTTAAATTAAACCTACCCCATAGCCAAGCTTTTGAAATGGCTTCCGTTTTGCGACTTGTATATTCGGGCCTCAGCCACTTCTTGCTAAGAATGCTCCAGCGTCATTATTGAAATAATTCCAGGCATATTTCTACGGGGTTCTCAAACCTTACAGGCGAGTGCGGTCATTAAACTTGTGCAAATCGTAAGCCTCTCATACTTCTTGTATTGTACCTCGGCATCATAAACTGTGTTGTTTTGGCATGCCACATACCTATATACATATATTTCATATCCTTAATTAACACTATAAAATATTGAGTAATTAACCAAAATTGGTAGTTTTCGCATGACTGTATATATAAACATATCTTGTGTCCTTAATTAATCGGATATAATATTGAGTAAATAACCAAAATACACACCGCACAATGAGCAATGTATTTAATTCCCTAAATAAGTGTATAAATTGTAATCATAGGTTGTCGATATTATATTTAGTAAAACATATATTGTCGAAATAAGGTTGACGACTTAACCATATTTAGATTGACTGATTATAAAACTATGTCGTTTATTCCACACACTTTTTGAATCGAATAACTATTCTAGTTCCGTTTAGGGATAAAATTTTCAATCTTTCTACCAATTATTTTGAAAAACAAATTGAAATATACCAAGGGCCTATGTTCAGGGCCGGTCCTGGAATTTTGGGGCTCAAGCAAAAATAATAAATTTTTAGGATTCTAAAGTAAAGTTTATATATTTTTTCAAATTTTACAAAAATATTATATATTATACATAAAAATTAACTATAAATAGTGAATTTCTTATTTATATTTAATTTCATATAATATGTGAGGGCCTTATTTTAGAAAATAATATATTTTCTTTATATAATTAAATTAAAATTAATAAAAATGTTATATATTTTTTCTAAAAGTGAGGCCCTTTTTTCCAAAATTATTTGGAGGTCTCAAGCGGGTGCTTAACTCACTTCCCAACAGGGCCGGCCCTGCCTATGTTATTTGAGTTATAAAATCTAACCACAAACGAGTTGATTACCGTCAAAACAATGAATATACTGATTCAAACTATAAATACATTGGAAACACATAATCAAACATTCGAACTAATGATAAAAACATGGTCTATTAATATATAATAAGAACACTATATTGATCCATTAAAGAATCAAAAGTACCTCAATCTGGTATATATGGAGATCGAGAAAAGATATTAAATGAATGAAAAAATGTATATGTGTGTGTATGAAAAACCTAACCCGGACGATATGAACAAACAAATGAAAATAAGCCGTCTCAACCCAAACCCATTTTGACCCAAAATCGTTTCATCCCGACCGAATGGCCTGAGTTGAAACCACTATCTGAACCGAAACGAACCGATTAATATTTCTTTGAACTGTATATGAACTGAAAAAGATAAAATAATCGATTAAACCCGACCCCATAATAACCTGCCTAGACCGATATTGACCGACGTAGGAAAAATAACCCACTCAATCTGATACAGTCAAAACCGATGGATGATACTGGCTAGTGGCTACTCACCTCATGGGCATATTCCAGGCAATTTCCTAGAAAACGTGAGAAAATCAAGGAAGAGGGGATCCACGTGAGACTAGTATTTTTGCAGGACATGTTGGTGAGTCATGGAGGTGAGTCATATACACTAAACCCTGAAGCAAGCGCGCGACTACTATAAATATGGCCAAAAATCTGCAACATGCATGAGGTATGTTCACTGACTTTAAACTTTTGCTATTAGGTTTTCAATCCCCTTCAATACTCGAAATCTCATTATATATTACACTAGAGTTACAACTATCTGGTAGCTCAGAGGCTTTGTTTTGCAGGTCTAGACAGACAGCCTCAGCAAGGTTTCACCGAATTCAGACACCTCTCGGATATCAAATGTAGTTCGAGGACAATATACTGATTCATTGATGTAGCTCTAGACACCACTAATCAGATTAGTTTTAAAGTTATACTTTGTAAAAATTTATATTCACCTTTATGCAAATTCTATTATAACGTTTTTTGTTTCAAAAAGTGTATATAGTCTGTTAAAGTGTCAAATTTCATTGTAATTTTACAAAGATATCCTTATACTATTGTTTCACACCAAATAGTATTATACTTTTGCATGTCCGTATTTTTACTATAATACCCCTAATATTATTAAGGCAAAAAATGGACTTTAAATCATAAGATTTTCATCAAAGGTATTATTGTAAAATGTGGATCGGCAAAAGAAAAATGTACGTGCATATAGAAAACCGTAATATATTCCACGCTCATATTATTGTATATCCATCATAATTTAAAATTAAAATACCATTTGATTTCTTTATCCCAAATAATTGCAATATGCCATCGTCTATACAGTGCTTTTTAAGTTTTAAATCAAATTCAAAAATGGTTTTATTTTTATCACAAAATAAAATTTAAAAAACTATGAGCGACCCGGTCTTGGCGTATTGCTACGAAATCATCCTTTAGAAAAAGACTTTGCCAAGAAAACGAAGCTAGCGGTGCGCCGGTGCCTAGTAAGACAAACTACGAGCTCGCGTCAGGTTCCAACAGCCGAGTTTTACTCTTCCGAAAGTACTTTATTCACTACAAATACAAAATGATGACTGATAATGAACCACTTTTTTATTCTGATCGATCGAGCAATGATCAAGAGTGCTTCAAAAATGAGAGTACTGTGCTTCTTCATGGTTTTGTATCTCGTTTTCCAGTTTGAGACGACAGCGGCATTCACCTGCAATATACTGGAGGTGAGATCATGCCGGAAAGCAATACTCTACGGAGATCCGCCGACCAATGTGTGCTGCATCCGAGCAATACAGCACCGGCCGTGTTTTTGCCGGTGGATGATGGATTCCCGGTACGCCGATTACTTCAACTCTCCCAACACCATCAAAACCATCCAAGCTTGCCGTATCAAGATGCGAAGCCTGCAATCCTGCAGAAACCATCCTACAGTTTAAATCATGTATAAGCTCCTCCCTGTTTTCTAATTGAATGGTATGATAGCATGAATTTGCAAATGATTATGAAAGTTGTATTATCTTCTTCTTCTCAGATATAGTTTAATTGCACCCTCGTCCAACAAAGTGATGGAGCAGTACTGAACTGATCCTTTTTTTTAGGCCTTTTTTATTGATCCAAAATAATCGACTCTATAACGAAAACGATTCACAAAGGCCGGGCGTGTTTTTGATTATTTTCGGTGACTGCACCTACTGGCGGCGGCGGAGAGGGTTGGGCACCGGACGGGGTAATGGCTTAATGGGAAGTTGATTTGGGGAGGAAAATAGGGAAGATGATGAAAATATTGGGTGAATTTTTGCAAGCAGCTGGTCTAGCTTCTTAACATATTTTTAAAAAGATCCTTTAGTCCTTTGACTTTGAGTTCCACACAATTAATGGTCACCGGCAAGTTGATTCCAAGTCCACCGGAATTTGTCACTTGATCGGAGTTTTGTTATTGGTGCACATGATTTGTTTGAGGTTTTCCGAAGATCAGGAGTCTTGCATTTCTTCCTTTCCCGATGTTCCTCTCTACAAATCAGTATGTTCTCTGCGATGATTACGAGCCTTGCGTTTGGGTTCCTTTCCTGATGATGCTCTCTTCATTTGGGATCATAATTGAAAATTAATTTAATCGGAATCGAAATCAGATTAATAGATCTGAACCTGGCTCAGCAATAACAATATCATCAACGAGTTAGCGGTGGAATTTAGAAGTTGGAATTGAGGTGTTTGTTCATTATGTTGGTTTGGATTTGAATTAATTTGGGTAGGAAATAAAACATGAAAACATTGAGGTATGAGTTTTCTCTATTACTAATTCTCAATTGAGACCTGTCTCCATTGAGACCAGTGACTACAAAACTTATTTAAGGTGCATGGGGTTTCTGCTAATATTAGGTGAAAGTCTAGGGACTAGAATGTAATAATTGTTTTAATTCAATAACCTGGCCCCAAATCAGAAATAAAGCGTCGAAGTTGTCGCTCAGATCAAGCTTATGGGGTTTCTGCATTACTTGATTATTTGTGCTTATGAAAAGCTTTTTGATTCTGTTGCCAACATGATTTGTTTATGTTGCTTGATTCTTATATGTGTTTTCTTGAGTTTTTATGTTCTTTGCATGATCTGTTATTTTGCCTGAGTTTTTATAATCTTTGCATGATGTTTTTTTATGTATGCCTGATTTTTTTTGTTTTTTGCCTGAGTTATGATCTTTGGATAATGTTTTAAGTTGCCTGGTTTTTTTTTTTTTTTTTTTTTTTTTTGCCTGAGTTTTTATGATCTTTGCATTATGTTTTAGGTTGCTTGATTTTTATTTTTATAATGTTGCATGATTTTTTATGCTGCTTGATTCATATATGACATTTGCTTGAGTTGTTATGTTCTTTGTATGATCTGTTATTTTGCCTGATCTTTTTGTGTGTTTTGCCTGGGTTTTTATGATATTTGCATAATTTTTATGTTGCCTGATTTTGTTTGTGTTTTGCCTGAGTTTGTATATTCTTTGCATGATTTTTTATGTTGCCCGATTCTTTTATGTTTTTGCATGATATTTTATGCTGCTTGATCTTGAATTTGCAGAGCAGGTCCCTGAGCTCTGTTTAATTATGAAATGGCACCGAGTTTTTTGTAATTACATCTTGACCCCCGTTTTTATGTTGCTAGTTTTGTAGGATGCCTTTGGCCCTTGGTCTCCACAAAGACAGGTCTCACCGGAGATTTTCTCTTTGTCTATTATATTATGAGACCCAACTTCGAACCTACCTGTGCTATACTTCTTCTTTTTTCAAACTTAAATTTCATTAATCTTTTAACGGTTTTAAAAGATAACGACAAGTTAGCCTATGGGTGTAAGTGAATTGAGCCGTTCATGAGCAACTATCGAGCAACTCAGTCAACGCTCGAGTTCGAACTCGGGTTGACCAAGCTCGAGCTCAAACTCGAACTCGCTTGTCTATATAACGAGTTGAGCGCGAGCTTATTTTTACCAACTCGATATGCTCGACTAACTTATCGAATAAACATGTATAATATATTGTTGTTGATTTTATATGATTAAGGGAAAATTTTAGAATAAAAAACCAAATATAAATAATAAATGAACATATTATGGTTGTTCTTAATTTTTGTCTAAAAAGAGTTAATTTTCTTTAATTTTGGTTATTGTTGGTTAAAATATCTCATAAATAAGATTTAAATAAGACAAGATATCTTGATTATAAACTTATTAAGTTTTACAATTTGAGTTGGGTCAAGTTCAAACTCGAATTTTATTGGATTTGCGAGTTAACTCGAGCACCTAAAAAATACAAACAAGTTAAGTTCTAAAACTTTTTTTTTATGATCAGTATGTAGAGTTCGAGCTCGAACTCTAATTCAAACTTGAATACACCTTTGCTCGAACTCGACTCGATTCATTACACCCTAGTCATGAGATCGCAATGAATCCAAAATGAAAGATTTAAGGGCGGTTCTGACATTAAATTTTGATGTGGTCAAACCGATATTTTTTGAAACATTTGGGGTTTCTATAAAATCTCTCAATCTATCTCTCAAAATTTTGATTTCATCATTCTTTTTTTAATAGAAGTTGTGCGTATATTAAATAATTTGGGAGTATTAAGTAAAGCATATGGTTTCATGATATAAAATATTAATGGGAACTTCAAAAGATATATTGAATGTGATACATTAGAAAAATATTAAAGCAGGCCCAAAATTACATGTTTCTCAGAAACAAAGGGTAGTTAATTAATTAGCAGTGGGGCAGCCCGGCCACGAAACGCCACAAGAACTGAGCATCGTCTGGGCATTGCCGATCACGTAGTGGCCGTAACCGTCATCCAGCTTATCGAAGTAGTCACATAAACACGCAGACTTTCCCTTAACGGTGTTGCAGCACTCCGGCGTCGGCGCCGCCGGGGGATTTTTCACCAACGCATCCAAACATGAGTTCACGTCTGTTATAGGGCAGTCATCGACGGCGTTTGCATGCCCAAAAACAAGGTACAATACCATCAAACTGTATACTACGGCCTTCATTTTCTCCGTCGACAAATTGAAGCTGTAAATTGATTTGGAGAAGTAGTCTATTAATTGGCCTTGTTTGTGATGTTAGATAACTAAATCACCTGCTGGTATTTATAGACTTTGAATCCAAATCTCTCCGTCAAAATAAATTAATGTTATTTTGACTGCGGGCCAGGAGAAGGAATATTCTTAAGGGATATCCGGAGAAGTAAGCAAATTTATAACTTAGAAAAAATTAATAAGGTGGTTTAATAAATATTTTCACGTTATTTAAATTAATGTACGTTTATAAACAATTTCATTTACTTGACCAACTTAAATAGTAAAATGTAGCAAAATTATATTATGTACAAGAGAAAAAACTGATAATATAATATAGGAATTTTTTGCAATACGGTGATATTTTCATTATTTGAAAGTAGAATGTAATTTTAGTATAATTTATAGAAAGGGTAGTAGTTCATTCACTCAAATTTTCTTAATAAATTTTTTTAATTAAAGACACTAATATCCATATTTTTAAATTTTTGTTTAGGTTAGTTTATATTTAACTAAGTTTTGCTTCAATAAGTCTAATTTTTTAAAAATCAAAATCGATTCTAGTCAAATCAGTTTATTGTAGTTCCAACTCAAATATTTAGTTTTAGTTCAATTAAATTAGTTTTAGTTTACTTTATTTGCATTCAAAAATTCCACTAAGTTTATTTGAATTTGGTTAAATTTAATTTAGTTTATTTTATTTAATCTCTATCAAGACCAGACAATTCAATTTGGTCATCCAATTTTTTAGATTAATTTTATTTAGTTAAATTCAGTTCAATAAATTAAGTTTATTCAAATTTGGCTAAGTTCAACTGAATTTTTCTCCATTATATTTACATTTAGCTCCATTAAAGTTCTGCCTTTAATTTAAAATTAAAAGTACTTTTTATTGAACTGAAACTTAAATTAAACTTATCCAAATTTGAATAACTCAATCTAATTGAATTAAATTGAAATAAAAAATGAATATAAAAATGGTATGAAACTGAATTTAGTTTATTGAAATTTGTATGATCTTAATAAAGATCATAAACTAAATTGAATAGAACTGTTTTCAAACAAATCTTAATAAATACAATAGAAGTTTTTAATATCAAAAGATGAAATGAATTTAATTGAACTAAACAAATAATTGAGGTAAATTTAATATATTTGAATTGAAACTAAACGTTTGGGATGAAACTGAATTGAACTGATTTAATTAAATTTTAATCAAATAAAATAAAATTTAGTGAAACAAAACTGAAAACATAATTGAATATAAATGAATCTAAACTAAAATAATAAAAATAAAGGTATATAATGTCTTTAATTAAATAATTAAATTAAGAAAAAATAACTAATTAATAACCGCCCTTTCTTGAAATTATGCATTTCACTTTCAAATAAAGAAATAAATAAAGTTCTCCACCGCCCTTAATACAAATTTTCCTAAAATATATTAGAGTCGGTGTCTGAGTAACAAAAAAAATAAAAGTTTCAAAAATTGCAAATTAAGGACCTCATTGTTTCAATATTTATGGTAGACCTTGCATGCTTTAACATATAACATGCAGGGAGATAGAACATGCATGTTTTATCATACAACCTGAGGAGAGATAGAATGCTGGTTTATAAATTTGCAACTTAAACCCATCCTTGTTTCTATATTTATTAAGAAGATCAAGGTCTATATTTTATCAGAATATAGACCGTATATTCCAAGATTTGTTAAATTAAGTAAAATAAGTAGGTTACATTAACTTGTTAATAAATAAGTGAAATGGAAAAAATAATTGTGAACGGTCAAAATAAACATGCTCTTACTTACTGTCTAATTAACCCACCAATCAAACACCATAATAAAGAATTTGCAATTGAACAAACCATAAACATGCTCTTAATTGCGGTCCAACCGGCCACCAACCAAATACCAAAAAAAAAAAAAAAAGGTTCTTCTTGATTACCATACTCAAATCAATAGAATCCCCTATAAATACACAGCAGGATCCAGTGAAGGCAAAGTCACAGCCAACAAAAGCAAGCTATAAACTGCAGATAAATTAGTACCATTAATTCCTGCAATCCTCTAAACATTTCATCCCCATTTTCCTCGGAAAAAATGAAGGTTGTGCTCTGCAGCTTGGCGGTGCTGTTCCTAGTTTTTGCCGGAAACGAGTTTGTGCAGACCGAGGCGGTGACCTGCGATGTAACCGAGCTGGCTTCATGCAAGGATGCGGTTCTGAAGGGTACTCCGCCGACGCCGGAGTGCTGCCAAAAGTCCAAGGAGCAGGCGCCTTGCGCTTGCCAGTACATAAAGAATCCAGCTCTCGGAAAATACTTCCAGAGCCCTAACGCCAAGAAATATATCGCTGCTTGTGGATTGGCATGGCCATCCTGCTGATTTTTTATTTATTTTTATTACGAGAAATAAATCTTTTCTTCATATGTATATATATATGAGAATGAGGGACATGACTCATTCTTATTTTAGAAATATAAGTCTGAAGAAATTAAGGTGAATAAAAGATCAATAAAAGAAAGGTAACACCATCAAGCTGCAGATTTCAACCTTTATTTTTTCCTGCAAAAATACTATGGATTAATAAATTTGTTGTGTACACTAGTTGTAGCAGGAGAATCCAAACTAAATTACTGTTAGAATAAAGGTCAGGACAAAGAATACTTGTAAGGAAATATATATTTTGAGAACTAATCAAATTTTAAAGAGGTATAATTTTTAATATTGGTGGATTTTATTTTTAAAAGGGACTAAACTTAAAATGATTTAAATTCAATTTGGTCAAATTTAATAAAGTTAATGGTAATTAAGTAGCTAAATTTAGTACTCTAAGAGATAGAATTGGATTGAACACGTAACTAAAGTAATTATAAATTTATTGTCAAATCATATGTATTATAATGAAAGTTAGCTGAAATTAAAAATAAGCTTACTGAAAATTAGTAATAGTAGAACTAAATTTGGCTTAAATTAAATTTCAATAATGAACGGAATTAAAAGTGACATGAAGTGGACTGAATTTATGTAAAAATTATCAAATTAGGAACAATTTCTGTTAAGGGTGTAATAAAAAGTAATATTTCTACTAATGGCGTAAAACTTTCAATGTACCTCTTAGGCCCTGTTTGCCAGAGTTTATCAGTAGTTCAGTTCAGTTTAATTCAGTAAAAAATAATTTCATGTAGGTTATTTCAGTTATGCCGATTTATTTTTCAATACATTAATTTTCACTTTACTTCAGTTCAGTAAGAAATAAACTCGGACAAACATGGCATTAAAGGCGTGAAATTCTATTCATAATTTTAAATTGATTAAGTATTAGAAGCCTTATGTTCTTGATTTGGTTACATACATTATTCGTTTTCCTCTCATATATGATGTTTTGAGCACATTGCTTGAGAAAAGAGCTATACTGTCTAGCAATTCGTCGTTTAGGATTAATTTTCAGAAAATTAATTTCAAACTGCGTGATTATCTCTTCCTAAAAAGCTATAATAGATTGTTGAAGTACTGATCTTTAATCACCTTTTTTTATAGGTGATGGTGGCTAGAAATGATTTGACTGTTGAAGTTTTCATGGATTGTGTTACGCTTTCGTGGGTACAACTATTGCCAAAAAACATCACTCCATACACTTTCATGGAGATGAATGTTACCCGGAATAACTAAGCTCGTTATTTTGTCTCGGACCATTCGCAAAACTTTGGATTACAACATGGAGCACTCTTTATCCACCAATGAACGTTAGTGAGCATCTTTGTATCATTTGTATTAGAGTTATAAGGTTCTTAGTGATATGATTATATGTATGTTGCTTTGCATACCATTATGTGAATGTTGCTTTTGTTGACTCATATGTAGGCAAAGTTATGCCTGGAAAAGTAATGAAAATAAACATTTACCATATCTTCCTAATCAAGTTCCTATATCGGAACTCAATTTTATGCAATTTCCATTATTTTTGCACTCATTCAGACAACGAGATTGACCTGATCCCCGACGTCGTAACTAGATCAAAGCGTCTAAAGCCCGCTAACCAGAACGACATCGTTTAAAACCAACTTCTGACATCGGAAATCAAACGTTAAACTCAATGTTCCAACAACGAAACTAAAAAAACTGAATTCATAACCAAGCAAGCAACCAGTCCATTATATATTTATCCCTCTCGTTCCAAAGTTCCGTCGATGGAACTCTATAACGACGACCTAACTCGTTAACGCCGTCTCATCTGTAACGCTAATGGAACTCATATATACGAAATGGTATGTGAACGTGTTCCAACGTCGCAACTCTATTACGGCGAGTTTCTGCAACAATTCACGGCGGGTAAAAACCGCCACGAAAATTACGAAACCATGAAACCACGGCGGTCTCTAACAACCGCCGCGAAAAATACCCTGCTGACTGCGTTCAAAAACCGCCGCAAGAGGGCCAAAAGCCCACCGTTAATGGGCTCGTGTCCAGTAGTGTGAACTGAACTGACTAAGAAAAATATAGTTCAATTATATTAATAAAAAATATATTGATCAAACTAAACTAAAATAAAAAAATACGCATGGAAATATAGTTGTTTTAATTAAGTTTTCATGGGATTTGATCATTGCTCTAGCGTTTAAGTGATAGTAAATAATTTAGAAGTCCATTTTCACTAGGTAAAGGGTGGGAGGAATTTTATTGGGGATGTATTTGGATTGTTATCTTTTTAAAAATAATAGTAATAAATTTTTATTAATTGACATAAATTTTAATATAATTGTAATGTGATTTTCAATTAAAGAGTTTGACAAAATAGTCACTTAAACATTATTTTAACTACTACAGAATTTATTTCACACGCTTAGTAGAAATATTGATAGGTTAAGACTCTAAATAAGATTAAATTCATCGAGATTAAATTGAAATGAATTTTTGAACTTGCCTGAAGTTGATTAAATTGAATTAAATTTGACTTGATTAATAAGGTTGGAATAATTTTAATTAAACACGTTCTATCTATATATTTAGGAGCTAGGCTAGCCATAATTAGTGCAAGGATTGCAGCTTCGCATGAGTCGCAGTCTTCGCAATGATGGTTTGAAGTATTATAATTTGAGCATGGATGGCTTTCTCGCACGATCTTCGTACGATAGATTTCACGTGAATCCCACTGTCACAATCGTGCTGTTTCGACCTCAGCGTTTTAGAATCTCTCGCTTCTCTCTCTTGTAAAAAATACAGATGTTCATTTTGAAAGTGTAGAGTGTGAATTTAATTTGTACGTAAGTTGCACGTGTTCCAAGTTCCAACTACTACTTGAATAAATTGTGCAGATCACGTGCACTCTCACCAATCCCTTCGAAATCATGTGCATGGCAAATGCAACTCCAAAATTATGTATTTTTGTGTGTTAAATTTTTAAAATTTAAAATTTTGTCCCTCTACTCTAGCTACATGATAAAACACATAATGCACAACAAGAAAAACTTGAAAAAACACATAATTTGCAAATTCATGTTATCATTATCACGATTCAACAGAAAACAGAGACTGAACGACAAGATTTGTAGGACGCTATAACCCGCCATGGTTTCTGCAGGATAGCAGGAATTCGCATCCTGATACGGAAAGCTTGGATTGCTTTGATGGTGTTGGGAGAGTTGAAGTAATCGGCGTACCGGGAATCCATCCATCATCCACCGGCAAAAACACGGACGGTGCTGTATTGCAAAAACACGTTGGTCGGCGGATCTCACCTCCAGTATAATATTGCAGGTAAAACAAGATCTCAAACTGGAAAACGAGATACAAAACCATAAGGAAGAACACTCTCATTTTTGAAGCCATGATCAGTAGTGCTTAATTATCAATTATAATCGTGCGGAAATCTTGTTTAGGATTATATCCTTAATCTATCCTTTTCATTTTCTTGGCTAATAATCACAAAACTTCAACCATGTTGGCGCTTCAATAATCAATATTTTTACATACTCCATAGAATTAATAATAATTTGTTATTCTTATTTAAAAGTTGAATTCAGCACTGGTTTATATATTTTTAAAAAAAATCTGAAAGTTTTCAGATCTTGATACATAAAATTCAATTTCTGGGAAGCAAATCATAGTGGTTAATTTCTTGGCACCATTCGGAGTCAGTAGATCAGGATCGTTCTTGTAGCTAGTAGTCACACAGACATTAATCTTCATTCAGTATCGCGCGTGGTCGGCGCCTTTCCTTTCTTGAGCGCGTCCATACACGGGGTTCAGATCTGACACGTTGCACTTCATCTGTTCCTCTGCCTGAAATTGACCTAAGAACAGCACCGTCACAATGCAGAGTACAACCTTCATTTTCCGGCAAACAATTTATATATAGGTTTGTTTTGACTGAGTCCTTGCTTGATTGCTTTGAAAATGCTTTAGAGCATCTCCAATGCAAAGACCCTCATCCATATTTATAGGAGTCAAATGGTAAATTATTATTGGGCTTTTGTATGACATGGACAATGAGACTTTAAAGAGTAAATTTTGTTCTCCAATGCACAAATCATATATCAACCTTCATTGTGATGTGTCAAATTTTTTATTATTAAAATTTTACTTAATGAATTGAAATCAATGCATTAAATGTTATATATATGGTAAATTAAATATTGAAAGTCTCATTTTGAGCCTCAATTTTGAGAGGGTCTAATTGAGGGTGACAATAATTAATGAGGACATGTAGGATTAAAGGTTGCTAAAAAAGGTTGCATTGGAGATTGTTTTTTATGTTAAGAGTCGTATGGCTAGTGAAGTTTATGTATTTGATACTTGCATTGGAGATGCTCTTATATCACCCGCAGGTATTTATATACAGTGTGAGAATCTCTTTGACCTAATTTCCCTCCCTGACTTAATTCATGCCAACATCATCAACCTATTTCTGAAACCAATTCTCACACTAACACTCTTCTAGAACTAATTCCATAAGTAATAATACTCTTGAACTAAAGTTTAAAACCCACAAATTTTGGTATATTCCTATTAGACCTACAAATTTATCAACCAAATGGCTTCCTCTGCCCTCTCCTTATTCCTCAACCAACTACTCTAGGTCCCATTGATCGACAACCTCCGTGAATAGGAGTCGTGAAGAACACGCAGATGCTATATGGGATTTTGCTGATATCAAGAACTGTTAACGACTCTAACTGAAAAATATGTTCTAGGATTGTGCCCCAGATTAGTTTTTTGCTGATGTTCAAGTACTCCAAAGACGTACACATTGCGAGGGATGCAAAGGGATGGCCTGATTAAACAAGTTATCAGCAAGATTGAGGCTTGTAAGTTTAGAAAGATTACATATCGCCGACGAGATTATGCCGGAAAGATTCAAGCCCTGCAGATCAACAGAGTAGACATTTTGAGCAGTTACAGTGATGAACGGATGAAGTATTGGACCATTCTTCATGACATCTTCAATGAAGTTCTTGAATGTGAGAAGAACATCAGCCTCTGATGCAGCAGAGCTCGGCATGAAGAAAGAACAAAGAATGACCACTTTATTTGGAAACAAACAGATTGATTGGGAGAGAGGGATAAAATGAAAGTAAATTTTGTTTGGTTCGATCATGTGATGGATGGGCTGACAGTGGCTGTGAAGTGTGGCGTTGTCTTTGTCCCCAACATTGATTTCTTTTCAATGTCAAAACAAAAAGCTTCATATCAATATTGAAGCCAAGGCTATTATTATGAAGATCATTAATGATCTTTACCACAAGAGGAACAATGTTACCCTGGAGCACGCCATAGTCAAACACAGAATACACAGTAACGGAGATTATGAGAAACTTCTCCTTGCTTTGCTCGGCCAGGCTGAGCCGCTGAGGATTGATGTGGAGCTGTCCGAGTGATCTTATGGTTTTCTGTTGTTAGTATCGAACCGGAGTGTATGGCCACCGGAGGCAATACGAGTTGCCCTTTTTCCCGAACTAACGACCATGCATATACGTATTCGAGGCCGAGATCTTTCAGCTCCTTGATTCGGGCTTCAAGAAGCCTTCTTGATGCCGCTGTAGACTGTAGAGACCTCGGTCACCGGTGGCGTTGGTCAACGGGACGTCGACACCCTCGGCCTGGAGCTGCTCGTTGATGTAGAGCACACCTCAACGAATTAATTAGTAATTTTGTGGGTCAATTGGAATATAAAAAAACTTGTGAATTAAATTTATACAAATGAAACTTTAGTCCAAGAGTATTAGTTATGAAATTAGTTTCAGAAGAGTATTATTATGGAAATTAGTTTCAGAAATAAGGTTATTTAGGCAAAAAAAACTCTACTTTTGACTCTTAAAATTAAAGTAATTAAGGTCATCCAGAGAGAATTATTGTTTTCCAAATGTCACCAACTTTGCATAAGTAGAAGAAAATGGGGAAATTTTATAGGACTTTCGAAATATTGAAATTTTGGGGGTAATTTTTTACACAATTTTTAAACGATTGATTTCTTAGAAATTTAGCTTTTCAAACCTTTCAAAAAATGTTATCTATTTACCTTCAATATAATATATTGAGTTTTAAAATATATGGTTTCTTGATTTTTACATTAAAACATGGAGTATTAATTTTATTGCATATTTTATAAATGTTTAATGAATAAATTGAAAATATAATTTTTAATGAGAAAATGGGCAAATTATACTGTTTCCCGGGTGTACATAAAAATCAAGATTCAAATGGAATTTTTGCAAAACTTAAAATTTGTACTAGTGTCCTATTTATAGCCGCAATTGGACCGAGTTGAATAAGCATAATTAAACATAATTGTTATACCACGCACTATATTTTGCTTATACACGCCCTGAAATAGTGTAAATACGTACGCTCTAAAATATTTATTTTTGATGCAGTCGGAATATCGAAAGATTCATCAGCACGAATCTGTAGGAAACAATCAAGGATTCGCCAGTACAAATCCAACGGTTAGTGTCGGAAATCCATCCGAAATCTAAAATCCACCAGGAAACAGAGAAAATTATCCAAAATAATAATAATAGATTGAATGATTTCGTGGCTGCTACAAGATGAGTATAAATAATACTCTTAAACCCTATGCTAAAAATAAACTTATTCGAAAATAGAAAAGAATTAATTACCCTAATGGTCCCATAAAAGTTCAAAGTGTTTTCTTTTAGTCCCATTAAAAATTTTCGTTTCTATTTGATCTCATAATAAGGTTTTTTTTTTTGATGTAATCATAATAAGTTATTATTGGTTCTATTTGGTCCCTTGGTTAGTCAACTAATGAAATAAATAGTAGTGTTGACTAACGGAATTTCTTAAATAAACAGCACAAATACTCTTTGTTTCTATTAAATATCAAATTAGTTTTTTAATTAGGGTAATTAATTTATTTGCAAAATTAAATTGCATTAAAATTAATCTAGCGAGATAAGAACAAAACTAAAATTTATGGTTAAAATAATAACCCTGATAAAAAAATGCTAATAGAAGCACTAAATAAGAATATGTCTTTATTTTTTTAAAGAATCTCTTTATATTCTCATATATCACATTCAATCTCATAGAGTAGCTAAAATTATTCAAATTACGTGTGATTGTACATGAGCGGATATAGTGTCTGGGCTTGGGAACCCATAAATAAGTCTCCTACCACCAATGGTGGGTTTTACCTTTAAAAAAAAAAAGCGGATATAGTGAGGAAAAAGAAAAATGTGAACGTGATTGATGTTGAAATTAAAGATATTAGATTTAAAATAAATTAGGACTTGTGTATATGAAAATAAAAATAAAGCTCGTTAGACCAATTAGTTATTTAAATGTTTCAAAAACTACATTGCTAACTTGATATTTTAATAGAAATGGAGGGTATTTATGTAATTTATTTAAGAAATTCGGTTAGTTAATACTATTATTTCGTTAGTCAATACTAACCAAAGGACCAAATATAATCAATAATAACTTTTATGGGACCAAATAGAAACGAAAATTTTTATGGGACTAAAAAAAACTATCTGAACTTTTATGGGACCATTAAGATAATTAATTCAATAGAAAATAAATATAAAAATGGCAGTTTAAGGCTCTAAACGAGCTCAAATGGCCTAACCAGCATGGTGCTCACTACATAGTAGTGAGTTACGTTTATTGACTCATTTTCCTTTCTGAAACTACTCAGCTTGTATGACGACATGTTTTCTTCAATTCTCAGACAAAATCTCCCTAAATTAGTCTCCTTCATTTCAAAAAGAACTCGCCCCGAGTTCTCCCCTCCACCATCAAAAGCTTCAACCTCCATAGCAAATTCCCTTGAAGTATAAGAAACATGGAGAACCATTTTCCAGTTCCATCTCAACACTATCGGCACATATATGAACGCCAATTCCGGAAAAATAAATTCTGGAATTTTCTCAAAGAACTCAGCCATATTAATAAATTCATCTACAAGATGAGGCTTCTCTTTAAACTTAGTAAAACCACCTTCAACATGAATTTCTTCTCCTTCACTAGTCTTGATCTTTGCATCTTCATCCTCCCTCACAGGAACAACTTCAAATGCACATTCAAAAATTGAAACTTGAATATTCAAATCTTCATACCTATCACCCAAAGAATTGATGTCTTCAAATACCCTCTCATTGATTTGAGGTCCCCCCACAAAGCCTTCAAAAGTGTGGACTCCAAGCTTCTCATCCTCAACTCCATTGTCATGTCCAACAGGAAAACCTTCAGATTCGTCACAATGGCTCAACAAAATTCATGTCTCCACAAGAAGCCTCGAAACCATCGTTGTCACAAGGAACATAGAATAAATCTCCGTCCATGGCGGCGATAACTTCAGATGTAGAACCATGATGATCAATTTGAAGGATATCCTTTTCATCACTAGCATCGACGAAATAGTGGTACTAGGGTTTGCAACTAATTCCTTCCAATTCTCATTATCACATGATATGATCTCCTTGTTTCTTTCAAGCTTCTTTCTCCTACGAAGAATCTCCTCATAATCTTTAGGTAGAAATTGATCTCTCAGGTATCGCTTCATCTTCCTCCATGTCTTGATTGATGAGGTGTTCTCTCTATGCCTTTGGACAACCAACCTATCCCACCACCTAGATGCGGTATTTTGTAAACTTTTCGCTACCTTCTTTGCTTGTTTGTCTTCAGAAACATAATTCATGCTAAAGAACCTGTCAACTTCGATCTCCCAATCCATAAACTCTTCCCCTCCACCACAGAATAAGGGAATATCATTAAACACGCCAGAAAAGAAATTGACATGTTGATTAGCATGGTTTGATCGAATGCCTTCACTCTCTGTCATTTCATCAAACACCTTCTTGCCCCAAGAATTTTTCCTGCCCAATCGATTGTCGCGGCTCAGGTTATCCATCCGCGTTGACAACGATTCTATCTACCCACCAATTTGGCTCCCCAAAGTGGCGATCGATGCGATAAATGCATCCCAATCGGCCCTGGTGATAGTTTGATCTCCCATCGTGGATCAATCGAAAAAAGACAGGAAAAAGCCAGCTCTCTAATACCAATTGACGCAGTCGGAATATCGAAAGATTCGCCAGCACGAATCTGTAAGAAACAATCAAAGATTCGCCAGTACGAATCCAAGAGTTAGGGTCAGAAATCCATCCGAAATTTGGAATCCACCAGGAAACAGAGAAAATTCTCCAAAATAATAATAATAATAGATTGAATGATTTCGTGACTGCTACAAGATGAGTATAAATAATACTCTTAAACCCTATGATAAAAATAAACTTATTCTAAATTAGAAAATAAATATTATAAATATAAAAACGCCAGTTTAAGGCTCTAAACTAGGGATGGCACCCGACGGGTATTTGGTGGATACCCGCCCGCCAACTGCCCAACGGGGCGGGTATGGATATGAGTTTTTTATACCCGCCATGGGTATGGATGTTGGATTCAAACCCGCCATGGGTAAATGGGTGGGTATGGATATTGATTTTATACCCGCCCCATACCCGCCCGCCCCACCCGCCCCATACCCGCCCGTATAATACTTGTATAATATCCGTTATATATAATATTAATAGTATTACTTGTATTTATATTAATAATATTATATAATTTTAGCATTTTTTAAGCATGTTTGGTCTATTTTAAAATATAAAAGAATTTTATAAGTTAATGATTAGCATATTATAAATGATTTTGTTCTATTAATATAATATATTTGAATTATTAGTGCTTTTATTTAAATTTTTATGATAATTAATAGATTTTAGGTTAATTTTTTATAAATATGGATTAATAAGTCGGATGGGGAATGTGGGTATAACATGGGCATGGATATCCACGGATACCCAGATGAGATGGATATCCAGCTGGATGGGCATGGATATTAAATTTGTACCCGTCATGGGTAAATGGGCGGGGATGGATAGTAAAATTTTAGATGGGGATGGGCATGGATAGTCTACTATCCACGCCCAGTTCGCCCAATGCCATCCCTACTCTAAACGAGCTCAAATGGCCTAACCATACGTTTATTGACTCATTTTCCTTTCCGAAAAGATATAATATGATACCATTCATACGGCGATTTCTGAATCTGCCCCGAAACTACTCAGCCTGTATGACGACATGTTTTCTTCAATTCTCGGACAAAATCTCTCTACATCAAAAATTATACTATAGTTGCGGAAAATTAAACAAGACCTATATAAAATTCTTGATTTTTCAACATCATATTATTTTTGAATATAATTGAATAATATTAAAAATACAGGGCGTGTTTTAGTAAAATAAAGGGTGTGAAATAAAACTTTTAGCCTGTGAGCAAATAAAAGTTTACATTCTAGCCCATAATTAGGCCCAAGTCCATCATTTCTCAATCTGAAACCCGAAACATCATCCCTCTAGTCCTTTGCACTTTGCAGTAGACTCGGCTCTTCTCTTCATTCCTTTCGCCTCTAACCATTTCCGCTTGCCACCGGAACCCGACCGAAAGATCCGTCAACTCCGCGCACCGATCATGTTCAGACAAGCCCCAAGGTTGTTGGCGCGGGCCTCCTCCGCCGCCTCCATGAGGTCGCTCCGCCTCTTCTCCTCAGATCTCCAGGCCGGGGCTCCTGTTGATAACAAGTTCCTGGACGCCTGGAAATCAGCCATCCCCAACATAGACCCTCCGAAGACGCTCTCGGCATACATGGTTCCTCGGCCGCCGACGCCGTCCGCCATTCCCGCAAAGCTCACTATCAACGTCGTCCTGCCCTACAGCTCCGTTTTCGCCGGCGAAGAGGTAAACGTGCTATTATGCGAGCAGTGTGCTCAGTTTCTGCAATTTATTTTTAATGTGCTTGATTTGTCGTTGATTGTTGTCTGAAATATGGTTGATCGATTATTAGGGTTAATGTGTTTTTGGAATTCCCCTTTTTCCAATTCGGTAGGTTTAGATGCGTAGATGATTCCATGGCTTTGAAAATGGTTAGGGCTGTACTATGATTCATTAACAATCTAATTGCAAGCAGATTAGCTGTATTCTGCATTTTGATGAAATTGATACTTTGAAGCTTCGGGTTATCTAGTAAAGTAGGTATATATCTAACATTTGTCGGACAAGTTAGGTGATTTGTATTTAATTTGTTTGTTTTATGTGTGCTGTTCTTTATTCTTGTCATCTGAGAATTGAAAGTGTTTGAAAAGTATTTATTGTTACAAATCTTTATACTTAGTATAAACACTCAAGTTTGAATACTTAGGAACAAAGGCTAAAAATTTCTTATGGGGTATGGGCACACTATGATCATACTTTAGCTGATATGTTCAGATACTATTGGTTTGTCTCATTATTGTTAGTCCTGGTCTATTTCCGTAGGTTTTCTTTCAAGCGTACACTTCCTTATGATTTGGTCTCGGAGTACCTATTGATTGTTATATTGATGTTCATTAATAAAATTTTATCTCCCAATTCTAATCTTACGTGTTTGAGCATCAACAACCAAGTCTTAATTCATCCACGTGGGGATGTTTTGTAATTGAAACTTATATCCCTTTGTCTTCTGCTTGAAAGGAGTGATGAGGTGGTAGGAAATTAGAGAGCTCATGTCTGTAAACATATTCATAAAGACGTTGTATACAAGCTAAATTGAATTGCCATGCAAAATGCCAGAATGCAGCTATAAATCATCAAAAGCAATAAGTGTTATCTGAACTGTTACAGGACATTTTTCTTAGACAGTCATTGCTTGGTGGTTTCCTCTGCCCCTGATAATTATTGTGTACAGTTGCAAATGCTAAAACCAGGGTGCTGCTTGATGCCCTCAACCTTAGGTTGCCATTATGTGATATAAGGCCTTAGAAGCTTCGTATTTCAATTTATGAATAGAAAAAAACAGGGGATTGCTATTTTCTGTAGGTATTTTACTGTTAAAAATATTAGTTAATATATTTTTTTGTCTTTGGAACAAATTCTTTTCGTGTATGTGTTTGGAAGCACAAAGATTGGATCTTTGTATTTGTTGGACTGAAAGTACAAAAGCATGATGACGGTATCTGCTTTTTCAGGTTGACATGGTCATAATTCCTGCAACAACTGGGCAGATGGGTGTTTTGCCTGGGCATGTGGCTACCATTGCTGAGCTCAAGCCTGGTCTTCTGTCTGTTCATTCAGGTAATGATGTGAAGAAATACTTTGTGAGTGGTGGATTTGCATTCATCCATGCAAATTCTGTTGCGGATGTGATTGCTGTTGAAGCCGTGCCAGTTGAACACTTTGATCAAGCCCTAGTTCAAAAGGGCCTTGCAGACTTCACACAGAAACTAAGCTCGGCTTCAACAGATGTGGAGAAAGCTGAAGCTCAGATCGGGGTTGATGTTCACAGTGCACTTAATGCTGCTCTTACTGGTTAAGGCTTGCCAAGATGTGCATCGAAGCCGTTTATGTTTTGTTTGGATTTTACTTGATTGACACTTTTTGTACCTAAATGGGGAAAAGATCATTTTAAGTTGGTTTCATTTGTACAACTGTCATGAGTCATACTCGATTTTCAATAAGAACTAGGATTGAACTGAACAACGTTATGTGTTCTTGCTTGTGTGGTATTAGATACCACACCCCTGTTCCAAATTGAGGCACCAAGTAATATAATGTCTTTCCCTGGAATGTTCAATTGTCAGCTCATTTGTATCAACTTTTGGAATCAGGCTCACGGAGTAGTGATTGAAAGACATGATTTCTCCCCCTCAAAAAGTCACAAAATCAATGAATTTAGTCTCATGTTTGTATTACTTTTGCAAATGCTCGTCCCAGCTGAAATTGCTAGCACTTTCAGTAGAATAAGTTGTCAGCACATGCTCACTCCATAGGAATACACTGACTTGTACAATCAGAAGTTAGTACACAAATGATTTACATTCATCCGGTATACTTACAGAAGCAGCAGGCACGATTCTAACTCAAAATGACTCTAGCAGATCAAAACTTTGAAGCATAATAATATCATTTGAACTTATCATTCAGCGTCAGTTTCTGTCTCAGCCTCCGTCTCAGATAATTCGGATTCATCTTCATCACTTGGTAGAACCATTTCTACATTCGGGAAAAGTTCGTCTTCCTCCTCTTTCTCTCTCATTTCCTCCGCTTTCTCTCTCGCGTCGACCTTTGCTTTGGCCTCCTCAAGCCTAGAACTGACTGTTTCCCACGATACAAGCTTCTCCAAAAAGATAGATATATAATCTGGCCTCCCACTCTGAACAAAAACGGAGCCATACTTGTTATTTTATTATAGAAAGGATGCTGATGAACAAGTAAACTAAGTACTCTTCTCAATTGGGCCTTACCTCAAAGTCAAGGTAGTAAGCATGCTGTTGCAAGGAGCAAAACAACAAGGACAAGTTAAGACATAGCTAAGAAAGTCAAATGTAAAAATCAAGTATGAATATTGAAGTGAGAATTTTAACATTTAGTTACCTCCCAAACGTCAATGGTAAGCAGTGGCTGCAACCAGTAAAAGCCTAGTCAGAACGCACAGTCTAAAGATTGATTCGTAACACAATACGATACATGAAATACTTACAATGTGATTCCAGATGAGAGGATTTATAGCATTAGGACTTTTCACCACTACAAGTTTTTTATCCTCGTCTGATGGACATGGATTCTTGGCATTCCCCACGTCGAGCGTATTTCCTTTGTCTACAGGAAATCAGAAAATGTGAACACATGCCTTTAGCAATATGGAATATGTGCTCCCAAAACAAATTAATAAGCTTGACTTTGTAGCAACAATAGGTTTCCGTCCACTGAGAAGAATGTCGCATTAAACTGCTTACATGTCAGCCAAGCCCAACCGGAACCAAACTGACTTGTTGCAGCTGTCCTGAATTCTTTGACAAATCCTTCAAAAGATCCAAAGTCTCTTTTTATAAGTCTTAAAAGTTCCCCAGAGGGCTTTCCTCCACCTCCTGGTCTCATTGATTCCCAGAAAAACTCATGATTCCATGCCTGCAGATGTGCAAAGCATTGACATCAGAATTAAGGAAGCAAAGAGGCATCGGCTAGCAAAGATTTGGGATAGAGATGGTAACTCTAAGCATCTACAAGTCCTGATATGGTATTTGAAGTGAAACACAAATTTAAATCATATAAATCTCTAACATCACAAATTTCACACCTGAGCGGCATTGTTGAAGGCTGAATGTGCATTCCCCTTATTATATGTAGAAACTATTATATCTTCTAACGTCATTGCTTCCAGATCTGTTCCTACTATCTGCTTGTTTAAATTCTCCAGGTAAGTCCTGTGATGCTTTCCCCAGTGATATTCAAGTGTTTCACGGCTCATGTGAGGCTCCAAGGCATCCTTACCAAACAAAAACGAAGATTCACATCAAGATTTTGAAATGTCTATAAGAGTGATATTCGATACTACTATATATTATAATTGCCTTGAACACTAAATTTCATCCATTACAGTCTTACAGGCACATTAATAGCAACATTTTAATGCTACTCAAATGCTCCAAACATACCAATGCATAAGGCGGAGGTTTCAGCTCAAACTTTGCTGTAATTTGAGCAGTACCGTCTTTTTTAAGGCAATTCTTCTGCACATAAAGGTCACACATATAGGTAATGACGACATTCCATATATACCCAAAACATAAATAAAAACGCAGATCTAGAGCAAAAAATTATGACTAAACGACTCAAAAACATCAAAACAACAAAGATAAAGATTATACTGAGTTCTGTGTTCCAAAATCCTAACACAGACATTTTATCAAACACTAAGCATACACTCAAGCAATTCTCTACCTTCAACAGTGATCGAAATTAAAAAAAAGTAGTATTTGTATACAACAATTAAAATCAACAAACCAGTTGTTCACCTCGATATTGTTCCATCGCAATCCTCGGGGAGACGCTCGCAATCCTGTAACACAAAATTTCCACCGCAAAAATCTTAAAATTCTCAGAGAAGCAAAAATTGGATGACAATAGTTATCATGGATGAAGATGTGGACCTTGACGCGCGAGCAACGAGGGAGTTGGCCAACTAAGAATAGCAGCTGATGTTGTCGCCATTTCTGCGCTCTCCTAAAGATATTTTCCAGATTTAAATTAGGGAGCCAAACGATAACGTATAACTCTTTGTCAAAAGTCAAAAGTCAAAACTCGAAAGTGACAAATAGAAGCGCTACTAAAAAAAACAACAATTGGAACAAGCAATAAAAATTTTGGAATTGGGTTGGTTTTGACAAGGACAGTGACGGAACCAGACACTAATACTTGGGGAAACGAGATTGAATTGGGGGAGCGAGATTGGACTGAGGGAGCGAAAACGGACTACAAAAGCCTATTTTCCAAAGCCTAAATTTCGAATTGCTACATTAATATGTGCTATTAACGAAGATCTTGGGGAAGCGGTCACAGCCCCGCGCTCCCCCTAGTTCTGTCCCTGGACAGAGACAACCTCATTTGCACATCTAAGTAGCGAAAATGAGTGAAAGTTGATAGGTAATGGGATGGAGTTGGAGCGTGGAAGAATCAGAATTCATGAGGCATTATGAGTTTTTTTCAACTTGATCCATCATTCCTACTCCACTTGATCCATATAGTTTTACATTCTTTGTTTCATACTAAATTGCGAAGAATTATTTTTCACACTTCTTAGCACAGATTTTTGATTACCTTTAATTACATATGTTAGCCGTTTATAGAAATTTGATATGTAGATCATATTGTCACGAATGAACTTGTTTAATTGAATAAAAATGGGAAATTACAAGGAAAGAGCTACTAGCTACACTACAAATTATAAGGGTGATCCTTCATCAGAAGCGATGATCCAGTACTGTGTTGATTCCACTACTTGTACTCATTCCAAACGGAGTCCATTGACCAATGAGCTGGCGGCTTGACTCTGCTAGCTGTCCAACGTCCAGAAGACCAACGATTGACCAAATAGGAATGTAACATAATACCCTTGGGTCATATCCATTGCATGACAATCCCCTCCTCTAAAATTAGACTTATCCTCAAGACTCAACATAGCAGCACACTCAACATAACATTCCAGTGCATCAACCAAACTTGTAACTAGAGTACTCAAAATAATTCAGAATTTAAAATGAGGGAATAACTGTTTGATCACCTCTGCATCCTCCCAAGAATCTTCTTCAGCAGGCAAATCTTTCCACAAAATTAACCACTGAACCATCTGTGTACTAGCTTGCTGGTACAGTCTTCTTTGTAAGACTCTCAGAGGTTCCAATACTATCACTTCATCATCCACCAAAGGAGGTGGAGGAATGTTTCCAGTAGGAGGAGTTCCCACAAATTTCTTCAATAAGGAAACATGGAAAACTGGGTGCACCCTGCTGGTAGTTGGCAATTTGAGCTTATAAGCCACAGCTCCCACTTTCTGCTCAACCAAGAAGGATCCACAATACTTGGGAGATAGATTATCTTGGAGTGAACTATGAAGGGATGTTTGTCTGTACCTTTGCACTTTCAAATATACCCAGTCTCCTACAACAAATATTCTCTCTGACCTCTTCTTATCTGCAAAAAATTTCATCATCTCCTGAGCTTGTTTATAATGTAGCTGTAACTTTTGTTGAATGACTGCCCTGGTTTGTAGAGCATCAGTGACAGCAGGTACTAGAGAATCAGTGAAAATTCCTAAGGGTAAATGAAGAGGTTTTACCCCATATAGTGCTTCATGTGGAGACATATTAATGCTGACGTGAAAGCAGGTGTTATACCACCTTTCGGCTAAATTGAGCCATTTTCTCCAGCACCTGGGAATTCCCCACAGAAGCACCTTAAGTAATTCTCCAAAACTTGATTTACTCTCTCCGTTTGTCCATCTGTTTGGGGGTGGTATGCAATACTAAACTTCAGCTTCACCCCTAGCTTCGTAAAGAGCTCCTTCCAAAAGCAACTAGTGAATACCTTGTCTCTATCACTAACAATGGATTCTGGAACTCCATGAAGTTTAAAAATTTCATCCATAAACAGTTCAGCCACCTGAGTCAGAGCCAGGAAATGGCTGTATTTGGTGTATCTGTCTATCACCACCAATACTGTGTCATAACCTTTGGAGATTGGTAATTTCTCTATAAAATCCATAGAGATCTGACTCCAAGGCTGTGATGGCATAGGTAAAGGTTGTAATAATCCTGGATAATGACAATGCTCCACTTTGTTTTTCTGGCAGACCTCACAAGCTTTGATAAATGCTATAACATCCTCCCTGATGCCAGGCCATATAAAAGTAGCTAAAGTCCTTCTGATGGTAGCATTCTGGCCAGAGTGCCCTCCAATGGCTGAGGAGTGCAAAGCAGATAGGATGTCTTGCCTTACCCCTTCTCTTTTCCCAACATATATCCTATGGTATTTTCTCAGAATGCCATTCACAAAGCTCAGCTTATCATCCTTGTTCTGGTTTAAAGTAGCAGTGGCAATCAAATCTTGAGCTTTAATGTCTCCACTGTAACTTTGTTCCAACTGTTGAAGCCATGTTGGGATTACAGAAGATGCAACAAAATCCTTCCTGTGACAATATTCCATGTCTAGCTCACCCATATCTTCAGCAGCAACAGTGAGTTCAGGGATCAGTTCCATGATCTCTTCCCCTTGCCACTCATCCCATATAACAGTAGATTGCTCATCTTCACTCTTTTCCTTCCCCTTTTGCTCTTCCATTTGTTCTGCTTGATCTTCTTCAGATGATATTATAGGCTTCCTAGAAAGTGCATCAGCCAATATTAGACTTCCCTGTCTTGTACTGAATCTCAAAGGTTAAGCCTAATAATTTGGTCATCCACTTATGTTGGATGGCACTATGTAACTTCTGCTCCAACAAATATTTTAAGCTCTGTTTGTCTGTCTTAATGATAAATTTTTTCCCTACCAAATAGTGCCTCCATTTATCCACAACCATGACTAAGGCCAGCAGCTCCTTCTCATATGTGGATAGTCCCTTGTTTTTCTAACAAAAAGCTTTGCTGAGAAATGCAAGAGGTCTACATTCTTGAAGTAACACAGCCCCCATTCCATTGTCACATGCATCAGTATCTATTATGAATGGTTTGGTAAAGTCAGGCATTCTGAGTATGGGGGCAGAAGTAATAACCTTCTTTAATTTCTCAAAAGCCACAGTTGCTGTTTCAGACCACTCAAAAGAGTCTTTCTTCAATAGATCATGTAGAGGCATGCAAATTAATCCAAAACCAGCTATAAACCTTCTATAGTACCCAGCTAATCCCAAGAATCCTCTCAGTTCCTTAACAGTCTTGGGTTGAGGCCAGTTTAATATTCCTGAAACTTTCTGCTCATCCATTCCCACACCCTTTGAAGAAATGATGTGACCTAAGTACTCAACTTCTGACTGAGCAAAGATACATTTGGACACTTTTGCAAACAACTGATTTCCTCTCATAACAGTTAGAACTTGTCTCAAGTGCTCAATATGATCCCCTATATTCTTGCTGTATATTAGAATATCGTTAAAGAAAACCAAGACAAATTTCCTTAAAAATGTTTGAAAAACTTTGTTCATCAGGGCTTGAAAAGTAGCAGGAGCATTTGTCAGTCCAAAAGGCATGACAAGGAATTCAAAGTGTCCACTGTGTGTTTGAAAAGCTGTTTTTGCTATATCTTCCTTACACACTTTAATTTGGTGATATCCAGACTTCAAGCCTAATTTACTAAAAACAGTAGCTCCATTCAACTCATCTAGCAGTTCATCGATTACAGGTATAGGGAACCTATCCTTGATAGTTAATTCATTGAGCTTTCTGTAGTCTATACACATTCTCCATGTGTTGTCTTTTTTCTTAACTAATAAAACAGGTGAAGAATAGGGACTTACACTCTCTTGGATTACCTAATTCTTTACCATCTCCTGAACTTGCTTCTCAATCTCTTGTTTGTGGGCATGAGGGTACCTGTAAGGTTTGAGTTTAAATAGCTCAGATCCAGATTTTAGTGTAATCTGATGGTCTATCTCTCTCACAGGGGGTAATGAGCTAGGGATTTGAAATATGTCAGAGAACTCAAGCAAAACAGATTTCAAACCTGCAGGTAAATTGGTCATATCAAAATCTGTAGCTACTCCTCCTTGCTTCCCTTGTTTCTCCAACTGCAATTTGTACTCTGCCAGCTTGGTGTAATCATAGTGTGTCTTACCATCCTTGTGTCCCTTCCACCACATACTTCCCTGATCCATCTGCTCATAGAGCATCTTCCTTTTCCTCAGATTGGATACTTCTTTTTCCCTAAGTCCCTGAGTAGCTGCATACTGGTATTGTCTACATTGTCATGCATCACAAAGTGTTCTCCCTGGTAACTAATGGCCACATCTTCATTTCTGAAATCAAAGGCAATGGGGCTGAAATTTTTCATCCAATCAACCCCTAAGATCATATCCAGATGCCCCAGTGGCAGTATCCTCATATCATAATGGAAATTATGGTTTTGAACCTTCCATTCCACCCCTGGAACACAAGTAGCTCCACCAATCTTGCTCCTATCTGCTATGGTGACTTGGAAGGGCTTGGCAGCAGTTCTCTTCAAGTTCAACTTACTCACTATAGCAGAATCAATGAAGGTATATGTACTACCAGTATCTAGTAGCATTCTCACCTTTGTCTCTCCTATGTAACCAACCAATTTAATGGTATTGGCTCTGTTACAATTGGCCCCAATAGATTTCAAAGTGATTTCTTCAGGTTCAGTGCCTTCTATCTGCATCATCTCCTCACAATTCCACTCAGCCACCCATATATCCCCTTCCTCTTCATCACCAGAAATGTAACTAATTTGCTTGAGCTTGCAAATATGTCCCTGGTAAAACTTTTCACCACACTTAAAACAAAGCTTGTTTTCCCTTCTGCGTTTAAGTTCCTGAGCACTGATCTTTGTCATTCCTTCTCCTATGGGATTTGGTACTGGAATTTGAGGATTTCCAGCAGCTCCAGAAGGCTTCCACTGTGGTTTGTCTTTAAAATTACTTTGGGAGTTGGTGGAGTAGTTATGAGATGCATTCCCTTTAGCCTTTCTGGTGTACATCTCTAGCACCTGCTCCTGCATAAATGCAGAGTCAACTGCCTCATGCAGTGTCCTGGGTTTGGTAGGTTTCACCAACACTTTGAGATCCTCCTTCAAGCCACTCAAAAAGTTGGATACAAAATAATTTTAGGTAAGTGATGATAGCTACTGATTAGTTGTGAATTCAGTTCCTCATACTGTTCTTCATACTCTCTCACTGACCCTTTCTGATAAAGCTTGTTGAATTCCTCAAATATGTCCTTGTTTCCACCTTCAGAAAACCTTTTTATCACAGCGGCACAAAATGGATTCCAACCTTTGAGTACTCCAGAAGCCCTGGCAGAATTGAACCATACCTGAGCTTTCCTTTCCAAGGTCATCTCAATAGCCTCCAACCTTTCCCACTCAGGAACTTGGAAATATGTAAAGTACTTCTCGCATCTGTTCAACCAATCTCTAGGGCCATTACCTGAAAAACTAGGCAACTGTAAGGATCCATACTGCCTTCCTGTAATGTCCCTCCAACCCCTTTGATTACCAGCTTGATGACCTGGTGGTATAACTTCACCATTCCATGGTTCTCCTGCTCTATTTCCCAACTGCCAATTCTCCATAGATCTGTTATCAAACTGCCCTGATCTAGGCATATTACCACCAATATCCCTACCTTTAGCTCCTATCATGTTATTTAATCCTCTAGGCAGCCTATCCCCATTCATATTATCATAATTAGCACCATTCTCAGGCCAAATTACTCTAGCAATCTCACTATTCCCCTTCATAACAACCTTAGGACAATTCTGAGAACCAAACAATTGGTCAAGTGAAGGAAAGTTAGGAGTGCTAGGTTGTACCTCAAACGGAGATGAGCTGTTGGTATAAATATTCTGAAACGCCCCTCCGCCGCCGTAATGCGTCACCACTTCTTTTCCCCTCCTCGGGTTAAACGAAATCTCTCCTTGAATGGTCGCATTCGAGCCATTTTGCGAGTTCAGGCCGCCCTGCGGTGAAATTGCTCGGCCAAGTTCTTGTGTCATCGGCGGTCGCTGCTCCCCCACCGGCGATCTGAATTCTCCCCAAAGCCTTTGCTTCATCTCTCGTTGTGATTGTTCCATCATCTGCTGTGATTGTGCAAAATTCTCCAACATCCGATTGCTGAAATCCTCGAAGCTCGATCTCAGCTCGGATTCAAAGCTCCCTTTCATCTCAAGCTTCAGATCCTCCATCGTCGCGTTCACACTCTGCGACGATGAATTCACATGGTCTCGCAAATCGATCAAGCTCTGATTAGTGTCCTGGTACTATTTCTGCAGATCGGAGTTCTTCACGGCTGCCATGGATTCCGAGAATCGCCAAGCTCTGATACCACTGTCACGAATGAACTTGTTTAATTGAATAAAAATGGGAAATTACAAGGAAAGAGCTACTAGCTACACTACAAATTATAAGGGTGATCCTTCATCAGAAGCGATGATCCAGTACTGTGATGATTCCACTACTTGTACTCATTCCAAATTGAGTCCATTGACCAATGAGCTGGCGGCTTGACTCTGCTAGCTGTCCAACGGCCAGAAGACCAACGATTGACCAAATAGGAATGTACCGTTACATGATACATATATGTTACAGAATAATAGAATATGAATCCAACGATTACATACTCCCTCTGTCCCAGCCCAATCTGAACATGGACTATTACGCTTGAGGTCCATAATAGGAACACAATGGGCTATATCAAGTCCAAGATCAAGTCAAAATCCTGGCTTCAAGTCTGATTCTGGGCTGAATCTTCATGGATGCCCATAGTGTAGGTTGATTTGGCTCGAAGTACTCATGTGTATGAGAATATTTGTCTGTGTATGAGGTTTGGTTGTGTATGAGAATATTTGTCTAGAGATTTGGCTGTGTATGAGAACATTTGTCTCGTAGATTGTTTGTGCTTTTTGCTGTGCTTGTTTTCTCTATTTTGTCAAAAAAAAAAGAACCCACATAAACAATAACTGAATACTAACCCCGATAACTGATAAACACATGAGAAGTCATTCGTCCTACCATAAGGTTATGGTTAGGCGGTCTCAACTAATACTTTGTGATGCATAAATTATTTTTCACCGATAAAAGATTTTGAATTCTTCTTAAAAGCAAAATCAACCCATAAATATCTACTAACTCAAAAAATTGCTTGTGTTTGACACAAATTAATTACTATCTTATCTAATAACAATAACTGTAAATTCAATGAAATTGATTCGCTCAAAAGTCAAAACCAAAAATCTTTTTCACATTGCTGACGCTGATGGGTTCAGATCTTCTGTCCCAAAGTTCCTGTCCCATCCCTGTCCCAGGCCTTAAACGACAATCATTTTACTTATTTTCTCTGAAATACTACAAATAGATATTTTCTCTGAAATCAGCTCAAATACTGGAGAAGCCGAGCCGCATAAATCAGACCTTCGATCTCCTTTCCTCCACCTTCTTCCAATTATCTTCGTCGACTGATTTTCTCAAACTGATCGGTTTAGTTTGAAATACTTTTCAAACCGTCGGCTAAATTATATTAAGTCGACTAATTGGACCATGCGAAAGAAATGTTAGGTTGTTGTTTTGGCGGATTGGATGATCATAAGAGTGGATTGGAAGACAGTGTTTAGTCCAATTGCCTTTGACTTCAGAAATGAGGATGTGGGGATCAGTTACAAAGGTGTTAAATTCATTCTTCATGAAAACAATGATAACACTAGATTTCATCTGTTAAGGGATCAAGAGGCAATGGAGCTATCTGAACTCAGAAAGAGAAAATGCCCCTTACTCACGCATGAGATATGGGGATACTGACATGGAACATGAAGAGGAAGGGATACAGGAACCACAAAGCTAGATGCCTTAATCATGAAGACCATCAAATCAGAGAGCTATTGTATAGATTGTCCCTGGCCGGTGGTGAAGCAAGCAAGGAGGAATATGAGTGGAAGCCTGACTTTGACATGGAGATGATGCCTTCATGTTTGAAACAGGCCTTGCTTGATTTCTCTGATGTTTTTAAAATACCTAATACGTACATTGCCTCCAGTTAGAGAACTAGATCACTAGATACTGCTTAAACCTGGAACTGAACCCTTCAAGTTAAAACCTTACAAGTATCCTCATGCCCATAAAGAGGAGAGAGAGAAACAAGTAAAGGAGATGCTGAAGAACCATGTTATACAGGAGAGTGTGAGCCATTTTTTCAAGTCCAATGATGTTGCCTGATGGCTTGTTTGTTATTTTTCTAGTTTTATTGAGTTTTACACTTTTTCCCAATTTCATTGAGCTAGGTCTTGTCAACACGGAGCTTCATTTTAATAATTTTATTTAAAATGTAAATTTCAAAATTTAATCTTCAAGAGTGAGAATGTTGAAGTATAGTCTTTGTATTAATCATAAGTTTCTTCAAAAAAAATAAAATTTAATCATACGTTTAATCATATAATAGTACAGGATGTACTATGCGTAACGCCATGTAGTAAATATTTTTAGCTGCATTAGCAATTTTTAAGGACTAAAATAGATTTTACCCAAACTAATTTATCCGGGCATAATAAAGTGATGGTATTTAGTATTAAAATAAAAGGTGGTTTCTAGGGCGATTATACATATATAGACCAATGTCCAAGTTTTATATATAGAAAATAGAAGTAAATATAATGAAAATTTAAAAACACGGAGGACCAATTTGTAATTTTAAGAAAATATAGAAATCACGCGCTGATATATTCCTATTGCATTTTAATCTCCTTTTCTCCCAGGCCCCGCTCCTCTTCTCCTCTTCCGCCATTTTGTTTCCTCCTCCACCACCTTTTCTTCCGGGCCCCACCCCACCTCCATCTTATTTTCTTCCCACCATTATCACTTTAATCAATCTAATTCCATAGTCTTTACCTTGCTTATCATTTTTCTGGATCTAGAAATTTACCGGAAATCTAATAAATTGAACCTGAAATTCAGAAGATGATCATGATAACATAAAAAATGGGGAATTAAACCAAAACCTAATAGACATACATTATTCAAAAAATTGAATTTGTAAATCTAAAGATGAGGATTATAACTTAAAGTATAAGGAATTTAAACCAAAATCTCATGATATTTATTATCTAATAACATGACCATTAAAACATAATTTAAACATGAGGAATTTAATCCAAAATATGACAGACATACATTATTCAAAGAACTGAACTTGTAATTTAGAAGATGGTGATTATAATTTAAAGCATGGGGAATTTAAACCAAAACTAGGCAGATATTTATTATCGAAGAAACTGAACTTGTAACTAAGAAGATGATGAATATAACATAAAATATGAGGTATTTAAACCAAAACCCGACATATAATTATTATCTAATAAACTGTACTTGTAACTCAGAACTTTATCATTATAACATAAAACATGGGGTGTTTAAACCAAAACCTGACAGATATTTATTATCTAATAAACTGTACTTGTCAAAACATGATCACTCTAACATAAAACATTGAAAATTTAAACCAAAACCTGACCGATATTCATTATCTAGCAACTGTACTTGTAGCTCAGAACATGATCATTATAACATAAAACCTGGGGGATTTAAACCAAAACCTGACATAAATTTATAAACTGAACTTTAACTCAGAAAATGATCATTATAAGTTTATAACATAAAACATGGGAAATTTAAACCAAAATGTGTAATTTAAAACATGGAGCTTATATCTTAAAACATGAGGATTTAAAAACAAAACCTAAAAAATAGTTAATCATATAAAAATTGGATAAGTATTAATCACCTGAAAACCTAAAAAGATTTAATTCAATAGATTTTACTGTTCAAGCGCGAAATTAGTGTAGCACGTGAAATTTCTAAATTTTCAGAAATTGCAAATTGGTCCCTCCTTGTTTTTACCTATAACAATATTAATAATTTAACCCGATCTACATATATAAACAGTCGCTTCCAAGACTTTACCTTAAAATAATGCAATTGAACATCATATCGATTAATAATAATAATTAACGTGCATTTATCTTTATAGTTTCCTATCTTCTTTTAATAATATATATACAATTGATATTCGGTCGTAACATAAAGTTTTTATTATTTTGTTAAATTTAAATTTAGATTCAATTTTAATATATATAAACTATTATTTATATATGAAACTAATTTTTAAGATTAATTTTAATTACCTTCTAGATAAATTATTTTTATCTTAAAGAAAATCTTTACTCCCTCTATCTCACCTCAAACTGCACAGTTGACTTTTCAGAATCAAACTTATAAAACTTTGACTATAATTATAGGCCAATATATAAATGATAAAACTATTATATGAGATATCATTAGATTCATTATAACATCTATTTTTCAAAAAGTAAATTTTTACATATTTGATGATACCAAAGATTCGGATCTAGGTGACCTTCCAGGAAACTTCCGAGTCACGTGGAAGAGATAAGGATCGGCCCGTACACTCACGTGGATAGGAGGCACTGCTCGTACGGGGAGGTGACGCATACTGATGATGAGGCAGAAAGAGGAGGTCCTAAACGCCTATAATTAGAGGTCACAATCAGCCATTCCAGGTAAGTTCTCTAACTCTTGAATACAGAGTTTTATCTTTCCTTTCAATACACGATATCTCATCATCACACCGGATCTACTACCCTCGGGTAGGGCCGGAGGCTTGTCTTGCAGGTATCGGGAGAATAGATCCTAAGCAAGCCCTATCCGAGGCCAAGGAGCTCGGACAACCAGGAATTATTAGCGAGCAATCCACATCCAGAAACCCTCGGAAACATTAGCTATCCGAGGCACCATTTACTAGTGCGGATTTGCCGCGCATCAGTTGGCACGCCCAGTGGGACCCGACGTTAGGGGATCTCACCCTCGACTCAAAACAACACATACAGCTCAACATTCTGAGAGATTGCTCGGACAGAGAGTGCTACCTCGGCGGAAGAAAGGTCGGCTGAGGCAAGATAGCGCGCAAGGGAACTCGATTGTTGCAGCAAACCAGGGGAAATGATTAAAGCTGTGATCCACCAAGGAGCGTGGAGACTTGAAGGTTGAGGTACGTAGGTAACTAACGTTATATTGAGCATCATTCAAATAATAGATAAAGGCTTTTTGCAAGAATATTTATGATTGTTATTGGCTAGAATACGTATAAAGGTTAGAAATATAGTGGTAAAAAGGAGAAGAGAGAAATACTTAGGAAATCAAGTAGAGTCAGCTCATGAGCATAGATCGGATATATGAGAATTAGGGTTTTAGATCACATAAAAAAGTGTCAATAGGGAATGCGAGCAGGGAAAAGATTAGCCGTTCAAGGTCGGAATAGTAGGAAGGTCATGCCGACAACCAAGGGTCGGATGCCGGAAACGCCGAGGGACACTGCCACAGAACACAAAGGGGGTATCGGTCAGATAGACAAGGGATCGGAAGAAAAACTAGTGCAAAAGAAACATCGTAACTAACACTGTTTTAGTAAGAATTTCCTTTGCAGATCATATATAATGGCAAGAAGGAAGGAAGCAAAACGGAGAGAGGTTAAAGAGCTTACAAAGGCAGAGGCGTAATAGGAGAGTAGTCGCAGGCAAAGCAGAACACCTCAGGAAGGAATCCCATGATTCGCGCAACAGATTGGCGACACTAAGGAAAGAGCAGTAGGAAAGCAGGAACTCGAGAACTACATCGGATAGGCCGCGAAATCGGATAAGTTATAAGGAGGAGGCACTCAAAGAATGGAAAGAAAACGACCAAATAGGTTAGGACTTAGACGGGGAAAATGTGAGCGAAAAGTAACCAGAAGAACAATAACATTTGATGAGAGGAAAGTTGATTTAGGGAGAATGAGGAGACAATAAGCAGATTGGAGGAATTAGAATTTTTGGTAGGGTTTCAAAAAAAAAGGAAAGAAAAGAGATAGAGAGAGAGAGAGAAAGAGAAAAAGGAAGAGACAGAGGAAGAAAGGGAAAGAGGAGGGTAGGTCAGGAAAAATGAGGGATATCCGAGGAGGAAAGGGTAAAGATAGGAAGGGACGAAGAGCTGGAAAGGAGCACCTTTGGATAAAAGGAAAAGGGGATAAGGGGAGAGAAAAAGGAGAAACATTATAGAAGACATAAGGGAAATAATCAGATAAAAAAAAATCTGAAAAGCCATACTTGGATAAGGGAAAAAATCAGGGAGAGGACAAAGAAGAAAGGAAATAGCAAAGGATTAGGATCGGGAAAAAGAAAATAGATAGGGAGAACGGAAGGAAAGGAGGCAATAAAGAGACAAGCTCGGGAAAAGCTTACCTAAGATAAAAGGGAGCCAGGAAGATAAGAAAGGGAGATCGGGTAAAATAAGAAAGGAAGAAAGAGGGTAACCCCTAAAGCAATTAAGGGGATCGGAAAAGGATGGAGATAAAATAAGGTTATTTTAAAAGAAAATCGATGGGCTCGGCGTGGATACGTCATAGTTCGGACGCGTGGATACGCATGATAATTGCATGTGCGACAGGAGGTACATTGCAATAAACAGGCTTAGCGTGGATACGTCAAAGTTCAGATGTGTGGATACGCTCGGAACAATAAGCGTACTGGATAGTGCGTCAGGAAAGCGTGGATACTCTAAAATTTGCATACGTGCTGGATAGCTCGGTGTAAATAAAGGAATATTCGGGACCTCTGGGTCGCTCCTATGATTGGTGCCCCGCAAAAAAGGTTAAACCTCGGTAAGGGTAATCCGAGCATAAAAGAAAAGGAGAGAAAAATAAAAAGAAAATAAGCAAAATATTATTACGAGGAAGATAATAAATGTTGAGTATCCTTGGGGAGACGTCCTCATGGTACTTATACATTGCGTAAAGAAAATCTAAAATACATAAGATACAAAAGATTTACAGGTATGTTAAATGTTGATTACAGGAAGGATCAAGGTTGGGCGTCAGAGAATGAGGGTTCTTTGGGGCTCGGAGGAGTGTCAGGGGATTACGCATCCCGGATATGATACGTCGGCGCCATTCCAAGGCTTCGGAATAGGCAGGGAACTTAGGGCTGCCTTGCAGGAATTGACCGGATTCTTCCATATAGGTTATGGCATTCTGAACGGCATCAAGCATATCGGAAAAGAGAGTGGCATCAGTCTTGCCAGAAAGAAGAGACAGGAGGTGAAAAGATAGCCTTAGAATCAAAAGGTGATTTTGGAGCTCTTGGTTTTGGAAGGTAAGCCTCCTGTTTTCGAACTCCATCTTGGAAATAGCTTGGTTCCCTTAGCCCCTATTTTCCAAAAGGCGTAGTTTCTCAATAGCTCGGGCATAATCACCCCAGACCATTTCCAACTCCTCATGTTTGCGACGATAGAGTTCTTCATGAGAAAGTTGCAATTGATGGAGGGTTTGATAGATATTTTCATAGTAGTCTACATAAGAGGCAGCAAGCTTCAGGCAACAGTGCAAGGAGCCGAACTTCTTCCTTACAAATTCGAGAGAGTGGGAGATATCATCAACAGAGGAAAATTCATTCATGAGAGATCCGAGCCCAATATCGCATAACCTCTTCTCTCGGCTAATCGGGCTAGGGTGACCCGAGGAAGAAGGGTTATCCGATGGAGGGGGGGGGGAAGGAGTGGGCAAATCCTACGACAAGAAAAGAGAAACAAAGATAAGAATAGAGAAACAAGACAGAGAAACAAGATACTTGAGATGCTTGAGGCGAGATTTAAAAATATTATTACGAATATAACATCCGATACATAAGCAGAAAGATAAAACCCTATAACAAGGAGGAGAGTTATGAAGAGTTTAAAAGCAAAGTTACAAAAGCCTCTAGAGCTAGGAAAGAGAGCTATGCATGGGGATTCTCGGAAGATTGTTGGGTCAAGGAGTAACCCAGGGTGGCCTCGGGCAACTGAATCGGAGACAACCCATCTTCAATCTCAATCCGAGGACTGCCATCGGCCAAGGAAGCAATGAATCCAAAGTTGCCCGGATCAGCGCAACGCTCCACATATCCCCGACCGTTCTCAGAAGATAGGTATGAAGGGGACTCGGGGCAAACTCCGGCAGTATTACAGAAATCGCCACAACCACAGGTCTTTCCTCAGGAACATCACTCTTGGGCTCACCGATCGCCAGAAGATCGCTAGCCGAGGCAGAAGGAGAATACCAATAAAGGGCGGCCCATATCCTGGGGGCAAGGGACCGTAGGTTGCCTCGACGAAGCGCTCAGAAGCACTGCTCGTACATGGCCCAAGCCTCGGGATGGTAATAAGACTTCTGAAGCTCCGGGCGCCAGTGTCCAGGAACCAAACCACGGATCATCTTATAGATAGAAGTTACTTGGCGGTGGTTGGCTTCCTTCACCACCTCGATTACAGCATCACTAAAGACCTTGGAGCTAACCACCTCATCTACTAAGGTTTCCCCGAAGTCCCTAAGGAGGGACCCATCTTCCAGGGGTTTCATCTTACTCTGCAGATAGTCTGAACTATCTCTTAGAGACTCCAACTCACGTTGCAGAGCGGCCGAGCGCTTCTTTTCCGAGGATAGGTTTGTCTGGCATTGCTCTAGCTTTTTCACAAGACCGGCATGAGACTCATTGAGCTTCTCAGATAAAAAGGACTGAAATATGGTAGAGTCGCATATGCTCCTCATAAAGGCACATGCCTGAGTCAAAAAGATAAAATTAATGAGGGGAAAAAAAGGCACTGAGTAAAAGAAGAAAGATAGATAGATAAGACTTACGGCGGAGCGAGCAGGGGAGCTCGCTGAGGAGTCGGCTAAAGGGGTTGGAGCGGGCTGCTGGCTGGCAGAAAGAGAACCCTGCTTCTGTTGAGGCCTGGCTGGTGGAGGGAGAGTAGGACGAGTTTCATCAGCCCAGGTTCTCTTCAGCGACGATCGGAGTCTAGAATCAAAATCTATGGAAGGCTCCAAGAAGGAAGAATCTTTAGGAGGCAAGGTAGAGGCGGTCTTCGAGGAAGGTAACTGTCTCGAAACCCTCTCAACAGGCTTCTCGGCCATCCGACAGCGTTGAGAATGGTTGCATGTCATTTGAGGATCAGGAACTAAGGAAAGCTCATCGGATAAACCTCGGGTTACTGAAAACAAATAACACAGGGTAAGAGAACAAGAGATGAGACCTTAGGTAAAAGAAATAAAAGACAATAGTTGCAATGGGAAAATCACGATCGGAACCTTCGGAAGGCCATTCGAAGTAGAACCGAGACACTGTAAAGATGCTCGGATGATAGATCTCGTGAGGCCAGCTGAACGCCCCATTTCCTTTAATCCAATATTGAAGAATGTCGATTGAATGCCGAGCAAGGGATTCATGCTCGGACACCACATCCACTGGAAGGAAGGATCTGGCTTCCTCGGATTGAAGGTTCTCGTTCCAAGAAGGAGTCGGATAGGCGGATATGTTGAAAGAATAACACCCGGAATTCATCCAGCTCTTAACGTAATCATTTTTGCTGTGCCAACCGGACTACCCCTCGGGTAAAAGGTGAATACCCCGGGGGTAGAAGAATGGGAAAGGGCAATCCGATAAAAGTATCGGAATAGATTGAGGGATTCGGTTACGTTGTGCCGACGACAAAGGGTGAGGAACCCAAGGACAGTGGCAACTCCATTCGGATGGATTTGAGCCGGAGAAATTGAAAAACACCTAAGGATAGAAGAAAAGAGAGAAGGAAAAGGCAGAGAAAGACCGAAGTGGATATGTCGGGCTGGGAGGCAAGGGGCACCAGATTGGAACTGATCATTACCTATGATGGATAGCTTGGAATCTAAGGGGAAGGGGGTGAAGGAGTTCTCAGCAAGACTTCTCACGTCCTCAGTGAGCCAGGTGGGGTAGGGCTCGGAGTCGCAATGGAATCCGAAGAGGAGGATGCGAGGAACGCGGGTAACAGATCGACGGGGTCTCTTTACTCTCTCAACTTGACCCTTACCCTTGTTCGCCCTCTTAGAGGAAGAGGCCGTTACAGGCTGATCAATGGGAGTCAGAGATCCCAAGTCAGAGGAGGAGTCATGGAACCCCTGATGAACAACTCTGTTCATAGGGTCAAACCGAGTGGTAGAAGAGTCTGATTGTGAAGGGGAGGCGTCCATTATATTTTCAGACCTAGGGTTCAGATTAATGACAGAGGAAGGTCTTACATCAGGCCACGCTAAGAAACAAGAGGAGAAACGAAATATAGAAGAAGAAAAAAAAGATGAAGAACGATAGGGAAAATGAAGGGTACCTGAGTTTGAAAGGACGGGAGGGAGAGATAGCAAAAAAGGAAGATAGGAAAACGGGGTTATTTAAAGGCGGGGGAGAAACCAAGAGAAATATTGGGGGCAGGGGAGAATGATTACACACAGGAAAAGAGGGAGAAACATTGGGAAAGGGAAATCGTGTAGCCGCCGAAAAATTGGGGACGTGGTAGGCCCATTTGAAAGCGCGTAACAATAACTCGCCAGAATATGGGAAACGCCGAGGTAAGAGAAGACAAAAGCTCTGCGGAAAAGAACCCTCAGACCTTCCGTCTTGGGGGGCTTGTGATGATACCAAAGATTCGGATCTAGGTGACCTTCCAGGAAACTTCCGAGTCACGTGGAAGAGATAAGTATCGGCCCGTACGCTCACGTGGATAGGAGGCACCGCTCGTACGGGGAGGTGACACATACTGATGATGAGGCAGAAAGAGGAGGTCCTAATTAAGCGCCTATAAATAGAGACCACAATCAGTCATTCCAGGTAAGTTCTCTAACTCTTGAATACATAATTTTATATTTTTTTTCAATACACGATATCTCATCATCGCACCGGAGCTACTACCCTCGGGTAGGGCCGGGGGCTTGTCTTGCAGGTATCGGGAGAACAGGTCCTAAGCAAGCCCTATCTGAGGCCAAAGAGCTCGGACAACCATGAGTTATTAGCGAGCAGTCTGCATACTTCATCAGCAATCCACATCCATAAGCCCTCGGAAACATCAGCTATCTGATGCACCATTTACTAGTGCGGATTTACCCGCATCAATATTGTTTCTACTTGTACTTAAAGATATTAATAGTCAAACTCTATCATTGAAGAATGTGGAAAGTCAACTGTGGAGTTTTGGGTGAGACGGAGGGAGTACCAATTAATCTACCTTCAAGACATTCTATGCGTGGACTTGGCAACAGTGGGGTCGGAGCATCTCACGTGACCTGAAAGAATATAATTTGAAGAAAATTATATTAAAAATTAAAAGAAAATATTAATAAAGAAAAACATAAAATAGAAGAAAACAAAAATAATGTATAAATCCTAAAAACAATAAAATTAACTTTAGTCAATTAACCTTTAAAAGTCAAATTTGACGGATAAAAGTAATATTTTTAAGTAATAGGAAAAAAAACTCAACATTTTGGCCATAAAATTACATTTTTGGCAAATGTTGAAGTTAAAAATAACTTTTGGCCATCTTTATTGTCATAGTAGTTTGAATCCTAGCTTAAAGTAAAATACTATTCTCTATTTCGGAAATAAGAAAAGATTGGAGTTTAAAAAAAAGACAAATTCTTGGGTGAGGCAGCCTCACTCAAGAGGCAGGACCAGATAAACCTACTTTTTAAATGTTTTGGGGTCAAATAATAATGTTTTCATTTTCGGCTCAATAGTAGAAATCAATTGAAATACAGGGGTTGTATTGCAAATAACCACATAAACATCATCTTCTCCCCTTTCACCGGCGACGGTTCCCGAACCTTTCTCCGGCGCTAAGCCTGCTGCCACCTGCAATGCTGCAACCGTAGTGAACTAATCGAGCTGGTCGCGCCATTTCTCACATAAATATTTAGCCGCCTGGGCTCGATCACTCTTCGCCGGTGCTACGGGTACCCAATTCTGGTGTTGTCGCGTCCATCGGCTGATTCGCGTGATGACCGACGATTCAATGCGACGGGATCCAAATCCAGATCGACCGCGACGATTCCAAATGGCGTTTGACGATTTCAGCGATTCCAAATCCCGGTGATTCATACGATGGTGGAGAATTCTCTGCTTCTCTTAATGATCTTTTTGGCATCATGCTCAGTGCATTAATTTGCTCAGCACCAAGTTGCAGAATGAGTAACTCATTCAATGATTCAACCACATTCTCTGTTATGATTGATGCCTACACTAAAGTCGGCATGAATGACAGGGCATACCAGTTGGAGTTGGATCATAGTTTACTTGTTTCCTGATTCCTATGCTGCTAGTGATAGGTGAAGAACATGTAGAGACTTGTTTGAAGTGGCTTGTGATTTTGCTGTAATTCATGTCTTAGATATTGAGGTTAATTGATGTTTATAGTCAAGAAACTCAGATAAGTTGTGGTTCGTTTATACAACTTTTGCAGTGTCTAATAACATGACATCATTCAATGTATGATAACATGACATCGATGTGTGATGAGGTGGCATCGAGGTATGATTAGTTGGCGTCGAGGTTTGGTGATGTGGCGTTGAGGTATGATGAGGTGTCATTGAGGTTTCATGAAGTGGCGTTGAGGTACGATGAGGTGGCGACGAGGTTTCATGAGGTGGCGTTGAGGTATGATGAGGTGACGACGAAGTTTCATGAGGTGACATCGATGTATGATGACATGACATCGAGGTATGATAACATGACATCGAGGTGTGATCAGGTGACATCAGGTGACATCGAGGTGTGATCAGGTGATCAGGTATGATTAGTTGGTGTTTAGGTATGATGAGGTGGCGTCGAGGTTTGGTGAGGTGACGTTGAGGTATGATGAGGTGACGTTGAGGTATGATGAGGTGTCGTTGAGGTTTCATGAAGTAGCGTTGATGTACGATGAGGTGGCGTTGAGGTATGATGATGTAACGACGAAGTTTCATGAGGTGACATCGATGTATGATGACATGACATCGAGGTATGATAACATGACATCGAGGTATGATGAGGTGACATCGATGTATGATTAGTTGGCGTTGAGGTATGATGAGGTGACATCGAGGTTTGTTGAGGTGACAGCAAGGTAGAATGATGAGGTGGCGAAGAAAGAATTAAAAATTAGTGATATTTACAAATTAACCCCTGGAACTTTTAATAATTAGTGTTCTTTTATATTTGAGAGAATTTTTCATAGGCCCCCCAACGTTTTCTGAACTTCCACTTTGGCCCCCCATCGTTTTTTGCTCTCAATTTGGCCCCCCAACCATACGATTTTCCATCAGTTTGGCCCCCTAGCCCTAACTTGGCCGTTAAATCATTTTTCTGTCAATTCTTGGAGGGGTAGAATCGTCTTTTCTGTTATTTTTTTAACAAAATCGTCTTTTTGATCTCAATTTTATAATTTTCTGTTAATTATTAAAGGTTTTTGATAAGATATATTAAATGGGTTTAATGGGAAATCTGAATAAGAAATAAAAAGATAAAAAGGAGAGAAATTGGGAATAGGCTTCTGGGAAAAAATTGACGGAAAAAGACGATTCTACCCCTCCAAGAATTGGCAGAAAAAGGGTTTAACGGCCAAGTTAGGGCTAGGGGGCTAAACTGATGGAAAATCGTATGGTTGGGGGCCAAACTGAGAGCAAAAATAAATGGGGGGCCAAATTGAAAGTTCAGCAAACGTTGGGGGGTCTATGAAAAATTCTCTCTTTATATTTTCTTATAATATGGGCCTTATTGGGCCCTGACTCATAGGTGAGGCTGCCTCACAGGAGAATTACTCTAAAAAAAAATGGTTTCAAAATTGTTTTGATAGAGTCTTTTATATTCTTTCAGAAGAAAAGATTGGAGTTTCAAAATTGTTTCAAAAACATTTTATCTTATTATTTAATCGAGTGAAATCCGATTTAATACGGGCCAGTTTCAAAATCCAAATTTTGGGCATTTTGTGACTAATATGCACCTGTCACTAAAGCCCATTTTTCTTGTAGTGTGGCCCAATTTGTGACCGGACAAATTATTAATTTCATCGAGGTTATTAATTTATCGAGTTTTAATTTATCGAAATTTCATTGTACTCCTAATTTTTATCCTAAATTTCGAAAATCCCCAACATCAACGCTAGAGACTTCAACCTGACTTTTGAAGTCGTACATCAGAGACCCCTAACATCACTTCAAAAGATGACCCCAAATATTCACATTGCAGACCCAAACCTCACCCTCAACAAACTCCAATCTCACAACCATCACTGCGCGGCACAGGACCACCGCCGCACTGTCATCAAAGTTAAAGCTATTATTTTAACAAGAACTTAATAATTTCCAACGATGTTCGTATGCGTTAGTTTAAATTAACTCTTTCGACCGTCACTTTTAAAGACGCAAAATTGTCTTTGCAGTGTATAATATTGTTTTATATTACTTTTTCCCTTCTCTTTATTTTTCCATAAAATGTCAGTATATGTATTCGCGTGATAAATAAAAAATATTATTAAAATATTTTTTAATGTTCAAATATACGGGTGGAAGCACTGACTAATATCTAAGGATGGCACTGGGGCGAGTTTGGGGCGGGTACTAGGTATCCCATCCCCGTCTAATATTTTAAAACTCATCTCCGCCCCATGACTCATGATGGGTACAAAATTAAAAACCATCCCCGCCCCATCGGGTTTTATTATAAAACCATCCCCGCTCCATGACTCGCCCCTTCCCATGCCCCATGACCCATCCCCGCCACATAACCCATGACTCATCCACACCCACCTCTTATATCAGCATAAAATACATTTGTTTATATACCTTTTACTAAAACGCAATAATAATTATATTGAGAAACATCAAATTTTTAAAAAGACAAAAATCTCAAACCCAAACAAAAAAATGTAATTGAAATCTCACTCAAATTTGAAGCAAACAAGATGTTTGTAATTATAAAAACGATTGCCAAAAAATAGTCCAAATACATTATTATTGTCCTTAACTTTCTTCTGACTTTAACTATTAGGGTTTGATTATTAAATTATAGTAAGAAATTAATTAATATTAATTTTTATTAATTAATATATAATAATATTATTAATGTAATTATATTGGGGCGAGCCGGGTATGAGGCGGGTATAACGGGGATGGGGCGGGATGGGGCGGGTGATGTATAAAATTCATCCCCGCCCCATGATCCATGACGGGTTGTGATTTCATCCCCGTCCCCGCCCCATTACCCATCAACCTTTCCCCATCCCCGCCCAAACCGGTACAAATGGGGCGGGTCACCACCAAAACCCGCTCCAGTGTCATCCCTATTAATATCATTCACTTTGATGAGCAAATCAACCCATCAATAATACCTCTATTTTGATTTGTATTTGACACAAATTAACACGTTATTAATTAGTTGAATGCTTTAATTATAACGATAGATACGAAACTAGTTAGACCATCTCCAATGGTTGTGTTTTGGAGTTGCTTGCAAATATTCCAAACATCAAGCAGTACTGCTACACTGTTGTTTCTTGCCATGTCAGCAGCTGCCGTCAAGCAGTACTGCTCTACCAAGCAACACTGCTGCATTTAATATTTTTATTTTATCGATACGGCATATATTTGTGACTTTCTTTTTATCTACTAGATTTGTTTACCAAACCATTCATAATTTACGAAATTTTACATTCGCGTGCGATGTTCAGGATATTGTATCACGTTTTGGTTGCATTGCATCAATCCACCATTTTATGGCTGCTGTAAAAAAGTATACATTTGCATTGCATCGATCCATCCATGATTTGATGCATATAAAATCATATTTTTAATTGTTATATAATATTTATTCGTGAAATAATATTATAATATAGAATAAAAAAAATATTTATATAAATTAAATAAAACAACATATTTTGAAAATTATAATTCCATTCAACTCAACCTATATATAACTCGAATTGTATAATTATTTAATTTTATTATTTAAAATAATTATTGTTATAAAATAGGATGGAATAAAATTACATAATAATTTGTTATAATAATAAACAATGTTCATAAGAAAAATATGGTTATATTCAAATTCAAATCTTTATACAAATTGAATAATATAATTATGATATTTTTAATTGTTTTAATTTCTAAACTGAAATTAATTTTGATATTTTCTTTAATAAATATTACTTATTATACATATATTATATTTTATTTTTACTTCAATTTTTAAAATATTCCTAAGTATAATATATAAAATAATTTAAAAATAAAGAAACATGTGGGACCTATGAATTTATTATGAATGTAGCTTACCATTGTTAAAGTGTGTAGCTTGCCAAGTCATTAGCTTGAAAATTGACATGGCAAGACAAGCTACACAATCATGTAGCTTGCCATTGGAGATGCTCTTACCATCTAATAACAGTATAAAGTAATCCATATTGAATTATTGATTTACCGATAAAATAAATTTACAACAAATACAGAAACAAATTATTTGTCATCACGAAAAAGATTTAGTTTGACGATTTGAAACATCATCATGGTTGAATACAACTCATCCCAAAATATTTTCTAATTTGGTCGAAACTCCTTCGCACGAGATGCGCCTCTACCGCACGCACAATCCATCTATAAAAGCAACACATTTTCAAGAAATTGTCACCATCTCTCTCCGCATTCACGATTAGTTTGATCAGCTTGCAGTCCTTTCCACCCGCAGAAGAAGAACAAAGTTCTTTTTTTAATTACGTCAGTAAACAACATGTCTTCAAGCAACTACGGATCAGGTAAATTCTTTTCTGAAATAAATTTATATATGGCACAATTTATTTACTCCAATTAATAACATATATGCTTAATTCTGGTTTGCAGAATCATCTGAGAATTCTTCCGGGGTTGCAGAATCGGACTATGTTCCGGCCGCTGTGCAGGACCATATCGACCAACTCACCAGCGCACTCGCACAAGTAAATGCATGTTCAATTGCTTTCTTTTATTCGATTAATTAATTTTGTCGAATTTACGAAGTTAATATTATAGGAAGCATATATAAATCCTGAACTGTGATGATGTGAAGAGCCAGCAGCAGACGCGCACTGCGCAGAAGGCGGCGGAGAGGTTGGCGATGAGGCTGAGAGAGAAAGAGATGCAGCTGGAGGAGGCGGAGAAGCTGCTGAGGAAGCTGGTGAGGAAACGGCGGTCGGAAAATGCAGAGTTGCGGGAGAAAGCGGACTCTATTGACTGGCTGAAGGCGAGGGTTAGGCTATTGGAGCGGCGATTGCAGGCCTTTAATAGATATGAGGAAGTAGCCGAGTCTGCTAACCCCGCACCGGTGCAACGGTGCCCTCGCCGGAAGAGACGATTTAGATCAGAATAGTTATTTAATTGTTTTGAGAGAAATTGTACTCCATGATTAAATCTTCAACCATTTTGATCATTTCTCTCACTTTTTTTATTAATGTAATTGTTTTGATTAATCATCACTCCCGGCCAAAATTTAATGAACAATGTTGGTTTGATGTAATGATCTTGTCTTAGCCTCATAATTTCTAGGCACAACCACGTGATTGTTTTATATAAAATGTATATTAAAGTTTTACATGCTTCAATATGTGCACGTGCGTGCAAATTAAGAGTATGAATATTCTATGCTTTGCATTCTAACTCTAACAAGCTCATCACCCAAACTAATTTACCCGGCCGGCATAACAAAAGGGATGGTAGCATTAAAATAATGCACATGAACATTTTAGTTTTATCGATCCTTTTAGTTTTGAGATTTTCATATTTTTAAATTATAAACTAATTCATGAAATAAATTATTAATTTTATGATCAAACAATATATTTATCTACAAAATGTTACAATTGGATTTTAACCACGCTTTTTAGTTTTTCAAAAAAATAGTTATAGAAGTAAATTATTAATGTGGCAGCACTCAAATTTTCAATAATTAAAATTTTACAAGTTACAAAAGTGTGGTATAAGTTTATTACCACATTACTATATTTATTTTAATATAATTGTATTGTGTTAATTGATTTTTAACCGTCCTATATATACTTAAATTATTGTTAATATAGTATTAATTTCCATACACAACCATACCGTGTTAGGATTAATGTTTTACAAAATGTCTCAATATAATCTTATAGTAATACAAATTTTATGTTGTGTTTATACCACACTTAATTTTAAACTCATATATGTCCTTATTATAACGTAATTTTAAAATGTTTTTAAAAATGAGTGTCCTTCTATTAATAATGGCAAATTATACCATACCCAATATACTATAAAAGCATGGAATCCTCTATCATAAATGTGCATTTTAAATTATTTAAATGTGTACTTTACATGTATTAGTACAATATTGTATAGATGTACATTATATTTATTATATATGCTTGTACATTTAATTATTTTGATGCACGTATAATTAAAATGAAATGTCCAATTACACCAATTCAAATGCACATCATCAGTTGATACCCAGGGTTCTATTTAAGAAATATTGTTGGTACGTTAATTGTTTTTTAAAGAAAATCCTACCGATTAAACGCGAGCCAAATAAAATTTGGTAATCCGGGCATGACAAAATCCCTATAATAAGGGATACGACTTTAGCTAGTCATCTTATGTGATATTCCCTCCTAAACCGAAAATCAACTTTTTGAGTACAAATAAAATGAATCTGATGCAATTACAGAAACCAAATTACATATATATATATATATATATATATATATATATATATATATATATATATCATTACGATAAAGATTTTATTTGACACGTTTGTGAAACAATTTCATGGTTCAATACAACTTATCCCCGGATATTTTCTTAGGGCGTATCCTTTGGCTAAGAGTGGCGCCTCATCGCATCGTTATAAATCTAAGCATTTTTCAGTTCAATTTTACTCAAACCTCAGCAAAAAAGTATTGTAAAACCGCACGGTTTTTCCCGAGTATCATTCGTATTTTTCTCTTAAATATCAGACATGGATTCTGCAAATATTGGAGGTAAGTTTTTATTTTCCCTGAAACAATAAGCTCTTTTTTCATTTTATTTTTTGAAGTTATGGATTTGATTTGACAAAGCTGCACTGAATTTTCTGGTGTGCAGATTCATCGAAGAGAAATGGAAAGGAGGTAGTTGAGGCAACGGAAACACCTTATGTTTCAACGGAATTATGCCTCGGAATTGGCTCATCGGCATCAACAATGCAAACTAATAATGTCAAAGCCAACGCCTGGACAGATTTGCTGCTTTTAAACGCGTCGTTGAACGGAGTTGAGCCGCCGCAACATCTCCCCGCCTCTGTGCTGCAGAAAAACGGTTTAGGCCAATGTATTAGCAATGTGAAGATGGCGGTGAAGCGGTGGAGGGAGGCGGACGCGCAACTGCAAGAGGCCGAGGAGAGGGCGGCGAAGCGGCGGAGAGAGGAAGAAGATGAACTGTGGAATGCTGTGGTTGCTCTGAGAGAGGAGAACGAAGCTCTGCGAAAGAGGGTTGCTGAGTTGGAGCAGCATGAAGAGGAGGAAGGGGAATCTTCTTGCGGGGATTCCAGCGGGCTGGAGCCTCTGCTGCTCAAGTGCAGGGTCTGTGCGCGGCGGCGCGTGGCGGTGATGCTGTGGCCGTGCCGCCATTTCTGCGTCTGCCAGGTCTGCGACCTCACCCTCATAACATGCCCGGTTTGTAACGTCATCAAGACGGGCATATTCAATGTCAAGCTTCCAAGATAGCCATGGTCAGTGCTGGCATGGCAAAATTTTTGAAAAGATTTATATAGAACGGACCACTTGATGTATCTTTATATATTCATCAAGAAATTTTATTTAAAATATGAACTTTGTGGGTTAGTAATCCATGATACTATTCAACAAATTAACCATTAGTAGCAATTAATTAACTAGCATGATATATATATATATATATATATATATATATATATATATATATATATATAAAGCCAGATGGTGAGATGGCTGCTATATAGGACCACAGGAAAGGATATAATAAAATGAAGAACAATATGCATGATCACCACGGTAACCACTCACAAGAATATCACCAGTAAAATAGTTTATGTGCTTTTTTTTTTTTTTTTTTTTTTTTTTTTTTTTTTTGGCAAAGCCATCTCAAGGATGGGAGGTTTATATTAGGCACCTCAAGCCTGTTAAAAACAATAACTGAAAAAGAAAGGCCGAAGCCAGTATTTTAATATTACAAGATTAGAGCCATAGGCTCATGAAGCAATACATTTGCTTCCAAAAGAATGAAAAAATAGGCTAGTATTCTATAATGAACTCAAAAAATTAGCTAGTATCCTCCGAACAGATTAGAGAATCGTCGAAACAAAACTCAACTTAGTCAAGAGGACTAGCTAAATGAGAGAAATATGTACAACATTCCTAGCCTATTCATAGATCAAATTAGTTCCAGAGCAAAAGGAGACAAAGTCCATTCCTCAGTAAAGGCACCATGAATCTGCTGGAGTTTTCCACCAGAAATAAATTGAGAGTCATTGGTGATCATTGATCACCAATGATCTGTAATACCTGCATAAAAGAGACTTAGTTAGTAGAATCCATTCTAGAAATTCTTAGAGAAGGAGTCCCCATTTGGTCCAATCTAAGCATACCCTGTATCTCATTAGGAAGCAAACCAAAAGTAAATGAGGAATCCTGTTTGGATGAAAGACAGAGTTTTGCAATGGCATCAGCTGGTAAATTTGCTTCTCTATGAACATGGGTAAGGACATAAGAAGAGATGCTAAGTTTGATAGAATCAGCAAGATTGAAAAGTCTCCAATGTGCAGTGATGGGGTTTAAGATGGAAGAAATTGCATTAAGACAGTCAGACTCTATATTGATAGCTTCTGAATGTCCTGCAGCAAGAGAGATAGCAAATTGAATGGATTTGATTTCAGCTTCAAGTGGTGAGGAAGCAGAGGTAAAGGAAGAATGACCAGAAATAAAAGCACCTCTGCTATCTCTAATGACAGTGCTAATGCCAGCATGAAGAGTGGAGTTGCACCAGGCAGCATCCACATTGAATTTAAGACCAGAAAGAGGTTTTGACCAAGCAATTTTGAAAATTTTGGGTTTAGGTGGTCTTTTACCAAGTGGAAGGAAACTGTGATTTGCTATTTCACAGTCAACAGGAGATGAAATAAAGAAAGGTTTAGCACAAAAGACCAGGAAAAATTGCTCTTTGATCTGTTTAAGAATGTGAGTTGAGGAGGCAGGGACATTATCATATAACCATTTGTTTCTAGCTTTCCATAGAATCCAACAAGTAATGGAAGGAGTGAGTCTGATGATTAAATTATGCAATGAACTCAGTCCATTATATGTGAGATAAAAGGAAAGTCTTTCCCAAATAGAAGAAAAAGCCCTATCAGAGATACACATAAAGAGATGCAATGATTTCCAGATGCCTAAGGTAAACTCACAGGAATTGTAAAAATGGTCTAAGGAATCCTCATGATTACATTTGAAGCATTTGGAAGGTAAACAGATGTGCATAGATTTCAAAATGTTATCAAATGGGAGAAAGGAGTTAATCAATTTCCACATGAAAACAGAAATTTTTCTTTCTAATCTATGATTCCATAAATGATGAATGGAAGAGATAATACCCCTAGACTGTCTCAGTTTGTTGTAGGTAGACTTGAAGGTGAATTTTCCTTTGCTGTCAAGTTTCCAAATCAGTCTATCCTGTCTGTGTTGCTGGAGTTGAGTTTCCTGCAAATCAAAAAGAGTATCAGGAGCAAGATGAGGAGATAGTTGTTGCATATAATTGGATTTGTCATTAATAAATGATGCAACAGTACTATCAAGAGGAATTGTAGTAAGAGAAGGATCACAGTGGTCGATTAATGGTCCTCTATCAATCCAGTTAGAGGTCCAAAAATTACACTCCCCTTTACCAATGATAACTCTTGAATTTGCTTCAGCCCAAGCATTAATTTTACAAATCCTCTTCCAGTTAGGAGAAGATTGAAAGGAAACTGGGAGTGAAGCTATGAGGTGAGTCCATAAAGCCTCTGCTTGCTGGAACTTCCACCATAGCTTAACAGAACATGCTGCAATGATGGTGTGAATAGATCTGAATCCCAAACCATTCTGAGAGATGGGGATGCACAGGTCATCCCATTTTCTCCATGATTTTTTAGGTTTCAGCTCATATTCACCCCAAAAGAAAATAGACAGTTTCCTCTCAATCTTCTTAACTATTTGCTTAGGGGGGTCAATAACAGACCAAATATGTGGGGGCAGAGAATAAATACAAGAATTTATCAAGGTAATCTTGCCCCCTGTAGATAACCATTTGTTTTTCCAATTATGAAGTTTGTGATCAATGATTTCCAGCAGAGGGTTAAAATGCACATTTAGAATTCTACCTTTGAAAATAGGTACACCAAGATATTTAAAAGGAAAACATCCTACTTTCATTTCAAGAGTTCTTCTAATGGAATTAATTTGGATAGGAGAAGCATGCTTACTTATAAAAATATCACTCTTATTGTAGTTAATTTTTTGACCAGTAACCTCCTCAAATTTTGAAAGAAAAGCTTTAAACTTAATCAAAGTTAACTTATCAGCATTTAAGAAGACCACTGTATCATCAGCATAACTTAAGTGTGAAACATGCAAAGCATTGGCAGGCAAGGCAAAATATTTTAAGCTACCATTCTGAAAGGCAAAAGATAAACTTCTAGTGAAAGCCTCAGAAAATATATTGAATAAAAATGGAGAGAGGGGATCACCCTGTTTTATACCTCTTGTAGGCTGAAAAAATCCAACTGGCTTACCATTTATCAGAACAGAAAACCAAGCCTGAGAGAGATTCTGCATAATGCTAAAAATAAATCTGCCATGAAAGCCAAATTTCATTAAAACAGCTTGTAGAAAATGCCATCTTACCCTATCAAAAGCCTTTCTAAGATCAAGTTTTATTATGCAATTTGGATCTTTAGTTTTTCTGTTTAAAAATCTGACCATTTCTTGAAGAAAGATAACATTATCAGAAATGTCTCTTCCTTTCATGAAAGCAGATTGATGAGGTGAGATAATTTTTGACATTAGAGGTTTTAGTCTCTCCATGAGGAGTTTAGAACAGATTTTGTTCAAAACATTGGAGAGACTAATTGGCCTATAGTCATCAAAGGAAACAGGAGTGTCCTTTTTGGGAATGATGGTAATCCAGGTGCTTGCTATCCCTCTTGGTATTCCTTTACCCTGTTGAAATTCAGAAACTGCTGAAAGAAGATCATTTGCTATAGTATCCCATGATTTTATAAAAAAGTTGGCAGTGAAACCATCAGGACCAGGGGTACTATTTTTATTGAGAGCAAAAACTATTTCTTTAAGTTCAGAAAGAGTGACTGGACTAAGAAGTTTCTGGTTATCCTCAGCATTGATAAGTTTAGGGATTTTACTAAGGAAATGAGATTGAAAGAGATCACAATCCGGAGGGCTATCATCAGAGAGGAGGTGTTGATAATATAAAATAGCTTCATTTTCAATATCTGCTATATTATCTAACCAAATACCATTTGAGCCTTTAATCTTGGTGATATTAAGTCTGCTCTTTCTTTCCTTAACAGAGTTATGGAAGAATTTGGTATTATTATCTCCCTCTTTAAGCCACTTGATTTTAGCTTTCTGTTTCCAGAAATGCTTCTGTTCTGAAACAGCTCTAAAAAGTTTGGCTTTGGCAAGCTTAAGTTTTAAAAGTTCCTCAGGAGAGTTATTGAGATCATAAGCAATTTCTTGCTCCTCTAACACTCCCTCTGCTTTTTCAACATTAGCATGTACATTGCCAAAATGTTCTCTATTCCAAGTTTTGAGGACTTTTTTCAACCTAATTAATTTAAGGAAAAAGCCCAACAAACCAGATTCAGAGATTGGCTGGTGCCAACTGTCATTGATAACAGTACTAAACTCAGGCCTCTTGTACCAAGTATTGAGGAATCTAAATGGTCTAGGACAAGACTGAATAGAGCTACTTATGGTAAGAAGAAGAGGATTATGATCTGAAGTAGCCCTATTCAGGATTTGTATTGAAGAGGCAGGGAATCTAGAATTCCATAAGGAAGTACACAATCCTCTATCCAGTCTTTGCCTAGTGGGGAATCTTCTCTTATTGGACCAAGTGAAGAGGTTCCCAGCAGTGTTAATTTCTTCTAATGCTAAAGAATTGATGAAATTATTAAAGTCCCTGATACTACCTAGTTTAGGTGAAGCAGGGCCTTTATATTCATGAATTGAAGTGATAGCATTAAAATCTCCTATAAGAAGAGAAGCAGAATGAGAGAAAGCAAGAATAGAAGACCAGAGATCTTTTCTTCCTATTTTTGTTCTTAAACCATAAACAAAAAATGCATCCATGTTATTACCTAAAGAAGAGCAGATAATATTAACATGCAGGAATTGTAAATAATCATTCAGAAGAGAGACAGTGATGTTAGGAGACCAAAATAGCCATATTTGTCCAGAGCATCCAAACATACAATTGTCAAATTGAAGCAGTTGTCTATAAATGTCACATGTAGAGTTGTCATGCATGGGTTCAATGATACAGATACGATCAAACTTATATCTAAGGTTCAAGTTAATCAATCTATCAAGGGATGTCTCCATTCCTCTAAGATTCCACACTAAAAACTTTGAGTTGATGTAATTCATAAGGAAACCTCATTAGAGCTTTTTGACCTAGTCATGACCCTATTTAACTGAGTTACATAGGAATCATTTCTAGGCTTAGAAAGTTTTTTCTCTTTCTTTGAAGTTTTTTTCTGTTTATCTAACACATTGGTACTTACCTGTGAGTTGCTTACCTCTTCCTGCAGTGGGGTATTTTGAGAGAGGTCTTGAGTGGATTCTGCTTCATCTTGATACTCAGTACTATCTTTGGTTGATAGTATCTGAAACCTATTTTGAAATCTCTTCTGCTGGGATAGGAAAAAATTTTTAGCAGATGAAAGTGAATTGAAATGAGTAGGAGATTTACCTTTCCTTGTCAAAGATAGAGAATCATCCTTAACCACCATTTTTCCTTTCCCTTTATTGATGAAGGGATCTGATTTGGGAGTGGATAGATTAATCACATTGTTCACACTTCTGACTGGAGAAGAGAAGTGTGAGTCAATGACATGTTGAGGAGATCCATAGACTGAAACTTCTGGAGAAGAGCTGATTGATATTTGTTGAGAGAGGGGTTTAGAGTTTGAGTCCTTCTCCATAGCACAGTCAGTTAGAAGGTCATCACAACCATCCACTTGGAGATTCTGAGGATGGCTATCAGGAGTATCCTCAGAAGCAAACACAGGAATGGAGTCTTCAAGGGTTGCTATGGGAGGATTTACCACAGCTTTAGTTAACACATCAACTCCATCCTTAGTAATCAGTTTAGGAACATAGTTCATCCTAGCCTTCTGAGCTTTATAAAAGTGGTGGAAGTTTGTCTTATGGGGACCTTTCTGGATTGGGATAGTTTTGGCTTTATCAATATTATCAGAGGGGCCAGCCATATAAGTATTATCAGTCTGAACAAACAATTTATGTAGAGCAGGAGTGTCCTGAGGCCTTTGCCTGGGTTTTTTCAGTTCAGGGTGAAGGTGAATGCAATGATCATCACAGTGACCAATGCTTTTACAATGAAAACAGTACAGTGGCAGGTCTTCAAAATCAATAGGAAGCTTAACTACCCCATATTCCACACCATCCTCTTCTATCCCGACCCTAATATGATTAGGAAGTTTCTGTTTAACATCTACTTCCACACAAATTTTCACAACTGAGGGTCTAGATAATGTGGCTGTGGCTAGGTCCATTTTTATGAATTTACCTATCTGATTGCCCATAGCTTGGATCATAGTATGGTTATAGAAGAATATTGGTACCTTAGGGATGTTTACCCAAACTGGCACTATAGAAGACTCTGCTTCCGGAGAGAAATCCATGGTCCATTTCAGCACCTTCATTGCAGCTCCAGCAAAAGTCCAGTTACCTTTAAGCCACAACCTTTGATAATCTTCCTGGAGTTGAAAACGGATCAATACGTGTCTGTAGTCAATAGAACCCAGCTGGTACTTTCCTTTGAAATCAACTGATTTGAAAGCTTGCTGGAGTGCCTCCATAGAAGGTTTTCCTCGGGCAAATTTGCCAATGAGTGCATTTTGATAGTGAGAAGCAAGGGTTTCTGCCTCCTTTCGCGTGACGATGCAAGCAATGTCTCCTTTGTATAGAGTTCTGGGAATGATTTCTGGGTTAGCTGGAAGTGAAGAGCTTAGAGGTGGAGGGCGATTAGCCAGAGCATTAAGAAAGGAGTTACTCTCACCGCGAATTGGCGGAGGCGCCGCCATGGCACCGGTGGCGTTGTAGCCGTTGCCGACCGTTTAGTGTCAGAACGGTTATATTATGCCGTATCCGCGGTGGCGGAAATTGGGAAAAGTGAACAGGAAAAAAGGAATTGTAGAGAGAAGGAGGAGCATAGGCTAGAGAGAGAAAATAGTTTATGTGCAAGTTACGTGCAAAAAGTTAATAGTTTTAGATCGAGCTGATTTGAAACACAATTAAAATAAGCTGAACTCATGAAGGTTTTGAAATAATTTGTGGTAAACAGTTTTAAGCATCATGTACCATACGAACTAGCTTATGTTGAAATTTTAGCTTCCGTCTATATATATCTTTAATTTTATGTATTAATATGGTTTAAGAAATTTATAATTCAAAAATAGGGCGCACTGAGAATCTAACCATATCTCGCATGAATTACCATTACACATATAACAATTGCAATTTGTGGTCAAATATATGTTCCGACATAACAAATAAGTGTGCATGTGGTATCTCTAAAATGTTATCTAATTGTTTTTAAAATATGTAAAATGCACATTTCATTATAAAAAATAAACCAATTAAATTATGATGATGATTGATCGATACAAATTAATGTTCTATCTAATCTAATTATAAAATTTATTTAGAAATAAATATTAATATGGGGATACTAGCTAGTGTGAATAATTAGGGGGGTCGTCAATTTATTAAAAATAAATTAACACTAATTGAAGTAGAAATTCGCAATAAATTTTGGTTTGTTTTAAGTCCTTTGGAATAGGGATACGAGTCATACGACCGTTTGTTTACCAAACCTATCAATCTATAGCTAGTGTGGTTAATCAAAAAGATTTCTTAGAATCCAAAACTTCGAATTCTATACAAGTAAAATGAATTAATTAGCAGCAAATACAGAAACCAATTATTTTTCATTACGAATAAAGATTTTTAAAACAGATTTTCAAAAAAGCGCACGTACAAATTTATGACTCAATTCAACTTATATATTCACGTATAAGGTCGTATCTTTCGGCATGGGGAATGAACTCTTTCGCACCGTTCTATATACATAATTTTCAGTGCACTCCCACACACCCAACCCTTCTATCTCCCTCCCGTGCACAAGAAGAGCGGCGGAACCAGCTCTTTTTCCATTTGGTCGGAAATGGATCCTAACGACGGTGGTAATGTTCTATTACATCAAACTCTCATTCGTGTTTAGATTTTCATTTTAATTTTTACGAAGTTGCAACTAATTAGTTATTTGATTTGTTTGCAGATTCATCCAGGAGAAAGGGAAAGAATGCGGTCGCTGATACGGAAGCCCCGGCGGATCCCCAACCCATTCGGTTTGCGCTGCCGGCACGGGCGGCGCCGATGCCCGGCGAGCAGTCGCGGCCTCATCTCCCGCGGCATGTTTCAACGGCGTTACGCCTCGGGATTTGCTCCTCGCAGAATAATAACGTCAACACTAACGCGGCAGGCCTGAGTTTTCCGTCCGCTGCTATTAGACCACCGTTATACGCTTTGCTACCCACCTTTGTTCAGCAGCAAAACCGTCTTGTAGGCCAACATATCACCTTACCAGTAAGTGCAAATCAATTTATGCAGCTCACTAATTAATAACTTTGCTGTTTGCTGCAATTTGTATACTCGAATGAAGCCGATTCTGTGAAAATGCCTTGCAAATTAACTAATTAGGCCGTGAAATGTGCAAGTTATAATTTAGTTCATGATCCAGGAAACTCTGTGCAGTATGTGCAACTCTAAAAATAATTATTTCCATATTTTTTGAATGATTTAACTGTGCAAGGGATCGTGTATTTTTAAATAATTTAGGAGTAATCGTGCAATATGTTTGTATATATTCACTCAAAAGTGCCCTAATTAAGTAATCATTTTATATTTATGTATGAATCAAATAATGAACAGGTGCAAGGGAATCAACAGAGGGCCAGGTTGGGTGCGGCGGTGCCGGAGGACATGGCGGCGAGGAGGCTGAGAGAGACTGAAGAGCAGCTGGCGCTGGTAAGGATTGAAATGAGCCACGTGCTGCATAGAGCACAAGCTTACACGGACGAGAACCAAGTTCTCCGGAGGAGGATCAGTGAGCTGGAGCAGAGGGTAACTCAGTTGACCCATGAAGAGGAGGACGCGGAGTCTGCTTCGACTGACCCCAACAGGCTGGAGCCGATCATGCTGGAGTGCAAGGTTTGTGTGCAGCGGCGTGCGGCCGTGATGCTGTGGCCGTGCCGCCATGTCTGCGTCTGCCAAAACTGCGAACAAGCCGCCAGAATATGCCCGGTGTGTGGCCAACCCAAGGATGGCACCTTTGGGGTCATTCTTCCTCCAACATAATCACCATGCCTAGCTCCATGATTCTCACCTTTTCTTGTTTTGGATTGCTCTTAATTTACCTTTAAATTTTACAGATATATAGTGAGCTACTTTTTTTTTTGTTTTTTTAATAAAACCAGTGCTCTACTATTTTAAAGATTTTCTATATGCATGTACAATTTTCTCCGCCATAAAGACCAATTTTTACTTAACATGTATTATGAGGCTAGAATATTATAATAAGAGTAATTCTCCTTTAAGGCAAGGCCAAATAAGAAAATTTTCATTACTACCACCTAGGGGTGTTCAAAATCGTCCGGGTACCCGCATGTGCGGGTAGTTTAAAATGTGGCCCGTGGCCCGACCCGGAAATGCGGGTACCCGAAATAACGGGCCGGTTACAGGGTATCCGCCGACCCGGTTGTTACAATATAGTAATATTTTTTGTAAGGATTTCATCCTAACAAATCAGCTTAATTAACCCACGTATTATACTTTAAATAAAGAAAACTTGAAAATTTTATTTCAAACAAGAAAATGAGTATAATAAAGAATGTGTAAAAGAAAATATTAAGAGTATAAAACTATGCATAGCATTTTCACAAAAAGATTTGTATTCACTTCAAAAATTTAATTTAAATAGCTATTTCTCGACCAAAATTACAAAAATTATAATTTGAGTTGAAAGTTTATTTGAGTAGAGTATATATTATATATTATATATGAACTAGACTATTTATGGAAAATCAATCGTAAAGCATTTAAATTTAATTACTCACAATATTACCTGCAAATTACTTATAATCTTAAGTATCTATTATAATTTAGGAACCTAACAAGACACTTGTATTGAGTTGGGAAGTTCAAGAGGGTAAATTCATTTCTCATGCCCAAAATTACAAGTTTAAATATTATTTAACATTAATATTTAATAAGTAAACATATATAATACCGGGTTTCCGGTTACCTGGAAAAATCATTTGTGTGACCCGGACACGGACCAGGACCCGGACCAGGACCCGGAAAAGTGTATAATACTCGGGCCGGGTACCCGACCCGAAAAATAAAAAATTACCCGGTTATATTATGCCGGGTCGGCGGGTCACCGGGATGGGTATTTTTGAACACCCCTACTACCACCTCATCATAACTCACTTCCATCTCATCAAACCTCGACGTCACCTCGTCAAACCTCGATGCCAGTTCATCAAACATCTCATTTCATCAAAACATTTTTATCAGTTTATTAAATGTCACCAAAAACAGTGTTTATTTGGTCCTGCCTCTTGGGTGAGGCACCCACCTCACCCAAGAATTGGTCTTATAATAAAGATAGAATATCGTGATTTACTTTTCCCCGTGAGGCTATAAATTAGCTTTGCCATTAGCCTATAAGGCTATATCTATTGTAGCTTTTGGTGAGATAATAAACACTAGGCCTGTCAAACGGATAAAATGGATATATCCGTGATCCACATCCAATGGATAATTATCCATTTGATCCATTTAATAAACGGGTCAAATGGATAATTATCTATTGGGCCTAATTATCCATTGGTACAATTTAAATGGATCATATACCCATTTATCCAATGGATAAAACTCATTGATCTATTGGATCAATGTCTAATAAATCGCATAGTACTTTTGACTTAATTATTCCGAATTTGATTTTACTTAGCTGACTCAATTTTACTGAACCGAGCTGACGTGAAAATATTAAGTCTTTGTTCTCATGAGCTTTTTTTTTCTTAATACCTATAATTTCTCAAAGATAAATTAAATTAGGTTGATTTGATTGGTACTAGGTTGATTTGGTTGATACTAGATTAATTTGTTTTTTTAAAAAAAATAATTGGGTAATAATCCAAATGGACCCCAATAAAATCTCACCTCCCTTGTCCCCAGCACGAATCGAACTCAGGACCTCTGAGTAATTCTACTAGTGTCTTACCACTAGAGCAATGATCAATTCCTTAGATTAATTTGTTTGGTACCATGTTACTTTAAAATATAAACGAACCCATGCATGCAAGATTAGTATTGACAGTTATAGTATATAAAATAATCGATCATTTTGATTGGTACTATGTTAGTTTGATTTGTACTAGGTTGTTTATTAGGTATCATTTTACGTCGAAAATAAATTTGGGAAATGTAACTAATAGTGTCATCGCTATGGAGTAAAATATTTGATGCGGATTGATATGTACAAGATTTTTTTGTTTTATACTAGATTGTTTGTTTGGTACCGTGTTATATCGGAAATGAAAATAACAGTTAACACAATTTATATATAATATCAATAATTGTATCAATATCGCATATGAAGAAACGGTTGATATTTGATTTATACTAGGTTGTTTGATTGTTACTATGTTTAGGGGTGTTCAACCGGGTAGACCCGGCCCGGACCCGGTTTGACCCGGACCCTGAATGTCAAAAAATCATGACCCGGGACCCGACCCGGTAAGTTATATTAGTATCCGGGTCCGATCCGGAATAATTCCGGGTTTGACCCGGACCCACCCGGATAACCCGGAATTGAAGTCTCTCTTTGTATTAGCCTTTTCCTTTTAAAAAAAATTGTAATTAAATTTTTAATAAATCTAATATTTACCGTTAATGTAAAAAAAAATTAAAATTTCAAAATATCAAATCATCAAATTAAACTTTCTCAAACATTTTTTCAAAAAAAAAAAAAAAAATTCTCAAACATTCAATTACTAACAATTTGTTTCAAATGAAAATAAAAATGAATAGCATTCAATAAAATAAAGAAACCAAACTTTATGAACATTCCATCAAAGCTTATGAAACAATTTGATTTTTAAAAAAGCTTTATGAACATTCCATCAAAGCTTAAAACAAAGATTATGCCATCTTGCACCTCACCTTCTCGAATTCAATAAGGAAAATATATGTTAAATACTTTAGAAAATATTAACTCAGTGAAAATTAATAGACCATCACAATCAATCTAATTACAATTGCAACTAATATAATTATTATCATAATTAATATAATTAATGAAATTGCAATAACAATTAATATAAATATAATTAGCATGTTTATCTAAATAATTAATGTATATAATAAATACCGGGTCATCCGGGTTGGCCCGGAATAAATCGGGTTTGACCCGGATCGACCCGGAACCCGGAATCTAAAAAATCATGACTCGGGACCCGGTCCGGAATTTGAATTATCCGGGTCCGGGTCACTTATTCCGGGTCGGTTCGGGCCATTTTTCCGGGTTGACCCGGTTCATGTTCACCCCTAACTATGTTATATGTGTGTTTGATCCAAATGGGTTGTTTGATTCAAATTATCCAATGGATAACCGTTATCCATATCCATTTAACCCATTTATCTAATTATTCAATAAGTCTTTATCCAATGACCAATTCTTGGGTGAGACAGCCTCACCCAAGAGGCAGAACCAAGTAACCCCTACTTTTGGTGAGATTTGGTAAAGTGACATCGAAATTTTGATGAGGTGACATGTTTGATGAACTGACATCGAGGTTTGATGAGGTAGCGTCGATGTTTGATGATGTGGTAATGAGTTATAATGAGGTGGTAGCAATGAAATTTTCCTTATTTGGAGGCTGCCTCACAGGAGAATTACTCTTATCCAATAATTTAATTATCCAATAAGTCTTTATCCAATAAGCTAATTATCCATTTAACCCATTTATTTTTTTTATCCAATAAGTTCATCATCCAATAAGTTAATATTGTAAATGGATATGGATTATCCATTGGATAACATATCCAGTTTGACAGGCCTAATTAGTACCATAACCCCCCGAGCAGCTGCGCGAGTCGAAAGGGAAGGTTTATCCAAACTCCGCCGCCGACGACGACTTCGCATATGGGGAACAACCAGAAGCTCAATCGCCGCCAGGGGCAAAACCACCCAATCCCCGCAGCTCCCGCACCCTTCGATCCTTCCCGTGTCGCTCGGCCTCCTCCTCAGTCTCTGCCTGGAGTGCAACCAAAAACATGTCCTCTGTGCCCAGTGGATGATGATGAGCAGCCTCCGTTCCTGGCCTGCAACAAGAAGGACATGGTGTCTCATCTCGGAAACAAACATAAAGATCACCTGGCATTTGAGCGCAACCGATCCCTGGACGTCCTGCTGTGCCACTATTGTGGACTGCCTTTTGAATCCCGGGATGACCGCGTGGAGCATCAGTACCGTTGCCATGGTTTTCCCGTCATTCGTGATTAGATTATCATGCGGACTGTGGGCTTGTTTTGAGGAGTATTCTGTTTGATGCTATTAGTTATTAATCAAGTTTTAAGATTACGAACATTCGAAAATGTGTAATCAAATATCTTAACATTCGAGTTGTTTCTAAATCATCAAAACAGTTTAATTAGGAGTTAAAAAAAACCATAACCCCATATTTTGGGCTAAGATTGTCACCCGCCTCGGAGTTGTCGTCTCCACCACTAGAGTTGTCACCTTCATCTTTCGAGCCACGTCATCGCTTCCATCTGGATCCTTGTCATCTTCATCTTCATCGTCTAAGTATATATAAATTTTCAAGTGATATTGCCCATGTGAATCTGCCACCTCTTCCGCTTCGTCCTCCCAGCACTCGCCAATATCAGCTACTAGTTAAACTTTAAGACTATGTTTGCTCTGTTGCTCGTTTAATACCCCTTTCTTAGTTCCCCCGAGCCTACACTGTCTCCATATATTCAATATCCTATTGTTGATTACGTTTCTTGTGCTAATTTTTTGGCTTCACATTCTTCATTTATAGCTATAGTTAAAGATGGATCAAACCCCGTTACATTTTTCGAGACCTCTCGTTACCCTCATTAGCGTTTGGCTATGGTTGTTGAGATTAACACTCTTGAGCCTAATAATACTTTGTCGACTCTTCCTCCGTGCAATGCGATTGATATGTTCAAGATGAAGTATTAATTGATGATGTTGTGGAGTAGTATAAGGCTCATTTAGTTGTGCTTGGGAATCGCGACCCTAGCCGCTAAAATGAACTATGTATCTAGTTTGGCGGTTGATATTATCGAGGGGTGGGAGTTTCATAGCTAGAGGTGACATCAATTAATTTATTCTATTTAATTTTCTTCGGTAGCTGGTTCGGTGTTGGACGGTGGGTAGAGGGCAAAAATAATTTACAAATCTAAGAGTTAAAAATTGTAAGATTGTGGGTTTCAAGGTGCATGCAATTTAAAGAACGTAGATCATGTTTCGGATCAAGTGGTGTTGCAGTGGTAGCAGATCCCTAATTAGCGAAGTGATTGATGTGGTTAGACGCTCCTCTTTTCCAAACAGATGTGGTTTTAGCGGTTGTAAGATAATATCACCAATGGCGGTATTACACTTTTTGTAGGATCTCTTAAATTTAATAGTATAGACACTATTAGTCGGGTTGACATGTTGTTCGGTTATTTTTGTAATAGGCTAGTCAAATTGGATGTTAATTCCACTCATTGTAATCGCTATTGAACGTTTTCCCAGTACGCTGAATTGATATTGATTTTTCAAAAAAAACTTTTTTTTAATAATACTTTTTTTTAAACCAGATGCTAGATGTTTAAGGAACTTAGTCTTACACAAATAGAAATAGATGTTACACATAGTCTTTTAACAACAAGTTATTACAAAATGCCCACTCATGATCTAAGACAGTCCGAAGCCACCACCGCTTAGTCACTGATTGAACAAGGCTCAAAAGCCGCAGTCACCAACGTGAGAATCACGAAGGTCCTTGGTAAGAAAGGCATTTCCACATTTTTGGCATTCATGATCCAAGCCCTTATGGATGTGACGATTGTGATGTTCAACGTCAGCCTTGCTGGTAAACTTCTCATCACAGTTAAAGCAGGCGATCTCGGGCAAGTCCACCAGAAGAACGTTTCCAGGGTGATCAGTAAGCAGGCTCCCAGTCCTAGCCATATAACTTTTAGCTGACATGACTGCTTTAGCATCAGCTAGAGTAGCTCCAGGGCGATGCTTCTGTAAGGCTCTCCATATGTGCGTCAGCTTTCCTCGGCCCATCTTCTTCTCCTCGCAGCAAATCAGATGAAAAAGGCACAGCGTGGCGAGGGCAAAATGAGGCAATTGAAATACCATTCATAAAAAAAAATCCCAGTTTGATGAATGCGGAATTTTATTCCCGAATTAGAATTATATATGTTGCAAGCATGTTTGCTTGATGATTTGAAAATTGTTAGAGTTTAATTTCAAAAAAATTAGGAAGAAAATCATACCATTATCAAGTTGGGAACAACTGATTACATAATTTTTAATTCGAGCATGCAATTCTAAATTATTAAAAAAATGGTTGCTACATTCATTTTCTTTTTCAAATTCATGTGTAAACGTGTAAGACATCTCTTTTTCATGTGGAAAAGAATCGTTTCCGGCTATATAAGTTTTAGTCTTTGATGCTTGTGGTGCTATAAACATAAGATTTCGCCAAACACCACAATTAATTATTAGTGTAGAGTTTATTAAATTGATCTAAGTATCTAACTCTACATTAATTAATCTAACAAGTAATAAATCCATTAGTCAATGCTATTTAAAACAGTATTCTTCAATACTTCGTAATTGTTGATATTATTTGACTTGAAAAAACAAATTAAAGCCAACAAAAATATGTATATTTCAAACTCAAATTTGACCCTACTCTTATCCTGATCAATTGCAATTTGCAAAGTAAAGCTATTGATCACATAAAATAAACCAAATTAAAATGCATGGTACAGTAAAATACATTTAATATGGATCGAACCCCGTTACATTTTTTGGCTTCACATTCTTCATTTTTAGCTGTAGTTACAGATGGATCGAACCCCGTTACATTTTCCGAGACCTCTCGTTATCCTCATTAGCTTTTGGCTATGGTTGTTAAGATTAACACTCTAGAACCTAATAATACTTGGTCGACTCTTCCTCCGCGCAATACGATTGATATGTTCAAGACGAAGTATTAATTGATGATGTTGTGGAGCAGTATAAGGCTCATTTAGTTGTGCTTGGGAATCGCGACCCTAACCGCTAAAATGAACTATGTTCATCTAGTTTGGCGGTTGATATTATCGAGGGGTGAGAGTTTCATAGTTAGAGGTGAAATCAATTAATTTCTTTTATTTAATTTTCTTCGGTGGCTGGTTCGGTATTGAACGGCGGGTAGAGGGCACCAAGAAAGAGTGGCCGGCCAAGAATTGAGACTTCACCATGTTGTTGCCGCATATTCCACATACACTCTTGCGATCAAAGGTCTTGTGATTGCTTTTGTTGTGTTTAGTGATGTCAACCAACTTCACAAACTTATACTATGGCTGAGAATTCTCCCAACAATACAAATACTTCCTCCGCTCCAAAGAGATGTATCCAATTTCCCTTTTGGTCCGTACCAAAGAGATTTACCCATTTCCTTTTTTGGTAAAAAATTATAGTATAAATTATTAACTTTCTCTCACATACTTCACCAACCCTACCACCCACATCAGCGCCACATCACCTTTCTTAAAAAGCGTGCCAAAAGCAATTGGGTAAATCATAGTGAGACGGAGGGAGTACAATATACAAAGCCCAGCCCCCTCCAGTTGTTCTACGGAATGTCAAGCTCCTCCTGGCTGAGGACATGTTCTTTTCGTCAACGTCCGCTCCTGGGCCACCGATCTCTCCAAGAACCTCTGGATCTTGAATTTGAACAATAATTTGTAGTTAGCCTATATTTATTGTACCTTTTGGTGAGATAATGCACACAACACACTAAGCCTATTCCACATTTACTTAAAATTTATAATTATGTAAATATTGTAAATGAACTAAATGAGTTAAAATGACAAACAAATCTTATACACATAAAATATTCTAATAACATATACAAAAGTATTATGTCCTTTTATATGTAAGGTTGTGCGCGCCCGCGCAAAAACCCTCTCCAGCCTTCTATATCTCTCATTAATTTTTTTCTCATCTTCCCATGTTGGGGAGATAGGGAAGCAATCATTACGTGCTCTATTTATTTCTTTTATTGTTAATTAAGTGTGATCAATCCACACTTCTTCAATTTTTCCGAAGTTTTATTCTCTAGTTATACAGGTCGCGTTTTTTTTTTTTTTTCTCGATCTGATTATATGTATCGTGGTTTAGCTTGTGATCTGTGGGTTTCAAGGTGCTTGCAATTTAAAGAACATAGATCATGTTTCAGATCAAGTGTTGTTTTAGTTGTAGCAGATCCCTGATTAGACGCTCCTCTTTGCCAAACGGATGTGGTTTTAGTTGTTTTAAGATAATATCCCTGAGAGCGGCATTACACTTTTTGTTGGATCTCTTAAGTGTAATAGTACAAACATTATTAGTCGGGGGTTGACATGTTGTTCGGTTACTCTTGTAATAGGCTAGTTGAATTGGATGCTAATTCCACTCATTGTAATCGCTACTAAACCGTTTCCCAGTACCCTGAATTGATATTGATTTTTCAAAAAAACAACTTTTTTTAATAATACAATTAAAATACTATTCATAAAAGAAAGAATTCCCAATTTGATGAATGTGGAATTTTATTCCCGGATTGTATCTGTTGCAGGCATGTTTGATTGATGATTTTAAAATTGTTAGAGTTTAATTTAAATAGAAAAAAAATTAGGAAGACCATTATCAACTTGGGAACAACTGATTACATAGTTTTTAATTGGAGCATTACAATTCTAAATTATATATAAAAAAATGGTTGCTATATTCATGTTCTTTTTCGAATTCATGTGTAAACGTGTAAGACATCTCTTTTTCATGTGCAAAAGAATCGTTTCCGGCTATATAAGCTTTAGTCTTTGATGCTTGTGGTTAGGCCTGTCAAACGGATAAAACGGATATATCTGTGATCCATATCCAATGGATAATTATCCATTGGATCATTTAATTAAATGGATCAAATGGATAATTATCCATTGGGCCTAATTATCCGTTGGTACCATTTAAATGGATCAGATACCCATCTATCCATTGGTATCATTTAAATGGATCAGATATCCATTTATCCAATGGATAAAACTTATTGATCGATTAGATCAATGTCTAATAAATCGCATACTACTTTTAACTTAATTATTCCGAATTTGATTTTACTGAGCTGAACTCAATTGTATTGAATTGAGATGGCGTGAAAATATTAAGTTGATTTGATTAATTAAATTTGATTTTATTTTTTTCTTAATACCCATAATTTATCAAAGATAAATTAAATTAGGTTGATTTGATTGATACTAGGTTGATTTGATTGATACTAGATTAATTTGTTTGTTACCATGTTACTTTTAAAATATAAACGAGCCCATGCAAGATTAGTATTGACAATGGTATAACTATGGTATATAAAATAATAGATCGTTTTTATTAGTACTATGTTAGTTTGATTTATACTAGGTTGTTTATTAGGTACCATTTTACGTCGGAAATGGAAAAATTAATTTAACAAAATTTGGGAAATGTAACTAATAATGTCATCGCTATGGAGTGTAAAATATTTGATGCGGTTTGATATGTACAAGATTTTTTTGTTTTATACTAGGTTGTTTGTCTGGTACCGTGTTATATCGAAAATAAAAATAACGTTTAACACAACTTATATAATATTAATAATTGTATCAATGTCGCATATGAAGCAACGGTTGATATTTGATTTATACTAGGTTGTTTGATTGTAACTAGGTTATATGTGTGTTTGAACCCAATGGGTTGTTTGATCAAAATTATCCAATGGATAACCGTTATCCATATCCATTTAACCCGTTTATCTAATTATCCAATAAGCTAATTATCCAATAAGTTTTTATCCAATAAGTTAATTATCCATTTAATCCATTTATTTTTTTTATCCAATAAGTTCATCATCCAATCAGTCTTATCCAATGAGTTCAAATTGTAAATGGATATAGGTTATCCATTGGATAAATTATCCAGTTTGACAGGCCTACTTGTGGTGCTATAAACATAAGATTTCATCAAACGTAACACCACAATTAATTATTAGTGTAGAGTTTATTGAATTAATCTAAGTATCTAACTCTACATTTAATTAATCTAACAAGTAACTCCATTAGTCAATGCTATTTAAAACAGTATTCCTCAATACTTCATAATTGTGGATATTGACTACTTTTATGTTTCATAATAGACTCTCTGTTAAAAAAAAAACTCTAGATGTATATTATTTGATTTGAAAAAACAAATTAATGCCAGCAAAAATATGCATATTTCAAACTCAAAATTTGACCCCATTCTTATACTGATCAAGTGCAATTTGCAAAGTAAAGCTATTCACATAAAATAAACCAAATTAAAATGCATGGTACAGTAAAATACATTTAATATGCTTATAATTTTATCCAAATAGAGTTGTTCCATGAATTGAACTAAACTTTTGTAACATCCCAAAATGAAGTTCATGAGAAGGACGCATCTCCTCCCTATTTCTTGCTAAGTGCTAACACGCTATATAATTGTAATAATTGCCAGAAATATATATTACTCTCTTGCAAACCATTATATATAGTAATACTCACCATAACGAAACCAAAGAAGAATCATCACCTCTAAAAAAATTTAAACAGTCCCAATAAAAAAAATAAAATGGCCAGAAATATCATTTTCTTGGAAGCCATTATCATCTTTTCTGCGTTTCTCTGCGTATTCGCCCAAGATACAGTACCAGTACCCGCTGGGAAGGACGCGGTGAACGCTTGGTTCGATAAGACCGTCGGCCCGCTGTCGGACCGGAGATCGACCCTGGACCCGGTGCTGCTGAAAGCGGAGACGGAGGCGCCGAGAATCATCAGCATGAGGGCCGACGGCAGCGGCGATTTCAAAACTCTCACGGATGCCATAAACAGCATCCCTGATGAGAACGAAAACCGCGTTGTTATCAAGCTCGGTCCCGGAAACTACACCGAGAAAGTCACCATTCCGGCGAACAAACCCTTCGTCACTCTGTATGGGAACCCCAATGCCATGCCGGTTATTGTTTTTAACGGAACCGCCAAAGAGTACGGCACCGTCGACAGTGCTTCTCTGATCGTTGACTCCGATTACTTCATTGGCGCCAACCTGGTTTTAGTGGTATGTGGTTTTCTTTATTTAGCGTGGATGGAATTTTGATCAACTCGAGTTTTTTCTTGATTTTTTCTTTAAAAAATGACCGCTCAGAATTCAGCTCCGAGACCGAGCATAGGCCAGGAAGGAGGTCAGGCGGAGGCGGTGAGAATCGGAGGTGACAAAGGAGTGTTCTACAACAGCATATTCCATGGGTTTCAAGACACATTTTGTGATGACAAGGGATTGCATATGTTCAAAGATTGCTACATTGAAGGAACTGTTGATTTTATTTTTGGCAATGGAAGAAGTATATATCTGGTAATTACTAATATTCATTTTTGGGATGCTATTTCCACAACCCAATATCATAAATGCACAACCCATTTAGGGTAAATTTTACTAAAATATCCCTTATTAAAATTTAATTTTAGTTAGCTATTATATGAAACTTTGCTTTATATATAATATAAAATATTCTTATCAACTTTCCCTACAAATTTCACGTAGCTATTCAGATTAATAAGTAAATTCACATCATGTTTGCCAGAGCTTATCTGTAGATTAGTTTAGTTCAGTTCGGTTCAGTGAAAGTGTAATTTGATAAAATTTATATTAATTCAGTCATGCTGATTCCATTTTTCAATACATTAATTTACACTTCAGTTCAGTTCAGTTCAATTCAGTTCAGTTCAGTTCAGTTCAGTACACCAAGAAATAAGTTATAGCAAATAGGGCCTAAATTTGAAGGTGTTGAATGAATGTTGAAGGTTTTGAGAATTTCTTGGGTTTACAATTAAATTTAACAAAAACTTGAATCTAACATTTATTATTCAAAACTTAAGGGATTTAAATGATATAATAAATGTTTTTTTTTTGAAAAATGATATAATAAATGTTAATTGAATCCTAAATTTAATGAGGGGTGATTAAGTAAATTTATCACTAAATGGGTTGTGCATTTAGAATATTGGGTTGTGGAAATAGATCTTGTGTTCATCTTATCCACACTTATCTTGTTCGGTTTAGATTAGTAAAGTTTTCAAATTTACATCTATTTAACTAAATTTTACTCAATATATAAATTCAAAAAATCAATTTTATTCGAAAAATTCTCATGGACATCCTGAAAGTTACACGTATGGTGTTTTAACATTATATGTTGATGTTCCTTAACAATTAATTGACGTTTACCTTGTAGTTTAATTGATGTTATATGTTTATTTTTTCACTTTATTTTCAACTCTCTTATTAATTGCACGCATTGACTTTTTTTTTCATGTTGATTTTATGTAAGAAGTGCATTTTTTTAATGATTTTTATAGAAAATCCATCTCGTATAATCTGTAATCGTCTCATATGAGAGTTTGTAATTTTGTTTCGTCATTTTTTATTTATCAATATCTATGTTTAATGAGAGGGGTTGACTCTTATAAAACCGTAAAATTATAATAAAATAAGTGATTAATTATAAAACTAAATTAAGATACAATTTTTGCTCAAGAAACTTAATTTAATGCGGTTCAATCCTTTCTGTTTGTAAAAAAATAAATCAATAAGCAAATATGAAAATATGAAAATTTTAGAAATGGACCTATATATACTTTGCAGAACACGGAGATCCATGCTGTACCAAGAGACGTTAAAGGGTGGATAACGGCACAAGGGAGGCACAACGGGGAGGAGGACACCGCGTATTCGTTCCTCCACTGCAGCGTCACCGGCCAAGCCGGTGACAACGCTCTTTTAGGGAGAGCCTGGATGCCTTACGCAAAAGTCGTCTTTGCTTACTCCGAGTTGACCGGCGTCGTTAACCCCGCCGGATGGTTCAACAACAATCATCCCGAGACCGAAAAGTAATTAATTAATCGTTAATTAATTATTAATATTTCCCGAATTAAATAAATTAGATGTTTAATTGTTGGTGTATATTTGCAGGACGGTGTTCTTCGGAGAATTCAAAAACACGGGACCAGGAGCTGATCTGGGTGCAAGGGCTCCGTTCACTAAGAAGCTGAGTGCGACCGACGCCCGGCCATTTTTGTGCCTTGGATTCATTCAGGCTTCCACGTGGCTGCTTCCTGCACCAAAATATAATTAGTTTAAACAGATATATTTCATATATTACAGTCTATGTGTTTAATTTGAAATTTTACACGGAATGATAATGTATCATACTCACGTCAGTTGCTCAAGCTTTTGTTACAAACATTCGTTCAGAGTACTATTATTCTTTTAGAAAAAACTCTTGCTCCGCAAGCCTTCAAAGACGGCGATACTCCAGTCTCCGGCGACAATATCTAATCGATCTCGACCGCACTGCACGCACGATCGACATGGACGAGTTCACCAAACTTTATGCTAATCTCTTTTTGCGTGACGACGAGAAGGCGGCCGCACCTCAACCTGCGACCAGGAGCGGCCCTGGGGCAGTGGGGCTGTGCGATCGGTGCGGTCACACAGGGCCTCCAAATCCCAGGGCCTCAAATTTTTGTTATTGCTGCTGTGAATTCGTAAAATTTGAGCAGATTTGGCCGGAGTTTAAGTAAATTGCAGAGATAATGTCGAGAAAAATTCTCAGAGATATATATATTGACATATTGTAGTTGAGCTCAATGCAATCAGTTTAATTAATTCCCGCTTTTACATAGGCATGACAATGATTCCGCAAAAGATTAGTTAAGCGCAACTGTGAAGAGGTAGAGACACCTAGAGTAATAGGTTTGGGAGTTTGGGGCATTTTGGCTGAAAAGTAAATCAGAAAAATATAATTGGGTCTATTTGGGGAAAAGATAATTTAATTTGAGATAGCCCCCAAGTTTTTTATCTGCTGATTAGAAGAAAATATGTTTTTTTTTTCCCCTAAAACCACCCAAAGGGTGGGAGAGTTATATTAGGCTTCTCAGACCTGTTAAAAGACAATTAGAGAATTAGAGGGCGGGGCTAGCCAGTATAGTATTGTTACAAGATGAGAGCAGAATGCTCATGAAGCAGTATATTTGCATCTAAAAAAATGAATAAATAGGCTAACAATGTAATCTAGGATCAACCTAATTGTAAAATAAACACATCAAGTCTAATTTAAAATAAACGCATGAAGAAAATATGTAAAATAAACGCATCAAGTCTAATTTAAAATAAACGCATGAAGAAAATATGTAAAATAAACGCATCAAGTCTAATTTAAAATAAACGCATGAAGAAAATATGTAAAATAAACGCATCAAGTCTAATTTAAAACAACAATAATTATTAGTTTTGATAATATATTTTAAGAATAAATATAAATAAAATTCATGTTTTGATATTAACATGTAAGTTTATTTCTCAGCTATTTTTATTTCCTAAATGAATAAATATTTAATAATGAAAAATAAATCTAAACAAACTAAAAATTGACCTTTAACCTTTCATAGTCTAAATTATGTGTGTAGTTTTCAAAACATTATCATAGCATCTTAATACTTTTTATTTACTACGAACTATATATTTTTATCCTTATAAATCTGAATGGTTATATATCAACATTACTCTCACATTTATTAAAAGAAAAGTGATTTACATATCAACTTTTATTTGTGATAATGTAACTTCATGAATTTAATAAATAATAAAATTTAGGCCACAAATTAATTTTTGCACAGAGCCTTCAAAATCTCAGGTCCGATCCTGCCTGCGACGTCGATCATGATGAATGACCTTTCTCGGCTTCTTGTCGGAAAGTTCTTGGCACCCAGGAGGATCCCCCACGGGAGCGTGGCTAATGTGTTCGGCAACAGATGGGCGACGGGCGGGACAGTGACATGCTCGCCGTTGGAGGAGAACGTGACGCTGTTTGATTTCTCGGACCCGGCGAATAAGAAGCGGGTTTTGGAGAAGGAGCCTTGGCTCTTTGATGTTCAAGAGCGGCATCTTATGGTACGGGTTGAACCCAAGACAGGATCAGAGGGGCTAGGGTTTGATTTTACAAAGGTCCTGATGTGGATTCATGCGCACAAAGTCCCATTCGAGCGCCGGAATGATTTCACGGCAAAGCAGATCGGGGATGAAGTGGGCAGGTTCTTGGGAGTAGAGAAGGACCGATGGGGAAGATGCATGGGACCATATCTGCGAATCCGATGCGAGATAGATGTCACACGCCCGATCAAGAGAGTGCAAGTTTTTCCCGGGATACAGGAGCCTCTCCCGCTGCAATGCGAGAAGCTCCTGAATTATTACACTTATTGTGGTATCATTGGGCACGGACGGGGAGACTATGCGATCAGGCTTCGTGAGCCAAGAGGGGATCAGGATTAGGATAATTACCCGAGTTTCCTTCGTGTTGGTGCAAACAAGTCGCCGTTATCACGAGAGCAGCGAAACCCTAGCTATGGTGAAGGGGGATCGACGGGCTACAACACGAGGGACACTGAGCCGGTAATGGTGCCACGCGGATTGGAAGCAACGCCGGAATATGATCAACCCCGCTACGGGGAGGAGAGAGCCGCGAAGCCAGTGGAGGTCACGGCTCTAGTACTTAGGAAGCCGGGACCGGAAAAATTCTGGGATTCACCCACCCCGGACCCGGACTGGGTTTTTAAGCTAGCCGAGGATAAGCGAAAGGGGAAGATGAAAGTAGGTGAGGGAGAGGTCTTGGAGACGGATGCCATGGATTACGTGGAAGGATCGGTCTCGTCGATGGTGGAGCGAAACAGGTGGATAGAGGAGGAAGTGGAGACCATCATGGTCGTCGAAATGCCAAGGGAGGAGGAGCTCACATCTGAAAACAAAGGAGCAGACAGGGTGCAATTCATGGACGGGCCTAGGAAGCGACACGATGACTCGGAGGGGCGGGATGAAGACAATAGCATGGAACGGGTGAAGCCGATGGTGTTTACGGCGGGGCAGCTGAGACTTCGCCGTAAGGACCAAAAATGGCAGCGCCAATCAGCCCACTCAGTCCATTTTTGGTTTCGTTCCGGTCAATCTGGATACTCCGGGTCGTATGCTTGAAAAACAGAAAGAGAAACTGAGCAAGAGCAAGGATGGACCGGGCAGAGGGGCAAGGGGAAGAGGGCGTGGTCGTGGAAGATGATGGAACGGTGGGGAGACACGGGATGTAATCGTGGGGACTCCGATAGGAGATCACGGCTTATTGCAGGGTTCAGCGAAGAGGAAGCTGGAACCGGTGAACGAGGCAATAGATGATGGCGGGAGCTAAGGAAACAAGAAGCTTAAGGCAAGTGATATAAGCGCTTCTTTGGAGGGGACTGTGGCCACTATTCGGGCGGAGAATGGTGAGGGCCAGTCCCGCTAGGAGATATGAGTATACTAAGCTGGAACTGTCGAGGGGCCCTGAGGGACTCGGCTTCCAAGACAGTTCAGGAACTGCGCGCTTTGGTGCTTCTAAAAGCTCCTTTAGTTATTTTTCTTTGCGAAACAAAATGCTCTAGTTCTTTTATTAATAGTTTAAAAGTTCAGTTGAATTATAAGGGTGTAGAAGTAGATGCCAAAGGTCAGTCCGGCGGCTTGGCTATGCTTTGGAAAAAACAAATAAAAATAGAGTGGCAGCCTTCTTCTTATTATTTCATTGATGTCTTTACTTATATTTCTAATGTAAAGTTGCGGATCACTGGAGTATACTGCGAACCGAACCCAAGTTTAAAGCAACAGGCTTGGATTAGGTTCCGTGAGCTGGCAATGGGGAAGGATGTTCCATGGATATGCATGGGTGACTTCAACGAGGTGCTGGCTCAAGAGGAGTTTGTAGGGAGAGCGTTGCGGTCCGAAAGGCTAATCGAAAACTTTCAAGAGGCCTTGAGACACTGTGGCTTGATGGAAGTTCAGGGTGAAAGTTATGAGAACTCACATTTTACATATGTCAGAATCCGGAGGGGAGAACCGACGGTGACGTCGAAGCTAGACAGGGCCACGGGAAACCAGGTTTTGCTGAATTCATTCCCATGGTCGTCGAGCAATACGATATCTATGTCGACTTCGGATCATATGGCTATGTTCATTCAGCTTCGACAGAAGGACCCCTCAGCGAACAGAAACAGAAAGAAGAGGTGGTACAGATTCGAGGTTTTCTGGGTAAAATCAGAGTAATGTGAGGTTCGGATCAAGGAATCATGGAGTGATGAGAACATCCATTTGGCAGATAAGTTGGAGCAATACGCGGTGGTACTGATGAATTGGAGCCGACGGCCATTCCCAGCTAGTGCCAAGAGGATAGAGGAGCTGAAGAAGCTGGTCCATGCGATGGAGAATGGGGACTCAGCAGTGTTGGATCATGATGAGCTATTCTCATTACGTCAGGAATACAGCTTCTTGCAGGAGGCGGAAAGCATCAAATTGAGGCAAAGAGCGAAACAGCACTGGTACCGTGAAGGGGATCGCAATACAAGATTCTTTCATCGGTTTGCAAGCAATCGTAGGGCGAGGAACCAGATAGCAGGCCTCAAGGATGCATCAGAGACTCTTAGAACAGACGTGGATAGCATGGAGAGGATCACAGTGGACTACTTTGGAGGACTTTTCACATCTTCCAACCCGGATGAGAGAATGATGGCACATATGTTGGATCGAATGCCGAGGAGGGTCTCTGAGGATATAGTGGACAACCTGTCGAGGTCTTACATGGAGGCGGGGGTGACAAAGCAGATGCATCCACTCAAGGCCCCTGGGCCAGACGGTATGAGCCCTATATTTTTTCAAAAATTCTAGCATATAGTTAAGAAAGATGTAGTTGCTTGTGTGCTGGATTTTTTGAATAAAGGTGATTGGAACCCGAGGATGAGCTACACCCACATTGTTTTCTTGCCAAAAGTACAGCAGCCATAACTAATCACTTAGTTCAGGCCTGTAAGTTTGTGCAACGTGGTGTATAGACTGGCTTCGAAGGTTGTGGTGAATCGGGTCAGGATGATTATTGGGAGTATTATCTCACCATCACAATCGGTTTTCATTCCCGGAAGACTGATCACAGATAATTTCCTCGTGGCTCATGAGGTTCACCATGCGATGAAGGTGAAGACGAGTAGACGGCGGGGAGAGATGAGTATCAAGCTGGACATGAGTAAGGCGTTTGACAGAATTGAATGGAGCTTTGTGATGAAGACCTTGGAGAAGATGGGTTTCCCATCATCGTTTATAGCTATCATTCATCAGTGTCTGTCATCAGTTCAGTTTTCTTTTATACTGAATGGGGAGGAGTTCGGGCAGCTCTCGTCGAAGAGTGGAATCAGGCAGGGGGGTCCCCTCTCCCCATTCTTGTTTATCATATGCTCGGAGGTGCTCTCTATGATACTTTCGGATATAGCGGATGCGGGAAGGATCAAAGGAGCTTGTGCATCACCGAATGGGCCGAGAATTTCTCATTTATTTTTTGCAGATGATACACTACTGTTCGGGGAAGCATCAGTGGAGGAGGAAAGCAGGATACATTTGGCGCTGACCCTTTATGAGGAAGTTTCGGGTCAGAAGATCAACGTAGACAAATCGGGGGTGCTCTTCAGCCCTAACACGGCTAGGGAGCTCAGACTTAGGATCTGGGAGGTGCTAAAAATCCCTGAAGTTGAGTCTCATGAGAAGTATTTGGGGTTGCCTACGGGCATAGGGAGGAAGAAGGGCGAGATTTTTCAGACCATAAAGGACCGAATTCGGCAGAAGATAGATGGATGGAACGAGCAGAACCTGTCGAAGGCGGGGAAGGAGATCATGATTAAGTCTGTGCTTCAGGCTATTCCGAGCTACACCATGAGCTGCTTCCAGCTGCTGGGCTACGTGGTGGAAGAGATACATGGCATACTCAGCAACTTCTGGTGGGGCGGCTCTTCTTTTGAGAGAAAAATTCCATGGGTTAGATGGAAGAAGATGGCTCGCTCGAAAGGAAACAGAGGATTGGGATTCAGGGATATTGGTGCTTTTAATCAAGCTCTTCTGGGGAAGCATGCATGGAGGTTAATTACAGATCCAGGGTCGCTGCTTGCTAGAGTGATGAAGGCGAAGTACTATCGCAATGGGGACCTTCTTTCTTCGGACTTGGGATCTCGGCCGTCCTGGGCCTGGAGAAGCATCTATGGATCATTGGAGCTGATTTGGAAGGGGGTAAGGAGATCGATAGGCTCGGGAGGGCAAACATCGATATGTAATGACCCATGGATTCCGAGGGACAGGAACTTTATGGTCCATGATCCATTACATATTCCGGGACACTTACTTAGGGTGGCGGATCTGATTGATGAGGATACCAGGTGGTGCAAAATGGGGCTAGTGGAGGAGTTGTTTACGAGGGAGGATGCAGAGCTGATTAAGAGGATGCCGCTTCGCAATCTGAGCTCATCGGATAAGTGGATATGGCATTTCTCGAACCAGGGGAAGTACACTGTTCGTTCAGCTTATCACGTTGTGGTGGATGCGAGGTAACAAGCTCAGAACGCGCCGGCGGCTTTACTAAAACGGCACTACATTTTGCATGGAGACTTTGCAGAGACTCCCTTCCGACGGTCTCTAACTTGAGGCGGCGAGGAGTGGAGGTGACTTCGACCTGCCTTTTCTGTATGGAGGAGGAGGACTCGACAACTCACTTATTCTTTGAATGTGAATATGCCAGAGTCGTATGGGGAACAGTCAACCTGCTGTAAAAGGTTGATGATGCGATGGAATCGATGGGTGATGCTTGGTTCAGGAAGCTTCTGAAGGACGGGGATGATGAATTCTGCTGCCTCATGGTGATGGTCTATGACGGGATATGGTTTTAGCGGAACAAGAGGATATTCGAGCAGACTCAGTTGGCGGCCAACGTCATTGCTGCTAGGGTGGTGGCCAACCTGAGGAACTACATGAATGCTCAGAACTGGAGAGAAGAATTATCCAGCTCATTGTTGCCACAGACATTGTTGAGGCCACCGGATCCAGGTGTTCAGATTAACTTCGATGCTAGATTCCTGAATGGGGACGCAGGGGTGGGCGATGTTGCACTGGACGAGTCCGGACACTTCTTGCGAGCTGTGGCAAGGAGGATCCCGCACGTCAGTGACCCGACCTTGGCTGAATGCTTAGCTCTGGAGGAAGGGCTAGTGTTGGCAGGGAATATGAACCAGCCGGTGGTGAAGCTAGTGGGGGACGCTCTTTATGTTGTCCAGATGGTACACTAAGAGGTGGATTGCTCGATGAATTGCCTGGAAACAGTCCTTAGGATTCGAAGGCTGTTAGAGAATAGTTCCTGGTTGGGACCTTATTGGGTTCCCCGTAGTCAGAAATTTATAGCTCATTCTCTGGCAAATTATGCTAAGTCGAACCCCCTTTTTATGATTCTTGGGTTTCACTCCCGAGTTTCTTATCATTCGTTTCTGGACGATTTCCAGAACCTTGAAGTTGAATGAAAGTATTACTATCTTTCAAATAAAACAAAAAAAGAGTACTATTATTCTTTTTTAAAAAAAAATTCAAGAACTATATAAAAATACAAATATATGAACTAAATATTGAATAAATACATACATGAATATTCCCTTGTTTCATTAAAAGTGTGAACCATAAATCTCTCATGAGACTTTCTATATATGTGGTAAAATCAAGATGAACTTTTCAATCTGGATAAATAATATCAAAGCCATAAAGGTTGTTTTAATTTGTGAGGATGAGATATACCATGGATGTGGAACTCCGATTAATTGTCATTTTTATTCTAAATTGAGAAGTTGATTGTCGATTATCAATCAATCCAGATGCCCCCATTGAAAAGTAAAACAAAAGTTTTTTGTTTTCGGTAGAAGTTAAGAGTCTAATCAATTGATTTAGAGGCACTAATTTTTCCAAAGCTAGCAATAACGTATAATAATAAAACACCACTTTTTTAAAATGTACACCTATTAAGAGTTAAAAAAAGAGGCTGTTTTATTAAGTTAATAATTAAGATGATCACCCGGGAGGCAAAACTATATTAATCGTTGATTGTAAGTAAATAAAGCTAATAATTGGCAAGCATCAGAATATTTGTTCTTTCTGGTTGTGTAAAGCTAACAATATCGTTGAAATGCTTCCTAAAGTTCGGTCGGGAACCAAATGCAATGCAATCAACCGATAACTTCAAACAAGTTAAAAGACAAAGAGTAGGAAAAACAAATTAGTTGGAATATAATTGCGCAAGATTTTAGTTAGAGAATATTGATACATTTTCAGAATTCAGACTATGGCCCTGTTTACTAGAGCTTATTTCTTGATGTACTGAACTGAACTGAACTGAATTGAACTGAACTGAACTGAAGTGAAAATTGATGTATTGAAAAATGGAATCAGCATGACTGAATTAACCTGAATTTCATCAAATTGCATTTTCACTGAACTGAACTGAACTGAACTGAATTGAATTGAACTGAACTGAACTGAACTGATCTACAGATAAGCTCTGGTAAACAGGGCCTATAAGGGTAAAAAACTTGAGAGTAAATATATTGCTATGAGTGAATACAAAAAACAAATTCCGTTAGCAAATTTAACCAACTACTTTTGCTTCCAAAAAAAACCAACTACTTTAGCTCAAATTAACAAAGCTGTGAAACACATGAACAAATCCATTAAACACATGAACTATCATTCGTCCTACCATGACGAATTATGGTAGATTATGGTAGGACGGTCTCACCCAAGACCTTCTCTTAGATTATAAATGCAGTTAATTTAGAATTTAATGTATGAAAAGCTTGATCACCTTAAGAATTAATAATCATACTTTATACACATTGTTATATGCATCAAAACTAAACTGAATATTCTTCACACATTTGTTAGTAGTCCATGCTGGCCTGTAACATGTTACATGACAACTTGTTTAATTTGCAATTTCCAGGCAGGGCATGCGCGCGAGACTTTGAGGTCAACCCATCTTTTGTTGATTTTGTAGTTTTTAGGCCCCTAATATTTGCTAAATGTGCTATTAGATCCCAACTTCTTGAAAATATAGATTAAGCTTTTGGTTGATTGGATTTAGGCCTCCATTGATCGGACAAGAAAATTACCTTTCTAGTTATATGAACCTACCCAATTACCTTGAAAAATGATATTTTTTTTTCCTTTTCCCTTCAAGGAACACATTTTCCTTATTAAATGTAGGTACACACTCAATTTTGTTAAAGTTAAATATTTACTAAGCTGAGCTTCTTTTAGAAGAAGAAAAAGCTTTCGATTGATTCATTTGAAATGCAAGTCGAACAAACATGTGGTCAATTCAATAGCCTTACAAGTAAAGCGAATTATTTTCTTCCAAGACTAGTATTTTACTCATATATTAACGTTGTTGATATTTTACTCATATATTAAGGTTGTTGATATTTTACTCAAATTCCGAGACAAGTAAATATATTGTGGTCGATAACGTTAAGATTTTAGGGTGTTGATATTGAGTTTTGGTTCTTAAAGCTATGTGATGGTGATGATGTGACATCAAGGTAGAAGAAGACATGAGAAGAAGCGAGGTATAGGCACCAATATTAGAATAATTATATTTTGACCCAAGATTTTATAGAAATACTATATTTTACTTTATTTTTACATGAAGTTATTGGATGAGACCGTACTACCATGAGTTTATAGTAAGACGGTCTCAATCAAGAGTTGAGTAGGTATATACTTATTCCTATGAGACCTAGCAACCTCTTGTTCACTATATCTGGGTTTGTCTCATACTCTTCTAAGTGAAACTTCCTCTAAAGTGTAGTGACAAAAATATGGACCTCTTTAGTTAAACAAATAAAAATAGGACCGACTAATCTAAAGTGTAGTGACAAAAGGTCAGATTGAGTAAAACTAAAATATTGTAATTTAATGGTAATGAATTTTCCCTCCCTCCTTCAAGAGCAGAGAAGTCAGCTCTTACCAACTCCACTTGTAAGTTCTTCAATCTTTCATCTTTCAATCTAATTCCTCGATTCATTTCAAATGGCCGCTAACTGAATTCGCCATCTCCATCGATCTCTAGTTTCGCCGCTCTCGAAAATGTTGATGCTCGTCAACTGCTCCCACTGCCGCACGCCATTGGAGCTTCCGCACGGCGCCAAGTCCATCCGCTGCGCTCTTTGCCACGCCGTCACTCTTATCGCCGACCCCAGGGCCGCTCCGGTTCCTCCGCCTCCGGCGAATATTCCGGCTCCTTACTTCCAGCCGCCTCCGCCTCTGCCCCCGCTGACTTACACCCACGCTCCGCCACCGGGTCAACTCCCCGCAGCCGGCGGTCGGAAAAAGGCGGTGATCATTGGAATTTCGTACAAAAATACGAAGCAGGAGCTCAAAGGTTGCATCAATGACGCTAAGTGTATGAGGTTTTTGCTCACCAATAGATTCAAGTTTCAGGCGGATTCAATTATCATGCTCACCGGTAAACCTTTATACATTTCTATTGCTTTATTGTATCGAATTATATTTCCCGATATTTTCAGTGTTTTCTTCTGAATTTTGGTTTCAATGCAGTGATAGTTTAGGCCGATTAGGTATAAAAAAAATTGCGGAAATGTAGTTTTTTTTAAGTTTACTCAATCCCCCTTTCATGTTCTTGGTGAGATTTAAATCAACATTACCATGTTAGTGTCACCAGGCTTCAACCACAGGGTCAAAATTCGATTTTAAGGATATCCAGTTGTTGTATGGAAGAAATGGTAAAAATAATTTGCTAATGTATGTCAACATGTGGCATTTGCCTCTGATTGGTTAAATTGGGCTACTTCTAGCTTCAAACCTGCAAATTTTGATGATTTATGTCATGTTGCTTTGTTCCTTGTATCATTTGGTTAAGTTTTCACGCCTTAAATTTACGGACATGGATGAAGTTTGCATTATTCGCACTGCATTTCCGTTTGTTTAAAGTAACCTTAATAGTATCTAGCAAGCAAGATTTCCCTGCCAGGTAGACATGTTAAGGAACCTTAAGTTAGGAATATCAAAAATAATCGGCAACCAATGCTTCCTGAATGACCACTTCTGTTGGCAACAAGGATCAAAGGGTCCACCTTGTCACTGCAGAAGATTCTTAAACAGTTAAATGACAGCTGAAAGAGGGAAAATTGGAGAGAGCTAGAATATCTCTAGTTTCAAACTTGTTGCTTTAGGAACCGATTCTGTGTTGAAAATTTTGAAATCTATATCCATAAAGGTTCTGAATCTATCTTCTAAAATATGAATACTGTTGGATTCTGTGATAATGAAATGCACTAAAGTTGGGACAGGTGGCCTTTTACACTCACTAAATAAGTCTTTGTTGAGGGTCCCTGATGGAAATTATGGTCAAGTATCTAACCTATGGAAGAAAATAATGGTTCCTGGAATAAAAATGTCTTTGTAATCATACTTGATGGCCTATGACATAAACCTCATTGTCCCGACAGTTGTTTGAAGGTGATTTTTGAGTAGTCTAACCTTATCAGTTTAAGATATCTATGTGTGCCAATTATTGTAGTTGTGCTATGTCAATAATCTGAGTCTAATTTAGAAGTGTTATTCCAGAGGAAGAAAAGGATCCTTATCGGATTCCAACAAAACACAACATCAGAATGGCAATGCACTGGCTTGTACAAGGTTGCCAGGCTGGAGATTCCCTTGTATTCCATTTTTCAGGCCACGGTTCGCAGCAAAAGAACTATAACGGTGATGAGATTGATGGATTTGATGAAACACTCTGTCCTTTGGATTTTGAAACACAAGGAATGATAGTTGACGATGAAATCAATGCCACAATTGTTAGGCCTCTTCCCCGTGGGGCTAAGCTTCACGCAATAATAGATGCCTGCCACAGTGGCACCATGTTGGATTTACCATATCTCTGCAGGATGGACAGGTTGATAATCACTGACAACCTTTTAATAGTTTTGTGTTTAGTGAAAATTCATGATTGTTCATTAAAGGGTGCCATTCAATTATCCTGTTTCTTTGTAGAACTGGGAGGTATACTTGGGAGGATCATCGGCCGCGATCAGGTGCTTGGAAAGGAACAAGTGGTGGAGAAGTGTTTTCCTTTAGTGGCTGTGATGATGATCAAACTTCTGCAGATACATCTGTAAGGAAACCCTTCTCTTCTGATCAATTTCAACTTAACTGCATTTCAGTTCAGTTCATGAGTTAAATTTGGTTTGATGAAATTTAGCTTAATTAGGTGTACTATTGCTATTTTCACCTTGTTTAATTTAAGTTCAGTAAAAAATAATTCAGTTTAGTTCAAATCAGACGAAACGAACTTCTTGCTTCTTTCTTTTTCAGAAGGTAAGTAACAACTATGCTAATTTCATCCTATGCTTGATTACAGTCTCTTTCCAAAGTCACTTCGACGGGGGCCATGACATTTTCATTCATCCAAGCAATCGAACGGGGGCAGGGAACGCCCACATACGGAAGCGTGTTGAATGCAATGAGATCAACCATCACCACCAACGAGGAAGGGGCGGGAGGAGGTGGCCTCATGACGTCGCTTGTCACAATGCTATTGACAGGAGGGAGCCTTGGTGTTGGAATGAGACAGGTATATATCCTATGCTCACATATATATATATATATATATATATATATATATATATATATATATATTATCCCAAACCATAATGGGGAGTTTTTCAAACCACTTGATCAAGTTTGTCATTGATTTGTTGCAGGAGCCACAACTAAGCTCTAATGAACCTTTTGATGTGTACACAAAGCCATTTTCGCTGTAATTACCGGTCAACAGAGCTTATAAGAGGCTTTCCGGGTTTTTTATTACATGTACAGCAAAGGTGAAGTTTAGTGCAACATTACAGGAAACCTATTCTATAGCGTTACAGATGATTCATATACAGAATATCAAGACTAGTATGCATGGAAATTGTTCATAACAGATGACTATGTACCATATGTTGTCAGCTTGTAATTGTAGTAACATCAAACCTCATGTTAATCATTTGATTTGATTTCTGTACAACAAAGGCCTTCATTTATTTTTATTAAGGCGGTGGAAGAAGCCATTTAGAAGCCTGAATATAGTCAAGAGTCAAAAATGGTTTCAGCTGAGCCTCTGTTAGCTTCTTCATCCAAGGAACCCGCTGTTTGGGATCAGCTCCCGGTCCTTTGCAGTTGAATTCTGCAAAGAACGTCGTCCTGCATTTCAGTTTATTTCAATTCAATCAGTTTCAATTCGATATATATTTATTCAGTAAAAACCACGGGGCCTTACTTTTGGGTGTCGGGATGGAAGTTGTCGGACCAGCCTTTGGGGTGAATGACGTCACTCATTTCGGTGTGTGCGAAGACGGATCTTGCATAAGGCATCCATGAACGGCCTAAGTAAGCGTTGCCGCCGGTTCCGGTAATCCTCCCGTGCAAAAATGAGAATCCGGTGTCTTCCTGCCCCATCCTCGCTTGTGCTTGTGCTGTAATCCAGCACTGCGTCTCTCCAGGTATAACATGGATCTCATTATTCTGCATGCAGTTATCATCAATCAATTAATTAGTCATCATTTACTTTTCAGCCTAATTTAAGCTAATCAATTCAAATAATATATGGGAGGATTAATTTTACCAGATAGATGGATTTTCCCCTGCCGAAAATGAAATCGACGGTGCCTTCGATGTAGGAATCTTTGATGAGATGCATTCCTTTGTGATCACATAGGGTATCTTGAAAACCGTACAGTTTGCAGCTATAGATGGCACCTTTATCCGCTCCAAGTCTCAGAGCCAGTGCCTGGCCTCCTTGAAGTTGCCTGACTGGCCTCGGAGCCGAATTCTAAACATAAACTCAAAATCATAGTTTGACAAATCATTTTATTTAATTTAGTTCATTAATCTTTTTGTTCTTTTGTAAACACAGCTCCACCACAGCATATCCTTATATCAACATGTCTCCACTTATTCTAACATTAAATCATTACATCATTTTAGAATATATTTCTTTGATTTATTTTATAATATGTTTGATAAGATTGGTTAAGACATGAGATTCATAAATAATGATTGGAACGAGAGAAAGTACTATAATTTTTTACTTTTATGATTTTTGAAAAAGAGTACATGCACAAATTTGATTAAAATGCATGCTTGTCAAAAAATGTACGTACCACAAAAATGATATTAGAGGCAACAAAGTAATCGCCCTCGAAGATGACGGTGGCGCTGTCGATGGTGCCGTACTGTTTGGCCGTCGCGGCTGCAACAATGATGGGCTTGTTCTTCGCATCCAACGCCATCAGAGTCACGAAGGGTTTGGTATACGGGACCTTAATTCTCTCCGTATAATTTCCCGGCGCGATCTTGATGATCACCCGGTTCTTATTTTGCTCCGGCACGCTAGCCACCGCTTCGCCCACGGTCTTGAAATTTCCGCCGCCGCCAGCCTTGACGGTGACGATCTTCGGGGCGGCCTCCGCCTCCACCAGGGCGGGGTCCAGCGTCGCTTTCCGGGACCCTAATGGCCCCACGATTTTATGGAACCACGCCTCAATTTGTGCCTTATCTGCCGGCACCGGCGCTCCCGCCGGAACCTCTCCCAGATGCCTGCTCTGCCCAGGCTCCTCTGTCTCAGCGCAAATGGGCGGCGATTCCCCGGAAAGGATGGGCTCAGGCTCAGATGTGGCATCACCACGGCCATGGACGACTGTAAATGGCGCAGAAAGGAATGCTAAAATGATTACGGATTTCCATAATGTATTGGCGTTTGTTGCCATTTTCATGTTGTTTTTTGTTTTTGTTTTTTCGTTTTTTTCAACGTATATGTGTTGTTACTTTCGGGGTAGGAATAAGTTGGTAGTACATGAAACTGAAGGAGAGGAATACGCGGCTTCGGGAGCTCATTGGACTAAAATTAACGTACATTCTGAGTGATTATGTTGTTGGTTGAGGAGATGGTCAACAAATTACACCCTTTTTTACGATACACACAATGCAAATAATGTAGTATCCGATTAGAATACAAACCTCAAGATTAATTAATGTGAATAACAATTCACCAAAATCAACTATAAAATTATTAAAAAATTCTGAAAACCATTTTTTAAATAGAATAGAAGTGGTTGATCAAATGTGTTAGAATAATTTGTTACTTCAAACACGTGAATTCTCACTTTTGTGTGATAAAATGGTTGTCCAGTGAATTCATCAATTGTTCACATTCCCCATATGATGTAACACCCCTTTCTCTCATCGGTCTTTAGTACCTTCTCTCCCAAACCAAATTACTGAATTGCTTTCAAAAAAAAATTTACTGAATCAGATTTTGGGAGAGATGCGATTCGCCAGCGTAAATCCCTGCCGAGTGCCGCTCCTAATGTAAAGATACATGGCCGGCTTATATCTCTCAGATTATGAAAGAATCATTGCAACTTTCCTCTGATCAAAGTTCCAGTTCTTGTATGCTCAAGGAGGAGAGGAAGATGAGTTTGGTGGGAAACCGTTTCGGTCCAAATAATGAGGCTAGTTGACTGGAGCCTTGACTTACTTTTGTTTTGCTGTAAATTAATAAATTAGCTACTTAGTTTCCTAGCTGTAAATGGTAAGTTAGCTGATTAGATAGCATATATGTATAGACCAATTGTAAAGGAGTAAGATTGAGTGTGAATACAATTTATGGTTCAACCCCTTTCTACCAAAATATCTCTACTGCTTTCGTCTACTGTGTGTTCTTCACGAACCACAAAATACCTATAATCCAAGTATATTTTCATGGTATCAGAGCACAAGAGTTGCTCGATCTGCTTTGCGCTGCAAAACCCAACAAATTGACGGTGACAAATCGTCTTTTCACGGTGACAAGGTTGTTCCGATTTCTGCTCAAATCCAAAAGGACTAGGCTGCTGAGATAACGATGTCGGATGCTGACGAGAACGTGTTTTTCCAGGATGAAGGGAGGAACGTTGATGAAGAGGAAGCTAGGGTCAGGAAAACTCGACGAGACTATGATGAAGATGATGGATACTATCGGATACGCCCAGATGATCCACTGTACCTGCACAACAGTGACTTCTCAAGCCAAGTTCTGGTGACTGAATCGCTAAGTGAGGTAAACTACCTGTCTTGGAGTAGGTCTATGATTACTGCACTTGAAATAAGGGACAAACTGGGGTTTATCAATGGGGAAATAGAAAAGCCTCTTATTACTGATCAAAAATATAAGCAGTGGGTTAGAGTCAATGCTATGGTTGTTTCTTGGATCAAAAATGCATTATCTAAGGAGATTGCTAGTGGCTTTCTATTTGTTAATAATGCTAGGCTGTTATGGGAAGAGCTGAAGGATAGGTTTGGTGATAGTCATGGAGCTCTAATTCATCAGCTCAAAAAGGACATTAGCAATCTGAGACAGGAGGGTGACTCAGTGGCCATTTACTACACCAAACTTAAGGGGCTATGGGATCATTATGCTTGTATTAGACCTAGGAGAAGGTGTATTTGTTGTACCTGTTGTAAATGTGGCTATAACAAGAGGCTAATGGAAGAGGATGATGAGGATAAAATGCATCAGTTTTTGATGGGATTGAATGCTGAGTATAAGGCCATAACAGATCAGATTTTAATGCAAGACCCACTGCCAAACCTAGCTAGAGCGTGTGCAATAGTTGGGAAGGTTGAAAAGCAAAGATCTGTGCAAACTACTTATCAGGACATGGGACATATATCTGCTATGGCTGGGAAGAAACAGAACACTGATGAATATGATGAGGGTGTTGCACAGAACAATGTGATGCTGGCTAAGGGAGGTGGATATCAGAGATCATATGACAAGGATGGAAAGCAGAAAGTGCTCAGAAATCCTGAATTAAGATGCAGCCACTGTGGAAAGGATGGCCATATCAAAGAAACATGTTTTAAACTGAAGGGATTCCCTGACTGGTTCTATGAGAAGGACAGAGCAAGGCAATCTCATGCACCAAGAGGGAGATTTCCCCATAGTGCTCATGCAGCTGGCATCTTTGAGGGAGGAGGTATGGATGAACAAGCCTCAAACTCAAGTATGATGAATACCAATGGGGCAAGCTATCAGATGGGGCAGCTACAAATTCAGGACATGATATCAAGTTTAATACAGCAAGAACTGGGAAAGGCAATGAAAGGGAAAGGAATTGACACTGGAGCTCCCACTGATTTTGTCAATCTGGCACATCTCACAGATTTCTCAGGTAGTACTCTATTCAAAACTAGTAATGTAGCAATTTTTGATGATTTTGGTTCTTGGATCGTTGATAGTGGAGCTAGTAGCCATATGTGTGGATATCCACAATTATTCAGTACTTTAAACAAAACTTCAGCAATCACCCCTGTACATCTCCCAGATAACTCAGTCAAATTTGTTACAGCCACAGGTCACGTTAAACTACCAAATAATCTTATCCTCACTAACTGTCTACACGTGCCATCATTCCATTTTAATCTACTATCTGTGAGCAAGTTGCTCAAGACTACCTCTATACATGCTGGTTTTTTTAAAAATTTCTGTCTACTGCAGGACCTTAAAACCTCAAAGGTCATTGCTGTAGCAAGGGAGTCTCAAGGTCTATACATTTTGAATGCACAATCCTTTTGTGAAGCCACTGTGCAAGTTGCCATCCACAGTCTAGGTCTATCTTGTCTTGGTAGAGCACATCATTCTATGTACTCTCAAAAGAAGTCACCAGTACATGACTTTTATGTATGGCACACTAGACTAGGGCATCCATCTGTTGGAGCCACAAAACATTTGATACCTTTTGTCCCAATCTCTATTCCTGAAAAACATATATGTACTATTTGTCCTAAGGCCAAACAGAAAAGGCTTGAATTTCCTTTGCATGAAAGCAGTATTTTTAAACCTTTTGAGCTTTTACATATTGATCTATGGGGACCTTACCAAACTACTGCTATTTCTGGCACAAGATTCTTCCTTACAATTGTTGATGAATATACAAGGTATACTTGGACCATATTAGTCAAAACAAAGGATACAGTTGCATATATATTGAAATCATTCTTCTTATTTCTACACAACCAGTTTAACACACACGTAAAGGCCATCAAAACTGACAATGGCACAGAGTTCTTGAATGCTAACTTTTCAACCATTCTATCAAACCTGGGTATCCAACACCAAAAGACTTGTTCTTACACCCCTCAGCAAAATGGAACAGTAGAAAGAAAACATCAGCACTTGCTGAATGTAGCTAGAGCACTAATGTTTCAATCCCATGCACCCAAGAAATTCTGGGGGGAATCCATTCTCACTGCCACCTACCTCATTAACAGATTGCCCTCTGCCACTCTACACTGGAAAACTCCATTTGAAGCCCTTCACCAAAAACAGCCAGATTACTCATACCTAAGAACATTTGGTTGCTTATGCTTTGCATCAGATACCACACCCCACAAAGATAAGTTCCAACCAAGAGCACAACCATGCATATTTATTGGATATCCCTCTGACAAGAGGGGATATAAGTTGTATGATATCACTTCTCAGAAGGTCATAATCTCTAGAGATACTGTCTTCCATGAACACATCTTCCCTTATGCTAATCAAACTGTATCTCATTCTGCCCCAGATCCTTCACAACCACTCATACCTCCATATTATGCCACAGATATCTTCTCATATCCACCACCTGAACCCTCTACTCCTTCTTCTCCACCTGTTACATCCTCCCAATCTACACCAGCAAAATCAGTTACACCATCTACTCAGGACACTCAGTCCATTGAACCTCAGTCCTTATTGGACACTTTGACTTCCTCTACTGACATCCAACAACCTCAATCAATCATTCCTCAGCCAGTTACACCACCTGCACCTAGAAGAAGTCAAAGAAACAGAACTCAACCAGCATGGTTTAATGATTTCATTTTAACATCCTTTCATGATCCTCTTCATCCACCTGCATTCTCTCACAAACATATTGCATTTCTTGCTCAACTATCAAAGTTTAAAGAACCTCAATCATATAAAATTGCTATTTTACAGCAAGAATGGATTACTGCTATGAATTCTGAATTGCAGGCTTTGGAAAATAATGGGACTTGGGAGCTTGTCTCGCTGCCAGCTGGGAAGAAACCTATAGGCTGCAAATGGGTATACAAAATAAAATGTCTAGCAGATGGAAGCATTGATAGGTACAAGGCGAGACTAGTTGCCAAAGGATTCAATCAGATTGAAGGGGTGGATTACTTTGATAGTTTTTCACCTGTAGCAAAGATGGTAACCATCAGGCTGTTCTTAGCTATCTCTGCTGCAAAATCATGGCACCTGCACCAGCTAGACATAAATAATGCCTTCCTTCATGGCTATCTAGATGAAGAAGTATACATGCTACCCCCTGAAGGCTATAATAAAGCTGCTCCCCATCAGGTTTGCAAGCTCAAAAGATCACTCTATGGCCTCAAGCAAGCTTCAAGACAATGGAACTCAGAGTTGACTAAGTCATTGCTCAGCTATGGTTTTATACAGTCTGCCAATGATCATTGCCTATTTCTCAGATCCAATGGAGAGAATCAATTGGCACTTATTGTTTATGTGGATGACATTCTGGTTGCTGGATCCAGTGAGCCAGACATTGAGCAGGTTAAACAGTTTCTTCACTCTCAGTTCACCATCAAAGACCTTGGGCCTGCAAAATTTTTCCTTGGATTAGAGCTTGCTAGATCTTCTTCTGGTCTTTATGTCACACAGAAGAAGTACATACAAGACATTGTGGAGGATGTAAAATGTTCCAGTGCCAAACCAACTTCTACACCTCTACCTACCACTTGGAACATGGGAGATCCATCTCCTTTGCACCCTGATCCAAGTGCTTACAGGAGACTTGTGGGCAGATTATTGTATCTCAATGCCACCAGACCAGACATCACCTATGCAGTAAACCAGTTAAGCCAGTTCATGCAATTTCCCACTGAGCATCAATTTCAAGGAGCCCTACATGTGGTGAAATATCTGAACTCTCATTCAGGATATGGTGTCTTCTACCCAAGCTCCAACAACCTTCAACTGTCAGCATACTGTGATGCTGATTGGGCCAGATGTAAGGATTGCAGACAATCCATGACTGGATTCTGTGTTTTTCTTGGCAATGCTATGATCTCTTGGAAGACAAAGAAGCAACAAACTGTCTCAAGATCATCAGCTGAATCAGAATACAGAAGTATGGCCCTTACAACCACAGAACTAATGTGGATTTCCTACCTATTGACAGACTTCAATGTGACCCTATCTCTCCCAATTCCTCTCTGGTGTGACAACAAAGCTGCTATTCATATAGTGGAAAATCCGAAATTCCATGAGAGGACCAAACACATTGAAATAGATTGTCATTTCACCAGAAATCAGTACAAGGCTGGTTTCTTAACTCCATGTCCAATCTCTACTAAACTCCAGCTAGCTGACATTTTCACAAAACCCCTCTCAGCTGATATGCTCCATCCACTTTTGGTCAAGATGAACTTCTGTTCATTACCCAAAGTTCACCTTGAGGGGGGAGTGAAAGAATCATTGCAACTTTCCTCTGATCAAAGTTCCAGTTCTTGTATGCTCAAGGAGGAGAGGAAGATGAGTTTGGTGGGAAACCGTTTCGGTCCAAATAATGAGGCTAGTTGACTGGAGCCTTGACTTACTTTTGTTTTGCTGTAAATTAATAAATTAGCTACTTAGTTTCCTAGCTGTAAATGGTAAGTTAGCTGATTAGATAGCATATATGTATAGACCAATTGTAAAGGAGTAAGATTGAGTGTGAATACAATTTATGGTTCAACCCCTTTCTACCAAAATATCTCTACTGCTTTCGTCTACTGTGTGTTCTTCACGAACCACAAAATACCTATAATCCAAGTATATTTTCAGATTACATACGTAGTCTCTTTAAATGGACTGATAATGGTAAGAAAAGAGATTTTCCTAGATGTTAACAAGAGAGTAATTACAATATTATGATTCTAGTTAGTCCAATTCGTTATATGTCAATTTGTAGTCAACTAGTTCAAAACTAAGCAGATGAAGTATCGTTAGTTCCGATAAACTTATATATATACAGAATATTTTGTTATTTTATAACTATGTATTTTCTCTATAATTTTACAAACCGATCACCTTTAAAAAAAACTATCACACGAGTAATTTTTTTAAAACATATACTCATTATCAACCGTTTTGCACTCCAGAGCTATATTTTCTTTTTTCTTTAAAAAAAAAAATAAAATAAACCATCCCATGAGTTTCTTTTTTCATTATCAACCGTTTTGGTATATTTATTTTCAATTAAATTTCTTCCATCTATGTAGGCTAGGAAGGGAAATGGTTGAGAGTTTTTGAGTTTGACTGATCAAAATGGTAATGGAGTGGGTAGAAGTGAAAAACCTTTATCGAGGGTGTCGTGAATTTGCTAGGAGGTATAATTTCCGGTGAAGGGAAACAGAGTTTACTTCACTAGATTTTACAACGGTCATATTGTGTATTACTCATTGGATACGCGCAAATTCCATTTCGGGGTAGGGGACTCATCTCCACTTTTGCTGGTTCGAGACAAGCCTTAAGTTTAATTCTTGAGTCTTGACTACGTTGAGCAGCTTTAATGGTGCATTACATATGTTAAATTTTGTGCATGGTTATTCTTTTATCTTCATCCTCGGAGAATTAATAATACATTATTAACGGAAGATGATATTTTGTTATGATTAAGCACATAAAAATTGGAGTACAAATGAATGAGAAGTGGCCATTTTATCTATATCCTCAGAGAATGACTCAAGGCCCTGCTTTTACAATGATCGTTTCTCTTCGTTTCTTGATTAAAATAGTCTTTCAAAATTGAGGAGGAGGAAGCAGCCATTTGGAAGCCTGAATGAATTCGAGTGACAAAAATGGATTGGCATCCGCCGGAGAAAGCTTCTTGGCCCAACCAAGCCGCTTATCTGGATGTGCTCCCGGTCCCTTACTACCGAATTCTCCGAAGAAGACCGTTCTGCAATTAAGCTCATCAGTTAATAAACTATCATTTTCAATCATCATCATTCATCCATTTTACTGTAAGATTCTGTTCTTCTAAGATCATGATATCATGGTGCTTACTTTTGGGTTTCAGGGCGCTTGTTGTCAGACCATCCTTCGGGATGAACGGCATCGCTCATGTCGGTGAAAGCATAGACGACTTTTGCGTAAGGCATCCACGATCTTCCTAAGTAAGAGGTGCTGCCGGTGCCGGTAATGGTGCAGTGAATGAATGAATATGCGGTGTCTTCTTGGCCGTTGTGTCTTGCCTGCGCGGTAATCCATCCCTGATTGTCCCCTGGTATCACGTGAATCTCCGTGTTCTGCATGTACGTCAGATTCTTAGTAAAAAAAGAAACAACTTTACTTGTAGATATTGATCACGTATGGTAAATACTGATTACCAAATATATGGTTTTTCCATTGCCAAAAATGAAATCCACGGTTCCTTCAATGTAGCAATCTTTGAAAAGATGCATTCCCTTGTCATCACAAACGGTGTCTTGAAATCCGTAGAATTTGCAGTTATAGAACACCGATTTATCACCGGATATTCTTATTGCCTCCGCCTGGCCACCGTGCAGCTGTCCAGTCGGTCTCGGGGCCGAATTCTATAAATGTCAACAATTTGTAGTTGATTAGAATCATATTTCTAAGTATATACTTTGTGTAATCAAAAGGGAAATGTACTATGGTTAGTGATGAAATTGGGAAATGGGAACCCTAGGCCTAAAATAATATTTCCACGATAGGATAAACTAGTCAATCTTGAACAATCCCTGAATCAAGTTCAACTCGATTTTTTTAAGTTGATCAAGCCAATAAAACGTTGACAAAGAATTTATTGAAAATAATGAGATCTGTGATGAATTTGAAACTTGACTCCCTTTATTTTTTTTCAATTATGACACAATTTTCATTTGCATCTACTCACCTAATTGTGGCCACCTTTCATCAATAATAAATTTTGATGATTTCGCACACACATTACCATGAAGCCAAATTATATATGGATATTAAACAAAATACTTACCGCTAACTTGAGATTGGCGCCGACGAAGTAGTCGGATTCAACAATAAGTGAAGCGCTATCGACGGTACCGTACTCCTTGGCGGTCCCGTGAAAAACAATAACCGGCATGGCATTGGGGTTTCCATACAGAGTGATGAAGGGTTTGTTCGCCGGAATGGTGACTTTCTCGGTGTAGTTTCCGGGCCCGAGCTTGATAACAACGCGGTTCTGATTCCCTTCAGGGATGCTCTTGATGGCCTCCGTCAAGGTTTTGAAATCGCCGCCGCCGCCCGCCTTCACGTTGATGATTTTGGGCGGCGCCGCCTCAGCCTTCTCCAGGGCCGGGTCCAGGGTCCCTTTCCGTGCCGATATCGGTTTTACCACTTTGTTGAACCAGGCGCTGAGCTGGGATTTGTCGGCCGGTGCGGTTTCTTGAGCATTAACTGCACATTGCAGGAAGAGAATTGCAGAGAAAACGACGGTTTTCAGGATGAAAAATCTGGCCATTTTTCCCAGAAACAAAATTTATTTCTTGTTTTTGGGAATCTGGATCTTTTGCTAATTCATGCAATCGTGATGAATATGTAATCGGGATGATTTCCCTCTATTAGTAAGTCAATTCACGTGGGAAAAGTCAGAGGAGTGGATGAACATGCGGAAAAGATAATTCATTCCACAGAATGTTTTTTTTTCATTTCTGGAAATTGACGAAATTAGGAAAATACGACCATTTTTCCTATTATTATGCGGTCTAATGTACATATTAATCATAGAAATACGACCGTCCAAATTTTTGTTTGGTATTCGGTATTACTCTCCCAATACCAGCTGTCACGGGGCACCTAGTTGAGCGGTTGCCCCGAGCACTCAGTTGTGCCTAAAGGCCACAACTACCGTCTTACGAACTCCGTCCGTCGCACTCGCCCCGGAATTACCCGGGCGTTTAGAGGGACGGAGACCCTAGCGGAGCGGACGCTAGAGGTTTTCCCGAGAGTTTAGCCACACTTCTGGAATTGCAATCTAAAGGCCAAGAAAGGCAACACAACGCTTGGCGAACAAAGTTCGTTTTCAATTAGAATGCGAAAAACGGGTAGGGTATAAAAATGTCAATATACTTTTTTTTAAAAATAATGTCAATATTCTAACTAAATATATGTGTTTTTAAAAACAAATCATAATTTCCGGGGAATTAGCTTGATGGGAAGTCCCTTTGTAGGGTAAGGCATGCCTCCACGTTCAATACCCTCGTTGGGGCACTTTTCTTCCCACTGGTAATTAGTTACCATATGATGAAGAACCAGTAATATTTGAATCCGGGCGAATTCTGACCCGGGACAAACCCGAGGACCCGCTCCAAAAGCTACGTATGAATATGGAGGAATTGGCGCAGAAGAATTGGTAAACCGGGTCGGATCAAACTTCTCTGGATCCTTGAATATATTCTCGTTCATGTGTGAGCTAGGGGCAGCCCACAGTAACTGCAAAAAAGAAAAGAAAATTATTACCACTGTCATTTTAATATAAACTCATCCATGCAATACATTCAATCTGTGATTATAATTAAAGTTGTATTTTAAAAAATTTAATGGTGTATATAACCAATTTTGAATATCATATAAAATAAAATAAAACAAGTGAAATATTACCTGCCATCCTTTGGGTATAACAAAATCCCCAAATGGAATGTCTCTCTCAGCGATTCTAAAGGTTCCAGTAACAGGCGGAATCAACCTCATAACTTCTTGAGCAAATCTCCATGTATACTTCATCATTTGTATTTCACTCCATCTAATTTCTCCTCCATTGCCATTTTTTACCTTATTAGCAACTTCTTCATGTTCTGTTACATTTCAAATGACCATTAGCAACTAAGTTTTTTTGAGTAATAACACATTATAAATTGGAAAATTCTACCGCTCATAAAAGTTATGGATAATCAAACACAGTAAAAGTTATGAACGGTGCAATTATAGTCGGGGGACGGAGGAAGTACTGACCTTGAAGAACCTTGTTGTAGATGTCACTGTCTCTTCCAAGTTGCCTCATGCAAAACGTTACAACAGTCGAAGTAGTCTCATGGCTGGCAATCATTAGGGAGACCACATTGTCGAGAATCTCTTCTTCTGTAAAACCTTCACTCACAAACTTAGAGATTACATCTTCACCGGAGCCAAGTTCTCCGGCTGCAAACGCTTGCTTCTTCCGCTCGACGATCACTGAAAAGTATTCCGAGATATTGGCCCGAGCCTTGATCGCTTTGGCAAAGGCAGTTCCGGGGAAGTTTAACGGAAGAGACCACGTTCCGTTCAAAACCAGAGTATAACTCTTCATCAACTCTTCTAGTTCTGTTTCTCTACTTAACCCAAAGAGTAGAGAACAGGTGAGTTTGAAAGTCAGCTTCTTCATTAGTGGTGCAACACATGCCGAATCTCTTCCTCTAAGCTCCTGCAATTGATAATTCCCATCATCAATTAACATATATATCCTAGTTGTATTTGCACATAATATTTTTTACTGTCTCCGTGTTTCACTGCTACATACTCCCTCCGTCCCCCAAAGGTTGTCCTAGTTGTTCAGTCAAACATTTTTATACCATGTTTGACCATTAATAACTTTCATTATACTTAATATTAGAGTAAATAATTTTGATTTTTAAAAAGTACATCATACGAGGATTCTAACGATATCTCATGTGAAAATATATCATTTATATATTATAAGTTATTAATGGTCAAACATGGTGTGAAAAAATTTTACTATTTCAGTAGGACATTTATAAGGGGACGGAGGGAGTATATTATCATTATATAAAAATTAAACTACATAACTAAATTCAACAATGCTTAGATATGATAATATTTTTGTTTATACATATATATATATATATTAATTTGGTCAAATTTAGCATGTTTGACTGAAAAAAAATTTATGTGCATAAATAGCTGGTACATGAATTATATAGTGGCATAGTTTGCTAGAGCTTATTTGAAATATAAAAGGCCCTATTTGTTATAGCTTATTTCTTGCTGCACTGAACTGAAGTGAAAATTCATGTATCGAAAAATGGAATCAGCATGACTAAATTAACCTGAATTTCATAAAATTACACTTTTACTGAATTGAACTGAACTGAACTGAATTGAACTGAAGCTATAATAAACATGGACTTTTTCAAGGCATATTTTAAACGAGAAAAAAGGATTACATGGATTTTTCTAATTTAAACTATTCAATTTGGTAAAATAGGGGTGAGGGAATCTATTGTATAATGATATACCTGGAGTAGTTCTTCCTGAATCAAGAGACTCATCACATTGACATGTCGTTGGATGCTGTCTGGTTTAAGTAAGCTCGCGATAGCCCCTCTTATGGGCTTATGAGCAGGCCCGGACAGTGCTGAGAGACTCCTCTTTCCGATCACCCGCAGTGCCGCCGGAGGGAGGTGGTTGAGGAGCCCATTATCGCCTCCGCCGAGTATGAACCAGTTACCTGCCGAACCAGTCATCACCACCGTGTTGGCGCCGATGAGGGAGGTCTTGAACACCGGCCCATACTTGCTCTGGCGTGCCTTGATCCACTCGTTGACCTTGTCTCGCTTCACGGCTCCGGCGTAGCTTATGGTTTCTCCGATGAGGGGAAATCCCAGGCTTCCCGGGGGAAGCTGTTTTTTACAATGTAGCTGAAGAATGTGTTTGAAGAAATAGCCTCCAAAAAGGGCTATAATGGTTGCTACAAACCAGTGCCATCTGCATAAATTGATCAAGATGTCTATGAAATTTAGAATGATTTCCATTCTTGTAATTCAATTCTTCTGCTAATAACATTGATCGTTTAAATAGCACTTTGACTGTAATTTTAGAACTTGCTTCAAAACCAATTTTGAAATGTTTGGACGTCACAAGTTTTTTAGTGAACTTTACTTTTTTCGTCTTTTCATTTTGATTAAGACATGCAAAACTTATATTTGAAACCCATTTTATTTACACAGTGCCAAATGGAGGCCAATCAGCTAGCCCTGTGAATTTAAAGTATTGTTTGTAACTCACTATATAGTTAGATACTCAAATGAAACGGCATGTTATTGTTATTGTGTAATTTAGAATATTTTCCACTATAATTCATTCTCTTGACAGGGGCCGGTCTGTTATAGTATTTTCCAAACTCATGTGGAATTTGGGTGAATATCTTCGTATAGTATTCGTGATCATCCTCGGATAGTAGTAATATATTGCAGAGTTGGACGCTGATAATTTCAAATGGCACAATTTATATTTTTCAAAATTTTCATTTTTCAATATTTTTATCTGTTTATGCCAATCTAGATGTGATGGTTAAACAAGTTGCCCAGAACAACATACTCTTAGTTTGATGGCGAGTGGCGAGTGAACTTTGGACTCTGTATTTTTTTCAATAGGGACTATTTTAATTTCTCTCTAAATAACTAAATTGTGACGGCAGATGCCAAGACAAAGCACTAATTAGTAGTTCCACTTAATTAGTAGTTCCAAAGCACTAAAGAAGCTAAAATGATGTTTTGCAATGTAAATTCACCGAACTAACTTGTACGGGTTGATACACTTTGGAATTGCTAACTAGTCTCAAACACTTTGTATACAAGAAGTTTTTCTTCCACTTTGTAAAGGTTTTCTTGTTCAATTGGTAAACTAAAATATGCTAAAGACTCTAAGTTATTTAGAGTATAGGGAGATAAATAAATTTCCTTCGGTTTTAATTAATTTATTTTTTTAAACGTGGATATGAATAATAGAGGTAGTGACAAAAGCATTTGAGTTGATTTTTTTAAACAATTTCATTATGACCTTGTTAAAGTAATATATTTCTTGACCATGATAATAGGTTCACAAAGCCTCATATAATATCATATGATAAATGTTAGATATTAGACTATCTCATCACAAATATCATCAACAATGATATCTTACACAAGGTCAATATAAACAAAGGTAACATCGATTAATAATCATTGAAAATAAGGAAAACGTCAACATGTAAATTCACAACATCAATTACACTATAATCAACATCAATTACCTAACATTTAGGCTACCTCACGGGGTGTGCAACCGGTCTGGACCGGACCGGACCGGACCGGAACCGGATTGGACCGGGACCGGAATGTCCAAAATCCTTGGACCGAAGACCGGACCGGTTATTTAACATTTGGGACCGGGACCGGACCGGAATTATTCCGGTCCAGACCGGTTGGACCGGATTAATCATAACATAATTATTTCATCTTTATTTTAATAGCATAAATTAAACTTAGGTAAGTTGTAAATATTATAGTAAGTGATATCTAAATATAATATCCACATCATTCATTTCCAACTTACCGTACTTATCCAATTTTTCAAATTTTGAATTCTAAATATATAAAAATATTTTATCATCAATGTCAACGATATTAAATAATAAATAATAAATTGAAAATTTATTTCAATACATAAAATTAGAATATAAACTTACCTAAAATAAACTCTTAACATTTAATGTAATGACATTTACTATAATTAATATATAAATATAATTTAAAATTATATTAAATACAAAATTCCGGTCCATCCGGTCCGGACCGGAAAAATTTCGGTCTTAGACCGGACCGGACCGGACCCGGAATTATGAAAAAACAAGGACCGGAGACCGGACCGGAATGCTATATATCCGGTTCCGGTCCACTATTTTCCGGTCCGGTCCGGTCCATTTTTCCGGTCCGGACCGGTTCATGCACAGCCCTAACCTCACCGGAGACATTCTCATGAGAAAATCTCCGGAGAGACAGTTGATGTTTATTTGATTTTATGCTTAAGTATGTTGTGCATTTATGTGTTGAATTTCACCTTGTTTTCAAAAAATTTCAAGTAATGTTGCCTTTGTTTATATTGACCTTGTTCATTTTTTATGAGATTTTGTGTAATAGGTTTTGTTCTATTTAGGCCTAAAAAATAGTTTGCGTATTTTTTTAGTCCAGCATTTTTTAAAAGAAAATCTTTTTTTGCATCACCAGTTTGATTAGGTTTGGCGTATGAATCCTTTCCTTTAAGAAAAAAGATTGTATGCAATTTTCACCAAAATATTATATTCAAAAATCCGATAAAGCTTAAGTTTTTGCAAGTTACCATACAAACGGCATGATAGTTAAGGCACTCGTTGTGGTACGCCATGGCATTAAGCATTTTTTCACGATTGTCTTAACATTGCCTTATAAATATGGCAAATATTTGCCTTAAAGTAACGCTATGGCGTTGCCTTAGCACATTAAATCTCGCCTTATACCCATTAATCTACTTGGACATGGAATTTAAAAAAATAAAATATTATTTTGTAAATATAAGATAAAATGCGGGAAGTTAAAGAAAGAAAATAAAGGGTTTTCACGAATCTAAAATTGAAGGGTTTCTTTTCAATCTTCGTCCGACCACCTTGGACTGTAATCATATACGAGTTTTTACTTTGAATTTTTATCACATATAGCTCTTGTCTTGAGCTTTTAAAAAAAATTATATTTATTTTTAAAGCGAGTGCTACATCGCTGTGGCATTAAGGCGCTCGTTGGCAAAACGCCTTAAAATCGTGCCTTAACTACCTTGCAAACGGCACCGTTCCGAGGAAATCGCGGCCGCATTGCTCAAAAAAGCCGACTTTATAAAAGCCGTATACATCAAATTCAGCCCTCTTCCTCAGTTAGCGTCGCAAGACGGTCCCCAATTCTGGCGCCGGGATATTATTAGCTCACAGACTCCGCTGATCTCGAAGGTCAGGGTTTCCGGAGGAAGTCCTCGATTTCGTCGGATAGGTAATTTCCGTTTCCTTTTCAATAATCGTTTAGGGTTTTTACTGGAATAAATTCATATAGCTACGCGCTTATCGGATTCATAAGCATAGGAATAGGCCTGACGAAAAACGCTTATAGCCATGTCTGTGACGGCCGGGGTTAGTGATACGGTGATTGCCGTTAGGGATAAGCTCAGGGGTAGAATCGGGCAGACGAAAGTCAAGAGGTACTGGCCCGGAAAAGCTCCCGAGTGGGCAGATGATAATGAAGAAGAGGGCGATATTCGAATGTCCAGGGTTTCTGCTGCTTTCCCTGCGCAGGAGGCATCGGTTTATGACCCTGCTGTGAAAGATGACCCTAGGCTGCGCCGTTTGGCCGAGAGTAGGATCAATCGGGATGAGGTCAGGGCGGATCTTAGGCGTATTCGCCAAGCTGAGATTGTGTCAGCTACCGAGGAGGAGGAGAGTAGAGGGGGTGATATGAACGAAGTGGATGAGGATGATGAAGATGCAGTGGAAGCACAGAGGAGGAGGATCAAGGAAAAGGCGCGTTTGAGGGAGCAGGCGGAACTTCCATTGGAGGAGGAGGAAGAGGAGGAAGAGAAGGAGGAAGAAGAGGAAGAGTCAGAGTATGAGACAGAATCTGATGAGGAGGAAGGTGGCATTGTGATGTCCAAGCCAGTTTTTGTCCATAAACAGGAGAGGGAAACTATAGCTGAGCGTGAAAGGGTTGAGGCTGAAGAGAGAGCTCTTTTGGAGATGGTTAAGAGGAAAATGGAAGAGAGGAAAGTTGAGTCTAAGCAGCTTGTGGTTGACATAATTCGCGATGACACCGAGATTATTAAGAGCCACATGGAGTCTGAGGCTGATGTGGCTGATGTTGATACTGATGATGATATCAATGAGGCGGAGGAATATGAGACTTGGAAGAGTAGGGAGATTGCAAGGATTAAGAGGGAAAGGGAAGACAGGGAGACGGTGTTGAAGGAGAAGGAAGAGATTGAGAAAGTTAGGAACATGACAGAAGAGGAAAGGAGGGAATGGGAGAGGAAAAATCCCAAACCTGCTCAGTCTTCAAAGAGGAAGTGGTCTTTCATGCAGAAATACTACCACAAGGGTGCTTTCTTCCAAGATGATCCTGATGATCCTATTGGAACTGCTCATTCGGACAATATTTATCACCGTGATTTCTCTGCTCCAACTGGAGAGGACAAGATGGACAAAACTATATTACCTAAAGTCATGCAAGTCAAGCACTTTGGTAGGAGTGGACGGACCAAATGGACTCATCTTGTCAATGAGGACACAACAGATTGGAATGCTCCGTACGTACTTCTTCCTCTCAGTTCTTGTATTTTCTTTAACTGTCATTTGAACCTCTGTGTGAAGTAGACTGTTAGAATATGATTACCTGAATCAGCAATTCCATTGCTTATGGTTTGCTATATATTCTCTGCATTACTTGTTTTTGGTCATGATTTGCTCTGTTGTTGCTGAGAAAAATGGCTTGCAGCAATTCCATTGCTTATGGTTTGCTATATATTCTCTGCATTACTTGTTTTTGGTCATGATTTACTCTGTTGTTGCTGAGAAAAATGGCTTGCAGCAATTCCATTATTTGTGGTTTGCTACATATTCTCTGCATTACTTGTTTTTGTCATAATTGGCTCTGTTCTTGCTGAGAAAAATGGCTTGCAGCAATTCCATTATTTGTGGTTTGCTACATATTCTCTGCATTACTTGTTTTTGTCATAATTGGCTCTGTTCTTGCTGAGAAAAATGGCTTGCAGCAATTCCATTATTTGTGGTTTGCTACATATTCTCTGCATTACTTGTTTTTGTCATAATTGGCTCTGTTCTTGCTGAGAAAAATGACTTAGTAACTTCTCAACCTTCCACTTTTCATGTCTATGATTGTAGTATAAAATCTGCCCGTCTCATTCACCAGTTTGGTTTTTGATCATTTTTTTTTGCCCTTGGGCCTTAGCAAAAGATTAGGCAATGTTACAAACATGCAATACCCACATCTTTTCATATTAGTCTTTATAGGTACTTGTACTGTATATCTGAAAAGTTGATAGTGTCTGGATTGAAGGTCTTAGTGGCCCATCTTTAGACTTCAAACAACAGTGTGGGTGCCCATCTTCTTTTGCTGCTTGTTTTAGTTGCTTGTATGTTGAATCCCTGCTATGGTCTTTCTTATCTTGAAACTATGTTAGATGAGAGGGATAACCTTGCCTTTAGATTCTGATGCTAGCAAGAGGACAGTGGAATATTGGGATTTTATGGTCTTTTAATGTTCGGGTGTTGAACTGAATATATTTATTTTTTCTACGCTGTTGAAATTGTCCTAACTTAACGTTATATTTTCTTCTGCAGGTGGACTTACAGTGATACACTCAGAACGAAATATGATTCAAAGATGGCTGGGATGAAACCTATAGAAAAACCCAAGGGAAGTAAGAAGTTGAAGTTGGAGGATTGGGAGAAACGTTGAGAATTGCAAATTTAGATGTTTTCTTCTAAATCAACTTAAAAACATGTTTGGTGAATTTTATTACTAGTAGTAAATTAGTAATTAGTCTCTGTCCACTTGAAAGAACCTGGAGGTTTGAGATGATGGTATTGTACTGATGCTGAACTGCTGAAATCTGTTTTACTTCCTTTTGTTGCCATTCATGTAATATATGTTTTTACTCTAAACACATCTTTTCAGAAGTCGATTAAAATCCTTCATCTTAGATGTGGCAGTATTGGATAAAAATAATTCGTTTGGTCAGTTTGGACATGCGGATGATATGATCAATCAAGAACATTTGGAAATTAAAGGTAAAAGTTACAAATCGTTCTTATAAATTGATAGAGTGTTTTATGTCAGGTTTTTTTCCTGAGAAAATCTCCGGTGAGACCTGTCCTTGTGGAGACCAAGGGCCAAAGGCATCCTACAAAACTAGCAACATAAAAACGGGGGTCAAGATGTAATTACAAAAAACTCGGTGTCATTTCATAATTAAACAGAGCTCAGAGACCTGCTCTGCAAATTCAAGATCAAGCAGCACAAAATATCATGCAAAAACATAAAAGAATCAGGAAACGTAAAAGATCATGCAAAGAATATAAAAACTCAGGCAAAACACAAACAAAATCAGGCAACATAAAAATCATGCAAAGATCATAAAAACCCAGGCAAAACAAACAAAAAGATCAGGCAAAATAAAAGATCATGCAAAGAACATAACAACTCAAGCAAACACATATAAGGATCAAGCAGCATAAAAAATCATGCAACATTATAAAAAAGATCAGGCGACCTAAAACATCATGCAAAGATCATAAAAACTCAGGCAAAAACAAAAACAAAAAATTAGGCAACATAAAACATTATCCAAAGATCATAACAACTCAGGCAAAAAACAAAAACAATCAGGCAAACATAAAACATCATGCAAAGATCATAAAAACTCAGGCAAAATAACAGATCATGCAAGGAACATAAAAACTCAAGAAAACACATATTAGAATCAAGCAGCATAAACAAATCATGCAACAACATCAAAAGATCAGGCAACAGAATCAAAAAGCTTTTCATAAGCACAAATAATCAAGTAACATGCCTAATTGCTTTCTGCTATTCTTAGCCTCGTCCATGACCAAGTTCATGTACTCATCAAACCCAATTAGTCTTCGCCATAGTTTCGTTTCTGGCGAAATTTGGCTGGAATGCGACTATGCGAGAGTAGATGATCAGATGGAGGAGGTTGAAAGTGCTTCTGTCCTCCACCATGCGACCTTGCTTCTGTCCTCCACCATGCGACCTTGCTTCATCCCCAACGACGACGACGACACCGAGCCGAGCAACTCCATCGTGATAAAATCGTCGCCGTCTAGTCGAACACGGAATCAAAAGGGCAGAAGGGCAGATGAAGAGGGTTTGGGAATGAACCGGGAAGGTCGTTGGTGGAGGAACGGATCTGAAGAGTGAATCGCAACGCTAGGAAGGAGATATTGGGAGAAATTTGGGGGAAATAAATTACTTTTGCAATTCAGTCCCTAAATTCAGCCGTGTTTTTCAGTTTGCACTCATATATTTTGAAAATGTTATATAGTCCCTGGTCTCAATTGAGAATTAGTATTTTTTCTTTCTACTCCAAAAGCATTCTTATAAAATAGTTGTGCTAAATGTCTCACCGCCTGATTCAATCTCTCGTCTAACCATAACCTTAACATGTTTTCGGTTCAACTTAATTTTATCATAAAACAACCCTCTACAAAGCTTAGAGCATCTCTAAGACTCTAACCCTACATTCACTTTAAGCAAAGTCCATAAACATGTCACACTAAGTGACTTTTTAACTCAAAATATTCTCCAATGCAAATGTCAAGTATGAGCCTCAATATGATGTGACAAACTTTTTAATTGAAGGTGCCATATAGATTTTCATTATTGAGAGCATTGAGTAAAATCCGCATCTATTTGTCAACTTTTGATTGAGCGTCAATATGATATAGATTTGAAAGATGTGATTGATTTTATTTTTTAAACTTTACTCTCCAATGTACAAGCGTCACTTTTTACAATGTTGATGTGATTAGGAAAGTAAATATAATTTTGGTAAACAAACTAATTGCAGTATTAATGTCAAAAGGAAAGTGAAAACAAATTTGGTAAACAGACCTCAACATGAGCGTCAATATATTGAAAGCCTATTTGACACTCTCACTCCACATGTACATCTACATCAAGCTGACGTCTTAATTGATTGTTGCATTAGAGATACATTTTTATCTCTTTATACCAATCAATCCTACGTGTTAATCAATATTTTCAACATTGATAGTTGCATTAGAGATGCTCTAACACTTATCATTGTTTACCAGTACTCAAATGTCATTATAGTGAGAACTAAAAAATTCTTCTTTGAGACTTTCGCTACGTGGAAGATAAAATATGTATCAAATACTATAAACTATAGAAAATAGACGTGTACTTATATAAAATACGCAATATGGGTCCACTTGTGTATATAGCACTCTTTGCTCAATATTGATAATGTGGTGGAGTTCGTGTTTTTAGTAGTATTCTTTTTATAATTATATTATTTTTTATCACTCATTTAAAAAATATATATATATATATATAACACGATAGTATTGGATTTATAATACCAATATCCATGATCTAGAATTTCGTTATCTTAACAAAAAATATTAAATTAAATTAAAATTTCTACTTTATTTCCTTACTCTTGTTTTTAACAATCAAAAATTTTCATTCCTCAATTCCTCCATTGACACCACTAACTTCTAGCCACATTTCCATCGTTTAGTCCCTTTTTTTTAATAATAATTGTAACACACATATTTCTTGATGAATTGAAATAAATAATTAAATTGAACTGAAATAATTTTAAAAATTATCATATAGTTTTGTAATTGTAATAAAAAAGTAATTTTAATTAAAAAATTATTGTCTAAACGGAACTTAGATAAAAAATATTAATATATTTATTTGAACTGAAAAAATTTAAATACATTAAACTAATACATGAAAAGATCTTGCAAAAAGTCAAAGGATTTTTTTTTTGGGTTTTGAAAAACAAAAAATAAAAGAGAGGAGTTTCCTTGCAATAATATTACAAAAATATTTCCATAAAAAAATACAAAATTACAATATACTTGCAATATACTTCTATCATCAAAATAGAATTCAAATCAAGTAAGTCTATAGTCAAAGTACAATTTATCTCATTCCTCCTCTCGCCTAATTGGGGACTTCCGCCTGGCTTATGAAGTTCTGTGTGTTGTGGCTGTCGGAAACGAATTCTCATGCTTCTATACGGACTTGAGGTTCTCAGAGAAAGGCTACGATAGAGCCTAGGGTTCTATCACCGATGGCATCCAAACAAGAAAGCGGCGGAGATTCCGACAACCCTTCTTCCTCGTATGCCTCATTCGAGCTGATCAATACTTTTTTTTCTGACTGTTTGATTGTTACTGAATTTTGGCAACATTGGATCCTTCATTCAGGCTGAACAAAGTTTACAAGGATCCGGACGACGGGCAGCAGCGCTTCCTGCTCGAACTGGAATTCGTTCAGTGCCTCGCTAATCCCACCTACATCCACTGTAAGTTGTTTTGTGTTTCTAGCTCGATTTCATACTGGCAGTTCTTTTTATGGTTATTGGAAATAGGGATTGAAAAGTGAGAGCCCTGTTTAATTTGTCTAGAAAATTGTTGGTTTGTTTGTTTATTTAATAAATGACAAATTCGTGTGTGTTTTGTAATGATTTATTTGATTGTATGGTATAGATTTGGCTCAGAATCGATACTTTGAGGATGAGGCTTTCATTGGGTATTTGAAATACCTCCAGTATTGGCAGCGTCCTGAGTATGTTAAGTTTATAATGTGAGTGCAGCTCTCTTGTCAATAACCTACTCGCGCCTCTGCCCTGTGTTATTTTTTTCTGATATTTGATTAATTTCAGGTATCCACATTGCCTGTACTTTCTGGAGCTTCTCCAAAATGCCAACTTCAGGAATGCCATGGCTCATCCGGCAAATAAGGTCTGAACCATTGGACTCCTGTGTTGTTACTTGGGGAGTCATTTGGACCGAATGAATTTAGTGTGTTTGAATGTGTTTATGAAGTTTCCATTCATCTGATTTGATTGAAAAGACTCTAATTGTCTTTCCATCAATTATCGTAGTTAAGATTTGAGGTGATAAACTGAATATGGTAAAGTGCAAAATTGATCATGGTATTTCATCTTTAAATTCTTGCTTGTCTACATTTAAATGCAGTTTAGGTCAAACAGATGCAGTTTGGAACTGAACGTACAAAAGATTTGATTCAATATCGAATGAAGTAGAAAATTGTTAAGATAACTCCATTTTGTCTTATACATATATTGTTGTGGCATGTTTTTAGTCATTGAATACTTGGAATGAAAATAGGTCTTGGTTTGATGTTTTTCTTCGAAATTATAGGAATTGGCACACAGGCAGCAATTCTTTTTCTGGAAAAATTACCGAAACAATCGCTTGAAGCATATTGTGCCTAGGCCTCTTCCTGAACCAAGTGTAGCACCTCCATCTTCTGTTGTAGCTCCACCTCCTCTTCCTCCTCCTCCTGCTTTATCTGGTCCTCTTCATGGTCCTGGACATGTTCACTCTCCTGCCATTTCAGCACAATATGGCATGCATTCTGGATCCAGTGTCCCGAAGAATGACCCAAGGAGTAGTGGGATTGACAGGAGGAAGCGGAAGTAATTTTCCCCCCTTTTCGATTATTATCAGTTTCCACAGCTCTTACTTCATAGGAACATAGCTTACAATAATTGTTCTTTTATTCTTTTACTCTACAGGAAAGATGGATGAGGCCTATTTTACTTCTCATTATTGCAACCGAGCTGTAAGGTAATAACTACACTTCCACTGTGTGACACTGAGGATTTATGTATCAGCAGTTCCCTTTTGTTACCAATTTGATGCATAATTTTTAATACTCTGTGTGACATTGTAGGCATTAGTGGTTTATGTTATCGTATATGCAAACATGACATTCTCGTTCTTATAGCATGAAGAGGGTTGAAAATCTCTTTCTAATTGGTCCTCACATAGATCTGAGTGTAAATTTGTTGTAATCATTATATGTCCCTTCATGAATGAACATGCAAATTTCATTTCGTTTTACTGGATAGTAGGTGTTTGACATTATCAAAGAGAGAATATGATTGACAAGATGAAATTTAGTTCATCCATTTGTTTTAATTCTGTCAAGTGACTTGCATATTACACAACAGAATCCATGAGTAGAAGAGAAAAGTTTCAACTGAATAGTTTGCCAGTAGCTTTGACCTTAAGAGCTGTTTACCTTTAATTGAATGATCACTCTTTTCTTATCTTTGTACCTTTCAAAATTATGGAGTTATGTTTATCTTGGCTAGGTGAACAGCAAGTTTTTCAGTCAGAGGGAAGTTGTGATGCAGTCAGAATTGATTCTCACCGCTTATAAGATCAAGATAGTCATGAAAGTTGTACGACTAGTTGTTACTGTTTAGTTAAGAGTATGTTTCCCTTACATTGTTTGAAAGTAAGCGGCTTGTGCGTCTCTGTCTAGCAACAATGTCTGATAGTCGTTATGAGGTTTACATCATTATGTATGTAAATGTTACTTGTTTGTATAATTTACTTTATGGATGAAAACGTTTACTCCGCATTTTTTGATACCATGCTCAGTGACCGTGTTCTTTAGCTGGTAGTATACCGAATGCAACAAGAATTATACATAGAAGTGATAAAGAAAAAGTAATTGTATAATAGGAAGTTAGACCTAACTGAAAATTATAATGATAAGACAATTTTTTTCAAAAACAACTATAGTCTTTACTTAAATACAAATTCTCGTTTGAAACATGTCTTCATGGAGACCAAGGATTATATAGTAGATAAGATAATTATTGGGCCAGTTTACAAAACACGCAAATATATAGGGATCAAATTGCAAGAAGAGTTTATTTACCCCATTTTTCTTTCTTCCCTTCAGCAACTTCTGACGCAGATCGATGCCGGAACATCGCAACCGATACAAATGTTTAATCTAGTCCTTCCCCGTACAATTTGCCATGAACCCATCATCAATCCAATGAAATTGAAGAAATCAATGACGAGATTTGGAATGCAGAAAACTCCCAGACAAACCAATCTTTCCCGGTAGTTGACCGGCCGTTTCGAGACAATGACTGTGCCAGATCTATCTCCTTGACCTTTTATTGATTACGTTGATTTTTTTATTTTTACTTTTATCTTTTAAAATTTGATCTTTTTGATTTTTTTCTTCGATCTTTTTCAGTCTGATATTTTTCATTTTTCTTTGATCTTTTGTTTTTTTTTTCTTTGAGCTTTTTCTGTTTGATTTTTTTATTTTTCTTTGATTTTTTTTCTGTTTGATTTTTTCTTTAATCCTTTTTAGTTATACACGATATGGTCGTTTATGGTATGACATTCCAACTTTAGTAATATGGTGCTTTTAATCTATTCTAATTTCTAACTCATAATTCAAGATACACACCTAAAATATGTAATTGCACGTCCATAATCAAGTAGAAGATAAGATTTTGTATGATGATAGTTTGTTCTTAAATCTTAACGGTTGGCTAGTGAAATATAATTGTAATGGATTGGAACGGGGAAATTCAAGAAATATGATTTCAAGCATTAAACTTTTGAAATATAGTCAAACCTGTTAAACTAATTGCTAGTTGTCAATTCCGGAGTACAATTTTACAATGTGTAATAAAAGTATGAGATTTTTCTACACAAAGATAAGACTGGGAAATTTAAATTTAAATTTTCCTATAAATATAATTTTGAAATTAAAGAGAATGACATAAAAAGTAGGAAGTAAATATTCAATTGGTTAGGAAACTTAAATTAATTAAAGAAAATTCTCATACCCAGGAAAGAGTTGGTCTCTTGGGTGACCGTCAATATATAATGACCAGATTAAATTGCAAATAGGATATAAGTTAAAAAAATATGGAGGGACCAATTTGCAATTTCAAAAAAAATTAAAAATCACGCGCTACAGTGTCAAGCCAAGCGCTACAGTGTCAACTGTCAAGCCACGCGCTACAGTACCGATTTGCTACAGTGTCGAGTTGCTACAGTACAACATAAAACATAAACACTTTAACATAAAACATGAACATTTTAACTTGAAACATAAAACATGAACATTTTAACTTGAAACATAAAACATGAATATTTTAACTTGAAACATAAACATTTCTTGAAACATAAAACATGAATATTTTTTGAAACATGAACATTTTGACTTAAAACATGAACATGAACAGTTTAACTTGAAATATAAAACATAAATATTTTAACTTAAATCATGGACGTTTTAACGTGAAACATGAACACTTTAACTTGAAACATGAACATTTTAACTTGAAACATAAAACATAAATATTTTAACTTAAAACATAAAACATGAACACTTTAACTTGAAACATAAACATTTTAACTTGAAACATAAAATATGAACATTTCTTGAAACATAAAACATGAATATTTTTTGAAACATGAACATTTTGACTTAAAACATGAACATGAACATTTTAACTTGAAATATAAAACATAAATATTTTAACTTAAACATAAAACATGGACGTTTTAACGTGAAACATGAACATTTTAACTTGAAACATAAACATTTTAACTTGAAAATTGGAAATTGGTCCTCCTTAATTTTCTTTATTGCACTATTTATAATTTACTTCTATATTTGCAGTAAATACCACGGTCACTCACTCCCAACACTTTTCCCCCAGAAAATTACAAACACATTTGGTATTTTTTACATGGAATTAAACGGTGTAACAGTGACAAAACTTTCTACAAATTTGACTAACGTTGTCTTCTAGTCAGATCCACCTCATCACATCACCAACCTTAATTAAATCGGTACATTTTGGTTGGAACATATATGGTTGATTAAATTTACATTAATATTACGAGTTAATAAATTGTTATTCTCATACATTCATTGCACCTAGCCCATATTACATATAATATTACTTTGTTCTTATTTTCCTCCCCATTTTGATACACTCACAGGAAAAAAAACCATTAAGCTTATTTACTAGAGCTTATTTCTTGATGTACTGAACCGAACTGAACTGAACTGAACTGAACTGAACTGAACTGAACTGAACTGAACTGAACTGAACTGAACTGAACTGAACTGAACTGAACTGAATTGAACTGAACTGAATTAAACTGAATTGAACTGAACTGAACTGAAGTAAAAATGATGTACTGAAAAATGGAATCAGCATGACTGAATTAAACTGAATTTCATCAAGTTACATTTTCACTGAACTGAACTGAACTGAATTGAACTAAACTAAACTGAATTGAACTGAACTGATCTACAGATAAGCTCTGGTAAACATAGCTAACGAACATTATATACATTAGTAAAAAAATTACACATTTTAAGACGCATTTTAATTTCTTAATGTGTAATTTAAATGTTATAGATTTTCTATAAGAATTAAATAATCGATTCGTCATGACATTTTCATGCCGACCATTTTAAATAAACTATTTGTTATAAATTTTTAACAAAGCAAATTAAAGTTACTATAACATTTTCGTCATGGCGTTCGTCACATTTTATCTTAATAACATTGAGATTTAATCTACTAAAATAGAGAAAGTCTTGGGTGAGACCTATGCTTGTGGAGACCAAGAGCAAGGGAATGAGCATTTACTGTTTATGTTTGATCTTTTAGTCAGTTTGTTTGATCTTTCAATCAATGTCCTTGAGTATTTTTGTTTTGCCTTGATTTTTCAGTTAATTTGATCTTTCGTTCAATTTGATTGATCTTTCGTTCAATTTGATTGATCTTTCGTTCAATTTGATTGATCTTTCGGTCAATTTTCTTGATCATTTCCTTGATTAATTTCACCAACGACAAATTCAATCAAGGAAATCGGCGGGTTTAAAGCTCACCAACGACAAATTCAATCAATAGCGGTCTCATATAATCTTTGGTCTCATTTGAGACCTGCCAACAAAATTTCTGCCACATCATTTTTCCCGTCTGATAATTAAACATTTTATTGAGTAAGATTCTATACATATTTTTCTTGTACTATTTGAAAATGACTATATAATATTATGGTAATATATAAAAGGGTTTCCAAAAAAGGGATTTTGTTGGGAAGAAAATCAAGTCAAGGACATGATGTGTCAATCATGCATTGTTAGTACATTCCAACTCTGATCCTAGTCAGTGTAGTCAATGACTTTTATGGGACCCACAGCTCCCCCTTATAAACTCCATCACTTTCACATGGAGGGCATTGTAAAATCCCTTCTGACATTTCCCTTTTCACCCTTTCGATTAGCCATGAATGCACTAGCAGCCACCAACAGAAACTTCCGAAAAGCCTCTCGGATTCTGGGCCTGGATTCCAAGCTTGAGCTCAGCCTCTTGATTCCATTCAGAGAAATCAAGGTATATACGTTCATGTGTCTGTGTTTTTGGTCGGATGAGTTTTGAGTCCATTTGTTTGTGATGATGACCAGGTGGAATGCACCATCCCTAAGGATGACGGGACGTTGGCTTCGTTCATCGGATTCAGGGTGCAACATGACAACTCTCGTGGTCCGATGAAAGGAGGGATTCGGTACCATCCTGAGGTTGTTCACTTGAACGGCCACTCTCACTGCTATGTTTTCCGCTCATGGTTAATTTAGTTTTACTGTCAAGAATAGATGAAAAATGAATTATTATGAGTTAATTAGCTTAACTAGAGTTAAGTTAATAAGGACATGTGGCACAATTTGGTTTATGGAATAGAGAATGGTACTCCAAAGTGGTATAGAGGATCTGGAGCCGGATCTTGATGTTTTGTATTCTTGCACATCCCCTTAAATAAAATTGACCGAAATTTTGTGTGTCTGTGTGTGAATGTTGATGGTTTTGACGTTCATGTTTCTATTTCTAAGGTTTAGTCTTGGTTTCTCATATGTTGGGTGCACTTGTCATTAGGTTGAACCTGATGAAGTCAATGCTCTTGCTCAATTGATGACATGGAAGACAGCTGTTGCTGACATACCATATGGTGGAGCTAAGGGTGGAATCGGATGTGTTCCCAAGGACTTAACCAGAAGTGAGTTGGAACGCCTTACCCGTTGCTTCACACAAAAGTTGCACGATGTCATTGGAGTTAACACTGATGTTCCTGCCCCTGATATGGGCACTAATGCTCAGGTATATTAATATATATATACTCCTTGTTCAATTTTGTATTCAAAATCCTAACATTTGTAGTATATAAATATTTCAATGAACAGACCATGGCTTGGATGTTGGACGAGTATTCAAAGTTTCACGGATATTCACCGGCTATTGTGACTGGAAAACCCACAGTAAGTAGTACTAGTCTAGTATCAAACAACATTTTTACCATAGATATGCATAACTTTTTTTAATATCAGAACCTAGGTGGATCCCCTGGCCGTGATGCTGCTACCGGTCGTGGTGTTCTGTTTGCCACGGAGGCATTGCTTTTAGAACACGGGAAGTCAATTAAGGGCATGCGTTTCGTCATTCAGGTACCATTAACTTTAACTAATTCTTTTGATCATTCATGTATTTCCTCATAAGTTGACCTTGTTATCTTTAGGGCTTTGGAAATGTTGGATCTTGGGCAGCCAAGCTAATCCATGAGAATGGTGGAAAAGTGGTAGCCGTCAGTGATGTAACGGGAGCTCTGAAGAACCCGGAGGGCATCGACATTGCAGCATTGGTAGCACATAAAGATAACGGAGGCCTATTAACTGACTTTGATGGTGCGGATTCGATGAATCCAGATGAACTTCTCGTGTTTGACTGCGACGTTTTGATTCCTTCAGCTTTAGGTGGAGTTTTGAACAGGTACAATTCTTATTTGTTTATATTACATTTCTACTAGAAGTTCCTCTTTTTGTGTGACTGGGTGTAGAGATCATTTTAACATTTTTGTGCTAACTATTACATAATTGTTTCAGAGAAAATGCTCACCATGTGAAGGCAAAGTTCGTCATTGAAGCTGCTAACCATCCTACTGATCCCGAAGCTGATGAGGTAATATTACCAAACCTATTTTGGCATATTTCTAAATGATTAAATTTGTAAACCGGATTTAGTAATGCTTGCAGATTCTGTCCAAGAAAGGCGTTGTTATACTCCCTGACATATATGCTAATGCTGGAGGCGTCACCGTCAGCTATTTTGAATGGGTCCAGGTAATGAGTTAATTTGGGGAAATTCATTTCACTTTTCGTACACGACAGTTTGGAGGTCCTGTACAAAAATAAAAGTGAGACCCCTAATACATTAGTATAAAAATATAAAAACATTTTAAATAAAGTATAATTAACAAGATATTTTTGGGATAATGTATTTGGAGAGATGACTATGAGAAAACTTGATATAAATAAGCAAAAATTAGACCGTTTAACGATTTATTAGTTGATCATCATACTTGATATAAATAAGCAAAAATCATACTTTAAACACATTGAAAATTCATCCTTTTTTTTTTGAAAAACATTGAAAATTCATCCTAGCCATATATATATATATATATATATATATATATATATATATATTTATTTATTTATGAACGCATTAAACATTCATACGATATTATTACTATTAGTTTGATAGGCTTAATTTTAACCAAAGAATATATTTCATAGCGTACTACAATGAACTAATAGTGGATTTTAACATTCACGTCTGGTTCAACCTAGTAACTAATAGTGGATTTTAACACGTTGAACATTCATCCTAATTTGAGTCGGCTTAGATTATTTGTGACACATGCTAATCTTGTTTTGTAGAATATCCAAGGATTCATGTGGAATGAGGAGAAAGTTAATGCGGAATTGAAAAGTTACATGACTAAAGCCTTCCATAACATAAAGGATTCGTGCAAGACCCATAATTGCAACCTCCGCATGGGTGCATTTACACTTGGGGTGGACCGTGTTGCACGCTCCACTCTTACGAGGGGTTGGTAAGCATGATGGAGTCAGCCGAAGATCTTAATTAGAAACATTGTATCCTTCATTGGCTGAACAAAGTTTACAAGGATTCGGATGACGCAACTTCTCCTATTTTCTTCATGCATTTTGATGCTCCGTCGTTAAGAATTGAGATACATTCAGTTACTTCCATCAGTTTTACGATTAAATTTGGCTCAGAGTCGATAATTTGAGGATGAAGCTTTTATTGGGCATTTGAAATAACCCAGTATTTGCAAGCAAGTTAGTATGAGGAATAAAAAATATATGATTACATGCATTAAATATAAAATCTGGTCAACCTTCTTAAGTTAATTGCTACTTGCTAGCTGTCAAATCTGTTACATATAATTACATTTTGTAATTTTTCTGTATGAATAATTGAAGTTAATATTTGAAATTAAAATTTAAGATTTTCCTATAAACTAGAAAGTAAATATTTTATTAATTACTAATTCTCAATTGAGACATGTCTCCATTGAGACCAGGGACTATAACAAGTTTTGGGGTAAATATGCAAAACACGAGAGACTATAGGGGCTTGTCTGCAAAAATAGTATATTTCACCCCATTCATCTTCTTCCTCGCGATCTCCACGTTTCCAAATTCTTCCTACAGTTTCGAAACTTTCGCGTTGAAGAATCCGTCGTCGTTGATTCTTCTGTGGCTGGGTTTTTGACTCCTTCTAACTGTTCCGGCGAGAAAACAGGTGAACCTTCGTGTGTCGCGATCTTGGATCACAATTTTTCCGATCAGATCTCAGGGGCCGCCTCCTGAGTATAGCAGCCAGACTTCTCTATGGTACTAGCGTTGCAAAAAGACCGGAGTCGTGGCTCCGGCGTCACAGTTGCAGAGCTCTGCTCGTCGGCACCGGAAACCTGCAAGATTGACTCGGTATGTTTTTTCTTTGATTTTTCTGTTATTTTCTTTGATTTTTCTATTATTAGTTGAAAAAAGTAATATCCCAGCACTCGCGTGTGGAACTGACGAAGAGCTACAAATTTGGATTTACTTATTTTATTTACTTTTGAAATTTGAGTATCATTTTAAGTTGATATCCATTTCTCTTTTACTGACTGTAACTATGTCTTGATCTTTTTGATATTTTCTTTGATCTTTTTAGTTTATGAGTTGAGCTTAATGTAATTTGCATTGATGGCTTAATCTTTTTCATTAATGACTTGATATGTATGTTTATTGCTTGATCTTTTTTATATGTTCTTTGATTTTTTTTCGTTATAATTTGAGTTTGATCTCTTGATATTTTCTTTGATCTTTTCAGTAATCACTTGAGTTTGATCTTATCTGTTAGTTTTTTTTTTGAAATTTTCTTTGATCTTTTTAGTAATCACTTGAGTTTGATCTTATTTTGTTTGATTTTTTTGAAATTTTCTTTGAGTCTTTTTCAGGCAATAAAAGATCAAACTCGTTTGAACATTTTCAGACATTTGAGAGCTTCGTTTTTTTGTACTCCATCTGAGATTCCGGATTGAAATTTGAAGGTGTGATTCTCATGCTGGACGAATCGGTGATATCGAATCGGAATCGACCAGCCCTGGTGATCTGGAAAGCTTCAAATAACCAACAATGATCGGGGTGTTATTTGGAGATCGAAAAACGACGGGATATGGATTTTGGGCTGCCGGAGAAAAAAGGGTCGGCTTATATGTTTAAAGTTTTATTATTTTCATTTCAGCTCCTAATGTTTAAAGAGGCTTGTACTGTGGCGCCGAAATTTAAATAATTACAAAATCACCCTCGAATTAGGGAAACTCTGGTTTTATGTATGTAGGTGGCCTGATTTGGTCTTGGTATCCACAAGACGGGTCTCACCCAAGATTTTCTCTTTATTAATTACAAAATTAATCAATGATTCCATATCAAATCTTATCCATTAAATTACTTGCAAAAAATGGCATATCTGGTTATCATATTTGTCATTTACTTGTAATTTCTACACCGTTATCAGCTGTCATCACTTGCAAAAAATGGCACAACTATAACGAATTTTTCCAAGTCAAATCCACCTCATATCACATCATCAACATTAAAGCTTTACAATAATATTATTATAAATTTATACTTAAATTTACTTTTATTCTTATTTTCCTCTCCATTTTGTTACACTCAATACATTTAAATTCTAACAAATATAATATAATACATCTAGTAAGTTTTACCAGAAATAAGTTAAAAAAATACTTTGAGATTTTGGTCATGGCATTCGTCACATTTTTATATTGATCACATTAAACATTTTATCTAATAAAATAATACTGCAAGAATATGCGAAACTTTTCTCATGCTATTGATATATTTTGATAATTATCATTATTTGTCCCATTTCAAACAATAATATGCGTTTAATATCTATGTAATCTTAAAAGGGGGAATCCGGCGTAAGTTTCACATAATTTCTGAAAATGGCAGTGAATAATCAATTTAATTTTAATTAATATGATTACTAATATAAAGACAACAATACTCTTATATTTAGTTAAATTCAATTTAGTTATATTTATTTTACTCCAATTTAAATAAAATTTATTTCTAATCAAATCACTTGAAATCCCCCGTTTCTCCAAATTCCCGTTCACTGTGGTGACAACCACGACTTCGAACTTCTACCTTATTTCTCCCACTCGCTCGCCATTGCCGGTGAACTTCACGACGGGTTTGGGTCCGGTCAATTCATCAACCGGTATCAGTTATTTCATCATGGAGGAAACGAGTCCTCAGGCTTCGGCCTCCAGTATCTGAGCAATGGCTTATTCGGGTGTTAGCATTAGTGTTAGTGTTCTTGTATGGACGCACCCATTTGAATCACAACAACAACATTGTCTAACTTCAAGAAGTCTCGAGTTTTTCCATTTCACCTTTCCTGTTAAGTAATTCCGCTAGCTACAGTTTGATGAACAATTCTTGGTATTTAAAGTTCTGGTTGTGGTGTATAGTAGATTTTATGTATTGATCTAGTATGTTAATTGGATGAGTTGTGCTTGATTAAATGCCTAAATAGTTCAGGTAATTTTCTGGTTGATCAAATGCCTAACTTTGTTGGTGTTGTCACTGTTATGAATTGTGATATGAATTCCATGAGAAAACTTAGCACAAAAGAATCATACCTGTGTAGCTGTGCTCATGTTTGTAAAACTTAGCACATGATCTTTTTTGGGTTTCCATTGTTTTTTTTCTTATTCATAATTAATTCAAGGTGCTTGATGTGTGAACATTGTTTAATTATGTTTCAACAATAGCTGTTATGTTATGATGATGTGATGTGTGAACATTGTTTAATTCACCTAATCTGGCCTCCTACATCAATGGCTATGTTATGTTGTTTTTTTTTGTGGTTGTGTTCTTTATGTAAGAAACTTGCTTTTTCACATTTGGTTTTTTTGCTTTTTGATTGTGGTACTGGTAGTATAAGTTTGAGTTGAAATTTCTCAATTCTGAATGTCTATCCTGAAACGAATATATCTTAGATAGCATATAGAGCTGTCCTTGTCATTCAATGAGGTTGAGACAACTTGAACAGGTACAGGGAATGGGCTTCTGATGTGCCCATGACTACAAGAAGGTAGGACTAGGATAAGGTGTTTATTTATGTATTTATCAAATTCATGGCTAGTTTGCAAGCAATATTGGTTTTTGAGGTATTTCATGGCATCAGTTAGCATCTGTGCATCACTACCCAGCCTGAAACCTGCTCCGAGCAGAGGGCTGGTGAGAGTAAGATCGGTAGGGATAGGGCAGGTTCTTCCAGCCACCATTGAAGCTCATCAGCATACTACCTGCACACACGAAGAAGGAAACAGCCCTCTCCCGGACAGTGAAAAAGTGAATCTTACTGCTGAGCTGGAAACTTCTGGTTTGAGATTTTCCGATGAACGTTGGAAGAATGGAACATGGGATCTAAGCATGTTCCTAAAGCGCGGTAAAATCGATTGGCACAAGGTTATATCTTCAGGTGCAGTATACTGCTCTTTTCTGATGTTCAAAATGGGGGAAAAAGATTTAAAAATATGTCAAGTGAGTAAATTTCAGCTTCATCTTTAAAATCCAGTTTAATTTGTACAGAAGCAAAGAGAAGAAGATATCTGGAATTGTGGCCTGAAGAAGCAAGAAACCAGGAGCCGGTTATGTTTAGAAGCTCCATCATACCCTGGTGGGCTTGGATCACCCATTCCCACCTTTCCGAGGCTGAGCTGCTTAATGGTATAAAATTGATTTCAGATTTTCTACATTCGTTTTTCAATATGTAACGCATTTCAGATCTTACATTCTTCATCAAATAAAATGAATCTTACTTGTTGAGTTTTCAAAGCAGGTGTCCTCTGTAGTAATCTCACATTTTATGTCTATTTTAGTTATAAAAGCAAATTTCTCTACAAAGAATGAAGAAAATGCTCGTGCAATTTTCAGGTAGGGCGGCGATGGTAGGGTTTTTTATGTCGTACTTGGTGGATGGTTTGACGGGGGTTGATGTGGTCGGCCAAACCGGCAACTTTTTGTGCAAGGCTGCTCTCTTCGCTACAGTAATCGGCGTAGTCCTCTTCAGGAGGAAAGAAGACCTTGAGAACCTACGGAAGCTTGCTGATGAGGCCACCTTTTATGACAAGCAATGGCAATCCTCATGGAAAGATCAGAAGAATTGATTCGAAAATCACTTCTCCGTGTAAATGTATGCATCTTTGAGGATTTAACTCTGTTTCTGAGGATTGTATACAACTTCTTTCTTGTCCCTCCAAGTCCAAGTTTGTTTCTTACAGCTTACAAAAGAATTTTGATTCTGAGACTAGAGGAGACCTGTAATAGATATTGTTTTGATATTGTGATGATTGGCACAATAAGAAGTGAGATGATGATGTTCTAACAATAGCAATGAAAAGACAAGAGGAGGATACTATCATGTTGTACTAGTAAAGATTACCATCCAAATTGATGTCCTAAATGTACAAATAAATAAAAATGAAAATAGTATCAATTTGGGTGGTATGGCAAAAATTAGTTTTCTGAAATTGGGTAAGTTTAGCAACTAATTCTAACTCTCAATGAATTAATTTTTCACTTCATCTCAACAAGAAATAAACTCATGATATAATTGATTTTTGTATTACTTCCAGTATTGTAAAAGTATTTTTCTTACATTTTTGTTGGATATTAAAATAGTAATAGCACTTAACATTTTCTTTTAAGGTTGTAATAATTAATTAAACATAGTATTTTGTATGTCAAAGAAGATGTCCAAATCCCCCAAATGATCCGCCCATAACTTTCACAGTTTCTTTCACGGCATCCCCGTTACGTTTCGTTGAGCTCAAGGAGGCGCACATTAGCACTCATCAGCTCCGCCTCGGTCCGAGCAGTCCATTGTTTAAATTTAATTTTTTAAGAGTTTGGATCAGAGACCGCGGTTCATTTACTGCATCATGCACACACATTTTAATAATTAATTAATTTAATTTTGCCCCTTCGCTTCGATTTGTTTAGAAGAGACTGAAATCGTAGTGTCAGATGCGGAAATCCCCAAAATGCATTCCCATTCCTATTCCTCTTCCCAACCGCCGCCGCCTCTGTCAGTTGACGCTTCCGACGGCGCCGCCGAGCGCCGCCTCCGTGAGGCCGAGGTGCGGCTGAGAGATGCTATGGAGGAGCTTCAGCGCCGCCAGCGCTCCGCCCGCGGCCTCCATCCGCCGTGCGATCACGCCGATGAGTCCTGCGTTGCTAACGCCATTGGAAACCTGTGTCAGAGCTTCCTTCTATCTTACGGCGTCCGAGTCGGCATCGGAATACTCCTCCGCGCCTTCAAGCTAGCTCGCCGCCAGTCATATGCTTCCCTGCTTGACCTCAAGGTTATATTTCTAGTTGCATTTTCAGTTTCAAAGTTACGGATCAATTTATGCTGTTCTGTATCGTATTTTGGGGACTGAGATTAAGTGACATTTATGCTGTTCTTCACGGACTATTTGGTGCCATTAGCATCAGTTTTTCTTACTACTCAATTAGATTCTTTACAACTTCATGAATTCATGGACTTCTTTTGTTAGAATTGCTATCCATCTATTCTGCTTTTAATGTACACTTGTTTCTACAAGTAGGCCTGATCAAGTATGTCTTTAGGATGTGAGTTCAAGTATATCAGTATTTTAGTTTTGTTCAACCAAAAATTTTAGAAGTTATGTTTTAAATGCTACGACTATATAACAAGATTCCATGTAATATTAGTACTTACAGGAATTAATGAGCAAATTTTGAAAACTTTGATAAGAAAACACCAAGTATGATATTATTAGCTAGAGAGGAAGTACTCCTGTAGTTCTATGAGCTACTATCTAATTTAGGCATGGGTAATATACTTTTATTTTCTGGTGCATTTAGGAACATCATTGTGCTGTTTGATACAATATTTTGTTGTTCAATGGTTTGATTTTCATTACAGCAACTTGTCTCGGAGAAAGATCTCATAGTGAGGGAGGAGGCATGTCGAATCGGGTTGCTTTTTGGTGGATTTACTGGTTCATATCACGCTCTTAGGTGTTTATTAAGAAAGACGAGGAAGAAAGAGACACCAACCAATGTGTGAGTTCTTCTCCAAGTAAATATTTCTTTCTTTTCATTGCTTATTTACAAACAATTATAAATACTTCCATAACTTCTTTTTTGCATACTGTCCAATTTATTCACATATGTGACATTGTTAGAGGGTGATGGAGCAGAATTTTAGCAGGTTCACTAGCTGGCTTGTCTATACTAGCATTAGATGATTCCAGTCGGAGGCGCACTCTTGCTTTGTATTTGTTAGCCAGGCTTGCACAGGTACACAAATAAGTTGGTTGTCTAAGTTGTCTTCAACTTTGCTTATCTCACATCATTCCCTTCTTCTGAAAAGGATAGTTTTGGGCTGTCAGGGCAGGGGCTGGGGATTCAAAATTTGAGGAAACATATACATAAATTGTTTATGGAATCATACAGAAAACTGTGTTCCAAATTTCAAATACCTCTCTTCATCTGCCTTTTTCTTATTTTTGTTTTGGTGAGCCTGTTTCCTCAGTGTGCATATAACTCTGCAAAGTCTAAGAACAAATTTCACCTGTGGGGGAGCCACTGGAGTCATGGAGATTCTTTACTCTTTGCATTAGCTTGTGCTCAGGTAATTAGTATCTCCTTAAATTGATAATTAATTTACCATTATACTTGGGCCATGTTCACTTTATTACAGATATGCGTAAAACACTTTGATTGTTATTGTCTCTGGAATCTCCAAAAATATGTTCCATTATCTCCATGCTTATACAGACTTAAATATACCTCAAAACATGTGCAAAAATGTTGTTTGTTTGGTCAGATCAAGGAGTTTGTTTCTTATGATAAAGGCTTGATCCATTGTTATACTTATGCTTGTTGTATGGAAAATGATACTTCTCATTATTAATGATCAAGTGAATTTTCAGGTTATGTATGCATTTGTGATGCGTCCAGAGAGTTTACCCAAATCATACCAAGATTTCATTCAAAAAACTGGGCCAGTTGCAGCACCAGTGTACAAAGCTGTCAGGGATTGCTGTAGAGGCTCACCTGTAGACGTGACATCATTATCTTCTTACTTGTCCAGTAGAGGGGCTTCCAGCAATTTAAAACTGAACGAATTCCCTTCCATCATTCCTTGCTCTATGATTCATCCAGATTCAAGCTCATGTGTAGTTCACAATGCCAAAGCACTAACAGATACTTTCCGGAAAACATTTCCTCTTTATTTCTCTCTGACTTTCGTCCCATTTGTCGTTCTGCGGCTGCAAAAGGTACATATCATGATACTGTAGTTTGATTGCAGTTATGATAGTGTTGTATTATAAAGTTGGCTATGATCAGAAGTACATGAAAGGAATCTTAACCACCCTAGTCATGTTAGGAAAAGAAAAGACATAAAGTAGCTCAATAGTAAACATTTAGCTAAGTTTTGATTATTTTGCTCGTGCCTGGCTTGCTACAGTTTATGGATGCTCCAATGCGCACCTGCTGGCTTGCTGTTACAGGGGCTGTTCGGTCAACTTTCTTCTTGTCTTCTTTTGTTGGAATTTTTCAGGTAAGCTTTCGTTACCATGTTTAGCTATTACAGTCTAGCTCCATAGATGGGATCATTAATCATTTTCTGTTATGTCTGCAAAAGGCTGTAATCTGCTTGCACAGAAAAGTTGCATCAAGGGATCACAAGCTCGTGTATTGGTTAGCAGGCTTGTCATCCGGGCTTTCTGTTATGTTAGAGAAGAAGGCAAGACGTAAGGAGCTAGCCTTGTATGTTCTTCCAAGGGCTGGAGAGTCTTTGTGGCATATCTTGGTGAACAGACATTTGCTACCTAATATTAAGAATGCTGAGGTATTACCATGCACTGCGCTTTGTGATTAGATTTATGTTCGTTTTTTACCTTTTGTGATTAGAGTGTAAAGTTGCACGATTTATGAACTAGGAAAGCTTCTCATAATACGCTGATGACTACTGTTCACAGGTAGTGCTGTTTTGTGCTAGTATGGGTGGAATTATGTACTACCTGGAGCACGAACCAGACACTATGGCTCCATTCCTTAGGGGCCTGATTCGTCGTTTCCTTGCTAGCAGAATCAGCAATCCCAGCCCTCCGTTAAACCAAAGTGCTTCGTATTCTTATTTGCAAAATCTTGATGCCATTAGTAAGCCTAAACTCCAAGAGAATCACGAGAACGAAGCTTCATCTTCAGAAGAAAAATACAATCTCGAGTCTATACCGGGTCTTTGAGTTATTCTTTTGTTGCTCATAAAAATATTGATTACTCACTATAGCTTGGGGAGTCCTGCCCATTGTGTTTTTCAGCCTAAATAGGGGATGTATTTTGGAGTTTCTACACACGTCTTTGCAATTACATGTTTTACCGTGTCCCCGTCCCCGGACACTATCAAAGAAGTGCCTCATCTTCTTTACTTCTTGTTGTAGATGAAGTAATAAAGAAGATTTGAGAGGCTAATACCTTGTAAAATGATTGAAATGCATTTTTCTCGTTCACATTTTTACATTGATAGTACTCAATTATAATAGTACTTGTTAGCTGACAGAAATATATAATGTCCGTTGATGGAATTTCTCAAGCCTTTGTTTTTTTTTTCAGCTTATTTGCAATTTCTTTTTCTCATCTAACTTGGCTTATTTTAAATCAGTTCAGTGTGATGAAATTTTATTTAATTTTTAATTACTCAGTTTTATAAATAAAAAGTCTCATATGATTAATGGGAATATTTTGTAATTCTATTATTTTTTTAATTAACAAAAATCACTATTGAAAGTCTAGTATGATTAAGTGATTCATTAGAATCATTTCAAAATTTTGTTTTATTATTTTCAAAAGGGGAGAATGAATGAATAACTACACATATTTTTTCCCTTTCCCCTGAATAGTAAAACCCAAATACAAATTAAAGAAAAAGTAGCCAGAAACTAATGAACTGAGAAGATGGACGCTCTGATAGCTTCATACGGCGATTCCGATTCTGGGTCTGGCTCCGACTCCGACAATTCCAAGGAGACAGTGACAACGACCGCATCATCGTCGGCCGCTGACCGGGTTTCCTTTCCATCACCGCCACCTCAAACCCTGCCTCCGCCGCCTCTCGCTCTATTGGAAACTTCCAATTCCTTCAGTAGGTCTACTTTCTCGCACCATCTGCTTTAGGTTATGCAATCGCGATAAAAAAACTCACCAATTTCAATCATTCTTGCAGATGTTTTCGACTACTTCCGAACTGAGCTACCCAGTCGAGTTCGAAGCTTTCCTCATGTTGAAGGAAATTTCGCCCTGCACGTCTACATTCCCGGTAATTTCTAGTCCTGTGAAAGCTTGTTTGCAATTACTTAATTCGTAGAGCAATGTGTTATACTCTATGACTCTATGTGTTTTTTTTTTACCATATGAAATACGGAGTATTATGTAAGATGTATATATGCTGCAGTTTCTATTCCGGTTTCGTCAAGAAAGGAGCTGCTTCAGTTTTTGAAAAAGGTTAATGCTCTTGTACCTGGTCTTCATACCGTTGACATAGATCTCCCGCTCAACAGTATGTTATCAGATGAGAAAAAGTTCGAGCAACTTGCTCTTGAAAGGGAATTTCATGTTAGTTTAGGAAGAACTGTTCCAATTCGCGTGCATCAGATAAATTCGGTGTTGAGCATGCTCCGTCAGAAGCTTCCATTTCAAAAGAGGTACAAGCGAAACTTGTATACTGCATCGTTGTCAATTTGTAATTGTCATCTGTTACTTATTAACTCGTGTTTCTGACATGGGATTGGATTAGGTACTGGATTGATTTTAACAAGTGGGAAGTATTTGTTAATGATGATCGTACGCGCACTTTCCTCTCAATGGAGGTTAAATCTGGTGGCCTTTCTGAGGTAAGCTAGCACTTGCTCCTTGAGTGTTTTTTTGCTCGATAGCTGTATACCTGATTTAGATAGTCATCTAATATCTAGTAGATGTGGCTGCTGAATTATGATAAGGTCAGTGTTTATTAAGAACTTTAAACTCGGTTCTGTTTATGCTTTACTAATGTTTCTATCACACTCTCCTTTCCACATTGCTTCTTCTTATAGATTTTTTAGTAGCCAACCTTTTCCATTTAGTTCTTTGCATTCTGCAGAATTCAAATGCAGTTTACCGAACATATGAGTACATCTGATAGCTGTGCCATGCTTTAATCAAAATCTTCAGATTTCGGATAAGTGCTAGCTGTTTAGGGTTCGATTTTTTAGCTCTGCTTATACATGCCACTATATGACTTTGGGTTAATAGGTTGAATTTCTCTTCTCATTCTGCTTGCAACAGATAGTGAGGCAAATCGAAGCTGTTAATGAGGTCTACCGTCTTCACAATCTACCAGAGTTCTACAAGGTTATTTGTTAAGATAATTTTCTTAATCAGATAAATATTAAGTAACTATGCTCAGTTTTCTCATCTTGTATGAAGACATTAATTGATTGCACTGCAAATGCAACTGATTACAGGATCCACGGCCTCATATATCTATAGCATGGGCATTAGGTGACTTGAGTGCAGTCATGGAGAGAGTGCTGCAAGAAGATATTAAGAAAGGCACCGGTCTAGGAAATTCATCACGCAAGCCTACTTTTACCTGCAAATTCGGTGGTGTTTTGTGTAGAATAGGCAATCAAGTACACAGCATTTGCAAAGTTCCAGAATAGTGATCTGCCGAACTGTGAAAAAAGGAGGGCAGAGGGCGATGGCAAAGTATGGAATTCCGATAATGTACTATTAGGAGTAAAAATGAAACAAAAAGGGGCACTTCGAAAAGGTGTACATTAAATAGCGTCTTAGAGCACTTTGGTAAAGCCTCATTTGATGTTTCAAGATCCATTTTCCCCATAAACGCTTATTTTACAGATTTTGACCTAGAGCAATTCATCTCTTATTGTAGTTTGCTGAAAGTTTTTTTGAAAAAAATAAGTTGGTGAAGTTAGAAAGACTAAAATGAATCCAAATTCTTAAAAAGTTGAAGGTGCATTCAAACTAGTACAACACTCCAAAAACAAAAACAAAATTAAATTGCATCTGCAAAATTTAGCATGTAGATTATGCAAATTGATGAAATTGGGTGAAATAATTATTCAATTTTAAATGTTTAGATTGATGCAAATTAGCAATACAATAACATAGTAAGGCGAGAGCCGAGAGTATACTATGATTGACCATCCTCTTTTTCATATATTTTGGGGTAAAAAATAAGCATTTCATTTTCAGCACCACAATGTAATATTTGGCAAATTATATAGGGATCTTTCCGCAAATAATGAAATTATCTCCCACCCCAATTCACAATCACCCGTCGCAATCCACGGATATTAAACATTTCGAAAAGTCAGTCCCCGCTCGTCCTTTAAACGCCGCACTATACTGCCACTTTCAACTCCGATTGTTCCTACTACAGTAACTACACTACATTCAATCGCAGCTCCTCGCTGTCTCTCCATGTAGGTTATTTATAGGAGAAACTCCCTTGATGAACGGCAAGGAGAACTTCCCAGTCGGCGGCGATGACGGTTTATCGGCCGAGCAGAGAGCACGTATATCACAGAACTTCAGAGCTGCGAAGGCGTTGCTCTCTCGGAAGAGGCCTCGGCTTTCGTTAAGTGCATCCGATCAATTTTATCGCAGGTACTTATCTCCACCTCTATCGCGGTTAGTTTTAGAGTTTAGAAATGCGATTCTTAGATTCGATTGAGCGCTTTTGTTTAGAAATGAAAGCTGAGTGTAATTGAAATGCGTTTTAAGTTTGGGGGAATATATGGAGAAGGAAGATTACACAGCGAAGGTTAGAATTCTAGATATTTCCGTCTGAAGCTACTTAATGAGTCCGTGTACTTGATTTGAAGCTAATTAATGATTGTACTGTTCGTTGTTTTGTATATCAAATAATTAATTGCTTGATGATTTTGGTACAATTTGCGAGGACGTGCAGCGTCATTGTAACTTATTTTATGCTTCTAGGTTAATTTCTGTACTCTTAGAGTGGATTAGGATTGTTCATGTCTATCAATATGTGGTAATATATGGTGATTTCTATGTTGTAGAGTCGAGGACACTTGCAAAATCGAGCCTAAAACGCCAGCTACTGTCTCAAAAAGACGTCCTCTCTCTGAGATTACACAAAATGTGGCACCATCGGCATTGGAAAGAGGTGTTAAGTTAATGAATCATAGTTGTGTTGCTGATTTATGCCCTGAGGTTCTGGCCGTGGATAAGATTGATAATGGCTCAACTGCAGAGATCGAGAATGGATGTCTCTCGAGTTTCTTTAGCCCATTGAAACAATTAGATAGTTGTATTAGCATCGTCTCTGGTACTGGTGATGATCCAACTGAGGGTGGACAAGGCGTTGTCATGAAAGATTGGGCAGAGTTCAATTCATTTGTTACTCCAGTGAGGCAACCTGCTCCCTCAGTCTTGAATCAGACTTCATCATTAACTACTCTTCCAGATGATGTTTTTGATGATTCCATTCTAGAGGAAATTGACGCCTTATGTGAAAGATCACTAGTAAAATCAGAAAGAGACGTGTGCAAAAGTACTCCATTGGAGAGTAGGTACATTGACAAGAGTAAAGGGGGGAAGGGCGCTTGCCATAATATCCATCTTTCGAATGAGAAGCAGAAGGACACGATTGCTTCAAACTTCATCCCTAACCATGAGGAAGGACCAGAAATCTTGACGAAGTTTGAGACTTGTTTAAGGAGTATGCCAGAAGCTTATTCTAAGTATATAAAGTCTCTCAATGACAGGCAACGGGAAGCAGCTTGTAGTGACATTTCAACCCCTCTAGTGATTGTTGCTGGACCTGGGAGTGGAAAGGTCTGTAGCTTTCCTTGTTTTTGAGGATTAATTTTGTTTTTATTTTTTATAGCTTGATGTTTGTATATTTAATAACAGACTTCAACAATGGTTGGGCGAGTTCTGATGCTGATGCATGAGGTACTCCTATTTACTTTCAATAACTTGTCATTGTTGAATATTTGAGATTTAATCCACGTTAGATATCAAACTTATTTTCCATCAACATTTTTTTATAGGGGATTAATCCTTCTCACATTCTGGCTATGACATTCACTACAGCGGCTGCTTCAGAAATGAGAGACCGTATTGGAGCAGTAGCTGGGAAAGCAGCAGCCAAGGAGCTGACAATTAGCACATTTCACTCATTTTCTTTGCAACTTTGTCGCTTGCATGCTGAAAAGTAAGCACATTTAGTATTAAGCACATTTAGTATTGTTTATGTTCTGAATTTTAGGCTGTGCTGTCTTGTGTGACTGGGGATTTTATCATGTTAATATTTTAAAGATGGTAGGCTTGGTAGCCAATTTGTTGGCAGAAGTTTTACAAGAAACTTTTTAAGATATAGCTGCCCTCTTCTTTTCCACATCCATAAGAAATTTCTGTATTGCCTGAACACGGGATTATGATGAGGGGGACATTGAATCTTAGTCTTGATTCATTTTCAAGTCTGATCTTTGATTGATATTAAAATCCATTTGTTTATCTTGCTTCCAGTTGATGATAATGTTAGAAATGCCTTAAAAAAAAAATGCTTGCATTTGATGAGGAATCTCAAGGTTGATTGTGTTGGTATTGCCTTTTTTAACAGTAGGTGGAGCATATCTTTTTCCTGAGTGATATGGTAGTAATTATGCTTATCTACTTTTTTAACAGTTAACAGTTGCATTATTCAGCATCATACTATGACAGATATTTTACATTTATACCCAATATGTTTCAGATTTATATATTGTTTTCTCTTTTTATGTCATAATTTCCATCCAGCGTGCATTGGATTATGTTGCAATTACGAACTGCTTCTTCGTGTCTATAAATTCTTGAAAACTGTGCCAGCTTCTAGTATCAACAGTCTTGTTACTCTACTGCATGAAAATAGTCGAGGATGCAGACAATTTGCATGATCACTATCGATATTTCATTCAGTCTGTTCTGTTAGGGAATCTGAAAGTACATTTTATGCCAACTATGAAAAAAAAAATTGATACTTACAGATATGTGGCAATCTAAGTTGAGTTACTGATGGTCTTGTCATGTGATATAGGTTAGGTAGGACATCTGAATTTTTGATATATGGGCATGGACAACAGAGGAGAGCTGTTGTTGAAGCTATTCGTGTATTAACGGATAAGAAGAAAATGTTAAACCTAGAACCGGACGCGGTAAATGATGTGTCTGACGTGAGTTCTCCGCAACATTTCAAAGATAAATCAAAGAAGTGGCTGAAATATGTAACCAAGGTAATTAGTTAGGCTGTTTTGATACTGCTGAACACATATTGTATTGGTCATGACTCATGTATGAGTTGCAACATAGTGTAAGCTCATCAGTTCTTATCTTCGGGAATTTACTAGTAGGCATGAAGTAAGTGTTATGTTTTCTATTTGTCAAAGAAGGTGGATATTTTTCGCTTTATTTTAAAGAATTTGTTTGTTAGGTTGCCACGGCAGTCCTGCTATGGCAATCATACTGAGCATGCCAAAAGCTCAGAATAGCCTTGGAACTTATGTCATGCTATCTCACTATGCTCTTTCTGTCACTTAATTTATGTATCTTAATATTGTTGCAACCATATGGCAGTGGCGATAATGACATCTTCACATTTTCAGGCTAAAGCATCTGGAAGGACAACTGAAGATTGCCACAGAATAGGTGATGAGATAGGGGTAAGCTAATAAGATTCCTTTCTTGTTTTGGACTTGCTAATGTCTATCTAGTCATTGCTGAGTCTCTGAAAATTCTATGTTTGAATGGAGTAGGCTGAGATTCTCCACAACTATGACGATATACTAAAATCTTGTAATGCCTTGGACTACCATGACTTAATCAGCTGTTCTCTGAAGTTACTCACTGAATTTCCTACAGGTTTGTGTCTTGTTAGTGATATTTTAGTTTGAGAAGAATAACCTTGTTCTCATTCTGTTTTGTTATTCTGCTTGAAGTACTCAATGAATGCCAGGAGTCACGGAAGGCAGTCATAATTGATGAATTTCAAGACACAAGCCCAATGCAATACAGTTTGTTACGAATTCTTGCATCCCATAACCACATAACTATTGTTGGTGATGAAGACCAGGTTTCTGTCTGGCTAAACTCTTGTTTTTATTTGCATTAAGTTGTTTTTGAGAAAATTTTTAGACTTTTTTTATTCTACTTTCTGATTATACGTGATTAACTTATGATTCCATGATCTACAATATGCAGTCTATTTTTAGCTTTAACGGAGCTGATGCTTCTGGATTTGATTCGTTCCGCAAAGATTTTCCTACACACAAAGAGGTTTACCTAAGCTCTCTGTCTTTACATATCTAGAAGTTCACCTTTTTCTCAGCTTATATGTTTTTTGCACCCAATTGCTAGCTTGAGCAACCTGGAGATATTTCTAATTAAAATTTTCTGAATGTGTGGTACATCCCTCTCTCCAGATTAGACTGAACAAAAATTACCGATCTACTCGTTGCATTGTCAATGCTGCAGCATCGCTTATTCAAAATAACTCAAAGCGATGCCAGTCAAAAGATGTTCTCACTGATAATTCCGAGGGGTCCAAGGTAACAAAATCAGCATGAAGTTGTAGCTGTGGCTTTGTTTCTAGTAATCAATTTGCTCTTGAATCTTGTTACAGATAACCATCAAGGAATGCAGCAATGAAAATTCTCAGTGTTCATATGTTGTTGATAAAATTTTAGAAATCACTTCTGAAGTTTCATCTACAAAGTGCAATTTTGGAAATATTGCCGTGCTTTACAGGAAGCAGGTGGGGTTTTTTCTCTTTTGATATTTTCCTTATTTCTTGAAAATAAGAAGTTCCTGTTAATAAATTCGAATGGATTCTTGCCAGGTGTCAGGGAAGATATTCCAAACAACTTTTCGTGACAGAAAAATTCCATTCAACGTACATGGTGTGGCCTTCTATAGGAAAAAGGTTACAATCCACTAGCTGCTCATATTTTATTTTGTCTTTACGTATATAACTTTTCATTGCTATTGATTGTTAGTATCACACTTCATTACGTCTAATTTCAAATGAAGCAATGTTGGACTCTAGATAATGGTTAACACTGTGGGAAGTCCCTCTTCATATGCTCAAACTTCTGACTAGTTTTTTTCGTTGCAACCTACAAATTTTACATGACCAAGCTTAATAACCAGTCGAATTTGATTATAGTCACTTTGGTGAATATTGTGATGGAGGTCGCTTAATGAACTAATTTTTGGCATCCTATTTTTCTTCTTGTTCTTCCAGCATTACCCCAAGGCTTATTTGATTATTGTCGCTTTGGTGACAAATGTGAATGGGTTAGCTTAGTTAACTACTTTTTGGCACTCCTATATTCCATCTGGTTTATCTAACATTAGCCAAGGCTAGGGGTGATAACGAGTCGATCCGATCACGATCATCACTATGTTCATGATCGACTCGTTTAAATTTTGAGGTGATCACGATCCGATCGCGATCAAAGCGATCAAAATAATTCATGATCATGATCGGATCGTTTAAAAATTATAATGATCGCGATCTGATCGCGATCGACTCGTTTAGATAATCGATCAGATGATCAATGATCAATAACGATCGGCTCGATCAAATGATCAATGATCAATCATGATCAGTTTAAAAGTTTTTAAAAAAAGTTAAAAATTAACAAATTACTAGAAAATAATTCATTTAGATGTATATATTTATATTATATTAATCGATTATCTTATCGATCGATATCGATCACCTTATCGATCTGTTCGCGATCATGATCGAGTTTTAATGTCTATGATCGTTGATCGTTCATTTATTAAACGATCAAAAAATTTTGATCATGATCGGCTCATTTATTAAATGAACGATCTCGATCCGATTTTTAACCGATCCGATCGCGATCCGATTAACGAACGCTCGTGATCGTGCTCACCCCTAGCCAAGGCTTATGTTTAATTTGCTAAGTAAGACCTGTTATTAAGGGTGTGCAAATTTGGCAACAGGTAACCCGAGCTATCATGGCTATGCTTAGAACAGCATTTCCTGCTTGTGAGGATGACTCCTATCGTAAAGTATTCAAAGCTTTGTTACCTTTTGACAAGGTGGAAAGGAAGAAGGTAGCTCATTGCAACAATACTTTGTGTTTTCGTTTGATCCTTGTTTTGTTTTCTGCACCTTATCCTCTGCTTTTGATATTTTCAGGTGATTGAACATATAGATAAAGTTACTACGGTGAGAAAATGTAGCTTTATATCTGCAGCTACTGACATTTTCAGTGCTAAGGTATCTGGCTCATTAAAGAGGTTTGTTCTATTCTTTTCATTAACATGTCAAAATCAATTAATTCTGTCATGTGTATCATTTCATTTTCTGGCATGCAAAGTAAAATTCTAAAATTTTCTAATATTCATCCTGCATCACTTATTATCTCTTATCAACTTTAAACTGTGCTGGCTTTATGATTGCCTGTAGGAACCAGATTACTCCAGGAAGAAAGGTGTTAAAGACTTTAGAGATGATATCCAAACTTATTCACAGGGTAAGTGAACAACAGCAATGTCTCCTTATATATCCTTTGTTTGTATTTCATTATGAACAAATTTATGCTGACCTATACCACAAAAGTTGTGTCTTGTTGTGAACTTTATTGATGCCTATGGTGAAATTGGTGGACTGAAAACATACTAAGTTTAATTTTATTGTGCTGATGCTTACAGGAACAGTCGATTACAGCTGTTATAACATCTGTCGCAAATATGATACCGCAGGTTCATATTCCCACCAACCTTGGCATTCTATGTGGATTGAACTGCTTCAGATGTTAGAGTAGAATTTATCAATATTATTTTTTTAGTACAACCCACACATGAATCCCATTTTAGCCTTTTTGTGACAAGCATCATCAACTCTGCTATCACTAAATTTAGTGGGACTGGAAAAGAACCCCATCCTGTTTTTCTAAAAAAATATATATGCTTTTATTTTTTTCCTTTCCTAATATTCGTCCTACATCAATTGTGTTCCAAATATATAAAGTATTGTCTTTTTAAAGAGCTGGAAGCTTACAGAATAGTAGCAATCTTTTGCAAGAGTTTTTGATATACCTTTTCTCTGTATATGAGATTTTAAAGAGAGCATGCGTAGGAAATGATGTCTTGCTCAGAGAGATAGGATTCTCTTTAAGTTTCTTGTTTGTAACATATACGTGTTTGATAGGTGATACACATAGCAAACTATGATTGACTTTTTCCCCCCTCCCCTCTAGAAATACCTCCTTGAACAGAGAGCAGTTCTTGACAATGATGGAGGGAAATTGCTTAATGAAGACAGTGACTCTAGATCTGTAAGTATGCTTTTAATTTGTAGCCATGAGTGAGTTAATAGAAGAATTGCTCTCTGCTGTGTTATGTAAATAAACTTGAAATGTTGAATTAGGGAATTCAAACTTGCAGGTCCTCCAGTATTTGTTGGATGATGTCTCTGACTTCCTAACAAGTCAATCTTTTACGCAAGAAAAGAGTGACGATAAAATGGAAGGGAGAGGTTGTCTTGGCGCACTGAAAGCTTTCATTGATTATGTTTCTGAAAGGGAGGGTGAGAATTTTCGCTCTAGAAGACATGATAATGATAACTCTATTACCCTGACCACTATTCATCAGGTTTTTTCACTTTTGATGTCAGCCTTTTCTGCTTTTGACTGTTTCTGGGTCGTTTCTCCTATACATTTTGAGTGTACTTATGAAATTTATGTTCCCTTGCAGTCAAAAGGCTTGGAATGGGATGTTGTTTTCATCGTAAAGGTACCACTTGAAACCTTGGCATTCCAATCATTTTATCTGAATATTAGATATTTCAAGTGCATACCGACATATTTTTTAAATGTGTGCTAATTCATCGACCACACTAATGTTTTGATCGTTGGTTCAGGTTAATGAATCAGAGATCCCCTTGCTGAATGATTTTAGTGGTACAACTGAAAATAGTTCATCGATTGAGGTAGTGTTGCTTTAGGATAAGAAACTTGAACATGGTGGAAGCAGTTTTGCAGAGTTCTAATATGTTATCAAGATTTAAATTTTGTACGTATATTGCTCTGCAGGAGGAAAGACGGCTATTTTATGTGGCCATGACAAGAGCTCGTAAAAAACTTTTCATTCTATATATGCTTACAGATTCAAGTTGGCAGGTTAGACTTTTTCCTTAAATATATTGGTGTTAATTCAACTGGTCAGGGTTCCTAACTATTTCATGCTTGTTTTCAGGTTCTCCAACCTTCACGATTTATAAGAGAAATTCCACGCCATCTCCAAGATACCCAAGTATGCTTCAATCGAAATTTCAATGTTGTTTGATATCTGTTAAGTTCCTCAATCCTCAGCATATGTTATTTCATATTTTAAAATCCAATCTCTGTTTTGAGTAAGCCATGTCAAATATCTAGGGTAATATCTAATAGGCTTTTTCCTACATAGCTTCTCATTTTTTATTGTTATAATAAAAATAATTGTAGGAAGAGCCTCGTCTGCAAAGTTTGCGAATAGATAACCAGCAACCTCATAGAGAAAATCTCCAATTTTCCGGGGTGCCAGCCCCCACAACCACAACAGGAGTAGATAAAGCCAAGACTATGCCTGATGATGACCATCACACTGAAGTATTCAAAGACTTAAGTGAGCTCATGGGGTCTTGTAACAATAATGGCTTTTTAAGAAGGTTCTCTCTACATAGTGGTCTTGTCATACTCTAGATGTGTAAGTTGTATTGAGAGCTTTTCTTTACTGATATGTGGTATATATTATCAGATTCAATGTGGAAGACCGAAGCACTGTATCCCAGATATTCCATCAGTGGGCTAAAAAGCCTGCATTCCAAGACCCAAAGAGATTACTGAGCAAGGTACTTGAGCATATTTATTGATCTTTCAATTTGTTTCAAGTACTTTTTACTGAGAGCTTGCTCTCTCTCTCTCTCTCTCTCTATATATATATATATATATATATATATATTGTGTGGTGTGTGTAAACCAAGTGCATATATGATGGTTTGCCTTCTCTCTTTGTGATTTGAGTCCATGAATGTGTTCTACGCCATATAAAAGGAAACGACAATTGCTCTATTAATTTTATCTCCCTGTGTTTCGCTTCCTTTTCGCCATGCTTAATATCCTAGTGTTGTAGAGTTGTTTCAATACCCTTCTGCAGTAGTGATTAGTGAGTGCTTGTCTAATGCACTTTTTTGACATCTCACATTAATTTCTTTTATTTCAGGTTTCCTTTGTCATTGATGAACGCCTGAGAGCCAAGAAGTGCAATCGAAAGGTAAATATATGTTTTCTGCTTCTGTTCGCTCAAACAAACTAATGCTATACTGCTCCACCATATAACTTTTGTTCCTCCTAGAATAGTGTTAAACTCAACTTGATCACAGGTTCCCTAGATAAGGAGTACCAAGAACATTGAAAATATTGTTTTTCTCAGTTTCTAACACTAATATATAACTAAGAACTTTTCTCTGGTGATGTATTGTCCTGTTTTGACTAATAGTATGGTATTTTGATTTGATCCCTTCTGCTGCAATTGGTTGAATATTGAGAAATTGGAAACATCCCTAGTCATGGTCTTAATCAAAAATAATTCATATAGTCACTGGAGATTTCTTTTCCAAGTATAGATACGGAAATATACGGACATTCTTCTTGGTCTCTCTACGAATGTTCAGGTGATTAATCTTTCTTGGACTTTCAATGCTTAGACAATTGACTTTCACTAAAACTTTAGGATGTTTTGCGCACCCTTAAGTCCAGCTTGCAGTGTGAGGAAGCTCTTGAGTACGCTATATCTGTAAGTCCATACTTCTATATTCATGTTTACATTGACCATATTTCTTTCTATCTGTGCTAATTAAGGATCTCTCTGGGCGGCTAGATTTTGAAATGGGAGCAGGTTCCTGCAGACCAGCGTGCTTACCTGATGCGAGAAAAACAGGTTTGAATTCCATTTCCTCAAAACTGCGTATAATATACAAGCATGCCCTAGTATTTTTGAGTTTATTAGTAAGCAGTGTTGCATTCGGCTGATATTTAGCCGCTGTCATTTGGAATACAACATGTAGGAACTAGGAAGTACAGTTAGGGTGTATTCTTGAGATTTTCACAGTCTGGCAATGATAATTGCTTGAAATTTTGTGCTCATTCTGCTAAGTTTAAATGCACGTGGTTTAGTTCTCCGGCCCATATAAGAACTGTCTTGTATTGCACATCATCTTGTTCCCATTTCATTTTCAGGAACATTTTCAGAAACAACGAATTGAAAGTTCAATGGGTTCTTCAATGCCTACTGATAAACAGGTAAATGATCTTTTCTCCCTACTGCAGATTGTTGTTTGCTTATATAATTACCACGTGCTTGCCTTTTCTTCTCCTCCTTACCAATGGTTACCCTTTTGATTTGCTCTTGTGATTGAATCATTTTTACAAGTAAATATAAAATGGGAGACCTTTTTTGACTAGTACTGGTTCTAAATTAATCGCACAGAATGACCTCAATGTAATTACAGATATTTTGAGACTTGGTAGTGAAACTTGAAAGATAGAAAATATAGCTTACATACTTAAAGAAGCTTAAAAGTCTTAAAATAAAGAATAAAGAAGCTTAAAAGTCTTAAAATATGACCCGTACCCATTTCAAGATTTTGAAAAAAACCCATTCAAACGACACTGCATACTTAAATAAAATTTAATTGCATATATGGAGTTAAAAGTCTACAGCATGTATATGGAGGTCAAAAGGTGGAGCAACTTTTCTTTTATATATTTTCAACAATATGTATCCCTCCATATCCAGGAGCTGTTAAATGTTCGACAATCTATCTACAAACTAGTGAACATGAAACCCCACCATTAACGTGAGACCCCACCATTAACGTGAGATTAGGGCGTTCTTCCATTGAAACCCCACCATGATTACACTGTGAGCATAGTCCAAATAGCATAACTTATTGATTATACCATTGCATTGCATCTCAGTTTGATCATGTGCCCAAAACTTCATGTAATTAGCATAGCTCACTAAAATCTGGTCATCACACTCATTGATCTACTTACATACCTGGAATAGAAATTAGGAGTCAGTATAGGAATGAAAGAGTAATATTTAAATATCGATTATTTTTATTATTGGTACAAAATCTCCTTAACCTTTTGTGACTACTACTAACCTTTTAACTTGAACTGTGTGCATGTGAATTTAAACTGTAATTCTCAACTAAAAAATCATATATCTTTTTAAATAAAATTTTGTGCATTTTCGCTTTCAAGCATTACTGTTCAAATTAAGAATGGAGTACAGTATTCAAATTAACAATACATCATATAAGTTAAAAGGTAAGTGGTAGTTTCCTAAGGTTAAAGAATAACGGACTTTTCCAAGATTTTGCTAAATTAAAATTTGTTCAATATCTTTCAGAATAAAAAGGTAGGCAAACACCTAATTACAAAACCTCTAGTAGGCAAAATGTATGATGGTCAATGAACATTCCCATAGCATCAACTTATTATACAAATCTAGGGCGTAATTCTTCTTATTCCTCCAAAACTATCCGTGCTCTAACTAAGACAAATTTCCACTAAAACAAAATTGCTTAGATATGTAAACTGCAGTTATGAAGCATATATTTTACCGGTCAAGTTTGGCATCCCACCTCTCTGTTCCAATTTTGACTAAGTATTGAAACAAAACTTTAATAACACATTATTTTTGGTTGCAGGTAGCATATTTACAGAGTTTAGGATGCACAGTGGCCCCTACGTCTCGCCTACATGCTTCTCATTTGATAGAGCAATACAAAAAATTGTAGTGAACTTTGGAGGATCCAACATCCAAAGATTAGAATAGCTGTGTACGGGAAATTTACATAGGGCTGTGAGGGAATGACAAACTATGGGAAAATAGTTGTTTAGAATAACTAATTCCATGAGTTGAAATGGGATTTCAAGCAAAGAAATAATTTTATTTTCAATTCATATCCGATCCTTAGACAAACAGCTTGTGTTCCTTTGAATTTTAGACTATTAGATGATACGGAATGGACAACAACAAAAGATTATATATTTTTCATCTTTATATTTTCTAACATATCCACACTTGTGCTTTCCTAGGAGTGTGTACTTGGTGGTACAAAGGAATGAAAATTGGTATAGAACATGTGTTATTGGATTTTAGTAAACAGTGACTGTTAACGTATTTGATGTGTTTGGTTTCTTTAAAATATATGAGTTATTTTTCTGTTTAATACCTTAAAAATAATTGTTAAATGGTGTAGTTATTCTAGATATGTTTAAATGATAAATATTTACTAATTTTAATATTTGGGGTTATATTCTATAAAAGTATTTGATCATTATCATTAAGAATAATGAAATATTTACCCTATTAACCTTCTAGATTTAAAAATTCCACTCTTTGAAAACTTATTTTCATCCTAAAATAAAATTGAATCAATTATCCCAAGAGAAAGTCTCCTGTAGCCTAAAGGTAAGGAGGCTCATTTTATAATGACATGTTGATTTTCCTTGATAGTATATTGACGTTTACATGGTCCTGTAGTTTTTTTTTTTTTTTTTTTGAATTTTACCTTATTTTCAATTATTATTAATTGGTGTTGGCTTAGTTCATGTTGATTTTTTTTGTTTATCTTTTGTAAAAAGTGTATTTTTAATGATATTTATGGAAAATGGTCTCTGGACTAACTTTTAGGATTCCTTGTATGAGTTTTTTTTTTTTTTTTTTTAAAGGATTCCTTGTATGAGAAATTGTGTAATTGTATATCATTTTCATATTGTAGCCTGTCAGGAAAGGAAATGCTGTACCATTCTCCCAACTGAACTCTTTTAATAGGGTATTCCTTGGTAACTTAAACATAGAAGCTTGAACATAATTTAACTGTTTTGGAGTCTTTTGTTAATTCAAAAATAGAAAGTGGAACTATGGGAAGAGGAGTATACTTAGTGATTTTGACGGAGAAGCTTGAACGTAATTTTGACAGTTGGGGTCCTGGGGAGTCTACCTCGGTGATTAAAAATAGAAAATCCATGGATAGTGGAATCTAAGTTTCTGGAAGCCCTTTTTCTCTGCAAAATTATAAAGACTGTAGAAAATGTAAGAACTCCTCTAAAGGAGTCAGTCACGGTGGAAAAAATTCATGACCTATCAAGAAAGAATACAAATAAAGGTGTCATGGACTCATTGCTAGCAGCTTTGCTGCGACACTTAGTGGTTTTCTTCTTCGTTCAGGGATTCTTCTCTCCTCAAATTTTGAATAGGTGGTAATCCAGAAAATGTTTTAAGACAAAGTTGACAATGAAGTCGTCTTAACATAAATATGAGAGTATCAAAACAATGCAAAAAACGCCTACATAGATTACTGGCAGTTGGAAGAGAAACTAACCTTTCATGTATAACAGCACAAAAAAACCATCATCAATCAAAGGGATCAATTCTTGGATCATGTTCACTCGCCATTGCCATTCCTGTACAAAGACATGTGGGGCACATGACCTGCAGACAAAATTCAGTTGAAATCCTTAAATACATTAACTCATTTGATTTAAAAGCTACAGCTAGTAAAGAGAGAAAAATGAAATAAAACCTCTTGCTAAAAGTAAATAAGCACAAAACAGATTTCAGAAAAACTATACTCTTATCACACGCACCAGGATCTTGTGCTCTGAACTAAAAACTTAATTTTGTTTTGAGGCAAGAGTTTAAGGAAATAGCTGTGTCAGATGCAAATTCAGAAACCTAAACATATCGATAAATCAGTTAAAAGTATCAAATATCTTTTGAGTTTTAGCATGTTTGTTAAATCTATTTTCCCCAAAATAAGAGATTTCTATCCGTATGTTTAGATTCATTAATTACTAATATTTTAACTGCAGGGGACATTACAGAAAAATATACTACACAAAATTCTGGCAAGATGCTCATCAATGAAGCACGTGAAATTCCTGCAAAAATGGTCTGCATTAGCCTTTTTTAATTTAGAAGATGTCAAAGATCCAACTCCATATGAGTCTGAGATTTTAATTATTTGGAGAAGAATAAAACCCCGGAAGACATTCACTTAAACGGGAAAACACACACACACACACATATATATATATTATGCTGATTGTTGGACAGGACGGGAAGCAACTGTGGATTTCATATTCATCCATCCTATCAAACCAGTCCTAATCATCTTCCTTGACATTTAGTTTCAGCGATGTATCTATATGAAAGTGTATGCAGATGCTAAATAATTTATGAGTCAATGATTCATACCTTTCCAGATCCAGAACAATTGGAACATCTCTCTGTCTTAGCAGCAGATAGAGGCATGCCCCCGATGTTATGGGTTGAAACAGGTTCAATGAGGACTAGAGAACCACTGCTGGAACACCGAGCACAAGCAAGATATCCTGCAGTTTAGAGTGTTAATAAAAAAATCCTAACAGCCTGGATTTGTCTCAGAAACAGCTGAAGTCACAGAAAATATAAGCAGATATATATAGATAATTCCTTATAAGCAGGATTTGCAACACGGAGGAATGTATAATCAGTTCAACTAAAGGAAACCTTTCAAGTGAGACACCCTAAATTTTATACAAAAAAGTTATAGCAAGGGGAAAAGGAACTCAAAAACCAAGAATGGACAACCAGAATTATTAATGCCTCAAGCATACCAATGAATGTTCAAGACATCACCTGTTCCAAGGCAATACTTGCACCTCTTCTGCTCCTGTTGTTTAACATTGTTTATTTCAACAACCATCAAGGCTGATATTACTCCAACTGCTCCACCAGAAAAGGAAGCTACAATGGGATCAACCTGACTGGATTTTAAAAAGAATCAGTTATAAATTATTGCCAAAAATTATAGCAAGAATTAGTTCAGGAATAATGAATCAGCAAAGGAATCTTTTAAAAAAAAAATCTGCAATATTTAAAGGTTGCGGTACATTATCAGTAGCAAGAAAGCAGTCAAATGATAAGCCACTGGGTGTACCTCAATTGCATAGGTAGATGAAGACTAGTGATAAAATCAGCATACGACGTTCCTCCAATTCCCAGCTTCAGCTCCAACTGAAAATTATAGAAATGATTACAAGATCCAATCGTTTGCAGACTTTGGTGAAAACTGGTGTCAGTCCTACTTTTAGGGATCAATCATATAAGTATTACATAACACAACTATCTGAAATTGCATGTACAAATTTATTAGCATGACCAACTTGTCAAAAAATCATATGCAGTGCACTGAAAAGCTGTAGGACAATGTTTTGATACTTTAACAAAATTCTAAGTTATTCAATGTCTTAACAACTCAAAAACTAGGAATCTACTTTTACATACAAGCCTGGAAACCTCTTTCCTAGTATCCCATAGAAAAATTTCATATACAAAAAAAAAAAAAAAAAAAAAACAGGAAAGCCAATTCAGAATCTGGAGTAGGCATATAGCCTAGGTACCATTACAAAGGTTAATGTGCCAATAAAATTTGATACAATAATCTACTATCCAAAGTTCCTTACTAGTTGCTATTACTTCCAAATTAGGAGGGATAACTTACAGTTGGAGCAAGAAGTCCACCAAAAAGCATGACTCCGGCAATAAGAGAGAAACATGTAGCGTAGTATACCCGTAGATTAGATGAGTTCTGCATAAACCACATGTAAACAAATGTTAGTTACTTCATGAGAAGCGATGATAATCAAATTTAAAACCTAGTGAGCTAGTACAAAATAAGAGAATAAAAGCACGCATTGTACATTAAAAAGCAGTGATCTGACCACACTATCAACTGAAAATATATTAACATGCCACCGCAAGACAGCTTACCAAAGGAGGCAAGAACGGAATGAAAGATGGGAAATTAGGAAGTTCAGCTTCCTGCTCTTCCTTAACAATCCCAAGCTCAGCACGTTTGAGCCTCTGCTGTATTCTTAGCCGGCGTACCTACATTAGTTTGAAGGTATAAGCATAAACATGACAAAAATTCACTGAACTACAATCCGAAAGTTGTTAAAATTCAAAACTCAAGTCAAATCTACAACATGAGACACTGAACCACCCAAAGTACAAGTACAAAGTTGATCTTAGCATCTTACATCATATCCATCCTTTGGCATACAGAATTAAACAGGAAGAACAGCAATACTAAAAAATGTTTCATTAGCTGATTAACTCGCTATATAACACATGTCAGGTATAGAAAACTCAATCCCCTAGGTCAATCTTAGCACCACGCATCATATTTATCGTATCTCAGAGAGAATCATGCATAAGTAACAGCACTACTATTTAGGAATATTTAATTTGCTGATCAACTCACAATTAGCACGGATTAGGCATATGAAATTATGTTCCTTAAGTAAAAGTAAAAGGTAATTCTAGCACCATGCATCTTACCATAGTATAGCCTAGGGAATCATACAGAACTAACAGAAGTACAACTAAGAAATGTATCACTAGCTAAATATTTGAAGTTCTTAAAAATCAAAAGCATAAACTGGCAGTGCTTCCCCAGGATACAATAAATCCTTTAGTAAAAATTAAGCATCTCTGATGAATGATCGAATACAAAACATGAAAATGAACTCTTACGATATGTATAACTGACCTCCTCCATCTGTAGAAATATTTTGTTGCGACGACTCCGAATGTTTTCTCGAATCTCCTGCAGCTCCATTTTTGCGAAGTCCTGAACCGTCTCCGGTCCTTCAATTATACAAAACCTGCATTCGGAAACACTCCGAAAATCACTAATTCGATTCGCGACGGCGTAAAATTCAACAATCGCTGAAAGTCAAATACACGCACACACTCACCCTGCGGCGCTTGACGATTCCGTGTCAACAGAAGGCGCGAGCGAAGAAGATTCGGCTGCGTCCGAGGTCGCGCACCGCCATTTACAACCTGATTTGAGAGTTGTTAAACTGTATCTCCTGGAGCGGTCGACGGTTGAGCCGCGGGGCGGTAGGAACGGCGTCCGGGAGTGCGACGCCGCCAGGATCCTCCCCGTACAAAGCATCGCCGGCGCACAGAATCACTCACACATCAAACGGAGAGAAAACCAGAATCGGTTGAATGAGACTAGACAGACAGAAGGGTGGGAATGCGTATGAAGTCATGATTACTGAAGTAGTGAAATGGTGGGAAAATTGACTGGCTTGCTACGTGTCAGGATGTGATTGGTTGTCTTTTATTTCCTTCCCTGGATCAATTTCAGTTTTGTTATTTTGTGAGAAGCGTTACTAGAGGGAGGGAAATTTTGAGTGGATGGAATATTTTGAGTCGGCTATTTTCTATACCAGTTCAACAAATACAGTTAATGTGGGTTTTGGTCTGTGCGGAATAGTTGGATAAACTTGGATTGTGATATGTGAGACGTCGTTTCCATTGTCAATTGTCATGTTTTCCAACCTGATTATCCTTATACGATAATATCAATTTCCAGAATGCAAGCTAATAGATGTCATCATATTTTGGAGTTTTTTTCCTAATGAAAAGTTATTGACCTATGCCCTGTTGCATATGATGTTCAAGGGACAGAGTACTGACTTCTGAGTAGGCATCCCCTCACTGGAATCTCATATTAGTTGTGATAAAATTATGAATGAGATCATGCACCATCTCTACTTAGCACTAAACTATTTTGCTCTAGTTTTTCATAATGTACATTAATTTGATATGGCATCTAAGCTTTAGTGGATCTATATTTAGTTGTTCCATTATTAGCCAATGAATAATATACTAATTATGATGACTATGATTATAAATCTACACATAAGTATATAAATTGTTGCTATTTAGTACAAAAATTTTTTTTGGAACAAGCACTATATTAAATACTGGAAGCTGAATTACAAATAACACGCCCTAAGCATATTGCCATTTCATGTTCATTACTAACTACCGAACGATCTACTTTTACAACTTCATAGTATAAAAAGGACTTATCTAAAAGGCTAATTAAGTCTTCAACCATACACTTGATTTCCCAAGGCGCCGACTTCGGACTATTGAGTGCCGCCACAAGGTTAACCGAATCTGTAAGCAGGCGAATGTTTAGGGATTGTGCCCTTCATTTTTCTTTGATTGCTCTCCAGCAGGCCACTGTCTCGCCCTGTAAGGAAGATACACATGTGAAGAAATCTGAACCTGAAGTTTGAAAATGTCCATGTTGAGCAATTCTAGTTATTGACCAAGCTCCTGCTCTGATTAGCCCCCCTTCCGGTGGAAAGAGCCATCTACTTTGATAATTGACAATTCCATATTAAGATCACTCCCATAATGCCGACTCTGTGATGTCCCCTCATTGTTGAAGGAGTCTGGAAAGTGAGAAGAGTTTCTGGTTTTAGATTTGAGGACCAGGTCCTGATTAATGCTGAAATTCTGCTCTGACGCGATTACTCATCTTGTTGAATCCAGCTGAATTCCCTCTTCTACTAACTTACATATTTGGATCCATATTTCCCAGAAGACAAATAGAGATCTATACAATATCTCATCCAATTGCAAGCTCTCTAGCCAACTTCATAACCAACTACCAAAGTTTCTATCATTACTAGGTGTCAAATGCAGAGTCAATCATGCTTTATGCCACAAGGTTTTGGATTCTGCAGAATGAACAAACAAGTGCATTTCATTTTTCATATCCTTTTGACACCGTTAACATAGCTCTGATTGAATGATTCTTCTCATGGTAAGATTTACAACAATAGGTGCAGCATTCTTCGTTAACCTCCAAAGTATGAGGATGATTTTGTACGGTACCTTCAAATTTCAAATCTTTCCCCATAATTTCTTCCTTCTCAGATCTTGACACCTTATCTCCTTTGCTTCAAAGTGGTAACCTTTTTTACATTATACGTTATACCCTTCATTTGCGTTCAAAGACCACAATGCCTTGTCCTTTGTGTCCCTGTTACTAATTGCTTTTAGTACAAATTACGTTTAGTTAGTATTTCAAGATTAATAATCATGATTGAGTTTTGGTCAAGCGTGCTGATCAAGATCGGCCATGGGAATGTGTTTGTGTTTCTTTCATTAACTTTTTAAACTCTTGTTTGTACAGAAGTTATAAACACCCCAAAGTTGGGTGGTTTTGAATTTCATTTTATTTTAAATAAAGTATATACTAAACGTAGTCTATATTTGGAGAAGGTCTCGTATGAGTTTTTTTTAAGTAGTCTATATGAGATTGTTACATAATTATAAAATTCATAATTATAAATACATACAAGAAATAGCAATATAGCATATTCATTTTCAGGTTAAAATGTAGATATTCTATTTCCGAGCATATCCTGAAATATTTTATTTTTAGTGTTCATTCCTCCAAATTTCTTCTATCATCATCAATTTTGTTACCTCACTAGTCACTATACACTACCATGCTACCGACGTCCAATCCTAAATGCAGGATAAAATCACAATCTCGTCGTGATAGTCGTCAATCGCAACCATACTGCAGGTGATCCAAACCTAACTAAAAACGGCAGCAACTTTACTACCTACAACTCAAATCTTGCCGCCAAGAATTCTATCCTAACTATTGGCGAGAACAATCTCTGAATCTCACCATCGTTGTCATATCATCACAACATTACCACGGGAAACCTTAATATCACCTTTAACGAACTCAACCGTCAAGAGGATTCAAACTTTGTTATTGGTATCTCAAACCTTAACACTAATGCCATTGACTACCACATCATAACCAATTAGTGCAAGCTCAACGCCGCGCAACCGCTCGGTAATCTAAAACAAAATCACTACAGTATTTGAATTGTTATTTTAAGGAATCTGTACAAATGCATGTTTTGCTTTACTTTTTTTTATAAAGAATTTTTAGTTACTCCCACCGGCTGTTTCTGCACATGAGACATTTTTCAGTCAACTATGCTAAATTTGACTGAATTTTTGAATGCATAGATAATTAAAAATATTTTCGTATCTAATATTGTAGGAATCGTCATAACATATAGTTTATTAATATCATATTTCAAACATGTGTATTGAAGACCGTGAAAAGTCAACAATGCACATCCAATTGGTACGGAGGGAGTACATGAATTTGTCTCTTTTTACGCAGAATTTTTATTCTGTATCATTTGAGTAGAAATTTTAGTTCCCTTTAGTAGAAATTCTAGTAGGCATAGTAGGCATAGAGTAGACATTTCTGTGTCATTTGAGTAGAAATTTTTTTTCTGTAATTTTAGTAGGCATAGTAGAGTATCATTATTCCCACATCAAAGTTCGAAAACTAGTTAAACTTAAGTATCAGAAATTTTAGTTTAGTTAATTGGTTCATTTCAATAGTAATATATTCAGTTTGTCATCAAATATTACAAGTTTTTAATACTGGAAATTTCAAAAGTGCAATAAAAATAAATGTGAGATGGATTTAGTAGACGACTGTCATAGCTAAGACGGTGGTCTGTGGATTCATCACAACGGTTGTCTGGCCGCCGCTGAGAAAACTCAGCATTCGATCTCTGCACCTTCAGACTAAGCTTTTACAGATTGGAAGTTCCGTAAGAGCTTAATTGTTTATTCCAGTGCAAGTTTACAAAACTAGTTTCTATGAAATTCCTTATACTGATTTAATTATTAAAAGAAAAGCATATTTATCAAGATAAACAAGATCATCATCAGATTAAAGATCATTTTCATTCACAACCGAAGCTGTGTCCAAAGGTGTCCTAAGATTAATTGATGATATCGTCATTTGATGATCGTAAAATTACAGAAACAAAACAAAACAAAGTCAAATTCCAAAAGAGATGTGATTCAGACGCTTAATCTTTTACACATCACTTGAATGCAAGATTCTCAGCCCAAGTGTTGGAATTTGAGATATAGCTTCATCCTCATCAAAACCTTTAAAAATTACTCTCAAACAACAGAAAAGGGGGAAAACATTTGCTCAGTGACGGCAATTGGAATTAGGTTCGATTCTGCCAGCATTGACCTCACCTTTAAATCAGAAGAGGGAGCTTTGGTAACATCATCGCAAATCTCTAATAAATAAAGGAAATCTAAACTAATGTTTTTCAAAAAATAAAAATAAAAATTGAATGGTGCTCAGAACCGGCAATTTGAATTAGGTTCGATTCTGCCAGCAGTGTCCTCAGACTGAAATCAGAAGAGGGAGCTTGGAGATCCTCATAGCACCGAAATAAAAATTTGAAAATTTACAGAAAAATTTTATGAGTAAAGATCGCTCAGTTCAGCGGGATTATCGACACGCGAAGAACTCCATGTTAAAGGAGAACCCCGCAATCCGGTCTGTTGAGCTTGAAAATTTGTGAGTCGTCACAGCGATCTATTCATAAACTGAAGAATTGGAGAAAAATTGAGCATAAAAATAAAACACAGACCGAATCTACACACCTACTATGAGAATCGGAGTATTCGTGATGAGAAACGGCGGCCGCGGCTGGGTGAGATGAGGTGAACAGAGCAGCCGTTTGTATTTATAGATTGATTAACTAGGGTTTATGAGCGGCGAAATAGGTGGTTTATGCGGGCTTTCCGCCGCTACCATTCACAATTATGGGCTAGTGTAAACTGGATCAGGGTTTAGCCTAGCCAACTCAAGCCCATGCTTCTTGGATGGGAGAGCTCTCATTATCTTATTTTCGGTTTTCACCATAAATCTTTGTAATTTGATGAATGCAGCCCTAGATTTATAGTATATTCCTATTTTGCCATAATTGTTTTCATTCATGCCCTTACCTTATTTCCTCTCTTTCTCATTTGCTCTAACAAAACTAGTCCAGTCAAACTAAACTTTTTGTTGCTATAATCTGATGGTAATCCATCAATGGATGAAGATCTTGAATTAGTAGTGTTATTGCTGAAAAATCATGTTTAAGAATATTTTCTTAAAAAAATCTTTTTGACAAAACAAACTATAAGCAATATGGCCCGTAAAGTTAATTGAACATCCATCTAATAATACTCAACTCAACCATTGACCATACGTCCATTAAGTAATGCTCATCTATCATCTGAGCATTATTTGTCTTATGCTCCAGTTAAGTTGAAGCATAAAAATAAAAAGTTGAATGCTTCATCATGATTCATGGTTGAAGCATTCAAATGTAAAAGCTTAAGGGTTCATTAAGCGTTCAAGCATTCAACATAAAAAATTTATGTCTAGCCTTAATCGGAGCCTAAGACAAGAGCATTACTCGATGAACAATGGTTGAGCATTACTCGATGAACGCTTGACCAATAGTTGAGTATTACTTGATTGCTTTTAGTATATTTTGGTCAAAAAATTTTGATTTTTTTTGTTGAGTAACATCATTACCGATTCAACATTTTCATCATTTATAGATAGATTATCATCAAATTATAGCAACAATAAGTATGGATAGATTGAATATGTGTTATGAGAGATGGAAAGAGAGAGGAAAAAAAGAATAAAGGCATGGATGAAAAAATATGGCAAAATAAATCGCTATATATACTAAGTAAAACTGTGGATGTATTTAGCATTCTCCAACATAAAATTTTACGTATGGCCCCATCATTCCGGTACCACGGGTTGACGAGGAGGTAAATCACGTCGTCCAAGGGTCTCCGCTAGTTGGTGGTTACTTCTTGATGCTCATAAGAAATTCTGTCATGATTTGAATATTTGGCCTTTGCCGCAATTAATCAAGCACTTAACCACTTATTAGCACGTGGGTGCATAATAGCTCATTTACTAATTTGGTATTGCTATTTAGGTGTAAATTAAACCACATGAAGGCCTTATTTGCTAGAGCTTATTTCTTGCAAAGCTAAACTGAACTGAAGTGAAAATTAATATATTGAAAAATGGAATCAGCATGACTAAATTAACCTGAATTTCATCAAATTACATTTCATTAAATTGAATTGAACTGAACTACATATAACCTCTGGCAAACAGGGCCGAAACCCTAAATACTATATCAATATTTTCAAAAATAACTTTATTTGACCAATCGGGTATTCAAAATTCAAATTAGTGAGGTACTCAATTAGGGGGAACTCAATTAGAATGGTTTTCAAGAAAAATTCATATCAATCTCCATTACAATTATATGCTAAATAATGATATACTACAAAATACTTTTATGAAAGACTTAATAGTCGAACAACGTTGCAAACAATTATTGCAAATAAAATGATCGACCTCTGCTAACAGAAATTCAGCAACACATATCCAGATTACCATGGTTAATTAGTAAGAACTCCACGTCATAAAGAGTTTAACCCAAATTACCATGGTTAATTAGTAAAAATTCATATCAATCTCCATTACAATTTGGTACTCCTATATTGATCGTTTTTAGTGTTTACTACTACGCCACAAAATATGGGTTGGCCCGTAATTCTCAAAAGTTAGCACACCTTCAGCCGCCCATTAATCTCCTTTCCTCTTCAAAAATGGAGGTCATTGTTCCAAAATGAAGATATTTTTCCCGGTAGAAAAATAATTGCGTTTAATAATTGTGGCAATATGATGATTTTTTGAACAGCCATTCCTGGTTTCGACAAGTGCCCCTCCACTGCGTCGCCTTTCATATCAAAGTTCACGGATATGGCCACTGTTTTATTCAAAAAAGCCATAATGGCAACTATAAAAAGGGTGCACAATGAACTGCATGACACGAAAGTTGTACCAAACTTACCTAGTTAAAATACTGTAGTAAACAAACTGCTGTGCTGATTTCGCCTGCAGAAATGAAACTCAACAGTTCTGAGCTGATTGCTCTCGGTCTCATTTTCTTAGTCTCAGTCCACTCTCTGGCGGTCCGTGCGGATGGTGAAGTAGGAGGGGATGCACCACCCGGGGTTTCCGGTCCGGGCGCCGGCTCAACCGGGAATACTGGCTCAGCTCATGGCTCGAACTGGGAGGCTCACTGGGGCTGGGGCTCCAGTCCTGGACGTGGATGGGGCTATGGCTCCGGCTCAGCTCGCTCACCCAACGGTGGTGGTCGGGCTTCCGGCTTTGGTTTCGGTTGGGGCAGTGGTTCGGGTTCGGGATCAGGATCAGGTTCAGGCTATGGATACGGTTCTGGTAACGGAGGTGGTTCTGTTGGTGCTTCTGGACATGGCGGTGGCGGTCACAATTGAGTATGTGATGCCAGCGTTTGTGTATGTGTCTTAAAATGGTACTTATATAGCAACTGGCGTGCTTCACTTGTGTGTTTTCATAAACTTAATTAAGGAGTATTTGCTTCTGAATTTGAGCACTTATAAGGTTGTTCGAAGATCAGAAGTTCTAGTTAGCTAGTGCTGGGTGTTGGAAAATTAGATGATAATTTTAGTAATTAGCTATTGTTATATAAAGGTGTTTGGTAAGGAATTATTGATTGATATTGGGTTGTTTGATCAACCTAGTATGATGTACGTACTAGCAGTTAAATGGTATATGGCTGTGTGCATTGAAGCGTTTGTATTTTTATTTAATTTAAGCCATTTATAGAACATGGGCAATGTAAAAGGAAACTCACTTCTTAATTCTCAGATGCTACTAGTACATGCCTCTGTGGAACTGTGCAAAGTTTTTGAATCATCTGCATAAGGAAAATAGAGGCCACTTCAACCTCTAGTTCCTGAATATCCATATAAAGATGGGTTATTAAAGCTATGCTCCTATGAATCATCATATATATGTAAAAGCCTACTCCCTCCGTCCCCAAAAGAATGACCTACTTGACCGATCAATTTTTTTCATACCATATTTGACCATTAATAACTTATAGCATAGAAGTAATAAACTTTCAATTGAGGTATCGTTAGATTCCTCGTATGACATACTTTCAAACCATCAAAATCATTTGCCCAATTGTTAAGTATAATGAAAGTTATTAATGGTCAAAGAAGCTATGAAAAAAATTGACCAGTCTAGTAGGTCATTCTTTTGGGGACAGAGGGAGTATGTAAAAGCCTCCAAGACTCCAAGTAAATACTGATAGTTTGTTTGGAACACATTTGGACCACAAGTGTTTAAAAGAGTTGACCTTCAATTCTTATGGTCTTATTAACTCATAGAGAGCAAAGTTAAATAGAAGCTTTTTTTCCCAATTGTTTCATTTGAACTCGTTTTCACAAAGAATGAGTCAACTAATCATTATCTTTAGAACTAAAATGTTTATCAAAAGCCTATATGGAGTGATATCGCAACAAGCATGATTTCATCAATATCCCAAGGTCACTTTGAAGCTTTTCATACCAAGTCGACAAGGTTTCCCAGTTACTTTTTGGGGACTAAATTTTGTTTCATTTATCATTCACTAAAATAGTTCCAAAAAGTTATCCTTCTAGTGGCTAATTCTATTTGGACATGCCGATTCGCTAAACTGCTCTTAGAAATAGATATCAAATGAATCTCCCTCTTCACTTCACTCAATGGTCATGTATTTTTTTACTCGATTCAAATTGTAACGGTTTCAAATACTCATGCTATTTCAAGCCTTTTAGGTTTGGGATACCGATAAATTTCCCATGACCCTTGGTGCATAATTAAAACAAAGAAGCGTTAGTGCAACTTTTGTATTATTAATTAAAATGAAGATATATGATCATACAGTGAGAGTGAATACTAGTGTTTGTGTTTACTTATTCTTGTAACGTTCATTTTATTGGCTACTTTGTGGGAAGTCGATGTTGCAACACCGATATGGTTTGCAGAAAAATTCCAGAAGAGAGGAAAGGGAATATTGTGCGCGTAGAGTTTATGGAAAATAAAATCCTGAAGTTGTTAACAACTCGGTTTTCCTGATGTTAAGGTTTGGTGATATCTATGAAGCAAATCTTATATCTACAGTTGGAGATATCTTGTATTCCTTATCTTCAAGATTTTCAAGATGGAAATTAAACTTGATTGCAGGAAGGAGTCTACTGCCGTGAGGAGACTGATTGAACACGACATCGAGCAATAAAGAGGACATACGATGCATTGCGAGAATTAACGTTTTTCACCGCAACAATTCTGCACTCATGATTTGTTTACAGTTTGAGCAAAAAGTCAGCACAGTCCGTATTTCTTCATACCAACAGTCGGACGTGTGAAGCCTCGAGATCATTTATAAAGCTCATGGTGCGGGAGTGATCATAGAATAACTGCTAGGGAGAACTAGGCAGTCCGATTGGAGCGAGGGATCGCAACCACTTAGAATTGTAAAAATAAATCTGTAATTTAGTCTTTGACAATTAGTGGAATAATTTCAATACAGAGTTACGACCCCGTGGACGTAGGTGCATTGCACCGAACTGCGTGATCAAATTTTGTGTATCTTTATATTTCTGCACTTTAGTTTTTGTCTGATAAACTGAAATAGTTTAATTTAGAGCACGTATTTGATCTATGTAGTAAATAGAAATTTCAGTTATTGAATGCTGAAAAAATGAATAATGAATCAAATAAACAAAACACTTATTTAAACATGTATATGGTTGTAAAATCTTAAAAATATTATCCCTTCATCATATGAAAAACAAAAAGACTCGTGACATTTTATTCCTTAGGCAGTGGAGTACTGTCGCTGTCGATCAATAACAATAAGTAGTGACTTAGTCTAATCGAAATGCAATCCGTGAATTTTCGTCGTAGGTCCAACATTTTCATAATTTCATGGATAAACAGTAAACGGAAATGGAATGGATGGATGAAGATGATAACGTCATATATCGCGTTCGATCTCGATCCCAACTTGAACGCGGAAAATCTAAGATTGCGCACTACTAACCATTTATACCAACTTTGGCGATTGCATGTTGCCGAGAAGGTTAGCTTAGCCCAGTTGTTTTGCCGACATACTACCAAGTTGTATTAATACAGACTCTTTAGAATTAAAGCTACAAATACAAACAATATTATGTCCGAGTACTTCATTTTCCTACATGAAGAATACACATGATTTATTTTTATTGTGTCGCATCGAAAAATAATAAATAAAGAACTGAAGATTAAACATAAAGAATAAAATTTTATATGGTTCATTAGCATTGGTCATAACTCATAAGTAGACAACTTTTATTCATAGGTCACATTACAGTATTGCTATCGATAATAGAAAACTATCTGACGGGTTATGACGATTTTGCCCCAACCCTAGGCCAAGATGTTTTCCGTCCCAATTCGCTGACTGAGTAGCAAGATATAGGGCTTTGCGTTTGGTGAAACCCGCCCCGCCCCATTGTGCAAACTATCCGCGGGGCGGGGCGGGTCAAACTATCTGCGGGACGGGGCAGGTTAAATTATCCACGGAAGGGATATTTTTATGGATCGACCCATGTAAAATATTAATTTTTTTTTGTAATTTATTTATGTTCTCCTGAATATATTTTTACTTTTGAAAAAGTGAAATCCAAGACATATGATAATACTATCTTTATGCTGTAATTTCATAATGAAACACTGATCTGAGGAAAATTTATTCAGAAACTATATATGAAAGTTCAAGCATGAGATCAGTGACACGAAGTTTTGTTGAGCCGACGTGTTTTACCGACATACTACAACAGTCCTACTAAATACTCGTATTTGTGGATTTTATTTATTTTGATAAATTACATGATTACACTTTCGGTTGCAACAATGATTTCGGGGATAAATATGCTGCTGATTTGTCCCTTTTTGTTATAATTTTTCTTGTTCGCAAATGGAAGTCATTGTAGCACGTAGAGATTTAAGTGCTGTTACCGAATTTGACATTTCATCGTAGGCATAAAATGAAAACGAAATGTTTGTTTCAAAGTCAAGTGCATACTATAATTGTGGCAGTCATGGGAACAATTGTCTTAATTTTTTTTAAACATCGCCTACTGTTGACAAGTGCCCCTTGATCCCACATCTCTGGTCCTCTTTGACCTCTTGGCATCACGCATGGTGAATTTGGTCATAATATTTTCGTTATTTTATGTTTATCATTTTTCTGAATGAATTTAATTACAAGCATAAAGAAGTTGTTTTTCAAAAACCAAATAACAAAATTATTAATACACTAACAAACTACGCAAATGTGAGATCTAATATCATGCATGTCTTAACATATAAGTTTATGGTGAAGATTTTATTGTTCCAAACTTTGTTCTTTTTTTTTTATTCTTACGAAATTATAGTTTGAAATTTGTATTGTTTTCCTTTTCAATACGTGTGCATAAATTATATATGGTTTGGAAGGTGAATACGTGATGATTGCATACAATGAAACCTCTAGAAATACATTAATGTGATAATATAAATATAATCGAAAAGTAAAACTCATAAATAATGGATATCCACGAAGCATACTGGCAAAATGCACCTATAAAAGAGTGCAAAACGTACTGCATGACACCAAACTCATCAAAAACCGGCACTCATTTACAGTACCATATTCACCTTCTAAAACATGATGTCCGAGTCCAACAATATGCAGATTGCTCTCCTTCTGCTGCTCGTGTTCTTCGTCTCCGGCGGCCACTCAACCTCGGCGGCGGTAAAGACCGATTGCCCCGTGGCTGCGGGTCCCGCTGATGGTTCTGGTTCAGCCCACGGTTCGAACTGGGACGCCCGCTGGGGATGGGGCTCCGGCCCCGGATACGGGTGGGGCTTTGGCTCCGCTTCTGCCCACGCACCAGACGGTAGTCGGGCTTCAGGCTCGGGGTTCGGCTGCGGTACGGGGACAGGTTCGGGTTCTGGTTCGGGGTCTGGATATGCTTCCGGCGGTGGTGGTTCTGCGGCTGCTTCTGGACATGGCGGCGGTGGTGGCGCCCCCCATTGAGAGGGCACGATATTATACACATGGGTCCATATGGTTTTACGAATGTGAGGATTAGTTATTAATAGTTCAAGCATAAAACCGTAACTCTCTATACTGTGTGGCGGTAACTGGTTAGTTTTACCGTCTTACGTATAAATTGACCGTATTCCGCGAGGAATGGGCGAATGGCTATTTATATAGCTTCATTACCGAATGTAATATGCTCTCTGCAGGTTCAATAATAAAAATATATTTTATAACAAATTATATCTGTTTATAATTACTAGAACACTCTTATAATAAGAATTCTTTTTAAAAAAACTCTCCATTATCTTTCCATTAGGGGCAGCATCTTAATTTTGCAATGTTAGAGTTTCCAATTTTTTCTTATTTCCTTCCTTCATCTTCTCACAGCAGGCACCATTCCGCACTGACTTAGGGCGGAAGAACTTTAACAGAATTCCAAGCTGGCTGATTTGGGTTCTTGATCAATGTTTACTTTCTAAACTCATTTTCACCTTCTACGGATTTTCTGACCGATTTTTCATTTTGATGATTGGATATTGATATCGGTTGTTCTGATTCCAATTCTCAATGATTGTAAGATCCAAACTCAGATCACGATCACCATTAATATCCAAACTATGAATTGTCATTGCACTATATCATCAATATCAATCAATAAAAGGATCGTGTGAGTACAATACAATACATGCAAACCGCATAATCTAAAAAATTGATGGTCACAATTTAGATGGAATCCTGAATAAATGTCAACACACGCATGAGGGAACGACGATAGGGAGAAGCGCTCACGATAATGAAGATCTTTGTGTTTACACAGTCTTAAATTTACTTACACATTACACTTCGTGAAGTAGGTTGACAAAGTGTAACTAGGACCAATTGATTGTAAGTAGATTTACAAAGTGTAAGGAGGACCAACTAATTGTAAGTAAGTATATATACTACCATCTATTGAAATTCATCCATATGAATCTATGAACTCATGTAATAAAAAAAAGACGCATAAAAAACCCAAGCAAGCAAAGTCGAGCGGATAAAAAAGAAAAGCAAATTGAGGAACCACGGGCAGCAAAAAGGTCGATAAGTTCAAGGATACTCCGGAGAAGAAGGCTAAACCCGCTCCTCCAGAGCCAAGGCTGGCAGCTTGTGGTATCTCCCCTACCACATACGGGGAGATACTTCAGTCGTGAACGGGCTGAAGTCTCATGCTCTTGTTGTGCACATGATAAAACTCACCTATCAGTGTTCAGATTGCCATTCCCCACAACCAAGGCAAGAGGCTCTTGATGACCACAAGGCCACTTGCCCTTGGTGATCCTCATCTCAGTTTCATCATGGAAAGGAAGGAGAGAATAAAGGTGTGGACGTGATTGTTTTTTGTGCTTTGATGTTTTCAAAATTCTATCGCGTACATTTTTCTTTTCGTTTCGTTTAAAACATTGTCATCACAAACAATCTCCTCTTTTATTAGTATATTGTGACTCTAAAAAAAAACCCATGTAATAAATATGATAAATAAACTATCACGAATATTGATCTCACAGTTTGGATTGAGTCAACGATGAGAGAGGATAATGAAGGAAAGCTAGAAAGAAATATATAGACTAGAAATACTCTTTTTTCGTCTTTGTGTGATATTTAGTCACAGTCATAATAACTTGACCCCTGAACCAATTTATTCAATATAAGCGAAAATCTTGGAATCGGCATGAAAATCACGATAAATTTAAGAGGATTAATCCACATAATGAAACTCATTTTCAATCCATGATGACAAAATATGAGAATATATATATATATATATATCTTATCTTACACAAGCGAAGAGTCTAATTAATCATAATGGGAAGTTCATATTACATGGAATGGGGAAACAAAGATTTGCATTCAGACGAGTGCAAGATCTTGTAACTAATGAGTTAATTCTTCATGGGCCATGTCGGAAATTAACGGTCGTAACGGAGGAAACTGGATCAGCATTTCTCTTTGAAGGCGGGAACAGTAGGTGGAGAAGACGGAAGGCGTTACATTTAACTGAAATTTCAACCCAAACAAGAAGTCAACTTCCAGTATGTTCATTTCCATAGTGCTGACCCCTCCAAAGGTTGCATACATGGCGTTGTTGAAAACTCTGCCAAAAAGAACAAACCAACAAATATGAAAGATTTTAATCAACATTTTGCCATTCATTATATATAGTGTTTGGAATAAACATGCCTTATAGTAAAAAAATTAATGAAATTTATTTATATATAAATATAATGATAAAGTTTTGAAGAACAAAAAATCTAAACTATGTATTATTTCTGATTTGAATTTCAATCCGACAACTACATCCGGTCACTCCTAGCCACCGTAGACTATCACCATTACTAGTGCGGATATCGGCCCTGTTTGCTAGAGATTATTTCCACCATGTACTGAACTGAACTGAATTGAACTGAACTGAACTGAACTAAACTGAACTGAATTAAAAAATGGAATCAGCATAACTAAATTAACCTGAATTTCATCAATTACATTTTTACTGAACTGAACTGAACTGAATTGAACTGAACTGAATTGAACTGATCTACAGATAAGCTCTGGTAAACAGGGCCATCATTGTCATTTTTCACTTTGAATTGTACAAAACAAGAATAAAGGGAGTTGATTGCATTGCACGGTTTAAACCAAACAAAAATAGAAATTTATCTCTTTTTGTATCTATTATATTTCATTTCATTCCATTCACTTTCTTGATTTCATTTTGTTTCCCTAGTGTGACCCAAACAACACCTAAAAATATTGTTAAAACTCTTAACCTATAAATTACTAATTAATTAATACTAATTCAACTGACTAGAATGTTGCGACGGTCAGATGCGCCCTAAGTTCAAAGCTCACTTAACCTAAAGATCCTTATGTATTTGATACGTATGTTCCTAATCTAATTTTGGATTGATGTAAAATCTAGCAGCACAGTAAAGTCTAATTCGCCTGATAGAATTCCTTACATACACTTTTATTAATTTACAACCTGGCAACCGCAAAATTTAATTCGTCGGATTTAAAGACAATGATCTAGACTAATATTTTAGTAGGTATGGGCGATTTTATTTTCCTAATATTTATTCTAATATGATTTTAGGCTGATTTACAACCTGGCATCACCACAGTATCTAATTCGACCAATTTACAAATATGACAACACCGCAATATCTAATTAGACCAATTTACAAATCTCACAACACCGCAATAACTAATTCTACCAATTTACAAGTATAATAGCACCGCAGTATTCGACTAATTTACAAGTATATCACCTCAATATTCAATTAATTTACAAGTATATATGACAATATGACAATATCTAATTTGTCCAATTTACAATCTTTCAGCAAAATTTAATTCACCACATCAAATTACACCTTATCTAATTTTTCTTCTTCATTGGATTGAAAAACAAATGAAAAGGAATAATTGAATGAATATGTAGAAAAATGATTAAAACCACAAAATCATTTTTTCTCGAGAGATCTAGAATTATATATCATGAGCTCGCTAGCTGACATTGAATATCACATACTTCCTCGTGCAACAATGCTACCAAACATCGAACTTTTTTTAAAAAATAAAATTTTAAAAATGGTGCAAATTGAAATTAACCTCAATTCCTCATCATAAATATCACCGAAGCAGTATAATGAGCTGAAGAAAGATTGAATGCAACTCACCTGTCATCCATGAATTTGGCAGAGACCATGACGCTGGAAATGATCAAGCGGTGCACATTGAAAGGCGTGATCGGCAACTGCGGCTGCTTGACGGAAAACCGATCCAGATAGATATACGCCACGATCAAGCAGCAAGGGCTACACTTGGCGTACTTGAAAATCCTCTCCAGGTACCTCTGAATGCTGATCGGCGCCTTACTCCGGCCATCGAACACCGACGACGTTTCCCGGCAAGGACGGGATTTTTCGTCAGTTTCATTACTCTCACAAATTCTTTCTAGAATTAGAGAAACCAAACTTATCATTTTTCTCATCACCACAGGATTCTCCAGCTCCGCCATTGTTTTGCTGTTCGGCCGGTCGCCGGCGCCGGGCAATCTCCGGGAAGTGAATGTGAAGGGGGAAAGAGATGGTATATGCACGTCTGAGTATCGCGTGGGTGTGTATATTAGGAAAGGAATTAAGCGGCGATTGTTTAAGGATTCACGCGGGTGTTGATGTGTGCATGATGAGCTGGTTATTCATCATCATCACTCTTACTTGAGTCTCCCATTGTTTTTTGTCTTTTTTGGAAAGTTTTTGTTTTTGTTTTGTTAATTGTGAAGGATAATATTCTACTAACTTCCAAACTAGGACAAAATAATTAAATATATTACGATAATTTGTGTAATATTGCACGTATCATCTAATATCTTTTGTTCCTTTTAATAAAAGAAGAAACTCTTATTTCAATATCTTTTGTTCCTTTTATTAAAAGAAGAAACTCTTATTTCAATGTGATACAAAACGTTCAAAATTGGTTGCCACTAAAATTATGAGGAAATTTAGTTGAGTGATACGTAAAAGTAATTTTTGATGATCTATTCTATTGACATCCAATATGGATAAACCAATGTATTACTATGGTTAAGTGCTCATGTACCCGTGAGTTTTTTTAAGTGTTCATTTACCCCGAGTTTTTAAAAGTACTACGGAACCCTGAAATTTACATTGACTTTTTTAACTCATATTTCTGAAAGCTATGGCCAGCCATTCAAATGCGTATTTTTGATTATTAGATGGCCTGAAAACAAACATTCAGATATCGTTTAGAGTTTTCAAATATACAATTTACCAAGTCAACGTCATTTTAGGGGTAGTAGAGCACTTTTCAAAAACTCAAGTGTACTTGAGCATTTAACAAAGATTTTGGGAGTATATGTGCACTTTTCTCTTGCTACTACATAATGTCGATAATAATTTAGGGTGTCTCACAAAAAACAAAGTCTTTTACAAGAAAAAAATTCAAATAAAAAATTATTTTAAAAAGGGCATATTCACTCAAGAACTGAAATTTAGGGGATGTTCTCCGAACACATGTAAACTTATTCAAACAGGTTGAATCAAAGTTAAAATAATGTATTGAAAAATATGAATAGTATGACTATTAAGTTGAATATAATTAAATTATATTTTATTTGATCTAAATAGTTTATTTGATCTTAATGGAGTAGTTCTTAATTGAAAAAGAATTCAAGATAAGTTGGAAATGACATGATTTACTATTCCTATTTTTTTATTTTTTTTGGAAAAAACTGAACTTCACTAATTAATTTCTAAATAAATATTAAGAAATCTGATTAAGTAGTCTCCGAGTTGGAGAAGAACTCTGATGTTTGACGGTATCATAATCTAGCTAGGATTTTTACATCTCATAAACTATATAGTTCCTCGACAAGGATCTTGGAAGCTCGCTAATTCTTACGATCCCCTCCCTGGCTGCAACCTTAAATCCCCACACGAAAACGGTACTTAATTATTCTCCGCCATTGTTCTTATTTCTTACCTGCTTTCCATTGTTCGAAGTTTTTTTTTCCTTCGCCGACTTTAAGAGGTGTTAAATTGCAGGTAATTAACATGGCATCGGTGAAGATGTATGTGCTGACGGCTACACTAGGTTTGATCTCCTTCATACTGGGAGTTATTGCTGAAAATAAAAAGGTTAGGCTCTTTAACCATTATACGTAAATTTTGCGGCTACAAATTTATGGAACCATGATAATTGTAAATTGTTGTTGAGTTTTGGTTCGACACGTCTGATGTTTATCTTGGTTGTGAATGTTTTGCACTACAGCCGCTAGCCGGGACTCCTGTTGCCGGAAAAGGTGTGGTTATTTGCACATATCCAAAGGCTCCAACCGTAGTTCTGGGGGTACTGTCGATCATCTTCCTCTTTGCCTCGACCGCAGCTGCATATTTCGCCATACACAAGGAATCGAAGGAGAAGTCCGTCCAGTGGGCGGCCCTGTTCGAGAGCAAGTTCTTCTCTGTGTTTTTCGGCGTTGCTCTGGGGGTGACTGGCCTAGCCGCCGCCATGCTGATATGGCCGACGGTCTCAGAACAGATGCACATCAGCAACAACATCCATCACAACCTGCAGACCGACTGTCCGACCGCCAAGACGGGCGTTCTTGGCGGAGGAGCGTTTCTGTCTCTCAACTCCATGCTCTTCTGGATGCTCACTTTGATGTTCGCGGATAATGCGACCAAGGACTTCCTAAGCGACTTTCTTCCCAAAAGAAACAACCCCACGCCCAAAGAAATGGCTTCCTGACAATGTTGTTTTTAGCTAGAAATGGTTTAGAATTAAGATTAACGCTCTGATGTACAGATTTATCTTTGCTTTCTAGTACTACAGGATTTCTAGTTCCAAAATTCAAAGTTCATTCTATATTTGGTTAACATGATGCATGCCTTTTTCACATGAATGGTTATTATGTGAAATCAGGTTTTCTAATAATGAATCAATGAAAGCACCAATGTACAACTAGACAAAGTTTTTTATATTGCTATACGTAATAGTTTCTTTCACAAGATTTTAATAACAGGGTAAAACCAGTCACATATGATCATATCCATTATCTAGACACATCCAAATATGGGAAACAGAAAACCTGTATAGACAACCATAATCCAGGATAGGAAGGACGTCCTTTTAACCATAGCACCTAATTGGATCGTTGCATCCTTTAGCAGTAGACTGCCTGAAACCGAAGCGGCCGCCTTTCTCGAGGTACTGCTGGTGATACTCCTCCGCTCTGTAGAACTTCTTGGCAGGCAAGATTTCAGTGACAATCGGTCTGTTCAGAAGTTTCTGCTGGCGTTCCTTTGATTCAAGGGCAGCCTGCTCTTGTTCAGGAGAGTAAAAATAGATTCCGGATCTGTATTGAGTTCCAACATCATTCCCCTGCACCAAAGAGGATGGTTTTTTATCAGATAATCTGATGTTTAATAGGATGAACAAAATCGGTGCTACCGATATACAGTAGCAATATACTCTGTATGATCACAAGATACATTAAGCAACCACTCTGGGTTCAAAGATGGATTTTTCAAGACGAGGGATGTGGTAAAAGAGCAAAGAAAATGGCAATACTTGCAATATCAAGTAATAATGATATACGATGTACACTTTCTGAGAATCAGTTCTTAGGAGAGGTATCAAATAATTAAGTTTCGATTCTGCTTTGTAATATGAATACATCAGTATAACTCACAAGTCACATCACAACTTTAGCAGACAGATGATCAGCAAACACAGATAGGGTAATTATCAGTAACAGATGGCTCCACCCAAATAAGCACCTAGAATACTCTCCATCAATTTAACATAAACACATGCACTTGCAGTCAGAATTGTATTTAAAGATTAATTGCTTAGCATTCAGTTAGAATTACTTTGGAACCCGACGGTACTAAATTCACCAGCTAAAAGTGCATTAGTCAATTTCACCTCATTCCGGTACTATTGATTTCAGAAGCCGCATTATCTAAACCAGTCTCTCTGGGAAAACATTCTTTAGTTTCAAGTGAAGTTCAACACATAAGATTTCTGACACTAAATAAACTCAAATGAATTTCTAAAGCATTTGGCGCGCAGTTTCTACAGCCCAACAAATAATGCTGCCACATACTGCTTTTGAGCCTGAAGTTACAGACCAGACCATCTCAAAAAACCATGCTGTCTGCTCTCACTGCTTTCCTATGCTGCAGTACCTTTAAAGGTAGGGAGGCTGTTTCTCGGGACAAAAACTCAGGCTTCTTATCTTTGCAAATAAAAACACATTCATCATCTGTCCCAAGTTTAATGTTCACAAGTTTTTATTTTAGTCTGCCCACAAAAAAGTACACAGCTTGATTCATTTAGAATAAATGAACTCATCCATTCACTCACTATTTTACTACTTCTTTCTAACCTTTTGTCATTTCTTTACATTCTCACATGTACTCCTTTCTAAACCTCGGTTCAAGTCTTAAAATGGATTGTTAAGCACCATATAACAACAGCATGAAACACAAAGAAGGGCAACCAAAAAAAAGAGAGTTCAAGCCTGATGATCAAAGATACAGATGATGTTTTGAGTGCATGTGTTTCAGACCACAAAAATACTTATCACTAAGAACCTGAACAACGAAATTAATTTCAAGATAAGTAAACCATATACTACACTAGATACAGCACATGCAGAAATGAAGAAATCCCTAATTCTCGAAAATCAATTACATACCGAGCGATTGGGAGTGGTGGGATCATGGCGAGTCCAGAAAGCATCGAGCAAAGAATCAAAAGTACACTCCTTGGGATCATACTGAACTCTGACAACCTCGGAGTGATTAGTAGTCCCGGTGCAGATATCCTCGTACGTGGGATTATGCATAAGCCCCTGCGTGTACCCCACCTCTGTCTTGGTAACTCCGGGAACCCTCTGGAACGCCAATTCCACGCCCCAGAAGCAACCCGCCCCGAATTGGGCAAACTGCTGACCCGGGGCGGGGATGTCGTCGTCCGGACCCTGCGCAATCGACGAGTCCATGGAGGATTCGGTGGGGGTGCGCGTACCAAAGCCTAGCTTGCTGAGCCAGCTCATTCTTGGGGACAAGTAGATGGACCTGGACCCGAAGGTGGTGTTCCGGGGGAAACTGGTGGCGGGTTTGGGGAGCGAGCGGCGGAGGGCGGCGGGATGGAGGGAGGAGACAACGGTGGAGATGGTGTTGGCGGTGGCGGTTGGGGGTTTGAGGAGCAGCATTTTGGTGCGTTATTTAGCGTGTAAATATAAGCGTGATAAAAAATGGAAAGAATGGATAATTTTCTTTAGCTTGCGTGGGAATTATGCAGGAAAGCATTATCTGGCTACGTCTAGATTTCTCTTTTTCCCGTTTTTTTCTTTATTTTCTCCTTATCCTTATTTATATTTTCACGTTTTTGCAAGTTACAACTCATCATAAAAGGTTAATTATTATTTTAAAATCCAAAGTATTGTTAAATGTTAAGCTATTGTTCATTCATGTGTGCATCGAGTAGCATACGTAGATATACGAATATCACTATATTAGTCATCATTTTTTTTTTTTAAAAAGGGAAGACTACAACGATCGAATCTGATACAAGAATTCTCTACTGATCTCGTATGTCGAGTGACCGAGGTCCTCACCATGGTGCTTCGAGTGGAGTGAAGATCCCACTTACACCGTCGATGCTCCCCTGCTCTTGACACCATGGATGCAGCTCCAACTCTTGAGTTGAGTACGACTGGAGACTTGACCCAGGGGATCTGGGAGAATTTGCGAGATCCTCGGCGATGGACCAGACAAAGGCGGTCACCGGCTTCCACGTGATCAGCTCATGAACTCCCCATATTTTAGTATAAATAGGGGTCAAATCCAACGATGAAGGTACGCTCTGAACATCAATCGCACTCACACATTAAATCTGCTTCTAAACCTAGCTGACTTAAGCATCGGAGCGGGTTCCGGCTAAATGACGCCCCGCCTGACCGCTTTCCGATTGTGTTTTGCAGGTCCGCTTCAACCCTAAGTTCAGAGTTTTTCAGTTTGAGCCCTAGCCGATTTTCGGGGTCTCATCATTGACGCCGCCTGTGGGGATGTCAAATTCCTTTACAACCATTCAATTTTGCACCATGTCCAACCAAGGAGATGGCGAAATCCCGTCTGAAAGGGAGCTTCCGGTGAACCAGTCGTTTGTGACACCGGGAGTCATGTCCGCCCTCGGTTCCAACTACCCGGAAGGGAGTGTACCGAGAGCCGCACCTGAGGGGGAGGCCCAAGCCTCTCCCGTAACTCCAGTGTAGTCGACGTTCGACGCAAAACTGTTCCAGAGCCTGCTGGTTCCAACCTGGAGCTGATGCAGAAGATCCATTCTGCCTGAGACTCCGACCTCGGAGAAAAGGAGGCCCGGGAGAAGGAGAGGGGAAACAGAATAACCCTTGTCAAGCTCTTCCAGGATCTCGTGACACCTGAAGCCTCCCCTACCAGAAGAAAAAATCAGGGAGAAAAAGGTGAGAATGAGAGATCTGACTCTTCTGATACCAGTGACTCCGACCCGGAAAGGAGAAATCCACAGTCGAGTCAGAGAAAGGAGCGTCCTCAGCCAAACGCCTACACTCATGGCTTGCTGAGTCGCAAAACACCTCTCTTGGGAAAAAGCCGTGAAAAATCTGGCACGCCGTTCTCCAGGAGAATTGCGAGGGCGGTAGCGGATCCCAAGATGAAGATCCCTACCAACCTGGGAAGGTAATCCGCGACAGCCGACCCGGAAGATCACCTTCACACGTTTAACACTAACATGGCCACCTACGTCATTCCGTTGGAGATATGGGGCAAAGTGTTTGCAACAACGCTGGAGGACAAAGCCCGCCTGTGGTTTAAAAGTTTAGAAGCAGGGAGCATAAGGAGCTTTGACGACGTGCAAAGCTCATTCCTTAGCCGCTTCATGCAAAGACGAAAGAATCTGAAGAGCAGGGGCCATCTCATGGCCACCAAGCAGAGAAAAGAAAAATCGATAGGTCGGTACTCGGAGCGGTTTAATGACGAGGCCAACCAGGTAGAGAATAAGGGATGAAACCTTCATCGTGGACATCTTCGTCAATGGGCTCCGCCACTCCGGCATGCTGAATGACTACAAGCGTTTCCCTCATACCTCCATGGATGATCTCATGGAAAGGATCATAAGTTGGCAGCGGGCAGATGATGCTGCTGAAAACCTCTCGGATGTAGAGGTATATTTCAGAAAAGGAGTATCCAACGGGAAGAGTAACCGGAAGCCCATAGCCGAGAGGTTGGGACCCAGGAAGAACTCTGGAAAGTCAAAAGACTAGAAGGAGAGGGTTTTTACCCCTCTCACGAAGACCCCGAAGGATATATTCGCACTGGTAGCAGATAAGAATATCCTTCGGGTTCCGACGAAGATGAAGATGCCACCCAGTAGGAGGAACCAGAACATGTGGTGTGACTATCATGAAGATTATGGGCACCAGACCAACGAGTGCCATCACTTGAAGAAAGTAATTGAAGCATGCATCAAGTCTGGTGAGCTGGCAGCCTTCGCTAAGGAAGCTAGGGCGCAAAACAAAGCAAGTTACCAGGCATCAGGAAATGGAGCGGGTCACGATACCCGAAAGGGAAAGGAAGTCCCTTGTGCAGAACCCGAGCCGCGAGCTGAAAAGAGCCAAAGGAGAGAAGATGATATCTCTCAATTTGACGAAGACGCACGCGTCACGCACATCTTCGCCATAATTGAGGGGAGTGCGGGAGGTACAACTGACTCCCAAAGAAAAGCTCGATGCAGGGGACAACCACCAGTGGCTACCAGGGTAAAGCCGCTAGCCCCAGAAGAGGTTATCACCTTCAGCTCCGAGGATCCAATCCCGGAACACCCTGAAGGAGGAGATATTGTGCTGATTTTCGTGAAAATCGGAAACAAAAGGATACACTATCATATGTAGACAGAGGAAGTTCCATCGAGATTATGTACTGGCACTGTTTCGAGAAGCTGGACCAGAGCATGCGGGATCAATTCAAGCCCACATGCACTCCCCTGGTCGACTTTGCAGACAGAACAGTTTGGCCGGAAGGAGTGGTGACCGTTCCAATGACGGTAGGCGAGAGCCCGAGAAGTAAAACGGTGGACATGGAGTTCACGATAGTCAAGGCAAACAACCCATACAACATCATCATCGAGAGGCCAGCCCTTGCTGCGCTCAAAACTATTGTCTCCATGTTACACCTACTGGTGAAGTTCCCTACCGTGAGTGGGATATCAACGGTTACAAGAGACCAACAGAGAGCACGGGCGTGCCACCGGATCGCGCTTAAGAATCGAAAGCGAGAAGATGATGCCGGAAGATCGGGTATCGGGAAGGAAGTACTGATGGTGCATGCACAGGCGGAGATACCGAACCTGGGAGAGGAAACAGAAAAGGTGACGATAAACGGAGATGGAGTCGTCCAAATTGGAAAGCAGCTTCCAGATGAAGTAAAGACGATGCTTACCAGGATCCTGGAGAGGCATGTCTGCGCCTTTGCCTGGAAGCTGGAAGATATGACAGGTATACATCCGGAGCTGGGATGTCATGCCTTGAAGATGGATGACATCAAGATACCAGTTCAACAGAAGAGGAGGACCATGTGCCTAGAAAGGAACGAAGCGGTCAACAAGGAGGTGGCCAAGCTGTTAGCTGGGAACATCCTGGTAGAGGTACCTTACCCTACTTGGTTGGCGAACCCAGTGATGGTTAAGAAGCCGAATGGTAGCTAGAGAATGTGTGTGGACTACAAGAACCTGAACGCAGCCTGCCCAAAGGACCGCTACCCGCTCCCAGCTATCGACCAAAAGGTAGACGCTCTTTCCTCTTTCCCTATTAAATGTTTTCTAGACGCATATAAGGGTTATCATCAAATACTCATGTTGGAAAATGACATAGAAAAGACCGCGTTCATCACCGAGAAGGGAGCTTTTGGCTACCAGATGATGCCTTTTGGTTTGAAGAACGCGGGAGCCACGTACCAGAGATCCGTTGACAAAGCCTTCGCGGTCCAGTTAGGCAGGAATTTGGAAATCTACATGGACGACATGGTCATCAAGAGCAGGGGGTTTGGTACCATCCTGAAATATGTAGGGGAAACTCTGTTCCGGTTTGAAGAAACCGGTATAAAGCTGAACCCGGCCAAATGTCAGTTTAGAGTCGGAGGGGGGAGATTCCTAGGCCACAACGTCACGAACGGCGGCATCCAGGCTAACCCCGAAAAGGTGCAAGTAGTTCTTGACCTCCCCTCGCCCAGGTCGGTGAAGGATATCCAGAAGCTGAACGGGAAGCTGGCCACTCTTAATCGTTTCATCTCAAGGGCGGCCGAAAGATCACTGCCCTTCTTTAAGGTCTTAAAGAATAGCGTGGGCAAGAAATGAGAAATCTAGTGGGGTGCCAAGGAGGAAGAAGCATTCGCAGCACTGAAGGTGCACTTATCTCTCATGCCCACTCTGACCTCGCCCGAAGCAGAAGATATGTTATACTTGTACATAGCCGTAGGAGAAGAACCGGTTAGCGGAGCGCTCTTACGGGAAGATGGAGGAGTACAGAAGCCCATATACTTCACCAGGAAAGCGCTCTCAGGTCCGGAAACAAGGTATTCAGACGGAGAAAAGCTCGCCCTAGCCGTAGTGCATTCGGCGAGGAGGCTGCGCGGTAACTTTCAGGCTCACCCCATCACGATGGTGACTGAGCAACCGATGAAGGCAATTCTCACAAGAACAGAAGCCCCTGGGTGACTGGTTAAGTGGGCCATAGAGCTGGGAGAGCATCATATTGAGTACGCAGCACGAAAGGCCATCAAGGCCCAAGTGTTGGGTGATTTTCTGGCAAAGAGTCCTCCCCGAAGGGTGTTCAGGATCAAGCAGGGGGACGATGAAATGATCGAAGCCTACTGGAACCGGTTCAATAAGATGTACCAGGAGGATGAAGCCGAAAGGCTGAAGAAGTGTGCAGAAAGGAAAACTTGGAAGTTGTACGTAGATGGAGCCTCTGGACCTGAAGGTGCAGAGGCGGGGTTGGTCCTCACTGACCCGGGAGGGGTAGAGACCACGTACACCCTCAGATTTGCGTTCCCGGCTATTAACAACGAAGCAGAATATGAAGCCCTGATAGCCGGGATGGAGATAGCAAAGAAGCTTGGAGCTAAACGCCTTAATGCGTATGCAGACTCCCTACTAGTAGCCAACCAATTCAACAGATAGTACCAAGCTAGGGGCGCGACCATGCAAAAGTACCTGGACAAGGTAAAATTCACGGCCCTGTCCTTTGACACCTTCACGGTGACCCAGGTGCCTAGATCCAACAACACCCGAGCAGATGCACTGAGCAAGCTCGGTGCTACGGCTTACTCGCATCTCTCCAAGTCCGTGCTGATCGAGATGATGGAGAAGAGGTCCACCGACGAAGTGCAGGTCAACATGATAAAAGCAGGGCTAGAGGCATGGTTCACGCCGATCTGTAAGTTCTTAAAAGATGGTACTCTTCCAGAAGTAGCAAAAGAGGCCCGGTCCCTGAAGAATAAGATACTCAACTTCGTCATACTAGACGATATCTTGTACCGGAGAGGCTACGCCACTCCCTGGCTAAGGTGCCTCAACCCTTCTGAAACTGATATCGTCCTGCAGGAGCTGCACGAAGGACGCTGCAGGAGATGCCAAGAGCATGCTAACATCCCACATGTACCTTGCAAGGACATGACTAGTATTCAGTCCCCGTGGCCGTTTGCAACCTGGGGGATTGACCTGGTCGGCCCATTCCATATGGGAACCTGACAGAAACAGCACCTAGTGGTAGCCATAGACTACTTCACCAAGTGGGTGGAAGCTGAGGCCCTGGACACTATCACAGGGAACCGCATTCGGAACTTCGTCTGGAAGAATATTATATGCCATTTCGGCATCCCGCAAGCTATCATTAGCGATCACGGGGCTCAATTCGAAGGGGAACCATTCAGGTCATGGTGCGCTCAAGATCCAGCAGAGATTCTCTACTGTTTACTGCCCGCGGGCTAACGGGCAGACCGAGGTAACCAACCGAACCATCTTGCATGGCCTCAAACGCCGGCTGGGCAAAGCCAAGGGTGACTGGGTAGACGAGCTGGATCACGTCCTCTAGAACTTGTGCTTCGGACCTCTGGAACTTGTCCTCTGGATCACGCCCAGGACCGCAACAGGAGAGTCACCTTACAACTCGTGCTTCGGGGTGGAAGCCGTCATTTCCCCGGAAATTGCTATTCCTAGTAGAAGGGTGTACCGTCCTGACGGATCAGTAAGCAATGAGTGTCAGCTGCGAGACCGCCTGGACCAGCTAGAAGATAAGCGGGGAAGAGCTACCCGCAATGAGGTTGCCTACAAAGCTCTCACAGAGCAAAGGTACAACAACCGAGTGAGGGCACGCACTCTGAAGGTGGGGGACTTGGCTCTCAGGAAGAACGAGGCCAACCGTCAGGAAAGCCAGGAAAAGCTTGACCCTAACTGGGAAGGACCTTGCTGGGTGATAGAAGTGCTGAGGAAATGGGCTTACCGGCTGGAAGCCATGAAGGTGACCCGATACCCCGAACATGGCACATGGACAATCTCCGAAAATTCTACGCCTGAGTCATCACCTCCTAGGGAGGTACTTTGAAATCCTTTCATCCTTTTTAAAGCATGTTATGTAGTAGTTCCTTTTGTGCGCATGATATGTAGAAGTAAGCATGTTATGTAGAAGTCCATTTACATTCCTTTTCCTTTTTTGGTTTAAACATGAGCCGGGTTGCAAGATAATAGCTGGTAGGAAATCACCTTTTGTACTCCTTTCACGGGAGATGTGATTCTACAAATTCAATGCAAATCAGAATGCTTTACCCGCTTAAATGAGCTGTTTATATGCCTTACTGCTTTATTTAGTAGTTGCGTCTTACCGCTTCACTTAGCTGTTTAAGAGCACTAAAAAGTTATTAATATGTCTCCATGAATATTCGCATGAAAGTTATCCTTTAAACTGCATGCTCTGAATAAGTTTTTTAACTAAACCAAAGTTGACATGCTAAAATGAAAATTCAACTTGTAAACAAACTTCTTATAAAGTAGTCAAGTAGGAATTAGACATGAACTTTGCTAACTGTTGCAAGTCTCTAAGACAAAGCCAACAAGCAAAAATGTCTTAGTAAAACCTAATGCGTGCCTAGAACAAACAACTGAACAACAGCTAGCGGGTATAAATAGCAGCTGGCAGCTAAAGAATCTAAACTTGGCAAAGATGGAGCGAAAAACTTATGCAAATGACATAAGTGAAATGTCTAAACCCGACGGGGAAGCACACCAGCTCGAGCTGACAGGTCGATAATTCGGCAGGAAATAGAGCAAGGCTTCAATCAACCTGAAAATTAGAATAAAAAGAAAGAGACTAGAATTTCTTTCCAACCTCTTTTCCGGGGGGTGGAGGAGTGACCAGATCACACCAAACAACAAACAATAGCAGAAAATAAAAAAAATCCCATCAAAGAGGATAAATTCAGAAGAAAAAATATCCCAAAAGACCTAACAAGGTCAAAACACAACCAGTTCAAAAGCTCGGCCTCAACATCGAGGACTTAAGAGCAACAAGAAGAAATTGTTAAGATAACCCAGCCTCAACATCGAGGACATAGGGGAAACAAAAGACGGACCAAAGAGAAACTCAAGCAGTTTCCTCCTCAACCTGGTCCGCATCAACATTGGCATTCAGCTCGCCTGCACCGGTTCCAAGAGCCTCCTGCTGAACTGAGATAGCCGCATGCGTTGCGTCATGAGGAATATCTTTCTCTGGAGTAGGTGGGACAAGAAGATTCAGATCCCAAGCAACCAGACTCTCTGCATCAACATCCTCAGGCAGGCGGCTTAGAATGTCCAGGAAGCGAGAACTCATGAAGTCACCATACACGGTAGCCATCTGCTCCTCACGGTCCGGCTCCTCGCTGCAGAAAGCGGCAATGGCCTTGTTAAGCGCCTCGATCAGTATACCGTGAGCCTGGGTACTGGAATTGACAACTCGCACGATCTCTGCCAAACCATGAGGGAACAACCAAGCTCTCTGCTCGGTCCACTCCTGGACCCTTGCAGTCAATCGATTGTTTGTAGAAGCAGCAGCAGCAAGCTGGGCCTTCAACGCCAAGTTATCCACATTCATGTCGCCCAGCTCGGAGATAGTATCAGTCAAGATGTTTCCCTTGCTTCCCCAGCTTCGCGGTCAAGGACTTGTTATCAGCTAGCAGCTTCCTGTTCTCGACGCGTAGAGCCTTAGATACCTCCTCAGAAGAGCCATCATCATTTGCCCCCGAAGATGCCAATGACATTCGCTGTAACCAATCACCCAATTAAGATAAACTTAGAAGTCGTAGGACGAAAAAAAATGCAACCAGGGGAGAAAGAAAAGTTGTTACCTCAATAGCCGCAGCAAAAAGACGGTCAGAACGGTTACCTCTGCGGGCCTCCCAATCAGTCATATGGGATGGCGACAGAGCTCGGGAAATATACTCTCTCACAACTGGTGGACGAACAAGAGGAGCATCATGCACGGTCTCGAAGCCAGGTACGAAGGGTTTCCTATCAACTGGACGACCCCACTTTCGGAAATGAGAATCACATCTTGATCGTCCTGGGAGACCTGGGAGACCTCGGAGCGGGAATTGCCACGTCTCTGCCTGAGACGGCAGCTTAAGGAGCCATCCCCGGAGAAAGGACGCTTGACTCCTTCCGGCTCAGTGGAAGAGCTGTTTGCCACGGTCTTGGAAGAGCTTTCGGACGCACGAGGAGCAGCAGGAACCCGCATCGTCACCTGGATGCGACCGTGGGGGTTGAATAAAGCCAGTCCACAAATGTAGCCGTCAGAATTCATGCCTGAGAAGGTAAAAATCAAATTTATGAGAAATCATGGCTAGAAAATATAAGTAAGTCACGCAATTTGTGAAGGTATACCCAAAGGAACCGGAGAAGGGGTCCCCAAGCCGAAATAAGGCATCCCCAGCTCTTTGAAAAGACAGCCATCTAAAAGGGGCTCACAGTCCACGTCGAAGCAGCGAAGGTGAAGCAAATCCTTTTCTATATCTCGGACCTGGGCTAGCTTTGGCTTGTGGTTCGGGTACCGTCTTTCTCTTTCCGGGATCAAGTTATCCCCGGAAGCTGACCCAAGAGAAGGTCCCCCCAGATGAAAAGGAATCTGCTCTTCTAGTCCATATGAGTGGGAAACTCTGAAAGGAGAGAACCGGTGAATCCCTCAACGCTCTTGTTGCGTAACTTAAAACCAATCACCCCTTCCAAAGATGGATAGATGAACCACATAAGGTGTTTAACAATAACAGGAATGTTCTGAGAACGGGCGAGAACCTCGAAAGCAATAATCAGCCGGACAGTGTTGGGGGTGAGTTCATGAAGGAAAAGGCGGTAATGCTTGAGAACAGATCGGAAAAAGTCCGACAAGGGAAACCTAAGCCCACAAGTTTCTGTGGACTCGACATAAACAAGGACAAATTTTTTCGCACTGAGTCCACATTATTGTTAGATGACGACAAGACGACGTCCCCGTCTTCGATCGACCCGATGTGCGGAGAAGATCGGAGCCCCGCCAGCAAACCGTCCATGTCGGAACTCACAGCATCACAGGTAGTGTCATCTATGATGGATTAGAGCGACAGAAGAAAGAAAAAAAATATCGGAAGAAGAAGGAAGAAGGATACATGTGAAAGGGAAAAGCGTCGGCGATACTTGAAGGGAGGTGATAAATGCGAGTAATTAAGAGCAATCTTTAAAAGGCACAAATATTTATAAGAGGGCGCGAATATGGCAGCAGAACGTCTTGTCCTTTCCCAAACCCGGGTCTTCTCCCACACCCGACCCGAACTTTTGGGGGGACATGATAGGTATTGGGTCCAAATACCTATCGGGCCTAATCAGTTAACAAACGGCCCAAGTGAGACTAAATGTCAAGCAAGCAGTCCAGCTGGCAAAAGTCTTAATGAAGAACAAATCCATGATCCACAAAGCAGCACGAGCGAACAGTGATGGCTTCACGGACGCACAATCGCCGCCACCTCGCGCGCGACTGACTTTCCATTTAGTGAATGAACCGACAATTCCATTCTCTAGCCACAGAGAACAAAGAGAATCCAGGAGATCCATGATTTAAGGACGGTCAAGGCGGTCAAAACCGGTCCATAGCGGGATTCTCAGCGACGGACCGGACAAAGGCGGTCACCGGCTTCCACGTGATCAGCTCCTGAACTCCCCATATTTTAGTATAAATAGGGGGTCAAATCCAACGATGAAGGTACGCTCTGAACATCAATCTCACTCACACATTAAATCTGTTTCTAAACCTAGGTGACTTAAGCATCGGAGCGGGTTCTGGCTAAACGCCGCCCCGCCTGACCGCTTTGCGATTGTGTTTTCCAGGTCTGCTTCAACCCTAAGTTCAGAGTTTTCAGTTTGAGCCCTATCCGATTTTTGGGTTCTTATCATCAGGGGTCAACCCTATTTCGTCACCGCACACATGAGAGAGGATGCATGTTTGCAAAAAAGCACATTTTTGTCAGCTTCTATCCCATATATGAGGACTCCAACCCATACCCAAACGTGTCAGCTGTTAGCATGTTGCATGCACCAACATGCTGCACTTGCACGCCATATCATTCGATTATAATTTCTATAATAAGGTTTTGATCCATGATGGTTTTCAAGTAGCTAGTCTTTTTTCCTGGGAATTTATTGTTTAACCTTTATCAGTACATGTAAGTTGCCCACTTGATGGATTCTTATAGTTTCTATAAGTACTCAAATATATTTGATTAATTCAAGTACATATTTTCTACCTATTTCTGGTGAGTAACTGTGGCAATAGCTGCGAAAAATGAGGGTTCTGATTCTTTCCCAGTGGGAGAAACTCCTCAGGAGATTGGGGGCTTTGACCATCTTCCCGAGCGTTACATAGTTAAAGACTCTAGTCGGTCTACTTCGGAGATGAAAGTGGTCGGTGACTGCGAAATTCCGGTTATAGATATGACCGGAATGAGCGACGGTTCTCGCCGAGCTGCCATCATTGAGGAGATTTCAAGTGTTTGTAAAGCTGGTGGCTTCTTTCAAGTAGGTTGCATTAATTAGTAGGCATATTCGTTTATTTTGCTTGCTCTATTTCATTTTTTTTATTTGCTATGTATAATACCAACATTCGCAAATTCTATTTTCTTAACTTTGATGAACAAACCAAATAAAGCAAACATTAAACGTATCTAGAGGGCTTGTCATTTTTCTAATTTTAAAGCATAAGATATTTTAATTTGGACAGAAATATGCATGATCTGATTTCTCCTTACTTTGAAAATAAATAGTTCATTACAATTTTTAAGAAATGGATTAATATTGTTTTTGTATGTTTGATATTTTGGGAGATTGTCAACCATGGGATTCCAGAGTCAGTTCTGGAAGGAGATCTTTCCACCGCTAAGGAGTTCTTCAATTTGCCATCGGCGAGAAGATGAAGCTCATGTCTGCTGATGCTATACTACAGTCAGATACTGCAGCAGCATCAAAGACGTCCTAAAATGTGCGGAGAAGATCGGAGCCGCGCCAGCAAGCCGTCCTTGTCGGAACTCACGGCATCACAGGTAGTCATCCATGACGGATTGGAGCGACGGAAGAAAGAAAAGAAAAGATCGGAAGAAGAAGGAAGAAGGATACCTGTGAAAGGGAAAAGCGTCGGCGATACTTGAAGGGAGGTGATAAATGCGAGTAATTAAGAGCAATCTTGAAAGGCACAAAGATTTATAGGAGGGCACAAATATGGCAGCGGAACGTCATGTCGTTTCCCAAACCCGAGGTTTCCAAAAGAAGCTGGACAGACCGGGTCTTCTCCCTCACCCGACTCGGACTTTTGGAGGGATTTGATAGGTATTGGGTCCAAATACCTATCGGGCCTAATCAGTTGACAAACGGCCCAAGTGAGACTAAAGGTCAAGCAAGCAGCCAGCTGATAAAATCCTTTATAAAGAACAAGTCCCTGATCCACAAAGCAGCACATGCGAACAGTGATGGCTTCACGGATGCACAGTCGCCGCCACCTCGCCACGACTGACTTTCCATTTAGGGAATGAACCGACAACGCATTTCTCTAGCCATAGAGAACAGAGGGAATCCAGGAGATCCATGATTTAAGGACGATCAAGGCGGTCAAAGCCGGTCCATAGCGGGATCCTCAGCGACGGACCGGACAGAGGCGGTCACAGGCTTCCACGTGATCAGCTCCTGAACTCCCTATATTTTAGTAAAAATAGGGGATCAAATCCAACGATGAAGGTACGCTCTGAACATCAATCTCACTCACACATTAAATCTGCTTCTAAACCTAGCTGACTTAAGGATCGGAGCGGATTCCGGCTAAACGCCGCCCCCGCCTGACCGCTTTCCAGTTGTGTTTTCCAGGTCCGCTTCAACCCTAAGTTCAGAGTTTTAAGTTTGAGCCCTAACCGATTTTTGGGGTCTCGTCAGTAGTCAACCCTATTTCGTCACCGCACACGTGAGAGAGGATGCATGTTCGCATAAAAGCACATTTTTGTCAGCTTCTATCTCATTTATGAGGACTCCAACCCAGAGGCGGATCTAGTAAGCTTCAAGGGGTTGCAAATGCCACCCTGAAAAAATAATTTTTTTAATTTAGTAGTACTAAATTTGAAAATTTTATAATTTTTCCCCACATGTTATTTTTTAAAAATACTACTAACCCCCAAAGGTTTGTAATTGTTTCAGAAAAGTCCACCTAAAATCAAAACAAATTCCTATTTCCCAAAATGAAAACATTCAGAATCGTATTTGGATTGAATAAACATTTATTTTGGACCCGATTTTTTTTTATTTTGTTTGTTTATTAGTATTTTTTAAGTATTATTGACTCTTTACCGTGGAATGAAAGACAAAAAAAATTCAATCCTAATTTTGCCACACTGCTATAATAATCTTGGATCCGCCTCTGCTCCAACCCATACCCAAACGTGTCAGTTGTTAGCCTATTGCATGCACCAACATGCTGCACTTGCACACCATATCATTCGATTATAATTTCTATAATAAGGGTTTTGTTCCATGAAGGTTTTCAAGTAGCTAGTCTTTTATTTTGTTTGTTTATTAGTATTTTTTAAGTATTATTAACTCTTTACCGTAGAATGAAAGACAAAAAAAATTTCAATCCTAATTTTGCCACACTGCTCTAATAATCCTGGATCTGCCTCTGCTCCAACCCATACCCAGACGTGTCAGCTGTTAGCCTGTTACATGCACCAACATGCTGCACTTGCACACCATATCATTCGATTATAATTTCTATAATAAGGTTTTGTTACATGAAGGTTTTCAAGTAGCTAGTCTTTTATTTTGTTTGTTTATTAGTATTTTTTAAGTATTATTGACTCTTTACCGTGGAATGAAAGACAAAAAAATGATTCAATCCTAATTTTGCCACACTGCTCTAATAATCCTGTATCCGCCTCTGCTCCAACCCATACCCATACGTGTCAGTTGTTAGCCTGTTGCATGCACCAACATGCTGCACTTGCACACCATATCATTCGATTATAATAAGGTTTTGTTCCATGAAGGTTTTCAAGTAGCTAGTTGATGCTACCAAAATCCGTCCGTCTCCCGGGAGTAGACGCTATCCGGGTCCCCTCCTTGATCAGCCCGCTTCAATCCTGCAAAACAATCCCCGGGAGGTGTCCCGGGGAAGGAGCTCCGGCGTGATGATGAGATGGGGTAGCGAAGAAGGAAAACGTACGGAAGGTGCTCTCAATATAAAGTAGAGAGATATAAGTCACATACCTTGTTTACTGTTTGAGACTAGTATTTATAGCCGAGCTCTACCTGCTTTGGGGATAAGGTGCAGGACCACTTCTTTTGTCATCATATGTCCTCTTCCTTATCCGGACGTACTATCCAGCGGGAAAGGTATCGCTTTGATAGTCATGGGCCGCGGACCTTTCTGGCCCAGCCGGATTCTGGGCCAGTATTATCACTAGCCCCCCAGACCAGTCATCCGGGTTTCATGACGCGGGGAACTGGTCTTAAATGCTCCCTCTTTGGTTGCTACTCTCCTGGTAGGTCCCATCCGTGCTAAAATGGGTTTCTGACGACGCTGCCTTTTCCTCTTCTGCATTGATCATTGTCTCGTTCATCGTGTCATTATTGCTTTTCCACCTTTTGAGGTGGCGGTTCCTATTCCTCCGTCTATATAAGGGGCCTGACCTCCTTCTCCCTAATTTACTTTCTGCAAAATTTCTCCAGACGCTCTGCTCATTCGCTCCTTCGCCCTTTCAGCCAAGTAAGCCCTATCTCCTTATTCTCTTCTTCTCTATGGGTTCCCCACTTCACTCCAACTCCTCTCTGGATACCGAAGAGTTTCAGAGCCCGTACGAGATCCATTTTAGGACTGTCGATAACCCTGTTTCCTCTCCGAATTCTTCCCTGGGCGCTCGTTCCGAGGATTCCGATATTCCCCGGGAACGAGACACCCTTGACTCATTCGCCCTAGAAGAAAAGAGTTCCCGCCAAGGTTGTTCTCCTGGTCATGCCCGGGAGGATTTAGGGGAGGAGGCTTTTGACGAAGGGCTTGGCGACGATGTTCCCCGGGGGCCTACTCACGGGGTGCGCCCATTAGGGCTTAAGTATTTCGATGTTTCCGGGGACTCTCCTCCTATAGATAGGGACGTCTTGGATCTAGCCAAGCGATCCTTCATTCCTCTTCCCCTTAATGCCTCCTTATCCAAGCTCCCCCCGGGGGCCTCCGAGCGAGAGGCCGCGTGCATCCCGCGTATACACTTTCAATACGGGCTCAGCCTTCCCTTCCCTCCTCTCTTCCTCGAGATACTTACTTTTTATAAGATAGCCCCGGCCCAGATGCATCCTAACGGGGTGGCTCTGATCTTGGCTTTCCTTCTCAACTGCGCTAGATGCGCCATTTCTCCTACTCTCCTCCTCTTTCGCTCTTTTTACGCACTACGGAAGGCGCACGCCTCTTTCCCGGGCGTCTTCTCCTTCAACATCCGTTCGGGGATAAAGGACTTCCTCTTGAGCAAACCCCGATCAGCCAAGGGGTATCTTTCCAAAGGCTTCTTCCTGTGCGACTCCCGGGTTTATCCCATGCCCGCCTGGAACGATTCCATTCTTCCAGAGGACAAGAAGCCTCTGTCCAACCTCCCTGCGGCCGTTGCTAGTGACCATAGTTTCCTCCGTCTTTCCCCCTTAGATATGGAGGTTTTTTATAAGAGTGGGAACGCGGGTTATTTCTGGCCTCGCGGGATTTACCCCAACGACCTCTTCACGCTCCCGCGCATCTCTGCGGTGTGGCCGGATGGAGGTGCCCGTTAAGACTTTATTTCTTATCTTGTTTTTTCCGAACTTTTTCTTTTTTTTTTTTGCTTGCTAACTTCCTTGTTTTCTCTGTTCCAGTTCAACCTTCCTTGCACGCGGACGTCATGGCCCCCACCGACAGGTCTTCCGGGGGTGATGCTCTAACGGGGAATGCTCATTCAGATCAACAAACTCCTTTGACACCGCCAGTAGCTTCCCAACCTGGGCCATCTCCCCCCGAGAACCCCGCTCTTGTCCCTCAGAGGCCTCGTGTGCCGCCCAAGTCTCGCCAGCAGACACCCTCCGGGCCTTCTTCTGAGGCCCGTGCTACTCCCAGCTCGGCACCTACTCCCGGGCGTCGATCCTTCATCCAACACCCTACTTACAGCGGTGGGGCAAGCTCGCGGTTCAAACGTCCGCCTCCTAACGAGCTATCCGGGTCGCCCCCTTCCTCTCGTCAGAGGACCCACGACTTCCCTCCTCCTCCTCCTCCACGGGCTACTGCTTCCGAAGCTATCCCGGAAGAAAAAGAAGAGGTAACCGCTGTTCTAGATCTTTTATCTAAGGTAATTCCTCCGTTTTTCTTACTTTCTTGCTTCTTCTTTGCAGAGCATTGCCTTTGCCGACGCCGTCCTGGCGGATTCTCAGTTTGCCGAGGCATTGAACCGGACCTACTCCAAATACAGCGCGGGGCTGTTTGCCAAGATGGAGAGGGAACTCCGCGAGACCAGGGAGAAGCTGGCCGGACAAGATGGCCTCGCGGTCCAACTAGAAGAGGCCAAAAAGAAGCTGGCTGACAAAGAGAAAAAGTTGGCGGAGGTGGAAAAGAAGTACTCCGCACTGAAGAAGGACAAGAAGAGCTCTCAGCTCGAGGCCTTTAATGCCATCACACAGAAGCTCCTCCGCTCTGAGGCATTCGAGAAGAAGCTGGAGGGGATTGCCGCTGCGGCCAGCGCGGACGCCTGTCATGAGATGTATCGGAGTTTGCGGGGTTGGTTGCCCGGGCCTGCGCGTCTTGATGCCCAGGCGTCCTACTATCGGCCCAAGGCCAATGACCTGTTAAACCATCGCTTCCGGGATCTTCAGGAAGCGAGTCTGGAAAGTTTGGTGCCCCAGCTGTGGCGATCGCTGGAGATGTCCTCCCGGGCTTCCTCTGCTTCTGATATCAGGAAGATGAAGCTCCCTGCAATCTGTGAGGCCTCCTGCCCCGACCCTGGCTCCGAGGACTTCAATGTTTATGGGGTCGTCCCAGAGACACCCCATTGGGCAGAGAACTATCTCGAATACTGCGCGGTGCCCGACAATTTTGGGTACCAAGCAGTTCAAGTCCAAGGGGGGGACTACCGAGTTGGCCTTGCTGCGGGTCAAGACGACCTTCTCTATCAAACCCGGAAGGCTACGCGGAAGGTGGGATACCCTGAACGGTCCGCTGATGAGCCCGCCGTGGACGCCCCTGCTTATGCCGGCCCTGAATGGACCACTGAGGATCTGGTGGAGCTGGAGAGGAGGTTCGAAAGAGCTCACGCTATTCCGGGAGAGGGGCATTCTACTGAAGACCATGTATAACTCTAGACTTTAGCCTGCCTTTTCCCTTGTAGTTTTCCTTTTTTAAGCCTTTTGTAGCTTTCCTTCCCCCGGGGAAGTGTATGTAGAACTTTGGCCTTGGTGCCTATTTTGATTAATGACAAGTTCTACCTTTTAATGATATTACTGTTTTTTTTTTGTAGTTTGAGCGTCCCTTAGAGGAGATTCTCCCGCATGGGCCCATGCCTTATGTTTTTCCTCATCCTGTTAGTTCTTCCGGCACCTACTTCTCTCTCCCCCGCGCTGGGTGCCTCCAATGCTCTTTCCTTCAAAGGAAGCTAGCCCATTGGCGGTTTGGAGGCGATCAGGCTAACCGGGCATTAGCTGAGGCGGGGTTGGAATGCTTCCTTCGAGAGTTTGGGTCGATCCGGGTGCTGGTGGCGTTTCTTAAGGCAGTTGATGCCAAGTTCGGGTCGTTGAACCAGTGCTTCGACCTTGCTTCTGATCATATGCGGGAGGCCCTGAACTCTCATAAGACCATAGCTGAGCTGCAAGCCCTTCACGATGACTCCCAGCATCGTACTACCAAAGAGTTAGGCATGGTGTGGGGTGAACTAGAGCGGGCGCAGGAGAAACTGAGGACGTTGGAGACCCGCTCCGCTCAGAACAAGCTTCTCTGCGACTTTGAGAAGGAGAATCGGTCCCTTACTCATAGGAATAGGGTCCTCCAGGATGCTTTATTAATCACCCGGCTATCCTACCACCTGCTTGGTCTCAAGAATGGCTTAGTTGGGGTATCTCCTCTTACCGATATTCCAGCCGGGGTTCGCAGGACGATAGAGCGTATGGAGGCTAACCCGAAGAGGTTTGGTGAGGGAGCTCCTCATCATAAGGCCTATCTGGATGCTGTTGAATGGCATAATAAGATAGCCGCGGGAGAAGTTGAGCCCTATCCCTCCAGCCTTCGCCGAGTTCCTGCCCGTGTGGAGGTGGACGTGGCATACGAAAGGTATGAGGACATGACTGTATCTATTGACCCGGAGGAGGTGGCCCGCCGGATAAGACGCATCCGGGAGATTGCCGACTCTGGGGTCACTACAAAGGGGATTAAGACCGCCGAAGGTGCTCGTATTAGTCGGGAGGAAAAGGGGAAAAGTGCAGCAGTCATGTTTCCTAAGTACAGGTTCGTCACCTCTGCCGGGGTGAGAAGGATGCGCCTGGCGGAGCCGCTTCCAGAGGGATCTGTGGTCGTGCCTATCCCCGAACTGAATGAAGAGGATGCTGCGCAACTGGAAGAGGAGCTTGCGTGGAATCAAGCCCCGGATGCCCGTTTTGCCGAAGATCTCCTGTCCTCTCAATTCTTCGGAGGGGGTTTCCGCCCGGGCAACCCTGAGGGTGCTTCCGGGTCAGGTCCCAAGTGGGTTTAGTAGCAAATAGATAGGAATACTTGTATGTAAAATTCTATGTATCTGTTCCTTTGCAATTTGACCGCATGTTTATGCGATGTATAAATTTCTTATGTAATTTAACGATTGAATAAAATTGCTTTTCGAAAGAACCCTTCTCATTAACTCTTCCTTACAACACTACATTTCTTGGTCCCCGGGCTTCGTTCGAGCTCCGGGTCCACTCTAGCGGGGCACCCAAATGGGAGCTACCCATGGGTCCCTTTTTACAAATCCTTTCTAAACCCGGAACGAGGCCAGACGTTGGGTTATCTCTCCGGGCATATTCATGCGTCCGGGGGAGGTATATTCATGCCTAGCATATTCATGCTTAGCGTATTCACGCTTTCCGGGGGGCATATCCATGCCTGGCATATTCATGCCTAGCATATTCATGCTTAGCGTATTCACGCTTTCCGGGGGGCATATCCATGCCTGGCATACTCATGCCTTAGCATATTCATGCTTCAGTAGCTGTGGTACGATGCGGGGCGCTCTACTTCCCGTAAAACCTTCTCAGGTTAGCTACGTTCCACCTTCTGGGGATCTCCTTTCCCTGCTTGTCCTCCAGCACATAGCTCCCTCCCGGGTATGCTTCCTTGATCTTGTATGGCCCTTCCCAGTTGGGCGCAAGTTTGCCCTCCGAGGTTTGGTGGCTCTTATCGTTTCTCCTCATTACCCAGTCTCCCGAGGTGAAAACTTCTTTCCGCACCCTTCTGTCATGATACCTCTTTACTCGCTCCTTCACCTTGGCTTCCTGAAGTGCCGCATTCTCTCGCTTTTCTTCCAGGAGATCCAAGTCAAGGCGTCGTCCATCGTTTTCTTCTTCCGGGCGCTGGTATTGAGTTCGAGGGCTTGGGATCCCTATCTCTGCGGGTATTACTGCCTCTGACCCGTACACCAAGCCATACGGGGATTCCCCGGTAGCCGAGCTTTCCGTAGTCCTATGGGCCCAAAGAACGCTGGGTAGCTCCCAGATCCAATTTCCCCGCGCGCCTTCCAAGCGAGTTTTTAGTCCCTTGATGATGGTGCGGTTGGTGACCTCTACTTGCCCGTTCGCCTGGGGGTGGTACACCGATGTCAACTTCTGCTCTATGCCATACTTAACACACCATGATTTGAAAGGATCGTTCTCGAACTGCGCCCCGTTGTCTGTGACTATGACCTTCGGGATGCCGAATCGACAGATGATGTTCTTCCAGCAAAACTTGACGCAAGTTAGTCCCCGTATGTTGGTGAGCGGTTCTGCCTCCACCCATTTGCTGAAGTAGTCGATCGCCACAATCAAGTATTTGGCTCCTCCCGGGGCAGTCGGGAATGGTCCGACCAAGTCAATTCCCCATCTGCTGAACGGCCAAACTCCTGTGACTCCGACTAATTCTTCCCGGGGAACGTGGATTAGCGGGGCAAATGCCTGGCATGCCGAGCACTTCTGTATATGTTCTTCCGCATCTTTGAACAACGTCGGCCAGTAATACCCCAGTCTTAGGATCTTTCTGGCCACGGTGCGAGCCCCTTGGTGGCTCCCATTAGAACCTTCGTGCACCTCCCGGATGAGGTGTTGGCCTTCCAACCTTTCTACACACTTTAGTAACGGCTGGAGATACCCTCTTTTGTACAGCTCTCCTTCCTGAATCACATACTTTGGCGCCTTCACTCTTAGCTTTCGAGCCTGAGCCTTATCCTCCGGGGTAGTTCCTTCTTCTAGGTACGCCCGCATGGGCGTGATCCAGGACTCTTCCTCGTTCACCAGCATTACTTGATCGCTCTCCTGGTAGCTTCTTCTTCCCAGTACCTCCATGTACAGCTTTTGGTCGGGCTCAGGTTTTAATTCCGAAGAAGCTAACTTGCTTAAAACGTCTGCCTTACTGTTCTGCTCCCGGGGAACTTGAACCAAGTTGAAGGCTTTAAACCCGGCTATCAGAGGTTTTACCGTTTCCAAGTACCTTTGCAGGCTCCTTTCCCGGGCTTCATACTCTCCTTTTACTTGCTGCACCACAATCTGGGAATCACTGTGTGCCGTGAGGGTTTTGATTTCCATCTCCTTTGCCAACCTTAACCCCGCGATCAAGGCTTCATACTCAGCTTCATTGTTGGTTGTTTTGAAAGCGAATTGGACTGCATAGGGATACTCCTTCCCCTCCGGGCTGACCAACAATACTCCTGCTCCACTGCCCCCGGAGTGCGCCGATCCATCCACATACAACTTCCAAGTCAGGTCTGTCCCGGCCTTCGTTGTATTCTCCGGAGATTCAGGCATCTCTTGTTCTTCACTGATCCTTGCTTCTGATTCCAACAAGAAGTCCGCTAGGGCCTGGCCCTTGATCGCCCTCCTTGGCTCATACCGGATTTCATATTCTCCCAGCTCTATGGCCCATTTCATCATTCTCCCTGATGCCTCCGGCTTGAACATAACCTGTCTTAGCGGGTAATTGGTAAGGACCACTATGGGGTGGCCCTGGAAGTAGGGTTTAAGCCTCCTTGAAGCATGCACCAGAGCCAAAACCAACTGCTCCAACTCGGTGTACCGGGTTTCTGCCCCCCGAAGTGCCCGGCTAACAAAATAGACTGGGTGCTGCCTTCCCTCCTCTTCTTTGATTAGCACGGCACTGACCGCCTCCCGGGACGCCGCTATGTACAGGAAAAGCTCCTCCCCCGGGAGTGGCTTCTTTAAAGTTGGCAACTGTTGAAGATGCTCTTTCAGACTTTGAAACGCCTTCTCACATTCCTCGGACCACTCAAACGCCTTGGCCCTCCTGAGTATATTGAAGAAAGGCAACTGCCTATCTGCCCCCTTTGATAGGAATCGGCTGAGAGCCGCGAGAGACCCTGTCAACCGCTGTACTTCTTTCACTGACCTGGGAGAGGTCATCTTGGCTATGGCTTCCACCTTCTCCGGGTTGACATCGATGCCCCGGCTTGACACCATGAACCCCAAGAACTTCCCGGCACCCACTCCAATGGTACTTTTGGAGGGGTTCAGCTTTAGATTGCTCCGTTCCAGCTTTTCGAACATCTCCTCCAGGTCATTCAAGAAAGCCACGTAAGCCCTGCTTTTAACCACCATGTCGTCAACGTACACCTCCATGTTTCTTCCCACTTGATCCTTGAAGAGTTTGTCCACCATTCTCTGGTACGTAGCCCCCGCGTTTTTTAGCCCGAAGGGTATCTTCTTGTAGCAAAAGGTTCCAAAATCGGTGATGAATGAGGTTTTCGCCTTGTCTGCCTCATCCATCTGCACTTGGTGATACCCTTTATGTGCGTCGAAGAAGGCCAGCACCGAATACCCCGCAATAGCCTCTGCCAGCCGGTCCAGATTCGGGAGAGGATAGCTGTCTTTGGGGCAGCACTTGTTCAAATCCGTAAAGTCAATACACATACGCCAGCTTCCATCGTGCTTCTTTACTAAGACCGGGTTAGCTATCCATTCCGGGTAGATGATTTCCTCGACCACCCCGGCTCTCTCCAGCTTCTTTACTTCATTCTTTATAAATTCTGCTCTTTCCGGTGCTACAGGCCTTTTCTTCTGCCTGATGGGTTTAGTTGCAGGGCTTATGTTCAACTTGTGTACCCCCAACTCTGGTAACACCCCCACCATGTCCTCCGGGCTCCACGAGAATACTCCCTGATATTTGGCCAAAAGTTCCTTTAGTGCGCCATTTACTTCCTCCGGGAGGTCTTTTCCCACCGTGACCGTCCCTTTGTCCGCCACCTGCATCTCCTCCAACTCCTGGCGGGGAACTTCCCCGTGTACCACCCCTACTGCTTTCTTTGCGTCCAGCACCGCCGTCATCATGCAACTTCTTGCGACTACTTGACTACCCCGTACGACCGCCACACCTTGCGCAGTGGGGAACTTCATCGTCAATAGATACGGACAACTCGCTGCCCGGGCTTGAGTTAGCCATGGCCTTCCTATGATCACGTTGTACGGCGAGGGTGCATCAATAACCGCAAAGTTGCATGTCACCGAGACCCTTTTGCTCCGGTCCTTCTCATCCACCATACACACTGCGAGGGGAATAACACCTAATGGAACTTCGGGTTTGCCCGTGAACCCCGACAGGGGAGATAGGGGAGGTTTAAGGTTCTGTCTCCCAATTCCCAACTGATCGAAACAAGAAGCGAACATGATCTCCACGCTGCTCCCATCGTCCACAAACACCCTTTTGACCAAGAAGCCTTCAATCTCCGCCGTTACCACCATCGGGTCAGAATGGGGTATCTGCGGCGGGGCTGCATCCGCTTCAGAGAAAGTGAGAGCTTCATCGGGGCGAAACCTTTTCCCCTGAACCTCCCCCGGGGGAACATACCGGGTGCGGGCCCGGATAGCGGAAACTGACTGGCATGCTTCTCCAACTTCTCCACTGATTACGTTGATCATCCTGTTGGGTATTGGGGCCGGCTCCACTGCTTGAACCGGTGCAGCGGCTATGGCAGGCCTCCCTGGGGCCCTGTTGCCTTGGTTGCCTTGGTTTCTCCCGTTTCCTCTCCCCGGGTTAGGCCTCCACCTCCTGCGGGGCGGCTCCTGAGGTTGGTCCCGGGGATTCTCCTTTTTTGCCTCCGTTGCTACGCAATCTCTCAGCTGTCCCCGCTCTATCAGTTTTTCTATCTCGTTCCTCAGCATCCTACACCCCTCTGTCGCATGCCCGTAAGACTTGTGGTAGGCGCACCACTTGTCCGCGTTTTCCCTAGACGGGGTCCCATGGATAGGCAACGGATCCGGGAACAGATCCTTGTGAATAGAATGAATCTCCGTCCGGGATTTGCTGAGCGGGGTGAAACTGTCCGCCCTTGCCCGGTTTGCTGTTGCGGGAGCGGGGTCTCTCCTACTTGGGTCTGCCGCTCTCCTTCTTTCTATCTTGTCCGGGAGAAATCCCCCAGATTCTTCCTTTCTCTTTCGCGTGGCATCATTAACCGCGCAGTATAGTTGCACCGCCATTTGCAAGTTGTGAAAGGTTTCCGGGATATTTTCCATCAACTTCTGGAACAACGCCATATCCCTCAAGCCGTTTATAAACCCGCTAATCACCGCCTTCTCCTGCTGCTGCCTGTCGACAACCTTCATGCTATCGTCCATGTACCTTCGATAGTACTCCATTGACCCTTCTGCGGCCTTCTGCCGGGTAGCCAAAAGCTCGGTCAACTGCTTCCCTTCCTTCTTTAATCCAGCGTATCTGAACAGCAAGGCCTTAGAGAAATCATAGTAATCCCTGAGACTTTCTCGAGGCAAGGAATCGAACCATGAAAGACAATTTCCTCTCAGGTAACAGCCCACCAGCTTGCATCTTAATTCCTCCGGGAAGTCCCGTGACACCATCAGGTTCTGGTACGTCCTGACAAACTCTTCCGGGTCTGTTTCTCCATTGTATGTTGGGATTCCCTCCGGGGTCCGAAGGCCCGGCGGCCATGGGTACGCAAGCACTCGAGGTACCCAAGGGGAGGTAGGTTTAGCTCCGTTTCTTCCCACTAGTTTGTCTAGTCGAGCCTCCAAAGAGTTGGGGTCCTGCTGAGCCACCTGATAGCCCCGCATCCTATCGTCCTCCCGATTGTATTTCTCTTGGTAACCATAGTTCATCCCCATTGATCCGTGCATGGGCAAGGAATACTGGATCGGGTTCCCCTGGGTTCCAGGGGCCTGATAACCCAACGACTCCACCGTCACGGCTGGCAGGCCATATCCAATTTGTCCCGCCCCCCAGCTGGAACGCGGGTAATAGGGTGGAGCGTGTGGAACCAAATTCGATTGTTGTCCCGTGGCCATTCCCCCTCCGACCCCGAGACTTGGAGGGAATGAAGGTGGGACGGTGGAAGAGTTCACACGCCCCTGTACCCTTGGCGGCTGAACGACTCCGTCCAGGTCGATAACCTCTCTTTGGTACCCCCGAAGAGGTCCTGCCTGGTCTCCCCCAGGCTCCCTCCGCCTACGATTTTCCCGGGTAGAGAGTACCCACTGGCGGTACAACTCCTTGTTGGCTCTCATGAATTCCACCGCCGCCAATTCTTCCGCCTCGGCTAAGGATTGCCCCTCCTCCCGGGCTTCAGGTCCCTGGGTCTGGGGACTGCCTCCCCCGGCGGGCCTTGGTTCTTGCTCCTTCTGGTACTCTTCTTCCGAGTCAACTTCGTCGGAGGCCGTTTCCACATGGCCATCCTGCGGTACCCCCAGCTCCCGCCGGTGTCTAGCCTCCTCCTGCAACTGCCTCAAGGTTACCTCATCCCCTGGGGGGTGGAAGAGAACCTCCCCCTGAGGGTGCCGCATTTTTCTTCGGGCGCCCGCGCCCTCTCCTTGGCGACTCCATCATGCGAAGGTGGAAGGGTCCCACCGGGCGTGCCAATTGATGCTACCAAAATCCGTCCGTCTCCCGGGAGTAGACGCTATCCGGGTCCCCTCCTTGATCAGCCCGCTTCAATCCTGCAAAACAATCCCCGGGAGGTGTCCCGGGGAAGGAGCTCCGGCGTGATGATGAGATGGGGTAGCGAAGAAGGAAAACGTACGGAAGGTGCTCTCAATATAAAGTAGAGAGATATAAGTCACATACCTTGTTTACTGTTTGAGACTAGTATTTATAGCCGAGCTCTACCTGCTTTGGGGATAAGGTGCAGGACCACTTCTTTTGTCATCATATGTCCTCTTCCTTATCCGGACGTACTATCCAGCGGGAAAGGTATCGCTTTGATAGTCATGGGCCGCGGACCTTTCTGGCCCAGCCGGATTCTGGGCCAGTATTATCACTAGTCTTTTTTCCTGGGAATTTATTGCCCTATACAATTTTTGGGTTCTTATCATCAAGAGTCAACCCTATTTCGTTACTGCACACATGAGAGAGGATGCATGCTCGCAAAAAAAGCACATTTTTGTCAGCTTCTATCCCAATTATGAGGACTCCAACCCATACCTAAACTTGTTAGCTGTTAGCCCGTTGCATGCACCAACATGCTAAACTTGCACACCATATCATTTATAATTTCTATAATAATGTTTTGATCCATGATGGTTTTCAAGTAGCTAGTCTTTTTTCTTGGGAATTTATTGCTTAACCTTTATCAGTACATGTAAGTTGCCCACTTGATGGATTCTTATAGTTTCTATAAGTACTCAAATATATTTGCTTAATTTAAGTACATATTTTCTACCTGTTTCTGGTGAGTAACTGTGGCAATGGTTGCGAAAAATGAGTGTTCTGATTCTTTCCTAGTGGGAGAAACTCCTCAGGAGATTGGGGCTTTGACCATCTTCCCGAGCGTTACATAGTTGAAAAAGTGGTCAATAATGTCAATATTATCACATAAAGCACATTTAGATACAATATTAATGCCAAAGAAAATCAAAACATCATCAAATGGAAGCAGACAGTTAAAGAGTTTCCACATGAAAACAGAGACTTTCTTAGGAGTTCTCTTAGACCAAATCTTATCCATGGAAGAGATAGTATCTCTCTTAGGTCTCAAGGCATTGTATGCTGGGGAAAAAGTGAAATTTCCTTTGAGCTCATGTTTCCAGACAAGCTTATCATGCCTGTGGGGTGATAGTTTGATGTCCTGCAAAAAGGAAATAACATCAGTATCTAAAACAAGAAATAAGGATGGCATGTAGAGATCTCTATTAATGATGAAGTCAGCTACTGTACAGTCTAGGGGAATGTTAGTAGCATCAACAGCAATGAGATCACTTAAAACACCAGAGTCAATCCAGATGGAATTCCAGAAGCTACATAATCCATCCCCAATAAGGATTTTTGAATTACTAGCTGCAAAGTGGTCCATCTTGCAAATCCTTCTCCATGTTTGTGAAGTAACAGACAAAGGTAGTGAGGCCAGAAAAAGTGTCCATGGGACTTGTGCTTTTTGGTATTTTCTAAGCTTTTATAATAGTAGATAATGACCTAATCCCAATACCATTTTCAGGTGTAGGGTAGCATAAGTCTTTCCATTTCCTCCATTTTTTCCTCTCAGCTTGGTCAGTATATCCCCAGAAAAAAGTAGAAACCACTTTCTCAAGATTTTTTAAAATCAATTTTGAGGATCATAAACTGCCCAAATATGCTGAGGTATAGAATATATGCATGATTTTATTAGAGTTAATTTCCCACCAATGGATAGCCACTTGTTTTTCCGGCTATCAAGCCTAGACTTAATCACCTCAAGTACAGGCTGGAATTGTGAACAAGTCATTCTCCCTGTGAAGATGGTACAGCCTAAATATCTAAAAGGATATTCTCCTTTCCTCATGCCTAGAATTGACTGAATTAACCTGATTGTGTGGACTGATGCATGCCTATAGAAAACTACCAAAATTGATTTTTTGACCTGTTGTTTCCTCAAAAACTACCAAAAAAAGCCTTAAGTATTGTAAGACTTGACTTGTTTGCATTTAGGAATATGATAGTATCATCTGCATAGCTTAGATGGGATATGGGAATTGCACCATCAGGGAGGTTAAAATATTGTATTTTACCAATCTGATAGACATATGCAAGTGATCTAGTAAAAGCCTCAGAAAATAAATTAAAAAGAAAATGTGAGATAGGGTCTCCCTGTTAAATCCCTCTGGTGGCGTTGAAGAATCCCACTCGTTTTCCATTCACTAGAACTGAGAAGCGAGCCTGTGACAAATTCTTGAGGATGTTGTGCACAAAAGAGCTATGGAAGCCAAATTTCAACAGAACTGAGGAAATTCCAATTCACTCTGTTGAAAGTTTTTTGTAAATCCAGTTTCAGTATACAATTTGCACCCCTAGTTTTCCTATTGATAAATCTCATAATTTCCTTTAACTAAAGGACATTGTCAGAAATTTCTCTATTGGCAAGGAAGGCAGATTGGTGGGGAGAGATGAGTAAGGGCATGAGTGGTTTAAGTCTCCCCATCAAGATTTTTGAGAAAATCTTGTTGCTAACATTGGAGAGGCTTATTGGTTTGGTGAGGAGCTCATTTTGTTGTGGTGTGATAATTGTAGGGATTTGGCTAAGGAAATGGGAGTGGAAATGGGCTCTGTCTGTGGTTTCAGAGGAGAGGAGATTTTCATAATACGAAACAACTTCTTTCTCTATATCCAAAATATCATCAAGCCATAAGCCTTGAGAATTATGGATTTTTGAGATGCCAAGTCTGTTTTTTTTATCTTTCACTGAATTGTGAAAGAATTCTGTATTCTCATCTCACTCTTTGAGCCACTTAATTTTAGCCTTTTGTTTCCAAAAGTGATTTTCTTCAGTGAGGGCTCTGTTCAGAGTGGATTTAGCCTCTTTAAGTTTGTGTAATTCCACATCTGACTGGCTTAGATCATAAATTATTTCTTGAATTCTAAGATTCTCTTCTGCTTTGGAAACATTATCACTAATGTTGCCAAAAGCCTCATTGTTCCAAATCTTTAGAATTTTCTTAAGTCTATTCAACTTAAGGAATAATTTCACCATACCAGACTCAGAAAGTGGGTAATTCCAGCTATTCTTAATAACCTCCATAAAGCTATGCCTTTTGAACCAGGTATTAAGAAACCTAAAGGACCTCGGAGAAGTAGGGATAGCACTTCCAACAGAAAGTAAGAGGGGGCTATGGTCTGAGGTTTTATTTGTTGAGAACTAAGATAGATGATGTAGGAAAATATAATTTACACAATAAAAGATCAATGATAGATAAAAATAAGACCTTTGTGACTTGTGAGAATGTATATATATATATTTTTAGATTATGTTTTAAAACTACTTATGCATAATTGAAAACAAATCAAATGGTATATTTTTATAAGATATATATGTTGAGGTTTTTGCCAAAATAACCTTATTTCTGAAACTAATTCCCAAAATAACACTCTTTCGAAACTAATTCCCTAACTAATACTCCTATATATATGCAAGAGTTATATAATAAATTACAAAAACTTTTGGACCAAAATATAATTAGTATTACACCAATAAATTTTTATAGATTCCAATCACTAGTGCAAAACAGGTAAATTCTTCCTTTGACTCTGCTGCTCAAATTCTCTCCGCCGCTGATGTTCACATTCTTCCTTTGACATGTCCTTAACTTTCAGGTAACCGTCCGGGTGCATCACGGCGACATCTCTGGTGTAAAACCAGACGAGTCTTTCCATGTCTTTGGCTGTGCCTTCTGAATCTTTTAAGCACCAGCATTATGGACGGTCCTGGCCGGAGTACAACCTCCACGAGGGTTACGCCGTTGGGGATCACACCCTTTCCGGTGGCAGGATCCACCATGTCCACCGCCGCCACCCTTCAGCCTTGCTCTCTCCGTAGTCGGCAGCCTGTTCTAGTTCTCCTTCCAAGTGCACGAGATCACCAGTCATGCCGTCTCCGTCAATCCATACGACGAACCCCAACGCCTAAGTCCTGAAAATATCCGCCGCTAGCATAATTCCATTAATTAGCAAGGCATCGCCGGTAAAAAAATGTAGTTAATTAGTTCAATCCATCCTTAGTATCCTAGAAGATCCCGCGATAGTGATGACCAGTCGGCCACCGTGGTGTATTTGGAATCTATGGAAATTTATGGGTGTAAAACTAATTAAATTTTAGTCCAAGAGTTCTTGTAATTTATTATATAGCTCCAGCATGTATATAGGAGTATTAATTAGGAAATTAGTTTCGAAAGAGTGTTATTTTGGGAATTAGTTTCAGGAATAAGGTTATTTAGACAAAAAAAAAAAAAAAACTCTATATATGTTCCTTATTGCTTCTAAACTGAATTAAATAAACAAATTAAACTGAGCTGTGCCATGATAAGTTTTAGGGAACATGTCCTTCAGTCTTTCCTTTATTTCGTTTATACGTTCACAAATTTGCATGTGATATTCGTTTTTCACAATTTTAATTACTTAAACCCAACTAATGTTGAGGAAATAATGCCTTAAATAAACTTCAGCTAGAACTTTTAAAAGGAAAACAAATAAAGTATACGTTTCTAAATGACTATACTAAGAGCATCTCCAATGCTAAGAAGGTCATGAGTAAAATCCGCTTACATTTGTCAACTTTTGATTGAGCGTCAATATGATGTAGATTTGAAAGATGTGTTTTCAAAACTTTGCTCTCCAATGTACAAGCGTCAGTTTTTACAATATTAATGTGAAACGGAAAGTAAAAATAAATTTGGTAAACAAATTAATTGCAACATTATATGTAAAAAGGAAAGTGAACACTAATTTGGTAAACAAATAATCGACGCCTTCAACATGAGTGTCAATATATTGAAGGTCTATTTGACACTTTCACTCCACATGTGCATCCATGTCAAACTGACATCCTAATTGATTCTTGCATTGGAGATAGATTTTAATCTCTTGTAACAATCAATCATACGTGTCAATTAACATTTTCAATATTGAAAGTTGCATTGGAGATGCTCTAAGGCCCTGTTTACTAGAGCTTATTTTTTGATGTACTGAACTGAACTGAACTGAATTGAATTGAATTGAACTGAACTGAACTGAATTGAACTGAACTGAACTGAAGTGAAAATTGATGTATTGAAAAATGGAATCAGCATGACTGAATTAACCTGAATTTCATCAAATTACATTTTCACTGAACTGAACTGAACTGAACTGAATTGAACTGAACTGAACTGAACTGAACTGAACTGATCTACAGATAAGCTCTGGTAAACAGGGCCTAATCCTATTATATATGGATCAAATCATTTTACAATTTGGAAACATTAGTATGGCTATTTCTCTTTTTTTTTTTGAAAAAAAATACCAATGTTTATTTCCATATATAATACACCTGAAACAGCATAAATATAGGAGATCTTTAGAAGCATTCCATATTCAATTAAGTAAACATTCTAAATATCCAAAATATTCGGTGTCAGATTAGGAACAAAGAAAAACAAATTGGTTATTATTTACGATATATATTCCGAGCAACAAAACAAAGGGATTGGGGCAATTGATCCGATCAAACACAAATTAATATAATGTACAGATCGGCGAGCACGAACCGAGTAATCGGCAACGATCCTTACCGCAGTTATTACAATTCAACGTCAAAATTTCCAACGTCTCTCCGAGCACTATCGCTGGAAACCAACGAATCACTGCCGATCTACAATTCGATCGGTTAATTCGGAAACCTTCAAGAAAGAGAAAAGTCGAGCTAAATTTGTTTGTTGAAAACGCCGTTCATCTTATCCCCGTGGTGCTTATCATTTGTGCCCTAATTCTCTGGTTTTGTGCTAGTCCAGGTAGGGGTGGGCAAAAAAGCCGAAAAACCGAAAACCGAACCGAAACCGAAAAATTCGAAATCGAATAACCCGAACCGAATTAAATATATGGTTTTCAGATATCCGAATTGATAAAACCGAATTATAAATATGGTTTTTGGTTTGGTTTCGGTTTTCGAACCGAAAATCGAATTACAATTAATTAAATTAATTATTAATAAATATATAAATTAAATAAATATTTATGAATATAAAAATAACAAAATTAGGGGACCATCTATAGGTTTTATTATATATGAATAATAAAAATAACCGAATTATGTTTATCTATAGGTTTTATTAGATTTTTGGCTTGAACCTTGATTGGATTTTTTTAGATTTAAAATTTTATTTAAATGGAATCGGGTTATTTGGTTTGTTCGGGTTAAACCGAATTCTAAATTCGGTTCGGTTTTTTCGGTTTGTTCGGTTCGGTTTCGGTTTTGAATTTTTTTTGAAAAAAACTGAACAAGCCAAACCAAATAACCCGAAACCGAATAAGCCGAACCGACGCCCACCCCTAAGTCCAGGTACTTCTTTTTTCTACCTTCTCCTAATTATTTTCAAGAGATCTCACATATTCTTCGAAAGAAAAATACTCCCTTTAATTCACACTAGGCATAAAAGTATTTTATTTAATTGAAACTTATCATACTTATAAATTTAGATTAATTTTTTTCTTATATATATTCTTATACCACACTGATGAAATACGGGCACTACATATCACAAACCATCCATAAAGTCATATACATGGATTAAAAAACACAAATTGCTTCTTGAATACCACTCATGGTGTACCTTAAATTTCCCATGGTCTTAATTAAAAGCCCTCAACTAGGTTACCCATTTCCCTTAAATTGCGAGGAAATGTTCTTTCGTTCATAGTTATGTTATGAATGTTGCATGAACTATTTTTAGTGTATGAGATCATGAGAAAGTACTTAGTCAAGTAGTTCGGCCATCAAATATCCAATGTAGATCTTATCAAGTGGTTGATCCGTGGATTCTTCTTATGTGTAGATTTTGACAGATTTCCATTGTTAACTAATACCTACATAATCAGAAAATCTATTTTTAGAAACTTTATAAAAAATTGTACATTAATATGTAATTCTTAGTTTTAGAGAGAAAGTGCTTTATAGTATTCTTGGAATGAATCACCCATTCTTGGAATGAATCACCCATTCACGTCGGTGAACTTATAGTATTCTTGTTTACATAAGTATACACCTCCAAACAAAATGTAATCACGATTCACAAGGAAGAAAATGAATACTCCCTTGTCTCACTTTGAACTGAATTCTTAATTTTGACTATAATATCAATTTGTTTATTTTTTTTAACTGAATTTATTTAAGTTGTAAAACAAATTTATGTGCCATAAACGTTAATGAGATGTTTAACTATAAGATGATGATGGAACCATTCTTTACTTCACATTTTTATTAGGTTTGTTTTGATTATTTATTGTTGTAAAAATATATTTAAATATTGCAAATATGCCTGGTATATGTTAGTAGATAGAATATTTCCCATATAAATTGAATATTAATTAGCATATTTAGTATATGAGAAAGTCCTCTCTCAATAGCCACGGTGGATAAATGTTAATTTCCTCACTTTCAAGTTATCTTTTACATATATATTAAGCATGATCATTCAATGTATTATTTATGATCTTCTCACTTTCATGTCTAATATTCTCACTTTCAAGACGAATCTTTTACATTATAGGGAAAATTGGATTAAGGGCAGTGGAACATTAAAAATTAGAAAGTGGGTTGTAAGTTTTACATAATTTCTAAAATGGACATTGGATATATAATTCAACTTAATTTTATTTAATATAACTATTGATTAAACAAAAGAGAATTTTATACAGACCCCCAACGTTTCCCAAAATACCAGTTTGGCCCCCATCGAATTTTAGTGCCAAAACGGCTCCCCAACCTTACGTTTTTGCCTCATTTTGACCCCCTATCCCTACTCTTGCTGTTAAATCATTTTTTCATCCATTCTTGGAAGGGTATGGCTATTTTTTTGGCCCCCTAACTTGTTTGATTCATGCTGTATTTGCCCCCCTAAATTTTTTTGATTCATGCTGCATTTGCCCCCCTAAATTTTTTTGATTCATGCTGCATTTGCCCCCTAACTTGTTTGATTCATGCTGCATTTGGGGGATCATAAACTGCCCAAATATGCTGAGGTATAGAATAGATGAATGATTTTATTAGAGTTAATTTCCCATCAGTGGATAGCCACTTGTTTTTCCAGCTATCAAGCCTAGACTTAATCACCTCAACTACAGGCTGGAAATGTGAACAAGTCATTCTCCCTATGAAGATGGTACATCCTAAATATCTAAAAGGATATTCTCCTTTCCTCATGCCTAGAATTGACTGAATTAACCTGATTGTGGCCCTGTCCAGTAGTGCTTATTTCCAGCACTCTCCAACACCCTCCAGCACTTGTCACTATTCACAGACATGAATGATTTATTTTTTTAAAAAAAATTAAAAAATAATTTTTCTTTAGAATTAGTTTCAATATGTTGTGTACGAATTAATCATTTTTTAAATATATAGTTTCATAATTATGTACATCATAATTATACAATTTTAATTTAATTTCAACGCCCTCCAGCACCCCCTCCAGCACCCTCCAGCACCTTCCAGCACCAGCTACCAATTCCAGCACCCTAATGGACAGGGCCTGTGTGGACTGATGCATGCTTGCAATAGAAAACTTCACTTTTTTTAAAATTAATTTTTTGACCTGTTGTTTCCTCAAAAACTACCAAAAAAGCCTTAAGTATTGTAAGGCTTGACTTGTTTGCATTTAGGAAAATGATAGTATCAAATGCATAGCTTAGATGGGATATGGGAATTGCACCATCAGGGAGGTTAAAATATTATATTTCACCAATCTGACAGACATGTGCAAGTGATCTAGTGAAAGTCTTTGAAAATAAATTAAAAAGAAAAGGTGAGATAGGGTCTCCCTGTTTAATCCCTCTGGTGGCCTTGAAGAATCCCACTGGTTTTCCATTCACTAGAACTGAGAAGCGAGCCTGTGACAAATTCTTGAGGATGTTTTGCACAAAAGAGCCATGGAAGCCAAATTTCAACAGAACTGAGCTGAGGAAATTCCAATTCACTCTGTCGAAAGCTTTCTGTAAATCCAGTTTCAGTATACAATTTGCACCCCTAGTTTTCCTATTGATAAATCTCATAATTTCCTTTAAATAAAGGACATTGTCAGAGATTTCTCTGTTGGCAAGGAAGGCAGATTGGTGGGGAGAGATGAGTAAGGGCATGAGTGGTTTAAGTCTCTCCATCAAGATTTTTAAGAAATTGTTTTGCTAACATTGGAGAGACTTATTGCTCTGTAGTCATTAAAAGATGTTGGAACATCTTTTTTGGGGATTAAGGTAATCCAAGTGCTAGCTATGCCTTGTGGGATATTGGGATTGAGAAGGAAATCAATTGCATCATTTAAAAGGTCCTCCTTGATTGTATCCCATTTATGTAGAATTTTGTTGTATAACCATCAGGACCCGGGCTACTGGATTTGTTGAGGCTAAAAACCACCAGGTTTAGTTCCTCTAATATTACAGGTCTGGTGATTAGGAGCTCATTTTGTTGTGTTTTGATAATTGTAGGGATTTGGCAAAGGAAATGGGAGTGGAAAGGGGCTCTGTCTGTGGTTTCAGAGGAGAGGAGATTTTCATAATACGAAACAACTTCTTTCTCTATATCCAAAATATCATCAAGCCATAAGCCTTGAGAATTTTGGATTTTTGAGATGCCAAGTCTGTTTTTTCTATCTTTCACTGAATTGTGAAAGAATTCTGTATTCTCATCTCACTCTTTGAGCCACTTAATTTTAGCGATTTGTTTCCAAAAGTGATTTTCTTCAGTGAGGGCTCTGTTCAGAGTGGATTTAGTCTCTTTAAGTTTGTGTAATTCCTCATCTGACTGGCTTAGATCATAAATTATTTCTTGAATTCTAAGATTCTCTTCTGCTTTGGAAACATTATCACTAATGTTGCCAAAAACCTCTTTGTTCCAAATCTTTAGAACTTTCTTAAGTCTATTCAACTTAAGGAATAATTTCACCATACCAGACTCAGAAAGTGGGGAATTCCAGCTATTCTTAATATCCTCCATAAAGCTATGCCTTTTGAACCAGGTATTAAGAAACCTAAAGGGCCTGGGAGAAGTAGGGATAGCACTTCCAACAGAAAGTAAGAGGGGGCTATGGTCTGAGGTTTCTTTGTAGAGAACTAAGATAGAGGATGTAGGAAACTATAATTTACACAATAAAAGATCAATAATAGATAAAAATAAGAACTTTGTGACTTGTGAGAATGTATATATATATATATATATATATATTTTAAATGATTTTTTAAAACTACTTATGCATAATTGAAAACAAATCAAATGGTATATTTTTATAAGATATATATGTTGAGTTTTTTGCCAAAATAACCTTATTTCTGAAACTAATTCCCAAAATAACACACTTTCGAAACTAATTCCCTAACTAATACTCCTATATATATGCAGGAGCTATATAATAAATTACAAAAACTTTTTGACCAAAATATAATTAGTATTACACCAATAAATTTTCATAGATTCCAATTAGGCACACAAATTTAATTATTACTATTACACCCATAACTCAATACGTACTTGATTTGGGTATGGACAGAATCAAAGCTAATTTTTAAACATCAAAAAACTCTAACATCATTAACTACAAAATCGTCAAATCTAATTTTGAAAACACAACCAAGAACTTTTCTTGAGCATTATTTTGGAGTCATGATCAATTCATGTTGCATCTGCAGGTTCTTGCAGATGAAAAATCCAGATCAATATGATGTTTTTGCAGTCATTTTCTGATAACATAAACATATGGACACATGCCATATAGGAAAGAATAAGTCTTGGAAGTGACAGTCACTATATAGTGACCAGGGTCTCAACTGCAAATAAAAAGGTGCGGCTCCTTATTTGCAATTTTCTGAAACTTCCCTCACGCGCGGGCGCGTAGATATGGTAAATTTTTTATAAACCCCCAATCCTGAGTCGCGATTCACTTTTTTCAGTTTCATTGTTTCTATCGCTCTCGTTTACAATCGCTCTCGTTTTCGTTATCGCACCTCATCGATGTTGATTTTGTGGCAGTAAGCGCCGGTGAATCGTGGTATTTGGCGTTGAATCGCCGGCCGACAAGATCGCGTGTGGAGATTGTTGCTCAGTTCGCGTCAGCCACCGACTATCAGAGAAGCTTCAGATTTAGTCGGAGGAGGAGGGGACGGTGACGGTGACGGCTTCGACTTCAAATTTCATCGGAGGAGGAGCTCCGATCGGCGGTTTTTGATCTTCAATCAGGCGAGGTTAGCATTTTCCCTGTTATTCAATCGCTTGGATATATTAGTTAATTTTATTTCCGGTTAATTTGATTCTCTGTTTGCATTATATCATTCCTTTCAATTTTCTTATTGGTGAATGATTTTGTGTAGTAGTGTATATGCAGTGTATGAGTGAGTGTTCTTAGAACGCAGTTGATTAGCCAAATTGTGGTGTTTTTTTAAAAGGTTAGCCTTATAGCCTGAAAGGTTGTTGTGTAATGCTGAAACATGCTATTGAGTGGTTCGAATTGATTCATTTATGTTATCCTGCCTGATTTGTTGTTGTTTTTGTCTATTCGAAAGGCTGTCTCTGATTTATATATGTACTTTCTCTTCTTTTTTTAAAAAGGTTGATGTTTAACGATGGAAGCTTGACATTTAGGAGTGAAAGATTGTGTGCTTTCAATGTGTGTGTGTTGTTCTGTAAAACCTAACTGTTTTAGCATAAACTACCCAGAAACAAGTGCAAAACTAGTCTCCTAGTTTGTGTGGTTGTGTTGTTTATATTGTTTCAAAGTATTTTGTGGATGTTTATATCTAAGAGAAGGTCCCCCCAGACAAAAAGGAATCTGCTCTTCTAGTCCATATGAGTGGGAAACTCTGAAAGGAGAGAACCGGTGAATCCCTCAACGCTCTCGTTGCGTAACTTAAAACCAATCACCCCCTCCAAAGATGGATAGATGAACCACATAAGGTGTTTAACAATAACAGGAATGTTCTGAGAACGGACGAGAACCTCGAAAGCAAAAATAAGCCGGACAGTGTTTGGGGTGAGTTCATGAAGGAAAAGGCGGTAATGCTTGAGAACAGATCGGAAAAAGTCCGACAAGGGAAACCTAAGCCCACAAGTTTCCGTGGACTCGACATAAACAAGGACAAATTTTTTCGCACTGAGTCTACATTATCGTTAGATGACGGCAAGACGACGTCCCAGTCTTCGACCGACCCGATGTGCGGAGAAGATCGGAGCCCCGCCAGCAAATCGTCCCTGTCGGAACTCACGGCATCACAGGTAGTGTCATCTATGACGGATTAGAGCGACAGAAGAAAGAAAAAAAAATATCGGAAGGAGAAGGAAGAAGGATACATGTGAAAGGGAAAAGCGTCGGCGATACTTGAAGGGAGGTGATAAATGCGAGTAATTAAGAGCAATCTTTAAAAGGCACAAAGATTTATAAGAGGGCGCGAATATGGCAGCAGAACGTCTTGTCCTTTCCCAAACCCGGGTCTTCTCCCACACCCGACCCGAACTTTTGGGGGGACATGATAGGTATTGGGTCCAAATACCTACCGGGCCTAATCAGTTAACAAACGGCCCAAGTGAGACTAAATGTCAAGCAAGCAGTCCAGCTGGTAAAAGTCTTTATGAAGAACAAATCCATGATCCACAAAGCAGCACGAGCGAACAGTGATGGCTTCACGGACGCACAATCGCCGCCACCTCGCGCGCGACTGACTTTCCATTTAGTGAATGAACCGACAACGCCATTCTCTAGCCACAGAGAACAAAGAGAATCCAGGAGATCCATGATTTAAGGACGGTCAAGGCGGTCAAAACTGGTCCATAGCGGGATTCTCAGCGACGGACCGGACAAAGGCGGTCACCGGCTTCCACGTGATCAGCTCCTGAACTCCCCATATTTTAGTATAAATAGGGGGTCAAATCCAACGATGAAGGTACGCTCTGAACATCAATCTCACTCACACATTAAATCTGTTTCTAAACCTAGGTGACTTAAGCATCGGAGCGGGTTCTGGCTAAACGCCGCCCCGCCTGACCGCTTTGCGATTGTGTTTTCCAGGTCTGCTTCAACCCTAAGTTCAGAGTTTTCAGTTTGAGCCCTATCCGATTTTTGGGTTCTTATCATCAGGGGTCAACCCTATTTCGTCACCGCACACATGAGAGAGGATGCATGTTTGCAAAAAAGCACATTTTTGTCAGCTTCTATCCCATATATGAGGACTCCAACCCATACCTAAACGTGTCAGCTGTTAGCATGTTGCATGCACCAACATGCTGCACTTGCACGCCATATCATTCGATTATAATTTCTATAATAAGGTTTTGATCCATGATGGTTTTCAAGTAGCTAGTCTTTTTTCCTGGGAATTTATTGTTTAACCTTTATCAGTACATGTAAGTTGCCCACTTGATGGATTCTTATAGTTTCTATAAGTACTCAAATATATTTGATTAATTCAAGTACATATTTTCTACCTATTTCTGGTGAGTAACTGTGGCAATGGCTGTGAAAAATGAGGGTTCTGATTCTTTCCCAGTGGGAGAAACTCCTCAGGAGATTGGGGGCTTTGACCATCTTCCCGAGCGTTACATAGTTAAAGACTCTAGTCGGTCTACTTCGGAGATGAAAGTGGTCGGTGACTGCGAAATTCCGGTTATAGATATGACCGGAATGAGCGACGGTTCTCGCCGAGCTGCCATCATTGAGGAGATTTCAAGTGTTTGTAAAGCTGGTGGCTTCTTTCAAGTAGGTTGCATTAATTAGTAGGCATATTCGTTTATTTTGCTTGCTCTATTTCATTTTTTTTATTTGCTATGTATAATACCAACATTCGCAAATTCTATTTTCTTAACTTTGATGAACAAACCAAATAAAGCAAACATTGAACGTATCTAGAGGGCTTGTCATTTTTCTAATTTTAAAGCATAAGATATTTTAATTTGGACAGAAATATGCATGATCTGATTTCTCCTTACTTTGAAAATAAACAGTTCATTATAATTTTTAAGAAATGGATTAATATTGTTTTTGTATGTTTGATATATTGGGTGATTGTCAACCACTGGATTCCAGAGTCAGTTCTGGAAGGAGCTCTTTCCACCGCTAAGGAGTTCTTCAATTTGCCGACCGGCGAGAAGATGAAGCTCATGTCTGCTGATGCTGATACTATGGTCAGATACTGCATGTTTGCAATAAAGCACATTTTTGTCAGCTTCTATCCCATTTATGAGGACTCCAACCCATACCCAAACGTGTCAGCTGTTAGCCTGTTGCATGCACCAACATGCTGCACTTGCACACCATATCATTCGATTATAATTTCTATAATTAGGTTTTGATCCATGATGGTTTTCAAGTAGCTAGTCTTTTTTCCTGGGAATTTATTGCTTAACCTTTATCAGTACATGTAAGTTGCCCACTTGATGTATTCTTATAGTTTCTATAAGTGCTCAAATATATTTGGTTAATTCAAGTACATATTTTCTACCTGTTTCTGGTGAGTAACTGTGGCAATGGCTGCGAAAAATGAGGGTTCTGATTCTTTCCCAGTAGGAGAAACTCCTTAGGAGATTGGGGGCTTTAACCATCTTCCCGAGCGTTACATAGTTGAAGAAAGTGCTCGGTGACTGCGAAATTCCGGTTATAGATATGACCGGAATGAGCGACGGTTCTCGCCGAGCTGCCATCATTGAGGAGATTTCAAGTGTTTGTAAAGCTGGTGGCTTCTTTCAAGTAGGTTGCATTAATTAGTAGGCATATTCGTTTATTTTGCTTGCTCTATTTCATTTTTTTATTTGCTATGTATAATACCAACATTCGCAAATTCTATTTTCTTAACTTTGATGAACAAACCAAATAAAGCAAACATTAAACGTATCTAGAGGGCTTGTCATTTTTCTAATTTTAAAGCATAAGATATTTTAATTTGGACAGAAATATGCATGATCTGATTTCTCCTTACTTTGAAAATAAATAGTTCATTACAATTTTTAAGAAATGGATTAATATTGTTTTTGTATGTTTGATATTTTTGGAGATTGTCAACCATGGGATTCCAGAGTCAGTTCTGGAAGGAGATCTTTCCACCGCTAAGGAGTTCTTCAATTTGCCATCGGCGAGAAGATGAAGCTCATGTCTGCTGATGCTATACTACAGTCAGATACTGCAGCAGCATCAAAGACGTCCTAAAATGTGCGGAGAAGATCGGAGCCGCGCCAGCAAGCCGTCCCTGTCGGAACTCACGGCATCACAGGTAGTGTCATCCATGACAGATTAGAGTGACGGAAGAAAGAAAAGAAAAGATCGGAAGAAGAAGGAAGAAGAATACCTGTGAAAGGGAAAAGCGCCGGCGATACTTGAAGGGAGGTGATAAATGCGAGTAATTAAGAGCAATCTTGAAAGGCACAAAGAGCAATTAAGAGCAATTAAGAGCAATCTTGAAAGGCATAAATGCGAGTAATTAAGAGCAATCTTGATAAATGCGAGTAATTAAGAGCAATCTTGAAAGGCATAAATGCGAGAAATTCGATTTTTGGGTTCTTATCATCAGGAGTCAACCCTATTTCGTCACCGCACACATGAGAGAGGATGCATGTTTGCAAAAAAGCACATTTTTGTCAGCTTCTATCCCATATATGAGGACTCCAACCCATACCCAAACGTGTCAGCTGTTAGCATGTTGCATGCACCAACATGCTGCACTTGCACGCCATATCATTCGATTATAATTTCTATAATAAGGTTTTAAGCCATGATGGTTTTCAAGTAGCTAGTCTTTTTTCCTGGGAATTTATTGCTTAACCTTTATCAGTACATGTAAGTTGCCCACTTGATGGATCCTTATAGTTTCTATAAGTACTCAAATATATTTGGTTAATTCAAGTACATATTTTCTACCTATTTCTGGTGAATAACTGTGGCAATGGCTGCGAACAGGTAAGGCCATAGGCACAGTGCAGCATACATAGCAACCTAAAGTAAGGAAAACTATGGTGTAGAAATGATCATAGATCAGAGACTACACAAGGCAAAAGAGCCTTCAAAAAGAAAGAGCAAAAAATAACTCATTCCAGGGTACAAAAAGATAAGGAAACTATAAAGAGGAAGAAATACTCAGTCCACTTGCTTTTCAGTAATTCGGTGAACAAACACAGAATCACTAATCAGTCTATGTAGGAGATTCCTTCATTTTTTCCCCTTAGTTGTTGAAAAATTGTGTCAGCACCAATCCAGTTTTACATTTGGGTGCAGCTGAGCCAGGATAGAACTGAGATAACAATGAGAGCTCCTGATGGGCATCAACTTCTTCTTCAGTCACACTGCTGGAGGTTCTTGGCCTAGTCATTTGCAATCAAAACAGCCAAAATCAGCAGTATCTAGTTCTGTATGCGCAGAGATGGAATCTCTAGTTCATCAAGAACTAGAGCCTCCATTGCTTTGACAGGAAGACTTTGCAAATTGCACTCAGTACTAAGATGGAATTTTAAAGCATGTTTTGCAAGTAAATCAGCCACACAATTCCACGATGAAGCAGCGAAGGTGAAGCAAATCCTTTTCTATATCTCGGACCTGGGCTAGCTTTGGCTTGTGGTTCGGGTACCGTCTTTCTCCTTCCGGGATCAAGTCATCCCCGGAAGCTGACCCAAGAGAAGGTCCCCCCGGACGAAAAGGAATTTAATCTTCCAGTCCATATGAGTGGGAAACTCCGAAAGGAGAGAACCGATGAATCACTCAACGCTCTCGTTGCGGAACTTAAAACCAATCACCCCTCCAAAGATGGATAGCTGAACCACATAAGGTGTTTAACAGTAACAGGAATGTTCTGAGAACGGGGCGAGAGCCTCGAAAGCAACAATCAGCCGGACAGATTTGGGGGTGAGTTCATATGAAAGAAAAGGCGGTAATGCTTGAGAAAAGATCGGAAAAGGTCCGACAAGGGAAACCTAAGCCCACAAGTTTCTATGGACTCGATATAAACATGAACGAAGTTTTCCGGCACCGAGTCCACAGTATCGTTAGATGACGGCAAGTCGACGTCCCAGTCTCCGACCGACCTAATGTGCGGAGAAGATCGGAGCCGCGCCAGCAAGCCGTCCCTGTCGGAACTCACGGCATCACAGGTAGTGTCATCCATGACGGATTGGAGCGATGAAAGAAAGAAAAGAAAAGATCGAAAGAAGAAGGAAGAAGGATACCTGTGAAAGGGAAAAGCGCCGGCGATACTTGAAGGGAGGTGATAAATGCGAGTAATTAAGAGCAATCTTGAAAAGGCACAAAGATTTATAGGAGGGGGCAAATATGGCAGCGGAACGTCATGTCCTTTCCCAAACCCGAGGTTTCCAGAAGAAGCTGGACAGACCGGGTCTTCTCCCTCACCCGACCCGAACTTTTGGGGGGACATGATAGGTATTGGGTCCAAATACCTATCGGGCCTAATCAGTTGACAAACGGCCCAAGTGAGACTAAAGGTCAAGCAAGCAGCCAGCTGATAAAAGCCTTTATAAAGAACAAGTCCCTGATCCACAAAGCAGCACATGCGAACAGTGATGGCTTCACGGATGCACAGTCGCCGCCACCTCGCCACGACTGACTTTCCATTTAGGGAATGAACCGACAACGCCTTTCTCTAGCCATAGAGAACAGAGGGAATCCAGGAGATCCATGATTTAAGGACGATCAAGGCGGTCAAAGCCGGTCCATAGCGGGATCCTCAGCGACGGACCGGACAAAGGCGGTCACCGGCTTCCACGTGATCAGCTCCTGAACTCCCCATATTTTAGTATAAATAGGGGATCAAATCCAACGATGAGGTACGCTCTGAACATCAATCTCACTCACACATTAAATCTGCTTCTAAACCTAGCTGACTTAAGGATCGGAGCGGGTTCCGGCTAAACGCCGCCCCCACCTTACCGCTTTCCAGTTGTGTTTTGCAGGTCCGCTTCAACCCTAAGTTCAAAGTTTTAAGTTTGAGCCCTAACCGATTTTTGGGGTCTCGTCAGTAGTCAACCCTATTTCGTCACCGCACACGTGAGAGAGGATGCATGTTCGCATAAAAGCACATTTTTGTCAGCTTCTATCTCATTTATGAGGACTCCAACCCAGAGGTGGATCTAGTAAGGTTCAAGGGGTTGCAAATGCCACCCTGAAAAAATAATTTTATAATTTTGCCCCACATGTTATTTAAAAAAAATACTACTAACCCCCTAAGGTTTGTAATTGTTTCAGATCAGTCCACCTAAAATAAAAATAAATTCCTAAATCCCAAATGAAAAACATTCAGAATCGTATTTGGATTGATTAAACATTTATTTTGGACTCATTTTTTTATTTTGTTTGTTTATTAGTATTTTTTAAGTATTATTGACTCTTTACCGTGGAATGAAAGACAAAAAAAATTCAATCCTAATTTTGCCACACTGCTATAATAATCTTGGATCCGCCTCTGCTCCAACCCATACCCAAACGTGTCAGCTGTTAGCCTATTGCATGCACCAACATGCTGCACTTGCACACCATATCATTCGATTATAATTTCTATAATAAGGGTTTTGTTCCATGAAGGTTTTCAAGTAGCTAGTCTTTTATTTTGTTTGTTTATTAATATTTTTTAAGTATTATTGACTCTTTACCGTGGAATGAAAGACAAAAAAAAATTCAATCCTAATTTTGCCACACTGCTCTAATAATCCTGGATCCGCCTTTGCTCCAACCCATACCCAAACGTGTCAGCTGTTAGCCTGTTGCATGCACCAACATGCTGCACTTGCACACCATATCATTCGATTATAATTTTATAATAAGGTTTTGTTCCATGAAGGTTTTCAAGTAGCTAGTCTTTTATTTTGTTTGTTTATTAGTATTTTTTTAAAAAAATAATTCAATCCTAATTTTGCCACACTGCTCTAATAATCCAGGATCCGCCTCTGTTCTAACCCATACCCAAACGTGTCAACTGTTAGCCTGTTGCATGCACCAACATGCTGCACTTGCACACCATATCATTCGATTATAATAAGGTTTTGTTCCATGAAGGTTTTCAAGTAGCTAGTCTTTTTTCCTGGGAATTTATTGCCCTATACAATTTTTGGGTTCTTATCATCAGGAGTCAACCCTATTTCGTCACCGCACACATGAGAGAGGATGCATGTTTGCAAAAAAGCACATTTTTGTCAGCTTCTATCCCATATATGAGGACTCCAACCCATACCTAAACGTGTCAGCTGTTAGCATGTTGCATGCACCAACATGCTGCACTTGCACGCCATATCATTCGATTATAATTTCTATAATAAGGTTTTGTTCCATGAAGGTTTTCAAGTAGCTAGTCTTTTATTTTGTTTGTTTATTAGTATTTTTTTAAAAAAATAATTCAATCCTAATTTTGCCACACTGCTCTAATAATCCAGGATCCGCCTCTGTTCTAACCCATACCCAAACGTGTCAACTGTTAGCCTGTTGCATGCACCAACATGCTGCACTTGCACACCATATCATTCGATTATAATAAGGTTTTGTTCCATGAAGGTTTTCAAGTAGCTAGTCTTTTTTCCTGGGAATTTATTGCCCTATACAATTTTTGGGTTCTTATCATCAGGAGTCAACCCTATTTCGTCACCGCACACATGAGAGAGGATGCATGTTCGCAAAAAAAGCCCATTTTTGTCAGCTTCTATCCCATTTATGAGGACTCCAACCCATACCCATACCCAAACTTGTCAGTTGTTAGCCTGTTACATGCACCAACATGCTGCACTTGCACGCCATATCATTTATAATTTCTATAATAATGATTTGATCCATGATGGTTTTCAAGTAGCTAGTCTTTTTTCCTGGGAATTTATTGCTTAACCTTTATCAGTACATGTAAGTTGCCCACTTGATGGATCCTTATAGTTTCTATAAGTACTCAAATATATTTGGTTAATTCAAGTACATATTTTCTACCTGTTTCTGGTGAGTAACTGTGGCAATGCTTGCGAAAAATGAGGGTTCTGATTCTTTGCCAGTGGGAGAAACTCCTCAGAAGATTGGGGGCTTTAACCATCTTCCCGAGCGTTACATAGTTGAAGACTCTAGTCGGTCTACTTCGGAGATGAAAGTGCTCGGTGACTGCGAAATTCCGGTTATAGATATGACCGGAATGAGCGACGGTTCTCGCCGAGCTGCCATCGTTGAGGAGATTTCAAGTGTTTGTAAAGCTGGTGGCTTCTTTCAAGTAGGTTGCATTAATTAGTAGGCATATTCGTTTATTTTGCTTGCTCTATTTCATATTTTTTATTTGCTATGTATAATACCAACATTCGTAAATTCTGTTTTTCTTAACTTTGGTGAAGAAACCAAATAAAGCAAACATTAAACGTATCTAGAGGGCTTGTCATTTTTCTAATTTTAAAGCATAAGATATTTTAATTTGGACAGAAATATGCATGATCTGATTTTTCCTTACTTTGAAAATAAACAGTTCATTACAATTTTTAAGAAATGGATTAATATTGTTTTTGTATGTTTGATATTTTGGGAGATTGTCAACCATGGGATTCCAGAGTCAGTTCTGGAAGGAGCTCTTTCCATCGCTAAGGAGTTCTTCAATTTGCCGACCGGCGAGAAGATGAAGCTCATGTCTGCTGATGCTGATACTACGGTCAGATACTGCAGCAGCATCAAGGACGGAATCGACGGGAATCAACTGTGGAGGGCGTTTCTTAAACACTACGCAAATCCGCTCGATAAGTATCTTCTTCTTTGGCCTCAAAATCCCCCTGATTACAGGTATTAATGCTGCTCCTTATTAATATTATACAAATTCTGGATCGTCGTTAATTTGGACCAAACCCTTGAATTAAACTAAAGTAAACATTGTAATATTTTTTTTATACATAAATTATATCCTAATTCTGAGTGCACCTTAATTAATTTTCATATTCCTTGCATACTACATATATCTACAAATATAATAGTGTTCGGATCTAATATAAATTTATTTCACTTCTACAAAAAAAAATATAAATTTATTTCACAGAAATAAAATAGGAGAAATAATTGTGCCTAACAACATAACTAAACTGAAGTTTTTTTCGGCAAATTATGTTGAGCAAAATAGGAGAAAAGATTACGTTTTCATGGCCCGGAATTTCATGAAACGAAGCTTTGACTTTTAAGGACATCTAGTACAAATCCCGAAAGTTTGGATCCGCCACTAACTACGAGTTGCATGTTGTTTGACAGGAAAAAAATGGGAGAGTACGCAAAGTCGTTGCTTGAGATAAGCCTATTACTTACCGAAGCCATAACCGAGGGGCTCGGTCTCGGCCCGGACTACATCACCGAGAAAATCAAGACGGGAATGCAAGCCGTGGTGGTCAACTGCTACCCACCGTGCCCGCAGCCAGATCTATCTCTGGGCCTTCCGCCGCATTCCGACTACTCCTTCATCACCATCGTCCTGGAAAGCTCGGCGGCCCTCCAGATTCAGGACCCACGTGACCTTAAATGGAGGGACGTCCCACACATCAAGGGCGCCCTTCAAGTCAACGCCGGGGACTGCTTGGAAGTGCTCAGCAACGGGCTATGCAAAAGCGTGATTCACAAGGTTAAGGTTAACGGCGAGTCTACAAGAATTTCGGTGGCGAGTCTTCACACTGTGGAGTTGGAGGAGAAGATGGTAATTGCGCCGGAGCTTGTCAGCGAGCAGCGCCCTAAGGGCTACAAAGACAGCAGTTTCAAGGAGTTTCTGGAGCACATTTCCAAAAATGACCTTTCAGATGGCAAGAACTACATGGATACCATTAGGCTCTAATATATAAGCGTTCAAGTGTTGACTAATTAATCTCTATTTACTGTGATCAAGAATATTTGGTGTGTTTTCAGTTGTGTCTGAATGAGGTTGGACTAGGTATGAATGAGGTTTTGATTAAGTTCCAACTGTTGAGCTTAATTCTTATATATTGTAAGTCATTTTCTATTTTAAGGAGGTTCTTAAAACCCTATTTGTCAAAGGTGACGTCCGTATTTACTATTATTGTACTTCAAATTATATAACTTACACTATTTTTTTTTTAAAGATAACCACCATTGGTGGAGGGAGTTATATTGGCTTCCCCTTGCCTTTCAAATCACAGAAAAAAGAAAAAGATTACAAAATTGCTGCAAACAGGTAAGGCCATAGGCACAGTGCAGCATACATAGCAACCTAAAGTAAGGAAAACTATGGTGTAGAAATGATCATAGATCAGAGACTACACAAGGCAAAAGAGCCTTCAAAAAGAAAGAGCTAAAAATAACTCATTCTAGGTTACAAAAAGATAAGGAAAACTCTAAAGAGGAAGAAATACTCAGTCCACTTGCTTTTCAGTAATTCAGTGAACAAACACAGAATCACTAGTCAGCCTATGGAGGAGATTCCTTCATTTTGTTTCCCTTAGTTGTTGAAAAATGTTTTGTCAGGACCAATCTAGTTTTACATTTGGGTGCAGCTGAGCCAGGATAGAACTGAGATAACAATGAGAGCTCCTGATGGGCATCAGCTTCTTCTTCAGTCACACTGCTGGAGGTTCTTGGCCTAATCATTTGCAGCCAAAATCAGTAGTATCTAGTTCTGTATGCGCAGAGATGGAATCTCTAGTTCATCAAGAACTAGAGCCCCCATTGCTTTAACAGGAAGACTTTGCAAATTGCACTCGGTACTAAGATGGAATTTTAAAACATGTTTTGCAAGTAAATCAGCCACACAATTCCACGATGAAGCAGCGAAGGTGAAGCAACTCCTTTTCTATATCTCGGACCTGGGCTAGCTTTGGCTTGTGGTTCGGGTACCGTCTTTCTCCTTCCGGGATCAAGTCATCCCCGGAAGCTGACCCAAGAGAAGGTCCCCCCGGACGAAAAGGAATCTACTCTTCCAGTCCATATGAGTGGGAAACTCCGAAAGGAGAGAACCGATGAATCCCTCAACGCTTTCGTTGCGGAACTTAAAACCAATCACCCCCTCCAAAGATGGATAGTTGAACCACATAAGGTGTTTAACAGTAACAGGAATGTTCTGAGAACGGGGCGAGAACCTCGAAAGCAACAATCAGCCGGACAGATTTTAGAGTGAGTTCATATGAAAGAAAAGGCGGTAATACTTGAGAAAAGATCGGAAAAGGTCCGACAAGGGAAACCTAAGCCCACAAGTTTCTATGGACTCGATATAAACATGAACGAAGTTTTTCGGCACCGAGTCCACAGTATCGTTAGATGACGGCAAGACGATGTCCCGTCTCCGACCGACCCGATGTGCGGAGAAGATCGGAGCCGCGCCAGCAAGCCGTCCCTGTCGGAACTCACGGCATCACATGTAGTGTCATCCATGACGGATTGGAGCGACGGAAGAAAGAAAAGAAAATATCGTCAGAAGAAGGAAGAAGGATACATGTGAAAGGGAAAAGCGCCGGCGATACTTGAAGGGAGGTGATAAATGCGAGTAATTAAGAGCAATCTTGAAAAGGCACAAAGATTTATAGGAGGGCGCAAATATGGCAGCGGAACGTCATGTCCTTTCCCAAACCCGAGGTTTCCAGAAGAAGCTGGACAGACCGGGTCTTCTCCCTCACCCGACCCGAACTTTTGGGGGGACATGATAGGTATTGGGTCCAAATACCTATCGGGCCTAATCAGTTGACAAACGGCCCAAGTGAGACTAAAGGTCAAGCAAGCAGCCAGCTGGTAAAAGCCTTTATGAAGAACAAGTCCCTGATCCACAAAGCAGCACGGGCGAACAATGATGGCTTCACGGATGCACAGTCGCCGCCACCTCACCACGATTGACTTTCCATTTATTGAATGAACCAACAACGCCTTTCTCTAGCCATAGAGAACAGAGGGAATCCAGGAGATCCATGATTTAAGGACGATCAAGGCGGTCAAAGCCGGTCCATAGCGGGATCCTCAGCGACGGACCGGACAAAGGCGGTCACCGGCTTCCACGTGATCAGCTCCTGAACTCCCCATATTTAAGTATAAATAGGGGATCAAATCCAACGATGAAGGTACGCTCTGAACATCAATCTCACTCACACATTAAATCTGCTTCTAAACCTAGCTGACTAAAGGATCGGAAAGGGTTCCGCCTAAATGCCGCCCCCGCCTGACCGCTTTCCGGTTGTGTTTTGCAGGTCCGCTTCAACCCTAAGTTCAGAGTTTTCAGTTTGAGCCCTAGCCGATTTTTGGTGTCTCGTCAGTAGTCAACCCTATTTCGTCACCGCACACGTGAGAGAGGATGCATGTTCGCAAAAAAACATATTTTTGTCAGCTTTTATCTCATTTATGAGGACTCCAACCCAGAGGCGGATCTAGTAAGGTTCAAGGGGTTGCAATTGCCACTCTGAAAAAATACTCTTTTTTATTTAGTAGTTCTAAATTTGAAATTTATAATTTTGCCCCACATGTTATTTTTTTAAAATACTACTAACCCCCAAAGGTTTGTAATTGTTTCAGAAAAGTCCACCTAAAATCAAAACAAATTCCTAAATCCCAAATGAAAAACGTTCAGAATTGTATTTGGATTGAATAAACATTTATTTTGGACTAGTTTTTTAATTTTGTTTGTTTATTAGTATTTTTAAGTATTATTGACTCTTTACCGTGGAATGAAAGACAAAAAAAATTCAATCCTAATTTTGCCACACTACTCTAATAATCTTGGATCCGCCTCTGCTCCAACCCATACCCAAACGTGTCAGCTGTTAACCTATTGCATGCACCAACATGCTGCACTTGCACACCATATCATTCGATTATAATTTCTATAATAAGGTTTTGTTCCATGAAGGTTTTCAAGTAGCTAGTCGTTTATTTTGTTTGTTTATTAGTATTTTTTAAGTATTATTGACTCTTTACCGTGGAATTAAAGACAAAAAAATGATTCAATCCTAATTTTGCCACACTGCTCTAATAATCCTGTATCCGCCTCTGCTCCAACCCATACCCAAACGTGTCAGTTGTTAGCCTGTTGCATGCACCAACATGCTGCACTTGCACACCATATCATTCGATTATAATAAGGTTTTGTTCCATGAAGGTTTTCAAGTAGCTAGTCTTTTTTCCTGGGAATTTATTGCCCTATACAATTTTTGGGTTCTTATCATCAAGAGTCAACCCTATTTCGTTACTGCACACATGAGAGAGGATGCATGCTCGCAAAAAAAGCACATTTTTGTCAGCTTCTATCCCAATTATGAGGACTCCAACCCATACCTAAACTTGTTAGCTGTTAGCCCGTTGCATGCACCAACATGCTGAACTTGCACACCATATCATTTATAATTTCTATAATAATGTTTTGATCCATGATGGTTTTCAAGTAGCTAGTCTTTTTTCTTGGGAATTTATTACTTAACCTTTATCAGTACATGTAAGTTGCCCACTTGATGGATTCTTATAGTTTCTATAAGTACTCAAATATATTTGCTTAATTGAAGTACATATTTTCTACCTGTTTCTGGTGAGTAACTGTGGCAATGGTTGCGAAAAATGAGTGTTCTGATTCTTTCCTAGTGGGAGAAACTCCTCAGGAGATTGGGGCTTTGACCATCTTCCCGAGCGTTACATAGTTGAAAAAGTGGTCAATACTGTCAATATTATCACAGAAAGCACATTTAGATACAATATTAATGCCAAAGAAAATCAAAACATCATCAAATGGAAGCAGACAGTTAAAGAGTTTCCACATGAAAACAGAGACTTTTTTAGGAGTTTTCTTAGACCAAATCTTATCCATGGAAGAGATAGTACCTCTCTTAGGTCTCAAGGCATTGTATGCTGGGGAAAAAGTGAAATTTCCTTTGAGCTCATGTTTCCAGACAAGCTTATCATGCCTGTGGGGTGATAGTTTGATGTCCTGCAAAAAGGAAATAACATCAGTATCTAAAACAAGAAATAAGGATGGCATGTAGAGATCTCTATTAATGATGAAGTCAGTTACTGTACAGTCTAGGGGAATGTTAGTAGCATCAACAGCAATGAGATCACTTAAAACACCAGAGTCAATCCAGATGGAATTCCAGAAGCTACATAATCCATCCCCAATAAGGATTTTTGAATTACTAGCTGCAAAGTGGTCCATCTTGCAAATCCTTCTCCATGTTTGTGAAGTAACAGACAAAGGTAGTGAGGCCAGAAAAAGTGTCCATGGGACTTGTGCTTTTTGGTATTTTCTAAGCTTTTATAATAGTAGATAATGACCTAATCCCAATACCATTTTCAGGTGTAGGGTAGCATAAGTCTTTCCATTTCCTCCATTTTTTCCTTTCAGCTTGGTCAGTATATCCCCAGAAAAAAGTAGAAACCACTTTCTCAAGATTTTTTAAAATCAATTTTGAGGATCATAAACTGCCCAAATATGCTGAGGTATAGAATAGATGCATGATTTTATTAGAGTTAATTTCCCACCAATGGATAGCCACTTGTTTTTTCCGGCTATCAAGCCTAGACTTAATCACCTCAAGTACAGGCTGGAAATGTGAACAAGTCATTCTCCCTGTGAAGATGGTACAGCCTAAATATCTAAAAGGATATTCTCCTTTCCTCATGCCTAGAATTGACTGAATTAACCTGATTGTGTGGACTGATGCATGCTTGCTATAGAAATCTTCACTTTTTTGAAAATTGATTTTTTGACCTGTTGTTTCCTCAAAAACTACCAAAAAAAGCCTTAAGTATTGTAAGACTTGACTTGTTTGCATTTAGGAATATGATAGTATCATCTGCATAGCTTAGATGGGATATGGGAATTGCACCATCAGGGAGGTTAAAATATTGTATTTTACCAATCTGATAGACATATGCAAGTGATCTAGTAAAAGCCTCAGAAAATAAATTAAAAAGAAAATGTGAGATAGGGTCTCCCTGTTTAATCCCTCTGGTGGCGTTCAAGAATCCCACTCGTTTTCCATTCACTAGAACTGAGAAGCGAACCTGTGACAAATTCTTGAGGATGTTGTGCACAAAAGAGCTATGGAAGCCAAATTTCAATAGAACTGAGGAAATTCCAATTCACTCTGTTGAAAGCTTTTTGTAAATCTAGTTTCAGTATACAATTTGTACCCCTAGTTTTCCTATTGATAAATCTCATAATTTCCTTTAACTAAAGCACATTGTCAGAGATTTCTCTATTGGCAAGGAAGACAGATTGGTGGGGAGAGATGAGTAAGGGCATGAGTGGTTTAAGTCTCCCCATCAAGATTTTTGAGAAAATCTTGTTGCTAACATTGGAGAGGCTTATTGGTTTGGTGAGGAGCTCATTTTGTTGTGGTGTGATAATTGTAGGGATTTGGCTAAGGAAATGGGAGTGGAAATGGGCTCTGTCTGTGGTTTCAGAGGAGAGGAGATTTTCATAATACGAAACAACTTCTTTCTCTATATCCAAAATATCATCAAGCCATAAGCCTTGAGAATTATGGATTTTTGAGATGCCAAGTCTGTTTTTTCTATCTTTCACTGAGTTGTGAAAGAATTCTGTATTCTCATCTCACTCTTTGAGCCACTTAATTTTAGCCTTTTGTTTCCAAAAGTGATTTTCTTCAGTGAGGGCTCTGTTCAAGGTGGATTTAGCCTCTTTAAGTTTGTGTAATTCCACATCTGACTGGCTTAGATCATAAATTATTTCTTGAATTCTAAGATTCTCTTCTGCTTTGGAAACATTATCACTAATGTTGCCAAAAGCCTCATTGTTCCAAATCTTTAGAATTTTCTTAAGTCTATTCAACTTAAGGAATAATTTCACCATACCAGACTCAGAAAGTGGGTAATTCCAGCTATTCTTAATAACCTCCATAAAGCTATGCCTTTTGAACCAGGTATTAAGAAACCTAAAGGACCTCGGAGAAGTAGGGATAGCACTTCCAACAGAAAGTAAGAGGGGGCTATGGTCTGAGGTTTTATTTGTTGAGAACTAAGATAGAGGATGTAGGAACATATAATTTACACAATAAAAGATCAATGATAGATAAAAATAAGACCTTTGTGACTTGTGAGAATGTATATATATATATATTTTTAGATTATTTTTTAAAACTACTTATGCATAATTGAAAACAAATCAAATGGTATATTTTTATAAGATATATATGTTGAGGTTTTTGCCAAAATAACCTTATTTCTGAAACTAATTCCCAAAATAACACTCTTTCGAAACTAATTCCCTAACTAATACTCCTATATATATGCAAGAGCTATATAATAAATTACAAAAACTTTTGGACCAAAATATAATTAGTATTACACCAATAATTTTTTATAGATTCCAATCACTAGTGCAAAACAGGTAAATTCTTCCTTTGACTCTGCTGCTCAAATTCTCTCCGCCGCTGATGTTCACATTCTTCCTTTGACATGTTAACCGTCCGGGTGCATCACGGCGACATCTCTGGTGTAAAACCAGACGAGTCTTTCCATGTCTTTGGTTGTGCCTTCTGAATCTTTTAAGCACCAACATTATGGACGGTCCTGGCCGGAGTACAACCTCCACGAGGGTTACGCCGTTGGGGATCACACCCTTTCCGGTGGCAGGATCCACCATGTCCACCGCCGCCACCCTTCAACCTTGCTCTCTCCGTAGTCGGCATCCTGTTCTAGTTCTCCTTCCAAGTGCACGAGATCACCAGTCATGCCGTCTCCGTCAATCCATACGACGAACCCCAACGCCTAAGTCCTGAAAATATCCGCCGCTAGCATAATTCCATTAATTAGCAAGGCATCGCCGGTAAAAAAATGTAGTTAATTAGTTCAATCCATCCTTAGTTTCCTAGAAGATCCCGCGATAGTGATGACCAGTCGGCCACCGTGGTGTATTTGGAATCTATGGAAATTTATTGGTGTAAAACTAATTAAATTTTAGTCCAAGAGTTCTTGTAATTTATTATATAGCTCCAGCATGTATATAGGAGTATTAATTAGGAAATTAGTTTCGAAAGAGTGTTATTTTGGGAATTAGTTTCAGGAATAAGGTTATTTAGACAAAAAAAAAAAAACTCTATATATGTTCCTTATTGCTTTTAAACTGAATTAAATAAACAAATTAAACTGAGCTGTGCCATGATAAGTTTTAGGGAACATGTCCTTCAATCTTTCCTTTATTTCGTTTATACGTTCACAAATTTGCATTTGATATTCGTTTTTCACAATTTTAATTACTTAAACCCAACTAATGTTAAGGAAATAATGCCTTAAATAAACTTCAGCTAGAACTTTTAAAAGGAAAACAAATAAAGTATACGTTTCTAAATGACTATACTAAGGCCCTGTTTACTAGAGCTTATTTCTTGATGTACTGAACTGAACTGAACTGAATTGAATTGAACTGAACTGAACTGAATTGAACTGAACTGAAGTGAAAATTGATGTATTGAAAAATGGAATCAGCATGACTGAATTAACCTGAATTTCATCAAATTACATTTTCACTGAACTGAACTGAACTGAACTGAATTGAACTGAACTGAACTGAACTGATCTACAGATAAGCTCTGGTAAACAGGGCCTAATCCTATTATATGGGGATCAAATCATTTTACAATTTGGAAACATTAGTATGGCTATTTCTCTTTTTTTTTTTTGAAAAAAAATACCAATGTTTATTTCCATATATAATACACCTGAAACAGCATAAATATAGGAGATCTTTAGAAGCATTCCATATTCAATTAAGTAAACATTCTAAATATCCAAAATATTCGGTGTCAGATTAGGAACAAAGAAAAACAAATTGGTTATTATTTACGATATATATTCCGAGCAACAAAACAAAGGGATTGGGGCAATTGATCCGATCAAACACAAATTAATATAATGTACAGATCGGCGAGCACGAACCGAGTAATCGGCAACGATCCTTACCGCAGTTATTACAATTCAACGTCAAAATTTCCAACGTCTCTCCGAGCACTATCGCTGGAAACCAACGAATCACTGCCGATCTACAATTCGATCGGTTAATTCGGAAACCTTCAAGAAAGAGAAAAGTCGAGCTAAATTTGTTTGTTGAAAACGCCGTTCATCTTATCCCCGTGGTGCTTATCATTTGTGCCCTAATTCTCTGGTTTTGTGCTAGTCCAGGTAGGGGTGGGCAAAAAAGCCGAAAAACCGAAAACCGAACCGAAACCGAAAAATTCGAAATCGAATAACCCGAACCGAATTAAATATATGGTTTTCAGATATCCGAATTGATAAAACCGAATTATAAATATGGTTTTTGGTTTGGTTTCGGTTTTCGAACCGAAAATCGAATTACAATTAATTAAATTAATTATTAATAAATATATAAATTAAATAAATATTTATGAATATAAAAATAACAAAATTAGGGGACCATCTATAGATTTTATTATATATTAATAATAAAAATAACCGAATTATGTTTATCTATAGGTTTTATTAGATTTTTGGCTTGAACCTTGATTGGATTTTTTTAGATTTAAAATTTTATTTAAATGGAATCGGGTTATTTGGTTTGTTCGGGTTAAACCGAATTCTAAATTCGGTTCGGTTTTTTCGGTTTGTTCGGTTCGGTTTCGGTTTTGAATTTTTTTTGAAAAAAACTGAACAAGCCAAACCAAATAACCCGAAACCGAATAAGCCGAACCGACGCCCACCCCTAAGTCCAGGTACTTCTTTTTTCTACCTTCTCCTAATTATTTTCAAGAGATCTCACATATTCTTCGAAAGAAAAATACTCCCTTTAATTCACACTAGGCATAAAAGTATTTTATTTAATTGAAACTTATCATACTTATAAATTTAGATTAATTTTTTTCTTATATATATTCTTATACCACACTGATGAAATACGGGCACTACATATCACAAACCATCCATAAAGTCATATACATGGATTAAAAAACACAAATTGCTTCTTGAATACCACTCATGGTGTACCTTAAATTTCCCATGGTCTTAATTAAAAGCCCTCAACTAGGTTACCCATTTCCCTTAAATTGCGAGGAAATGTTCTTTCGTTCATAGTTATGTTATGAATGTTGCATGAACTATTTTTAGTGTATGAGATCATGAGAAAGTACTTAGTCAAGTAGTTCGGCCATCAAATATCCAATGTAGATCTTATCAAGTGGTTGATCCGTGGATTCTTCTTATGTGTAGATTTTGACAGATTTCCATTGTTAACTAATACCTACATAATCAGAAAATCTATTTTTAGAAACTTTATAAAAAATTGTACATTAATATGTAATTCTTAGTTTTAGAGAGAAAGTGCTTTATAGTATTCTTGGAATGAATCACCCATTCTTGGAATGAATCACCCATTCACGTCGGTGAACTTATAGTATTCTTGTTTACATAAGTATACACCTCCAAACAAAATGTAATCACGATTCACAAGGAAGAAAATGAATACTCCCTTGTCTCACTTTGAACTGAATTCTTAATTTTGACTATAATATCAATTTGTTTATTTTTTTTAACTGAATTTATTTAAGTTGTAAAACAAATTTATGTGCCATAAACGTTAATGAGATGTTTAACTATAAGATGATGATGGAACCATTCTTTACTTCACATTTTTATTAGGTTTGTTTTGATTATTTATTGTTGTAAAAATATATTTAAATATTGCAAATATGCCTGGTATATGTTAGTAGATAGAATATTTCCCATATAAATTGAATATTAATTAGCATATTTAGTATATGAGAAAGTCCTCTCTCAATAGCCACGGTGGATAAATGTTAATTTCCTCACTTTCAAGTTATCTTTTACATATATATTAAGCATGATCATTCAATGTATTATTTATGATCTTCTCACTTTCATGTCTAATATTCTCACTTTCAAGACGAATCTTTTACATTATAGGGAAAATTGGATTAAGGGCAGTAGAACATTAAAAATTAGAAAGTGGGTTGTAAGTTTTACATAATTTCTAAAAAGGACATTGGATATATAATTCAACTTAATTTTATTTAATATAACTATTGATTAAACAAAAGAGAATTTTATACAGACCCCCAACGTTTCCCAAAATACCAGTTTGGCCCCCATCGAATTTTAGTGCCAAAACGGCTCCCCAACCTTACGTTTTTGCCTCATTTTGACCCCCTATCCCTACTCTTGCTGTTAAATCATTTTTTCATCCATTCTTGGAAAGGTATGGCTATTTTTTTGGCCCCCTAACTTGTTTGATTCATGCTGTATTTGCCCCCCTAAATTTTTTTGATTCATGCTGCATTTGCCCCCTAACTTGTTTGATTCATGCTGCATTTGGGGGATCATAAACTGCCCAAATATGCTGAGGTATAGAACAGATGCATGATTTTATTAGAGTTAATTTCCCATCAGTGGATAGCCACTTGTTTTTCCAGCTATCAAGCCTAAACTTAATCACCTCAACTACAGGCTGGAAATGTGAACAAGTCATTCTCCCTATGAAGATGGTACATCCTAAATATCTAAAAGGATATTCTCCTTTCCTCATGCCTAGAATTGACTGAATTAACCTGATTGTGGCCCTGTCCAGTAGTGCTTATTTCCAGCACCCTCCAACACCCTCCAACACCCTCCAGCACTTGTCACTATTCACAGACATGAATGATTTATTTTTTTAAAAATAATTAAAAAATAATTTTTCTTTAGAATTAGTTTCAATATATGTTGTGTACGAATTAATCATTTTTTAAATATATAGTTTCATAATTATGTACATCATAATTATACAATTTTAATTTAATTTCAACGCCCTCCAGCACCCTCCAGCACCTTCCAGCACCCTAATGGACAGGGCCTGTGTGGACTGATGCATGCTTGCTATAGAAAACTTCACTTTTTTTAAAATTAATTTTTTGACCTGTTGTTTCCTCAAAAACTACCAAAAAAGCCTTAAGTATTGTAAGACTTGACTTGTTTGCATTTAGGAAAATGATAGTATCAAATGCATAGCTTAGATGGGATATGTGAATTGCACCATCAGGGAGGTTAAAATATTATATTTCACCAATCTGATAGACATGTGCAAGTGATCTAGTGAAAGTCTTTGAAAATAAATTAAAAAGAAAAGGTGAGATAGGGTCTCCCTGTTTAATCCCTCTGGTGGCCTTGAAGAATCCCACTCGTTTTCCATTCACTAGAACTGAGAAGCGAGCCTGTGACAAATTCTTGAGGATGTTTTGCACAAAAGAGCCATGGAAGCCAAATTTCAACAGAACTGAGCTGAGGAAATTCCAATTCACTCTGTCGAAAGCTTTCTGTAAATCCAGTTTCAGTATACAATTTGCACCCCTAGTTTTCCTATTGATAAATCTCATAATTTCCTTTAAATAAAGGACATTGTCAGAGATTTCTCTGTTGGCAAGGAAGGCAGATTGGTGGGGAGAGATGAGTAAGGGCATGAGTGGTTTAAGTCTCTCCATCAAGATTTTTAAGAAATTGTTTTGCTAACATTGGAGAGACTTATTGGTCTGTAGTCATTAAAAGATGTTGGAACATCTTTTTTGGGGATTAAGGTAATCCAAGTGCTAGCTATGCCTTGTGGGATATTGGGATTGAGAAGGAAATCAATTGCATCATTTAAAAGGTCCTCCTTGATTGTATCCCATTTATGTAGAATTTTGTTGTATAACCATCAGGACCGGGCTACTGGATTTGTTGAGGCTAAAAACCACCAGGTTTAGTTCCTCTAATATTACAGGTCTGGTGATTAGGAGCTCATTTTGTTGTGTTTTGATAATTGTAGGGATTTGGCTAAGGAAATGGGAGTGGAAAGGGGCTCTGTCTGTGGTTTCAGAGGAGAGGAGATTTTCATAATACGAAACAACTTCTTTCTCTATATCCAAAATATCATCAAGCCATAAGCCTTGAGAATTTTGGATTTTTGAGATGCCAAGTCTGTTTTTTCTATCTTTCACTGAATTGTGAAAGAATTCTGTACTCTCATCTCACTCTTTGAGCCACTTAATTTTAGCCATTTGTTTCCAAAAGTGATTTTCTTCAGTGAGGGCTCTGTTCAGAGTGGATTTAGTCTCTTTAAGTTTGTGTAATTCCTCATCTGACTGGCTTAGATCATAAATTATTTCTTGAATTCTAAGATTCTCTTCTGCTTTGGAAACATTATCACTAATGTTGCCAAAAACCTCTTTGTTCCAAATCTTTAGAACTTTCTTAAGTCTATTCAACTTAAGGAATAATTTCACCATACCAGACTCAGAAAGTGGGGAATTCCAGCTATTCTTAATATCCTCCATAAAGCTATGCCTTTTGAACCAGGTATTAAGAAACCTGAAGGGTCTGGGAGAAGTAGGGATAGCACTTCCAACAGAAAGTAAGAGGGGGCTATGGTCTGAGGTTTCTTTGTTGAGAACTAAGATAGAGGATGTAGGAAACTATAATTTACACAATAAAAGATCAATAATAGATAAAAATAAGACCTTTGTGACTTGTGAGAATGTATATATATATATATATATATATATATATATATATATATATTTTTAATGATTTTTTAAAACTACTTATGCATAATTGAAAACAAATCAAATGGTATATTTTTATAAGATATATATGTTGAGTTTTTTGCCAACATAACCTTATTTCTGAAACTAATTCCCAAAATAACACACTTTCGAAACTAATTCCCTAACTAATACTCCTATATATATGCAGGAGCTATATAATAAATTACAAAAACTTTTTGACCAAAATATAATTAGTATTACACCAATAAATTTTCATAGATTCCAATTAGGCCCACAAATTTAATTATTACTATTACACCCATAACTCAATACGTACTTGATTTGGGTATGGAGAGAATCAAAGCTAATTTTAAAACATCAAAAAACTCTAACATCATTAACTACAAAATCGTCAAATCTAATTTTGAAAACACAACCAAGAACCTTTCTTGAGCAGTATTTTGGAGTCATGATCAATTCATGTTGCATCTGCAGGTTCTTGCAGATGAAAAATCCAGATCAATATGATGTTTTTGCAGTCATTTTCAGACAACATAAACATATAGACACATTTTCAGACAACATAAACATATAAACATATAGGAAAGAATAAGTCTTGGAAGTGACAGTCACTATATAGTGACCAGAGTCTCAACTGCAAATAAAAAGGTGCGGCTCCTTATTTGCAATTTTCTGAAACTTCCCTCACGCGCGGGCGCGTAGATATGGTAAATTTTTTATAAACCCCCAATCCTGAGTCACGATTCACTTTTTTCAGTTTCATTGTTTCTATCGCTCTCGTTTACAATCGCTCTCGTTTTCGTTATCGCACCTCATCGATGTTGATTTTGTGGCAGTAAGCGCCGGTGAATCGCGGTATTTGGCGTTGAATCGCCGGCCGACAAGATCGCGTGTGGAGATTGTTGCTCAGTTCGCGTCAGCCACCGACTATCAGAGAAGCTTCAGATTTAGTCGTCGGAGGAGGGGACGGTGACGGCGACGGCGACGGCTTCGACTTCAAATTTCATCGGAGGAGGAGCTCCGATCGGCGGTTTTTGATCTTCAATCAGGCGAGGTTAGCGTTTTCCCTGTTATTCAATCGCTTGGATATATTAGTTAATTTTATTTCCGGTTAATTTGATTCTCTGTTTGCATTATATCATTCCTTTCAATTTTCTTATTGGTGAATGATTTTGTGTAGTAGTGTATATGCAGTGTATGAGTGAGTGTTCTTAGAACGCAGTTGATTAGCCAAATTGTGGTGTTTTTTTAAAAGGTTAGCCTTATAGCCTGAAAGGTTGTTGTGTAATGCTGAAACATGCTATTGAGTGGTTCGAATTGATTCATTTATGTTATCCTGCCTGATTTGTTGTTGTTTTTGTCTATTCGAAAGGATGTCTCTGATTTATATATGTACTTTCTCTTCTTTTTTTAAAAAGGTTGATGTTTAACGATGGAAGCTTGACATTTAGGAGTGAAAGATTGTGTGCTTTCAATGTGTGTGTGTTGTTCTGTAAAACCTAACTGTTTTAGCATAAACTACCCAGAAACAAGTGCAAAACTAGTCTCCTAGTTTGTGTGGTTGTGTTGTTTATATTGTTTCAAAGTATTTTGTGGATGTTTATATCTAAGAGAAGGTCCCCCCAGACAAAAAGGAATCTGCTCTTCTAGTCCATATGAGTGGGAAACTCTGAAAGGAGAGAACCGGTGAATCCCTCAACGCTCTTGTTGCGTAACTTAAAACCAATCACCCCCTCCAAAGATGGATAGATGAACCACATAAGGTGTTTAACAATAACAGGAATGTTCTGAGAACGGGCGAGAACCTTGAAAGCAAAAATCAGCCGGACAGTGTTTGGGGTGAGTTCATGAAGGAAAAGGCGGTAATGCTTGAGAATAGATCGGAAAAAGTCCCACAAGGGAAACCTAAGCCCACAAGTTTCCGTGGACTCGACATAAACAAGGACAAATTTTTTCGCACTGAGTCCACATTATTGTTAGATGACGGCAAGACGACGTCCCCGTCTTCGACCGACCCGATGTGCGGAGAAGATCGGAGCCCCGCCAGCAAACCGTCCATGTCGGAACTCACAGCATCACAGGTAGTGTCATCTATGATGGATTAGAGCGACAGAAGAAAGAAAAAAAATATCGGAAGAAGAAGGAAGAAGGATACATGTGAAAGGGAAAAGCGTCGGCGATACTTGAAGGGAGGTGATAAATGCGAGTAATTAAGAGCAATCTTTAAAAGGCACAAAGATTTATAAGAGGGCGCGAATATGGCAGCAGAACGTCTTGTCCTTTCCCAAACCCGGGTCTTCTCCCACACCCGACCCGAACTTTTGGGGGGACATGATAGGTATTGGGTCCAAATACCTATCGGGCCTAATCAGTTAACAAACGGCCCAAGTGAGACTAAATGTCAAGCAAGCAGTCCAGCTGGTAAAAGTCTTTATGAAGAACAAATCCATGATCCACAAAGCAGCACGAGCGAACAGTGATGGCTTCACGGACGCACAATCGCCGCCACCTCGCGCGCGACTGACTTTCCATTTAGTGAATGAACCGACAACGCCATTCTCTAGCCACAGAGAACAAAGAGAATCCAGGAGATCCATGATTTAAGGACGGTCAAGGCGGTCAAAACCGGTCCATAGCGGGATTCTCAGCGACGGACCGGACAAAGGCGGTCACCGGCTTCCACGTGATCAGCTCCTGAACTCCCCATATTTTAGTATAAATAGGGGGTCAAATCCAACGATGAAGGTACACTCTGAACATCAATCTCACTCACACATTAAATCTGTTTCTAAACCTAGGTGACTTAAGCATCGGAGCGGGTTCTGGCTAAACGCCGCCCCACCTGACCGCTTTGCGATTGTGTTTTCCAGGTCTGCTTCAACCCTAAGTTCAGAGTTTTCAGTTTGAGCCCTATCCGATTTTTGGGTTCTTATGATCAGGGGTCAACCCTATTTCGTCACCGCACACATGAGAGAGGATGCATGTTTGCAAAAAAGCACATTTTTGTCAGCTTCTATCCCATATATGAGGACTCCAACCCATACCCAAACGTGTCAGCTGTTAGCATGTTGTATGCACCAACATGCTGCACTTGCACGCCATATCATTCGATTATAATTTCTATAATAAGGTTTTGATCCATGATGGTTTTCAAGTAGCTAGTCTTTTTTCCTGGGAATTTATTGTTTAACCTTTATCAGTACATGTAAGTTGCCCACTTGATGGATTCTTATACTTTCTATAAGTACTCAAATATATTTGATTAATTCAAGTACATATTTTCTACCTATTTCTGGTGAGTAACTGTGGCAACGGCTGTGAAAAATGAGGGTTCTGATTCTTTCCCAGTGGGAGAAACTCCTCAGGAGATTGGGGGCTTTAACCATCTTCCCGAGCGTTACATAGTTGAAGAAAGTGCTCGGTGACTGCGAAATTCCGGTTATAGATATGACCGGAATGAGCGACGGTTCTCGCCGAGCTGCAATCGTTGAGGAGATTTCAAGTGTTTGTAAAGCTGGTGGCTTCTTTCAAGTAGGTTGCATTAATTAGTAGGCATATTCGTTTATTTTGCTTGCTCTATTTCATTTTTTTTATTTGCTATGTATAATACCAACATTCGCAAATTCTATTTTCTTAACTTTGATGAACAAACCAAATAAAGCAAACATTAAACGTATCTAGAGGGCTTGTCATTTTTCTAATTTTAAAGCATAAGATATTTTAATTTGGACAGAAATATGCATGATCTGATTTTTCCTTACTTTGAAAATAAACAGTTCATTAAAATTTTTAAGAAATGGATTAATATTGTTTTTGTATGTTTGATATATTGGGTGATTGTCAACCACTAGATTCCAGAGTCAGTTCTGGAAGGAGATCTTTCCACCGCTAAGGAGTTCTTCAATTTGCCGACCGGCGAGAACATGAAGCTCATGTCTGCTGATGCTATACTACAGTCAGATACTGCAGCAGCATCAAAGACGTCCAAAAATGTGCGGAGAAGATCGGAGCCGCGCCAGCAAGCCGTCCTTGTCGGAACTCACGGCATCACAGGTAGTGTCATCCATGACGGATTAGAGCGACGGAAGAAAGAAAAGAAAAGATCGGAAGAAGAAGGAAGAAGGATACCTGTGAAAGGGAAAAGCGCCGGCGATACTTGAAGGGAGGTGATAAATGCGAGTAATTAAGAGCAATCTTGAAAGGCACAAAGATTTATAGGAGGGCATAAATATGGCAGCGGAATGTCATGTCCTTTCCCAAACCCGAGGTTTCCAGAAGAAGCTGGACAGACCGGGTCTTCTCCCTCACCCGACTCGGACTTTTGGGGGGACATCCAAATACCTATCGGGCCTAATCAGTTGACAAACGGCCCAAGTGAGACTAAAGGTCAAGCAAGCAGCCAGCTGATAAAAGCCTTTACAAAGAACAAGTCCCTGATCCACAAAGCAGCACATGCGAACAGTGATGGCTTCACGGATGCACAGTCGCCGCCACCTCGCCACGACTGACTTTCCATTTAGGGAATGAACCGACAACGCCTTTCTCTAGCCATAGAGAACAGAGGGAATCCAGGAGATCCATGATTTAAGGATGATCAAGGCGGTCAAAGCCGGTCCATAGCGGGATCCTCAGCGACGGACCGGACAAAGGCGGTCACCGGCTTCCACGTGATCAGCTCCTGAACTCCCTATATTTTTGTATAAACAAGGGATCAAATCCAACGATGAAGGTACGCTCTAAACATCAATCTCACTCACACATTAAATCTGCTTCTAAACCTAGCTGACTTAAGGATCGGAGCGGATTACGGCTAAACGCCGCCCCCGCCTGACCGCTTTCCAGTTGTGTTTTGCAGGTCCGCTTCAACCCTAAATTCAGAGTTTTTGAGCCCTGACCGATTTTTGGGGTCTCGTCAGTAGTCAACCCTATTTCGTCACCGCACACGTGAGAGAGGATGCATGTTCGCATAAAAGCACATTTTTGTCAGCTTCTATCTCATTTATGAGGACTCCAACCCAGAGGCGGATCTAGTAAGCTTCAAGGGGTTGCAAATGCCACCCTGAAAAAATAATATTTTTAATTTAGTAGTACTAAATTTGAAAATTTTATAATTTTGCCCCACATGTTATTTTTTTTAAATACTACTAACCCCCAAAGGTTTGTAATTGTTTCAGAAAAGTCCACCTAAAATCAAAACAAATTCCTATTTCCCAAAATGAAAACATTCAGAATCGTATTTGGATTGAATGAACATTTATTTTGGACCCGTTTTTTTTGTTTGTTTGTTTATTAGTATTTTTAAGTATTATTGACTCTTTACCGTGGAATGAAAGACAAAAAAAATTCAATTCTAATTTTTCCACACTGCTATAATAATCTTGGATCCGCCTCTGCTCTAACCCATACCCAAACGTGTCAGTTGTTAGCCTATTGCATGCACCAACATGCTGCACTTGCACACCATATCATTCGATTATAATTTCTATAATAAGGGTTTTATTCCATGAAGGTTTTCAAGTAGCTAGTCTTTTATTTTGTTTGTTTATTAATATTTTTTAAGTATTATTGACTCTTTACCGTGGAATGAAAGACAACAAAAAAATTCAATCCTAATTTTTCCACACTGCTCTAATAATCCTGGACCCGCCTCTGCTCCAACCCATACCCAAACGTGTCAGCTGTTAGCATGTTGCATGCACGAACATGCTGCACTTGCACACCATATCATTCGATTATAATTTCTATAATAAGGTTTTGTTCCATGAAGGTTTTCAAGTAGCTAGTCTTTTATTTTGTTTGTTTATTAGTATTTTTTAAGTATTATTGACTCTTTATAGTGGAACGAAAGACAAAAAAAAATTTCAATCCTAATTTTTCCACACTGATCTAATAATCTTGGATCCGCCTCTGCTCCAACCCATACCCAAACGTTTCAGCTGTTAGCTTGTTGCATGCACCAACATGCTGCACTTGCACACCACATCATTCGATTATAATAAGGTTTTTTTCCATGAAGGTTTTCAAGTAGCTAATCTTTTTTCCTGCGAATTTATTGCCCTATTCGATTTTTGGGTTCTTATCATCAGGAGTCAACCCTATTTCGTCACCGCACACATGAGAGAGGATGCATGTTTGCAAAAAAGCACATTTTTGTCAACTTCTATCCCATATATGAGGACTCCAACCCATACCCAAACGTGTCAGCTGTTAGCATGTTGCATGAACCAACATGCTGCACTTGCACGCCATATCATTCGATTATAATTTCTATAATAAGGTTTTAACCCATGATGGTTTTCAAGTAGCTAGTCATTTTTCCTGGGAATTTATTGCTTAACCTTTATCAGTACATGTAAGTTGCCCACTTGATGGATCCTTATAGTTTCTATAAGTACTCAAATATATTTGGTTAATTCAAGTACATATTTTCTACCTATTTCTGGTGAGTAACTGTGGCAATGGCTGCGAACAGGTAAGGCCATAGGCACAATGCAGCATACATAGCAACCTAAAGTAAGGAAAACTATGGTGTAGAAATGATCATAGATCAGAGACTACACAAGGCAAAAGAGCCTTCAAAAAGAAAGAGCAAAAAATAACTCATTCTAGGGTACAAAAAGATAAGGAAACTATAAAGAGGAAGAAATACTCAGTCCACTTGCTTTTCAGTAATTCGGTGAACAAACACAGAATCACTAGTCAGTCTATGTAGGAGATTCCTTCATTTTTTCCCCTTAGTTGTTGAAAAATGCTTTGTCAACACCAATCCAGTTTTACATTTGGGTGCAGCTGAGCCAGGATAGAACTGAGGTAACAATGAGAGCTCCTGATGGGCATCAACTTCTTCTTCAGTCACACTGCTGGAGGTTCTTGGCCTAGTCATTTGCAATCAAAACAGCCAAAATCAGCAGTATCTAGTTCTGTATGCGCAGAGATGGAATCTCTAGTTCATCAAGAACTAGAGCCTCCATTGCTTTGACATGAAGACTTTGCAAATTGCACTCAGTACTAAGATGGAATTTTAAAGCATGTTTTGCAAGTAAATCAGCTACACAATTCCACGATGAAGCAGCGAAGGTGAAGCAAATCCTTTTCTATATCTCGGACCTGGGCTAGCTTTGGCTTGTGGTTCGGGTACCGTCTTTCTCCTTCTGGGATCAAGTCATCCCCGTAAGCTGACCCAAGAGAAGGTCCCCCCGGACGAAAAGGAATTTAATCTTCCAGTCCATATGAGTGGGAAACTCCGAAAGGAGAGAACCGATGAATCACTCAACGCTCTCGTTGCGGAACTTAAAACCAATCACCCCTCCAAAGATGGATAGCTGAACCACATAAGGTGTTTAACAGTAACAGGAATGTTCTGAGAACGGGGCGAGAGCCTCGAAAGCAACAATCAGCCGGACAGATTTGGGGGTGAGTTCATATGAAAGAAAAGGCGGTAATGCTTGAGAAAAGATCGGAAAAGGTCCGACAAGGGAAACCTAAGCCCACAAGTTTCTATGGACTCGATATAAACAAGGACGAAGTTTTCCGGCACTGAGTCCACAGTATCGTTAGATGACGGCAAGTCGACGTCCCAGTCTCCGACCGACCTAATGTGCGGAGAAGATCGGAGCCGCGCCAGCAAGCTGTCCCTGTCGAAACTCACGGCATCACAGGTAGTGTCATCCATGACGGATTGGAGCGATGAAAGAAAGAAAAGAAAAGATCGAAAGAAGAAGGAAGAAGGATACCTGTGAAAGGGAAAAGCGCCGGCGACACTTGAAGGGAGGTGATAAATGTGAGTAATTAAGAGCAATCTTGAAAAGGCACAAAGATTTATTAGAGGGCGCAAATATGGCAGCGGAACGTCATGTCCTTTCCCAAACCCGAGGTTTCCAGAAGAAGCTGGACAGACCGGGTCTTCTCCCTCACCCGACCCGGACTTTTGGGGGGACATGATAGGTATTGGGTCCAAATACCTATCGGGCCTAATCAGTTGACAAACGGCCCAAGTGAGACTAAAGGTCAAGCAAGCAGCCAGCTGGTAAAAGCCTTTATGAAGAACAAGTCCCTGATCCACAAAGCAGCACGGGCGAACAATGATGGCTTCACGGATGCACAGTCGCCACCACCTCACCACGACTGACTTTCCATTTAGTGAATGAACCGACAACGCCTTTCTCTAGCCATAGAGAACAGAGGGAATCCAGGAGATCCATGATTTAAGAACGATCAAGGCGGTCAAAGCTGGTCCATAGCGGGATCCTCAGCGACGGACCGGACAAAGGCGGTCACCGGCTTCCACGTGATCAGCTCCTGAACTCCCCATATTTAAGTATAAATAGGGGATCAAATCCAACGATGAAGGTACGCTCTGAACATCAATCTCACTCACACATTAAATCTGCTTCTAAACCTAGCTGACTAAAGGATCGGAAAGGGTTCGGCCTAAACCAACATGCTGCACTTGCACACCATATCATTCGATTATAATTTCTATAATAAGGTTTTGTTTCATGAAGGTTTTCAAGTAGCTAGTCTTTTATTTTGTTTGTTTATTAGTATTTTTTAAGTATTATTGACTCTTTACCATGGAATGAAAGACAAAAAAATGATTCAATCCTAATTTTGCCACACTGCTCTAATAATCCTGTATTCGCCTCTGCTCCAACCCATACCCAAACGTGTCAGTTGTTAGCCTGTTGCATGCACCAACATGCTGCACTTGCACACCATATCATTCGATTACAATAAGGTTTTGTTCCATGAAGGTTTTCAAGTAGCTAGTCTTTTTTCCTGGGAATTTATTGCCCTATACAATTTTTGGGTTCTTATCATCAAGAGTCAACCCTATTTCGTTACTGCACACATGAGAGAGGATGCATGCTCGCAAAAAAAACACATTTTTGTCAGCTTCTATCCCAATTATGAGGACTCTAACCCATACCTAAACTTGTTAGTTGTTAGCCCGTTGCATGCACCAACATGCTGAACTTGCACACCATATCATTTATAATTTCTATAATAATGTTTTGATCCATGATGGTTTTCAAGTAGCTAGTCTTTTTTCTTGGGAATTTATTGCTTAACCTTTATCAGTACATGTAAGTTGCCCACTTGATGGATTCTTATAGTTTCTATAAGTACTCAAATATATTTGCTTAATTTAAGTACATATTTTCTATTTGTTTCTGGTGAGTAACTGTGGCAATGGTTGCGAAAAATGAGTGTTCTGATTCTTTCCTAGTGGGAGAAACTCCTCAGGAGATTGGGGCTTTGACCATCTTCCCGAGCGTTACATAGTTGAAAAAGTGGTCAATACTGTCAATATTATCACAGAAAGCACATTTAGATACAATATTAATGCCAAAGAAAATCAAAACATCATCAAATGGAAGCAGACAGTTAAAGAGTTTCCACATGAAAACAGAGACTTTTTTAGGAGTTCTCTTAGACCAAATCTTATCCATGGAAGAGATAGTACCTCTCTTAGGTCTCAAGGCATTGTATGCTGGGGAAAAAGTGAAATTTCCTTTGAGCTCATGTTTCCAGACAAGCTTATCATGCCTGTGGGGTGATAGTTCGATGTTCTGCAAAAAGGAAATAACATCAGTATCTAAAACAAGAAATAAGGATGGCATGTTGAAATCTCTATTAATGATGAAGTCAGCTACTGTACAGTCTAGGGGAATGTTAGTAGCATCAACAGCAATGAGATCACTTAAAACACCAGAGTCAATCCAGATGGAATTCCAGAAGCTACATAATCCATCCCCAATAAGGATTTTTGAATTACTAGCTGCAAAGTGGTCCATCTTGCAAATCCTTCTCCATGTTTGTGAAGTAACAGACAAAGGTAGTGAGGCCAGAAAAAGTGTCCATGGGACTTGTGCTTTTTGGTATTTTCTAAGCTTTTATAATAGTAGATAATGACCTAATCCCAATACCATTTTCAGGTGTAGGGTAGCATAAGTCTTTCCATTTCCTCCATTTTTTCCTCTCAGCTTGGTCAGTATATCCCCAAAAAAAAGTAGAAACCACTTTCTCAAGATTTTTTAAAATCAATTTTGAGGATCATAAACTGCCCAAATATGCTGAGGTATAGAATAGATGCATGATTTTATTAGAGTTAATTTCCCACCAATGGATAGCCACTTGTTTTTTCCGGCTATCAAGCCTAGACTTAATCACCTCAAGTACAGGCTGGAAATGTGAACAAGTCATTCTCCCTGTGAAGATGGTACAGCCTAAATATCTAAAAGGATATTCTCCTTTCCTCGTGCCTAGAATTGACTGAATTAACCTGATTGTGTGGACTGATGCATGCTTGCTATAGAAATCTTCACTTTTTTGAAAATTGATTTTTTGACCTGTTGTTTCCTCAAAAACTACCAAAAAAAGCCTTAAGTATTGTAAGACTTGACTTGTTTGCATTTAGGAATATGATAGTATCATCTGCATAGCTTAGATGGGATATGGGAATTGCACCATCAGGGAGGTTAAAATATTGTATTTTACCAATCTGATAGACATATGCAAGTGATCTAGTAAAAGCCTCAGAAAATAAATTAAAAAGAAAATTTGAGATAGGGTCTCCCTGTTTAATCCCTCTGGTGGCGTTGAAGAATCCCACTCGTTTTCCATTCACTAGAACTGAGAAGCGAACCTGTGACAAATTCTTGAGGATGTTGTGCACAAAAGAGCTATGGAAGCCAAATTTCAATAGAACTGAGGAAATTCCAATTCACTCTGTTGAAAGCTTTTTGTAAATCCAGTTTCAGTATACAATTTGCACCCCTAGTTTTCCTATTGATAAATCTCATAATTTCCTTTAACTAAAGGACATTGTCAGAGATTTCTCTATTGGCAAGGAAGGCAGATTGGTGGGGAGAGATGAGTAAGGGCATGAGTGGTTTAAGTCTCCCCATCAAGATTTTTGAGAAAATCTTGTTGCTAACATTGGAGAGGCTTATTGGTTTGGTGAGGAGCTCATTTTGTTGTGGTGTGATAATTGTAGGGATTTGGCTAAGGAAATGGGAGTGGAAATGGGCTCTGTCTGTGGTTTCAGAGGAGAGGAGATTTTCATAATACGAAACAACTTCTTTCTCTATATCCAAAATATCATCAAGCCATAAGCCTTGAGAATTATGGATTTTTGAGATGCCAAGTCTGTTTTTTCTATCTTTCACTGAGTTATGAAAGAATTCTGTATTCTCATCTCACTCTTTGAGCCACTTAATTTTGGCCTTTTGTTTCCAAAAGTGATTTTCTTCAGTGAGGGCTCTGTTCAGAGTGGATTTAGCCTCTTTAAGTTTGTGTAATTCCACATCTGACTGGCTTAGATCATAAATTATTTCTTGAATTCTAAGATTCTCTTCTGCTTTGGAAACATTATCACTAATGTTGCCAAAAGCCTCATTGTTCCAAATCTTTAGAATTTTCTTAAGTCTATTCAACTTAAGGAATAATTTCACCATACCAGACTCAGAAAGTGGGTAATTCCAGCTATTCTTAATAACCTCCATAAAGCTATGCCTTTTGAACCAGGTATTAAGAAACCTAAAGGACCTGGGAGAAGTAGGGATAGCACTTCCAACAGAAAGTAAGAGGGGGCTATGGTCTGAGGTTTTATTTGTTGAGAACTAAGATAGAGGATGTAGGAAAATATAATTTACACAATAAAAGATCAATGATAGATAAAAATAAGACCTTTGTGACTTGTGAGAATGTATATATATATATATTTTTAGATTATTTTTTAAAACTACTTATGCATAATTGAAAACAAATCAAATGGTATATTTTTATAAGATATATATGTTGAGGTTTTTGCCAAAATAACCTTATTTCTGAAACTAATTCCCAAAATAACACTCTTTCGAAACTAATTCCCTAACTAATACTCCTATATATATGCAAGAGCTATATAATAAATTACAAAAACTTTTGGACCAAAATATAATTAGTATTACACCAATAATTTTTTATAGATTCCAATCACTAGTGCAAAACAGGTAAATTCTTCCTTTGACTCTGCTGCTCAAATTCTCTCCGCCGCTGATGTTCACATTCTTCCTTTGACATGTTAACCGTCCGGGTGCATCACGGCGACATCTCTGGTGTAAAACCAGACGAGTCTTTCCATGTCTTTGGTTGTGCCTTCTGAATCTTTTAAGCACCAACATTATGGACGGTCCTGGCCGGAGTACAACCTCCACGAGGGTTACGCCGTTGGGGATCACACCCTTTCCGGTGGCAGGATCCACCATGTCCACCGCCGCCACCCTTCAACCTTGCTCTCTCCGTAGTCGGCATCCTGTTCTAGTTCTCCTTCCAAGTGCACGAGATCACCAGTCATGCCGTCTCCGTCAATCCATACGACGAACCCCAACGCCTAAGTCCTGAAAATATCCGCCGCTAGCATAATTCCATTAATTAGCAAGGCATCGCCGGTAAAAAAATGTAGTTAATTAGTTCAATCCATCCTTAGTTTCCTAGAAGATCCCGCGATAGTGATGACCAGTCGGCCACCGTGGTGTATTTGGAATCTATGGAAATTTATTGGTGTAAAACTAATTAAATTTTAGTCTAAGAGTTCTTGTAATTTATTATATAGCTCCAGCATGTATATAGGAGTATTAATTAGGAAATTAGTTTCGAAAGAGTGTTATTTTGGGAATTAGTTTCAGGAATAAGGTTATTTAGACAAAAAAAAAAAAAAACTCTATATATGTTCCTTATTGCTTTTAAACTGAATTAAATAAACAAATTAAACTGAGCTGTGCCATGATAAGTTTTAGGGAACATGTCCTTCAATCTTTCCTTTATTTCGTTTATACGTTCACAAATTTGCATTTGATATTCGTTTTTCACAATTTTAATTACTTAAACCCAACTAATGTTAAGGAAATAATGCCTTAAATAAACTTCAGCTAGAACTTTTAAAAGGAAAACAAATAAAGTATACGTTTCTAAATGACTATACTAAGGCCCTGTTTACTAGAGCTTATTTCTTGATGTACTGAACTGAACTGAACTGAATTGAATTGAACTGAACTGAACTGAATTGAACTGAACTGAAGTGAAAATTGATGTATTGAAAAATGGAATCAGCATGACTGAATTAACCTGAATTTCATCAAATTACATTTTCACTGAACTGAACTGAACTGAACTGAATTGAACTGAACTGAACTGAACTGATCTACAGATAAGCTCTGGTAAACAGGGCCTAATCCTATTATATGGGGATCAAATCATTTTACAATTTGGAAACATTAGTATGGCTATTTCTCTTTTTTTTTTTTGAAAAAAAATACCAATGTTTATTTCCATATATAATACACCTGAAACAGCATAAATATAGGAGATCTTTAGAAGCATTCCATATTCAATTAAGTAAACATTCTAAATATCCAAAATATTCGGTGTCAGATTAGGAACAAAGAAAAACAAATTGGTTATTATTTACGATATATATTCCGAGCAACAAAACAAAGGGATTGGGGCAATTGATCCGATCAAACACAAATTAATATAATGTACAGATCGGCGAGCACGAACCGAGTAATCGGCAACGATCCTTACCGCAGTTATTACAATTCAACGTCAAAATTTCCAACGTCTCTCCGAGCACTATCGCTGGAAACCAACGAATCACTGCCGATCTACAATTCGATCGGTTAATTCGGAAACCTTCAAGAAAGAGAAAAGTCGAGCTAAATTTGTTTGTTGAAAACGCCGTTCATCTTATCCCCGTGGTGCTTATCATTTGTGCCCTAATTCTCTGGTTTTGTGCTAGTCCAGGTAGGGGTGGGCAAAAAAGCCGAAAAACCGAAAACCGAACCGAAACCGAAAAATTCGAAATCGAATAACCCGAACCGAATTAAATATATGGTTTTCAGATATCCGAATTGATAAAACCGAATTATAAATATGGTTTTTGGTTTGGTTTCGGTTTTCGAACCGAAAATCGAATTACAATTAATTAAATTAATTATTAATAAATATATAAATTAAATAAATATTTATGAATATAAAAATAACAAAATTAGGGGACCATCTATAGATTTTATTATATATTAATAATAAAAATAACCGAATTATGTTTATCTATAGGTTTTATTAGATTTTTGGCTTGAACCTTGATTGGATTTTTTTAGATTTAAAATTTTATTTAAATGGAATCGGGTTATTTGGTTTGTTCGGGTTAAACCGAATTCTAAATTCGGTTCGGTTTTTTCGGTTTGTTCGGTTCGGTTTCGGTTTTGAATTTTTTTTGAAAAAAACTGAACAAGCCAAACCAAATAACCCGAAACCGAATAAGCCGAACCGACGCCCACCCCTAAGTCCAGGTACTTCTTTTTTCTACCTTCTCCTAATTATTTTCAAGAGATCTCACATATTCTTCGAAAGAAAAATACTCCCTTTAATTCACACTAGGCATAAAAGTATTTTATTTAATTGAAACTTATCATACTTATAAATTTAGATTAATTTTTTTCTTATATATATTCTTATACCACACTGATGAAATACGGGCACTACATATCACAAACCATCCATAAAGTCATATACATGGATTAAAAAACACAAATTGCTTCTTGAATACCACTCATGGTGTACCTTAAATTTCCCATGGTCTTAATTAAAAGCCCTCAACTAGGTTACCCATTTCCCTTAAATTGCGAGGAAATGTTCTTTCGTTCATAGTTATGTTATGAATGTTGCATGAACTATTTTTAGTGTATGAGATCATGAGAAAGTACTTAGTCAAGTAGTTCGGCCATCAAATATCCAATGTAGATCTTATCAAGTGGTTGATCCGTGGATTCTTCTTATGTGTAGATTTTGACAGATTTCCATTGTTAACTAATACCTACATAATCAGAAAATCTATTTTTAGAAACTTTATAAAAAATTGTACATTAATATGTAATTCTTAGTTTTAGAGAGAAAGTGCTTTATAGTATTCTTGGAATGAATCACCCATTCTTGGAATGAATCACCCATTCACGTCGGTGAACTTATAGTATTCTTGTTTACATAAGTATACACCTCCAAACAAAATGTAATCACGATTCACAAGGAAGAAAATGAATACTCCCTTGTCTCACTTTGAACTGAATTCTTAATTTTGACTATAATATCAATTTGTTTATTTTTTTTAACTGAATTTATTTAAGTTGTAAAACAAATTTATGTGCCATAAACGTTAATGAGATGTTTAACTATAAGATGATGATGGAACCATTCTTTACTTCACATTTTTATTAGGTTTGTTTTGATTATTTATTGTTGTAAAAATATATTTAAATATTGCAAATATGCCTGGTATATGTTAGTAGATAGAATATTTCCCATATAAATTGAATATTAATTAGCATATTTAGTATATGAGAAAGTCCTCTCTCAATAGCCACGGTGGATAAATGTTAATTTCCTCACTTTCAAGTTATCTTTTACATATATATTAAGCATGATCATTCAATGTATTATTTATGATCTTCTCACTTTCATGTCTAATATTCTCACTTTCAAGACGAATCTTTTACATTATAGGGAAAATTGGATTAAGGGCAGTAGAACATTAAAAATTAGAAAGTGGGTTGTAAGTTTTACATAATTTCTAAAAAGGACATTGGATATATAATTCAACTTAATTTTATTTAATATAACTATTGATTAAACAAAAGAGAATTTTATACAGACCCCCAACGTTTCCCAAAATACCAGTTTGGCCCCCATCGAATTTTAGTGCCAAAACGGCTCCCCAACCTTACGTTTTTGCCTCATTTTGACCCCCTATCCCTACTCTTGCTGTTAAATCATTTTTTCATCCATTCTTGGAAAGGTATGGCTATTTTTTTGGCCCCCTAACTTGTTTGATTCATGCTGTATTTGCCCCCCTAAATTTTTTTGATTCATGCTGCATTTGCCCCCTAACTTGTTTGATTCATGCTGCATTTGGGGGATCATAAACTGCCCAAATATGCTGAGGTATAGAACAGATGCATGATTTTATTAGAGTTAATTTCCCATCAGTGGATAGCCACTTGTTTTTCCAGCTATCAAGCCTAAACTTAATCACCTCAACTACAGGCTGGAAATGTGAACAAGTCATTCTCCCTATGAAGATGGTACATCCTAAATATCTAAAAGGATATTCTCCTTTCCTCATGCCTAGAATTGACTGAATTAACCTGATTGTGGCCCTGTCCAGTAGTGCTTATTTCCAGCACCCTCCAACACCCTCCAACACCCTCCAGCACTTGTCACTATTCACAGACATGAATGATTTATTTTTTTAAAAATAATTAAAAAATAATTTTTCTTTAGAATTAGTTTCAATATATGTTGTGTACGAATTAATCATTTTTTAAATATATAGTTTCATAATTATGTACATCATAATTATACAATTTTAATTTAATTTCAACGCCCTCCAGCACCCTCCAGCACCTTCCAGCACCCTAATGGACAGGGCCTGTGTGGACTGATGCATGCTTGCTATAGAAAACTTCACTTTTTTTAAAATTAATTTTTTGACCTGTTGTTTCCTCAAAAACTACCAAAAAAGCCTTAAGTATTGTAAGACTTGACTTGTTTGCATTTAGGAAAATGATAGTATCAAATGCATAGCTTAGATGGGATATGTGAATTGCACCATCAGGGAGGTTAAAATATTATATTTCACCAATCTGATAGACATGTGCAAGTGATCTAGTGAAAGTCTTTGAAAATAAATTAAAAAGAAAAGGTGAGATAGGGTCTCCCTGTTTAATCCCTCTGGTGGCCTTGAAGAATCCCACTCGTTTTCCATTCACTAGAACTGAGAAGCGAGCCTGTGACAAATTCTTGAGGATGTTTTGCACAAAAGAGCCATGGAAGCCAAATTTCAACAGAACTGAGCTGAGGAAATTCCAATTCACTCTGTCGAAAGCTTTCTGTAAATCCAGTTTCAGTATACAATTTGCACCCCTAGTTTTCCTATTGATAAATCTCATAATTTCCTTTAAATAAAGGACATTGTCAGAGATTTCTCTGTTGGCAAGGAAGGCAGATTGGTGGGGAGAGATGAGTAAGGGCATGAGTGGTTTAAGTCTCTCCATCAAGATTTTTAAGAAATTGTTTTGCTAACATTGGAGAGACTTATTGGTCTGTAGTCAATAAAAGATGTTGGAACATCTTTTTTGGGGATTAAGGTAATCCAAGTGCTAGCTATGCCTTGTGGGATATTGGGATTGAGAAGGAAATCAATTGCATCATTTAAAAGGTCCTCCTTGATTGTATCCCATTTATGTAGAATTTTGTTGTATAACCATCAGGACCGGGCTACTGGATTTGTTGAGGCTAAAAACCACCAGGTTTAGTTCCTCTAATATTACAGGTCTGGTGATTAGGAGCTCATTTTGTTGTGTTTTGATAATTGTAGGGATTTGGCTAAGGAAATGGGAGTGGAAAGGGGCTCTGTCTGTGGTTTCAGAGGAGAGGAGATTTTCATAATACGAAACAACTTCTTTCTCTATATCCAAAATATCATCAAGCCATAAGCCTTGAGAATTTTGGATTTTTGAGATGCCAAGTCTGTTTTTTCTATCTTTCACTGAATTGTGAAAGAATTCTGTACTCTCATCTCACTCTTTGAGCCACTTAATTTTAGCCATTTGTTTCCAAAAGTGATTTTCTTCAGTGAGGGCTCTGTTCAGAGTGGATTTAGTCTCTTTAAGTTTGTGTAATTCCTCATCTGACTGGCTTAGATCATAAATTATTTCTTGAATTCTAAGATTCTCTTCTGCTTTGGAAACATTATCACTAATGTTGCCAAAAACCTCTTTGTTCCAAATCTTTAGAACTTTCTTAAGTCTATTCAACTTAAGGAATAATTTCACCATACCAGACTCAGAAAGTGGGGAATTCCAGCTATTCTTAATATCCTCCATAAAGCTATGCCTTTTGAACCAGGTATTAAGAAACCTGAAGGGTCTGGGAGAAGTAGGGATAGCACTTCCAACAGAAAGTAAGAGGGGGCTATGGTCTGAGGTTTCTTTGTTGAGAACTAAGATAGAGGATGTAGGAAACTATAATTTACACAATAAAAGATCAATAATAGATAAAAATAAGACCTTTGTGACTTGTGAGAATGTATATATATATATATATATATATATATATATATATTTTTAATGATTTTTTAAAACTACTTATGCATAATTGAAAACAAATCAAATGGTATATTTTTATAAGATATATATGTTGAGTTTTTTGCCAACATAACCTTATTTCTGAAACTAATTCCCAAAATAACACACTTTCGAAACTAATTCCCTAACTAATACTCCTATATATATGCAGGAGCTATATAATAAATTACAAAAACTTTTTGACCAAAATATAATTAGTATTACACCAATAAATTTTCATAGATTCCAATTAGGCCCACAAATTTAATTATTACTATTACACCCATAACTCAATACGTACTTGATTTGGGTATGGAGAGAATCAAAGCTAATTTTAAAACATCAAAAAACTCTAACATCATTAACTACAAAATCGTCAAATCTAATTTTGAAAACACAACCAAGAACCTTTCTTGAGCAGTATTTTGGAGTCATGATCAATTCATGTTGCATCTGCAGGTTCTTGCAGATGAAAAATCCAGATCAATATGATGTTTTTGCAGTCATTTTCAGACAACATAAACATATAGACACATTTTCAGACAACATAAACATATAAACATATAGGAAAGAATAAGTCTTGGAAGTGACAGTCACTATATAGTGACCAGAGTCTCAACTGCAAATAAAAAGGTGCGGCTCCTTATTTGCAATTTTCTGAAACTTCCCTCACGCGCGGGCGCGTAGATATGGTAAATTTTTTATAAACCCCCAATCCTGAGTCACGATTCACTTTTTTCAGTTTCATTGTTTCTATCGCTCTCGTTTACAATCGCTCTCGTTTTCGTTATCGCACCTCATCGATGTTGATTTTGTGGCAGTAAGCGCCGGTGAATCGCGGTATTTGGCGTTGAATCGCCGGCCGACAAGATCGCGTGTGGAGATTGTTGCTCAGTTCGCGTCAGCCACCGACTATCAGAGAAGCTTCAGATTTAGTCGGAGGAGGAGGGGACGGTGACGGCGACGGCGACGGCTTCGACTTCAAATTTCATCGGAGGAGGAGCTCCGATCGGCGGTTTTTGATCTTCAATCAGGCGAGGTTAGCGTTTTCCCTGTTATTCAATCGCTTGGATATATTAGTTAATTTTATTTCCGGTTAATTTGATTCTCTGTTTGCATTATATCATTCCTTTCAATTTTCTTATTGGTGAATGATTTTGTGTAGTAGTGTATATGCAGTGTATGAGTGAGTGTTCTTAGAACGCAGTTGATTAGCCAAATTGTGGTGTTTTTTTAAAAGGTTAGCCTTATAGCCTGAAAGGTTGTTGTGTAATGCTGAAACATGCTATTGAGTGGTTCGAATTGATTCATTTATGTTATCCTGCCTGATTTGTTGTTGTTTTTGTCTATTCGAAAGGATGTCTCTGATTTATATATGTACTTTCTCTTCTTTTTTTAAAAAGGTTGATGTTTAACGATGGAAGCTTGACATTTAGGAGTGAAAGATTGTGTGCTTTCAATGTGTGTGTGTTGTTCTGTAAAACCTAACTGTTTTAGCATAAACTACCCAGAAACAAGTGCAAAAATAGTCTCCTAGTTTGTGTGGTTGTGTTGTTTATATTGTTTCAAAGTATTTTGTGGATGTTTATATCTAAGAGAAGGTCCCCCCAGACAAAAAGGAATCTGCTCTTCTAGTCCATATGAGTGGGAAACTCTGAAAGGAGAGAACCGGTGAATCCCTCAACGCTCTTGTTGCGTAACTTAAAACCAATCACCCCCTCCAAAGATGGATAGATGAACCACATAAGGTGTTTAACAATAACAGGAATGTTCTGAGAACGGGCGAGAACCTTGAAAGCAAAAATCAGCCGGACAGTGTTTGGGGTGAGTTCATGAAGGAAAAGGCGGTAATGCTTGAGAATAGATCGGAAAAAGTCCCACAAGGGAAACCTAAGCCCACAAGTTTCCGTGGACTCGACATAAACAAGGACAAATTTTTTCGCACTGAGTCCACATTATTGTTAGATGACGGCAAGACGACGTCCCCGTCTTCGACCGACCCGATGTGCGGAGAAGATCGGAGCCCCGCCAGCAAACCGTCCATGTCGGAACTCACAGCATCACAGGTAGTGTCATCTATGATGGATTAGAGCGACAGAAGAAAGAAAAAAATATCGGAAGAAGAAGGAAGAAGGATACATGTGAAAGGGAAAAGCGTCGGCGATACTTGAAGGGAGGTGATAAATGCGAGTAATTAAGAGCAATCTTTAAAAGGCACAAAGATTTATAAGAGGGCGCGAATATGGCAGCAGAACGTCTTGTCCTTTCCCAAACCCGGGTCTTCTCCCACACCCGACCCGAACTTTTGGGGGGACATGATAGGTATTGGGTCCAAATACCTATCGGGCCTAATCAGTTAACAAACGGCCCAAGTGAGACTAAATGTCAAGCAAGCAGTCCAGCTGGTAAAAGTCTTTATGAAGAACAAATCCATGATCCACAAAGCAGCACGAGCGAACAGTGATGGCTTCACGGACGCACAATCGCCGCCACCTCGCGCGCGACTGACTTTCCATTTAGTGAATGAACCGACAACGCCATTCTCTAGCCACAGAGAACAAAGAGAATCCAGGAGATCCATGATTTAAGGACGGTCAAGGCGGTCAAAACCGGTCCATAGCGGGATTCTCAGCGACGGACCGGACAAAGGCGGTCACCGGCTTCCACGTGATCAGCTCCTGAACTCCCCATATTTTAGTATAAATAGGGGGTCAAATCCAACGATGAAGGTACACTCTGAACATCAATCTCACTCACACATTAAATCTGTTTCTAAACCTAGGTGACTTAAGCATCGGAGCGGGTTCTGGCTAAACGCCGCCCCACCTGACCGCTTTGCGATTGTGTTTTCCAGGTCTGCTTCAACCCTAAGTTCAGAGTTTTCAGTTTGAGCCCTATCCGATTTTTGGGTTCTTATGATCAGGGGTCAACCCTATTTCGTCACCGCACACATGAGAGAGGATGCATGTTTGCAAAAAAGCACATTTTTGTCAGCTTCTATCCCATATATGAGTCGTTGGGTTATCAGGCCCCTGGAACCCAGGGGAACCCGATCCAGTATTTATTACCCATGCACGGATCAATGGGGATGAACTATGGTTACCAAGAGAAATACTATCGGGAGGACGATAGGATGCGGGGCTATCAGGTGGCTCAGCAGGACCCCAACTCTTTGGAGGCTCGACTAGACAAACTAGTGGGAAGAAACGGAGCTAAACCTACCTCCCCTTGGGTACCTCGAGTGCTTGCGTACCCATGGCCGCCGGGCCTTCGGACCCCGGAGGGAATCCCGACATACAATGGAGAGACAGACCCGGAAGAGTTTGTCAGGACGTACCAGAACCTGATGGTGTCACGGGACTTCCCGGAGGAATTAAGATGCAAGTTGGTGGGCTGTTACCTGAGAGGAAACTGTCTTTCATGGTTCGATTCCTTGCCTCGAGAAAGTCTCAGAGATTACTACGATTTCTCTAAGGCCTTGCTGTTCAGATACGCTGGATTAAAGAAGGAAGGGAAGCAGTTGACCGAGCTTTTGGCTACCCGGCAGAAGGCCGCAGAAGGGTCAATGGAGTACTATCGAAGGTACATGGACGATAGCATGAAGGTTGTCGACAGGCAGCAGCAGGAGAAGGCGGTGATTAGCGGGTTTATAAACGGCTTGAGGGATATGGCGTTGTTCCAGAAGTTGATGGAAAATATCCCGGAAACCTTTCACAACTTGCAAATGGCGGTGCAACTATACTGCGCGGTTAATGATGCCACGCGAAAGAGAAAGGAAGAATCTGGGGGATTTCTCCCGGACAAAATAGAAAGAAGGAGAGCGGCAGACCCAAGTAGGAGGGACCCCGCTCCCGCAACAGCAAATCGGGCAAGGGCGGACAGTTTCACCCCGCTCAGCAAATCCCGAACGGAGATTCATGCTATTCACAAGGATCTGTTCCCGGATCCGTTGCCTATCCATGGGACCCCGTCTAGGGAAAACGCGGACAAGTGGTGCGCCTACCACAAGTCTTACGGGCATGCGACAGAGGGGTGTAGGATGCTGAGGAACGAGATAGAAAAACTGATAGAGCGGGGACAGCTGAGAGATTGCGTGGCAGCGGAGGCAAAAAAGGAGAATCCCCGGGACCAACCTCAGGAGCCGCCCCGCAGGAGGTGGAGGCCTAACCCGGGGAGAGGAAACGGGAGAAACCAAGGCAACCAAGGCAACCAAGGCAACAGGGCCCCAGGGAGGCCTGCCATAGCCGCTGCACCGGTCCAAGCAGTGGACCCGGCCCCAATACCCAACAGGATGATCAACGTGATCAGTGGGGAAGTTGGAGAAGCATGCCAGTCAGTTTCCGCTATCCGGGCCCGCACCCGGTATGTTCCCCCGGGGGAGATTCAGGGGAAAAGGTTTCGCCCCGATGAGGCTCTCACCTTCTCTGAAGCGGATGCAGCCCCGCCACAGATACCCCATTCTGACCCAATGGTGGTAACGGCGGAGATCGAAGGCTTCTTGGTCAAAAGGGTGTTTGTGGACGATGGAAGCAGCGTGGAGATCATGTTCGCTTCTTGCTTCGATCAGTTGGGAATTGGGAGACAGAACCTGAAACCCCCCTTGTCTCCCTTGTCAGGGTTCACGGGTAAACCCGAAGTTCCACTAGGTGTTATTCCCCTCGCAGTGTGCATGGTGGATGAGAAGGACCGGAGCAAGAGGATTTCGGTGACATGCAACTTTGCGGTTATTGATGCACCCTCACCGTACAACGTAATCATAGGAAGACCATGGCTAACCCAAGCCCGGGCAGCGAGTTGTCCGTATTTGCTGACGATGAAGTTCCCCACTGCGCAGGGTGTGGCGGTCGTGCGGGGTAGCCAAGCAGTCGCAAGAAGTTGTATGATGACGGCGGTCTTGGACGCAAAGAAAGCAGTAGGGGCGGTACACGGAGAAACTCCCCGCCAAGAGTTGGAGGAGATGCAGGTGGCAGACAAAGGGACGGTCACGGTGGGAAAGGATCTCCCGGAAGAAGTAAAAAGCGCACTGAAGGAACTCTTGGCTAGGTACCAAGGAGTGTTCTCATGGAGCCCGGAGGATATGGTAGGAGTATTGCCAGAATTGGGGGTACACAAGCTGAACATAAGCCCGGCAACTAAACCAATCAGGCAGAAGAAAAGACCTGTAGCCCCGGAAAGAGCGGAATTTATAAAGAGTGAAGTTAAGAAGCTGGAGAGAGCCGGGGTGGTTGAGGAAATTATTTACCCGGAATGGATAGCTAACCCAGTCTTAGTAAAGAAGCATGATGGAAACTGGCGCATGTGTATCGACTTTACAGATCTGAATAAATGTTGCCCCAAAGACAGCTATCCTCTCCCGAACTTGGATCGACTGGCGGAGGCCATCGCGGGGTATTCAGTGCTGGCCTTCTTTGATGCACATAAAGGCTATCACCAGGTGCAGATGGACGAGGCGGACAAGGCAAAGACTTCTTTTATCACTGATTTCGGGACTTTCTGCTACAAGAAAATGCCCTTCGGGCTGAAGAACGCGGGGGCCACATATCAGAGAATGGTGGACAAACTATTCAAGGACCAAGTGGGAAGAAACATGGAGGTGTATGTCGATGACATGGTGGTCAAAAGCAAGGCTTACGGGGTTTTCTTGAATGACCTGGAGGAGATGTTCGAAAAGCTAGAGCGGAGCAATCTAAAACTGAACCCCTCCAAAAGTACCATTGGAGTGGGTGCGGGGAAGTTCTTGGGGTTTATGGTGTCAAGCCGGGGCATCGATGTCAACCTGGAGAAGGTGGAGGCCATAGCTAAGATGACCTCTCCCAGGTCAGTGAAAGAAGTACAGCGGTTGACAGGGTCTCTCGCGGCTCTCAGTCGATTCCTATCAAAGGGGGCAAATAGGCAGTTGCCTTTCTTCAACATACTCAGGAGGGCCAAGGCGTTTGAGTGGTCCGAGGAATGTGAGAAGGCGTTTCAAAGCCTGAAAGAGCATCTTCAACAGCTGCCAACTTTAAAGAAGCCACTCCCGGGGGAGGAGCTTTTCCTGTACATAGCGGCGTCCCGGGAGGCGGTAAGTGCCGTGCTAATCAAAGAAGAGGAGGGAAGGCAGCACCCAGTCTATTTTGTTAGCCGGGCACTTCGGGGGGCAGAAACCCGGTACACCGAGTTGGAACAGTTGGTTCTGGCTCTGGTGCATGCTTCAAGGAGGCTTAAGCCCTACTTCCAGGGCCACCCCATAGTGGTCCTTACCAATTACCCGCTAAGACAGGTTATGTTCAAGCCGGAGGCATCAGGGAGAATGATGAAATGGGCCATAGAGCTGGGAGAATATGAAATCCGGTATGAGCCAAGGAGGGCGATCAAGGGCCAGGCCCTAGCGGACTTCTTGTTGGAATCAGAAGCAAGGATCAGTGAAGAACAGGAGATGCCTGAATCTCCGGAGAATACAACGAAGGCCGGGACAGACCTGACTTGGAAGTTGTATGTGGATGGATCGGCGCACTCCGGGGGCAGTGGAGCGGGAGTATTGTTGGTCAGCCCGGAGGGGAAGGAGTATCCCTATGCAGTCCAATTCGCTTTCAAAACAACCAACAATGAAGCTGAGTATGAAGCCTTGATCGCGGGGTTAAGGTTGGCAAAGGAGATGGAAATCAAAACCCTCACGGCACACAGTGATTCCCAGATTGTGGTGCAGCAAGTAAAAGGAGAGTATGAAGCCCGGGAAAAAAGCCTGCAAAGGTACTTGGAAACGGTAAAACCTCTGATAGCCGGGTTTAAAGCCTTCAACTTGGTTCAAGTTCCCCGGGAGCAGAACAGTAAGGCAGACGTTTTAAGCAAGTTAGCTTCTTCGGAATTAAAACCTGAGCCCGACCAAAAGCTGTACATGGAGGTACTGGGAAGAAGAAGCTACCAGGAGAGCGATCAAGTAATGCTGGTGAACGAGGAAGGGTCCTGGATCACGCCTATGCGGGCGTACCTAGAAGAAGGAACTATCCCGGAGGACAAGGCTCAGGCTCGGAAGCTAAGAGTGAAGGCGCCTAAGTATGTGATTCAGGAAGGGGAGCTGTACAAAAGGGGGTATCTCCAGCCGTTGCTAAAGTGTGTAGAAAGGTTGGAAGGCCAACACCTCATCCGGGAGGTGCACGAAGGATCTAATGGGAGCCACCAAGGGGCTCGCACCGTGGCCAGAAAGATCCTAAGGCTGGGGTATTACTGGCCGACGTTGTTCAAAGACGCGGAAGAACATATACAGAGGTGCTTGGCATGCCAGGCATTTGCCCCGCTAATCCACGTTCCCCGGGAAGAATTAGTCGGAGTCACAGGAGCTTGGCCGTTCAGCAGATGGGGAGTTGACTTGGTCGGACCATTCCCGACTGCCCCGGGAGGAGCCAAATACTTGATTGTGGCGATCGACTACTTCAGCAAATGGGTGGAGGCAGAACCGCTCACCAACATACGGGGACTAACTTGCGTCAAGTTTTGCTGGAAGAACATCATCTGTCGATTCGGCATCCCGAAGATCATAGTCACAGATAACGGGGCGCAGTTCGAGAACGATCCTTTCAAATCATGGTGTGTCAAGTATGGCATAGAGCAGAAGTTGACGTCGGTTTACCACCCCCAGGCGAACGGGCAAGTAGAGGTCACCAACCGCACCATCATCAAGGGACTAAAAACCCGCTTGGAAGGTGCGCGGGGAAATTGGATCTGGGAGCTACCCAGCGTTCTTTGGGCCCATAGGACTACAGAAAGCTCGGCTACCGGGGAATCCCCGTATGGCTTGGTGTACGGGTCAGAGGCAGTAATACCCGCAGAGATTGGGATCCCAAGCCCTCGAACTCAATACCAGCGCCCGGAAGAAGAAAACGATGGGCGACGCCTTGACTTGGATCTCCTGGAAGAGAAGCGAGAGAATGCGGCACTTCAGGAAGCCAAGGTGAAGGAGCGAGTAAAGAGGTATCATGACAGAAGGATGCGGAAAGAAGTTTTCATCCCAGGAGACTGGGTAATGAGGAGAAATGATAAGAGCCACCAAGCCCCGGAGGGCAAACTTGCGCCCAACTGGGAAGGGCCATACAAGATCAAGGAAGCATACCCGGGAGGGAGCTATGTGCTGGAGGACAAGCAGGGAAAGGAGATCCCCAGAAGGTGGAACGTAGCTAACCTGAGAAGGTTTTACGGGAAGTAGAGCGCCCCGCATCGTACCACAGCTACTGAAGCATGAATATGCTAGGCATGAATATGCCAGGCATGGATATGCCCCCCGGGAAGCGTGAATACGCTAGGCATGGATATGCCCCCCGGGAAGCGTGAATACGCTAAGCATGAATATGCTAGGCGTGAATATGCCAGGCATGGATATGCCCCCCGGGAAGCGTGAATACGCTAAGCATGAATATGCTAGGCATGAATATACCCCTTCCGGACGCATAAATATGCCCGGAGAGATAACCCAACGTCTGACCTCGTTCCGGGTTTAGAGAAGATTTGTAAAAAGGGACCCATGGGTAGCTCCCATTTGGGTGCCCCGCTAGAGTGGACCCGGAGCTCGAACGAAAGCCCGGGGACCAAGAGATGTAGTGTTGTAAGGAAGAGTTAACGAGAAGGGTTCTTTCGAAAGGCAATTTTATTCAATCTTTAAATTACATAAGAAATTTATACATCGCATGAACATGTGGACAAATTGCAAAGGAACAATTACATAGAATTTTATATACAGGTTTTCTTATCTACGCGTCCTTAAACCCATTTAGGGCCCGACCCGGAAGCACCCTCAGGGTTACCCGGGCGGAAACCTCCTCCGAAGAATTGAGAAGACAGGAGATCTTCGGCAAAGCGGGCATCCGGGGCTTGATTCCACGCAAGCTCCTCTTCCAATTGAGCAGCGTCCTCTTCGTTTAATTCGGGGATGGGCACAACCACGGATCCCTCTGGAAGAGGCTCCGCCAGGCGCATTCTTCTCACCCCGGCAGAAGTAACAAACCTGTACTTAGGAAACATGACTGCTGCACTTTTACCCTTCTCTTCCCGGCTAATACGAGTACCCTCGGCGGTCTTTATCCCCTTCGTGGTGACTCCAGAGTCGGAAATTTCCCGGATGCGTCTTATCCGGCGGGCCACCTCTTCCGGGTCAATGGATACAGTCATGTCCTCATACCTTTCGTATGCCACGTCCACCTCCACCCGGGCAGGAACTCGGCGAAGGCTAGAGGGATAGGGCTCAACTTCTCCCGCGGCTATCTTATTATGCCATTCAACGACATCCAGATAAGCCTTATGATGAGGAGCTCCCTCACCAAACCTCTTCGGGTTAGCCTCCATACGTTCTATCGTCCTGCGAACCCCGGCTGGAATATCGGTAAGAGGAGATACCCCAACTAAGCCATTCTTGAGACCCAACAGGTGGTAGGATAATCGGGTGATTAATAGAGCATCCTGGAGGACCCTATTCCTATGAGTAAGGGACCGATTCTCCTTCTCAAAGTCACAGAGAAGCTTGTTCTGAGCGGAGCGGGTCTCCAATGTCCTCAGTTTCTCCTGCGCCCGCTCTAGTTCACCCCACACCATGCCTAACTCCTTGGTAGTACGATGCTGGGAGTCATCGTGAAGGGCTTGCAGCTCAGCTATGGTCCTATGAGAGTTCAGGGCCTCCCGCATATGGTCAGAAGCAAGGTCGAAGCACTGGTTCAACGACCCGAACTTGGCATCAACTGCCTTAAGAAACGCCACCAACACCCGGATCGACCCAAACTCTTGAAGGAAGCATTCCAACCCCGCCTCAGCTAATGCCCGGTTAGCCTGGTCGCCTCCAAACCGCCAATGGGCTAGCTTCCTTTGAAGAAAAGAGCATTGGAGGCACCCAGCGCGGGGGAGAGAGAAGTAGGTGCCGGAAGAACTACTAGGATGAGGAAAAACATAAGGCATGGGCCCGCACGGGAGAATCTCCTCTAAGGGACGCTCAGACTACAAAAAAAAACGGTCATATCATTAAAAGGCAGAACTTGTCATTAATCAAAATAGGCACCAAGGCCAAAGTTCTACATGCGCTTCCCCGGAGGGAAGGAAAGCTACAAAATGCTTAAAAAAGGAAGATTACAAGGGAAAAGGCAGGCTAAAGTCTAGAGTTATACATGGTCTTCAGTAGAGTGTCCCTCTCCTGGAATAGCGTGAGCTCTTTCGAACCTCCTCTCCAGCTCCACCAGATCCTCGGTGGTCCACTCAGGGCCGGCATAAGCAGGGGCGTCCACGGCGGGCTCATCAGCGGACCGTTCAGGGTACCCCACCTTCCGCGTAGCCTTCCGGGTTTGGTAAAGAAGGTCGTCTTGACCCGCAGCAAGGCCAACCCGGAAGTCCCCCCCTTGGACTTGAACTGCTTGGTACCCGAAATTGTCAGGCACCGCGCAGTATTCGAGATAATTCTCTGCCCAGTGGGGTGTCTCTGGGACGACCCCATAAACATTGAAGTCCTCGGAGCCAGGGTCGGGGCAGGAGGCCTCACCGATCGCAGGGAGCTTCATCTTCCTGATGTCCGAAGCAGAAGAAGCCCGGGAGGACATCTCCAGTGATCGCCACAGCTGGGGCACCAAACTTTCCAGACTCGCTTCCTGAAGATCCCGGAAGCGATGGTTTAATAGGTCATTGGCCTTGGGCCGATAGTAGGACGCCTGGGCATCAAGACGCGCGGGCCCGGGCAACCAACCCCGCAAACTCCGATACATTTCATGACAGGCGTCCGCGCTGGCCGCAGCGGCAATCCCCTCCAGCTTCTTCTCGAACGCCTCAGAGCGAAGGAGCTTCTGTGTGACGGCATTGAAGGCCTCGAGCTGAGAACTCTTCTTGTCCTTCTTCAGGGCGGAGTACTTCTTTTCCACCTCCGCCAACTTTTTCTCTTTGTCAGCAAGCCGCTTCTCCTTATCAGCCAGCTTCCTTTTGGCCTCTTCTAGCTGGGTCGCGAGGCCATCTTGCCCGGCTAGCTTCTCCCTGGTCTCGCGGAGTTCCTTCTCCATCTTGGCAAACAGCCCCGCGCTGTATTTGGAGTAGGTCCGATTCAATGCCTCGGCAAACTGAGAGTCCGCCAGGATGGCGTCGGCAAAGGCAATGCTCTGCATAACAAAGAAGCAAGAAAGTAAGGAAAACGGAGGGATTACCTTAGACAAAAGACAGATCTAGAATAGCGGTTACCTCTTCTTTTTCTTCCGGGATAGCTTCGGAAGCAGTGGCCCGCGGAGGAGGAGGAGGAGGAAGGAAGTCCTGGGTCCTCTGACGAGAGGGAGGGGGCGACCCGGATAGCTCGCTAGGAGGCGGCCGTTTGAACCGTGAGCTTGCCCCACCGCTGTAAGTAGGGTGTTGGATGAAAGATCGACGCCCGGGGGTAGGCGCCGAGCCGGGGGTAGCACGGACCTCAGAAGAAGGCCCGGAGGGTGTCTGCTGGCGAGACTTGGGAGGCGCACGAGGCCTCTGAGGGACAAGAGCAGGGTTCTCGGGGGGAGGTGGCCCAGGTTGGGAAGCTACTGGCGGTGTTGAAGGAGTCTGTCGATCTGGGTGAGCGTCCCCCGCTAGAGCATCACCTCCGGAAGACTTGTCGGTGAGGGCCATGACGTCTGCGTACAAAGAAGGTTGTACTGAGGCCAAAGAAAACAAGGAAGTTAGCAAGCAAAAAAAAAAAAAAAAAAGAGGAGTTCATAAAAACAAGATAAGAAATAAAATCTTAACGGGCACCTCCATCCGGCCACACCGCAGAGATACGCGGGAGCGTGAAGAGGTCGCTGGGGTAAATCCCGCGAGGCCAGAAATAACCCGCGTTCCCACTCTTGTAAAAAACCTCCATATCTAAGGGGGAAAGACGGAGGAAGCTGTGGTCACTAGCAACGACCGCAGGGAGGTTGGACAGAGGCTTCTTGTCCTCTGGAAGAATGGAATCATTCCAGGCAGGCATGGGATAAGCCAGGGAGTCGCACAGGAAGAAGCCCTTGGAAAGATACCCCTTGGCTGATCGGGGTTTGCTCAGGAGGAAGTCCTTTATCCCCGAACGGATGTTGAAGGAGAAGACGCCCGGGAAAGAAGCGTGCGCCTTCCGTAGAGCGTAAAAAGAGCGAAAGAGGAGAAGAGTAGGGGAAATGGCGCATCTAGCGCAGTTGAGAAGGAAAGCCAAGATCAGAGCCACCCCGTTAGGATGCATCTGGGCCGGGGCTATCTTATAGAAAGTGAGTATCTCGAGGAAGAGAGGAGGGAAGGGAAGGCTAAGCCCGTATTGAAAGTGTATACGCGGGATGCACGCGGCCTCTCGCTCGGAGGCCCCCGGGGGAAGCTTGGATAAGGAGGCATTAAGGGGAAGAGGAATGAAGGAGCGCTTGGCTAGATCCAAGACGTCCCTATCTACGGGAGGAGAGTCCACGGAAACATCGAAATACTTAAGCCCTAATGGGCGCACCCCGTGAGTAGGCCCCCGGGGAACATCGTCGCCGAGCCCTTCGTCAAAAGCCTCCTCCCCCAAATCCTCCCGGGCATGACCAGGAGAACTACCCTGGCGGGAACTCATTTCTTCCAGGGCGAATGGGCCAGGGGCGTCTCGTTCCAGGGGAATATCGGAATCCTCGGAACGAGCGTCCAGGGAAGGATTCGGAGAGGAGACAGGGCTATCGGCAGTCCTAAAATGGATCTCGTACGGGCTCTGGAACTCTTCGGTATCTAGAGAGGAGTTGGAGTGAAGAGGGGAACCCATAGAAAAGAAGAGAATAAGGAGATAGGGCTTACTTGGCTGAAAGGGCGAGGGAGCGAATGAGCAGAGCGTCTGAAGAAATTTTGCAGAAAGTAAACTAGGGAGAAAGAGGTTAGGCCCCTTATATAGACGGAGGAATAAGAACCGCCACCTCAAAAGGTGGAAAAGCAATAATGACACGATGAACGAGACACTGATCAATGTAGAAGAGGAAAAGGCGGCGTCGTCAGAAACCCATTGTAGCACGGATGGGTCCTACCAGGAGAGTGGCAGCCAAAGAGGGAGCGTTTAAGACCAGTTCCCCGCGTCATGAAAACCCGGATGACTGGTCTGGGGGGCTAGTGATAATACTGGCCCAAAATCCGGCTGGGCCAGGAAGGTCCGCGGCCCATAACTATCAAAGCGGTACCTTTCCCGCTGGAAGGTACATCCGGATAAGGAAGAGGACATATGATGACAAAGGAAGTGGTCCTGCACCTTATCCCCAAAGCAGGTAGAGCTCGGCTATAAATACTAGTCTCAAACAGTAAACAAGGTATGTGACATATATCTCTCTACTTTATATTGAGAGCACTTTCCGTACGTTTTCCTTCTCCGCTATCCCCATCTCATCATCACACCGGAGCTTCTTCCCCGGGACACCTCCCGGGGATTGTTTTGCAGGACTAAAGCAGGCTGATCTAGGAGGAGACCCGGATAGCATCCACCCCCGGGAGACGGACGGAAATTGGTAGCATCACTATGGTCTGAGGTTTCTTTGTTGAGAACTAAGATAGAGGATGTAGGAAACTATAATTTACACAATAAAAGATCAATAATAGATAAAAATAAGACCTTTGTGACTTGTGAGAATGTATATATATATATATATATATATATATATATATATATATATATTTAAATGATTTTTTAAAACTACTTATGCATAATTGAAAACAAATCAAATGGTATATTTTTATAAGATATATATGTTGAGTTTTTTGCCAACATAACCTTATTTCTGAAACTAATTCCCAAAATAACACACTTTCGAAACTAATTCCCTAACTAATACTCCTATATATATGCAGGAGCTATATAATAAATTACAAAAACTTTTTGACCAAAATATAATTAGTATTACACCAATAAATTTTCATAGATTCCAATTAGGCCCACAAATTTAATTATTACTATTACACCCATAACTCAATACGTACTTGATTTGGGTATGGACAGAATCAAAGCTAATTTTAAAACATCAAAAAACTCTAACATCATTAACTACAAAATCGTCAAATCTAATTTTGAAAACACAACCAAGAACCTTTCTTGAGCAGTATTTTGGAGTCATGATCAATTCATGTTGCATCTGCAGGTTCTTGCAGATGAAAAATCCAGATCAATATGATGTTTTTGCAGTCATTTTCAGACAACATAAACATATAGACACATTTTCAGACAACATAAACATATAAACATATAGGAAAGAATAAGTCTTGGAAGTGACAGTCACTATATAGTGACCAGAGTCTCAACTGCAAATAAAAAGGTGCGGCTCCTTATTTGCAATTTTCTGAAACTTCCCTCACGCGCGGGCGCGTAGATATGGTAAATTTTTTATAAACCCCCAATCCTGAGTCGCGATTCACTTTTTTCAGTTTCATTGTTTCTATCGCTCTCGTTTACAATCGCTCTCGTTTTCGTTATCGCACCTCATCGATGTTGATTTTGTGGCAGTAAGCGCCGGTGAATCGCGGTATTTGGCGTTGAATCGCCGGCCGACAAGATCGCGTGTGGAGATTGTTGCTCAGTTCGCGTCAGCCACCGACTATCAGAGAAGCTTCAGATTTAGTCGGAGGAGTAGGGGACGGTGACGGCGACGGCTTCGACTTCAAATTTCATCGGAGGAGGAGCTCCGATCGGCGGTTTTTGATCTTCAATCAGGCGAGGTTAGCATTTTCCCTGTTATTCAATCGCTTGGATATATTAGTTAATTTTATTTCCGGTTAATTTGATTCTCTGTTTGCATTATATCATTCCTTTCAATTTTCTTATTGGTGAATGATTTTGTGTAGTAGTGTATATGCAGTGTATGAGTGAGTGTTCTTAGAACGCAGTTGATTAGCCAAATTGTGGTGTTTTTTTAAAAGGTTAGCCTTATAGCCTGAAAGGTTGTTGTGTAATGCTGAAACATGCTATTGAGTGGTTCGAATTGATTCATTTATGTTATCCTGCCTGATTTGTTGTTGTTTTTGTCTATTCGAAAGGCTGTCTCTGATTTATATATGTACTTTCTCTTCTTTTTTTAAAAAGGTTGATGTTTAACGATGGAAGCTTGACATTTAGGAGTGAAAGATTGTGTGCTTTCAATGTGTGTGTGTTGTTCTGTAAAACCTAACTGTTTTAGCATAAACTACCCAGAAACAAGTGCAAAACTAGTCTCCTAGTTTGTGTGGTTGTGTTGTTTATATTGTTTCAAAGTATTTTGTGGATGTTTATATCTAAGAGAAGGCCCCCCAGACAAAAAGGAATCTGCTCTTCTAGTCCATATGAGTGGGAAACTCTGAAAGGAGAGAACCGGTGAATCCCTCAACGCTCTTGTTGCGTAACTTAAAACCAATCACCCCCTCCAAAGATGGATAGATGAACCACATAAGGTGTTTAACAATAACAAGAATGTTCTGAGAACGGGCGAGAACCTTGAAAGCAAAAATCAGCCGGACAGTGTTTGGGGTGAGTTCATGAAGGAAAAGGCGGTAATGCTTGAGAATAGATCGGAAAAAGTCCCACAAGGGAAACCTAAGCCCACAAGTTTCCGTGGACTCGACATAAACAAGGACAAATTTTTTCGCACTGAGTCCACATTATCGTTAGATGACGGCAAGACGACGTCCCCGTCTTCGACCGACCCGATGTGCGGAGAAGATCGGAGCCCCGCCAGCAAATCGTCCCTGTCGGAACTCACGGCATCACAGGTAGTGTCATCTATGACGGATTAGAGCGACAGAAGAAAGAAAAAAAAAATATCGGAAGAAGAAGGAAGAAGGATACATGTGAAAGGGAAAAGCGTCGGCGATACTTGAAGGGAGGTGATAAATGCGAGTAATTAAGAGCAATCTTTAAAAGGCACAAAGATTTATAAGAGGGCGCGAATATGGCAGCAGAACGTCTTGTCCTTTCCCAAACCCGGGTCTTCTCCCACACCCGACCCGAACTTTTGGGGGGACATGATAGGTATTGGGTCCAAATACCTATCGGGCCTAATCAGTTAACAAACGGCCCAAGTGAGACTAAATGTCAAGCAAGCAGTCCAGCTGGTAAAAGTCTTTATGAAGAACAAATCCATGATCCACAAAGCAGCACGAGCGAACAGTGATGGCTTCACGGACGCACAATCGCCGCCACCTCGTGCGCGACTGACTTTCCATTTAGTGAATGAACCGACAACGCCATTCTCTAGCCACAGAGAACAAAAAGAATCCAGGAGATCCATGATTTAAGGACGGTCAAGGCGGTCAAAACCGGTCCATAGCGGGATTCTCAGCGACGGACCGGACAAAGGCGGTCACCGGCTTCCACGTGATCAGCTCCTGAACTCCCCATATTTTAGTATAAATAGGGGGTCAAATCCAACGATGAAGGTACGCTCTGAACATCAATCTCACTCACACATTAAATCTGTTTCTAAACCTAGGTGACTTAAGCATCGGAGCGGGTTCTGGCTAAACGCCGCCCCACCTGACCGCTTTGCGATTGTGTTTTCCAGGTCTGCTTCAACCCTAAGTTCAGAGTTTTCAGTTTGAGCCCTATCCGATTTTTGGGTTCTTATCATCAGGGGTCAACCCTATTTCGTCACCGCACACATGAGAGAGGATGCATGTTTGCAAAAAAGCACATTTTTGTCAGCTTCTATCCCATATATGAGGACTCCAACCCATACCCAAACGTGTCAGCTGTTAGCATGTTGTATGCACCAACATGCTGCACTTGCACGCCATATCATTCGATTATAATTTCTATAATAAGGTTTTGATCCATGATGGTTTTCTAGTAGCTAGTCTTTTTTCCTGGGAATTTATTGTTTAACCTTTATCAGTACATGTAAGTTGCCCACTTGATGGATTCTTATAGTTTCTATAAGTACTCAAATATATTTGATTAATTCAAGTACATATTTTCTACCTATTTCTGGTGAGTAACTGTGGCAACGGCTGTGAAAAATGAGGGTTCTGATTCTTTCCCAGTGGGAGAAACTCCTCAGGAGATTGGGGGCTTTAACCATCTTCCCGAGCGTTACATAGTTGAAGAAAGTGCTCGGTGACTGCGAAATTCCGGTTATAGATATGACCGGAATGAGCGACGGTTCTCGCCGAGCTGCAATCGTTGAGGAGATTTCAAGTGTTTGTAAAGCTGGTGGCTTCTTTCAAGTAGGTTGCATTAATTAGTAGGCATATTCGTTTATTTTGCTTGCTCTATTTCATTTTTTTTATTTGCTATGTATAATACCAACATTCGCAAATTCTATTTTCTTAACTTTGATGAACAAACCAAATAAAGCAAACATTAAACGTATCTAGAGGGCTTGTCATTTTTCTAATTTTAAAGCATAAGATATTTTAATTTGGACAGAAATATGCATGATCTGATTTTTCCTTACTTTGAAAATAAACAGTTCATTAAAATTTTTAAGAAATGGATTAATATTGTTTTTGTATGTTTGATATATTGGGTGATTGTCAACCACTAGATTCCAGAGTCAGTTCTGGAAGGAGATCTTTCCACCGCTAAGGAGTTCTTCAATTTGCCGACCGGCGAGAACATGAAGCTCATGTCTGCTGATGCTATACTACAGTCAGATACTGCAGCAGCATCAAAGACGTCCAAAAATGTGCGGAGAAGATCGGAGCCGCGCCAGCAAGCCGTCCTTGTCGGAACTCACGGCATCACAGGTAGTGTCATCCATGACGGATTAGAGCGACGGAAGAAAGAAAAGAAAAGATCGGAAGAAGAAGGAAGAAGGATACCTGTGAAAGGGAAAAGCGCAGGCGATACTTGAAGGGAGGTGATAAATGCGAGTAATTAAGAGCAATCTTGAAAGGCACAAAGATTTATAGGAGGGCATAAATATGGCAGCGGAACGTCATGTCCTTTCCCAAACCCGAGGTTTCCAGAAGAAGCTGGACAGACCGGGTCTTCTCCCTCACCCGACTCGGACTTTTGGGGGGACATCCAAATACCTATCGGGCCTAATCAGTTGACAAACGGCCCAAGTGAGACTAAAGGTCAAGCAAGCAGCCAGCTGATAAAAGCCTTTATAAAGAACAAGTCCCTGATCCACAAAGCAGCACATGCGAACAGTGATGGCTTCACGGATGCACAGTCGCCGCCACCTCGCCACGACTGACTTTCCATTTAGGGAATGAACCGACAACGCCTTTCTCTAGCCATAGAGAACAGAGGGAATCCAGGAGATCCATGATTTAAGGATGATCAAGGCGGTCAAAGCCGGTCCATAGCGGGATCCTCAGCGACGGACCGGACAAAGGCGGTCACCGGCTTCCACGTGATCAGCTCCTGAACTCCCTATATTTTTGTATAAACAAGGGATCAAATCCAACGATGAAGGTACGCTCTAAACATCAATCTCACTCACACATTAAATCTGCTTCTAAACCTAGCTGACTTAAGGATCGGAGCGGATTACGGCTAAACGCCGCCCCCGCCTGACCGCTTTCCAGTTGTGTTTTGCAGGTCCGCTTCAACCCTAAATTCAGAGTTTTTGAGCCCTGACCGATTTTTGGGGTCTCGTCAGTAGTCAACCCTATTTCGTCACCGCACACGTGAGAGAGGATGTATGTACGCATAAAAGCACATTTTTGTCAGCTTCTATCTCATTTATGAGGACTCCAACCCAGAGGCGGATCTAGTAAGCTTCAAGGGGTTGCAAATGCCACCCTGAAAAAATAATATTTTTAATTTAGTAGTACTAAATTTGAAAATTTTATAATTTTGCCCCACATGTTATTTTTTTTAAATACTACTAACCCCCAAAGGTTTGTAATTGTTTCAGAAAAGTCCACCTAAAATCAAAACAAATTCCTATTTCCCAAAATGAAAACATTCAGAATCGTATTTGGATTGAATGAACATTTATTTTGGACCCGTTTTTTTTTTGTTTGTTTATTAGTATTTTTAAGTATTATTGACTCTTTACCGTGGAATGAAAGACAAAAAAAATTCAATTCTAATTTTTCCACACTGCTATAATAATCTTGGATCCGCCTCTGCTCTAACCCATACCCAAACGTGTCAGTTGTTAGCCTATTGCATGCACCAACATGCTGCACTTGCACACCATATCATTCGATTATAATTTCTATAATAAGGGTTTTTTTCCATGAAGGTTTTCAAGTAGCTAATCTTTTTTCCTGCGAATTTATTGCCCTATTCGATTTTTGGGTTCTTATCATCAGGAGTCAACCCTATTTCGTCACCGCACACATGAGAGAGGATGCATGTTTGCAAAAAAGCACATTTTTGTCAACTTCTATCCCATATATGAGGACTCCAACCCATACCCAAACGTGTCAGCTGTTAGCATGTTGCATGAACCAACATGCTGCACTTGCACGCCATATCATTCGATTATAATTTCTATAATAAGGTTTTAACCCATGATGGTTTTCAAGTAGCTAGTCATTTTTCCTGGGAATTTATTGCTTAACCTTTATCAGTACATGTAAGTTGCCCACTTGATGGATCCTTATAGTTTCTATAAGTACTCAAATATATTTGGTTAATTCAAGTACATATTTTCTACCTATTTCTGGTGAGTAACTGTGGCAATGGCTGCGAACAGGTAAGGCCATAGGCACAATGCAGCATACATAGCAACCTAAAGTAAGGAAAACTATGGTGTAGAAATGATCATAGATCAGAGACTACACAAGGCAAAAGAGCCTTCAAAAAGAAAGAGCAAAAAATAACTCATTCTAGGGTACAAAAAGATAAGGAAATTGCACTCAGTACTAAGATGGAATTTTAAAGCATGTTTTGCAAGTAAATCAGCCACACAATTCCACGATGAAGCAGCGAAGGTGAAGCAAATCCTTTTCTATATCTCGGACCTGGGCTAGCTTTGGCTTGTGGTTCGGGTACCGTCTTTCTCCTTCCGGGATCAAGTCATCCCCGGAAGCTGACCCAAGAGAAGGTCCCCCCGGACGAAAAGGAATTTAATCTTCCAGTCCATATGAGTGGGAAACTCCGAAAGGAGAGAACCGATGAATCACTCAACGCTCTCGTTGCGGAACTTAAAACCAATCACCCCTCCAAAGATGGATAGCTGAACCACATAAGGTGTTTAACAGTAACAGGAATGTTCTGAGAACGGGGCGAGAGCCTCGAAAGCAACAATCAGCCGGACAGATTTGGGGGTGAGTTCATATGAAAGAAAAGGCGGTAATGCTTGAGAAAAGATCGGAAAAGGTCCGACAAGGGAAACCTAAGCCCACAAGTTTCTATGGACTCGATATAAACAAGGATGAAGTTTTCCGGCACCGAGTCCACAGTATCGTTAGATGACGGCAAGTCGACGTCCCAGTCTCCGACCGACCTAATGTGCGGAGAAGATCGGAGCCGCGCCAGCAAGCTGTCCCTGTCGAAACTCACGGCATCACAGGTAGTGTCATCCATGACGGATTGGAGCGATGAAAGAAAGAAAAGAAAAGATCGAAAGAAGAAGGAAGAAGGATACCTGTGAAAGGGAAAAGCGCCGGCGACACTTGAAGGGAGGTGATAAATGTGAGTAATTAAGAGCAATCTTGAAAAGGCACAAAGATTTATTGGAGGGCGCAAATATGGCAGCGGAACGTCATGTCCTTTCCCAAACCCGAGGTTTCCAGAAGAAGCTGGACAGACCGGGTCTTCTCCCTCACCCGACCCGGACTTTTGGGGGGACATGATAGGTATTGGGTCCAAATACCTATCGGGCCTAATCAGTTGACAAACGGCCCAAGTGAGACTAAAGGTCAAGCAAGCAGCCAGCTGATAAAAGCCTTTATAAAGAACAAGTCCCTGATCCACAAAGCAGCACATGCGAACAGTGATGGCTTCACGGATGCACAGTCGCCGCCACCTCGCCACGACTGACTTTCCATTTAGGGAATGAACCGACAACGCCTTTCTCTAGCCATAGAGAACAGAGGGAATCCAGGAGATCCATGATTTAAGGACGATCAAGGCGGTCAAAGCCGGTCCATAGCGGGATCCTCAGCGACGGACCGGACAAAGGCGGTCACCGGCTTCCACGTGATCAGCTCCTGAACTCCCCATATTTTAGTATAAATAGGGGATCAAATCCAACGATGAGGTACGCTCTGAACATCAATCTCACTCACACATTAAATCTGCTTCTAAACCTAGCTGACTTAAGGATCGGAGCGGGTTCCGGCTAAACGCCGCCCCCACCTTACCGCTTTCCAGTTGTGTTTTGCAGGTCCGCTTCAACCCTAAGTTCAAAGTTTTAAGTTTGAGCCCTAACCGATTTTTGGGGTCTCGTCAGTAGTCAACCCTATTTCGTCACCGCACACGTGAGAGAGGATGCATGTTCGCATAAAAGCACATTTTTGTCAGCTTCTATCTCATTTATGAGGACTCCAACCCAGAGGCGGATCTAGTAAGGTTCAAGGGGTTGCAAATGCCACCCTGAAAAAATAATTTTTTTTATTTAGTAGAACTAAATTTTATAATTTTATAATTTTGCCCCACATGTTATTTTAAAAAAATACTACTAACCCCCTAAGGTTTGTAATTGTTTCAGATCAGTCCACCTAAAATAAAAACAAATTCCTAAATCCCAAATGAAAAACATTCAGAATCGTATTTGGATTGATTAAACATTTATTTTGGACTCATTTTTTTATTTTGTTTGTCTATTAGTATTTTTTAAGTATTATTGACTCTTTACCGTGGAATGAAAGACAAAAAAAATTCAATCCTAATTTTGCCACACTGCTATAATAATCTTGGATCCGCCTCTGCTCCAACCCATACCCAAACGTGTCAGCTGTTAGCCTATTGCATGCACCAACATGCTGCACTTGCACACCATATCATTCGATTATAATTTCTATAATAAGGGTTTTGTTCCATGAAGGTTTTCAAGTAGCTAGTCTTTTATTTTGTTTGTTTATTAATATTTTTTAAGTATTATTGACTCTTTACCGTGGAATGAAAGACAAAAAAAAATTCAATCCTAATTTTGCCACACTGCTCTAATAATCCTGGATCCGCCTCTGTTCCAACCCATACCCAAACGTGTCAGCTGTTAGCCTGTTGCATGCACCAACATGCTGCACTTGCACACCATATCATTCGATTATAATTTCTATAATAAGGTTTTGTTCCATGAAGGTTTTCAAGTAGCTAGTCTTTTATTTTGTTTGTTTATTAGTATTTTTTTTTTAAAATGATTCAATCCTAATTTTGCCACAGTGCTCTAATAATTCAGGATCCGCCTCTGTTCTAACCCATACCCAAACGTGTCAACTGTTAGCCTGTTGCATGCACCAACATGCTGCACTTGCACACCATATCATTCGATTATAATAAGGTTTTGTTCCATGAAGGTTTTCAAGTAGCTAGTCTTTTTTCCTGGGAATTTATTGCCCTATACAATTTTTGGGTTCTTATCATCAGGAATCAACCCTATTTCGTCACCGCACACATGAGAGAGGATGCATGTTCGCAAAAAAAACACATTTTTGTCAGCTTATATCCCATTTATGAGGACTCCAACCCATACCCATACCCAAACTTGTCAGTTGTTAGCCTGTTACATGCACCAACATGCTGCACTTGCACGCCATATCATTTATAATTTCTATAATAATGATTTGATCCGTGATGGTTTTCAAGTAGCTAGTCTTTTTTCCTGGGAATTTATTGCTTAACCTTTATCAGTACATGTAAGTTGCCCACTTGATGGATCCTTATAGTTTCTATAAGTACTCAAATATATTTGGTTAATTCAAGTACATATTTTCTACCTGTTTCTGGTGAGTAACTGTGGCAATGGTTGCGAAAAATGAGGGTTCTGATTCTTTGCCAGTGGGAGAAACTCCTCAGGAGATTGGGGGCTTTAACCATCTTCCCGAGCGTTACATAGTTGAAGACTCTAGTCGGTCTACTTCGGAGATGAAAGTGCTCGGTGACTGCGAAATTCCGGTTATAGATATGACCGGAATGAGCGACGGTTCTCGCCGAGCTGCCATCGTGGAGGAGATTTCAAGTGTTTGTAAAGCTGGTGGCTTCTTTCAAGTAGGTTGCATTAATTAGTAGGCATATTCGTTTATTTTGCTTGCTCTATTTCATATTTTTTATTTACTATGTATAATACCAACATTCGTAAATTCTGTTTTTCTTAACTTTGGTGAAGAAACCAAATAAAGCAAACATTAAACGTATCTAGAGGGCTTGTCATTTTTCTAATTTTAAAGCATAAGATATTTTAATTTGGACAGAAATATGCATGATCTGATTTTTCCTTACTTTGAAAATAAACAGTTCATTACAATTTTTAAGAAATGGATTAATATTGTTTTTGTATGTTTGATATTTTGGGAGATTGTCAACCATGGGATTCCAGAGTCGGTTCTGGAAGGAGCTCTTTCCATCGCTAAGGAGTTCTTCAATTTGCCGACCGGCGAGAAGATGAAGCTCATGTCTGCTGATGCTGATACTACGGTTAGATACTGCAGCAGCATCAAGGACGGAATCGACGGGAATCAACTGTGGAGGGCGTTTCTTAAACACTACGCAAATCCGCTCGATAAGTATCTTCTTCTTTGGCCTCAAAATCCCCCTGATTACAGGTATTAATGCTGCTCCTTATTAATATTATACAGATTCTGGATCGTCGTTAATTTGGACCAAACCCTTGAACTAAACTAAAGTAAACATTGTAATATTTTTTTATACATAAATTATATCCTAATTCTGAGTGCACCTTAATTAATTTTCATATTCCTTGCATACTACATATATCTACAAATATAATAGTGTTCGGATCTAATATAAATTTATTTCACTTCTACAAAAAAAATATAAATTTATTTCACAGAAATAAAATAGGAGAAATAATTGTGCCTAACAACATAACTAAACTGAAGTTTTTTTCGGCAAATTATGTTGAGCAAAATAGGAGAAAAGATTACGTTTTCATGGCCCGGAATTTCATGAAACGAAGCTTTGACTTTTAAGGACATCTAGTACAAATCCCGAAAGTTTGGATCCGCCACTAACTACGAGTTGCATGTTGTTTGACAGGAAAAAAATGGGAGAGTACGCAAAGTCGTTGCTTGAGATAAGCCTATTACTTACCGAAGCCATAACCGAGGGGCTCGGTCTCGGCCCGGACTACATCACCGAGAAAATCAAGACGGGAATGCAAGCCGTGGTGGTCAACTGCTACCCACCGTGCCCGCAGCCAGATCTATCTCTGGGCCTTCCGCCGCATTCCGACTACTCCTTCATCACCATCGTCCTGGAAAGCTCGGCGGCCCTCCAGATTCAGGACCCACGTGACCTTAAATGGAGGGACGTCCCACACATCAAGGGCGCCCTTCAAGTCAACGCCGGGGACTGCTTGGAAGTGCTCAGCAACGGGCTATGCAAAAGCGTGATTCACAAGGTTAAGGTTAACGGCGAGTCTACAAGAATTTCGGTGGCGAGTCTTCACACTGTGGAGTTGGAGGAGAAGATGGTAATTGCGCCGGATCTTGTCAGCGAGCAGCGCCCTAAGGGCTACAAAGACAGCAGTTTCAAGGAGTTTCTGGAGCACATTTCCAAAAATGACCTTTCAGATGGCAAGAACTACATGGATACCATTAGGTTCTAATATATAAGCGTTCAAGTGTTGACTAATTAATCTCTATTTACTGTGATCAAGAATATTTGGTGTGTTTTCAGTTGTGTCTGAATGAGGTTGGACTAGGTATGAATGAGGTTTTGATTAAGTTCCAACTGTTGAGCTTAATTCTTATATATTGTAAGTCATTTTCTATTTTAAGGAGGTTCTTAAAACCCTATTTGTCAAAGGTGACGTCCGTATTTACTATTATTGTACTTCAAATTATATAACTTACACTATATTTTTTTTTAAAGATAACCACCGTTGGTGGAGGGAGTTATATTGGTTTCCCCTTGCCTTTCAAATCACAGAAAAAAGAAAAGGATTACAAAATTGATGCAAACAGGTAAGGCCATAGGCACAGTGCAGCATACATAGCAACCTAAAGTAAGGAAAACTATGGTGTAGAAATGATCATAGATCAGAGACTACACAAGGCAAAAGAGCCTTCAAAAAGAAAGAGCTAAAAATAACTCATTCTAGGTTACAAAAAGATAAGGAAAACTATAAAGAGGAAGAAATACTCAGTCCACTTGCTTTTCAGTAATTCAGTGAACAAACACAGAATCACTAGTCAGCCTATGGAGGAGATTCCTTCATTTTGTTTCCCTTAGTTGTTGAAAAATGTTTTGTCAGGACCAATCCAGTTTTACATTTGGGTGCAGCTGAGCCAGGATAGAACTGAGATAACAATGAGAGCTCCTGATGGGCATCAGCTTCTTCTTCAGTCACACTGCTGGAGGTTCTTGGCCTAATCATTTGCAGCCAAAATCAGTAGTATCTAGTTCTGTATGCGCAGAGATGGAATCTCTAGTTCATCAAGAACTAGAGCCCCCATTGCTTTAACAGGAAGACTTTGCAAATTGCACTCGGTACTAAGATGGAATTTTAAAACATGTTTTGCAAGTAAATCGGCCACACAATTCCACGATGAAGCAGCGAAGGTGAAGCAACTCCTTTTCTATATCTCGGACCTGGGCTAGCTTTGGCTTGTGGTTCGGGTACCGTCTTTCTCCTTCCGGGATCAAGTCATCCCCGGAAGCTGACCCAAGAGAAGGTCCCCCCGGACGAAAAGGAATCTACTCTTCCAGTCCATATGAGTGGGAAACTCCGAAAGGAGAGAACCGATGAATCCCTCAACGCTTTCGTTGCGGAACTTAAAACCAATCACCCCCTCCAAAGATGGATAGTTGAACCACATAAGGTGTTTAACAGTAACAGGAATGTTCTGAGAACGGGGCGAGAACCTCGAAAGCAACAATCAGCCGGACAGATTTTAGAGTGAGTTCATATGAAAGAAAAGGCGGTAATACTTGAGAAAAGATCGGAAAAGGTCCGACAAGGGAAACCAAAGCCCACAAGTTTCTATGGACTCGATATAAACATGAACGAAGTTTTTCGGCACCGAGTCCACAGTATCGTTAGATGACGGCAAGACGACGTCCCGTCTCCGACCGACCCGATGTGCGGAGAAGATCGGAGCCGCGCCAGCAAGCCGTCCCTGTCGGAACTCACGGCATCACATGTAGTGTCATCCATGACGGATTGGAGCGACGGAAGAAAGAAAAGAAAATATCGTCAGAAAAAGGAAGAAGGATACATGTGAAAGGGAAAAGCGCCGGCGATACTTGAAGGGAGGTGATAAATGCGAGTAATTAAGAGCAATCTTGAAAAGGCACAAAGATTTATAGGAGGGCGCAAATATGGCAGCGGAACGTCATGTCCTTTCCCAAACCCGAGGTTTCCAGAAGAAGCTGGACAGACCGGGTCTTCTCCCTCACCCGACCCGAACTTTTGGGGGGACATGATAGGTATTGGGTCCAAAGACCTATCGGGCCTAATCAGTTGACAAACGGCCCAAGTGAGACTAAAGATCAAGCAAGCAGCCAGCTGGTAAAAGCCTTTATGAAGAACAAGTCCCTGATCCACAAAGCAGCACGGGCGAACAATGATGGCTTCACGGATGCACAGTCGCCACCACCTCACCACGACTGACTTTCCATTTAGTGAATGAACCGACAACGCCTTTCTCTAGCCATAGAGAACAGAGGGAATCCAGGAGATCCATGATTTAAGGACGATCAAGGCGGTCAAAGCCGGTCCATAGCGGGATCCTCAGCGACGGACCGGACAAAGGCGGTCACCGGCTTCCACGTGATCAGCTCCTGAACTCCCCATATTTAAGTATAAATAGGGGATCAAATCCAACGATGAAGGTACGCTCTGAACATCAATCTCACTCACACATTAAATCTGCTTCTAAACCTAGCTGACTAAAGGATCGGAAAGGTTCTAGTAAGGTTCAAGGGGTTGCAATTGCCACTCTGAAAAAATACTCTTTTTTATTTAGTAGTTCTAAATTTGAAATTTATAATTTTGCCCCACATGTTATTTTTTTAAAATACTACTAACCCCCAAAGGTTTGTAATTGTTTCAGAAAATTCCACCTAAAATCAAAACAAATTCCTAAATCCCAAATGAAAAACGTTCAGAATTGTATTTGGATTGAATAAACATTTATTTTGGACTAGTTTTTTTATTTTGTTTGTTTATTAGTATTTTTAAGTATTATTGACTCTTTACCGTGGAATGAAAGACAAAAAAAATTCAATCCTAATTTTGCCACACTACTATAATAATCTTGGATCCGCCTCTGCTCCAACCCATACCCAAACGTGTCAGCTGTTAACCTATTGCATGCACCAACATGCTGCACTTGCACACCATATCATTCGATTATAATTTCTATAATAAGGGTTTTGTTCCATGAAGGTTTTCAAGTAGCTAGTCTTTTATTTTGTTTGTTTATTAGCATTTTTTAAGTATTATTAACTCTTTACCGTAGAATGAAAGACAAAAAAAAATTCAATCCTAATTTTGCCACACTGCTCTAATAATCCTGGATCCGCCTCTGCTCCAACCCATACCCAAACGTGTCAGCTGTTAGCCTGTTACATGCACCAACATGCTGCACTTGCACACCATATCATTCGATTATAATTTCTATAATAAGGTTTTGTTCCATGAAGGTTTTCAAGTAGCTAGTCTTTTATTTTGTTTGTTTGTTAGTATTTTTTAAGTATTATTGACTCTTTACCGTGGAATGAAAGACAAAAAAATGATTCAATCCTAATTTTGCCACACTGCTCTAATAATCCTGTATCCGCCTCTGCTCCAACCCATACCCAAACGTGTCAGTTGTTAGCCTGTTGCATGCACCAACATGCTGCACTTGCACACCATATCATTCGATTACAATAAGGTTTTGTTCCATGAAGGTTTTCAAGTAGCTAGTCTTTTTTCCTGGGAATTTATTGCCCTATACAATTTTTGGGTTCTTATCATCAAGAGTCAACCCTATTTCGTTACTGCACACATGAGAGAGGATGCATGCTCGCAAAAAAAACACATTTTTGTCAGCTTCTATCCCAATTATGAGGACTCTAACCCATACCTAAACTTGTTGGCTGTTAGCCCGTTGCATGCACCAACATGCTGAACTTGCACACCATATCATTTATAATTTCTATAATAATGTTTTGATCCATGATGGTTTTCAAGTAGCTAGTCTTTTTTCTTGGGAATTTATTGCTTAACCTTTATCAGTACATGTAAGTTGCCCACTTGATGGATTCTTATAGTTTCTATAAGTACTCAAATATATTTGCTTAATTTAAGTACATATTTTCTATTTGTTTCTGGTGAGTAACTGTGGCAATGGTTGCGAAAAATGAGTGTTCTGATTCTTTCCTAGTGGGAGAAACTCCTCAGGAGATTGGGGCTTTGACCATCTTCCCGAGCGTTACATAGTTGAAAAAGTGGTCAATACTGTCAATATTATCACAGAAAGCACATTTAGATACAATATTAATGCCAAAGAAAATCAAAACATCATCAAATGGAAGCAGACAGTTAAAGAGTTTCCACATGAAAACAGAGACTTTTTTAGGAGTTCTCTTAGACCAAATCTTATCCATGGAAGAGATAGTACCTCTCTTAGGTCTCAAGGCATTGTATGCTGGGGAAAAAGTGAAATTTCCTTTGAGCTCATGTTTCCAGACAAGCTTATCATGCCTGTGGGGTGATAGTTTGATGTCCTGCAAAAAGGAAATAACATCAGTATCTAAAACAAGAAATAAGGATGGCATGTAGAAATCTCTATTAATGATGAAGTCAGCTACTGTACAGTCTAGGGGAATGTTAGTAGCATCAACAACAATGAGATCACTTAAAACACCAGAGTCAATCCAGATGGAATTCCAGAAGCTACATAATCCATCCCCAATAAGGATTTTTGAATTACTAGCTGCAAAGTGGTCCATCTTGCAAATCCTTCTCCATGTTTGTGAAGTAACAGACAAAGGTAGTGAGGCCAGAAAAAGTGTCCATGGGACTTGTGCTTTTTGGTATTTTCTAAGCTTTTATAATAGTAGATAATGACCTAATCCCAATACCATTTTCAGGTGTAGGGTAGCATAAGTCTTTCCATTTCCTCCATTTTTTCCTCTCAGCTTGGTCAGTATATCCCCAGAAAAAAGTAGAAACCACTTTCTCAAGATTTTTTAAAATCAATTTTGAGGATCATAAACTGCCCAAATATGCTGAGGTATAGAATAGATGCATGATTTTATTAGAGTTAATTTCCCACCAATGGATAGCCACTTGTTTTTTCCGGCTATCAAGCCTAGACTTAATCACCTCAAGTACAAGCTGGAAATGTGAACAAGTCATTCTCCCTGTGAAGATGGTACAGCCTAAATATCTAAAAGGATATTCTCCTTTCCTCATGCCTAGAATTGACTGAATTAACCTGATTGTGTGGACTGATGCATGCTTGCTATAGAAATCTTCACTTTTTTGAAAATTGATTTTTTGACCTGTTGTTTCCTCAAAAACTACCAAAAAAAGCCTTAAGTATTGTAAGACTTGACTTGTTTGCATTTAGGAATATGATAGTATCATCTGCATAGCTTAGATGGGATATGGGAATTGCACCATCAGGGAGGTTAAAATATTGTATTTTACCAATCTGATAGACATATGCAAGTGATCTAGTAAAAGCCTCAGAAAATAAATTAAAAAGAAAATGTGAGATAGGGTCTCCCTGTTTAATCCCTCTGGTGGCGTTGAAGAATCCCACTCGTTTTCCATTCACTAGAACTGAGAAGCGAACCTGTGACAAATTCTTGAGGATGTTGTGCACAAAAGAGCTATGGAAGCCAAATTTCAATAGAACTGAGGAAATTCCAATTCACTCTGTTGAAAGCTTTTTGTAAATCCAGTTTCAGTATACAATTTGCACCCCTAGTTTTCCTATTGATAAATCTCATAATTTCCTTTAACTAAAGGACATTGTCAGAGATTTCTCTATTGGCAAGGAAGGCAGATTGGTGGGGAGAGATGAGTAAGGGCATGAGTGGTTTAAGTCTCCCCATCAAGATTTTTGAGAATATCTTGTTGCTAACATTGGAGAGGCTTATTGGTTTGGTGAGGAGCTCATTTTCTTGTGGTGTGATAATTGTAGGGATTTGGCTAAGGAAATGGGAGTGGAAATGGGCTCTGTCTGTGGTTTCAGAGGAGAGGAGATTTTCATAATACGAAACAACTTCTTTCTCTATATCCAAAATATCATCAAGCCATAAGCCTTGAGAATTATGGATTTTTGAGATGCCAAGTCTGTTTTTTCTATCTTTCACTGAGTTATGAAAGAATTCTGTATTCTCATCTCACTCTTTGAGCCACTTAATTTTGGCCTTTTGTTTCCAAAAGTGATTTTCTTCAGTGAGGGCTCTGTTCAGAGTGGATTTAGCCTCTTTAAGTTTGTGTAATTCCACATCTGACTGGCTTAGATCATAAATTATTTCTTGAATTCTAAGATTCTCTTCTGCTTTGGAAACATTATCACTAATGTTGCCAAAAGCCTCATTGTTCCAAATCTTTAGAATTTTCTTAAGTCTATTCAACTTAAGGAATAATTTCACCATACCAGACTCAGAAAGTGGGTAATTCCAGCTATTCTTAATAACCTCCATAAAGCTATGCCTTTTGAACCAGGTATTAAGAAACCTAAAGGACCTGGGAGAAGTAGGGATAGCACTTCCAACAGAAAGTAAGAGGGGGCTATGGTCTGAGGTTTTATTTGTTGAGAACTAAGATAGAGGATGTAGGAAAATATAATTTACACAATAAAAGATCAATGATAGATAAAAATAAGACCTTTGTGACTTGTGAGAATGTATATATATATATATATATATATATATATATATATTTAGATTATTTTTTAAAACTACTTATGCATAATTGAAAACAAATCAAATGGTATATTTTTATAAGATATATATGTTGAGGTTTTTGCCAAAATAACCTTATTTCTGAAACTAATTCCCAAAATAACACTCTTTCGAAACTAATTCCCTAACTAATACTCCTATATATATGCAAGAGCTATATAATAAATTACAAAAACGTTTGGACCAAAATATAATTAGTATTACACCAATAAATTTTTATAGATTCCAATCACTAGTGCAAAACAGGTAAATTCTTCCTTTGACTCTGCTGCTCAAATTCTCTCCGCCGCTGATGTTCACATTCTTCCTTTGACATGTCCTTAACTTTCAGGTAACCGTCCGGGTGCATCACGGCGACATCTCTAGTGTAAAACCAGACGAGTCTTTCCATGTCTTTGGCTGTGCCTTCTGAATCTTTTAAGCACCAGCATCATGGACGGTCCTGGCCGGAGTACAACCTCCACGAGGGTTACGCCGTTGGGGATCACACCCTTTCCGGTGGCAGGATCCACCATGTCCACCGCCGCCACCCTTCAGCCTTGCTCTCTCCGTAGTCGGCAGCCTGTTCTAGTTCTCCTTCCAAGTGCACGAGATCACCAGTCATGCCGTCTCCGTCAATCCATACGACGAACCCCAACGCCTAAGTCCTGAAAATATCCGCCGCTAGCATAATTCCATTAATTAGCAAGGCATCGCCGGTAAAAAAATGTAGTTAATTAGTTCAATCCATCCTTAGTTTCCTAGAAGATCCCGCGATAGTGATGACCAGTCGGCCACCGTGGTGTATTTGGAATCTATGGAAATTTATGGGTGTAAAACTAATTAAATTTTAGTCCAAGAGTTCTTGTAATTTATTATATAGCTCCAGCATGTATATAGGAGTATTAATTAGGAAATTAGTTTCGAAAGAGTGTTATTTTGGGAATTAGTTTCAGGAATAAGGTTATTTAGACAAAAAAAAAAAAAAAAACTCTATATATGTTCCTTATTGCTTTTAAACTGAATTAAATAAACAAATTAAACTGAGCTGTGCCATGATAAGTTTTAGGGAACATGTCCTTCAATCTTTCCTTTATTTCGTTTATACGTTCACAAATTTGCATGTGATATTCGTTTTTCACAATTTTAATTACTTAAACCCAACTAATGTTGAGGAAATAATGCCTTAAATAAACTTCAGCTAGAACTTTTAAAAGGAAAACAAATAAAGTATACGTTTCTAAATGACTATACTAAGGCCCTGTTTACTAGAGCTTATTTCTTGATGTACTGAACTGAACTGAACTGAACTGAATTGAATTGAACTGAACTGAACTGAACTGAATTGAACTGAATTGAACTGAACTGAACTGAAGTGAAAATTGATGTATTGAAAAATGGAATCAGCATGACTGAATTAACCTGAATTTCATCAAATTACATTTTCACTGAACTGAACTGAACTGAACTGAACTGATCTACAGATAAGCTCTGGTAAACAGGGCCTAATCCTATTATATATGGATCAAATCATTTTACAATTTGGAAACATTAGTATGGCTATTTCTCTTTTTTTTTTGAAAAAAAATACCAATGTTTATTTCCATATATAATACACCTGAAACAGCATAAATATAGGAGATCTTTAGAAGCATTCCATATTCAATTAAGTAAACATTCTAAATATCCAAAATATTCGGTGTCAGATTAGGAACAAAGAAAAACAAATTGGTTATTATTTACGATATATATTCCGAGCAACAAAACAAAGGGATTGGGGCAATTGATCCGATCAAACACAAATTAATATAATGTACAGATCGGCGAGCACGAACCGAGTAATCGGCAACGATCCTTACCGCAGTTATTACAATTCAACGTCAAAATTTCCAACGTCTCTCCGAGCACTATCGCTGGAAACCAACGAATCACTGCCGATCTACAATTCGATCGGTTAATTCGGAAACCTTCAAGAAAGAGAAAAGTCGAGCTAAATTTGTTTGTTGAAAACGCCGTTCATCTTATCCCCGTGGTGCTTATCATTTGTGCCCTAATTCTCTGGTTTTGTGCTAGTCCAGGTAGGGGTGGGCAAAAAAGCCGAAAAACCGAAAACCGAACCGAAACTGAAAAATTCGAAATCGAATAACCCGAACCGAATTAAATATATGGTTTTCAGATATCCGAATTGATAAAACCGAATTATAAATATGGTTTTTGGTTTGGTTTCGGTTTTCGAACCGAAAATCGAATTACAATTAATTAAATTAATTATTAATAAATATATAAATTAAATAAATATTTATGAATATAAAAATAACAAAATTAGGGGACCATCTATAGGTTTTATTATCTATGAATAATAAAAATAACCGAATTATGTTTATCTATAGGTTTTATTAGATTTTTGGCTTGAACCTTGATTGGATTTTTTTAGATTTAAAATTTTATTTAAATGGAATCGGGTTATTTGGTTTGTTCGGGTTAAACCGAATTCTAAATTCGGTTCGGTTTTTTCGGTTTGTTCGGTTCGGTTTCGGTTTTGAATTTTTTTTGAAAAAAACTGAACAAGCCGAACCAAATAACCCGAAACCGAATAAGCCGAACCGACGCCCACCCCTAAGTCCAGGTACTTCTTTTTTCTACCTTCTCCTAATTATTTTCAAGAGATCTCACATATTCTTCGAAAGAAAAATACTCCCTTTAATTCACACTAGGCATAAAAGTATTTTATTTAATTGAAACTTATCATACTTATAAATTTAGATTAATTTTTTTCTTATATATATTCTTATACCACACTGATGAAATACGGGCACTACATATCACAAACCATCCATAAAGTCATATACATGGATTAAAAAACACAAATTGCTTCTTGAATACCACTCATGGTGTACCTTAAATTTCCCATGGTCTTAATTAAAAGCCCTCAACTAGGTTACCCATTTCCCTTAAATTGCGAGGAAATGTTCTTTCGTTCATAGTTATGTTATGAATGTTGCATGAACTATTTTTAGTGTATGAGATCATGAGAAAGTACTTAGTCAAGTAGTTCGGCCATCAAATATCCAATGTAGATCTTATCAAGTGGTTGATCCGTGGATTCTTCTTATGTGTAGATTTTGACAGATTTCCATTGTTAACTAATACCTACATAATCAGAAAATCTATTTTTAGAAACTTTATAAAAAATTGTACATTAATATGTAATTCTTAGTTTTAGAGAGAAAGTGCTTTATAGTATTCTTGGAATGAATCACCCATTCTTGGAATGAATCACCCATTCACGTCGGTGAACTTATAGTATTCTTGTTTACATAATTATACACCTCCAAACAAAATGTAATCACGATTCACAAGGAAGAAAATGAATACTCCCTTGTCTCACTTTGAACTGAATTCTTAATTTTGACTATAATATCAATTTGTTTATTTTTTTTAACTGAATTTATTTAAGTTGTAAAACAAATTTATGTGCCATAAACGTTAATGAGATGTTTAACTATAAGATGATGATGGAACCATTCTTTACTTCACATTTTTATTAGGTTTGTTTTGATTATTTATTGTTGTAAAAATATATTTAAATATTGCAAATATGCCTGGTATATGTTAGTAGATAGAATATTTCCCATATAAATTGAATATTAATTAGCATATTTAGTATATGAGAAAGTCCTCTCTCAATAGCCACGGTGGATAAATGTTAATTTCCTCACTTTCAAGTTATCTTTTACATATATATTAAGCATGATCATTCAATGTATTATTTATGATCTTCTCACTTTCATGTCTAATATTCTCACTTTCAAGACGAATCTTTTACATTATAGGGAAAATTGGATTAAGGGCAGTAGAACATTAAAAATTAGAAAGTGGGTTGTAAGTTTTACATAATTTCTAAAAAGGACATTGGATATATAATTCAACTTAATTTTATTTAATATAACTATTGATTAAACAAAAGAGAATTTTATACAGACCCCCAACGTTTCCCAAAATACCAGTTTGGCCCCCATCGAATTTTAGTGCCAAAACGGCTCCCCAACCTTACGTTTTTGCCTCATTTTGACCCCCTATCCCTACTCTTGCTGTTAAATCATTTTTTCATCCATTCTTGGAAAGGTATGGCTATTTTTTTGGCCCCCTAACTTGTTTGATTCATGCTGTATTTGCCCCCCTAAATTTTTTTTATTCATGCTGCATTTGCCCCCTAACTTGTTTGATTCATGCTGCATTTGGGGGATCATAAACTGCCCAAATATGCTGAGGTATAGAATAGATGCATGATTTTATTAGAGTTAATTTCCCATCAGTGGATAGCCACTTGTTTTTCCAGCTATCAAGCCTAGACTTAATCACCTCAACTACAGGCTGGAAATGTGAACAAGTCATTCTCCCTATGAAGATGGTACATCCTAAATATCTAAAAGGATATTCTCCTTTCCTCATGCCTAGAATTGACTGAATTAACCTGATTGTGGCCCTGTCCAGTAGTGCTTATTTCCAGCACCCTCCAACACCCTCCAGCACTTGTCACTATTCACAGACATGAATGATTTATTTTTTTAAAAAAAATTAAAAAATAATTTTTCTTTAGAATTAGTTTCAATATGTTGTGTACGAATTAATCATTTTTTAAATATATAGTTTCATAATTATGTACATCATAATTATACAATTTTAATTTAATTTCAACGCCCTCCAGCACCCTCCAGCACCTTCCAGCACCAGCTACCAATTCCAGCACCCTAATGGACAGGGCCTGTGTGGACTGATGCATGCTTGCTATAGAAAACTTCACTTTTTTTAAAATTAATTTTTTGACCTGTTGTTTCCTCAAAAACTACCAAAAAAGCCTTAAGTATTGTAAGACTTGACTTGTTTGCATTTAGGAAAATGATAGTATCAAATGCATAGCTTAGATGGGATATGTGAATTGCACCATCAGGGAGGTTAAAATATTATATTTCACCAATCTGATAGACATGTGCAAGTGATCTAGTGAAAGTCTTTGAAAATAAATTAAAAAGAAAAGGTGAGATAGGGTCTCCCTGTTTAATCCCTCTGGTGGCCTTGAAGAATCCCACTCGTTTTCCATTCACTAGAACTGAGAAGCGAGCCTGTGACAAATTCTTGAGGATGTTTTGCACAAAAGAGCCATGGAAGCCAAATTTCAACAGAACTGAGCTGAGGAAATTCCAATTCACTCTGTCGAAAGCTTTCTGTAAATCCAGTTTCAGTATACAATTTGCACCCCTAGTTTTCCTATTGATAAATCTCATAATTTCCTTTAAATAAAGGACATTGTCAGAGATTTCTCTGTTGGCAAGGAAGGCAGATTGGTGGGGAGAGATGAGTAAGGGCATGAGTGGTTTAAGTCTCTCCATCAAGATTTTTAAGAAATTGTTTTGCTAACATTGGAGAGACTTATTGGTCTGTAGTCATTAAAAGATGTTGGAACATCTTTTTTGGGGATTAAGGTAATCCAAGTGCTAGCTATGCCTTGTGGGATATTGGGATTGAGAAGGAAATCAATTGCATCATTTAAAAGGTCCTCCTTGATTGTATCCCATTTATGTAGAATTTTGTTGTATAACCATCAGGACCGGGCTACTGGATTTGTTGAGGCTAAAAACCACCAGGTTTAGTTCCTCTAATATTACAGGTCTGGTGATTAGGAGCTCATTTTGTTGTGTTTTGATAATTGTAGGGATTTGGCTAAGGAAATGGGAGTGGAAAGGGGCTCTGTCTGTGGTTTCAGAGGAGAGGAGATTTTCATAATACGAAACAACTTCTTTCTCTATATCCAAAATATCATCAAGCCATAAGCCTTGAGAATTTTGGATTTTTGAGATGCCAAGTCTGTTTTTTCTATCTTTCACTGAATTGTGAAAGAATTCTGTACTCTCATCTCACTCTTTGAGCCACTTAATTTTAGCCATTTGTTTCCAAAAGTGATTTTCTTCAGTGAGGGCTCTGTTCAGAGTGGATTTAGTCTCTTTAAGTTTGTGTAATTCCTCATCTGACTGGCTTAGATCATAAATTATTTCTTGAATTCTAAGATTCTCTTCTGCTTTGGAAACATTATCACTAATGTTGCCAAAAACCTCTTTGTTCCAAATCTTTAGAACTTTCTTAAGTCTATTCAACTTAAGGAATAATTTCACCATACCAGACTCAGAAAGTGGGGAATTCCAGCTATTCTTAATATCCTCCATCAAGCTATGCCTTTTGAACCAGGTATTAAGAAACCTAAAGGGCCTGGGAGAAGTAGGGATAGCACTTCCAACAGAAAGTAAGAGGGGGCTATGGTCTGAGGTTTCTTTGTTGAGAACTAAGATAGAGGATGTAGGAAACTATAATTTACACAATAAAAGATCAATAATAGATAAAAATAAGACCTTTGTGACTTGTGAGAATGTATATATATATATATATATATATATATATATATATATTTTAAATGATTTTTTAAAACTACTTATGCATAATTGAAAACAAATCAAATAGTATATTTTTATAAGATATATATGTTGAGTTTTTTGCCAACATAACCTTATTTCTGAAACTAATTCCCAAAATAACACACTTTCGAAACTAATTCCCTAACTAATACTCCTATATATATGCAGGAGCTATATAATAAATTACAAAAACTTTTTGACCAAAATATAATTAGTATTACACCAATAAATTTTCATAGATTCCAATTAGGCCCACAAATTTAATTATTACTATTACACCCATAACTCAATACGTACTTGATTTGGGTATGGACAGAATCAAAGCTAATTTTAAAACATCAAAAAACTCTAACATCATTAACTACAAAATCGTCAAATCTAATTTTGAAAACACAACCAAGAACCTTTCTTGAGCAGTATTTTGGAGTCATGATCAATTCATGTTGCATCTGCAGGTTCTTGCAGATGAAAAATCCAGATCAATATGATGTTTTTGCAGTCATTTTCAGACAACATAAACATATAGACACATTTTCAGACAACATAAACATATAAACATATAGGAAAGAATAAGTCTTGGAAGTGACAGTCACTATATAGTGACCAGAGTCTCAACTGCAAATAAAAAGGTGCGGCTCCTTATTTGCAATTTTCTGAAACTTCCCTCACGCGCGGGCGCGTAGATATGGTAAATTTTTTATAAACCCCCAATCCTGAGTCGCGATTCACTTTTTTCAGTTTCATTGTTTCTATCGCTCTCGTTTACAATCGCTCTCGTTTTCGTTATCGCACCTCATCGATGTTGATTTTGTGGCAGTAAGCGCCGGTGAATCGCGGTATTTGGCGTTGAATCGCCGGCCGACAAGATCGCGTGTGGAGATTGTTGCTCAGTTCACGTCAGCCACCGACTATCAGAGAAGCTTCAGATTTAGTCGGAGGAGGAGGGGACGGTGACGGCGACGGCGACGGCTTCGACTTCAAATTTCATCGGAGGGGGAGCTCCGATCGGCGGTTTTTGATCTTCAATCAGGCGAGGTTAGCGTTTTCCCTGTTATTCAATCGCTTGGATATATTAGTTAATTTTATTTCCGGTTAATTTGATTCTCTGTTTGCATTATATCATTCCTTTCAATTTTCTTATTGGTGAATGATTTTGTGTAGTAGTGTATATGCAGTGTATGAGTGAGTGTTCTTAGAACGCAGTTGATTAGCCAAATTGTGGTGTTTTTTTAAAAGGTTAGCCTTATAGCCTGAAAGATTGTTGTGTAATGCTGAAACATGCTATTGAGTGGTTCGAATTGATTCATTTATGTTATCCTGCCTGATTTGTTGTTGTTTTTGTCTATTCGAAAGGCTGTCTCTGATTTATATATGTACTTTCTCTTCTTTTTTAAAAAAGGTTGATGTTTAACGATGGAAGCTTGACATTTAGGAGTGAAAGATTGTGTGCTTTCAATGTGTGTGTGTTGTTCTGTAAAACCTAACTGTTTTAGCATAAACTACCCAGAAACAAGTGCAAAACTAGTCTCCTAGTTTGTGTGGTTGTGTTGTTTATATTGTTTCAAAGTATTTTGTGGATGTTTATATCTAAGAGAAGGTCCCCCCAGACAAAAAGGAATCTGCTCTTCTAGTCCATATGAGTGGGAAACTCTGAAAGGAGAGAACCGGTGAATCCCTCAACGCTCTTGTTGCGTAACTTAAAACCAATCACCCCCTCCAAAGATGGATAGATGAACCACATAAGGTGTTTAACAATAACAGGAATGTTCTGAGAACGGGCGAGAACCTTGAAAGCAAAAATCAGCCGGATAGTGTTTGGGGTGAGTTCATGAAGGAAAAGGCGGTAATGCTTGAGAATAGATCGGAAAAAGTCCCACAAGGGAAACCTAAGCCCACAAGTTTCCGTGGACTCGACATAAACAAGGACAAATTTTTTCGCACTGAGTCCACATTATCGTTAGATGACGGCAAGACGACGTCCCCGTCTTCGACCGACCCGATGTGCGGAGAAGATCGGAGCCCCGCCAGCAAATCGTCCCTGTCGGAACTCACGGCATCACAGGTAGTGTCATCTATGACGGATTAGAGCGACAGAAGAAAGAAAAAAAATATATCGGAAGAAGAAGGAAGAAGGATACATGTGAAAGGGAAAAGCGTCGGCGATACTTGAAGGGAGGTGATAAATGCGAGTAATTAAGAGCAATCTTTAAAAGGCACAAAGATTTATAAGAGGGCGCGAATATGGCAGCAGAACGTCTTGTCCTTTCCCAAACCCGGGTCTTCTCCCACACCCGACCCGAACTTTTGGGGGGACATGATAGGTATTGGGTCCAAATACCTATCGGGCCTAATCAGTTAACAAACGGCCCAAGTGAGACTAAATGTCAAGCAAGCAGTCCAGCTGGTAAAAGTCTTTATGAAGAACAAATCCATGATCCACAAAGCAGCACGAGCGAACAGTGATGGCTTCACGGACGCACAATCGCCGCCACCTCGCGCGCGACTGACTTTCCATTTAGTGAATGAACCGACAACGCCATTCTCTAGCCACAGAGAACAAAGAGAATCCAGGAGATCCATGATTTAAGGACGGTCAAGGCGGTCAAAACCGGTCCATAGCGGGATTCTCAGCGACGGACCGGACAAAGGCGGTCACCTGCTTCCACGTGATCAGCTCCTGAACTCCCCATATTTTAGTATAAATAGGGGGTCAAATCCAACGATGAAGGTACGCTCTGAACATCAATCTCACTCACACATTAAATCTGTTTCTAAACCTAGGTGACTTAAGCATCGGAGCGGGTTCTGGCTAAACGCCGCCCCACCTGACCGCTTTGCGATTGTGTTTTCCAGGTCTGCTTCAACCCTAAGTTCAGAGTTTTCAGTTTGAGCCCTATCCGATTTTTGGGTTCTTATCATCAGGGGTCAACCCTATTTCGTCACCGCACACATGAGAGAGGATGCATGTTTGCAAAAAAGCACATTTTTGTCAGCTTCTATCCCATATATGAGGACTCCAACCCATACCCAAACGTGTCAGCTGTTAGCATGTTGTATGCACCAACATGCTGCACTTGCACGCCATATCATTCGATTATAATTTCTATAATAAGGTTTTGATCCATGATGGTTTTCAAGTAGCTAGTCTTTTTTCCTGGGAATTTATTGTTTAACCTTTATCAGTACATGTAAGTTGCCCACTTGATGGATTCTTATACTTTCTATAAGTACTCAAATATATTTGATTAATTCAAGTACATATTTTCTACCTATTTCTGGTGAGTAACTGTGGCAACGGCTGTGAAAAATGAGGGTTCTGATTCTTTCCCAGTGGGAGAAACTCCTCAGGAGATTGGGGGCTTTAACCATCTTCCCGAGCGTTACATAGTTGAAGAAAGTGCTCGGTGACTGCGAAATTCCGGTTATAGATATGACCGGAATGAGCGACGGTTCTCGCCGAGCTGCAATCGTTGAGGAGATTTCAAGTGTTTGTAAAGCTGGTGGCTTCTTTCAAGTAGGTTGCATTAATTAGTAGGCATATTCGTTTATTTTGCTTGCTCTATTTCATTTTTTTTATTTGCTATGTATAATACCAACATTCGCAAATTCTATTTTCTTAACTTTGATGAACAAACCAAATAAAGCAAACATTAAACGTATCTAGAGGGCTTGTCATTTTTCTAATTTTAAAGCATAAGATATTTTAATTTGGACAGAAATATGCATGATCTGATTTTTCCTTACTTTGAAAATAAACAGTTCATTAAAATTTTTAAGAAATGGATTAATATTGTTTTTGTATGTTTGATATATTGGGTGATTGTCAACCACTAGATTCCAGAGTCAGTTCTGGAAGGAGATCTTTCCACCGCTAAGGAGTTCTTCAATTTGCCGACCGGCGAGAACATGAAGCTCATGTCTGCTGATGCTATACTACAGTCAGATACTGCAGCAGCATCAAAGACGTCCAAAAATGTGCGGAGAAGATCGGAGCCGCGCCAGCAAGCCGTCCTTGTCGGAACTCACGGCATCACATGTAGTGTCATCCATGACGGATTAGAGCGACGGAAGAAAGAAAAGAAAAGATCGGAAGAAGAAGGAAGAAGGATACCTGTGAAAGGGAAAAGCGCCGGCGATACTTGAAGGGAGGTGATAAATGCGAGTAATTAAGAGCAATCTTGAAAGGCACAAAGATTTATAGGAGGGCATAAATATGGCAGCGGAACGTCATGTCCTTTCCCAAACCCGAGGTTTCCAGAAGAAGCTGGACAGACCGGGTCTTCTCCCTCACCCGACTCGGACTTTTGGGGGGACATCCAAATACCTATCGGGCCTAATCAGTTGACAAACGGCCCAAGTGAGACTAAAGGTCAAGCAAGCAGCCAGCTGATAAAAGCCTTTATAAAGAACAAGTCCCTGATCCACAAAGCAGCACATGCGAACAGTGATGGCTTCACGGATGCACAGTCGCCGCCACCTCGCCACGACTGACTTTCCAATTAGGGAATGAACCGACAACGCCTTTCTCTAGCCATAGAGAACAGAGGGAATCCAGGAGATCCATGATTTAAGGATGATCAAGGCGGTCAAAGCCGGTCCATAGCGGGATCCTCAGCGACGGACCGGACAAAGGCGGTCACCGGCTTCCACGTGATCAGCTCCTGAACTCCCTATATTTTTGTATAAACAAGGGATCAAATCCAACGATGAAGGTACGCTCTAAACATCAATCTCACTCACACATTAAATCTGCTTCTAAACCTAGCTGACTTAAGGATCGGAGCGGATTACGGCTAAACGCCGCCCCCGCCTGACCGCTTTCCAGTTGTGTTTTGCAGGTCCGCTTCAACCCTAAATTCAAAGTTTTAAGTTTGAGCCCTGACCGATTTTTGGGGTCTCGTCAGTAGTCAACCCTATTTCGTCACCGCACACGTGAGAGAGGATGCATGTTCGCATAAACGCACATTTTTGTCAGCTTCTATCTCATTTATGAGGACTCCAACCCAGAGGCGGATCTAGTAAGCTTCAAGGGGTTGCAAATGCCACCCTGAAAAAATAATATTTTTAATTTAGTAGTACTAAATTTGAAAATTTTATAATTTTGCCCCACATGTTATTTTTTTTAAATACTACTAACCCCCAAAGGTTTGTAATTGTTTCAGAAAAGTCCACCTAAAATCAAAACAAATTCCTATTTCCCAAAATGAAAACATTCAGAATCGTATTTGGATTGAATGAACATTTATTTTGGACCCGTTTTTTTTGTTTGTTTGTTTATTAGTATTTTTAAGTATTATTGACTCTTTACCGTGGAATGAAAGACAAAAAAAATTCAATTCTAATTTTTCCACACTGCTATAATAATCTTGGATCCGCCTCTGCTCTAACCCATACCCAAACGTGTCAGTTGTTAGCCTATTGCATGCACCAACATGCTGCACTTGCACACCATATCATTCGATTATAATTTCTATAATAAGGGTTTTATTCCATGAAGGTTTTCAAGTAGCTAGTCTTTTATTTTGTTTGTTTATTAATATTTTTTAAGTATTATTGACTCTTTACCGTGGAATGAAAGACAACAAAAAAATTCAATCCTAATTTTTCCACACTGCTCTAATAATCCTGGACCCGCCTCTGCTCCAACCCATACCCAAACGTGTCAGCTGTTAGCATGTTGCATGCACGAACATGCTGCACTTGCACACCATATCATTCGATTATAATTTCTATAATAAGGTTTTGTTCCATGAAGGTTTTCAAGTAGCTAGTCTTTTATTTTGTTTGTTTATTAGTATTTTTTAAGTATTATTGACTCTTTATAGTGGAACGAAAGACAAAAAAAAATTTCAATCCTAATTTTTCCACACTGATCTAATAATCTTGGATCCGCCTCTGCTCCAACCCATACCCAAACGTTTCAGCTGTTAGCTTGTTGCATGCACCAACATGCTGCACTTGCACACCACATCATTCGATTATAATAAGGTTTTTTTCCATGAAGGTTTTCAAGTAGCTAATCTTTTTTCCTGCGAATTTATTGCCCTATTCGATTTTTGGGTTCTTATCATCAGGAGTCAACCCTATTTCGTCACCGCACACATGAGAGAGGATGCATGTTTGCAAAAAAGCACATTTTTGTCAACTTCTATCCCATATATGAGGACTCCAACCCATACCTAAACGTGTCAGCTGTTAGCATGTTGCATGAACCAACATGCTGCACTTGCACGCCATATCATTCGATTATAATTTCTATAATAAGGTTTTAACCCATGATGGTTTTCAAGTAGCTAGTCTTTTTTCCTGGGAATTTATTGCTTAACCTTTATCAGTACATGTAAGTTGCCCACTTGATGGATCCTTATAGTTTCTATAAGTACTCAAATATATTTGGTTAATTCAAGTACATATTTTCTACCTATTTCTGGTGAGTAACTGTGGCAATGGCTGCGAACAGGTAAGGCCATAGGCACAATGCAGCATACATAGCAACCTAAAGTAAGGAAAACTATGGTGTAGAAATGATCATAGATCAGAGACTACACAAGGCAAAAGAGCCTTCAAAAAGAAAGAGCAAAAAATAACTCATTCTAGGGTACAAAAAGATGAGGAAACTATAAAGAGGAAGAAATACTCAGTCCACTTGCTTTTCAGTAATTCGGTGAACAAACACAGAATCACTAGTCAGTCTATGTAGGAGATTCCTTCATTTTTTCCCCTTAGTTGTTGAAAAATGTTTTGTCAGCACCAATCCAGTTTTACATTTGGGTGCAGCTGAGCCAGGATAGAACTAAGATAACAATGAGAGCTCCTGATGGGCATCAACTTCTTCTTCAGTCACACTGCTGGAGGTTCTTGGCCTAGTCATTTGCAATCAAAACAGCCAAAATCAGCAGTATCTAGTTCTGTATGCGCGGAGATGGAATCTCTAGTTCATCAAGAACTAGAGCCTCCATTGCTTTGACAGGAAGACTTTGCAAATTGCACTCAGTACTAAGATGGAATTTTAAAGCATGTTTTGCAACTAAATCAGCTACACAATTCCACGATGAAGCAGCGAAGGTGAAGCAAATCCTTTTCTATATCTCGGACCTGGGCTAGCTTTGGCTTGTGGTTCGGGTACCGTCTTTCTCCTTCCGGGATCAAGTCATCCCCGTAAGCTGACCCAAGAGAAGGTCCCCCCAGACGAAAAGGAATTTAATCTTCCAGTCCATATGAGTGGGAAACTCCGAAAGGAGAACCGATGAATCACTCAACGCTCTCGTTGCGGAACTTAAAACCAATCACCCCTCCAAAGATGGATAGCTGAACCACATAAGGTGTTTAACAGTAACAGGAATGTTCTGAGAACGGGGCGAGAACCTCGAAAGCAACAATCAGCCGGACAGATTTGGGGGTGAGTTCATATGAAAGAAAAGGCGGTAATGCTTGAGAAAAGATCGGAAAAGGTCCGACAAGGGAAACCTAAGCCCACAAGTTTCTATGGACTCGATATAAACATGGACGAAGTTTTCCGGCACCGAGTCCACAGTATCGTTAGATGACGGCAAGTCGACGTCCCAGTCTCCGACCGACCTAATGTGCGGAGAAGATCGGAGCCGCGCCACCAAGCTGTTCCTGTCGAAACTCACGGCATCACAGGTAGTGTCATCCATGACGGATTGGAGCGATGAAAGAAAGAAAAGAAAAGATCGAAAGAAGAAGGAAGAAGGATACCTGTGAAAGGGAAAAGCGCCGGCGACACTTGAAGGGAGGTGATAAATGTGAGTAATTAAGAGCAATCTTGAAAAGGCACAAAGATTTATAGGAGGGCGCAAATATGGCAGCGGAACGTCATGTCCTTTCCCAAACCCGAGGTTTCCAGAAGAAGCTGGACAGACCGGGTCTTCTCCCTCACCCGACCCGGACTTTTGGGGGGACATGATAGGTATTGGGTCCAAATACCTATCGGGCCTAATCAGTTGACAAACGGCCCAAGTGAGACTAAAGGTCAAGCAAGCAGCCAGCTGATAAAAGCCTTTATAAAGAACAAGTCCCTGATCCACAAAGCAGCACATGCGAACAGTGATGGCTTCACGGATGCACAGTCGCCGCCACCTCGCCACGACTGACTTTCCATTTAGGGAATGAACCGACAACGCCTTTCTCTAGCCATAGAGAACAGAGGGAATCCAGGAGATCCATGATTTAAGGACGATCAAGGCGGTCAAAGCCGGTCCATAGCGGGATCCTCAGCGACGGACCGGACAAAGGCGGTCACCGGCTTCCACGTGATCAGCTCCTGAACTCCCCATATTTTAGTATAAATAGGGGATCAAATCCAACGATGAGGTACGCACTGAACATCAATCTCACTCACACATTAAATCTGCTTCTAAACCTAGCTGACTTAAGGATCGGAGCGGGTTCCGGCTAAACGCCGCCCCCACCTGACCGCTTTCCAGTTGTGTTTTGCAGGTCCGCTTCAACCCTAAGTTCAGAGTTTTAAGTTTGAGCCCTAACCGATTTTTGGGTTCTCGTCAGTAGTCAACCCTATTTCGTCACCGCACACATGAGAGAGGATGCATGTTCGCATAAAAGCACATTTTTGTCAGCTTCTATCTCATTTATGAGGACTCCAACCCAGAGGCGGATCTAGTAAGGTTCAAGGGGTTGCAAATGCCACCCTGAAAAAATATTTTTTTTATTTAGTAGAACTAAATTTGAAAATTTTATAATTTTGCCCCACATGTTATTTTAAAAAAATACTACTAACCCCCTAAGGTTTGTAATTGTTTCAGATCAGTCCACCTAAAATAAAAACAAATTCCTAAATCCCAAATGAAAAACATTCAGAATCGTATTTGGATTGATTAAACATTTATTTTGGACTCATTTTTTTATTTTGTTTGTCTATTAGTATTTTTAAAGTATTATTGACTCTTTACCGTGGAATGAAAGACAAAAAAAATTCAATCCTAATTTTGCCACACTGCTATAATAATCTTGGATCCGCCTCTGCTCCAACCCATACCCAAACGTGTCAGCTGTTAGCCTATTGCATGCACCAACATGCTGCACTTGCACACCATATCATTCGATTATAATTTCTATAATAAGGGTTTTGTTCCATGAAGGTTTTCAAGTAGCTAGTCTTTTATTTTGTTTGTTTATTAATATTTTTTAAGTATTATTGACTCTTTACCGTGGAATGAAAGACAAAAAAAAATTCAATCCTAATTTTGCCACACTGCTCTAATAATCCTGGATCCGCCTCTGCTCCAACCCATACCCAAACGTGTCAGCTGTTAGCCTGTTGCATGCACCAACATGCTGCACTTGCACACCATATCATTCGATTATAATTTCTATAATAAGGTTTTGTTCCATGAAGGTTTTCAAGTAGCTAGTCTTTTATTTTGTTTGTTTATTAGTATTTTTTTTATAAAATAATTCAATCCTAATTTTGCCACACTGCTCTAATAATCCAGGATCCGCCTCTGTTCTAACCCATACCCAAACGTGTCAACTGTTAGCCTGTTGCATGCACCAACATGCTGCACTTGCACACCATATCATTCGATTATAATAAGGTTTTGTTCCATGAAGGTTTTCAAGTAGCTAGTCTTTTTTCCTGGGAATTTATTGCCCTATACAATTTTTGGGTTCTTATCCTCAGGAGTCAACCCTATTTCGTCACCGCACACATGAGAGAGGATGCATGTTCGCAAAAAAAGCACATTTTTGTCATCTTATATCCCATTTATGAGGACTCCAACCCATACCCATACCCAAACTTGTCAGTTGTTAGCCTGTTACATGCACCAACATGCTGCACTTGCACGCCATATCATTTATAATTTCTATAATAATGATTTGATCCATGATGGTTTTCAAGTAGCTAGTCTTTTTTCCTGGGAATTTATTGCTTAACCTTTATCAGTACATGTAAGTTGCCCACTTGATGGATCCTTATAGTTTCTATAAGTACTCAAATATATTTGGTTAATTCAAGTACATATTTTCTACCTGTTTCTGGTGAGTAACTGTGGCAATGGTTGCGAAAAATGAGGGTTCTGATTCTTTGCCAGTGGGAGAAACTCCTCAGGAGATTGGGGGCTTTAACCATCTTCCCGAGCGTTACATAGTTGAAGACTCTAGTCGGTCTACTTCGGAGATGAAAGTGCTCGGTGACTGCGAAATTCCGGTTATAGATATGACCGGAATGAGCGACGGTTCTCGCCGAGCTGCCATCGTTGAGGAGATTTCAAGTGTTTGTAAAGCTGGTGGCTTCTTTCAAGTAGGTTGCATTAATTAGTAGGCATATTCGTTTATTTTGCTTGCTCTATTTCATATTTTTTATTTACTATGTATAATACCAACATTCGTAAATTCTGTTTTTCTTAACTTTGGTGAAGAAACCAAATAAAGCAAACATTAAACGTATCTAGAGGGCTTGTCATTTTTCTAATTTTAAAGCATAAGATATTTTAATTTGGACAGAAATATGCATGATCTGATTTTTCCTTACTTTGAAAATAAACAGTTCATTACAATTTTTAAGAAATGGATTAATATTGTTTTTGTATGTTTGATATTTTGGGAGATTGTCAACCATGGGATTCCAGAGTCGGTTCTGGAAGGAGCTCTTTCCATCGCTAAGGAGTTCTTCAATTTGCCGACCGGCGAGAAGATGAAGCTCATGTCTGCTGATGCTGATACTACGGTTAGATACTGCAGCAGCATCAAGGACGGAATCGACGGGAATCAACTGTGGAGGGCGTTTCTTAAACACTACGCAAATCCGCTCGATAAGTATCTTCTTCTTTGGCCTCAAAATCCCCCTGATTACAGGTATTAATGCTGCTCCTTATTAATATTATACAGATTCTGGATCGTCGTTAATTTGGACCAAACCCTTGAACTAAACTAAAGTAAACATTGTAATATTTTTTTTATACATAAATTATATCCTAATTCTGAGTGCACCTTAATTAATTTTCATATTCCTTGCATACTACATATATCTACAAATATAATAGTGTTCGGATCTAATATAAATTTATTTCACTTCTACAAAAAAAATATAAATTTATTTCACAGAAATAAAATAGGAGAAATAATTGTGCCTAACAACATAACTAAACTGAAGTTTTTTTCGGCAAATTATGTTGAGCAAAATAGGAGAAAAGATTACGTTTTCATGGCCCGGAATTTCATGAAACGAAGCTTTGACTTTTAAGGACATCTAGTACAAATCCCGAAAGTTTGGATCCGCCACTAACTACGAGTTGCATGTTGTTTGACAGGAAAAAAATGGGAGAGTACGCAAAGTCGTTGCTTGAGATAAGCCTATTACTTACCGAAGCCATAACCGAGGGGCTCGGTCTCGGCCCGGACTACATCACCGAGAAAATCAAGACGGGAATGCAAGCCGTGGTGGTCAACTGCTACCCACCGTGCCCGCAGCCAGATCTATCTCTGGGCCTTCCGCCGCATTCCGACTACTCCTTCATCACCATCGTCCTGGAAAGCTCGGCGGCCCTCCAGATTCAGGACCCACGTGACCTTAAATGGAGGGACGTCCCACACATCAAGGGCGCCCTTCAAGTCAACGCCGGGGACTGCTTGGAAGTGCTCAGCAACGGGCTATGCAAAAGCGTGATTCACAAGGTTAAGGTTAACGGCGAGTCTACAAGAATTTCGGTGGCGAGTCTTCACACTGTGGAGTTGGAGGAGAAGATGGTAATTGCGCCGGATCTTGTCAGCGAGCAGCGCCCTAAGGGCTACAAAGACAGCAGTTTCAAGGAGTTTCTGGAGCACATTTCCAAAAATGACCTTTCAGATGGCAAGAACTACATGGATACCATTAGGTTCTAATATATAAGCGTTCAAGTGTTGACTAATTAATCTCTATTTACTGTGATCAAGAATATTTGGTGTGTTTTCAGTTGTGTCTGAATGAGGTTGGACTAGGTATGAATGAGGTTTTGATTAAGTTCCAACTGTTGAGCTTAATTCTTATATATTGTAAGTCATTTTCTATTTTAAGGAGGTTCTTAAAACCCTATTTGTCAAAGGTGACGTCCGTATTTACTATTATTGTACTTCAAATTATATAACTTACACTATATTTTTTTTTAAAGATAACCACCGTTGGTGGAGGGAGTTATATTGGTTTCCCCTTGCCTTTCAAATCACAGAAAAAAGAAAAGGATTACAAAATTGATGCAAACAGGTAAGGCCATAGGCACAGTGCAGCATACATAGCAACCTAAAGTAAGGAAAACTATGGTGTAGAAATGATCATAGATCAGAGACTACACAAGGCAAAAGAGCCTTCAAAAATAAAGAGCTAAAAATAACTCATTCTAGGTTACAAAAAGATAAGGAAAACTATAAAGAGGAAGAAATACTCAGTCCACTTGCTTTTCAGTAATTCAGTGAACAAACACAGAATCACTAGTCAGCCTATGGAGGAGATTCCTTCATTTTGTTTCCCTTAGTTGTTGAAAAATGTTTTGTCAGGACCAATCCAGTTTTACATTTGGGTGCAGCTGAGCCAGGATAGAACTGAGATAACAATGAGAGCTCCTGATGGGCATCAGCTTCTTCTTCAGTCACACTGCTGGAGGTTCTTGGCCTAATCATTTGCAGCCAAAATCAGTAGTATCTAGTTCTGTATGCGCAGAGATGGAATCTCTAGTTCATCAAGAACTAGAGCCCCCATTGCTTTAACAGGAAGACTTTGCAAATTGCACTCGGTACTAAGATGGAATTTTAAAACATGTTTTGCAAGTAAATCGGCCACACAATTCCACGATGAAGCAGCGAAGGTGAAGCAACTCCTTTTCTATATCTCGGACCTGGGCTAGCTTTGGCTTGTGGTTCGGGTACCGTCTTTCTCCTTCCGGGATCAAGTCATCCCCGGAAGCTGACCCAAGAGAAGGTCCCCCCGGACGAAAAGGAATCTACTCTTCCAGTCCATATGAGTGGGAAACTCCGAAAGGAGAGAACCGATGAATCCCTCAACGCTTTCGTTGCGGAACTTAAAACCAATCACCCCCTCCAAAGATGGATAGTTGAACCACATAAGGTGTTTAACAGTAACAGGAATGTTCTGAGAACGGGGCGAGAACCTCGAAAGCAACAATCAGCCGGACAGATTTTAGAGTGAGTTCATATGAAAGAAAAGGCGGTAATACTTGAGAAAAGATCGGAAAAGGTCCGACAAGGGAAACCAAAGCCCACAAGTTTCTATGGACTCGATATAAACATGAACGAAGTTTTTCGGCACCGAGTCCACAGTATCGTTAGATGACGGCAAGACGACGTCCCGTCTCCGACCGACCCGATGTGCGGAGAAGATCGGAGCCGCGCCAGCAAGCCGTCCCTGTCGGAACTCACGGCATCACATGTAGTGTCATCCATGACGGATTGGAGCGACGGAAGAAAGAAAAGAAAATATCGTCAGAAAAAGGAAGAAGGATACATGTGAAAGGGAAAAGCGCCGGCGATACTTGAAGGGAGGTGATAAATGCGAGTAATTAAGAGCAATCTTGAAAAGGCACAAAGATTTATTGGAGGGCGCAAATATGGCAGCGGAACGTCATGTCCTTTCCCAAACCCGAGGTTTCCAGAAGAAGCTGGACAGACCGGGTCTTCTCCCTCACCCGACCCGAACTTTTGGGGGGACATGATAGGTATTGGGTCCAAATACCTATCGGGCCTAATCAGTTGACAAACGGCCCAAGTGAGACTAAAGATCAAGCAAGCAGCCAGCTGGTAAAAGCCTTTATGAAGAACAAGTCCCTGATCCACAAAGCAGCACGGGCGAACAATGATGGCTTCACGGATGCACAGTCGCCACCACCTCACCACGACTGACTTTCCATTTAGTGAATGAACCGACAACGCCTTTCTCTAGCCATAGAGAACAGAGGGAATCCAGGAGATCCATGATTTAAGGACGATCAAGGCGGTCAAAGCCGGTCCATAGCGGGATCCTCAGCGACGGACCGGACAAAGGCGGTCACCGGCTTCCACGTGATCAGCTCCTGAACTCCCCATATTTAAGTATAAATAGGGGATCAAATCCAACGATGAAGGTACGCTCTGAACATCAATCTCACTCACACATTAAATCTGCTTCTAAACCTAGCTGACTAAAGGATCGGAAAGGTTCTAGTAAGGTTCAAGGGGTTGCAATTGCCACTCTGAAAAAATACTCTTTTTTATTTAGAAGTTCTAAATTTGAAATTTATAATTTTGCCCCACATGTTATTTTTTTTAAATACTACTAACCCCCAAAGGTTTGTAATTGTTTCAGAAAATTCCACCTAAAATCAAAACAAATTCCTAAATCCCAAATGAAAAACGTTCAGAATTGTATTTGGATTGAATAAACATTTATTTTGGACTAGTTTTTTTATTTTGTTTGTTTATTAGTATTTTTAAAGTATTATTGACTCTTTACCGTGGAATGAAAGACAAAAAAAATTCAATCCTAATTTTGCCACACTACTATAATAATCTTGGATCCGCCTCTGCTCCAACCCATACCCAAACGTGTCAGCTGTTAACCTATTGCATGCACCAACATGCTGCACTTGCACACCATATCATTCGATTATAATTTCTATAATAAGGGTTTTGTTCCATGAAGGTTTTCAAGTAGCTAGTCTTTTATTTTGTTTGTTTATTAGTATTTTTTAAGTATTATTAACTCTTTACCGTAGAATGAAAGACAAAAAAAAATTCAATCCTAATTTTGCCACACTGCTCTAATAATCCTGGATCCGCCTCTGCTCCAACCCATACCCAAACGTGTCAGCTGTTAGCCTGTTACATGCACCAACATGCTGCACTTGCACACCATATCATTCGATTATAATTTCTATAATAAGGTTTTGTTCCATGAAGGTTTTCAAGTAGCTAGTCTTTTATTTTGTTTGTTTGTTAGTATTTTTTAAGTATTATTGACTCTTTACCGTGGAATGAAAGACAAAAAAATGATTCAATCCTAATTTTGCCACACTGCTCTAATAATCCTGTATCCGCCTCTGCTCCAACCCATACCCAAACGTGTCAGTTGTTAGCCTGTTGCATGCACCAACATGCTGCACTTGCACACCATATCATTCGATTACAATAAGGTTTTGTTCCATGAAGGTTTTCAAGTAGCTAGTCTTTTTTCCTGGGAATTTATTGCCCTATACAATTTTTGGGTTCTTATCATCAAGAGTCAACCCTATTTCGTTACTGCACACATGAGAGAGGATGCATGCTCGCAAAAAAAACACATTTTTGTCAGCTTCTATCCCAATTATGAGGACTCTAACCCATACCTAAACTTGTTGGCTGTTAGCCCGTTGCATGCACCAACATGCTGAACTTGCACACCATATCATTTATAATTTCTATAATAATGTTTTGATCCATGATGGTTTTCAAGTAGCTAGTCTTTTTTCTTGGGAATTTATTGCTTAACCTTTATCAGTACATGTAAGTTGCCCACTTGATGGATTCTTATAGTTTCTATAAGTACTCAAATATATTTGCTTAATTTAAGTACATATTTTCTACCTGTTTCTGGTGAGTAACTGTGGCAATGGTTGCGAAAAATGAGTGTTCTGATTCTTTCCTAGTGGGAGAAACTCCTCAGGAGATTGGGGCTTTGACCATCTTCCCGAGCGTTACATAGTTGAAAAAGTGGTCAATACTGTCAATATTATCACAGAAAGCACATTTAGATACAATATTAATGCCAAAGAAAATCAAAACATCATCAAATGGAAGCAGACAGTTAAAGAGTTTCCACATGAAAACAGAGACTTTTTTAGGAGTTCTCTTAGACCAAATCTTATCCATGGAAGAGATAGTACCTGTCTTAGGTCTCAAGGCATTGTATGCTGGGGAAAAGGTGAAATTTCCTTTGAGCTCATGTTTCCAGACAAGCTTATCATGCCTGTGGGGTGATAGTTTGATGTCCTGCAAAAAGGAAATAACATCAGTATCTAAAACAAGAAATAAGGATGGCATGTAGAAATCTCTATTAATGATGAAGTCAGCTACTGTACAGTCTAGGGGAATGTTAGTAGCATCAACAGCAATGAGATCACTTAAAACACCAGAGTCAATCCAGATGGAATTCCAGAAGCTACATAATCCATCCCCAATAAGGATTTTTGAATTACTAGCTGCAAAGTGGTCCATCTTGCAAATCCTTCTCCATGTTTGTGAAGTAACAGACAAAGGTAGTGAGGCCAGAAAAAGTGTCCATGGGACTTGTGCTTTTTGGTATTTTCTAAGCTTTTATAATAGTAGATAATGACCTAATCCCAATACCATTTTCAGGTGTAGGGTAGCATAAGTCTTTCCATTTCCTCCATTTTTTTCCTCTCAGCTTGGTCAGTATATCCCCAGAAAAAAGTAGAAACCACTTTCTCAAGATTTTTTAAAATCAATTTTGAGGATCATAAACTGCCCAAATATGCTGAGGTATAGAATAGATGCATGATTTTATTAGAGTTAATTTCCCACCAATGGATAGCCACTTGTTTTTTCCGGCTATCAAGCCTAGACTTAATCACCTCAAGTACAGGCTGGAAATGTGAACAAGGCATTCTCCCTGTGAAGATGGTACAGCCTAAATATCTAAAAGGATATTCTCCTTTCCTCATGCCTAGAATTGACTGAATTAACCTGATTGTGTGGACTGGTGCATGCTTGCTATAGAAATCTTCACTTTTTTGAAAATTGATTTTTTGACCTGTTGTTTCCTCAAAAACTACCAAAAAAAGCCTTAAGTATTGTAAGACTTGACTTGTTTGCATTTAGGAATATGATAGTATCATCTGCATAGCTTAGATGGGATATGGGAATTGCACCATCAGGGAGGTTAAAATATTGTATTTTACCAATCTGATAGACATATGCAAGTGATCTAGTAAAAGCCTCAGAAAATAAATTAAAAAGAAAATGTGAGATAGGGTCTCCCTGTTTAATCCCTCTGGTGGCATTGAAGAATCCCACTCGTTTTCCATTCACTAGAACTGAGAAGCGAACCTGTGACAAATTCTTGAGGATGTTGTGCACAAAAGAGCTATGGAAGCCAAATTTCAATAGAACTGAGGAAATTCCAATTCACTCTGTTGAAAGCTTTTTGTAAATCCAGTTTCAGTATACAATTTGCACCCCTAGTTTTCCTATTGATAAATCTCATAATTTCCTTTAACTAAAGGACATTGTCAGAGATTTCTCTATTGGCAAGGAAGGCAGATTGGTGGGGAGAGATGAGTAAGGGCATGAGTGGTTTAAGTCTCCCCATCAAGATTTTTGAGAAAATCTTGTTGCTAACATTGGAGAGGCTTATTGGTTTGGTGAGGAGCTCATTTTGTTGTGGTGTGATAATTGTAGGGATTTGGCTAAGGAAATGGGAGTGGAAATGGGCTCTGTCTGTGGTTTCAGAGGAGAGGAGATTTTCATAATACGAAACAACTTTTTTCTCTATATCCAAAATATCATCAAGCCATAAGCCTTGAGAATTATGGATTTTTGAGATGCCAAGTCTGTTTTTTCTATCTTTCACTGAGTTGTGAAAGAATTCTGTATTCTCATATCACTCTTTGAGCCACTTAATTTTAGCCATTTGTTTCCAAAAGTGATTTTCTTCAGTGAGGGCTCTGTTCAGAGTGGATTTAGTCTCTTTAAGTTTGTGTAATTCCTCATCTGACTGGCTTAGATCATAAATTATTTCTTGAATTCTAAGATTCTCTTCTGCTTTGGAAACATTATCACTAATGTTGCCAAAAACCTCTTTGTTCCAAATCTTTAGAACTTTCTTAAGTCTATTCAACTTAAGGAATAATTTCACCACACCAGACTCAGAAAGTGGGGAATTCCAGCTATTCTTAATATCCTCCATAAAGTTATGCCTTTTGAACCAGGTATTAAGAAACCTAAAGGGCCTGGGAGAAGTAGGGATAGCACTTCCAACAGAAAGTAAGAGGGGGCTATGGTCTGAGGTTTCTTTGTTGAGAACTAAGATAGAGGATGTAGGAAACTATAATTTACACAATAAAAGATCAATAATAGATAAAAATAAGACCTTTGTGACTTGTGAGAATGTATATATATATTTTTTAAATTATTTTTTAAAACTACTTATGCATAATTGAAAACAAATCAAATGGTATATTTTTATAAGATATATATGTTGAGTTTTTGCCAAAATAACCTTATTTCTGAAACTAATTCCCAAAATAACACTCTTTCGAAACTAATTCCCTAACTAATACTCCTATATATATGCAGGAGCTATATAATAAATTACAAAATCTTTTTGACCAAAATATAATTAGTATTACACCAATAAATTTTCATAGATTCCAATTAGGCCCACAAATTTGATTATTACTATTACACCCATAACTCAATACGTACTTGATTAGGGTATGGACAGAATCAAAGCTAATTTTAAAACATCAAAAAACTCTAACATCATTAACTACAAAATCGTCAAATCTAATTTTGAAAACACAACCAAGAACCTTTCTTGAGCAGTATTTTGGAGTCATGATCAATTCATGTTGCATCTGCAGGTTCTTGCAGATGAAAAATCCAGATCAATATGATATTTTTGCAGTCATTTTCTGACGACATAAACATATAGACACATGCCATATAGGAAAGAATAAGTCTTGGAAGTGACCGTCACTATATAGTGACCAGGGTCTCAACTGCAAATAAAAAGGTGCGGCTCCTTGTTTACAATTTTCTGAAACTTCACTCACGCGCGGGCGCGTAGATATGGTAAAATTTTTATAAACCCCCAATCCTGAGTCGCGATTCACTTTTTTCAGTTTCATTGTTTCTATCGCTCTCGTTTACAATCGCTCTCGTTTTCGTTATCGCACCTCATCGATGTTGATTTTGTGGCAGTAAGAACCGGTGAATCGCGGTATTTGGCGTTGAATCGCCGGCCGACAAGATCGCGTGTGGAGATTGTTGCTCAGTTCGCGTCAGCCACCGACTATCAGAGAAGCTTCAGATTTAGTCGGAGGAGGAGGGGACGGTGACGGCGACGGCTTCGACTTCAAATTTCATCGGAGGAGGAGCTCCGATCGGTGGTTTTTGATCTTCAATCAGGCGAGGTTAGCGTTTTCCCTGTTATTCAATCGCTTGGATATATTAGTTAATTTTATTTCCGGTTAATTTGATTCTCTGTTTGCATTATATCATTCCTTTCAATTTTCTTATTGGTGAATGATTTTGTGTAGTAGTGTATATGCAGTGTATGAGTGAGTGTTCTTAGAACGCAGTTGATTAGCCAAATTGTGGTGTTTTTTTAAAAGGTTAGCCTTATAGCCTGAAAGGTTGTTGTGTAATGCTGAAACATGCTACTGAGTGGTTCGAATTGATTCATTTATGTTATCCTGCCTGATTTGTTGTTGTTTTTGTCTATTCGAAAGGCTGTCTCTGATTTATATATGTACTTTCTCTTTTTTTTATAAAAAAGGTTGATGTTTAACGATGGAAGCTTGACATTTAGGAGTGAAAGATTGTGTGCTTTCAATGTGTGTGTGTTGTTCTATAAAACCTAACTGTTTTAGCATAAACTACCCAGAAACAAGTGCAAAACTGTCTCCTAGTTTGTGTGGTTGTGTTGTTTATATTGTTTCAAAGTATTTTGTGGATGTTTATATCTAAACAGTGTATCTTTTATTTGATCGTATGTTATTATGTAAAACCATCATGTTTTAGCATAGAAAGCCTACCTTTTATAAACAATGTTTCAAACAATATTTCGAAATGACATGGGAATTTGCTTTGGGAAGCTAACAGAAAGGTTGTCACAATGTGCTGCAGCTGGAGGTGAAGGTGATGCTGGTAAGGGAGCTCAAGGTGATGTAGGTCCAGGCGAAGAAGGGCAACATTCTGAGGAAATTGCTGACAGCCAAGAGTGGTGGGGTGAGAACATCGGCAATCTACAGAAGATAGCCGATGAAGCCTATAATGCTATTGCGATGAAGATGAAAGATGCTAATGCCTAGTTTTGATCTATGGATTGAGGGCTTGTATGATTAGGATGTTTCCATCTATGGTTTAGATTTAGAATTGTGACTATTTTTGTGTTTTTGTGTATGCTGCTTGTGATGACTGGAATGCTTATGTAGAACAAGTTTTCATGAATGCTTATGAATGGTTTTCTGTAGAAGTATCCAGGTTGTGGACTAAAAGTATCATGTTTTAGATTATAATGTCCATGTTTCCAATCCCAATGTTTTAGATTTTAATATCCATGTTTTATAAGTCCAATGTTTTAGATTATAATGTCCATGTTTTATAAGTCTAATGTTTTAATCAGCGTGTATATATCCATGTTTTAGCTTAACAACACCATCTTTTAAGTAATAAACCTATGTTTTATAGCTTATGTTTTAAGTTGGTGCTTTTTTTTTAAAGTGTTAATTTAAAAGCACCATCTCTTAACTTACATGCCTATTTACATGAACAATTTCTAGTGAAACATAAATTGAAACATGAACACTTCAAAAACCTTCCAGTAAATTCAAACTTATAAATGCATCAAAATTAAACTGTCTGAAAAGAAACATGGACACTTTATCCTGAAACATGAGCTGTTTAAGTAGAAACCTTTGCACACATACAATAAAACATAAACATTCCAGCAAACTGATCAGAGTGCATCAACTTTGGTGTCTTGTGAAGCACTCTCTTACATCAACCTCTGCCAAAACTTTAGCTAGCTCATTCTGTCTAGAACTATCAACTGTCAATAAAATAATTGAAACTTTCAGTTTTCAAAGCCAAGAATGCATTTAAATCATGACAACAACAATACCAGCATTGGAATGAAAAAAGTATGTTAAACACAATGTTTTGCAGGGGCGGGATTTGAACCCACGACCTCAAGGCTTTTGGACCTTGTGAGCTACCAAACTGCTCTACCCCGCATTATACATGTTGTAAGTCTCATGTTTCACAAGCTCAATGTTTTAACTTAAAAGCCTCATGTTGTAAGTTAAAGGTTCAAGGTTTCAGAAATAACATTTTACAAAAGCTATTAATGTTAAAGCACTATGTTATAAGCTATATGCAACATGTTACAGAACTTTCAGGTTTCAATGCCAAAGCTACATGTTATATATTATATGGATCATGTTTTAAAAGTTCACTGTTTCCACTTAAAAGTCACATGTTGTAAGTCAAAGGCTCAAGGTTTCAGAAATACCATTTTACACAAGCTATCAATGTAAAAGCACCATGTTATAAGCTATATGCAACATGTTACAGATATTGACTTCCTTTCTAAGGTTTAAGTGTAAAAGTACCATGTTATAAGTTATATGCACCATGTTACAGAACTCTTTCAGGTTTAGGTGTTAAAGCTACATGTTATAAGTTACATGCTATAACTTTTCAAATCATGCACTGCCTTTTCAGGTTTTAATCTAAAAGCACCATTTTCCAGGTTGTAGTCTAAAAGTATCATGTTTTAGATGACAATGTCCATGATTCCATTCCCAACGTTTTAGATTATACTATCCATGTTTTATAAGTCCAATGGTTTAGATTATACTATCCATGTTTTATAAGTCCAATGTTTTACTCAACGTGTATATATCCATGTTTTAGCTTAACAACACCATCTTTTAAGTAATAAACCTCATGTTTTATATTGTATGTTTTAAGTTGGTGTTTACATCCATTTTCTAATCTACAAGCATCATGTTGCAGATTGGTACAAGCTGTGCAATTAATTCTAAAAGGTGAGCTACTTAATGTAAAACAGGCATGTGATCATTAAACACAACTCACGGTTTTTACATCATGCACTGCCTTTTCAGGTTTTATTCTAAAAGCACCATTTTCTAATCTACAGGCATCATGTTTCAGATTATACTAAGGTACACTGTTTTTCCTGAAAGGTTGCAGGTTTAACCTAAAACAACAAGGTTATTATGATCATAAATCATGATCATTTAGCACGTTAGTTCAAATCATTGATAGAACATACCTCTCGATGTGACAATAGCGGTCGGGTCAGTCTTTTCTTCTTCATTCAATGGAACCTGGAGCACATAATTTGAAACGTAATTAATTGAACATCGAGGCTGAAACGTAAGGCAAGGGAACCTATCACAAGTTGAGGTTACCACTGGAAACCTAAATCGAAGATGAAGCAGCAGAATCGAAAAGCTAATTAGAACATAAAATTCAGAAATCGTACCAGAGCTTCGAGATCCATCCCAACCTTGCAAAATCAAATTTTCTGAAACAAATCGCACCGGTGCTACAAATTTGTTGATGAAATTGCTGTGATTTGGATGTGGTTTTGATGAAATCGCAGCGTCGACGGTGTTGGGATTTCGCGGAGCGGAGCGTTGCTGGATGAAATTAGGATTTCAGCAGCGTGGTATAATCCTCATTATATATGGCGCGTGTTGCCACGCACCGGGTCATCCATGGTATGGATCGACCCGCGAGATTTGGGTCCCATTCTTCCTATTTGCAGTCAAGTCCCTGGTCACTATATAGTGACGGTCACCCAGGAGATGGACTCTATAGGAAAACGTTAGAATCCTTCAACTAAGAAATTATTAAAAGTTTTGAATTTGCTTAACTGTAGCCTGAGTTCAACTAAGAAAATATGTAAACTGCCCAAATATACTGAGGTATAGAATAGATGCATGATTTTATTAGAGTTAATTTCCCACCAGTGGATAACCACTTGTTCTTCGTCAGTTTATGTCAAATGGCATTTGGCCCCCAAACTTGTTTGATTCTTGCTGCATTTGGGGGATCATAAACTGCCCAAATATGCTGAGGTATAGAATAGATGCATGATTTTATTAGAGTTAATTTCCCACTAGTGGATAGCCACTTGTTCTTCGTCAGTTTATGTCAAATGATCCCTAAATTTTTTTAATTCATGTTGCATTTGGCCCCCTAACTTGTTTGATTCATGCTGCATTTGGGGGATCATAAACTGCCCAAATATGCTGAGGTATAGAATAGATGCATGATTTTATTAGAGTTAATTTTTCACCAGTGGATAGCCGCTTGTTCTTCGTCAGTTTATGTCAAATGGTCTCTAAATTTTTGTGTTTCATGATGCATTATCCAAGAATAATTGTGAAATGTCAATTGAATTTTTTTTTTAAGAAATAGAATTAATTACCTAATGGAATATTTGGAAAATGCATTTTCTACCAATGCATTTTTTTTTGAAATATTTAAATAATCAATTTCTCTAACAAGCTTTATTTTTATTGTAATATACATTAGCCCGATTTATTTATTGAACTCTAATATCTTTAATTTCAACATCAATCACGTTCACATTTTTAGATTTTTCAGGGGTCGTTTTGACACCAAAATTCGATAGGGTGTCAAACTGGTACTTTGAAAAACGTTGGGGGCCTATATAAAATTCTCTCTAAACAAAACATCAATACCCCTATCTCTATTATTTTTGTTTAGATCGATCATTTGTATACAGTTAAATTCAATTTGGATTCAATAAGTTTACTCCAATCCAAATAAAATTTATTTCTATCCAAATTAGTTCAATTAGCCCTATCTCATGTTCTAGAAGTTTTAGTTCAATTCACTTTAGTATTCAATTAAGTTCATTTTCATTAAATTCTATTAGTCCATTCAAGAAAGCGGCTCATGTAAAATCCCCTTAAGGTAAAGCCATGCCAAAAGGAGACCAATTTCTACAAGATTGGGGGTTATTTTACGATTATTTTAATTATTTTGGTCTCTTTTTGGCATGCCTTATCGTAAGGTGCCCTTATTTGATACTTTCTCTTCATTCAAATTTAGTTCAATTAATTTCACTTTTCTTAGTTCAATTTAGTTAATCTTTATTCAGACCATTCAAATTTCGATGAATTCAATTCAGTTCAGCTCACATTTGTTCAACTTAATTCAGCTTAATTCAGTTTTGCTTCATTAAATCAATCAGAAATTAGTTAAAATTCAATCAAGGTCAATTCATATCAATCTAAAGAAACATATTTACATTTATTTAGTTCAATTTAATTCAACTTGGTTCACTAATTTAATTTAATTTGGCTAAATTCAATTTAATTAAGCTTCATATATTTTTTAGATTTTTTAATCCAATTTAGTTCAATGTCTTTGTAATCAATTCAATTAAGTTTCATCAAGTTCATTTTAAATGACAATTTTGAGCTGAATTGAACTAATTTGATTAGAAGTAAGTTTTACTTAAATTGAAGTAGAAAATGAAGATAAATTGAACTTAACCAAACACAAGTGATCTAAATAAAAATAATAGAAATATGGGTAATAGTGTCTTTACATCAATAATATTAAACTAAAATTAATTTAAACTATTCACTGACATTTGTAAAAATTATGTAAAAATTACACTCTACTTTCTAATTTTTAATGTTCCACTGTTCATAATCCCAATTTTTCTTCCATTTTAAACATGATTATAAATATCACCCAGTGGAGTATTTGTCTTAGTGTATAAGCACGGATAAATATATTAAATGAACTTATTAAATTAGAAAGATAAATAATAAATATCACCCGTAAAAAAAAAAAAAAAACTTGTTCTACTTATTACTAACGTTGACTGATTTTGTGATGCAGTAACTAATATGCAAGGCAAAAATAACTCCAGCGGCGCAGCAGCAAACATTGAAGGGCTGTCGATTGAAGGAGACGTGGATAGTGGTACCGATCAAACCACGATTTTACCGGTTCACTCAGGAGATCTGAAACCGGCCGATATACTAGACGGAGCCGGTAGAAGCAACCTGCATGATGGTTTAACGTTGCATTAACTCAAATGGCTTTCACATGCAAAGCTGTTTTTAGTCAAACTGAATACTATCTAACAAACTCTCGAGCCTCATCCCTTGGTTGATCTCCTCCCAATCATTGAAATCAACATCTTGGAGATGATACGGATCATAATAAAGCTCATCAATATTAACGTGTTCACCCTCCTCCCAGAGCTCATCAATATCAACATCAATCGGGATCATCGAGAGCGGCATCGAAATATTGCAGAAGGAGATTTTCAAACTCGTCCAACTCGCTCTCGTCCCAATCGGACCAATCAAACTCGTCAGCTTCGGCAACTTGGGAAACCTCGTCCCTCGGCCGGGTCTCCGGATGTTGGCTCTTGGCGTGTTTCATCAAATCGGTGAAATTTCCCGAGTAATCACAGCAATCCACCGAACAATTCCGAACCAACTCGTTCATTGATCTCCGGGCTGAGTCAACCACGATCCAACCCTTGATTTCACCACGGCAGAGCGGGCACCCAAATACCCGTCTTCGACCTGCTTCTTCATTGCCCACGAAACAACCAGAATCCGATGGGACGACCGAGTGAAGCTTGCAGAAGTGGGTGAAGCAATCCGAGAGCATCTCACCGTTGTCGCACATAAAGGGGTGGCACCCATTTTTGTGGGAAGAACAAATCAGAAGAATTGAATTGTGGGGATGATCCAGGCATATTGGGCATCTCGATTCTTGGCACAAATCCTCATTTCCATCTTCATAAAGATCCAACATTTTCTTGTTTTCACTGTCAATTTGGGACTTATCGCTTCTATCAGGAAACCGCGGCTTACCGTCTTTAGCCATATTCAGCACTCGCAAATGGAATTGAACTGGAAAAGCTGGGGCAATGAACTCGCAAATGGAATTGAACTGGAAAAGCTTGGGCAATGAACTCGCAAATTAGCTGTCAATCGAATGCCCGGGGACATAATTTTCATCCTCACTGTCTGATTCATAGGTAGATTCAGGCATATCAAATTCCTTTTGAAGATCAAAAGAATCAGAAGAATCAGGCACATCATCAAATTCCTCAGCTGGAACTTCAGTGTTCATATCTACAAAAATCACATTGAGTAAAGGGAAAAAAAATGTTGATTAGAAATATTTCTAGAAGAACACACATATTCCTGAAAATCATTACTACACAGAATCTTGGACAAGAATGATCTTACCTTGTTGATCAGGTGTTGCAAATTGTCTTGATTTATTGTTCCTCAAAGCTTGGTTTTTTCTGCCATTGACAACCTCATCGTCGTCCCTTGATAGTTCATCAGGTCCTGAATAAACAAAAAGTTTGCATCAAAATTTTCATTAACTGATATAACTCACTGCATTGCACAACTGCTTGAAAACCTCACTGCATTTCATACTTGCCTTATTCTCATTGTGCCCTTTTGGCTTAGATTTCAAGTCACATGCACCTGCATTTTTTTTTTTTTGCAGTAGCCAGCAGGTAACTTAATGGCAGAAGAACACTCAAAACATATTGAAATAATAAAAAATTGTAATTCCACAATCAGATCTTTTTTTTTTTGTTTTTGTTTTGGTGAAGTTTAAAGTTCAACCAAAATATGTAGGCATAGTTTTACAAAACTTCAACCAATTACCGGAACTTCTGTTCTGCCTAGGATTCTCCAAATTCAAACTAAACTAGACATAACCAATGCAAACAAAGGCTGTAGTTTCCTCTTCGAAACCCGAATACCAAGAAATTAGATACCCAAAGCAGAGAAAAGCTCCCTAATCAGATTGCAATAACAGAATAAATGAGAAGGAGCTTTATTATGCTTTTCACATAAAAAGCGAACCTGATAACCTCCAAACTTGATAACCTGATAACCTAATCATTCTTTGAAAAATCATTATAAATGCTCAACTTTAAACTAACTCATTATAAATCATTAGAAGTTTGAAATTCCACTTTTTTTTTCGTTCTCCCTCCTCTTCCACATGTCTTTTTAAGAATGACTCGAAAAGCAAAGACACACGCATTGAAGCAAAGACACATACCAAAATGGAGCTTGCGCGGGCTGTTGAATATTTTAATAAAATATATGCCGTGGAAATAGACTTAAAGAGTGTCATTAATTTTAGTTTATGAATGAATTCATCCGATAATTCTACGGTTTTATTAATGCTTCAAAATTAAGAACATTTATCCACAGACATTGGAACAATGGTCAACAATTTTGTTGAAGTCAGCAACGGGTACAAAGAAGCATGCATTAGGGCATTCCCCAAATAATGTATTCCGGAACACTCAATTTTCCCATGCCTACGATTTTTATAATGGGAAAACCATAATAATCAGATTTGCATTAGAGAATCCAGCCGAAGGTGAAACCAGTAGTTCAGGAACATGCACAGAAGTGTCAGTAAGAAGCTCAACATGAGAAGAAGCAGAACATAGAGACACCGTAGGACAGATTGATTTTCAGTATCCTAGCGCTGCATTCTCCTCAATGCATATAATCCTCATTATTTGGTATCTGAGCAAATAACAAACCAACCATTCAACTCCAGGACATAACCTAGAAATTTATCAGGGAAAAAAACATTAATTAAATGGAGACATAGCTAGGGACAGTTTTAAGCAGGCATTTGAAAACTCTACTTCCCCATTTCTTCAAAACACCATGGCTGAGGTCTTGGCAGAAGTTTCCTCCCAACTAACTGGACTGACGTTTGCACCACCTCTTCCACTTAGCTTATTTGTAACAAATGAGGTTATGGAGGTAAGACCGGCCCTTGCCCTTCGGAGCCCAAGCAACAACGGGTTCAAAACAACAGCTAGCATGACATTACCTTTACCTAGTATCAGTAACTGTGAAGAGCATAAATTTTGGTATTATACATGTAATCTCCAGATATAATAACTCTAACAGTGAAGGAGAAGCAAGAGTTAAGGGGGGAAATCGAGAGTTTACCACATGGACAACAGGTCACCGTTTCATAGAAGAAAACAGACTGTAAACAACTTCCAAAATGAAAGGAACATCTGTTATGAAACTTATGTATGCCAAGTGATTCATTTGCCTCATAACAAACCAAGTTTCAAGTCAAAAGTAATCAATAAATTAAGAGATGTAAATGTAAATTAGCTGAGTCTATGACATCGCATTCACCACATGTGTGCACACAATGCTTCCAAACTTTATGAAGTAATATCAATTTCACTTGATAGCAAGAGAAACTCAGAATAAAGTTCAAAGCATCACAGTTTATGTTTATAGATTAGTTCAATCAACTTTGAATACACACACAATATGAACATATGCAGCATTTGTTAAAAAAATCAACACATGCAACCTCTGAACATAATGGAAGAGATGTAAATTAACTGAACCAAACAGAGCACCACTTGATAGCAAGTGAAACTCAGAATGAAGTTCAAAGCATCACAGTTTCTATTTATGGCCAATCTATTTATAGCATAGTTCAATCATCTTTGCATACACACACACAAAATGAACATATGCAGCATTTGTAAAAAGAATCAACATATGCAACATCTGAACATAATGGAAGAGATGTAAATTAACTGAGTCTAAAAAATCTCATTCACCACTTGGGTACACACAATGCTTCCAAACTTTATGAAGTAATATCAATTTCTGGGAACTACTCTTTGCATAAAAAATGATGGCAAGAGAACCCAAACAGACCACTTGATAGCAACAGTAACTCAGGTTAAAGTTCAAAGCATCACAGTTTCTATTTATGGCCAATCTATTTATAGCATAATTCAATCATCTTTACACACACACACAAGAAATGAACATATGCAGTATTTGTAAAATGAATCAACACATGCAACCTCTAAACATAATGAACCAACCTCTCTATCAGCGAAAAGATACCGATGAACTACTCCTTTCTCCTTTGTGTGGACTGGAGTACCATCAGTCAATAAGAGTACTTTAGTGTACCATTTAAAACAGCCAGGACTCAAATTTTTGAGAGTGGTGCACCTGTCCTCCATACCTAGACAATGATGGGAAGGATGTGCAGTTAATACTACTTATCAAACAATCAAGGCAGATTCATTTAAGCACAATTAATAGAAACAAATGCTATTTGGCATGACATCAAACAATCATAAACCGCAGGGACTTTATAACCCTTTGTGAATGCTATATTTCTAATCAACATGGAGCCTTCTTGACCAGAGAGTGTAGAGTGTATTCCAGGTTACAAGGATCTTATTGACACAAGGATTAATAAAATTTGAACTACAGAACATCAGTGACAAAATTTCACAGAAAAGTACTTAAAAATTGCAGAACTTCAAGAGCTTTTTTCTCACTCGTTTCTAAACCAAATTGTCTCATTCTTGATTCTAAATCATAGTTTGAAATCTTGTTTTTCCAAAACTAACAAATTTATTCCAAATAGATCAGCTGTGATTTTTTTTAAAGTGAGTTCCAAACTGATGCCAGTAGAAAACTGATTTTAAAAATTGCAGAACTTTAAAACTCTTTATCTCTCTTGTTACTTAGCCGAATTGCCCCATTCTTGTTTCCCAATCAAAGATCAGAGTTCAGAAAATACACCAGTATAAACATCAGCCACAATGGAGTTACGGTTATAAAGATATGGAATTTCAAAAGTAATAGACAGCTGGCTGCCCAGAACAACACCAGTCCAGTCACAGCAGAGAGCAGACTTCAAACTCAATTATCTCTATTATTAATTATGCAAATTCAGAAATTTCAGGTTCTACACCCTAGAGCATGTAACAGGGATTTCACAGGTGCAAGAATCAACAAAATCGGATTTATGGTTAATTAATTGTGGTTTTTTAAAGTTCATATTTCTGCTGCAATACGAATGGATCTCTCCCTCATTCCTAAACCAAATTGGACGATTCTTGATTCTAATCAAAGTTCTGAATCCTGGGCTTCCAACAATACCAATTTCATCATATAAATATCTAGGGTTTGCAAGATAAAGTCTTTTAAAATTCACTGCTACACCTAACATCAAAACTGTCCCGATTTCACACATTTTCTTCCCCAATCAAATATTTTCTTAAACTATAATCCTAAAATTATAACTGATGCATGTGTGTATTACCCTCTTCATAAGATTCTTATCAAGATAGCTAAACCTATTGAAGCCAAAATCCCAAGAGTAAGGTATTACCTTTATTAACTGATGTTCTGATCTGCCACTCAATTCCTTGAATCTTCCTCCCCTGCATATATATGATAAGCCAATGAATATAAAGACAGGTTTTATAATAACAGATTATTCAAGGATGATAACAGCTTTTATATACCTGGGTAAAGATGCAAGGAGGCGATGGCTGGATGATTCGACGGGACAACACGAAGACCTCTATTTATAATCCTAAATAGGGTTAGGTAAATCGGAAGAAAGAGGACACCTGTAGGGACAGGTGGAAGATTTACAAAAGCAATTCTACGGGAAGTAGACACGTGTTCATCAGAGTGGAGAAGAGGACGTAGATTCCCGAAGAAGAAGAGAAGAAAATGTGAAAGTGGGGAGGCGGCGGAGAAGAAGAGAAGGGCGCGTTCTGGAGAAGAAGAGAAGAGCGTCGAAAATAATAATGGGGATTACAATAATAAAATAATGGTAATAACAAATAATACAAAAACCTAAAAGAATATTTAGCCATATGTTATATAAATAAACAACCTTTTAAGAAAGACAAAAAATGCATATACAAATAATACACCACATTTTACTCTTAAATGTCAATCTTTCACTATTAAACAACAACCTTTTAAGAAAGACAAAAAATGCATGTACTTATAACGTATAATCTTTCACTCTTAAATATCAATCTTTCACTATTAAATAACAACCTTTCAACGAAGGAAAAAAATGCATATACTAACATACAACCTTTCACTACTAAACATCAATCTTTCAAGATTTAAAACTTACATGTTTTATGTTAAAACAATCATGAGTTGCTAAACAACAAAAACAGAGATGTTCCTTCAAAGTAAATCAAGGCTTACCATAGAGATGTTCCTTCAAAGTACCATTATGCATGAACTCACAAGGATGCTTTTCCCATCTTCTTGGTAGTAACCAAGAAACTGTACCAGATTCCCTTTCTTTCTGATACACTAACACATGCATTAAAAATCTGAACCAAAATTAAAACAACCCCTTTCTGTCCATAAATTTAAAATAGGAGACAACATTCCACAATCAAACAACCTTTTAAAAAAGAAATGCATATAGAAATATCAAACAACCTTTCACTATTAAATGTCAACCTTGCACGGTTAAACATCAACCTTTTAAAAAAAACAAAAAGTGCATATAGAAATAGCAGATAACTTTCTCTCTAAAATGTCAACCTTCCACGGGTAAATAACAATCTTTTAAAAAACAAAAAATGCATACGAAAATAGCAGACAACCTTTTATACTTAAATGTCAACCTTCTACCACTAAATATCAACCTTTTAAAAAATAAATGCATATAGAAATATCAAACAACCTTTCACTATTAAATGTCAACCTTGCACGGTTAAACATCAACCTTTTAAAAAAGACAAAAAAGTGCATATAGAAATAGCAGATAGCTTTCTCTCTAAAATGTCAACCTTCCACGATTAAACAACAACCTTTTAAAAACACAAAAAATGCATAGGAAAATAGCAGACAACCTTTTATACTTAAATGTCAACCTTTTGCCACTAAATATCAACCCTTTAAAAAAGAAATGCATATAGAAATATCAAACAACCTTTCACTATTAAATGTCAACCTTGCACGGTTAAACATCAACCTTTTAAAAAAGACAAAAAGTGCATATAGAAATAGCAGATAGCTTTCTCCCTAAAATGTCAACCTTCCACGGTTAAACAACAACCTTTTAAAAAAACAAAAAATGCATACGAAAATAGCAGACAACCTTTTATAGTTAAATGTCAACCTTCTACCACTAAATATCAACCTTTTAAAAAATACAAAATGCACACATAGGAGACAATCTTTCCTACAGATACAGATAACAACAACTCACTAACATACATGTTTGAGCATTAAACATTCACCTTTTAAACTAACAGCCTAACGTTTTACAAAGCTACTACACAAAAATCAACAATGTTCTAAAACACTCTTTTGTACCACATACAAGGCTACTACACAAAAATAATGACAAATTAACAACAAAACAGCACCTTCGAGATTGGAAGCATCACCAGAAAGCTCCACCAGAAACTAAAAAACGGTTAGGTTAAAAAACTGCAGAAAATTGAATGATTATTAAACACAAACAGAAAAAACCAAACGATTCGGAAATCAATTTAACTAATTCAAACAATCGATCGAATAACAGAGAAAACCGACTAACCTAGCCACTTTGAAGATAAAAAACACTCGGCGAATTAAAGAATCCCCAAATTTCAGAGCGATCCCGATCTGTCGAACCGCAAAAAGCTTACGTCAACTGCGCCGGCTTGAAAATTGCGACCAATTGAAGCTGAAAAACTTCGATTGAAACGGCAAAACGCGTATTGAAATCGAGACCGATTGAAGCAAATGTTTGCGAGATTGAAAGCGCAGAAAACCCGTGCGAGCCGAAAACTGAAACTGAAAAGAGGAAAAAGGAAAAGAAAAAATGGTTTGTATAATGCAGCCGCGCGTGTATTTAATTTCCCAAAATTGCAGAAAAAGGTCTGTATCAGTATATTTGCAGAATGATCCTTGGTCACTATATAGTGACGGTCACTTCCAAGACTTATTCATAAAATAATGGGGATTACTGTAGATATGGGACGACGAAAGTACTATTCCTACAAGGATTCCCACATTTAAGTTTAGTAGATATAACTATTATACTTTTACCCTGCCAAAAATAACGTAATTTTTGCATCCTATAGAGTGAAATTTTGAATCTCTAACATTTTACTTCCTAAGTATGCCTCACTAACAAACACAAACATAATGCCAAAGTATACACCTTCTTAAGCCTTACCAGCACCAATTAAGTTTAAACAAAATACGTGTAAGATTGCATAATTTCAGTTAAGTGTGATTCATTCTAATGGGATATAAATAAAGTGTAAAAAAAGAGTCCTATCAAATATACAATAGAGGTATTTCTAAATTACTAAATATAATTAGTACACCTAAATATTTTTATTTATTTTTTGAAAATAGTACACCTAAATATTTGATATATAACTAATAATATGATTTGATAAATTTTAGATATATTTAAAATGAGGATCTTTTTTATTATTATAAATTACTCTCTAGTCTCAAGTCTCAAGTCTCAACCAAACTTTGTGAAGAAATGCTCCTCTTGTTAACACGTGATTACATAAATAAATATCTCCTCCAAACTTTGGCCGTGAAATGAAATAGCAATGTTGTTTCCTTCAAAAAAAATAAATAAAGAAAAATGCACGCGATATAATGGCAAATAAAAGATTTCCTTAAAGATTAAAAATAAATAAATAAGAATAAACCGTTATTATATATAAAAAAAAACCATGAGTGAATAATAAAGATGCGGTCCTTGTAAGACTGATGAATTGAACCTTGTCCGCCTTGTCGGTGTACATAAATATCAGACCTCTGAATTCGTTTGATAGTAATTTCACCAGCTTCTAAATCATTAACACCGCCCATTGACTGAAGCCCCGCCGTGAAATTCTGTACGCCGGAAACGCAATACCGGCTCCAGTTAGCTGGATTAATCTTCGTTCAATTTCACATTTCCACACCGCATTCCGAATCATGAATCCCGAATAGTAAGAACTCGATTTCGAATAGCCTGTTAATATAGAATTGGAATTGTTTTAGTTTCGCGCTAGATGCGTTTTACACTGTTCATTTGCAGCTGTGATCTGAATTCAAATGTTGCGCTTTACTGTAATTTACCCATTTTTAATGTATCTGTGGCTAAGTATGTTGGAAGGGATTGTTTGCGTATGAATTTTAGATGGCTATACATTCATAATTTGTTTCGTTTTAATTGCAGTGACTATTTGTTCAAACTTCTGCTGATTGGAGATTCAGGTGTTGGCAAGTCATGTCTTCTCTTGAGATTTGCGGTATGCCTCTCGTTTTCTCTGCTAGTACTCTTCATAATTTGTTGAATCAAAATTTACGAATTCTCTAATGATGATCTTAGTCAATTGTTGTTTGGCGGATAAACACATGTGAAATGATTTTAAGTTCCCGCTGAACCCTGCTTTAAAGGCAAAATCATATACTATATCACTGAGTTATCGTTCACATTTTTTGAGCTCTTATAAAATATCAAAGTTCTAATTATCCTTGGAAGATAAAGTTTTCATTTAACATGGATTGATTTTCAAAATTAATGCTTGTAGTTATTATTCTTCAAAATCTTCTTCCAGAGGATTTTGTGTATTAGATAGCTTATCCAATCTTGACATATAAATTCTACCACTCTGCTTGTTGATGGCTCACTGCTTCACTTGTGTTTGACTCTTATCCACCTTGCTGTGTGAAATCCTTTAGTTTGGTGGTGTATTTGTTTAACAATGTTTTTCTACTTTTTTCTGAGTGTATCTTGTAGTCTTGAATGCTAAATTTAAATATAGTATGATCTTTTATAAATGTGAAGTGTCCATTTGCAAAAGTAAGATTAAATTGAGTCGAGGCCTACCTCATCACTCTCTATCAGATGACAAGGCCTACCTGTCAACATGCGATTTGATCTAGTTGTGCTTAGGTAATGGTTCAAGTAGCACGTGCTTGTAACTATGCGATTAGTGAAAGTTATTAGTTGATTATGTACCAATTAGGCGCTGCCCATTTGACCTACTTATTTTAAAATTCCGAAGTTGGTGGTGTATCGCCTGCCAAATGCTGTCCAAATCTTACTTTAAGCATCTACACATGATTCATGTTTTACTGGATATTTGTACATGGACGCAAAGTTGAATTTTAAATGTCTTAGTTTATCCTTATGTCGTTGTGAAAAGACATCAACCAATGTGCCAGTAATATGTACCCTACACATATCTACCCCATGGAATAATTATTTAGTGCAGTGGCTGTGCCACTTGAGACGTTACAAGGACCATATTCTTTGTGGCAAATATGGTGATCCCATTTGCTTATTTCCACTGGCATAAGTTGGAAAAAATCCAGATACACTGTCGTTTTATTAGAGAGTAAATTGAAGTAGTAGGAGTAATCAGTTGAAAGATGATGATTTCAGGCTTTGAAGATATTCCTTTTGTCATGATGTTTATATTGTAGAATTTGTATAGTGGAGCTGATTCGTATTAACATTCTGATAACACTTATCAAACATTGTGGTGCTGTTTCTATTTGGTCTAGTTCGCATTAAGGACCATGACATGTTAAAATCTTCTGAAAGATTAATTATTTTGTTGTTTTGATTTCAATTTGTGTTGAAGTGATTAAATTAGGGGCTTGTTATTGCTGATGTTTCTTTCCTCTATTTTTGAATTTTAAGTATTAATTCGTTTTTCTCCCCTTCCTGTTTGCACCAGGATGATTCATATTTGGACAACTATATCAGCAAAATTTGTGTGGATTTTGTAAGTTCGCATAACATATGGCTAAATATTCTTTTAGGTTGTTGATAAGTGTTCACTAATATAGTTTATGACTTTGACAGAAAATACGAACTGTTGAGCAAGATGGAAAGACCATCAAAATTCAAATCGTGAGATTCTGTGATATATCTGGTCTTCACATGTGTCTATCTAAGATTTGTCTTTATTGTATTATGCACAGCTTGTGTAACTATTATGAGGCATTTTGTTGACCCTATCACAATAGTTATGCTGCAATTTGGAGGTTTCTTGGTTGGCACATATAATTGATCCATATCTTTTGGTTTGGTGGTAAAAATATTAAACCGTGCTTGTAGAGACCACAAAAGAAAGCGTATATTTGTTCAAACTTATGTCTTCTGTATTTTGAAAGTATTTTTTTTCTGCTGGTTCCAGATAGACATATTTATAACATAACTTGTGAATCCTGTTTTTACAACATTTGCTTCATTTCTGTCATTTGTGTGATATGCAGTGGGATACCGCTGGGCAAGAGCGTTTTAGAACAATCACAAGTAGCTACTAACGTGGGGCACATGGCATCATTGTATGTATTTCTGGCTTGCGTTAAGTCAAATGTTTAGCATTGGATACTCTGAGCACTTCATCCTTAATTGTCAAATTAACTTTGGCAATCATGGCAAATAGTTTATGATATCACTGACCAAGAAAGCTTCAACAATGTCAAGCAATGGTTGAATGAAATTGATCGTTATGCTAGTGAAAGTGTAAACAAGCTTTTGGTTGGTAACAAGTCTGATCTGACTGAGAACAGAGCTGTGTCCTATGATACGGCCAAGGTATATACATATTGTTTGTCTTTTTCGTGTTCTCTTTCTGAATGCTCATCCCGGTAACTCCTTTCTATTTTGGTCAAAAGGTTTTTGCCGATGAGATAGGAATTCCTTTCATGGAGACTAGTGCAAAGAGTGCCACTAATGTTGAGCAAGCTTTCATGGCCATGTCAGCTGACATCAAGACTAGGTATTCCTGATTTCTATCTTTCTTGGTTTTTAACTTTGCCTGATTAGATGAATGGTTACTCAAAAAAGTCTTCCTATGGCATTATGAATTTACACTATGCTTACTGTTATATCAACTTATCAATGCCCGTTTCTGCAGGATGGCTAGCAACCTTCTGCAAACACTTCAAGGCCCCCATCAGTGCAGTTGAAGGGGTAACCTGTGAACCAAAAAGGCGGCTGCTGCTCTTCCTAATAATATCTAGTAAATGCTGCCCAAGGCCGACGAGTTGAGGCGGTTTTATCACCACTAGGAACCTAGCCACCAGTTCTATGTTCTTATTCTTTTATATCTACCGATTAAGTAGTTTACACTATCTTTTGTTTTTTTAAAAAAAATTACAGTATCTTTGATTTCCATTTTGTATTCGCTTGCATTCTTTAAAACCTCATGTATGCTTCTGCATGTTTCTTTTCTTTCAAACCGTTGGATGTATTTGGATTTGAGTGATAATTCAAAAAAAAAAAAATAGTACGACTTGACGCATTCATTAAGTCTAGAAAAACAAACAAGAGTTCCCATGCACAAACCTTAGAGTGAAAGGTATAATCTTGAGATACAATTGTATTAATTAATCAAGAGTGCACTAGTAGTAGTTTCATTCCCAAGCAAACAAGTACGCTGGCTGTTACAGATCCAAATTTTGCCAGTCTAAGGAAATTACCATAATGATCTTAGCATGTTTTTGTACCTCTTTCAAGAAGGCTTGACGAGCAGCATCATGTTCGCTATCCATCAATGAAGCTTTCAATAGTCATGCTTCCATTTCAGTATGTTCATGCTCATGACCTTCAGACTTAGGCCCTGTTTACTAGAGCTTATTTATTGATGATACTGAATTGAACTGAACTGAACTGAACTGAAGTAAAATTGATGTATTGAAAAATGGAATCAGCATGACTGAATTAACCTGAATTTCATCAAATTACATTTCACTGAACTAAACTGAACTGATCTACAGATAAGCTCTGGCAAACAGGGCCTTAACCTAAACCAACAATAATTGCTGCAAAATCAGTAGTAAAAAAATCAAAATTTAAATATATTTAAGAGTATAGTCAATGTATCCAAATATTATAAACTTACGTCAGCAGCGAATAAGTCGACCAGATCATCAATCATCGTGCTTTGGAGTGACTCGCACCTTGAGCTTGAGAGGAGTACATTGCTCACCGGCATTGTACTTTTCTGATATATCAAGCTTCTTTACTTTTTCAAATGCTAATAACTTTAGAATTTTTTATATATTGTTCGCCAGAGGGATTGGAATCGGAATCGCCCGAGGGTTGGAAACGCTTAGAAAAATTTGTAAGAAGTAAATTCAGAGTTCAGAGTCTCGAGTCCGAGCGGAAATTTGAAGTATATCACAGTAACCACGTGCCGTTTAAAAAGTATATCTTACTTTTTCAAAATGAAACAATAAACTATAATAAACACAGAGCAATATTATAAAGAAAATACCGTATTTGTTAATTGATATTCTATCTATGATGATGATAAATAGATATTTACTTTTATATAAAATTATGCATACTAATAATTTATAACATGCAAAAGTTTCTTATTCAACTGAAAGTTATCTTATCAACGCAAAATTATGATTAAAAAATCATGATAAAACAAACGCAACATATTCAATTATGTGATGTATTTATCTCCATCATTAGTAGTTTGCATAACATTAGCTTTTCTATAAGCGGTGTTCCATCTCTTTCATCTCCGATTGATTCTTCTAGGGGTTTTCAATGCCTAAAATCACCTTTATAATCTGTTTTTTGTTGATTAACAAATTATGTTGTGTGGTTTAAAAGTAGCTAATACCAACATGAATAAACGCTATCTCAGGAGAGTTGGAGGACTCTTCAATGATAGAGAAATGACTCGTCATTCCTACATCATCCCTGGCGATCTAGTTTTGTTCAAGAAGGAGAGAGTTGTGCCGAGCGGCCATCTTTTTTTACGATGGATTATCATTCGTCCAAAATTTGTATTCAATAAGATTTACTAGTTTTCAAAAGAAAAATAAGTATTATAAGAGACACAAGTAATGACAAACACATAAAATGACTATATCATCTTACCGTAAACATCTTCACGTGCATGGTTAATGAAATAAGATAGAAATAAATCGTTTATTTTATTTGTATAGGATGTGTTTTTGATTGGAAAAACTCGTGAATGAGGCCATTAGAAAGGTAACCTCCAACATCGGTAATAAAATCATCAATATACAAATTCGCACACCCTCAAACTTCTCAAACTCTTGCAATTTCGAAAAGAATTCAAATTTTTTATAAGAGTAGAAGTATCTTTTGTACTTAAAAGATTAGTGATGAAACACTCATACATTTGACATAAAATTCATATTAATCTTCTATTAGTAATCCTTTAATACTCAGATCAACTTAACCATGATAATTTTTGGTTAAGGAAAACCAAAAATTTTCCATTACCAAAGAACCCATTGTTAATTAGGGAAAATTGTTTAAAAGAGTACTCACCTTCTCCTAAAAAAAAAATACTTACCTTATTTTAGTAATAAATTTAACAAATAGTTCTTGTTTTGCTCCGTATTCCAAACGTTTGAAGTCTAAATTTTTTACTTTTTTTAAAGGTCGGGTAATTGTTTTTTTTAGAAAAAAAGGTCGGGTAAGATTAATGCCATTAGTGGTCAATTGGAGGCGTTCGGCGGCATTTGTTACTTGTATGGTATAATCAAGCGGCAAGTCATCGCTTCACGAAACACCGCCACTGAGTCAACCGCCGGTCCGCTAAACGCCGCCGTTTCCGGGGCCGGTCTATCCACTACTCAAAACCCCCTCTCGGCTCCGGTTCAGCGAAATCGCCAATTTCTTCGCTGCCTTTGCTGTTACTAATCCGATCGAGAGAGCAATATCCAAGAGGAATTAGGGATTCCAATATTGTATGGTAATTGCTTTCAAATTGTCTTCTGCTGTTGTATTTGTTGTTTTTAAGTATTTTGTGATGCTAATTTTAGGTCATATTGTTTCGATGAATTGTTCATGCGTTTGTATTTCACCAGTGTTGTGCTATTTGTTTTAAATTGTTTACTTCACACTGATCGTTACATTGACTGTCATGTATTTTCGTGTTTTGTGCTAATATTTAAATTGAGCCGGATTTTTGTGTTAATCTGTGATGTCCAGGGAGACCATGTGTTAATTTGCGGAGGAATGTCTGATAGTTAATCTGTGGTGTCCGGGGTGGTGTGATTGAATGCCACTAGCTGACATTTACACATCTGTGAATTGTTAAACTAAGTAGTGTGACTTAGCATTATGAAAACAGTTTCCTATTTTACACTTAGTTTTAGTTATAAAAATGCTTACTATTCGAATCAGAGATTCGAAACTGTTCTGATCCACGACACGTGTAAAGTCTCTTTCCCCCAAAATCAAATTCCTCTCCTCCCCTTTCTTCATATATTAACATCCAAATGTATGCTACAATGCCTGCCAGAATTTGTAAGATTTGTTAGATATATCAATCATGTATACAAAAGTTGATACAATTATTGATCAATAAAACTATACACATTTATATGATACTGACTGGGCAATATATCTTATATTAATCATTTCCATCAAAAAATCTTATATTAATCATTCAACTTAATATCTTCTTACCTTTTAAGTTAATCATTGTACAATTGATTGTGTATTTTTTAACTTAAAAATTATACTATTTGTTTGTATAGAATTTATTACATGTTCTCATGTTCTATTATAAGTTTACATTAGAATGCACAATGTTGGAACTGAAAAAATATGAAACTATGTTTGCTGCCCTCTTGATTGCTGCTTTACTTTGATTACTTTATATTTGATCATATATAAATGCGTTGATCCATTTACAGCTGGATTAAAGCCGATTAACCTACACTATTGAGGTTTGAGGAGCTATGCTTGTCTATCCCGATATTTTGTAACAAGGATGCCTGGCATACCTCTTGTGGCTCGTCAAACCACGTAAGCTTTGTTTTGGTTTATATGCTTTGTTTATTTTTGTTCTTTATTGAGCTTTGTTTACATTATTGTTATTTTTTGTTTATTGATTACTATTTCGAAAAACCTACCAAATATTCGGTGCTTGGGTACTAAGTATTTACCCATTTTGGTTAGTTTTCTCGGGTCAGTTCTTTTTAAAACATTATCGAGTGGCATTTAAGGTACGATCTTTATGCCTAGTATGATACTATTTTGAAACCCACCGAACAAAACCTAACAAACATTGGGTGCTTGGGAACTGGGTATAAATCCATCTTGATCGATTTTCTCCGGGTTTCACTTCTTCAAATCTCGATTATCTTATTGAGTGCTTTTTAAGGTACGGATCTCCTGGGTAAACATTCAGTTCATAGGAATCGGTGTTGTTTCTTTTCTAAAACCCCTTTTTATGTTCGATTGCAAAATGTTTTGGACTTCAATGTTGGAAAGATTTCTCCGGCAGCTCTTTTTAAAGCATTAATTATCTTACTGAGTAGCATTTAAGGTACGAATCTCCTGGACAAACATTCATCTCAGAGGAATTGGTTGCTAAATTGTTATGTTGTTTCTTTTGTAAAACCACATTTTATGTTTGGTTGCAAAATGTTTTGGAGGTTAATGTAGAAAGACTTAAGGCATGAATCTCCTGGACTATCATTCATCTCATAGGAATTGGTTGCTGAATCGTTATGTTGTTTCTTTTGTAAAACCCCTTTTTAATGTTTGATTGCAAAATGTTTTGCACATCTTAGAACATTGATTATCTTATTGAGTGGCATCTAAGGTATTTCTTGACAAACATTCGTCTCATAAGGAGCGGTTGTTGAATTATCATGTTGTTTCTTTTGTAAAACCCCATTTTATGTTCGGTTGCAAATTGTTATGGAGATTAATGTAGAAAGACTTAAGGATTGAATCTCCTGGACAAACATTCATCCCATAGGTATTGGTTGCTGAATCGTTATGTTGTTTCTTTTGTAAAACCCCTTTTTAATGTTTGATTGCAAAAGCTTTTGCACATCTTAGAACATTGATTATCTTATTGAGTGGAATCTAAGGTGTTTCCTGGACTAACATTCATATCATAGGAATTGGTTGCTGAATCGTTATGTTGTTTCTTTTGTAAAACCCCTTTTTAATGTTTGATTGCAAAATGTTTTGCACATTTTAGAACATTGATTATCTTATTGGGTGGCATCTAAGGTATTTCTTGGACAAACATTCGTCTCATAAGGAGCAGCGGTTGTTGAATTGTCATGTTGTTTCTTTTGTAAAACCCCATTTTATGTTTGGTTACAAATTGTTATGGAGATTAATGTAGAAAGACTTAAGGAATGAATCTCCTCGACTAACATTCATCCCATAGGTATTGGTTGCTGAATCGTTATGTTGTTTCTTTTGTAAAACCCCTTTTTAATGTTTGATTGCAAAAGCTTTTGCACATCTTAGAACATTGATTATCTTATTGAGTGGCATCTAAGGTATTTCCTGGACTAACATTCATTTCATAGGAATTGGTTGCTAAATCGTTATGTTGTTTCTTTTGTAAAACCCCTTTTTAATGTTTGATTGCAAAATGTTTTGCACATCTTATAACATTGATTATCTTATTGAGTGGCATCTAAGGTATTTCTTGGACAAACATTCATCTCATAAGAAGCGGTTGTTGAATTGTTATGTTGTCTCTTTTGTTGAACCCCTTTTTATCTCCTGGAAATTCTTTTTAAAACATTTCTTATTGAGTGATATTTCAGATACAAGTCTCCTGGACAAACATTTATCTCATAGGAATTGATTGCTGAACTATTATGTTGTTTCTTTTGTAAAACCCCTCTTTATGTTTAATGTTTTGAAATTTGAACACTAATGTTAGACTGACTGAGTAAGGATTGACATCAATGTTGTATTCTAATTCGTGGAACAGGATTTTTCTTTGCAACTGCAGTTATTCGAGGAGGATAGAGCAGATGTGCCGCCAAGATGCTCGCGCACATATGTCTGCTGAGGAAGAAAACGCAGCAGAACAGAGCCTATCCATCTACTGCAAACCGGTAGAATTCTACAACATTCTTCAGCGGCGATCCATTGAGAATGTAAAGCACTCCTGAGAATTCCTTTTTTGCTTCCCTGTTTTGCTTTGCTGTCAGTTCTTTGATTATAGTTGTCTAGTCATATTGAAAGTGTGTTTCTTCACTAGTTCTTTGCTGAATGATTAAGTAATGTTTCTGGATAACTTGTAATTATTTTTAAACATGCCAATTGTATAAGATCAGCACCTACTATCATGGTTAGTAAGAATATGCTGTCTTATGTCATTCTCTGAAAATCTTATTTTTAACCCAAATTTCTTGCTGTTCTTATGCAGGCATTCTATCTTCAACGATGTTTGCATTACAAAATGCAGGAAAGGAACAAAAAGAGGTATAAGTCTTTCATTTGTGTGCAATTTCTCTTTCTCATATCTTCTGAGATTTAAAATGAATGTCCATTATTTGTTAGCGAGCAAGGGATTCCTAAGGATTAATGACTGAAGTGGTGTATTGATTTTCATGTGTCTTTTTTATGGAAAGAATTTCCATGCCTTTTATTTTTTTGTAGCATTCCCAGCTATTTGTTCAGATTTTGGGTGTGCCAAACTCATTTTATTGCATCATAATACTGAAATGTGTAATTTAAGTAGTTCTCTGCTAGTAAAAGCTACACATTAGTGCTGCTGTGTATGTGAAAAAAAGCCGTTAACTGGAAATCTAGAGCTAATGAATTCACATTACATGGCCTGGACCATTTTTTAGCTGAGTACTAAACCAAAACAAAGATCAAAAACAAAATCTGGAAAATTTTGAGTGTCATAGTTGAGCAGCAAGCAATTTGTGAAAAGGCTTCAGTCTTTGTGGCTCATTTTTTATGTATCTTAACTTTTATTTGTTTCCTTATTACACTTCATTTTAAGTTTTTATCTCTATATTTGACTCCCGTTGATGTGTTTGATACCACTTCTGAAGTTGGTACTAACCTACTTGGTTCACTGTTTTAGTATTTTTGCTAGCCATTAATCTGTAAATTTATTTGTTTCTCATTTTCAACTTCCAGGATACATATGACAGTTTCTTTGCCAGCAACTGTCAACTATGGTTTGCAGTCACAAAATCTATTCCCCTTGCGCATAATCATAGGAAGACAGGCTTCTAGTGATGGAATTACTGAGGTAGAAAAGGATTCATTTAATGCAGAGTATTAATTAGGTCACTCAAGATTTCTGACTTCATTACTTTGATTTCATGCAGGATTATAATTGTTATAAAAAGGGTCGTTGTTGCACATTAACCTCCTGTGCTGGAGATGAGTCGATTAGTGGGATTCGGGCAAACTTCATTCTTCCCGAGATGAATAAATTATCGACAGAGATAAGATCAGGATCTCTTGTGATTTTGTTTATTAGCTGTGGTAAGCTATTATCTTTATCATATTTGATTTCAGCATGTGAAACTCTTTACTTCCATTTCATTGTTGTTATCTTGTTTATAGCAGTGGAGCAAACCAGGGATCCAATGGATACATCCTCACTTCAATGTAAGTTGGAACCCTTTTACTTCCACCCATGAATAACAGAGTTTTATTTTATTCATTTTAATGCCAGTGCTGCTAAGGTGTTAATTTAACTGAAATTTTAGTTATAGTTTCCAGTTTTCATACAGAGCAATCATATATGTACTGATTTATAAGTGATGATGGACTTGAAGAATAGTCTTCGGTTATATCAGTTATTACTGTTACCCCCACTGGGAAAGCTCTTATTCTTGGACCTTTGTCTACATAGGGCTTCTGTAGCCTTTCTGTCCTCACTTAGGGATGAAAGAAGTTCCGATTCCCAGATGCTTAAAATAATTTTAATTATTGGTTTTGTGATGTGATAGCAAATGTGGGAGAACAGTGCATGTGGGGCATGATACCAATGGACTTGCTACACATATCCTGGAGGAAGTCTCCAAATCTGAGCTTAGGCGAGAGGGCTGAGATGCTGTCTACTGTTGACATGCGCCCATGTTTGATGAAGGTATGTTAATAACTGGATGAATGTAAGTTTTTAGTAATTTAAAGTCATAATGTTTTCACTGTTGAAATAAAAAGCAAAATATATTTAAGGTTGTGTGGGGCACTGCTGACCAGATCATTTGTGGTGGCATAGTTGATTGGCTCAGTTACCATGCTAGGAAAGCTTTTTTGTTTCTGTAAGCAGATTAACTGCGCCATTTTGTTTATCTTGAAAGGGTGTTCACTGTTCAGAGTTTACTTTTTTTATTTAAATAGTTTTCATTACTCTAGACATATAATTGCGTTGCTGCAACATGGGGATCTTTAAAGTAAAAATAAAAATCCCTTTCAATTTTACATTGAGTAATGCTCTTACTCATCCTTTTTAATGGGGAAAATTTGTAAAATTATAGATTTGCTGAAAAAGAGCAATAATTCATGCCCAGAACTTTTCATCTACGTACCTCTTCTAAGTATCGTTTAAGAACTTTTTCATGATGATCTGTGAACGATATATGATTTTTAGGCAATCTATGGTTGGACAGAATCTTTTGGGTGATGGAAATTCATTCCTTTGTTGCTGTAGTTGTTGTTTTGTTGTTTTGGTCACTACACTATCTTTAATGGTCTCTTGTAGTAAAAGACAAGAGGTGATATAAGATATTAGCTTCTTAGTTTTCTTTATTCTTTAATATTCTCATTTGGATTTTGTTTTTTTCTGGATAGGAAGAAGATAAATCTATGTCTTTTCAAACAGTCTCTGCTTCCATAGCTCAGGTAGTCATTCTTTCTGATAATTATTTGGCTGTAGAAACTTGGAAATTTTATTTTTATAATGGCCTTGGCTTGAGTAATTACTCTATTGCTTGGGTTGGTGGATACTCTGTTGCAGCAACTGCAAGTTTCAGTTTCAGCAGTAGTAGTTGGGGGCAAGGATAGATCGTCATACGATAGATATTCATACAGTAACGTCCCATCCTCATCATTGCCTAATGCTATAAGGTGAAGTTCCCCTTCTTCTGCAAAGATTTTGAATCTCTCAAATAGTGGGCATGAGGACATTTGTTTTCTTTCATTGGTTGCGTAAAGATGTTTTGAGAATATTTGTCGTATGAGCTCATGCCTGTGCTTTGATTTTTCTACGACGACATCTTCCCTTCTGAAATGCTCTCTTGTAACTTTTGGTTCGTATATTGTCATCATGCTAGCTTAAATGCCGATCGTAGCTCTGATGCTCTTTATTTCTGTACCATTTAGGTTGAGGAACGGCAATGTGGTTTTCAATTACATGTACTACAACAATAAGCTGCAGAAGAGTGAAGGTATTATTATTTTCTTTTTGTACATACTGTGGATCCTTTCAATACTGTGATGAGATGGATGAGTTACTGCTGTCCTTTCAATATCTCAAAAAAAAAATTGCATGTTAATTCTGAGATCTAGAAATGTATTGAATTGGATATCTTATTCTAATATTCATGATAAGTTGAATATTTGCACCAGCATTGTAATAAAAATCTTTTGTTTGTAGTTTTTGATGCGGATATGGACTTGCTTTCTTTATTTTGTATGATTTATATTTGCGACTATCCTTTTTTCATGAACCACTTAGTATTCTTAGTTTGTGATAGTTGGATCATTTCCTCCGTTGAGTGATTATTTTAAATAAGATGGAGATTTTATTTTACCTCTTAAGTAAGATGGATATTCAAGACATTGAGTATACCATTTGAGGTCCATCCTCTTTCTTCCTGCAGAGCAGGTTGTTCTAAGAGTAGTGCTTACCTGTGATTTATATATTTGCAGTTACTGAAGACTTTACCTGTGCTTTCTGCTTGGTAAGATGTGGAAGCTTCAAGGTAACTGCTATTCAAATATGTCAAACTAGTGTATACTGGTTTTAAAAAGCTTCTGAATGGTGAAGTATTTTAATTGGTTTCTTATTAATATTGCACTTTTTCCAGGGTATGAGATGTCACATGGTAACATGTCATGATGTTTTCAACTTTGAATTCTGGGTATGTTGACTTTAGTCTATCTTGTCCTTGTCAAGAATTGTTTCAGAATCACATAAGTCATTTTCACCAATCTCCAGGTGACTGAAGAATACCAAGCTGTAAATGTGTCTCTGAAGACAGATGTATGGAGGAATGAGGTTAGTATTATGATTAGTGCAGTGATGTGTGTGGGGTTAGAGGTCATGAGAATATAAGTGAGATAGATTTTGGTGCTTTGAATTGAGTTTCTACTCATTTGGGTGAATGTGACTGAGTTTTCTTCCATGATTTGTACAGAACATTGCAGCTGGAGTTGATCCTAAGAAGCATACTTTTTTCTTTTGGTATGCAATTCATTAAGCTCGTTGGATGTATGTTTTAAAATGGCCATGTCGTGACCTATAACAAAGTAGTGACAATGGTATGTGTATTATTCATGTGCAGTTCAAGACCAATGAAGCGCAGAAGACCAAAGGGCCTTGCTCAGAATGCAAATCATGTACATCCATTTGCCATGAATTCAAACTTGCCTCTTGAAACTGATGGTATGTATTCTGTCATAGTATACTCGTGACGAGCTAAGTTTACTCTTTTATGTGGTATTTTCTGTCATTTTAGAAAGTTGCAAAATTGTTGGATTCAAGATGGTGCTGATTGTGAACGCTACCTCATAATGTAGATTAACTCTCCAATAAATCAGTTGTAATGATGATCCATAATAGCCTGGTGAATGTAAATTATAACATATCCCAGTGTCCCCTGAAGTTTACAACATAATAATTCGAGAACGAATTTATTCAAATTAATGATAAATTAATACTGGGGAGTGGGGATATGATGTACACCCTGGATATGATTATACGCATTGCCTGGTAAGAATTAATAATTACTATCACCAAATAAAATCAATAACTGACTGATTTCCGAACTAGAAACCTCTTAGAAACGTGAAAACCATGATTCGTGATAATTCTAAAAGGTTTTAGCTTTAGAAAATAAAAAATAGCTTTATATTCCATTTCTGATTAGAATGGAGTATTTTCTTCTGTTCTTTGAGTAATTACCTATTTTCATCTTTATATGTCCAATTTAATCACATCATAGAAATATTGTTGGGTGGCCATATTCATGTGCAGTTTAATTTACTAGTGGGTTTCTGTAATTGTGAGATTAACGAGCCTTGTTCTTGGAGATAACATGGCTACATACAATACTCTATAAGTACAGCCTAATTGTCATTAGTTTGCCTTCCCACTTGCTGCCTAGGGTATAATCTTGTTGGTCAATGATATTTGCACGCGTGGATCAACATTCTATCCAAACATGCATCTTCAGTTCTGTATTACTATTATTTATGAAATAGGTTCTAGAACCTAATGCTTTGGTTCATATTTCACAGGACTGTCTCCAGCTGGTCCTTCCAATGCAGTTCCAGATAGTACACAGTCATTACCTGGAAACGTTGCTCCTCCTACCATGCTCCAATTTGCCAAAACGAGGAAGCTATCAGTTGAACGCTCTGATCCAAAAAAGTACGTGTGTATGTTATGTGTCACTAAGCATGTTTGGCATCATAATTTAACAAAATATAGTGTCAGGAGATGTAAAATTTGTAATATTTGAGAAATTTCTTGGTTTTGCTGGAGGCATATATGCATTTGTTAAGTTTAAGTTGGTTAGCTGGGTCAGAATATATCTAGGAAATAATATGTTCTCAGTCTGTTACCCAAACAAATAGCTGTAATGATCTCAATCTCATTTGGTGTGCTTGTTTCCTTTATGCCATTCTCTAGCCGTTTGCAGTTGCAGAAGAGGCAGTTTTTCCATTCACACAGAGCTCAGGTAATTCATCACTTTTTCTAGATGTGCAACAGTGGGAGTGCACTATTACTACCTACTTTCTTGCGGTGATGTGTCAACTGCACGAAACAGATCCATTCACATACCTGATGGTTCTTTTTCTCTCTATTCAGCCAATGGAATTGGAGCAAGTATTGTCTGATCGTGATAGTGAGGACGAAGTAGATGATGATGTGGCTGATTTTGAAGATCGAAGGGTATGTACAATTCACATTTATTATAGTTTATTCTTACTTGCATCTTTGTTCATTTTGAGGACTAGTAAGTATACTTGTACAAAGACTTGCACCTACAGAGTCACCATGGAACTAATGTTGATGAATCCTCGTTAATACTCTGTACTTGTTTTATCAAGCCTTCTGGTTCTGATTTTATGTTTTTATGTGGCCGTTTATATTCTATTTTCATTGCAGATGCTGGATGATTTCGTAGATGTTACAAAAGATGAAAAGGAAATAATGCATCTTTGGAACTCTTTTGTTAGAAAGCAAAGGTAAATTTCACCCTTCATTTGCACTTACATAATTTTGGCTATGCAACTTGCCTTTTTAGTTTCCAGCCCTGATATGGGTGTGGTCCAATAAGAGCTGTACTTTGCCATCCTGAAATTGTGGGGCATCCTGGATGTAATGCATCACATTAGGAAATTGTAGTTGTTCAGTGTTGGATTATTTATTTTAACTGAAGGCGGAACTTCAAGGAATTCCAGATGTGTTACTTTAATGTGCAAATATTGTAAATTTTGTCATGTCACTAGATGTTTGTGTGCTGTATTGCTTCTCCCAGTACTTAATTTTTGCTTAAGTAACCTGTGTTACAAAACTGCAGAGTGCTTGCTGATGGACACACTCCTTGGGCTTGCGAGGGTTTTACGAGGTTTCATGCAAGAGATCTTGCACAAAGGCCCGCACTTAGTTGGTAGCTAATCTATCTCTTATGTTCTCTATTCTCTTGTGCAGTTCATTTTCATTCTTCTGCCACATGATTGTCTTCTACTAAAGCAAAATTATATCTAATATTTGACGTCCCAAATCTTTGGTAACGTGATAATATGCAGACATGCATTCTTATTTAAAGCCTGGCTCTCTCTAAAAATATAGGATATCTTCCTAGTTATCTTGAGCTGGTTTAAGTAAATAAAATGTTGTATGTGCTTATTTTATAGTGACTGTGATGCTGCTTGCAGGTGTTGGAGACTTTTTATGATCAAGTTATGGAACCATGGTCTTCTTGATGCCCGGTGTATCAATACTTGCAGTAAGATTATTGAAGACTTTCAAAGACAAGATAACCAGTGAAGATGGTGATTAGCTAATTCGCCAGACTCTGGTGGGATGATTTATTTCTGAGCAGTGGAAAGATTATGCGAAGGATGTAACACAGCAATTCAAGTGAAAGCCATATCTATAGGCTCAGCATAAATTCATCAATCCTACATTAAGTTTCAGAGTCCAGATGCTATGTTGTAATGTTACATTAGCACAATGTATTCAGTTCCAGAAGTCAGAACACCTAGTTACATTTGCTTTGATGCACTATATGTTTATTTACATGGCCTTTGAGGCTCTACATTCATAATAATAATGGTCAACAATTATTAAGGAACATAACTCTTTTTTTTTGACGTACTGTCTGCATTGTTGGATTCATTATACTAATGCCACCTTTTAATAAACGTGTACCTTTTTGCAACCAAAATTTTTTTTTTCTTCAAAATTTAGAAGAATCTGAAGAAATTCAGTAGTTAGGAGCAAAATAGAAAATTGATGATACTAATCTGGGTGATGACTGATGACCAAGACTCTTCAAATGCTAATAACTACGCATCTGCATTTTTCGAATGATAACCAGGAAAATTACGCCTTCTTCCCCACGAAACCTTAACCATTTCAAATTCTGTTTCAGAGCCTATGGAACTGCTGCTGCAATCATTCAGATTAAGCATCCGCATTCTCACAACATCACATCTCCATCTCCGACTCAATTTTACGGGTCTCTCCTGCAGTCTTCAGTCGATCGACGAGCGATTGATCACGGGAGGCAAATCCATGGCCGGCTTCATTTCATTGGCTTGGCCTACAGTGTGAATTTAGCTACAAAGCTGGTCAATCTGTACAGTTTGTGCGACCGATTATCAGACGCCTACAAACTGTTCGATAGAATTTCCAACAGGAATATATTTCTCTGGAACGTTCTGATCCGCGGATATGCATGGTCCGGGCCTTACGAGGCTGCGATTTCTCTCTACTGCAAGATGTTTGATCACGGGCTGGTGCCGGATAATTTCACATTCCCTTTTATTCTGAAAGCTTGCTCTTCTCTCTCTGATGTTAGTGCAGGGATGGCTGTTCATCAGCACGTGGTGAAAACCGGGTGCGAAATGGATGTGTTTGTGGGTGCCGCCCTCATTGATATGTACGCGAAATGTGGGTTTGTTGGAAGGTCTAGATCGGTGTTTGATGAGATATTGGATAGGGATGTTGTGCTCTGGAATTCTATGCTGGCTGCTTACTCTCAGAATGGGCATGCTGAAGAGTGTTTGGTACTGAGTGGTGAAATGGGGTTTAATGGTTTAAGGCCAACTGGTGCGACAATGGTGACTGCTATATCGGCTTCTGCTGATATTGCTGCGCTTAGGAAAGGAAGGGAGCTTCATGGCTATGGTTGGAGACAGGGGTTTAAATCACATGATAAGGTGCAGACTGCTCTGGTTGATATGTATGCTAAATGTGGTTGGGTTAAAATCGCTAGGGAGCTGTTTGATCGGCTCGCGGGAAAGAGGGTTGTGTCATGGAATGCTATGATTACTGGCTATGCAATGCATGGACATGCTCATGAAGCTCTGGATTTGTTCAACAAAATGGTTGAAGACACACGTCCAGATCATATCACTTTTGTCGGGGTTCTATCGGCTTGTAATCACGGTGCAATGGTGGATGAAGGACGAAGATATTTTGAGATGATCAGAGGCTATGAAATACAACCAACTGTTCAGCATTACACCTGCCTGATCGATCTCCTCGGCCACTGTAATCGCTTGGACGAGGCTTATGGTCTTATAAAGCAGATGGAAGCTCAGGTAACCCCAGATGCAGCTGTCTGGGGTTCTCTGCTCAACTCGTGTAAGATACATAAACATTTGGAGTTGGCGGAATTGGCATTGGAGAAGCTAAGCGAGCTTGAGCCTGATGTTGCAGGGAATTATGTGATTTTGTCGAATATGTACGCACAAGCCGGAAGGTGGGAAGAGGTTGTAAAGTTAAGAAAAATCATCACGGACAAGGGATTGAAGAAAAGTACTGCTTGTAGCTGGATTGAAGTGAAGAATAAAGTTCATGCCTTTCTTTCTGGGGATACATCTCATCCTATGTACGAAGAGATATACGCAGAGTTGGATAGGATAGGAAGGCTGATGGAAATGGCTGGTTATGTTCCCAACACCGATCCTGTATTCCATGATGTTGATGATGATGAAAAGAGAAGGATGATTCTTGGCCATAGCGAAAGGCTGGCAATTGCATTTGGGCTAATAAGTACTCCACCGGGAACTAAGCTGTTGATAACCAAGAATTTGAGGGTGTGTGAGGACTGCCATGTTGCCATAAAGATCATCTCCAAGATTACCTGCAGGGAAATCACTGTTAGAGACGTCAACCGCTATCACCATTTCAAAGATGGCGTCTGTTCTTGCCGTGATTTTTGGTAAATGCAACTCGTAGGTTTTGAACTTTTGATGGTCTATGTACATTCGGGATTTTGCAGCCACCATAATGTAAGTTCATCTTGGATCTCAGGGCCTCTACATATCATATGCAATGTGTTATATTTTATTTATTCTTGTGACAATAGATTAGAATCCAACTGTTAGACTATCTAAATTGGAAATGGAAATATTCAAAATTGAGCTGAAAGGCTGCTTAAATGCATCCATGCACAAGTTGTGATCATTGTTTTTTCCCCTTTGCTTTTTATCACTGTTTGGATGAAAACGTTACATTATGCTACCCTGGCTTAATAAACCTGCACCTTACTTTTTCTTTCTGTTTTAAACAATGCGAAACAGCTAGAATCAAATTTATTTAGAAGAACATCAATACTGACAGTTCAATGTGCAGTATAAATATTTAGGGTAAATGGTTAATGGTCTGAAAGTGTTGAACTGTCCGAAGGAGTTGTCTTACTTCACTACTATCTTTTCAGTATCACCTTTTTCAAAATACTTTTGTGGACTAATTTTTAGAAGTAATACTTTCCTCATTCCATTTCAAGTTTAGAAAATAAATATGATTTTAGTATTGATGCATCATGTATGGGTGTAAATATTAATTGATTATCATTTTGAAATGATAAAATGTGAGTTGAAAATACTGGTATATTTCATGAATCTTATGATGATGCATTAGCTTCTCAATAGTCAACATGAACAACTTTACTTTTAATACGTAAACTAATCGCCAAATTGCATTGGACCAGGGAATCCAAAGCTCTCAGGACCGTTATAAAAAGACTGATGTGGAAGAAACACCTGGAACCAACTACTAGCTGTCCCTGCACTAAAATATTAGCACCGCCATGGACGGAGTTAACGCTACGACCGGCGGTTCGGCGGTTAACCAGCTGCCTAAGGCTCGGTTCTGGGACGCCATGGACATCTGCCAATGGGAAGGCGGCTGGTTCGAACCTGGTTTGGTGAAGGCCGCCATGGATTTTCAGACAAGCTTCCAAGCTCACGACGACGACGTTCTCCTCGCCACGCCGCCGAAAACCGGCACAACCTGGCTCAAAGCGCTCTGCCTCTCCATCCTCAAATCAGACGATGTCCTGGTCCAAGACAATCCTCATTTCAACATCCAGACCGTCGAAAGCATGATCTACGCCACCAAGCCCCACCCGGATCTCTACACCGCGCCTTCTCCGAGGCTCTTCCACACGCATCTGCCCTACAAAGTCCTCCCTGATTCTATCCGCGGATCCGGCTGCAAGATCGTGTACTTGACCCGGAACCCGAAAGACACCGTGGTCTCGCTCTGGCATTTCTTCAATTCCATCTTCAGGCCGGGTCAGGACCCGTACCCGCTGCAGAAGGCGGTGGACTGCTTCTGCAGCGGCGTGCATCAGTACGGCCCGTTTTTCGACCATGTTCTTGAGTTCTGGGAACAGAGCCTGGAGAATCCGACCAAGATCCTGTTCTTGAAGTACGAGGATTTGAAGAAACAGCCGGAGGTGGAGGTGAAGAAGCTTGCTGAGTTTCTGGGTAAGCCGTTTGCGGCCGAGTCTGAGGTTGGTGAGGTGCTGTGGAGGTGTAGCTTGGAGAGGCTGAGAGAGCTGGAAGTGAACAAGAAGGGTTCGATTCTGTACGGGGTGCCGAATAGCTCGTATTTCCGACGTGGGGTGGTCGGAGATTGGAAGAATTTCTTGACCCCGGAGATGGAACGGCAGATCAATGAGACGGCTCGAGCTAAATTTGACGGTTCCGGCCTTCACTTTGAGGATTGATTCATCAATGTAGTCAGAAAGTTTGAACTGTTTGTGGAGAAATGTTCACATTTCCTCAATTACCATTTTACCTTCTGTGATGTTGGAATGTCTTTTGTTTCATACTATCAACCAACAAAAGGTGTAGTATTCAGTTCAATTGTTTCAATCCAACTGTTGGATCCTAATTTTAAATTATTTCAGATCCATTTTAATTTATAAATTAGTTATTTAATAAAGGGGAAAAAATCCAATTATCATAAAGTGCACTAGATCTAGATGTATGTAAGAATTATAGTCTTACTTCAGAGTCTCGAGCTCAGCCTTTAATTTAAATCAAGGCCTACGAAACTTACATGCCATATCATATGGGATATGGCACATTAAGGCCCTGTCCATTTGGGCTGAAATTGAATTGAATCGAATTGAATTGATTTGATTGTTGTTGGATTGAATTGAATTGAATATAAAACAATTTAACATCATAAACACTAGACGGATACCACGGCAGTCGATACTCATGTGATGAACATTTTAATATACTATTTCTATTTGTTTAATTATTTCATTGACATTTTTTAAAATTCAAATATTTAGATGTACATGTGATCATCAAATTCACATCCGCGCCTCATTTGATGAATATTTGAATGAAAACGTCTCTTGTAAGGTCCACTTACGGTTAAGGGCATGTCAAAAGAGACTATTTTCTACAAGATTGGGGATTACTATATAAATTATTTTAATTATTTAGGCCATAAACATAAAGATTAATGAAATAAAGTGAAAAGTAATGCCCAAAACCTAAAAGATCAAACCAAATAAAAACATTAGACAAAAAATCTAAAAGATCAAACCAAATGATAGATCAACCCAAATAAAGGTCAAACTCAAGTGTAAAAATATCAGGCACAAACAAAAATAATTCAAATAATTGTATAATAATCTCAAATATTATAAATGTGTTATTCTTTTGTCATGCCCTTACCGTAAGGTGCACTTATATGAAATTTTCTCTATTTGAATATACTATTACTATTTGTTTAATTACTTCATTGACATTTTTTAAAATTCAAATATTTAGATGTACATGTGAGATCAAATTCACATTCGCGCCTCATTTGAGGCATATTTGAATATATTATTATAATTTGTTTATTATTTTATTGAAATTTTTGAAAATTCAAATATTTAGATTTACATGTGATTATCTAATTCACATTAGCTAAAATATTTTTTAACAAATAATAAATTAATTAATACCATAATATCATTATTTTGGATATTTGATATATATGATTGGTTTATAACTTAAATATATTGAATAAATAAAATTATATCATATAAAATAGTGTATATATTGTTTATAAAATAGTGTGCATATTTTGGTAGAAAAGTTAACCATGCATTTTGATGTTGTTTATCCCACACACAATTTAAAGAGAATTACTTAATTAAAGATGATTTAAACTTAATTAAAATGAACCACAATAAATTTAAAATAATTTGATAAAAGTATTTGAATAAATTAAATTGAATTGAACTGAATTGAATTGAATTGAATGTTGTTGAATTGAATTGATTGAATGTTGTTGAATTGAATTGTGAATAAGTTGAATTGGATAGGGCTTAAAAAGTCATGGTCCTTATAGGAAAACAAGAACACCCCAAGAGAACATTAGATTTATCACAGAGTAAGTTCCGTTACACTCAACAAGATTATAGAACATCCAGATACAATACCAACAAAATGATGAGGTTAAGTTCTTCATAAAAAAAAAAATGATGAGGTTAAGTTCAAGACAACCTAAGATTCCACTAGGTCATGGGAGATAGTTTCTATTCTGAATTGCTATTTGTATCCCAAAGTTTTACTCATATAGCCCAAAAATGTTGTTAAATGACAATAATGCCCCCTAAAAATAGTTTAAGTAATTTTTCATGAACTAAAATTTGGGGACATTTATGTTTTTTTAACAACATTTTAGGCTACATAAACAAAAATCTTGGGTTACAAATAGCAACACTCTTTCTATTCTACATGACATTGATCAATTAGGTTGAAAGTTTACATATTTTCGTTGTGTAAAGGTTCCAAGGGAAGAGGTACAAAGTGAACATAATGCAGCTCAATCTTGGACATGTACGTACTTTTTTTTTCTTTTTTTGGTTAAACCACCTATGGAAGATAGAGGGAGGCACATAGTCTATCTGATAGGGTTACCAAACAGAGAGACGCCTAAACATCGTAGAGCAAGATGGGAGGAAAGAACAATCTGTACGGAAAGGTGAAGCCCCCCAAGGTTCGCCCCCCACTCCTGAGCTGAAGAAAGCTACATGTGGATTGTGTGGCAAATATTGGGTATCGGAGGGACGTGAAGCTGTCAACGCATTCAAGCATCATGCTTCGGACACGCACTCGGGGAAACTGAACTACTCGTGTACTCGCTGCTACTCTCCCTAAATTGACGAACCCACTCAAGAGGCACACATGGATGAGTGCACTTGGAAAGGGAAAGGGAAGAATTAGGGATGAATTGGCTCCTTTGAAAATGTTTAAGAATTTGAACTTGTTTGGTAAGGGATTTAAAGGAACGGTAATTTTGTGGATGACGTTTAGACAAAAAAAAAAACAAAAAGGAAGATGGAGGAAATTGGGTGCATCTCAAACAATTTAATTTTTTTTAAAACCATCCTGTCGGATGGAGGGGATTATATTAGGCTCCCCAAATCCAATAAAAGACATTGCAAAAAAAGAAAAGCCAAAAGGCTAGTTTGGGTACATAATAAGAGCAGAGTTCTTGAAGCAAACATTTCTTCCAAAAGAATAAAGAATAGGCTACTTTCCTAAATAAACCAACTTGAAGGGTGAAGATTGCTTGATGTGGATGAGTCCATATAGCATGACCACTTCGTATCTTTGCATGACAATTGACTTGGAAATGATGCTAGAACTCCAAGAAGCACCATCGATAGCAGGAGAGACATGTAGAAAAAGAATATAACCAACCATAAGTAGCGTTCATTTAAAAAAAGAAAAATTCTTATAGTAGGGGTACCATGTTTCTCAAGTTGTATGAGTTCATTGATCTTGGGTGGAAATTGAGCAAACTTAAGAACACTAGTAAGCTCAAGTTGAAGACCGTGATTTGCAATGGCATCAACAACCATATTGCCTTGCCTCAACGTATGTGTAATAGAGGGATTGAAATCATTGGAAATCAACGTACATTAAACTTCGCAATGTACGTACTTTTATGGTTGTGTTTAAACGAATTAAATATTTTACTCAAAAGAAAAAGTGGAAACAATTATCCAATGTAATCTCTCCACTATTGTATAATTGGTCGTTTCTCAAAATTAGGCTGCAATTTAATAAATAAGATAAAATGAAAGAAAAATGATGGTTTTTGTGCTCAGTTTTAGAGCTTCTAAAGTTTCACAAAATATTCTCAAATGGTGCTTAACTTATATCAAAATATTCCTAATTTGTTAACTTTTTAAATATAATAAGACTTAGTAAAGTTAAATTACCAACCATCGTTACCAACATTAAAAATCGTCATTTTAACAACTTTTGAGGTCAATTTAATTTATTTATTTTTACAAATATTTTCTTAATTGCTATGATAGCCTTTTCATCTAGTTATCAACCTTCACCAATTATCATACTCATGATTCCCTACTTTTGTATTACTCCCTTCATCCCTCCGATTCAACAAGGTGTCCCGAACCCGGGTAGTATGCGCATATCCGGTACTTTGATGAGCCAGCTGCCCGGTGGTGATGGTTTGGGCCTGCTCTATTGTTCGTTTCTGCGGGTGCCATTTTTGGGCGGCATGTTCCTGACGCCGCCGGCACTCAAGTGGTCTAGAACATTTGCGGCCGACGCCGGCGCTCCGACTCAGAGGATCCCGACTGCGCTCGACCCCGTCCCAAACTTGCAAAATTTGCAAGGATTGGTGTTTGTGCTTGGAGATGTGAGGGGTTTCAACCGATAGTGAAGGGACTGACTGAAGTCACTTGCCTGAATTAGCAATCCGCCGTGCCTTTGGTTCAGCGCGCCCAGATCCCAAACACCTACCCGGCGGGAATACAATTGTAACAGAGACGGTGTTGAGGCGGCAGGCGAACAATTCAATTGTTCTACTCTATGCCGGGCCTCTGGTGGTTTCGGCTCGTGGCGACCTACTGGGACGCAATGTGCCCGGTGACCAGGCTGTCCAGAACTGACCCGGTGATGCTGTCCTCGAAGATTCAACCGTGAACTTTACTTTTACTGTATTAATTTTGTAATCCAGAAATATCTGCCCCTGGCATGATATGTAGAACTATATATTTTTTAATCAATAAAGAATCTATCGGGACATGAGTTTATTCATATGCTTTTACTGTCAACTTATCGTTTAAAATCACGATAATAAAAGCTCGTCCAAAATATTTTCAAATTTTTGAAGCACAAAATTTCAAATTATTGCTACATTCTTTACCAATTTTCTAAGTTTATATTTTCAAATTTTATTTTCATGTCTACTTTTGTATTTAGACCATAATTTTTTAGACCCTATCAATCAAGATATTCTTGTAAATATATATAAATGTTACATAGTACTTATTTTTGTAAAGTAAATGTACTTATTTTCATACTCTAACAAACAAGTGAAATTGCTCACGATGCAATTCAATTAGTAGGGCTTCATTTGAAAAAGAAAGTGGTTGTTATAGAAATTTAGAAGTTTGTATTTACTCCATTTTCATTTTCCCATTAGTAGTTTTTGTCACACTTGCTGGCTGAAGGAAGGAGCAGAAGAGTCATTCTGCATGGTGGTCCAAGCTGGTCAATATGACCGTTGAATGAAGGAGCCACCGGCCTTTAAACATTTCGTGATGACTCAGTAGTTAGCCTAACAGATTAGTTAGGGATTAGCTATTACTATAAGTGGAGGAATCACGCAACATTTGGCATTCGATCACGTGATTTAATTTCCTTTTCTTCAATTTCTTTTTTTTTTGAAAAAGAACCTGCAACTTATATTAAAACAAGCTAACCACACAAAGTACATTTCCAAGAGTTTGCAGCTTGATGTTCAGCCTGCACAATATCTCTTGGAACTTTTACACAGCAAAACAATTGAAACGAAGCAACTAAACATCTGATGTCCTGGATTAAAGGATACACTGTCCAGGATCTTGGAGCTTCATCCATTATCTGCTGCTGTAGGATCTTGGAATCAGTTCTGACACAAATACTTCTTATTCCCAGACTCATTGCTTGCTGCAACCCCTTGAGACAAGCCATTGCCTCTGCATGGAGTGGTGATGAAGTTTGGAAATGCACTACTGATCTTGCTTTAATCAGATCTGTACCATGCTCTTGAATAGTCCAAGCAGCTGATGCATGCATGCTCCTTGCCCAAAATGCCCCATCAATAATCAAGATGTGTAAACCCTCCATCTGATAATGTTGATGCAGACATTGTTGATTATGCAGTTGTAAGTCTGACTGTGGCCTAACCACTTCTTCATCCAGCAGTTGTGGCTTTGAAGAATCATAAATCCACTCAGACTGAGCTTGTTGTGCTACTGCCATAGGATCCAGCAGTCTCTGTTGAAATACTTTTCCATTCCTGGCCTTCCATACTTCCCACATTAAGTGGCATGTCAGCTCTCTTATTTGATCATCTGGAGCTGTTTTCCACCACTTCCAAAACCAATCCCTAATGCTACAACTTAAACCAATGTTGAAATCTAAACCCAACATTGAAGCTCTCCACACTCTCTTAGAATGCTCACATGAAAGCATTAGATGTTCCAGATCCTCCTCTTGTTGATGACCACATCTTAAACAACCTTGATCCAACTGAATCTTCAATTTCTGTAATGCAATTTCTCTATTTTCCCCTTTGAATCGAAGCTGGTGCTTGTCAGTTTTACACTCATTTTTTCAATTAATATTTGTTGATTTTACATCAATTAAAATGATGGTAGACTACTAGACTCACTGGTAGTACTGGAATTTTGAATACAAAGTTCCGATTCAACGCACAACAAAAAGAAAGTAAACATTAAGTCATCAACTAGTCCATGGCCCGTTGGTGAGTTGTATTTGTCCTCTAATGTTTACTAATGCATAGTCACTAGTGCAGAAGCTTTACTAATGTTTACTAGCTTGATTAAAAGCTTTCAATGGAAGGCTGTTCGTTGAAAAATTCAAGAAAACGATGTGCAACAATATTTCCGATATCGGAAGCATGTAATTCTAGGAGCTCTATCATTAGACAACTTTTGAAATTTTTTAGAAAGCGGTCAAATCTGAACCAGCTGTCCAATGTAATAAAAGACGGCACTTTTTTAGAAACGCTGTCGAAACAAAGTAGTTTCCGATAACGGAAGCCCAGTTCCGAGATGGGAAGCAATATTCTAGTAAATAATATTTGGGTTCCGAAGTTGGAAGTAAAGAAGTTAGCGATTAACCGGAAAAACAAGCATATTTCCGATATCTAGGACCATTTCTAATATATATTTTTAGGTTCCGAATTCGGAAGTACTAATAAGTTCCCGATTCCGGTTAATGTAGTAATCAGAGCTAAATTTTGACTTTTTAAAAATTTGACCGGCGTAAATATTTTACTGTTTCGACATATTTTACGTATAATCTCATCATAGTTCCGAGATCGGAACCTTATTCTAGTACATTTTTAGGTTCCGATATCGGAAGTGAATATAATTTCCCAATGGGGTGGTCTCTGGAGCGACCGTCTACATATGTAGACCAAGGACTAAGTTAAAAATAGGGTAATATATCAAAAACAAGGAAGGACCAATTTGCAATTTTTCAAAAATTAAAAAAAAATCACGCGCTACAGTAATTTCGCGCGTGTACAGTGCTTGCTACAGTACCGCTACAGTACTTTTGCTACAGTACATGAGAGATTTAACTCAAAACCTGAAGTTTGCTACATGAGAGATTTAACTCACAACCTGAAGTTTGCTACAGTAACATGAGGATTTAACCCAAAACCTGAAGTTTGCTACATGAGGGGTTTAATCCAAAACCTGAAATTTGCTACAGTAACATGAGGGATTTAACCCACAACCTGAAGTTTGCTACAATAACATGAGGATTTAACCCAAAACCTGAAGTTGTTACAGTAACATGAGGGATTTAATCCAAAACCTGAAGTTTGCTACATGAGGGGTTTAACTCAAAACCTGGAGTTTGCTACAGTAACATGAGGGATTTAACCCAAAACTTGAAGTTTGCTACATGAGTGATTTAACCCAAAAGATGAAGTTTACTACAGTAACATGAGGAATTTAACCCAAAACCTCAAGTTTATTATAGTCACATGAGGGATTTAACCTAAAACTTGAACTTGTAATTTAGAAGATGATCATTATAACATAAAAACATGGGGAATTTAAACCAAAACCTAGAAGATTTTTATTATTACCCAAAAGGTGATCATTATAACATAAAACATGTGGAATTTAAATCAAAATGTGTCACTTAAAACATTGAGGTTATAACTTAAAACATGAGGAGTTTAAAGCAAAACCTGAGAGATAGTTAATCATATAAAAATTGGTAGAGTATCAATCATCTAAAAACCTAAAAGATGTAATTTATAAAATAAAACATGATCAATTTAAAACAAAATCTGATTTTTTTTGCAAAAAAAAAAAAAAAAAAAAACACTGTAGCAGTACTATTCACATACTGTTCATATGTCACTGTTCACGCGCGAAATTACTGTAGCGCGTGAAATTTCTAAATTTTTAAAAATTGCAAATTAGTCCCTCCTTGTTTTTGAAATATTAGACTATTTACAATTTAACCCGGTCTACATATGTAGACGGTCGCTTCCAAGACTTTGCCTTTCCCAATCCCTATTAGTTCCGGATTCGGAACTAAATTATTATTTTTTGAAAATACGTTAACCTAAAATACATGACTATATTTTTTCGGAAACCTAGCAGAAAAGGGATACTCAATTTTAAAGGGCCGAATCAGAAGACTATATAAATAAAGGGGCAATACCTGTATATTTAGGAACGGGTAATCACTTGTGAATGCCATAAAAATTTGTATTTGTGAAGAAGGAATTGGTGTGTTCGAAGATTCGTGATCCATCTACAACGAACAGAACAAAACAACGAACAATTCAAGGTTATTAGAGCATCCACAATGGTGCTGCTTAAGTGCACTTTTCTTAATAAGGAGCACTCCTTAATTAAGAAGGTCCATTGTGGAGTTTTAAGAACAACTCCTTATTTAGGGAGTGATTACCTATTTTATTGTGCTTGACTAGCCAATAAAAACTACTCTTGCCATTGAGTATTTTTTTAATTCTAAGTTTTAAAAAAAAATAATGAAAAGAAATGCTTCTTAAGTATTGTTCCATTGTTAGTGTTGGATTTTTCCTTAGTTTTGCTCAAAATTGATTATGTGGCACTTAAGAAGTGCACTTTATCTTCAAACCATTTTAGATGCTCTTACTTGCTTACGAGATATTGAATACATGAACTATCATATTTTACAAGATTATTTGGGGCTTTTTATGTGAATTCATCGATTGAGTAATTTAATTGATATGATTGAAATATATTGTGATTTACATTGCAGGAGTATGAACTTGGATCGTGTTCGTATTGTTGGATCGAACATTCGAACATCTACTGAATATAGGGAGTTGATCGAATATTTCATTGAAGTTGCTTCTAATTATGCGAGAATGAAGAATATGTCGATGATGCGATGTCCATGTAAGGATTGTAGGAATGATGTGTAATCTGGGGGAGCGGGGATTACGCTCACATTTGATTATAAGGGGATTTGAGACTTCATATACCAAGTGGATATGGCATGGGGAAAACGTAGATGTATGTGATGAATTCAATGATGAATGTCATGAATATTATTAATAAATAGAATTCATACGAGATATCGGAACTAGGAGTATAAATAAACTGAACCGTTCGTGAACAACTCGGTCAAAGTTCGTGTTCGAACTCGATTTGACCAGTTCGAAATCGAACTCGAGCTCGTTAGTTAATAAATGAGTTCGAACTAGAGATCATAACTCGATAGGCTCGTTGAACAGCTCGAGAATAATTTATAGGTACTATATTCAGATTTATAAAAATATTTTACATGTCTTAAAGAAGGTAATAATATGGTTATTAATTTTGGTTCTTTTCATTTATTTATTTTAGTCTTTTTTATATTAAAAAAAACTAAGAGAATACATTTTGAATAAGAAATGGATAAGATATGACGTTATGAAGATTGAAGAAAGAAGAAAGGGAAGGGAGGAAAACTTGAATCCCACATCGGTGGCAAGAGAAAGGGAGAAATATTCTCTAAGTTATAAATTGATCTCATTTCCTAACCATTCTTAGTCCAAATTGCTTTGGTGGATTTCCATGTGCAAAGCAATATTTAAATGTTTGGGCTCGAATTGGGCTTCTAAAAATTAATAACAAATAGAATTCATACTCGACATTGTAACATTAAATATATCGAAACAGTCATAGAATCCGGAACAAACGCTTCTAGAATCTGGAAAACGGTAAAAAAAACCAACAAGTAGAATTGGATTTCCTAATTCGGAACAATACTCATTAACCATAATGGAACCTAGAATAAGTAAACTATGCAAAATCAAATATGGACTCGTATTCATAAACCTAATGGCCGGATAATTTTATTCCGGCGACAAATCAACGGAAAATACTAACTTCCGAACACGGAACTAATGTAGAGTAAATCCCAGAATCTTAACTTCCGCCACCAGAAATAAATGGAAAGCGGTTGGAAAATAAACAATGGATAACGTTTGAAAAAGACTTTGATTATCTCATTGGACGTCTCCTAATTAAACGCTGTCTAAAGAAATACAATGGACGGCTCAGCCACCTACGACTCCTCCAAAATGTCTTCTATCGCCCAAATAACAGCCGTTAATCCTATGCTCTCCCACTAGTGAGTATTTAGTCCTCTAATTTTTTTTGAAATAATTTAGTTCTCTAATGTTTACTGATACTTAATTGTTTTTGGAAAATTATGAGTACGTAAAATTATAGTCCATTTTTCGGCGAACAAAACAAAAGTAGGATGGTCCATTTACCATTTACCATTTACCATTTACCATTTTATTCATATTTTGTTACTATACGCAGCTTATTAGTTATTACTTATCAAACCATAACTACCTTTCGTCGGTCATAAAACTGACTTCGATAACTACCCTACATTCTTGTGGTGTCCATTTCATGTTTAACTATTTTTTTACAATTTTTATTTTTTTTAATTTAGATATCAAGTATTATAAGTTAATATATTTTAACGCGTATGATTTATTATTCTTTAATTTAGAATATCATTTATGTTTTATCCTATTATTTTTGAAAATTCACACACCAAATTTAACTCTTGAAATTATACTTATAGGACCCGTTGACCTATGATCACCTATTAAAATGATCAAATTGGAAAAATATGCGTACATATGATATTTAATTAGAGTATTAAGTAACGTAAAAGATCAAATTGGCTTACATTGGGATAATATGTAAACGTGCATTTTTATTCAAAGCCTGGCTCTCTAAAAATATAGGAATCTTCCTAGTTATCTTGTGTTGGTTAGAATAATTTATGGAAAATTCCAAATAAGAATGTAATAAGAAACTAAATTTCTACTTAGGGCATAAAAGTTTCATAATTCCTATTATACAAATTTTCATTTGACATCTGTCTCTATAGAGACCAATTATTATAAGAGACCGTTATCTGTTGAAGTTTGTCATTGACAAACTTCAACCCCGCTGCCGTTATAAGATTTTAGGATGTTGGTGTCGCTAGAGTTCAACATGCTCACATGAACTGACTCGAGAATGAGTTTCAGTATGAATTTGTACGGAATAACACTAATGCACCAAAGATTACGAATGATCAAGGAAATTGACTGAAAGATCAAGAAAATTGAATGAAAGATCAAGACAAAACAAGAATGCTCAAGGGAACTGACTGAAAAATCAATCAAACTGACTAAAAGATCAAACAAAAACGGTAAATGCTCAATTCTTTGTCCCTTGGTTTCCACAAGGACAGGTCTCACTCAAAACTCTCTCTTCCTACTAAGAGTGTGAAATAAATTTTATTGTTTAAATAATGTTTGATTGACTATTCTATCTTTGATAGATAATCACATTACAATAATAGAATAATTAAACTTATTTTGTAACAAGAAAATATATTGAAACTAAATTCTATTCAGTTTAACTGAATTTAGTTTAGGCCCATTCCAAATTTCTAAAAACAGTCCAGTTTCATTAAACTCACTTGAATTCAATTAATTTAGTTCGTCTAAATTTGAGTCAATGAAAATTAAATTACTCAAACTATATTTCCCTACGTCTAATTTTTTCAGTTCAATTCAGTTTAGTTCAGTTCAATTCATTTTAGTTTAGTTCATTTCAAATCAATCCAACCACAAATTGGCTCGTTCACACTGAAATTAATCATCCATAATTATTATTCATTTCACTCACTTCAAAAAAAACTTAGTTCAATTCTTTTTCAAAAAAAAAAAAAACTTAGTTCAATTCAATTTTGCTAAATTTAGTCTTCCTATTTTTTCAGTTTAGTTTAGTTCAACTAAAATGACCTTTGATGAGTGATGTTATAAAAATAAAATCATAGAACTAAAGTCCTAAATAATGGTTGCAAAAACAATTAAAGGTTAAAGTAGTCATTTAACTATTTAAACAATAACAAATATAATTTCACTCATTCAGTAGAAATTATGAAAGTTCTATGATTTACACCGTAACTAGGAATTTAACTTCTTATTACGCCTTTAATAAGAATTTTATAATGTATGTCAGTATCATTTTAACAAATGTCATACTGACAAGAAAACCCTAAACAAAAGGGTTTCTAGAATCATAAAAACAGAGATTGTAATGAATCTTGGAGCAATATCAACCTGAAAATTACTTTCTCCCGCTCAGAAATTTAGTGAATCTTGTCATGAAGCGGTTCGGTCCCGTAAGGCGAACCAGTTCCTTCATCTTCTCTTCATATTCATGGATTTCCCTCATCTCTTCCTTAGCATCCAACCATTCATAAGCTTTCCTCACTGCAACTTAAACCTTGCCCTTTTTAGCAGAAGACAACGCGTTGTTGCTTATTCTTTCCCTCGTCTTGCAAATGCATGCCAAACAGTCATGTCTTACTTAACTCTTCCTTATGAGCAATTCATCCTCCTCCTTAAACTTGTTAGCTTCTGCTATCATCATCTCAGTTTCAGGCTTTGTTAATGTCCCATGATGAAAAGTTGCGCTGTTTTCACTGCCTGTAACTCTGTCCTTCGCAGTGACTTTCAGAAGGCCGTTGGCTTCCAATTCAAAGGTTTCTTCGATCCTCGGGACTCCCCTAAGGGCCGATTGAATACTTACCCAACAATCTGTTGTCCCTTGTTCTTGCTCTCTCACCCTCAAACACTTGTATTTCCAGATTACTTTGGTAGTCTGCCACAGTTGTTACTTCCGAAAAAACATTAGTTGGGATTGGGGTGTTCTTTGGTATAACAACAACCATGACCCCTGCGTTATTTGCAGCACCAATAGATAATGGAGTAACCTCCACCAGGACAAGGTTTTGAATTTTAGTATTCCTCTGGTAAGCGTTATGGTTCTGCAGTTGGGACGAGTAAGCGTTGCAGAGAAGTCAATGCCTTGGAATAGAGCATCAATCTCGATCCTTGCTTCGGCCGCGCAAGAAAGTATCCTCAACTGTGGCCCGACGCTGCGATTGGTCGAAATAAGCCGGCACGGTCCCTTCACCTCGGACCCTATGTAGGCCTCAGCAATCTCCTTCATATTTGTTAGAAATCTGCTGTTTTTCCTCACCTTTGTAGGTGACACAAATCAGCTGCCTGTCCTCATGAGTACCTGATATGACCTTGAACGGCCATAGTTTGACGTCACTCTGAACAGTTTCGTCACTAAATTTTCTACCTATTAATCTCTTCGCATCTGCATGAGGATTAAATAACTATGACAATGAAATCATCCGTAGTTCGATTCATTTCAATTCAGTTCAGAAAAGGCTATAGCTATATCCTAAACTAATGAAAGACGGGATAGAATTGAAGGGTTAATTTACCAAAGACGGTGTTGACGGGGTTGAGGGCAACCTGGTTGAGAGCTGCGTCGCCGGTGAGTTTTTCGGTGTCGGTAAAAGCAACACAAGAAGGCGCGGTGCGGTTGCCTTGATTGTTTGGTATGATCTCAACCCGATCATCTTTCCAGTATCCCACGCACGAGTAGGTCGTGCCCAGGTCGATTCCGATGGCTGCCTCCATTAATGTATACTTGTTTTTGAAAGTATACTGGAAATCTTAGATTTCATTGATCAGAGGAATTCTATAAGTACTTGATTTTCCTAACTGTTTTCCTAAACTAGCTCTACCGGAATATTGTTACGTAGACTAAATCCCTGTTTGGTACTAGCTGGTGGCTGTTGGATGTTGGCTGTTTTCATTTACCTGGTTTGACCAACTGTTTAACTGCTAGCTGTTTATAAAAGTGTTTGGTAAAATTATCTTTTAGAAGCTGTTTGAGGTAAAATGACACTTAAGGGCATGATTATCATATATGAACATTTTATACATGAGAAAATCTTGGGTGAGACCTGTCCATGTGGAGACCAAGAGCATGAGAATGAGCATTTACTGTATAAAATGTTCATATATGAACATTTTATACATGAGAAAATCTTGGGTGAGACCTGTCCATGTGGAGACCAAGAGCATGAGAATGAGCATTTACTGTTTCTGCTTGATCTTTTAATCAGTTTGTTTGATCTTTCAATCAATGTCCTTGACTATTTTTGTTTTGCTTTGATTTTTCAATTAATTTGATCTTTCGTTCAATTTGCTTGATCTTTCGGTCAATTTTCTTAATCATTTCCTTGGTCAATTTCACCAACGACAAATTCAATCAAGAAAATCAGCGGGTTTAAAGCTCACCAACGACAAATTCAATCAATAGCAGTCTCATATAATCTTTGGTCTCATTTGAGACAGGTCTCAAATGAGAATTTGCCTTTATACATATTCATTACTCTTATTAGGAATTAATATTAATATATTTATTTAATTTTAATATTTTTTATAAATTATTTACTAATCATTTCATATTTCATATTTTTACTGTTATTTATTATGATGCTAGTTGGTTTATTTTCAATTGACATATATTAAAATTACTTCGTATGCGAAATATTAAAATTATTAAATTGTATAATATTCAAATAAATATACTATAAAAATAAAATATTACTCTTTTCAACAAGACAAAATTAAACTTTGATTCCTATGTATACAACTGTGGTTGATTCCTTTGTAGATTTAACAGGGAAATAGACGCAGCGGCGGCAGAATGATTGATGTGATGGGTACGTAGAATTTACGCCATTTATATAGGAATAAAAAGGTTAAAAGAGTAATTATAAAGGTAAAAAGTCATAAGCTAACAAAATACGCTGGTATCACTAACGTGTTGGTTTTGGCGGAAAGCCAAGTAAAAAAAGCCATTGAACCAAACGCTTTTTTCGTGTGAAATTGGCTGTTTGATCAAAATCAACAAACCAGTTGTAGAAACTGGTAAATAAGCTAGTAAATAAGCTACTACCAAACGGGGCAATATGTATTTTACTAGCATTTGATTTATGTTAAGATTCCGTGAGATAGCTACTCCAGTAAAGTAACTTGTTACTCAGTCAAAATTAAGTAAATCATGGCTTGCACAGTATTAGTTAGGTCTAAGTTGTTAGTAGTGGCTAGATTTTAGGATGGATAAATTTTAAATGTAGAATACTGGTAAGGTTTTAAACCTTGGATATCACACAATGATTATTTCCACAGTTAAAAGTTATTAATGGTCAAAGATGGTATGAAAAAAATTGACCAATCTAGTAGGTCATTCTTTTGGGGACGGAGGGAGCATTGAAAAATGGAATCAGCATAACTGAATTAACCTGAATTTCATCAAATTACATTTTCACTGAACTGAACTGAACTGAACTGAACTAAACTAAACTAAACTGATCTACAAATAAGCTCTGGCAAACAGGGGCATAAACCTTGTATCCTAGTCCTAAATTTATTTTGTTCTTCAAAAAATATACAACCCGAATGGAACGGTAGTGATTGAAGTTAAAATCCACAACGGAATGTATGAAAAACTCATGTCGGTGGATTTAAGTTTCCCACATCGATGTTTGTGGTGAGTTGTTAGGAGGGAAAGAGTATAAAACCACTGCCTCTAGAACCCGAAAGCTCATACCTTTCTCGGCCTTTTGGCTAAGATCAAGTGTAGTATCTGTTCTTATCAGTTTAATATCTGATATGCGGCCCATCGGGTCGCACGATATTAACTCAATTTTTTAAGGGGGAAGGCCCATCAAGGTAGCTTGCTATCTGGGCCTTCACGCGTCGCCCGAGCGTTGCACTGCTGCACGGGCCTGGCGCACCCCTCCAAATTCAGTCGAACGTTTTTACCATAATCTCGCCATCGTAACCAGCATCACCGCCGTCAATACAGTAAGGTTTGGTCCACCTTTAAACCAAATTAACTTCGCTAGGATCCTTATGTGTTGCTGCCTCTGTTTGTTTCTGACAGATGTTTTGATTGAGTTCACTTTGCCTGTATTTTAAATGCTTTGTGAGGGCTGAAAAGGGGTGGACTTTAGGTGTTTGTCGAAAATCCCAAACCAAAATTCTTGAAAGTTAAGTTTACCACAATTCTGTAATATAGTAATATACATAAATTTGTTCTTTGTTTTCTACAATTGTATTTTCTGATCAAACAGCTTTTTTTGTTAATTAGAAGATAGCTCTCTTGGATATATTGCCATGTCGTTACTTTGTGAACGTGAAAGTTACGGGGATTTTTTGAGCTAGCTTCTTATACATTTCTAGAATATAGCCCGTGAGCATTATGTTTGTTATTTGGGATTTATTTTGAAGGAAAACATATATTTAGTGTAGTTGATCTGCATTTTACATTATATCTAAATTTTGGGTTGATTTTGTGTTGCTGTGGAAGAGATGGGGTCATCAGAGAGCATACGAGCAGAAGGCTCATTTCACAAACTTCATCAAGCAGGAATTTCGCACCAGCCTGCCTGTTGTAGGCTCCTCTGCCATTCAGCAGAAGCTAAATCTTGCTCGCGATTACACTTTCCTTCTAAATAGTGTACACCATCATAAGGTAATCTTTAGCTGGCGCTTCTTCTGCATGTTTGCTATCTTTTTATCTGGCCTTTATCTTGAAATGCTAATCAATAACCCTACAAGCTAGATTAACTAGTAGAACTATTACCGAGCAATAAGTTCCCTTCCTGCTTCTCAGTGGTGTTTAGTCTGGACACTTGGAACTGAAAAGACCATTTAATTGGTTCTGTAGTTTTAATTAAAAACTTAGTCTGGATGGTTTTGTTTAATGCCATTAAATTGGAATACTGTATATGATTGTTTAAAAAAACACCTGGTTACTTATAGAGTTATTATGACTAATTGGATTTCAGTCTTTGTAATCCTGTTGATTACTATTATGTTTTCCTTGTAAAATCCGTCAGCATGTAATGTATTTTTCCTTGATTTTGTAGGACTTGCTATTTTCTTACAATATAGCCGTGGATAGATCAGAAGAGATGAAGAAAGTTTTAGGGAAATCTGCTGCTAGCGTGGGACTTCAGCTTCCTCAAGTCTATAAGCCTTAATGGTATTGCTATGATCTAACCATCTCTAAGTTTCTCTCTATTTTTTAATGCTATTCAATTATTCTGGTTCAAGAATTTGCTGAGTTTATCTGAAGAAACTGCTAATAGTGGATAGATATCATGATACACGATTTTATCAGTAGTTGAAGAAATTGTTATTTGGTCTGAAGTTGCTTTACCTTTAATGTTCTGCAATACGGAAACTTGACGGTGATGAAAATGTTGAATTTCAATAAGAATGACACCACCATACCACACTTAGAAGACCGACGCATACATTTATTCCCAAATAAATTAGCTGAACTGAAGTAGCCCTCAATTCAGTCTAATCTTTATTAATATTCCTTACGAAATCCTAAAACATACACACGGTAGCACACGGAAACGACAAAACATAGAACAAACGAGAAAACCCAACATTCAACCTTCAACTAATAATCCCATCAAAATCAACTCAAGCCATGAACACTTAGCAGCACCGACATTGCACACCGGCCGGAATATTAATGGATCAACCATGCATCTAGTGGTGGATCCCAGTGGTGGTGGTGCGCCCTCCAGTGACCTCATGCCCATACTCGGATGCTTTGTCCTTCAAGTCCTTGGCGGTGCCGGAGATCTTCTGCTTCGCCGCATCCAGATGGTCAGCCCCCGCCGGATTCTTCCCGGTGACGTAGCGGTAGATCCAGGCGAGCACGCCGATGGAAGCCACCCCGAAGCCGCCGGAGGCCAGGAACCCGGTGGAGATCAGGAACGTGGTGATCGCCGCCGGCACCAGCACCGGGCTGAAGATCACCAGCAGCGGGGTGGCGAGGGTGAGCGCAATCACGGTGGCCACCAGGGTGAGGCTGGAGAGAACCAGGAGGGACCCACCAGCGGTGACCGCCGTCACGGCCTTGACCACCTGGTACAGCTTCTGCTGCTGCTCTCCGGAAGGCTGATGCTGGTCGTGCCCCGGCTGGAGCTGCTGCTTGCCGCCGGCCAGAGACTGGTTGGTGTGAGGTTGAACCCGGGTATCCGACATTGAAATGGAGCTCCGAATTGCAGAGGATGTGAATACTACTATATTGTTTTCTGTGATTGAATGAATGAATTGTTTGGGTGGAATGTGGGTGAATTTTATAGTGAGGGAAGGGGGTGTATACGTGTTGAGAGGAGGGCATGCAGCGGCTGCATGCAGGAGAGGATGCACTGTTGGAGGACACGTTGTTGGACTGCTTTTCGTTCGGCAATTACGAAGTTGTTCCGAATATTGTTAGAGCCTTCTAGGATTCACCTGATCATCATTCACATTTTTTAAAATTTTATTATTGTTTATTATTTGGGTTGGTTGGACTTAATGTTTTTATTAGGCATGGCCTGGAGTTATGTGGAATGTTTAATCTGTGGAAATCAGTCCAGATTTCTGGATTTTAAGACTTCTGTAACTTAGCCCAAACAATAAGGCCTACTAGCAACTACTTTCACTTAGCCATCCATGTATACAGTGCACTTCCTTGAGTACATTTTTGACAAAAGAAAACCTTTATAATTTGGATCAAATTGTCTACTTATTTGAGTCTTACTAGTATTAATGTAGGAGCACAAAGCAACATTTTGGATAACCAACCTATTACATATATCTCCACTTCATTCTTTGACAAATTCTAAATTGATATTTGTCTCAATTTATCTCATTAAATAATCATTCTTAGGTAAAAATTCAGACTTGAAGGTGAGAACATTAACAATAATACACTAAATGATCGTACTTAATATGTAAAAGATCGTGTTTAATAGTGAGAAGATTAACATTTGTCTCTATTTTCAATTGGGTTTAAAACTCACTTATACGGGGAAATTTTATTGGGGTTGCCTAACCTATAAAACCAAAAATATGCCAAAATCATTCAACTTGTACAATATTTTCATAGTGCAAGATAAACAATAACTCTAAAGTTGTTTTGAAACTATCTATGTTTTCAGAAGAATTTTTTTTGAAACTATCTATTACATCGTTGTCATGTGACAATACACCAATAGCTTCTACTTCAAGTTGCTTGTTAGTGAATCGATAAACGAGACACAAATCAGGTTCAAGAAAGACATTTCTAGAGCATGGTAGTGAATCATAAATGAGACACAAATATGCCGCTGGAAAGATTTGGGACATAACAGGATCATACAATGGAAAATATATCTCTGAAATGGTGATAACATCCGTTCATGGCAACAACTCTCTTGTCTCAAGTTTTTCTTTTTTAGTGCCCTAACATATGAAAGAAATGTTAACTTTAAGCACCAATGTATAAAGTGTCCAATTTTGATCTCTAACACATTAAAAATATTTATTTTTGGCCCCAACATATAAAGTAACCAATTCTTAACCATAACATATCAGATTTGTTTATTTTAAACTACTTTTTCCGTTAAAACGTGTTAAGTATTTACAGTCATGTGAAATTAGTTGACGAAGTTCTAGGGGGTATTTTGATAAAATTAAATATTGCACATTTACAACCCACAATTTTTTAAAAGCTCACTCTATCATACCCATATTATCTTGTTGATTTCTTGACAAACTATATATGGTATAACATTGACAACTTCTTTAATTTTGTGTAAGTTAGTTAACATTTACACTAGTTTATAATAATTTGACAATTTATATATCTTAAAGGGGTTTGGTGGCTTTAAAATCTCATCATAACAGTTTTATTTTTTAACATGGAATGATCGCGGTTTGCAGATTATCATTTTCAGATTATCATTTTTATATGATGATTAATTACGGATTTACGGTTCATATAAACTTATGTCCACATGGTAATTCTTTTCCCACTTAATTTGCTAATTTTTTGTTTTTTGAATTGAAAGAGGTTCGTATTTTAGTAGTTTAACTTTACCTCAGATGGACGGTAAGGCAGTTGACAAATACTATATGTATCAACAATTTAACATGGGCCATTGAAATTATCATCGCAAGTAATCATATATTTTAATTAAGCGCAGTTAGTAAGTTAACGAATGTCAAGTTTAGCACGCCTACGAGTTTCCGGTTACATTTTGATCAAACAAAATATATAACACATAAATTAGTTGTGTAACACGAGCCACGAATACAAAATGTTATCTTACCAACCCATTATATATTCATCATATAGCAATGGAGAAATGAATTAGGTATGTCGTGGCAAATCATTCAAAACCATGTAAAAATGTATTTTAGATACGCACTCTTTATTTAATTATATCATACATTTAGATCATGTAATTGAAATATTTCCTTACTATTTAAATATGCTATATATACTTGGGGCTAATTTTCGGCCCAAATTTGAGGATATATTCAAGGTAGTCAAATAGTTGGCTCGACTCTGATTACAGGGAAGGTTCGGTCGTAGTACTTAGAGCATCTCCAATGCTATCCCTCAATATCAAAAAAATCAATTGTCATGTAAGATTGATGGTGAAAAAATGTAAAATTAATCTCCAATGCAAGCATCAATATGGGATCAATCTTATGTGGAATATGAGGTGGATTGAAAGCCTCAATTAGACCATCTATATATTGATGGTCACATTGAAGCTTTCAATTTGATTCCTTTGCATATTTAGAACTTTTTTTCCTTTTTTCATCAATTTCTAGTTGAATTTAAAATACTGATTTTAGTAGGAAAATATTTACATGATAATTGACATTCTTGCATTGGAGCATATAATTTTAAATTGAAGATCAACCAAAATTTCAATGTCTATGTCACAGTGATGCCAAATAAAAACTTGACATATGTACCCTACTTTTGATCTTGATGAACATAGCATTGGAGATGCTCTTAGTAGTAAGATTTAGGTTATTGACACAACGTGTCAATGTGCTGGATATTGAGGTGGTAAAAATGTGTAAGAAAATATAAGACAAACTGAGTATTTTAAATTGTAACTCTAAATTTTATTATATTATATTTATATAATAAGAGACTTTATTAAAGGTGAAATTGTTGACCGTAATGCTGATGCTGCTTTCTTTCATGTTTACAATCTTACTATTCAGGAGGAGATAACTCAGTCTGATGTTCGATCACTTGTACTCATCCCGGACTCATTGGCTTTTACCAAGTCCCTGTTCAATCCTAGTGGTTCTCCTGTCGTCGGCCCTAATACCGCTAACAGCTTCTGTCTGCCGCCGGGAACACCATTCGCCGCTTCCGCCATCACAACTCCGCTTTATTTGCTTCCACCACCAAGCTTTGTTGCTGCCTCCGTTCATCCTCCTCTTGATCACTCCACCATTGGTCATCATTTCTCCGATGAATAATGGAGTTCAGTTCAACGTTTGTTAAGTAATTCACATAATTTTTCTGGCAATCTGCCAGGAAAGCTTCATCTACCTTGGATCCTTGATTCCGGTGCCTCTTATCATATGACTGGAGGCAAGGATGCCCTTACGAATCTTACTCCTATACATTCTTCGGTTAATGTGTATCTGTCTGATGGATCAATTTCTTTCGCCTTTTACTCTGGCTCTTTGCGTTTTGGAGATATTGTGCTTCATAATGTTTTATATATCCCTGAAATGCGTTGCAACTTATTATCTTGCTCTAGATTGCTTGCTCCATTAAATTGTTTAGCTTTGCTAACTGAAAATCATTGCAGTTTACAAAAAATCAGCACGAGGACATTGATTGGCGTGGGAGAACAGTTTAGTGAGGTTTATTGGCTTCAGACATTGGAGGAGGATTTTCGGCCGCCAAACCGAGTTCAGCCACCTACAAGAGTCGTCTCTGCCGTTTGGTCTTCATCCTCTGCTTTATAGCATCAGCGTTTTGGTCATCCTTCTTCTACGGTGTTGTCTTCAATTCCCTTTTTACAATTAAGTAATAATACCTCTACTCCCTGCTCTATTTGTGATCGGGCAAAGCAGGCTAGGCATTCATTCCCTATAAGCTTGTCTCAAGCGAATGATTTTTTTTGATTTAGTACATTATGATGTTTGGGGGTCTTACAAAACATCTTCATCTAATGGATCATTTTATTTTTTAACTATTGTCGATGATTACTCTAGACATGTCTGGGTTCAGTTATTAGTTCATAAGTCAGATGTAGCTTCTAAATTTAAGCATTTTCGTGCTTTAGTTAGAACTCAGTTTAATCGACGAATTCGCCGGGTTCGGACTGACAATGTAACAGAGTTCTTACCTCTCCATAACTACTTTGCAGACGAAGGCATACTTCTCGACACCACTATCGTGTACACTCCTCAACAAAACGGCCGTGTTGAAAGGAAGCACAGACATTTACTCAACGTTGCTCGTGCTTTGATGTTTTAGGCCAGTTTACCTATTCGCTTTTGGGGAGAGTGCATTCATACGGCAGCTTCCCTCATCAACAGAACTCATTCACCTTTGCTTCAGAATCGTTCTCCATTTGAACTACTTTATGGAACTCCACCCACCTACTCGGAGCTTCGTGTATTTGGCTACCTTTGCTTTGCCTCTGTGCTTCCTCGTCCTCGCGACAAGTTCACCTCACGGAGTCGTTGTTGTGTCTTCTTGGGCTATACTCCTGGAAAAAGGGGTTTCATCTCTATGACTTAGAAACTGAATCTTTCTTCGACAGTCGTGATGTGGTCTTCTACGAGCATATCTTTTCTTTAGCTAAGGATTCATCTACTGCTGTTCCGGCCTCTCCACTTCCAGCTTTGTCGCCAACCCTTTACGATGATTTCAACCTACTCCCACTGCCAGCGCCGCTTTTGATCAGTCCACTGGGTCCGGATACTTCGGCCTGCCCTGTTGTTCAGAAGGGCCAGACGGGTCAGCAAGCTCGACCAACTCAGCCACCCCCGCCGGTTCAATCGCTTCCAGTTCGACCATCTCCGGTTTAGCCACCTCCGGTTCAACCACCTCCAGCTCAGCCATCTCGCTCACCGGTTCAGCAACATCCGACCTCTACTCGGGCTCCGCCACCGGTCCTGTCTTCTTCAGCTCTTTTTTTGGATCGGCAACCGAGCACTCGTGTTAAATTTTCACCATCTTGGATGAAAGACTACGTCATCACTACTTATAAACCCCCCCATGCTACTTCATCTACAGTGCCTTCTCTGTCTTCAGGTATTCAATACCCTATTTCTGATTTCGTAAATTACGATGATTTTTCTGCTTCGCATTCTAGATTTTTGTATGCGGTAACTTCTAGTGCAGATCCTACTACATACTTTGAGGTTTCTAAGCATGATCATTAGCGTGCTGTTATGTCTGAAGAACTCAGTGCGCTCGAATGGAATTATTCTTGGACTATGTCCTCTCTTCCTCCCAGCAAGAAGGCTATTAGAAGTAAATGGGTTTTCCGCACAAAGTTCAAGTATGATGGATCCATTGAGTGTCATAAAGTGCGTCTGGTTGTTCTAGGTAACCATCACATTGAGGGAACTGACTTCACGGAAACATTCAGTTCGTTTGTTTCTTACTGTTGCCGTCATTCATGGTTGGGAACTTCATCAGATGGACGTTCACAACGCTTTTCTCCATTGTGACCTACATGAAGAGGTCTACATGCGTCCGCCTCCTGGTTATGGTTCTTCTCCTGGACTGGTTTGTAAGCTTCAGAAATCCCTATATGGTTTACGACAGGCGCCTCGTAACTAGTTTGCAAAGATGTCTACTTCCTTGTTGGCTTTCGGTTTCGTCCAAAGCAAGGCCGAGTACTCCCTTTTCTCGTATATTCGGGGTTCGATTTCCATGCATATCTTACTTTATGTTGACGATCTGGTCATTTCTTCCAGCTCCCCTACTCTCATTGCCAGCCTTAAGGAATATTTGGGCTCGTGTTTTCACGTGAAGGATCTTGGTCCCTTGAAGTACTTTCTTGGGATTGAGGTGGCTCGCAGACCAGATGGGATGTTTCTGTGTCAACGGAAATATGCCCTAGATATTTTTTCTGATGCTGGACTTTCAGCCAGCAAGCCGGTTGACTTTCCGATTGAGCCACAACATGACCTTGCACGTGTGAAAGAGCCCCTGTTTAAAGACCCTGCACATTATCGTCGCCTTATTGGACGATTAATCTACCTCACTATTACTCGGCTTGAGTTGAGTTATTCGGTTCATACACTTGCTCAGTTTATGCAGTCGCCATGCCTTCCTCATTGGCAAGCTGCCTTACGTGTGTTCTGCCAAGGTTTATTTATGTCTCCACGCAGTTCCCTTCAGCTAACTGCTTACTGTGACTCTGACTGGGTTACTTGCCCCATCACTCATCGTTTGGGTTACTTTCTGTCCATTCGGGGACATCCGATAAAAAAGGGGGGGGGGTGTTACTTTCTCATGCTCGGAAATTTGCCTGTGTGTTGGAAGACGAAGAAGCAAGCTAATGTCTCTCGTTCGTCTGCTGAGGCCGAATACCGTGTTATGGCTTACACTTGCTGTCAACTTTTGTGGGTGAAAGCCTTTCTTCGCTCTTTGGGAGTTCTTCATACAGCTCCTATGCGACTATTTTGTGACAGTCGGGCTGCTCTTGAGGTGGACTGTCATTTTGTTCGCGATCTTGTTGAGTCTGGTGCTGTAGTTACTTCTCACATTTCTACTAAGGATCAACCAGCTGATCTTTTTACTAAAGCTCTTGGTCGAGCTCAATTTCAAGTGTTGCTGGGCAAGTTGGACATTCGAGATCTTCATACTCCAGCTTGAGGAGGAGTATTAAGGAATATTTAGAATATATTCTTTTCCGATCCCTTTTAGATTGTATAGATTTCTTGGTGAATACTCATTGTAACTCTATATATTAAATCCCTCGTGGTGAATAATACACACAATTCCCACAATCTTTCTACTTTCTTACAGACTTTCTCGATTCAAAACTTGATATGCCCTTTTGAAGATTTCAATTTTTAATAGCGTGCATGTCATCTTCATGGAGGGCATTGTACTCTCCTTTGATCATTTCAATTTTATTGGATGTACTAACGGAAAGAATTCTTCATAACTTGCATAGTAACTAAATTTTAGCTTTTTGACATTTTATCCTTGCCTACTTTTGCATGCTCTCTATTCAAACCAATACTTCTACTAATTATTGATATTTTTTAATTCGATATAGACTTAGTCACACAAATAAACATACACGTGCATGTGCATGATGATACCGAGTCGCCGCCGGTACTAATAAACAGCGGTCTTGAACATATACTACTCGTGGGATTCATATAATTATATTCATAATAATAATAATAATATATATATATATGAGTATATCTGATGATAATCATTAATCAATACTATGACACACGAGTCCATCCTTGGACCAGACATAGTATCAGTCAAAATGCAGAAAATTTCATTTCTAGACCTTAATTTCGTACTCATGGATTGTTGATAAAATTCCACATGCATTAGAGTTATATAAATTTACTTTTAATAATCTTTAAATAAATTTTCTCAGAACAATCTTTCATGATATTAAAATGACACTCTTTCATAAAAATACTAATCTTATATAGTAAGATTTAGATGAAAAACGAATTATAATTAACACATTTACTAAATAAAATGTACAATTCAAGAGAAAATCTCGTGTTAGCTAGATCACATCTAAAATTTAGATAATTTGATGTATTATGATTACCTGTTGATGTTCTATTTAGTTAACGTTTTCTTTGGATTGTGATGTTAGGTATTTATTTGTTGAATTACACCTTATTTTCAATTTTTATTAATTAATATTAGGTTTATTCATGTTTACTTAGTGTAAAATTTTATTTTTTATGATATTTATAATTGTCAAGTTTTTAGCTTGTGTGTATGTGTCAGTTCAATTATGTGTTTCTAAACTTTGTTTGCCGTAATGTATTCATGTGTAAATGAACTAATTAAGTTAGAAAAGTAAATAAAAATAAAAAATACATAAACAAATCTGTGAAACAGATGAATGACGGTCTCCCTCGAGATCTTTTGAAAAGTAAATTTATTAGGAAAATTGGGAAAAAGTAACCCATGGAAAGTATTTGTACTTTGAAATTAGTTTTGAGTTGTTGTGCAACTCTTGAATTAGTAATATGAACTTTTCTGCTAATAATTACTAATCTAAACTCATGCGTAGTCAAATAGAATAACTATACGCAGTAAAACGTATATATATATATATATATATATATATATATATATATATATATATATATATATATATATATATATATATATATATATATAGTCATGTATATCAAGATAGGGTTTGTTTAGACAATGAGCCTGCTATACATATGCAATTTCAAATTGACATTTGTGCCCAAACCAATTTAGTGATAGCGAATCTAAATTTACTCTTTCTGCTTTTCTACTTGATCAACTTTTCTTCATCAGCATTTCAGCAACAAATGATTATTTATCAGCACAATCCCACTTTACGAAAAACTTGTTCAGAATCCTTAAACTTGTCAATGTCGTGACATATAAAGTTGGTTTTACTGAAGAAAAATTGCAACTAGGAAGGAAATGGTCGACGTTAAAATCAACCTTATCAAGTAGAAAATGTCCTAAGTAATGGTTTAATATTTGTTAGTAAAAGATTACTTCAAAAAAAATATTTATTAGTAAAAGTTTGTCTTGTCCGGAGCTGCGACTACTTACCCGCTTATCACATTTTACACGTTTTATTTGTTGACGCATGTTTAAGCAAACAATCATGTCAATTTATTGATTTTGTGGAAAACATAATCAGGTGGTTCGAAATATTAGCATGCCGACATGATCTCTTAGAAATTTGATTGATTTTTTAAAAAAGCTTAGAAATTAAAATGATTAGAACAAGAAAAAGAAAATGATAATTAATGAAGTGTTTTTCCAAGTGTTTTGTAATATATTTATAGGATTATAATAGAATATTAAAACATTTTCAAAGAATCATCACGAAGAAAATAAGTTTTAAAATATAGGTATATTTGACCAATGACACTTTGCATTAAGCTTATTTTAGTAAATTCGAATTATTCGAAATGAATATCTTATAATAAGTGCGACATATTATTCAGAATCATTGAGTTTATTTCTTCCTGAACGACATATTATTCAGAATGACTGAGTTTATTTTTTGCCGAACTAAACTGAATTGAAATAAATTTAAATATATTTAACTGAACTGATCTACATAAAAGTTATAGAAAACTGGCTAAGAGCAACTCCAAACCCAAACACTATATTTGGTTTTCTACCATACCAAATTTGGTGTTTCTACAGTAATTTTACTCCAACCCACAACACCAAATTTTACACCAAAAAGAACATATTATTTTACTATTCAGAATATATTATTTTACTACTTTCTTTTACTTTTTAAGTTATAATTTAAACAAAAATTACATGTAATTTTTAGCTACTATGTATTTTAAACACATTAGGGCTACAATAATGCAATTTAAATTATTAACTTTAATTTCAAAATTGTATTTGATTTATAGATGAGAAATAATTACTATTAATCTCATATGCACTCTAGAATATTCATTATCCGTAGAATAATATTAATTTTGTATTCAATATTAATGAATGTGCATTATCCAAAAATTGACAAAAAAGGATAAATATATGAAGAAAAACAGCAAATATTCACATCCGGCTGAATAAAACATTCATTCACTAAAATAGTGTTCGCTATCGGAGAAAACCAAATTTGGCGTTTCAATGCACATCACACTAAATTTAGAGTATGCGTTAGAACTTACAAAAAAATATGGGGAAGACACAAATAATGTCCGTTAGACATGTTACTGTGTGTAACTTCTTCATTATAAAGGGCCTAGTGGCTGACCCAACATCATATGACCACAAAATGCTGCAATGAGCCCACGGCCCAAAACTAGTGTTGCCATTTTCAGAAGGCAAGAGCCACATTATCGACGTTATCTTAATTTGCTCGAATTCAGGGTTTCAAATTTCTATTTTTGGCACAGAATGTTTCAGATCCTTCGAGTAAAGGGATTGTTAATTTCAATAATTGTTATCAAAAATCTTGTAGTACACAAATTGAAGATAAATAAACAATTCCATCGATTTAGAATTTGATGGTCCTTCACAAATTGAAAGGCCACTACAAACTAAACTCAAAGGAAATAAGGCCAAAAATATCTCTGTATTTACAATTCACACACAACCAACCAAACAAGCCCCTAACACTACAACTCAACTTTTAGCTAACCAATAGCTGCTCGCCGACTGGTAATTGCGCCGTTTGACAATTTACTTGAAGCACATTCGACTGGCTTTGAACTTCCGGCTCGGCTTTCTCAGCCGCTACATTCGCGCCTTTTCTCCTCCGCTTGGGTGAGCCGCTCTCGGAAGCCGACGATACACAAGAGACACCGGATACAGCCGGTTCAGGCGACCTTCTCTTGGCCGTCACTCTCACTGGCTCCGGCTCGTCCAAGCCGGCCCTGTGGGGGAAATTCAATAGGGCTTTTGAGCCCCTCATCCTGTAAGCCGCTCTGTCGTAAGCTAGAGCCGCTTCCTCAGCCGTCTCGTATGTGCCGAGCCAAACCCTCGCGCCGTTCTTAGCCGGGTCCCTAATCTCCGCCGCGAACTTTCCCCACGGCCGCTGCCTCACCCCCCGGAAATGCCTACCTTTCGGCTGGACCACCTTAGGCTGTGCCTGGGCTAACGGAGCCGGAGCCATACAGTGACCAATTCCAGCCATAGTCGGCTGGGCTTGAAACTCAATCTCCTCCCTCGGCTCGTCTTTCACGCTGACGTCATCTGATGACAAACCAAACGGTGACCATCCAACATTAACGGCGTCACGCAGAAGCCAGTAGATGACCATGTCCTCGGAATCATCAACCTTGAGAGGCAAGTCACCCCAGGTTTCCGTCAGGCAGGGCACGAGGCTGCTGAAGCTGGAGCTCCGGCAGAAATTCACCGGAGCATTAGCCGCCGGGAGATAATCGTTAGCGACTGACTGATACATTTTGAGCACAAAGATTTGATTGAACAAGAAGGGGATCTTTGTGTGAGTGTTTTGTTTGTGTGTTTTTTACTAGAAATGAAGATAAAGGATATTTGATTTTGCCAACTTCTCTCTTATGAAAATGGAGATGGAGGAATTATATAGAGGGTGGAAGGAGAAAGAAAAAAAGGTGGAAAATGTGGGAATGGTTGAGGTTCATGCACTTGGGCAGGATTGTGGATCTGCTAGGTAGATTTGGTTTGTCCTTTTGTGATTGTTATTATTTTTAATGATAAATCAGGATTTACTCGCTGATTCACAAATAATATATTTTTACCATTTTTAAAAAACAAATAATATCTTTTTACCATTTTTGATCATGGAGCAAGATATTCTTGAGATTCTTGACTCACTATTTTTCAAGATTACTTTATATGATAATATTATTACATATATATATATATATTTATGTGAAATATATAAAAATTTTGAGTGTGGTTTTTTTCTTCTTTCTTTTGTGAATGTATTATTTTTTGGTGAGGTTCTGTGAAATTTCATATTGTGGGCAAGTGGGCAAGTAGGAAGTAGCACGTGCATGATAAAGAGAGGCATTTATTTAATGGATTTTGTTGACAAGTTGGGTGCCCCTTCTTGGTAGGTCGGGGCCGATGACGTCATTTGCTGACGGGTTCGCGACTTTTGTCGAATTTCCATTAGGTAATTCCTCCGTACTAATTAGTAATTACGGACTACTGTTGAAATAAACAGTCATAGTAATTGACCTTTTATGAGACTGGGGAATTCATTTTGTCAGGTTAGTTTTTTTTTACGTCAGATCATTAGAAAATATTATTTTTACAAGCTAATACATTTCGAGATATTTTTAAGTAATTATTTTATTTTATTTTATTCTAAGAAAAGTTATAAAAAATTAATATTTTGGAAATACACAATATCACCAATCCAACAATGTGATAATAAATTTTTAAAATTACTGTGGGAAGATCAGAGTGTGTGGTGTAAGGACTGGTACGGCGGCGATCGATCGGATTTCGGCGGCGATCGATCGGATTTGGGCAGCGATCGATAGGATTTGGGCGGCGATCGATCGGATTTGGGCGGCGATCGATTGGATTTGGGCGGCGATCAGGATTTGTGCGGCGTAAGGGTTTGTGCGAAGGATCGGAGTTGAGCGGCGACTGGTCTGTGCGGAGGTGAAGGCTTTGTGCGGCGGTGAAGGATTTGTACAGCGGTCAAGGTTCTGTGCTTTTTGTTAATTCGGTAAGGATTAAAAAAAAAAAAAAAAAAAGATTTGCTGGTCTGATTCGTTAAGGATTTGTGAAGCCAATTTACGGTGTCACAATGAGCAACCTGGAGAAGTTGGAGTTGTTGTACGGGAAGATGAAGTTGACGGCGGCAGAAAGCAAGCCTGTATCGATGGCAGGCTTGCCGGAGGAAGAAGTAGGTCTGGACCGGATCTTGGTGGCGAAGTTGTTTGCGCCTCGGCGCATACCGCATGAAACGATCCAGTCAGTGTTTCAAGGTGTATGGGGTTTGCGTAAACTGTTAAAGTGCAGTACACTGCACGACAACGTATATCAGATTGAGTTTCCAGATGCGGCTTCAAAGGCTAGGGTTTACGGCAACCAGCCTTGGCTATTTGATGATTATCTGCTAGCACTGAAAGAACCCTACCCAGGGTTAGTTGGATCGGAAGTGGTATTCAATACTGCTCCATTTTGGATTCATGTCCATAAGGTACCAAGGGATAAGCTTAACTTTCCCGCAGCAGAAAGGATCAGGAACGCGATCGGAGACTTTCTGGATGTTGAGAAGGATTCCGATGGGCGCCTGATTGGAAAGTACCTTCGTATGAGGTGTGAAATTGATATAACAAAGCCTTTTAAGAGGGCTCAAGCCCTGGATGATGTCCCCCATGAATTACTGCTGCAGTATGAGAAGATGCCGATCCTGTGTGAATTTTGTGGCATACTGGGACACAATAGAAAGGATTGCAATGCTCGGTGGGTAGCCCCGGTGGAAGACAGAGACGAAATTCGTTACCCAGAGGCGATGAAAATGCCACCATATCAATCGCCTTTTACAAAGCCATGGCAGAGGAGGGGAGGAGGTCAACGGAATGGGGGAACGAGCAACGCATGGATCCAGGACTACAATGGCCAGGGTAGCGGCTCTCAGCAGCTCCGGAAGGATCCCACGATGATGAGAATAGAAAACAATCCTGGACGTGAGTCGCGGGATGATACGTTAAGAGCACTGGTCAAAAAGGATGGAAAAGAGCTTATCCATCAAGCCCGTCAGCAAGGTCTTCAGTTGACGGAGAGACTCACGTTGGAGGCGTACAGAAGAGCAAGCGAGAGGGGGGATGAGATAATAGAGAATGAACCGTTGGTTGCTGATATTATAGCTAGGCTCAAAAGGGATTTAAACAAGCCTAACAAAGAAATTGTGAATGTGGAGCTAATTCCGAACCCTGACTGGGTCCTCGCTGCTATAGAACAACAAAAAGGTAGAGACGAGGAACTAGTCCGTTTTCAAGAGGCGGATGGTGATAACATGACGGACAATACAGAACGAAGTGATGTGAGGCAGAGTGATGAGAATATGGAGAGGTCGATGGTATTCTGTGCGGAAGGAAGGGTGGAGCATAATAGGGTGCAACCTATGAACGCCTTAGCTAGAGTGCCACTTAGCCCGATGCTAAATGATGTTGCAGTAGAATTTGATACACCAGCTCGGCTTCATGCTGCTGAAATTGCTAAATCGCGTAGAATGAAAAAGGCTGCAACTGGTAAGCCGAAGGCGAATACGAAGAAGATAATTGAAGCATTAAAGGGGCACAGTGATCTGGCAAGAACGGCAATGGATAAGCTAAAACCGAGTGTGGGGATAAGGAAACCGAGAAACCTCAGGTCAGTAAAACGAAGGGCGAGGGAGAGACACTCTGCACCTGTGGATGAGGGGGTGACTGTGGTGATCAGTGATGAGGGGTCAGATTCAGTGAAAAGGGGTCCGAAAAGAAAGCTGGAGTTGGAATATCCAGACGTGGAGATCATGAAAAAGATGAGGCAGGATGAGGAAAGCACTACTACAACCTCTACCGTGGCAGGTATTGGCAACGAAAAGGCAGTGACTGGCGATGAAGCCCAGTCCTGCCAGGGCCAATGAATATCTTAAGTTGGAACTGCCGAAGGCTTTTAGGCCCGGGTCGGGGAGCTCAGGCAGTTCAGGAGCTGCGTACCATAGTACGCATGAAAAAACCTTTACTTTTATTTTTGTGTGAGACTAAGTGTTCTGGTGTGGAGATAGAGAAAATAAAAAATCAGTTGAATTATTTTGGTGTGTTCGAAGCGTCGAGAGGGCAATCTGGTGGCCTTGCACTTTTATGGCGCAAAGATGTAGTAGTTAATTTGAAGTTTATTTCTTTTCGTTTTATTGATGCACATGTTATGTTGCTGGATCAAGAAATCAGAGTCACGGGCATTTATGGAGAGCCTAATGTTGCAAGGAGGAGACAATGGTGGGAAACATTCAAGCAACTCGACAGAAATCCTAATATACCATGGCTATGTTTCGGAGACTTTAATGAGGTACTGGCGCAAGATGAAGCGATAGGCACAAGACCGAGAGCGGAATGGCAGATAGATGTATTTAAGGATGCTTTGGATCATTGTGGCTTGTTCGACATGGGATATAGTGGACCGACGTTCACATGGAGCAGGCTTGCTAAGGAGCCGAACACGAAGCGGAGCAGATTGGATAGGGCAACATGTAATCAAGGATTTTATGATCTTTTCCCTTGGTCGTCAGTCACCACGATGGCCATGGTACACTCGGATCACCTGTGCCTGCATATTCAGCTCAGAACGCGAGATAGCAGGGCCAACAGGCAACGAAGGAAAAGAGGGTTTCGGTTCGAAGCAAAGTGGACCAAATCTGAAACGTGCGAAAAGATCGTGGAGGATAACTGGAACTTGAGAGGGGCTGATATAATAAAGTGGATGGAGACCTGTGCGACGGGGTTGAAGCGGTGGAGTAAGGAGATGTTTCCGATTATTTCCAAGAGGCTCAAAGACATCCGAAAATCATTACAAGACCTAGAAAATGGAGATATTGATGATGAGGTAATTGGAAGGATCACGGGGCTGAGGAAGGAGTATGATTTCTTGCAGGATGCTGAATCAGTGCAGTGGAAACAACGCGCTAAACAGCATTGGCACAAGGAAGGAGACAGAAATACGCAGTTTTTCCATAGATGGGCCACTAAGAGGAGGAGCTCGAATCAGATTATCGGACTCAGGGACACAAACCACGAACTGAAGAAAGATGACGTTAGCATGGAAAGAATAGTGTTGGACTATTTTGGAGGGCTATTTTCAACATCAAACCCATCTAAGGAGAATATGGAGCACGTATTGAGCCGAATGCAGAAAAGGGTAACATCGGAGATGGGGAATAATCTAATCCGAGCATATACTGCGGTGGAGGTGGAGAAAGCAGTCAAACAGATGCACCCATACAAGTCACCTGGACCAGACGGTATGAGTCCTGTTTTCTTTCAGAAATACTGGCATATAGTGAAAGTTGAGGTTATTGATTTCGTGTTAAAGTTTCTGAATGAGGGTGTATTTGACCCGAAATCCAATTTCACTCACGTTGTCCTATTACCGAAAGTGGAGAAACCGGAACTGATCACTCAGTTTAGACCTATCAGCCTGTGCAATGTGGTGTACCGAATAGCATCTAAAGTCGTGGCCAACAGACTTAGGCCGATTATCCCTAAAGTTATTTCGGAATCACAGTCAGCTTTTATACATGGGAGACTTATTACAGATAATGTATTGGTGGCGCATGAATTCCATCACTCGATGAAAGGAAGGACGAAAGGGAAGTTGGGGCATATGAGTGTGAAACTAGATATGAGCAAAGCCTTTGACAGAATAGAATGGAGCTTCGTCATAGGAGTTTTAAGGAGTATGGGTTTCCCGGAGCCGTTTGTTCAGTTAATTGAGAGATGCTTATCGACAGTGGCATTCTCTTTCATCTTGAATGGAAGCGAGCTGGGACATTTGCAACCTCAGCGGGGAATACGACAGGGAGACCCGCTTTCACCGTACTTATTTATAATATGTGCGGAGGTTTTTTCGATGATATTGACAGATTTGAGAGCAGCTGGAAGGATTAAAGGGATCGGAGCAACGATGAGGGGTCCGAAGCTAACGCACCTCTTCTTCGCAGACGACACGCTCTTGTTCGGTGAAGCAACTGAGGATGAAGCTAAGTATCTGCAATGGGCGATTACAGTATTTGAAGAAGTATCGGGGCAGCGAATCAACACAGACAAGTCAGGGATCTTATTCAGCCCAAACACACCGGCTACAGCCAGGGCGAAGATTTGCGAGACACTGAAGATACCAGAAGTGGAGATGCATGGCAAATACTTAGGGCTACCATCGGATATTGGTCAAAAGAAGAGGCAGATTTTTCAGTATATTAAGGATAAAATACGAGCTAGGCTGGATGGTTGGAGCGAGAGGAATTTATCGAGAGCAAGAAAGGAAATTCTGATCAAGTCAGTACTTCAGGCAATACCAAGCTATGCAATGAGCTGCTTCAAGTTACCAGATACCTTGTTGGAAGAGATACGTATCATCATATGTAAGTTCTTTTGGGGAGGAGAACAAGACTCGAGAGGAAAAATACAATGGGTTACTTGGCCTAAACTCACTCGATCGAAAAGCAAAGGGGGATTGGGATTTAGAGATTTGAAAGCCGCGAATGTAGTACTGCTAAGCAAACAGGCATGGAGAATGCTAACGAATCCGAGCTCGCTAATAGCTCGAGTCTTCAAGGATAAATATTTCTCGAACGGCACAATAATGGAGGCTGGTGAAGGTAGTAAACCATCGAATGCTTGGAGGGGAATTTGTGATGGAATTAGAGCACTGAAATTGGGATGCCGGAAACACGTGTGCACGGGCGAAACGATAAGTGTAACGCAGGATCCGTGGATTCCGACGACTCCGAACTTCAGGATTCGAGAGCCGGATACAGTCAGTGGTGACATAAGACTAGTTTCGGACCTAATAGACGCTAATACTGGAAGGTGGGATGTAGAGAAGGTGCATGCAAACTTCAATCCAGACGATGCAAGAGACATCCTGGGCATGCAACTTCGAGGACAGATGGGAGCTGACAAATGGAGATGGCACCACGGGCCGAATGGGAACTTCACAGTGAAATCGATGTACCACTGTTTGAAAGAAGACAACCGATCAAAATTCTTTCATAACCAGAACCATGGGATGCCGGATGTAGATGAGAAATTCTGGAAAGTGCTATGGAAGATGAGGATACCAGCTAGGGCAAAGCACTGTGCATGGAGGTTGTGTATGGACTCGCTCCCTACAGCGGAGAATCTAAGGGCCAAGACGTTACAAGTTGCTTTGAATTGCCAACTCTGCAATATAGAGGATGGGACAACTCGGCACTTGTTTTTTGATTGTGAATACGCACGTCGGGTTTGGCGCACGCTAGGGATGGAAGCAATTGTCGCAGCAAGCCAAAGAACCAGAGGGGATACGTGGTTCAGGGAGCTGCTAAAAGACAATGTGGATGGCAAGAGAGAGATGATCGCTATGGCAGTGGATGGTATATGGTTTCAACGGAACAGTAAATTGTTTCAGGACAGAAATTTGAGCGCAGACAATCTAGCTGCTTCGATAATCACTTCCCTATCTAATTTCGAAAAGGCGAATAATTGGCCGGAGAGAGCCTCGGAAGCACTGGACATCGGCCATATACTCAAGCCACCAGCTGCGGGTAACCGGATTTATTTTGATGCAAGCCTTAAAGATGGAACTGCAGGCCTGGGAATCATCGCAGCTGACGAGGAAGGAGGTTTCGTAAAAGCTGGAGCACACCGCATAGCTGAAATCCGGGAACCAATATATGCCGAGGCTCTAGCCATCAAGCAAGCGATTTTGCTAGCTGAAGAACTTAACTGGAGAGACGCGGTGATTGTTGGAGATGCCCTTAATCTTATTCAGATTGTACAAGGCGATGTTGAGAGTCCACTGAGTTGTGAGGCAATTATCAATGATATTCGATCAGATGTTGCGCGTATTGGAATGATCAGACCCTGCTGGATACCCAGAACGGAGAATACAAATGCAGATATGGTAGCTAGCTTTGCTAGGACTAGTGATCGAGAGGATGTAACCTGGAACTCTATCCCAGAGTTTCTTTTGTCAAACGTTGTTGGACGTTTTCCAACACCTTGAGATGATATAAGATTTTCCTTTTCAAAAAAAAAAAAAAATTTTAAATTACTTATCAATTCAATTTAAAAGTCAAAGTTTTAATCAATATTTACTTTATGTAGAAAAATACATTAATATAGTGCATCCTAATTTTTGAGATCAATCACATTCTGCATTAAGATCATAATGTAAAATTATCATGTCTTGTAATTAAATGTAACATAACTCTATTTTTAGTAATGATTGTAATTACCATAATTACAATTCATAAATAACAACTATTATAATTTTATTTTATATGATCCATTATTGGTGGCCGAATTAGAAAAAAATTAAATATAAATGACTTAAAATTCTGTAAGAATGTATTCTATGTCATAATAATTTATAGTTATGAATTATATGATGCCACTTTTCATTACCTGACTGTCTCATAAAATCATTTTCTTTTATTTAACTTTTAAATATATATCACTTTCTTTTACCACTATCTTTCATCATTTGTCCTATACATGTTATTCTTTCTTTTATGATTGTCACTATTCGTTTTACGATAAAAAAGATTATTATTATTATCTATTGGTTGATTTTCTTGCTCTCCGAAATCGAATTCTCCACATAAATAAACTCGTAAAAAATCAAAAGTCAAAACACTTAAACATATCATGCCAAATATAGTGAAATGTAATTATAAAAATATCTTTAGATTTAAAATGAAGGATCGTACGTTTGCAACCATACCGATGCACAAAATATTGTTGAAAATGTAGCATTCAATGACAAAAATTTGCAATCTTGTCGAGCTTAAAAATGTCAAAACAGACCTTAATCATAGGGTATCAAACGTCACAGCTGACGCAATCAGCAGAGCCCAAGCCAATTAAGGGCAATGATTGTAGTTAATTATGCTAATCCCTTCTTTTAATTTCGTTTCTCTTAACTTGTGATATCTACTATTTAATAATATGTCTCTTATATAAATAATTTAATTATTTAATAAAATGTAGATTAATAATTAATTTCACGTATTTATTTTATTTTATATAATAATCTTTTAATTTTTCCTGCCACTCATTTTCTTTCTTTCTTGTGTCAAAATTCAAAAGGACTTTTGTCATCTTACAAGGAATGGCTGAGTACTATTTATTCATTTTATAAAAAAGTAATACAACCTGTCAGATGTGCACGCAATAATGTGTCTTCATGGATGATTAAAGAGTGGTTTAAGATTATTTAATTCAAATATATCTCTCAAATTTAAATTGGATACCGTGCCTGTCTGTAAAATACCACTTTGTTAGTGTTAAAGAAAGATTAGTATCAGTGTGCTCGCACTTTAACCAAGAAGTAGGTGAGAGGCGTCGTTTTATTGAATTGCCAATAGTAAAAAAATATATTGTGGCAATGGAGGTCTTTTCCAGTTACGTTTTTTCCAATTTCAGATGATTGATATTGAAAATAGATGATTAGTATATAAATAATTTATGTATATTTGATCCTGAAAATAAATAACTGCAAATTAAACTGAACTAGACATGTCATAGTTAAAAGTTTGATGGAATCATCGTTAAAAATATCGCATGATTACATCAACTAAACTTTTCAAGCTTATTTCAGGGCATAATTCATGTTCTCCAAAGTAAAATATAAATTAGTGTATCCATATTAGTTAAACCTAATACAAAATACATCGAAGGTAATACTTTATACTAGGAAATGTTGTGATTATGAATACCATCTGTTATACTAAGGAAAAAATTTGGTGTGAACTATAAAATGAACTTCAATGTTTATCACAAGCATAAGACTTTAAAACCATCGGTAAAAATGATAATACAGATGTATATATAAATAAATCCGCACAAATTCAGTTGGCCAATTTTGTGCTTAATGACCACTTTAATAGGCTAATTAAAGGGCAGTTGAGTTTAGTAGATGCATAATCGTTTGGGGTTGCTGAGCGGGGTATGACTGGTTAGATGACATAATATTATAGTCGCAAAAACCAAATGAAATCGAATCTTCATAATGAGTTTTTAAAAGTAATCATCAGTATAAAACCAAATCATCATGTTCATAACTTAATACTTACTATTACTATTTGTTTATACAGTACAACCTTTTGGATATCAGAGAGACGTCTCCATCCAATTGTGCAAAAAGCTAATTTGGGCTATTCAAATTTCGGCTGAGCTGAATTACCTCATCCCATACAACATAATTCCAGCTTGAGTTTTAGTTATAATCCAGCTACGTCCAAACAACTATTTTTTAAAAAAATAAAAATTAAGCCACCAATGGTGTGAGGGATATATTAGGCTCCTTAAACAAATACACGAGTCTTTAGAGTTTACAATGATAAAAGAAGATGAAAAAAATGCTGAAAGGATAGAGAAATTTCTTTTAATCCTTGAAGCCGATAGCGAGAGAGGCTCTAAAGAACGATTCATTCCCCTGATACACCTACCCCTGGTGTACCTACATCCCCGAATGAAACATTCAGTAGCCACCTCACTTTTAAAAATCGGCTGGGAGGATTTAAAGAAAGATCAATCTAAGCATAGTACGGATTGTCCAAACAACTATTAAAATGACAGATTATATTGGTATTACGCCTAGAGAAAATGTGTTATGGGTAACGGAAATTAAAAGTCAATATTCTCTTGTATGATTAATCAATGAATACTTAAACAGTTCTTCCACATAATTGTTTGATTTGGAAACTAAATTCTGTAGATTCAGAGCACCCATCAAAATTGCACGTTCATTATTACTTTATTCTTTTCCTTGGGGAACAATCCGTTGATATTTGGATTTAGTTGCGAGAAAGTCTTTGCATGAAAAGATATACACTTTTAAGTTCTGATTAATCATCAAAAGCTCAGGTTCAGAGCATCTATACCTTTCAAGTTTCAACCCAAATTTGGTTTCCCTTCCCTTGTTGATCTCTTTAATTTCTTCATCTTTTTGTATATTCGTCTTAGTTTAACATTTGAATATAATCCTTGTCTCTAATAGTAATTCAACCTCACATAACAAAAGGTTTACCAAATTACTCACTCACCAGTGTTTTCATTAAAAGCGAGTAAACAACAATGGATCAATGCGAAATTAAGTATTATACCATCTACTGTACATAAATACGTTGAGGATGAGACAAAGAATAAATTGTAATTTTATTGATAGGCTTAAATTTAAAATATACATGTTAGTGCATAGGACAAAATTGAATTATAATAACAAAATATTATATTTGTAAGTTTTGTTTGCTACTCCCTTCGTCCCCTATTTTGTGTCCAATTCCTTTTGGCACGGTTTTTAAGAAATCTGATATGGCGCTGATGTGGGTGGTAGAGTTGGTGAAGTATGTGAGAGAATGTTGATAGTTTATATTATAATCTTTTGCCAAAATTAGAAATGGGTAAATCTCTTTGGGACGGACCAAAAGGAAAATTGGATAAATCTCTTTGGGACGGAGGGAGTATAAGATATGTTGATAGGTAAATGAATAAATCTATTATACACATGAAATATCATTCGTCCTACGGTCTCACCCAAGACCTTTTAATTCTTTTTTGAAATAACAGCAATATTATTGTTCATACAACTATGTATTGTATTGTATCAACAATATATCATTCATACCTTAAAAAAAATAGCAATACAAATTTAATGTATTCTACTTTTTAAAACTAATAATGAAAATGAAAATTAAAAGGTCCAATTTAAATCCTTTCTAGTCGTGTAACCACAAGGGTCTTTCTTTCTCCACTCCAACATTGTCATGGCAAACATGATTAGCGAGCCGTGAAATTCTCAATAGTTGGAAATCAATTAAAGACCAGGTTTTAAACATGTGCCATTATAACCAAGTGCATGTATGACTAATGACCCTATGATTATAAATTTGATTATTATTAGCACAATTGTTTTTGTCTCAGGCTGCCTCAGTTAGAAATTTTAATTTATAAATATATCAAATTATATTACATATATGATATACCTAAATTAAATAGAAAATTTTAAATATTTCAAAAAAATTTATATACTAATAGAAATTCATAGCATCAAAACAATTTTAAAAAATAAACTTGCACGAATTCAAAAATTCAACCACGAAAGATTTCAAGCAGCTTCACTAATGTATCTACAAAATTGAGCCCGATACATGAATATACATATATAAACTAAATATTTTTAATTTATTAATGTTTATGAATAAGTGTGAAATCTCCATATGTTTCCCTTTGAATCATTTATATATGGGACTTGTAATAGTAGAATTTTTTTAAACCTTTATATCATTTATCCTTTGTGTCCGAGGCCTTTATATCTTTTATATTGGAACCCTAACTCGATCTCTAATTAAACTGAGTTTCTTGAAATTTGGTTTTGACAACACATAATACTTGATTTTAGATTTACAATGTGTTTATAGTTTGAATTTAGATGTTTATGCTTAACACGTTTCAACGTGACGTTGTAGGCCTTACTAAACATTGTATATTATGCTCGAATGCAAATCTTTTTTAAGCACTTTATGACTTTCGCCTTTAACTAAGCATACTCTTAAGTGACATTACTAATTTTATGGCATTACTTCTTTGTTACAGTACAATTCGTATGATTAACATTTGATTTGATTATCTTGGTAGGATGTCGATGTTTGATTCCAACAACATGAATACAAATTCTCATTTGACACCTGTTTCTACATAGACCAAATACTATAAGGGACCGTTATCGGTTAAAGTTACCGTTGGTGAGGTCCAACCCCGATGCCGTTGTTAGATTTTAGGTTTGTTGATGTCCTCAGGACTCAGCTGTCTCACATGGACCGACTCGAGACTGAGCTCGGTGTAAATTTGTATGAAATAACAGTAATGTACTAATGATTATGAATGATCAAGGAAATTGACTGAAAGATCAAGTAAAATGAATCAAAGATCAAATTAACTGAAAGATCAAAGTAAAAAAGAAATGCTCAAGGGAACTGACTAAAAGATCAATCAAACTGAATAAAAGATCTAGCAAAAATAGTAAATGATCATTCATTTGATTTTTGGTCTCCACAAGGACAGATCTACTCAAAACTCTCTCCAATATGAAATATAAACTAAAAAAAAATAGCACGAATATACCAATATACCACCCATACATACAAGTGTACCAAGAGCGAAACGAGAGCAGTTATCAAAAAATTCAATTCAACAGTCAACGTTGGAAAATTGACAAAATATTATTCCTTAACATTTGGTCGTAGGAATTGACCAATTTATTCCTCATCGTGATACAAATAAACCACAGAGTCAATATGATACAAATAAAAAGACAGAATTGTGGCCAGCGGTTTCAATTTTCAAAGGCCCTCGTGCACCACCGCAATATTTGAGTTAAATTCTCAGTCTTCTCAAACTCTATTAATATATAATTCAATTAATAAATACTCCTCTTCGATCAGTCCTCAATTCTCTTCTCACTGGAATAAAATACTGTAGGGAAATTCAAAACAGATGACCCAATTTTTAGTCTATTTAGGACTCCAGCTTGAGTGTTTCATATTGTTGCTTCATTTAGTTGTATCTCGTTATTTCCATTATCACGATTTCCAAATTTTAGTACTTTTCAGTTTTCACATCATAAATTAATTAACCTTCTAATCTTTCTTTTTTTTTTTCTTTTTTTTTTTGTAAAATATGGATGGTTGTACTGATCATCATACATGAGTAGATTACCGATTTGTTAGAACTTTTCTATAGATCAGTTTAATTAAATATATTTATATTTTTTATGCTCAGTTCAATAATTTTTTTATTAAAAGTTATTTTTTATTATAAATTACAATGATGCATGACAAATTTCAAAATGATTTAGTCCAGTTACTTAAATATAATTTAATTCATTTTAATTAAGTTCAGTTCTCATATCAGTAAGAAATAAGAAATGTTTATAAATATCTCATTTAATAAATTGACAATCACAAGTGACCAGCTCGATTTTATAAATGAACGTTAAATATTTATAAATATCTCATATTTAAAATTATGCCAACTCGACTACATTGATCGGTATGTTTCATACGTACATAAAAAAATGGACCGTGGTGGTGGTAAGGGTACGTAGCGCCGTAGCTCAACAAGTAAATAAACCGGCAATAAATGTGAACGCGCGGCTGAGCCATTTCATTTCATTTATGTGTGTATAAATGATAGTATTAAAACAATAACGTAGACATTTTGATTTGCAGTGCCGGTAGACAAGGACTACAGAGAGATGGCATTAAAAAAAGGGGGACAGGTGACAATGGAATCAATTGTTATTCTTGTTTTGGTTATTGTCATCTCAATCTTCAAAACAATAAAGAAAACTATAGATATCAAAACAAAATAACTTTCCCAAGTGAACTAAAAGCAAGTAATTAAAACCGAGAACTTTACGATTTAGACGCATCTCTTCAGTGTCGGCATGGGATGGGAATGCACAGAGTCGTAGAGAGCTGGCCCCAACAATTTGATCCTGCCGGCTGCCGAGTGCCGACTGCCGGGTGCCGATAAATACGAATGGGGCTCAAAACTCGACTTTCCAGTTCACTCGCGTCCCAAAAGTTTTCCAACTTGCACAATACACTACTCCAACAACTTGATCATGCAACATGTACCGAAAGCGACCATTGCCTACTCGAGTGAGCTTGATCATGGGAATAGTTTTGTAGCCATATATAGTTCATCTTATTCAATTAGCACTAAGAATCAATCAACATCAATCAGCACCCTATGGCCAATCAGAGCTCAACTGGACAGGGCCTAAACGTGTGTGATGTAATCTAACCAAACATTTAACCACTTGCCCGATTCATGAATGGGACGCTTTTCTAAGAACACTTCATTGTTATAGGTGTTTGCTTAATTCAGGACTAATTTGTTCTTGCAGGACCAATATTTGATCATATTATCTCTGCTAACTTTACTCATGCAGACCAGTAGTTGACCATATCATGGCACTACATAGTCAATTCTACTCTAATTTGGTCCTGCAATGAGTAAACTAGTCATGCATGAAGCAACACCCTTCTTATACCTATGAGTTCGTTTCGTCATTGAAACTATGAACATTATTACATTACATCAAGAACCACCAATAGATATTCAGTAAAAAGAAAAAATCACCAACGAAGATAGTGTTTTATAGTTTTACAACCAATTGAAATTATATTGAACAGCTGAAATTAGTATTATTTCATGTTAATTTCCAAAGAATTTACAGTCGACGTACAATATTGGAGCAAAGTCTTTCCATTTATGCCCTTAGTCTAAAAGAGAAGTGTTTAAACAAAAAAATAATGTAAATTATAGTAACCTAAAATTGGTGGACGGGAAAGTGATACAAAGTATTAATAAAAAGTTATGTAATAGTTTTTTCCGTTCATCGAATGAATTTTGAACATTCATAAAAAAGTTCATATTTTAACGGTTGCATGCCAATTATAAAACTAAGTCGGTTAGGCTAATACGTAACCATGCATTTTAATATCAAGGAAAAAGTTGAATAAATACGACTATAAAATAAGAGGCGTAAAAGTCAAGGTTTAAAATCTACGGTCAATTCACGTGCTTGTCCTGCCAACAACATCCGATTATTACCTTTCATGTTAGGTTTCTTCCTCCTTTCCTTTTTCGCTTCTATTTTTTTTAAAAAAAATCTTTTTCACTTCTAAATATAAGAAAATATTTCAACTATCATTTCACCTAAATTTATAATGTGCATGTGCATGTAATTGTCTATATGAAATTTTTATGTGAATTAGTATAGTATTAACCAAATTTCTATATTTGGATGACATGATTTCTTTTTTCTGGTTGTAATTTGAGCGAAATATAGGAGCGTCATTCAAAAGAAAACAATGAATTTCAATGAGATTTGTGATTTTTTATTTAATATTTTAAATTGTAAATTGAATAAGATGTAATACAAATCATATGATATCATATCGCCATATCGGGGACTAGTCATCCTGTAGTCACATCACATTCAATTTTGTTACTCCTTATTTTCAAAATAAAATAAAATAAAATAATAAATCTTGCTCCACTCCTATAGTCATGATATGGTATAAGTATGGAATTCCAATCGGTCCATAAATCGTGGACTAGAAATGCTAGAAATGTCGTACTACTATATCACTTTGTAGAAAACTCTATTTTTTACTATTTTCTTCTAAGTTAGTTTGCGTGTTCATGAATATTAATTGGAAACTAAAATAGCACATTAACTATTTATATGTAAAATTAAAATTAATAATATTTGACCTTAAAATTATGTGAATAAATAAACTAAAAAATATTCAGATTTATAATGTTATGTATTTTTAAAATATTAAATTTTTATAACTTGTTTTTGTACATTATTAAAATATTAATGATCAAACATTGTGGAGTGAACTAATGAAAGTCCAAGTGCGGATTGGGATGTGATAGAGGAATTAGTAATTTAAAAAGTACTAATTCAAACACACGAATTAAGGCCTTGATTGTTTGAGCTGATTTCTTGTTGAACTGGACTTGAACTGAACTGAACTGAAATAATTTTGAAATTTTGAAATATATCATTATAATATAGTAAAAATTAATATTAATTAAAAATTACTGGATTACTAATTGACGTCCACCTTCTACTTTTGGCGTCCAAATATTTGTGTTAAAGGTCTAACATGCCCTTTATATTTCATTTCTAATTCAAGTTTCCCTAGCATGATTTCAGAGTATGTAACGAACACATATATTCCTTGAAATTTCCAAGATATCCCAAATTTAGTTTAAATGCAATACTTGTCACTTTCTGGAAAAAATTTGGACACTAAAAGTAATACTCGTATGACAAATAGGCGGCCCAAAAATTATTGATATGAACTGAAAAAATATAATTACGTTTAACTGAAATGGACTAAATATAAATATACTGAACTGAATATAAATATAAACATTTAACTAAACTGAACTGATACTCATAAAACCATTAAAATTTGTTGAAACCATTCAAACAATTTCCTAGGAGGCTAGGAGTAAAGCTAGCTGTTACATGCGTCATGATTTGGTTAAGACCCTGTTTACTAGAGCTTATTTGTTTTTGTACTAAACTAAATTAAACTGAACTGAAATGAAATAAATTTAAATTTACTGAACTGAACTGGATTGAAATAATTTAAAATTTATTTAACTGAACTGAAATAAATATAAATACATTTTTTTATATTATTTAAATATAAAAACACGTAGAGGTGATATAATCTGAGCTGAATTAGGTTAAATATCATCAAATTATAGTGCAGATGATATGAACTGAATTGCTCTGAACTGAATTAAACTAATCTGAACTGAACTAATTAAAATAGTCATACAGTGAAGACATATTATATTTGGTTGAGTCGATTTAAATGAATCATGATTCAAATAATTATATTGGATGTATAAAAAGTAAAGGTCATGGTATATTAAAGAAATATATTGAGTTGAATATCATAGCCATGTATATTTCAGGGGATATGAGTCATTCAGTTGTATATCATAACATCATATTAAAGAGGATATGAGTCATTGAATTGAATATCATAAAATTATATTTAAGAGGATATGAACTGAACTGAACTGAACTAAACCGAAATTAACTGAACTGAACTAATTAAAATAGTCATATAATTAAGACATATTATATTTGGTTGAGTCGATTTAAATGAATCACAATTCAAATAATTATATTGGATGTATAAAAAGTAAATGTCATGGTATACTCCCTCCGTTTCCTAAGCTTTGGCAGGTTCAACAGTGGAAGCAAAAGTAAATCCCACTTGAGAGACAAATGTGCTACGTGTCAACATGAGGTCACTTAATTTTCCACAATATTACATTTCATGAAGACAATTTACTTCACGTGTCACTTTTGTGTCATTTTACTTGGGTTTTATTGTAAATAAAATATAAAGCAAGGGGCATGGAGTAAAAAGTTTGGATTGTTATCTACAGTTGTACAAAAGGAGGCTGCCAAAGCTCATGAAACAGAGGGAGTATTAAAGAAATATATTGAATTGAATATCATAGTCATGTATTTTTCAGGGGATATGAGTCATTGAGTTGTATATCATAATATTATATTAAAGAGGATATGAGTCATTGAGTTGTATATCATAAAATTATATTTAAGAGGATATGAAATGAACTGAAATGTTCTGAACTGAAGTAAACTTTTTTTTGAACTGAACTGATTTTAACTAAAGTAAACAAAATGTACAAAGAATAAACAAATAATAAAAAAATTGAGCCTAATTTCATGACTTTATACTTCATTCGAACTGAACTGAACCAAACTGAACTATTTTAATTTGAACTGAAGCAAAAATAATGTATTGCGAAATTAAAATTGAGTCGAATAATATAAACATCTAGAGACATATTATTTGCACTGAACTGAACTGAACTAAACATTGGAAATCAAAAGAAAATTAAGTAAAAAAAAGTTTACAAAAAATTATAAAAAAATAAATATTTAGGAATACACTGAACTGAACTGAAATAAATTTAAATTTATTTAACTGAACTGAAATGAAATAATTTTAAATATACTTTGGCCCTGTTTACCAAAGCTTATCTGTAGATCAGTTCAGTTCAGTTCAATTCAGTTCAGTTCAGTTCAGTGAAAATGCAATTTGATGAAATTCAGGTTAATTCAGTCATGCTGATTCCATTTTTCAATACATCAATTTTCAGTTCAGTTCAGTTCAATTCAATTCAGTTCAGTTCAGTTCAGTACATCAAGAAATAAGCTCTACTAAACATGGCCTTTACAGAACTGAACTGAAAAAAAATTAAATTTATAGAACTGAACTGAACTGATATACAAATAAACTCTGGTAAACAGGGTGTAAGTAGAACTGAGTAAATGAAAAGAAAAAAAAGTAGTAGTGAGTTGTAATACACTAAAGAAATACTGTAATAGTCAGCCTAAATATATTTTATTGTTCTCCCAAAGAAGATTTACTAAAAGAGATTCCATTTCATTAGTTTACAACCAAATGATGCGAGGAGCCGAGGAGTATCATTCGGTGTACAAACTATTAGAAAGTATACACTTTTACCCTTGCAAGTTTAGATTAGTGTGAGTTTTGGCAGAAGTTTTTAATATTATGTAAAATGAATTTACAAAGTCAATGAAGATTGATTCTATAGCCTAAGACAGTTGAGATTGCTGTTTTGATTGCGTTATAAAGTTAATTTATTTCAAGTAGACAATTGTTTTATCATTTATGAACTGCCAAAAGTTTTTTTTTTTTTTTTTTTTGAGAAGGAAAGAACTGCCAAAAGTTAATGTTAAGGTACATGTTTTAGAGTTTATTTCTTACTTGATTCAATATTATTTATGGGCTTATGACTCAACTTATATCCAGAGTCATGTTTCCAAAAAATTGATTATCGTTTGTTCTTCTATTATATTTGATTAGGGATAAATGTTTCACTTTCAAACATTATCATTTATATATTAAGTCCGATAATTCAGTGTATTATTGCTGATAACTTTTAAAATTAATCATTTATATATTGAGTTTGATTATTCATCGAGGCCAATTGAGACACGTACTAACTGAGAATTTGTTCTACGATTATATATCACCATCGCAAATTATTTAACTTATATATGACAAATATATTTAGTAAAACAAAACAATTGATATCAATAGTACCTGAATAAGAAAACTAATTAGCCAATGCCCTTTACTAATCATGATTCATGATCAATGATTTTGTTGTCTCTGCGGGCTTTGAAAATGACAATATGTCGATCGATATGGTAGAACAATTTGTTGGTTGTGTTTTGTTTTTAGACTAGTGCCTATTATTCACAACAAACGAAAAATATCCGCGATAATGATAAAAGACAAAAACAAAAACAAAAACAAAAAGTTTTTATTTATTTTTATTTTTAAAAAGGTAATCGTGGCATCGTGCCAAACAAAACATGCGTACTCCGTAACAAACAAGGCATGGAAAGAAGAAAGTTATAAATAACCTTTTCCTCTCCCACGAATGGTCGAAATAACGATTTTCAGAATTAGAGGACTATGGTTCTCAAAAAAAAAAAAGAATTAGAGGACTCGTAATTTAAAAAATAAACTATATTAAAATACTGATATAATACTCTTAGTCTCTTACACACTATACATTTATACAAAGTCTTGAGTGAGACCGTCCTACCATAAGCTTATGGTATGACGAATGATAGTTCATGTGTTTAATAGATTTGTTCATGTGTTTCACAGTTTTGTTTATTATAAGCTGGGTTCATGTGTTTGACAGATTTGTTCTTGTGTTTCACAATTTTGTTTGTTATAATCTGTAACAATATGTAAATGAATTAACAAAACTGTGAAACACATGAACAAATCCATTAAACACATGAACTATCATTCGTCCTACCATAACCTTATGGTAAGACGGTCTCACCCAAGACCTTCTCATTTATTTATATATATGTTGGAATAGTCTTTTAACATTGTGGAATTAAGGAAATTAAAGATAATTTATTGGATTAATTTATGTATCCAATGAATGCAGCATCGTATTAATACTGTAAGGTTGATTTACCCGTGAATGGATGTGTCTGAACAGACGTGTTTATTTATTTGAAACGAATGGATATGTCCAAAAGGTGTGAATCAAGCATGAAATCTATTATAAATATACGATGGTAATTTTACTGAAAATGTGATTCGAAAAGATGATTTGAAAAGAGATTCTTATGATCTTATATTTCCTACTACAAAAAGTCCTCTCAAATTCCATCTCTCATTCGTTGGAGATTTTGTGATTGTTGCTGTCACAATTTCTAGAGCTAGGGAAATGTTGGAAGTAACTTGGTCAGATAACTTACAACAATCAAGTGGTGGGGGCTAATATTACTTTAAGGACAGTGCTTCTCACGGCCCTAAAATATTATAGCACTTTCATAGAGTACAAAGTTCTGACAATATATACTTCAATACTCTTGCGGTTTCAAAAATACCCTAAACAAATAAAAATGTCAAATTAACGGACTATGCTGGCTTTTATTTATCTTTTTAAATTTACAAACGCATGTAAGTGGAAATCAACACGTTAAATTTTCATTAGAATAAGGCTCTGTTTGCCAGAGCTTATTTGTACATCAGTTCAGTTCAGTTCAATTCAAATCAGTGAAAATGAGATTTAATGACATTCAGGTTAATTCAGTCATGCTGATTCCATTTTTTAATACATTAATTTTCACTTAAGTTCAGTTCAGTTCAATTCAGTCTAGTTCAGTACATCAAGAAATAAGCTCTAGTCTTTTTAGTGGTCTAATGGTCAATTTTAACATTAACATGTAGAAATACTTATTTTATGAAAGAAACATTTACCGTTCTTTTTTTAATAAGCCCACCTTATCGTGATGCACATACGTAAGATTTCAAATATCAAAAACCGGTATAACAATGATATGTATATGGCTTCTTTTGTGTAGCAGGAGCTTATTTTTTGAATGACTGAATTTGTTTTTTCATATTTATAAGATTTTTATATTTATAAGTTTTTGCACTTTTTATACGTGTAAAATTATGAAAATACTCCTAAACTACGGGTAGAACAAATTTCACACAATAATAAATATCGTACAAGTGAGTAGTTTTAATTGAAAGGTTCACGGAATTTAATATGAGGTTTAAAATAAATATTTATAATATGTTAGGCCTTAAATGTGGTTAGTTATATGTTTGCACTAAAATACATATTTCTAGTATGTTAGGGCTCAGAGTTAGTCACTTTATATGTTGGGGGAGGGAATCATATTGAGCTCCTTTAACTCCGAAAGTCATTGTCTTTTTACATAAAAAAATTTACAAGAAAAATCTGAAACAAAATGTATGTGAAAAGAACTTGAAATATTACGAAAGTTATCCCGGAAGGATATTCATTACAGGGAACTAGTTAGGAATTTGTCAAAACGAACCCCAAATAGCCATCCATATGTATTATGACTTTGCCCATTTTCAAAAATCACTAATTTTAGCACCAATTATCTCTGTTTACCAGAACTTATCTGTAGATCAGTTCAGTTCAGTTCAGTAAAAATGTAATTTGATGAAATTCAGGTTAATTCAGTCATGCTGATTCCATTTTTCAATACATCATTTTTTACTTTAGTTCAGTTCAGTTCAATTTAATTCAGTTCAGTTCAGTACATTAAGAAATAAACAACTCAGGCATGCCTGAGTTGAACCGTATAACTTCATAATACACGAGGCAAATAAAATTCAATTATTTTTGGCTCTAAAACTAGTCGTTGCACTAACTAAATAAATTGAATACACAATTGAAATCAAACAAGAAATGATTAGCTTCTTGTTTCTTCCACTGGGGTTCCCATATCTTCCCAAATTCCAAAGTCATTGACCGGTTGACTTAGAAAAGTTGACTAACCAAATTAGTTGTTAAACGGATGTGGGTCTAACCAAATTAGATCAACCCGGAACTATCCAGGAAACGGGTCTGCTCAGGATAAGTGAAGTAATAAAGTAAAACCCAATTTTTTATGTTAAAAATTAATGTATTAAAAAAATAAATATGAATGAAATCTCAAATTATATTTTCACAAACGTTAAACAACTCAGGCATGCCTAAGTCCATATTTTATTTAATTATTATGTTATCTTTTTTCTTCTGTTTGGATAAGGATCACCAATTTTCTTTTTCTCCCTGCTATTTTTAGATAACACCGTCACGGCAAAAACAATCACTCCGTGTAACTCAAATTAAATCCAGGGTTTGTTTGTCGCGTTTTTCTCTAGATCACTTCAGTTCAATTAAACTCAATGAAAATACAATTTGATAAATTCAAATTAAATACAATTTGATGAATTCAAATTAATTAAGCCATGCTGATTTTTTTTCAATACAATAGTTTTAATTTCATTTCAGTTCAATTCAACAAGAAATAATCTCTATCAAATAGGCCTTAGACATCTATTAGCTAGTAAAAATAGTAATATTATTGATATTATTATTTTGATTGCTTTTTTTGTGAAATTACAGATTTTGTCTCCACTTTATGACGAATTCCCAAAATATTCTTAACTTTTGATAAAATGTAACAAACCAAACAATTCTCAATATTGGAAATATTTTGGAAACAAGTCATTAAAGTGGAGACAAACTTTTTTTAGGGTGTATTCCTAAAACTGTTAGTACTGAAATGTACCAGACCAAACCATTCTCAAGTTTCAACATAGAAAATATTTTGGAAACTGATCATTAAAATGGGACAAAATATATAATTTATTAAAAGTGAACATCATTAATATCATTTTTTTCTTTACATAATTTACAAAATTATAGAAGTGAGAGCATATATAATCATGCATAAAATGAAGATTCACGGTATCACTTGATTCGAGCACAATGCCTAAATAAGCAGATCCTATATTCTGGCCTTGTCCATTTAGATTGTTTAATCAACACTTAAAAACAATCAGCATCAATCACCACACTCCAACATTAGTAATCAATCAGCACATTTTTAGTTCAATTGGACAAAACCTCTAACTAATGGTGTACTAATATAAGACGACGCTAAGATGAATTTTGATGGGGCCTTTCACATTCATACTGGATCAAAATGGGATGAGGAGAAGTTGACGGGTAGTAAAATAGATATGAACGCCTAGTCCAACACGACTCATCCCCACAATTCCCATATATGTAATATAATTTATATTAAAATATTTTTGATTAAAAAAATAATTAACTATAATAATACCCCAAAGATTAACTATATGTTAATTTTATTATGATTAAAGTTTCATAATTCTAAATTTTTTAATAAAGAATTAGTAAATATGATTGTTTGTGTTTCTTGTGTAGTTGAAAAATGCACTGAAATAGCGGAAGAAGAGGAATTTAAAAAAATACTGAAGAAAACGAAGTGCTAGAATATTGATGATCGTAATCTTTTGTGTAATTTCTTTTCTGTTTTCTTTTTTAAAGTTTCTCGAAATGTAGTTAGTGAGACTCATGACCTTGCTAAGCTTGTAATTAAATCCTTATGATGAAATAAATGATAACTTTACCGATAAAAAAAAAATAAAAAAAAAGTGCTAGAATATTGATCAAGTGAATTTAAATATCTTCATTCTAAACCACTGTTGCTTTCTTTACGTCATGAACCTAAATTTATTTTAATCGGATGAAATTTTTGCTTGTTCTCTTTTCTATTTTGTATTTTTTTTGACAGACTTTTCTACTCGTATTTTGTATTTCATTGGATATGGACGTTAACTAAAAGAATTTTTCACTGAAAACTTAATTACATTTATTTTTAAATTAATATGTTATTTTTAGGTGTGCGGTTAACCAATGTATAAAGATGGTATTATATAAGATCTGATGGAGCGTAGATGAGTATACATCTTATACGGGATAAGTCTAGTATTTTTATGTGTGGGAGCTACAACATGCGCCTCACATACTCACAAATACATGTTTGATTATTAATGGTTAATATGTTCAGGTGCATATACTAATAGTAAATATTTTTTTTTTAGAGAATTGAATGTTACTCTAGTGGTTGAAGTCTATGTGTGTGATTTTATTGGTTGGGATCATTGTAGTATTCATTAAAAATATATAATATTATTACTTTTATATATATACATATATTTTTGTGAATATTGAGTTGGAAAATAAAAAGAATCTTCCACCATTTGATACACCACATGAATTATGTTCTATGTTTTTTTTTTTGAATTATGTTTTATGTGATAAACGTTGAAAAACTATGAGCACGTTAAAATTTAAAAACTAAAAATATATATATATATATATATATATATATATATAACTAGATAAAAAAAAAAAACATTGAGATCAAAGAACATTGAACAAGCAAAAGTACTTAAAAAATTTTAATTGTATAAATATTTAAAAAAAGGTTGTGACTGAAGTTTATATTTATTTTATTAAAAATTAACAAGGGATGTGATAAGAGAGGGAGGAAGCGTCGTCCCTAGAGGGAAGAACCATCGCTGGAACCATCCTTCTATTTAACTGTTGCTTCTCTTATTTTCAAATTTGCAGCTCCCTTTATATCTACCCCAACCACACTCCCAGTTTTCCACTCAAATCCAATCCTCAACCTTTTCAAACACTCCCTCCATCTCCTCCATCTTCTTTTTCTTCTCTGTTTTTCACAGCCTCGATAAACTCGCCCATCCATCTCAAATGGCTTCCCAGATCAGCACAGAGACCTCAGCCCTGGAGCTGATCAAACAGCATCTCCTCCTTGACGATTTCGCCTTCGGGGAGAACTACGCCTGCTTTTCAGATATCACCCAGCAGCTATCGAGAACCTCGAGCCTCGATTCCTCCCAGAATTCTGTCACTTACAGTGCCCAATCGGCAAACAGCTTCTCCTTCACATTTCCGAGCAATAACGAATTCGAGTGCTCCAAGCCCCAGATGGTTCCAGAAACGCCTCGCAGCAGTCTCAGCGATCGGAAACCGGCTCTGAACATAGCGATTCCGGCCGTTAAGAACGTGCTTGAGATTAGCCAGCCGGCGATTCCAGTTCCAGCCCAGGTATTTCAAGATTCCGTCGAGAAGAAGCACTACAGGGGAGTGAGGCAGCGGCCGTGGGGGAAATTCGCGGCCGAGATCCGTGACCCGAACCGGAAAGGGTCCCGAGTTTGGCTCGGAACATTCGACACCGCCGTGGAGGCGGCGAAAGCCTACGACAGGGCGGCGTTCCGCCTCAGAGGGAGCAAGGCCATATTGAATTTCCCGGACGAGATTTCCAACAATAGCTTGCCGGAAAGTGAGCTCGTCGTAAGTTCTAGCCGGAAAAGGTCCAGGTCGACGGAGAATAAAGAGATCGTTAAGAAGGAGGTTAAAATGGAGCGAGAAGCGTCTCCATCATCATTCGTCAATAAAGCTGACAGCCGGAGTACAGTGCCGGCGCCGGTGGATGGGCCGTTGACGCCGTCAAACTGGAAGACAGTTTGGGACTGTAGTGAAGCCAAGGGTATTTTCGAGATTCCGCCTTTGTCACCGTTACCCCTCACCGTTACTTAAATTTTAAACCACCGGACAAGAAAAGGCTTGGGATAATACAAAAATCCGATGAAAATGATAAATATTAGATGCACCTGGCAAAAGGGATAAGTCTGGGGTGATTTAGGGTAAATTAGGAAGTACGCAATTTTTATTTTTGGTTTTTAAGAAAGTAACGTTTGATCATATCCATATCATCAATGTACATATCGCTACAATTAAGTATTAATGAATTTATTTGATTTGTCCAGTATTTTGTCCCCATGTTAATTTATGTATAGTCACATACTTTAATAAGTAATGTTTTTTTTAATGTTGTAATCTTCAAATAGATTACACTCCTTCATTGTGAGGACTGAGGAGGTCTTTTAATTGTAATGGACCTTTGTTTATTTACATAAGTATCAGTAAAAATATTTTTTTAAATTAGATATACAATAAATTTATATTTTTTATTATTTTACAGGTTTAGAAAAAATTCAAGTTTCATCAAATTCGATACATAAATCAAAAAAATTACATTGATGAAAACATGAATAACTTTGATGGTATTTGATCAGGATCTTTAACAAAATAAATTTTATATTCAATTTTTATAAAATAAACAATGATATAATTAATAAATTAAAATTAAACATTTTAAATATCAATATTTAAGTTATGAAGACTCACAAAAGAAATGGACCCTATACTAATGGGATGGTTGGGAAAATAAGGGATATGAAATTGATTGGGACTAAAAAGTACGAGGGAGGAATAATATTGCGTTTGTATTCTTGGCAATAAATGAATTTTTTTTGTCCACATTAGAATTCCAAATATTTCATAATTCCAGCAAAAGAAATGTCAAGTTACGTATGAAAGGAAAACTGTGAAGTTTATAAATTCCATGAGCTACATCCCTCTATCATTGACTTTGAAGAGAACAATAAATAATATAGCATGAAAATTTTAAAAAGAGAACCTTGTTGATAAAAGAAGAAAATGGCATTAATATATAGATAATATTAATAATAATAGATAATATTATTTAGTCAAGTGCAATGCATTGACTTGCATTGATGGAGAAGATAGAAACAACAATTTCGAATTTCGAAAAACCATGACGAGACGCCGTGGTGTGGTGTCCCATACTTAACGGATATGAGAGACCGCCATTTTTTAATCCATTGACTACTCTCCCTAATACGTAATAATACGTATTGTGAACGTGAACTGTAGTTTTAAGTAAAACAAAAAGATTGGTTATTGACCGGAAACTTGCCAAGGTCTTCGACTCTACGCTAAGGTTGTGGAAAACAAGTCGGTAGTTGAGAAGAAAGATAAACCGATACCTATCTTAATTAATGTTAGCATAGGTAATTATGTTTAATATCTAAAAGAGAAGATATTGGGTGAGACCGTCCTACCATAAACTTATGGTATGACGAATGATAGTTCATGTGTTTAATGGATTTGTTCATGTGTTTCACAGCTTTGTTAATTCATTTACATATTGTTACAGATTATAACAAACAAAATTGTGATACACAAGAACAAATCTGTCAAACACATGAACCCAGCTTATAACAAACAAAACTGTGAAACACTTGAACAAATCTATTAAACACATAAAGGCCCTGTCCAATAGGGTGCTGGAATTGGTAGCTGGTGCTGGAAGGTGCTGGAGGGTGCTGGAAGGTGCTGGAGGGTGCTGGAGGGGGTTGAAATTAAATTAAAATTGTATAATTATGATGTACATAATTATGAAACTATATATTTAAAGAATGATTAATTCGTACACAACATATTGAAACTAATTTTAAAGAAAAAATATTTTTTATTTTTTTAAAAAAAATAAATCATTCATTTATGTGAATAGTGACAAGTGCTGGAGGGTGCTGGATGGTGCTGGAGGTGCTGGAAATAAGCGCTATTGGACAGGGCCAAACTATCATTCGTCCTACCATAAGCTTATGGTAGGACGATGTCACCCAAGACTTTGTATATCTAAAATATCAATTTAAAAGTTAGAAGATCAGTAATAATAATATAACGAATGATTGATTATGATTAATAGATATATGTTTATATTTAAAAGTGATATGATCAACATTTATTTTTGTCTCAATTGAAACTGGTCATACTCATACATAAGACTTTTCTTGAGAAGAAAAATAAACCATTATTATATTTATGAGTATAGCTAGTTGGAAAATAAGCATTTTTAGCGAAGAAAAAGAATCATTATTCGACTCTACTAAAATCGGTCCCCATAACTATGAGCATTGAGCAAGCAAAATAGTCCAATGCCACTTATAAGTATAGCTAGCGAGTCTTAAACCAAATGAACACAACAAAGGATATATTTTTAGTAGAGTTATACTTTTTCTTTTTTTTTGAATATAAAGTAGAGTTATACTTAATAAGTAAGTAAAGTTTGGTTTAAATACTTGTTTTAAAAGCTAATATGATTAGATTTTGTTTTTGGACCAAAAAAATAAAATTTGTTTACACGATAAGATATATTTTGATAGTTTAATTACCAAACACTAAAAACACTCGTATTTATAAGTAAAATAGTTGAAAAGTTTTACATAATAATACTAGATTGTTGTATGTTGGTCAAATTTTACAACATAGCTTTAATATATATTTTTTGATGTGGCTTATATGATATCATATTGACTATAAATATCATTGGTAATAAATCTGTCCAACATTGAAAAATATGAATGATCAAACATATATTAACGACTACAAAGTCTCGAGTGAGACTTTCCTACCATAAGGTTATGGTAGTACCAATGATAGTTTATGCCCAATTTGCTATATGCAGGACCGATTTTCTCATACAGAACCAATTTTTTATCATAATACCCCCAAGTGTACCTTTGCATTTTGAGTATCTTTTTTTGCCTTCACAATAAAAGGGGTATTTTGGTAAAAACCGGTCCTGGATGAGAAAAATGGTCTTGTAGGTAGCAAACCCCTAGTTTATGTGTTTTCAAAACTTTGTTTAGCATAAGATATGTTCATATGTAATTGAACTAATTTTTTTGAAAGGCAAACAAAGGTGTAAATCACAAAAAACAAAGTTGTTAAACACATGAATTATCATTCGTCCGACCATAATCTTATGATAAGATCCAAAACCTTCTTATTTTGAACCGACGTGTAAACAACGAAATCGTAGAGTGATCTAAAGGCAATTACAGTAGTAGCTTACATATCAAATTTAATCAAACGTAGAGTAAATGATCAAACGGAAGTACGATTTTAGAGCTGTGAATCGATAATTCAACGTGGACAAAACTAAAATAGACCGTCAAAGTTTTGGAGAGTCAAGTGCACCGGGCTAAATAGTAAATACACAACGACAACAACCAAATGCTTTAGCATTAGTAATTTTCCACAGTTCTTTCTTTCCGCAACTTGGAATTTGTCAGTTGGTTCAGTGGTTACTAAAGATGTTACGTAGACGCAAATCAAATGCTCTTTCCGTAGTACTTGTACAAATGTGTATTTTTGTCATAAATGACTAAAATGTTATTCATAATTTAAATCATTTAATTTCTTTAACCATGTATATTGTGCTGTTTAGTAGTATTTACAAACACATCTTTATCTGAATTAGCTCATAAAACTTTCTTCAACCCCATTATATATGTGCCCTCAAATAATCATAGGGGTAAAATTGTGACTTACAGCAAAATACATACGTCTAATAGTAAAATTTGAACATCTTTTACCCACCCTGCCCTAATCCTAGGGGTAAAATTGTGACTTACAGCAAAATACATACGTCTAATAGTTAAATCTGAACATCTTTTACCCACCCTGCCCTAATCCTAGGGGTAAAATTGTGACTTACAACAAAATACATACGTCTATATATATTATTGATAATTTCTACTATAAGAATGCATACAATTTAAAATGATATAAAGCTAGACTGACTCGATCAGTTTGTATTGTAATTAAATTCATATTTTCAAATGACAGCGCCAAAATATAAAGATACACCCAAACGAGCATTTCAACGAGGGGGAATGAAAAGATCGCGTCCACATACTAATATAGTTAATAACATTGGTTAGATGTATGAATTAAAGTATGAATTCTTGGTCTCTAATTTCAATCAGTTGTTACAAGAACTGTTGACGTTGGGCAATCATTCGTTTTCTTCGTTGCAAAATATATAAAATTCCTCGTTTACTAGCTAGCTCGAAGTTAAATTCATACCCTAAATATAGATATATATGCTTGATCTTAATTTAATTTAAAGAATGCTGGTCAATTGTTTTACAAACGGGAAAAGAAAAAGTAATGTTAAAAATAGCTGCGGTCAATTGCAAGCATACGTACGTTGTGACTTACACATTTCTTACGTCGGAAGCAACCAAATCCATGTTCCCGTTCTCACCGATTCATAGATGTGTTCTACTGATTACTAGTATATGCTTGAGCTAGAAAATCCAGATCGAAGGGCAAATGCTCTTATAGTAGGATTAGGCACAAAGTTGAGTGGAATACTTCATTTTCGCATTCGAGTTTATTTGAATTGATCGTTTTTAGTGTTACTACTGAAGACCCGACAAAACTTAATGAAATTAAACTAAATTAAACTTAACATTTTCTGTTACTTTTAAGACCTTTTATTACTTGTATAATGGTTTAATGAGTCTGATTTAGTGATTATTCACACTTTCCGTAAAGAGGTCCTGTATTTAATCGATCTTGCCAAGAAATCTAAATATTAGAGTAATTTACTGATAGGGGGTTTCATATCGATTGTTCAGTTGTGATTTCACACACCGACTCATGAATGTTCGATCCATGGATTGTTAATTTTTGGTGGTTTATTGGTAAAACAAGTGGTGTTATTAGAGAGAAAAAAGTGTTAAGATTAACTATATTTTTATGAAAGGTGTGGAGAACCAAACAATATACAAGTCGCACAGTTATGTGAATTTTCTAAACTTTTAATTAATAGCAATTAGATGGACCGAGTTCATATTCCAGATATTCTCTTTAGCGTTGTTCTGAATTTTGATTTAAACTAGTCTTATTGACAGTTGGTTTCATCGGTGGAATCCCTGTTACTATTGAACGTTTCTCAAACAAAACACAATATCAACGGTAACATATATATATATATATATATATATATATATATATATATATATATATATATATATATACAATCTGGCTAATGTCTCAAATTTAAAAGATTGTAATTCGAATTTCAACTCTCTATTACTTGCGATCAATAATGTATCACCTCAGAGCCTTCGTCAATCGTCATTGCAATTCCACCGGAAAAATTTATTAAAATTGAAAGATGCCGCGTGAAAATATACTAATATTTTTTACATTTGTAAGAACTTTACTTGTGAATTTATACTTCCTCATCCGGCTTAATTAATCATAAAATTCAGGATTTCAAATTTTAAATCAAACGGATATTGGTGAACTAACATATAAGTTATATAGCAGAGGTCTGTGGTGGGAATCATAATACTCAAGTCATGTGCTTATTATCATTTCAAACGTTGATTAGTATCCTTTTTGTAAAAAATATTTCATGAGTTAATTAACAATAATTAAAGGAAAAAAACTAAGGCGTTCTTGGTGATCTTGCGGGTTTTTATGTTTTTAAACCTAGACTAATTAGGCCATTATTCCTAGAGCTTATTTCTTGTTGTACTGAACTAAACTGAAGTAAAAATTGATGCATTGAAAAATGGAATCAGTATGACTGAATTAACCTGAGCTTCAATATCAAATTGAATTTTCACTGAACTGAACTGAACTGAATTAAATAGAACTAAACTAAACTGAAATGATCTATAGATAAACTCTGATAAACATGTCCTTAATTTATATTTTAAAAATTAAATTGAGTATTATTAAATTATATTATAATTAACTAAATAAATGTAACGGAGTAGTAAATGTATTTAACTCTCTTTGGCCACTAAAAAAATATTATTTGAAGAAAATTCAATTGTAATTTGTCAATGCATAAGCGTAATCAATTTCGTACACAATTTAACCACGCTCCCGATTCTAAACTCCCATTCGTTGAGTACAATTTTCTCTATTAATTTGATATAATTATATAAAACCAAAATTGTCAAACTTCAAATTATATATACTTTTAGGCTCCTACTACAGTATGTGACCTGAATATTAGAACAAGTCTCTCTTGTTAGGGATATTTGCTGCCCTTGGTTGTTTTTATTTTCTTCCATATTAAAATTAGTTTTATAATCTGATTTTTGTAGAGAAGAATAGGAATAGTTCCTAAAGAATTTTCAACAAATATTTTTCATTTTACTCACTCAGTTGATATTCAACTCTTAATTTTAGTCTTCTTTTTAACTAGGTTGTCCCTGCACTTATGCTGATCCTGAATAATTTTGGAAAATATCATAAATTTAAATATATTTATGTGAAAAGTTATATTTTTAAATATAAAGCGCTCACACATAATGTAAATTAAATATATAAAGTAAATACTCTTCAATTACTGGTAGCATGTCACATGTTGGATACTATTTGCCAACGATTAAAAACGGAGTTTGATGGGATTAGAACAACCACTAGTGCTTCAACAACATGATTTTGCATCTCCGAATAATATCGGTTTAACAAATATATTCCCGCTGTTTTATCAATCATTTAAGAATATTACATATCACGTATTTTTAGGGCTTACATATATTCTAAGCATTTTGTTTACTACAAAAGAAACAAAAATGGGTATCTATTTAACTAAATTTCAGGTAGATTGTCATTTTCCGCCGCTTCCAAAGGTACACGAGGTCACGCAATCACATGAATCAGATGCAATCTCGATTGTCGTTAATTATTCGGACTGATCCATACTTAATTAATCCTAGTGTAAATAAATAGATCACTCACACCACTAATGATTTGTCACACTCTTTTTTTTCAAAAATAAAATAAAACTAACACTTAACTTTCATTCAACTTCAAGTAGTGGAAATCGTCCAGATCTAAATGACAAAAAACTCAAACGGGAGTCTCAAATATTGCACGAAAGGACTCGATATAACATGAGAATGAGCAATAAAATAGAAAAGACTTGAATATCTATGGCCCTATCTTTTTTTTAGTCTAACCACTGTTTTTTACGGTTCGATAAGTACTCCATTTCAGTTTGAATACGCTATTAATTTAAGTAATAGTATATATGATATTTGAAAGCATGAAAATATCCCAGCTTCTTTAATGAGTAATATTGACCTATTTCTTTATAATTGAGCGCTTAAGTAATTTCACTACGCATCTAACCGACAAAACCTCAACACATCTTTCATACAAATTTTCATAATTACATCATTCTTTTTTCATTTTATTAAGACTTTAATGGAATACAAAGTCTTGGGTGAGACCGTCCTACCATAAGATAGTTCATGTGTTTAATAGATTTATTCATGTGTTTCACAGTTTTGTTCATGTATTTCACAGTTTTGTTTGTTATAAGCTGGGTTCATGTGTTTGACAGATTTGTTCTTGTGTTTCACAATTTTGTTTGTTATAATCTGTAAGAATATGTAAATGAATTAACAAAACTGTGAAACACATGAACTAATCCATTAAACACATGAACTATCATTCGTCCTTATGGTAGGACGGTCTCACCCAAGACCTTCTCTTAATGGAAAATGATAAATTTTTGATTATTAGTAGATGTATAACTAATTTATTAGGCGTGGCAATAAAACCATATTCGATTTGATTAGGCATCAATTTCATTTTCAAGGCTCGTCTACCGACTACCAATCCTTGGCTACCAACATTTGCTGCATGATATAGAAAGTGACTATACCCGAAGACTTGTTGTGGAAAATAAATTAAAAGTCATGTGGAGATATTTTCTGTAAAATTGTGCAGAGAACTTTATCTTTAATTTTCAAATTTAGGTTTTCCACTTATGACTAATCAAATATCTTGTGGAATCCTCACGTACACCTGTCCAAATCGCATGTAATTTTTTTTCAATCAAAATTTAAAATATTAAACTTCAATCATTTGAATATGTATGAACCGATTGATGTTACTTTGATAATATAAAACAAGCTCAACATATTATCAAACGTTAATATCGGTCTGACTCACGTGATGTTATGTAATATTACTAAAATTATATAGCATATTTAAAATATATTAACATTGAAAAATGTGTTTACAATGTGATTTGAATATTGTGAGAAAAATTATATTCAATTAATTTGAAACAAGGGAATATTTCCACATCTACAGTGAAACATGTGTTCTTATTCCGCAAAATTCCTACAGTCCACTGTCGAAAAACATATAATTACTTTGGTAATCTACTACTTGGAGGGATGTTTTTAACATTTCTCGTCTTCACAAATCTGAAATGTAAGGAAATTTTTAATGAAAGTAGGGCTGAACAATTATAGATGTATAATGTAAATGTCCCTATGTAAATGATTTAACGGCTCAGATTTGTCCACATCACAAAGTAACAAACTACTAAAGTAGATGTCCCACACCGACTGTTCCTCCAACGTCTCAATTTCGGCAGAAAATGAAAAGCACGAGCTTTTGCAATGGCAACCAAATTATTTTTATTTTATTTTTTTTGGAAATGAAACCAAGTTGATATTAATCAGATGTATTGATTAATCAACTTTTCAAAAAAAAGAAGAAGATGTATTTGATTAATCAAAGGCAAGCCAAGTCGATTTTTCTTTTCAAATTTTGTGTCTCACATCAGTAGGAATTGACAGGATTTAGTACTTAGGCAAAAAACCATTAAGCTTATTTATTTCTAGCTTTTCAAGGAATTAAAAATGCAATAATTGAGTATTATTATTATGGATCGACTCTACAAAAATAGGACAATCAGCCAAGCAAAGCCATCGGTCCTACGTTAAACCAAGTTGTGCTAAATAACTCATCATAATCATATGCCTGTGCAGCACCCTCCTAATCCTCGTTTTTATTAATTGCAGGGTCCCCTCCAAGCACCATTTGCAGATTTGAAACTTGTTACCGTTTTGTACACTATCTATTCTTGGTTCTTGAATTTGTGATAGGTGGAGGAAATTGAACCTAATGACTAAGAGATATTTATTTCATCGGGCTTTATCATTTTATTACTTAATGCCTTTCAATTTTCATAAAGTAAATCTTAGAAAATTATATTCTATTTTGTTAATGTCAAGTCATGAAACTAATTAGTTGCTTTTGTGGAAGCGATGTTAGAACTTATAACGTTGATGTGTGGACATGTACATAGGCAGTTATGCACAGCTATGAACATTGCGGCATGTGTATGATTGAAAATTCGACTAAAAATTTAAAGTTGCTTGATTAGTATCGAAAATATCATAACATTGACATGAATTGTTTTTTCTAAAATACTTTTCATCATTTTCACTACTTCCCAACCCATCACAGTACAACATAACACTCAACTCATTACATCACACTCCTCAACACAACAATATTTAAACTCAATTGGACAAGGCATTATATGAATTTTATTATTATGATATAATTGAACCTAAAAATAAAATGAATAAAAAGGACAAAAGAGCAACAATAATAATCCTAATAATGGAGAGAGACCAAACCTAGTGACACAAAATCTAAACAACTCCTCGTCGGACAGGACAACAAATTCACACAGTGCTAATCTCTTTCTGTTAAAATTAGCACAACAGATGCATGATTTATATTTGATTTAATCTGTGACAGATCTTGGTTAAATTGCATGATCATGGGTCACAACAATCCTGCCATTGACTACAGGACCCATTATCCCAGAGATCTTCTAATTCAGCGTGAAGCCCGTTTCCAAGCTCACACACATACTATAAATACCCCTCAACCCCCATCTCATTTACGCCCACTGCTTCCCTTTCTGGTTTTCACCTTTTCTCCAGTCTTTTCTAAAAGATAAACAACAGTACAGCTAAAAAATGGCGTCGCCGGAGGAGGAGTCGACGACGTTGGAGCTCATCAGGCAGCATCTCCTCGGAGATTTCAACTGCGCGGACACTGAATCCTTCATCAACGACCTCAATTTCTGCTTCATGACGGATGAGAACAACTCCATCATCATCCCGGGGAAGCCCGCACAGAGCTCCTCCGAGTCGGATTCGAGCTCTTTCGTATCCGAATCGAAGCAGCCTGATGCTGATTACTTCAAACTCGAACCCGATTTCTTCAATTTCGAGGAGAATAATGGCGGCGTTATCATCAACAACGCAGCTTCTCCGAATCAGAGCCTGGTGCCGGACACTCCGACTTCGAGTGAGGATGGGTCGCCCGGGAGCAGGGGAAGCGCCGCCGGGAAGCACTACAGAGGGGTGAGGAGGAGGCCGTGGGGGAAGTACGCGGCGGAGATCCGAGATCCGACCCGGAAGGGAGCCCGGATCTGGCTGGGGACGTTTGATACGCCGATCGACGCGGCGAGAGCTTATGACTGTGCGGCTTTCAAGATGAGGGGGAGGAAGGCCATACTGAATTTTCCTTCGGAGGCCGGGAAGTGCTCGCCGCCGGGGAATTGTGGCCGGAGAAGTCGAAGGAGCTTGTCAAATGAGCCCGAATCAGTAGTTTTACCAGCATAATCTCGCAGATGTTCAATGTAATTAGTTTGATTAGGCATTCGGTAAGTGCTAGCTCTGTTAAAAAACAACCGAATTTGTGGTTTGTTGCTCTCGTCTAAGTTAGTTTTAGCGTGGTATGAATATCATTTCTCCAACCAATGACTAGATCATACTCTTGTAGAATGAAGTATGCAAATTAACCCATGGACCAATTCCTAATAAAAGGAGATAGTTTATGAAAATATTTTGCATCATTCGTTTTCACAAAAATTATAACATATATCTGCACCATTCAGCCAATATTATCATTGGTGATGAACAACTATAAAAGTAACTATCAAATAATTAAAAAAGATGAAACAATCTTTTAACCAATATTCCCTCCCCCTCAATTGAAATGCAATTCAATTATTCATTTACTTAAACTTTGTTGAGATTAAGGAAAGAAAATAAAGATATTCAGTATATCGTTATGTTAGGAATATAGATATTTAGCTATATTGTTTTCTTAGTAAGAAAGTTATTGATTAGAATATTTTCCCCATTTAGTTTGTATTGTAGGTGTATAAATATTGTAACCATCATCATTGATGAATGACCTTTTGATGATAATACGAAGTGCCAATGTAAATACTATTATCAACCTTATTTTATATTTTATATTTTATCATGGTATCAAGAGCTGTTCGTTCCTGGACCTGACTACTACATGCCCTGCCGTTGAGTTCCCGTCGACCGCTGCTAGCCGCCCAGAGTTGCCGCCGCTAGTTGACTTTGGAATCATCAGATTGCTAATTACTGACCTACTTACTGCAGATTGCTGACCGTTCGACCGCTGCTAGCCACCATCGTGTTGCCGCCGCTAGTCGATTCCGTCACCGATTTGTCGATTGCTACTAATACACTGTTTTTTACTCTACTAATATATTGTCCAAGTGCAATGTGCTTAAGGCCCGTACCTTGCACTTGCGGAGGCGTGAAAGGATTATGGCATCCACACGGACCACCGATATACTACTTGATGGGCCCTTACCTACTCTTACTAGGCGAACTCTTCCGACCTTTGGAAACTACCATTTTTTTATGGAGCTAATGAAGGAGAGTACACTATACTCTTTTTCCCACTGGGTTTTTTAACGAGGTAGTGTGCTCTTTCTGACAGATATTTCATGATCTTTTTTCGCAAGTCGGTCATGGTTTTCACCATGCTCCAACTTGAGGGAGGGTGTTGAGATTAAGGAAAGAAAATAAAGATATTCAGTATATCGTTATGTTAGGAATATAGATATTTAGCTATATTGTTTTCTTAGTAAGAAAGTTATTGATTAGAATATTTTCCCCATTTAGTTTGTATTGTAGGTGTATAAATATTGTAACCATCATCATTGATGAATGGCCTTTTGATGATAATACGAAGTGCCAATGTAAATACTATTATCAACCTTATTTTATATTTTATATTTTATCAAACTTGAATACCTTGGTAATGTTTTTTTTTTATAAAAATAAACCTTAGTAAGTTAGAATTTGGTTGTATGTGAAAGTAGATTTGTAATACCCTATTATACCAATTTTTTTAGAGTTAATCTTTAAACACATTTTGTAAAGAAAATTCTACAATTCCATTGTTTGTTTTTGACTGAATATCAATCAAGTAAAATGTACTGTTATATCTATTATTAGTAACAAGAAAATCTAAACTTTATCTTTATTTTAAAATTTAAATTTATCCTTACTTTTGGATTAAATCCGATGATATCCATTGATTCTTGGTTAAGTGCGATTTACGAATAAACTCCGAGTATTTGATAAGTGCGATTACAATCAAACATTATATTTTTGATGATTTGTTTTTTAAAGTTGGATGATATTTCAAATGTACCCAATAAAATTTCACCCACCCCTGTCCCAAGCGGAAATCAAACCCATAACCTCTGAGTTATTCTACTAGCACTTAATCGCTAGAACAATAACCAATTTCAATCTGATAAGTTTTTGATCGGTGAAACCACATAATATATGAAATTTAGTTCAAATTCAAAGAACATTTTTTCTTTCACATAGACATGTTTTCCCGGAATTAGAGTTATACTTTACATAAATAAACTCGTCGATCGAGAAATATAAATTTATAATATTATTTTTCCATAATGGAGCTTATGCTCACACTTAACGCAAAACTGAGAGTCATTTAAACATTTTGCTCAATCTTTTATAAGCAAGTAGTCTTTCTTTTCATAAATTGTAAATTAAGTTGTGAGATACTATGATACATGTCGTGTTTTGATGGTATGGTTTATGAAAGTATTTTTATTTTTAATGCGTGGTTCCTATATTATATTTTAGGAAAATTCTACAGTCCCGTGACTTTTACCATCGTTGGATTAACTTTTAAAGGTAAAGATAAGTTTAAATTCAAATTCAAAATTTTCTAAAAATAGATGAGGTTGTTTTATGTGGTTCCTTTATTTTAAATTTATTTCTATAATCCAACGTAAATACGTAATTGAATATGTACCCATTTATAATGATAATAAATGGAAATATCTTGACTAACCCGTCATTCATTTTACATGATTATAAACAATTCAATTTACATGCTCTTTCTCTATCACAAAAAAGCAAAAGCCTTAATTCACATGTTATAACTTTATCGGTTTATTTTGACTCGTACGCAGTAGAAATATATCCAATGACGTCCTTAACAAACAGATCAACAGATCGTCTGGTAAAGTTGTAGTGCCGAAAAGTACTACTATCTATGAGTAAACAATCAAACAAAATATCTAAAAGAGGCAAATAATTTCAATTTGGTAGTACTAGTATTCCATATTTTCAAATGACCCATCTTTTACAAGTCAGGAATAGCGACTCCATATTCAACATCACATTTCGTTTTTCACAGTGACCTAAGAGAAACTATGGAAAATAAAGCAGCTGGAACAACAAAAGAGGCCAAAGCAAGAACAACTTCTTCACACCAAAATCCAAAACTGGTTTCTCCTACTTATTTCAGGCTCCAACGTAAGTGATGAAAAGCTATATTCCAAAATTTCCAATATCAATTATTTCCTCGACTTCCGGGCCCACAACACATAGAAAGACAAAATTCTGAATTTTGCATGATAGAGACATCATGTGACTTTTACTTCAGAGATAACAAAGAAAAATAACAACACAACCTAGGTCGGACACAGACCTGTAAAAAAAATAATAACCAAACCCACCCAGGCATATTTTACTCAGAAATGGAGCAAGATGTAACACATTACACATACCTTTACGGGCAGAAAATATGGTTTTTTTTAATGGTACTCTATCAACTTGTGCAATATTTTCATTATTTTGGATGCTGATGCACACATAATTGACCATCACAATTTCTGAGCAGGTTGTATGTGAATAAACCATTTAAGACAAACAAGTTGAGCCACCACTTGCAGAAGGGACCTATAAAACCAACTGAATGGCTAGCTCCTACATCACATTATCATGGATGGCTAAGAAATTGATCGATCATAAATGGTGTGTGAGTGTGTGTGACCAAGTTGATACACATAATCAGACGGAACCAACACTTCCTATCACCTTCAAGGCTTTAACTGATCAAGTGACGTATCCTAGAATGGATTAGGCTTTCTTAGAATATCTTGGGCGGAAACATAGTACAATAGCAATTGTCAATCTGTCATACTCAACTAACAAAGTCAAGGTTAAATTCTAATGGCAAAGTCAAGATTAGAGCATTTCTAACAAGTCACTTAAGGTATTCTACAAATGAGTAGTTTTTTATTGAACGGAATTATCTTTCTAAATTCTATCAATCCACGAGACAATCAATAGCAGCAGTCAAATCACCACAGGACTTTTGTAAAGAATGAAAGTAACTCTGTTGAAACTTAATGGCTGTGAACTGCAGTGATTAATCAGAGTAAAGATCAAGTTTCGGCAGATGTACCACCAAGCAATCACCAATGAGAATAAGAGCCTCTTTGAAACTGATCCAAGAAATTCGACTCTTCAAGCTTTTGATGTTTCTCTGCAAAGCTAAGACAGAAATAGTAGGAACCACGTAAGTAGAAGTAATCCCTGTGACTCCAATTATATCCACAGTTTCTTTACTGAAGTCTTTCTCGTAGTTCCATAATCTCACACTGCTGTAAGAAGCTGGGCTGATTTGTCGATGCAAGTAGTCGAGCCCACATCCTATCAGTCAGCTTTACTGTGTTCGTGGTCTCTGTAACACGCTGGAATCATTCACAACGATAAGTAATCCATAGGTTTAGTAGTATCAGGGTTCAATAACATATGCAATATGGACAATGAACATTCTATTTATATGACAACCTTATCATGTGACAGACGTGCTGCCAACAAAACTCCAAAAACTATATGGTGAAGGTTTGAGAAATTGGAACAACCGTTGGAAGTGACATCATTTAATGTGTATATATTCCAGTGTATGTAAAGGAGCGGTGGAATACATAGATTTCATGTTACTGAATACTCCAGCATATGATTTTATTAAGGAACTGATGTATAATTTGAAGTTTTGAATTATCCAGCATATAACTTGTATCAGTAAGAACAGCAGTAAGGGAAGCGGAGATTAACAGCATAAACAACTGCACAAATGAAGATGATCCAAGGAGTAGAGTTGCTTACATTGATCGGGATATAAGCATGTCTACTGTTTACTGGTCCAACAGTGAAGCCAGTAAATCCAGCCATGGTTCCGTGAACTGCACTCTGAGCAAGGAGTGTGCAGTAGATATTATCGTATGCATTACTTGGAACAGCTCGAATCATGTATGTAGGGTCTGCAAAATAAGGAATCCACATCAAGCACTCAAAATCAGATAGATTTTAAAAGAAATTGCTCCTATAGTACTAATGACAGAAAATGAAGAGAACAGAAATAAGAAGAAAAATAAATGAATGCAAGACCAAACTCTAAAGGATCATAAATGAGTTCTTTTTTAAGAAAAGAAGAAGGAAAAATGCAAGAATTTTGCTCAAAGACAAGCTGCTCGATGGGAAAATAAAATAGAAGGGTCATGAGAGTACCAATATACTTCATGTTTATTTCCTTCCCCCGGACATTTGTAAAATGATCCTGTTTCATGGTAAACGTTAAAGGAAAAAATTAGAAATGTAGATTTGAAGGAACTGCCAAGCAGTATGTAGAAGGCTTCAGTAAATGGGGGGTGGAGCCACCAAGAATTCAAGACCTCGTATTTGGTATATAGAGAACACTAAATATTACACTGATGCCAAGAACCAATTTAGAATAAGTGGCAACAATCTCAGATTAAAAGGGATGCATAAAGGCGTGCATATATCTATTTAAACAAAACTAAAATGAAAGCCTATATCAATCAGAAACTAAAGACGCCTCCCTCCATTATGCTAGAATAGGAAGAAGCAGACAGTCATCACATATCACACACATTGGAGGTTGCAGTCCATTTTAAAATGGAAATCCATAATCCATTCTACTTGAAAGGGTCCTAGGCAGGATAAAAGCAAGCCTGAAGTCAGTTAATACCTTCACTTTTTGGGTTAGCCAAAGACCTACGTCTGACAGTAGCTTGTTTCCTGATGCATCTGTCCCATTATTAGTTTGCATATTTTGGGAAATATATTCTTGCCCAGCACCCTCAGCCAACACAATCAGTACATGTCCATTTTCTTTAAGACGCTGTTCAATATATTCGTAGAGTCCACCCTGGCCTTCTAAATAGAACCGGGACTCTGGAATCAAGCAACAATCCTGCAAAATAAACACCAGATTGAGCTCAAACATAAACACAAAAGTAATAGAAAACATAGAAGAGCATATAAACTAATTATGTTTGTAAGGTTATACCACATCTCGGCTAGCCAAAGTTGCAAACATAGCGATGAACCCTGCAATTTCAGAAGGAAAAAAAATAATCATCTCAAGCCAAAGTGAGACTCGGGAAATTAACTAAAAAGGCAATCCACTAACCACTATATCGGCCCATGAGCTTTACAATTCCAACTCCATTTTCTACACACTCAATCTCCACATGTGCTGCATCAATGGCCCGTTGAGCCTCACCAACAGCAGTATCAAAGCCAAAGGACTTATCAATCACCTATAGATGGCAAACATTGTTAAGGGAATAGCAAAAATATATTTACATCAACTAGTGACACATTATATAGGATAGGGATTGAGTTGGCTTTGGCCTTTCAAAAACACCTTTTCCCATTGACAAATGCCATACTAATACAATTCATACAACTGTCTCAGCCATACCAAGGAAAATAGAAGATTATAAAAAGTTCTGCACAGTGAGTGCCATGGGACTGCATTTATTTACATCTTTCTGTTGTCTATATTATTGAAGAAAACTTCCATTTTAACTATACCACCATAGGATAGGCAAATCAAACATATAAACCCAAAATATTCACTAATGGAGGTTTTACTGGACTACTTGTCCTAGGAGGAAGTAAGTTTGATACGCACCCCAAGTGACAAAAATTTCCGAATGAAGGTATCTTATTTGCAAGCTATAGTTTGAGAATTATTGTAAGATTATAACCCAAAAACATTCGATCTAATGACCACATATAACAGTGTAGCTATAAGAAAAGGAAACAAGGTGAGCAACAACTTATTTACTATAAAGCCAAAAGCTACCAAATAAAAATCCTTACAGCTATATCATTGTCGATTGTCTTGGGAATGCCAACAACTGCCACTTGCAAGCCACGTTTTTCAACTTCCTTGATAGAAATAAATAAGTCACCATCTCATAAGTAAGATTATAAAGGAAATCAAAAGAATATCTGGAAGTTTATTGAACATAATCACCTTGTAAATTGCTGCAGCTCCTTTCTGAGTACCATCCCCTCCAATTATGTAGACCTGAGAGAAAGATTCAATACCCTTTTCTTCTGAAATGTTAAAATTTGGTATGAAGCAAAAGGCTACAGTCAATACACCTGATTTATGCCACGGTCCTGAATATTATCAACTATTTTCTTGGTATCATGACCTCCCCTTGAAGTTTGAAGGAAGGTACCACCACGTTTATGGACGTCATTGACCAGCTTTGGTGTCAACTTAATAGTGTTCCGAGAATAAAATCCTCTATATCCTCCCTGTATATCGTGATAGAATCAGGTGGTACAAGTGAAGAAGCTTTTACTACATGCAACCCATAGGAAACACAGTATTCACAATTTTTTACTGCACATTCTAAAATTTGCTAAAAATGATCTTCAAAAAAACTTAATCTAAGACAGCACATTCATTAACCTCACCTGGATTCCAAGTACATCTTCCACACCATACATATTATGCAACCCACATACTATTTCGCGAATCACTGTATTGATTCCAGGGCACAAACCTCCACATGTGACAATGCAAGCACGAACTTTCTCTGGAGCGAAATAAACCTAAACCAGAACCTCATCAGGACTACTATTTACTTTTGGTTGGAATTAGGAGTGGCCTTACAAATACAAATAAGTTATGTACCTTTTCTCGAGGACCTGCACGGCGAAAATGCACACCTCCTGGACTACCTCTTTGAACAACAATCTAAGGCAAAACAGGTTAATATTTTAACAGTTAAATTTAAATTGATATTAAAAAATACATGTCTAACAAGCACACTTACATCCAAAGCCACTGAGTCTTCTGAGCTGACAAATGTATTCCTAGAGCAAAAGGACGCGATTTAATTAAAATCATGCAAACCACATTATATGATAGTACAGCAGAAATTCAGTGTTCAAAACAAAGAGAAACTATAAACTTACTTCACAATAGCGTAAGCTTGGGATTTTTCCAGAGGATTTGGATATGACTGGAAACAGAGATTTGGATTTAAGATTAGCCAGTTTAGTGCTAAAAGTAAGAAAATCGTGATGTTCTAATGCTCCAATGTTCAAACAAAGGACTACTGCACCTGACACCTAATCAACATTATCACTGCAGTATTAAAACTGGTTTGATCACTACTGAATATCATTTCATCAATTACAAAATAAGATTTAAACTGTTATAATGGTATTAAAACATCCATAACCTACAAAATATATCATCACTGATATTCTGTACTATATTGATGAATTATCAATGAACGTTCAACATTGTGCTAGGTACACAGCATCTGATTACTTCAGCATACTAATTTTGCGAATTTGAACATATAATTGTCGTAGTCGACACTCCAATCAATAGGAATTTGCTTATAAAATAATTGAGCTAAGCGATCGAACACAGTGAAAAATCTACGTAATACAGTTTGTACGGGTAGAATAAAGTATGAAGTAAGAACGCCAGAACGTTACCGGCAGGTCAGGGAGGTAATCCGTGAGGTGAGGAACGTCCTCGAGGATGAAACCGTCGTCAACGGCGGTGGAGGCGGCGGCATCACTGGCAGCGACTTCACCGGAGATTTGACTCTTCGCCATAACGCGGCAGGGTTTCACAGCGGGGATATTTTGGGCGTTGTTGAAAGACAGCTTCAATAACGGCTTCGGGCGCGGTAATCGATAAGTAGCATAAGGGATCGGTTTGAGATGCTGACGGCCGGTGCGAAGGTGACATGATCTGCTCGAGGGGAGGGAGGATATAGAAGTGGTTGAAGGAGAGGCGATAGAAAGCTCCATATCGCGGACCGGACGGGCGAAGTGAGATTAGTAAACTTTTTTTTGAAATTGTCCAGTACGCCCGGAAGGAAATGGGAAAGGTTTTCTTTCGTTTGCCGGGGTTTTGTAAGAAACGGAGAGACACGTGCCGGGATACTATTGGAGCTCACTTTTGTAGAATGGTCAAATGAAAGCGAGTGCGAATGGCTCTTACAATTAAACCGAGTTTTTTTTTAGAATAACTTAACCGGGTTGAAATCAAGAAATTTAAATACAGTGAAAATAATGACAAGTATAGTGCAATTTGTATTTAAAGATAGCAAGTGATCTGAGATGCATAAGAGCATCTCCAATGGTTGAAGAAACGGAGCTGCTTGCAATATTTGATAAATTTCAGCAGTGTAGCTTACCATTGTTTCACTCCACGTAGACACTGCTACACGAGCAGTACTGCCGCACAGAGCAGTACTGCCGTCATTAATGTTATGAATTACCTTTCATTTACTTTTACTTGGTAAATATAATTTCACTTTCCTTTATTTTACTTTTACTTGGTAAATATAATTTCTCTTTCTATTCACGTAGTTATATTCTGTTATAAATATTTACTTTAATTAATTATTTTACGAGCATAAATAAATAATATTTATAAAAAATATATTTTAATATTGTATATATTATATTTTTTTATACTTAATATTTGATATAACTTATAAATAATTTGAAAAAATATATAAATATAATAAATATAAACATTATTTTTTAAAATATATCCAAACTTTGATTTGTATTCTTTCATAAAAATTTTAAATACATTATACCAATAAAATTTTATTCCAAATGCAAAAAAAATAAAAAATACATCAAATATATTCTAATGACATTCCATACTTATTTCTAAGAATTTCACACACTTGTTCATGATTTTTTCTAGTTCTATCATCCATATTTGATGTGTCCTTGGTTAGAATTGCGAAATCATTTTGACGAATTTCCTCTTTCTTCCGTAGAAGAGCATCCTCACAAAGACCAAGTTTTTTCTAATAATTTGCAATATATTGGTAGTCTAAATGTTTTTATTATAATTATTTATTTTAATTTGTAAATCACTTTATAATTTAACATAATTATTTTTTAGTTGTTATAAAAATAATTTATTTATTTTTAAATCAATAGTATTTGTATCATTTAGATAAATACATTAATTATTTTTAATGATAGTAAAAATTCTTGGTAAAAATATTTAAAAAAATACGTGGGCTCTTTATAGTTATAAACATAGTAGCTCACCATTGTGTAGTTATGTAGCTTGCCACATCAATTACTTGAATAGTGACATGGCAAGTTAAGCATTAGCTTACCATTGATATGCATTATGCATATGAATATAGAGTACGGGTGATTGATGTTTGTTAATGCTGTTTTAAATCTAAATTTTAAGGTTCAGAGGGAAAAAAATGGAGCTCTATATAATATTTATAATTATTTTAATGACATTAGTGCGTGATATAGACCTTAATAATTATGCTTTCTCATCTTTAAACTGATAGTACTACAAAATAAGAAAAAAGATGCTTTATCATCTTTAACAAATAAACACTGCATTTGAAATTAAGTGTTCATTTACTTTTAGTTGTTTGGATCTATTACTTCGAAAATAGATTAACTTACGTATGACTTGTTCAGTTCAATTAATTAGATTACAATGAAATTGATTTGAATTATGTTGTATTGAAATAAAAGTATTTGATATCATTTGAAGATTTTTCAAAGAATATTGAGGATATGAAATTCTAGTTTGTGATTTGAGGTTTATGCTGCTTCTAGTCAAGGAGTTATCACCAGAGAGAACAAGGCTGTACGATTGTCAATTGTAAATAATGTAACATCTTATTGTGTTCAAGATTCGCTGTACTTTGAATTACAAAAGAAATGAAGAGACTTTATGATTAACTCATATACACCATTAATAAAATTATCGAGAACAATTCTATCATCGAACTCCTGTTAATAAGATATACATCTCAACCTACTTTCAGCGAGTTGAGATCCAATGCCAGCCACAGCCAGGATATGCTTTTTCTTGAGAGAAATGCTATCTCGTTTATATTACCTACACAAGCTTTACAAGGGCTGCGCAATGTTGTTATGGTGGCTCTGATTTACTTAAAATGTTGAAATGCTCCTATAGAAGGAAATGATCAATCATATGCTGGATAACATCTGCACCTTCTGAATGCATGTACTGGTATTTCACCTGTAATATAACCTCAGCCATAAGCACAAAAGGGAACAACTAAGAGCGAGCTTGCTGCCGCTAAACTGGAACAAGAAATACTGGACGACAATTGTGCCATTTCAAATACATGTGGGAGAGAGACTACAACCAACCTGAATAACACTATGAGCAGCAAATCTCAGCCTACTGCTGTGGAAACTGACATCTACTTTTTCCCACGACACACGAGATAGTGCCGTGACTAACTTCTCTGAAAAGAAAAATCACAAAATGAAACCTTACAAGCAATCACAAACTAGAAGCAACATATGTATTCCACCCAACATATACATCTGTATGTCAATTGTAAAGACGTAGGATGGGAAGGTCATATGAGTGTTCCTGCTTCATCTTACAAAGCCATCGAGTAGGAATCCTTATGGTTTTATATTCTCAGCATAACTTTAGTGAACAGCCAAAAATACCAGGAACAGATTAATGTGTCAGTGAATACATTTTACATTTTAACAGCCAATCTGTGGTTACTGCTGCAAGTTCCTTCATCACAAAGTAAGGGAGCTTGAGGCATGCACTAAATGCAAACTAAAAGTGTAGAATGCCATCTTGGGAAATTTAATTCACATGCTGTTACTAAAATATGTTATGAGAATTCACAAAAAATATAGTAATTTGACTTAAGGAAAGCAACAAAGACAGCACTTGAAATTAAAAGATCTTCTGAGAGATAATTAGCACAAAATTACAGACCTTCTATGTCATCCAACCCATTATCTCCTTCAAGAATGGAGTCACATTGCTCAGTATCACAGGCTTTGCAGAGTTCTTCATACACAACATGGGGATATTTCTCATTCAATGATTCCTCCCACTATACACCACCAGAAGACAGAACATCACAACAGAATGAAGCAAAAGCGAACATTATCGGAAAAGTTTAAAGACCGCACCTTTGGCAGCTCACTATTGCGCCTGATTGATGATGTCCTCCAGCCTACAATATCTAAGCAATAATTTGTAGAGTAAAACAAGGTATATCCAAATAAAATAGAAATATAGAGTGGAAAAACAACAGTACAACAAGGATACGGTCATAGCCAACATTAGAATATGCTACCCGGCGTTTGAATGATCTTAAGGCAGACCTGCAGACATATGTATGCACCAATCACTTATACTATGAGATGAGGTATAGTACGGTAGCTCAATGATTTAGGTTCAAATGGATCAGGTAGCAGGAATCACATACATGAACTTCATATCATCGTCGTCTTTCACCAGGCGAGTGAGTAATGGAGGCTTTCCATTGTCATCATCAGTCAGGAAAAGGTGTCGGCCAGTTCTTCTAAATATCCAATGAACTAATAGAACAGCTACTTTCTCTAATGCAGGCACACCAAAGAGAAAAGGCACCTGAAATTAACAAGACACCCAAAATTACTATCCTTTCGTTAATCAAAGTATCTGGAAATGATGCCAAGAAGAACCTGACAGCATAACCCGAGAGAATTAAGTCATATCATTGACCACCTTATTAAGAAGCTCAGCTCACAAATATAGCCATGGAACCATTTTGCTCTAAAATAATAAGAATCTAAATCTAGATGCTTCTGAAAATCCTTAATATGCCCATCATGCCATAACATAAACTATTCTCCATTTTTATGAAGATTAAAAATATCAAGGTCGGATGTTGTCCTACTCCTAGTAGTGATCGAGGACTGGCAACACTACCTCAATGGTGCGAGTTCCAATCTCACCAGAGACAGGGGAGGAGAGGGATTTGGATGTAATAATAAAAATAAATAAGACAAAATTATAAAGTGTAGCATCAAGGGAAACAAACCAACATAAAATTATGCTATAAGGAAATGAAAGTAACTACACAAACTAGTAACCCCTTTATGGCTCAATCTGTACGACCTGTGCATGGCCAAGGTCCCAAATTTCCATGTGTTAAATTAAAAGGATGAGTGCTGAAAGCAACACTTTTTCTGTCCAATCACATCAGTGTTGTTTTGCTACCAGAAGTCCTGGAGCGAATTCTCGAGACTTTGGAGTTTGGACAATCCAGACATTAAATCTGGGAGATGATTTGACTATGTCTGAAGCAACAAGATCGAGTTGTATTTGTATTTGTACAGATATGGTAGAAAAATTGCCAGAGGCCTATACTTTTATGAATCCAATTGTAGATATTATGCAAGGGATCACAATCAAAAATATTAATTACTTTCTTTTTTAGTTTTTTGTTCTTCTCTTTAGTGCAGGGTTGCGAAGTTTAGTAGCTTACAAGGCTTCTAACCTGGAGGTCACGGGTTCGAATCCCACCTCCACAACATCTTTGTCAAACAATATTTTAAAATTAAGTTCAATACACGAAGAAAACAGCTAACAAGTGAAGCATGTATAGGTGTATGACAAACCTGCTTATTACCCCTTGAACCAAGATGAGGAGTGGCAACGGTGACAAAGTTAACCGGTTCCAGACCAGCTATGGTAGCCTTTGTCTCCTCTTCACACGAATTAGTAGACATGTTTTCCTGATTTTCTTTGCATGGAGGTCTATATAATCTTCCAATAGTGTACCTTGCTACTACACCTCCAACAGAATGCGCAACAAAAGAAATTTTCCGCAGATGAGGCTTTCTCTGAATTACTTCAAGGACCTAAAATGTAAATATTAGAATGAAGGGTAAAAGCATATGCCTTTCTAGTAGTTTTAACATATAATAAATTGAAGGAACCATCGGTGAACTGGAAAAAGGGCATAACCTCTTCAGCTAATCTTTCACCCATCACATCCACTCCATCCAAAGTCAGTTTAGCCATATTCTTTTCCATGCCTGAAGAGATGCGTAGGATATTACTATGGGGAAATATAGGTGCGTACAATGGAAATGAGAAAATCATATTAATCAAATACTCTTAATTACTTTCTGTGAACAAACGCCACGTGGCAGTTTAATAGCTTATGTATTTGCAGCGACTTTTCTCTCCAAATAAATCTATTTTAATTAATGAAAACTAATAATAGTTCCAGAAGATGGTACACGTAGTCAAAGAAGAACACCAAATGATTAGCAAGAGCATTCACCACTCGACTTCTATAAGCTAATATAGAGCCTCTGAATGAACATGTTTGTGTAAGGATATATCACGGTAATTTCCCTCAGCGTATTCATTAAACTATGCAAACTCTAGTTCGAAAAAGGGAATCAAATCCACGATATTAAAGTAACTGGTGCACTTTTCAAATCATTTTTCAACAATCAAGAAACTTTTTTAAAAAACATTAATAAGCAGTATAACTCTTAATAGTTGGTATGCACCGTAGGAAGATTAATTTCTCTACACCTGGATAGACAAGTAACATGAAGGTTGTAAGGATGAATGTCACAGAATAATAAATTCCCAAAGTTTTCTCCATTATTCTACAGGAATAAATGTGCTGCATAAATCAGATGTGGTCGGATGCCGGAAATTCACGTCGTAAAGCAAGAGTATGAATGCTGCATTGAAGGAAATATTACTTACAGTGTACGTATACTTTATCAGGAAGCATGCTAACAAACTGATCAGCCCCAAACCTCCAATCTGAAGCACTGCAACTCAACCAAAGAAGCAGAAAAACAAAATGAGGAACACCATATTTTACAACAAAAAGTGGAGCACAAATACATTTAAGTCTCTATTGGTCCTTCTGAGTTTAAACTGCTATTCATTCAGCATAATTCAAACTTGACTCAATATGATTCATACATCAAACAAGCTTCAAATCAGATAAATTTAATAAGACAAATACGGTTTGATTCCAAATATTGTGTAAATATCAAACTATTTTCAAACAGAAGTTGTAAATTCAATTCAAATGAAGTAAAAGGTTAGGGTAAAGAGTCAGCAAATCACGATTACCTTCCAAGAATTCCGTGCACCATTATGACGAGATGATCAGCAGAAGAAGCCTCAGATTCCTTGCAACTGTACACATCTTCGCCGCCGAGAGGGGTCTCCGACGAGCAGACGCCGCCGGAGTTTTCGACACTCCCGTTCTCGGTTTCCTCCATTAATCCTCCGGCGAAATTGAAAATTCTTTCCAAACTCAACGCAGAGTCAAAACGCCAAAGCGATCATCAGCCGCCGACAGGACAATTTTATCCAGATATTTTCGGAAATCTTATTCAATTTTTTCTTCGCAATTACGGTTTCTTCCACTATTGCGAAAGACGGTAAAAAATCTCAAATGGTTGTGATGAAAAAAGGCATTGCACGCGGAAGGAAACCTTCAGGGTGACGTGGCGACAGGTAGAAGATTACGACAATCGGTTGAGCCTCTCAGCAGTTAATGGTTCAGCAAAAGCTTTTCTTTTTTTCCCTTTAAAGGGCGAAAATTGGAAATATAATTCCTAGTTTCCTACTATTGAGGGTAGACACTTTAATAATCTCGATATGATATGTATTATTAGCTTTGAGAATAGTGATTTTAGACCGTTTTTAAATTTTACAATCGAGTATTGTTATTTTAAATTTTGGCAAGCAAGGCTGTTATTTTTGGCAAATTTACTAGTAAGAAAAAGGGAAATATGTGATGAGAATCTGTTAAGATTGAATTGAATTTTATTTTTTCCAAAAAGCGAAAAAGGTGCAATGTTAAAAAATTATCTCCCAAATAGAAACTAGGTCATTGATTAACAAATCAAAAGGAATATTAAATGTGACTTTTATTTCTTTATTTTCAATACATTAAACTTAAACTTGTATAAGTTGGTATAAGTAGCATAAATGTCAAAATAGTTCTAAGTCTTTCTATATTTCTTATTACAATTATATATTTTACATGATTATTATATGTAAAATTTTACACCACCAAACTAATTTACATAAATGAGTTGTAAATTTAGAGTGATAAATAAAGTCATAAACAATACTTTTTATTTTATTTTCTTCCCATTTTGATTTGCATTGTAGGTCCCACTTGCATCTTGGTAACGGAAACATGGCGGTGCCGACGTGCCGTCCTAAAAAGAAAAAAATTACACAATGAAAACTGAAAATCATAATAATTGTGTTTTGTAAAAGAAACGATAATTGAACCAAAAAAGTGGAGTGCACTCCGCCCTCACAATTCGTTTGCCGGTCACATCATGCAAGATCCATGTTGTAATTCTGAATATTGTTCCTATATTTGGTGGAAAAAATGTGCATTCTCTAGTTTTTGGCTCTCAATAATCTGGTACGATTGATCATTGTATCACTGTAAAAAAAAAAAAAAACTAGTTCAACCAAATCCATACTATCGACCTGTGAAGTAGTATATCTTGTACTACTTAAAAACACTTTTCCTTCATGCTTCATGTTATTGATCAAGTTAAAAAAAACGACATTATTTGCTTATCTTGTAGTACTTGATACTACGAACTTATCCGTTCATAGTCACATCGGTTGTCCAACACCACGTGGGGTGTAAAAGCCATAGAATTTGACGAATTTTGGATCGTTCCACTTTCTAGACACAAAAACAAGTGTTGTTTTACATCAAATCCCCCAGATATAAATCTAATGTTCCTTGTCGATACAGCCTCTGTTGGTTTCTGCCAAGTTGGTCTGAAAGTCCACAAAATAATTTTGGTTGTTTTGCTTAAAAGTCTCTGTAATTTGTTGCAGGATCTAACTTGTCATAAAAGAAAGGGGTTAGATTAGATCTAATCCTTTTTTGATTACCAGAAACGAACCAAACACCACCTAAACAAGTGGTTCTAAAAGTAGTTTACCTTTCCCAGATATTTGTATGAGGCAAAAACACTCAGTAACATATTAAAAAGATGTAACAAAACTCAAGAACATGTATGCATGAGCAGAGATAATCCTGGTATTACTAGTAATGTATAAAAGCAAAACCAAGGGACATGTGAATATATTCCTACAGCCAAATTAGGAGCTTTCTAAGAAATAGCCTTAAATGAGGACCATCCAGCCTATTCTCTCAATCCGGGCAAAGTTAAAGACGCGTTCGCTTTCAGTTTCTCTAGCCAAACAAATCTACTAACAAAGATTTTCAATAGAGCATACATAGATCACAAGGCAGCTGACTGCGGTTTGGCCACCCAAATTACATGCAATTTATGTACTCCTTACCTTAATCATCAACTGAATCATCAGAACTATATTCGCTGGATTCTGGCAACAAGGGTACAGCAGCACAGCAGAAAAACTCCTTGTCCTTGAGGAGGAGACAGCTCCCATCTGAGTTCCATTTTAGATCAAACGCGGAAAAGCCAGGCAGTGGAACACCAACACAGTAGGCACCTGAAGGTGTCCACATGTACAAGTGAGAGCAGCCTGTGCAGATAATTAAGCGGGTGCATGTTGGATCCCAAACAGCTGCTCGAATTGGCTCTTTCTGAATCAGAACAGCAGCAAGCTCAAGAAGTTGCATGTCCCATATCCAGAGGACGGTAGGCATGCTGTCATTGCGCGTACAGATGTATAAGCTGTCAGAGCTCCATGACATGAGACCTGAAAGTTTTGTGTTTTTGAAGGGTTATACAGGTGAGTAATTCCACAAATGCAAAAAATCACATGTCAAGGATCCGGGGCACTACTTATTGAAATTGATTTACATTCTTGAGTAAGGACAAAAAGTACGTAAACATCCATCATCAAAGGTAAGTAAGAAAATATCTTTCCACCCTCTTTCAAACTAGTTATGGTCTGTAAAACAATTAGTTGATGTAATGAAGAAGAAGATAGTGGATTACCGATGCCTTGCTTGGGATTTGGTTTATCAGCAGGAGGCTTCTGGAACGGGAGAGAAACTGGCAATTCCATTATGTCATATCTGACCTGAATACGCATTTCAGGACCATCATCTGAGAAAAGGAAAAGGATGGATGAAGTACATCAAATCAAATTCCAACTATATGTAAAATGATCATTCCTTAAGAACTTTTTGTTTTTTTGAAGGAAACATTCCCAGTTTGTCTATGACAAATTCTTCTATTATTACAATAGTCACATGGTATATAAGTTCACAGCAGAACCAACTCAGAAGGCCATACTAGCAAATAATGACAGAATTCTGCAGAGTAACAAGATAATACAGTACAGCATATTTGTTAAAATCATGGCGAGATGCTACAAAAATCATCAAGGTTAGTAATCATACTTACCACAATTTTGAAGCTCAAAATCATCATTCAACGTCAATTCATCAAGTTGCAATGGTTCGTCTACCTCCTAATATGTGAGAAAGAAAACCAAATAAATCAAAATGATGAAATGACCATTAAATTTTAACAGATTCAGTGATCAGTTTACCATGAAAATAGCAGCACTACAAGGTGCACGTAGAGTAGACAGATGTGTAAATTCCGCAAAAACTTTCCATGTCAAGTGGTTCAGAACTCGCAACATCTGGTCATAACTTCCTACAGCTAGAAACTGGCTACAGGGGGACCAGCTAACACTTTTCACCCCAAGTCCACTTTCATAGGCTTGATATTTGGAAAGACAACGGCCATCTGGGGAATATATCAAGATCTAAAATATGGAAAGTCAATAAAACTATTACACAACTTATAAAATTTTAACAAAGACCTACGAGCAGATTTGGAACTAATGAAAAGAAAAGGTACTTCCATTATGGTACTGCCCATAAGCACAAATAAACAGCAATCAGAAGCCAAACTACCCTTGACTGACTAGACCAAATCTGCATTAATATCAGTTGATGAAGATTCCTAGTATATAAAACCATTTGAGGATTGATTCCTGATATTTCTTATAAATGCAATGAATAAGTGACTTTGACGTATCAGTTCCTTAAAATGCAACACCAAAGTACAAGTTTTAACGTGTCAGTTCCTTAAAATGCAACACAAAAGTACAATTTTTAACGTATCAGTTCCTTAAATGCAACACCAAAGTACAATTTTTACTCTCAGATGTTGCACTAAATCTGAAATCTGAAAACTGAAATGTGCATATTTGTACCTTGTACTCCAGAGGAGAATCCCAAATCACAATTGCACTGTCATCAGGTGACCACTGAATATCAGCCAAATCCAGTGTGTCGACAGCAAAGACACTGATGATCTCCCATGTATGGCAAGAAAGCAGATTAACATAATCTTTGCAATCTCGTCTTGTACAAACTGCAGCAAATTTTCCGTCTTTAGTGAATGAGATCCCTTTGTTACCATGTTTAGGCAATTGGACATGTACACAAGCAGTATTCAAGAGGGACCACACAGTTAACCGCAGCTGAAACTCTGACGTTGTAAGTATGTGACGGCTATCAGGACTCCACCTAGCATAAGAAATGCCAGCAGGTCCTTCATCTATTTTACAGGTCCATTCAGGTTGTGTCAAAGACCATGCTTGAATCATAGGCTTCTTGTGGAGACCGCAAAGTATATATTCGGAGTCATTGGCCCACTCAATGTAACTTATCTTATCCACACATGAGTACAGTTGAACCACCTGCTTCATTGAATGAAATCAAACTTAACTACAACAAAATTCTCCCAAATTATAAACTGGCAATCTTTAATTGGTTGATTTAGGGTATATGAATCGGGAATTGGGAAAAACTTAATACGTGGTGTTTGGGTAAATTGTCATAAAAGGATAACGGTGTTGTTGCATTTGGTTATATTTTGTATGGTAAAAACTATCAGACTGGTTCTCTAATTTTTTTTAATCATGATATTTAGCCTTAGAACTCATTTTCTACTTGGGTTTGGTTCCCAAACTGAGTCACATATAAATCCATTACAAACTATTCTTATTCTGATTGTTATCGAAAAACCAAACACCCCAAGGGAACCTTTGATATGCTTTACTGCTGTTTAGAATGCATAAAAAAACAAAACAAAAGGTCCAAATTTACAAACTGACGACTAAATTAACACAAAAGATGGGCTTGGCGGAGTCTGGCAGCCAAACTAAATACCTGAGAATGTGCATGAGGGAATTGCACCGCAATTCAAAGAAATTATTACTTGTTTGGAGTTTTGTTTTAGTGAACAGCTCAGTTAAAAATTAACACATTCATTCGATTCGGCTCAAATTTCAAGTTTTCTCATTTTTAACTCTCTTCTTAGCTCATGCCAAACATTCCAAATTCCATTGCAAAACCACAGCATTTCCCAAGTATAAACTTTTTTCTAATATTATATGATAGGACAACTTAAGATGGAGTGGGTAATACTTTTAACACACATCAAAAAGAAAAGAAGTACTAGTGTTGATAAGCTAAACCTTCATTTCAATTCCGGCCACAATTCAACAAACGTCAAAATCCAACCAAAAGATCATCTTGGAGTGGATTCAGAAAAACTCATTTTCCAAAAAGAGAAGAAGGAAATCAAGAAAAGCTAGAATTACCTTGAGGGTGTGGACATCGCGTATCACAAGACGATAATCGACGGCAACGGCGATAAAGCAAGCATTCGGAGAGAAGGAACAGGGACCGGTCTGCTTGTGACAATCTGTGAACTCCATTCCGGAAACAAAAGAAAAAAACTACTATTGAAATCTGATTCTTCCGCCTACGCCACAAACCGTACAGATTACATGTGCCAGACAACTACTGCATTGGGGAATTGGTGCTCGGATATCACGATTTTGGGGTTGGATCTGCACGTCCGCGCCTGCTCAGAAGAGAATAAGGAACTGATAACCCAAGTAAAGCGTCGGGGTAGTACTTACTGAAAAAAATTGAATCTAAGTGCCGCTCATGATCCCTCGGTAGGATTTTTGTTTTTCTTTAGCCCCTCGTATCGTATAATATTATAAATGTGCACACTTTCCCGTTTACCTTTGTTTTTTAAATTTTCCTCTATTCATTTCTCATACTTCTCAAATTCAAATTTTCACTCTTTTTTGAATTTCTTAATATATGTGATATTTTCTCTTTCCACAAAAAAAAAAAAAAAAAAGACTAAAATGATCCCGCTAAGCGTGGCTAAAGGACAGGTGGGTCGAATATAAATTGGGTAAAATGGGTAATTATAAATATATGTATGACTAGAGATGACATTGGGCGAAATGAGTGTGGAAAGTAGACATGTTCATCTCCATCTAAAACGGGTACAAATTTCATACTCATGCCCGCCCAACCGGGTTTCCATCTCATCTGGATATCCATGGATATACATGACAATGTTAGACACATCTTCCCTACATGACTTATAAATCTGTGTTTATATAATATTAACGTAAAATCTATTTCATTATCATAAAAAAATTAAAATAAAAGTACCAATGTTATAATGATTAAAATGGGTGGGGTGTTGTTAGACCTTTTCACGACTAACTTTCTGTTCGGGACAAACGAGTTTCAACAGACGAATGAAAGAAACTTAAAAGGAAATGCCAAATCAAAAGACAATGTTTACGGGCCACACCCAACTCAAGCTTGATTACTTAAGAAAATATGTTCTACTTAAGAAAATATGTTCAGGATTGACGAAACACCCAACAGAACCTAGTTTGGTCTTTGCACTCATACGGTCTATTTATAGACAAACTATCGGTTCGGCGTCAAGCCAACAGATCCAATAACCGTTCGTATCTTAATACCTCATTCGAAGAGATGCATCCGCTGGACCGAGCGGTTACACTCGCACCCCTTCGTTCCGTCGTTATCCAGTAGCACGCTCGATCGACACGCACGCATGCATGCGCAGACACACGTCAGACGGTCCGTGAGCGGCTCCGAATTTTCCGGCGCCTTCGTGTAAACTAAGTCCAAGACTCGGTCTTGACTAGTTTAGCTTCTGAACACTTCCCACTAGCTGATAGCTCCTAGCTAACACCTCGAACCTAAGAACTCAAACCTGCGGTCCCAGACTGAGGTTTAGTCGTCCAGCTCCCACCTGAGTCCGTTGGTTACATCCATCTAATACCTATCTCTTGAAGAAAATGATAGACAAGAAACTTGAAAAATTAAGGGTGTAACAGGTTTCCACTACATCCCCGCCGGGTGTTATCCCTAGTATGATCATTTTTATTTATATTATAATGATTAAAATGTGTTGGGTCATAAACGAGTTTGGTAAAATTCACTAATTACGTATAAAAATTCACCAAATCCACATATTTAAAACCACTCAATCTGAGGTCCAAACTCTTTTTAAAAAAAAAAAACATTAGGTCCAAACTCATACAAGTACGTATATTTGCTCACAGGAATTGAGTTAAAAATTGAAAGGAAACAACTTAATAAAGTAATTTATACAAAGATTACCTCTAAAAAAGAAAAGTGTGCACAATTTAACATTCGTTGCCGGTTGGAAAAAAATTCTCTCTAGAGCGAGAGAGCTCCTTCCTCCAGAAGCTTCACTTCTGGGTTTCTCCATCAAAATCATCTGATCAAGCTCAAATTAATCATCAAATTTCAAATCGTTAATATAGAAATCTGATTGGGAAGAAGCCCGTTTTGGATTTATCATCAAATTGCAGATTGTTAGTTTCCAGAAGTTTTATTTCTGGCAAGTTTCTTCATCGAAAAATACCAGCTTTGTTTCTGGCAACTTTGTTAATCAAGTAGATGAGCTTGCCATTTTGCATGTTTGAATCTGGTTGAAGTTTCTAAATAGCGGTGATTAACAAAGTTAGTGGATCGGTTCCAAGGTTAGTGCATTGTAGTATTTCTGTACATTATGTGCCGCTATAATGGGTTTCTCCCGCGGGTTTGGGAGAAGTGGTAAAGATTAAGGTTATTGGGTCAGTATGGATGTAGTGAAAATTAGCCAAAAAACGCCCAAGACATGAAGTATGGGCGGATGACACAGGATATCAACGGAACTTTTTGGGATGGGTGGATGTCAGGCTCTCTAAAAGGTTTTACAGCTTTTCGGCATGGGAGTTTCAACATAGATTGAATGTTCATAGAGAAGGGTGTCAGAAGAAATACAAAAAAGTAGTCAATATGGTTAATAAGGTGTTCTTAGTAGACACATAATGGTTTCAAATCTCTAAAGCAGTCTGTTAAATTCGGTCAGAATCATCGTCTAGTCAAGGTGCAACCGTATACGCTGGATGGTTTTATGCTGGATTCGGAGTTTAAAGGCAAATGCCCAAAGGAAACAAAATTGAAACAGGGGATTTGAATACTAGCAGAAAAGAAGAACATTGTAGTTTGTTGAGGTTTTGGTGTGATGATAGAGAATTTAGCGATGACAGGTTTCATCGAGGCTTTCAAAAGCTTTGGGTTTTCAGGCATGGATTTATGATCGCCATAAAAAGTTTCTGAGCATGAATTTCAAATCTGAGAGAGATATGATGGAAACTCTGCAAAATGGTCCATACTCGATTGAGGGTGGACTTCTGGCACTGAAGCGTTGGGGTGATGAAGCCTCGATAGAGAGTGGCTATGTAAGTAAGCTAGATGGTAGTCGTGTCAATAAGGTACTTCTTTGGATTAACTTATACAACATTCCATTAGAGCTTCACAGCCTCGTGGCAGGAAGGAATCTTGCTCACATGATTGGAGAGGTTGAACAAGTTCATACCAGAGTTATCCCTATAATGAATGTTCGGTATCTCAAGGCCCGTGTGTGGGTAGATATACATAAATCACTAACTCCAGGTTTATTACTTGAGCACAAAAACAACAAACTAGTATGGCTTTCTTGTGGATATGAAAATGTTCTTAAATTTTGCACTCATTGTAGAGCCATCGGTCATCATATTTCTCATTGTAAGAGGAGGGAGGATATGGCTCTAGATCGGCAGGTTAAGGCCTCAATGCTACACCACATTGCTTTGAAAGTCAGTACTCTAGCAAAGGAAAAAGAGTGTGACCTCAATGATTTAGCAGGAAAACGCAAAATCCCTCAAAAATGGATAGATGGAGAAGAAGTTTAGAATTATTTTGGACCAAATGCAGGAGGAAAAGCAGATGAGTATGGATAATCAATAGATGTCACCACGGGTAATACAGTCAGTGGTTGTCTCGGATCAAGGTATAGGAAAAGGTGGAGATGCTTCGGTGCAAATCAAGACAAGAAAGTGTAGTTTAGACAGGGGATGCTACACAGGAGCAAGAAAGTCTCTAAAGAAAGGGTCAAGGGAGAATTCAGATTGTGATTTGGTTCAACTATCAAAGAAAATGAGACTTCACGAGGAGACAATTACGAATTCGAATCAAGGTATAGGCAAATGTGGAGATGCTCAGGTGCAAATCAAGACAAGAAAGTGTAGTTTAGACAAGGCATGCTACACAAGAACAAAATAGTTTCTAAGGAGTATGTCAGAGTGTTCTCAATGGCTGCCCCACTTCTAGAGGAAGTACAAGAATCTCAGTCATTGTCTAATCATCAATATATCAAACCCTTTAGACTGGTTGAAGATGGACGGATAGTAGCAAGGTACAATGAGGAAAAAGTTGTTGTAAACGCATATCTGCTACTTATATTGGCATTCTTCAGATCATGTTGCAGATTGTCTTCACCAGAACTCCAACTAATATTACAAGGCAAGATAAGCCAATATGGAGTACGAAGGGGGATGGAAGAAAACTTGTAGCGGTTTATACTCCTGGTTTTGCAGATTTGAGAAGAAGAAGACTGTGGAACAAAGTATGGAATTTCAAGTACACATCCCAATATCCTAAGTACACAACTCATTTAGTAGTAAATTTACTTAATCACCCCTCATTAAATTTAGGGTTCAGTTAACATTTATTATTTCATTTAAGTCCCTTAAGTTTGAATAATAAATTTTGGATTCAAGGTTTTGTTAAACTTAATTGTAGGCCCAAAAAATTCTCAAAAACTTCAACATTCATAAGTTGTCTAGCTTAATTCAACACCTTCAAATTTGGTATTACATTTTTAAAAAAAACTAAAATAATCATTAATCTGCAACCAAAAACGTTATCTTTAATCCAAGCAACATGCACTATTATCCAAAAAATATATATTATGATCTATAATCTGCATCTAAAAAAATCAATTTCAAACAGTTTTACCGGAAGTGTATATAGCAAATAAATTCTAATGAGATCCATTTAGTTCACTAAATTTATCAAGTTGAGCCTGGATGTCATCAATCAAAATGTTTTGCATCTTTGCTGCGCTTACGATCCTAGAACAATGATATAGGCGGTAGTGGACTATCTGATGATATAAGCAGTGGGATGTAATGATTACCATTAACGCGAGCCATACTCGTGAATCCTCCTGAAATTTTTTCAACGAGACGAGTTTCCAGTGGCAAAAACGTGACGATTAAAGCAGGGTCCCAATATGTTAAGATCCTTTGATATGTCGTAGCAACCATCGGTCCAAGACCCATAACACAATACCAATGTTCAGTAAAAGTTGGAGATACATGCTAGTCTAAGATCTTCATAGCTATAGCATAATCTTATTTACATCCCAAAGCATATCTTGTTTTATACAACTCTTCATGTGTGATTAATTCTTTCGTTAAATCCATTCTCACCTTCAAGTCTTCAACCATTTGTCCTCATCATCATACACAAGTGCAGCAATTACTCTAAATCCACAGTTTCCATCAAGCTTCACGTCCCCATGATTTTCAATATATTTTATCATGAAATCCGGCACACTATTAACATAGGGAAACGTAATTTTTTCCGAAGTCGGAGTGGAATTTTCTTCTGCATCAGAATTTTCATTTTGTGATATACAAGTAAATTTATATGTATTTTAGTAATTTGTAGACAAAGTTGATAAGAATATTTTATACTATTTATAGAGAGTGGGGTACATTTCATGAATCAGATTTTGATTAGGAGTTTAGGACTAAGTTTCATAATAATAGCTAACTAAAATTATAATTTAAAAAGGGATATTTTAGTAAAATTTACCCTAAATGGGATGTGGATTTAGGATATTGGGTTGTGGAAATAGCACCCCCTATAAGTTATTGATTCTCAGCAAGAGCATATAAACAAAGCATTTATGGACAGAAGGTGGTTTTCAACTGTCATATAAGGATCCATATAAATTGTTGATGGTCAACTAGAGCATGGAGACAAAACACTCATGGACAGAAGGTGATATTCATCTGCCATAAGCTCTAGTATTTTATCTCAATATCTTGCTCATCATTGCCTCCACTGGAAGTCATCCAAATCTTATACCATTTGAGGTTGGGGGATACATGGTGGAAAACAGGTACATAGTATTGTCGTAAGCACTTGGCTTTGCAGATACCAAAAGACGAAAACTATGGAGCAAGATATTGAACTTCAAGGTCCCATATAAGCCGGAGGAACTTGAATTGGTTGAATTGGTTTAGGGATTTGCTTCCTCTAAGTCAAGTTGTGATGCAGACTAGCTTAGAGTTCTCCAATTGCATCACTCTATTGCAAGCGACTGTGAAAGCTTGTTAGAGTATTGTCAAAGCAGCTACCAGGGTATCATCTCATGAGGTTCGCTTGCTCTCAGGTTCACCCGTTTCAAAGGCGGCACTCTACATCATCGAGTTAGCGCCTTGGGAGGTCGGTAGCATGGTGGAAGACATTTGATGTTCTCTACATAGCACTTTCTCCCGCCTTTGAGACCGTAGTCGAAGTAATGAAGGTCACTAGGACCTAGGTTTGCTAAAGGCTCTAGGCCTTGCTTGTTTTCTTTTCTAAAGTCCATAAGCCTTGGTTCTTCGTTGTGTGCTTGTAACTTGTCTTTTCATTAGTGGAAATAGTGTTTTTATAAAAAAATTAAAAATTTATACAAAGATTGTTTTTTGATTCAATATCTTTTTCAAATCTTGACTACGGGTATAACTCTTTTATAGCCATGATACAACCCATTGTTACTCATTATCCAAATCCGACCAACCCATATATTTAAATTACCCATTTTACATTTATTTATATTTACACACACTTGCTTGAGTTCAAAATTAGAATACTCATTTTACCCATGATAATGGGTAAATGGCCTATTCCTAGCAATAATTAACCATTCTCCAAAAAATATTTGAGAGATTTTATCTATTTACAAAAAAAATGTTATAACCACATATTGAGTCATGGGCGTGGCAAATCCCTTTTTCTATAAGTATTGTAGTCAAAAAACTAATTTATTCTCGACATTGTAGTATAAGAGTCAAAAAATATATAAGATCACATGCACAAATGAAATCAAACCACAAAATTTCCACCACTTTCCCAAACCCTCCTATCTACTCTACAAATTGTATGCTCAACCTTCAACTGCAAATCCAATATTTTCCTCAATTTCCGCAGTTTCCCATTAATTAATATATTGAGCCCATAAACTCTCTGGATGCAGAATTACGGCCCTACTTCCCTATTCAAACAATTTCTATGAGATTTTTAACTACTTTTATTCAATTGAGGCGGTATCACCAAGGGGAGGGGGAACTGGGGAAGGTTATATCAAATTATTCGCTTTAGGTTTCCGGATAATTGAGATTGAATTGATGAATGCCTCCATATTAAGGATGTCAATGGAGATGGTATTCTATATATTTCATACTATTGATGACACATATACAAGCTATGTTTGGATATTGTGGAAATATGTCCATACTTTTCCATTCATGCCATTTGCAAGGTCCAATCCATTTTCATAAATCATGGCGGAATCACTGGGGTGGGGTGAGAAGGCTGTATAGAATAACTCACTCAAGGTTAAGGATAATCGGGCTCAAGTTGATGATTTCTATCATCTTAAAGAATTAATGGAGACGTTATTCCATAAATTTCATATTAATGATAATATTTTTTTTTGTCAGTAGTTATTGATTAGTTCACGCATCTTCAATATCTTCCCCATCATCCCATCATGGGGCGATGTAGAAACGATTATTTCTTTGTTTATTGTTTATTTACGTTGTTGAATAAGTGTGATTTTATTCACACAGTGTAAATGTTCTTCAATTTCACCGATTGGTATACAAGTCGTGTTTTGTGATTTGTGTGTATTGTTTTCGATCTCTCGTACATATCGTGCTTTCGCTCACGATCTATGGATTTCAAGGTGCTTGTAGTTTGAAAAACGTAGATCATGTAAGGTCAGGTGATGTTGCGGTTGTAGCATATCCCTCATTGGCGCAGTGAATGATGCGAGAGCTCTTCCTCTCTGCCAAACAAATGTGGTTCTATGGCTGCAAGATGATATCTATAAGGGCAGTATTACAATTTTTATTGAATATTTCGAACTGTAATAGTACAAACATTAATAGTTTGGTTAGCATTTAATTTAGTTCTCAGCAGTACGAATATTAAAAAAAAAAAAACTTGAAATTTGAGAGGTGACACCAAACCTCATGGCATGGGTTATAATTTGACGAAACTACAAGGGTATGCTCGTAATCTGATAAATCAAAATAAAGAAATACAGCATTTGCTATATTTATAAAATGTGAGCACATGGAAAAACCCTAAACCCCGCGCTATAATTGAAGAGGCGGTTGCACCCCCTAAAACCTCAGCCACCGCCGATATCCACCACCACCCCTCAACCTCTATAAATAGCTCAAACTCCCCAGCAAGCCTAGCATAATTCACTCACATATCGTACTGGTTTACTAGCTGAGCAGAAAATGTCAATCGCCGATCAGCTGAGGACGCTGAAGTCAGCTGCCGACACTGAGCCGCTTAGGCAGCCGTTCACCCGTCCTTCTATTCTGTTAAATCCTAAAGAGGCCGCTGACATCGACATCGACAACATCTTCAGCGTTGCTTCATCTGGTCTGTGAATAAACCAGGCATTTGTACTGTTACATGTTTTCTCTTTGAAAATTTTAAATTGTAATAAATTAACTGTGGTATTGGTGCAGGGTTGGCTGTTTTAATCAGCAAAAATGAGGGCTTTTCTATTTTTCAACGTGATTTGTTCAATGAAAAGAGTAAAGAATTTGATAGGGAGGTGTCAAGCCTTGAAGTGAATAATCGAATTAATGGCTCCATAGCTTCATATTTGAAGTTATTATCCGGATATTTCCAGTCACTCCCTGCTCGGAAAACGTTGGAGTACTTGATACGCAGATACAAGTATGTTTGTTGTGCTGTCATTATTTTACATTCATTAATATTACGCTTATCACTTGTTATCACAATTGATGTTTGAGATTTGTGTTTCGAACAAACTGTAGGATTCATGTGTACAACATCGAAGAGCTGATTTTATGCACCCTGCCCTACCATGAGACTTATGAGTTTGTTCGAGTGGTACAATTAATTGATACAGGGTGAGGATCCCTAATTTATGTTAATGGCTGTGTAAATGCACGAATAACAAATTACTTTAGCTCAACATGTCTAGCTTCACTTCATGCTTGCATATCTTACGGTTACGCACTAACTCCTGAAACCATATTTCATTGTCATGTAGAAATACCAGATGGAAGTTTCTTGCTGGTGTTAAAGTGTCAGGTGCACCGCTTTCGAGGAGAGTTATTGTGCAACAATGCATTCGCGATCTAGGTGTATTGGACGTCATTTGTGGCTTTGTAAGTATATATCTCTGGGAGATTGTTATCAGGTTCCATCTTCCGTGTCTGAATTTTTTTTATTTGTAGGCAATGCCAGTAAAGAAGGTTCAACCTGCAAAGGTTGTTACTAGATTTTGTACTGCAGTTGTCGTCGAGGTTTTGGGCGCACTGACTGCTATTACCAGTGATGTCGTGAATAAGATTGTTCCATATGTGCTCTCTGGCCTTCAACCTATTGCCCCCGGGAGTGGGGATCATAAGGTCTTTCATCTCTCTCTCTCTCTATATATATGTATATATATTTATATATCAATAACTATAAATATAAATATAAATATAAAACACATATGCAGTAATATAAAGCATCATTATTGTTGTTACGTGTGTTCATTGCATGCGACTTCTAACACTAGAAGCAGGACTGGGGGGAAAGGGAAGAGAAGAACAGTTGGTTTTATGTTGGTTTGACCTTTTCAGTACCAACATGGAAATTCTTTATTTTTCCTGAGAAAAGGTGGTGGATGGGGGTGCACTCATATCTCTTAGAAAAATTGGAATGGTTTGTGGCATAATAAATCCATATGGTCATTACTTATACTTAGCTCTGCAATCTCGTGTTCATAGGCTGGTGCCTTGATGATTGTTGGGTTGCTCGCTCTAAAAACGAAGATGTCTGCTGATCTTGTTAGAACTTTGATCCACTCAGTTGTTGGTGTTGTTCAAGAGCATCTGAAAGAGGCCAATGATCTGCAATTGTTTCGTATGCCATTAATGACTTTGATTAATCTTGTTCAGGTACTTCTAAAACTAGTAGTTGAGCATGTAGGCCTTTGCCATTTTATTACCCTAGCTTTCTTAGCTGTTGTAATTATGATCAAATTGTAATTTTAATCTCGTGGAATGTTATTACCAAAAAATTTGAGAGACCATTTATGGCTGTACCCGTTTACCTACTCCTGATTGGTGCTTCGACTGACTTTGAATCTCCTTCCTGTAGCTGCAAAATGTGGGGTTGATTTCCAGAAAGAGCATGGATTTGTTGATAGAAGTCAGGTGTGTTTAGTTTGTTCTGTTGTAACCTTACGCTGTTTTTGTTTAATTTTATAGCGACTCAGTGTAACCCTTTTCTATCTTTGACTTTGAAGGGATATTGTGGAAATTCTTAGTGGATTTACCGAGGAATTCAACATTAATAAGTTCTTGACCGTATTCCTCAATTCCCTTCTTGAGTACAGGTTTGGAAAGTGTGTTCATTTGTATTTTATGTGCCAGGAATTGTTGTGCTTTTATGTTGCATAATCATGTTCACAACTTCACATCTGCAGCACTGCTGACCAAACCTATCACCACACTTTCATAGTGATTATAGAGACAAAGACAATCCCCTTGCAATTCTATGTTCGTTGTCTAGTCTCAAAGTTGTTGAAAACTTGCACGAAGATATCTGGACACATGAATCAGCCTAGATCATCCGAATTAGGTTTGTGCTTCTTACTGCTTCTGATTGTTTTTTGTGGCCTTCATATTTGCTTATTGTTTACGTTCCACTTTGTTTTAGGAAGTCAAGCAAAGGAAATTTTGGTGTCTCTCTATAAAATATATCCAACTGAACTAATTGATGCTATGGAAAAGGTTCTACAGGTATTTTTTCAATAACAGCAATGTACCAGTTCTCATGTTTGTAGAAATATTACTTTCACGCACTTGAACAGCACCTTATCTAACCCCATCCTTTCCTTTTTTCTCGCTGGTCTTGGTTTTGACTCTGCTGACCATTTTCTCTGTTTATGATATTATGTTACAGTGTGAAAAGAAGGGGAGTAATGAGCTATTCTTAAAAATAATAGATGGAGATGGTAAACTCTCTAGTGGAGCACCTGATTCAGGAATATTTTTTGCTCTGGAACATCCCAAGGTGCTTGAAATGTTTTGGTTTACCACTTTATTTCATGTCTCATTACTGATATAGTTTTATTTTCATTGTCCTCAGGATCTCTTCCCATAGAACTTATTTGTTAACTTTTAAATCTCTATTGTGCTCGCAGGCTGAGATTCGCCGTTCAGCGGTTACAGGGCTTGATGTAGCTGGTATTCTTAATGATAAGGCTGCTAACTCAAAGGTGATCCTTGCCTACCCAAATGTTACTTTTTTTTGTCGATTCAGTTTAGATTTTGGCTTTTTACAATTTAGTCAGTTTCAGTAATTAGCATGCAGGCATTAATGATTACAGTTGCTTGAGTCTTTACCTTGAAATGCGGGATCATAAATGTTAAATTAATATGAAGTGCTGACAGGATGCCAATTTATACTGCATGCTTTTTTTGAATCTAATTTAGCTGTTGAATCCGGGTGAATTTATGCTTGTGATACTTCTCACTGGCCCTCATTCTAGTAAACTAAATTTGATCCCTTGTTCAGGCGTTTGATGTCATTCAAGATGCAATAGTTCGCCGTCTTCTGGATGATGATTTACCTGTTGTTCAAGCAGCCTTGAATGTGCAACATCTGAATGAGATTATCAGTGCTTCGGTTTTTCTCGACACGTTGCAGAGTGTGCTGGAGAGATGCGTCTCTATTTTGAACTCAGGTAAGTTTATACTGCTAAATTTCTCTCTAGAGTCACATTATTTGATCTGAGAGTTCGAGACCTTGACAATGTTTCAGTACCTCAACCCCTGACTCTGTGTACAAAATTCTGACAATGTTTCAGTACCTTAACACCTTGCTTTGTTTACAATGCTTTGACAACGTTTCAGTACCTCACCCCTCACCTTGAGGGATAGAGGCTTCTCTCTAAAGAGCAATCGGTCTTTTCAAAATCAGCTAGTACAATATAAAAAATTAAGGTACAGACAACCTGTAGAAATCCCTATCAGGCAGCAGAACCTAAAAGAAATATGCGCACAAATTACACCTAATATTACAGGTCAAAATTGTGAATAGATTGAATCTGCATTGCTCAGTTCAGAAGTTTCATGGTTTTTTTAGCATTCAAGTCTCAATTAATTTTGGTATGATTAATTTAGTTGATGTTGTCATTGTAGGTGCAACTGATGATACATCCATGGCCAGTGATGTTGCCATTTCCTGCTTGAGACTAGCAATCATGACTTTTAAAGATAACTTTCAATTCTCGAAGAAACTAGCAAAAATGATTCTCCCTCTTATTCTGATCATTCCTAAGGTTTCAAATTTACATGTCACAACTAACTTGATATCTTTTCTTAGTTGTTGCCTGTACTTGATTGTTCACTCTCTTTCTTGTTGAACTAGACACAAAAACTCAATTTGGAGTCTCTGGAACTAGTCAAGGAAGTGAAATGGCCCCTTTTTGGGAATCTTGTGAAACTCTCTGGGTCGGAGAAGGTAACCTTCTCCTTATGTTGTCTGGATATTCTGAGTGTCATGTTGTCTGGTAATTAGGTGAATGATAATCTCTTGCTTTTAGTCATAGTTCTGCATTTTTTTTATTGCCTCACAAGATTCGTGAAGAGTGAAAAAGGGACTACAAAATTGTTTGAAATAAAAGGGAACCACAAATTTTGAATCTTTTCTCATTTTCTCATTCTCATGGCGAAGTTAGATTCACCCACATAAAGAACGGAGGAAGCATTTTAAAAAAACCTAGAACTTTTTGTTTCTTTTGGACTTGAGAAACATAGGTGGCAGTAGAGGGAATTCTGATTGGGGTCCTATCTGTATTTCAAGTGATATTCATGATTGTGCTTATTAGAAGTCTTCTATTTGAAACTGGGCACAATCTTGAAGTTGTCATTTGCTAGATCATTCTGGGTATTGTTTTAAAATTTTTTTGCACCATTTTGTAGAAACCGAGTCTTGAAGATGTATGCTCAGTTAATGTCCAAAACATTGGAAAGTTAGCTGAAGCTTTCAGCGTGCACTGTGATGAGTTGATGCCTTGGCTTTTGGAATGCTCAAATACAAATGAACTGTCAAAGACTGTTTATTTCTTAATCCTCTTGCAATCTTCTATAGTGCATAAGCCAGGTATTTTCATATTTTAATCCCCTCTACCAACTTGATTTTTCAGTCTCCAAAATGTGTTTATTCATACCAATATCCTGTATAACAAAATTTTGTGATTTACAATGAATCAATTCTAACATGATAATATTATTACTTTTATATCAATGGGATTTTAGAGGAAGTAACATCTTTAGTGACCATTTCTAAATTATGTTTGATTCAACTATTTTGTGTTCCAGTTTTTACATAATTTTTCTAAGAATCATTTTAGCGGGAAGATTGGCTATCATCGTGAATTTTTGTAAGTTCTTGTTTGACAGAACCTCTAACCTGAACACAGCTAGAACAACAATTTGTGTCAAGTACATGACCCAACATGACCTGTTGCATTTATCTGAAATTCAACATGACCCAAAAATGACCCAAAAGTTTCTGCTTAGCTGAAAATTTCTCTACAGAAAGTTAAATAAGTGTGAAGACGACCCTAAGTTTTTGAATGTTGATTCCTGTGTCTGATTATTACAATCTTACATCTACACACAAATTTAACTGTTCTGCACTTCCATGTTATGCTGCTTTCTGTTGCCAGATTTTGCTCAATTTTCTGTACTTTTTGATGCTTCCTTTCAACTACTTCAACGGGAGGAAAATGTGCTAGAATCGGCTGATGTTACTGCAGAAGAGGTATGGTATCATAGCCCCTGGGGATTTGTATCTATGATTCATTTTGCTGAATAATATTGTGATGGCTTATTTTCCCGGTCTGCAGAACTTAAATTCCGACGGGGATTGCAGAACATTTCTGAAGCGCCTAAGGAAAACCAGTGGGGATGAGTTTAATGCTGAGATCTTGATTTCCTTGTGTTGGAGATTGGTGGAGGGTTTTGTTATTACCTTACCTGACGACAATGTTAGTTTTCATTCTTGATGCTCTTATTACTTTTACCAGCATCAGCATGTCCTGAATGTCCCCAACTGATTTTCTCAGGATACCAATGAGATATGGTCGTGCAAGCTTCAGAGTTTATTTGTGTTCTTTGTAACTCGGGAACGTCAGATTTTCAAAAAGCAGCTTCAGTACCTTGTTTCGAAGTGCAAGGCCTCCTTATTAGGGTTCCTTTCAAAGATGTTTATTGAAGAAGGTTCTAGCCGATATCATCTTTTATTCTTGTTTGCATGTTTGTTGAAGCAGCCGTTTCCGGTTTTCTACCAATAATATATGCCTTCCTGTGAATCATATATCAGCTGTAAAACGTGTTGTGGTTTTCATTGAACAGGGTTTGTTGGTCAAGTCCAAGCTGAAAGTCTTCACTATTTTGGGTATCTTTGTTCTCTGGCAGAATCCGATGAGGATTTACAAATTCAGCTACTTAATGAATTTCCTACACTTCTTGTACCACTAACCGGTGATGACAAGGTTTGACTCTGCAACCTTTTTCACCTTCTGATAATTAAACCAAGTCTTCCTAAAACTGTAAATGTCCTAATCTGAATCGTAACTGAAAAAGTACCAAATCGTAAATGTACATTTGTTCATGCTTTGTCCTTTATTGTTGTATTTTTCTCAAAAGATTTTCTTATTCGTAAATGTACACTTGTTCATGCTTTGTCCTTTATTGGTGTATTTTTCTCAAAAGATTTTCTTATTCTTTTTTAGGATGTTCAGCTTGCTGCGAGGGGCTGCTGTGAAGAGCTGCTTAAATTATGGACCCATGCTAACTTGTCCAGAAATAAAATTGGTATTTAATTCATTGTACTTTATAATTTCTTAACAGTGCTGGTTTAGTTTATTTGTGCCTTTTCTCGCGGGGAGGTCTCTAACCCAGATATTTGACAGGGAATAGTGTCCATTTTCTTGGAGAACTCTTGAGCTACTTGGTCCAAGAGAAGGGATTTTTACTGCATATCCAATCAATGTTCGAATGTTTACTCAGCTCAACTGACAGCCTTCTAGTGCCAAAAAATACTGGAAAGAGGTTTATTCATTATCACTTGTCTCATAAATATAATTTGACGACACTATGCTACTGATACAGATTATGCCAACTTTCTGAAAATTTGAAGAATGATTCACTAAATTTTTGGTGGTCTAATTTATTAGCTCTGTTTGTCGAATAATTATTCAGCAGGTTATATCTGTTTCTTTTCAGATTTGACCAGTCAACAAAAGATGATATCTTGCGTTTCTTATTAAGCTCAGCCCTTAAGCTATCTGCCTCTGCAAAGGTTACACAAAAAATTGTATTTAACTTTATTTTCTAAATTAGGGAATGTTGGACTGATGTAAAAATGTGTGTGATATGGCAGTTGAAAATAATTTCTCTGCTGAAATATTTGGGAAACAAAGTTACAGAGTTTAGTGAAATCAAATCATTACTGGGTGATCTTTTGCAAAGGCGCCAAGATTACCATGTCATGCACAATGATTCGGCCCAAAAATTATGCCATACTGATATTCATTTGCTCAATCTGCTCTTAGAGGTACAATTCATTGCGATTTCCTCATGCGATGGTCTTTCTGGTTTTGTATCACTAGTTTTTAACAAGTTCCTTTATTCCTAGATGTGTACTATGTCTACTTCGTCAACTGGCGGGAAATACTTTGAGTATCTTGTCATGGCATTAAAGGTGAGTTGTCAATACAGCTATGCATACTGTTGTATTTGTCGCCGAATGGAATAGATATTCTTCATCACGTTTGCCCTTTCTAGGTGAATGGAAGTACATCTGAAGATTCAGCCATCGTGGAGCCTTGCATTACTGTTCTAAAGCATCTTAACAATTCTCTGTATTTAGGTTTGAAGGCTGAAAATCAGGTATGATTAAATATGTTTGGGTTTCTAATTACTGCTTCCACAACACTGTTTTAAATGCCTACTTTTTGGTGATTAATCCTTTTGATTTGTTTGTTTACTTAATTGTAGTTGTTTTGTTCAGATTAAACTTCTTATATGCATTGATAGTTTTCAATGCTATGTTAATTATCCGTACTTGCTGTTATGTTAATTTTAGTTAGTTTGATTCCTGTGTGATTGTTATGAATGATGTTTTGTCCTGTAGAGTTGTAGAAGTTATCCAGCATGGGATTGGATCTTGAGTGATTCTTCTAATGTAATTTTAATGTAATTCATCTACTGCAGGAAATTCTCATGTGCGATCTTGCTGTGCTGTTTCGAAATGGGAATGCAAGCATACGGAATTCTGCTAGAGAAGCCTTGCTACAGATAAATGTTAGTTTTATTTCATCAAAGTATAATCATTGGTGCCGTATTGACAGGTCAAGTATAGACAGTCTGCCAAGGCTTTCTAGATATTTGGTAATAAGCTGCTGTTTGGGAAGTTGCATTACAACCCAGGCCTAGTTGCTTATGACATTTGCATACCCTATATGGCGAACAGAATGTTACATGCTGATGATTTTGTAATATTTCATTGCAACTTTATAGATTCCCTGGCCAATAGTTTTCTATTGCTGTTATATCACAAGGATTGTCATTCTTTTCAAGGCGTGGGAGAGTTCAGATATGATTTTTTAGTTTTAAGGTTGGAAGGGATAGAAAAGGAATAAGTGCAGATATGTTTTGCTTTTAGTAATCAAAGTGAGGTAGTAAATCACATTCAAACTAATTAAAAATGGACGTATGTTTTTAGTAAAAGTTAACAGAGGAAGAAGTATAATGATGCACTTCATATTTATTGTTATGAGACTGAAAAATGCAGGGAGCTAGTTTGTTTTTCTTTTGTTTTTTTTCTCTCGAGACAATGATTTCAAGTTTGTTAATGATTTTCTTTTAAAATTAAATTAACATCTGGTTGATTGCAAGTAGATCCTCAAGCCATATAGTTCTCATTTTTTGGTCAATGTCTGAGTCAATGTGAATTATTTTGTGCAGACAAACTATCTGGTGGTTGGAAAGATGCTTGGCTCTGTTGGGCAGCATCTCAGCTCTCTGAGTGGGTCTAATGTTGGGAGGAAAAAGAAGAAATCTACTACTCACCTGGATGATATGTACATAGATGTGTTTCGAAGAGGCGGGGGGACCTTGTCATTTTTGATTTCTCTTCTTGATGCTGTGCTTTTAAAGAAAGATATGGAGAACAGGTTGGTTTTATATAATATTTCATAACTAATGTCTTGTTTGTACATTTCTGAATACTTTAGTTCTGAAAATTACTTCTAGTACTTTTGAATTACTGAAATCGATCTTTTCTGTGTAGATCTTTTCTCATAGGTCCTTTGAATGAGGTTCTTCGTTTAATATTCATTAATGATGAGTGGGTTCCTCGGATTGTGGATGAAGCTAATGATTGCTTTCAAGTGTCACCTGAAGTTTCTGTTTCCAGCTCTCAAGTTTACATTCAACAGACGTCACTATCAGTTTTGGAAGATATTTGCTCCTCAAGCAGTGTCTCTGAGAAGGTAGTTTTTGTTTTTTGGGATCTTAGAAACTAAAGCATTCAGTTTGCGGGAGTCTGATTGGCAATTATTTGGTTCTTTGTTCAGGATGCCATTAAAAATAATTTAGACTTGGAGCTGTTGGTCAAGTGTGCTCGTTTATCAAGCGATGCAATGACATGCAACCAAGTCCTCTCTTTGTTCTCTGCTGTTGCAAAGGTTGTTCCAGAAAAAGTTTTGAACCATATTTTGGACATTCTCAATGTCATTGGGGAACTGGCTGTTACAAAGGTTTGTGTTTGCTGCTAAAGCAGTGCTCTTTTCTCATATCTCCAGTTTTCCCTTCGTCTGTAAAGATGTTAATTTTTTTTAGGCTGTACATGTGTTTTTTATCGTTGTTTATCTGATACCTAGAAACTATCTGACAGTGGGATGCTTACTCGCAAAGTGTGTTTGAGGAATTTCTAACTGCAGTTGTCCCATTTTGGTCATCAGAGACGGGTGATGTTGAAATAATACTTCAGGTATGAACACATTCGCCTGCATGCATTTACTTCCGAGTTACAACTGTCTGCATGCTAATGTTGTTAGATTCGCTCCTTTCAGATCTTTGTTGATGTCCTACCCCATATCCCACAGCATCAGAAGCTTTCAATCATGGAATGTTTATTGAGGTAGAATGCTACTTTGCTACCTTTGCAGGTTTTTAGTTGTACCTCCTTTGACCTTCTTTTTTTGCAGGAATCTTGGAGAGAGTGGAAGTTTTGGTTCATTTCTGTTCCTCCTCTTTAACTCATCTGTCTTAAAGGGTGGCATATCATCCTTCGCTGAAAGAGAGCTGTTCATGCACTTGAAATCTGCTATTAAGACTAAATGGGAGTATATATTTGCCCTAGAGTTATCTGTGCAGTATTCATGCACCATATGGCTTCCCTCACTTGTAGTATTGCTTGAGAGATTAGGAAAAGCTCCTTGGAATAAAGACCATTTTGTGCAGCTCACGGTAGCGATGCAATTTGTTCTTGAGAAACTGCAAAATCCTGAAATTTTGTTCAAGCTTGAATCTGGAGAATATGCTGATCAAATTCAGGTTTGTCTGTTATGCTTATGGAACCATTTAAAAAATGTGGAGTTTTGGTGCCTTGATATTTACAATATATGGGTTGTTTACTATGTTTATCGGTTTTGAGTGATGGTGCACTAGAGGCATTGGATTTTATTTTTTTGACTCTGTTCCGAAATGGGCACAAGTTTTTAATTTTTTTGATTGCCCTTGACTTCTTTACTATGGTCTTTGTAGATGAAACTTGGATCTCTGTTGGAGCAAGCTGTTTTTACATTACAACAGGTGAATATTAGAGGAAAGCATGTGGTCTCTTCAGATCTAAGAAAAGGATTAAAGGAATTGATGCATGATGTCTTGAAGTCTATTGTGAAGAGCCTGGTACCTGTCTCATACTTTGGGGTCATGATCCAGTTGCTGAGGCATACCGATAAGAATGTGAGAAAGAAGGTAATGAATGACACAGTGATCTTTTGTTTTAGTTTGAACAAAGAAACTTTTTAGGTGTTGAACTTAAGTAGTACACAGCTTCTATGTCAGTGTGCAATAAAAGGAGGAATTCTGATTTCATGGCAATGATTTTGATGTACATAGTGATTAAGAGGCTATTCATATCACAATTTAATTTTAGTTTCCTTGAGATCTTTTTAGATTTTAAAATATGATTGTCTTCTTAATTATTATTGTTTGATTTTATTACCTTTTCTTTTGAGGAACATATCCTCATTTCCATAGGTTTATTTTGATCCCCCCCCTGAATAACAATTTTAAAATCTGTAAAACAGGCTCTTGGTCTTCTATGTGAAACAGCGAAGGAAGGTGGTGCCATGAACAAAATCAACCAGAGACGGGGTTCTGGAAAAGGCCTGAGAAGCATGTGGCTTGAATTTGATGAGAATGCACAGAGGTCTCTCAACAAAATGTGTATGGAGATATTAAATTTGGTTGATGACTCTGATTTGGACTCGGGGGGTGCTTCATTGAAACTTGCATCTATTTCTACTCTGGAAGCATTTGTTTTCAGATTTCCTTTGGATGATTTAACTCTTCTCACCTGCCTCAAATCTGTCAGTATCAACATCAGTTCAAGCAATTCCTCTGTTTCCTCAGCTTGCCTCCGAACCACGAGTGCTTTAATTAATGTGCTTGGTCCCAAGGCGTTGTCTGAGCTACCCGGTATCATGGAGTCTATGTTCCATAAATCACGTGATATATCTTTGCTTATTGCGAAAGATAATCACAATGGCAGTGTTTCTGTTTCATCAAGGACAACAAGTGATTCCATTGTCATATCTGTCCTTGTTATCTTAGAGGCACTTGTTGACAAGCTTGGTGGTTTCTTAAATCCATATCTTGGTAATCTTCTGGAACTTCTTGTGCTACATCCTTGTTATGCTACTACGACAGATGTCAAGATTAAGATGAGAGCTGATCTAGTGCGAAAGCTAGTGACCGATAAAATCCCTGTAAGTTTTTTCATCAAACATTTTGTTGTCTGATTGGCAAGGAATGAGAGTATAAATGTTTTTATTTCTGAAGGTTACATTAGTTAATTGTATTCTCTTGACCAGGTTCGTCTCCTTCTTCCTGCTTTGAAAAGGATATACTCAGATGCTATTAAATCCGGGGAATCAAGCGTATCTATTACATTTGAGATGATTGGAGATATGGTTCTTTCAATGGATAGATCTTCTATTTCTGCTTATCATGTTCAAATCTTTGACCTAGGCTTGCTAGCGCTTGATCTTCGAGGCCAGCACATTGATTCTATTAATAGAATTCATGCTGTGGAAGAAAAAATAATTGTTTCTATAGTCTCTCTGACTTTGAAACTTACAGAAACCATGTTTAAACCTCTTTTTGTGAAGAGTATTGAGTGGTCAAGGTCACACATTGGCGAAGGTGAAGAAAACAAAAACATTGACCGTTCCCTGTCATTTTATGGTCTGGTTAATAAACTCGTGGAAAGCCACAGGTAAAATAATCACTCTTACTTACAGTGATTACTTTTATATGGTATTATATCCTGTCAGAATTGATATATAGTCTAGTATTATTCTCTGTACTTACATTCCCCGGTTTGGCATTTTGTCCTGAGCAATTTCTTCAAAAGGGTCCCAGTTCCAAAATTTTATAACATACATGGTTAATTTTTTTTGCTGCACTTATATCTGTTTTTCCAATCAATGTTTTTGGGCTGTGTAAATGGAGAGGACAAGTAACGGTGGTAATGTTATCAAGTAGTCGCCTTCTGTCAAGGGCTCTGACATAGTGGTTCTTTTAACTCTGGTTTAATTATTTGGGAATTTGAAGTTTAATTTCAAGATGTAATGTGGATGTATTCATTTTCATGGACAGGTTTCTTAGTGTGGTTGCATTTATTAGGTTGGTTGTTTGATTATTTATTCTAACTCAGTTTGATTTTACATCTCTTATCAGATCATTGTTTGTGCCATTCTTCAAGTACTTGCTTGATGGATGTGTTCACTATCTAAGCGAAGACATGCAAGTTGATTTAGCACCAAAGAAAAAGAAATTGAAGTCTCATGAGGGCATTGAGAAAAAAGACACAGGTAGCGAATTATCTGTGGGAGTATGGCACCTTCGTGCCCTAGTTACATCCTCACTACAGAAATGTTTTCTGTACGACACTGGGAGCTCGAAGTTTCTAACTTCAAATTTTCAGGTAGTCAGAGTTATCTGATTTTACATTTTTGATGTGTTTATTCTAATGTCTGCTGGGTGTCTGCTGCTGACATTCACTCACATCAAAAACCTTAAAACATGAATTTATACTGTATTTGCTATTCCCTTTGTTCACATGAAGAATCATATAAGTATATGACTTGTATTATTTTTGAAGCTAGTTCTACAGCCTTTCTGGCGCCATCTCTTCTGTTTCCTGGCGCTAATATTCCCCGCTCTTCCTGCAGGCTCTCTTGAAACCGTTAGTGTCTCAGCTTGTTGTTGACCCACCAGCCTCTTTGGATCAGCATCCAGAAGTTCCATCTATCGAGAAAGTTGATGATATATTGGTTGCCTGCATTGGTCAGATGGCTGTTACTGCTGAATCTGATCTTCTTTGGAAACCACTGAACCATGAGGTATGTGCTATACAATATTTCATTTTTAAAAGGATAAGCAAATGATCCCAAATGATTAAATGGAATAAATATGGCTGTTAAGCTCATTGAAATAATCTTGCAAAAATGGTGCAGGTTTTGATGCAAACACGGAGTGGAAAGGTGCGTGCTCGTATGCTGGGTCTGAGAATCGTCAAGTATTTAGTTGAGAATCTGAAAGAAGAATATTTAGTTCTTTTGCCCGAAACCATTCCATTCCTGGCTGAGCTGCTTGAGGATGTCGAGCTACCGGTGAAAGCTCTGGCTCAAGAGATACTCAAACAGATGGAGTTTATGAGTGGCGAAAGCCTCAGAGAATACTTGTGAGTGATGCTCAAGAACTTATCGGTGCAGTTCTGGAGTTCCTAAGAAGGCTTCAACAAGCCACCAAAAGACCAACTCCAGATTTTGTTCTAGCAACATGTCGTGTTTGTTGTATATTTACAAGTAGAATGTTACGAATAATTTTGCAAGACTTCACCGGGTCTCTACTACTAGGTTGTTACTTGTAATTTTACTCCTACTATAAGTTATAAATCTATGTAGTTTGTCAAAGATATTTACTTCTTTATAATAGAATGCATTCTCTATTTCTCTGTAGTTATGCCAATGTATTGCAGGAACAGAATTCCAGTCCCAAAATTAGCACACGGGCACAACCTTGGGAAAAAGCAGTTGGTAAAATGAACTGTTTGTTTTTTGTTTTTTTTTTTTCTGGTAGTACTGTTTGGTTTTTCAACCATAAATATATCCTAGAACAATATATTTTTGGGAAAATTTCTACTAAGAGCATAACATAATATCAAATTCCTAGTTGGGGCACCAAAAAAATTAGGCAAAGTCTAAAGTTAACACCGTGTTTGAAAAATCTTCCCTACAACACTTTTGGAAAAAATAAAAGACACCAGCAAATCTTTACATAAGAAAAGACACCAGCAAGTCTTTAATGCCCTTAGTAGAAATTTCAAAAGTTTTACACCCCAATTAGGAATTTGATATTATGTTAGGCCCTTAGTAGGAATTTTCCAATATATTTTTCTCAATGTTTTTTAATTATCTTTGTACTAACGTCTACTTGGAAAAAAAAACTTTGTAATAACGTTGCCAAAGCGTCGATTTTACAGAAAAACGTATACATCAAATTAATTTTATAGGTGCAAACAGCGATTTCGCATACACTTGCTATTGGCCATTGGCAAATTAATGTTTAAGCCGTAATTAAGATTATTTTGGCAAAGCGTCTGGGATTATATAGTGTTTGATTAAATCTCTGCACATCGAAATTCGGTAGAACAGAAGCTAAAAATGCTGGGGAGATGCTGCAGAACGGCCGGGAATCATTTTAGGGTTGTTTCACGGCTGTCCGATGGACATCTGCCGCCGTGGCGTAGCTACTCAATCGCCGCCGCCAAGGTGGCGCCCGATGTGCCTGAGAAACCCTCCACCGCAGCTCCACCAGTTGTAAGTGCTACTTCTCTTCACAATTTTTTCGCTTTAGTATAGGACCTGGTCTAAACTTGGAGCGGATGTTGAATCTGAAGCAGGTGAATTTGAATAAGATGTTTTGGGCGGCGCCTCACTCTCTGGCGTTGCCGGCAGATTCGCCGCTAAGGATTGAAGAGCCTCAATATGAAGGTGTCAAGCGGCTCATCCTTAGGTTAATGCTTTTTTACAGCAAGCAGAGCAAGTCTATTCGCGGGGCAAATGTGATTTACAGTCGTATTATTTCTCAAGTTGACAGACCTCCTATATATAATGGTTAGTTTCTTTGATGAATCAGGATTTTCCCCCTTCTGGTTCTGATGCTCTTGGTATTAGGTCATAAAGTTTGATATTTTGCAGTGTTTAGCCTTGAGAAGACCTTTAAAACCACATTCTCGTTGATTGTACTCCACACCTGGCTTTGCTTACGCCGCCTGAAAGAAGAGGGAAATGAAGGAGTGGAACTAGGGCAGTATCTGTATGAAATTTACAATCATGATGTGGAACTGAGAGTTTCTAAGGCCGGGGTTAGTAATTTATATTCATCAACCTGTTAAATAGTGGTTTTGCTTGTTTACTGTTTGATAGTGTTTTAAACTTCCGTTACTGTAGGGCAATGATGTCGTGTGTTAGTTTAATCATATGAAACATTCATTTGGTTCTTGAAGCTAGTTGCAAGGAAAATAGATATGAATCCTAAGTCTTTTGATCTCTGTGCTGCTTATGCCCTTGAATGAATTTTCTATTTCCCTACCTTTCTCCTCTTTGGTAGTTCCTATCACAATTATAAGTTTGAAAATGGCTGTTATGCATTTATTTTGTGTAGCCTAGAAGACACAGGGAATGGAATACATGACCAACCTTATTACGCAGGAAAACCATTCAGAATCCATTCCTTGTGTATTATCTTTTGCTCTTATGTTGAACCATATGTAGAAATGATTGACTGATTCCACTTTCTTTAGACTTGTATTTTTGAAACCATGAAACCAATATGTTTTTAGATTACTTGAACTTATCAACCTTTGAAGCAGTTGGACTGGGCATCTGCAGTTCAAAGAAATTTTTTTGTCCATTTCCTTACTCTTGAGAATTTGCAGGTTAACTTGCTGTTAAGCAAATGGATGAAGGATTTGGAGAAGATATTATATGGAAATATTGTAGCTTATGATGCTGCCATGCTTCCAGAAGCAAAGCAGGATGAATTGCAAAATGTAATTTGGAGGTGAGTCATTTAGCAGGCATATATGTTCCTTTTCTGAATAGTAGTTTTCATTCTTCTATCTAGAAGATACCGTCCAGGCATTTGCCATCATTTTCTAAGATCATCCTTTTGGTGCTGCTTAAGATGCAGCTTTAGTGATACCTTCTAATCTAGTATGTGATTGCCTCGGGCCTGCCAGATTTAGGCTTCAATTGGTATTAATACCTTACTTGTATCGCTCGTAATCAATTCAGCTGGATTAGGAGGTTGTATTTCAAAACTGCAACTCCTTTTCCTGATTGTATGAATTAGATTACTCGACTTCTCCAGTGACCCTTAGTTAAAAATTGTATGTTTTTAATCTCCATTGTTTTCTGGTATTGCTTTGTAGAAATGTCTTCTCTGATGATGGTTCATCTAAAGCTCCACCTTCTGCTGCCTTGAGCCCAGTTCAGGCAAGTCTTTTTTCTCACTCGTGTCAGCTGACTCAGATAGGCTACTGAAATATGCCATTTGATTTTATAATGAAATTGGAATGGTCTTAATTATTCACTGATGTTTTATGAGATCAGTCAATGTTCAGTAATTCTTCTGGTAGTGAGTATTGAGAAGCTTGTTTGTCACTCCATATAACTTTGGTTTTCACCTGCAGGCAATGGCAAGATATGTTCGACTTCAATCTACTTCCTTGTCACTGACAGGTAGGCTATGTGCTTACTTACATGATGTCTGTGTTCTAGAAAGGGGAAACTTTCAAAAGAAATTAATCTAGGGATTGAAGGGTTTTCTGGCGGCTGTTCTGATTATTAATTGTTTTGTGTTGGGCAGATAAAGAAGCTGTCTATTCTGGCAACTTCAGGTTCACTCCATTAGAAGGCACAAAGAGCTAATATCCCATGGAGCATGGGAAACCTGAGATGCAACTTTAAGTCCTACATGGTAGCTTTAAGTTCCCACAACAACACTTTTTTAGACAGCAAGCAAGAACATTAATTTGTGTAATCGCAACGGCACTAGGATGCTGTTAAGGAATTTTTTTTAAAAATAAAATAAATTAGGGCCAGATTATTTCTGGATCAAATAACATGAGGAATGTATATATCGAACAGTTACCCAGAAAATATTGTCACTTCACAGTAAAGGCTCCAAAATTTTATTGTTTAGGTAAAATCATTTTTGCAATATTTGTACCAAAGTCTATGTAATTTAAAGGATGTTTCAATGTGATGCTGAATTTAAAATACTCCTCCAATCTCAATTGACTCAAAAAATGTTCGATAATTTATATCTTTAAATTTTTTGTGTGTAATATCTTTAATTATATGCTAACACAAGTAGTAAAAATTTAATATTTAAAAGATATGTATTATAAATCTAACAAAATCAAATACTCTAATTTTCTAGATTATTTATCTTTTCAATTAATTTTTTTAATAATATTTAATGTACGTATTTGGGATGAAATGGAGGGAATACATATATTTTGAACATAAAACTTATACAAAGGAGATTTGCATGGCTCAAACAAGACTTGTTAACTACTCGTAAATGATCTGTTCTTGAGATTTTCTTTGAAATCGTTAAGATATACCCCACTCGTGAATTTGAAAATGTTAGAACGCCACAAAAAAGCAGAGTGGAAATAGAGAGAGCATAAAAAACACAAGAAATAACATTTTTCACATCAACCGACGAAAAGTTTTTGAAGGGGTCTATGGAACAGAGCTTCAGCACCGGCGGGAGCTCAGGGAAGGAGGTCTGGTCGAGCTATTAGCACCAAAAGCTTCAATACCCCAATCCTAGCGAAACAAAGTCATCTCTGAGCTGAAAATGTCGCTCCAGATCAGCAACCAGCGAGAAGACGGCGACGATGAAGAAAAGTCAACGGTAATGGAGGTCGTCACTGGGAACGAGGACCTTCTCCTTCAAATCCTGCTTCTGCTACCTCCAAAATCCCTACTCCGCTTCGAATCCGTCTCCAAGGATTGGCTGTCCCTCATCTCCAGCTCGCAGTTTCGCCGCCTCAAGAGCAAGCGGTTCCGCAAAGATATTTCCGGCCTGCTTCTGAGACGCGGTTATATTCCCAATCCCGTCCACTATGAGTTTCTTCCTCTCGCCGAGGGAGGAAAACCGCCTTTCAAAAGCCTCGATTTTGTGGATGACGAAATGGGATTAGACGCTGTCCAGTACTGCAATGGTCTGCTGCTGTGCAAGAGCAAGGAGAAGAAAGCAGACCGTAAGAAAGCATATTGTAAGTATCACGTCATCAATCCTACCACCAAACAGTTCACTACAGTTTCAGTTTCTGCGAAGCAGTCTCTTGATTTTGAAGTTTCTTCTGTGAGTTTGGCTTTTGATCCTAGGGAATCACCCCATTTCAAGCTTATCTGTCTATACAGGTCCAAAACTCTTAAATTGTGTCTAGATGATGATTGTTTTGGGATTTACATTTATTCGTCCGAGACTGGTCTTATGACCCAAAGTGGTGATCCCTTCCACACAGAAGCTAATCTTCTACCGGGGCTGTACTGGAATGGTGCTATCAATTGGCTTAATTGCATGCGTGGCGATGGCTTGTATTTCAAGGTTGATGAGGAGCGTCTTGGGATACTCCCCATGCCCGATGGAGGTAGTGAATATTGGAGAGGCAATGAAAGGTGGATAAGGTACTATGGGGAGTCCAATGATCACTTGTTCTTGATTCAGACTGAAAGTCTTCCTACAGCAATTTTTTTTATCTACGAGATGGACAAGGGCTACTTGGGGTGGTTTCCGAGGTTTCTTGTTGATGTGCAACCAGTTTTCAAGTCATTTCCTGAGGGTATTAATGCTGGGCTTGATCCATTGCATATCCACCGTTACTCCTTCGGTATATTGGGCATTGTTGACAAGGATGATGATGGAAAGTCATTCCTTGTCTTGAGTACAAATGGCAAAGCAATCAGATTTAATATTATAGATAAGAGTTTCACCAAGATGTGTGATTTATCCACTGTGAATGACTTTGGTCATTCCCTTCCACTCTACACATGGCGTGATTCATTTCAGTTCATTGAGTCACTCCATCCCTTGTAACTACTGAACTAGTTCATATCCTGAATCCCTTACTTTATGCACAACTTTAGTGTTTTTATCTTTGATTTTACTGCTATGCTTAAGTTACGGAAAGCAAAGATTGCTGTAATGCTGTGCAAGTAGGCAATAGAATGTATAATTATGAAGTACTGTTAATGCTAAGCATCTTACTATATAATATGAATGCACAAGAAAAGACACTCCCTGTATTTACAACTCTCTAGCTTCGTTCCACATATAATTGAATAGAATGTTGATGAATACATTGCTTCTTGTATCCGTTCTGGACTGATGGCAAGTGTGACTGTGGTGGCAAAGTGACGATGGTTGCATCCTGTATGTTTAAGGTGCTGATATCGGGTCACCCTTGATTGCATTAGAAATTAACTGCAGAGGTTTGTAGTTTTCTACCATATTTATCTTGTGGTTGGCAGGCAGTCTTCCGGCTAAAATTGGTGTGAGGAGGGCCAAGGACTGATTTGTGGTGCATGTGTAAATTACCATCCTGATACCTTCGACCTATGATGGTTGGTCAGCCTTCTTTCCCTCAGTTTTATGCCCTTGTTTTTAGGATTGGGAAGTTCTTCTAATCACGTGTAATATGTTTTGTCCTTGTATTTTTCGAGTAGTTTTGTAGATATTCTGCAGTTTTTAGCCTTCAGAAAACCTTCATAGCACATTCTCTAACCTGAATAATGTGTATCATATATGTTCATACTGAACTAGCAGTTGAATTTAGGATTCAAAAGTTGCTCTTCCTATGCTACCATGCATAGAATGATATAAATGATTGTTTCCAATTTCTTTAAACAAGATGCATTTTGACCTGTCAGATCAATTTATCTTCACATTGTCATTTAAGGTAATCTAACCTTTTTCTTTCTGTGAAATTGAGTTTTAAAATATCATCTATTTTGTGTTTGTTGTATTTAGTTAGTGCCTGACGGCAGATATTATTAAAGAACAATATTCAGCCCTAGTATCTGCCCCCAAGCTGTCCCGATAACCATAGTCTAGGTGCCTTCCCTGGACTATGCAGATGCCTAAAATCAGCAAACAACAGCATGGTTCTGACAACAAAAATGGATCAACTGGAGGACTGTTGGTTTCTTCTCAACTCATTGCTGAAAATGAGGACATCCTCTCCCAAATTTTGCTTCCCTTGCCGGTAAAATCCCTCCTTCGCTTCAAATCTGTCTCGAAGGATTGGCTCTCCTTAATTTCAAGTCCACACTTTCGTCGTTGTAAGAGCAAGCAATTGAGCAAAAACATTTCTGGACTAATTTTGGAAATTGAAGAGTGGGATGGATCTAAGTTTGTGTTTAAGTATGAGTATCTTTCTCTGGATGAAAAGGACGAGCAAGCTGTGTCTCAGTCTCAGGGAACTTCACCTTTAAAGCGACTCGATTTTCTTCATAGCGGGGCGATACGAGTTCTAGAACATTGTAATGGTTTACTGCTTTGTAGTGATGCATTTGGACTCGAATGCAAGTACTATGTTTTCAATCCCTCTACCAATGAGTACACCACAGTTTCTCTAAATCGAGTCCTCGAATCAGGTAAGGTCCATAAAGTTAAATCTGTGAGTTTGGCTTTTGATCCTAGAGAATCGCTCCATTACAAGCTTATATGTTTATACTTGTTTGATCTTGATGATGACTCTTATTATGAGGTTGGTGTATACTCATCAGAGAATGATCTTTTGAGAATTATTGGTTGTCCTATCCAGAGGAGCGTCATTTATTTTCATAAGGGGGTGTACTGGAATGGTGCAGTTAATTGGGTTGGATCAGAGGATGGAGGGTTGTATTTCAATGTTGAGGAAGAGCGTTGGGGGACACTACCGTTGCCCCCTGTGTTGCTTCATGGTGGTGGGGAAGGAAGTGAGGATTGGGAATGGGAAGAATATGGAAGGTTGATAATGTACTATGGGGAGTCCAATGATCACTTCCATCTGATTGAACAGTACACTGTTTTTGCAACAGAGATTGATGTCTACGAGTTGGACAAGGGGTACTCAGGATGGTTTGTGAGGTTTCGTGTTGATCTCCAACCAGTTTTCAGTTTCTTTCAAAACTTATCCTATAAGGAAGTTGATTTTCCATGTATTGCGTGTGTTGTTAGGAAGGAAGAAGTTGAAAAGTCATTCCTTGTGGTGAGGAGCTATGGCAAAGCATTTCGGCTTAGTTGTGAAGATATGAGTCTTTCTATGATATCTGATTCTGCTTCTTCAGTTGAACCAGAAGACCATTTCAGCTTGAAAACATTTCAGGTCATTGAATCACTTTACCAGCTATAATTTTACAGTGAGTCAAATCCTTATTCTGGAGTGTTTTGGTTTTTTGGATTTCTTATGCTTTGGTAGAGACCTTGCCTCGGGCCATTTTGTCAGAGCTGTCTTATGATCTGGAAAGCTAGGTTGGTTAGGGTGTCTTTCAGGAATTTAAATTTTTTCTTCTGCATTTAAGGTGCTAATCAAATGATTAGTCTGGTTTTAGACTGCTGCTGTTTCTTGTCACATTAGTCTTGTTGCTGTTGAGATGAGGCAGGCTGAGTTCACGCAAAGAACTATTGTAGCAAATGGGCTGCCAGAAGTGCCTTTGCTGGGATTAGGACAGAGCATACTTAGAAGGTGAATTCTTTGTCCCTATCAAATAAATTTGCCTTAATCTTTGAGAGTGATGCTTTAAGAGTTTCTGTAGAAGATAAGTTTGCTGCAGCACTTATCTTTGAGCATACCCAATCCTAGTCTTTGTAATTGAATTTGCAGTTTGTTTTTGGATTTCAGCTTCCTAGTCCTTTGTAATGGATGATGATGTTGGTGCTTGAATAATGATAGGCTTGGTACTTTGCAACATTTACTTACCTGTTATAACTCGCGGAAATTTATTATATCATGTATCTGTTTTACTTAGGGTGCAGGATTTTCGGAGATTTCTGAAACCATTAAATTATAACCACACTCCCTGTGAGGCTGCTGTGCCTACTAGCTTAATTTACAAAAGTCCCTATTCTAGTTAGCCAGAAAACCTTGAATGGCTTGCAAAAGAGTGCTGCAAATGAACTCTCTGTTGTGTGATTGCCACCGAAAATCCGTTCCTCTTTTTAGACTTTTCCCCTATTTTGATCACATCTCTCCTGAGTTTGCATCAGCCATAGTGATGATGTTCTTTAAGGCTGACACTTCTTCTACAGTGTTGATACTTGCGAGAAGCTCGGTTTTGTCTTCATACTGAGTGAGTTCCAACTTCCAATCCTTATCAGTGCATCTGCTGTATGCCTGTTTGAGTTTAGCAAAGATGGTATATTCTGGGAAAATCTTTATGTTTGAAATTTAACTCAAAACCTAGTTAAACTTGGTTTTGGAAAAATGCATATTTTTGTTTTTCTTCAAAATTTTAAACCACTAAAAAAATGGCTTTTTTCTCACTTCAGAGATACCCTAAACTTAAAAGAGAATGTCTTCTGTGGGACGGTCCTAATTGAAACAGAGGGGTAAATGTTGATTTTCTTGCTTTCAAGCCTGATCTTTTACAAAAGTAAGCACTTTTGTGTTCATAAGACCAGCAAAAACACACGTGGCCTACTTTTTGGAAGCCTTTATTAAACATATTACTAATTGAAATGGTTTAATACTGAGCTGTAAATTTTCAACTACTGAGCATTCTTTTAGGTTCTCGAAAACTTCGGTGTTTCCTATAATCCTATGATCCTATCCTATCCTTATTGTGTATTTCTGGCAATGTTTTGAGCTACATTCAGACTAGTATTTCATGCGGTTAATGCAGGAGTATGAGGAGACGTTAAATGAATGCACAACTGCATGGTACTGATTTGAGGGCAAGAATAAAATACTGATTAAATTGCAATATAAGCAGACGAACAGTTTATAATAAACAACTTTAGCCGGCCTTCAATCTTGATTCAGAAATATAAACAAATCACGTCGCAGCAGATCACGACATCACGCGGCGTGGGAATCCCCGCCATCTTTTTTAGTGGTAATGATGATGTCTCCGGCGATCTGCAAGACGGAAGAAGATAACTCTGCTGAATATGAGCTCTCTTCACATGTTATTGCTGCAAACGATGATCTCCTCTCCCAAATCCTGGTTCGCCTTCCCGTAAAATCCCTGGTGCGGTTCAAACCCGTCTCAAAGCACTGGCTCTCTTTAATGGATAGTCCACCGTTTCGCCGCCTCGTGAGCCGGCGGCGATGCAGCAGAGAAATCTCCGGCATACTCTTGAGACGCACTTCCTCACGTTACCGGCCTAATCCTGAGTACGACTTCATTTCTCTGCCTGAGAATCGCAAGAAAGCTCATTCGCCTTTGGAGAGGCTCGATTTTGTGGACGACGAAAGGGGATTAGACGCCGTCCAGTTCTGCAACGGCTTGCTGCTGTGTAAGAGTTCATCTTTCAGAAAAACTCAGTTCGTAAGTATCACGTCTTTCAGGAATGAATCTCGAGCTGTTCGAAGCTGTGAAGATCTTAAGTACTACGTCTTCAATCCTACTACTAAAGAATACATTACACTTCCTGCAAATCGATTCGAGCCAGGCTCAGGTATCCGTTGTTTAAGCTCATTGAATTTGGCTTTTGATCCTAGGAAATCCCCACATTACAAGGTTATTTATATATACAGATGTAGTTCATTTAATAGTGCTTTGGGGGATAAGCTTGGAATATGCATTTACTCATCAGAGACTGGTTTTACCAGGCATGTTGATTATCATTCTCATACTAAAGCTATTTTGTTGAATGGCTTGTATTGGAATGGTGCTGTTAACTGGATCGGTTACACGAGGGATGGAGTGTATTTCAATGTTGATGAAGAGCGTTTAGGGACGCTCCCAATGCCTCCCGTGCCTCGTGGTTTGGCAGGAACTCGATATTGGGAAGAAGAGGGAAGGTGGATAAGGTACTTTGGGGAGTCCAATGATCACTTGCACTTGATAATGGAAAACAGATATGCTTTTACACCACAGTTTAATGTCTATGAGATGGATAAGCTGTATTCGGGATGGTTTGTGAGGTTTCGTGTTGATCTTGAACCGGTTATTAGTTCATTTCCAGAGTCCATGTCCATGAATCTCAAACTCAATTCATTTTTATCACACAACATTTTTGCTTTTGGTATGCTGGCTGTAGTTCGAAAGGATGATGATGATGATGAAGAGTCATTCCTTGTGCTGAGCATTCCTGGAAAAGCAAATCGGTATCATTTCAAAGATAAAAGTGTTGCCAAGATTTGTGATTTTGATCATGTGCGTGACCGTCATGGCTCCCTACCACTATACACCTGGGAAGAATCGACTGAGTTCATCGAGTCACTCCACCCACTGTAAGTTTTCAACTAGTAACCGGAGTGCTTTGTTTTCAACTGAGTTCATTGAAGCTCATACAGTTTGAAGAGTTCTTAAAGGACCTTGCTGTTGTTGCAACACTTGCATAAGGTAAAACTCTGAGCATTCACTTTTCAGTTGAAATTGCAGTATGTTTTTGGGTGGAATCTTTCTTGTATTAACAATGATCATGGGTGACAGCTTTTAGAAAAATTTGCCTGTACTTTATTGCTTGTATATGTCTGAATATTTTGTCCTTGAAATATGAAGGTTGCTTGTATTCTTCTATGTGAGATCACTTTACTAGGATGCATCTTAGTTTCATCTCTGCCAATCAATTTCTACCATTTATTTCAGACAAAAATAATGAGCAAGAAAGGAGTTGATGAATTCTCAAAACAAACAGGCATAGTTTTAAAACAGACACAATGGGAAAAACTGATAAGTTTCAAGTTGGAAGTAGAGCAGAAATGCATTTTTTCATCTTGTCATTTGCAGTTTAGCTGCCGAGCCTTTCCATCAGCTCCTTCTTCTTCTCTTCATATTCAGCCTTGAATCCAACCACTCAAAAGCCTTCTCAATTGCATCTTCAGCCTTCCTTTTCGCATCAGTTTTATATCATCCCTCATCTCACGAGCATAAGTCTCAAAGGCTCTCCTTGCTTCACTCTTCTGCTTCATCTTTTGATCATCAGCCTTGTACTTGTTACCTTCATCTATCATCTTCTCAATCTCCTCTAGCGATAATCTTTCGCTTCTAACAGTGATGCTGTTTTCTTTACCAGTCTTCTTTGTCCCTCGCGGACACCTTCAGAATACCATCGGCTTGCAAATCAAAGCACACGTCAAATACAGTTTGTTGAATACGTCAAATACACTGACCTAACAGTTTGTTGTCGGTTGACCGTGATCTCTCTCCCTCAAACACTGAAAAATTCACAGCAGTCTGATTATCATTGATGCTCTCTACTAACTGGGATGGTTGTGTGCTTTGGAATCACAACACTCATGATTTCTCCAATGCCTAGAGATAGCGGGGAAACCTCGACGCATTATTCAAACCTGGAACAGCTGCACCATAAGCAACAGCTTCATCGGGGTTGATGCTCGAACAAAGCTCCTTGCTGTCAAAGAAGTTCCTTAACAGTTGCTGAACTTTCAAAATCCTGCTGGAACCGCCAACGAGCACAACATCATCAATAACATCCTTGCTCATCTTGGCTCCTTCCAAACAAGTTTGTACTGTCTCGACGCATTATTCAAACCTGGACCGGGTGAGAATGGCCGAGAAATCAATCCCCTCAAAGAGAGCATCAATGTCAATTCTTGTCTCAGTAAGTAGTCTTTTACCCTCTCACAAGCTGTTCTCAGCCTCCTAATCGCAGCTGCTGTCGGCTCGTTGATGATTTTCAGGACATTGATTCCGGCAATGGTTCCAGCATCGAGAGTCGCCTGACGCTGCGTCTGATCAAAATAAACAGGAACAGTGATGACTGCATCATTCACCTCCGAACCGATGAAAGTCTCTGCAGTCTGTTTCATCCTTGTGAGAACCATGGAGGATATCTCCTCAGCTGTGAATTGCTTGTTCTCTCCTTTGTAGGAAACTGAAAACATTGGCCTGTCATTAGCTCCACAGATAACCTTGAATGGCCACAGTTTCATGTCATTCTGTACTGTTTCATCACTGTACTTTCTCCCAATCAATCTCTTAGCATCTGAAATTTAAAAGACATCTCAATTGGTTTTTAATCTTGAAGGTGAGAAGATCAGACATGAAAGTAAGAAAAATCAACAATAATTCATTGAATGATCATGCTTAAAATGTAAAGCGTCAGGATTAAAAATGAGAAGAACAATATTTGTCTCTAGTCTCAGTTGAGAATGGTCTCCATCATGCTTAATAGTGTATCTTTGTTTTGATTAAAGATTCCTTTATATATTCATTAGTGACTGAGATTGATTTCTAGAATCTCTCTAACAAAATAATTTTTCTTTTTACTTTCAAAAAAAAAAAAAAAATCTCTCTAACAAAACCAACGTCAAATGGTCGATCAGAAACCTTGGGGAATGCTAACTCTAGGAAATATATTTTTTAAAAAGAAAAACATTATAATATTTTTTCGAGAAAAATTGCATAGTTGAATTGCAAAATTGAAAATTGAGCAAGTTTTTTTTTTTTTTTTTTAAACCACCCATGGCGGAGAAAGAATTTATTGGTCTCACCTCAGTTTCCTAAACCTTGAAAAAAAGGGCTTGCTAGATGCACGTCAATTTTTTCTTGTAAATCCGTATTTTTACCATAATACTCCTAATATTGTTAATGCAAAAAATGAGATAAAATTATAGGGTTCCATCAGGGGCATTATGGTAAAATGTGGACATGCATAGAGAAATTGGACAAAAAAAAAGGCTTTGTAGCTAAAGTAGCAATATTCAATTTTTACAGACTGAAAATATACAAACTGAGGTGTTCCAATGTTCCAAACATGAATCTCAAAATTCAGTATTCTTTTTGAGAATCAGTAAATAGATTACTACTTTAATTCAGTAGCAGCATCAGAGTTCAGACAAGGTAAAACAATGACCAAGAAAGAGTTCTCAACTCTCTAAACAAACAGGCAAGAACTGCATTTTTTGTCTAGTCATTTGCAGTTTAAGCTCTTGAGACTCGCCATCAGTTCGTGCATCTTCTCTTCATATTCAGCAACCTCGGCAAGATCATCTAGCCTTGAATCCAACCACTCAAGAGAATTCTCAATAGCATCTTCAGCTTCCTTTTTCTCATCAGCAGAGAACTTATACTTGGACTCCACTTGTACGTCATCCCTCATCTTGCAAGCATAAATCTCAAAGGCCCTTCTTGCTCTACTCTTCTCTTTAATCTTTTCATCATCAGCCTTATACTTGTTAGCCTCGTCTATCATCTTCTCAATTTCCTCACTTGACAACCGTTGGCTTTCAATAATGATGCTGCTTTCCTTGCCTGTACTTCTTTCCTTTGCAGAGACTTTTAGAATACCATCGGCTTGCAAATCAAAGCAAACGTCAATTTTAGAAACTCCCCTTAGAGCCAATGGAATGTCTGTCAGTCTAAATTTTCCCAACAGTCTGTTGTCTGTTGATCGTGCTCTCTCTCCCTCAAACACTAGGAAAGTCGCAGTGGTCTGATTATCTTCGCTGGTAATAAACTCTTCTACTCTTCTAACAGGGATGATTGTGTGCTTTGGAATCACAACACTCATGATTTCCCCTTTTACTTCAACGCCTAGAGATAACGGGGTAACCTCGATGAGTACAATGCTGGGAGCTTTCACATTGTCCTCGCGACTCAAGATTGCGGCTTGAACAGCTGCACCATAAGCAACAGCTTCATCGGGGTTGATGCTCGCACAAAGCTTCTTTCTGTCAAACAAATTTTCCAACAATTGTTGAACTTTCAAAATCCTGGAGGAACCACCAACCAGTACAACCTCATCGATGTTATCCTTGTTCATCTTGGCATCGATCAAACATTTCTTAACTGTCTCAATGCATTTTTCAAACATATCCTTGTTTAGGTCCTCAAACTTGGACCTGGTAAGAATTGCAGAGAAGTCAGTCCCCTCAAAAAGAGCATCAATTTCAATTCTTGTCTCAGTCGCAAAAGTAAGCAATCTTTTACCCCTCTCACAAGCAGTTCTCAGCCTCCTTACCGCTTTCGGATTTCCACTAATGTCCTTGTTGTGTTTCCTCTTGAAATCCTTAATGAAGTGATTCACCAATCTGTTATCAAAGTCCTCCCCACCAAGGTGAGTGTCTCCAGCAATAGACTTCACCTCTATGTTACCGGTTTGAATAGCAAGAATTGAAACATCAAAAGTACCACCCCCAAGATCAAAGATAAGAACATTCCTCTTCCCTGTGAAAAAGTTGGAATTGTCAAGACTGTAAGCAATGGCAGCTGCTGTCGGCTCGTTGATGATTTTTAGAACATTAATTCCCGCAATCTTTCCAGCATCAATAGTAGCCTGGCGCTGAGTCTGGTTAAAGTAAGCAGGAACAGTTATGACTGCATGCTTCACCTCCGACCCGATGAAAGTCTCAGCAGTTTGTTTCATCCTTGTGAGAACCATAGAAGATATCTCCTCAGCTGTGAATTGCTTGTTTTCACCTTTGTAAGTGATAGAGAACATTGGCCTGTCATTAGCTCCACAAATAACCTTGAATGGCCACAAATTCATGTCGCTCTGTACTGTTTCATCACTAAAATTTCTCCCAATTAATCTCTTAGCATCTGAAATGGAAAAAAAAGAAGTTAATAAGTTTCTGATGTTAGCTCATATTCGAATCTTTCTATCATGCCTTGAAAGGATTTAAGATTTTCACATTTTAAAAGAGTCAATTATACTACAAATTCCAACCACAAATTTGCTCTGGTCAGTTTGGTGGATCATTACATTTCATGAAAAGAAATTTTAGCCTCAAATTTATGGACAAGAAAGTAAAGAATTTATCTAGAATAGTAAAAGTAAGCATTATAAACAAAATCACGCCCTACTTCTCATAATCTTATTATCTTATAAGCCAACTGCAGAGAAAGGAGTCACTAAAACAAAAAGTAGTTATAACAGTAAGAGTGTTACCAAAGATTGTGTTGATGGGATTGAAGGCGACTTGGTTATAAGCACCATCCCCAATGAGACGATCATTTTGGGTGAAAGCAACATAAGAAGGCGTAGTTCGGTTGCCTTGGTCATTTGCTATGATTTCAATTCGCTCGTTTTTCCAGTAGCCTACGCAAGAGTATGTTGTTCCCAGGTCGATTCCGATGGCAGCACCCTTTTCTTTTCTGTCCATTATGATCCTAAAATAACTAAGAAGATGAATTCAAAAGTTGTACAATCTTCCTCGCTATGTTGATAAATTCAAGCTCAGCTTATATTAGTTACATGATAATCAAAGAAAGAAGATCAAAATGTGTAACTGAAAGAAGCATGAGGAAAAGCATTGTATTGATTAAATATTCATTTATTCAATAGTGACTGAGATTGATACCTAGAATCTCTCTAACAAAAGTTACAAAACCAATGTGAACATTATCTTTAATATTATCATCAGCAACCTCATAATAGCCTTTTGAGAATCAATTGGAATCAGAATTATGGCACTTGTCTCTTAAAATCCACCACAAAGTAGATGGCATTTCAAAATATGAAAATTGGGTAAAATACAACCAGTTCCCAGTTGGTTGGGTTAACCTAATTAAAAAACGTGGTATAGTGACCTATGGAAAGTGTTAAAGTAGCTGGTATAAACATGGTATAACTAACTAGTTGGCATTAAACTAATTAATTGGTGAAGTACAGTACGTACGGTTGGGTATTGTGTTGAGTTGAAGGGTGATGATCTTGAAATGAAAGACACTGATATGTACAGAAGAGCGCAACTCTGAGCTGAAAAATAATGAAATGAGTTGAAAAGTGTTGAAATTAACAGAACTGCACTAATCTAAATTAAACAAAATTGAGTTGGATGCCTTTTACAAATTTACTCATTATTAACTCATCACGCACAATCTTCATCTAATCATACAGAGAAAATTAGTTAATAAAGATTGTAATAATATATTTAGTTCAATTGCAGAGTATACATCAGCCCAACACAATTCAACACTATTTACTCTCAACTAGACATGGCCTAATAATATTATTATGCATTTTTAAATAAATTGGATTAAATGCACAATCTTTATCTAATCATACTTGAAATGCGCTAAAATCTTATCCTAGATGTCCCTCAATAACCAAATGGCAATTGTTTCCCGTTTCCCATTTCACGCTTCAAAACACTAAAGATTTGCATATGTTTGATGTCGGTGGGAAAAAAACTATGTTGGAAGTATGTCTATAATAACTTCATAAATTTGAAGCTAGTATGTTGAATCCAGCGAATGGAGTGCAAAAGAGGCAATAAAAGAATTTTGATTATATAAATGACAGTGATTAGTTTGGTGTTTGAAAATATTGTCGAACTCTTATATATATTTCAGTTCCATGAAATTGAAAAATAAGTTTTAACCCTTAAAAGAGCATCTACTAAAAATAAGTTATAATTAAAAATAATGATTACATTGCTTTTTGTTGATATGAAATGCACATCGTTATAACATCAATCAGCCACACCGTCACAACTAATCAGTAATCAAACAAAATCAAAGGATCAAACACATAATCTAACATATCAAACTCTTAAGTCATAGTTTGTAAACAATCAGTAGATTACCTGTTTATGGCCGAATGGGCGAGAAGAAGAAAAGACAAAGTACGGCGGCAGGATCCTTGAGGCGCAGAGGAACGAAGCAGCAACGACCGGCGAGACGGCGGTGGCCGAGTCGTCGAGAGCCAGCAGAGGCAGAACGAAATTGAATAGGTAATTTAACTGATTGGCCAATTTGGGAAAGTTGAGTACATACACTAGTACATTACATAGGGCTTTCTGGGTTTTTAAAATTTTGAAAAAGTTCCCACGTACAGTCGTACCTTGAGTACTTGACTACTTGTGTATACTATATCAATATACTCCTCAAATTTTGCAAATTGCTAATATACCCCTGCATTGTAATTATGAATAAAGTTTGGCACAGTTTAGACAACCGCAATGATGTTAACACTAAAATTCCCAAAATTTTGAAAGTTAAACTACAGTTTAAACGCGTCAATTTGGACAACAATGACCATCAATTTTGATCTAAATAGATTTTATCTTTTCGAATCGATTTTGACCAGCAAGAAAATGCTTTAGTACAAATGATCCGAGATGATATCCCATGTCTGTTGGAAGCTAATGTGGTGTTGGAAGAGATTAGAGTATTGATTCACTCTTATAGCCTAGACTCACCATATTGGGTGCTACGTTTAGATAATTGCTCGGCTCATTTGCTTGCTTAATTTGCAAAGTCGAGTGTTAAGTTGTTCTACTTTGTGGGCTACTCCACCCTCTTTCATTGTATCAAACGATTCTGGACGTTTTCCAGGACCCTGAAATGATAACACGTTTCTGTTCAAACAAAATGCTTTAGTATTACTAGTTTATAAAGTCCACATCAGACCAGAGACATCCAACACTTTATAAGAACTCGAGAACAAATTAATACATACATTAAGATTTGGGGTACATTCAAGCTTTGCCCTAAAAATTTCGTGGCTATAAAACGAATCGACGTTGTTTGTTTACTAGTGGATGAGAAGTTTTTTTTTTGAAAAAAAATAAATATAAAAGATCCATTGTCACAATTCAAATCCTCCATGAGGCTACATGAATATTGGTTGTTCGACAAATTCTGAATAGAGCGATTTGCAGTTATTGAATCATTTGCATATACTTTTGTTGAAAGTTAGAGCATTCCAGTAACAATGGGTTTTAGTACTGAAACTCATATAATTTAATTATTATTTTTGGGCGCTTATATTAGTTTGAAAACTTTGTCCACGAAATTCTATTTTCCCTTTAAGAAGTTTCATATTGCTATGTGTTTCATCACTGTTGTTTCAATCTCATGGAGCAAAAAACGATATCCCTCGTCCGCAAGGCCATTTCATCCCGGCATAACAGATTACCAGGATTTGAACATTTAACCTATGGAGTGATTAACCAGACAATGAACCACTTGACCAAGCATGTAGGTGCACTTTTGTTTCAATCTCAAAATTCAGTATTAACGGTGAACACGACATACGTCTATTTTTAAGAGAATGAGTAATCGATTACTTTAAATCATTAGCCAACATCAAGCAAATCATAGCCAACATCAAACAAGGTAAAACAAAGACCAAGAAAAGAGTTCTAAACTCTCAAAAACAAACACGAATGGGAAAAGCTGATAAAACAAAATTTCCATGTCACATCGCAGATCAGTTCCCGAGCCGCGTAATCAGGTCGTTCTTCTCCTCATCTTCATAAACCTCAGCAAGATCCACCCTGGAATCCAGCCACTCAAAAGCCTTGGCAACTGCATCTTCAGCCTTCCTTTTCTCATCACCAGAAAACTTGTACTTGGGATTTACCTGAATGTCATCCCTCATCTTGAGAGCATAGCTCTCAAAATCCCTCCTTGCTTCACTCTTCGCTTTATACTTTGCAGCTTCCATGATCACTTGTACAATGTTGGGAGCTTTCACATTGCTCTCACTGCTCAGCATTGCAGCTTGAACAGCTGCACCGTAAGCAACGGCCTCAAAGCTCCTTGCTGTCAACAAGTCCCTTAACATTTGCTGAACTTTCAGAATCCTGGTGGAGCCACCGACCAAAACAACGTCATCAATATCACCCTTGTTCATCTGAGCATCCATCAAACAATTCTGCACATTATCAATGCATTTTTGAAAGAAATCCATGTTTAGGTCCTCAAACTTAGACCGGGAAAGAATTGCAGAGAAGTCTATGCCCTCATAAAGAGCATCGATGTCTATTCTTGTCTCAGTGGAAAAGGTAAGCAGTCTTTTACCCTTTTCACAAGCTGTTCTCAGTCTTCTAATGGCTTTGGGATTGTCACTGATGTCCTTGCTGTGTTTCCTCCTGAAATCCTTGATAAAGTGGTTCACCAGTCTATTATCAAAGTCCTCCCCTCCAAGGTGAGTATCACCAGCAATAGACTTAACTTCTATGTTACCGGTTTGGATAGCAGGAATCGAAACATGAAAAGTACCACCCCCAAGATCAAAGATAAGAACATTCTTCCTCCTCACAAAGCTATTGGAGTTGTCCAGGCCATAAGAAATTGCAGCAGCTGTCGGCTCGTTGATGATTCTCAGCACATTAATTCCAGCAATGGTTCCAGCATCTATCGTTGCCTGGCGCTGTGTCTGATCAAAGTAAGCTGGAACAGTGATGACTGCATCCTTCACTTCCGTCCCAATGAAAGTCTCAGCAGTTTGTTTCATCCTTGTGAGAACCATAGAAGAAATCTCCTCAGCTGTGAATTGTTTGTTTTCTCCTTTGTAAGTGACTGAAAACATTGGCCTGTCATTACCTCCACAGAGAACATTAAATGGCCAAAGTTTCATGTCGCTCTGTACTGTTTCATCGCTAAATTAAACTTCCTCCCAATCAATCTCTTAGCATCTGAATGAGAAAAAAGAAGAAACTAAGCATTTCTTCCACCCATTTTTCGGACAACGTCTGCATCACGTTTCATTTGATTACGCTACTAATTTGCAACGAAAACATTTACTGAGGAATGGATGAAACAGAGGGATTGTTGTTTTAGCAGTGGAGAAAGGGTAAGTCAGAAGAGTTTTACCAAAGATTGTGTCGTTCCCAGGTCGATTCCGATGGCAGCACCCCTTGCTTTTCCCGCCATTGTGAAAAGTTGAAGAAGGACTGGACTGAAGAAGAAGTAAAAGTTGTATTGCGCTAATCGATCTCAGCTGTGTTGATGAATTCATGCTGCTCGCATATTAGTTATATATAGATAAATCAAAAGGCATGGCATGCTTCTCACGTCTTGGTCACTGTGTGATCATCTTCGTCATAATATTGTTTTTCGAGAACTGGAATCATCAGGATAAAGGATTTTGTCTCTTAATATTCCACTACTGGCGTTTTGAAATCTGAAAAATGGCCAACGTACAGTCAGTTGGTTGGGTAAGGTTGATACTTGAAGGCATGCAATGGCTTCCAATTACCTCTCGTCCTTGAAACCACTCTTCAGTGTACTCAGATATGGCTACGAGATCATTTCAAGTTCAGTTGGTAATTTTATTTTCCAGTTCTAATTAACTCAATTTCATCTATTAACTGTAATTTTCATAATTGTGTCATTTCAAATAATGCATTGTCAAAAAAACTGGTGAAATTATCTTGAAAATGCTTGACATTCATCACAAGAGAAAAAATAAAATGATAAAGTAACAATATTGGTACTTTCGGATTTATTTATTTTTTTTGTTAAATGTCCATGTATTACTAAATCGGTATTAACTTTGTGTGTTGTATCTATGGAAGCTGTATAGAAATTTTAGAGCATCCACAATGGAGGTCATTAAAAGCACTTTTCTTAATAAATACCACTCTTTATTGAAAAATGACCATTGTGGGCGGGCCGGCTATAGGTTCGAATCCTGCCACCTTTTTTGTGGATCATCCTGTAGTTACCGGATGATGGGAATAACAAAGCGCCTCTGACTCTGAATGGCTTTGTCAGAGCTTTCTGTCGTTCTGTTCCCTCAGGTGTTGGGGGAGTAGAGCAGCTTATTTCTGAAAGGATTCGGGTTACTTAAGCCACTTTAGTGCAGAAGGACTGGAGTTGTTGGATGTTGTTCAGTGCTGCTATAACTTAGACCACTCTTTATTTAGGAGAGTAGTTACATCTTTTTGTGTGCTAGATTAACCAATAAAAGAAAGAAATCACTCATCCATTGTCTTCCAAATTCAAATAAAAAGTGCTCCTTATAATTCTTACCATTGTTGATGTTGCTTCTTATTTAGGTCCTGTTTGCCAAAACTTATTTGTAGATCAGTTCAGTTCAGTTCAGTGAAAAAGTAATTCGATGAAAATCAGGTTAATTCAGTCATGCTGATTCTATTTTTCAATACATCAATTTTTACTTCAGTTCAGTTCATCAATGGCCCTGTCCAATAGCGCACAAAACCAGCACCACCAGCACCTACCAGCACCTACCAGCACCCACCAGCACCTACCAGCACCTATCAGCACCCACCAGCACCTATCAGCACCCACCAGCACCTATCAGCACCCACCAGCACCTATCAGCACCCACCAGCACCTACCAGCACTTGTCACTATTCACAAACATGAATTGTTTAAATTTTTTTTTTTACAACAAAAGGATGATTTCTCTTTAAAATTAGTTTCACAATGTTTTGTATGAATTATCATTCTTCAAATATATAGTTTCATAATTATTAATCATTTTTCAAATCTATTTAAATAACAATTTCGTACTAGTAAATCAATATTATAAATAACTATTTTACAACTGTTACAAACATATTCGTACTTCCAATAATATTACAAATAACATATACTACTAATCGCTATCATCTAATGATTCATCTTCGCCAACATCACTACCTTCTAAATCAACATCTCCTAAATGCCAAATTTGTAAGGCAATACTCTCACGCACTTCGTTCATAGCAGTTTTTCGATCATCATCGTACAAACCTGAATCACTACTTCCTACACCCTCAGGATGATCTAACACGGGAATGTCTAGTTGTTGCATTCGAATGAAGTTATGAAGTGTGAAACATGCAACAATTATTGCTTTTTGGGAATCAATGTCAGTTTGGGGCATTCTTTTTAACATTTTCCAAGAACTCTTCAACTGACCGAAAGCTCCTTCTACTTTCATTCTTAAAGAAGAATGTCGTTTGTTAAAATGTTCCTTCATACCTTGAGGTGGTGTGTTTCTAAATTGCGGTAGATGCCTTCGACTTACTCCATCACTATATGGAGCCAAGTATCCAAGGGTGTTTGGATATCTTGAATCTACCAAATAATATTTTCCTACAAAAATTGTTAGGTAAGTTGATGTACACAAATTATACAATATTATTTGTTAGGTAACTTGATGTACATTTAAAATTTTACCTTCTGGGGATGAGGAAAACAGAATTCTGGGTTACCCAATGCATCTCTCCACACTGTTGAGTCGTGGGCACTTCCTTCCCATCCCACATGAATATATGTGAATATTTTATCAAAAGAACATAGTGCTAAACAATTCCAACTTTTTTTCCCCTTGCGAGTGAAAAAGGGAACACCTTCTTCATCACCAACAACTGCATCTATAAGAGTTCCATCTAGAGCTCCAATAGCATTCTGTGAGAAAAAAAAAATTGGGATACAAAATTACATGTCTCCAAAGTAAAATCATATTATTAATATAAATTTTTTAAATTTATAAAATTTATATTAATAATATGTACATGAATATACATATAATTTATTTATTTTTGGTTACAGTTATTGTATTGGATATTATTTTATGATACACTAATGATTAATTAAACTTATGTTTAACTTATCAAAAAATAGTAAATGTATTTCAACATATAACATTGACATTATTTTATTAATCACAGTACATAATTATGTACATCATAATTATACAATTTTAATTTAATTTAAATACCCTACCAGCACCTACCAGCACCTACCAGCACCTACCAGCACCTACCAGCACCTACCAGCACCTACCAGCACCTTCCAGCACCTACCAGCACCTACCAGCACCTACCAGCACCTACCAGCACCAGCAACCTGTACCAGCACCCTATTGGACAGGGCCAATAAATAAGTTTTAGCAAACAGTGCCTTAGTTTTTATTAAAAAAAAATGATGTGACACTTAAAGGATTGCTCCTTAACCATACTACCATTGTGGATGCTCTTAGGGGTGACTCAACATTTTTCTCAAATAAAATTTAGAGAGAAGATGAAAATGATCACAAATTGTCAATTGACAATACAACTCAAATTCAGCCCTTTTTATTTTCGTACTTTTTACAATTTGGCCCCTAATATTGGTTTTTTCTGCTTCCCCTTCGTTGGTACTCCACCGCAGTCGCCAGAAAAACTATACGAACCCTAAATCTAGTTCTTGATGATGGTACGCAAAAGTAGAAAGAAGCAAGAAGCCGTCGGAACAACTGGATCGGATGCTATTGTTTCGAATGAGGATCTACTCACTCTCATCCTGCTCTGTTTGCCTGTAAAATCCCTTCTTCGCTTCAAATCTGTGTCCAAGAACTGGCGTTCCCTAATCACAAGCGAACACTTTTATGATCTCAAAAGCAAGCGTTTGAGTCTCAGCAATGATATTTCTGGGCTGCTCTTGAAACGCCTCTATAGACGTCATCATTCCAATCCCAAGTACGAGTTTATTCCTCTCGGTGAAGATGTTGACCAGAAATCTTTGGATCCTCGGATTCGGAGAAAGTCGCCTATGGCGAGGCTCGATTTTATCCAGACTGAGGGGACATTAGAAATTCTCCAGTCTTGTAATGGCTTACTACTGTGCAGGCATGAGCAAGTTCGAAATCGGGAGTACTATGTCATCAATCCCACCAGCAAGGAGTACATTACGGTGCCGGTAACCCGGGTCCGTGATTCAGGTTGGGGAGAGTCTGCTTTATTTGTTAATCTAGCATTCGATCCCAGAAAATCCCCCCATTTTAAGCTTGTTTGTGCTTTCCATTTAGAATATCCTCGTAAGTCTGGTGATGCCTGTTTTAGTGTTGGAATCTACTCATCAGAGACCGGTGTTTTGAGGACAGTTGATGCCTGTTTGTCTGGGCTAGGACGTGAGTATTGTCGGGGTGTGTACTGGAATGGTGCTGTTGTTTGGATTGATAAGTGGGTTGGTGGTGGGGGGCAGTATTTCAATGTTGATGAAGAGCGGGTCGGTACATTCCCGAGGCCCCCTATGTCCAGTGATGATGATGAGGAAGGGACTACAAGATACACAACGTATTTTGGCGAGTCCAATGATCACCTGCACCTAATTGAGACATCTAATAGGCCGTTGACAGCGTTTAATGTGTATGAAATGGACAAAGGTTACTCTGGATGGTTTGTGAAGTTTCGCGTTGATCTCCAACCAGTTCTTAGTTTAATTCCAGAGTCCGTCGTTCTTCCTGAAGCTGGTGTGGTAGGTGTAGCTGCATCATTCGGTGTGCTAGGTATAATTCGGAAAGATGGGGATGGAAAGTCTTTCCTCGTGTTGAGCATTCCCAACAAAGTTATCAGGTTTGATCTCGAAGATGGGAGTTTTTCTAAGCTGTGTGAATTTGCTTCTACAAACGATCATGTGTATCATTGGTGGCATTCAATTCAATATACTGGGTCACTCCACCGTCTGTGATCTTTGGACAAGACCGTACTGACTACTGTGAGCAAGCAGTTTCTTGTCATGGTCATCTTCTTGTGCTGAAAGTGCAGTGGCAGTGTCTGGATTGGACTAGAGTCATCTATGTTTTGTCAATTTCCAATATTTTCCATCAAAGATGCAAAAGTTTGCTAGTGGCTCATCATAGAGATGTCTTTTTTGAAGAGTTTCCGAAGAAACCTGTTGTTGTTGCAACACATAAGGTACTTGAAGTATGTTTTTCATCGAAGATGCAGAAGCTCGTTGTTTTTTGCCCTTGTAATTTTTAATTTTTATAATCTATTTGCTAAGGGCTTACTCTAGAGATGTCTTCTTTGCTGAAGGGGCCTGTTGTTATTGCAACTCATAAGGTACTTTAATTGTCCCAGACTTTGTAATCCGAATTACAGTATGTTTTTAGATGGTAATATCTTTTATGTTACTTCATTAGCAATATAATTGTGGTGATGAAATGATGGTAACTTTTCAGCACTTACCTGTTTTTGGATGATAGCTTCTTTATGAGATTCACGATTTCTATTCTCATCAGTTCTTTGAGTCCATTATATGTATGATGTTAGACCAAGTTGTTTGATAGAAGAGCAAGGACTGATGGAATTTCAGTCACTGTCTTGAATTAGCCATTTAACTGAATTGCATAGTTGAATGTGTCTCTTCTGAAAATTCCCACTTGGTTAAAGCTTCTATGGCGATTCTCAAAAGCTTGCAATCAAAATCCTAGGAGAAGTGACTTTTCATAAGCTGTGTGATTTCAGTCGATGGTGTTTGATGATGCTTCTGTGTGTTGTTTGCTCGTCTCGTTGGTAACCCAAACACCTGAATAATGCAATCCGTCAATGTTTCTTCCATCAATTTAGATGGATATCTGAATAAAATAGAGTCCAATTTACTAGGGATGGTTGTACTCATGCCCTCCTATGGACGCTGGAAAGTTTTCTTAATCTCCAGTCGTCCAAAGTCCATTCACAACCTCAAAAACATGTGATATGTTTCATGAAATTTTCCATCAGTTCTACAAAAAAAAAAGTCGTTTCAATGGTAGTGTCGAGCAAAATCATCTTAGTTTTGTCAATCTCCAGTTTTTTCATCAAAGATGCAAAAATCTATTTGCTAGTGGCTCGTTATAGAGATGTCTTCTTTGAAGAGTTTCTGAAGGAACCTATTGTTGTTGCAACGCATAAGGTGCCTTGGTCGGCTCAGACTTTATAATCCGAATTGCTGTATGTTTTATGGTTATTTCTCATCGGCTGTATCTCTAACAACATAATAGGAATGGCATTTTCTTATATGATACTTCATGGTTTCTTCGTCGGGTCTCTTGGATGTGTTTGATGTTTGACCAAATTGTTTAATAGAGCCAAGGATTGTTGGAAACTTGGAAAATTAGTCACTGTCTACTTAATTGCATAGTTGAATTTGTTGCTCTCTGAAAATTCATACCTAAATCAAGCTTCTGTGGCAATTCTTCAAAGCTTGCAGATGAATCTGTATTCTTTTCTAATAATAGGCTAATAATAATATTTAACCCAGTTGACATGGGAATGAAGAAGATGGGAATCCAACATCATGGCCAAAACTACCAAACATGAATCATCAGCTGAGATTGTTTCTTCGGTTGATGATCTCTTGATGCAAATTCTGTTAGGCCTTCCCATAAAAGCACTCCTTCGATTCAAATCCGTCTCCAAACACTGGCATTCTCTGATTTCCAGCCCTGCATTTGCTATCCTTTGTTGCCGGCGCCATGGTACCAGACCGGCAACAGGCTTGTTCTTGCGCAATCGATGCCTTGACCAAAACCTAGAATTCGAGTTCACAAGCTTTGACATCCACAATCCAATCAGGCGCCATTTTCAATGCTTGAATCGAGCAAGGGTCCATCAGCAGAGGCAGTGAACATTCTCCAGTCCTGCAACGGCCTGTTTCTGTGTTTATGTACCCAACTTTGCCGCCCATGGCGAAAACACCATCTCACTTTCAATCCCACCACAAAGCAATCGATGGCTATCCCAAGGCCAAGCAAGAAGGCCATTCATGGAATAGGCTTGGCTTTTGATCCAGTCAAGTCACCGGCGTACAAAGTGGTCCAATTCAGTTCCCGGATCATTTCAGATCAAAATCTACTCCTCGGAAACTCGATCTTGGAGGCTTTCAGGAGAGCCATTCATAGCCAACCACGATTTCAAAGATGGCATTGGTGTTTATTGGAATGGCACAATCAACTGGCTCTGCAGATGGCATGACAAATCAATGTTGTTCCACAGTAAAAACTGTTACTTTAACGTTGATGAGGAAAGGCTAGGAGAAACGGCGCCGCCTCACAGCGCCGGCGATCTCACCTATTTTGGTGAATCCCACGGGCACCTCCACGTGGTTGATATATTGAGCGGTGCAGATTATGAGCTGGAGATTGACGAACTGAAGAGCGATTACTCGGGGTGGTTTGTGAAGTTCCGCGTTCAGCTCGCAGTGCTAGGCCGAGCATTTCCGTTTCTGGATAAGAATAATCTCCGGCCATGGAACATTGGCTGTGTGCTATCAGTGATGGCTGTGATGAGGGGCGAGAAACAAGCGACGATTTTGTGATTCGTTACGATTTGGCTGCGAATACTTTCCATAAGCTGTGTGATTTTGTTGACGGTGGTGTCGAGGAAGCAGAAGCCAGGTTGCGGTTTCATGATTTCAGTGCTCATCAGTTTTTCGAGTCCCTCACTTGTGTTTGCTGATGCATGCGGCATGCCTGTGTGTCCACGGTCCTTGGCTCCTTGCACAACCTCAAAAACATATAATATGTCATGTTTAATTATTAATACATATGATATGTTTCATGAAATGTAATAACTAATCACTATTTAATTACTATCTTTTAAAATGAAAATTCCAATTTGATTTCTCCATTGGACAAGTTAGATATAACTTGCATACATGTCCTTTGTGAAAATTAGATATAAGATTCAATTTTTGGGATGCTATTTCCACAACCCAATATCTTAAATCCACAACACATTCAAGGTAAATTTTACTAAAATATCCCTTATTAAATTTTAATTTTAGTTAGCTATTATTATGAAACTTAGTCCTAATCAAGCTCTATTTCATGAAATGTACCCCACTCTTTATATATAGTATAAAATATTGTTATTAACTTTCTCTACAAATTTCACGTACCAATTCAGATTAAAAAGTAAATTCACATCGTGTTTGCTAGAGGTTATCTGTATATCAGTTCAGTTCAGTTCAATGAAAGTGAAAGTGAAAGTGTAATTTGATGAATTCATGAATTCATATTAATTCAGTCATGCTGATTCCATTTTTCAATACATTAATGTTCACTTCGGTTCAGTTCAATTCAGTTCAGTTCAGTTCAGTACACCAAGAAATCAGCTCTAGCAAACAATGTCTAAATTGGAAGGTGTTGAATTAAGCTGGACAACTTTTGAATGTTGAAGGTTTTGAGGATTTCTTGGGCCTACAATTAAATTTAACAAAAACTTGAATCCAAAATTTATTATTCAAAACTTAAGGGATTTAAATGAAATAATAAATGTTAATTGAACGCTAAATTTAATGAGGGGTAATTAAGTAAATTTATCACTAAATGGGTTGTGTACTTAAGATATTGGGTTGTGAATTTAGATCTTGCGCAATTTTTTCATCTACCATTTTCAACAAATTTATTGTTGACTTGGAACCATATTTTACCGCGGTTGGTTGTGACTGGCCCTGCCGTAATCTAAAATGGGTTACGATAGAACTGTCATAAATTTGTATCCTGTTACAAATTCGTAAAACATAGTTTTTTTTAAGGTAAAAATGTTTATTGCTTTCAGAAATTACTGGAAATCGTCCAGTTGCGATTGAACATGGGCAGGTAAAATCCCTCTATTAGGGGGCTATACTCTGTGAGCGACACTAGGGATTGAGCTGAATTACATAGTAAAGTCCAATGCGACCAACATGGTCTTATAAAAGTACTAATCCCTAACTCCGATGATTTCACCAGTGGCATTGTCACGTCTGGGCAAACTTTCCTTACAGCGAAGGGCTTCCAGTGGTGATCCTCATCTTCTTGCTCCCATGAGATGCCTTCGGGGGGTCCTCGAGCATCGGTTCCTACTTCAGCGAGCTGTATATCCTCGCCGTTTATTTGTAGTAAAGAAATAAAAAACTGAAATAATAGTCCAAAAAGAAAACAAAATAACAAACTAAAGCACATATTAATGCGCCTGATCTGAACCATCTGGGTATCGTTCCATAGAGTTAAGCCTCCCAGATGGTTCCAGCTGCGTCGACTCATATATCTTGGCGGGACTGGGCTTCATCGCCAGTCTCCGCCCGAGCTTTAGCAGTCTCCACTCCATGGTCGATTTCATCATCATGCCTCAGTTTCTTTTAGCTGGGTGGGTTCTCATCTTCGGGGATGGCCTCCAACGTAAACTTTCGCTTCGCTCCCACCGTATTGTCCATTATAGCTGTTGATGCACGTCTACGGCCCCTGCCTTGCCCTCGGGGCCCTCGCATTCCACCTCGTCCAACGCAAGCCCAGCGGCCGCGCGCCTTCATCTTCGACTACAACGCCTCAAGCTTCCTAGCAGGTGTGTCCGGGAGGACTTGGGCGTCAACCGGAAACGGGCTCAGTGGTTTGGTAGGGATTCTGGCCCTAGTCCGCAGCGGCGTCACTACAACCGCTTTAGCTGTGAAGGTGACCTGTCCATCCGAGATTTCCTGGCTTAGAGGCTCTACGTTAAGCGAGCTCCAGTCCACTTCTCCACCGAGGGCTTCTTCCCCCATTGATGCGTCGTGATCTGCACGGTTCAGGCTATCGACGAGCACTATGCTCGTGTCCTTCCCGCCATCTTCCTCCTCACTGCTTGCTGCCACAGTCTTTAGCGCTAGGTCAGTCCCGGTGATCGGGCTATCTTCTTTTATGCACACCATGCTAAGAACTCTGTCATCATTGTGACTCATTTTCAGCCACCAATCAAGGTCGGGAATGATTTCCACCATACGAGCAGGCCCCGGTTTCTTCAGTAGAGGCCTGACCATTGGATTTCCAATCACCACCTCGGATATTCTTCTCGGGTTCCTCCCCTAGGGTTCCCCTTCTGGTTCGGGTTTGCCCAGGTAGTCACCTCCATGCGGCCTTTAACCTGCGCTTGCCGGCGTTCTCTCATTCTCCACCGGCGGTGGGGTGGCCTTCGGCATTCTCTGGGATTTCCCGAATGGGGATCCATTCGGATTTAACCTCAGCCAATCTGTATAATGGACATGCTCTCGTTCATGCCTTGGATGGCTCATCCTGTCTGCACAATCAGAGGGGCTGTGTCCGATCACCCAGCAGAAACCGCAGAACTTCGGAAGCTTCTCGTAGTTGACCAGGGTCTCCAGCCTCCCGATTGCTTGAACTCTTTTCAAGGGTTCCTAATTCTCATGAACTCTCCCATCGATCGACCATATTTATCCATCTCAAATTCCAAAAACTCACCGATATCATTACCGATGTTCATGGCATTTTCCAGAGTCTGATCGATGAACGGGACACCCTTGATATGGATCCAGAAAGGGGTCTTCGTAAAGTCCAAGTTGTCGCTGGTCGTGCCTTCCTTCGACTCCGTGAGGACAACCAGATTGAGCTCTTCGTGATCAAATGTCCAGTCTCTTTCGAGAACTCTTTCCTTATCAACAGAGCTGGAGAAGAAACAGAAAAACTAGTTCTCTCTTAAGGGGCTGCATTCAACTTTGCCTTGAAGAGTCCAGATCTTTTCGAAAACCCCTGGGATGCGTTCAAAGAGGTAGATCTTGTTCCCGAGGATCTTCCCGGAAAGCATCGAATGCACGTCGTGCTGCAAGGGATTTCTCGTCGCCGCTACTACTGGCCGTCGGCTCGGAGAGAAAGCCCCGCGATCATAGCAGAGATGTTGTTCGCAATTGCTGGTGGAGTTGCTGATGGTGTTGCGATTGCTGGTGATGTTGCTTGTGATGATTCCACGGTGATCGGCGCCCAATATATGGTGGAGATCGGCCGTTTCTCAGAATCCTTGTTGGACAAGGTTAAGATTCCCTCTAAACCCTAGGAGAGGAGGAGAGAGAGTCGTCTTTTTCTTCTTCTTCTTCTTCTTAATTCGTAAAACATAGTTAAACCATATAACATTTGAATCCGTTCACGAACTCGAAACACACAAAATACATGTTACACCGCGTTACGACATCGTAAAAAGCAATTTGATTTTATGTGTTTGTAAGTGTTACGATGGCATAAAGAGGGTTCAAAATTTTACACATTCGTAACATAAAGTGATTAAGTGTATAATTACGGAAGGGGTTACAAAGTACAAATATTACTGAGGTTGTAAGCAGTTTATACAGCAAGTAATTATAATGCCAACAGCCTTTTCATGGACTTTTAATTTTATAACTTTTACCTAAATGACTAACCTTTGCACATTTCAATCCCTCGCACATAAGACTCCTCTTCACTCAATTTTATTTAAATTCATCAATTCTTCAAGGATATTCTTGTCCTCTCATGAACTTGTGTGAAATAAACTCTTTTTTACACGAGTCTAAATTTCCTTTTTGGGATTTAAAAATATTAATAAATAGACCAATCTGATTGGGCGGCCAACGCGTCATCCCATTAATTATTAATTAATTAAACACGCCTCAAATCTTACACTTTAAGCTAAATTAAACCCCATTTAAATCCCACAGTACAAAATACCAAATACTCCCTGCATCACCGACCAAAAACAGACTTTCTCTTCCCTCCCACGCCTGCTTATCCAAATTCCCAATTCAGTCGCTCACTTTTTATTTGGATTACCAAAACTTTGCTGCCAAAGGTTTCCAAGAAAAGCATAAACCCCTTTTTCCAGTTTCCGCTTTCTGATTTTGGTATAAATTTACTTCATCACTCCCACAAACATTCCTTCGGTTTTACTTGGAGTGTTTCCGAATTATGGAAATTTTTAAAATTCCCCTGCTGTTGTTGATGCTGTTTTCATGTGCGTTAGCCAACGGGAATCACGATTCCCGAGCTTTTCCGCGGCCGTTGATCCTCGAGTTCCCGCAGCATGCCGATCAGTTTGAGCTGACGGAGGAGCTCCGGCTGCATTGTGCGAGCTGGCGGTTTGCGGCGGAGACGAATAATCTGAGCCCGTGGAGGACGATCGCGCCGGAATGTGCCGGCTATGTGGAGGATTATATGACCGGCAGGGGGTATGCGTATGATCTCAAGAGGGTGTCGAATGAGGCTCGGATTTTCGCTGATAGTGTGAAGCTGGGAGATGATGGAAAGGATATCTGGATTTTTGATGTTGATGAAACCCTGCTCTCCAATCTCCCTTATTACTCGCGCCATAGATACGGGTACGCTTTACTGTTCTCATCATCAGTGTTGAATTCTCCAGAATTATAAGTCATTGATGATTTTAAATTGGTTTTAAAGTTTGGTGGTGATGATATTTATGTGCCTTTTTCAGGTTGGAGTTGTTTGATCATGCGAAGTTTGATATATGGGTGGAGGAGGGAACAGCACCTGCCATCCATTCGAGCTTGGATCTGTATCAACACGTTCTGAATTTGGGATTTAAGGTTTATTTTCTGACAGGACGCAAGGAATCGCATAGGAGCATTACTGAAGAAAACTTGACTAAAGTTGGATTTCATTATTGGGACAAGCTCATATTGAGGTGAGTTTTTTTTTATGTTTTGAATGTTATCGTTGAGAAGATGGCACACCAATTTTATTGCTTAACTTTACACAGGACCTTGAGTATGTTAGATAATCACTTGTGATGGCTTATTGCGTTGCATCTAAAATTTGATAGTTTGCTCTGCATTTAAAAGTGATTCCTAGATTGTTAATGAGGTTTGAGGAAAATCTCTTGTGGATTTTTTTCCCCTTCATGACCTTTTGTAGATGTCTTGAATTGCACACATCATCATTGCTTTGCTATCATGTGTAAATTGGTTTGCCATTGAATATGAAACTTATCAATCTGATTACAACAGTACATTATGTGCTTCAGGCCTTCCCTTGAGTATGAAATTTATTGTGATCAAGTGTTTGCACAAATCATTTGATTAGGGGAGCCTCTAAAAGTAGATGATTGGTGGCTTAGATATAATGTATTTGGTAAATATTACTAGAAAATAATGGGGGCTCGTTGCTTCATCGTTATAGGGTAAGATAACACCAGCAGTCTTATAGCGTTACCCAATAATTGAGAGAACTATATACCTTAATCTTAAAGGCATCCTCCTCGCGTACTCCAGAAAGTTCTATTTGAAATACTGTTTTCTTTTAAACTTCTTTTCTATGTAGTTGAATTCTATGATGGAACATGTTTCTGGAAATTATCTGTGGCTTTTCGTTATCATGACATTTAGATCTTCAGAAAGAAGTATTTGCACCTGAATGATAGATCCTGCCATCAACTTAGGAGTACAATGTTATGCATAAACTATATATAGAACCCCATCTTGACCTTCCTAGCTTCATTTCCTCTCGTAACACATGTTAACGGGTCTTAATTCCACGTTACTGAATCACATTGACATTAACTAAGACAATTTCCTATTGTACAATATTAGACTGTGCAGCTAGCTGTTCATCGTATGTTGAGCTACTGGTTTCTCATGTTCTGGTGATGGTCTTAAATAGCCTCAATCATAGAGTTATATTCCTCCATGTGCTTTGCAATGCAATGCTATTCATATAGTTACTTTTCTGGATAAAACCAGGCATATAGTTTCATTCAGCTTGTACGTACAATCTCCATTCAGCACTTGGACTAATATTTTCTTCCTCCTAATTTTGCAGATCACCAGAGGATCAGCCCAAGCAGGCAACCATGTACAAGTCAGAGAAGAGGGACGAGATGGTGAAAGAAGGTTATCGGATCATAGGCAATTCTGGTGACCAGTGGAGCGATTTACTCGGTTCCTCCATATCCGCCCGCTCTTTCAAGCTCCCTAACCCCATGTACTACATTCCCTGATTCCTGCATAGATTATCTACTGTTCGTATGTATATATCATTATTGAAAGTGCAAACAACCTGTAAAATAAGTACGAATGTGCAATCACAATTTATTCCTGTTGCACATTCAAGGCATTGGAACTCATGATCCAACAAAACATGATATTAATACAATCACTCATTGCGCAACACTGATCTTTCCATTTTCAGCATTTTTTACATTGAATTTCGTTGTTTTGAATACAGTATTTAGTTCAGTAATAGCTGTTGCTAGAACCTCCCCTTCACAGCAGGTAAGTTGATTGCCATCTTGGGCCATAACTTCATTGTCTGGCGACTCTATCAGTCAACTTTAGCCGTGTTATCTCAAACGAAGATGTGGTTCACCAGAAATGTTCTTTGTAGTGCATAATTTCATCACGTAGTGCTCGTTGTTAAGATGCAGGGAATTTTTCCTGATCTTCTTTATTAACCTACCATAATGCAAGATATTAATTAGATTAAATATATCTTAAAAAGTTGACAAAAGAAAATGTTCAGTACTTGAACTACAAGGAACTGAAGGAAGAGAGTATATATAACTTATAAGTGTGGTCAGAAAAATGGAATAACCGTAAACTTAGAACGAAAGGTAATTATGGTGGAATTCCTTGGATTAGAGAGTTGATTTGGGAATGGAAATCATGAGGGGATGAAATTCAGGCCCCACATGTATGCAATATAATCATCCTCAAGATGTCAAGAGGTTGAAAAGAGACCTTTATTTTTGCATTTGGTTAGGGATTAAGACAGTATGATTTGTTTATGTTGGTGGCCAACAATTAAACAAGATTGCTAATTTAGATCCCACCAGTAGAAGCAAACAAAGTTACTACTGTACTTTAGAGGCATTCTAATGCTTCAATTTTACTGTTTGAAATTTAACCAATCTCAAAATATTAAGAAGAGGTGGTAACCTTTTGTGAGATGATATTACAGTAATTTTGTCTGATGTTACGGTCGATAAGACTTGATAATTTCTGTAACATTACATGAAATCAAAATGACATTAACATGAACGATAAAATTTATTAAAAAATATATATAAGATAATTTAATAATTTATAAAGAATTTTCAAAATGCCATTTTTATTATTAAAGCAACTAGCGTGGTCTCTCCACGTGTTGCGTAGAGGGCTTGACACACATACCTATAGAATATATCAAAAATTGTTATTACATAAACAAGATTATCTATTCAGTTTGTCACATCTTTACACACACTCAAAAGTTGGAAACATTTTTCAAAAGTTGTATAGGTAACTTTTACAGATATGTGTGCATTCCCAACATGCTAGTCAGATCATTCAAGCCATTAGGGTTCAATGGTAGTATAATGCCACAACTTTGTACTCACAAACCGACGCAATCAAGGGAGATATAGAAAAAACTGTTTCGGCAGTATGATGAAACCAAATAATATTTTGGGGAAAGTAAAAGCTAAAACCAAAGAAAAGTAGAAGCCGAACACAAGATCATTGAAATTCACCTTAATTTTTTTTTAAAGCTACTGGAATGCAAAATGCAAATTTGATCAGTGAAGAAATAAGAGCAGGAAACCAAATTCTTCCCCGAACCCCCCTAACATTTTGTATTGATACTTCATCTAAAAATTTCAACATACTCATGTATATGATAATCACTAAGTAAAGGCAAGAGTGAGCATCAACAAACTAAATGATTAACATGTAACCTAAATCAAGGTAGGAACAGAAAATATTGAAAAGAAAATAGAAGGAAAGTTATTCTTCTAGGTAGAGAGGATGTTCTAGATGTGTCAATTTATAGATGTATTGTCTAATGGTAATCAATGTGTGTTTTGGTTTATGTTACTGAAAAAACACAACTTTACATGTATAAATGATGTGACTGTTCAATAAGCTAAGAATTTATTTCCATACCCTATGGGTATGTGCTTATGCTTTATTATTTTATATTAAGTTTCATTTAACCCACATGGGATGTAGAATTACCAAATTACCCTTGCTGGAAGATAAGGAGAAATTAAAACCAAAGAATTCTCATATAGTTTTGCTCTAGGATTAAATTTCATTTAACCCACATGGGGTGTAGAATTACCAAATTACCCTTGCTAAAAGATAAGGAGAAATTAAAACCAAAGAATTCTCATTATAGTTTTGCTTTAGGATTAAAAACATAATTTAAAGATGCATTGTCTAATGGTAATCAATGTGTGTTTTGGTTTACCCTATGGGTATGTGCTTATGCTTTATTATTTTATATTAAGTTTCATTTAACCCACATGGTGTGTAGAATTACTAAATTACCCTTACTGGAAGATAAGGAGAAATTAAAACCAAAGAATTCTCATTATAGTTTTGCTCTAGGATAAGACACAACTTTACATGTATAAATGATGTGACTTTTCAATAAGTTAAGAATTTCACTTAACCCACATAGGGTGTAGAATTACCAAATTACCTTTTCTGGAAGATAAGGAGAAATTAAAACCAAAGAATTTTCATTATAGTTTTGCTCCATGATTATAGTTTTGCTCCATGATAAGTACTAACTATTAGAGTTAAAATATAACACCATCAAATTCAAGGATGAAACTACCATTTGCTTTGATAGATCTTCCACCCTACCTAAAATTCGGTGGTGAATGTAATATTAAGTTGCATCACCAAATTCTAAGATTCACCTTATGTTCAGCCTTTTTCTACGGCTCTACACATTTCATCGAAAATAATAACATATTCAGCCCTTAAGTCTGTTTCCCGTCAACTCCTAGCTCTCTATTCAGATACGGTGAATACGTGAACGAGACTAACTTCGGCATCATCACATGATCATTCTAATACACTCAATATTGTTGGTACATAGTATTACTATATAATAACACTTATTGTTGGCATAATTTTGCTTCAACATGTTTAGAAAGAAGAAAAGCGTTCAAAGGTCGGGTGGTGTTTTAACTTCTTTTGAGAAAGATTGGGCAACAATCAAACATTCACTTAGTTATCCGATTCCAATGCCCAAAGAAAAGATTGAGGGACCATTTCGATCATGCACTCCAACTACTTTATGTGTGTTTTTTTCTCTCTTTAATTCTTCTCTTATAACGTCGGAAACCAACAGCTTACGATTGTGACATTTACAAAATTACAGTCGTAGACAGGGATTTACAATCCTTTTCCTCATGCGCATGGTAAAAAGTTAAATATAATTTTTTCAAAAAAAAAAAAAAGTTAAATATAATAAATACGAATGATTCGAATGAACCAAATTAAATTTGTGCGTAATCGTATATACTACCATTACGTGTTACACATAAACATAAACATATGTCCAAATTTAAAACGCAAAGCATGTATGAATCTCAGAAATCAGAATTATTAGTTTTATTTTATTTTTATTTTTTTTTGCAAATCAACGTACGACTTTTTCTTTAAAGATGTCTTCAACGTCCAGCCTTCCGTCGTTTTCAGTAATGGACCAGAAACCTTCTACCGCCCTCCTTATTTTTTCTGATTTGTTATACTAAACTATTTATTTTACTTATAGAAATAGTGTAAATATGCCCTAAAATATTTATTTTTGATCCATTTTTAAAACTAAAATTATTCTATAATTGCAGAAAACTAAACACGATCTATATACATTTCTTGATTTTTCAATATTATACTATGTTCAAATATAATTAAATAATAGTTAAAATATATGACGTGTTTTAGTAAAATACAGAGTGTGTGGTATAACAGTACTCTATTTTTTTCATTGGATTGCATCTTCATGCGCTTCCTCTCACTTTACTCCTCAAAGTGGCAGCATGATTTTATTTTATTTTAACTTTTAAAACAAAAGATTTTTTTTTTAATTGAAACCACCATTAGTAGAGGGATTATATTGGTTTCCCCATGCCGTAAATAGCAAAATCTGAAATAAAATACAGATGCCGAAGGCGGTATTTCCTAGACTTTCTCCTGGAAGTAAGGTGTAGCCTGAAGGGTGTGATGCCCGAAATCTGTAGTGCCCGAAGGCTTACATGAAAAAGGGAATACCGCCTTCGGTATTTTTATGTCTTCATCACAGTTGAAGTAGTCTCATGTATTTTCCAACTTTCTAAGTTTCCAATCATCAACTAAGGTCCTGTTGTCTAGATATTATTTGAACTTATCTGAACTTAAAAAACTTTATATGAACTAAAAAAATTTATCTGAATTTAAAAAACTTTATCTAAACTCATCTGGACTTAAAAAATTTTATCTGAACTCATCTGAACTTAAAAAACTTTATCTGAACAGAACTCATTTGTACTTAAAAATTTTAGCTGAACTCACTTGAACTTAAAAATTGAGCTGAATTGAAATATATAGTTAAATTGAACTAAACTAAATTGAAACTAACTAAAATATATGATCATTTCCAATATATTTGAAATTTATTAATCTAAATAAAACATAATACATTTAATATTAAAGTATACTGAACTGAGTTGCACTGATGTAGATAAACTGAATTGAATTGGTATAACTAAATTAACCTTAATTTCCTCAAATTATATTTTACAGAACTAAATTGAACTTAATCGAAGTAAAAATTAATGCGTTGAAAAAAACCGGTATGAATAAATTAACCTTTATTCATTGCATCAAATTATATTGTTGCTGAACTAAACTGATCTGAACTGAACTGAAGTGAAATTAATGTTTTGAAAAAAAAGAATTGGTATGACTAAATTAATCTAAATTTCATCAAATCATATTGAAACTGAACTAAATTGAATGGAATTGACCTGAACTGATATGAACAATTAAGCTCAAAAGAAGAGGGTCTACGACTACAACGCATAATAGTAAAATTATAAAATATTTTTAGCATTATTTAAATTATTATAATATACAATACTGAACTGAACTAAACTGAATTGACATGAAAAAATATAAAAATATTGAACTGATTCAAATTGAAATGAACTAAAATACAAATAAGTTTACTGAACTTAACTTATCTGAAAACTAAATTAGTTTACTGAACTTAACTCATCTGAACTTAAAAAACTTTATCTGAACTTAAAAAACTTTATCTGAACTCATCTAAACTTAAAAAACTTTATCTGAACTAACATAACTTTATCTAAACTAAAAAAATTTTATCTGAACTTATCTGAACTAAAAAATATTCAAATAATCTCTAGAGAACAGGATCTAAATGGTCTATTAGGTCCTGTTCTCTTCACGGTATTTGAACTTATCTGAACTCATCTGAACTTAAAAAAGTTTATCTGAACTAAAAAAACTTTATCTGAACTTAAAATTTTTTATCTGAACTCATCTGAACTTAAAAAAGTTTATCTGAACTTAAAAAACTTTATCTGAACTAATTTGAACTTAAAAAACTTTATCTGAACTCAGCTGAATTTAAATAACTTTATCTGAACTCATCTGAACTGAACTCATTTGTACTTCAAAAATTTAGCTGAACTTATTTGAACTTAAAAACTGAGCTGAATTGAAATATATAGATAAATTGAATTGAACTAAATTGAAACTAACTAAAAAATATATGATCATTTCCAATATATTTGAAATTCATTAATCTAAATATAACATAATACATTTAATATTAAAATATACTGAACTGAGTTGCACTGATGTAGATAAACTGAACTGAATTGAATAACAAATATGATCAATTTCAATATATTTGAAATTTATTAATCTTAATATGAAAATATGTAGAACAAAGTTGAACTGGAATATATAGATCAACTGAACTGAAATGAAATAAATATGACATTTTCAAAACATTTGAAATTTAATAATTTGAGTATAACTTAGAGTTTGATAGAGTTTATTTCTTGTTCAACTGAACTGAACTGGATTGAATTGAATTGAAGTGAAAATTAATGTACCGAAAAAAGAATCAACATACTGAATTAACCTGAATTTCATCAAATTACATTTCACTTCAATTTACTGAACTGAACTGAATTGAATTGAACTGATATATAAAAGTTCGGGCACACATGGCCTTAATGTTAAAAAATATGATCATGTTTGCTAGCTAAACATATTGATTTGAGTTGAACTGAAGCATATAGATTACTGAACTGAACTGAATTGAAAATTAATAAGTGTGATGAAAATAAACGGTATGAATAAATTAACCTTAATTAATTGCACCAAATTATATTGTTGTTGAGTTAAACTGAACTGAACTGAAGTGAAATTAATGTATTGAAAAAAAAAAGAACCGGTATGACTAAATTAATTTAAATTTCATCAAATCATATTGAAACTGAACTAAACTCAATGGAATTGAACTGAACTTATATGAACAATTAAGCTCAAAAGATTGAACTGATTTAAACTAAACTGAACTAAATTACAAATAAGTTTACTGAACTTAACTTATCTGAAAACTAAAAAGGTTTACTGAACTGAACTGAACTCATCTGAACTGAAAAAAGATTATCTGAACTCATCTGAACTAAAAAAAGATTATCTGAATTCATCTGAACTAAAAAACATTTATCTAAACTAAAAAAAGTTTATCTGAACTAAAAAAACTTTATCTGAACTCATCTGAACTAAAAAACATTTATCTGAACTAAAAAAAGTTTATCTGAACTAAAAAATATTCAAATAATCTCTAGAGAACAGGACCTTAATAACCTTCAACCCCTCAATTATATCATTCCACATACACTTCTCCATGTTTGCGTAAGTTTATATTTTTCTTCTCGGTTTTAAAGTTTATTTAATTATCATATATGAAATATAAAAATTTATAAAATTGAATCAGATAAGAACAAATATTCATCGATATCTTTTTGTGTATATTTTGGGATCAGGAGTATAATTTATGACAATTCTTGGTTAACATAAGAGATAAAAAGAGATTCTGTAAGATCACTAATTACTGTACCGATTACCATAGAATCCAATCAAAATCCATTATCATAAAAATATTTTAGAGTAGAATACACAAAAACAAATATTTAAGAAATCAAGAACGTGTGAGAGACGGAGAGTAAAAAGACCAGTATTTACCAGGGCTTTTGTCAGCCAGAATTTCAAGAGTGTAGCATAGCAGCAGTAGCTTTTAGTTGATGATTGGTGTCAGTAACAGTCCAACCGATTATAATAAGCAGCTATAGACGAATGCAGACCAACGCCAAACAGCACAACAAACGTCTCTATAATCTCCAACCAAGAACAGCACATGCTCCCCATCCATTCTCTGACCATTTCTTCCCCCTCAATTTCATCAACTTCATTAATCTCCTCGCTTCAATCCACTTCCTCTGTTCTCACCTGGGATTTCCCAAAAGTGGAGGAAGAAATCCCAGCTTCTCAATAATGTGCCCATGTGGCTTTCACTTTCACCCAAATCTTGGATCTTTTTCGCACACCGCTTCGAATAAGTCGTAGGAATCAACCCACCTGAGATTTCGACAAAAGATCATGAGAAGAAAGCATCTGCTCGCATTGATTGTAGGTGTTCCCGTCCTCGGAGCCGCCATTGTACTGTTCTTGGTTGTACTGGTGTGCATTTGCAGAAAGAAGACAGTTGATGAAGAAGACAGCGTTTCCAAGGACGTGGAAGTTAACGACTGCGAGTCAAATAAGCGCGCGGCGGCGACTGGCGGAGGAGGAGGAGGAGGAGGGGATAAAGAGGACTTGATTAGGTTCGACGGAGCCGAGGATCTCACTGTTTATGACATTCTTGAAGCTCCTGGAGAAGTGATTGGGAAGTCGAGCTATGGAACTCTGTACAGGGCTAATCTGCTGCGGTCGAATTCACTTGCGCTTCTGCGGTTTGTGAGGCCTACTTGTACCTTGAGAGTCAAGGAAGTTGTGCCTCTTGTCGAGGTTTTGGGGTCTCTCAGGCATCCAAATTTGGTGCCTTTGCTCGCATTTTATGCAGGATCAAGAGGAGAGAAACTTCTTGTTTATCCCTTTTTTCGGTGTGGAACCTTGACTGAGCTCATCAGAGGTAAATTTCTTCAGATTCTTGCTTTCGTTTGATACTTGTTTGTTTTTTGGATCATACATTTAAACTTGCTACATTGTCTTTGCTTAGTTTCTTTTGCTTTTGATCCTACATTGGACTGCATAAAGCTGGGAGTGGAGAGAAATCTTGCTTTTGCTTTCTGGTTCTTGTCCTATTCTGGGATCTGAAATAAGCCCTCTTTTTGCATGCTTAGTTTAACCTTTGGATGACTGTTTTTTGCCTGTAAATGAATATTCAAATTCCATTTTCATCTGTTTTGATGCATTTATATTATCATGGTGGTTGAAGTGGAAGTGGAACCCCATTGTTGAGTTGTTAGTTAGCTGGATATGGATATTGTTTGTCATTTATAAGTTTTTGAAGATTCCCCTCTTCACATGCTTTTGGAATTTTAATAATGTTTGAGAGTCAGAATCCGTTTTTGGTTAGAGAGAATAAATATTTTTGAAGATTAATTTTTGGTTTGGAAAGATCAATCTCAGAAATGTGTGCATTTATTTCAGATGGAAATGGTGAGGCTCACAGATGGCCCATCATCTACAAGATATCTCTTGGCATTGCATATGGTCTAAACTACCTGCACCATGATTTGGAGATGCCCATAATCCATGGCAACATAAAGGCCAAGAATGTGATTCTTGATCGGCATTTTCAGCCATACCTTTCAGATGTAGGGCTGCATCTTCTCCTAAACCCGACAGCTGCGCAGCAGATGCTCGAAGCATCAGCAGCAGAGGGATACAAAGCGCCCGAGCTGATGAAGATGAAAGATGTTAATGAGGAAAGTGATATCTTCGGCTTTGGAGTCATCTTGCTGGAGCTCTTAACTGGGAAGGATCCCATCGATGAGAACCCGACACCAGATCAGGATTTTCATTTGCCTAATGCCATCAGGACTGCGATTCTTGACGACCGGATTAGGGAGCTTTATCATCCTGGCCTTGTTCTAGGCCTGAGCAGTGATCAGCGAGCTTTGACAGAAGATTGCATTTTTAGACTGTTTCAGCTGGCTATGGCTGCTTGTTCTCCTTCTCATTCACTTAGGCCTGATATGAGGCAGATAGTCAGCAAGCTTGAAGAGCTTGGTAAATGATCTTTTAGGAAGCTGTCAAAATGGATTTACTTCATACTTAACATTTTTTTACAGTTGAAATGATTCCTATCAATTTTGTAAGGATCCTATAGGGGTTCTTCTCCCAGTTTAAAATCCTAACGTGGTTTACATCGTAAAACCAATTGGTACTGTACTGAGCTGAGTTGCTCGGCATCATTGTTTGCCAGATTTCCATTCCATGATTGCAGAAAGAAGAGCATAGTTAGGGAGAAGGCTTTTGTGTTGAAGAGGTAAGTTTGTCATTGGGGATGTGTCCTTTGTTTCAAGCCATGATTCTATCGCCTTTCGATCATATGTATAGCCATCAGCAGCAACACGAGGCTCCTCCATTACATCCTGTAAAACAACAAATACACAGAAAAAAAGTGTTCATTGAAGAGTGAAACAATATTAGACAATGAAAACCTCCTTAAAAGACATGCATGTTTTTGCATATATACCTTTAGAATGGGGCAGATGAAGATATTGGGAGGGAGCCTTGCACTAGCTGGTACCATTTCTCGAGCTTTTTCAGCGAAATCTTTCAGTTTAGTTAAGGTTGGCAGAATCTGATCCTGCAAATCTGGTCTGTCCTTACTTCTAAGCTCTGTGCATTTTAGTGCTAGGAGTGCCAGTTCTGTTGTAGCTTCAACTGGCCATGTTCCACCATCTTTATCCAATGCACGCATTAGGCCATCCTCCTCAACCGCATTCTCCATGATATGTGCTAACCCCATTGGTGGTTTTGCAGTCAGAAGCTGCAAAACAACTATCCCAAAGGCATAGACATCGGATTTTGGTGATATTTGCCCGGTCCTTTGGTACTCGGGATCTATATAGCAGAATGTGCCAGCTGGAGCAGTAACCTGGTACGAGGTAGTGATGTCTGAATGTACCATAGTGGCAAGGCCAACATCACCAATCTTGCTGACTAGGTTATGATCAAGAAGTATGTTTGAAGGCTTCAAATCGCGATGGATGATTGAATTGGGCTTCGAGTTGTGAAGAAAGGCAAGAGCTGAGGCCACTTCCCATGCTATCCTAAACCTGTCAAACCATGGGAGAGGAAGGGTATTGTCTTTCCTCAGTAGTCTTTCCTCCAGGCTGCCATTTTCCATGAACTCGTAAACTAGGCTTCCGTGATCTGGGCACGCGCCTAGGAGAATCAGCAGGTGAGGATGATGAATCTTGCTCAATATCTCAAGCTGGAAACACAATAAAGGGAAATAGAATCAGCAAAAAATGATCAATCTACATTTTTAAAGAGACTCTCTGATGAACACATACTTCCTGCTCAAATTGCTTTGTTTTCGCAGCATCTTTCGAGTGAAGAACCTTGACAGCAGCAGTAGTGTGATGGAAGCTGCACTTGTAGACAGTTCCATAGGCTCCCATTCCTATTCTCAGATCCTCAGAGAATGATGAGGTGGCAGTTTCTATATCTTCCCAAGAAAATCTTTGGTACTGATGCGCATCGCCAACCAAGGCGTTTGCGAGTTTTTCTCTTTCCTTAGCTTCATAGATGGCCTTAGCCTCAGCTTCTCTTTTCTGCGAAGCTTCTCTTTCGGCACGCAGTTTCATGTACTCAGCTTCTCTCTGAGCAGCCTCAGATTGTGTTTTCTCTTCTTCTGCCATCTTCTTGGCTTCCTTCTCCTGAAGAATCGTCTCCTTGAGCTTAATACTGTCCTCCAAACGCCGCTTGTTCAGGTCATTAAGCTGCAGTATAGAAAGAAGCATTTTACTCCCATTGTAATCTTAAGTCTTCAAGACAATCATTACCTTTCTAGAAGCATCTATCGCTTCACTCTGTGCCACGGCATACATCTGTCGAAGATGCCTAAGTTCAACTCTTAACTTCTCCAGCTCAAAATTGATATTCATCTCCACAGACTGAAAATAGGAAATAGTCATGAAAAGTCCATCTTGAACATCTAAATAGTATTAGAGTATGTAAGTTTGTATTACCTCATTTCCAGGTGAAGAATCTGTCATGTCTGAAATTGAAGCTTGACTAGCCATGTAAACCTCATCCTGAGAAAACTCTCTGAAGCTAGAATCCACAGTACATATTTCACTAATATTATCCTCTATTCCCTCGAGATCAGTAGAGAGCATTCGCTGATGGATCATGTCATCGGTGTCCATTCTTCTATGAGTGAAGCCTCGATTCAGCATAGAAAGCGCTTGCAGCCGCTGGTGTGGAAGTGAGGTCAGTGAAGCGGAAGAAACACGAGAGGATGAAGCAGTTGAGCTCTGATCAGTCCATTCCGTAAAGTTGCTGATGCTTCTACTACCCGATTCGCTGAAATCATCCTCACCACTCATCTTTGTTGACCCTGAATCAGATGGCCTCACTGATGACAGCTTCCCTTTGGAAACTACATACACAGTGCAAAAGCCCGGAGTGTACTCCGCCACTTTTGAGGATATACTTTGTCCTCTACAACGTAAAAAAAAAATACATATTCAGCCAAGGATTTAAAAACAACAGAAAGAAGAGCATAATTCATAGTTTCATACCTGGAAAACAGGCCACGAGATGAAGTACCTATGACTAGCTTCTTGATGTTGTGCTTAGAAACCTCTTCAGTCAACGCATTGACCACATCATCTGATTCAATCTGCACAACTTTCGCTTCCACCTGAATCATAAAACCTTAATTAACATCCGGTGTCAAATTCTATGTATAGTGTCAGCAATGCCAGATCTCTTACATTAAAAAGGATACACTAACCTTTTGTCTCAGACACATGTTTTTGTAAGGGAGGAGCATTTCTACCGTTTGCCATTCCTTCTCCCGCCGGAAAGCTGCAGCAACATCATCTCGAACTTCAGATATGGGAATTGAATTTCCCACTGCAAACAAACAAACAAAAAATGTAAACAGATTTTTTTTTTTTTTTTTTTTTGCAATTTTGTGAAGAAAATCAGATATAATTTTATCGGCTCAACTTACTAGGTGTTGGAACAGCGGTTATCTTAGGCCGGATATGGAGCAGCCGGAAGGAAACCTTTTCCTCCAGGACGAATTTCTCCAGCGCCCACCGGACCACCACTTTGCTCTTTCTGCTTCCACTTATAGCCACTGCAACCACCGTGGGCGGCGGCGGCGGCGGCATGGTGTCCGGGACGTGAAATTGAGAGATTTTGTCCTCCATTAATGATGAGATATTGGGCAGGATCTCTCAAACCATTGACTTGAAACCTCAACAAGCAATATGTAGTAGATGAATCTTGTTCCTTAAATGACAGAGTGGAGACTAGTAAAGAAAGAAATGAATAACCAAACGTCAGAGAATCAAGTGAAGAAGATTGAATGTTTTTAATTATCCACCTTAAAAACTAGGAGTAAATTCGTACTATGTTTTGTGTGTCCCATAATAATCCATCTAACATGGTGTGCTCGCGGGTAAATTCGGTTACGAGTTGTTGTCACAGTTGGCCTACTCGCCTCGTTGACATAAGGTCAGCTGGTTTAAATTTCAATGCCGTAACACGAATATGTGCAATGATAATGAGTTCATTTCATAGTCTATCGCAGTTATTTTACATACTTTATTAAATCGTAACAAATCGTTCATGTTTGACTATTGGTTAATAAGATTTTTTTAGATGCTAATGAGATAATTTTATGATGATTAAATGAATTCAGTAATTTTTATAGTTATTGAGAGCAAGTCCAATTGTTATGTCAAACTATAGAGATTGTAAAGAATTTTAGAGAATTTGACAAGCATATTCTCTATGTTTTGTACTCTCAAATAGATAGTTGAAGGGCAGAAGATATAGCTCCAAAGATTTGGAACCTCTAGAATTTAATTTCATTCCATTTCCAATCTTAATAGTGTTCACATTACATTTTTTTTTTGGTATACTTTTTTTTTTTTTTTTGCCAAATTACGTCCACATTCATCCTAATTAATTTGTGTTTGGAAAAAAAAATGAGGTCAAAAAATAATTTAATTTTTACCTTTATTGCACTAATAAATACATTGATATGCAAAATAAAAATTATGTTTCTTTCAAAAAATAATTCTGTTTAGGTTGAGTAAAAATATTTATAAACACTTCATTGTACAGAAATTTCACATTTTCACACTTTATTTTACAGAAATTTGTAAAGTAATCAGTCATTACTCATTGGACAATAACTATGAAATTGCAAGAGATTGAGATTGCTTGAACCCTTGAAATCACCATTAATCAACCATCATTAATATCAAAAGCATGATTCTGACCCCGACTTTTCCCTCACGCGAATTTTGGTGCAGTCGTAATTTACAAATGACTAAATTAATGATTATGTCAAAATCAAGCACTTTGTTCTTTTCACTGATCCAAATCCCAATTTGCATTTAAACAACGAATTTTATCATTGAATAACCCCACGTTACGTAGATGATTAGGCCAATCGAATATATTCTGAAATTTCTTGCTCTAATATTTAATAAAACAAACTTATTTATAAAATTAAAACAAACAAAACAAAAGGCCTTTTTTCCCAATTATTTGTCTGCATTCTTAAGTGTAAGAAAAGGCTAATGTAAAAAATTATAATTACTATTTTATGTGACTCAAGTGTGACCAGCGATGTAAGGCCGGTGAAAAAATCCTGGAATTTTCATCAGAAATGGTAGTTGATGAAAATGACAGCCAAACAAGTGCTACCAGTTTTGTTCTGTACCTATTTTTTCTCAACTAAATTTTGTCTACATGCCAATATGCCATTTGAATGCCAACAAAATGTTTATTTTCAGAGACTCCCAAAACGTGCATTTGCCAATTACAAAGACTGTCGACAGCTCGACATACCTATGCACGAAAAAATCTAAGACCCGAGCAAAATATATAAAAGCAACGTAAAGAACAGTAACCTTGAACTGAATTTAAATAATGAAATGATTTTATGAATAAAGGCTTGTCACACTAAAACTTTTATATATTCTTTATGTGTCAAATATTGCAAAACTTTGATATTTCTATTATAATATTGCAAAACTTTGATATTTCTGATGTGTCATTGCAGTTTCAAATGTGAACTGGCCAATGGACTAGGTGGAGATTGTTGCAATGCATCGATTATATTTTTCCCATCCCTAACTGGATTAGGTTTTGTAATCCTTTCCATAAAGGGATTTGCTGGACTTGTCTATATAATATATATTGGGTATCTTTGTAAAATCGATTGAGCAACATTGATAAATGGATCTTCCCCATTTCAGTGAGGAGGAGGGAGAAATGACTGAAGAACAGACAGAGATTCTGCAACGGAGGTCCAAGTCTCTGCAGAATAAAGAGTTGAAAAGGCGAGAAAAGAAGGAGATGATGGAAGCTCGGGATGCTGAATACGCAAAGGAAGAAGCCATGAAAGATGACCGCGAAGCTTTTACAGTGGTCATCGGCACCAGGGCTGCTGTTCTCGATGGTCAAGATGACGCTGACGCGAACGTCAAAGACATAGCGATCGACAGTTTCTCCGTCACCGTTCGTGGGAAAGAGCTTCTGAAGAACACTTCGGTTAAGATATCTCACGGTAGAAGGTATGGATTGATTGGACCCAACGGGAAGGGCAAATCAACTCTGCTGAAACTCCTTTTCTGGAGGCAGATTCCCGTGCCCAGAAACATCGACGTTCTTCTTGTCGAGCAAGAGGTGGTCGGTGATGACACAACCGCTCTTGCAGCGGTGGTTTCCGCCAATGAAGAGCTCGTGAGTCTGCGCGCAGAGGTCGATGCATTACTGAAAACAGCTGCTGATAATGATGATGATGGTGATACAGGGGAGAAGCTTGCGGAATTGTATGAGAAGCTGGAAATCCTGGGCTCTGATGCTGCTGAATCGCAGGCCTCGAAAATCCTCGCTGGTTTGGGATTCACCAAGGATATGCAGGTGAGGCCAACCAGGTCATTCAGCGGTGGCTGGAGGATGCGAATCTCGCTTGCTCGCGCCCTTTTTGTGCAGCCATCTCTGTTGCTGCTGGATGAACCGACCAACCATCTTGATCTGAAGGCTGTTCTGTGGCTGGAGGAGTACCTGTGCAGGTGGAAGAAGACTCTTGTTGTCGTCTCTCACGACCGCGATTTTCTCAACACTGTCTGCACCGACATCATCCACCTGCATGATCTGAAGCTGGAGCCCTATCGTGGAAACTATGATGCTTTCGAGAGTGGATTCGAGAACCATCGAAAAGAGGCCATCAAGAAGTTCGAGAAATGCTCCAAGGAACTAAAAGCTGCCAAGAAATCTGGGAAAGCCAGGCACAAGGAAGATGCCAGCAAGAAGAGAGGTAAAGGCAGATGCAGAGAGGAGGATGATGCTGCTGAACCATCCGAAGCCCCGAAAAAGTGGAGAGATTACATGGTGAAGTTCCATTTCCCTGAGCCTACAGGGCTCAGCACACCGCAGTGGTTTCAGGCTCTCTGGTGTGGATGTCGGCGTTGACATGGGCAGTCGTGTCGCGATTGTAGGTCCCAATGGAGCTGGAAAATCTACTCTGCTGTCACTCCTGGCTGGAGAGATGGACCCTGTTGAGGGTGAAGTGCGCAGGAGTCAGAAGCTGAGAATAGGTCGATATTCGCAGCACTTTGTAGATCAACTCACCATGGATGAAACACCTGTTAGGTACCTTCTTAAGCTTCACTCTGATCAGGAGGGCATGAGTAAGGAAGAGGCTGTGAGAGCAAAGCTTGGCAAGTTTGGTCTTCCTGGCCATAATCATCACACACCGATTGCGAAACTATCAGGAGGTCAGAAAGCTAGGGTTGTGTTTGCCTCAATCTCCATGTCGAAGCCACACATTCTTCTGTTGGACGAGCCGACTAATCATCTGGATATGCAGAGCATCGACGCTCTAGCTGACGCGCTGGATGAGTTCACTGGCGGCGTTGTCCTCATTAGCCATGATTCCAGGCTGATATCTCGTGTTTGCGACGATGAAGAGAGGGCTGAAATCTGGAAAGTTGAGGATGGCACCGTGGAGAAATTCCCGGGCTCTTTTGATGAGTACAAGGAAGAGCTTCTCGATGAAATTAGAGCAGAAGATGATGAGTAAATGTCATTTTGGTTATGTTTTTTGTTTTAGCAACTAGAGAGTTTAGGGAAGCATGTACGGTGTATCTTGTTACCTTGAAAATAATAACAAACTGTTTATTTTTAAATAATGTTCTTAGATAATCAGCTTATGCATAAACAAAATTAAAAATCACCATCCAAAGTTTCTCTACATTTTGGATAGAGTATGAATTTTTCAACTTGACATTCTCTTATTCAGATCTTCAAAAACTGAAAAATGTACTTGATTATCATCATTGCTACAATGCCATTGCAAAAGAAGTGTGAAGTGTGAACCAGTTAACTGCCACCTAGGCGACGACTCTGGCCTCGGAAAGCTGTGCCAGTGCACTGAGCTGTTGTTTCTTGCTCCACTAGAGGAGAAGAGCTGCCGCTAGTCGGTGGCCTAGCTGAGGCAGTGGAGCGTCCACCGCGGCTCCCCAGCCGGTTGCCTCTCCCGCGAAAGGCAGCTCCGGCATCTGGATCTCGCCTGGCCGGAGAGTTGATCTGGTACCCCTCTCCCCAGAATGCAACAATCTTGTGACTACAAAATGATATCATTAAGGAAATGAAAAGAAATGGCTATATTCCAGACAAACTGAACCTTATACAGAAGAGAAGAAACAAAAAGGATACACCCAAAGGGGAGTCTTGAAGTAGTTTTTGCCGGTGGAAAGCGGATAGAGAACGGTGCAGAAGTAGTAAACATGTCCTGCAGAAATCCCCAGAATCCCTGGCAGCCATGGATTCCCAAGTATTATCTCTATTCCAAGGTTCACCCATGGCAAGTAGAATCCCTTCACAAAATTTCGTAATCACAGATTCTTAGTACATTTTACAAGTCTTATCTGACTGATCATAAAAACATGTACCTTAATTTCCACAAGTCCCTGTATGTTGATCCTGGCATTAGGATTCTCCCTGCTCCAAACATAGACAATCATGAAAACAATAGCTGGTCCCTGAAATGGAGACCACAGGAATGGAACTGCTGCCATCGCCTGTTGGTTGTTATCACACTCATTAGATTCATAAACAACTAAACTTAAAACCGGTAAATCATAGCATAGTTAAATTTACGTACTAAAAGTGAGATGGCTCCGAAAATGAACATCCACAAGTAATCTGCAGTTCTTTTGTCAAACGCGCCCTTCTCCAGTTTAACTCCATAGTAAAGTCTACACTCATCAGCAACTCTTGCCAAATCAGTTATCGAGTATTGGAATCTAGAATAAGAATCTCTTTGAGGAAAAGTGCTTACATGGTTACGATTCGAAATCCAAATGGCAATGAGAATCCCCCGAGAAAGAATAAGTTTGTGATAAGCCTCCAGACCTGTAATATATCAGAGATTAGAAACAAAAAATGAAAGGTACAATAAAAGTATACACGGTGGTGTTCGTACCTGAAACCTCTTGAAAACATCTGAATAGAAAAGGGCTATCGTTCTGATATCGTAGAGTCCGAGTTCAGCTGCAACTGTGGTCATCAAACAGACCACCGTATAGGTCTTTGCCACCGGGGGCAGGGACTGATAATACCTGAAAAAACATGAAAACGACACGATAAGATCAAGCTGATGTTACGCAGATCAAGGAGGGACAGAAAGAGGAAATTAAGGAAGAGAATCTGTGCTTACTCCAATGGTGATGACATTCTTCCTGACGTTACTAACAGAGTTTGCTCCTGCCAGAGAAGTTTGAGCAAATGGACGTTCCACTAAAGTTACATATATGAGTACAAATGATTATGGGATTGGAAATTCCAAGGCAAATGGAGTGGACTTGCTTTTTAGTCTTCCAGTCTAATGCAATACATTTCAAAGTCTTGTTCACATAGATTCAATGTAGCACAATTATGGCAGAATACCAAGTCCTGGTGATTTAACATGCTTCTGTGGAAGCTGTCTGAGCTCTAGACTACATTGAATTCTAGTCCTAAAGTCTACGTTTACAAGAAGCCTAGACTAAGTCAACTAGTCAAACATAAACAAGTTGAGATACTATTGATTTCACATCAAAAAAGAGTAGGAAACTTAACTCTAGAGTGAGTTAAGACCAGTAAATGGAAGAGATGTAAGAATTATTGGCATCTGAACACGTAGTTTTATTTAGGTACGAGTACTTCATACCATCAAGGGAGTAAAAATTGGAACCTTGAGGGGAAGCCATGTTATTATGTTACAGGTTTTTACACGATAAGATTACAACGGTGGTATACAGCTATACAGGTCACTAGTGACAAAAGTGCTCTTATAAAGGGGCGTGTGTTTTAGTCACTAGGCTTCGGGGCCAGCAGCAAATAGACTCACAAGGCCGTGGAAAACTTGAGCGGAAAGTTGGTGCCCAACAAGAATCTCACCATCTACATTCCACACGCTCTCCTTCCCGATGGAAGTGAACATGAATGCAGGAGTCTACACATCATATGTGAAAAAAGTAAGCATTTCCGTTGCAGGATGAGAACAACATAGAAGGAGGGAGAAAAGAGACATACTTTATGGTGTTCGACAAATTGGAATTCTAATGGTTTACCACCCTTTACTGCTAGCTGGGACAGGTGACTGCAAATATGAGGATGAAATGTCAGAAGAATTTACACTAAATTTGCACCGCCTTCAAGAATTTTAATTGAGATATAGAATTACCATAAATATAGTGCACGGGGACAGTCTTTAACAAGTATAAGATGCATGAAACCATCTGAAAGGTGAGCACTGGCAACCAGACCATCAGGTGCCTTTTCATTCCGGCAGGATATCACTGCAGCACCGACACTAAGAAAACGCCCCTTCGACTTTTTCCATTTTAAGACATCTGAGAATGCTGTCTTAGTGGAATTGTGAGGTGAACAAACTTGGCAATTGGCTAGGCAAGTTTCTTTGTCTTCTTGCCTCGATAAGCCCACCAGAGCTTTTGCTTTATTAAACCAAGGACCTCTTTCAGAACCAAAATTGCCTTTCTCTGATTCAACTTCAAGATATGCAATTTCTGCCTCATAAGACCTAGAGAGATGACAGATATTAGTTTCAGCTTCATCACTAACAAATAGTACATCTAACATATTTCAGGCCTTTCTCTTTCATAAAGTATCACACAGATTCAAAGAAAGTCAGTTATGGGAAGGGTGGTGATTTACAGGCCAAAATCAATTGTTCAACAAACCTGTGTTGAAGGAAGACCTTGGTTCCCGCATAATCATATCGTTTTGGACCCATCCACCGGTATTTCTCGCTCTCTGTGATTACATCCCCATAAAATCCATACCTTAAAGATGAGGGGAAAATGTTATCATAGAAAGATATAAAAATTTAGCACCAAAAACATATGTATCCATACCACCAATCAAAAGTGAACTTTAAAAGTATAGAAAATTACCCAGCAAAATTTGCTGCATAGCGTACATAGGGCTCATCCTTTGACAAAGATGTTACTTTCCATCGTACAACTTGAGCTATATCAAGGCACAGCCTTTTACCAAGGACAATATGCAATGCCGATGTTACAGGATCTCGGGCCCCGGTAGTACTGCAAAAGTCATATAAAACAAAACACAAAAATACTTTGAGCGCAATGGAATACCAGGAAAAGTTATTCAAATTCAGTTGAACTCACTATTTTCAGAAATTCTTTAAGAGTCGTACTATGAGTTTGGAAAAAGGTATTCATTCTATTGGAAAGCGCAAATAATGATACCAGAGAATCAATTATTCATAACAAAAGGTGACATCTCAGATTTTGCAAAAGGATGACCTTGAAAGAGCAGTGTTTGAACGCACCAAATTACTGTAGCATCAGTAGATCCTGCTGGGATAATCCCAAATCTGAATCGATCATGAGGAAAAGAAAATTCTCTTTCTTCCCCTGCATAATTTAACACTAGTCAAACAAATGCGTGTATTTGAGTAGTCAAGTAGTATATAGAAGCAACATTGAATGTTCTATGGAGAACATACAATGATTTTAAGTTCATTCTTAATAATAACTAACCTGTGAGGCAAGAATTTTGCCCAGGCCCTGCACCTATTGAACAATCAAATTCAGAAACATTCAGAACTAAAATTGACTATTTAATTAACATACAGCAGCCGATATGCAGAGGTTTTGGTAGCTATCAACATACGGAAATTTAGAACTCGGTTTGTGTTAGGTTCTGCACTCATCAGAAGAGGTGCACTAGGATCAGATGGATCCACATAGTCCACAATTATTCCACCTGCTTCACAAACAGGTGAATTGCTATCTTTTTCAACATTATGCTCGGAATCTGTAGGTGTTGAGGGATCGGGAACCTTATGCCTGGACTGAAGAGCTCCATTAAGGATTTCACTAAATAGCCCATCACCACCCTGCAAGTACACAAAAGGCCCCAAACATCAGGGTCAGTAAATGTATGTTTTTCTATCAGATTATTTAAGTTTTATGGCTATTTATTTTGAACACTGCACAAGAAGTAGAGAATAAATGACTTACTACAGCTATGACACCATCATATGCATTCAGCTCCTTGTCTGCAATGGCTGCCATTACATCAAAAGCCTGTCCTGGCCTCTCAGTCACAATAACCTTTAAGAAAATGTAAAAGAATTAGAGGAATGTACAAAATACTCTTTTTTTTTTATCAAGTTAGAGTACAAAAGAACTCCAAAAAATTGAAGAAACTGCACAGTCCATGTCAACGTATAAGTATCTATAACCATGACTCAGAAGTATTTTAAGGAGTAGTGGTGATTGTAAAATGAAGGTCACAACTTAAAATACAAATTATATATAAAAGGAAAAGATTCGACGTCATTGGATACAAAAATTAATTCATTTTAGAACACAGTTTCCCAAGAGTATTTAATTTGAAACAACAACTGAGTAACAAAACAAGCTAACAGTGCACCTTTGTTCTGACATTAGCTTGATGAAATATAGGAGCGACGTCATTCCAAGTCCTACACCCATTTCCTTTCCCACTTCTTGGATGAACAAACACCTAATCAATGAGAAATAGAAGAATGAAGAAACATTGCTAGTAATTTTCACGTCCATCTCTTGACATAGAAATCATTTGCAAAATCAAACTAGTAAGTTAGCAAAACATACCAAAAGGTTCTTAGGACGGTCTATCTCCATGGAAAGAAAATCATTAATTTGATTAACCCATGTCTGGCATGTTATCAAATCTGTATGGCGAAACGTATGAACTGATGGCACCCAGATAGAAGGGTGAGTTTTGGACCTCTTTACACTGTGCACTTTTAAACCGTACATCTACAAGAGCAAACACAAGTCACACAACTGATCCATCCTTCAACAGGTATAAAATATTTTAAGTGAGAATTATAACCTTGGAAGGAGATCTCAAGAGGAATCCTCCTCCAGCACCATTAACTAGAGCACACTCATTTGACATGCCAAGGTCAAGGAACTCAACAGCGAATATGTCACACAACTTAATTGCAGAATCTGGACGTGTAATGAGACCACAACACAACAATCCATGCTGTTTATACCAGAAATTGGGGTAAAATTAGCTCAAATATTAGCAGAGTCTCATATTCATATCACACACACAACACTTTAACAATAGAAATTGAATTCTAACAGAATACAGAAATACAAGATCATTTACTAATATCAAATGCATATACCAGATTTGCGTACAAACAACAATTACAACAACAGGACAACGACTACATTATCCTCAACCAGAAGAAAACGCAAAGGCAAGATAGAACTCGAAGCTTACGTCATCTGCAGAATCAACAGATCGCCACGACAGCTCCACGGAATCACAGGTGAGAATAACCCGGCCGAAGCTATCCAGGACGAAACTCGAGCTCAAATCATAATCTACGCCGTCCATTACTGCAATCTCTTTATACTGAAAACTATATAATCTTCAACTTTTTCCGAGAATTTCATATGATTCAGGGGAAGGGATGACAGAAGAAAATCCTGTCAATCCCTAAGGTTCAGATAGTCAGGATTCAGGAACAGTACTAGATTTCAGCGTTCAAAGAGGAAATGATTTGATTTTTCGTTCCCCAAAAAGGAGGGGCATCTATTTATCCCGGAAAACAATGGAGAAGAAGATGGAGGAAATTTTTTGGCGCTAGAAGCGTGGAGTTACGGGGGGTCTAATTTGCCGCTTTCAGAACTGCAGTATTGAAGGCGTGGTATTGCTGTGATGTACTTTTCACGCCTTTTGTATTGCGAGAGTGGGTCAATCGATGAATATCTTTCACCGCACGTGTGAAGAGGAAGTTTACTATTGGCGGCAAATGACATGGAAAAGATATTTTCATATCATCCTATCCAGATCCTCTAACATATGAACCAGCAAAAGAAGCAAGAGGGTGGTAATTTGGTAAAATCAGAATCTCAGACATAATGGTTTTTTGAGACTAGACAGGGTCATAAAATTTAAATGGTAAAAACATTTTTGTTAATTAATTTGTGGGATAATAGAGAACTATATCCGGATTCTGATGAATGTGTATTTACGAGGAAAGAAAGAAAGCCAGTATATTAATATGCATACTACATTATTGAATATCATCCAAGACTTTTAGCAGTTGAACTTTTCAAGCTTGTTCTTCTCATATGAACTGTATTAGAATTTTGCATTCTCATTTAGGGTGAATTCTGCATTGTGTTGTTTGGTCGGCACCACTGTGAATACTTCAACATCATTCATTCCGGGGCTTCTTACCGAGTATTGAAAAGTCCAGCCATGGCAGGCCCCTGCATGAACACCTTCCTTGCTCAAAGCAAAAACAGCTCCAACAAAGTCGGGATACTTCTTAGTGATTCGTGATATTGCATCCTCAGCTGCAGGTTTTGGATGCATTCCCAACCTCATACTCTCCACCACTTGGTAGCTGCAAAACACAGTCAACCACTTTAACGAAGTACTAAGAGATCGCTCACTCTCAACAAAGTTTGCCACTAAAATAAATGCATCAGCAGTTCATCACAGAAAGATGCAGTTTATATCCTTTAATATGCTTTATCAACTAGTATCATCAATATGCAGTACAAGACGCGTCATATTATTCATTTCAGAGATCTACCAAGGGAGGAATCGCATCATGATATCGCCATCCCCAGTTGATCCACAAGCTCCAACTTCAGTATCTGCATATGCACCGGATCCTGCAATAGGTCCATCGCCCACCCTACTCAAAGGCACATATATCAGAGATTCAGTGAGAAGCAACAAAAGATCCTTTTCACCGTTTGGAATGAGGATATTATTTAACGACGATTCATTCTTGTTTAAGTTTGCAGCAGCTCTAATAATCTCTCATACAGCTCAGAACACTTCCCAAAACATTCTCCAAGTTACCATATGTATCTTGTAACCAAACTCTACGATGCAAACATTTAATTATTCAATATTTGGATCATGATTTATATTTGAAAACATGGTCGGTCAGGGTGAGTGGGATGCAAGATCCTAAACTTGTTAATACTCTTCCCAGAAATCCCAAAAAATTATGTCATGATAAATATGCATAAGGCCTTGACACTTGATTCCTTTTTGAAAACTTCTGAAGGACTTTCAACATAAATTTAGCTTATTCAATGAACAATGGCATTAATGGTCTAAAAATAAATGCTACTATGTCGAAAAATATATATACTTATCTTGAACTGTATCTAACATGAATAGAGATGACCTAGTTTGTAATACCATCAAACGTGAATATAATGAATCACCTGCCAGGAATCTTGAATGTAGCTCCATTAGTTGATGTTCCAGCAGCAATGTTTCCCATCTAAAGAAAGACATCAAATTTATTATGGAGGAACTACTTATCAAAAACGGAAATAAGTGAGCAAGGACAATGACCTTACATTATCAATAACAGCCATTGCTATTGTGTCATGGTTGTGGCGGTCTACAACTGATCTCAGCTCATTTCCACCAAACATATTAGACACTGAGCATCCCATGCTTCCTGAATTGGCAGCAGGCTTTGGATGGTAGGGACCACAGTTATCTGTAGGGAAGACACCAGTCCTAAAATTAGGTTGGCAGTGATTCTCTTTCCACTTAGTCCATTTCTCTAATGATTCTGTCGAACTAAGATTTGTTGGCCCAGGAAGACCCATCGAAATGGCGAAATTCGAGGCCTGCTCTCCAGCTAGCATAGTATGCTTAGTGTACTGCATCACCAACTGTGCCGCTTTGATCCCATTTCTTACATATCTCATAGCAACAACAGCCCCAACCTCCATCGTCACCTAGGCAAGTCTTAGCAAATGCAAAATAATGGTTGGTCCATTCAAAAGAGAACAAAAAAGTATTCTAAGAAAGATGCAAAATTATGAAAAGTAATTTAATTACCCCATTCATGATCATTGCATCGATCGTAGTTTCTCCATTCTCATCAGGACTTCCTCCAGGTCCAACTGGGAACAGAAACAATCACGCGCATTTCAATCATCTGCAACGATTTCAACTAAAATACACCACAGATATGCATGTAATGAACCCGCAGTCTAACCTGTACCATCACACCTAAGATCCTCGCAAGTAGAACAACCTTCCACCACAGCATCCACCGCAGAAGCGCCACCGTGGGCAGCCTTCCAGGCTGCTCTAACCGCAGCCTTGAATGGCCACGTGGTCACAACCAAAGGGTATTCCCCCAATCTCTCAGCATGAATCCCCGCCGCCTACACAACCATCACATAACAGTATGAGTAATTACAGAAAAATTACAAACAAGTTAGAGAAACTACCTAAACAAACAAGTTAGATAATGGGGAAATCTATGACCTAATCCCAAATCTAAAAGAAAAGATTTTCGATGATAACAAGAAAACATAATCAATAGAAACATATAGCTTGTTCATACATCGATGATCGATACAGTAAATTTCCATTTACAGTGAAGAAGCGCATTACCGGAGATAGGAGTAGAGTGAGGAGGAGAAGAGCCGCCATTGAATCGATCTCGGTGGCTTCTTCGACACTGAATACTGGGTTCTTTGTATCCAATACGAAAGTGATTATATAATGAAAATTAGGAATCGTATGCTAGTGAACTTCTTGGCCTATCTCACTGAAACTTCCAGCAGAGTTTTAATTTATCAACGGAAAAAGAGAAATTCATTAATGATGTTTATAAAGGCGGGAAGCATTTGCTTAAGCATTGACCTCAACAACTTTCAGTCAACGATGAACACTTCCTTCATGAAATAAAAGTAAATAAATCTATTAAATCCAAAAAATTAATCTATATCATTCAATAGTTGTTACTACTCCACACATTAAGTTATGTAAGGATGGACATTAATCACATTGCCTATTTGACTAATTTGAGTATGTGCTTAGTTTAAAAAACACTTTTTCAAACATTTATTTAAAAAATTACTTTTTCAATTTTATAAAATTATTCTGAATTTGTAGCAATGATTCTTTTCCATAATACAACATCCCTATAGGTTTCTAATAATGTTACAATTAGTTTGACGCTAAAATTAGGATTAGTTAAACAAATATAAGATATTAAGTCGAGATTTGATAAATGAAAAAGTAAAATGAGTGGATGAAATTGAATGAATTTTAAAGGAATAAAAAAGCATGCTATTATCTAAAGCCATTTCAAATTGAAGGGGAGTTGGAATCATGCATAGTTTCATTAAGTCCAATGCTTGCTTTAGCATCATAGCATGTACAGAATTATAGGATCAATTTCAATTGATTAAGTTCCCGTCAAGCACCTATTTCTTCTTTTGTTCTTCCAAAACCATGTTTTATGGGAAACAGTCAAACAACAGTCACACACAAATGCAAATTCCACAATTAAGCTTCTATTCCAGTTAAACCAATTACCATATGAATCTATCTCAAATTTCCTGAACACAACACGAAAAAAACCAACCATAATACTCCATTAACTGAAGGTGGATTCTGAGTCGCAAACTTCACAAGACTTCAATTATACAGCCATCCTGGAGCCAACAATTACATAACTGTACAAATCGATTGCATGAAATAAATAAAAAAGTCCAGTTAATGAGGCTCCTAGTCCTATACCATCTTCAACATTTCATTCTGTAATGCCTTCTATAGACCCCCTTAAGTATCTGAGCTCCATGATACAGAGATTTGACAGTCACCAGACGGTTTCATCTGCATCTGTGAATATTGCATTGTGTTGCTCAATTAAGCACTGAATAACCTCGATCGCACCATAGTCTAGAGGCAACCCATCGTCCAAAGGAATTAAAGATGACGCATCTGCCACCTCATTGTCATCTGCAAATTAGTAATTTCAATATTAATTGTCTGCTGATAAAGCACAATCTAGAACCTCTCCTTTATCAATCTTGGAACTAACTTGTCAAAAAAATCATAAAACTATTAATCAGACAAAAACTTAAATGAACCTCCATGTTTTATAAAACTGATATAGCATGCGGTGCATTATCTTAGACACAACATCAAGAGGGTCACACAGTCATACTGCTGCAATCGATAGTGAGTCTATCACAATACTGTTTTTACAAGAGATGTGCATGAAAAGTGAAACATAATTGTATTTTTTAATTATATTCAAATTCAAGACGTGTACATTTCTTAACATTGCGAAGGAGCTACTTATTTCACTGACCCTTTTTTTTCTTTCCAGATGGACAACAAAACACAAGCATGCTTTCTGCATTTGCTCAAGGATTCAATCCATGCAAACAAGAAGCAACAAGTGTATGCATGTGTGGAAATAGAGACATGCATGATAAGTCAATGGTTGGGATGATTTAGTGAGTGTGAAAGTGTAATACGGAGATGTGTGAATGGTTGTTACTTTTGGCAGTAATTCAAGCCAGCATAAATTCCACTACACTCTCACGTATACATATTGATGACATGGATACACAATCTTAGACTCAAACAAAATATTACATGACTGGCGGAGAAACAGAAGTTATGATAAAGATCAGATTACCTTCAAGTGTATCCAATGTACTGCTATCGGCTTGAACACCATCGCTGCCAGTTTTGGAGTGAGACTTGGATGATTGGCTTGAAAACTGTACATAATGTTCTGGTCTTTGTCCTTCTGACCACATGATGACAGGGGCCATTTCTACTGCAAGACTTCTAGCATCCATCTATAACAAATAAAGAAGATGCTAAAGCAATCGGCATACTAAATACCTGTATAACCACTTACTTGAAAGAGATGCCCTTTCCAATATAATGCCCAGGAAAATGAAAAAGTAGGACAGGAAATGAAAAATAATGAAGTACACATTCCAGCTATGCTCATCATATAGCTCTGTTTGGTGGAGTTGTGCTTACAAGCAAAGTAGGTTGAAAAGTACTTTTTAAAAAAAAGCTGTTGTGACCAACTTCTACTTTTGATACTAAAAATAGCTTCTACTTCCTAAAGAAGCTGGTTTTTAGCAACTTACCAAACACAAAAAACCACTTTACTTTGAAGTAAAGTAGATAAAAAGTAGTGCCAAACATAGCCAAACATGGAGAAAGAATCATAGAAGCAAGAGACACATGCCTTATTAAGTGGAGACTTCTGGCTAACTCGTAAAAGTAGAGCAGTAACCAATTCAAGTGTCATGTAATTCACAGTTGACAATTTCTTCAGAATATTCCTCATTCCTATTAAACTGGACCGAGCACCTTTGAATTCATTATACAGCTCAAAGGTAGTCAATGGCTCAGGAAGGCATGCAAGATAACACTTCAAGAGACCAGCAACATCAATAGGGTTGACACCTTGAGGTAGTGAAGCATCCATATCTGGATTTTACAGAGACCGAAGAGTTGAGTAAATAATTACAAAATTCTTGAGTTAAAATCAATTAAATTCTCAAATACCTTGATTATATAGGGACACTAAGTTCTGAACAACCTTTTTGTCTCCTTCAGCCTTAAATAGGTTTGGAGAGCTCATCCCTACACATGAAATTTCAAAATACATAAGATAAACAAAATTAAGGCAACATAAGGGTGCTTAAGAATTTGATTCTATTGTCTGTTTACCTGAGAGAACGAGAGAATCAGCACATTTGACCACAATGTAAGGAATGGGCTTCATGGACTGTTGTCGCTGAACAGTAACATGAATTGAAACTCCAAACACTGTAATTGAATATAACAGTAACCATTTAGATTTCAGCTAAGCTTAGCTAAGCATGGAATGAGGTTTACCATTTTAAGGGCGAGTTATCATCCGAAAATGTCATCACTATGTTGATGTGACTATCAGAAGAACATTTTGAAATAATAAGCATACAAGCTAATAAACCAACTAGAATCCAGGGCAAGTGAGTAACACATACACAGGAGGGAGCTACTGACTCTAAGTATAGTTTGTCAAATTAATATACTGGTGGTCTATTTGTTTATTGGCTTTTCCAAACAGACAAAATGGAATTAAAACTTGCTTTGTCAGTTAATCATGAGGGTAAGCCCACAACAAACGTGCATGTAGGCATTCTCCATTTTTTTTTTAAACAAAAAGGAATTAAAGGAGGAAAGTGATCCATAGATTTAGAGATTACCATCAGTACTTGCGACTCCCTGCAAAAAGGCCGAGCACAAGGTTAATAACTATTCAAACTTATTAGACACAAAAGAAAACTGGTTTTGACGACAATGAAATGTACCTTCTGCCGACGTTCAATGTCACTTAGAAGAGTCTTGCTCTTTTGTGCAGTCTTCTTTGCTACCTGAACAAATATCATATCCAGTAAGTCACATGGTGGCATGCACCACTATAGCGACTATTTTATACTTCGAAGCACGTGATCTCAACACTGTGTCACTGTTTTCTATTTTCTTAATTAGCATCTTGCATAAATGAATAAAACCTACTTTAGCAACAGAAAGATATTCAATCATATATTGCTATATCTGAAATGAATTTATAGTATAAACATAGCATGTAATGCACCATGCATATTTCCATCATATGGAAGGAATAAAGGACCTAACTACTACTAGTGTTTTGATAAAGAATTTATCTAGATCATCCAAGGCTTCACAAGAGGATTACCTCTTCAACCTTGACCTTTCCTGTCGCAACTTTGTCTTTTGTTTCAGAAAACCCCCTCCTCAAGAACATGCTGGTCGTTGCAGCGGCAGTAATAAGCCGCTCCTGCATGGCATGTCTAGTTGATGGCTGCTGCAGGAAAGACCACTTGCTTTTGACAATGGTTCCAACCTTTTCAGCCACATCAGCAACATTTCCTTTCGCGTCCTTGGCAACCTCCTCCACAAATGTGCCAGCAGACTGACCTGCTTCTTTAAGCTTCACACCTGACTTGTGAACACTTGTTCAGCACAAACAAACTAAAAAAAACCCAACAAATAACAAAACAAAGCCTGAAAACAGTAAAAAAGTATTACCTGAGGATTGAAAGAAGCCGCTAGCTTTCTCTTGCCACTGAGGTGAAACTGCCGACGGCATTTAGTTGAAGTCAGTGATTTACAAGGATTTAAACTAATACCTGCACACACACAAATAAAACGCTATAGTAAATAACAACGCCAATCCTCAGCCAAGCACTTCAGGCAGAAATCATAAAACATCATCAAATCTCAAAATCTGGAATCATCAGGTCAATAACAACAAAATAAAAGCTCATAGATTGATTCATCCACTGAGAAAACTTCCATAACTGATTCAATCAATGATCAATCCGGTTAGTAAACAAAAAAAATAGCAAACATAGAAATGAAATTGATTCACAGAACACGTACGATTCAAAAGAATTCATAAATACCCTAAAATCAAAAAGTATTTCCAGGAAGCGAAAAGCAAAACAAACAAGCAAACGAACTGGAAATCAACAGCGCTAACACGAACAAGGTGAAAATCTCGACTCGGAAGATCGCGCCGCAGAGTTAAAAATAAAATTCACAGATGCGCGCAAGTTAGGGTTTCAGGCTTCGCGAGCTGTACCTGGTTTTGGTGCAAGACGGTTACAAAATGCTGGGTTGGATTGGGATGCAAATGGAGGGGGAAATCAAAATAGTGTCGCGGTTAATTAGAGGAGAGAGAAAATTTTGAGTAAAGTGGGCGGAATCATGGGTCCAGGTCAACTCTTGGACTCTTATCTGGAAGACTAATAGATTGTTGACACGTGGCGTGGCTTATGTACGGGCGGTATCAAAATGCTTTAATTAGCTGTGTCGTCCAGGACACACCGCCTGCCAACGGATATAGCCGTTAAAGCGCCCCTCCGGCGTTTAAATTTTTAGACCATATACCTAAGGAAATTTTTCTCGTTATGGATTATTTATGATGGTATATGATTCATTGGATATATTTGGGTTATCTAGGCTTGATTATCCACATATATGGAGGTCAATGAGATATTCTCATTTATAGTTACACCTTTACAGGTTTACCATGTGTTCAATTTTTTGTATTATATGAAAACATGTTCATCTATATTTCTACTCTGATTTAAAGATATTTAGGCGCGCATTCATAAGTATAGATTAAATTCTTGATACAAATATTGTGATTTTTTATAGATTACTTTAAATACAAACCAAATATGTACATTAAGTCTCCATTTTATAATAACCGAATAGTCAAAATTTCCATATTTTTGAATTTGAAATCTTTGATACAATCCAAATAATAAAGATTCTAGTTTCGGTAACTTATGACACGTATCATAATTATAATTTTAAAAATCTTTACAATTACTCTCTCCGTCCCACCAAAAGTTGCAGAGAAAACATCACACTAAAGAATATAAAGAGTGAGTTTGAAAAGTTTGTAGAAAATATTAGTGGATGATAATAAAAGGAAAAAATAATTTTTTTTATATGATAATACTACAACGACCGAATCTGATAAAATGTTTCTACTATATTCTAATATTATCCTAGTATACTGATCTCGTATGTCGAGTGACCAAGTTTCTCATCATGCTTCTTAGTGTGTGGTGAATATCCCACCACCGATAAAAAGTGATTTTTTAATTTAAAAGACACATGTGCACCTTTAAATGGATTGTGGGGTGGACAAATAAGGATTGTGTACACATTTGACTAAAACAAAGGAAATAGCTCTTATCAGCATTTCATATTTTGAAACGGTGAAGTAATTACTCTTTTGTGTTTTCCATAACAATTATTAATTGAATCTCGTTGAATAGTTAACATTCGTATCCTCTAAACATAATTATAGTATTTGTATAATTTAAATATGTTCCGTCATCATATATTATTTGAGATATGGCATGGACCCGTTGAATCTCTTGACCAAATACAAAGTTCAAGAGTCCATATGGAACTCTAAGAGTAAAATTATCGCTCACCTTTACTCAAGGGTCACACCTCACACGTGTGGACCATTAAAAAGAATAAGGGAGAAATGCATCCAGCCCAACTATTCCAAACTTTGGCTTATCAAGCAACCACAAATATGATATGGGTTATTCATTCTTTAATTAAAAAATTAAAAGACCCCACTTGTAACTCTCTTATCACCAATAAAGATGCCCTAAATAAAACTCCAACAACCTAAATCGTACTTTTCAAAACCGAAGGATATATGTTCTTTACAAATAAGCTCTAAACCATGTTCTCATTCTTGAAGTATTACTTGCCCTTACACTTTTAATAGCCTAAATAAACTTATGTTATTACGAATGATACATGTCTATTAGATTTTTTGTGTAATTCTAAATTTTGTTTGTTTGTGTGTTCATTTACTGTGGAATATTATTAATAAATAAATAAATCAATCCAAACCACTTCATAAGTTTCGATAACATAAAAACTAAAAGTAACAATTGAAAGTATTAAAACATCAAAACAAAACATGGATGATCGTCCAAATAAAAGTAAAAAAAAAAAGGCACTATTCATGGATCTTTTCTGATATCAATTCATCCTCCAAATCTGGCTCATCAAGAGAGACTTGATATCCCACATTTAGGAGAATATAGATGAGGCGATTAGTATTAGGGGGAGTTTAGGAGACTAGGATTTTGCTTTTGGTAAGGAATCAATTATATTTGGAAATTAAATCACTTAAACGCGAATTAACTTTCGAATTGCCGTACCGGGTACGTCCCCATCGAGCTGGTCAACTTTCGACCGGGACGGCTGACAGGCCCTGGCCTTCAGGGGACAGCAAAGGGACGTCTCCATGTCGCACCAGTCGGTGTACCCGTACCCAAAACGGGTTTGGTACAGGGTCTACAATAACATTACCGCACCCGTGACTCTTAGTTGTAGTCCTTTGGTAGGTTAGTTATTTATTAGATTTGTTGAGATTCAACCAAAAAATATCAGATTTAAACAGGTACCAGCAGAGACTTGTCTTTGCTTGCAAGGAACTGGTAGTTGGCCGCACTTTAAGTGACTACAACATCCCGAAGAACTGCACTATTCACCTGGTTTGCTCTCTCATGGGTGGAATGCAGGTACACGGCTAAATACTCTTACCTTTTTTCCTTAAACGAAATGTCTTGAACTAATACTTGTATATTTGTTGATCCATGTAAGGGGATTACTAAGCATTCGAGCTGCTTAGTCTCGAGGATTTCCCTCGTTTGCAGGCGCCTCAGCCATTGGTAAGGCGTTGGCTCCCCCTCCCCTCTCGGCCACGTTACCCGCAGAGGTTGCCCGATGTCCGTCTTCCGGTTGTTTCCGTGACACCGAAAGACACCATCTACCCTTGGCCCGCGCCCTTTGCAGCGGTTGTCCTTGGAGTTGCCCTCATCCCTCAAATGGCACGCACAAGGTGGAGGTGGAGGTGCCTTCGGTGTCATAAATATGTGGCCCCTGCTCATATGAGGCAGCATTGAGAGGAAATTCACACAGACGCTTACCGGAGGCGGCAGCGGCTGAGGTGTGACACGTGCCATAATCCCTTTCGTGGATTGGGAGTGTTGGCTGATCACGTTCGTAGATGCCCACAGATGTTTGCGATGCATTAAGTAGCAAATTGTAGAGAGGTTTTGTTTTGACCACTTTCCAAAGATTACTACATTTTCAAAGTAAAACTTAGAACACATCTTGATTCAATTCCTAAGTTGACCCTCATATGATTGTTTATACAATACATATTCTCTTCTCCACATGTATTATTGTATCTCTCATTAATCTATAAACCATTTCACCTAAATTATTTTGCTGAAACTTGTATGTATTTAAGTTAAGACTAAAAAAAATTTTATGGCCCCGACATATATCAAATGACTAGTTTCTAGCCCCAACATATGTCATTTTCACAATGCATCTCAAAAAATCTTCACAATTAATAAAGATTCTAACTTCGGTAACTTATGACATGTATCATAGTTATAATTTGTAAAATCACAGTTACTTCCTCCGTCCTAGCAAAAATTGTAGAGAGAAAATATCACACGTACTAAGGGATGTAAATTTGTTGATGAGAGTGGGTTTAAAAAGTAAGTGGAAGATATTAGTGGATGATAATGACATTAAATAAAATAATTTTTTTAAAACACTACAACGTCCGAATCTGATACAAATATCATACTCTATTCTAATCTTATCTTACTATATCTTAGTCTACTGATCTTGTATGTCGAGTGGCCGAGGTCCTCACTATGTTGTTTAGAGTGGGGTGAAGATCCCACTATTACATCGGCAAAAGATGATTTTTTAACCTTAAAATGAACGTGTGCACCTTCAAATGGGGTGGACAAATAAAGATAGTGTACACATTTGACTAGAACAAAAAAGTAGCTATTATTAGCATTTCATATTTCCAAACGGTGAAGTAATTATCGTATTTTCCATAACAATTATTAATTGAAACTCGTTGAATAGTCAATATTCGTAAACTCTAAACATAATCATGGTATTCGTATGATCTAAATATGTTTTGTCATCATATATTATTCTAGATATGACATGGACCGTTGAATCTCTTGACCACATACAAAGTCCAAGAGTCCATGTGAAACTCTAAATAAAATTCTTGCAACCAAAATCGTATTTTTCAAAACTTAAGAATTACATGTATTTTGATATTTTACTTATAGTAATATGCGATGTTATTGAAATGTGACGCAGTCGGAATATTAATGAAAGATTCGTCAGCACGAATCTGTAAGAAACAATCAAGGATTCGTCAACACGAATCCAAGGGTTAGCCTCGAAAATCCATCTAAAATCTGGAATCCACCATGAAGAAGCGAAATATTCTCAAAATAATAATAATTGATTGAATAATTTTGTGGCAATGTAGCTGAGTATAAATAATACTCTTAAATCTCAGGCTAAAAATAAACTTATTCTAAAATAGAAAAGAAATATACGAAAATAACAAATCTCAAATTTAAAATACTAAACGATCTCACTATTATTGGCTTGTTTTCCTTTCCGAAAAGGTATAATACATAACCCTTCAATGTGTTTTTAAGGTTATGTTTAACATGTTTTGAATGATGATGGATGTTGGATCATGCAGTTTTTAAGGTTAATGTTGGAAGAAGATTGGAAGATGAATGGAGGCATAATGTTGACAACAGTTTGTACGAGGAATTACTTCTTTTGAGTGACAAGATTGGGTACAAAGGCAGAGGGGTTGTCGGAAGAAGAGATTAAGAGGTGCTTGAGTATTTTCCGGCTAGCAGATTTCGAATCTCGGCCTCTGATCTCCCTTGACAAAGAATGGATTCATTCCGCACTAGAAGTTATGAGTGTTCCGGAGGCATTTTTCGATGAGATTCATAAGAGAACTTTTCTGCACTAGAGAAGCGATGTAGTCATACAGATTGGCGGAGGCATTGTTGCTCGAGATCATTTAAGTCTACCAGAATACACTCATCCTCGAACACGAGGCGCCTCTGCACGACCTCCATTGGAGCGTCTTCGATGGTGTCACCCATGGGCGGTGGTGGCAAAGAGGCGGAGAGGAAATTGGAGATGCGCGGGGTGGCGGATTTGAAGAATTAGAATAATAATTTAAAAAAGTGTTATTTTATTTGTGGGTCTAATTGGAAAGTACAAAAATGTGTGGATTTTAATACTAATTACATTTTAGTTTAATAGTATTAGTTATGAAATTAGTTTCAAAAGAGTGTTATTCTCGGAATTAATTTCATAAATAAGGTCATTTGGGTGAAAAACTCAAACTATTCAGCCTGTACGGCGATCGATTTTCTTCAAATCTTAGATAAAATCTCCCTACATCAGAATGACTTTTTCACACTCCATGAAGTGTAAAATTTACCAAAACTTAAATAACTAAGAGCATTTTTATATATTTAAAGTACAATATTTTGAATTACATGAAAACTATATTTAGCAGGCCCTTTTCAAAACCATTTCTTTTGTAATAATAGTAGTTCGAAATATGGTATAGGTGCTAGGCTCCTAGTCCAAAAATCCATCCTAAGTCCGTTATCCTATTTTTGAACCAATACCAACCACGTTATTGAGTGATTGTGGCTTCATCACTCATCAAACTGGATTTTGAATTATTTATTGTGTTGTTTACATCTTGTCATAAATAGAAGAGAACACATTGGCTTCGTTTAGCGATCATCGTTTAATTGTTACTGGATTAGCTGTTAGCGGACTTTATTTATTTGGTCCTGCCTCTTGGGTGAGGCTGCCTCACCCAAGAATTTGTCTAACTGTTTTGACTAGCGTTTTGTATATGAGTATTTGGAAAATAACAATTAGTTGATAACGGTTTCATTACGTTAAATGATTGAAATAGATATTAGTATAATTTATTATTAATTATTTTTGTAGTGTGTTAATTGTTTATTAAAAATTATTATCACTTATATATTTATTTATTTTACAATATCTATTATGAATACCATAATAAGTCTTGGAAGTGACCGTCACTATATAGTGACCAGAGATTATATTGCAAATATAGAAAATAGAAGTAAATTCTCGCGGGTCGATCGACCCATATTATAAACATGTGCGTGTTAACAAGCGCTATATACACTCAATTCCTAATTCGAAAATCACTTCCCATCGCAAAATCGCTCCCAATTTGAGTCGCTGCTTTCAATCGAATCAATCGTCCGATCGCCACCCGTCCCTGCTGCTCTCAATCCGATCGCCTCCACAAATTCGTGATTCTAACCGGTCTGGATTCGCGGCCACCATCGTAGCGTGGTGGCGCATGTCGTCACATCGGCGAGGATCAGAGAGATATGATAACCACCGCAGACGGAGAATTACCAGCAAAATCTCTAATCCAAAAGATTCTAGAGGCGGTGATGACACTGGTGAGGCTAAAAATTGAAGCGTCGAGGATCTGCTTCCCAGGACGCGGTTGCCGAGGATCTGTTGCCGATGAAGCCTCCGACTGCGGTGATGAGGACGGAGAAGTTGTGGGGGGGGGGGGTGGAGGTGGAGACCTTCTCCCAGGTGGCGGCACTTTAGTAGAAGGCGGATGAGAGGAAGTTGCTGGTGGTTGGGCTGTGGTGGTTGGCGCTGGAGAGAGAGGGGGTAAGTATCCTGCTTAGTATATATTGTTTGCTGCATAATAGCTCGTAAAGGGGATTATTTATAAAATAGGGGGAGAAATCAAGGAAAACATTGGAGGCGGGGGAAAATGATTACACATAGGAAAAGAGAGAAAGAGGCATTGGGAAAGGGGAATCGCGTAGCCGCCAAAAATTTGGGGAAATAGTAGGACCCACCCAAAGGCGCGTGTTGCTACTTCACCACGACATCGGATGCGTCCAGGCAGGAAAAGACAAAAGCTATTCGGAAGAAAACCCTCAGATCTTCTGTCTTGGGGGGCTTGTGATGATATCAAAGTTTCGGATCTAAGTAGCTTTCCAGGAAGATTCCTGGTCACGTGGAAAAGATAAGGATCGGCATGTACGCTCACGTGAGGAGGAGGTGCCACTCGTACGGGGAGGTGACGCGCATTGGTGATGAGGCATAAGGAGGAGGCACTCTAGGACGCCTATAAATAGAGGCCACAATCAGTTATTTCAGGTAAGTTCTCTAACTTTTGAATATAGAGTTTTTACATTCCAAAGTACGAAATCTCATCATCACACCGGAGCTACCACCCCCGGGGTAGCGTCGGGGGGGCTTGTTTTGCAGGTGTCGGAGGACAGGTACCAAGCAGGTCCATTCTGAAGGCAAGGAGCTCGGATGGTCAAGAACAATTAGCGAACAACATACATACTTCATCAACAATCAACACCCAGAAGCCCTCGGATACATCAGCTATCAGAGGCCCCGATTACTAGTGCGGATTTGCCCGCATCAATGATACACTTATGACTAATTAAACTTTTGTTCAACTATTAAAAAAAATTATTCAACGCATTTCAAAATGTAACATTGACATTATTTTATTAATCACAACACATAATTATGTATATGTCATACAATTTTAATTCAATTTCAGCACCCTTCACCACCTCTCAGCACCCTTCAACACCTCTCAACACTTCTCAGCACATTTTCAGCTCAACTGGACAAGGCCATAGTTACAGGTTACTAATTACTATAATTTCAAAATTTTGTATTACATGAAAAAATGCTCATCTATATTGCTACTCTGATTCGCTCATTTATATTTCTACTCTGAAAAAAATATTTAGGTGTACATTCATAAGTATTTATTAAACTCTCGATATAAATATTGTGATCGTTTTTATAGATTGTTTTAAATACAAATCAAATATAAGTCTCCATTTTATACTAATTGAATAGTCAAAATTTCCATATTTTTTTATTTGATACAATCCAAATAATAAAGGTTCTAACTTTAGTAACTTATGACACATACCATAGTTATAATTTGTTAAATCTTCACACTCTCCTCGTCCCATCAAAAGTTGCAAAGAGCAAATATAACACGTACTAATTAAAGGAACGTGAGTTCGGGGGAAAAATGGAAGATATTAGTGGATGATAGTGAAAGAAAAAGAATGATTTTTTACCTTAAAAGAAATGTGTGTACCTTCAAATGGGAAATACAAATAAGGAAAGTGTACACATTTGACTAGAACAAAGGAAGTAGCTATTATTAGAATTTAATATTTCATAATGGTGAAGTAATTGTGTTTTCCGTAACAATTATTAATTAAAACTCGTTGCATTGTCAATATTCGTATACCCCAAACATAATCTTTGTATTCATACAATCTAAATATGTTTTGTCAATTGTCATCATATGTTATTCGAGATATGGCATGGACCGTTGGATCTCTTGACCCGATACAAAGTCCAAGAGTCCATGTGAAACTCTAAATAAAACTCCTACAACCTAAATCGTACTTTTCAAAACTGAAGGATAATATGTACTTCGATATTTTACTTATTGTTATCTACAATATCATTGAAATGACTTTACCCCACTCTATAAATTGGTACTAACATTTATCAAAACTTAAATAACTTAGAGCATTTTTATATATTCATACTTCATACAATATTTTAAATTATATGAATAAAATATTAAGAGAGAATTTTATAGAGACCCCCTAACGTTTCCCAAAGTATCGGTTTGGCTCCTTATCAAATTTTAGTGTCAAAATGGCCCCCTAACCTTTAGTTTTTGCTTCATTGGGGCAACTTTTAAAAAATCGTTAAATATTAGGGGCATAATAGTAATTTCAACTTTATTTAAGTTGAAAATATATGCTTGCAGCTGGGTTTGAACCCGGGTCTCCAAAAATAGTAGTCAAATCTCTTAACGCTATGCCATAAGATATTTATGTCTTATTTCCAAACTTAATTTACTAAAAACTCCAATCCTTCGTCCAACAAAATAATAGACAAAGCTGATGAATTTTCCGGCACTTGTTCGACGGTTACGCCACCCTCGTCCGGCTGCACTACGAAAACGGGTGACTGGTGATGGGCCACCGGCATATCAAATCCGACGCGTATAAGGCGCCATTCAAAACAACAAGCTTTGCTACAGGGAATTCTCGGAGGCCCCGGCGACGACATGACGAAACTGCTCTCCGGCGCCTCGCTGATGGACAATTCCAACACCGGCGTCGTGAAGTTCGGCGATAGCCGCGTGGTGTGCCCGACGGAGAAGCTGGGCATCGTATTAGAGTTTATATAAATTTAGTGGGTTCTCTTCTATTCATGACAAGATGTAAACACAATAAATAATGTTTGCCCCAAAGTTGCCCCATTGATAGTACAATTGGAGTGTAACTTTGTATTTATCTCGAACGATATATTAAATAGTTTCATTATATAAAACTCATACGCTTGAACATGGTTATCCATTAATTAAACATTTTTCAAAAGTTGTATAAGGCTATAAGCAACACTATGTTGAAATGGAAATCAAAGGATAACATGAAAAATGCTTGCACCTAAATTTACATTGTAATATATGAGCTAAATGAAAAAGAAAAATATCTCAATTTAGTATTAGTAGAATATGAGGCGTCTATTGTATTCAAGAGTTCACTTCTAGGCAAAATCTGAATAATGCTGAAAAGAAGAAGCACTCTTCTCAGAATAGTGATAGACAACCTTCTGTGCAGTTTGGTATATGCCCAAGGCCATCATATGGGAAAGTTCCAGAGCTAAAAAGGGCAAAGCAATCTCATCATCCAAGACACCACTAATAAAATCACCTTTACCCAGTGCAGTTGAAACAAAAACATAAATCATGAAGAGTAACAACTGACTCTAATGGACATTATGGAAATATTTAGGACTGATGCACTCTATACATGTAAGCATCAAGCAAAAATGAAACCATCTACGTTACATGGGAAACAATTTCTATGTGATGCAAATCTATATCATGAGAACCAGGATTCAAATATTCTCATGCTTACTGCATCACAGTTGCAAATTAAATTATGAACATATAATATGCATTCAGTGGCGGAACCAGGAATTTTTTTTGGTGGGGGCTAATTTATAGTTTTGTAATTTCATAAATTCCGGTGGGTGCTAAATTGTGTTTTTTTTTAAAATTTTGGTGTTAATTTAGAGTTAAAAAAAATTTAACACTGTAACTGTATTTTCTAGTGGGGGCTGAAGCCACCACCAACCCCCACCTGCCTCCGCCCCTGTATGCATTGCCTTGTACGTGAAATCGTTGAAATCGCCTTTTGCTTTTATTCTTAAGATTTCAACATCTTTTACTTGAAATAATTGATTATTTATTTATTAGAAGTGTTTGACATATATTTTATATTTTATTTATTTATATTAATTAGTATAAAATCTCATATTATTAAAGATATGGATTATTATTATTATGCTACATGCTAGCAATATAATTATATATATTATAAATGATAAAATAATATACATTTATCAAGTTGTTAAGGAATAAAATATATTAATGTCCTTATGTGTCATTTTACACGACTAATTGAACAAGCAACTATTAAGTATCAGCTAATTTTACCAAATGCTTTTTAACAATCAGTTAGTCAAATCAACTAATACAATTAGCTAATCAAATTAGTTAATAAAATCGGCTAACAGCCACCAAACACCCCCTATATTTATTGTCTAAACTTACCTTTTTAATCCTCTTTAATTATCAATTGTTGGTTTTTTTTTTTTGACTGCACGCAATATACGTACGTACAGCAGCGGGAAACCCACTTTATAATTTAAATAGAAATAAGAAATACTGCACATGTCTCAGTAGCCTTTTCATCACTCTCTCTCTCTCTCGTACTCCAGAAAACCCTCTCTCTCTCTCTATAAACCTTCTCTCCCCCTACCTTGCTAGGGTTCCGGCTCAGGTAACCCGCCGACCCTCCATTGTTTATTCCCCATTTTAATTGCTGTGTTTTGTCTCGAATCCTCTGCGATTTGTTGTGGATTTTTGTTTCGTTTTTTCGTGCGATTATAGATGAGGGTTTCGTGCGATTTCGTGCGGTTTTTCGTTTTTGTTGCTGGCTATGTTTAGAATCCGCTGGTCTGTTTATTTTAGGGTTTTTTATCGTTTTCGTGCGATTTTATGTTTCGTGCTATTCGTATGCTTTGATTTAGGGTTTTTTATCGGTTTAGTGGATTTCTGCATTCTATGGATTGGTGGTTATGTTGCCTATTAAGAAGTCCAATGTATTTTAATTGCAAGACATATCTGTTAGTTATCCTTGTTGACTAACCTTCTGAACTTTGGCTATTACAGGAATGGAATTACCTGGCAAGGAAACCCATGTGGCAGTCAATGGTTCTAGTAGGCATGGAGCCAATGGGGTAGAGAACAAAACCAATGGTGCACTGAAGGAAACCAATGGGGCAACTGAGTCTGCTCTGCCGCCTCCACTTCCGGTTCCTCCTAATGTTACCCCCATCAAAGTTGATGCTGAGCTGGTCAAGGGGAAGCTCCGGGTTCCAATGGCAAGACGGGGGCTAGGTAACAAAGGACAGAGGATCCAGCTGCGCACAGATGGCCAGTTCTTTCACTACAGTGTAAGTAGACCTTCACTTCTGGAATCTGTTTGTCATCTGAGATTCTGTTGTGAAGATCAGAAGGTTGCTATAGACCTTCATTATGATTTGCTTGTAGCTTTATATTAATGCACTTGCTCTGAACAGGTTGCTATATTCTATGAGGATGGCCGTCCAGTTGATGCTAAAGGTGTTAGAAAGAGGATAATGAATAGAGTGCATGAGACCAATGCATCTGAGTTTTCAGGGAAACGATGGGGAGATGAGCTTGTTCACTGTTGGTGCACTGCCTCGGAACAAGCACGAATATGAAGTAGTCCTAGAGGACTTTGCCTCTAGCTGGTACATTCTACATCTTGTTTTTTTCTTCTACATGTATTCATTTATAAAGTCAGTGGATAGCCTCATGGGGAATGTTTTTTTACACAGGAATACTGGAAATAGCAGCCCAGGTGACACTGATAGGAAAATGATGAGGCATCCTCGTCACTCTAAAACATTCAAGGTTGAGATTGGCTTTGCTGCCGAAATTCCGATGCAGGCAATTGGCAATGCGTTGCGAGGCCAGGAGTCAGAGAACTCCCAAGAGGCCTTGAGAGTTCTGGATACTGTTCTGAGGCAGCATGCTGCAAAACAGTGAGTCAATGGATATTATTTAGCATTTCATATTGGCTTGGATGATTTAAAATATTGAGCAGAAAATGAATGTTTTTTTTTTTGCAGGGGATGTCTACTGGTATGGCAAATCTACTTCCATGTTGAACCAAAGAACTTTGCTGATGTTGGAGATGGTGTGCTTGGTTGTCGAGGATTTCACTCAAGCTTCCAAACTGCTCAGGGAGGCCTCTCGCTGAATATTGGTGATCTGCTGTGCTATATATATATTTTTTTTGTGTGTGTGTGTGATTGAAATGTTCTACTCATTTGTCGGAGTAGTATATATAATGTGATCATGTCTCTTCCTTCAGATGTCTGTACAACCATGATACTCCAGCATGGTCCTGTAGTTGACTTCTTGATTGCTAACCAGAACGCTAAGGATCCTTTTTCCCTTGACTGGGTTAAGGTAACTCTTGTAATATGTTTTTTTTCTTTTTCTGGAATTTCCTTAGCTAAGCTGACTTTGACTGCTATAGGCAAAACCTCTGAAGAATTTGAGGGTGAAGATTTGTCCATCAAATCAAAAATTTAAGATCACTGGACTAAGTGAAAGGTCATGCAGGGATCAAACGTATGATATTCTCATTCTACTAATTCAATTTATGAGTTTCATATTCTGATGTTGCTATATGTAAATCTCTATCACACTTAATAGGTTCAGTTGACGTCGAGTTTCTTTGTCATCTGCAGGTTCACTCTTAAACACAGGGCGAAGGAGGGTGAAGGTGAACCTGAGACGGTGGAGGTCACTGTATATGACTACTTTGTCAACCACAGGAACTTGGAGTTGCGCTATTCTGCTGATCTTCCTTGTATTAATGTTGGGAAACCAAGGCGACCTACTTATTTCCCTATTGAGGTGAGATGAGTTTCTTTTTATTTCTAATTTTTCTTTATGTTGCACCAGTAATAACTGCATTTTTATTCTCCTAGCTATGCTCTTTGGTGTCCCAACAATGCACAAACTCCCTAACCAACTTGCAGAAGCCACAAGATAGAATGGGCACCTTGTCTCAAGTGAGTTGTCCTATTTTGGTTAGTCATTTAATTTGATTTCTGTTAGCTAAATTGATTGCTAATTGGTGGTGTGTTAGCATGCCTGGTTATTGTCAGTGAGTTTATGATATTAACATGCCTTACACTGGCTTTTTTCACAGTTGAAGTGTGGAAATGGAGAGGATTTCTTCCTGCGCAATGGAAGGTGGAACTTTAACCACAAGGTATCAGCATCTGGCCTTTTGTAGGACTGCTTTAAAAAAATATCTTGAGCTGATGTTCTTTTGTTTTTCTGCTGCTGTTCAGAAACTAGTCAATCCTTGCAAGATCGAGAAGTGGGTGATAGTCAACTTCTCTGCACGCTGTGACATTAAAGGCCTTGTCAGAGATTTCACAAGATGTGGGGATATGAAAGGAATTGTAAGGCTTCTCACTCTTAATTTAGAAGATTACTCTACTTTAGAATATTACTCTCCCATGTCTTGCAGAATTACTATATTTTCTTTAAACACTGAGGTTGTGTTTGCAGATGGTTGAAGCTCGATGTATTTGAGGAGAGTCCTCAAATGAGAAGTGCCCCCCCCCCCTCCCCCCCCCCCCCCCCCCCTCTCTTCTTGTGAGGGTTGAGAAGATGTTTGAGCAGATAATAACAGAACTCCCTGGAGCACCAAAGTTCCTTCTGTGTCTCTTACCAGAGAGGAAGAACTGTGATCTTTATGGTTTGTCTTTAATACCTAGTAATTTTCTCCTACTTTCTTATTGACTGTTTTCTGCTGTTTGTTTACTCATATTGTGGTGCTTCATTATGGTTCATGGAAAAAGAAGAACCTGGCTGAACATGACATTGTGACTCAATATTGCACCCACTAGAGTTAATGACCAGTATCTGACCAATGTTCTGCTCAAGGTCAATGCAAAGGTTAGAAATCTTTATTTGTAAAGCTTCTGTATACCTGGTTTTGGCCTAATTGTTTTTTCTTTAATTGACAGCTTGGTGGTTTGAACTATATGCTCAGCGTTGAGCACATGCCTTCACTCCCCATGGTCTCTAAGATGCCTACCCTCATTCTTGGCATGGATGTCTCACATGGATCTCCTGGACAGTCTGATGTCCCATCAACTGTTGCGGTATTAATTCTGGAAGTTCTGACATGATGATCAGTGGACATTTTCACATTTCCTATTGATCATCTTCCTTTTCATTTTTTTAGCTCTGAATTTTGAGTTGTTTGTGTTATTTTCAATTTCAGGCTGTCAGCTCCAGGAAGTGGCCTTTAATTTCCAAATTTCAAGCTGCAGTGCAAACTCAATCTCCAAAGCATGAAATGATAGATTCCCTCTTCAAGCGTGTTTCTGACACTGAAGATGATGGGATAATCAGGTATGCAAATTCTCAGTAGCTATAACTGCCTAGGTTGTTTTTATTGCTCTGCTAATGCTTCTTCTTTCTTGAATCATGGGAAGATCTTCTCGATTTTTATGTGAGCTCTGGGAAAAGGAAGCCAGATAATATTACCATATTCAGGTATGATTTCCTTGATATAGTTGCTACTAATACCAATTTTGTAGAGCTTGTACTTTATATTAGTTAAATAATCTAATTTGATATTTCATTTACAGGGATGGTGTCAGTGAGTCTCGGTATCAAGTTTTGAACATTGAACTTGACCAGATCATTGAGGTAAGAGAATGCATTATTACAGTTGAGAGTTATGGAACTAAGCATCTTTTATTTGAACTCACCCTAGCTTGTGTGACAGGCTTGCAAGTTTCTTGATGAGAACTGGTATCCCAAATTTGTGGTGATCATTGCACAGAAGAACCACCATACCAAGTTTTTCCAACCCAGTGCATCTGAAAATGCTCCCCAGGTACTAATTTACCTCTATTTGGACTTGCTAAAGAACACCAGCAATCTTTTAGTAGCTTTTAGTGACTCCTTTTTGACATCTGAACGTAGGTACCATAATTGATACAAATTGCGCAACCCGAGGAGCAAGGACTTCTACCTACATGCTCACACTGGGATGATTGTAAGTTTTCCCCTACACCTTAGCGTGTTTGGAAATTCTTCACTTTTCTGCTTAATACTTTGATATTTAGGTTCTGGATTCTGTGAGTTTGGGATTAAATTCTGTACTCAGTGTGTATAGCTTGCATCATTGCATGTTAGGCTTCCATCTCCTTTTCTTGGATGTTTATTTTTTTGACCTTCTTCTCTCAGGAGTTCTCCCCTGGATCCATTGCATCTTTGGCAGTGAAGGATTCCATCCCTCACTTGGTGCCCTCCATGCAGATCTTTGTAAGACCCTGAACGGCAAAACCATCTCCTTCGCAGCAGCGACACTGTAAACAGTGTCAATCCAAGATCCAGGACAAGGAGGGTATACCCCGGGACCAGCAGAGACTTGTCTTTGCTTGCAAGGAGCTGTTAGCTGGCCGCACATTGGGTGATTACAACATCCCGAAGAACTGCACTCTTCACCTGGTCTGTTCTCTCAGGGGTGGAATGCAGGGGGATGAGCAGCTTAGCCTCGAACACTTCCCTCGTTTGCCGGCGCCTCAGCCACAGGTAGTGTGGCTTCAACCCCCTCGACCACCCTACCCGCTGAGGCTGCCCGAGGTCCGTCTTCCGGTTGTTTCTGTAACACCGGAAGACACAATCTACCCTTGGGAGCCTGTTGCAGCAGTGGCTGTTCCTGAAGCTGCTCCCATCCCTCAAGTGCTAGTTTGTGCGTGCCACTTGAGGGATGGGAGTAGCTTCAGGAACAGGAACAGCCACTGCTGCAACAGGCTCCCAAGGGTAGATTGTGTCTTCCGGTGTTACAGAAACAACCGGAAGAAGGACCTCGGGCAGCCTCAGCGGGTAGGGTGGTCGAGGGGGTTGAAGCCACACTACCTGTGGCTGAGGCGCCGGCAAACGAGGGAAGTGTTCGAGGCTAAGCTGCTCATCCCCCTGCATTCCACCCCTGAGAGAATAGACCAGGTGAAGAGTGCAGTTCTTCGGGATGTTATAATCACCCAATGTGCGGCCAGCTAACAGCTCATTGCAAGCAAAGACGGACCTCGTTCCATTGCTAGTTTGTGCGTGCCACTTCAGGAACAGCCACTGTTGCAACAGGCTCCCAAGGGTAGATTAATTTTAGTTTTAACAAGGTGTTTGTAGCCCACAGATGTTTAGTATGTGTATTGGGTAGTATATTTTGAATTATCATACTTGAGTAGTATATTGTGCACTGGTTGCCAATGGTTAAAAATGACTTTTTCGGTTAAATTTTATTTTTGTAGCGTTATTTGACCTGAGTAATGATAGTCCAAAAAACAAATGCAAACAGAACATCGGATAAAAATGCTAGTAACACAGAATGCATACTTTAAATTACGTTTATTCTAAGAATGTCTCTAAATTAAAATTTCTTAATTAGCCCCACTAAAGCACCGTTTCATTATTTCAACATCAACCAAATGCCACCTCTAATCCCCACCAGTATAATAAAACCGTAACAACTAACAAACCACAATCTCAATAGTAGTATATAAACTCTCTCCTTTTTCTCTCTAATACGTCCTCCCTTTGTTTTTTTCTTTCCCGTCGCCAGAAACGGATCTCCACCGACCAATGCTACAACAACGATCCACCAGACCTCCTATAAGCACCAGACCTCCTATAAGCCCCCCTGAGCTCCGGCCTACAGGCAGTGGCCGAAGCAGAAAAAATATTTGGGGAGACTAATCTATAATTTCATATTTTTATGGCGGCTAATCTATATTTTAAAAGGTTGAATAACAGAGATCCTTTGCTCTGTGTTTGGATCTGAAATGAAATTCCGATTCAGCAGTCACAAATGATTATAAAATTGCATGCTTGATCATGAATGGATGGAAAGGAAAGATCATTGACCTGTCTTTGTTGGTGGTTTTCCACTCCGAGAATAAGGATACTCAGAGGATCCTCCAAGAATAGGGCGCAAAATCCAAACCTAGGTCTGGATCTCCCAAATCATTATACAAAGCATAGTCATAAACCCTTTTGATCAAAAAAAAAGAGCATAAGTACTATGTAGAATAAATTAATAATTTTTTTTAACTTCTAAACCCTTTTTATAGAAGTTGTGGTCATTTCACTTCCATAATTTTTCAATGTGGGAATCCTCTTCACCACACATCATATCATTTATATTTTGTAGTGATTTTTACCTTCATAGTCATTTCAAATAAAAGAATGTAATATAATATAAGACTAAATTATTTTTTATAGCCCAATATATGTTAAATAATATAATATATGTTAAATGTTAAATGGTCTCAACTTAAAAAGTGCTTATTTCATGAACCTTAGTCCATTTCTGTTATAACAACAATTTTTCGGTTAAGGGTACTAGTTAGGTAATTTCTAAACAAATTTCAATCACTAGAATTAAAAATTAAATAAGAAAAAGAAAAGAGAAGAAAGCAACACTCCTCTATTTAATATCATTTCGAGGAATCTTCTATAGTTTCTGAGTACGGTGATTTCTACGATTCTCCGGCGGTTTACGATTACGAGTACGGTGATTTCAACGACTCTCCGGCGACTCAATAATTGCAAGATCCGGCAGGAGCAGTGGTCGCAGTGAGATTATGAAGCTCAGTGTATGGGTTACGCTGACCGTGGTTTGGATAGTGCGGATTTTCTGGCTACTCCGTACCTGCAAAATCAGATAGAGGAGCAAAGGCCGTTGTATGATGATGAAGTTCAATCAATATGCTCCGACGAAGATTCACCTGTCGAATCGGAGAGCACGAACTGGAAGCCTAATTGGTCAAGCTACGGCGCCGAAGCACCCCGTCCAGTACCATAACCGCCACGGTGATGTCGGGCAGTCGAGTAATCGATTGGTGGAGTCTTCCGCTCAGTTCAGTAACCGCCACTATGATGTCGGTCAGTACAGTAACTGTCAAGGAGATGCCGGAATTGTGAACAGTGAGAGAGCCGAATTTGCTCATGTTCACGGTCTTCCTTCAACGAGCTCATCACCAATGGTGTGGGTTACTGGCAGTTTCGGATCAGCGTTGTTGCCAACCCCACCGGCACACTTGAAGTTGGCACGGCTGGACACTTTTGGGGATGGAATTTCGGTTGCAAATCTTCAAGAAGGTAGGAATTCTAAATTTACGCCTACTGAAATTGGGAATTTGGAAATTGCTAGTCAGGTAGTAAGCATGTGTTATGATAGACCTGAGAATCTGGTTGATGGTTATATAGCTGTAGTTGATGAATTGGTGGAGTCAAAATTATCAGATTTTGTTCTGGATTTAAAGAATCTGTTAGATAGATGTAATATGCAGTTCATTGTCACGATTGATGCAAGGTTAGAAGTCTTTACCGCTGAAATGGAGAATCATATTGGTGCACGAATAGTTCATAAATATGTCAAGGGTAAGGGTGTCTGCGAACAGCTTGAAATTCAGACTGCTCCAGGTAAAGAAGTTACCACATTTATGTTTAGCGAAGAGCCGATTTCTTTTGATATAGGGTGGTTAACATCGACTACCATTGGAAACCTTTCTTTTAGACAATTGGGTGAAATGTTACATCCAAGAAAAGTAGAATTCAAAGGGTATCAACCACCAGATTTGGATGGTGATAACGTCAGCAGAGAGGATTCTTGTGTTGACAAGCAAATGAACTTCCATTCAAAGCAACAGGAACAGAAAGATCCACTCAATGAAATTCATGTGCAGGTGAAGGTTGAAGAAACTAATGAGTTCTCCCTAGAGATGCCAATTCAAATTCCAGTTGATGTTTCTCAAGAAAAAGCCTCGATGGATTCCCTTAAGGAACATGGCAATCATGGCTACAATGGAGGTATAAGTAAAGGTTCTTATCATTGTTCATTTAATCTGGATTGTGGATTTCCCTCGATAATGGATGATGATAAAGATGCTACACCGATAGTTTATGAGCCCGTGGAATGTTCTGAGTTTAAAGTTGAAAATCGTGCTAAATTTGAAGAAAGTACTTGGACATTCAGGTTCTACGATGAACTCATAGTCGCAGAACCGGAACTGAAAATTTGTAGTGAGGTGAATCATGTGTATGCAGTAGAGAAGGTGAAGAGTAGTGTAGCTAATGTTAAGGCTATTCACAAGTGTTTCGACCCAGGAATTTCTAATGATGCTGTTGAAGGAGCACACCAGAAAATTGAGTGGCACCCAAGATGGCGATATCAGAACTCTCTAGTGCATCAGAATCATTCAACAAAATTAGAGACAAATCCTGAAATGAAGGCTGATGAGAATTCGGTGCTGAAAGATTCTACCGAACCAATTTCTGCAGTCACAATTCATACTCAAGAGGAAGGTAATCCTCTCAGTACTCTTGACTCTTGAGCATAGAGGTAATGATATAGCTGCAGGTTTTTTGCAATTTTTTGATGATAAGTCAGTTACATGCAAGTCTTTAAATTCCGAGATAGATTGTCATTTACTGACTAAGGATGAGGAACTGGGGATTATTGAGAATCATAAATGGATTGAATCTATCCGATGCTACGATCCTGGTATTTTTGCAAACTTTCTTAGATATTTCGAAGGAATTTTCAGTTTTGAAATGACTGCAACTAGTGAGAATTATGTAAGGTTAGTGAATTCTGGTAATAAGATTGAATTAGCACTCTTTTTGGATGTGGGGCATGGACAGCAGAATCTGATGATTATGGTTTTTGGAAGAGTTTTCAAATGGATAAATGATTCTTGGAGTTTTTTGAGTGATCTGAAGAGTGCAGCTGGGAAGATTATCAGTGTTGAAAGCTTTATATTTGGTCATGTAGTTGCAGTAGAGAAAGAGGCAGACAATTGCGGATCAGCTCGCATTTAACTTGGGAATGGCTGAAATCGGTGGGATTAATACTACCGTTTCTGTGAAGCAGCAATATGGAAGGGTATCAGGTGCTAAAAAGATTACTAATGAATTTGCAAATTCAGCTAGTGATATCCAAGGGGAAATATTGTTCATGCTGCAGATATGGGTTTTTAAGGGTGAGACTTTTGCTTTGAATGTTAAACCTGATTTGTGGAAATATTTCAGTGAACCGAAGTTCGAGTCACGGCTTGCTTATGATTCGGTAAGAGGTCAATGTGTTGAGGAAAGAAATGGCCAGTTTCATGGGTTAAATTTCACCATTGGAGGAGTACGGTGGGAAGAAAAGATGCAGCAAAGTAGCATTTTTCTAAAATCTGAAGCAATTTTTCAGAAATTCAAAAGAGCTATTTTGTTGACTGGAGGGACACTGTTCTTGCTGGAAGAGTGGATTTTCAGAGGTGGGACTGATGTTTGGAAATTATTGTGCAGGAGATCACGAGTTTTTCTAACACAGCTTGTGTGCACAAACTGAAGGAAAGTTGGATCAAATTCTCTTTATGTAATATTGCAGCAGCTCAGCTATTCGAGGATCACTTCTGGAAATGCTTCCAAACTTTGGCAAGATGACAACGTGGAAAAGATCATTACATTAAAGAATGGAGTTTTGTCTTTTAATGGCAACATGATGTAACTTGGGCAAGTTTGCTACAGAGATATTCATGTGCAGACTTTTCTTACCACTTCCAGCCAAGGTACTACTACTTTAAAACATTGTTTTTATGGTGTGTTTGTCAGCAACTATAAGCTGTTAGTTTGAGTAGTGTTCTGGAGTGTTGTTTTTGAAATTCTGGCCAGCTTGAGGACAAGCTAGTTGTTAAGGAGGAGGGATTGTCACATTTCATTCCTAGACAGAAGAGCAGAAAGGTCTTTTTGCATGGCTGAGTCAAAGATGATTGACCGTGGCGTGTTGGTGGTTTAGATATAGGTAGATTTGGTAAAGTTAGAATTCATTCATGACATTTGCGTTGCTTGTAAGCTGCTTGCAGCAGTAGTTTGTAGCTTTCTTCCCCAATCTCTCTGTATCTTCTTCCTTCCCCTTGTTTCTGCCAAATTCACCATTCATACAATATTCTTTAGATTGTATGAAATATCCTTTCAATCCATATCACTAAAGCTTGTTTGTAACAAATTAAATGAGTGTTCCATTTAATTTCACTTTTCGTTAAGGGTAGTTAAATGAGTTTTTTTTCTCTCCCCCATTTAAGCTTGCTTTTCTTCTCCTCTTAGGCCATGTTTGCTAGAACTTATATCTTGCTGAGCTGAACTGAATTTGACTGAACTAAAGTGAAAATTAATGTAGAGTAATTTTAATTTTTGATCACCATTCTTTGCTGAAATATTAGTTTTAGTCACCATTCTTTGAACATTTAATTTATAATCATCATTCTTTCAAAAACTTATATTTTTTGTCACTTTTACACGGTTGGACGTTAACTCAAAACTTCTCCGTTCATTGTTTTTGGCTTGGGTAAATTTGGCATTTTTTTTTATTTGTTTTCTTTCTATTTTGTGTTTTCCAAGGCTGCGTAGGGAGTTGGGTAATTTCTTCGGGCAGCTCTTCATTTTCTCGAAAAAGTCCCGCCGTTCTCCGTCTGCTGTTGTTGATTGAAATTAAGCACACGCAAATAATTCATAATTCCAGCAGATGGGTTATTGAATTTACTTGTTATTAATTTGGATGATTTCTGTTTCGGGTGGGTGTTCACAGTTTACCCGAATTGCGGATATGGATTCATTATGATGAATGTTTTTGAATGGAACCTGTTGCCCTGATTCTGATTTGGGTAACTGATTGAACTGGATGAGAACGAGATTCTAATTTGAAGTGATCGAGTGGACAAGATTATGCAGATTGTGATTTTGATTCACTCCCTCCCTCTCCCGATACGCCGCTGCTACTCAGCGCAGCCCGGTCTGGCTGGTCCGCAAAGCCAATCGTCGTGAGCCTGTCCCGTGCCAGGGCAGACTGTTGGGAAATTGACCCCCTCCGCGCAGCTCAAAATAATAATAAAGAAAATACAGTAAAGAAAATACAGAACACAGATTTAACGTGGTTCACCAATTGGTTACCTCCACGACCAGAAACAGATTTATTAGGCTCCAGATGTGGCGAATTTCTCAGACCCAAACGGCCATCTTGAAATCACACAGATTACAGATACAGACGAGAATATTTATAATGCTCTCCAGCTACAGATTCGGAAACTAAATATGACTTTGCCTAATTTAAGTCATAAACAGCTAGATTTACCTAATCTATAAATCCGATAACAGAATGGAATATCAACTTTCCATTTATTACAGAAAACAGAATATAGAATACAGGAATTCAATTAAATCCTAACAATTCCCCCTTGAATTGAATATCCTCACAGCCAGATGCAGATGCACAATGATCGTCAATGACTGTGCCAGATGTACCAGATGTACGATGACTAGTCGTACCAGATGCACGGTGCTCGTGCCAGATGTACCAGAAACAGATGCACTCGGGGAGTCGTGCCAAACAGGTGTACTAAATGTACCAGATACCACCACAGAACAAATCCAATCAGGCAAGGACTTGCAACCAGAACAACAACAGACCAGAACAGCAAATACAGAACAAATCCAACCAGGCAAGGATTTGCTAACAGAACAGATTTCAACAAGTTCAACCAGGAAAGAACTGTTGACAGCGGGTTGTCCTCAAACGTAGTCTTGATCTAGAGCTCTCATACGTCTTCTTGAACCGTACCACAGACACAGACGGACAACTTCTCAAGCGTAATCTTGAACCATGCACCGATAAATTCTCATACGCCTTCTTGAGCCGTACCACACACAGACAGACAAATTCTCAAACGTAGTCTTGAACTCTCTCCATGGATGAATTCTCAAACGTCTTCTCGAATCGCTTCACAAACAGACAAGCATACAAGTTCAACCCGGAAAGAACTTGTCGGACAGATTAGCTTGTGATCCCAGCAGAAGCAACATCAACAGATTGCCAACAGATGATTCTACAAGCCCAGATTTCTTTATTTGCCATATACTCCCGAAACAAAAGCAAATAAAAAACTTGACCAGCTCCAGATGTAACTTGCAATGTAGGCTAATATAACTAAGCAAAAGTATTAAGTTTTAACAAACTAATACTACCCAGAAGCTTAATATATACACCACACGGCCGCCGCCTACACTAGGTTTCAGATTGCCGACTTGAGCCCAAACAGATGGCAAACACCGCAATTCACCCAGATTGTACGACAACACTAGATTTCTTTATCATTATCTTGACGGAAGCCGAACCAAAGCTCTGATACCACTGTTGGGAAATTGACCCCCTCCGCGCAGCTCAAAATAATAATAAAGAAAATACAGAACACAGATTTAACGTGGTTCACCAATTGGCTACCTCCACGACCAGAAACAGATTTATTAGGCTCCAGATGTGGCGAATTTCTCAGACCCAAACGGCCATCTTGAAATCACACAGATTACAGATACAGACGAGAATATTTATAATGCTCTCTCCAGCTACAAATTCGGAAACTAAATATGACTTTGCCTAATTTAAGTCATAAACAGCTAGATTTACCTAATCTATAAATCCGATAACAGAATGGAATATCAACTTTCCATTTATTACAGAAAACAGAATATAGAATACATGAATTCAATTAAATCCTAACAATTGGTATCAGTTGTTAGGATTTAATTGAATTCCTTTATTCTGTTTTCTGTAATAAATGGAAAGTTGATATTCCATTCTGTTTTCGGATTTATAGATTAGGTAAATCTAGCTGTTTATGACTTAAATTAGGCAAAGTCATATTTAGTTTCCGAATCTGTAGCTGGAGAGAGCATTATATATACTCTCGTCCGTATCTGTAATCGGTGTGATTTCAAGATGGCCGTTTGGGTCTGAGAAATTTGCCACATCTGGAGCCTAATAAATCTGTTTCTGGTCGTGGAGGTAGCCAATTGGTGAACCACGTTAAATCTGTGTTATGTATTTTCTTTATTATTATTTTGAGCTGCGCGGAGGGGGTCAATTTCCCAACAGTGGTATCAAGAGCTTTGGTTCAGCTTCCGTCAAGATAATGATAAAGAAATCTGGTGTTGATGTATAATCTGGGTGAACTGCGGTGTTTGCCATCTGTTTGGGCTCAAGTCGGCAATCTAAAATCTGTAAGAACTAGTTCTGGTGTGAATTAGTCATGTGTGGAGATTGAAGACATCTGTTCTGGTCTTAGATATCTTACAGCGTCTGTTAGTGGAGTGATTTAAGAAGACGTATGAGAATTCATCTGTGTGGAGGGTTCAAGAATATGTTTGAGAATTTGTCAGTCTGTTTCTGTGGTACAATTCAAGAAGGTGTTTGAGAATTCATCGGTGCATGGTTCAAGATTACGCCTGAGAAGTTATATGTCTGTGTCTGTACAGTTCAAGAAGACGTATGAGAGCTCTGGATCAAGACTACGTTTGAGGACGACCCGCTGTCAACAGTTCTTTCCTGGTTGAACTTGTTGAAATCTGTTCTGTTAGCAAATCCTTGCCTGGTTGGATTTGTTCTGTTCTGTATTTGCTGTTCTGGTCTGTTGCTGTTCTGGTTGCAAGTCCTTGCCTGATTGGATTTGTTCTGTGGTGGTATCTGGTACATTTAGTATACCTGTTTGGCACGACTCCCCGAGTGCATCTGTTTCTGGTACATCTGGCAGACCACCGTGCATCTGGTACGACTAGTCATCGTACATCTGGTACATCTGGCACAATCATTGACGATCATTGTGCATCTGCATCTGGCTGTGAGGAGATTCAATTCAAGGGGGAATTGTTAGGATTTAATTGAATTCCTTTATTCTGTTTTCTGTAATAAATGGAAAGTTGATATTCCATTCTGTTTTCGGATTTATAGATTAGGTAAATCTAGCTGTTTATGACTTAAATTAGGCAAAGTCATATTTAGTTTCCGAATCTGTAGCTGGAGAGAGCATTATATATACTCTCGTCTGTATCTGTAATCGGTGTGATTTCAAGATGGCCGTTTGGGTCTGAGAAATTCGCCACATCTGGGAGCCTAATAAATCTGTTTCCGGTCGTGGAGTTAGCCAATTGGTGAACCACGTTAAGGTCCTGTTCTCTAGAGATTATTTGAATATTTTTTAGTTCAGATAAAGTTTTTTTTAGTTCAGATAAACTTTTTTTAGTTCAGATAAATGTTTTTTAGTTCAGATAAGTTCAGATAAACTTTTTTAGTTCAGATAAAGTTTTTTTAGTTCAGATAAATATTTTTTAGTCCAGATGAGTTCAGATAATCTTTTTTCAGTTCAGATGAATTCAGATAATTTTTTTTCAGTTCAGATGAGTTAAGTTCAGTAAAGAGTTTTAGCTTTCATATAAGTTAAGTTCAGTTAACTTATTTGTATTTTAGTTCAGTTCATTTTAAATCAGTTCAATCTTTTGAGCTTAATTGTTCATATCAGTTCTGTTCAATTCCATTCAGTTTACTTCAGTTTCAATGTGATTTGATGAAATTTAGATTAATTTAGTCATACCGATTCTTTTTTTTCAATACATTAAGTTCAGTTCAGTTCAGTTTAGCTCAACAACAATATAATTTGGTGCAATTAATTAATGTTAATTTATTCATACCGTTTATTTTCATCACACTTATTTATTTTCAATTCAGTTCAGTTCAGTTATCTATACGCTTCAGCTCAACTCAAATCAATATGTTTAGCTAGCAAACATGTTCATATTTTTTAACACTAAGGCCCTGTGTGGCAGAACTTTTATACATCAGTTCAGTTCAATTCAATCCAGTTCAGTTCAGTAAATTGAAGTGAAAAGTAATTTCACGAAATTCATGTTAATTCAGTCATGTTGATTCTTTTTTCAGTACATTAATTTTCACTTCATTTCAATTCAATCCAATTCAGTTCAGTTGAACAAGAAATAAACTCTATCAAACTCTAAGTTATACTCAAATTATTAAATTTCAAATGTTTTGAAAATGTCATATTTATTTCATTTCAGTTCAGTTGATTTATATATTCCAATTCAACTTTGTTCTACATATTTTCATATTAAATGTATTATGCTAAGATTAATAAATTTCAAATATATTGAAATTGATCATATTATTTTTAATTCAATTCAGTTCAGTTTATCTACATCAGTGCAACTCAGTTCAGTATATTTTAATATTAAATGTATTATGTTATATTTAGATTAATGAATTTCAAATATATTGGAAATGATCATATATTTTTTAGTTAGTTTCAATTTAGTTCAATCCAAATTATCTAAATATTTCAATTCAGCTCAGTTTTTAAGTTCAAATAAGTTCAGCTAAATTTTTGAAGTACAAATGAGTTCAGTTCAGATGAGTTCAGATAAAGTTTTTTAAGTTCAGATGAGTTCAGATAAAGTTTTTTAAGTTCAGATTAGTTCAGATAAAGTTTTTTAAGTTCAGATAAACTTTTTTTAGTTTAGATAAAGTTTTTTAAGTTCAGATAAAGTTTTTTAAGTTCAGATAAACTTTTTTTAGTTCAGATAAACTTTTTTAAGTTCAGATGAGTTCAGATAAGTTCAAATACCGTGAAGAGAACAGGACCTAAATCTTTGTTATGTATTTTCTTTATTATTATTTTGAGCTGCGCGGAGGGGGTCAACACCGCCTACTTCAACACCCTCTCCAAGCAAACCGATCGATGTGCTGCCTGGTGGGCCACAACAAGAAGTCGTTCCAGTTCCAGATGAGCAGTGGCAGTGCAGACGTGGATGAGCGCCGCGCTGACGAACGAGGACACTTGTAGAGACGGCTTTGCAGCGTCGCCGAGAGCCTCATCAAGTCCGACGTGTTCCGCCTGTTGAAGATTGTCTCAAATTTCAATCAATGCTGAATTTGGAAAGAATATATCTTCTCTGAGTTGGAAACTAAATAAACTTGGCAGCCCAATATTGTCTATTTAGAATAGAATATATTCTGTTTGGTTATAAATAGTCAGGGTTAGTTTATTTGTAATAGAACAAGAAACGAGATACAGACCCGTGTGTTTTCTGGTGAGTTTCTTGGGAGAGAAAAATTAGTATAGACAAGAGGGTGGGTATTGGGTTTACTCTGTAATTCTCATTATACTAGTGGATTCTCTGGTGGACGTATGCCAAATTCGGTCGAACCACGTTATATTGGTGTTCTTGTGTTGTTTCTGTTTCCGTTGTGATTGCCAAAAATCCCAACAACTGGTATCAGAGCTGAGGTGTTTCGCACGAGGATGGAGCCGTAATTGAAGTTGCACGGAATAGTACGGTATTGTATTGAACTCAATTAATCAGTTTTGGTATTGAAATTTCTTGGTTTGGCAATATTTAAATCAAGTTGGTATTGAAGATTAATTGGTTAGTACTGGTCGTGGCTTTTGGCATCATTAATAGATTGTTTGGTTACATTCTTTGGGTTGCATGCATGTACTAATTTGGTACACGGTGGTTGGTGAATCAATTTGAGTTGGTTTTACGTGTAGCTTGAATAATTAGTAAGTTTCTGGGTTTTCTGATTTGGCGTTATGAGTAGCACAAGGATTAACGATTTTTGCATTGAGTCTTTTGATGGAAAGGGGAGTTTCACTCTGTGGCAACAGAGGGTGAAGGATATCCTGGTTCAGCAAGGCTTAGCAAAAGCGTTGGATGCAAATGCAAAAGGGAAGATGACATATCATGATTGGGAACAGTTGGAATCAAAGTGTGTCAGTACGATTCGCCTTTGCATTGCTGATAACATTATTAATAATGTTATGGATGAAGATACGGCGACTGGTATCTGGAAAAAGATGGAGAAACTCTACCTGGCAAAGAGTTTGTCTAACAAGTGGCACCTGAAGAATCGATTGCAGATGGAGGAAGATACAATTAGCTTAGAGGATGTGCAGTCGTGTCTTTTGTCTCATGATACTCAAAGAAAGACGGATCATAGAGAGGATCAAGGTGTGGTGCTTGTTGTTGGACAATATAAGCAGAAGAAAGGTAGCGTTCAATGCTACTTTTGCAAGCAGTCTGGGCATATCAGGCGTAACTGTCTGAAACTAAAGGAAAAGATGGCAAGGTAGAAGGTGATAATGCTTTAATTGTCACCTACTCTGATGATCTTTTATGATGAACGATGGAGCGCGGCTACACATGTTTATTGGCTGGAAATTTGAATCGGGTGGAGCCATGGTAAATGGTTGATTCAGGTTTTATGTGTAGCTGGAACGCGAGGCCAATGGTTTACGGTGTTTTGAAGAATTGGAGGACCGTGAAGAGTGGTGGAGTTAGGGTTCTTTGATAAAGCGGGATTGCTTAAATGACGGGTAGCTCGGGAACAACTCTGGAGGTTTAATTCTTGTTGTCGTAGTTTTTGTTTGTCTGGATTAGTCAAGTAGATGGAGCATTCAGATTTGAAGTGGTGGCATGATAGCAGTTAGTTTGGAGGTTGAAGAATTTCATGGAGTTATGAAATATGAAATTTGATCCAAGGTGGAGATTGTTGAAGATTGTCTCAAATTTCAATCAATGCTGAATTCGGAAAGAATATTTCTCTGAGTTGGAAACTAAATAAACTTGGCAGCCCAATATTGTCTATTTAGAATAGAATATATTATGTTTGGTTATAAATAGTCAAGGTTAGTTTATTTGTAATAGAACAAGAAACGAGATACAGACCTGTGTGTTTTCTGGTGAGTTTATTGGGAGAGAAAAATTAGTATAGACGAGAGGGTGGGTATTGGGTTTACTCTGTAATTCTCATTATACTAGTGGATTCTCTGGTGGACGTAGGCCAAATTCGGTCGAACCACGTTATATTGGTGTTCTTGTGTTGTTTCTGTTTCCGCTGTGATCGCCAAAAATCCCAACACCGCCGCGTTCAGGGAATCGAGGCCTTCATTGGCAACGCTCTGTCTCTTATTTAATGAACAAGATTTGGATTTGGATAAGATTTTACAAGTTCATATTTATGTTGGTATGTATTGGAAGAATCAGATCATGGTAGCAAGTTGCAACTGAGAAAACTGAAACCAAAACTCTCATTGAAGCCAAATCAATGAGATGGGTGTTCTGCTACCTTGAAATATTTTTTATAGGTAGGTGGATTCTTCTCTTAGAGCATCTCCTATCATGAATCATCTCTCACAACTTTTTCAATAAAACCCATTTCAAAATTCTTCTAACATCTCTATCCCAATTATCATAAGAACGTTAACCACTTTTCACATCACTTTCTCTATATCCAACCACTATTTCTTTTTTATCCATGTCATTATTTATCTCTCTTCTATATCATTAATACTTTATCTATTTACTACTAATACAAAATTTAGATATAAATTTGGCTAGCGATTAGCTATAATATATAATTAAAATTAAAATTTTGACTTGAACAATATCAAGGCATAATGAAAAAGCACTCTATAATCTATTAATTATAACACAAAACTTAAATATAAAATTCATATTTTCAAATTATGTAAAGTATGTAATGAGTAAAAAGGATTATTAAATCTATTATTTTGACTGAAAATATATCACGGTGCCAAAAAAAATGAATCTACTATCATGAATCATCTCTCACAACTTTTTATAGGTAGGTGGATTCTTCTCTTAGAGCATCTCCTATCATGAATCATCTCTCACAACTTTTTCAATAAAACCCATTTCAAAATTCTTCTAACATCTCTACCCCAACTATCATAAGAACGTTAACCACTTTCCACATCACTTTCTCTATGTTCAACCACTATTTCTCTTTTATCCATATCATTATTTATCTCTTCTATATCATTAATACTTTATCTATTTACTACTAATACAAAATTTAGATATAAATTTGGCTAGCGATTAGCTATAATATATAATTAAAATTAAAATTTTGACTTGAACAATATCAAGGCATAATGAAAAAGCACTCTATAATCTATTAATTATAACACAAAACTTAAATATAAAATTCATATTTTCAAATTATGTAAAGTATGTAATGAGTAAAAAGGATTATTAAATCTATTATTTTGACTGAAAATATATCACGGTGCCAAAAAAAAAGAATCTACTAGAAATTAATAATATTTAATATACTAAAAGTGTAAAACTAAACTAATAAATATATTTTATACAAATGGAAAAGATAAAAGATGTTAGATAAGTTCAGGCTTAACGTAAGACATTTGCTCATATTTCATGATTTCGTAGATAATTTGTTGGTTTGTATGGGTTATTTTAATTTATATTAGAAAATGTATTTTAAATAAATTAAAAACGCAATAAATTTTGAAATAGGCATCCGAAAGTTAAGGTATGAAACCACGAAAGATTAGTACGGAGTAGTAACTAATATTTAGTCTAAAACATATATTTCTTTAACAGCAAGACCAACAGTTTTGGTATAAAGAAGATTTCCATCAATTATAGAGATTTTGAGCACTTTTTTCATTCCAACAGATTCTCTATACCCATCTCTAAAGTAGAGATTTTCATGAAAGATAGAATTGAATCGCTATATATGCAGAAAAAGAGAAATAATTTGGAGAACGCAATTTCCGCCACTTTCATTTAATATAAAGTCTTGGGTGAGACCGTCCTACCATAAGCTTATGGTAGGACGAATGATAGTTCATGTGTTTAATAGATTTGTTCATGTGTTTCACAGTTTTGTTCACGTGTTTCACAGTTTTGTTTGTTCTAAACTGGGTTCATGTGTTTGACAGATTTGTTCTTGTGTTTCACAATTTTGTTTGTTATAATCTGTAACAATATGTAAATGAATTAACAAAGCTGTGAAACACATGAACAAATCCATTAAACACATGAACTATCATTCGTCCTACCATAAACTTATGGTAGGACGGTCTCACCCAAGACCTTCTCTTTATTTAATTTAACTGTTTTTTATAATATTTACGTCAAAGATTTCAAATTTTTAACTGCTCTCAATTTTTTGAATCTCGTCCACCCATCTGAAAATAACTCCGGTGTAAAACTGTCCATAGATTCAATTTTCATGACCTTCTGGATCGAGTCTTGATCAAAACCAAACTATATACTGAGTTGAAAATCCCACCTAAATATATAGGAATTAGGAACTGAAAGGAGACGGCAATTACAGAAGAAAAAGAGTCCGGCAACTTTTACAGTTTTACTGCCGTAGGTTTAGGAGAGAAAGTTCGGGGAAAAAAGTAAAATTGTGTTAATTACTAATAATAGAATCTCTAAAATAGAAAAACTGTTGGATTGAAACGAAAAAAATTATAAAGAATATTAAGTTTCCTTCTCTATTTTAGAAAAAAATTTAGAGAACCTGTTTTACTTGCTCTAAACAAGGCAAAACCGTGAAAATGCTAAACATTTCTAAATACAGAAAATGGGACATGGAATGGTTGTGGACCCAAAATATGCCACGTTTGGAGGTTTTATCTTTCTTGCATCGGCTGTCCCTTGTGGCTGTGTGTCAATTTCCTCTTTTTATTTCCTGGTTTTAAGGAAGGCATGTGAAGAATTCGGAGAATTATATTTCTCCCCCGGGGGCTGCCACCCCCCACGTGTCAAGCCCACATTCATCTTCTTTTTTCTTTGTTTTTTTTTTTTTTTTGTACTCTTTCAACTTAGATGTTAAATTTTACATAAAGTCAATTAAGGATTAACTACTAAGTATTACTTAAACTCAATTTTGTTTGTCAGTATTGATAATGGAGAAAGACTTGTCTTTTAAATAGTTAAACTTAATTTAAGCCATGTTTAGCTATTTGGTAAAGTTTAATTTTTGCTGAACTGAACTGAACTGATGTGAAAAATTAATGTACTGAAAAAATAATCAGCATGACTGAATTTCATTAAATTGCATTGAACTGAACTGAACTAGACTGAACTGGACTGAACTGAACTAATAAGCCCTATGAAACAGGGCCTTAGTATATTTTCGTTGAACAATGAGGTTTTTCTTTTAATTAAGTTAAAATTTTAATAGCCACAACAACATTTTTGGAACTTTCAAGCAATACCTGATTTAGTATAAGGACATGCTTCAGGAAATATTACATCGCTTATTTGACAAATACACACTTCAAACTGAGCGTAAATCACCTGTTACCTTGAATTTTTAAGGGTCGGACTTGTGTTTAAAATAATTTTCAACCTATTAAGGACATTCGTAAAATTTTAACTCAATACTATTTCATAATATAGTATAAATAGTGCTCGTGCAAATTTCTGAATTTTTCGGAGGTGCAGAAGTAGGTGGTGTAGAACAAATCAGTGGTGTTTACTAGTAGTGTTTACAAGTAACGATACAAAGTTTCAAGAGATTAACACATTGACCCTTTAGTGTTGTAATTCGAATGAAAATTTGATGGTGTTAAAGTACAATATTAGTTGTTAGGATTTTTGTTAGAAATTTCTTCAAGTGGATTTCAATTTCGGCATTTATACAAACTTTTTACTTTATTCACCTACGTCCCTCCAAGAATGTTGGAAGCGTCGAATTTCAAAGTTTAGTAGTTCGAAACTTAATTGAAGGCTCGCGAAATGTGAAATTATCATTTTAAGGTTTTTTGGGTCAACGTGGGTGGTAGAAAAAATATTTACATATGTTGCCCGAAAGTTCCAAAAATGTTGTTGTGACCATTAAATTTTTTTAAAAAAGAGTTTTCACTCAAATTTAACCAAATCATACCTGATTTAGTACAAGCACATGCTTCAGGAAATATTACATCACTTATTTGACAAACACACACTTCAAATTGAGTGTAAATCACCCATTACCTTGAATTTTTAAGGGTCGGACTTGTATTTTAAATAAGATTCAACGTATTAGGACATTCGTGAAATTTTAACTCAATATTATTTCCTAATATAGTATAAATAGTGCTCGTGCAAATTTTTGAATTTTTCCGAAATGCTAAAATAGGTGGTGTAGTATAGAATTAACATGCTACTTTCCTTCGACCTTTATATCTTAACCACTAATAACTATTAAATACTAGTATAGATTTATAATGTATCTATTTCATTTATTTTAGATTTATAATACTATTAAATTTCATTTTTGTATTAGTGTTAGTTAGTACCCTACTGTTTTTTATTTTAAAATCCATGTTTGCTTTAATTTTAAAAATTAATTATTATTGAAATGGGTCCCATGTCCTTGAGAGATCAGCTGGGAGAGCAAAGGTCACGTGTGTGGGGGGGCTGGCCGCCGGGGTAGATTTAACCGCGTCCGAAGAATTCGCCCATAGTTGGAGATAAATCAATATGAATCAGTTTCTTTTATTAAAAAACCATTGTGAGAAGCTGGCCTTAGTAGATGCTCTTAGGTCGTCAGAATTGGCATCAGTAGTAGTGCTGGTCGGGAAAATAGAAACGTGGTGGAGATGGTAGGGTAGGAGGTTGGAGAAGACACTGTATTAAGGATTTGAAAAGAAAATAGAAAAACACTCGCCAAAAACGCTAAACGGAGCCAATTTTTGAGTTAACGTCCAACCGTGTAAAAGTGACTAGAAATTTAAGTTTTTGAAAGAACGATGACTAAAAATTAAATGTTCAAAGAATGGTGACTAAAACTAATATTTCAGCAAAGAATGGTGATCAAAATTTTTTTTTTAAAAAAATCAGCATAACTGAATTAACCTGAATTTCATCAAATTGTATTTTCAATTAACTGAACTCTACTGATCTCCAGGGCCGTCCCTGAGATTTCAGAGGCCCTGTTCAGAAAAAAAATGAGACCCCTAAATATATAAATATAAAATGTAATGTAGTATTACAAATTTTCCAAACAAATTTAATAGTTAATAAAATAAAATAGTAATAACTAATTAGGGAGAATATTGATGAAATTGAATGTAGAAATCTTGTAAATTGAAACAAATATGGAAGAATTTGGTTGGAAAAATAAATTATAAATACAAAGAATAAGGAGAAGATCTGTAGATTTGATTTCTAATGGGATAGGAAAAGATTTGAATTTTGAAAGGTAAGAATTTAATTTTCTTAAAAAAGGTAAATAATTATATTTAATACCTAATAATAAAATTTTGGGGCCCCAAAAATTTTGGGGCCCTGTTCATATGAACCGGTTGTACACCCTCAAGGCCGGCCCTGCTGATCTCCTCCGGCAAACATGGCCTTAGCCGTTATCACTCCTTTTCCCGTTCTTCTCCTTTTCTTCATCCTCATGTATCATTTTTTCCCGCTTCTCTCCTTCCTCACTGCTTCCTTTATTCTCCATGACCACGTACGGCATCGCTTTTCGATTCCGGTTCCACCAGAAACGAATCTCTGTCAATGTCCGAATGCGAAAAAAAATGAGCCTACTCTTCCTTGGAGAAGAGAGATGAGACTGCATTGTTTTCCCAGAACAAATCTTGATTTCAAATTCACGGCTTGGATCACATCTCCTTCATCCTCAACATCCCAGCATTTTCCCTCTCATAGTAAAGGTCATTCTGCAGAATCTGGTCTATTGCATTACACCGAAATAAGAAATGTTTGAACAAATTTAGACAGCAGATTTAAAATAAAATAAAATTACACTGGAATACATAGAAAATTACTGTAAATAAGTTGCAATAAATGTTTAAATAAAACGAGAGGAAATTACAACAGAAAGCATCTCCAAACTGCAGCTTGCCAGTTATCTTAGAATGAAGGAAATATCCAGAATGGTGGACAAATGGCGCTGAGGGATTCCTCTTCGACCACCCGTTCAATGCTGCCATCTTCAAAGTTATAGATTCCCATGTTTCTACCACCCCTGCCATCCCCATCTCTTATACGTTTATTGCAGTCTTCGTCTTCGTCGGGTATCAAACTGTATGCGTCCATGCGGTCACCCCTGCCATCCCCATCTTCTTCAAAGTTATTGAACTCTTCGTCTTCGTCGAAGTCTTCATCTTCGGCAAAGTCGTCTGAGTTGAAGTTTTCGGGAAACCAACGGTATGAGTCCATGCAGTCGTCTGTGAAATAGATGCAATTAGGCTTGATTACACCTGGAAAATCCTCTGCAGCAACACAGACAGGAGCATTCTCGCCCAGAAATATTGCATCTTTCCCTATACCATCGACACTCTCACATTCCCTTTTTATTACATCTATTCTCAGCACTTTAAACTGAGTTTGAAGCTGAGTATCATGATATTCATGCTCACTAACTTTATGACGAAAAATCAGAAGTAGGTCGCCTGAAGATGATTCCACAATGTATGGCCTCGTGTAGTATAAATTCCACAATTTACAATAATGAATATCATTAAGCTGTAGTATGGATTCGGATTTGGTAAAATCACTAGCAGAGGGATCCCTGACACGCAACCTCCAGCTGTAGTCAATATCATACATTCTTCCTTTATAACAACCAATATTGTAGAATAGGCATCTGGGAAGAGGGGAATCCACCGCCCTCAAATTCGTCACTCCTGGTCCTGGGCTCCAGTATCCTATCCCAGAGTTGGCTGTCAGCAGCATCACAACAAAGTCTGAAGTGCGAGATGGATCCGCTGACAGAGTCGCCCGTGTTATAAACATATAATCCAGAGGCATGCGACAGTATCCCGGTAAAGTGGTGAAATTTGGGAGCTCGATTGTGGCACCAGTAAAAGGTTTGACCAAATTAATCTCCCCGCCTTGAACTGCAACTGTTAGAACCCAACCAAATCCTGCATCCATGCATCTCTTGTTCTTAAACCACGGAAACGACACTGTTTTCCAAACCGTCTTCCGGGATAAACTGTAGAGTTGGCGGTCATCGCTGCCGCCGTCTTTCTCAGCCAGAACGAGAAAAGGAATCTTACTTAAACCCTTAAACCTAATATTAAAAGCATCCTTAGTGGCGGCAGCTCGCCACGGTGTGCAAACCTCTCTAAATGCCCTGAAATCCTCCATAAACGGCAAGCGAATGGCGATCTCAAACAACAGTTCGGGAATCATCCCCGGCCAATGGGGGCCACACTCCAGATCCCCAACATTATTACTCTCTACTATGAGCTTCGAGGACGTGTCCCCGATATTATTCTGTATAATCAACGGGTTCATGTCCCCGATGTTATTCAATCTTATTTGGAGGGGAAAAAGAAAATACAGAAATTTGGGAATGGAATCAATGACCATATATAAGAAATCAGAGGTTTATCCTTACCGGTTTGGGATTTGATTTGATCCATTCCTATTATAATCCATCGGATTTGATTCGTAAAACTTCCTAAACCTATAACTCAGATTGGGTTCTCCCATACCTGTTTGGCCATTTCTATAGAGGGGATTTCAACAACTCGCGATGGACCGGGTTGAACCATGAGTTTTGATGTGTATAGATGTATTTTGGTATTTGCACCCTAAGGCCCTGTTTGAGCTTATTTCCACCATGTACTGAACTGAATTGAACTGAACTGAACTGAAGTAAAAATGATGTATTGAAAAATGGAATCAACATAACTGAATTAACCTGAATTTCATCAGTTACATTTTCACTGAACTGAACTGAACTGAATTGAACTGATCTACAGATAAGCTCTGGCAAACAGGGCCTAAATTACGAATACATACACTAATATAATTGTAATAATCAAGATTTTTTAAATTTGGAAAACATCATCACGAGGAAATGTTGTTTTGAATCAATACAATTCATATCAGACATGTAGTATCAAAATAGTAATACAATATGTTTAAACTAAAAATACAAGTTGCAAATAGCAGTAAGTTTTTTTTTTTTGAGGTTACCATATTTTAACCTTTTTATTCTATATCATGATTTTATTTGAAAGCTCTATACTAACAAAAATAGATTTTTCCTTGTCACTCCATGAAATAAATTCACCATTAATGCCCTGTTAACTAGAGCTTATTTCTTGATGTACTGAACTGAACTGAACTGAACTGAATTTCACTGAACTAAACTGAACTGAATTGAACTGAACTGAACTGAACTGATCTACAGATAAGCTCAGGTAAACAGGGCCTAAATAATAATCGAATGAATTGCTTTTCATGAGGGCATCTTGGGTAATTACATTCTCTAATTAGCTACATTTCTATAACCATTAAAATTTTGAATAATCAAATTAGAAAATCTATACAAAATGAATTAGAATGAAATTATGGCTTATTAGAATCATCATTAAATCTATTTTTGATGACAAGTTAGAATCATCAAAATGGAATTACCTTTTACTAGTTTTAGAATAATCAAATTAGATTTTTAATGTAACTATTGTGAATTTAAATTTTTACGGTTATACAAATAATTTATGAATTGTACCTGAAAAATGCATTAAATATTAAATTCGTTTTGACTTTCATATTTTTTAGGACAAATTTTGAAAAATAAAATATTTTTTTCTTTACATAAATAGAAAATTCGAGTAGTCAAGCCCAAAATTAGGGCATGACCTACATAAAATAAAGTTTGATGGCATGATAAGAAGAAAACTAATTTTGTAAAAAAGATGAACACAAACTCTAAATAAAACTCATGCTACCTAAATCGTACTTTACAAAACTGAAGGAGTATATGTAATCTTTGGTATCTCGAAGGAATATACTTACTTATTGTAATCTACTATGTTATTGAAATGACTTTGGCCCTGTTTACCAGAGCTTATCTGTAGATCAGTTCAGTTCAGTTCAATTCAGTTCAGTTTAGTTCAGTGAAATTCAATTCAGTTCAATTCAGTTTAGTTCAGTTCAGTTCAGTTCAGTTCAATTCAGTTTAGTTCAGTTCAATTCAGTGTAGTTCAATTCAGTTTAGTTCAGTTCAGTTCAGTACATGGTGGAAATAAACTCTAGCAAACAGGGCCTTTATCACACTCTATAAATTGGTAATATTTACCAAAACTTAACTGAGAGTATTTTTATACATTCATACAATATTCTAAATTGCATGAATAAAATACTGAACTATATTTAACATGACCCTTTTTAAAACCCTTTCTTTTGTAATAGTAGTTCGAAATATGGAGCCTACTGCCTACAAGTCCAAAAATCCATCCCAAATCCGTTATCTAGAGCTGTTTTTTTGCACCATTATCAACCATGTTATTGACGATTGCGGTTTCATCACTCATCAAACGGGATTTTGAATAATTACCTGACAACAAACATTATTTATTGTGTTGTTTACATCTTATCATAAATAGAAGAGAACACACTACATAGTACGTACAGTTATTTTAGCAAACTATGCAAATAATCAGCTTATTCCTGTACAATTTTCTTCCAGAACCAGTGCTCTCTCCATATTTGATCCATCTTCTCCATAGGAACGTTCTTGGTCTCAGGCAGCAAGAAATGCACAAATACAGTCATAATCGCAACCCATCCCCCGAAAAAGAAGAAGAGCCCCGATTTGAAGTGGCAGAGCATAGCCAAAAACGTCTGTGCAATCAGAAAAGTGAAGAAAAATCCAACCGCCACAGTCACACTTTGTGCTGCAGACCTCACTTCTAGAGGAAAGATCTCACTAGTAACCAGCCATCCCAGAGGACCCCATGAAAATGCGAAACCGGCAACGTAAATGCAGATTAAGACCAGGATCAGGTAGCTGTACGTCGTGCTCAGGCCACCGTGATCCCCCAGCTTAGCCGCCATGATTGCTCCGATCATCATCTGTGAAACAAACATCTGGATACCTCCTATGTTGAACAGGGTTTTTCGACCGAGTTTGTCCACTACCAGGAGTGACAGGAAGGTCAGGCTTGTGCCTACCAGCCCGGTGACCACTGCTGACATCAGGGACGCGCTCTCGCCTAAACCAATTGTGCGAAACAGAACCGGGGCATAGAACGAGATGACGTTGATTCCGGTTACCTGCTGGAAGAAAGGGATCATGATTGACATTACCAGTTGAGGCCTGTATCTCCTGTGCAGAAGATTCTTGAAAGGGTGTTTCACTGTTCTTGAAATTTCACTTGCTTTGATCAGATCATCTAGCTCTGCCTGGACATTGGTGGTGCCCCGGATTCTTTGCAACATCTTCTCAGCCTGAGCATGGTCCTTTTCATGCTGAATCAGACTGTTGGGAGTTTCTGGGAGGAAAAGTGCCCCAAAAGTGAGGATTCCAGCAGGTAATGCAGCCATGGCAAGCGATATCCGCCATCCCCATCCTCCTTTGATCTTTTCAGTGCCATAGTTGATGAGGTTTGCTCCCAAAACCCCGATGCCAACACAGAACTGGAACCCGATGTTGAAAGCTCCTCTTCTCTGGGGTGGTGCCATTTCCGAGAGATACAAAGGGACAGACTACAATGGAAACAAAAGCAAAAGTGTAAAAAAGATGAACAAAAACTAGTCATTTATATTTACTGAGAGGTAAGTTATCATGTTTTACCTGATTGGCGAAACCGACCCCCAAGCCAAGCAAAACACGGCCGAATATCAGCATGTAGACATTATAAGCAGCACCCCCGAGTGCAGCGCCGGTGAGGAAGGCGGCCCCACCAATCAGGATGGATGGCCTGCGGCCAAAAGTCCTGGTGACCGGTGAAGCGACGAAAGAAGCAATGAGGCCGGCAACATAGAGTGAGGAAGTGAAGGATGTCAAGAGTTGGCTGTCAAACTTGCAGTAGTTGCTAACCTTGGAGTCGTGTTTCATTTTCTCGTACACATCCGGAAAGAATTTCCTCAAGAATGGCTCCATCGACGTAACTCCACCTGAACAGAAACAACGTCAATCTAAACTCTCCAAAGGCTAAAATGATAATGAAAGCTGATTGTACCGGATATTCCAATGTCGTAGCCGAAGATGATCCCTCCGGTAGCAGCCACCATGGATGACAGAACCACAAACCAGGTAATCCTGCCATTGTAGGTCCCTGACTCAGCTGTCATGGCTTCACTTCACAAGTTTGCAGATCAGAGAGAGGAGCTTTATTAGTCCAACCTGGCAACTGAAGAAGACAAATAGTACTAAGTTTTGAATTATCCACTGGATTGTGATGTTTCCTTCTTTCTTGGACCATTGAAAATTAGAAACTAGCACATGTGGAGAATTTTGGACTGCAAAAGAGAACCATATTCTTGACTAGATGAAAGGTTCTGCCCAATTTGCCTTTCCTAGTCGAACAACTCAATTGTGATATGGAAAATTGCCAAAGACAGTACAAGTAACATCAGTTTGAGGCAAAACCAGAAATGGATGCAACAACAAGCACTGGATTCTTTCATTTGATGACACTTCATTTTCACATTGCATCTCAGTTTTGCTAAAAATAAAAATAAAACTCCATATTGTGTAAACTGGGATGAAAATCATTATTCTCATCAAATCTCATCCATATTTTTGACTGGAAAATTCAGTTCTTCGCCTACAGCAACTACGAATCTCTTCCAATACCAATGCTCTCTCCAGACCTTCTCCATCCTTTCAATGGGGACATTTTTGGTCTCAGGCAGAAGTAAATACACAAACACAGTCATCAATGTCACCCACCCTCCAAAGAAGAAGAAAATTCCAGCCTTAAAGTGGCACAGCATGGCAAGAAAGCTCTGAGCTCCAAGAAACACAAACAGAAAATCCACTGCAACCCGGATGCTTTGTGCTGCAGATCTTATCTCCATGGGAAAAATCTCACTGGGAACAAGCCACCCCAGGGGCCCCCATGATAACCCGAACCCGCCAACGTAGGTGCATATTAGGATCAAAAGAGAATATGCATATCCACTGCTCAACCCTCCATGATCCCCTAGCTTTACTGCCATGATTACACCGATAAGAAGCTGAGAAGCCAACATAAGAGCACCTCCAACAAAGAACAAAACCTTTCTTCCAACTTTGTCTACTATCAACAATGTAATGATGATCGCGCAGCTACCCACAGCGCGAATTACCACTGCAGACATGAGTGATGCACTTTCACCCAGGCCTATAGCTCTGAAGAGAACTGGAGCATAGAAGGTAATAACATTTATTCCAGTTACCTGCATGAAAAAAGGCAGTGCCATCGACATTACAAACTGAGGCCGATAATTCCTTCTTAAAATGGTCTTAAACGGGTTTTTGATAGTTCTTGAAGTATTGCTTGCCTTCACAAGGTCATCAAGCTCAGCCTGAACATCATCAACACCACGAACTTGCTGCAGCAACCTCCTGGCTTTATCATGATCTTTGCCACGCTGAATCAGACTGTTTGGTGTCTCGGGAAGAAGGAAGAAAGACCCCAGAGTAAGAACCGTGGCTGGGGCTGCAGCCATTGCTAAAGACACTCGCCATCCCCAACCACCTTTGATCTTTTGAGTGCCGTAGTTTATGAGGTTAGCGAGTAAAATACCTAATTGAATGCACAACTCGAATCCGTTAGTAAACGCTCCTCGGTAGTTTGCTGGTGCCATTTCTGAAATGTACAAAGGGACTGACTGCAAAACAGAAATCCACATCATCGACTACTATTTGGGATGCATTTTAAGCATAGCAGACGATAAATTGTCCTTACCTGGTTAGTAAAACCAATTCCAACACCTAGAAAAACTCGACTAGCGATTAGCATGAACACGTTTTCTGCTGCACCGCCTACAGCAGATCCAATAAGAAATGCAATGCCACCAACAAGGATGGATGTCTTGCGACCATAAGCCCGAGTAACAGGGGAAGCACAAAAAGAGGCAAAAAGGGCAGCTATGTAGAGTGATGAGGAGAAAGAGGTGAGCAACTGACTATCGAATTTGCAGTAATTGCTGGTCTTAGTATCTCCTTTCATTTTATCATACACGTTTGGGAAGAATTTCTTCAAAAAGTGATCCATTGAAGTCACCCCACCTTTACAAATCACAACATATATTCTATCATCGATTCATCATAAGCATTAATGATCCACAACTTATAATAAAAACATCCAATCCAAAAAGGAGATATTTTTATGAAACAATATCCAAAAAAAAAACGGGAAATTGAAACTGGGATTCTAACCTGAAACTCCGAGGTCGTAGCCAAAAATAAGTCCACCGGTAGCAGCAACAGCACAAGACAAGACGACAAACCAGGTGATTTTGGCGTTGTATTGCCCACTTTCCCTTGGGCCCATCCCAGCCATTCGAAGTACGAACAGTATTGAAGTTTTAGAGATGAAACCCAGAAAGAAGCTCCTCCGATTAAACGGTGATTATCATCAAAACATAAAGATTCGTATTTTGCAGAGATTTAGTCAATCTCTGACTCTGAGCGCGCAATTTGAAACATGACACGTGGCTTTAGGGCTGCAACTTTAACAAGTGAACAATTAATACAGCCGTGCTTAATTTTTTTGGCTGTTGGTAATGCCCGAGTAAATATTAGCTTCCAGAGCATATTTTAATATTCATTCCCAATTTACCCTTACTTCATGTTCCAGCCTAGATTCTGGCCACCGCGCTCACCTTTGCCGCCACCTGCTCCCCAGCCTTCCCTCGATATCATTCAGCACCGAAACCGCGCCTAGCCACACCAGCCACCCGCCGCCGCCTGCTTCCCTAAACTAAAGCTCCGCGATCCACTCCCGGTTCCGCCACCACCATTCAAATCGTTCCGCCTGACTCAACCAGCTCGCTGCTAGCGCCGAAATCAGTCACAACTCACCGCTCCCCACCCTAGACCAGCTCCTGAAGGCTCATCTGAAGCAGAACTGAATGTTGCGGTTCCCTTGCTCAGGAAAAGCGTTGTCTCGGCTTCCAAGTCACTGGAAAAGACTCTGAATGGTAATGTTTCTGTAACTTTGAATAATGTTTCTCCCGTAGCAAGGAAAAATAGTAATGTTACTGGTACTTTGAATGGTCCAGTTCCTGTGCCTAGGAAAAACACTTCCTTGCCATCGAAGTCAGTGTAAGAAAGTGGAAATCATGTGAACAATGATCGTGTAGATGAAGAAATTCTCCAAGAGGGTTCATAATAATCCACACTCAGGGGCGAATCTAGAAATTTTTCTCCGGGGTAACCTCTAGTATAAGGGTAAACTACAAATAAATTTTATAATATAAAATAAATATATTTCAAACTTCGAGTAAATATGCATTTATCAAGTTTCAAGTGTGTACTTTTGTAGAAAAAATTTAATAGGTAGAAATTGGCATTGTTTGACCAAAATATTATTTAACGGCAACTTTGACAATTGATAGCCTTAGTTAAATTTAACTAATTTAAAATTTTGATATTTACAGAACACATGTCAAATAGAATACAAAACTATTATATTACTTCAAATTTATGGTCAAACTAACTCATACATGCAACAAAAAATATGATGAATAATAGGGTAATTTACTGTAGAAGTTAAAGTATTATTGTACATTTCATTTATATTTGTATCATTGTGTATTTTATTGTAGAAGTTAAATTAAGATATAGTTTTTCGAATAAGAAAATAATTAAACAAAATTCACACGTAAAAGTTAATTAGTTAAACAATCCTTACCTTACATGAAATCTAGGACAACGAGACTGTGAGAGAAGATTAGGATATGATAACAAGATTCTTTTTATACTTTTAAGTAAAAGTAAAAATTTAATAATTGGGGTAACCTATTTATATTTATTGGGGTAACCTATTTATTAATATATATATATATATATATATATATATATACCCGTCATTTTTTTTACTCAGGGGTAACCTGGGTTACCCCTGGTTACTAACTGGCTCCGCCAGTGTCCACACTACTCAAACAATGCAATTCCAGAACCACCACCGCTTGCTCGGAAGCGACGCAGCTCATCCCGGCGCCACCTCATCTCTCTCGGATTCCTGTAATAAACTTGGTGTCGGGGATTTTCTCGATGTTTTTCAGCCCTGATTCAGATCAATTTGCACTGAAACCGTTGAAAACGTGTAAAGAAGGGATATTGGAGAGCCGCCTTGGATTTTTGTAGTTAGGGTGTTAACCGACAGTGAATCAATGGTGTTGGAAAAAGGCTTCTGGCATTCGAGACCTGTTCATATGGATTATGTATGTGGATCTTTCTGCTACAACTAAGTTTAGGTTACAGCAAAATTGTGGGCCGAGCTTGCTTTCTCGAAATACCAATCCGATAGCAGAATTTGTCCAATGAGGCTCTTTTTCGCTACCATTTTATTACTCAGGCCTGCTGTTGTTTTGATACAGATTATTGTTTCCAAACCTTGCGGCGTGAGTGATGATGTTGGCTGTGTGTGTTAGGATTATATTATATCTGAGCTCTGTGTTAGGATGATTTTCGCCATTTTTTGAGCACTATGTGTTCTTGTGAACGAGCCGTTCGTGCGGAATCAGCAGATGAAAATGTCAGATAAATGTTTTTTAGTTCAGATAATCTTTTTTCAGTTCAGATGAGTTCAGATAATCTTTTTTCAGTTCAGATGAGTTCAGTTCAGTAAACTTATTTAGTTTTCAGATAAGTTAAGTTCAATAAACTTATTTGTATTTTAGTTCTGTTCAGTTTAAATCACTTCAAAAAATTTATATTGTTTCATGTCAATTCAGTTCAGTTTAAATCATTTCAATATTTTTATATTTTTTCATGTCAATTCAGTTCAGTTATGTTCAATATTGTATATTATAATAATTTAAATAATGCTAAAAATATTTTGTGATATCATGCGTCGTAGACTCTCTTCTTTTGAGCATAATTGTTCATATCAGTTCAATTCCATTCAGTTTAGTTCAGTTTCAATATGATTTGATGAAATTTAGATTAATTTAGTCATACCGATTTTTTTTTCAATACATTAATTTCACTTCAGTTCAGTTCAATTTAGTTCAACAACAATATAATTTGATGCAATGAATTAAGGTTAATTTATTCATACCTTTTTTCAACACATTAATTTTTAATTTGGTTCAGTTCAATTTAGTTTAGTTCAACAAGAAATAAACTCTATCAAACTCTAAGTTATACTCAAATTAATAAATTTCAAATGTTTTGAAAATGTCATATTTATTTCATTTCAGTTGATTTATATATTCCAGTTCAACTTTGTTCTATATATATTCATATTAAATGTATTATGCTACACTTAGATTAATAAATTTCAAATATATTGAAATTGATCATATTTATTTCAATTCAATTCAGTTTTAGTTTATCTACATCAGTGCAACTCAGTTCAGTATATTCTAATATTAAATGTATTATGTTATATTTAGATTAATAAATTTCAAATATGTTGGAAATGATCATATATATTTTAGTTAGTTTCAATTTAGTTCAGTTCAATATATCTATATATTTTAATTCAGCTAAGTTTTTAAGTTCAAATGAGTTCAGCTAGATTTTTTAAAATACAAATGAGTTCAGTTCAGATGAGTTCAGATAAAGTTTTTTTAAGTTTAGATGAGTTCAGATAAAGTTTTTTAAGTTGAGATAAACTTTTTTAAGTTTAGATGAGTTCAGATAAGTTCAAATACCGTGAAGAGAACAGGACCTAAGTTCAGTCTAGTTCAATCATAAAACATAAGCTCAAATAGGGTATGTTTGATAAATACATAAAATGGTGAAACTTATGATTAGATTTGTTAAGATAAAAATTTAGTAATTTTCAACAGTTTACGTGTTTGACAACTTAAAAATAACATTTCAGACATGATTAGATTTGTTAGGATAAGAATCTAGTAATTTTAAATTTCATATATAGTAATCTTTTTGTAAATTACATAATACTAACATTTTAAGGATCACTTTAAAAATTTTACATGATTACATTCTAAGGGTATAAAACTTTCATAATTCCTATTAAGGGTGTGAATTTAATTTTATGTTTAAAGTTATAACTAAGTTACAGTTTTACCCTTTAAATAAAAAATAAAACTTCACTACATGTTCAACTTACTTATTTTATAGTAAAAATACATGTGAAAAATAAATTCAGTTTAGTAAAGTTAAAAATTTTCCGTTCGACAAAAAAAATCAATTTCATTAAAGAAAATTAGCTCAATTTCATAAAGTTAACTTGTGAATTCGATTGAATTCAGATTACTTTAGTTCAAATAAGTTCTTAAATCAAAATTACTTCGACTATATTTCAATACGTATTTTTGTAGATATTTTTAATTTAATTTAGTTTAGTTCAGTTAATTTCAGTTCAAATCAGTCCACAAAAATAATAATTAATTGACTCGTTGAATTTCAGTTTCAAAAATAGACTACTTCAATTTAAATATCAACGAGTAAATTTTTTTGCTTGACTAACTAAACTAAATTGAAACTTAAATATCGTCAACAAAAATAATTTTAAAACAAACTGAATTTAATAAAAACAAGATTTCTTTCACAAATTAGTTCCTATTACTAAAATTTTCTATTATAAGGGTAGAATAGTAATTTAATTTTAATTTTAATCATTAAATTAATTTCACGCCCTAAATAGGAATTATGAAAGTTTTATGCCCATAGTAGGAATTTCAATTCTCATTACGCCCTTTCTGGGAATTTTCCCCTTGTTTTATTTATTTATTAATTCTTTATGCTTTTGAATAAGTGTGAATTTATCCATACATTACAATTTTCTTAGATTTGATCAGTTAAATCTATGATTTGGTTGTTCACATCGATGTTTTGTTCTCGATTTGATTCTAAAGGTTGTGTTTTGTTATTTATGGTTATAATTCTCGATCTGGTTCAGTCGTGATCTTTGTGTTTCTAGGTACTAGCAATTTGAAGATTATGGATCATGTTTTTGGATCAAGTGGTGTTGCGGTTGTAGCAGATCTTTTGATTGGCGAAGTAATTGATGCGGGAGACGCTCATTCCTACTCGTCAAGCGAAGCGGATGTGGTTTTCGCGGTTGAAATATAATATCTCTGAGGACGGTATTACACCTTTTATTGGATCTCTCAAGTTGTAATACTACAAAAACTATTAGTCTGGTCGACATGTAGTTCAGTTATTCTTGTAATAAGCTAGTCGGAATGGATGTCAATTCCACTTATTGTAATCATTTCTGGATGTTTCCCATATCATGAATGAATTTCTTCAAAAGAATAAAAACTTCAGTTTTACAACTTTAAAAAGTATTAGATTAGTTTTAAATATTTGTATAATTTTATAAAATATTTTAATTTAATTATAATGGACGTTCAAATACAAGTACTTTTGGATTTGGGTTAAATGATCTACATTTTATTAAGGTTAAATATCAAGTAAATTATAATATTTAAAGCAAAATAATAAATTATTTATCATAATAATTTTACGCTCTTATTGTATTATCTTTTAATTTTAACCAATCAACTTTAATTTTTAATTAATATTTCTAATTACAGTTTTATTTAAGGTTTATTAAATCATTATGCATATTCAATATTCAACACTTATTTAGTTTTATCAAACAATTACATATATTCAGTATTAAACACTTATTTAAGTTTTATAAAACAATTACATATATTCACCATTCAACGCTTATTTAAAGTTTATTAGTTACACATTTTAAGCAGTAAACATTTATTTAATTTAGAATTCAGATATGAGACACAAGTCTTTGGACTTCAGTTTTTTCAAATAGAGCCTTACTTATCTCGATTACTCGGCTTAGTTCTTGTTAGACAACATGCTAATGCATTGACTACGTGGGAGCAATTAGAAAAGTCTCCTAGACCCACCCATTTTCAATAGTTTTAGATGTTGCCATGTAGATAAAAAAAGTAATTCATGCACTTCGTTGTTTTTGAACCACAGACGAAGGATGATCTGTTAATGATTTACCTCCATTTTCCAAATATATTTTTTCTAAATTCAGATGTGTGTGTCAAATAAAATATAATAATCAAGAAATGCATCTTTGGAGTTTGCACATTGTAATAACTTGAACGCCTTATGAAACCGACACAAATCCTTCCATAACCCTAGATTAAAAGCAACAAATTAAACACCACTTTAAATAACATTAAACCACCCCAAATTAAACTCGAGATAAGTTTTTAAAACGTTACAAGTATGAATTCATCCCTCCAAACAACCATATAAATACCACGCTCCACTCTCCCAATTTCCACATCCAAATACAATTCAATTCCCTACCTTCTTAACAATAACTTACAAGTGAAGAAATGGTTCGACTTTCTTTTGCCGTCTCAGCTATCTTTGTCATTGTATGCATAGCCATTTGGACTCCGGCTCCTTGCTCCGGCAACCTCGTCGTTCCGGGGGCTAGATTGAACTTCTTAGGCTTACCGTGGGGCCTACCATGCCTACAAGCGGTGCTGGGAACTGAAAGATGTGCCGAAGAACTGGTGTCATCGTTTCTAAGCCTCCAACCACAGCTTATTGGACCTCAATGCTGCAAGGCAGCAATCTCTGTAGAAGATGGTTGTTGGCCGAAGATCTTTCCACTGAATCCGTTCTTCCCGCCATTGCTCAAGAGTTTCTGCGCCACTAAAGTCCCTCTCCCACCTTCCCCATAGATTGTTGATTTCCAACTTTCACTAGTTTAGTTAATTAATAATTATGGTAAAATAATAGTTGGATTCATGATTTTCATGTTATGTATAAGCAATCTTAGCCCTAGGCTACCCTGCCTGGGAATATCAAGAGGATCACGCTTAAATGTTAAGAGCTTCAACCAAATGAGAATGAGCAGGGGAGCCTACACGTTATAATTCTTCACTATGATTTGACACACCGAATACAAATTCTCTCTAATCAATGTACATTTCACGAAATAGTTCTTATCAATGTGCAAAAGACAGATTGTTCAGTGTGTAGTCCTCTGGTAGGTCAGGTATATATATTATATCCTTGGGATTCAACCAAATAATCTTGGATTTAAATTGGTACCCGACAGTCAAGACTTCTGACACTAATAACTTCAAAAAGAACACAACATGAAACTTAGAAAATTCAACCAAAAAATAATATCATTTACATCCACTGAACGGCCATAGATTGGCGCTATTCTCATCATGGTTGCAACTCTTTTCAAGAGTTAAATACTCATTAAGAAGCTTTTTGAAGGAGTGGGAGTAATTCACGATTAGATATCAGTCTCTGAACTCATTCTTTGCTGGATTCCCAGCTGACAAAAGATCAAGAAACAAACCCAATTAGAGAGCTAGGTCCAGATACCATTTTCAGAAAAAACTACAAGCAGGTGCAAGGCAATAGATACCTGCTGGTTGAGCTAAGCGACTACTTTTGCCATCTATTTTCCAGAATGTTCAGATATGCCTTGTTCAATGCACTGTAAAGGAGCATACTTGCAATCAGTCAATCATCCTAGATTACATGTAACACATTCTGAAGTAATTAATGCTACGGTATAGGTTGAAAACCAAAAGGAAGGGTCAGAAAAGACCATGTCCAAGATTACTGACAAACCTGAAGGAGATGGTTGTGGAGCCAATCAAGTGTCTGTGGGAATGTTGTTGCTGATACGTTGACAACAGTCAAGCCCTAAGGAAGACAAAAAAAAGAGTGTATCATATACGTTCATACAAATGCACGTCTTCTAACTTATGTTCAATGTTAGAACAATATGCATTATCAGGAATGTGGCTCACCAGCGATGTAAAAGAACAAAGATAATCCTGAATTGTTTTCAAGTTATTCATGAGCTTGTCTTTGTCCTGGATTCCATGCAAAGAGAAGTTATTGGTCACAAATACAAGCACACATACATGAAAGGATATCCAATCTTAAACACCAAAAATATTAATCAACTAAAAGGGCTTCTATCCAAGCAATAGAGTATAAGAAGAATGAAGACCTTGATCTGGTATTTCTCATTATTTGTACGGGTGAAGATCCACTCCTCCAGTAAGGCCTGCATTAAAAGGATAAACTCATAAGTACTAAGTACAGAAAAGTAATCACATACATGAAGGGACGCAGTAAAAAACATGCAGTGTGGGTAGTTCTTTTCCAAAATAATAATAATGGTAATAGTAATTGAGATAATCACAAACCAAAATGCAGCCCACTTTCAGCCAAAATTTACAGCTTGGTGCCTCATTTTCAAAAGGGTCCCTGAATGGTTAGCCAATCTCTGCAGAATTGTCCTTCCAATCAAATTTCACTTTTACAAAAGACACTTCAGTAAAGATTGGGTACCATCTAGGTACTGTTATGAAAATAGGACAAACCATGATTTTAGATTCAAAAGGTGTACTCCGTTGGTGATTCTCTCAATATTAATAATAAACCCTATGATATTCTGGAAAGTAGGCAAAACAACAATAATATGTGCCCTTTATAAAAAAATTATAGGCCAGAATTAACAAAAGTCCTAGCTATTTATCCACTGATTGATAGTGTATCAGGTAAAGTTTCCAGTATGATAAGAGAGATTTCCACACCTTGTGATCAAAGTCAGCCATTTTTACAACTATTGGAATAATTATTGGTTCAGCACCAGATTTATCTTTTTTAATGGAAGAGCCTGCGTTTATTTCTGGGTCTTCTACAGCCTCACCTGCACTAAGGAGAAATACATGCAACCCAAATACATGATTAATTGCTAAGGAATTAATATATCAAAAAACATGTTGAGAAATAACCTTTTTCCCTAGATTTAGCTCCAGCAACATCAAGAGAATGCAGAGTCTCTGTAACCTCTGTCAACTCATTAGTATAGACTTCTTCCCCTGTAGGCTTATTATCAGAGTTGCAATCATTACTTTCCTTATTACTGGTAGGTAGAGTGATGGAATCATTCACAGGTGGTATGATATTCTCGCCACCTTGATCAGAGGTCTTCTTTGACTCTCCACCTTTAGCTTGCGTCTGACTTGGTGACTTGTTCTCATCATCCATAAGGTATATACTCGGATCCAAATGCATTCCCTGTCATTTCTCAATAACTAAGACATTTCGCAACATGCAAGAGAATACAAGTTGGAAACTGAACATGAGAAAGTACTCTTTGCAAGTAGATTACCTCAATGATAATTGGTTTTCCATCTTTCATTGCTTTCCTAAGATCACCAGCCAAGCCTATCATACAGTGTCAATAACTTTAACGGGACATATTTTCTCAAGCAAGGAAATAATACTGGTATGCATTACCTTTCCTAACTATACGGCACTCTCTACAAAATTCAGTTATAAGTTCCTCAGAAGAACTGAAATCTCGTGCCCAAACAGGAGAAGAAGCCAATGGTGCACTGACATGAAGAAAAAGCTATGTAAGTGCTCAAATGGTAGTAGGAAAGTCTAATCGATTCGTGATTTCATCATATCTTATAAACATAATATAACTTGTATATCAGACAAAGAACAGATCCATGTCAATGGTAACATACTCGGTTGATGTACGCAGCAATTCGTAAACCATATCTGTCTGAAACAGTGAAACAAGTAAGAATCAGTAATCAGCTCAATGTAGAAGTAAACCCCTTTTAGGAGATGATAAACCTATATACCTGCAAAACATTAGGCAGGTTTAGCCTTTGTGCGAGTTGGGTAGCAATGGTAGACTTCCCAACAGATGCAGTACCACAGACGAGAATAACAAGAGGTACTCTCTGGTGATGAAATCTAATAAAAAGTCAGAAAGACCAGGGAGTAAACATCATAAGAAGTAAAAAAGGAACGAGTTTAACATTTTCAATTATCCATGATAATTGAAAGAGGTAAATTTTTGCTGTATAGAAAATATATCGCAGCAGTCAAATCAGTTATACATAATACAGTACACAATTTCAAAAACTCATCTATGATCACAAGAAAAGAGAGAAGGAACGTAAAACTAGGAGCTGATTATGAAGTCACCAACCTAGTCATCATTTTATAACGGTTAATATACTCAGCTCCGTATCCACGACGCTCCATGAGCTGCAAACAAAATTGAACAGTGTGAATGAAGATTGAAAAAGTAAACCACATGTCTCTCATCATGTTAACGGGGCAGGACATACCTTAAACAAGTTTGCTTCCAGATCAGACTGAGAGCTGCAGAACAAAACACAGGAGATGGCAAATTTTGAAACAACAATAAGAGAATCTATTCAAACAAAGTAGCCACAGAATCATATTCCATACATACACATCCAAGAGGCTATTGTCTATGAGGAGCTTCTTGAGCTCAAGAGCGATCTTTATAGCCACGTGACTCGGAATCTACAAACAAGCCACAAAAACAACCCGCTGATCATCCAATTGCAGGGAATTGCAATAATGACACTTCCAGAAAAAAGTGTAGAGCAAAGCGAACCTTAGTAACGGTGAGCATTCTGCTGAGCAAAAATCTGGAGAGCACATAATAATGATCCGCATTATCTCCCAACCACACCTTCACCTGCAAACACACAATTGAACAGGATCAGAATCGAGTCGATCGCGATAAAAGCAAGAGAGCATCGCAATGGCTACCTTAACGAAGTCGTATTTGGAGGAGCCGCCTCGACTGGGAACTCGGACAGCCCTAATGTTTGAAGGCCGCTTTGATCCCAGCGTCTCGTCGCCATACTCGTAATCGTCGCCATAATCGTCCCTCTCCTCGTCGCTAGGGCTATCAAAAGCCACGCCTTTGTCTTTCTTCATCGCTAGCAGAAGGAATCGCTGTGTTTTTGATATCCAAGAATTGTGTCGCTAATTTTCTTGTTACCCAACTTTCTGCTGATATTAGCTTTGGAACACTAATGTCACTAATCACTATGCTATTATTGCTGTCCAATCCAAGTGATAAAAGTATGATGCCAAATGTAAGCATTTCGCTGCTTTATATTCAACAATTGATAAGATTGCGTTGTTTTACCGGAATTAAATATTAAAAAAAAGGATTAAAATATAGATGCATTTTTCATTTTGATAGGTTTTAGAATACTTTTGGTGATTATTATAAGGTTGTCCTATTTTCAATTCAATTTATTCTTGCTCACTGAACTTTGAGATACGTCACAAATAGCTAAACAGATGCACCACTAATAATGAGTTAAACTCAACTAAAATGATGTTAAGTAAATTGAATTGCAAAGAATATGATAATTCCATGGTATGATGAAGAAGAGTTGTATATGGTTTATTGCTTTCTTTCTAAGAGTACAAATCGAGACCATCTCTCAGTCTACTACACTTGTGAATCATCATCTTTCTTATCAAAGAAGAAGAGATGTGAGAAAGTTTAACATTTGAGACTACTAATATCAAATCTCTCAGCCTTCCTGAATCCTGTAGTATACAGTAAACTGCCCACAACAAATATAGAAGACGGGATGAACGTTAAGCACCAGGCAGGTTCTTCCAATCAACAGTCTTCTTGAAGAATTTAGCACCTCTTTTCCCCATGCCAGCACCTGCGAGATTTGCTGAAACAAGAGACTTTGTGTCTGGGCTCCATTGCAGATCTTTCAGAGTAGTGAACATATAAGACAGCCCTGGAGAGATCTCACTGTCCTTAATTTTGTTACACCCCATCACTTTAAGGCTCTGCAGCTCCATCCACGACATTATCACCATTTCCAGCCCACTCGTTGTCAGAGCTGGACAACCTTCCAAGCACAACAACTTCACTTTCCTGCAAAACAAGCACCATCTCATTCACCAGGACAATCTCAATAGGAATGTGTGGGATCACCAGTCTGATAAACTAAATTTCTATTATACATGCCATACTATGATGCAATCGGTGTCCTACAATAATCAAGATTCAGGACATGTTTATCTGCAAAGCAAAATTGTAATAACAAGAGGGTATGGTGACATTACCTCAGATTCGATGCAATGATGAACACATCATTGCTCAACCCCCAGCAGTTCGAAAAAACAAGCTCTTTAACTCCAGAACAAACAGCAAACAGTGCCCTCACACTCTGCTTATCCCTCAATTGGCACTTATCAAACTGCAAACTTTCGAGCGTAGGACAACACCCCAAATACTCATGGGGGCCTGGGTTCAAATCTACATTCCTACAAGACAAGAACTTCAATGTCTTCAAATTCTCACAGAAAGACAGAGCTGAAAGCCATCCATCCTCCATCCGGTGATTCCCCAATGTCAGCTCTTCCAGCATTTGGCAACACTGTCCTATGGCTCGAATCCCATCGTAGCTACCCTCACATCCACACAGCTCAAGCTTTACCAACCTCTTGCAGCCTTGAGCTAAGATAGTCAACCCCACATCAGAAACCCGGGAGCTGTAAAACCCGTATAACTCCCCAATCAACCTCAAAATCTGCAGATTCTGAAATGCTGCTATCCCACGAAGAATCTGGTCATTACACTTGTGTAATTCCAGTTCTTGCAATGTATGGCAGTCCTCAGCCACAGTCAGCAGCCCCATTTCACTAGCATTCATCACAGCAAGCCTCCTTAAATTAGGGCAACCACTAGCTAGGTTTCTCAACCCGGAATCAACTTCATCAACAGAAAGCATAAATCTTTGACAATTAAGAGACCCTTTGGGCTCAGCATCGGTATCAACACAAAAAGCAACGAGCTTGTGGGAACACGAGATACCTGAATTCCTCGGAGATATCAAAGAACCTTTTACCAAATCCACATGGACGAGATTTGGGAACCTGCAGAACAAACGACCGGAAACAAGAAAGTCCCAATCGAGAAGCTTCACGGATTTGACGAGGCGGCCCTGGAGATTGAGCCAGCGCTTGGAGACTAGGGCATTGGAGTTCCTCTGCGAGTCGGGGAGCTTGGAGAGGATCTTGAGGAGGATTTCATCAGAAAGGAGGGAGATTCTATCAGAGATCAGTTCTGGGAAATCGAAATCTAGGGTTTTGCGTGACTTTGGGGATGAAATGAGAGAAGGGGTTATAATGGGGGGATGATTCTTGGTTGGGGTTTGGAGGCGCATGGTGAAGAAGACTTTGTTGAGAGCTTTCCGGTTGTTCATCCACAGCCTCAAGGGGGAGGTGCCCTTTGGCTTTGACATCGTTTCGGGCGGCGCCGGCGGCGACATCATGTTTCAGGTTGTTTGTTGCAGCTTCATTAATTTCTCCATAAATGAGATGCGGGATGCAAATATTGGAGCTTGGATCTTGCTTTATTTTTTCTTCGGTTTCTGTAGCCAACGGTCTTATTGGAGTGGGTCAAATCAAAGAATGCAGCGTTCTTTCTGAATTTGAATTTTCATTATCAGAAGAAAAAAAAATTGAAATTAGAGCCTGCTTTTTCCCATTACAGATAAGTGGAGCCCCTTCGACCTGAAATGCTTTGTCACTATTTTCATCAGTATCATCAATAAATACTCCCTCCATCTATATTGCTTGAACAATAGTCACAGTTTTATTACCTATATTACATTATGATATATCGTAAATTTGTTACGTATGAAATTCATATCATTCTTGATCGTCATTGATTTATTTATTTTATGAATATTAAGCACACAATAAATTACAATTAACACTCAAAATGAGGCACTGACATATTTTACAATAATAATTAGAGATTTATTTTAAAATTTTAGCAGAAATGGGTGGAATCTCTTCATTGTTAAACTAAGCTCCCAATGTTGATCTAACTAGCATCTATTTTCATTGTTATAGTATTTTTGTTACAATTGGCAAATGTTAATGTTAATGTTTATGTTTTTTATTTAGGTCCGAAGACCTTATCAAGCAATTTTTGTTCATTTTGCACAATTTCGCTAATTGCAATTGTCGCCTGCATAGTGCTACTTTGTTCATCAACACAAAAATAAAAAAACCATCCACCTGGCCAAAACTAGCTTATGCTTTTATTTCCAATCAAAGTGTTTTAACGTGAAATGTGATCATATGGAAGTTATGCTCAAGAAACAAAATGTGTATCCTAACCACATCTTGTGATATCTCGTGGATATCTAAAGTTGTACTCCATGCTGACCCAAACTACCGCATATTTATCATATAAATACATCATTCTATGGAGCACATAAATACATCATTCTAGCAAAACACAAGTATTGGCCCTTCACCCTCGGGGAGCAGCCATCTGCTGCTTCTTTATCCTCTCATCGCTCTTCACCATGCTGAACATAAGAAAAGAGATCAAATTCAGAAAAATATCACTTCAGCAATCCAGAAAGGCTGCAAATCTAAACTCAAGTTCAAAAATGACAACTGTTTCAGTTTCAATTTGAAACCAAAAGATGTTTAAACTATTCGTTAATCAACTCAAAATACTATGACTTGTACATTGCATGATACCATCCAGGTGTAAAAGGCAATGAATTTCCCAGATCTATAGGGATATACCCATGTATCTCAAATGCAATTTGTTCATAGCAATTGAAAGCTTTTCAGGAAGACATACAACAGAAATACAAGTTAGCCGCCCTTTGTGGGATGATCACTACTTCACTAGTACTTGGACCATATCTTAGTCTCACACTCAATGAGTTTCCAACAGAATGCAAGAAAGGTAAGGATATACGAATTCTATGATTATCAAGTGAATATGATCTTCCATTGCGGAGTAGGTAAATGCTCAAAGTTTACCTTATATCATGAGGAGTGATAAATATCCACTGGGAACCTTGAGCCAGTGCAAAATCCACAAGGGTATCAAGACTGATCTTTCTGCTAACAGCATCCTGTGTTACCAAAAAACAGTGAAAACATTAAAAAATCCTGCCACTCCTCTAGGCTCAAGCAAAGACTATGGCTCACAATTTGGCATACAAAAACTAACGTTAAAAATGAAATGAATGAAATCCCTGATAAGTAGACCTTTAGCATATAGCAATGTAGCTTTCTGGCATAAAATGAAGAGAAATTGGTTGTCCCTAAAAACTCAAAACATCTCAACTCTGTAGAAACCTCAGTAGCAGTTTATGCTAAGCTGAACGCAAATCACCGCAGAAGTGATATCCATTCCCAAACATAACACTCACCATAAATACATCAAATTCATCCATTGCTCGAAATGGAGCTTCAGTCATCTCATGAAGAGCCAGTGCAAAACATAAAGTCGAAAAAGACCGTTCTCCACCTGATTGACAAAGACACTTGCTGGTCAAATAAGTATAAAGATTATTAAAATAAATACTAGGGGTGTTCAAATGAAATAAGATACCATGTTTTAACAACTAAGATTGGTACGAGTTTTGCTAAGATCAGGAGTCACAATGGATTTTACCACACAAGAATAGTAATTGTTCATCTAGCTGTGGTTTGACAAGGGATCATATGCTTTATCCACTTTCCAATAATTCAGTCTATCCACTTTCAACATTGAGCAGATCAGCAGAAGGTATACAATTAGAAAATACAAACAAACATGCAGACAAGTCTTTTAAGTAACTCTTACATAGAGATTCATCAAGTCGTGCTGGGTTTTACTAAAAATATCTCTTCAGAGTCTCTTTGAAGTCTTTCTCTAACTTGTTCAATTTGTTCTAGAGTTCCTTAAGCATATTGGGCATCTAATGTTCTACTGTGTGTATATGTCCATATCCAAGCATCCACAAAAAAATATATAAATGATCATAAAACTTAACCTGGCCTCTTGGTCAAAACCAAAAGTTTGATTGGTCAAAACCAGCAGTTAGAGATCCATGTTAACGTTTGAAGACAATCCTTATAAAAGCCTTTTATTTTAGCTACTACTATTTGCGAAGAACACGTCCATTCGAAATAATGATCATATTTGAACAACAATGTTAGCAACAAGAATATTCACTGCCAATTGAGCCACATCAAACATGGCTAAGAGTATCAAATGTACATGAATGCTTTCTATTCAGACGAATCTAGAATTAGCCATGGAAAAATACATTAAAAGTAAATAAATACCTGAGAGGCCTCTAGTGTCACAAACACTCCTATTTGATGCATCTTGGGGCATTGTCACCTGATTTAGAAGAGGCCAAAAGGATATCAAACAAAAATAATGAATCGAATAAAATGCAGAGCATTTAGGCAATGGTGAATCTACACGTCTCACTGGATTATCAATGAATAACAAATAATTCCACTTGGCACATACTCAAACAATTAGCTTACCTCTATGGAGAGGGTACGCTGATCATAACTAACTGCAACCTTACCACTGATCCCTTTCCTCCCCAGGTGATTATTAAATCTATAGCAAAAATCATTAATCGTGAAGTTAATGCAAACAAAAGAACAAATGAAGGGTGGGGGGAAAGGGAACTAAAGCAGACTCCATACTTCCAAGTCAACTCGCGCCTAGCATAGGTTGCATTCCGTTGAAATTTTGAATGACGTGACGCTAGGGCCTTTTGGCATGCCTGAAATAATCAATAAGAGTTAATAGGTGTAATTATTGAAACTGGATACTGAAACTGCAGAAAAGGTAGGTGGCTAAAATTTAAATAACTCGGCACACTCACAAATCTAACTATAAGAAATGGAAAACAAAGCCTTTACTTGACAGCTTCCCAACTAATGTAAAAAAAAAAAGGCTCACCATTGCAAAAAGATCCACCAACTCACAATGCTAACTATCTTACATTTAGAAGAAAACAGGTGTACAGTCGGTCTTGCTTGTGTACTTTGTTCTAAATTTCATCACCGTATCTGGTTAAGGGCCCATGGATTTTCATATTACATAATGGCCTTAACATATAGCTTATTTCATTTGAAATCAACAACCTCTAATATTTTCTTCTCTATTGCTTTTGCATGCTGTGTAGTCTGCTCTATATCTAGAAGTTGGTGAAAAAGGGTTACTAATCTTTTTAGCAAGAAATACTAAATCCTGACATACAGTCAAAAGACTGTAATTGTATTATGTAGGGGAAATTCCTAGCACATATTCTAGATATAGCCAACCAGATCTGATATGAAGGGAAACAAAAAGGTTATGACTTCTTACATTCAACTTATCTTGAAAGGATTTGAAAGTTTGCTCCTTTTTCAAAATTTTACGCCGTTTCTTCCCAAATAGCATTCTCAGATCATCGATGGACTCCTGAAATCTGCTTGTGGAGAATTGCAAACAATTAATGGCATCAGACACTTTAATACATAAAATAGACAACAGTTTGTTACCTCTGGCTCTCACGCTGAAGTCTTTGATTTAGCCTAGTTAATCGAGCACTAAGCTGCTCAGGATTGCTCTCACTACAGCCTCCCAATGCTTCAATTTCGCTCTCTGGACAAATAATTGAAGCTTTCCTGCATCTCTCCTGCAGCATTCAAAAGAAGTTTAAGATAACACCTCAGTTAACAGTTTAAAATGGCCCAAAAAGAAATAGGCTTGTATTCCCCCATACTGGCCACAAGAATACCACCAGTAATAGACTAGTCTTAGTGAATAATAAATCTTTTGTGTACGCGTGTAAATAGAGCTAATCAATGAAAGGATCCTCTGAAACATCATGATAATAAGTGGTCTCGAGATTTAGCTCAAAATTTCTTCTTCCTTTTGACATGAACAGTAGTGGATGGACCACATAATTGTACTAGTATTATTTTTTGAACAAATGCTAAAATTATTGAATACATTCTGTTTCATTAAAGTGGAAAAAACTCATTCAAAGAGGGGAGTGAATGACAGAAACATAACTCTGATTTCATATCGCATTATAGCTTAATTGTTTATACTAGTTTACTGTGCCCTACAAATATGTTCAGAATACCTCATGGTCACGCTGGAGCTGAATGTATTGTGCCTTTAATGCTTCTAATGCAGGAAGGACTTTTTTGTGCATCACTTCCTCATAGTGTATCTTTTTCTGAATGCAGTACAACAATTAATATTAGAGAAGTCAGACATACAAGCTCAAGAAGACAGCCAGAAAAGGAGAATACCCTATCTTCTTCATTCAGCTCTTTTTCAATCAATGTAAGCTCACGCTCAGCTTCAGTATAAGCTTCAATCTCAACTTTCGTAGATTCTAATTTATTACAAAATAAAATAAAAAGTTGAGTAACCAGACAAGTTCTAAAAAACTGCAAAACAGTCATACCACGAAAATTGTCAAGTCTACTCTTCAGCCTAGAAGCTTTCTGTCCTGCTTCATCCATTCTTATCTGCAGCTCTTCAAGCTCAAGCTCCCTCTCCTTTATCTCAGCTTGGATGTTCTGCTCGTGTATCAAGGCATAAACCATCACATAAAATTAATAAGTGGAAGACAATTTTTGAAACTTCCAAAAGGTAAATATTAATGACATAATAAACATAGGCTTGGAGACGAACAGAAATATCTTGAAGAAGCTCCTCAATTGTGGATGTAGGAGCTGGGTTAGCATTTGAAGCTAATGAACTCTTTGTATCTTGCAACTCCAATTCCTTGGACTTCACACGTGCATATGCCTCTGAGCAGATTTTCTGATAACCACAGAGGAATATAATGTTCATTGCATATACTTCTACTCAGTATTAATTTCAGGTCAAAATCAACAAGCTACTGACATTTGCAGAACTATACCACAACAAAAGCTGAACTGATTTGAGAAGAAATCCAATTTGGCATGAAAAAATAGTTCAATATTCATTTTCCAAGAATCCACCGTAAAGAAAATTTGATTCAAGTTAGTTTGATCGTTTCAAATTGCAAAGATGACTTCTACAGGCATTGGGCACATCTGTTTGAACAGCTCATCAAAATTATAATTCTTTAACAGAAACTTACTCAATCAAAACGACAGCAATTTTAGAGCTTCTCATATGAAAGGTTAACAAGAAGGGTACACATCAAATGGGATGCAACTGGCTGAAAACTAATTAGACTTATAAATACACTGACGATAAAGTAGAAGACAGTCACCTTTGCTCTCGTAATGTTGAAATCAAGAAATTGATACTCTTCCTGCTTCTTTCTTTTCATACTCAGTAAGTCCTGAGCTTGATGCTTAGCATGGGCAGCCTCCACTTCGAGGTTTTTAATCTGATTATCATAAGAACAAGATAGGCGACAAGCTCTTATATACCCATATGGGGGAAGTATGGTCTCAGTGTTACCACGCTTAAACCTGCAATGTCAACATAATAATAAAAGTCATCCTCGCCAATCTCAAATCACAAACATGAAACAGTACAAGAACAAAAGGAAAGAGTCTAAAGTTAGAACAGTATCACATGCAAACAAGATTAGTACCAAAAGTATCTATCTGATAAAAAGAACACACTTATGTATATTCCAGGTCAGTAGAGTACACATAAAAAGCCTGCTGACCTGAGTCAAGATAGCTTATCAAACGAATAAAATTAAGAGAGAGCAAAAAAAGTGGAGGGAGGATGAGATAGAAGATAGAGTGATACTTAATTTTACAACAATGGTACATTTAAAAAGTCTGGTTAAATAGTAGAAATTTGCCAAAAAGAGAAATAAAAACAAGTTCAACTAAGTGGGGCATAACAAATTAACAATAATGCAAGTAAGACAATCTTTGTTGCAGTAACACAAATAAGACAATTGTAAGGAACCTTGGCAGTAAATAAGCTTTGGAATTATCTTTCACAAGTTTATCTTTCTTATACTAAATAACATTGATGAAAGGCAAATTCCCAGTGCATGCATGAAGATATTAAACTAGTCATGTAACTAGAGCATACAGTAAAAACACACCCTGACAAAAGGCTCCAGTTTAACATAAAGAAATATGAACCAGATAATTTGTAAATACAATAGCGAAAACTACATGCATTTACCCAAGATGCACTGAGTTTTCTGAATTACCACATGACAATCAGAACATGCCACATGAGCAAATCACTGGACCATAAGACAACATGAAACCATTTCTAAAAGATGAGATGATATTTGCAAATTTAAATATGCTTCCCAATTTTTTTAATGCAAATTGCTCAGGAGACAGGCAGTCAGGTCTGATAAGTTAAGCTCGCCAAAAAAATTACAACTAAACTTCGATTTGACACCATGATTTTCACTCCCATAGTAATAATTGTCTAGAACGTTTATAATAACATCATAAAACAGTAAAAATTGCAGGGAAAAAGGGGGCAAAGTGGACAGGGACAATATGTCTTTCAAACAGAACTCTATTAGTGGGATAGAGGATGTAATAGCCATTGTCAGAGCCTGGAACATATGAAAGGATTAGTAGGACAAAACTGATGATCATCTAACCAACAAAACCAAAAATAATTGATACTTGAAGTGTGTCCTTCAGCCAAGCACTGTTTTCAATTCTCATTCATAATTAATAATAATACTGCTATCATAATCATTCTAGCGGCAATACAGAACAGCCTCTAAAATTAAGTAAGCATCAGGATTTCTGTGCTTTAGAAATATTAAATAGCTTAGTTTAGGACCACCTTTAAAAAAGCAGAGAATGTTCTTATCTCAATCAATACAATTTATAAACTGCATCTTTAAAGCAGATGGTGTTCTTATATCAAGCTTACATTTTACGGCCATCAGATGTGAAGACCTCCTTCAAGTTGACATCCCTGAGCTGAAAAGCAACTTGTTTTCCAGCATTGTAATCTTTAACAAGCACTTGTCTCTCAGCATGGCCCTATAAAATATAGATTTAATTAGGTGAACTGCTCCAACAACTGTTGTAAATCATTCCAAGGTGTAACAGAAGTCCAGGTAAACGTCCATAATTAAAAATAATAAAATAATTTTAAAAGTGAAGCACATATATGTAATCCCCCTGGTTTTATTTTGTAGTCCTTCCAGCTTGTTGAGCCTATTTTTAATCATAAGAAATCCCCATAAAAATAAGTTTAATTTCGCTTATCTACATATTCAATTTTCAACAAAACTCTAGTTTTCATGAATGAGTGACCATTGATTTTATATTTTTTCTATACATAATTTCTAGAGCTAAATTTTATTTTCATATTTTATAACGAAAATATTAGTTAACTCAGTTTTCAAAGTCGATAACAACTCATTATTAAAACCAGAGAACATAGCTCTTTAAAAGGAAAGCAAAGAGCAAGTTAAAAACACCAAAAACAAAGTAATGAGCTATTAAAAACCATAATATAGGAATTCTCCCATAAGTTACCTGGTCGATTAGTGTATTGATCACTGTAGGGCTGTCAGAATGTACTACAGAAATTACAGTTGGATGATTTGTTTGTGGTAGCATGTGATTTGGGACATTCAACCTGCACAAGGGGGGGTGTATTTCAGAGGGAAATTAAATAATCCAATCAAGAAAATAATCCAAATATCCAATACACCAAGTTTCATACCTTGGTCGTGAAAAGTCATAAATAATAATCCTTAGGTTAGGGTAGTTTGCTTCCCTGGCACATGCTTTCAACTGAAGTAAATCTCTTTGATCCGTCACAATAAATGAATTAAATAATGAACCAATAGCATGCTCAACAGCGATACCCCAGATATCACCATGGTCCAAGGTCTGCAAAACACATTCAGAACAAAATCAGCAATAACTTGTTGGATGAGGAGAATGAAACATGCAACCATATCACATTCAAAAGACAGATGATCTACAGGTCGCAATCATTCAGAAAAGGCAAAAGAAATGGCATAGAGTGTGGTGACAACGATGGTGTGATGCGGACGAAAAACAAAACCAGCAGTGATTATTGAGGCATCATAAAACAACATAATACACATTACAGGTTGAGGATTTAATCTTGGTAAAATATCATTTGCTGCAAGGAAAAAATGGGTACGTAACACAATGACTGAAAAGGATATTACACTCTGGATAAGTTGCACTAAACTACTTTACCAGATGAGAACCTATTGGACCAATGGGTGGCTTTTGAAATCTATGATGGTGCCTCTCAATCGCCTGTAAAAGACTGATTACTTTGTTCCCTCCAAAAGCTGACACCTTTATCAAAATCATACAGGGATCAGAAATGTATCCACAAAACAAATACAAAAGATATTTGACAGCTTGATGTTCAGATGAAATTATTCACAATGGGAGCTGACAATTCGAGAACAACCTAAATCTCACTCAAAATGATGACCATACCTTATTGATTTGATTTTGTTGGAGGACTCGAATCTGCTTCCAGATTTCACGATGCTTCATTTCATTATCTTCTATCTAAAATGAGGAAATGGGAGATATATAATTATATTAAACGTAAACTGTAGAAGAATGTGAAGAAGGAATTAAAAAAAAAAAATTAATGCAGATTGCAAGTAGTGAGAAATATTGCAAGATAATAATTTTATTTGGAACCAGCTGTGTTCATGACACTTCCATCAAGGTATCCTAATGAAAAGCAAACTATTACAAGGTGATAAATTTCAGCAGGGAGCAGAAAAATATATATTAAAACTGAATGTTTGTCCTCCCAACAAGTTGCATTATATAGGAAGGTAAGATGACTGAAGGCAGTGAAGTACATCAAAAAAACAAAGCAGTGAAGTATATTACAATTTACAAACCCTCGACCTTGTTCAATCACTTAAGCTGCAGAAGAATCCTAACCTGTGAACTATAGCTTGTTATATCATCTTCCAATGTGATTTTGCTTGTTGTCAGGGACTCTACTTCTTCGTCCGCCCTGCAATACAACAAGTAAGAAATGGAAAATCTGAAAATACCGGCCAAAAAATCCACATTAAAATGTAGAATAACCTCAGCAGCTGCATGTTTTCTTCATCGAGTTCATTCTGAATCTCCTTCAACTTTTGCTCCAATCCTAACACTTCTGCCTGCAGAAACACAGGTAATTAAAGTGGCATAGGATCTTGACTTACATGCACTTGCGTTCAATTTATTAGAGTGAAAAATACTTCAGGTGAAAATATTTTAGTCTAAAACCTGGGTGTCTTTCAAAAGCTGTTCCTGTGTATCTTTAATTTGCTCCTTAAGTGATGCGATCTGTTCAACCCTCTTCTGGATTACTTTGCTTTTACGCTGCCAGTTGTTTTCCAACTCACACTTCTCTTTCACAGCCTAGCAGTAAAATTCCATTCGTATGAGGCATTTACAAACGATGCAGCATACTTTAGCAAATGATGAGCAATTTACACGGGCCAATCTTTATAAGACTCGTAGACAAGATTTAGAATTTTAGAGCGAAGGATAATCATACATCGAATAATGACGAACAGCATCATAGACATTCTCAATTTTTTGAAAAAGGTTTATTAGCTTTTCACCGAAGTGAGCCATAAACTTGTAGAGCAACCAAAAACCATGCTTGAACCAAACCATAAAAAACTGCCCATAGCAGAATAGCATGCACAAGGACTCCAGTTTGAGAGAAGTTTACCAATTGATGAGTTTGCTGCATTTCACTCGTCATTTTTTTCACTTCTGATGACTTTTCCATCCTTTGTTGACATGATGCTTTCTTCTTTCTAATTTGATCACGTAACTCATCCGTTTTGAACTGCCAAAAAATCAAACAGGCTTTCTCTTCAATTGAATTTCCATCAGAACTTGACATAGTAAAGCGAAAAAGGATCCAACATGTCAATCTACTCAACAGCACAAGTAAAATTGCATAGTTTAAAATGGTAACAACCATCATGATATCTTGAACTTAAACAAACAACAAAAGCAAGTTTTTCCTTTTTCTTTCTACTTCTTGTTTATTTTATTTATTCTAACTAGAAGCTTGTTTTACCTTAGTATTTGCATGAGGTTAGGAGACTAAAATTGAATCTCATCAGAAATATATATTAAAAGCATGGGTGGGTCTTTTAAACGATAAATCTTGTCAGGTGTAAAAATAAAACAAGTGCAAATTTTCATCTCAGGTGGACCAATAAGTTGAATAGAAGTTTATTTGGGGACACATAAAAGTATAATTTGTCAAAACTGTGAGGTGCCAACAAAACAGACACAACAATCAAAATAAACTTCAGCAACCACCCTTTCATAACTAAGGATGACCCAGTCAGACTTCCCATGAAAGAGTTCCTGCAGTGTTAGCAGCTACAGAAATTGGGTAATAATCATAAGCCAACCCTGCTGGGGTCAGCTGCTGAGTTATATCATATATCGAGCTATGAAGTGGTAATGATAAGGTAAATGAAAATGATCCCGGAAAACAGTAGAGCAATCACGCATCAAAATGTACAAGCATACCAAATAACAATGGAAGTCTCCAAGAAATTTATAATGTTGACTATAACTCCAGATATCATCAAGAGGGGAACAAAATGCATTTCCATGAATGAAAGAATCATAAAACAGAAAGAGACCGAATCAACTTTGCATTATACATCAAAAAGGTTTATAAAAAAAACAATCTAGTAGCAACAAAAAAATGATAATTCATCATGTACCTTGTGCTGGTCTATTCGTTCTTGACACATGGGTATTCTTTGATTTTGCTTTTCAATCATTATGGTTTGCTCCTGAAGTTGCCTATTTGCATCATACACCCATGACCAGGCAAGTTTCTTTTTCAACACCTGTACCTCTTGGGAAATCTCTTCCACCTGCTCCATGCTTTTTATTTTAGACTCCAGTTCTTCAAGTTCCCTCAGTAAGGGAGCCAAAGACCTCTCCATCTCAGAAACATGAGTAGCAGCAGCATTGAGGTTTCTGTCAATATGTTCTAACAAATCCCCCAGTCGTTGAAGAAGAGTTGCCTTATAAAAGAACTAGAAACCAAAAGGTTAACAGCAGTCAGCAACAAACAAAATGGATGTCACAAAAAGATAGGCATCAAATAACCCATTAAGATGCAAGAAATAAGCAGTTTTATGCTTGATTCCCTACTAGACTCAAAGTAAAAGCGGAGTAGTCAAATTTTAGTAATAAATCATAGGAAAAAAAGTAGTCAAAATCTTGAGATCTCATACGTTGAATTTATCTTTGCTACTCCCTGAATGTAAGAATTCTTTGCTCTTGTCTTGAGTCATTATCACACATGGATTATCAACATCAATCTGTACATAAACAAATTAAAAAAAATTTAGAAGTCACCACATGTACACAACCAAGAGTAAGCAAGTCATAACTACAGAGAAAGAACCTTGCAAGGATAAAACAGCTACACTTACACTGAAATGTGCCACAAGTTCATCAAGCTCGCCTCTTTTGTTAGTCACTTTCTTCCCTATCACATACACCATATATAAAGACAGGAAATTTATCATTAGCTTGCTGAATCATCAATACTACCTAGTTATAATTGCATTTTCATGTGTGTGTACAATATAATCTAGTGTAAACAAACCAAACTACCAGAAATGCCAAAAAGAAATAGTACATTGACCAACTGCACATGCCCCACAAGGATGACTTTTCTATAAGTATTGGAAATTTTGGTCTACACTTACAAAGGCCGATTAACAGTGTTTACTTTAACTGGTAATTGTGCAAGGCTTCAATAAGCAGTATAATTATGACAATAAGCATGTTCCCTTCACTAATTAAACTAAAACGGACTGAAGTTAACAAGTTCAAGATAAAAGGCTTCACTCATTTCATTTGACAAACAAGGTCAACATACAGTATGCATATTCCTTGTGGTTTGTCACTGAAACTGCATAGTGATCTATGAGGAAATGGCCCCACCAAAAAACGAGGAAATATTCAAATAACAAAGTCAAGTCTAAGATATGGAAAAACCTTGATAGGTCTTCAAAGTAGTAGTAGTTGCTGCATGTGAAATCTGCCGCTCAAGAATGATCATGTCACCATAAGTCTCTGGCTTGAAAGCATCTTCACCTTGATTCTTTATCTCCACGTGGACAGACGCAGCGCTGAAGATAAGAATAAACAGGTTTGCTGTAATAAAAAACTAGGAGACGTGGAGTAAGACTCAAAACAGATAGGTGCATTTGATGAAACACATTTATTACAGTGGGTTAGATTAATCAAATTACAGTAATTAATCTTTTCAAACAGCTATTCATCGGTTCTTTCACTCCAGAACCAAGAGGACCCCAACAATCAGCATAATATATGAATATAGCCCACAGCACAAAGATGTCAAGCCAGCAAAACTACATACAGACCTGCAGCCCGTTTTTATGAAATCCTTCATACTGGTAGCTCTTTGTGTACTTCTCGCACGGGACCCAAAGGCAACACACAGTGCTGTTAGAATAGCACTCTTCCCACCTACAACGCATCAATCGTAACATTATTACCCACATTGATTATTGACAATGCGAGTAACCATGTGTGTGTGTGTGGAGAGGGGGAGAAGAGGGGTTACTCACTTCCATTCTGACCGGTGACGAAATTGACGTGGTCGCCGAGTTCGATTTCGAGGTTGCTATGGCACATGAAGTCCTGGAGTCTAATCCTCGAGATGATCCCCGAGCGTATACTACGCGGCCTCGAGCCCGGAGGAACCCTAGACTCGTCCATCGGGTGGCGGTGGCGGTGGTGGTTCTTCTACAGGCACGAGATTAAAGCAAGGGTTTCCGCTCTCCTGGCGATAGAAATGGCGGGTTTATGGGAAGGGGGGATTAGCGAGGTTTCCCTCAGGGCAGAAGGTGTGCTGAAGACGCTGAATGGGGGGAGTGTGTAAATAGTTGAGGGTTAGGGGGACTGAGAGGATTGGATAAATGGCGGGAACAGAAATTATCTGCTGCGGCTGGGAGCTGATTGTATATCATGTGGTTTATTTGCCTTTTTTTTCTTTTCTTCTTTTTTTCCATTAGAGAGCAAAGTGCTAATTTAACATCAATGTTGGGTTAAGTGTATAATTTTATATACAACGTCGAGTTTTTGAGATGTATGATTATAATTATACGTTATATTTCTGATGAATTTCATCAAATTTAGTTATATATGAAATTCAATTTAAATTTAAAGGGTATTTTGCTATTTTACATGCTGGAATTAGTCCCTGTGCAGTTGAGCTGAAAGCCTGAAACTAAGGTAGTTGGAGTTAATTGATGTTGATTTGTGTTGATTGGTACAGAAAAGTGTTGATTAGTGCTGAAATTGCTGAAAGGGATAAAACAAAATATTTATAATTTTTACCATTTTTGCTAGTTGTTAGACTTGCTCTTATACACTTGCTCTTATACACTTGCTGTCACATCATCATCCTACCTTGACATCACCTCAACCTTATTTTTAGCGACTCTAACTTCACATCTGATGATCCAAACCTCTTTTTTACTAACAAACCTCATTTTCGACAGCACAAACCTCATTTCGACGACACAACCCTCATTTTCAACGACACATATCTCATTTTCGACGACCCTCAACCTCATCTCCGACGACTCAAACCTCAACGTCGGACCACCACCGCCACTAGACATCCATTGTCGTGTCGTCACCGCAGATAACTGAATGTCGGCTGTTTTCATATATTCGTTATCCCATCATCTCAATGGAGCCGGAGAGCATTTGCGATCATGTACCTCCAACCACAACATTGCGTCGAGATTGATTATCCTAGAGTAAAACAATAATGAGAATTCTTTGGTTTTAATTTCTCCTTATCTTCCAGCAAGGGTAATTTGGTAATTCTATACCCCATGTGCCAAAAAACTACACCTCATACCTTTTCAGTAATTATAATAAACAAAAAGTTGTGTCTTTTCAATAAAAATATATGTCTATTTCAACACATTTCCAAGTTCATTTACATCAAATGAGAGGGAGTAACAACTGCATGTTTCACTTTGTATTCAAACTTAGTACCTTTACAATACATTTTTGAAGAGTCTCAAGCCAACATTAATAGGCTAGTGACCATCAATGGAACTATAGGCGAACAGATGCGAGCTATTGAGTTGATTCTGCTTAAGTTGGCAGGAGATCCTCAGTATATAAAATCTGCCAGCGCGGCATTTTCTTATGCAAGTACTGTAGTCTAGAGAGAAAAAAACATGATCTTTATGAAAGTATGGTTCACTTTTGGCTAGATATCAGAATCTTAAAAAAAATTTGATAAGCTGCCAAATATACGTAGGTTTTAATTTCTCTTTATCTTCCAGCAAGGGTAATTTGGTAATTCTACACCCCATGTGGGTTAAATGAAACTTAATATAAAAATAATAAAGCATAAGCACATACCCATAGGGTATGAAATTTTTAGCTTATTGAACAGTCACATCATTTATACATGTAAAGTTATGTCTTTTCAGTAACATAAATCAAAACACACATTGATTACTATTATAAATTGACACATCTATAACATCTTCTCTACTTAGAAGTTTAACTTTCGTTCTATTTTTTTTCAGTATTTTTTGTTCCTACCTAGATTTAGGCTATCATTTAGTTTGTTGATGCCCACTCTGACCTTTACTTAGTGATTATCATATACATGAGTATGTTGAAATTTTTAGATGAATTATCAATACAAAATGTTTGGGGGATTCGGGGAAGAATTTGGTTTGCTTCTCTTATTTCTTCACTGATCAAATTTGCATTTTGCATTCCAGGAGCTTTTAAAAAACTGTAAAAGTGAATTTCAATGATCTTGTGTCCGGCTTCTACTTTTATTTGGTTTTAACTTCTACTTTTCTCAAAATATTATTTGGTTTGATCGAGACAAAGAGTCATGTGTCTTGGAGTTGCATCTCTTGAGATTGCGTGTATGATGAATACACATCCTTTGAATAATATCAAGTTGTATCTTTTCAAGAATAAGAAAATATCCAACAATCCCCCGCCATTTTCTATCTCTCCCTTGATTACGTCGGTTTGTGAGTATAAAGTTGTGGCATTATACTACCATTGAACCCTAATGGCTTGAATGATCTGACTAGCATGTTGGAAATGCACACAGATCTGCAAAAGTTACCTATACAACTTTTGAAAAATGTTTCCAACTTTTGAGTGTGTAAAGATGTGAAAAACTAAACACTAGATAATCATGTTTATGTAATGACAATTTTTGATATATTCTAGAGGTATGTGTGCCAAGTCTGCGTGGAGAGACCACGCTAGTTCATATAATCAAGCTTGTTTAAGTCTGACCTTCAAATTTAATTGCTTAATAACACTGAGTACTATCATAGGGGATTTTGTCATATTTGTAATATTATATAGATAACTTGCATTTGCACATAATTATAGATATTGATGATACAAAAATTTAGTTGCAAAAATCAATATATACAAATTCTTTAGAATAGTTGGACGGATGAAGTATAATAAATGGTGCATTTTTGTCAATAAGAAGGCCGTCAGCAACAACCAGTAACCAGTAAGAGCACTTTGCATCAAGAGCCACCAACTGTTAACAATTCAAACCCAACGTGGGCGTAACTATTTAGTTAGAACCAGTAACAACAATTTAAACAATCAAAAAGTAAACGTGCCAATCACTATCTCCAATTCCCTGCCCAGAATCTTGGTATAAATTCTGTCAACTCTTTGCAGATTCCTCAATCATTTCGCCCGGGAAAATGCACGAGGCAAAATCAAAATCACGCAGCAGCCGAGCCGTGGATCAAATCACCAAGAAGAAGAAACCTCGAGAAAGCGTAGATGATCACTCTCAATCCCAGCTGCGTCGACGCAGAACGACGTCATATGACCCGCCGCCGCCTCTCCGGTCACGGTCAACCAACAGCTCTCCCTCAGCCTGGGCTCTCTCCCCCGGCCGATCTCTACAATATCCCATGTTCCCGCCAATTTCCCCTTCCCCGGGGCCCGCACCGCCAAAATCCAACAGAAAAAAACCGACCTCCAACGGCACCAGCAACGGCGTAACCGTGAGCGGAGTTCTCAAGTTCTTCAGCAGCAAGATGATGAAGAGATCATCTCCGGCGCAAGAAGAAGAGTTTCACCGATTCCGCGTCGCGCAGAACAGGCTCCTGCAGTGGCGATTCGTGAATGCGCGCGCGGAGCGCTCAGCGAGCAATCAGAAGAGAGTTGCACATAAGAAGCTGTTCAGTGCTTGGCTGGCGGTTTCTAAAATGAGGAATTGTATCGTGGAGAAGGAGATTGAGTTGCAGAGGTTGATTCTGGCGGTTAAACTGTACCGCGTGATCAGCTCGGAGATTAATCTGCTGAATGAATGGGGAAGGATTGAGAGAAAAAACTGTGAAGCTTTAGGGAGGCTGGAGAGGAAATTGTTAGCCATTGCAAACTGTTTTCCTCTTGTTCACGGCGTCGAGGTACTCTTCACCTGCAAATTCTTAACCGCATTTTAGCAAAACTTGACTGAATCAAACCAAACTGAATTGAATTGAACAATATGCAATAATATATGGAGTTATATAACATGCATGAATTGTTGGATTGCCATTTTAATTTATTTAAAGATTTGATGTTCTGGTGAAATAGGGGGAGCTGGCTTCAATAATTGATGAAATGAGCATGGCAACGAGTGTCATGGACGATGTACAAGCAATGGTAACAAGATTTGAGGCGGAGGTAAATGTGATTCAACTCTTACTACGATGACAAACTTAAATATCTCATTGCATGCAAGTGATCAGTAATTAACTTAGTACTTATGGATCGAAACTATTCGTGTTGCTAGGCTGAGCAGGTGTGCTTTCTGCTGACCGAGCTTTCCGTCATGGTGAAAGAAAGCAAAGACTCTATTTTTGAGCTGGATTTCGGGTTGGCCACAGCTGCATCTTTACAGGTGAGGATTTGTTGATCAAATATAGGGTCATATGACACATATTATCACGTTATGTGTAAAAAAATTGTGAAATAAAGGCCTTATATTAACTCTGAATATTCATCATCTTGGTTATGGCATTTGCAGGCACATGAAGCAGGTTTGAGGGTAGATTGCATGAAACTAGCCGAGAAGAACGAGGAGACAGTATTGATGCATCTTTGTTAATCAAATTCTCGACTGTTAGACATAATTCTGTAACTCCAATTTTGTCTTATCTTATCCAGCTCATTCCCGCCAAATTTATCAAAGATCAATATATATGATATACTGAGTAAAACCAGTAACACTGGGAAATTACATTGGTAAAAAATATTTGAACTTCTCCTCCTACAGTAATACATTAAATAACGACTATAGTACTATACCAATCCCCACAATTTAAAACTCAAAACCAGAAGAAAAAAAAAAACAATCCCTCTAACACTCAACTACAGGCGCCGGTTTCAGCGGCAGCGGAATTCCATCTCCGCCGCCGCCGGGGAGTTTTCTCTTGGGCTTGGCCTCCTCGAGCATGGACACAACGTCCCTCATGGTGGGCCGGTCGGCCGGATTCCGGCTGGTGCAGAGCAACGCAACCCTCAAGAGCAACATCATCTCCTCCCTCACAGAGGCGCACGCCGCGCCGGCGTTCTTGTCCAGAACATCGTGCACCCCGTTCTTCACCTTCATCTTCGACCTCACCCAGTCCACAATGCTGTTCCCGTCGCCGAACTCGGAATCCACCGACCTCTTTCCGGTCAAAACCTCCATCAACACCACTCCGTAGCTGTAGATGTCACTCTTCTCGTCCACCTGCAACGTGTACGCATATTCTGCAGCCACGTACATCAGATTATCAGTCTAGTTAAAATAAAAGTAAAAACAAAAACAAGGTGCGCCAAAACATTTGACTTTGGATGCTGTCATAAGGAATGTGGAAAAGTTGGGTCAAATCGACGAGAACAAAATGAAAATGGGACCAAATGATAGGAGGGAAAAAAAAGTGAGAAATTAATTAAAGGTAAAGGTGTGGCCACGCCTTATAGTGCGGTGTGGAAATGGAAGCAAATCACGGCGATAAAAAAAGATAAAACATGCGCGGCCCCGGCCACTTCTGCACTCCGCAAAAGAATTACACTGCCGCCATACACACCTAATTTCAAATCCTCAGCCCATTTGAAATTTCTCACTAAAATTTGTTTTTATTACTACAAGTTGCTTTTTTGATGCTGGTATAAAACCTGAGTGACATTTCAATAATGCTGTTTGAATAAATGGCTGTACATTAGTAGTTGAGAGAATGTGTCACGTAAATTAACGTACACCCAACAAAAAGAATGAAACCGACATAAACATGACGTACGGATCCAACAGTCCCACGAAAATGACCGAAAACAAAAGAAATTATTTTGTACAGTCAAGCAATCTAAATGATAAGGATGTAATATTTGCGATGAACTTATGAAAACATAATTTTTAATTAAGAAAAGATTAAAAAATAAAGGGAGATTAACATACCGGGAGCAATGTAGCCATAAGATCCGGCAATGACAGACATGGATTCATCGGTCTGAATGAGCTTGGCCACCCCGAAATCGGCCACCCGGGCCTCCATCTCGGAGTCGAGGAGTATATTGCTCGGCTTCAGATCGCGGTGCACGATCACCGGATCACAGTCGTGGTGGAGATAGCAGATCCCCTGTGCCACCCCGAGCGCGATCTTGTACCGGGTGAGCCAGTCCGCCGCCACGTTTTCGCCGCCCTTGTTGGTGCCGTGCAGCAGGTCGTCCAAGCTGCCGTTGGGCATAAACTCGTATAGCAACATCGTACACTGGCTGTTGCTGCAGCATCCCAGAAGCCTGACAATGTTTCTGTGCCGCACGTTTCCCAACACTTCCACCTCGGCCAGCACGCCGCGTTTCTTCCTGACTGTGTCTTTGTTCTTTCCCCAGAGCTTTTTCACGGCGATGGTCTCGCCGCCGGGCATTTCAGCCTTGTAGACGGTGCCCGTTGCACCCATTCCGACGATCTTATCCGTCATGGTTAGGCACTCGAGGACGTCCTCCGGCGTGAAGTTTAGCCGCTGGAATGCGGTTAGTTTCCACGGCCCGGTTTCGGCGTCGCCGGAGAATCTCCGTCTGTAGTTTGCTTGATAGCAGCGGCTCGCTGCGATTAATACGAATAAACCTGTTCCAAACGCGGCGGCCATGATCCAGATGATTGCACCGGCTGTCTTCTTCGGTTGATGCCGGGGCTCTTCTGTTTCGCCGTCGTTGAGTCCGCTTACGCGGCAGGGCTTTTTGATGACACCGCCACAGAGCCCGTCGTTTCCTACGAATGATGACGGATGTAAGCTCGTGAAGACGGATCCCGTCGCCGGAACCGGGCCGGTGAGCTGGTTGTAAGAAACGTTGAAATTCTCCAAGGTGCTGCAGTTCCCGAAATTCGCCGGGATTGTTCCGGTGAGGAAATTGTGGGATAAATCCACGTCCATGATCGCTTGCATCGTCGATATCTCCCAGGGAATGATTCCGGTGAAGGAATTATTCCTCAAATTCAGAGAAATGAGCTTCTGACAGTGATCAATGTCCCACGGAATATTCCCGGTGAGATTATTCCCCTCAAGCTCGACCTTGTAAACGCTCTGACATCCCTTGAAATCGGGAATTTCTCCGACGAGGTTCGAGAAACTTGCAGACAAAATCTTCAATCCCGGCGCGGTCCAGATACTTGTAGGCAACTCCGTCTGAAAATAATTCACCGATATATTCAGGTACTCCAAAACGACAGCTTTACCTAAGTCCTTTGGGATCTTCCCGGAGAGTTCATTCTGGCTGATATCCAGATACGTCAAGTTCGGCAAGGATCCAAATCCGACGGGGATTGACCCATTGAGCTTGTTGATGTGAACCCGAACCCGATTCAGGGCGGTGCAGTTTGTCAGCGACGCCGGAAGTTCCCCGGAGAAGCGGTTGGAGAAGAGGATGAGCTTCACAAGCTGGTTGCTCAGGCAGAGATTCGGCGGCAAAGGGCCTGAAAGATTATTCGAAGAGACGTCGAGTTTCTGAAGCTTTGCATTTGAGCCTAACTTCCATGGCAGATTTCCAGACAACGAATTGTTCCATAGGGATAAGATTTCCAAGTCGGGTAGTTCTCCAATGCCGACAGGAATTTCCCCTGTTAACCCATTTCCCATCAGGGACAACATGGTGAGCTTCTTTAAGCCTGAAAATGACGTCGGAATTTCGCCGGACATGAAATTGTCGGACAAGTCGATCTCCTTCACATATGCCAACGAGGAAAAGCTCACTGGAATTGCGCCGGTGAACTGATTCTTGAACAGCAACAATGTTTCGAGCTTCGATAACTTGCCAAGCTCGGACGGGATCTCGCCGGAGAGATTAGCAGTGGATACGTCGAGGTATGACAAGTTCGTCAGGCCGGAGAAATGCGACGGGATTCCGCCGTCGTAGGTGTTGTACCCGATTTCCAAATGCTCCAGGTGACTTAAGCGACCCAATTCATCCGGGATCCGACCCGTTAATGAGTTGCCGGCCAAATGCAAGAACTTGAGGCTCGTAAATCTCCCATAGCTCGCCGGGATTGCGCCGTCGAAGTAGCTCCCGCCGAGGTTGAGATACTCGAGGTACCTGAGGTTGCTGACTTCCGGCGGCAGAGCTCCGGAAAAGCTGTTGCTGTATGCATTGAAGTGTGTCAACGACCTCAGCCGGGAAATCCCCGGCGGGAACGTGGAGTTGAATAAGTTATGACTAATATCAAGTGTTCTAAGAAAGGGAAATTCAAATATAACCAGCGGCAATACGCCGCCAAAAGCATTTCTGCTCAAATTCAGGTGGTGCAGGTGGGAGAAGTATCGGACATCCGGCGGCAACACGCCGGAGAGATTCCGCCCGGAAAGATCAAGGTGAGTGATCTGGGACGCTGCCTTGTCGCATTTCACGCCGGACCAATTGCACCATACTGGATTCTCCGACAGGTCCCAGTCTCGGAATGTGTTCTGAGGATCTTGCAGAGAGGACTTTAGTGTTAGAAGAGAGGTCAGTTGCAGAGGCAAACTACTATTTAAGGAAACTGCAAGCTGTAAGAATGTTAGAAGAAGAGTGAAGATTGGGAAGGATTTCATGGCTGTTTTGGGATTGGGAGAATGGATTTGTTTGAAAATGGAGATTTAAGGGATGAAGAGAAGCTTTTTTGGAGTGCAGAAGATGGAGTGTTCATCATCATCATCATGATTATGATTATGATGATGATTTTCTTCTTTCTTCAGTGGAATTTGTTTGGTGGTATGAAGAGAGAGAAACTCAAGAATTCATCTATTCTACTGTTTGCAGCTCTTCATCATCTTCTTCCTCTGCTATTTGTATGTATTTCTTCAAACAATTTGGAGAATGTTTTTTTAATGCGATATACTATCTGAATTGATGATTTATTGTTGTGTTTTCTCCTTTTCTTTTTCTTTTTCTTTTTCTTTTCCTTTGTCTGGGCAGGACTTGTTTATTTGTTTTTCTTATATTTCCACTTTTCATCATTCCTCTTGCCTCCTTTAACTAAATTTAGCTAGAGTTTTGATATATATTTGTTGCAGGATCCAAGAAAAGTGATCTCAACCTCCCACCAAAAATTGCCAAAACTGTTGCAACTTTGTTCGTCTGCTTACTCTTATCTGCCCTTTTTCTTTTTATTTTTTATTTTTTTATGGTTGGCTCTCTTTCCATTCTTTTTGTTTTCTATCTATGAGATATTAGGATGATGAGGACCACGCCATTAGATGAAAATATTCATACAAATCATTGGCTCCAAAAATTAGTTTAAGTAATAATTCAAAGTTTCAAAGTTCAAGGTTTAAGCTGTTTGCTGGTATCTATTTTATTTAAAGGAAAACGATTTCATTCATGGTTCTAAAATACGTCAAGAGAATTGAGAGATAAAAAGGTTGGAGGAGACATCCAAGTTGTAAATTCTAGGGTGCTTATAGTTCTCCTTCCTATGAATAATCCAAAAGAGATCTCATAACTAGACTGAATTCTAAAATTGGTGGTCTGACAGTTTGGGGTTGGATCTGAAATTCTATCTACGTTAATTCAAACAATTGCTATTTAACTAGTTCTGCCTATCATGATGTTCCAACATGAAATAAAGTAAATTGCAGAAAGTAAATGACACAAGCAATTGTTTACGCAGTTCGATGCAACGCATCTACGTCTGCAGGGCCTTGCCCAGTGTAGTAACCATTCACTAGTAAGTCAAAGATACAGATTACAGAATACTTATCTTTACTACTCTAAGTGTGGATTTGCAACTCCCTTGCTGCCAATTGGCCTGACTAGCTATACTATTAGTTGAATGCTCAATCACCTCTCCCCGAGGTTTTATGGCTGGGTTACTACACTAAACATCATGTCCCAGAGTAGGTATCATGAAGTTTTAGAGGACCTTGCTGCCTATCGCCGCTATGGACAATTCTGGATGCAGAATTGTAGTTCTGTAAAATCGGTCGCTTTGGCGTTGCAGCTGCTGTCCCATTTATAGCTCAGTGCCGTGTCCTCCATCAGTTAGCACGGCTTAAGAATTCTTCTTCCATAACAACTCTCAATCAGATCGTTTAAAACTGGAACGAAGAATCCTGAATATCTCAACTCCTTGATTATCGCCATCTTTCCTTATCTCTTCAAATCAATTCCTTGCGATATATTCCGAAATCCTGAGCTGAGAATATTCTTTCTGACTGTATTCATACCACAAATACGACGCGCAGTAATATTCCATAACAGGAAGTTTCCATAAATAAACCTTGCGCATTCCGCATTCTAAACCCTGCTGGTCTGCATCAGCTTGATGTTGGAACATCACTTTCTACAAATTAGCCAATTAAAAGTGCGGACCTTTCAGGATCCACATCTTTGCACACCAAAATGATCATGTAAAGAACATTAGCGATGAGAGCGGCATTCAAAAAATGATGGTCTTCCGATGGTATCTAATTAGAGCAAATGCTTGGTCTATATGATTATATCAATTTGATTTATTAATGGTGTTGTTATACCACACATTTTACTGAAACACGCCATGTATTTTTATTTTTATTTTTTGAAAAAAAACACGTCATGTATTTTAACTATTATTTAATTATATCTAAAAATAATATGATGTTGAAAAATTAAGAAATATATTTAGGTTGTGTTTAATTTTCCTTAACTGTAGAATAATTTGAGTTAAAAAAAACAGAACAAAAATAATCATTTTAGGGCATATTTACACTACTTCAAAGTTTGTATAAGTAAGTACAGTGCGTGGCATAGCAATTCTATTATAAGTAAATATTTCCGTTCCATTATTTTACAAAATAATTTCAATTTCATTTTAAAAGGCATGGAAGCGTTGTAAATTTTTACGTACAATAATTAAATGAAACTCTACTACTGCATCCTTTTCCGCTGGTTTGAATCTTTTAATTAATTGCAGCAGATCAGAAAGGTGGTGAAATTTACTCTAGACTAACGGTAAAGCATTAAACAGTGTTTGGTATAGAGCATTGAAATGTTAGATGATGAAACCAGACTAGAATTACATAAACAAAAAGGATTCAAATTTTGGTTGTACGAATGTTCACCGGTGAGCCGTACGTGAGCATTCATCTGGTTTGCTCAATGCTGTATTTTTACGCACAACTTGCTATATATATACTTTCCGTATTTTTTATAACAGAATATCAAGAATTGCTATACAAGATGAGAGCATGTTAGAAAGTAGTTTAGGGAAAATTAGCTTAATTTGAATAAAATGATATAGCAAGTTGATCATTTCTTAAGTCAAAATTGCTTAATTTTAATTTTAATCTTAAAATTAAATTAATAAATAAGTTAATAACTTGTAATTAAAACAAATTACTTTCTCAAATTATTATTTTACACTCTTGCCCTCGCGGTTGCAGATAGTACTTGTGTTGTTTCATGTCCATTTATAGGAGCTTGCTAACAGAGAATATCACTGGAAAGTAAGAAATTCGCTTACAGAAGATTACTACATTTAGCAACTTGCCTTTATTTTCAGCGAGTTGGTAGTAATGACGATGATACCCTTTAGTAAATGCGCCTGTAGTCTGTAGGTACCACTGAAAAGCAGCCATAATCGGCCAGGCCCAGAACTATCCCGTGGGCCCACTTTTGGGGCCCATAAAACACTGTCTCCTACATACCCTTCACTGCTAGATCGGTGGGGCCAATTTATAGCCTTGTCATCAATGGTTGGTATACGTGGCCCTCGCGTGGAGGTGGTGGTGACCCCCATCATAACTACTCTATTCCCCACGCGTGAAATCTACTTGCCCTTTTTTTTCAAATAATATATTTTTCAACAGTGTGAGTGGATGATTATTGTCCATTGATTGCTCAATCTCAGAACAGATATTTGAAATTCAAAAGAATTGCTATGCTCATCACTCATCAGCCATAATTCCACAATTTAACTAAAACAACATGAAATGTCACATTTGCATTTGCATTAAAATAAAAATGCATGAATTCCACAGGGCCATACATCTGAAATGAATATTACTTGTGTTTTAAGACTAATCAGTCCATCTTCAACCAATAATTGCATCACTTGCATGATTACTCCTTTAATTAATTTCTTGCAAGTACCGTACTAAATAAAATGTTGAGAATAACATAAATAAATAAATACTTGTTTTATATAAAATAAAAGTTATAACAAATGTACAACACTACTCTCCATTTCGGATTGAATTACACATATTTATTATCGCAGGATTAATTGTTAATATTTTTAATTTTGTATTATCATAAAAAAGAAAATTTAGAAACTGCATGTAATGATCTCAAAAGTATTCTACACGATAACCTATTCATTTGAGAAAATGAAATGTAATTTAAATAAAAACTCTAAAAATGATAGTTTAGATTGAAAAAGTCTACATTTTAGTCCAAGCATATTTTTGCAATTTTCACTTGAAAATCATAAAAATAGTTTGTGCATTTCAAAGTTTATATTATAATCACCTATAAGTCTAAGACAACTTTAACTATATTAGATGTAATGCATTAAAAATAGTTATGATATATTAACAATTATAATTTTGAATAAAGCTGTTATAATAATATTATTTTTAATATATATTTATATCATTAATATAACAATTACAGCTATTTTATAATAAATTATAAATGAATGATAGTAGTTTTTAACTTTTTACCCATATGCGCTTTTGTGTGTGCACACGGAGGAGCTTCCAATTGGACCAAAGTTACCACTATTTTCCAATTTCTACCCATTGTGGAGGACAAAATCATTACCAGCCTTTGAAGGCTTCTTGAACTTGCATGTGAGGGACACTCCACCTAAGTAGTAGTATTAAGAAGTAAAATAATTTCCTAAAAATTCCACAGCTCTATGTTCCATTTTCAAAAATAAACATTAAAAATCCCTACAACACAACTACGGAGTATTTCATAGCATCAAATTAAGTTTGCATTATGAAGTTAGATTAAGGTTTTAACAATTTAGTAGTCTTGTTTTCTTGATCATATTAATTTTAATTTTAATTCAGTTCAAAAAGTAATTAAGCTGGTTGAAATGAAAGTATTCGAGCTGAGATCATGACGAGATTAATCGGATTACCCTAAATTAAAAAGTTTCACTTGTCTTGTTGACGCACTAATAGAACTTAATCATGATTTAGAGGAAACTAATCAAATCCATCAACTTTCTTTTAAGTAATCCATCAACTTTAATTAGTACTTTATGGTGATAAGAGATTTAAAGAACACGATGAAAGAAACCATGACCATCTAAGGCAAGACATTCTTTTTCAATAACAAACCTTGAATATTATTTGTAGCTACCAATTAGAAAAGGGAGATTTAAACCAAAGGGAAGAAATTAGATATGTACACATGCCAAGGATGGGTCCATTCATATGATTACATGCCATCTTTTATCATTATTTGGTGAATATGAATATCGGAGTATAAGCATGCAATTTGAGTGAGAGGATCTAAGCTCCAATTCTAAAATAGATTGAGTGGAGATTTATAAATATAGACAAACAAATCATTCATCACCTTCTAAACCGTTTTAAAGTAGAGCCATAGAAACCTAGCTTCCCTTCCCCATTTCTTTACCACGTATAGCCAAATGCCAACTCATATTAATGCATGAAAAATCTACCTAATTAAATTTTATTTCTTACTAATTTGAACTGAAATATATTTAACTGAACTGAAATAAATTTAAATTAAACTGAAATATATTTATCTGTACTGAAATCATTTTGAAATTAAGTATATATCATTGTAATTTATGGTAAATTTTAATAAAAAAACATTATTGAACTGATATAAATTTTAATATATTTAACTGAATTGAAGAAAAAAATATTTTAACTAAACTAAAGAAAACTCAGGCAAACATGACCTAAATTCATGATATGGTTTTACAAAAGCTCTCGTACGTAAACATAGAAAAAAAGGAATAATTAAGCTGATTATAGATAAATTTACCGTTTAGTATTCAAATATCAATTGTATACTCCCTCCGCTTTCCTATATGAAACCTTAAAAAGTAGAGAAAGTCTTGGGTGAGACCTGTCCTTGTGGAGACCAAGAGCATGGGAATGAGCATTTACTATTTCTGCTTGATTTTTTAGTCAGTTTGTTTGATCTTTCAATCAATGTCCTTGAGTATTTTTGTTTTGCCTTGATTTTTCAGTTAATTTGATTTTTCGTTCAGTTTGCTTGATCTTTCGGTCAATTTTCTTGACCATTTCCTTGGTCAATTTCACCAACGACAAATTCAATCAAAAAAATCGGCGGGTTTAAAGCTCACCAACGACAAATTCAATCAATAGCAGTCTCATATAATCTTTGGTCTCATTTGAGACAGGTCTCAAATGAGAATTTGCCTAAAAAGTAAGTATGCCGCAAATAAGAAAACGGAAGAAGTATTTCACTCCTGAACCATTCTTATTTATTTTATCAGGTTTAGTAGGAAAATCAAGCTTTACCAGCTCAAGCTCAAACACTGAGAAGAAGTTTGTGATTATGATAAAGGAGAACCCCTTTTGCAAGTTTTTCTTCGTCCTCTGGTGTAGGAGTAGGACGCTCGGTGGTTCAGTGACAAAATTATTTGAAATCTGCGCACTTTCCATTTCGAAATCATTTATCGTTTTACTGTTCACTTTGACCATTATTTCATACATTTTCATTTGAAATGACAGTATTAGGAATTTTTCTTGTTCGTTTGTGCGTGTCCGTATAATCGTCATGAATTTTCAAGGGGAAAGCTTTTCAGGGCAAGGGATTAGGAGAAAAGCGGTTTCATTGCTTGTAAGTTTCGTCAACTCCGTAGCCTTTATGGCCAAAAAACTCAAACCCATCATCATATTGTTGGAGAAGATTTTAAATTCTCCTTTATCGTTGTTTATCTCATCTTTCTAAGTTTGATACTGGTCTAAACCCTACTAAGGACTTGTTGTTTGATGAGAATTCAATTGCTCTATGCTGGTTGAATTTTATCGGTCTATTTTACACTAAAATGCTCAGGCAAAAAAAAACACTCAAAATATAAGGATACACTTGGGAGGCATTATAGCATATTTCATACCTGCATATAAAAATTGCCTTGTTTTCCCTTCAAGAAACAGTCACATTTGTTCAAAATGTCCATTACCTTTCCGTAATAAGATTAAAAATCGAGGAGTTACTGAAGTTAGTACATGACATTAAAACTAGTCCTAGAATATGACAAATTGTTCCGTTTTACACAATGTGAGTGCTTCTTTTTTAGATAAAGAGAGAGCATCATACAAACAAACAATGTCTGAAGTAGACACCACAAATCACCACTATATTTTACTTTCATTATTTTCCTCTGAATCAATTGTTTAGAGAAGGGGGAGGTCATCATGAATTCCATAGTGAAACATGCCTGGCAGTCATATACCTCGCAACATTTTGAGAGCTACCATGATGAGCACTGAAAGAATCGGGTTTTTAACGAGCCAAAGTAAAAGTACCTTTGGTACCTAAGCAGTGAATCTAGTGGAAAATTCCAAAGTTCAGTAGTAGCTTTTTACAGTAAAAGTTTTACCAGGACAATGTGGCAGATTTAACTAAAGTATACCGGTCTTCATTTGAATCAAGAAATGCTTGACAAAATGTGTAAAGCAAATGGACAATATGAAGAGGAACCATTCATTTTTCCTACTGTAGGCTAAAGCTGACACCCTTACAGCCACTATATGGTCCCATACTCCCTAACTAGCAACTTCACATCAATTATCCTATATACTAGTACTACTAAACAAAATAAGAGTAGAAAGAAACAGAAACCAAAGCATAGGGAGGAGGTACCAGGCTTCGAACAAGGTCTCTATCGTACCGAAATTACGCTATCTCAACTGTACAGAGACCTACAAAGTTGATAAAATATCTCCTCTTGAGGGTAAAACTTGTACCAAATCAAATTCATCGGCCAAAAGAAACTGCATCATACTTAGCTAATTAAGCACTATGAGTTGCATAGGAAATGTTCTATGATATACAAAATCGCTGATCTTTATTTTATGTCAGTCACTTGTCATTACCTCAGAGCAACTTCAGGTTTGATATTTCCTTTTGCATGTATAGAGATCTGGCATTGATCAAAATGAGCATGAACCAAAAGGTCTGTGGTGGGGGATGAAGGACGAGAAATAAGAACATTAAGATGCAGAGTTTTAAAAAAAATTATCTTACCTCAAAATATTGGAGTGCAGTCACACTCAATCAGCATGCTCCCTAAAACGTATCACTTTGTTGATGAAAGGCTTCTCACCACGATAACTGTTTATGAAACATAGCACACCATTACAAAAATTAAATGTTGTAGTAGTAAATGTAAGGTTTTTTTTTATGGCAGTTTTGTTTGGAACCGATTTTATATAAAACAAAAGCTTATATAAATTAAATATCTCCTGATACAAACAGGACAGTACAATACTTACATGAAAATAGCAGATACAATGAGACAAGAAACTCCCACAGAGAAGTGAACAACAAATGTCTTCCAGAAATTACCAGGGTCCAGAAAGACCCGCTCTGAGATCAGAGTAATTATACACGAAAGCAGCAAAAGAGGCCAACCAGAGGGCAAGCATTCATGGAAGGAAAACGATGAACCCTGAAAAAATAAGTGACAGCATGTGTAAACTGTAAACCTTGCATTATAAAGCCAGCCAGAAAAAAAAAAGGATGGCCAGTTTTTACCTGGAAATGACTCCTGATGAAGACAGCTGAGTATACAATTCTAACAATCATGTCTAATATATAGTGAAGGAACACTTATCCAATGTTAACTACAAAGGAAAAGAGCAATGACATTTTAATTGGATGTGGAAACTTTGCCTGAGCACACAAGAATAGGAAGTAGGAATTAAAGGGAGCAACTGAAAGCTCACACCACGAGCAAATTTATTGATGAAAGGATACTCAAGCAATTTGCGAGAATCAACCCAACTGCACCAATTGATCGTATTAGGCAGATATTCAGCACCATATAAAACGCTGAAAAAAAGAAGAGAGAATAATTCCACTGCTCAAGTGCCTTCTTTGTTGCAACTGCATGCAGAAATGCTTCAGATGTTCCTGTAATGAAAGGAGACCATTAAGAGAGAGAAAGGAAATTTTTTCATTGCCATTGATTTTGACACATTTACATCACAAACCATTCATTGCCAAAACGACGACATAGATTGAATAATATTTGAGTGCTGTTGAAGCTTCTCCATCACTCCATTTCTGACCGTAAAGTATCCTGATGAGAGAGTAAGAATAGCTCGGTCCAAATGCCACAACTATGAGCCCTGCAGAATGCATGGATTAAAATCAGGTATAACAATTGACAAACCAAAAGTTCAAAAGGAGAACTGGATTTACTGGATTCTACATAAGTTGACTGATTCATAAACAATAAATTCAAGGATCTCCAAACCACTATCCCAAAACCCAGCTATATAGGATTCTGGTTCATAAGCATTGGATGACCATGTGAAATATCATCAAAATTTCCATAGTAATAGCAACACACTTTATTAAAATCGAGTTACAGCTGAAAGAAATATACAACTCATGTGTAGAGTAATAAAATCAGAAAAAAAGTACCTATGAGTAAAACAAGTTTCAGGGCATCTGTTAAACAAATTCCCAACTTTCTCTTTTCCTGTGTAGAGTCACCTGTAGAATAAGAAAATCCACAGAATGAGAAAAGGCTTCTTAATATTAATATATGAGAAAAATACAAAGGAAGGGTTTATATTATCAAACCCTTGCATCCTAAATGATCAAAATAAGATAGAAGATGATGAAATAGACCTGATGCAAACCTTGCAAAGGTAGCATACGAACTCTCTTCAAACGGAAGAAAAACCAGTCTCACTATTAAACTCCCTGAAAATTGATGTAGCTAATATTCAGACATGCTGCATAGTGGTCTTTCCTTCGAATGTAAATCTAGGGAAAATTGAAATTGTAAAAACTTCAAGGCAGAAAAATTGCCCTACCAACAAAATTTAATCTCTTGTACATTTATACGAAAGACATGTATACCAAGGTACCTAGTTTGTCCACAAGTCCATATACAGCTTGATTATATGGTGTATCAAACCATACAAGGACAAACTTTTCTCCTTCTTGAAGAATCAACTTTCTCAAGGACTGATTGGTGAGCAGAATACACATGTCTGAGAGCTGCTTATCATATTTGGTCTTGTTTTCTAAACTGTATAAGAGTTTGTTTAGTAAATAGTGAGAAACTGGGTTAGACGATTACAGGCCCTGATATCTGGAACACTAAGTATCACATCCAAAATAGCAGCAATCTATGCTACCTTAATGCACAATAGGGACAAATTAAGGGCAGCAGAACCAGATGCTTTTTTTCTTTGCAAGCACGCTAGTTGCTATAAACTTCTCACATCCTTAAATTTCTACACCAGCTTATAGTATATTCTGGGAGAAAGCTAGTTTTTAGTTGTCCCTTTCTTTTACATATCATTACTATGTTTTATATTATACCTGAATGGGAAGAGATCTGATAATTTATACGCTCGATTAGAAAGAAAGTAGCCCCAATAGCCAGCAAATATACAAGCTCCGTAAGCAGTTTGTGACAGGGCAAAGATAATAGTTTTCTCCTGAAAATCAAACAAGAAAAAGTTTGACACTAGAACCTGTGGTAGTGAGATCTCATGCAAAAAGGCAACCAACAGGAAAACATGACTCTTAAGAACAGACCGTTAGTTCAAACTATTCACAGTAAGTTCAGAAGACTGTAGTTTGTAATCCTAGTACAAGTTTCAGGATATGCACAAACTCCTATAATTTATGCAACACAAGCAGCTTCAAGAAATATGTTGAATATAAGACCTTCCAACTTTGGTCAGCAGAATAAATAAGTTGAAGCAGAATATATACCATCCTACACAAAGTAAAGTCTTAATAATCTATTCTGTAAATAAAAGGGGTAAAAATTACCATGTTAGTTTGCTTCACAATAAGAGTGTATATAGTTAAACATCGCATCAACGTAGCAACAGATTCTACTACCAACCGCAGTTTGAGGAGGAGCAGATTCTGAGATAAGATATAAAATGGTTCAGCCAATAGCTCCAGTACACATGCAAAACCTGTATGAGGGAATTGTCAATGAACTAACATATAAATATCAAGACCATAAACTGTGTTGTCTTCATAATGTTAATTCATACTTTTACAGTTTTACTCAAAAACAAACATGTGTGAAGAAAAAAATTTATGTACCTACATATGGTAATATATAATTTATTGTTGGATCGATCAAAGTAAAAAATATATGCTAATAAAAAGTTACAGAAATTTCAAGTTCAGAAATTGATGATTCTCACCAATGATCAATATAGCTTGTGCATAGAAACTGTGATAACTCTGCTGCCCCCATAGAACAAATGCAGAACCAACAAATGTAACCAGTATTCCAAAGGGAAAAGTCAACCAAGCTACTTTCAGAAGTGGAGCTATTTCTGCTTTGTGTGACCCATCACTGCAAATACCCCATCAACAAGTTTCAGCTATATGAGATTCAAAAGGATAATTCTCAGGGATGTAGGCATGAAACACCTTTAGATACTAGTCCATATATATCATTTTTACTTCACACTTCCATTTAAATAATTGGGTTGCATAGAATTATAGAACAAATGAATAGATTAAGAGAGTCAAAAAATTATGTTTGAGTTAAAAAAACACAAGCTAAGGATTTGGACATACGTTACAATTTCCACCCTTAAGCATGCACGCCGAAAGCCCTCTCGACTAAGAAACAAAACGCAGGTGACAAACAGTTGAAATTGTACAGCATATATCTGCAAAACAGTAATCAAACTAAATGTGAAACATCATTCATCATCAAATGAAGATGATTAGCAATTGGAAGAATATTAAGATATCCAGTAAAATGTGAAGACAATATGGACGGATTAGTTATCAACATGGTGTCCTGTAGGACACTAAAAAAATTCCCAATTGAAAACTCACAAAACTTACAATAGCTGGAGAAAACATCTCTATTTTGTTACAAATCATCAACAACAATCATGTCGTGTTTCTACAAAATCAAGGTAATTATTCTTAATTAAAAAAGTCTAAACATTTTCCTACATAATGCTTCTGTGGCTAATTCTCCGTGCATGTTTTTTCTCTCATTTACAAAATGTACTGCCCTAATATGAGAATAGAATAACAGTACCTTAGTAGTTTCTACATAAAAATCAGGGCACGAAAATTCGAATCGACTAAATGAAATCAATAGCAGAAGCTACTAGTAGATACTAAAACACAATGAAACAGTACATAAATATCCACACACGGAACACTGAGAACATACAGCGTAGTCTTCCTGAGTGAGGTGGCGAACGATCCACCAATTGAATATAAACGGTATTCCCCTCGACAGAAACTGCGTAGCTACAAATTAAAGTTGAAGAATATTCATGACTTCAGCACCGGCAATAAATCACTGCTATAACGAAATTAAGACATGAAATGTATTACCTAACAGGTACTTAAAGGTGCGAGGCAGGTTAGTTTTAGGATCACGGTGGACAGCTGTTGGCGGCGGCGACTCCGGCATTGTATCACTGTTACTGTAACTCTAATTTGCAGAGGTTATGATAAATGATCAGGCTTGGAAGGATGAGAGCTCCGTCGAGTGACTGAGATTTCTCCGTGGATATAGATCGGAATCGCATTTGCAGCGGATTGACGCCAGAGAACAACGGCGCGCGACTAATTGGACTCGGGGTGTGATTGGACTCTGGTTGATGGTTAGGGGCTACCAGTTCGTTAGCATCAGACCATCTCCTATGGGAAATCCCCATTTGAGGTTTTATCAATTAAAAATTACACAAAAACATCCAAACAACTCCATACAACTATCATGAAAATCCAACATAAATTTTGACATCAGTTTTTGTATGCCCCACTTAGAATTATTTTTCTATTTTATACATATTTATTTTTTGATTAAATTGTTTTTTATAGCCTCAACTTTAACCATTTGGACAATTTTTAGCCCCAACAATAAAAGTGATTAATTCTTAGCCCCAACATAATAATCTGATCTCTTTATAGCCCCAACCCATTTATTTCATAATATTCATTTTTACTACAAACCTCTAGGGGTATATTTGTACTTTCTCTACTGTTGACCCGAGTGGGGAGCTCTTAACCCCACACTAAATTAGAACAATTTGTGTGATTTGTTTCACAAACAAATATTTAAAATTACTGTTAGACGTCCATGCCATGTTGTTTGATTTGTTTGCACCATTTCACAGAAAATGAAGCATACAACTCCTCTGTTCTTTAATCAACTCCTCTGTTTCCTCCTTCACCGGCAATGCAGCTGTGAAGATCCTCATCCATGGCCTTCACATAATCATCCTTCTTTGCCGCCAACCGCTTCACCTTTTCAGCTTTTCTCCAAATCCACTTCCCTAGCTATAGCGCCCTCCCCCGACACCGTCTCGATAGTCCGGCGAATAAAATCGTGCCTCACCTCCAAATCCACCCCTCTAGCCACCTCATCGCAGCAAACTCCGAAGCTAATTCGCATTGTAGTACTGACAGCGATTGGGCCACCCGATCAGCGCAACGCCACTGACGAGCTACTCGAGCACGAAATTCCACCCACAGTGGCAGGAAAGCGAAGACGGAGTCGTGAGAGAGGATCTCCGTTGAAAATTTGAGGTGGGATAGGTGCCGGTGGCGGCGAGTAAGCTTGGAGAGAGCTACGCGATGTGGAACTTTCCGACTTCGGGGAAGTCTGGCAGCATGAACTTCCCGTTATCGGTGTCTCTCCAGTGGTAGCACGCGAGTCCATACCCACCGGCGCCGGAGAACATTGCGTGGGACTTGAACTCGATCGTGTGTGACATCCGCACATCACCCGATGTCGGTGCTCTCGGCATCGGGAGGTTTTTACTGTAAATGTTAAGATCTCGCAGATATTCCAGGAGGGAAAGTACAGAAATGTCCCTGGGAATTTGCAGTAAAAATTAATATTATAAACGAAAATAGCATGGGGCTATAAAGTGATCAGATTATTATGTTGGGGCTATGAATTAATCACTTTTATTGTTGGGGCTAAAAATTGCCCAAATGATTAAAGTTGGGGCTATAAAAAACAATTTAATCTTATTTTTTCCTCATTTCATTATAACTATCAATTTTTATACTATACTGGGGTACATATCGGATCGTACCCCAGCCTCAATGTGTAATTAGATTAATTATTTTTTACTTTCACCTAGAAAAGTAAATGTATTTACATCCACGTTTGACCACTTTAATTACCCATTAAAAAAAATTGCAACTGCCCACGTGTAGTTTGTTATTGATTTAGCCGTATCTGAAAAATGTGTCATTTAGTATAAATTGATGTGCATTCTGAATGTATATATTGTGCAATTTGATATAAGTGAGTGTGCAATTCAATATACTGAAATATGATGTTAGTGTTTATAAAAGGGGTTTCGGTGGATTTTGCAGGTGAATGTGCAATTGGTGCAATATGGTATACAAAAAATGTGCAGTTTAATATCGATACGTAGGTAGACTTAATGTATGTATTGTGCAATTCGACATAGATAATTGTGCAATTCATAATGTCTTTTTTGGTGGGATTTGATTAGTGGATGTACAGTTGCGGCAATTTGGTATTATAAAATGTGCAGTTTAATATCAATCGATGTGCATGTGTAAGCTAAATGATGTGCATTCAGCTTAATATAAATTGATGTGCATTCAGTTTAATATAAATTGATGTCCATTCTGAATGTATATATTGTGCAGTTTGATATAAGTGAGTGTGCAATTCAGTATACTGAAATATGATGTTAGTGTTTATAAAAGTGGGTTGGGTGGATTTGGCAGGTGAATGTGCAATTGGTGCAATATGGTATACAAAAATGTGCAGTCTAATATCGATACGTACGTAGACTATATGTTTTGTGCAATTTGACATAGGTAATTGTGCAATTGTGATTGTTGGTGGAATTTGATTAGTGGATGTGCAGTTGGGGCAATTTGGTATTATAGAATGTGCAGTTTAATATCAATCGATGTGCATGTGTAAGCTAATGTATATGTGGTGTATTTTGACATAGGTGATTGTGCAATTTAAAATGTGATTTTTGGTGGGATTTGATTAGTGGATGTGCAGTTGATGTCATTTGGTATTAAAAAAATGTGCATGTTTAAAAATGTGCATTTTAATATAAATCGATATATATGTGTAACTGAATGTATATGTTGTTCACGGGAAAATAGGAAAACGTGTGAGCATGTTTTGCGTGGTTTTAGAAGATAAAAATAGATTTACTTAAAAATTAAAAATAGATTTTGCAAGAAAGGGTATGGGGTACGGTGCTCTACGTACCCCTACTAGTGTACATAATAAATTATATATTGTACTCTAAATACAGATTAAAAAATCTTATTAATTTAGCTAATCGTGAAATGAAATAATTATTCACAAAATTGAGAGAAGTTAAGCTAATTAACAAGTGTGGGAGAGTTATTTTCATTTTAAGGTATGTTTGAGTGAACACTTCAGCAATATTGTAAACACTTGTACCCTATATATTGTAAACACTTGTACCCTATATATTGTAAACACTTCAGTAAAATATTCATTCTGAATTATCACATTCACATGGTAAACACCTAACTCCGCCAATCTATATATTGTAAACATTCTGAATTATCACATTCTGAATTATTACATTCAATTTAGTCTTCAGCAAGAATTTTGCACCTAACTCTTGTACTCTATATATTGTAAACACTTCAGCAATAATATTTATTCTGAATTATCACATTCACACGGTTTGGTTTCCAAATTATCAACGTTAGGTGCAAAATTTTCCAAAGCCTAACCTTTCAAACCCTAGCCGTCGCCGTCTCCGCTACGTGCCTTCACGCAGTTTCATTATTTTTCGATCCAACAATTAATTAAATCCTGCCGCCGTCGTCGACCGGTTTTTCAATGGATTCCGGGAAGTCGCTAACCTATGCCACCATGATCCATATGCTGCCGATCAAGCTCAACGCCAGCAACTTCATGGCATGGCAATCCCAGGTGAAGGTGTTGTTCCAATTTGCGGGTATCTCGACGACTCTTTACCCAAGCCCAAAGCTTCTGTTGCTTCGACAAGTGCCGATGCTCTCACGCCGGAATCTTGGACATCACAAGATAAACTCCTCCAAGCTCTACTCCGGTCCTCTCTCACTGAGGAGTCCATGATGGAGATGATCGGCTGCGACACAGTTCAGGCGATGTGGACGGCCCTGGCTGCTGCCTTCGACAACACCTGTGAAGCCCGCGAACTGCAACTTCGTGACGAGTTGCACACCATTCACCGCGGCTCCTCTAGTGTGATAGAATATCACCGCTGGTCTTGCTTCTGTCGGTTCACTTGTTGGTAACAAAGATCGCATCATGATCTTCCTTCGTGGCCTTGGTTCAGCGTCCTCCAACTTCACGTCGGTACAACTAGCTTTCTCTCCGTTTTCGTCTTATGCAGAGGTCGTATCCCGTGCACGAAGCCATGAAAATTTTCAGATTTCAAGCGGTTCTGATACAGGTTTTGCTGAAACAGCCTCAGTGGCCTTTTCTGCCCAGGCGAGTGTGAACCAAGCGCCCAACTATGCTGGAGGATTTGCCCAGGCGCGTGAGCAGCACGCGCCACACTATGCAGGTTTTGTCACGCGCCACAGTTTTCTGGATACTTTGTCCAAGCGCGTGAGCAACATGCGCCGCCTTCTGGCGCGTGGACAACCACGCGCGGCCGGTCTGGCGGCGGTTCTGGGCGTGGTGATGGTTCTGGCCGCCAATCTGGTGTTGGTGGTGGTTCCTCTGGTGGCGGCTCTCGATGTCGGAGGAAGTGGAACCCTAAATGTCAGCCCTGCCTGGAGTTTGGTCGCACTGCTCGCGTATGCACCAATCCAAATCCGGAGTCTGATAATCTCGCTGATGCTTTTCAGTCCTCCGTCTCTCTTGACAATGCTTCAGACTGGTATCTAGACTCTGGTGCAACCAATCACATGGCCTCCACATCTTCTGGTCTTGACAGCATCGCTCCCTATCACGGTAACTGTTCTGTCGCCCTTGCTAATGGTAAACTTGTTAAAATTAGTCATATTGGTCAGCGTCGGTCTACTCGTGATTTATCTTTATCTGATGTATTGGTGGTGCCTGATATTACGAAAAACCTGCTTTCTATTAGTAAACTGACAAGGGACTTAAATGCTGTGATTTCCTTTGATGAGAACTCGTTTATCATACAGACACAGTCAATAAAGGCAGTCGTGGGCCGAGGACGATGTGCTGACACAGGGTGGTGGTGCTCTTGTTGCCTATGTTCAAGACAATAAGAATAGGGCATCTTTTGATATATGACATGCTAGATTAGGCCATACTTCCCTTTTAGATATTTCTTTGTTGAATAAGTTGAACCTTGTTAAGGTCAACTCTTTTACGCCTAAACCCTCTTTATGTTCTTCGTGTGAACGAGCTAAGGGAAAAAGGCTTTCATTTATGGATAATCCCAGATGGGCTGATTCTTTACTTGCTTTGATTCACTGTGATCTTTGGGGACCTGCTCTGATTTTGTCAGAAAGTGGTTTTTCTTATTATGCAATCTTGGTCGATGATTTTTTGCGGTTTACATGGTTTTATCCGTTGAAGAGGAAATCCGATTTCTTTGAGACATTTTTGCAGTTTTAGAATCTAGTTGAAAATAAGTTTTCCTGCACGATCAAAGTGTTTCAAAATGATGGGGGCACTGAGTTCACTAATGCGCATTTACGATCTCACTTCTCGACTAAGGGTATTTTTCATCAGATTTCTTGTCCAGCCACACCCGAGCATAATGGTAGAGCCGAACGCAAGCATAAGCATATTACAGAAATGGGGTTGTCTATGTTGATGCACTCTCAATTGCCGCCATCTTATTGGGATGTTGCTTTTGCCACTGTCGCCTACACTATCAATCGTCTTCCTACACCCGTCCTCCACAATGTGTCTCCATACTTTCTAGTATATGGTCGTCATCCTGATTATTCCAATTTTCATCATTTTGGGTGTAGGGTGTATACATACGACCTTTTGCACCTCATAAGCTTGCACCTCGCAGTTCTCTATGCATCTTCATTGGCTATAGTCCTCAATATAAGGGTTTTCGATGTCTTCATCCCACATACAAGAAAATCTATCTCACTCGGCATGCTAGATTTGATGAGACCTTTTTTCCATTTCCGACTGACTCAGAATCTGCTGTTCCAGAATCATTAGATGTTTATGTCTTCTTTGATCATGACTCTGGTGTTTCTGCTTAGCCTCAACCAACTCCAGTTCGATCAGTAACACCATCTTCAACTCCGGCACAGTCTCCGACTACTGTTTCACCACCCCGGTCTCCTGTTCAATCTCCAATTTCCTCACCGTCGCCTTCACCACCGTGACCAGTTCACCATATGACCACTCGGTCTAGAACAGGTAGCATTATTGCTAATCTCTAGTTTGATGATTATGTGTTATCAAGTCATCTTACTGCATTGCTTGCTGAGACTGAATCACGAGGTTTTTGTTCTGCGATTAAGGATCCTTGTTGGTCTTCTTCCTTGGATGAGGAAATGCATGTCCTTCACCAAAAACACACTTGGGATCTTGTTCCGTGCCCTTCTGATGTTAACGTTGTTGTCTCGAAGTGGGTTTATCGTCTCAAACATCGACCAGATGGTTCTATTGATCGTTATAAGGCTCGCTTGGTTGCTCAAGGTTTTTCTCAGCTACCTGGGTTCGATTTTACTCATACCTTTAGCCGTGTCGTTAAAGCCTCCACTGTCCGGATCATTCTTGCTCTTGCGACAACTTTTACATGGCCTCTTCATCAGCTCGACGTCAAGAATGCTTTTCTTAATGGTGTTCTTCATGCGCCGGTCTACATGAAACAACCGACTGGTTTTACTGATCCTGTTCATCCAGAGTTTGTTTGTCGCCTTCGGAAGTCTATCTACGGGCTCAAGCAGGCACCTCGAGCTTGGTTTCAGCGTTTTAGCTAATTTCTTCTGCGTTTGGGGTTTAAGTGTTGCTTGACTGACACTTCGCTGTTTGTTTTTACTCGAGGATCGGCTGTTTTGTACTTACTGGTGTATGTTGATGACATTATCCTCACTAGGAATAATTCCGATCTTATTCAGCGGTTCATTGCTGGTGCTGATCGTGAGTTTTCTATCAAGGATCTTGGTTTCCTTCATTACTTTTTAGGAATTGAGGTGGTTCGATCTGCTTCTGGGCTGTTCTTGGGGCAAGCGAAGTATGCTATGGAGATTCTGCAACGTACTGGTATGACGGATGCTGCACTCGTCTCTACACCTTTTGTTCCTGGTTCACAGCTTCTCAGCTCTTCCGGTTCTGATTTTTCCAATCCCAAGCTGTATCGTTCGCTTGTTGGTGCACTGCAGTACTTGACGATCACTCGGCCCGACTTGTCCTATGCTGTTAATTCTGTAAGCCAGTTTCTCCAGACCCTTAAGGATGTTCACTATGAGGCTGTTACTCAGATTCTTCGCTATGTTCGTGGGACGCTTCACTTTGGCCTTTCGTTTCATCCTTCGCCTACTGGCTTTCTTATTCTTGTCTACTCCAATGCCGATTGGGCTCGGTGCCTTGAAACCCGTCGCTCTACCTATGGATATGCAATTTTTCTTGGTGGTAATCTCGTTTCCTGGAGCGCTAAGAAGCAACCTACTGTGTCTAGATCTAGTGTGAGTCCGAGTATCGTGCTATGGCCAACACCGCGGCTGAGCTAGCTTGGTTGTGTCAACTTCTTCGTGAACTTTAGGTTCCAAGGTATTCTTCTCCAATGCTTCTTTGTGATAACAGTAGTGCGATCTTTTTGGTCCAAATTCCGGTTGCCCATAAGAGGGCTAAGTATATCGACATTGACTATCAATTCGTTCGTGAGCTGGTTAAGTCTGGAAAGCTCCATGTTAGTCATGTTCCTTCTTCTCTTCAGGTTGCTGATGTTTTTACTAAGGGTCTGTCACGCCCTCTCTTTGAATTGTTTCGTTCCAAGCTTTGCATCTCCTGCACTACGATTCGCTTGAGGGGGGGGGGGGGGGTGATAGAATATCTTGATTATTGTCAAAGATATATTTGTATATATTTTTATCTATATTTAGAGTAGACTAGATACGTTGAATATATAGCTCTGTTGTACTCTATATATTGTAAACATTTCAGCAATAATATTCATTCTGAATTATCACATTCACAATATATCTGGTAAATAGGTATTTCAGTTTATCACTTTTGGACTCATTTATCACTTTTGGAGGGTTTCCTCATTGCATTGCACGTGGCACACCATTATATATCTGGTAAATATGTACTCCCTCTGTCTCACCTCAACCTGCATAGTTGACTTTTCAGAGTCAAACTTAGGAAATTTTGACTGTAATTATAGGTCAATATATAAATGATAAAACTATTATTTGAGATATCAATAGATTCATTATAACATCTATTTTTCAAAAAAGTTAATTTTTATGTATTGTTTCTATATGTACTTAAAGATATTAATGGTCAAACACGATCATTGAAGACCGTGAAAAGTCAACTGTGCAGATTCGGGGGACACGGAGAGAGTATATCAATTGTCTCCTTTTGAATATCTTGTTGAGTTCTCCATTTGTTGAAGAAAATCCAATAGCCCAACGGCTGTAAGTTGTGACACCTCCATATGCAAAGTAACAAAGAACAAAAACCAGTAATATGTTCCTTTTAAACCGTAATATATCACTTTTGTTTTCTTGTCCTATCCTAACATAAGGGAACTCCATGCTATATAGAACAAACGGCCCTTTAATGTGTATGGGTAAGGTTTCATGGACAAAAAAGCTATTTTTATCAGAAGTAACCAGATTTGCTAAAGCCTGCAACTGAGTTAGCCTCTCGAAAAATATGAGTATAGCTTACTGAGGGTGCTGGAAGGTGCTGGAGAGTGCGGATGTGCTGGAAATAAGCTGAACTGGACAGGGCCTTAGCCCATGTTTGCCAGAACTGAACTGATAAGTTCATTTTACTTCAATTCAAGTTCAGTTCAATTCAGTAAAAATACAATTTGATTTAAATTCAGGTTAATTCAGTCACGCTGATTCATTTTTTCAATATTTTAATTTTCACTTCAGTTCGGTTCGGTATAGTTAATCTACTTCAGTTAAGTTCAGTTCAACAAAAAAAATTCAACCAAACAATGCCTTATTCTTAAGTTTTTCCAATTTATTTCTCTACAAAGATATAGTTCAATTTAAATCAAATAATTTAGTTGTAGTATTTCGATATATATTTTTCAACAAAGTTTTTGACTTAGAGTTAGTCTCTGAAGAGACCGTCTCTATATAGAGACCGGACTAAATTATAAATAGTACAATAAAGAAGATCAAGGAGAGACCAATTTGTAATTTTTAAAAATTTTAAAAATCACGAGCTACAGTGTTTTGCTATAGTGTGCTAGTGTGCTACAATGTTTCAAGTTAAAATGTTCATGTTCATGTTTTATGTTTCAAGTTAAAGTGTTCATGTTTTATGTTTCAAATTAAAGTGTTCATGTTTCACGTTAAAATGTCAATGTTTTATATTTCATGTTTAAAGTTAAAATGTTCATGTTTAAAGTCAAAATGTTCATGCTTTATGTTTCAAAAAAAATTCATGTTTTAAGTTAAAATGTTTATGTTTTATGTTACAATTTAATACGGTCTCTATATAGAGACAGTCTCTTCCAAGACATTGTCTTTGACTTAAGTTGAAGTTAATAAAATTCAATTATATTCAAACTAAATCTTATAAGTTCAAATAAGTTATAGAACACACCTATATTAATGTTGAATTTGAGGTACTGCGTAATTTGATAATCGGTATTGATCATACTACTCCCTCCGTCCCAACCAAAACTTCTTACTTTCCTTTTTAGTCCGTCCCAACTAAAACTTTTTACTTTCATTCTTTACTCTTTTGGCAAAAAAATAACTAAAAAAAGACAAATATACCCTTAATGAATTCTTACAAATAACCATAATCATAAGTTATATTCCATTTATACCCCTTAAAACTTCACTTATAAGATATAAAATGCATATTTCTTAAAATCCGATCTAAAATCAACTAAGAAGTTTTGGTTGGGACGGAGGGAGTATATGTTAAGCATCTCTCATCCTCAAAAGTGAAATTGACATGGTTTGTGGATTGTACTGCCGAGTGTGTGAAAGAAATAAGACCTTCGCAGCAATACTAGGTGCTAAGTTAGACCATAAAATCAGACAATTGATCAGTTACGTAGTTATATGATTACAAAATATTGTGTGGTGTGACTTGAGATAGAGACATTGATATTCTTCAGTCTGGCTTGAACAACAAGCTGCAACATTCTCTCACGAATCAGCAAAATTTAAATATCTTATCATCGCATTTGTTTTTTTGCCAAAAGTTATAATCCAAATTCAAATTTTTAGAACTCTTAAATGATTTCGATTTATGAAAATGTACCTTCTCCTAATTTTAGTAAAATAGAGCATATAGAGAATTTTATAAATCCTGATCCACTTGATCAAACTGAAAGGATTTTTATCCAGAAAACTACAATATGCAGCCTTTTCGCGGATCAACTCTATTCCAAAGTCGCTTTCAAGAAAAACTCTATTCCAATTCCAATCCTTATTTTCCTCGAAAATTTCACAAATAATAAATACTTCCAGTAAATAAAATAGAATAAAATACTCCACGCATCAGCCAAACCCCACGACACGCACTCACACAGTGACACGGCAATTAAATAAATAAATCCTATAAAAAAATTACTCCACAAATAGAAAAGAAGCCTAATCTTCACCACCACCAATACAAAGTCATTTACTCCAAACAGATAAGAACGCATCTGCACTCTGTTGTAGTATGATATGAGAAGGTCATTGGGTGGCGGCAGCAGCAGCAGCAACATGGGCGGAGGCGGCGGCGGCAGTGTGCAAATGCTCAGGAGCGTCCAAAGGGCCGTCAGGGCGTCGGCGGCCGGCGAACCATTCTCTCACTCCACCACCGGGTCAGCCTCCAAGAATCCAACTTCCGCCGGCCGGAAAGCCAGGCAGAGTAGCAAAGTCAACGGCGGCGGTAAGGGAAGCAGTCTCACGATATCGTCATCGTTAACTTCCGGCAACGTCCCCATTTCTGCGTCTTCAACCACCTGGCCTTCGTCCCCGACCTTTTCCGACGACTCGTTTGAATGGGTGTGCGTCGACGGATTGGAGGAAGATGGAGCGCAACCCGTTTACGATGACTATGTTTTCGGGTCGGTTCCATCTGTCGAGGAAGTCAATTTAGCAGTTCTTGCACTCAAAGAGTAAATTTTCTCAATCTTATTCCCCTGCAGTTCGTAAATAAGCTAATCCTACTGAGTGACTGTTTGTAGAATGTAGACCATGGAATATTTTTGACTAATTGGGTGTTTTAATTCTTCACGCATCTTGCTTCTCTAATAACGTTTAGATAGTATTCCTCTTTGTGTCTGTAGTTGATGGCTGACATGGACACTTATGATTTATTGTAAGCTTTTTTCAAAAAAAAAAAAAAAGATTTATTGTAAGCTATGCCTTTTTGTTGGTTATGCTAGATGAATAAAGATTTCTTATTTCAAGACTGGTATATGTCGTTGTAAATGATATGGAAATGCAACCTCTTCTTGTAGACAGTTCATTATTTTGGATTTTTGCTTATGTTTGAATTATGCAATGGTGTCTCAGGGTCCTTGATCCGGGGTCTCCTGCAAATATGGCCAAGGAAAAATCTGTAGAGGGAACTGATTCCACGAACAGCTCCAGCTCTAGCTCTAGCTCAACTGGTGCCATCCAGGTAGCATCTCCATTCGGGGCCAAGATAGATTGGATTGAGCCCTCGTCTCAACTCTGGAGTTCGAGTTTGTCACAGGCCCGTGGATATGACATTGCAAGTGATGCTTTCTATATGCTGCGAAACGAGCCTACAATTCAGGTTAAATTTTGGATTTTATAATGAGGAATGAGTTATTGCCTTGTGCTACCATTTTTGTTTTCAGTTAATGAGAGAAATATGGCGTGCAAGAACGTTTGACTGAAATATGTAATCTTGTGGTGTGCTTTATACATCTTGAGTACTCTGAGTTGAAAATTTACCAGTCTTGACTTGAAATGCTTGGATTTTACATCAGCCTCTTTGTGCATATGCTACTCCGTAGTAAAATTTTAATATACTGTTTTCATCTAAGGCTATTTCTGTTACTTCAGGTGATTTATTTGTAATTGTCCATTTCTAAGAGATACTTTGGCTTTCTTGTGACATGTTATTTATGAAAAACCTTCGGCTCCTTGAATTTGTAGAGGATGGTGGTTTCATTATCTTCTGATAGAGCCGTTTGGGATGCTGTGTTGAATAATCAGGTAGTTCAGGAGCTGAGGGAGGCTTTCAATCCAGGTTTGTAATGCTTACAGACTGTAGAGAGTAGTACTAGAGTGTTTTTTTTCCGTCAGCTCTTTGTTTAGGCTATTTACTTGATAAATTGCTCATGTTATGGTAACTTTCTTGTACAGCTGATATTGCCCCTTCAGAGAAGTCGGACGAAAGTGGTGATGCTTCTAGCTTAGCAACAAGCTTTATCAACTGGATAATTGACAATACAAAGGCAAAAGTCAAGGAATTTGTTGAAATGGTCTCAAAGATAGTGAATGACATCTTCCACGCTGATGATGAAGATGGGAAGGCAGCTGATAAAGGAGCAGCAGATCCTTTTGAAGATAAACTCAGAGCCTCCTTTTTCCTATCCATCGTGGTGATGCTCATCGTGGTGGTGGCTCGAGCGAGGGCATGACAGTAATTTGACGACATAACTTGTACTTCCAAGTTCCAGCATTTCCTGCCGTGTAGTGTTCTCTTAATAAGTTACTATACGTTTAAACGTTGTTTCTTGTACAGTTTGTAGTTTGACTTAATGGGAATCCGTGGAAACTGATATGTTCTTGCGTCAAGTTTCGTGTATCATCTTATTCAGAGAGATTTCAAGATTATTTATTTTTCACAAATTTAGTTATTATATATTTTTTGACTGCAAAAGGGGTGGGAGGGGTACAAACAACCTATCAACACGAGCCACTGCTCAATAGTTACTACAAAGGCAGATCACTGCTCAATAGTTACAAATTGATGCACTCCTAACTTCCTTAGCATTATACAATCATTTAACTTCCTTAGCATTATACAATCATTTGCTCATAGTCAACAGCCAAGTCTAATTAATTGATCTTAGGTCACTGGTTAGCCTAAACACAGTAATTAGCAGGAAGACTGGCAGAGTATCAAATCTTGTTCAGACTACCCATTTCACTACACAGGCCATCAATTTCAGGCGTCACAACAGCTACCTTTCCCATCTCTCCCAATACGCAGCACTCTCTACCCATAGTGTTCATCACAGCAACATCCTGCGCAGATTCACGTTCCACGCCTGGAGAAACCTGCAAGATTTTGCACGCAGAGAAGCAAGTTAACACAAAGTACAAAATTGCAAACAAAAAGAAGCCGTTGGTTTAAGGTTAGTTATGCTCACATCGTATAGGACATCTCCAATCTTCATTTTCACTTTACCGCTCTTATACACCAGCATCTTACCCATGTGCGCAGGCTTGTTGACGTCTACAGAAGCTGTCTGTTTTCCCTTTGCTTCTTTCCCTTTGGACGATGTTGTCTTCCCAGCAGGATTAGTACCATGCCTCTTGAGTGCAGGAGCTTGCTTGAGAGATGCACTAGGTCGGCGATGGTCAATGGGAAGTTCAGTAGGGAACGTAAATAACATCATTTTTGCATTCACATCTTCCTCCTGCACATCAAATAAGTTAACATACGATAAAAGAAACAGACTCTAGCTTGAAGAAACACACTCATAATAATATTTACCATTAGGCCAAGGAGTGAAGCAGAATTCATAGTACTTTCATCAGAGTCTTCAACTTCCTCATTCCCACCAAATTCTTCTTCGTCAAGAACCTCTATATTCCCACAAAACATACAATTATTAACATCAAACTTTTTTAGCATCAGAGTAGGTGGTTATGCCTATGCATGCTTCAAACTCAGAAATTATCATAATGGCAGAACACTTGATCTTCAAACACAAATAGGAGGTTTGTATGATTAAGGTTAAGGATATACCTGGATCACCAGAGCCAGGCTTTCTAAGAGGCAGTGTGATAGGGCAGTAGCAGTTTTGGTAATCCTGATGATAATCGAAAAATCTTATTAGCATTGACATTTAACAAGAAATTTCTTCAACATAAAGTTAAAAGAGATCAAATAAGATTCGATACCAAAGGCTCCTTATACTCCTTTTTCTTCGTCTTGGACAAGGAAGATCTTGCAACATTTTGCGAACATTCTGCAGGCAGAGATAACACATCCTGACAAGTATTTGCACCAGGATCTTTCGATACTTTACCACCGCTTTTGATCCCAGAATAGCTTTCCTTCGAAACACCAGCTGAGGCAACTCCACCAGAAAATGTAACTTGAACAGAAGCTGAAATAATGAATTAAGGGCATTTCAAGTAAAGTGATGCTGATGAATTGATAAAAGCAATGCAAATCTTAATAATGAAGAAATATAATAATACGCTTATGGACTTACATTTCTTGCCTGCTTTAGAGCGTCCTCTTTTCAGATTGTCCTGTAAACACAATTAAACATGTCAATTTTCACTCAATCAGTGTTTTCAGTCTAAGAAGTTCAGCTATTTTGAAAAACCTTACAACTAACAATCTATTCTCTGGAATTTTAATATTTTTTTACCCCTTCATATTAGATAGAGTGATACCGTGGCAGAGTATAGAGGCTGCCTATTATCATTATGATATGGTTGCTTAGTTTATGGCAGCTATTTAGCGACAAAAAAAAGTTATATAATTACATTATGATATTAGGTCTGATCACAACTTCTCAAGTTTGCTCAAGTATTGAAAATTTATCTTTGGTAATTGAGCCACAAAAAGGTTAAAAAGAATATGAAGCACCATTTTAAGAAAGATCTTTTGCAAAAAAATTACTTATCTAATGCAAAAAATAACAAACCAAATAATATAGAAGAGAAAGAGACCCATAATAGCAAGTTGAAAAGATAGAGAATTTACATCAAATTTACGAAGAAGAGCCTCTTTATTCCCCTCATCGTCATCGCTATCAACCTCAATCACTCTGCAATTTGGATATCGATTTTAGTTACTAAAAAAGGGAAAATATATAGTTACAGAAAAAACACATACACACAGAAGCAGAAGAAGATGGAGTGTACCTTTTGGGAACAGGGGGCCTCTTCCGAGTTGCTGGTCCTCTAGGGCTAAATCTAACCTGTCAAATTCAGTTTAAACAAATGAGCTGAATTTTTACGATTAATCGGAGGATAAAAATCATTAAGCAAAATGCTGTGTGGACCTTTCTAGGTGAAGACGAACGCGGTAGATCCGGGTCCATGGGAGCTTTCTGGTGAAATTTTAAGAATTCTTCTGAGACGGGAAAACGATTATGCGAGGATCGGACGGCAAGCGACCGGAATTCAGCTGCAAAATCCAAACGGAGAAAATGTTGAAGGAGGGATTCGATCCCCAGTTCTTCCAAAACGAAAGATAATGGTATACACACTGGGCCAGTCTAAGATTTTGTAAGTTCTCTCCATAATAAAATATATAATACAATCATATGGACTTTGGCTTATATTTCAATCACTAATCAAGAATTTGAAAGATAAATTATTTGATACGAATTCAACGCACTTAATTTTTAACTTATTTCGCTTGTACTAGCATGCTTCGCAATTAAAATCTCAGAAACTTCCAGGAAGTGAACGAACGGCCTGCAAGAATGTGAGAGGGACTGCATGTCCACTCCCTGCTAAGGCTGTTAAGGCCGTCGGATGAGGGAGAAAAACTTTATTTTGACGTTGGGTTAATCTCAGACACAACCATCATTGGAGCAGTCTTGTTTGATGGGAAATGCATATTTATATCAAAGAGGATTAATGGTATTACAAAGGCACTTTTTTAGAAAACACAGCTTTATACGAAGCTCTATTGATGGAGGAAGAATTGTGTGCTAAGGAAGTGTCAATCATTGAAGATGGCTTCGGAATAATAAAGATGGTTTGGGAAGAAGTTGACCCACTATTGTAGCATACATGATACGATAGCAAAATGTGATTTTGATAGACCATTATGGACACCGAGAGATAGAAATTATTGTGATCATTCGTTAGGTAGTCATGCGAAAACGAATCTTGAGTAAACCACTCAGGACACCGTTTTTCTTTTCAAACTTTTTTTTGTTAATTTAGTATTAATTCATTTCATTTTTAAAAAATGATTAGCTTTAGAATATTTTAATAAGTTTCAATTTCTAATCAAAAATACTCATATATTATTCATCAGTTTTGACATTAAAATTCATACTTGCTTGTATTGGTGAACCAATTTCATAAATACATTATAAGCATAGATACCATTACTTCAAATAATGTATACATATTGCATCTATTACCACTCTCTTTCATCTAATGATTGAATTTCATTAACATCCCCACATACTGATTGCCAAATTTGTTACACTATAGGCTCACGCACTTCTACTATAATTTTTTTTTATTTACGTTGAACATATATGAACATGTATCTCCTTATTATAGACTGATGACCTGAAATAGAGATTTCAATCTCTCGCATTCGGATAAAGTTGTGAAACAAGCGTGAAACATCAAACTATTATTTTCAATTTGCCATTTGGGTATTTGTAGATGTTTGAGGCATTTTTTAAGCACAAGGTACTCTTCAACCGACCGAAAGCAAATTCTACTTTCATTCTCAATGAAAATTGTCGTTTGTTAAAATTTCTCTCATACCTCGAGGTGTTACATTTTTAAATTGGGGTAGATGCCTTCTCAATATTCCATTACTAAATGGAGTCATATATCGAATAGTGTTTGGATATCCACACAAATAATAATCATATATTAGGAAATAGAGAAGGTCTTGGTGAGACCGTCCTACCATAAACTATTGTTAGGAGGAATGATAGTATATGTGTTTTATAGATTTTGTTCGTGTTTCCAACCTTTTTTGTTTGTGTGTTCATTTACATATGAACATAGCTTATAGACTTATATAGCAAAAAAAGCTTACAAACATACAAACAAATTTAATAAATACATGAACTATCATTTGTCCTACTATAAGGACGGTCTCACCCAAGACTTTGTATTTTAGAAAATAGATAGGAGTATTTACCTCCCAAATAGGTGTTTTTTACAAAAATAACATTAAAAGGAAAAATATTCCAAATCCAACCAGGGGTCTGCTACTCTGCTTTGCCGCCGGCTAATTCCAAATCCCATCTAGTTCCATCCTTAACTCCTTATAAAACTACAAACCCCGCCGCTCAAACGCTCACTCAGTACCCCCAAAACCAGTATTCTTGATTTTGCATTTTCAGTCGAGTTCGGATTCACCATGGACTCGCTTCAGTCCAACTACACGGAGAATTCTCAACCGGATCCACCCTCCCAATCTCTGGATACCAGCACCCACTCCCCATACGAAAACCATAGTCTGTCTGACCAGAACAATAGCCAGCAGAACAATTCCGATGCAACACTGGTCGCGGAGGTTAACCCGACAATAAAGCCTCTGCTGTCGCAGAATGGATTACTGACCGGCACCGACAAGGACCAGTCCGGCGGAGAGGAGACTACCACTAGGAAGCGGAGGAAGAGTAGGTGGGACCCTCCTTCAAGTGATTCAGGAAACGACGGGAGCGAGGGGACTGGCGGGAGGAAGAAGAAATCCAGGTGGGCTGACGAGCCGCAGCCAACGTTTCTCCTACCGGATTTTTTGAACGGAGGTATCGAATTTGACCCTGAAATTCAAGCTCTTAATAGTAGGTTACTTGATATTACTAGGAAGTTACAGTCAGGTTTGCCACTAGATGATCGCCCAGAAGGGGCTAGGTCTCCTTCGCCCGAACCTATTTACGATAACCTGGGGCATAGGATTAACACTAGGGAGTATCGCGCACGTGAGAAATTGAACAGGGATAGGCAAGAGGTTATATCACAGATGATTAAGAAAAACCCAGCTTTTAAGCCCCCGGCTGATTACAGGCCACCAAAGCTTTACAAGAAGCTCTACATTCCGATGAAAGAGTACCCAGGGTACAACTTCATTGGGTTGATCATCGGGCCGAGAGGGAACACCCAGAAGAGAATGGAGAAAGAGACGGGTGCTAAGATTGTAATTAGGGGTAAAGGGTCTGCGAAAGAAGGAAGGCTGCCTCAGAAGAGGGATATGAAGCCAGATTCTTCTGAGAATGAAGATTTACATGTTCTAGTGGAGGCTGACACTCAAGAATCACTTGATTCCGCTGCTGCCATGGTGGAAAAGCTTTTGCAGCCTGTTGATGAGGTGCTGAATGAGCACAAGAGGCAGCAGCTCAGGGAGCTTGCTACCCTGAATGGAACTATCAGGAATGAGGAGTATTGTAGGCTGTGTGGTGAGCCTGGACACAGGCAGTATGCTTGTCCTTCAAAGACATCCACTTTTAAAAGTGATGTAGTGTGTAAGACATGTGGTGATGGTGGCCATCCAACTATTGATTGTCCGGTCAAGAATACTACAGGGAAGAAGATGGACGAGGAGTATCAAAACTTCTTGGCTGAGTTGGGTGGCACTGTCCCTGAGTCTTCTACTAAACCAAGTGGACCCACTCTTGCTCTTGGTCCTGGTAGCTCGGGAAGCAATCCTCCTTGGGGCTCTACAAATGGTGGTGCTGTGACAACAGCCACTCTTGGTTTAGGTGCACTCAAAACCAAGGAATATGATGAGACTAATCTGTACATTAAGTACTTACCTCTTACCTTGAAAGATGACGGCTTAATCAGCTTATTCGCCCCCTTTGGTGAAATTGTTATGGCTAAGGTTATCATGGACAAGCTATCTGGTCAGAGTAAAGGTTACGCCTTTGTCAAGTATGCTGATGCTCAACAGGCTAAGAATGCTATTGCTGGCATGAATGGCCATCGCTTGGATGGAAGGACAATTGTTGTGAGAGTGGCTGGTATTGCTCCTCAGTCCGCGCTACCACCTGGCCCTCCCGCCATGACGATGCCTTCTTACCCCATTCCTCAACAACCTGGCGCATATCCTTCACAGCAGCAGTATGCTGCAGGTGGTCCTATGATGAATGCACCCCATGGGAGCTATTATCCTGGAGCTCCGGCTTCATGGGGTCCACCTGTACCCTCTCCTTATGGTTCCGCTTACCCACCTCCCCCTCCCCCTCCTGGCGCATCCATGTATAGTCATGTTCCTCCTTATGGGGCTCAGTATCCTCCTCCTCCACCAGGGCAAACAACCACCAGTGCCTCATCCCAAAATGTGTCTTCTGTTGATACTCAGCAAGCCTTTTCTTCCAATGCTGATACTCAGCAAAGTTACCCGCCTGGTGTCCAGTCTCAGTCTGCAACTCCTGTTCAATCTGCTCCAACCTATGCTTATGGCAACTCTGTCACTGCAATGCCACAGTATTCGACATCTCCATATGCTTACCAAGGTTACTACGGTATGGTGCCACCCCCTCCAGCTCCTGTGGATCAGTCTCAGACTGCTCCCTGGGCATCGGATCAGTATCAGAGTGCTCCATGGGCATCCAATCCACCTGTAGCACCTCCACCACCTGCAGCATCTTCCGAGAATAACTATGGTGACTCAGAATATGTGAAGTTTATGGCTGAAATGAAATAACACTGTGCTTTCTCGATGATGAAAGGTATTATATTCACTGACCCTTCTAATGATTGGTTTTTATTTTTTTGGGTTAATGATTTGGACCTTGTAATACCTGCACATGTTATATATATATATATATATATATATATATATATGATTTAGTTGTTAAGGACCTGCTGGTTTTTATTATGTATTTATACCAATTATTGTTGTCTGCTCATTACTACTAATGGGTTTGTGGAGAATTTTCTACAGATGGAGACATTTTTGAAATGTCTGTCAAAAGTACTTTGTTAGGTGAAATTGTTTTAGCAAACCTGAAATGTTATGATATAGAAAAAATTCTTCTTGCCAGCATGATCCTTAAGCGGGTAACAATACCTCGTGAAGTCTTACTTATTTTATGCCCACTGTTGTGTCTATTCGTGTATAGCCTTTTTTGTAAGGTCTATTCTAATTAACTTCTGAACATGTTGCTGCAAGTTGGAGGCTTTAAGTTTTAACTCATGAATGTTTTACTTTCCTGAAGTGTGTGACCTTTCACAAGTTAATTTTTAAGCATGTCTAGTTGTAGATAACCTCCTTTGATGCAGCCTATGTCTTAATGAGCTTTCCCATTGGATAGAATTTTCAGTTTTCTGAACTAGGTGGATACAAGTCATGCAACCGTTAAGATCATGCTGGCAACATGTGGTTCATATCGTCAATTATTTTATGTAAATTAAAAATCCTTCTTAACAGTCCTTCATGCTTTCATGCTTTCTCTTGCCATGACTTTGTTTGTGCGAAGTTTGGGACTCACCTCTTTAACCTTGCAGTGCTCATTTGCAGAGGGTGATGGCAGCTGAAGTCTTGGAGTTTCTAATGAAACCTTAGCCTGTACTGATTACTCTTTTTGTAGGACTGTCTTTGGCGCTTGGGTTGTGATCGGATGCCTATTCAGCATTTCAGTTGTTTTTTACATTGATTTTTAATTTTTGGATAATCACTGAAGAATGGAAAAAATAAAAGTTATGATACTTATTATGTATGGTTTATGTAAATGGAATTTTTATTTTTTATAACAAAATTGAAATGAATTATTGGGGAAACGCTGTGTGTGAACGTGTAAGCGTCATGTGGCAAAAACTTCTTCCTTTTCCTAGACCAAAACTATAATGAGAATATTTTGATAAAAGTTTCTCCTTATCTTCCAGCAAGGGTAATTTGGTAATTCTACACCTCATACCTTTTCAATAAATATAAGAAACAAAAAGATGTGTCTTTTCAAAAAAAATAAAAAATCCTTCAGCATATAAATATACCAATTCATAAATCAAAACCAAGATAACTCAATCTTCTTTTCAACAAAAAGAAGGTAATTGGAACTTGGAAGGTCCTAGCTAAAACAGAAGTCAATATTCCCACTTACTCTTGCAGGTTTTGGTCATAATTTTAATTTTTTGACGGTCAATTTTCTGATTACATGTAGTCATATAGCTCTCTAATTTATATATTTTTTTCTTATTATTTGTCAAACAATTCTGAATATTTTTTCAAATTCTGGATATTTTTCAAATCCATGAAATGAATGACTAGACCAAAACTATAATGATAATACTTTGATAAAAGTTTCTCCTTATCTTCAAGTAAGGGTAATTTGGTAATTCTACACCTCATACCTTTTCAATAAATATAAGAAACAAAAAGATGTGTCTTTTCAAAAAAAAATAAAATCCTTCAGCATATAAATATACCAATTCATAAATCAAAACCAAGATAACTCAACCCTTTTCATTAATTATAGGAAGGTAATTGGAACTTGGAAGGTACACCTAGCTAAAACGGAAGTCAATATTCCCACTTACTCTTGTAGGTTTTGGTCATAATTTTAATTTTTTGACGGTCAATTTTCCGATTACATGTAGTCATGTAGCTCTCTAATTTATATTTTTTTCCTTATTATTTGTCAAACAATTCTGGATATTTTTTCAAATTCTGGATATTTTTCAAATCCATGAAATGAATGAAAGGATAATTTGTTGTTTTTAAAAAAATTAAAAAGTAAGTCCGTTGCTTCGTCCAGCTCGGTTCATCCAATTTAATCGCTTAATTATTAGTTTCTCATGATTAAATTATTATATGGACGAGCTGATGACCGAAGCTATATAAAAAGTAAACATTTTGTGTGGACGTTCTGACATGTCAATTTTCTGATCATGCACACTAGGCTATATCCGATTGGGCCCCATATATCTGACATTTTGCGATTGTATTTATGTTAAGCTACAACTAAAAAACCTTAATAAAATTCACCATTTTTGTTGGAGATCATTTGTATTATACTTTATTTATTTTAATCATAATAAAGAGAATTATTATAGTCTTTTTAAAGGTGGGAAATTTTCATGTAAGGTAATACGGCCGTAGTAGAATAGTTTTTTATATCATGTTTATATGATTAGTTTATTTTATTAATCTCTTATTATTTTACTTTTAATTATAATTTTAAAAATGCTTGTAGTTATTAAAAAAATAAATAATAAATCTTGTATTTTAGAGTACTAAAAAGATATTCTGACATGTGTGACAAAAAGTTTGGACTCAAGTATTAACTAATAGGGGACTGCAAGCACTTCCACCGATTATCATAAGCCAATGTAGGATAAGCACATACCCATAGGGTATGAAATTCTTAGATTATTGAAAAGTCGCATCATTTATAAATGTAAAGTTGTGTCTTTTCAGTACCATAAACCAAAACACACATTGATTACCATTAGAAAATGCATCTATAAATTGACACATCTAGAACATCCTCTCTACCTAAAAGTATAACTTTCCTTCTATTTTCTTTTCAGTATTTTCTGTTTCTACCTTGATTTAGGCTACATGTTAATCATTTAGTTTGTTGATGCTCACTCTGGCCTTTACTTAGTGATTATCATATACATGAGTATGTTAAAAATTTTAGATGAAGTATCCATACAAAATGTTAGGGGGGTTCGGGGAAGAATTTGGTTTGCTGCTCTTATTTTTTCACTGATCAAATTTGCATTTTGCATTCCAGGAACTTTAAAAAAATTATAAATGTGAATTTCAATGATATTTTGTTCGGCTTCTACTTTTCTTTGGTTTTACCTTCTACTTTTCTCAAAATATTATTTGGTTTCAGCATATTGCCGAAACAGTTTTTTCTATATCTCCCTTGATTGCGTCGGTTTGTGAGTACAAAATTGTTGGAAATGCACACAAATCTGCAAAAGTTACCTATACAACTTTTGAAAAATGTTTCCAAATTTGTGTAAAGATGTGAAAAACTGAATAAATAATCATGTTTATGTAAAGACAATTTTGATATATTCTAGAGGTATGTGTGCCAAGTCATCCACGCAACGCGTGGAGAGACCACGCTAGTATATTAAAAACGTTTTAATTAGAGATATATGATGTTTCTAATTCATATGTTTTAGTCACTAATCATTCTAAAAGTCAAATTTCTTTAACTTATTCGGACTTATTTATACTAAAAAAACAAGTAAATTTCATCATAACTGAATTTTTCTTTTGATAATCTGAAGAAATGCTTTAGAACATATGTATCAATTCATTAAAAACATTATTTGTGAAATTTAGATAGACTTAGTCTACCGAAACTATATTTCAATGCATTGAATTTTTTGTGTAATGTTCAATTTAGTACAAGTCGGTAATAAACATGATATCTCGTACTAATATAGCCATTGGCTTATCTTGTACTCTTTGTAATCATTTTCGTTCTTAATTAAATTTAAGTTCGTTGTCCAAAAAAAAAAAATCGGTAATAAACTTAGAAGCTAAAGCAAAGACTGTTTGATTGGTGGTTTATTTTTATTTTTGAAAATAAATATTTATTGCATTCGTAAATTACTGGAAATCGTCCAGTTGCGGTTGAACATGCCTAAGAAGAGCCCCCTGTACAAAGGTGCTCGACCTTATGAGTAACGCTAGAGGATAGACTACTGAAGTGCAAGGCGACCAACATGGCCCCATAAATGTGCTATTCCCTAACTCAGATGTGAACTTCTCCGATGACATTGTCGCGACTTCCGGACAAACTTCCCTTACAGCAGAGGACTTCCAGTGGAGTTCTCAATTTCTCCGTCCTAAACCCTAAACCTTAAACCTTAAACCCTAAACTTCTAGTGGAGTTCTCCATCCTCTTCCTCCCATGATATGCCTCCGGAAGACCCTCGGGCATCAGATTCTTCCTCGACGAGATGTATCTTCTCGTCGGTTATTGGTGCGAAAATAAAATACTGGAACGAAAAAATAACAAAAATTAAAAGAAAAAACAACCACGCGCAAATTTCTCATGCGTCTCAAACCGTTTCGCCAGGGTATCCATGGGAGCATCCACCAGACGGCGCCACCAAGGTGGTTTCCACACCTTTTCGAACACGCCGGGGATCCGTTCCTGGGGGTAGCGGTTTCAGAGTCTGATCTTCCCCGCCAGCATGAAACGGGCATCGTTGCCCTCCGTCACCGGACAAATCACTTCCCGTTCGTCTGCTATCGGGGTTAAACCCCATATTCTTGATGCAATAACCTCCATAATGGTGATACTTCTGCACAAAAGGTTGTTGCTCTCTGATTCTTAGGTTTGCTCTTCGATTGGCTTGAATATATCGGAGACGAAGACCAAGATTTAGTTCTTGCGGACACAAGTCTTTTTCTTTCTAAATCCTAGGGTTTAGAGAGTCGGCAGCATTAGATCTCTCAAGAATCTCGGTGCCCTATTCCAGTAGAAAGCGGAGTGGATCGGCGTCGACGGAGTGGTCGCAGATCAGAGAGTCGGCTGGGGTTACCGTCGCGGCAGAGGTCGCCGGCGGCCACCTCGATTTGGTTCTGCAAAGGAAGGATCAGCGGCGGCGGCCGTGAAGATCGAGCAGGAATCGACGGCCTTTGGTTCAGCAGCGGCCGTGAGACGAGCAGAAATCGGAGGCGGCGGCCGTGAGGGAGAGGGAGAGGCGAGAAAGAGTGTTTGATTGTTTGATTGGTGTTTTAGGAAAATGAATCCGCCTACTTGTTAGCATTTGGTTAGACAAATTTTGAAATTTCTATCCTCATTAGAATTGGGATTCCCCATTCTCAAATTTGTCCTAAGCCGCCGCCAACCATCACCCCATTCACAATCAATCTCCATCATCGACCACCCAGCCACGGGTCATCACCACCAACACCAATTCGGCCATCACCAAATACCACTACCAATTCAGCCGCCATCGACTATCAACACCACTCTAACCACCACTGACTACCACCAACTACCACTCTTAGCGATACCAACCACCAACATCCTGTCGATCACCATTCCAACCGTCATCGACTCTACCATTACAACCTCCATTACTATCAATGTCATTCATTATATTTGGATTAAACCAAACAATAATAAAGACAATTTGATTCCGTACCAAACAATAATTACAATTTCCATTTTTTACTTTTCTATTTTCTTTGTTGTTTCCATTACGTGTCCCAGTGTGAACCAAACGGCCCCATGTCTTATTATTTGTACTCACTCTAGTTTTGTTTAATTGTCACTTATCTTATTTGGTAAAATCTAGATTAATATCACTCACGTAACTTACTTTTCCACCTCCCAATACAGTCTCATGCAATCATTCTCTCTTCCAAAAATAATTTGCTCAAAGAAGAGCACAAATTGAACAAAACCGGAGAAAGTGATTATACGTTAATGTTTTTAGAAATATTGAATCACGGACACCCAATAAAATTCAAATTTGGTTCATTGTTTTTTTGAGATACTAGTCTATTCTGTTGCAGAGTTCTAGCCTTACCAATTTACCATGAGTGATGCTTTAGTAAGGCCCAAACCATGAGTACAAAGCAAATTAATAAAATGGTGGGATCAAATTGTAAAATAGTCTATTTATTACTTGTTCTTCAAATTTTTTTTTTTGATAATAAACTTCATTAATTATATTAAGAAACGATTACAAATTGTTCGGCCTAAATTAATGGCCAAGTCATGTTCCTTACCCAATACACTTCTACTTACTTTATTAATACTAAAAAAGGAGAAAGAGCCTCTTAGTAAAGCAAGTATGCTCTCTGTGATGCCCTTTATCTCCCATGGCGCTGACTCCACATCATTGAGTGCCGCCACTAGTTCCGACGAATCTGTCAGCAGACAAATACTATTTGGATGATCCCTGGTTGCTGCTTTGATCGCTCTCCAACATGCTTCCGTTTCAGCCTGTAATGGAGAGGTAGATATGAAAAAATCTGATCCTTTTGTTGTCCCAGAGTTAGTAGAGATTGACCAGCCTGCTGTGCCAAGGTGACAAGATTTCTGAAATGATCCATCCACCTTAATAAGAGTTAAATGATCATTCTGAGCCTCAGTAGAGTTCATTCTGAAATCTTCTGAGAATGACTGCTTTTCCTGAGGTGCTGATTGTGCAGGTGTACTCTGTATGACCTCATGCTTTTTGAATAGCATGAATTTTGCAGTTGCCAGGTTGGCACACATTCTGGGATCTACATCCACATTTTCCATGACTTTCTTATTCCTTTGAATCCAGATTTCCCATAGGGAAAACAGAAGTAACCTGTTCTCGTCATCCAGATTACCTGCTATCAACCATTGATGCAGCCAAGAGCTGGCAAAATTGAGCCTGTAATTTTCCACTTCTGTCTTAAAGGTGAGTTAGACCAGAAAGTTCTGTTATCCCTGCAGTCCATAAACAGGTGAAGCTCATCTTCCTCCTGAAGATTGCATCTAGGGCATATCACCTGATCTGAGATCCTTCTTTTTTCCCTGTTTTTCAGAGTTGGAAGAGCCCTGGACAGAAGCCTCCACAAAAAAGTGATAATTTTGTAAGGCACCTTCAGATTCCAGACTTTGTTCCACAGCTTTTTCCTTCTTAAGTCCACACACCCCACCTCTGTCATAGCAATATGATATCCTTTCCTTACAGTGTAATTACCATCCCTGTTATGAATCTATAATGGCACATCCTCAGATGAAGGGTCTGCACTCATTCTTATTGCCATGATATGAGGTATTATATTACTAGGAAAGATAGTCTTCAGCAGTGGTTCCCTCCATGAATTAGGGCCTTGAATCAGATGTTCTACTCTTAGTTCAGTAGTCTGAGCAAAGATGTTGTTAGCCCCTAAAGGATTATGTGCTGTGGGAATCCACTGCTCTTCCAGTCTTATCTTCCTCCCATTGTTAACCTTCCAGGCCATGTTTGTAGTGATGAGGTTTTTTGCCCATAAAATGGACTTCCATCCCCAGGAGTCACCAGGCCTAGATTTAACTTCTCTGAAATCCATGTTCCTCAGATATTTTCCTCTCAGTACTTTTACCAGTAAGGAGTCCTTGTTCTTAAGAATATTCCATGCATGTTTGGCTAGAAGTGCCTGATTCATTCCTATTGCAGACCTGAGCCCCAGTCCCCCTTCTCTCTTTGACTTACTTACAGTTTTCCAAGACCTCCAATGTGTAGTTCTTCCTTCTATCTCTCCCTTCCATATGAAGACAACAGTCATCTTGTCTACCTTCTCAAGAATGCACTTTGGAATCTTAAAAATACTCAGGGGGTATAAGGATAAAGAGCAAAGGACATGCTTGGCTAGAGTGACTCTTCCTGCAAAGTTCAGCAGTTTTGATTTCCAGGAGCCATACTTCTCTTTTACCCTTGAGATTAAATCCTTAAAGATTTCTTTCTTCTGACCTTGCATATTGATCTGGATCCCCAGGTATTTCTCTCCAAGTCCTTGATTATGAATGTTCAGAGTGTACATTAGATACTGCTTCATCTCAACAGATGTATTAGGGCTGAATTGGACAAAACATTTATCACAGTTGAGCCTCTGTCCAGAGAATCTGGCATATAAATCCAATATTTTTGCCAGAGCATTAACTGAATCATATGTGACCATTGAAAAGAGTATGCAATCATCTGCATACATTAAATGACTCACTTTTGGTCCCCCTCTTGATATCTGTACTCTTAGATGTTTGCTTTCTGACATCTTCTGTTCCAACCAAGAGGACATGAATTGTTGAGCTATGATAAAAAGGTAAGGAGATAATGGGCACCCTTGTCTGATGCCTTTGTTAGGCAGGAAGAAATCAGATGATTTTCCATTTACTATCACCTGATAAGAAACTGATCTGATACATCACATTATCAAGCTTATCCAGTTTTGAGGAAAACCCATAGCTCCTAAAGACAGCTCCATGTAGTTCCATGAGATCCTGTCATAAGCTTTGCTCATATCTAATTTAATAGCTACCATCCCAACTTTTCCTTGAGTTCTATGGTTGAGGCAGTGTACCATTTCATGGGCAAGGAGCACATTTTCTGTAATATTCCTTCCTGGAACAAAACCATTTTGTCCTTCAGAAATCAGGCTGCCTATGCATTTCTTTAGTCCTCTTGAAAGAACGGCAATGACCTTGTATTTGACATTATAGAGGGCAATGGGCCTAAAATCAGCAGCAGAGGAAGGGGATTTCTTTTTTGGAATCATTACCAATTGAGTTCTGTTCCATTCTGGCGGGAATGACTCCCCATTCAAAAATCTGAGCAATGAGCTGGAAAAGTCTTCCCCAATAATTTTCCAATACTGTTTATAGAATCCAGCAGGTAATCCATCTTCCCCGGGAGATGACCAAGGTTTCATTTCTTTTAAGGCTAGCCAAATTTCTGAGCTGGAGAAATTCTTTTGAAGTAAAGATACTTGCTGACCTGTGAGCTTTCTTTTGTTGCAATTTAGGAACACAGAAATTCCAATGTCCCCAGTCACTCCTGGCGGATACCATTCAGGAGAGATGAATGTCTCTTTCACATGCTCCGATATAACTTGCACAATACTATCATCATCAGTAACCCACTCTCCTCTGCTATCCATAATTCCTTGTACCAAATTGGAGTTTTGCCTTCTGGTTGCCCATTTGTGAAAGAAGGCAGTGTTTCTTTCTCCCTGAATCATCCAGCTCACCTTGGTCCTTTGTTGCCAGTATTCTGCTTCAATTTGCAGCAGTTCATCTAACTTTAATTCTGCTTGCTTAAGCAATTCTTGGTTTCTCTTATTTCCTATCCTGCTTTGTAGAACTGCAACCCTGTAGTACTGTTTTTTTATATGAATCTCCAGTTGTCCAAAAGTATTCCTATGCCCTGTTACTGTTTTTTTTATATGAATCTCCAGCTGTCCAAAAGTATTCCTATGCCAATTTGATAGATGTTTCAAGGCTATCCCTAGACTTACATCTAAACCAGCAGTATTAATTTGGCCTCCATACTTAGCTTTTTGATAATTCCAAACTCTCCCCACTATCTGATTTGCCTGTTCATGCTTAGCCCAGAAACTTTCAAATCTTATTCTAAAATTCCTCCTCTTATTAACATGCTTTAGTTCTAACAATACAGGACCATGATCAGAGCAAATAATTGGGAGATTATTGACTTTAGCTAGAGGGAACAGACCTTTCCATGCGTTGTTACAAAAGGCTCTGTCCAGCCTCTCCAAGATGTTGTCTGGGTCATCTCTTTTATTTGTCCAAGTGTACCAGATGCCTCTGTTGTTGACTTCACATAATTCCTTCTCAGCAAGTAGTTCATGCAGTTCAGTCATGTATGAACTTGGCATGGGAATTCCCCCTTTCTTATCTTGCTGACTAAGCACCTGATTGAAGTCTCTCACCAGTACTGCTGGCATACTATCTAAGTAATGAAAGGTGCTAATTTCATTCCAAACAGCAGGTCTATCTACCTGCTCTGGTGCTCCATAAATGAGCCCTAAACACCAAGAGTGCTGACTAGCACTGTTAACAACACAAAAGATAAAATTCCTACTAGCCTGAACTACATCTAAGGCTATATTATTATTATTCCAAAAGATAGCTAAACCTCCTAATCTCCCTATTGGGTCCACAGTAAACAAGTCTGAGAAGCCAGAACTCTCCTTCCATGCTTCAATGTTGTTCCTTGTCATCTTAGTTTCAATCAAACAAAGAATAACAGGCTTGTGCTGCCTCACCAACCTGGAGACCATCTTCTTTGTAGAGACCTTGTTCAGGCCCCTACAGTTCCAAGATAGGATACTCATGGCCCCCCCGGGGCCTGATTTGGTTCAGCCCCCTGAGACCTCAGATTAAAAAAGAAGCAGAATTTTAGCCTCCGCCTCTGTGCACTACGTTCAGTGCCCCTGGGATCCTTCATCTCTTCTTCAACCATACCAGCTCCATCTCCCAGTACTACATCATCTTCTACAACTGCTCCTTCATCCTGAACAGCTTCATTCTGTGCAACCACTTCTTCATTTTGGACTGCTCCATTTTCAGGCAATACCGAAGGCAAGATCGAAGGAGTCTGACCGCTCCCCACACCAGGTGATGAGCTAATGACCTCCTTGATCACACTGTTAACCTCATCCTCATCATGAATCAGAGCATTCCTATTATTTCTTCCTTCATCATCAATCGATCTCCAGCCTTCCTGTATTAAACCAACTTTTGATTTCTTTCTCAGTCCTGCCCCAGAATCACCAACCACAAAATCATCTATAGGGTCAGATGACCTGGCTCTTTTCCCACTCGCTCCTCTTATGACTTCCTAGGTTGGTTCCGACACAACAGGGTTAGAGAAAGGACCTCTCCATATTACCGGGACCCTCCTACCTTCTGCCCCCTGCAAATGGTCTCCTTCTGGTTTGCTGGTGCTCGTTGAAGCTATCTTCTTTGTCTTTTTCCTTCCATGCTCTGCTTCTACATTCGTCCAGCTCAGAATGCTGAAGAGCTCCTTGCGACGGAACACCGGAACTCTTTTCTTCAGAGTTCTGCTAACCCTTACTTGAGGGGGCTGGATCTTCTTCACTGGCTCCCTTCTGTTCCTCTTTCTTTTCTGTCCGCTAAGACTCACAGTCGATCCCGCATTACTTGCAGAGCTTGCATCAGATGAAGCAGATCTTCGTCGAGGTAAAGCGAGCCGACTAGATTCTCCAATTTCAAAGATACTCTTCAGAGAACCATTTTTGGGGCTCAAGCTCATATCCGATCCTATTTCAGCACTATCTTTGACAGAAGAATTGTCCCCCATCAAACTCTCAGACACCTCTTCCTTAGTGCTCTCATCTTCCATGTGCAGACTGCCATTCCTTGTTAATAAGAAATCCGAGAAAGAATCTGAGTTAGGTCTGGCAATACTATCCCACACTGACCTAGAGCTTTCATCAGAGGAAATTGAGATAACTGGAATGTCTGCTGCCACCACTGGAACACCAACTCCTTCTTCAACTTCTAATGCTTCCTCAATAGGCAAATGAGCCTAGAATTGCTCATAAATCTCTACCAATGCTTCATTGGCCACTTCTCCTTCCATCATATTGAGAGCATCATCGTTCATCACTTGATCATGCTGTAGAAAAAACTCTCCCAAGTTCATCTGATTTTCTAGCACATTCACCAGCATATTCAGAAAGTCTTGTTCCATTGAACCTTGCGCAATAGCCAGCGGCTCCACCACTAACACCTGATCATTTCCATTACCTTGCCCATCTGCTTCCATTTGATTGACAATTTCGTTGTGTTCATTTGATTCCTGCTCTGAATGCAGATCGTTCTGGACCGGCCCAACATCACCCTCTTCCATAGGCTGCACAGGGTAGCCAGCACCGAAGTATGGATCAAAATGTCTTTGATGAAACAGGTGAGGAGCAGCATATCCACCTTGTCGTCCCACATAATTCGCTCTGTGCAGTTCTCCTTCCATTGTCATAGAAAAAAGGAAGCCTTCTTGAACATCAGCATCTGCCAGCTCCCTGTATCTCTGCCACCTTGTGTCCATGTAGTTTGCCAGGATGTTCGTATTCCTCCTCTCCGGCCAGTTTCTGTGTGCATTCATGGACGCCAGAAACATCACCTTGTTTGGATAATAAAAGACATCAGTACCCCTTTCTGCATTGTGGTGCAGAAATCTGCTTTCAATAAAGTGATCCAGCTCATTGTCACATAGAATAGGGCATTGATGTAAGAGATGCCCGATTACTCCATACCTTCTACAGAACCGATGCATGCGTTCATATTTCATCCCAATCCAGACAGTGTCTCCTGAGACAAGTTTAGCATAGTAACCAGAAATCAGAGGATCATCTGGTTTTAACCAGATAGTAGCCCTATGATATTTGATATCTTCAGCTGGCCTAACATCCACGTCCACATCAATGACTTCACCTGCATGATTAGCTGCTTTAATAGCAGCCCTTGGACAGAAGTATTCTCCTGGAAAGCCATGCAACTGCACTGCAATCTTAATCTTCTCCACCTTAACATTTCTTAGTGAGATTCCAGCTCCATATCTTCTCAGTGCCAGAAGACCTCCATCCACTGCATAAGGACTCCTGTGCAATACCGCCAGAGCCTCTTCTCTAGAATTGAATTTGAAGACAAAGAAGTTCTCGCACCTGTGTTGGACTTGGACATTGAGATGCCAGAACTGATGAACATAAGTTCTCATTCTCTCAATATCGAAATCCCTATTGTTCGCCCAGTAGCCAAGCAAACAGTTTTGCTCCATACTTACTGCATCTTCTATGTCCGCTTGAGTGAACTCCAACACACCTCCTCTTCTTGTTGGACGAACGATCGCCCCAAGATCAGTTTCCGGATCCACGCCATCCCTAAGTTCCTCATCATAATTTCCAGCGTATTGCTGAAGATTAAACTCAGGAGATGGTTCAGTCGAGCCAAAAGACATCTTGTCCTTGATTATCCAAAGATCTTGAAAGCTATACTTGTACTTGTGTTTATGCCTTATGTGTTTGTGAGGATGATCAAGTTCAGAGCGCCTATTTATAGGAGGGGGAATGTATTTCGACCCTTGCTTACCCTCATTTTCAAATAAACGTTCTCTTTTTTTAACCCCACGCGAGTTAATTTCCATGATGATTCCCAGAAACCAAGAACCCCAGCCGATCTATATAATGCCTAGATCCCTCTATAAAGGTAATTTACTTTCTGCAGAAATGAAAAAAGACTGTAAAAGTACCTTCTGTCGCCTTGGTATTTTCCAAAAATGAAGTCTTTCAAGACTAAAGCCGCCTTAAGCCTCCTCGAATGATGTAATCGAAAAAGCAGAAGGAACTTTTTCCATTCTCCAGATATGCTCCTTGGAACTTTCCTTTACTGTACTCCGGGAAGGATAAAAGTCCATTCAGTCATCCCGCATTACTAGAATAACACTCAAGCACCTCACTGCCCCGCCGCCCCTATCAGACTTCACTGTGCACCTTCCGATGCTCCTCCCACTCAAAGCCTAGATTCCAATTGCAAACATTGCGCCACCTATTAATCTGCCCAGCCGTGCTATATGCTCCAATCCAGCTTCGACAGGCCTCCAAACACGACACCTATCCTTTCAACGAAAAACCCCCAAACCTTAATCAACTCCAGAAACCATTCAGGTACCACTCAAAATACATCCATTTTCCTAGACCCAACCTTCTATTCATGTATTAAAGAAAAACCCCAATTTAATTTGATATTTTGAGCTTCTAACCGGAGGGAACAAACCCTAGAACCGTCGGTCTTCTGCCGTGAAAGTGTGAGAAAAACTTCTCTCTAGATTTTAGAGAGAGAAAGTTCCCACTTGTTCTTCAAATTCTTCTCTTATACTATTCTACATTGCCATCACCTCATGATCCGCTACGTTGCTGCCATCACCTCATGATCCACTACGTTGCTGCCATCACCTCATGATGCACTACGTTGCTGTCACCTTACGCTCACGAACCATATAACCTACGACAACCCAATCCTCAATGTCGTAGACCCCAGTCTCACCTCAAATAACCCAAACACTGACGACCTCAAACTCAACGTCGAAAACCCAACATTAATGACGGAGATCTCAATCCCACTTTCGGCATCTTCCAACCTCAACGTCAGTGACCCAACATTAATAGAACACACCGATTTTTAATACATAATTGGTCATGCCTCACCATATGTTGATAGCCATCCAGGAAACCACACACAAGTGTTTATGTTACTTTTTATTTTTTGCATGTTTGACTATAATTTTAAAGTTGTATATGATTAATGATATCATAACATGTTTTTTTTTATAAGTTTGTGATATAGTTTGGATTCTCCCTAACATGTATTTTTAAAATATCAAAATATCATAGTTATTAAAACTAAAGTTATCAATAGTTACGTATAAATTGAAATAATCCAATAGTATAATGGATGCCAATATAAAATAAAATAAAATGGATGTATTTAGCTCCCATAAAAAGGTGGGTTTTTTACTTTTTACGTTTATAATAAAAGTAAAAGTAAATATATTCCAAATCCAACCAGCTGGAGTCTGCCGACGACTAATTCCATGGACCTACATCCTTAAATCCTAACTATAAAAACAACTCCGCCGCTCAAAAGCTTATTATTCTCGATCCCCAACCAGTAATCTTGAACTCGCAGTCGATCTACGATTCACCATGGACTCGCTTCAGTCCAGCTACACGGAAAACCCCCAACCGGAGCCTACCAATCACCCCCAATCTCAGGATACCACCCACGAAAACCCTAATTCGTCTGACCAGAACAATAGCCAGCAGAACAATTCCGATGCAACACTGGTGAAATCCACTCAGGCGGCGGAGGTTAACCCGATTCTCAAGCCCCTGCTGTCGGAGAATGGATTAACGAGCGGCACCGGCACCGACAAGGACCAGTCCGGCGGCGAGGAGGAGACTACCAGCAGGAGGCGGCGGAAGAGTAGGTGGGACCCTCCTCCAAGTGATTCAGGAAACGACGGGAGCGAGGGGACTGGCGGAAGGAAGAAGAAATCCAGGTGGGCTGATGATCCGCAGCCAACGTTTCTCCTACCGGATTTTTTGAACGGAGGTATCGAATTTGACCCTGAAATTCAAGCTCTTAATAGTAGGTTACTTGATATTACTAGGAAGTTACAGTCTGGTTTGCCACTAGATGATCGCCCAGAAGGGGCTAGGTCTCCTTCGCCCGAACCTATTTACGATACCCTTGGGCATAGGATTAACACTAGGGAGTATCGCGCACGTGAGAAATTGAACAGGGATAGGCAAGAGGTTATATCACAGATGATTAAGAAAAACCCAGCTTTTAAGCCCCCGGCTGATTACAGGCCACCAAAGCTTCACAAGAAGCTCTACATTCCGATGAAAGAGTACCCAGGGTACAACTTCATTGGGTTGATCATTGGGCCGAGAGGGAACACGCAGAAGAGAATGGAGAGAGAGACTGGTGCTAAGATTGTTATTAGGGGTAAAGGGTCTGTTAAAGAAGGAAGGCTGCAGCAGAAGAGGGATTTGAAACCAGATCCCTCCGAGAATGAAGATTTACATGTCCTAGTGGAGGCTGACACTCAAGAATCACTTGATTCCGCTGCTGCCATGGTGGAGAAGCTTTTGCAACCAGTTGATGAGGTGCTGAATGAGCACAAGAGACAGCAGCTCAGGGAGCTTGCTGCACTTAATGGAACTATCAGGGATGAGGAGTATTGTAGGCTGTGTGGTGAGCCTGGACACAGGCAGTATGCTTGTCCTTCAAAGACCTCCACTTTTAAAAGTGACGTTCTGTGTAAGATATGTGGTGATGGTGGGCATCCAACTATCGATTGTCCAGTCAAGAATACTACAGGGAAGAAGATGGATGATGAGTATCAAAACTTTTTGGCTGAGTTGGGTGGCACTGTCCCTGAGTCTTCTACTAAACCAGGCGGACCCACTCTTGCTCTTGGTCCTGGTAGTTTGGGAAGCAATCCTCCTTGGGTGAGCTCGACAAACGGTGGCGCTGCGACAACAGCCACTCCTGGTTTAGGGGCACTCAAAACCAAGGAATATGATGAGACCAATCTGTACATTGGGTACTTACCTCCTACCTTGGAGGATGATGGTTTAATCAGCTTATTCTCCCCCTTTGGTGAAATTGTGATGGCTAAGGTTATCATGGACAAGCTAACTGGTCTGAGTAAAGGTTACGCTTTTGTCAAGTATGCTGATGCTCAACAGGCCAGGAATGCTATTGCTGGCATGAGTGGCCATCGCTTGGATGGAAGAACAATTGTTGTGAGAGTGGCTGGTAAAAATCCCCAGTCCGCGCTACCACCTGGCCCTCCCGCGATGACGATGCCTTCTTACCCCATTCCTCAACAACCTGGCGCATATCCTTCACAGCAGCAGTATGCTGCAGGTGGTCCTATGATGACTGCACCCCATGGTAGCTATTATCCTGGTGCTCCGGCTCCATGGGGCCCACCTGTACCCCCTCCCTATGGTTCCTCTTACCCACCTCCCCCTCCCCCTCCTGGCGCATCCATATATAGTCCTGTTCCTCCTTATGGGGCTCAGTATCCTCCTCCTCCACCAGGGCAAACAACCACCAGTGCCTCATCCCAAAATGTGTCTTCTGTTGATACTCAGCAAGCCTATGCTTCCGCCGCTGAGACTCAGCAAAGTTACCCGCCTGGTGTCCAGTCTCAGTCTACAACTCCTGTTCAATCTGCTCCAACCTATGCTTATGGCAACTCTGTCACTGCAATGCCACAGTATTCGACATCTCCATATGCTTACCAAGGTTACTACGGTATGGTGCCACCCCCTCCACCTCCTGCGGATCAGTCTCAGAGTGCTTCCTGGGCATCGGATCAGTCTCAGAGTGCTCCCTGGGCATCCAATCCACCTGTAGCACCTCCACAGCCTCCACCAGCTGCACCAGCTTCCGAGAATAACTATGGTGACTCAGAATATGAGAAGTTTATGGCTGAAATGAAATAGCTCTGTGCTTTCTCGATGATGAAAGGTATTATATTCACTGACCCTTCTAATGATTGGTGTATTGTCTGTATTCTTTTTGGGTTGATGAACTGGACCTTGTTATACCTGCACATGCTGTATATATGATTTAGTTAAACTTTAAGTAAGTTAAGGTCCTAAGGTACTGGTTTTCACTATGTATTTATACCAATTATTTTCTGCTAACTACTAATGGGTTTGTGGAGAATTTTCTACAGATGGAGGCATTTTTGAAATATCTGTCAAAAGTAGTGGGACTGATCTTTGTTGGGTGAAATTGATTTAACAAACCTGAAATGTTATGATAGAGCAAAAAATTCTTCTTGCCAGCATGTATACTGCAAATCCTTTTGCGGGTAACAATATCTCGTGAAGTCTTACTTCTTTTATGCCCACTGTTGTGTCTATTCGCTTATGTTTGAAAGGTCTATTCTAATGAACATCTGAACATGCTGCTGCCAGTTGGAGGCTTAAGTTTTAACTCATGAATGTTTTACTTTTCTGAAGTGTGTGACCTTTAACTAGTTAATTATTAAGTATGTTTAGTTGAAGTTGTCCAATAACCTGCGTTAGTGTAGCCAATTCGTTGTCTAACCTTGTAAAGAGCTTTCTCCTTGGATATAATTTTCACTTTTCTGAATTAGGTCTTGTTCCTGGATTCTATTTGTTCACATTGTCAATTATTTTATGCAAATTTTATCCATCTTAACACTCCTCCATGCTTTATGTTCTAATATTTTTACAGGCTGATTTGTTGGGGCACATGTGAACCTGATTTTTACCTCTTGCCATGACTTTGTTGTTGGAAGTTTGGGACTCACCTCTTTAACCTTGCAGTGCTCATTTGCAGAGAGTGATGGCAGTTGAAGTCATGGAGTTTCTAATGAAAGCTTTGATCTGTACTGATTACTCTTTTTGTAGGACTGTCTTTGGCGCTGGGTGGTGATTGATGCCTGCTATTCACAACATATACGTTTCAGTTGGTTTCTATATTGATAATGGATTTTTTGGCTATTCACTGACATTTCGGTGTTTACTTGTTTTGATTCATTGAGTTTAGTTTTGTCGGTTTTTTGCTTGTAAGTTTGTCGTATTGAATACTTATAGCACTCGGATATTCATAATGATCAACCAAGATCTAGCTTATTTGTTTTTAGAGCAGCCTGATTATTCCTTCTGGACTTAGTTCCTGGCTAGAAAACCTTTCTTGGTTTTTGATGTTTGCTGAGTATGTAAATAACCTGAAACTGTGTTATGCAATTGTATTCTCACTCACTGATGCCCCCTTGTTTGGCATGTCAAAGCACCATTGCAAATGAGGAGCCGTAGGCACACGGGGAGCATTGTGTGAATTTGTCAACCAATGTACAATCCGTTTTCCTCCTAGTCTATTTCCTTATGTAAATCACACACAATTCACACAACACGGGCCTTTGGCAGTGTTTTTGTTTTCGAATTGAAAGCTTGACAAAAATCATCAAACCCTTGAGAGCTAATTTTTTGCGATATTGCTCTACAAATGTACTAATTTATCTGGAAACTGGGAAAGGTATAGAACAGCTATATAATTACAGGTAGTATCGAATTCGAAGCAACAGCGACCCAGTATGCAACATCCAATCTATGAGATTCTGAATCAACACCGTTCTGCCTCTGAAATCACCAAGAGTGGCTAATTGTAGAATCAGTGCCCGCAGTCATTCTACATCCTCATACACCATCCATCAAATCACTTGATCATCATAATTTATCATTCAATGTGCTATATATTCATCAGATGAACAGAAATTAAAACAATATTGATGCATTGGTAGCAAAAAAGGAAAAAAAAAAAGTACACACCAAAATAACTAACATTTGAATCAACAGAAATAATGGTGGGCGATGCAATGGTGAATCGTCATTTTGTGTGTCCAAATTAGATGCAAATAATTAGATGCAAATAATTTTGTGTGTCCGTCATTTTGAGTTTTTTGGGGAGTTCCAAATAAGTTGTTTTTATCAGGGTTTTGAATAATTATAGAAAAATAGTAATGACTAAAATGAACAATATATTCAAAACATACGAATAGAATCGCAGGATTGGTGAACCTCATTCTCTGCACTGCATTCAATTCGGTCTAATGGCTTCCGATGATTCCAAGAGACTAATTTGATTTCTCCGCTTTTTCTCAATTGCTGTACGTACCCTTCAAAAACTCAGAAGTATTCCCAGTAAGTTGGAGAAAAATGGCGATTTCTTGGGACATGTGGGTGGAAGAGGCGCTCTCAAATCTCCTCTCTTCAAAGGTACTTCGATCCCTCAGGCCTATCCACCTCACTCAATCTTCCAACCAGATTACACCACGCGACCTCCACTTTTACGACGGTCTCCGCCATTGGGACAGGGCATCCGTGGAGGTTCAAATTTCAGAGCCCACTTTCCAGAAATGGCTGCAAGACATTCCCAGTTCTGGTATCAATCCCTTCTATTCATTGCTCAAAGGGTTTCTTTCGTGTTCAGTTTTTAGTGGTAATGTTGCTATTTGAATTAGGGGATGACTTGAAGAATGGCAATGCTGCTGAGGATGATAATGGAGCAGGAAAGTTGAGGACTTTGTTGATTTTCTCTGGCAATGATTACTTGGGATTGAGTACACATCCAACAGTCATCAGGGCTGCTGCCAAGGTCTTGCATTTGCTCAGTTTGCTGCTGCTTGATCTTGATTTTCTCATGATTTAATTGGGGGTTTGTCAATTTCATTTTATTGGTTTTCATGGACTGTTAGGCTGCTCAGGAGCATGGAATGGGACCCAGGGGTTCTGCGTTGATATGTGGCTACACAAATTACCACAGATTATTGGAATCATCATTGGCTTGCTTGAAGAAGAAAGAGGTAACGTTACATCTGTCCTGGACTTTACATTTGTTCAGGGAACACATTCTGTTTTCCTGTTTGAATTTGAAGTATGGTATTAAGTTAGGGAATGATTCCTGGTTGTTGGTATTGGTGTTTAATAAATAGATTCCCTAATTCATTAAGCTAACATTTATTGACAGTTCATTAACAAGATATTGATTTATAAGCTAAGAGCCCTTTTCATTGCTTATTTGAACTTTGTTTCTCTAAATTATTTTTGATGACACCGATGGAGTTCATCCTGGGATTTATGCTGATAAGTTGTTCTGATGTTTCATATTAGGATTGCCTTCTTTGTCCCACAGGCTTTTCAGCCAATATGGCATTCCTGACTGCACTGGCTAGTGTCGGTTTACTCTTAGCTGAGGGAGGGAAACCAGTAAAGGATGATAGAATTGCTATATTCTCAGATTCTCTAAATCATGCATCTATAATTGATGGTATTCGACTAGCCGAGAAGCAAGCTAATTCGGTCACCTATATCTACAGACATTGTGACATGCTGCACCTTGATGCTTTATTGTAAGTTCGGGCACTTTCTCCCCCAGTTTCTGCCACTATCGCCTCTATCTTTGCATCTCACTATGGTGAATATGTACTATACAGATCAAGTTGCACGCTGAAGAGGAAAGTTGTTATTACCGATAGGTCAGTCACTTCACTTGATGATGATTGCATTCTCGTGCAAAGTATGGTGTGTGTTTTTCACCTTTTGATATGCGTGTGCACACACACACACACACCATGCCAGATAATTTTATTTGTTTGGATCCACTTCATGTTTTTTATTAAAGGCATAGAGTGCGAAAAAGTTTCACCTTGGTTGTTGGACTTAATAATGTTACTAATGAACGAATATGAAGTTCTCTTTAGGTAATAAGTTGTGTGTTCTTTACCAGCCTGTTTAGTATGGATGGAGATTTTGCACCGATGGTTGAGCTTGTGCAGCTAAGGAAGAAGCATGGATTTTTGTTGGCAATTGATGATGTAAGTATGCTGAAATATGATGTGTATTTACTTATGTTCGCGACATGCCTAGCCTAGTCAAGATACTTTTTACGGTTTTAAATGGTTTTTGGTCGTATTATTTGGATGGCTAGTAATCAAGTAATCAGAACTACTTTTTTGTCACTAATACACAGGCCCATGGCACATTGGTTTGCGGGATAACTGGCGGGGGTGCTGCTGAGCAGTTCAATTGTGAGGAAGAAATTGATATATGCATAGGAACCTTAAGTAAAGCTTTTGGTTGCCACGGTGGATTTATAGCGTGCAGGTGAATATTTCAAGAACATCTGTTCCTTCATTCTTAGTTAATGTTAATGTTAGCGGAATTTGATTGTCGAGAAGAGAGCACATGAAGCTGATCTAAATATCTAAAATTGATGATACTATATAGCTGAGGGAAGCATGAAAATATACAAATGTAGTTTGAATGGACAACAAATACGTGCAATCACAAAAGTGAAACTCATTGCTTTGTGTTGTAATCTTAATTGAATCACATGTTTTCTTGTCATTGGTTCATTATCTCTGTATTCACAAAAATTACCCTGGTATTCATAAACAGTAAGAAATGGAAGCAGCTTATTCAATCGAGAGGCCGCTCTTTCATATTTTCAACTTCTACACCTGTGCCAATTGTTGCAGCTGCCCATGGTAAGCTTAAATCACATATGTAGAAGTTGGTGCACTATGCATCATTAGTTCTTTGATTGTAATTTCTACGCTTTCAAGTTAGACGAAAAGTACTATAAAGGAGGTTGTTAGGGGGCCTTGAATATCTTTCTGCTACTATTTACCTCATACTTAAGTTGATTTCCTATGCAGCTGCTCTCACTGTTGCAAGAGAGGAGACATGGCGTAGAAAGGCGATATGGAATCGTGTTCTGGAATTCAGAGCCATGACGGGAATTCCTATAACAAGTCCCATTGTTTCCCTTGTTGTTGGAAGTGAAGCAAAGGCCCTGGAAGCTAGCAGGTTTACTCCACACTTTTCAACTCCATCCCCTTTTCAGTTACACGTGTTATGCTTCCTGAGGGTTTTGCGTTTACTCATAACCATATTGCTTTGATGAAACAGGCATCTTCTGAAGTCAGGTTTCCATGTCACTGCTATAAGGCCTCCTACAGTGCCTTCAAATTCATGCAGGTTTGTCCCAATTCTAAACTTAGTGATCTTCATGGTCCTAATTTCAAATTCATGCGAGTATGAATTGCTCATTTCTGTTACCCTTGCTTTCTTGTTGATTATTGTACTGATAACATTTTGTTTGTGCCTTTTATAGGTTAAGGATAGCTCTGAGTGCTGCACACACGAAGGATGATCTGAAGAAGCTTGTGAAAGCTCTGTTTGATTGCATTAATATTCAAGAGTTAGGCTTTTCTTGTTGGAATTTGTCAGCAAAATTGTGATCCATCCGTATGACTGGATAGTCTAAACATGATTTGCATACGAGAATGCTTCAGTTTAGATGGCTGGTTACTGTTTGATAGTTCAAGTCAGTTTTCTATCTTTATTATAGTACATCTTTCTTTCAAGCTCACGGAACACATCATAAAGCATGCAAATCTACCAAAAGTGTCATTTTCCAAAGGTAACTTTGATAAGGAAAAATAAAAAGTCATAAATGAATCATAGAAGCTCTTGTACTGACACAATGCATCACATGATGTGTGTAACTTTGCAAATTGGCAATGTCATAATATAGTTGCTTAAACAGAAAATGAGATTTGTGGAATGAATACCCACTATCTCACCAACTATCTCATATATATAGAGGCATAGGTTTATAACTAAGGAAATGGAATGATACTAAACCATAAACTCCAGCAGCTCTGAAGTTCCATGGCCTTATTTACATAAGTACTTCTTTTACACAAATGAAACAGAATGAAGCTAAAATTGAAGGACAGTTCCAAATTCTGAATCACTCAGCTGACAAATTGAGCACATCCTTGTATTCAGATTTCTTTGCAGGAGTTCTCGAGGCTGAATTTGCAGTTCCCAAAGCAAGCCATGTTCCCAAATTTCTCTCTGAAATGCATGGAGTTGATACAGATGGGTATTTCCTCAGTTTCCTTTGGACTTGTTCATTGCCTGTCACTCCAGGCATCATCTCCCAATAACCACTTCCTGTCTGGAACACAAAATCCCAAATGTAAGCACTGAAGCAGCCATTATTACTGCAAATCATGGACACAAAAAGCTGATATTTGTACCATCACTCACCTGAGGCACTGCAGAAGATGTATGGTTGGCACCAAGCCTGGTGATAGAACTGGAAGGGATAGCATTAAGGTTGATCTTAGGGCTGCACCTTGTCGGGCTAGTGGTGGAGTGGTTGATCTGATTGCCACCATTTTCGTTTGAGACTGTGGAAACTGTGACAGTAACAGCCCGCCTTTCAGCTAGTGGCTTCACTGGGGAAGATGGATGTGTGCTATTAGGGTGATAAGGCAGATGAGGAGGAACCGTGGTGATTGAGGAAGAGACTGGTGGAGTCGAGACAGCAAAGAGGTCCTCAAATTGGACCACAACCTGAGAAGAAGCCTCATTTGTACTTGTTGTAGTGATCAATGTATCACTGGAGTTGTTGCAGGTCACATTTGGCCATTGGAATGTCCCCTGAGGCTTGCAAATCCTGAAGCCACTCTTCTGCCTTTCAAGGGTTGCTGCTTCTTCCTCTGCCAATGCCCTTTCTGCAACAGAGTCTTGATCTTCACTTGCATTCACTACTTGCACTTGCTTTGGAGTCGCACACTTCAGTTCAACAGGTGGCATCTTTTCTTTACCATTAGCCTCCGTTGTCACCACTAATGCCAGTTCCGAGTTCTTTATTTCAGCCTGAAAATATGCATGACTGTAAGACAGTGCCAATGATCATTTCTAAAAATTATCCCTAGCTACTGAAATCTATTGAGAATCACATGAAAAGTCTGGGCTGTTTGATGCATTGAATACCATTTATACATATATAGAATGTTCAATAAATGAAACAAACAAGTTATGAAGGTATATGATAACCAATAGATGTTCACTATATATATTATGAAGGTATCTTATATGAAGTTGTTGGTTATCATATACCTTCAACAGCTCAAGAAGTTTCTCATGCATTGAATACCATGTATACAAATATAGAATGTTCACTTTACCTGGATCCCAGAAAGAACATCCTGAATAACCAATAGATGTTCATTGTATTTTTCCTGCTACCAGAATGAAATTTTAGGGTAAGGGTGATTTCTGACCTTCAAATCAAGTATTTTAATGTAGAGACTAAGCATTAGATATTATACCATAGAAGGTACCTTAGCAACATCAGATTTTGAATTAGCCAGTAAGTTTGCAAGCTGATTTAACTTTTGACCAATATCTGAAGGCTTTGGAGAAACCTCAATAGCTAGATTTTGATATTGCTGCTTTTTGGATACATTCCTGTTCATCTCTCTGATTGATTTAGCAGGCAGAATATATCAAGGTGAGGTACACACACAAGGAATTCAAGCAAGCTCAGTAAATATGATCAGTTCTAAGCACAATAATTTAACAGTAAGATCTTTGTACATATTCACCTTCTTAACTTTCGAAGTTCTTGCTCCATGAGCTTTCTAGGAACCATGTCTTTCGTATTTCTGATTATTACAAGAACATACTGAGAAAAGTTAACATTTGCTTTTTAGATAAAGAGTTGCCTTTAGATCAAATAGCTAGCTGACCATTTACCTCTTTAGCTGAGAAACTTCTTGTTTCAACAGCTTTAATTCCTTAGCAAGGATGGGATCCTGTGTAGGGCAGTCACCGGGTTCCCATCCAGGCGGTGGAACCCAGTACGGATCAGCAACTCCAGCCTCCAACCTGATGTTGACAAGATCAGCACTTTCCAACCAATACTCCATAGCCCCATCGGCATTGTGCCTTCTCCTAAATCGAAATTTTTCATCTGGTGCAAGCTCACCAGCCATGTGTTTGAGGAGATGGTCCAACAGGCCAGTATCTCCAATTCTCTTCCTTGCCTCCTCCCTCAGATTAGGCCGGAGAATTGGGTTACCTGCTGTGGCCTTCTTAGCTTTCATCACAGCCAACAGGTTTTCAGTTGCAGCTTGGTACCTATAGAAGATTAGACACAGAGAAACAACCATCCAACTGTCACTAAATGGATCCATTTAAACTGAAAACATGATGGTCTAAAGAAAAGTGCTGATCTTTTTACCTCTCAGAAGACCATCTGTCCTTGGGGTTATCAGCCACTATCAGTTCTCTGCATCTGTTCCCTTTGTAACATCTTTTGGTGGTTTTTTGCTTCTTTTTCTGATGCTGGCTCTTTCTCCTCTTTACAACCTTAGTCTTCTCTGTGTTTTGTCTAGTACTCTTTCTGAGCATGTACCTCTTTCTTTTGAGGTTTACATCCTGATCACCACCTTCTCCATCTTCATCCAAGATATCCACCTCTTCTTTGTCGTCTTCCCCTTCATCCAATTGTTCATCATCATCTCCATCTTCCTCCTCATCGATATCATCCTCGGTTTCATCTAGGTTTTCGCTGCCTTCAATCGATTCGGTCTTCTTTGTGGACAAACTGGAAGCAGACTGGTCATTGTTGGTGAGAGAGTCTTCTTTGGACTTCTTAAGAAATTTGACCTGTCTTCTAGATCCCCAGCGAACCATGCCGCCACCTTTAAGAAGCTCTGCTAAGCAATTCACTTCATCTGCTCTGGGGGAATCAGCTCTGGCCAACCAGAACTCCTTTAAGTGCTTCTTTCCAGCAAACTGCTGAGAAGGGACCTGCCGGAGGAGAACTTTCGTTGCAAGGGCGGTTCCCATCACGAACTTCTCATCCATGGCAGGGTACATCTCTCTGATGCTATTACTGAAGAAAGTTTCCAGTGAGCCCGGGCTAGGATATCTCACTGCCACGTTCAGCTTCGTTTTATCACTCACCTGAAGATCGAAATCAAACCAGGGGAAAAAAACTCAATCAGGATTAATGCAATTAGCTCCAAAGACTGAACATTCAAGCTGGAAGCAGTTAAAAACTCACCATGGCCACTCGGATAGACCTGAGATGTGCAGGGGTTCTCACAGGTAGGTTACTGTGATCAATTTCGTATACAGAGCCAACCTCGATTCGATCCAAATCAAAATGATAAACAGCAGCAGGACCGTAACCCACATTATCTGATTCCAGAAAGTCATAAGACCGGATAAACATCAAGCGCTTGTACATATGAAATGAAAAATGAAAAACCAAGCAATTTGTTTATGCAACAAATCAAGACAGTAGATTACCGGAATTGCTGACCAGCTGATGCTCTGGGAAGAGCTCAGAATCCGGCTGAAAACCGGCTAAACCTTTCTTGAAGTCCGGCTGCTCGAGTCCCTGGAAACGCAAACCAGAACGACGCAGTAAATGTAAAATGCCTTATTTTGTACTATTTAGCAAATTAACAGCTCAAGTTTTTTACCCTTTTTGACTTTTTGGATCATAGGTGAATAAAGCGCGTTGTAATATTGACTTCTCAGAGTGCGCGTGTGCTTGTGTACCAAGAAAAAAGAGAGAATAATGAACTTACCGATAAGGATCCCTTGCACTTTCTGAACCGCCGCCTTTGATAGGTTTCCATCATCTATTTTTCCTGCAAAAATCAAGAGTGCAAGAACAAAATTGGAGAGATCAGGAGATCACTATGATCGATCTCAAATCAAACCAACAAAAGACTAGTATGTAGTTAAAACAACTGTGTGGAATGTGTGTTTTCAGCAAAAACTAAAGCGAGAAAAGTGGGCGATCGAGTACACTGTGTGATTGTGTGTTTTCAGAATGCCATTAATGCTCAGAATAAACCCAGAAAAAGTTATAACCACTCCCAGACCTTGCCAGTACTGCAGTACGTGCAAAACGCCAATCCATGACAGATCATGGAAAAGAAAAAGCGCTGCACACACACACACACAACGTTTCACATCTAGAACCTTTAAATTCGTGAATAACATGACTCGGAATCAGATAATGCCCTTTAAAATCAAATTCAAAAACTTATCGAAAACTCACCGCGAATCTACTCACAGAGAGGTCGAAAACGTTTTCACTAAACCAACTAACCGAGATCTACAAACTTCGTCAACAATTAACACACACACAGAGTTCGGGCAGACAAAAAACAGATTCAGCTAGAAATTTTCGTTTCAAAAATGAGGAAAATCACTGAGACTCGATTTTTCAAAAGCCCATGCTCAAGCGTACGTAAAGGTCGAAGATTAAGTCTATTTAAAGCACGCGTCGCTCGCCTCACGTCAGAGGAACGGAGGAGCAACGCCGCCGGAGAAAAGTGAAGCTAAGAAACGTCTACAGAACAGCCGATGATCTACTGGAAAAATCAGCTCAGTATTCGACAATAATCAGCTAATAAATATGGTGATGAATAAGCAAGAGCGGAGGAGAGAGAAAAGATGACCGGAGAAGAAATTTGTTGGGTTATTTTCTGAGCATTCGTACTCCGCTGCATTTGTATTTATGCATAACAGAATGCACTGCCAATGCCATTTTCCCTTTCCATTACTCCTGACTTGTCGCTGCTTTACATGTGGCACATTTTGGTCCCCAGCCCTTAATTTACGAATATGCCCCCCATTCCTTGCCAAAAATACCCCAAAGTGGTTTTCATTCCTTGCCCCCCACACTCAAAATCAGATTTTAACATAATTTTAATTTTCACAAGCATAAATTACAAGCTCTAGAATTAACAAGCATTATTCTTGTTTAGTTTATTTACATTTATATTTATAATATCCACTAATTTGTAATTATATACGTTTCTTTTAAAAAAAACAAATTGCACAAAATCAAAGTGTGCACGATTGTGGACTAGAAAGTGGAAATTACAAGGATAAAATGTAAAGCTACCAACTTCTGTTTCCATGTTTTTCAAAAAAAAAAAAAAAACTTCTGTTTCCATGGATTTCTAGACAACTTAATTTTAAAGTTTCCATAGGAGAATTGAAGATAAAATTTGATTCTTTTACAAACTATTAGCAACATTATCATATAGCGAGCACTACTTAAATATTTTAAGTATACATTATTTTTGGTAAAAATGTTAATAATCAAACAAAACACTCTCCAAGAATCAAATTTCTTTTTATGGCTTTAATTTTCTTTGCAGGCCTATGTTCCTTCTTTGGAAGTCTTTACACACACTGAAATCCAAGGAAAAATTGCATACATAAAGAACTCAATACAAGTTCACGATATATATCATGGTATTCACTCAGCACTCTTTGGAACAAGAACAACTGAACCAGATGTTTTTCTGCTTTCGAGATCAGCATGAGCTTGAGCAGCCTCCGATAAAGGATAAGTATGATTTACCCGGACCTTTAGTACACCTGAAGCCACATTTGCAAACACTTCTCCAGCAGCTTCCAACAGTTCATCTCGAGTTGCAGTGTAGCTCATCATCGAGGGGCGTGTCAAGAACAGGGACTTGGCTCCGAGAACTGGCAGAGGTACCGGATCTGGTGTCCCAGATGACTGTCCAAAGCTGACCATGTATCCACGAGTTTTCAGGCATGCTAATGACCCCTGGTCAACAGAAAAATCAAAATCATGGATGACCAGATGTCAATGGAGGCAGTCTCAAGATCAGCATATGAAGGAAACTCTACCAACTTTCTCCATCAATGAAATCAAACCTAGTCAGAATGCCATCTATATGGTTATTATAATTAAATGTTCTGCTGCCCTCATTAACCTTAATATATTAAGGCATGAAATGAATCTTACCTCAAAGGTGTCTTTTCCAACGGAATCATAAACAACTTCGACTCCTTTGCCTGATGTGATCTCGTTAACACGAGTGACAAAATCCTCCTCTTTATACATTATGGTATGGTGACAGCCATCTTCTTTTGCTTGGGCAGCCTTTTCTTCGGTCGAAACTGTACCAATCACAGTTGCACCAAGTGCATTTGCCCACTGGCATAACAAAGACCCAACTCCACCAGCCGCTGCATGAACAAGAACTACATGTCCAGGTTGGACCTGTAAATATTTCAACAGTCAGAATTCAGAAATCGGTCATGATGATAACAGATCTTTGTTTTGGAACTCAAAACAAGCAGCAACATGATATTCTATCAGTTCTCGTTTCTTCGTCACATTTTTTCTGTTTATCAAAAAGATCATACAACTAAGCAAGACAAAAACTTCCCTGAAACCAGATTTCAACAACATTCTTAGCTAGAGGCAGAAAATCAAGTGAGGAGCAAGTAAAGACTATCACAATTCACTAGATTATTTCTAAAAACTATTAAATCCATAGATGCTCAGAGTCTGACATGAAAGGGCCGTGTACAATAAGTATGAGAAATGCCCCTCATTTTTTCAACAAAATGTTTAACTGCAAAGCGGGAACAACCATATTACTTAATTAAGGTGGAACACAGCAACACACCATCAGAATTCAGAACACATTCAATTATACAAATTGAGGAAACTAAGTCAGAGAAATTACAGAGACATAAGAAGTAGTTTTTTGCTAAATACTTATTGAAGTGCAAGAAAAGATAGTGTTTTTTACGACCAGCTAAACCATTTTTCTCAACATCAAGCACTCACATACAATGTGAGAAAGGACTTGTAATATACTTGATAAATGGCAAGAAAGGATCCTGTAAAAAATGCCCTTCTTTCTTCTACAAAATGTTAATGACAACATAGTAATACTCAATATGTTTTACTACCCGACTCACACACATCTACAAGGGGGGTATGCAAAGACACAAAATAAGTTAATCCTCAACAGTTATAAATTTCTAAGGACCAGGACGTAGATAAGCAGCAAACAACCCGACCAAATTACTTCATTTAAGTACTACTTTCATACACAATCAAAGCCATGGGGATTAACCTACGTTGAAACAACGGCGCAGTAAGAATTGAGCTGTCATCCCTTTCAGCATTACGGAAGCTGCAACAACAGGATCAATCGAAGAAGGAACAGGCACAACTTTGTCAGCAGGCAGAATTTGCTCTTCCGCATAAGCACCCATCGGATGGCCAGCATAGGCGACGACATCTCCAACTTTTCGTCCAGTCAAACCCGGCCCAACAGCCACCACAACACCAACTGCTTCCATACCTGTATACAAACTCCAGATTACACAGAGTAACAACCAACATCAATCGAGTATTCGGAAAGTTTAACACCATTTGATCACATAATAGTAACAAAAACTTAAATCAGACCTGGAGTAAAGGGTAATGCAGCAGCCTTGTAAACTCCCTTTCTGAAATACACATCGATGAAATTAAGTCCAATGGCCTCATTCCTCACTCTAACCTCTCCATCCCCTGGCTCTCCCACTTCCACATCTTCCCATTTCAAAACCTAAGTTCATTTAATTAGGGATTAATTCAATGATTCCAAGAGTTCAACTAAAATCAGGCTCAAAAGATTGATATGACTAACCTCAGGACCACCGACTTCGTGAACTCGAATAGCCTTGACCATGGTTTTGGCGCCGGAGCAGGAAGCGACTGTGGCTGATTCCGACTGAGCTCTTGTTGCCGATGCTCTGCTCGGTGAAGCGGTAGCAATATTAACAGCTCTGATGAAAAAGCTCGGAGACAAAGTGGCAGAGTTGAGGCGGCGGATGGGAGATTTGTGTGGAAGATGGTGGTGGTGTCGGATCAATCGGTGGGAAAATACAATGAATTTAGATGTATCTGTATTAGTGGGTATAGTCACTGTTTGCATAATCAATTCCGCAGCCCTCCTGAGTCCTGATTCCCAATTACGTAATCAGTGACTCAAATCAATCATTCCCCGGTTCCTAATATTTTGAGCTCGAATTTGCATTTTGTCTAGTAGTAGCGCCCAACCCAATTAACAAAGAACCAGGGTACAATGGTACATCAGCATTTCTAGAAGTAAAAAACTATCCAATTTGCATTAAAAAGTCTGTAAATAAAATTAAAGATGAGTGACCAACAATTAAAACCACTTTAAAATGATTGAAACAAATTTGTGATGAATATTTTTATAGCTATGTTCATTTTTTCTATAAAAAAAAATCTTGAAAATTTATTATTACATTTTAATGGTTTATTTGGGTTCGAACTATATATAATTCTATATATACAGCCGAGCTCGATCTAGAACATGAAAGATTGAATCAAGACCGGACTCAACCTCGCCCCTATACGAAAGTTTGTGTATTATTATTATTATCACAAACTTTACAAGGGACAAATGATGATCTTCTCACTTTTAATCTTGACGTTTTACATATTAAGTATGATCATTCAGTGTATTATTGTTGATCTTTCCACTTTCATGTTTGATATTCTTACTTTTAAGACTGATTTTTTACATACTAAACATGATTATTCAGTGAGACCAATTTTTCAAATGAGAATTTGTCATACACTTTTAGACCAAATCATTATGAACAAAGGCAATATCAATTAATAACAATTGAAAATATTGTGAAATTCAATAATTAAAAAATACATAAAATCAACCAGAAACGCTAACAAATTTATCAAAACGTTAATGTAAAAAGATAAACATCAACTACTTAACCTTAACCGATTATTGTTATTATTATTCCTGTCCTATTTTATGAAATTTAAACAAACTGCTGTTTCAGAGACCCGTAACAATTTAAGCTAATGTAAACATACAAAATACAACATGAAATACTCGAGTTGTCACTCAATCCGAGACCAGAGTATCAGAAATACCATTTGGGTCTGATTTCCGTTTCTTTCTCACTCAATTCCCTGAAATCATACCACCCTGCTCCAGCTTTGCCTACCGGAATTGGAGACCGAACAAATATCTCTACTGGCTTTGGCACATGCACATCCAAAACCAAATTCAAATACAAGTCATCCTCGAGCCTTTCTGAAACCGCATCAGCTGCACTCGAACAATTAACCGGTTCAACTGATATCCACCCCAGGCCGGATATAGCCACATCGCAAGCAGGCCTTCACACACACAGAAACAAGCTCATGACATCAGGCTCATCCATAAGAATATTAGTTGACAAGTGTTTGAAAAGATACAATGTAAATTAACCCTACCTTTCATTGTCTTCGTAATGTATTTTCAGTCGGCGTTTTGCTTCGAGCCCCATCCAGTCCTTTGCCTTCTCTCTATCGCTTGGAGGAGTCAGTTGGACACCAACCTCTTTCTGTTAAGAGAAGGCAGTGATTATCGAAAAGGAAGGGGGGAAAGAGGGCTATAAAATGATATCAAGATTTACCCTATAAAACTCGTCTGCTTCTTCAGTAGGAACAAGAACGATTTTTAATGCTTTGGGTCCGTAAAATGTCAAGCTTGTCTCAGGTGTAGCCTGGGAAATAAGAATTGCACAAATATTAGGCTACAGACAATTAGTTCTGCTAAAATACAGCAATAACGGAGTAGAGAAATGGAGGACCTTAACAACATCGATTCTTACAAGGCCTCCCCAGAAAATTGAGAAACCACTCAAACCCTTTGTTCCAACTTGGTCTCCAACCAACTTGAGAATTTTACACATGCACAGAATCAGGCAAAATAAGATCAGATGAAAGCACACTAGACCTGTTAAAAGTGGCATCTCAAAAAAGGCATAACTTACCGGGAAACTACGGCCTCTAAGCCTACTTTGAGGAGCAAGCGTAGGAAGATCTTCCACAGGTACCACTGCAGCTTGCCTATGGTGAAGATGCACGCCTGGTGTGTCAAATAGTTTCTGGATAGTAAGAACAAGTTTGTCAGTGCCGTGGGAGGTAAAGCATTCAAGAAGCCAGTAACAATTAAGATATTTAAACAAAACTACATTACCCCTCCTAGGAAAGCATCAATCTGAATGGGGCCCAAAGTAGTCCCAGGAACAGCAGATTGAATTGGCTTGTATCTTCTTGCAGCTGCAGCAATTGGGTCCTTGTATGACAACATTTCTGTTTTTTGGTAGCAAACGATTCCAAAAAACAAACAATATCAGGTCAGTGAAATCTATAAGGTGTGTAAGATAACCAGTGCTGGTGCATCAAAAATCATAAATCAGGTATATCTAGCAAGAGGTGCCAGGAAGTAACTAAACTCTATTATATGAAGTAGCAAGAACTTACTTAATAGAGCATTGATAAATGCAGACTTTCCTACATTTGCTGCTCCCTGCAAGAATAACAAAGAGAAACACACTTCAGTATCTTCTCCAATATGAGCAGCAAAAATGACCATTGAACAAGTGAAACCAAAGTTCAATAAACGAATTAAAGATTTCCAAATTATGAATTCTCTTACCAGAATGTAAACATCCCTCCCCTGCAATAAAGACTTAATATTAGATTCTTGGGTAAAAAACTAAAACATAAGATTGACTCGCCTAATCTGCTGTTATACAGCCATGGGGGAATCAAATTATATCTGTACATAAAAGTACCTAACAGTAGCATCTAACCTTTTTCTCCCTTTGAATTTCTGATACTACTCCAGCAATCCCAACCAATGACTTTGAACTTGTTAAATAAACACTAAGGACACTGCATAATATTGTCATGCAATCAAGATCAAGTTTAGATAATATCACCATTTTCAAAAGTCAAAACAATATCTGAAAACCATCATAAAGACAAATTATTATATAATTCACACATGAAAACTGGACGAAACTGTTTGTACACAATATAACTTACTTGAGCTTTTTCTTTACCGTGGCCTCTACTATCCAGTCACCAATACAATTAAGATCTGTGTCTTTAGGAAGAAGATCAACCTTGAAACAAAAGAAAAATGTAAGAAGAAGCTTGCCTGCCATTTGCACAAAATGATAAGAAACGTAAACTTTTAAGAGCTGAGGAGTTACATAAACAGTACCTTGGTGATCACCAATATTATTGGATTTGAACCAGCAAGATCCCTAACGTGTGCAAGAAAACTGCCATTGAAGTCTACTATATCAACCTACAAATTAAGGCAAAGCAGAAGAAAGAAAAAGGAAACTCTTACTATGTCCCTCGATACCAAAGGATACAAAAATGAAATTTAAGGAAATACAGGTAGATTGACTATTGTAGAGATCAATGGCCTCCTGTAATATTTCTAACATTCAAAGATCTTCAACAAATAAACGCTATCGCAACTGAAGGGCCTTGAAAAGGCACCTTTTTCAGGTCCCCGCACTATATGGACATATCACACAGCCTTGTTCTGAAACCTTAGTTTGTCAAAATCAGTTATAATTATTTCTAATCATCCGAGTACTTCATTACCAGATATTCGAAAAATATTCCCAAAAAATCCATTTTCCTGACTCGATAACATTTTCTGAATCCGTAAGTTTGCAATAAACTAAAATTCAATAATATGATTAAAGAAGAAGAACTCCTCCTTTACATCAAAAAGAATAAGCACAGAAACAAGGAAGGTAACACAGCTCACCATTTGTGAACCATATCTTTGCATTGCTATGATAATATGAAATACTATGCAAATTTAACATGATGTAAAGTTAACGCTTTAGATCAGGAATTCTCATTTAATATGTGTGGAAATTCTGAAAAGAGGATCCAAGGGAGCAGTTAATTTTCAATCAATCTAAACAACAGTGCTCACCAATTTAACAATCAAAACTTTCTCATGACGCAAGTGAGAAAGCCTTTCCCGAAGCTCCTCGGCAGTAACAAACTGCTTTCCTCCAGAATAACCACCATTACCACCGACAGCAGTAATCATGTGCCCATGAGAAAGAAGGCGGCATCTCCCACAGAGAACCGTTCTCAACTGACGATGCTTCTTCTTCTGCACACCAATCCATAATTTAAATTTACAATTGAAAAAACGATTACTGCTTAACAACATGCTTCACACTTACCAGCTCATAAGTATCCGTGTCGACATAACCCGGAGCATCCGTTTCCGAAGTCTGCAATGCGGCTCCGCAGCCGTAGCAGCAGGCGAGCATAGAAGAGACCCTCACAACCTTCTCTTTTTCCTTTTTCTTCTTCTTTCTGTCGGCGGTGATAACCGCCGCGGAGGTGGCCATAGACTGGTGGCGCTCGAGAAACAATTGCCCACGTGTCGGGGCAGCTGCCCCGGTACCATCCGGGTCTGCGGGGACAAGGAGTTCTGATTCCGAGGATTTGCAGATGACAATGGATGTGAGTTTTGGATGGTGTATTCTGAGGCTATTGAAATTGTGGTTTGAGTTAGGGTTTCTGAAGTTGGGAGGAAAAGGAAATGGTGATAAAGCTGATGATGAAGAAGAACATAGCGCCATGGGTTTAGGCGCCATTTCTACACACTCTGGATAATTTGCAGAAAGAAGAATTTACGACTTATCAACAATCGAGTCTACTGCTTAACGGGCAAAGGTAAGCGGTTAATTTTTGCCATTGGTGATTTCATTTAGACAATCCACAAAGGACCAAATGGTAGTGAAATTAAAAAAACACTTTTTATGTCTTTTTTTAAGTTTTAATGATATTAGGTAAGACTCAAAAATTAATTATTAATTAACGATAGAAGAATACTTCAAAAGAACTTCTTACCATTTATTTTTAAAATATAAAATAATAAATAAATGGAATGCATCATGATCCATTGGTTGTTCAATATATATTATGAAGAAATGGTTCTTAAAAATCAAGATTGACTTTTTAAATTAGGAGTGCTCTTTATAAAAAAATGAAAAGAAACAAATATTATGGATACTCGTGTTTTTATATAAACTACGAAAGAACCAACGTAAGAAGTTTCATATTTAAAAGATACGATGAAAAGTTTTAATTATGACGAGTTGTTTATGGCTAACAATTCATGTCTGAGTTGATCTGTGATATTATGTGTTTAGTCTGCAGACCATATGCGAAAATGAATGGGAGAGAATTCCGACGAGCATTGATACACTGGATTGGTAGTCCGGGCATGGGCGGAACCAGGGAGCGTGGGACCACGACCGCTTCTCGGAATCCGACGAGCAAGGTATATTACTGTAGAAATTAGGCTTTAGACTTTGGAAAATAGGTCTTCGCAAGCCGATATCACTCCCCACCAGTGGCGAGATTATAGTACTAAATTTGAATCTTTCAAAAAATATAGGGGTATATTCACAATTTTTTAAAAAAAAAATTTTGGTAGGCCAACCCCCTTGGGCCTCCCTTAGTTCCACCACTGCTCCCCACGCTCCCCCAATCCGATCTCGCTCCCCAAAATATTTGGCTCTGGTTCCACCATTGAGTCCGGGTGATGTGATTTTCGTGGAATATGCCCTTGACACAAGCCATATGTCACAAGCTAATCCCGATTAAATTACATAGAGAATAAGGCTGACATTAATGGTTTTAAAAGTCCATTTGAGAACTATGACGTGCAACTACTTCCATTTGGATTCAAGATATTGTACAAGTGAGAGTCGTTAATGTGTTTTAAAACGTTGTGAGCCAAGCTGTGATTTGAAAAAGTTTGACATATATATGAGATTGTACCTATTTTTAGACCCAACGTAAGAAAAACTTGATATTGTCAAGGAAAAAACGTTGTCATTTTAATTAACAAAGGTACTTAAGATTTTAATACAAAACTATGGAAGTGGTTCCTCTATCTTTTCACCTTGCAATTTAACTTGTATATCCCACTATATGAACCATTGCATCGTGTTCAATGAGACAAATTAAAAATGTTATCATTATGAACCATATGCATATCCCTCTATATCAAGCTTAATTAAGTTATATAAGAACCATATATGACTTAAGAGCATCAACTAATTAAACATTTGATTAAAGTTTCATATCCATGAAAACATCAACTCAGGCAAAAGAAATAAAACTAACTGCCTGCCTGCCTTGATAAAGTGCAGACACCACTAACAACAGAATCAAATCCTAGCCTCCGCGGAAATAGTCAAGGAATCCGGCGGCGTGGAGGGCTCAGCGGGAAAGATCACATTATCATACAGCAGCGCCGCAGTTGCCGCCCCGATCAGAGGCCCGACCCAATACACCGCCTGGTTCTTAAAGCTTCCGCTAACAATGGCGCAAGCGAAAGAATACGCCGGGTTCATAGATACTCCACCAGTAAACGGTCCCAGTGCCAGGATATTCGCACCGGCAATCAACCCAACCGCCAGCGGTCCGACGACGCCTTGGTGGCCACGCCTTCTGTCAGCCGCCGCGTAAAAAGTGTACACCAAGGCAAACGTCATGAAACCCTCAAGAACCGCCGCTCCGAAGCCTGTCATTTCATGAGGGATTATTCCTGGAGCCGGAATATGCTGCATTAAAACACAGTGAACAAAAGAAAATAAAAATTTTGAATCCAAGAGCTAATAATAATCCTTCTAATTTTATTTCAAGATGCGCAACCTGATTAACGGTGGTAACTTTCAGGAGAAGGCAGGCGAAGACGGCCCCGAGCATCTGCATAGCCCAGTAAATCACCGACATGGGAATGCTGATGTGGCCACCGACTGCCATTCCAAATGTGACGGCCGGATTCACATGGCCGCCGGAGACACTAACAGAGATAAACACCGCCACGAATAAGGCGAACGCATTTGCAACCCCAACCGCCACCAAACTGGACGCTTCCGGCGCTAACACATTACCTCCCGCCAGTTTTTCTGCGATCAAAATAGAAACATTAATCATCACAGAAACAAACTATAGTTTCATTGTACAGTGATTGATATATGTATACAGATACTTACGCGATGACATGGCAGAGCCGGCAGCGGCGAGGACGTAGAAGAATGTGGCGATGAACTCTGCAAGATAGGATCTGAGAGCACGGGCTGTCACTGTGTGCTCCAAACGTTCGGTTAACGATCGCGAAGCCATTTGATTGATAAGTATAACGATGGAAAAGATATAGGACATATAAGTATAAAGACACGGAGATTCTCCCTCTTTTATAGACAAGATGATAAGTATGGAGAGAGTTGGAGAGGAGTTGCAACGGTCCACCGTTTCTGGGTGTTGCATTTCAAAATTTAACCGCCATTAACCGCCGTTAAAATTTTTTGAATTACCTATAGTTTGTTTTTCTTTTGGCTGAATTGTATCTGCAACACCAAGTTCAAAACAATTTAGAAATTAGTCCTCGTAATTACGCCTAAATCTATTTTCACGTCAGAATCTAAGCAGAAAGTTTTATGTTTTATGATATCCAGAAGAGGAGAAAAACGATCGAACGATAACGTCATAACCATCTTGTCATTATGCACAAGAGACCTCACCCGCCCTAATGTAGTCATGTAGATACCATGAAAACAACACATAATGAGGTTGACAACGTTTGTCGAACAGTGGCGTAACCAGGAATTATAATTAGAAGGGGGCAAAATTGAATATAAAAAAATGTGTGTACTAAATGGTAATAATATATAAGCTTCTTAATTATAATACATGTACTAAAATTATAATATTTAAAATCAATATATATCATAGCTAAATATCAAACGATGAAGTGATGTTTTTAATGAAAAAAAATAAATTTTATGTAACATATGAAAAAGACTATGTTTTTAAATAGGTAAGAGATAAACTAAGGATTATTTCTGATTTGGCTATATCCGATTATCCTCATAATCAACCACATACTTAAAATTTACTATATTTAGTTATTAGGTAAAACTCTAATTACCATAATCTCTACATTGACTTAGTTATTGGGTAAAACTCTATATTTACTTTGATTTTGGTTGATTCTAAAGTCAATTTCTGTGTTGTGCAGCACTGTTTCTTCGATCTCTCACAATGGATCTGTGCGAATCTAAATTTTATTATCGACTTAGAATTTTATCAAGTAATTAAATTAAGTAACGTAAAGATTATGGTACAGTAAATAGAGTTTAACCTAAATATAGTAAATCCTATAAACCTAGTTGATTGGATAACCGGATATAGCCAAAATCAGGAGTCTTTTCTGATAAAACAAACTCTCTGTTTCTCACGTTAGTTAAATTCCTCATTCAAAAGAACTATTTATTCGTGCAAAATAGGTGCGAAAATAAAGTTGAAAACTCAACACTCATGCCATCGGCAATTTCTTGGGGGAGACCAGGCACCCCTAGGCCCCCGTTGTTCCGCCACTGTTGTCGACACAACTTTGACAATTTTTGTGCATCATACCAATATGGGATTTGATCTTGGCAATAAAAAGAGGGAGGGGAGAGAAAAGGAAATATAATATACGGAAGGCCATACGAGTAAAGCTCGTATATCCACCCTAAACTCTATTTCAATCAAAGCGGTTTAGTTGAACTTTTAAAATTAAAATGAACTGTTGTGAATATTTTATTTATATATTTTAATTAAATTTAGAAAAATAATAATTTAAAATATAAAATTAAAGGTAAAAGTATACTATATCAATAATAAAAATATATTAATATAAAAATAATTTTATTTCAACCCAATCCTTATGGAAATAGACATTATGACTCCCTATCTTTAAAAAAATAAATTCATTTGAACCCACAATGCTTCTGTTTTTGCTTCATTTTGACATTAATCTGAATTAGGTCATTTATAATTGAGATGCATTGGGAACTCCAGTGCTTAAGTTGTAGTCAGTTTATTGGAGCTGCAGTCAAATTATTGGAGTTGAAAAATTAAATTAAAATATATGAATTTTAGTTTTAATATTTAGATTGAGTTAAAGTGGCAAGTGAGTTTATTGGAGATGAAATTGAGTTAAAATATATGAATTTTATTTTAAATAGATGGAATGAGTTGCAATTAGTTAATTCAAATGAATGAAATAGATCTACTTGAATTGTATTAAAATGAATTGAACTAAACATTCAATTGAATTGAATTGAAATGAAATGAGATAGATTGAAGGTGGTGTGATTGAATTAAGATGATATTATTAGGTCAGGTCGTTAATTTTTCGAGACTCCACCTAATTTTACAAATGATGACGGATATTGGATATCTTAAATTAGTTCTATCATCATACTTCTTTCATTTGTTCATTTGTTATATATCCATTTTATTTTGTGCTTGCATTGATTGATTAATGCCCTTGTTATATTTAAAGCATATGTACTCTCTCTAGGCCTAACAAATATGCTACTAACCACGAGATGCAAAAAATTTCCAAAAAAATTGTGATATTTACCTTTGTTAATCTTTGGCACTTTAACTATTCATGTATAATATTTAAAGATGAAATTGGTGTGGCATTTCGTACTCGGAAGGGTTCTAAAAGTTGGAATGTTCTTTTGATAAATCTTACACCGTGGGAAAGTGTCATTGGAAGGAAGTGCACATGATATTACACAGTGTGGAAAGATTCATTGATGAGATTAAAATATGATTTTCTTGATCCACCTGAAAGTAATATCTTGCATTTGTATTTTTGAGTCTAACTAATAATAAAGTTTAATGTTTCTCATAATATTATATCTATGCAGGAAAACATTATTTGGTTCTTTTTGTTGCCATAGAGTCTGTCGAGAGGGATTGAGATTTTTGTATAAACCATTGGACTTAATTCTCAGTTCATACTTGAGGGCAAGTATGATTCAAGTGTGAGGATGAAATTACTAGGTATGAAGTAAATCATATCAAATATTTTAAGTGCAAAGAGAAGATTTAAATATGAGCTCAACATAGATTTAAAGTTCAACAAAATAAAAGTGACTATAGATTTATTTTTAACTAGACAATATTAGAATTTTGGTGTGTATATGAAATATATACACTGGGAATTCAAAAAAAGTTATTATCTTATTGATTGGGTATATTATTGTACTGGTCCCAAGTTGGAACTGAACAAATTATTAAATTTATCGAGATTATTAATTTATCGAGCACTAATTTATAGAGGTTTTGTTGTATATATAAAAGGGGAATTTTATGAGAGTGATTGTGGAAGCGACACGTGACACAAAATTTTCCAAATTTGTAATTAGCTTTTTAAGCCTTATCTAATGCTTTTACATTTTTTTCTCACGTTCTTTTCATTTTATCTCAACTAATCTCCTCCAAATTGTCTATTGAAGAATATAATTGCAAAATTTTGAATTTCATAATTAAATTCAAAAGTTTTTGCCACGAGAGAATTTCACTTTTATCACAATCTGATACGCGTAATATATTTACTTCATTTTTTATATTCATCCACAAATTGTTTCACAATAATTTTTCTTATGAACATACTTCAAAAAGTTATTATTAATTTTATTATTTATTCCGTTCCTTGCACATATTTAATTTGAATATATATAGAGAACGTTTCTAGTGAACCCAGTCTCAATTAATAATAGGGACAAATGTTGATCTTTTCACTTTCAAACCCGACCTCTTACGTATTAATAATGATTATTTAGTGCATTATTGCTAATCTTTTCACTTTCATGTATGATCTTCTCATTTTAAAAACTGATCTTCTCATTTCCTGATGTATGATCATTTAGTGGACCAATTGAGACTATCAAATATTTATTTTCATAATTAATATATATTTTAATATATTATGTCTAGTTTCTTATAATTTTCTAAATTTCTATAATTCTAAATAATTTATTAATTAGGTGTTAGATTAAAGGTTTTGCTATTTCACGTCCTGTATTTTACTGAAAAACACACGGTATTTTAACTATTTCTTAATTATAAAAAAAATTATTTTTGAAACATCAGGAAATGCAATTAGATCGTGTTTTACTTTCCGCAACTATAGAATTATTTTAACTTAAAAATTAGAATAAAAATAATTATTTTAGAACATATTTATATTATTTCAGTGTGTATTTATATCTTTTCAATGCGCTTTAAGTAAAATATAAGGTGTAAAATAGCAATTAGTTGATTAATTAGGATGGCTGCGGCGGGAGTGTATAACCTCTTGGGCGGCCCGCGCGTACGCATTACCTAGCTTGGGTAGGTTTTAATTAGAGAAAATAATAGTGAGGGTTTAATTTTGAGAGGGGAGACCATTGGCGGCTGCCTGCTTAATTTCATCAAATATTAGGCCATGTTTACCAGATCTTGTCTATATTCAGTTCAGTTCAATTCAATTCAATTCAGTTCAGTTTAGTTCAGTTCAATTCAATTCAGTTCAGTGAAAATACAATTTGATGAAATTCAGGTTAATTCAGTCATGCTGATTTCATTTTTCAATACATCAATTTTCACTTCAGTTCAGTTCAGTTCAGTTCAGTTCAGTTCAGTTCAGTTCAATTCAGTTCAATTCAATTCAATTCAGTTCAATTCAGTTCAGTTCAGTACATCAAGAAATAAGCTCTAGTAAACAGTGCTCTAATATGATCTACATCAATACTAATATTTTTTTTTTTTGAAAAATAATACTAATATTTTGTTAAGTTAATTGTATTCGTGGGATAAGCTTGCTCTTTTTGACTTTTCAGTAAATCAATTCATTTTAATATGTTTTTCTCATATCTTTTAGTTTAATAATTTTTAATTGAACTTTATATTTTTACTATAAATTATAATAATACATGATAAATTTCAAAATTATTCTTATATGGCTTCATCGGATCATATGTGTTTGCATGCTCAGCTCAGGATACGAGACCCTCGTGCTCGTCGAGGGTAGGGGTGTAAATAAACTGAACCGTTCGTGAACAACTTGCGAACAACTCGGTTTGACCAGTTCGAACTCGAACTCGAGCTCGTTCGTTTATATACGAGCTCGAACTCGAGCTCATAAGAGCCAGTTCGATAGGCTCGTCGAGCAGCTCGAATACAATTTTTATATAGAATTTTTATATAAATTATTAAATTTTATTCATTAATGCTTTAACGAGCTCGACGATTTTTTATCGAGCTCACGAGTCGAGCTCAAACTTTCTAAAAGTTAGACGAATCGAGCTCGAACTAAAATGTCTCAACTCGTACGAGCTCGAACTCGATCACGAACATGCAATACGAACTCGAAATCGAACTTGAACACAGGTCTGTTCGAGCTCGACTCGACTCGTTTACAGCTCTAGTCGAGAGAGAAAGAAAAGGGGCTTCCGTTTTGAAGCTTACTGGGTGAAGAAGGGAGAGTGTGTAAAGATCATCGAAGAATCCTGGCCTGAGGGAGCTGAGACGCTCACGGCCAAGATGGAGAAGTGCTCAGTGGGCTTGGTAAACTGGAGCAAGGAATCATTCCGGGTTAGCTCAAAAGAACTGGAAAAACTGAAAAAAATCATCCAGGAAAAGGAGAATGGTGACACTTCGGAGGGGGCCTTGGATGTGATCGAGCAGCTAAGGCAGGAATATTTGTTTCTGCAAGAAGCCAAGAGCATCAAATGGAGACAACGAGCAAAGCAACATTGATACAATGAGGGGGATAAGAACACAAAATTCTTTCACCGCTTTGCTACCAATAGAAGAGCCAGAAACAGCATCACTGGTCTCTGTGATACTTCTAACGAGATGCACACTAACGTGGAAGGAATGGAGAAGATCATCATGGGTTACTTCGGGGGCCTCTTCTCCTCATCCAATCCAAACTCGGAAAGAATTGATCAGGTGCTTGACAGACTGCCTAGAAGGATAACAGAGGATATGACAGCATCCCTGACGAGACCATACACGGAAGCAGATGTGGAGAAAGCTATAAAGCAAATGCATCCGATGAAGGTGCCAAGACCTGATGGTATAAGTCCTATCTTTTTTCAAAAATATTGGCATATAGTAAAGAAAGATGTTATCTCCTTTGTACTAATTTTTTTGAATAAAGGTGAATTGCATGCTACCATGAACTATACACATATTGTACTACTCCCGAAAGTGCAGCAGCCAGAACAGATTACACAGTTCAGGCCAATTAGTTTATGTAATGTAGCATACATGCTAGCTTCGAAAGTTATGGCAAATAGGCTTCGACCTATCATGGACCGGATTATATCACCATCTCAGTCAGCCTTTATCCCGGGAAGACTGATTTCAGACAACATCTTAATATCTCATGAAGTCTACCATGCTATGAAGATGAAGTCTGGTGTGAAGAATGGAGAGATGAGCATCAAGCTGGATATGAGTATAGCTTTTGACTGAATTGAATGGTCTTTTGTCATTAAAGCCATGTTGAGGATGGGATTCCCCCAAGTTTTCGTTGACAGGATACATCAATGCCTATCTTCAGTCCAGTTTTCTTTTCTACTCAATGGAGAAGAATTCGAGCAACTTACGCCGGAGAGAGGAATACGACAGAGTGACCCCCCAATCACCCTATCTTTTTATCATCTGTCGGAAGTTCTATCTATGCTGCTAACAGACCTAACCAGCGCTGGAAAGTTACACGGAGCAAGTGCATCATTCAGGGGGTCAAGGATTTCGCACCTGTTTTTTTGCAGACGACACTCTCCTATTTGGTAAGGCCACGGCTGAGGAAGCAGAAAGCATTCACTGGGCACTGAACCTGTATAAAGAAGTATCTAGGCAGAAGATCAATGTCGACAAGTCAGGCATATTTTTCAGTCCCAAAACAGATGACCATATAAGGACAGATATCTATAATGTGCTCCATATCCCGGAGGTTGATTCGCATGGGAAATATCTGGGGCTTCCAACTGTGATAGGAAGAAAGAAACAAGAAGTTTTCCAGTCACTGATAAAGTCTGTTCTTCAGGCAATTCCGAGAAAGAATAGATGGATGGAGTGAGCAAAACCTCTCCAAAGCTGGAAAGGAAATACTGATAAAGTCTGTTCTTCAGGCAATTCCGAGCTACACTATGAGCTGTTTTCGAGTCCCTGATGGCATTTTAAATGAAGTCCATGGTCTCCTAAGTAACTTTTGGTGGAATGGAAAACAGGACGAGAAGAAGATACACTGGGTAGCATGGGAGAAACTATGTCGATCCAAGGAGAATGGAGGCCTGAGATTCCGCGATCTCAAGGCCTTTAACTCGGAAATGCTAGGGAAACAGGTCTGGAGGTTGATTACTCGGCCGCACTCCTTGCTTTCACAGATTCTGAGGGCAAAGTACTACCCTGATGGAGCTATTTTCGAGTCCTCCCTGGGAAGCAGACCATCATGGAGCTGGAGGAGCCTGCATGGAGTCCTGGATCTTATACAGCTGGGAGCTCGGAGATCGATTGGAAATGGCTCGAATACTAGAATCTCCTATGACCCTTGGCTACCAAGAACTGGGGAATTCTGTATCCAGTCACCCGAATACATCCCAGATAACCTTAGAGTTGTTACAGACCTTATAGACCCTGATCAGGCTGGTGGGACATGGAGAGCCTGACGTACTTCACTCAGGAAGATGCTGACTTGATCTGAACCATTCCAATTCGGAATAGAGGTCACCCTGATAGGTGGATGTGGCATGTGACGAAGATAGGAGAATACAACGGCGCATGGCATACCATCTGGCTATAAAAAATGTCGCGTCACTAGATTACCACCATCTTCAGGTACACGGATTTGGAGAGCACATGTTGTTTTGGAAGAGATTTTGGAGCCTTCATGCACCAAAACGAGCTTTACACTTTTCATGGAGATTGATTACGGATTCATTACCCACGGCGGAAAACCTGAGGAGGAGAACACTTGCCACCTATGCGCTGAGGATGATGGCACACCAGAGTACATGTTTTGTAACTGTCAGTTTGCCCAAACCGCATGAAATGCCAAGGGTCTACTTCAGAAGGTTAATGGTCTAAGAAGACAGAGAGGAAGTTTATGGTTTAGGGACATCATCAGGGACCCTGACAATGCCTTCTGCGAGCTAGCCATTATGATATGTGATGGAATATGGTTCCAAAGAAACAGAAAGCTATTTGACCAGACTCACCTAGAGGCGGGAGCTATGGCGGCCTTTATCACAGCCAATCTGCGGAAGTTCTCAGAAGCACAAGGATGGAGCTCGGTGTCACCAGATCTCTTGCCCCAAGCACTCCTCAAACCCCCTGAATCGGGGTACAAGGTGTACTTTGATGCAGGCATTCAGGACGGCTCAGTTAGCATGGGAGCGGTGGTATTTGATCAACAAAACCGTTTTGTTCGAGCAGCTACAAGGCGAATTACGAATGTTGGAGACCCCTTTTTGGGAAAAGCTCTAGCTATGGAGGAGGCCATCTGCCTAGCTCATGACATGCAAATCCAGGAGGTGGCCTTAATTGGGGATGCGCTAAATTTGATCAGGTTAACCCGGAATAATTAACCCTGCCCGGAGATAGCAGCTTCGACAGTGGAGAGAATCTGATTACAGTTAGAGTGTAGCATATTTTCGGGCCACTTTTGGGTACCGCGAACCTCAAATATAATAGCTCACTCTCTAGCAAACTTTGCGAAGACGAGTTCAATGCTATTCAATGCATGGGTGACTTCTTTTAGATTTGTTCAACCGCTTCTGAACGATTTTCAGTGATTATGAATGAAACAAAAATTTACTTCAAATTTATTTTCAAAATTATTCAATTAAATATATTTTAATTTAATTTTAGTTAATTTAAGCATAAAATAAACTTAGGAGAACAAAACCTACGTCATGCATTTGTCTAAAAACGTCTATCATTATAAAACATCCTATTTTGTTTTTACAAAAGAGTGAAATATACAAAAAAAAAAAAACTACATGCACCATATAATACACTTATATATTAATACTCTCTTCCTCGCATTCAAAATGTCTTGGTTTGACTTTGAAAAGTAAAAAAACGTACCATTAAAATTTATTACTAGTTAATGTGTTAGATTATTATCATGTTGCACATATTCTTTTCACGGTCTCCTGTACACATGTTTGACTGCTAATATGTTTAACTATGTATATTATCAGTACATAAAAATTTGACATTAACAATCTATATCTTATGACGATCTCAACAATATTATATACAATAGTATTTCTATTTATCTATACCTTCAAAAATCCAGTCAAAATTTAGCTTGTTTGACTGAAAAATATTTGTACTGATATAGCTGGTGCATATGGAGTAATATATTATTGGATTCATAATAACATATTTTTTTAATTAAAAAAATTTTGAAAAAAAATTACACACCTAACCTATCTATTTCACGATTCCTATACACGTGTTTGATTTCTAATATGTTTAACTACATATATTATCAATATATATAAATTTGATATTAATAAACTATATCTTATGACGATTTCATCAATATTAGATACGATAATATTTTCATTTATATATGCATTCAAATTTAATCATGTTTGACTGAAAAAAGATTTTGTGCTGATAAAGCTAGTACAAATGGAGTAATATATTGTTGGATTTATAATAATATATTTTAAAAAAAAATTCTATAAAATTCAATTAAACACTTAAATAGAGATGTTAGCAATTAAATTTGAAAAGTCAAACCAAATTATATATATGCATCAAAGATGTTGTGATGTGGAATAGAGTTAGTCTCTGAGGAGACCGGACTAAATTATAAATAGTGCAATAAAGAAAATCAAGGAGGGACCAATTTACAATTTAAAAAAATTTAAAAAATCAATCGCTACAGTGTTTCTGCGCGTGTACAGTGTTTTGCTACAGTGCGCTACAGTGTTTGCTACAGTGTACTTCAATGTTTCAAGTTAAAATGTTCATGTTTTATGTTTCAAGTTAAAACGTCCATGTTTTATGTTTATGTTTTATATTGCAAGTTAAAATGTTCCTGTTTTATGTTTCAAGTTAAAGTGTCAATGTTTCACGTTAAAACGTCCATGTTTTATGTTTATGTTTTATATTGCAAGTTAAAATGTTCCTGTTTTATGTTTCGAGTTAAAGTGTCCATGTTTCACGTTAAAACGTCCATGTTTTATGTTTATGTTTTATATTGCAAGTTAAAATGTTCCTGTTTTATGTTTCGAGTTAAAGTGTCCATGTTTCACGTTAAAACGTCCATGATTTATGTTTTAAGTTAAAATATTTATGTTTTATGTTTCAAGTTAAAATATTTATGTTTTATGTTTCAAGTTAAAGTGTTCATGTTTCACGTTAAAACATCCATGTTTTATGTTTTAAGTTAAAATATTTATGTTTTATGTTTCAAGTTAAAATGTTCATCTTTTATGTTTCAAATTAAAGTGTTCATGTTTCACGTTAAAACGTCCATGTTTTATGTTTTAAGTTAAAATATTTATGTTTTATGTTTTATGTTTCACGTTAAAACGTCCATGTTTTATGTTTTAAGTTAAAATATTTATGTTTTATGTTTTATGTTTCAAGTTAAAATGTTCATGTTTTATGTTTCAAGTTAAAGTGTTCATGTTTCACGTTAAAACGTTAATGTTTTATGTTTTAAGTTAAAATATTTATGTTTTATGTTTCAAGTTAAAATGTTCATGTTTTATTTTCAAGTTAAAGTGTTCATGTTTCACGTTAAAACGTCCATGTTTTATGTTTTAAGTTAAAATATTTATGTTTTATGTTTCAAGTAAAAATGTTCATGTTTCAAGTCAAAATGTTCATGTTTCAAAAAATATTCATGTTTTAAGTTAAACGGTTTATATTTTATGTTTCAAGAAATGTTCATTAATTATGTTTACTGTAGCACCTTGGCACTGTAGCAAACGGCACTGTAGCGCGTGATTTTTTTTAAAAAAACTTTTCTAAAATTGCAAATTGGTCCCTTCATGTTTTTGACTTATGTAACTATTTACAATTTAATCCGGTCTCTTCCAATATAAGTATTTCTCCAATCGGCACTATCAAAGTGCAAGACTGAGAATAGTCAAACGGGAAGAGTCATCTCATCTATTCGACTATTCTATATAACCTCCATTTTGCTCTTGCAATTTGTACGTGCTTGTGAGCTTGAGTTGACCCACAGACGGCCGGCGGGACGGACTGACGAAGTACTCCGCTTTGAATCTCAAAGCCGAGGAGAAGAGCCTTCGCTGGCTAACTCCACAAACCCCGCCAATCTCTCCGGCCAAAGGTGAACCGTCTTTCCCATCATCTTACTCCGCCCAAGTTTACTTTTAGTTGAAATTCCGGTTATTAAATCTCTCTCAATTTCGCTTTTTTTATGCTTGTATTCATAATTTATGGCTGATTCCATGTGAGATTTTCGTTTTCGTGTTCCGAAAAAGACCAATCCGGCGTTTAGCAGTAGATTCAAATTCACAAGCTATGGTAGAGTATAATCTAATTAGGCCTTTGTTTATGCTTTTAGTAAGATTCAGATGTCGAATGATGTGGAGGATCCGAAAGAGGCTCCAAAGACCCCTGAAACCACCCGGTCAACCTGGTATGCTATCTTCCTTCAGCAGGCTTCCATTTATGGGGTTGCTGCAGGGTACTGCCTTTCGGCATCACTGCTTTCGATAATCAACAAATGGGCTGTCATGAAGTTTCCGTATCCAGGAGCACTCACCGCTCTGCAGTACTTCACAAGTGCTGCTGGAGTGTTGGTTTGTGGAGGGCTTAATTTGCTTGAGCATGATAAGCTGGATTTCTGGACCCTGTGGAGGTTTTTGCCCGCGGCTTTTATATTCTACCTTTCACTCTTTACCAACAGTGAACTCCTCCTCCATGCCAATGTGGACACATTTATAGTTTTCCGGTCTGTGGTGCCGATCTTTGTTGCCATTGGTGAGTCCATGTTCTTGCATCAGCCTTGGCCTTCTCTGAAGACATGGTTATCCCTAGGGACGATATTTGGTGGTAGTGTGCTTTATGTTTTGACTGATTATCAGTTTAGCATCATGGCTTATGCTTGGGCTCTGGCTTACCTGGTTAGTATGTCTATTGATTTTGTGTACATTAAGCATGTGGTGATGACTATTGGTCTCAACACTTGGGGGCTTGTGCTCTACAACAATCTTGAGGCTTTGATGCTGTTTCCATTGGAGCTGCTTATAATGGGGGAGTTGCAGAAGATAAGGCATGACATTGCAGATGAGACGGATTGGTACTCTTTTCAAGTGATCTTACCTGTGGGGCTTTCGTGCTTGTTTGGTTTGGCCATCTCCTTCTTTGGATTTTCTTGCCGTCGAGCCATCTCTGCTACGGGGTTCACTGTTCTTGGCATTGTGAACAAGCTGCTGACAGTTGTGATCAATTTAATTATCTGGGACAAGCATTCGACGTTGGTCGGAACGGTTGGGCTGTTGATTTGCATGATGGGTGGAATTATGTACCAGCAATCCACAAGTAACAAAGGCAAGGCTGTAAAAGAAGCTGCTCCACAAGAAAGTGAAGAGGAACAACAGAAGCTGCTGGAATTGCAGATCGTCTCAGAAAGCAGTGGCGCTGATAAACTAGGGACAGGCTCAAGAGGAGGAAAATCATAGATCATCTTCTTAGGTAAACACGTTTTGATGATCTCTCTTGATTTTACTGGTGATGGACACTATACATGAGGAGTAATGATAGAATTTTAGCTCCATTTCTTGCTAAATAGCTGTATCTGATACTCGTATTGATTTTCTACCCTACTTTTATCATTTTCTTAAGCGAAGTGTTCATGCGAGGCTTGTCTCTTTTCAATTTCTTAGTTTTATTCAGTATTTGATGATCTTTCTCTCTTATACGGGTGCTCTTGCATGTTGGAAAGAATCAAATCTATACCATACACTTGTTTAGAAGTAGACCTTTGTGTGGTTCCTTAGACATCTCTGATGCGTTTCTTGCTGGTGACGCTACCATGTTATTTAACTCAGGCTATCGAATGTTTATGGATATTAATGTTCTTATTACACATTCATATGTGATTAGGTATCATTGGCTGAAATATCTAATATCCATATCCGTTGATAAAGCTATGTACGGGTGACTTTTCTTTTGCTCAAGAGGAAAACATCCGCATGAAATAAAATGAATTTATAGTACTTGAAAGTTGAATCTGTCTCATACATTATCTCTAAAATAAATAAAAACCTCAGGTACATCGATTTTAGAACACATAGAAAGGAGATTTGAGATTCCACACGAATGGTCATTGGTTGGAGCAGAACAGCACATGGAAGCAACCTATGCACGGCAAGAACAGACATTCTAGAAATTGCTTCAGTGTGACGCCCTTCTTGACAGGACGGATACTGTCAAGGGGGACTCTTTCATTGGTTTCGTAATTAATGCAGTAATTGGGCTCTGTATTCCAGTAGGTATTCAGGTAATCGACCTCACTATCGCTGTCACTAAGAGGACTCCGTGGAGGATATGCACACAGACTATCCGCTGGAGACGAACACAGCAGCGGTTCTTCAGTTGAACTCATGTCTTCGCACTAGATTCTTATTCCTTGAGTCGTAATTAGCTGATATTTATACGGCGTTCTATTGCTAAATCCAAACCCTGTTCGAATTGCAACAAGTCCTCTACTCCAACTAGGAATTTGAGATGATTATGAACCTTTCCGACTCCATCTTGGATTTGAGCCAACTTATACGTGACATTTAGACTTGTTTATAATATCCTATGTACGATCAAGAAAAATGGCTTATGAAAAAAAATTGATCTCTTATAAAAAGCGATATATAGCTGCATGCATAGGGACGTAATCATGATATACTCCTATCTGGAATTCATCCCGGCCAATTTCTGTACCAACCGGCCCAGGCAGAAACCAGCCCGCTAATCCCCAGAGAAACGGTGTGGCAGCAAAACGGGTTTGGTTCGATTTCCGCCACCGCAATCACGAGATCCGCCACGTTCGCCGCCACCGCCATTAATCTCATCACCCTGTCAGCTCTAATCTTCCTTACGGCGCTCTCTCCAGCCTCAACTGTATCATCGCTCTCGCCGCTCTTAAACCGGAGCCTTCTCTCCGACCGGATTCCCTCTCGGATCAGGATAAGATCGGCCACGATGAAGAACACGTACCCGAACGACTCCCCGAACGCCGACACGAAGCTCATCCGCTTCGCCAGCTTCTCATCCAAAACGCCGATCCTCGAAACCCACAGAAAATGGTCGAAGAAGAAGTACACCATCTCGCCGGCGTTCGCCAGCACGGCGAGAAGCCGCATCCCCTGGGTCGACCCGGGGTTCCTCCTCAGGGCGTTGAAACCGGTCAGGAACCGACCGGTTCGGAACGCCTTCCGGCTCAGCCCGGAGGCCACCTCCCATTGCTTCGCCCGCCGGGCGACGTCGGGGTGCGTGCCCTCCGCGTGCCAGTGGACGAGCTTGCTGACGTACTGAAACGTCTTCACCAGCTTGTCTATGCCGTCTCTCTTAGCGAGGAAGACGACCAGTTTGTCTACTGTGTCTGCACTCATTTTGATGGTGGTGATGAAAACCTGAGCCTCTCTGGTGAATAATATCGTTGATGATTATGAAATCAAGTAAATTGATGAAATGTGGCCACAAATTTAGTCATATATGATTTTGTGTGGATAATGAAATGGAGACATTTTGAGCAATAATATAGATGGTTGGACTAAATATTTTTGTAAATTTTGCGAATTTATCCCTCATGAGTCATGACAAATTTAAGAGGAGCAAGAAAAATGTACTGTATCCAAATTTTATTTTGTCTCTTCTTGTGAAATATTACTATATTAGGCCTTCATAGAAGGATAGAAAAGCTTGGTAGCTTTGAACCGTAATATGTTTTTGAACCGCGGATGTGCAGTTCGTGCACTGGCTTGGGGCTTCAAAGTTCAAATCAATGATGCCTTAACTGTATCATTTGTACACAACTTTCATTCTTTATAGTTGATTGATAATATACTCTTAGGCTTTGACTCAATAGTGTTAGAAAAAGATCATATTATGTTTAAGTTTATCCTAAGGACATATGGTAAATATCGATTATTTGAACATTTTAATAGTGAAAAGAAAAGGATGTCTCGTGTACATATTTACATGGATGTATCACGTTTCAAAAACTACTAAGGATATCTCGTGTACATTTTAGTGCGGTACAGTCGTACATGGCCCAAATGTTTTTAAGTGTATTATATATAGGGAAAATTTATATTTAACGCGATGAAACTTTCTTTACTTAAAAGTGGGGTGTAATTTCATCATAATTTCTAGAAATGACGGTAATTAATTAGTTCATTTTTTCTTAATATAATTATTTGATTAAAGACATTGATAACCATATTTTATTATTATTTTAGTTTAGATTCATTTATATTCAATAGAGTTTTCAGCTTTGTTTCACGAAGTTTACTTCTATTTGATTAAAATTTAATCAAATCAGTTCAATTCAGTTTAATCCCAAATTTTTATTTTCATTTCAATTAATTTTTGTACCCCAATTATTTAGTTCTAGTTCAATTTATTAAGATTTGGTTGAAACCACATTTCAATACAATTTAGATTATTTTAGTTCGTCTTCATTAAAATTAGACAAATTTTAATAGAATTCAATTCAGTTTCATCCCATTTTATTTATTTCAATTTAATTCAATTAGGTTAAGTTTATTAAAATTTGGCTAAGTTCAATTTAAGTTAAGTTCAATTCAGTTCAATATAAAGGTTTTTAAAAAAATTAAAGGCAAAATTTTAATAGAGCAAAACTCAATTGAACTTAGCCAAATTTGAATGAACTTAATTTAATTGAAATGAACTAAATAAAAGTGAATATAAAAAATTGTGATCATACTGAATGTCAAAAAAATTTGTCTGGTCTTGATGAAGATGAACTAAAAATAAACTAAATTGAATTGAACCAAATTTAAATGAACTTAATGGAATTTATGAATGCTAATAAAGTGAACTAAACCCAATTTAATTGAACTAAAACTAAAATTTTGGGATGGAAGTCATGGAACTGAACTGAACTGATGATTAGATTCGATTTTAGTTTTTTGAGAGAATTATATAGAGACCCTCAAACTTTGCAATACTGTCAGTTTGACCCCCTGACAAATTGAATGTCGAAAAGACCCCCAACCTTTCGTTTTTTACTTCGTTTGAATGTCGAAAAGACCCCCAACCCTAACTAGGCCGATAATTCATTAAAAACAGTAAAATATTGGGTATAATAATAATTTTAGGTTTAATTTAATGGAAAAAAGTGCACCAAGTGGATTTGAACCTAGGTCTCCCAAAACTATAAACAAAACTATTACAATTATGCCGCAGGGACTTCAAAATGCTCAAAAACTTAAATTTCTTGTGACATAGTGGTAATAGTTTTGTCTATAGTTTTGATAGACCGGGTTCAAACCCACTTGCTGCATCTTTTTTCCATAATTAACCTGAAATTACTATTATACCCCAACATTAACTGTTTTTAATGAGTTAACGGCCCAGATAGGCATATGGGGTCTAAACGAAGTAAAAACGAAAGGTTATGGGGTCTCTTTGACATTTAAATTTGATAAGGGGTCAAATTGATAGTTTTGCAAAGGTTGGAGGTCTATATAAAATTCTCTCTAGTTTTTTAAAATTAAACTTAATGAAACAAAAGTTAACTAAATATAAATGAACCTAAAAACAAACAAGGGTATTAATTTCTTTAGTTAAATAGTGTTATTAAGAAAATTTGAATTAATTAACTACTGCTTTTCTAGAAATTATACTAAAATTACACCCCAACTTTCAAATAATGAAAGTTCCACTGCCCTTAATGCATATTTTCCCTTATATATAGGGGGCTGCTAAACGCAGGACGGCTTTTCTTTTGCAGGACAGAATAAAACTTGAACTCCCTTGGATACCCTCGCTATTATGGAGGCATGAAATCTTGAGTTCCAATTTTTGGGGACTTTTTTGCAATAAAGGGGTTCTCCAATTGTAAAAGGTTAACTTGTTTGGATTGTCCTGCAAAGTATACAGATTTCATTTTGGCCTTTGTTATCCTTGGAGTTCCTTCCGCCGTTTTGTTATTTGCAACCAAGGGATGAAGATGGGTAGGAAGATCGTGAGCCATTTCACGCATATTCGCAGATCGTATTCGCAGATCGGAGAATCGATCATGGAAAGATATAATGTTAGATTAGATCTGCAAAGATTTGATCGGTTGGCTGTTCTTCAAGTACCCGTTCGTAGTGGACATAGATTGATTGGAGGAGTTGATTATTAGTCTTCTTATTTGATAAGAGTAGTATCTGATCTGGGATTCGGACTCGTTCAGTTTCAGAGTGGATGGAGCGAAGAACAGGCGTGGATACATCGAAAATGTTGTTGTTGATGTGGGTTTTAGGTTGTGGTTGTTGATGTGGGTTTTAGGTTGTGGTTGTTGATGTGGGTTTTAGGTTTAAGTAAATCCGGTTTTGAACGGTTAAACAAGAGGGAGATGGGTAAGTTGGAGCGGCGCTGATTTCCGGTAATCGATGAGAAATCTGGCGAGTCTCCGGCGAAAAATTGTGTGCAGAAAGTTTTGGGCCGAATATCTTGGGATGAGGCTGAATGTTTAGATTTTGCAGGGCCCTGAAAACTAGTTTGGAAGCCCATATGTGAAGGCCAGTTTTGTAGGCCGTTTCAGGAAGCCTGCATTTAAGAACATTTCATTTTGGAAGGTAACCACAATGATAAATTTTTTTTAGCCCATTTTGTATGATAATTCGAATTTGTTTTTTTTTTTGCTTTTGCAGCATATATTATTATTTAATTTTATTTTGAAAAATGCAGCATATATTATTATAGTTCCTCCCGACAGAGTGCACAGACTGACATTTTATCCTTTCCCTTCCCTTACTTTTTCTTAACCTGTCTTTCAGTCTTTTCTTTCATTATCTCTCATCCTTTTATCTCCGGCAAACCCTAGTCTCATCCTTATACCCCTGTACACCTTCTGTGGAGCAATCCCCAATTTATATATTCTCTGAAGGCAATGTGATATATAGTTCAGTGGGTGTTGATTGGAAGGCGGTGCTGGAAAAATGGCAACGAATAATTGCAGCGTAAGTTTGTTTTGTTGTTTACCATGTTCATGCATATAGGATCTGAATGTGAATTGTTGGTGAACATGTTTTCATTTTGTATTTTACATTTGTTTACATGAATCTGAAATTATTTTTAAAATCCGGGCATATCAGTATTGTTTTTGGTTGTCTACAAATGTTTTATATTTAGTATTGTTTTTCAAATCTGGACCTATAAGTTTTTTTTTTTTTTGCAATCTGGACATATTACTATTGTTTATTTATAAAATCTAGACCTATTAGTAATATTCAAAATTTCTGATAAGGTTTTTGTATTGACTTTTTGTTGGAAAAGTTTAGAAAGATGTTTGTTTAGTGGAAGCACTTGACTTGTTCTAGAATTTCCAAGTTTGTTTTAATAAAATATGGTGATTTGTAAGTTATGAAGGTTGACAGAGATAATAGCAGTTTTGAAAATGATAGCTAGGCTATTAATTTATCCTAATTTGCAGTTATGGTCCCTTGGCTTTTATTTTTGTCAATTTGCAGTTAGGGCCCTGTTTGTTAATTACATTTTGTATTTTGCAGGAAGAGTGTTGTGAATGTGATTTTACACATTTGCTAGATTCCTCGAAAAACGGACGCAAGTTTGAAACAGAGGATGAGGCATTTGATTGGGCGATAGAGGCATCAAAAAGTCTTGGGTTTAACATAATTTGGGCGTCACGGAGGAAGAGAAAGAAATTTGATGTGGAGAAGGGTGTTGAGCTGTATGATCACTATTTTTCTTGTGATTGTGCCAGAGAAAGGAGAAGGCGAAGGAGTCAGTTGTGAATGAGTTAAAGAAAAAGCGCTCAACTGGGTCTAAGAGAGTGGACTGTGAATTCCGTGGAGTGATAAGAATGGAAATGGATAGGTTTTTTCATGTCACCGTTTTCGAGGGCTGTCACAATCATGAGCTTACATACTACCCCGAGGGTAGTTGTAGCCGAACCCGATTGAGTGCTGGTGATATTGAGAAAATTGAGGAGATGTCCAGAGCTCACTGTAAGCCGAAAGCAATTGTCGCAGCACTGCGTACATCGACTCCCATGAAGCCTTATGTGATAAAGTCGGTGTATAACAGAATTTACAAGATCAGGAAAAATGATGCAGAGGGGAGGAATCCAGTGAGGCAGTTCCTCCATCTTGCCAGGGATAGGCATTTTTTCACCAGAATAGCTGTTGTGACAGGGAGCGACACCTTGAAAGGTACCTACCATTTAACAACTCCATAAATTGTTTGTATAATCTAGCATGTAAATTATGACTGTAGAAATGGAAAATAGGATGAGGTAGATGTGAAGTACTTAATACTACAGTTTGAATAATTAGTCATTATGATGGGGAAATAATAGGGGGCTGCTGAATAGAGTGTATCAACGTAATGTTGACAAATAAAATGGGAAAGTGCAACTCTGAGTTTTAGTTTAAATGTTGTTTAAATTGATGGTTAAGTTTTTTTTTGTTAAAAGAAAGCATACGTAAAACTAGGTCATTTATAATCATGGTATCAGTTTATATTTATAATTTACTTACATTTTTTTTTTATTGTTTTGGAGACATGTTCTGGTCACATCCTGAAGCGACAAAGTTGCTGCGGAAATACTCCTCAGTTTTCTGTATCGATTCAACGTATGGAACAAACAAGTACAACTACGCACTTGTGGAGATAGTTGGGGTGACTCCGGCTAATCAGAATTTCACAGCTGCACAAGCTTTGTTACAGAAGGAGGATAAAATGAGCTATCAGTGGGCATTGGAGTGTTTCTCTGAGTTGTTGGGCCAAGGGGTTCAACCTACTGCCATTATCACAGACAGGGAATTAGGGATATTTGAGCCGATCCAGGTTGTATTTCCAAAGTCATGTCACGTGTTGTGTATGTTCCACGTGAAGAAGATGATTAGGGCGAAGGTGGGGACTATGATTGGGAACGGTGATGAAGCTGACACTGTTTGCAATGGGGCAGTCAGGTTAATGCTTGAGGCAGACACCGTTGAAGAGTTCGAAGAGAGAGAGCAGCATCTCCGTACCAGTTATAATTGGGTGCCTGGGTTGATGCGCTACCTTGACGAAACTTGGCTCCCGCACAAGGAGAAGATTGTGTTTGCCTGGACCAATTCTGTGATGCATTGTGGAAACAACACAACTAATCGTGTGGAGAGCGCTCATTCAGCCTTGAAGTCTTGGATGAGATCTTCTAGGGGTGGCATAGACACTCTATTTGATGTTGTATATGCTGAGGGCAATGGACAGGTGGCTGAGATAAAGAGGATGTTGGAGTTCAGTCGGTCGAAGAACTTGACTGGTTTTGACCGCGTGCCTTTCATGCTGCTGCTTAGGAGGTTTTCTCATCATTGTTTGCGTTTGCTTGAGGTTGAAAGAGTGAAGATGGGAAGATGCACACATGCATTAAGATCAACCCATGGTTTGGTATGTCGCTGCGAGATGGAGCTACTAGTTAAGGGAGAATCCATCCCTCCAGGAAAACTGAATAGTTTCTGGAGTAGCCTATCCTTTGATGGATGTGAAATGGAAGTGCCAAGTTGTCCTTTTGACCTGGGACAGATTGTTGCTGACTTTGAGCTTAGAGACCAGGCTGATCAGGCCCGACTTAGCAACATCTTTAATACTGAGATGTATCCCGAGGAGCAGGCCTATCAGGAACCCGTGGTGAACGAAACAAAAAGGGGAAGACCAAACAAGAAGAGAGGGAGGACAACTCGACAGCTTTCGTATTGGGAGCACGTTGATAAGGAACTGGCATCAACCACAACGACTAAGGATCAGCGTAAGTATATTTGTGTGAGACTAATATTTATGTGAAAATCATTTAGTCGGCTGTTTGTATGTATTAAAATTTCTTCATAATGTAGATTGTTAATGCTGAAGGGCATGATTGTACACAGTTTGGTGCATTTTAAAAGTGAATGATTAGTAAATCATATCATAATGATTCATGTTTTATTGTCAAAGTTTCCAATATTTATAGTTTGAGTCTTTGCAGGTGATCCACCTCCAATGTTTGGTTTGAAGGACGTGCCTGTTTTTTGAGACATTATCTGCTGTCTGTAGTAGATGTTGAGGGTGACGGGAACTGCGGCTTCAGATGTGCAGCTCTGAGTTTTCTTGGCAACGAGGTCCACCATGGTACTGTTCGTAAGTTGTTAGTCACGGAGGTGGAGCACCACCGTGATTTTTATGAGGGAGTATATGTGGACGAAGACGGTGGTTTGGAGGATGCAATTAAGCGTATCAAGTAGAGAGGTGGGCGATGCTCGGATCGGCATTGGTTTCGCACCCCTTGTGATTTATTTCCACTGGCTCAAGTGTTTGGTTCCTTGGTTTCCTATTATTCTTGTGATGGTGATCAGGTACTAGCGGCAATGACTGTTTTACCGTGGCGGGGCCAGATCGATGAGTATGAACAGTTGCCATAGATGTCCCTAATTCTTCGGACAAAGAGGTTGCATTATGTATTAGGACACTTTGCCGCAGGTCATCCTCTCCCTCGTATCAACCCTTACTGGAAGCAGCTTAGGACCCGTAGTTTGCATCAATGGGAGTTTATCTATCGGAGCAGGTTCGACAGGTTCACGGCCCTTCAAGCGGCATTCAACAAGAATCAGGCCATTGAAGGTCAAACAGGGAAGCCAACATTTTATGAATTGGAATAAATATGTTCCAATTTATGCATCACCCTTTTCCTTATGTTTATTCACTAGACTTGTGAAAGGGGTTAATTTCCCTTGTTTTTTATCCAAAGAAGGGCTTTACCAATGTTTATGTTTTTGGACATATGTTGAATTGGAATAAATATGTAGTTGTTAATAAAAAAATTTCTTTTGAATTGGTCTAGTTGGGGTTTGCATTCGAATTTTTGTTACCATCATGTAGTGAAGAAACTTGGGTAGTAGTTCTGCTTGATGGTGATTTTTTTTTACATAGTTTTGATCCTACTTTTCTTAATTCAACGAAAACATGCATTTACAAATTAAACATTTTTAAAAAATGTTATCATTTTAGTTAGATTTATATTTATTTTGGATAATGTATTAGGAAACGGGTTTGAAAACCCAATACATTTACAGATGCTAAAAACCCATTCAATTTGATAACCAAAATAGTAGTAAGAAAACAAAAGGTAAATAGGATATGTTTCGGTCTAAATCAAATAACATATTAGAACAGTTCAACGTAAACAATCAAATTCAGTTCGATTCGGCAATGTAGAAGCGTCCATTATCGTAGTCTATATAATTGAGGCAAGACTTATTATTAGATAGAGTTTTTTACTCCTTTGGTATCTTGCTGCAAATTCTTTCAGCAACAGATTCGATGACAAGTTGTCGCACAAAATTCAGCTTGCTTGTGGCAATCCATGTGCAAAGTGTAACCCTCTTCCGTTGCCAAAAGTCAGCCTGAAGACAAGTAATTTAGATATGAAGCATTATGTTTATTTCATGTTTTTTGTTGTAAACTAGATAATATGAAAGTGGTGATTGGATACTAACCACGCTACTGATGGGGCGAGGTATTTGACCAGTTTCAGCGTTAAAAGTTTTCAAGGCATGCATTACAAATACGCCTGAATCAGCTACCGTAGTGTCCGCGCTCCATTCTGGGACTATTTGTTCAACATCATAATCAATCATATCCACCGTTCGGGGATCATTCATTCGCGCAGCGAACATTACAAAATCAGAAGCCTACATCACCAGCATAGAATTCGTTAGCAACAGCTTCATTTCAATTGACACGACATGTTTAGTAAGCTAAATTATCAAAAAAACAACATGACCTAAATTTACAGCCCAATTATTACATACTTTATAAATTCCCAAATTCACTTTTTTGACTACTCCCATGATAAAAATATTGAATTCGTAATTTGACTAACACATCACCAAATTGTCTTACCACTAGCCTTGCAGACAAATCCCAGTTGTCTAAGTACTGACGGCGGATGGTGTTAGTGAGTTGAAACGTTTCCTCCTTCATGTTAATAACAACTAGGCCATATCGGCCGCCCGAACGATACGGTATTAGGATCCGTTTCATTAAATTGATGTCAACATACAAAATAAAACCTAGGATTGTAACAGAAGTTAGGAAATGCCTACCAGTTCAGCAAGGAGCACATCGTTTTGATAGAAAAGTGACTTTTCCCAAATATCCATCATTCGGGTTATTGTCATGCTCGTATCATCCTTGAATTACATATGAAGCATTCATTTATAACATTATGTGTAATTAGTCATCCTCAAGGCAAACTAAAGAGACATAAACAAATGAAAGACATGCTTTACCTTGTCGTAAATCTCTAAACACAGTCTACCTGTTGGTGGGTTTGACCATTTATCGTTTAGAATCCTTGCTGTTGCAGAAAAAATTCTAGCATTTAAAGGGCTGCATTCCTCAAATGATTTCATATGCTCCCTTGTTAAGCTTGCGAGTTCCCAACCATCATGGTACAAGCTTTCACTACAACAGTATTTGTACAGTACTATCAACACCGAGCTTGTTTATTAACACGTAAATCATTATGGTTGCAGCATCCTGAAAAATTATTTTAACAACCGTTACCTGTTCAAGTCCTTGTCCACGGAACCGATGCAGTAGTCAGTGATTTCTAACTGATGCTTCCAAACTGGTGGTTGTTTGTTTGCAGAAAGCATGCATAACCGACTATTAAACATACTTGGAGCACAATCGTATCCCGACAACAGTTTGGGACCTAAAAAAATCAATCAACTTCATTTAGTATTTTAGGAACTTCTGTCGACATCAAGTATAAAGTCAAAAATATGCGTCAATCAATTTGATTAGCCTTTTTTTACTCATATCAACCAAACAGCTCGAAAATTCTTGTAATTAGCAGATGCTCCTTGAATAAATTTATTCGCTTAACATGATTGTTAGTTATGTATTTAATTAGCAGATGCTCCTTGAATAAATTTATTCGCTTAACTTGATGTTTTATATCAAAATTGTATTTATAGTAACGATTTAGATTTGAAACAATTACCATATTTTGATAAAATGATTGTTAGTTATGTATTTAAAAAATGTTGGCGCGAACCAGATCGAGTTGGCGCGACACTAACGCGCCAACATGTGTCATATAATTTAAATTTGCATAGATTTAAAACGCAAAACGGTCCAATTTTTGAAATTATCACTGTAACCCTAGGTGGTCCTATAATTTTACAAATCTATATAAATTTTTAAAGATAGTATACTTCAATTCTTTTACAAATATACATTTATATTAAAAAGCACAAGTATTACAACTCTATAATAAAAATTTCGATTTTTGAGGAACAAGCATTCCGATATTTTTAGAAGTAAGAGCTTCGTTATTGCATTGCGGTCCCTTAACTTCTGAAATATCGGGTGGAGAAACCCTAAGTGGAAAAGAGGACAAGTGTGTAGAACAGACCTTTAAACCCCGCAGAATAATTATACGCAAACCTTTCGCTCTCCTTCATCACAGCTTCCTCTAGATTCTCCCCAGATATCAACAATGGATGCCCAGAGAGCTTTGCTCGATGAGCTCATGGGATCAGGTCAGTTTCAATTATTTCTTTTTCATCTATATCGTATGATTCGTTCCTTTCGACATGCGGTGTTGTAATCGCGTTCTGTTGTTATTCAGTGTTTAGTTTATGCTTGTTTTTGTGATACTGTGGTTTTTGTTGAACACTTCGATTCGTTTTTATCATATCTGATTTTATCGCTTATTGTTCGTTTTGTTGGATTTAATTTTGTAGCTCGGAATTTGACTGATGAGGAGAGGAAGGGTTTCAAGGAAATTACATGGGACAGCGAGGAAGTTTGTTCTTTCTACATGGTTCGGTTTTGCCCCCACGATTTGTTCGTCAACACTCGCAGTGATTTGGGTGAGCTACATCATCACTCTATTAATGTTCTTGTTTTCACTTCTGCATTCATGAATTGCACCGTCAAGAAACTGCGATTTTATTTTTCCTCTACTGATTATTCGTCTCATCATGTTTTAAATCTCAGGACCCTGCCCTAAGATTCACGATCCCAAGTTGAAGGAAAGGTAATGAATAAGGATTCTATGCATTAGTTGTATTGCTTTCATATGCTGTAATCCTAGGCTTGCTATTAGCATGGTATTAGTGAATGCCTAAATGGTTTGTCTGTCTAGATGATAACAGTTAAATTGCTTTTGGAGGGGAAAATGTAGTTCTAACTAGACTAACGTGTTCCATTAATTTACATGAATATATGAGGGAATTCGACTTCTAGGACTTTAAGATGTGTATTTGTTATCTGCTAGAAATTATTTGATTATCAAAAGAACCAAAAGAAGCCTGATATGGCTTAGTTAATGCTCAAAACTGCTGAACGCGGGCTCATTATGTGTTTTTTTTTTTCTCTTTCAACTAAAAGAAGGGAAGCTTAGCACATTGAAGTCCAATCTTGTTTGGAGTGCAGGGAACATCAGGGCTATTAAGGCCTAATGTGTTCCGTATATGATTATTTGACCTTAGGTCAAATGAGGGCCACTCTTACTGAATATCTGTATATTGTGTGTGATGCTTGTTCAACATGAGTTCCCTTTTAAACATATCATGTTCTGTTCTGCTCTTTCATTCCATAAATTCTTCTATCCGAACGTATGTGTGGTTGTAACAAGGGACTCTTACCTTCTTTTCAGTTTTGAAACTTCTCCAAGACATGATGCATATGTTCCAAAGTTTGAGGCAGAGCTGGCTCGTTTCTGTGAGAAGTTGGTGAGTGTCTAACTTGCAATACTATTTGCCGTTTGCATTTAACTGAAGTTGCCTTTCTTAGATCTCTCTACAAAAGTGCCCTCAGCTGGGAATGCTTTTTCTTCTATTCTACATTTGATTTAAACTGTGTGATTCGTTTAGGTTGTTGAATTGGATAGAAGAGTTAGGCGTGGTCGAGAACGCCTTGCTCAGGACGTGGAAATTCCCCCTCCTCCCCCAATCTCAGCAGAAAAGGCAGAGCAGCTAGCCATTTTGGAAGAAAAAATAAAGAATCTACTGGAGCAAGTGGAAACTCTTGGTGAGGAAGGAAAAGTAGACGAAGCTGAGGCACTGATGAAGAAGGTGCTGTGTACAGTCCATACTGATGAGTTTAATTCCTTCTATTATAGTTTATGTTGAAAATTTTGGTACGTATTAATATTACTTTACAGGTGGAACTGCTCAATATTGAAAAAACGACTTTGACTCACACACCCCATCAAGACAAACTCTTAATGCTGGCACAGGAGAAGAAGATGGCACTTTGTGAGATATGTGGATCATTTCTAGTTGCTAATGATGCTGCTGAAAGAACTCAGTCGCATGTCGCTGGTAAACAGCATATTGGATATGGTTTGGTGCGTGATTACCTGGCAGAGTACAAGGTAAGTTTCCAACTATTCTCAACATCTGTGTAATACTGGCTGCTTAAGTGTTAATCTCTAGTATTCACCTAAGTTTTTCATTAACAGGAAGCTAGAGAGATGGCAAGAGGGAAAGAAAGATTATCCAGGGAGAAAGAAGGTGAAGAAAAGAAGCTGCTGAAGGAGAGAGAGACTGAGAGCAGAAGTGTAAGAAGCAGGTCTTCTGACAGAGATAGATATCGTGACCGTGACTATGACAGGGAGAGAGGCCGTTACAGGAATGGAGACTATGATCGATCAAGGAATGGTAGAGGAAGTCGTGATGGTGCACGCGGATCAGATTGGAAGTACAATAATTCGAGGAATGGAAGAGATAGAAGCAGGGAGAGATATCGCCAACGTGAGCGAAGCAGGTCACGTTCTCCTGTTAGGCATGGTAACAGGGGGTCCTCCTGGAGCCCAGTTCAATAAATTGTGGTTGCTCTGGTCGGTGTTTGAGATATGAAGGAGAAGAGGTAGACCTTTTCACCATACACCAGTTTTATGACTGTTTACTTCTGGAGTCGGGTTCTATTGTAATCATGGGTGAAATTGTTTTTTGATCTCACAGCTATTTTGAGATTGAGACTGTACCTTCTCCCTATCATCAATATATATAGAGAAAAGGTTGAGGTAGGCATTGCTCTGTACTGTAAATCTTTAATGGCCTGATTGGGCCAATGGCTATTCGGATCATTCTTTATGATATATCCGCTGGTTTTTCTACCCTTCTTATCAGAGTCACTCTGGTTGTCATTCTCAGTTAGTTAAAAACAGATTCTTTATGTTTTGCATGGGTTTTACTGCTGCTGCAAGGTAACAAGTAATTCAGATTTTTCTCAACTGTTCACTCTGTTACGTTGCAAATTCTTCTTCAATGTTTATGTTAGGAATGTCTCAGAGCTCATAATAGGGGATGTGCATAGGTTGTCTATGGCGTTTAACATGATGATATGAGACCAGTAGGTAACTCGCTCCTCATTCCTTTGTGTACGTGCCTTTGTGGCTGTTCACTCCATGAGTTGAACTGTGCAGGCACCTTTTTTTTTTAGGGGAAACTGTGCAGGCACCTTGAAGACTGAAAGGCACGTTAAGAAGAGAAGTCTAAAAGCAAACTTGGTGTGGTAAAATGTTTTCATTTAGTGAAATTATACAGTTACTAATCCTTGAAGACAGTGAGTCGTCAACTTGTCAGTTACTCCCTCAATCTAAGAATTTAGGTGGAGAGTATCGTTCATGCTAAATCTTTGTTTGGTCTTACATGCTTATTTTCGATATTTGTGGAAATCCTGAACTTTGAAGATATGCTTATTTTCCACCAGATCCTTGCTCTAGATTCTTTTGCCTTTACTGGTCCTCTAAAGAACTAAAATCATCTAAGCCGAAAAGAGTCAAAACCTACAAAAAGATTAATTGCAAGTAGAGTGATGCAAATGCTATTTGAATTGGTCATTTTTCTGAAGGGCCAATAGGGTCAGTTGGGTAAGCCTGAAGGTGTTCTTCTTGAGCTGAACTGCTGCTCATGTGGATCTGAGGATTGACTCATTAGTCATTTGAACTGAGCAGGGTAATAATTGAACCTTCATACCTTTTTTTTGGTGTAAAGAATCAGTTGGTAAGTATCATCTATAGGTCTACCTGAAGCCTTCGTAGATTGCTAAAGTTGATGGAGCTCAATCATGGACAAACTATGCAACCATTGGTAACCCACGGATAATGTATTTCTCAGTCGTGGAATCAATGTTCAGCCAGAATGGCATTTTTCAAATGTAGTTTTCCAAGAGATAAAATAGTGTATAAATCCAATTTAGTATTGTGACTCCGAACTCTTACAAATTGAAAATCCAACTCATGTTTTGTTTGGCTATCTACCATACTATTTCATCAAATGGATCTGTGTACCTTCTCTAATTTAATATTAGTGGGCAAAGTCTGAGAAATTCATTTCTATAATTCCAGGGATAAATTTCAAACATTTCATTTTCAACGCGATGAAACTATGGGGAGGCTATAAACGAATGAAATTACACAAAACTAATGACACAAAACTAACTATATATATACATATTTACAACATTTAAATGAATTTTTTATTAAAATAAATAATTGAAATATCCTAATTAGAATCAATTAATACAATCTCAAAAAAATATAAAATAAAGAGCAGTCCTATCATAAAATTATGGTAAATAATGTTAATTTCATTTTCAAAGTAAATCATGTATAATTGTACGAGTAAATATAATTAATTTGAAACACAAGCATCGATTTTGTACGAGTTAAGTAACAATCATCATGATTTCTTGGTATATCCACGATAATTTTGTCTCGTTAGGGACTTTAAAAAAATATAAATGCAAGTTTAGGACTCCTTGCATTATCAGAGGCTATAAGAAATCATTCGTAAAGCTCTACTGCTCTAAATTTGTGACAGGTTGAAGCTAGCAAGGCTACTAATGGGAGGACAAAAGGGAAACCACGGCTGAAACTCATCACTGCTCTAAATTCACTCTCCTCATCCGGCAAACAAGGTTTGCGGTAGGAAGATCAATTGGTTCATCCGGATCAGATGACTTTACAACATCCTTCAGCTTGTCTCTAGGGGTTGACAGGCAAGCATGAAAAGTAGCAAGGACGGGAGGAATCTCCATTGACAGGGCAGAGAGCACATTGTTCAGATACTCAATATCAACAGAAAGCTGTTGCGCTCCTCGGTCTGTTAAGAACTGGATTCCCCGCAACTGTTCAATGTAAAGTGCAGAAGCACCCTCTGCAACCTTCATAATATAGAAGAAATGATTAATTAAATATGTAGTGTTAGATGAAATCTTTAACAGGCTTCGATTCTTTTAGCTACCTTGAACATCCATTCGGTCGCAAAAAACTGAGCTTCGTCAGCATTGGCATCACTGTTGGAAATGCCCTCGGCGAGTGGTTCTAATTGCTGAGGTAAAGTAAGAAGATATTCACCAACATTGGTCACATAAGACTGAGGGTAAGAACTGAAGCTTGGCAGTGGAAAGGCACTTGGTTCTTCCACAGAAGACCATATTGGCAACCGAGAGAGGTCATGAAACTGTTGCCGAACTTTTGATATTAGAACATCATAAACAAGGTCATTAACAGCTTCTGCGAATACCCCAACCCGATTAAAAGTAAGTGGTAGCGCATGGAAGCGGGGATCTTTAGACTGCAAAGAGCATTTGACAAAAATTATATGTTAGTATCACAAACTTTCGACTGTACACACTTCTTGACTTTGCTACTACATTGGAGCAGATAATTGAGGAATAAAGTAGGTCAAAAGCTTTAAGTGAACAAATTATGCAGCTTTCTTATGTAACTAGTAAACACTGCTATAACTTTGTGACTACTTGCTATTCTCTAACAAAATTTTATAGAGGTTTTCGTTCATAATACCTGCTCAAATAAGTTGAATAGCTTCCGAGCCTTATCCGGGACATCAACGAGCCTTAAAGCTGCCACATCCAAGGCTGCTCTCCCAACTGAAGACAGCTCACCACTTTTCTCATCAGTGACTATGTGAGAGAGTTTCTGATCAGCACTTGAGCCAAAAACTGACAGAGAGAGATTTGTGTTTAATCTAGCAAGAGTGGCCCTCAGTGAAGCTTCAAAGACTGAAGATCTGCTAGATAAAGTATCTGCAACTGTGAGAATTTGTAATGTAGCTTGAACAAAAGACCATTCCTCCTCATTTGACAAAAAATCAGCTTTTCTTGCATGAGGGGTTCCATCTTTTCTATCTGCTGCAAGATCCTTCTTCGAGCCAACTCCATCAACATAATCTACCCCACAAAGAGTTCTCAACGCTTTCAGGATCTCTTGCAAAGCTGATATGTATTGTAACATTATTTCGTCAAGAACAGTAATCAGCTCATCTGCCTCGGAACCTCCGGTGAAGTTGATGCATCTTTCAACAGCCATTTCTAGTTGTACAATAACTTGCGGGATCGACTCCTCCATTCTCCGGACTGCCTCACTAAGCTCAACCCCATGGACTCCAACAAAACGGCTAAAAGTTACTCCCCTAAGATCAAGTGCAGCAACCTCACTAGACAGAACAACACGCTCCATTTGTCCATACCTACAGGACAAAAACAAGTATCACTTTTCACAAGTAAAAAAGACTACCCAGCGAACTGACAAGCAAAAGCCATTTATCAGATGATCATAAGAAGATTGCTATTTATCCCCAAGAATCATATCCAAGACCCTGTAAACTCTATAGAATGCAAACTCAATAGCTCACTTTTAAAAAAACATTGCATGTTAAAAAAAACAATAGAAGTCCCAACTATCTTGTAGTAGCCTTAAAAACATTGGTATCTTTGATAAAACCATAAAGATAATTAAGACAACACTGGGTGCAACTAAGCAATCATTAGCAAAGATGTTAAATTATCACTCTGATACTATTTTGTCCAAAGAAAATCGCAAATATGTAAGGTCTATTGGACATACCTTTGTTTAAATGACTCATAAGGAAGGTAGATTGACTTCAATGTTTCCAGCAAAATATTAAGGTCTGCATTGGAAAACAAGAACTGAATGTTCCGAGCAAAGCTGCCAGTCATATTGTGCAGTTCTATCAGTGCTTCCAAATGCTTGGTTTGGATTTTGACACCTTTAGGCAAATCTGCTGAAGAAATGTCTAGTACACCTGAAAATGATTTTCAGTGTCATTTTATGTCTAAGCTTCAAATGCTTCCAACAAGATAGAAACTGATTTCATACTTGTTCTTCAAAATGCTGCATGTCCATAATGATAACAATGAATGCATGTTTGTACACAAAACCATCCACCTATACTAAATTTCATTAAAAACTTGAGCCACAATGAGGAAAAGAAAAGGAGACGGGGAAGTTAAACACTCTGATCAACAAATATGACAGTCGCAAATTTGCAGTTGCACCCAACATCCTTTTTGGGGTTTATGATCTATGAGGGGTGGAATGAAAGTTTAAAGTGGTAAACAAGATGTGGACTCTAACATGCAAGAAATCATAGTTTAGTAAACTACCTTTTGATAGCGCTTTAGTCTCAGGAACTACATCGCCAGTGGCAAGGTTTGCACGAGATACAAAACTTTGTCCAATGGCTGCCATTGTTTCAATGACTAGCTTTGGTACTAAAGTTTTGTAATCTTCGGGAAAAGCTAGCATAGACCTAATAAATAAAAATTTTAAACATCCACTTAGAGTCTTTTTAGTCTACGTTCTAGAAAGAGCAGTTGAATCTGGGAAGTAGTGATACTTGGGAAGTTCAAACAAAAAAGAGAATTTACATGAGCCATACCACTTCCACTCTTGATCCAGGTAGCGTAGCAATTCGTCATAGAAAGTAGGCAACCAGCTTGGGAAGGAAAATGCATTTGCATTCGATTGGGAATCATTAGAGTACTTCTGCATTTCAACTTTCTCCTGTGCAAGCCTACTAGCTTGTTGTCGTATGTCAAACTCTTCCCAGAGCTTTTTCACCTTTTCAAGGTGCACCTTAGTGTAGTGCATTTCTAGTGACTTGAACCTCCCAATTCTAATGAGAATAGTCCGCATATCTTTAGCAACTTCAACCTAATTATTATCAGAAGGAAAATCAAAGATCGCACCATTGTTATCAATCACAAACTAACAAGACAGCAGTAAGACAACAAAAACACAGAACAGGCTTAATATATCACCTTGCGGTTGTTCAAAGCATCTGTAAGACGAGGTTGTACCATCGAGTCTAGCCTGTCTTCCAATACTTCAAGCTGCTTTCTAACATTAGCAAATTCTGCAACCTGAGAATTAACAGGAAATTTAGTAAAATCCATACAACACATGAAAATGCAGTAGCATGATTAGCATAGCATAGCAATGTGCATTTACCTCGCCAACTGCGGATAAGCAGTGCCTCATGTTGGCGAGAGTCTCAGCAGCTCTTGGAAGATCGCCGCTGGCGAATACATCCTCTACTGTAGAACTCAATTGAGTTAAGCCAGCAGCATCCTAAAAACATATAGAGTATTAATTGATTAAATCAATAAACAGCAGTCTGATTAGAAATCATTCGGTACTAACCTTCAGTGTTTCGTACGCAGCTTCCATTCTTCGCTTAACAGTATCAACCTTTTCTAGAGTGGCAATTGACTCCGCCGATGATCCTTCCGCCTATTCAATTATCACATTACTTTGTGTTCTTAAGTAATCGAGCGCCGTAATTATAGTTCCAACAGAATTCTGACCTTGAGGAGTTTCTGGATGATGGAGGCCACGGAGGAGCGGAGGGAGAGCGCATCATCGCGGAGGCGAATGACTTCGCGAGATGCTCGGGGCACGCGGAGGAGGGCGGCGGCACTCTGTTCCTCCAGGGAAGCGGCGATCTCCTCGGAGATTATTTGAAGCTTCATCTCCAGATCCGACAGGTGCTTGTCCAGGGGATCATCAGGGTGGCACGACTGGCATGCCGCATTTATCCATTTCTTAGGGTCGAATTTCTCATCGGAGAAAGAGCTCAGATCCACCATCGTATCACGGCAGGGTTGTCGTTGTCGTCGTCGTCGCGGACGTTGCAATTGGTGACGAGTTTCGTTCTCGTTAGTTTAGTCAGTGCAGTCAAACTTTTGCAGTTTACAAATTGTTCGGCCTAAGCAAATGACCATATCATGCTCCTTACCTAATACATTTCTACTTACTTTGTTAACATTAAAAAAGGAGAAAAAACTTTTCCTTTTTTACGACGCTCTTAATCTCTCTTGGCGCAAACTCCAAATCATTGAGTACCGCCACTAGTTCCGATGAATCTGTAAGCAAGCAAATACCAGTTGGGTGTCCCCTGGTTGCTGCTTTGATTGCTCTCCAACATGCTTCATCTTCAGTCTGTAGTGGAGATGTAGACACAAAGAAATCTGATCCCCTAGTTGTACCATTTTTAATAGAAATGGACTATCCAGCAGTGCCCAGATGGCAAGTTCTTCAAAAGGATCCATCTACTTTAATCAGCGCTATTTCTTCCTCTTGATCCTCATTAACTCCCATTCTGAGAAGGACTGAGGCTCCTGCGGAATTAGGTGTGCATGGGTTGCTTGGGTAACTTCATGTTTTTTGAAAAGCATGAATTTGGTAGTGGCCAGGTTAGCACAAGCCATGGGATCTAAATGAACATCCTCCAACGCTTTCTTGTTCCTTTGAATCCAGATTTCCCACAATGAAAACAGGAGCAGCTTATCCTCATCCTCCAGATTGTATGTTGTCCACCAATGGTGAATCCAAGAGCTGGAGTGATTGAGACTGTAGCTACCCACTTTCTGACCTAAAGGAGAATTAGACCAGAAAATTCTTCTATCATTGCAGTCCACAAACAAGTGAAACTCATCATCTTCAAACCGAATGCATCTAGAACAAACCACTTGGTCTAATATTCTCCTCTTCTTCCTGTTAAGCAAGGTTGGGAGAGCTCTAGATAATAACCTCCATAGAAAGGTGTTGAGTTTGTAAGGAACTTTAAGTTCCAAACCTTATTCCATAGTTTTTTCCTCCTTGAATCCACACACCCCACTTCAGTCATGGCAATATGGTAACCTTTCTTCACTGTGTAATTGCCATTTTTGTTGTGGATCCACAGTGGAATATCCTCAGTTGCAGGATCAGCACTCATCTTAATAGCCAGAATGTGGGGGATGATGCACCTGGGAAAGATTGTTTTTAGCAGGGAGCTCTCTCCAGCAATTTGTTCCTTGTATTAGGTGTTCTACTCTTAAGTCAGTGAACTGAGAAACTGCACTTTGAGAGCCTAGAGGATTATTTGCTGTGGGGATCCACTGCTTTCCTACTTTTACCTTCTTCCCATTGTTGATTTCCATGCAAGATTTCCATAAATGAGACCTCCAGCCCAGATAATTGATTTTCAGCCCCATGAATCTCCAGACCTTGCTTTCACATCTCTAAAATCCATATTTTTCAAGTACTTAGCTCTGAGTACCTTTACCAGTAAAGAGTCCCTGTTTCTAACAATGTTCCAAGCATGTTTAGCTATAAGTGCTTGATTCATTCCAATTGCAGACCTGATACCCAAGCCTCCTTCTTTTTTAGATTTAATCAGAGTCTTCCATGATTTCCAATGAGTGGTTCTTCCTTCCAGCTCTCCTTTCCAGATAAATACTGCAGTCATCTTATCAAGTTTCTGTAAGATGCATTTTGGAATTTTGAAGAGAACTGAGGACATGTTTGGCTAAGGTTATTCTTCCCGGAAAGTTCAGCATCTTTGATTTCCACGAACCATACTTCTCTTTTGCTTTTCTGATCAAGCTCTGAAAAATTTCTTTCTTCATTTTTTCAATTAGATACTATGCACAATTCATACTTCACATCACTCTTCTGGTTTACTATTTCAATTGAAGTTTTTACACTAAATTCAATTTTAACCCGCACAAAAAATAATTATTTTGAGCCCTAACACCAGACCTGCCAGAATTACCAAAACAACAATAAAATGCACCTAGTGGTACATCGTCCAATAATTCCTAATGTTAGGCTACCGTAATTTACCTCTTCATCAAAGTTTGTGATATCAACGGGGTGTTGTAGTTTGTGATATCATCGCCTTTTGGTCACCAAAAAACAACAATAAATTCCCATAATATGGCTTATATTGTCTTTGGGAAAATAGATCGTTGATAACGATAGTGATAATGTCAAATGTGGCATTAAGGTGTTGCGTTTACAAGTGGCGTGGTAATCGCCGACAATCCAAGTGGTCTCATGTTTCTGACCCAACCCTAACGCTAGGGCTATTCAACCGGTTGAATTAACGGTTGATTGGTGGTTCAGTTTATATCGATTTATTAAATTTGAAATAAAATCGTTTAACCAACTAATTAACTTATACCGGTTTTGTTGGTTTGGCGGTTCGATTAGTGCAAATTTTGGACAATAAGTATATCAAATCTATATTTGATTATTTTACTATGACTATTCTAAAAACTGTAATAAATATATTTAAAAAGTTCTAAAAACATAAATTAGGTAAAAACAAAAAATCAAACACCTCCAATGAAATAAACACTCATTTCTCTATCAGATATCTTACCTAATTTAGTAATAAAATCAAGTTTCTTAGATATAGTGATATAAAGGGTTCCAAAATGAAGTACACAAAGCATTAAAAAAAATTAAGAATGAAAAAAATATCATTAATATTTATTGTTTATTCAATCATATAAGAGTCCGTCTCTTGAGTGACCGTCTGACCAAAAAAAAATCAATAATTACAAAACTTAATATGGGAAAAGTAAAATATATGATTATACATAGTATAAATAAGGACCATACACCATCAAACAAACAAAAACAAAAATGGAGAGTAAAATATATATGCGACGATACGCTGAGACTAAATCAGCTTGAACTAAATTCCTATAATTATTAGGTATATTAGGTGTTAAAAAAGTGTTTTTTAATATAGCCATTTAAAAAATCAAATTTACAAATAAGTTTTGTATCTCATGAATGAAAATCAGAAATCACTATCAACCCATTCAAAAAAAAAACAACTGTATAAAATCTATATCCTTTTCATCAACGAAATCAAAATTCAAGACACCATTAACAAAATATCAATATCTAGGATGAATCTAGAAATAAATGTTCATCCTATTGTTGTTAACAAAACTCAAATATACTTACATAGAGATGCTCAAGAAGAGGAGTTGAAAATCCTAACTAAAGCGAACCCCAGCTTCAAACCCCTCCCCCTAAAACCCCAGAGTTGAACAAAATCCCCAACTTTGAGACCATTCTTCCTCACAACCCTGCTCCAATTCTTCACCAGTAAGTAGCTCTGCGTCGCTGTCTTTGCTTTCCACTTGGTCAAATCCATGTCTTCCAAATCGCAGTCGGGATCGATCAGCATAACACGGCTAATCTTGTTGCCGCGGTTCATGGCGCCCCTTTCCCCCTCGCTCAAAAAAGCATGATTTTTCACCCGTGAGAACGGAATCAGTAGCCTGCACTGCCGGAAATCAACATCTGATTTCGTTAAAACCTTTTCCATCACCAGAATTATACTTTCCTCCGACCCTCCTAAAGCCCCGATCTTGCTCTTGAATGCCTCTGGAAGAGGCTCTCCCGCATTAAGCCTCACATTTCGCCGCCTCTCTCCCTCGTGCACATTCAGAATCTTTCCTCTCGTGAATAGATTGAGATTTCGCTTTACAATTTTCGTAACTGCTACGTTTTTCTTTGCCTCTCTTCTTTGTATTTTCACCGCCGCCAGCAGGGCTTTCCACCGGCTATCACCGCCGCCGCTTTCTTCCTGCTTCTCCTCCATTTATGTTTTTTTCGTGTGGAGAAACTGGCTTAGCGGTCGATCAAATATGAGCACAGTTCTGCAAATTATTGATAAAGAGGGTAAATAAGCTGGATGAATTTTCCGAATGGCGGAAATGATACAGATGCAACTGTTGAGACCTGAGGCGGTGCGAGAGAAAATGGATGTCCTAACGAAATGGGCTTTCAACAAAAGTATCCACAGAGTTCAGACCATTGCCTTTTCTGTGCCCTCGTCCAGTCGTCGAATCGTCCTTGTTCCTTCACAAGGCGCGACATAAGCTTGATAAACCCTAGAAAGTAGGGGTGTAAATGAACTGAACCGTTCGTGAACAACTCGCGAACAACTCGGTTAAAGTTCGTTTTCGAACTCGGTTTGACCAGTTCGAACTCGAACTCGAGCTCGTTCGTTTATATACGAGCTCGAACTCGAGCTGATAAGAGCCAGCTCGATAGGCTCGTCAGCAGCTCGAATATAATTTTATATAGAATTTTAATATAAATTAATTAAGTTTTATTCGTTAATGCTTTAAGGAGCTCGAACAAACTCGAGTTCGTGTTCGAACTTATTTTTTATCGAGCTCACGAGTCGAACTCGAACTTTCTAAAAGTCAAACGAATCGAGCTCGAACTAAAATATCTCAACTCGTACGAGCTCGAACTCGATCACGAACATGCAATACGAACTCGAACTCGAACTCGAACATAGGTCTGTTCGAGCTCGACTCGACTCGTTTACAGCCCTACTAGAAAGTCCCAATATCAATGGCTGCGACCGTGTCTTGGGCTTTTTGTTATTTGGGCCTATGTATATTACTCAAGCTCACTGACCTTAATAATCTTGGAAATGTAGTCTTTTGGGCTGATTTTCTACTCCTCCCAGCAAATGTTGTAGCTAATGTATCCTCCGGTTTTCAATTTGAACTCTCCTTTAGGCACAAATATTTTTGAGAGGGAGAATGGGTGAAGAAGATTGTGGCCTCGTTTGGCAATCAGCTGTTAGCTGTTAGCTGTTAGCTGTTAGCGGATTCTATTAGCTGTTTTGACTAGCGGTTTGACTAGCGTTTTATACATGAGTGTTTGGCAAATAACAATTAGCTGATAGCTGTTTCAATGCGTTAAATGACTGAAATAGACATTAGTACAATTTATTATTAATTATTTTTTTAGTGTTTTGCTTGCTTATAAAAAATTATTATCACTTATATGTTTATTTATTTTTATTATTTAAATTATTATTATTTATTATAATATATCTACATTTATTAAAAAAATATTTTCAGAATTAAATTACTTAAAATTTTTATTTTGATATATATTTAACATGTGCCATTTTAATTTCAAGATTTATAATACTTCATAAATTGAAAATATTGGAAAATATCTTAAATGTACGTACGTTTGAATTGTGTACGTACGAAAAAATATGCAAAGTTGAATTAATTTTTTTTGTAAACGCTGTTCTTTCTAGCGTTTCAGAAACGAGAGGTTTCATCAAAACAGCTAATTAGAAAAAGCTTTTCACCAAACACCAAGAAGAGCTGATTGACCAGTCCACTGTCCATATTTAACTCAAAAAGCTAAACGCTCTTCAAAAATCTCGTCACCAAACGGGTCCTGTATTGAAAAATTATTAAAAAGTAAGTTATGTGGTTGAAATTAGGCAGGTTTGCCAGAGCTTTTCTGTAGTACAGTTAAGTGAAAATGTAATTTGATGAAATTCAAGTTAATTTACTTTTTAAAAAAAAAAAAAATTCACTTCAGTTTAATTCAGTTCAATTCAGTAAATTGAACAATCAAACTTAATCTAAACTTTACAAAATAAGGAAAATAACAATCAAATAAAACATTATCAAAATGGTAAGTGCGTCAATTAAACAAAATCAGAGAGAGTCAGTATTAGTTTAGTATGCTCCATACATATATATATATATCAGTATTTGTGACCAAAATGGTGTGAAATCAAAGTCAAACAACAAACCATATATATTATAAATTATTTTGATTAAGGGTGCAAACAACAAATTCAAAACTAACAAGTAAGCATTTTAAATTATTCAAATAATCAAATATGTCCAAACAATAAAATCTATCAGATCCCTAAATTGTACACACCATTCAAACGAAATCACAACAGAATGCAGAAAAAGTGGAGGCCCTTTTTTCTTGCAAATGTCCTAGGTGGAAATAATTTGTTCCCTCATCCTCAGCCAAGAGAGCTATTGAGTCTCTACTCTCTATCCTTAGTTCCCAGGTCTCTTTCTAGAAAAGAAGGGAATCGAATGGCCTGGAAAAATTGGAGCGGATCAAGTGATTAGGCCCAAGCATCACATTCGACAGAAATGGATGTCGGTCTCAATCATTTTACAACTGGCCTTCGCGCATAGGCTGTGGCCCAGTGCCGAAAAGGCCCACTCCCTTCACGACAAATTTATGGTATAGGAATAATCTGAAACTCTGAATACAATCCACACGACGAAACTTCCCGCGCACCTTCTCCTTCACTTCCTCTATCACAAATCATCAAGAATTTAACCTAAAATATTTGTGTTTTTTTTTGGAATGAAATGATGTATTATAACAGATAAAACGTTCCATGCATGTGGCCTCAGCAGTCTATGTCTTTGCCCACATATGTGATCAAGTGACACAATCCAAACACAAATATGTAGTTTAAATTTGTCTAGGAAAATGTTGATTTATGTAAGGGTATTTCAATAATAGATATTCCATTTGAAATGTATTCATTTGTTGGATCAGATCTGGATGATGAGAGTTTGGAGAAGGAACGAAAGCTTCATGCACGTACCACAAGCCAAATTGCAGTTATCTAGCTACGAGTATGTCATTTTCAGTCTACAAAAGTGTATGGGGAAGTCTTGTACGTTTTGTAGTACTGTTACCATATGTGATATGACCTTTGGGGTTTGATATATGCATATGAATTATAATCCTCTTTGTTGGGTTTTTTTTTGTTTTTTTTGGTTCAAAAATTAAACATTTTCTAATCAAATAGGAGTAAAATGGAAGATTTATTGATAACTACTCCCTCCGTCCCAGTTAAACTTGTCTCAATTTGACTTTGAAATATCTTTACCTAAGTATGTAAATTCTTTTTGAAAAATGTATTATTTTAAAATATATGTTATTATAAATCCAACAATATAATACATTATACTAATCTAGCATGTAAACTAATAGATATTAATGGTCAAACTTGTCTCTGTTTGACTAAGACACTTTGGTTGGGACTAAGGGAGTATTAACTTATTCGGTGTCAATATGCGTAGTGGATTCTTTCATTATACATATATTTAATTCAAATTCTCAATTGAGAGTCTCAAAAGTTTAATATGTTAAAAATCAGGATTGAAAATGAAAAGATCAACACAAAATAGGTATTAATAATCAGTCATGAAAGTGAGAAATGAAAACATCAACACAAAATAGATACCGACATGAAAATCATGAGAAAATCGATCGTATTACATTGAATAATTATATTTAATATTTAATATGACCCTTCATATTTAAATTAGCCCATAACTTTATGAGTCCATATGGTTATCGCACAAATGATTGAAATGTAATGGATTAATTTTTATTTTTTTATAACAAACTTATATATTAAATATTAAAAGAACTTGGATTACAATTTACAAGCTAGACAAGCACTAGCCCTAACATGATTAAATGTAATGGGTTTATGGGTTAAATGATTAAATGCGATCCTTTTTTTTTTCAGTTAAAACTATCTACACAATTATTCAGATGGATAACGCAGTATAATAGTACTTAACATCACTGATCAAATGCGATCATTGACTACATCTGAAATCACATATTTCTATTTCAAAATTTATTGCAACTAAATTCATAATTTCTTACATGTCAATTTTGTTAAATCTAACAATGTGTTGATCGATACTATTTCTCTTAGTTTTCTTTTACTATTATTATTCTACTACTCTCATTTCAGACACTTTTTTTTTTTCCATTTCATTACCAACACATGATTTCAATTACCATCAAACACAGCACATTGGAAACTTTTTTTTATTAATATAAACTTCAACTAGTACATCATCATTACAAGTATACATCACTATCTATATACTCCCTCCGTCCCAGCTGAAACTGCCACTTTTTAGTCAACTTTATCTGGGCATATTTGACAGTAACTTACAATTGACATATGTGCTATAATAATATCATATGTGATATGGTTAGATTCACAATGCGCTCTATTTTTTAGCTATAAACGTTTTAGACCATAATAATGTATAACAATAAAGTTATTCACGGTCAAACATGCTCTGAAAAAATCGACCAAAAAGTGTGCAGTTATGGTTGGGACGGAGTAATACTATAATTTGGAGCTAATGGACACTGAATTAAAATCCACAAATTACAGTGTGCTTAAAATAAAGTGTGATTGAGACAAGTAACCACGATGGGAGCCAAGAATAGAAAGAAACAAAATAATACCTAGGAATAATAGGGTAATAAAGTAACAAATATTGGGGTCCAACAGAAATTCCACGTCAGCAGCAATTTAGCAACGTTGTACAGAATCGATTTTCCACGCCATATAATTCTACCCTTTCTGCTGCACTGCATGGATGGCCCATAAACAAATAAGAATCAAAGAATATGCAAAGCACGCAAAGAATTATACTCTCCCAGTATGCGAATATCCTTTCTTAGTTAATTTTGCCCATAATTTGAGTAATTTTCAGCCGGCTTGTGTCAATTGACAGATGTACCCTCCACCGTTTACAACTTACCGACTTCCACTGTAAACCACGTAGGGACCGATTTGTTAGATGTCCACCGTGAATTGACACAATCACCCCTTAATTATAGAAGTTGGATTATTTCATCAGATGCGACAACACATAGTAAATTAATTGGAGGAAAAAGGTCAAAAATGCATTTGAATATTGACATATTGTGTACCTAGTAGTAAATTAGCCGTATGTGGCAGCATGTTTTAGGCCGTTATTATCATCTTGTAGTCACATCCAGAGGACTTGCTATGAAATTAATTTGCAAACTAGCTTATTTATGGACTTGCTATGAAATTAAATAATATTTTATTTTATGGAATACATTTTTTCTGTTAATAAATAGGTATGTTTTATTTAAATATATAAATTTTGAAATTTTATATATTATAATATTTATTTTAAATGTACTTATTTAATTTACATAAAGAGAGAGTTTTAGGTAAGACATGTTCTTGTGAAGGCCAAGGGGCAAGGGCTAAGGGAATGATCATTTACTGTTTTTACTTGATCTTTTAGTCAGTTTGATTGATCTTTCAGTCAATTTCTTTGAACATTCTTTTTTTTACCTTGATCTTTAAGTTAATTTGATCTTTAATTCATTTTACTTTCAGTCAATTTCCTTGATCATTCCTAATTCTTGGTACATTACTGTTATTTCATACAAATTCACACCAAAATTTAGTCTCGAGTCGGTCCATGTGAGACGGCTAAGATCTGACGACATCAGCAACCTAAAATCCAACGATGACGGGGTTGAAGCTCTCCCTTATAATACTTGGTCTTTGTAGATACGGGTATCAAATGAGAATTTATAAAATACTCTCTCCGTCCCAAAGAGATGTATCTAATTTCCCTTTTGGTACATCCCAAAGAGATTTGCTCATTTCACTTTTTGGCAAAAAATTATAATATAAACTAATAACTTTCTCTCACATACTTCACCAACCCTACCATCCACATCAGTGTCACATCAGCTTTTTTAAAAATTGTGCCAAAAGCAATTTGACCCATAAATATGGGACGGAGGGAGTACAAAACTTTGAATATATTAAACATATATTATAAAGTATTAATTGTACAAAACAAAAAGTAAATAAAACCTCATATGCATGAGGTAACTGCGTAGTGAGACAATGACTCGTAGTCGTAGATTTTGGTGTTGATACAAATACTCAATTTTTAGTGTTCATTTCTCCAATTTTCTCTTACGTACTTCACTTTACGGCACCTCACTGCCCACCATCAGGTTGCCAAAACCAAACCTCAATGCTAGTATTCCCAAACCTCAACGTTAGTAAGCTAAACATCAAAACTGACAATCCCATATTTCAACATATGCGATCCAAACTTCACCAATAACTACCAAAAGGCACCAAAAGGCACAATGTCATCACAAAAAACACAACCAAAAGGTGCAATCTCAACCTCATTGTCATATTGCCATCAGAATCCAGACCATAACTAGAATCAGAATCACACCAATTTAAGATTTCAAAGAGAATTTTTAGGTTTTGTTGGTGAATCAAACAAACCTAGGGTTTTTATTTTTATGAATTAAATATTTATTTCAAAAGATACAAGTCCTAAAATTATTTAATTATATTTATTTTACTATTGATAAAATATATAGTATTAACTATAGTGATGAGTAGTGTTAGCAAAAGTCTTGCATAATAAAAAAAAAACAAAAAATCTTACAAAATCAGCTCTTATCATCATAGTGTCATATTATATCTTTTTCTCATTGCCTAAAAAATGAACATGTATATTTTTCTTAAACATTATCTTCAAGTTTGGGATGACGTGCATATTGATATCTGATTATCTGTACATCTTTAATCATTAGGGCTATGTGTGATGCGTAAAACGTTGAATCACAAACCTAAATCGTCTTAATAAAACCATAAATTTGATGATCAGTATGGACAATGGAGAAAACACTGCATCACATGGTAGAAACCAGAAAGCGGCCATGAATTTGTTTTGTCACTGCCAAAATCAAGTGGTTCGATAATTGCTACAAAGCACAGCCTATTATTGCAATTTGCAAGTCATATGTTATCTGTCTCCTAGTTTGCATTCTTTCCCGAATTCCATTGGAAAATAGACTCTCATGTGGCTCTCATTCCTCAGCAAATACTCCCATTTAATTTATCCTGAATTTGAAGGTCTAATTCCTTTCGTTATGAACACGACTCCAACTTTATTATCGCATTAGGCAACGAATATTGTCTAATTGTTTTGGTACTAAAACAACAATCCCATAGTTTGGCCTTTTCATATCAAATTCTCCCACGGCTAAAATTTTACTATAATAAACATACTCATTCAAAGACGTCATTTGCATAAATAGAAGTCTTGTAGTTTTTTTTTATTAAATACCTTAATACTTACGGAAGATCTTCTGTTAGACCAGTCTCAATTGAGAACAAAGACAAATGTTGATTTTATCATTTTTCATGAGACACGTATTAATAGAGAATTCGTATAATATTACTAGCTTTTTTTAGGAGTGGAACGTATCTAATGCTTATTGTTGTGATGAGTTTGTTGGCTTAAATGAATTTAGTCATGTTTTACATGGTAAATGATTATCATCTATCATTCCACCTCTAGTTTAATTTGTACCATATACAGTTATAAATTACTTGAAATATAGGCTTAACAAATATAAAATTTTTTATCCTTAATATATCCGCATATGATTTATATATGTTTATTTATTTGTATAATCTAATCTAACTTAATAGTCATTAACACGTTGAGGGACAGATGTGTCAATTTGGTGATTCAACTTTCACTGATCACTCAACAACTTGCAGGAAAGAGTGGATGCAGCTCAGAAAGAGCAAGGGTATCACGGGAATTTCACCCGTGGCATTCCTAATATCCTTGTGGCTTTAAATGGCGTTTGCGGTGTGAGCGTTTCAAAGTCATATGTAGCCAGTCCAAGAAGGAAGGTGCTTCAGTATATTCTTTTCATCAATTTTCTTCTTTAAGCAAATTTCAAACTTCACTCTTCCTCAATCTCCTCCGAGGTTCGTAATTTGTATTTCACGAAATCGCCGATTGTTGCAGCGTTTCAGCTCGATCTAACAACGTAAGTTTTCTCTCCATCATCACACTGTATATTCATTGAATCGGTCGTTCCTTATGGATAAAGAATCTTGACAACTCCATCCCAGATTGTGTTCTGGAATCCTTAATTAGCTGTTTTGTGTTCTTAATCTGAAAATTACCTGTTCTCTTCATCTGGGTTTTTTGTGATTTGATCCATGGTAAAAGTTGTTCTTGCTTTTTGCACCATGGCATCTGAATATCTGATCAATTTACATTTTGTCGCTTTGGTTCTGTATAAATTGCTGCTACCCTGTTTCGTATTTTGTTTTCTGGCTTTATGGTGAAGCTGGTGGGATGTATAATATTGTTTTTTTAAATCGGTTTTTACCACTCCAAGTTTGATTGTATGTGTGTTTTTTATACAATTATAAATGTTTTGGACAGCAAAATCAAGAATACCAGATTCCATTTTGGTTCTTACACGGTTACACCCATACAAAGCTAAAGATCAGTACTTGTTTAAGCATAGATTCAGAGTTAATAATCGTATAATATACAATTTGGGTTCTTCTGACTTGTATATTACTCATCTGCTTTTTACCAAACCCGATTCTACTGTTCTTCTAATTTATCCTGAGTTTGTGTGTCAAAATTGATATAAATGGCCAAAAAAGGGGGAATCCTGCCATTTGATTGTACTACGTTTAGGTTAACCTTGAAGCTAATTAAGTCCCTGTTTTGTGTTTCAGGCTGCCTATCTCTGTTTGCAGTTTTTCAACTGAAACTGTAAGAATTGAAACCCTTTATGGGTTCCATAGCTTCCGACACGGCGGTGGAAAATCATGGAAAGCCGGCCGGAATCGTATTCGTCGAGAAAATCAAGAAATCTCCGATTTCTTTCAAGAGCTATCAAGCCATTGTCCTAACCGTGACATTTTTCGCCTACGCATTATACCACGCCACCCGGAAAACCACCAGCATAGTGAAGAGCGCGCTTGACCCTGCATCAGGAAAGACCAGCCAGAAACTGGTGGTTAAAGGCGGCGGTTGGGCGCCTTTCGACGGCTCAGATGGCACGTCACTGCTCGGCGAGCTCGACGTTTCCTTCCTGTTCGTGTACGCCATCGGGATGTTCTTCTCCGGCCACGCCGGAGACAGAGTGGATCTCCGGCGGTTCCTGACTGCCGGAATGCTCGGAACTGGCCTTTTCACGGCACTCTTCGGGTTCGGCTACTGGTCAAGCACGCACACATTTGCCTACTACTTGTTAGTTCAGATGCTGGCTGGACTGTTTCAGTCCACCGGATGGCCATCCGTGGTGGCTGTCGTCGGAAACTGGTTTGGGAAGAAGAAGAGAGGGCTCATAATGGGGATTTGGAATGCTCACACATCCGTGGGAAACATCACAGGCTCTTTAGTCGCTTCTGCACTGCTGAAATACGGATGGGGCTTTTCTACAGCTGTTCCCGGCCTTATGATCGCGATCATGGGGGTGGTTGTGTTCCTTTTCTTACCAGTGAGTCCTCAAATAGTCGGGACGAGCAATCAAGAAGATGATGAGGTTTTCTATCCTGAAAAGGAAGGGGAAGAAGTTAGGGCACCGCTGTTGGTATCTAAGAAGGAAGAAGAGGTGGAAGACAGTGAGCAAGAGTCCTCTGCTGTTGGATTCATCGAAGCATGGCGGATTCCTGGTGTTGCGCCTTTCGCTCTCTGCCTCTTCTTCGCCAAATTGGTTGCTTACACGTTTCTGTACTGGCTTCCCTTCTACATCAGTCACACAGGTACTACGTTTCACCTTATCATACTTTTTGCTGAAATGAAATGAAATAGAATGCAGATAAGCTTGTTGTAATGTCAATGTTGGCTAATTTGTTCCGTTTTCATGGTATGTTTCAGCCATAGGAGGAAAGTACTTGTCTAACGGAGATGCTGGAAACCTATCGACGTTGTTTGATGTTGGAGGCGTGGTTGGGGGAATCTTAGCAGGGCACATTTCTGACCGGCTAAACGCTAGAGCAATAACAGCAGCGAGCTTCATGTACTGTTCGATTCCAGCTCTCTACCTATACAGAAACTACGGCAACATTTCCATGACAGCCAACATTGTCCTCATGCTGGTGACCGGAATGTTTGTGAACGGGCCCTATGCACTGATCACAACTGCAGTTTCGGCTGACCTGGGCACGCACAGCTCGCTGAGAGGCAACTCGAGGGCTCTGGCTACCGTCACTGCTATAATAGACGGCACTGGCTCCATTGGTGCCGCCATTGGGCCGCTGATGACAGGGTACATTTCGGCTGAGAGCTGGAATGGCGTTTTCGTCATGCTCATGGTGGCGGCCTTGATCGCCGGTTTACTGCTGACTAAGCTTGTTGTGGCGGAGGTGACTGGGAAAATCGAGGAGGCGGTGGCTAGGCAGCCGAGGAGTAGTAATAGTGGTGCTCTTAGAGTTGCCTCTGAAGTGTGATTTTTTTAGTTTAGAATCCAACACAAAAGAAGGTGTTTTATATCCTTTCTTGGCTTGGTTGGAAAAGGCAAATGAACTTGTAAACATATCCCAATCTGTACATAATTTGAAAAGCTGCTATGGCATTGTAAACCAGGGATCAGATTTTAGAGGGTAGGATTGAAGTTGCACAAGGCTAGATTCTTTTAGAGGCACATTTTGTATATTCTCATTAGAAGTGTGCTGGTATAAAATTGTTTTGTTTTATTTTTTCTTCAAAAAGCCTTCGTGAAACTGAATTGAACAAAAATTAAATTTTAGCGAAGGTCAAACTTTGAGTTCTTCGTTGGTGAATTGTGGCAGCACAAAGTTGAAAATAAGCTTTGGAATTATTAGTTGGAAGCACCTAGATTCTTGACCAAAATAAACAAAAGCAGAAACTGAAAACAATGGCTTTGAACCGTTGACGTTATTGTTTCAAAATTTCAAACTCATTATATACACCACAAAAATTTTGGTCCACTAATTAAATTAAAATAAATAACGCATTTGTGCATGCCACGATAGCTCAATATTGGAGTAAATAATTCAAGAGCAGTACATCATAATTTTTATGTATTTTTTAGCATATCAATTAAATATCATCATCCACCGTATTTGATAAGTCTATTTTGTAGATATCTGTCACCTATCAATTAATTTTAAGCTACAGAAATCGTAATAGTTGCTCCAATTCCACCCTGATTCACCCAACCGACCAAAGACAGTAACACCCCTTCTAAGTTCCATCTCATAAAGTCATAATTAGAGATAGTGATGGAATATATATAATTTTCTGACAATCAAGGGGGGCATTAAATATTAAAATTAAATTAAATGTAAGACAATAAAAAATCAGACGAGATGATAGAATGAGATTTTGTCACAACTCTTTGGAATTGCATTGCATTGTTTTGCATCAGCACTGGAAGCTGAGAAAATTTTAAGTACGGGACAAAGAAATAAACAGATGTACTCTACTACAAAACACGAGTCTATACAGAAAAAAAAGGCAAGATAAGTTATCACTTATCATTCTTAGCACACCGACTTTCTATCTAATGCTGGTTTAAAATGCTGATTTACAGGAAGAATTTACCTTCGGATTCACTCTATGGAAGTCTCATCCTCGATATCATCTACTATGCACTGTATTTTATTTTCACAATGTAAAGTGTCCGATGTAACTTCTGGTAACATCAGTGGTATCGTCCTCTTTTACAAGTCAGCCAATTAAGCCTTACTAAACCTGCAGCGTCCAGCAACAAAATATGGACAAAATTATATATGACATTCTCCGATACAACATCAAGTGTATTCATGTCTTGAGACTACAAACTGGGCATAAATCCTTGATTAATAGTTATATGAGTCTGAGTACCAACACCTGAATATGACAATCAACTGCTGATTCCTATTCATCATGTTTATAATTTATTTTCATTAGTGCATTTTAGGTGCAGATAAATACTTGATTAGGTAGCTTAAAACCACAGGACACAGTACATCAGATTGACAAATAAACATCTCTCCTTTGCTATCTGATTTTGCATACTTGAGTGGACAAGAGGCAGGCTAGAAGTAAAGATTAAAAATCCCCTCAACAGCCATTATAAATACAAAATCCTATTATGATTCTCACCAGAGAAAAAGCATTAGCATAACTGCCAAGAAGCAAATTAAAACATAACATACTACAATAAGTAGTACAAAGGAATTACAGGAGAAGGAGAATGCAGGCAGATTTTTTTATAAAAAACTACAGACGACTACATTGAGCGTTTCAATGAATCCTCCCATCTTTCTAAATTCTAGTACAAAAGTCTAGTCTATGGCATCAGTTTATACCGGTAAACAATGGTTATCGATATAATTCTAAGGGTCAAATGATCATCATGTGTTATACTACGAAAAACCAGCAACGGAATGGTGTTCTAAGCTGCCATTATTTCCTGAAGGGTACATTCAACTCAAGCAATTCTGTCTAAACAACTGAGTCATAGTTGGATTATTGTGATCTCAAAGCACTCAGAAGAAGAGTAAAGGCACTCAAAATTTTCAAACTATCTGCTTAAAGCAACAAAACATTACCAAGGATGCTTACTAATCTGACAAGAAAGGTCATAAACAAACTCGTGAAATCACAGCCAACAATCAACAACTTATTTCAAACACATGTCATAAAACCCTGTCTAACATTCATTTCAACTCATCCTCAGGAAACATTAGAAGTGAGAGCTAGTACTTTTTAATGTGATTTACTCTTTCCCATTTCTTTAACCAAGGAAGAAATTCAATAGAAATAAACATATAGCTTAACCAGGCAGTGACTTACAAGTAGAATTTCTATTGCGAGTTGTGACAGTTCACCTTGTAAATCTACGACATAATGCTAACACCACAGAAGAATATAGCAGGAAACAGTCGATTAAAAGCTACGAAACAAACAATTCAACCAAAGCACACTTGTATAGTTGCCGACGAACAAGATAAACGGATAGAAGAAAACCTAATCATCCTGGCCAGGCTTCTTGGGTTTGCGATACTTCTCTTCGACTACCTTGGCCCGAAACAGGAACTCGTTGGCAACCTTCTTGATGTTAGGAACGTCGTAGTTTTGGACTATGTAGATTCCGCAAACTGTTCCGGCGATGAATGAGAAACCGCTCCTAATTATCCCCATACCTACTGCTCAGAAATCGATTCGAATGATACTGCAGGTGGCGCTGACTCTTCCGGCTCGGTGGTTGGCCAGTCTGTGATCGTTAAATGGCGGAGACGGCCGCAAGGTGTTGACAGTTGGTATTGAGTGACTACTGCGGACATTTTTTAATTTAGTAATGTTGGGCCGCGCAAAAGAAATTATGGCCCGAAAAGAGAAAATATTTTAGTAGCCCGTGATCTAGGGCAGATTGAGTTTAACGTTGGTTTGGTGGGCTGCTCCAACTGTTGATCCAAAGTACTAGTACCGTAGTACATGACTCTTGTTCAATTCAAAATTTCAAATTATTCCTATCATTTTCATCATCAATCATCAACTTCATCAATCATCTCAATCATCTATTTCTAGAATTCACATTAATCCATTTTTAGCATCAGCCATCTAGTTTGATTAGTTGCGGATAAGGAAACTAATTTTGAAATCAAAACGGTTGTTAAGGAAATAGTTTCTTATAAGAAATCGTTTGAAATTCTAAAAGTATAGATGGTATTTACCAAATTGTGATGTCAATAAAGGTTTGTGTGAAAACGTTGATAAAGGAAGATTTGAATGGAAATTTAAACCATGATGATTTTGTGTGAACGTAGATGGGGAGAGTTGAAGGACTCTGATGATTGGTTAGCCAAGGAGGTAATTGCATGTTTATCGGGTGCGGTTGGTGACAAAACCTCTCGTACCAATACTCTTTTGGTTAGCTTCTTGGCTACGGCTTTTTCATATGTAGAAGTAATTAAAGTTAGTAGACTAGTGGTTGGTAATGAACACGAAGTAGCAATAAGGTTAGGTCGTGTGTTATGTAATTTTGTTTTCCCTTATTAATAATAGTGTTATGTTCAAAAAAATAAAAATTACTCTTTTGGGAAGAACATCACGTGTAATTCCTTCCAAAACCGCTCGAGTACCCCTCTTTCTACGTCGCTATCGTTCAATTGCCCCTTTCGAAAAGGAAAAAGGCTGATATACATCTATGCGGAAGAAGAGCGAAGAAGAATGACAGTGAAAGTGAAATAGTTGCGAGGATTCATCACTAACATATTTACCGAGCAAATATTGAAAAACTAAAAGCTCAAGAATAGCTATGATCTGAGGTGATAAATATTTATATAAATATACTGACCTGGAACATAGGAAAATGTAACCCTATGAGAGGTTTTAAAGTTTGGGTTATGCCTAATCATTTTAGACATAGATTTGGAATACATGAAAGGTTTATAAAGTTTAGACAATGATTATTTGAATGATGGCACAAATGGATTCAATAAAAAATATTGAAAAGCTATTGATATTCTTCAGACAATGTTTATCCACATGAACAAAAATCAGAATCACTGGTATTTGTGTATGATTGATTTTATGGATAATCATGTACTAATTTTAGATTTATATCTTCTCCCTTCTGCAATCCTTGGAGAAAACCTAATATAAAATCAATCATACACAAATACTAGTGATTCCGATTTTTGTTCATATGGATAAACATCTTCTCAAGAGTATCAATAGCTATTTCATATTTGTTATTGAATTTGAATCCATTTGTGCCCTCATCCAAATAATCATTGCTAAAGTTTGTAAACCTTGCCTGTTTTCCAAATCTATGTGTAAAATGATCAGGTATAACCCAAACTTTGAAACCTTTCCTCATAAGGTTACATTTTCTGAGTGTCCGTATATTTACATAAATATTTATCACCTCAGATCCTAGCCATTCTTTGAGCTTTTAGTTTTTGAATATTTGCTCGGGGATGAATTATTTAACTGGCATTCTTCTTCGCCCGCATAAATGTATGTCAGCAGCTTTTCGTTTTCGAAGGATAATTGAACGATAACGATAACGAAGTAGATTGAGTACTCGAGCGATTTTGGTAGGAATTACCATGATGTTCTTCTCAAAGGAGTATTGGTATGAGAGGATTTGTCACCCATCGCACCCGATAAACATGCAATCATTGTCTTGGCTAGCGGTCTTCTTAATGCCGTTGTCTTCTTAAAGCTTTTCTTCAAACAATCAGTCTTTGGTCCCCGTTTTCTTAATATTATCTTTCAACCAATCATCATTGTCCTTCAATTCACTCTCACCTTACTGTCGTTGTCTTCTTAAAGCTTTCCTTCAAACAATCACTGTCTTCAATCTCCGTTTTCTTAACGTTATCTTTCAACCAATCATCAATTGTCCTTCAATTCACTCTCACCCCCTACATTCTTAATGTTATCATTCAACCAATCAACAGAATCATTCAACTCCCGCTACATTCTTAATGTTATCACTCAACCAATCACCAAAGTCCTTCAACTCCCGCTACATTCTTAATGTTATCATTCAACCAATCATCAGAGTCCTTCAACTCTCTCTCACCAACGTTCACACAAAATACTCTTGATTTGAATTTCAATTCAAATCAGTGGAAGGACACTGATGATTGGTTGAATGATAAAGATGTGATAATGGTATTTATCACGATACTTCTTATTTTCATCATCATCACAAAGGCAATTCATCCAAGAAGATGATTACATTATTTATAGGAGTACATATAAACCTCTAATCTTCCATCTTACAATGTGGAATAGATGTAATACAATTTAAATTGTATTAAAATTATATTTTATAGATTCCTATACATAATTGAATAGATTTCAATCCAAAGTACACTATAATTATATTTTATAGATTTCTACCGTATCCTAAATAAGGAGTAGATTAAATTGGATTGATATTATGTTGGAATCTTTGAAAGATATACGTTGTCAAACTTATCGTCAATTCATGATAATTGATACTCCTGCAGTTGCCAATTGTGAAAGATATACGTTGGAGTACATGTACTTGCTTATCGTGAAACTACAATTCTAAACACCTGCAGTTGCCAATTATGACATTTAACCCAACTCATAATTAAGTTGGAGGCTAGTAGCACTCCTAGTCTAACTCAAGTTTAGTTCCTTAATCCACCTTCTTATTTCTTAATCACGCAAAGAAACATAATTAATCGGAAAATCCCACGCTGTTTTACAGAATTAATCGGAAAAAGGAAAGAAAAAAAAAGTCCGATCGAACTTCCAGAACATATTATCGCACATCCCAAGAGAGCTCAGGCGGAGGACAAAAAAGTTGGTCAATCATTATTTTATTCCGACCAAATTGTAATTTAGTCCGTATAAAATGTGTATAAAAATATTATGTATCTACAAAAAAGTATAAAGCTGTTACTAATCATTCATCCATTGATCCTTTTGATATTTTAATTCTCCCAAACTTCTTTTCCATTTTTTCGTTTTCATTTTGAGGTTAAGATTAAGTTTTCGCTTTCCCGCAAAAACTGTCTCTCCACCTCTCTCCGTCTCTGTATCGCTCCATTGAGAGGTGAGGATCGCGGAATTCGTCGTCGCCGTCGCCATCACCGTCCATACGCCGCCGTCTGAGATCGAGACCGGAGTAGGTTTGATTTTTTATCCTTTTTTGTGCAATTTTTCCGTTGAATCTTCATTTTATCCTTTAGTTGATCTGTCGTGATACGTTTCTGAATATTGTAACGGATTGGGGTGATTGGAATTGATTTCTTCAATTAGAGCTTCGGTTCTGTGTTTAATCTATTGAGTGTTCAGGTCGTACTTGCTAAGATGATTATATAATAATTTTTAAAAATGAGGAAAAAGAGAAGCCACAGAAGCGTCGGTTGGCTATTCTTTTTGTTTTCCGTACATTTCTCCTCGTTTTTTACCTCCTTGTTCATCTTAGACTTGTTGTGGTTTAATCTGTTTGTGGATGCTATTGAGTTGTAGCTGGGATACAAGAATGATTTCGTTCTCCAGATTGTCAGTTGATCTCTCATTTTATGTGTTCTTGTTGCTGAAGTTCGCAAGTCTGGTCAGTTTACTCAATTTTGACTTGCTACAAGTGGTTTGCTCGAATGTTAATGTACGGGGTTTGTAGTTATAAAATGCTTTGCTATTGTGGAACTTGTGGTCTGGAAGACTTAGTAAGATTCATTTGATTTGATTTTTATGTTCTTAATGCAGGTTTGATGCTGTCAGTTGTATATTATCATCATTAGCTTGAAAGGAGGGAGTGTTTGGATTCAGATATTTGTGTTACCTGATCTTCTCTTACCTTTTTATATGCTGTGATCAGTTTTGGGAGTAAAGGATCATGCAAACTTTGCTCTCATGAAAGCCTTGGGTTTTACTTGTGTTGATAGCGCAATATTATTCCATGGGTGTACGCTACTTGTCCGTTTCAGTGGCCTGCACGGTCTTGAGCTTTGTTGGCCTTCAAGCCTGGACGGTCATATCTCTTGAGCAACTGAAGTCTGATGGTTTAATTACTGATAGTTCGCTTAACACTGGGAATACAAGCCATACGTTGGATCTGCTTTTCAGTTCACATGCCATATGTGTGCTGACAGCTACTTTTGCACTTAATGTGTTTATCCTACTAATTTTATGTCTCAAGGTAATAATTTTTCAGCACAATTTTCTTTAGTAGCTATATTGTCGATGTTGATTGATTTATAGTTACTTATCATAGGCCAGATTTCTCGTTATAATTTTGGGGTGCAGAACTGTATATGTTTGCTCTATATATTTTTATTAACTGTTCTAGACTCTGGATTGTTTTTATTTTGGTTGTTAAATTTTGATCTTTTGTTGCTGTTTGTGTCGCAGACAATTTTCTTTTCAGATTTGTACTCATCTGAAGTTCGCAAATTAGCTGAACGCCTCGTTAACTATGTGATCTACAAGGTAAATTATTTTGAGATCTGATTTTGGTTGAAATTAATTTACTTTTTGTTCAACTTAATTCCATGGTCAGTCAAGTGCTACCTGAGTGTCTTCTTCAAGAAACAGTTTTCACATATAATTCGAAGCCACTTTTGGTCTTGAGGAGACATTGCATCATAGGTGACTCGGTATTCTTCACATTTGACAGGGAACTTTTCTTCCTCTTGTTGTTCCTCCAACAGTATTTCAAGCTGGCTTGTGGTCAATTTGGTTGACTGTGCTCTGTTCATTAAAGGTATTAGGTGTTGATCTTTAAGCATTGTATTATCTACATCATGTCTTATATATATTTGTCTAACATGTATTTTCTGAACAGATGTTTCAAGCTTTAGCTAGAGACCGCCTTGAGCGGCTGAATGCTTCTCCATCAGTGACCCCTCGAACATATTTTCGTGTATATTCTGCCTTGTTGTTCGTCTTCTCTGTCGATATGCTCTGGTATAGTAACTTGGATCTCATATCTGTCCTGTTAGATCATGCTAATTCTTACATAAAGAAACTGACTGTATTTCCCCCCATTTCTTGTAGGATAAGGCTGTGTTTGGCCGTATACAGCACAGTACACTCACCTACATTTTTGTTGTTATTTTTTGAGCCTCTTAGCATTGCTTTTGAGACACTACAGGTACATTTTTTGTCTATTTTTGTGTCTTTCCTCTATTGAAAATTTGCTAGTGCGCACGGTTTAATTGTTCGTGACGGACCTGTTTTCTGTAGGCCATCGTGGTTCATGGATTTCAGTTGCTTGATATATGGATGCACCACTCTGCTGGAGATAGTGCAAATTGCCGGATATCAAAACTTTTTGACTTGTCCGCTACAGGTGAATTTCCTGCAAATCTATTGCTTGTTATTCTGGGTTGTTGTTTACCTTTTCCCTATTAAAGACTTTTTTTTTGAAGTCTTCTTTTAAAATCTAATCAGATTTTTCTGAAGATTTTTGGTTCGCTTCTATAAGTGAAGAATTTAATTTTTAATTGCAGGATCACTGTGGGAATGGAAAGGGATTCTGAATAGAAACCTGGGATTTTTCCTTGATATGATGACATTTATAATGGCCCTAGCTCATTATGTGCATATTTGGTGGCTTCACGGCATGGCTTTCCATCTTATTGATGCTATCCTCTTCCTAAATATACGTGTAATTTCTTCTGACTTTAAGTCTTGACATTTTGGGCCTTTTCATGTAGATATGTTGCTAATGCCTGATGACCTTATAAACTTTTTAAACTGTATATTGATTTTGTATTTGAACTCTAGGCATTGCTAAGTGCTATAGTAAAACGCATGAAAGGTTATGTGAAATTGAGGAAAGCTTTACGGGCTCTTCACGGGGCACTTCCAAATGCAACAGTGGAAGAACTCCGGGCTTATGATGATGAGTGTGCTATTTGTAGGGTAATCTCTCTCTCTCTCTCTCTCTCTCTCTCTCTCTCTCTCTCTCTTTCTCGCACACACACACACACACACCTACCTTTTGATTTGTTGCTCTGACATAAGTTATTAGTTCCTTGACCCTTCAAGATCTGTTATCTAAACAGGAACCCATGGCAAAAGCTAAGAAGTTGAGTTGCAATCATCTTTTCCATTTATCATGCTTGCGATCTTGGTATGACCTGAGGATTTCATGATACTGTACAATTAAATTTAATTATTTGGTCTTCTGTTATAATCTGAAATTAGATGCTAACATCAGGTTAGATCAAGGTCTGAATGAGAATTATTCATGCCCCACTTGTCGGAAGCCTCTGTTTCTAGGAAGGCCTGAACAGGAAGCCAGTCCTCAAGTCTCGGATACTTCAGGGGATGAGCAACTTGCCCGTCAAATGAGTGCCGGAATTGATAGTCCAAATCCCCCAGGTCATGGATTATCTGCAGGAATCTTTCCAGCACAGACACAAAATCCAATAGAAGTTGGCGACTGGAGGTTATTTTTCTCACTTTATGTCTACCTAAATTTTAGGTTTTTAACGAGCATTTTCTGGTAAACTGAAGCTTAAGCTTTATGGGGCTCCCAGGGGACCATCTGTTTAGATCCATGAGTAAGCTGCATAAATACAATGCTTCTCTTGTCTCTGTGTCATTTTACTGACGTGTCTGAAACTTCCTATGATACTCTGTCTACTATTCCTGTTCTGTTTGAGTTTAATGTCGATCTAGTTTCCATAGATTCCATACTTAAAGAGCCTAAAACACTAAGGCCCTGCTTGCTAGAGCTTATTTTTTGCTGTACTGCTCTGAACTAAACTGAAAATTAAAGTATTGAAAATTGGAATCAGTATGACTTAATTAACCTGAATTTCATCAAATTACATTTTCACTGAACTGAACTGATCTGCAGAAAAGCTCTAGCAAACGGCCTAAATACAGTCATGCCTGAAATAAATAAAAAAACATTTTCTCCCCTACATTTGTTTCTGGATGCTGCATATTTTTAAAACTTTTTTCTGTAGATGTACTGCTAATATCTTTTCTTTTCTACCATTCACTTTGTCAGGGGCACATCAATTGATCCAAATTGGCTTGGCTTGGATGGGGCTGGTCCATCCAATGGTGTCAGATCAGCTGGATTGGGTCGGGTTCAGATGATGATGAGGCAACTTGCTGCTGTTGGAGAAACATATGCACAGACAGCTCTGGAAGATTCTACCTGGAGCCTTTGGCCCATGAATCCCTCTCAGGCTGGTACCTCCCAGCCACTTACCCCTTCTGTCCGGTTCCAAGGAAGCGGTGCTGATTTGCAGACAAGGCCTATCACACGAGTAGAAAATGGCAATCTAGCAGATATACTTGCTCTGGCTGAAACTGTTCGGGAAATTCTGCCCCACGTTCCAGATGAACTTATTATCCAGGTGTGTTGAGCTTTCATATTTTTCTTCTTCTTGTTGTAAGCTGTGCTTTTGAAGGTCTCCACATTCCTTTTAAAAATAAAATAGAATAAGTAGTATTGTCTCTGGTATCTTTAATACAAGATCCATTGCATCGCTCTACATGCTTCATTCTCTCTTCCCTTGAGACTTGTTTCGTGAACATACCTGCAGGATTTGCATCGAACCAATTCCGCCACTGTTACTGTGAATAATCTTTTGCAAATGTGAAGTGGATTCGAGTCTTGTGAAGTGGATATGAAATGGAAACTGAAGCAGTTGAAATTTTGGGAGGTCAAAATGAGATGTACGTCCCTTAATTCCTGCCATGAGCTGTCCGGTATCCACGATTGTTGGTACTGTACATAGATACTATCTAGAAGGTTAGTGATAGATTGATCTCTGCTGGAACTTTTTCCCTCTCCCCTAACAAATAAAAAGTTACCAGGGCTTTTTATATCATACCCGTTAAAGCTGCTAGCCTGTTTTCTCCCCGGCTTTTGTGTTTATTAGTCCATGTTTTGTGTAACATTTGCCCTTCCCTTTTTGAGGGCATGTAGTAAATAGTAATGTCGATCTGTAATAATTTGAGCTGCTTAGATCACGACTGAGATTTTTGCACTAGAGATGAGCTGCTGCTTTTCCCGGAGCTGTTTTCTTCCTGTTGTAGTTTAGTGAAGTTGGCAAAAATGGCTACGTATGAAATTTCAGCATTTCTTTTATGTCCTGAGTAAATTGTTGTGGGGAATGCAATGCTGTCTACTTTATGGTGGGTTAATTGTGTTCTTAAAATTTTAAATTGGGGGGGCAATTAAGCCAAAATCACGGAGAATCGGAGTCCTGACTTCAAAATCGAGGAAGAATGGAGGATTCTTTAACATGGAGCTGATTGCTCCAACCGACAGATTCCCCCTTAGTAACACTTTTCTGCTCTTATTATCATGTAACTACTGATATTTATTTACTTACGTATGAAAGTATATATTTATGATGTTATTATTGAGATCAATAGCTAAAATGTGGTTTTAAAAATGGCCTGTCAAAATATTGCGTAGAAGTATATTGTTGAATACTTGAATGTCCTCATCCAAAGAAGCACAATAAATTTACTGAATTGCTATATACATGCCCTGAAATAGTGTAAGTACGCCCTAAAATGATTATTTTTGTTCTTATTTTTTAACCAAAATTATTCAATAGTTGCGGAAAGTTGAACACGACCTAAATATATTTCTTGATTTTTCAACATCATAATATTTTTAAATATAATTAAATAATAGGTAAAATACAGGGCGTAGTAAAATACAGGGAGTGCACATACTAATTTTACTAACATGCAAGTTTTCTGGTAAATTTTGGCATTGCCTGAAATTGGACTGTTTATTTACCACAAGCATCACCAACTCCACAAAGGTTTTGTTGACTCCCTGCGTAAAGTTACTGTTGGTTTGAACCGTAAATTCAGGCCGACTAACCGCGGGAGAAAAAACATTTACCAGAATATAACATTGGAGTTTGGTATATCATATTTCACTCCATCTCTTGTCTCTAGCAGCGTTTTAGTATAAATAGTTGTATCTATCTGACTTCTGCTGCTACAAGAAGAAAAAGAATTGTTAGGCCAAAATTTTGATCACTCTCCCTAAAGAATAACTGATCATTAAGTGGCTAAAAAATGGCATCTCCAAGTTCATCATCATCTGCTCTGTTCATATTCATGTTCTGCTTCACCTTGCATGCATGTATTTCGTCTGCTGCTCCAAATAACGGGAATTCTCTCCAAGATTGTGAGGTTTGTTGTGCAGATTGTCTTTTCTTTTCCTCTTTAAGTAGTTTTAACTGATCATGAATATGGCCATGCTCTTTTGATGATGATCAGCAGCAAGCATTTACAAGTACATCATCGTCTGTCCCGTGCAGAAGGATCAATATTGGAGCTGAATTGGACTCAACAACTAGTAGATCTGGTAACCTTTGATTTCATGAATATATAATGACCATTAAACATGCTGGAATTTATTTGACTATCTTCAACATAGGCCAAGTTGCTGCTTCTTCTTCTTCTTCGTCCACTTCTGTTGATTACAAGATGTCGGTGCAAAAAGAGGTAAGTATGTTATATAGTTAAAGAAATTGTTTTGTATGATCAAAGTATAAGCTTTCATTTCGTTAACAAAGTACTGTTACCATCATTAATTGTACCAGTGGTTTACTATTTGTTAACCTGTCAACTACTGTAAATGCACAGTGTCAAGAATTTAATCTAGCAGTGCCGTATTAATTCACTGATCATTGTTACTCTTCTACTCATTCATTCAGAAGGTTTTCGTACAATTTTTGTATATGTATGAAACACACAATCTCACTTGTGAGTGAAAATACATAAATGCAGGCCAGCAGAAACCAAGCTAGTTCGGAAACCACCGATGATCACCAAGATATCACCGTGATGGATTACCATCCGCCGCATCGGAATTCTCCAATTCACAACAGATGAATTCATATATTTCTAATAAAGTGTTATTGTGTCTGAAGTCTGAACTGCTCGTTAATTAGCTGGCTATAGAAATATCAGCACGGAAGAGTGATTTTGTAGAATGTTTCAAGGGTTATATTATATATATTACAAATTTACCACCAGAACTTGTGCCCTTGATTTGGAAAGCAGTGTTCTTAGTTTTTACCTGCATGATATAACAGTAGCAGTACTGAAAACGGAAACTTATAATCTACCATGGTTGGATTGATTTACTTGTCTGGTCTGGAAATGATGATTAGTAATATTCAAAGATGAGGTCTCCGACAATGGCTCTCGTGAATGTTGACCCTGGGTCGTTCATTGCACCAAAATAGAAGCAGGAAATTGATGGGAAAAGGGCAACTACTGTAGTTTCTAATCTCTGCAGCATGCCTTTCGGTTTCAGATTTGATGTGTCAAAAGTTGGTAGATTGATCACATGAGTTGCGTTTTGAGTACTTAAAGAAATAATCAAGCAATTAAGTAATCTTTCTTGAATTCTTGTTTATATGTAATGTATGTGAAGTAACTAGCAAGCATGCATCTTAAGCAGCGACCACCAAAACCAGGAGGAGTAAATCATGACCCAATCATCTTGAGCATGCATATACTTTTTTAATATAATTAACGGACTGAATTAAATGGAGGAGCTAATTAACACTTGTGTTAGTTCTGGGACTTCACTTAATATGTACTAATTGAATTTTCATTTGGCCAATGGACCAACTAATAACAGCTTTTTACTTTCATGTCTAATCTTCTCACTTAAAAGACTAGTCTTTTACATATTATGCATAATCATTCAGTGGGATCAATTGAGTTGAGAATTTTTTGCGAGTTTGTCTTGATTTATGTTGACTATTTAGTATTTATGGCTAAATAGTGTTTTTCAAAATGTTTAGAGTGCATAAAAATCTTAATTTGTTACTTGAGGTTGAGGAGATAATGCCAAAGTAAAAGGTGTATAACTTCCAACAAAAACCGCCGCCTGCTACAAACTTCCAACATCACGATAACCATCACCATAACCACCGTACAGTATATGAAAGGGATCTACACACAAAAGCAAAACACAATATATAAAACATGGAGAAATTAGGATACAAAACATTGCAGAAAAAACTCAAAGAACTCAAATCTGAACTCTATAACGCCATCTTCTCACCGCCTCCAGACGCCGATCATCAACTTCTCGTCGCAGAAATTGAGAAGCGGCTCCAGTTCGTGACCAAACTCCTCACCGCCGAGCTCGCGTCATCGTCGCCAACGAACCTCTCAAGCCAGGGCCACCGCCACTTGCTCCACATTGTTAAGTCGATCGAAGATCTGGAGTTTGACTTCAACGAGTGGAAGAACCACCGCGAAATCACCCGATCCAGCGACTTGCCCAATTCCATTTGCTCGTGCGACGACGATTCTGACAGCGAGGATGACGCCAGCAACGTGCGGTCGGCTTCTGTGACTGGTGATCGGGATAGTTTGGATTTAACTGAAGGACTTGTGGATGTGGATGTTGAATTGGAGCCGGAGACATCGGTGGAACACGGCGGCGGCTGTTGTGAATACGGCGGTGCAACGGCTTCGGAAATGGGAGGTGGGAAAATGGTTTCGTATTTTGGCGGGTTGATGACGGGAATGGTTTTTGGGATGATTCTGATGGGCTGGGCTATGGGCATTGATGATATCAGGCTTCCTCTTTATCCTACTCAGCACCATGCCTATCTTTTCCCTACTTAATGCATTTATATATTAATGTTCCAAAATCATGAATGTGGTGTGTTACTTCATTTGGATTCTTGATTCTAGGTAGCAAATGTTATTCTGACTTTGTAGGTTTAATTTGTGAATGGTGCGATAGTTTGTTGATCCTAAATTTGTTAGTTTAGAATTTCCATCTTACAAGCTACCAGCAAATTAAAAATCTATAACAATATCTTACTATTATAACTTTTTTTGGTGGAGTAGTGTTTATAAGCAAAACAAGTTCAAAAACACTAATCTTAAAATATAGTGAGATCAACTTCTGCTTTGAGTTAAAATATAACTTCTATTTTTTGACGATAGAATTATTGTAGTTAAGGATAACACTTTATAAGTTGTGTCAAACACACCCTATATTTAGAGGTCTGTCATTTATATGTAATTTTTAGACCAACATAAAGTAAATGAGTATATATACAAGGATAAAATGCCGAATAACATCCGTCCTTGGTTACATTTGTTCACCCCACCCTGAGGCCTGAACTCAAATGTGGCGTTAATTTGCACTATATTGTTCGACCTTTAGCCCTTTTAATCAACTTTGATTCCCTCATTATTGTGTGGCGATGGCCGATGGTCAACGTGTGAACGTATTGACGACATAAATGACTGTAATGGTCAGAAAAGCACGTGATAATTGCAGCTGCTAATCGGATCCAGCATCCGGCGACAAAGTTTGCAATCAGTTGGCGGCCCATCAAAGATTCCCTCGTCTATGCGCTTTTCCCCACTAATTTGCGCCTTTATCCGACTATCTTTTGCCATTAATTCATGTTTATTTCATTTATTATGACATGAAATTTCCCTCATTAATCATTATTCTCATAATAAAAATAAATCAAACGGCAAATTAAATACTAATTCTCATCTGGATAAGCACTAAAAATCAGAACGGTGTATAAAGTAGGTAAATCCCAGTAAGAGCGTATTCTCCGTCAACATCACACCGTTTCAGGAAACCCTATCCCGCCATTGTTATCCCCATTCGAGCTATCTCACTCACCATGAGCAAATTCAGAAGATTGGAGCTCGTCGAGTACTCTCCATTTCCATGGGAGACCACCACCACCAAGCTCATTACCTCCGACCCATTCTTCCCGTCCCTCTTTTCCGTCAACGAGGACTTCGACGCCTTCGAAGCTATCACCGATCTGATCCTGGTCGAGAAGACCACAACTCGCCGAGTTGATCCGGTCGGACTCAGGAGCGAGCTTTACCTCCGGAACCTCTGCGATCGCGTTTCCGCCCTGGAGCTGGGCCTGGATAAGCTGGCCAAGGAGAAGAAGAAGAAGAAGCTGGCCAAGATCGAGGACCGGAAGTACACGTGGACGGCGGAGATCAAGGATCCAGAGGAAGACGGGGTGGAGCGCAAGTACAAGTGGACGGCCGAGATCGAGGGTGGAAAGAAGAACTTCAAGTACACGACTGAGATCAAAGGCAAGGGCAAGGATTCGTCCTCCCGGAAGTACACCTTCACTGCAACATCCGGCGATGCAGCTGACCACGCCGGCTCATCCACTCACAAGGAGGAGAAGCCTAAAGAGAAGAAGGATAAGGATAAGAAAAAATCAGGTTCCTGCACGCGCCTGGTTGAGATCCAAGACCACTCCTCCGATCACGGAGCCCTCGTCTTGAGACAGGTTGAAATTCAATTGTCATTTTACATGCTTCAGGTTGAAATTCGTTGTTTGAAGGGGCGTTATTTTGAAGGTTTTGTTTGCAATGTGCTGTGCAGGCATTTGCGAAGAGGGCTGAGAAGCAGAAGGGAAAGAGGAAGGAGTTGTCTCCGCATGTTGCCGCGGCATTGATTCAGATGAGCTTCAAGGCTTACCTGATCAGGAGGTCTCAGGCGCTGAGGGCTCTCCGGGAGCTTGCCATTGCTAAGAACAAGCTCAAGGAGATCAGAGCTCTGTTCAACAACTTCACCTACCGCCGCCGCCTGGTGAGGGATGCTGAGGAGCGTCAAAAGTTCTCCGAGAAGATTATTGTGCTGCTTCTCACTGTTGACTCGATTGAGGTACATACATTTTGTGACTAATTTTCTAGCTTAGCTTGTGATGTAGAATCCAGACATTTTAAAATATTGATGTACATTGCTGAGGTAGAAATCTGAAGTATAATGTAGACTGCTGCTCATAGGGTTATCCGAAAATTCGGGTACCAAAACCACTGTAGTGAAATAATTTGCAGATTAGAATACTTTGTATAGCTTAGTTTATGGGGATCATAATACCGGACATTTTATTGCCTCTATTTGCTTGATATTACTAGCTAGAGGGGAATCTGATTCATTTTAACGCCTTCTATTTGCTTGATAGCACTAGGAAATTTGATTCATTGATGTAGAAAGAAAACAAATCAGAGGAAGGATTAGGCTGATTTTGATTCCTATTAACTCTGTCTATTCTATTTGACCAGAATTGAAATTAGTAGAACTATCTTAATTTTGGTACTTTGGAAGTCAGGCAGTGTAGATTAGAATAGTCTCTATATTGCAATGTTTCCACTGAGCATAACCAAATGGTAGTTAGACACTGTGTATTATCCTATTTGTGTAATTGTGCATAGTGATTTTTGTTCTCAGGGTGCTGATATCCTTGTTCGAAGTGCCAAGAAGTCGATGGTGGATGAGTTGGAAGCAATGCTGGATGTGGTAGATCCCCATCCAGGTGGAAGATCACAGTCCCTGAAGAGGAGAACATTTGACATGCCTGATTCAGTGATTCGGAAGGAACTTGCTGCCGAGGTAGCACAGGTAGTTCAGATGCTGGATGACGATGCAAGCGGTTCAGAAATCCATTAAAGAGGAAAACTACCTCACGAGTTGCTCGTCCTGCATCAGCTTTCTGTTGTACCTTTCTTAGCAGAGTTTCCAGTTTCTTTCTTGCTTCCTTGCACTAGCTATCTGAGTAGGCCTTTGGAGGCAATTTGCTTTCTTTAATCCCGAGTCTTTTACAAACTTGACACCATCTTTAGTCTAGCATTTCCACTCATCAGACTGTTGTTTGGGCTTGTAGACGTGTGTGGTTGAACGAACCTAATCCTCTAGTTCCTTTGTTGTATCTAACTTCTGTTATTTCCATCTCCTTATGAAGTTCTTTCTGCTGTGTTCATCTCCCTGCATTGAATCAGAATGCATAGTTCTTACATTCTATGAATTTGTTATCAGCAATTGTGTTGCAGTGGGGAGAAAAGAATGCAAGTGATGAAGTAATTATGTTAGGAGTCTATGACTGAAAACGGGGTAAAGATTAGGCTGCAGTATTGTTATTTATGGCGGGAAATGGGCTTCCTTTGGGCCATATGATGGTCCACAGTCTGCAATACGAAATTGTTGAAAAGTCAAAATGTGGCTTTGGTTTTGATGTGAGAGAATGAATAGACCATCCCATTGCAAGAAGACAGGATTGAAGTTTTGCGGTGACAATTAGTTGAGAATTTGACCCAAACCGAACTGATGAAAACAGAAGTTTCTGAATAGTTAAAGCGCTTCAGTTTTGTCGGTTTGACAAGATCTCTCAAAGTGTCATTAATATAAAGTTAGAATATCATGAGTTCTAGGAACTTTCCTGATCGTATCTTTTTCTTGACCGATTTCTGCCCATCACGAGACCAAGACTTATACTAAGCCTGATCTTTGACGCCGCCCTATAACGCTAACACCGCGAGCTCAGCCGTTGTTCGGTGGTAGCGGTCATCAACAATTTAATAGTGACATATATGCGTTAGTTAGTTACGATATTATTCATATTAGCTGTTGCTCAATTAAAGAGAAAACTCGTGAATCTGCACTTTAACGAATCTAACGTGTACTACTAAATTAAGTTGGTGGGTTGCCTTGAAAATAAGAAATGCATGGAACTTAATTGTCATTGTACAATTTGGTCAAGTTGTGACTCCATGTGTTCGTGTCATATATGTGCTCACGTTTGCGAAGCAATACATTCAACACTCAATGAGAGGTTAGCTAGGATGTCAATTCCTATATATTTATGTTTGGCCATTGGAGATTTGATGGCTGGCCCGATTAATTGGTCATTCATTGGCTGCTCATGTTTGCTAAACTAAGTTTGGTGGTTTCCTCTTGTTTCTTTTTCTCTCTCTCTATTTCTGAAATCGTTGGCTCTTGGTTGATTTACTAATTTATTTACTCAATTGTTAATCAATCTGTCACCTAGTTTTACTAATTAAGTTTACCAAGCAAGCAATAACTAAAAAGCATAAAATTTAAAGGACACGCAGTTTGCTGATAGATTTTCTCTTTAAGCGGTGACAGAGAAGGGGTTTGGGGAAGGGAGATGGCAAAGTCAAGATTAGCAGGCAGTTTGGCAATTACTATAATTGCCCAAGAGATTCGGGTGTGTGGCTGGTTTGACTCTGAAATCAGAATTAAAGGTGTTTTGCGCTTTTAGGAAAGTAGTAGGTGTGGATCCACGGAGTCATGACTGGGATTCTGTCCTTTCTCCTCACCCAGACGCCGACGTATGCTTTGGCTTTGCTGCCATGCCAGCACCTTTCTATTTTAAGCATGCATGACACCACTGTGTCATCAGCCCACAGTTTCCGCATACCAAGTTAAACACTTTTTTTTTTTTGATTTTATTTGCTTTAATTAATTACTAGTACGAATTTAATATTTGATCAAGACTGCTGCATCTTCATTCAAGACAAATGCGTTGCCACCGTGCCGACCTATTCAAGCTGAGCCTTCTCTCGCGTTTCTTGTTTCATTGAGTTTTTCTTTTGTTTCAAATATATTTCAATTTATTTCAGTTCATAAATGTATTTATATTCATTTCAATAATATTTTTTATTATAAGTTACATTTTTACTATAGATTATAATGACATACGATAAATTTTAGTTACATATATTTAAACTTATTTCATTTCAGTCCAGCAACAAATAACCTCTATTAAATAGATTCTAAGGCTCTATTCTACTTATTGAAATTATTAATGTATCATTTCAGATTTTAATTCAGTTCAATAAAAAATAGTATTTTAAATAATTTAGTTATATTAATTTTATTTTTTAATACATAAGCTTCATTTCAATTTAATCCAGTTATAAATAAACTTAGAAAGCATGAGCCGTGTAATGTTCTTTTATATATCATATTTTTAACTAATTAAAGGAAACTGAAATATATGTATTATAGAAAATATTAGATGATTACATGATGATTACATAACATAGTTTGTGTTGCACTTAAAAGTAAAGACCATACAAACGATTTCCATGATATTCCAACAATAGATTCACCAACCAAACCAAAGCAGCCCTACGAGTTCCTAAATGCCATATAGTGCACTCCCATTACTTGCCCCCTCATATCATGAAAAAATAACACATTCACACATCATATTACCTTCTCACTCCATTTATAAAGTTTCATGTGACTAACTATGTCATTGTTTTTACGTTTATATATAAGTCGCATGTACCCGACTAAACCGCACACTTTACTATTTGATATTATTTGCTTTTAAACTTTGACAATAATAGATATATTTATATTTATATCATCATATTTGATATCACTAGATTCATCGTAATATGTAATATTCAAATATTAAATTTTTATGTGACGCTAATACATTTAATTAAAGATATTTACGGTCAAACGTTTGTGTTGACAAGTGGGAAAAAGATTTCTTGCAATTTAAGCTGGGTCGGAGGGAGTATTGAACTTAAGTGGAATTAAATTTTTTTTTTACTGGGCACAAGGATCTTACTCTATGCTAATCTATTCATACTCTAACCTAGTATACTAATCATGTATGTCGAGTGGCCTAGGTCCCCGCTTGGCCTGAGTGGATTTGAGGACCCCACTTACACCCGCTGATGCAGCTCGGTACGCCAGTTGATGCAGCTCCCGTAACTCAGTTGAGCACACCTCTTGCAGACTGGAGGCGATGGAGACGTGAAAGACTAGGAGAGAAATCTCATCCAGTCCAAATTGGGCGGTTGAGCATACATCTTGAAGATTGGAGGTGATGGAGACTTGAAAGACCAGGAGATTGGGGGAGTGGGGGGTTTGAACCATTGACCTCTCCTAGCCAAGGCAAAACCTTTGGTTACTTAAGCTAACCCAAGTGGTTAAGTAGAATTAATTGAACGTACTAAACTTTAAGAGAAAGTCTCATGTGAGACTAGAAGTAATTGAAATCAAAGATAAATGTTTATTTTCTCATTTTTAAATCTAAGAGCAAGTCCAACAGATTTTCTAAATCTTTTTCTAAAGTAGAGAAAAATAGGTGATATTTGCTATAAATTTTTCCTTCCAATCCAACAGTTTTGCTATTTTAGAAATTTTAGAGAGAAAATGGAATATTTTTTCAAAAATTTATTAAAAATAGGAATTTTAATTCAATTCCCATAAATTTCGTTCTCCAAATTTACTCTCATTATGCATATATAGAGAATCAAATCTTCACTCTCATCATTTTTCTATAATAGAGATTGAGACAGCAAATCTGTTGGAGACAAAAAACTCTAAAAATATAGAAAATCTCTATTATAGAGATCCAGTTGGACTTGCTCTAATATTTTAGATATTAAGCATTCTCACTTTATGTATTCTTCTCACTTTCAACAATAATCTTTTACCCAATAAACATATTGTTCAGTGAAAGTAATACCATGTTTCAATTGAGAATTTGTCAAATTTTAATGAATTAAAAATAAAAATGAAAAATATAGATATGAAGGAGAGCTTATCCACTTTTATTATCAGTCCCCTTATGTTGGGGTGCCCTACTAGACTACACACGAGAGAAGAAAAGAAAAAAATACCTTCACACGTGAGTTCTGGGACCCACTACAATCCACTGATTTGCTCGACGCCCCGAACCAGTCAGTGGTCTTCGGGGCAGGCAGGGTGTTATTTGATTTGTTTTAAAAAGAAAAATACCTAAGCGGTTTAGCTAATGCAAGCAAGATTTTTTAATTTTTTAAAAACTTTTATAAAAGTATTATTCTACTATAACTTTGTATTAATCTTGATGTAATATAATATTGGGGTGGATTAGATTTTAGATGTAATTATACCAAAATTTATTGCAAATTTCTGTGTACGATTTATTTTTTTAGACAAAGCTAAACTAAAAAATGTAAAAATTGTGGGTCAGTGGTTTGTGTCTGGTTCCATGAGGCGTCCCATTCCATCGTAACGGAGATCCAAACTAACCGTCACCGACGAAGACGACCAGCCAGCTGTGGCGGGAAAGCGACCGGACGACTCAGATGCGTCCGTAACTGACGTGGAGGGCCCCTCTGTACAACGTGGCCACGTCAGACTGACACGGCCACAGGTGTCCTCACGCGCATAGTGGCCTTTCAGTGTTTCACGGCCTTGCTTACACGTGTTCTTTTCAAAACCTTTTCCCGGGAGATTTCTTCTCGCGGCTCAAGGGTTTTCTTAATCCACACGGTTTAATCTTCAACTAATCCACACGGTTTTGTTCGTAATTTTTGCCTATCATTCTTAATTTCAAATGCAAATGTTAATCATTCGCTTAATATTATGGTTATGATCCGAGTTTAGTATAACAAATATGGTTATGAAAATATCATAACAAAGTTGGTTATTTTTTAGACAAAGTTGATTTACACACCTAGACCTGCCTTTTTCTCTCGCCATCTTATGCGTGCAACTAGCCACACCATTATAAAAAATTTATATGCGGAAATAGAATTGGATCTAAATCTTACTATTAGTACCTTAACCAAAAAAATTCTAGTAGGACTCAAACCTACTTAATCATATGGTCGCTCCATCTATATGCGTAATGATGAAAGTCATTCTAAAAGCAGAATTAGGAACCAAAATAATGTGGTTCTCTGGGAAATCTGAAAATAGGCTAGTCTATACTAAAATATGAATTGGATTTGAATTGCCAAAAGATATATAAAGATTGTAACATTGGAATTGTATTGCGGGTTTTAAAAATTTGAGCTAGTTATGCAAAAATATTGTCCTCCTTCTTAAATTGATCAAGATTTGTTCAGTAACTCAAACATTACGAACAACATTCATTTGAATTTTAAACGTCTCTTCCGATTCCTAGAATCCTAGTCACGAATGCATGTACTCCATTTGATTTACAAAAAAGAAGAATGCATGTATTTGGGGTTTCGTTATGAAAAAATAAACCATCACTACCACATCAATTGTCAACATCTAATTACCACCTTCCTTTAACATCACCATCACCAGTACACTAACACCACCCACCAAGCCATTTTAAAAACAAACATTTAAATTTACCAAACTCATCAGCATTTTGCTATATTTAATTCGTTCAACGAATGAATCAAATGAATTAAGAAAACACCCCTCGCGGGTGTCGACATTTGAAGCGAGGTGGGAAAAATATTAAGTACTAATTTGATAATAGAACAAAAGAATTGGTTTTTTAAATGGTTGAAGCTTAGATTTTCAACAATTGTGTACACTAAACACAATTTTAAATCAACTCCCATGTTCAAGTGAAAGTCTTCCTATTTACATCATAATACAGACTAGTTTTAATTAATGAATGGAAGTAAGAAAAGTACATAAAAAAGTCATCGTTATAATGGTAAACTTCTACTACCAATTATGATTGAAGCATCAATGTGATGGAGAGATTAAGAGTAATATATACTCTTTTTCTATATTTTTTATTTTACACGTTTGTCGTACTCTATATTCTTTACAAACATTATTAAGTGCAATTTCTTACTAGGATGAAAACATTGAGGTGAATGAAGGATATAGCTATCATTTCTTAATTAATAGTCCATAGAATATTGAAATTGAGGAGGATAATAGGAATATTTATATTCTCATTAACATAACACTTATATTCCTTAAGCTCAATAAAGAATATCATTTTTACCACTATTCTTATCATCATCACGCCTTCTTCATCTTTCCAGCCATCTCACTGTCCTTAAAATCTTATTACTAGTGACTCAAACCTCTTCACCCGCTAAAATCAAACTAGATTACCTGAAATTACACTATATTGGCAGGAATCACACTAGATCAACTAGAAAGCTATACGAAAGACCTAGCTGTCGCTTGAAGGAGATCAACACACAGATCAATCGATGCTCGAGCTCTACAGTGATCGGTGTCACTGGCTTAGAGTTCTAGTTCTAATTGATATCTCTTGTGATAGGCCACACCTTGATAGAGATTGGGAAACCATTTCCAACTATACGTAATGAAATAGTTTTTGAATTAAGGAAAAAGTTGAATTTGCGATAGAGTCTTCGTACTATGGTGGATCTTTCATTGTTACCCCTATGAAAACTTCTTTCTTACAAATCCTATTATAATTTTACCAACTAAACTTCTTTCCCAACTGGTATCCGAGAACTCACTATGATACAATCATACATACATGATAAATTCTCATATTGTATAGTCATGTATAAATTCATTAATTGAACTCACTATGATACAATCATACATACATGATACATGATTAGTAAATAGAGGAAAAATTGGAGATATAGTCCACAAAGTTTCATCTTTTTGTTAATTTCATCCACAATGTTTGCAATTCATTAGTTTGATCCACAAACTTTCCAACTTTTATTAAATTTAGGCCATTTAACATAAAATTGGAAAACTAACAATCAAGTAATTATTCATGGTTATTCAACTCATTTTTTATTAACATGATGATAAATGATATATTTATTAGATTGTAGCAATGAAATTTAATTTTTAGTATTTTGATGTGTTTTCTTTGGTTTGGGTTGGTATTGTAGCAATGAAACTCTTAGGGAATGTTTGCTTGACCTTTTCCGCGAATTTGTTCAGTGTTAAAGTTGTAAATGAGATTTTCCTGTAGCGCTCTTGCTGCTTTGCCCTGTAAACCTGCGTGTACAGAACGGAGGTCAGACAGGCCGGCTTATGCCTGCGCCTGCTCCGACGATCAAATTAGAGGGGAAACTCTGAGATCTGATCGTGATAATTGGTAGGGATGAGCAGAGAACTTAACTGTTCTCATTGTGGATCAGGTTCCATTTATAGTCCTCTGAGCTGCCGACATCGAATAGTAGAAGTCGCTACAGTGCTTGGACATGTCCGTGGGCCGATGCTTGGTTCAGTCCAGCTTGGGCTGCAGTATGGGCCTCTGACTAGGACTGGAATAGTGCAATATTTATCATTCAGTTCAAATGAATTCAGCTAATTAAATATGTTTATACTTTTTTCATTTCAGTTCAGTGGATATTTAAATATTTTCAGTTCAGTTCATTATTGTATTTATTAAATTTTACTTTCTTATTATAGATTACAATGATATATGACAAACTAAAAAATCATTTCACTTCGGTTAAATATATTTAAATTTTTTATGTTTAGTGCAGTTCAACGAGAAATAACCTCAGACTAATATGACCTTATTAGGCTATCTTATTGACAAAGTTAATTGCTAACTTGCTAAGATGATCGGTTCTTAATTAATAAAATTTGTGTTTATGAAAATTTTGAGATAATGTTTTCGGTGTATTTTCTTTTGTTGGAAATTTGTATTATGTGCATTAGAATTCGTAAACAAATGAAAATGGATGGGAGATGCTTTCTAAAGCAAAATTATGAATCATAACTAAGTTGATGTCTTTTCCAAAAAATAGAAATTAATTTAAAACATTAAAGGTGAGTTGACCAACAAGAAAGTAGTTGATTTGTCTAATTTTCTATTAAAAGGATTATATTTAATAAAATTTAAAACTTTGTGGATTAAAGTATTGAATTGCAAACATTGTGGATGAAATTAACAAAAGGATGAAAGTTTGTGGACTAAAGCTCCAATTCTTTCAGTAAATAGAAGTAGATCTGGAAGTGGTTCGCACTAAAAGTTTATTCTGAGATGTGTAATTATATTCAATAATCTTACCAGGTCAAAGTAAAAGGTTCTTCAGTGCATTTTGTTGTCAAGTTAAAACTAGTTCGGGATTCTGATGCGGGCGAAGAATTCAACGGCTAGCCCCCGCCACCTTAACCGGAGAGACACGCGTGCCCCAAACGTGGTCAAATCGTGTCTGGAAAGTGCATTAAAATATTTCATAAACAACCCGTTTAAGTATACACTTTTAAAGTTTCAACTAACCCAACCACAAACTTTCTTCAAATATTATTTCTCCACAAAACAAACCACAGTTTCCATTTTATATTAAAACCATTGACTTCTCCGGCACGTCTCCGCACTTCGCTCCCTATATAAACCCCCCAGCATTTCCCCTGAAACCCTTCCCTCTTCCATTTCCCGTCGTCATTAAGCTTCAGTTTGCAGCGCCGCAGCCGGAGCGTGTAATCACCGCATTGAAGGAGGTTGAGTTGCCGGAATTGTTTTTTTTCTGGGGATCCGTGGCCAGAGGAGGTAAATGCGAGACGTCATCTCTTTGAATATTTAATTGCGCGGTAATGCCAAAAAGAAACTATACTTTTCGGGGCTCCCTATCCAATGCTTTGTCTAATTGCTGCCTCCAGGTTTTAACTCTGTTCTCTCTCCCTTCATTGTTTTCTCAAGGTTGCTTTGACTGATTTTTCACCATTTCTTCACCGCCGCCGCCGACTCGCCGGGCCTAATTTCTACCCATTATCAGGTACGGTGGTATTAATTTTAGCCTTGCTATGTTCATTTGCGCGATAAATTGATGTTTTCTGGCCATATTATTGAGGTTTTGTGGGTTGAAAATAGGGAAGAGGGCTTGCAAGAATCAGTCAAATGGTTTTTGTTATTTATGCTTTATGCAGACAGTTTGGAAATCTTTTGATAAAGAAACCATTTTTAAAATATCCTTTTCATGGGGTTTTACCTAAGTGAGGGGGGAAAGAATGGCAACAGGTAAAAATAAGCTTTTTAATATGTTAAAAATCAGTTTTTCTGGGTATAAAACCACTTGTTATTGCTGGTATTCATGAAGTTGAAGGCTAGCCTTCATGGTGTTTCACATGGGATTGAGTGATAGCAACAACAGCATGGGAGTACCTTAATTTAATCAATTGTTTGATTTTGCCATTTTGTTTTCTTTCTAAAATTTATTGATCCGGGTCCTGGTTTTTATTGCAGTCCATACAATAATTGTCTTGGCCAGTTATGTATGGTTCCATATGCTCCTGTTTTTGTTATTAAAAGTATACTCATGCTGCAAAATAATTGTGCTGTTAATTATCTATCTGATGCTGAAATATGTGTCTGCATGAAGAATATGGATGACTGCTTGTTTGCTGTTATAATCGTGGAATTTTATTGTTTTTCCAGACATATTGCTCTGTTCTGATGTTACCTTCAATTTCATTACCGAGACTAAATATAGGGGTGTTCTAGTTGAAGGGTTTCGGAATCAGGACGAATTGATTTGAAATGAACTGAAGTTTCTTTACAATTTATTGCTAATTGTAAATGATCTGAAATTAAGCTAAGTTGATGGTGTTTGGTTTGTGAGTATGGAATCAAGATTTCGGTATCAATTCCCCTGAATTTTCCATCCCACCGCCCCCTTGATGTTGATTCCATTTACTGTCCACCATAATAATCATTCTTATTCCAATGGACCAAACGCCCCTCCTAAATGTCGTTTTTGGTTAATTATGAAAGGGAAGGTAGTGAATGGAGCCACCAACTTGGTTTCTATAGTTTCTGAAGCTGTCCTACTTTGTCTACACTTGAACATCATGATCTTGTTGTGTTTGGGTGTATTTTGTATTTAATTTTTGTTGGTTTGACATAATATATAAGTTATTTAGTCCTTAATCATAGGTCCCTATATTCTACCCCATCCTTGGCCCATATGGAATTGGGACCAGACCAGCTTTAGTTGATACCATAATAGCATTTCTTCTCTTGCCTTTCCCTACCCTCGTATCTTGTTGTTTAGGAGGTTTTAATATACTCGTGATTTTTGTTAGAATAGAAACCGTTGCAGCTGATCAGTTCAACTTTCATAATTTGAAGAGGAGTAATTGATATAGTATAGCTTAAAAACCGATGAGTGGGAACGTTTCATTTTGAGCACTGCTGAACATGTCAAAATCACTTCAGTTTTCATTTTGTGTGATATGAACAGTTATAATGGGCTGTCATTCACTAGCATTAAAACTTTATAGTTTGTCACAATACCTTTTGTTTGGCTATCAAGTAGTTTCAGGTACTTTTGACTGTCATATACTCATTCAAATTGTGAAGGGACTGTGAGTGTGATGTTACTTTATTTAGTTCTATCTCAGAACTTTCGGTTTCTGTTTTTACTTGAAGTTTTGTCTTCTATTTGTTTGATTCTGTATTCAGTCAATAATTGTGCCAGCCAACTTTTGGCTCTTCATCTATATCTCTGCTTTGGATACTTACTGTGGGGATTGAAGTAACTAGTTCATTTATCTTAATATCTATCGCCATTTTCCTTTCAATCATTCTCCCAAAGTTGATTTTGTGCTATTTCTGTAAACAGTTTTTGGAGCTTCTAACTTCTTGACTGTTCCAAGTATCTTACCTGAGGAAGAAGAGATGATGCAAGAGTAAGCTTCTAACTTCCCTATCAAATAAGAATGTCCTCTGCTATTCTTTTGCCATCCATTTTCTCAAGACTCTTTCTTAATTTCAGTTGTATCCAGCATTCTGTTTGATGGAATATACTCCCGCTAGCGGTGACAAAGAAACTTTGAAGAGGTGGTTTTTCATTGACAAAAGAGTTGGTTGAAACAGTTTTAAGTTTCCTACTAGTACAAAATCTGCTTTTGAATCCTATCAAAACTCTTGAGTCCCCGAGTTTGCTCGAACCCTTGTCAGCATTACTTTACATAATGGACCTGAAATCAAATCACTCATCCCCTGTTCTTGCTGACCCTGTCCCTATGAATGAATCAATGCTGGACATGCATTCTTCCCTGTTGCCCTACTCCCCGAAGAGCACAGCTTTCTCTCCAACGCTCTTTCTCGCAATTCCATGGAGAAAGGCTGGCATACTTGATGAGGTGAAGTCTGGTGCATGGCTGGATGCTATGAAGTCATCATCGCCCACACATAACAGGGTAGCAAAAGATTCAAGCAGTGATCAGTCTCCAAATGACAGTGACAGTGCATATCGTTACTGGATGGTACTGGCTCTTTAATTCTTTTGGAGATGTTTAGAATTAACCAATGGATTATTCATAACTTTTCTTCTTGCTAAAAATATTGCTTTTGCAGCTCAAGTATCCATCAGCACTTGTATCATTTGAGCAGATAGCAAACTGTGCAAAGGGCAAAAGGGTCGCTTTGTTCTTGGATTATGATGGTACTTTGTCACCAATCGTCGATAACCCTGACCACGCTTACATGTCAAAAGATGTAAGGATTTCACATTATCACTATTAGGTTAATAGTCTCTTGGTTATCTTGTGTTCATGACACTCATGGTGTCATTTCCTCTTGCCAGATGCGCACTGCTGTGAGAAATGTTGCTAAACATTTTCCAACTGCAATTATTAGCGGAAGAAGTCGAGATAAGGTACACCTCTAATCTCTCTTGCTTGGCTTTAATTTACCATAAACTTCATCTTCTCACTGATTAGTTTTCTTCAGGTATCTAAATTTGTTGGACTAACGGAGCTTTACTATGCCGGCAGTCATGGCATGGACATAGTGGGTCCTGTTCAATCTACTACAAAGGATCACACTCAAGGCATCAGGTCCATTGACAGCCAGGTATGTCTTCAGCAAAGCTGATTTTTTCCCCCAAAATGTTGGTAGGAATTTCCACACTAAATTTGTGTGATCCTTTTTTTTCTTAAGGGTAAGGAGGTTACCCTATTCCAGCCTGCTAGTGAATTCTTACCCATGATTGAAGAGGTATGGGCTTATTATTCCCCTAAATATTTTATTACATAATAATCCAAGTTTCAACCATATTTCACGGAAATATGGGAATCATTCATTTCTCGCTTGACCAGGTCTTGAGATCTCTGATAGAGGTAACTAAAGATATTGAGGGAGCATATGTTGAGGACAATAAGTTCTGTATCTCGGTGCACTATCGTAATGTTGCTGAGAATGTACGTGCTTCAAGCCTTATGAATAATATATGTACTAGTTTGCTGGTGATTTTAAAGTTTTCTTGTGTTTAATGGTCTCAGCTCTGGACAACAGTTGCAGAATCTGTCCACGAAATTATGAAACAGTACCCTCGGTTACGACTAACACACGGACGGAAGGTATATCTGCTTTTCCTCTCTCCTTGGTTCTGGTGTTTATAATTGGCCAAGTTCCTGACAGTTGGTGGATGCTTCCCTGTCAACATGTAGGTTTTAGAAGTCCGTCCAGTGCTTGATTGGGACAAGGGAAAAGCTGTTGAGTTCTTACTGGAATCACTTGGTCAGTGCATTTTACTTTGTGTGCATATTGTATACGTATTTAATGTATAACTCACAGTGCTAGAATTGACACGATTAAAAATCACGCAGGCTTGAGCAACTGCGAAGATGTATTGCCTATATATATTGGAGATGACCGTACGGACGAAGATGCCTTCAAGGTAAAGCCTTCCTTCTATTCTTAGAAAGCCTTCTACATGATGCTTTCTGATTTCCATTCAAGAAGTTTGATAGATTTGTACTTAACATGTGCAGGTTCTGAAAGCAAGCAGCCAGGGCTACGGTATTCTGGTGTCTTCCGTCCCCAAAGAAAGCAGTGCATCATACTCTCTCAGGGATCCATCCGAGGTAAACTAAAAACACCTGACCTGTGTATTTTCAGTTGAGACAAAGATGTCAACAAATGACTAGAAAATGAGATGGGATTTTCCTTGTCTGAAATCTGGTTTGTGTTTTTGTGAAGGTGATGGAGTTTTTGAAGTGTCTGGTGAGATGGAAGATGACAAGTGCTCTCTAGCTGAAGAAGATTATAGTGAGGAAATCGGAGTTTAACACACTGATTAATGATACATATATAATATGAATAGGAGGGAAAACAAAGTCTTACATTAGTTTTTGGCTAAGAATAATACTCTACATATATGACTTTGTAAATTCTTCCTCTGTTGGATCTCTTTTTACACTTGTAGTTTCTCTTTTTTTGCCTTCTTTCAATCCATAGCTTTTTGCTTGTCTAGTTCTCCCAAAGGGAGAGCGTATCAAGTATCAACAATTATTTATTAATTTTTTTTATCGAGTATCACTATTGTTTATCTGTTCATGCACGTGTCATAGATTGTCACAAGAGAAGCCATTTTATTTGTTTTCTTAAATACATCAAAGTGAAGATCGAAGTAAAATGGTTTTATTTCATTGAGCTCCAAAATGAAATATACATAATTCATTCATGAATATTTCATGGACTTCTCTGGCTGCCACGTGAGGTTAAACTAATAATAACTTCAGCCCAGCAACAGACAACAACAGCCCAAGTTACTTTGCGAGCCCATGAATGGCAATTGACTATGGAACTGAATTGAAATAGTTAATGGTCGGTTGAATTATCTCACTTTTATTTATTTTATTTATCTCACTTTAATTGTCTTCAATTGTCTCACGTGTTTTAGGTGTAAAAATAATAAAGTTAAGTTTTTTTTTTTTTGGAAATTGTAATACTTCTGCTCAACTTCAAATTTATAGAAATCAATCGTAGTTCGCTAGAAAATGAATTATAAAGTACTGTTATAATATTATCCGCCATCGAATATCCTCTTTGTTCCTTTGAAACCATAATCCGCCGCACATCATAATGATTAGCGAACAGAACTCACCAGTGGCGGAACCAGGATCTTATTTCAACTGGGGCACACGAACCCTAGGTTACATTTGGATATAATTCAGCCAGGCGAACCAACTTATGAACATCAAACATGGAAAATGAATTTCTCGGATCAAGGCATGCCATATAAGAGAGTAACTCTGAGCTTGCTTCAGAAAATCGATCGTTCATCTCAAAAATCATCCTATCAACGGTCTAGAAACAATAACAAGAAACAATGAGATAAAATATGTGTAAAATAAATAGTAAAGAAAAATGTAGAAAATAGTACCTTGAGAAAAACATCAACACGGTAGAAATCGCCATTGGTTGACATTTCTCCACGACGTCTAGAACGATGACGGATTTTCCTTTGTGCTTCCATCAAGTCTATTGTGATCTCATGCTTCTCACAAAATGTGTTGACTTCATTCACTAATCTATCAAAACCACTATCTCTGAATTCTTGCAGTTCAGACTTCATTGTGTTCATCAAATGCAAGGCCATCAAAATATTTTGATCTCTTTGTTGCAAGGCAAGAGACAATTGACTTGTAAATCCCAACAAATGCTTCATCAAAAACATGCAAAACACATATTCATAGCTCTCCATTCTATCAATCAAACCCTTTGCTTTAGAAGCATTATCAACTGTATCAAAATTATGCATCTTTAAAATTATAAAAGCATACAAAATAAAACCCCTAAACATATAATATAAAACCCCAAAACCTACAAATTAAAACTCCAAAATCATCCCATCTACAATCTCACTAATCAATTATATAAAACAATTAAAAAAAAAAACAAACAGAACAAAAACAAAAACAAACGAAACAAAAACAAAAACAAACAAAACAAACAAAACCTGTGGGCGGCTGCAAGGGGCCAAATAAATAATGCTTCTGCTCTGCTCTCTGCCCCTAAATAATTATTTAGGCTTCCCCGCTTCAGCCTTCAGGTTCACGTCCGCGGCGCCTGATCCCTGCTGCTGGGCTGACGGGCCGGGACGACAACGAGCAACGGCGGCAAGCCGGCAAGCAGCGATGGGCGGTCGGCAGCGATGGGCGGTCGGCTGGATCGTCGTCGATAATCGATTCGTCGGCTGGATCGTCGTACTCGTTTCGTCGGCTGTTTAGGAAGCCAAGCGGTAACGGGTTTGGGGTATTTGGGTTTGGGCTTAATTGGGTAAGTTTGTAACAATAATCTGAAGGAGCCAGGGGCACAACAGTCTTTTCCCTGAGTCAAGGAGCTAAGATGCTCTGCTTGACTTTCTGTTAGAGCTAGCACGTGATCAGCCAGCTAAGAGATAGAGGATGAGGATATATACAGGCAAAGGGCGTGTGGACAAGGCATGAATGAAATCAGAATTGTCTTGTAGTCATTTCCATAGCTATATTCTCTCTCCTGTTCATCTTTTCCCTTTAGCTTTTCTTCTGTAATTTCCTCAGCTTTTTAGCTACAATTACTAAATAGTATTAGCATTTTACTGTACTTGTTACAAGTGGTATCAGAGCTCATCTATCCTCGGATCAGATGGCAGAAACTCGAATGAAATCCCTGGAGAACATCGTGAAGGATATGGAAGGGAAGGTCGGAGACCTGACGGCTAAGTTTGACGGCGTCTCCTTGGATCTGAAGAACTTCACAACAGAGATGCGATTAGGCTCCACGGAGATGAAGAATCACGCTGCTGAGCAGCGAGAGCAGATGGATCTCGTGGTGAGGGAGATGCAACGGCAACTTCATCAACAGCAATTGGAAGCAGCTAAGAGCACGAGCGAAACGAATCGTATGTTCCAACTGCTGATGCAGAGATCTCCGATTTTCACCGGCGAACGCGCGGAGAGCTCCACCGCCGGAGCTGCAGCTGGTCTCGGATTCAACCCCGCGGCACAGAAAACTAATCTCCAGTCAGTAGGCTCCGACGAAGATTCACCTGTCGAATCGGAGAGCACGGATTGGAGGCCGAGCTACGGTGTTTTCACGAAGGATGATTGGCGAGCTGGTCTAGAGCGATGCTCAATAGATGAGCAGAAGATCACTTCCGCTGGTGTCAGTGGCGACACGTACCACTTCGCGCCACCGACGCAGCAATTTCAATTCATGCCGGAAGTTACTGGAGGTTTCAATAATCGTTTCGGTGAAGAGGCGAGTCCGTTCTATAATTTGTCGAGAGATAACCGCCACGGCGAGTCATGGTTTCAACACCACCGTCACGGAGAAGCGGGACTTCTGCACAGTGACTCACCAAGGCAGCCACCGCAATTCACGCCGGAGCTCCTTGGTCATTTCGGCAATCGCGGAGAATTCGATTTCACGAACCGACCGGAGTGGAGGCAATACTATAACTGTGGTGATCCTGGAGTATTGATTCGAGGAATACCGGAGCATCACCAGAGAGAAAATGAGCACCCGGTGATGGAGCGAGAACGCGGAACGCGACCTATGACGATGCAACATTCGAACTGGCAGAGCTACGAGACTTCGGTGGAGGAGTCGACGAGTGCATTTACCTCCGGCCAGCGACACCGTTTCACAACGGAAGTCGTCCCAAAGCTTCAAGAATGGTGTGAAGTTGCCTCAGAGTGCCATCAAACAAAGGAGCACCCAAGTAGCTCTTCACCTGTTATAAGTTCAAATGCATCGAAAATGTCAGAGAGCAATACATATGTTTGGGATGAGGAAAAGTTCAAGGCCGATCGGGATCAGATTCTTCAGGAGTTTGGAGAGGAGATTAGAGAGAGCAACAGTAAATTTCAAGCATCCATTAAGAACGTAATTAAAGCATCACAGAAGATAGTGAACTCTCCAATTTTGAGGACTCCTAATGAGGTATCATCTGAAACATTTCCTGAAATTAGGAATAGGATTTTTGTTAGTCCTTTGATGAATGTAGATTCAGAAATGGTTATTCCTTGTGTTGATGATTTAGAGCTCCTTGATAAAAAGGCCATTCTGAAATTACAAGATGATGAACCTGTTAGTTGGAATGCTTTAGTTTCTGGTGGTGATAGTGTGGAAAATTTTGAGTCTCTTATGTGTTTTGATCCTGGAATCATTGGGGATGATCAGGATGTTATAGTTTTAAGTGATGAGCCTGTGAAATGCTCAGGACAGTTACGTGGTTTGATAAATGCTAAGGATGTCCTAACTGAAATCATGAATTCCAGCATTCACTGTCCAGTCCCGAAAGGTGAAAGCATCTTAAATGAATTCATGGATGGAAATTTAGAGAGCAGTGATGAAGGTTTGAGGTCAGTGAAGGGTCTATATAAAGTAGAGAAGGTGAAGAACAATGTTGATAGTATCGAGCATATTTACAAGAGCTTTGACCCCGGAATTTCTGACAGTGTTTTTGGAAGTTTAGAGAGTGATGTTTTGAAGCAGTCTAAGGATGATAAGGAACTGGGAGCTAATGAGGAATGGATTGAATCTATCCAATGCTATGATCCTGGTATTTTTGAAAACTTTCTTGAATATTTTGAGGGGGTTTTCAGTGTTGAAATGGCTGCAACTAGGGAGTACAGTGACATGGAAGTGAATTCTGGTAATAAGATTGAGTTAGCACTGTTTTTGGATGAGGGTCATAGACAACAGAAGGGATATGTAAATTCTGAGCAGTGTGGGAAGCTGATTATTAGAAGGTGTTTAGCTGATGCTATTTGGTGCTTTGATCCTGGAATTTTCGCGATTGGTCTTCACGGTTTTAACAGTGATTTCAGTGAACAAACAACTGCCACTAGTGCTCACTATGGCAATCTTTGCAAGGAATTTCAGTTAAAAGCTGCAGTTCAGAGCTCGCATTTGGCACTTGAAGCAGTCTCTTCCATTTTGATTTCCAGCTTGAGGTCAAGCTTAAAATTAAGAGAAGGGGAATGTCTGGAGTATGAATTTACTGCTGGGTTGTATGAGTTTACTGCTGGTTTCACGAGGAATGGAATATATGCCAAGGAACCGGCATTTAAGAAACAACAGAGTTATTCTCGCTATCAGCAGAAAACCGGTCTTTTAGCTGAAATGTATATTTTGAAAACTGAAATGGCAGGAATGGAAGGAACTGATCTAGACCTAGTGCAGAATTTCAAGGTGGGAACTTCTCACAACATAGTGCTGGTTTATGATTTTAAATTGGTTGAATATCTGGTGCGGAAGAATGAGTTTGTAACTGGTGAAGTTGGTAATTTTATGAACTCTTATTCTGGGAACAAGATTACTGGTGCCTGTGAGATCAAATGGAGAAAATTGTTCTTGCTGAAGGAGTGGATTTTCAAAGGTGGTACTGTCATGTTAAAGGCTGAAGCTGGTGTGAGGGAAGATTCCCATGGAGAATCAGTCTCTGTTGCTGGGCGCCAACTTTTCATGCTTTTCCATGAAGAATTAGTTGTTGACTTTGTTCATGGCTCGTTATCATGCAAAAAAGGAAATGCTGAGGCATAATTTTGTGGCACTTATAATGTCATTATTCTTGACATTTAAAGCCTTTGTCTGCCATGTTGGTGTGATGAGTACTGGAAATTTATACAAATGGCTCAGAGATGATCATTCTCAAGCTTGAGGACGAACTGGCTACTATATTCAAAGGAGGTACAAACTGGAAACAAGAAGAATTATTCCAGTTTGAGTTCTTGGCACCACACATTGCAGCTCAAGTGGAAGAAGCAACACACAGTGAGTCAGCTTCTGTCAAGCAGCGATTTCTGCAGTTTTATTCCCATTTTCCGTGCTTGAGGTCAAGCACAATTTCAGCAGGAGGGATTGTAACAATAATCTGAAGGAGCCAGGGGCACAACAGTCTTTTCCCTGAGTCAAGGAGCTAAGATGCTCTGCTTGACTTTCTGTTAGAGCTAGCACGTGATCAGCCAGCTAAGAGATAGAGGATGAGGATATATACAGGCAAAGGGCGTGTGGACAAGGCATGAATGAAATCAGAATTGTCTTGTAGTCATTTCCATAGCTATATTCTCTCTCCTGTTCATCTTTTCCCTTTAGCTTTTCTTCTGTAATTTCCTCAGCTTTTTAGCTACAATTACTAAATAGTATTAGCATTTTACTGTACTTGTTACAAAGTTTTATTTATTTATTTATTTTTTTAAAAAAAACCTAAAACGACGTCGTTTTTATATAAAAATTTTCAAATTTCGTCCGGGGCACGTGCCCCATTGTGCCCCTGTGTAGTTCCGCCCCTGGAACTCACACCATCATCACTATTCAGTCTCCTCCGAAACCCAGCATCTCCCCCGCAGTTGCGTTGCCTCCACAATCTTTGGCAACAGGTTGTATGATTTGATTCACTTTGCTTAAATCTCTTGTTGGACTTTTAATGAGCCGCAATACAAACAGAAAATTAAGAAATGAGTAGTATTATATTCGAATAATTTAGACGTGAGAACTTCGTATTGTATTGGGCGGTGGAACTACAACTACTACTTAAGAAAAGGTTCAATTTTCTTAAGGGTGTTGCTATTTGCACCACCCTATAGTGGGATTGAGGTGCAAATAACATTGGAACAATAAAAAGGTAGTAATATTGGTGGGCCTATGAGGTGGTGTAAATAGAATAGTAAGGCTATTTGCACCCACCTAAAGTCAAGTCTTATTTTTAAAATATTTTTTTAGTATGTATGAAATTTTAGTATATTGATCACATGTATAGTTGCATAAATTTTGCTAAATTTATTCGATAATACACTAAAATATAACTATAACATAATACTACAAATAAATTTTAATATTAAATGCACATTTATATAAATTTTATTACAATTTAATTTTTTAAATGGATAAATTATATGTTACCAACTAATATAATATAGAGTACATTTTAATTCATGTAAATAATTTTTTAAAAAAATTAGAGATGCTCACGTAATTGTCAGACTACCTTCAGTAAAAAATAGCTAAAAACGGTAGTGATAGGCCAAAGTATGATAATACAAGATTTGATGGGTCGATCATTATTAATAAACTTAACCATTGCATCGTCAAAATTTTTGAAATATCAAAATTATCAAGTTTTTAGATTTATTTTTATGCTAATCGGTAATTTAAATCCAATATAACTATTTATAAATTATTTAATAAATTTTATCATTATTTTAAATACTATTAAAATAATATATACTTTAAATCAAAATATTAATAACGGAAAAAAATAAATATTATAAAGTAATTTTAAACATCACTATTATAGATAATAGTGTTTGACTATGATTAGAGTATTAAAAGAATGTAGTCTATCTAGATCACATCACCCTAAACTGGCCCACCTAATCAAGAAAGTTCGACTACTTTTTCATTCGGATTTTCGGTCCTCTAGAAAATGTTATTAAACAAAATAATGTGGAACGTGGGATTCCAGCCTTGCCACGCGTCCATGTGGGTCTATTGAGATGGTTCAGGTGGGACCCACGAGCCCGAATAGAAGAACGCCATTTTCATTTTTCTTTAATATTTTTCCATCCATGCACGTGATGTATGCTCCAGGAAGGACTATCTGGAGTTACTGTTCCCGTGACCGGCTTGACACGCGAAAAGCCGAAAAGGCCAATCCAGTTTATTTAATTTACCCTTTAAAATCCACCACTAATTTGACACCAACTTCTTCGAAAATTACATTTAAATCTGCTACTATGAAAAATCACGTTGTTATCCTTTCATCAAATTCAGATTTACATGTATACTTTTCACACTTTTTTTAATCAAAATTTCCAAGTTATATAATTACAATATTAGGTAGAATTCTCATATTACTTATCCCCATTATATTACAGGGGTGGCTTACTAATTACCAAAAAATATATTTTGATTCACAATTCATTAAAATTTTACATTTTGACTCATTCATTTGATGGCTAATTATGGCTAGAATTGATTTGGATCACTGGCTGATTTGGATGTAATTGGATAAATTAATGGTCCTTGTAAATTAGTCCTTTAAAATGATAGAATGACGTGTTAACACGTGGATTGCCTATCTGGTGGAGATTGAGGACAAGACTCAAGATAACTCAATCATTTCATTTTATAATGCCAAAGAGTCAATTTACCAATTATTATTTGGATCGTATATGTGTTCTTCTCTTCGGCTGATCTCAATAATTCATTTTTCATGTTACTATGTTTTGCTGGCATTTAGTTTAACAATTTGTTGATCATAATGTTTAGATCTAAAGGGATTTGTGAAATACTGATGACTAATAATTGATCATATACAAAGTATGCAATCATGATTGAAAAGACAACCAAATATATTTAAACATTTGAACCGCGTTTACTAGTAACGAATCACTAAATATTTTTACAATCAATATTTTTATATATGTGTAATTACAAATGTTGAAGTTTTGATATTATGAAGAAACATGTTAAAGCGAATCCAACAAAAATCTCATATTGCATATTTAATTACTAATGCCAGTTCACTTAAAATGTTAAAAAGAATCAAGTTTAAATAAATGAATAGTACTTGTGCATCTTTTGTTGGGAAAGAGGGAGTAATTTTTCTTCATTCACTTTAAAATGGGTATATGGTAATCTATAATATCTACGATGTTTATTTTCACACAACTATCCATCGAATGATCCATTACAGTATGACTCATGAGAGTTCAGGAGGGGGTGAAAATGCTAGCTTTAACGTGTCATGCATATTTTGGCAACCAAAAAGCAGTCAATGATGGTTTCACGATATGTCTAACCATGCTCACATGGTCGAGAACGTCTTAGACAACAGTAACATTTGACAAGTTGTGTTTGACTGTCATGGTTACAACTTCTAGTCTAGTGCCATTCTCTCTAGCCGAAACTCCCTCAAGTCTCTCTGACCTTTCATCAAGAACATGAATCGGGTTTAACTCAAGTCTTCACCCACAAAAGCCACTCCCAAATATGTCATTACAGATCATATACATTCATCTAAAAAAGAACTAACTCCATTATTTGACAGTTTTCATCGTGCATGAATATGTAGTCTCGATAACATGAATAATACGATCTATTTGCAACCCTGACACTCCCCATAATGGTTGGTTCTTGGAAATCGGATTTTGTATGTGTAGTCTCAAAGATTTCACGGTTAGTTTTGAAACCAATCCGATTTCGCCGACTTCATAATGCTCAATTCGCTTTTATCTAAAATAGTTTAAACCATAATTCGACCTGATTTCGCCGACTTCTCTCAACTATTTGTTCCAATCATGTTGTTGAATTGATTGCAAAAAAAAAAAATATTAAAAAAAAGATTGCAAAGAGAAGAAAAAAGTATATTTTATATAATATTACCCTATTTACAGTCTCAATAAAATAAATTTACACAAATAATTAGACATATGACAATAATTTTATCACTTATCCATTAACTTAAACGCTCCTATAATCATCATCTTTAATTGAGCATTTTGACCCAAATTTTCCAATAAAAATGTTATTAATTGCCAAATTTAGTGGTCAATACTCTTATTTGAATAGATGCTCAAAAATACAAAAAATGATGCTCTTTGTCAAACAAAACTACAATAACGTTGCAATTTGTGACATATGACGAAAGGTTTCATCAAATAAAGAATGATTTCAATACATACACTCCTTCCTATTACATTATGCTATATTATATTTGATCGTCATTTCGAAAATAGTTGAATTTTAAAGTCCTAGTACTAATGAATTGTTGAATTTCCCAGTCTCTGTTCTTTAGTTTCTAACATCACTTCCTTACCTATAAAATTTAAAGGTAATTTTAACATTTTATCTATAAAATATCACAATAATTAGAATGTATTGGGTTTTTTTTTGAAAATAAGGAATGCATTGGCTCATTTGCTAAGTGCTTAAATGCAAATAATATAAATATTATAGATTACACTTTCCAACCCGGTTTTCATCCGATACTAAACTTTTTCCCCTAACTGGAAATGAATGAAGCTAATTAGATATACTTTTAAAGAAATAAAGGCACTCTGGATTAAAAATGTGCAAGTCGTTCATCAATGATGTAGATTAAGACATTTTAAACTTATATTTATTTATGTAGCAATCATATACTAATAGGTTCTCTAATTTCCCTCTATCTTAATCTCTCGTGCATTTTATGTGCCAATTTTGAAATCTTATAGTATGATAAAAAAAAAACAAAAAACAGTCCATATAAATTCAACCGCTCTCTAAATTAATTATATATAAGTAGTGCATCGATCAAGCCAAGTCACACAACTCACGCATCCCCTTCTCCAGCTCTCTTCCTCCCTGTCCAAACCATATGGCGCCGCACGACCCTGAACTTGCGGCATCCTATGCGCCGCTGCCCGGCCGATCCGACTTGCCGCCGCCGTCTCTTAACCGCCTCCGCCGCTCCGCTCAGCTTCTCACCGGCATTTCAATCTCCGCCTTGCTCCTGCTCACCCTGATCCACACAATTTTCGTCGCAACTCCGGAACAGCCCCAATCGCCGGCGACTCCTCGTACTCGTACTCCGGTTTCGACCGGAGCGGCGCTCGGCGTTTCCGAGAAGACGTTCGGAGAAGTCTATGATCCCGATGAGATATACCCGTGGACGAATGCTATGCTGTCGTGGCAGAGGACCGGCTTCCATTTCCAGCCGGAGAAGAATTGGATGAACGGTACGCATTTCTGATTTTCCGGCATAGTTGGAAGTCAACCAAATTTCGCCTCGTTTTTTAAAATCAAAATTGTTAGCAGAAAGCGAGATTTCGCCACAGTTTGAGAATCTTCAAATGTATATTCATAAACTGATCCGACCTTTTTCATCTTTTTATGATCCTGCGACAACTTTCGCTTTTGCCCGGTGGCTGATTTTGTGCTTTTTCCGTGCGCCAGATCCTAATGGTATGTTAATTTCTTGCTTATCCTCTCTCTTGAAATTTCCTCCAATTTTAATTTCAATTGTGTTTACGGGCGGTACAAGTTAATGAAATGCTTAGTTTTTTCTTAAAAAAAAATGCTTAGTTTTCAATTTACACTGATAACTATGAATCGATACTGTTTTAGTAGACATAAAATTCCCCCAAATTTAAATTTACGGTCAATGAAAATATTGAAGATTGACTGAAAATTCACATTTCCTCATATTATTTTCTTAGATTATTCAAGATGAATTACATTAATTATATTATTAATTCTAATATAGTATAATATAATCTATTAAATTTTATTCTGATATGAAAAATCCGAATTCAATCATGAGCACGTATTTGTTGAACGTGCGATCCATGTGACGTGTTGGAGTTCGATTTGTTCTGATGTCTGGAAAATTATTGATGACAGTGCTGGTAACCATACTTTTCACTCAAACCGAATCAAAATATTTAAATACATCTTTATATTTGAATTCATACATCTATACAAATGGATAAGAGGATATACGTTATAGAATTGTATTCTTCCCTTCAGTTGAATTTAAATTGTAGCAGCATGGTCCAAGTTCAAGGCAAGAAAATTCAATCTGAAATTAAATTTCTGCGACACGTAAGAAATGTAAACTGAATTTGAGGGAGTCAAATAGATAAAATTTTGACAAGGGCAACGTTGAAGGATGTAAACTGAATTTGAGGGAGTCGTGGACAAATCAAAACCACGGATAATCGGGTCTTGGATCTGAATTATGAGCCTGGACGGCCCCATTGGGCCCATTTACTAAATCTGGTGTGATAGGCTAGAAATTAGTAGCCACATGGCAATGATAAATTCATCAATTGGTTAGTGGTTTGGTTTGGCTTAATTGCTCGAGTTACGTACAGTTGGATTTTTGCACGTTTTCTAGTCTTTACCACAATAATGCACTCTTGACAGGTGATACCATGTTTATTGCAACTGTTACCTCACAATCAATACTCCTGGTTGGATTTCATTGACATTTGGATTTATTATTTATAGAACAATGTAACTTAGTTTTTGAAAGTTAAACCCAATAGTAGTAATTTTATAACAAATCAATTTTGTTACTTTAACTAACACTAAAATTAATTTGTTTATCTGCAAGGTGTGGTAGTTGAAATTAAATTGAAATGTAATATAAATGTTCTATTCGTTGCAATAAAAGGAAGTGGAGTTGAACTGGGGATGGATGAACTAGCTAAGTTGGAGTTGAAATCAGCTGAAACAGCTTCACATATAGCTGAAACCAGATAATTTTTACAATTGTTATTCAATCATTCATATCAAAGCATGATCAAAGTAATCTCAGAAGCAGAAAAATCAGACGGAATGATATGGCGTTGTTTTGGTGCAGCTCCATTGTATCACAAGGGATGGTACCACCTGTTCTACCAGTACAATCCGGAATCCCCCATTTGGGGAAACATCTCATGGGGCCACGCCGTCTCCAAGGACCTTATCCACTGGCTCTACCTCCCCTTCGCCATGGTTCCCGACGGTCCGGCAGACGCCAACGGAGTTTGGACCGGTTCCGCCACATTCCTCCCCTCCGGCGAGATCGTCATCCTCTACACCGGCGACACCGCCGATCTCGTCCAGGTCCAGAATCTAGCCTACCCCGCCAACCTATCCGATCCCCTCCTCCTCGACTGGGTCAAGTACCCGGGTAACCCGGTCATGGTCCCTCCGCCGGGCATCGGGTCGAAGGACTTCCGTGACCCGACCACCGCCTGGCTCGCCCCGGACGGCAAAACCTGGCTGCTTACCCTCGGGTCGAAGGTTGGGAAAACCGGTATCGCCCTGGTCTACGAGACCGTTGACTTTAAGAGCTTCAAGCTTCTGGATGGCCTCTTGCATGCGGTGCCGACGACCGGTATGTGGGAGTGCGTTGACTTTTACCCAGTTTCGACCCAGGAGGAAAACGGGTTGGATACCTCCACAAACGGGCCGGGTATCAAGCACGTGCTGAAAGCCAGCTTGGATGACGACAAGCGTGATTACTATGCACTGGGAACGTACGACCCGGCTAAGAATACATGGACGCCCGATAACCCGGAACTGGATGTGGGTATCGGGCTCCGGTATGATTACGGTAAATACTACGCTTCCAAGACATTCTACGACCAGAAAAAGAAGAGGAGGATTCTGTGGGGCTGGATTGGGGAGACTGATAGCCAATACGCTGATATTTTGAAGGGATGGGCTTCTGTACAGGTATATTTTGTTCATTATGTTTGCTTGTGAAGATCCAATGAAGTTTGATTAAAATGGTGTTTTTGCAGACTATCCCCAGGACTGTGGTGTATGACAAAAAGACCGGGACGAATATCATTCAATGGCCGGTTGAAGAGGTTGAGAAACTGAGACGAAATGTGTCTGCATTCGACAAGATCAAGCTCGAACCCGGTTCAGTCGTTCCGTTGAGGGTTGCCTCAGCCACTCAGGTAGGTTTAATTTCTGATTCATACAATCTATGATTTTATGCAATGTCAATCAATAATTTTAAAACGTTGCTTCATTTGTTTGCAGTTGGATATAGTAGTTACGTTTGAGGTAGATGACAAAGCCTTGGAGGCAACTGTAGAGGCCGATGTGGGGTATAACTGCACCACAAGCGGTGGTGCTGGTGGCAGGGGAGTTCTGGGACCGTTCGGGATCCTGGTTTTCGCCGATGAATCCCGTACAGAACAGACTCCTGTTTATTTCTACATCTCCAAGGGCACAGATGGAACAGCACAGACGCATTTCTGTGCCGATCAATCCAGGTTTTGTTCATAATCCTTCTTTCACTTCATCACCAATTAACAATGCTGCTAAATTTTGTTGATCAGATTTGTGATGACATATTCGTGCATAATGCAGATCATCAGAGGCGCCTGATGTGAACAAAGAAGTTTACGGAAGTCCGATACCTGTTCTTGATGGGGAGAAATTGTCAGCCAGATTATTGGTAAGTAAATTCGACCTCATTTTACTCTTGTACTACTTGTTTGCTTGTAATAATGAATGAAAATTTTATGTTCAGGTCGATCACTCGATAGTGGAAAGCTTCGGTCAAGGAGGAAGATCGGTGATTACCTCTCGGGTTTACCCGACAAAGGCGATATACTCAGGAGCGCGAGTGTTCTTGTTCAACAACGCTACTGGGGTTAGTGTCACTGCATCAGCAAAGATATGGCATATGGACACTGCAGATATTCGGACATTTCCCCTGAATCAAATGTAAATGGAAGGCGGCGAGGAAGAAGCATAGTTAAGTAGGCATATACTAGTTTAGAAGATGATGCGTATTGTATCGAGTGATGTTTGTATCATTTAGCGTATGCGTATTGTTGTCTGTCCATTTTTGTGCAGAGTCTGCGGTTCCAAGCCAAGCTTTAAGAGAGCGGCCTGCATCAACTCCTCTATTATTTGTCCTCATTCTATTTGTATCTCTCGTGATTATATATTGGTTGGTGAAAGTGAGCTTATGTTCTAAATATTTCAACTTTTGTATTTTTTTTGTTTGACAAAGGAAGAGTTTGTTGATAAATGATCATATGATTGTGAGTTACGAAGTAAGATAGACATTAGCTCAACATTTATGGCAACTTGAAGCCAAAATCTAGTTTCTTATTTTTACATTCTATCACAAAAAGCACTTTCTGAAATTCCATTACAAAGTATAAAAGCACTCTTATATCAAAGAAGACAAATGTAGGAAAAATCAACCATTTCTAGTTGTTGCAAATCGTTTGTGCTTTGATCATATTTCAACATTTTCGTTTTCACATAGAACAGAATGACCTACTAGCAACTAGCAAACCATATGGACCCTGTTAGGAGCAACCTCAACCTTACCCGTGTATGTCTCCTTGACCAAATAATAGCGTATATTAACATTTTTCCATTGAAAATTTATTTTCGATACTATATCAAATTGAGTATTTTTTCGTTCAGCGTGGTTCATACGATCACCAATAGCCTAGTTTTACAATAATATATATATATATATAATATGATATAATAACATTATAATTAGGGTTGTGCAACCGGTTTGGACCGGACCGGGCCCGGTTTGGACCGGGACCGAAATGTCCATAAATCTTGGACCGAAGACCGGACCGGAAAGGGGATATTCTGGACCGGGACCGGACCGGTTAGACCAGAATTTTAATATTTTATTTTTTAAACTTTATTTTTATTTTTAAAATTAAACTTTTTTTTACTACAAAAAATTTATTAATATGAAAATTATAATAAAAATGAGTTATATTAAAATAGAGTGTGTGAAACATGATTGCATGATTTTTAAATATTAAAAGAAGATGCAATGGTCTCACAAAAGATTAATATTGTTCAAAAAAAATGAGAGTAAAAAATTTATAACAACTAAAAACCACCTTTATAAATCTCTAAATTTCAATAAATATAATTTTAATTGATAGAATAATATTAATATTAATGACCAAAATAAAATAACACATAATTAATTATTAAATATTTAAAAACATAAATTAAATTAAATACCGGTCCATCCGGTCCGAACCCGGAATTTCTAAAAAGCTTGGACCGGAGACCGGACCGGAATCCCTTATATCCGGTTCCGGTCCGGTCCATATTTCCGGTCCGGACCGGTTCATGCACACCCCTAATTATAATAATGTGTAATAGATGTATACGTATATGGTAAACATACATTTATACAAAATGTTTAATCATATGGATTTTTCCTAAAATATTTCTCTAGCCTTGACACGTGTTTGGTGGAAGGGAAGCTTTTGACACACGACTTTTGAAAAATGGATTCAGTCTGCAACAACAATTCAAGACACTATCTTAATATGTCTGCTAATATGGGAAATTTGAAAAGATAGGAGTCAAAATGTGTTCCAAGGTACAAGTAATGAGCCAATATTAATAATCGGAGAAGCGTCTGTTGCAGCGACAGAGGCATCCTCAAGAAGAAATCTGATAGATATTGAGTCAGATCCAGAAATAGGAGTAGTGAAAGGAGAGATCAGATTTGCAGCTTATTCCCCGTTGCATTTAGAATTAATGGGCTTCTCGAAAGGGATACAACAAATAAACATAATAGGGCATTTACACATTCAAATTAATTCAACGGTGGTTCAAAATTTGATCTCAGGAATCTCCACCTTAATTCCCTGACAAGTGCAAACTCTAGTTTATGATATTAAAGGCTTCCTTTGTAATAGGCTCATTTTCAATCCAAAAGGTTGATAGGCAGTTGCTACATGATGAACACTTTAGAGCTACTGGCTTAAATCGTCTTTGTAATAATTTTCCATTATAATAAAGTTTCTTTATAAAAAAAAGGAAAAAAGATTAGGGTCATGAATAGGCCACTGACTGAGAGAAGCCCAGTTTAATCAGCCCATTTAGAATATAGAATACTATGTTTATTTAATGTTTTAAAGCCCAGTGACATTGTTATTGAGGAAATGCAGGGAGTATGAACATCGCTTGGAATCAACAAATTATCGATTGTTATAACAAGATTTTTGCTAGTACATAATACCATGTAGCTCATACTATAGTAAATTTAACGAAGTCAAATTCTTGACTCTGCCAAACTTTTTGCCATTTGTTTTTAGGCATTTTCAAGAGTTTTTTATTTTATATAATTATTTTGCTTAATAAAAAGGAAATGTAGGGAGTGTAAAGTGTAAACAAAGTGAAAATCTTCCTGTGGATAACGATTTTTGGCTATTAGTAAACAAAAAATATTACTTTTTGCTGGAGTTTAGCTTCGGATGCTGCATCTCCTTCTTTACTTTGTCTTAAGCAAAGAATTAGAATATATTTAATTAGTTTGCTTCACTCTTTATAGCAGACAAAACGCATAAAATTTTACAATAAATAATAAACAGTAATGTTAAGGAGCCACTTCCGGCCCGGCCACCGAAAATCCTAACCTATCATATCATTAAGGAGAATGTTTTGCGGAATTTAAAGCCAATGTGTATATTCAATCAAATCATTGACTTGGTTCAAGGATGTTAAAACAATTTAACTTTTAACTTTGTTTGAACACAATTTCAAATTTTCAGTTTCATAACGTTCCTAATCAGGGGGCGGATATAGGACAAATTCTCTCTAAACTCTCTTCTAGGGTTTAAGGGAGATCGTATTAACACAGCGGCGCCGGAAATTTTTTTACCCGATCAACACTGATCGTAGTAGTAGGAAGTCATGGATTGCATGTCGGAGTTGGAGAAAATTTCAAAGCTTTCCCTAACGGCGGCGGAGGAGGATGAACCGGAGGTTTTAGGCGATCCGATGGAGAACGAGGAAGACAGGAAACAGATCCTTGTGGGCAAACTGATTTCCCCACGGGTTATTCCGCCGGAGGGTATTCAAAGCTTGTTCTCGAAGGTTTGGAGTCTGAGGGGTGGTTTTACTCGTAAAACCCTAGGAAGCAATATCTACCAATTTGAGTTTCAAAACCCTAGCTACAGGGCTAGGGTGTTTTCGGAGGGCAACCATGGATTTTTTATAAGAATCAGTTGGTTTTGAGAAAACCAGTAACGGGCATGGTGGCGGAGGAAACTGATTTCAACTCGGCCATGTTTTGGGTCCATATTAAGAGGGTGCCGAGGGAGATGTTAAATCTCGCTGTGGCTGAGGTGATCGGAAATTCCACAGGACGATTTATTTCTGTGGAAAAAGATGTAGATGGCAGGGTTGTCGGTGAGTTTTTGAGGATCCGTGTGGAACTGGACATTCGTAAGCCGCTGCAACGAGTCCAGAAGCTTAAAGGAGTTTTGCATGAGATGCAGCTGGCATACGAGAAACTCCCGGCGTTTTATATGTTTTGTGGGATCATTGGGCATGGGCGGAACTCGTGCGGATCCAGGTTTTCTGCACCACCGGAAGAGCAAGAAGAGATACACTATGACCCGAAGCTGAGCGTTGAACCCAATCAATCCCCATTTTGCCGTGTATGAAAAGGGAATCGGGCTCTTATTCGAATACATCTACACGAGCTCAAGGAGCAGTTCCAGTGAAGCAGGATGCATTTCGCGTTAAGGGGAAGGAGACGAGCCCAAATAACATGGAAATCATGCCTGGAATTCCAAACCAAGGCAACAAGGATGCTGTCCCCGAGATACTGCAATACAAAAATGAGTATTGCGGTCAAAGATGAGTTCAAAGTACAAGAATTAATTACTAAAATTCTGAAGGAATTGGAGGCTATGATGGAAACACAACAAAGGGAGAAGGAAAATAGCAAAAATAATATGATGTTGATTGATGTCGAAACGAGCTGAAACGATGGACCAGGCACGTTGCATGAAAGGAAATCCAAGGAAATAATTATGTCATTTTTGGAAAAGGAAGTGGATGTCTCCAGTTCAGCCACAGGAACAAAACAAACAGTTCACGTGCCTAATTTTTTGGAGAATGAAGTGGAAGCAACCCAAAAAAGCCCAGGAAAGCTTTTCACAGATTTAGTTCCTTACGGAACACCGCCCAAGAGTATTGAAGTTGCTAACGTGCCACTGAGCCACTTTTTGCAAGATATACCTGTTCATTTTGATTTACCGGCAAAATCCTTGGCGAAGAAAATTGCAAACTACCGCCCGAAGAAGAAAACACCAAAGAAACAGCAACGCCCCAGCGCACAAAGAGTAGCAGCGAAACTGTCCAGCCCAAAAAAATCAACACAAAAGAAGGGTGTGAAGGAAGCTGAGGGTGAGAGTGAGAAAAATTTGAACCTGGAGGAAAAGAGAAGCATAAAGAGGAAGCTAGTGATTATAGAGGAAGATGGCATGGAAAAGGCAACAACAAAGAAAGTGAAGATCGTTGATGTCGAGGAAGAACACACATCAACCCCTACCTTGGCAGGTTCGGGCGTAGTATTGGCAGCGACTGAGGTGACGACTCAGTCCTGCTTAGGCCAATGAGTATCATAAGCTGGAACTGTCGAGGGCTTGGGAAAGTCTCGGCAGTTCGGGAATTGCGCAAAATATTGCGCCTGAAGAAACCAGATGTTATTTTTCTTTGTGAGACAAAAATTTCTAGAGCAGTAGTTGATAACCTAAGTAGCATCGAAACGTATCCGGGTACGGGAAACGGCAAATCTAAAATTTTAGGATACGGGTACGGCGGGGATACGTCTATAATATAAATTAAAATTATATATAACAAATTAATAATTAACCACACTGATATATTAAAAGGACAATCATGAAAAACTAGTAAAAATAGGGGGTTGCTCCATGCAGGTCCATTTTTCTCTTGCAGATCCGTATTTTTACCAAAATACCCCTAATATTGTTAAAATGGGTTTGAAATCATAGGGTTCCATCAGGAGCATTATGGTAAAAATACGGACCTGCGAGTGCGAGAAAGAGAAAAGGAAAGGCAGACGTCAAAAGATTACCGCGATCCGCCACCACAACGGCGTCGTCGGCGGAGACGTCTGGGTTTTGATCGGCGGGGTCAAAAAAGGTTGGTTTCGTATATAGGTTTGATCTGATTTGGGGAAAACGCTTTGATTTTCTGTTTTAATCATAAAATCCTACCCTAATTGGCCGTTTACCGTTTCCCCGATCGTTGACCCCGTTTCTCCATATGTTGTATTTATTCCGTTTCCCCGGCGAATCCTGTCGTTTCCGTATCGGGTACGGCAGGGTGGAGGCGTTTCCATGCTTCAGAGTTGATAATTTAGCAGCTAGTTTGAATTTATTTGAAGTTTCTGTCCCGTCGCGAGGTATCACTAGGAATTCTGGTGGCCTTGCACTTTTATGGAATAAAAGCACCGTAATGGTGGATTTGAAGTACTTTTCGGATCGTTTTACTGATGTCTTTGTTACAATTAAGGATAGCAAAATCAGAGCCACCGGAGTCTATGGCGAACCGGAGGTGGCAAAGAGGCAGCGCTAGTGAGAGCAATTTCAACAACTTTCTAACGAGGAAAGTTCCATGGCTTTGTCTAGGCGACTTCAATGAAGTTTTCTCACAAGCGGAATTTATTGGCTCTCAGCCAAGAGTAAAGAGACAGATCACATGGTTTCGGCAAGCTCTAGATGTATGCGGCCTGTTTGATATGGGGTAAACATGCGTGCAGTTCACGTGGATAAAACAAGCAAAGGATCCCGATATGAAGAGAGCACTTCTAGACCGAGCAACGTGCAATCAGAGGCTCCACGACCTCTTCCCTTGGAGCACGGTCACAAGCACACGTTCCATGCACTCGGATCATGCTTATGTGATGGTGAAGTTGATACAGAGAGATCCACAAACTCAGTCGCATCGGCGAAGAAGGCGGTTCAGATTCGAAGCTAAATGGGTCCTTGCTTCAGAATGCGAGAAAAAGATAAAATAATGCTGGGATATTGAGCATGGCGAACTGCCAGCGAAGTTGGAGGCTTGCTCGATCGGCCTCATGAAGTGGAGTAAAGCTTAATTTCCGGATATTTCGAAGAGATTAAAGGAGGTGGAGAATGAGTCAACATCTCTTTTAAATGGCACCATTACTCAACCTGTCCAGGATTGCCTTGTTGAAGTACAAAAAGAACATGAGATGCTGTAAGAGGCGGAGAGCATTCTGTGGAGGCAAAAAGCAAAGAGGCATTGGTACAAGGAAGGAGATAAGAACACTAAGTTCTCTCACAGATTTGCAAATAAAAGAAGAGCGGTGAACCATATTGGAGGCCTTTTGGACGAAAACCAAAGTTTGGAGACGGATGAACAAAGCATTGAGAAAATACTCCTTGACTACTTCGGCGGTCTATTCTCTTCCTCAGAACCACGAGACGGAGAAATTGAAGAAGTTATCAGGCGAGTGCAACCTAGAGTCACAGACGAGATGTCGGCTAGACTCTCTCGACCCTACACAAGAGAGGATGTTGCTCGAGCAGTGAAACAAATGCACCCATTCAAATGGCCAGGCCCGGACGGTATGAGCCTTGCTTTTTATCAAAAGATTTGGCATATTGTTCGTGATGATGTTACTGCTTTTGTCTTAGACTTTCTTAATAAGGGGATTTTCGATCCCAAAGTCAATTACACACACATTGTGTTGATTCCGAAGGTCCAAAAACCTGACCGAATCACACAATCCTGCCCTATCAGCCTTTGTAATGTAGTTTACAGGATAGCCTCAAAAGCAGTAGCTAGCAGACTTAGGCTGATTATGCCGAAGATTATCTCGGAAGCACAGTCCGCTTTTATCCCAGGCATGCTCATCACCGACAACATCTTCATAGCTCAAGAGTTCCACCACAGCATGAAGAAGAGAACAACTGGAGCAGTCGAACATATGAGTGTGAAACTAGACATGAGAAAGGCTTTTGACCGACTGGAATGGAAGTTTGTATGCCGAGTCTTGAAGCAGCTGGGGTTTCCTCCACCTTTTGTTGATCTTATCAGTCTTTGCATGAACTCGGTTACTTTCTCGTTCATCCTAAATGGCGGAGAGGTGGGGTTGCTGAAACCATGGAGAGGTGTCAGACAAGGAGACCCGCTATCACCATACCTGTTTATCTTGTGTTCGGAGATTTCCTCAAGGATTTTGACAAATTTGATGGCTGCGGGAAAATTGAAGGGAATTGGTGCATCTCCGCATGGGCCACGGCTCTCCCATCTTTTCTTTGCAGATGATACCCTATTGTTTGGAGAGCTACAAAAGAGGAGGCTCATCACATGAGATGGGCGATCGACCTATACGAAAGTATCTCTGGACAGTGCATAAATGTAGAGAAATCGGCGGTTTTGTTCAGCCTGAACACGGGGGCGGATAAAAGGAGAGAAATTTTTCATATCCTGAACGTGCCAGAAGTCGAGTCTCATGGTACTTACCTCGGCTTGCCCTCTAAAATTGGACAAAACAAGTCGGAAGCTTTCCAGTATCTGTAGGAGAAGGTCAGGCAGAAGATAGATGGATGGACGAAGAAGAATTTATCAAAAGCTGGGAAGGAGCTAATGATCAAATCGGTAATCCAGGCTATCCCTTTTTACACGGTGAGCTGTTTTGAGATCCCGAATCAGGTGTTAAATGATATCGAATCGATGGTGAAGAGTTTCTGGTGGGGAGATAGTGATACAAAGAGGAAAATCCATTGGGTCTCTTGGGCGAAAATGACGAGAGCTAAATGCAATGGAGGACAGGGATTTCGAGAGCTAAAAACTACAAACATAACACTACTCGGAAAGCAGGCATGACGGCTTCTTACTGAACTGCAATCATTGGTCTCCAAAATCTTTAAAGATAAGTACTATCCAAGCTCTTCAATCATGGATGCGGTTCCAGGAAACAATATATCATGGGCTTGAAGGAGTATCATCAAAGGCCTCGATGTACTCCGGTTGGGTGCACGGAAGTAGATCAGGTCGGGTATGAATACTAGGGTGTGCTATGACCCTTGGATTCCATCTTCAGAAAATTTCCCTATTCACGACCCAGACCGAGTACCCCCAAATATTTCTGTGGTTGCTGATCTAATAGACGAGGATACAAATTGGTGGAAAACGGAATTGTTGGTGCATATTTTTGATGCGGATGAGATGTAAGGAATTCTTTCTTTAGAGTTCGGGAACAAGAATGGAGCTGATTTGTGGTGGTGGCATCACAATAAATCAGGCCGGTATTCTGTCAAATCAGCGTACCATTTGCTCCTAGAACCCCCACCTCGGGTTACCATCACCAGGATGCTTCTGCAACACAAGACAAGAAATTATGGAATTGTTTCTGGGGATTTAGGGTACCACAGAGGGCGAAGCACTTTGCTTGGCGACTGATCACAGACTCCTTGCCCACTAGTGCATCTGAGGGCTCGAACTATGGACGTCCCGCTTACCAGCCCACTTTGTCAACATGAAGGTGGAACCACTCTCCATTTGTTCTTTGAATGCCAGTTTGCTAGGCGACTATGGAACACTGCTGGAGTATCACAGATCATAGAGACGCAAGGATGAATCAAGGTGAGCAATGGTTCAAGAAACTCCTTGTGGAGAATGATGCGAAGATGGCAGAGTTGATCTTGATGACGTGTGATGGAATATGGATGCAAAGGAACAACAAAATCTTCACAGACCGCAAACTGGGGCCGGAGTACCTTGCTGACTCAGTCAGTTCAAATCTTCGTTCTTTTCAGAATGCAAACCAATGGCCTGAAAGAACATCAGATGATCTACAGGAACAGTCGCTTCTGCTGCCTCTTCCCAGCGGACCAAGGATTCTTTTTGATGCAGGAATTAAAGATGGCACAGCCGGTGTAGGAGTTATGGTTGTACAAGAAGATGGGACTTTCATTCGAGCCTGGGCAGAATCCTTTCAGGGTATTACCGATCCCACATTTACGGAGGGATTAGCACTTTGAGCTGCAATAACACTGGCGGAGGAGCTCGAATTGGAATCACCATCGCTCGTAGGGGATTGTCTCACCCTTGTGCGCATGGTCCGAGTATTAGAACCTGTGGCATTGGGCTTGGGCTGTGTGGAGTTAGTAGATGAAATTCGAGCTATGTTATCTAGAGATAGCTTTGTAGATCCATTCTGGATTCCTAGAGATAGAAACATAGCTGCACATTCTCTTGCGTCCTATGCAAAGAATAGTGCATTGGTAAGTAAAACTTGGGATGTTGCCCTAGAGTTTCTTTTGTCGATTCTGGACGTTTTTCGGTAACTTGAATGAGATTTCTTACTTTTCAAAAAAAAAATCTTAATTGTACTATTTTTTAAAAATTATATATTTTTATCTGGAACTATTATATTACTTTTTATATTAAAATACTTTTTTATTATACGTTTAATATACTATAAAGTTTAAATTGAAACTGACATTAATTCGCTTATGTGACAATCCAATTCAATGTCTACCTGCTAACATTGAAAAGGGAATATCAATTATGATCATTTCATCAATTTATATTTTTTTAATTATTGAATATATTAGCAGAGAGGTAATTGAGTAGGTGGCGGTGAATGTGACCTTAGTTTAAAAATTACAGTCGGCATGATTAGAAGAAAATGTGCAATTTGTCTCCTTGCGTCCATTTTTTTTTTTTTTTTGCCAAATGTCCTTGCGTCCATCTTGCCGCTTCGTGCGTCGTTTAGTTTGTTTTATTAAAGCAAGAGAGATCAAAGTTTGGTTATCCACAAAATCCAGTACAGTAATATAGTCATAAAAAATGGTTAGTAAAAAGATAAAAGCATCAAATTCTTTTAAAATGATCTGACGAGATCCCTCAATGAAAGGACAAATATTTTTCTATTAAAAAAATCAGCTAAACTATTAATTTTTCCTAATTTATTTGGGTTTCAGTTTATTTTACTTCAATTTTTGATTTTTTTTATTACGATCAAATTATAGTTTATCTCAAGTCGACATAAAATAATTACAAAGAAACATGACTCAAATTAAATAAAGTTTATTAAACTGGGTTGATGACTTTGTACACAGCAGCAGGTTTGGCACACGGTTTGCTACACTGATAGTTGTTGGTGGATGCTACTGGCTAGTGGAATTGATTATACGAAGTTTAGTGATAACTAAGCTTGTAGACAATGCCCCAAATTAGTGTTAATAGTGCAATAAACATGATTGAATTATTTGAACTATCCCACCAAATACTATATACATAATTATAGAAATTATTTCACAAACGTATTTCGCGAACATTTAATACTTGTAGAGGAAAAGATTATATTATACATGTTTTGATGGGGGTAAAGAGGTAAATATTTTTATGGTCGGGGATCCTCGGTAGGGGCTTCAGATCGTCTGTCCCCATTACTAAAATGACTACCGTTTTAAGTCTTATGATTAATTTCCTATTTTCCCACCTTTTATTATTGTGGCTTTTTATTTTCCTCACACCCAATATCGACTCCAAACCCCAAGCCGAGCCGAATCAATAAATCATACTTTTCATACTTTCCTCTTTCCAGTTATCATCATCTACTGAATCTCGAAGCCTTCCATTTATCATCATCAACTGATTTCTTCCACTGATTTGTTGTCGCTTTCGTGTGGTAATTTCTGAAGATGAAGCCGAGTCGCATTTTCTGTCTCCGTCGATCGCTTCTACGCTTTCCCTGTCGTGCCCACCAATCCTCGGCTTTTTCCGATTCCTTCAATCCGAAGTTGAGTGATCGATTTCGATTTAGGTTCTCACTACTTTTTTCGATTAGGTTTTAATCGATTTTTTGGGCGTATTCTTATTGATATAACGCTGGCTGTTTATGTCTGTGTTTGTGACTGAGTGTAGAGTCCATTTTTTATTGGCTAATTTGTGCAGATTCCATGTTGCAACGTCGATTATGGTTTAGCAGAAAAGTGATAGAAATTCCAACGCAGCTTTAAAAGGCTAGGAAATATTGTAAGTATGGGATTTATGGTAAATACAGTCCAGCGAATATCAACAACTCAGTTTTACACTATGGAGATTTGATCAATGAGGTGGAGCCAAATCTTTCCATATTTTTCAGTTGGAAGATATTCTTCATTCCTTATCTTCAGAGATTAAGAATCAAATCAAGTGTGATTGAAGAAAGGAATTCCAAGTCGTGAAGTTACTTGTTGAAACATGACATTGTGCTATAAAGGGATATCAGTTGCGCTGCTCAAACTAACGGCTTTACACGCAACAATTATGGTCTTCAGAATCTGTTTTCTAGTTTGAGCAAAAGGCAGCATAGTCCGCTTTACTTCATACCAACCATTTGGACGTGTGGAAGCCTGTGTGTTCGAAATCACCATAAAGCTCCTGGTGTGGGAGTGATCGTAGATTAGGGAGAACTAGTGGTCCGATTGGAGCGAGGGATTGCAACATCGAAGACTAGGGAGAACTAGTGGTCCGATTGGAGCGATGGATCACAACCACTTAGAAATTGTAAAAGATAAGTCTGTAATACGCCTTTTGACAATTTAGTAGAATGATTTCAACACTGGGCTACGGCCCCGCAGACGTAGGTGCATTGCACCGAACTGCGTGATCAAATTCGTGTGTCTTTTACTCTCTGCACTTTAGTTTCTGTTGCATAAACTGAAGTAGTTTTAATTAGACAACTTATTTGATATTAATATGGTAAATAGGAATTTCACTGAGTTAGGCATTCAGATCCATTCGTACAGAGAATGTTATAGTTGCTAGCTGATTTACCTTTATGTGTTGCAATCTTGGCTCTCTTTATGCCTGGTTTTTTACTCCTGTTGTGACTGACTGCAGTGAATCTAATTATTTTACTCCTGGTTTTCTCTTTATGTGTTGCAATGGCCTCTTCAAGTTCTTATTTTTCAATCTCAAGAAAAATAAGCAGATTCTCAAGTTAAACACTTTCATCGTGAATCTTTCGGAGAGAAAAATATGTAGTAAAAGATTTTTGCCTCTTCTGTTTGTGTCTCTTTTTTCACTAGAGATTGATATCATGATATGTGATTGTGTTAGTTTTGGAGAATAAGTTTGAATGGTGCATAGTTTATATAGGGAACCTACTGGTTTTACAGAACTCTTGATAATGACTTAGAAATTTATGAATTTAACATGTTGGTTTTTGTTTGAACATTCAAACGTATCATGTGTTCTTTTTTATTCCCACTGCCAATTGTTACATTTTTAAATATTATGTGGCTTCTCTCTTGTGGTAATTAGATTTTGTGTGCTGATTTTGAGAAAAGTCCTGGAAAATTCCCTTTCAATATTTATGATCTGAAAGAGAAACAACTCCTGATGATCTGAACATAGAAGAGATCTGCTCCACTTTTGCACCATTAATTTACTCACTCAATTAATTTTGAAATCAATTGATGATGATAAATGGAAGGCTTCGAGATTCAGTAGATGATGATAACTGGAAAGAGGAAAGTATCAAAAGTCTAATTTATTGATTCGGCTCGGCTTGGGGTTTGGAGTCGATATTGGGTGTAGGGGGAAATAATTAGCCACAATAATAAAAGGTGGGAAAATAGGAAATTAATCATTAAGACTAAAACGGCAGTCGTTTTGGTAATGGGGACAGGAATGAGACAGGGATTAGGGACAGACGATCGGAAGTGCTCAGTAGGATACTTCCCGCATAATGTGGGAACCAGACAATCCAAATTCTTTAAGTATTTCCGTCAATCAAACAAGTATATCAAACTCAACCTCTTGGGATTTTGTAAACAGGTGAAAAACAGTTTTTTGTGGAAGTTTAAGATATTTTTAGGAAACTCAAAAGTTGATGTTGTTCTTTGAAGCAAAGCAGGTAAAAGGCCGTGCCAGCCAGTTTCATTTGTGATGTTGTGTATTAATTTGTAATATTTCAATTTTGATATTTTTCTGAAAATTGTTGATTTTAATTAGTACTACTGGTTATTTTTAGAAAATCAATACTACCATTTATTAAAAGCATGCCAGATGGCGAGGTAAAGGACATTTGGAAGTGGATATATAGGGTAGGGACCACACGTCAGTGGGGCCCTAAGCTAAGGCCCGTGTGAAAGCGAAATGCATTTCGGAAAATCTGAACGTTGTACATAATGGCGTACACTCCGGCTCCGTTGCATACTCCGTAATTGTAATTTCCAATTTGGCTCTTGATTTTTAAATTCACAGCTTTCCATATTAAGATATTCAAACCTACTTTAAAAGGCAAAGTTGACTGTCCCATATCATGACCTCTGGCTCTGAGCGGTAGGTATTTCTCTTGACGTATTTTTCATCAAAATACTATAAATTCTCATACGTCAGACAAAGTCAGCTACAAAAGGGAAAGCAGAAAATACCCCAAAAATACCATGCTGAGATTCATTGAATGTATTAAGCAGTTTCAAATGGGAAAGCAAATATTACCATATTGAGTCAATGATCAGTATTCAGTACAAACTACAAAGCACCATATTAATGATCAATTATTTTCATCTATTAAGGAAAAAACAAATCATCACGACCGTTGAAAAATGTAGCCGGTAAAGCGACGGAGCGGATTTCACGCCGTAAGTGGTAATCTATTCTAGCATGGTCTAGACTCCAAAAAGGGACCGCGTTTTAGGGGGTAAACTCAAAATCCAGATTGTCCCCGCCCTACAATTTCTATGCACTCCCCATAGTTTCATCAAATTAATACCAGTCCCTATTTTCAAATACTACCTCTTTCTATCACCCTATCTTCATATTTTCTTCTTAAAGTAAAAATAAATATATAAATCAAACTGCATTTTTAATAAAACTAGATAATGAACAGGATCATGCCCGATTCATATTAATTTTGTAACCGTAATAATTTTACATATTTTTAGGTTCAAGGTTTCAAAAAAAGATTAATCTTTAAATTAGTATTAGTAGTTATCAAATCGACACATGAAAGGTTTATTATACTCCATAATTTCATATCTTGATTAGTAGAGTATATTTCATTAATTCTATTTTTTATAGGATTAGGTGGTAAATTTGTTATTTTAAATAAATTAGCATTAAAAAACTTGTTTAGAAAAGTTAAACATATTAATTGGCAAATTCAGGAAAAAGATAGATTGCATGAGAATCTTTTGCTCCAAGAACAAAAAAAAAAAAAGAATAACTCGTGAAAATAGTGTTTTTAGTTTTTTTTTTTTTAGAATGAGAAAATTCTATGAGAGCGTGACGCTTCCATATACTCTCAAAGTGTAACACTTTTATATATAGTATAAATTAAGGCACAACTAATATGGTAAATTAATTCATATTTTACATTTAACTGTATCATTAATCTCTTTATTACAATCAAAAGTTATTTTATATTTGGTGCATTGAAAATTGTATATCCTATAATTCCTATTTGAATTTTTATAAATACATTTCCTTAATTACATGTAAATAAATTTATGTCAAATATAAATAATATTAACCTAAATAAGGATAACCGAATGAAAGTGGAAAATAATTTTTTTCCTATATATAAATCATAAAATTACGCGGTTTATCCTTTTCATTTAAGCTGCGTGTAACTGATAAAATTGGTTATTTGTAGACATGATTTAGCGTGTAATCTAAAATATTAATAAAATATTTCCTCAGAAATAAAAGTTAATAAAATCTCAAGGGAAATACGCAATTTACCCAATATTTTCTCCCAAATTCACAATTACACAGAAATGCCTTCCTCTTTTTCCACATAAGCAACATCCAGTCCACACTTTGTATGCTGTCACTGTCCCATTTTCCAAACGAAACCGCCGTGGTGCAACTTCCCCGCCACTCTTCTTTCTCGCCCTCTGTCCTTCAAGCTTTAATTTTACAACGCCGCCGCCAACGGTGGTGCGTGTAATCACACGCACTGAAGGTTTGAGTCGCCGGAACTGTTTTTGTTTCTCCCGAGGATCCGCGGCCGGAGAGGTAAATGCTCGACGTCATCTCGTTGAACGTTACGCAAAAACAAACAAAAAAACGCTCTACTTTTTGGGGGCTCTGAGTCCGATGCCTTGTCTAATTGCTATCTCTTGCTTTTAAAGCCCGTTCTCACCCTTTTCTTGTTTTCTTCAAGGCAATTTGACTGCTTTTCAGGGAATTCTTCACCGCCGACGACTCGCCGGGACTAGGTTTCAGGTGCGGCAATTTTTTAAAAAACATTCTGCGGTTTATCTTCTGATTAGATTAGAGTTTGAATTTTGGCTATGGGATTGGTTTGGTGCTGGAATGAGTCGAATGGATTTCTGTTATTTCAGTTGCATAGATCGTAACGGCGCTCATTTTACAGAGGGGAATTGATAAGCGGACATGGCTGTGTGGGGGAAAGCGGCGGCCTTGTTGCTGATTAACGTTGTTTTGCTGCTGGGACCCGCTTATGCTGAAGACCCTTTTGCTTTCTTTGACTTGGAGCTCTCTTACATTACTGCTTCCCCGCTCGGTGTACCCCAGCAGGTTTATTCATCATACTGTCTCGTTTTTGTTTATGAATTTGTGGTTCCCTTGTTTCTGCTTTCGTTTGTGCGTGTCTGTGGTTTTTTGTAGAGGGTTAGAAAAAAGGGACTTTTTTGGGGGTTAATTATCTCTGTTTCTGAAGAACTTGGTTATAGATTTGTGTAAGACATTTATCGGTGGCTAATTCCAAGGGGGCTAGCCCAAGATTCCGTTAACAGAGCCAAAAGTAATGACCAAAATGTATGTTTATTCTGTTATTCATGATCAAGTTTAGCCAGGACTATTCCTTTGATGGGCGAAAACTAAGGATGGAAGAAAACAGGTGCTATGGTGTCATAGAATCTGATTGAGGAAAACTAATTGTTACATTTTTGGTCCTAAACTTTGGATCTCATTAAACCCCAATAATGCAGAACACCCCTTTTATTTTTTTTAAACTCTGCAATGTAGTAGTATTTATGCTAATCATTATTTAAATTGCAAGAATTTGACAGACACCAAATGAATTCTTGCAGGTTATAGCTGTCAATGGCTCATTTCCAGGCCCGGTTCTTAATGTTACAACGAATTACAACGTTGTGGTGAATGTTAGGAACAAACTGGACGAGAATGCTTTGCTGACATGGTAAGCTTTTGAGATACTAGAGGAAATACTGAATCAATTTATTGCTGTGGTATTTTTCCTTTTGTTCCAGTTCTAAGTTTTTTCTCTGCGTGGTTGGTTTTAACAGGAGTGGGATCCAGATGCGTCGAAACTGCTGGCAAGATGGTGTTCTGGGAACCACTTGTCCCATTCCTCCAAACCGGGACTGGAAATACCAGTTTCAAGTGAAGGATCAGATTGGTAGTTTCTTTTACTACCCATCTATCGGCATGCAGAGAGCATCTGGTGGATTTGGGTCATTTATTGTCACGAATAGAAATACCGTTGTAATTCCTTTCGCTGCCCCTGATGGAGACATTGTGATTATGATTGGTGATTGGTATACTCGGAACCACACGGTGAGTGTCTTTCGTCCTTTCAGGATTCTTGCTCAATTGAGAATCATTTGTTGTTGCTTGAAATATGTTGCTCTTATTTTTATCAGGCTTTGAGAAGTGACCTTGACAGTGGAAAGGCCCTAGGAATGCCTGATGGTGTTTTGATTAATGGCAAGGGACCGTATAGATACAATGATACTCTTGTTCCTGCTGGCATTGATCATGAAACAATAAATGTTCAGCCTGGTAAGTTCATTTATCATATTTGTTTTCTTTGTTCCATTCTTTATTTGTATGTGTAGTCAATTTTTACACATTGATCATGTTTTCCTGTTAAGCCTTACAAAGTATGCATTGTTATTCAATATCTTAAATCCAACACTACTTGTTATTAAGATCTCTAAAGAGAAGCAATTAATTTTAAAAAATCTGCCAACATATAGCATATCCGAAAATTACTGTCTGTGATGACCCTGGACGTGGTGATAAAATTAAACTTATGGCTGAATTTACCATTACAGTTGTGTAAGATTCAGCTTAATGTAGGAACTATTGTTTAATGTTATGTAAGCTTAAGGTTAATGTATGTTCAACGTAATGTATTTACTCTCTGCCTGTTTGGCTTATTGTAGAAACCCTAGTTTTTTTGGTAGTTACTATTCTCATGCTGGCTTCTGAATAACAATCCAGGTAAAACCTATCGAGTTCGTGTTCACAACGTTGGAACTTCAACTGCCTTGAACTTTCGTATTCAGGGGCACAATTTGCTTCTTGTTGAGACAGAGGGCTTTTATACATCTCAGCAAAACTTTTCCAACATGGACATCCACGTTGGTCAGTCTTACACATTCCTTGTTACCATGGACCAAAATGCAACCAGTGACTACTACGTGGTTGCGAGTGCGAGGTTTGTGAACCAGACTGTCTGGGAGAGAGTCACCGGAGTTGCTGTTCTGCATTACTCCAACTCCAAAGGAGCAGCAGCTGGTCCTCTTCCAGATGCTCCAAATGATGAATATGATCCTATCTCATCTTCAATGAATCAAGCCAGGTCTATTAGGTATGTAATTTACATGTCTGTAATTAATACACATGCTTATTATGAATGTAATAATTCATTTCCTTCGCGTCTTAACGGTTTCTTTTCTCATGCTTTAACCAGGTTAAATACCTCTGCAAGTGGAGCTCGTCCCAACCCACAGGGCTCTTTCCGTTACGGCCAGATTAACGTGACCGACACTTACATATTGAGAACTCAGCCATTAGTTACCATTGATGGAAAGCTTCGCTCTACATACAATGGAATTTCTTATGCCAACCCCAGTACTCCCCTCAGACTAGCTGATGATTTCAAGTTGAAGGGTGTCTACAAGCTCGACTTTCCTAGTCAGCCTATGGACAGACCAGCCAAGCTCGACCATTCGATTATCAATGCAACATACAAGGGATTCATTGAAATTGTGTTGCAGAACAATGACACCATTCCACACAGCTTTCACTTGGATGGTTATTCCTTCTTTGTGGCTGGGTATGGCTCTGGTAACTGGACCGAAGACAGCAGGAATTCATACAATAAGTGGGATGCGATATCTCGTTCCACTGTTCAGGTCAGTCATCTGCTTTGTTCTCTGACTCACTCCTCTGATGTTTATACAAAAGTATGGAGTTTAACATGTTTATCATCAGGTGTTCTCTGGTGGATGGACAGCTGTATTAGTTTCATTGGACAACGAGGGTGTGTGGAACCTGAGATCGGAGAACTTGGACAGGTGGTACCTCGGGGAAGAAACGTACATGAAAATCGTGAACCCTGAAAATGTTGGTAACAAGACAGAACTTCCAAGGCCGGATAATGCTCGCTACTGTGGAGAACTTGCTCATCTTCAAAAGTACTAAACTGATCCTCCATCCTGTTTTTATTTTCTTTGTTTCTTTTTTCCTAAATGTTTGTTTGGTCAAATGTTACAGGGATCCGAAATCTTCTGCTGCTAGCATCCGCTGGAGCTCGAAGATATATGCGGTGCTGGTGCTGACTCTGCCTGCTCTCATTTCCTTCGTGTTGTGTTAGGATGTTATGATGAATATGTATAATTATGGCGGTGGCGGAGTTTGTTGAATAGGTTGGGAGACTCATTGGGTGTTTGGATGGATAGATTATTGGGATGTAGTAAGAGCTTTTGTTGTCTGTCTGCACTCTGCATAGCAAATTGTGGAAAAAGGCACTGTTTTGCTTCAACAGCTTAACTGAGAACTGTTGATTTTGGCCATTTTGGTATACAAAAGCTTTAGCTGGTCTCAGTATCAATCTAAATTTTGGTAATGCATAATTGCCTTAAATCATGTCAAATTTTGAAGCATTTTCTATTTGATAACTGTGCTTTTTATTTAAACTTATCTTTAGTGGATAATCTGAAGATTAGATGCTGAAGCGTGGGAGCCTTGTCTAACATGACATCTAATACAGTGTTTTTTAATAACTTTAATTAACCTTTTCGTAAGACCGTCTAAGTCTTGTTTGTTTGTCGGCGTGTCTCCATTACGGCATCATCAGTAATGTTTGTTTATCAGCAATGATGCTAGCTTGGACTGCACACAACAACGACATTAATTAAAGAAAAACAAAACATTGTTAATCATGGGATGGATCACACCTTGATCCCATGCGCGTATGATCGATCGACTTTCTTTATCGGATTCTAAATTCCGTCAATCAGCGCCACTACATTTGCATCCTCATCCTCTGCAACATTCCTTCACATGATCATAAGTTCATCTCCACCATTATAAATTTATGCACATTCTTCAGTTTCTTCTGATCAGTTAAAAATATTCCCCACAGTAATTCTCTTCTTCTAATTTGGGGTCTTTTCTTGATGCTGATCAGGTATTGTTGCTTCTCTTTAGCTTCCGGGCATCGATATACCGGAAGAATATCATATATGTAGATTGGAGCTATTTATAGAAAGTTTTCCCCTCTGGTAACATGTATATATATAGCAGCTGGCTCTCATTGTTGATACTGTCATGGAAATGCAGCATGATCTTTGGCCAGGTTTAGTTCAGCTTAAATTCATCTCATGACTTCAGTTCAGCAGAATAAAGTTCAGTATAATAGGTAAGCAAATGAAAGTATATATTCTTTTTAGTTATCTATTAGCACAAAGAAATTTCCCTTTCCTTTTATTTATTTTTATTTCATTCTTCCTCCACCCAAACTGATGCAATGTGCTTGTTTCTCTTCTAGCACATCATGTAAACTGCAATGATGCGTGGATTCGAAATTGTGAAAGCGCGTATATAACACAGACGCGGCTGAGATGATGATTACATTTTGCTTGAGAGAGAAGATGGTAAAAGGGAAGATTTTGCTTGAAGCAATTTCAGGCTTTCAGCTCCACACATATATGTTTGAAACAGTACAGATCATACCAATCAAGCTGCCTAGTCTTCCAAGTAACGTTGTCTGCTAGCTGCTGGACCATATAATGAATCTAAACATGATATTGTTTCTCCTTCTTTAAGCAATCTTCTTCATCAATATTTAGAATGGGAAAAGTAATGAATATGCAAGCTTAAATTCTAAACTTAATTCCCAATTTTGGGATGGAAATAGTATATATATATATATAAAGTACTTCAGTAAAAAAATAAATGAAAAGTAATACATTATTGTTCTATATAGTTCTATTATACATAGAATCAATAGAAGGCAAAGCTGCAGCCTGCAAGTTCCAAATGATGCAGCAATGGCCAGCTAGCAGAGGAAATTACCATCTAACAGTTAAGGTTATAACGCTCGAACATAGTATTAGTTTTATTATGTACAATACATGATCTGGGATATATATGTAATGAATCTGTCCTCGATTGTTCCCGCAACATTAGTATAACATCCTAAAAAACAACATATATACCATGTACCGCGAGCAATTTGAGGCCATTACTCTCTACTCCCAGTCTTGCTTGTCCAATTGTTTGACCATGAAGCTGGAATCATCAGAAGTTGAAGCAGTAGCAGCAAAGTTGTTTGTAGAGTTTGAAACTTGATCATCCTGGCTCATGAGTTGAGATGCCACGAATTTGTCGAGCACGCGCCAATCTGTTGCTACCTGATCTTGCTGATCATTGTTCGAATTGTTGTCAAAAACTGAATGCATATTGATCTGTTGTTCTTGAGGCTGATGGAAATGGCTGTTGATGCCAAATGCAGACAAGTTAGAGTTGCTGGAGTTGGAAATGATGTTGGGGTTCTCAAGAAGGGGGAGTTGCAGAAAGTGGTTTTGCTGTGGCATGTTTTGGTACTGCAAATTCATGATCATCATCTCCTTCTTGCATAGGTATGGATATTGGCCATTCATGCTTGATTGAGAGCTCTGCTTGGGAGATTCCATGTCAGGCATGAATGAGACATGTTCATCATACCAAATCGGCGATTCGTCACTCATCACTCTCCTCATTGTGGTGGCCAGTCTCTTCTTGAACACTCTGCACACAACCCACCCTTCTTCCTGCTTCAAATTTCAAGAATATTAGTTTACCAGTAACCCCTAAATAAAATCCATTTTGACTGAGCCATCCTGTCAAATATTATATGCCACATATTTTCATTTTGACCCTGCAAATTACTATTTCAGTTCAAAGGGTGAAACTATATATCTATTTATTCTCAACAAAAGTGTAGTCCAGTATTTTACTTGTGCAGTTCAAAATATCGTATTATCATATATGAAAATGTAATGAGTTTTGTGAGTTTTGGAAAATTTTACCATCTTACAAGAAAACCATGTTGTCATTTTAATGATATTTTAGATAACAATATGAGTAAAACAAGATCGAGCATAAGAAGACAAACATTTGAAAAATCAAATAATGAGTAAATATATGAACTTGCCTGAGGGGTGCCATTCTCATCAGTTTCGAGGCGGTATTCGTGCATGATCCAGTCTGACTTTTGACCGTTGGGAGCCCGGCCCTTGTAGAACACCAAGGTTTTCCTCATGCCGATCAGCTCATGCTTGGAGTAAATTGACTTATCTCTCCCTGTGGCTTTCCAGAATCCAGCTGCGGTTGCCCTATTAGTCCTGGTTCCTGTGGGGTACTTCTTGTCTTTGTGGCTGAAAAAGTACCAGTCGCTCTGCTCTTCTGTGCCTATTCTGCAGATTTCTATAAAAGGAAACATTTAATTAAAATGCCTTTCTTAATAACATGATATAGCTGCAGATATATAATGATATACCTTGAAGATCCCAGGGCTCGATTTTGTAGAGATCGACGTCTTTAATGACATCTAGGTCGATTCTTCGAGAGGTGATCTTCTTCCTCAGGTAATAATCGACCAGTTCTTCATCAGTTGGGTGAAATCGAAAGCCGGGAGGAACGTGTGAAAATGTTTCCATAATTAGCTGATTACTGTAATGCAAATTAGCAAATGTGTATTCATGAGCACAAACAGAAGAAAGCACTGATAAACAATCATTTATAGCCATTAAATGTGATCCATGATTCATTAACCTCCTCACACTGTGGGTAATCATCAACATAAGTGTAATCAAAACAATCATGTACTAGAGACAAATGCTGTTATTATTTCGACTATTAACCCATATGCCCATGCGTGTGTTATGACTAACAGTTTTTTTTACCAGCTGGCCATCACTTTAATTTCACCTGGTCAGAGATTAGTGAACAAAAAATTGCCTTTTTCATTGACTATTTTGCAAGTGAAAATAAGTAATGACAAGTTTTTGGTTGAATTTTTGCTTCTTTTACAGCACATTTATCTTATAATCAACCGCCATTTACTAAATATATTAGCTTTACAAGTTTAAAACTAGATTGATACAACAAACTTCTGATATTTATCAGCTGTTTTTGAAACATACATATGTTGCATAAAATATATGATTAATTTCTTGAAATAAGAAAAAAATAGTTTGTTAAATTTATAATTAATGATTGTAAAATTTTATTATAAGCCTGAAACAAAGCTAATAAATAATGGTAAAAAAAATTTAAAAATTCAAACTCAATATTCTAAATTTGTAAATACATGTGAAATAACTCTTTGATTTCCTGCCTCTACTCTCAAAGCATAAATTAATGAAGTGTTTTTTAGGGAAATAGAGCTTTTCTAATTTCAAATGTTATTAGAATCATCTTGAAATGAGTAATAATGAACATGAGCATGCATGTCATCATGATGAAGGACTAAACAGAGTGAACAATATGATTAATTCTTTTGACAAATACGTATAGAATCGATACATATATAGCTGCTAATTAAATTTATCCAGTACACATGACTAGCTACAAGAGGGGAATGAATCAAATAACGTACACCCTGTTGTAAGCAACGTTTCATTTCTCATAATTACAGTCATTTTAAAAACATGAGTTTCGTTAATAAATTAAACTCTAGCCGATCTAAAACTCACTCAGACATCTACAACAATATGGATGATGCATATATAATTGGAAACTTCTAAGAATTCAATGGACATGATTGATTATCAAATGAAAAGCTTTTTAGCAGAACATGATAAATACAATCTAGCAAATGAAAAAACACATAATTATTTTCCAAAATTCCAACACGATCGGTAGTGATGATGATGATCTAGTAAGTTCTGCATATCATTCCCTCTCAATATATATATATATATATATATATATATATATATATATATATATATATATATATATATATATATATATATATATATATATATATGGCACGCAAATAAATGGGTAATATTAAGAAATGAAGCAAGAGAAGAGATCAATCACCTTCAGAAAGTATAACAGATAGATCTAGATCGATGTGTCTCCGGCTCCAAAACAAGACTTGCCGGCGCGTGAACTTACAATCATAGGATTCTATGGCAGCTGGGGATTCAGATCGATCTGGGATCCCGAGAGGATGTAGCAGAGGTGGGAAGTGGGAGGGAGAACGAAGAGGATGGATATATATAGAGAGAGAGAAGCAAAGTGAAACCCTAATGATGGATCAGGAAGGATAATGTAAGTATTTAGTCACTAGTCACATTCATCTCTTTAAAAGAATATGCAGAATTGTTGGGAAAGGCCCGAAAAGTGGCGCAGTTTAATATATACGGCAACAGAGAAATATAGCAGTGCCTGTCTGGGGTGCTGCCACCTCCACCACCACCCGCCACTGACACTGACACTGACCTTTTCTTTTCCTTAATTCACCCATCTAATTAATTACCCTCCTTATTTATTTAATTGCAGTAATTACTTTATTTTGTATGATTAATATTTGGCACGGAATTAAATGGTAGTAACATTGGATCGAGTTGACTTGTGTTGCAAGCTACTGATTGCAGAGGTCCGATCCGAGGAGGAACAGAGAGACGATCTTTACGGGGTTTTGTGCTTTGGGGGGTCCCACAAATGTTACAGAGAGATCGATCGATCGCTTTTTACTGGTCCGGAATCAGAACATGGGACGCATATCAAAGCTGTGGCCTGGTGGTGGTGAACTTTCATGTTCATAGCAAAACAAGATCGAGTGTGACATCTTATTCATTGCTATTAACATCCATAACAAAAGCATTCTTAAGATGAAAAATTTTAGAATTTCATTTTATAATATGTGGATGCATTGAGGAAGAGGTCGATAGCTAGCTAGTCACAAATATTGATAAAAAATGATGCACATTTTGACATTCAACGTTGATTTGTTTTAAGAGTATACCAATTCTCAATTCAATTGGTTTTAAATGCTTAATAGGTAAAATATCATACTTGAAAGTGAGAAAATCAACATATACAGGTATTGATCAGACTTCGAAAGTGAGAAGATCAACCACTGAATGATCAAGCATAATAGGTAAAACATCATATTTCAAAAGTAAGAAGATCAACCACCGAATGATCATGCATAATATGTAAAATATCAGATTTTAAAAGTGAAAAGATAAAAAAAAAAAAAAAAAACAGGTCAAGCATAGAATTGAGAAAATTAACGTTTATCTATTGGCACCCTCTTAATAGTAATATTATATCCTAAGACGATTTTAACCGCCCTAGCTACTCAATCCATGACTTTTGATTGTCTTTGTAGATAACTATTTAAACCACTATAAAAAAAACTACTAATTTGAATTAGTGAACACCAAATAGTAATGAGTTAATTGAAAAGTAAGGGTGGTGTGAAGTAAGTGGAAAGTTAATGATGGTAATTATTTTTGTCTTATCTAAATGAATTCGATCAAGTAGTAGTTTGTTAACTGTCTTAATAATTGCAACCATGATGATCCCATTCAAATTTCTAGTTGTTACTGACCATCACATTAATTACTGATTTATTTTCAGGGTTTCCATCGGATTAATTTGGAGAACTCAAAATTAATCCGCCTGATTCTATAATTACCACACTGTTGCTTGTGTCTCCATGTTTTTGCTTACGACCATATTATGTCATTCTTTGCTTGGCGGACAGCTTAATATTGAGAGCAAGCTGATATTAAGGTTTAAATTTGTATTTAATAAGTTTTTTTTTGTTACTTAGAGCTTAGATTAGGAAGTAGGAAATTCTTAAGCTCTAAGGAATCTGTAAAATAGTATTGTCGTTCTCATAAATACAACAATAATCATCATGAATTATAAAGATAGAATGGAGTCATTAATAGAAGACATGAACAATAGAAGGCTTTTATTTATTTATTTTATTTTCCACAAACATTTGTATGGGTAGTCTCCAAGTCATATTAATAAAGAATTCATGGGTAGATGAACATTTTCCTCTTAATTTTATAAATTTATGTTGTTTTTTTTAATAATCTCTTTGATTATATATGGTAATCGATGTTTATTTCAATACAGTAAAAAGTATGAAAAATAATCTAATTGTAAGATATTTTATCTAAATTTATGAAATTAATGATAAAAATAATTATAATTTCACCAGTCTCATGTGAAATCAGTCTCACTAGGGACAAATGTTGTGCACCCACACATACTTGGTCAAGTAGTTAAGTGTCTGGTTACTTGTTCCATAGGTTAAGAGTTTAAATTATGGTAATTGCATGTGTGGCACAAGGAAGTCACCACCAGGTAACTAACACCCTTCGATGGCGTGATTAACTTCCTCATCAACCCGTGAGCGAGGGATATTGCATTTTGCTTCATATGGACATATATTGATCTTCTCACTTTTAAGTTTGATCTTTTACATAATAAACATAATCATTTAGTGTATTATTACTGATCTTCTCACTTTTCATGTTTGACATGACTAATCTTTCATATATTAAGTATAATTATTCAGTAACATCATTGAAAGACATATCTCTTGAGTATTTGTATACAAACAAATATATTTGTATCACATGGATCATTAATTTGAATTTGAATTTGACATTTTAGATGGGCGTGATGGGCTTTTAGTGGAGAAGGGAGCATGAGGCCAACGTCTAGCTCGTGAAGAACACACTTCCTAAGCACCACCGACTGCAATCATTATTAATATTTTACCAATAATTTAAAAATTAGCTAGCTAGCTAACTACTCGTTTTAGGGTTAATTATATCTAATCCATGTTAGTAATCTAAAATCATTTCACTTTTTAATGGTACTGGAAAAGGGGAATTATTTATGGGGTGTCTCAACTTTTTTACCATTTGGTGAAATTAATAATGCCTTTTCAAGTTTGGAGGGCCAGGTAACCGCACGCACGGGTTGGCCAACATTAATTGGACTAATTCTCCTATTTCTTCTCTCAAATCTATCTTTTTTCTCTTTTTTATTTCGTCAAAATCTCTCTTTAGAAAATTCATCCTTACGTTTGTTGCTTCTTATTTTTGTTTGTGTTTAACCTGTCGTTTCATGCATGAGTGCATGACTATATTTCAAATTCGTAATATGGAGTTTCTGAACTGAAAATATTTATTTTTTATCAAAGGTGGAGCTTGAAAATAAATTTAAGTGCCCTTTGGTAAAATAATAATAATAATAACAATAAATTATCGTTTCCTAAAATTGTGCAATTGAGATGAAGAGTGATGTGAAGTGTTAGAAACCGAACCCTAAAACGAGTGACTAGTGGCCGGAGTGGGAATGTGGGTAAGGTGGTCGGTCGGAAAAGGGACAGAAAAAGAATATTCAGGGCAGTTTTAGAAATGGAAAGAGAGTCTTCTGCTTGGCGGCTCGACGGTCCGGCGTGTTCCAGCTGCCATCATTAAAGCCTAAAGCTCGCCCAGTTTGGTACGGGTTGGAGGAGCTCCGATTCCACGTGCTTATTTACGTACGTGTCATTTTTAGCTTTTCACCTTCGTATTAGTTTTAATTCTTCTCAAACACTTTTAAAATTTCTTCTTAATACATGTAAACATGCATGGTACAAATATCATCTGTGTCCTGTAACTAACGATATCATTTCATCGATCGATCGTTTTGAGTTTAAAACACCTGAACAATTAGTATTCCTTTAGTTAAACACAATAGAAGTTGCGGTGTTACGGATGTCCTTTTGGTAGAAGACACAACGTTAATGGCGGAGGAATTGGGAGCTGCAGAAGTATCAGTCATTGAAGATGCACTGGAACTCATACAGATGGTTCGGAAAGAACCAGATTATGATGTTGTCATATCGAATTTAATTAAAAGTATAAATGATAAGCTCACAGAATGTGGTTTTATAGACCCTTCTGGACATCGAGAGATAAAAATTAATGAGCTCATTCGTTAGCTAGTCATTCGAAAATGAGCTCTTAGGAAACCACTGTATGTATGAGTACTTTGAAATGATATAAAATTTTCGTTTTCAAAAATAATCAACAACAAAATTAATATTTTGAAATTTTAAATTGTAATTTACACCGACTATACATTATTTTTATATTAGATTTAATTCTAAACTATTTAAAACTAAACATTTTAAATTCAACCATTTTCTATGTTAATTAACCATTTCAATTTATATCCTAATTTCATTCCTATACTTAACTTGTATAAAATGATTAAATAATGGGAAGGAAATATCCCAAAAAGGCTAGAAAACTGGGCCTTGGTAGAGAAGCGCGGTCCAATACCTGGGACTGGGATAGAGATAGGGTCCCGTCGGCGTATGATGTAAGCGATGGACTTTTTGGTTAGCATTTGGTAGATTTTAGCTATCATCACCCGTATCTTACATCATTACCTTCCCGCCCTTATTTGGCGACGTGGCGAAGCATCGTTGGCTGGCTTCCCCAGCAACCAATGTCCTTGCGGCATCTCCAATGCTTCTGTGGGCCCAACAGTGTTCTATAATCACGCCCCCCTTCTTATGTGGGACCCCCTCGTTAACCAGGTCTATCGCGCGTCGCTGTTTCACTCCCTGCTCTTCTGCTTGCTTCTCCCACAAATGCAACGATAGAGAAATATCTCAAGACGCAAATGATCATTAGAATATATTCTAAATTAGGGTAGATGAAACAAGGCAAAACCGTGAATAGTTAGACAAGAACTTGGTTAAGTTCGAATTAGACGAACGAACCAAACTCGAGTTTATTCGAACGATACTAAATTTATTCGATTTAACAAGACGAGTTTATCTAACCGCGGACAACTGAGCACAATTTTGAATTTACTTGATTTAACTAGTTGAGCGTGATTTTATCATAGATAAACGAACTTGATCTTGACCTGATTTTTTTTATATTCCAACGAGGTTATTACGAATATGTTTTTTTTTTTTTTTTTTTGGTGTTTGAGCTTGATAAGTTTAAAGTTTGGCTCGGATCGTTTACGCCCAAATCTTAATAATGCAATAAAGGTTTATTAGATTTTATGAGAAAATATTAAAATAAAGTTTATGTTATGTCCAACTTAGTTAATTGATTATGTAGAATTTGGCAAAGAAAGATCACTTTTGTTTCAAAAGGAGGAGGGGAGTGAGGATGAAGGTGGTGACCTCTGGAAGGGGCACTTTGTCTAGAGGGACAAGGAAGAAAGGTATAGAGAAATACTTTAAGTTGGCAAGTCCATTATACCTGTAAATTGCAATGAGTATGTTATATGTGTTAGAATGCAATACTGAATGGCTGAATTGCTCATCTGAGCTTTCTGTATTCATTCATATAAATAGAGGTCTGTACAACTAGATTACCTAATATAACAGATAATTACAGAAAGAATATATTCTAAATATGCTAACTAATATTCAGTAAATATTCTATTTACTAACACTCCCCCTTAGTCGAAACAGGAGCAGAGCGAATGCAAAGACTAGAACGAAAATCTAGAAACAAAGGTGATGGAAGTCCCTTGGTAAAGATGTCAGCATACTGATGAGCCGATGGAACATGAAGAACACGAACCTGTCCGAGAGCCACCTTCTCGCGAACAAAGTGAATATCAATCTCCACATGCTTAGTACGTTGATGGTGTACCGGATTAGACGAAAGGTACACGGCAGAGATGTTGTCACAGTAGACCAAAGTAGCCCGCTGAAGAGGAACACGCAATTCACAAAGTAAGTTGCGCAACCAGCACGTCTCAGCTACAGCATTAGCAACTCCTCGATATTCAGCCTCGGGACTCGATCTGGAGATAGTGGGTTGGCGCTTGGAAGACCATGAAACGAGATTGTCACCAAAGTACACACAATAACCAGAAGTAGACCGACGAGTGTCTGGACAGCCAGCCCAATCCGCATCTGAGTAAGCAGTGAGGGCTGAGGTAGAGGATGCCTGAAGATGAAGACCAAGAGCAAGAGTACCCTGGATGTACCGGATAATCCGCTTGAGAGCCTGAAAGTGTGGTTCTCTAGGGTCATGCATAAAAAGACAAATTTGCTGCACGGCATAGGCAATGTCCGGCCTCGTGAAGGTGAGGTACTGAAGAGCACCGGCAAGACTGCGGTAAACTGAAGGATCAGCTAGAGGGAGCCCAACATCAGCAGCAAGTTTTGACTTGGTGTCCACAGGTGTAGTAGCAGGCTTGCACGAAGTCATCTTGGCGCGATCAATGATATCCCTGGCATACTTCTGTTGAGACAAGAAAAGGCCTGACTCGGATCGAGTCACAGAAACACCAAGAAAGTAACTCAGAGGGCCGAGATCCGTTATAGCAAACTCAGCACCAAGCAATGCTGTGAGGCGGTGAAGCAGGGCATCAGAAGAGGCGGTGAGAATGATGTCATCAACATATAAGAGTAAGTATGCTGTCTCATTCCGGAAGGTGTATATGAAGAGCGAGTGATCGCTCTTACTGCCACGGAAACCAATCCTGGAAAGATAAGTAGCAAAACGGTGGTACCAAGCTCGGGGTGCCTGCTTTAGCCCGTAGAGAGACTTGCGCAGAAGACAAACCTGGCCTGGATAACGCTGGTCCGAAAAACCAGGAGCCTGATGCATATAAACGGTCTCATGCAAATCCCCATGTAAGAAAGCGTTCTTCACGTCGAACTGGTGAATAGGCCACGACCGAGAGACGGCGATGCTGAGAATGAGCCGAATGGTAGCCGGTTTAACCACGGGACTAAACGTCTCATCACAATCCACTCCGACCTGTTGAGACTTACCGTTAACCACCAGACGGGCTTTGTACCTCTCAAGTGTGCCATCAGACCTGTACTTATGCTTAAATAGCCACATGCAGCGAACAATATTAGCACCAGCCGGCCTCGGAACCAAGTCCCAAGTACCATTTTTAATAAGAGCATTAAACTCATCATTCATGGCGGCACGCCAATGGGGGTCCTGCAGGGCTTGTAGCGGAGATTTAGGAAGAGGGGAGACTTGAGTAGAAGAGGCCAAGAGGTTGTAGCGAGGATTAGGTTTGGAAATGCCAGCCTTAAGGCGTGTCTTCATTGGGTGACGAGGAGGTGGAGGGGGAGGAGGTGGAGGAGGTGAGTGGGTAGTCGGACTGAAAGTCGGACACTAGATTTTTAACAATGTCGGGAGTATGTAAAACATTCTTTAGCTGATAAGATGGGCATGTGGGTAAAATTGCAGAACCGTGACCAATGACAGGAATATTATTTCCATTACCAACATAAATGGGAGCTAAATTACTCGAATTAAAATAGGTACGAAGGGTACCTGGATTTGCAGTGAGGTGAGAAGATGCTCCGGTGTCCATGTACCAATTGTCGGAAGGTGTTTGCAGCGAAGTCGTGCTGAAAGCCGGAGAAAATGCTGGTGGACTGGGCTGTTGTGGCCCAAAACTCTGCTGCTGGAGGGGCCCAAAATGCTGATAAGTTGGCCCAAGAATCGGCTGGCCCAGATGAGACCCAATTAGGGCCTGACCCGCGAAGTACCCAGGACCCGCGGCCTGACCCGCAAAGTACCCAGGACTCGCGGGCTGAAACGGCCCAAGGCCCAGCTGCTGGCCTGAAAGAAGTCCAGATCCCTGCGCCTGTGGAGTCTGCTGCGCCGCCGACGGGAAGATCTGACCGCCCGATGATGCCGCGGCAGTAGGGTAAGCGCACGGCGGTGGGGCCCATCCACTCGGCCAAGATGCCCCCGGCGCCGTTGGGAACCAGGCCGCCGGTTGCATTGGTCGCGGACCTGAGTTGAAAGCTCCGGATGGCAGCCGATTTGTGCTGTTTTGGCCGGAATTTCGACGGCCGCGCGATCGATTTCGACGAGCCGAGTTGTGCTCGGCACCAGTGGACGGTCGCGGAGTAGTGGCTGCAATCATGACATGGTTCTCCTCCATGTGGCGGCCCCGGCGAGATTCCTCCCGGGTGAGCATGCTCCGGGCGACGGAAAACGAAGGGAGAGGCGACATCTGACTGATGATGCTGCCAACAGTGTCGTATGATGAAGACAATCCGTTGATAAGTTGCAGAACAAGGCGTTGTTCGCTAACTGGGGCCTCGACATCTCCAAGCTGATTTGCCAGTGATTTCAGAAATTGGCAATACGCTGAGACGGAGGGAAAAGAATCTAAACGAGCATTGATGAAACGACTTTCGAGATCGGCTGCTCGAGCGGTGCTGTTGTCGTGGAAAATACCCTTGACACGAAGCCAGGCAGCACGCGCAGATGATCCGACTTGGATGACGGTGAGGAGAAGATCCTCGCTGAGGGTACCGTAAATCCAGCTGAGAACTATGGCATCAAGCTGGTTCCAAGTGTCTTCAGAAACATCAGAAGGTCGAGGTGAGCCGTCAATGTGATGAAGCACGCTGTGTGCGCGAGCAGTAATTTGGAAAAGTTCAGCCCATGTGTGGTATTGGACCTTATGGAGATCAAGAATAAGGGGAATTTGATTTCGGATGTTGGTGACAGATTGCGCGGAATGGAAGCTTTGTTTTGGTGGTGGTGGTGGTGGTGGTGGTGGTGGAGTCTGATCACCGGTGGGAGTAGTAGCCGAGGCCATAGGATCAAAAAGAGAAAAAGATACAAAAAAATTGATTAAGGCTGTGATACCATGTTAGAATGCAATACTGAATGGCTGAATTGCTCATCTGAGCTTTCTGTATTCATTCATATAAATAGAGGTCTGTACAACTAGATTACCTAATATAACAGATAATTACAGAAAGAATATATTCTAAATATGCTAACTAATATTCAGTAAATATTCTATTTACTAACAATATGTAAGCCAGTGTGTAGCCACTGAAAATACAAGGTATGAATACATTGTACACACACCATATCTCATCATTTTGTACGTAGGATACGATCCATGTATGAGAAGCCTGTTTCTTACCATTCTTTCTACTGAATATACCGTTCATAATTACGCAGGGGAGTAAATATTAAAATTAGTAAAATATTATCCACTCTCAAAATCTGAAATATTATTCGAATCAAACCAATATGAAACCAATTTTTTGACCAAACCAAACTCCAAAATATGTACTCTATACTTGAAACTAAAACTACCCGAACTTGAACTAACCCAAAATAGCATAGAGCTAAATTAGAGTCATTAGCATAGAGCTTATGATAGGACTGTCTTATAGGAGAATTTCTCAAAAATTTAAAAGGTGTGATGGACCAAATAAGTAAATAAAACATATAAATACATATTATAATCATTTTATAATCCATACTATTTGTTTTATAAAAACTATTGTAATTGTAACAATACAACCTGATATTTAGAAATTTAAAAGAAACTTTATGAAATTATCTCAAATTAGCCAAGATGCTTTAACTCAGTTAATATTATTGCGGAGGATTTTTGTATGTAAACGAATGTACTTATTGTGCGATATTCTCAGGTTTCTAGAAATTAAAAGGACAATTCCACCTAATAAAAGATTGATGATAAATCATGTAATATCACATAAATGATTGCATTATGGTTCGAAAGTCCTCTTCACAATCATACAATTACAATTATAGCTCATATCAAACCTGCTGAATCATATTAAATGGGAGCAAATGAACAAAGGAAAAAGTGCTACATTGGGATCACATCAATTATTTATCACGTAATAAACTCTCCTAATTATTTTTTTTCGAAAATAAATTGTACATATGACAAATAATCCGTTAAATCAAAATTCAAAGTAAAGTTAAATTTCAATCTACCATAAAATAAAAATCATCAAAACTCCTCCTCCTCCCGATTCGAACACCTCACATATTTCCCATTTTCCGTCGTTGTTCGTTAATTTTCTTATTACTTTTGAAAAACCTGTCAATATAGTTTGAGAGAATTTTATAAGGACTCCCAACTTTTGCAAAACTGTCAATTTGATTCTATGTCGAATTTTAATGTAAAAAAAATCCACTAACCTTTCATTTTTGCTTCGTTTAGACGGTTTAACCCCCTTATGCCTAACTGGGCCGGATTCAAGCCTACTCGTTGCACTTTTTAAAAAATTAAATTAAACCTAAAATTACTGTCATACCCCCAACATTTAACTGTTTTTAATGATTCAACCGCCCAGTTAGGCATAGGGGTCCAAACGAAGCAAAAACAAAAGGTTAGGAGGTCTTTTTTATATTCAAATTCAATAAGGGGTCAAACTGACAGTTTTGCAGAGGTCGTGGTGTTGGGCTAACATCTAACCCAAAATAGCAAAGTAATACTAGAATGCTGCTCATATGTTGTGACCTTGGTTGCTGGAAAACTTCTTGTAATTGCGTCAAGTTACTTCGTAGCGGATTGGTCCCAATATATAACTCCGTTTGTGAGGCTTCATCAATCTTCAGCTCACCAATTCGACTCAAACTCAAACTCAAACTCTATATCTTACCACCAGAAATGCGTAGAGTATAAGAGTTCTAAGCACACAGTCCCACTCTGAAGATAGTGCAGAAAATATTCTATGTAACAACTTCAAATCTTCTGCAATCTTCATTCAAATGATTCCTCGTTGGACGCAAACTCTGACCGTATTTCGGCTGCGGAAACTGAAGTCTTTGTCAAAATAATAACTCTCATGAAATGGACGAAGTCAACCTTTCCTGAAATGGTGCAGCTTCAACTTTCCTATGTGATTGTGTTATAACATGATATTACAGTCAAACTGCCAAATTCAAATACTGATGTTATAACATGCACTTTCTACAATACTTCCAATCAAACCGTGGTTCTTAGAACTTTGAATACATATTATTTATATAAAAAAGCTAGATGAAAGGAAAAATTAGCATACACTACTAGAAGACCCCCTATAGGCACCGATTTTTTACCCCCAAGCAGCGGTTTTTAGGCCAAATTTTGACCGGTGCGTATGTATAGAGGTGTTAGATTTGGACTTTTCTTAGCTACGGTTTTTGTAGCGCTGCTATTTTAATCCCGACAAGCAGCGGTTTTTGTACTGCTGCTTTAAAACGTTACTAGATTTCTCTAGCAGCGGTAAAATATAGCACCGCCTGAATTTCGCCAACCACTGCTAGATTAGTAACAATTCAGTCCCCATAACTTTCTCATTTGCAAATTGACTATCAAAACTTTTATATTTACGAAAAAAATCCAATACTTTTATATATAACAAATCGAACTACAAAGTTTTTTTTACTTACAATTTTATTCTAAAAGGCCTATACTATCTAATTTTTACAACAACAAAAATTCACACTAAAAGTTCTATATTTGCCTTAGCAAATCCACAAAATTCATCTCGAAATCTCATTTAAAAAAAAAAGTATTTATCTTGAAACCCTCCTACTTCATCATTGTCACCAAAAATTGCTTCTATCTCTCTTCTTGTCCACATCAAGTACGACATCTAGTGATTCCAAAACCTACAAAGTCAGTCAGACATTTCATCAAACACCTAGTCTCCACATTGCTCACGTATACGTAAAACCCACCAAATCATGAATTGGGTCGCTCCCAAAAACGACATGAGAGCACATAGAAGCGAGAAAAACAACAATGGTATAGGTTGCGGAGAGGACGATTTGAACCTGCATCACAAAGAATTGGAACCTGCAGTGGAAGTTGTGAGGGATTTTGAGAGAGAAAGGGATGAAGATAGATGTACTTTGAGAAAAAGGATAATTATTTTAAGGTGAGATTTAATTGATAAAAAGATTGACAATTTACTTATTTGACAATTATTTTAAGGTGAGATTTAATTGATAAAAGAGATTAATGAGTGCACTTGTTAAAGATTCTATAGTTATTTGTGCAAAAGTTATTTTAGTACTGATTTACTACATATAATGTTACCATAAATACACTAATTATGCCATAATAGTTGAAGATATCGACGGATACTTTAATTACCATAAATACACTAATTATTCATTTTTATAAATTCTTTCTAACAACTAAAAACAAACTATGTGAAAAATTCGTATGAGATTGGTCTCTTGGTTTGTTTAATGGATAAGTAAACACAAATTTTCATTTTTTTTAAGAAAAAAAATTTGTTTAAAATAATAGAACAATATGAATGAGAGTTCAACGATTTTTGCAAATACAAATTTGTGGTCTTAAATTTGGCTGTTTTGACTCTTCTCATTTTCAATAAAAGTAACATGGCATACTTAATTTTTTTAAATAATCACAAAATAGTATACTCATGATCGTATTTCATAATTTCCATATACAAATTATCTATTTTATGGGATGCGGGATTTAAAGTTAAAATAAATTTCAAATTTGATTGGTAAAACATAAAATGAAAATAGTTTCATAACAACTTAACATATTCATAAAAAAATTGACATTAATATCAGAATTTGACATTAATTAGTCAAAAATACAATACTCAATTTTCATTAAAAATATTTATATTTATATTATTTTAATTATTATATATTTGATATATTAATCATTTAATATTTAATAATCGTCTTTCATGAATCAATCAGCGGTAAATAATTCCACACACCGAAAGGAAATTTAGTTTTTAATTAAATAAACTGAAAGAAAATTTAGTTTTATTATTTCACACTAAGCAGCGGTAAAATATTCTGTTGTGTTGACCGTTGCTACATTTTTGTTTCAGAATGTAAAAAATATCTTAGCAGCGGTGCATCAGCTACTTATTGTACTTCTACAGCGGTTTCGGTGGAGCGTCGTTATAAACTGGTGCTCATTCTACTTCCAGCACCGGTTTTGGTGAACCGCAGCTAAAAACCGGTGCTCACTGTACTTCCAGCACCTGTTTTGATGAAGCGCTGCTATAAACCGGTGCTTATTGTACTTGTAGCACCGATTTTGATGAAGTGCTGCTGAAAGCGAATAGGGGGGTCTCCTAGTAGTGATAGTAGTAGTAGCCAAACATGAAACATTTGCTCAAATGTAACACATTTGTTTTTGTATAAACTTTTACAATATACATGTACACTACAACCCTTTGCAGCAGTTATTCAAACCGAATAATCACCATAATCGCAATTCACACTCGCCCATTAATTACCTTATTTACCCCAAGGGAAAATAAAAAAAGGAAAGAACAAAAAAATAAGTTACAAACCGAATGAGAGATAGAAACCCATGAAAATAATTAATTACAGTCCTGCGGAGAAAGGTACTCCGGTTGCAGGCAGCCACGAACGACCCGCAAGGAAGCTACCGACGGTGAAACGCGATGCCTCAGTCGGGTTGGTGATGACCCGGTACCCACCCCACCTGACCCGCCTTGCCGTGGAAGAACCCGGCCCGGTGTTCTGAAACTCCCCATAATACAAAGTGCTGAGAGCAAAATTGCCGTCCCACTCCAACCAACCCGCCGGGTCAACGAGCGAGTCAAGGTACGTCTTCATGACGACGGTACGAGAATACTGCTTCCACGGCCGGCCCAAGAACGATCGGAACGAGCCCAGCACGGGCTTGAGGTCAACCGCGGCCATGATCCGCGAGCCGTGGATTACGATGCCGGTGTTCTGGTTCGCGTCGGTGCGGCCCTGGGCTGTGATGGCGATCTTCTGCTGGGCCATGGGCCGCCGGGCGTAGATCATGCAGTTCTGGAGGACCACGGCGGCGTTGCCGAAGATGAAGTCTACGGTGCCGTAGATGTAGCAGTCTCTGTAGAATTGACGCTGGGAATGGACGTACAAAGTGTCTTGGTATCCTTCGAAGCCGCAGCGGTAGAACACGGAGAGGTCGGAACCTGACCGGAGTGCAACCGCTTGGTGGTTTTGTGGGCCCGCGGTATTACGGAAGGTGATTCCCTGAGCGATGAACCCTGCTCCGGTCACAGCTGAAATGACAATCACAAGCTAGATATTAATATGTTTGCAATTTAAGGGAGGCTAATTAAGTAAATCCCATAAGATTCCACAATATATACCCTATTGGTTTCTTCTGTTCAGATAATTATTAACAGTATAACAAATTGTTAATAAATTCCACCTTTTAATTGGCTTGTTGATAACAAAAATATAGTTATTAGCATAATAGAAAATATAGCCCAACCAATAGAAACATATTATACAACCATTAAAAATGTATGTCAAATGCAATAAAATTTAGCTTAGTACGTGTTTTTCAAGCTATAGGAAAAGTTGGGCAGAATGAATTAATATAGAAAAAATGTGATGTTGGAAATCAACTAATTAATCACAGTAATTAGTACGGATTTAAATAGAAAGCGTAATTTCTCTAGTTTATTTGACTTCCTTCATAGTTTGGTAATTTTAGAAAATACTAACAAATGCATGGAAAATGACCAATAATTTAAGACTCAAGAGATCAGCAATGTCAACAATATTACCAACACAAGTCATCGAAACTGCACATAATATTTTAAAAAAGTCAACGTAACGCGCATGCAATATATATATAACTTCTTACCAACGGTGGCGGAGTTGAACGTAGTGGATCCTCCTCCAACACTCCGGCTGCCGGTGATAATAGTATACCGGATGCCATCTCCGATGAGCATGATATTCTTCAAACTATTCCCAATATCAAGATTCTCCCTGTAAACTCCAGCCTTTATACGTATAACAAACCTCGCGGTGCCGCTCCGCTTGGCGGCGGCATCGAGCGCCGCCTTGATCGTCCTGTAATTCCCTGACCCGTCCTGAGCCACCACCACATTCGGCCTCACCACCGGCGCCTGCAAGAGCTTCCGGTCATGAATATTGACCCATTTCGGGAACCCGCCTTCGCTGGCAGTCTGGACTTCGGTGTTACCGTTGACTTTGTTGAGGGCTAGAGTGTTGCATATTAGCTTCGGCACGTCGTTGGACATGACCACCGGCAAGAACCGGTCGGAAACGCCCATTTCCCTCAGGCCCGACAGGCACGTGTCGAGGTTGGTCAACGCTGTGCTGAGCCATGTTTGCGAGTCGAAGTCGGTGCACTTTGTGGTGGGGTCCAGCGTTCGGTTGAGCTGGAGAACGGTGTTTTCGAAAAGCTTGCTGCAGTCCGCCCATGCATCCCTTTCACGGTCGTTCTTGCACAAGGATTTGAGGTTCTTGACGTGGCCTCCGGCGTTGACTGCACGGTCAAGGGCCATCCGCAGTGCCATTTTCCGGTAGTCAAAGTTTTGTTCGGTCACACGATCGGTATGGAGGTGGCCGGGATTATTATTTCCGGTGAAATGCTTCTTGCATTCCTTCGGGTAAGGTGTTTTGTCGCACCACTCATCGCCGACGATAGCCGAGCAAATTGAAGATAGTGATAAGAAAGCTGCTAGAACAAGAAGTGCTGAGTTTAGGTTTGGAACCATGGTTTGATATTTTGTGTGATTGTGTTTTGAATTTGAAGCTTGACCGATTGTGTTTATATAGTGTTTGGATATTGATAAAGTGTTAGGTTGAGAGTTTGGCTAGTTGGAATACGGAATTTTGAATAGTGGAAGTTGGGTATTACATATTTGACAGTTGAATAATATTGTATGAACTTTTTTTTTTTTTTTGATGTGATTGTATTTAATTAATGGGATATATAACTGGGTCGAAGATTCCCAGAACAAAAGCTTTCGTCATGAATTTGTGTAGTGGAGTTCCATCTAACAGTTTTTATGTTAATTTTGTAAGGGAATTTTAGTTGCGAAAGTCATGCATGGCATGACGAAATTGCTACACATAATTTAGGTTAACAGCCATTTAACAGCAATTATGGCATAAAATATTCCAAAGATCACTTGACTATGTCATTTAAATTAGCTCTCTGAAAATTGAATATTAATTAGTGCCTATATTCAACCCTTGCTAATTACTATTTGTATTACATTTTGTGCTAAACCCCAGCTCCTTCTTGATTCCTTGACACTACAATGTAGACTTGAAGGCGAGGGACACTTGTTAGTACATTAATTATGTTAACCATAGCAAATTGGCAATGGATGATTTGATATATATTACTTTCATGATGTTTGATGTGTCTGTTCAGCATTTCAGGTTGATGTTTTGTATATGGTACCGTGGTCTATTCTCGATCTAGTTTACAAATCGTGTTTTTATGATAGTTTGTGCTTTTTATTCTCGATATGGGGTTGCAGATGGTGTTCCCATTCATAATTTGCGTCAATTCGACTATAATCCTTCCAGACAAACGAATAAATATTTATTTTTTAAAGATAAATTTTCATTCACTGAATAATTATGTTTAATAGGTAAAAGATCGTGTTTAAAAGTGAGTTGATAAAAAAAAATAGTAATAATATATTGAATAATCATGCTTAATATGTAAATTACTGGAAATTAAATGTAAGAAAATCAACATTTGTTTACATCCTCAAATCTCAATTGACACCTATATTACATATGAGAACTTTTCTCTTAAAAAATATCAAGCGATATCAATTAATCCCGTGAAATTAAGTTGTAAACCAAAATTCCCTGTAATACATGGATCAAATTATTATTCGAGTTTTAACAGCATGCAACAATATTTATCATTTGATAACTTAATAAACCAACGTTAGTTAGTCATTTTCTTATGTTAATATTAAGCTTATCATCGAAATTTATCAAGAATCGATACATACGCAAGTCAAGAAAATTTATAAAAATAAATAGATAAATTATTAAATTTATTGTGTTTACGTAACGGATAAAGAGAAATGGCTAAATATAATCTGTCTCAACTCTTTATCCCCTTACATTAGTTAACGTATGCTTTGGAATCTAAGCAGCCAAACGTCAAACGTGTTTGTGTTGGTCTTTTTCACACAATCTTTCCTAAATTGAAAAGTAATTCAGTTGAAAGTTGTACAGCTTAATATAGTGTTAAATATAAATCACACGCTAAAATGCTAATAAAATTGTAAATTGTTATAATACATTGGCATTGTAAATCTAGTTTCATAAATAAAATTACACATCTCCATAAAAATTACTCTGATAGTTACATTTCTATTCTCATCTTATTAATAATTACTGAACTAGAAAAATCACACTAAAATGCTAGATTTTTTGGTTCATGGTACGTGATATTCTTCTTAAATTGTCTTTCGTTTCTGAACCATTTCTAGAACCTGAATATAATAAACACTCCAATACAAAACACCTGTTGTTATTTGGATGAATGCTATTCGCACGCGGCACACATGTTATATGTAATGGAATGGAAGGAGAACTGCCACCTTCATCTTTAGCCGGAATTAGATTTTGGTGGCCGGGTTCGGTTGCTGACTTTGACCGCGCCTCTTGAGTCTTGACTTTGACTTTCTTCACCTGAAGGCGGGACTTTAATCCAGCGTTTAGGCCTCTAGGCTAGAATAGCTAAAAGCGCTAAAAATATAACTAGACGCGTTAATATTCGGTTTAACATTATTTTTAAAGGAAAAGTCTGAACAGTGACTTCTATTTGGTAACCACATCTTTCCGGAATAACCGCCGCTTCCCAATATAGCAAATCGGCCAAATCCCATTGATTACAATTTCAAATATATTTAATTACACAGTCCGTCGACTTAGTTCACCCTCCGCCGCAAGGGTTTTTCACGTATGCGTTCTGGGATTTTAGGGGGGGAAGAGGCGGAGCGCCTTTCTTCTCCGACGCCGCAGCAACGGAACTTTCTATCGGAGGTGGAAATAGGCGCAATACTACTCCTAGGTGATGATCGGCCTATTTTAGGGAAGGCTGGAGCCACCCTACGCCTACCGGTGGCTCCGCCTTGAACATATTAGAGACGTGCATGTCAACATATATAACCTAGCAATTTTGCAATAAATGAATAATCACCAAAAAAAAAAAAAAAAAACAGTTTGCAAAATTGGAAGACTGACTTCTACCGATTAGAAGATCATTATTTTGAAAAAATATATACAAACACTTACATCTGACATTTTAATTATTTTAATATTATTTAATAATATAATAATATTTATATTAAAATTAATATAGTTGTATCATCAAACAACATTAACGGTCTCCACTATATCACATAAGACTTAAATTCAGTTCACCATATTCCGATCATCTTCCAGTTGCAATTATTTACTTTCAGTATCAATCATTCACTTTCACTGTTTATTCATTTCAGTACTCAATCATTTACTTTGAACCCAAATTATCTTAACTATCTACTTTCAGCATCATTTCAGCTTAACTGACAGTGCCTATAGCGCAATAGATTATTATAAATGCCATGTAAATTGCATTACATAATCCTTTTTAAGGGATGAGTTTTATTGTCAAGATTCTATTTGCACAATTATTGATAGCACGGACAGTTTGTACACGCTATGTTCTAAACATATAATTATTTCCGCGTATTAGCTTAATTCAACTATTATAATACAAAAGCAAACGGTAGTACAAATGTCAGCTTTGAAAATATACATTTTACTATGAATTTTATAGTGCTGCGTATGACATTAGCGAATAACTAGATATACTTTTAGTATTGTTGAATCAACAGCTAATGTTGAAACCGATTTTGTTTTCGGATCAAGGAGTTGACATGCACAACTTATCGACTAGATTTTCCAAAGACAAATTATTGATTATGAAAGACAAATTTTATACCGGATAGTTTGTAAAGCCAAAAACGCATCTAATCTAAAAGTTTCATATTAGTGGACGATAATTATTAACTTACAAATTTAAATTGTCTAAAAAGGATCTATATATAGTGTTTTGAAATGATTTTTGAGTCAATTTCAAAATTGCATTTTTTCTTCGTATGAGACAGTTCTCATGACATCCGATGATTATCTGTTATCGTTGATAGCTTTGAAATGCCCAAAAACAAGCCATTTATGAATAAGTGTATATCTCTCCCTTATGAAATGCTAACTTTTTTAGTGTTTTTTAAAATAAAAAAATCAACACTATTATTAAATAACTAAACAAGATTACAAATAGTTATGGCTAAACTTATGGTTACATAAGAGCATCTCCGATGGTTGTGTTTTGGAGTTGCTTGCAAATATTCCAAACATTGCAGAATACTGTTACACCGTTGTTTTTTTTGCCATGTCAGCATCTGCCGTCAAGCAGTACTGCTCTACCAAGCAACACTGCTGCATTTAATATTTTTATTTTATCGGCATATATTTGTAACTTATTTTTTATCTACCGGATTTGGTAGCCATTCATAATTTACGAAATTTTATATTCGCGTACTATGTTCAGGATATTTTATGCAGGTAAATAACACGTTTTTAGTTGCATTGCATCAATCCATTTTATGACTGCTGAAAAAAATTATGTATTTGCATTGCATCGATCCATCCATGATTTGGTGCATATAAATTATATTTTTAATTATTATATAATATTTATTCGTAAAATAATATTATAATATAGAATAAAAATATTTATATAAATTAAATAAAACAATATATTTTGAAAATTATAATTCCATTCAACTCAACCTGTATATAACTCGAATTGTATAATTATTTAATTTTATTATTTAAAATAACATAATTATTATTATAAAATAGGATGGAATAAAATTACATAATAATTTCTTATAATAATAAACAATGTTCATAAGAAAAATATGGTTATATTCAAATTCGAATCTTTATTCAAATTGAATATTATAATTATGATATTTTTATTGTTTTAATTCCTAAACTGAAATTAATTTTGATATTTTCTTTGATAAATATTAATTATTATGCATATATTTTATTTTATTTTATTTTTTACTTTAATTTTTAAAATATTCGTAAGTATAATATATAAAATAATTTAAAAATAAAGAAATATGTGGGACCTATGAATTTATTATGAAGGTAGCTTACCATTGTTAAAGTGTGTAGTTTGTCATGTCATTAGTTTGAAAATTGACATGGCAAGACAAGCTACACACAATCATGTAGCTTGCCATTGGAGATGCTCTTATGGACATCAAACAAACTATTTCTACTACTATTAATTTTGGTAACAGAAAATATAGAACGAAATAAGATAAACAATGTCCTCGAGACAACTTATGCACTGACCCCGGTCATTTGAATGACGTCACCAACATGACGAAGCGAAGCGTATGAGTATGATCCTCTCGCTGCTTCTTCGATAGGACTTCAACATGCTAAATCCTTTGCCTGCAATTAGGGGTGTGCATGAACCGGTCCGGACCGGAAAAATGGACCGGACCGGACCGGAAAATAACGGACCGGAACCGGATATAAGGGATTCCGGTCCGGTCTCCGGTCCAAGTTTTTTAGGGATTCAGGGTCCGGTCCGGTCCGGTCCAAAACCGGGTAATTTCCGGTCCGGACCGGATGGACCGGTATTTAATATACTTTATATTTTAAAATATTTATAAATTAATTTATGTGTTATTTTTATTTTTGGTCATTAATATTAGTATTATTCTATCACTTCAAATTATATTTTTTGAAATTTATAGATTTATAAAGGTGTCTTGTAGTTGTTATAAATTTTTTACACACATTTTTTTGAACAATTTTAATCGTTTGTGAGACCATTGCATCTTCTTTTGTTATTTAAAAATCATGCAATCATATTTCACAAACTCTATTTTAATATGACTTATTTTTATTCTAATTTTCATATTACTAAATTTTTTGTAGTAAAAAAAGTTTAATTTTTAACATAAAAATAAAGTTTAAAAAATAAAATATTAAAATTCCGGTCTAACCGGTCCGGTCCGGTCCAAACCCGGAATAATTCCGGACCGGTCCCGGTCCATAATATCCCCTTTCCGGTCCGGTCTTCGGTCCAAGAATTATGGACATTCCGGTCCCGGTCCAAACCGGTTCCGGTCCGGTCCGGTCCGGGTCGGACCGGTTGCACAGCCCTACCTGCAATGGAAATGTGTCATATATCCCTTGACTGTTGTTCAACCTGACTATGATTTGGACGTCTGATTAACCAGGCTGCTTTTCCTAGATTGTAGTTCTTCCTGAAATTTAGTTCTTGTTCATGCCCTGTCCAGCCGAGCTCTTCCTTCCTTCCTTCCTTGACCTCTTCAGCTTCTATCTCCTTTTATTGTATATTCTTATTGAGGTGAAAATGCTGTAGGGCTTTGAATCCTTTGATTGATAACCACTTTGGCATTTGTAATTGAGACCAAACAGGGTGGGAATAATCAAGAGTATTCTTCTTCTTCTTCTTCTTTGTCATAACCACATGACATTTACATTTTACAGTATGAATCAATAATTAACAAATTAGGCAAAAAAAAAAACAAATTACTGAATACTACAGGTAATTAATAGCTACCATAGCTCAAAGGCCCGCAGTAAAAGGCACGCCAGTGGACGGCAACCAGGCCCGGCCTGCAATGAGGCTCGAAACCGTGAATTTAGAAGCCTCGGCTGCGCTTTTAATTACATGATAGCCCCTCCACTTCACTCTGTCCCTCGTCGAAGAGCCCGGCCCAAAGTTATTGTACTCCCCGTAATACAACGTGTTCTGCGCAAAGGTCGACTTTTCCCATGGAAACCAGCCAGCTGGATTTATACAGTCGTCTATATAGCTTTTCAAGAAAACCGTTCTAGAGTATTGCATCCACGGGCGGCCCAAATAGGTATTCACGGTTCTGATAAGCGGACGGAGATCCGGGGCGGCCATGACCCGGGAGTTATGGACCGAAATGCCCGTATTTTGAAACGGGTCGGCCCGGCCTTGTGCCGTTATCACGTTGACCTGACCATGCAACGGGTTCCGGACGTATATGATGCAGTTTTGGAAGACCACGGCGGCGTTTCCGAATATGAAATCTATGGTTCCGTATATGTAACAGTTTTTGTAGAATTGACGTTGGGCTTGCACGAAAAGTGTGTCTTGGTACCCTTCGAACCCGCAAGCGTAGAACACCGAGAGGTCGGATGCTGACCGGAGCGCCACCGCCTGACCTCTTGACGGCCCGGCAGTGTTCCGGAAGGTTATTCCCCGAGCAATTAATCCGATTCCATCAACTCCTGAACATGTCAAAATTTCAATATTTGAAGTTAGTTAACTATGTATTGTGTTGCTACAAAACAAATAATGTAACATCAAAGTTATTTTGAAATAATGTAACATGAAAGTTTGAATTGTCAAATCAACTCTAAGGTAAACCAAACAAAGATTGTATGTAGATCTTAAAATTGAGAAAATGGGGGATGCACATTGTCAACTAAATTCCTTAATATATGTGCCAGAAGTGCTTCATTTATTTTGACATAACTGGAACATGTTTCTTGCTAAAAGATTCCGTCCAAATAAATCAAGTTGTCATCATGCAGCTAGCTTAAGTAACGGCACGTGATGACTGAAAAGAAATGCTTTCATGCAAGAAAATGGCCTCTATTGGGGATTTTACTGTACAAAACTATATTAATCGGCACGATTGGCCATTTCAAAATTCAAAATTAAAATATTCAGAAAATAATTAAACTAATTACATTGTAAAAATAATTCAAACTAATCAAAATGGAGGGAAACTCTTCATTTGGCTACGAAACAATAACACTCAAATTTTACACCACTTATCAAAAAAGTTTTAAATTGTTACCTTTTCGTGAAAGTTAATTTACGTTAATGGCGTATATGAGCAGTTTTTACGTTGACTATGAATTATGAAATCAATCAATGTGCGTTTGTGCGTGTATTGTTTCTAAAGTGAAGGCGGGAAGAAATGAATTTCACTAAACTTGCGGTTAAAATCAACTTACCGAGGGTGGCGGTGCTGTAGGTGGTATATCCGCCGGCGACGCTGCGGCTGCCGGTGATAGTGGTGAGCCTCAGCCCATCGCCGACCAACATCACTTTATTCATCGAAGCCGTAATCACAATATTCTCCCGATAAACCCCGCGCTTCACATAAATCACGACCCGGGCGGTTGCCACCCTCCTCCGCGACGTAGCGAAGTTAATCGCCGCCTGGATCGACCGGAAATGACCCGAACCGTCGAGCGCCACCACCGCATTGGCCGTCCGCGACAGAGACGCGCTGCTCAGCAGCCGCCGATCAGCGGCGGTGACCCAGTTCGGAAGCCCGTCGGTGTACTCCTGCTGCTCCATCAACGCGCCGTTAACCGCCAGCGAGTTGCTGATCAGACCCGAAACGTTGGTCGAAACGATCGGTGAAATGAACTTGGTCACGTTCTGCTCGAGCGAGCCGGTGCGGCAGATCTCGAGATTGGTCAGCGCGGTGCTGAGCCAGGTCTGCGCGTCGAAGTCGGTGGTCTCGTTGGCCCTGAAGCCCTGAATGGTCCCTTTGAGCTGAAGAACCGTGTTGGACAGAAGCTTGCTGCAGTCGTTCCACGCCGCCTTCTTTCTCTTACTGTGGCACTGCCTCTTCAGAGTCTTCGCGTGCTCTTTCGCCCCTTTGACTTCCTCCAGCGCCACCTCCACCGTCATGGTTCTGAACTCGTCTTTGCTCCGGGGTCTGAACCGGGTCGGGTCCCGACCCATGTAGAAGCTGCAGATTTCCGGGTGCGGCGTGGAGCTGCACCACCAGTTAATATCACCGTTCTGCACACCGCCGTCTTCCGGCGGCGGAGACGGCGGAGGAGGTGGCGGTGATGCCATGGAGCATAATGAGGACAGAGAGAAGCATAGCAGCAACAAAACAAGCTTCTCTTTCTTCTCCATAGATTAATTACGTACGACTGTGTTTGTTTTTGAGCCTGTGTGAGAGTTTGTGCCCCTTAGGTTAAATATAAGTATAGTTTGTGTGTGATTAATGTTTGAAGAAATAATAAAAGGTTTGTTCTGACAAATGGAGAATGGATAATGCAGCGAAGAATGAGGGCGGATTAATTTAGTTTAATTTTCTGATTAAGAAGATGATGATGATGATTTGATGGGAACGCACGGAAGATAATCAGGATAGTGGGAAAGTAATTCAACCATTCTCTTTTAAGTAGTTGTTTAAATAAATTAAATTTGTACAAGAAGCGTCAGATCCTTGTTTTGTGGATCGCTGTGAACATACTCAACCATGGAGAGAGAGAAGGTGCAAATAACAAATTTGCTTTCATTTGATTCTATCATAAATCATACCGTGATTTCAACTATGTGTGTATATATAATAGGTAGGGTTTATATATATAATATATGTATATATATAACCTATGTGTGTGCTGGGAGTTATTTAACTGTTTTTATTTAACTGGTTTGATATACTTTTTTGATAAAGTTTTGGATGAGACATGTCATTGGGGTCAAGAGAATGAGCATTTACTGTTTTTGTTTGATCTATTAGTCAGTTCCCTTGAATATTCCTATTCTGCCTTGATCTTTTAATAAATTTGATTTTTCGTTCAGTTTGCTTGACTTTTCAATAGTTTCCTTGATCATTCATAGTGCTTGGTATATTACTGTTATTCTGTATAAATTCACACTGAAACTCAACTTCGAGTCGGTCCATGTGAGCTGGTTGAGCTCTAGCGACACCAACAATCTAAAACCTAACTGCGGTGGCGGGGTTGAATCTCATCAATGACAATTTCAACTGATAACGGTTTGTTATGATGCTTGGTCTTTGTAGAGACAAGTCTCATATGAGAATTTGTATACTTTTTAATGCTGGGTATTTATATTAGCTTGTTTGACCGTTAACGGTTAAAAAAATATCTGACCAAGTTAATCGTTATTAACTCTGTTTTATGCAATATATGGTTAGAATGAAGGGAAACTCAGCAGAGGGAACTAATTATAAAAGTTTGCTTTACATATTTCCAGTCGGCGGGATATAAGAAATAAGATGTGTTGGCGGAAAAACTGGAATATTTGCTGGCGGCGGTAACATGGAAAAATGGGGTACATACATAAGTATGAATTACGCGATGGAGAAGAGAAAGCTGGCCATTTGTGTTGAGTGCTGTGTGATCCATCGGTGGCTTTAATGGGTTGGTATAATTGTTTTGTAGATTAGCTTGAGTCCCAAGTTCCAAATAGTTGGAGCTTGAGTATACATGCAAAAACGCACCCAAATTAAACTAACGAATCCCTCGTGAATTGCAAAGATGACTCAAGAGCTAGCCATGTGTTGCTCAATCATGCGAAATTAGGTTCGATCTGCTCCATAAGTCGGGACTACCATTATGCAAATTGTAGATTCCATTAAAATCTTCACTTGAGTGTAGATTAATTTAGATGCTGAATCAAGGAAGTAATGATGTTTATATAAATGGTTTTTATTTAGTTATTATGACATATAGTGAAATGATTTTGCCAAAATGATATTTCGGAATCAAGCTCAGACTTTACAAATGTTATTTTAATAAAAAACTTAATTAACTAATGTGAAAACACTTCTTTTATCAGCGTTTTGAAAAATACCTTTTAGCGCCCAAACAGATATCTACTAAACACTTTTATTACCTGTTATTGTTTGATCGCCCACAACCACCTAATGATCTCCGTCTAGCCGCCAGATTTCTCATACAAGGTCCCGGAATGAATCTGGAGTAAACTCTCAGAGCGCTTACCTTTCTTCTGGTATATTCCGTTATATATAGAGAGGATGCCATCATTCTCTATTCTCGGTTCCACTTCTTGATCGTGATCCCGCCATTATCTCTTATTCAGTCATGTGTTTGACTGAATGACTTCTCTATTCATTATGGGCCAAAACCACTAAATATCATTAACCTTTTAAATTGGTCTCAATCAGCTAATTTGAGCTCAAAAAGCTCCTCACCAAACAACCTCATCTAGTAACATCAAAATATCTCACAAGATTATCACACAAAAGATTTCCTCAATTGTTGAATATTATAAGATTAAGAAGGCTCGCTGATCATAATTTTTATCATTTTCAACGTATTAACCTTTGACCTGATCATTGACATGCGATAGTAGATTATCAACATGTAAAGGAACTAAATTGGTACATTTCATCAAAAGTTGAAAATATTTTGAAAACATTTTAAAAATTGTGCATTAAACTTGTTATTTTATTAAAAAATGGATTGATTTTGATGGAGGAATAAGGAAGGAGCATTTTATAATGTTGTATGACATGTTAGGGCCATGGCATTTAGTTCGATATTTCGCCCAAGCCTTATTTCTTCAAGGCCCAAGTCCAGACTCAAGTTTGTTGAGACAAAAAGTACTAGGCCGCCCGCTACTGATACCCGATCTTCTACGCCCGTCGTTAATCGTCATTGTCACGAAAGCCAGAATGGAAGAGCTCGTTCGGTTCAGTTTACTTTCATTCTTATTGATCTTCTTCAACCGAGCCTCTAAGACCAGGTGCTAATTTTCGTCATTATCTGCTGTAAATGATTCAATTCAATTGAAAGGTTATGGAGTGAATGCTCTTTTGCCGTTCAATTTTATGATTCGGCCATTTATGTGTTCATATCTTTGTATTGAAAGTGGTTGCCTCGTAGTACTAAGCATTATGAAAATCAAACATGCATATAAAGTATACGTACAAATATTTGTTGGTAAAGTTGTCACATTAAAAATTCTCTAAAATAAGTAAATTTTTTTTTTAACCAATCACCACCACCTAATGATCAGGAGGAGGAAAAAAACAGTTCATCAATAACACAATATCGCCATCTTCCTCCTCCACCTCTTTCCACCGCCACAAGATCATCTCCTCCGCCGCCACGGTAGAAATTACATTTTGCAGCGGCCATAATCTATTTCATTTTCCGCAGGTTTGTCTAATCTCGATGAAGATGAGATCTGTTTCGAGATCAGATGCGTGTGGGTGCAAGAAAAACGGGATCAAAATGGACGGGAAGAGGAAACAGAGGATGGCCGGTTACAAGGCGTATGCGGTGGAAAGCCAATTGAAAACATCTTTGCGGAATGGATTCCGGTGGATGAAGAACAAATACACACACTTTGCATTTGGTTATTGATCCATTCATTAGCTAAGATGAATCGATGTGATATATATGATGAAATTCAATTTTTTTGAATGAAGATTTTATTAATTTCATCATATTTTTTTGTAGTGTGCATATTATAAAATTTATGAGATCTTTTATTGTTGTACATTTTTTTCTTCAATATTTGATATAATATGTTATATGTGATTCACCCTTTTTTGCTTTTAAAATAGACCAATTATTGGATGAGGCAGCCTCACCCAAGAGGCAGGACCAAGTAAACCTTTTTTGGATGAGATTTGATGAACTGGCACATCAAGACTTGATGAGGTGATCATGTTTGATGAACTGACACCGAGATTTGATGAGTTGGTAGCGATGTAGGATGGTCAACATTGAAATTATCCTTGCCTCATGGGTGGGGGTGCCTCACAGGAGAATTACTCTCTAAATTAAGGATAGTAAAGTTTCATGAGTATAGTTATATTTAATGTTTTGTGGATTGTAACGGAATTGTTTAAGACATGTTTGATCATAGAAATTAGATCTCAACCATAATCCCTTATGTGTGAGTAATCTAAAATAGGATGGTGAAGAAATGAAATTTCAATAATCGTCTTATTTGTTTTGAGTTGGTGAATATTTTTGTTGCTTACTTTACATGTTTTATTTGACTTTTTAAAGTCAACCAAATGACTTTGATCATTAATTTTTATTTGTTAATACATTTTAAGAATGAAAATTGTCTCAATTTTAATTTGAAAAGTCAAACAAAATGTTTTAGTACATACACAAATTGATTATCAAAGTTCTTGACCTTGAATCTTGTTGATGTACAGAATGAGTTTCTCTAGTGTTAATATGTAGTCTAACTCATTCTTTTTGGAAGCTATGCTTAGCTTCTTGTTGAACCTCTTAAGGTTCTACTATTACCGCTAAATAGGCTAGATTTTTATAAGCGGTTTATTGTATCATTACTTTATTTGTCTTGTTATTTAAAAGGCATGGGGAATCCAATATAAATCCCTCCACCTTTGGTGGTTTAACCAAAAAAAGAAAGAAAGATAGATATAGTAGAACAATGACAACTATTTAAATACAAAGTCTTGGGTTATGGTATGACGAATGATAGTTCATGTGTTTAATAGATTTGTTCATGTGTTTCACAGTTTTGTTTGCTATAATCTGGGTTCATGTGTTTGACAGATTTGTTCTGGTGTTTCACAATTTTGTTTTTTATAATCTGTAATAATGTGTAAACGAACTAACAAACCTGTGAAACACATGAATAAATCTATTAAACACATGAACTATCATTCGTCCTACCATAAGCTTATGGTAGAACGGTTTCACCCAAGACATTCTCTTATTTAAAAGTTTGATAATCAAATTCACACATTTCCAAAACTTTGACTAAAACTAAATTTAGAATTTAAAAAACATTATTTTCTATCAAATTGAAATTTCATATAATTCCATCAAAATTTTCAAAGGTATTTTATAAGAAAATTCATGTGAAAGTGCCAAAAAGTCAACGTTCCCACAACCATGCACCGAAATGTAGGGGAATAAAAGTTCATCATGTTTGACTGGGTCCTACTAACGCATCCTATTTAGAAATTTGATATCCCTCTCTCTCTAAAAAGAGACGTTAGAGCAAGTCCAACAGCTTCTCCAAGATATAGTACTACATCCTCATATTCTCTATATTTTTTTTCTTCAACTCCAACAGCTTCCCTAGTGTGTGGAATAGAATTTAATGCATGTGCATTAAATTTCAGCATTTTATCTCTTTATTATTGTTTTTTCACCATTTAAATATATTTTGGAATCTTAATATTTTAAATTACGTATGATAAAAAAATGTGAAAAATATATATTATTAAAATATACATTAAAACGAACGTAACAAGATCTCACATGACAATATTCAAATTTTTATGTACATGTGAACATAGTCATGTATGATCTTGTTTTGTTCGCCATAATATGAAATTTAATAATATATATTTCTTATAATTCTTTATTATATACAATTAAAGATAATCACATTTGAAAAATATGTATTTGAATTATAAAACTAATAAAGAGAGGTAAAGGATCAACATAAATGCAGTAAACATTAAGTTTTGCTTCCCTGAGTTTTTTTTCTCTCTCTACAGATTTGGGGAAGCAACATTTAGATTTCTTCAAAATCCCCAAGTTGGGGAATGAGATAGGGAATTTGTTGGAGCTGAAAAATGACTCATATTCCCTAAATTTATTGAAATCCCCCAACTTGGGGAAGCTGTTGGACTTGCTTTTAGAATCCGTTTAACCTTTTCTGCACTTAAAAACAAAACAGAATTTCAAAATAAGCAATTTTAATTATTTTTAAATAAATCCCGCACATTAAATTCATTCCCATTCTCGCCATTTAATGCTTCACCGTACGACCACTCACCCAAAAATCACCCCTCGACGAAAATAAGGAAGAAACGACCGCTCTTTTCTCCGTTTTCCGGCGAATCCCAGAATCTCCATGTGTTGCAGACGGCTTGGAAGGTTGTGAATTTTTGTGGGCTCGCGTAAGTTTTCTTGTTTCCGGCTGTAATTTGATTTTTTTTTTGTATAAGAAATCTGTGGGATTGGAATCAGGGTTCTTGATTTGGGAGTTTGTTCTATGTTTTTGATGCTTCAGGATGATGAAAGATTCAAACTTGCGCTGACTTTTTTGATTTTGTTAAGGTGGAAAGTCAGCATTTTTGTTGTTAGCTGGCTAGTGCTGAATTATGAATTTGTTATATGCTTGTTTGATTGTATAGGGAAAAGGGCTGTGGAATTGATTCATTGATTGATTGTTTCTTTGCTTAATTTTTACCCTGAGAGATGAGTTGAACTGGAATCAGGATTCTTGTTTGTGTGGGAGTGTGTGTTTTCTGTTTGTGATTCGTGCAGACGACGAGAGAAAATCGATTAAGATTTTCTGAGGAGACCATTAGTGGCCTGGTAAGATGTTTAGATCAAAGAGAACAATCTGCAATCTGTGTATATTAAAGAGTACTTAAAAGTGTCTGCAAGAGTCTACAATCAAATATATGATATACACGGATATAAATGAATCCATGTGTCTTAACTGACCAAGATGGAGATATATGAGAGAAGGCATAGTTGCTGTCGCTGTAGCATTGTTGTCCTTACCTAGGTTGAGCTGAATGATGCAAAGGTTAACGAATTATTCCAGGTTGATTTATCTTCTTTTTCAAATTATACAGAACTAAAATGAGATGGGAATATGGAAACAGGGTTTATGTTTCGCTGAGCTGTATAACGTTTGTGATTTGTGATGAGGAAAGATTTAAACTTGACCTTTTATGATTGGTTGATTGCTCATCTACTTTGTAGAGGTGAGCAAATGAGATAGGGAAAGGGGTTGTTGAATTGATTGATTGTGTACTTGGTACTTTTATTTTTCAATCAAGTGGATAGAGGCTCAACTTAAAAAAATTAAATTTTGTGGAAATTTGAAAAATCAGGGGAAAAAAATCTTCATTTTTGTTGAATCTCTTAAATTTGATCCATGTGATCGAATCTGATTTCTGAATCTTTGAATGCCTGTACTCTATTAAGTGCCCTGGACTGATGGTTTTTATTAATACATTGTAACCAATCTGTTGAACTTCTCCTTTTTTTCGTGAAGCTTTTATTGACAATGCACAATGCTTGAGTTGTTAAGCCACTTTGGTTCTGGAAGATTTGACTTGAGGCCTCAGATCAATGCCTAGCTTATTGTGTCAGTGGTGAATTGCATTTGATAGATATGCAAATGAAAATGGCAGCAGAAATGATTCAATTCAATTGAAAGGTTATGGAGTGAATGCTCTTTTGCCGTTCAATTTTATGATTCGGCCATTTATGTGTTCATATATTTGCATTGAAAGTGGTTGCCTCGTAGTACTAAGCACTAGACCTCATCTGGGGATTCAGGATTATTCTTTGCTCATTTGTTGATGGCTGTGAGAATAGTTTAGAATTTATTATAGGGAAAATTCCCATTAAGGGCGTAATAAGAATCAAAATTCCTACTTAGGGCGTAAAACTTTCATAATTCCTATTAAGGGTGTGGAATATATATATTGTTTTAAAAATAGTTAAATGACTACTTTAACCTTTAATTATTCTTGTAGCCATTATTTAGTATTTTAGTTCTATAATTTTTAATTCTATAACATCATTCACTTAAGGGCATTTTAGTTGAACTAAACTAAACTCAATATATCTAAAATAAAACTGAAGTGAACTAAGTTGGCAAATTTCAGTGTGAACGAGTCAATTTGTGGTTGGATTGATTTGAAATGAATTAAATTAAACTGAACTTAGCAAAACTGAATTGAATTGAACTGAACAAAATTAGACATAGGGAAAAATAGTTTAAGTAATTAAATTTTCATTGACTTAAATTTAGACGAACTAATTTAATTGAATTTAAGAGAACTTAATGAAACTGAGCTTTTTTTAATATAAATTTGGAATGAGACTGAACTAAATTTATTTAAATTGAACTGAAATTATTTTTCATATTTGTTTTCGGCTAAAAATTAAGTTCAAATTTTTTTTGGCTACAAAATAAAGGGTAGAATAGTCACTTAAACATTATTTTAACTATAAAATTTATTTAACGCCCTTAATAGGAATTATGAAAGTTTTACGCCCTAAATAGGAATTTTGATTCTTATTACGCCCTTAATGGGAATTTTCCCTTTATTATATATGTTTCTTGTTTCTGGAGTAGCATTTTGCCCATGGAGTTGGAATTGTTTCTTCTGCTTTAGTTGAGCCGCAAATGTTGAGATATAGTGAGTCATTAGCAATTTTCTTGAGTTTCGTATGTGAATGCTACTGATTGCTCAGTGCTCATTACATGAATTAGCTCTTCTGTTAATAAAGCTTGTGGAGTGCTTTAGATTGATTGTCTGGGTTCTTCATTTTCCTGTACAAGTATAATCTAACTCGGACCTCGAATTGAAATGGGATTGTTCTTAAAACATAGAACAGAGCTACGAAGACTGCACTTTTAGATTGATAAATAGTTTGAACCTCCATTTCAGATTACTGCTCTTCCACATCTCTACAGACAGCAAATTCCAACAGTACCAAACAGTTCTAAACAGTAGAGCAATCCAACTGACTAAATCTAACTATTTTCTCTTCCAGACAGAACCTGGATTGTTTTTACCGTTCAATTTTATGATTCAGCCATTTATGTGTTCATATCTGTGTATTTGCATCTCTTCAATACACCGTTGTGATTTATGAGTTCACTGGGCATAATCATGTAAATGTTGATCGGGTTGGGTATAATTTGTTGAACAAGGATTTACAGTTGATCAATTTCTTTCAAATTTCAGAAAGTTGTCCACTCAATTTTGTATGTTGTGTTCTGTTTCGAGGAATGAGCACATACTATCTAGCTTGTACAAGTATTGATTAACTTTGTTGATGATTTGCAATAAATATAAAATTCACCTGGATTGTTTTTACCAATCCTGGGGTATTTGGATGTGTATTGATTGTATTGATTCCAGTTGTAGAACCAGAGCTTCTAAGGAAATATGCATCAGAGGACAACAGCGTATGGTAGGCCATTAGGAACTGATGGCTCGGATTTCTCCTTTCGCATGGTTGTGGACTCGAGTATGCAATTTTATCTTATAGCGTGTCTTTTTTCTTCTATGTGATGTAGAGAGGATATGTTTTTGGATTACAGAAATGTTGTCTGATGAAAGTATAACGTCCACCTTTTGATTCTTTTAGGGTACAAAAAGGTCCCAGTGTACAAGCACCGCCTTTCTGTAGTATTGGCCGTTCAGGTACTGAAATACATCTCTGGCTTTAATACCAGTTATACTCAACTCTTTAATATTCTTGTCTCAGAAGTAAAACCTGGTGACCTTATTTCTCTTATAGTTTCCATCATTCTAGTGGCTTAAGCTTTTCTGTTAAACAAACCAGAAACTTCCATTTAATCGTTACTAATAGTGTAACTATTTTTTTTGCAGACTGTGGTTCAGTTACTTCTATTACTACTATCGTCACCAATAAAGTGGCAGCTTGATGAATTTGCTCTCTCATCTGGCGTTATATGCTTGATTTCTGTTGCAGTTGGAGAATTCGGTAATTACTGGGATATATGTTGTTGTGATATATTTTTGTAGGTTGAAATGTAATCAATTGAATGTCTCATTTGTTTCTTGGTTGAAGGTAGAAGAAGGAGCCGTGTGAACTTGTTAAAGTTTTATCTCTTCGGATCTTCAATAGCTTCGCTAGTAACAATAACTATTCTGGCAAAGAACAATTATTTGTTACAAGTAAGATTATTTTCTCAGCTTTGGACTGTCTAGATTAATTGTTCTTCCCTATGCGTGAATTCTGAAAATAATAGTGTTCTGTACTTCCACTTAAAGAGTCATGTTTGTACTATTTTTAGCTTTAGAAATGGGACAAGTTGAACGGGGAGAGGTATCAGATAGTATCTCGTTAATCCTAATTAATGGAACAGAATAGCTGTTTGACATTGAGACAGTTTCTCAGAATAGAATGACATTTTTCATGGTTTATAGAAGGCGAGTTCCCTTGTGTATTTGTGATGGAGTGCATCCTGAATTTTCTATAAGCTTTGTTGAACTGGTTTACATAACACTGGAAATGTGATCTAGTAAATTTTCTACGTTTCCAAACAGGTGATGAAAGATTTTAGTACCTGGGACACGTCAATAGTGGAACTTACAAAGACAGCTGCTATGCTGCTGGGTAATTATTATCTTAAGCTCGACACTGATCACTTATTTATTTTTTACTTATTTTTTATGCATTCAATGTTTTGATACCTCTGCAGGATTCCTTATCCAAGTAGTTGGGATTAGTGTAACGAGATCACTCACATATAACATGGCTCCTCCTAAGAAGAATGCTTGATCATCTGTTCTGGCAAAGCACCCCAGATTTCCATCATGAAATTTTGGTTTTATATTTTACCAGCCTAGCAACTTTGCATCCTAACTTGTATTGGCTCTTAAATGTTGTGGAATTGACATGAAAACCCAAAGTATATGAAATCTGAGGAATATAAGACTCTCGTTCGAATACTAAATTGCAAGTCATGCACATACATCATCATTATATTTTACTGTCTTTCCATTTGAAAATTTGTGTTTGTAATGCTATTGTTAGTTTTAGAAATAGGTAAGTTAAACCGAACAAAGAAATGTACTGTAGTTGTTATCTCAACTATGTACTGAAACTTACAATAACCGTGCAAATAATGAATGATAACTGAACTTTTTCTTCTCCTCTGTTGATTATCTGCATTTCTATAAAAACAATACATGGATAGATATTTACTCATATATCGATTCCAGTTGATATATAATCAACCTAGCTAATTTCCTAGATGGCTAACCCACAATTCATACCACACTCAATATTTAATTCATTGCTAGTAATTTTTGCGTTTTAGCCAAGGATGACGGATGCATAACTGTTGATCAAAGCCAGTGCATTGCTAGTCATATGCGCAATATTCAGAATGTACGTCCTCACCGCAGCTTTGGTATTCCCGTTCATGGCGCTTCCGGCGAACCCCTCCATGCAGGTATCGTCATCGGTCAAGGCGGCGCTGACCCACGTCTGTACATCACTCATTTTAAGCGCAAAGTCTCGTCCCCTGAGTTGCCCCATCTCCACCACGGACCTCCGCAGCTCGTCAACCGAGTCACTCAACTCGTCCACGCAGTCCCGCATCGCCCCGACCTCACGCGCCTTCATGCCGCGGCCGTGGGCCATGTTCACCATGGCGGCGGAGGTGGATTTGGCGGTGTTGAGCGTCACCGACATGGCAGCGCCGGCGAGGAGCTTGGGGTCGGAGCTGATAGCGGTGGCCTGGCTGGAGAGGGAAGCGTAGCAGAGGCGAGGGTAAGCGGTGGCGCTGCAGGATGTTCTGATGAACTGTGTGTTTTTTACCATGGTGGTTCTGGCTGCGGAGGTGGTGGTAGCCAGTGCGATGCTGATCATCATAAGGACAAAAGCTTGAATAAAATGGCGAGGAGAAATATTAGTGCCTTCCATTATTTCTTATCTCTACGGGTTTTTGGAGGTAAAGAATTCTACTAGTTGGCTTTTGGTTTTGGTTTGTGAGAAGGGGCTCTGTTTTTATAGTAGGAATCCAGGTTTGAAATTTGAAAACGATAGCTCACTGACCGTGGAGAATTTATCATTCATATACATGGATTAGACAATCTGAAACAATCTGAGAGATGAACTCCATATTTTTACAATTTACTTACAGTTTCAGAGCACCTTCAAAAGTGATCACAAGTAATTTCAGAAACAAATATCTCTGAATTTTGGACCCCGCCGTATCGTGAAACCGGACAAGTGGCCGTTATGGATTGAAAGAGATTGATTACCCAGAATAGGTTCTGGTGATTCTGCACTTCCCACTCAGCTGAATGCATGATAGGGATACTGGATTCTGTTGTGCAGTGTACGTACTACTGTTTCTGGAACGTGCTATGTTCGTCCCCCGGTCTCAACTTTATTCGAGTCCATTCGTAACCCCTTATCCCTTATCCCCGGTCTCAATTACTTACTCCCTCCGTCCCACCAGAAATTGCACTATTTTTAGTCAATTTTATCTGACCATGTTTGACCGTAAATTGCAATTGTCATATGTGTTATAATAGTATCATATGGGATATGGTGAGATTCACAATGCGCTCTATTTTTTAACTATAAAAATTTTAGACCATAATAACGTATAAAAATAAAGTTATTCATGGTCAAACATGCTCTGAAAAATTGACCAAAAAGTGTGTAGTTATTGCTGTGACAGAGTGATACTATTTGTAACATGCTATGTTCATCCCTCAACTTGCTAAACCAAGTGTCTGAATCAAACAATAAGTTTAAGATGAGACATCACATTGCTTAATTAATTGCCTTTGAAAAACTACATTTCATAAAGTATATCATAATTATTTCATAAAATTGTGAACAATATTTGAATCTTTTCTCTTGAGCCATTAATAGAAGACACTGATCTTTAGTATCATCCTTGTGTGACATCTTTATCAATTCTTTCTTTTATTATTTGCATGCCATGATTAAATCACGTATAAATTAAATTTTAGACAATTACATTTTCTATTTTATACCAGCTCGTTCTAAGTTGTAGTTTTTGTTATTAATTTCTAGAATGACAATGTATACATTTTGTTATATATTTGAATGATTTTAATTTCACGTTATATAACTTATCAATAAGTCCATCTCCGAAGTATACAATGTAAATTATACTATGGCCCTGTCCAATAGGGTGCTGCAATTGGTAGCTGGTGCTAGAAGATGCTGGAGGGTGCTTGAAGGTGCTGGAGAGTACTGGAATGTACTGGAGGGTGTTGAAATTAAATTAAAATTGTATAATTATGATGTACATAATTATGAAACTATATATTTGAAGAATGATTAATTCGTACAAAACATATTGAAACTAATTCTAAAGAAAAATCATTCCTTTTTTTCTAAAAAAAAATTCAATCATTCATGTATGTGAATAGTGACAAGTGTTGGAGGGTGTTGGAGAGTGCTAGAGGGTGTTGCAGGATGCTGGAGGGTGCTAGAAATAAGCTGAACTGGACATGCCCTAGTACTATATTTTCAAGAAGCTCTACATTCAAAACGAAAGAAATTTAATTTAGGGATTCAGCATATGATTCACTATATAATATGCTTTCTTTCTGATGACAACAAAATAGTCTTTTAAATATAGTAATTTGACTCATATACTCATTTCTCTCAGCACAAAATATATAAATATATATTTAACCGGCCGGAAGAGCCCAAGCGGACGGTGAGCTTGTATCCATGGCTCTGGGTGGTTCACATCAAAGACACTAATCTAGCTTACAATAAAATACAGATTTGCATGCATGATCTACTTGATTAATATATATGCTTCACACACTCAAAAACACTAATTGCTAATAATTCCACGATTTATCCTTAGCCATTGATGACGGATGCATAACTGTTGATCAACGCCAGCGCATTGCTGGTCATATGAGCAACGTTCAAAATATGCGTCCTCACCGCTGTTTTCATCTTCCCGTTCATGGCGTTTCCGGCGAAGCCCTCCATGCAGGTGTCGTCGTCGGTCAAGGCGGCGCTGACCCACGTCTGTATGTCGCTCATTTTCAGCGCAAAGTCCCGTCCACTGAGCTGACCCATCTCCACCATGGACCTCCTCAGCTCGTCGACCGAGTCGCTCAACTCGTCCACGCAGTCCCTCATCGCCCCGACCTCACGCGCCGTCATGCCGCGGCCGTGGGCCATGTTCACCATCGCGGCGGAGGTGGATTTAGCAGTGTTGAGCGTCACGGACATGGCGGCGCTGGCGAGGAGCTTGGGGTCGGAGCGTATTTCGGTGGCCTGGCTAGCAAGGGAAGCGTAGCAGAGGCGGGGGTAGGTGGTGGCACCGCAGGAGGTTCTGATGAACTGGTTGTTTGTGGTGGCGGCTCCGGCGAGGGTTCTGGCGGAGGAGGCGGTGGTGCAGAGCTGGGAAACTGCAATGGTGATGAGGAGGAGGAAAGCTTTAACGAAATTGTTGGTGCCTTCCATTTTTTTTTTTTTTGTCTTATCTATTCGATATTTTAGTGTTTTTTAATTGGTGATGAATTGAGAAGATATATTTAGTAGGAAGCAAAGGAGGTGTATTTATAGACGGGATTTGGGAATGGAGGCTAGTATAATATTAATCTGGAAGAAGACGGGATTCATTTCATAATTCATTCACGGCACGGGTGCTTCGAATCCGATTGTATGTTTATCTCAAAACCCGGTCACGGTCGATGGCCCACGTTACAAAGTTTGACGCTTCGGTACTCGATTCAGTCAATATACGAAACAGAAATGTTATTTTCTACTCACTCTCCCCGTTATAAGGTTTTGCTTGAATTTATCATAGTGAGAAATGACGGTACTGATATGAGTTTATGGTGAGAGCGAGAAGGAATTAATGAGACTTTATATTAAGTTGAAAAATTCTTTTAAATATATTGTTCTATACTTTTTTTTATTCCCTTCCATCATCCTAATTATTACTCTATGTATTTCAGTTTCTTTATTTCACCAATTCTTGTTATTCACATTTTTATCTATTTGTATTTCAAACATTGGAACGGAATTTCGCATTTCCACACATTTACATCTTCTTAATATTATACATACTTTGTTATGTATAATACAATGCAGTTAGCGTTAAACTAACTGCAGTTAGCATTAAACTGCCTGTTATGCAATGAAGAGGATGACACTATAAGATACCTCTTTTTTTACCGTGTCTATGCAAAGAGAGTTGCACACACTTAGATTGAGTGTGACATTACATACTAGTGAGATGTTGATACGAATATCCATAAATTATTCTTCTTACTTATTTCCTATGCCAAGGTCTGGAAGAAAGAAATTGTTCAATGTTTTCAATACTCTTATGAAACAAATTCGTGATGAATATTAGAAGAAGATGAGGGCTATGCTAGTTGTTATTTTCATTTCTGAAGATTGAAGTCGTGAAGAAGTTTTATTGAAGTGCCTTAAAAGAACCGACTGGGCCTTCAATTAGTGGGTTGGTTCAACAACAATTTATCGCTTTATTATTAGGAGGCGAGAGTTTACCCAAAACAGATCTGAAAAACCTTCCCGGCGCATCTACGGAGGGGTGGCCGGAGCTGGCGCTCCTCGCCTCCGCCCGGTTAACCCCTCCACCTCACACCTTTCTTTCCTCGCACCCAGCCGCCCCCTTTTCCCTCCCCCACGCCGGAAGCCATGAAACCTTCCCGACAGTGACGACATCCTTGTGCAAACGCCTCGCCGATCTGAGCCATCTCCGATCCGCGCCAACTGGGAGAGCCAACCAACGGACCAGAGACGCCGGAAAGACAGCAATAAAACACAGTCGCCGATAAAGGTTTCGTTATCGAGCTGTCTTAAAATAAGTCGCACAGATGCCGGAACAACAAGGGGTCAACCAGATCCCGGTTTTTATCTCAGCAGGTATGGCAGGAGACGCACTCAAGCGCTCCACGCGTGGCCGATCACTAGTCCACGCGTCGATACGCGCCGTCAGGCGTAAACAGGCCGACGTATCATCGGGATCCTCTCTTCGCCGTGTACACGCGCCTATCAGACGCAACACGCTTGTACGTGAGACATAAGCACCTCTTCAGACGCCGCCAGCCACCTGTCTTATGGATCTGAGCTGCTGAATCATGGTTTATATTCTTTTATTTATTTTATGCCAGAAGAGATGTGCTTAATTGGGTCTTTTTGTGAAACTAACTGGACTAATTTATCGATTCTCAATTCCGATTTGTTGTTTTCCTTGTAAAGGATTAGATTCGATCTATGGAAAATCCCATCGGCTCCCGGTCTTTATTCTATAAACAGTATAGGAGAAATCCAAGTTGGAGTAGTTTAGACAACTTACTTCCAGCGTTTCTGTAAATAGATTTAGACTTGTAGACTTGGTTAACTCGAACTTTTGTTTGGGTCGATGCAAGTTATTGATTCTCTACCTGCCAGATAGTTTTTAGATGCTCTTGAGGCATTAGACTGTTAGTATGTTCAGATGTATCTCATCGTCTCTTTTAGATTTAGGTATAGCATGTATCCGCGCTTAAGATTCAGACTAGGTTTTTGAACTTGGTCTGGAATCTCACAAATTGCTTCCCTTAGAGGAACTCATTGTATATTCTATTGTTTTTTTTCCCGGGTTTGGGGTAATTTTATTATTTTTATTTAATAAATTCGTTCATACCTTTGTGTTATGGTATGATGAATTTTAATTATAGTTAAATAAGGTTTTAGCTTGTAAAAGCTGCCTTAAGTGTTTCCTTTTTGGTTAAGATGTAATATTCATTACCTTATTGTATCCTGCACGTTTTAATCACTCTATAATCTTATAAATAGGGTGGTGAACGAATTTATTCAATACAATTATATACAACAATCATCTTATATTGAGTTTTATCTCATGCAACCGTTAGGTTAACTTCTAATCGCTAGATTAGGTCAATCATTAGATTGAAACCTCCGATTTTGAGATCTAGGTGTGTCCATTTCAAGTTGGTGCAAATAGTGTTTGACGTGTGGAATTCGACCTTGTGTTACTGAAGTTCAAAAGTTGTGTCTTTCAAGTTCATCTCGAGGTGTGTCTTCTTCTTTGAAAGGGGGTGTTTTCGATCGACACTTCGGAGGGTGATCTTAATCCTTCCACAAAACCAGGATCTTTGTAAGGAGGTTAATATCCAGGATATTCGCAAGGAGATTCATATCAGATGTGGTCAGGGCCGGCCTAGATGTTGAGGCAAGTGAAACATGGGCCTCAGGCCTCCATTTGGACTGATAAATTAGGGGCCTCAATTTGAAAACTTTGTTTACTATTTATAGTATGTTTTATGCATCTAAACTTGATGTAAGATTAAAAAGGGCCTCAAATTTAAATTAATTGGACTCTATATGTATAAAAAGTAAAAAATTAGGTTATTGTTTAAAATTTGTCTCAGACCACCAAAACTTTTGGGCCGGCCCTGGTTGTGGTTCAAACAGTTGATACCTTATGGATAACGATGATGGTCGGAAAGAGGGAGATGATAGCCATGGTGTGCGATGAAATATGGTTTCAAAGGAACTACAATATGTTTCAGGGAAAGAATATAAACCCAGATCGACTAGTGGCTTCAACACAAGCAACGATGGTTAGTTTTTCAAATACAAATCACTGGCCGGAGAAGGCTTCAAAAGCTTAGAGGTAAGGAACATACTTCGACCACCAGAGTAAGGAAATCGGGTCTGGTTTGATGCGGGTTTGAAGGAGGGTTATGCTGGAGTGGGTGTTGTAGCAATGGGTGCAGATGGAGTTTTAGTCCAAGGAGTAGCGAGGCGTATTCCGGACGTCATAGAGGTACCCTATGCAGAGGCATCAGCACTTCAAGATGCAATTAGGCTGTCTGAAGAGCTCGAATGCCAGAGAAGTAAGGATTATTGGAGATACTCTTACACTAATACAGATAGTTCATGGAGATATTGAGAGTCCGGCTTCATGTGTCAGAACAATAGAGGAGATTCGAGCGGATTTAATTCGTACTGGGTGAGCATGACCTAGCAAGATACCGAGGAGAGATAATAGAAACGCACATTTAGTAACTAGTTTTGCTAGGAACAGTAATATTACATCATTTATGGAACATGAACTCATGAGTTTCTTTTGTAACGTTACTGGACGTTTTCCAACCATTTGAGATGATATGAATTATTCCTTTTCAAACAAACCATTACTGGCCCTGTCCAATATCGCTTATTTCCAGCACCTCCAGCACCATCCAGCACCTACCAGCACCCTCCAGCACTTGTCACTATTCACATACATGAATGATTTATTTTTTTAAAAAAAATAAAAAATAATTTTTCTTTAAAATTAGTTTCAAGATGTTGTGTACGAATTAATCATTCTTTAAATATATAGTTTCATAATTATGTACATCATAATTATACAATTTTAATTTAATTTCAACCCCCTCCAGCACCCCCTCCAACACCCTCCAGCACCTTCCAGCACCCTCCACCACCTTCCAGCACCAGCTACCAATTCCAGCACTCTATTGGACAGGGCCACTGACTTAAAGTTTTGTTTGATAATTCCATTAAACATTAACATTTGATGAATTTAATACTCATCTCGTCCAAAAACCGTCAGTTAAGTGGCCCCAATAAATTAATGAGAGTGGAACAAATTTTCCAAAAATTAAAAGTGAATAAATGAAGGAAATCAGATTCTATAAAAATGTACACGAACTAGTGGACCTACATATAGGGATACTATACCAAAGCAAAATATAAAAATATTCAGAAATAGTAATGGGAGATATGAATTATTTCAGTCGCCAAAGTGTGATAAAAAAGATACCTTAGGGCGTGCCCAATAATTAAAATCATAGCCGAAAATATCTTCCAGTTGGGCGTGGGCCTGAGTCCAGTGGCGGGCTGGAAGAGATCTTCTTCGAAGTTCCAATAGGGCCCAGTCCCGTATTCAAGTTGCCGTTAAGTGGACAGTAACGGAAAATGATTGATAGCGCAAAACCAACTTGCGCTTTTAAGCTGTAGCTAACTTACACTTGAGTTTGTAATTAACATTCAGCAGAGTGACATTTCATTCATCATTACAATTTATAAAATATATTTCAATACATAATTATGCACAAGGTAGTGCCATGTCGGCAGGTATTTACATGCTCCCTCCATTTACATTTTTTTTAAAACTTTTGGAGTAGTACTAATCTGTGGCGGATCTAGATTTGAAATATTGGGAAGGCTCAACAGTGCTATGTAGGCAAAAATAAAATAAAACATAGCGACTTTGTAGACAGGCGAAGCTGCGGCAGAACGGAAGCGGCAATAGATAAATACTTGTTCATAGGTACTGGGCAGCAATTTCACGGGAAGGCTAGAGTCTCCCCGCCTTGCCCTATATCCGCCACTGGTTCTAATTGAAACCAAACATTAATGTTGATTTTTTTCTTTTTTAACTCTAATTTTTTTTTTTTTAAATTCATTCAGGGTTATGGAAACGTCCAGAAACGATTACAATGAGTGGAATTTGGAATTGGCATCCAATTCGACTAGCCTATTACTAGAATAACTGAACTACACGTCAACCAGATTAATAGTATCTGTACTGTTACAGTTTGAGAGATCCAATAAAAAATGTAATACCGCGCGCGCACTCGGATATTATCTTGCAACAGCGAAAATCACATCTGCTTGGCAGAGAGGAGCATCTCCCGCATCAATCACTTTTCCAGTCAGAGATCTGCTACAACCGCAACACCACTTGATCCAAAACATGATCCATGTTCTTCAAACTGCAACTGCAAACCTTGAAACTCATAGATCACAACCGAAAACACGATCCGTACATAATCTGTATTAGAATTTAAATTTAGTAAATCTGTATTAGAATTAGTTATAGAGTTTACAATATTGTTATTCTTTCATAATAGACTTCCAATTTCTTTGTAATATTTTCAAGGAGGTTATATATATATATATATATATATATATATATATATATATATTCTTTCCCAAATCTGTATTTGTATAGTTTCTCATAATTCTCAATCCGCATTTCGGCAATGACATAAACCTAACACGACTATTAAAGAAAACTCGATCACCTCCAAATGTTTTTGTTCAATCGCACTTATTCGATCTGATCGAAATCAAATTAAGACCCTGTTGGTGATAAAGAAAGAAGCTCTAGTTGTTAGGTCACAATGTCACATTAAAAGGAGCACATGCAAGGTGTTAAAAATACCTGTTGAAGCACATGCTCATTTGTCAATACAATGAATTCCATCCAATCCATCCTATCAGATTTCAGACGATATCAGTTAATTTGTTTTGGGGAGATGAAACGGGTCCGTTGAAAAGATTATTCACTAAATCCGTTTAAACTTTGACCATGACCAGCACGTAATTTCTCGAAGAAGGAACAATTGCTTTCTTAAATAGGTAAAACCATGCATCTGTTTTCTGTTTTATGTTTTTTCACGTTACAGTTGCGGAATCGAATTGTTTTGCTTTAATGGAGTAGATTTTAGAGCCGCCAAATCTGAAATCATGCTTCATTAATACACCCAATATTAATGTTTAGCCAACTCATATGCTTTTCAACATATTTGTTTGTGTATGTATATCTAATTTATTTATTTTGTTGTATTATTAAATATATTTTTTTTATTGATATTTAGTTTACTTCAAAAGGAGCTAGTATTTTAGTTTGTAATTTTTCACATAAAAATAAAAAGATATAAACTATAACACTAGTGTCCATTCTAATATCCGTACATATGTTTCATATAAATATATGAAATCAAAGCTCAGAAAAACATTAATTTCAACATCTCGTTTCCTCAAATACGTGAAGTATCTATACCATAGGTTTATACGTACAAAATTATGAAATGTATATCATGTTATAAGATATTTGTGGCAGTAGTAGATTTAAGTATTAATTAGGGGATCAAGTTGGTCATTTCCCAAAACATCGCCTTCTTTGGTGCATCATTTGGAGGAGGGATCATGCTATAAGATATTGGGCTTGCACGATAATCGAGGCGTATATGGACTTAAGCTGCAGGATTTTCATTAGTATGATTTTCGGGCTCCTAATAAAATTGCACATGGCCCTCTCCTCTTGCCCATTTTCCCGGCGTGTTTAAACAACCATTTCAGGGGATGTTTGGTTCAAACATGGAAAGGGAATAGAATCAGGAAAGAGAAAGGAAGAGAAAGGAAAGGAATAATCCCAATTTTTAAAATCTGATTGGTTCAGTTATGGAAAGAGAATCAAATTCTCCATCATTCCCTTTGTTACTGTTTGGTTCACATCTGGGAAACAAATATTAATTTTTCATATTAAATATGAAATTAAAATAATCTTTCACTTCCCATGATCACCATTGCTATATCATATTAATTTATTTATATTTTATATGTCATTACAAAAGTAATTTTCTAATTATAATTTTTTGTATATATTTTTTTATGTAATGTCATCTTTACATATTTTCACCTCATATACTTTTTAAAATATATGTAACAACATAAACAAAATAACTCAAAATTTTATAATTCACCTTATATTAAAGTATATTATGTTAATGATGATAAAAAAACACTCATAAACCATATCAAATCCAATATTTTTTCAAAACATAAAGTCGATGTAAATTCAATTATAATATTTTCACACAAATTAATCACCATTCATACATACATAAGGTTTCTCAACCTAACCATGATATAATTATGTGCCCAGTGTGTGACGGCCGGGCCGTGTGTACGTAATATCACCAAGAAGAAAGTACATGCAATTAATGATGAAGGTTTGATAAATTGATTCTATCAAAACTGATGATTATATAAACAAACATTCTTATCGCAGAGCACCATTGATATTAAAAAATAAACTAATCAGAATGGTGATTATGAACTCGATCAATCCGACGAAAATTAACCAGCAGAGCACCATCAACATTGATAAATAATATTGTTTAAATAAATAGTACCTGGAGTTGTTGCAGAAATTTTGTATCTGAACTGGGAACACAGAGCTCCAAGATTGCACAATGGATGACGGCACCGAAGAGGAGAGGTTTTAAGAAGTCGACAAGGTTGAAGTCGAAAAGGTTTCTATTGCGTAATTTTTTTTTCCTTGGGTCAGACTAGAGAATCACGTTTCACCTAATTGGGGTAATGGAATTCCTGAAAATAAGGAAAGGGAATGATTAAAAATCCCAACCAAACACCAACTAATGGAATCAATAGCTCAGATTACCTTTCCCTTTCCTGATTCACCCCAACCAAACACCCCCTCAATGGAGAGCAGTATCTTATCTTATTCTTAATTAATATTTTCTTTTTGGAGGATTAAACAAAATTTATCTGAAATTTTTTAACGTCTAATATCAGTACATATTATTTTTTAAAGTGTCAATGATAGTTTAAGTTACGTACCGTGGAAGTATAATTAAGGCCCTGTTTACCAAAGTTTATCTGTAGATCAGTTCAGTTCAGTTCAATTCAGTTCAGTTTAGCGAAAATGTAATTTGATGACATTCAGGTTAATTTAGTCATGCAGATTCCATTTTTCAATACATCAATTTTCACTTCAGTTCAGTTCAGTTCAATTCAGTTCAGTTCAGTTTAGTTCAGTTTAATTCAGTTCACTTCAGTACATCAAGAAATAAGCTCTAGTAAACATGGCCTAAATATAGCGATGCATATTCCCATAATGTGCAATGTGATCTGCGTATCTAGTTAGTTATTAAATTATAATGGCTCTCAATTCTCAAATATGCGAGTACGAGTACGACTATGGCAATTCAATTGATAATTAAGTCGGTCAACTGGAAATGCATCGAAATGGCCATGTGACCAGTGTACGTTTTGTCAACGAAATTCGCAAATCCACACATGAAAACACAACTCATGAATTGAAACCCCATAGACCATAGTATAGTAGCCTTTAAGCATTTTCTCATCTTCATTACTTTGCGTCAATCAGTTGTTTAACACATTACCAGTTCACATTCTGCAACAGTTGATTCACCGAACAAATAGGTCCTATAAATACCTTAACCTTCACCTCCATTTCTCAATCCCAATTCCCAAACATCAACAACAACATTAACTGCATCAAATCATCATGGACAAGTACAGCGGCCTCGCAGTTCTCATCACTCTAGCTATCTGCATAAGTTTATCAGCAAATCCAACGTCAGCAGCACCTGCAGCATCATCATCATCATCGTCCCAAATGCTGCTGAGAACCTACACCAGTTTCGTGAAGAGCAAATGCTCTGGATCAACCTACCCGGTGCCGTGCCTCAAGACCCTCTACCCCTACGCCTCGTTCGTCAAAACCAACTCGCAGCGGCTGTGCTTGGCCGCGCTCAACGTGGCCATCCAGAGCTCCCGCACCGCATCCAAGACCGTCTCCAACATCGCCGCACGGAAGGGTCTCACGGCCAGGGACACCGCCGCGCTGAAGGACTGCATCGGGAACATGAAGGACGCCATCTCCGAGCTCCAGGACACGGTTACTGCACTCGGCCGTCTGAGCAACCGCGCCGACCGGGCGTTCCAGTGGTCTAACGCTAAGACGTACGGCAGCGCCGCCTCGTCGGATTTCGAGTCATGCAGGGATGGGTTCACCGCCAGAGGGGTAACTCCGGCGGTGCGGCAAAAGATTCGGAGTGATCTGCTCTATCTTGAAAGGCTTGTTAGCACTGCTCTGTTTTTTATCAACCATCTTTACTGATGAAATGTAGCAGCTTGCTGGTAATTTGCAGGGGTGTAAAAATGTCAATGCATCATAAAGTTTGGACGCTTAATTGTTTCTTCATGGGAGTAAATTAGGAATTAATTTATTCTCTTATTGTAATTATTTGTAATATGCCCAATTTAAATTTTAACAACACCAATGATTGAAATAAAATAGAGTTTATGCTAGAGTACTGTACAATGATAGTCCCATAACTTTAGGAAATACAATTTTCAACAGGGACTCTTCAGAACTATGAAAACATACAAGTAAGGCCCTGTCCAATAGGGCGCTGGAATTGGTAGCTAGTGCTAGAGGGTGCTGGAAGGTGCTGGAGGGTACTGGAAGGTGCTGGAGGGTACTGGAGGGTGCTGGAAGGGTGCTGGAGGATGTTGAAATTAAATTAAAATTGTATAATTATGATGTACATAATTATGAAACTATATATTTAAAAAATGATTAATTCGTACACAACATATTGAAACTTATTTTAAAGAAAAATTATTTTTTATTTTTTTTAAAAAAATAAATCATTCATGTATGTGAATAGTGACAAGTGCTGGAGGGTGCGGGAGGATGCTAGTAGGTGCTGGTAGGTGCTGGAAATAAGCACTATTGGACAGGGCCTAAGCTGGTGCGAAGAGTGAAAACAACAATCAAAAGGCATAAAATTGATGTTCTTCTATTCCAATTATGTTTTATTGACACTCTACTAAACTCATTTTTATTTTCTACAAAAATGAGTGGACGGACATGTATTGAGATTTTGGGAGGTAAAAAAAACAATTTATGTAAATGAAGTTGATCTAAACTTTACTAACTAAACCCGAAAAGTGATAGTCAAACAAAATCATTTCAAATTTGCAAATGTGCCAATTAAATGATTTTTCCAACCATTTTTTGCTCTTCACATTATCACTTAAATAATTAGCTAGAAAGCAATTAAATTTTTAATTTTCAACCCTCTCGAATAATATATATACATGGTTGAGGCACGTATCCATTACAAAAACAGAATCTAATACATACGTCATACTATATCGTAGTCTAATCCAGTTCATCCTATATCGTAGTCTAATCCAGTTCATCGTATGATTTAGGTTCTCGCTTGATTTTGAATGAGGTGAGAATCTTATACTCGTTGATGCAACTATATACGTAAATTGATGCACCTTTTGTTAGTCACTTGTGCACGCAGAGAAAGAATGACCACTTTACAAACTAGGAAAGAATCCTTTAACGGGGGTGAGAGTTTTGAACCCTGAAACATTTCCTAACAATGCAATGCCTTTGGCCAAGGGATAAGAACACTATACTGCTCTTAATCATATTCTTTCTCAATTTACCAACAATTTTATCTGGCCTTTACTCCATATTACCGCCTCACTCTTCCCATTTTAAGGGCGATTCATACGCATATTTAAAAGGTGGTTCAACGCCTTAAAATAGTATCGAACCACCTATTAGAAGAGTTGAAAGTAAAATGGTGATGGTAATAGACTGTGATGTCGACAGTAAAATAATGATAAGAGTAACAAATATATATATATATATATATATATATATATAAAACAAAAAATTAATTTAGTCTAACAATCAAAGTATTTAAAATTGAATTTAAAATTTTGTGGATAGGATTGGTTGAAAATGAGCTCAATGGTTAAACTAATTGCTAGACCATAATTTTTCAATGAAATTTGGACTTCAAAATGTAATTTGAAGTTATTGAATTATACGAAATCAAATACTAGCCTTATTTGTTGAGTTTAAACTCAATTCATAAAGCCAAATGATCAACCGGGAACGCAGCGAAATGGCCATGTGAGTCCTATCCTTTTGGTCAACGAAATGTACGTAGTGTTCAGATGGCATATGCACACATGAAAAAACAACTCATTTCCTACCTTAATTAGCCTTTAACTCCCCATACTTTGCGTCAATCACTACGCCGCTACTTTACTCATTCACATTGCCACCATGGATTTCCTGCACCAACTGATCCACCTGACAGTTTGGCCCTATAAATAACATAACTAAATTTCCCCATCTCATATCTCATTATCTTCTTCTTCTTCTTCAGTTCTACTCATCTTTTCCCAGATTCTGAACCAGTACTGGAAGCATGAACAAGCTCGCAGTTTTCATCGCCATTGTTATGGCCATAAGTCTCTCAGCACAACCGACTTCAGCTGCAACATCATCCCAAACCTTAAGAACCTACACCAGATTCATCAAAACCAAATGCGACGCAGCAACATACGCTCAACTGTGTCTGAAAACCCTCTATCCCTACGCGTCCTACATCAAAACCAGCCAACTGAACATGTGCAACGCCGCCATCAAAGCGGCCATTCAAGGCGCAACAGACGCGTCCAAGATGGTCTCCAACGCCGCCGCCGCCAAGAACCTCTCGCCGCGGGACGCCGCCGCTTTGAAAGCCTGCGTGGGCGAGGTGAAAGACGCCATGTCCGAGCTCAAGGACACGGTTTCTGCAATGGCGCGTCTTAAGGATCCTAGGGAGAGGACGATGCAGTGGGCTAATGCCAAGACTTGGCTCAGCGCGGCTAGTACTGATTTTGAGACTTGCAGGGACGAGTTGACCGGGAGAGGCGTGACTCCGACGGTGAGGCAAAGCATTAGAAGCAGTCTACTGAATGAAGAAAAACTCGTTAGCAATGCTCTGTTTCTGACCAACCACCTTTACGGGTGAAAATGAAATGTCAGGTTAGGGATCTGATCTAGTCTGTAATGGAACACCGGCGGCGCAAATATGTGTAATAAGGGCTTAATTATCACCATCTTGTTTTACATTATGTTCCATTTTAGATGTCGGTCATCCATTGTTTTTGACGACCTCTTAATGGCTTGAAACGATGATCATAGTTAATTAGTTACCGCCGGGTTTGTAATTCTATTTTGAGTTCGATTTCAAAATCTGTTTCAAAATTGAATGTCAAATCTAGATCTAGTTGCTGCAAAATCTAGTAAATATTACTCTGAATCTAACTTTAACCTATCACATCACATTGTATGCATCACATGATTGTTGGCTCCATTTAATTTTGTTATTTTGATGAAGAGTTGAATGCAATATATGTTCAAATTCTACTACATTCAAAATCATTCACGTAACCAACGGCACGATCGAAAAACTCCTGTGTTATGGGGATCCAATTCCACCACCCACAGGCATAGATGAAATATACACACGCATATATACAAATATACACTACCACAGGACACATATGACTACTAATTAGCTCCATATTTTTCCAGGCCAAAAACAAACTCCAATACGTATAATATTACTCTCCCCCCTAATTCTTGAGCACCAAATCCAACACGATCTTGTTAGCGGACAAGGCCCTGCTCGCCAAATCCTTGATCTGCGTCATAGTCTGGTCCGGTTCCGGGGCAACATCCAGCGACCCGAAACACGCCTCCTGGCCCGAGATGGCGGTGCTCATCAGCGACTCCACGTTTTTCCGGCGCAACACGTAATTGTAGTTCCTCGCCGATCGAACCTTGTAGTATTCCACGTACTCGCGGGCAACCTGCTGCAGAAGCTCCACGCTGTCGGTGAATTTGTCCACGCAGCTGTTCACCGCGATCTCTTGCCGGGGATTCAGCCCCCTCGCGTGGATCATGAACGACCTCGTGACGATGGCCTTCGACAGCGATTTGGAGAGGACCTTGATTGCAATAATTGAAAATATTAACATAGAATCTGATTTGACAGAGCAAATTTAAGATGATAAGATGGTTTTTTTGCGACAGACCTTTCGGTACCATTCCAGGGAGGTGAAGTCGGTGGTTGGGGTCACGGCGGGCTTGAGCAAATCGATGCAGGATGCGACGTCATTGGACTTCTTGCAGAAGGCATCTAGACCGCCGGTTGAACCGTCCGCCGCCGCGGGGACGGAGGTGGTGCTTTCTGCAACCACGCATGTGGTTGCCGAGAGGAGCAGAGCTACCAGTGAAAGAGCGGTTCTGATCATATTATTAGAATTTGAGTTTACTGGAAGAATATGGAATTTTTTATTTTGTTAAAATTTCGAGAAGTAGTTTGTTTATTTGTGTTTTGAGCAATGTAAACCGTAGGTTGAAGGGAGTTTTTGGATTGAGAGGCAGAGCATGTTCCTTGACATTGTTCAGAGAAGTAACCACTTGTGAGTCTTAAGGCGGTCATGAAATGACCGTGTTTTGCGGAGGAAATGTCCGGAATGGCAGTGTATTTTGGTGGTTTAGAATTACTACTTGGAGGCTTGGAGCTGATAATTACCTGAATTTTGTTGACATTTTTCACTATCTTGTTATTACACGTATTCACATTTCTATACTAAACGTATATACCTCAAAAGATAAATAAGCGTGTTATACTTATATGTCTTTTCTAAAAGGTAGCATTTATGCACAATTCCTTCATTCACTATGGACTTGTCTTTTCCATAATGGCAAAGTTTGGGTATCTTTTTGAGATCATCCACTTTGCTTTATATGCTTTTATCTAATTTCAACCAAACAAATTCTTTACGGAGTAAGAGTAGTGATTGAACAAACTATCAAAATGGCTCGACAAAACAAAAGTCTTCGATCGAAGCAAATATAACAAAGGGAGAAGGCACACCTCATTTGTCACGATATCCATATATTACAAAAAGACGAGGAAGAAAACACGCTTGTCATGATTTCTCACTATATATTACAAAGAGAAAAACAAAACTCGAGTAGCTTAATTCCTTAAACTATACATTACATTAATTCCACCACTCCAAAACATACTTGTTCTTACCATCATATAGTCTTGGCTAATAGTTGCCGGCAAATTGGGTGACGAGAGCCAAGGCATTGCTGGTGACCTGAGCAACATGCGTCATCCTCGCCCTAACGGAGGCCTTAATCCGGCCGTTCAAGGCCTTGCCGGCGAAGCCGTCCATACAGCCGTTCTCGTTGGTCAGGGCGGCGCTGACCCACGTCTCGATATTACTGATATGCCACGAGATTTCCTCGCCTCGGGACCGGTCCATCCCCTTGAGCTCCTGGATTGAGCTGGCGAGCCGGTCGATGGAGTCAGCCATCTGGTCCATGCAGTCGGAGATGGCGCCGTACTCCCTGCCCTTGAGCCCTTTGAACTTAGCCAGCTTGGCCACGAAGGCTCGGCTCGACTGGGCCCGGTCCAGGCTCACGGAGAGGGCGGTCTGGGCGAGCTCCTTGGGGTTGGACCGGATGGATGTTGCGTAGACGGAGAGGGACTGGAAGCAGAGGGTGGGGTAAGTGGTCTTGCTGCACTTGGCGCGGATGAAGCTGGTGGACGCCGGCGAGGTTTCCGATTCCGGCCGGCCGGAGATGAAGAGGAGGGACAGAGATAGGAGGAGCAGGGGGAGGGAACTGGAAGCGGCCATTTGAAGTTGTTTGTTTTGTTGAGAGTAAAGTGAAAATATGCGTTTACATTTATAGAGGGGGAAGTGTGAATTAACAAGGATTGAACAGTTGAATTTGGAGCAGTGTTTTGGATGATGGAGACTCTCACGTGGAAAATGGGGCCTAGGGATTTTATTCAAGGAGTGGTGGCAGCATGCGTTGGTCGCTTGATTTTCGTAATTGGGTTCGGCACATTTCCCCCACCACCACCACCGGTAGCGTAGCGCTAGCCCACTCTCCTAAAAAATAAGTGTATTGAAGAATTTCATAGATCGATCAGATCTGATCCACACTATGAACACACACAGATAGTACACACAGTAGAAAGGTATATGATATTTTGGGGAAGATTTTCTGATTAAATCAACTCAATAAATCTGTACACCTTTGCTCTCTATATATACACTTGTGATGAGTCATCTATCTAGCTACCTGCCAAAACTAAGAATGATCTAGAAGCTCTAGGATTTACTTATCAAGCTACCTATTATTCACAGCTAAGTAAAATAGGAAATATTGATGAGGCCACCGCCACTGTTGACTTGAGCTTGTGGACCAGTTTGAAATCCTGGTTTTGGCGGGAAGTCACGAAGCCAACAATTCAGCATTTATACTCTTTCACTCCCCCCTCAAGATGAACGTGGGGTAAGTGACAGAAGTTCATCTTGACCAGTAAAGAGTGCAAACAATCAGCAGGTAAGGGTTTGGTGAAAAGATCTGCTAGCTGCTGTCTGGTTGATATAGGAAAAGGTTGGAGAAAACCTGCCTTGTACTGGTTCCTGGTCACATGGCAATCTATTTCGATATGTTTCGTTCGTTCATGGAATTTCGGGTTCTCCACTATATATATGGCAGCTTTGTTATCACACCAGAGTGGAATGGGAAGATGAAGATCAACCATGAAGTCCTTGAGCAGATAAGATATCCAAAGCAGTTCTGTGGTGGTGAGGGCCATGCTCCTGTATTCTGACTCAGCTGAAGATCTTGAAACAGTTTGCTGCTTCTTGGATTTCCAGGAAATCATTGCATGCCCAAGGAAAATGCAGAAGCCAGTGACTGATTGTCTGGAGTCCTTACATCTTGCCCAGTCTGCATCACAGTAGGCTGAGATTTGCAAATCATTAGAACTGGGGTATAGGACTCCATGATTGGGGTGAGTGTTCAGGTACTTCACTACATGCAGAGCTCCATGCATGTGATGCTCAGTAGGAAATTGCATGAATTGACTCAATTGGTTAACAGCATAGGTCACATCAGGTCTAGTGGCATTCAGGTAGAGAAGCCTACCAATGAGTCTTCTGTAAGAGCTGGGATCCTGAAGTGGTGGTGATGGTGTGTTCATATTCCATGTAACAGGGAGTGGTGTGTAAGTAGTCTTTGCATCAGTGCATCCCACATCTGCCACAATGTCCAGGATATATTTCCTCTGAGTGAGATAGAGTCCAGATGCTGATCTAGCTAGTTCAAGACCTAGGAAGAATTTTGCAGGGCCCAAGTCTTTGATGGTGAACATAGAGTGCAGGTAATCCTTGGTGGCCTGAATTTCCCTCTCTGAAGAGCCAGCAATTAAGATGTCATCCACATACACCACAAGAGCCAACTGAAAGCTGGTAGTGGTTTTTAAGAATAGACAATGATCATTTTGTGACTGGATGAAACCAAAAGCTAGAAGAGCCTTGGTAAGTTCTGAGTTCCATTGTCTGGAAGCTTGTTTCAGGCCATAGAGAGACCTCTCCAGTTTACACACCTGATGTGGCAGGGCTTTCTCATACCCTTCAGGTGGTGTCATGTAGACCTCCTCTTCCAGATGGCCATGTAAGAAAGCATTGTTGATATCTAGCTGGTGAAGGCTCCATGATTTTGCTGCTGCAATTGCTAAAAACAGTCTGATGGTAACTGTTTTAGCCACAGGGGAAAAACTGTCAAAGTAGTCTACCCCCTCTATCTGGTTGAAACCTTTGGCTACAAGTCTAGCCTTGTATCTGTCTACACTTCCATCTGCAAGGCACTTGACTTTATATACCCATTTACATCCAATGGGTTTCTTCCCAGGTGGCAGGTTAACAAGTCTCCATGTCCCATTGTTCTCTAGTGCCTGCAATTCAATTTTCATAGCAGATATCCATTCTGAATGTAAAGCAGCAGTTTTAAAAGATTGTGGTTCTTTGATCTTTGATAATTGTGCAAGAAATGCCTTATGTGTATTAGAAAAGGATGGTGGATGTAAGGGATCAGGAATGGTAGTGAGTACAAAGTCATTCTGCCATGCTGGCTTGTATCTGATTCTTTCACTTCTCCTTGGCTCAAAAGCAGCTGTGTTATCTGCATGTGGAGATGGATGTACTGGAGATGAGCTTTGATGTTCAGGAGGGGATGGATGAGACAGTGAAGGAGTATCATCATCAGATTCTGATGAGGAAGAAGAGGTAGAGGTTTGAGGTGGTTCTGGATGTGAGGATAAATCAGAAGTGGTATAGTGAGATGGTATGAGTGGAAGGGGAATAGAGGTATCAGCATTTGTGTTCTTCTGGTAAGGAAAAATCCTTTCATGAAATACCACATCCCTGGAAATAAGGATCTTGTGGTGAGTAATATCAAATAGCTTGTATCCTTTCTTATCTGGTGGATATCCTATCATGACACAAGGAAAAGCTTTGGGTTGGAGTTTATCTTTGTGTGGTGTGGTATCTGAAGCAAAGCATAGACATCCAAAAGTTCTCAGAAATTCATAATCAGCAGGTTTTCCCATGAGTATTTCATAAGGAGTTTTCCATGATAGCTTGGCTGTGGGTGTTCTGTTGATCAGGTATGTTGCTGTTAGGACTGATTCACCCCAAAACCTTTTTGGTAGTGAGGCTTGGAACAACATTGATCTGGCTACATTAAGTAGATGTTGATGCTTTCTTTCCACTGTTCCATTTTGTTGTGGGGTGTGTGAACAAGATTTTTGGTGTAGAATACCAAGATCAGACAGAGTGGAGGCTAGGGTAGAATTTATGAATTCTGAGCCATTGTCAGTTTTAATGGCTTTGACTGAGGTTTGGTGTTGGTTTTGCATGAGAAGGAAGAAGGATTTTAGGATGGAAGGAACTGTGTCTTTGGTTTTGAGCAAAACAGTCCAAGTGTATCTGCTATGATCATCTACAATTGTGAGAAAATAGGTAGTCCCTGACAAGGTTGATATCTTATATGGCCCCCACAGATCAATGTGTAACAAATCAAAAACCTTGACAGAGACATTTGTGCTTAAGGGAAATTCAAGCCTCTTTTGTTTTGCAGCAGGACATACAGTACAAATGTGTTCCTCAGGAATAGAAATGTTTACAAAATTTTTGAGATGTTTGATAGCAACTACAGAGGGGTGTCCCAATCTACTATGCCATACATGGTAATCTATCCCAGTTGGCTTGTTTGCATAAAGTAAGTGGTGGGAATGACTGATGTGAGACTGACTTAGACTGTGGAGGGCCACTTGAATGCTTGCAGCAGAGAAGGAGTAGTGATTCAGTATATAGAGCCCTTGTACTTCCTTTGCAACTGCAATGACCTTATGGCTCTTAAGGTCCTGCAACAAGCAGAAGTTGTTAAAGAAACCAACATGGAAGGAAGTGGTTTTCAACAGTTTACTGACAGACAGCAGATTGAAGTGAAAAGATGGTATATGAAGGCATCCTGATAGCACTAGATCATGTGGTAAATGTATATCACCAGTGGCAGCAACAAACTTAATGGTATTGTCAGGTAGGTGGACTGGGGTAGGTATGGTAGTATTTGTATAATGTTTGAAGTATGTTAGGTTATTACACATATGACTACTTGCACCACTATCAATTATCCAAGTAGAACAATCATAAGAAACTGCAGCAGTACATGCATGGGATAAGATGCTACCTGAAAAATCAGTCAAGTGAGCAAGGTTGACATAGTCTGTAGGTGCATGTTGCTCTGGCATCTTTCCTTTCATGATCCTTCCAAGCTCCTGCTGAACCAAGCTTGCAATGATCCCTTGCATCTGAGACTGTCCATGCATCATCATTTCATTCCCAGTATGCCCTGAGCCAGTCATCACTTGCTCATCTCTCATTGGTACTCCAGAAGGTCCATTTCCAGTCATCATTGCTCCAACAACATTGGCATTGTGTGGATATCTCCCACTCTGTGGTGGCTTCTCTCCTCTATTCTCATAAAACCAGTCAGGGAAGCCCTTGATCTTGAAGCATGTCTCCTTGACATGTCCAATCTTACCACAAAAGGTACACTTGAGCTCTGGATTTCTCAACACTTTCTGCTTGCCACCATCTTTAGTGTAGCTGTTCCTTGAGTAGCCAGTTCCTTTTGCCAGCATCACACCAACCTGTGGAATCTCCTCAGCATATCCATCATTTTTCCCAACCATGGCAGAGGTTTGCCCAATCTCCTGATAGCTGGTATGAATGTTCCTTTGCTTTTCCACATTCCCAATGATTGCACAAGCCCTTGCCAAGTTAGGCAGAGGATCATTCATCAGAATCTGTTCAATTACTGGCCTGTAGCTCTCATTCAAACCCATAAGAAACTGGTGCATTTTGTCTTCCTCCTCATCTGCAATTATAGCCTTATAATAGCCACAATTGCAACAGTTGCAGCAGCCACATCTCCTTCTAGGTCTCACACATCCCAAATGATCCCATAGCCCCTTCAGTTTTGTATAATAAATGGAAACTGAGTCTCCATCCTGCTTCATGTTAGATATCTCTTTCTTTAGGTTATGGATCAAAGCCCCATTACTCTGACCAAACCTATCTCTCAGTTCTTCCCACAGATCCTTAGCATCAGTTGCAAACAAGAAACCTCTAGCTATATCTCTAGACAGTGAATTTTGTATCCAAGCTTTCACCATAGTATTAGCCCTTTTCCATTGCTTAAAGGTCTTATGGTTTTCATCAGGTTTAACAATTTCCCCACTTATGAACCCTAGCTTATCTCTAGTTTCCAAAGCAGTAATCATAGCACGACTCCAAGTCAGATAGTTTACCTCATCAAGCTGTTCACTCACAAGCATTTGGTTTGACTGGTCTGAATTATGCAGAAAGAGAGGATCTTCCCGCAGCCTGTAGTATCCATCATCCTGATTCCGGTTGCGCCTGGTTCCTCTTCCTCCAAACTCTGCGCCTCTGGGAATTTCTTCACCCCGTACGGAATTCTCTGAATCTGAGCTCGACATCTGAACAGTTTCAGTGGTTGAAATCTTGCGGAATTTGGTGAATTGGTAGAATCGGGTATCGTATTTTGGATGCTGTTACTGAATACTAGATCACTGAAAACCTTAGTGCTCTGATACCATGAAGAATTTCATAGATCGATCAGATCTGATCCACACTATGAACACACACAGATAGTACACACAGTAGAAAGGTATATGATATTTTGGGGAAGATTTTCTGATTAAATCAACTCAATAAATCTGTACACCTTTGCTCTCTATATATACACTTGTGATGAGTCATCTATCTAGCTACCTGCCAAAACTAAGAATGATCTAGAAGCTCTAGGATTTACTTATCAAGCTACCTATTATTCACAGCTAAGTAAAATAGGAAATATTGATGAGGCCACCGCCACTGTTGACTTGAGCTTGTGGACCAGTTTGAAATCCTGGTTTTGGCGGGAAGTCACGAAGCCAACAATTCAGCATTTATACTCTTTCATGTATTCGTCATCACATTATCCACGACAGCATGCAGGTCGGTTGATCAGATTTTAAAGTAATCTGGTATGTGGATGAGATCAAAAGGAAAGAAACCAAATTACAATCAGAATAATTTAACCTTTTTCATCATGTAAAAGAAAGCGTTAGTAATATAATTGAAACATTTTAAAAATGACAGGAGGTGCGTGCGTGTATAACTGTATATGATAAGAGGAACACGGTTCATGAAATTCAGATATTTCGAGATCACTGTTTCATGAAAATTGACATTAGGCTAAATTGACACTAATGCAAGCAGCATTTATGAGCAGCTAGGCAAATTAATTCATCATCTGCAGTCTTTAAGTTGAATTTAGATCCGATATCTTGTTTAGTATTATTAATAAATTAAAAATATATTATTATCATACTATATTTTCAGTTCTTATTAAAATTCCCAAATAATTATTTTTCAAATATAAACTGGAAAGTGAAGTGCTAATAATTGAGAAAAAGAAAGTCGGTACGTAGTTATCTTGAGTTCATAGAATGCACATTACCCTTAGAGTAACCACTATCAATCATCTAAAATATCTAAATATATCATTAACGGTAAAACTAATTCTCTAATTTGTTTAAATGAATCATTAATAGGAAGAGAACAAAAGAGATGAACGGAGAACAAAAAGAAGGGCTAATGGGACAACATATTTAGGAATATGCTACTGTTTATGAGAGATTAATATTGTTTTGGCATTGACGTTCAGCTACCGACGCAGACGTAGTCCCACCAACCGACGTCCCCCGGTAAATCTGCGGCATGCAGATCTAGCATGTGCATAAACTAAACACACGTAGTATGGCCCTGTCGCACAAAACCAGCACCACCAGCACCTACCAGCACCCACCAGCACCTACCAGCACCTACCAGCACTTGTCACTATTCACATACATGAATGATTTATTTTTTTTTAAAAAAAAAATAATAATTTTTCTTTAGAATTAGTTTGTACCAATTAATCATTCTTTAAATATATAGTTTCATAATTATGTACATCATAATTATACAATTTTAATTTAATTTAAATACCCTACCAGCACCCTCCAGCACCTACCAGCACCTTCCAGCACCTACCAGCACCAGCAACCTGTACCAGCACCCTATTGGACAGGGCCTATATCGTTTTCATCCAAAGCAATTTGTCGAGTTCATAATTTCATTGCACCGCCTCTTTTAATTTTTGGGGCTGTTCAGCCTAAACAGGATACTATTGGCCCTCTAGTGGAGCTTAAAAACGGCTCAATAAAGTGCGAGGAGATCATTTAGCTTTTGGCACCTCCCTCAGTCCTCACTCGCATTATATTATTAATGCGTCTCTTTTGATTCGCCTTTTCCTACCGTTAATCAGTTCCTCGTCAAATTAGTACAGCAACTCGTCTACTCCGTAATACACTACTAGTCAACTACAAAAGTCTAGCGGTAAATTCTCTCTTTTTACCATTTTAACAAAAACTGATGCATTGTGAAGAGAATTAACTAAGGATTAGTATGTTGTACAGAAATGCATAATAGTACGATTTTGTGATTACTAGCAAATTAATTCAAAACATGATTGTAGAATCATCTTATTAAAAATTCAAAATTATTTGATAATTTCTCGCAAGACTATTAAGAGATTAGACTTTGGTGGAGCTGCGCTTACAACTTAATTATATTTTTTTAAATATGTTGGACTATTAATCCTAAAAATAACTTATGCTTCCATAAAAATATTATTATTTTAGACCATTTTCTAAACATAAAAAATTATTTACTTTAAAGTAAAACAGGTAAAAAGCGATTTCAGGCATGCATGCACGGCTTGTCTCGCACAAAAGGGCCGGCCGGTTGTTAATGTGGTTCAGTGGATGTGAATGGAGAGAAAAACTCTTCCCCTCGTAGTGGTGGTAGGAGTCGCAGTTGTAAAAGCTAAAGCAAAGTGATAAATCACTATTTACGCTAACTTTCCACAATAACTTGTCTTCATTATGTTTTTCCTCTTATTATTTTACTTCAATAAAGCAATAGTAATTTCGTGTTTACTGTTCAGACTTCAGATGATCAGTTGAAGCACTACTATTGACCAAAGTTGGCTCTTCTTCTTCTTCTTCCTCTTTTTTTTATTTTTTAATTTTTATAGAAGCAATCTTTTATTTTTACAGATATTTTTGTTCGTGCCATTCTTCTCATATCATGACACGTCATCATAATTTTATAATTGAAACACATATCTAATCATTTTCATTAAAATTATTTGCAGTTATCATATTATAAAATTTACACAGACCAATTGAAAAAATAAATGTACACGTATTATTTTGTATTAGGAATGTATTAAGTCACATGATGAATATAATTTATATTCTTAATTTCAAATTTTATTTATCAAGATATTATTAGAATTGCGTAAAATATTAAATCGTTTATTTTAAAGGTTGTCCATAAAATATTATTAATTAGGGCTGTCATCCTGAAAATAAATATGATTACTAACAATTAACTGAAGGAAAATCATGCCGGACGCGGGCGCCGCCGACGTAATTTAAAATCCCGCCCACCTCGACGGAAGCCTTTCAATTCGGAAGCGCTGCTATTGGTCCAAATTCCAAACAGTTGCTAGCTCAATTATTTGATGTTAAATATTGGAGACATTTATCAATGTTTTTTTTCTTATATAACCTTATTTTTAAACTAATTCTCAAAATAACACTCTGTTGAAACTAATTCCAATACTAATACTCTTGAATAAACTTTAATTAGTATTTGAATCCACAAATTTCCATACATTTTAATTAGACCCACAAAATTTTACCAAATACATGACAACGCTGAAGGAATCGGAGGAAATCCTACACCGACTAGCGTCGAACCGTGGCTGGCCTAACCCACGGTGAAACGGCGAGGACGGCATTCTGCACAATCTCCACATTAAAACGAAGCCTAGCTTCTCCAGCGATCCAGATTCAGTGAGCCTAAAATCGAGCTCCCAGTTCTAGAAGCGAAAAATAGCGAATACTCTTCAATTTCTGGCGTTTTCATAGCGTTTGGAAGTTTCACTGGACTAAGACCATCTCTTATCATAAAACCTATCTTTACAACTTTTCCAATAAAACCTCTCATACAACCTGATGGGATTCCTATTCCATATTTACTTATATTATTATTCATTTTCTATTCTAATTAAACTAGTTAATTATAGTAATAGTTGTAAGTTATTTCCTTTTCTTAGTTAGATTGTTATTCTCAAATATGTCTATATAAAGATGACATATTCTATGTAATCATGCATTCAATACAATCATTTATTCAATAGAAAATGTTTCTTCAAGGTAGGTGAATCCCTAATCAAAAGGTTCAATAGGTTGACAGACCACAAATCAAAGATCATATCCTCTTGAGATATCGAACATCATCACAACCCCTCTTACATCCCACCCTAATTATCATAAAAACCTCATACACTTTTTCACATCACTTTCTCTATGTCCCACCACAATTTACTTTTATCCATGTCATTATTTATTTCTCATATACCACATTAATAATTTATTTATCTATCATTAATACAAAACTTAAATATAAATTTATATAATGATTATTTATGTTTTCAAAATATATTTTATAATTCAATATTATAAAATATTATGAAGCAATATTAGTTAAATTTTATTTATTATTATATTATAATTATGGTAAATATTAATGAATTTGCAAACTACATCTAAACAGTGGTTTGATTATTACGAATGAAAGGTTTAAGCAATAAAAAAGAAAAGATTGAGAAAAATAAAAGTTTATTTCTCTTGTGAGTGAGATCCACAATAAAGATTTAGGCCCGGATTCTTAGGAAAATCCAATAACGAATCCCCGTAGTTGATGAAGATCTTTTATGGAGCATATTTTTGTTGGGGAAAATTCCCCATAACGGATGCTCTAAGCCCTAAGGTGACCTCCTTTGATTTTGATGATCGTTTGTGGCCTTCTGGCCGTGTGAACATAAATATCAGCAGTGGTGAGCCCATAAACAAGCTTTTTCTAGGTGGAACTAATCACGCCTCAAAATGTTTGAGTTCTTGATTTGGAATCACATCTCCTTCAGACACTTCTGTTTTGTTTTTTCCCTTTCCAGAAAACATAGCCAAATTCTCTGTCAAAAGGTTTGATAACTTGACAAACTCATTGTCCCTGAAACTGATCACCTTTACTGGTAAAAATAAACGTTGGGAAAATGGGATCATATGAAGTCATTATATCTAGCCGTGTCTTCTTCCAGCCACCGGTCCTCCGCCTCCGCAGCTCGTGAAATCGTGATGTAAAATTTTTTATGGGGTCTTATCAGAATGTATGCGAAATGTGTGGATTTTAATTAATTAAATTTTAGTCTAAGAGTATTAGTTATAGAATTAGTTTTAGTAGAGTGTTATTTTGTAAATTAGTTTCAGAAATAAGATTATTTTTATTTTTGGAGAAAAACTCTAAAATTCAGAGTAAATGATAGTGAGGTTTAAGTTTTGCTCAAAATTATCTTGTTACTATTCTCAAAAATTTCAGTGACATTTTGAGAATAATATTACTAAATACTACTGATAACTTACAATAAGTTCTCATCATTTATTATATATAAATAAGTTTAATTAAGTTTGTGTTCCAAAAGAAGGAGATAAGTCTAAAATTGAAGTTGAATTACAAGCATTCGTGGCCATGAGATTTTGAGTGGGCCAAGCAAAATCCATTGATTGGGCCCGACATCCTTCCTCCATTCACGCTCCAATTAAAGGAAATTTATGCCAGGCTGATGTGTTAATTTAATATTAATTTTTTTTTTAAAGGCACCAAGTTTTGTTCCATTGTTTTTCTTTATAACCAAATTTCTTGATTTCATACAAAACGTAGTTGAATTTAAGACATTAATAAGTTTCAGCATTCCACATTTAATTTGGTAGCGCAGAGATGGGATTGATTTCTGGGGACACCCTCCTAATTCCTAAACTCCCGACACAATTGAAGAAATCGGGCCACATAATTTGTTAGTTTAGTATCTTAGTAATATATTCTATGTAATCATGCATTCCATACAATCATTAGTGTATATTGTTGGTAGTATCTCGTTTTGCTGTTTATGTATAGAATCTACACTCGATCACATGGAATGTAATCGTTCCGCAGCTTCACATGCTATACTTATCAGACTTCAGTTTGTAGGATGTTCACTGTTCTTATACATGATCATCCATTAATGTATAAAGTGTTGCATGTGAAAATGTTAAGTTTGTTTCCACTCATAGCCAATCGCTAAATTTTTTAAATTTTTTTTACTAGCGGCTTAAGTTTAGTATTATGAATTTCAAATATTTTCACCATTTACCCCTCTAGCTAGGTTGGGTTTGTTAGGATGGAAAGAAATAAAACTTCATGCATAAGGTTTTCTCCGCATATATAACTTATAATCTAACTACGTGCATGTCGAGAATATGTCATATATAACTTATAATCTAACTACGTGCATGTCGAGGATATGTCGAGATTTTTGTATGTATGTATTTATATAATTGTAATCTTGAATGCGTTTTTTTGAGAAACTCATTAGCATGTGAAGGAGTAAGTTAGAGCAAGTCCAACATATACTACATATTAATCTCCAATGCATCATGAACAATATTTTTGTATATTTTCTTACCTTTTTTTAAGGAAAAAAACAATAAAATTTATGGAAATATGAAGAGAACAAATTTTGTCTTTTAAAATGAAAGAATGTCTTCAATGTGTAGGCATTTAATTTTACATCCTCCAAATTTTGTTTCTCTTTCTACACATATGGATGATGAATTTCTCTTATTACATCAAATCCCCCTTTTTTTTTTTTTTTGAAAAAGTTTGTGTTATCATTTCATGGTCCTGGAAAACGTCCAGAATCGTTTGATACAAGGAACGGGGTGGGGAAAGCCACTCATTAAATAATCTAACACTCGACTTAGCAAAAAGGGCTAGTAGATGAGCCGAGGAAACATCAAATCCCCATTTTGTAGTACCATATGTAATATCTCTTGGAGCTTAAAAATGGGATAAAATCTTTAATTTCCTTCAAATTCTACAAAACGTAGTATCTCTTGGACTTGCTCTTATTAGTCAGCTGTTCATCCTGTAATTGTTAGTTTAGTTGAAGAACTCCTCACTTAATGTGGTTACATGGCATATTTACAACTAGATTTTGAGAATGGGATAACAATAATGAAACACTTGTTTTTTGGATGAGATAATAAGTGATGAAAATTTGAAAAAGGTAAAATGAGCAATTGTAGTTGAAGGAGTTTTATGAATGTTAGAAAAAGTGTTTTATCAAAAGTGTTAATGTTAACAAATCATAGGATGTATCAGCACAGCTCGAACAAAAATTAGTAATTATTTTCGACCAAATTCAACATAATGAAAATGTGATACCAAATGAACTGATCCATGTAAAACAAAGAGGACATATACAGAGCAAGTTCTACAGCATACAATTGTAGCAGGTCTAAATTGTGTTCATCAAATATCAGTACTTTACATGCATATTAGGGCTTAATGATCCAGCCCTCTCTCTACCATCATTCTTCTAACTTTTTCCACACCATCACTCCTACCAGCATTTACATAGACCTTCATCAAGAGCTCGAAATTATGCTCATTGTCAGGCTCCAGCTCAAACAGAGCAGCTGCAGCAATCTCAGCAACCTCAACATTTCCATGGAGAAAGCAGCCATACAGCAAAGCTCCCCAAACCGTCGCGCCAGCTCCATCACTTCCCATTTCATTCACCACAATGTCATAGGCCTCGTCTATCAATCCCGCCCTCGCGTAAAGGTTCACCATGCATGCATAGTGCTCTGAAATCGGATCGATATCATACTCATTGATCATCATCGTGAACAGCCTTTCACCGTCTTCAACCATGCTAGAATGAGCACAAGCAGACAGCAATGACACAAACGTTATTCCATCTGGAAAAGCACCAGCTTCCTTCATGCAATCGAAGTATACTAATGCTTTAGGATCTTTCGAATGAGCTGAAATGATCGAGTTCCATGAAACCAAGTCCTTTCGGGGCATGTTATCAAACAGCCAGCGAGTTTCTGCTAATCTGCCACAGCTGGAGTAGAAAACAATCAAGGAATTAGCCACAGATAACTCCCATTCGATCCCGTTGCGAATAGCCCATCCGTGAATCTGGTATCCAAGCTCCGAGGATGACAGGCTTGTAAGAAGCGAAGACACAGTAATGGAATCCGGTTCGTGTCCTGAAAGAATCATCGTCCTGAGAATGCACAATGTATCAGCTTCAAGATCATGCCTGATGCATCCCATAAGCATTGAGTTCCATGAAACCATGTCTTTATCCTTAATCCTGTCGAAAACTCTCCGAGCTTTGACAATGTCGCCGCACTTGGCATACGTGTCAACCATTGCATTGAGCGCAAACCCGTCGTTCCAATACCCGTAGCGAATCACATGGCGGTGGACTTCCTCGGCGACCTCGATCGACCCGATGCCGCTGCAAGCTTTCAGAACGCGTGGAAATGTGTACTCGTCGGGTTCCACGCCATCTTCGACCATCTGAAAGTACAGTGCCAGCGCATCCTCGTACATACTCGCTTCTGCATATCCCGATATCAGCGAGTTCCACGGAAAAGCCGAATCTTCTCGTTTAGGCATTTGATCGAACAGCTTGTGAGCTTCCTCCACACGGCCGCTGCTGGCGTACATTCTGATGAGCTTGGAGGAAATCCCCGCGTTTCTCCGGATAAGGTTGTTCGGGATAAGGTTCTTGACTCGAAGAGCATGATCGAAAGCTTCCAGTTTGAAGCAGGTTTCCAGAAGAGAAGCGAATACGTCGGCGTCATAGATTCCGATGCCGCTCTGAATCGAGGTTTCTAGCTGGTTCAGGACACCTTCCAGAGCTTGGAGCTTTGTGAGTGGTTGGGTTTTGTGGGTGGTTAACAATGGCGTCGGTTTTGATCTGGGAAATGGAAGGCTGGGGTTTACGTTGTGATTGAATTTTTGCAGTGAGCGTTTCTTTATGGTTTTCTTCTTCAACAAAGGGCGCAGAGTGTACGAGGAGAGCTTACAGTGACAAAGGTTCAACATGGCTTATCATTATGTCATGATCCTCAAAGCTTTTTACACACTTATCATGTGAGGATCTGTATCTCCGTGCTTCTATATTTTCTTCAAGTGATCTTTTATGCTCATTTATATATTCAAGAGTCAAGTGCATCTGTGATCCTGAGTTTATCGAAACAGTTAACCAAGACAAGAAAATTGAAAAGTGGGAATGTAAAATCATTGTCATGAAAATTAGGTATCAGATTACATGAGAGTGGGACGAATTTGGAGTAATCTTAATCAACTACTTGAGTTTTTCCTATGAGGATATGTCCATCTCAAACTGCGGTATAAGCTGTGGATGCGCATGTCCATTGTCCACAGGGGTGCTCCATTTGCCCCCTTCGATTGTGCTATTATTAGGTGTCAAGGAACTGGTTACTTCTCCAGCTCTACCTGCAGCCGGCGAAGACAGGTAGGACTTGTGCAAATATCTCGTCTTCAGTTCCAGTAGCATCAATCTGCAAGGCATTGGTTTAAATGATCACAAACCGTATCAGTGTGATAAATCAATCAGTGACAGCCAAGACTTCTCTCATTTCATAGACTACAAATATAATTTGGATGCATGACCTCCACAGAATGTAAATTCAGTATCTAAGACTAAATGGAAAAATTATAAAACTGCAAAAACACAATGGGCTTTAGGTTTAAGTCACCAATACAAGCTAAGGTAGTACAACGTATGACCAAGACCAACCAAAAATACTACTTAATTGCTTCTCAATCTCGCATTTCACATATACTGTAACTCATCTATTTGAATCAACAGCTAGCATTTGAGAATTCCAAATAATTCGTGATTCACATGTCTTCTACCAACAATATTAGCAATTCAATATTTCAAAGACTGGATATTTACTTTAGCAATAGGAACATTTCAAATAAAGTCTATTAAATCTACAAGATTAGCAAATAAACACTGCATGCCCTTTTTATCTTTACAGAGTTAAGTTAACAGCAGTATCAGTTAGACATTTCTAAATCCTATTCTGGTGCTAATGCTATTTGCTAACATAGACAAGCAGCAACTGGAGAAAATACACAAACAAGATTTAGTAGCTTGACTGTCGCAAAGGAAATCCTAAAATAATATCACAATCATTGGTTTATCAAGCTAATTGGCACGGAATGCTTCTAGTGTCAAACCATCAATAATCTAATAACCGATCAAATGCATAGAGACAAACAGTATACTCCCCCTCATGTTCTGGATTCTCTACAATTATGACTCATAAGAGAGATAGTTCAGCTGGACTGGAAACTATAGTTCCTGAAAACCAGGTACAGCAATACATTGCCAGAGGAACTTTCATTCCAAAATTAAGGCCTCATCAGATGATCATACTCAGCATGATCGGCACAACTGTAACAGAGAGGAATTGCACAGAAATTCAATACCTTGCAAAGCTTGCCTTTCTTGGAATAGTAGTCAACAACTGGAAGAGTTAGTGCCAAGAACACCTTTAGACGCTCTTTTACAGTGTCTTCATTATCATCAATTCGCCCCTAAAATCACAACAGCAAGACTCAGTTAGCTATTCCTTTTAAGATAGAGGGAGCGAGGAGTAGAATAGTAACAGAGGTTGAATGTAGATGCACCTGTCCACGATTTAGGACGCGTCTCATCATCTCATCCTCAGGGCAATCAAAGAAAAGCACAACATTAGGTTCCATGCCAATCTGCATTGTTAACACAACGTTAGGTTGGACGCCTGCCTTTCTCTTTCTACATCTAATTGCAAATTTGCAAAAATAATTGACTACACGATAATGCAAATAACTTTCAGGCAAAGAAAGTTCACTTACTATGCTTTCATATTGCAAGCGATTCTCCTCACTTCTTGGGAAACCATCAATCAGAAACTTATTATTCTTGCTTGATTCAATTGCTTTTTGCAGCAACTTCACAGTTACTTCTGAATGAACTATTTTCCCATCTTTGATGATATTCAGAATCGTGGGACTGAAAAGAAAACATATTTAAGGATTCATAACAAGTAGTCGAAGGCCTAAAGTTTAAAAGAGTCCATAAAACAAAGAGCACTTACCCATACTCACTATTAGAAGAAATTTCATGCCTCAGCAAATCTCCGGCGCTTAGGTGGGTGAAGCCAAAGTTCTCAACTATCTTCATACACTGTGTGCCTTTTCCACTACCAGGACCCCCTAAATAGATGGGGTATAAAGTCAATGATGCAACAAATATGACTCTTTCGGAACTTTGTACAGAAGTTGCAAATTGAGAAACATAAACTAGTGCTTGCCTTCAAATTCAACTACTCTGTAATGAAAGAGGTTTATTTATGACGACTGTAAAATCTCATATCATCTTATTCTGATTTAATTTTTTATTAATCTTTTAAAGATACCTCCCACAAATTTGTATCAACCTCCCCACCTGGTTTTTACCAAAAACAAAAAACTCGACTGCATCATTAGTTATGCTAGAACAACACCATTTTACAACTCAATATAGATTATAGAGCATTGGTGAAAACATAACAATGTAAAGATTTCACTCTAATACAACTAACAGGCATAAGATGTAACCAATGAAAAAGAGGAGCTAATTACCCAAGACAAAAGCAATGAATGGGGTTCCCCCTCGAGAAGAGCCTCCACCATCCTCCTACAAACATGGCAGAACAGAAACATCCAATAGAACAGTTTAACATCTCACCAAAAATAACAGACAAGATAAATAACAATTTTGCATCAAGCAACTTCAAAATCACTCATATGAGCACATCACCTAATTAAAACATGAAAATAAAATAAAACAAGAAACGCCAATCAGAGCTAGCATTAATTCAGACTAAAGCGGTAATCCATTAACTAAATAAGAAAATGCGTACCTGTTTATGAATCTCAGTACTGAACAATCTCGAAATCCCGAGTCCATAAGCTCTTTGAATCTGTAATAACACAATCGAAGCATATTATTACCACACCATAATATCACTATCCAAATCAAGGGATGATTAATACCTGGTTACGAAGAGAGCATTTGGATGAAGAAAACAGAGGTGAGAGCGAAGTTGCTCCTTTGCGAATCCACATATCTTCTTCTTCTTCTCTTCTCAATTCTCAAATGTTTGCTGCGGCGATTGGAGAAATCGGTGGCTGCTGCGTTTCCCTATTTCCAGATATATTTTTGCTTTATCCACGGCGGAGAAGGTTTTTGAAGAAGAAATCGTCCGGAACGGCTAGCGGAGTATACTCTGAGGTGGTGCAATAATTCAAGATTCCAGTTTCCCGTCACCCACCTCTTCTTGTGTCATTGTGTGTGTGGCCTAATGACGCTTTAAACACGGTAAGTGCCTGTTCGGTCAGTCGCATGTCTTTACTTAACTAAATTGGTATTTTTCACATTTTTAGGAAAATAATGTATAATTTCGAATAATCTTGTTAGGTAATTAGTTGCATCCAATTTTAAAGAGTTGGTCATAATTAGAATGAGGCCCTGTTTACTAGAGCTTATTTCTTGATGGTACTGAACTGAACTGAACTGAACTGAACTGAACTGAACTGAAGTAAAATTGATGTATTGAAAAATGGAATCAGCATGACTGAATTAACCTGAATTTCATCAAATTGCATTTCACTTCACTGAACTGAACTGAACTGAACTGAACTGAACTAAACTGAATTGAACTGAACTGAACTGATCTACAGATAAGCTCTGGTAAACAGGGCCTGAAAATAGCTTAAATCTAAATTAGATATATTATCGTTTAAAAATAAAAATGCAAAAAAGGTCATAATCTTTTTGTCTCCATTCCAAAATAAGTAAGAGCAAAAGCAGTACTTATGATTCGATTTTAAAGGTTTGGAATAATAGATTCCTTTATCATTTTTAACTTAGATTGAATATGTTTGCGAGCAATCAAACATTGTTTGAAACTAGAGACAAATGTTAATCAATCATATTTTCAAGCATGATTGTTTACACATTAAACATAATCACTTAGTTTGGTTTTTTACTTTCAAAACGAATCCTTAACCTATCAAACTCAATTGAAAATTTGACATTTTCGAAACTCCATGGCCTTAAATTTTTTTTAAAAAAAAAGTTTAAAGAACGGATGCGGCACGCTTTCTTCCACGCAGAATAGGGTAGGGAAGACATTTGAGAGAAAAAATACGAAAGTAAATATTTTGTTGATCGCCAGAAATGGAATATAAAACAAGATGAATACTTCCTTGGATCTGAGAAATAAAAAGTTCAGTGAGATCTTCGTGAAAGCAACAAAAAGGCGCCCATAAAAGAGTACTATAAATCTACACGTTATAAAATAATAAACGTTTGAGTTTTACGCATCTAAGAAACTTAACTAAACTACTATCAGATGATTCAGATCAAATATTGTAAACTGTTGTATTGATAGTATCTTTATTTGTTTTTGAAAAGAAGAGCAACATTGACAGGAACTTGTGTGCCAGCCTCTCACTGCAGGGCGGCTTCGGCGGTTGATCAGTTCCACCCTATGCTTCAAGCTGATGAAAATCAAAGCTGCCCAGCAGAGCGTTCTCCTCATTTCTCTATACAATATATATTCTCCGGGTCTGTAGGACAAGAGGTCAACAAATAAGTAAGAAAACCACAAGAAAATCCTTATAAGAGAAATTTGATGCTGCGTGTATATATAAAGGGGATCAAGATTAATAACGTGTCGAACTTTACTTAACAGCTTGTTACACATAATATAGGTGAAGCATATGACACACCTTTAAGCCAACACGCAGCGGTTTCTTTTCCAGAGTGAAGACAGTAGGCTACAAACCCAATTTTAGGTAAATACTCAACATGCTACCGCTCTTTTTGTCAAGGAATGGACATTTTGTCAGCATCAATTGATTCTTTAGCATTCTTCACCAGCATATCATAATTTATAGAGGCCAACTGTGACAAGTTCTGATCCCAAGGGAAAACAAATTGAGTTAGTCAGATGAGATCACTTTTAAGTCCACCCCAGATATTAGTTAAGGTACACTTACCTTGAAAGAGAAATTGCTGAATGAATACTGCACTTCTAGGGCTGGAGCATTGAACTCCGTCAAGGTCCCACATTCATCAGCCTGATTTTCAAAGGTAAGAAAATTGAAGGCATTCCGTACAAGAAAACCAATGAAAATTTTGTGATCGTAAGAAATAAACTAGTATGCCATTTGAGATAAGATTTTAGAGAAAAGGGAAAAACAAAAACATACATCTTCATCTGGCAAGTTGCTGAAAGAACTACTGCTGTAGGAACCACAGCATGAATCAGACATCTCGTCAAAATCACTAGCTCCACGCACATTCTCATCCTCTGGATTCCAGATGTAACGACTCATAAAGTAACTGGTGTCGAGAGATTCAGCTGACGGAATGAATGCAGCCTACAGAAACAAGAGATTAGCCTCATAATTTCCTTGGTACATCAAGTAGTTACCCAGCCATGGGGAATATGATTACCTTCTGCCTAGCCAGCGTATCCCAGTTAATATTTTTGAAAAAAGGGTGCCTTTTGACCTGAAAAAAAGAGTAAAGAATAGTTTACTTAAGTTCCAAAAAGGAGATTCTCATGATGATATCTGGGATTTGAAAGATAAAAACTACAGGAGGCAACTACCTCTTTAGAGCCTGTTGCACCTAATCTCTGAACCGGGTTCTCCATTAACAATCTGTTGAAAAAAGATATTTTAGTTTACTTCAATATATTTCCATACTATATGTTTCACACGATCTCCAGTATTAATGCAAAATCTGAACTATGATATGGGTGCATAAATTAGAATTGTTCATTCATGAGAACATAACAGTGGCAATATATAATGTAAACTGCCAATCCCTTTCTAGTAATAATTTTCTTTCCATTACTCAACAAGTGAAAGAAAGCTGATATTTAACAAATATCTAAACTTACTTGTTAATCAAATCATAAGCTTCAAAACTCAATTCGTCTGGTACCTTGGGCCAAGGAATGTCTCGGTTCATAATATTGTTAAAAATTAACTGCAACAGAATAAAGAGAGTAAGGTCGCAGCAATAGATTATTAAATTACATTATCAGATCTAAATATATTTCATCTGTAGAATTTGTGAAATACCAATTTTGGAAACTCTGGAGATAGAAAGAAGAAACTTGGATCAAATTAATCAAAAACTTATTAATGACAATGTGACACAGAGAATCCCAAGGCTTGGTATATGTTAGCTTGTTGAACCTAGGTCAATATGCTAAACTAGACAGCCGCGTCAAATTTATAACGGCAATTGGTTGTCAAACATTCAAACAGACTACCACTATGGATGAATTCTTCATTACTTCCAATTTTAATTTGAAAGAATATTCCACAGTTAATTAATGCACAATTTGAGATCCAAAACATCAGTGAATGCAATAATATGCCATCACTTAACCGTAATTACATCATGGTTTGACCAATAAGTGCAGATAACAAACCTGTGGATTTTCAGCATTAAAAGGCGGAATGCCTACTAGAAGCTCAAAAAGAATAACCCCCACTGACCACCAGTCCGCAGTTGCACCTAGATGAAGAGCATAGCCATAGAAAATAATCACTGCATATTGACATGATACTGAGAAAAATAATTATGTTGCATAGTAATGATGGTTTATAAATAATTCAGACCATGTCCCATTCCAAGGAGAATCTCGGGTGCCAAATAGTCTGGTGTGCCAACGACAGAATGCTTTTTCCGTTCTTCTAATTTCTCTGATGAAATTGTCGCGCCTTTTTGGTTATCCTCAGCAAGAAAATTTGTATTGCTTGCTGATGGACCTGTAAAGTCATCTGTGCTGTTGATGAGACCAACTTTTGAAAGTCCAAAATCTGTCAACTGTAAATGAAAAGATTAGTTTGCGAGGACTGAAAATACCAACAAAAATCACTTCAACAGCGATCAATCAAACTTATGCAGATGTAAATGAACCAATATAGTATTCATCTTCCAAAAAATAAAGAAAAAAGAAATCACACATTGTCGGTACAGGGGCCATTTACTTTGATAATCTTTTAAAATTTGGTCTTGTATGTTTGTTGAACAAAAATAATATTACAAATGCAAGATTAATTACGTGCAAGTTTGTATGGCTTTTGTAGACATGTATGCCTTTTCTAGACAAACCAATAACCAGAACATTCCATCTTGGTCCTAAAATAACCTAGAGCAGAAGGCATAGAACTTAGACTGGTAAACCTGAAACCCTAATTGTTACAAATGTCCCAAGAGTGCAGAGCAGAAAATACAGGAAAAGGAACTATATATCAGGCAATCTCAACCTGCTGGTAAACATTAGCCATTGCTCCATGACCAGTGGCGGATCTAGGATTTCATATCCGGGGTGCACAATTTTTTTAATGCATACAATATAAATATCTATACATCACTTAATCAGATATTACACCATGAAAATTATGCATACTATCAGCATATTTTAAAATACTAAAATTGACTCGTTGATAGTAGGTTTTTCAAACCAATTTACAATCTCATTAAGGGTAACATCTAAAGATTTTTTTTTAAAGGCATATAAAAATAAAATATCAAAATTACAACATTTTTATAACATGGTTGATCAAAACATTTCAACCAAAAATTGCAGAAATTTAGTCTAAGCTTGTACCAAAAACATTTAACGATAACAACTACATACTTTTAGACTGTATTTTAACCACCAAAATTAACAATCATTGTCATCATAACATCAAATTAATTTGGAAAGTGCTGCAAAAGGGTTTACAAAATTAGGCCACTCTTTTTTTCTTTTTTTTTAAGTAATACAAAATTAGGCCACTGAACAATAATTAACGAGAAGGCCTTATAAATTATCAAGGGTGCACCAATTTCTTAATTTATTACTTTGACAGGAAAAATTTTGAAAAATTAAAAAATCCTGGGGTGCACGTGCACCCCAGGTTACCACGTACCTCCGACACTGTCCACGACCAGGGGGAATGAAAGGGCAGATTAAAACTCAAAATTCAATAAGGAAGGACATAGCCTGTCATACACACTAAATACCAGAAAGAACGTCCTAATCTGCATGTTGAATTTCTAACGAGTGATCCTTCGTTCACAACTTCACATATCCTCGTTTCGCACCCTTATCTAAGAGGAATAGACAGCTAAAAGTCTAACAAAGTTCAAACTACATTTAAGCCAATTTTGAGAAAATAATAGCAACTGTGATTGATATAAATTTGTAACATTCTTGTAAGCATTATAGCAATTCTGTACAGTTAAATAGCATAAATGGGGTATTGTATATTGACCTTGATGTGACCATCTGGACCTATCAGTAAGTTGTCCGGCTTCAAGTCTCTATGAATGACGTTCAAGGAATGCATATACTCCAAAGCGAGAACCTGATAACAACACATCACATATTACTGTGTAAGAGCTTGAAACATTTGTAGCCTTTTAGGAATGTTTAGACACGGCTATCAACGATCCTTACAAGCTCTGCAATATATATCCGTGTCATGTCTTCCTCCAAGCATCCAAGAGTCTTGAGCATTGAGAAAAGATCTCCTCCATTTAAGTACTCCATCACTAAATAAAGATTATCCCTACAAGTAAAAGAGTAGAAAAACCGGACCTGTTCATATTGTGATTATAAATTAGTAAAAGCATTTTGTTTAAGCAACAGAGTATATAAGCAACATAAAACACAATTCCATACTTACCACAAATGGATTGCGAACAGATATTAAGATATCACGTTCAGCCAGGATACTTTCAACAGCATTTTTACGAATCATGTCAGCCTTTTTTAAAACCTGCAGGAGAATTGAATGAAAATCGATAATCAAACTTAGCTGCACAATTTGAAACCATCCAGCATCAATGTGCAGTTGATAAGCTGATGACATAAACATAGAGTATGAGTTTTAGTTACAGGATCTACTAAGAACTACACATCTTATCTCCGAAACTATCATAAACATAAGTTGTCTAATTTTCATTTTCACTATGCCCACCAAGATAGAAGGCGAATACCATAGAAGTTTTTTCCTAAGATGACAACCAAGAAAATTTTACATAATGAAACTCCCATTTTTTGTTTAAGATGGAGAAAACCCCTATTGATGGATACCTTTTCCATTGCTTCGAATTAGAAGGGAAGTATCACTCAGTGAGAACAAATACCATTCAAGTCTACATTTCAAATTGAGAAAAGGCTCACAGGTTTAACCTTTATTGCAAATAAGTCACCAGTTGCCCTTTTCCTTGCCAAAAATACTCGACCGAAGGCTCCTCTGCTGATTGGTTTAATTATTTCAAAATCTTCAATGGTTGTTCGGTCCTTAGAGCATTGATTAATGGGGCTTGCACGTAAACTTCGAACTGTGTCTTCTTCAGTTGAAGTATCATCCTCGGCACCTCCATTTGGATGTTCTGTTTTTTCGTCCTCAATTTGTCCGCAGAGAGATACATACTTTTCTCTGTAGAATTCAAAAACATCCACACTGATTAGAAATTAAGCCAGAACCTGTGATACAAAAACAGGAACAAGACAAAAGAAAATCATATGTAAAATAAGATTTTATTTTTTAAATTGTTTCACAATCCTACATAGAAAATCAACTCACTGCAATAACTTCTCTATGCGTCTTCCGAAGGTCTCAACCACAAGAGCGTCAACTTTCCTGTCTTGAATGACATACTTCAGGTCCTCCAGACGATCAAGCATGTATTCCAAGGTACTATAGTCAGTGTTGTTAACACTAGCTACAGATCTAGCAATATCCAATAGCTTGCTAATCTGCCAAAAACAGTTTTAAAATAAAAAAATAAATCATTCAGAGAATTAGCAAAAATACAATAAATCAAATTCCTATAGCACAAGATAACAAATCCTCATCACCGCTGTAATAAATTTAATCATGTATACATGCCAATATCAGTATGGGACAAAAGTGCAATTATCAAGTGGGGAAGTATTACCTGTTGGTAACTTTCAAGTTCAGATATTGTTTTGCGCCCACTTAGAAGTATCTCTATTTGGTTCATCCGTGGAGTAAACAACGGGGATCGAGGTGTCAAAACTGGTGATGCCTTTCTGGACACATCTGGTGTCGCATAGGGAGTTTCATAGTGAGGCAAATTGTGGCAGTTATCCACACTAACTTCACTTTCAGTCTCAGAACAGCAGTCTAGCATACCATCTGAACCTCTGCGACATAGAGAGTTATGTTTTGGTGACAGTGGATCCAAGTCTTCTGGTATGCAAACTCTCGAATGGTCAGGACTTCCAATGCTTTTTGGCGTCCAAGATTCTAGTATCCTTTCTAGAGTCTCAGCAACTCTTCCAAGTCTGTCATTGGCTGTCAGGCCTTTTAAATCACACCTATCCACAATCGTGCAGATTCTTGAATGCTGTTCTACATAGATAGTTGGTATTTCAACCTCACATATGCGGCAGATCAATGAGTCTTCACAGGTCATATTTTGTTGGTCCCACACTCCCCAAGTCACTCTCTGTACTGGAGTTTCCACATTTCCTACACTCTCGGTTTCATCTCTCTGCTGCAAATGGTCAGGTTTCTCCTTCGGGGTGGAGTCAACAGATCCCTGGATTTGGCTGTTCCTGTAGGCTGGAGAAGGAAGCTTCTTCCAAGAAGACATTCTGTAGCTCCCAGTAGAGGAGGCAACACTTTTTGCAGTACTGACCTCCAAACTGTCTGTTTCTTCTACCTGATCCGGCTTGAGACTGATTTCCTCCCCTTCATGTACCTGCGACTTCTGACTTTTACCCTTTGTGCTGCTAAATTCCTGATTGAGGGCTGCATCTACTCTCTCTGGATAAACCCCAAGGTCACTCAGCTGGTGTGCAGCAAGAACATGCTCCTCCTCATAACCGCTTTCCTTTTGGAATTGCACAAGGCGAGAGCAACGTGTGAGTATAAACAAAATGCGTGTATGGACTTGTTTTAACACTCCACTTTCAAGCTCCTGCCGGCGGTCATCCAGGTTCTGAACAATGCCTTCACACTCGTGCCAAAACTCATCAGGCGACATTGTTGCGCATTTCCTGGCTACTATTAACAAGTCCTCTAAATTTTCTCTCCATTCAGGATGAGTTTTGGAAGTGCTCTCGAGAATGCCAACCAAGTCCCCGGCAAAGATGCCCAAATCAGAGTTAACCTCAGTCTTCAGTTTGATGAACTTTGACCGCACCATTACGGCAATCTCCTGAAAAATTGGAACGTTCTTGCAATTCAGAGAAAAATTGGAAAAGTAGATACTGTCCTATCAAGTGGAAATCTGGATCAAAGAAGCGATAAGATGTGTTAACGAACTTCATTACGCCCAAATGCTCGGGATTTCCAGAATGGCAATGCTTTTACTCCCTTGGAATTGAGTTCATGTGAAAAACTCTTGATGTCTTGCGCTCTTTTTCTTCGTCCACTCGTGAGCCGCAATATTGCCTGGAATCTTGGGGACTGCATTTCCTTGGCAAAGGTAGCATGCTGACCCTGCAAAAAGTTCAACAACATGACTTCTGACCGTTACTAAAAAGATTTATACTCTAGCAGTAGAAACTAGTTTACCTCCCAGTCTGAATGGCGGGGTGATTGCTTTAAAGATTTTGATTGATTCCAGTGAACCTTTTTACCTATAAAATTTCAAACAACCAAATCAGAACCATAGAAGAACTGCCTAAAAGGTCATTAAGCACTTTAACTAAAAACTTTATTCTTTGTCTCGCACTAAACATCAACTACCTTATTAATCCATACTTTTGTGAACAACACTTATCTTATCTGTACTATACTTGTATTGTTCCACCCAATTAGAGTAAGCACATTAGTATGGCAAGGACGGAATGACTGAGAACAAATATACATGACCTTGCTCTTGTTCGGTAGATGAGGTTGATGCAGGAGGCTGCGGAATAGAAGAAACTCTGGGCCTGGGATGAACTACGTCTTGGCTGGCGTTGGTGTCGGTGATGTTTACTATGTTGAACGGCGTCCCCGTGGAATTGGAGGTCTTGAGATGCGGCAACGGAGCCGAGCGGGTCCTGATGTGATTAAGCCCCAACGTCGACGCCTCGATGATGGGCGAATCTTCTTCCTCCTCACTCGTGGATTCCTCGCCGGCGCTGTGGCGGGAGGGAATAGGTGGGATTTTCCTCAGCTTCGAGAGCGACCGCTGCTTCGGCGGAAGCTGTGGCTCCGAGGGTTTGTCTCTCTCCGGATTATTCTGATCCCTGCTCGACATCATATTCCGATGACCTAATGGAAGCGATTTGCAATTTGGGGTTCTTGAAAATATCTTGAATTTGGGATGGAATTAGATTTGAGGAAGGGAAAAAAGCGGGCAACCGGAAATGGGTTGGATATTTGTAATGCTCCGTTCTCCATTTTTCTGTTGGAGAAATGAACAGAAATGCGGACGGGAGAGATGCGAAGAGATGAGAGAGGAGGGAGGGAGAGGGATTTTCGCGGGAAGGCTGACTGACCTCTTGAGATAAGATAGGTGTTCAAAAAAACAAAATAGAAAAGAAACGTGTCATTTTCTATTCTTAATTTAGGTCATCTTTGCCAGATTTTATTTCTTACTACGAACTTAACTGAACTTAAATAGATTGAATTGAACTTAACTAGTATAATATTGGGATTATATTTTGTGTGCGCTAAATGACCCTATTGTTAAATTAGTGAGGACCACATCATTTCTTATGTGTTTGGAAATTCTAAGCTTTTTCATGCTCCCTCTATTCGGCCCAATTTGCACACTTTTCTTTTTAGTTTATACCTCCTCACTCATGTATCAAACTTCACACTTCACTATTTGATACTATTTACTTTTAAATTTTGACCATATACTTGAATGAATATATTAATATCAATACCATCATATGTGATATTAATAGATTCATCTTAACATGTAATATTCAAATATTGAATTTTTATATGTCGGTAATACATATAACTAAAGATATTCACAGTCAAACATCTGCATTGACATGTGTCAAAAAGATTCCGTGAAAATTAATGTGGGGCGGAGGGTGCACCAACCAAATTTCAACTATTTTATTGAAAAACTTTATCTCTCCTATTGGAACAGTATTTTACGCTCTCAACCCTCCCATCCTTTTGATCGGGGAGGAGACCGCCGACGTCTCGCCTGAGCCGGTCTCCCCCCACCCCTACATAGCTTTCTAAACCGCCAATATCCCGCCCCAACCAAAACCTCCTTTTCCCTTCCCATTGACCAGCAACGGAGTTTTCCTCTTACGCCAAACCGACGCTCCCATTCGACCATGCCGGCTCTATCGGTCATGGGAGATTCTTGTTTGGGTTTTTTTAAGTCAATCGGCCTTCCACTTAATCCGCCGACATCCACAATGAGTATTAGATCTACAGATCTGAAAACTCTTACTCTGTCTAGAGGAATCTCTGGCACAACTAGATGGGTGCGGTATTGTTCTGTTATCCGATTTAATTGGGTGATCTGACGCGCGAGTCACCCCAACGCATCGATGTCGTTGTGCCATGCCGCATGTGCATCCACCGCATTCATCAATCTTTCACGCGCTACACGCACCGCTCCAGAATACAGGTATCAAATCTTTTAATGTGGGCATTTTATCGTAAAAAAATGGTTATATTCTTTTTATTTCATTTTAGTCTACTTAGTTTATGTTATTTTTATTTTCCATTTTCAGTTTTTATCCCTGTGTTACAGCATATTTAGGTTCCATTTTGGGTAGTTTTTATTTGGTTACATTTAAGGGTAGATTTTAGTTGTGTCTTCTTGGTTTATTTGGGTCTCCTCACCACCAACCCATCTTCATCACCATCATATCCCACTACCGTTGACCTATATCCTCCATTTACCACCACATTTCCTTTCGATTGATTTGTGGAATTCGATTTAGTCAGGTTTGCTGATTTTGTTCAGTTGGTGCTTGTTTGAAGGGTTTGTTATTGATTTTAATTTTGAGTGGGGTTCAATTCGGTTGGGGTTTGTTCGATTCGATTTTGTTTTCAATTGGATTTATCTTTTTATCATATCGGATTTAGGATTCGGATTTGAATGTGCATATTTGGAATGTAAGGGAAGTGATTGGTTTTGCTATTTTTATGCAGGTGGTGGGTAGTTGAGGAATACACCCGAATTTATAAGGGCAGCGTAGTAATTTTGCAAGGCAAAAAAAAACTTCAATTTCTCTCTTTGGAGATTTTGGTACATTAATTAGCCGTTTAACACTATTTTTGGTTGTTTAATTTCGGAATTACTGTATGATAATTGTGTGAATTTTTCGCATGAATTTGTGAGGTTGTTTTTCGCAAGCATGCTGGTTCTTTTCCACTAAAAGTTCTAGATTCATCATCGACCCACACCGTTGCGTATGGGGAATGGGAAAAAATGATTACATCAATTTTTTCCAAAGTAAATGGTCTGTTTAATTATACAGTTTCTTATACACATAGAACATAAGCTATTGATGTTGTGAGCATGAGTTCTATAATTTTCGTGATTTCGAGGGTTTAGATTGAAACACCTCGAAATCACAAAAATTATAGAACTTGTGACATGCTCACAACATCAATAACTTTTGTTCTATGTATATAAGAAATTGTATAATTAAACAGATTTACTTTGGAAAAAATTGATGTAATCATTTTTTCCCATTTTCCTATTCGCAAAGGTTGTCGGCCGATGCCGGATCTAAAGCTTAATACATTTGGCTCGCGAAAAATAACCTTACAAATTTATGCGAAAAATTCAACAATTATCACGCAGTAATACCAAATTAAACAACCAAAAAAAGTTTTAAACCGTTTATAAATTATTACCAAATATTTTTTTGAACTAGAGAGTGGTGACATTGATGTACTCCCTCTGTACCAGCTGTTTCTGCAATCTTTTCTTTTTAGTCAGTACCAGCTGAATCTGCACTCTTTCCATTTCAGAAAATAAATCATCACCGTAAAGACAAAATTGCCCTTCAAATAAAAAATAACTTAATTGTAAAAAAATTTCTCTTCAATCTTCATTTCTCCCACACCTTCAATCCCAATCTCTTTCTTTTTCTTCCACCATCACATTCATTTCTCCTTTCTCATATTCTTATCCATTCAATTTCATATGTACCCATAATCTTTTCAATCCATTCACAATTTCCTCTTGCTTCCTAGAATTGTTCAAGCAATCTAAATTCCTTATCTGTTGTTTCTGTGATCTGGAAATCTTACCAAAAATAAATATAAAATCATTCACAATCTCTTCAATTCCATTCAAGCTCAAAATTAGATCTGCAATCGCCAGCCGAAAAATCGGAATCGCCGGCCGAAAAATCGGAATCGCCGGCCGGAATCACGTCTTTTTCACCATATGAAAAGAACTTTTAGACATCAATATTAATTATTTCATTGGGTTTAGATTCGATCTGGGTTTCGATGTGATTAAATTAGATCTGCTGAATTGATTTGATACAATCTCTAATTTGTGGTAGTGTTTGTGTTGGTGGGTGGATGGTGGTCGAGTTTTGTTGTACGGTGATTGCAGGGAGGAGGGGTGGAGCTGGGTGGGGTGTCAATATTGGCAAATGGTAAGGATAAATTTGTCATTTTGTGTGGCCCAAAAAAAACATTCATTTTCTCCCTCTACAGATCCAAGTGGTCCAGAGGGAGTATGAGAAAGTTAGGAATTTCAAACTAAAAACTGATGTATGATTTTACTTGGAGTTAATTTTATAATAAGAGAGTTATTTTGAGAACTAGTTTTACAAATAAGGTTATTTAGAAAAAACTATCGCACCATATTCTCTAAGATTATTTATTGATGAAATAAATTTAAATATACATAATTTAAATAAGAATTATTAATGTACATTATGAATAGGGCTTTTTGTTAACAATAATCATAATTTTACTATCTTTATGCATGCTACAAATTCTCATTTGATACATGTCTTTACAGAGACCAAGTACTATAGGGACCGTTATCGATTGAAGTTGTAGTTGGTGAACTCAACCCCGCCGTCATTGTTAGATTTTAGGTTGGTGGTGTCGGCAGATCTCAGTCGTCTCACATGGACCGAATCAAAATTGAACTTTGGTGTGAATTTGTACGAAATAACAGTAATGTACCAAGGATTCGGAATGATCAAGGAAATTGATTGAAAGATCAAGCAAAATGAATTAAATATCAAATTAGCTCAAGGTAAAAAAGGAATGCTCAAGGGAACTGACTAAAATATCAATCAAACTGACTAACAGATCAAGCAAAAATAGTAAATGATCATTCTCTTGGCCCTTGGTATCCACAAGGACAGATCTCACCCAAAACTACTCTCTCTATAAATTGTCGTCTGTACCATTATTGAATTTTTACTACTACATGTAGTAATTGACATAATTACAAGAAGGCACGTAATAGTGTTGTATTTTTTTAGTGAACGATGATTATTGACGGTTAATATACACATATCTTATATGGATGAATGAACTACTAAAAATTTAAATATTATATTATAAGGTAGAAGTTAATAATTTTTATGATATTCAATTGAAGTATAAAATTTTAAGTCGAACAACTTTTCTTTATTATTTTTGCGGATAATTGCTAAATGATATTGCATTTTATAAATCAACGAAGAAAAAACGCACACTATATATAACATGTATTGAAGCAATGACAAATTTAAATGATTATTATATATCAAATTTAAAATTAAATAATATTTTCTTCAAAAAAATAAAAAATTAAATAATATTAATTTTATCAATATCAAATATGGCACCATGTGAAAAATAGAGTTAGTCTATGATTAGACCGTCTCTATATAGAGACCAGACTAAATTATAAATAGTGCAATAAAGAAAATTAAGGAGGGGTCAATTTGCAAATTTTAAAAATCACGAGCTACAATGTTTCTGCGCGTGTATAGTGTTTTGCTACAGTGCGCTACAATGCTTGCTACAGTGTTTCAAGTTAAAATATTCATGTTTTATGTTTCGAATTAAGTGTTCATGTTTTATGTTTCAAATTAAAGTGTTCATGTTTTATGTTTCAAATTAAAATGTTCATGTTCATGTTTTAAGTCAAAAAATGTTCATGCTTTATGTTTCAAAACATGTTCATGTTTTATTTTTCAAAAAATGTTCATGTTTCACGTTAAAATGTTCATGTTTTATGTTTTATATTTCAACTTAAAATGTTTAATGTTTATGTTTCAAGTTAAAATGTTCATGTTTCACGTTAAAATGTTCATGTTTTATGTTTTATATTTCAAGTTAAAATGTTCATATTTTATGTATTATATTTCAAGTTAAAATGTTCATGTTTCAAGTTAAAATGTTCATGTTTCACGTTAAAATGTTCATGTTTCACGTTAAAATGTTCATGTTTTATGTTTCAAGTTAAAATGTTTAATGTTTATGTTTCAAGTTAAAATGTTCATGTTTCACGTTAAAATGTTCATGTTTTATGTTTCAAGTTAAAATGTTTAATGTTTATGTTTCAAGTTAAAATGTTCATGTTTCACGTTAAAATGTTTAATGTTTATGTTTCAAGTTAAAATGTTCATGTTTCACGTTAAAATGTTCATGTTCTATGTTTTATATTTCAACTTAAAATGTTTATGTTTCAAGTTAAAATTTTCATGTTTCACGTTAAAATGTTCATGTTTTATGTTTTATATTTCAACTTAAAATGTTTATGTTTCAAGTTAAAATGTTCATGTTTCACGTTAAAATGTTTCAAGTTAAAACCGGTAGTGTATCAAGTTAGCAACTCGACACTGTAGCACCAGGTACTGCAGCGACTCGGTACTGTAGCGCGTGGCTTGACATTGTAGCACTTGATTTTTTAAAATTTTCAGAAATTGCAAATTAGTTCCTCCGTGTTTTTGACTTATATCACTATTTACAATTTAATTTGGTCTCTATATAGAGATTAGAGACACTCTCTTTTATAACTTTGCTTGAAAAGTAAATTTATATTACAACTACATGAAAGTAGTTTAATTAAGAGTTAGTCTCTGAGTAGACCGTCTATATTCTGACAGAATACAGACCAAGACCTTATTCATAAACATTAAAACAAGAAGGTCCTTAGTTTGCAATTTCTAAAAATTGCATAATTCATGTGCGCGTGCGTACATGCAAAACTTGACGCGCCTATTTAAAGGTGGCCCCGCCCATATTCTTGTATCCTGCATTTGAAAGGCAATCCTGGCAAACAAAACACGTATGATTATGTAGATAAAACATGCGTGATTTATCATAGAACATGCAGACTTTAACATATAACAAGAAGGGAGATAAAACATGTATGTTTTAAGATATAACATGAAGGGAGATAGAACATGTATATTTTATCATAAAAGTTGCAGGATTTATGATAGAAGATGTATGTTTTATGATAGAAATGACTGTTTTAGGATATAATATGCAAGGAGATAGAACATGTAGGTTTTATGATAAAACATGCAGACTTTAACATATAACATGCAGGGAGATAGAACATGCATGCTTTAAGATATAACATGAATAGAGATAGAACATGTATGTTTTATCATAAAAGCTGCAGGATTTATGATACAATGTGTAGGTTTTATGATAGAATATGCATGTTTTATGATACAAACGGCAACTTAAAGATATAATATGCAAGGAGTAGAACGTGCATGTTTTATGATAGAACCTGCATGTTTTAAGCTATAACATGAAGGAGATAGAACATGCAAGTTTTATCATACAACCTGTAGAGAGATAGAACATGCATGTTTTATGGTAGAGCCTGCAGACTTTAAGATATAACATGAAATGAGATAGAACATGCATGTTTTATGATACAAACGACAACTTAAAGATATAATATGCAAGGAGATAGAACGTGCATGTTTTATGATAGAACCTGCATGCTTTAAGCTATAACATGAATGGAGATAGAACATGCAGGTTTTATCATACAACCTGTAGAGAGATAGAACATGCAAGTTTTATGGTAGAGCCTGCAAACTTTAAGATATAACATGAAACGAGATAGAACATACATGTTTTATCATAAAACTTGTAGATGACGGATCCAGTCCACCACCGCGACTCAACAACGGCGGATCGAAACGATTTGACCGGAGACGATCAATCGACCACCGCGCAGTTGCCGTCATTGTGAGGAATCAATCCGGCGCCGTCGAAGAGACCTCCGCGCAATCGCCGCCGATTAGAAGATGCAGAGCCGATCGCCGTGCGACTGCAACCGCCCGAAACAGATTAATTACTATGTCGGGATGAACACTGAAAACCGACGAACTCGCTGGGATGAAGAAGCATACCACGTCACCGGTTGATGTCTCTGAATCGCGGGATCGAAAATGGAGCAAAGAAAATTGGAGATTTGAAAAATTAGGTTTGCAGAAACGAGAGAAGAAGAAATTTGGGAAAGAGCTCGATAAACTAAAAAGAGGAAAAAATCTTTGATTTTATACACCAATCAAATGAGACGCGCGTGTGGGAATGAATTGTTTGATATTGCAAAATAACCCCGCGCCTGGATCTTATTCTAGTTTAAACCTCGGTTTATATTCTGTAGGATATAGACCGTCTATTCCAAGACTTATTCGTTTAATTAATGACGTAATATTTTATTTACCAAGTAAAGTGTGGTACATATAAACAATGAAGGTGTAATTACCATCAATACCATTACCAACAGAATACTTTAAAAGTAAAATAATTACAACTGCACAGAAAATACTACAAAAGCAAAATAAACAAACGAAGGTGTAACACAATTATCAACACAACACTACAACTTACAATTAAATCAACACATTGTTAACGAGTGTTCATAACTAGACACTAGTTAGAAAAATCCTTATGAATATATCCACAAATGATTAAGATACTATTGAGGGAATTGACAATAGCTCAAGTGGTAAAACACTTGTAAAATTATCTAGAGGTCCTGGGTTCTATTCTCGCTGGGGTAAGATTTTATTGGGGTCCATTTGGTTTATTACCTAATTTATTATTTAAAAAAAATTAAGATACTACCAGTTTCATCAACTTAACTTAATTTTAAATAAGACCTGAATTCACTAACCCTAGGTCCTCCTTAAGTGATGAGCCTAAACATAGTGGGAAAAGTTTGTAGATAATTCAAAGTTGGAGGTGGTATTTGCAGTTTTATTCCAGCGTAAATACTGTAAACTGTAAAGGGTGAACTCATTTTCTCCCGCGGGTCAATGAATGTGGAATTCACTGATTTCCCATTCAATTCACAATACAGAAAAATCACCGGTGCAGACAGTTCTCGCCATGTTTACCGCACTACTCCGCCGGAGTACGGCGTCAATCTTACTCCGCCGTACCGGAAAGTCATATTTCCATACCTATCCGGCTTATTCTATTGAGCGAACCGGCCTCTACGGTATCAAACACTTGAGCGTTCCCAAAGGCTTTCAACGCATGGTCGACGACGCCATTGAAAGGTTCCAACTCTAGCTTAATATCTACGTATTTGCATTATACCAGTTATCCTTTGATGTCATTTTAATTTGCGTAGCTTATACTCATTTTGCAATCGCTACTTAGTGTTTATGCGTTTTTGAGTGAATATGATGATAGTGTTATACTAACCGAACACCTTATCAGGTCTGATGAACTCGTGAGTTTGATTTCTGGAATGCCTCCTGCACCGCAAATTATTCAAGCTATGGATGAAATATCAGATACAGTTAGTAGTTTTTAAAATTTATTTTGTTCTTGTGTAAGCATTTCATTTTGTTTAGGTTTACAGGAGAGTTTAATGTTTTGCCCTTCTGAAGTTTGCATCTGATTTATTAGGTTTGTAAAGTAAGCGACTCTGCAGAATTATGTATGGCTACTCATCCAGACAGGTGAGCCCGGTTTGGATATTGAAACAAGTGTTTGATATTAATATGATTCGATTGTGGTGGCCTGATGTTTTTGTGTGGCTGTAGGGAATTTGTCGAGGAGGCAAAGAAGGCATCTATGAGGATTAATGAGTATATACATGTGAGATTGCTAGTAGTTTACTTGTTTTTTTTACCATTGCTGCATGTTGTAGAGCAGGTAGTGCATTTGTTGTTTACATACAGTCAAGATATCAGGATGTTGCAAATAGCTTCTAAGGAGTAGAATTAATAGATACAGGAAAAATGATTTGACTTAACTTGTGCCTTTTGCTTCTGTCCTCAGTTGATGGGGATCACATATGCTTGTGCGTTGTTGATTTATGTATTTGCAAAGAAAAAGTTATTAAACTTATGAAACATGACAGTCTTACTGTAATGGAAAACTAATTTACGTTTCCAACATCAGAATTATGTGAAGGCCTTAATGTTCTTTTATATTGTGGGCTGGAAACCTCGTGGACAGAAAAAAACATAAATATACATTTTAGCTGATGGTGCTTTTAATTGTATATGGATTGCGAGTTATTCAGATTTGATATTACACATGGTTGAAACGGTGTGGAAGCATATTGCGAATGATGCTGCACTTGCTGCACATGATATCTATGTGGTGATAATGCTTACCTTTGATATTCTCTCTGTTCTGTAGCAACTTAATACCCATCATAGCTTGTACAAGGGGGTTATTAAAGCTGAGCAGGATGCACATTTGCTATCTGAAGAAGCTCAGAGGGTAGCCCAACATTCACGTCGGGACTTTGAAAAGGGTGGATTTCATCTATCTCCTGGTACTTATCATCTCTCAACTAGCCTTTCATGGCATTTGAATCTATTTTTATCTGACCATCTTCTTTGGTATTGCAGAAAAATTAGAGCGAGCTAATCAACTACATATGGATATTCTTCAGTTAGGCAGAGAGTAAGTACATATCTGATGCCCAATGGAAAAGACATGAAGTCTGACTAGATTTTGTTTCTTAACAAGTTTGGCTACACTTTTATCTTGCCACCTTTTATGTCTGAAGAAGGCACTTAATTATGTGAAATCGAGTGCCCACATGTTATTTACTATGGTGATAAGACTATTACTTCTCATAAGACAACAGCTAAGCAACTAGGAATTCATATTAGGAGGAATGTTTATCTCATGTATTTTGTTCATATAATTGGATATAAATATCACTTTTGGACTGTCACGTTTACAGAGTTAGGGAGGGGGGATTTGGTGACTCAATCAATATGTTTTTTTCAGACAAAATCTCTGGTTAAATTTGTAATTATGGGTTAGTTTATCATGGATGGTATGGACTCTGGACTGAATGCATGAGGAAATATCTCTTTGCAACTCAAATGAAAATTCGTTGTAGAAAATTAGCCATTATGAGTTGCACTTGGGTACGGGAATGGTTCACAAACAAACGGGTCAATCATATGAAATTTGTCTTTGCCATTTGGTTTATGTGGCGCTGTTAGCTTTCATTTTCAAGTAGTTGATCGGTCACTTGCTTGCCATCATCTCGGTATCTTAACCTTCCAGTATGACAGAAGAAGCCATCATCTATTTGATTCGAGACCATTATGCACACATTTCTTGCTGTCAGGTTCAATGAGAATATAATCACTGACCCAGGTCATATGGATATCTTTCCAGCATCACTTATCCCAAAAAGGTTACATCATCTTACAAAGCCCATCTGCCGAAAATATCCAGATGCAGCCAGGCATTCGATGCAGTCCAAGAATGTCATGAAAGAAAAAGGTTTTCGATTGTCCACGGAGCCAAATTCTTTGTTCTCTATCATGGAATGGGTACCAGATAATGAGGTAAAATAGCTCAATTACACTATTACATGGCAACATAATTTGTTGGAAAGTCCTGATTCTGGGACTATTTGCATAAAGAGAATGCTAAGTAATACTGTGACTCTTTGTTGAAATGGGTCATGAAAATATGTAGAAAACATTATTCCATATAAATTATTTGATGTATTCTTCGTTTAAGCTGTCAAATTATATGTTTTTGCTACTCATTCAAAAGAAAATATTATCTGCTTCTTGTTTCAGCTCATCTTTTACTCCTTTTTTTGTTGAATCTATTGATCAAAGTTCATACATGCTTATTTCTTTTTAGGTTAGGAAAATGGCTTATATACAAGGAAATTCAGTCCCACGTGCTAATCTTGGAGTTCTGGATAAACTCATTGCAGCACGTCATGAGTTTTCCCAGGTAAATTAGACACATCTTGGCATGGTTAATGTTTGTTCTGCCTATATAAGTAATTAGCATGATTTTATTTTGTAAGGCTGGAATTGAGCTCCCGTCTTTAATGGGTAGCTTATACCTGTTATACTCTATTCTTTTTTCCCTGTTATCCCTATGCTCCCAACTTGCTACGTTTATTACTGCAGTTTTTTAGAGAACTTATAGCATCCACAATATTTGCTCCGCAAGTGCAATTTTCTTATTTAGGAGCACTCCTTAATAAAGGTGAAAGACCTGTTGCCCTGTCCTTAAATAATGAGCTAACTACCTTTTTTTATTCAAAACAATATATGAGCGCCACTTGGATTTTCGCCTCTATTAAAAAATAATCCAAAACTAGTGGGATGTGGGTTCCATAAAAAGGTCTCCTCACTAGTTTGTCCATTGTTCAAAGTTAGTTCTTGAAAGAAACTATTAAAAGCCAATGGCGTGGCATCTAAGAAACACTCCTTCACTGCCCTTCCTTTGTGGATGGTATTTTGAGCTAACTACTGTTTTCATGAATGGTTGCATCTTTAAATTGGTTATCATGATGTAACTGCCACTAGATAATTTGACCTCACCCTCTAGTCTGGAAACATTAACCTTCTTCCTTTACTTGGAAACATATGCAGATGATTGGGCATAACTCCTATGCTGAGTTTGCTCTACAATCAACTATCGCTTCATCCCCTGATGTTGTATTATCGTTTTTACTGGAAATGGGTGACATCATCAGGCCGAAGGCTGATGAGGTAGGGTTTTTACCGTGTTATCATTAAACTTTCAGCATCTCCATTCTTTGATTTGTGATTTTGTAATTGTGTATATTATAGACATATAGATGGTTTGGTGTGTGTGTAAATGAGTTATTGGTGAACTGCAGGAATTTAAGGCAATTTGGAAATTCAAGAAAGAGAAGACCGGAAAAATAAATGAAGACTTGGAACCATGGGATGAGACATACTATACTGCATTGATGAAATCATTTGCATATGACTCAAATCCTGCGGTATGTGCACCTTTTTCCCCTAGTTATACCTTTTCTTGGTCAATAGCTTTTACTTCGATCATTCACAGCAGTTACCCCATTTGGTCCATACTAGTTTACTGGCCTTAGACAAATTTGATCTTGTCAAAATAAATAAATTTAAGGCCAACAAAATTATGCCGTTCTTATCATGAACTTGAGGAATTGTTCAATAAGAATTGATTTGGAGCCATTACTTTCATGTCTTGGATAACTTCTGGCTACAAGAACTGGACCCTTTTGTAGAGTAATAATTAGCATAGGAGGTCTAGAACAGTACCAAAATTGATCTTGTCAAGAGATCACAGGTAGGTTTCAAAACAACACTTGTATTACACATTAGTTAGCAGTTTGAAATGTATAGATAAGCAAATTTCACTAATGAGCTCGATGTGGTAATCTCTAATTATTTCTACTTGCATTTATTGTGTTTGAAATGTATAGATGTCGTCTAAGGACTTTGTTTCATTTATAATGCAGCAGTCTATTTATTTGTTTTCTCTTTATTTTTTTGTTGATTTATCCTTTTTTTTCCATTGGTTAAAAAGCGATTTACATCTCCTTCTAAAGAAAGCTAAGGATACTGTAGGAACCAACATGAAAGGAAAAAGGTGCTGCATGTCATTATTGGAGACTGATTATGTGATGATATGTGAAAATTTTTATGCTTTTATTGTGATTTTGTATGCTATCTGTTATTATAGAGAACAATGTCTTCTCCTACACTCACCTTCATCTCCCCCATACGTTTCTATTTGAACTTTAAATTAGGTAAAATTTCCCAAGTCTCAAAAATTAACCCTCTCAATTGATCAGGCGGTTGCATCATTTTTTCCGTTACATAGATGTATTGAGGGATTGAAGGTTGTGGCTGAGTCATTGTTTGGTGTGACATTCCAGTTTTCCTCTCTTGCACCTGGTGAATCATGGCATCCAGACGTCCTTAAAATTTCTCTACATCACCCACATGAGGTGCGTAGTTAAAGTTTTTTTAGCTGAATATTAAGGTTTAAGAATTTACAAGTACCTGAAATCCTATTGTCGAATTCATATTTCCCCACTGAGCAACACATGAATGCGGATTTTACCTGTATGCCTTGAAATATATCTTGGTTAATTAATGGAAACTGAAAAGGGTCACAGGCCTTAATATGTAGTCTTGTTTATCTTTTCCCTTTCCAGTGGCTATTTGTAGTAATTTCTCTCCTTTCAGCTTCTTATTAATCATATAATAACATAAGGACTCAGCAAAGACAACAACTATTTCTCATCAATATCCTCGAAATGATACTACTTCAAATTGCAGGGTGACTTAGGGTACTTGTACCTTGATTTAAAACCAAGAGAGAATAAGCATCCCGGGTGTGCCCATTTTGCTATTCAAGGGGGACGCCGAATCTCTGAAACAGAATATCAACTGCCTGTATGTGAATGTCTCCATTCATTCCTGTTACCTTAGCTTTTCCCTCTTGAAAATAAATGATGTTATGCTCCTGAAACTTGTGGTAATCTATGTTAATCAATGACATAACTCACTGTAATATATGATTGTTATATTCGTAGTTGCAATAGTTTCTTAATGTTTCCCTATGTGTAATGTTGAAGAGGGACAGAGGAATGGTGGTGGCACCTTTTGCACTTATTATATGGCTTTAATATTTCAAGTTCAACATAAAGTTTGTTGTAGCTATTACTGTAATGATGCCATGGCTTTAACAGCTTCAGCTTTATCACCTACAGGTTGTAGCTCTTGTTTGCAGTTTCTTGGGGTCTAAATCAGCATCTCATACTCTCAACCACTGGGAAGTAGAAACACTTTTCCACGAGTTTGGACATGCTCTTCATTCATTGCTTTCAAGAACGGTATTTGATGGATATACTATTTATTACTTCTTTCATAAGTTTTCTTTTACCTATGAATTCCCTTTGATGATTTTCTTTGCAGGATTACCAACATTTTTCAGGGACCAGAGCTGTTCTCGATTTTGCTGAGACCCCTTCCAATCTCTTTGAGTTAGTATTCTGCATCTTCATATTATCCTTGCTGAAATGGAGATGATCTGCTAAAGTCTTTTGAGAATATTCAGTTAATATCTTTACACTATTGATGTCATGATTGGATGGATGATAACACCTTCTGTCAACTCTGTCGAACTTAGTATATTTCTTTTCCAAACTCACAGGTGCTTTGTGGGTATCTAGTTTCTTTTATAGGAAGTAATCTGTCATGTTCATTTCCATCTTTTTTTGTGAATTCTGTAACAGGTACTATGCTTGGGATTTTCGGGTTTTGAGGAAATTTGCGAGGCATTATTCTACAGGTGAAGTAATACCAGAAGGTTTGGTGAAGTCAATGAGAAGAGCCAAGCAGATGTTTTCTGCTACTGAGTTGCAACGACAGGTTTGTGGTGAAAATTCTTACTTCTTGTGCGTGAGTCGATTGAAGATTGAATGCATTAGTTCTAAATTTCTATTTCTGTTACCAGATATTCTACGCCTTAATAGACCAAAAGCTTTTCGGTGAACAGTCAACCTCCTCTATAGACACTGTTTCTCTTGTTGCTGATTTGAAAAGAAAGTATACAAGTTGGAAGCATGTGGATGGCACACACTGGCACACACGATTCAGTCATCTTGCAACCTATGGTGCAGGTACTCTCATGAAAAAACTCAATTCTTCTTTAATGCTTATATCTGGGCTATTTACAGACCAAAGTTCAGTTTTAATGTAGTAAATGGATTATGATTATGGATTTGAATTTTTTTTGAAAATTGCAAGTTAACATAATAGAAAGGTGAACAGCTGAATATCATTTACTGGTTGCTGCAGAACAAAATTTTTTAATACAAAAGTATTACTTTCCGAACTAGCGATGAATAAAATGGCTGATATTCTCTTGTTTTTGTGAAGAATATTATAGCTACTTGTATGCCAAATGCATTTCGGCAACGATATGGGAGAAGATGTGTCAAGAAGATCCGCTCTCATTAGAAACAGGTTCTGCTCTCAGGTTCAAATTTTTGCAGCATGGAGGAGCAAAAGACCCAGGTGATATATTGAACGACCTGGTTGGCAACGGTATATTAACTCGTCGTGGATCTGGTCTGATTCCTGACGTCAGTAGCTTATGTCATGCAATGGAGCTATGAAACCACTGGTTGCGTAATTGAATTGGGTTTCGTCAAACCAATTCCAGTTCTGAGGGCGTGCAAACGTGGTAAAGTAAGGGCATCTTGCTATCAATTAATAATAATGCCATCTTGAGCTCACTAATTTATAAGAGGCGCAGCAGCTTGGCTTACTCAGCAGTTACCAGAGTTTGGGTTTCACATAAGGTCATCCGCTGTTGTGCTACACTGGTATATTACGTGAAAGCAATGATAATACTCTCGGAGTTCTACTTCCATTCTTTTTGCGAAACATATGATAATAATTTGAGGTTGATAGGATATAATCACGATTGGGTGCGTAATGTTGCCAATATCTACTACATGAGATAAAATAGGTTGTTGTGTGGAAGATTATCTCCCGTTCAATATTTGTACAGTCTTGTATAGTTTTTTTTTTTTTTTTTTCTGATCCGCGTAAAGTAGTTGAGTATAACTGTGTTCTTCATAGTACATACATTCAGGATTTGAGGTTAAAATGCAATAGTCAATTAGTCACAAGGCTGTTTTGGCGGTAAAGAAGCTTGTTTGTTCATTCTAGGTTTTTTTTCTCGTCCAAGAAATTTTAAAAAAATTCCCGACTTCTTGAGAAATTTCGGTAAGTTGTAACGGTTGTCGAAGTTCGAAGTTGAACAGGCAACTTCCACATTGAGACGTCAAATTGAAACACGGATTCAAGATGAGATTACATTGAAATAAATGCACAGTGCCAAAACAAGGAAGCGAAAATTAGTCTAGATGATGATAAAGGTTTACGAGAATATATTTATAGCTGTTGTGGTTAGATTGAATTAAAATCGCCACGTTTGGTCTTCAAAACTCATTTTCAATTTTCTTCCTGTAAGTGCACATACTATTTACTTAGATTTCAGGTGAATACCTAATAACACAAATGAAAATGGTGACATGACGAAACCTGGTACAAATTATATAAGGTCTGAATTTGAGAACCTCCTGAAATTTTAGAAACGCATTCCTTTTTCTTTTTCCTTCTAACAAACAATATGTTCCTTTCTTGGAAGAGAAAAGGTAGAAAATAGCATGACTCAATGTTAGTTACAAATACATGTTACCTTGTTAATACACCAGATACAACCTCGTTTTCGACAGTCAGTACCCACTCCTTTAGAATCGAATTGAATGCTGCTGGTAGCTCATCGTGGGGGCAATGGCCTGAGTCCAAAATGTGAATTGTGAAACTACATGAAGATGAAATGGGAGCATACTCAAAGGTGTACTCAAACTAACCTGCATCGAGTTCTCTGATAGTTATTCCTTTGCAATTCTCTCTAAGTGCGGCTAACTTAGATGGCGAGTTGGATAGCGGGTCTCTCATGCCCTGGAAAGTACATAATCAACCATTAGCATTTGGAGAGAAGTAATATAACTAAGTCAAGAGGATTTTGAGACCAAGCTAAAAGCACTAAGACCTGTATTACAAGGACACTTCCCTTATACCCGTCCAATAGATAATTAAGAGGAAGTGAAAGATCGAAGCTGAAGATTGACTCCAACACAACCACAACCCCAGGATCATAAGACTACATTCCTCATTAAGGCAGTTCAACTTTTTGGCTAAAGTACCCAAAAAATGGAAAAGAAAAATAAATTTAAAAGCCTGAATTCCTTAATGGAGGATACAGCTCTGAGCATCTCATTAATAAGCCAATCATCAGCTCGCTCCATTTTCTGCAAAAGCATGATTGATGATCATAAGTTCAACGTAATGAGGAGGTAGTAGGGAAGAGGATGTCAAACTTACTGCAGGATAGAAGCTCTTCACTGTGCCCCTTATATTCAACCTCAAGTATAGCAAAAGGACTCTAGCACCCAACCATGAAGCACCAGAAGTTCTTCTTTCCTGAAATAGTAATCAAAATTAAGTAAAACCTTACAAGGCTTTAAGGATCCATTTTTATCCCACATCTTGTTTGCTGAACTGTCTTGGGCGGGGAGTGGAACACAGCTCGTGGAACCAAATTTAAAACAAGCCAGACAGAGGATGGAATTTGAAAGAACCAACCAAAAATATATTCTTACTTCTGATAATTGGACAGCTGAGTATTCAGGAATGACTTCACCGGCACTGTTTACAAGGACAACGGACTTGGCCAAAGATGGCCAAAGCTTAGCGGCAATAGCAACAAAGTAGCCTGGCAAAAGAAACAAATCCAACACAACAAAAGATTGTTACTCCTTCTCTTTTCTATTTCTGCCATATATACAATTTTGAAGATTTTTATACATACCACCAATTGAGTTTCCGACAAGGTGCACTGGTTCACCAATTACTTCAATGATGAAATCTCTAACCAGCTTTGCCCACGTGATTTCAGTGTATACAATATTTGGCTTTTCTGATTTGCCGAATCCCAGAAGTGTAATAGCCCAAACTCGATTTCCACCTTCAGCTACTTGATTTATATTGTCACGGAAATGTTCCAAAAATGCACCAAAGCCATGTACAAGTAGAAAAGCAGGACCTCCCTGACCAGAAACTGTATACTGGGAAAGGAAACATAATAGAAGTCAGTTATAGCATTATCCTTTACTCGGTGTGCAAATGATTTTTGATGCTTGAGATTTCATTGGTAGTAAAAGCAGTTTTAACACCTACATGGATTAAATAGCCATTCCACCTCCATATCCTAGAAGAGTAAGCTCCTCCAGCAGTTTGACTTTTTAAGGCCAATATCCGATACCACTAGTAGCAAACAAAACAAAAGAAGATTACCATACATTAATTAGAATAAGCCAAGTGATATTTTTTGAAGAAGAAGTAAAACTAGTAGTGACTGAATAGTCACATGACTTATATAGGTATAGATACCTCCATTGAGCTGACAGAGTGGACTGCCGCGGAAACAGTGGCTCCTGAATATCCAAAAGGAGATAAAAATCCCCCATTTCGTTCTTTCTCATATTTTATTGTTTCATAATACACTCTTCTTCTAGAAATGATCCCAAATTGAAGGGCAGGTCCAAAAAGAGCCCCAAAGGAAGCCCCTTCTCTACTTTCTGTCTCTCGCTTTTTTGCATGTACTCTGCAGCAAAGGTAAACACAATTAAAGAGATGGTAGCCACATAATGGAGCACCAATCCAATCTAGAGAGTCTATAACCCAACTATTGAAGTTTTCTAGATATTTCAGACTGTAGCAAAAATTTAGAAAATTCCTATAAAGAAGGTTGCGAACCAAAACACCCTAGAAGATTTCAAAGTTGCCCAGAAATAACCCCGACAAAGAAGATTGAGAGAGGCTGTTACAGTAAAATATGTTCGGTGAATGAGATTCAATGAGTTTCCAGCCATCAGGGTAGAGCAAGACCAGGTCTAAGGGTTGGGACCTAATTTTCTGACCAGAACAAAAACTCAGAGAGTTATAAATCCTAGGAAAAAGAACTTCCAGCAGCCATTCAATACAAAAGTTGCTAGTACTTACTCCTGATAGTCTGCCCGAGCAGTGCCCTCCAGATATCGCAAATATGCACCCAAGGCATTCAACACAGCACTAGTCCCCCCTGCAACTAAAGTCCGTTGTTGCGTAATAAAAGCGGATCTTTCTGGTCTCTTCTGTTCTGCTACTTTGCTGCTTTCATTTTCCGATATATCTGCTAATGGCAGTCTTGCACCTCCAGGTGTGGTACCAATAGTCAGAAACTGTTCTTTCTGTAGCTCATCTGCCCACTTACGATCTGATATTGGAGCATTGCTCCCCACTAACTTCTTCAAATCTTCCAGAGCTGGTAAGTCACCTGATTAATAAACAAACTAAAAATGATTTCCATTACTACGAGAAAAATAGCTAGAGCACAAGAGGAAAATAAATAAGAAGTTCTGAAATCACCCCAATCAAGATCCGCTGCAGATACAGGTAATTCGCTAGGAGAAATAGGTGAAAGAACAGGTAACTTTAGTTTTTGGAAGTCGTTATATGACATAGGCAGGTCCTCCAAGCTCTAAATTTAGGAAAAAAACATTAAGCATCAGGAAAGCATCATCCAAAAGTTAAAAAAAATCAAAACAGAATGGTAGAAAAGACCTTTGTGCAGGTACTACCTTAACATCATACAATGGTGCATTCCACACTACCATTCTAGGGTTACCGTCATCAGAAGATGTTGTAGTTGTAGCAATCACCTTGTGCACTGCATCTAGCATAAGGCATAAATGATACTCCACCTCTTCTTCAGCATATATACTCGCCGGCTTAACCTGTTCCAATCCTCATTGATGAATTCAACAAAATGAGTTGAAAAGTCCTTCAGGTTCTCCAATTTGTGGCCTGCTAAGTATCAGAATAAGCAGATTGGAAATGAAGTAACCTCGTTGAAAAGTTTTGCAATGACATCCTCGGCATCCCCAAACCTGATCATCAAGTTAGACCCTCTATCCTTGAGCGACTTCCTCAAATCCTTCAGAGCGAAAATGAGAAGCTCGAGCAATTCGTCAGAAAGACCTAAGCCAACCACACTAACATCAGCGCAACTATGAGCTAGCTAGGGGGAGGGGATTAATCATTTGGACTCAGTTTGACAAAGTGAAGCATACAACTAAAGTCACAGAATACAACTAACTTTATCACACTATGTGAGGTCGGGCTGTATGGATACAGGTGACGAAGTAAATTTCATGATCTCTCGCAGTCGTGTTCGTGATTAAACCAGATTTTTTGCACAACCCTAGCTACATGCATTAAAACTACTTAATCTCCATCTAAAAACAAACCACCAACCTGATTAGACTTAACACCATAATTATTCAACTAATCAGATGCCACAACTTACGAAGCTACTCATGAATTATATCCATAACTCCTTATATATTACTCATATTTGTCCAACTAAAAAGCCTATGTACTGTTCACCGGAAAATATCATACAGGATACTTTGATATACAGCCGAGTTTGTACTTCAAGGAAATATTAGATCGTACTAGACATTCAATTACAATTTACCGCCAAAAATAAATATATTCGCTAAGGTAGTAATCTCTTTACAAGCTCAACTGTTAAAAAATTAATCACTGAGTGAAAGAAAGCACGTACGAGAAATAATGCGCCGATCAAATACGTAGAGAGGAAGTAGCTTCGGGTGCTTAGAGGCAGCAACAAGGCCAGGGTGATCCTCAATGCGAAGATCGTGCTTGTACCAGAGAATCGCCGCACCTTTGCCGTTCTCCGCCGCGCCTAATTCCAACCGCATTTTCGTTCGTGCCGACATCTCGATCCTCACGGCGGAGGAAGCACGGCGAAGCACCCCGAGCCGGTCGCAAGGCGCAAATAAAGCATACTGTCTCTGGTTATCGAACAGTGTGTGATCGAAGCAGCGCGGGAAAGTGAGGAGCGCCATACTTGAATTTGATTTGAGAGGCAAATGCAGTTGAAATCCATCAAAGGAGGAAAATCGGAAAGGTTTTAAGAGGAGGTGGTTACTAGTCAGTGTGTGTCTGTGTGAGAGAGAAAGAGAGTGGAGGCAATGATCTTCACATGATGGGGATATTGTGGCTCGGAAGAGAAGCTGAGATATTGAGAGAGAAACAAGTGTGCGAAAACGGAAAAAGCAAGGCGGAGAATAGAACACGACGGCGGCTATTGGCGCTTGTTCGATTGAATTTTGCGTAATTTCCTATTTAATTATTCAATATTTAGTTTCATGGTTTAACGGCGTTTGGAATACCGTCTGAAAAAGTGAGTATTTCTCATTTAAAAAAACTATTTTCAATGTTTCATATTGTAGACCTCATATATTTTGTTGAACTAAACTGAAGTGAAAATTAATATATTGATATAATAAATTAATATGATTGAATTAAGCTGAATTTCATCGAATTACATTTTCAGTTTTCACTTCACTTAACTGAATTGAAGTGATCTACTAATAAGCTCTAGCAAACATACTTGGGTAGATTTTCATTTTTTATATAATGTATTTTACAATATTGACCACTAAAGAAATACATGCAATATTATTAACATTCTATATTTACCATTTCAATAGTAATTTTATTATAGCTGAGCTATGCATAAAGATGGATTTTCAAAAAAACACACACAAAATAAGGGATTTTGTTATTTATATGTTGACAAATTCTTGGGTCAAGAGGCAGGACCAATTAAACACTGATTTTGGTGAGATTTGATGATGACATGTTTGATGAACTGGCACCGATGTTTGATGAGGTGGCGTCGAGATTTGATGAGCTGGTAGTGAGTTATGATGAGGTGGCAGCAATGAAATTTTCCTTATTTGGCCTTGCCTCATGATTGAGGCTGCCTTACAGGAGAATTACTCTTATATGTTTTGAATATATTTATTTTGGAAATTTAGGAAACAACCGTTAAAGAACCGGATAACGAAGATAAAATATGTAGATTGAAAATGGCGCTAATACTCCGATCACCCGCAACATCTCTGGCCACCAGGAAACACCTCCGTTCTCCGCTCAATCCACCGTCCCACGATCTCCCTTCATACACAAAGCTTAAATACTTCACTGCCAAATCTCAGGACATTTCATCTTCCCCCGAGGCCCCCAAACCAACCGACTCCACAGCTTCATCCGCGGTGGCCCCACCGAAACAACCGAACCCATCTTCCGGCTTAGGTTTTGGGTCCTCAGCCACCGCGAAACCGTCCCCTGTGCCGACGGCGTCGAAGAAGAAGCAAAAGGGTAAAAAGGAAAGGGCCTCTACAATCCGTAGAATCAAGCCTTTGGAGAAACCCAGTTTTGCTGCGCAGACGACTGAGGTTAATGATAACGAACCGTCACAAAACGAGAGTGCTTTCATCATTGCTTGGTTAGGCCTCGGCGCAATCATTCTGATTCAAGGCCTTATTCTTTCAGCCTCGGGTAAGATTTCCGATTCATTCTAGTGCTGATTTGAATGGCAAATTGTTTTAGGAAACTGAAGTTGCTTCATATGAATTCTAATGCACTTATGTCTTGGAAACTGACTGAAAATTGTGTCGGTATTAACTATCTAGAGAAAGGATGAAAGTATAGCATCATGAACAACTCCACTTAGTATCAATTGGTTTTAAATTGAAGCCCTATTTCTACTTAAAGAAGATGAAATTTCGTTTTTAACATAGAAATTTGAGTGAGATATTGATTGGTTTGTACTATTGTCAGGTTTTCTTCCTGAAGAGTGGGATCGGTTTTTCACGAAGTATCTGTACCCAACTTTCACTCCCACGGTTGGGTTGTTTGTAGCTGGAACCGTGGCCTATGGAGTGCTGAAATACCTGCAAAATGAAGAGCTTAAGAAAGGGAAGGGTAATTAGGTTGTTTTTCTCGTAGAGACTACAAACAGTATCTGATTTGGCAGTGTTTAATTATTTGTGGCTTCAAAATCTGCCTTTCTTTTCCTTTTTGGCTTAGAACTGCATTCACATCGAAGTGATTATATATGAAATGCTGTTTCTCAATCTTCTTCTGTGCTTTAAGATCATCCTACCATGTTGGAGCTACTTAGCTTTTTTTTTTTTGCGTCTGTTATTTAAGAGCCATCTTCTTATGCAAAATGTTGAAGCTGAGTAGGAAGTATCCTTGGATATGGATTGAACAGACCTAAACTACGCATAAACTGTTTTGTTTTTTTAAAAAAAATAATCTAATAGAAGTAAGACTCTTTATGTAGGATGGAGGGTATGTCAAAGGATTAATGCCTAACACTATTGGTTAATCTGATCAGGTTCATTTAGTAAAGTTTGTTGCTACTCCTGCACAGCCTTCAAAAATTTATTAAAAGTCCAGCGACATCATTTGTCATTACTGCATCTCAACTTTGAAAAAACCCCACGAATGGTCATTACTCGTTACTGCTTCGAGCAAATTGGTAGATAGTGCAGATGAAAAGTTGTGCATCAATATTTTGCCGTGTAAAATTTTAGAGCCTTTGAAGGACCATCCTCTGAGTGTACTAGTAACTACTAACTTGTACATAAACGTACACCAACTAATTTTGTGGCAACTAATTAATGGGAAGTTTAGTCGATAATGTTTACTCTTTACTAATCTTTTCTTGTGTCTCGCATTCATATCTCATTATCATATTTCATTTCTTATACACAAAGTCTTTGCATGTATCAATCCTGAGCCATCCACTTATTTGTGACCAGAAAGTACCGTTTGCTTATGGTCATCACTCACTGTGTAGATAATGATCTAAGCTGTAGTTGGACCGAGCAAATCTTGCTCTTGTCTTGTCTAGTATTGATATTGAAGCTTCTCTGCGCATTAAATCTTTTGACATGAAATTGAGCTTATATAACTGTAAGGATAGTTATATCTCATCTGATGGGATTTATACTTTCTTCTTTCATGTTATTTGTACCTCTTAGTAGCCTCACGACATCTATAAAAACTTTGCACTTTAAAACTGACTGGACCAATATGTTGGCTGTGCCATTAAGTCTGGCTACAATCTGTGACTTTAGGTTGCCGAGTTTAGACCACTTGTGTACTTGTGCTAAGATTTATTAATTCCAGCTGATTGAAAATCATGAAAGAAATCTAGATTATGGTATGTTCCTGATTCATTGTTATAGCTTATCCGAGCTGTTGTTGATTTCTTACCTATTCATCTTGCAAACTTGGATACATTTATAGCACTTTTTTTTCTGTGTTTGTGGAAACTTATGCTGAGATCAGATCACCTTCAGCTATGTTAGCATGTCTGGTGTCAGAAGTTATTGTGCATGGATGTTGCAGTTTATAATTTGTGAACGTGTATAATGCATAAGTTATGGTGCAGTCATAAATTTACCAATCTACTTTCTGAAACAAGGAATTCGACAGAGAAGATGGATCCTTGTAGTTGAGCTACTTTCTTGGCTGAGGATGGAACTTCTTTAATTCTTCCACATGCTTAGGATGTCCTAGAATTCAATAGAACAACATTTGGTACTAAAATTTAGGCTATTAATTCATCCTTTTTCTGGTTCTGGATTTAATTCTGGTAAATACAGTTGTGAATGAAATCAATAAACGTCAACGTCTCTAAGTTGCCATATCAAGGGCCTTACTGCCACTTCCTCAGATGATCTTTAAGTTATAGTAACGTGTAAATGGTATGGTGCTCTTTTTCTGGACCATGTTAAAGGTTATCTCATCTGGAACACTAAAATGCAATTGCTCAACTTCTCACACTTGGAGGAGAGAAATTAGGTGGACTAGGCTGAGTATTCGGCTTGGAAATACTGTACTCTTTCTCCATCTCAGACTAAATTGTTCAATTTTATACTGTACAATTTATAAAATAGTTCTCGAACGAAGTTCTGTCCAATTTATTTGGGGACGGAGGAATGTTTTTATGATTTTATCAATCACTTAAAAGATTTTTCATTTAGCAAATTCCAGTTGACAAATATATTTAGGGGTCGTTTGGTACGCGTATTGTATACGGTAAATTACAAATCCTCGTATTTTGACCTTACCCACCTAGGTAATTTACAATTCCGCGTTTATTATTCTATTAATCGTTAGTTTTTCAAAACTACGTAGTAAATTCACGGAATTACAAATTCCTACACGTATAACCAAACATTTTAATCTATTTCTGCGTATTTTGTTAAGGAATTATAATATGAATAATTATAAATTCTGTGGGAACTTAAACCACCCATTAACATCCAAACAGTGCATATTTCTCCAGCTTTGTAGTGGCTGATCTACTATTTCAACAGAGGTCAGACTTCGTGTAAAAGAGGGCGAGGTACTAGTAAACGCTAAACTATGCTAATCAGTATAGCAGGTCAATTATCAATAATATCTGCTTTTGCCTTTAGGCGAGGGGAGCATTAGTGGCAATATTTTAATGTTGTTGTTAGTTAAGTACATATGATTACGTCTAAAAGCATTTGGGATTATAGTTTTGCAGAAACATCTTGATATTTAATCTTAATTTCGTGGGATATACTCACTTTTGTGGGTTTTATATTGTTTTTAACTAAGCAATATTGGAGCACCACCGTCCACCGGTGGAGCAAAAATGCCTAAAAAACAATCATTCTCTCCTTTCTGTGGCGCACAAAAATGACAAGGTGCTTAATGTAATCCTCGGTTTCCTTAAACTGCAATTATGTTCCCTAATCACCTTTCGGTCTAATTAAGGATGAACTGTAAATAATTTTATCAATTCAAGGGCATGGGATCAAACAAATTTATTATTTTAGTCACTCCAAAATTACTTTCAAAATTATTTTAAATTTTTTTTCCTTTTTAAATAAGAGTTGATAGTCTTCTTCTTGGCACATTAAAGACTAAATTGATGAGCTTAGAAAATAAAAGTTATTGATTCATCAAGTTACTATACCTAGTGAGCTGGGAATTTCTGTCATTTAAATTAATAGTTAGTCCCAATATCTAATCATTTGTCTCATCTAGAATCAATCAATTTGCAATTGAGGGCCCACGCAGTATTTTGTTTGTTGAAATAAAGATTGAAGAAAAATTGGCAATTTGCTAATCCCTATGCATCATCTCTTGCGTTCGTCAAAGAGATGAAAGGTCCATCATTGTTTACATTAATGCCGAATAAAAGGAAACTATGTGGTGGAAAAGAGAAAAAGAGCACAGAATAAATGATTAATTGTTCGTGCTTTAAACTACAAAATCTATGATTTGAAGAAAAATGAGTTCAAAATGGAGTGCATATTTCAGTGTGCCACTTTGATAAAGACACGCCGGGGAAAGTTACATATAAATACGCGATATATATGCTGATATATATTTTAATATTATGTTTCATAAGTCTAAAATGTAAATTAATGAAATAATAATCTAACTAAATTTTTATTCACCTTGTATGAGAATTTGCATACATTATTTGCTATTGTATAAACCCGTAAATTAACCCAATAATAATGTGAAGTAAATAACGGCGTTATTAAAAAAATGTTCACTTATATTTTCCTTGTTTTTAAAATTTTTTGAACCAAATGTTTCCTTTATTTAAACACTAATAAATCTTTATATATAATGTGGAAAAATGTAAAGCAAAAAGAACAAGAGCATTGTATTGTAACATACGCTTCTTGACCTTGGGGAATTTCAAGAAATAATAGTTGACAAGCTTGTTCTAGTGTAGTTTTTATACTACTATAACCAAACTCGGGAACTTTTGAATTTTGGAAAACGAAATAACAATGGTTATGTTCTCGGTGTTCTCCTTTTCAGTTGTTTGTCGCTAAAGTATTGAAAATTCGAAATTTTGCGTATGCATTTAATGTTTATGTGATGTGGTAAATCGAGAATTGTAAGTGCTCATTGGATACTGGCATATCTGATATTACCCTCCGTCGAAATACGAGTAAGGGCTTTGAGCTCGTTGTATCATGTGTGGTATGTAAAAATCGTATATGATCATCATATGCTAAAATAAATATGATAAAATAAATCCATGAGTTCAATGTAAGATTTGGTACATTTTTGCCGAATTAAAAATTCACACTAAGATTTGTTGGTTAGATCTTATTTTATATTGAACTGGATTGAACTGAACTGATGTGGAAATTCATGTATTGAAAGAAATATCAGCATAACAAAATTAACCTAAATTTAATCAAATTTCATTTTCACTGAATTGAAATGAACGGATTTACGAATAAGTTCTGGCAAACAGAGACAAGTTGAATTGAATTTGATAATTTTATGTTAGTACGAAATTGATGTAGGTGGTATTATCAAGGAATTGATGGAAGAACTACTGTCGGACGGGCTGATAAGTTTCGAGGTAAATGTAGAAATCGATGTATGAATAATACACTATTATATTTTTTCGGGAAGGAAATCATACCATTGAGTAACTACTCACTGCTTTGTAGTGGGCACTAGGTAATGCGTTTTCTTGGCCATCTCAAGTTTTATTATTTTCTATTTTTGAATAAGTTTATTTCTAGCCTAGCATTTAAGAGTAGTATTTATACTTATTTTGTAGCAGCCACGAGATTATTATATCATTTAATCTATTATTAATATTTTGATACTTTTCTCGTGGATTCCATACTTCAGATGGATTTCACACCCTAACCCTTGAATTCGTGCGGGCTAATTTTAGATTATTTCTTACAAATTGTTGGTGAATCTTTTGATATTTCAAACGCGTCATACAACGATATAAATATTCAATATTATAATAATTTAATTTATTTATTTTTAAAGAACTTCATGATTTATAACTACTTAATCCTTAATCCCAAACCTGATTTATATTTTTCAAACTAGAAACAATTTAATTAAAAACGTACAAATCAAGTAATTTCATATCGAATACAAATAATAAAATTACGCTATGTACAACTAGATTAAGAACAAAATATTATTACAAATAACAAAATTTTAAGATCTAACTGATCAAATTGAAAAATTGATTTCGATTTTGCTTGAATGGGAGGTTAGAATTTAGGGTTTTGGGTTTAGAGTTTAGGGTCTCTATAAAATTCTTCTTCAATAATAATTATAATTGCAAAAAATTGGACACACCTCAATCATCATGATAAATAGCAGGAGTTTAAATATGAAGTCCATAACCAAAAATTTGTCCCGCGTAATACTTGTAAAAAATCTCTTCCAGGAAAATAAATACCAGACAAAAACTGACTTCTCCGGTTCAGAGTAAGAAAAGACCGGAAAATATGAAAAAGCAATCTAATTCCTTCTTCAATCCCCATTGCAGAATACAGTATTACTAGAAGAACCCGATGCTCATTATCAATAACTATTTACATAGAATTATTACAGAAAACTGAAGAGTACTCCAGATTAAGCAAAACTTACACTTAATATATAGATATTGTAATAGTAATAAATATTAAAAGCATCTGCTAATTTTTTTTATCAAATTCAAAATCAGAATAAACTGCAAGACAGTACTATCAAATAATACATGGCAGTAAACCAACGATTTACTGATCGAGAGCATTGGGGCCGGAGCAGTAACTCACAATCGGGTTCCAAACCCATTGCAGCAAGTAGCGCCGTCGGATGCCGTGCATATTGAACGTGGCTCCATCCTCGCCGTTGAGCATCTGGCCGGTGTATGACCCGCCTCCGCCGGTCCCATATATCCCCTCGCAGAGATCCGCAATCTCGACCGGAAACACCGGGTCGGAACCGGCGTACCAGGCGTTCACGAGCGGGTTGGTCGACAGCTCTGCAATCTCGTGGCCGATCACGCTTATCATCCCGTCGACGCCGACGTCGCCGTTCGGAGGCTGCACCGCCTTCAGACCAGGGATGTACGACGGCACGGCGAACGGGTACGCGCACATCCCGGGGCAGAGCTTGCCGGAGTTCCCTACCCACGCGTACGGCAGCGTGTACCCCACAATCGACGGGAAGGTGAAGTAGTGGAAGCCGCAGACGTTTTCGCAGAAATCCTGGACGTAAACGTCATCGGAAGTCAGCAGGAGGTAGACCCCACTCTTGGGGTTGACCGGCAACGGCCTCGTCTTCGCCGTGACGGAGCTTTTGATAACCGACTGTACTGACAGCCGGGTCAGCGATTTCCCGTGCGAGTAGAACCGGTCGTTCTTCTCCTCGCCGAGCCGGACGTTGGCGGAGATGTTGGCGCCGGTCTGGTCGGTGTAGAGCCGGACTGTCTTCCACCAGCCGGAGATGGACGGCCGTTTGGAATCGGCGGCGGAGATGGAGTTTATGAACTCCCGGATAATCCGCTTCTGGGAGTTCTGCCACACGCCGTACCAAATGGGATACACGGTGATATTTGCGGTAAGCACCGGACCCATGTGATACTTTAAGTCGACCAAATCGGAGGAGCCCTCGTATTTCTTGGACCCACCGTAAATGAGGTCGGTTGCATTCAGCTTCTGGTTGGGCCACGGCCGCCAGCCGTGGGCAGGTGGCGCCGCCGTGAGGAGGGACCCGCAGAGGAGGAGGGCGAGATTGAGAAACACCGTGACCGGAGGTGCGGCCATGGTGGAGGGGTGGGAATTGGTAGTGTGTGGAAACAGAGAGTGTGGGTGTATATATATATATAGGGAGATTGATTGAGGAGTCGAAGGTCGCCTTAGGAAGCAGTATGATACGGTCCTGGTGGAGTAGAGGAACTTTGCATAGAGAGTGTAGTAGTGTGGGAGACAGGGTAGTGTACAAAGTTTGAACTGTGCCTTTCCTTTCTTTTTTAAAACTATTTAGTATCTTATTCTAGCTGATTTACAAGATGCCCCTCTAGTATTTTCGAAATTTTTAGATTTCACTATGGTTTTTATTGAGTTAAGCAACTTGTGAGCTACTCCGGTCATCACAGCCGAAACTACAAACTTTCTTAATTAGTTCGTTCTAGCAAAAAGTGGACACTTCTCTTTTACTCCCCACCTCCATAATGCTAACATTGTTTTCTTGGATTAAGGAAAATAGCGTAAGTGGAGATGGTAGAATGTTTTGTTGAAATTGAAGAAATATTACCAAAAATAAAATTTATGTCAATGTTAGAAAACCATCCATAAAAAAATTAGGACATTGTTATGGACGAAGTAATTCCACTCAAGGGTCGACTAAATAAAAACTCAACGAGAAAATGACAGTTTTAAGGCCCATTTTTGATGAAATTATAGGTTTCGTGCCCACTATTATAAAATGTTCCCAAAACAGTCATAACTCTTGATGAAAAGTACCAGTTTGGTTCCTTTACCTGTTGATGGCTTATTATTCTGGGTCAATGGTCCGGTCAAAGGTTAAGGTTTTGAAAAATAATTAAATTATTTTTAACGGAACTTATTATAATATATAAGAGGAGTTTTTATACACATGTTTAGGTGGCTAATAAGAAATGTTAAGCATGTCAAACAATATCATGTTCTTGAGAATCGCCAAGCAGTCGAAGAAGCAATTCTAAAAATTATCAAGTTTTGATCGGTAGATGTAAATGAATTGAGTCGAGCTCAAAAAACCTCATCTCGATTTCATTCATTAAAAAAATTCTCGAGTTGAGTTTGACTCAAATTTGAACGAGCTAATGACTTATTGGTTTGAGCTCCAATTCGATAAAAAAAGAGTACAAACTAGTGTTTGAGATCGACTTGAAAATTTATATTTTCTGTACATCATATTTATTTTATAGAGTCACGGATAATTTAACCAATTAATTAGTACATTTCATCAAAAGTTAGGAATGTTTTGAGAACATTTTATAAAAATAGGCACGAAACCTGATATTTCATTTAAAAAAAAAGTGGGCACCATTTATGTTATTTTAAATTAACCGAGCTCGAGATGAGATTTTTTGAGTTCGGCCCAACTCGTTTACAGTCATGAATCAGAACTTTGCTTGTTGATTATCGAGAATTGAATATGATACTATTTGATGTCATGAACTCTTTTTTTTATTAGCCGCTAAAAGATTTGTATAAAAATCCATTTTAAATATTATAAGAAAATTTGATATAAATAGTTTTATCATTTTTCACCCTATTAACTTTTGATCGGTCATTGACTTGCACTAATAGATCATCGGCGGATAATGGAACTAACTTGATATATTTCTTAAAAATTGGAAATGTTTTGAAAATAAATCAAAGTAGGAATGAAACCTGTAATTTATTTAAAAAGTGGCACCAATTCTATTATTTTTTCCTATTTCAGGTGTACGACATATAATTTGCCACAAGAAGTATTTAACAAATTTATTTTTTGATAATAAATTATATTCTTTAGTGTTAGTTGATTAAATTTCAACGGTGTTGTTTATTTTCTTATGTTTACAAACATTATTCGTGAATATGATTAGGTCCACTGAAAATGATTTTTTTTTTAAAAGGACCAATTTTATGTTATATAGATAAAATTGTGTGCAATTTTTAATTTGGCCAAATTATTAGGAATATTTGTAATATTGTATTTTAAGATACCCTTAAGTGGGAGAGGGATAATGGTAATGGACGACAGATGTATTCTCAAAAGTGTAGGAAAGTGGGTCCTCTGGAATGGTATATGGGGACACTGATGATGATGACGACGCCGATCGTGATTACGAAGTGCGTACACCGCCCGATTTCCTGGTGAACGGCCAAGATCATCCGCCGCTAATTCATTGATTCTCAGGGACTGACGAATTCTGGGATTTGGGATTTTTTCCATTCTAAACAAGAAGCGCGGGAAAAAGCAAGAAGGGTATTTTGGTCAAGTAGAATAAAAGGATCACGTCTTTTGAGTTATCAAAATAATCTTTATTTTAAAAAAATTAGTGGGACCGCGGCGTCCTTTTTTGAGCTATGCCCGGCACAGCAATTTAGCTTGAACTTTGAAGTTGGAGAAATTAAAATCAACAACCCACCCTTCAATTCAATGTTTTTTAATTGTTTTATTCCCCCTTCTTTATGAAAAATACCATCCAATGGCCATAGGAGTAGTTGTTCTCTTGTCCTTTTGGTTGGTTTATTATCTTAAATTCTTCTATGATTATCACCATCCATTTTATTTTATTTTTTCTTCAAATTACGGGATAAAATAGGTTGAAGGTAAAATTTATGCTATCTAGAGGGATATAAATGTGCATTAAGGAGTATCTACTCATGTATTGTTTTTGTTGTATTTGTGTATTACTCAAGTGTGTCTTATATGTGTCTAAACTATTTAAATATAAAAATGAATAATTATATATTTTATTGGGATACTTTTTAATTTATTTAATTGGCACATGAAAGTGAAATTTACCTTTATTTTCTCTAACAAAAAATTTGAAAACTTTTGATTATTGAAAGCTTTATGTTCAACAAAATTATTTTTTTAAAATCACAATTAGTGACTAGGTTCCCTAAACATATTTATTATGGTATAAGAATTAGGTTCAGAAACATTATTTTAGCATATTTTTGAAGGGAAAAAAAAGGAGAGAAATCTTTCAACGTTCAGTTTTTTTAAAAAAAAACAGCAATGCTGGAGGGAATTATATTAGGCTCCATGAACCATAAAAAACTCCAAAGATCTTACATTATTGTCCAAGAAAAACCCCCAACACATAACAATGTGGGATGAAAAAACTTGAGGTTTAAGAAAAACCCCACTAGTTGGGATGAAAACATTTGGGAAAGATCCTACATCCACTTCAGTAAGCAAAATCCATAGCTATCAACTCAAACTCATCCAAGTTAGTAGTTCAGAGCCCCCAAGGTTGAACCACAAGTTTGCCAAGGTGAGGATATTCATTCAAGTTACAGCTCAGTGATTTGTAATCATTGTTGATAACTTGAATGCTACAGAGTTCTGCCAACTTATAAGTAGAAACTAAGATGTAGCTGTAGCTGTAGCAGGTTTACTGGAGTTTATCAGTTGGATTGTCAAAATTCACCAGCATGGGAAGCTCCCTTCCTGCATCATTTTTGATTCGTTGTGGAGAAGGTGAGTGATTCTTGGCTCGCTTTAAAAACTTCTTTACCTGAAAGAAGTGAAAACAAGCCAGTGAATAGGTCTAGGTACTAGACTAGAGGAAATAATAAGGCATTGAAAATTGTACACCTGAGCACTCCAATTCATTTCAAAGTCCAAATTGACTAGAGCTGGAAGTATTTGTTTCCTTGCCTTATTTCCTGTAAAATACAAAACAAACCAGCATCAGTATCTTTTGTTCCTAAATTGAGATTTAAACCATTCTAACATAAGGAAATTTCTGGCTATCTAAAGCAACTAGTCCTCTTATGTTGAGTGGGAGATTTTGATGATTAAATATCTTGGATGTTTTACTTGTACTAGCCATTTTAGCAAGGGAATCAGCCACTGAGTTTGCTTCTCTATAAGTATGTGAAAAAGATACTGGAAGCTCACCTGTTATCATCCAGATATTCCTCATCAGGTTGGTGAATTTCCAAGGGATTTTAAATTCCCTTCTCACCATTTTCAGCAAGATCAGAGAATCCACTTCACATTCTAAGTCCTCCACAGCAAGATCTTTCAACGTTCAGTTTAATTGACATAAATACAAAAAACTAACATTTATATATTATTTTATATATGAAATAAAAGTAAAAAGTGATAATCAATAAAAATTATTATTTAAAAGACTGTTCATCTTCATTAGGTCCTATTTGCCAGAGCTTACCTGTAGATCAGATCAGTTCAGTTCAGTAAAAATGTAATTTGATGAAATTCAGGTTCATTCGGCATATGCTGATTCCATTTTTGAATACATCAATTTTCAGTTCAGATCAGTGCAGTAAGATATAAGCTCTAGCAAAAAGGGCCTTAGTGATGAATATATATTTATATATTGATAAAGACATCATTTTTCTAGCCACCAAAATAATTAAGACACAATTCAAAAATAAAGAACATTTCCTAGAATTTAATATAATAGACTGGGTTGTTTTCCGTGTATTTTCTTTAGTTTATCCAAAAAACTAATAATTTTTTATTTTTCCATAGTGGTTTACGCATTCAAATATCCATACCCAATCCTAAATACTTTTGCCACGATAAAAAATTTAATGGGGAATGTGAAACAATAATTTTCTAATTTATTAATTTTTTATGTTGTTGAACAAATCTCCAATTATTATTGCATTTGAATGGCTATTTGATTTGATCGATTATAACTTTAATTTAGTTTTTCTAGTTGATGTTTTATTCTCTCAATCTTCATGTACATATCGTATTTTTCGTTTGTGATTTTTATTTTCAAGTGTATCTAGTTTAAAGAAAATGTATTGAGTGTTAGATCAAGTGGTTTTTAAAGTTGCAACAGATTTTCGCTTGATGTAATGATTGAAGACTATAGATGAAATCTAGAGAAATTATTATAATTGCGGTTAAAATTAATATACAACTTCAAATTTTAGATTATGTTATGACCACTTAACAAATATGATTTATGTTGTGCTAATTTAGTTGTTCAAATCTCTGACATATCCACCCCCATCAACTTCAAATAGAATTTTCCCCGTGAACATATGAGTAACCCAACTCGCAATATTTCCTTTACTTCCATTCTTGTAAAAATTGCCTCAATCTGTATAGTAATTATATTTATAGCTAAAATTTCATCATGAAATTAAACAGACTCGTTGTAGTACTCCGATAAGAATGCGACTCATTTTATTTTTTTAGTGCATTAAGGAGAATAGGAGAAATTGGAACACTGAAACGAGTTCGTTTCGTTTCACTGATGAACTATTATGACCTCATCTCACCACTCACCAGTGTGAAACTTAAATAAAATAGGAGGGTCGGGAGTCGGGACATGAAATATACAGGCACAAATGTTGCAATTGATTTAGTTTGACATGAAGCTTCTTCATATGAATAAATTGCAAAACATTCACTCTTGTATGGTCCAAGAAAACAGTACAAATCACAAATAATTCAAGCTCTGGTAAGAAGAAGAAGAAGAGGAGTTCATCAATGAAATTAAACGGACTCGTTTCAGTGCTCGAATTTCCCCTTTTCCCTCCAAAAGTCCTTACAAGTGTAATAATGCCTCTGATTGATTGACTGACCGACTCTATCAATTTCAATTGTACAAACATTTCATTTCAACACTTGGAGTATTCTATTATTGTTAACATTTCATAGTACTACTGCAATTCATTCATCATTTTTTAATTTTAAAAAAACATCTAAGTTATAAGAGAATTATTGACGACTCTTCAACCCAAATAAAAAGTACAAATTGTTTGAAGGCTTTCTGAGATACAAAAGCTGGATAGCCCGGAAACTTTTCTAGAGATACAAGGAAATGTCTAGGACTCTATCAATAAAAAACTACCATGTCTCATGCCAGTGCAGCATATCTAAAACTAGTCTAAAATAGAGAAAATGGAATATAAAAGTGGTTGCGCTCTACCGCACTTTCAGCCAATCCAGTTCGATTAGCTAAATGCAAACCGATCGCAATACTGAACGACCGCCGTAAAACCCGTGATCCCTTCTTGGCCCGTCTCATTCGTACATCTGCTCCATTTGGTCGTTATGTAGTCTAACCGTAAGTCTCGTTTAAAACATTGTTCGAACCCCCTTGGGGCCACCAAGAGACTTACATCGAATATCAGAGCCCAGTAAAAGACTGTACAGGTTGGTTTCACAAGCTCAAGACGAACATGAAGTCTATCCCAACTGCCTAAACCAACACAAGTCTAGTATGTAACAACCTACAACTTTTATTCAAGGGGCGAATTTCGCTGGAGGTGAGTAGTAATACTACTCGACTCGGATTTCTCAAAAAAAAAACATGTTGATTCAGGACATAAGACAGCCGGGTGTTTCTGAGGACCCGCCGAAAATACCAAGAAATTGACGAGCATTACAACACATTCATTATTTGAGAAAAACAGGCCCAATACTACACAAATTCCCTAAACCTATTTCTAAAATCCTAGACTATTGAAAACATGAAATAAAAACATACACTAGAACTGCAATTCATTCATTTTTATTTTTTTTTAAACAATTCATTCATCAGTCCAATCTTGTTGTGATTAACTTCAGAAAAAGGGACAAATGAGATGAAATTGTGAAATTTTGATTTGCATGTTTTGATGACAAATTTAGTGGGATGATACAACTGGTTTACGGATCCTCTATAACACTTTGGTGTACCACTCTCTGTTCCACCAACCCAATTGTGAGACGTGTCTTAATTAACTTAACTCTAGTTAACCTATAACAATTACTTTTTCATCTATTTTTGACAGTATATTCTTTTTCCTCTTTTGCTATCTTTTAAATTAAATTAAGTTGATGTCTTAATTTTGCTAAGTAAATTGTCTAAGACAAATAAAATAAAGTCTAAAGATACATGTATTGTAAATTGTGTCGAATATCATGAACTCATATTTCATCTGAACTGAACAGAATCAAACTGAACTATTAATTAATTTGAACTAATGTAAAAATAATAGAGTGCAAATTTAAAATTGAAATGAATAATATAAACATATAGAGACATATGATATGAACTGAACTGAATAAAACATACTCTAATAAAATAAAATGAATAAAAAAGTTGTATACTCTTTAAAACAAATTTAGGAGTACATAAACTGAACTAAATTGAACTTAAATAAATTTAAATTTATTTATCTGAACTGAATTGAATTGAATTTTTTTTAATATACTGAAAGAACTGAACTGAAAAAAATTTAAATATACTTAACTAAACTAAATCGAACCGAACTAAACTAATCTACAAATAAACTCTGGGAAACATGGCCTTTGTATCTTAGACAATTTACTTAGCAAAATTAAGACATCAACTTAATTTAATTTAAAAGATAGAAAAGGAGGAAAAAGGATATACGGTCAAAAATAGATGAAATAATAATTACTATAAGTTAGATAGCTTAAATAGAGTTAAGTTAATACGGGCATGTGGCACAATTTGATTGGTAGAGCAGGGAATGGTACACCAAAGTGGTGTAGAAGATCCGGAGCCATATAACTGAATCGATTTAAGTTTGTAGTCATAATTAAATATTTTGATTGCCTACTCCCTCCATTTTCTTTTAAATGACACCCTATTTTTTGCACAAAAAAAAAAGAAAAAGAAAAAAAAAAGATGCTAATTGGGTGGGTTGGTGATCAAATGAAAGTATTGTAAAATAAAAGTATTGGGTGAGATATTCTTAAACTTGCCATATTTGGAGGGTGCCAAATAAAAAAAATTTCTTTTTAACAGAGAGTGTTAGGTCCAGTTCTCTTCGTGGTATTTAAACTTATCTGAACTCATCTGAACTTAAAAAACTTTATCTAAACTAAAAAAACTTTATCTGAACTTAAAAAACTTTATCTGAACTCATATGAACTTAAAAAACTTTATCTGAACTCATCTGAACTAAACTCATTTGTTCTTAAAAAATTTAGCTGAACTCATTTCAACTTAATAACCGAGCTAAATTGAAATATATAGATAAATTGAACTGAACTAAATTGAAACTAGCTAAAATATATATGATCATTTCCAATATATTTGAAATTTATTAGAATGATGCATTATGACAAAGTTTATTTTATGATGAATTGAACTGAATTAAACTGAACTGAAGTGTAAATTAATGTGTTAAAAAAATATTTGGTATAACTAAATTAACCTAATTTCCTATATTTTAAGAACTAAACTGAACTGAACTAAATTGAACTGAATCGAAGTAAAAATTAATGTGTTGAAAAAATAATTGGTAAAACTAAATTAATCTTAATTTCCTCAAATAATATTTTACAGAACTAAACTCAACTGAACTGAACTAAATTGAAGTAAAAATTATTGTGTTGAAAAAAACCGGTATGAATAAATTAACCTTAATTCATTGCATCAAATTATATTGTTGTTGAGGTAAACTGAACTGAACTGAACTGAACTGAAATTAATGTATTGAAAAGAAAAGGAATCGGCATGACTAAATTAATCTAAATTTCATCAAATCTTATTGAAACTGAACTAAACTTAATGGAATTGAACTGAACTAATACGAACAATTAAGCTCAAAAGAAGAGGGCCGGTCTACGACGCATGATAGTAAAATCAAAAAATATTTTTAGCATTATTTAAATTATTATAATATACAATATTGAACTGAGTTGAACTGAATTGACATGAAAAAGTATAAAAATATTGAACTGATTTAAACTAAACTGAACTAAAATACAAATAAGTTTACTGAACTTAACTAATCTGAAAACTAAATAAGTTTACTGAACTGAACTCATCTGAACTTAAAAAACTTTATCTGAACTCATCTGAACTTAAAAAACTTTATCTGAACTCATCTGAACTTAAATAACTTTATCTGAACTAAAAAAAGTTTATCTGAACTCATCTGAACTAAAAAATATTCAAATAAGCTCAGGACCTAGTTAAAGTATAGTTTGCGTTAAACTCACTGATTCACATGTTCCTTTAAAAAAGACAAATGCTCTCGAATATACAAAATCAGACTATAACTACGTATTCTATAAAAAAAAATTACCTTTATACATGATTACATGATACGTTGTTATTTTCATTGCAGCGTAAACATGCCTTAAAATTTAAAAATCATAGAAGAGAAGCTGAGGAATTAGCATTATTGGAGATGCCCTTGGTTGAGAGGTCCATGAGGCTGATTTAATGGTCCACATTGAAATTTATAAGTTTATGAAAATAGGGGCTTATTTAGGTATATCCAGAAAAAGAGGACAAAGAGGAAGTCATGCAAGAAAATGGAAGAAGGCGGCACAAAGAGGTGGTGTTTCAATCACGGAGTGAATGTCGCGGCCCCCTTTTTAATGAACGGAAGCCAGTGGGAGTGAAAGTTGAGGTTACTGTACAGCGTTGTTCGAGAGTGATATATGGGCCTTCCTTGGGGCCCATGTGTGGCCCGGATTACGCATTGGATTTCTGTATGGGCCCTACTCTGCCCTTTTCGGCCTGTTTTGTGGCCTCTCACCCTCACCCACTGTGAAACAGCTCCTCGTTTGTTTTGCTTCCTGTTTTGTGGCCATTACCTTTGTACCATTACTTTTCAAATTCAAATTCTTTCAACCAAAAAAATAATAAATCAAATTCATTTGTTACTTTTCTCAAATTCATGCAAATGAATTTAATGAAACGAAAGTTGATGATTTAGGATTTAGAAAGTAAGACGTTTAATTGAAGATTTGAAGTGAAATAGAAAATATATACACTTTGATCTAACATTTTCTAGACACTTTTTAGTCTACTTTGTTAGATTATATTCTAATGTGTATACGCATTATAATGTCATATATTATCATGCTATTAGATTAAGTCTGCCAGTTTTTAAAAGCATCACCAGTCTATAATATAAATTTCAGTATTACAAAAATTAATAAAATCAAGACTGAAATGAATTGTGTAAGAAAATTATTTCTTTCCTATTATGTGGTCTTATATTAATCAGTTTTCTTATTGGAATATTGCTATTCCATGATATATTTGGTGACTTATTAAATTAAGTATAAAAGAATATTTCCTAATAATCTCTACTTTGATGGACGGTTGAGATTAATTCTACGGAAACTTAATGAGGATTTAGGTCCTCTCTCCACCTATAAATTGATGTCTTTGTTCCATTGAAAAGATATACTTACGAGAATCCTTACTGTAAACTTATGACGAATCCTTATGAGCAACATCCTGATGAATTTGATGGCTGCCGATTCACAACACATAAGGTTCATAGGCAAGGGGAGAGAAATCTAAACTCCTACACAAGGCTTGCAGCAGGACATCAAGCTCTCCGCTACAATGAGTAAAGGTAAATAATTTTGCAAACCTTCATGATTCTATTATGTGATTGAATATGATGTTTAAAGATCCTAAGGACAATTATGTCATGTAAAATTATGCTTACATGTGGTATCAAGAGCAAGGTTACGAACATCTGTTTAATCCATTAAGAGTAATAGATTCATGAACTGAATGATTGAAGAATTAATATATGTGATTTAGGGTTTTGCATATATAAATCCATGATTAATTTTCGACTTCATGCATTATTCGTATGTCTGTATATTAATTTTGTTTATCTGTGAACTAAAGATTTTCACCGAATTAATTCTGTCAAATATCGGGTTTCTGCAAATTAAAGTGTTATTGCAGATCCTATTACGAGATATTTATGTGATTATGTTGTTCATATAAGTTTAACCATGATTATTTAACTATTCAAATATTCATAAATATGCATGTATGGATGTATGAAATAAGTATATTTGAATATGATTATCGTATGCTAGCATGAAATAAATGGATTGTCTATGATTTTGATCCAGATTATGAAAGTGTATGCTTGCTTGTGTTATTTACTTAATCTGAGATTCATGCAAATTTGATTTGATGTATATATTTGTATGACTTCGGGTTTTGGACCTTTTGGTATACATGATTATGCATGTATATTTATGTGATGAATGATAATCCTTGAATTGATTATGATACAAATATGCATCTATTTTCCATTAGAATGTGACGTAAGTGCATGAAAATTGTAATGTCATTATGAAATAATGGTGTATTTAAATTGTTGCATGCAAAGTTGAAGTGAATTGTTTATGCATGATGCATATATGTAATTATGAGCATACATATATTAAAGTTATTTTAACTTGTGATATTTTGTGATTATTTGAATGAATGATTTTCATGAATAATTTATGTTTAGTTTGCATGATCCGTGCGAAATTAATGATGATAATTGATTTTATGCATAATCGTTTGACATGTAACTCGTGAAAACGTTTTTGTGCATTATTAGTACAAAAATGGTTTTGCATTAAGATTCCGAAAGTTGTTTTATGCACAATCCGTATAAAACATATTTGGATTAATTATGGACAAACGATATAATGGGCATAATTCGTACAATACATTGGTTTCATATAATGTGCATAATTTGGGTTTAGATATCACCGCAGTGACTAAATTCTTGAATGATTTGCATGTGAAACTATGTCTAAGGAAAATTTTAATCTTTCTTATGTATAAGTAGTTACCCACAGGTAGACTATGAACATAAGATGATTGATAATTTATGAAGTGTTTGTATGTGTGTAGACGACTATGGATATCCACAGATAACTTAGTCTAAATTATTGGCTACATCACTTATTTATGATTCATGAATATGTGACATTAATGAAATTATAGTGATTCCCACAGGAACACTATAATTGTTTGTCATATTATTTAATTTAAGTTTTGTGTTGTTTATCTTATGAAAGAATGGCGAGATTAGTGGGAGTTATAAAGTTCAAGATGTGGTCATTCAGAAAATTATGGTAAATTCTGAATGTTGGGAATCCTCTTGTTATTGAAGCATTTAACAATGAGGAAAATTCATTGAATGATCATCTACTCCATGATGAAATATTGCCAATAATGAACTTGTAGAACAAGAAACTACATGATGACGTATAGAAAATCAACACATCCACAGATGGTTGGATTTTTTATTTATATTTTACTCAGAAAAGAGGAAATATTGTCATTAAACACATAGGCACTGACGTTATGGTCACAGACATATTTACGAAAGCATTACCTCCTAAGACCATTATGAAGCATGCTTACAGTTTGGGTCTTGAGAAGAGCTATTATGTTGTCTGCTTTATGTTTAGCCTTTGTTTGACATTTATTTGAGATCTCTTATGATTTTATATCTTTTATGTATTCTGTTTCCCTTGTGCACACCCATTATTGTGTTGGGATTTATGATAACAGAATTAGTCTTTATTTAAGACATTAAGGGACCATTATGAAATTCCTACTTATGTTTATGGTTTAGCTATGAAGGTATTCAATGCAGTAGTGCATGGAAGGGATCATGTTACAGAATGATTTGTGACCGCCATGACTCTCATCGATTACTACATTAGTCAAAACACTTATGATGACCAAATGAATGAGGTTTAGCATTTTATGTCGGCCTTATGATTCCTGATAGAAAACATTAAAGGATACTAATAACGACCAAGTGGGAGACTGTAAGAAAATTATTTCTTTCCTATTATGTGGTCTTATATTAATCAGTTTTCTTATTGGAATATTGCTATTCCATGATATATTTGGTGACTTATTAAATTAAGTATAAAAGAATATTTCCTAATAATCTCTACTTTGATGGACGGTTGAGATTAATTCTACGGAAACTTAATGAGGATTTAGGTCCTCTCTCCACCTATAAATTGATGTCTTTGTTCCATTGAAAAGATATACTTACGAGAATCCTTACTGTAAACTTATGACGAATCCTTATGAGCAACATCCTGATGAATTTGATGGCTGCCGATTCACAACACATAAGGTTCATAGGCAAGGGGAGAGAAATCTAAACTCCTACACAAGGCTTGCAGCAGGACATCAAGCTCTCCGCTACAATGAGTAAAGGTAAATAATTTTGCAAACCTTCATGATTCTATTATGTGATTGAATATGATGTTTAAAGATGCTAGGGACAATTATGTCATGTAAAATTATGCTTACAAATTGAACGGATTTGAATGGCCTCAGCAGCTTTGACCTGACCCGCTCGTCTGTTTATTTGTTTTGCTGGTGGTGGCCGTGGACAAGGGCTCTCGGGAACCTCGTTGATGAGTGATGACTGATGATTCGGATTTCGGGGTGCCATCGTCATCAATTGCAGCTGCAGACAGCTATTTGGGCGTGGGCCTTGTTCTTGGGGGTTTATGGACTATTCGGCCAATAAATGAATAGATGGGATCCAACTTCCAAGAGGTTTCCATCCAGTTGGATGGTCCATGGATGGTGTGGACTGTGGCCCCGACCAAAATGCGTCAATTTTCAGTTTGTCCATTAGGATGAATTTGAGCATTATTTTTATAAAATTAGTCAAGAAAATTTTGGAACTTTCAAATAAACAACAACCTTAATGTTGACATACATGAATATTAATTGTTCGCAGCTGATAAAAAATCAGCATGTTTGTGAGAAGGTATCTGTTTTCATCCGAGGCTGCTATTTATATGCCTCAATCACAAGTATAGGGTAACAAATCCCAAATTCCCAATATACTAACCAACTTTGACATCCATCTTTAATTGATAAAAGTGGCCATCGATTAAGTGCATGAAAGGACGTTTTATTTCATTATATTAGGTCAGCATGAAGAAATATTCTATAAAGTAAAACGAATTGGTAGACAAATCACATTATCTTTAGCTGAATACAATAGCTCGTTCGACTAACATGTTTTATTTTTTTCAGAAAACAATTAAACAAAACTTGCATTACGATTATGATAAAAATGGTTATAAAAGTGTACGCCCTAAATTTATCGCAACATCATGCTCATTAATGTTAAAATAATGAAAGCCAAAATTATGGCACTAACTCCAAATTATGGAATGCCACACCACTAGTTCCGATAAATATGTAAGCAAGCATAACTCTCTGTTTCTGCCTATTACAGAGTGGTGTAGACAAAGAAATTTGATCCCACACACACACAAACACAAACACACATCAGCTGCTCATCCCTCAAATCCATGGTGAAAGCTTGCATGTCATGATCTTTATACTGAATAACCTCAGCAACAACAGGTTGAGCACACACCCTTACATTTATCTTAGTGTTCTCTATTGCTTTCTTGTTTCATTGATTCCAAATTTCCCAAAGTGTCTAGTCTAATCTCCTCTTTATCCCCTTCACTTTCAAACCTTTTCTAATGAAAACAGTTTTTTTGAAAGGCAAATTTCATATGAGAGCTCATAACAAACATACATACGAAGTAACTAACATTTGTTCTATATCAAAATTTCTTTTTAACAGTACAATGGAGGAGAATAATCTAGACTAGTCAGCCATATAGTTCTTAATAATTTCTGTCAAATGTCAGATGTCAAACAAACATGTGCAACATTCATGTAGAAAGTTAATACCTACAATTACCAAGCCAAGCTACTAAGATAAGCTAACATCCAAACCACAAACAACCATACATGTTCCGAATTGAGAACCAAGCATGCAGATAACGAACAAAGACACTGGAAAACTTAAAAATCCAATCAGAATCAAGATCACTTAGATGTGTACTGCAAAAATTTACTACAGGATATCCCAATAGAAAAACATAATAATCCTTTAAACATATCCGTACACTAAAGACTTCGAATAACAAAAAAACATATCCCATTAAGTTCTGATTGATAATCTTCTCATCATATTAAGTCTTGAGACATTAACTTAGGACACAACATCTATGAATCAGCAATGGTAACTTCAACTTCAACACCTGGCTCAATGGTGATGGAGGTGATTTGCTTGACAACCTCAGGTGAGCTGAACAGATCGATCACCCTCTTGTGCACACGGAGTTCAAACCTATCAAAGGTGTTGGTACCTGAAAAACAATATAACAATTGCAGTCAGATAACATCAACACCACAACAGAAAGCTGAAAACATGCCTTGCAAAATTGTCAAACATTATCAGTAACAGAGCAGAATATATGAAAGAAGTCCAGTTCTAAAGAATGAATGTCACAAGAACTAGTAGAGGAATGACTCACACATTTGAAAAATGTACAAGTTTGCTTTCAGCCATAGGTCAAACAAACTGATTCAGCAGCTTTCACACATTATAATTTACAGATCATACATTGGCATCCACTAATAACAAAAGACTATAACATTCAAGCCATCCAGTATAAAATTAATGCTATTTTAACATCCAACACAAACAATGCAATCTTTACTTCAGTCCAAGAATCTAGTACATAAAAACAAAAGGCAAGACACACAAAGGTAACCCACACAGTTTGCAGCAAATATTAGCTCAGACCTCAGAGTTACAATCTTTTTTACAAAAGTATAAGAAACACATGAACAACAAAATTATTAACCTTCGCAAATCAGCAAAAAAAAAGGAACAAAACGCACCTTCACCACAAGGAGATTTCCTGGTAGTGATCTTGAGAACCTTGGTGGGCATCCTCACTGGTCCCTTGACCCTTAGAGTCTTGTCCTTAGCACCACGCACCAAATCAGCACACACTATCAAACATAACAAGAAAACCATAATCAGTAGACAAGCTCTAAATCAGTATTCGAAGGTTAAACAAATACAAAACACTGTAATTGGAAAGAAGAATACCCTTCTCGAGATTCTTGACATTCTTGGAAGACAGGGTGATACGGATCTTGTGAACCGGTTCCTGGGTCTGCTCCAACCCAGCTTTTGTAGGCTTCATCGCGGCGTACGCCATATTGTTATCCTCTTTGCTGCTAACTCTAGGTTTTCACGACAAACACATAATCAGAAAACACGCAATCAAAACCCTAAGTTTTCACGACAATCATATAATCAGAGAACACAAAATCAAATCAGGTATTAACATAACGATCACAGATCCGCAATCTAAAAGTATCTAGGTTGAAGAAATGAGAAAAGGGAGGGAGCAGATCCTCACCGGCACGGAGGCGGCTCTGAAGGTTGGAGTTGCTGTGTGCGCGCTGTGCTGAGCTTAGGGTTTAGCAGTGTGACCAACACGAACTTATACCAAATTATATATGCTTCTTTTAGGGTTTTCCAGCCCGTCAATAGCTCCAGTTGGACTTCATTGAGCTGATAATGGGCTCTGTTTTGTTTTCTTATATTGGGCTGTTTTACCAAAAATTTATCCTGTCTTAATACTATTCCATTTTCCTTATGTACTTAACCGGTTGGCATCAACGAATCCAAATTTGAATGTAACAGAACTGGTTTGAATTAAATTAATTTATCGAAAAATAATATCAGTACTATGATTAAAAAAATCAATTATAATCATTAGCTCTTAATTGAATTGAATTGAATTTGACTGATTTGAAAATTTTCAAATAAGCTGAAGTGTGAATGTGTGATACAGTAAATCTTGTAAATCTAATTTTGAAATAGTGTTTAGGATTTTATCTAAAGTATTCATAAATATTGTTTAATTTACATTTTTCATCAATTTTGTTGAACAACTGCTGGTGAATGGTGATTGTTGAGTCACTGAGTTGTGGCATGCACTGAAGTTCACTGTTCCTGTGTAATGGTAGAATTTGTGTTCAGTTTTTATTTAAAATTCTTCAATAACCATCCTGCTTGTAAGCTTTTCACAAAACGAATAACATTCTGAAAAGTAACTATCTCGGTTTCATATAAAAATTTATGTTATTATATTATATATTATATAGAATTTTTGAAAAAGACTTTCCCTCATACGAAAAAGACTTACCATCCTTGGGATTTGATCCTACACCGCTGCCCAAAATCTTAGGGGATCAACTCTATTTCATGCTAGTAATTTTATACCAAAATTGTGCAGGTAAAATTAGTGGTAGGAATAGTTAACGAATGTCTATTAAAACATGAAACATCACAAGATACCAATTTCAGTAACTTGATCACACTCGTTTTTAAGACCCGTTAAATAGTCTCTCTAGTTAGATGGAAGCTAACGATGATAAAACCACACAAATTATCCGAAGAGCCAGAATTACCCATCAAAAGTAAAATTTTCAAATGTTCGCTAGCTACTCAACTTTGCAAGGTTAAAGTTTTAATAGTTCCCCACTACTCTAACAAGGGGTTACAAAACACCCATGCAACTCGTGCATAGGTGAGAGAGCAAGTTCAACCAAGCCAGTAGAGCTGGCTTTGGGTATCTTTCATTCCTTATCATCATCCATCTCTTCTGCATCCTCGAACCTATTATCATTAATTTGAAGCTGCAACGATGCAAAAAATTAGCTTACAGCAATGGGTCTCTATGGACAGTATTTCATCTAACAGTCACCAGCACATTTAAAGCATTTAATGACCAAAAAGGTAATAAAGAATTCTAGAGCAGAAACAGCAATATTGTCCTAAATATTCTTTCCATGTACCAAGAAGAGAATAGACTATGTATATCCACAAGGGAGAAGATTACTGAAGGATGACTTCATCACAACTTCAAAAACTTATCCAGAAGAAAATATTACACCTTCAAAAACACAGACACCTATTTTTAAAGGGGAATTGTCTATTTGAGAAGCCTATATAATTAAGATTAGTGGCAGAAAAGTACATGCACAATCTGATATCTGAATAGTCCAAACATAAATTTTCATCGGCATAAAATTCAAATTAGCCAATTATACCATACCTGAAGAACAGAATTTGCTAGGTCATGATCTCCATTAGAACTGCCAATTGTACGGATTGGTTCATGAGATATCCAATCAGATTCACCACCAACTGATGAATAAGATTATATTGAAAAACGAGGTTTAACTTATAAGTACATAAAGAAGACAACAAAACCTAAAACTTATATGGAACCAATCACTTGAAGCACACTATATCAGATCTGGACAGATATATACCTGCACTTTCATTTTCAAGGTTATCTGCACTGAATGCCCAGTTATGCTCTCCCTCGTCCTCTGAAGTATTCATATAGCATATCAGTTTATGGGAAAAAGAGAATAATCAAAAAAAGTAAAAGAAGTGCATAGTTTGTCAGGCAATTACCTTCAACTGGCTCGGGATTTAACTCAGCACACTCGCAGAAGATATTGAACAAAGTCTCCACTGTTTAATGGGAGAAAAACAATATAAAATTAATACGTGTGTAAGCATATCAATGGTACATCATCCAAAACCGGTAAACAGCTCTAAGAGTAACATAAATTCACATACACTGATCAGGATTTGATGGCACAAGTCTCATCTCAGTGATCTTGGATAAATTGACTGTCTCGGGAAGTTCAGAATCTGAATCCTCAGACTCATCATCCTCATCACCAGTCTCAATCTGCAGAAAAAGATAATAACTAGAATCAAACATGTATATTACTTATAAAGCAATCAATCAAATGTTTATAGATATCCCAATAGAAAAATCTTAAGGGAAGATGATAGTGCAGGATTTATTAGAATGGAGCTAAACTTGCAGTCTAAACTCTACAGAATAATCTAATGCACATAGTAAACTGCAAATATTAATCAATTGAAACATTCATTCATATCACTCCAATAGTCATTGTACATTTGGGCAAAAATCAGAAGATTCAACGATGCAGCTTTCTCAACAAATTTATCAATCTCTAATGCCATGCCATTGCAAGATTTCACAACTTTGTGTATATCAGGTATATTACCTAAATATCCTCCTTCAAGATATAAAATTGAAAGCAAGTCTTACGCAAATTAACCACCTCCTAAGCAACATGCTTGGCTAGGAGTATACAAATGTCACTGGAAAAAAAAAAAACTAATAAGAACTGTCTGAACTTATTGTTATTCATCAAAAGAAGATAATCTACAATCACCTTCCTAACTTCAACAATAATAATTATCCGTGTTTTAAGTTAAAAATACACTATATATATACAGAACAATGCTATTGTCCTATTTTTCTGAGGATAGCACATATGAAGTGATATTTCACTACAGCCTACTCGATGCCACTAATCCAACAACACAATCAGCAATGTATAGGGAAATACATCTATGTCATCACTTAACAAAACCAAATGAACTATAAATGTTTCGAGTACTGTGCTACAAAGAAAACTTCTTCCACTGTACCACGCAACATAAATTAGGCTAAGAGCTAGTCTCGAACCTTAGTCCACAAAAGCTAAAAGCAAAAAGGAAGTAAGAGATCAAGGCATAAAATTGAGCAGACCTGAGCGTAAATGCAAGGAGCCGTATAGGCTTCAGGATCACGCGAAACAGCATGAAGACTAATGGACAGAAAATCAACCGCATAACCCTTGCTTCTGTCAGCATCACTCAACCACACGACTTGCCTATCAATTTGAGCACCAATTCGATCAATACTTCACACGCATAAAAAATAAATTAATCAGCGAAATTATAATGAGAAGGTTGTAGTTACTTGGTGGAGATGTAGAGAGTTCCGAGGGATTCAGCCGGGTGGCTGCCGAGGACGACGGTGACAGCTGGCTCTACGTGCACTAGTTCCTCGCCGTTGGCGGCGTCGAGGACAGGTTGTCCGACGCCGTCACCGACTCTCTCCGTCACAAGTCTTAACCCGGTTGCCATTTTCAGCTTCAGCTGTTAAAACCCTAGTTGTGTTCCGTGAGTGAGTCGTCGGGAAAGTGGAGAAAAAGTACCGCCAAAGGTAATGAGAAATTCCAGCCCCTTGTAATTATTCCAGCTGTGAAAATGGCTCTGGATCCTCTACACCACTTTGGTGTACCACTCTCTATTCCACCAACCAAATTGTGCCACATGTTTTTATTAACTTAACTCTAGTTAACCTATTTAATTCACATTAATTGATTTTTCATCTATTTTTGACCGTACATTCTTTTCCTCTTTTTCTATCTTTCAAATTAAATTAAGTTGATGTCTATATTTTGCTAAGTAAATTGTCAAAGAAAATTAAAATAAAGTCTAAAGATATAAAGGCCCTGCTTGCAAGAGTTTATTTGTAGATTAATTCAGTTCGGTTCAATTTAGTTTAGTTTAATATATTTAAAATTTTCAGTTCAAATAAATAAATTAAAATTTTATTTAAGTTCAATTCATTTCAGTTCATCGTACTCATAATTTTTGTTAAATAAATTTTCTGTATACAACTTATTGATTCATTTTATTTTACTAGGGTATGTTTAATTCAGTTCAAATCATATGTCTGTATAAGTTTATATTATTCATCTAAATTGTTAATTTGCAATTTTTACGTTAGTTCAAATTAATTATTTCAATCAAAATAGTTCAGTTTTGGTTAAGTTCATCAGATGAAATATAAGTTCATGATATTCGGCCCAATTTGCAATACATGTATTTTAAACTTTATTTTATTTTTCTTAGAAAATTTACTTAGCAAAATTAAGACATCAAATTAATTTAATTTAAAAGATAGAAAAAGAAGAAAAAAATATACTGTCAAAAATAGATGAAAAAGTAATTACTACTATGAGTTAGATAGCTTAACTAGAGTTAAGTTAATAAAGACATGTGACATAATTTGATTGGTGGAACAGAGAGTGGTATACAAAAGTGGTATAGAGCATCCGGAGCCTGTGAAAATATGTCACCGAATTTCAAATGAAGACCAAAGTAATGTTGTAATTTGTTACAAGAGTGTTGAATTTTCCATAGTATTATATTTGAGTACATAATGTTTGTTTTCACTTTTCAAAAGTTAAAAAAAAAATTGATTGAGACATAATAGGCATAGCACAAGGTTTTTTTTTTTGTTTTTTAAATCAAACTTTCATTAAGATTAAAAACCAGACAAATTACACATGATCTTACTAATGTTTAGAGCAACATTGTGTTATTTAACTAGGACTGTTCTACTAAATTTCATGAATTTAGAGGAAAGAAATGAGTATTGAAGAAGTTTTCTGATGTCTTCCACCGTACTCTTGATCTCCCATGGCGCTCACTCGACATCTTTGAGTGCCGCCATTAGTTCCGATGAATCTGTTAGCAAACGGATACCATGGACATTTGTCCTTTCCGCTGCTTTGATCGCTATCCAGCAGGCTTCAGCTTCGGCATTTTAAGGAGATGAGTAAATGAAGAAGTCTGATCCTGAGATATTCCCATCCTTAGTTCTGATGCTCCATGGTGCAACACCAATATTCTTCCTTGCCTGGAACGAGCCATCCACCATGATCATAGCTTCTTGAAGATTAGAGCCTGATAAATGGGTGGACAATTCTGGTCTATTGATGATTTCTTCTAGGTGGGAGGAGCTGATGTTGTAGTCTTTGTGTTGGTGCTGACTAGTGATTGTCTCTTGAAGAGCATGTATATTTCCGTCTGATTTGTTGTCCTTGGATCAATGTGTATACCTTCCATAGCCTTCTTGTTTCTCTGAATTCAGAGATCCCTCAATAGAAATGCAACCATGTTGATTTCTTCCACTGAGCCACCCTTATCAAGCCACTTTTGGAACCAGGATGTGAAATTTGACTCATGTCTATTGTTCTCATTGATCCTGGTAGGTGAATATTCCCAGAACTCCTCTGATTCCCTGCAATGGAAAAAAAGATGCACCTCATTTTCCTAAAAAATGCCATATCTGAAGCAGGTAGGAGATTCCATAATCTTTCTTTTATGCAAGTTGACAGCTGTATGGAATGCCCTGCTCAAATTCTACACAAAAAGACACACAACACGTAAGGTACTTTCAATGTTAAAAACCCTCCCCTTAAACCCTCCCCCGCCGCACCACCAAAACAAAAATCTCTTCAATCTTTCCCATCTTTCCGTCATGGAGAGATGGAGAAGAAATTGCCTGATATTGTGTCATTAAATAAATTTGGATTCACCAGCGCATCAGAATTGTTTTTCGATTTGATCAATGATTTTAGTTGCTCCTTTTGATGTTTTGTACTCGATCTAATTATAAAAGTCGTGTTTTTATGGTTTATGTTTATTGTACTCGATCTAATTATAAAGGTCGTGTTTTTATGGTTTATGTTTTTTGTGCTCGATCTGGTTATACGGATCGTATTTCCGGTCGTGATCTATTAGTTTCAAGGTTTGTAGTTTGAAGAACATGGATCATGTTTTGGATCAAGTGGTATTGCAGTTGTAGCAGATCCCTAATTGACATTGGCAAAGTGATTGATGCAGAAGACGCTCATCTTTGTCAAACGGATGTGGTTTTCGGGGTTGCAAGATAATATTCCACAGGGCAGTATTACACTTTTTATTGGATCTCTCAAGATGTAATAGTACATACACTATTAGTCTAGTTGACATGTAGTTCGGTTATTCTTGTAATAGACTAGTCGAATTCGATGACAATTCTATTCATTATAATAGTTTCTGGGCGTTCCTAGCACCATGAATGAATTTTTTCAACAAAAATAAAATAAAAAATACTTTCAATGTTACACTTGTCATTATCAAACAAAAAATTGTTACACTTGTCTTTGAACTATAGTATATTTAATATTTAAGATTGTTCTTCACTATTTTTATTTTTCAATTATTTATTAAGAGAAGGTCTTGGGTGAGACCGTCCTACCATAAGCTTATGGTAGGACGAGTGATAGTTCATGTTTCACAGCTTTGTTAATTCATTTACATATTGTTACAGATTATAACAAACAAAATTGTGAAACACAAGAACAAATCTGTCAAACACATGAACCCAGCTTATAACAAACAAAATTGTGAAATACATGAACAAAACTGTGAAACACGTGAATAAATCTATTAAACACATGAACTATCATTCGTCCTACCATAAACTTATGGTAGGACGGTCTCACCCAAGACTTTGTAATTTATTAAATATCAATTCGAAATTTTGGTTGCCGAGCGCTATTATCATTGAAATACTACGATATTGTAATGTCAAACAATTGATTAATTTTGGATTCGGTCAAGTGTTCATGATATTTTTTTTTTTCATTTTTAAATGTGGGAGGTTTAGAGAATACACCCCATTTTAACCAAGAAACTCCATTTTTATTTTTGGTGATGATAGAAACTCTATATGATTTACAAATTTATCGATTCAATATCATAAATTTTATACATTTAGAATGATAAAACATGTTTCTTATATACGTTACCAATATATAACGATTGCGCGACTCTTTTTTTTCACGATTGCGTGACTATATTAAGTAGAATCAACAAGCACTCGCACTGTGCTCTCATTTCATAGAGAAACGAACTAATTGTACTCTTGTTTCAAAAATATTGCTCGGATTATTTTAGTTATCAACGCCACTAGTTATTTCACTACATGAAAGATTCACAGCCACAACCACAACCACAACCACAACAATAAGCCAGACTTGCAGGTAATAATCATAAGCCGAATGTAATTTTGTTATAGGTCTGCAACAAAACCCCTACTTTAAACTTAGAATCATAATCAAGTTCAAAATCTATCACATCACAAAATTTGACTTTGCATAACTATTCCGAACTAAAACAGCTTCTGCAGCAACTATCGGAGATGCTCTGAGACCATGAGCTTAAGCAACAAGGGTGCTAGCGGTGGTAGATTCACTGCATTAATAAAAAAATTGTCAGCATTTGAACAGATGAGAGGTGATCAAACATATACATTTGTTATAAATTCTTCAATGCCTAGAACTGATAACAGATCATATAACATCATGCTAACAAAATCATGTAAAAACTCATCCAGGGTCAAAAATACCAATTGACTCAGTTAACCAAAAGATGCTATGTATTTGTAATCACTATCAATTGGAAGATAACTCAGGATCATCAGTGAAGTATCATTACAGCTACAAATGGTTTCAGAAAACAAGAACAGCCTAATCAAGCATACAGCAGCACATAAATGAAAATAGCATCAAATTAAAAACCGAACACATCATATACCCAACTGATGATTATCTAAATTTTAAAACACAGGGGACATTGAAAATATATGATTAAAGCTGGTAAATAAAAAGCTAGAGGCAGGACATACTATTTCCAGACGGGGGAGAGCTTCTTGTTCTTCTTGTAGTAACGGCCAAGGCGGTGGATCCTGCTCTCAACCAGAATGAGCCTGAACTTGGAGTCCTTGTCCTTCCTGCTCCTCTCCAGATGCTTCCTGATGGCCACAGCCTTCTTGATCAAACAGTACAGATCCTCAGGAATCTCAGGGCCCAAACCTACACACATCACAACATACAATAAGCATCATTCACCATAACCCAAACCCCAATAGATTAAATCAATGTAGCGTGCTTCAATTACCGTGAGCCTTGAGGACACGTAAGATCTTGTTTCCGGTAACACTCTTGACCTGAGCAATACCGTGAGAGTCACGAAGAATCACACCGATCTGTGACGGCGTCAGTCCCTTCTTGGCAAACTTGCAGATTGTCTCTTGAACCTTTCAAAACCAACACAAAACTGTAAATAAACTACAGCAAAACAAAGAAAAAAACCATTGCAATCGATGTAGTAAACTAACGATAGCCATTAACGTACATCTTCAGAGGAGGTTTTCAGCCAGCTTGGTGGGGTTCTCTTGTAGGGGAGTGCTGATGCCGAAATACCCTTTCTGATTGAAATAATTTGAAAACACGAATTACAAATGAAATGCTAAAAAGATTTCAAGCTTATATGCGCATTTTATGCAGAGAATAGAACATACCCTCTACTGTGCATACGACCCATGGCGGCGGCGGAATCAGGAGGAGGAGTAGGTGGCGGCGGCGGCGAAGTATACGGCGAAGCACGAGCTAACCTTCGTCTGCAAATAAAGTTCCGACTGACTGGCAGCTAGGGTTTTAGACATATACTATGTGTGTTCCTTTTATTTGAGTTACTGGGCTCTATGATTGGGCTTTTCACGGTTGTCAACCAAAAGCCCTATTCCAACATGGGCTTAAAACAAACTAGATATAAACGAGTCGAATCGAGCTCGAACAGACGAGTTCGTATTGTATGTTCGTGATCAATTTCGACTTCGTACGAGTTGAGATATTTTAGCTCGACCTCGATTCGTCTGACTTTAAAAAAGTTTGAGCTCGACTCGTGAGCTCGATAAAAAATCGAGTTCTAATTCGAGATTGTTAAAGCATTAATGGATACAATTTAATTTATTTATATAAAAATTATATTCGAGCTGCTGGACGAGCCTATCGAGCTGGCTCTTATGAGTTCGAGTTCGAGCTCTGTTATAAACGAACGAACTCGAGTTCGAGTTCGAACTGGTCAAACCGAGTTCGAAAACGAACTTTGACCGAGTTATTCGCGAGTTGTTCACGAACGGTTCAGTTCATTTACACCCCTACTAGGCCTACTAGGAGTATCATTTTAATGTTTGGGTACACAATTTATATATATATATATATATATATATATATATATATATATATAAACTGTGATACTAAGACTTTGTTTGTCAGAGCTTATTAGAGCACACACCCAAACAATAGTAAGCTACCATCGTTATAACTGATGTCCCACATAATTTTTAATTTTTTTACTAAATGAGTAAATGTTTTATTAAATTAAATTAATCCATATGTTCATTTATTCTAAATATTTTTAATCAACTCAAAGTATAAAGTATTAAAATAATAAATAAAATATAAAATATAAAAACTCAATAAAACAAACAAATTATTATAAATGTGACTAAAAAATTTCTAATTTTAATATATACATAAAATGTGCATTAATTAATCTAAATTATATATTATTTAATATAAAATTATAGTACATGTTGTTATTTTACAATTTTATTTATACTCGAGAAACTAAACTACGTAGTAAATTTTAACTATTATTTATATTATAATTGACATATAAAATACATTAATTAAAAACGTAAAATGTAAAATAAAATTAAACAATCAATTTTAATAATTATTTAGAAATTATATTCATACGTATAAATTAAATTCAAAAATATAAATTATTGAACATACTGTTGTTATAATAAAAGTAAAAAATATTTTAAAATAAATGAATATATTAGGTTATATATTTTTAAAATATATTATTATTTTTACGCCAGAAATAATTTATGCTCGATGATAATTGATATATTTTATTTTTACCATGATAATGGATATATGTTATGGTAAGGAGATATTATTTATATTTTGAATAATATCATGGTAATTAGCATATTTTGTATTTTGTGGTAAATAAATATTATCTACGAATTGAATTTAATTTATGATTTAGATGAAGTTATCGAGGCGTAAGCAGTACTGCTTGGCAGTAGAGTCTACGTGGACATCAAATAATGGTATGTACTATGCAATAGTGTTAGAGCATCTCCAATGCTACCTTCACTTTCAAAAATATCAATTGACATGTAGGATTGAGAGTGAGAAATTGCAAAAATCATCTCCAACTCAGGCATCAATGTAGGGGTCAATCATATGTGGCATATGATGTGGATTGTGTCAATTACACCCTCTATATATTGATGCTCACTTTGAAGCCTTCAATTTGACAACTTAACAAATATAGAGTTTTAATCATTGCATCCTTCCATTTTTAAATTTTAAACATAAATGCAATATTTAATTTAATGATATTTTGTGACAATTTGATGGTTGCATTGGAGAACCAAACTTCAAAATGAAAGGGTTCAATCCTACATCATATTGACACCCAATAAAATTTAAACATTTGGCACCTATTTTTACTCTTGACCCTCTCACCATTGGAGATGCTCTTAGAACTTTTGGAAATTTGCAAGCAACTACTAATTTATCACCATTAGAGATGCTCTTAGTAGATCAGTTCAACTCAATTCAATTCAGTTTAGTTCAGTAACAATGAAATTTTATGAAATTTAGGTTAATTTAGTTAGGCTGATTCTTTTTTTCAATACATTACTTTTTATTTCAGTTAAGTTCAATTCAATTCAGTTCAATCCAACCCAATTCAGTTCAGTTCAATCCAACCCAATTCAGTTCAGTTCAGTGCAGCTAGAAATAAATTTTGGCAAACAAGGCCTAAAAGCATCCACAATGGTATGAAGATAAGAAACACTTCTTAAATGCCACATTATCAATTTTGAGAAAAATTAAGAAAGAACCATCACTAACAATGGAACAACACTTAAGAAACACTTTTTTTCTTTAATTTTATTTTTAACTAAAAATTAGAAAATACTTAATAGCAAGGAGTGATGTTTTTATTGGCTAGTCAAACACATGAAAAGAGGTAAGCACTTCTTAAATAATGGGCTAACTCCTTATTAAGGAGTAGTTTTAAAAACTCCACAATGGTCATTCTTAAATAATATAAAATGAGTGCTATTTACTAAGAAAAGTACATTTTTTTATCATAAGAAAAGTACACTTAAAAAGTACCATTGTGGATGCTCTAATTCTCATTACTTAAAAAGTTCGGAAAACATTGAATTGACAGTTGAGTTAAACAATGCACACTGCTCACTACTTCCCTATCTACTTTAACGATAGTACAACTATTAAGAGCATCCATTGCCACAATGGTATGAAAATAAGAAACGATTCTTAAGTGCCACATAATCAATTTTGAGAAAAACTAAGTCAGAACCAATCACTTACCATGGAACAATACTTAAATAACCACTTCTTTTCTTTAAAATTAGAAAATAGTTATTTGTAAGAGTAATATTTTTATTGGCTAGTCAAACACATGAAAAGAGGTAAGTGTTGAAGATTGCCTCAAATTTTAATCAATGCTGAATTCGGAAAGAATATATCTTCTCTGAGTTGGAAACTAAATAAACTTGGCAGCCCAATATTGTCTATTTAGAATAGAATATTTCTGTTTGGTTATAAATAGTCAGGGTTAGTTTATTTGTAAAAGAACAAGAAACGAGATACAAAACTGTGTGTTTTCTGGTGAGTTTCTTGGGAGAGAAAAATTAGTATAGACGAGAGGGTGGGTATTGGGTTTACTCTGTAATTCTCATTATACTAGTGGATTCTCTGGTGGACGTAGGCCGAATTCGGTCGAACCACGTTATATTGGTGTTCTTGTGTTGTTTCTGTTTCCGCTGTGATCGCCAAAAATCCCAACAGTAAGAGTATCCACAATGGTTTGACAATTAGGAGCACTCCTTAAGTGCCACATAACCAATATTGATACAACCTAAGTAAGAAACAACTACTTTTTTTTTTTGAAATTAAGAAGCAACTACTAACAATATAATGACTTTTAAAGGAGCACTTCTTATCCTCAACATATATTTAATTTAAAATTAGAAAAATAATAAATGTCAAATGGATTGATTCTATTGGATGGTCAATTACGTAAAAAGAGCAATCACTCCCTAAATAAGGAGCAACTCTTTATTAATGAGTGGTTCTTAAATCTCCACAATGGACATTATCTTTTAAGAAGTGCTCATTAATAAGAAAAGTGAGTTTAAAGAGCACCATTGTGGATGCTCTAACGACTCTTTAAGTAAGGAGTAACTCCTTAAGTAAGGAGTAACTCCTTATTATGGAGTGGTTTTTAAAACTCCACAATGGTCATTCTTAAATAAGGAGTGTTCCTTATTAAGAAAATTACCATTAAGGAGCACTATTGTGGATGATCTAAATAACATAACTACAATTTTGATTTCCTTTACCATTAATCAGAGTGTTCAAAAATACCCGACTCGTTGACCCACCGACCCGGTACAAAATAACTGGGTAATTTTTTTTATTTTTTTGGGTCAGGTATCCAACTCAAGTATATTACACCTTTCCGGGTCAGCGGTACCCGACATATAGTTGAATATCCAAATGCTTCTGGATATATCGGAGGGCATTGACATAGTTTGTTTTGATGATGATATTTGTAATACACCTTCTACTGACTTGTATCATTGCTTGGAGAATGATCATTACTCGTTAGTTCCACCTGCGTCGCAGATAAAGCTAGTAGTATCGTTGAGCCTTACCGCATAGTGTTTGGGAGTTGTGCTTCTACGTAAAGTTGGCTTGAAAATACCTTTTTAAAAGTTGTTGTGATCAACTTTTACTTTTAATACTAAAAATAGTTTTTACTTCCACAAAAAAACTGAGTTTTTACAATTTACCAAAAACAAAAAAACTAATCCTTTACTTAAAAGTAAAACAAAAAGTTGTGTCAAACAAAGCCATAATTTTTTCGTTTAAGGGAAGAGTGACTAACGTACATCTAAGTTTTTTGTTAAGTGCTCATGCACCTTTAAGTTTTTGAAAAGTTCTCTAGTACCACTAGATTGAAGTTGACTTTGTGAGTCTTCTAAAAGGTTTTTTAATCTCGAAATAAATCTCAAAGGTTTTTTAAAGTAAACGTTTCAAACATTTTTTTTTGAAAATAAACGTTTCAAACATTAGATGACAAGCAGAAGGAAATATATTTGTTCTAAATATTAAGTAAAATCTCAAATTAGATTTGTTCGAAATTTCTTTACAACTTACAAATGTTAGACGACAAATAGAAGAGAACAAATTAAAAAATCGATATTCTACTGCTTGTTTGCCAGAACTTATTTGTAGATAAGTTCAGTTCAGTTCAATTCAGTCCAGTGAAAAATGTAATTTGATGAAATTCAGGTTAATTCAGCCATGCTGATTCCATATTTCAATACATCAATTTTTACTTCAGTTCAGTTCAATTCAGTTTAGTTCAGTACATCAAGAAATAAGCTCTAGCAAACAGGGCTTTAAGTTAAATAAAATGGATGAAATTCGAAATAACATGGTATGACTATTGGAACGTAATGATAAATGGACCTTAGATGTTAGAGCTAAAACTAGGGTGTAAATGAACCAAACCGTTCGCGAGAAACTCATGAACAGTTCGACAAAAGTTTGGTTCAAACTCGAACTAGACAAACACGAGCCGAGCTCGAGCAGGCTTCATAAGCAATCGAAGTCGAGCTCGAGGTCTCTGAGTACTGTTCGATAGGCTTGTCGAGCTTAACGAGCCTAGTATTATGTTATATAAAAATTTATTATTAGCTATAAATAAGGCCCTGTTTACTATAGCTTATTTCTTGATGGACTGAACTGAACTGAACTGAATTGAATTAAACTGAACTGAATTGAACTGAACTGAAGTGAAAATTGATGTATTGAAAAATGGAATCAGCATGACAGAATTAACCTGAATTTCATCAAATTGCATTTTCACTGAACTGAACTGAATTGAATTGAACTGAATTGAACTGATATACAGATAAACTCGGGTAAACAGGGCCTCAGAGTATATTAGTAATTAGTTTAATATAAGGTTTAATTAAGGTAAACGAGCTTGAACGAACTCGAGTTAACGAGCCGAGTTTGAACAGCTCACAGATAACCAAGCTTGAGCTCGAATTAATTTTTTTATGTTCGAACGAGCTTGAATATAATTTTTTGTTAGCGAGCGAGGTGGCCAAACCTCGGCTCGGTTCATTTACACCCCTAGCTAAAACAATCACACAAAATGCCGGAGGGGTTCTGCGCAAGAGATTGGGAATACAGTATATGATAAATGATCCCTCAAGAAAAATCCAATAGGAAATGGAAGCTATAGTTTAAGATTAGACAAGTGGAAATAAACTCGATGTTTATAAAAGTCAGACGTTCTCAGGACTAGACAACATAATGCTTTTTGTTGTAAATCCAAACTCTACAGTCATCCAAATTGTAAATATGACACATGCAATTTCTTAAGGACATGTCAAACTAGGAAATGGCTGACAACTGAATAAACTATCCAGGTTTTGAAATGTTGTACTAAAGCAATGTCCCGATCATATTTTACCATATTGTTTAGTTCACAACGAGGGTATGATTAAATGACTTTAGCTGATAAACAACGATAAAATAAACGCAGAAACAGAAGCACCAACTTAGGCCTCTAAGCAACTTCATCTGTACACACAGGTTTACCAAATCCTCAAACAGAGTAATGAAAGTACATCTAATCCTACACAATCAAAGGGTTTCAAATTCCTAAGAACAAGATACATGATCCCTTCAAACATCTTAAAACACCAATAACATCACAAATAAGAAATGAGATACTAGAATTAGGCTGCTGCGATGTGGAAATGCACTTCAGCATGACAATAGAGACGATACGCGAGGGATAAAATTTCAGGGACTGGCTTCAAATCAACATCAAACCATCACCTGTATTGGAAAACATGAATAAGAAAACTCCAGATCAGATATAAGTGATGACTCTAAACTAGGAACACAATGGACATTTTGTAAAGATCAGCTTTGGCACAAGACGACGGTAGGGTAAAATGGAGTAACCAACACCAAATGAACATGAACTAAACAGCTAAATTTAGATAGCAAAACACTAAAACAGGGAACTCAAGGAACTTCGAATCAAACATGGTATTAGGGACAGCAGCCTCTAGAGTTTACAACCATTTTAAAATATGCAAAATTCCCTTAATGTCCACATATGACACACTGTTTGCATTGGTGTCAAGAGAGCATTAAATTGGCCCTTAACAACTTTAGAAAGTAGCCTGTAACTAAGACTGTCACGCAACCGTATGAAACGCAGCCACCATTTTTCAAAATTCAAATATCCAAGAGTGATGAACAGTTAAGCAACTTATAAGAAACGAAGCAATTAATTAGGATGCAATATGTAGACATTTCATTCCCTTAACGCCCAACGATATCAACATATCGTTGCATTCGTTTACCCTTTAGAAATGCAGCTGAAAACATCATACACTCAATATATTTTGCCCACAAGTTTTATACACAGTACCCTCAACCATTATTTTAGTATGATCCATGTATACATGTTATTTCCTTCATGTCCCAATATGTTTGGAATGATTTCAAGGAGAATTTCATTCTCTGCTTCAGTAAAAGTCAAAAGGTTGCATGAGTATGTGCAACCCATTAGAAATGAAGCTGAAAACACACACACACACACAAACAAAGGTCCATACACTCAACCATTATTTTAGGATGATTTATGTAGACATGTTATTCCCTTAACGTCCATATGCAAAATACTGATTTGCATTGGTTTCAAGGAGAACTTCATTCTCTGCTTCAGTAAAAGTCAAAAGGTTTCATGACTATAGAACTGCCGTGCAACCCATTAGAAATGAAGCAGAAAACACACACACAAACAAAGCTCCATACACTCAACCTTTATTTTAGGATGATATATGTAGACATATTATTCCCTTAACGTCCATATGCAAAATACTGATTTGCATTGGTTTCAAGGAGAACATCATTCTTTGCTTCAGTAAAAGTCAAAAGGTTGCGAGACTATAGAACTCTCATGCAACCTATTAAAATGAAGCTGAAACCAGATACTAGCACACAAACAATGACGCAAATAACATATGTAGACTTTATTTCCTTAACGTCCATATGCAACATATAAATGCATTAGAAATGAAGCTGCACACATGCACACACACAACAAAAGCTTCATACACTTAGTATATTGCCAAACAGAGTTTATTTAACAAATCAATAAAGAGGACAAGAATTTCCCCTTTCAGTTTATTTAAGCCCAGCCCCAAAACTAGCAAAACATTAACCACACCAAAATAAGCACAGTTGAGCTCTAATATTTCCTCATCCAAAAGATCAAAAGGAGAAACAAGGGGATAAAACAGCACAGATGAGTGAATGCTTTAAAACAAGTTGATGTCACTTTCAAGTGTGATAGGGCAAAGAGAAAATAATAAACAAACAACCAGACTGAATCTCTAACCTCTAACCAATTTTCATTATCTCCTTACCGAATGTCTTGATGATAAACATTTCAAATTCAGCATATACAACATTTACTTTCAGTTGCACACATATAATCAGTCATATAATCTGTACCCTGTAATTCAACCATCATTGCTAACTTAACAGTTCAAACCCCAGCTCTAATGAACTTACCAAAACAAACCACCCTTTAATTCATGCAGGCAATAATTAGTTAATATATACTCGACATTATTGGAAGATTAATTTAGTATGCTTCCCAATTCAGCTATGCAAAACCCCAACTACCTTCTAGTTCCTTGATGCTTCTTATATGAATATGCCTTATTCTCAATGTACACATTCACCTTTCAATCAAGCCAATAAGCAATGTGTTAATCACGACATACCATATGTAAATGAGTGTAACATAAATCACATCATTTATCACCAACGCACAAAAATACAATCTAAATTATGGGAAAATAACATAGAGGAGAAGAGGACGGACCAATCATTTGGCGACCATGCGGGCAATGAAGGCCTCGTAACGGATCTTGCCGTCGGATTCAACGTCCACCTCCCGGATCCACTCGTCAAACTCCGCCGGCTCAAGCTTCTCGCCGATGCTGGTCAAAATGTGCCTGAGATCCTTGACGTCGACGTTTCCCGTGCCGTCCTTGTCGAGGACCTTGAAGGCGTCGCGCAGCTGGCGGTCGAAGGGCTCCGGCTTGAGGTACTTGGTCATCAGTTCTACGAAGCGGTTGAAATCGAACTGTGCCGTCAGCTTTTCATCGGCGACGATGGACTTCAATTGTGCCTGGGTCGGGTTTCCGCCCAATGACCGCATCAGGATCCCTAGCTCAGACGGCGCGATCTTGCCGTCACCGTCCGCGTCGAACAGCGTGAAGGCTTCTTTCATGGAGGCCTTCTGCTCGTCGCTCAGATCTTTCCCCATTTTTTTCGAATTTTTTTCTCTGTGTTTCCCGTGAGATTTTTTTTTCTGGATGTGTTTGTTGTGTGCCCTTGCCCTTTTCACTTTCTGGTGTCTCGGATATGTTTTTGAACAACAGAGGGACGTAATTGCAAATATGGAAAGTCTGGAGTTTTGTGAGCTGTAACATATGGGCTACTAAAATCTGGCCTGTTTTCTATTCTGATGCAATGCCCAACTGGTAAACGGGCTAATTTCTCAAGAATATCTCAAGTTCAGTTATGAGCAGTCCAGCCCAGCATACAGAAAAATGTACATGAAAATTGGCTGAAATGGGTTACAACTATTATTGATAATAGTTGGACTTTAACTATTTTATGGATTACAACTATTTTAAATTTTTGGACTACAACTTGTTTTTTTTTTTTTAAATAACACTAATATATAAAAAAAAAAATAAAAAAAAATAAATTATTTACACTAATTGGACTGTGAGATCTTTTAGTCCTTGAAAGTCGAAGTTCATTTCAGCTAATTTTATGCTGAACTGAATAGAATTGAACGGAATTGAATTGAACTGATTTCAATGAAATTTAATGTATTGATAAAAGAATCAACATATCTAAATTAATCTGAATTAATCAAATTATATTTTTACTAAACCGAACTAAGTTGAACTGAACTGAATTATATATAAGCTCAAAAGAACATGGTCTAAAGAGTTTGTAAAGTGTCATTTAGGTTTTTCTCTTGAACTTATATATAGTTCAGTTCAGTTGAATTTAATTTAGTTAAGTCCAGTTCAACTAATGAGACAATGTTTTTTTAAAAGATAAAACAGTTATTGATGGGAAGATTATATTGGTTTTCCCGTACCGTAAAGAACAGTCGAAAAAAGTACAAGTTCTGTTGCCGGCACAACGTGGGTACAAATAGAACCCTAAATTACGGGAACTAGGGTTGGGCTAACACCACCTAAAACTTGAGATATCATCAATCATGGAGTCGATTTGTAAATATTACATAAAAGTCTCTAAAAATTTAACCGTCTTAAATCTTCTCTGTATCTGACATCGGTAACAACGTATCAAAATGCTACTCTAAGAAACTAAAATTAAAAACAGGGATGCAGAATAAAATCAATACTACCATCAATTCCGACCAGTGTTGGTCTCACTAGTTGGCTGCCCCAAGGAGTCAGCGCTATATATATAGATGATGACAAATAAATTTTTATACTCGTTAAAAAATAATTTTCGGTGTACATTCAAGCTTTCACTATTTCAAATTTATTATTGTGACATAGATGGTTTTGAGATTTGAAAATTTTATTTGAATGATCACTTTTGAAATTTAGATAACATGTTCAAATTATCATATTCGATTATTTAATTTATTTAGATCACCCGTTGATTCTATAATCATATCTTCATCTTTAAATGTTAATTTGGAGTAATAACATCATATTCTTAACTCCATTTATTGCCCATTAAGCCCTTTGCAAAATTTCATGGACTAACCACCGACTTCACCGTGGCCTTGGTTAATATGCAGAGGGAATATTAGAACGTGGCATCTGAGGGTGATAAAGTGGTAAAAGGCAAACTAAAAAAAACAAGAGGATGTCTTACTTAAAAAAAAGGAGTAAAAAAAGTAAAGAGATGCCTTGGCGCTTTGCAGAGAGCATTCGAATAGAGTGGGATATGTATGTATGCACATGCCCCCAAGAATAACACACACAAACGAGATGAGAAGAGAACTGGATTCCCCATTCCAATACCTTCTACATGGGAGGAGGAGGAACATTCCCAAAAGACACTTTCAGTTCCAAAAAGTTAATTAAAAGGGGTCAATGCTCATTTCACCAATAGTTGGAAGTTCTAACAAACTGTTTTTTCTAACAACAATCAGCCATGCTACAGTACTCTGAGATAATTAATCAACATATACATATACAGTCCATGAAGATGTTGAAGTTTGTTGGTTTGTATCACATTTAGTGGTGGTTGATTAATATGGGATGGTTGAAAATCATATAGCTACACTTTGGTAGTGAGTTAGTTTGGAAAGATATTTTTGTCATTTTCCACCTCCACACATGACACATCTAAAATGTAAGAAAATTTCTAATAGAAGTGAGACCGAAAAACTGTAGATGTACAGTGTAAATGCCCCTCTGTAGAAAATTTGCACTTAACGAACGGCTCAGATTTGCCAACATCACAAAGTAACCCACTACCAAATTAGATGGTTGTCTTGTTGAATCAGCTATTATCAGTTTTGCAAGATATCTAGGTACAACTCAAATAGAAAGTGTGGTTAAAAGAATCACTATCAAATGAGTTAGAAAACTACCTTTGATGGTTCAATTTCCTACTAAAACTATAATTTTTAACTCAATTATAATTTTATTTGATGCAATATTAAATTTTGACTCTTACCATAAATTAACTCAAGTAGTATCATTTTCAACTTTTCTCCACTTAAGTTACAAATATAATATAGCAATTAGATACGAGCATTATGTTTGACCTATATAGTTAGGGTTTATACTACTATTAACTTCTTTTTTTCCAAGTCATAAGAGTCGTTTGGTGTGCGTAAAATAGGTGGGAATTATAAAATAGTCAGATTTTAGAAAGTGTATGGTTGTTTGGTTGACGGAGAATACGTAAAATGCAGAATTGACAATTCCGCGTAATTTAATCTTCCTACGAAACGCAGGAATTAAGTTACCGAGTATCCCCTAGGTCGTTTACAAATCCGCGATAATTTTACTGAATAATTATATTTTTATCTAACAAAATGCACAACAAGGTAATTAATTCTGAGCATTACAAATCCCTTACACGTGCAACCAAATGAGTTTATTAGATTCTGCGTATTATGACAAGGAATAAATAAACGCGTTATTATAAATTCTATGAGAATTTAAATCCTACGTGAACCAAACGACTCCATATTATTACTGTTACTAATCACTTGATATTTTTGGGTCACTTGCTTTATCAAAATAAAACAAAAAAAATAACATGGCATTATATAAATTTGATGGAAGTTTATTTGGAATGTTTCACCCAAATTGAACTAGCCCATATAACAATCCATGCAAGAAAACAATCCGGGACCAACACAAACCTCTAGAAATGCATGGCTAATTCGATTTGATTCAGACTGCACATTTGAATACAACAACTAACATGGACGAACGACGATAACGAAAACACAGGAATGGTCCATTTTACAAAACAAGAAAGTAAAACTACTGCAAAGTAAAAAAGTAAAAGAAGTACTGTATATATGCTGGCTTTCACCCTAGCAAAGAAGACGGTGAAACTGGCCTTTTCATCACGCTTTTACTTTGTTGGAAGAATCACCGTCCTTGTTTCTTGTGTTCCATTCCTGGTTTTTTCATCTTTTGAGAAATGAAAATGTCGTGTTCTTCCCCTGTTTTAGTCTATTTGTGTTTTGTTGGGAGGTACACTCCCTTGGAAGCATGCTTTCGATCGTTCCGTCACGGATTTCTTACTTTCTCTGGTTTCAAAATGGACAAGAGGATCCAACCCTTTTTCTAAAAGATATATTCGACCATTTTTACATTAAAAAGAAAGAATACCACACAAAGAAAGAAGAGAGGTGAAAAAGCCTTTTAACTTTGCATTTGCTCCTTAATTTTAGTCATTAACTTATTATGAAGAGTCTCTAAGTAAGTATTATGAAAATCAAAATTTTAGATAGGATGTATGAATTATTTTAATTAGAGTAGCTATTTAAATTAGTAGAGTTAGGCCCTGTCCAATAGCGCACAAAACCAGCACCACCAGCACCTACCAGCACCCACCAGCACCCACCAGCACCTACCAGCACTTGTCACTATTCACAGACATGAATTGTTTAAATTTTTTTTTTACAACAAAAGGATGATTTCTCTTTAAAATTAGTTTCACAATGTTTTGTATGAATTATCATTCTTCAAATATATAGTTTCATAATTATTAATCATTTTTCAAATATATTTAAATAACAATTTCGTACTAGTAAATCAATATTATAAATAAATATTTTACAACTGTTACAAACATATTCGTACTTCCAATAATATTACAAATCACATATACTACTAATCGCTATCATCTAATGATTCATCTTCGCCAACATCACTACCTTCTAAATCAACATCTCCTAAATGCCAAATTTGTAAGGCAATACTCTCACGCACTTCGTTCATAGCAGTTTTTCGATCATCATCGTACAAACCTGAATCACTACTTCCTACACCCTCAGGATGATCTAACACGGGAATGTCTAGTTGTTGCATTCGAATGAAGTTATGAAGTGTGAAACATGCAACAATTATTGCTTTTTGGGAATCAATGTCAGTTTGGGGCATTCTTTTTAACATTTTCCAAGAACTCTTCAACTGACCGAAAGCTCCTTCTACTTTCATTCTTAAAGAAGAATGTCGTTTGTTAAAATGTTCCTTCATACCTTGAGGTGGTGTGTTTCTAAATTGCGGTAGATGCCTTCGACTTACTCCATCACTATATGGAGCCAAGTATCCAAGGGTGTTTGGATATCCTGAATCTACCAAATAATATTTTCCTACAAAAATTGTTAGGTAAGTTGATGTACACAAATTATACAATATTATTTGTTAGGTAACTTGATGTACATTTAAAATTTTACCTTCTGGGGGATGAGGAAAACAGAATTCTGGGTTACCCAATGCATCTCTCCACACTGTTGAGTCGTGGGCACTTCCTTCCCATCCCACATGAATATATGTGAATATTTTATCAAAAGAACATAGTGCTAAGCAATTCCAACTTTTTTTCCCCTTGCGAGTGAAAAAGGGAATACATTCTTCATCACCAACAACTGCATCTATAAGAGTTCCATCTAGAGCTCCAATAGCATTCTGAAACATATTCATCATATAAAATGAGTCAAACTGGTATGACCAAAATAATAGAAATTTAGTACAACACATCACCTCAAAAAAAGGCCAATATCGTGCATCGTTTGTAACCTCCGGGGAAGGCTCCAATAAATCACGATGAGGCCTAATGATATCGTGCGACAATATCACCAAAGCATTCACCACTTCTTTAAAACATGAACCAATGGTGGTTGGGGAACAGTTGAATCGTGAAGAAGCATCACGATAGGATTGTCCCTTGGCCAATACCCATAAACAAATAGCAACTTTTTCAATTATCTTAACTCGTCTTCCATCGATAAGAAGTTGTCGAGATCTCATCAAATGTACCAGATGGCTGAACATATGACGATCAAGTCGAAGTTGCACGTGACACTCATTCTCAGTTTCAGTTAACAATCTGTATACAAACTGCTCACCACTCTCACCTCCTCTTTGAGAATGCCTGGAAGATTATTCAGGTTCTTCAGGTTCATGTGCCCCACCTAGTTGCAGTTGCGCTAGCTGAATTGAACTGTGCAATTCTTCGAGTATAATCCTAAATGCAAGCCGCCTTACATTATTACTCATCCTGCATTAATGGGGAAACAAATAAATTAATCCACTGAAAGTCATTAAACACTCTCAATACTTGTATCACCAACAACGAAGTACTATTACCAATTAAACATAGATTAAAACAGTTCACCCGTTTCTTGAAGATAACAAATACAAATTCACACACCTAAGCAGTATATGTTTGACACATAATTAAAGTCTACCAACATATCACAATCAAACTGGTAATACATGAAACATATTTCAAGATTGCATAATCTACTGTATTCCATTTCTCAAGTAGTTCATCTTCTGTCTATCAGTCAAAAGATGCAAGAAAGTGTCTGCCCTCCTTCCAGTCTCCAAGTATGTCATTGCAGCAGTGAAATAATCCTCACCGCCCTCTTGTTCCATGATTCCCAACCTCACAAGCTCATTGCTGCAATCTCTAGCCAATGCAGCACTTGTAGTAACAACAGGTTCTTGATCTTTTGCTAGTAGTTGAAGCACACTCTCCATGCTTGAACTTGTTTTTTTCAATTGATGATACACATCAGCTTCATCACTGCATCTCTTCTTGCCCCTCCTTATCTCAACGGCTTCACCAGAGTCACTCTCATCACCGGATACGATGTTGATTCCAGGTTCAATGTCATTGTCATTGTTTTCACTATCTCCAGAACCCTCTTCAAGATCGAGGTCATCGATCTCAGCAACCACATTCAAGTCCACAACTTTTTTCTTACCTTTGTTAAGGTAAGAAGATTTTTTCCCTAGTGCTGGAGAGAAACAACTAGCCCCTTTAGCGATTTGTTTGTCGAACAGCTGTTCCAACAACTCCATATTGCTTATGTCGCCCTTGGCAACAGATTTACCAGCTCTGTCGTGTGTCTGTAATTATGAACAAACAAAATTAGGCTTTTGCATGTAAATAACAATGTAACTATGAATCAATCAATAAATTATACCTTAATATAAGATTTGTATCGGTCCAAACTCTTCTCATGCACATCAACTTGTCCAGTTGTCGGGTTAAATGATATACCAGACAATTTTTGCAAGTCAACATATGCCCTATATTTGCGCTTCAGTTCGGTATGGTGACCCCTAACTTGATTCCCACCAATTGAATTCCCTGATTGGGTATTAAACGCTTTTGCATAGGCTGCCCATGCATTTGTGGTACTTCCCGTCATCTTTTGACGAATCATTATTTTTATTATCATCCTAGAACGCTCGGGCGTCCAAGAAAACCTTTCACCGCCCTTCCCAGACATAATTGTCTTAAAAAAATTATAGTGAGTAACAATGGCTATTCATAAATAATGAATTCATATTTACAACACGTAGCACATAATTAAAACCACAAACCAAGAATTAGAACCGCATCCCTAAACAAGTATGTAAAGCACTTCAATAACATTTTCAAAAATTTTTAAAAAACTATAAAACAAAGTCTACGAAAGCAGAAAATAAATCCAGAAACTCAATACAGAAACTCAATAAAACAATTTCAACAAAATCTGTATTTTAAACAAAAAAAAAAAAAAAAAAACCAAAAAAACCAAAGCCAAATAAACGCAAAGAATAAACAAAAAACAAACGAAAAATAAACAAAACAAATGAATACCTCAGATCTGGGCGACGGCGGGACAGACGGCGCGGCGGGAGCCTGGGCGGGACAGACAGCGCGGTGACGGGCGAGATGGACGGCGCGGGCACGGGCAGACGGACGTACGACGACGGCGGGAGCCTGGGCGACGGACGGCCGACGGACGGCTGGGCTGGCCTGGGGCAGAGGCGGCCGGACAGAGCCTGGGCTGCAGAAGGCGGTGGGCGGTAATACGTCGGCGATTGGGAGAGTTTCAGAAATTGTGAAGTTTCTGTTTTGGATATCTTGGATCGCGAAGATAAGATAACATCACCACTTGGTTTTTCAACACAGTCAAGGGTCTGTGAGAAAAAAAAAACTGGGATACAAAATTACATGTCTCCAAAGTAAAATCATATTATTAATATAAAATTTTTAAATTTTTTAAATTTATATTAATAATATGTACATGAATATACATATAATTTATTTATTTTTGGTTACAGTTATTGTATTGGATATTATTTTATGATACACTAATGATTAATTAAACTTATGTTTAACTAATCAAAAAATAGTAAATGTATTTCAACATATAACATTGACATTATTTTATTAATCACAGTACATAATTATGTACATCATAATTATACAATTTTAATTTAATTTAAATACCCTACCAGCACCTACCAGCACCTTCCAGCACCTACCAGCACCTTCCAGCACCTACCAGCACCTACCAGCATCTACCAGCACCTACCAGCACCAGCAACCTGTACCAGCACCCTATTGGACAGGGCCTTAGTACCAATGGAACTGGATCCAATTTTTCACTGTTACCACTTGGGTAAAAAATACCTAACAGAAGCCGCCGGTTAAACTTGGTGGTGGATTTGTCATGGTCTTCAGCTATTGATAGAGGCAATGAGTGCTCAATAGCACCATAATTAGGCCACAAGTTAAGAGAGACCCACTGCAATTGTAGCCTTCATTCATTCTTGAGGGTGGTCCTTTTGGATTGGAGGCCAGCAGCGATCAACACTAAAGACCCTGTCAGATGCTTGACGTTTGACTTGCTCAGTTTTTGAGTACTACCAGCACTTGCTGATGCTAATTATTTCGTACAACAACCCCAAAACTGAACTCTACAGCTTTCTAAAAATTCAAAATAACCATCGACAACCCTATATCTGGGTTTTGAAATATATGTTTGAATTTTATTATATTCTGCATTTATATATTTCGATATACGTTACTGTCAGCCAAACCTTCAAGATGAAATTCACGAGTGGGGCTGTAACATGATACAATACATAATATGCAAAACAAAATTGACAATTGTTTGTGTATGGCTTTTAATTTGTATTTGTTTGTGTAAATGAGCTAATTCACCCATGCTAATTGTTTTAATACATTAATTTTTTTCAGTTCAATTTAGTTTAGTTCAGTTCAACATGAAGAAGATCTTATGTTTAAAACAGTTTATACAGTGTTAATCAAATGTTTTTATAATGTACAAATTCTCAATTGTGTTTAGTCTCAAAAGTTTAATATGAAAAATATCATACTTGAAAGTGAGAAGAACATAAAACCAGACAAGAAAGTGAAAAGAGCAACAACAATACCCTGAATAATTATGTTTAATAGATTAAAAATCAAACTCTGGAAGTTAGAAAGATCAACATAATCTGGCATGAAAGTGAGAATCAAGGTTTAATGTACTTATGCATAAGAAAAATTATGAAAAAGTTTGAATGTGACAATCACGGTTTGATAATTGATACGGTAACGATGATTTTCCTCACAAACTATGTTTTCCGCAAAAACTATTTTCAAAAAATCATTATGAATAGGTTATAACTGAAAATTTTCTTTTGAAACACCACATAAAACGTGATGTACTCCTGATTCCTGAACATAGCAACTTGTAAAAATTACGAAAACTGGAAATATGATTTCACTGTGTAAAATATAATGTGGTACCAATTCTAAACAGAGGCCAAAATCAGACAAATCCTTCATCTTAAGATGATCATCACTCATCACTGATTCATAATTCGACCAACTTTTTCTAATCATTCACGAGAATGGCTTCAGTTCAGCCTTCATCACACCACCCCTCTACGATCTCGCCACCTCACCCTTCTCCCTTACGTGGCATAATCTCTATCGTCAAATACTTTCACCTTTTTCACCCCACACAAGCCCAGAAATGCGAGAGCTTATTTTAAGCTGAATATGGAGTATGGAAACCCGTGTTTAGGAATCCTTGTCCCTTCTCCTTGTCAAAAGCACTCCACCATTTTTAAAAAACACAGTGAACTGTTGCTTTCTCTGTATCAGGCACGCTGAAAAGATACGCAATATTTTGAACCCCATTTGCCCCTGCATTTCCATTTCCACAACAATGGCGGTTTATGCATTTCCATTCCCGGCCATTTTTCTCATCATGGTCGCCTGCTTTGGAATGGGATTCTGCAGTAATGCTGAGCTCGGAGCTTTGATGGACCTGAAAGCGGGTCTGGACCCGGAAAACAGGCTGCTGAGTTCATGGACCGGGTCGGGTGACCCATGCGACGGCTCATATGATGGCGTTGGTTGTAATGAGAAGGGTCAAGTTGCTAATGTAACTTTGCAGGGGAGGGGTCTCACCGGGAAGTTATCGCCGGCGGTGAGCCGGCTGACGCACTTGACCGGACTGTACTTGCATTACAATGCTCTGCACGGGGAGATTCCTGCTGAAATTGCTGGCCTGAGTGAGCTCAGTGATTTGTATTTGAATATGAATAATCTCTCCGGCGAGATTCCTCCGGAGCTCGGAAGCATGCCTAATTTACAAGGTAACGATTTTACACGAGACGGATTGTTACCTTGTTTTTTTTTCTTTCTTCTGATTAGAGTAAATTAGTCCAGTGTTTGATATTTGCTCCTTTTTTCCTAGTTTTTTTCTTATATTTGACAATAGATTTTATTTTTTTACTGCACGTTAGTATGTAATCAGAGAAATATGCAAGCTAATGCTCTAGTAATTCTAGATTGCTTTAGATTTGTGTAAAATGTTGTTGACATTATTTCATAATTCATATATTATTCAAATCTAGATATGCTCAGAAATCATGAGTTGTTTGTATGGTAATTGCTAGGAGTAGTTAATTTGTATTGAATTTGAGTCAAAAATATTTTGTTAAATCTCTGCTTGGATTTGCAACTAAATTTAAAGAATTTCTTTGATGTGTAGTTTTGCAGCTCTGTTATAACCAGTTCAGTGGAAGCATTCCGACCCAGCTGGCGGGCTTGAAGAAACTAACTGTTCTTGCTTTGCAGTTCAATCAGTTGAACGGTGCAATACCAGCTAGCTTAGGTGACTTAGGGCTGCTAACAAGGCTGGACCTGAGTTTTAACCGCTTGTTTGGCTCTATTCCAACAAAGTTAGCCAATGCATCTGCTCTTGAAGTTCTTGATGTCCGGAACAATACTCTTTCTGGGAATGTCCCTCTTGGTAATGCCTTTCTTCTTATGTTCATGGTTTAAACACTTTATATATGCTCTTTTGTATAAAAAGTAACAGAAGTGTGATGTTTTAAAGTTATAAAGATCACTAAAAGAACAGATAAAAGCTTGTATAACTTTTCCAATGGTCTCTTCCTAGTTCATATTTTCAGTTCAATAAAATTTCAAATTGATGATAACTAGCTTTTAGTTACAATTATAGTCAAGTATAGTTTAGTTGGAAATCAGCCCAGAAGAAAAGGGCCTAAGCTTGTCTGCAACTTTCCATCTATTATATAATGTATTGGAAAACCTCTCTTCTTTATTTAAATTTCTAGTGTTTGTAATGCATGCAGCTCTACAGCGGTTAAATAGAGGGTTTCACTATGAGAACAATCTGGGACTATGTGGATCGGGTTTTTCATCCCTGAGAGTTTGTAGTGCTTCTGATCACCTTGATCGCGATAGGCCTGAACCTTTTGGGGTTGGCACAGCTGGCTTCCCTACCCGTGACATTCCCGAGACAGCTAATTTAAGGTTAAATTGCAGTGGTTCAGCCTGCTCTAAATCCTCAAAAGCCTCACAGGCTCCTATCATTGTTGGAGTTATTATGGTGGTGGTTCTTTTCTCAGTCATAGGAGTTTTCTCCTTCATCCACTACAGGAGAAAACAGATACTTGGAACTCCATTTGATGCATCAGATGGTGGCATCAGTCTTGATCACGCCAAGAAAGTCCAAAGCAAGAATGGTTCTCCCCTCGTCAGCCTCGAGTACTCCAGTGGGTGGGACCCACTGGCCGAGGGACGTCGTTTCAGCGAGGTTTCTCAAGAGGTTATGCAGAATTTCAAGCTCAACATAGAAGAGGTTGAGTGTGCTACAAGATACTTCTCAGAGAGGAATCTGTTGGGGAAGAGCAAATTTTCTGCAGTTTATCAAGGGACCTTGAGAGATGGATCGGTTGTTGCTGTTAAGAGCATTTCAAAAACGAGCTGCCAAGCGGAAGAGTTGGAGTTCTTGAAAGGTTTGAATGTGTTGACCTCATTGAGGCATGAGAGCCTTGTTCGGTTGAGAGGCTTCTGCTGTTCTAAGGGAAGGAAAGAGTGTTTTCTGATCTATGATTTCGTTCCTAATGGTAATTTGTTGCGGTATCTTGATGTGGAAGATGGGTGTGACCTTGTCCTTGACTGGTCCACTAGAGTTGCAATCATCAAAGGAATTGCAAGAGGTGAGATTTGTGTTCACTTAGCTCTTTCACATTACAACAATGTCTCCAGTTGTACTTCTTGGGCTAATAATTCCAAGTGTTTTTAGTTCTTTTCAACTGGTGCAATGCGTTTCTGAAGGTCAAAACTCAAAAGTAACTTAGATATATTTTGCCATTATATGTTGATTGATACATTGTATCAGGCTGTATCATTTTTTGGTGGTTATCTATTTTCTAAACACTCATTGTCATAGAGTGTTTAGAAAATTTTGAGTGGATGATGCTACATTTCATTTTTTACTATGCTTGGTTTCATTACTTATTCTATCACGACCTTTTGAGTAGAAAGAATCTAACATTTCTGTGTGTTCTACAAAGCAGGTGTTGAGTATTTGCATGGATACAAGGTGAACAAACCAGCACTAGTTCATCAAAACATCTCTGCCTCAAATGTGCTCATAGATCACAGATACAAACCCCTGCTCTCCGATTCCGGCCTTTACAAGCTTCTCACCAAAGACACAGTATACTCAACTCTCAAGGCCAGTGCTGCCATGGGATACCTGGCTCCCGAGTACATCAACACAGGCCGATTCACAAACAAAAGCGACATCTATGCATTTGGAGTACTTCTGCTGCAAGTCATTTCCGGAAAGCTCAAAATAACCACAGCAATGCAAGCTGCTGCTGAATCTGGGAATTTGCAGGATTTCATGGACACGAATCTTCACGGGAATTTCCCCGAAGCTGAAGCTGTACGGCTCGCGAAGCTAGCAGTTCTCTGCAGCCATGAATCTCCGGACGAACGGCTGGACATGGAAACCATCCTGCAGGAACTCAGTAGCTGTTAGCTGTTACACTAACTCTTCTCATAATTCTTGACTTTGTTTTTTCTTAGGATTTGATTGTTTTGAACATTAGTTTGGTTGTATGAACTGATAATGGACCACTATTTGTTAGTACTAACCACTTGGCTGATGGTGGATTCTCTGAAATTAAGCATTGTAAAGGCTGATTTTGACTATTGTTTCAGTGTCATTCACATTGTCTATTGTTTTATTTGTTGAATTTTTTTTGTTCTGCTTCCTATGTCTAAGACTAGGATAAGAGCACTTCAATCTTTGTTTAATTGAATCAATTTGGTTTTATACATAAGATATCAAATTTATTACACTCTTTGGATTAACTCATAACACATGTTGATATTATCTTTATAATGTATGTGATTTATCGTTATAGTAGTGAGGGATAATAATATAGTGATATGTAACATTGCATGTTTTTGTTCATTGTACAAATTCAATGATAACGCAACAAATTTTACTATAGCACAATCATACATGTATAATAGTTGAAATTTTCTTGCATAATATGATATGTGTAGTGAGTGAATGTCAGACTGATATTTATGCAGTAGTGCAGGTTTGCAGTAGTGTGTAAAACTCCGGTAATAACATTTCAGTTTGTTGATAATTTTAATTAAAATTAGTTACTAATTTAGTTCATCTAGTCTCCTACTCATTTTGATTAGACTCCATTTCTAAGCAGCTTATCTTTGTTGACCAAATGATACGATCTAAATTGTACAACTTCACGATTAAATTTAACTTAAGATTTTAGTAGTATTTACACTTACAAAACGGTCATTTAAGATCCATATATGATTATCTAAACTAATTAAGCCTAATTATAGCAACTCTTCCCTGAGGAGATCTAACCCGGAACACATGTTCTTCACCAGTGCACTTATCCACCTTCACAACCCAGTGGCTCCTTTTCACGTTCGCCGCCATTCTGGTCAGCAGCAACCCATCTCCGATCGGCAAGAGCTGAGTATGCTGGCCGCCTTTCCTCCAAGTCCCTTTACAGAACGCGTTGTACCCCAAAACAATCGTACTGTTCTTCCTCGTACTCCCCTGGATCGTCCTCAGAACAACCTCGTAGTTTTCGATGTTGCAGTCGATGGCTAGGAAATCAGCCTCGCTGTAGTGCTCTGCGAGGATCTCCGCAGCTTCTCCGACCACGAATTCGACCTGAGTCACGTTGTTAGTCGTGAGGAGGTTTGTGGAAATGTGGAGCTCTTGTTCGCTCGGGAGGATGCAGATCAGCCGGCCGCCGGTTTGCTGGGCGGCGGCCGCCAGGGCTAGTGTCGTATCATCCACGGCGGCGGCGCAGACGGCGATCACCAGCTGCGCGTTGTTTCCGGCAGCGAGAGCTGAGATGAATTCGGCGCCGTTTGGCTCTTTTGCACTTTTTCCCTGAAGAAGAAAGAGATTCAAATGAGTACATTTTCTTGACATGAATTTATAAGTTGATTGCAATTTGAAAAAGGATTTGATTGCTTGCTTACCAGTTTCATGGTTTTGAGGTAGGCTTTTGTGGCGTTTTCTGCAGACCAGGCACCCATGTTTGATTTCTTCTTGTTCAAATGTCAACGGTTTTTTTCTTGCTTGGAGAATTTGAGGATGTGTTTGTTTTAGCTTTGCTGGTTGGGTTTTATATAGGGGAAGGCATTGTGCTTTGCTGGCAAGATGGATAAGAGACAATCATTTTATCAGGAATTGTAATTTACACTAGATTCCTGGAAATACACTCTTTTTAACTGCCACTGTACTCTGAAGTACAATAGTGTTTAATCCTCAAGTTGACATGGATGAAGGCCGAAGGGGATAGTTGTGGTAAAATATTCACACAAATTTACCAACTTGCATAGTTGCATGCATGGAGTAGAAGACAAAGTTACTTGACTTTCATGGTAAAAAGTCCACCCTATGGAGTTTTTTATCAACCCCAAAGTCAAAATTTGAACTTCAAGATGTTTTTTTCTTGATAACAATTTTAAGATGTTACTATGGAGTGAGAGGTTACCCAAAGGTTGAGCATTTAAATTTTTGAGGGGAAGAAGGTCAAATAAATACATCAATAAATCATGTCACTTTACTATCTAGATTGACTTTTTTATGCAAAATGAAATGTGTTAGAATTTGAGAATAAATTGACTATGTGCATGCCTAAACAAATGAAATAATCATATAATTTTATTTTGTTGTTGTTTTTTGGCAACAAAATGAGCTTATTTACTATAATAAGGGCGGAGGTAGAGCATCTCCAATCCTACCTAAAATTAAATGGCAAAAACATTTGTACTAATGCGTACTATTGGATTATTGAATTTTGCAGTTACTTAAGTGACACTCTCTTTTGCAAGTGTATGCATAATTTATATTTAACTTAGTCGAAAATTAAATTTCGATTGCACCATTGACTATAATTAACTACTAAAAATTTCAATTTGAAAAAAAAAATCGACCATCGAATCATAATCAGTCCAGCTTATGAAGGGCTACTTTCATTAGGATCACAATCATCACATGATTTGGCCATCAACCAAGGACGAAAGGGACACTTGAAGAAAATGAAAAGGCAAATGGTGAACCTCCTAGAGGCCAGGGGCATTTATAACTTACTACCATGTTGTTACTTTTAAAATGAGAATCTATTGGTTAATTGCTTCTCAATCAAATCTGAGTCTATCATTATATAAAAACCACTATTTCATATAAAAACCGTGATTAGCTGTAATGTCTTCCCCGTTACAGACAGTTGAAGCCTTAATTAGTTTGTTAAATTATGGTACTAATTAATCACAACGTACGATTTGTGTGGAAGGTTGTCCTCATCGGCGACAAGGCAGCCGACGCCTTGCTGTAAAACCAGTCGGGAAATGGACGGATTAATTAATAATGCCTCAAAACTATGTGCTTAATCTGCCATACCAGCAAAGATTACAGCTCCAATTTCTTTCCCACGAATCTTCCCTGTTAATTAATTTCCGAATCTACTGGTCTAAGTAGTGTACGACCGAGGACAATTTCAAGCTGAACTCCATTAAAATGATCAAATCTTATTTTCGTCTCTAATGCATTTTCTAATGATTTACTACAAATCTATTATATTGGTATTTCTTTATAACAATGATTAGTCCCTTATACATATTTAAAAAATAAATATTCTCTAATATAAATTTTCAAATATCAACTATCACATATCACCTAATTAATCATTTAACTTCTAAGTCCAGCCAATTTTTCACGCCTTGATTATCATCTTGTTCACTATGTATGTCGCACTCAATACGAAATCATTCAAAAAATAAATGTTCTCTAATATAAATTTTCAAATATCAACTATCACATGTCAACTAATTGATCATTTAACCCTGAGACCAGCCAAATTGTCATGTCTTGATTATCATCTTGTTCACTGTGTGTCGCGCTCAATCCAAAATCACCCAAGTGTTTAGAGGCGCGTGCCGGACTGGTGTTGCACACAAACTCGAATTGAAGTCTAAAGCTTACACACACAAAATTTTGTTACACTCAAGAGCCTCTACCATAACAATTAGTACTAAATTGTTATTATTTTTTTGATAAAATATATACTATCATAGTTTGGTTTGAATGATTGTATTTTTATAAAATTAAAACGGGAAGTAGTACTATTATATATTTCTTGAAATTCTTCAAAAAAATAAAAAAAATCTTGAAATGATTTCTGTCTTTCCTGCGTATTCATAATGAAACTTCACTAGTTCGCTGACCATTATGTCTGTGTGTTAAGAAGAATAAAGCCACAAGTTATATGATCATTTCTGCCATTGCCAGAAAAAAACAGAGCATCAAGAACTGAAGCCTCTGCACAGGCAACATGAGATATTATCAGTGTTCATCAATCATCATCTTCCTGTAAAATGCATGCATGCATGTGTGGATAACTCCAGTGAATTCTATTTTAGTTCCGTGAACAGAATCTGCACCCTTCCAGGGCTCAAACCGCATTAAAGAAAAAGAGATGGATTCTGAAACAGAATGGGCATGTGTAAATCTTGCCTGTGGTGTGCATTACAGAGATCTAGATCCGGTCAAGCTGTTCCCCGACACTTCTTGTCCTCCTCGCATGATGGAAATAAGAGGCCCCATTAATTAATTCTATCTGATTTTCTGCTAATTGCAGAATATTTTGTTGGTGCTAATAAATTGCTAATCACTGGTAATTACCTGGAAATTTCCCTCTTAATCATTGTTCTTCCTGTACCATTTATGTGTGCACGTATGTGTAATTAGGAAAAAAAATTGGTCAAGATTAAGGATTATTGTACATGGCCACACGTGCAAAGGGGAAATAAACACTCTGTTAATCATGTGGTCTAGTCATATAACAAGTGTAATTATCATCTTGTGCTTTGAAATCTAATCACTCTAGTATTATTGACACGCCATTAGTCATAAACTTATAGGCTAATATATAAATCCCGGAAACTGTAAATTTGCCAATTATTAAAAACAATATCATCATTAAACTTGATTTATGTCTGAGCCCAGTCTAAAAATGGTCTAAGTTAAAAGGTTGGAAAGAAATGTAATTTTTTTTTTTAATTAGTGATCCCGTGAGACTTAATTTTGAAAATTTATAATTTGCGCAAACTTTTTTTTAAAAAACTTTTTGAGCATATTTATTATTTATGGGTTGTGAAGGTAGCCATCATTGTTTAGTGAATCATGTTTACTGAACGGTCCATATTGTATTAGTATTAAAATTGGTTAAAATATGTTTAGTTATTTAAGATGGTAGTTTACCTTTGAAATACACTATGAGATTAATTTCCCAACACTATTAAGCTCAGTCAAGAAATTAATACCCATTATAAATATAACACTAATAACAATGCAACTTTGGAAAGATATTTGGTTGTTACAATATCATAGACCAGTATACTAGCTAGTGAGATACTGGAACGGTCCAGCTGAAATCGAATCGTGATTTGAAAGCACGGCGAGGAGTTTGCAGTGAGTCCAAACAGACCAGTATATCTGCAGGGGTCAATATCCTGTTTTCCGTCGTCGACAGTTGTAATGCAAGAGGATGAAATCTGGGTTCCACCCTTGGGCTACGATCGATCGAGTAGTACCGATCGGCCATTGAATGAACATAAATAAAAGTATCCCCATTCCATGCCCATATTGGTCCTCCTTATTGTCCTTGAAACCCAACGCCAATGAAAAATAAGAGACATCTTCTCAGCCTTAAATATTTGGTTGTTGCATGCAATACAGAGCATCACTGAGTTCAGAGGATATTGTTTCCAAATCTTGTCTTCATTCACTCACATAAGCTTGTGCCCATACTGGGTAAATTATATGAGGGCCTAAAGTAGCATGACCATGGTATATTTTAATATTATTGATTTGTATATTGTCTTTATTGCGTTTCAACATTTTATAGTTTTTAGGACGAATGATAATTCATGCATTTATTAGATTTGTTGGGATTATATAGTTAGTACTTAGTTGTATGCAAACAATAAAATCCCCTTTCAAAGTAATACTAACTTACTATGGAATTTGATAAATTTACAAAGGACTATTATCAAAAAATAATAATTAATTTTGATCATTAAATCATTAAGAAAACTATTTGATGATATCTTGTAAAATTCAATATGAGCGTATTTTATAAGAATTTCGACGTATTGGGACTACTGATATCTTGTTAAACTCAATATGAACTTACTCAATATGTATTTTTGGTTCAATGTAAAGTCAAAGAGTGTGGGTTGATTATGGATAAGGAATAGTAAGAATTGGTGATCATATGGTTCACTTGTTTGTGTCTTTTATTTAAGTTTTTTTTTTAATAAATTGGAAGGCCCTCTTTGCCAGATCTTATCTGTAGATCAGTTCAGTTCAAATATTGATGAAATTCAAGTTAATTCAGTTATGCTGATTCCATTTTTCAATACATCATTTTTACTTCTGTTCAGTTCAATTCAGTTCGGTTCAATACATGGCGGAAATAAACTCTAGCAAACAGGGGCCGAAATATACCATTCATACTAGTGGAAAGCGTTAGAGTATCGTTTGACAATAAAAAATTTAATGGAGCATCACAATTCACAAGACATCTTTACATCCATCATCCATGTGGTTCTTAGCAAAACTAGATAAAAAGTGAGTTATAATCTTCATATCTCTAGCTAGTCACCCAACATGGATTAACTAAATCATTCCTTTGCAACAACAACCTCATCTTTGCTACAATCTCCACACATCCCAACGACGTCGATTCTGGATGGTCAACATACAAACCCCTAGCATGCAAACTCCAATAACCAAGTGCGATATAATTCCTAGTTCCTCAACCATAGTAACTAGGTATCCAGAGCTAATGTTTCCGCATAGGTAGGGTCAGTAACGCTTAGCCTCGTCTCTGTTGCTGCCTTGATGAAAGAATCATCGTCGCCCTAGGCAATACCCTTACGCTAGCTCAACCCTACCTAATCCCCCACACGAAAGGAAATCCTCAGACCTCGGGGGTTGCATGAAGGAGGAAGTTTTCATGGAGATCCTCTGAAAATTTGTCATCGAAAAAGAGCGAAGGTTCACGCTAACTGATACCGCTAAGTAATCAGGGCCGGACTTCTTATCTGTAAATATTCTATACAGTAGTACAATTTTTGTAACTTACTAATCATTTGATAGTTTGGCTAATCACTAAATTTGAGACAAAAAACACTAATTTAGAGTGTACCGATTAATCTAAAATGTGGTTCAAATTCTCCTTTTTGCTAATGATAAACCAAAATAAAAAGTAACACCACCACTCCGATCCCCTACGCTACCACCACTTTAGCCCCCCAATAACCGTTACCACTATAACTCTGCATGCGTGACCATCGATCACCACCACCAGGTCCACCACTACTCCACTATTGACTACCACTTTCATGCTGCTCACAACTACTATGTTGTCACCAACCACGACCACCGTTTCAACCACTAGCAACAATAACCACCACCACCACTCAGAGCATCATTACTCCACTTCACCATGGATTACTACTACTACTTCTTCCTCCATCACTGGTCTAACATTATCACGGTCGTCCACAACCAACCCACCATTTTATGGTCATCATAGTATTTCACCACCACCACGTATAACAGACGATTAATTGAAAAAATGTAATTTCTATCGAAACATTCAATGCTACTAAACTAAAAAAAAGTTAGATTTAAAAAATTAAAAAATAATTAGTTAGATTCAAAGTTATTTTCGATACATTTGCTCGGGTAAGAATTGCCTGTGCTGAATGGGGGGAAATAATTCAGACAAGTAGGTAGGTAGGGTAGTATAGTATCCCAGTATCCCCAATTCCCCATACATCCTTGGGCTTATTGAGCCCAATCAGTTATGGTATATGGCCCAGACCCTCTAAAGCCTTTAATTGTTTTGATCGATTACGGGATATGTTTTGATTTCGATTACGGTACGTGATCAGTAAAACGGTAATTAGAGTACAACGCGATTAAGCATTTGCTTGCGCTAAGTCATCTGATCAAACCGACTTAAATTTCCCCAAATCACAGTGCACGATATCAGCATCTGTTAATCTCTCTCCCCACAGTGAAGAACAATAGTGTAGAAAATCGACAATGGTGAATTGCTTCTGTTTCTTCGTCGGGTGCGTGGACCAGGCCAGCGTTGGCGTGGTGGAGAAGTGGGGCCGCTTTCTGAAACTGGCGCAACCAGGTCTCAGCTTCTACAACCCCTTCCGCGGCGAATGCGTCGCCGGAATCCTCTCCACCAGGATCAACTCTCTCGAAGTTAAAATCGAGACCAAAACCAAGGTTCCTTCATATTTCTCTACGGTATTATTAATTTGCTAGTGTAATTGATCATCCGTTGATTTGCCAAGGATTAAACGGTGCTTGTGAATTGCAATAATTTTTATTGATCGGTGCTTGCTTCTGTTATTTACACATTTATGGTGATCATTTAGGTTTCCGTCATATGAAATGTAGTTCGATTACAGTACAGTATGTATCACAGTCATATTTTATGAGGAACAACGCTGCTAACTGAATCTTCATTATCCACTTGAACTTTGGTGTGAGCATTGCATCATTCGTATTGGATCACATACTGATTAACCTTAATTTCCATTATACAGGACAATGTGTTTGTACAAATGCATTGCTCGATTCAATATCGAGTAATTAAGGCAAATGCTGATGATGCTTTCTACGAGCTGCAAAATCCCGAGGAACAGATACAAGCATACGTGTTTGATGGTAATTTCTCCATTCCATTGCATTTGACATTCTGATAGGGATGACTTTTAAAAGTTTCTGCTTATTGCCTCTGTTACATAACTTTTCCCCTTGTTTACTAATATTTCTTCTTGGAAATAGTTGTTCGAGCCCATGTTCCAAAAATGACATTGGACGAACTCTTTGAGCAAAAGGGTGATGTGGCTCGGGCTGTGACAGAAGAACTGGAGAAGGTAAAGTATTTAGGCTCACATTCTGAATTACAAATCTTGCAATATCTACTAAGTTGACTGTGCTATTATTTTTGGACCAGCTCCATATTCAGTGTCTGGGGTCATGGGTAGTGTAGAGGCAAACTTAGGAGTCACGTGTCCATATTCATGTGCAGTCTGTCGTTGAAGCTACTTATGTAAATTAATAAAGGCTGTTTGAAGATGAATGGAGTCTGAGGAACATAAAAGTGGAGATGACATTGTGAAAACGTGTACAATTTTTCCCTGGGGTAGATAAGTTACTGTGGAATTGATTTTGAAACGGCAGTGTTGGTCTCTTGGTAGCCTGCTTTCACGTTTTGATTTGAATGTGTGCTACTTTTGACCTCATACGTTTCTTTGCCAAAATTGTACAATTTGTAAATTTCACATCCTGGATATCGTGACTATATTTGAACAACCTATGATACAATTTGTCGAAAGATTATCTTGTTTAGAGTGTCCGCTGATGTATCATGTTGTAGGTGATGGGAGCATATGGTTACAACATAGAACAGATATTGATGGTTGACATCATTCCCGATCCCTCTGTGCGGAAGGCCATGAATGAAATCAATGCAGGTAAAGTACCTTTTACCTCATGTTCTCTAATCTGGTGTATTGCAGAACACTTGATCTTCTATAAAATCTTTTTCTTAGTGCTTCGTCTTTTCGGTGAAAACATCATATATTTGCATCTTAATGGTGATGGTTTTAAATTTTACTAAACAGTTCTTGTTGAGTGAACTACTCTCTGACCTAAAGTTCTTGGTTGTTTTTTTATTCTTTGAAACAGCACAAAGAATGCAGCTTGCTAGTGTGTACAAGGGAGAAGCAGAGAAGACCCTGCAGGTGAAGAGGGCAGAGGCTGAAGCTCAGGCGAAGTATCTCGGTGGAGTTGGAGTTGCAAGGCAGAGACAGGCTATTACAGACGGCATGCGAGAGAACATCTTGAACTTCTCAGACAAGGTTGCAGGCACATCAGCTAAGGAGATTATGGATCTAATCATGATAACCCAATACTTCGATACTATGAGGGACCTTGGGAATTCATCAAAGAACACCACAGTTTTCCTACCCCATGGACCCGGTCATGTTCGCGATATCAGTGATCAGATACGCAGTGGAATGATGGAGGCATGCTGTGCACAGCTACCTTCTGAGTAGGCTTCACTATAATGGAGTAGTTTTCGGGGTAATTTTGCTGCTTTTAACTGCAGGTTAATTAAGGATATACACAAACAAGAAAAGCAATGTTGGAGGTTCCAGTCAATGTAGTTTCTCCGTTTCTGCATTATACTTTAGCACATGGATTTTTTCGGTTTTATTACAGAGAGGTTGATTATATGAATAGTCTCATTGCATTAAAGCTTATATAGATCATTGTCACAAAACACATAGACATGGACTCTATTCAACAAAATACTTATTCAACTTTTGGAATGCAGCTCTAACAAAAGCAGTGATGGGCAAGTCTCTAGAACCCTTCAGAACACCATTGAATGACTCACTTCGATTTGTTGTCGGGCAAGTCTCTAGAACCCTTCAGAACACCATTGAATGACTCACTTCGATTTGTTGTCATGATACCAACACCATTGAATGTCTCTAGTCCATGTGTCTGAAACCCATTCATAGTTCCAGATTCTTTTCAGCCTCTGTCCAGTTTGAGTGAATTGTGAGAGAGAGATTTGAAGTTGTTTGATAAGTTGACCTGCCACAAGGCCTAGGGCCTTGTGGTAATCCCGAAAGGAAATAAGAGTAAGGTAGTGAGATGTTCTAGGTGAGAATCTAGCAGAAATTATAGAACTTTGAAAATTATACACCTGATCCTTCCAATGCTTCTTTATAGACTGAGCTAGCTTTGTTTTCTCCTTTGCATTGTTTCCTGAAAATATTAAAACAAAAGAGCAGCAGTATCTTTGTGTTCTAGGGTAAATCTTTAACCATTCTAACATAAGGAAACTCTTGGCTATCTAAAACAATTAGACCTCTTTTGTTGACTGGTAGATTTTGATGATTGAAAATTTTAGTTACTCTACTTTCACTAGCCATCTTAGCAAGAGAGTCAGCCACAGAGTTTGCTTCCCTATAAGTATGTGAAAAGGTAACTGAGAGCTCACCTGCTAACATCCATATATTTCTCATCAGGTTGGTGTACTTCCAAGGGATTTTGAATTCCCTTCTCACCATCTTTAGTAAAATCATTGAGTCAACCTCGCATTCTAAGTCATCCACTTCAGATGTGTATGTTGTTTCCAATCCGATAGATAGAGCTGTGATCTCAGCTTCCAGACTGTCCATCTGACCTAGAAATTTTGACTTTGCAACTAACACTCTCCCTTCCTGATTTCTTAGCACGATTCCTGCACCGGCTGAACCTGTTTTCAGTAGGGGTGATAACGAGTCGATCCGATCACGATCATCACTATGTTCATGATCGACTCGTTTAAATTTTGAGGTGATCACGATCCGATCGCGATCAAAGCGATCAAAATAATTCATGATTATGATCGGATCGTTTAAAAATTATAATGATCGCGATCTGATCGCGATCGACTCGTTTAGATAATCGATCAGATGATCAATGATCAATAACGATCGGCTCGATCAAATGATCAATGATCAATCATGATCAGTTTAAAAGTTTTTTAAAAAAGTTAAAAATTAACAAATTACTAGAAAATAATTCATTTAGATGTATATATTTATATTATATTAATCGATTATCTTATCGATCGATATCGATCACCTTATCGATCTGTTCGCGATCATGATCGAGTTTTAATGTCTATGATCGTTGATCGTTCATTTATTAAACGATCAAAAAATTTTGATCAGGATCGGCTCATTTATTAAATGAACGATCTCGATCCGATTTTTAACCGATCCGATCGCGATCCGATTAACGAACGCTCGTGATCGTGCTCACCCCTAGTTTTCAGTGATGATCCATCTGTGTTCAATTTTGCCTGTCGATGGGGTAGTGTTCATCTCACACTGATGACTTGCCTGGATCTATTACCTGCAGCTAATGGGGCCAGAGACAAAAGACTTGGAGAGATATTAGGTTTATCAGATACTTTCCATGTCTTTCCTTTTATTTTCAAAATTGTTTTCACAGTGCTATATACATGTGAAGCAAGTATAATCCAATTTGGGGATTTATACTCATACATCCATGCATTCCTAGCACACCAGATTTGCCATAAAGCAATACAAGGAAGTATTCGAATTATGAGTTCCTGTGTTTTGATCTTTATCTCTACATTCCAGTAATAGAATAATCTATCCCATAGTGTGTTAAAGGTAATGTTTTGGATATCAAACCATTGATGTAATTGATTCCAGAAGATTTTAACTTCTTCACAGTTATTAAAGCAGTGGTGAATATCCTCATTGGCCTTTTTACAAAATGGGCAAATAGATGGTAGGTGAAAGTTAAAGTCTTCTAGTACATCAGGAAAGGGGATAAGTCTATTAAGTAACCTCCAACTGAAAATGGTGTATTTCAGAGGAATATATTTTGACCATAAGGATTTGAATGATGGAATTATTTCCCTTGTTGGCCTCAGCAGAGAGTATGCTGAGGACAGTGTGAAGAAACTATTTCTTTCCGATTTCCAGATTAATCTATCAGGGTAATCTTCAAAGATTGAAATGTTTCTGGATATCAGGTTTATGTGTTCCATGTCTAGACCATTTTGTAGTTGTTGCACATAAGTTTCCTGGTTATAGACAAATTCTGATATGGTTAAATCTGGGAAGGGTAGGTCATTTTCTTCCCAGACATCTATTAGGGGATACTCTTTTATCCAATTTGAATTCCAAAAGGACACTGTACCCTCACCCACTAGTATTTGTGTATTTTCAGAGGCTATTTGGTGTACATCCTTTATTCTTTTCCATGTTCTGGAATTTTTAAGGTAGTTGGGTAATCCCCACATAAAGTTTGACCAAAGGTTGTTTCCTTTTTGCATTTTCCACCATAATTTTAATGAGAAACTTTCAATAAGTATATGCAGATCTTTGGTGTTTAGACCATTTTCCAGCTCTGGTAAGCTTAGATTAGTCCAAGATCTCCATACCTTTTTCTGTCCAAATTCAGATGTTCCCCAGAAATTTTTTGCAAACAATATGTGTAATTTATTTACCACCCCTTTTGTAGGTTTAGTTACTGCTAGTATGTGCAGGGGTATGGATGATAAGACATGTTTTAACAAGATTAATCTACCTCATTGATTAAGCCATTTGTTTTGCCAAAGTAGTATTCTTGCTGTAATTTTTTCAAAAATGGACTGGAAGTAGGAGTGCTTTGTTCTCATAGAATAAATGGGACATCCCAGGTATTGAAAGGGAAAGGTGCCTGGAGTTACAGAGGTTATGTCTTGTACCAATGTTCTATGTTCAGAGGATGCATGCTGAGATAAATAGAAGGATGATTTTTGAAAATTAATTTTCTGACCTGTGGATATTTCATATTTTTCCAGAAAATTTTTCAAATTATTTAAGCTGGTTCTATTAGCTTTTAAAAAGACCACTGTGTCATCAGCAAAGCTGAGATAAGTGACTTGGTATACTGACACTGGCAGCTTAAAATATCCTATCTTATTTTCTTCATATAAGATTCTAAGGTTTCTAGTAAAAACCTCTGTTAGTAGGATAAAAAGATATGGTGATAGTGGATCACCTTGCTTTAGCCCTATGGATGTTTTGAAGAATCCAAAGGGTTTTCCATTTACCAGAATTGAGAAGCTTGCTGCTGCCATATTACTCATTATGATTCTAACTATTCTACCATGAAATCCTAGTTTTAGAAGCAATGAATTTAGAAAACACCATGAAACTCTGTCAAATGCTTTCATCATGTCTAACTTTATGCATAGGTTGGGGCCTTCAATTCTGTTATTGAGTAACTTCACCATTTCTTGCATAAGTAGGACATTATCAGCTAGTTCTCTCTCCTGAACAAATGCTGACTGTTCAGGGGATATAAGCTGTGGCATTATGGGTTTCAGTCTCTCTGTGTAGACTTTTGAATTTTTTTATTTAAGAAGTTAGAGAGACTGATGGGTCTATAATCATTAAAACTTGTATTTACAGACCTCTTTGGAATTAACACTATGAATGCAGATGCAATGGCCCTAGGTATTGGTACTCCAGACAAAAACTCATTAACTGCATTTAATAGGTCTGTAGAGATTATGTCCCAACATGTTGTATGAAATTTACCAGGAAATCCATCTGGTCCAGGGGATGAATCTCCATCCATTTTAAAAACCAACTCTTTTAAGCTTTCTATTGTTATGTGACTCAGCATTGTTTCATTCATTTGTTCTGATATGAGCTTAGGAATGTTCCGAAGCATTTGCTGAGAAGCTGAGCCATCAATGTCAGTATTTTCTAAGCTTAAAAGGTGTTTGAGACCATTATATAGCTATTTTTTTGTGTTCCTATTTCTAGGTTCCATTAAAGAGAATATAAGATCTTCATCTGAAACATCATCCATTTGTAAGCTTCTAAAACTGTTTGGAGTTATAAAAGAAGGTTCAAGAAAAATATCTCCCTCTTTATCCTTGGTTCCTGTTCCTTTTGACCAAACAATTTTTGGATGAGGATCTAAGTTATCAATTAGCATTCTATCCTCATTTGACAACTTAACAGGAGTTTTTGGATTGGAGGACTTACCTGATTCACCCTGAATCTTACCTGAATCATTCATGAGTCACTAAAATCTTGTACTGTGCCTTGCTTTCCAATGGTTGAAGTTAAGTTGATGTTTCTGTCTCTAGTGTCTACATTTGGTGCATTTTCTGGCATCTCATTGTATACTGTGGTCTCCATGGGTGTTTCTTGTTGGACCTGTTCAATTTTCCCTGCATTGTCTTCATTCAAAGCATTAGTAGATTTGTTTCAGTTGTTTGCACCAGGAGATATCTCACTGGTGTAAGCAGTAGTAATTTCCTTATCAATATTAGCTTTGAAAGTTTTATATAAACAGAGTTGGTTATTATTTTCACAGTTAACTTCTTCAAGTATATCTTCTATGAGAACAAATTCATTGATACCTTCAACCTGGTTACCTCTTATTTCTGTGACGTGGGAGTTGGTTATCTGATTACATTGGTGATGAAGAGTATGCTACACCATCTGAGTTTTATTGCTTTCTTGATTTTGATCTTGTTGCACCTGCTGCTTTTCTTTCCATGTCATGTTATGTTGCACCTGTTGGTATCTATATTGTTTCCCTGCAAAAAATTGGCCTTTCTTTTCCAAGGGGGCTTTCTTAACAGCAAGATCAGTATGCATAACATCGATTGGTACATTCACTTTTTCCTTTGATGTTAAGCCAGATGATGATGGGTTTGGTTCAACAATATTAACTTCTGGGTTTTGGGGTCTCCATGGAACATTTTGTTTAGGCACATACTGATTTCTACAAGATCCATTGGGATGACCTATCTTAGAACAGTTTGTACAATAATCCGGGAGCCCTTCATATTCCACTTTCTGCCAAAAACCAGTGTTTCTATGACTTATCCAAACTCTATTAACTAGGGGCTTTGTAATATCGATTTCAGACTCTAGCAACATGAGGTCTAGTACGATTCAGTGTGGCTTTATCAACTTTAACAGGTTGTCCTATAAGGTTACCTATTGATAGCAGAGCATATTCATCAAAAAATTGATGCTTAAGGCCATATAAAGAAATCCATACCGGGACTATTGGAGAGTCTACGTTTGGATCAAAATCGGGACTCCATTTGGTGATCCGGATCGAGTATGCCCCAAAGTTCCCAATTTTATGCATCCAACACCTGTAATAATCATCAGGAAGATCAAAATGGATTAGTATCTGGTGGTTATCTAGCAAGTAGATTTCCAGGTGGCCAAGAAACTCTGCTGTGTGAAAATTGCGTCGGAGTTTCTCCAGTTTCGGTCGGGCTCTGGAAAACTTCCCGACCAGCGTCAGTTTTAGGGGCTCATCGAGGCGATCGCACTCTTCGTCGGAGAAGTGCAGGCCCGGTTCCCCGAGGTGGTCAATCCTCGGCTTTGGATTGAAGGGACCTCTGGGTCGAGTCTGATCTGGACCTACAACAGCTTTAGCGAATGAGATCGGTGGAGTGGTTATCAAAGGATTCGCGATCGGAGGAGTCGTGACTGAAGGATTCATGATCGGAGGAGTCGTGGGCGGTTGGACACCGGAGACGAGCTCCGCCGTCATGGCGTCGCCGTCGAACGGCAAGAAACAATTGGAGCTCTGAAAATCGCCGATCCTGTTTATTCGGAAGAGAGCAGTATCGATTTTTCACCTTATCAACTTCTCTTTCTTATCATCCACATCTAAATATCCATCTCATATCATCCAAACAAAATTAATTAAACTATGTCATATAATACATAGCATTATCCATCATATCAATCCAAAAATACATTAAAACTACGATAACATTCATACAACATATATCCTAACAAGCTCAACATTAATCTTCATCATCCAATAAATTTGATCACTTTGTATTAGTACAAATCATACCTTTTTGAAGACAAACTTGAAATCGAAGCACTCCAATACCTCAACTTTTCCTCAATCCTAATCATGCATAAACAATCACACAAAAATTAATCTAAAATTCATTCTTCGAATAATTCATCAAAAAAAAAAACAATTGGTTTACCATTCTAAACAATTTTGAGCTTCAAACTTAAACCCAAGCACTCCAAGCACTCCAATCACGCAACTTCATTTACCCTAATCATAACCAACAAAATATTTTACAAAATACCCCAAAAAAATTAAGACATACAAGTCAAATTTGAAAAAAAAACCTACCTTGATAATTAATCACTGAAATCTGGCCGGCCCCAATGAAAACCCACACGAAATCGGCGGCCGAAAGCCCACTTTCCGGCGATCTGGACGGCTCAAATCTCCAGGCGAAACGAGATCTCTCTGGGTTTTTTTGTTTTGGTTCTGTTTTTCGCGTCTGTTTTTTGGTTTTGGTTCTGTTTTGTTCGTGTCTCCAGATCTGGAAATTTAATCGATTTTTTTTACATAGGCAGGCCACGCGGCCTCTTCCACCAGGCCGCGTTCACTTAACAAAACGACAGGGCCCACGTCCATTTGCCGAGTTACCTATTCTTGGAATTTCCAAAAAAAAATGAACATTTTCGGAATTAGACGGAAAAAATTGAATATTCCGGGAAAAAATCCTATCAAGTAAAGCTAGAGAGGTGGTGTCATTTTTATTTTATTTCACCCGCCTCTTCCCGTTTGTGGCTCCAATACCTTCCTCTTGTCCTGTCTTTTCGCCCTGAAATTGCACAAGTTTTTTTTTTGAGCAAACCACCGTAGGTGGGAGGTGTATATTGGCTTCCCCAAGCCTATAGAATAAAGTTAACATAGTAGTTTACATGGAGAACTAAAAAGACCGAAAATAAAAGGTTTCCTAAAACCAAAGGCTATGGGAAGAAAGAAAATAAAAAAACAACCTCATAGAAATGGGGTGTATAGTGTAGAAAGGAACTACAAAGGCCAAACATTGCCTTAAAAAAGAAAGAGTTAACAGGAAGACTCTTTCTGTATTGTAAAGAGGAGGAAATTAGATGAGAAGAAAAGGTGATCCACTTGCTTGTTAGTGAATCAAAGTGAGACAAAGTGAGACACAAGTCAGCCTATGGATCTATTTCTTCAACATCCAAAGACTCTCCATGATCAAAACTCCATTTGTGTGTGATTTCCAACTTGTTGAAAAGTAGTGCAGAAACTGTGGGAAGCACTGCATCTTCCTTCAATGGGCCTCATTGACCTTCTGGCGTGTACCTGCCATAAGAGCAACAACTCAGCAGTATTTATTCATGATTTATTATCCTAAGACTTGGCAGTTCAATATCGGTTGTGACAAGTGCTTTGATATGTGGAGGTAAAATAGGAAGTACTCCAGAGATAGCATTTTCTGCAGAAAATCTAGCCAGTGCATCAGCTACTTTGTTAGCTTCTCTATAAACATGTTGCAATTTATGGTTACCTAACAATCTGTGTATCTCATCTGCTAGGTTGAAAAGTTTCCAATGAGCAGTTATTGGATTAAGAATCATTGAAACCCCAACCAAACAATCAGACTCTATAATAAAATTATGAATCCCTGCAGATAGACCATAAAGGATTCCATGTTTTATTGCTTTAATCGCAACCTCAAGAGGTGATGAGGCATCAGTGAAAAGAACTGCAGTAGTAATTATAGCTCCCAAGAAATTCCTAATTATGCAATTTAGACCAGTTTTCCCATTTAACCATGATGCATCAGTATTAATTTTAAAATCTTGTGTTAGTTTTTTCCATTTCACTGTGATGATTCTGGCTTTTGGTGGTCTGTTACATAAAGGGAGAACAGTATTGGAGTACATGTCAATGTCAAACTGTTTGACTAAGTATACTGGTTTAACAATAAATGAATAAAAAACCATATCTCTGATCTCTTTAAATAAAGAGTTAGCATTAGGCTTTATATTCTCAAAGAGCATCTTATTCCTAGCCTTCCATAAACTCCAGCAAATATATGATGTTATATTCTGAGTTAAAATGGATTGCAGATTTGTAAAACCAGTATATGACAAGTAATATGCTAGCCTACTCCAAATACTCTGAAAAGGCTGATCTATGATACCAACTAAACACATTGATTTCTTCCATATGATTACAGAGAGATGCATTCATTAAAAAAATGGTCCATGGAATCTGCATCATAGCATAGAGGGCCCTTTGAAACAATTTGAAAACCATAATGTATGAGAACATTGTCAAAAGGTAACAAAGAGTTAAAGAGTCTCCACATAAAGATAGATATCTTTTTAGGAATTCTCTTATTCCACAGTTTTGATAGAGATTGGGAAGTACCTATTTGCTCTTTTAGTATCTGATAGGCAGTTTTGAAAGAAAACTTTCCTCTGATGTCAGGTTTCCATATCAGAATGTCCTCCATGTGTGAAAATAATGTTGTTTCCTGCAAAAATAGAAGGGCATCAGATGGGATCCATGGGGATATGGAAGGTAAAAAATCAGCCTTGTTATTAATGAAATCAACAACAGTAGCTTTTTCTGGAATTATGGTTTGGGCATGATGAACAAAATCTTCCATGGAGTCCCAGTCAGGTAAAGATGCAATAAATAGAGTCCATGGAGCAGAAGCAACTTGGAACTTCCACCATAATTTAACAGAACATGCATGTATGATGGTGGAAAAATACCTAGTACCCAAACCATTTTGTGTGGTAGGAAAGCAAAGATCACTCCATTTTCTCCAGGTTTTCTTAGGTTTTAAATCTGATTCACCCCAGAAGAAAATGGAAATCAATCTTGTAATGACCTTGATAATGTGTTTTGTTGGTGTTAGCACAGAAAAAACATGCCGAGGAAGAGAATAGATGCAAGATTTTATAAGAGTGAGCTTCCCCCTGAAGATAACCATCTATTTTTCCAATTATTGAGCTTTTTTTCAACCATTTTCACCACAGGTTGGAAATGGATGTTTAGAGCTCTACCTTGGATGATTGGACATCCAAGGTATTTAATAGAAAAGCTATCTTTCTTCATGCCTAAAATGTTCCTAATCTGATGGATTTTAGCTACTGATGCATTTCTACCTAAAAAAAATCACTTTTTTCAAAGTTTATTTTCTGTTCAGTATCAATCTCAAACTGAACTAAAAAAGCTTTTAGTGTAATGAGACTCTTTTTTGAAGCTTTTATGAAAATCACTGTATAATCAGCATAGGACAAATGAGAGATGTTAATGGCATTTCTTGGTAAATCAAAAAAATGAAGCTTGCCTGTACTAAATGCAAATGAAATACTCCTAGTGAAAGTTTCAGAGAACAGATTAAAAAGAAAAGGAGAAAGAGGATCCCCTTGCTTTATACCTCTGGTTGGTTTGAAAAAACCACATGGCTTACCATTTATCAAGACTGAGAACCAGCTCTGTGCTAGATTTTTCAATACGCAGTGGACAAAAATACCATGAAAACCAAACTTAAGAAGGACACTATTTAAAAATGACCAACTAACTCTATCAAATGCCTTCTTGAGGTCCAATTTCAGTATGCAGTTAGGGTCCCTAGATTTCCTATTTATGTGTCTGACCATTTCATTTAGGTACAAAACAATGTCTGAAATGTCTCTATCTCTCATAAAAGCTGTTTGGTTAGGAGAAATCAACTTATACATAAGTGGCTTCATCCTTTCCATCAGTAGCTTAGTAAAAATTTTGTTGATCACATTTGAAAGAGAGATGGGCCTAAAATCATCAAAAGTCATGAGGGAGATTTTTTTGGGAATAAGTGTTATCCAGGTGGAGGAGATGCCTCTGGGAATGTCAGCAGTTGAAATAAATTCATTTACTGCCTTATTGACATCCATAGCAATTATATCCCAACACTTAATGTAAAAAGATGCAGTGAAACCATCAGGGCCAGGAGCACTGTTTTTATTGAGTCCAACTTTGGCCTGTTTGCTAGAGTTTATTTTTTGCCGAACTGAACTGAAATGATACTTAGGTTCTTATTGCTAGAGCTTATTTGTAGATCATTTCATTTCAGTTCAGTTGAGTGAAATGTAATTTGATGAAATTCAGGTTAATCAGTTATGCTGATTCCATTTTTCAATACATCAATTTTACTTCAGTTCTGTTCCATCAAGAAATAAGCTCTAGCAAACAGGGTCTTAATGTATTGAAAAATGGAATCAACATGACTTAATTAACTTGAATTCCAACAAGTTACATTTTCACTGAACCGAATTGAAGTGAACTGAACTGAACTGAACTGAACTGATATGATATGATATGATCTACGGAAAAGTTCTAGGAAACAGGGCCTTAATTGTTAGTAAATAGAATATTTACTGAATATTAGTTAGCATATTTAGAATATATTCTTTCTGTAATTATCTGTTATATTAGGTAATCTAGTTGTACAGACCTCTATTTATATGAATGAATACAGAAAGCTCAGATGAGCAATTCAGCCATTCAGTATTGCATTCTAACATGGTATCACAGCCTTAATCAATATTTTTGTATCTTTTTCTCTTTTTGATCCTATGGCCTCGGCTACTACTCCCACCGGTGATCAGACTCCACCACCACCACCACCACCAAAACAAAGCTTCCATTCCGCGCAATCTGTCACCAACATCCGAAATCAAATTCCCCTTATTCTTGATCTCCATAAGGTCCAATACCACACATGGGCTGAACTTTTCCAAATTACTGCTCGCGCACACAGCGTGCTTCATCACATTGACGGCTCACCTCGACCTTCTGATGTTTCTGAAGACACTTGGAACCAGCTTGATGCCATAGTTCTCAGCTGGATTTACGGTACCCTCAGCGAGGATCTTCTCCTCACCGTCATCCAAGTCGGATCATCTGCGCGTGCTGCCTGGCTTCGTGTCAAGGGTATTTTCCACGACAACAGCACCGCTCGAGCAGCCGATCTCGAAAGTCGTTTCATCAATGCTCGTTTAGATTCTTTTCCCTCCGTCTCAGCGTATTGCCAATTTCTGAAATCACTGGCAAATCAGCTTGGAGATGTCGAGGCCCCAGTTAGCGAACAACGCCTTGTTCTGCAACTTATCAACGGATTGTCTTCATCATACGACACTGTTGGCAGCATCATCAGTCAGATGTCGCCTCTTCCTTCGTTTTCCGTCGCCCGGAGCATGCTCACCCGGGAGGAATCTCGCCGGAGCCGCCACATGGAGGAGAACCATGTCATGATTGCAGCCACTACTCCGCGACCGTCCACTGGTGCCGAGCACAACTCGGCTCGTCGAAACCGATCGCGCGGCCGTCGAAATTCCGGCCAAAACAACACAAATCGGCTGCCATCCGGAGCTTTCAACTCAGGTCCGCGACCAATGCAACCGGCGGCCTGGTTCCCAACGGCGCCGGCGGCATCTTGGCCGAGTGGATGGGCCCCACCGCCTTGCGCTTACCCTACTGCCGCGGCATCATCGGGCGGTCAGATCTTCCCGTCGGCGGCGCAGCAGACTCCACAAGCGCAGGGATCTGGACTTCTTTCAGGCCAGCAGCTGGGCCTTGGGCCGTTTCAGCCCGCGAGTCCTGGGTACTTTGCGGGTCAGGCCGCGGGTCCTGGGTACTTCGCGGGTCAGGCCCTAATTGGGTCTCATCTGGGCCAGCCGATTCTTGGGCCAACTTATCAGCATTTTGGGCCCCTCCAGCAGCAGAGTTTTGGGCCACAACAGCCCAGTCCACCAGCATTTTCTCCGGCTTTCAGCACGACTTCGCTGCAAACACCTTCCGACAATTGGTACATGGACACCGGAGCATCTTCTCACCTCACTGCAAATCCAGGTACCCTTCGTACCTATTTTAATTCGAGTAATTTAGCTCCCATTTATGTTGGTAATGGAAATAATATTCCTGTCATTGGTCACGGTTCTGCAATTTTACCCACATGCCCATCTTATCAGCTAAAGAATGTTTTACATACTCCCGACATTGTTAAAAATCTAGTGTCTGTTCGTAAATTTACTACTGATAACAATGTTAGTGTGAAGTTTGACCCAATCGGTTTTTCTGTCAAGGACCTAGAGTCGGGGAAAATCAAAACGAGATGTAATAGCCTTGGGGATTTGTACCCGGTCACCACCAACACCTTTTCACCCACCGCCCTTGTCGCTTCCCAACCACCGCCATGGCATGCTCGATTGGGTCACCCGGGCGATCATGTTTTGGACCAGCTCAAGCGTAGATTTCCGTTCTTCAATAAAGCCACTTGTTCGGCTATTTGTTCTTCTTGTCAAATTTCTAAACATAGACGTCTTCCATTTTCTCCTTCTCATACTGTTACTTTTAAACCGTTTGATATAATTCATAGTGATATTTGGACTTCTCCCATTTCCAGCACTAGTGGGTTTAAATATTATTTGTTGTTTTTGGACGACTACTCTAACTTTACCTGGATTTTTCCTCTTAAACACAAGTCTGAAACCTACCACAAATTCGTGCTTTTTCATACAATGATCCAAACTCAATTCCAGTCCAATATCAAAACTTTCCAATGCGACATGGGGGGTGAATTTGACAACAACCTTTTTCGTGCCTTTTGTGCCCAAAAAGGGGTTCTTCTACGTTTTTCCTGCCCTCAAACCTCACCTCAAAATGGGAAAGCAGAACGAGCTCTTCGCACACTCAATGACATTACCCGTACATTGTTAACCCATGCTTCCCTACCTTATCGTTTTTGGGTCGAATCTCTCCAAATGGCAACCTACCTACATAACATATTGCCATCCAAAGCTATCAATAATCAAACCCCCACTTTTATCTTATATCATCGGGAACCCACATATACACATCTTCGGACTTTCGGGTGTCTGTGTTATCCTAACACCTCAGCCACTGCTCCTCACAAGCTGGCTCCCCGTTCCGTTCCATGCTTATACCTGGGTCCTTCTCCCGACCATAGAGGTTCTCGTTGCTTGGATCTTAACTCACATCGAGTCATCACTTCCAGACATGTTGTGTTTGATGAAACTACTTTTCCTTTCGCCACTCCGTCTGGTTTTACCCAACCATCCACCAATGATATACCCTCATCTGATCCTTCACCTATTCTTTTGGATCTTGTTCATCAAATTTCCCCAGATACCTCACCCATGCCATCCCCACCATCCCCACCTCGGTCCTCGCCCACTTTCAGTCCGACTACCCACTCACCTCCTCCACCTCCTCCCCCTCCACCTCCTCGTCACCCAATGACGACACGCCTTAAGGCTGGCATTTCCAAACCTAATCCTCGCTACAACCTCTTGGCTTCTTCTACTCAAGTCTCCCCTCTTCCTAAATCTCCGCTACAAGCCCTGCAGGACCCCCATTGGCGTGCCGCCATGAATGATGAGTTTAATGCTCTTATTAAAAATGGTACTTGGGACTTGGTTCCGAGGCCGGCTGGTGCTAATATTGTTCGCTGCATGTGGCTATTTAAGCATAAGTACAGGTCTGATCGCACACTTGAGAGGTACAAAGCCCGTCTGGTGGTTAACGGTAAGTCTCAACAGGTCGGAGTGGATTGTGATGAGACGTTTAGTCCCGTGGTTAAACCGGCTACCATTCGGCTCATTCTCAGCATCGCCGTCTCTCGGTCGTGGCCTATTCACCAGTTCGACGTGAAGAACGCTTTCTTACATGGGGATTTGCATGAGACCGTTTATATGCATCAGGCTCCTGGTTTTTCGGACCAGCGTTATCCAGGCCAGGTTTGTCTTCTGCGCAAGTCTCTCTACGGGCTAAAGCAGGCACCCCGAGCTTGGTACCACCGTTTTGCTACTTATCTTTCCAGGATTGGTTTCCGTGGCAGTCAGAGCGATCACTCGCTCTTCATATACACCTTCCGGAATGAGACAGCATACTTGCTCTTATATGTTGATGACATCATTCTCACCGCCTCTTCTGATGCCCTGCTTCACCGCCTCACAGCATTGCTTGGTGCTGAGTTTGCTATGACGGATCTCGGCCCTCTGAGTTACTTTCTTGGTGTTTCTGTGACTCGATCCGAGTCAGGCCTTTTCTTGTCTCAACAGAAGTATGCCAGGGATATCATTGATCGCGCCAAGATGACTTCGTGCAAGCCTGCTACTACACCTGTGGACACCCAGTCAAAACTTGCTGCTGATGTTGGGCTCCCTCTAGCTGATCCTTCAGTTTACCGCAGTCTTGCCGGTGCTCTTCAGTACCTCACCTTCACGAGGCCGGACATTGCCTATGCCGTGCAGCAAATTTGTCTTTTTATGCATGACCCTAGAGAACCACACTTTCAGGCTCTCAAGCGGATTATCCGGTACATCCAGGGTACTCTTGCTCTTGGTCTTCATCTTCAGGCATCCTCTACCTCAGCCCTCACTGCTTACTCAGATGCGGATTGGGCTGGCTGTCCAGACACTCGTCGGTCTACTTCTGGTTATTGTGTGTACTTTGGTGACAATCTCGTTTCATGGTCTTCCAAGCGCCAACCCACTATCTCCAGATCGAGTGCCGAGGCTGAATATCGAGGAGTTGCTAATGCTGTAGCTGAGACGTGCTGGTTGCGCAACTTACTTTGTGAATTGCGTGTTCCTCTTCAGCGGGCTACTTTGGTCTACTGTGACAACATCTCTGCCGTGTACCTTTCGTCTAATCCGGTACACCATCAACGTACTAAGCATGTGGAGATTGATATTCACTTTGTTCGCGAGAAGGTGGCTCTCGGACAGGTTCGTGTTCTTCATGTTCCATCGGCTCATCAGTATGCTGACATCTTTACCAAGGGACTTCCATCACCTTTGTTTCTAGATTTTCGTTCTAGTCTTTGCATTCGCTCTGCTCCTGTTTCGACTAAGGGGGAGTGTTAGTAAATAGAATATTTACTGAATATTAGTTAGCATATTTAGAATATATTCTTTCTGTAATTATCTGTTATATTAGGTAATCTAGTTGTACAGACCTCTATTTATATGAATGAATACAGAAAGCTCAGATGAGCAATTCAGCCATTCAGTATTGCATTCTAACATTAATATGGAAGAAAAATCAAAATTTCAAACTAAAAAATTCATACAAAATTCCTTCTCCAAATATTGTGAAGAAAATAACTATTAGGTATTATAGTTTTTTTAAAAAAAAATTACAAGTTTTCTAAACAAAGAAAAGTAATTCCTTTTTAAAAAAAAAAACAATAATGTCACATGGATTACAATATTATTCTATTACTAGAGGACTGCAGAGGTGTCCGAATTTTTGAGGTAACCTCAACTCTCCAGTTTGTTCGTGAGCTTTCGGGACTGATAACCCGGTTCACTTCTAATGAAAATAACGCTCCGTCGTTCTCCATAACCGAGTCGCCGCAGGATGGAAATTCCCTGCGAGGTCTTCGTCGCCTATCTAAGGTTAGTACTGGGATTCGTTGGTTTGCTCGATTGAATCGAAAAGATATCAGTTTAGGCTTATGATTATGATTAGGATTCGGATTCGGATTAGTTGTTGTATAAAACCTTTGAAACCCATTGTTACATACTCCTAGTACTGAATAATAGGGTGGGCGTGTGATCGGTAATATGGAAGGTCGGAATTTATGGTCGGAGTTGCCTGTAGAGCTGAAAGTTGAGATTTTTGATCGAATACTCGTAGTTAAGAAGCTTATATGGAAATTAGAGATTGTTGATCGAATACTCGTACTTAAGAAGCTTTTCTCATTGAGAGTTGTTTGCAAAGATTGGAACTTTGTCATATTTCACTACTGTGTTCCGAGCCTATCCAGTCCTCGTGCTCCACTTTGGGGGATTATCTCTGTTGAAGAAGAGCGTTCAAACAAGGGACGCAATTCTTTTTTCAGGCGTATCCGCAAAGACAGTTACTGTCACGGCCTTGAACAGGATAATAGCGTCATTAAGCGAAGTATACTTTGTCTAACTCCCTTGGAGGAGCGTGGCCGATATAACGTTGGCAACGTTATAGACTGTTGCAATGGAATGATACTGATTGCCAGCTCCTCCAACTGCCTACATTATGTGGGGAACCCTTTAACAAGGCAGTGCTTTGATGTCCCGGTCAGCCCCAATGCCCGAACCACCACTCGTTCCTCTTTAGTTTTTGATCCTTCCATTCTCGAATGCGCTTTCTTTAAGATTGTTAGCTTCGTTCGCCCTGCTCAGGAAGCCACGGTTGGTAAGCCAATGGGAGTAGACATATATAGTTCCAACAACGCTAAATGGTGCAGCTATGTTGTGGAACTCGAGCCTCATCATCTCTATGGTTTCGAATGGCTCCCCAACTCTGTCTACTTTAACCACACTCTCTATTTTCTGTCAGCAGCTATGTATTTAGTGTGCCTCCCCGTGCCTGATTCTGCAAACCAGGGTTTAAGAGCTCGTGCTGTTGCTCTCCCTGATAGAGGCAAGGTGAGCTTTTGTGGTTGCATTGGGAATTGCTCTGGGAGTTTATACTACTCCAATCGCAACCTCCAAGGTTCTTCCATTTTGGTGTGGATGCTAGATATTTCTAAATGGACCTTGGTGCACAAAATAAGCATTAGTGAAGACATTGGCCGTTACACCGGGAATTTAATTGTCCACCACACCGGGAATTTAATTGACCGCTACACCAGCGGTCAAGCTGATCTTGCGATTAGTAAGAGAATATATGATAGGAAAGTTAAGAGCTTGAAAAAAGATAGTCATTTCCGTCCACGTCTGATTCTTAATGATGGTGATAATGGGATGACACTATTTATTGGACCGAGAGGTTTCCTCAGTTACAAGGTGAATACCAAGAGTACAGAATTTCAAGTATTCCCTAATTCATTAGATTTTTGGAAGCTAGAAGCCCCAGGCGAGCGGTTCTTTCCCTTCTCACCTTGCCCCTTGGTACTTAAATCACCAGGTACAAGTCTTAGCAAACATTATTACAGTGAATGTTGACAAAGTTCAGTGTGTACTTGTCCTTGGCTAGCTACTATCTTTTCATTTGATTGAGTTTCAATTATCGAATGCATTGTAGAAAATTACTTACCATGAATTGTTGATGCAATGTAGGTACTTGCAAACTGGTGCCATATTCCACTAGTGATCCCCCAACTCCTGAATCTATCGATGGCGGCAATGGCACACTCAAGTGGTGGGCTATATCATGTGCTGTGGGTTTCGTATACTGTGCTGCAAGTTTCATTTTAAAACGAGACATTTTTTGAGGAAGGATATTATAACTTTTTGTCATTGTGCTGCAGTAGGCGGATATTTTCCCGGAATATTCATTTTTCACGGTCTAATTCCAAAAATGTTCAGTTTTTATGGGAAATTCCGAGTATAGGTAACTCGGCAAACCATTTGCCGAGTTACTCAAAACGACGTGGGCCCTGTCGTTTTGTTAAGTGAACGCGGCCTGGTGGAAGAGGCTGCGTGGCCTGCCTATGTGACATGTAAACTCGGCAGATTGACTGCCGAGTATATATAAAATAAAAAAAAATAAAAAAATACCGTCATTAAATCTCCCGATCTGGAGAAGCGCAGAAAACAGAAACAAAACGAAAAAACAGACGCGAACAAACAGCCAAAACAAAAAAAAGCCAAAACAAAAAAAAACCAGAAGGAGATCTTGTTTCGCCCGGAGATTTTTGAGCCGTCCAGATCGCCGGAAAGTGGGCTTGAGCCGTCCAGATCGCCGGAAAGTGGGCTTTCGGCCGGCCGATTTCGTGTGGGTTTTCATTGGGGAATCTCCGGCGGCTTGTTTAAAAATGAAGATTTTATTTTAATTGCTTGAATAAATAAGGATGATTTCTGCTTCAGGAGGCTACAGATAAGAAGATGGAACGAACATAAGGGATGTTCTATTTACACTCCCCTAATTCTATTTACACCCCTATTGTGTAGGGTTGTAGTCATTGTGAGGAACAACTAATACTTTATCTTTATTTTATCATTACTAGTCAAACACATTTATCAAGATAACCATTATTTTATGATTTGAATTTATACATAGATAACTAACTTAACCCTCAATTTATACAAACGTTTTCCGTACATTTTCGTGAATACAATTAAATTTAACTTTTTTTCTATGTTAAAACTTTTATTGTATATCTTTAATATTTTATTTGTTTAATATATAATATGAATAATTACTCAACACATAATTTACGAGTATAAATTTGGTTGGATTGAAACATAAATTATGAGTATTAAAGATTTTCATTTATGAAAATATGAAGAGTTGGTCTCTTGGGTGACCGTCACTATATAGTGACCAGATTAAATTGCAAATAGGATATAAGTTAAAAAAAACGGAGGGACCAATTTGCAATTTCAGAAAATTTTAAAAAATCACGCGCTACAGTATCAAGCCACGCGCTACAGTATCGATTTGCTACAGTGTCGAGTTGCTACAGTAAAACATGGACACTTTAACTTAAAACATGGACACTTTAACTTAAAACATGGACATTTTAACTTAAAACATGGACACTTTAACTACATGAACACTTTAACTTAAAACATGGACACTTTAACTTAAAACTTGGACACTTTAACTTAAAACATGTTCAGATTTATGTTTTATGTTTCAAGTTAAAATGTTCATGTTTTATGTTTTATGTTTCAAGTTAAAGTGTACATGTTTCACGTTAAAACATAAATATTTTAAATTAAAACATAAAACATGGACGTTTTAACGACACTTTAACTTGAAATATAAAACATGAACATTTTAAATTAAAACATAAACATTTTAACTTAAAACATAAAACATGGACGTTTTAACGTGAAACATGAACACTTTAACTTGAAACATGAACATTTTAACTTGAAATATAAAACATTAACATTTTAACTTAAAACATAAAACATGGACGTTAAAACATAAAACATGGACGTTTTAACGTGAAACATGAACACTTTAACTTGAAATATAAAACATGGACATTTTAACTTGAAACATTGAAGTACACTGTAGCAAACATTGTAGCGCACGGTAGAAAAACACTGTACACGCGCGAAAACACTGTAGCGCGTGATTGTTTTTTAATTTTTAAAAATTGCAAATTGGTCCCTCCTTGATTTTTTTTATTGCACTATTTATAATTTAGTACGGTCACTATATAGTGACGGTCACTCCCAAGACTTTTCCAAATATGAAATAATCTCTGAAAGAAAATTTTCATTTATTATAAGTTTATAACTCAAATATTTCGGTACATGTTAGAGCGAATATACTCATTAAGCATCAATCTAACTAAAATATAGGAAAACACAAATACTACCATTTTTGGATATAAAATATTTCAAAATTCTAAATTTTCACATAAACTAAACCCTACGGTAAAGCAAATATTTCAAGTATATTTTCTTGGAATATTTTTTATGGTAAAAATATTTAATACGGTATATATTTGGTTGGATTAAATTAGAGAAATATAAATTTGAAGTATATTATTTGTATTCAAATAAATAATAAACCATAATCCATCCAAACATAAACTAGCACGTAATTCTATGTTGTCTAAAATGTGTAAAAAGTGGAAAGTATTGTTTTGACAAACTTTATTGACTTTTTATTATTACGAGGTTGTTTACCCCCTATTCTTAGTAGGGTGAGAGTGTAAATAGAACAAAAATGCTATTCATTTTTTCGTTTTGTTTCTGTTTTCTACGCGTCTCCAGATCTGGAGATTTAATGCCCGCATTTTTTTATTATTTTTATTTTATATATACTCGTCAGTCAATCTGCCGAGTTTACCTGCCACATAGGCAGGCCACGCGGCCTCTTCCACCAGGCCGCGTTCACTTAACAAAACGACAGTAGGCCGTGATATACAAAACGACAGTAGGCCTCTTACCTATTCTCGGAATTTCCTTAAAAAACTGAACATTTTCGGAATTAGACCGTGAAAAATGAATATTACGGGAAAAAATCCGCAGTAGGCTTTCTAATCATTTTGATATATAAGACCATCTCTACTTGTGGTGTAGTCACCTATGTTCAAAATAATAATATTTATTTCAATTCATATTATCAAATACTGCATGATATTTTATTTTAATAATAACAAGTCATGAAAAGATCAACTATCTAAATCATACCCTGCCAAGATTCTAGGTACCACCGCAAAAGTACCATTTAAACCAATTTTAATATAGTTTCGCCAAACAAATCCATATGTGATATAATCCAGATTTCCTGTGTGACTAATAATAGTAATACATTGCCAATTAAGTGAAACATTCAAAAAAAGAAGAGAGGGTATCATGATCAATATCTGGCCGCCGACGGCCAAAACTTCCGTTTCTTGTGGCCCGGCACATGTTCATATATGGTATCTTTCCGGTATTGGAGATCAGATGAGTTTAATCTCCCACCAAATTTTTTTTGTGAAGGTAACACTATTATTAATTAAAAGCGTGATAAGACAAAGCACGTCTTAGGGCTATTGCCGCATTATGTTCATTACTAACAACTAACCGACTAACTTTTAATACTTGAAAATGAAGAAAAGACGTAGCTAGCACGCTAACTATGTCTTCTACTAGACACCTAATCTCCCATGGATCTTCCTCTGGACTTCTAAGTGAGGTCACAAGGATAGCAAAATCAGCAAGCAGACGGATGTTTTGGGAATGATCCCTACATGCTACTTTGATAGCTCTCCAGCAGGTCATGGCTTCTACTTGAAGAGGAGAAACACATGTGAAAGAAATCTTAACCTGAATTCTGTACATGCCCATGTTGAGCCACCCTAATATATGTACTCCCTCCGTCCCCCAAAGGTTGTCCTAGTTGTTCAGTCAAACATTTTTATACCATGTTTGACCATTAATAACTTTCATTATACTTAATATTAGAGTAAATAATTTTGATTTTTAAAAAGTACATCATACGAGGATTCTAACGATATCTCATATGAAAATATATCATTTATATATTATAAGTTATTAATGGTCAAATATGGTGTGAAAAATTTTTACTATTTCAGTAGGACATTTAAAAGGGGACGGAGGGAGTAAGTATTTAAACACTTTCAGACAGAATTACAGTCAAACGAAAAGACCACATTGATGACAAATGACCAAAACAATTCCTAATTTGACAGTAAACAGCGGTCCAATTTTCCAAAAATAAGTCCAACAAGAACAATTGATGTTCAGATCAAATTCAGTATCGGACAACAAATGTACAAAGCCCTTCCAGATACTTCCGCGTGTCAGAAAACGAACCGGTTTTAGATTTCCCGACACTATAAATTCCTACAGTACTAATAATATAAAGTTTACAACTTTTCTTCAAGTACTGTTTGGCTTTGCAGAATTCGTTCGGCCTAAAACCAAAATGGGTTCAACTTCTGGTTCGAGGATTTCCTGTTTCCAGTGTAAAGAATCGAGCTCGAGTTCCGACCAGTTCAGAAACGCGTGGCGCCTCCGCAACGGCGACTTCGCGAAACTCTGTTTTCGCTGCGCGTGAGTCTAATTTCTCATTTATAGATTTTTCTAACATGCACTGAAGATTTTACATTGTTTTTTGGGTGAGTTTTGATTTTCCTTGGAATTTCCGAATTAAGTTTTGAGTTTGTGTGGTTTATTATGTGTAAGGATGGAATTGGTGGCAACTTTGTTCATGTCTGTGGTTTAGCTCTTGAGATATAGGGGATTTGTGGGGTAAAATTGTGCTTTTTCTGTGAATGAATGTTTTCCTTGTTCTTGAAGCTATCTTTTGGTGATTCTTGGTTTGTATAATTTCCGAAATGGTTTTTTTTTTGAACATTTGAGGTTGTGTGGTACGGTATGTGAAAGGATGGAATTGATGGCCACTTTGTTCAATTCTGGGGTTTAGCTTATTGAGGTTAGAGACCCCGCTTGGTGACGAGATTTTTGAAAACCGTTTAGTTTTTTGGGTTAAATATTGATAGTTGACTGGTCAATCAGCTCTTCTTAGTGTTTGGTGAATAGCTTTTTCTGATTAGCTGTTTTGGTGAAATCTCTCGTTTCTGAGACACTAGAAAGAATTAATCAAAACAATATTACAAAATATTTTTTTAATCTTTATTCTCACAAAATTTCCTTTTTTTAAAATCAAATTACTAAACTAAATTTCACAGGCAATTAATCATATTAGCATACAATTATTCTAAAATATGTGTGCGTACATATTTGTGTACGTATATATTTATTCTAAAATATTATTTTTAATTTATATTTGAAGTATTTTATATTTTAATATTAAAATGCCCGAGCTAAACATGTATTATTATGAAAGTTTTAATCATTTTGATTTTTTTTAAAATGGGTATATTAATAAAGAATATTATTTTAATAACAAATAACATAAAAATAAATAAATGTATGTAAATTATACTAATGTCTATTTCGGTCTCAGCTAATTGTCATTTACCAAACACTCAAATCCAAACAGCTAGTCAAAACAGCTAATTGAATCCGCTAATAGTTAACAGCTAATTGAATCCGCTAACAGCTAAACGCTGATCGCCAAACGAGACCAGAATAGTCATATTGTTATATTAGGAATGTAGAATAGAATATAGAATATATACATTTTCCTATATATATACTGTAATCATATTGTATTGCATCTATCCCACATCGGAAGATGGAAGGATAGAGGCTCCTATGTATCCCTATATATACTGTAATCATCTTCTTGGATGAACTGCCTTTTGATGATAACATAAAGTGCCATTGTAAATACTATTATCACCTTACATATATTTTATATTTTATCATGGTATCAAGAGATGTTTGTTCCTGGACCTGACTACTACCTGCCACCGTTGAGTTCTCGTCGACCACTGCTAGCCGCCCAAAGTTGCCGCCGCTAGTTGACCTTTGGAATCATCGTTGGTTACTGATTACCTTGCAGATTTGCTGACCATTCGACCGCTGCTAGCCACCTCCGCGTTGCCGCCGCTAGTTGATATTCGTCACTGATTTGCCGATTGCTACTAATATACTGTTTTTTTACTCTACTAATGTAGCGCCCCAATTAAACCACTTATCCAGTACGATGAGTTTAATCGAGGGTCTGCCTGGTTCGCACCAGGACTCAAGATAAAATACAGAGTCAATAACAAAAGCAAAACTATTATACTATTATTACATCATCTAGAATTTCATACATAATTTAAATTGTTCAATAGATATATCTCAACCTATATTTATTATGGCTCCCCTAGGTTGACGCATTAGACTTGAACATCTGATTCCAGAGTAATCCTAAATCCACCTAGAACTGTCATGCCACACATAAAACACACAGAGTGAGCTTTCGCCCAGTGATGTCTCTCGTAAAATATAATAAGGTTTAACTATAAAAGTACCACGACAGTTTCCAGATTAAACTCTACCACGGTCTAAACATACCAACCAAATACAGTACTTCTAAAACAATATCACAAGATATCATCACAAAAGCAAAGAAATCTCAGGACATACTAAAACGTCACAATTATCCAATTATCCAAAAATCAGATAACACATAAGCACCTTGAGGTTGTTGTATCCGGGTATTTTTTGAACATTGTCAAATTTTGTTTTCTCTAATTTCTTAACAAGTATTTGTTAGCTTTTCACACAATAGTCTGCAAATGTCAATGTAATCAGCATGTGCAATATCAAACTAGGACTCAATATATTGCAATACAATTTTTTATATTTAATTCTTTTGTTTAAATATACCAGGCAACGCCCGGTGTATAATCACTAGTTTTATTTAATTGACATTTTCCCATCAATATAATTACTTTTCCCTCCCAATACAAATTTATTGACTCATTCTCCGTTTCAAAAATTTTAATATCAAAAGTAAGGTGCAATTAAACAAAGAGAAATATACGTATATACCCCAAAATTCTTTGTTATGTGCTAATATACTCTTGAATTTTTATGCTCTAGTACCACTAGAGTGATATTGACTTTATAAAAATCGTAACCATGAAAGCTCTGAAATGTATATTTCCAATTTTCAGGTGACTCAAAAAGACTTGAAATAAACATCTAGAGGTCGGTTAGAATTTCTAGGGGTACAATTTACAATTTCCATGTCAACTCTTATGACTAGAGCATTTAATTTTTTTTTTAGAGGTGTACGAACACTTAACAAAGAATTAGTGGCATCTGGACACTTTTCTCAAAAACAAAACATGGAGGATTGAAATTGATTATTGCTTTCATAGGATTGATCTTATTAATCTTAATTATAATTTTGCAAACATATACCCCTTGGTCCTAGCCAAAACATCTTGTTTGACTTTTGAAAGTCAAATAGAGACGCGTTTGATCGTTGTATGTAATAGGCCCTATTTATTTGTTAGAACTTGTTTTTTTGCTTAACTGAAATTGATTGAACTGAATTGAAATGAACTGAACTGAATTAGAACTAATTTATTGGAAAAGAACCAACCTGATTGAATTAACCTGAATTTCATCAAATTGCATTTCCATTGAACTGAATTGAACTGATCTAAAGAAAAGGTCTGACAAACTTGGTCATACTATTATCATGTAATATGTTGTTGGATTCTGGTATATACCATAATACTCAGACACCCCAAATAACCATAAGAGGCCCGAAAGGCCCACATGCGATTACAGTCAACAGAGAAACGGCCCAGTTAACATGAATTAGGGACCAAGTAAACACAGTACCGTGAAACGGGCGACACGATCGCCACAAATAGATAAACGTGGAGTGATCGTGTAGAGAGGAAATCGGGAACAATGCATTATAAAAATAGACAGACCTATCATGAAAAAGGTACACACACTCAAGTGAGAATCTAGATTCATTAAGGCATAAAGCTAACTTTAGCATTGGAGCTTCTCCCCGGAAACTATCCGGGGATCTTTTGCAGGTTCATTGCCCGGCCGTTTTGGGGTGTCGATCATCGGAGTAAAGGAAGGAGAATCACATCAGTGGCGCCGTCAGTGAGGACATTCTTTCTTCTCCAATGGTTTCCACCAGAAACGGTCGGGGGGAATCTCATCACAACACCAGGTCTACTTCATGAACTATCAGTGAAAGGCGAGGAAGAAACCACGCCATGAATCAAGACTGAAACAATCAGGGAAGCCGGATGAACGGTCAGGGACAAGATCCGGTACATAATCAAGAAGAAGCTCAGGCGAATGGCCAGGAGAATGAGTATGATTATGAGGATTCGGATGAGAACTATGACAAAGAGGCTGAATCACCACTGACTAACCGTCAAATAGAGCAGAAAGAGTTCGAAGAGTTTCTGGAAAATCAAAAAGCAAGGCTTTACGAACAATTCAAGAGGACAAAGGATGATCGCAGTAGGAACAAGTGGATAGTCCCAAGCGAGAACAGAACCCAGCGTTCACACGAGTACCAGCAGCCTTTACAGTACGAAAATGAATTGAGAAACATCGTTGCGAACGAAAACAACGACGATTCGCCACTGTCTTGGGACATACAGAATTTGCAAATGTCAGATAACTTCAAGCTGCCACTACATGTGAAAGTTTACGATGGCACAACGGATCCAAAGGATTTCTTGCACTCGTATGGAAGCAGCATGCGCTTTAGGAATGCATCACAGCAATTAATCTGCAAGGCATTCCCAATATTCCTGACCGGCCCAGCCATCACCTGGTATGAAAATTTGCCAAAGTGCAACATTCACTCTTGGGCACAATTATCAGACATTTTCCTAGGGAGATTTTACAGAAACTAAAAGTTCGAACGCACCATCGCCGACTTAGTGAACGTCAAGCAAAACGACAACAACGTTGGGGCCTATCATGCAAAGATTGTGATCGAAGGCTTAAGTATCAAAGACTTGACGTATCAGGTGTTCCTCGGAGCTTTCATGAGCGGACTAAAACCAGGATATTTCTACAAAAAGCTGCGAGAGGAAATGCCATCAAGTGAGCGAGAGTTACAAAATCTAGTCGAAAAATATGTGCGGTCAGAAGAAGCAAATGATCGAAAGATTGAAAATGAAAAAGGTGACAAGCGAACGCTCGAAGAAGAATCAAAATGAGGAGGAAAAAAGGCGAAAACAACGTTCCCAACGAAAACTAGAGAAAGTGGAGGCAAAACATTCGTCACCACCTCCCTTAGTAAACCAAGAAAAGAAATATGGCAGCTACACAAATATCTCTTCAGTGAGCCGAAGCCAATGCTGGCACCATCAGACAAGCGTTCGAAGGAGACTTACTGTTCGTTTCACCAAGACCACGGCCATGATACAGAGGACTGCATATCATTAAAAAGGCAGATAGAAGACAACTGCGCCAAGGGAAACTCACACAATATAAACGAGAGGAATGATACCGAACAAACAGGACAGTACCAGCCTAACGAACGTGGGAAAAATAACGGCAGCAGTGGAGCGAGTGGACGATCTTTCGTATCGAACAACAGATAAAATAATTCAGTCCATCCATGGATCGACAGAACATATTTCGAACAATGGATGGAAACAGCGAACCAGATATCTTCCGCCACAAGAGCCCTCGGAAAAAAGGTTAAAGGTGTCAGAAACAATAACATTCGATGAGTCGGACGCAGTACCACATGCATCTCCACACAACGACCCTTTGGTAATCGTGGCAAAGATTGGGAACTCTACGGTCCATAGAGTGTTCGTAGATGATGGAAGCGCGGTCGATATAGTCTTCGCCGATTGTTTCGATAAATTGGGTTTCAAAATAGACAACCTCAAGAAACCAGCATCTGCTCTGGTCGGATTCACAGGGAAATCTGAAATGCCTCTAGGACAAATCCAACTACCAGTCACCGTCGGAGAAGACGGGAAAATCGTAACAATCATGTGCGATTTTGTAGTAATGGAAGCACAAAGCCCGTTGAACGCAATCATTGGTCGCCCATGGATGAATGCCGCAAGAGCCATTTGGTCGCATTACCATTTGGTTATGAAGTTTCCTACGCCAGCAGGTATAGCGTCAGTCCGGGGAGATCACCGAGCAGCCAGGCAATGCATGGCAATAGCAATGAAACCAACGAACGCAGCGACAAAGCCGAGAGCACTTTACTCGGTAAATGCAGTGACGGTTTCATCCAAAGTTGACCTAGAAGACCAAGCGGAACCTTTCCAAGTCGTGGACGAAGACCCCTCGTCGATCGCTAGAATGGGATCAAACTTGCCAGAACCAATAAGAGGACAAGTGGAGCTTATATTGAGAAAGGTTGCGTCAGTGTTCGCATGGTCAATAATGGATATGGGAGGAGTAAACCCAGACATTGCGAAACACAAACTAAATATAAACAAGGCTGTTCGACCGATAAGACAGAAGCAGCGAACATTCGCGGCAGAAAGACAAGCCGCAATACAGGAAGAAGTACGAACACTAACTAATGAGGGAATACTGCGAGAAGTACAATACCCAACATGGTTAGCAAATCCGGTGATGGTACCCAAGGCAGACGCGGGGTGGAGGATGTGTGTCGACTATACAAACCTAAATCAGCACTGCCCCAAAGATTGCTATCCGCTCCCAAAAATCGATAGGCTTGTCGACGCGATAGCGGGATACGAAGTGCTCGCCTTCCTGGACGCCTACAAAGGATATCACCAAATATTGATGGATCCACTCGATGCGGAAAAACAGCTTTCGTCACAAGCATAGGTGTGTTTTGTTACACAAAAATGCCTTTCGGTTTAAAAAACACAGGGGCGACTTACCAGTGAACTATGGATAGAGTGTTCGCACCACAAATCGGACGGAACATGGAGGTTTACATAGACGACATGGTCATCAAAAGCTCAAAGCTGATCAACTTCCCACGGGATCTGGAAGAAACGCTCGCATCGCTTCATCGCATTGGGATGAAGCGGAACCCAAAAAAATGCGTTATCGGAGTTGGGGCAGGTCAATTTTTAGGGGTACGAGTTTCGGCCAACGGGCTGAACCCAAGTCCATAAAAAATCAAGGAAATTTTGGACTTACCAACACCCAAATCCATCAAAGACATCCAAATCCTGACAGGATACCTGGCATCGTTGAACCGCTTCATGGCAAAGGCAGCAGACAAACATGTGCCTTTTTTCGATGTACTCAAAGGAGCAAAGAAGTTTGTGTGGGGCGAAGAGTGTTAAGCAGCATACACTCTCCTCAAAAATGAAATTCATACCTTGCCATCTATGTCCATCCCTCAGACCACTGTTCTTATACTTAGCCGCATCATACAGATCAATCTGCTCGGTGTTAGTTAGAGAGGAAAACAAAACACAAAAACCTGTCTATTATACGAGCAGAATGTTAACTGTTGCTGGGATGAATTACAGGCCCATCGAGAAGATCACCTTGGCATTAGTACATTCGGCTCAAAGATTAAGAACGTATTTTCAAAGCCATGCCGTGACGATTCTAACTAACCAGCCGATTAAGCATACATTGCTTAAGCCGGAATCATCCGGAAGAATGATGAAATGGGCTATTGAGTTGAGCGAACACGACATAAGTTTCAGCCCTCGTCGAAAAGCTATTAAAGGACAGGCTTTAGCGGACTTCATGGCAGAAATGTTCTCATTAGACGCCAGCGTACTAGGCAAATCGCTCCAAACAATTGAGGATAAGGGCAAGTCAAAGCTTGAGGACACATCATTGTCTTTATACGTAGATGGCTCATCAAGTAAAGAAGGATGAGGAGCGGGTCTTCTATTAATAAGCCCAGAAGGCGACGAATTGAAACATGCGCTCAGATTTGACTTTCACCTTTCGAACAACGAGGTAGAGTACGAAGCGCTGATCAGTGGCTTAGACGTTGCGAGCAAGATGAAAATCACAAATGTCAGAGTATTCAGCAACTCCCAGATCGTGATAAGCCAAATATTGGGAGACTTCGAAGTACGAGACATCCAACTGTCAAAATATTTGGCAAAGGTACAACAGCTGATATCACTGTTCGAATACATCAAATTCATCAAAATTCTGCGGGAAGAGAATCAGAAGGCGGACGCGCTAAGCAGACTAGCAAACGCCAGGTTCAGTGATTTGCACAATTCCGCAGACATACTAATCAATGTGGTACCGGTTAGAAGCACCATCATCGTCACAGTCGCCAGTACGACAATCAAAGAGGAATCGTGGATAACGCCCATCAAGTCCTTCCTAGAATACGAAACGCTTCCAAAAGACAGAAACGAAGCCAAGGCCATCGAACGAAAGGCTTGCATGACCATGTAGAAGGTGGGGTCATGTACAAGAGAGGTTACTTGGTTCCATGGCTACGATGCGTTAACCCCACGAAGCACTCAAGATCGTTAAGGATATGCACGAAGGATGTTGCAGAGCCCATCAAGGAGCAAGTACTACTTCCAAGAGGATCATACGCTCGGGGTATTACTGGCCCAAGATTTTTGAAGACACGAACGCTTATGTGCAGCGGTGCCGCTCCTGTCAGATCAATGCAGACGATAGTCACGCCCCAACAAACAGACTAATAAATGTCCATGGGGCATGGCCATTCGAAAAATGAGGAATGGATTTCGTCGGCCCATTCCCAAGAGGAACAGGAAATGCCAAATTTCTCATAGTTATGATCGATTATTTCACCAAATGGGTAGAAGCGAAGGCTATTCCAAAGATTACAGCAAGCGCTACTATAGCATTCGTCTGGAAGAACATTGTTTGTCGTTTCGGCGTACCAAGAATGATCATTTCGGACAACGGTACGCAGTTTACAAGTACAGCTTTCAAGGAATGGTGTACATCGAAGAAAATTTTGCATAAATTTACTTCAATCACACACCCACAAGCGAACATCCAAGTCAAAGTTACGAACAGAACCTTGCTGCAAGGCATTCAGAAACGGCTAAGCGGAAAACTAACTGGATGGGTAGAGGAACTCCTAGAGGTCTTATGGGCATATAGAACTACGCCACGAACACCACACGGTGAAACACTTTACAGCCTAGTTTACGGCCAAGAAGCGATGATACCTATAGAGGTGGAGGTACTAAGCGAAAGGGTCCTAGCCTTCAACGACACAGTCAGTAACGAAGCCATCAAAGGAAATTTGGATCTTCTGGAAGAAAAACGCGAAAGGGCACACCTTCGCGAAGCAAAATACAAAGAGCAAATGGCGAAAGCCTATAACTTAAAATCCAGAGAAGTGCGGTTTGCAGTAGGAAGCTTGGTGCTGAGGAAAAACGAGGCCAGCTTGGCAGAAAAAACTGGAAAGTTGTCGCCAAAATGGGAAGGACCATACAGAATGGTCGAAGCAAGCCAATCGAACTCTTATAAACTGGAGAGACTGGACTGGAGCACCATACCAAACACCTGGCATGCATCAAATCTCAGGAGATATTACGCGTAGTAATAGAAAATAGACGTTTGTATAGGAGCCTTGATATGATCAATGGCGACATGTTTTAAGCGACCTTTCGCTTGTTTGTCAATATATAAACCATAAAAGCCATCTTTTCGGCACAAATCTCTTCTACCAAACGAATGATAGTGAAGCTATCTCAAACAGGAACAAAATAATCCTATGTACGAAAACCAAGTCACGACAGCTAATGTCAGCAAGACTTGTAACAAACAAAAAACTCAAACAATTTGAGTACATAAACCAAGTCACGACACCTGGTGTCAGCAAGATCTGTAACATGCATTAAAACTCAAACAAATTGAGTACATAAACCCAGTCACGACACCTAGTGTTAGCAAGACTTGTAGCTTACCAACTCAAACGAATTGAGTATTAAACCAAGTCTCGACAAATCATGTCAGCAAGACTTGTACAAATACGCCATGACCAGGTATAAAAGATACCACAAAAAGAATCCTTACAACGGAAAAGAAAGAGAATTCCTTACAAAATCTAGCGGTAAACCTTTATTACATAAAGAACATGCTAACGAGAACCGCCCCTACCACTAGGCAACCACCTACTCAAGCCACGAACGCTATGGGAGGAACTCCCACGCCGACCACTTTGGGAAGCACTTGTTCGACCAGGGGCTGCTTCTTGTCGACAACGAGCGCGAGCTCGCTCAGGGTCACTCTCATTGAGCCGAGATAATTCATTACGCATAAAAATCACCGCAGCATGATCTTGCGAATACCTAATAGTAGACAAGTTAGCCAGTTGATCCTGATAATACTGACGCAAATCGACAATGGGCCCAGTCCCAAACTGATTAAGCTGAAGCCTCATAACAACGCAAGTTCGTTCGTAGGCTTCAACATCAGCCTTCAACTGCTGTATCTCTAGTTTTAAGGCTTCGATCTCCTCTTCCATCTCGAAGATACGTTCGGTAACTTTATCATCAAGACTATGGAAATATGACCCTTCTCTCACAAACAATTTGCGACGAACAGGAGCAATAGATACATTGCTAGAGGAACCAGCTCTTAGCTCTTCATACTTAGTCTGTAAAGCGTGCAAGTTATCTTCCAGCTGTGCAGACCGCTCCAAAGCTTCTCGATGCTTTCGAGCGACAGTTTCCGCTATCGTACACTACTCGGTAATAGTCATTTCTGTTAGTAATATAGTTATTGTACTAAGGATATAATAGTCATTTCCTAGTTGTCTTTAGATAAACCCTCTTATTAGCTTGTAAGAACTCATGCTTTGCTCATATTGGATGAATGGGGTTCATCCCAAAATTTCCTAATCTCTCATTCCAAATTACTCATTTCTTCATGTATGTTATCATGGTATCAGAGCCATATTTCATGGGTTGTTGAATCGGATGAACATCGCAAACTCTAGGATTTGCTAGAGTGTGGGAAGAGATTTTCGGAATTACATGCCCAGCTTTAGTAAAATTGAATTATCTTGGAATCCGACCGTTGGATTGATCTGAAATTTTGGAAGGAGGTTCCCAACTCACGGTTCTACATTCTGAACAGTGGAGATGAAGTTTTGAGCTCGGAAATTGGCGCAGTTCACGTCGGACTGAACGGGGCAGATTTGGGTTTTTCGTGGAAATTTCAGATCCGACTTGTTTGAGTAAGTTTTGGTTGTTCCAATTGTTTTGTGGCTGATTTTTTTATGTGGGTACTTGTTTTTGCCTATCAATTTTGAGTTCTTGGTAGTTGGATATGCTCGATTAGAGGTTTGGTAATGGTTTGAGATTTCTTCAAATTGGATATTGACTTGGTGTTGTTGCTTAAATATTTCGTGCTCGTATACCGTTGTGTTTGTCAAGATTTGTATTGGTGTTGGCATTTTCTTTGTTCGGATTGAATTTGTTATTGGAGACCGATCTTTGGTTCGAGTTGGGTTGCTCTTGAGATTGAATTGCTTGTGTTTGTGGGGAACAACCGATTTGGATTTTGAAAGAGTTGAGACTTTTGGAATAATCTTGGAGTTTGAGGCTTGAGTGCATTTGTGTAGTGACAAATTGTTGATTGTTAGTGCTTACAACTGATTTTGGTCATGGAAGGACATAAGAATGATGGTTCTCAGTCATTTAGTGTTGAGTTGGATCCATACATGTTTGAGCAGTTTCAACGATTCCTAGCCTCTCAGCAGCTTGCTATGTCGCCTTGTACGGGTTTGTCATCATCGTCCATCTCACCTACTTCTTCTCCTTTGTGGATTATGGATTCTGGTGCCTCTCATCATATGTCTCCGCATTTACCTTCTTTTGCTACCATGTCCTCTGCACCCCCTACTTCTATTTTGACAGCTGATGGCACTCATATGCCTCTTCAGGGTGTTGGTTCTATTGTCACATCTCATGTCTCTTTGAGTGATGTGTATCATGTTCCCAGTCTTACACTTAATCTTTGTTCGGTTGGTCAATTATGTGATTGAATGTCTGGTTCTCCTCTTCCTCTTGTTTGGTTCAGGATTCGCAATCTCAGAAAGTGGTTGGCACTGGTCGTAGGCAAGGGAAACTCTATGTCTTGGATGAACTGCAAGTATCAGATGTTGTTGCCTCTAGTGTGGATTTATCTTCATTCCGTTTAAGTCGGGCTTCCTCCGACTTTTACCTTTGGCATTCTCGTTTGGGCCATGTTTCTGCATCTCATTTAAAATATTTGGCCTCTACAGGAGCTTTGGGTCAGTTGCACTCTCATGACATCTCAGATTGCAGTGGTTGTAAGTTAGCAAAGTTTTCTGCATTGCCTTTTCAGAGAAGCATTTCATCATCTCTTGCTCATTTTGATCTTGTGCATTCTGATGTATGGGGTCCCTCTCCTGTGCCTTCTAAAGGGGGGCTCTTGGTATTATGTTTCATTCATTGATGATTTTACTCGTTATACATGGGTATTTCTTATGTAACATAGATCCGAGTTTCTTGAGATTTATCGTGAGTTTAGAGCTCTCATAAGAACACAACATTCAGCTGTCATTAAATGCTTTCGATGTGATTTGGGGGGTGAGTACACTTCTAATGCCTTTTGTCAGTTGCTAGCTTCCGATGGAACCATCCGTCAAACCTCTTGTACTGATACTCCTCAACAGAATGGTGTTGCTGAAAGAAAACATCGTCACATTGTTGAGACTGCTCGTTCTTTCTTGTTGTCAGCCGAGGTTCCTAAAGTTTTTTTGGGGGAAGCCATTCTTACAGCTGTGCATGCAATTAATAGGATTCCAACCTCACATAATTCGGGTTTGTCACCTTTTGAGAAGTTGTATGGAAATGCACCTGATTACTCTTCTTTGCGTGTTTTCGGTTACACTTGCTTTGTTCTCCTACCTCACGTTGAACGATCTAAGTTGTCTCCAAAATCAGCTTTGTGTGTCTTTTTGGGTTATGGTAGTGGTCAGAAGGGATATCGGTGCTTTGATCCGGTTAAGCAGAAATTATATGTTGCTCGTCATGTTGTGTTTTTGGAGCACATCCCATTTTTCTCAGTTCCAGCTAGTTCACATCATTTGACTAAGTCTGATCTTGTTCGTATTGATCCTTTTGATGTCACCGAGGATGTTCCTCCAGCAGATTTAGACACTTTGGTTCCAGACCCAGATGCTCCTCCGATATCTCCTATTGATTTGCCTCCTCCTGTGCCTCCTCTACCATCTCCTGAGATTGTGATCGATCCTCCCCCTCTCCGCAGGTCCACTCGTATTTGCAAGTCCACGCAAGCCTGATTTTGCTTATTCCTCTTACTCATCCTTGTTTACCTCTTTCCTCGTGTCTATTCATTCTTTGTCTGAGCCTGCATCCTATAAAGAGGCTGTTGTTAACCCTTTTTGGCAACGTGCTATGGCTGAGGAACTCGCTGCCTTGCATCAGACTCACACTTGGGATTTGGTACCCTTACCGTTGGGAAAGCATACAATTGGTTCTCGTTGGGTCTATAAGATTAAGACTAAGTCTGATGGATCTGTTGAGAGATACAAGGCTCGCCTAGTTGCCAAGGGCATGGGATGGATTATGATGAGACTTTTGCCCCTGTTGCCAAGATGGCCACCATTCGTACTATGATTGCAGTTGCCTCTGTTTCCCAGTGGAAGATTTCACAGATGGATGTTAAGAATGCATTTTTGTATGGTGATCTTCACGAGGAGGTTTATATGACTCCTCCTCCCGGTGTTGCACACGAACCGGGGCATGTTTGTAGGCTTCGCCGGTCTCTTTATGGACTCAAACAAGCTCCTAGAGCTTGGTTTGAGAAATTCTCCACTGTGATATCCTCTCTTGGCTTTCGTCCCAGCTCTTATGATTCTGCCTTGTTCATCAAACATACAAGTAAGGGTCGTATTCTCCTTTCTTTGTATGTTGATGATATGATTATTACTGGAGATGATTCTGAGGGGATTGAATTGTTGAAGCGTGATTTGGCTTATTATTTTGCTATGAAAGATTTGGGCGTGCTCCGTTATTTTTTGGGTATTGAGGTTGCCTCTTCTTCAAAGGGTTATCTGTTGTCTCAATCAAAGTACATAGCCGATATTTTTGATCGTGCACGTCTTACTGATAATAAGACGGTTGACACTCCTCTTGAGACTCATGCTCACTACTCTTCGGATGATGGGATTCCTTTGCCGGATCCCACCCTTTATCGTATAGTGGTTGGTAGCTTGGTTTATCTTACAGTCACTCGCCCTGATATTGCGCATGCTGTACATGTGGTTAGTCAGTTTGTCACTGCTCCTACATCTGTTCACTGGGGTGCCGTTCTTCGCATTCTTAGATATCTTCGGGGCACCCAGTTTCGTTGTCTCCTCTTTCCTTCATCTTCATCTTTAGAGTTGCGTGCTTATTCTGATGCTGATTGGGCTGGTGATGTTGAGGATCGCAAGTCCACTACTGGATTCTGTATCTTTCTTGGCGACTCCCTTTTTTCTTGGAAGAGTAAGAAGCAAGATGTCATTTCTCGCTCTTCTACAGAAGCTGAGTATCGTGCCATGGCCTCGACTACAGCTGAGATTGTTTGGTTGCGTTGGTTACTGTCTGATTTTGGCCTCAAACTTTCAAGACCTACTCCATTGCATTGTGATAACCAGAGTGTCATTCACATTGCACGCAATTTCGTCTTTCATGAGCGAACCAAACACATTGAGATTGATTGTCATTTCACGCGCCATCACTTGCAGCTTGGTACGATCGCATTGCCTTTTGTTCCCTCCTTTCTTCAGATTGCTGATCTGTTCACGAAGGCTCACTCGGCTGCGCGCTTCCGTTTCTTATCTGACAAACTCTCAATGCTCATTGCTGTAGCATCGTGAGTTTGAGGGGGGATGTTAGTAATATAGTTATTGTACTAAGGATATAATAATCATTTCCTAGTTGTCTTTAGATAAACCCTCTTATTAGCTTGTAAGAACTCATGCTTTGCTCATATTGGATGAATGGGGTTCATCCCAAAATTTCCTAATCTCTCATTCCAAATTACTCATTTCTTCATGTATGTTATCATACTTCTACTCAAACTCATTTATATGACCATTGAGGTTATTAATCCTCTCCTTCAAATGCTTGCTAGTGTGTACAAGGGAGAAGCAGAGAAGACCCTGCAGGTGAAGAGGGCAGAGGCTGAAGCTCAGGCGAAGTATCTCGGTGGAGTTGGAGTTGCAAGGCAGAGACAGGCTATTACAGACGGCATGCGAGAGAACATCTTGAACTTCTCAGACAAGGTTGCAGGCACATCAGCTAAGGAGATTATGGATCTAATCATGATAACCCAATACTTTGATACTATGAGGGACCTTGGGAATTCATCAAAGAACACCAACAGTTTTCCTACCCCATGGATCCGGTCATGTTCGCGATATCAGTGATCAGATATGCAGTGGAATGATGGAGGCATCATGTGCACAGATACCTTCTGAGTAGGCTTTACTGAACTGGAGTAATGTTGGAGGTTCCAGTCAATGTAGTTTCTCTGTTTCTGCATTATACTTTAGCACATGGATATTTTCGGTTTTATTACAGAGAGGTTGATTACATAAATAGTCTCATTGCATTAAAGCTTATGTAGATCATTGTCACAAAACACAAGCAGAAAACATTGCTATGTATGAAATACGTTAGTATGATATTTCTCACTCATAGTTTCCGAAGCTTCCGCCACCTCTCGGGGAAGGCCTGTCTTCGGCGATGTTAACGCGGATGCTCCTCCCATCCAAGGCCTTGCCGTCCATGGCCTCCGCCGCGGAGGTGGCGTGTTCAGAGTCACTGAAGCTGACGAATCCAAAACCCCGGGACCTCCCTGAATCTCTGTCGGTGATGACCTTGGCTTCGACTACTTGACCGAAGCCTGAAAATGCATCCCTCAGCGTGCCCTCGTCGGTTCCGTACGAGAGGCTCCCCACGAAAAGCTTCGTGGATAATGATGACATGCTGCGTTTGGTGCTGAGAGCCGGAGCATTTATTTTCGACCTTCGGCTGATGAGCCCTACGACTCTGTTGAATAGTGCCATCTCGACTGGAGACTGGAGTTCTGGGGGTTTATAAGGGAAAACTGGTTGAGCGGCCAGGGTTTAAGGGTCAATATCTGCTTCTTTTCAAAAAGTGCGTTGGAATAAACGACATCATCGTATGATTATAAATATTTATTTAATTTTCTTTATATATATTTATGGTACAAAATATTGCACCGTTTTGATTGTAAGCAACATAGTTACATATCAATATTCTCTTCCTTTGCTATACTAGTAATTAACATATTTAAAGTCACGATTATATAAGTTTTTCGTTATTTAGATGATCTCCTTCCATGTAATTGACATATTTGGGGTATGTGTAAAGTCCAGATTTTGTTGGCTGCTTTGTGGAAGTTCATGTTGCAACATGATTGTTTTGGCAGAAAAAGAGAGAAATATTCCAAAAACTCAGCGCATGTTTTTAAAGAGGAAAGGGAATATTGTGCGCGTTTAATATGGAATGGATATATTTGTTTCGAGATAATACAGTCCAAATCCATCTTCAATTCAGATTTATTCATGGGATATTGCAGAGATTTAATTGGAAAAAGATTTTCTGCATTATTTTAGGAATTGGAGATTTTCTGAATTCCTTATTCCAAAGAGTTTTTCTGTTTTAAACGTGGTTTAATTGGAATGGAATTCTACAGCTGTGGAGATGACTTAATTCACACAACATTGAGCTATAAAAGGGACAATTAGTTGAGAGCCTGATTTGCCGATCTTACGAGAGAGAAAATCCCGTTCGGGGTTTACCTTAAGCCAGGCCAGAGCAGCATCGTCGTCCACGGTTTTCAACAATCACAAACACTTGGGACGTGTGTTAAAGCTCGGGTGGAAGAGATCTTGTCGCACCTTCGTGGAAAAGAAGATTGGTGGAACTTTCAATTGGTATCAGAGCAAGGTCACTACGTGACTCCTTTAACAGGGAGAGTGAGATCATATCTACCAACAATGGCCGAAATTGATGAAGACCAACTTGCGCAACTCATGTTGCAACGTCATTCTGGAGTATGTGAAGCAAGCAAGCTGGATCTGGAGTCAATGTTAAATTGAAGAGGACGCTGTTTTGAGAGAATTTGTGTGGCTGCCAAGAATCCGAGAATCAACCAAAAATAGGGATAATAATGTAGATCCTCCAATCCATATTCAATTCATTGTCATCCCTATTATACACCCCATCAATCTTTACGGGGTGCAATGACAGATAGATTGGAACGATGTTTACAAAACAAATCACTAGAAAGACTTTTCGTAAAAATATCAGCAACCTGCAACTGTGTCAGAATGTGACGAACACAAAGACCTCCATGAGACACCATTTCACGAACAAAGTGATAATCAACATCAATGTGCTTGCTACGATCATGCTGAACCGGGTTCGCAGTAAGGTAGGTCGTAGAAACATTACCACAGTAGAGAGTGACAGGAAGACGAAGAAAACATCCAAGATCGGCTAGAAGCTGACGAAGCCAAATAGTTTCAGCAGCAGTGTAGGCGACCGCGCGATATTCGGCCTCTGTGGAGGATTTCGACACCGTTGGTTGCTTCTTAGAGCGCCAGGATATCAAATTCTTCCCAAGAAAGACGACATAGCCAGTGGTAGAACGATGACTATCAAGACAGCCAGCCCAGTCTGCATCAGAATAAGCGACCACCACCGCAGGAGAACAAGCCGAATGGAGAAAAATACCAAACTCCAGGGTACCCTGCAAATACCTAAAAATTCTCTTCACAACATGGAGGTGAGTAGTACGAGGAGCATGCATAAACTGAGAAACCATATTAACAGCATAAGCAATATCCGGACGAGTCATAGTCAAATATTGCAAAGCACCAACCATACTACGATACTCAAAGGGATCAGCAAAAGGTCACCATCTAAAGAAGACAACGTAACCCTAGAAAGACAAGGCGTGCGAACAAGCTTAACAGTATGAAGATGGAACTTTTTAAGCAAATCAGAAACATACTTTTGTTGAGACAAAAATAAACCCTGTGGAGTACGAGACACCTGCAAACCTAGAAAATAATGTAGATCCCCTAAATCCTTCATGTCAAACTGTGAAGACAAAATAGATATAAATTTGTGAACTAGAACAGAGCTACTACCAGTGAGAATGATATCATCCACATAAAGAAGCAAAATGAGCATATGACCTTGATATTTTAAAACAAACATAGAAGTGTCACAAACTCACAATTGCTACATTTAAAACCAATGGACAGTAAAAAAATTGCTAAATCTAGAAAACCAAGCTCTAGGAGCTTGTTTCAAACCATAAATGGACTTACGAAGACGACAAATATAATGTGGTTTGGAAGGATGAGTAAAACCTGGAGGCTGACGCATATAAACTTCCTCATGCAAAAAACTCATGCAAAAAATCATTTTTAACATCTATTGTCTCAAAAGAATAAAGGATAAGGAGCATGATAATGAACTGTCTCAAAAGGCAACCTATGAACTTTTCCAAGTTTGCAACATACACAATCGTCATGAAATTTAGAAGAACATGAAATTTTGTTATTTGAAATCAAATTCCCTATCACTCGAGAAGAGGTATGTCCTAGACGAGCATGCCAAATATCTCCAGACTCCTTAGTGGCTAGAAAAGCAGGTACAATTGACTGAGGTTTGATGAAAGTTGGTTGGATAGGTTAGACACCATTCTTACTAGATCCCTGAAGTAGCACCTCCCCCGAGGCTTTGTCCTTAACCCAAACAGAAGCATCATCAAAACTCACAGTACAAGCATTTTCCTTTTAAAACATTTAAAAATAATTTATATGATCAATTGTTAAAATGTTAAGTAACGTTTTATTTTCTATTCTACCTTGATGTTTACTATGGTTACTCTTGCTTCATATTAAACTTTAAACTATAATTTAATAAATTTTTAGCTTAAATTAAATTTGTAATAAAAACATTATATAGGGTAAAAATAATAATAAGTGATTAAGTACACCGTGCAAGGTGGAGTCCAGCTAGTAAAGGGAAAATTGATTAAGATGAGTTCTTATTTTTCTTTTTTTCGTTTATTGCTTTGACCACTTCAAAAGGACATACCGACATGCCCAAATTTGATCTTAAACACTTGAAAATTATGATTAACTATGAAAGTAAAACTTATGAAAACATTCTTCAAAAAAAATAAATAACTTATGAAAACATACAATATTTTGTAAATAAGGATCCAAATATATAATCAATTTGGACTAAGAAATTTTGAATATGTTACTACTTTGAATGTGATTTTAGTGATTGTTTTGTCATACTTGTTTTCATCTCAAAAATGGACTTGATCAATTGAGATAAACTACATCATCTCAAAAATTGTTTTTTTAATAATATTTTGTAAATAAGGATCAAGACTTGTACAAATACAAGAACTCTCCACTCTTTGTATTTTATTTTAATTTTTAAATCTTTTATTTAAAAGATCTTTTATTTGTACATTACTTGTATTTGTACAAGACTTCTTCACTCTTATTTCAATTTCTAAATCTTTAATTTTAAAAAAAACTTTGTACAAGACTTCTTCACTCTTTGTATTTTATTTTATTTTAAAATATTTTATTTAGAATAATATATTAGTATGTATATAATTATTTTATCCTAATATTGATTGCTTGTGTAAGATATTTATTACTATGTAGTAATATTGTCCCTATTAAATATTTGTTTCAAAAGTATTATTATGATTATTTGTATCCACCAAATGACTATGTGAATCTAAAACTATTTAAATACCAATAAATACACACAGAAAATTTCTTGTACCTAACGACTTTATATTTTCTATGATATTTGATTAAATATTAAAGGAGTCATTTATAAAATTAATTTTAAAATTTTAAAAAATAACCGGAAAGAATAAAGAAATGAAAAGAAGTACGCATATATAGCATTGGACTACCGGCTTGGTAGTGTACTTGTACAAATACACCGGTACCGGTAATGTATTTACCCGATTTAAAGAGTTTTTTAACATTTTAATGCACGATAAATTGATATATTTTCAGGTAAATGAATTTATAACGTTAAAAAAACATTTTATCCAAAAATTAGTTAAATAATTTATACCAGGATATAATTTGGATTACTATTTTCATAATTAAAAATATTTAGTTTAGGACTAAAGTGATACACTAAGATATGAGTATAGTTAAAGTCACATGAGGGTATTAAAGTAAATTTACTGTTTAAATATCCTAAATTTAAACCCCTAAAATTAGACAGTTACTACAAGAATCGATCCACGCGCCAAGTCATCGAAAACCAAATAAGGAAAGTCACCGATTGCGACGGCGTATCCACTGTTGTCAATTGATGCTCTTCCCTAATACAATCTATACAACAAATATCTTCTATCCTCCGACCTCCATCTTGATCTTGATCTTCTTTCTGTGCAATAATTTTGCAGAAAACCGATAATATTTGTAATGAGTATCTATTGTTTCTTTTGCGGATGCGTGGACCAGGCCAGCGTCGGCGTGGTGGAAAAGTGGGGGCGTTTTCTGAGAGTGGCGGAACCAGGTCTCAACTTCTTCAACCCCTTCGCCGGCGAATGCATCGCGGGAGTCCTCTCCACCAGGATCAAATCTCTCGATGTCAAAATCGAGACCAAAACTAAGGTTACTTATGTTTTCTGTGCGTTATTTTATAATGCTTCGAAATCGCGAATGATGAATCTGAGATTGTTTTTTGCTGTTTTTCACTTGCAAATTGCAATCGTTCATTAGGTATATTCACTTCACGGATCGATTTAGCTTTGTTCTCAAATAGCTCTATGATGATTAGTGGAAACAGGAAATATTCCATTTTTAGCTCTAATTGTTTCTCATGAGATGGCATATTTAGAATTTAAGCATGATAGAATTCGTTTTTTTTTTTTAATTTGATGAAAGCATCTGAAGATGAAGTAGTGTCCTACTCTGGAATTCCTACTGATCAAAGCCTTTTTCATTTGAACAGGACAATGTCTTTGTGCAACTGTATTGCTCGATTCAGTATCGCGTGATCAAACAACGTGCTGATGATGCTTTCTACGAGCTGCAAAATCCGGAGGAGCAGATTAAGTCATACGTATTTGATGGTAACCTCTTGATTCCATAGAATTTCACATTTGAATGGTGATATATATTTATCCTCCCGCTGCTCTTTGCTCCTTTCTGTTATGCAGTTGTCCGTGCTCATGTTCCCAAAATGAATTTGGATGAGCTCTTTGAGCAGAAGGGTGATGTGGCTAAGGCTGTCACGGAAGAACTGGAGAAGGTAAAGTACTTATGAGTTAGCAATTCTTGGGATGTTTATAGGTTGATTGTGCAATAATGCATATGTTCCTGGAATCTCTATATATTGAGTATCTTGGTCATGAATGTTTCCTTATTGTTATGTTGCACTCATATGTGAATGTGAACATACATTTGCGATATGCATGTTAGATATTTTGTTAGTTTTCAAAGCTTGCTAAAATAGTTGAAATAATTTGGAGAAGAATATGAATGTCCTTATCTCTGCTGAGTCTTACCTACATAGTGTAGATAAAGTGTAGTAGTTTGATTTGATTGGGGCACTGGCTCAGTCCTGTCTTGTGGTAATGCTATTCTTAGCTTTTGTAGTTGTTGTTTGTCACAATATTCAATTTCAGTCATTAACCAAGGTGGTAATTCTTTTTTTAAAATGATTTTAATTGTTCTGAAGATATAATTTTTTTTATATACTGGTTCGAGGAGATGTTTTTGAATATTCCATGTAATTATCTTTTCTGGACTTGTATTATACTCGTATTTCACATTCAAACTTCCATTAGTTCCATATGCTGAAATCGTGTCTGTATTAGAATATGGAACCTAGAAGTTGTTTTTTGGACGAGCATCTTGTTCGATATGCCTACTGATGTACTGATATGTGTATCTTGCTCAGGTGATGATCACCTATGGCTACAATATAGAACAGATACTGATGGTGGACATTGTTCCTGATGCCTCAGTGCGCAAGGCTATGAATGAAATAAATGCAGGTAAACATACATCGTAAAATAGTCTTCTTTTTTATTGTAATTGTATAAGGTGTTGATTTATGAATTCAATTTCCATTGATCATATGTCTAGCCGTCTTTACATGCTCCCGGACTTTTTTATTTTTCATTTCTGAAAGTCTTTTAGTGCGTTTCTTTTTGAGGATGCATACATGCATATGCTTTATTGGGCATTCCCTTAAATCAGTTGCATTTTATGATATTCTCTGCAGGCTTCTGGAAACTAACATTTACTTTCAAATTCTTTGTAACAGCTCAAAGGATGCAGCTTGCTAGTGTGTACAAGGGAGAATCCGAAAAGATCCTTCTGGTCAAAAGGGCCGAGGCTGAAGCCGAATCAAAGTATCTAGGTGGAGTTGGGGTTGCAAGGCAGAGACAGGCTATTACAGATGGTCTGAGAGAGAACATCCTGAATTTCTCAGACAAGGTTGTCGGAACTTCAGCTAAGGAGGTGATGGATCTTATCCTGATCACTCAGTACTTCGATACAATCAAAGACCTCGGGAATTCATCAAAGAATACCACAGTCTTCATTCCCCATGGACCTGGTCATGTTCGCGATATTAGTGGCCAGATCCGCAGTGGAATGATGGAGGCGTCCTCTGCACACATTTCAGCTGATTAATTTACTGGTTATCTCAGCGTGTTTGAGAAACAGTTATAGTATATAAAGGAGTGCACGGAAATTCTATACTACTTGTTGGTTATTCAGAATTTTGTGATTTGATTTCTTCTTCTTATGTTGTTGGATATTGTACATAATCTTTACTTCTGGGAAAGCTCATTCCTGATCTTTTTGATCGGAACACTTCTTGGTGAAAGGTTATATATTTGAACGTTTTTTGTGATGCAATTTTGCCCTTTACAAGGTAAATTTATGGTTTTAATATATAACCAGGTTTAACTGATAACTTGTTTTTCTAATCAAATTCTATTCCACTCTTGAAACATAAAAATGAACTTCATCAGAAATAATTCTCTAAACTGAAGAATTCATTTGTTTACGTTCTCGAGTTTTACAGCCAAAAGGTTAAAAACAGAAACGAAATATTAATCATAGTCGGCACAGTAAACGCACGTAGAGAAAAACTTTAAAATGAGAACATAATGATACCGTATATTCTCTTGTAATTATTGGGTATCAGAACAGAACAAAAACATAACAGGGAGTTGCAAATTATTTTTCACGGGCGACGGGAATAAAATCATTACTATCTTTGCATATGTAAACATTATGAGAAAGAGGTCAGATTAAACGCTCCATACTCATTTCATACTGTTCAAAACTGGAAAATTCAACCGAGTTGGGATACTCATATGCAACAGTTTTCTACCAAATTATGTTAGCATACTTTTGAAAAATTAGTACAATGGCCCTGTTTACCAGAGCTTATCTGTAGATCAGTTCAGTTCAATTCAATTCAGTTCAGTTCAATTCAGTTCAGTTCAGTTCAGTGAAATGTAATTTGATGAAATTCAGGTTAATTCAGTCATGCTGATTCCATTTTTCAATACATCAATTTTACTTCAGTTCAGTTCAGTTCAGTTCAATTCAGTTCAGTTCAGTTCAGTTCAGTTCAGTACCATCAAGAAATAAGCTCTAGTAAACAGGGCCAATATCCAAGCTAATTTATACTTTTAAAAGTAGCATCAGTTCTTCAAGCTAATTTATACTCAACTATAATAAAATCTAGTGATATCATACCTGATGAACTAAGGTTATGTGGTTGGTTTGACTAGTTGATTATAAGGTGGTTTCCGCTAACAAACTAAAAGTATCACATTAGTATTTGATAGAGTTATGGCTCAATTTTAACATGTAAAACAAATTGGTTTCATGACAAATGGTTAAAATGTAATTATCATTTGTTCAATTTTATAAGTTCAATTTTAAATTTTATACAAAACATAATAAAAAATAATGAAAATTTTAAAAGTAGTCCAAAAAGCGACTTACAATAGATTTTTTGTTCTAATTGATTGTTAAACATAACATGTTTTTCATATTGTTTGATTGGAAAGTTACGAAAATTTAAGTAAAAATATTAGAAAGAACATGCATTTGATTGGGCACCTTAACCATACATTTATACACCAACTTAAGTTAAAAGAGAGATATTGCTACGAATAATTCAAAGAAATTGAAATAGCTAAAACACAGATTAAATTTGGATTTTCAGCCTTGGTCCCCTATTTGCACACTCTTTCATTAATGATAGATTAACGTAACAACAGCAAAAATATAATGACTCTCAAACTAAATTGAATGATAACATTCATTCATTTCACCACCTTTCTGATAATTACAATCATTCTTCGAACGTTTTGCTTCCTGCATTTGGTCCATAATTTTCTCTTTCGTACTGCTAAAGTTTACGCACATTTCTTTCCAGATAAAGCAATGTTTCTCCATGGCAACTCAGCAAGCAAGGCCAATAAGTCTAAATGCTCCACCTAAATGCATTAGTTTAGACTAGTCTTTTTCTAAAATTCTCAAAAAAATTACAGTCTCGAGAGCAATAGCCCGGTCCAGTTGTATGATTTCCAGTAGTTACGGGGTTAAATTCAAAATAATGAAGCATGTAAAGCTGGAGCAAAAAAGGGTAAAGGTAATTATGAAGGGAACATGCTAAGTTGGGAGATACCACTACAGGCAGGGGTTGATTTGTACTGCTAATCACCTTTATCCATCTACTCCACCTGTTTTCCCATAATATATACGACCCAGAAAATATAAAGTTTTTACTGGTTGGTGAGTAGTCACCATTTGTTTAACCTCATTCCCATTGTGAGCTTCTATTCAAGATTAACCATGGTTAGCAACAAGACAAGACATACAAGGGTAAACATAATGTTGTTGTAGTAGTAGTAATCTTTTAAACAAAAAGGAGGGAAAATATCTTAACTTAGAGCAAGAATTATGAAACTAAAGATGAATTTCGAGCTCACACTATTATAAGGGTGTTGCTCCATGCAAGACCAGTTTACTCATTGCATGACCAAATTAGAGTAGAATTGACTATAGTGCCCTGATATGGTCAAATATTGGTCATGCGAGAGCAAATGAGTCATGCATGGAGCAAACACTCTAGTATAATCGTAATGTTAATGTTATTAGACTTGAATCACGGGAGATAGTGTTATTAGATTTTACTCAGTGTGTGATCATTTCAATGAACAAGTTAGTAACATTTATCTCAATAATTGTCAATTAGGGTAAAAAAACTTAGTGTAGATGGATATTAATGGATTTTAGCAAGACAGAAGGTACAGTGTGTGGTGGTGACAATAATGGAAAAGAAAGAATGGGGTATGACTTTGGGGAAAAAATACAATCAAAGGTGTGGTAAAGGAAATGATTGAATACCAAAAGAAGAGCATATAACTTTTTTACTCTATAATTGAGGTACCCCATTATGACACTACTAATTCCACAGCCCATTTGGTGGTGTTGTCCTACATTCAGTATTCATCACCTCCCTTTTTTGCACCATTCCTTGTACTATCCTCACTGTTCCTAATAAAGCTTTCATCAAAACCGTGATTATTATCATTTCATCATAAATCACAGTGAAAAAAACAACTTTTTCACCCCACACATTCACCACCTAAAACAGCAAGAACATTAAATGTCTGTTATATGGTAAAACTGGTCTAATTCTAAACAATCACATGTTCAGATGTTAACAGCATGAACTCATAGTTATTACTTATTAGTATGCTGATATCGCTTCGATTTTTCAATAACACTTTCAAACTACTTGACGTACTCCACTAGCTAGCACCATTATATAAATTTATGTGTTATTACCTCGAAAAGTTTGGATATGCAAGGGTCAATAGTAAGAAATCACTGCTGCTGACTAGAGTTAGTGGTAAGAGAGTCAAAGATTTACCAACACAGAATCTGTGAATCAAATCAAGTTTGTTACATAATCCCTTTCGATTTACACTGACATTTAGGTGGCTGAAAAAGAAACAGTGACAAATCCTTTGCTCAGTTTCCTAAACTTCTTAACAATCATGAGTCCATGACACACAGTCACACACTAACTACTAACCTAATGCTATTGAGAAATCGCCTTTTCAGCGTTTTTGGTGGAAACTGGAAAGTCATGTTTCCAAAATTCATCTTTATGATGTTTCAAAGACAAGTTACCATAATGATAAAAATCTCATGCCATAAAGAGCCAGTTGATATTCTTCAGACAAGAAGGTACCAGAACAAAGTTAGTTTGACAAGAAAGAATACCTTATAAGCCTGGCCTGGAGCTTTACCTCAATCTGTCTGAAAATGCATCTTTTTTCTTTGCCATATGGACAGCTCCATCAATCTAACTGTGGTTAGGCATTACAAAGCACAAGTATTGGAACCTCACACACACCAAAATTCAACAGTTGATGTCTAATTAGAAACTTTTTTACAAACAACCTAAGTCAGGAGTCAGAAACATCAGAACATACAAATTTTTGATTGTCAACAAATCAGATGCAGGCTTAAGTAAAAGTACAAGATATACAAGAAATGTATATTGAAAAAACTCTATGAAAGTCAATAACAGAATTCTGATGAAAATATGAAAAGTCCATGTCATTGCAGAAACCTAGGAAATTCACAAAAGAGCTTCAGAAAATCATGATCATTTTTTCTCAATCAGCCAGATTGTCGTTGTGTAACTGTGATACATGAATTGCTGAATGCTGGAATTAACAGAAGAGTACTAATATGCGCCAAATAATCAATAGAAAGCTCAATGAGCAGCATAAACTAGCATCATACCACAAAGTTTAATGTATGCAAGTACAACCTTAAGAAGTCATAAGAAACAAGCCACTTTATTGCCATTTGAACAAAATCGTTCTCTGAAACCATACTACAACCAGTTCATGCTCATTTGTTTACTAGTTATTGACCTAATGGAACGGATGATAGCTTCATAACTAACAACAGCAGCAGTAGCAGCAACAAATTTAGCTTTCTACACAAAAGAAGATCCCTGCCTCAAATCGAGTGGAGGTTAAGAAATAATGTCAGTGAGCCATTTCTAAAAATACAAATATGCTAATTCCCTCCTCCCCTCGCAACCGTATCACCAAAACCTGATATCGGAAGTTACAAATCACAGAAAAGAGAAGTGAAAACAGCTAATAATTCCTAAAAATCAGGATTCTAAACAAGTCAAGAGATAAAAAGGCATAGTTACTCATTACACTGAGTTTGCATCCGCAAAGACATCGTTCAGCATGTCATCTGCACTATTCACCCCACCAAACAAGTCTGCATCTTTCTCCTCAGTGCTGGAAAATTCACGCCTTTCAAGCTTTGCATGAGCAGCAATGTAGATCATCTTCTGAGCCTTGTCCAAGCACACCTTGGGATGGCCTTGCTCACAAATCCATCTCATTATTGACCACTTGTGCTTAAATCCACACGAAGTAGCATGAAGGAAGAGAAGCCTAACAGCGACTCTTCCCAATGCCCTAAAATCCTTCAGACAAGTCTCCCACACAATCCTACTGCTCTGAGGATTGGCAATCTTCAATTTTCCGGTCACTGGGTCCCGCTGCTTCACCTGGACAGCTTGTGCGTACAGCGGGTCCAGACCTTCTGATCGCCATTTCATGAGCTCCATCAGTGCAATGTGAGCTTCCTCACGGGATACTAACCGCGTAATGAGTGTATCCACATCTTTTTCCTGCTCAGGAGTCAAGCATTTGAACGGTGGAAGATACTTTCCGCTAGCATCTCTCATTAAGTACAAAGGATCGAGAACGAATGCAGCTGACCATGCTGGATGGTAGTTTTTCTTGAATCGTCTTTCAACTATCTTCTCAACTGGTCCTTGAAGAATGCTGTACTTTCCACACCAATCCTTCAACTTCGTGCGTAATTCTTCCCAAAGAGGAAGACATTGCCCTACTAAAGGCCTCTCAGCCTCAACTTCATCAGCCATTGACTTAATGAGCTTCACAAGAGCATGAACGGCTTCAAGCTCGCCCCAAAACCCGCTGTCCTGAACCATACCAGCAATGTCCCTGGCAGCCAAGTCCTCCATGCAGAGAGCCTTAAAAGAATCATCCAATACAACCCAATGCAGAACCCGAGCATACCTTAACCTCAGTATATCCTCAATCATTAGCACGACCAAACTAGAATTTTTGGAGAAATCAGTCTTAGGACAGGGAGCTCTGATCAGACCGGAAAGCTCGGGTTCTTGCAACCTAAATTTATGGAAACTACTCCTAATCTGAGGCTTGCTGTTAAAAAAGTTTGCAATCTTCAAGCAATTATCAATCACAGATTGGAAAACAGAAAGCTCTCTAATAAAATCCTTAAGTAAGCTACTAATACCCTGATGCTGGCATGATAAGTTTACCATCCAATGGTTCTGAGCCTCCAAATTCCTCAGCGCTTTCGCTTTATACTTGTCTGCAACTATCCCCGCGCACCGCTGAACGGCATTGCCGGAAATCCCCCTCGTCGCCTCCCACAAAACCTCCTCGGCGTACTGAGATGGCACAGAGCCGGCAATGGTGGCCACCTTCTGAAAGACACTGCTCCCATTGGGAAGATTGACCAGGAAATTGACCACGCTCTCTTCTCCACACCTGCAATTATTCCCCTTCCATCCATCAGAACCGACCTGGAAAAACACAGCATCCCTAATCTTGGCCTCCACCTTGGCCCTCACTTCTTCGAACCTCGAGTCGAGCCGGGCCCCAGAAACCTCCCTTCTAGAAATCGAAGGCAGTCCAACCTGGCTCAGAAAAGCCTTGAAGTTGGGATTCTCCAGGCTCGAAATCGATACATTCCCGCATGATTCATAGAACCATTCAGATAGCAAATTAAACGCAGAATCCACCTGATCCCTGCTTAAAGCCGGGCCGGGCGAAGTTTTCGAGCTTTTCAGCTTCTTCACACTGTCCTCCAGCATTGCCAGTGCACCTAAGTCTTCCTTCCCGCCGGAAAGCACCAATTGCGTCGAAGAAGAAGACTGAGCCACGTGGACCTGGGGAGGGTAGCTTACTTCATTAACCGGCCTCGGTGAGTCAAACATGCCGAACTGGTAGGAAGAGCTCGAGGGCTGGTCGGAGCTCCGTTTGCGGTGATTCTGGGAAGAAGGAGAAGCTAGTGGGGGCAACTGCGAAATGGGGGTGGCAGCGGCGGCGGAGCTGAAGTTGGGGCACGTGCCCCTCTTAAGATGCTCCGACGCCGTCCGGGAAGGATTGGACGCCGAGAAATAAGCGTCGCACCGGTTGCACTTGAGCTTCACCGCCTTGGGCAGATTGTTTTCCGGGTTTCTTACAAGAACCGGCTCCAGATGGGCCCAGTACCACGCACCTTTCCCCTTCACCGCCTTCGTACGGACGGCGGCGAGCGCCTCGTACCGCTTGTTGACCGCCTTCGCCGCCAAGTCCTCGCTGCTCAGAACAATCGCAAGCTCGTTATTAGCGTTCGCCGTCGACATTTCGAGAGGCGGCAAACGGTAGGGAAAAAAAACGTCGGCAGTTCAAACAAGATAGCTGATTTGACTCAATGTCGAACGTTATTTTTGTGTCGGTTCGAGGTAGCTGAAGAACAGGTGAGTATTTGGTTTGGGTTCAAAAACAAAAACAACCATCTTCGCCAAAGATCAGCAGAGATTCAACAACATTTTTTCTGAGGGAATTTGTGACAGTGCAGAAGGAGTGAAGACCGAGGTGGATAATGAAGAAGAAGGGAAGTCTTTGTTTTTACTTTCGTTGTTGTCGTTGTGGACTTGTAAGAATAAGAGCCGAGAAAGAAAGAGAAGCAGTGGGCGAGTGTCGCCCACGTGAGAACCGGCGCGCGTGTGCAGAATCTGCAACCAATGGAGTTCCGAGATTGTCAACAGGGGCGAAGGACGTGGGGCCCATGGGAGAATAGCCCAAAATTACATTGACTCTCGTTTAGTGTGGTCAACACTGGTGACTCTGCCGCTGTTGCTGCAGCGCACTCTCTCTTCTCCCAATTTTGGCACGAGGACGAAAAAAGAAACCTTATTATTTATAGAAACTGCCCCCGAATTTACTCGTATTTTCGTAATTGAGGCAAAGATTTGTACTAATGGTGTATTAATTATGATTTTGTTTATTTGCTTAATTTGATGACATCAGTTGCTAATCATTCTCACCTTACACATTTTGATTTTTAGGGGATGTGAGGCTCCCACCAGGGCAAAGCCACCCACATAATAAAGTGAAAATACAAAAGACCTTTCAATACCAACCCCCACATTTACTAGTATCTCCCTTTCTTTTAAATAGCAATAATTTATTATTATTTTTTTTATTCATTTTGTCAGATACTACCGTACCATTATTTGAACCATTTGTCGACTAGTAATTTCTCCGTTTGACCACTTTGTTTCAAATTTTTGGGTAAAAGATAAATAAGGGACGAAATATCAGTAGGGGAAGAAAAATAGAGTTCAGTCAAATTTGTACTACCATCATCCTTCCATTCTGGTTTAAATTACACCGTAATATTTGATAATATTTAGAAAATTAGTATACAAGAAATATTATGACCAATCGACCACGTTAGAAATATTATTATTGGGGAATCTTGATAAGAATTTATGTTTTGTTCATCATGTTTGATGCCCGAACATAATGAGCAAAGTATGAGTTCTTACAAAGTAATAATGAGTTATCTAAAAACAGGTAGAAAATGACTAGTATTATATTTTGTTACATTTGTTCTAATTCCTATAGGAAGACTGCGATGTTTCAATTTTAAAATATGCAATAAAATGAAGGGTCGGTCTAATTTAACTGTCATTTTACCTGAAAATTTGAACATTAGGAACACAATTACTGTAGCCATTTAGCTAAACATGGCTCCCTTTAGCTTACCGTTGCCATGCACCGTCCGTCATAATTTCACTTGGTGGTTTGAGCCTTGGGGATTTCAAACTTTTACAACTCCATAAGCAAAACATACTTTGGTCCTTCCAATGTTTCAGAATAGCATTAAAATCGACAGTTTTGTTTGGAAACATCATCGAGATACTTGTATATATACTGCTTCCAACGGTCAAATGTTTAGCTAACTGTAATACCTCAATTTCTTTATACCTGAAAATAAAAAGTATAAAATAATACAAAGTCTTGGGTGAGACCGTCCTACCATAAGCTTATGGTAGGACGAATGATAGTTCATGTGTTTAATAGATTTGTTCATGTGTTTCACAGTTTTATTCATGTGTTTCACAGTTTTGTTTGTTATAAGCTGGGTTCATGTGTTTGATAGATTTGTTCTTGTGTTTCACAATTTTATTTGTTATAATCTGTAACAATATGTAAATGAACTAACAAAGCTGTGAAACACATGAACAAATCTATTAAACACATGAACTATCATTCGTCCTACCATAAGCTTATGGTAGGACAGTCTCACCCAAGACCTTCTCATAAAATAAAACATAGTATTCATGAGTAAGAGTATACTGTATACTTGGTGTTTTGCGTGCACATATAAAAATAATGTAATTTATCTATATGCTGTTGAATTACAGCACGAGCTCTCTAAATACTTATAATCTACCCATTTTTTCAGTGGCATGAATAATTAAAAAGAGATTCACAACTGGCAAGCACTGAACGAATCTGCTTAGGATACTCATTTTACAATAAGGACAAGGATTATTACTAGTAACAATATTCACTAAGAATAAGCATGTGGTAGATATTTGCTCATCAAACTTTAAACCAAGAACTGTACTGTATCTATATACAGTAACAACAGGACAAGGAAGGAAAAATGGTCATTAGTTTAGACTGTTTCGTGTACGTGCTTATCTTTAATTAATTTCACAGGTGACCGCTAAAGTAAAACTCTTTTTTTTTTGATACATTAAAGTAGTGACTTATACTCCTATATATACAGTAAGTAGCATTATGACTAATTAATTAGATCACATGTATTGGTCATTGCAGGATTCAAGTTCAATTGTAAAAGAATATCAATAGCAATTTGTTCTGAAATACTCCCTCCGTCTCAGCCAAAACTTCTTACTTTCATTCTTTCCTTTTTTGCAAAAAAAAATAACTACAAAAAAACAAATATACCCTTAATGAATTCTTACAAACAACCATAACCATAAGTGATATTCCATTTATACCCCTTACAACTCTACTTATAAAATATAAAATGCATTTTTCTTATAATTCGAGCCGAAATCAACTAAAAAGTTTTGGTTGGAACGGAGGGAGTATGACTTAGTAAAGTTCAGCTTTGTTTATATACATGTTATATTTTTTATAAATAACTTTTAATTCAATTCAGATCGGTAATTCATATAGGCAGAAGAAAACATGCTATGAATAAAGTGATACTACTTATGTACAATTTTAGTAAGAGAAAGTCAACCAACTGGCCTAGCCCCGTCCAGGGGAGGTCTGGAGTTTGAAACTCCTCAGAGGCAACATTTCACGCAATTCTCCCAGATCCCCTGGGTCAAGTCTCCAGTCGTACTCAACTCAAGAGTCGGAGCTACATCGATGGTGTCAAGAGCAGAGGAGCATCGACGGTGTAAGTGGGATCTTCACTCCACTCTAAGCATCATGGTGAGGACCCCCGCCACTCGACATACGGGATCCGTAGAGTATAGTAGGTTAGTGTAGGATTAGATTAGAGTAGAGTAGGATTCTTGTATCAGATTCAGTCGTTGTAGTGTTCCCTTCAAAAAAAGAGTAAGAGAAAGTCTACTATGAATCATACTCATGGTAAAATCACTGAATCTTGTTTGGTATTATAATGAGGTTGTCTCACATCCAAAAATGAATCTCATCATATTATCGAGTAATATAAATCTATTACCTCGTGAGTTTACCTCATACAAGTATTTGTGTTTTAGTAAATGTATAATTTGTCCTTCATAATTAAGAATGTGAAGAATCACTCACTCACCATAATCAGAACTATTATAGAGTCCGTCACTCGTGAGTATTTGAATTTGAGAGGCTTGATTAATTGTGTTGGTGTTGCAAACACCTTATATGTTTTTTTTTTTTGAAAAACCTTATATGCTTTTGTTTGTTGTAGTTTCTTGAATCTCAAGCTTTATTACTCATCAAATCAGTTTTCATTTTGGCAATCCGGATCCTCTACGCAAAGATTTTGCGTAATTTCTACGCCAAAACGACGTATAATTTATGTTTTTGCCGTAAACACACTTATTCAGACATGTTTTGCCAACTTTTACCAGTAAACACACTTTTGTTTTACCAACTCCAAATTTAATCATTTTTCTTATTTACATTTAACCCGATTAATATTTTACGATAAAGTTATTTTTATCACGCATCTCTTTTGTTTTACCTTTTCTAGGAGGAAATTCTTATCCACACTTTTGCAATTCCTCCTTTCAATTCTAATGTCAAAACTACTCCTTCCAAACAAAATAGGTAACCATCTTCACACAAAAATACGGAGAATGATAACGAAATTAATAAATATTCTCCAACATAATAAATAAAATACATTAAAATACATTAAAAAATTTGTTTGATAAATTTGTTTATGAGAGTACGCAAAGTTACAACCAGCACATCCCCTCCCTCACCTTAAGATCAACCTTCTAAATTTTAGACTTACAAAACATTATATTCTCACATGGAATCAAACATCTATACTTTATATGAGTTTGACCTTGAGTTGTATACTGATTCTCCATGTGATTCAACATCGAATTTGTACTAGAACCCGCACCAGATGTTTGTTGTGCCTGTTAATAAATCAAAATTAAAATTTAATAATTCAACATTATTTTAAATTAAGGAAAATCCTAAAAACAATTTGGAGTACGTACCATTAATAAATTAGTCAATCTAGCTGCTGCTAATGAATTTCCTACCAAATTCGAATAATTTGGTAAGCTAGCCACCAATCCAGTTGGATAATTTGAAGCCATTCACCATCCCTACGTTAGTTAAAAATAAAAGTAATGATTATACCAATATGTTTGATTATATATATTATTCATTTAGGTTAAAATACCTGATTTTGAGATAATGTTTGGGATGAACGTCCATGACTTGGATATGAGTTCAACATCTATTATCATTACAGAAAACAAAATATTAGATGAAATAAATAGAATGATAGGATTAAGATGCCATGTTTATATAGAATTACCCGAACTCCAAAATCAGGATGGAAGCAATCTTGAAAATGGGATGATTCTAAGAAAAGCAATTTTTGTGATGGTTATGCAAGGATGGAAGGATGAAGATTGAATAGAGAGAAACCCAAACGTTAGAAATAAAAGAAAATCATAATCCCTAAAGGGAACTTGAAAAGTTATTCGCTTCAAAAAGTGTGTGGAATAAACGACGTCGTATTTGCTCAAAATATGTAATTTAGGTAATGAATAAGGATGATTAAAAGTTGTCCGACAATCAGAGCAAACATGTATTTTGGTATATTTGATGTCCGTAATTAACTAATTATTAACTAATTAAGGACACAAAATATTTTAAACTACAACATAGCATGTATTTTGAGTATGTGATAAATATTTGAAATCACTAATTACTTGATTCATAACACAAAATTCAAGGATCTTCACCCAAGAAGGTTAGAATACATGATCATCGAGAGTCATGATCACGGAGAGACATGATTGTTGACGACTCACTGGCTCCGGGCAATGACCGCACTTGCATCATCGATCAGGTTCTATGGCTCGCATTTTGGATCATCTGCTCATTCGTGGAAGTAGAGATGAGAGAATCAGAAGCCGGAATTTGCTGCTCAACATATGCTTTAACATATGCTTCAAAATCTCTGTGTACAGATGTGCAAATTAGTCATATATAATCCATTATTTTTCAGGTTTAAGCTCAAGCTTTTGCACATGTATTGTGGAGGATACTACGTTTATGCCATCTTTGCTGTGCTTTTCTGGGAAACAAGGCGTTATGATTTTATCGCCTCGGTTGCTCATCATCTAGCCACAACAATGTTGATTGTTGTGTCGTATATATTCAGGTAATTAATTAAGCACTTTTCTTTCTTCCTGAAATTCCAAAAACTTATACATGTTCGATTCATGATTCGAAGTCAGTTTGTGAGTGAATTGTGAATGACTGCAGGTGTGGTCGTGTCGGATCAGTTATCTTAGCCCTCCACAAAGGAAGTGATGTGTTTCTTGAAACTGCTAAGATATCAAAATATATTGGCCTTCAAAGCCTTGCAAACATTTTGTTCCCAGTGTTTGCGCTTTCTTTTTGGATTCTTCGGCTTTTTTACTATCCCTTTTGGATCCTTTGGAGCACTAGGTAAGTATAGGTGGTAAGAATTTTAATCAGCATTTTAGTTCAAAATTAACAGATAAGTTTGTTTGATGACAGCTACGAAAAACTTTACATAGTGGGTGAAGAAAGAAGTAGTGAGTATTACTTTGCAAATTTGCTGCTCTTCGGCTTGCTTGGCCTGATTGAATATTTACGGCTTGCTTGGCCTCAATTCAATATTCTCTTCTGAGACCCTGCGTGATAGTTTTTTGAGGAGCTCCTATTTTTCCCTTGTCGTATTTGATTTAGTATATTTATTTTAGGTATTTTGTTAAATTATGGTATAAATTATTTATGTATTTTCTTATGAATTTATGGTATTTAATATTGCATTCTTTTAATTAAGCATCAATTCAATATTCTCTTCTGAGAGCTTGCGTGATTAGTTTTTTGAGGAGCTCCTCTTTTTTCCTTTTAGATGTCAAAGAAATCTTTTTTGATGTATTCATAATATACATTTTCCATATTTATATTTTGCAACTTTATATATATATGTATTTGATCTCTAATACTCTTCAATCACAATTTTTTTCTTCTATCATGCCGTAAATTTGTGGAAGTTTGAGGTATGTCTGAAGATTTATATCATTTTATTTTATTTCTAATATTGTGAATTTGGTGATTGTCCATTGCTTGATTTCATGTGGAGAAGACTATAAACTCACAAAAATGAGTTTAAACATCATCTTTCAAAATCCGTAGGTAGAATTTTTTTCTCAATTATGCATAAATATTAAATTTTGATAATAGTGTATCAAAGTTTTTGATTATTATTTTGATGATTTTTGTGCTATCCTTTAATGATTAGAATTCAACATATCCCTGGTTTTTGTTAAGATTATAATATTGTTTTATTTTAAGTCATTTTGCTTAATGTGTACCTTTGTATACGTGAATAAACAAAGATTAGGAACTGCAAACTCCAATTCTTATGCGTTTATATTTATTTATAATGAGATGATTTCTTTTCATTTTTATTGTTTCTTGAGGTCAGAGAATTAGTTAGTTTTGATTTCGTTATAGATTGATCGGCATTCAATATTCATTAGTTGATATATTTATTTTATTCTTATCATTTTGTGCAATTTTGTGTTTTGTTTTTCTTGAATGTAAAGCATGTGATCAATTTTCAATCACCGCAATGAGTACATGTAGCATTTTAAACATCATATTTTTGTACATTTTTATTTGATTGGACGGGTAAATTTATCCAATTTGTTATATTTGTGTCTCTTTACCCACGATAATGATCATTATAATCGATTACTTGATACACTCATGATTCTTAAAATACTGAACATTATACTCAATTTAGGTGATTTAGTTGATTCCTTACTATATTTTAGAACAAGGAGAATATTACATATCTCAGGAAATAAAAAGAACAAGGGGATTTATATATTTTTAGATAGGTGAAATCAAGTATTTCCTATCCTTACCTTACCTTTTACAATATAATCTATTTTGTACCTTTTATTACAGTTTTGGCACATGTAACATAATTGATAGACATTATAATAATATTGTTTAAATCTTCTGGAAAATTGGGATTAAGGGCCGTGGAACATTAGAAATTAGTAATTAGGTTGTATGTTTTACATAATTTCTGAAAAAGGCAGTGAATATTAACTTATTTTTAATCAATATGATTATTAATACAAAAAGATAACAATACCCTTATTTTTATTTTTATTTTTAAATTCCTTATATTTAGTTATATTCAGTTTAGCTTTATTTATTTAGCTCCCATTTAAATAAAATTTATTTCTGATCAAATCATTTCAATTCAGTTCAAAAAAGTCAAATTCATATGAACTTGATGAAATTTTATTCAATTAAATACCAAGGAAGTGAACTAAATTGGATTTCAAAATTTGAAAAAATGATGGAGCTAAATTAAATTGAATTTAGGAAAATCCAAATTGAATTGAATTGACCTAAAAAAAAGTAAATGTAATTGAATTGAAGTGAACTGTATTGAATTTTCACCAAGATTTTGATTGCTTTTAGTGAAGCGGTACTAAATTAAACTAAAGAAAAGTGAACTTGAATCGAATTGAATGCGTCCCATTTTGAATGATCTGAATAAATTTATATTAAATTGAACTAAAGGAATTGGTTTGAATTCAACTAAATTTGAATGAATAAAAAATTTTGATGAAAATGAACTGAATTGCATACTACTAAAGTGAACTAAAATGAACCAAACTGAACTGAACTGAACCGAACCAAAACTACGTAAAATGACATAGGGCTAACTTGAACTAATTTCATTATAAATACATTTATTTAGAGTGAACTTATTGAAACTAAACTTAATTTAACTAAGCACAAATGATCTAAATAAAAATAATAGAAATAGGGGTATTAGTGTCTTTATATTAATAATCATATCAGTTAAAATTAAGTTAATTATTCACTGCCTTTTTAGAAATTATGGCCTCGTTTGGCATTCAGCTGTTAGCTGTTAGCTGTTAGCTGATTCCAGTAGCTGTTAGCTGTTAGCGGATTTAATTAGCTGTTTTGACTAGCGTTTTGACTAGCGGTTTGTATATGAGTGTTTGGTAAATAACAATTAGCTGTTAGCTGTTTTATTGTGTTAAATGACTAAAATAGACATTATTACAATTCATTATATATTTTTTTATTTTGTATCTGTTACTTGTTTTGAAGTATTGAAAAATATTTTTATTACTATATGTTTGTTTTTTTTATGTTATTTGAAAATTGAAAAATTATTCATTATTAATGTTTATACCTATATTTGTTTAAAATTTATTTTTAGATTAAACATGAATGTGTGGCCCCTTTAATTTTATTTATTTATGTGAGGTTTATTATTTTTTATACTCTTGCATAAAAAAAATATTTTTATTTATTGAGGTTTTTAAATAAATACAAAATTAATGTTTTGTACGGTTTACTTCGTACAAAAAGTCACGTAGATAAAAAATATTGAGGTTTTGATGAAATAAAGAAAAAGGAAATTATTGAGAAATAGGGATAAAAAAGATATTTTGTAATATTTTTTAATGAAGTTTTTTGTAAACGCTGCTCTTTTCAGCGTTTCAGAAACGAGAGGTTTCACCAAAACAGCTACGTAGAAAAAGTTATTCACCAAACACAGTAACTAGCTGTTTGACTAATCAACTATTTGACTAATCAACTATCCATATTTAGATGAAAAAGCTAAACGCTCTTCAAACCTCTCGTTACCAAACGGGACCTATGTGTATCTTACACCCCACTTTCCAATTTCTAATGTTCCCCTTAATCCCAATTTTCCCTCAATCTTTTATTAAATACTTCATTAAAATGTATTTAACCTATTAAAATACTTCATATTTTAAATGATATGCCTTTTTAAACTCTATTTAACCTACATCATATCATTATCTTCACATCTTTTATCTTTAGCCGCTAGCTAATATATATAGAATTCATAATATTTTTGCTAAAAATATATCAAATATTATTTTAAATTAGGCATGTGCTGATTATATTGTATAGTTAGACATTGTTAGTATGTTATATTAGTAAATTTGTACATATATGTTTTTGTAATTATAATAGTAAATTTGTTAATATAAAATTCTACTGATTGTTAAAACATATAATTTTGAAAAATACCTAAACCTCTCAAATAAGTTGACCTTATTTGAGACTTTGTGTTGGGATTTATTTTTTATTCAATTTTTTTGATTTAGTTCTTTTGAATATGAATATTTTGTCTATTTGACTTGGGAGGAATGGTTCATTATTACATTTAAAAGGGTTTTTAATTAATTTTTTAAATTTTGTTTCTTCAATAATATAAAACAAATACATGTATTATCATATTTTCAATATTTGGTTTGATTTCACCTAATATTTCATATTACTATGTTAGTACAAATACTACCCAATTGCTATATGCAGGACCGATTTTCTAATGCAGGACCAATTTTTTACCATAATACCCCCAAGTGTACCCTTGCATTTTGAGTGGATTTTTTTGTCTTCACAATAAAAGGGGCATTTTGGTAAAAAGCCGGTCCTGCATGAGAAAAATGGTCCTGCATATAGCAAACCCCAAATACTACAATCATTAAATTAAAATATTTAGATATTTAAAATATACCGCACAACGTGCGGGTGAGCCCAACTAGTTAGATTAGTAACAATTTACTGCAAAAAGGTAAACGGAAGGAGAAAAGTCAATTTAAAAAATAATTAAAAAGAAAAATTAAATTAATAATTATTTACTGCAAAAGGGTAAATTGCTTACGATTTTGCGCAGAATCTCTTGCATAGAGGACTCGGAGCGTTCATCTGGCATGTGGGATAGATTATAGCTAGTTTGGTGTAATGTTTAATGGTTGTTGAATTCGATTTGGAAATTATACCAAAATTTGCTCCTTTTCTTCAATGTTGCAGCAGACACGTTTGGTTTAAGTTTGCATGAGAAATAAAATTAAAGGTTTAACAAAGTGCATAATTGGAGAAAGAAAGGTTTAAGGAGCTCGGGAACTTTGATAAGAAATATTAGTACGTGATAAATTTTAGCCAAAAGGTTGGTGGAGTATATACTGTGGAATTTTCTGTAGATTTTTTTTATAAAACCCGTTAAGGACATTCTGGAAATCTAATTTTCTATAGATGCGGAGTATATGGAATTAATATATTATAGATTAGAAGATGTTTTTTTCTTCAATATAGACATTGTATTTCGGGAAAAAAACATTAAATAATACCTAATTGAATGTGAAAATACAATGAATTTTAAAACCTAGTTGAATGTCAAACTTTGAATTTCTTCATAAATACACCATATAAATTTATATAGGGAAAATTCCCAAAAGGGCGTAATAAGAATTAAAATTCCTACTAAGGGTGTAAAACTTTCATAATTCCTACTAAGGGTGTAAAACTTTCATAATTCCTATTAAGGGTGTGAATTTAATTTAATGGTTAAAATTATAATTAAGTTACAGTTCTACCCTTTAAATAAAAAACCACACTTCAATACATGTTCAATTTACTTATTTTATAGTAAAAATACATGTAAAAAATAAATTCAGTTTAGTAAAGTTAAAAATATCCAGTTTGACAAAAAAAATCAATTTCATTAAAAGAAAATTAGCTCAATTTCATGAAGTTAACTCAAATTCGAATGAATTCGGATCACTTTAGTTCAAATAAGTTCTTAAATCAAAATTACTTTGACTATATTTCAATACGTATTTTTGTAGATTTCATTAATTTAATTTAGTTTAGTTCGATTAATTTCAGTTCAAATCAGTCCACAACAAAAAATATTAATTGACTCGTTGAATTTCAGTTTCAAAAATAGACTCCTTGAATTTAAATATCAACGAGTAAATATTTTTGCTTGACTAGCTTGAACTGAATTGAATTAAACTAAACTAAATTATAATTTAAATATCGTCAACAAAATTTATTTTAAAACTAAATTTAATTAAAATGAATTTAATAAAAATAAGAATTTTTTGACAAATTAGTTCCTATGACTAAAATTTTCTATTATAAGGGTAGAATAGTAATTTAATTATAATTTTAAATAATAGGAATTATGAAAGTTTTACGCACATAGTAGGAATTTCAATTCTTATTACGCCCTTTGTGGGAATTTTCCCATTTATATATATGATATTTAAGTTAAAATGTAAGAAATGAAAAAATTGATTATCCATCTTGTTACATGTTCGATATATTTTTATAATGCTTTGAAGCTATGAAAGTATTCGGAGAAATTTCTTACCATTTATAAGGGGAGATCTAAACACAAAAACAGGCACTCGAGTTTAAATATGCAACATCCTTAACGTGCCCGAAAAGGAATCACTCTGAACTTATCTTGGTCTATTTTCAGAGATTGGCCAGAATAAATCAGAAACTTTTCAGTACTTGAAGGAGAAAATCAGGCAGAGGATAGATGGATGGACGGAGAAGAACCTCTCGAAAGCAGGGAAAGAGTTGTTGATCAAATCTGTAGTTCAAGCCATTCCATGTTACACAATGAACTGTTTTGAGATCCTGAGCCATGTCCTTGACGACATTGCGACCATGGTAAAGAGCTTTTGGTGGGATGATAGCGACACAGAGAGGAAGATACATTGGGTGCCTTGGCCGAAGATGACGAGAACGAAATTTAATGGTGGGCATGGCTTTAGAGAACTAAAAGCTAATAATATGGCTCTATTAGGCAAACATGCGTGGATATTTCTTACAAAACCGCGCTCGTTGGTAGCTAGAATTTTTAAGGACAATTATTTTCCTAATTCATCAATCATGGAGGCAGTCCCTGGAAATAATATTTCATGGGCATGGAGGAGCATACTTACAGGATTGGAGGTGATACTGATGGGAGCAATGAAGCATATTCGGTCTGGTAGAAACACCAAGGTTTGTTATGACCCATGGATTCTGTCCTTAGAAGGCTTTCAGATCCAGATGCCGGATTGATCGCATTCCGCATTATATCTCCACGGTTACTGGCCTTATTGATGAGGACACAAAGTGGTGGAAGACGGACCTTCTAGCTCAAAATATTGAGGCGTCCGATGTAGAAAATATTTTAACCCTAGAACTCGGCAAACTTACACTATTCCAGAACGTGTTTAAGTAAAATAAAGAGCGTGGGTTAGTATCATGATGCTATTACTGATTAGAAGGCAAAACAGTAACCGCAAGAAAGCCAAGAGTCAAGTTAACAAGGCGTTAGCCATAACATTCAAGAGTCTACCTCTTTCGGTTTGAAGCTTCGTTAATGATAGGAATCAGTTACTCAACTGCCGATTCTACATATTCATTTCTGTCAAGGTTACATACTCATTAATAAATAAATTTCAGGTATCGATTTTAGTGGTAAAGTAATTCCATTCATGATATATTACTTTCTCATCCCATAACCTATAATCAGGGTTGGCCTTCGACACGTTCAACCGGTTCGGTTGACCCAAAATTTTATTATAAGATATTTTATATATAGTATATTTATTTATTTTTAAAAGGAAAATTAAATTTTGATTTTTCACTATCATATATTTTTTCCTTTTTAATTTAAATTTTAGAAATCAGTCATTGCCTTTCTACGTCATCTTCTTATCTTTCCTCGTATTTATGGTTTTTTTCCAACTAATTAAATCATTTATTATTTGTTCAATTCCCAAACAGCCCATGGATGAAATTAACGGTATAGATTTGAACGGTATAATTTTTACTTATTTATATCAAGTTGTCTCTTTCAATCATCTCTACAAATACATTTCAAAAACAATTGTGCTTATACTTTTTTTAGAAAGTCTTTATATTTTTACACTGATATATGAGGGGTCTCATTTTTTATTTTGCACAGGCTCCAAAATATCGGGGACTGCCCTGCCTATAGTGGGTAATTGCCCCCAAATTGTACTATTTTCCCAATTTTCACCATCAATAGGCAATACGAATCGGTTCCCTATCATTTAGCAATTCTGATAATTTTTGAAGTTCAATCAAGGATAGTGTAAAAAACTTAAAGACACAAATCCCCGCTCAAAGCCCATCTACACATGGCCCAAAACGATGAAAATTTTCAAATAATCAAGGTCCAGAACTGCTCGCCACGTCTCGACTTCCACGTCATCCGCCTTAGGGTTTAAGAGCCAGGATAAAAGGGGGGGAAGACTCGCTCTCCAAAAACAGGGTTTAAGACGCTGCCATTCTACATTCAATCAATCATCAATCATCACTCTCGGCTCCGGCAATGACTTTCTGGGGTACTTGTCCTTATTTCCGCACTTTCTTGTTTAATAATGGAGATCTTTCTTGGTTAATTAGAGTGTGTTGCTAAACTGTTCCCTTTTTGTTTGCTTACAGGAATTGAACTGAAACCTGGGAAACCCTACGTTCATGAGCACGACGATGATTACGGAAGGCTTCGCCTCTCTCAGGTGCAGTCGTTGTTCTCTTTCAGCATTTGATAATTATTTTTGATGTTATTGATATTTCCCCTAGGTATTCGATATTGATTTGCTGAGTAGAAATTGTGTGCATTTTCGCTTTGTTTTGTAAGTTTTCTGTTGTTTATGAGATAGAGGTATTATATTGAGGCAGTAAAACCTAAGTTTTAGTTTTATACTCCATCACACAAGTAGGTTTGTTTGTACATGTCTTGGACTTAGACAACACTTAGTTAATAGGATTTTACAATTCACATCAACTCGTTGTAAATCTGTCTCCTAATGAGTTGGTTTGTGTATGGATATATTACCCCGTGCTTGCGGAAAGATTTTCCCATTCACAGTCACTCCATTGTCATTATGTCTCCTATTGCATAAGTAATGATTTATGTATTGATAGTTTAAGTCGTGCTTGCTGGCAGGGGCGAATCCGCCTCTTATTTTATAAGAAAAAATAATAATATAAATTATATCAAAATGTCTTTTTACGATTTATTTCTTCGAAGACTCCTTGTTGTTGAGGTAACCACACAATCAATCAACAATTGTTTGGAGGCCTTGTGCAAAATAAAATTACGACTTAAACAATTTTTCTTATTTAATGTTACATGATCTTAAGTTTCATGTTCAAAAATTTATCACAGTTTTCAAGAACAAAATATAATTTGTAGTAATCAATGAAGAAGATAGTTGATTTAACTAGAAATATGTAGGATTTTAAGAGAAAAAATATCTTGTTTACAAATATGGATCATTTAACAGCAAGGTTAAAATGTCCAAACGTAATTAGTTCACTCCTTTATGTATCAAATAGAGCCATAGAGGTAAGTTTAAACTTACGTGAATAAAACATTCAAAAACTTAAGTAACGCATTACAAAAGTTTAAAAAAAATAGTAAATCCCTTACCATTTTTTTTCATCCAAATCCCTTTAACAGATTACTCTTCTATATTATCTTTTCCTGATATATTACTACGAGTATATCCTTTCCTTCTAATCTCCTTCTCACATAAAAACTCTTCTTTCCCGATCCAATTTTATTACAAGGCAGAGAATACACGGAAAATATATTTACTGGGGTAACCTATTTATTAATACATATATATAATGGTCATTTTTTATTTATCAAGGGGTAACTACATCCGCCACTGCTTGCTGGGTACTTGGTATTGTTTTTTTCTCACACACTAATTTGATTGTGTGCTTGGTCCAGGCTACTCTGGGTGGCTCAGGCACATCAAACAAAAAAACAACTGTGCAGTGTGTTGTTGGAGATAATAAGCCGATAAATTTATGCACATTGATCCCTGATAAATTGGAGAATTGTGGTTTGGATCTTGAGTTTGAGGAAGAAAATGAAGTTACTTTCACGACTATTGGACCTAATAGTGTCCATCTTTCTGGTTACTTCTACGGTCCAAGTGAGGAGGTAGGAGAAGAATGCCACTCGTATCCTTGCGCTATGTATTTTCTTCTGATAGTCTGACTTTTCATACAGTGAAAGAGATTGAGCTGAGTGATTTGTAATGCTAATTGTAATTTAAATGAGATTCCTTAATTGTGAAATTTAGAGATGATTATGGTTCTGAAAGTGAATCAGGCGATCTTGATGGTAGCTCTGAAGAGGAAGACGATGCTGACTTCATTGATGATGATGATTTGGATATGTATCCATCTTCACCTGCCCCTAATAGTGGAGGTATTCTTCTTGCAATTTTTTTCTCACTTTATGAGTCCATAATTGATTTTACATTTTAGACATGAGAAAATTGAGTTACTTGCTGAGAATTTTTTGTTGAGTTGGTCTCGACCTGTTACAAGTGTGTTATCTCGAAATCCATTAGTTATTTTGGCTTTACCTCTGAGTTATGAAGAGTGAAATTGTGTTCCCTTTTGAATGCTGGTTACTGAACATTACCTCTATCTAGAAATATCTTACCTTCATTTTATTTTACTTGCTTAAAAGTTATAATTGAGGAGATACTTGATGATGAGGAGGAACCTACCAAAGGAAATACTAGCTCTAAAAAATCAAAGAAAAAGCTTAACAAGGACAAGTCTGGAAAGCAACTTGTTCGTCACGGTGCTCCTGTATTGGAAAGTGAAGATGATGATGGCTTTCCTATTTCTTCTCCCGTCAAATCATCAGATGCAACAAAAAAGGAACCTATTGGTGAGGAGTCCATTCAAAAGAAGGACAGTGATGCTTCTGAGAAGAATTTAAAAAGAAAGATTGATGTTGATCAAGACGACGATACATTGAGGTAACTTGATTCTGTTTGTTGGAAGTTGATTAGGTATCATTGCATCTTTTAACTTCAAAATTACTTGGCTGATTATAATTGTTAGCTCTTTATTCTTCCATCAGTTGTTTATACATATTTTTTCTCTATTCTTGGTCGATAGGAAAACAGCTGACGCCACTCCTGGAAACGATTCTAAGAAAAAGAAAAAGAACAAAAAGAAAAAGATGGATGGTGAAGATGTTGCTGAGGCCAAACTCAATGGCAATGATGGTACTTCTAAAGTGGCACATTCTAATAATGTTGAAGTGCAGCCAGTTTCTGAGATGGAAAATGCTTTGAAGTCAGCTACTAAAGAGTGAGTTACCTGATGTTTCCTTTTGTGTTCTTATGTTCTACCAACAAACTCAACCAACTCTTAGATGACTTGTGATACCCTCTTGATCCCATAACATATAAAAGTTACAATACAATATAACTGGCAGAAAAGGTATTCATTATATAGTAAACCCTTTGTGCTGCAATGCATCATTCCAGGAATAAGAAGAAAAAGAATGAGAAAATTGTGACTTCAGATGGCGCCACACCAACTAAAGGCAGTATTTCCTCATTGGAGTCGGGTGAGAAGTCTAAAGCTAAAATTAGGACTTTCCCTAATGGACTGGTTATAGAAGATCTGGCCATGGGTAAACCAGATGGGAAAAAGGCTACTAATGGGAAAAAGGTGATTTGTGCTATTAATTTATATTTTGCTCTTGATTCAATTTGTGAAGTATGATTGCTATCAGTTTTTTGATTTTATATTGGGAACTTCTGTATATTCAGGTTAGTGTCCATTACATTGGGAAGCTGCAGAAGAATGGCAAAATTTTTGACTCCAATATTGGAAAAGCTCCATTTAAATTTCGTCTAGGTATTACACTTAAATCAAGTTTATGACCATTGGTCTCAATATCTCCGTATCTGTTCATTTATGCTAAACTTTTGCTTTAACAGGTATTGGACAAGTTATAAAGGGATGGGATGTTGGTGTTAATGGTAAATAACAAAGATGAATTTATTTCTTAATTCTGTCAATTTCATGAGCATGTTGATATAACCGCCGTGTTTTGAACAATGTGATTTTTAGGCATGCGTGTTGGAGACAAAATAAGATTAACTATTCCACCTTCCATGGGGTATGCTTCCGTCTTTTTTCCCATGCATAATAATCTATTATCTGTTCAGTTTGTATTGAAATTTGAAATCTCCCGATCCAAGGTTATTATCGTGTTTACTGATAACAAGCTGTATGGGCAACCTTTTTCGTTTTACCAACTCTTGAAAATGGATTAGAACAAATAGAAGGGAAGTGTTATATTTACTTTCATTTTAGGTGTAATTTTGTTCGAAAATGATAATCCTTATCTGCTCGTCATGTACAAACCTTGAAAATAATAATCCCTTTCTGCTTGTCGTTAGAAGCTCTGTTGTATATGTTTCTCACTTCATGTTGACCTACTTGCTCGTTCTCTCCTCTTTTTATGGTTCCTGTCAGTGTTGTTCCTTTGTCCTTGAAGTCAGAATTATGACATTAGTGATTCTTTACGTAGATATGGAGCTGAAGGAGCTAAAGGAGCCATACCACCTAATGCTAGTCTGGTTTTTGATGTGGAGTTGGTCAATGTGAATTGATCGGAGTCTGGAGTACTGAAGGCAAATGATTGGTGGATGATGATTTTCTCCGGAAGTTCATGCATATTAGCTAATCCCAATTTTGTGACCTGTTGGTCTGTTACTGGGTTATATAAGCAATCAAACCTTTGTGCTTATTCAACTTAATTTTGTTACTACTCTCTGAATTGTTATATTATGGTTGTTTTCTAATGGGTGTTTACCGTTTGGATAGTTGATTGTGGTTATATCCGCTTTCTGGAATCTCATTGGTGGTTATATCTGGTTTGATTTGTGAAATTTTGTTTTTATGGTAAGGTGTTACGAGATGAAAGTGTTTTTTAAAACTGAAGTCTCAACAAGGTGGTATTTTACTATTTTCTAATCAAATTCACCTTTCAGTATCGTTGTCTTAATCACCTGCGACCTCCTACTACAAATCATCTTGAATTGTAAATTTACCAACCAAATATACAGAGTTTATAAAAATGTATTATATAATCACAGATCAAAATTACATGGGTAAGTTGTGCGTTATATATTTTTTAACAATTGGAGCAATATCTCTATTTTGTTTTTATATATATAATTTTTCACTCTTGTAGTATATTTTTATCATTTCCAGAAGGAAAGATGAAAGTTAGAAAAAATGTCATCTAGTTTCCTTTTTTAACTACTCGATCGTATTTATAACTTCCCATTTAAGTATGTGTAGTTTAGTGTAGTGATTGGAAAATATGAGCACTTTTTTTCATGGCCACTATTTTCATTAATAATCAATGAAGTTTAAGAATAATTGTTTAGTTCCCTCAGATAAATAAAATAATTATTTAATGAGTAGTTTCTCCTTCACTAAAGAGTAGTTACATCTATACACGTGTTTGACTAATCACTGTAACAAAATTAATTTTAAATCCGTCATATAATGAGACGGTGGTAAAGATTGTTTTATAAGTGTTGATGTTTAAAAAATGTATATTGTATTTTTTCACAATAGTAATAATTAAGAAATAAAGTAAAAAAATAAGGTGAAGTTTAATAAATAAATGCACAATATCAATTATATATTATAAGTAACATCAACAATTACAAGAACATCAACAGATTAGTGAGGAACATCATCTGCCTAATCTTTATACTGCCTCACAAAAAATGTTCTTTTAACTTTTTACCTATTGTTAAAATCAAAATCGACAGTAAAAATAAATAAATTATAAGAAATATTTTCTATACGTGTTGGTAAGAATGGAAAGTAAAAGGAAGGGTAAAATGGTAAGATACTTGGGCTACCATCGTTGGGCCGAGATCTACTAGCTGGGCTTTTTCAGAAAGTAAAAGGGTCGGGTCTTGGAACTTGGAAGTGAACAAATAGAGAGAGACTCGTGTCGCGGAGTAGGGTTTAAGCCGGGTTTTATCTGCCCTAAACATCTCTCTCCTTCGCACCGCTGCTCTCCATTTCGTCGGCTTCTCCACAGGAAGCTCATCAATCCGCTCTCGTGTTGTTGTTGAGGTAAGAATATCCAATCGGCGCTCACTTTTTTCCCTGTTGATTTTAGCGGCACAGAAGCCCTCTCCGATTGCGCTCAATTTTGTTTGTTTAAATCGAATCCTCTGCCGATTTTTATAATGTTCATGTTTTATTCGTAGCTACCAGAGGCCTCGTCGTCGGTAGTTTGTGTTATCATATGATGTTTTTTTGTTTTGATTATTTGTGTGTTTGTGTGTGCGCGTTGAGGGATTTTGCAGCTTTTCTGCTGGGATTGTGACCTAATTACTTTTTTTGTGTCTTGTCCTTTAGATTTTATGCATATTCAGAACAGTTGGTGGTTATATTTTACTTGTGTTAATCCAAATGAAAATATGTCTTGAGTTTATGCTTTTGATTTTGTGTTTCGTAAAGGTGATAATCTATTCAGGACCAGTGGTCGTAATGTTTAACGGGGAGGAGGATCCTGTTGTGTCTGACTCGGAATTAGAATCATCATCATCAGAGGATGAAGACGTGAAGTTGGAGAAGCCTTCAGAGACTGCTGTTTATAACAGGGAAGGGCTGCTGGATAAGCTTGGTGACTTCCGCTGGCCCGAGAATGTTGAGTGGATTCACAAGCTTTCTTTTGATATTGAAAGGGAGCAAGAAGTTAATGTGAACGATGACCTGACTCGAGAACTCTCATTCTACACTCAGGCGTTGGAGGGCACGAGGCAGGCCATCACTAAGCTGCAGTCGATGGGGCTTCCTGTTCTGAGGCCAGCAGATTACTATGCTGAGATGGTGAAATCGGATACTCACATGGAGAAAGTGAAGAGCAGGCTTTTGGCTGAGAAGAAGAGCATTGAGGAGAGCGAGGAGAGGAGGAAGGCTAGGGAGAACAAGAAGATGGCTAAAGAGGTTCAGGCTGAGGTCATGAAGGAGAGGGCTAAGAACAAGAAGGACGATTTTGAAAATATCAAGAAGTGGAGGAAGCAGAGGCAGCACAGTGGTTTTGCTGACGATAAGGATGGCGAGATGGATTTCTCTTTTGAAGACGGGAAATCTTTTCAGAGGCCTAACAAGAAAAGACCTGGAGTGGCTCCTGGAGACAGGTCTGGAGGAAAGGGAAGGCAGGGTTTTGTGAAGGGGAAGCAAGGAGGGGATAAGAGCAAGAAGGGCCGTGACTTCAAGAACTCCAAGTTCGGGCATGGAGGAAAGAAAGGCATGAAGAAACAAAACACTGCAGAAACTACTACTGATATTAGGGGCTTTAATGGTGGCAAGTTCAATTCTTCCGATAAGAAAAGGAAGAGGTGATTTCAGTTCATGTATGCTTGAAGATTGTCTTCTTTCAGCACCATTAAGAAAATGGTCTCTTGTTGTGTTTGGAGAGTTTTGTCAAACTCCTGTGATTTGCTGATTAATGTAGTTTTTTTAGTTATTACTTCGAATTTCAGTGAATGTTGCTTGAAATTGACTATGAAATTTTATTATGTTCCCTTATTCTTGCCAAGAGTTTATTTCCATGTCTTGTTCCTGCATTCTGAAGTTTGGGCATGTAGTTTTAGTACTGTTCGCGTCTGTTCTTTTGAGTTTATAAAATTTGAAAATTACATGCTCTAAGTTGATCTAATAGCTTCTCAAAAAGGACTAGCACCCCTTTGCTGTGTGATTATTTTGGCTTCTTTAACTAGAGTTCATTGTAAACATTGTTAAACTTCAAAAGGGTGCAGTTACTACTAACATTCAGACAATGAAATGTAAAGATTGTTAAAAGAGTGCAGTTGCTCTATTACATAAACACACATAGCATTCCTAATGATAATGATGAGCAACATTACCATCAAAGTATGTAAATGGTCTTGTCACAGAATGATGAGCAAGAAGGGATTCAGCAAATTACACCTCCATGCTGCAGCTATATCAAAGTGCCCTCTCAGAATGATGGAAATATCCAGAGTGGTGGACATAGGTAGCTAAGGGATTCTTCAATAGCAAACCTTTCGATGCTCCCATCTTCAAAGTTATACATTCCCATGTCTCTGCCACCACCCCCTTTATTGTTCTGGGTGTGTCTAGCATTTGGGTTAAAGAATAACTCTATGCAGTCATCGGTGTAATAGAGGCAGTTAGGCTTGATCACACCTGGAAAGTCGTCTGCATCAACACAGACAAACAACAACATTCTCACCTAGAAATGTTGCATCTTTCCCTATATCACCCTCCAGTATATGGTCGGGCCTGACGGTAAGCCCAATGTGCCATGCCACAGGGCCTCAGGGGCCCCAACATATAAAAAAAAAACCCTTATATAGTATTTCGGGCCGGAAGACCACTAGGCTTACAAAAAAAGAAAAAAGCTCCGACGCTGACTTATGTACGTAATGCTTACTTTTTGTTTTGTTTTTTAGAAACCAAATGTTTTTATTGCACACATTGGCCCTGTCCAGTTCAACTTATTGGTTCAACACTTAAAACTCTTTAGCACCTTGCAGCACCCTTCAACATCTCTTCAACACCATTCAGCACTTGTCACTATTCACATACTTGAATAGTTTTAATTTTTTTAAAAGATAGGAATGATTTTTCTTTTAAATTAGTTTTAATATGTTTTATACGAATTAATTAATCATTCTTCAAATATATAGTTTCATAATTATTAATTATTTTTTAAAAAAATATATAAATAACAATTTAGTACGGGTAAACCAAATTTATAAATAAATATTATACAATTGTTGCAAACATATTAATACTTCCAATAATATTACAAATTACATATACAGTAATCGCTATCATCTAATGATTCATCTTCGCCAACATCACTACCTTCTAAATCACCACCGTCTGAATGCCAAATTTGTAGGACAATACTCTCACGCACTTCGTTCATAGCAGCTTTTCGATCATCATCGTACAAATCTGAATCACCACTTCCTTCACCCTCAGGATAATCTAAGATGGGATTACGGGAATGTCTAGTTGTTGCATCCAATTGAAGTTATGAAGTGTGAAACATAAAACAACTATTGCTTTTTGGAAATAACTGTTTGGGGCATTGTTTTCAATATTTTCCAAGTACTCTTCAACTGACCGAAATCTCCTTCTACTTTCACTCTTAAAGAAGAATGTGTTCATTAAAATATTCCTTCGTTTGTTAATATTAATAATATATAGACGAATTATACATATAACTTATTCAATTTTTTTGTTACAATTATTATATTGGATATTATTTTATGATACACTTATGACTAATTAAACTTTTGTTCAACTACATTTACAAAATTTTTTATTCAACGCATTTCAAAATGTAACATTGGAATTATTTTATTAATTACAACACATAATTATGTATATGTCATACAATTTTAATGCAATTTTGCACCATTCAGCACCATGTATCACCCTTCAGCACCCCTTAGCACCATGTATCACTCTTCAGCACCCCTTAGCACCTTGCAGCACCCCTTAGCACCTTTCATCACCTTGCAGCACACTTCAGCATCTTGCATCACTTTTTAGCACATTTTCACCTCAACTGGACAGGACCACTGTACGTAATGCTTATGTTTTTTTACTTTTTCAATTTCTTAAGCATTTTATTTTTCCAAATTAGATTGGGATAATTATACCTAAAACTTGGTAAAATTAGGATTTTGTTTTCGGACATATTATCCCATCTTCATCCAGCTCGGTTCTGGGTTCTTTTTCTTCATCCTCGTTCCGGCCAATTTCTTTTACAGAATTCTCATTCGCTTGTTTAGAGACCCAACTCAAAATGTTTAAAACTGAAAATTTTTCTTTTTAAATTCAATCCATCTTCCCTAGTTTACAAAAATTGATGTTTATTCATTTTTGATTCTTCACATTTTTTTATTATTGTAATTTGTAGTAGAAAAACAGACGAGTTTTTCTTTGAATCGAATTCGTGACATCCAATCATCCGAATCCATTCCAAGTTGTGTTGAAGTTTTGAGGCTAAATTTCGTAAATATGGTTTTGAAGCTTAAATACGAATTTTTGATAGGACGTTCATCAAGTTCGAAGTGTTAGTATGAACGGTAACTTTTCAGATTGTTTGGATGTTTCATTTCCCTTGGTTTTTCTCTACTTGGTGTATGAACGGTAACTTTTCATTTTACTAGTATAGTTATAATTAGTTAATAATATATATTATATAAATATATATGAAGATAGTTAGCGAATAATTTTGAAACTAAAACTGAATTGATATGCCACGTCCTATATTTTACTTATACACGCCCTAAAATGATTATTATTATTTTTTTTTACCAAAATTATTCTATAGTTGCGAAAAATTAAACACGAGTTAAATATATTTCTTGATTTTTCAACATCTTTTTATTTTAAAATATAATTAAATAATAGTTAAAATACAAGGCATGTTTCAATAAAACAGGCGTTGTAAGGCCACATTTAAAACGCCCAACTAAACTAGTAAATCGGCCCAGTTAAAGGCCACATTTAAAACGCCCAACTAAACTAGTAAATCGGCTCAGTTAAAGGGGACATTTAAAATTTTGCACAAGGCCTCCGTATAAAGTCAGGATCGGCCCTGCTCCAGTATCTCATATTTCCCTCTCACAACATCTATTCTCACCACTCTAAACTGAGTTTGAAACTGATTAACTCCGTATTCATGGTAATCAACGTCATTGCGAAAAATCAGTAGTAACTCGCCCGAGGATGGCGTAGCATTAATTCCACCCCTCAAATCAGCTTGCACTATCAAATCTGATTTGATAAAATCAGCAGCTGCAGAGGGATTCCTCTTACGCACATTCCCAATGTAATCAGTATCATGCAGTCTTCCTAGTAACGACTAACGATATCTTTTCATTTACAAAGTATGAAAAACCAATTGTGATTGGTACCCGAGGTTGAAGCACCATCGGAACCTAAGAAGAAATCGAATCCTAACAAATCACAAATAGCCCTAGCCTAGGCATTTTACTTGGCACGTTTCTGTCTCCTTGTCCGAAACAATAACAGAGTCTATGAGACCACCCTCGGAAGAAGGGGTAGGGCTCGAAAAAGATAAAAAAGTTATCTCCTTTATCCTTCGATGTAAATGCTCCAGGTCTAAGGATCAGAAAATTTTTTATGTGGGAAAAATTTATATGTGGGGGTGTGGGCCAAATAAAAGGCTGCCACATGGCAAGTGGGACCAAAGCCTACAATTTCTGTTAACCAACCGTTAAGTATTTGTTCCTTTTATTTTTGGTCCTCTTTCCCTTGCTATTTCCTTTTCTCCATTCTTTATTTACTGTTCACTTTTTTTACTCCTCTTCTCAAATCCAAGTCGACGACTTCAATGTATTCCTAAACGCCGTCTCCGCCACAGACTCGTCGGAGAAGTCCGCCGTGCGCAGCCAGATTCTGCGCTTCCGCACCTTCGCCGTCCAATCCACCACCCACGACGACTCCCTTTCTTGAAACTCAACAAACTGCTCTCCGCCGTGCTTCGCCGACTTCGCGACGGCGACACCGTCGTCCGTAGCGCATGCGTCGAGGCCGTCTCTGGCATATAGTGCCATGTGACATTGCCGCCGTTTTCGTCAATCTCCAAGCCGCTTTTCAGTTCCTTGTTCCAGGAGCAGGAATGCCCAGATCGGAGCTGCGCCCTGTCTCACCGCCGGCATTGAGGTCTCGCCGGAGCCGGAGCCAGTTGAAAAAACTCGTTCCCAGACTACTGAAACTAGTCAAAAATAGATTCTTTTAAGGCAAAGCCCGCTTTAATTGCCCTCATCGGAAGCATTGCCGGCATTCACTGGGTCGGATTTCTGCTCTGACGGATTGGGTGTCCGTGTCTGTTCAGAAATTGTGTGTTAGTGGATAGAGTTCGTCTGAGCCAAACTATTTGGAAGAAGAAGTATTTGGATTGGCTTGGCCGTGGGTTCACAAATCACAAGTGCAGATTTCGTCGGCACATAAAGGATGATGAGAAAAGGATAAAAGAAATGAAAAGTAAATCAAGAATGGAGAAAAGGAAATAATAAGGAAAAGAGGATCAAAAAATAAATGAAACAAATACTTAACGTTGGTTAACAGAAGTTGTAGGCTTTGGTCTCACTTGCCATATGGCAGCCTTTTATTTGGCCCACACCCCCACATATAAATTTCCCCCACATAAAAAATTTTCTGGTCTAAGGATAGAGGGTTTAGCATCTTCTACTGAGTCACTAATGTCATCACAAGCCTCCAAGAAGTAGACTGCTTTATAGAGGAAGAACCCAATTCCGAAGGAAGAAGAAAAGACAGAAGGCTCCTTCTCCGCAAAGCAGTCTACATATTGGGGGCTTGTGATGATACGGGTGACTCAAGAGTCACATGATAAGTAACTTTGGAGTCACATGATAAAGAATTAGAGGGGAAGCCGGCTAGTACAATCACGTGGCCCCGCCCGACCACTAGTAGTACGCTAGAATTGCGTTCCCTGATTAGTTATCAGTACTAGAATTCTTGAAAATGTAAAGTTAAAATGTTTAATTTTACTTAAAGGTAAAATTAATGTTTGGGTTACTTAAAGGTCTCATTTAATTTGTAAAGGTATGTTAGTCCAAATACAACGTCAAAATAACGTTTACTACTGTAGTAAACGCATACAATATTGAGCCACTACTGTATTGATTATTGAGCCACATATAACAAACTGTGCTTTTATATATATATATATATATATATATATATATATATATATATATATATATATATCCTTGGTCGATCATGTCACAAGAACGCATACGATAGTTAGGATCACAGGATTATGATTTAACCAATCAAACTACAGTAAATAAGTTTATGGCTAACATGAAAAATCATTTCAAAATTTTAAAAAAAAGATATAGTATATAATTTTCATTTAGACTCAAAATTAAAATGAACTTAATTATATTTCAAATAAGTGTACTAAATATTAAGAATGTTTAAATGGAAATTTGTGTCATTTTGATTCAATTAATGACATTTAGGTTCTAAAAATACTGAAAAAAATACTGAAAAATATTATTGAAATTCCCAACTTGGGGAAGTTGTTGGACTTACGCTTAACATTTTGATTCAACTAATGCCATTTAGGTTCTAAAAAGAGAATACTGAAATTTTTTGTTTGATTGGATAGATATTTGTATATGCATCTTAAAATTCTCAAGTCGGTCATTTGCTTTTATTTAACTATACTTGTGAATGAATTAAATTATCTCTAAAAAGGGAATTATAATAGTTATTCGGTTCAAAAAGTGTGTGGAATAAACACGTCGTTACTGTCAAAACAGTATACTCCAAATAATTTTGTACTATTTATAATACAAATATTCACTGAACATCTTTATTGGATTTAGATTGGAAATAATCATATGATTAATTACTAATTTTAAACTAAGTTTATTTAGTTTCTATTATAAATGAGATGTCATATGATCATTCTCAAAATTTATTTTGTTGTCTTTCTCAAAAAAAATTATTTAGTTTTCACATAAATGGCATTCCATATATTTTTTATTATATTAAAAAAATTATTTAAAAAATTATTATATTTTCCTTTTTATCTAATTAATCAAATGAGGCGCGAAACACCGACCACTCAAGTAGTACGGGTAAATTAATTTAAATAAAATTTATAAACTATAATTAAATATTTTGCATAATTAAAATAAAAGTAATAAAATATATGCTGAATTAAGTAGTATCTGAAATAAAATATAAATATATGAATTTTGAAAAAATAGCATAATTTAGGTCCTGTTTGCATGAGAATATTTTTTACTGATCTGAATTGGACTAGGATATTGAATTAATTTGATTTTATCAAATTATATTTTCATTGAAATAAACTTAGTTAAATTAAACTAAATTGAACTGATCTAAATTGAACCGATCTTTCTAACTTGCCCTACATTTTTTGTTTGAAACATATGATCTTCATATGATATACTATTTCATTAATTAAAAAGAAGTAATATTAAATATTTGACATCTTATTATTATTATTATTATTATTATTTTAAAACAATTAATGATTATTTTAAGGTGAAAGCGACAAGTTGACGTGGCCATGGCCCATGCTAGACCGCCGCCCCACCCAATAGGCCCATACTCTGTAGTTTTCTGACCTGCCGACACCTTCATCCTCATCCGTGTTCATCAGATCCCGAAGCGGATGAAAAAGCCACGAAAGATCCAGGAAATTTACACCAAGGAGCTCATGGATCGGCGCGTTTGAATGATGGAGACGAGATTCAGGAATGTATATTTCGGCGGAGGCAGGAACTCGGTGGGAAGAGAGAATGCAAATATAATGCATGTCATGAACTGCGTTTCTCGTTTTTTCTATTGTTTTGAGGTGATCACTGACCTGTTTCTGTTGATGGATTTTACTAGTCTGAATATTTAGTTTATCTGATATCCAAATGTTGTTATTGTTGTCGTCTTTCCACAAAGGAAACCGCCATTGTATAAAGATGTTTCTCACGTCCAACTTAGGTACTGTTTGCATGTGATTATTTTTTAATCTGAACTGGACTGGGATATTGAATTAATCTAATTTAATTGTATTTTTATTAAAATAAACTTAATTGAATTAAACTAAACTGAAATGATTTCACTGAACCGATATTCTACAGAAAAGTTCCCTACATTTTTGTTTGAAAATATGACCTTCATATGAATATACTAATTCACTAATTAAAAAAAGTAATATTAAATATTTGACATCTTATTATTATTTTTAAAAACAATTAATGATTATTTTACCACTTGAAAAATACAAATTATATTTAGGTGAAAGCGACAAGTTGACGTGGCCATGGCCCATGTTAGACCGCCGCCCCTCCCAATAGGCCAACCCTATCTTAGGCCTAGGCCTGCCTCAACCCTGTACTCTGTAGTTTCTGACCTGCCGACACCTTCATCCTCATCCGTGTTCATCAGATCCCGAAGCGAATGAAAAAGCGACGAAGATCTACGCTAAACGCTGGGATATAGATCAGGAAAGTTACACCAAGGAGCTCATGGATCGGCGCGTTTTGAATGATGGAGACGAGATTCAGGCCGAGAATGTATATTTGAAGGCAGGAACTCCGGTGGGAAGAGAGAAAGCAAATATAATGCATGTGATGAACTGTGTTTCACGTTTTTTCTATTGTTTTGAGGTGATCACTGACCTGTTTTTGTTGATGGATTTTACTAGTCTGAATGTTTAGTTTATCTGATATCCAAATGTTGTTGTTGTTGCTGTTGTCGTCTTTCCACAAAGGAAACCGGCCGCCATTGTTTAAAGGTGTTTCTCACGTCCAACTGCAACGAGGTGATGATTTTTCTGTTTTTAATGATGGGTTTTCCTCGTCTGAATATTTAGTTTTGTCTGATATCCAGTTTAAAGATGGTAGCAATTTATGTTTAAAGATGGTAGCAGTTTATTTTCTGCAGAGACATCCTTTTCCCGGGATTTAGACCGAGGGGTTAGTGGAGGGAGAGAAGCTCATGCTAGGCTAGTCACTGGTAGTACAGTCTGTTTCAGAAGCGGTGAATCAGCTGTTGCTGGACAAGAACAGTGCTGGAAAATAGCCACGTTTGAGTCCTGAAACTGTTTCAATGTTCCCCTTTCCCACCAAACTACCCCGTGCGTTCACCCTGAACCCTTTGGATTTTGGTACAAAACTGAGTAAAAATTTCACCTTTATTCTTGACAGTATTGTAGTTTTTTTAAATCATCATGTTTAATGGACAATTATTCTCTTCATAATGCAGGTGGAAGAGGCAATACTCTTGAATATGTAGACGAACTCGTAGAAGGCTTCAAGCTGCTCATCGCCAGGGCTCTTATTCTGTGGTTTGTGTGTTCTATCTTGTCAACATCCATCTTATGTTTTTTGTTGTTTTTTCGGTCAAAGAGAACCCTTGCTGCTCTTTCCCCAGAGAAAACGCTTCATTGTTTGTTCATTTCTGGGCCATCCTTTTCCCGGGTTTCAGACACCGAGGGGTTAGTAGAGGGAAAGAAGCTCATGTTAGGCTTGTAGCACCAGCCTTATATCCACTGGCAGTACAGTCTGTTTCAGAAGGGGTGAATCAGCTGTTGATGGACAAAAACTGTTTGCTTTTTTTTGGCTTTCCATCCAATCTCGAACTACCCCCAGCTTTTCCTCAGAACCCCTTGGATTTTGGTACAAAACTGAGTAAAAATCTCACCTTTATTCGTGACAGTAATGTTGTTTTTTATCTTTTTTCTCTAGTGTTTTATGGAGAATTCTGCTCTTCATAATGCAGTCTGTAAGAGGCCTCACTCTGGAACATGTTGACCAAGTCAGAGAAGGCTTCAAGCTTCACATTGTCAGGGCTCGTATATCCAATGCACCAGATGTAAGTTACATGTTTCTGGTTTTGATGCAGTTCGCTTTATGATTGGTTTATCCAATGTCGGTTCATTTTTCTGATTTTGATGCACTTTGTTTTAATGCACTTTGTTTTATGAACGGTTAAATCGATGTCGGGGTTCGTTTTATGTTGTGTTTTCTATTATGTCAATATTTACCACTGTGATAATTTACAATTTGTTTGATACACATTATTATTGAGAAGTCCAGTTCAAAGGCTTCATTGTGTCAGTAAATTGCGTGAAGGGAAACTATTTATATTTTATTCATATTGTTTTGTTCTCTGTATCATGTATATGTAGCTAAAGTAAGCTTAGTTTGTTCAAGTTGTCCATGCCTTCAATGTATGCTTTCTTAAATTCTAACCCATTCTGAAATTTTGTTGGTTAAAATAACAGGTTTGGATTCTTAAGAAGACTCGGGGTGGTGGAATAAGGCAAGTTGGTTTTATGTGGCACCTCAAGTGTTTCAGTTCAGGGAAATGTTGGTAAACTTGAAGGTTGCCATGAAAAGGTATTACACAATAGCTTGTAACATGTTTACCTTCATTTGTATTTGTACATCTGCACTTCACTCACAATCTTTCTTCATGTTTAAAAAATGTGACATCTTCATGCAATGGTTTTAGACTAGCATCGTATGTTCTTATTTCCTGTATGAAGAAGTGGTGTTGGACTAATATAATTTGCTCATTTGTTTTCTTATAATCAGTAGGTCTTATGTGACAACTCAGAGAGTTGGAACATCACATAAACTTTGCAAAATCTTGGAGGGGTAAGGTTACTTATCAGGTCAATTTTAACAGATGTGCTAACAGATCAATTTTATTTGGACAACACATTCTTGGCTGCTAAATAAAGTCTACTCAGTATTAATTCTCATTTGTAAAATTTTGCTTTAATTACTACAGGTTTCAGTACCACATTCTAAGCTCTCAGTTGAATCAATCATACCTTGACTTCTGTAAGGGTAATCCTTAATGAACCACAGATAACCTTTGATGCCTTATATGCATTATAATACTCATCCAAACTTCGCTCTTATTTCCGTTTCATTTATTTCATTGAAGCTGCATGGGATTAAGTAATTTTATGACACTACACGTCTTAGTTTGGTTCTCTGTTGTAATATTATATGTACAATAATCTTTATTTTACTAATAGACTCAAAATTTTGTGGGACTATGAGTCTTAAATGCTATGTTTAAGTTAAATTTCAGTTTCTCCCATCCTAAATGGCTCTTCATTTGAAATAAGCAAGAACAAAAAATGTCTCATCACTACACCTTACTTTTAGTATGATAAACATGGCCAATCCTACATATCAGCTTACATAATTATTGCTGCTGCTCTTTGAAACCTTGATTACATGGTAACCTTTGCATTACATGGTAACCTGGTCTACCATGGTTCTGTTTCTGATTTTACTTTACGTTTGATGCTCTTTTAAGGCCGTGTAATTATGTTAGCTCTATCTCTAGTTGTGAATTTGATATGTTCTCTGATGTTTAACTGAATTTTTGTTTAAGTAGTGAATATATCGATCATTTTAAAAAAAAATATTTGTGTTCTTCCTGAATGTTTTGCTTGAACTATGTTTATGCCACCCTGGACTTTTGTTTCCTGCTATTTACACATTAAAGGAAGTAGTATATTGTAATCACAGAGTAAGATTTTACATGATTCACTGGCTTGCTATGTTGTCACTAAATTGATATTTATAGTATACTTTAATGGCGAATTACTGGTTTTCTGTAGGCCTGTACTACTCGACATTGTCTACTGCATGGATAACTTTCTGAGTAATGCATGGGATATGTTTACTTTTACTGTGCAAAACATAAATTTATCAAAAAATGTCATTAGTAGTGGTAGTAGAATTTTGTTACATTGGTCATAAGTTTTTCTGGTACAATGTGTTCTTAATCTCATCAAGGACATGAATGAGCTTGTACTGGGAATAATGAACATGATGATTACGGCTTTATACTTTTCCATATTTTAGGACAATAAGTAAAGTTGAATTATTGAAGTGTTTACTTGTTAAGTTTCTCATTCTTTTGCATGGTATATAGTGTAACTGTGTCTAGTTGTTTAACTGCGTTTTGATGGCTTTTATCAAAGAGTTCTTTAGTTGCTGATTCTTTTTCTTCCCTTTTCTATCTCTTTCTATTCCATAGTGCCCGGAACCCTAAAAAGATATGATCAGTTGCTCAATCTTGCCTTGGACGAGGCAGTGGAGTTTCTGAGAGGTACATCTCTTACCTTGCCAAGTTTTTTTTTTCTAGGCGTTCATTTATTTCAAGTATGGATGGTTATGTTTGTTTTCTAAAATCTAGAATGTATGTCATCAGTTCTTACTTCCTTTTTAAACTATGTTTAGATGTTTCTTTTGTTTGTTTTCTATTCATAATCACTACTGTTCTCTCTGATTTGATTGCGTGTCTCACTGTCTTGCTGGACTTTTCCATTTCATTTGATTCATACCTAATGATTTTTTATGCCCCATTTTGAGCTCATATTACTATGGTTTTTGGCTAGTGTTTTTGAAGGTTTTTTGTTTACTCTAAAAGTTAGAAGTAAAAGAACAATACTTGTATAAGGTTGTAACCTCTCTGGATTAGTTCTCCGTGAATCAGTTTGAGCAGGTAAACAAAAAACCTTCAATAGCCAAAAGATAGTATGTACTCTTCATCTCTTGTTCACTTCTTGTCTCATGAGTTTGACACACTGTTAATATATGTTCCTAAAGATACACTCGTTTGAGGAAACCTTGTGAGCTTCGTCTATTTTTTTATGGTGCTATGGCAGCTAAATGTTTTTTATGGTGATTACCTGATACATGTTTCACTTAAAATTACCCATTTTGATGTGTTGGGAAGTATGTAATCCACTTATTGTGATACTTGTTCTTCAGAATATAATTTTTCAGACATACTCAAATTCTCATCAAATTGGCTTAATTTTTCAGGCTTTTATCTCCCCAGTAAACTGATCCTTGTCCGCTACTGCACCAACGTCCCAGGATTGTTTTTTTTTTTCCAATTTTTTTATAATATTCATGTAGCAATTACATCTTCTAGGACTATGTAACCATGTTTTTTCTATATAATTATTTCAATAGGCTAATTTAGTTTTAGTTATACATTTGGGTTAGAAAAAATTGAATGTTATTTTTATTTTCTTTTGAGGTTATGTTTTCTACCTTTATTTGGAATTGTTTTAGTTTGGATCATTGAAATATGATTTGATGAAATTAGTTCTTTCTTGCCATAATATAATTATATTTGAATTAAATGATATATTAATTCACTTTAGATCGGTCATATAAGAAATGAAAAAGGTTTTAAAAAAGAAAAGAAATGCGAAAACCCTAAATCGCAGCCTATAAATAAGGCCTCAAAAAACCCTAACTCTATAGCAGCCTCACTCCATTGCACCGCCGACGATCCACAATGGATCTGACTGCGGATGCCGCCGCAGGAATCAAAAGACCGAAGAAGACTGAGCCCGATGCAGTTGATGACACCGCGGGAATCAAAAGACCGAAGAAGACTGAGCCCGATGCAGTTGAGCCCAAGGATGAACCGCCCACCGACCTTGTGAAGGATCTGAAGAAGAATGAGCCAGAGGATGCGGCCGCCACAGCAAACAAGGAACAGGAGAAGATCAAGAAGGATCTGACTGAGCCCGAGACGGAGCCGCCCACCGATCTTGTGAAGGAGCTGGAGAAGAATGAGCCAGAGGATGCGGCCGCCGCAGCAAACAAGGAACATGAGAAGATCAAGAAGGATCTGATGGAGCCCAAGGATGAACCGCCCACCGACCTTGTGAAGGATCTGAAGAAGTCTGAGCCAGAGGAAGCGGCCGCCGCAGCAAACAAGGAACTGGAGAAGATCAAGAAGGATCTGACTGAGCCCGAGACGGAGCCGCCCACCGATCTTGTGAAGGAGCTGGAGAAGAATGAGCCCGAGACTGGGCCGCCCACAGAGACCACCGTGATCTCGGAGCCGACTGACCTTGAGAATCAGGTATATCTCTTCCTTAAATACGAGTTTATCATGTCTTTTACTATCCGAATCGATTGTTTTATACCTTTCTCTTTTACGTAGATGTCTGCGTACCATGCGCTCGCCCTGGTGGATCCCGTGCGTCTCGGCGGCCAGCCTTTTGCAAGCAGGAGGAGGATTCTAGGCAGGGGCGTTCTCTACACGGCTGTGATTTTGGTCAACCTGGATGCTGTTGCAGTCCAGGTTCGTTTCTGTTATGCATTTTGTTTTTGTATATGCATCAATATATTTTATATTTTATGCTGTCTTGATCTTTTGCTCGTCTATGAATACTAAGCTCCATCTTATCACTATGTCTAGGACCATAAAAAAGGTTATGATTAGTCAAAACTGGTAAATCGTGACATCATTGATGCTTTAGGCAATGAAACCTGTAGAGGGCAATTCTACTTTTGACTCTGATCTGTATGGTTCATTTTTGGTTTTTTTAGAGTAAATTTATGACTTAAATACAGGAACAATGCAGGCCTTGAACTGGTAAATCGTGACATCATTGATGCTTTAGGCAATGAAACCTGTAGAGGGCAATTCTACTTTTGACTCTGATCTGTATGGTTCATTTTTGGTTTTTTTAGAGTAAATTTATGACTTAAATACAGGAACAATGCAGGCCTTGAAACTTTCAAACAATTAAAATATATTTGACTTCTGAGGTGAAATTTGGAATAAAATGATTGGCTTTGGAAAAGTCAATATGGTTTGCAAACTTATTGATAGGTTTGGAATGTTCATTTGCTGTTTGAGGGAGGGAAGGATGCATTCGTTTATACTGTAGTTTTGACATTTTTCTGCATGAAAGTAGATCTGGTACACTTGTCAATCCATATCATTGTATTTGCAATTATATCTTACCTTTTCACTTAATTCAAACAATAATTCTCGCTGCTTTAGTAACTATAATTTTACATGCAAGGGAAGTTTACCGGATTTATAGTTGTGAGTCTATATATAGGTTGGAGCTTGCACACAATTCTGAATTCTGTATTGGTAGTTGGCATTACCTTATTTGATGCACTTGATCCATATAATGGTGGTCATATGTAAAAATGCATGTCATGTATTGGCAAAACAGCCTTTACTATATTTTGAGACTGATTTCATTTTCTATGTATTGTTTATCCTTTAAATAGTTTTGTATCTGAAATCTTTGATTTATAGGATGCTGTGGCTGCTCATAATTCTATGGTGGTCATCAATGCAAACCCGCTAATTACCGTTGCTGCCCAGGTATCGCATTTAAACTAAATTATTTATTGCTGCTGATTTTATTGATATATGTATGATATGATTGATTGATTTTTTTTCTTTTTTGTTCATCGATTTCACATTTCAGACCGAGCCCTTTGTCCATGGCTATGCTCTGCTGTTTGTGTCTCCTGTGGGTTCCCTCACAGAGTCACTTGAGGGAACGGTTGTGTACCATGCTCTGCTTATGAGCCGCCCTGAGGTATCACATTATCATTTTTCTTCATAACTACCTGTGCTAGTTGTAAGCTTTGTGTCTTGGTTTTTTTCTTGTGCCAATTGTCTCAAACATCATCTACAACGATCTTTATTCTAGCTTAATTTCTAACTCTCGATTAGCACACCATCTCTGGCTTATTGTGCCAGCAGTATGATGTTTCACTTTAGATACAAATCTCATCCAACATTTTTTTAATATTTCAGCTTGACCCCGTCCATCTCTATCACGCATTTATGCTGATTGATAGGTCGCCGATCCCTGCTCTCCAGGTATTGCTACATTGCTTATATGTGTCGACTTTTAAACCGTTAAATAGCAGCATGTTTTGGAAGTAATATGCTATATGTTTATGCTTCTATCATTCACAGTTCTTGCTCTAGTTATTTTCAACTTATGGTTTCTTCATCTGTTCTGGATTATTACACTTATCCTATGATCTTAGTTTTCTTCTCTCCCAAGCAGATGATAAGACAACCCCCCATTTTCTATGCATTGATTATGATTTCGTATATGTGTCGACTTTTAAACCGTTAAATAGCAGCATGTTTTGGAAGTAATATGCTATATGTTTATGCTTCTATCATTCACAGTTCTTGCTCTAGTTATTTTCAACTTATGGTTTCTTCATCTGTTCTGGATTATTACACTTATCCTACGATCTTAGTTTTCTTCTCTCCCAAGCAGATGATAAGACAACCCCCCATTTTCTATGCATTGATTATGATTCCGTATATGTGTCGACTTTTAAACCGTTAAATAGCAGCATGTTTTGGAAGTAATATGCTATATGTTTATGCTTCTATCATTCACAGTTCTTGCTCTAGTTATTTTCAACTTATGGTTTCTTCATCTGTTCTGGATTATTACACTTATCCCCATTTTCTATGCATTGATTATGATTTCGAATCTGTTTGTGCTAGGCTCCATCTGCTGCAGAAATTGTTCAGGAGCAAGATGAAGATGTCGAGGAGTCCCTTGCTGAATTATTTGAGGAGCCTGATGAGCAATCCTGGGGATGTCTGGCTTGCTCCGAGGTGTTTTATGGCGTTGATCATGTGAAGAACATGAAAACACACTACCTGAGATTTCACCCAACTGAGGTGAATCAAGCTGGAGAAAATTTTTGCAGTGGCTGTGGCGTCTTTGTGCCGGATCGCTCAAAATTTGAGCGACATTTGATCGAGTGCATTTGAGCGAGTGCTTTATTAACCTAAAACTTTGCATTTCTTATGGCTTATGTAAAACAGCATTCTTAAGCTTATAGCTTCCGTATGGCTTAACCAAAAAATTTGCCTTTTATCTTATAGCTTTTGTATGGTTGTGGTATCTGGTTTTTTTTTTCAGTTTCTGGGTGCATGTCATATTTTTCAGTTCCTTGTCTGACCATACTGGTTGAGAGAGGCTATAAATCTAGGTCCAGTCAGTTTTTAATCCTAATATAAGACATTCATAATTGTTACAACGAACCGGGAAATTAGTGACAAAATAATTGTAAACGGACTAAAGCTAACTAAATAAGTATAATCTTATTCTGCTCTTAATACGTTTAAGTTTGTCGGAGTTTATTTGTCGGAGTTTATCTGTAGATAAGTTCAGTGAAAATACAATTTGATAGACCTTATTTCTTGTTGTACTGAACTGAAGTGAAAATTGATGTATTGAAAAATAGAATCATCATGACTAAATTGACCTGAATTTCATCAAATTGCATTTTCATTGAACTGAATTGAACTGATCTACAGATAAGTTTCCAGCATGAAATTCAACTAGTGTTTATCTACTGATCTACAGCATGACTTAATCTATTTATCTATACAACTAGTGTTTCCAGCACCCACTACGCGGATGCTTTAGGTGCAAGCAACTGTTTTATATTCTTACATACTCTCAAGGAAAGGGATTTTAAGAAGGCATAAATTTGTAACTTGTAACATCAATAACCGGACAAAATTCTCGTATTACTTTTTTTTAATAAGCAAAACAGCCATTAAAAGACCCTTTTGAAATGCTGCCTATCTCAATGCTTTAATGGAATCGACCTATGACTTCAATATTAACCTCCAATCTTGTTTTTGCACAGTATCTACAGAATTATTCATTCTTCTTCCTCTTAAAACAAACACTGGTTACCTAAATATTCCAATTTGAGTAAAACACTAAGAAATAAACAATTTCATTCAAAAATGAATTTATACCTAATTTGATTATTGGGCTAAGAACAGATTACCAAAAGAAACTCAAAAAATAGATGATTGTGATCAAAAGGAAGAAGAGATTCACCTGGATAGCAACATTAGCACTGAGAGCTGTGTTGTAAGAACGATGCACCCGCTTGAATAAAACGCAAATATCTGCATCAACAGCTGCATTTGATGCATCGGTTTGCACCTTGACAAACAAATCAATTCACACATTCAAGTGTATGATGCAGGGTAATATGAAAACATAATTTTTTTACATGATACTCAATAGTTCAATAAGAACAATTTACGTTCAAGTGTATTGTTCTTTCAGAAATCCTGCATTACTTCTTTTTTTCTGCTACGAAGCTATATATACACGTCTGGAACTACAATACATTTGTAATTTACTTTAGATAATCGGAACATACTTGATTTAGTACAAACATGACTTTCGTAGCATCAATCACCTCGGTTTGTCTATTGTTGCAAGAAGGGAGACTGATAGTTTTCTGCAACCACAAACCAGAGTTATGCATATGCATTAATTGTTCTCATCTCCCATCCAGACCGCAACAACATGTCTCTAATTGAGTTCATTTGATTGGGATCCAGTCCAAATGCTAAGAAAAGCCACTACTACAACCTACTTACATTAAAAAGAACTAATTTTATTAGTATAAAAACACAACCCTTATTTTGAAATAAGAAAGAAATTACCAGAGTTTCATCATCCATTCTGGCTGGCGTCTCTCATACACCATGAATTCTCTGCTCCTGAAAAGAGGGTTTGCACAATCTCCAAACATTACACAAATGATGCTGAAATTTTCTTCCAACTCCTTTTATGTATAACAAATCGACCTTGTTGTTTTTTTAAATAATAAATAAAACAAATGCGTAGGTAAATTACAACTTGTAGTTACAACTTATAAATAAAACAATTGCATAGCAGTATCAAGATTTAACTATTATGATCACCACCTTAGCTGCATGAGGGCATTAGCCACAGTAGTGAACTGCTAGGGAGAGATTGATTTTGGCACCCAACAACTGCTGAACGTGTGGAGCAAACCAAATCGAATCACCATCGTCTGTTCAAAGCCCATAGATGCTGACAGAATGCAGTTCTCACTCCCATATAAAACAGATCTCCTCAAAGAACCCTTGTTGATCAACCTGTAACAATAGTCATCATGAACAGAAATTCCAAACAAATCAATAGAGAACCTAAAACGCATTCGACTCAATAGAGAAAAGGAGGAAGAAAATGGATTATCATCTCTATTTTCTGTGAGAGATGACACATTACTGATCGTCCTCTCATAATATCCAAACTTCATGATAACTGCATAAAATTCAAACAAAATATATATAACGAATCCAAAACACTTAATATTTAATGTCAATAATAGATGTAGTACCCCCTGACATCAAAGCATCATGAAAATTGTGGCTCTTGAACCTGCTCAAAGATATATAGGAATCACATCAAAGTTTCACTATCTACCTCTATCAAAATTCAGGCTTCATTTCAACACAATCAACCAGATCGGAATCTGAATCTCGTCCATCACCTATAAACAACAACACTGTAAATCAACAAAACTTTCAGTTACTATCAGCCAAATTCCAAAATCTTAGGGAAAAATATTAATTTACCCTACTTGCCTCTTTCAGCTGTGTACTGGACTGTAACATTAATGTTCTTAAAAGTAATAAATAAGGATTGGCTATGGTTATAGTAATTCAGAATGTATGAATAAAGCTGAATTTGGTTGCCAAAAAATTTCAGAGTCTACCTCATGATGCACACAAGCTTCTTGCAGTGCCCTCGCCTATTGGCGGGAGTCCTTGTACTTTGTGCAAATACTGTTCATTACCATAGTCAGGTAGTTCCATCATCACATGGTATTCGAGAGCTACTATTCTTGTTTTTCATTCCTTCACCATTCTACTAACTAACTTGTAATTTTGGCAGTCATCTGCATGTGTACTAGCATTGAACAACTACGCCGTTTCTATTGATGGTGGCAGGTAAGCTAGCAGTCAGCTGTATTTCCGAATTTGAGTTAGGGTTACCATTGTATTATGAAGTGGATTCTACCATCTTTCAATTTCAGGATATATTCCCCTGTCTTACCGGGCTGTGTTAAAATTAGCTTTCCATTACGTGTTTAAAGTTAGGGAAACATGTTCAAATGCCTGACATCAGGTAGGAATAGAAAAAAAATGCATATGTTTGTAAACTGAGGCTCATGTAAACAATGTGAATTACTAGTGGTATATAGCCTGCCAGTTTTGGAATTTGGATGATGCTGGATAGCTTGTCCAGAACTGATTGTCATGCTTTGCAAAAGTTGTTTCTTAGTTTTCCAAGCTATGCTTGATGAATAATGATTATGCTGACCTTAGGAATTCCTATTGCAGTTTGACTGAAAACCAGAAAAAGGAACATATTAAAACATTGGGGAATGTGGGATCTGACTATAATTTTTAAACGAGTCATATTCATTTGATCGATTATCTAAACGAGTCGATCGCGATCATTATAATTTTTAAACGATCCGATCATGATCATGAATTATTTTGATTGCTTTGATCGTGATCACCTCAGAATTTAAACGAGTCGATCATGAAAATAGTGATGATCGTGATCGGATCGACTCGTTATCACCCCTAGTTATAAGTTTCTCTTTCCTTGTTTTAAGAATTCCTCAACAAGGGAGAAGGATACTCTTCTGGCAGTTGGAACTATGTACAAGGAGAGGATGTTGCAGCTAGAGGGTGCGTTCTTTTGTTTTCTGTTGAAAACTCTCCGATCGTAGTATGGTTTATAATTCATGTATTCTCTATAAATCGATAGATTAACTGTTGATTGACTGTGTTATTTCTACACGGTTGATTTTGTATGTAAGGGAAAATGATAAAAATTGATTATGCTTCTCTTGCTGGAATCGGTGAGTTTTTACAGGTTACAGAAGTTTATTCCAAGGAATTGAAGGGTGCCATATCTGGTTACTTTGTTGGTAGCTTCCGGTTCCAAGATTACTTTGCATACGTGGACGGGCTCAGAGTTAAATGGTGTTCCACCTCTTTATGTTGTTAGCTTAAATATAGTAAGTTTTATCACTATCCGAGCTCTTGATGTGTTTTATCACTATACGTGGACATGGCCATGCACTAGTATCTGTAATTTGCAGATATTTTCTCTCTCCCAAGTTGTCAGAGAGCTGGAAAGGACAGAAGCTTTTGTTAAGGGCTGAGTTTCATGGTGCTCAATGCTCATGTGACTAAGTTTTTGCGATTAACGACCTCGAGGGTCCGAAAAGAACCGTTTTGGGCTTTTATTTGGCACCCTGGATGGGAGCATTGGCTATATTGCACCTCTTGATGAACTCACATTTCATAGGCTGGAGAGTTTCCAAAAGAATATTGTAGATACTGTTTCTAATGTTGCTGGCTTAAATCCAAGATCTTTCTGCCAATTTCGTTCACAAGGTCCTGACAGCATAGTTGATTGTGAGCTGCTTTGCCAGTAAGTGTTATTCTGCTTTGCCACAACAACATGTTTCTCCTCAGGAATATATGTAACTTCTCAAACCGTGTGTTCATTTATGTGCAGCTATGAAATGCTCTCTTTAGAAGAACAAGTTGAAGTCGCTCACCAGATTGGAACCACGCGAAAACAGATTTTGTCCAACCTGAATGAGTTAGCTCTGGCAACCAGCTTCCTATGAGCGAGAGTGTGCACAACAATGTACGTAACGTAATTTGCAGATTCGTCCCTGTAATCGTGAGTCTACAATTGGCTGTCAATGTTGTATCTTTATCTATAGCTAAAAACATCCCCTCTTTCCGTTTTTTACTAATCCGGAAACAGGCGGTTCACCGAACGGTTTAGTTTAGTTACTGCTAGACTCTGTTTGTACCGACCAACTTTGCAGCCTTACATCAAAAGAATCATTCATGTATCTTAGGTTTATTTGGATTTGTTTATTTCATTTTCATTTCTACTGGTTTTTGGTCAAAATTTTAAGGCATCTTAGTTATTTGTAAATCTAACAACAAAATCTAGGTTTATGAGGGGTTCAATACACTCATCTATTTTTACTCAATTTTTTACTTAAAATCTACATCATTGAAACACATACAATCCAATGGTCCATTTATTTCTTGTCTTTTTTCTTACGAGAAAGTCTTAGATGAGACCTGTCCTTGTGGAGACCAAGAGCAGGGGAATGATCATTTACTGTTTCTGCTTGATCTTTTAATCAGTTTGTTTGATCTTTCAATCAATGTCCTTGATTATTTTTGTTTTGCCTTGATTTTCAGTTAATTAGATCTTTCGTTCAATTTGCTTGATTTTTCGGTCAATTTTCTTGATCATTTCTTTGGTCAATTTCACCAACGACAAATTCAATCAAGGAAATCGGTGGGTTTAAAGCTCACCAACGAAAAATTCAATCAATAGCAGTCGCATATAATCTTTGGTCTCAAATGAGAATTTATATTTTCTTATATATTACATCGAACCAGAAAAAAATGCTTACACGGTCAACGCGTGGTTCAACCCGGTCCATCGCAAATTGTATAAAGCACCCCATACTAATAATTGGGAGAACCCAATCTAAATAAGGTTTGGTAAAGTTGAAATTTGGACGAGCGAGGCTGCGCCGTCGCTGGAGTTTTGATGGGGAATCCGATGGGGCAATGGGAATGGATCAAATCCAAATCGGAAACGGGTAAGGATATGAAACCTCTGATTTCTTACATATGGTCTTTGATTGCATACCAAAGTTTATGTATCGTCTTTTCTTTGATTCCAAATAAGAAACAAATAACTTGGAATAAGATCATGAACCCGATGATGGTTCAGAATAAGATCGGGGACATGTCCTCGGAACCCATAGTACATAATAGTAATAGTAATAATGTTGGGCCCGACTGGTCGGGGCTTCTTCCCGAACTGGTGGCGGAGATAGCCATTCGTTTGCCTGTGATGGAGGATTTCGTGGCGTTTAGAGGTGTTTGTTCGCCCGTGGCATGCCGCCGCCACTTTAGACATGTTTAATAATAAGGGACCAAGTAAGATTCCTCTCCTCATGCTTTCGGAGAAGGATGGCGGCAGCGATGACCGCCAACTCTACAGTTTATCCCGGAAAGCCGTTTGGAGGACAATGTCGTTTCCGTGGTTTAAGAATAAGAGATGCATATATGCGGGGTTTGGTTGGGTTATTACGGTTGCAGCAGAAGGAGGGGATGTTAATTTGGTTAAACCTTTTACAGGTGACACAATCGTGCTCCCCGATTACAAAACGCATCCAAGGTACTCAAGAGTGGTACCTGACTATATGTTTATAGAACGGGGAGTTGTGTCTGCTGATCCATCTCGTAACTCCAACTTTGTTGTGATGGTGTTATGTCCTAATTCGGGGCTGGCATACTGTAGGCTAGGAGACAAGATTTGGAGGGTTGTGGATTCTGATCCCCACTGGTGTGGATTTCACAACATTTGTATTTACAAAGGAAGAATGTATGACATTGATTTTCATGGAAATGTGCGTATGGGGGATCCATTGGCTGCTGATTTTACCAAATCCAAACTCATATTGAAAGTTGATGTGCGATCTCGTTCTAAACCTAGGTCTATGTATGGCCTAGGAGGTAACAAACCTTATTTTGTAGAATCATCTTCCGGGGAGTTATTACTGATTTTTCGTGATAACATAACAATACCTGCTGAAAATGGAATACCCCCTCAATATGGAGCAACCAGGTTTGTAGTGGTGACTATAGATGTTTTGAAAAGGACATATAAGAGAATTGGGCGTGGTACTGGTATAGGTAAAGATGCAATATTTCTTGGTGAGAATGCGACTGTTTGTGTTGATGCAGAGGATTTTCCCGGTGTTATCAAGTCTAACTGCATCTACTTCACTGATGACTGCCTGGAAACATACATGTTCGATGAAGAGGAAGACGCCCTTTCTGACAATAAAGGTGGTGGCGGAGACATGGGAATGTATAACTTTGAGGATGGGAGAATCGAAAGGCTACCTGTTGAATCCCGTAGCTTCGTTTGTCCACCACTCTGGATATTTCCTTCATTTTGAGAGCGAGCAGGCTTGATGTATTTTTATCTGTCACCTATTTATATGTATTAAGTTTTATTGTTAGTGAAACAGAGTCTTTTGAATAATTGAATGTCGTTCTTCTGGCGAGATGAATGTAACTTTTGACAGCGTGAATGTTTACTTATTCGGATGCCTTGATAGCATCAATTTATATCTTGATTTTTGTAAGACCCTGTTTGCTATAGCTTAATTTTTGTCTGTTCAACCTCTGGATAGCTTTCACACCACACCTGCGCCAAAAGAGCTTCCTTGGCACACTTTTATTAAGCTTTATAAAATGCCCCTCCCTTCAAAAAGGCTTCACTCACTATCAACATTGTAACACCACTTCCTCTGCAAATTCCTTTCTTCTCTGCAACTTTAGTTTTCAGACCAAAAATGACCAAAAATTACGCTGCCTGCTCCCAATTCTCTGATGGCTTTTTGCTTCTGCAATGTGATCATAGCCATTCTCTTCTTAGCCAGCTCCAGAAGTTCTTACACTGACCAAGAACAAGACCAAGAAGCCCCTTGTGCTCCGGTGAAGGAGACATGTGTCACCGGTGATGATGTCGGAAGCTGTCATCATCATCATGACATCACCACCGCCGAGGAGAGTGAAGCGTTGGGAGAAGTTACAGCAGAAGCTTCTGCTAGCGTGGATGTTGACGTCATCTACTGCAAAGATGAAGAGAAGAATTCGGAGGATGAAGAAGAGGAATGTGAGGAGGAGGAGGAGGAGGAGGAAGAGGAAGATGATGATGAGCTGAGGAGAAGGGTTGAAGAGTTCATAGCTAAAGTGAACCAAGGTTGGAAAGCAGAACATTTCAGAAGATGAACTTTTTGAGTCCACTGGTCAATTTCATGAGTAATCAAACTTGAATCTATCAATTGGTTTAATTAGTGATAATAAAGTAAAGCATAAGTTTTGAGGGATTAGAAAAGTTGTGATTAGTGTTAAAAGCTGTACTGAGAATGCACCCTGTAATTTCCCTCATGAGTCATGTATCATGTAGCATGAGTCCTGAGTACAAGTGGAATGAGTATAATGTGTATGCTATATTCAAAGAAAAATCTTAGGTAAAGAGTTCCCAAAAGAAGTTGTGGCTTATGTTTTTGAGTCGATCGCGATCATTATAATTTTTAAACGATCCGATCATGATCATGAATTATTTTGATTGCTTTGATCGTGATCACCTCAGAATTTAAACGAGTCGATCATGAAAATAGTGATGATCGTGATCGGATCGACTCGTTATCACCCCTAGTTATAAGTTTCTCTTTCCTTGTTTTAAGAATTCCTCAACAAGGGAGAAGGATACTCTTCTGGCAGTTGGAACTATGTACAAGGAGAGGATGTTGCAGCTAGAGGGTGCGTTCTTTTGTTTTCTGTTGAAAACTCTCCGATCGTAGTATGGTTTATAATTCATGTATTCTCTATAAATCGATAGATTAACTGTTGATTGACTGTGTTATTTCTACACGGTTGATTTTGTATGTAAGGGAAAATGATAAAAATTGATTATGCTTCTCTTGCTGGAATCGGTGAGTTTTTACAGGTTACAGAAGTTTATTCCAAGGAATTGAAGGGTGCCATATCTGGTTACTTTGTTGGTAGCTTCCGGTTCCAAGATTACTTTGCATACGTGGACGGGCTCAGAGTTAAATGGTGTTCCACCTCTTTATGTTGTTAGCTTAAATATAGTAAGTTTTATCACTATCCGAGCTCTTGATGTGTTTTATCACTATACGTGGACATGGCCATGCACTAGTATCTGTAATTTGCAGATATTTTCTCTCTCCCAAGTTGTCAGAGAGCTGGAAAGGACAGAAGCTTTTGTTAAGGGCTGAGTTTCATGGTGCTCAATGCTCATGTGACTAAGTTTTTGCGATTAACGACCTCGAGGGTCCGAAAAGAACCGTTTTGGGCTTTTATTTGGCACCCTGGATGGGAGCATTGGCTATATTGCACCTCTTGATGAACTCACATTTCATAGGCTGGAGAGTTTCCAAAAGAATATTGTAGATACTGTTTCTAATGTTGCTGGCTTAAATCCAAGATCTTTCTGCCAATTTCGTTCACAAGGTCCTGACAGCATAGTTGATTGTGAGCTGCTTTGCCAGTAAGTGTTATTCTGCTTTGCCACAACAACATGTTTCTCCTCAGGAATATATGTAACTTCTCAAACCGTGTGTTCATTTATGTGCAGCTATGAAATGCTCTCTTTAGAAGAACAAGTTGAAGTCGCTCACCAGATTGGAACCACGCGAAAACAGATTTTGTCCAACCTGAATGAGTTAGCTCTGGCAACCAGCTTCCTATGAGCGAGAGTGTGCACAACAATGTACGTAACGTAATTTGCAGATTCGTCCCTGTAATCGTGAGTCTACAATTGGCTGTCAATGTTGTATCTTTATCTATAGCTAAAAACATCCCCTCTTTCCGTTTTTTACTAATCCGGAAACAGGCGGTTCACCGAACGGTTTAGTTTAGTTACTGCTAGACTCTGTTTGTACCGACCAACTTTGCAGCCTTACATCAAAAGAATCATTCATGTATCTTAGGTTTATTTGGATTTGTTTATTTCATTTTCATTTCTACTGGTTTTTGGTCAAAATTTTAAGGCATCTTAGTTATTTGTAAATCTAACAACAAAATCTAGGTTTATGAGGGGTTCAATACACTCATCTATTTTTACTCAATTTTTTACTTAAAATCTACATCATTGAAACACATACAATCCAATGGTCCATTTATTTCTTGTCTTTTTTCTTATGAGAAAGTCTTAGATGAGACCTGTCCTTGTGGAGACCAAGAGCAGGGGAATGATCATTTACTGTTTCTGCTTGATCTTTTAATCAGTTTGTTTGATCTTTCAATCAATGTCCTTGATTATTTTTGTTTTGCCTTGATTTTTCAGTTAATTAGATCTTTCGTTCAATTTGCTTGATTTTTCGGTCAATTTTCTTGATCATTTCCTTGGTCAATTTCACCAACGACAAATTCAATCAAGGAAATCGGTGGGTTTAAAGCTCACCAACGAAAAATTCAATCAATAGCAGTCGCATATAATCTTTGGTCTCAAATGAGAATTTGTATTTTCTTATACTAGGCAAGGTTACTGCACTTCGTGCAGTTCTGAGTCCCATCTGACCCGGACTCCTGGTATGTTCTCCGACGGAAACTTTTACCAGTCATTGTAAGCGCCAAACTATATTGGAAATTAACGTAAACTGTAAAGTGGAAACATGGATTAGACCCTTGTATAGGTTTTTATATTCATAAACAACAATATATCATACATGAGACAGTTGTTTCACAGGTACTTTTGTTTTTGTCCTAATTGATGTCCAACCTCAATTTATGTCCTAATGCTTCATTACCTGCTTGATCTAAGAGAATCTGGCCATCATGTGATCAGGAATGAACCAGCCAAATATGTCGAAATTCTCTCTGATTCTTCCCTCATTCGTCGTCTTCGGAAGCAAAGCAACCTTCACCGGAGTCCTCCCCACCCTCTCTGCAGCACCAGTCATAACCTGGTCCCTTTCAACATTCCAGGACAGCCTAATGGTGATTATGCCTGACACAGATGTCACAACTCACAAACAAAAACACAATAATTAACCTCAGGTTAAAAAACAAACATGTCATACTCACTGATAAATAGAGACCCTTAGATTTACAGAATTTGTGCAGCTTCGGCTGCTGCCGTACGAGATGACACTCCACTTGATTGACAGTTGGAGAAACTCAAGCTATCTTCAACAGAGCACCAAGCTTCTTTACAGTGAAATTCGAGACTCCGGTCGCTTTGGCCTTTCCAGAATCATTTAGCGCTTCCATGGCCTTCCAAGTACGAGGTATATCTGTTGGCAGAACGAAATTCGGTGGGTGTTCTTCTTTTCACACGTACAGACATATGGATGTTATAAAACATCATGAAAATGTATTTAGAATTACTGAACTTAGAAAACTCATCATGTTGACCAGTATGCTAAACCTATAATGGTATGTCCATGAACCTGCATATCAAACTTTGATTGGTCTGTGCCTGTGAGATGCACTTACAGTTTAAGAGAATAATAATTACTATTTACCAGTACTCACTTGAAAAGTTCACTGATGTATGTTGACTACACAATATATGAGATGCCTTCTTCATCACGAGCAAGAGCTTTAAAGAGATGATGGACTGTGGAGCAGTCAGGTACACCATAGACAGCAGGAGCAATACGAAAAAAAGCTGATTCTCCTGTAAACCTTGTGTAAACACATTCGATTAAACCAGCGAAAAACAACCAAAATTAATGGAAAAATTTAATAGAATATTAACAATATGCTCATATAGGCTACATAGGTGCAATTTTTGGAGAGAATTAAGAAGGAAAAGCATAGCATAGGCAGAAGGTGAAATCTGTCAAGTAAAAAGGTATTATAGGTTATTGAGCTGTTTTTTTAGTAAGTATATGAAATAAACAGTAAACAATCTCCAAGAAAGCTCATGAAACGTAAGAATTAGTTCAATGGCTAATAATTCAACAGGCAAATCAAAATTAATCCACATCAGCAAATAAGTATGAAATTAGTGCTTAATATGCAACGAGCAATGTGAGAAATGAAAATGGGAATCTTAAAGCATGAGAAACCAATTACTTGAAAGCTTCATAGCAGCATAATGATGACCAACTTAGTTACATACTAAAACAACAAGTATCCTTGTACGATAATAATGGATAGAAATACTGCATGAATTGCAAATACCGAAAAAACACCATTAAAACAGAGAAGCAACATACCAATTTCATAAATTAAAATATCATATCGCAGTAGTATTTGAAAGGCCAGAGCCTCATCACAAAAAGCCATTAAACAGTACAACATATGTGAAGTTTTTTTTCCAGGACAAACTTAGGCAGCATTATAGAATTAAAATGACAAAAATGTTAAGGCTATTAGAATGAATCTATAAAATATTTAAATACTTCGCAGGATAAATTTATTTATCTGAGCAACCTTTGATGGTAGATGTCCCATTCAAAGGTTCATCTGCAGCGAATCTGTCAGCTTATTTCAATAAGTAACAAATAGAAGTCGTCACAGGCATAAACTGAGTCACTGTTACACAAGATCACTACATATGGGTAGTTTGAAGCCAACATAAACACAACATCAACTACACCTTTATGCAAACTGAAAAATGAGTTACAACACAAAATGAAGGTCAGGCAGTAGCAACTTACGCTTTTGTTATGTGCTGATGGATTGCATATACCATGCCATCAATTCATATGAGCTCTGTTGCAGCTCGGGAGTCTGGTCCCTAAACTCAGAGACAGCAGCAAAAAGACCTAATAGTTCAGCAGTCTGAAAGTTACGGCTTAATCTGAAATAGACAAGTCCTTGGAAATAGCTTGGACCTTTATTAAGTTTGATAATGGCCACGCAGCGGTTCTCACTGTCGACCCCTTGTCTGGAAACATCATTCTTGCAAGAGGTAGAAGTGCTCCCTGTGACAACGGAGTGGTTCTTAGCTCTTGTCCTTCAGCAGCAACATTTCCAATGGCCCAAGCACACTGCTCGACAACATGTGAGGAGCTTTCTCTACAAATGAATGCATTGAAAGGTCATAGAAGTTCTAAAGCAAACAACGTCCTTCTTGCAAGAGGGATCAATAAATAAAATATATAAAAAGATAATAAAAAATTAAGAGCTTACAATCTGGACTGGCTGGTGAATAAACCAAGTCTGTCAGAATTTAAAGCCTGACAAAATCAAAATACGGCCAGTCAAGAATGGATACAACTTATGACAAGAAAACACACCTTAAATGAACACTTCCTTTACAACTTGTTGGCCATACTTCCAGCATTTGAATCCATCATCTAAGAGATCAACTTCAGTCCTAGCGTGTACAACAATTTCCGGTTCCGTAATTGGTCGCCACATCATGTCCAATAACCTCTGTATTTATGCAAAAACGGAAAAACAACAGTTTTCAGTGCTAAGTATGCAGTGTATTTAAGTTGCTCAACTTAGTGATATAAAATACAACACCACTTGTTACATAAATTTAATTTCTAGTAATTAACAAACTGGAAACCTTGCCTAATGAGACAATAGGTCAGACATAACATCAAACACCTTGTGTACGTGAATTGATGGTGTAATTATACCTAAAAGAACACATACCAGGCCTATTGTTAAGTTGTAGCTATGCCTCATTAGATGATCTTAAACACATACCAGATGATCTTACTCAGTCATCAAGCTTTTAGTACAATATTTTATCATAGATTAAATGTTCCCTAAATGAGAGTGCATGAGAGAAGCATCCTATATGTACAAAACTGAACATGATTTTTTTTCATTCGGACTGAACATGATGAAAAGGTGAAACAGAAGAACTGTAAGTGCCTTCTTTTTTCTTGGTGACTAATGGCTATGCCTATCCTTTATTGTTTTTCATTTTTATCATACATGTTGACTTTAATGAATTAGTTATGATACAAAATTTTCTCTTAATGCCTTAAATACTACTGATGTAGTCACTAAAGTACAGGAAGCCATTATTTTTGGCATTTAAGCTAATGGAATCAAACAAGTCAAAGTTTATATAAACTATTCCCAATGAATATTAAGCAATTCAGAAGTGTATGTACTATCATGGATTTTACCAAGTTGTGTTGGAGAAAAATACTTTACCTAGCTGAGATGGTAGTCGAAGTAGCCATCAAAAGCTTGTTTTAGCCTGTGTGAAAACCTGTGGAAAATAAAAGAATCCAAGACAAGTAAAAAATTAGTTGAGGAATCAAATCAAACATGTTGTGTGCGTAAATAAGGTGATGGTTGATTTACAATAACTGAAATCCAAAAACCAGTGATACACAGACGATTAGGCATAGAAATTCACAGGTTGGTGGCCATAGAATCAAACCATGAACAACATAAAAAAAAGGAAACACGGGTTCATCAAAGTTTTGGTGAGATGTGAATACAGAAATGGGGAGCGGGAAGAGTACCGGAAAAAGGAACAAGCTCGTAACTATTCAGAAGGTATAGCACATGAATATAGGAAGGGAGGCCGAAAAGATTACCAGAAAAACGATCAAAACAATCAAATTCCTGATCAGAAGCCCATGAGTATCTCTGTCGTGGGCAATAGTTATACAAAAAGGGTTATGCAGACACCTGTCTGGCCGATTCATGAGTAAAAGACGGAGAACATGACACGTATGGTTTTGGTCATATATATCATGCTAGAGATTGAGCAGAAAGGGGGAGAACTGGAGACTGGCGGAGCAGGTGGACGAACGTGAAGGAGAAAGTGAATAAAACAGAGAGGTGGAACCGTGGAAGTAATTTTTATGGGCCTATTGACCGAGCACCGTACCTAAACCGGATCACGAAACCATCGAATCTGGTTTTTAAATAGTAATAGATTAACAGAAAGTCAAACACTTTTTATGGCAGTAGTACCTCATGATAATGACAGTATTGTCAAAAATAAAAGTGTCTATAGAGCAGCTACAAAACCAGAAATACATCATGGTTGACTATAACATGGGACTTCCTATAATCTATCTGCTAGTAGCCACAAGATAATGACAAGAAAACAACCGTAACTTGTGATCAGAAAAATTATTCCACTGCTGCTAGACTATGATGATTAATCATAGAATACAGAAACAGAAACATCATTCAGCTAGACTCCATTTTCATATTTATGAGCAGTGTGGCATTCAAAAAGGAAAACAGAAGTGATGTTACCACAAAAAAACATGCACACTATCTAAACAGGGCTCATGACTCTAGGAGCTTAACCCAAGTCACAGAATAATTGATCTCACCAACACCAAGTTAAAATCTACAACCAAGCTCAGTGATAAAAAATTCTATAAAAACACCTATCTAGTATAAACCCCTGAACATTGCAGCAGTAAAATATCCGAAAAGAGAACATTGCAGCAGTAAAATATCCGAAAAGAGAACCATCAAGGAAAGAACTACTGATTTTAGTGACTGCCTATTAAAACTTGTGCAGTAAAGCTATGAGGTTTTGCCAATTTTCACCTAAATATCATCATATCTGGATATATGTGAATTCCAGTAGAAGATATTTCAAGGCAGAGAATGTCTATGCAAATCCTAGATAAAGTGCCAAACTTTAACCACCTTGTGAATTATGGACAATAGGTCAAGCAAGCTAGAAAGTGTCATGCCTAAGACTAAACCAAACGATCAGCCAGTGATTTGCATGAACATTGATAGATTCAGGGAGTAAATGGCATCATACTACAGATAATTCTAAAATCTTGTAATTTTGTATACTTTGATTAAAGTAATTTATGTATATAAACATGCTCTGCAAAACCCACCAATATCTGTATTTGTGCTTAGGAGAAAATGATACTATCAAGAATGTGCAAATTATCAATGACATGAAACTCAATTGCCAAGAAAATCCAATTAAAGCATGTCAATAGTTTGCATGTAAAATGCTTGGCGTCCAACGATGCATGGCAACTAGTGCTGTCAGTTCAAACCCGAACCCGAAAAACCGACCGAACCCGAATAATACCGATCCAATAATAACCTGAGAGATATAGGTCACCGAACCGAACCGACCCGAACCGAACTCAACCTGAAAACCGAACTGACCCGAGAATTTAGACCCGAAGCCAACCGATATCCGAATTTGCACGGTACCGAACCGAACCGAAATCAACCCGACTTGTAACCAACCTAAACCGATTCAAACCAATAAATAACCATCATAAATCAATCGATTCAATCAACCAAAGAAAATGGAAAATTCCTATAAATGTAATTAAAGTTTGTATTACTACTAAGCAAATAAAACTTTCAAACTTCCTAGTTCCTACCAATTAATTTAAACTAAAATTTTGATAGTAAACACCTAAAATATAAAATATACATATTCTATATACAATTCTACTCAATTTTAACAAAATAAATGTACACATTAACACATTCGACTTTTGTGTTAAATATTTGCAATTTTATTACTAATTCATATAGAGAGGAAAATAATTAAAAGTAATCAAAATTGTTAATCAGGAAATTAATCGCTTGACATTGATCTCCACCTTAAGTACAATCTAAATTTTTAATCAGGGTTCACAGAACATATGTAATACCATAAACAAGATGATTGTGGTCAAAATTATAAAGATTTTGTATCAAACTATAAACACGTTGGAATCGCAAAATTAAACATTTAAATAGCAAGAAGTAGTAACAAAATCATGATCTATTATAGATCAAAAACAAAAGTATCAGATGAATCAAATAATAACTAGCAATTACATTAATCTATAAAAGAATCAAAAGTACTCAATCTGCTATGGAGATCGAGAAAAGATATCGATTTAAATGAATCAAAAACAAACAAACACACATATATATATATATATATATATATGAAAAATCAAATTCGGCGACAAGAACAAAAAAAATTTAAATGAACTTTATAAAACCAAACATATTTTGACCCAAAACCATTTCAACCCGACCGAATGACCCGTATTGACATCAGTATCCAAACCAAACCGACCCGATTAATATTTATTTAAACCCGAAATGAACCAGAAAAGAAAAAATAACCGAATAAATCCGACCCGACATCAACCCGACCTGACCGATATTAACCGAATAGGAAAAAATGACCGATTTAAACCGAAACCGTTTTTAACCGAACCCGTTTTTGAAAGATCGAAACCGACCTATTTACCCGAATCGACACCACTAATGGCAACCATCTAAACAAACAAAAAAATGTGATCTTCAAAGTTAAAATTCCAGATCCCATATGGAATTCAGTTTGGCAGTATAAAATACTGCACCAACACATTTAACACATATAGACAATCTGTATAAGGTGGCTTTCCAGTCAAAGTATATATTCTTTCCACCAACTTGAAACTCATTGATGTCATTACCTAAGAATACTGAAAACAAACTGATACGCCGACACTATGATACCTAATATCTAGGACGAAAAAAATGAAAGAGAAGTTAGGTCGGGCATTAATTCGAACACTTGGGGTGCAGAAAAATGAATGATCAAATAGACATAAAAGCAAAAACTTTGTATCCAGTAAAGAATGCGAAAACAACCTGGAGAATTATAGAACGGAGCAACAACCTGGATTCAGATGATATCTTTCCATCATATTAAATCGCAATCTTTTTAAATACGTATATGCACAACCACGTTATATAGGCTTAGAAGAAACACCCCACTTAATACAGGATTAATATGCAAGGATTGGGCATAGGAAAAATAATGTGTTCCATGAATTTTAAATCATACTTGCTGAAATAACCCACAAATTACAGACCGTCAACGTCACGGAAATTGAAGCATGAGTTCATCAAGCTGGGTGAAATATGAATATAGGGAGGGCAGGTAGAAAGAGTACCCTAACGATCAAAACAATCAAATTCGTACCTGATCAGAAGCCCATGAGGATCTCTGTGGTGGACAACAATATATTTACAACAGGGGATATGCATACACCTGTCTGGGCGATTCATCAGTAAAACACGGAGAACAGGACACGTATGGTTTTGGTCATATATATCATGCCGGAGACTGATCAGGACGGACCAAATTTGGGAACCGCCGCAGCGGGTGGCCAGACTGAAAGATAGAATGGATAAGCACATAGATTTGGAGTAATTTTTGTACGGGGTTTTACCCACCACCGTACCTAAACCGGATCACAAAACCATCGAATCCGCTTTTTATATAGTACTAGGTATGGTGGCTGCACTTCGTGCAGTTCTGACCCGGACTCCTGGTCTGTTTTCGGACGGAAATTTTTACCAAATTGAACGAGACATTGTAAGTGCCAAACTATATCTGAAATTAATGTAAACTTGAAATATGGATTACAAATAAGTAGTATTAGTAAAATTGTGTGCAGATTTAAACATATGACAAAAATTATAACTTCATCAGCAGTTTTGAGATTCACACCAACACTTTGTTGAAAGAATTGCACATCAAATAGTATCCAACAAAAATAACATCGAAAGAGAGGCTGGAAAAACACCGATCTTCATTTGTTGCCATTATGAATGATAGCTTGTAGATCACGTAGGTAAAGCAGCTATTGCCTGAATCCTCAAATTGTCTGCAACTTGCAAGTGTAAGTCTACCAAAGGCTAAAGCAACTGAAGACTTTCATGGCTTCACCTGGAACATAGAAGGATTATAGTAGAACAGATTCTATGTCACTTGTAATATGACCACTCTTGCTGCAGTAAATTGAATGACAGATTAACCAAAACAATGCATTAATTTATATAATACAAGAATGGGTTGGATGAAAGATTCAGGTAATATGACGATAAGTTCTTCAAATGTGTGACCTGGTGCTTACTGAGTCAATGTCCACAGGTTTATCTATGAATGCATCAGTAAAAAGACATAGCAGACATGTATCCAAGCTTGGTGACTACAATGAGTTTTCTAGTGCATGCATTGTTGATCCAGCGCCTCTCAACACCTGAAATCACACCCACAAGGCACAACACAACTACAAAGATATTCAAAGTTAATATGGCCTGCTGCTTAAGTTTTTCACTGTATTCAAAGTGAAAAAATCTTTGCAAGCCCATTAAAATCGGAAACCACTTTAAAGAGGGAGAAATGGCTTTTTCAGTATCTGAAAATCAAGAACATTTAATAAATTCATAATCCAACACATATGGTGCATATGTTCAGAAACATAACTGCAGATGACTTTCCAAAGCTTAAAAGTAATTGTATGGAAGGTTTTAGAACAAGGAGAACCGTATTATTTATTTGAGAAAGTTTATGACATTTATAGAGAAGCTTATAACATAATGCATGACTAAAGCATATAAATAGAGAACTGGGATATTTTCATGCTTCTAGTGTTTGGCTGGTACATGAAGGCCATTTTGATGCAGATCCAACAACCTCTGGATTAGCTAACGATCCACAGTTCCTCAAAACATACATACAGTTCTATGACAAAAGGGAGACTTCCCTCCATCTCAAGACTCATAAAGGGAGACTTGAATAATATCTAATTCACCAAAAGTCTAAATTAAAGAGGGTTTGCCAAGGTGGTCATAAGATATCTGTTTTTATGCTCTAGAAAAGCACACGCATAAGCCTCCCTGGAGAACAGCTCCAGAAAATTTTCCTGCAGCAGCAGATGCACGTGATTAAACTTGAAAGAAAAATAATATGCAAGACAAAAGATTACATTCATCGACCATAATTAAAAGGAATAAGCCAATAGGCCAGAGTTGCAATCAATATCTATAATTCATATCCCAACAGAAAATAAACTATAGCACGTAACAAATCTGTTGTCCATTTGAAAAGCAAGATAATCATGTAGTCAGACCCAAGGATATTTGTTTTGATTAAGATAATAATGGAACTGGAGCAGAACCTTTAAGAAAGCTAATACACCACACCCAAGTATGTCATGAAAGAGTAATCTATTGCAAAAGTCAAACACCCTAAGATCGAACAACTTCTTTCTCACCTTCAAGGGTCTAGTTTCTAAAACTTTAGGCCGTTCATAGTAGACAGAAGAGCCCTGATGTGATTATCTGACAATTCCAGCTCAACAAGATGCAATAACTTTCCCAAAGAGAGTGGAAGCCACTTAACCTTGATCTTCAATTTACCACAAAGATCAAGGATTTTTATTTCTGCTTTTGCAGAATTTCCAAATACAGCTCCCACTTCGTTCAAATTCAGTTTCCCAGCTATAAACAGTTATATGAATACATAGATAATGAAATTTAAGTCTTGGCAGAAGATTAGACATAAACAATTATAAATTTAAAAAAGTTACCAATCATGAAGTTTACCTTTTCAAGTGACCTAGAAATAGCTCTCATATCATAGTCTGTATGGGCAAAGGATATCGTCTTTAACCACACAATGCAAGCAAACAGCATCAAAGTCACGCCCCCGAGGGCTGCAGATTCACACTTGTTCATTGCAGACCTTAATGTATCATTTCATTGTACCTTTAAAAAAGCAACAATATGTTTAGGCATAACTACTTAAAAATAACATATCCAACAGGCTTTTATATAGTTCAGAATGGAAACCCAACAAAGATAGCAAAATTTTGTTAAGATCCTTAACATGGAGATGTTAGCTACACCAAAGAAAAAAAAAAGGTGACATAAATGTATCTTTCCATGGTAGCTTTCATATCTACTACGTAGAGATGTTTGGCACACAAACCAAATGGTCATCTTCCAATTCCATGTATATTTCTATACACCAAAAAAGCAACATTAAATTTACCATCAAAGCACAATATTGGAACAGCGGCACCTGAGCATGACTATTTCCCTTTGTGCAGACCTGTAAATGAAGGTGCCAGAAATCAGGACACGAAATAATAGGAATTCCGTAAACTGATACACACAGTCCATGACAAACAAACTGTTCTGCATAGAATAAGACCATGAGACACATTTTTATGGAAGTGGAGGTAGAAAGGAAGTTATTACCTTGAGAATCTTATGGATTCAGTCCAATCATGCTGTTGAAGTCAGTAAGCATCCTCATACTCGTGTGCATAAAAAATAATCCCCCTTTCTTGCTTCATTATACCATACAACTGAAATTAATAGAGCAATGCCTATTACGTAGAAGCACAATCAACATTCATTTTTGTAATCGTAAACACATACATGCAGTCAAATAACTGTTTCAAAAACATGTATTGATAAAAATAACTTACAAAAGAAGTCAAGTTAGCATGTCTTCCTCAAAGACAGTAATATGACCATTGTGAGCAGAAAGAATGGTAGTGAAAGCAGCAAGATCCTGAATCTGAAATTCGGAATTAGGGGTGTAAATGAACTGAACCGTTCGTGAACAACTCGCGAACAGCTCGGTCAAAGTTCGTTTTCGAACTCGGTTTGACCAGTTCGAACTCGAACTCGAGCTCGTTCGTTTATAAACGAGCTAGAACTCGAGCTCATAAGAGCCAGCTCGATAGGCTCGTCGAGCAGCTCGAATATAGTTTTTATAAAGAATTTTTATATAAATAAATTAAATTTTATTCATTAATGCTTTAACAAGCTCGAACTAGATCGAGTTCGTACTCGAACTCGATTTTTTATCGAGCTCACGAGTCGAGCTCGAACTTTTTTAAAGTCAAATGAATCGAGCTCGAGCTAAATTATCTCAACTCGTACGAGCTCGAACTCGATCACGAACATGAAATACGAACTCGAACTCGAACTCGAACACAGGTCTGTTCGAGTTCGACTCGACTCGTTTACAGCCCTATTCGGAATACAACAAACAATGTAAAGATTGTATGGTAATAGGTATAAAATGATAATGTTTTTTTAGACAAGAACATTTGCAGCACAAAACCTCAGCATATTTCGAGACAAGCTTGTGATAAAGTCTGAATGCATTATAAATTTGTGAATGGAAATTTGCGGAGACTTCCACTGGTTTCCAAGATTTACTTTCTTGAACTGCTAACCGAAGAGAAAGAAAAGTAAATAAATAAGTCACCCAAAAAAATATGGAATAATATGTAAAACACCTTTACTTAATATCTAGTTTGCGAAACACAGCGACCTGAACACAGAGAAGGTGCTGGAAGATCTTGTCAGTGTGTCCAGTAATTATGAAATATCCGTAAAAAGAAGAGAGTAGTCAGAGTTCTAAAGTCCATTAGAACATGAACCGGAAAAAAAGAGTATGTATGAATTGAAATTAATCTAATAATACACGTAAACAGTTTGAGTTAGACTCCAATAAATTCTACTATTGAGTTTCAGATTTGAAAAATTAATAGAAATTTAAGACTATTCTATACTCTCTTCATATTCGGTTTAAACTTTAAGCTATTTTTCATTTGGGAAAAACATTTAAGTAATTAAAAGTGCAAAGTTTGGCTAATTGTCATTTCTGCCACATGCCAATCTTGCTTCAAAAAAACGTGCCAATCTTGCTGATTGAAATTCTCTTTTTGGAACAAAATAAGTCATGTTGGAGAGCTTCATGAACTTTCATAAAAAGAACATAAAATCATTGTTGAATTGCTGCACATATTCTATAGTGACTATCAGAAACACAGGTTCATAATCAACATCTTAAAATCATACCATTTCAATGCTCCAATAATTTCTGATAAGTGTAATGAATGGCATTATATGCATGGTTTCATCAACTACCACATAAGTTAGGTTAATACATTCTTTAACACAGTTAATCTTCAGCTGGAGTTCTCTGATTCTCTTATGATCATCTCTACATCAGAATCTTGCTCAAAGCTATTCTTGTGATTTTTTTCATCCGCAACACAAATGATTCTTAGAATAGTTGTCAAGCTCCCATGGTATTTTAGTGCATAAAATATTTTAAGTAAGCTTCCCTATCAATGGAAACTCACGAAAGTAGAAGCTCTTAAACACATCTGCTCATGCTTTTGAACACATTCAACACCCAAAATTGCATCATTCTCATTTTCCCAACAGTCCCATCTTTCCCTCCTAATAGGAAATAAATGTGCAGATGATAGACATTGCAAAGCATGAGCAGCAAACTGAGCCATATTACTGTAGCAGCAACAACAAAGCCTAAACTGTATTACTGTAGCAGCAAAAACTTGATCTACATTAAAGCCTAATTCGTTTGATTCAGATCAAGGGATTCTTGCTATGAAGAAGAGTCAATATCTCAACTGAAGTATTTAACGCAGCTAATTTGTGTGGCGAAGTTTGGAAATCAGATGATCACACACTTATATCATAATATATTTCACACATTTTTCAGCTTAGAGAACTAATTACAATATTTTACAGTTGCACGCAAACCAGGCCGATTTAGACAACCCCGCAAAAACCAGAAGATAAACATACTATCGATTTAGAAAGTCAAAAGCTCAAACCATGTAAAAATAATAAGAACAATAATAAAGCAATAAAGAGGTTAAGAATTCAGGCTTAAAGAAAAAACCAGTCTTCATACCCCAAAGTTGTTATGTTCCCAGATCATACAAAATCGAGACTCGAATTCGCATCTCCAGCAAAAAAATCTATAATTAAAGACAAACTATATCTTATCTTCAAGGGCAAAATTCATGTGTGGATGTTAATTTGAAATATGCAAAAAAAAAAAAGAAAAAAAAAAAGAGAGATTATTTAAAGAAAGAGACCTGTTCAGCAGCAAAGGCTCCGAGATCGACAAAGGTGACCCAGACTCCTTAATTTATCAATCTGTAAACTCCTTAAAGAGCTCCCCCTCCATTTCTTCTAGCTGCAGGTAGGCTTGCCATATTAGAAAAATCCAGGCTCTCGTTTTTGCTTTGTTCGGAGTTAGAGATACAATTGGAGATGACAAATATCAATAGATCTTCAACAAATAGAAATGGCAGATAAGAGGACTACACCTCATTCAAGCAATATTATTAGTACAAAGAAACCCAAGGATATCATTTTTAGGTAACGTTTATATCAATATAGCAGCAGCTAAGTTACCTAAAGCCGAAATGGTCTTTCTTCTAACATCCTAATCGCCAGATTATCAGGCCAATATAAATGATCAAAACTACAATTTGTCTCCCTAACAGTCCTCGCCAAGCAATCAATCATCCCTTTAAACCTCTTATGGGGCTCAGTCAAGATAGCCATGTTGCTCTCTTACCTATCAAAATTTTCATATGATCAGTACATTTTAATACCTGAATTTGTAGGTCAGAGCCAAGATGAGAGAGTGCTTCGGTCACAACCACGAGAATTTAATCGAAGAGCTTGAGTGCGTAACTACGGTGGCGAGGATTCAAACAAACGTAAATGTTAGAAACCCAAAATATGAAAGTTAGAACACGAAAGAGCACAGAGACGGCAGAAAACTGACGAGGGAAGCACAATAATAAACGGATTTGGTACATCCGGGTATAGGCGAACGGCAACCTGAATACAAAGCATTGGGTTGACAGCGAAGAGCAACGAGAAAAGCTTTTAGCTGAGCAGGCATATACATATAACTGATAATATGTGGGCTGGCTTACATGGAATGGATCAAGCAAGCAACTACACCATAACTGATCATTGATACTGTGCTTTTAGAAAATAAATTATATCCAACGAACAGAAATACGCCTCAGAAAGGTTCGATATACAGTTATACATTTGTTCTCTGAAAGGCATCATGGAACCATCACTTCAAAGATATATCCTACCTAATCAAGAATCTAAAGCTTTATTACCACTACCAAATCATAAGACCTTCAATCATCAAAAAAAAAACTATGGAACTACATCATGTTCAGATTAACAAAATCAACAAAAATCTTAGGACTTCGTGAATTATATTCATACCTATATGAACATGATTTCCTTGCTTTGTAAGAACTGGGATTTTGTGGGGATAAAATTGTACACATTGCAAGCACAAAAAAGGGAAATCAAAGAACTCCAAAAAAAAAGAAAAATAGGTGTAAACCACTCAGGCAAATGATCGAACAGTTTGTATGCATTAAGAAGTATAGGTGTGATCACCAAAATAAAGAAATTTAAAGAACTCACCGACCGAACAAAGAGTGAAGGGTAACAGAACTGAATAAGAACAAGCGCAAAGTTCGTTCCAGTAAAAGATGAAGGGGAGAACTGAATTAGAACACAAACTGAAGTGGGCAATAACACGAGCAGGGGAGAACAATTACATATTATAAGAACATGAAGCAGGCATCTGTACGGGGTGAAACAGGCAGCACTGCTGGCGAGAGGAGGCCACGCGTCGTGTAGGTAGGCCAGGGCAAGGCCATTATTTCTACATCGTAATTCATAACTGAGTCTGTGGGCGACAATCATCCAGAATTGGAAGAGGGAGCAAATGAAGATTCACACAAACAATTACCACAAAACAAAGACTCGGTAAGCAAAGTACGGAGGCAGGAAATAAACCAAACACTTTATGTGCAGGAATGAGCCATAGTATATGAAAACAAATAATAACCTGAACGGAGACGAAAAGCAATTAGCTTTCATGGAAAAAGATAAGGCAACTGAATCTAGGTATTGATGCAAGCAGGTGCGTGGCCACTGGATGGACAGAGAAGATGCCACGTTTTCGGCGGTAACCAACACACAGACACGTTGCAGTCCTGGTCATGGAATTCGGCGGGTTGAAGAGAATGCAGGTAACGATTACATCTTGACCGCCTACCGTTTCTGTAGCTGGAGCAACGGTTCTCCAATTGAAACAACAAACAGGACAAAAGAGGGAATTTGAATACGTTAGGGACCGTCCACCGTACCTCAACCGGAGCACGGACCCCTTGAATCCGCTTTTTATATAGTAATAGAATAGATATTACATCGAACCAGAAAAAAAATGCTTACTCGGTCAACGCGTGGTTCAACCCGGTCCATCGCAAGTTGTATAAAGCACCCCATACTAATAATTGGGAGAACCCAATCTAAATAAGGTTTGGTAAAGTTGAAATTTGGACGAGCGAGGCTGCGCCGTCGCTGGAGTTTTGATGGGGAATCCGATGGGGCAATGGGAATGGATCAAATCCAAATCGGAAACGGGTAAGGATATGAAACCTCTGATTTCTTACATATGGTCTTTGATTGCATACCAAAGTTTATGTATCGTCTTTTCTTTGATTCCAAATAAGAAACAAATAACTTGGAATAAGATCATGAACCCGATGATGGTTCAGAATAAGATCGGGGACATGTCCTCGGAACCCATAGTACATAATAGTAATAGTAATAATGTTGGGCCCGACTGGTCGGGGCTTCTTCCCGAACTGGTGGCGGAGATAGCCATTCGTTTGCCTGTGATGGAGGATTTCGTGGCGTTTAGAGGTGTTTGTTCGCCGTGGCGTGCCGCCGCCACTTTAGACATGTTTAATAATAAGGGACCAAGTAAGATTCCTCTCCTCATGCTTTCGGAGAAGGATGGCGGCAGCGATGACCGCCAACTCTACAGTTTATCCCGGAAAGCCGTTTGGAGGACAATGTCGTTTCCGTGGTTTAAGAATAAGAGATGTATATATGCAGGATGTGGTTGGGTTATTACGGTTGCAGCAGAAGGAGGGGATGTTAATTTGGTTAAACCTTTTACAGGTGACACAATTGCGCTCCCCAATTACAAAACGCATCCAAGGTACTCAAGAGTGGTACCTGACTATACGTTTATAGAACGGGGAGTTGTGTCTGCTGATCCATCTCGTAACTCCAACTTTGTTGTGATGGTGTTATGTCCTAATTCGGGGCTGGCATACTGTAGGCTAGGAGACAAGAATTGGAGGGTTGTGGATTCTGATCCCCACTGGTGTGGATTTCGCAACATTTGTATTTACAAAGGAAGAATGTATGACATTGATTTTCATGGAAATGTGCGTATGAGGGATCCATTGGCTGCTGATTTTACCAAATCCAAACTCATATTGAAAGTTGATGTGCGATCTCGTTCTAAACCTAGGTCTATGTATGGCCTAGGAGGTAACAAACCTTATTTTGCAGAATCATCTTCCGGGGAGTTATTACTGATTTTCCGTGATAAAAAAACAGTACCTGCTCACGATGGAATACCCCCTCAATATGGAGCATCCAGGTTTGTAGTGGTGACTATAGATGTTTTGAAAGGGAAATATGAGAGAATTGGGCGTGGTACTGGTATAGGTAAAGATGCAATATTTCTTGGTGAGAATGCGACTGTATGTGTTGATGCAGAGGATTTTCCCGGTGTTATCAAGTCTAACTGCATCTACTTCACTGATGACTGTCTGGAAACATACATGTTCGATGAAGAGGAAGACGCCCTTTCTGACAATAAAGGTGGTGGCGGAGACATGGGAATGTATAACTTTGAGGATGGGAGAATCGAAAGGCTACCTGTTGAATCCCGTAGCTTCGTTTGTCCACCACTCTGGATATTTCCTTCATTTTGAGAGCGAGCAGGCTTGATGTATTTTTATCTGTCACTTATTTATATGTATTAAGTTTTATTGTTAGTGAAACAGAGTCTTTTGAATAATTGATGTATTTTTATCTGTCACTTATGTATATGTATTAAGTTTTATTGTTAGTGAAGCAGAGTCTTTTGAGAGCATGAATGTAACTTTTGACAGCGTGAATGTTTACTTATTCGGATGCCTTGATAGCATCAATTTATATCTTGATTTTTGTAACACCCTGTTTGCTAGAGCTTATTTGTTGCTATACTGAACTAAAGTGAAAATTAATATAATGAAAAATGGAATCAGCATATTGAATTAACCTAAATTTCATCAAATTACATTTTCACTGAACTGATCTACATAGCCTAAGTAAATTGAACAATAGTCCCACTAAGGAAAGAGTTGCCGAGAAGATAGCGTCCATATGAACGAAATATGTATTCATCTTTGGAGATTTTTGTTGGCTCATGTTAAACTGAATTAATGCTAAAATTTATAAATTCTCACTGCTGGTATCTAGTCGGAAGAAACTTACAGCTCTTTCCCTATTGCATGTATACACTTGCACACACACATTTTTTGTTATAGTCAAAAGACATCCTAGTTCGAATTCAGTGAGTTGCAGGATGTATGAATTTGTTTTCTTCTGTAAATAATTTACTCAAACTGTTTGAAATAAGATCTAAAGTCTTTGAAGACATTTCATGAGATATTATGCAGTTAATATTGTTGATGGTTTGTTTCTGTTAGTGATGTTTTTATCTAATGTGTAAACTTCGTTATGTAAAAGTTGCATGAATTGCTGTGGATGCTGAAGCAATGGGAATGTTTAACGACTTTGGACGTGGTGGTGGATACAACAGCTTAGAGACCGCGGTGGATATGGTGGTTCTTCCTATTGCCGATCTGGTGGTGGTGGTGGTGGATATGGTTAGAGTAGGTCTGGTGACTATTGCCGTTACTAAAATTCATTTTAAAAGTTTTCTCTAAGGTTTATAGACAGCTTAGCAAGAAGTATTTTGCCTGGCCAAGTCTTACCTCGAATTTCTTTGAAATACCTGTGACGAGAAGATGAATGAATCAGCAGAGCTAAGCTAAAGATAACAACACGAATGAATCAGCAATTGCTAAGTTTAATGATGATTACACTTTAAAAAAAACAGATTAGGCAATAATTAAGAAATGAAGCAGCCATGTGAGTTTGGTTGTTGCTTTTTCTTTTTTTGAACGGGCACACACCATTTACAAAGACTGAATCTGATACAAGAATCCTACTTTATGCTAATCTAATCCTATTCTAGCATAGTCTAATTGGTTATTGCTTACAAATCTCCCAAACACCCACGCTATCGCTAACACGCTTCACTCGTATTAAATAAAACATAAATTAATAACACAAGAAAAAAGAAAGACTTGGGAATCCTTATTTAAAATGTCAACCTCTGGATAGCTTTCACACCACACCTGCGCCAAAAGAGCTTCCTTGGCACACTTTTATTAAGCTTTATAAAAGTGAATTAAAGTGAATTGCTAAATCATGCCCTGGTATTTACAAGATTGCGCCCTGTATTTATACCATTTTTAATACAATTTTGTATTATTTTAAAAATAATGAAAAACTAAAATCAAACTGCAGTGGTCAATCGGATATATGCCGGAAATAAAAGGTCGCCGGAAATATAGGCCGAAAATACATTAAATCTGCAAATTAAATGGAAAGCAAATATGGGTACCCAAAACACCCGAAAAGCCGTCTTCGGGGAGGTAAATGGACTAGAACCTAAGGAGGTAAGCCGGTGATGGACTAATAACCAAACTTACAGGTCCCTTTTGGGGATAGGAAGGTAAACCGCGACCGGTAATCCTCCGGCGAAGATTAACGCAGACAGATAATCCTCCAGCGAAGCAACCCGGCGACCGTACAAACAATTGTCCATCGTCCGTCCATCTTCCGGCGATTTTCTGAAAATAGAATCACCGCGGACAGTCGTTGCAGAATGACAGATTTTGCGCAATGGGACTTTCGCTAGCATATATTAACGCACATTCACTAGCGAATATACTCCATGATACTTTCGCTAGTGATTCACGGAACGACATTCACTAGCGAATCTACTTCACTGGACTTTCGCAAGCGATCCACTGACGGACTTTCACTAGCGAATGTAGTCGATGGGTCATTCGTTAGCGATTCATCGGGAGACTTTCACTAGCAAATGTATTCTACGGGACTTTCGCTAGCCATTGATCGGGAGACTTTCACTAGCGAATGTATTCTAAAGGACTTTCGCTAGCCATTCATTCGGGAACTTTCACTAGCAAATCTACCCCGAGGGACTTTCGCTAGCGAAACTCTCGATGGATATTCACTAGTGAGGTAACGAAAAAAGACTTTCTCTAGTGATGACCTGAGCGGTGTATCTGCAGCATACGTTCACTAGCGTTGACAGCCGTACTGATTCGCTAGCAATGCATAAAAAGCTGTCGCACAGTAATTGCACAGTATTTGCATTGAAGGGAATTGCAGCAGGTGAACACCAAAATTTCTTTATAAAGAGCCAATTTACCTGCTACTTTTTACAGCAATGTGAATCAAATATTTGTATTTTGAAATTCCTCCGAATATGCTCATAAATTTGTAGTTCCAAATTTTGGTAAGCAGAATCATATCAAGCTTCTATGGCATCTCAGGTATTTAGTGACCATAATTATTTAATTATTTTTATATATAAATATTATGCTTCCATGTTCTAATATATTGATTATTAGGATTGGTTTGATATTACAATATTGATTGATAATGATGATTAGAGATGGAACATGTCGATCAATTTTTTGAAATATGTTATTTTGATGTAATATAGATATATATAAAGGATATATATATATTTTTGAAAAATGTAATATATATATATATATATATATATATATATATATAGATATTCTTGTTGAATCACAAATATCAATAAATTTAGTCTCCACGGATTGAAATTCTAATTTTAACATGTTGTTATTTTAGGTAAATAATTATGTATAGAAACATGTGGTATTTTTATAATTTTGAAGCAGAAATACGTAGTCATGAATTATGAGGTAGTTATTTTGGCTATAAATGTTATCATTAAATTAAAATGAATCTTTCCCATTTTTAGTTGTTATTTTAGTTTTAACATTTTAATATTTCTTTGTAGGATAATGAATTCAGTGGAAATTGTTATCCGGCATTCGCAACCACAAATGTTTTTCCCACTAAAACTGCAGTGTACAAATATCTGCAAGAGACTGCCAAGATTGTGGGATTTGAACTTGTTCAAGGTTCTGGAAAGCAAAATGAAAATGAAAATGGACCTGTTCGTGTATATTGTATTTGCAATCGTGGGAGGAAGGATAAGGAGGTTAGCACTACCTCATCTGATGTTATTCGGCGCATGAACACATCAACAAAGAGGTGTAGTCTGTGCGGACTCAATCTGCCGAAACATAGGGAAGTACTCATAGATCCATGCCTGGAGCAATGTGCAACATCCCGCCATTCCACGCCCATTTGAACGAGAAGCGATACCTAACTGTCGATACAAGTAGGCCAATGTGGCTGATCCCCATGACAAACGTGCTACATCCACGGTAGAATCCGCAAACATAGCAAGCGGCTGTAGACAAACTTTCACTGCGGTTTTATCAACAAAAAGAGTGGAAGAAAGAAGCGTTAGAATGTAGCAAGAAAACTGATTATCATCACTCTGGTTCTCATCATCACATATGTCAAGCAAGTCTCTATAATCCAAACTACCACCATTCAAATGCTCTTGTCTAAAGGTTTCAACATCTGTACCAAACAATTTAGCACACCCTTCCAAAACGGATTGTGCCGACCAATCGCAACCCACAACTCCACCATCAATTGGAATATCAAGAATGCACTTAACATCGTGCAACATTATAGTCATTTCCCCAAATGGCATGTGAAATGAATTGGTGTCCGGTTGCCACCTCTCTATGAAAGCACTTATCAGTGGCATATCCAGGTATTGGAACATGGTAGCGGGAAGGTGAGACAAACCAGTTTGCCGTATTCTATTCTGGACAGGCACTCTTAAAGCCCTGAATTTCTCGGTCAACTTCAAACAAGCTGAATATCTACTAAAACACCTAATCATGCCGCGATCTAAACCTTTCCAAATATCAGCCGCAACATGACCTCCATAACTTGGTATAACTGTACCGACTTGAGGGCCACCACCCATTGGTCCAGTAACTATCCAGGAACTATCAACATCATTCTTCTCACTCTTACCCAACCTGCTAGGCCTTGCCTCATCATCATTACACGATCCATCAGAAGATGATGCAAATCTTCCAAATGCTTTCCTCCGCTGAACTTTGCGAGTACGAGCAGCAGCTGGTGGAGCAGGAACTGATGGTCGTTTTCCTAAAACAGAACCACCATCATCCTTATCCAAAGAGCGAGTCACAGAAAAACCACATCCACGTGTGACAAACAACGATTCAACCCCATCAGGAGGTATAATCTGGTCCCAGTTTCCGACAACTGGTGACTCCCGGCATAGATCTTCTTGTTCGAGTTCTTCATTATCCCAAGGTGATGGGGACGACTCACATGGTTGTTCTTCGTTCACAGGCAACGACAACAACGCTAGTTCTGTCTCTTTTCTCTTCCTATCTGATTGAGTCACAGGCCCTCTGTTACTTAAGCGATCCTTCGTGGGATCACCTCGTCCACGACCCATCATCTACAAATTTAGAAACAGACCATGTCAACTTAGTGCAATATTGAAAATATAGTGCATTACCTATCTAACTACAAGAAAAATCTTTAATGCATGGATACAAGTATCTTCGAACAATTTCTTCAACTGAACAGAGTCATTTTTGCAAGTACAACAGAGAATTAACTAAAACACTAATATACACCTGAATTTCTAAAGATATAAATAAACATAAATTTGAAACCCAAACTTAACAAGAAAAAAGCTTTGAATTGAAACACTCCAAGGTTGAATGCCATAAAAGAAAGTCCATTCAACATTTCACATTCCAGTGATGATTCTAAGTCATATCCAAGAAACAAAAAAACTATACTCAGCTAAGTACTGCATAGCTTAAATGTGTCCCTTACAAACAAAGTTGAAGCCTAATTAATTACCCATGTGCTGTTGAAATTAATCACCAATACTAATCACCCATGCATGTGCAATTAATAACCAGTTGATAATACCAACGATCTGATACCAAAAAAAAAAAAAAAAAAACAGTACAACGCCACCTGCTACGTCGCAACCGGAGACGATCCCTAACATCAACACCACCTATCCTTCATCCCTGCCACACCTCTCCTTGCCAAAAATCACTATCAATTGGAAAGCCCATAATCGTCCGTCGCCCGCTGTCCCCCACAACCCCAATATTTCACCCGATCGGAAATCCCTAACCTTAATCTATAATCCATTCCCACAATCATTTCGTGGCAGTTTCTATAAATACGTATGAATTTGGGAAAGAACTTACATTTATTTGCTGATGAGCGCAAGATCCTGTGCTTATTTTTTTTTGTTTTGATCTGAACTTGTTTGTTCCCGCGATAGCGATCGGCGACCGGCGAATAATTTGGTTTAAAAAATGAAAATGGAAGTCAAAGTTTTAATTTGGTAAAATAAAGAAATATTAATTATTATATACGTATTGTATACGTATTAGGGCATGGTTTAGTAAAATACAGGGCGTGGTATAGTAACACCCTTATAAAATGCCCCTCCCTTCAAAAAGGCCTCACTCACTATCAACATTGTAACACCACTTCCTCTGCAAATTCCTCTTTTCACTGCAACTTTAGTTTTCAGACCAAAAATGGATTATACTTTCGATTCGATCAGGCTGCCTGCTCCCAATTCTCTGCTGGCTTTTTGCTTCTGCAATGTGATCATAGCCATTCTCTTCTTAGCCAGCTCCAGAAGTTCTTACACTGACCAAGAGCAAGACCAGGATCAAGAAACCCCTTCTGCTCCGGTGAAGGAGACACGTGTCACCGGTGATGATGTCGGAAGCTGTCATCATCATCATGACATCACCACCGCCGAGGAGAGTGAAGCGTTGGAAGAAGTTACAGCAGAAGCTTCTGCTAGCGTGGATGTTGACGTCATCTACTGCAAAGATGAAGAGAAGAATTTGGAGGATGAAGAAGAGGAATGTGAGGAGGAGGAGGAGGAGGAGGAGGAAGAGGAAGATGATGATGAGCTGAGGAGAAGGGTTGAAGAGTTCATAGCTAAAGTGAACCAAGGTTGGAAAGCAGAACATTTCAGAAGATGAACTTTTTGAGTCCACTGGTCAATTTCATGAGTAATCAAACTTGAATCGATCAATCTGTGTAATTAGTGATAATAAGTAAAGCATAAGTTTTGAGGGATTTAGAAAAGTTGTGATTAGTGTTAAAAGCTGTAATGAGAATGTACCCTGTAATTTCCCTCATGAGTCATGTATCATGTAGCATGAGTCCTGAGTACAAGTGGAATGAGTATAATGTGTATGCTATATTCAAAGAAAAATCTTAGGTAAAGAATTCCCAAAAGAAGTTGTGGCTTATGTTTTTTGCAATCCGCTCTCGTGTTGTTGTTGAGGTAAGAATATCCAATCGGCGCTCACTTTATTCCGTGAATATCACTTCAGAGACTGCTGTTTATAACAGGGAAGGGCTGGTGGATAAGCTTGGTGACTTCAGCTGGCCAGAGAATGTGGAGTGGATTCACAAGCTTTCTTTTGATATTGAAAGGGAGCAAGAAGTTAATGTGAACGATGACCTGACTCGAGAGCTCTCATTCTACACTCAGGCGCTGGAGGGCACGAGGCAGGCCTGTCTTGCCAAGAGTTTATTTCCCTGTCTTGTTCCTGCATTCTGAACTTTGGGCATGTAGTTTTAGTACTGTTCGCGTCTGTTCTTTTGAGTTTATAAAATTTGAAAAGTACATGCTCTAAGTTGATCTAAAAGCTTCTCAGAAAGGACTTGTAAACATTGTTAAACTTCAATTACTAACATTCAGACAAACATATTTAAACTTCAAAAGACTGCAGTTACTCTATTACACAAACACACATAACATTCCTAATGATAATGATGAGCAACATTACCATCAAAGTACGTAAATGGTCTTCTCACAGAATAATGAGCAAGAAGGGATTCGGCAAACCTACATCTCCATGCTGCAGATATTTCTCTCAGAATGATGGAAATATCCATAGTGGTGGACATAGGTAGCTAAGGGATTCTTCAACAGAAAACCTTTCGATGCTCCCATCTTCAAAGTTATAGATTCCCATGTCTCTGCCACCACCCCCTTTATTGTTCTGAGTGTGTCTAGCATTCGGGTAACTCTAAGCAGTCATCGGTGTAATAGAGGCAGTTAGGCTTGATCACACCTGGAAAATCGTCTGCATCAACACAGACAACAGCATTCTCAACCAGAAATATTGCATCTTTCCCTATACCGCCCTCCACTATCTCATATCCCCCTTTCACAACATCTATTCTCACCACTTTGAACTGAGTTTGAAACTGATTAGCTCCGTATTCATGGTAATCAACGTTATTGCGAAAAATCAGCAGTAACTCGCCGGTGGATGATTCCACAAAATATGGCCTCATGAGACTTAGCATTCCATCTCTCAAAATAACTTGCACTATGAAATCTGATTAGGTAAAATCAGCAGCTGCGGAGGGATCCCTCATACGCACATTCCCAATGTAATCAATGTCAAGCATTCTACCTTTATAATAACCAATATTCCAGAATAAGATTCTGGGACGAGGAGGATCCACCATCCTCCAATCCGTCCATCCTAGCCTCCAATAGCCCAACCCCGTTTCCAGCACCATCAAAACGAAGTCTGAAGTGTGAGATGGGTCGGCACTGCAGACAGGATCGCCCGTTGTATAAAACTGTATTCTGGAAACACGGAACTATATTCCGGGAAAGTAGTGAAATTGGGGAGCTTGATTGTGGCACCTGTACAAGGTTTGACCAAGTTAAGCTCCCCTCCTTTGGCTGCAACCCAACCAAATCCAACATCCATGCATCTCTTATTCTTGAACCACGGAAAGGACATAATCCGTTTGGTATTCCGGGATAAACTGACCAGTTGGCGGTCATCGCTGCCGCCGTCTTTCTCCGCAAGCATGAGAAGAGGGAGCTTACTTGGACTCTTAAACAGATCCTTCCTCGCGGCGGCGTACAAACCCCTCTAAAGGCCACGATATCCTCCATCACCGGCAAACGAAGGGCTATCTCCGCCACCAGTTCGGGAAGAAGCCCCGACCAGTCGAGCGAAATTGCCACTCTAATGCTACTTTCACCTGCTGGATCCATATTCTAGTCGGAAGCAATTGAATTTTTTCCTTCGCCAATTGCCACTGCCTACCCTCCCAAATTAAGTGTGGCTTCGTTCAACTTTCCTCTCTTCTAAAGTGGAGTAGGAGCTTTAAAGCAACCCCAACATATTCTCCAAAAGCTTTTTTAAAATAGAGGATGAAAACCCTATATTTTCCAAATATTTTTTTACTCAAATCCAACAATATCTCTATTTTAGAGATTTTATTAATAACCTTTTTCTTTTTATCTTTTTTTGCATTAAGAAATTTGCCAAAACTATCTTCTTTTTTTCTTTTGCAATGTGCATGAATTCCGTTCCTCAAAATTTATTTGTCATTCTGCATATTTAGCAAATCAAATCTTCTCTCTCATCAATTTTGCTATAATAGCAAATGAGATAGCAAATCTGTTGGAGTGAAAAAATACACAAAATCTCTAAAAATTGACAAAATTTCTATTATAGCAAATCTGTTGGACTTGCTCTTATAGACTAAAAATTTTCGGTACGCTAATAGTCTTATTTTTTAAAAAAATAAAAATTGGATAATAATCTAAATGGACGCCCAATAAAATCCCACCATCCCAAAATGGATAACAAAAAATAAATAAATCAAAGAGTGTTATGCTAATCTTCTCTGTATCGTTCCCTTATATTTATGTATTACTCGTTTATATTATTTTATTTTAGTAAATCCGTAATGTATAGTTTTTTTTTTTTGAAAAGAATCTGTTATGTATAAATTATTTTAAAAATATGTTTCTAGTTACTTAAATGAATAAATAAAATTTTTCTGTACACTGATAATCGTTGACAATCTAATATTTATGTAGTTGTTTATATTATTTTGTTTTTAGTAAATTTGTATTATATAGTTTTTAAAAAAAAAAGAATCTGTAATGTATAGCTTAAATGGTGGATATTAAAAATTGTTTAAAAAAACTTAAAATATGTGTTTCTAGTTCCTTAAATGAATAAAATTATTGTAGTAAACTAGGGTGACCACACCGTGTGTTGCGCGGTTGTTTTGGGGTCAAAACAACGATTAAAAATATAATTAATTTATTAAGACTGTTATATTAATTATTAATTATATTGATCTGTAAAAAAAAATTTATGTTCTTGTAAATTGGTTTGAAAATTAGTTTTTTTTCTTGCTCTGATTTTGACCTTCTGAAAATTATTCTTATTCCCAATTGAATTTGTAAAAGAACTTAAAATTAATTTTTTACACACATGTATTTTTTGGAATAAGTGTACTTTTAACTATACATCATTACAATGTTGACCTAGCTTTTGCACACGTCCTTATCCCTTTCCCCAATTCCTCCTCCTTCCACATCATACCCTCTGCGGTCAAGTAGATTTTTCCTCCACCACAAAAAAAAAAAAATTTCAGATGCTCCTTTGAACCGTTTTGCTTTACAGTAAATGCAGTCAGGAAGAGTAGATAATTTCATTACACATGATGGTACAAAATCAGTCAAGCCAATATTTTTCATCTATTGCTTTTGTCAATGGGCCTGCAAATTAATATGGTGTATCAGTTCAATATTGTGAATTTTAAACAAAAAGTGAATCCTTACAGTGTATCAGTGTATTCAGTTGTCATACCTTCTCAACTTAAGCAGCCATTTCATACTCAAAATTGTTACCCATACTCAGTGTTGTCTCCTGTCATATAACAGAACATAATCAATAACTGTAGCGATGTATTATGTCAATATATAAATGGACTGTCCAAAACTATCAAAAAAGTAGGCCAGATACTCTCTTTAACGAAAATATTAAATATACATCCCTAGACTGCCCATGTGTACCCATTTGCAAATTATTATTATTATTATTATTATTATTATTATTATTATTAGGATTTTCAGTTTAGAATACACAAGACCGATCTCTGCGCGGTTTTCTTCATCGGAATTTACTCCCGGACTCTTTGACACTTGACTCTGACAGCGTTGTCGATCTTTCTGGTTGCTTCCGAACAGTAATCGTATGATTTCTCTACTAATTTTTTTTATTCTACTGAATTTTTCTGCATTGTGCCTTTTCTGCAAATGCTGAATGACTTTGTTAGAGTTAGAATCTGTTGTTGTGTATGTACAAAGCAGCTCTTTTTAGCAGAACTGCTGGAACGTGAGGCAGATGTATTACTGCTAAACAAAGTGGTTTGTATTGCTAACAAAAAGGATGGTAAAACATAACAATATCATACAAACCTGTATGAAGATTTTTGAATTATGGTGTTGTCAGAGGTGCGATTGGATTCTTGGTGACGAAAGAGCTCAAATCCAAGAGATGGTGGTGTGGCTTATAAATCAATCGGCATCATGAGGAAAGAAATACTTACGTGTATCTTAATCTGTGCAGTAGATTTTTGTACTGCTTGGGGCCAAATTTGTGATTAAATTTACCAATACATAGACCAGATTGAGTTATCTTGGTTTTGATTTATGAATTGGTATATTTGTATGCAGATGGGTGTTTGTTTTTATGGAAAAGACACAACTTTTTGTTTATTATAATTAATGAAAAAAGTTGACTAAGTAAAAAATATAATATTCCAATATTATATTTTCTCGATGAAGGGATCAACGATTCATCTCTTGACATCAGCGTCTTCCACCGGATGAAACGGGTTACGCGGTCATTTCCGGCCCAGAGAAGTAGGTCATCTATGTCTGTCTGTCGGAATGGACAGAGTGTGATGCTTGAAGAGTCCATCAGCAATTCAGCATGAAAGTAAAATGGAAATGGAAAAGGTTGTTGTGAGGAGAATGAGGACAGTGGCTGGATTGTAGACTTGTAGTTGAATTAGTCAAATGGCGTCATTAGTTCTTTATACAATATTCCAATATTCAGAATTTCAAAGCAATGCTTTTTGACCTTTGTCACTGTTATTACTACTCCGCATCGATAACTTCCCGGGTGGTAGTAATCGAATGGCCACCATTTCTGCAAATGGGATGAAAATCAAAATTTGTCGATGCTTTCGTTTTCTACAATGGTGATGGTTAGACCAAATTTTTTTGATTAAAATGAAATTCCCACGTAAATTTGCTCCTTTAATGTTTCCTTAGATAGAAAAATATAAGATGACATCGACCAAAATTGATGGAACGATTGAATTTTTGTTTATAAATAATTTTTGAAAAATATTTTCTCATTTATAAAATTTTGAAAATAGCCACACAAGTACATATCAACCAGAACTGTAAAAGCTACATGTACTTTCTTCATTGACAAACCTGCAATCATTCATATTGGATTGAAGAAGAAAGTCTTCTTGTGCAGAAACTGAGCTTTTGGTATCAAATTACAACATTGTCATGAGGTTCAGTCAAATGACAAGGCAGATTATATACTTTCTAGCAATCACTAAACATCCCTAGAGTTCAAGTGTTTGAAATTAATTATCTTTATAATATAAACTATATGAGAAAGTTAAAAAAAGAAAAAAGTAGAGATGTTTTTACACAAAAATGTGACCTATGTCCATATCTACATGATTCCATCCTCTGTGTTGAAATCAGGTTCTGCTGGCTTCTGAGGTATTAGAGGAGGCATATAGGGAGAAACTTTAGAGCTATGTGGATGTTTACGGCGCAATCCACATAGCGCATTTGCTGCAAACCTGGATGCATAAGCTGGTTAAGTTTCCTCCTTCACCGATTGCACTCTACAGTCGTTCTTCTTCCTCCCACGACGACTTGTCAAGCCTCTTCCTGGAATGGCGGCGCCATGCTACCTGTATGAAGCAAGATGTCCATGTTCTCCATTGTTGAGAGTAGAACCTAAGATGAAACAGAAACAACAATAATCAATGAATATCACCATCAATGAATATTCCTAAGGATTTTTTTTTTTTTTTAAAAGACACATCTTTTTGTTTCTTATATTTATTGAAAAGGTATGAGTGTAGAATTACCAAATTACCCTTACTGGAAGATAAGGAGAAACTTTTATGAAAGTATTCTCATTATAGTTTTGGTCTAGGATAATATTAAATTTACTTTAGTATTTTTGTCAGAGGCCAAGTCTCTGGAAATACCTGTGACGAGAAGATGAATGAATCAGCAGAGGTAAGCTAAAGATAACAAGAAGAATAATCAGCAATTGCTAAGTTTGATGATGATTACACTTTAAAAAAACAGATTAGGCAATAATTAAGAAATGAAGCAGCCATGTGAGTTTGGTTGTTGCTTACAAAAGACCCGATTTAATAAATCTCCCAAACACCCACGCTAACGCTAACACGCTTCACTCGTATTAAATAAAACATAAATTAATAACAGAAAAAAAAAAAAAAAAAAAAAAAAGACTTGGGAATCCTTATTTAAAATGTCAACCTCTGGATAGCTTTCACACCACACCTGCGCCAAAAGAGCTTCCTTGGCACACTTTTATTAAGCTTTATAAAATGCCCCTCCCTTCAAAAAGGCATCACTCACTATCAACATTGTAACACCACTTCCTCTGCAAATTCCTCTTTTCACTGCAACTTTAGTTTTCAGACCAAAAATGGCAGCCTTGGATTATACTTTCGATTCGATCACGCTGCCTGCTCCCAATTCTCTGATGGCTTTTTGCTTCTGCAATGTGATCATAGCCATTCTCTTCTTAGCCAGCTCCAGAAGTTCTTACACTGACCAAGAACAAGACCAAGAAGCCCCTTGTGCTCCGGTGAAGGAGACACGTGTCACCGGTGATGATGTCGGAAGCTGTCATCATCATCATGACATCACCACCGCCGAGGAGAGTGAAGCGTTGGGAGAAGTTACAGCAGAAGCTTCTGCTAGCGTGGATGTTGACGTCATCTACTGCAAAGATGAAGAGAAGAATTCGGAGGATGAAGAAGAGGAATGTGAGGAGGAGGAGGAGGAGGAGGAGGAAGAGGAAGATGATGATGAGCTGAGGAGAAGGGTTGAAGAGTTCATAGCTAAAGTGAACCAAGGTTGGAAAGCAGAACATTTCAGAAGATGAACTTTTTGAGTCCACTGGTCAATTTCATGAGTAATCAAACTTGAATGGATCAATCTGTGTAATTAGTGATAATAAGTAAATCATAAGTTTTGAGGGATTAGAAAAGTTGTGATTAGTGTTAAAAGCTGTAATGAGAATGTACCCTGTAACTTCCCTCATGAGTCATGACTCATGACCATGTAGCATGAGTCCTGAGTACAAGTGGAATGAGTATAATGTGTTTGCAATATTCAAAGAAAAATCACGGGTAAGAAATTCCCAAAAGAAGTTGTGGCTCATTCATTACCCCATCGTTTCAATCGTTTCAAACATCTCAAGTCCTAAACCAGTACAGATGGATTACATAGAATACATAGTTGTAGTAATAGCGGAATCACAACAATCCTACCCGTAGATGTCCTAAACCTAGAAACCTAGTACACGAGCCTCGTTAAACCCTAACACGATACACATCTACTCAACTGTCTGCCTCATAACAATAGTCAGTTGATGATTTCTCAATAAACCAGTCAATGGTGTCCACAGTACATTTCAGAAACACGCCATCCAATCAGCAAGATACCTCACAGTTGGAGTGATTCTGGTCTTTATAATCAGCAACTGCAGGAGCAGATGTTATGCTTTCTGGTGCAGAAATTGTGTTATTGTTCATCACGTTCATGGATGCCAAATTATTCCCTTTAAAGGATATGGTGGAACCGTGGGTCGGATTTTGGACGCTGTAGTGCCCATCAGTTTTTTCTCCGGATAAGGGAGCAGCAGGAAGAGCAGGATAACTTATTGTCTGCTCAAATCTCTGCTTCTTCGGCTTTTGCTGCTCCAGCTGGTGGCCAGGGATAAAACTGCCGACCACAACCTGATGCATTCAATATCCATGTTATGGTTTTCAGTTTGATGATATAGAGAATTGTTTCTATCCATGATATATGAAGTACAAAAAAAATATCTGACCTGAACGGGCCCTGCAGCTAATAACATGCCTGCAAGTCCTCCCCCGAGAACTCGACCATCAGGGCCTGCCAGAGAGACACTCATTCCACCAGATCTGCTTTTTGTTACACCGTTATTGTTTGGCAAAAATGATCCCGTAAGAGAAAGTATTTCAAAACGACCCTGCAGGAAGTTCATGTCTACATTTTAGAAATGGAATAGCATTCAAATGTGTCGTCTGAAGATTGAGCAAAATGGCGAATTTAGAACCCATATATCCTTGTTTCATTTCTTTTAGTCTAGTTCTATTATTTTTAGAGATGCTCATGAATACGTGCACTGTAATGCTCTAGAGCCCAGATCACCTTTCTTAGCTCTATAAGGGCAGGCTAATGTCTGGTATACCTTTTTCTTCGAGAAAGCAAAAAATGAGTATACATGAAGTCTTGTAGATCCAGAAGTAAAGTAAATTCATCAAAAAATTTATGAAGTGAAGGCTCGGGAAATTTCTTGATCAAGAAAAGATGAAGGTGCAAACAGAAAACCTTGACAGAATGGAACATGGATTTTGCCTAACTTTCAAGCTCAAAACAGCAGTAGTAAAAGAAAACACAGTAGTAATGGTCCGTAGTGTATAAGGTGCTCAGCAGTAATTTGAAAACCTACTGACCTCATAAGTTAAAGTTCCACCAGAAGAATTAGCCTGACGAAGTGTAACATTGGAAATGGAACCATTCGCCGCAAGAACACATATAGCCCGGGATCCTTGTTGAGAAAAGGATAGGATCTTCATCATAACATCCTGACAATTTTACGGAGCAGCTACTATTTCAGTTACATTGCAATAGCTAATAAGCATAGTTATACATATCAGAACTTCACAATGTTGATATTTAAAAATGATGAATTTGAAACATTGTTGGCACCAGCCTGATGCTTGCTAAATTGCATTAGTCAACTTCATATGAGCTTCAAATAATCAAAATTAAGTTCTCAAGGAAATCTTTACACTTCAAAACTCTAGACAGATACTCTAAACTAAAATGCACAATCATTAAAATACCATTTTTAAGGAAAAAATCAAAATACCCAAAAGGGGAACCCCCCCAGGTGAGAATCGAACACAAAACCTTGTAGAGTTGAAGTAGTGCTGTCACTAGACTTAATAAGATCTCAATAAGATACCTAAAGATCAAATTTTAATTCGGTGCAAGTATTAAGCACTTATAGCATATTAACCAACTTCTGATGTTAAGCAGCATTTGTAACCAACTAATCCAACTCAATCTCCAATCAAGCAAAGCAAAAGATGTAATTATTTACCAAAGTATACTATCTGTTTCACTTAGTAACATCAAACAAACATAAAACACAAAAGTAAACTAAATCTCTCATAATCAAGAGAAGAGAGTTACCTCGCCAACATTTACTGTGATGATATGAGGGGTAAAATTTGCACCAACAGAGTAAGCAACCTGGTCCCCTATTTGGATTAAGAAAAACAGTCATAAATAAGCAGCTCAAAACACTCTCAACTACAATAATATCATTCACAAAATTAGAATCCTAAGTAAGTTATAATGATAACATCCAATATCAAACATGTCTTTCAGCTATAATACGAAACAGACAAGTAATACAACTACACAAGCATTATGATTGTTACTTACCTCATACTAAGATCTACCGATGATGCAAATTGGCTAAAACATGAGAACTTAGCAGAAATAAGCAGGCTAAGTCAATAAAAAGGTTAGCATCCTTATCTTCCCATTTGTTAGGTTATAATCAAGAGAGGTGCATTTCTATCAATTATCAAGTTCACAATTTAAGCACATGCGGTTAGCAGATTCCAAAAGTAAAAGTATCCTTCTGTTGCATAAGTATAAATGGAGAACCCCCCATATCTCTTCTGGGATACTAAATATTCTAGTAAGGGTGACTTTGCATCAGATCCACACATGTTACATCATTCAATCATCACTATTTCCCCAGCTATTTAATTCTCATTTCTGCAATCTAGCAACAATCTAGTGTCTTGTTTGTCACATCACTATAAAGACTCTCTGAATCCTCATCTAGATCTAATCTCCCCAACTCACTCTAAACAAAAGCTACCAGTTTTATCTGAAGAAGATTCTCCAGCCTAAATGGCAGTTCCATTACATACAACCAGAATCACACATCTGTAAAAGGGTCCCATTTCCACATTGAATACCACCAACATTCCATTCACAGTTGACCGACAACATTTGACAAAAGCAAAAACAAACTCAGCAGATCTAATGTCAAATAACAACAGCATAAAAGTTTTATTGCAGTAAAAGAAATGGAGGGTTAAAACAATATTTACCCGGACTTTCAGGCTCAAATTTATGCTTCTTCTTGTAAGAGTCAACAGGTCTCCCACGACTCTGCTTCCAAGCCGAGAAATCTCCACCAGTGAGCGGAATTGAAGCAGAAATCGGCATCGGGGACAATGCCACCGCCACAGTGCCGTCCGGCGCATACTTCCTCGGCCTTCCCCTTTTCTTCTTCCCCTCCGGCGCCGACGCCGGCGCCGGAGCAGGCGCAATCTGTATACTTGTAACGGCTGATCCACTGAAATTAACGGGATTTTCCGCAATTGGCTCTACCCTGAAACTCTCAGCAGTTTCATTAACCATCAGCGTAAACCCAATATTATTCATTCCCTCTTTTTCCTCCATTCATAGAACTTCAAAAACCCTTAAACCCTGAGGATCTTATTAACCCAAAAAACACCCTCGAGATTAAACCCTTTTTGATGATCACTACTCAAAAATAAAAAACCCAGAAAAGCCAACTACAACAAATACTTTGAATATTCAAAGATCATCTGACTGCAACAGATTCTGAACTAATGCTCCATTCTGCAACAGCAGAGTACAGAGCTCAGAGCACAGAATCAGTTTATTTTTTTCCTTTTTTCCCAAAATTAATAAATTGGGGAAAAAAAGTTTGCTGGGTTTCAGAATTTATTTTGAGTATTGAGGGCGCTGTGAAATTAGGGTTGAAGGAAAAGGGTTGGAAATTCAGATATTAAAAAGTAGTAAAATTGTATTTTAGAATTATATAAATTTGGATTATTCGGGAGTAAGTAATATTTAAACTGCAAAATTCAAAGTATTAATTTTGGTTAAGTAAGTGGTTTGAAGTCCGTCTTGGAAATTCAATAAATGTGGCATAAAAAAATCTGGCAAAGTTAAATGAATTGGAATAAAGAAATGGAGAATTTGGGGGAAAAAGGAAACTCCCATTTATTTTTTTAATCGAAAATTAATTATTAAAAAGCTGTAAAGTTAACGTTGGAGCCATGTCAATTTTTTCCAACCTCTGACCTGTTCTTTGTCTTTTTAGGTGAAATAAAGTTGACCTCATTAAAAACATGCCCTTTCTTTTGGAAAACAATTACCGTATGTTGCCACTGTGATTCGAGCCTCAAATTTAACTCTCCCCCAAGAATATGCAATATTGCGAATTGAAATTTCCTAATGGTTCATTTCAAACCGGGAAACAGCGCGGAATGGTAATCTCCTCAACTGATTTAGAAAACGTATCATTTTCTTGGCACATTCAAAAAAGTGTTGACTTGTTTCTTTGGTCCCTGATTTTGTCCACCCAAAGTTATAGGATCGTCTTTTTCCTAAAAGACTGGCCAGCAAATCCTGGATCCCCCTTTTCCCCAAGAATAAGGTAAGCATAACTAAAACCCAAGTACTAGTACAACTACCTTGTACAAATTCAGGTTAGTTGCGCCAACATTAAAAAGAAAAGAACAAACAGACAAGGGTGGCTGATATCAGGAAAAATGTTTGATTATCCTTTCCAAAAAGGAGGGAAAAAAAACTCTAAACATATTAATAATATTGTAGTCCCACTCTGGCATATACACTTTGAGAAAAGCCAATAGAATTGACTTTCCAAGTCAACTAGAGCAGGTCAAGACAATGAAAAGAATTCTTGACAAATAGGAGTACTATTTTGCCATCCCTCAAGCCTATACATCAGTCTTCAGAGGTGCTGCTCTTGGATTTAAGAACATGTATCGCCGCTCTTCAAAGGAGTACTCAATCTTTTCGGGGATTTCCTCCGCCAGTGGTGGTGCTTTGTGAAGGGCAGCTGGAGGTGCTGGAGTCATAACAGTTTGCATGGGAATCACTGAGACTGTTGCAGGTGTTGATGGCAAGAGAGCCATTGCTTTGGGGGTAGTAAAAGGGCTTCTGCTGTTCTCTTCCTCTGTGGTAGAAGAAATGGTCTTGGTGGGAGTAGAGAATGCGGTGGTGTTGCTTGCGAGGGTTTTCTGCAACATCTCATTGTGCTTCTTGTTGCGATCTTCCAAGATGTTTACAACATTAGACTTGGATGAATCGGTTGAAGATATCGGTGAGAAGGGCTTACGAATCATCGGAGATTCTGCTTCATGAGAACTGATTGCACTGAACGAATGCTTTTTTGCAGTAAGTCCAGCTATATCCAACCCTCTTCTTCCTACAGAAGTGACACAAGTTAAAACCATGATCGTTGAAGAGCATTTCATAACAAGACACTATAATAATGAGCATAGACAGAAACAAACACAGGCTCAAAGGTACTGAATATTTACCAGCTGACAAAGCTCCCACGCCATCATTTTTCTTGGTGCGTGCATTTGGTGCAGCTTTTGGGGTTGGTGGAACAAGGTTTCCAACTCCAAGGGAAAGCCTACGATTGCTTGCTCCACCACATGACAGCCTTGAACCTTTCTTCACATTCTGTCCTTTCATTGGACTGGGCTTTGAACCATAGAGTGCCTCCTGTTCAGCGATTATCTGTCCCTGTATCTTCTTCTGGTCCTAAAAACAGCCAAAGGAATGATGGTGTCAGGCAGTAAAAAGCCAACTATCAGGTGTACATCTATAGAAGAAACATACCCGCTGTCTTTTGCGTTCTAACTCTTTCTCATGGCGCAAGAGATCATATTCCTCCAGCATAGTTAGAAGGCGAATCTGAAAACAGAATACATATGATTAAAATTTGACTTGATGAGGGGTATAAAGAGTTCAGTTAATTGACAAAGAGAGTTCAACACTCAAACTGAGTAGGAACGTACTCCATCATAAGTGAATTCAGTTCCTCTCTCATATTCCCAAGCAGCAGTTTTTGTAGCTAATGCTTCCACCATTCCTGCATTAATGAAGTTGGCAGAATTTGGGTCAGCAGCAGAAAGCAATTTCACTGTGCTTTATTTAATTGATGAGTATTTCAAGAGAGGGGAATTATATAGGTAATCATTACCATAGATATAGGAAACATTAATATCTAAGGTTCGGGTTCAAGGTACATTAATACCTGGAAGTTTGTTAACCAGAGCACGAGCCTTCTCTGCACGCTTTAACGTCAGATGAGCACCTCTTCCAGCATTGTAGCGATTATCATCCTAAACAAGACAACCACAATTAGATTATGAATGATACAATGAATTAAGTCTATAAAGAGTTACTGTATCTGATTCCAAAACCAACCCTGTTATATTCCTCAAGCCAGCATTCTTCTTCGCAGGCTGCCATCCATTTTTCCACCTTTTCAAGTATATCTTTCCGGCAGAAAGCCTCCTCTTTCACTCTACATATTTGAAGCTCCATTTGTTCTAGCATGCTAGCAGCATCAACAGCACCTAAGTTTATATATAGATATGTATAAATGTCATCTGTCAAGTATAAAAAAGGGTAAACATTGTATCTTCTCCAAGTTAAATTACAATACCAGATTCAATAGCTTCAATAGCAATGTCTAGAGCACCATCTGATTCAGGAAGCATGTGTGTTTTTCTACAGATGTCTTCCAGCTCAAACCTCTTTTTCAGAACAAGCTCCTTCATTTTGCTTGCTTTCAGATCTTCCAACCTAGAAACTTCTGCTTCAATCTACAAGCCAACAGAAAATAAAATAATGACCAAACTGAAGATAAGACAGCATAAAAAAAATGGCCTACATTATTAGATAATATTGACAAGTATTTGTGAATTGACAAACTCACATGATTCATGAAGTCATCCGATAACATGTTCGGTTCTGTAATTTCCTCTTCAGAAGCAGCTATGTTTGCGGTTACATTCTGAAACGCTTGTTGCTCCTCCAAAGGGGTGTCCATCAAGTTCCAAAGTTCCAGCATAGAGGTTGCAAGGTCTTGCAACTGCCAAAAGGGAGACCAGTCAACTTTAAATCAAATCATACAGGGGGGTCAACACATGTGAAGAATTAGATCAAATCATACTTACCTTCTGCATCCTCTGTAACTTAATCTCTCGGAATCTTTGTATAGAAGTAGCTAGCTGCTCAATAGTATTATTACTAATATTTTTGGCACCTTCAGACTCCCCAAGGCTTGGATGAACCTCGCCCACAATTTGTTTGAAATCTAAACCAAGCACCAAGCACAATGAGTGCAAAGTATTGAGGTGGTCCAGGACTTTCTTTAGGCGTTCACTCTGAAAAACAGTACACAATCATCAGTGTAAGCCATATCCAAATCAAGTTCCAACAGGGAGTTGGGGGGTGGAAGAGTTTTACCTTTTCTGTTTGAAGTGCATGAAGCTCTCGGTGCAACTCCTCGAGCCTTCTCAGAGACAGATCAGTTTCATCAAATGTAGTGTTGCAAGATGTGTTCCCAGTGGACCACTGGATTTCAGACTTGAGTTTCTGTATCTGCTCCAAGACTTCAATAAACTGATTCTTCCGGTCACATTTCCTCTTCCGCATCTCCTCTACTTGGGGCAAAATGGCTCTAAGCTCTTCCTTCAAGCTGACATGGTTCTGATCAGCCTGAACAAAAATAAGAGACAGTAAGAACTTGGATGAACCTCCCCCACAAAAGACAGCATTACATAAAGCCAATATATATAACTTGGAATTCCAACATTATATAATCCCACATGATTCCTTACCTAATTTGTTCAGAAAATCTAATTAATAGTTAAGCGAATCCTTTTTTTCAATACGAATTTCAAACAGCAGAAAAGAGTCTGCCCATAGCTATAAAGAAATGTAAATTAGTTAAGAGTCTGCTTGAACTCTAACCTGCCTAATATGCACAGGACGCTCTCCCGTAGCAGAGCAAATAGCTGCTAGCTCGGCTTCTGCTTCAGCAATTGCTTGCCTTAGCTGAGCCCTGGACTTGTTTGCCTGATCTACTTTCCTCCTATACACCTCCAGGCATTCTCTTTCCAGATCAAGCAGCGCCGCATCCCTCTCTTTTTCAGATTCTCCAACTTCGTCCCATATTATCTAATCATCACACCACCAATATAAGCAACAGTACAATAACCCCAATTAACACAAACACACACACACAAACACACACACAAAACCAACCTGAAGTTCGAATAGCAGAGCGTTACAAGTCGTTTCCGCTTGCTTTGGCGCGTCGCTTTGAGCTACTATCGACATCTCCGATCAACCAGGCCTGAAAATCATCGTCAAGACAAAAGAAAATTACACAAACTCATACTACAACTCACCATTTAGCTGATAACTGCAACGAAATGCAATAATTGGGGTTTTTTGAAATTAGGGTTTGAGTTTCCGATAACCAGATCTTGAGAAATCAAAACACGAAAACATACAAATTCCTCAACTAAATCTCCTCGCCACAGAAAACCCGTACCTTTCCCACCCAATTAACAAAAGGAAGACAGTAGATTCAACCGCAGATTGCATAGAAATGTATTAAAAGTAAATCGGCTAAGAAATTATACCTTAACAGCTTCCCGGTAGCAGCAGAAGAACGTGAGGTGAAATTAATTGAGTACAGATGAGTGATTGAAGGGTTTGAAAGTTGAAATGCAGGGATTTTGATGAAGGCGCGGGGGAGATTGAGAGAGAGAAAGGGGAGAGTAGAGCCGTTGAAGTATTCGACCGTTGACAAGGCGACGTTTGGGTTTTTAATAAATTTGAGACTGGGCTTTATGCAGCTCTTGAATTTTAAATTTCAAACCTGGGATTTCAGATGAGAAAAACACTGAGTTTCGTTTTATTTATTTATTTCATTAATATTTTTCAGTTATCATATCTTGCGGAGATAAAGAAGTAAATGCGCCAAACTAAACCGGGGACGTTACTTTTCCTTCACCGTCATTTTCCCATTTTCCAAATGGGTTGAATTGAATGGAATCATTTTGTTATCAAAAATAAAATAAAAATTGAATCATTTCTTGGCTGGAGGTATCTTTTGTCCATTCAATATCTTTTGAGAAATTAACTGCATGAAAATATCTTTGTCCATTAAATATCCTATTTTTACTAATAATTTTGTGTGAATCATTTTCTTTGTTTTAAGTTTTGATTTTTTTTTTTTTTGAAAATTTTAAGTTTTGATATTTTAGAATGTATAATAAGAGGTTTTAGAGCATGTCATCTACTTATCTACTCTCCATCCCAATTGAATTGTATGCACATATTGCTTTTCATCAGTTGAATGAAAAAATATTGATTCATCAGTAACTTTAAGTAATAAAAACTAGATATTTTGAATATATGTAATATTACAAATACAACAAAATCACACATGATAATATTCAAACATATTTATCATTTCAATGTGAAAGTCAAATTTCATCAAAATTGAATAAATGAATAGTCAAATTGCATAAAGAGTTGGGACATGGGAAGTAAAATACTTTTAGTGCAGATAAGTTTAAATTCGTCTAGATATGGTGAAATGTGATAAGATAAAAGAGAAAAATTCTTGTTTACTCTTGAACTTTTTATTAAGTGTATATGTACCTTTAAATTTGTATATTAACTAGTCTATTACCAGACTAACTAAATTATATGATAATTAGACTCATATCATTCGTAATATTACAGATTGAGAGATCTAATAAAAATACCGCTCTCGAAGATATTATCTTACAACCGTGAACACCGCAACCGCTTGACAGAGAGGAGCATATCCCGCGCCATCACTACGACAACCAGAGACATGCTTCAACCGTGACACCACTAGATCCAAAACACTACATATGTTTTCAAACTGTAAAGACCTTAAAAACCACAGTTCATGAGCGGAAACACAATCAGTATAACCAAATTGAGAACAATATACATAAATCATTAACCATGACCTATATGATCATCATATTGAGAACAAACAATCAATGAAAAACTAAATGATAGATTCAATCAATCAAATTGAGAATAATTTAATTTTAATGTGCAAATCACACTTATTCAATGTAATAAAAATCAATAAACAAAGAACAATTGTTTCCTCATCTTCGAATGACAGGAAGATCTCCCAATAACAGAAAAAATTAAAGGAAAAGAGGTTTTTTGTTTTGTCGGCGGAATGCGGATATAGTCAATATTTATAGAGTAAGTTCATAATTGATCATCGAACTTTGAAAAAATCTCATTTTTAGTCACTTAAATATTACTTACCCACTTTGATCATCAAACTTTACATTAATCCCACTTTTGGTCACTCAACTATTTTTTTGCCCATTTTTGATCATCAAACTTCTTAAATTGATCCAAATTTGATCCATTTCAGTTAGTGATTAAAAATGTTGAATAATCAATTTTAGAATATTTTATAAAGTTCGATGATCAAAAGTGGATAAAAAATAGTTGAGTGACCAAAAGTGAAATTTCAGAAAAGTTTAATGATTATTTATGGATTTTACTCGTATTTATATTATGTAAATTTGTAATCATCAAACTGGAGTTATTATCACAACATTTTTTTGAAGAATTTCTAATCAATTATCCTATTATAAGGCTAACTAAATCATATGCTAACCAAACTCATACCGTCTGTACTATTACAAATTAAGAGATCCAATAAAAAGCTGTAATACCGCCCTCAGAGATATTATTTTGCAACCGCTAACACCACAACCGCTTGGCAGAGAGGAGCGTCTCCCGTATCAATCATTGCGCCAATTAGGGATCTGCTACAACCGCAACACCACTATGTTATTCAAACTGTAAACACCTTGAAAATCATAGATCACGAACGGAAACACGATCCATGACCTGTCCAACCAGATCAAGAACTATAAAAAAATCATAAACCACGACCTGTCCAACTAGATCGGGAACAAAAACATCGACGACCTGTCAATTTACTTACATTTGATTTTTGATGATGTTGTTTTCTCGATCTCACTTTAATTTAAATTCATGAGAGCATTGACCACATTTTCTATTTACAAATGCAAACTACAAATCAATGGCATGTGACTTTGTATTAAATCAAATACTTGAACTTGAACTTGAACTTGAACTTGAAGTGCTAAACTTGCTATTTTTTTTAATATTAAGCCTACGACTACAACTCAAAATCACATGAGTTTCTTTCAAGATTCAAGAAGAAGAAACACCACGAGTATTGTCAGCATCTCTTCGTATGACTTCAAACAATATTTCATTCCAAGTGTCAACCGGACCCGGCATGCACCAGTGCAAGCAGTCCTGAGGCGGTGGCTTCCCATCGGGGCCCCGCTTCGTTATCTTGTTCGGGTCGGTGCTCCGGTAAGGACCCGGGTGCCCGTCGTGCCGGTAACCAAAAGCCTCTGTAATATCCATCAGCTTCAACCTGGACTTGTTACTCATCTTCTTCAGAGCCCTGCTAAAGCCCCCGATTTGCTGACTGTGCATTGCGTTGGTCCATAAGTTTTCAACCACGTTTTTAGCCGGGTCCACTTTTCCGGTGCAGGACCCGCCCGTATTCCACTTCCCGCCTTCGTAATGGTCCGGCGAGAAGGTCCGGACCACGGTCAGGCCGGTGTAGTTCGGGTTCGTTACCATGGCGGAGAGAACTGTTTCCACTGAGATTCCAAAAGCTTCAATGTTACTGATTCTCATGGTTTGACTCAGCGTTGACTCTTTTGGCAAGAGTTGACTTCCCACGATTTCGTTCTTCAAAAGGTATGCCGATTTCTTGGTGAACCAGTGGCCTGAGGAGATGACCGTTACGTCGAATTCCGGGATGAAATCCATGAAGGTTTCATCGGGAATGTCCAGGTGGAGCTTATCTAAATTCGGTGGCGCGAAGTCTGATTTCTCAGTTGTTTTGTGGAGTAGCCACGAGGACCATATCCGGACAATCGTTGTTGAGGTTGAAGCGAAATAGTAACCGGGAATTCTCTGGTTATTTCGCAGTATCGGAACCTCGACCTAACAAATAGTATAACAGTTAAATCGGTGTGATTTGTTCCGATGCTAGGTTTTGAACTTCAACACAAAAATACCCAATCGTGTACACACCTGCCAGAGTAGGCAGAGTAGAGATTCCATCTGGTTCCGGGCGATGGAGTCTCCGACGAAAGCTAATGTCTTTCCGGCCATCAAATCAAGGAAACTCCGGGCATCGAATCGGGGAAGATCGCAGTGGGTAGGTTTCCAACGCCAGTATTCGTAGTTTCGATCCGGTCTTCCATTTCCTCGACAGTTCTGTGTCTGAATCATGACAGGGCAAGAGTTGTTGTACAGCGGCCCCCGTGAATCATAAACCCATTCTCCCTGGTAAAGATCGCAACCTGAAAGCCCCAATTAACTGGACATGTTAAAACAGCTGAAAACACAAACGAAACAAAAATTTGTATACACTGAATCAGTGATGAAGAACTTATGAGGCGGTCACCTGGATCCATATTAGGCGGCGGCCATTTTGTGTTTCCTGTGGTATTTTCAGGCCTGGATTTTGCACCTGGAGATACTGCATCGACGAATCCGGCGTCGGAATCCTCGCCGGAGCGAGATTTAGTAGTTGAGTTAGTGTGCAAAATGCTTCTGCTGGAACTATGATCAGTACTAATAAAAGCATTAAGTTCTTCGCCGGTAAAATCTATTGACCCGAACCATGAAAAGAGCAAGAGCGTCGAAGAAAGAATCAAGAACACGGCTAGCCCGCCGGCCGAAACTGGCGTAGATGCCAGTGTCTTCATTTCAAAAGGGAAAAGTGTCATACTTCTTGTATATATGATGCTCGATCTTCTTCTCTGCTAAAATATTCTCTCTTAAAAATGAAAAATGTCAACTGATGTCTGCAAGATTGCTTAACGTTGTTTGCTGGGAAGGAATCAAGCAAGCTTGAAACTTGTTCTAGATCTGCAACCACGATGTATTACTGAGTGAGTACGATAATGTAGGCAGAGTTCGCGGGCTAACAACGATTTAACTAAGCAGTAAGACCTGACACACTCTTTGTATTTTCCTAATCAATTTGCCTTTTATTTCCAGAATCAAAATATTTTTATGGATAAACAAGCCATAAATATTCAACAGTTGATGAAAAATCTATTTATTCGACCTGTTTACCAGAGCTTATCTGTAGATCAGTTCAGTTCAGTTCAATTCAGTTCATTTCAGTTCAATTCAGTTCAGTTCATGATTAAACTTGCATTAAAATAGTATTGTAGTTAAGTGATGCAAATTATTGTTTTTTTTAAAAAAGTGATGCAAATTATTAGGAAACATATGAGGTATTCAACCTGAGTAATGATAATACGTGGGTTGACTGAGCTCGTTGAACTTATCGAGCGATATACTATATAGAGAAAAATGTGTATTTACCCATGAGTTCTTTAATTAGGTGCTCATGTATTGTTGAGTTTTTAAGAGTACTTTAGTATTCATAGATTAACATTAACTTTGTAAATTGTACTCCTAAAAGTACTGGGTATCCATTCAAATGCGTATTTCTGATTCTTAGATTACTTGAAAATGAACATGTAAATGTCGGTTAGATATTACACGGGTACAATTGACAAAGTCAATAGATATTGAGGGGTACCACCGGAGCACTTTTTTAAAAATTCAGTGGTACATAAACACTTAACAAAAACTCAACAGTACCAGGACATTTTTCTCTAATATATACTCCATCCGTTCAAACCAAAACTTAATTGACTTTGACTCGAAATTTAAGAATAGTGTATTTGTCTTATGAGAAATTCTCCTATGAGGCAGTCTCACCAATGAGACAAGGTTTAATTTGGCTCATACAATAAGAGTAAGGGCTTGACAAAACACATTTCTAAAAGTTTTGGGGTCAAAAAATTAAATATTCATTTTCGGGTCCACACTATAAGGAAAAAAAGTACATGGACTTATTTGCAAACAAAACATTCTATTTCTCACTTTCCATCCTTCTTCTCCCATCTAACTTCTACCTCAGGACCACCACCATGCCGCAGCCGGACCACCACCGCGACGCCGGACCACCACTGTGTCGCCACTGGACCGCTGGTCAATGTTAGTCAAACCGCACCACCTCACTTATGAATCACAATCTGCCACATCATCAAACCTCATCCATATGAGTTGAAATCTCACTACAGAAACCTCATAAATATGAGCATAAACCTCATCATCATCGAACATCATCAATTATAGCATAACCTCATTGAAAATTTACACAAGATCATCTATTGATACACAAATCCAGAGAATCAAACACACAATCACAAAACTGAGCATAAACCTCATCATCATCGAACATCATCAATTATAGCATAACCCCATTGAAAATTTGCACAAGATCATCTATTGACACACAAATCCAAAGAATCAAGCACACAGTCACAAAATCGATAAAAATAAATAAAATATCAAACATTATCGACTAACAAGACAACCTTATTGAAAAACTACGTAAAGTCATCAACTAAACTAAAAATCTCGTCTAACAAGTCGAACTTCATTGAAATATTTTATAGCATCATCAACTAAATTACAAACCTCGACAAACCAAAAAACTACAAAATCTCATCTAATCCAAAATAAAACAAACCTCGTTACTATCTCAAAAAACATTTCCATTATCTCAACGACGAACCCCCTCAAAAAAATAAAATTGAACCTCGTCTCTATCTCAACAAACCTCATAATTATTTCAATAAATATCATCGCTGCCTCGTAGTTATTTCAAGAAACTTCATCGATATCTCAACGTCAAAACTCACAAACAAAACTATGAACTTAACCAAGTTTTAAGAATATGCGTTATTTAGAAAATACGAAACATCATCAACTATAAACACAAACCTCAAAAACATTATACAAGGTCATCAACTAAACTACAAGTCTCAATAAACCGAAAAACTACGAACCTTAACTTCATTGACATGAACCTCAATTCCGTTGACACGAATCTCAACTCTATTGGCAGGAACCTCAACTCCGTTGACGCGAACTTCAATTCTGTTGACCCGAACCTCAACTCCATTGGCAGGACCTCAACTCAATTGGTAGGAACTCAACTCCGTTGACATAAACCTCACTATCATGTTCTACATGACCAAAACAGAATTGCCACCACAAAACACCATAGAACCGCCGCCTCCGCAATCTCGCCTTGTCTGCATTGCGACTGTAGAATCTTTTCCATGGATCTCCATCGCGACGCCATCGCCCTCAACCATTCGCGATCATCGGAAAAGGTCCAAACTATGGCGTTCTCCACGATCTGGATCATCCCCGCCGTTGTCACGATCTGGATTGCTCCGCCATGTGTGTTCACGTTCACTTGAGATTCTGTAGTCATTCGCCGTAGTTCGCATTTGGGGTCGAAACTCCGCCATATTGCTCCACAGAACGATCTGGATTACTCCGTCGCACGATCTGGATTGCTCCGCTTCGTCGGGGATTCGTCAGGTAAAGGAGACTCTGACGCCATAGCCATCGCCAAACCTCCCCGACGCCGAAATCGATTCGAATTGTAGGAGATCTCCATCGCCGCACCTCCCGAAGTCGCCATCGCCGCCGCGTCTTTGAAGTTAAATTACAGACCTGGAGTCTGGAGTGAAGAAGAAATGAGGGCTAAGAATTTGGAAATTTCACGCCGCCCCCTATATTTGAGGATTTCTTTTAAAAATCCCCATGAGTTATGTATGCACACCATAGTCCCTGCCTCACCCAAAAATTTGTCTTATGTCTTACTACCTCTGTCCCAGACTAATTGCACACTTTACAAGTTGATACTATTTGCTTTAAACCTTAACCATATATTCGAGTAGATAGACTAATACTAATATTATCATATGTGATATATTAGATTCATCGTAACATGTAGTATTCAAATATCAAATTTTTATTTGCCGCTCATACATATAAGTAAAGATATTTACAGGCAAACGTCTTCATTGGCAAGTGTGTAAAAACATTTGTGCAATTTAGTCTGGGACAAATGGAGCATATGTGAAGTTTTAAGAGGAATAAATGTAATATCACTTACTCTTATTATTGTTTGTAACAACTTATTAACGGTACCTACGTCTTTTTGTAGTTTTCTTTATCAAAAATGAAAGAATTAAAGTAAATTTTTTTGGTTGAGATGGACACAAAAGGAAAGTAATAAGGTTTGGTTGGAACGAGGAGTATAAAATTTTGCATTAAGAATGTATTTTATAATTGTTAAAGTAAAGCTCGATTTCAATCTCATTATTTTCATTCTCGAGTTTGACCCAATACTTTATTTGCTTGTTTGAACTCGAGCGAAATTCAAATTCGAGATATCCTAAACGATCTTGAGTTGTTTTAACCACTCGAGCTCGATCAAAGAATTGTATCTACAAAAGTCTCTTTCACAACCGTTGTTCATGCTCAACAAGATATTGTCAAAAAAAATTTGTTTCACGCCTAAGTCCTAACGGCCTAAAGAAAAGTCTAAACTTGTAAAAACATTAACCTTTACCCCTAATCATTAATTTACACAAACACATGACCAACTTATAAAATAACTAAATGGATAAGTCTTGGAATAGACCGTCTATATTCTGATCAAAATATAGACGGGACTGATATGTTAACTATACAGACACGGAGGGACCAATTTGCAATTTCTGAAAAATTAGGATTTTCACGCGCTACAGTAACCCGCGCATGAACAGTGCCAGTGAATAGTGCCAGACCTTCATGTTTGAACATCCAGATTCCATGTTATAAAACTTTCATGTTTCGTGTTAAAATCTTAATGTTTCGTGTTAAAACATTCATGTTACATGTTAAAAACTTCATGTTTTAACCTCCAGGTTCCATGTTATAAAACCTTCATGTTTCGTGTTAAAATCTTAATGTTTCGTGTTAAAACTTTCATGTTACATGTTAAAAACTTCATGTTTTAACCTCCAAGTTCCATGTTATAAAACATTCATGTTTCGTGTTAAAATCTTAATGTTTCGTTTTAAAACCTTCATGTTACATGTTAAAAACTTCATGTTTTAACCTCCACGTTCCATGTTATAAAAGTATAAAACCTTCATGTTTCGTGTTAAAATCTTAATGTTTCGTGTTAAAACCTTCATGTTACATGTTAAAAACTTCATGTTTGAACCTCCAGGTTCCATGTTATAAAACATTCATGTTTCGTGTTAAAATCTTAATGTTTCGTGTTAAAACCTTCATGTTACATGTTAAAAACTTCATGTTTTAACCTTCAGGTTCCATGTTATAAAATTGTATAAAGGTCCCTCCGTGTTTTTGTAAAATTGCATAAAGGTCCCTCCGTGTTTTTTTCTAAATTTTTCTAAAATTGCATAAAGGTCCCTCAGGGTTTTTGTCTTATACACTATTTACAACTTAATCATTGGTCTATATTCTGTCAGAATATAGACGGTCTACTCAGAGACCGACTCTAACTAAATTTATAAATTTAAATAAATAAAAGTTAATAATATTATGTGAACAAGTTAATAAATGTAAGAAGAAACCAATAATTTCATAATTTATTCCACAGGTTTATCTTCCTCCTGTTGAAGCAAAACAAGTAGAGAAACCCCCCTTTATTTCTCAGCGACAATTTCCAGAACGGAAAGCAATCAGAACCGGAAGGAGGAATTTGAAGCACGTATCCATGGCGGCTCGCGCATTATCGTTATTGCCCGTCTCAACTTCAACTCCACCACTTCTTCACAAGTCCGCCAATCGCTCTTCATCCAGTTTGAGCCCGGAAAATCAAGTCACTCCTTTTCTCGGCCAAAAACTTCCAATTCGCTTCTCGAAATTATGTCTTCCTTCTTCAAGATGCCACAGTTCAACCGTAGCAACTGTCTCCTTCAGTCTCCCAACATCGTGAGCTTCAAATTCACCCTGTACCCTTTTAGTTGCCTCAGCAATTATGGTGGAGTTCGGGTTTACTGATGAATTTTACCTTTGCTTAAATTTATTTTGTAATTGGCAGCAAGGGAAAGGCCCCAGCCTCTGATGGGAAAGTACCAAGGTCAGTGACGAATTATACTGCCATATATGCTTCGGAGTGCATGTTTGTTTTTGCCCCTAATAATGCAAATGTAATCTTTATGTTGGAAAACAATGTCCCAGATGGTCCGCAAGAGCAATAAAGTCGTTTGCCATGGGGGAGTTGGAAGCCAGGAAGCTCAAGTATCCGACTACCGGGACTGAAGCTTTGCTGATGGGAATCCTAGTTGAAGGTTGTTATTGATGTTATACCGAATTTCTTTACTTCTATGAGCCAAGTGTTGGTTTTCTGTTGTATTGAACATCCTAGTTTTGTTCTCTCATCATTAGCTTCTTTACATCCTTAAGTAGGAAATGACATTTTGTTGTGTCTAAGATCCAAATTTTGTGTGATTTGTTTGTGTTGCTAAACGGATGCATCTACAATTGTCTTCTCATTCGATCTTTGGACTTTCTTGATACTGTTTAACCCTTTTGGATTTGATGCTTTTCTATTAGAGCATTACTTTGTGTTCCTTGTATATGGTACTATTGTAGCATGGTTAGTTGATGCTTTACAATTTATGCTTGCCTCATTAGTCATTACACCTCCTTTATTAAAATTGCAGGAACAAGTTTGACTGCAAAGTTCTTGCGGGAAAATGGCGTCACACTTTTTAAGGTGCGGGAGGACATTGTTGAGTTGCTTGGTAAGGCTGATATGTTTTTTTTCAGTCCAGAGCATCCTCCCTTGACTGAACCTGCTCAAAAAGCTCTTGATTGGGCCATTGAGGAGAAATTGAAGTCAGGTACAATTTTTCCTCCTGCCAGATAGGCAGATACTCACCATTACCAATCTCATGACATGTTGCATCTTGATTTGCCATCAGTATGTGCTGATTAATCTTCCCATTTATTCTGTTTTATGTTCACAAGGCTATCTCCAATGGTGCAAGTTAAATTTAATGCTATGTAGGAGGAGAATGTAGTTCTGTTCTAGCACATGATAATTATCTCCTTTGGAATTGGTATTACAGATCTATGTTTTGTGGTTGGTTGAGATTTTTATCCAACCACAGTTTGAATAGGTTTATTAGTACATGTTAAAAATGGAAACACCCTCTGCCTATCAAGCAGTGAGAACTATAAATTGTAGTTTATATGGATATCAGGCATTTGTAATTTTCAAATATCAAATAAATAACGCTGTGCTATTGCTCTAGAGAAATGCTGTGCAAACTGCAGCTAGCAGCCTAGCTATGCCTATTATATGCAATTATGCATAATTCTGAACTGGCGGTTTGATTTCAATTCTGTCAGTATTTACTTGTAGCAATGCCCTGACTGTATTTTGGTTCCCAATTCTGTTCTATATGTAGGATAAGTTATTGATCAAACTTGCTTACAAACCAATCATATGGCTCTTGGTTAGTAAAGTTTTATTCACACTTGCATACTGCAGGGCCACTAATTTATGTTACCGACTAATTGCAGGGGAAAGTGGTGAAGTGACTGCAGCACATCTACTTCTTGGGATCTGGGCACAAAAGGAGTCTGCAGGTCATAGAATATTGGCTTCTCATGGTTTCAGTGATGAGAAAGCGAAAGAGCTGGCTAAGAATGTATGTCCTATGCCTACTGCTCGTTAGATTAGTTTTCCTTGCTTAACCTAACTAAGTTTTTATTTTTGCAGATGGACAAGGATATAATTATTAGCTACAAATAAGTTGAGCCACTCACTTGTTTTCTTGATATCTTCATAAATCAACCATGAAATGAGAAATATATGCAGTATTGGATTTTGGAGCTTCCTGGTGCTACTACCGGGCTGCACTTGTATGATTGAAGCTCTCGATTGTCTATTTAACTTGAGCCAAAGTGATCTTCTGTGCTGTCAGTTGATTACTAATTTACTACACAGTTTAGGTACTGAACTCTAAGATTGGATTCCTGAATTAGTAATGTGTTGTATTAGTGATTTAACTACAATTTTTGTTGTTACCAATTGATACAATCTGTAAAACCATTGGTCCTTGTACTCCACATTCTTGGTCCTAAGGTGTACAACCTCATAATGGTCTTTTCTTTCCCCTATTCGAACTTGCAACACGTCCCTTACTTCCTTTGATTTGGTGTCAACTAACCAATGTGACAGGATTATAAAACCAACTGCCTTGAATCAATAGGATACAAGGCATACGTTCCTTGGTGTGAAAATTATATCATTAGAGACCATAGAATGTAGTGTCAAAATTACAATAAATAGAGAGTGTAATATAATAACTCGGCTTTGTGTGCTCAGAAATAACAATTTAGAACATTCATCTATCTTTACCGAAAAAACAAATCAAGTGAATAATTCAACAACCATAATTTGTTTTCTCTATCACCCTTTCTGAATGGAAAGTATGTATCCCTTGACAGTGGCGGAGATAGAAAATTTTGTTGGTGGGGGCTAAAATTCAAGAATTATTAACCCATATTTTGCTCTATAATTTAAAATTTTTAACAACATAATATTTGTGTATCAAAAAAAAGTACTTATCTCCTAAAACTTGAAAGCGGGATCTCCGAATGAATATTATTTTTCGTAGTTCATATCTACAGTAATCTTTCATGTATATTTTATTGTTTTTCCAAGCCACACTTCATTCTCTTTTTGCTAGAAAATGAACGTCCCATGCCTAAGGCTCATCTCCTTCCACCACGCGTCCCATTCTAGATCCTTCAATATTCCACCGCCCAGACAAACTGCGCCGCCACCATACTCCATAGCTTTAACATGCTGTAATTGTGATACTTTTCCAATCTATTTCTAATTTGAAACTGATAATTCGAATCTGATTCCAGTTTAAAAGCTGAAAAAGAGCTACACATTTGAAACAAGAAACCTGTGATTCAGGTTCTGAACCGGAGCTTCTTGTACGGTCATCGTTCAATCGAATTTGTAGCCCTTTTTCAGGTTTCTGGTGGGGGCTGAATCAAGCAGGAGAATCAAAATTTACAAATTTCATCACCTATACTCACTGCTTCCGGCAACTCTGGTGGGGGCTGAAGCCTACACCAGCCCCCACCTGGCTCCGCCTCTGTCCCTTGAGTTAGCTACATAGAGACAAAATTTCATATGAACTGTAAATATAAAAGCAAAGATAAAACACATTATTTTAAAATTTTGAGGTCAAAATACAAATTAGTGAATCACCAATTCTTCTCATATTCTTTCACCTTGTTGTCACCTCACCCTCATCATCGTGTTGTGGCAAACCAAAAATCGTCTCCGACAATCCAAAACTCCTTAATACCGGCAAGTCAAATCTGAACGTCAGTGGCGAACCAAACCTCACCGCCGACATCCTAAACCTCATTGCCGACCGAGCTCTGGTAAAATCCATTTCAATTCTAACAAATATAAACACAACCCATTTTCAAACCAAATTTACAAAAATATCATTTCAATTCTAAATTAAACAAACACGCAAACATGTAAATCAATTCAATCTATCATGCCAACATCAACATCCCAACATCATCGACACATTTGGCCTTTCTTCTCACCTCGAAGTCACCGATGTCATCTCACCTTTCTTCTCACGTCTTTGTAGTTTTATTGTGCCGCTAAATTTTAAAATATTTATATTTTAACCCCATAACTTTTATAAACGAGGTTTGCTATCAAGACTCCGTTTTTCTCAATGGCGGAAGGTTATAATTGCATTTTTTTTCTTCAGAAATGAGGGTTATAATCACACTTAGGTCCTGTTCTCTTCACGGTATTTGAACTTATCTGAACTCATCTGAACTTAAAAAAGTTTATCTGAACTAAATTTTTTTATCTGAACTTAAAAAACTTTATCTGAACTCATCTGAACTTAAAAAACTTTATCTGAACTTAAAAAACTTTATCTGAACTTAAAAAACTTTATCTGAACTAATCTGAACTTAAAAAACTTTATCTGAACTAATCTGAACTTAAAAAACTTTATCTGAACTCATCTGAACCGAACTCATTTGTATTAGCTGAACTTATTTGAACTTAAAAACTGAGCTGAATTGAAATATATAGATAAATTGAATTGAACTAAATTGAAACTAACTAAAAAATATATGATCATTTCCAATATATTTGAAATTCATTAATTTAAATATAACATAATACATTTAATATTAAAAGATACTGAACTGAATTGCACTGACGTAGATAAACTGAACTGAATCATTTCAAGCAAACATTTGAAATTTAATAATTTGAGTATAACTTAGAGTTTGATAGAGTTTATTTCTTGTTCAACTGAACTGAACTTGATTGAATTGAACTGAAGTGAAAATTAATGTACCGAAAAAAAGAATCAACATGACTGAATTAACCTGAATTTCATCAAATTACATTTCACTTCAATCTACTGAACTAAACTGAATTGAATTGAACTGATATATAAAAGTTTTGGCACATAATGTTAAAAAATATGATCATGTTTGCTAGCTAAACATATTGATTTGAGTTGAGCTGAAGCATATAGATAACTGAACTGAACTGAATTGAAAATTAATAAGTGTGATGAAAATAAACGGTATGAATAAATTAAACTTAATTAATTGCACCAAATTATATTGTTGTTGAGCTAAACTGAACTGAACTGAAGTGAAATTAATGTATTGAAAAAAAGAATCGGTATGACTAAATTAATCTAAATTTCATCAAATCATATTGAAACTGAACTAAACTGGATGAAGTTGAACTGAACTGATATGAACAATTAAGCTCAAAAGATTAAAATGATTTAAATTGAAATGAACTAAATTACAAATAAGTGTACTGAACTTAACTTATCTGAAAACTAAAAAAGTTTACTGAACTGAACTCATCTGAACTGAAAAAAGATTATCTGAACTGAAAAAAGATTATCTGAAATCATCTGAACTAAAAAACATTTATCTGAACTAAAAAAAACATTTTTGCCCAATAGTTCATTTTCTAAGTTTTAAAAAAAAAATTATTTGCAAACAAAATTTTTTTTTTTTTTTAAACTTTGAAAATTTATGGTAATTTGGCGAGTGATAAAATTCCGACGTATATACTGACTGAAGAACTCAACCCAACCATGGACCATCCCGCCAAGCTGGAAATCCATGGGTTTTTGAAGCCAAGTCCCGCCTTAAACCCTAATTAACTTCTTCAACTTTTGTCCCCAAGTTTGTTCACAATCTAATTCACCAATTTATGCATCTTGCATCAACATCCCGAAGATCTTCGCCTTACTCAATTTCACTGATTGAAGATGAGCTACGCAGCGCACAAGATGATGCACTGCCCCACCGGCGTCGAAAACTGCGCGTCGGGGTTTATCACGCACTCCGGTTATGCTCCTCGCATTCCTCCAATTCAGACTGACGATTTGGATTCCGACTGGTCTGCCGCACCCAAGCCGGTCGGTCCGGTTCCCAATCTCATCCTCACCGCCGCCAATGTGCTTGAGGTTTACATCGTTAGGGTGCAGGAGGAAGAAACTTCCAAGCCTCCTGTCGCAGCTCAGCGCGGTGGCGTCCTGGCTGGCGTTTACGGCTCCTCTCTCGAGCTGGTTTGTCATCACAGGTGGAGTTTCGAGCTGGAAACAACCGTCAATTATGGAATGGTTGCTTTAATTTTTGGTACTGACGCCTTTTAATTTGCAGACTGCATGGTAATGTGGAGTCGGTGGGGATTCTATCATCTGGCGGGAATGGCAGGAGGAGGGAGGCCATCATTTTGACTTTTGAGGATGCAAAAATTTCAGTTTTGGAGTTTGACGATTCTATTCACGGGCTACGAACTAGGTGAGTGAGTATTCTCTTTCATTATAGTAAGGAGCAATTAGCTTGAATCCTGGGCATAATAATGGATAACAGAGAATAGTATTTGATGTTAGTGCTGTCATGTACAGCTCATTGCACTATTTTGAAGGTCCAGAGTGGCTGCATTTGAAGAGAGGTAGAGAGTACTTTCCTAGAGGTCCTGTAGTCAAGGTTGATCCAAATGGAAGGTGCGCCGGAGTTCTTGTTTATGGTTTACAAATGGTTGTCCTCAAGGCTGCTGAGGTATTATTCCTCTAGTTTCGTAGTTCTTTTTTCCCCTTATATTTTGGTCTCGTTTTGTTGTAAGCTATTGGTAGTATATGGTTCACTATCTTTCTTTTGCTCGTCTTCGAATACTAAGCTCCATCCTATCACTATGTCTAGGACCATGATTTATGATTAGTCAACGTGGTAAATCGTGACATGATTGATGCTTTAGGCAATAAAACCTGTAGAAGGCGATTCTACTTTTGGCTCTGATCTGAAATTAATGTTGCAATATGGTTCAATTTTGGTTTCCTAGAGTAATGTTATGACCTAAATACATAAAGCAATGTAGGTCCTGAAACTTTCAAACAATTAAAAGGATACTTGACTTCTGGGAATCTCTGAGGTGAAATTTGGAATAAAATGAGTGGCTTTGAAAAAGTCAACATGGCTTGCAAACTTATTGATAGGTTTGGAATGAATGAACTTTTTCTGTTTAAGGGAGGGATGCATTCGATTATCCATTCATATCATTGTATTTGCAAGTTATCAACTGGTATTATGTTAATCTATTCTCAAGCAATTATATCTTACCTTTTCATTTTACATACTGGGCCGGCTACAAGTTATATCCTTAGTAGCAAGTTAGCTACTGTTTGGATAAAAGATTAATTCAAACAATAATTCTCGTTGCTTTAGAAACTATAATTTTACATGCAAGTTAGATAAATGTGTGGGGGTATTGATGGTTTTCAATGTTTATGAGGATTGGATTTATGCTTTAGATCCTACTAGATGGAATAGATAGATAAATGTGTGTTTAACTGTTCACATTTTTTGTAGTTTTGAGTCTATAGGTTGGAGCTAGCACACAATTCTGAATTGGTAGTTGGCATTATCTTATTTGATGCACTTGATCCATATAATGGTGGTCATATGTAATATGCATGTCATGTATTGGCAAAACAACCTTTACTTTAGTTTGAGACTGATTTCATTTTAAGTATTGTTTATCCTTTAAGTAACTTTGTATCTGGAATCTTTGATGTTAGGCGGTTTCTGGTTTAGTCGGTGAGGACAATGCTTTTAGTGCTGGAGGTGTAGTCTCTGCTCGCATCCAGTCATCATACATAATCAATTTGCGAGATCTGGATATGAGGCACGTTAAAGACTTTATATTTATTAATGGTAAGAATTTTTTGCCAATAGGGTGCTGCAATCATATTACTCAAATACGTCATTATCATTGGACATGAACTGTAAACATGTATCATATGCTCTGAAACACACAAAAAATTCACATGTTTATTTAAGACTGCAAATGCTATACACCCAATACAATGCCTGAAATTTGGCCATTTATTTGGACAAGCCTATGCTTCCCGTGGCTTGAGTAAATTGATTTAATTGCCTGTGTAGGTTATATCGAACCTGTGATGGTCATACTCCATGAGCGAGAGCTTACCTGGGCCGGGCGTGTCTCCTGGAAACATCACACTTGCATGTTATCAGCATTTAGTATCAGCACAACATTAAAGCAGCATCCACTTATATGGTCGGCCACAGTAAGTTGCTTTGAAATTTGGTATTAGTTCAGTTTGATCACCCTACTTGCCTCCTTCAGCTGTGTACTAAACTGTGATATTAATGTTCTCAAAAGTAATAAATAAGGATTGTCTGAATAGGCTATTGGTTTCTGATATTCGACTACACACCATAGTTATAGTAATTCAGAATGAATGAATAAAGCTGAATTTGGTTGCCAAAAAGTTCCAAATCTCAAGCTATTGTGAAGCTCAGTGATAATTTTTAAGAAACAGATAAATTCTTCGTGTCAGCTATATTCGTGTCTGAAATTTGAGAACCATTTATTCGTGTCTGAAGTTTTATCTGGACTGATATAATTCTTCTATTCACCGAACCTTGTATTCAGTTATTGGCCAGTCTTCTATTACTTTCCCTTTGAGTAATTTGAGTTGAATATATTTGTTCCCCTTTCAGGGTCTACCTCATGATGCACACAAGCTTCTTGCAGTACCCTCACCTATCGGTGGAGTACTTGTACTTTGTGCAAATACTATTCACTACCATAGTCAGGTAGTCACATCATAACATGGTAGTCAAGATCTACTATTCTTGTTTATCATTCCTTCACTATTCTACTAACTAACTTGCCGTGTAATTTTGGCAGTCATCTGCATGTGTACTAGCATTGAACAACTACGCTGTTTCTATTGTTGGCAGGTAAGGCTGTATTTCTGAATTTGAGTTAGGGTCACCATTGTTTTTTAAGTTGTTAAAAGGCACATTTTGCTTTTTTCCTCATTGCATCTTTCTATGGGATATTATTATGTTATGTGAACTGAACCTTTTCGCCTGTATTTTGTTGAAAGTCTGACCGTATATCTCTATTCAGTAACCGTTTGTTCTGTTTGTTTTCAGGTTTCTCACAATAGCTTATATGAATCTGTCATCTTCTAAAAATACTTTCTTGAATAATAGTAACCAAGCACTCTATAATTTTGCATCTTGAAATTTAAAAATCAGATTGATGTGTCTATGGTTTGTTATTTGTTTTTAATGGTTAAAAAAGTGCTTGCTGCCAGATTGACATGTCACGACCCATTGTCTTACAACTTTGATGCCAAAATATATTTGATATAGCTTTCTTCTTCATCTCTGTGTTTCAGTCCGGAAATGCCTAGATCAAACTTCAATGTAGAACTTGATGCTGCCAATGCAACATGGTTATCAGATGATGTAGCTATGCTGTCAACTAAAACTGGAGAATTGCTTCTACTCACCCTTATATATGATGGGAGGTAGGAGGCTTCATATCCTGCAAAATGCGATTATGTAGCTATTTATGAAGTGGATTCTACTGTCTTTCAATTTCAGAATATACCCCCTGTGAGGCTTTCCATCTTTATTGATAATGCTGTTTACTGGGCCCATTAGCTGTGTTAAGATTAACTTTACGTTACGTATTTGTAAAAGTTGGGGAAATATGTTCAAATGCCTGACAGTATGTAGGCATATATTGGTTAAATCATACTTAACTTTGAGCTTAAGTTGCCTTCTAGAAGCAGTCATTGACCTCATCAATTTTTGCATTCTCTCACTTTTCCCCCTTGTCCATAGAAAAAAAATATGCATATTCTACTTCCAGTGGGAAATTTGTAAACTGAGAGGCTCATGTAAACAATGTGAATTACCAGTGGTATATCGCCATTTTACAATTGCATTTTCTGGCTCCACGTACTTGTGTGCCTTTCATGCCCAGTTTTGGAATGTGGATCCTCTACTTGGATAAATGATGCTGCTGGATAGGAATCCCTATTGCAGTTGGACTGACAACCAGAAAAAGGGACATCTTAAAATATTGGGGAATGTGGGATCTGACTATATTTGTTTGCTTACCCTGTGAATGTTTTAAATGGTGATATCCTTTCTATCTTTGCAGAAGAGTGCAGAGACTGGAGCTTTCAAAATCAAGAGCTTCTGTGCTTACTTCGGTTAGCTTCAACATAAAGCTCGTCATTTTACACATATATTTTCCTTTTGTTTTTCTTATATTCTTGCCTATTGCCTTTTACAGGGTATCACAACTCTTGGGAGTTCATTTATATTCTTAGGTAGTCGATTAGGTGATAGTATTCTTGTACAGTTCACTAGTGGAGCAGGGGCTTCGGTGTTACCTCTTGGCATGAAGGAAGAGGTCTGTAATATTTTTGATATATTGAAAGCTATTTCCTTAATATTTTTACTCTTTTTTCTATGCTTTGAGTAAGTAGTTATCCCTAAGTTCTGTTTATCTAATTTTTGCTACAAGGTTGGAGATATCGAGGGTGATATCCCTTCAGCAAAGCGGCTTCGCATGTCTCCCTCCGATGCATTGCAAGACATGATGAATGGAGATGAACTTTCCTTGTATAGTTCAGGTCCAAACAATGCACAGTCATCCCAGGTTTTCATTCTATATTACTTTTTTTTTTAAAATCTGCCGTTTAGATAACCTTGATTTCTTGCCAGCTATAAATGATGTTCCCCACTAGTTCTGTCTCATTCTTAGTGTCCTTGGTTGCAGAAGACTTTCTCATTTGCTGTGAGAGATTCCCTTATCAATGTTGGGCCGCTAAAGGACTTCTCGCTTGGTATAAGAGTTAATGCTGACCCAAATGCTACTGGTGTGGCCAAGCAAAGTAATAATGAACTGGTTAGTATCTTAGTTAAACCGCCATTGTGTTGCATGGGAAAAGTAATTATATATATATAAGTTTAATCATATCTGTTTTAATTAGTACTTTGAATAATTGTATTGCTTTGCAGATGTTTACTACTTGTCTACTTAATAAATTGCTCTTCTAAAGATCTGATCCTCACTGAAATGATCTGATTTCACGATTTCAGGTGTGCTGCTCTGGTCATGGAAAAAATGGTTCTCTTTGTGTACTTCAGCAGTCAGTTCGCCCTGATATGATTACCCAAGTGTGTCCTTCCTCCACTTTTTATTGTGTTGCTATTTGTACCTTTAGCTCTCTGCTGTCATTTGAATTGTGAACAGAATTTTGAAAACAAAAGTCAAATGTATGACATAACCATAATCAGAGGTTTTGTTTGGCGAGGACTTTGTCTCATGTGCATATTTTGAATAATATTTGCTACTTTGCCATCAATTAATACCCTGAAATTTTTTCCCTTTTGTTTTACTTTATCTCTGGAGATCCTATACGAGTCTGATTTCTCGGCCACATTCTTCCTTCTCCTTGGATGACTGGGAAACAAAATGCTATTTAATTTCTAATTTTTGGTTGTAAGAGAATGAAAATAGGCCTCTGGTCCTCTTCCCTTGGGGGTAGTAACTAGTAAGAGCTGGAGCTGATGTACACGCTTGATTGCGATTCCACAAGCTGGCCATGCAATTTGTATATCTTCTATTTAAGTGCTTTTATGTGAAGAATTTGCTTAGCCAGTAGAAATGATTTTCCCTAGGCCAAAATACACTTCATGAGTAATTTCACGAAGATAATTGAGCCTTACTAATTCTATTATACTGACTTTTAGGAAAATAATTGCCTGAGTTTTGTGTCATTTGCCAGACTCTTGCATCTAATATATGCATTTAGAATCCCCTGCTTTAAAGTTATTTGGATATTTTTATCCTGTATGCTAATTTTGATTATCTTATCTTCCTTGAAGGAATCAATACCAGGTTGCAGGGGAGTGTGGACTGTTTACCACAAGAATGCACGCAGTCATGTTGTTGACTCATCCAAGGTTGTTGCTGATGATGATGAATATCATGCATATTTGATTATTAGCTTGGAGAATCGTACAATGGTAATGTCATCTATATTATGTATTTTTGGTATTTTATTATTATTCTCATTTGTTAATGGTTTAGTAGTAATTGGATATGCAGTAATGCCGTTTCTATCTTGTTCTAGTTGCTCCTCTAAATATACAAAAATTATACAAACATGAATGTCTGTGCGTTGCTATACTCATCCATCATTTGAGGGAGCGGGGTATGTTAGATGTGGGTTAGGAAGTAAAAGAGCTTAAAAGATTAACTAGTGATTGCAGAGCTCCGCCAAGAAAGGTCTTATGCCTTCTGAGAAGCTTTACCAATCCTTAATATAATAATAGTCCAGCTTTGCCATATATGAGCTTTAGCAGAAATTGGTGGCAAAGCCCCGTATTCTTCTTTCTGTGTCTAAAGGCATTTTTATAGCAAATTGGTGCGCCTGTATTTAAGGTGCACGGTTGCTGAGTGGATATATTCATACTAATCTCAACAAGAATGCTTTCTGTTTCTGGATGACTATATTTGAACTTTGATTTCCTGAAGTTGTTTGTTAATTACTTGTTAGCTTCCAACCTCTGCTTTTTACTCTAGTCCTTTCTGTTTAAATACCTCTCTTTGTTTCTGTTATTGCAGGTACTGGAGTCAGCAAACAATTTGGAGGAGGTGACAGAGAATGTTGATTATTATATCCAAGGAAGCACCATTGCTGCTGGAAATTTGTTTGGGAGGTAAAATATTTCCTTGTTTCTTTATATGTTTATAAGAAGCCTACGGTTTTGTTGCCTTTCCATATCCAACTTATTTGAAACCATATATAGCCTATAACGTCTTTTACTGGGTTCTTTTCATTGAAATTCTGTTTAATATGGGAAATACAATGGCTGGGAACTACTATTCAATCTTATAAAATTGATTGATTGTGTTTATCTATTAATGTGGAACAAAACCTCTAACTGGATAGAAAATTTAAAAAAGTGTGCAGTTAATTATATTACTGCTCATCTTCAAAGTTTATGAAATGTACCCGGTCTTGTATTTAAATTCAGTTATGCTTCTTATCTGCTGAGTTTGATAGAATATTGCCTCGTCAATTTGATAGAATATGTTTTTAAGGTAAACTTAACAGCATAATTTAAGGTCTTAAATTTTTGCTAAGCATATCTTTTGTAATCTTTTGTACATAATGCCCACATAGATTGACTGACTCACAGTATCCTAGTCTAATCTTCTGCATAACACTCATTTCTCGTTGGTTTGAGCTGGATGCTTCTCTTTCTATTTCTCTTTCAAGGTTTGTATTTCATTGTGTGATTGTAACTATTTACAGGCGTCTAGTCATTCAAGTGTATGCTTTTGGAGCTCGACTTTTGGATGGTGGATTCATGGTCCAAGAAATTAACTTCAAGGCGCCGAATTCTGAACTTGGATCTGGTTCTGAGATCCAGAATGTATCCTCAGTTTCTATAGCTGATCCCTATGTACTGTTGAAAATGATTGATGGAAGTGTTCAGCTTCTTGTTGGAGGTATGGTTGTTTCAGGTTGATCATTCCCTCTAATCTTTGTATTGTGTGCAGTTATTCCAATCTAGATTGGAATCCTTAAACATATGGTTGTTAGGGGTAAAATTATAGGCCTTATATAATTTTGTGCTGATTGTATTTTGTCTTCTATTCTGTCTCTGGTAGATCCTTCGACTTGCACTTTGTCTACCACCATTCCAGCAGTTATTGAAAGCTCCAAGAATCGAATTAGTGCTTGTACACTATATCATGATAGAGGCCCTGAGCCCTGGCTGAGGCGGACAAGTACTGATGCTTGGCTTTCTACAGGAGTGGGGGAAGCTATAGATGGGTCTGATGGGGTATCCAATGATCTGGGTGATGTATACTGTATAATATGCTATGACAGTGGCTCTCTTGAAATATATGATGTACCTAATTTTTCTCGTGTATATTGTGTCGATAAATTTACATCTGGGAAAGCAAACCTTATAGACACATTAATGCCACACCCAGCTGACAGTGGTTTTAAAGGTGATAGCGTGCAAGAGAATGTGACTGCACATGGAAGAAAGGAAAATATTCAGGATATAAGGGTTGTGGAATTGACCATGCATAGATGGGCTGGGCAAAATAGCCGCCCCTTTCTTTTTGGGATATTGTCGGATGGAACAATTCTTTGTTATCATGCTTATGATTTTGACCCTTCTGATGTGGCCCCTAAAGATGAGAGAGCCATCATTGCACAGACTACTGGTAACGGTAGCAGTATAAATGGGTCTAGGCTCAGAAATTTAAGATTTGTTCGTGTTTCATTGGATACATATGGTAGGGACGAGTCAAAACCTGGAACCATTGCTAAACGTATGACCATCTTCAAGAGTGTTGGTGGTTTCCAGGGCTTATTTCTGTCGGGGTCAAGACCAGCATGGTTAATGATGTTCCGTGAACGTCTAAGGGTACATCCCCAGGTTCGTTATTGTTTGAATTATCCTGGCCATTACACCTCATTTCTTCGTTCTCTCATTATTGTTGACAGTATATTTTGAGTATTGCGATGATGTATCATTGTTTGTACAATCTTATTAACCCACCATCTATTCTTACTGCAGCTGTGTGATGGATCTATTGTTGCCTTTACTGTGCTGCACAATGTGAACTGCAATCATGGTTTTATATATATCACCTCACAGGTTTTGCATTTTGCTTCCCTTTTCTTTGAATCAAGAGCCTACATTTGCTATGTGCGTCATTGACGTTACCTGCTATATTTATTTGCAGGGTACTCTAAAAATTTGCCAGCTTCCATCCTCGTTAACCTATGACAACCATTGGCCTGTACAAAAGGTTATGTCTGTTTGAGTTTTCTTATTAATTTTAGGTGATATGTATGTTTCTCATCTCCTTCAGTCTTTCCCTTACTTTCTTTTGGTGTTTGGTGAAAACAGATACCTTTGAAGGCCACTCCCCATCAAGTTTCTTACTTTGGTGAGAAGAATGTGTATCCAGTCATAGTTTCATATCCTGTAAGCCTTATATAATTTCCATCTTTGGGTTGATGATCCTTATTGTTTTGTTTTCTGTTAGTAATGTGCATTATCTACCAGTCTATGTAATTTGACTTGGATTTCAAATATTGTGTTCCCATAGGTCCATAAACCATTAAACCAAGTCCTTTCATCTCTTGTCGATCAAGAAGTTGGTCACCAGCTAGATATTGGCAGTATGAATATGGAAGGTACTTATCCTGTGGAAGAATTTGAGATCCGGATAATGGAGCCAGAAAAATCTGGTGGGCCTTGGCAAACAAGGGCTACTATTCCCATGCAAAGTTCTGAAAATGCTCTTACCGTGCGAGTGGTCACTTTAGAAGTAAGTGTAGAATCTGCTGCTTAATACATGTCTCTGATGGTCTTTCTTATCAATGTTAGGGGAAATAGCTCTGAATTGTAGTTAAAAATTTCTCTTTCCTTGTTTTAGAATTCTTCAACAAGGGAGAAGGATACTCTTCTGGCAGTTGGAACTGGCTATGTACAAGGAGAGGATGTTGCAGCTAGAGGGCGTGTTCTTTTGTTTTCTGTTGAAAGGACTGGTGAAAACTCTCCGCCCGTGGTAAGGTTTACAATTTATGTATTGTTTAATGTTCACCTGTCTTGGTATTCTCTATAAATCAATGGAACTGTTGATTGACTGTTTCCACTTAGTTATTTCTACATGGTTGATTTTGTATATACGGGAAAATGAAAAAAAGTTGATTTTGCTTCTCTTCCTGGAATCGGTGAGTTTTTACAGGTTACAGAAGTTTATTCCAAGGAGTTCAAGGGTGCCATATCTGCCCTTGCTTCACTCCAGAATAATTTGTTGGTAGCTTCCGGTCCCAAGATTACTTTGCATAAGTGGACGGGCTCAGAGTTAAATGGTGTTGCATTCTTTGATGTTCCACCTCTTTATGTTGTTAGCTTAAATATAGTAAGTTTATCACTATTCGAGCTCTTTATGTGTTTGAATGCTGCTGCTGTGTTTTTTCAACTTTTACTTTCTCTTCTAGAATCAGCTTTGTAGTTTACTAAAGTAGACTTTAGGTTTTTGGGACAGAGGTAGTATAAAGTGTGATAATGGACCATTCAAAGCTCCCCTGTCCTCCCTATTTTCCTTTTGTTATGGTGATTGGTAGTATCTTGTAGTTTATGTAACAATAACATTTGTTTTAAGCTTTGCTACTAGTCTCAGGGCTACTCCATCTGCGTTCTTAGTTGGTTGCAAAGTAAACAAGTGAAGATGGACTGTATAATTTGCTGATAAAGCTAATTTTGCAGGTTAAAAATTTCGTTCTTCTTGGAGACATTCACAAAAGTATATATTTTTTGAGTTGGAAGGAGCAAGGATCTCAACTCACCCTGTTGGCGAAGGATTTTGGCTCCCTTGATTGTTGGGCAACTGAATTTTTAATTGATGAAAAAACACTTAGTCTTATGGTCTCAGATGATCAAAAGAATGTTCAGGTTAGGGAGACTCTTCTTTTTTACCATGATGCATGCTAGTTTTATTTGTCAGTGGCTGTAGAGACAATTCTGTGAAAATGGAATGTAATTTCAATATTTCATGTCTGGTGTAATTTGCAGATATTTTCTTACTCTCCAAAGTTGTCAGAGAGCTGGAAAGGACAGAAGCTTTTGTTAAGGGCTGAGTTTAATGTTGGTGCTCATGTGACTAAGTTTTTGCGATTTCTTCTGCTTCCAACGACCTCAGATAGTGCTAATCCTGCTCAAGGGTCTGAAAAGACTAACCGTTTTGGGCTTTTATTTGGCACCCTGGATGGGAGCATTGGCTGTATTGCACCTCTTGATGAACTCACATTTCGTAGGCTGGAGAGTCTCCAAAAGAATCTTGTAGATACTGTTTCTCATGTTGCTGGCTTAAATCCGAGATCTTTCCGCCAATTCCGTTCAAAAGGAAGGGTTCATCGACCTGGTCCTGACAGCATAGTTGATTGTGAGCTGCTTTGCCAGTAAGTGCTATTCTGCTTTGACACAACAACATGTTTCTCCTCAGGAAAATATATATGTAACTTCTCAAACTGTGTGTTCGTTTATGTGCAGTTATGAAATGCTCTCTTTAGAAGAACAAGTTGAAATCGCTCACCAGATTGGAACCACACGAAAACAGATTTTGTCCAACCTGAATGAGTTAGCTCTGGCAACCAGCTTCCTATGAGCGAGAGTGTGCACAACAATGTAACGTAATTTGCAGATTCGTCCCTGTGGTCGTGAGGCTACATGATTATCACCCTTCATCTCAGCTACAATTGGCTGTCAATGTTGTATTGTTGTATCTTTATCTATAGCTAAAAACGTCCCCTCTTTCCTTTTTTACTAATCCGGAAACAGACGGTTCTCTTCTTCATTTTTCCTTTTTCTGCGAACATGAACTCAGTAGTTCACCGAACAGTTTAGTATAGTTACTGTTGAGCTCTGTTTGTATCGACCAACTTTGCAGCCTTGCATCAAAAGAATTAGTCGAACAATGTTTTATTTGAAGGGTTTTCCTCTGAGTTTATTTCATTTTCATTTTTGTGTTAGATTCAAAAATTTTAAGCCATTTTAAATTGCATTGTAAAGCTAACAATGTATTAATAATATTAACTGAATATTATCTTAAACATTAACTGAAAAATTAGACCAAACAGTGATTGTGTTGTACTGTTCTAGGCTTCTAGTGGATTTTGACATATATAAAGTCAACTCGTTATTTAAATAGACGGGTCAAGTCAACATATGTTATCAACAAGTACTGGGTTACTGGATGAGGGCGTAACCTTCACAATGGTTGCCTGCCAACTTATGTACAGTACTGGTAATTTTTTTTTGAATGATAACTTTGGTAATTTTGACTTGATCAACTTTTGAAAAGTACCGGCCAGATAATTGAGAGGCATGCTAATTAGAACTAAATTGGGTTTTTATATTCCTATAATCGGATTGTAAGGAATTACAATTTACAACAGAAAAGAAGACACTAACTGGGAAAAGTATGGCAGTTGGTTTATGACTTAACATAATAACTACGCATAAGGTCACTGTGTTGACTTGTTTGGTACGGTTTGTGCACGTGTGCATCAACGCATCATTCCGTCCTCCGGGCATGGAAACATAGCCACGCACGTGCATGGTGTTCGATTTTTTTTTTAAAAAAATTGTATCAAAGCTGGCTTTCGGTGAATAACCAAATCGAATATTTTTACGTCTTATAATCTGCATATATAGATTATATAATTATTTTGCTTTTGACTTTTAAAATTTTCAACATCCTCATTATCTCATAACATTCACAATAAAATTGTAGAGTCGAGTCGAGATCGAACAGACCTGTGTTCGAGTTCGAGTTCGTATTGCATGTTCGTGATCGAGTTCGAGCTCGTACGAGTTGAGATATTTTAGTTTGAGCTCGTTTCGTGTGAGTTTTAGAAAGTTCGAGCTCGAGGTCGAGCTAGTTCGAGCTCATTAAAGCATTAATGAATAAAATTTAATTAATTTATATAAAAATTCTATATAAAAATTTTATTCGAGCTGCTCGACGAGCCTATCGAGCTGGCTCTTATGAGCTCGAGTTCGTATATAAACGAACGAGCTCGAGTTCGAAAACGAATTTTGATCGAGTTTTTCGCGAGTTGTTCACGAACGAATCAGTTCATTTACACCCTAGTATATTGTACAGTGCATAGGCGGAGCCAAGGCATTAGCGTGGATGGATATTGCTGCCCACTTTTTTTTATATTTGTTTATTTTTCAATGTAAAATTTTAAATATTTGAAAATAAGTAAATATAATGAATTAAGGAAAATCGGTTATAATAATAAGTGAAAAGAAATTAATAATTACGGTTTTTTAAAAGGAGTTGACCATATCAGAAATGTGAAAGGTGAAGTGTCGAGTGTGGTCATTAGTAGTGTGGTAGTGCATAATATCATGATCATGTTTATTTCATCTCATCGCCAACTACTAGTTTAAGCTACTAATAATAGATCCTTCCACACTTCTTCTGGGGGACCATTAAACTTAAGTGATAAACACTCCACTTTCTTCTTCCTTTTTCCATTTTATTCATCACACAAACGCAAGCAATTCTCAAAGTTGCAGCCTCTTTGAAATTGGGCCTCGGCCTTTATCCACTGTCCACAAAAAGTGAAACATTAAACTCTGTCCACTGGACCACTCTCATGCATTTCAGGCCCATCATTAACTCCTCACCGCCTTTCACACGCGCTAACTATTTATTTCCTTCTTAATTTCCCCCATTTATGAAATCAGAAATGTGTTTGCTGTACTCTCTCATATATGACGTGTCATACTAGCTTTTTTTGCACATGTTTTGATTCATTTATTTTAAAAATGATAATTTAAATTCTACAATGAAATTCTGAAAATGATAAAAAATAATAATGTAATTCATTTGACCTGAAACTGAAAGCAGATTGATTAATTAGTTGCACTTATTCAATTTGAAAAGCACTAACTAAAGAGTGGGATTCCAGTTAATCCACACTATGAAGTCCTGGTCTAAGCTAAGGGTCCCGATCGCCAATCCAAATCCAAATCCAATGAATATATGAATACATACATACCCATCAAAACCAAGATATAATGAGTGCAAGTTTGACATCAAAATGAAACTATAACCATTCCTTTATCATTTGGTCATGCAATGGGACCTAATATACACATTTGATTATAAATTTTAGTTCAAACTACAATCTAGTTATATTTAGTTAGAGTCTTTTAACTTTTAAATAAGTATATAAGTTAATGCATGTTAATTTTGAAATGATTTATAATGTAATTAAAGATACTAATGATTTAATATTTTTTTGAATCAACACATAAAAGTCAAAGGGTACCATTTAATTTGGAAGGAAGATCGAGAATAGTAAAACTGATACTACAAAAGTTTAATTTTAAGTATTGAAAAATTTGATTGAAAAGTGTTATGTAGTGGAGCTTAGGGTAAAAGGGTGTCTAGAAATATAAACTCAACTAATTTTCAAATTCACTACTAATGTGCTTACAAAATAAATATAAAATTGTTCACTAGTAGAGAACATATATATATATATATATATATATATATATATATATATAAAGCTAATTAAAATGCAAGGGTATACATGGGGTATTATGGTATATTTTGGTCGTGAGAAAAAATGGTCATGCATATAACAATTATGCATCAATTATATATATATATATATATATATATATATATATATATATATATATATATAAGGTGTCTAATGACTGTTCAAGGACTTGAGGCAGTTGGTGCTTTCTTGTTTTCACTCTCTTGACCCTTTTCCAACTCTGTTTAGTCACAAACGAAATATGTTAAATGTTTGGTCTTGCTTAATTGTGTCCATCTTCTTACATCATCCATCTTGAATGAACAGTGAGCACATGCATTAGTCAATGAATAAATAGCTATTTCTTTGTGCTTGTTTGATACTTCCCAAGATTAGTTATTTCACAACTTTTGTTTTGCTACTGGTCATGTAAAGTTCAATGAGAAGATATATAAATATAGAGGATGTTACGTGTGAGAACAGTCTCAATTAATACTAGGGACAAATATTAATCGTCTCACTTTCAATCATGATTTTTTACCAATTAAGCTGATAGTTCTATATGTTTAGTGTAATATTCAGTGTATTATTATTGATAGTTCATGTGTTTGAGCTTAATAGGTAAAACACATTCATGAAACACAGCTTAGAGTTCATGAATCATTTGGTGTATTATAATTGATCTTATTTTCATGTATAATCTTTTCACTTTTAAAACTGATCATTTATTAATATAATTATTCAATGAGACCAAATTATTATAAATATAAGTCAAGTTTATGTGTTAGATTGCATAATTTTCTCTCTTTTGATGTTTGACATGAAAAGGTGGGTATAACCTTACATTTTAGTTTTACGTGGATGAGTTTCAGAATTGTGTGAGCATGGAAAAAAGACAAAATCATGGCTTCCTCTTGGATACCTATCTATGCTCATAAATTAGTTTTATAATTAGCAATACAGTATATATATATATATATATATATATATATATATATATATATATATATGGTTAGGTAAATAAATTATAATGGTAGTTCGTGTGGAATTCTGATGAAAGCATCTTGCCTTTGTTGGTAGAATCCATTTGTCCTTTCATAATGGTTACGTATACGTTGGTTGAGAAACATGTACACTTTCTTTAACTTCTTCTATATGTCCAATCTGCATATAAAATTGTGCTATCGATCGAATTTAGTTAGCTGAATTCAAATCAAATGAATGTGCATTGCAACAAACAAGATCAAACACACGAATCTAATTGCCGACTGATCAGATTGGACTAGATCAGGTTTAGCAGCTGAAACAGGAATCTGGGAAAAATAAATGAACCAATGAATTTTAAGGACCGAGATAATACAAAAGGTTAAAAAACGGCGGGCCTGAGTTTAATTTAATTAAACTACAACCCTTTAAAAAAAATTAGTAAGCAGGCTTCATTTCCCAATCATACACAAGTCTTTGGAACAATGAGCTCTTGACCCCTTTGAAACGCTACAAATCCCGCTCATCTTGTGCCCATTTCACCATTATTCTAGACAAAGTTGATGTTAAGGTAGTGTTCTTTTTTTTTTGTTTAACTATACTTTAATAATAATGAATTCAATTAATCAATAAATATTTTGAAAAAGTAGATCAGAGTCACTGTAGTGAGTGTTTGTGTACTTCTGAATTTTTGAATATATTAGAGAAAAGGGAATCAAAATTACCATAGTAAGTGTCTGTGCAAGTTTTTGCAAAATTTCTGATTGACCATATTTTACCGAACACAATTTTCAAAAGTATTCGCTTAATTTTAGATATTTTCAAAATCTCAAAAATATATCATTTAACGAGTTAACAACTACTCAACACTTTTGTCATTAGTTTATATGGGAATGTAGATTACATTCCATAGCAATGGTTTTGAGGGGCCTTCCTAGTTGCTATAGTCCCCCCCACCCTCACTTCCATCAAGATGCATATAAACATGAATATATACATAAACATACAAATATAATATCAAGAAATTATAGTGTAACAAAGAAAGAAGATGCGAAGTGGCAATAGATATAATGGGGACAAAGGGATCGGGGATCTTGTTTGGTGCCATGGAAACGGCAGGCAAAACCCAAATTGGTAGAACATAAATCGTAAACAAACATTTCTTCTCCATCATTAATGAAGCTAGATATATAATTAATTGGAGTTTAACCAAGTGGGAAATCATTAGTTTGTTACCAAAAATTTAGGAAGGCCCTTTCATTTCTTCCCTTTTCTTGTCTGGTTCAAAAAAAATGAAAATTGTAATAATTAAGAGAAATGGTGCTGGAAGAATAATGATGAACATGGTTATATATATATGTGGCTCGATCGGGACAATTGTGCCAACAAGATAATATGGAGTGAAATTAAGGGCATGTGAACTCGTGTGGGAACAAATTATGAGTGGCTGCTCATGCATGCCATACCAACATACACTACTGTTGTCTACCAAATTATGTAACCCTAATTTTTTTGTTGGAAAGAATCTAAATTCTTTTGACAAATTCTATATTCAAACATGTCTCAATTGATATCATTGAATAATCATATTTAATGCACAAAAAATTAGTCGACATTTACACTAAATCATGCGTAATCTTGTGTAAAAGTTCGGATTAAAAATAAGATGATCAACATTTGTTTATAGTGTCAATTGGTACTGATACTACATGAGACCATTTCAAATTTTGTTGTTGATGTGTGGTACGAAGGAGAACCCCTTACACATTTTAATAAATTAGTGATGCTAGAAACGGAGATTTTCCATAAAACTTTTGGTTGGCTATCCAAATGTGTACATTTTCAACTTGAAAACAAATATTTAGACTTTTACGGCACAATTTACAAAATCAATGTCATTTTAAGGGTACCAAAACACTTTCAAAAACTCGGATAATATAGACATACATCATACATGATACACTTAACAAATTAACAAACTTAGAAGTACCGGACACTTCCCTCTTTATTTTGTTGATGGTGCTCTTACTTATTATATAAATCTGTAAGAAAACTCATAATGTACATCTGTCTCTGGGCGATGTTACCACCAAATAATGTTAAGAATCATGTGCTACAAAAACATGTGCAAGTGCCTAGATTTATCATGCATTTTTTATGCATGCATTATTTTGGAGTGAAAAATCATTTCAATATGTTTACTCAATATATAGAAAGGTTAAGTTGCCGTATATAAGTGTATGTACTTCGCTTCATCATAATAACTGCGAGCTTTTGGTCAAAAACGTTTGAAGGAAAGTGCGCATGCAAAAGAAATTCATTGAGCATGAAATCATGCAAATGTGCCCCTTATGCCTCTGCAAAATAACAACAATAAACTCTGCTAAAATTAATTAATATTGTAAAAACAAAGAAACATGAAGCCAGAGCCAGAGAGCAATTTTATTGCATTATCATCATCAGCTCCCACATGTCCCAGCACAAAAAAACAGTTCATTATGATCTACACCCTCCTGCGTTATCTATAATCATATATTTCACTCTTTTCATTAACTTAAATCGTAATACTATACTCCCTCTGTATTACCTGTTTTTACACAAAATCTTTTTCTCAGTTAAAAATGCTAAATTTTGACTGAATTTTTGAATGCATAGATAATTGAAATTGTTATCGTATTTAATATTGTTAGAATGGTCATAACATATAATTTATTAATATCAAATTTTTATATATTGATAATATATCTAGTGAAAAATGTTAGCGGTCTACCTAACACGTGATCTTATTTTTAATTATGAATTGAAATATGAATTCAAATTTTAAAGTCTTATTTTTATACTAAATTATATAAACTGGAATATAAGTTCTATATATCCCTCTACCTTTTGTGTTCAACTATACCCCGGGAAATAATAAGGCTTTGAGAAAAATCGCACGCTTTTCCAACTCAATTAGTTCCCAGATTCCAGCAACGTTGACATGCTCATGCAGTCAAACTTAACTGTTTTATTCCCGGGAAAGAAATCGTTTCAGAAAGAATAAAGAGAATAAAAACGCTTCTATTTAGAAATACGAAGAATCTTTAAAAGTATTCATGTTGTAATCAAAATTAAGTCATCATAGAAAACGATTGGAAACTGGAAGGAGTCACACAATATGCCTGCATACTCAAGAGTCCATCGCAAACTTGCTTTAGTGATATCACTCAATTTAATTAAAATACATATTATCTATTGTCGATTTATATATAGATCACTAAGGCACATATTCATAATAATGCTTAAACTATAGGTGAACAATTAGAAAGGTATTTACGTGCAAAATATCAATGAGAAAGGCAAACGTATCTCTCTGTTTTTTTCCCTCCAAATGGTTTATCACGTGGTCGCTAGATGTAACACCAACGAAATCACACCTTCAATTTGTGAACATACATGCACGTTCAGTTTAAGATACTCCATCCGCCTCACCCAAAATTGTACACTTGACTTTTAACGATTTTCAGTGATCGTGTTTGACTATTAATATATTTAACTACATATAAAATAGGGAAAATTGAGATTAAGGGCAGTGGAACATTAGAAATTGGAAAATGTGGAGTAAGTTTCACATAATTTCTGAAAAACGCAGTGAATAATTAACTTAATTTTAATTAATATTATTATTAATATAAAGACATTAATACCATTTTCAAAATATTTAAAATAAGGGTATTGTTGTATTTATATTAATAATAATACAAATTAAAATTAAGTTAATTATTCACTACTCTTTTCAGAAATTATGTGAAATTTACACCCCATTTTCCAATTTCTAATGTTCTACTGCCATTAATCCCAATTTTCCCTATAAAATAATATGTATAATTACTTTTTGAAAAATAGATGTTACAATTAATCTAATAATATCTGATTTGATGTTTTATCATTTTTATATTAACCTATAATTACAATCAAGTGGAACCACGCCCATGCGCCATAAGGCACGTGCCCTATATGAAATCTGAAATTTTAGGTTTTTTTTCTTTTATAAATTGTAAATAAACCATGGGTGCTGCGGCATGCCTGGCCGTCCCGATGGTTTTCATTGATCGCCGGATTCTGATTAATAAATCCCTGGTCCCCCAACAAAATTCCGGTTAACATGTATTAAGTTTCGATCAACTATTATATACAAAAATATACATTTTATTATATATATTATATGCTCGTCATGTTTGTCAGATTATGCCATGGCGAGCGCCGTATCGTACAAGCGTTCTGGCGGTCAAGAAGGCGCCTTGACCACCTTGAAATAAATCCAAAATAAGGAGATCTCAAACAGAGACCGTGTCTCAACCCAGAAAAATCCTCGCCACTCACCTTACGCTTAGAAAATTCGCCACCGATTGCTGTTGTGCACATCAGTCGACCGCCGTCGCCGACTCATTCTCAACCTAAATGTGCCCTACCTCAAATATAATCCTGGTTCCGCAACTGATTACAGTCAAAGTTTTCAAAGTTTGATTATGAAAAGTCAAATGTGTATCTTGAGGTGAGAAAAAAGGAGTATGCGATTTTCAAACAAACTAGATTAATAGAAGTGATACAAATTATTGGAGTGTTATACCATCATCATTCAGTGTATTATCACTTTTATTTTTTAATTTTTTTGTCTGATCTTCTTCAATAATGATCTATTATATAGATATAGATAGTATGATTATTATTCAGTGAGATTAATTCAAACGTGAAATTAGGAGAAATTGTGAATTTGTTATTATTGATGACAGTAACAAACCGTAGAGCAGTAGAGGTGTACTAGAGATATCAGATATGTAGAAGACTAGAAGTGCATTGAATCCCGTTGGATTAAATCCGTGAGGGCCAAATTAAAGGCGACAGAAAACATACTGTTTTTAAACATGAATCTCCTTTCTCTCTGCATGTGCGCATGGAAGATTTTTCCAATAAACAATACTTTATTTCCCTAATTATCCCCCATTAATATAATAATAATATATTATTATTATTTAATAATTCATTTGCAGCAGTATCGCCACCATCGCTTCTTAAAAAGCATTGCTCTCACCACTCCACCTTCCTTCATCCTCATTCCACCTCTCTCCTGCAAATTCATCCATTTTCATGGCCATCAACCTTTGATCAAGCCCTTTTTCTTATCACCGCCCTGTTCGATTTAACTTAGTTAGAAGGATTTTTGTTTGTTTGGTCTCTTATGATGGCTCTGGAAACATGGCTGGTCAAGGTGAAGAAGACCATCTCCAGCAGCTTCGACTCTGTTCGCGCCGCCCCGAGAGCTAAATCGTCGTCGGTAGTAGCAGCGGTGAAGAGATCCAGCGTTGGAGTTCTGGCGTTCGAGATTTCCGGCCTCATGTCCAAGCTCATTCACCTCTGGCAGTCTCTCTCCGACGCCAGCATAGCGCGTCTCCGGCACGAATCAATCTGCCTGGAAGGTGTTCGGAAGATTGTCTCTGAGAACGAGGATTTCCTCCTGCGCCTCGCCTGCGCGGAGATGGTCGAGAATCTCAGGCTGGTCGCGAAATCCGTTTCCAGATTGAGCGCAAAGTGCGAGGATTCGAATTTGAGAGCCTTCGATCGGCTCCTGGATGAATTTTCCGACACCGGCCGCGATCGCCACGGCTTTGTCCTGAGCTGGAAGGACATGGAGGAAAGGATCAAGAAGATGGATCATTTCGTTAGTGTCACCGCCACGCTTCACAGAGAAATGGACGAGCTTTTGGTCTGCGAGAATCACCTGAGAAAATCACAGATGGTGAAAGAGTGTTTTCAGGACCATCATCACAGCAAGGGGACATCATCATCAATAAAGGAGCACAAGATCATGGAGCTTCAGCAGAAGCTTCTATGGCAGAGGAACCAGGTGAAGTACCTTAAAGAGCGGTCTCTGTGGGGAAGGAGTTTCGACACGGCTACGAAGCTTCTGGCAAGATCAGTCTTCACCATTCTTGCAAGAATCAAGCTGGTTTTCGGAGTCAGCCATGGATACCCTGCTTCGCTACCTCGGAGTCTCTCCGCTTCCGCCACTGTCTACCCTTCCGATCAGCATCCTAGTCCATGTAGCAGCAGCTATGTTTCAGGGCCGCTGATGAAGTCTGGATCCCCGAATCTGCAACAGCATTCAGACCATGATCATGATCACGGCGTCGGATTCTTCGAGCTGAACTCGAAGATTGTGAAACCGGGCTCGAACACGTTAGGATCAGCTGCACTGTCTCTGCACTACGCCAACCTGATCATTGTCATTGAGAAGATGATTAGGTCACCGCAGTTGGTCGGCGCCGATGCGAAGGACGATCTTTACTCCATGCTGCCAAACAGCATTAGATCATCCCTACGAGCGAGGCTAAAAGGGGTCGGATTCATCGCCACCGATCCATTTCTTGCCGGAGAATGGAGGGATGCGTTGCAGAAGATCCTGGGATGGCTGTCTCCGTTGGCACACAACATGATCAAATGGCAGAGTGAAAGGAGCTATGAGCACCAGAACATATTGCCGAAGACAAACGTTCTTCAGTTGCAAACGTTGCATTTTGCGGATCAGGACAAGACAGAGGCTGCCATTACAGAGCTGCTTGTGGGGTTGAATTACATTTGGAGGTTCGAAAGGGAGATGAATGCTAAGGCCTTGTTTGAGTGCAATTTCAATGGATTCTTGAATTTGCCCAGCAATTCTCCTAAGCTAAGATAAGATGCATATTTCTTCTTGATTTTGGGTTATGATTTAGTAATTTTTTTTTTTAAACATCCAAAATGTAATGTGATGTGAACGAACTCTACTTCTTGTTTAGCATGTTTTTAACCGGGATCATTGTACATGTAAGAAATGTTGATGTAAATGATGCAAGAGAGATTTTTGAGTCAAAATAGTTAATTTCTGGCTGAATTATTGAGTGATTGAATATATCAATAGAAATGTCTCCTGTCATGTGGATTTATTCTTGTTGGGGTTATCAACATAATTATTAGAAATGCAATGGATGGATGGATCCAGATTGATTGGGGACCTAAGCTTGATGTGTTTATTATACCATCCCCCAGAGCTAATAATAAAAATTAGCACAGGAAAGAGTTGTTGAATTTGAATAGTTGTATGAATATGTATTGTGTATTTGTGATGATTGGTGCTGGTGGTGGACCGATATTCTTCTTTCATTAGTTTTATTGACTAATGATCCCATTAGTTTGTTTAAAGATCAAGACAAGATGGAGTCTTTCGTTTTCTGATGGTCAAGTTAATATGAACTTGCACTATAACCAAGTTACATGGATAAAACGGAAAAAATGTTATTGTTTCATAAGTTGAATGATTAGCTATTCCAAAACTTTCATCAAGGATACATCATAGAATTTCAAAAGTGAAATATTGTTTTGCTTAAAGCAAATAAAATTCAATCGACATCTGTTGCTTAATAAGTAGTTTCTAGTTTTAAAATAAACATTTTTTACATAATATAGTGATTATAAACAAACTGTGCAAAATACGACCTATAAAAGATTTGTGTAAGCAAGTTTTGTAAGTGGTGATGTATATAAGAGTTTGAATAATACACTTTTTTTTCATTTAGTGTTCAATTACATAAATTTTATTGACTCTTTTTTTATACATTTCCTTTTTATTTTAGTTCCATACAAATAAACAAAGCAATGAAACAGTGCTAGCATAGCCAGGATGCGATTGCTCAAACAAATAACATGGATTCACCATGATAGGGGCTCTGTTCAATTCAACTTATTTCAATTTGCTTTCAGCTCCAATTAGCTCATTTTCAGCCACTTTTCAGCTACTTTCAGCTTCAATCAACTCCAATCAGCACCAATCAGTATCAAGCAGCTCCAATCAACCCAACTGGACAGTGCCAGAGTAAGCATATAATTTAGCTCTGCTTGGGAAAAAGAATTGAAGAGAAAGGAGACATATCTGAGACATGACTTAAATGAGGGCCGGATTGTGGAGGCATAGCAGGATTCTAAGCGTGGAGTAAATAGGGTGTGGCCTGATTGCACTTGATGCCATCACGGGAGATTCATTCTACTTCTGACCTACATTTAATTAAACAGTTTTCTTCTTCCCAACGTACGTTATTTTATTTTTTTGCAGATTAAAAAGCTCTTGTCCGTAGTGTTTTCGCTTTTGTTCAGTCGTCAGTCCGGTCAATCAAGTTGATGCGGCCGCGTAGCATCCTGCTTTTGGTTTAGTAGTGGTGGCGGGGTAGAGAGATTCAGCCTTTGCATTGGCGGCGGCGGCGTCCCGCGCCGCCCACGGGCGCTCGCTGCCGAACTTTACCTTAAACTAATTGCGGGAGTCATTATTACAGTGTGAAAATTCAAAAGGCGAGACAATTAATTTGTTGTGGACTCTTTGACAAAGCCCAAAACCAACCTGATTTGACGGTTTCTTCATCCTCTTTAATTGCGATCACTTTCATGTAAGGCCCGAATTAATGGAAGAGTACAAGTTAAAGTACACCTCACTACTTCTGAAGTTTCAATGGCTTCCGAAAGCAGATTAGTGACAACTCCCTCGGCTCACTAAGATGAACACTATTATTGTTAAGGAGGAGTGGAGAATGGGTGGTAGGCTAGCAAATGCATTGGGAAAAAAAGGGTATAATTATAATGTATGTTGCAAGCTAAAATTGGATACACAAGATATAAATCATGTCACACTATTTAGGTAAAATTGGATACATATTTTAACCTTTTAATTTAACTATCATATAGTACGTAAGCTTATGTCTTACAAAAACTTTCCAAATTACCTTACACGACAATCACTTCGGATCATCTGTCCAAGTTATTGTGTCTAAGTGAAAGTATGATATCGTATTAATCTCTTATTTCATCGAATCCACCAACTATACTTAAATCTAGTTAACCTCTTAAAATTCTATTTTTACAATGATTAAAATTTTTCCTAAATCTCCCTTTAACTAAATTTAATTCAAGAAAACTCCACCACTTCACAAACTCTGTCCCGTCGGAGACCGATTATATGATTTGCTTAATCATTGTGTGAGTTTTATTGTCTTCCGTTTAATTTACTACCGGGAGATGAAAGGAAGGTTAAATGGGTTATATAGCATATATTTGCTCACTGCACTTTTTCAGTTTAGATTCTTAAAGGTTCGATGCAACTTGTCTTTCACACATGTAATGGTTTCTTAGGTTTTTGCTCACAACACATGATGCAAGAGATGGTGAACAAGGAATATTTAAATTGCCAGTATTAATGAGAATTAGTCTGGTCTACAAATCGTATTAGTATGCCCATTAAAAACCATCTACCAACTAAGGTCGTCGCAGTTCAAGTCAGAAATGAGCTAAACAGTATTCACTGTTCAGATGGGTCATTGGGTAATGAAACAAGAGATTTCAGATATCTTCCTCTTGAATGAACTACTCCAGGGTAACTTTCTCTTCATTTATAAGCTGCTCCTCTTTACTATCACGAGGAACCACGTTCTTCTTCTCTTCGAGCATCCAATTGAGCAGTTCGCGTTGCTGGTTCTGGTGTTGGAGATAAAACAGCAGATTCCTTGGAGATAAAACATCAGTATTCACTGGTGTTGCATTCTTCCCCCAACAGACTTTGTTTTCATCCTTGGTTTGGCAACAAAGAGGCTGCCAAGAAACCCAAAAGATGGATCATATTTCAGGCATATAGACAGCATTTTGCAGGAGAAAGGAACAACTTGACCTTGTAATGGTCTACAAAATTTACACAATAGTCGTGTAGGAAAAAGCTTATATTTGAGGAGAACTTGTATTTTTGATATAAATTGAGAGAGCTAGAAGGAAAAATAAATAAAAGAGAGAACTCACCAAATCACCAAGATCTGTCCTGCTTCCAAATTATCAAGCTTATCCCTCTTTGACAGACTTGCATCTTGAAGAATCGAGAAACACATCCAATGATAGGCTACGATGGTGCATGTTCCCTTTTCAGCATATTTGCATTCTCTTTATCCTTCACATCAATACAAACAATTCTGAATCAAAAATCAAGGTTATTACTTATACTCAATTAATTGGAATAGAGTACAAAGCTACACGGACACATAAATCAATGATCTCAGAGCGCCTGTGGAGTCCCAGTAGCCTCATACCCCTGCAGACTGACCAAACCCGTGTACTCACAGATCCACACCAGCATTGTGTCCTCTTGACTAACACTACAAAAAATGTTGGGGAAAATGGTGAAAGTTCCACCAATCTACCAATTCACTAAATCCTATCGTGTTCAAGTTTTAATTAAAACAGCAGCGAATCAAAACTTTAAGTGCGGAATTGAAAAAGAACACGATGTGATCACGCAGTTCAGTGCATTGCACCTACGTCTGCGGGGCCGTAGCCCGTGTAAAGATCCTTCACTAGTTGCAATAAATATGTCCGGTCTATTACAAACTAATGGCTACTCTAGCAAGCCTATCACACTACCAATTCTTTCTGATAGCTGTTACAGTGATTACCTTCTTTTCCACGAAGGTGCGGCAAGATCTCTTCCACCCGAGCTTTAACACACGTCCCAAGTGTTTTGTTGTGGTTGAAAAATCGTGGACGACGACGCTGTTCTGGCCTGGCCTAAGGTAAACCCCGAAGGGGATTTTTTCTCTCGTACGATCGGCAAATCAGGCTCTCAGCTAATTGTCCCTTTTATAGCTCAATGCTGTGTGAATTAAGTCATCTCCACAGTTGTAGAATTCCATTTCAATTAAACCACGTTTAAAACAGAAACTCTTTGGAATAAGGAATTCAGAAAATCTCCAATTCCTAAAATAATGCAGAAAATCATTTTCCAATTAAATCTCTGCAATATTCCTTGAATAAATCTGAATTGAAGATGGATTTGGACTGTATTATCTCGAAACAAATATATCCATTCCATATTAATCGCGCACAATATTCCCTTTCCTCTTTAAAAACCTGCGCTGAGATTCTGAAATTTTTCTATCTTTTTCTGCCCAAAACAGTCATGTTGCAACATGACCTTCCACAAAGCAGCCAACAAAATCTGGACTTTACAAATGGGTCCAATTGTGATAATCTGAATAGTCGATATGAGTCACGTAAACGCTTTCCTTAAAGAGTATTTCGACTCTATCAAAGCCTGGGTTACACGAAATCCCTAAAGAGATAAAACAATCGAACCTTCTTGTTCTAGGATTCGAACAAGAAGAAAGCTTCTGAGTATTTGAGTTTATGGATTGATACAGAAAATCATAAATGATCTTCACTGTGGTGGAAAAAAAATCTATAGCTGTGTTTCTTTTCGTATCAATTTATAGGAAAATAGCTGAAACGGTACAATACAAAACGTACGATTAACTACAGTAACCACAATAAAACTGCAGTAACAAATTTGTAACGATATATCGTTACATCTCACCATGCTAACATACACGTATACCAAACATGTGTCGTTATTTTCATTATCTCCTTCATGCACAATAAACAGGTGCAAAAATCAAGAGATACAAAACCACATGTGACTGTCTAAAAGACATAATGTTACGTACAATGTTAAACAGTAAACTCGTAGAACAGTTTATACAAGTGTGCACCCCGCACCACCGACCTTGTTCTAACGTCCCGAGCTCACAATACTCAAATCCAAATATACTTAAATACTGTGTTTCACAAAAACACCAACAAAAAATATGGTATTTGCCAACATATTTTTAAAAACATTTTAAAGTTATGATATAATAAGGAGATATTATCACAGTAAATATATTACTGAAATTAAGTTTTGTAATTAAGTGTGGTAATAAGTAGGTATAAAAACAATATAAAATTTGTGTTAGTAAAAGATTGTATTGGGACACTTTGTAAAAAATAAATCCTACCACCGTATGATTGTGTATAGAAATTAATACTATGTTAACAATAATAATTTACTAAATTAAATTAACATAAAATAATTAAATTCCAGTAAACATGATAATGTGGTAATAAACTTATTACCACATTTTGTAACTTGTAAAAATTTATTATTGAAAAATTGAGTGCTGCCACTTCAATAATTTACTTCTATAACATATACTATTTTTAAAAATATAATAAATGTGTGGTTAAAACTCAATTGTAACATTTCAGATAAATTTATTGTATAGTCATTAAAAAATAATTTCACTAATTATTTTATAATTTTAAAATATAGAAAACTCAATTAAGAAAATACAAATCTAACAGATAAAGGCTCAGTTTTCCCAGCCTTTTATGTAGATCAGTTCAGTTCAGTTTTTTTAAGTCCAACTCAGTTCAGTTCAAATAAGGGTGCTTTATATAAATTATTTTTTAAATATATATTCATTTTCATTTCAGTGCAGTACCGTTCAATACAATCCAAATAAGTTTCATTTATTAAAAAATAAGCTCATAATCATATCCTATAATGCCCTTCATGGCACGATGTCGAATATATATGCTATATCTCTAATTTATACTAATTGTTTGTATTTTTTATCTTTTAATCTTGATTAAATTTGAGACAAGTGGCGCCATTTGTCTCATTATTTTCCCTCCTTTATGAAGTCCGGCAATTTCCAATCTTAGTTCTTCCCTTACTTTCCTTCCATTATGTTGTTTATTAATTCCAAATAAAAAAGACAAACAACTTTTATCAGGTTAGGATTTACTATACCTTTAATTATTAGATAAAACTCAACTTCTATCATATTCATCTAGAAATATTTACTTAATTTATTTACCGAGTAAAACTTGTAAATAGAATCTCCTACAAAATTGAAATAGCATACACATGTCCACCGGTGAACGATCGAAGAAACCGTGGATAAGTGAGTCAGAAATTGACTTCAGAATATATATATATATATATATATATATATATATATATATATATTCATAAACAAATTATATATATAGTTTTACCAAATTAAGTAAATATAGATCAATTCAGTTTAGTTCAATTTAATTCAGTTCAGTTCAGTATAGTTCAATTCATTAAGAAATAAGTTCTAGCAAACAGGGTCTTAGAGTTTCACCTAATAACTAAATATTGTAAATTCTAACTACGTGGTTAATTCTGATTGACTAATCAGATATAGCCAAAATCAAAAGTCACCGCTAACATTAAACATATTATTCAAAATTTTGAACATAGTTATTTAGTTGAATGCGTGTACATTACAACTAACTTAAATATTATTTTCATAAACAAAAACTTAAATATTTACAAATAATGAAAATATTCTTACTTTTCATCAAAACCCTTAGTCAAGACCCACAGTTAAAATCCACTGTCAATCCTCACAATTAAAATTTTCGATTAGAGTACTATTTTCATTATTTGTTAATATTTAACTTTGTTGAAATCTAAATTTGTACATGCGTTCAATTAAATGAACCACGACTAATACCCTAGTCAAAATCCATGGTCAAGACCCATGACTAACACCCTAGTAAAACCCTGTCGAATACTGATGTACATATCGTCTGCTGAATTATATCACTAAACTTCGACCATTAGACACATCAATTTCCTCATTTTATACTTTCTATTTGCTATTATATAATGTTTGAAGTACATCATCTAGTATAATAAACTCTGATGCAAACTATAAAACCCTGTTCTATGGATTTTATTTCTTACTGAATGAACTGAAAGGAAAATTAACATCTGTATTGAAATATATGATTAATATGACTAAATTAACATAAATTTTATTTCTTTTACTGAACTGAATTGAGCTGACGATAATATATCATTAATATGACTAATTTATCATAAATTCTATTTATTTTTCTAAACTGAACTGAATTGAACTGACAATAATATCAAATAAGAGCTTCACATGCATTATCTAAATTATTTTAAATTTTAAATCATGTGCATCCTTTATTTTAAAAATAAAAAAAGTTTAAGTACATCATCTAGTACGTTTACACGTACATCATAAACTAATATGTAAAGAGTAAGGACCTCTTCTATTGATCTTATTTCTTGCCGACTGAAATGAAACGAATATTAACAAACTGAACTATAAGATTAATTGGACTAAATTAACATAAATTTAATTTCTTTTACTGAATTGATATATCGATAATATTAAAATAACAGGTATAAAGAAATTCATATTTTCTAAATTATATTATATTTTGTATGTATACATCATCTATTTTTTTACTTTGACTCGAATAATTATGCTATATTTTATTTTAATGCTAGGAGTATGAAATATTTAATGCTAGGAGTATGAAATAGGAAGGTTAGATACCTTTTATTTTTCTTGATATGAAATTATTCACTTGCCTTATACAAGCATACGTATTACCATACATAATTATTTACATGTAAATTATAATTAAATTCTTACCCAAAGGCGTATAAGTCTCCAAGTCTCCATGTTCTTCTTTTTTCCAAACAAATTAGCCTTTAAATCAGTATAGATATCATGTTCTTTCGCAGAATCAAAAATTGCAGACATGCTTTAAACCCTAACCAAAATATTTTGGCACTCTGCCGTGGGCCGAATAATTTTCAGCATCTTTTTCCCTCTTTGCCGAACAAGAATTTTGCGCAAAAGTTATGGTAATCCCTCTCATTTATCCCCAAACCCAATGGAATTCAGCATCAAAATCTGTAACAAACCTCAAAATCGACGGAATATTTATACCTTTTGTTATTTCATAGTTCAGAGATTGCTTTTGTTGGGCAAACAAGTTGTGAAGAAAGCGTTAGCGGTTAGTTTATCAATTGAAGAGGTAATTTTTCAATAGTCTCGGCCTATTTGATTTGTATGAGATGATGGATGGATACATTTTATTTTATTTTTGTTCAAAATTACTAGTTTTTGGCTTCATGGTATTCTATTTCACATCAATATCCTTATTGTTTTGAATAATCAGTAGCTATTTTGTGATTTTTCACGTGGCATACTTGATAATATGTGGTTCTAATGAACAATATTGTATATATTGTAAATTTTAACAAATGAAGTATGTAATGGATGGTGTATAGTTGTTCTTGTTCATGATATTTATTATTATTATTTATAGCATATTATTGATTTAGTGATTGAGGACATTATGAATGATAGTAAATGAAATTTGAATTTTTTTCATTTGTAGATATGCCTCCATCTAATCAGCCCCAAATCAAGCTTGAAGTCAATGAGAATGGTGTTCCTATAGGATAGGAACTTGTCACCTTTGCTGAATGGTTGGGCATTGTGGCGAGAAATGGGAAATATTGTCCTATTGATGTTAAAATATTACAGTACAAGATGCCTAAACAAAAGAAAAAAGAATTGTCGGATCTCGTTAAGGTTAGAGAGATGAACAAATTTTACTTGTATAACATTTTAATTAGGGGTTTGCTACATGCAGGACAATTTTTCTCATGCAAGACCGGTTTTTTACCAAAATGCCCCTTTTATTGTGAAGACAAAAAAAGCTACTCAAAATGCAAGGGTACACTTGGGGGGTATTATGGTAAAAAATCGGTCCTGCATATAGCAATTGGGTTTAATTATCATGGTGAAATTTACGTCAAATGACATTTGACTAAATATTCATGTGATTTCGTGTGTAGGTGACACTTACTCAATGGATTGAAGAAGTGTTTTCGAAGATTTGCATTAGACTAGAGTTTCTTTTACTTTTCTCAATTAGTATTGATATTTTTATTTGGATTCAGATGTAGATATTCAAAATTTTGTGTTTGATTATTTTTTAATTCATTTTATAGCTTATGCAATTATTTATTATTGTATAGTTTATTGAAGTTTATTATTATTTTATTTTTATTATATATAGCATATTAATGATATAATATGTGTGATCATGTAAAACACTTCAGAATGTTTTAGTATTTTGTAATTTATCACACTTTTTTTTTAATTACTTTTTAAAACATTATAATTTTCAAAAATTACGCTTCAAAATGTTTCTATAAGTCACATAAAAGTACACTATATATTTATGCTTTGATTGTATAATTGTCACAAGTGTATGTATTGTCTTTTATAGTCTTATGGGACATTGCATTAATGTGTTAAAATATATCTAATATAACACAAAATAATGTTCATTATATATTTTATTATGACAATTTAATTTGTCATTTCCTTATTTTTCGTGACACGTGTAAATGTGTAGTCATAATCGAATTTATTGACATTAAATTATTGTGCTAACATTGTTCAAATACAACACAAGTTAATGTGGTGAAGTATAATATAATTACAATATAATATGTGTGAATATTACATCTTTCCCAACACTATTTTATATTTATCTAATTAATCAATTAATATCCAAAATTAACTATCTTAACACTTTAGACTTATTACAACCACACCGGCGAAAAGCACACCTTAAGAAAGTGTTGGGATAAACTAAAGTGTCACCATATATATAATTTCCAAACAATTTCAAGTGTTTACAAAGACCATTTTTCTAGTAGTGTAAATAACCATCTGAAGTTGCTCACCATAAATATTTGGACCATTGAAATCGAGCTGCATTTCTAACTCCAGCCGCTGATTCAAATGAGGCTATCACCATCTGCATCTGCTGGTAGTATTACTTGTAACACTTGTGAACCTAATCAGAGCGGCATTTAAATTAATTTGGGACATGTTAAGAAATACCAAAAAACATGTTTTAACGAGAGAAAAGTCTAAGAATAATGTTAATCATATTAGATGGGTAAGAGATGTACAGAGAGGTGTCTCTCAAGAGAGCAAAAACTATCTACATTATCTATTCCTACTGGCATATTCTACCATACCATCAAAGAGCCGCTGGGTATCGAAACTAATCCTCATACCATTTCAAAGGTCAGATTTCAAGTCACTACTACTAATTAAAAACATGAACTTCCCCAACATTCCTAATCTAGAACAGAAGACTAAAGCTAAGCTCATCCAATCTTGACTTCCAGTTGCAACAGCAGAGAACAGGATCACACTCACATCTCTGCATATAGTTGGCTCGATCCAGATTGAATGGGAATCGAGTAAGAGGATAATACCTTCCCAATGGAGTAGCTAATGAGAAGTTGTAACCTTTTATCTGATTCTTTCTTTGTAATGATTTATTTCCTTCCTTTTCTGGTAGATCTCGATTCCTTTCCTCCTAGATTAGGTAATCTTGACCCCATTTATTTGATTCTTTCATGGCAGGTATCTGCGCACATATGTTGCTTATGTTGTACTTTACTCAACAGGATTTTCATTTTGTTTCATGATATGTCTGTATGTTTCATGTCCTCTATTAGCCTATTAGCCTAGTCATATACAGCTGTTGTACACTATATTATAAGATAATAGTCCCACATATGTTGTTGCTTATGTTGTACTTTACTCAACAGGATAATGTGGTGATACACATTGCTTTGGTCATCATCGATGCAACAGTGAGCTGCTACGCATTATTGTTTGCGCGTCCAGAAGCATCTTGTCTAGTAGAAGGATGACATACTTCTTTCAGCGGCAGAGGCCATGTGTTGAGGATGAGAAAGCATTACAAGGATAGGCATCCTTATCAAGTGAGGAAAGCCGAGCCAAATTACTACACCGGATGTGGTGTTTTGAGCCAAATGATGCAAGCTTTGCCCTTCATAGGAGTGGTTAGATGTGAGGAAACTTTCCCGTGCTTTCTACCTTGATTACTGTAGAGCTTATGTTTATGTGTTTGTTCATCTGTTAGAGCTTAAGTAAAACGCTATCTTATCTAGTTCTTGCTCATATGCTGTAACCTTGACTGCTGTAGAGCTTAAGATAATGTTTTACTTAAGCTCTAACAGACGAGCAAACACATAAACATAAGCTCTACATTAATCAAGGTAGAAAGCACGGGAAAGTTTCCTCACATCTAACCACTCCTATGAAGGGCAAAACTTGCATCATTTGGCTCAAAACACCACATCCGGTGCAGTAATTTGGCCCGGCTTTCCTCACTTAGAGGATTAAGATGATTTATTTTTGTTGGAACAACAAATTGCTATCTCTTGTAGAGTACTGGAGTTCTAAAACTTCTTACTGATTGTTTAGCAATAAACTTGCACAAAGTTTTGATTATGGATACATTCAAGTTGTAGAATTGCGTTTCGTATTATACAATTCACTAAAATTCTTCCTACAATGCCTATCTTTACTAGAAAACTTGCATTTCGATGTATCAATTTGTTAACCGATATTACCTAGGGCTGGAATTTTGTGCCAAGATACCGTACCAACCGACTTATCAACCGTACCATTACCAAACAATACCAATTAAATTGGTTACCAATATTGTTGGTACGGTATTACCATACCATGACTTAATATTGGGATGGTATTGGTAATGAACTTTAAATACCACGGTATTACCGTACCGTACCAAATTATATAATTAAATTATTTATTTATTATTTAAATTATTTAATTACACTATAATTTTAATTACCATTAATTTCTTTCCATATCTAAGTCTCCTAGTATTCTTTTTCAAATTAAATTCTTTAAACATGCCAATTAAGTTTCTATTTCCAAAAATAATCACTTTTTATTCAAACTACTAATTGCTCTCTAGAGATTCATCATCAATCTATGAATTCAAAATCAAAAACTCATTCTATACCTCTTGCATAAAGCGTATTTTGATTTTCATTATGAACTAGATTGTTTGGAAGCAACCAAATTGCAGATTTAAGGTTTGAATTGTAAGATTAAACAACCAAAATTTTGAGTTTGAGATTTTTTCCCCACAAATTCAAAGATTTTTTTTACAATTTTTATAATGTTGGTATGGTAACGGTATATACCGAATACCAACCGAACTTCTTGGTTACCAACATGTTGGTATACCGACATATTTGGTTGGTATTGGTTTTTAAAACATGTGTACCAACATACTTGGTACGGTACATGGTATTGAGAAAAAAACATGGTATTTGTACCGATTCCAGCCCTAATATTACCTAGTTATCATAGCTCTCCATAGGATTCTCATATAAAAACTTGTATCAAGTTTTTTTCTACCTCCTTTAAGGGTTTTTCTTGTATTTAAACTCTCAAATTGAAAATTTTGAATATTTTATTAGGACTAAGGGTGCCGAGTAAATTTCCTACACCGTTGATGGTTTATAAATAAATAAAATATTCTGCCCAAGCATCACTTTACTTTTTTTTTTTTAAATGAAGGCGGATGAAAAGTCTCAATGTTCTTCGAGTGTAATTGCCTCTTAAACTTGTTCCGTTTTACCCTAATTTACTTGACAATTCTCATCGCTGGGTTCCCAAGGCCTAACACAGTGTAGATCCACCGTGTCTCAAACCAGAAAATGACTAAAGGGTCCCTTCCAGTTCCATCCCTGACGCACTAAATCCAGGTTTAGTCAAACTGAAAGTTGACCAACCCACCACAGTTTGGTTGAATTAGTTGACTTCCAAGCCTTAAAACTGATTAATCCAACTCCAACTCCAACTCCAACTCCATCTTCATGGATTAGTTAAGTAAACACCGCCACGTGGCCTTCCAGTCTTCACGATCAGCTGACCTAGCATCCTTAATCCATAAATTAATCCCCTCTAAGAGCAAGTTTAGTTACCAATACCACCACATTAGTTATATCACCATGCACACAGATTCACACACACACACACACACGGCGGTGCATAGTTGAAATCGCCCAACTCCAATTGGTGAGCCTAACTCTTTTTTACCCTAATGGTGCGGTTGGCAGGTGGAGTTAGTAATCCTCCACTTCCACATGCATATCATTTACTACCATAAATACGCAGCATATATTAGTTACTATCTTTCCCACAGCAACAATTCCATCATCTCAAACATGGAGAAACAGGAGCCAGGGGATGCCACCACCAGAAAGAGAGCTAAGCAGTCCATTTCCATACCGTTCGTTTGGGAGGAATCGCCCGGCACACCGAAGAAGGACTGGAAACCGACTCCTCCTCCGCTGTTGAAGCTGGAAGCGCCGCCGCCAGTGCCAATGCCGCCGCCTAAGTACATTGCTTCCATCCCTTTCAAGTGGGAGGAAAAGCCTGGGACTCCCCTCCCCTCCTTTTCCACCGGCCAGCAGGAGAATGCTTGGGTTTGCTTCGATGATGATCAGGTTGGTGATGAGATTGATGTGCAGGACTCATCGTATCCAGAAACGTGTGATTCTGAAAGCGATGATTCCTACACATCAGCAGCTCCTCCATCTCTCATGGCTAATGGCCTGGTTTCAACAATGGCTGTTTCCAATGCGGTTCCTGTCTGTCCTGATTCACCGGCTTCTGAAACCGACAGTGCTTATGAACCAGCTGGAGCTGCAACCCTGGCAGGAGCTTCTTTCTTGGAGTGGCTCTTCCCTCTGCTCACCCCCCAGTCTAAGTCCATGGAAAAGGATGGCTCTGCAGAAATTAGCAGCTCTCATCTCCAAACGAGGAAGAATGACAGCATCAAGGGTTCCTTCATAAGGCCACAGACACTAGGAGAGCTCATCATGATGAGCAGGAGATTCAGCTACCAAAGAAACGCCGTTCAAATGCAAATGCCAAATCACCCTAAGGTAATAGTTTCATACCAGCTATGTTTACTGAGGATCTCAGATAATAACTTTATTGCATTGCTTATAAGGTTGTAACGATCTTCTTGCATGTTAGAAGAAATTCAGAAAGAGGAACGAGCTCGTCACTAGCATCCTTGAAACAACTGACATTCTTGGAAGGTTGCAGAAGAAATGGATGAGGCAGTTACAGCTAAAGCTGATGTGAGGGGGAAAGACCATTTGATCAAAATGCAGAGATTGTACCAAATGGAAAATGCACCTAATCACAAATCAATACTACTACTATATTTACCTTTCTGTAATGTAAGCAAGTTGAAATTTGTACCAAGTTGAAGGGAACAATGGTTGTACAACAAGTATCTTTCTGGATCTGTTTATTTAAGCCGTGTTTCCAGAAGTTTCCACTATTTTCTGAATTCGGTCAATCACAATCGCAACATCAGCAGTATTTAGGGTTGTAAAGCAGCATCTAAACCATCCCGGTTCATTACAATGGCAAGCTGAGCCAGGAGTTACATTGATCTTGGCTATGCTTAGTAGCTTATCAAAAAGCTCTAGCTCCCCTTTCTCATTGTAAGGTCTTATGAATCTGCTCATATTCACCCATGCATAGAAACCAGAACAGCTCTTTGTGCTTTCTATACCTAAACGTCCAAGACCAGCCACAAACAGATCGTGCAATTCACGAATTCGTTGTCTGTTGGTCTGGAGGTAGTGCTCTATGAACCTGGAATCTGATAGCATAGAAACCAATAGCTTCTGAGTTGGTGCTGATACTGAAGAAAACCTCGCTAGCTTTTGAGAAGCCGCCAAAACACTATTGTTCTTTGAATATATGGCCCCAACTCTAAAGCCTGGAAGAGAAAGGTCTTTGGAGAGCCCATATATGATATGAACTCTATCCTCATCCATGTCTTCTCCATCAAGAATCTCCGCCATGCTTACAAACTCCTCATCTCCAAATGTAGATCCCGCAAATATTTCATCTGATATAATGTGTATGTTCTTCGCCCTGGCAAATTTTAAGACATCAACTAGAATTCCTCTAGACAGCAGGTTTCCAACTGGGTTTGAAGGGTTCGATATGAGTATTCCTCGTACTTTCTGACCACGCTTTCTCGCCTGGTTATATGCCTGATCAAGAGCAGTGATGCTCAAAATGAAATTTTCCGAGCTGCGACAGTGAACAGGCAAGAGCTCCACGCCTGTACGCCACTTCACATCCCTATCAAATCTGCAAGGTAATCTTCTCATCAGGAGAATGCATCAACAATATACATAAAATACACATAATTCTGGAGAACCAAAATGACAATGTTGCCAAATAATGAGACCAAATAACACAACTAAAGGTATAGATTTCCTCATGAACATATGTAGCTTACACAACTGAAAAACAAAAAAAATCAGAAACGAACTGAAATGTACCCAGGATAGTAAGGTGTTGGAATGAGGAACGCATTCCCTTGATCGGCCAGACAAAAGCAGAGAATCTCAACAGCAGGAGTAGCACCGGCAGTTAAAACCAGACGGGAGGGATCAAACGAGACCTTCCCACCCATGGCCTGACTCATGAAGCCAGCCATTGCCTGTTATCGCAAAAGAAAGAAGTATACTTTCAGGGAAAATCAATAACCAGGCATAATCAACTCCATCAACAGCAATTTAGTGAACACTGCTTACCATTTTCAGTTCCATCAGTCCATCCAACGGCTGGTAGCCAGCAATCTCACCAATTCCTCCCAGCAACAGAGACTCGGTCACCTTCTGGTTCTTCGACAGCCAATCCTCAATCAAATCGAACGAAAGCTTCAAAACAGTCAAGCACAGAGGCAACAAGTAAGCATAAACACTAGACCTAGAGTTCACATAACTGATATATTGATTATGACAATATGTACAATGAATACCCTGTTTTCGGATAATCCTAGCTGAATAACCCCGCCGGGATTGCTCAAAGAATCATACGGGTCCATCCTGACCCGGTCCAAACCGATGTAGTAGGGCGATTCATTGGGCTTGGCGATCAAGCCGGCTCTGGTGGACAGCGGCGGGTGAGCTCTGGACCCGCCGGCAGAGGGCGGATTGGCGGCAGAAGGGGGCGGACGGTGTCGTTTAAGGTGAAACTGGAGGAAATAAAAAAGTGCGCATGGGATTACAGAACCCAGAATCAGACCACCCCGCCCGTGTACTATGCCCTGCAGAGGAACCACCAACCTCATATTTAACGCCAATTTGATTTGCTCTCATGAAAATGTTTCATTCAAATGTATCTATTTTTGCCTTTCATGTAACCTCCACCGGGAAGCAAGATTGGATTCTGCTATGCCATTTTACCTTTATACCCTTTCATCTATTGTACAACATTTTTGCAAATATAAGCATTTGACTTTACTATGGGAGTTCCTATTTCGTTTGAGGAATGATTTTTCCAATGGATGAGAATGGCGCCGGATGATTAGTTGGTAGCTCAATCTATATACCTTTTATGGTTTATTTGGTGTGCACGTAATGCTGCTCACTGGGAGAATAAAGTGCAGCATCCAATGCATGTTTGTTAGTTGGCGTTGCAAGATCAGAACTTAGCTAACGATAGTGGATGGCAAACTAAGTCATTTTCTCCGTTTAAGGATTAGACAGTGGACCGGACAATAACACAACAGGTTACGGAAAATTGCGTTTTATTGGTGGATGGAGCTTTTGGAGGTGCAGATTCGCCCGCAGCGGTTGGATGGGTTGTGTCAAATTTGTTTTGGCCAGGACAAGATCTGGTAGGAGGAGAGGTTGTATTTGCATCCACGGCTTTTCATGCAGAGGTTTTGGCAGTACTAAAAGGATTGGAAGTTGTGGCTTTAGTGGGGTTTCGATCGGTATGCATTCAATCTGATAATCTTGGAGTGGTACAATCTCTAAATGGTGGTCAGGAGGCAGGTCTGGAACTTTAGTATATATTTGATCGAATAAGACGTGTTTTAGCTACTTTTGTTGCAATCCACTGTATTAAGGTTCCTAAAGTTTCTGTACAGGTTGCAAATGATGTCGCTAGAGCATGTAGGCTCAGTCTGTTGTAATCCTTGACAGTTTGTGCTTTATATAATACTGGAATGGTTTCAAAAAAGAAAAAGAAAAAAAAAGACACCAATTGTACAAACATCGGCTATCTATTTGAGACAACACGTGAAACAAGTCTTTTTATGCATCATTTTTGTGTTTGAGGAAGATGTTGGAAGACTTGATCATTTTTGTATTGCATAATGTGCACTCTGTTGACTCTGAAATGCTTCTTCAAGAACTTGTGTTTTCTACCCATTAGCTAGAGCTTTTTATGGTGTTTTCATAAATATCGATATTAACTAAATCTTGAACTAGAGATCACCACTAGAAACATTGGTTATGATTGTGGTTGTGCTTGTAATTAACTTGAAAGACTTACAAGCTATGATCATTGTCATATATACTTTCTAACATACAAAACTTCAGGGTCAAACTATAGACTCAAAATACTCCCTCCGTCCCAACCAAAACTTCTTACTTTCATTCTTTCCTCTTTTGGCAAAAAAACAACTACAAAAAGACAAATATACCCTTAATAAATTCTTACAAATAACCATAACCATAAGTGATATTCCATTTATACCCCTTAAAACTTCACTTATAAGATATAAAATGCATATTTCTTAAAATCCGATCCGAAGTCAACTAAGAAGTTTTGGTTGGGACGGAGGGAGTAGTAAGTAATACTTTTCAAAAAAAATAGTAAGTAATAAATTCCGAGGCTTGCTCAAGTAACATGCTCTGAAAATTGGTTAAACAAATAATTTATTTTTTTGTTGAATTGAATCGAATTAAACCGACTTCATTTATCACATGCACCTGCAAGTAAGTGTTTACTCGGTCAACTCGTTGTTCAACCGGGTCCATAATAATAATTGGGAAAACCCAACCTAAATTAGGTTCAGTAAAGTTGAAAATTTGGACGAGGGAGGCTGCGCCGTCGCTCAAATCCAAATAGGAAACGGGTAAGGATATGAAACCTCTGATTTCTTATATATGGTCTTTATTTACATTACCTGAGTTTATGTATCATCGTCTTTTCTTTGATTCCGAATAAGAACAAATAACTGGCGATGATTGTACAGAATAAGATCGGGGACCTGTCGTCGGAACCCATGGTAAGTGTTGGGGATCTGGATTGTGGGCCCGACTGGTCGGGGCTTCTTCCCGAACTGGTGGCGGAGATAGCCATTCGTTTGACTGTGATGGAGGATTTCGCGGCGTTTAGAGGTGTTTGTTCCCCGTGGCGAGCAGCTGCCACTCCAGATATGTTTAATAATAAGGGACCAATTAAGATTCCTCTCCTCATGCTCGCGGAGAAGGATGGCGGTAGCAATGACCGCCAACTCTACAGTTTATACCGGAAAGCCGTTTGGAGGACAATGTCGTTTCCGTGGTTTAAGAATAAGAGATGCATATATGCGGGGTTTGGTTGGGTTATTACGGTTGCAGCAGAAGGAGGGGATGTTAATTTGGTTAAACCCTTTACAGGTGACACAATCGTGCTCCCCAATTACAAAACGCATCCAAGGTACTTAGAAGTGTTACCTGACTATATGTTTATAGAACGGGGAGTTCTGTCTGCCGATCCATCTCGGAACTCCAACTTTGTTGTGATGGTGTTATGTCCTAATTCGGGGCTGGCATACTGTAGGCCAGGAGACAAGAATTGGAGGGTTGTGGATTCTGATCCCCACTCGTGTGGATTTCACAATATTGGTATGTACAAAGGAAGAATGTATGACATTGATTTTCATGGAGCTGTGCGTATGAGGGATCCGTTGGCTGCTGATTTTACCAAATCCGAACTCATATTGAAATTTGATTTGCAATCTAGTTCTAGACCTAGGTCTATGTATGGCCTAGAATGTGACAAACCTTATTTTGCAGAATCATCTTCCGGGGAGTTATTACTGATTTTTCGTGATAACATAACAATACCTGCTGAAAATGGAATACCCCCTCAATATGGAGCAACCAGGTTTGTAGTGGTGACTATAGATGTTTTGAAAAGGACATATAAGAGAATTGGGCGTGGTACTGGTATAGGTAAAGATGCAATATTTCTTGGTGAGAATGCGACTGTGTGTGTTGATGCAGAGGATTTTCCCGGTGTTATCAAGTCTAACTGCATCTACTTCACTGATGACTGCCTGGAAACATACCGGTTCATTGAAGATGAAGAGAATTACGGACTTCCTAACAATAAAGGTGGTGGCGGAGACATGGGAATTTACAACTTTGAGGATGGGAGAATCGAAAGGCTTCCTGTTGAATCCCGTAGCCTCATTTGTCCACCACTCTGGATATTTCCTTCATTTTGAGAGCGAGCAGGCTTGATCTGTCACTTATTTATTTATATGTATTAAGTTTCAATGTTTGTCTTTTGTTTACTTTTGAATGTTGCTCTTCTGGCTGCTCTGAGAGCATGAATGTTAATTACTTTTGTTTACTTTTAGATGTTGCTCTGAGAGCATGGATGTTAATTACTTTTGACAGCGTGAATGTTTACTTCTTCTGTTGCCTTGATAGCATCAATTTTTATTCGTGTAAGTAGATTAAACAATAGTTCCATTAAGAGCATCAGAGCATGTGATGTTTTCAATTTAGTAAAGTTTGGAGCGACGTTGCCCACCGTTGTTGCATATCCTTGTCACCGTTGCCCACCGTTGCATATCCTTGTCACCGTTGTTCCATATCTATGTATGTAGTTTTGTTGTTGCATTTTCCATGTATGTAGTTTTGTTGTTACATATTGTAGTTTTGGAAGGTGATGTAGTTGCATATCACGTACGTAACTTTGGAAGGCGATGTAGTTGCATATCCACGTGTGTAGCTTTGAAGGTTGCATATCCATGTTTGTCGTTTTGGAAGGTGATGTAGTTGCATATCACGTATGTAGCTTTGGAAGGTGATGTAGCTTGACGTAGTATCGTGACGTAGCTTGGAACAACGCCAAGCCAGGTAGTTTAACTTGTCATCAGCTTAGATTGTGCCATCCACCAAGCTAATGCTTAACTTGCCATCAGCTTAGAGCATCCACAACGATAAGCTACACGATAAGCTACAAGACCATGTAGCTTGACACATTTTTAAGCTACCTAGTTGGCAAGCATGCACTAACAATGATGAATTAGCTTAGATATTAGCTTGTGTAGTCTTACATAAATGTAAAATATAGCAAAGTACATTGAATTAATGGTGTGGGATACACCAAAATAAACTCAAGCTACTAGCTTGGTGGAGCTATATAACTTGAAGAAAACTAAATATGTGGCATGCAACAATGGTAAGCTACATGCCACATATTTTTGCAAAATTTGCCAAACAACTCCAAAAGGTAACCATTGTGGATGCTTAGAGCATTCACAATGGTAATCTAGTATACATGGTAGCTTCACATATTTTCAAACTAATTAGAACATTTACAATGGTTAGCTACTATACTTGGTAGCTTGACATATTTTCAAGCTAATTAGAGCATCCGCTACTATACATGGCAGCTTTACATATTTTTTCAACAACTGTGGTGTTTTGGAGTCGCTTGACAATTTAGTAAAGTTTGGAGCAACGTCGCTCACCATACATCCACGGATGTAAATTTGAAAGGTATATTCAAATAAGCTTTAGAGAACATGATCTTAGTAATTTCAGTTCAATATTCTGCAAAAAAAAAAAAGTAATCGTATATAGTATATATATAAAGCCAATTCTCTCCGTTTTTCGTGTATAAAATACACATAATTCTCATCAGGAGAATGCATCAACAATATACATAAAATACACATAATACAAATATTTCATCTGATATAATATGCATGTTCTTCGCCCTGGCAAATCTTAAGACATCAACTAGAATTCCTCTAGACAGCAGGTTTCCAACTGGGTTTTAAGGGTTCGATATGAGTATTCCTCGTACTTTCTGACCGTACTTTCTGACCACACTTTCTCGCCTGGTTATATGCCTGATCAAGAGCAGTGATGACTCCACCACGCGTTGCGTGGTATACTTAAGTTAAACCATATACAGAGTTTTAAGGATAGTAAAATTATTTTAAATTTATTTGAATTGAAAATTAAATCTAAAACTTGTACTTCACAATATTAATTATGCCATGTTCTACTAAGTATGTTTTTACTTAACAGAATTGAACTAAAATTAAGTGAAATACCATGTATTGAAAAGTAGAATAATTAATCATGAAACATACAGACATATCATGAAACAAAATGAAAAGCATGATAAAGCAAACAGAAACCCAGAAACCCACCAAAATTGCAACAGCATGAGGGATCACAAGGATCAGCGTTGGGAAGAATTCTTCTGCATTCGAAGGTTTCAAGAACCTGGCCACCTCTCGGCACAAGCACGGACAGCGCATAGTGCGCAGATACCTGCCATGAAAGAATCAAATAAATGGGGTCAAGATTACCTAATCCAGGAGGAAAGGAATCGAGATCTACCAGAAAATTAAGGAAATAAATCATTACAAAGAAAGAATCAGATAAAAGGTTATGCCCTAATCTACAAGGAAAGGAATCGAGATCTACAAGGGGTAAGAAGATAAAACGTACCTCGTCTGGCTCGTCAGACATCGGACTTGAAGGCTAGGGCTTGATCTACGGCAGTGTCTGAGGCTGTCTGGGCTTTCTTGAGGGCTAGGGTTTCTCAGCTGCGGTTTGAAGCTGTCTAAGGCTGTCTTAACGTTTCTTGAAGGGTAGGGAAACTAAGCCTATATTTATAGGCATACTGAACCTTCCGTCAACAAATATTAGCCATAGATTTATTACCCTTTTCATCTACACCGTTTAACCCTTTTCTTTGACTTTTTCTTACTTCTCCCTCTTTTTCTTATGCCCCTCTTCTTTGCCTTTTTCTTACTTCTCCCTCTTTTTCTTCTGGAGAGTTCAGAACTGCCCCCGGAAAATGGAGAAGAAATTGCCAAAGCTAAGGGCGAAGGATCCTGTGAAGAGGGAGATGAGTGTTGAGGAGAAAATCAAGCTTGGAGCTGGGCTGCAGATTTAGCCTCAGAAGAAAATGCAAGAAGCGGAATGAGCATTTGGCTCAAGATGGTGATGAAATTAAGCTTGACATTGAAGCCCTTGATACTGAGCTTGATCGCTTTGTGACTAATTGGAAGAAGATGGTTAGCAAGGCCAAGAGACAGGCTTCTCTGATTGGGAATCCAACAACCCCAAATGTTCCACCAAGTACTTCAAACGCTGACATGGATGAGGTAATTTGCCATGTGCCATTACTTGATTTTTAGTTTGCTTAAATCTAATTTTGTAGGCAAATGTTTATTTATTTGCTTTGAATATGTTAATACAAGGTGATAGGCACCACCCCAAATCCGTCCTCAAGTTCTGCAACTACAGGCGGCTGAACGACAGGCGGCTGAACATGCAGCTGAACGACAGGCGGCACAACAGGCGGCACAACAGGCAGCACAACAGGCGGCACGACAGGCTGTTGAACGACAGGTGGCTAGCACAAACAGATTAAAATCATAATCAATGCATTGAAAATGGGATTGTTTTATCATCTACTTGGGAGAGAAGAAAACTAAGATCTGGAACAAAAAATTACTTCCAAAACATGCTGCTAGATTGACACATATGTAGTAATACCTGGGGAATAGGGTGCACCCTGTCAATTAGCATCAATGCTATCACATGGACGTCAACCTGAAAAATTAAAAAATTGTTGAATCATATTTGTTTCTAAAGTGTCACCTGGTGAAGTTTCTACTAGACTATATTATTTAAGAATGGTATGCTATCACATTCTGGCCAAAATTTGTTTTGAAAATGTAAACCTCAGTTCTAATCAAGAGTTAAAAATTAAGCTAAAATAATTGTTGTAGATGATGTTTGAGACAATTGGCATAAAAACAAAACCAAGACACAACATGTTGTATTACGATTCCTGAATGAGCCCTTGGGTTTTAAAGCATCTAGAGTTCTGACTATAAAATATAAAACTAAACAAGCTTACAACTAGCACAGGTAATCAGAGCTTCAATTGCAATACCTCAGGAAGAATTAGGGCATGGTAAAGTGGTGACTCTGTTAAAGATGCTTCTGGACGCGCAAACAATAATGCGTAGCAGCTCACTGTTGCATCGATGATGACCACAACAATGTGTACACAACATTATCTTGTTAAGTAAAGTACAACATAAGCAACGACATATATGGGACTATTATCTTATAATATAGTGTACAGCAACTATATTTGACTAGGCTAATAGGCTAATAGAGGACATGAAACATACAGACATATCATTAAACAAAATGAAAATCATGTTGAGTAAAGTACAACATAAGCAACATATGTGGGACTATTAGCCGTCTTATAGTGTACAGCAGCTATATATGACTAGGCTAATAGAGGACATGAAACATACAGACATATCATGAAACAAAATGAAAAGCATGATAAAGCAAACAGAAACCCAGAAACCCGCCAAAATTGCAACAGCATGAGGGATCACAAAGATCAGCGCTGGGAAGAATTCTTCTGCCTTCGAAGGCCTCAAGAGCCTGGCCACCTCTCGGCACAAGCACGGCTAGTGCATAGTACGCACATACCTGCCATGAAAGAATCAAATAAATGGGTTCAAGATTACCTAATCTAGAAGGAAAGGAATCGAGATTTACCAGAAAAGGAAGGAAATAAATCATTACAAAGAAAGAATCAGATAAAAGGTCATGCCCTAATCTACAAGGAAAGGAATCGAGATCTACAAGGGGTAAGAAGATAAAACGTACCTCGTCTGGCTCGTCAGACATCAGACTTGAAGGCTAGGGTTTGATCTGCGGCGGTGTCTGGGCTTTCTTGAGGGCTAGGGTTTTATCTGCGGCAGTGTCTGGGCTTTCTTGAGGGCTAGGGTTTCTCAGCGGCGGTATGAAGCTGTCTGAGGCAGTCTGAGCGTTTCTTGAAGAGTAGGGAAACTCAGCCTATATTTATAGGCATACTGAACCTTCTTTTCATCTACACCGTTCAACCCTCTTCTTTGACTTTTTCTTACTTCTCCCTCTTTTTCTTCTGAAGAGTTCAGAGTTGCCCCGGAAAATGGAGAAGAAATTGCCAAAGCCAAGGGTGAAGGATCCTGTGAAGAGGGAGATGAGTGTTAAGGAGAAGTTCAAGCTTGGAGGAGAAAATGCAAGAAGCGGAATGAGCATTTGGCTCAAGATGGTGATGAAATTGAGCTTGACATTGAAGCCCTTGATACTGAGCTTGATGGCTTTGTGACTAATTGGAAGAAGATGGTTAGCAAGGCCAAGAGACAGGCTTCTCTGATTGGGAATCCAACAACCCCAAATGCTCCACCAAGTACTTCAAATGCTGACATGGATGAGGTAATTTGCAATGTGCCATTACTTGATTTTTAGTTTGTTTAAATCTAATTTTGTGGGCAAACGTTTATTTATTTGCTTTGAATATGTTAATGCAGGGTGATAGGAATGATGTGAAAAATGATGATGATATGATGGAGGATGATATGCCCAAGAGGAGCTTCCCAAAGCATTCACCTCAGAGGGTAGGTAAAAAGGATGGTGGAGATGAGAACGATGTGGACATTGATGATGATGATATGCCCGTCACTAGCTTTCCTCATGTGGAAATCGAGAAAGATGTGTAAGTCCAGATTTTGTTGGCTGCTTTGTGGAATGTCATGTTGCAACATGACTTCAGTTGGCAGAAAAAGATAGAATATTTTGCAAGTTCCAGCACAGGTTTTTGAGATGGAAGGAAAATATTGTGCGATGGAGTTTATAGAAACTACAGTCCTAATGGGTGTCTACAATGTGATTTGCAGCTGTATTAGAATGGAAATATTCGTGGAGATCGGTTTTCCGTTTATCAGATGATTAGACACACATTAATTCCTTTTCTTCAAGATTTAAATGTGGAATAGAAGTCTATTGAAGGAAGGATTTATGAGCCGTGCAAAAGGAAGATTTTCACGGAAATGAGCTATAAAAGAAGGACATCGGTTGCGTGCTCGGGTTATCGGTTTTACACAGAAATTCTGGAATTCAGAGTTTTATCTTTTGAGCACAAGGCGACGCAGTCCTGGTTTTTCAACCTTACACAAAACACTTGGGACGTGTGTTGAAGCTCGGGTGGTTTAGAACCTTGCCGCACCTTCGTGGAAAAGAAGGTAATCACTGTAACAGCTATCTATGCTAGAGTAGCCAATTGATAGTGTGATAGGCTTGCTGATATAGCCAGTAGCTTGTAATAGATAGGGAAAACTTTATTACAGCTAGTGAAGGGTTTTACCACGGGCTACGGCCCCCCAGACGTAGGTGCATTGCACTGAACTGGGTGATCACATCGTGTTCTTTTTAATTCCGCACTTTCAGTTTTAATTAGTTGTTTTTAATTAAAACTAGAACACGATTGGAATTAGATCACGTAAGCAGGGAATTTCAATTGGTATCAGAGCTGGTCACTACGTGACTTCTTTAACAGGGAGAGTGAGATCCTTTCTACCAACAATGGCCGAAATTGATGAAGACCAACTTGCGCAACTCATGTTGCAACGTCATTCTCAAGTATGTGAAGCAAGCAAGCTGGATCTGGAGTCAATGTTAACTTGAAGAGGACGCTGTTTTGAGAGAGTTTGTATGGCTGCCAAGAATCCGAGAATCAACCAAAAATCTGTCCGATCTTTGGAAAATTCATGTTGCAACGTGGATTATGGTTTTGACAGAAGATAGAAAATTTCAGCAACAAGGATTTCAAGAGCTTAACCCTAATCATTGTTCTACAAGGTATTCAGCTCTTTCTACTGTGCTCACTGGATTTTGATCATAATATTGGTTGTATGTGCATAGTAGTAGCTTATTTGGAGAAGGGTTTGATTTGATTGTTGCGGGTGTGATTGTCTTTGGATTCTTGCTCAAATCTCTGTGCATTGATGCTTCCCGTCGTATTCTGAGTATATTTGAGTAATGGACTGCTTTAGATCAAGCTAGAATTTGTGTGGTTTGCTAGCTTTTTGTATTTATGGTTTGATCTGAGGAGTTCGAGCTATGAATGATCTTAAGAACTCAGAGATGTTGAAGACAGGGGGAGTTGATTCTGTATTAATGGGATGATGGATTGTTTTACACCAAAGCCTGATAGGTGATTCAGTGAACTTCTTTCTTTGCAAATGAAAAACAGAGAGGATTTTAATGTCAAAGTCAGGGGGAGTCGGTCACTTATGATCTGAATGAGGATTTGGTTTTTACGACATCATAATCTACTAGAGTGACAGAGGTGCAGTTTATTGATGTTGCAACATGCTGGTACTCTGGATGAATGATTGAAGGCAGTTGATGTTGCAACATGAGATTTTTGAATGACCTTGGGGGAGTTCTTTTTGCAGGCCTTTGGCTAATTCATGGACCCAGGGGGAGATATATATGGATGACTGTATTACTTTTTCTGCCACCACGGAATTATTTTGATTGGATGTTGTGGTATGGTTAGTTTCAACTCGGGAGGAAGTTTTGCTCGTTGAATATTTTAGAAGTTCTGAGTTTGGGTTGAGCCATCCATTGTGTCCACAAATTGCCAAAGGGGGAGATTGTAAGTCCAGATTTTGTTGGCTGCTTTGTGGAATGTCATGTTGCAACATGACTTCAGTTGGCAGAAAAAGATAGAAAGGGAATATTGTGCGCATTTAATATGGAATGGTTATATTTGTTTCGAGATAATACAGTCCAAATCCATCTTCAATTCAGATTTATTCATGGGATATTGCAGAGATTTAATTGGAAAAGGATTTTCTGCATTATTTTAGGAATTGGAGATTTTCTGAATTCCTTATTCCAAAGAGTTTCTGTTTTAAACGTGTTTTAATTGGAATGGAATTCTACAGCCGTGGAGATGACTTAATTCACACGGCATTGAGCTATAAATGGGACAATTAGCTGAGAGCCTGATTTGCCGATCTTACGAGAGAAAAAATCCCCTTCGGGGTTTACCTTAGGCCAGGCCAGAGCAGCGTCGTCGTCCACGGTTTTCAACAACCACAAACACTAGGGACGTGTGTTAAAGCTCGGGTGGAAGAGATCTTGCCGCACCTTCGTGGAAAAGAAGGTAATCATAGAAGCAACTATCTGAAAGAAAAGGTGGTGTGATAGGCTTGCTAGAGTAGCCATTAGATTGTAATAGATTAGGAAACATTTATTGCAACTAGTGAAGGATCTTTACACGGGCTACGGCCCCCCAGACGTAGGTGCGATGCACTGAACTGGGTGATCATATCGTGTGTTCTTTAATTTCCGCACTTAGTTTTAATTTGCTGTTTTAAATTAAAACTTGAACACGATAGGATTTAGTTGTTCGGTAGAATGGTGGAACTTTCAATTGTAAGTCCAGATTTTGTTGGCTGCTTTGTGGAATGTCATGTTGCAACATGACTTCAGTTGGCAGAAAAAGATAGAAAGGGAATATTGTGCGCATTTAATATGGAATGGTTATATTTGTTTCGAGATAATACAGTCCAAATCCATCTTCAATTCAGATTTATTCATGGGATATTGCAGAGATTTAATTGGAAAAGGATTTTCTGCATTATTTTAGGAATTGGAGATTTTCTGAATTCCTTATTCCAAAGAGTTTCTGTTTTAAACGTGTTTTAATTGGAATGGAATTCTACAGCCGTGGAGATGACTTAATTCACACGGCATTGAGCTATAAATGGGACAATTAGCTGAGAGCCTGATTTGCCGATCTTACGAGAGAAAAAATCCCCTTCGGGGTTTACCTTAGGCCAGGCCAGAGCAGCGTCGTCGTCCACGGTTTTCAACAACCACAAACACTAGGGACGTGTGTTAAAGCTCGGGTGGAAGAGATCTTGCCGCACCTTCGTGGAAAAGAAGGTAATCATAGAAGCAACTATCTGAAAGAAAAGGTGGTGTGATAGGCTTGCTAGAGTAGCCATTAGATTGTAATAGATTAGGAAACATTTATTGCAACTAGTGAAGGATCTTTACACGGGCTACGGCCCCCCAGACGTAGGTGCGATGCACTGAACTGGGTGATCATATCGTGTGTTCTTTAATTTCCGCACTTAGTTTTAATTTGCTGCTTTAAATTAAAACTTGAACACGATAGGATTTAGTTGTTCGGTAGAATGGTGGAACTTTCAATTGGTATCAGAGCTTAATCACTTGTTTAATCCTCTTGCGAGGTGAGTGAACGATCTGCTTACGATGGCCAAGGAAGGAGGATCCATCACAAGGGCACCGTTACTAGTTGATGGGAGTTATCCAGACTGGAAAACTAGGATGCGCATCTTCATAGATCAACTTGATGATGATGCCTGGAACATGATCGAGATCGGATACAGTCCACCTACCATACCAAATCCAGCTGGTGGAACTATGCCTAAACCTGTTCCATGGACTGACACAGAAAAGGCTATGAAGAGACTGAACAGCAAAGTGCTAGGCGCTCTCTATAATGGAGTAAAAGATGTTCAATTCAGAATCATCTCGGGGTGTACTATTGCCAAAGCTGCCTGGGAAGCACTTGAGAAGGAACATGAAGGATCCAGGTCTGTTAGAAAGATCAAGCTTGGAATGATCAAATCTGAATTTGAAAGCCTGGAGATGTTGGAACATGAGACAGTTGATGAGTTCAGCACTAGATTGAAAGATTTAATTCATAGAGCACATCAGTTTGGAGAAAGATATACCGAGGCTCAAGTTCTGGACAAGGTGAAGAGGTCATTGCCTGAGAGATTTTCAGTTTTAGTGATGAACTTGGAGATCAATGCTCAACTGGACGTTGTTACTCTAGATGAGCTGTTGGGGTTTATGAAGACTTCTGAGTTGTGCACTGAGAAAAGTAAGGATAAAAAGGCTCTGTCATTTCATGTTGCAACATCAAAAGGAAAAGGAAAGGTGGAGGAAGATAATATTGGCTCTGATGAAATGGCATTGCTTGCTAGAAACTTTGGGAGATTCATGAGGGGAAACCAAGGAAGAGGTTATTCTGGCAATCAAGGAAGAGGAAATCAAGGTGCTCAGAATCAAAGCAATCAGGGTCAATTCAGAGGGGTTCCAGGTCAGCAGGTACAGGGAGTACAAGCTCAAATGAATCAAGGCCAGGGAACTCAGAATTTCCAATTCCAAGGAACTAAGCCCTATCAGAATCAGGGAGATCAAACCTATCAGAACCAGGGAAATCAGCCCTACCAAGGTCATGTAGAATCTCAGAATGCCGTCAAAAATTTTCCAGGAGGAGATTCTACTCAAACTAGACTCAGAACTGTTGATGATCTACCAAGAGGTCCTGAAGGAACTAAGCATGCTGGTAAACCTCAGTGCAAGGAGTGCAATGGCTTTGGACATCTAGCATATCAGTGTGGGAATTTTTTAAATCAACCTAAAGCATTTGTGGCATCAGGAGAAACCTGGAGTGATGATGAAGATGAGATTCTGCCTGAAAAACATGTGTCTTTTGGAGTTAGAGTTGTGGAATCAGGACCAGTTCCAGATGAATCAGAAAGCACTGATCTCCAAAGTGCATATGATGATCTGTATAAGGAATGGGAAAACTCAGTTGAACTGATCAAAAGTCTAAAAAGTAGTCAAAGTGAAGCTACTGAAACGTCAAGCCTTGCAGAAGAAATTGAGTCTCTAAAAGTAAAGGTCAATACCCTAGTGAATGATGCAATGGTTGAGGAGCAGGAAATTGAAGAATTAACTGTAAGTCTGAAATTCATGACTAAAAGAGCTGAGAAAGCTGAAGGGGAGCTTGCTGATCTGAGAAAGAAACTTGAAATCTCAGAAGGAAAGAAACCCATGGAGGATGTGGAGAAATCACAGAAGCTAGAGATAATGACAAAAAGGGCTAAAGATGCTGAAGTAGCTTCTGATATCCTGATTAAGAAACTGGAAATTATGACCTCTAGAGCAGTGAGTGCTGAAGAAAAGGCTAAGGCCAGAACCATTGACTGTGACAATTTGGGGAAGAAGTTGAGATCTGTAATTTCCAGGGCTGAAGAAGCTGAAGCAACTATTCAGAAATTGAACAAGGGAACTGCCAAATTGAATGATCTTCTGATAATGGGAAAAACTGATGGTAATAAGCATGGTTTGGGATTCAACAACAAGGTGTCAACCTCTCATATGAAGAAGACAGTGTTTGTGTCGGCTGGAAATGGAAATCACTCTACCAGCCAGAAGAAAAACAGAAGTACTCAGTCTAACTATGGAGTTGTAGAGAGAAAAACTCCTCCCAGATGTTGTGAGTACTGTATGATGCAGGGGCATAATGAATCTCGATGTATGAAATTACTTAGAGATATCATGAGAGGCAAGCAATTTATCTCATGTTGCAACATGGAACCTGAACTGCAGAAGAAATTGACCAAGAAGGTATGGATTCCTAAAACCTCTCTCAACTGTTATGTAGTTCATACCTGCTATAGTGTTTATGCCAGGGACACATGGTACTTTGATAGCGGATGTTCCAGACACATGACTGGTTCTCCAGATCTCCTCAAAAATGTGTTACCTTGGATTGGCACTGTTCAATTTGGAGATGGAAAAATCAGCAAGGTTATCGGGAAAGGCGAGCTACATATTCAGAACTTCCCTGTATTCTATGATGTATTGCTAGTAGAGGATCTCAAGGCAAATCTTATAAACATCAGTCATCTCTGTGATCATCACATGACAGTACATTTTGATGAATCTCTCTGTACGGTCAAGCAAGGCTCTAATGGAATACTCACAGGCAGAAGATCTTCTGATAACTGCTATATCTTGGAACCATCAATTACCTGCTTGAGTGCTAAGAGTGACAACTCAACTCTGTGGCATCGAAGACTGGGTCATGCAAACACCAAAGTACTAAGTAGAGCATCTCGAATTGAAGCTATCAGGGGGCTCCCTCAAATCACTTATCAGAAGGATATGATCTGTGGTCCATGCAAGGAAGGAAAACAGACAAAGGCACCTCACTCAGCCATTAATGACATCACCACTTCCCAGAACTTGGAATTACTTCATATGGATTTAATGGGGCCAGTTAATATCTCTAGTGTGTCTGGAAAGAGATTCATCTTTGTATGTGTTGATGACTTCTCTAGATTCTCCTGGGTTGAGTTATTGACAGAAAAATCCGAGGCAGTGAACTTTATCAGAGACTTAGTTGAAAGAAAGGAAGTGGAACTTAAACATGTGCCCACTGAGAGCCAATTTGCAGATATTTTCACTAAACCTTTGGATGCCTCAACATTTGAAGCCCTAAGACAGCATCTTGGGGTGTGTACTATCTAAGGTACTGAAGTATACCTGTTTGTATAGTTGCTATTTCAGATTTTGTTTTTCTTTTGATTAAAGTCAGAAAATACCAAAAATAGTGTGAAGGGTAAAGGTTGCATGTCGTGTTGCAACATGAAAGGTTATGGCGCATGAGATAGGCGCATATTCTAGTAGGAGACAGCTGGGGCCCACACAATTTATGTGTTATTTTTCCGTTGGGCCTTCTTAAATGTTTCGCGTAAAAAGGCGGAAAAACTTGTTTTCCCCTCTTCATTCGCGCCCAGCCAGAAACCCGTCCCCATTCCTATTGCAACACGAAATATGTGGTCTCTCTCCTCAGGAAATTTCTCCAGTGCTCACCGGACTCGTCTTCGGATTCTTCATTGCAGTCGCAACCCACGGCTGTCTACCTAAGGTACTACCTTGGTCCTCTCGATCTATTGGTTACTTCCGGTTTCTTGAGGCCATTAATAGGGTTTCTGTGAGCTCTGTGATCTCTGTTTGGATTAGTCGGTCTAGCATTACTATGTATTTTCGTGAGTGTGATCGATTAAGTTTGGGATTTGTTAGTTCAGATTGGACAGATTTAGGGGGAGTTTTTGATACTCGGTGGGTTCAGGGTTTATGGGATCCCTGTATTGAATTGATTGAGCCTGAGGCTAATCTTGTTGGATTTGTTAAACCCCTGCCTGATTCACCCCCATCGCCTGCACTGGATGCAATTCCAGAAAATTTTATCCCTGCCCCAGGTTCTAGAGATGCAGAGCGTTTAAAAAAGTATTATAACGATTTGGATGTGTGGGAATATGCTAAAGGGTTAGACGATTATCTGCATAATGCTTTGGGTACTAGGAGCAACCCTGACAGATGCTCTTATAATGGTCAGATGAGACCAAAGCCCCCTAAGACAGATGTGATTATAACCTCTGATCTTTATAAACCCACTTTTGTGAGACCTGAACCTAAAGTTAACCCTTACATGAGGCCATCTTCCTCTTCCAGGTATTCTACAAGAGGTACATCTATGGCAGGGAGTCAGCATAGGGATGGCAGCTCTGAGCCTCCTAAGAGGACTCCAAACACAAAGATTCCCTGTGTGAGGAGTAGGCCCTATCACACCAGATCAAACACCAAGCTGAGGTCTGTGTTTACCAACACCAGTGATAACCCCATAGTCCTGGATGATTCTGGTTCTCAGAAGGGAGAGCGTGAAAGTATTGAATCTATCATCTCCAGGTGTGCTGATTTTGTTGATCCTTTGGATCACTTGATCTTGGGCCAGCGACTAAAGCACAGGCAACAGGCTCCTGCAACAGCACAGGCTCAGTCACAAGAGAATATTACTCCAACTGTTCATGACACCATTCATAGTCCTGCTGTTGCTCCAACCTCTACCACCTCTCCTGGAGTCTCCTCTGGCCGTTTTTCTGATGGTTCATCTCCTACAAAAGTGGTCTCCAGGAGAACTAAAATGACAGCTGGAAGGATATGGAATGATGGCAGAAGGAGGCAACAATTTACAAACTTTCCTCAAGCCACACCTCGATGTGAGGGTGATCTTTCTCCTCAATCATTGAGAGCCTTCAGACAACCTGCCTCTGCTGATGAACCAGATGGGATTAGAGTTACTGCCTCTGGAATTATTGATGAAGTTCCAGGAGGTCTATATCCAGAACCAGTTGGAGCTCCACTAGCATCTTTAGATTTTCTCCGGTATGGTGGGACTGGTGCAGTGCTTTCTGTGCCTGATGGCCTAAATCTTGAGGATTGTTTTGAACCTCTGTCGGATGCTGAAGGAGTTCAGAAGGATGAGCTTGTCATTGCTGATATCCTGGAGAGTTTGAGGAAACCAGTACCTGCCCCAGCTTCAACTGATGCTCCTGTGCCAGCAGTTTCTCATGTTACAACACCAGATTCTCCCAGTCCCTCACAGAAAACTGAGATTGTAGAATCTGATGATCAAACCAAGACAGCCATTCTTGAAGACCAGGAAACTGGTAATGCTGATGATGAGGTCCAGGGCCCTCTTTCTAATTCTGCAGAGATGCCAACTGCAGCAGCTGTTCAAGCTCATGAGGAGCATAATTCTAAATCTGAGGTACCTCTTAGCACTAGCCATTCTAGCCAATCTGTATCTTTTACTGAGGTGCCTCTCCCTATCTCCAAACTCAGAAGCTTGAACAAGCTTACCCCTAGAGTAGCCAAGAAGTATCCTTTGAATGCTTCATCTGATGGGGGTGTGTTGCTGTCACTAAGGCAAAGGGTGGATGTCAGACACCACAGGAAGAAGTTCACAAAATGGGCTGCTCCAGCTACCATCAAGCACTACTCTAGGAGATCACGGAGACTAGCTGGGAAAAGTTCTACAACTGATGCCAATGTCCCTGGACAGAACCAGCTGCACCCTAGCTCTGCGAATCCTGTATCTCCACACTCTCCAGCCCATGATGACACTGTTCCTGCCTCCTCTCAACTCAGTCCTATTCAGCTCAATGTACCAGACTCTCCAATTCATTTGGATAATATCAATGTTGAACAGGACTTGCTTACCCCCACCTCTCCATATTCAGCTCCAAATGAGGAAGACTATGCTAGTTTGGAGGATCCTATTGTAGATGATACCCCTGCTGATGAAAATCCTGCTGATCTGGAAGACCCATATGTTGACTCTGAGACTACAAATGGGAAGGAGGATGCCCCTGAGGATGGTGAGATGCTCAATGCTAAGCTGTTGTCCCTGGCTCATTCTGAAAAGTTCTATTCTGTCACAGCCAGCCTTCAATATGATCTATTAAGCTCCAGGGGTTTCTTCGTCGAGAAGGTGCTGGATATTAAAAAGTGTGCCGAGAGTGGCTTTGATACATTTCTGGGCCAGATTGGCTATGTGCAAGCGGCCACTGTCTTCAAGAGCTATGATCCGGACATGGTGATGGAATTTTACAGCAATCTTCAGAAGAGCACACTACAAGCTGGAAATGATTGGTCTGGCAAGCTATATTTCAGGGGGAGAATTGTTGCACTCACTCCAGAGAAATTGAACTTAGTACTGGGTATTCAGTTACTGGAGGGTTCTGACTTGGTTTATCCCAGAGATTATTTAGTGGACAATAATGTGCTGGCTAGAGCACTGACATTTGGGAAACTGAGTTCCTGGCCTTCTGGACATGTCCCAACCAGCTCACTCACTCTCAGGTTTTGGTTGCTTTTCAAGGTGCTTATCAACTGTTGGATGCAAACCTCCAACACCACTTCTCTGACTCCTGATCAGGCAGAGCTTCTTTTTGGGATTGGCTCCGGGTGTGAGGTGAACCTTGGAGATTATGTGTTGAGAAGAATCGTGGGTGCTCTTGAGGCATCCAGATGCACTGAAGCACTTCCTCATCCTTGCCTAATTACTGCTTTTCTGGTGGCTGAGGGATTTGAGGCAAATGAGGAAAATTTAAAACCAGCTGGCAAGTTTGGTTTCACTGCCAAGTCTTTGGATAGAACTGTGCTAGATTTGCCATGGGATCAGAAGATGATGTCTGGAGATGTGGTTATGTCTAACCAATTTGAGTTGAGGGCTGCTGAGAAGGAGATCCAGTTACACATGGATCAAATTATGTTTCACAGTGAGCTGCTAAAGAAGGCTCAGGATACTAAGGCTCGGATTTTGGCTGCTATTGCCAAGGCAAATGAGACGGTTGAGCCATCTGTTCCACCTGTTTCTAGCCCCTCTATGACTGCTCCCTCCAGGTCTTCTAAGCGAGCTAGCTCCTCCGGTCATGTGGAGCAGCCCCGGACCAAGAAGTCAAAGGTTGCAGCTGAGTCTGTGAAAGATTCTAAGTGATGTTTTCTGTTGTTCTATCTCTCCTTCTTCTCGTGTTTTTATTGGTACTTTGATTTGTTGCTAAGGGTCCTTTGGCATTTTATGGCCCCAGGGGGAGATATTGTGACTTTTTGGATGACTGTAGTTTAATTGATGATTCTATCTTTTCTGCTTTGTTTCGTTATAATGGATGCATGAAGTAGAAGTTGTTGGTTTTTCTGGAAATCTGAGATCAATAGAAACTTTTGCTGTAATGGGTCCACAAATTGCCAAAGGGGGAGATTGTAAGTCCAGATTTTGTTGGCTGCTTTGTGGAATGTCATGTTGCAACATGACTTCAGTTGGCAGAAAAAGATAGAATATTTTGCAAGTTCCAGCACAGGTTTTTGAGATGGAAGGAAAATATTGTGCGATGGAGTTTATAGAAACTACAGTCCTAATGGGTGTCTACAATGTGATTTGCAGCTGTATTAGAATGGAAATATTCGTGGAGATCGGTTTTCCGTTTATCAGATGATTAGACACACATTAATTCCTTTTCTTCAAGATTTAAATGTGGAATAGAAGTCTATTGAAGGAAGGATTTATGAGCCGTGCAAAAGGAAGATTTTCACGGAAATGAGCTATAAAAGAAGGACATCGGTTGCGTGCTCGGGTTATCGGTTTTACACAGAAATTCTGGAATTCAGAGTTTTATCTTTTGAGCACAAGGCGACGCAGTCCTGGTTTTTCAACCTTACACAAAACACTTGGGACGTGTGTTGAAGCTCGGGTGGTTTAGAACCTTGCCGCACCTTCGTGGAAAAGAAGGTAATCACTGTAACAGCTATCTATGCTAGAGTAGCCAATTGATAGTGTGATAGGCTTGCTGATATAGCCAGTAGCTTGTAATAGATAGGGAAAACTTTATTACAGCTAGTGAAGGGTTTTACCACGGGCTACGGCCCCCCAGACGTAGGTGCATTGCACTGAACTGGGTGATCACATCGTGTTCTTTTTAATTCCGCACTTTCAGTTTTAATTAGTTGTTTTTAATTAAAACTAGAACACGATTGGAATTAGATCACGTAAGCAGGGAATTTCAAGATGAAGGCCTTGCTCCAGAACAAGGCAATGGCACTGGTGGTGGAGCCAGCAGTAGTTCAAGCAGCTCAGGCAGTGATTCATCGTCCTATAATTCTTTGACACTTCTGATCGACCTTCAAATGATGAAAATATACTTTATTTGAATGTTATTTCGGTCCTTTAATATGCACAACGCCGATGCGAACTGCAACAAGATGGCATTGATGCCGATGTCAATGGCGCTGAACAATTTATTTGGTGTAAAATCAAGATTAAATTACTTCTCACTAATTCTCCTCATTTTTTTACTTGTTCGAGGTAGGCCACCTTATGCGGTTGTGTAATTTTAGTGCCAATTAAAAGCTTTTTCCTACACGACTATTGTGTAAATTTTGTAGACCATTACAAGGTCAAGTTGTTCCTTTCTCCTGCAAAATGCTGTCTATATGCCTGAAATATGATCCATCTTTTGGGTTTCTTGGCAACCTCTTTGTTGCCAAACCAAGGATGAAAACAAAGTCTGTTGGGGGAAGAATGCAACGAGGATGCTGTTGGAAATTTGAGGGAAAATTGTAATTACCCGAAAACTTCGGGCACGAATTTGAGATAGTTAAAAGTTGAATTAGCTCTAGATTTTGGTACCGTTGGATTCTCCTCCGCGAGACCTACAAAATCGGCTATTCGAACACTCAAATTGGATCAAGAATGACCGAGTTATGGATACTCAAAGATGGTCTCTTGAAATGGGAATTTTGTACAAATCCCACATTGGAAACGTAGAGACAAATTGTTCACTTTATAAGTGTCAATATTTCTTAAGAGTTCAAGTGATCAATCACTTGATGGGCTTGGGCTTGTTATGCCTCCGGTGTCCGGACTAGCGTCCAATTTTGCACCGGGTCCGACTGTATTTTCTGAAGCTTCCAGAAGTTTCCAGATGTTTCCAGAAGGCCCAGAAAGCTGTGCAAATTCATAGGATCAGCTGACATGCATGAAAAGATAAGATCAAATATTTCAAGCATGTGAAAAGATGAGATCAAATATTTTCAACTGTATGAATCAGCTATTTTTGTTAAGCTGAATCATCAAATCAAATCAGATGAATATTTTCTCTGATTTTGAAATCAATCAGAACTTTCATTCTGCCAAAGTAAACTTGAGTAGAACTATTATAAATAGAGCCATAGACTCAGTTAGAAAAACCATCTCAAAAACAATCTCATTCAAAGCCTTAAGCACCACTCATAATCTCTCTCCTAAATCTGTCTCTGTCGGCTCTAAGTTCGTTCATCGAGTTTGTCAAAATCTCAGGTCAGTCGTTGATTATGTGATAGATGCCTTCGGGCTGTGCGCCAGTACGGACTTCAGTCACAGGTTGACTTTAGTCCCGATGGTTTTATCCTAGGGGGCGAAAGACTCGTATAGCGGGGCCTATTCGTTTCAAGGGCAGTGCACGCACTACTCCGTCCATGTTGAATATGTTGATATTTTCGAATCTATGTTTAAATTTCATGTAATATATTCAGTTTTGAATAAATATATATTATTTACAGTATTTATTTATTTTGCAATTTAGTCCATGTAATTTTTATATTTACATTTCTGCCCGAAATAATATATAGGTCTAACCGTCTTGAAACGAATATATTTTCATCTATATATTTTTCGGAAATTATAATTGCAAAATATTCAAAATTGATTACATGAATTACACGAAATATATGTGTATTTCTTATTGTTTAGGGTTTTTCGAAAATTGTTCATCCTGAACTTAAATCCGGAAAACTCATGTAATGTTTTACTAATACCTTTCCGAGTTTGTCTTGGCATGAACGAGTGAATACAAGCATTAACGAGACTCATGGAGAAAATTTGCTGACCACGGAGGACGACCGAGATTTTGGTCTCGACTTTTTGAAGAGGTTGGAATATTTAAACCTTAATTGCGTGCTAAATATGTTAGCATAACTTATAAAGGAATCATGTTTCCTGAATGCATGCTCACGGTTTTAGAAAGTGAATATTATGCCTATATGGTAATGGTTTTTTGGCATGATTTAGGAAATTTTATTTCCCGATTTAGCGGATTTAAATCTAATCATTTTGGAGTGTGCATATAAACTTGGAAATTATATGAATATATGAATATTGCACACGGTTGTAAGTTTCGTTGGCTTTATGGTGCATGCAAATTATTTAATATGGCAAGCTAATATATTATATTTAGTATTATTTGCAGGGCCGTCCCTGAGATTTCAGAGGCCCTGTTCAGAAAAAAAATGAGACCCCTAAATATATAAATATAAAATGTAATGTAGTATTACAAATTTTCCAAACAAATTTAATAGTTAATAAAATAAAATAGTAATAACTAATTAGGGAGAATATTGATGAAATTGAATGTAGAAATCTTGTAAATTGAAACAAATATGGAAGAATTTGGTTGGAAAAATAAATTATAAATACAAAGAATAAGGAGAAGATCTGTAGATTTGATTTCTAATGGGATAGGAAAAGATTTGAATTTTGAAAGGTAAGAATTTAATTTTCTTAAAAAAGGTAAATAATTATATTTAATACCTAATAATAAAATTTTGGGGCCCCAAAAATTTTGGGGCCCTGTTCATATGAACCGGTTGTACACCCTCAAGGCCGGCCCTGATTATTTGACTAAGCCACCGAGGAAGAATTAGTTGTAAAACAACTAATTAAGTTTGAAATTATGGCCCCGTTTGGTACTAGCTTATTTACCAGCTTATTTACCAGCTTCTACGATTGGCTTGTTGATTTGGTCAAACAGCCAATTTCGCACAAAAAAAGCGTTTGGTTCAACGGCTTTTTTTACTTGGCTTTCCGCCAAAACCAACACGCTAGTGAAACCAGCGTATTTTGTTAGCTTATGGCTTTTTACCTTTACAATTACTCTTTTAACCTCTTCATTCCTATATAAACGACATAAACCCTACCCATCAATCATCTTCTGCAGCCGCCGCTGCGTCTTGTTAAATCTAGAAACGAATCAACCACCGCTGTAGGGTGGACGGATTGTTACTGAAAGGATTGTAAAGGTCAGATTTCTTCAAATTAAAGATATGATTTTTGTTCGATTGGGTATATATATGAATGTTATGTATATATATATGAATGTTATGGTATAAATTTCAAAACCAAATTAAATTATATCCGAGTAATAAATAAATTTCACTATTTATGCCACCTAATTTATTAAATTGTGTGTTATATTCAACATTATTGCAGAAGGCGTACTTTGTTGTTGTTTATATCACCGTCGTTTGTTGCAGAAGTTGCATTGAAAGGTCTTTTGGTGTTCTTAAGGCTCGGTGGAAGATATTAGACAAGATGCCTTTGTATTCATTTGAAGACCAAAACAAGATTATATGTTCATGCTTTGCTCTGCACAACTACATTCGACGGAGTAAAATTGGCGATCCAGGATTCAGAGTGGTTGATATGGACCCTGCATTCATTCCCCCGAAAGGGCGTGATGACGTTGAAGCTAGTGCGACTCAAGACACTCAAGAATCAACAAATACTAGAGAAATGACAGCTCTACGTGATAACATTGCTTTTGGGTCAACGATCTAACAGAGAGAGGCGTTACTCTTAGAACTTTCAAGGTTTAATTTTGTCTTGTTGAAAAGAGTCATATTTTATTTTTATATATTTATTTGAATATTATACAATTTAATAATTTTAATATTTTGCTTACGAAGTAACTTTAATATATGTCAATTGAAAATAAACCAACTAGCATATTTTATAAATCTTGTTTAATATTAGTGTTCATAATAAATAATAGTAAGAATATGAAATATGAAATGATTAGTAAATAATTTATAAAAAATATTAAAATTAAATAAATATATTAATAGTAATTCCTAATAAGAGTAATGAATATGTATAATAAGTTTATAAATGATAAGCATGCCCTTAAGTGTCATTTTACATAAAACAGCTAGCACCTAAAAGCTAATTTTACCAAACACTTTTATAAACGGCTAACAGTTAAACAGCTGGTCAAACCAGCTAAGTGAAACAGCTGGTCAAACCAGCTAAATGAAAACAGCCAACAGCCAACAGCCACCAGCTGGTACCAAACAGGGCCTATATGCAAGGTGAATATTTCTTGGCTATGCATGCATTAACGTATGACTATGAGTAGAAAATAGTTAACTTTAATGAATTCAAACTATTTTCCAATGCATGCATATAAAGAAACTTTTGATATGTATATCTATCTAATTAGTACATATATAATATGTGATATACATGGAGCCACCAAAAAGGAATTTTTTAATTATGCATGGACTAAGTTTATGTTTTGTGGAATTGCATGCAAACGTGTGTACAATGATATTTTGTTCGAAATATATTATCATTATATGCATAATTTAGATATATGCATGATATTTAGTCAGAATGCATGAGATTACGTGGCTTAGAGCATAATGTGGACGTGTGCTATGTGATATTGCATGCTTAAGTACGGAGCATTAGCATGATAGTTTGGAATATGATGAAACTCTTGTATTGCATGTATAGTGCACGAATTATGCATGAAATCTTGATCATGTAAATTATGTAAGACACGGATTGACCCAGTTGTGATTGGTGTGATGACATGATAAATTAAGTTGTTTCTTGCATGAACGTGTTTTAGTTTTGCATGCAATTTTGACAGTAAAGCTGATGCCATGAAATATGATTTGCATGCTTATATTGGCTTGTTTTCATGCGACAGAGTGATAGTCTTATTATGTTAACAATTTATGCATGATTATTCGAATCGAGATGTGTAATGTGAAATACATCTCTATCATAATATGCATGTGTTTGATTGCTCTGTGCAATGTACGAGAACGGTTGGCAGTAGCGCTGCTACGTAAGGCCTGTTGGCAATTTTAATTGCATGAACGAGCATACGGCTCAAGGTTCGATATTATGATTATTTTATAATCTATATAATACGAACATGAGGACATGAGTTGTTTAACTATGTCGAGGGTATTGGTTTTAAAGAACCATAACGAGAAACCCTGAAAGCATGAGTTTTCGTAACTATGCTGAAATTCTGGTTACTTGTAATCGAAGAATTATATAATCGTTAGAATCATGGTTGAAAGACCTAAGGATTCTGAGGTTAAAATTCTAGTTACTTGTAATTGAAGAATTTGGAAAATCGTCAGATTGGTTTGATAAACCAGAGAAATCTGAGGTTGAGGAATCCCTGGACATATGGTCAAATCCAGAAATTATGAATTCTGAGATTGGGATCCTGAGATGTGGCAAAGTCTAGAATTTTGGCCAGATTAACTAGAAAATTCTCAGACTATAAAATCCAAAGACTTAAAGTCTAGGAACTCCAAGACACTATAAGTTCAGAGGAACTAAATGTGTGGAGATAATCCGCCCAATGTGGGGGGGCCGGAAACCTTGGAAATTCAGCGATGTGAATTTTAGTAAGGTAAAAGAGTTATCACTAAAGACCAAAAGTCAAAAGAGTGAGAAACTCATATGCCAATGAGGCAAAATCCTGAGCAAGGACTCGAACTCAACTATGTTGAGCCCGAGGGAGATAAAATTCGAGCAAGATGAGACTCGAATGGGACCTTAGGTCAAGAGCTTAAAACGTGAACTCATAACAAGAGGGCGTTGCTCAAACTTAAGTTGAGAGGCCAGTTTAGACATGAACATGAAATGAGGAAGTCAACTCGAGTATGACAGCCGAGTTTTGACTTGGATATGGGCAGGCACTGTGTAGACTCTGTAACTCACATAGTACCCAAAGAGTTGGGAGTATCTGCACCATAAGGGATAGTAATACGAAATCCCTGAAGTGGAAATTGACCAAATCCTTGAAAGCATGGATACTACTTCAATGTGTTGTAGTAATGGGCTAGGATGCATGGTTAATTGAGACTGGGAAATTCGATCATCTCTAATTCTATGTATGCTATAGAAATAAGAGAGATTTCCGCAATCAGTTGATACACGAAAGTGTTGGAATGTAAGGATCTATCCTGAAATTAAAGTTTTGAGGGATACGAACCTTGAGTATGGCACATTGTGTTGACCAAGCGAGACTTGTAACAAGTCAATGAGACTGACATTGTGTCTTAATGATAGTTAACGGAAAAATTACTGAAGTGATACATACATAAATGGTTCTAAGTCCATTTTCGTATCATTTGTGGTATAACGTGACTGTGAAAGCGAATACGTGAAATCTTTGTGATTGTGTTCACATCGTAAGATTATTCGTTAATATAGTTATTCTGTACGTACCAGCTATATATAGTGGTAGAAACAGATGGTCGCTAGAAATGGTCAAGCGATGTGAGGGGAAACCTATATATAGGTTGAAGAAATCCCAAAAAGGAGTAATTGAAACTCTTAGTGGTAAAGATTCATCCTATGAATTCGTCTGAATGTGGGGTTGACCTAATGTTGAAGAGTCATCCGACAAGTTCATTCGAATGTGGGGGTTGATATCTAACCATGTATGGTATATATATAACCTGAAATGGTATATTTACCAGAAGTGCACAAAATGGAAGTGCTTGTTGAGTTCTTGTGACAGAATATCAAATATATTTGAATTTCACAAGAAATGTGCTATGGAATAGAGAAATACATCTTTGAATGGAAAGAGTATTTGGAAATTCCCAAAGATCTCGATTTATCCTGAAATTAGACTTATGAGTCAATGGATGAAATCGTTGATGATCTGTGATGATAGACCTGAATAAAGCAAATCTGACAGGACAAAGCTTTGTGCCTTGTTTGCGTTATTGGTATATCTGAAAGCTTTAAAATGCTAGAATTCCATGAAATGTTGTTTATGGAAAAACGGTTATCAATGGTGAGATTGATCTACCATGTGAGGCAAATCACTAGACTGCTAGTAGATTTCAACAATTAGTCAGTATATTTGTATACTTGATGGGTCATCTCTACAAATGAGAATGATACCTAAAATGATGGTACTCAGTATTGAAGCTTTGTAAAGCTAAAAGTACATCAAATGGACCTAAATGGTTAAGTGGAGATTTAGATATTAAAATCTGAATAGAGCAATATAAATAGCTCCATGCTCCAAAAAATAGCCTATGGGTTAATGACACTAATTGTTGTTGAGCCAATGATTTGAATCAATGAGCTTGAGTTAAAGCACATGTGCTAAAGGACACGAGAAATGACCAAGTCATTTATGTTCTTGGACAGTTGATTTGCTCATTGATAGAAGTATTGAAACGATGACTAAATCTGTTGGAAAGATATTTCGTATTCAATGGAATGACTCTAACGTGGTTGGAATACCTTAGAAAAGGTGAGATTTCTCATAATGAGAGAAATGTAGAGTCATTGAAGGTCTGTAGTACTTAACTGAGTTGTACTCGATCAGACAATCCTTACTATGATAGTAAGATGAGACACGAGTAGTCCAGAGGAAACTATTGGATCCAAGTTTGTGTGATACTCGTGTAGTCGTGGATATGGCTTGAAATGTGTAGAGAAATTATTCTCTTGTAAGATTCATATAAGGAATCTAAATCCATTGGATTGGATTAAGGAAAAGGAATTATTATCCATACCTTTTACGAAAAGGAATCCCTAGGTAACCAAAGCAAATGTATGCTTATTGGTTTACTATAAAGCCATATCGATAAGGGTATGTCTCTACGAAGACATAGCTCCATTTGGCAACTTCTCTCAACGAGTGTGATCACAATCGACTATGTAAGATCCAAGGACAACATAGTCGATCCCTTGACTAAAGGGTTGAATCGAGAGATAGTTGAGACATCATCGAGAGGATGAGACTGAAGTCCACTAAAGGGCGAGGTTACGTATGTGGAAAACCCTTCCTATGCGATTGGAGATCCCATGGTCTAGGTTCAAAGGGACAACTGAACTGCAAAGACCCGCCGACGTCCACTGTGGGGGCTTAATGCACCTCTGGTCTCATTCCTAAGATGAAGAAACAGTGTAGGAACTGGAGGATAAGCATTTAATTCTTTTAATGATTCACGGCCTCAAAGTATGGAGTACTTGAGTGGAGACGAGAAAGTTCAATGAACTACTCCTAAGCAAAGAATCACCTATGTAAGGAGAAGTGTGGGCCGCTTCGAAAGGGAATTGTTGGGACTCAATTCTCTAGAAAACTTACGGAACTAGGCAGTGATCCAGGGCCATAACAAATGGACACAACCGAGGAAAACGCACGAGCCAGGAAAGAAGGCTGTGGGAAGTACACTGAAAGTCCACACCAAAGGTTCAGGGAAGTTCAAAGCGGGACCGCATACTTCTTAACCGGTGGAACAGGTGTGCTCTCTCAAGGGAAAGTTCAAAGCGGAATCGCACACTTATCCTATGCAGCGTTCTAAGCCGTCGATACGATCTATCACATAATCAATACAATTCCGTGTCTGTCTTGATTGTTCTGATTCCCGCAGTGATGTCTGATTCATGTGGGGGATTGTTGGAAATTTGAGGGAAAATTGTAATTACCCGAAAACTTCGGGCACAAATTTGAGATAGTTAAAAGTTGAATTAGCTCTAGATTTTGGTACCGTTGGATTCTCCTCCGCGAGACCTACAAAATCGGCTATTCGAACACTCAAATTGGATCAAGAATGACCGAGTTATGGATACTCAAAGATGGTCTCTTGAAATGGGAATTTTGTACAAATCTCACATTGGAAACGTAGAGACAAATTGTTCACTTTATAAGTGTCAATATTTCTTAAGAGTTCAAGTGATCAATCACTTGATGGGCTTGGGCTTGTTATGCCTCCGGTGTCCGGACTAGCGTCCAATTTTGCACCGGGCCCGACTGTATTTTCTGAAGCTTCCAGAAGTTTCCAGATGTTTCCAGAAGGCCCAGAAAGCTGTCCAAATTCATAGGATCAGCTGACATGCATGAAAAGATAAGATCAAATATTTCAAGCATGTGAAAAGATGAGATCAAATATTTCCAACTGTATGAATCAGCTATTTTTGTTAAGCTGAATCATCAAATCAAATCAGATGAATATTTTCTCTGATTTTGAAATCAATCAGAACTTTCATTCTGCCAAAGTAAACCTGAGTAGAACTATTATAAATAGAGCCATAGAGTCAGTTAGAAAAACCATCTCAAAAACAATCTCATTCAAAGCCTTAAACACCACTCATAATCTCTCTCCTAAATCTGTCTCTGTCGGCTCTAAGTTCGTTCATCGAGTTTGTCAAAATCTCAGGTCAGTCGTTGATTATGTGATAGATGCCTTCGGGCTGTGCGCCAGTACGGACTTCAGTCACAGGTTGACTTTAGTCCCGATGGTTTTATCCTAGGGGGCGAAAGACTCGTATAACGGGGCCTATTCGTTTCAAGGGCAGTGCACGCACTACTCCGTCCATGTTGAATATGTTGATATTTTCGAATCTATGTTTAAATTTCATGTAATATATTCAGTTTTGAATAAATATATATTATTTACAGCATTTATTTATTTTGCAATTTAGTCCATGTAATTTTTATATTTACATTTCTGCCCGAAATAATATATAGGTCTAACAGATGCCAAAGTAAAAGAAGAGTTCTAGCCACTAGTACGTTGTTAATTACGTTGTTAGATCCCAACAACCATTAATATCCACTGAATTTGTACTCGAATGTGTGCGATTCACACACACTGAAGGTGCGATTTAGCAACTGTTTTTTCTTTTCGCAATTGAAACTCACGCGCCCCCAATCCTACTTTATTTTCACCCGACAAACTCTGATTCTCACACTATTCCATCTGATAACGGGCATAAACGGTAACTCTCATGGCGGAGCCACCGCTTCGGCGTGGTGATCCCGCCGCCGGAATGTCTTATCTTCGAGCCCTTGCCCCAAAATCTTCACCGCTATTTGCTTCACTACCATCCAATCCGGAGATTAAACCTATTGCAGACCGAGTGAATGGAAAAGTAGCTTGTATCTACGCGAAGGAAGATGTGTAGATCTTTGCCGCGCACTACAACAACGCTCTGGTTGGAAAGTTCATCAATGGCAGGCCAACAATGGAGGTGATCCAAAAAGAATTCAAGCTTCTCGGCTTCTCTGGTAAGCATCAAACTGGATCCTTGGATTATCGCCACATTCTGATTCGTTTGGAAAAGCAAGATGACTTCCAGAATCTCTGGCTCAAATCTATATGCTCAATCGGTGGATACCAGATGAAGATACTGAAGTGGTCGCCGGATTTCTCTACTCAACGAGAATCTTCGATAGTTCCAATTTGGGCGACCATCTATAACCCCCCCATACAGTACTATAATCACTCCGCGATTCGTGATTTTGGGAACCGCATCGGTTCCTTTTTAAGAATGGATCAAGCCACAGGTACACTCTCCAGGCCCTCAGCAATCAAAATTTGTGTGGAATTGGACCTACTGGCAGATTGGACTCACTCGATAGTAATAGGTGATCCTGAGTACTCAGTTGAATGTGCTATTGAGTATGATAGAGTCCCATTATACTGTTCCCACTGCAAGAGGATTGGTCACGAGGATTCAGGTTGTGGCATTCTCCATCCTGATTTGAAAAAGAAAGTTTTTCACAGGGGTCCCAAGCCTAAGCCATCTCTAGTTACCAAGCCTTCAGAAATTGTTCCAAAACAAAAGAAAAAAGGAAAGCCTGTATGGAGGCCAGTGCAAGAGAAAGGTTCAGGGATGGAGCAATTTTCATTTCAATCTGCTGAGCAGCATTCCTCTGGTCTCACACAATAGGAAAAGAAAGATATTCCAACTCATCTATCTAGTGCTCTAGAGGTTTTTGCTGATGCTCTTTCAGTAGTCTCTACTGCTTCTAGTGAGGATGGTGATTTCCATGACTCTACTGATCAACATGCATCATCAAGGTTGCCCCAGCTACATCGATCTCTCGAAGGATTAATACGCACACCTAATGCTCCAGTGTACTCCTATGATGATGTGCTTTTTCCTGCAAAAGAGATTACTCCCAATATCTCAGAATGGAAGCCTTATCACAGGAGCACCCATACAATGGCCATCATTCCATATAACCCACCACTGGAAATATCAAATGCATTCCAAGTGCTGGATGAGTTCGAGGACATTGATTTGGAGGAAAGGGAGGAAGAGGATCCAGATACATTATCAGCAGGTGCTGATCCTTCCCTGACTCACTCAGGTATGCATTCACACTCATCCATTGCATCTAGTCAAACTGAAACTAAAAAGAAAATCAGAAGAAATGTTCTAACTGATGGCTTTACAGTAGAGGGATGGCTTAGATCTTCACAAAAATCAAAAAAATCTTTCTTATGATTGTGCACAAAAATATTGCAACTATTCTGATATGGAACATTAGAGGTTATGGCACTTCTCTCATAAGACTAAAATCTTTGCTTAGACTTCATAACATTGACATTTTATGCATAATTGAGCCTTGGCATCATAATTCTGATATCATTAATTTACAACATCAGCTACATTTCAGTAATTCAATATCTGCTTTGAATGCTAAAATCTGGATTTTCTGGAATGATAATTTTGTATTGCATGTTGCTTCCCAATCTGATCAATTTGTCAATACTATGATCTCTGACAGTACTGCTAGTTTCTCATTGAATTGTGTCTTTGTATATGCAAAGGTGTTAAGAACCCTTAGAAGGGAACTCTGGCAGGACTTAATCTTAATCCCTCAATCTCCAACAATTTTTGTTGGGGATTTCAACACTGTTTCTTCAGTGAGTGAATATAAGGGACCTCACACTCCTCCTCTAGGTAGCATTAGAGAATTTAATGCTTTTATTGACACACTAGAGCTCCTAGAAATTCCAACAGTGGGTAATCATTTTACCTGGACTAATAATAGGTTGAAAGAGGACAGACTTTTACAAAAACTTGATAGAGGTCTTGGAAATTTAGATTTCCACTCCTGTTTTCCTCACAGTTCTATTCAAGTTTTGAATAGAGCCACATCTGATCATAATCCACTGTTTTTAAAAATCCAGAACTCTGAAGTTCATTTGCCAAAACCATTTAGGTTTCAACAAATGTGGCTTCAGAGGGAAGACTTCACATCTCTAGTCACAGGAAACTGGAATATGTTTTGTGAAGATTCTGGAATAAGGAGAATAGTAGCTAAGTTGAAAAGACTTAAGTCTATTATTAAAATATGGAACAAACAGACTTTTGGTGATGTCAATAACAACATCAAGCTTGCTGAGGAGAGAGTGTCTAGTTGTGAGGAGAAGTTCCAAGTCACTGGAGAAGAACAGGACTTGATAGAGCTTAATAAAGAAAAAGCTATCCTTGCTAGAACTCTTAGTGAGCTTACATCCTTCTGGAAACAAAAAGCTAGTCTAAGATGGCTCAATGAAGGTGATGCCAATACCAAATTCTTTCACCATGCTGTCAAGGAGAGAAGATTAAAATCCCAGATCAATAAAATCAAAGACAGTAGTGGTGTCTGGATCACTGACCCAGAAAGCATACAAACAGAAGCCTCACAATTTTTTGAGAAACTCTTAAATGTGGATGAGGATAATCTGAATACTGGTATGTACATCAAACATTTTATGGAGGTCATTCCTAGGTTAGTAACTGATGAAGATAATGAAGATCTTCTCAAATCAGTTAACCTCGAAGAGCTCAGGTTTGCAGTCTTTGATCTCAACAAAGATGGTGCACCAGGAGCTGATGGTTTCTCTGGACATTTCTTTACACACTTCTGGGAAGTGGTAAAGGATGATCTCCTTGCCTCTGCAAAGGAATTTCTCATTGGAGGTGAACTCCCAAGAGCAATATCTAGTACCTGGCTAGCTCTCATTCCTAAAAAGACTACACCCTCCTCTTTCTCTGATTTTAGACCAATAAGTCTCTCCAACTTTATCAATAAGATATACTCCAAGATCATTATGGAGAGACTTAAACCTTTCATGCCAAAACTCATCTCCCAAGAACAGTCTGCTTTCCTCCATGGTAGAGATATCTCAGACAACACTCTCCAGATGATGGAGATGATGAGATTACTGAATAAAAACCCAAGTCATAGTAATATTGTAGTTAAACTGGACATGCAGAAAGCCTTTGACAGAGTGTCATGGTTTTTCCTTAACTCAGTTTTATTACAGTTTGGCTTCCATGGATCTTTGGTCAAAATCATTCTTTCTAACATTTCTGCAGCCTGGTTCTCAGTGCTCATAAATGGGACTGCCTCTGGTTTTTTCAAATCCAGCAGAGGAATTAAGCAAGGAGACCCTCTATCCCCTTTTCTTTATAACTTAATCACTGAAGCTTTCTCCAGAGCCTACAAAAGACTGATCCAATCAAATTACATAAAAGGTTTTCTATTGCCTAGGGGTGTGGAGCAGGTCTCTCATCTTACGTATGCTGATGATACAGCACTCTTTCTCCAAGCCACCAAACAAAATCTGAAAAGATTAGTAGAGTTTCTAAGAGCATATGAAGAATGCTCTGGGCAGAAAATCAACTACTCAAAATCAGATTTCTTCTTGCACACAAAAGCTCCCATTTCCAAGGTAAATATGGTAAAAAGCATCACTGAAATGAAGAAAGGATCATTACCATTTACTTACCTTGGAGTTCCAGTATTCACAGGTAGGAATCTCTCAATTTACTATCATCCTGTGATTGAAAGAATGGAACATGCTTTATCAAATTGGAAAGTAAAGTGGCTTACAGCTGCAGGTAGAATGGTCCTAATCAACCATACTTTTCTTGCAATACCTATCCATGTTTTTGCTGTTTTAAGACCTCCTCTTACTGTGATAAAAAGAATGGAGAGACTATCCTCTAGATTTTTCTGGGGTGAGCATTCATATGGCCAGAGGAAAATTTGGAGGAAATGGTCAAAGATGGCAACCCCAAGGACTGAAAATGGAATCGGTTTTAGAGACATCAGAGCCATGATTGAAGCTTTTTCCTGCAAGTTGTGGTGGAAATTGCAGATCAATGAGAATATATGGACAAGATTCTTATGGAATCTTCCCAATAGCCACAAAACTTCTCACATGGAAGAGAATATGTTTGATCACTCAGTTTGCCAATACTCATTCTAGGGTGATAGTGGGCACGGGTCAGTCATCCTTTTGGGATTCTAACTGGTCAGGTACCTTTCCCTGATATTACAATTGCTGAGTTCACACAAAATAAATTGGCATATTTACCCCAGATGGAGCCTTTTGTGGCTACCAATGTCTTAACTCTTTTACAGGAATTGGAGGTAAATTCACTGCATCCGGATAAATTAGTGTGGGAACTAGAAGAGAAAGGACAATTCACAGTTAAATCTGCCTATCAGGCTTTGAGAAACAGGCAAGCACCACTACTCTCAATGGAAAAGGCATGGTCAAAACATATTCCAGGTAAAATCTCAATTCTAGCCTGGAGGATTTTTAATAATCTACTTCCATTTGATGATAATCTTATGAAATTTGGGATTAAGTTAGCATCTAAATGCCCACTGTGTAATCATAGTGATTCTGCTGATCATTTTTTTAATGCATGCTCACAAAATGTTATTGTTCTTAACATGATGCATAATCTACTTGCTGTGCCTGTGCCCCAGTTCATTTCTATCAATCATAGGCTTTCCTATTACCTGAACTTCAAAGGGAATTCAAAAATTCTTACTAAAGTATCTATCTCTTCTCTACTGGTTACTCTGTGGTATCTGTGGTGGAGAAGAAATAAGAAACTTTTTGATAATGTGATTATGGAGAGCTCTATGCTATTTGGCAATATTGTTAAACACATATCCATGATTTTCACTGCTTCACCTTTGACTAGCCAAGCCTCAAAATTCAGGGAATTAACCATGCTTGGTTTAGTCCCAATTTTTAAACAAAAAAGGAAAAAGGCAGTTAAAATAATCAAATGGTATCCACCTGATACAGGATACAAGATCAATGTGGATGCCTCCTTTATCAATGCTGATAAAGTGGGTCTAGGTGTTGTTATTAGAGGTGTGGGAGGCAGTTTAATCTCTTTGTTTACAAAATATACATGTGCTATGTCTCCATTACATGCTGAGCTGTTAGCTATTCAATATGGGGTAGAACTAGGACTTGCTTCTGGATCTTGCTTTACTATTGAATCTGACTGTATGAATGCAGTAAAGTGCTTAATGAACCCATGCTCAGCAAACTGGTCTGTTTTGAATATATCTTATGAACTTCATTGCTATGCAGACAGAATTAAACATATCTACAGAGAGTGCAATGCTGTAGCAGATTTCTTATCAAAATTATGCTCTAAGACAGCTTTCTCTGGACATATGTTTATTCTGGATGCCCCTTCAAAATTGAAAGGTTTCTTACACCTGGATAAATTAGGGGTCCCTTATGTGAGGCTTTCCTCTGTTTAGCCTTTTATTATGCCCCATTTTCATCCTTTTTTATGGCTTTGATACTGCTTTAGTGCTTTTATTGTAGAATGGGGAAGACCCTTTGGAATTCTTATCCAAAGGTGGAGTTACATGGATGTTGTCATTCTGGAGCAGCCCTGATCCTTGCTGGTTAATTTTTCTGAGCAGCACCCGAAAGTATATTTGCTTGGTGCTAGTACTAAGTAATCTCCACTTCACAGAATGCCTCGGTAATTCTCTTTCCTGGCTGATTTGTTTTTCAACCTGGGCTCGGCTTGGGTTGATTAGCTAACAAGCTCGGAATGTTTTGAATGCTTATGGCTGATGTGAGATATGGAGATCATAACACATAGTATATAGTATTATCTTTATTCATTGGATTAAGCATATATGTTTTTTCCACCATTCTTTTGGAAGCAATTTTTTGGGCTTCGGAGTTTGTATACTCCATCTACTTGCTTTACAAAGCTTTGCTTATGTATATTAGTCTATCGAAAACTTTCCTAGCCTTTAGGCTATGTAATATATTTGTGATGGGCTTGGGATCCCTTTAAAAGATTTCCTACCACTTCATGTGGTTTTAAATTTTAAAAAAAATAAAAAAATACGTTGTTAGATCCCAGACTTGTGAATTCAATAATTCAGCCATTTCCGTGCCTCCTAATCATACTTATTTAAACATTTTTTTAGATACTTTGGATGTCATTCAATCACACTTTATTAATAATTTTAGTAGTATAATACTAGAGAGGTGAGAATCGCATTAAATTAAAGAAAATGAACTAAATTGAGTTCGTCCAATTTTGAATGTTCTGAACAAAGATAAAATAAATTGAACTAAAAAAATGAAATAAATTAAACATAATTTAATAGAAACTAAACTAAATAATTAAGGTTAATTAAACTGAACTTAACTAAAACTAGAGAAAATGAGATAGGGATACATTAAACTAATTTAAATAGAAATTTATATTCAAGTGAACTATTGAAGTTAAATACAAATAATAGAATACGAGAAGTGATTGATGCAACAAACACTCCTTTCTGTCAAACATATATAGTTTCTGAGATTGCAAGATAATAACATGGTATAACATTTTTATTGGATCTCTCAAGTTATAATAGTACACACTATAGTTATCGTGTAATTTAGTATGGCCGTTTAATATGCCGGTTGAATTGATATTAATTCCATTATAATGGATTCCGAACGTTTCCCATTTCATGAAAGACATATACAAAAAATAATAAATTATGTAGAATTGGTTGAGTCAAATTTAATTCACTTTAATTCATCCTAGTTCATTCTGATCTAGACTAGTTTATCTCAATCCAATTTATTTACTTCGACTTAGGTGCTACATAATTTTTAAATAATATTTTCCGATTCGATCATTCTGATCGAAACCCTTACTCAATCTACAAGTAGAATGAGTTCCTTCATTTTCGCTTATTCGACCAGGTTATTTGGATATTTATTTTCGTGTTTTCAATGCGTCTTCATGAACTTTTTCCCAAAAAGTATCATACATAATGTTGGGAAACGCCAAACCTCGATTACAGTAAGTGAAATCAAGCATCTAGTCTAGGCATTCTATCAAGGATTACAAATTCTCATTTGATCTCTGATGCTCTGGCATGTCGATTCTCAACTATGTTGAGAAGAAACGGTTGATCTCTGATGCTCTGGCGGAGTGCTTGATTGTTGTTTCTGATGAAGAATTTGTTGAGTTCGTCCTTTATGGCCTTGGTTCTGAATACGGAGCATTCAAAACTGCTATTGTTCTGCGTATCACTCCCGTTTCCTCCAATGAACCCCTTGATCTTCTTCTCAAGGAGGAACAACGTATTGTTGATTCGTGTGTGGATTCAATCATGCCCTCGGCTCAAGTTGATCACCGTCGCTTCTTAGTCCAGCTTTCCACGCGTGGAGGACTCGGCCATCTCAGATCAGTCGCGGCAGGTGTGCCAAATTTGCGGCAGGAGTGCGAACAAGATGTACATGTACGAGGGCATGCCGATGCGGTGATGACAGTGATGTCGATGGTGTTTTCCGACCACAACTTTCTCGTATCATGCTTGTTGGACGAAACCATTAAGGTCTGGTTGGCTAGCTAGTCCGGATGGAAGCTTTCAAGTGCATCACACTCAGAAAGTTGGACATGGAGTTTTGAATCTCTACAGAATGAATGATTTGGAGGCCAACACGTTGTTTTCACCTGGTTGGGATCCAGAGGTGCGGTGAAGATGGGACGACGCGGGGAGTGGGTGATTCTGATATGCTGGTTGCGGATATGGGTGGAGGGGCAGTGGTGGGGGCTTCCGCAATGGGAGCTGAGAAGGAGGAAGAGGAGAAGAATGGGGAGTTGGGGGCGGGGACATTGGAATTATTTTAATCCTACTTATTGTGATATTAAATGCATTGATAGCTAAAATACCTTATCTATTGAAGTTGGTAGAGAATTCCCAATTTAGATCTCTATTTTAGCAATAATTTTACCAACTGCTAGACTTGCTCTGATTCCTCCTACATACGTGAGAGGCTATAACCAATTGCTCCATTTTAATTTCTTTTTAAGTTTGCAAAAGTTATATATTACCATATATGAATACCTAAAGAAAGAAAAAAACAAACTTTTTAGCCTTACCATATTAGGTGATTTGGTTTAGAGTAATTCTCCTGTGAGGCAGCCTCACCTATGAGACATGGCCCAATAAGGCCCATATCATAAGTAAATATGCATAACACTTATTACTATAAATTTTAGGGGTTAATTTGTAAATATCATATTCTAAGTACCTACATTCCTAATTTCTCATTCTTTCTCAACTTCCTACCACCTCATCATCCTACCTTGCAACCTCATTCTACCTCGCTGCCACATCATCCTACCTCAACTCCATATCATTCTACCTCGTTACCACATCATCAAACATCGACGCCATATCATCAAACCTCGACCTACCTCGATGCCACATCATCAAATCTCGACACCACCTCATTAAATCTCGGTGCCACATCATCAAACCCTCGACGCCACTTCATCCTACTTCGGTGCCACGTCATCCGACCTCGCTCAACATCAACCTCATCTTTCGTAACCACAATCTCATTTTAGACGCACAAACCTCATTTTCAATGACACAAACCTCAATGTCAACGAAAGATACCTCACTTTTTATGACACAAACCTCAACGTCGACACATACCTCATTCTTTATGACACAAACCTCAACGGTGATGACACATACCTCATTTTCGATGATATGAAACTCAATTTAGATAACACAAACATCAACGTCTACGATACAAACATCATTTTGACGATACAAAAACCTCGACACTAGAGCCAGAAACCTCCATGCCATGTCACCACCACGTACCACTGACACATCATCAATGCCAAGTCACCTAACACATCATCACCACCACATTACGATTGCCATGTCATCATTGCCACCTCGCGCCACCCCTGCCACCACCAATCCCAGGGATTTGCGCTCTTGATCCAGCTCCACTGCCAATTATCTGGAAAAGCTCCGCTGCCACCGCCACCACGATCTCGATCAGATCCGCTGTCGCCGCGATCTCAATCAGCTACGACGCTTGCCGCGATCACGATCTCGATCCTTAATTCATGTCGTCGTCGCGAACTCCAATCGCGATCCCCTCAAGTCTGTGACTGTCGCAACCGCCGCGGTCTGGAGCACCACAACCTATAAATCACCGATCTGCTCCTGATTGACTGTAATAGTCCCCGCTTCTCCCGAGCCGGAGACGGCGAGGCGATGGAGCTCGTCGTCGAAGAAGCAGATAAAAAGGTGGATTGATACTCACCCTCTCCATCTCCGGCACATAAACCGCCATCCCGACTCCGATCAAAGCATGAGGAACTTCGCAAAGAAGCGATGGAATTGGGGGAAAACATTTCAATAATTGCACGATGGTCCTCGTATTTTGGCATGGTGGCACTATGGCGCCGAATTTGGATGTACTTTTTTTTTTTACCGTGCCTCATAGGTGAGGCTGCCTAAGAATTTGTCTTTGGTTTATTACCAACACTAGTATAATACCCGTGCGATGCACGAAATTTTCAAATATTTTATTTATGATTTGTTGAAATTTTTTGTATCGTCACTTAATAATTATTTCTTTTTAAAAGTTTGTCACTTAATCATGGTAAAATATGACTATTTAAATAAAATATACATATGTATAATTAGTTGAATAATGAAAGCTATATTTAATTATATGCATATTACATATTCATTAAATTAATTTTTTTCTTGTATATATAATTAATTTCTTATATACATTATACATATATGTGTAAAAAAGATGATTCCATTAGGCGTTCCGGCGGTCTTTACCGACCGTCGCAAGGTAGCGCCTGGCAAAGTTGTAATCCGGAGAGCTTTGGCGTCCATTCGGCGCCCCCGCGCCGCCATTCACGCTTAGACGGCGGTTCAGCGACAGTTTTGCGACTAATTACTGTAATTTTGAGTTTGTAAGAAGTAGATCTCTGGCGGACAAATCTCTGAAGAAGTGAAGCGTCGTCGAAGAGCGCCAAATCAAAGGATTCTCCAAAATCCTGTATTGTTGAGTTCGATTTTATACATTAACATATATATTGAATATATACTATTTGTTCGCCGTGCTCGCCGAATACCATCGCGGCGAGCGCCATGTCATCCAGGCGTCCTGGCGGTCCAGAAGCACGTGACTCGCCGAGGCGCCGTGACAACCTTGGTTATATCCATATTAAACATATTAAGATTAAAAATTATATTCACATTAAGGGCCTATTTGCTAGATCTTATCAATAGATTAGTTTAGTTCAATTAAATTTAGTTCAGTTAAATTTAGTTCGTTCAATTTAGTTCAATAAAAATGAAATTTGATGAAATTCAGCTTAATTCAGTCATAGGCCCTGTTTACCAGAGCTTATCTGTATATCAGTTCAGTTCAGTTCAGTTCAGTTCAGTTCAGTTCAGTTCAGTTCAGTTCAGTTCAGTTCAGTGAAATGTAATTTGATGAAATTCAGGTTAATTCAGTCATGCTGATTCCATTTTTCAATACATCAATTTTACTTCAGTTCAGTTCAGTTCAGTTTAATTCAGTTCAAATCCGACCCAATGAATAGTCCAAACCGGAAATCAAATCAACACGAACCCAACTCAACACGAACCCAACTTGACTATCACCTAACCTATTTTGACCCAGACATAAATACAAAATCGACCTTTTTGGACTGAATCGAAACCTTATCCACAAAATTGCCACGTGCCACATGTCATTTGACAAATTCAACATCTTTTTAATCTTAAATATTTTCAATCTAATCACTGAATAGCTCCCAAATGGTGGCTTTCTAGACCTTAATTAATTTTGTTCCAACTATTTTACCCAGAAATCATAATTAATTTATGGAAAAGTTTTGGGAGTGACCGTCACTATATAGTGACCGGACTAAATTATAAATAGTTCAATAAAGAAAATCAAGGAGGGACCAATTTGCAATTTGTAAAAATTAAAAAAATCACGCGCTACCGTGTTTCCGCGTGTTTCCGCGTGTGTACATTGTTTTTCTACAGTGCGCTACAATGTTTGCTACAGTGTACTTCAATGTTTCAAGTTAAAATGTCCATGTTTTATGTTTCAAGTTAAAGTGTTCATGTTTCACGTTAAAACGTCCATGTTTTATGTTTTAATTTAAAATGTTTATGTTTTATATTTCAAGTTAAAATGTTCATGTTTTAAATTAAAATATTCATGTTTCACGTTAAAACGTCCATGTTTTATATTTTAAGTTAAAATATTTATGTTTTATGTTTCAAGTTAAAATGTTCATGTTTTATGTTTCAAGTTAAAGTGTCCATGTTTCACGTTAAAACGTCCATGTTTTATGTTTTAAGTTAAAATATTTATGTTTTATGTTTCAAATTAAAGTGTTCATGTTTCAAGTTAAAGTGTTCATGTTTCACGTTAAAACGCCCATGTTTTATGTTTTAAGTTAAAATATTTATGTTTTATGTTTCAAGTTAAAATGTTCATGTTTTATGTTTCAAGTTAAAGTGTCCATGTTTCACGTTAAAACGTCCATGTTTTATGTTTTAAGTTAAAATATTTATGTTTCAAGTTAAAGTGTTCATGTTTCACGTTAAAACGTGCATGTTTTATGTTTTAAGTTAAAATATTTATGTTTTATGTTTCAAGTTAAAATGTTCATGTACATGTTTTAAGTTAAACTGTTCATGTTTTATGTTTTACTGTAGCAACTTGACACTGTAGCGCGTGGCTTGACACTGTAGCGCGTGATTTTTTAAAAATTTCTGAAATTGCAAATTGGTCCCTCCGTATTTTTTAAACTTATATCATATTTGCAATTTAATTTGGTCACTATATAGTGACGGTCACCCAAGAGACCAACTCTTAATTTATTTAGTCTAAGCATAACTAGTTTTTTTATGATTAAGGCTCTGTTTACCAGAGCTTATCTGTAGATCAGTTCAGTTCAGTTCAGTTCAATTTAGTTCAGTTCAGTTCAATTCAGTTCAGTTCAGTTCAGTGAAAATGTAATTGATGAAATTCAGGTTAATTTAGTTATGCTGCTTCCATTTTTCAATACATTATTTTTACTTTACTTCAGTTCAGTTCAGTTTAATTCAGTTCAGTTTAGTTCAGTTTAGTTCAGTTCAGTTCAGTTTAGTTCAGTACATGGTGGAAATAATCTCTAGCAAACAGACCTAAATGTGCTAAACTATAATGGAAAAAGTAAATAGTTTAGTAACGATATATGCATTAGGATTTAGGATACACAAGATTCTCGTGATGTGAATTTTATGCATGCCTCTTCTTTAAGGCCCTGTTTACCAGAGCTTATCTGTAGATCAGTTCAGTTCAGTTCAGTTCAGTTCAGTTCAGTTCAGTTCAATTCAGTTCAGTTCAGTGAAAATGCAATTTGATGAAATTCAGGTTAATTCAGTCATGCTGATTCCATTTTTCAATACATCAATTTTCACTTCAGTTCAGTTCAGTTCAGTTCAATTCAGTTCAGTTCAGTTCAGTTCAGTACATCAAGAAATAAGCTCTAGTAAACAGGGCCTAACTATGTACAGCATAAAAGTTTAAAACTACACTACGTGCACATTTTATTATTTTTTCACAAGAAAGGGCAATATTTGAACATAAATTGGGTCCCACCAATTCAAAATAGAAGGGAATTGAATGAGGTGGCGCTAAAATTTCCATAAAGACACCAAGTGATGATCCCACGTCGTCTCTTGCTTGTCCTGCCTGTCCGACCCTCCTCCCCCCTCCTTCCTCTGTTTCTCCACGTGTTCACTTTCTGTTTCTGTTTCTGTTTCTCTGCTTGCTCATTTACATATATAACAACGTAAATTTCGCCGGAGAAACCAACAGCCCATCTTCCTATATATATAGAAAGATACGAACGGGATTTGATTCCGTGGATTCTGCTGCCCTGCTTTTGGCTGGGGGTTCCCAGGGCATCTATTTACATACATATATTTGAAAATTAATTGATTAGCTAAATCTTGGATATGGAGGAGGATCACGAGTTCATTGAGGCGGTGGAAATAGATTTGGATTACGAGTTTGATGCCCCGCAATTCTTCGATTTCACCCGCCACGAAACTCTTCAGGAATCCGGCAAGGCCGAGCGCTGGTTCCAACACGCCGGAGATTATCCGGCTTCTCGTAAGCTCCGCCTTTTATTTATTTTGGCTTCATTTTTTCTGTATCTTTATTTTCTTAAACATCTTGCTCCGTACCTGTAATATACGTTCCTAGGAAATAGAATTATGTCTATATTCTGTGTTTGTAGCGCTTGCAAATAAGTTCAAATGGCGGAAAGAGGAACGAAATGTCGCCACCACCGGCCTAGATTCGGCTTCAGATGGCTCACGGATTTCTTCTCCATCGAAATCAAAATCATCATCCAGTTCATACAGGCAATGGAGTTCAACTCTGCTGAGGCCCACACTCAGTCATGTGGCCAAGTTAAAGAGCACCGGAGATATGTTACTTCCCGAACATTTGTGTGGAAGGTCATTTTTCTTGATTTATTCATAGCTCCATCATATGCCTGTTTTTGTAGCTGTATTATAAGGCCTGTTTTTCAAATGTAGGTATCAGAAATCATTGCTGCAGATGGAGGAGAAAGGCATGGCTTCCAAACGCCAAAAAATCGAGGTTGGCTACTTGCTTAAGGTAGGTAGTTGCAGAGAAGTTCATGTTTAGCTTCATTTTATTTAGTCATGGATGTCTGAGTTTTGTTGTTTGTGTTGCATTATTGCAGGGTTCTGGCACGAAACATCAGCCTTTGTTACTACATAAGAATTCCAAAAAGGTGAACTTTGTTCATCAGTTGTTGTTGTTTCATAGGACAGGATGGCTGATTATCGGATCTTTATCGATGATTTGGAATTTATGTTGGCTTTTGCAGGATGGAAATATCACACCTGATTCCAAGATGATGAAGGTTACTGTCCCTAAAGAGCCTGCACTGGAAACTATGCAAAGGGCTAAAGTTAGAAGGTGTTTTTTCCTTGTTCCCATGATTTTGTCTGCTTCATTCAATTACCATATGTTTGTTATCCAAACATCAATATGTCTGTTCCAGTTTCAGGTCAAGGAAGGATTCTGAAGAAACCGCGCTTTCGGATACACAAGTCGTAAGAAAAGTTTGTACCTCGAATCAAGTAAATGCTTCCCACTTTGATCATTTCTTATATATAACTTTATGTTGATATTGACTTGAGAATGTTTTGCCTATTTGTCTAGACAATCAAGCCTAATTCGCATTCACCGACTGTAAAAAGCAAACAAAAACCAACAGAGTTTCAAGTAAGACTTTCTGTTTTTCACAATGTGTGAAGGCTTTCCAGTTTATATCCCTAATTGCACATCTCACTTGACTTCTTTCTTCAGGCATTTAACTTCTTGACTACAGCTAGAGCGTTGCAGCGTTCATCCGCTAATGTAAGCTGACCTCCCTAAATGTTGGCAGGATGAATGTAATCTTAGCTTGCTGCTTTGATTTTAACCATGTTTAATGTAATAACATGTATTGTCTGCATGCAGGAACTTAACAGACAGGATTCTGATATTAGCTTGCATAGTATTCCTGCAGACTGGAAGAGGTTAGAAACCTTAAATCCTGCACAATTTGCTTGCTTCTTACATCAATATGCTGTCCATTTTTATCTGTACTTGTTCCAAATTGCAGGTCAAACTTGGATATAGCTGTGAAAAGAAAGAAATTTGAAAAACCACTCAAGACAAAAACAGAAACCATAATTACAATTTTTCCAGTTGAATGTGAACTTGAGAAAGATAACAGGCTTTCTGGGAGCCCTCCCACTGATTTATTTAACAAGGTAAACCACTGTTTGTACTTATAATGGCGTTTTTCGAAAGACTGCTTCACTTTTGATGATCAGTGAATCAGAAGTTGATGTGAACCGTTCTACTTGACAGCTTTCGCTGAAGTCGGAGCTGTGTAGCAATGCAGATTCAGTGCCCGGGCCAAAATCCCGCGCGTCATCTAAGGTCAAATGACTATGTCTGGCTAATGATTACATTAAAGTAGTATTGTTTGGACACCATGTTGATGTTTGGTGTTCATTCATGCAGGGCTCAAAGGAGAATACTCCCTATTCTTTTCAACCTGATATTTGGAAGATGAACCAATGTGGGAGCGGTTTTAAGGTCATACCAGGAATTGGACATCAATCCAGCATGAGCAGGTAGCAGTCAAATGTTTGTTGTAACACTACTTAATTCTTTAAGAGTAAGTTTCATCCCATGTGAACATCACCATTCATGAAATACATATGTAATTGTAAGACTTACTTTAGCATATAGTTCCTAACGATTGAATGTTGAACTTTGGTAGGAGTTTGGGCATCCGCTGAAGTTGTATAGAGTGGAGCTTGTAACATAGAAATTCTTTGAACATCAATCACATTATTGCAGCCTTCGGTTTGGAGGCCGCGGAAATTTCATTCATTTGTATGTTAAGTAGGAAAACTGTCATCCAGTGAAGAGATGGAAAATGTGAGCAGAAAATTGTTGTAAATTAGGACAATTCAAGACCAAAAGCTTTATCTGCTTCTTTTGCCAACTCATGTTCATTCAAAAGCTGATAATTTTTACACAAATTGGCAACTACAAATCCCTAACAAAACAGCAGTTAATTAAGTATACACAGAGGCTACCGGGGCTCAAATTCATCTTAGATGGTGCACTAGTTGTTCTTAAGTTACTGAGCTGCCTTCTGCATATATAGCAGACAAAATTTGGATCCCAGGTTAATTTATAGCACTGCAACAGGTTCAAAGAGTGCTTTTCGAAATGGCTTCCTGGAATCTAACCACCCATTGAGCATCAGAAGAATTGCTGTTTGCCCTGCTCTCCGGCTGCATCATTTTCAGTTGGGATTGTTCTTTACCGATCATAAAGTTAGCATTTTCGATCATCTTCGGAGGAGATGAACATGGCTTCTTGGGAGGAGGAGGGGGAAGCAAAGAGACAAGTACCCTGGCAATCTCCTGCATCGATGGTCTCTCAGAAGGAAGTGTCCTGGTGCACAGAAGAGCAAGCTGAAAAACCTTTTTCACATGCCCTAGATCCATGCATGTAACAGTTACTTCAGAGTCCACAGCCTCCATCACCGTATTGTTATCAGTCTTCATCAGGATCTGTAACAAAAGGTGTAATAACATAAGGAAAACTTGTCCTTGGGCAATGAGGCATAAACAGCAAAAATAATGTACCATCTGAAGCAGGTTTGTGTTGTTATGAACTGCCTTCTTCCCAGTTAATAGCTCCAGAAGAACAACACCGAAACTGTATACATCTGACTTTTCAGTGAGTCGGGAAGTCCTTGCGTACTCAGGATCAATGTAACCTATCGTACCAAGTACATAGGTTGACGCATAACTTTTAGCAACCGGAATAGATTTTGCAGTGCCAAAATCAGATATATGAGCCTCGAAATTTCCATCCAGCAGTATGTTGGAGGATTTCACATCCCTGTGAATGACTCTAGGGTTACAATCGTGATGAAGATAAGCTAGCCCTTCAGCAGCTCCAACTGCAATCTTCAAACGTGTGTCCCAGTCCAATTTCACTTTCTTGGATGGCCCTACATTGGAAGTAATACACATTATGAAAGTGTTAAGGAACTGATTTTGCAAGATCAATCAAAAAAAACAATAAAAGACACTAACCATGAAGAAGATCCCACAGAGAACCATTTTCCATGTACTCATAAAAGAGGAGGTTTCCAATGGGAGAGAGAGAATAGCCATGTAAGCTGACCAAATTTCTGTGTCTAATCCTGCCCACTGTCTCCATCTCAGTCTCAAACTCACGCAAACTATGCTGCTGAGTGAAAAGTCGCTTAATTGCAATTGGTCGAGAGTTTTTCAATACACACTTGTACACTGTGCTGGATGCCCCACAACCTATGATGTACTTCTCACTCAAGTTCTCAGTGCTTCGCATTATATCATCATAGGTGTGAAGAGCCATATCCATGTGCAGGACCACAAGTTTTGGAGGGCCTAGAGTGAATGCAAATATTAGAAGTTAATCAAAACTAAACTTAAGAAACATTAACACTATCTAAGCAAACAATCACCTTGCATGCTTTTGTTCGATCCCTTTACAAACAGTCCTGGCCGGTCAGATTTATAAATAGCAACTATTACCATGGACAACATGGTCACGAAGCCTAGAGATAAGCAAACAACAACAATCCTAGAGAGTATTGCTGCATTAAAGACATCAAACCACATTGGTCAAATAAATAAGAATGCACTACATACACATCCACAAAATTTATTAATAAACAACAAAGTACCTTTGGAATTTGCCGATCTCGGATTGTGACCAGAACCTGGCCAGTTGCCGTGTAACAGCTGATTTCCAGAAAAACTAACAATTGCAAATAACAGGCCTGTGAGTACTAATGTATATATGAAGATAACATCAAGTAAATATCACTTCATGTACCTGTCAGGGGAAAACCGTGTGAAGTTCTTGCCGGAAGGTATGGTCCCTGTGAGGTTGTTGTAAGAAAAATCCCTGAGGAGGAGGCTTATCAGACACTACAGTTTAGTACAAATGCAGAAAAGACAGTGGGGGATGGAACTCACAGCTTGGAGAGGCTCAAGCAGTAGGTAAGTTGATCAGGAATTTCACCACTCAAATTGTTATTATTCAAGATACTGCAAAACAACAATTTAGACAATGTAAGCAAAAAAATTAATAACAGATTCAGAGGATAGAGAGAAATTAGGGAAAATGATGTAGAAGTCTCACAGTGACTCGAGATTCTGCAACTGGCCTAGTTGTTTAGGGATGGAACCAGATAATCTGTTGAATGACATATCACTGGAACAAGTAGCAATCACTAAAATGAGTCAGAAGGCCAAATATTAATTAATATGGTAAGTCAAAGACACTCACATAGCCTGAACACTTCTAAGATTTCCGAATTCCTTTGGAACAGCTCCATCAAAGCCATTGGCACTTAGATTCCTACCATTCCACAAACAAATGGGGTTAAAGTCCTTATATTGCTCATGGAAGTCCATAATCTTCTCTGAAAAATATCAGTAAGCTTACAGTTTAAGAAGGTGTTCCAGGTCACCAACAGAGGCAGGAATAGGTCCAGTAAAATCATTACTGGAGAGATCTCTGAAAATAAACAGGGTCGAATTCAACATTTCACATTACCGAGAGGGAAACAGCGGCATTAAAATTTTATTATGAAACTTACAGAGTATCAAGATTGATAATACGCCCCAGCTCAAATGCTATGTGACCATTAAAATGATTGGCTGAGAGATTCCTGATTAAGAGAATCAGCATCAGTTAAGACCGGGTAAAGTGCCACACTATGAAACATGGTATTATTTCTACAGAAAAGAACATACAGATAAGTGAGGCTCTCCAGGTTGCGAAATCCCAATGGAATGGACCCATTTAAACGATTGCCATGCACATTTCTAACAAAAAGGACCAAACAGAAAGCTTGTTAAGAGTAGAGTTCTGTTACAATTACACTACATATAAGACAGGTACTATAAATTACAAAAACAAATTAAGAGCTCTTACAATTGATTCAGAGCTGTGCAAGAGCTGATGTTTTCAGGGATTGGACCGTCAAGAAAGTTATTTGCTAAATTGCTGCAATCACATCAAATGTAAGTCTCCAAGTTGTATTTGACAACCCCAAAAGTAGACATTTCATGACTCAAACTTACAGTTCAAAGAGTTGCTCCAATCTTCCAAGTTCAGCAGGTATTTGACCAACCAATAAATTGTCATGTAGCTGCCTGGAAGCAACACGCAATAATTTCTTGAGAGAAAGGAAATAAAAATGGAAAAGAAATATATAACTGAAAATGGGTACACACAGGTAACAGAGCCTAGACAAGTTGCCCAACTCTGGCGGAATTGGTCCAGTAAGTTTGTTTCCATGAAGGTACCTAAAGAACATTAAGTAAGAAAGAGGTGAGCTTACGCTGAAGTAGTTACATATGCACATGACCAGAGTTGGAACTTGGAAACTTACAGCTTTCCAGTATAAGATAAATTTCCAAGAATTGGTGGAATGGGTCCGACTAGTTGGTTGTCACTTAAATCTCTGGGGAAACAAAGAGACAATTAGCATTTCATTTTTGAAAAACTTAATGGCTAATGTGACAACTGCAGTCAAATACTCACAAGACAGCAAGGGCTTGCATAAGACCGATGACTTCTGGTATCTTCCCAGTTAGTTTGTTGCCCTGTAGAGACCTATGAAACCAAAGGAAAGAGAGATCTCAAATTGGTAGCTCAAATTGATATTATAGCCAAGCAATATGGACTGCAGGATACAGACGTCAGAAGAATTTATTGTAGAAACAAATCGAATGCAATCAGATACTCTTAATATTATGCACAACATGATAAAACTATGTCATGCAGAACTTACAAAGTGGCGACTTGCAGGAAACCAACGTTGTAAGGAATCTCGCCACTGATCTGATTAAAGGAGATATCTCTGAAACAAGAAATCAGATTTTCTTAGGAAGATACAAAGACAGATAACCAGAAGTAACATTTTGAGGTAAGAAACATACAGAATCTCAAAGCTTGTACAGTTGCCAATGTTGTCCGGAATGACCCCACTCAGATTATTTCCTCTCACATCACTACAATGAGAGAACCATTACAGCAACAAATATACATAATATGGTAAACATACACAACGAATGACATTAAGAATACTTACAAATACCACAAACCAGATAACTGGCACATATCAGATGACAGCGTTCCAGTCAACATATTGTCACGTAAACCTCTGAAGCCAAGAGAGAACCATAAATCAAATAAAGTTTTCCTCAAAGAAGCAGAAATTGGAAATAAGAATTAAAACGACGATAGAGAGATCTAAACATACAGATACTGTAAAACTTCATTCCAGTAGATCAACCTTGGTATCTCACCAATAAACTGGTTCTTTGCAAGATCACTAAAATAGTAAAAATCCATCAGCAGAGATTAATTATACTTAGAGGAGATATTATGTAATCTAAAACTAAAACATACAATCTTACAATTGAGGTCACATGCCTCTGCAGTGTGCACTTACATAGTTTTAAGGTTGGGAATTTGGGACAACGTTGAAGGGATAGGACCTGTCAACTGGTTGCTCTTCAAGCTCCTATTTAAACATTAAGTCAAGCTAAGCATGCAGAAAACATCATGGGAGTTTATGAGCTGACAAGAAATTAACAATACTCACAGTGTCTCGAGTTGCTTTAGCTTTGAAATGGAGAAGGGTACGTCTCCAATAAGCAAATTTTCAGACAAATCCCTGCACAAATATCACAATTTGCAGTGTCAATGCTGACCTGTGCTAAAACTGAACATCAAGTGAGAGATGATGGATTTAAACACTTACACAAGGATCAAAGAGATGCAGTTCCCAATCTCATCAGGTATCTGACCAGACAGCTGGTTTGCATGAAGGTCCCTGGCAAAGGTAATACGGAAAACGAGTGAGTTAGAAGAGTCAAATTAAACTTGAGCAAAGAATGGCAATGTGCAGAGCAGGAAACATACAGAATCTGCAAGTTCTCCAAATCTCCAATAGCAGTAGAAATTTCCCCACCCAGATTGAGGCTAGAGAGATTTCTGCACCCAGAATAACTCATGTAAGGCACTGCAAATCTCTGTTATATAATTCAAATCACATGAGAAAAGTTGGAATAGGACAGAGACTCACAGAGCAACAACAGACATGGTAAGATTGCCACATTGGACTCCTGTCCAAGAACAGAAATCTCCACTCTGGGCATCATCCCAATCCACTAAGACATTAACCGCGTTGCGCAATGATGCTTTAATCGACATTAAAGCCTTTCCTGCATAGTATCGAGGCCAAACCACTTCCAATCAATTGTTTTTCTCATAAATCATACGATGTATACAACTTGAAAAGGATTAGAATAAATAACATGGGAATAAATGCATCCAATGAGCCCAGGTCAACAGCTTATCAATTAAACTATTGATTAAATTATTATTCTTTCAGCTTAACTATCGATACCAATCTACTTAAGTCAACAGCTTTAACTGTTGCAAGATTCTACCAAACTGGCCTAATGATGTTCCCACAAAGAAAAAAAAGAAAGCTTTTTATGGGTTCTTCCAATTCAATCTAGAAAGCTGAAGCAAACACACATCATTGCCTAATAGATTCACAGATTACCAAGAAAAGCAGCCATCATAAAGAATAAGATTTATTTAGCCGTTTCAGTCACAGAGCAATGATGAAATTTATCAAAAAGGCACTAAAAGGCAGGATTTTTACTTTCAAAATTAGCAGACTGAACAAAATCCAAACACAAAGCCGGGGAAAAAGGATAGTTCCATACTTAACTTACACAGACTAAATTGCTCAGCACTTTAACTGAACCGTTACTAAAAACCTCTTTCCAGACTTGAATTTTTTATTTTATTTTTTGAAAAAACGGCATGAATGAAGAACCGAGGAAGGCAAGAAGGAACAATCATTTCAAAAAATGCACGAAATCCCCAGAAGATTAGCCCAAAAACAGCAAGTAGAAGAGCAGGCTCAAACTACCTTCATTGCTCTGTGCGGATGAGAGTGGAGGCACGATTAAGACAGTCAAGAGCATCACACTAAGAAATAAAATCCGCATTCCCATTGTTCTTCTCCTTCCACCACTGTATTCAATCAGCTCAGCTCCTCAGAAAAAGGACTCAAGATTCAGAAGAATCTACCCAGAATTTCACCCACCAAAAACTACCCCAATAATGCAGAGCATGATGTAACCAGCAACCAATTCTCTGGTTCAGAGGTTAGAGAGAGAAAGTAGTTTTATATGAGAGGAGAGAGAAAGGGCAGGAGAGCAGGCGTTTGGCGTGAACTGTAAGGCATAGAATGAAGTGAAGCAGGACAAAATTAAAGAGAGGGAGAGATATATAGATAGAGAGAGAGAGAGAGCGCCCTCTGCGTGAAGCTGCGTTTTTAATGCCTTTCGCAGCCTTTGTTCCGAATTTATGAGATGAGAGAGAAACACGCAGTCACACACACTAATTACTACATTTCCACTTTTTCTTTTTTTTTTCCATTTTGTTCGCATTCCGAAATGTGCACAAAACCAAAACATGCAAAAAAAAAAAAAAACACACACACACACAACACGCGGAGTGTGTGAGGCTGGGGCTGGTAGTACACACAGTCACGCACTAGCCCGGACATCTATCTCCATCGGTCAATTCTAAAAAAGCTAAAAAGCAGACCTAGATTGCAGTACTAGTTGGCAGCGGCGGTGGTGGATAGGCGGAGCTAAACGGCGGTGAGGCGACGTGGCTAACGCACAGTGCAGCTAGTACATCTAGCTGTTAGGTGATGGAGGTGGTGGTGCCTAACGCCGTCAACTTTTCGTACCGCCGTTTCCCCATACTCTGAAAGGACGGTGCTTTCGACGCGCGATTTCTGGAGCGCGTGTGTGACGCCTCGGAGACAGGGGAAGATCCTGCGGTTATTAATGGCTGAGTGTGCCGTTGGGATGTGTGTGATGAGCCACGCGTGTATCTGAGAGTGGGCTTTGTGTTTATAGTTTCGAAGAGAAAAAAGGGAGACAGCCTTTCCCATAAATCCTGCTACAGTACCCTACTAGTATTATTGGCTGGTAGATTTTCGATTTCCATTTAATTTTTCGATATAGATGACATTGATTGAGTGAAAACACTACTAATGAGTTGTGTACTTCATAGGTTTAATGGATTTCTACTACTACAGAACTGTATCATTGTTATTATTATAACTTTATAAGTATAACCGTAATAATTCATCAAACGTTAATTAAATGAGAACAGCCGAACAGGTGACATTCAAGTGAGGCCAAGCCCAAAATAAATGAGTGAATTATAAGCCGTCAACAACAAAAATAATGATAGAATGAAGTTTACATTTGAAAAATATATTAGTTTATTATGTGAAACGTTTTGACAGAGTTGATTGTTTAGTCTATCTAGTGTCATATTATAAATTAATACAAAGATAATGATTATTTCTCAATTTTGTTTTGTATTTTGCTTTCTTTTTCGATTGAATTTTATTGTTCTGTATCATAAAAATTGGTGAAAGTATGATATTGTTCTCTCCTCGATTTAAAAGAAAGTTAATGTAGTAGTGTTTACCATCAATATTTTAATTATTACATAATGAAATTAGACTAGATGAAATTAAGTTGAAAGTAGATGATTAGTATTTAAACTAGATGAAATAAGGCGTTTCTATCTCTAGTTTCGGATGAGCTTTTCCCAATTATGTCTGATAATAGAATAGGGCGGCTTGCTCTGACCAAGACTCCACTTTTTGCTTCGTTCGCGGAGCGTATGAATTTCCTTGAATGTAGATAGCCCAAAAGAGGGAATGAAGAGATAGGAATAATGATTGTGAGTGTTGAAGTAGATGAATGTTATTGGAAATTGATTATTGATGCTATTATCAATATAATGGTTAAGCAAACTAATACATAACTTTGTGATTTTGTTTAATATAAATGTATTTTAGCAAAATTGATTAATATAAAAATTGAAAGCAAGTTTCTTATTTCATATTTTAACAGTGTGTATTGAAATTGAAAGATTCTCTCTCTCTTACCCCAAAACTCCAAAAGCATTGAAAGGCATTTAACCTTTGTGTAGAGGATAGAAAAAGACATTTGCTTTTCTTGGAACTCAATTGATTTAAGAAGGCTCAGTTTACTTACACGAAGAAAGTAACGGACCATATGCATCATCATAGCCAGCTTTTTTCCTTTGGTTTTTGCCATTATTTACTGAATCTACTTTAAGCAAAACTTTAACTCCAAATTTTGAAACCACTTTTGGTCTCATTGCTATTACTTTGACAATACATATATTTGTTCTTGTGCTGAATATGAATAAATGTGGGTGGTTTGATGGAATCACATTTATAACCACGCTGGTCTTTTAATGCAGGGGTAAAAAAACTCCATTTCATTCATTCATTCAAATTGTCAATGCTAGTCCAGCTTTTGAATCTTGCTCTTCTTGGAAATTTTTCAAATCATGCGTGAATTGTCGTGATTCGATGCTGACATGACAATTTGATGCTGATTTGTCTTGTTTTCTTCCAGTTTTAGATGGGTTCCATACCAAATCAAGTAATCAAACACCCAAAGCTCCTAAATTAAGACGGATCTATTCCAAGCAAGGAGTTATAGTGTTAGATTATGTTTCTAGTATTAAAAGTCCCATTCATTCTCGCCCATTTGAATATTTCAAGCATATGAAGCATTTATATTCTACCTCGTATTCATGCCACGTATTTTTAAACACTCATATTAAAATAAGAAAATTTTATAGTTGTGATCTATCAAAAAATAGATCATTTGGATGGAAACTACTCGACTAAACGGTTTTGTATAAACTATAAATGATCAAAACTCTCGTATTTTGAATGTTAAAATTAGAGAATTGTACTTTTAAAAGTTAGAACCAAAAATCCTTAATTCAACCAAAGTAGAGGTCAAATGATACTATTAGTCAAACCCACTATAATTTCCACAGAAATCACATACAATTGAATTAACTTGAATAGATTTTCGATTTTAGGTTGTGTTTCGGCACCCGAACAACCCTAAATGTTCTTCTTCCACGTCTCCCCTCTAGGGAAACAATCTTTAACTGCTCATTAAATTAAACTAGTAAATCAAATTAAATTGATATGTATTCAAAAAAAATTGATCCAGTTTCACACTAATAAAACAAGCAATAGATCACATATTCACAATTTCACATGGTTTATGTATACTCTTAAATAACAATTGGACCACATATTCTTAAGGGTGGGCTTCGGATCAGTTTGTTCGGTTTCGGGTTTTTTCAAAAATTTCCAAAACCAAAATCGACCCGAATTCAATAATAAACCGAACCGAATTCAGAATTCGATGTTCGGTTTTAAACTGAACAAACCAAATAACCCGAATTCAATATTTTTTTGAATTATAATTTAAATCTAAAAAATTCCAATCATAAATGAAACTATTATTATTTCAATTAAAAATCAAATAAAACTATATTCTAGACTAGGTTTCATATATTAAACTAAGAGATTATTATATTCATAATAAAGCCTGATTTTATTATTATTATATTCATATATTTATTTAATTTTATATATTTATTAATTATAAATTATTTAATTAATTGTAATTCGGTTTTCGGTTTGAGTTTAAAAAACCAACACTACACCGAAAACCATATTTATAATTCAGTTTTATCAATTCGAATGTCCGAAAAACATACACTTAATTCGGTTCGGCTTAATCAATTTCAAATTTTTTGGTTTCGATTTGATTTTCAATTTTTCAATTTTTTAATTTTTTTGTCCACCCCTGCATATCCTAACTTCCCAAGTTCTTTTTGAACTCTCCTACCATAATATTTTAAACAAGTCATTTCACCACCAAATTTAAAAACCGCTCTAGCCTCTAGTGAAAAGTCGTAGTATTATGAAACTCGGCCTATTTTGTCACGGACACTTAAAAATCTAACAGGCTACTAGAGCTAGTCAGCTAGGCCCATTTAGTTCTTATTTTTTTTATACTACTTTTATTTTTAAGCTCCGTGATGAAGCGCACGATCTTCAATGGAGTCTGTGGTCTTTTCTTTTCTTTTTCCACACTAGTAGAAGAGAAGGAAAATAGGCAAGGCACTTTCTGAGTTGGTGGCTGTAAATTGCAATGTGGGTGAAATGAGATGGTAAAAATTTCCAGAAAATCTTCACGACAGAGATCTTTTCACAGGCGGACGCAGAAAGCTTTACACCAATGAGGAATGAAAGCCAAAAACTGGGAAAATAAAATAAATCTGCCCCCTTGACTTGACCATCTCTGGAAGCTTTGCCTTTGTGCAATCAACAGTAACTTGGATTTCCAACCATCAAATACGCCAAGCCATACTCGATTACCAATCTGTCCACAATCCTGCCCCACACCGGACCCCTACAGAGTCCGTTTCCGGTTTTATTGTGATTTTGTAAAATACTGTTTTGATTTTTCAAAGAGATATAAAATTGCAATGTCATTTAAAAATAAAAATAAAAGGTACAAGTACTCCTCTGCCTCCTGGGGGTTGTATGAATGGGAAGTAAAAAAAAAAGGTTCAGAACCAATCATGGATCACAACATTGGGAATAAAGCACAATTATAGTTAGAGACATCAAACTGGTAACAAGAACAAGACCATCTTGATCTGATCTGGGCTTGTTTTATGATGTTGGGCTCCCATTGTGCCACCCCTTCGCGCAAGGCTCTATTTCCATGAATTCATCAAACTCTTTCACGTGAATGTCACAGCATTTCCACTACGAAGAGGGAAATAAAATAGAAGACGGTCATATACAAGTCACTTGATATGAGTATATGGGAAAATATAGAGTGTAAAAGAATGTCTAACCCCTCTCATCCGATCGTGAAAGACAGCGGGTCCGGGATGGTAAGAACAGGCGGAGTCGTGGTTGTCCTTTTCCTTAAAGGTCTTACCACAACCCTTATTCTTACAAACTTGAGGTTCGTTGATCCCTACTATCTTCTTCACAGGTGGAGGTTGATGAACTTCCACAAGATTGGAATCACTTTGAGAAGATGTGATAGCCGCGGGAGCTGATGCTTTTGAATTAGTGCTCCCAACTTGAGAACCTAAATTGGGGGGAAAGTTTTCATAGCTCAGATTATCTACCATATATAACAGCAAAAATTAATTCTATGACAACATTTATCGGAATGAGGAGGATACATCAGAAAACTTCGGAGTTCAGATTAAGAAAAAATACCATGATCAGAGCAGAAGAACCCCTGCCGACATCTTGGGCAAGAATCCTTGTTTGAAGCTCCATTCTGAGGAATCTGAGTAGAAATTGGATTCTTAGGAGGCGTCGGTTTTGCAAGAACCGGTTTCTCCTTTGTATGCTTCCCTGTCTTACAACTTGATATAGGCAAGAATATCAGACATTTAGAGTGTGGCTGTGAAAATATAAACTATAAGCTAAAAAAAATTAATCCCTTCAACTAATAGAATCTTGTAACACACAGCTATAGATCAGTTTTCATTCTTTGTGCTACCGATGCAGAAGTATATTTCATCCAAAAAACATTATTGACAGACACAACATAGTGTTTAGCTAAAACATTTGGTCTTCGATTGGAAGAAAAAATACAGAGCAAGGAAACTAACTTCAACAGAGAGCAGAACTTACCCAGGAATTTCTAAAAACAAACTAAAATCATGACTTCGCCTTTTGCAACAGCTCCACTCTTTCATCCCGTCATGGAATAGAGGCTGAAAATTCAAATATCCAGAGTACATAGACAATCCTTTTAGAAAATAGTATGTAAAAATAAACCATCTTACAACATATTCAAAGGAAATATGTTACTTACGCCCTGATAAGACCATCAACACGTTACACGTCCAATCAGAAATCGCCACACCACACCATGCAAAAGATTGAGAAATAAAATAAGTAAACAGTCATTTAATTAAACATTAATTAAGGATGAAAAGGTGTAACACCATGTTCAATTCTTGGCATCTGAGAATCTAGTGAGCTAGATCGATGTTCATTACTCCTAGTACAATAGCATAAAACTTAAACAGGCCAAGAGACAGGCTATAAAACACATGCAAAATTGATAAAAAAAAAGACTTTGTTTTTACATGAACAACTTATTTTCAGGTGTAGCTCTTGATGAGATTAAGAACATTGTACAAGGAAACATGTCGATCAAAGTAGCAATAAGATTTGTTGCTACCACAAAGAATTTATTTAAATAATACACGTTTTTCACAGTAAATTGAGCACCCCACCCTGCACTACTCCAAACTCAGTTATCAAGACTGTATAGGTAACTTTCTACATTCAGTAGCCAGTGCCAACTAGTACAGACTTAAAGCGTTAGTACTCAAAACTTATTCACCATAAAAATTTAATGGAAGGGCCAGTGTATCGACAGCAGCCAACAAATCATGTAACATCTTACTCTCTATGATTCTAATATACAACTTCTACGAGAGCAAATAGCAAGCAACAAAAGCACATAAGACTTACGAACAAGCTAATAAAACAATGACCTAAGAAACACATGAACGCGATTTAACACAGTTGATTCCAAGATTATATACACAAAAAATTGAGTAAAACATCAGACTACAACTTTACACATTTCACCCCAACTTGAGATAGACACGGCTAAGAGATGTCCTTAAAACAGCATCAAACCTACACATACGGGTATAATTTCACCTCTAACGCGTTATACAGCATATAGCTAATGGAAATACGAATTGCCGGACACTCAAACAGTGAAGCGAAAAGCTAATGAAATAAACATAACGTGCAACTGTGCAAGTAAAATCAGAGAGACTAACAGATTCATGGAAGGTGCAGGAATCATCGGGGTTGTCGTCCTCGGTGAAAAACGCGTTGCAACCGATCCTCTGACACTGAAGCTTCGCCATACCTCCGCGGGGCTAATCAATTGATGAGATAAGCAAAGGATATCGGGAGTTTGAACTCCAGAAAACTCCGTATAGTGGAGCAGACGGGCGGCGAATGGGTGGAGTTTAGGGCGGTTGGGGGTGGCAAAGGAATGCTAGAAGCTTCGACTGGATCTTTCGAGTTTCTCCGTTTACCAAATTCTGTTTTCCCAAGTCAGAAGGGAAACTGAAAATTGGATTAGGGCAGGTTTGGGCCGGATTTGATTAGAGTGTAGTGACATAGTAACCAAGGTTAACCCAAATTCCAACTACTCCCTCCGTCCCAGCCGAAACTGCACACTTTTTAGTCAACTTTATTTGAGCATATTTGACCGTAAATTGCAATTGACATATGTGCTATAATAGTATCATATGAGATATGGTTAGATTCACAATGCGCTCTATTTTTTAGCTATAAAATTTTTAGACCATAATAATGTATAAAAATAAAGTTATTTACGGTCAAATATGCTCTAAAAAATTGACCAAAAAGTGTGCAGTTATGGCTGGAACGGAGTTATACTTTTTTCTTTTTTTTAACATAATACTCTCATTTCATTTCTAGGTTCTGGATATCGTTTGACAAAAAACTCGGAATACTAGACCAAGTGTTATAGAGAGGGACCATGGACTTTGCAAAAGCCGCAATAGAATGAGCCGTAGAGTTTTGTGTTCTAGGAACCCAATGCATTTTCATTCCTGTCCTCATCAAGCTAGACCGCAGTATCGGTGCCAGGTCCGAGCATGCAACAGAGCAACGTGACTCCCCTTTCACCATTTCAATGACCTGAAGTGCATCACCAACCAGGCCAACATTCCATAGTCCCAAACTCCCAGCCATCTCCATACATGCTTGTAGAGCGAGCATCTCAGCAAGAGCATGGTCTTGGATATTCGGAATACGCCTAGCTTGCGCCTGTAGGAACCGCCCCTCCTCATCGTACACTACAATACCAAGGCCTGCTGTCATCTGTGATATTCCCGCATAGGGGTGTGTTTTCCAGTGGTCTCAAAAGGTGTAGGGGATGGAGAGCATCTGAGATTCCTTCCGACCACCGTAGGGTTCTTCCACGCAAGCAGTAGGAGGTGATATATGTTAAAAATTGTTTAAATTAAGATGGGGGTGAGTTTCAATCCCGCTGTCGCTGTTAGATTTTAGGTTGATAGTGTCGTCAGATGTCAATCGGCTCACATGGACCGACTCGACACTTAGCTTCGGTATGAATTTGTACCGAATAACAATAATATACCAAGGATTATAAATGATCAAGGAAATTGACTGAAAAATCAAGAAATTGAATGAAAGATCAAATTAACAAAAAGATTAAGTCAAAACATGAATGTTCAAGTAAACTGACTGAAAGATCAATTAAACTGACTCTTGGTCTCCCTAAGGACAGGTCTCATCCAAGACTCTCTCTCTATGAAATTTATTGAACATAAGAGTATGTATGAGATTCTTCCCCGCATTTTTATCAAACTTTGTTGGAGGTTTTTTAGTGATTTTGACATAAATCACTTTACCTTTAAAAAGATAAAATAATTTGTCCATCATTTTTTTAGTGTTCGATAAACTATAAAAGAAAATACTTTATCAATATTAGGAAATATTCTTCCCCTACTTCCACTATAAACTAAAATATGTTCAATGCGGATGTTAGAGTAAATGCTTCTCCACATTTCAAGATCATAACGATTAAGTTTCACTCAAAATCTATCCAGTTTATTATTAAAAATGATAAAATAATAAAGCTCACCAAAGGTGAGGGGTGATTTATTAGGATCTCCAACCCTTAAAAAAAAGCAATTGGTTAAGGTATCATATGTTTAAAAAAAATTGATAAGGATGATCTCTTCTATTTTCCCCCATTCTCTTTGTCTCCACCTCTTGTGTTAACATCGAGACCCATTCGGGAGTAAATACAGCCTCCTATCTCTGTCTCTAATCCCACAAAACTCGTGATCATAGATCGATATCGATAAGGAGATGTGATAAATGCAATCGTGTAGTATCGTTTAATATCGTAAAGGGAGTTTTCAGAGAGCAGTATTCAATAAAACTACGGTAGTGAAATTTAGGAGTTCTTGATGTTAGCGATATAGACCTTGGAACTTTATCAGACATGTGTCTACACATGTCATTGTTAAACATACGACTTTAATTATTAAAATTATTATGCTTATGGCTCAAATTAATATTACTATTGTTAAAAGTAACAAAACAATCAAAACAACATCATTTTCAACTCTAACTAGCAATTTTAGCAATCGAAAATCGAGACACAAGCTAGAATGCATTTTATATTTCCATGGCACCATTGATTTGTCTGAACAATTACATGGCTCAAATTAATATTACTATTGTTAAAAGTAACAAAACAATAAAAACAACATCATTTTCAACTCTAACTAGCAATTTTAGCAATCGAAAATCGAGACACAAGCTAGAATGCATTTTATATTTCCATGGCACCATTGATGAAGTAAAGTGGTTTTTGAACACATTTTACATTACACAATCACTATAAGTTTGCTTTTTTTATTCATTGTAATCCAAATTTTTGAGACCCGATCAAGACTCGAGGGATAGCGCATGGATTTGCCACAAAACAACAATTACATCTGAGTAAGGTCATCATGTCTGAATAATGTTATGACAAGTGCGTCAAGGTACTCTTGGCACACTCCGACCCGATGCCGGCAGTTAACTTTAACGGGGATGGATCGTTGTTTCTAATAGGTATGGTGGGTCCACTGGAAGAGAATGGCCTTGGAGTTAGGAATTTTAGGTCCATTAATTCAGCTTTTTCCCTCAAACTGTGGTGGAAGCTGCAATTTAACCAAACTGGATGGACTCAGATGATATGGTCTCTCCCTGAATCACATAAGAAATCCTCCACGTGGAAGAGAATCTGTGAGGTCACAGAAATAGCTAATGCTAATAGCAGAATCATCTTGGGAAAAGGCACATGCAGTTTCTGGGATGGAAATTGGACAGGAAAGGGAGCACTCTATTACCAATGGCCTGATACTATAGATCTTCCTTTTCCTGACATGACTGTTTCTTTTTTCATCAATAATAAAAATGCCGTCTTACCTCTTCTGGAGCCACACTTGGCTACCAATATTTGTTTTCTATTACAGGGTATGGAGCTGACATATAAGCATGATGACAAGTTGGTTTGGTGCCCATCTACAAATGGCAGTTTCAACATCAAAAGTGCTTACCAGATAGTGAGAGCCAAGAAACCAACAGTATATGCTTTCAAAAAGGTTTGGAAATCTCATGTACCACCTAAGCTCTCAGTTTTTATGTGGAAACTAATGAATGTTTTAATGCCTTTGATGATGTGCTTCAGTCCTTTGGTTTCCCTATTGTGTCAAAATGTTTTAACTGCACTCAATCTGATTCACTTGAACACTATTTTAACTGTTGCAAGTTTAATTTGCTTATATGGAGGGAGGTGCATAGGTTTATGATGATTAGCAATAGGACTTTTTCACACATTTGGGATAGAATATCCTTCTATATCAATTTCAAGGGAAAGTCAAAGATCCAAAACAATATGGTTAGAGCTATTGCAATTATCACTTTATGGTGCCTATGGAAAAGAAAGAACAAATTAGTATATGAAAATGTACTAATTGGTAAGGAACATCTCCTCCAACAGATTAAGGAAATGGTCTCCCAGGTTTTTTCATCCAAACCTCTTTTCTCAGAGGGACTGGATGATCAATACTGGATCCAAAATGGATTGGCAAGCTTCTTTTTACCGGTTAAAAGGAAGAGGGTCAATCTAGTCCACTGGGAGAGACCTCTAATTGGCTTTAAAATAAACACTAATGCCTCTTTTATAAGTCAGAACTGTGTAGGCCTAGGTGCTATAGTTAGAGATAATTGTGGTAATTTCATACAAGCACACTGTAAAGTGTCCTATGCTGAATCCCCACTACAAGCTGAGCTCCAGGCTTTGGCTTTTGGTCATCAGATAGGGCTGAGTCTCAATACTCTTTTCTGTCTAGAAACGGATTGTAAGCTTGCTGTTTTAGGGATATCTGATCCTACAAAGATAGTCTGGCACTGTTACTCTATAGCATCTGAACTGAAAGAACTGGAATGCCAAGTCCTTTGGACTTGTAGACAATGTAATTGTGTAGCAGATGCTTTGGCTAGAATAGCTATCAATGATAATGCCTCTAAGCAATTTCTTTGGTCTGAATTGCCTCTAAAGCTTAGAGGAATTATATTGATGGATAAGAAATATATCCCTGCACTTAGAATTCTCTAGAACTCTTTACTGGTTTCCTCTTTTTTTGCAGGTCAGGTACAAACTGGAAACCCAACTTTATCAGGAAACACGCCCAAGCTCCCATGGCGGTTCTTCAAGGACTTCCAATTCCATGGTGCCATTTCAAACTGGTTACTTGGAAGCAGCACACTCAACTGTTTTTATTTTGGAACTGGGCATAGCTCTCTGCTACTCCATTTCGTACTATGCTTAGATTGATCTCTCTTTAAATCCTCCGAGCCGATTTTTAAGAGTGAGGTGGCTACTGAATGTTTCAGTCGGGGATGTAGGTGATACGAATATGGTATCAAATATCGTAAAATAATTAGTTAGATTTTTCCCTTACCAAGCTTTAGAGTTTTTCCTAAAATGGTGTTTTAATCTTAGTAAGATTATATTTATTTTCCTTATAGTTGTAGGAGTTGATTATTATTTTCTTAGATTATTGGTAGGATTAGGAATTTTATTAGGGTTATAAATATTGCTCTTCTCATTGTAATAGACAGACTTTGAGACTTTGATAAATAAAATTACGTTGATTGTTGAACGGTGGTTCGTCATCAGATTGAAGCTTTGGACTGTGTGTTCAATTCTAAGACTCGGTTGCAGTCGCCCCAGGGACGGTGGTTCTTGGTTCTCCAGGTAATTATTTGACGGTTGTTAGGTAATTATCATATCCCAGGTAATTATTTGACGACTGTTGAATAATTATCATATCAAGTTCGTGTTTCTTTTGCAAGTCCGCTGAAACCAAGTGAGTTACGTGGAATATTCACATCAAATTGGTATCAGAGCCCAGTTTTTATGAATTCTCATTCATAAATGGTCATGATTGAAGACAATGGTACTAGTGCACACTTAGCCCAATTGGTGGAGTTGATGAAACAAGAGAGGTTGGAAATTCCAAAATTCGGAGGAGCCATTACATATCCAAGTACTTATTTGGAATGGATTAAGCGTGCTGAGAGAATTTTTGATTTCAAAGAATATGATGAAAGAAAAAAATTCAAGAAAGCAGTTGTAAAGCTTACTGGGATTGCATGGTTATGGTATGATACCTTAAAATATAGACGAAAACGTGAGGGAAAATCAAAAATCGATTCATGGACTAAGTTGAAGAAACATCTTGATAGAAGATTTTTACCTTGTACCATGAAGAATAAGTTGAATCAAGATATACCAAAATCATCGGTGGCAGGTGAAGAGGAAAAACAAGAAAAACTATTCCATGGCCGTTGTCATATCCAAGAGAAGGTTTGCAATATCGTAGTGGACGGTGGAAGTTGTTCAAATATGGTTTCCAGCATAGTGATAGAGAAATTGAAGATACATATTCAAGACCATCCAGAACCTTACCGACTACGATGGCTTAGTGATGGTGATGAAGTAATAGTTACTCATCAAGCTTGGATTGCATTTGCGATGGGTGGTTATAAGGATGAAATTTTGTGTGATGTTGTACCTATTGGTGTGTGTCATCTTTTTCTAGGACGTCCATGGCAACTTACTCGTGAAGTTCTACACTATGAGAGGTCCAATGAATACGTGATTACAAAAGGGAACAAAAGATTTAAGCTTATTCCTTTGTCACATCCTGAAGTAATTATCACAAAACACACTGCTCAAAAACAATCTTTATTAGTCAGTGAGGAAGCAGTTGGCAAAGAGCTTGATAGTGTAGATACTGTTTATGTTTCTAATATTAACACAGTTGGAAATCCAGAAGGGGAAAGTGAGCTTGGTTTTATGGTGAAATCATCGTTGGAGGAGTATAATGATGTCTTTTCCAAAAAACTGTCTGCACCTTTGCAGGACCAATTTCCTAATGATGTTGATGATGTTGTTTATGTTAGCAATGACAATCAAAGAAGTTCTTCGATAATTGATGATATGGATTGCGATGAACGACAAGTACTTGACCCTGATGCTAGTCATGATGATGATGTTGTTGATAATGATGGAGATGAAAATATCAACGATGATGATGATGTTGAGATCTACCTTGACCTTTCAGTCTTTAATGTTCATGGTGATAGTATTAAAGAAGAGCATCTTGAAGGAAGTCGTGAAGTATCAATATTTAATATTGGTATAGAGGATGAAGTTAAAGAGAGAGAATTAGTTCATCCCACGGTTGTTCGTATTCAATATGAAGGTGCTAAGAAAGAGATTGTTCCTTTAAGAGATAAAGATGAACCTCAGAAAATGCATATTCTCTTTGGTAAAGGATCATTAAGAGGCAGAATCCGAGGCAGAATTCATTCAAATCCAGGAAGAACAATACAAGCTGAAATTGGTATAAACAAGTACGTGGCATTTTCAATCTATGGAAGTCATTTACTTATACTGCTTGGCGATGGAGAATTTCAAGAATTGAGGAAAATTCTTTCCGAAGAAGGGGAGTATGATACGAATATGGTATCAAATATCATAAAATAATTAGTTAGATTTTTCCCTTACCAAGCTTTAGAGTTTTTCCTAAAATGGTGTTTTAATCTTAGTAAGATTATATTTATTTTCCTTATAGTTGTAGGAGTTGATTATTATTTTCTTAGATTATTGGTAGGATTAGGAATTTTATTAGGGTTATAAATATTGCTCTTCTCATTGTAATAGACAGACTTTGAGACTTTGATAAATAAAATTACGTTGATTGTTGAACGGTGGTTCGTCATCAGATTGAAGCTTTGGACTGTGTGTTCAATTCTAAGACTCGGTTGCAGTCGCCCCAGGGACGGTGGTTCTTGGTTCTCCAGGTAATTATTTGACGGTTGTTAGGTAATTATCATATCCCAGGTAATTATTTGACGACTGTTGAATAATTATCATATCAAGTTCGTGTTTCTTTTGCAAGTCCGCTGAAACCAAGTGAGTTATGTGGAATATTCACATCAGTAGGTACACCATAAGTCCGCTGAAACCAAGTGAGTTATGTGGAATATTCACATCAGTAGGTACACCATGGGTAGGTGTATCAGGGGAATGAATCGTTCTTTAGAGCCTCTCTCGCTATCGGTTTCAAGGATTAAAAGAAATTTCTCTATCCTTTCAGCATTTTTTTCATCTTCTTTTATCATTGTAAACTCTAAAGACTCATATTTTTTCACTTTCTAAGAAAAGGTTTGAGGAGCCTAATATATCCCTCCCACCATTGGTGGCTTAATTTAAAAAAAATAATAGGTATGGTGGATCAAATTTCTTTTTATTTCTTCCATTCACAAACTCTCATCATATAATTTGCGTGCAATATAGAACGAGACAGTGATATGTTGAGCAATTCAATTCACTTCACTTCAGACTATATACTCGGATACTCCATGCAATTGCACCCTGTAAAATAGTGAAAAGATACGTTGAGTTGGGTGGCACATTACAAATTTAGACTACCGAAACCTGTAATATATATGTACATCAAATTTAGACTACCAATAGCCGGTACATAAATATTTACAGTATAACCTTTTGGAAGTAAATTAAATGTGGGGCAATAATGTAAATTAAAATATATTTGTACTTAGAGGGTGCTTGGTTGAAATAGAGGAATTGGAATGGGAATGATAATAGGGTATAATTATTATATGGGTAATGATTATAATGTTGTTGTTTGGTTTGCACAGTGGAATGGATATATAGAGTAAACTAAAATGTCGGAGTGGTTAAATATAGTAAACAACTAGGTATTGAAACTCGTAGTTGTCAATTTTGGGGAGTTTGGATGATTTGCCAGTTTTGGGTAATGAAGGTGGACTCCATATAATCATAAGATACAACCAAACACCCCCTTAGAATTTTTATACATGTACATCGACTCTCCCATCTTAATTTAAACAATTTTTAACATATATCACCTCCTACTACTTGCGTGGAAGAACCCTACCCTCCGGCACCCGAGGTGGTTATCTAGAAATTATTTTAGTAGGACTTGTTCTAGTCAATACTGTAGGACTTTTTACACTTATTTTGTTGGTTATCTTGCGGTCCTACTTCTGATATTACTTTATAATATTTGTATTAAAAACTATACTATTTGATATTGATAATCCTATGGATAGTCAAGAATTTCACTTGTAATACTTCATAATCAGAAATAGAATCTTTTATTTCACCTGAAAAATACACAATTCTTTTGTACGTTACATACCTTTTTTTGAAACATACATAACCTCGGAAAACCTCAATAATTGAATCTGGCCATGGCCACCGGAGCAGAGATGTAGACCAGTAGCTCGCCGAAAAACAGCTTGAAGACTAGCAACAACAAAGTCTGCCCTGGAAATTTCAAAGACACACAATTCAAAGGATTCCTAGCCGAATCGCCGAAATATCAACACAAATAGGAGGTTTTGTTCTATATATAAATGTTAAAATTATAAAATTTGCACACAAATTGTACGATAATTAAATTTGTGACTAAAGGAAGATATAGAAAGAAATTTAACATTTAAACCTACCTTTTAATAGTTATCAAATGAGAGAATTGGTGGAAAATAAAAAGGACGATAAAGAGGATTTACATGCGAATATTAGAGGATAGGTGGCTATAGACAAAATGAAATTCTCATACAACCGCCGCCACCACCACCTTCTTATGGGTTTGCGAAGAGCATCTTCACCTATGAAGAATTGGCTAGGGCAACTGATGGCTACTCTGAGGCTAACCTTGTTGGACAGGGTGGCTTTGGGTATGTGCATAGAGGATTCCTTCCAAAGGAAGGGACAAAGGTTGCTATTAAGCAACTCAAGGCTGGAAGTGGGCATGGTGAGCGTGAGTTCCAAGCTGAGGTTGAGATCATTAGTCACGTGCACCAAAACATCTTGTTACATTGGTTGGTTATTGCATCACCGGTCTTCAGAGGCTCCTTGTTTACGAATTTGTTCATAGTAACATCTTGGAGTTTCATTTGCATGGCAAGGGAAGGCCTCCACTGGATTGGTACATTAGAATGAAAATTGCTCTAGGTTCTTCCAAAGAATTGGCAATCTGCATGAGGATTGCAATCCAAAGATCATTCATCGGGATATCAAGGCTGCTAATATTATTAGAAAATGATATTTTACACATATCTAACTATATATAAGAAGACGGTTTTTTAACTAAACTAACCTCACATGCTGACATGTGGCAGGACACATCATGAGCCACCTCAACTCCACCTCATTATCTAGCCCTTCCCATTAATTCACACACTGATTATATTTATAAAAGTTTATTCTATTTTTCTTAACTCCCCACCCTCTTCAATTCCATATTCATTAATTAATTATTTGCTTCAATGCATTAATCATCCATTCATTCTTTTTTTCTTTAATTTCTTAATTAATTATTGAACTTTATTTTGTTTGTGTGGCCTTCCAATTTCTAAACCGGAAACACCTTATCATCTTCCTCTTATTCTTTAATTAATCCATTGATTTCATTATTCAATTGATTCCTTTTTTTCATTTAATGCATTCATGCTACTAATCTTCTCAACAACTCTTCATCTTCATGTAATTTATCTATATATATATAGTGGTCATTTCATGTTATTTTGATCTTTCATCATTACAATATATTTTGGTTAGAAGCATATAGCTGACAACTTTCTGTGAAGTTAGTGTTTTATTTTTTTATTTAATTTCCCTTTTTTTATAGTTTTGGAAAAGAATGTGTTGAATTTATTTTTCATTTGTGAAGACAAGGTTTTTTAACAAAACTAACCTCACATGCTGACATGTGGCAGGACACATCATGAGCCACCTCAACTCCACCTCATTATCTAGCCCTTCCCATTAATTCACACACTAATTATATTTATAAAAGTTTATTCCATTTTTCTTAACTCCCCACCCTCTTCAATTCCATATTCATTAATTTATTATTTGCTTCAATGCATTAATCATACATTCATTCTTCTTTTCTTTAATTTCTTAATTAATTATTGAACTTTATTTTGTTTGTGTGGCCTTCCAATTTCTAAACCGGAAACACCTTATCATCTTCCTCTTATTCTTTAATTAATCCATTGATTTCATTATTCAATTGATTCCTTTTTTTCAGTTAATGCATTCATGCTACTAATCTTCTCAACAACTCTTCATCTTCATGTAGTTTATCTATATATAGTGGTCATTTCATGTTATTTTGATCTTTCATCATTACAATATATTTTGGTTAGAAGCATATAGCTGACAACTTTCTGTGAAGTTAGTGTTTTATTTTTAAATTTAATTTCCCTTTTTATAGTTTTGGAAAAGAATGTGTTGAATTTATTTTTCATTTGTTACTGAATTTGATGAAACATTTTTATTTTTATTTGTACAGGAGCACAACCCCGTATTTACACAGATTCTAGATTGTGGGACTACATGGTACGTGCATGTGATAATTCACTATCTAAGGTATTTTAACTATATCTCATGTTATCATGGATTTTTGATGATTATTATAAGCGTTATTATTTGTAAAATTGTGGAGAGCGTTGGATAATGTGTGATTGGGGTTTGCAAAGGTAATTTCAAATTTCTTCTATAGTATTTTTCATTCAATATTTACTATTCACTAATATTTTTTTAAAATTTTCAGGTCATACCACTCGAATATGGAAATGAGATATCAGTCTGGTGTACAATTGAATATGACAATCACCCCATAAATCATAATTTTGGATGCATATGAAATAGAGTTCTAAGTCATGCACAAACATATACAAGACTTTTGTATTTACTTCCTTTAGTTTGTTTTGATCATGTATTTACTTAATTTTGTCAGAATTTTTTTTTAAAAAAAATAATTGGGTAATAATCCAAATGGACCTCCAATAAAATCCCATTATTCACATACCTTAGTTTTCTACTATAATTATTTATTTCAGATTTCTAATCTTACGCAACTCCTTCTCTTCCTCTACCTTAATTAAATTTTCCTCAATTTAATTTCATAGATTACTCTTCTTCTTTTCCAATGGAGTTTCTTTCATTCAATGCCTTTAATTTTCTGACCAAGTTTTGTACTATTGAGATTCTTTCTGAAGCTCTTCAACTCCTCATCAGTTTCATATTTAATTCCCTATTTATTTCAAACCACCAATCGTCCATTGTTTCTTCTTCTTCTTCAATTTCTCTAACATCCATCAGTTTCAAATTTAATCCCCTCTTAATTTCACCTCCATTTGATCCATCGTTTATTCTTCTTCTTCTTCTTCAATCTCCTTAACAGCCTATAAATTAGGCTTAAAACTACTTAATTTCCATCTAAAAAATTTATGGCGGTGGCGGAGTGGATGTGTTTAGCCTCGACGTCTTTGCAAATCACGAGTTCGGCGATCTCGCAAGGCAATTTGATGGCGGATATTGGCGTCCATTTAACGGAGCAAGTTGATTGTAGTTGTATTTCCATGTAAACCAGGTTCATGATTGTATACAAAACTGATCTCTTTATAGTTGTATTTTATACAGTTAGTTTTTCCGGTTTAGTTTGCAAAATATAGTCTTATAACTATTCAGTTTATTCAGTTCCATCGAGTTTCACTTCAATTTACTTAGCAAAATTTGAATTTATATAGTAGAACAGTGCCTTAGCGACATCATTGACTGTGAATGCATTTTTGCTCACCATGTTATGTGTTATGCATATGATAAAACTAAAGTAATCAGCGTGACTGAATTCATCTAAATTTAATTAAATTTTAATTAAAGTGAATTGAACTTAATTGAACATAAATAATCCACCTATATAAGGTTGAAAGAACAGGGTCTTATATCTATCTTAAAAAAATTAAATAAAAGATGTTTAAATCTACTATTAAAAAACAAGACCACCTAATAACGTCTAAAGAGTTTTAGCTTCTAAACCGAAACCAAATCTTTGTCTTATACAATTTATCTTCCATCCCGTTAACTCTCCGTCAAATTCTTTTTTGCAATTTCAATCTAAACATATAAAATATTAGACCTATTGTATAACCATAATTACACTAATAATAATTTTGCCGTTATGGCCTTTCTTCATATTAATTACTTCAATTTAACTAATATGAATAAATGAATTGTACAACTCCAAAATCATTCTTGCATTGCTATAATTTACTCAACATAGTATTGGACATTTACAATTTATAGTTTATGCAATAAGATATTAAATAAACAATTGCTACAATATCAAATATAAGAATATTATATACTATTTTTTTATATTTAGTGCATGATTACAGAAACAAATAGAAGAGTTACAAAGAATGATCATAACACTTTTTCAAAAAAAAATTGTTTAAAATTTGTATGCTAATTATATTCTTTTTAAAATAAGTCTATTATTATTTTATCGAAACAATTATACATTTTACATTTTAAATTGTAATTTGGCCATAATAATACACTTAAAATTTAAAAACTAACAATTGGACAAAGGTCGCACCTTGTGCGACCTGTCAACGCTAGTACTTATATATTGATGGTCTTTCGAACTATTGTACTATTTACAAATATACTTATATATCGACATTTATTTCACATAACCTTTGAAGACAATAATCATTGTAAATCTCTCTAAAGATTAATTTAGAATATAAATTTTAATCAAAAATACGTACCAAAAATAGATAATAATTAATTCATTAAAACATAAACAATTTGGTAATAAAAAAGTATCTTCGGCAAAAAAAGTTATTCCAACCAGTTCTTCACCAAACACTCATAATTAGCAGTTTGGTGGTCAAATCAGCTAATAGTGTTCAAATTAGCAGTTTTGAGCTCAAAAATTTATTCACCAAACACCCACATACTTATTGGCAGCATCAACATCAACGTTGTTGTACCCGACAGCCATGTTACTGAAAGCTTTTCCACCAACCTTGCTTAGAACAGAAAACAACGTTTTTCCCCAATCCTCGGTCAGCTATACAATCCCATTTCAATTAAGAACAACAAAAATCAATCAAAGTTAAACCAATCAATTAAGAATAATAACCTGGCCAATCACTCCATCGCACTTATATACTGAAAAAATGTTACCACCGCCCAAATCAATGGGGACCATAGATTCAACACAACAGTTCAGATTTGCCCAATGAAAAAAAAAAAAAGTAAAGAAAAATAAAACAATAAAAAACGACGACCATCTAATTCACGGTAGAAACGGGGATTCTCTCTTTTAAGATTAAGTGGATCTACACGACATTTAAAACAACCTCATTTTGTTTTTACATTTTTTAATTCAACTATACAAACAAATACTATTAATTTTCTTCTATAACGGAAGAGCATCAGTTACAATTGGCGGGAGGACCCGGCCTCCTTTCTCTGAGGCACTACCAAATACTTCCTAGAAAACAATAGCGGCAAAACCAACAACGGATTGGACAGATCACCCAGCACTTTCCTGCTTCTGGTTGCAGCAATGGCGGCATCTTCAGAAGCCATAACAACAAATGCCTTCCGCTTATACTCAGAGCTCTTCCTCATCACGACATCCTCAACCACCCCAAACGAACCAAATATATCCCTCAATTTCCCTGCACTGTAATCACCGCCTTCCTTTTCCCAGCCAACTTTGAGCGTCCTCTCCTCCGACGATGCCTTCCGATCAAGCATCGCATAAATTCTCGCAATCTCCTCTTTCATCTGCCCGGCGATTTTCTCCTCCTCTTCAGGATCGTACACAAACGTGGATCGCTGGGACGTGATTTTCCGCCTCTTGGAGCCTTTGAATAATTCGCGTTGATTCTTCTGGTTTCTCTCGAGCAAATCGTCGATCACCTTCCGTGCCTTTTCAGCCTCGAATAATTCTCGTTGGATCTTCTCGTATCTGACGCGGAGCAAATCGTCGAACACCTTCCGGGCTTTTCCATCTCTGAGGATCTCGTAAGATGTTCTGAGATTTTGGAACTCCTGGTGGGCATTCGGGTCATCGGGTCTCTTATCTGGATGCAATTCCAGGGCCTTTGATCGGTAGGCTTTTGAAATTTCTTTGTCGGTGAGTTTTGCCCCCTTTTCCCCCGACGGTAAACCCAGTACCAGATAATGATCAGTTTCGATAACGGTGTCCATATCTTCTCCAAAAGACTGATGATGATCCGAGGAACCCCTTGTACTATGTGACTGTGTGTGTAGGATTTGGATTGCCCTTTGATGATGGAAGAGCGTGGTCCTTCCTTTCGCGGCTTGGCGGTGACTTAACAATTTTCTCTGGAATTTTATGGGTTGACCCGGGTCAGCGGATAAAAATTCATTAAGGCTTTGAGATTTGGAATAGAAAGTTAATGGTCTATCATACAGTATATTAATTTTTAATCTTCAAAAGCAAGTCTGTCAATTGTAAAATCCATGGTTACAATGAACGAAGCAAATTTCTGTTAAAATTTGAGCTTTTCATCGATGAGAAGCATCCGCAATCATTTGAGGGAAAACGAAAAAATGTAAACATAAAGGTTAAAAGCATGATAGTTCAAAATTGCTGCAAAGGTTGGAGAAGGCTTTCAGAAGCCATATATTGATCTCTGATAACTATCTGCAAAAAAGGGTGAGTAGGATATGTACACCAGTGTTTTAATAAGAGAATTATATTTACACGAAAATCTAGAGCTTCGGTTCTTTTCTAATCAGATATTGTTCAGTTAGTAATCTGAGGTGTAGGATGAAACTACACATGTATTTCAGGGCGCTAAAGTCTCTACTATGTCATTCTCAAACTACACTTCTTTCTGATAAGCTTGCCTCGCATCTCAACAGCGTCACAGTATTCTGTTAGCTTCAATCAGAGAAACCTTATCCTGCATTCAAAAGACACAAGAATGAGAGAGTGATGAAGAAACAGCAGTCTGTACTAAGAGAAAAAAAAAGGCCATCCCTCTATGTAAAAGTGAATAACCACAGAGATTTCACCCCCAGAGGAAAACAATATAAAAGAGATTTACTAGCTTATTGACCTGTAGACAAGAATCTGTTTGCAATTAACTTATTATATCGTTAACCTCTTTGCCATTCCAGACTCTTTAATTCAAAATACCCCTACATCTATCATCTATGGTACAAAAGTTGTGCCAGAACCTCAACGCTCTTAAATATAATTCATACTGACAGCAATGGAATCTTAAACTAGCAAGCATCTGATACATTTTTTTCAGAAATCAAATAATACTATGAAGTCTCACCAACCACGGACACACAAACTACTAAAAAATACGAACAACATTGGCGTTAACGTTTAGATTTTATAATAGTTACTATCCACATTTCTTTTAGTCTTTTATGTTCCCAGTCCCATTTTAAGTTGTACTATAATTTAGAATGCAGACTGAAATACCTCATTTGGAGTTATTGGGCCACTGATTTCTGCAGGAAACCAGTGCATAAGAACTCCCAGATGCATCACAGCAGGTGTTAGTTTGAATACGACAGGAGTTGTGACCTGGAGAATATTTATCACAGTAAAGACGTGATTCAAAAATGTATAATAAAGGATATGGTAAGGTGTGCAAGTATAAAAGATAAAACTCACAAGACTAAAAGCAGTTGTTCCCAGAAGAAGGAGATACATCTTCCCCTGTATGAATAAATAATCTTAGGTTAAAGAGAACAAGGGATGTACATTTAAAGTTCCAGAGAAAACACATTTACAGTAGATATTAAATCACCAAAAGACAGCTAACCTTATGATTCACTACTACCTTCATCTAATGCGAACTTATAGTAAGATCAAGACTGAAATCGATTTGATTATAAGAAATTTCACATAACTTTTAGTATAAGGAAGTTTATGATCTTTATAATTAGTTGGAATAATGCAGCATGTTATTTGAAATCATATTCTAAGGTATCCATGTTACAAGGGAAGCCTCCCCATATCTCAACAACAATGATACACTCACAGCACCCTAAACTTTTGAAATATAACAGGAAGTCCAGTTTTGATATAATAAAGCAAACATTACCTAAGGGCTAAGAATATAGTCAATAAAGGAATAATGAGACTGGTAACGTAAAGGAGAAAGAAACAGACATTACCCCAATAAGATCTAGATTCGATGCACGACTTAATAATACGAAGGCAAACTCTCCAATCTGTGCCAACAACAAACCAACCTACATAGAGTATGTATAAACACAAATCATAATGATACCAATATCATGCTTCCATAAAAATAATAATTTAGAAGGCGACTTACAATAAATGATGTCCGGACATTATAACCAAATATCCTTGTCACTGTAGCTGCAACTGTAGTTTTAACAACGATGACCAGTATAACAGAGGCAAATAGTATGTCCACGTGAGTCCAAAGGAACTGCACATGAATGAGCATTCCAATGCTTGAAAGAAATAAAGCAGCAAAGAGATTCCGAATCGGTTCAACCTGCAAATTAAGATAAAAAAATAAACCCCGGCCATGTACTTATTATCAATATAAAATGCCACATTATTTTAATTTTTGGCGTTAGCATGAAGTGGTGGTGATAATAGCCTCTAACATAAGAATAATTTACACGTGCATTAGAGCAATGTACATGGCTCAGGCCAAGATAGCACCAAAGAAGAGCATGCAAAGGTAAAATGATGAACATAAAGACAGGAGAAGCTTACGTCAAGCAAGAGAAGATGAATGAATAAGAGGAAAATATCAAAATATTTTTGTAATAACCTGATCCAAGGTGTGCTGTGCAAAATCAGTGGTGGATATCATCACACCAGCCATGAAGGAACCCAACTCAAGACTGAGCCCCAATTTATCACTGCACTGAAAATAAAATATCAAGATTAATAAAAGATAAAAGCACAATAAATGCAATAGTCTATAATATACATCCACGACCTAAAAATGAGAGTTTTTTTTATAATATTTTTTTTTGGCAGACAGAAGTGAAAAATGAATAGAAGCAAGTCCAGTTCATGTTTTATGCTTGCCATTCTTGTATGTTATATTATTTCCTGCAATGCCCATGGTACAGTAGAAAACAATAGTACCAAAAATATCCAAATTGATGACTACAAAGGACTCGATAGCCAAAAACTCAGTAAATAGTTAGTCTCTAAAAATAGAAAATCAAAAACATTGTCAATAGATTAGGGAATAATTTGTAGGCCTTCATCAAGCTAAAATAGCAACTAGCTCTCATCACGTTTCTGTAATACTTTGTTTACCCTCAGGTTGACAAATTTAGGCAAAAACAATTAGCTGCCTTTGTAACTTAACATTTGAAACAGTGCTATCAGTTAAACAAATAAAAGCAAAACAATTAAAATGTTTACTATGTGATGTTTAATCAGTCTTTTACATAAGACAAATAGTTTTTGATATCCAAAGACAGCTGAAAAGCATATTTTGATTTTTGATTCACATGTGCAAATCAAGAATGCTCAAGTTATATCAGATTTTCTTTTTTACCAAAAAACACTTACCCAGGCGGACAATAAGCAGAAAGCCACTGCAGCGAGCTGGTATAATTCATTCGTCTAAAGAATCAAAAGACAAATAGAGTATTAGACAAAGCCATCTTTAGAACTTCATAAATCATGAGATGTTCCACGCTGGTAAGCACAAAGACATCAGCCTAGACAAACTGAATACTAGAAAATGGTAACTTTTTTAACCTACTAAAGTCACACTACATGTTACTCTGTTACAGGTTCTTACCCACTAATTTAAAATTAAAAAAATTGCCATCACATATACTCTTCAAAAGACCCACTTTCTTTTCAGTATATATTCTGAATAAAACTTCACTTGCTCCTATCTAATTTCAAACAACTTACATTGACTTCTCTTACTTTATTACACTTTCTTAAATTCCATGCCAGTTAAAATAAGAACTTTCCTGATTGATCTGCACTTCTATTACCTGACTTGACAATTTAAAACCCCCGCTTTTTATTCTCTCTTACTTCTTCACTCAATAAGATTACTTTGTATTTCATTTCCTTCTCTCCTACTTTTCATACACATATTCATTCGTTTTCTCATTTCAAGTGCCTTAAGAAAGTGTGCAGGATATCGAGAGATAGAGTGCTTTAGAGCTAAGACTACACTTTGTACTGAAATACACAAAAGAGGAAAAAAACACCAACTCACAGACTAATAATTATCTTACTTGAGATGATATATGAATCATAAGCTTTAGAAAGCGCGGAATAAATGCCCAAGTCAATAGTGATGCAGAAGCAAGAAACAAACACAGCGTCAGCAGCCTGAGATAGAGAGGAACTATAGTAAGTCTAACAAGTGTCATCTGAGGTATGCTTCCACAAAGTGGATGTGGGACAAGGGCCTTTCACACACTTACAGCTTTCCCATAGACATCATTCCTTGGAGAATACCACTGTTACCTCCTAGAACAGGGAGCAATGCAAACAACAAACCAACAGCACAATCCTGATGAAAGGAAAAAGAGAGGAAACATGAAGGCTGATTGAGTATTATCTCATTAAGAGCTGTATCTTGTCAGTCAGTCAATTACTACTTGTCTAAAATCAAAGGTAAATCACTTTAACAAATTACCTGGAAAATAAGTGTCCCAATCGTCACTTGACCATGCAGGACATTACTAATATTTTGCTCAGCCAAAAACTTTATTACCTGTCAAATCATGTTAATATTAGAAATAAAGACACCATTTAAATATAGATGCAACAAATAAGATAATTTAAAAAGGAGACATAATTTATAGAATCACAATAACAACCTACCAGTGCAGTAGATGACATTGAAAGAAAGCAACCCACAAATATGCCTTCTGACAACTTAGCTCCACAAAACTGCAGATAGCATTTTAAAACGTATACTTTTAAATTAATGCATTACATAAACAGTATCAGGCAAATTTTCAAAATAATGCCAAAGAAATACCACTGCAATGACTCCACACAAAAACATAAGTACAACGATTTGAAGCAGCCCTCCAGCAATAGCAACAGGACCCACAGCCTTAAGCTGCACATAAAAGTTAGCAAGCAACTTTAGACAGAGAATAATAAGGATGAATGCATGTTTTAAAAGGCAATTCTAGGAAACTTGAAAAGCAAAAATATGAAATAAGGGAGTAAAGAAAGAAAGAAAAAAGAGCTGCACCTTTGCCAAAGAAAATTCCAGACCTAAAGCAAACAGAAGAAAGACAACGCCAAACTGAGCAACAGTCTCAACCTGTAATGTGGAAGGACAGGTAAGTGCTAATTTGAGTAGACCAAGAAGTAGTAAAAACAACACATCAGGTATGAGGAAAGAGCTAAAAGATTTTATGTTCATATGGGTTGTTTTAAAGTACTGGTAAGCTTGCCTACATATGAGGATATCTTAATGCCATGATATTCACCAATAGTTACAACCTCGTAACATATTAGCCACAAAAAAATACGAATCCATTAGCAACAATATTTCCACCATTGCATAACTTTAAAAAAAAAAAAAAATCGAACTCTTTTTGTCTGCAGTTGATTTTCATCTTCAAACTACATGACATGTGTTTTATTATCACAGTGAGATGGTCCCCTTTTATAGATATCAAAGCAATCAAATTGGCCTAATAGAACAAGTTAGCCTATGTCAATAGTTCAATCACCAATGTTCGGAACACTAGGCTGACAACAGTTTCCCCTCATAAGCAATACATGAATTTCCAAAGTATCATGCCACAGGGGACACTAAAACATATTTAAAACCCAACAATACTACATAATAAATGGAAACTAGCACAGCATCAAGTTTATTTAGTCTGGTTTAATAATGGCACTATTTACCTGGACCATTTCACTGATAAATTTCAGCCCCCCTGGCCCAATAACTGAACCAGCAAGAAGGTAACCAACAATAACCTACAACAATAAACAAGCAGAGAAATGCAATTTAAACTTTAGAAAAAATCACCAAGCCAAATGCGAAGCCATTAAGGAGAAAAAAATCTACGACATAAACACAATTATTGTTTACTACAAAGACATACCGGCTGTCCCAAACATGAAAAGATGATTCCACCAATGGCAGCAGAGACTATAACAACCACCAAATCAGAAATAAGCCTGAAATTTCACAAAACAGCTCTGTCACAAAATTAAGTCTGCAGGCCCTCAATCATGTTACTAATCAGGAAATTTTTGCGGGTAAAAGGAGCTGACCTTAGATCTACTTGAAGTACTGGATACTTAGACTTCTTATTTGACATGACAAACACATTATCCTGAAAATGAACCATGGCATTTCAATAATATAGCACTGTAAAAGTAGCAGCTCCTTTTTAGTGGGCCTTGAAATCACCTTTTTGTCTATCAAGGTCGTTGTATCCTCAGAACCATCATTATCAATATTGAATACATCTTGAATTTGGAAAGATTTAGTGGAACTGACATAGGAAATTTGGAGAGAATGAAAATGTTAGAAGAGAGTCTGGAAAGTTAAGAGCTTTGAAGAAAGAAGCTTCATTGTAACAAAATCACAGAAAGAAAGAATCCTCTTACTTTGCCTCCTGAGTTTTATTTTTATCATGGGTAATTTTAACAACTTCCTCCACAGTTGCCTGCAAAGCAGGAAACATGCTCAGCAATCATAATTCACAATCCCATAAATTTAGTTGAAAATGAAAATTGCATTTAAATCCATGCCAGAGCTAGAAAAAAAAAACTACAAAGCTAAAAATTCTTAGCAAATGTGAATTCCTGGCGATGGGATCATTTTATAAAGACCTAGTTTAATAAAAGAAAAGTATCTTCCATTGTTGAATTCACCCACTCAAAATTGAGGGACAGAGAAGCAGGCACTTCAAACCATATAAAGTTTATAAACAAACACTAAATTCACAAAAGCTCAACAAAACCTCAGTGTATAAAGGCAAACCTACTTTGTCATCAGCCACACTGCTATTAAAGCTGCTTCCATCAGAACCTAGTGAAATAAAACAGCAGTATAAGATTCCAAATATTTTGAAGCAACAGCAGATGCCAAATTTAGATTGCAATCATCAAAGTACAATCCTAACACCTAGAAAATGAGTTTCAGAAATTCATCAACAACGATAAACTTGCTTGAAAGCAACATATTGCCACATAAAGTTGATCCTGTCATCTTATACTTGATTATCGAAGTATATAATTGTCCAAGTATTCTAGCACTTATATTGATGTAACCGAAAATCATCTAGTTCAGATGCCACCATCATTACATAAACATAACCTAGCTGAAACTGAAAGCGCTATGCCATAAATATAAGTGAATTATTTATGTACTGCAACATCTATGATCATACAAAATATGGAAGCTATCAACTAAACAAATAAATAAATCCAGAACGGCAAAAGAAGCCCTAACCTTCAGGCTGATCGTTCTCAGAGAACTCCTTCTGAAGAACACGATCAAACATCGTCGCAATGCTACCGTCGCCGGTGTCCGGAGAAGACGAATTAACTAAATTTCCGTAAAATCTGTTCCTAATTTCTTGTTCCGACGTCGCCGCTACTGAGATTCTCACGCTACTGTAGATAATCAACCACAGAAGGAGAGAAATCCAGAACAATGCCGCCGTACGAACATTTGCAAAAACCCTCCCCATCGTGACCATAAAAGATATCTCTCAACGGAAAATTGGGGGTTTGGATATTGTTAAAGGTGTTAGATATTTAGCGGCGGGATGTTGAATTGTTGATCGTCGAGCTTCATTTAGAAGCAAACTGTTGACTCACGGGGCCTGGGAATTTAATATCTTGGGAGTACTATGGACGAGTTCTTGATTGTGTTGGCCACAGTCCACACTAATACGTAAAAGAATACAACTCCTTGGATATACGCTATCGCAATCTCTTCTAGTCAAAGCAGTGTTCGAAACAAAAACGGTCGTAATTTAATGAAGAAGCAATTTTTAGCATTTAATAAGATTTTTTTATTATAAAATGTTCAAAGCTATTTGTTAAAATTATTCATTTGACCCTTAAACGTTTAGAATGTGCCATTGTATTCTTCAATTTGCATCGATTTTTTAAAGCAATTTGCATCGGTGAAGACTTTTATTCCTATAATCCTAGAGTGTTTTCTTGCCGGCCAAAACGATTTGAAAAGAAAAATTCACCCAATGACAAATTTGGTGGTCAGTTTTGTCCCAATTGACTTGTATAGCGTGTGTTAACTATGGTTTAAATTTCAAAAATTTAGCTATTCCATTTTCAATTCTCTTACCACCGCTCCAATGCTGCAATTGTAAGTTCTCCTCTGTATGAATCAACATGTTTGATCGACCAAAATTCAATCAAAGTTACAAACTAGGGGTATATCAGCACTTTTCAAGAACTGAGAAATATATTAATATATACATAAGAACTCAGGGGTACATGGAAACTTTTTTCTAAAAATATATATAGAATCTTGAATCATGAATTTGATACAAGAAACAAAATTCTCCTTTTTCAGAAAAAAAAAATACAAAATTCTCCAGTTGCCATAAAAATCTCAGCCATTAAGATTGTCCAGAAATTTGGTGATGATGTACATGGTGGAGATTTTCATCCTTACTTATTGTCATGTGATTCATGATTGTTCTCTTTTTTCCAAATTACTCAAAATTAAAGTTATTGTAAAAATTCAAGTTATTTTTATCCACTACCTTGAGTCAAATAACATTTTTTAAATCAATTTTTTTTTTGTTATACGAAGTTTCTACATTTCGATGTCGATCAACTCAAAACCATTCCATGTGCAGCAATGGGAAAAGGTGCATACTAGTGGTCAATGCAAGTATCACACTCTACTATTTCTATGGCAATGAGGTAATGTAACAACAATACCGTGGTATCGTAATGAGTAGTGATAATACCAGTGCCTCAGATTGAATGTGATCTTCCGGTTTCTGAGTCACGTGAGGAGAGTACATAAAAGAAAAGGATCGGCCAGTACATTCACGTGGCTAGGACATGTTGCCAGTATGGGATGATAACGCATGATGATGAGAAATATGAGGCCATGACACGACATCTATAAATAGAGGCCACATTCATGCACTCCAGGTAAGTTCTTTAACTCTAGCATTCAGAGTTTCCTTTTTCTTTCACGAAATCTCATCATCACACCGGAGCTGCTATCCTCGAGTGGCTCTAAGGGTTTGTTTTGTAGGCTCGGACGAACAGGTCCACCTTTTCGAAGCTTAGGTGCCCGGGCAGTTCGAGGTCCTTGTCGACTAGTTAGCAAGTAGGCTCTACAAGCACAAACCCTCATTTATTTGAGCGGATCGCCCACATCAAGTAGTTTATTTTTATTTTCTCTTACATGAATCATGTCGTGATGAACATAATAAAATGAATATAAAGAAATTATTTTTTGTCTAAATTAAGTAAAATTTAAACCAAAGTCTAATGCGTGTAAATTTAGTGATTTTGTTTTGAAGAATGGAAACAATAACTTGTCTATCATTTGAATGTGGAAACGATTAAACAAACTCCAAACCATTTCTTATTTACCATATCAATAAAAAAATCAAAGTGGTGGTGGGGGAATGCCTTTGTAAACAAACTTAAATGTAGAGGGTGCAAAATGTGGAAACCTACTATAAAAACCTACATGTATGAAACCAAAATAAAACATTTATAAAAATTAGAAGGAGTTATGTAGTACTTCTAGTACTATGAATCTATGATCTACCTTTTGTATGCAATTTAATTATTCCCCAAATATACATATATATATATATATATTTCTTTTCCTCAATACTCATCGTAGGTTAATTAATAACGAAATCAGCATGCAATACTTATTTTAAAATATAATAAATTACCTAGTTAATAATTACAATGATTTTTTTGACAGAAATTACAATTACTAAATTATTAAAGTTTATTAAAAAGGAAAAAATCACTTTCCAATACAGTCGGAAAGCCGTGAAGGCACCACGTAAACATGATCGAACGGCGGGATGAGCGTGGTGGGACTAATGCGAGACGAGAAATCTGGAAGGGAGCGTGGTTGCCACAAGTTCACGCCTAGATAAAACTCCAAGTCCATTTCACACACCTTGAAACTTCACCAAACCATCACAGTAGTCAAGTTCCTGGCCTCTATTTCCCGCAAACTAACGAAAATCCACCCAATTCAATGGCTTCGATGGCTATGGCTCAAGCTGGATTCACCTTCGGCCGGCCTTCTCCATGCGTTTCGGTAAAACCAAGGCGGGTGGTGGTGGTGAGGGCTGAAGCCATCAACCCCGATATCAGGAAGACCGAGGATAAAGTGGTCGATGCCGTCGTCGTCACCGAACTCGCCAAGCCCCTCACTGCATACTGCAGGTTGGTCGATTTACATGCATTTTTACAGCAGTACTCTGCTTGTACCTCTTATCCCTGGCTCAATCTCATGTGTTATGGTTAATTGCATTTGAATTAGGTCATACTAGTTTCAATTCTGATAATTATTTAATAATTCCGGATAATTCAAAATTTTGATTGAGTTGAGGTGTTTTATAGCTACATATAGTTGAATAATTTATTCACTTGGATGATCTGCTGGAGCAGGTGTTGGCGGTCTAAGACATTCCCATTATGCGATGGGACCCATGTCAAGCACAACAAGGCTACTGGGGATAATGTTGGACCTTTGTTGCTGAAGAAGCAGTAATTATTTATGTTACTGATTTTCCATATTCGTGGATATTATCTTAAGGTTAATGAGAGTGTTGGATTCATTTTCGCATGTATTTGTATGTTCTTGGTGATGCATGATCAATAAGAACTGGTCGGTTTGTTATCCGGCCTTTTTTTTTTCCCCTTCATACGCTTTGGTGAAGAAAGAAATTATTAAACGTATACCTGTTTCCGGGCATGAATGTATCGAGCAGTAGTAGACTAGTAGTAATGTGCTTTGGCTAATTAAGATTTTAGAGTGACTTTCGATGGTAGACTTGAATATGATTCATTTTTTAACAGGTTTAGTTTGTTTTGCTTCTGATTCATGTGTGTGTTGATCCATGTCTCGTCTTTTATGTTAAAGTGAATTGCATATGCCTGAATCATTTGCATAATGACATTGATTCTCTGGAATGAATAAAATACTATTAGAGGTACTAGATAGTGCTTGGTTACATATAGAAATGGTCTTGTAGTGCTGAGTTACACCACTTTAGCACTCATGAGTATAATTATCTATTGGATCAATGCTGAAGATTCCCTATGTCTGGCAAACTTAGGAGTTTAACTATCATTCATTTTGTGTATGCATCAATATTTTATGCTGTTATTGCTATCTTCCATGCCTTTGTGCTTTGTGTGAAGATAGAAAGTGCTGCCTGCAACTTAAAAGCTTTTAACCAATCTCTGAAAGAAAAACTCCAAACTGCTTGGTCTTGTTTGCATAATAATACTGTTATAAACATGACTTTGAAAACTCTCTGTTCCTGTGGAATTTCATTAAATGTTGTAGCGGAGTTTGGATGTAGTAATGTACAACAGTACAAGTGCATAATTCATTAGTTGAATGAAATACTAGCATAAAAGATGTCTAGTGAAGTACACTTTGCCTTATGAAGGTTGATGAAAGTGTTATATAAAGCCTGATGGTTTAACATAGTTGTTATGGATAGATACAATATGTCTCGGCCATTTTGAGATCATTTTGAATGATCCATTTAGATTGTTTGATGAATTGTATTACTGTAGGGAGGAATTGAAGTCTGAAGGTATATCTATTGAGGGGGGTTTCCAGAACAGTGTATAAAACTGCCCTTTGAAAGAAATTAGAGTTTAAATTACACTCATGTGAATGAATCTTATAGTGAGCTGGCTTTGTGTGACATTCACACATAAGTTTTGTTTTGTCCCATTAAGTTTGTTTTATGATTCACTTTCATATATTTTTAGAACTTGATTGAACTCTAGATAAAACTGCAAATATAGTAATTTAACCATTTTAGCTAGATCCTTTTTCAAGACTCAAGAGTTGTTCATAAGCATATTAATGCTTGTTCATAGAAAAGCTGGATCCTGGACTATAATTTGGACTCATCCTTGGTTCCCAATGAACTCAACATTACATATAATCAACCATCAGTACTATAAGACAACACCTCCACATGCCTCTGTTTATGCCCACATATGTGCATTCATCGGTAGCTTTCTCCCCCTACAGCTGGGCGCAACAAACTAATTGTTCATATTTTTCTTTCCAATATTTCACTTTTAATTTTAATAATAATAATATGTTTGAGATGTTATTAGCATAAGGGATTGTTAACTCGCACTTATTAGTTACGGTTCAATTCAGTTCAGTTTTGAAAATTTTGGTTTGCTGAAATTTAGAATTGAGGTTGGTTGATGCGAGAAGTATATCAACCACGGAGGCTAATGACCGCGGCACCGTGTGCACGTTGCACAAGCATTCACAACTCGCATGTCGGACCGTCACCGGGGGTCTTTGTCGGTGGGCTTTTCATAGCACCAAATTCTGCTTAATTAACTCAATTTTACGCAATCAGAGGATGATTATTTTATTTTTCCTTTTGTGCCACCCACTAGAACTAGATTGTACACAAACATTGAATGGAACAAACATAAACAACGGACACCTCCACACCATTCTAAACCTTTCCCATAAGCACATCATTATACCCTCATTCTATGGCCTAATCTTCATCATCATAAACTATAATATGTCGTGAGCCCCCTTTTCTTCCCCATCCCACGAAACGAATCATCATGCTTTTCAGTCCCAAGAACAATCCCGATCATGGCAAACCCAGAACAATCGCAGAACAGTTATTAGGCCGCAAGATTCAAATCCACCCCTCCATTCCATGGCTCATCTTCTCCATCCTCTTCTTCCAGCTACTGCTCCTCCTCTTCTTCCGACCTCCTCATCTCTTCCACTCTGTTCACAACACCACCGCCGCCGCCGTGACAGAGACAACCTCTCTATCCTTGCCGATTGCAGAGGAAACGAGCTCGGAAATAGAGCCTCCACCACCACTACCGCTTCCGCCACCGCCACCGCCTCCACCGACGACAGTGAAGGAAAAGTCTACCCACTCACCTTCTCCGGTTAACAGTAACGTAACAGTGAGGCTGCGGGATTCCGATTGCCCTTATGGGAGAGTGTATGTGTACGATCTGCCGCCGGTTTTCAATTCTGATTTGGTGAAAAAGTGTGACGAATTGAACCCGTGGCACTCCAGCTGCGACGCGCTTTCAAACGGCGGTTTCGGGAAGTTGATCGACGGCGGGAGTTCTAATCCGGTGCCGGAGAGTCTCCGCCACGCGTGGCACTCGACGGACCAGTTTGCGCTGGAGGTCATCCATCACAACCGCATGATGAATTACAACTGCCGGAGCTCCGAGCCGGAATCCGCTACGGCGTTCTACATCCCGTTCTACGCTGGACTCGCGGTAGGGAAGTACTTGTGGTACAACTACACTGCGCGAGATCGCGATCGTGACTGTGAGATGATGTTGAACTGGGTAACCAATCAGAGCTCCTGGAGCAGATCTAACGGCTGGGATCATTTTCTCTCCATGGGCCGCATTACATGGGATTTCCGCCGGAAAGAGGGCTATCCATGGGGGTCCTTCTGTATTATGATGCCTGGGATGCGGAACGTGACCCGGTTGCTGATCGAGCGGCACCCGTGGGACTCGCTTGACGTCGGTGTACCCTACCCCACCGGATTCCACCCCAGCTCCGTCGCTGACGTCACCGCCTGGCAGGATTTTGTCCGCACGCGCCGGAGGAAGGTTCTGTACAGCTTCGCCGGCGGCACGCGCGGCCGCTTTAAAAACGATTTCCGGGGGCTTCTCCTGCAGCAGTGCTACAACAACTCGGATGTTTGCCGGGTTGTTGACTGCTCCGGGGAGAAATGCGCCGGCGGGACCACGACGATTCTGGAAACGTTCCTGGACTCGGATTTTTGCCTGCAGCCGAGGGGAGACAGCTTCACGCGCCGATCGACGTTTGACTGCATGGTGGCCGGGTCCATCCCGGTGTTCTTCTGGTGGCGGACGGCGTATTTGCAGTACGCGTGGTTTCTGCCGGAGGAACCAGAGAGCTACTCGGTTTTCATTCACCGGAAGGCGGTGCAGAACGACACCGTTTCGATCAGGGCGGTGCTTGAGAGCATCAGTAAAGAAAAAGTTACTGCGATGAGGGAAAAGGTGATTGAGTATATACCGAGACTGGTGTATTCGAAGACTAACGGCGGATTGGACGGCGTTAAGGACGCGTTTGATCTTGCGGTTGAAGGGGTTTTGAAGAGAGTTACAGAATCATCAGGCAGCTTCGATATCAAATCATATTGGTAATCAATAATTATGGAGCTTCAGGATGTTTTACACTGTACATTGATCGTAATTAAGGTTACAAATTACATGTATTATGGAGACGGTAGCAGTAGTTTACACGATATATCCACCAGGCATTAGATTGCTGAGATTAGTCAAATTAGGTCATGGAGTTTTTGTTATTTATTGTTTGATTCGTAATAATGATTGATGCAAAGCTGCTGAATGCATGTACTTGAAGGTATCTTCACGTTCTAAATGTAGTAGAAAACTAGAAATTTTTCACGTTCCAAGATTGATAATCTTGGAGATAGATAGCACACAAGCATGAAGAAAATAATCAAATGATACGTAATTAGGGTTATTCACGCTGAGTTTTTTTTTTTTCGTCCAAACTGACCCAAAATTACGGTCAAACTTAAATTTTGGCTCGGGATGGGATAGATTATGGGTTGGACATGGTAAGTACTCATTTGACCCGAAATTCTGAAAAGTCCTAATTAATTTTCTAGTCAACAAGAAATATCTACCACAGGGAAAATCGTACGACGGTAGAGAAGCCTGCTTGACCGGAGTTATGAGCTTGGGTTGAATCCGTTCATGCATTTGACAAATGAGGAGTCCATATCTACTTACTAATTGGGTACCCGGATCGACTCGAAGAGGAGGCTGGTGAAGAACAAGGCAGGGGACCATCACCGGAATCGATCAATACTTCGAGAAGACATTGTTTTAGTGCCGTCTACAACCATTACATAATGATGCAAGTCAATAACCCATGACTCATGAGAAAGTCTCTTGCAGGTAGAAGAAAATTTAAATAGCTTAATATGATTGATAATTTGTTATTAACATTAAATTGAAATTGTATGACATATAGTTAGATTAGTATACATTATTACGAGTATATAACAATATTTTCTCATAAAACAAGTCATGATTTTTTCGGCTAAACAGTGTCCATCAAGAATGACTTCTCAGGAGCTGCTTTGCATTCTACTGTTTGATAAAGATATGAGTTTTTCTATCAAAATTTATTGTAGAGAAACAAATTTGATTTACATTTATTTCAGAATCTTACAGTCTACTTCAAATAAATGATGACAAGCAACATCTATAGTGTAGTTTTTTAACACCAATGGTTCTTGCAAGTATGTTACATTAGGTATGATTCTCCTGAGCTTAATTAAAATTAGAATAAAAACAAAAATATTGAAAATTAGTGACAATAGAACCATATTAATTAAGTAAGTTTCATCAATTTAAAATATATTAAGTTGAATTAAAGTACATGTAAGCTCGGGATGTAAGATTAGGAGATCTAAGAGTATCCACAATGGTTTGAACATAAGGAGCACTTCTTAACTGCCACATAATCAATTTTGAGCAAAACTTAAGAATGGAACAACACTTAAGTGCTACTTCTTAAGTGCCCTAACAATGGAACAATACTTAAGAATCACTTCTTTTTTATTTTATTTTTAAACTTAAAATTAAAATGGCAAGAGTAATGTTTTCATTGGTTAGTCAAGCACAATAAAAGAGGCAATCACTCCCTAAATGAGCAGAAAGTCCTTATTAAGAAGTGGTTCTTAGAGCAAGTCCAACAGCTTCCCCAAGTTGGGGGATTTCAATAAATTTAGGGAATATGAGCCATTTTTCAGCTCCAACAGATTCCCTATCCCATTCCCCAACTTGGGGATTTTGAAGAAATCTACATGTTGCTTCCCCAAATCTGTAGAGAAAGAAAAAATTTGGGGAAGCAAAATTTAATGCTTAGTGCATTTATGTTGATCTTTTACCTCTCTTTATTAGTTTTATAATGCAAATACATATATTTCAAATGTGATTATCTTTAATTGTATATAATAAAGAATTATAAGAAATATATATTATTAAATTTCATATTTTGACAAACAAAACAAGATCAAACATGACTATGTTTACATGTTTATAAAAATTTGAATATTGTCATGTGAGATCTTGTTATGTTCGTTTTAATGTATATTTTAATAATATATAATTTTTACATTTTTTTTATCATACGTAATTTAAAATATTAAGATTCCAAAATATACTTGAATGGTGAAAAAATAATAATTAAGAGATAAAATATTGAAATTTAATGCAAATGCATTAAATTCTAATCCTCACACTAGGGAAATTGTTGGAGTTGAAGCAAAAAAAGATAGGGAATATGGAGATGTAGTACTATGTCTTGGAGAATCTTGTAGGGAAGCTGTTGGACTTGCTCTTAAAACTCAACAATGGACCTTCTTAAATATAAGAAGTGCTCCTTATTAAGAAAAGTGCACTTAAAGAGAACCATTGTGGATGCTCTAAGTCCTTACCTCTAGACTAAAAGTAACCTATGATTTATAGTTTATGTTACTATATTATAGAATTAGCCATAAAGGATTACATGGGATTACAGTCATTTGTTTTTATATATTACATGGGATTCCAGTTATCTGTAGTGAGGCATGGGATTACACTTACAGTCACCTGCTCGGCTGAAAACTCTAGACTGGCTACTGGTTCTGTTTTCATTGTTGTACTGTGGCAGAGTATGGTTTGTGCAAGAACCAAGGATTGAAAGTTCTCATGTAGTCCTCGGCAACAAGAAACACTACCATGTTTGTACTTTTCCACCTATTTTTGAGTGTTATTTAATTTTGTAAGTCTTTGCTGCATTGTTAAACCGCGAGTTTATTTCCAGGGAGAAAGCCTTTCGCAAAACCATTGGTGCATATCAAATTCATGGAGAAAAGCTTTAGCCATGGTTTAGTTGCTAATGCAGTCTCAATGATGTGCATGAAGCCCTTTGTGTAAGGCAAGTCGTGTTTTTGAGGCGATTAAGGTTTTACAAATAGTGGAGAATATGGTAGGGGCACTGGATATTGTGGCATACAACACTCTGATTAAAGAGTTTTGCGGACTAGGTTAATTGTAAGTTGCTCGAAGTGTAATGTGAAGGAGATGGAGTTGAAAAGTTTTGTGCCCACTTCAGAGACGTACAATGCCTTGATATGTGATTCTAGGATGCTGGGTTCAACCATGGAAACGTTTGATGTGATGAAAAGAGCTTGTTTGAGTTGGAACAACACAACATTCTATACACTAATCCAGGTTTATGTTCAGGATAGAAAACAGATGATGGCCTCAAATTCCTTAAACATATGGAGGAAGAACTTAAAAGGGACGGTAGTGATCAGGTCAATCCTTACAACAACATCTTGTATGGTTTGTACATGCATGGAGAATCAGATGGATGAAGCACTTGAATTCTTGAAGAGAATGGAGAAGCTATTCCCAAGAGCCACTGGTAGAAGCTCGGAAATACTAAGCCTTTGTCATGAATGTAGTGTTGCGCCACTATCTTTTAGCGGGAAAGAGCTACTGTGCAAATTTTGGTAAGGGAATTTTTTTGGCTATGTACACGTCAGATAGAAGTTCATATCCTAGGATTGTGTTAGAGATAAGTTAAGAAAATTGAATGTCAAAAATTGTAGTTAGTGAGTCTTATTGAAGTTACAAGGGTGATTTTCCATGCATTTGAGATGCTCTTATAAGTGGCCGAACAATTACCATGATATTCATATGTCCTTGTTTCGCCTTAGTTAGAGATATTTTTCAGTAGGGATATTTTCGTTTACTATTGTAAGTTTCTTTAGATATATTTTTGTATTTTAATTCATCCAACACACCATAATGACAAATATTACTGAGAGTTAAGTTGGAATTTTCAATTTTCTTTTAAATATTTCACACATCGATTAGTGAATATCCTTGATTTTTTTTTTTCCAAACAAGAATGGGAGGTTGCAATGCCTCCACTAATTATTGCTAAGTGACCAGCATTTCTCAAAATATGTTTATGTGTTAGGATAGATGATTTGGGCTTGGCCCAATAGGAGTTATTTTGGGTTAGGGTTTAATCCTTTCCATGTACTCTTGTTTTCCTATATTTACCTATCAATACACATCACCTCATCATTGAGGCTTACCACTCTAACATGGTATCAGCCAGCTAAACCCTAGCCGTCACACCCCTTTACCAAAGCAGCCGCGTCTGCTCTTCTTCTCTCTTCTCCGATCTTTTTTTCGGATTCAGTAACTTTTCTCTACCGTACCTTTTTCCAGAAAACCATCATGGCGGACGAGAACAAGCTCTCCTACGGCAATCTCATCCATCTGTTGACGATCAAGTTGGACGCTACCAACTACATGATGTGGCGCAAGCAGGTCCTCCATCTTCTCCGCTCGCAGAAGCTTGTCGGCCATCTCGACGGCTCCACCCCCTGCCCTATCGCGCCGATCAAGCTGTCCTTCGCCACCGTCGCCGGTTCATCAACTCCTGGAGCGGCCCAGAAGGCGTCTTTTGATGAGCAACGTGCCGCTTATGATCACTGGCTCGCGGAGGATGAGAAGCTTTGTTGTTTGCTTCTCTCTTCGGTTTCGGTTGAGGTAATGTCTGAAATCTCATCCTGTGATACTGCTGCCCAGATTTGGGGTACTCTTCAGCGTGTTTTTGAGAATCGTAGCAAGTCGTCTGTGCTTAGCCTTCGTGTTCAGGTCATGAACCTTCGAAAGAATGGTTCAGTTCATGAGTTGCATTTGCAGTTTAAGTATTTATTTGATAGACTAGCTGCTATGGATGCCCCTGCATCGAATGATGATATGGTTTTATGGTTTTTAACTGCTCTCGGGTCTGAGTTTAAGGATTTCAGTGCCCCGATTTTGTCGCGTTCTCCGACTCCGCTTTATGTTGATGTTGTCGCGGAGGCGGAGAACCATGAGGCGTTTTTGAGGAATCTGCAGACTTTTGGCAGACCAGGCGCACAGACAGGACCAGCTCAGGCGGTTTTTCTGGCCGAGCAGTTCGGCGGCCGTCCAGGTGGTGGCGCGTGGAGCCACGCGCCCGCGCGTGGAGGCGGCGCGTGGGGCTCACGCGCCGGCAGAAACGGCAGGGGCGGCGGCCGTGGCAGAGGCGGCGGACGAGCAGTCTTCCAGGGTGGCTCCAGTGGTGCTGGTTCGGGCAGAGGTGTTGTGGAGTGCCGTTATTGCCACCGTGTCGGTCACACAGCTCAGACCTGCTTCAAGTTGTTTCCACCGCGCTCCCGCCAGCCTCAAGGGGAGGCAGCCATGCTCGCTGAACAGTTCCAGACCTCGCTGAACATGGAGCCCTCATCAGTAGCTTCAGACTGGTACATCGACTCCGGTGCAACCAATCACCTCAGTTCTTCCGCTTCAGCACTGGAGAGTGTCGCGCCCTATTCTGGTAATTCTCGAATTTCAGTTGGAAATGGTGCTTCTATACCTATAAATGCTATTGGTGATTATCAGCTTACTCCTGCATTAAGATTATCTGATGTTTTATATGCGCCGGATATCTCTAAGAATTTGCTGTCTATTAGTCGTCTGACTAAGGATCTTGATGCTTATGTGATTTTTGATGATCGGAATTTCATTATTCAGCACAAAGTGACCAAGGCGGTCGTGGGCAGAGGCCACAGTGAGAGGGGCCTTTATGTGTTGGACAGAGGAGAGTCCGCTTTGCTGTCTTTTATTTCTGAGAATAAAACTAGAGCGTCATTTGATTTATGGCATGCTCGTTTAGGCCATGTGGCCCCTAGCATTATTTCCCTTTTGATTAAGACTGGTGATTTATCTGTTTCCTCGTTATTACCTAAGCCTGGTCTTTGTGCTCCATGTGTTATGGCAAAAGGTCAAAGGCAGACTTTTTCGGACAACCCTAAACGGGCTTTGCATGTATTGGATTTGATACACTGTGATTTGTGGGGACCGGCCCCTGTTTTATCTGAGAATGGTTTTTCGTATTATGCACTGTTTGTTGATGATTATTCTCGATTCTCTTGGCTATATCCACTTCGTCGAAAATCAGATTTTGTGGACATCTATCTGCAGTTTGAGGCATTTGTTGAAAACCAATTCTCTACGACCATCAAAACTTTTCAAAGTGATGGGGGCACAGAGTTTCTGAATGGTCGCATGCGATCTCATTTTGCTGCAAAGGGGATTCATCACCAGGTTTCCTGCCCATATACTCCGGAACAGAATGGACGTGCAGAAAGAAAGCATCGCCATATTGCTGAAATGGCTTTATCCATGCTTTTCCATTCCCATCTGTCGCTATCTCACTGGGAAAATGCTTTTGCTTCAGCGGTCTATACGATAAATCGCCTGCCCACTCCAGTACTTGGTGGCGTCTCGCCATACAGTCTTCTCTACAATCGAACTCCTGAGTACACGAACTTTCGACCTTTTGGCTGTCGGGTCTATCCCTTTGTTCGTCCTTATGCTGATCACAAGCTTTCTCCTCGCAGCATTCCGTGTGTTTTCATTGGTTACAGTACTCAGTACAAGGGGTTTCGATGCCTTGATCTCTCCACTAGTCGGATTTATATCACTCGGCATGCTCGCTTCGATGAAACTTGCTTTCCTCTTGCCACAGGTAGCACGGAGCAGGCTTTTTCATCCTTGGATGTTCTTACCTTTCTCGATCCGGTTCAGTCGTCTACAGACCCTGCTGTCTCCTTGCCTTCGTTATCATCATCTCGACCATGTACTATCTGCCCGACTGATGATCTTCAGCATACTTCTCCTGCTCCGGTTCCATTTCCACCGGAAACTCCACCGGTTCCATCCCCACCAACCACACCACCATCATCTAGGTCGGTATCTCCGGTTTCATCAGCTCACTCTAGCCCGGTGTCCAGCTCGTCCTCAGCTCCGGATTCTCCACCTTCTCCTCGTGGTCATGCGATGGTTACTCGTCTTCGGGATGGTACTCGCCGTGCAAAGATTGATCCGGATTTTGTTCCTACTGGACTCGTGGCTCAGGTTCTTGATCACTCGGAGCCTAAGGATTATCGTGATGCTATGAAGGATTCGAAATGGGTTAACGCTATGGATGAGGAGATGGATGCTCTGCGACGTCAGAAAACATGGGATTTGGTTCCTCGCCCGTCCGGTGCTAATGTTGTTGGCTCCAAGTGGGTTTTTCGTCTGAAGTATCGTCCAGATGGTAGTATTGACCGTTACAAAGCCCGACTGGTTGCCCAGGGTTACTCGCAGATTCCAGGTTTTGATTTTGATCATACTTTCAGCCCAGTGGTCAAAGCCGCCACAGTTCGTACTGTCATTGCCATTGCCACTCTGCGACAGTGGCCCCTACATCAGCTTGATGTGAAGAATGCCTTCCTCAATGGCGTTCTTGACTCACCCGTGTATATGGCTCAGCCTGTTGGATATAAGGATTCAGCTCGGCCCGACTATGTATGTCGCCTTCAGAAGGCCATCTATGGGCTTAAGCAAGCACCTCGCGCCTGGTTTGATCGATTCAGCTCGTACTTGCGGCAGTTGGGTTTCCGATGCAGTTCGTCTGACACGTCCTTATTTATCTTTTCTAGGGGTTCTACACTACTATATGTGTTGGTGTATGTTGATGACATCATTTTGACTGGTAATGATGCTGGAGCAATTCGCCAGTTCATTACCCGGACTGATCAGGAGTTTTCGATCAAGGATTTGGGCTCCTTGAACTATTTCTTGGGTCTCGAGGTCTCCTCTACGTCTTCTGGACTATTTCTCGGGCAAGCCAAGTATGCTCGGGACATTCTCAGCAGAGCTGGTATGACAGATACATCTCCAGTCACTACTCCATTTGTTCCTTTATCTCAGCTACACAGCAGTACGAGTGCTAAGTTTGGAAATCCGACCTTATATAGGTCATTGGTTGGTGCCTTACAGTACTTAACCATTACTCGGCCTGATCTTTCCTTTGCTGTGAACTCTGTTAGCCAGTATCTACAGGACCCTCGAGAGGATCATTTTGCTGCTGTCACCAGGATTCTTCGCTATGTTGCTGGTACACCTCATCATGGTCTCACTTTCCGATCAGGGGGGTCATCTGATGTGTGTGCTTACTCGGATGCTGACTGGGCGAGGTGTTTGGAGACTCGTCGTTCTACATACGGGTATGCCGTTTTCCTTGGAGGTAACTTGGTGTCCTGGAGTGCCAAGAAGCAGCCCACAGTCTCCCGTTCGAGCTCAGAATCGGAGTATCGTGCCCTTGCCAACACTGCAGCTGAAGTTGTTTGGTTGTCGCATCTTCTTCGAGAGCTTCATTTCCCTTTGGATGGATCGCCACTGCTCCTTTGTGACAACAACAGTGCCATCTTCTTGGCTCAGAATCCGGTTGCTCACAAGCGGGCGAAGCACATTGATATTGACTACCACTTTGTTCGGGAGCTGGTCGCATCGGGCAAGCTTCGTGTCAGTCATGTTCCCACTTCGTTACAGTTGGCGGATGTCTTCACCAAGGGACTTCCTAAGCCTCTCTTTGAATTCTTTAGATCCAAGCTTTGCGTTTCGGCAAATCCGACGCTTCGCTTGAGGGGGGGTGTTAGGATAGATGATTTGGGCTTGGCCCAATAGGAGTTATTTTGGGTTAGGGTTTAATCCTTTCCATGTACTCTTGTTTTCCTATATTTACCTATCAATACACATCACCTCATCATTGAGGCTTACCACTCTAACATTATGAACACGGTATACGTATATCCTGATTTTGTTGCTACTGTTGGTCTCCATTTTCAACAATTCTCACAGTTCCTCAGTGTAGCTCAAGATACTGAGCGAGTACCCTAAAGAGCCATAGGCCCATATCTTTTTACAAGTAGGATCATTGGGCTTCTAGAAACATGGTTTAGCCCATACCAGTACCTACGCAAACCCTAAATCCCACCCCTTTTTATACTGTATCGTATTTCAAACTCTACCTTTTCCATTTTTAATGCCGTACTGACCGACTGCCAAAAATATCTCTCGCCCCGCTAAATCCGACGGTTAATAAATAGTCAAACCAAAGAACCAGGCAGAGATCCAACGGCCCAATATCACTCAACTTCCAACCTAAACCGTATAAAGCCATAAACCCTAATAAGCTTTCCTCCTCTTTGTGCTCTCCTCGCTTCTGAAGTTTGTTGCCACAACCTTCAAGCAGGAGACCACGTAACAGAAATTTCACACACTCACACACCAACAATACCAGCTTCACCTAAAACCCTAATGCCTTCCATTGTCGTCGCCGATAAATTCTCATCGGAGACTCCCAAGGACAAGAAGAAGAAGATCGCCGACGTATTAGACATGGGGAAGGCCATGGAGCTGGACCAATCGGCGGAGAAGAAGGAGAAGAAAGAGAAGAAGGAGAAAAAGGAGAAGAAGGATAAAAAGCGGAAGGCGGCGGCGGCTGGTGAGGAGAGTGAAGCCAGGAGCGAGACGAGCTCTGAGAGGGGAGAGCCTGTGAAGTCGGCGAAGAAGAAAGCGAAGCTAGCTGATGATGACGATAAAGCGGCTGAGAGCGTGGAGGAAGAGCACGTCAATGCTCTGACGAAGTTCAGGTTGTCTGACAAGCTCAAGGAGACGTTGAGATCGCGTGGGATTAATTATCTGTTCCCTATTCAGGCCATGACCTTCAATACAGTCTATGACGGGTCTGATTTGGTCGGCCGCGCCCGGACCGGTCAGGTACATCTTCATGATTATGCATATTTAGTTTTGATTTGTCTATTCAGTCCCCAAGTTTACTTTGATTGCTTAGATGGGTAAAAGAAAGTAAATTTATATGGAATATTTGTAAATGAAAGTGAATTGAATGTGAACTTGATATATTTATGTTTTTGCTGCATATACAGGGAAAAACATTGGCATTTGTGTTGCCTATATTGGAGTCACTGACTAGTGGTCCTACTAAAGAGTTCAGGAAGACTGGTTATGGCCGTGCGCCTACTGTTCTTGTACTCCTGCCCACAAGGGAATTGGCCTCTCAGGTAATATTCAAGAAACTTCCCCCTTTTTAAGGTTGATATGCTTCCTGCAAGATTGTGTTCTCATGGTCCCTTGACAATTATTATGTAGGTATTTGCTGATTTCGAAGTGTATGGCAAAGCAGTGGGTCTTACTGCTTGTTGTATATATGGGCAATCGCCTTATAAGCAGCAGGAGTATTCCCTGAAGAGAGGGGTTGATATTGTAGTAGGTACTACAGGCCGAGTTAAGGTACTAGATTTTTGTAAAATTATTCTATTATGAGTATTTCATGAGTAAAAGATCTAGTGACCTGAGTGATAATTGTTTAACAGGATCATATTGAGAGAGGGAACATTGACTTGAGCTCATTGAAGTTCCGTGTTCTTGACGAAGCTGATGAAATGTTGAAGATGGGTTTTGTTGATGATGTTGAATTTATTCTTGGTATGTGAGAAGTCAGTAATATATCTATGTGAGCTGTTTTCTGGTATTGTTGTTTCTAAATGTAAATTGCACTTTGCAGGTAAGGTTGACAATGTCAACAAAGTTCAAACGCTGCTTTTTAGTGCTACTTTGCCCGAATGGGTGAAAAAAGTATGTCCTTTCTCTGTTGCTTAAGTTTTCAAACCTTTTATTTTCCTTCCAATACTCCCTCTGTTCCCATTCCTGATACCTTTGTTGTATTTATTCAGATTGCATCCAGATTTTTGAAACCAGATAAGAAAACTGCCGACCTTATCGGCAATGAGAAGATGAAGGCTAGTGCAAGTGTGAGGCATATTGTTCTTCCATGCTCTGAAGCAGCCAGATCCCAAGTCATTCCTGATGTTATTCGCTGCTATAGCAGGTTGGTAGTGTTTGCTCAAACTCTGCACATGCTATGGTGATTTGTTTATAGACTTAGTATAATGTTTTTAATGGCATTGTTATGATTTAGTGGTGGACAAACCATTGTATTCACTGAGACCAAGGATGCAGCTTCTCAGCTTACTAGTATTTTGCCTGGATCACGCCCTCTGCATGGTGACATACAACAAGCCCAGCGTGAGGTGATTCATTTATATAGCTGATTTCTTTTTGTGCCATTACAATCCCTGTTTTGTTTTCAAGGTCTGTTGGTCTTGGTTTCAAGGTTGAACCAGTTGTATACTTTTTACTGATGAGAGGTTATTGTCTTACCTTACTTGTGTGTAGGTTACCCTTAAAGGATTTAGAACTGGGAAGTTCAAGACATTAGTTGCAACAAATGTGGCGGCAAGAGGGCTGGACATTGATAATGTCCAGCTGATCATTCAGGTTCGTCTCTCTACCAAATCAACCTAGGGGATTTAATATAATTACTTGCTTGTCTGTGTGCTGAAGCCTTGTCTGTGAATTTGTGCAGTGTGAGCCTCCAAAGGATGTGGAAGCATATATCCATCGATCTGGAAGAACAGGCAGAGCAGGTCTGTTGCGTGTTTTTTGCATAATTTGTTGCAATATTGGGTTTATATGGAGAACCTCTAAACGTGTTTTTGGTTACTGATCAGGGAACACTGGAGTTGCTGTAATGCTTTATGACCCAAGAAGGGCTAATGTCTCTAAGATAGAAAGAGAGTGTGGAGTAAAGTTTGAGCACGTCTCTGCTCCGCAGCAATCCGAAGTTGCTGAAACAGCAGGCACAGAAGTTGCTGAATCAGTTTCCAAAATTTCTGACAGGTAATTAATTGCTTCCAACACTTCGGGTTAATTGTATTTGTTGGTGTATCCACATATTAACAGTAAATTTTGCAGTGTAATTCCGGCATTCAAGTCTGCTGCAGAGGCTCTAATTAGCAACTCTGAGTTATCACCTGTGGAACTCCTAGCAAAGGCACTAGCAAAAGCTGCTGTAAGTGGTTGTATCTTATTTTTTTCTCACAAACTATTTTCTCACATTGAAATCAACCAATTGCTCAATACAACCAACTGTACTGATCATTCTAGTTTGCAATTTGTGCAGGGTTATTCAGAGATCAAGAACCGTTCAATCCTCTCATCAATGGAAAACCATGTCACATTGCTCCTGACAAGTGGAAAGCCTATTTACACGCCATCCTTTGCCTTTAATTGCCTTCGTCAGTTCTTACCTGAAGATAAAGTGGAGTCGGTCAAGGGTATTGCTTTGACAGCTGATGGAAGAGGGGCGGTGTTCGATGTAGCTACTAAAGATCTGGACTTGTTTCTCAAGGGTATGCTAATTTCTTTTTTCTTTTGCTTTTGTTTTTGCCTCACATAGTGTAGCTTTGTTGCTTGAGTTTCTATATTTAGCTTGTTTCCTTTGCCAATTACAGGGCAAGGACGATCAAATGATGTTAGCCTGGAAGTTGTCAAAACTCTTCCACAGCTGAAAGAGAAAGAGGATAGAGGCGGCTTCGGAAATAGAAATGGATTTTCTGATAGGAGAAACCGTGGTGGCTATGGAAGTAGAAGTTTTGGTGGTGGTAGAGGAGGTGGCAGGTTCTCTAGAGGTGGTAGATGGTGAACAAAGTCTGGTTCATTTGGTGGTGGTGATGATTGGTGATTTTGCTGAGAGCTTCGTTCTATGCTTATTTATTCCCATTACATATGTTTTCGTTGTTAGATCTGATGGGGGTTTTGCTGGGTTCCCCATACTAAGGATAATCTCTACTGCGACCTAATTGTATCGGACTTCATCTGCTTTGAGTGTATCAGTTACTACTAGTTTATTTTAAGACGTATTTGGACTTCAATATAATCATTGTGTTTTTTCATCATCTGGAAGATGTGATTTTGTCTATATTAGTTTTTGTTTCCTTAAAGCTTCTGGTATTTTATAAAAACCATCATAAAACTATATACTATCTTGCAAAATTCAATATGAGATTAAAACTTAACCTCACAAACTTATTAGAGAAAAAAAAACGAAATCGTTAATTCCAGAATAACTTTGAAAAAATAATTTGTAGTCGGAGTATTTTGAATTTAACTTTTAATTTGTTTTTCGAACTCACAGTTACGATAAAATTGGTCGCTAGTAATTAGTAATCGATGTCGCATTTGGCGTGAAATTCCAGACGCCTCCAAACTCTTCTTCTGCAGGCTATGTATTCCCGTCGCCACCACACTTTCCCTCCCGCTACGTTTGAAATAGTACGACCACATCTAATCTTCAACCCCATGATTCTTTTCTCGGCAATGTTTTCCTGAGATTTAATTAATATCTGTTCTTCATCTTTCAGCTCTCAATTTAATGATTGCCGAACAACACCCCAGGTTCCGGCAGAATCATGAGTTGGTACCGACGAACCAAATTCACACTCGGAGCTTTTCGTTCTTTCACCTCCAAAATCGCGCCCAAAGAAAACCCAGTCCGAAATTGCACAGGAAAGTTCGCTACTGAAAAAGCTAGGGCTTCTGAGCTCGGCCTATTCGCCCCAATAGCGAGAAACTCCGGGACCAGAATAGGGCTCCGGCGAGATCACGGCAACCCGTTTTTTGGTGGCGCGAGGAGGTATTATTACGTGGATAGCAACCAAGTTCGGCACTTTAGGCCTCGAGGGTATAAGAAATGGTTTCAGAATCCGAGATATGTGTTCGCTGTGGTCTTGGTTTCTTCCGGGGTGGTGATCTCTGTGTACTTTGGGCACCTGGAAGCTATTCCCTACACCAACAGAACCCATTTTGTGCTCTTGTCCAGAAGCCTCGAGAGGAAGATGGGAGAGAGTCAGTTTCAAGAAATGAAGAAGGGTTTCCGAGGGAAAATTCTGCCCCCAATTCACCCGGAAAGCGTGAGGGTCAGGTTGATTGCGAAGGACCTCATTGAGGCCTTGCAGAGGGGTTTGAAGAAGGAGCACATTTGGAAGGATTCTGCTTATGGAACTGATGAGCTCAGTGGTGGCAGCAGGACTGATGGCCACGAGACTCTGATCGCGTTGAGTGAGAGCTCCCCGACTGTGGAGGGGAATTGGAGCAAGGAGGATGAGATTCTTGATGATAAGTGGGTCCAGAAGAGCAGGCAGGAGGGTAAGAAGAAAGGGAAAGAGCCTTCGACGGGCCATTTGGAGGGGCTGAATTGGGAGGTGCTTGTGGTTAATGAGCCTGTGGTGAATGCTTTCTGCTTGCCTGGTGGAAAGATTGTGGTGTTCACTGGATTGCTTGATCATTTCAGGACTGATTCTGAGATTGCCACCATATTGGGGCATGAGGTAGTTTCTATTCTCTGGGATGTTTTTTCATTGTGCTTTCGAATCACTGGATTTTGTTTTTGATTTATGGGAAATGTGTCTCCTGTTAATGTATTTAATAGGTTGCTCATGCTGTGGCGCGGCATTCAGCTGAAGGGATTACAAAGAACCTGTGGTTTGCAATCTTGCAGCTCATTTTGTATCAATTTGTGATGCCTGATCTCGTCAACACAATTTCCAACCTTTTCTTGAAGCTTCCCTTCTCCAGAAGGTACGCAGTATCTCATTTTTTTGTTGCTCTAAAACCCCGGATTTTGTGCTAGAGTTTTACGTTCTTCTTCTATGCATACACACCTATGCTGCACTGTCTGTGAATTTGAGGACGTGTATTGTGTTGCTTGTCGCATGTTTTAATCTCTCTCACCTTAATTTAGTGGACGGTGAAATATAGCAGCTTGACCTATGAATCCACTGTTTAGTATATTTCTCTTCAAGCTTCATCCTGATTGATATCTTGTAGTGCATAGTGTGAGAATTTATTTCAGTTTGGAGATTCTGAATATAGGAGTATATGAATTTTGTGTTTTCATAGTAACTGCTAAATATTTATCAGTGTTGAGTGTGGGAAAAGAGTGTTTGTTTAATGTTTTTTTGTTCATTCATACAGACTTATCTCCTATGCAACTTATGCAAGGAGGGGTCTCTTACAGGATTTATTGTGCATTGTTGTGCTGTTTCCATTTCCTTGCATATTTTTTGTTTTTTGGTTTGTATTAGTCCCTCTGAAAACGAAGTTACCTGAAGAGTTTGTTTAGTTGGTCGGTATGAGTTGATATTTGTTGTCAATGCACACGTCTTGAACTGTTAGAAAGACTGAAAGAGTACTAGTTTTGAGTATTAGCTGGTTTGGAATCATATAGGCTCTGTTTGTGAAGCAAGATTTCATGGAACTGCTTGAAAGAGTACTAGTTTCTCGCAGGGATGAATGCTTATTTCTGTCTTGTACATTCTGGTTTTGAGGGTTTGCAGATTGCAAATATAGTTCTGAATTTCGGTGTAAGCATTGATTTTTTTTACTCTTTTTTTTCCAAGTATTTTGGTTTAAGCTTGTCTTAAATTTCGGTCTGCACATTGAATCACACATAAATTTCTTGTTACATTTTGCCTTGGGCTTGTTCTAAAGAATCCTGTATACTTTTGTTAACAATGATGTCCTTATGAATACCATTGCTTCTTTACTCCTAGGATGGAAATGGAGGCAGATTACATCGGGCTGCTTTTAATGGCTTCATCAGGTTACGACCCTCGGGTGGCTCCCAAGGTCTATGAGAGGCTGGGACAAATCACAGGGGAATCATCACTAAGAGATTATCTATCAACTCACCCTTCCGGGAAAAAGAGAGCTAAGCTGTTGGCTGAGGCTAAAGTTATGCAAGAAGCACTTCTTATCTATAGGGAAACGCAAGCAGGACGAGGACGAGGGATTGAGGGTTTTCTTTAGGTCCCTAACTATATATGCAAACATGATTTTCTTCTAGAAAAAAACTGGATTACCCTTTCTGCTGGATGATGTTCATGTTAATTAATGTCAACTTTTCCGACAATTCATGTTATCATCTTTGCATTGACAGCTCTATTACGTGCTGTCCGGAAAGTATAGATAGCCGTTAGAATTTGGAAGAGCATAAAAGTCTAATTGTTTGTTAACGAGTACTACGTCCTATGTCGATTTCCAACCACCATTAGATGCCTAATTTTTCAATAACCACGAGGCTTGATTCTAAATTTATTGTTGCCAAACTTTTTATGTTAGAAAAGCAATTAATCAAGCTAACTTCAGCAGTATTAGTATAAAACATTCAAATGAAGAACACTGGGCTCAAGATTTGTGGAAGATGTTGGGAGTTTTCATAGTTTCTGCAGTTTTTGCTGCAATTCTGGGAGTATGCATAGCCAAGATCACTAAGAGAGTTAGAGGATCCGAGAAGCGGAGATACCACCCTATTGCTGGCACCATCTTCCACATTCTGCTCAACTTTGATAGGCTGTACCATTATCTGACTCACGAATCCGAGAAGCACAAGTCCTTTCGATACTGGTTTCCGACCAAGAGCGATGTTTACACTGCTGACCCTGCAATTGTCGAATACATTCTCAAGACCAACTTTTCTAACTATGGAAGGGTAAGAAAATATCTTCAGTTTTGTAATGTTTACTTTTACTGACAAAGAGTTTCATTTTGCAGGGAGCACAGCACCATGATGTTATGCAAGATCTTCTCGGAGATGGGATATTCACAGTGGATGGAGAGAAATGGCGACATCAGAGAAAGACATCAAGCTACGAATTCTCTACCAAAATATTGAGGGACTTCAGCACCGGAGTGTTCAAGAACAATGCATCAGAACTTGCTTTCGTAGTTTCTGAAGCAGCATCCTCAAATCAGACCATAGAATTTCAAGTAAGCATAAATGGATTTTCCCCCTCTTTCCTTTCTAGTTGACATACTTAATACTCGAGCTTCTGAATCGCCTCTATTAATGAAAATGCAGGAATTGTTCATGAAGTCAGCCCTTGATTCTGTTTTTAAGGTTGTTCTTGGAGTGAGCCTTGACAGCTTGCATGGCATGAGTGAAGATGGAACGCGATTTTCACGTTGCTTTGATGAAGCAAGTGCGATAATCATCTACCGCTATGTGGATGTGTTCTGGACTCTGAAACGGTGGTTAAACATTGGATCAGAGGCAAGATTGAAGGAAAAAATCAAAGTCATTGATGAATTTGTTTACAAGATCATCAAAACCAAAACTGAACAGCTACACATGCACCGAGAGAAAGAGGATGTTTTGTCAAGGTTTCTGGAGAACAATGAGACAGATCCAAAGTACCTTAAAGACATCATCCTCAGCTTCATCATTGCTGGTAAGGACACAACCGCCAGCACTCTCACCTGGTTCTTGTACCTCATGTGCAAGCATCCTGAGATTCAAGCCAAGGTTGCCGAGGAAATCATGAAGGCTACAAACATGAATGCCAGTTCTTGCATCAATGATATAGCAAACAGCATAACCGAAGAAGCACTGGAGAAAATGCAGTATCTTCATGCTGCCCTAACCGAGACACTCAGACTCTACCCTGCAATTCCTCTGGTAATTCATTTTTTCACTATTTCTGAATAATTACTGCTTCTGAGAAAGTTTTATTGCAACTCAATCAAACCTTCGTTTCAGGACGGCAAGGTTTGCTTTTCAGACGATACACTTCCTGATGGATTCAGCATCCAAAAAGGGGACACTATCGTGTACCAGCCATGGCCGATGGGGAGAATGAAGTTTCTATGGGGTGATGATGCAGAAGAGTTCAAGCCAGAGAGATGGCTCGACGAAAAGGGCATTTTCCAGCCACAAAGTCCTTTCAAGTTCACTGCTTTTCAGGCAGGACCAAGGATATGCCTCGGGAAAGAATTCGCGTACAGACAGATGAAAATCTTCTCAGCTGTGTTATTGGGAAGCTTCATATTCAAGCTGAGTGATGAACAAAGAGAAGCTCGTTACAAAACCATGCTCACCCTCCACATGGATGGCGGCCTTCATCTCAACGCTTCCCATAGAGAGATGATGTATAATTAGTCCAATGAAATCTATTAATCATCATAACAAAATTGTACTCTACTAAAATGAGCCATTATATACAAGATAAAGAACAAGTATTACTATCTATTATAAAGTAAAGATGCGATAGCAAACGATCCTGACTCTGATCTGATGCAATGCGCGTTCGCTTCAACTCTTGAACCATAAGAATCACTTCTTCAACTATTAGCTCACAGTATGCTTCAGAAACCTTAGAATCAAGTTTCTGGAGCAGCTTCAACATTTCATCAGCTTTGCCCTCTTCATACGAAAGGATCCTTTGACAGATGCGAAGAAGTGCTAAAACCGCCTTCTCAACAAGACCACAAGGCGTTGCATTCGATTCAACGACGTTAGCTATATGTTCATACACTACTCCCCACAGAATTCCAATCCTTTCTAGGTTTTTCAGCGTAACCGAGATAAGAAGGTCCAAGCAAAAAACTGCAGTGTCCTCATCATCTGCAACGCTGCACGGGTGCTTCTGAGGCCTACGAGCAGGCCACACAAGCGCTCGTGCAAGATGCAGCAAAGACTCGGCATCAAGAAACTTACTTTCAGTTAAAATGGTGTCGATTTTGCATTTATGAACTGTGTCCACTATAGCAGGAGGAAGAAGCTTGAACTTATGCAGCCTCAACATGCATTCCACGATGTTTCTCCATCCAGATTGAATGAAATCGCCGTATTTGTTAGCTATGGTGAAAAGCGCGATAGTGGCCATTTGAGCTTTGCCATTATCGCCAAATTCCCTAACAGGATCTTCTCCGACAGAGGGGTGATGATTCACGTTCACCAACGTTGTGAAATTAGATACAGACACAATGACGTCATCCAGAACTCCTTGAAGACAATGTCGTGATGAAACCTTAGCCACTGCTAAGAACCCGCTGATGCATGTCTGCCAAACCTCTGCATCTTCTGCGTTGGAAAAGACGGCGGAGATGGCAGCGATGGTCGGACCAGGCATTGTGGAAAACATGGCTCGGTCGAGGCGTGCTCTTGAATCCGGCTCGATGTACTGAGCGGTTTTCTTGGACCGGTTCATCAGATCAATCCATTTACACGGGGTCATTTCTGCAAATCCGGTTCTTTCTTCTACTGGCGTGGTTCTGATTTCGTTCTTACAGATGGAATGGTAAATATCCGACAGAAACTCACGTGGGAAATCATCACCATCGTTAATCTTACGATTGTTTCGCACGAAATCCTCTTCGCTCATCTTGTTCTTCACCTGGATATTATGCAGATCTGTGTTCAGCATTATGATCGAGTAGGACAGCATCAGAGCAGCATCCTTGCTAGCTAGAATCAGCGGCGATTGCTCGTAGTATCTCTCCGAAAACGCCTCGAGCACTCTTTGGATCTTCTGAGATTCTCCAGGTAACCTGAAAGTCTCCAAGAACAACCTCAACGCAGTGTCCACATTCATATCCTGGAAATCAAACGTTTTCGCAAACTCATGAAGAACACAAACGCAGAAATCTTCATGGTTCCCTAGGAAATCACCAACAATGTTCTTATCCAATCCTGCAGTGTACCTGAAGAAGCAAGCCACGCTTTCGGGATCGAGCTTCTCAGGCAGAAGATTCGCTCCCTGGAGAAACTCTAGCCCTTTCTTAGGATCCCTGTTGAAATGGCTAGCTGCAATCGTTAACCGTTTCTTCACGTGTTTCCTCGTACAAACAAAAGGAAGCCACTGATCAGGAACCTTATAGTTATCCCGGTTCAGCATCCAAAATGGAGTGTACTTATCTAAAACTACCTGAGCACAAGAATCTGACCTAAATCTTGATCCCCTCTCTGCCATTCCCTGAACTAATGCAATGAGGCCATCCAAGGCCAGAATGTGGATTGCAGACAAAGGACTATGATCAACTGGAAACGCGCTCTCCGAAAGGACATTAACAACTTCTTCGAATACATTAGAGCAGGTAATATCGCAGTCCAAATTCGCGTACATTTCCACCATAAAAGTCCCATGCCTGCAGAAATCGACAAGAGCCTGCATTCCAGCCTCCTGCTGCTTATATGAAGCCCCATACCAGCTCTGAGAAAGCCTCAGCAGCACACAAGAGATAAAAGCCTCAATCTGTAGCTTGAGCTCTGCGCTTAAATGCAGGTAAAGGTTGAGAACAATGCTGCAAACTGCTGAAATGACTAGAGGGCTCTTCGAGAGGCCGAATCTGATCAGGTTACTGAACAGCTCATCCTGCACCAGACTCAACAGGCTGGGATGGTAACGAACGGCGGCCCCACCAAGTTCGATTGCGGAGTTGATCAAATCCAAAGCGGAAAGCGATAAATCTTTGTCGAATGATGTACTAGAAAAATTTGCATCTTCAACGTCATTCAGCAGTGAGCAAAGGAAGTGGAGGATCTCAACCATGCAGGGCACCCCAAAATGAGCCTTTTCAATGTCTGGAAGGTGTGAAAAGATGCATCTCACAAGCTCCTGCATTGTGTCAACAGCTACTTGCTGCAAAAGCTCGCCTTTCGAAGCAGCTTGTTGGAGAAGACGAAAGCAGCTGTTGAAAATGATGCATACATTCTGATCGGTTAAGACCACAGATGTTTTTCCTTTGACACATGATAGAAGAACCTGGAGAACCTTCATCAGGACAACCTCTTCAGATGCAGGGTCAGTTGTTTCAAAGCTGCAGGTTGTGACTGATTCCACCACCATATTCATAGCTTCCTCGATGCTGACAGTGTTCTGGGTGAGGAAATCCGAGGTTAAAACCTTGTACACTGATGATAATGCAGCATTTGTGATTGTTGCATCGGTTTCGTCAGATTGAATCACTTCCAGAAAGGGCTGAAGATAGAATGCAGGATTGATTTCGTGCAGACAAAAAATCTGCTTTCTAATATCCTTGAGAGAAAGGATGAGGGGATGATCGTGGAGTCGGTCATCTCCCCATCTCGCATTCATAACTGCTAATACATAACCTACTTCTTTGTTCAGCATGCTTACCAATGCAGCTTTTCTGGGTTGTGTTGTTCCGCATTCTTCTTCTGTGGACTTGATACTAGACTGCAGCCTTAATCTCCTCATCCTTAAAAATCACGAAAATTTTCTAATATTGTGTAACTACTGATGCCTGCTGGTCAGAACATAAACCTCAAATTATTTTCCAGAAGCAGAGATTTCAGAACCTCAAACATGACGTCCTAAAGCACAAAATAATCACTTTTAAACAAAACTCTGTAACGTTTATAATCATGCGGTAAATAAAGATTAAACAAGCAAGAAGAGACGTTACAGATGGAGAAATTATAACAGAGAATCGAGTGAGGATACTGCCGGAGAATACAACTTACTGGTTTTGGCCGGAGAACACAAATTGGATTATAATTACTTCATCTAGTGAGGATACTGCCGGAGATGGTAGGGATAACTACGGTTGCAGAGTCAACGGCAGAGTAGACTACGACGTTCCAAAACGCCGAAGAAAGTGCCGAGGTTTAACTGCACCTTTAATACGATTAACTTAATTGAGTTGATAAATTTACGCTATTTGTTTTCTTAAAAACCGTTGATATATTTACTTAGCATAAATAGTTGTCACACTAAAATTTTGTTGATATATTTACTTAACATAAATAGTTGTCACACTAAAATTGATTATGGTAGAAAAGTTTTATAAAATTATATATGCACACATTTTTTCATTGACCAAATTGACCAAATCTAACGTGAAAGGTTAGTAACCGACCTAATTTCTAATTGATTCATAAACCAAAATTCTATAAGAAAGAGATCTCATAAAAATGCTCATAACTAAGGCCCTGTTTACTAGAGCTTATTTCTTGATGTACTGAACTGAACTGAACTGAACTGAACTGAACTGAACTGAACTGAAGTGAAAATTGATGTATTGAAAAATGGAACCAGCATGACTGAATTAACCTGAATTTCATCAAATTGCATTTTCACTGAACTGAACTGAACTGAACTGAATTGAACTGAACTGAACTGAATTGAACTGAACTGAACTGAACTGAACTGATCTACAGATAAGCTCTGGTAAACAGGGCCTAATTGATTCATAGTTATTTTCTTTCAAAATAAGCTATATAGTTTAAACTTCCAAGTAATTACAAGCATTCATTATAAGGACGAGAACTACCATTCTTCCTCTAAAATAAGAAAAACTTGTCAGAAATTGCTAATTTGCTGAGTTCGACAAAAAAATATTGGAAGTATTGCTTGAGCCGAATTAAGTGTGATGAGTTGGAAAATGGGTATGACTTAAACCACCTCTAATATTCTAAATTTTCAAACAGAGAAGACATTTATCAATTCTCTTAAATATTACTATCACGATAATTGTTTTAGTTTTTTTACCAGTAATTTTTTACTAATACCGTTTTACGGACTGAATAATTAGAATAGTATTGTGAACCATTTGTTAAATTATTTTAAAAAATTAAATCAAAGAATCAAAATTTTAATTATATCAAAACTCAACTCCATAAATTTCAATAAAAAACAAAGGCATAATAATTAAAGAGGAAAAAACATTAATTCCATAATACTACCACTTCTTCATCTCCATGCCTTGAGGAGCACTCCCCTCGACCTTCTTTTCACCAACCTCACTCCAATTGGTAGACAAAACCGTACCATTGGACTCCACATAAGACTTCATCATAGCTCTCCTCGTATCCTCATCGGCATCCTTGTAAATCTCCCGGAAAAACTTGTTCACACCGGCGTCGCCGTCGAGTTTCTCCTCCTTCTCCTCCTTCTTCACCTCAGCCTCAATCTTGTCCCAATCCTTCTTCGCCCTAGAAGATGGATACGCCGGCCTCTTCTGCTGCACCGACGAAACGCACGGCACCACCGAGCCGCTGCTGCTGTACTCGAGAGAGTTCCATTGAACCGGCTCGGCTTTCGCGAGCCGGATTTCCACCTTCGTGCTCAGAACGCTGTACCTGCACATGTCCGGAACAATCTTTCCGAACAGCCGAGGTTGGAAAGTGTAAGCCTCTTCGCCGGGAAGATCGATGGTTACGCTGAGAATCTGCTCGCCGTATTCGACGGCGACGTTCTCCGACGGCACCTTCTTGGCGAGGATGGTTACAACTACCTCGTCCGGTTTCTGATAGAATTCATGCCTGTACTTCGGAGGCTTTGAGGTTTCAACAGGTTTCTCGACGGGTTTTTCCTTGGGGAGGTGTTCGGCGCATTCTTTGACCAACGTGGAGAATCTCTTGTCCGCCGGCGAGATGTCGGCGCCCTTTTCCAAGGCCGCCTTGGCGGTTGCGTAATCATGAAGCTTCATGCATGCCGTTCCTTTCCGGAGATACGCCTTGGCCATTGCAGGGTCGAGTTCAATGGCCTTGCCCGCGTCGGCGGCGGCTCCGGCGAAGTTTGAGAGCTTCATGTTGGCCTGAGAGCGGTCGGCGTAGAGCTCGGCCTTCTCAGGGGCGGCGGCTATGGCCTGACTGTAGAGGTCAACGGCGAGGTCAAAGTGGTCGTCGATGAAGGCTTCCTTAGCCCTGTTCTCCAAATCCGAGGACGCCATTGTTACTGTTGGAACTCTAATTATTAGTATATTATTATGTATTTATGTATAAGACTCAAATACGAGGATGATGTTTTGATTGATGATGGTAGGATAAACCATATTTATAGTTGTATGGTCGTCAATTAAAGTAGAACCTGAACGGGATTCGGAAAGTTAATCACGATTCATAAAATCCTAATCTAAAACCGTTAGGGTAACTATAAGAAGATATCTGAAACCTATTCAAACATGGAATTCAAATCTTATTCCGGTATGAAATTAAGGAAGTACATGCGTGATGACTGCTGTGAAGGTTTGCTCGATAGTTCTAGAACATTTTTTATGTTGTTTTTTCTTGTATTGAAAACTGACATGCTACAAAAAAAAATTAAACAAAATTTTTGAATTGAAGTTAACCTTTTATTAATGACAACACTTGATATTGGATGACCCGTACAAAATGAAAATCTAAATCCGTAATCAAGTGGTAAAACTAGTCAATGTGGTTAACTAACATTGTTGCATATGAAATCAAATTCCAACATAATAATATTTGACCAATTCTTGGGTGAGGCATCCTCACCCAAGAGGCAGGACCAAATAAACCTTATTTTTGGTGATGTTTGTTGAATTAACACCGAGTTTTTGATGATGTGACATGCTTGATGAACTGATACCGAGGTTTGACGAGTTAGCGTCGAGATTCGATGAGGTTGTAGTGAGGTATGATGAGGTGGAAGCAATGAAATTTCCCCTTATTTGGCCTTGCCTCATGGGTGAGGCTGCCTCATAGGAGAATTACTCATAATATTTTTGGGTTGATAATATTAACTAATTCAATCTTGTAAATATATATAGGTAGTTCAAATTTAACTTGAATTTTTTTTGACAGAAATGGAAAAAACATTCAAATTTTTTGTAAATTCTTATTATAATTAAAACAATAACTCATACTTCAACAAATTTCAATAAATTATTAACTTTCTTATTTGTGTCACATTTGCCCTTTGGTACATTAAATTTGTTGTGGCACTTTTCTATTATAGCAAAGTTTAGTTTAATATGAACTAAATTTTTTACATTTTCTCCCTTTTCTATTTAATTTGCACCATACACTCACAAACTCTCATATGAGTCGGTCCAAAGGTTAGACAAAAGGTTATTTAATCATAAACCTCATTAAAAATGCATTATCTACACAACGTCAACATACGTAGATTCAACATCATTTGATAACTATTGAAAATAAGGTGAAATTCAATATAAAATGAATAACATCACATACAGTAAAATATAAACATCACCATATTTTCAAGTACATCAATATATAATCATAAAACATCAAGTGCCTAACCTTTAGCCTCACATGAGACTTTCTTCCATAAAATTGGTTTCTCCTCAAAATTGGAGCTTAAAAGTAGAGGGATGCTCTATGCATGTACTTTTCTTTATGGACAAACCTTTTGAATTGTAGCTTTCAAATCAAATTCAAAATCATACAACCTTTTAAGGTATTTTAGAAGCAAATAATCTCTACACATTAAAATGGAAGTTCTAAATAACTAGCCTATCAAGTCTACATCTCCACCAAATTAAAACGTTTGTTCCACCAAATTAAAACGTTTGTTCCACCAAATTAAACTCATTACGTTCAACCAAAACCCATCACACACTTTTCCACTCAATAATGCATGCATTTGGATGGTCACACTAGTGGGAGAGCATAGGATTAACGGTTGTCATTTGGGCGATAGAAGGCATTTTGGAGGAGCCGTAGGTGGCTGATCCGTCCATTGTATTTATTTAGACAGCGTTTAATTAGGAGACGTCCAATGAGATAATCAAAGGTTTTTTCAAACGTTATCCATTGTTTATTTTCCAACCGCTTTCCATTTATTTCTGGTGGCGGAACTTAAGATTCTGGAATTTACTCTACATTAGTTCTGTGTTTGGAAGTTAGTATTTTCCGTTGATTTGTTGCCGGGATAAAATTATCCGGCCATTAGGTTTATGAATACGAGTCCATATTCGATTTTGCATAGTTTACGTATTCTAGGTTCCATTCTGGTTAATGAGTATTGTTCCGAATTAGGAAATCCAATTCTACTTGTTGATTGTTTTTCACCGTTTTCCAGATTCTAGAAGCGTTTCGATTTATTATACATTACGGTATCTAGTATGAATTCTAGTTAGTTTTAAAGTTTCCGACACCGGAAATTCAATTTTGTTTCGCACTAATATTGACCGCAATCGACCGTCAGTTCCGGATTCTATGACTGTTTCGATATATTTAATGTTACACTTTCGAGTATGAATTCTATTTGTTATTAATGTTTAGAAGCCCGATTCGAGACCAAACATTTAAATATGGCTTTACACATGGAAATCCACCAAAGCAAGTTGGACTAAGAATGACTAGGAAATGAGATCAATTTATAACTTAGAGAAGATTTCTCCCTTTCTCTTGTCACCGATGTGGGATTCAAACTTTCCTCCCTTCCTTTTTTCTCTTTCTTTTTCCCTCAAGATGTATTTTACTTCTTTCTTCAATCTTCATAACGTCATATCTTATCCATTTCTTATTCAAAATGTATTCTCTTAGTTTTTTTTATATAAAAAAATAAAATAAATAAATGAAAAAAACCAAAATTAATAAACATATAATTACCTTCTTTAAGGCATGTAAATTATTTTTATAAATTCTAAATATAGTACCTATAAATTATTCTCGAACTGTTCAACAAGCCTATCGAGTTATGATCTCGAGTTCGAACACGAACTTTGACCGAGTTGTTCACGAGTTGTTCACGAACGATTCAGTTCATTTACACCTCTAGTTCCGATATCTAGTATGAATTATATTTATTAATAATGTTCGTGACATTCATCATTGATTTCATCCCATACATCTACGTTTTCCCCATGCCAAATCCACTTGGTATATGAAGTCTCAAATCCCCTTATAATCAAATGTGAGCGTAATCCCGGCTCCCCCAGATACACATCATTCCTACAATCCTTACATGGACATCGCATCATCGCATCATCGACATATTCTTCATTCTCGCATGATTAGAAGCAACTTCAATGAAATATTCGATCAACTCCCTATATTCAGTAGATGTTCGAATGTTCGATCCAACAATACGAACACGATCCAAGTTCATACTCCTGCAATGTAAATCACAATATATTTAAATCATATCAATTAAATTACTCAATCAATGAATTCACATAAAAAACCCCAAATAATCTTGTAAAATATGATAGTTCATGTATTCAATATCTCGTAAGCAAGTAAGAGCATCCAAAATGGTTTGAAGATAAAGAGCACTTCTTAAGTGCCACATAATCAATTTTGAGCAAAACTAAGGAAAAACCCAACACTAACAATGGAACAATACTTAAGAAGCACTTCTTTTCTTTATCTTTATTTTAAACTTATAATTAAAAAAAATACTCAATGACAAGAGTAATGTTTTTATTGGCTAGCAAGCACAATAAAAGAGGTAATCACTCCCTAAATAAGGAGTTGTTCTTAAAACTCCACAATGGACCTTCTTAATTAAGGAGTGCTCCTTATTAAGAAAAGTGCACTTAAGGAGCACCATTGTGGATTCTCTAATAACTTTCTATTGTTCGTTGTCTTGTTCTGTTCGTTGTAGACGGATCACGAATCTTTGAAAACACCAATTCTTTCTTCACAAATACAAAGTTTTATGGCATTCACAAGTGATTACCTGTTCCTGAATATATAGGTATTGCCTCTTTATTTATATAGTCTTCCGACTCGGCCCTTTAAGATTGAGTATCCCTTTCCTGCTAGGTTTCGAAAAAATATAGTCATGTATTTTAGGTTAACGTAATTTCAATTTTTTTTAAAATTTAGTTCCGAATCCGGAACTAATAGGGATTGGGAAATTATATTCACTTCCGATTTCGGAACCTAAAAATGTACTAGAATAAGGTTCCGATCTCGGAACTATGATGAGATACTATGTAAAATATGTCGAAATAGTAAAATATTTACGCCGGTCAAACTTTAAAAAAGTCAAAATTTAACTCCGATTACTACATTAACCGGGATCGGGAACTTATTAGTACTTCCGAATTCGGAAACTAAAAATATATATTAGAATTGGTCATAGATATCGGAAATATGCTTGTTTTTCCGGTTAATCGCTAACTTCTTTACTTCCAACTTCGGAACCCAAAAATTATTTACTAGAATATTGCTTCCCATCTCGGAATTGATCTTCCGTTATCGGAAACTACTTTGTATCGACATCGTTTCTAAAAAAACGCCGTCATTTATTACATTGGACAGCTGGTATTATAAAACGCCGTTCATGAAAAATTTTAGACAGCGGTTCAGATTTGACCGTTTTCTAAAAAATTTCAAAAGTTGTCTAATGATAGATCTCCTAGAATTACATGCTTCCGATATCGGAAATATTGTTGCACATCATTTTCTTAAATTTTTCAACGAACAGTCTTCCATTGAAAGCTGTTGAGATTAAGGAAAGAAAATAAAGATATTTAGTATATTGCTATGTTAGGAATATAGATATTTAGCTATATTGTTCTCTTAGTAAGAAAGTTATTGATTAGAATATTTTCCCTATTTAGTTTGTATTGTAGGTCTATAAATATTGTAACCATCATCATTGATGAATGGCCTTTTGATGATAATACGAAGTGCCAATGTAAATACTATTATCAACCTTATTTTATATTTTATCATGGTATCAAGAGCTGTTCATTCCTGGACTTGACTACTACATGCCCTGCCGTTGACTACTACATGCCCTGCCGTTGAGTTCCCGTCGACCGCTGCTAGCCGCCCAGAGTTGCCGCCGCTAGTTGACTTTGGAATCATCAGATTGCTTATTACTGACCTACTTACTGCAGATTGCTGACCGTTCGACCGCTGCTAGCCACCATCGTGTTGCCGCCGCTAGTCGATTCCGTCACCGATTGCTACTAATATACTGTTTTTTTACTCTACTAATATATTGTCCAAGTGTAATGTGCTTACGGCCCGTACCTTGCACTTGCGGAAGCGTGAAAGGATTATGGCATCCACACGGACCACCGATATACTACTTGATGGGCCCTTACCTACTCTTACTAGGCGAACTCTTCCGACCTTTGGAAACTACCATTTTTTTTATGGAGCTAATGAAGGGGAGTACACTATACTCTTTTTCCCACTGGATTTTTTAACGAGGTAGTGTGCTCTTTCTGACAGAAATTTCATAATCTTTTTCGTAAGTCGGTCATGGTTTTCACCATGCTCCAACTTGAGAGAGGGTGTTGAGATTAAGGAAAGAAAATAAAGATATTTAGTATATCGTTATGTTAGGAATATAGATATTTAGCTATATTGTTCTCTTAGTAAGAAAGTTATTGATTAGAATATTTTCCCTATTTAGTTTGTATTGTAGGTCTATAAATATTGTAACCATCATCATTGATGAATGACCTTTTGATGATAATACGAAGTGCCAATGTAAATACTATTATCAACCTTATTTTATATTTTATATTTTATCAAAAGCCTTTAATCAAGCTTTCTGCACTAGTGTCATAGTTATAATCAATGGATGCATTTGGATGGTCATGGTTATAATCAATGGATGCATTTAGTGTGTAATGAGACAAACCTTCTGTATAATTAGTATATGAACAAAACATAGGACTAGAGTTGAAGATACGATCAAATACCTGGTTAAATTCAAGAAAATGGTCAAAGGTCAAATCAACTCCTTTGTTTAACAATATAGTGCAATAGGATGGAGGGATGGTTCCTCCACTTCCATTATTAGCTCTTATATTAGCCTAAAAAGTCTTTGCATACTATCCATTTTCATATAGTAGTAGTTTTAGACAGCTTTAAGGATGCTGAAAGTTATGATCAATCCATTTGTCATAGCTTCCATAGCTTTTGCTGCAATCTTGACAATTTTCATATCAAAGCTGGTTACCAAGAAGAAGCGGTACCACCCGGTGGCCGGAACCGTCTTCAACCTCGTTCTTAACTTCAACAGGCTGCACCACTACTTGTGTGAGAAATCCAGCAAGTACAGCTCTTTCAGACTCTTGAATCTCGCTCACAACGAGGTTTACACTACCGATCCCTCCAACGTTGAGTACATACTCAAAACCAACTTCCCGAATTATGGCAGGGTGAGTAAATATGGCTTCTTATGTTATGCTTGTTTAGTTTTGGTATCTTGTTGGTATTTTTGATAACTGTGAAGGGAATTATTTGAAAATAGCATAGAAAATGTATTTGTTTCTGCTGCAATTTGTGTGTTTGAAAATTCATAGTACTATTTTGTAGGGATCACACCACCATAGTATCCTGGAAGACCTTCTTGGAGATGGGATTTTCACGGTGGATGGCGAAAAATGGAGACATCAGAGAAAGACATCAAGCTATGAATTCTCTACCAAAGTCTTGAGGGACTTCAGCAGTGGAGTTTTTAAGAGCAATGCATCGAAACTCGCTAGCATAGTTTCAGAAGCAGCATCCTCAAATCAGACTATTGAAATTCAAGTAAGTATACATGGATGATCTTCTTTTTAGCTGAAAAGGCGACCTAATATACGAACATTTGAAATGGCTCCATTATTGGTGAGCTTGCAGGATTTGTTCATGAAGTCAGCCCTGGATTCTGTTTTTAAGGTTGTACTCGGAGTTGAACTTGATAGCACGCGATTTTCGTGCTGCTTTGATGAAGCAAGTGCGATAACCCTCTATCGCTATATTGATCCATTCTGGACTTTGAAAAGGAGACTGAACATTGGATCAGAGGCAACACTAAAGAAGAACATCAAAGTCATTGATGAGTTTGTTTACAAGATCATCAAAAGCAAAACAGAACAGCTTCACAAGTCTCGCGAGGATTGGGTGGTAAGTATCTAACCAACTAACCTTTGTTTCTCCTGCATCAATTATGATGTGGCTGATGATGATTGCAGATGAAGAAAGAGGACATTTTGTCGAGGTTTTTGGACAAGAATGAAACAGATCCCAAGTACCTTAAAGACATCATTCTTAGCTTCATCATTGCTGGCAAGGACACTTCTGCCAGCACTCTCTCCTGGTTCTTTTACATGATGTGCAAGCACCCAACGGTACAAGACAGGATTGCGGAAGAAGTCGCGAAAGCTACAACCACTGATACACCAAACATAATGACAGAAGAAGCATTGGAAAAAATGCAGTATCTTCATGCTGCCTTGACTGAGACACTCAGACTCTATCCTGCTGTTCCTCTGGTAATGTTCCTACACAAAAACTCCATCTTTTGGGAATGCTGTGAACTAACTGTTTTGAGGTTCCAGGATGGGAAAGTTTGTTTCTCAGATGATACACTTCCTGATGGATTCAGCATAAGAAAAGGCGACTCGATCTCATATGTACCCTGGGCCATGGGAAGAATGAGGTGTATATGGGGTGATGATGCAGAGGAGTTCAGGCCAGAGAGATGGCTCGATGAGAACGGCGTTTTTCGGCAACAAAGTCCTTACAAATTCACTGCTTTTCAGGTACATATATATATGCACATTACATACATATAATCAAGGTATGGTTTTATGGAACGTGTTATTGCTTAAATATGCAGGCAGGGCCGAGGATTTGCCTAGGAAAAGAGTTTGCTTACAGACAGATGAAAGTTTTCTCAGCAGTGCTGTTGAGGAGTTTCATGTTCAAGCTGAGTGATGAACAGAAAGAGGTCAAATACAAAACAATGCTAACTCTCCACATTGATGGAGGCCTTCATCTCAAAGCTTCCCATAGACATGCCTAGATTATTACTCAACTCAACACAAAAGATGCATGAAATATCCTTCACAGTTCCTAACAAACAATCAAAAATGTTATTATTGTTCAATCAAACGATTGTATCTCTTTAATATGGGGTTAAAGTTTAATTTGATGTTTAAATGGAAGAAATTCTGTAAACGAATGAGTAAAATCTGTCTTTGTAATTGTCCCACATCGAGAAAACAAGGGATTGAGAACAGGTCGCTGGGGTATAAAAGCAGACGTGATGAATCGAAATAAGCATACCTTTCTCGGCCTTTTGGCTAAGATCAAGTGTAGTATCTGTTCTTATCAGTTTAATATCTGATATGCGGTCCATTGGGTCGCACGATATTAACTCAATTTTTTAAGGGGGAAGGCCCATCAAGGTAGCTTGCTGCCTGGGCCTTCACGCGTCGCCCGAGCGTTGCACTACTGCACGGGCCTGGCGCACCCCTCCAACCCAAGTAATAATTATTAATTCTTAGTATGTTAATTAGTTTTTTGTTCAAGAAATTATTTGCTTGATAATTAGGGTTTTGTTAAAGAATGCTGTATTTTCAGAGCATGAGTTCAATATTAGTTTAGTTTGTAATGAATGTCCTTGTTGATGGTTGAACATGAAAGTAATTGTTTTAAAGTTGAGTTCAAAATTCAGATCTTCAATGTACCATACTGTCAATTGTAATTGTGTGCCAAATCTATTTGTTTAAAATAGTACACATATTTGATTTTTGTCTTCATTTGGTTATGAAAATAGAACTAAGAGAGGGAACAGTATTTTAGATAATGTTATGAGTTATGACCATCAAGATTAATGTTTGTGCAGGGATCATAATATTTTGGAAGACCTTCTTGGAGATGGTATATTCACAGTGGACGGAGACAAATGGCGGAATCAGAGTAAATGCTGCAAAACTTGCTTGAGTAGTTTCTGAAGCAGCCTCCTCAAATCAGACAATAGAAATCCAAGTAAAGGATTTTGTTTCTTGCAAGTGTTAATCAATGAGTTGACTTTCATTAGTCTGAACTTCCTGCAATAATGAAGGGCTTGCTTTTCAGGAAATGTTCATGAAGTCATCCCTGGATTCGGTTTGTAAGGTTGTTTTTGGAGTGAATCTCGACAGCTTGTATGGATCAAATGAAGAAGGCGTGCGATTTTCGCAAGTGCGATAACTATCTACCACTATGTGGATGTATTCTGGACTATGAAAAGGTGGCTGAACATTGGATCAGAGGCAAGGTTGAAGAAGAAGATCAAAACCAAAACCGAAGAGCTACACATGTACGGAGAGAAAGAGGATGTTTTGTCAAGGTTTCTGGAAAACAATGAGACAGATGAAGGTAACTGCTGGGGCGTTTCATATTCAAGTTGAGTGATGAACAGAAATGTGTAAAGTACAAAATCATACTTACATTGATGGAGGCCTTCATCTCAAAGTTTAATTAGAGCTTTCATTAGTGCACGTGTCTTGTAATGCTTTGTGTAGTGCATGTGTCTTGTTTCAGTACCAAGTTTGTTAATTCAAAATTAAATTTACAAGGCAGCAGAAAGGACCAATCTTGGCTATCATGCAATCCTCGGTCATCCACTTTGCATTTGGTTTATAGTACGTAGGAGACTCATCAACTTTGTGTGAGTCGTGTGGGACAGTCGCTAAAAGGTTGTTGTAAGATAGCAATTAACGAGGGCTGATTTAGGCTGCCAAACCAGGCTATATCATCTCTGCACAATGCAAAACTGTACATTTGAAAAGTGAAAATGATGGAAATCTTGATTGGTTCCATAGCTTTTGCAGCAATTGTGACAGTATTCATATCGAAGAAGAAGAGGTACCACCCTGTTGAGGGCACCATCTTACAGATGCTGCTCAACTTTGATAGGCTGTATGACTACCTGACCGATGCATCCAGCCGGCATAAGTCCTTCAGAATCTTTCACCTCACTCACACTCTGGTTTGCACCACTGATCCGGCAAACGTCGAGTACATCCTCAAAACCAACTTCCAGAACTATGGCAAGGTACCGTATGATTAGGCCATGTTCTTTTCAACCTCATGACTGTACTTTAGTTCATTCTTCATTTTAGTTTTGTAAATTTTGATTTGTGTTTTCTTAGCTTAGATTAGGCTATGTCATCTCCAGCTCATTTGCACTTATTTTTTTTTTTAGATTGATGCCATTGAGTTTGTGTTTTAGTCTAATTTTAATTGCTTTCAGTGCAAATCAGGTTAAAAATGGTTTGGATGCAATTTTTAGTTTGTGACATTTGACTTGAGCTGGAAATATGTTTCCAGGGACAATTCATGCATACCATTCTTAAAGACCTTCTTGGAGATGGGATATTCATCGTGGATGGAGAGAAATGGAAGCATCAGCGAAAGACGTCAAGCTATGAGTTCTCTACCAAAATCTTAAGGAGTTTCAGCAGCGGAGTGTTCAAGAACAATGCATCAAAACTTACTTCCATACTTTCTGAAGCAGCATCCTCAAATCAGACAATTGAAATCCAAGTACACTTATATGGTTTACTTGTTTTCAGCTAGAAATTATTCATACATACTCAGAGCCTCCAAAATGAATGCATTCATGAACTTGCAGGATTTGTTTATGAAGTCAACACTGGATTCTGTTTTTAAGGTTGCACTTGGTGTTGAACTCGATAGTATGCATGGAACTTATGAAGATGGCACACGATTTTCGCGTTGTTTTGATGAGGCAAGCGCGATAATACTCTTCCGCTATTTAGACGTGTTCTGGAAACTGAAAAGGTGGCTGAACATTGGATCAGAGGCAAGACTAAAGAAGAACATAAAAGTAGTTGATGATTTTGTTTACAGAATCATTAAAAACAAATCAAAACAGCTACATGTGTACCGGGAGAAAGAAGACATTCTCTCGAGGTTTCTGGACAATGATGAGACAGATCCCAAATACCTCAGAGACATCATCCTCAGCTTCATTGTTGCTGGCAAGGACAGTACTGCCAGCACTCTTTCATGGTTCTTCTACATGATATGCAAGCACCCAAATGTACAAGACATAATAGCAAAAGAAGTGGTAAAAGCCAGTTCCTGCATCAAAGACATAGCAAACAGCATAACCGAAGAAGCACTGGAAAAAATGCAGTATCTTCATGCTGCCCTGACTGAGACACTCAGACTCTATCCAGCAGTTCCCGTGGTACGATAAATTTAACATAAACTGTAAATTATGACAGCTTTTGGGAATGTTTTTTTACTCTTCAATCAATGTTGCAGAATGCGAAGGCTTGTTTTTCTGATGACACGCTTCCTGATGGATCCAGTATCAATAAAGGAGACTCTATCTTATACCAACCGTGGGCGATGGGGAGAATGAAGTATCTATGGGGTGATGATGCACAAGAGTTCAAGCCGGAGAGATGGCTCAATGAAAATGGTGTTTTTCAGCAAGAAAGTCCTTTCAAGTTCACTGCTTTTCAGGTACAAGAATTTATACAATCAAGTTGTGATTTGTATTCATCAAATTTATCATCAATCACTCTAAATGTTAATGCAGGCAGGACCAAGAATTTGTCTGGGAAAGGAGTTTGCTTACAAACAAATGAAAATCTTTGCAGCTGTGTTGTTAGGGCATTTCACATTCAAGCTGAGTGATGAACAAAAACAAGTCAAGTACAAAACTATGCTTACTCTCCACATTGATGGTGGCCTTCACCTGAAAGCTTTTCGTAGATTCATATAGAACTTAAATACCTCTTTGACTCCTATAATATACCAGAATGTACACTTATACTGATATGTATATGACATTTTAGGTTATTGTAAATAGACATAAACCAATCAAAACTTTATTATTGTTGCATGATACTCCCTCTGTCCCAGACTAAACTGCACACTTTCTTTATTTGGTTGTCCCACCTAATTTAGCAAACCCCACTCATTTTCCTCCATTCATTTCACCCACTTCTTTCTATAACTCAATCTCCTCCACTCATTTTACAATCCTTAATTTTCTCAAATTTTACCCTTTGTGCAATTTAGACTGAGATGGAGTGAGTAATGCTTATAACATACTACAAACTAGAGGAATATTTTGAAAGCGTCGCTATCAGAAAGGAGGACACCATAAAAAAGATATCCAAGAAGCAAAAAAAGGGCCACCACCCTCGTGAGGCTGTAGATTAATGCAATCAAACGTTCAGAACCCCTGTAAACAATATTATACTATTACAATCTAGTACATGTACCCAACTCAATCTCAGAAATCTCTCCACATGAGTTCAGATTTCAAACTTATGTGAATATGGAAACTTTGGTTGCTTCCATAGCTTTTGCAGCGATCGCGGCGATATGCATATCCAAGCTGATCGCTACGGTGAAGAAGAAGACGAGATACCACCATGTAGCGGGCACCATCTTCCATATGCTGCTCAACTTTGATAGGCTGTATGATTACTTGAGCGATATATCCAGCAAGCATAAGACTTTCAGAATCTCGCACCTCACACACAGCCTGGTTTACACTACTGATCCTGCCAACGTCGAGCACATCCTCAAAACCAACTTTCACAACTACGGAAAGGTACTCATCTTCAATCTTGGTTTACATTTGATGCTGTTATCATTGATCTCTCTTGTTCTGTCAATATCTTGGTCAATGTTTTCAAACCTTGGACCAGGTCAAATGTATCGGTTTTTGAAATAGTGTTATATTGTCTCTTGAGCGATCCATTCAATTATCTCTAGTTTGAGGGAAAAATAAATCAGGTTGTGGTATGGATGAATTAGCCTTTCCAAATGTGGAAACTCATGTTGACAGGGAGAATACCAGCATAGTATTTTGAAAGACCTTCTTGGAGATGGGATATTCACAGTAGATGGAGAAAAATGGAGACACCAGAGAAAGACATCAAGCTATGAGTTCTCTACCAAAATATTGAGGGACTTCAGCAGCGGCGTTTTCAAGAACAATGCATCAAAACTTGCATCTATAGTTTCTAAAGCAGCATCCTCAAATCAGACAATAGAAGTCCAAGTAAGGATATTTGGATCTTCATTTCTTTTCTTTTGTTTTCAAGTAGAAATGATTCATGCCTGAGCTTCTGAATTCCTGATTAATGTTTCTGCAGGATTTGTTCATGAAGTCGGCTCTAGATTCTGTTTTTAGAGTTGTTCTTGGAGTTGAACTTGATAGTTTGTATGGAACAAATCAAGATGGCACACAATTTTCACGTTGCTTTGATGAAGCAAGTGCAACGACGCTCATTCGTTATTTAGATGTGTTCTGGAAACTAAAAAGGTGGCTGAACATTGGAGCAGAAGCAAAATTGAAGAAGAACATAAAAGTTATTGATGATTTTGTTTACAGGATTATCAAAACCAAAACAGAGCAACTCCATGAGTTCCGAGAGAAAGAGGACATTTTATCGAGGTTTTTGGACAAGAATGAGACAGATCCCAAGTACCTTAAAGACATCATTCTTAGCTTCATCATTGCTGGCAAGGATAGTACTGCAAGTACTCTTTCATGGTTCTTCTACAGGGTATGTAAGCACCAAAAGGTACAAGCTAGAATAGCAGAAGAAGTCGCGAAAGCAACTAACATGGAAAACATATCAGAAGAAGCATTGGACAAAATGCAGTATCTTCATGCTGCCCTTACCGAGACACTCAGACTCCATCCTGCAGTTCCCCTGGTACTATTAATATACCTCAAACTCTGATAATTATTGCGGTTTCACAACTCAATCTAAAATTTTGTTCCAGGATGCAAAGGTTTGTTTTTCAGATGATACACTTCCTGATGGATTCAACATCAGAAAGGGAGACTCTATAACATACCAGCCGTGGGCTATGGGGAGAATGAAGTTTCTATGGGGTGATGATGCAGATGAGTTCAAGCCAGAGAGATGGCTCGACGAAAATGGTGTTTTTCAGCAAGAAAGTCCATTCAAGTTCACTGCTTTTCAGGTAAATTAAATAGCTCAATGGACACATCAATCACATGATTCACTTGCATGTTATTTAAAAAATAATGCAGGCAGGACCAAGGATTTGTCTAGGGAAGGAGTTTGCTTACAAGCAGATGAAAATCTTTGCAGCCGTACTGATAGGGCATTTCACATTCAAGTTGAGTGATGAACAAAAACAAGTAAACTACAAGACTATGCTTACTCTACACATAGATGGCGGCCTTCATCTGAATGCTTCTCCTAGATTCAGTTGATATACGACTTCATTTACCTTTTTGTCTTGGAAAGGAATTTCTTCTTTTTGTAGTGCTTACTATATATCATACTGTATTTGATATAGATCAATTTAGATTTTGTACTTTTTATGCTGCAATTTCTGTTTCTTTCAAAAAATAATTAACCCCAAAAGGATGAGAAAATCTTACATAAATGAGGAATGACAAATTAGCTCAACTCTAAAAAAAGAAACAAATGAATGAGGGAGGATACATGAATACTTATTCAACTCTGCTCAAATTTATTCAACCAGTGTTTCTAGGAGAAGCCTTGAGACGAAGGCCACCATCCATGTGAAGAGTAAGCATAGTTTTGTAGTTAACAGGTCCTTGTTCATCACTCATCTTGAACGAGAAATTCCCCAACAACGTTGCTGCGAATATTTTCATCTGTCTGTAAGCAAACTCCTTTCCCAGACAAATCCTAGGCCCTGCCTGAAAAGCAATGAACTTTGAAGAGGTTTCTTTCTGGAAGATTCCATTTTGATCCAACCATCTCTCCGGCCTGAACACTTCCGCATCCTCCCCCCATATGCTCTTCATCCTTCCCATAGCCCATGGTATGTATGATATCGAGTCCCCTTTCTTTATGCTGAATCCATCCGGAAGCGTGTCATCTCCGAAGCAAAGCTTGGCATCCTGGATTATTGTAATGAAAAATAATGTTTAGGACAATATGCAACATGATAAATATGCTGTCCTAACAAAATATATCAGAAAACTTATACGTACCACAGAAACAGCAGGATAGATTCTGAGTGTCTCGGAAAGGGCAGCGTGAAGGTACTGCATCTTTTCGAGTGCTTCTTCGGTTACCATGTTTGGTGTGTCGGTGATCAGACAGCTTGCACTGATGTTGGTGGCTTTCCTGATTTCCTCGGAAACCTTGTCTTGAATCTCAGGGTGCTTGCACATGAGGTACAAGAACCAGGTGAGAGTGCTGGCGGTTGTGTCCTTACCAGCAATGATGAAGCTGAGGATGATGTCTTTAAGGTACTTTGGATCAGTCTCGTTCTTGTCCAAAAACCTAGACAGAAGATCCTCCTTCTCCCTGTACTGGTTAATCTGTTCAGTTTTGGTTCTGATGATCTTGTAAACAAACTCATCAATAACCTTGATGCTCTTCTTCAACCTCGCTTCTGATCCGATATTGAGCTTCCTTTTCAGCTTCCAGAGAACATCCACAAACCGGTAGATTGTGATTGCGCTGGCTTCCTCGAAACAACGCGAAAAGTTGGCGCTATCTTCCTGAGCTCCATCCAAGCTGTTAAGGTCAACGCCAAGAACAACTTTGAAAACAGAGTCAAGACCAGCCTTCATCAACAAATCCTGGATTTCTATGGTCTCGTTTGTGGATGCCGAGGCTGAAACGATGGCGCCGAGTTTGGATGCATTCTGTTTGAAGACTCCACTGCTGAAATTCCTCAACACCTTTGTGGAGAATTCATAGCTTGAGGTCTTTCTCTGATGCTTCCATTTCTCTCCATCCACTGTGAATATCCCATCTCCCAGAAGATCTTCCAAAATGGCGTGGTTTGCAGCTCCCTGCAAATTATATCACATAAGTTAGAACTATATTTGAAATGAATGTGATTTTTAACGTGGGATCGAAGGAAAAGAGTTTTTACCTTTCCGTAGTTTTGGAAGTTGGTCTTGAGGAAGTACTCGATGTTGGCTGGATCGCTGGTGTAGACCTCGTTGCGACCAAAGTTCAAGAATCGGAAAGACAAATGCTTTAAGGATTCTTCTGTTAGATAGTCGTAGAACCTGTCAAAGTTGGTGACCAGGTTGAAGACCGTGCCGGCAATGGGGTGATACTTCTTCTTGGATCTCGCTCTCTTAATCAAGTAAAGCGTCACAATAAGTGCTGCTAACGTTGTCAGAACAATCACAGAATCAGTCATCTCCATGGCTGATGTCGTCGGAATCAGTTATTAATGCTCTTTTTCTGCTTGTTAATTACTGTATGCTGTGTTATGCTTCTAAAATTTTCGAATGAGAGGTATTTATTGACATGGTTTTGAGCTGCGTAATTAGACCTCCGTAATATTCAGTGTCGTCAAAGTCGGCTGTTCGATTAAAATAATATTTACTGGGCTTGACTAAAGGTTCTTTATTAATTTTTGCACTTGTCTAACGACTCATGATTCCCATTTCATAGAAAACTGATTGTAATATTTAACCACTGGATTTTATTTTATTTTTGTTATGCCATTTAATCAGATGAAATGTTCTTTTCAAATTAGGGGTCGTTTGGTTCATGTGGGAATTAAGTTCCCATGGATTTTGTAATCACTCAGAATTTAATTCCTTTACAAAAAATCATCAAGAATTTGAAAAACTTGTTTGGTTGCACGTGCGATTTTTGTTATTACTAGTATTTTATTTACTGTCTGTTGTTTGGTTAACTTCACGTGATTCTTTGAAATCTAAGCATTTTGTATTTGAATTTTTCAAAAACAAATTCAAATTAACTCAACCAAAATATCACTTATAGTAAATTTTCAAACAATATCTCACTAGAATCTTTAAAATTAATTTATTATTGTCTTAAAATAAATCGAAAATAAATTGAATGTAATATACATCGCCAAATATTCTAGAAATCTAAAAACAAAAATAAACATATAAAAATTCAATAAATCATCTCCTCCCTATTAATCTGAAAGGTATATTTATAGTCTTCGGGGGAGACTTGAAGAAGAAATCATGGTGGGTGGTTTCAATCATCTTCTTAATGTTCATGGTATAGCTACATGGTGGGTGGTTTCAATCATCATTTTCATAACCTGATTCAACATTTGTCAGTACATTGTCATACATGTTGCTGCAATTTTCTTACGTTGAATTAGTGACATACGAGGCATGACGGTATAATATTTACAAAATTGGGTAATAAATTAATTGCAATCAACTCAATATCACTCGAATATATTTTAATCTAACCATCAAAATTTTAAATATCATGTAAATTCATAACTAATAAAATTACATAATTTATGGCACAAATCAATTTTTTCATATATACAATCAATAAAAAGTAAAAATAACTAAAATATGAAGTAAAATGGGAGGGAAATAAAAATTTGCCGCGTAGAAGTGGAAAATTTCCGCGCCAATAATGGGATAAATTGGTAAAATCGTACAAAATAAACGCGTATTTGTTTTCTACCTAGGGGTTGGAGGTAACAAAATTCCCTCGTTCTGTGGAATTGAAATTACCGCGGAATTCATACTTGCGACGTTTTGGTTCATTTACGTCAACCAAACAAGCAATCCAATGTTAAAATGCTCGTATTTGATTATTATCGCGTTTCGTACGCATACCAAACCACTTAGAAAATCTGGGTTGAAATCAGTAAAATATATTTTCTCTCCATTTTGCTTGTTTAACCTTTACCAAACTTAAAATTTGATGATCTAAAAATAATGCATGTTTACCGGCCAAACGTTTTATCCGTCTTCTTTTCTTGAAGAATGTCAAGCAGTTCTTCTCGATATCAAAGACCAATTGTTTCTGACTTAATAAAATGTTGTATTATGTTGAATATGACGCCTTCGCGCGAAGAAGATGGCAACTGTATGTTTGAAAATTGAAACGCTGTTTTCAATTTGTTATTGACCAATTCAAAGTCCCAGGTTGAGGAGTGCGTTTAAGGTTTTACTTAACTGAAATCCTTACCCCCAATTCACGGCTTTAGTGACTTAATAACGTAAGCAAAAGTATGAACACTGGTTTGCATACCTTAGTGTTAGGGTCAATTAAATATAAATATTACCTTGTAGCATGCTGAATCAAGGATGTAAAATGAGGTTAAGGAAGAAAATAGAAATATATATATATATATATATATAGTTATAATGTTTATGTGAATTTTATTTTTTATGTAGCAAGTTATAGAATAGATTTGTGGGAAATTGTGGTGTGCTCTGAATATTTGAGCTGAATTTTGAGAAAGTGTTCGAGTGCATCTCGATTGAATTGATTGTGCAAGAGCACCACATATAGATTGGAAGTATGTGTCGACCAATTGATTTCCGACTCCATACATTGAAATGATATAAATACGTACGTACTCTTGTGTTCGATCAGTGCCCCTGAAAACAATCACAATCATCCGCCACTAGCTTCCCGGGAACCATCACCAAATTTACCGACCTCAACTTGCGAATTCCAACCAGTGATTCTGCATTATGTATCTTAATTGTGCTAGACAATTTAAAATATCAATCTTATTTTACATTGAATAAATTCGTTATGTTTGATGATGATGAAGAACCAGAAGTGCTTCCATTTAGGGTTTACTTGGTAGGATCAACTTCTTCAATCAATCGTGGACATCTTTGAAACGTTACAAAATGGAAATCGTGGACATGGCTTATTGTGACTCCTGATCATCTATATAAGTGAGAGAGTCTTGGGTGAGACGTCATGTCTTTGTGGAGACCAATTGCCAAGAGAATGAGCATTTACTGTTTTTACTTGATCTTTTAGTCATTTTGCTTGATGTTTCAGTCAGTTCTCTTGAATATTCCTGTTTTGCTTTGATCTTTCAATGAATTTGATCTTTCATTCAATTTGCTTGATTTTTCAGTTAATTTCCATGAGCATTCCTAGTCCTTGGTACATTACTGATATTCCGTAGAAATTCACATTGAAGCTCAGCCTTGAGTCAGTCCATCAAGATGGGTGAACTCTAGTGACACTAACAACCAAAATCTAACCGCACCGGCGGGGGTTAAAGCTCACCAACGGCAATTTCAACTGATAACTGTCCCTTATAATGATTGGTCTCTATAGGGACAAGTCTCAAATGAGAATTTGTATTAATGTAAATGTGAGTGACAAATGAAAATCTTTTCTCAATTTCAAAACCATAACTTTTGAGTAAGGCCTGTTCTCCCAATAAACTGAACTGAAGTGGAAATAATTATATTGAAAAAAAGAATCAGTATAACTGAATTAACATGAATTTCATTAAATTGTATTTTTACGAAATTGAAGTAACTTGAATTCAACCGAATTGAACTAAAATTATCTAAAAGGGCCCTCAAGTAATAGAAGTAAAGTTGCACCTACGTGATTGGTCAAGTGGTTAGGTGTCTGGTTAATTATTTCATAGGTCAAGGTTTCAATCGAAGTAACCAATTGAATGACGTGATTAACCTAGCATTTTGATTTTTGATCCATAGAACTGAAGTTATAGAAAAAGTTCACCCTTTGAAAGACATTTTTATGAAAGTTTCACTTGTGTTTTGTTTTAAAATGTATTTGAATATGAAAATTATAAATTTCTTATAAAGATCAAATCATGCACTATTTAGTTGAAAAGGTAGAATAATATTTATAAACTAAGGGCATGTTTGGCAGCGTTTTTTTTTTGCTAAACTGAAATGAATTGAATTGAATAAAAGTGAAAATTAATGTATTGAAAAAGAATCAGCATGACTTAATTAATCCGAATTTCATCAAATTACATTTTAACCGAACTGAATTAAATTAAATAAACTGAACTGAATTGATCTAAATATAAGTTCTGGAAAACAGGGCCTAAGAGATGGTCTATATAAATAATAAATTTAAAAATATTATAAAATTCGAGAAATGTAAGATTTGGTATAACAAATATTTAATTTCACAGGTAAATAATTATATAACATTGTAAAATTTGGAGGTTTTTAACTCATATCTTGTGAGATATTGTAAGATTCATTCTAACATATATTTATATAATTATTTTTCATTGTTTTATTTATACATAAAAAACATTGAAGGTCAAAAACTAAATAAATTTGAAAATGTCAATTAAAAATTGAAAACATAAAATTTTTGATTCCAAATAAATTCCCTAAGTTTCGAAGAAACATCAAAACAGAGAATAAGCTCGCAATTTTAAAATGTGGTAATAAAAATAATGCACTGCTTTCATTGAAGTCATAATAGGGACCTAGGAATTGGTCACCAAAAACCAGAAACCAAGAACCAGATAACACTTAAATGTATAAATATCTTCTTTTCCATTGACTTCAATTTCAACAAAATACAAACCTATAATATAAAAACTACAATTGGGCATTAATGGCATACAAGAAGAAGTGTTAATGTCAATACGATGAGAATTGCATTAGAACGAGTCGTCGAGCTTAGGACATGATTACAATTATATTCCATGAAATCCATCCAGTCCAGTCAAGCATATTACCACAAATTAAAAACCGCCTAATTTGACAATATTAACATATTACCTTCTAACGGAAAAACCACATGCCTATTTAAACCTCTCATTTGCTCATTTTGTAAGAACCACAAACAAACCTAGCACAACGTTTTTAGCCTCTTCAACTCCTCCTGCAAACTTCCATCTGCTTAAACTTAATCAAACCCATGGAGATGACTGATTCTGTGATTGTTCTGACAACGTTAGCAGCACTTATTGTGACGCTTTACTTGATTAAGAGAGCGAGATCCAAGAAGAAGTATCACCCCATTGCCGGCACGGTCTTCAACCTGGTCACCAACTTTGACAGGTTCTACGACTATCTAACAGAAGAATCCTTAAAGCATTTGTCTTTCCGATTCTTGAACTTTGGTCGCAACGAGGTCTACACCAGCGATCCAGCCAACATCGAGTACTTCCTCAAGACCAACTTCCAAAACTACGGAAAGGTAAAAACTCTTTTCCTTCGATCCCACGTTAAAAATCACATTCATTTCAAATATAGTTCTAACTTATGTGATATAATTTGCAGGGAGCTGCAAACCACGCCATTTTGGAAGATCTTCTGGGAGATGGGATATTCACAGTGGATGGAGAGAAATGGAAGCATCAGAGAAAGACCTCAAGCTATGAATTCTCCACAAAGGTGTTGAGGAATTTCAGCAGTGGAGTCTTCAAACAGAATGCATCCAAACTCGGCGCCATCGTTTCAGCCTCGGCATCCACAAACGAGACCATAGAAATCCAGGATTTGTTGATGAAGGCTGGTCTTGACTCTGTTTTCAAAGTTGTTCTTGGCGTTGACCTTAACAGCTTGGATGGAGCTCAGGAAGATAGCGCCAACTTTTCGCGTTGTTTCGAGGAAGCCAGCGCAATCACAATCTACCGGTTTGTGGATGTTCTCTGGAAGCTGAAAAGGAAGCTCAATATCGGATCAGAAGCGAGGTTGAAGAAGAGCATCAAGGTTATTGATGAGTTTGTTTACAAGATCATCAGAACCAAAACTGAACAGATTAACCAGTACAGGGAGAAGGAGGATCTTCTGTCTAGGTTTTTGGACAAGAACGAGACTGATCCAAAGTACCTTAAAGACATCATCCTCAGCTTCATCATTGCTGGTAAGGACACAACCGCCAGCACTCTCACCTGGTTCTTGTACCTCATGTGCAAGCACCCTGAGATTCAAGACAAGGTTTCCGAGGAAATCAGGAAAGCCACCAACATCAGTGCAAGCTGTCTGATCACCGACACACCAAACATGGTAACCGAAGAAGCACTCGAAAAGATGCAGTACCTTCACGCTGCCCTTTCCGAGACACTCAGAATCTATCCTGCTGTTTCTGTGGTAAGTACAATAAGCACTTCTGATATATTTTGTTAGGACAACATATCTTATCTATCATGTTCTAAACATTGTCCTAAACATTGTTTTTTTTGCAATAATCCAGGATGCCAAGCTTTGCTTCGGAGATGACACGCTTCCGGATGGATTCAGCATAAAGAAGGGGGACTCGATATCATACATACCATGGGCTATGGGAAGGATGAAGAGCATTTGGGGTGAGGATGCTGAAGTGTTCAAGCCGGAGAGATGGCTGGATCAGAATGGAATCTTCCAGAAAGAAACCTCTTCAAAGTTCATTGCTTTTCAGGCAGGGCCTAGGATTTGTTTGGGAAAGGAGTTTGCATACAGACAGATGAAAATATTTGCAGCAACGTTGTTGGGAAATTTCTCGTTCAAGATGAGTGATGAACAGGGACCTGTTAACTACAAAACCATGCTTACTCTCCACATGGATGGCGGCCTTCGTCTCAAGGCTTCTCCCAGATACGCTGCTTAGATAAATTGGATCCCTAAGAGTGATCCTGCTCTGATGTAATAAGTATTCAATTATTCATGTATTCGTATTCATTTGTTTGTTTCGAGTTGTGCTAATTGGTCATTTGTGGTTCATGTAAGATTTACTCATCCTTTTTTGGGAAGGTATTAATAAATTTTACTCATATTTTGGAGTGTAAAATTTTTAGACTTATTAACTGCTTTGTCGAGCATTGACAGTTTCTGGACAGCTATGTGACGGACTGACGGTGCATGAGTTTAATATGAAATGGATATATGCTTTGAGATATTGGCCTCGTTTGGCTATCAGCGTTTAGCTGTTAGCTGTTAGCGGATTTTATTAGCTGTTAGCTGTTAGCGGATTCTATTAGCTGTTTTGACTAGCGGTTTGTATATGAGTGTTTGACAAATAACAATTAGCTGATAGTTGTTTCATTACGTTAAATGACTGAAATAGACATTAGTACAATTTATTATTATTTATTTTTTGTAGTGTGTTACTTGTTTATCGAAAATTGTTATCACTATATTTTCATTTATTTTTATGATGTTTATTATTTGAATTATTATTCTTTATTAATATATCTACATCTATTTAAAAAAACTTTTTTTGAATTAAAATACTTGAAATTTTTATATATTTAAAATATGTGTAAATACTTAAAAATAAATTAAAAATAATGTAAGAAACCTTAAAATGTACGTACGCAAATATGATGTGTACCTTAAATTTACTAAAAGGTTATTATTTACTTATATAAAAAGGTTTTCTAATTAGTTTTAATGAATTTGAAAAGGAAATTTGTGAGGGATAAGGATATAAAAGATATTTTGTAATATTTCTTTGATTAACTTTTTACAAACGCTGCTCTTTCTAGCGTTTCAGAAATCAGAGGTTTCACCAAAAAACCTAATTAGAAAACTCTCCTCACCAAACACTAGAAAGAGCTGTTTGACAAGTCAACTATCCATATTTAACCCAAAAAGATAAACGCTCTTCAAAACTCTCGTCACCAAACGGGGCCATTATTTGTGGAATACATACAGTCCAGATTTATCTACAACTCAGGCTTATTTGAAGAATATTTGAAGATATTTGGTATTTCCTTATGTGAATATTTGGAGAGATTTGATTAGATTTGATACAAGGACATCTTACCATATCTTAAGAGATTTGTTTCCTTATCTCCAAGGGTTCGAAGATTTGAATCAGTTTATTTGGAGAAAGGATTCCGCCTTGAAAATGACTGAATACACATGGTATTGAGTTATAAAAGGGATGGTTAGCTGCAAGTCTGATTTGCCGATTTTAGGAGAGAAAAGTCCTATGTAGAATTTTCTTTAGGCCAGGCCAAAACAATGACGTCCACGATCTTCATCAACTTGGACTGAAGTTTAGTATTGTAATCACATGCCATAAAGCTCCGGGAGGGGGTGATCAAGCGTCAACGGGAGTTGAGACCGGTGGGGATCGGTTAAGGCGGATTGGCAGCAAGGCAGTTGCAAATCCACATATATAGTTGTAAAGATAAATTCTTGTGTAAACAGTATCTTTGACATACTAGTTTACATTACTGGGTTTTGCCCCGCAAATGTAGATGCGTTGCATTGACCTGCGTCATCAATCTCTGTGTTATTTACGTTTTCTGCTCTTACTGTTTTTCATGTTGCAACATCGTTTATGGAGTAAAACCTAAAACATGACCAGTAAATAATGGTTGGTAAATTGGTAGGAATTTCATGGAGGAAAAATAAACTTGTACGTTGTACCTCAAAAGGTGGGATTACAACAAAGTAAAAATTCTACCGATCTACCAATTTACAAATTTAATAACTAATCTCTTGTCTAACATGTAAGGTAGATATGATGTTATAAATTAAGAACATACAAGTAAAAGACACGGGGATTGATTCGCAGTTCGGTGTACTACACCTACGTCCACAGGGCATTAGCCTAGTTAAGAAATCTTCCACTAAAATATCAATATAGCGTAAATTTTTTATCATAAGCCTTTACCTATCACATTCTAATACATTCGGTGGATCTTGCAAAAATCCCTTGCTGTCAATCCGCCTTTAACCAATTCCCACCGGTCTAAACTCTCGTTGACGCTAGATCACTTCCTCCTGAAGTTTTATGGCATAACGATCTCTAAATTTTGGCGTTGATGAAGACTCTCCCGAGCTCTTGATGAAAAACTATCCAAAGGTTATGATGAAGACACATTGTGAACCATGGATGTGCTGGCCTAGCCTGATTAGATAAACCCTGGATGCAGGGATTTCTCTTGTAAAATCGGCAACCTTTCTTTGCAGCGGAATGTCCCTATTTCTAGCTCTGCGGTAGTGCTTCGTCATTCTTCAACGCACCAATTTTATTCCAACTCAAACTCTGTAACTCTCATTAACTTCGTAGAGATTCTAGAATACCAAATTACAAGGTCCAACTCTTAGAATTTTGTAGAAAATATTCTTCAGTTCTTTTCAAATCTTCTTGCAAGTATCTTGTTGTAAAATCTAAGTAGGATGTGTACTCATCAAATTCATTCCTTTTCCAGGTCAACCTTCCAGCTTTCAAAAAATAGTCAACCTTCCAAGTCAACCTCTTCCAATAATAATTGGATAAAAAGGAATAAACTTAAGCCAACTTTTTTTTTTAAAAAAAAAGTAAACCAACTTTTTTTTTTTTTTGAATTCAAGATAGATTACAACCTACCTATTACATATACACGTCCTAATCTAGGACTAACTAGGAGACACCACATTAGATCCATGTAAGCACAGTGAAGCTATACACGCTCCATCCACGTAGCTCTGAGACGTCCTCCTGAAGGACCCAGCTGCTTGCACCAACGAGCCACCGAACCACCGAAGCCGGAACCACCGATCGCACCATCATGAGTCACCACCTGCAGCATGGGAGACCATAGCGGGGGCCACCAACACGGCCCCTGGGAAACCACCATCGGCCCCTCTACGCTGGGTAAACCAACTTCTTTAATCATGCATAATTGGATAATTGGATTGTGAATTCTGACTGTATTTGACTTCACAATGTATTGCAATAATTGGATAGTTAGATCGTGATTCATTTCTCAACCAAATATAATATGTCTTCATTATATGTTAATTTGGAATTAGTTCAGTTCAGTACGTTTCAATATAATATGTCTTCATTATATGATAATTTGGAATCAGTTCAGTTCAGTACGCTCCATCCACGTAGCTCTGAGATTAGTTCAGTTCAGTACGCTCCATCCACGTAGCTCGTGATTCATTAATCATGCATAATTGGATAATTGGATTGTGAATTCTGACTGTATTTGACTTCACAATGTATTGCAATAATTGGATAATTAGATCGTGATTCATTTAAATCGACTCAACCAAATATAATATGTCTTCATTATATGATAATTTGGAATCAGTTCAATTCAGTACGCTCCATCCACGTAGCTCTGAGAATTAGTTCAGTTCAGTACGCTCCATCCACGTAGCTCTGAGACGTCCTCCTGAGGGACCCAACTGCTTGCACCAACGAGCCACCGAACCACGTCCTCCTGAGGGTCCCAGCTGCTTGCACCAACGAGCCATCGAACCACCGAAGCCGGAACCACCGATCGCACCATCATGAGTCACCACCTGCAGCATGGGAGACCACAGCGGGGGCCATCAACACGGCCCCTGGGAAACCACCATCGGCCCCTCTACGCTGGGTAGACCCTGACAATAATTGGTCAAATATTCACAATTTTGTCAGAGGTGTGTTTTGAACCCTGAACCTCTCAGTTATAGAGAGGGTGGATTACCACTGAACCAGGCCCATTACACACATATATCAATCCTTGTAAGCGTCACAATATATCAAGAATTTTTCATAAATTTTCATTTTGTAAGAAATATTATAGAATGTATGTGCTTTATATTATACATGTATGATAGAATAAAGCAGCTCTTTTCACCAGTATAGACCAAGTATATCATATCACAAATTCACTTTAGCTTGAGTTCTATATCAATATCTACGAGAAGCTTTCAGATGAAGACCGCCATCAATGTGGAGAGTAAGCATAGTTTTGTAGTTGACTTGTTTTTGCTCATCACACAGCTTGAATGTGAAATGCCCTAACAACACAACTGCAAATATTTTCATCTGCTTGTAAGCAAACTCCTTTCCCAGACAAATCCTTGGTCCAGCCTGCATTAATATTAAACATCACATAAATGCAATTGTTAAGAGATTGATGAATCCATAGAGATGCATTTATATCATAAACATCATAACTGTATGAGTATATCATATATGTACCTGGAAAGCAGTGAACTTGAAAGGACTTTGTTGCTGAAAATCACCATTTTCATCTAGCCATCTCTCTGGCTTGAACTCTTGTGCATCATCACCCCATAGAAACTTCATTCTCCCCATGGCCCACGGCTGGTATGTTATAGAGTCCCCCTTTCTGACGCTGAATCCATCCGGAAGTGTATCATCCGAAAAACAAGCCTTTCCATCCTGGAAAAATGCTGGTTGAGTTACAATATAGCATTTCCAAAGGCAAAAGCAAAACAATTTGGAGATTGTGGTAAAATTAAAATTACCGTAGGAACTGCAGGATAGAGTCTTAGTGTCTCGGTCAGGGCAGCATGAAGATACTGCATTTTTTCCAGTGCTTCTTCAGTTATGTTATGTGCTTCTTCCAGTGAGCTTTCGCTAATGTTAGTCGCTCTGGCCACTTCTTCTGCAATTCTGTCTTGTACCTTTGGGTGCTTGCACATCATGTAAAAGAACCAGGAGAGAGTGCTGGCAGTAGTGTCCTTGCCAGCAATAATGAAGCTGAGAATGATGTCCTTAAGGTACTTTGGATCTGTCTCATTCTTGTCTAAAAACCTTGACAGAATGTCCTCTTTCTCTAGGTAACCATGAGGTTGTTCAGTTTTGCTTTTAATGATCTTGTAAACAAAATCATCAACAACTTTTATGTTCTTCTTCAATTTTGCTTCTGATCCAATGTTCAGCCTCCTCTTCAGCTTCCAGAATACATCGAAAAAACGTAAGAGTGTCATCGCACTTGCTTCATCAAAACAACGCGAAAAGCGTGTGCCATCTTCATCTGTTCCATGCATGCTATCGAGTTCCACTCCAAGTACAACTTTGAAAACAGAATCCATAGCCGACTTCATAAACAGGTCCTGCAGAAGCTCAAGTATTGATTACAATTACTAGCTAGCTACTTGAAAAGAAAATAAAAGAGATTAAGGAAGATCAATGTTATACTTACTTGGATTTCTATTGTCTGGTTTGAGGATGCTGCTTCAGAAACTATGGAAGCCAATTTTGATGCATTGTTCTTGAAAACCCCGCTGCTGAAATTCCTTAAGATTTTGGTAGAGAACTCATAGCTTGATGTCTTTCTCTGATGCCTCCATTTTTCTCCATCTACTGTGAATATCCCATCTCCCAGAAGGTCTTTTAGAATGGTATGCTGGTATTCGCCCTGGAAACATTATTTCAAAACATAAATTAATGTTACAATCTAAAACTTCTTGGCAAACCTCCACAATAAGGTCCTGTTCTCTTTGTGGTATTTGAACTTATCTGAACTCATCTGAACTTAAAAAAGTTTATCTGAACTTAAAAAACTTTTTCTGAACTCATCTGAACTTAAAAAACTTTATCTGAACTCATCTGAACTGAACTCATTCGTACTTAAAAGTTTTAGCTGAACTCATTTCAACTTAATTACTAAGCTGAATTGAAATATATAGATAAATTGAACTGAACTAAATTGAAACTATCTAAAATATATATGATCATTTCCAATATATTTGAAATTTATTAGAATGATGCATTATGACTGAGTTTATTTTATGATGAATTGAACTGAATTAAACTGAACTGAAGTGTAAATTAATGTGTTAAAAAATATTGAGAGAATTTTTCAAAGGCCCTCAAACGTTATCTGAACTTTCACTTTGGCCCCCCATCGTTTTTTGCTCTCAATTTGGCCCCCCAATCATACGATTTTCCATCATTTTGGCCCCCTAGCCCTAACTTGGCCGTTAAATCCTTTTTCTGTCAATTCTTGGAGGGGTAGAATCGTCTTTTTCTGTCAATTTTTTCCCAGAAGCCGCCGCCATCGCCACTAAGCCATCAATAAGCTGCGGTCGGGCCCAGAACCTTTGATTTCAGTACCTAAAATGCTAACAAGGCAGCAACATTCAACAAATCTCAAGCCAGGAACATTTAACAAACAACAACATTCCCTAAAACATTCCATTTTTGTATTTGGCGTAGATTGAAGGTATGAAAAAGAGGGTTGTAAAGACACGACAATCATTAAAATCAAAGCTATGGTTAAAGATTTACGATCACTTTAAATGAGTTTTCTAAACAAAACTACAGACAATTTACAGTCCATTTTGCTACTCATCCCTCAACCAAATAAAACTCTTTTTGAGTTGAAAATGTAGATTAAAGTTTCAAGATTGCAACTGAACAAGAATCAACTGAATTGGAGTCATTTTTAGTAAGATATGATGGTTTAAAGTTCAGACTGCTAACAATCTTCATAAAAGTGCAGCAGACCTTAAAGTTGATTATCTCACTCGTTACCTATTCGGTTTCAAAAATTCCAAGTCCTATACTGAAGGTTATACTACAAGTATTACACGGGTATAAAACTCAACAAAATCCGAGTTATAGTTTGTAAAATATGATTATTTCAAGTTCAGATTGGACCTAATCCTCATCTGCAGTGGACCAAAATTGCAGCAGACTTCAAATGTGATTATCTCACATGTTACTTGGTCTAATTTGAAAATTCTAGTCCCTATGTTACAGTTTAGATTACAAGGGTCACAGGGGTTTAAGTATCAGAAAATTCAGATTTATGGTTGATTAAATATAGATTTTTAAAGTTTGAGATTTCTGCTGCCAAGATGAATTGTGGGCAGAACTTCAAAGTGCATTATCTCATTCTTTAATTGTTCGATTTCAAAGTTTCCAAGTTCTATACTGTAACCAATATTATGAAGATTACAGAGGTATAAAATTCAGTAAAATTGGAGTCCCAGTTAACAAGGTACGGTGATTTTAAGGGTGTTTATTCTGTGCTGCAGAATTTCTACCACAGCAGATTTCGACATCGATTATCTAATTCATTCCCTATTCTTTTTCAATGATTTCAAGTTCCAAACTGATCTTTATTCTACAAAGATTACACAGGTATAAGACTTGACAAAATCAGAGTTAGGGTTGATTACCTTTTCTCCTAAATAAGGATGGATGCTTTACGAATCGATTGGGGTTGTGGTTGACTCCTTCCACCCCTCCTTCCTTCCTTCAAGATCGATCTTAAAGGACTGAATCTCCAATCCACATGAGCTGATGGTGAAAAGATCAACGGCAAATCATGGCTCTGTGCTCCTTCTTCGATTGAACTCCAGGATTTGGGGACGAGGATTTGGGAGATCAGAGAAGAAAAGATGAGAGATGGGGATGAGGATTTGGGAGATCAGAGAAGAAGAGGTGAGAGACGGAGGAGATGGCAGCCAAAGATGACGGAAAAAGACGAGCTTACCCCTGGAGGAAGTGACGGAAAACTGATTTAACGCCAACGTTAGGCGTAGGGGGCCAAAATGATGGAAAATCGTATGGCTGGGGGGCCAAATTGAGAGCAAAAAACGATGGGGGGCCAAAGTGAAAATTCAGATAACGTTTGGGGGCCTTTGAAAAATTCTCTCAAAAATATTTGGTATAACTAAATTAACCTAATTTCCTATATTTTAAGAACTAAACTGAACTGAACTGAATCGAAGTAAAAATTAATGTGTTGAAAAAATAATTGGTATAACTAAATTAACCTTAATTTCCTCAAATAATATTTTACAGCACTAAAATCAACTGAACTGAACTAAATTGAACTGAATTGAAGTAAATATTTGAATAAATTAACCTTAATTCATTGCATCAAATTATATTGTTGTTGAGCTAAACTGAACTGAAATTAATGTATTGAAAAAAAAAGAATCGGTATGACTAAATTAATCTAAATTTCATCAAATCATGTTGAAAATGAACTAAACTGAATGGAATTAAACTGAACTAATACGAACAATTAAGTTCAAAAGAAGAGGGTCTACGACGCATGATAGTAAAATCACAAAATATTTTTAGCATTATTTAAATTATTATAATATACAATGTTGAACTGAACTGAACTTAATTGACATGAAAAAGTATAAAAATATTGAACTGATTTAAACTAAACTGAACTAAAATACAAAAAAGTTTACTGAACTTAACTAATCTGAAAACTAAATAAGTTTACTGAACTGAACTTAAAAAACTTTATCTGAACTCATCTAAACTTAAAAAACTTTATCTGAACTCATCTGAACTTAAATAACTTTATCTGAACTTAAAAAACTTTATCTAAACTAAAAAAAGTTTATCTGAACTCATCTGAACTAAAAAATATTTAAATAAGCTCTAGAGAACAGAACCTAAGTTTGTGTTCAATATTTTGCTCCAGTACTTCTAGTTTGTTATCACCTACTCCTATACAACAAAGTTGACCCTTAGAACCCGATACCCTTTGACCTGGTCCAGGTCTGAAAACACTGACCGTTCCGTTTTGACTTTTGACAGAAGATTAATCACAAGTTCATAACATGAGAACAGCAGCATGTAAATGAAGATCATAGATGATTACCTTGCCATAGTTGTGAAAGTTGGTTTTGAGGATGTATTCGACGTTTGCGGGATCAGTGGTGTAAACCAGGCTGTGGGTGAGATGCAATATTCTGAAAGACTTATGCTTGCTGGATATATCACTCAAGTAATGATACAGCCTATCGATGTTCAGCAGCAGCTGGAAGATGGTGCCCGCTACAGGCTGGTACTTCGTCTTCTTCTTCGTAACGATCAGCTTGGATATGATCAATACCAATACCGCTGCAATTGCTGCAAAAGCTATGGAAGAACCAGTGAAAACTTCTTCCATCGTCTTTCCAGGGATTTATTTGCCTGGTTTGGGCAGCGTTATCTGCAGCCTTGCATCCTAGCTAGTGGAATTTATAATTTATAATACTAGTATATTGTCCATGTTGGTGGTTTGATAAAAATTGCTATATTAAGGAGTGGTGGCATTTTCTTATGTATATTTTCAAAACACTCTTCTGACTAATTGCCTTGGCTTGTCCTCTTTAGAGTTTGAGGTTATCATGGGTAGTGGAATCTTTCACCACAAAATAATACTCCCTCCGTACCAGCTGTATCTGCACTCTTTCCTCTTTATTCAGTCCCAACTGAATCTGCACACTTTCCTCTTTTAGAAAATAATAATATCAAAAAGACACAAACACCCTCAAATAGCAACCCACCCCTTTCTTCCCCACCGAAATCAGTCTGCATTTTTTCTCCACCATAAAATCATCTTATCCCATCATTTCTCCAACTTGACAGATTTCTCCATCCTTCTCAAATTTAGCAGATCTGAAACCTTTCTTTTCCTTCAACCGAAAATTCCCAGCCTCTTAGCCACCAAAGTCAACCAAACTAAAGCATCTAATTTTGGGTTTTTCGATTTGAATTCATTGGGATATGTTGATATCATATGTTAATTAGGTTCGATTAGTTAGGTTTGATTGAAATTGTTGATTAGACTGGGTTGGATCAACACGGTGATGGGTTGTTGGTTTACCGATGTAAAGATGCCAGCGGCGGATAGGATACTGTGGTGGTGGAGAAAGATGTCGTGGTTTGGTTGGCAAAAAGGAGAAAATATGAGAAATTTATAAGGGCAAATTTGTCATTTTGCGTGGTTGAAAAAAAGAGATTATGTTTCTCTCAGTGCATAAGTAAGTGGTCCAGAGGGAGTAATAAAATTTGGTCATTTAAAAAAATAAAAAATAAAAAAATTTTGGTCAACAATCCCTTGACTAAAGGCATGACAAAAGGATTGGTCACAAACTTCAAAAGTTGATCACTACTAATGTTTTTTTACACTCTTTTAAATGAATTTGTGAGTTTTACGAAATGTTTATCACAGCGTAATAGCCTATTTGGTCGCATGCATTTTGTGATTATTAGTCACACTAAAAAGTTGGAACATGGTAACTGACATTAAAGTTGTATAAATTGCTTATTTAGTTCTAAAAGTTCCTTATTTCATTTACAAATCAATAAATTTGTATAATTGCACATTAATCCCAATAATTTAGTATTTAGGAATTTATCCACGGGGTTGAATATTTATTAAATCACAAAAAAAAATCAATATGTACTAACAAAATTATCTACTCCCTCTGTACCAGCTAGATCTACACATTTTTCCGTCAATTTTGTCAGAGAATGGTTGACCATAACATTCAATTGGTATATGTATTATAATAATACCACACGAGATTCACAGTGCTCTAATTCTGAACTAAATTTTTTTTAGACCCAGTTAATACATGAAAATAAAGTTATTAACGGCTAAAGATGATCTGAAAAGTTGACTAAAAAGTGCAGTAACTGGTATAAATACAAAATATGCATTTGCAATTTTGCATTTCCAACCGAGCTGTCTCCATTACCAGAATCGGAGTCGGCCTTTGTGTGGCTCAACAGTTTCTTGTGATCAACAACAAGGCCCAATATTTATTATTATTAGTGATATATGTGATTAATGTTGTTTATTTGAGTGTTTATATTGTGCTTTTATGAGATTAATGTGCACTTTAGGTGTACATTCTGCATTTTTCAATGCAGAATTGATGGATGGCGGAATTGGAGATTTTCCGGAGCAAAATGCAAAAGGATGGAGTTTTGACGGATCATTGGAGCTTAAATGATGTGGAATCACTACACTTTTTTTTCCCATGAGGTTTTTAATGAGGTAGTGGTTCCGATTCAGCACTCGAGAGGAGGCGGAAATAAAGAAGAATAAATGCCGAATAAATTTGCAATAGTTAGGATTTGCGGACGAAATATATTCTGAACGCAGGGGGCAGACTTAATATATTTTGTCATTAGTTTATATTTTATTAGAACAATAAAGTACCATAAACCTGAAACATTAGTGTGTGGGAGTTACAATTGGATCATTAGTGTGTGAGTTACAATTAGTTGGGTTATTAGTGTGGAATTATGATTATTATTATTGTAACTCATAGAGATTGATTGGGGGTTATGGTAGTAGATGAGTATATTCATAGTAGATGTGTACTGTTGAATCAGATTGTCTAAATGCCATAAACATGATCAAAAAGCCTTCCCTTGCTCCTTGGAACCTTTATGATTTTTTTTTTGAAATAAAATTGGATTTCATTAATTAAAGAAGGGTGTTACAAAGTGAGGGATTGTATCCCAACGAGAAACTTGTTCTCGATGATGTTTTGCAAAATTTGCTAATGTATGAGCAACAACATTCTGCTGCCTTCTAATCCAAGATAGAGTTGGAGAATGGTGATTTTCTATTAGTGTAGCTATATCATCAATGATTAAGCCAAAGTAAGAAAGATCTTCTTGATGGTTGTTGGCCGCATTGATTATGCTTTGGGCATCTCCTTGAATATGTTGAACACTTATCCCTTTTTGTAGAGATACTTGTAATCCTGTTCGAAGTGCTATAGCCTCTGCATGCTTGACCGGATATAAGCTTGGTGTACTTTGAGCTTCTCCATATATCCATTCTCCATTCTGAGATATTAAACACCAACCTAGGCATGTCTTCTCAGACGATAATGCAGCATCGAAGAATAGGGTATTTCCATAAACTGGACTATGGTCATATGCTTGTTGTTCATGGATCCCTTCATTTGGCTTGTTTCTGTTCAACTCAGCAGATACTAGCTTGTTAGCATACATGACACATTGTCGTGGATTGAGTTCATGATGTTCTCCATGCAGTAGTGCATTCCTATGATGCCAAAGTTGAGACAGGATTGCTGCGATTGTTGCCATCTCCTGATTTGTTAGTTCCATTATAAGATCTTGGACCCAAAGGCTGACGGTTGGTTGTTGATAGCGGTAAACTTTGCCATGAAGCTCCGCTTCCAACCATATTTGACGTGATATTGGGCATTGGAAGAAAATATGTTGCATTGAGGTGTCATCCAATGAGCAAGTTAAGCATCTTGATTCAGCCGTGCTTCGTCGCTGCCGTAGATTTTCTGCTGATGGTAGTTTATTTTTGCATAACCTCCACAGGAAATGTTTTATTCTTGGTTGTACTGTTAAAGCCCATAATTTCCTCCAGAGTGGTGATGGACCCGAGCTACTTGTTGCCATATTACCTGCATTTGAAGAAAGAGAACAATTAATGCCAACATTATATCCTGATTTGACTGTGAATTTACCGTCCACCGCAGGATGCCATATCCATCTGTCTCTCGATTGCATTCCTACGCTTCTGGGCAAGGATAAAATAAGTGTCGCCTCTTCATGGTCAAAGATTGACCGTACAAGGTCCTCATTCCATCGTGTGCCATTTTGTACCATAAAATGATCAACATTTAGGTCAGTTGGGAAGCTTTCTGCTAAGGACAAAGGATTCGGATTTTCTATCCTTGGAAGCCACATTCCTGTTCTTATATTTGTATCTGTTCCTGATCCTATTCTTCTCCGAATGCCCTTTTCTAGTAAATTTCTTCATTGGAGAATTGACCTCCACACATAAGAAGGATTCCATCCCAATTTTGCCTCCAAGAACGGTTTAGATGGGAAATATTTTGCTCTCAACAGTTTTGTTACCATGGAGTTTGGGTTTTGCAGTATTCTCCATACTTGTTTTCCTAGCATTGCCATGTTGAAGACCTTTAGATCTTTGAAACCTAGTCCCCCCATACTTTTAGGGTAACATAACTTCGTCCACTCATCCCAGTGAATCTTCTTCTTTTTAGCCGTTGTACCCCACCAATATCGGCCATACAGTTTATGTATGTCATCAATGAGGTTATCTGGGAGCATAAAACAGGACATAGTATAGGTAGGTATGGCTTGTAGAACCGATTTTATCAGCACCTCTTTTCCTCCCTTTGAGAGTTGGTTGTGATCCCAACTTTTTACTTTATTCCAAATTCTTGTTTTCAGACCCTCCAATGCATCTGCTTTTGAACGTCCGAATACCGTCGGAAGTCCTAAATATTTCTCATGTGTAACTGCTTCCGTCATATTAAGTGTGGCAAGAATCTGTAATTTATCCTGATTTGAAGTATTTGGGCTAAACATCACAGATGATTTATTGCAGTTGATCTTTTGTCCTGAAGCTTCTTCATAGGTTTGAAGAATTCCCTTAAGCGCCGCTGCTTCTTGCATCGTTGCTTCTCCGAGAATTAGTGTATCATCTGCAAATAGAAGGTGTGATAGTACAGGAGCCCGTCTAGCAATCTTCATTCCATGTAGTCTTCTGGCTCTGATTTCTCCATGGATCATTTGCGAGAAGACCTCTGTGCATATAATAAACAGATATGGTGATAAAGGGTCTCCTTGTCTTAATCCTCTAGAAGGAGTAACTCTTCCAAAGCATTTTCCATTGAGTATAAAGGAGAAATGCACCGTAGAGATACAATTTTCAATGAGATCTATAAATTGTCGGTGAAAGCCCATTCTCTCCATTACTTTTAATAGGAATACCCATTCAATCCTATCAAAAGCTTTGCTCATGTCTAATTTGATTGACATTTGGCCTGTTTTTCCTGTTGTCTTCCTCTTTATGTAATGATGAGCCTCATGGGAGATAATTATATTATCTGAAATCAGCCGATTCTTAACAAAAGCACTTTGGTGAGATGAGATCACAGTATCCAAGACATTTTTTAGCCTATTAGATATGCATTTAGATATGATACGATACACAACATTGCATAAACTAATAGGTCTAAATTGGGAAATGTCTTTTGGTTTTTCCCCCTTTGGGATGAGCACTATATTTGTATCATTTAGGGATTGCATTGATTTTCCACCATTTAAGTACAAAAGTGCTTCTTGAGTAACTTTTGCTCCCACTGTGGACCAATATTGCTGGAAAAAGGATGGGGGCATTCCATCCGGTCCAGGTGACTTATTAGGGGCCATGCCCTTGAGAGCCAAAGTGATTTCCCCCGGGGTATATGCCATTGTTAACCTTTCATTCATATCCGTTGTAATCTTTGTAGGGACCATCTCAACTAGATGATTCACCACCATCGGTGAAGGATGAGTAGTTTCAAACATAGTATGGAAATGGCTGGAAATGATCTGCTCTAACTCTCGCTCTTCCGTACACCATCTTCCTCTATTATCATTGAGGCCATGAATGGTATTCCTTCGTTTTCTCTTATTCGCAAAAGAATGGAAGAAACCTGTGTTTCTTTCTCCTTTTTCAAGCCAGTGTTGTTTCGCCCTTTGCTTCCATCTAGCTTCTTCCATATCAAGGTGTCTTTCTAACTCAAGCTTCAGGCTAGCCATTTCCTGTTGAACTTGTGCAGTAATCAACCCTTGTTGTAAATGTTTTAGTCGGTTTGTAAGTTCATTCTCCTTCTTATGTCTGTTCTGGAACTCCACTTTAGCCCAAGATAGTAGTCCTCTTGAACATTCCTGTATTGCCGAAGGTAAGTCTGGAGCAGTACTATTCCAAGATTCATCCACCTTGTTTTTGCATTGAGGAGATTGTATCCAATAATTTTCAAAATGAAAAGGTCGGTGTCTTCTTCTTTGACCAGATCCATGAGATGGATTTCTTAGCCTTAAAAGAATGGGGACGTGATCTGACTTGTGATGATACAGGTGGGTGAGATTGGCTGTGGGATAAGCATTCATCCAATTTGTTGTTGCCACCGCTCTATCCAATCTAGCCTTGACTGTGTTTGGATCTTGCCAATTCCTAAACCATGTAAACTCATATCCATCATATCCCAAATCAATTAAGTTACATTGACTTAGAGCCAATCGAAAGTCGTCAATTTGACGTTGAGGGCGTCTATTTGCACTTTGGAATTCACTTTGATGCAATACTTCATTAAAATCTCCAATACAAATCCAAGGCAAACTAGTACCATTGTTCAATATTGCTGGAAAATCATCCCAGAATTGATGTCTTCTGGAAGTGTCCGGTTCACCATACACTCCCGTGCCTCTCCAAAGCAAGTTTGTTTGTGGGTCTTTGACAGTGAAATCAATAAAATTAATAGAATAGCCCAAAACCGAAACTTCCAAATCTTTATTCCAAAATAAAGCAAGACCTCCTGAGCTACCAATGGAATCAACACAAACTCCATGCATGTATAAGGAGTCTCGTAATTGCAACATACTGCGAGACGTACATTTCGTTTCTGAAAGAAAAACTAAAAGCGGTTTAACTTTGTGAATGAGGGATTTCAAGCGATTCACTGCGCGAGGGTGTGACAGCCCTCGGCAGTTCCAACTTAGTAGACTCATGGATGTCGGCGGGACCGGTTCTTCCCGGTCGCCGCCGTTGGTCCTTTTGTGGGTGGTGTTCCCACAGAAAATTGCATCCCGTTCGGGAGAACTAAAGGTACGAGTAGCTCCTTTCGCAACCTTTTATGTTCCGGAATCTGAGTATCGTCTTCTGGTTCATCACCCTGACTGAATTTCCTCTTAATAGCAGTAAGTTGGGCCTGAGTTGGTGAGTATGTTGGCACTGGCTCCCTTCTGGGCTTCCTCCTTGCTTTCTCCTGGGCTTTGAGTTCAGTCCATTCTTACTTGTCCACAAACTGAACTCTTTCCTCGGTTCCATCTATTTTCACCCTTGTTACGACAATTCCCAAATCCCCAAACAGAAAAGGATTTTCTTCTTCCTGTTTATCCTTTTCCGCCATGGGAACAGGTTTCTGCGATTTAAATTGAAATCCACCGTCAGATGAATAAAAGGTCGCTGGCTCCTGTGATGTTGCCGATGCCTTCGCCGCCATTGGATTCGCCGGCCGGTCAATCGTCATGGCCGACGATAAATTTCGGAGTCTCGCCGCCGGATTAACTCCGCCATCGCCCGCAGCTGCCACCGGCACCAGCTGCTTGCCCCCCACCTCCGTCGGATTCGATGGGACAACATCTTTCAAAGGTGAGATAAGGTCTCTCCCTTGTAGAAGCATAGCTCTGGCGTTGTTATCGTGAATTTCCATATCTAGTGTCATCTTTCTCGAGCTGATTCTTGACAATGCCATGGACCATCCCAGCGGTTTTGGTGAATCTGTATCTCCACCATTTTGGAGTAGTGTTGTGATGGATTGAGGGCGGCGAATAAGAGCACCTTCATTCATTGGTTCCTTCCCCAGGCGGCGATTTGTCGGAGCATCTAGATGGATTCCAGGAATGGCCTTCGCCGATTGCTTCATGTCCTGTTCATAAGCTTCCATGATTTTGAGTGGCTTCATGGCATCAGTGTTCTCCTCATCATCCGAGTTTACTTCTACCACTCGATATCCTTCAAAGCCTGGTGGTGGACAGTTCCTGTAGAAGCTCACATCCCGGTGATCATCCTGGTAAAAATCAGCAGCTAATGATTTAACAATAGAGCTGTCATGGGCCACTGATTTATGAATCAAGCGCTGACATGGTCCAGGAGAGTTAGAGTTCAGGGCGGCTCTCCAGACTTCGTCAGCCTCTCGGTCAGATAGAAAGATATCATTCTGAGAACTTTCTTGTCTCTGCAAAGGTAAGTTATTTTGCTCTAAAAATAGATTATTCGAAATTAAAGGAGACTTAGATATAACCAGTTGTCCTTGGTCATTAACATTGAATGCTCCTGTGCGATCAACGCCTTTGACTTTTAGGGGGATGTAATCTTTAGTAGTGCTGCAGGTACGGCTGGATCCAGAATTAAAGTCCGTTGTATAGCCGTTGGGTTGATTAGCTTGATTGACGGGAGTGTAATTACTTCTCGTTTTTCCCGCACTTTCCGTTGGAACGGCTGGAGTTTTCGCCTGAGCAGCCACACTACCGTTTCCGGCTAGAATCTGAGCGTTTCCGGCTGCAACTCCGACCAGAGTCCTTGCTGCTGTATTTCCTGCACCATCTCCTTCTGATTGCGGCGTTTTGTTGACGTCTGATGCTGATGGTGTCTCAACATCCATCGGCTGCACTTCTTGGTATACAACGTGAGCACGCTGTTCTTGAAGGCGTCGCTGATGAAGCTGGCCAGGTCCCGGCTGCGGAATAGGGATATCATTGTTGAACCTTGATAGCCCCTAGATATACTCTTATTTTGTAGCATTTGAGAGTTGTTTTATATAGTATTTTGTGTAATTATATTAGACTTTTAGACCGAATCATTCATAGTGGTTTGAAATTGAAGACGTGCATTTCGATCTTGAATTGCACTTGCGATGGATTTGAATGATTTGAAGACCTTCTATGACCGTCCTGACCGCGTTTGATACATTGAAGAACCGATCGTAGAAGTGGCGTGAAGGCACACTCTCGCGGGCCGCGAACCCTAGGTCGCGAACCGCGAGGGTGTGTGTTGCTGTTTTGACCATGCCAAGTTTCGCGCGGGCCGCGAAACTCCGGTCGCGAGCCGCGAAGACCGAGGCGCGCGGACCACGCCGAGACACGGGCGCGGACTACGCCGAGACACGGGCGCGGACTACGCCGAGACACGGGCGCGGACTACGCCGAGACACGGGCGCGGACTACGCCGAGACACGGGCGCGCGGGCGCGAGACTCCGGTCGCGGACTACGCCGAGACACGGGCGCGCGGGGCGCGAATTCTCGGCCGCGAACCGCGAGAACCAGGCTCGCGGTCCGCGAAGGATCCCGCGCGACCCGCGAAGCTGCCTGCAACTTGCATTTTGTTTAGCTTTAATTTTAATTATTTTGGACTATAAATAGAACTTATCCTCATTGTTTGAGGGATCGGATTTTTACAGAGGAAACTCCATTTTCCTTCACTTTTCTTCCCATTTTGATCTTTGAATTCACTATGGTTTGTTGTATTAATTATGGTTATGATTATCTAATTATGGTTGTAGGCTAAAACCCTTCTTGGATATATGTGATTGGACTTCTTGTTATGGATTGAGAACATGATTTATGAAACTTAGGAATGGTGATTTGCTCTTGAATGATCATAATTTATATGTGTGTTTGATGCTTGAAATGATTAGGAATGATTTCCTAGTGATAGATAGGTGTTGGATATGTGTTAGATATTGCTTTTCCATGGTTAGAATGTTATCATTCTTTCTATGTAGGAGTAGTAAATTAGGGATTGAATGCATGTTGTTATCAATTGTATTTGTTCTTAAGATCATTCATTAGCATTGTACCTATGTCAAGTTTGTTATCAAATTGCATGGGTAGGATTGAGAAACATCTAATTAGAATTAATATTGATTCAATTGAACTAGTTGTTATCATCTAGTAAAGTTGTCAATTGAAGTTGTGAAGATGCTTTCATTTCTCATAACTATGGTTAAAGATAGTTTCTCACTAATGTTCACCATTCTCAAAGCATCATGATAAAGTGTGAGGAAAATCTCATAATAAGAAGTCACCAATCTCATATGTCCAAGTTTCTTATTCTCTTAGTTAAATCTCTAGTTAGGATAATCTTATAGTAAAGTAGTTGTGGCTTGAACGTTCTAGTAGTTTTAATTAGTAGTGTCTTAAACAAAAACTCAACTCAAACCCCCCCCTTGTTTACATTGCTTTTATATATGTATATTTATATATACACTACAAAATATACATAGAAATAACCTTTTCCCTGTGGAACGAACCTTACTTGCCATTGTACACTTAATAGTGTAGAAATGTAGTAAGTGATCTAAAAATTGTATATTTGAGAGGTACGGCGATGACCTCCCAAATTTTGGCGCCGCTGCCGGGGACAAGGCGTATTTTTATGTGTATATTGTAGTTTTATTTCTAATCTATCTTTCTTAGTAGGTTCTATTTTGGTTTGGAACCCTATTGCTCTAGCTCTTGGTGCATGGTTCTTACACGATCCTCAAACCAAGACCCTTTGCAATACGATTCCGAGCTAGTAAGAAATCTCCGCCAACTTAGGAGGCAAGTGCAAGAGTCACTAGCATCTAATCCTCTATCCCTTGAAAGTGAATCACTACCTTTCAACATGGCGGACGATGAAGAGGATACCGGCCAAAACCCCCCCCCGAAACCAATTCTACAACCATTTCCAAAACCATAACACTTCTCCTACCAACATTTCTATGAGAGAGTTCATGTCTCCCAACTATGAGCAACAACAATCGAGCATTGTTTACCCGAACTCTCAATACGAAATCAAGACGGGAGTGATAAATTTGCTTCCAACTTTCCATGGTAGAGAAGTGGATGATCCGAATGACTTCCTTGAGGCTTTTCATAGGGTGTGTAGTAGTTTGAAACCTTCCGAGATGAGTGTGGATGAGTTCAAGTTGAAAACCTTCACTTTCACCTTGAAAGACAAGGCCGCTAAATGGTTAAGCCGTTTACCTTCATCATCAATCACTACATGGCCACAATTGAAGAAAAAGTTCCTTGACAAGTACTTTCCTCCCTCTAAATCCTCGGTCTTGATACAAGCCATTAGCAACATCACTCAAGACGATGATGAGACCTTGTATGAGTATTGGGAAAGGTTCCAAACTCTCCTTTCAAGTTGCCCGTACCATAGCTTCACCGAACCTCAATTGGTGTGTTTCTATTACAATGGTTTGAATGATAGAGAAACCGAGTCGATGAATAGGACTTGTTATGGTTCCATTGGTAACCTTGGTTCATCCGATGCCATGATGCTATTTGAGCAACTAGCCGAGGGGTGCAAACCAAAGAGGGACCGGAGACTACGAGTGGGTAACTCCGGTGGAAGCAATGACGGAACTCGTCAAGAGATCAAGGAGCTTACGGCATTAATGAAGGGTTTCATTATGGGAAATAGCTCCGGAGGGAACACGGGGAACCAACCACGGCAACAAGTGATGACGTGTGGGATTTGTGCTTCGAACCATCTCACCGAATCTTGTCCTCAAGCAAACGAGGATTATAACGAAGAAGTCAATGCCATGGGAGTCTATGGAGGAAACCAAGGTTTTAGAGGCGATCAAGGAGGAAACCAAGGTTTTAGGGGCTACCAAGGAGGACGAGGCTACCAAAGTGGTAGGGGTTTTCAAGGTGGACAAGGCCAAGGTGGTGATAGGGGTAACCAAAGGAAGTATGATCCTTTTGCTCAACACTACAACCCCGGAACTAGAGATCACCCCAACTTTCGGTGGAGAGATGAACCGACGGGACAACAAGGCCAACAAGGTGGCTACCAAGGGGGTTATCAAGGTCAAGGTGGTCAATCTTTTGATAGACAAAGGGGGCAAAATGATCAAGGGTACCAAGGGGACCAAGGTTACCAAAACCAAGGGTACCAAGATTATGGCTATCAAGGGTACCAAGATCATCAAAACCCTCAATATCACCCTCAACCACAACAATACCAAAGGAACCAAGGTCAAGGCCGTTTCAATAACCGTGCTCCTCAGAATGCTCATCCGAGGTTGGAAGATAAATCCCACAATCAAGGTGAAAGCTCGGACCAATTCCCCCAAGATGCTCGACTCAAAAGCATTGAGGTGCAAATGAGTCAAATGGCCACGGTTTTGGGAAAGTTAGAAGCACAAAACTCCGGGAAACTACCCGCACAAACGGAGTTGAATCCAAGGCCTCATGCGAGTGCCATGACTTTGAGAAGTGGTAAACAAGCTCTTGAACCCGAGGTGGTTGTGAAAAAGGCACCCAAGAGAGGCCTTGTGAAGAAGAGCTTAGCCAATGACGAAATTGAGGCGACCTTGGCCGACGAAGAAGTTATTCTTGAGGAGCTAGCCAAAGAAAAAGGTGAGGCCGAGGTTGAGAATGAGAAAGAACCTATTGATGAGGAACATGTAGAGACATCCTCTCATGTTGAACCAATGTCACCTCCATTCTCACCTCTTCACAAGAAAACTAGGGTGGACACTACCTTTGATGTGGAAGCACCATTTCCCGAAGCCTTGAAGCATACTCGGAAAAAGGAGATGGACAAAGAAGCTTTCGAAGTCCTTCGAAAGTGTGAGGTAAACATTCCTTTGCTCGATGCTATTGATCAAGTTCCTAGATATTCTAAGTTCTTGAAGGAATTATGTGTGAACCATCGTCAACAAAGATCTAAGCATGTTAAAAATGAAAAAATCAATGAACATGTGTCAGCTTTGTTTCAAGATAAAATGCCTACTAAATGTAGTGATCCGGGCATGTTTACAATTCCTTGTATCTTAGGGAACACTTACTTTCCTAGAGCCATGCTAGATCTAGGTGCATCCATAAATGTCATTCCATATGCATTGTATGAATCGTTGAATCTTGGCACTTTGCATAAAACCGGCGTGGTGATCCAACTTGCCGACCGCTCTAATGCATACCCTAAGGGTATTGTTGAAGATGTCTTGGTGAAAGTCGACAAGTTGGTGTTCCCGGCCGATTTTTACGTTCTTGACATGGAACATGATAAATTTGCTACCCCTATCTTGTTAGGGCGTCCATTTTTGAAAACGTCAAGAACTATCATAGATGTGCATAGTGGTAGGCTTACCATGGAATTCGATGGGGATAAAATAGAATTCAACATTTATGGTGCAATGAAATACAATGATGAAGAAACTTCTTGCAATGCTATTGATGTGATTGAGCCTTATGTGCAAAAAGTTTATGAAAATGATATTGATGATCCCTTGTTAAATGCCTTAGCCAATAGTTTACACACAAGTAATGTTCATACATATGCTTTGAGTGCTAACTTGAAGGAAAGCATTTTTGAGCTAGATACTTTTGAGGAACTTTCTCTTGATGCACCAATTTTAGACCTCGAGGTATTGAAGAGCTCGGGCAACCGACCATCTTTCAATAAACCTCTGGTAGTGGAGTTGAAACCACTACCCGAGAATCTAAAATATGCATTCCTTGGTGGTGGCGAGAAATTGCCGGTGATCATCTCCAACAAGCTCACCAAGGAACAAGAGGAAAGGTTGATGAAAGTGCTCCAAGATCATAAGGAGGCCATTGGGTGGACCATTGCCGACATCAAAGGTATGAGTCCAAGTACTTGCATGCACCGTATACTATTGGAGGATGATGCTAAACCCGTCCGACAACCTCAAAGGCGGTTGAACCCTCCAATGATGGAGGTAGTAAAAGCCGAGGTGCTTAAATTGTTGGACGCGGGAATGATCTATCCAATCTCTGATAGTAAGTGGGTAAGCCCAACGCAAGTAGTGCCAAAGAAAACCGGAGTGACCGTAGTGGAGAATAGCCATGGCGAATTGATTCCCACTCGTGTCCAAAATGGATGGCGTGTTTGCATTGATTACCGAAGGTTAAATGCGGTAACAAGGAAAGACCATTTCCCTTTGCCATTTATTGATCAAATGCTTAACCGGCTTGCAGGCCACTCTTTCTATTGTTTTCTTGATGGCTATTCAGGGTACTTTCAGGTTGCCATTGCACCAGAGGATCAAGAAAAGACAACCTTCACATGTCCCTTTGGCACCTTTGCATATCGACGCATGCCTTTTGGCCTTTGCAATGCGCCGGCCACATTCCAAAGGTGTATGGTTAGCATTTTTTCAGAATATCTTGAGAAGTTTGTAGAGGTTTTCATGGATGACTTTACTGTTCATGGAAACTCTTTTGACAATTGCTTAATTCATTTGTCATTAGTCCTAAAAACTTGCATTGATAAAAACCTTGTGCTTAATTCTGAAAAATGTCATTTTATGGTAGAAAAAGGCATTGTGTTAGGTCATGAAGTGTCATCTAAGGGTATTGAAGTAGACGAAGCAAAAATTGATATCATCCAATCTCTCCCTTACCCTACTTGTGTGCGTGATGTAAGATCCTTCCTTGGCCACGCGGGTTTCTACCACCGTTTCATAAAAGACTTTTCAAAAATTTCTTCCCCTTTGTGTAAATTGTTGCAAAAGGATGTGGAATTTGTGGTAGATGAAGGTTGTAAAAGGGCATTTGATTGTTTAAAGTCCATGCTAGTGTCGGCCCCTATTATACAACCTCCAAATTGGTCCCTTCCATTTGAGATCATGTGTGATGCAAGTGACTACGCCGTTGGTGCGGTGCTAGGTCAAATGGTGGGGAAAATTCCCCATGCCATCTATTATGCATCCATGACTCTCAATGATGCTCAAAGGAACTATACCACAACTGAAAAGGAATTGCTAGCGGTAGTCTTTTCTTTAGAAAAGTTTAGGCCATATTTGCTTGGTACAAAGATCATTGTTTTCACTGACCATGCAGCTCTTCGTTACTTGATGACGAAGAAAGAAGCAAAGCCTAGGTTACTCCGATGGATCTTACTCTTGAGCGAGTTCGACTTGGAGGTCAAGGACAAGAAAGGAGCTGAAAATCTAGTGGCCGACCATTTGAGCCGATTGGTGCCCAATGAGGAGTTTGGGGCCAAAGCATTGAAGGAGCATCTTCACGAAGAGTTCCCCGACGAGCAATTATTTGCTCTTGGTGTTTCTCTTCCATGGTATGCCAACATTGTGAATTTCCTTGTCACAAGTAAGTACCCTTCTCACTTCACAAAAGCACAAAAGGATAAGTTAAAGCATGATGCTAGGTTTTATGTGTGGGATGATCCCTATGTATGGAAACACTGTGCCGACCAAGTGATTAGGAGATGCATTCCTAATAATGAAACAAACTCAATCCTTGCTTTTTGCCATTCATATGCATGCGGTGGTCACTTTGGTGCTAGGCGAACCGCTAGGAAAGTGCTAGATTGTGGTTTCTATTGGCCTAGCTTAAATAAAGATGCATACACCTTTTGCAAGTCTTGTGATAAATGCCAAAGAGTAGGAAATATCTCTTCTAGGAATGAAATGCCCCAACATTGCCCTCTATATTGTGAACTCTTTGATGTGTGGGGAATCGATTTTATGGGACCTTTCCCTACTTCATTTGGTTTTAAATACATCTTACTTGCGGTTGACTATGTTTCTAAGTGGGTTGAAGCAATCCCCACTCGTACTGATGATTCTAAAGTGGTTGCAGAGTTCATCAAATCTCACATCTTCTCTAGGTTCGGGGTACCCCGAGCTTTGATCAGTGATCGAGGCACTCACTTTTGCAATAGAACCATTGCCGCATTGTTGAAGAAATATAGGGTAAATCACAAAACTTCCACCGCCTATCACCCACAAACGAATGGACAAGCCGAAGTTTCCAATAGGGAAATCAAGTCCATCCTTGAGAAAACGGTTAGGCCGACTCGCAAGGATTGGAGTACTCGGTTGGATGATGGATTGTGGGCATATAGGACGGCTTATAAGACTCCAATTGGTATGTCTCCATACCGATTAGTCTTTGGAAAGCCGTGTCATTTACCGGCGGAGTTAGCACACAAAGCCTATTGGGCAATCACAAGGTTCAACTTGAACTTGGACGAGGCCGGGAATGAAAGGAAGCTTCAATTGCAAGAGCTTGAGGAAATCCGGAATGAATCCTATGAGAACGCGGCCATTTACAAGGAGAAGACGAAGGCATGGCATGACAAGATGATAATTAGGAAAACTTTTGAGGTAGGTCAAAAAGTTCTTCTATTTCAATCACGTCTTCGGTTGTTTCCAGGTAAACTACGTTCTCGGTGGACTGGACCATTTGTAGTTGTGAAGGTTTTCCCTCATGGAGCAGTGGAGATCCAAAGCGGCGAGGATGCCAAAATCATCAAGGTCAACGGCCAAAGGTTGAAACCGTATTACGAGGGTTTCAAATCGGAGATCCTAGAGGACATGTCTCTAGGCAACCCGGCCTACGAGTGATCTTTACCATGGCGGTACATCGTGCCGACGATGTTAAATAAACGAGTTTTAAGCTTTAAATGCATTTCGTCGAACAATTTCAACATTTGGAACATTACTTTCTTTATATTTATTTGCTATGTACATTTCATTAAGCTTGTAATTCGAACATTATGCTAGTTTTTATGTTGTTTTTGTAGAAATAGGTTTGAAGTGGTGCAAAACGAAAAACGCCAAGGGGCCATTCCTCGCGGTCCGCGAATTCATCGCGCGGACCGCGACCGAAGGTTTCGCGGACCGCGGCCGAGAACGCGCGAGCCGCGACCAAGCTCTCGCGGTCCGCGACCGAGCTCTCGCGGCCCGCGAGCTAAACGTGCATTTCTGGAAATCCCTACCACGAAAACGTCGGTTTTCGCGGTCCGCGGCTTGATCGAGCGGACCGCGACACTATGCACGCGAGTCGCGACCGGGATCGCGCGGACCCCGACGGGAAAACCTCGCGCGCCGCGAACGGAACGCGCGCGCCGCGACGGTGTCTCGCGGTCCGCGAAGAAGACCGCGCGACCCGCGAGAAAACAGGGGATTCTAGGAAATCCCTGGAACGAATATGACCATTTTCGCGGTCCGCGACTTGATCGCGCGGACCGCGAAACTGTGCTCGCGGTCCGCGGTTTCATCGCGCGGACCGCGAAGGTTTGCCGAGGATTTGCGCGCGGTGCGCGATTTCATCGCGCGCACCGCGCCGAGGTTTTGCGCGCGCACCGCGCCGAGTTCCAGCGCGCGCGTGCCGCGACGAGACACTGCGCGCACGGGAAAACCTCGCGCGCCGCGAACGGAACGCGCGCGCCGCGACGGTGTCTCGCGGTCCGCGAAGAAGACCGCGCGACCCGCGAGAAAACAGGGGATTCTAGGAAATCCCTGGAACGAATATGACCATTTTCGCGGTCCGCGACTTGATCGCGCGGACCGCGAAACTGTGCTCGCGGTCCGCGGTTTCATCGCGCGGACCGCGAAGGTTTGCCGAGGATTTGCGCGCGGTGCGCGATTTCATCGCGCGCACCGCGCCGAGGTTTTGCGCGCGCACCGCGCCGAGTTCCAGCGCGCGCGAGCCGCGACGAGACACTGCGCGCACCGCGACGAGGATTCGCGCGCACCTCAACGGTCTTCAGCGCGCGGTCCGCGAATTCATCGCGCGGACCGCGACAAACTTGCTTGCGACCCGCGACGAGGACCGAGATTTCTCGGAAATCGCTGGAACGAAACGGGCCATTTTCGCGGCCCGCGACGGGGTCTCGCGACCCGCGACCGAGGCTCGCGGTCCGCCACAGAAAACTCGCGATCCGCGAGATTTCGAACCCTTCTTCTTCACAAATTCTTCTATCTTTTTCTCCTCCTTCCCAAACTATTCCCACCCGACCCCAAAGCTCCTTTTCCGGCCACCATACTCAATCCTCCATTCCGGCGAGTTTTGAACCGATTTCTTCCACCCAAATCAATCCCCCAAGCTTTCCCAACAAAACCCACCAAAAATCCCAATCCAAAACACCATCTTTAACCCACATTGCCGAATTCCCTCCGGAAAGTTCTTCACTCCGATTCGCCGGCCTCCGGCGACTTTTGTTCCAAACCAACTACCCAAAAACCTTCCCTCCACCACCCTTAACCTTTTCCCAATCCCAAATTCCAAATTCCAACTCTCAATCAAATACCCCCAAATCTTATGAACCCTAATTTTTGGATTCTTTGATTTGGTGGTGTTTTGATCAAATTGGTAATCTCCTCAAGCTACATTGCTACCAAAGGCTTCAATTGACGGTACCCTACTAAATTTATTTAAATTTTGGGTGATTTAGGGCTTGCCGCCAATAGGTTTTCATTGAAATTTCAAAGGCTTGCCGCCTTTAGTTATAAACTGAGCTTTATTAGTAGAGGCTTGCCGCCTTGTAGCTAGTATAGTTGTGCTGGACGGTTGTTGAGTAGAATTTGATAATGGCACCGAGAAAAAGGTCTCGCCGAGGGGAAGCCTCTAGTTCCCATGAACCTGTGATCCCCGAATCACCCCCTCGCCAACCTAGTCCTCCCCCTGCAGAAAACCTGCCTCCTATAGACCTTATGGGACTGCAAGGTTTAGATGAGGATGCCCAACAACGGTGGAGAAAGTTGATTGGGAATGGGAAGCGAACAATCATGGAGACGAAGTTCTTGTCCTCTGAGCTACTTCAGGAGCTGGGTTTGCAGCAACCAGTTCTATTTTTATTGGATCGCGTTGGCATGAGAGGATTCATTGATCGGTCGGCACCGACCTATACCCGCTATACATTTGAATTCCTATCCACTCTAGCCAAGCACTATGACGAGGACCATGACATGCATTACATCACCTTCAGGTTGAATGATGTGGACCGCCGGATAACCTATGATGAGATCCAAGATGCTTTTGGGTTCCAATATGCAGGGGGATACAAGAATCCAAAAGAAGCTAACCCGGACGGATTTGATCTAACTTACTTTTGGAATTGCTTGTCTGGATTTCCCAACATCACAGGCACTACGAAGAATAACCACATCATACATCCAGCTGTTCGTATGGTGCACAAGCTCCTAGTGATGACGATCTTCTGCCAAGGAGAGTTGACGCACATTACTAGGGAGCAGGTCCAATGCCTTTGGACCATGTGCTGGGGACCAGAACACCCTTGTTGGGTGGACCTTTTTGTGCAGAAATGTCTGGAGGCCTCTGAGAAGACCAAGGGAAAGATACCACAGGGGGGTATGATTTCACTTCTAGCAGCTTATCTGAACATCCACCTACCTCCAGACATTCAGGCAATAGGCAAGACAGCCGAGAGAGCTCACCAGTTTTACTCCATTGCTTCTTTGGAGTTCACTAATGTCTTGGCCATGCACAAATATCCTCCTCCTAGATTCATTTGGCTAGTAGCCAAGAATCAGCACATGTACCTGCCGAATCCAGAGGCTGTACAACTGACTGGGCGCACCCGCATAGAGGATCTCACCTTGCCAACACAGATCACAGTTCCTGCACCTACCATTGCCCTTGCCAGGCTAGAGGCACCTCCGGAGCATGGAGAGCAGTACGCTCCTCCACATCATGAGGCTCAGTATGTCACTCAGCAGTAGTTTCAAGCATATACTGAGAGGTACGAGGATGATATGGCAGTGATGTTCGCCATGATGGCATCCATGCACCCACAGGGACCAGGAGCATTTGACTATGAGGGCCATCGCAGATCGCGAGCTCAGCGCCGTCGCGACGGCTCCGGCCCCTCGCAGTGAGTCTACCCTATACCTTTTCCTTTCACTATGGTATTCATTCATATATTTAAACATTGAGGGCAATGTTTAGACTAAGTGTGGGGGAAAGGTGTAGGAATTTTGTTATTACTTTTGTTGCTGCTTTTGTTGCTGTTTTTGCTGCTATTTTTATTACTGTATTCTTTAAAAAAAAAAAAAAAAAAAAAAAAACAGCCCGGATGGTCCCAAAAATACTAGAGGATCAGGTAAAAATGAGAGGCATGCCCGGATGGTTCCAAAAATACGAGAGAATCAGGCAAAAATGAGAGGCAAAAAAAAAAAAAAAAAAAAAATTTCTTTTATCTTGTTTAAATATGTAAGCTCTCAAATGTTATGTGCTTAATTATTTAGAATATACACTTGGATCTTAATCGTTCTTTCTCGAGGACGAGAAAGGTTCAAGTGTGGGGGATTTTGATAGCCCCTAGATATACTCTTATTTTGTAGCATTTGAGAGTTGTTTTATATAGTATTTTGTGTAATTATATTAGACTTTTGGACCGAATCATTCGTAGTGGTTTGAAATTGAAGACGTGCATTTCGATCTTGAATTGCACTTGCGATGGATTTGAATGATTTGAAGACCTTCTATGACCGTCCTGACCGCGTTTGATACATTGAAGAACCGGTCGTAGAAGTGGCGTGAAGGCACACTCTCGCGGGCCGCGAACCCTAGGTCGCGAACCGCGAGGGTGTGTGTTGCTGTTTTGACCATGCCAAGTTTCGCGCGGGCCGCGAAACTCCGGTCGCGAGCCGCGAAGACCGAGGCGCGCGGACCATGCCGAGACCGAGGCGCGCGGACCACGCCGAGACACGGGCGCGGACTACGCCGAGACACGGGCGCGGACTACGCCGAGACACGGGCGCGGACTACGCCGAGACACGGGCGCGCGGGCGCGAGACTCCGGTCGCGGACTACGCCGAGACACGGGCGCGCGGGGCGCGAATCCTCGGCCGCGAACCGCGAGAACCAGGCTCGCGGTCCGCGAAGGATCCCGCGCGACCCGCGAAGCTGCCTGCAACTTGCATTTTGTTTAGCTTTAATTTTAATTATTTTGGACTATAAATAGAACTTATCCTCATTGTTTGAGGGATCGGATTTTTACAGAGGAAACTCCATTTTCCTTCACTTTTCTTCCCATTTTGATCTTTGAATTCACTATGGTTTGTTGTATTAATTATGGTTATGATTATCTAATTATGGTTGTAGGCTAAAACCCTTCTTGGATATATGTGATTGGACTTCTTGTTATGGATTGAGAACATGATTTATGAAACTTAGGAATGGTGATTTGCTCTTGAATGATCATAATTTATATGTGTGTTTGATGCTTGAAATGATTAGGAATGATTTCCTAGTGATAGATAGGTGTTGGATATGTGTTAGATATTGCTTTTCCATGGTTAGAATGTTATCATTCTTTCTATGTAGGAGTAGTAAATTAGGGATTGAATGCATGTTGTTATCAATTGTATTTGTTCTTAAGATCATTCATTAGCATTGTACCTATGTCAAGTTTGTTATCAAATTGCATGGGTAGGATTGAGAAACATCTAATTAGAATTAATATTGATTCAATTGAACTAGTTGTTATCATCTAGTAAAGTTGTCAATTGAAGTTGTGAAGATGCTTTCATTTCTCATAACTATGGTTAAAGATAGTTTCTCACTAATGTTCACCATTCTCAAAGCATCATGATAAAGTGTGAGGAAAATCTCATAATAAGAAGTCACCAATCTCATATGTCCAAGTTTCTTATTCTCTTAGTTAAATCTCTAGTTAGGATAATCTTATAGTAAAGTAGTTGTGGCTTGAACGTTCTAGTAGTTTTAATTAGTAGTGTCTTAAACAAAAACTCAACTCAAACCCCCCCCCCCCTTGTTTACATTGCTTTTATATATGTATATTTATATATACACTACAAAATATACATAGAAATAACCTTTTCCCTGTGGAACGAACCTTACTTGCCATTGTACACTTAATAGTGTAGAAAGGTAGTAAGTGATCTAAAAATTGTATATTTGAGAGGTACGGCGATGACCTCCCAAATTTTGGCGCCGCTGCCGGGGACAAGGCGTATTTTTATGTGTATATTGTAGTTTTATTTCTAATCTATCTTTCTTAGTAGGTTCTATTTTGGTTTGGAACCCTATTGCTCTAGCTCTTGGTGCATGGTTCTTACACGATCCTCAAACCAAGACCCTTTGCAATACGATTCCGAGCTAGTAAGAAATCTCCGCCAACTTAGGAGGCAAGTGCAAGAGTCACTAGCATCTAATCCTCTATCCCTTGAAAGTGAATCACTACCTTTCAACATGGCGGACGATGAAGAGGATACCGGCCAAAACCCCCCCCCGAAACCAATTCTACAACCATTTCCAAAACCATAACACTTCTCCTACCAACATTTCTATGAGAGAGTTCATGTCTCCCAACTATGAGCAACAACAATCGAGCATTGTTTACCCGAACTCTCAATACGAAATCAAGACGGGAGTGATAAATTTGCTTCCAACTTTCCATGGTAGAGAAGTGGATGATCCGAATGACTTCCTTGAGGCTTTTCATAGGGTGTGTAGTAGTTTGAAACCTTCCGAGATGAGTGTGGATGAGTTCAAGTTGAAAACCTTCACTTTCACCTTGAAAGACAAGGCCGCTAAATGGTTAAGCCGTTTACCTTCATCATCAATCACTACATGGCCACAATTGAAGAAAAAGTTCCTTGACAAGTACTTTCCTCCCTCTAAATCCTCGGTCTTGATACAAGCCATTAGCAACATCACTCAAGACGATGATGAGACCTTGTATGAGTATTGGGAAAGGTTCCAAACTCTCCTTTCAAGTTGCCCGTACCATAGCTTCACCGAACCTCAATTGGTGTGTTTCTATTACAATGGTTTGAATGATAGAGAAACCGAGTCGATGAATAGGACTTGTTATGGTTCCATTGGTAACCTTGGTTCATTCGATGCCATGATGCTATTTGAGCAACTAGCCGAGGGGTGCAAACCAAAGAGGGACCGGAGACTACGAGTGGGTAACTCCGGTGGAAGCAATGACGGAACTCGTCAAGAGATCAAGGAGCTTACGGCATTAATGAAGGGTTTCATTATGGGAAATAGCTCCGGAGGGAACACGGGGAACCAACCACGGCAACAAGTGATGACGTGTGGGATTTGTGCTTCGAACCATCTCACCGAATCTTGTCCTCAAGCAAACGAGGATTATAACGAAGAAGTCAATGCCATGGGAGTCTATGGAGGAAACCAAGGTTTTAGAGGCGATCAAGGAGGAAACCAAGGTTTTAGGGGCTACCAAGGAGGACGAGACTACCAAAGTGGTAGGGGTTTTCAAGGTGGACAAGGCCAAGGTGGTGATAGGGGTAACCAAAGGAAGTATGATCCTTTTGCTCAACACTACAACCCCGGAACTAGAGATCACCCCAACTTTCGGTGGAGAGATGAACCGACGGGACAACAAGGCCAACAAGGTGGCTACCAAGGGGGTTATCAAGGTCAAGGTGGTCAATCTTTTGATAGACAAAGGGGGCAAAATGATCAAGGGTACCAAGGGGACCAAGGTTACCAAAACCAAGGGTACCAAGATTATGGCTATCAAGGGTACCAAGATCATCAAAACCCTCAATATCACCCTCAACCACAACAATACCAAAGGAACCAAGGTCAAGGCCGTTTCAATAACCGTGCTCCTCAGAATGCTCATCCGAGGTTGGAAGATAAATCCCACAATCAAGGTGAAAGCTCGGACCAATTCCCCCAAGATGCTCGACTCAAAAGCATTGAGGTGCAAATGAGTCAAATGGCCACGGTTTTGGGAAAGTTAGAAGCACAAAACTCCGGGAAACTACCCGCACAAACGGAGTTGAATCCAAGGCCTCATGCGAGTGCCATGACTTTGAGAAGTGGTAAACAAGCTCTTGAACCCGAGGTGGTTGTGAAAAAGGCACCCAAGAGAGGCCTTGTGAAGAAGAGCTTAGCCAATGACGAAATTGAGGCGACCTTGGCCGACGAAGAAGTTATTCTTGAGGAGCTAGCCAAAGAAAAAGGTGAGGCCGAGGTTGAGAATGAGAAAGAACCTATTGATGAGGAACATGTAGAGACATCCTCTCATGTTGAACCAATGTCACCTCCATTCTCACCTCTTCACAAGAAAACTAGGGTGGACACTACCTTTGATGTGGAAGCACCATTTCCCGAAGCCTTGAAGCATACTCGGAAAAAGGAGATGGACAAAGAAGCTTTCGAAGTCCTTCGAAAGTGTGAGGTAAACATTCCTTTGCTCGATGCTATTGATCAAGTTCCTAGATATTCTAAGTTCTTGAAGGAATTATGTGTGAACCATCGTCAACAAAGATCTAAGCATGTTAAAAATGAAAAAATCAATGAACATGTGTCAGCTTTGTTTCAAGATAAAATGCCTACTAAATGTAGTGATCCGGGCATGTTTACAATTCCTTGTATCTTAGGGAACACTTACTTTCCTAGAGCCATGCTAGATCTAGGTGCATCCATAAATGTCATTCCATATGCATTGTATGAATCGTTGAATCTTGGCACTTTGCATAAAACCGGCGTGGTGATCCAACTTGCCGACCGCTCTAATGCATACCCTAAGGGTATTGTTGAAGATGTCTTGGTGAAAGTCGACAAGTTGGTGTTCCCGGCCGATTTTTACGTTCTTGACATGGAACATGATAAATTTGCTACCCCTATCTTGTTAGGGCGTCCATTTTTGAAAACGTCAAGAACTATCATAGATGTGCATAGTGGTAGGCTTACCATGGAATTCGATGGGGATAAAATAGAATTCAACATTTATGGTGCAATGAAATACAATGATGAAGAAACTTCTTGCAATGCTATTGATGTGATTGAGCCTTATGTGCAAAAAGTTTATGAAAATGATATTGATGATCCCTTGTTAAATGCCTTAGCCAATAGTTTACACACAAGTAATGTTCATACATATGCTTTGAGTGCTAACTTGAAGGAAAGCATTTTTGAGCTAGATACTTTTGAGGAACTTTCTCTTGATGCACCAATTTTAGACCTCGAGGTATTGAAGAGCTCGGGCAACCGACCATCTTTCAATAAACCTCTGGTAGTGGAGTTGAAACCACTACCCGAGAATCTAAAATATGCATTCCTTGGTGGTGGCGAGAAATTGCCGGTGATCATCTCCAACAAGCTCACCAAGGAACAAGAGGAAAGGTTGATGAAAGTGCTCCAAGATCATAAGGAGGCCATTGGGTGGACCATTGCCGACATCAAAGGTATGAGTCCAAGTACTTGCATGCACCGTATACTATTGGAGGATGATGCTAAACCCGCCCGACAACCTCAAAGGCGGTTGAACCCTCCAATGATGGAGGTAGTAAAAGCCGAGGTGCTTAAATTGTTGGACGCGGGAATGATCTATCCAATCTCTGATAGTAAGTGGGTAAGCCCAACGCAAGTAGTGCCAAAGAAAACCGGAGTGACCGTAGTGGAGAATAGCCATGGCGAATTGATTCCCACTCGTGTCCAAAATGGATGGCGTGTTTGCATTGATTACCGAAGGTTAAATGCGGTAACAAGGAAAGACCATTTCCCTTTGCCATTTATTGATCAAATGCTTAACCGGCTTGCAGGCCACTCTTTCTATTGTTTTCTTGATGGCTATTCAGGGTACTTTCAGGTTGCCATTGCACCAGAGGATCAAGAAAAGACAACCTTCACATGTCCCTTTGGCACCTTTGCATATCGACGCATGCCTTTTGGCCTTTGCAATGCGCCGGCCACATTCCAAAGGTGTATGGTTAGCATTTTTTCAGAATATCTTGAGAAGTTTGTAGAGGTTTTCATGGATGACTTTACTGTTCATGGAAACTCTTTTGACAATTGCTTAATTCATTTGTCATTAGTCCTAAAAACTTGCATTGATAAAAACCTTGTGCTTAATTCTGAAAAATGTCATTTTATGGTAGAAAAAGGCATTGTGTTAGGTCATGAAGTGTCATCTAAGGGTATTGAAGTAGACGAAGCAAAAATTGATATCATCCAATCTCTCCCTTACCCTACTTGTGTGCGTGATGTAAGATCCTTCCTTGGCCACGCGGGTTTCTACCGCCGTTTCATAAAAGACTTTTCAAAAATTTCTTCCCCTTTGTGTAAATTGTTGCAAAAGGATGTGGAATTTGTGGTAGATGAAGGTTGTAAAAGGGCATTTGATTGTTTAAAGTCCATGCTAGTGTCGGCCCCTATTATACAACCTCCAAATTGGTCCCTTCCATTTGAGATCATGTGTGATGCAAGTGACTACGCCGTTGGTGCGGTGCTAGGTCAAAGGGTGGGGAAAATTCCCCATGCCATCTATTATGCATCCATGACTCTCAATGATGCTCAAAGGAACTATACCACAACTGAAAAGGAATTGCTAGCGGTAGTCTTTTCTTTAGAAAAGTTTAGGCCATATTTGCTTGGTACAAAGATCATTGTTTTCACTGACCATGCAGCTCTTCGTTACTTGATGACGAAGAAAGAAGCAAAGCCTAGGTTACTCCGATGGATCTTACTCTTGAGCGAGTTCGACTTGGAGGTCAAGGACAAGAAAGGAGCTGAAAATCTAGTGGCCGACCATTTGAGCCGATTGGTGCCCAATGAGGAGTTTGGGGCCAAAGCATTGAAGGAGCATCTTCACGAAGAGTTCCCCGACGAGCAATTATTTGCTCTTGGTGTTTCTCTTCCATGGTATGCCAACATTGTGAATTTCCTTGTCACAAGTAAGTACCCTTCTCACTTCACAAAAGCACAAAAGGATAAGCTAAAGCATGATGCTAGGTTTTATGTGTGGGATGATCCCTATGTATGGAAACACTGTGCCGACCAAGTGATTAGGAGATGCATTCCTAATAATGAAACAAACTCAATCCTTGCTTTTTGCCATTCATATGCATGCGGTGGTCACTTTGGTGCTAGGCGAACCGCTAGGAAAGTGCTAGATTGTGGTTTCTATTGGCCTAGCTTAAATAAAGATGCATACACCTTTTGCAAGTCTTGTGATAAATGCCAAAGAGTAGGAAATATCTCTTCTAGGAATGAAATGCCCCAACATTGCCCTCTATATTGTGAACTCTTTGATGTGTGGGGAATCGATTTTATGGGACCTTTCCCTACTTCATTTGGTTTTAAATACATCTTACTTGCGGTTGACTATGTTTCTAAGTGGGTTGAAGCAATCCCCACTCGTACTGATGATTCTAAAGTGGTTGCAGAGTTCATCAAATCTCACATCTTCTCTAGGTTCGGGGTACCCCGAGCTTTGATCAGTGATCGAGGCACTCACTTTTGCAATAGAAACATTGCCGCATTGTTGAAGAAATATAGGGTAAATCACAAAACTTCCACCGCCTATCACCCACAAACGAATGGACAAGCCGAAGTTTCCAATAGGGAAATCAAGTCCATCCTTGAGAAAACGGTTAGGCCGACTCGCAAGGATTGGAGTACTCGGTTGGATGATGGATTGTGGGCATATAGGACGGCTTATAAGACTTCAATTGGTATGTCTCCATACCGATTAGTCTTTGGAAAGCCGTGTCATTTACCGGTGGAGTTAGCACACAAAGCCTATTGGGCAATCACAAGGTTCAACTTGAACTTGGACGAGGCCGGGAATGAAAGGAAGCTTCAATTGCAAGAGCTTGAGGAAATCCGGAATGAATCCTATGAGAACGCGGCCATTTACAAGGAGAAGACGAAGGCATGGCATGACAAGATGATAATTAGGAAAACTTTTGAGGTAGGTCAAAAAGTTCTTCTATTTCAATCACGTCTTCGGTTGTTTCCAGGTAAACTACGTTCTCGGTGGACTGGACCATTTGTAGTTGTGAAGGTTTTCCCTCATGGAGCAGTGGAGATCCAAAGCGGCGAGGATGCCAAAATCATCAAGGTCAACGGCCAAAGGTTGAAACCGTATTACGAGGGTTTCAAATCGGAGATCCTAGAGGACATGTCTCTAGGCAACCCGGCCTACGAGTGATCTTTACCATGGCGGTACATCGTGCCGACGATGTTAAATAAACGAGTTTTAAGCTTTAAATGCATTTCGTCGAACAATTTCAACATTTGGAACATTACTTTCTTTATATTTATTTGCTATGTACATTTCATTAAGCTTGTAATTCGAACATTATGCTAGTTTTTATGTTGTTTTTGTAGAAATAGGTTTGAAGTGGTGCAAAACGAAAAACGCCAAGGGGCCATTCCTCGCGGTCCGCGAATTCATCGCGCGGACCGCGACCGAAGGTTTCGCGGACCGCGGCCGAGAACGCGCGAGCCGCGACCAAGCTCTCGCGGTCCGCGACCGAGCTCTCGCGGCCCGCGAGCTAAACGTGCATTTCTGGAAATCCCTACCACGAAAACGTCGGTTTTCGCGGTCCGCGGCTTGATCGCGCAGACCGCGACACTATGCACGCGAGTCGCGACCGGGATCGCGCGGACCGCGACGGGAAAACCTCGCGCGCCGCGAACGGAACGCGCGCGCCGCGACGGTGTCTCGCGGTCCGCGAAGAAGACCGCGCGACCCGCGAGAAAACAGGGGATTCTAGGAAATCCCTGGAACGAATATGACCATTTTCGCGGTCCGCGACTTGATCGCGCGGACCGCGAAACTGTGCTCGCGGTCCGCGGTTTCATCGCGCGGACCGCGAAGGTTTGCCGAGGATTTGCGCGCGGTGCGCGATTTCATCGCGCGCACCGCGCCGAGGTTTTGCGCGCGCACCGCGCCGAGTTCCAGCGCGCGCGAGCCGCGACGAGACACTGCGCGCACCGCGACGAGGATTCGCGCGCACCTCAACGGTCTTCAGCGCGCGGTCCGCGAATTCATCGCGCGGACCGCGACAAACTTGCGCGCGGCCCGCGACGAAGGGCGCGCGACCCGCGACGAGGACCGAGATTTCTCGGAAATCGCTGGAACGAAACGGGCCATTTTCGCGGCCCGCGACGGGGTCTCGCGACCCGCGACCGAGGCTCGCGGTCCGCCACAGAAAACTCGCGATCCGCGAGATTTCGAACCCTTCTTCTTCACAAATTCTTCTATCTTTTTCTCCTCCTTCCCAAACTATTCCCACCCGACCCCAAAGCTCCTTTTCCGGCCACCATACTCAATCCTCCATTCCGGCGAGTTTTGAACCGATTTCTTCCACCCAAATCAATCCCCCAAGCTTTCCCAACAAAACCCACCAAAAATCCCAATCCAAAACACCATCTTTAACCCACATTGCCGAATTCCCACCGGAAAGTTCTTCACTCCGATTCGCCGGCCTCCGGCGACTTTTGTTCCAAACCAACTACCCAAAAACCTTCCCTCCACCACCCTTAACCTTTTCCCAATCCCAAATTCCAAATTCCAACTCTCAATCAAATACCCCCAAATCTTATGAACCCTAATTTTTGGATTCTTTGATTTGGTGGTGTTTTGATCAAATTGGTAATCTCCTCAAGCTACATTGCTACCAAAGGCTTCAATTGACGGTACCCTACTAAATTTATTTAAATTTTGGGTGATTTAGGGCTTGCCGCCAATAGGTTTTCATTGAAATTTCAAAGGCTTGCCGCCTTTAGTTATAAACTGAGCTTTATTAGTAGAGGCTTGCCGCCTTGTAGCTAGTATAGTTGTGCTGGACGGTTGTTGAGTAGAATTTGATAATGGCACCGAGAAAAAGGTCTCGCCGAGGGGAAGCCTCTAGTTCCCATGAACCTGTGATCCCCGAATCACCCCCTCGCCAACCTAGTCCTCCCCCTGCAGAAAACCTGCCTCCTATAGACCTTATGGGACTGCAAGGTTTAGATGAGGATGCCCAACAACGGTGGAGAAAGTTGATTGGGAATGGGAAGCGAACAATCATGGAGACGAAGTTCTTGTCCTCTGAGCTACTTCAGGAGCTGGGTTTGCAGCAACCAGTTCTATTTTTATTGGATCGCGTTGGCATGAGAGGATTCATTGATCGGTCGGCACCGACCTATACCCGCTATACATTTGAATTCCTATCCACTCTAGCCAAGCACTATGACGAGGACCATGACATGCATTACATCACCTTCAGGTTGAATGATGTGGACCGCCGGATAACCTATGATGAGATCCAAGATGCTTTTGGGTTCCAATATGCAGGGGGATACAAGAATCCAAAAGAAGCTAACCCGGACGGATTTGATCTAACTTACTTTTGGAATTGCTTGTCTGGATTTCCCAACATCACAGGCACTACGAAGAATAACCACATCATACATCCAGCTGTTCGTATGGTGCACAAGCTCCTAGTGATGACGATCTTCTGCCAAGGAGAGTTGACGCACATTACTAGGGAGCAGGTCCAATGCCTTTGGACCATGTGCTGGGGACCAGAACACCCTTGTTGGGTGGACCTTTTTGTGCAGAAATGTCTGGAGGCCTCTGAGAAGACCAAGGGAAAGATACCACAGGGGGGTATGATTTCACTTCTAGCAGCTTATCTGAACATCCACCTACCTCCAGACATTCAGGCAATAGGCAAGACAGCCGAGAGAGCTCACCAGTTTTACTCCATTGCTTCTTTGGAGTTCACTAATGTCTTGGCCATGCACAAATATCCTCCTCCTAGATTCATTTGGCTAGTAGCCAAGAATCAGCACATGTACCTGCCGAATCCAGAGGCTGTACAACTGACTGGGCGCACCCGCATAGAGGATCTCACCTTGCCAACACAGATCACAGTTCCTGCACCTACCATTGCCCTTGCCAGGCTAGAGGCACCTCCGGAGCATGGAGAGCAGTACGCTCCTCCACATCATGAGGCTCAGTATGTCACTCAGCAGCAGTTTCAAGCATATACTGAGAGGTACGAGGATGATATGGCAGTGATGTTCGCCATGATGGCATCCATGCACCCACAGGGACCAGGAGCATTTGACTATGAGGGCCATCGCAGATCGCGAGCTCAGCGCCGTCGCGACGGCTCCGGCCCCTCGCAGTGAGTCTACCCTATACCTTTTCCTTTCACTATGGTATTCATTCATATATTTAAACATTGAGGGCAATGTTTAGACTAAGTGTGGGGGAAAGGTGTAGGAATTTTGTTATTACTTTTGTTGCTGCTTTTGTTGCTGTTTTTGCTGCTATTTTTATTACTGTATTCTTTAAAAAAAAAAAAAAAAAAAAAAAAAACAGCCCGGATGGTCCCAAAAATACTAGAGGATCAGGTAAAAATGAGAGGCATGCCCGGATGGTTCCAAAAATACGAGAGAATCAGGCAAAAATGAGAGGCAAAAAAAAAAAAAAAAAAAAAAATTTCTTTTATCTTGTTTAAATATGTAAGCTCTCAAATGTTATGTGCTTAATTATTTAGAATATACACTTGGATCTTAATCGTTCTTTCTCGAGGACGAGAAAGGTTCAAGTGTGGGGGATTTTGATAGCCCCTAGATATACTCTTATTTTGTAGCATTTGAGAGTTGTTTTATATAGTATTTTGTGTAATTATATTAGACTTTTGGACCGAATCATTCGTAGTGGTTTGAAATTGAAGACGTGCATTTCGATCTTGAATTGCACTTGCGATGGATTTGAATGATTTGAAGACCTTCTATGACCGTCCTGACCGCGTTTGATACATTGAAGAACCGGTCGTAGAAGTGGCGTGAAGGCACACTCTCGCGGGCCGCGAACCCTAGGTCGCGAACCGCGAGGGTGTGTGTTGCTGTTTTGACCATGCCAAGTTTCGCGCGGGCCGCGAAACTCCGGTCGCGAGCCGCGAAGACCGAGGCGCGCGGACCATGCCGAGACCGAGGCGCGCGGACCACGCCGAGACACGGGCGCGGACTACGCCGAGACACGGGCGCGGACTACGCCGAGACACGGGCGCGGACTACGCCGAGACACGGGCGCGCGGGCGCGAGACTCCGGTCGCGGACTACGCCGAGACACGGGCGCGCGGGGCGCGAATCCTCGGCCGCGAACCGCGAGAACCAGGCTCGCGGTCCGCGAAGGATCCCGCGCGACCCGCGAAGCTGCCTGCAACTTGCATTTTGTTTAGCTTTAATTTTAATTATTTTGGACTATAAATAGAACTTATCCTCATTGTTTGAGGGATCGGATTTTTACAGAGGAAACTCCATTTTCCTTCACTTTTCTTCCCATTTTGATCTTTGAATTCACTATGGTTTGTTGTATTAATTATGGTTATGATTATCTAATTATGGTTGTAGGCTAAAACCCTTCTTGGATATATGTGATTGGACTTCTTGTTATGGATTGAGAACATGATTTATGAAACTTAGGAATGGTGATTTGCTCTTGAATGATCATAATTTATATGTGTGTTTGATGCTTGAAATGATTAGGAATGATTTCCTAGTGATAGATAGGTGTTGGATATGTGTTAGATATTGCTTTTCCATGGTTAGAATGTTATCATTCTTTCTATGTAGGAGTAGTAAATTAGGGATTGAATGCATGTTGTTATCAATTGTATTTGTTCTTAAGATCATTCATTAGCATTGTACCTATGTCAAGTTTGTTATCAAATTGCATGGGTAGGATTGAGAAACATCTAATTAGAATTAATATTGATTCAATTGAACTAGTTGTTATCATCTAGTAAAGTTGTCAATTGAAGTTGTGAAGATGCTTTCATTTCTCATAACTATGGTTAAAGATAGTTTCTCACTAATGTTCACCATTCTCAAAGCATCATGATAAAGTGTGAGGAAAATCTCATAATAAGAAGTCACCAATCTCATATGTCCAAGTTTCTTATTCTCTTAGTTAAATCTCTAGTTAGGATAATCTTATAGTAAAGTAGTTGTGGCTTGAACGTTCTAGTAGTTTTAATTAGTAGTGTCTTAAACAAAAACTCAACTCAAACCCCCCCCCTTGTTTACATTGCTTTTATATATGTATATTTATATATACACTACAAAATATACATAGAAATAACCTTTTCCCTGTGGAACGAACCTTACTTGCCATTGTACACTTAATAGTGTAGAAAGGTAGTAAGTGATCTAAAAATTGTATATTTGAGAGGTACGGCGACGACCTCCCAAACCTTAGCCAGTTTCCATAGCCCATCGGCATGACCAAGTCCCTTTGAGGCGTGTCCTTCAACGGGCAATCAGTTTTTGGGTGATCCAGTCGACCACAGAGTTGACAGTAAGTTGGAAGTCTCTCATACTGGAAGTAAAAGTGGCGATCTACTCCTCGGTATTCGACAGTAATGACTCTAGGTATCGGCTGGAAGATGTTCAGTCTCGCCCTGAGCCTGAGGGTCTCTCCCATACAAGAGCCAAACTTGTTTTTGTGAACTTTAACAAAAGTCCCCAGATAATCTCCAATTAAAGCAGCAACATTCGGAGTCATGAGGATCGGAGGAACGTCATGGACGTGGATCCAGAAAGGGCTCTCATCGAAGGGGACATCACGGAGACATTCGTCCCCCTCCATTTCCACTAGAATCACGAGACAATTCTCAAAGGACCACGGAGACGTATCGAGCACCTTGGTACGATCCTCCAAGGTCTTAAACTTGAATACAGCAAGGTTATCGCCCATGGGTGAGCCTACAACCGTTTCAGCACATATCTCATGCCTCTTCCAGACCCTCTTCATGAGGTTGATCATGAAATCCACTCGTTTGTTTTTTGTGCTTAGAATTCTTGCCCCAAGGAAGAATTCTGGAGATTCATCTTCTTCAAGCTGGAGGGATAATGGCACAACAATTTTGTTATTCTTCTCGTCTGACAAGTTAATATTGGCATATTGGGCAATGAGTGCTTCACCCATGACGACAAGATGGCTACAAAGCAGAAATATTTGGTGCTGAATGTTTGTGTGTATGAAGGTAGTGAGTAGAAGGGGGTAGATTGGATGATAATTTATAGGCCATTGGGTAGAGTTATTTTGAATTTTGATTGCTTGAATCAAGCAAGAAGGCTGTAATTTCTGAGATTGGTATCTCTTGGTTGCATGAATCAAACGATATGGATGATTTGATTGCTGAAAAAGTTCCTCTATGATTGCTGTAATCAAAACTTTGGAGATGCATTGAGAATGTAAAAATTTCCTTTCCAAAAATGCTTGAATCAAGCAATCAGATTTGATTAGTAAGTGCTTAGATTTGTGCTTCATGATCGCTACAATTATGGCATCCATTTGAAATTCAAAATTTTGAAAAAACAAAGAAAGAATTAAGCTATAGAAAGCTTGAAAAGTGAAGATCTTCAAGATCTTCAATTCCCTAGGAAGAAATCCTAGAGAGAGAACAAGGTAGGAGAGAAGGCAGAGCATTTCATAAGTAAACAATCGTAAACCCGTCTTAACTAGCTCCAGTCGGTGGAACCTTTATGATTTTGTTGAACAGCTGCACACAAATTTCTCTTCAATACCCTTACTTCATGTGCTTAGGGAAGGAAATCAGCCGGCTGATGCACTTTCTAAGATAGCTCTCTTAGAGTTGACTAACAAAGCATATCAGCCATCTCACTTACCCCATAAAGTCAAGGGCCTCATCCATTTGGATAGACTCCAACTCCATACTCTAAGAATAAATCTGAATGGATGCTGCTAATTGGTTACACTCTCTCCCTGCAGATTTAGAACTGAAGGATTTAGCACAAAGGATACTAAATGCAATTTGGCACTGAAGTTTTGATGCTCCAGAAGTTGCTCAAGGATATATCACAGTTTGCAACGGTACCAGCTGCAAGGAATGGATCCAGGCTGAAGGATGAAGGCTGGAGGAACCCTCTTGATGCTTTTTGCCTCTACTTAGCAACTACTATTTCTAGACTACTAATTTCCAATTCATTTCCCAGTTTTTCACTTGTTTAATTCCTCCTTCTCGGCTGCCTTGTGTCTCCTAGGATTCACTAATAAGCTTGGTTGGTTGGTTTTAATCCAAGTACTGGAATTTGACTGAGGAAATTCCTAGTGATTGCCCCCTTTTTGATTCTATCTAAATACTTTTGTACGGATTCTTTTGGGCTTAGGAACCCATAAATAAGTTTGCTACCACCAATGGTGGTTTTCATCTTAAAAAAAAAAAAAAAAAAAACTTTTGGGGGAGCTGAATTAAAGCATTAGGCAGTAGGAGATAGTTTTAGTTAGAAAAAGTTAAAAAAGGTTTTGTGGGAGATCATTGGTTACCGACGAACTGAACTTCATCAATAATATTGATCTAATCTTCTCGCATGTCAGCTGGTTTGATTTTCAATTTGTTTTATTTTATTATTATGTGTAGGAAATTGTGAATTCAGCTTTTGAATGATGAATCGCTAGTTTGTGAGGCCTAAGTGTTTTTATAATGATATCCACAAGTTCTTAATTGTTCATGCTTTTCATCAAATGCCTGCTAGTTGAAGTTTGATCATCTTGATCTTGTTAGGCTAGAGCTAAATAAGTAGCAAAAATCTTGTGAAAAACAGATAACGTTTAGACTGTAATAACAAGATGATGAACAATTAGGTAGATAATTTGCTTGCAAATATGTGCTTATTTATCTGTATCAGGTTCTGATATACCCTATTTGTACTCTAGTTTTTAGTGCATTTTAGACTTGTTTTGAAGATAATTTTGTAACAAAGTATAGGATTTTAGAGTGAATTATATCATTGGTTCTTTATGTTTAGAACTTGTAAAATCCTTTGTTTATGTGTGTATTTTGGAGCTTGTGGATTGATATTATTGAAGACCTTAGAGTTGCTGATTTGATGCTTGGAACTTGAAGAATTGGTCATAGAAGTGGCGAGAAGGCCACTTTACTAAAGGTGGTAGAAGATGCCCAGAAAAGTGTCGCTTGTGCCCAGAAAAGTGTCGCTGGAGCTTGAAGGAAGTGTCACTCCAGATGAAGAAAGTGTCACTGCTGCCCAGAAGTGTCACTAGATGCCCAGAAGTGTCGCTATGAAGAACAGCGACCAAAGAAAGCGTCGCTAAAAGTTTCGGCCACTTGCCTTTTTGAGCTGAATTTTGAGGCTATAAATACTCCCTTATCTCTCCCCTTTTTCAGACGAGCTTCCCCCAATCCAAAGTAGATTTTTCATATCTTTTCTTCCATTTCTTCCATTTTTCTTCCCTTTGATTCTATGTTTATGTAATGTTGAATTAGAATGATTGTTGTAGGCTAAGTAAACCTTGGGAGAAATTGATGTAGACTATGTGCTTGAGATTTTCATGAACTTTCATATGCTTATATTTATGGTTTGATTATCATTTGATGAACTTGTCTTGAATTGTATATGAATGTTGTTAATCTTGCTATATTTGCCATGGGCTTTGTGTTTTAAATCAATTGCATGCCTCATAGTTTGGGTAATGGTAGTTTAAACCCTAGTTCTAGTTTAATTTAGAGATTAGGTTAATTAGAAGTGATTGGGTGGTGACAAACCCTTTTGCTTGTTAGTCATGGAGTAGTTTAACCTAGTTGATAGAGTAATTGGTAATTAGAGAGGTTGTGTGATTGTTGTTATGAAACATGGTAAATTATAGTCATGGGAATGAATTGTTTATGAGTTTGAATTGTTGCATGTATTCGTAGGAACCTAATTAATGTGATCATTGATCCTTCGTTATATGTAATTGTAGAGTTGAGATATTCATTTCCAATGTGTGATTATATGCATCGAATTGCTAGATTTGTGGGTAGATGTTAGCATTTACCCCAATATCATAAAGTAGCAAATATGAATTGAGATTTGTATGTTATCATCATCTTAGTTCTTTATAGTTTTCAAATGTCTTGTCCAACGCTCACGTTATCGATGAGTATGGGTGAGTTTGTCGATTCTCCATTGTTAATTCCATTGTCGATGTATCTAGATGCTATCATCTAGGTGGATTGATAATGAGGGCTCTTGAGTGATGTGTTCATGCTCACTAGCTATTATAGAGAGAATATGATGTTTTTCATCCACGACTTATGATCATAAACCTTAGATGTGAAGCGTTCACTCAATGATTAATCGATAGTTGAAGTTGAAGTTAATTGCCTCCCAAGGCCTTGTATTTGCATTGTAGTGTAATCTATCTTAGTTGCTTTCTTTCGTAGTGTAACAAAACCAACTTCAAAACCCCCCTTTGTTTACCTTGCTTTCTATATAATATATATGTATGTGTTTATAATCTTCGCTAAAACACTAAACAAGATCCTTCTCCTTGTGGTTCGATCCCTACTTCCCACTATCTACTCTATAGTAGTTAGAAGTCGTAGGTGAATATAAATGTGTTTTGATTGAGTGGGATTCCCATTTACGACGTGGGGAAATCGCTTGTCAGGTTCCACTAAATCTTAATGTTGTCAAAGTGTGCACCTAGTTCAGCAAATACTTCCTAGGAACATTTTGATTAGGGAGATTGCGAGTTCAGCAAATACTTGCTTGTGATCGAAAAACTACGGGAATTTGGGTGGTTCGACAAATACTTGCCACCCTATAACTGGTTGATTTGTGGATGTTAATTTATCAATGTGCCAATGATCGAAAATAACTTGCGATGATTTATTCGAAACCGAATGTGTCTTTTGTGTGATTTTTTGTGTATTTTAGTAGTAATTTAGTTTAGTTTATTTTTATTGCTTTCTTAGTTGTTAGAAAAACTCTCTCCAAAATTATAGGCGTGGTGGCATCACCAAAATTTGATCTTTAAGAAATTGAATTTGATTACTCCGTTTTCTGTGGAAACGACCCTGTTTACCATTGTGCTAATTTGTATCTCGGCGTATTGCAGGAATATTTGGTGTGTAAAACGACGTTCATCAATTAGGTATCACATATAGTATATATTTTTTAGTTTTAATTGGAAAATTAAATTATGATCTTTTAAATCATATCTTTTACTTTTCCAATTCAGAAATCAAGTCAATATATATTCTTCTTCTTCGTATTTATGGTTACTTTTTGCAACCAAGTCGTTCAGTATCTTTTCCAATTTTGAAGTCGTCTAAATTAAATTTTATGAACAAATCTATAAATGGTCTAATTTTTACCTATTTATATCAAAAAAATTATTTTTTAAAAAAAAAGTTAAAATCACCTATGAAATGTGAAGGGATTTTCATTAGGTTCCCCAAGCCTATGAATGACAGAAAAATAAACCCTAAGGCTTAGTTTTACAAGCTAATGGTTCAAAACAAAATGAATGGGTGAGTATAGAAACTCATGAGGTAGATTACAGACCTCCAAACTAGAGAATGAGGTTATGGCGTTAAGAGAGCTCAGACTTCCAATCACTAGAGACTAAAGAAAATCCCATGCAACTCTGTGAAAGACTAAACAAATCGACACACAACTTAGCTCAGAGTTTCTAGTTTCCATGTGGGAATTCAGAGCTATGTCGGTGATGCATAGTCTCCTTGTTGGTTTGATTGGAATGAGTAGGGAGCAGCTACACATCATCCTCCTTGCTGCAAACCCATTTGGCATTCATATGCAAACTTTATATGTGGTGTTTATGTTGTCATTTCATTGGAATAGATAGGTAGTTTCATTTCATTGTCATAAACCAAACAACCATTTATTCTGTCCATTTAATATAGCCGGAAAAACTTTATATGTGGTGTTTATGTAGTTAAGGCGTTGGACACTTATCCCCACATATTTAATTAGCATTCATATGCAAACTCATGCATGCAGTACGATGATTATGTGCGTTTTCGCAAGACTGGGACAAGACGGTTTCGGTAGGAAGCAAGGAATTCATTAGTGTTATGGGAGCACTAGAGATCTAGAAGATGTATTTGGTATGATATTAATGGTGGTTATGAAGAACCGCGGTTTTGTGGAACTGTCGTAGAACTGATCATGAGCTCGTAACTTTATAATCAGGGGACGGCTATTTTGATTGAACTGAACTTGATTAATCTACAATAAAATTCTGAAAAACATGGTCTTATTCAGGAATATAAATATATAAAAACGATTACAAATTGTTCCACATCTTCCCAAATGGAGGACGTGTAATAGGGATTCATTTCATTTTTCTCTACCGCAACAAAAAAAGTAAAACATAATCCCTACAAATCCTTCTTCACCGCCTCCCATTTGGGGAGATGTGAAACAATATTTAATCGTTTTTATTTATTTTTGTTCCTGAATAAGACCATGTTTTTAATTAGCAGTCAAAGTTGTCTCTGTTTGACTTTGAAAAGTCAAACTAAGACGCTTTGGCTGGGACGGAGGGAGTATCTAGATAGTTTGATTATCTTTTATAGAATATCTAGATTAGATGTTGATTCCATCCGTTAGAATAGTTGTTAGGCATTTAACAACATTGTGAATGATTATTTTAAAAACAAAAACAAAAACAACAATTTAAGGTGTGTTTGGCTAACTTAATTTTATTTTTTTTGCCATTTTTAAATTATTTTGGGCATCAAAACACCATATTATACCATAATTAACCTGATGCGGGGTAAATCCGCACCTGTAAATGGGTGCCTCGGATATCGGTAATGTCCGAGGGCTTCGCAATGTGGATCGCTGATGAAGTATGTAGACTGCTTGCTAATAGTGCCTGGCTATCCGAGCTCATGGGCCTCGTATAGGATTTGCTTAGGACTTGTTCGCCCTAAACCTGCAAAACAATCCCCCGGAGCCACCCGAGGGTAGCAACTCCGGTGTGATGATGAGATTTCTTGTATTGAAGAGAAACTGTATTCAAGAGTTAGAAAACTTACCTGAAATGGTTGATTGCGGCCTCTATTTATAGGCTTCCTGGAGCGTCTGGCTCTACCTTTTTTTTTCTTTGCTGACTCATCGTCATTTTCCTCCTCCTCACGTATGTGTCACGTGACATTGTGCCTCCTGTATCTTGCCGAGATCTTCTCACGTGCTCCAACTATCTTCTTGGTTATTTCGTTAAGTGACTGAGTCATCGCGCTTCTCATAGTCGATGACGTATTCCGTATTATCATAACCTCTATATATGTATCCATTTTTTTCTAAATTTATAGTTCTTGGAAACACTCAAAGAATATGTTCTTTGTTCATTCTGAATTTTCGTACTCATTCAAAGTTTATTTTTTACTTTTTTGAAAAACATTCAAAAAATTGGATCATGTGGAATTCTTCTACAACTAGATATAGATGGGCATGGAGACAAAAATGGACTAAACTAATCAAACAAATGAATACCTTTTTATAGGGTCCAAATATGGTGTAGTATTATATGGTGCATCGATCATGCATGCCTAAAGTTTATTCAACATGCGGAGACAAAAATGGATCAAAATGCAGACCTACAGAAGAAATCAGAGGCGTCGCCCGTGACCCCGTGATCTTTATCCTCACGCTCGTGTATGTTCCCACCGCCGCCGCCGACCCGCTTCCGAGGCGGTGGAGCTTCTTGTGCCCCACCGTCGTCCCCTTAGCAATCATCTTCCCGTCGGCATATATTTCATGTCTCTGAATCCTCTGCCCCAACCCGATCGCTTCCTGGATCCGAATCACGTTGAATCTCATCCCGCCGCCGGACGCCCGGAACTCGATCCACCGATCACGCGTGTCATTGTCCCGCGGGGCCCAGTAAGTCCACAGGTGGTCGTTGTCCACGACGTTTTCCGGGCCAAATCCGCCGCCGCGGTGGCTGCTTGCCGTTACCGAGCATCTTTCGGCCAGGTTGGTGGAGAATATATCGTTTAATGCGGTCCGGAACTCCTTGAGGCGGTGCACGTCGGTCTCTGAGATTAATCCGGTGGTGTTTGGGGGTACGTTGAGGAGTAAGACGCAATTTCGTCCGACGGACTTGTAGTAGATGTCGAGGAGGTCGGTCAGGTTCTTGGGCGATTCGGATTTGTGCCAAAACCAACCGGGTCGGATCGAGACGTCACATTCGGGTGGTATCCAATTTGTCCCTTTCGGGTCACCTGTGTTGAGATAGCTGCACCATTTCATTTGGACCAATTATCAGAATATTAGTTCAAATTTCAAATATCTTCAATCACATTAAAATAATATTTTGATGGAACTAGTATAAACTTAAAACTACAAATTCATTATAGAGTCACGTATAACAATATTCTAAATTAGGAAATAACTTAAATGAAATTGTTAACTTTGGAGAAAATTTAAGTTTACTTATAAGTATGGAGCTACAATTTTCATGCATTTTCAAGTCTAACATCATTTTTAAATATTTAAGCATCAATTTAAATATAATATTTGAGTTGAAACGTATGAAGTTTTTTCCTTAAATTTTAAGTTAGACTTTTAAAATATGACATGAAACATATTTTTGAATACAAAATTCGACAATTATGATAAAACTTGTTCAATTTAGTTTTGTTTTTTTAAAACTAGAATGGGTAGAGTAATCTATACATAACCATTAACCAACCAATCTCATAATTTTTTAATATACGAGTACCGGAATCTTTTGATCCTTGTCCAATGTGTATTTATATATATTTATATATATATATATAATACTCCAATTTGTCCATTGCTTTTAGTTTATCAAGAAAACGGAATATTCATGGGCAGTTATTTATATTATTAAAGTACCATAATACAAGGAATCGTGAAACTTACCCCTCGATGCCGGGATCGCCGATTGACAGCAAGGACTGATTAATAGTTGACCAGCTTGTGGTTCCGGCGAATCCTTGCTCGTTTCCGACCCATCTAACGCCGGGACCGGCATCGGAAAATATATTGATGGAGCTCTGCAATTCCCTCACCATCGAAAACCAATCCTCAAAGTAATATGTCATGTTTGTCGCATTCGCACCCTTTGCCCCATCGAACCATATCTCTTGCACACTTCCATATCTATTATAGTTTATTTATTTTTATAGTAATCAATAATTATAGAGTCACATGCAAGGAATCAAATAAAGATGCTGTCCTTTTTCAAAAAATAAAAAAATAAAATAAAGATGTTGTCCCATGAATGATCAATTTTGTTTTGCTGATCACATGCAACTGATGCAAGTAGCATGAGTTTAAGGGGGATAATTTTACAATTAAATACTCCATCTGTCTCACCTCAATCTGCATAGTTAACTTTTCAGAGTAGAGAGCTTTGACTGTAATTTTAGGCCAATTTATAAATTACTAATTCTCAATTGAGACCTGTCTCCATTGAGACCAAAGATTATATGAGACTGCTATTGATTGAATTAAGCTCACCCGCCGATTTCCTTGATTGAATTTGTCGTTGGTGAAATTGACCAAGGAAATGATCAAGGAAATTTGACCGAAAGATCAAGCAAATTGAACGAAAGATCAAATTAACTGAAAAATCAAGGCAAAACAAAGATACTCAAGCACATTGATTGAAAGATCAAACAAACTGACTAAAAGATCAAGCAGAAACAGTAAATGCTCATTCCCCTGCTCTTGGTCTCCACAAGGACAGGTCTCACCCAAGACTTTCTCTTTATAAATAATAAAATTATTATATGAGATATCATTAGATTCATTATAATATATATTTTTCAAAAAGTAAATTTTTATCTATTGTTTCTATATGTACTTAAAGATATTAATAGTCAAACACGATCATTGAAAACCGTGAAAAGTCAACTGTACAGCTTTGGTAAGACGGAAGGAGTACATCTTTTTGACTTTTATCTTTTAATTCAAAATATATTTGATTATTAATAATTTTAATTATATATAAGTTATAAAATTTGAATATTTAGAAAATATGTGATATTATTAATTTAGAGAAGATTAAAGTTAAATTATTTTAACTAAATAAATAGTCAAAAATATCTAGAAAGAGTTAATACCATTGTCCAATTATTAATATATGTGCTTTATTTAAAAAAGAAGAAAAAAATCATATGCTTGTTAGTTTAGGATTAAAGATTTTTGAAAAAACTTACCCATTTAGTAGTTCTTGTAACTGAGCCAAATAGTATTCATTGTAGGGCTTATTCCGGCCATATCTCCGATCATGGCGATCCCACGGCGAGAGGTACAAGCCCATGTCCACGCCGCGGGAGTTCGCGGCGTCCCGGAGTTCACGAACAACGTCGCCGTGGCCGCTCTTCCAAGGACTTCCGATGACGGAATGATCGGTGTAGTTGGAAGGCCAGAGGCAGAATCCGTCATGGTGCTTCGCCGTGAGTATGACCAGAGAAACGCCGGCTTGGACGGCGGTGTCAACCCACTGGGCGGCGTTTAGTGCCGTGGGGTTGAAAATGGCCGGGTTCTCCTGGCCGGTTCCCCATTCGGAGTCGGAGAAAGTGTTGACGCCGAAATGGAAGAAGATGATGATTTCTCTCTGCTGCCATTTCAGCTGGGAATATGACGGCAGGGGCAGAATCGGAAGTGGCGGTGGTGTTACAGCTATGGCTATGGTTGCTATCTGAAACAGTAGAATTATTGAGCACGAAAGTGTGGCCATTGGAGCGCTGCTTTTTCTCCGTGGTTGTATATTCACGTAGTGGGAAGAACGTTTGATTATATGGATTATAGGTGTGAATAAACTAATGCCTTTTGGCAAACCAATGATATTTGATTATTTGATGACCAATAGCTGGTTATTAAACAATTATATTATTAGTAATTTTACTTTAAAAATTATGTTTCATAAATAGTTACTACAAATAATGAATGATAATTTAGTGGAATATAAAATTACTCCCTCCGTCCCAGTCGAACCTGCACACTTTTTAGTCAATTTTGTCTGGGCATGTTTGACCGTAAATTGCAATTGGCATATGTGCTATAATAATATCATATGGGATATGATTAGATTCACAATGCGCTCTATTTTTTAGCTATAAAAGTTTTAGACCATAATAATGTATAAAAATAAAGTTATTCACAGTCAACACATGCTCTGAAAAAATTGACCAAAAAGTGTGTAGTTATGCCTGGGACGAAATGATAATAGAATCCATACAAATTACCATGATCCTATTTCAACTAAGTAGCCTATGTGCCAATGTTAAATATTTTTTATATGTAATCTTACAGATTACTGGATTCATAATGTCATACTATGAACCAATATATATATATATATATAATTTTCGTAACTTGCCTTTACACATATAATTAAAGATACTAATATTTATACATCTAATTATAGGTCAATATAAACAAAGTCAAGGATGTGCAGGTATGACAGATAGAATAATTAAAGCAAGAAGGAACAAAATAAATAAAATCAAGGATTAGCTAAAGCACTTATTGATTATTAACTAGTACTCCTTAATAGGAGTTTTTTTCACAATGCTAAACGTTTTTTTAAAAACGAAGTAAATGATATAAATGTGACTAGATGACTAGAAAATGGGACTTCATTTGTTACTGTATTATAAATGTGACTGCTTAATAAGTAGAGGAATCAGGCCCTGTTTACTAGAGCTTATTTCTTGATGTACTGAACTGAACTGAATTGAACTGAATTGAACTGAACTGAACTGAAGTGAAAATTGATGTATTGAAAAATGGAATCAGCATGACTGAATTAACCTGAATTTCATCAAATTGCATTTTCACTGAACTGAACTGAACTGAACTGAATTGAACTGAACTGAACTGAACTGAACTGAACTGAATTGAACTGATCTGAACTGAACTGATCTACAGATAAGCTCTGGTAAACAGGGTCTCAATATACACAAATAAATTTCGATTTGGAAGTTGTGTTATTAATCACAAGGGTCATTTACATGACAGGAGAAAACCGTGTCACTTATTAAAAACAATTTGATAAAGGCCATGAAAACGTGAGAGGAGAGAGTGTACTCACAATGTAGCAACTATATTTCTTATTATTTTACATGATTACACATTCATGATACTATGTATTTTAAAATATAATTTTTTGTAATTTATAATTATATAGTATTAATAATTGATTTATTTGAATGAGCCGATGAAAGTTAAAAGTGTGAAAAATATTAGTTATAATGTGTAGTACAATATTTGTGTAGTCTTCATAATGTACAACCTTCCAAATCATCTTTTGTACAAAATAACAATATTCCCAATCATCTTTAACCAAGAAAACTAATGGAAGCCATTTTTCGTTTTTGACAAATAGTGATTTGGAACTTCGAATTGTTAATATTTAATTTTATGGCATACTATATATTGTGTACGTACTTGTTTGTGCGGCTGTGTCCACTCTTTAACCCCTTTGGCGTTTGGCACCGTTTGTTTCGTTATCATTATCTTTAAGTGGATACAGCACTCCAAAAGCACCAGTCGGCCGAAAGATTTTGATCTTTTTCTCATCGGTCATCACCATCCGTATCGGAGAATTAGAGTTCTAATTTAGATAGTAGTATAAATGTTGATCTTTTTCACTTTTAATTTGATTTTTTTTAGTGAGTTTATATTATTTTTTGACTAAAAGGTTTTTTATGACTCATAAAACTTCTAAAAAGTAGTTTCATGCCCCTAAAAAAAAGTGCAGGTTTATGGTCATAATATCAAAATGAGTTTTCATGGGCCCATACAATTTCTGATTGAGTTTTCATGGCCTTTAGGTCAGTTCCGTTATAACTGATATTTTCTGTCATGGGCATTTTAGTCATTTTCTAATTTAATTAACATATTAATTAATAAAAATGGTAAAAACTCGGTGATGAAGTCATGTGACATTATCGTCGCCAATCAAACTACTCGGCTGGTCGAATTCCTTGTAGTTCATCCAGTTATCTTATATTTAATCATTATTGTCGAGCATGGAGCCGATTCTTTCCGGTAAGGAAGCCCGGGAGTTCGCGCCGGACCAGGCGGCGTCCCAGCCATCCAAATCAAAATCGCATTCATCAAAATCCAGATCCACGCCAAATCACATTCTCAATCCAGTGCACTTTTCAATCGAAATCCCAATTGATATGACCGGAGTTCTCAGTTGGTTTCACAATCTCGGGTTGCAAAACAAAAATCCAAATCCATGAGGATTAATATTGTATATAAAAGGCTTGTTAATCCATGAGGATAATTACAGTATTTATAGGGATCGACCGGAGGTTCTAACCATCCGTTTTCCGATGTGGGACAGATATAATACAATACAAAGTATAATAGGAAAAGGATATTGTAGTCTATATTCTTAATATAACAATATGACTAAATCTATTTACCATATTCCTCAATACCGGAGTTCTCAGTTGTTTTCACAATCTCGGGTTGCAAAACAAAAATCCAAATCCAAATCCAAATCGCAACCACATCCCGTCATTTTGGCGTCATCGTCCTGATCCAGTTCCCTTGGCGGATTAGCTGTCGATCGAGAATTCGGATCATCGCCCCCGATCACCTTCTCTGATCACAGTCGGAGTCGGAAACCACTCCAATGTACGTCGGAAACTAACTCCACAAAGCGCCAGAAAACTACTCTTTTAGAGGTTTTAGGAGCATAAAAAACCTTTAGTTTTATCATTTTCATGAATTATACTATATTTATGATGATTTTTAATTCATTCAAGGAGCTAGGTTAAGAAATTAATGTTTTATGATTTTACGTTGATCATTTTACTTTATAATAATTATTTGTTGATGCATAATTATGTACAAAATACTTTACATTTATTTGTTAAAATTCCCTTTACTTTTAATGGATATTAGTTTATGTTATCTTTATTCCTGTTGAACTTGTATAAAAGTTTATTTTGATGCTATTTGTGTTTGAATAGATTATTGTCTAATCCACATGTTTGTCTAGTATACCTAGTAACTTCTTATTGATGTTTGAGGTTTGTGGTTAAGTGCTATCACGATTCACGTACCCTTCTGTGTCAAAATTGTTTAGATAACAATTTTCATGCATCAACTTTATTAGTGCAGTTGTTTACATAACAAATATAGTCATGTTCAAGTTCATGATCATAACAATATGTGTGTCACACATCATGATTCATGAATATATATTATTCCGAATCAAAAATATCATCTATCATGATGGATTATTAAATAAGTTACTATAATATTTGCTTAAAATTTTCCGGGGCCTCATCCCTTTTCATATGCATATAAATTGAATATATCATGAATGATTTATATCGATAGAAAAAAAAAATAGTTTAAATTGTACTTGTTATGAATAATGTTATAATGTGAAATGCTCATATGTGAAAAGATGAAAATCTTATTCACCTAATGTGAAAGTAAGAAATTACCAAAGTCATAAAACTCGGGCTATATTGTAGCTCTCAAAAAATGACTTTGAAAGCTTGATAATGTGGATGAAGATGATATGAATCTCCTTGCGAAGATCCTGGATATGAACCTCCTTACGAAGATCCTGGTTTTGCGGAATGATTAAGAGCACCCTCCGAAGTGTCGATCGAAAGCACCCCCTTTCAAAGAAGAAGACACACTTCGAGATGAACTTGAAAGACACAACTTTTAAACTTCAGTAACACTAGGTCGAATTCCACACGCCAAGCACTACTTGCACCAACTTGAGATGGACACACCTAGATCTCAAAATCGGGGGTTTCAATCTAACGATTGACCTAATCTAGCGATTAGAGGTTAACCTAACGGTTAAATGAGATAAAACTCAATATAAGATGATTGTTGTATATAATTGTCTCTCAATAAATTCGTTCACCACCCTATTTATAAGATTATATGGTGATTAAAAAGTGCAGGATACAATAAGGTAAGGAATATTACATCTTAACCAAAAAGGAAACACTTAAGGCAGCTTTTGCAAGCTAAAACCTTATTTAACTATAATTAAAATTCATCATACCATAACACAAAGGTATGAACGAATTTCTTAAATAAAAACAATAAAATAACCTAAATAATAAAGCGATAAACTGTTGTTGAACCAACCCACTAATTGAAGGCCCAGTCGGTTCTTTTAAGGCACTTCAATAAAACTTCTTCACGACTTCAATCTTCAGAAATGAGAGTAATAACTAGCATAGCCCTCATCTTCTTCTAATATTCATCACGAACTTGTTTCATAAGAGTATTGAGAACTTTGAACAACTTCTTCCTTCCAGACCTTGGCACAGGAAATAACATTAAAGAATAACCTCTGGATATTCGTATCATTCCCTCCCTCTTCAAGAAGATTCGTCCTCGAATCTTGGCTAAATGTAAGAAAATGAGATCAACATAAATACTCCACGAAGGAAAAATATTTCTCTTACGAAATGGATTCAACATGATACGAATATCCAGAGGATATTCGTATCAGAAGAACACACCAATTCTAATCCATTCCAAGCATAGAACTCATCATCTCTTTTCTCTACCTTTTATAGCATAGAAAGCCATTGGTTACTTTACGAAAGTATCCATATAAAGAGTGTTTGTACCATTGTAATCATTCTTCCAAAGAGATTAGTGAATTCCGGTTTTCTCCGGCCGTGGTCGTAGATCATTGATCGAACCACGTAAATCCTTGTGTCGTTTTATTTGCTCTCGTATTTTACAACACGTTATCAGCACGATCACTCTCCACTAAGTAAGTTCAAGAATACAGGTATGACAAAATTCATCTAAACATTTTATTGAGTTCTTTGTTAAAAATAACAGCATATTACTATACACAGGAGGAGTACCACCTTATAGTAATGTGATGTGATATATACTAATTATAACTTTATTACCTAACATCATATTTTACTTAAAGTGCGGAGTACCGCCCTAAGAAAAATGTGATGTGATTAACTTCTAATAAGTTTTTAAATACTTTATGTTGATGTTTATGTGATTAAAATATATTTGCTATGTTTATCTATTTTGATGACATTAATAATATAATCTGTCATTTAATTTTAAACATATTTAAAATAAAATTAACAGCTGAAACGGCTATATTTTCAGCAAAAAATGCAACGGTTATAAACGGCTATAAACAGCAATATTTTACACTATAAATTCACACTCATCCCATACTTCAAATTCATATTTTCTCTTCTACTTCATATCATTCATACTCTAAGATTTTCGACAAAATGGCCGCCGAAATGGTGTTGGTTTTTTGTGCCATGGTAATTTGTGCAATGCATATTGCTATTGTCATCAACGATGTTCCGCAAGCAGAATTTGAATCTATTTCAATTATGCTCACATTCTTGTATGTTCTTTTATTTGTTGCAATTTATGTAGGTTACAAGTTGAAACAATTCTAATGAAATATTTATTTTTCATGTTAGTTACCACCATGTCGAATCTTGTCAAGCTTGAGTTCAATGCTCTCAGTATCAATGGAGATAATTTTATGCCTTGGATGCTTGACATTAAGGTGCATTTACGATCAATGAATCCAAGACAATTAATGAGGTGAACGATTCAACTGATATAGACAAGGCAAGATCCTTGATCTTCATTCGTAGGCACCTTAGTGAAGGCCTAAAAGATGAATATCTCACTGTGGAAGATCCAAAGGTGTTGTGGAAGAGTTGGAATGACCGATTTGGTCACCAGAAGCAAGTATTGCTTCCTGCTCTGCGCAATGAATGGAACACTTTACGTTTCCAAGACTACAGCAAAGTCGGAGACTATAATTCAGCTATGTACAAGCTAGCAACTCGCTTGAAATTTTGTGACTTCACAATATCTGACAGTGATATGGTGGAAAATACTTTGTCTACTTTTCATGCATCAAATTTAATTTTGCAGCAGCAATATCGCTTGCAGGGTTTTAAAATATATGCTGACCTGAGTGCTTGTCTCCTCATTGCGGAGCAGAATAATGAGTTGCTTCTAAAGAATCATCAATCCCGCATGACTGGATCAAAAGCGTTTCCTGAAGCAAACGTTGTCAGTCTTGACAAACCTGAACGAAAGAATCATTTTCAGGGTCAAGGCAGAGGTCGTGGCCGAGGCCGTGGACGTGGGCGCGGACGTGGTCAAGGTGGCTATAACTCGCCATATAAGCCCAACAACCACTTTCATAAGAAGCAGCAACATGGGGTGGACCATGAAGGTACCCATAAGAAGGGAAAGGAAGCTGAATCCTCAAAAGACACTGGAAACTCTTGCCACAGATGTGGAGGTAAAGGGCATTGGTCAAGATTCTGCCGTGTCCCCGAGCACTTGTGCAAACTCTACAAGGAGTCCCTGAAAGGAAAAGGCAAAGAGGTCAACTTTATTGACCAGAACCTTTTGGATGAATCCACTCACCTCGAGTCATCCGACTTCAATGATGATTTCATTGATATCGTCGGTGATTTTACTGAACAAGTGAATGGTGGAAACTAAAGAGTTTCATAACTCTCATCGGGAATGAAGCCTAATGGTCCGATTTTTATTTATCTACCTTATAAAATAATTTGTGTGAAAGTTTGTTGTAGTGTGTTTTCATTTCCTATGTAATTTCTTGAGTGGTCAAAGTATTATGAGTGCTTAAATAAATCTTTCTTATTTTCTTGTTTCCTTTGTGTTTTTAGTTAAATTTTTGAAATGGATAAAGCTAATCATGAAGCCAACCAAAGGATCAAAATTGAAGATATGTGCATTCTTGATTGTGGAACTACGCACACTATATTGAAGTATAAAAGGTATTTCTCATAATTGAGACAAGTAAAGTCAATTGTGAATACAATCTCAAGTTATGTAGATCTGATTGAAGGAATTAGCAAGGCAAGTTTTACATTGCCGAATGGGACATTGTTTAGAATAAACAATGCTTTATTTTCGCCAAGATCTATAAGAAACTTATTAAGTTTTAATGACATATATTCTCATGGTTTTGATACCCGGTCTCTAACTGAGGGTGCCATGAAATATATGATTCTTATAGTTTCTAGATCGGGAAAGAAATACATACTTGAAAAACTACCAATGCTCCCTACTGGATTGCATAACACGCATATAAATGCAGTTGAATCAAATGTGGTAGTTATGAAACCTTCAATATTTAACATATGGCATGATCGACTAGGTCATCCTGGTTCAATTATTATGCAAAGAATTATTGGAGCAACACGTGGACATTCATTGAAGGACCAGAAGATCCCTCAAGGAAAAATGTTCCAATGTAAGGCTTGTTCTCTCGGAAAACTAATCATGAGACCTTCACCGGGAAAGGTTGAAACAGAATCACCTATGTTTCTTGAACGCATTTAAGGTGATATATATATGTGGACCAATCCATCCACCATGTGGACCATTTCGTTACTTCATGGTATTGATAGATGCCTCTAACAAATGGTCACATGTATGTCTGTTATCAACTCGTAATATGGCATTTGCAAAATTACTCGTTGAAATAATCAAACTGCGAGCTCAATTCCCTGACCATACGATCAAGAAAATAAGACTTGACAATGCCGGTGAATTTACATCCCAAACATTTGATGATTATTGTATGTCTGTTGGGATTACTGTTGAGCATCATGTGGCTCATGTACATACGCAAAATGGTCTTGCTGAATCACTGATCAAGCGCCTCCAGCTTATCACTAGACCATTAATAATGAGAACAATGCTACCTACTTCAGTATGGGGTCATGCAATATTACATGCTGCAGCATTAATTCGCATCAGACCAAGTGCATATCATAAATACTCCCCACTACAACTTGCATTTGGCAAAGAACCAAGTATATCCCATCTAAGAATTTTGGTTGCGCTGTTTATGTGCCTATTGCACCACCTCAAAGAACAAAGATGGGGCCACAGAGAAGTCTTGGCATTTATGTAGGGTTTGAAAGCCCATCAATAATAAGGCACCTTGAACCGACAACTGGAAATATATGCACAGCTCGTTTTGCTGATTGCCACTTTGATGAAGAGAAATTTCCAGCATTAGGGGGAGAAAGAAAACAGTTGGAAAAAGAATTTGCATGGTCTGTACCCACATTATTGCATCTTGATCCATACACAAAAGATTGTGAAAGGAAAGTTCAAAGAATTTTGCATTTGCAAGATATGGCAAATCAAATTCCTGATGCATTTACAGACACAAAAAGAGTGACTAAATCTTATATACCAACTAAGAATGCTCCTGCTCAAATTGAAGTCCCAAAAGGACAAGTTGAAAACAAAGTCACTCATGAAATATCAACACGCCTGAAGCGTGGAAGACCAGTCGGTTCCAAAGATAAGAATCCTCAGAAAAGAAAAGGAGCAGAAAAACAAGATGACCCCATAATGGAGGAACGTATTCCTGAAGAAATACCAAACAAGGAAAATCAAGAAATTTCGATTAATTATGCTAGTACAGGCATAAGGTGGGACCGAAATAAAGACATCGATGGTGCATTCTCTTATAGTTTGGCATCATTAATGAAAATAATGGTGATCCTGAACCTCGTTCTGTTGCCGAGTGTAAGAATAGACATGATTGGACTGAATGGAAAAAGGCTATTGATGCTGAATTAAATTTTTTTTTTGGAATGTATTTGGACTTATAGTACTCACACCAGAAGATGTGAAACCTGTCGGGTACAAATGGGTATTTGTACGAAAAAGAAATGAGAAGAATGAGATTGTGAGATACAAGGCTCGGCTTGTTGCTCAAGGTTTTTCTCAAAGACCTGGAATTGATTTTGAGGAAACTTATTCTCCTGTTATGGATGGAATTACGCTCATATATCTAATGAGTCTTGCAGTTCATGAGAAACTTAATATGCATATGATGGACGTTGTAACTGCATACTTGTACGGATCACTAGATACTGATATCTATATGAGGATCCCTGAAGGATTTAAAATGCATGAAGCATCAAGTTCAAATCCCAGAGAAATGTACTCAATCAAATTACAAAGATCTCTATATGGGTTAAAGCAATCCGGACGCATGTGGTATAATCAACTAAGCGAATATTTGGTACAAAAGGGATATACCAATAATCCTCTTTGTCCTTGTGTTTTCATTAAGAAAACAACCTCCGGATGTGTGATTATCGCCGTCTATGTTGATGATCTAAATATCATCGGGACAAGTAAAGAAATTTCTTACTTAAAGAAGGAGTTTGAGATGAAAGACCTTGGGAAAACAAAATATTGTTTAGATTTGCAAATTGAGCACTTGCAAACTGGGATACTTGTGCATCAGTCAAATTACACGAAAAGGATATTAAAGAGATTCAATATGGATAAAGAAAATCCATTAAGCACCCCAATGGTTGTTAGATCCCTTGATGTGAAAAAGGATCCATTTCGTCCTTGTGAGGAAGATGAAGATATTCTTGGTCCGGAAGTACCATATTTCAGTGCAATCGGTGCTCTTATGTATCTTGCTAATTGTACTCGACCTGATATAACTTTTGCTGTAAATTTATTAGCAAGGTTCAGCTCATCTCCTACAAAGAGACATTGGAACGGAATCAAACATGTCTTCCGTTACCTTCAAGGAACAATTGATTTGGGATTATTTTACCCTAATAATGCAAAACCTATTCTGATCGGCTATGCAGATGCTGGATATTTGTCAGATCCACACAAAGGTAGATCTCAAACTGGATATGTATTTACCTGCGGAGGAAGTGCGATTTCTTGGCGTTCTCAGAAGCAAACACTCGTAACTACATCGTCAAATCATGCTGAGGTTATTGCGTTGCATGAAGCAAGTCGGGAGTGTGTATGGTTGAAATCCATAACAAAACATATCAGAACCACAAGTGGTCTCCCACCAATTGATGATCCCATTACACTTTTTGAAGACAATTCTGCATGTGTAAATCAAATGAAGGAAGGGGTACATCAAGAGTGATAGGACAAAGCATATTCCTCCGAAATTCTTTTCATTCACTCAGGAGCTGGAAAAGAAAAATGTTATCAACATCCAGTACGTTCGGTCCTGTGACAACTCAGCAGATCTATTCACAAAGGATCTCCCCACTTCAGTATTCAGAAAACACGTTCACAACATTGGGATGCGCAAGCTACAGAGTTTATAAAACAATGTCAAAATGAGGGGGAGCTATACGTGACTGGATATTCTTAGTAAGACTTTCTATGAGCACATATGGAGCATTCCAATGGGGGGTGTTATGAATAATGTTATAATGTGAAATGCTCATATGTGAAAAGATGAAAATCTTATTCACCTAATGTGAAAATAAGAAATTACCAAAGTCATAAAACTAGGGTTATAATGTAGCTCTCAAAAAAAGACTTTGAAAGCTTGATAATAACAAATTTCCTATAAATAGGTTAGAGTTTTGGGATGAAGAACACACCAATTCTAAGCCATTCCAAGTATAGAACTCATCATCTCTTTTCTCTACCTTTTATAGCATAGAAAGTCATTGGTTACTTTACTAAAGTATCCATATAAAGAGTGTTTGTACCATTGTAATCATTCTTCCAAAGAGATTAGTGAATTTCGATTTTCTCCGGCTGTGGACGTAGATCATTGATCGAACCACGTAAATCCTTGTGTCGTTTTATTTGCTCTCGTATTTTACAACAGTACTCAAATTTTGGCAAATTCTCATTTGAGACCTGTCTCAAATGAGACCAAAGATTATATGAGACTGCTATTGATTGAATTTATCGTTGGTGAGCTTTAAACCCGCCAATTTCCTTGATTGAATTTGTCGTTGGTGATATTGACCAAGGAAATGATCAAGAAAATTTACCGAAAGATCAAGCAAATTGAACGAAAGATCAAATTAACTGAAAAATCAAGGCAAAACATAAATACTCAAGAACATTGATTGAAAGATCAAATAAACTGACTAAAAGATCAAGCAGAAACAGTAAATGTTCATTCTCATGCTCTTGGTCTCCACAAGGACAAGTCTCACCCAAGACTTTCTCTCAAATTTTAATACTTAATAGTTGAATTTTCATTTGCGTGCTCAAAGTTTAGTTGAGCTTTGAAAATGGACATGGCTAAAAGGGCGCAACTGACCCAATGGGGCCCAAGCCTCCAAACCAAACAAAGCCAGGCTTGTCTTGGTTTAACATCTCTTCTGGGGGCCGTTTTGTGAAAGCCCCATAAGTTTTTGGTTTTTTTAAAAAGTGTATTATTTTCATTCATTAAACTCAAGGTTCCAGAAATCGCTACTTCATCTGTCTCACCTCAACCTGTACAGTTGACTTTTCAGAGTCAAACTTATGAAACTTTGAATGTAATTATAGGTCAATAGATAAATGATAAAACTATTATATGAGATATCAATAGATTCATTATAACATCTATTTTTCAAAAAATAAATTTTTATATATTGTTTCTATATGTACTTAAAGATATTAATGGTCAAACACGATCATTGAAGATCGTGAAAAGTCAACTGTGCAGCTTTGGGTGAGACGGAGGGAGTAAAACAAATGATAAGAAACTACAAGAATTAAATAAGAGAGGATTTGATTGAACATAGTTCGCTAGTGCTATAAAACTCTGGCCTTTATTTTTAGAAAAATGTAATACTTTTATTCAATTTTTTAGCCTTTAGAAATTGTCCATAATTAAATGAATGATAAGAAATTTGGGGGCGAGACCCAAGAATTATACAAGAGGGAATTCAATTTAGTATAGTTCGCTAGAGGATGTACTATAAAATTATCCTAACCAACTGTTATTTTCTATCAAACTTCCGTGTCTCCGAATCATTTACATTCAATACGTCAAACATTCAACCTCCTGGTGCACCATCTGTTTAGGATGCAGAATGTCCCTCACCAACTTCACCACCGGTTGGTTAATATCATTTGCCAATATGAGTGCTTCCTCCAGAGACCAATGTCGTGTTACTAACGTATGAAACCCCCATAAAACTTAAGAAAAGTTTTGTGGAATTGATTTAGACTCAAAAGTTTGAGCGAAAGACAAACAAAAAATACAAAAAGAATTGCACGAAGATGACATACTACTATAGTGAGTTAAAATTCACTTTTACTGAAAAATTTGCAGTTCAGTATCACAATTCGAAATACTAGTAAACATAGAGGAAAAGCTCAAAATGTTAATCACTTTTATTTCTACCATGAAGGTATTCAATTTTTTTCATTATATATACATTTGTACAAAGGTCGTTGGACCAATTTTCATAAGTATATGAGAGGTTAAAATTAAATCCTTATAAATTCGTTCACCTAAATTTTTGTATGGTACCATATAAGTATAATCTATTCTTCAATTATTTTTTTACCTTACAATATGATATTAGTCCATCTTAGTTCGATTTTAACTAGTACATGTTATGGTCAATACAAAATCTAATTACTTTACTTCTAAATCAAATTGAAATTGTACAAAAATCACCCATAGTACCACTTCAATTGTCTCGTTTTACCCCTAATTTCCTTTTCTCTTTAAATCATTTATACATAGTATCTCACAAAATTAAAAGCTTCAACCTACCTCTGTGAACTCTACGCACGCACTCGGTCACTCTTGTTGTTTCACTGTCACCCCGCCCAATTTTCTACATGGAACCACTAACGTTGAAAAGTAAAAACACTCTTTCTCAGATTTGACTTTTTTCTTTTTTGGAAATAAATGCTCACTGCTGATTATTACTGTGGATCGGAGTTGCCTTCTAGAATCCAGTACAGTGGCTGCAATCAATTCAGGATTTGCTCATGCTATCCTATACTCCGTGGACTCCACAAAATGTTTTTTTCCTCAACGCTCATACCTATCCTTTAATATTTTACATTTAACAAAAAATATTGTTATAGCCGGTGGCTGAACAAAATACAAATATCTTAGAAAGCGAGATCAGTATTGGAGAGTCAAATTGCGTTGGAAAAACGAGATCAAACTACATAATGATATTTTCCGAAGGTTAAAACTCCGATCACTACAGTAATTAGATAGGCGATTTTGGTGGAAGCGGATGCGATCCTGCGCTCCCTAATCCCGCCTGGAAAAATATGCATTGCACAGATTTTATAGTGCTTTCAGCAAGTTTTAGATTTGAATTCTTGTTTCAAAAAAAAGATTTGAATTCAAATATCATCCCATAATTGACATACAGAATGCGACGAATTCAATACATTATCATCTTCATATTTCTTCATATGGCAAATCTGTTCCACCTTCCAACTTGCAAATGCAATGAATTTTCACCTTCCAACTACGTCAATATTTAGTCAACGCCGAGTAAATACATGGAATTAACCATCAGTCAACCGCTTCCAACACTAGCTAGTAGCTACTACGACGCTTTTACTGCATGTCTTAGATTAGGGTGTTGCTAATTACACTCCCACCCTAGTGAAAATAGGGGTGTAAACAATCTCGTAATAATAAAAAGTGTAAAGTTTTGTCAAAAAGTAAAGTTTGTCTGAATGGATATGCGTGCGTGGTTCTTTCCACATTATATTTATTTTACAATGCGGTTTAATTTAATGGAAGATTTAGTGTGTTTCAAGATAAAATATTTTGAAATATTCTTTATCCACATATGAAGTCTATAATTCACTTTTTTGCCGTACAAATTATTTTAATACTAAAATATTTATTTTACCATTTGGTTTAAATTTCATGAAATTTTTTGAGTGTTGCAGTATAAAATATACTGAAATATTCTGTATCCACAAATGATATTAAGTCACGATAAAATAATTCTCTTGAAAATAATTATTTAACCTAGAAAATAATTTAATTTAATCAACACATAGTTAAAAACACAAAATATTAAAGATATTAAATAAAAAAATTAATATAGAAAAACGTTGAATGTGATCGAACTCAGGACGGAAATAGTAAGAAAATGTTTGTATAATTAAATCATACATAGTATAAATTAAAAATATAAATAATAGTTTTTTAGATAAGCATGTTTGACTAATCATTAAAAGATAGTGATAAAGTATTATTTGTCCCCCACAAACACTACATACCTATTTTATAGGGGTGCAAATAGAAAAAGTGGGAGTACAAATAGACCCACCCGTTTTAAAAACACCATCACTTTTCTTTTCGTCTTTGCCAAATTAAACAGTTACTAATCATCACTATCAATGGAGCTCTTCAAGGCCCTTCTCCTTCTGGTTTTCGCCTCTGTCCACCTACTGTTTCTTCTGCACCAATGGGGTCATGTTCCGATTCTCCACATACTTTCATCTTCCTGTTTCTTGATATTCTTCATCTCCAAATTCTACCTCTCTCGCCCTTCACCGGTCTACCTGGTGGATTTCTCCTGCTACACACCGCCGGATTCCTGCCAGGTGCCGCTGTCGGAGTACATCGAACACGTTCGCCAGTTCGATTTCATGGACGAAAAGAGCGTTTCTTTCATCTCCAAAGTTCTGTCTCAGTCCGGCCAGGGCGAGCGGACGTATCTACCTCCAGCGCTTCACTACATCCCTCCGGAATCCGGCCACTGGGAAGCCATCTCCGAGGTCCACATGGTCCTCTTTCCCATCTTCGAAGAACTACTGTCGAAATCGAACTTGCAGCCGCACGAAATCGACATCTTGATAGTCAACTGTAGCGGATTCTGCCCTGTTCCGTCTCTGTCGTCCATCATCATCGGAAAGTATGGCCTCAGGGAGGATGTCAAAAGCTTCAACTTGACCGGCATGGGCTGCAGCGCGAGCGCGCTAGCCGTTGACATGGCAAAGAACATCCTTCAGACCAGCTGGAACTCAAACGCCGTCGTTCTCAGCACGGAGATCCTCTCCACCGGGTGGTACTCCGGCAAGGAGCCACCGATGATGATCCTCAACTGCCTCTTCCGGATGGGCGCGGCCGCCGTGCTTCTAACCAACAGGACCGCCGCCAAAAGGGCGGCGAAGTACAAACTAATCCTCGCTCAAAGAACACAGAGAGCATTCGACGATAAAGGTTACTACTCCGCCATTCGCGAGGAAGACGCGAACGGAATCACCGGCGTTACTCTACGAAAGGACCTGCTGCAAGTCGCTGGAGAAGCTCTGGGGGCTCACATCGCGATCCTCGGAGCAAAAACGTTGCCGGCGACGGAGAAGATAAAGTACGCTGTTTCCGTTTTCCAGAAGAGATTCGTGGACAAAAGTACGGTGGTTTACGTGCCCGATTTCAAGTCGGTGGTGCAGCATTTCTGCCTGCCGACTTCTGGTAAGCCAGTGATCAGGGAGATCATGAAGGGTTTGAAGCTCGGAGAAAGTGACGTGGAGCCCGCATTGATGACGTTGCATAGGTTTGGGAATCAGTCATCTTCTTCGCTGTGGTATGAGCTTGCTTATATGGAAGCCATGGGAAGGGTGAAGATAGGTGACAGAGTCTGGATGCTGGGAATGGGTACTGGGCCTAAGTCCAGTAGCTTGATATTGGAGTGCGCTAGGCCTATAGTGGGAGAAGCCCAACGAGGCCCGTGGGCTGATAGTATTGACCAGTATCCAGCCATTCCAGTCAACGGGGCAAGTTTGAAACAGTAGTAGATGGATGATGAATTGTGCTACCCTTGAAATTAACATGTTTGTTTCATTTTTCGAAATAGAATGTCTTTTCTTTAACATCTTGCTTGTGAGTATGTGTATGCAGAGATTGTTCAGTTTCAACATGTATATTAACAATATATATATTTTTGTTGGTACTTCACATGGTTTTCTCAAATTTTTAATAATCATCTGTATATTTTCATAGTACTTGGCCTACAACACCAACTAAGGCTGTGTTTGTCACGTTTGTGCTTATAAGCAAAGCTTACCAAAACAGCTTATGATCAGCTTATGCTTGCCAAAACAGTTTCAGCTTTGGTGATAAGTTATTTTTTGAAAATTTACCAAAAACATTAAAAACTACTAGCTAAAAAGTTGTTGCCTAAAATTATTTGCATATTTTAACAAGCAATTGTCAATTGAGTGGAAAGAAAATTTAAAACAGGAGGAGGGAGATGATGGGTGCAACAGCATTCAATAATCTACCCGGTCTTCATTTGTGGATTTATGAGTTGACTACGTCGTCACAGTAGCCATCAATGTATAGAGATGGTCATCAATCAATTTCTGCCGCTGCAACACCTGTGCATGAATCATGATTTATTGTACAAACATATTTACACCGGGATGCACTAAAACATGTTTAGCTTTCCCAGATTTTCATGTTCTGGGAAATCAAATTATGCACTGTCCAGATGCCTGACTCGACTATCCTTTTAAGATAAAAGGTCCACCCCACATGCACAAATCTGAGCAGAAAAGACAGGAATCAAATATGCCACTCTCAAGCACCAAAGAGCTTGGATTTTACCTCAATTCAGCTAAATCTATGTTTTAACTCGTGATATGAATTCTACCTCACCTTGCCGGTACCATAATGGCCAAGTAGAAATGCGAAAAGCATTGAATTAACCGCAAAGGAACTACCGCAAATAGGTTTCACTTATTCACGAAAAAAGGACCATGTATAATTGAGTATTTTCACCTTCTCATGAAACTCACATTCATGAGACAACCACCCTCTTTATTACTGACTGACAGGGGTAGAGGGAACAGAGTCCCCAGTGCCCACCACCTCTTATCTTATACCTCTCCCTTCTGATTCCTCATTCCACCAAATTCATCGTCGTCCCCAACACTACACTGTGAAATGCTTCCCTTTTCTGCAAAATGGGGGCTGTTTCTGTTCTTGGCAAGCTCACTTGCATTCCAGCTGGTCATCTGCACCGCCAAGAGGACTACTTACATTGTCCAGATCGACAGATGGGAGAAACCAGCTCTGTTTCTCGATCACGCTCGCTGGTACTCATCCATGGTGAGCTCTGTCATAACTCCGCTGCCATTTCAAGAAGATGAAGCGGAGGAAGAGGACAGGATACTATACACCTACCACACCGCCTTCCACGGCGTGGCGGCTCGGCTCACGGCGGAGGAAGTTGACAAGCTGAAGGGAAAGCATGGAGTGATTGAGATCTTCCCTGAAACTACATACCAGCTGCACACCACGAGGAGCCCCATCTTCCTCGGCCTGCAGAACAAGTACGGCGTGAATGTCTGGTCTGACAAGGTTTCCCAGAGCAATGTTGTAGTCGGAGTTCTCGACACTGGGATTTGGCCGGAGAGTCCGAGCTTCAACGACACCGGAATGAGCCCCGTGCCCAATCACTGGAGAGGCAAGTGCGAGGTGGGCCGTGCGTTCGACCTCCACCACTGCAACAACAAGATCGTCGGTGCCAGAGTGTTTTACAGGGGATACGAGTCAGCTTCTGGAAAGATCAACGAGCAGGAAGAGTACAAATCTCCCAGAGATCAAGACGGCCATGGAACTCACACTGCAGCCACAGTTGCTGGGTCCCGCACCACGGGAGCAAATCTCTTCGGGTATGCTTATGGAACAGCTCAAGGAATGGCCCCCGGAGCCAGGATCGCGGCGTACAAAGTATGCTGGACCGGCGGATGCATGAGCTCCGACATTCTCTCCGCCGTTGATCAGGCGGTGGCCGACGGAGTTAATGTTCTGTCCATTTCCTTAGGCGGTGGAGTTTCTTCTTATAACAGGGACAGTTTGGCTATAGCAACATTCGGAGCTATGGAGAAGGGAGTTTTTGTTTCATGCTCTGCTGGAAATGGAGGGCCTGATCCAGTTAGCCTTACTAATGTCTCACCGTGGATCACTACCGTCGGAGCTAGTACAATGGACAGGGACTTTCCGGCAACTGTTAAGCTTGGAACAGGGAAAATCTACACCGGAACTTCACTGTACAAAGGCAGGAGAGTTCTGTCCAAAGAAGCAAAGTACCCTATAGTTTACCTTGCGAGTAATTCATCAAGCCCCACTCCCAGCTCGCTCTGCTTGGAAGGTACTCTTGACAGCCATGCAGTAGCTGGAAAGATCGTGATATGCGATAGGGGGATCAGTCCTCGAGTTCAGAAGGGTCAAGTGGTGAAGGATGCCGGAGGAGTAGGCATGATCCTGTGTAACACGGAGGTGAATGGAGAGGAACTGGTGGCCGACAGTCACCTTCTTCCGGCAGTGGCAGTTGGTGAGAGTGTAGGTAACCTGATCAAGCATTATTCGAAAGATGGAAGGGCTTCTGCAACTCTGCAGTTTCTTGGCACCAAGGTTGGAATCCGCCCTTCTCCGGTGGTGGCAGCATTCTCATCCCGCGGGCCAAATTTTCTGTCTCTCGAGATTCTCAAGCCCGATTTCGTAGCACCTGGCGTTAACATCCTAGCAGCCTGGACAGGCCACCTGGGGCCATCTAGCCTGCCGACGGATCGCAGGAGAACCAAGTTCAACATCCTCTCAGGAACCTCCATGTCGTGCCCGCACGTCAGCGGCATTGCTGCACTACTCAAGGCAAGCCACCCGGACTGGAGCGCAGCAGCTATCAAATCCGCTCTGATGACTACTGCTCATATCCACGACAACACGCTGAAGCCCCTGCAAGATGCTTCCACGGCTCAGCCTTCGACCCCCTATGACCATGGGGCAGGCCATGTCAACCCGGTGAAAGCTATGGATCCCGGGTTAATCTACGACATCCAGCCACAGGAATACTTTGATTTCCTGTGCTCCATGGGATTGACAACTCAAGAGCTAGCAGTTTTTGCTAAATTCTCAAACAGAAAGTGCAGGAAAGGTTTTGCTGATCCAGGGGCACTCAACTACCCAGCTCTCTCACCTGTTTTCTCAGAAAATGCAACTGCCTCAGTTCTTACTCTACAAAGAACACTCACTAATGTTGGTCCTCCACTGTCCAACTACCATGTTGCTGTTTCACCGTTCAAGGGTGTCACAGTACAAGTGGAGCCAAAAATGCTCAAGTTCACCCAGAGACACCAGAAGCTGTCTTACAAGGTTGCGTTCAAGACAATAACAAGACAGACAGCACCTGAGTTTGGACAGCTCATCTGGAAAAATGCTGTCCATAAGGTTAGAAGCCCCATTGTCATTACATGGCTGGCTCCATTGTTATAATCCTTCATCTTAAGCAGCAATAACTGTATTCTCAGTGTGTACCCGTGTCACTAAGTTGAGCATCATCATGAATTCGAACATTTTTTTCCGGTTTCGACTGATTCTTTCCTAAACATTCATAATATGCCTAAGGGAAACAAATAAAATCAAAATTTCAATCCTAAATATGGATAATTTTCATGAATTCCTTCATTTTATTTCCTTCTACTGATTCTATCCATAGGTTGTCATTCATAAACGCACAAGGGAAACAGATAAAATCCAAACTCCAATCTTCAGATAATCCAAACTTCTACTGATTCTATCCATATGTTGTCATTCATAAACACAAGGGAAACAGATAAAATCCAAACTTCTATTGATTCTATCCATATGTTACCAATCTCTTCGGTGCACAAGGGAAACATAGCATACCTATTATACCCATAATCCCAATAGGTAACAAATGAAACTCAATCTTCTCAAAATCCTGAATGTATAATGAAAAACATATAATGAAGAAGACACAGTCACACAGCATATCAAAGCATGGCAATCCAAATGATTAATATTTAATACACAAAACATCTGAAATAAGAAAAGAGAATCTTATCCACATTACTTGAAAAAAGAACAAACAATGCTTACAATTTCAAGAGATCATCTATATGACTCCCTAATGAACTACAGCACTAAACTGCCAATTCGGGCTCAGTCCCCTGCTGCATCCAGATGGGGAGTTCAGCTGGCTACCATCAAATAAAAGGCAAGGCATCCAGCTCGGTTCGAGCTCCAGAAGCACGGCATCGATCAACTCAACAGCTACAGGCACCTGGTGTAGTGCCAAATCTTTCCCATCCACCATTTCCAGGGCTATTTTCAGAGCATCATCAGTCTTGAGATCGAACGGGAACTCGTAGCAATTCCCCACATGGCTTCTATCATCCCCTATATGCAAGTCAAACAAAATTGTCTCAGCATCGACTCTCTTTCCCCTCAGTCGAAGCTGCAGATGATCCAGGCACCTCCAGCAGTCTGCAGTTAAGCTTCCCACTGTTGAACCAAGTGCCGGCAAGAAGAATGGATCCTTCAAAAGCTCAGTTGCACTAGGCCGCTGAGAAGCAGGAAGCAAACACTTCTCAATCAAGTCCCTGGCCTGCAAATCATCTACACGGCATAATGCATTCGGCTTCATCCCTGAAGTAACCTTCTTGAAAATATGTGCAACAGTTTTGCATTCACTGTAAGGATACTCGCCAGTAATCATTTCCAACACACAAAGCCCAAATGCATAAACATCCACCAGCTCATTATAATCCTCCTGGTATATCTCAGGAGCCATGAACTCGGGTGTCCCAACAACGTTGCTCAGGCGCCCATGCTGCTGACGAATCACAGTAGCCAATCCCAAGTCACCAATTTTGACCTGCCCTGTGCTCCCATTGACAAAGATATTGTCGCACTTCAAGTCCCTATGAACAATCCGAGGCTCACACGAATGTAGATAACTCAGCCCCTGCAAAATCTGCTGCCCCCAGTCCTTGACATCCTTCATGGTGATGGATTCTTGCTTGTTCCTGAACTGCCTCAAAGTTCCAGAGCTAAAGAACTCCGTGATCGTGTTTATGCTCTTCCTCTCGTGATCAACCCACCAAGAATTACACTTTATCACATTCTCGTGCGCCACCGCCTCCATGAGGTAGATCTCCGACAGCAGATTCGAATTCGCACAGGCGATTTCGCGATTCATGTTAATCTTACACCAAGCCACCTCAGTACCCTGCTTCAGATCAAAGCCCTTGTACACAACCTTCGACGCGCCCTTACCAACAACTTCATCGAACCTCACAAAACGACCACACGGCGAAGATTCGGACCCCAGATCCATTTCTCCGACGACTCGAACAAGATTCAAACTAAAAACAGAGCCTCGATCAACAAAACAAAGAACTAGGGTTAGGGTTACGGGATGGCCCCGTGTGTGTCAGGAAGAACAGTTGTTTTCGGTGAATACTTCAATTGCGATATCGAAAGCGTCGATTGTCATGTGGAATCGAAATCGGAAAAAAGAGGCTGAAGAATCCATGGGTTTTACTTCATGAAAATTTGCAGAAATAAATACTGCAGCAAGAAGAAGTTTAATTCAGATGGGATAAGAATAAGATCTCTGACTATGAGCGAATAGTTTCAGGATCAGGAGAGGAATTTGACTAGTATACAGAATTGGAGTTGGAAAAGGAAAATGAATGCGTGTTTGAGGTCCAATTCAACAGCCCAATGGGCCGCCGACTCCTTTACGCTGTCTGACTTCGTCACGTTACGTGTCGTGTCATTTGATTTGTTTTTTCTTTCTTTCTTTCTTAAAAAGAGAGTTTTTTAAGGTTGTTAGAAATTTCGTTGCGAAATTTGTTTAGTAGATCAAAGAAGAAGGAACGTTTCTCCTAAGGAATTATGATTATAATTTTGGCAGGACTTAAATAAAATATTATGTGGTTTAAGGGAAAAAAAGAAGTATTTAATGTTTTAAGGGAACTCAATTTTTTTTAAGGGAACTCAAACTTAAGGTAAAATGATACGGTTAAACTAAATGAAACTGAAATTGAAATAAAAGGAATACATTGATATATGGCAAGTTGGCAAACTTATAACTATATTTGGAGCAGGAATTTGTTTTTGACATCTTTTGGATTTTGGATATTAAGGGGTTTGGTCCCATCTAAAACGAATTTATCCGAATAGAAAATTAATGTATTTAGAAATACTGTAACGGTTTAATTAATCTAATTTAAATTTAAACTTACCTAAATTTTTAAAAAAAACTAACACTATATACAAATACTTTATGGCCCTGTTTACCAGAGCTTATCTGTAGATCAGTTCAGTTCAGTTCAGTTCAGTTCAATTCAATTCAGTTCAATTCAGTTTAGTGAAAATGCAATTTGATGAAATTCAGGTTAATTTAGTCATGCTAATTCCATTTTTCAATACATCAATTTTCACTTCAGTTCAGTTCAGTTCAATTCAGTTCAGTTCAATTCAGTTCAGTTCAGTTCAGTTCAGTTCAGTACATCAAGAAATAAGCTCTAGTAAACAGGGCCTATCTGGCTTGACTTTTTATTAATTAATTAATCTTGATTACAATTTATTTCCATTTATATATATGAACCAATTCTACCAAACACATTCGTTGATTAATTTTTAGAGCATTCACAATCTTCGTGTTTATTATGAACACTTTTTTTTAAATAATAACTATTGTGAAATTTTAACAATCACATCTTAAAAAATATATTACTCCTTAGTTAATAAGTGGTTACTTTGCTTTCTTCTGTTTGACCAATTAATCAATTAATGTGATCATTTAGGCTTTGTTTGCTAGAGTTTTTTGTGTATCGATTCAGTTCAGTTCAATTCAATTCATTGACAATATAATTTAATGAAATTCTGCTTAATTCAATCATTTTAATTTTTTTAATATATTAATTTTCATTTCAGTTCAGTAAGAAATAAGGTCTAGCAAATACAGCCTTAATATTTAATAATTTAAACTAAATTATGAGAATATTATTTGTTAAAAGCTGGTTCAACAAGTGCGTCTTCCACCATCTTGTATCCCTATCGATCAGATCAGCCACCCTCTGCAAGTTTCCTGGAATAGCTTGCGGATGCTGGATCCAGAAGTTGCCCAGCCAAGGTATTCACGGGTCCTGACATATAGACGTGCCATTCCCGAACCAACCGATCTCCTGGCTCCACCCTGCACCAACCCCAAGGCTCCATGGATACTCCTCCAGGCCCAAGACGGCCTCGACCCGAGATCTGAGGTCATCAAGTCGCCATTCATGTAGTACTTAGCCTTGAGAACCTGAGCTAGCAGGGAATTTGGCTGTGAGAGAAGCCTCCATGCCTGCTTCCCTACGAGCACTTTATTGAATGCCCCTAGGTCTCGAAAGCCCAATCCGCCAGCTCCTTTCGAACGCGACATCCTCTTCCAAGCCACCCATGGAATCTTCCGCTCCGTAGAAGATCCCCCCACCAGAAATTGCTTAACAGACCATGTATCTCCTCCACCACATAATCTGGAAGTTGAAAACAACTCATCGTATAACTCGGTATAGTCTGTAGAACAGATTTTATCAGAATCTCTTTGCCTGCTTTCGACAATTTCTGCTCATTCCAACCATCAATCTTCTGTCTGATGCGATCTTTGATGGAGTGGAATATCTCCCCCTTCTTCCTTTTAATGATAGTAGGTAGCCCAAGATACTTTTCATGAGCCTCCACCTCTGGAATATTCAGAATGTTACATATCCTCGGTCTGATATCCAAAGCCATGTTAGGCCTGAACAGGACACCCGACTTATCCACATTTATCTTCTGTCCGGAAATGGCCTCGTACAACGCCAATGCCCACTGTATATGCCTCGCTTCCTCCTCCGACGCCTCACCAAAGAGAATGGTATCATCTGCAAAGAACAGATGAGAGATTCTTGGTCCGTTAGAGGAAGCACAGGCTCCCCTAATCCGCCCCGCACTTGCTAAATCTGTGAGTAGCATCGAAAGTACCTCCGAGCAGCTAATAAATAGGTATGGAGAAAGAGGGTCCCCCTGCCTAATACCTCTGTTCGGCGTTAGCTGCTCAAACTCCTCGCCATTCAAGATGAATGAGAATTGCACCGAAGACACACTGCCGAATAATCGATACAAATCCTGGCGGAAATCCCAACTGCTCGAGTGTCCCTAGAACAAAACTCCACTCAATCCTGTCAAAAGCCTTGCTCATATCCAGCTTAATACTCATCTCCCCTCTCCTTCCTGTCGTCTTCACTTTCATCGTATGGTGCAATTCGTGGGCCACCAGTACATTGTCAGTGATCAATCTCCCTGGTATGAACACCGATTGAGATGGCGAAAGAATGTCTTCGATAATAGGCCTCACCCTATTCGCCACCACCTTCGATGCCAACCGGTACACCACAGTGCATAAGCTGACTAGTCTGAACTGAGTGATCAGCTCAGGCTGTGAAATTTTCGGCAACAATACAATATGGATGTAATTAACCCTAGGGTGTAAGTCACCCTTATTCAGAAAATATTAAACACATGCAACTACATCTTTCTTAACTACATGCCAGAATTTCTGAAAGAAAATGGGGCTCATACCGTCTGGCCCGGGGGCCTTGAGAGAATGCACTGCTTCACCGCCTTGGAAACCTCCGCCTCTGTGTATGACCTGATCAGCTTCCCCGCCATTTCCTGTGTGACCTTCTGAGGCATTCGTTCCCAAACCTGCCTCGTTCTCCTCTCATCCGGCTCCGAAGACGAGAATAGACCCCCAAAATAGTCTACAATGATCTTCTTCATACTCCCAACATCCAAGCGCAACACCTGTGCCGCATCTTTAAGGTCTGAGATGTGATTCCTTGACCGTCAATTTGTTGCGAATCAATGGAAGAACCTGGTATTTCTGTCACCCTCCTTGTACCAGTGTTGTTTCGCCCGCTGTCTCCATTTTATCCCCTCGCCTCCTAGAGAAAGCTGTACTCTTGCCTGAGCGAAAACAGTTCATCATGGCTTGTATCCGTCGGGATCCTCATCTCCAACTCGTGGATCAACTTCTTCAACTCCTATATCCTCTTTGCACTGGCTGGGAACTTACGACGATTCCAGTCCATAAGTCCCACTGCACATTTCTCCAGCTTCTATGATAGGTGTATGTTATCATCACCCTAAGACTCATGGATCTTCATTTCACATTCCTCGGACTTCACCCAGAATGCCTCAAACCTGAACCGTCTCTTCTTCCTAGTTCGGCTCGCCAAAGGGTCTCTAGCCCGTAGTTGGACTAATACTACCATATGATCGGATGAAGGCATCTTTACTGTAGAGCTCGTCGACCACGGAAAAGCATCTAGCAATGCCTAGTTCCAGTGGCTGGGTCAAGCTTAGCTAAAACCGTTGGCTCATTCCGACGAATCCTCACCCAAGTAAAATCTGAGCCCTCATATCCAGTACAAGTCATGTCCATCAACCCACAAAACCGCAGCGCATCCCAAAAGTTCTCGATATGTGCCTCCGGTCTCGGGCCCCTTCTTACAAACTCCTCCTGAGAAAGGACCTCATTAAAGTCCCCCATGCCAACCCAAGGAACACCACTATTCCTCGCTAGCTCCCTAAACTGAATCCATGCTTGTGGGCGAAGCGCTGTATTCGGTTCACAGTAAACCCCAGTAACTCTGACTTTCACATCGGAAAATTAGGCAAACACATCAATGTAATAATGCGACGAATACTGAAATTTCACTTTTATTTTTTTATTCCATAACAAAGCCATGCCCCCAGCCTGACCTTGGGCATCTACCACCACAGCATCAAAATTTAACTAGCTTTTAACCTCATCAATAACAAAACTAGAACAATGTGTCTCACAAAGAAAAACAAGTTAAGGTGCTTTCAAGCGCACTATCGTGCGCAATTCCTGAACTGTCTTAGTGTCCCCGAGGCCACCTCGACAGTTCCAACTCAGCAGACTCATGGCCCCTGGCGGGACTGGGCCTCGCCAGTCTCCGCCTGTGTAAAGAGAGAATTGTACTCAAGGGCAGTATTATCCATGCAAACCCTAGTCTTCTTCATTCTCGCTTCATTTCCGTCTTCCGTGTCCACTATCTCAATCAGCTCCAGTTCCCTCTTCACCGGACCTGGCTCCTTCGCAAACGTCCCCTCGCCACCCTCGGGTATCATTCTCTCAAGCCCCGTAGCCTCTGTGTTAGCTCTACCACGCCCACGACCTTTCCCTCTCGTCCCGTATCCAGCTCCCGGCTTCGCTCTATTTTTCACCATCTTACTGACCTGTTTCTCTAACAACCTCACCGGAGTATCCATTTCCATCTGAACTGGTACCAAAAACGGGCTAAGTGGTGACACTGGTTGTGCCGCTGGCCTATGATTTCTCGGTGGTGTCACCACCACTGTCGCGGAGACAGAGAATCTCATAAACACCACCTCACTTTGTGGATTGCTATTCCTCTGATGATCCCCCCGGTTTCGCATCAGCATGGTCTCATCATCATCCATCCCAAACACCCGTGCATCATGGACCAGCCATGGTGGTTCAATGACTCCTCGTCTGGCTCGACACACATCAGCTCGTTGTCCTCCAGGCTCCTTAATGTAGCTTCTTCGTCTTCTGTAATGAGTGGTGATGCCGCCTGGTCCGTCAGCAGCTCAATCTCCGACGACTGCGGCTTCCCCTCCTCAAGGTTGAATCAGATCTGTTCCAAAACTTCCCTATCCCGACTTTCCAGTGTAATTTGCGCTCCCCTCTCCAGTTCTTTTCGAAACTGTTCCAGCACCCGTCGTTCAGAAAAAAAGGGAGCATATTTCTCCAAGCTATTCGCTGTAACTCTATCACCCTTTCCACGTCAATACTTTCAAAATCCCCGACCAGTTCCGCGACCGTCGTTGGCCTGGGTTTCGATCTCCATCCATGCGGCTTGGTTTGTCACAGTCCTCCCCGCACGATCAACCATCATCCTCGCACGATCTTCTTGCCCTGCACGTTCATTCGCCGCACTGTACTTATTCCCCGCATGATCACTCCCTGCACGAGGCTGCTGATGTTCATTCCACCGGCCCCGCGGCTGCTCCCACTGGCCACGATTGTTCTGAAAAGGGTTCCGCCTCGGTTTGAGGCGCATCCATTCCGGATAATTAACAGAATTTCTCATCTCCGGCGGCGCCTCTCACCTCGCAGAGCAGCTTCCGACTAAATGACCAATAATTCCACAATATTCACAAAAATTGGGAAGCTTTTCATATTACAATATCAGCATGTTTGAAGCCCAGGTGGAATCTGCACCCTTTTCAGGGGTTTCGTCACGTCGATTTCGCATCGAATCCTGAGAAATTTTCCGACGAGCTCCCCGTTGACATCCTTCTCCACATCGATAATCCTTCCAATCGCGTTTCTGATGTCTCGTGCTCTCTCCAAATTCATCTAGTCCTGAGTTGGCTTATGTGCGATAATCCAAAACGGAACCCGATCAAAAACCACATCCGTCGGCACAACATCTCCTCGTGATTCTTGCAGCATGAGGAGATTGTTTTCAAGGAGCCACGGCTGCGTCTCCATCACTCTGTTCCTCGCACCAATATTCGGAAAGGCAAATTGAAAAAGATTATCCGCTAGGGTTTTTACCTTCAACTCCGTTGGTAGCCGCCATGCCCTACCGAAGCAAGTTTGCACATCCGCCGCCGGTATCCTCCTCGGCGACATCAACTTCCCGATCAATAGTTTCCTGTGATCCATCGTCGGAGCCCGCCGCTGGGGTGCGAGCGGCGCCTGCAGCTCCTCCTCCGTGAGCGAAAGCCCAACGTACAGCGTTGCGATCACATCTGTGTCAGTCATCTTCAAGATTCGGCCGGAATCACAGAGTTTGCCGTGAAAATCGTGCGAAAATTGCAGGTGGCGTCGTCCTCTTCACCGTTAAACACTAGGGATTTTTTTTCGGAGAAAGAAAGGTCTATACGGGTCCTGGTTTTGTTACTATAAAACTAAATTAGTTAATATAGTATTTATAAAATTAGATGAAGAATTTATGATTAGAAATCGAAGTTTAAAAATTAGAAACTGAATAGAATTGTAATTTTATATAGTTGCAATTTTTATTTATAGTAGATATTTTTTTCAGCGGGTGCCAACTCCAAAACTGCATTTACCCATTGTCGTTTCAGTTTATCCGTAAATACTTTTTCAAACTGTAAGGCGGTTGTAAATTTGAACAATTCCAAATTATTTGGTTTCGCTGAAAACAATAATAATTTCTGCATCGGACAGAATCAACATCGGTAATATTCTTGAAGTCCTATAAGAAATCCAATCTGGCCTAAGTGTAGCCGCTCGATGATCGGAAGTTGAGCCATGTCCACACTCATAGCTATCAGAGACGACGCCTTGAACGGCGGCGGTGAGTATTCGCCGGCGAAGGAGAAGGCAGCGATCAGAGGACTCTACAGCGGCCGTTCTCCGCTGCTGCACCGCCGCATAAGCCTGTTACTCGGCGGCGTAAAGTTCAAGCTTCTCATCTGCTTCTCTTTCTTATTCGTCGTGTTTCTGCTCAGTTCCAAACTCAGTCCTTACATGGGATGGGATCCTCATCTCGATTCCTCTGTCTCCGCTCCGTCGAGGTACTTATCGGAATCCTTCCGATCTGCTCCTTTTTCACTCCTCCGAGTTCATATTGCCGTTTTTTCTGATTTTCTGCGTATTTATTTGTGTCTAGTAGTTTACGCTTTTATTCAACTTGCTATGCCCAAAATTTGATAGATATAAAATTACTGGCAAAGTTTGAAGGAATTGAAGAAGGAAAGCTAGCATTCGATTCAAATAAGTTAGTGAGATGTCTGAGCTGAACTTAGCTCATATAGTCATATGTACATAGGTCAATTCACAATGTGACTACTTGGATGCTAAGCCTTAGTTAAGTAATGACTTGATGTTAATTGTCTGAGATTAGAACTCCTTGCAGTATCAAGGTTATGTGTGTCGTTTTGCGCAACTTACATAATTTAATGTGGTTCTGTAGTTGAGATATTTTCAGTTTTAAATCGGTCTTATTGTTCCTTCCAGAACTTACTTGTATTCTGAGAATTTATGGAATCTGAATGAGCGTGACTCTGTATTCTCCCAGGGGTGGCTACACTGTGCTCATCAATACCTGGAAGAGAAATTCTTTACTTAAGCAGTCGGTTGAACACTACGCATCATGTAGAGAGGCTGATGCAATACATGTGGTCTGGAGTGAAAGTGAACCGCCATCAAACAAATTGAGATCTTATCTTAATGATACGGTGCTGAAGAAGTCACAGACAGCTCACAAGCCAAACTTTAAGTTTGATCTAAATGAGGAGGACAATCTGAACAACAGGTTCAAACCAATTGAGGATATCCGAACTGATGCTGTTTTTTCAGTTGATGATGATTTAATAGTTCCCTGTCGGACTCTGGATTTTGCCTTCACAGTGTGGCAAAGTGCTCCACTTACGATGGTGGGCTTTGTACCGCGCATGCACTGGCTGGACGAAAAGGTGAATCAGTTTGCTTTCCTTTTGCAAATATTTTTGTTTGGCAGAACCTGATCGTCATATTTATCTTGGTTCATAAGTTTTGTGTTTATCTCATGCATATTTTACACGACAGCTTGTATTGTTTGATAAGAGTCTATGTGTAGTTTCTTACAACGTTCTCAGTTTTCTTTTAGATTTTCAAGGGTCAATAGAGCTTTCTTCAAGATTCACTACTGTGAAGCTATCAGTAAAAATGTTATTTTATTTGTACTGAGTCTTATATCAAATGCTGCATAGTTGCAGATAAATGGCATGCCACAATATCAATATGGAGGATGGTGGTCTGTTTGGTGGATGGGCACCTACAGTATGGTTCTCTCAAAGGCGGCATTTTTCCATAGGAAGTACTTGGAACTGTATACAAATGAAATGCCCTCATATATTCGGGATTATGTGACAATGGAGAGGTAAGCTGAACTTCGTTTAATTATTTCCTTCTGTTTTCTGGCTGGACTTCATAAGCTGTGTTATGCCAGCCAATTTCAACACCTTCGACATTTATTGCAGAAACTGTGAAGACATTGCTATGTCTCTCCTTGTGGCCAATGTTACAGGCACATCGCCTATTTGGGTCAAAGGTAAGTTTTTGCTCATTTAGTATTGCTTTAGTTATTGATTCTTGAGTTTACCTATTATTGGAAGTATTCACTTGGGTGAGAAATGTAGTTTAGATGGAATTACTATATTCAGTAAATAGATATCCCAAACATGAAATACCTTATCATTTTTTATCTGCATCTAACTTGGCACTCTGCTAGATGATTTTTTTTCACTATGTAAAAGTTAATGTTGCTGTCTTACATATGGTTCTCTACATGCCTCTTTCTTTCAATTCCATCTTCTTATACTATACTGGAGTAGTACGTCTCTCATATTGTTGTAGAAGTTATATGTATGTGTTACTACACCTTATTCTAGGTATTATGTAATGGAACTTTGATCACTATTTTCTGTTATGCTTGTTGCTATGGAAAATAAAGAAGAGTATGTGACTAAATGAAATACATAGATAGAATTCCCAACAACCTTGGAATTAGGCTTTATTGGCTTAGTTACTGTGAAAGAATATTGCTTGTGACAGAAAGCATTTAATTATGTTTCAGGCAAAATATTCGAGATTGGATCATCTGGGATTAGTAGTCTGAGCAGCCACAGTGTGAAGAGGAACAAGTGTCTGAACGATTTTGTTTCACTTTACGGCAGGATGCCTCTGGTACCAACAAATGTCAAAGCTGTGGATTCAAGGAGTGAGTGGCACTGGTAGTATCCAAAATCTGTAACCTGCATATCGTACAATATGACCACGGTGCATTAGAAAATAGATGGATTCCCACGCCTAACTTCGTCACATAGATTTCTCACTATAGGCTTCAGCCTCTGAACTTGAATGTTGTATTAGATATATAGAAAAGCAGAATGAATTTAGCTGAGGCTGAATTAGCATAGTGTAACACTTGTGCTGGATTGTGTTGATTGTGACTTATGTGTGTTATAAATGATGAAAATGCTTGATTCTTATCATTGTGATTTGTGAGTGGCGTTCTGAACATGAAAACGAGTGTCATAATGATTTCACTGAAAATGGGAACTTGATGAACCAATTCCCAATATTGGCATGCCATCTAATTCTAGTCAACCCATCTTTAATTTCCCTTTTTGGCTTTGTATTCTCCACCTTTATAATCTTTTTATCATGCTTCATCAACAAGATTTCCTACTACCTTTTCTCTTTTCCTTCTTTTCTGTGTAATGAGCTGGGAATCCAATGAAATCGAACACTCAGTTAAAATTGCAATAATTGTAATCGCTATGTAGAGATTTGTGTCGAAGTCGGTGAGATTACAATATTGCTTAACATTTGAAAAGATTAGTTCAAATTGTCAAATACCAGCGGATGACATTGTCAAACCAAACAATGAAATACGGGTTCTGTTGTCTGCTGTGATTTAGCCATTACATTATTCTGGATATTTACAAAGAACAAAGATTTGTGCATGTTTGACAAATTTAGAAAGTAACTTAACCTACTCCCCAACTACCCCTATTATTTTTAAACCACTCTTGATTATCAAATCCCAATGGATTTTGTTCTAACTAATCATATTTAACTTTTTACTTTTTTCGCGGGTCACTACAACAGTCAAATGTTTATTTAAAAAAAAAAACAAAACTAGCTTCATTTTGGTATATTACTAGAAACTGGTTAGTTAATGTTCTTCTAATGTTGCATGATTTGCATTTCCTGAAGATATGTACTTAAAAGATTCTAATGATGAATGAATGGTTGAGAAATTAGGGAAAAAGGAAAAAAAACTGTAGCATGTACAATTAGTGACGCAAGACAAACACTTATCAGGGTCGGTCCGAGGGCGATCGGACTGAGCCCAAAGTTAGAAAAAATCCAAAAATTATTATACCTTTGTATATTTTATTCCAGAAATTTAAAATGGCTGGAACTTCAAATTCAAACAACAATTTGTGATATAGACTTTATAATATTAACCATAAAATAAGATACAAATTGTTCATTTTGCGTACAATTTTTTTTTAAAATCACGTGTACAATTTTTAATTGTGAGTATTTTAACCACACCCACATTGTATTTTTGAAACTCAATCATGCTTTAAATCTATTGTTATAACAATTAAATTTAAAAGGACCAAAATATTTTATTGCATTGGGCCTCATATAAGGTTGGCCGGTCTTGACACTTATATGTTAACTATTTTATACAAGTGTTAGGTAATCAAAAATCAAAGTGTTTACTAAAAAGAATTTACGTACCACATGATCGATATTGATCACATGAACCTGAGGCTGCCTACATGTGATGGTGGAGGAGGTAGTGGTGGTGGAGTGCTAGGGGGCGATGGAGAAGGAGAAGGTACCACCTGGCCACTAGGCTGCTCCAGAATATCAGCAAGCTTAATAGAAAAAGGATACAGTTTAATGATAGGTGGAATGGTAAATTCATTTCAGTTCAAATTAATTCAATCAATTCAGTTCACTAGTTGGAACATAGATTTACCTTACAAAGTGTACTTGCTTCCATTGTATACATATATACTCTTAGTATAATTACCTTTCCAAAAACATACATGCGATGTTGACACAATTTTAATTTTATTACATCATTTATGGTATACACTACAAAATTCTTGTTTTTTAAATGATGCCTTAAATCCAAAATAATTTGATTATATTCATTAATTATTCTTACTAGGGATACAGTGGAAATTCGATTATGTCATGTTGAAAAACAAGTAGTTCATGCTTTTTTTTTCTACAATTCACCATTCTAAACTATTTGTCTAGCTCATCTCATTTTTCATTATTCAGTTTTATACACCCTCTATTCTAGCAAATTGGCACCACAACTAACGTTCAACTATTTATTTTATTTGTTATGAGTTCAAAATGATGAAATTTATATTAATATAAATATTAATAAAATTCAATTTTTGTAATATATAAATATTAATAATATAAATATAAGGGTAAAATTCAAAATATAATTTAGTTCTCTTCCACTTTTATAGCGCAAACTTTGTAAGAACGGGGCTAGGTTATATATATTAATAACAAAAGTAACAATACTTTGTGCTTTGTGCTTCAACGTTAAGAATCTTAACTTCAACGTTAACACAAAAAATGACGTTGAAGTTAAGATTGATAGGAGAAAGGTGTTACCAAACTGCAACAATACTACAATCTAAAGGATACAAGATTCTGCTTCAGTTATTCTGTTCCAACTGAGAAGACACAAAATCACTATTACTTCATCATTCTGCAAAACCTTCCTAACTCTGAACTATTAGAACTAAACTGGATGCCTCCATATTAGGATAGACTTAAGGGAGACTTGTGACCACAAGATAACATCAATCAATGTTCAAAGTGAAAACCTGCTCATATCTAAGAGATCCATAATCTGCAACATTCCGAGCCTTCTAACAGACACCACTTATGATCTTAAATCTCAAAGAACATTTTAAGCGATTCATTGCTCCCTAACAGAACAAAGGGGGGACATCTCCACGAGTAAAACAACCAAATGTGGAAGGATACTAATCACAAAACACCAATTTCATTGAACTAAGAACATAATACCAAACAGACCATCATATTAGTTTCATATATAATTGGGAGATATGAGATATCTAAATATAAGATAGTGATAGGCCTAAAGGATAAAAGATTCTGCTTCAATTATTCTGTTCCAAGACACAAAATCACTATTACTTCATCATTCTGCAAAACCTTCCAAACTCCGAACTATTAGAACTAAACTGGATGGCTCCATTTTAGGACAAACTTTTTTAGGATGGCTCCAAACTTCTCCAAGATCCATTTCTCCAATTATACGCAAACAACTTCCTCCCACTCTACGTTGTTACCCAATCGTCATTCTTGGAGTATAGCGTGATGAGCGAGTTGAGCACAATGTTATCCAGTCGGATTCTGGAATTGAGTAGCTGTGGAGTGGTCCAATCTACCCATGTGGAAGTTGCAGGTGCGGATGCAGGCTTTGAGGAAGGCAGAGAAGGAGGTGAGGTCGGGACATGAAATCCAGGGTGGAGATGTCAATCTAAACGACATCGTTTTAGCAATTGAAGTGGTGCAATATTACATTGATGCCCCTGACGGGAGATAGGAGATAATTTTTCAACTAGAGTGCTTTAGGATTATAGATTCTATTTTAAATAGTTTTAATATGTATCAATAATTAATCATTATATATATAAAAAAAGAAAGCAAACCATACGTCACGGATTTGAAAATGTAGTTGAGTAGTCCACTGTAATTTGTTAGTATTTGTTTGGCTTGACCTCTACTTAAGGTAGCATGTGTATTGTGCGATGTCGCCGTTGACCACCCAAAAACCAACACGACCGGACTCACACCAGACAAAGCGGCCGCACGCCCTTTTTGTTCACAATGCAAATTACGATGCTCACAAACTTAAACTTAAAACAAAACCAACTTTTGAGCTTTGACCTTGATAACAGATTATTAATCAGCATATTTTAACACGTTTTATTTTTTGTTACTAGCGTCATAAAACTCGTAACATAATCATTAAGTTGTAAATAAAGACAAAAGAAATAATTTTAAGACACATTTATTTGATTTAGACCACTAACAAATTTAAGTAGTTATACATGGACTAGTTAGTTATTTGTAAATCACATTAATACAAATTCTCATTTGAAATATGTCTCTACAGAGTCCAAGTAGTATAAGGGACGGTTATCGGTTGAAATTGTCGTTGGTGAGGTTGGTGAGGCTCACCTTTGTTGTTAAATTTTAGGTTGCTGATGTCGCCAGAACTCAGTTGTCTCACATGGACAGACTCGAGACTAAATTCGGTGTGATTTTTACGAAATAACAGTAATGTACAAAGGATTAGAATGATCAAGGAAATTGACTAAAAGATCAGGCAAAATGAATGAAATATCATATTAACTGAAAGATCAAGGTAAAAAAGGAATGCTCAAGGGAACTGACTGAAAGATCAATCAAACTGACTAAAAGATCAAGCAAAAACAGTAAATGATCATTCTCTAACCATTGGTCTCCACAAAAACAGGTCTCACCTAATACTTTCTCATATATTAATTATTAGATGTTATAGAGACTTTTGAAATTTAAATTTATGAAAACCGATATACTTTAAATTTTGTAAAGTTTTGTTTGTTTGTTCATTTTATATATGAACATCTAAGAAACTATTGTAGAACGGTTTCACCCAAACTTTGTAATTATTTATTTTTAATATCTGGTAAATCTAAACTTATGTTGTATCTATGGTAAATCCACTCTACATATGCAAGCCTAAATTGGGACGATCCGATTATTCCAATATATTTTGCGTGGTGGTAATAAATTACAAAATTAGTAATTGTAGTGCGTGTGTTACACCAAATTAATGAGAGCAGCAAGCACAATATACCAAAAAAAAGTCGTAGTAATAAATGACGTTACCATATCAAGAAAACGACAACTGGGGATTTCATTGTTCACACTAGACAATACTGGTGCTGTAAACAAAAAGTTTTTCCAACCAAAAATTGCAGTAAAGTCAATAATATTCCTTATTCGTTTAGCGCTTCGTCGCCGGTAAGGTTTCACTCCCAGCTTATGCGTAACCGCACTTTTAACTCCCCGTAAACAATCCTAATTTTTCACTAATCCAGCATGCCGTCGCGCCAGCTTCCGCCGCCGCCTCTGGCTGCGCCGCCGGCGGCTTCCCAGAATGATCCCCGCTTCGCCCACCCCCTCGGAGTCTCCGCCGTCGCCGCCTTCTCTCTACTGATTATCTTCTCCTTCTGCTTCGGTAAAATCTCCCGCAAACGAACCGTCCCTGCCTCAGACTCCGACTCCAAGCCGCCTCACCGGTTTTCTTACTCCGACCTCCGCCGCGCCACCTCCGGATTCTCCCCATCGCTCCGGCTCGGACAGGGCGGATTCGGGTCCGTGTACCGGGGGACTCTCAAGTCCGGTATCCAGGTCGCCGTGAAGCTCATGGACTCCGGGTCGCTCCAGGGAGAGCGTGAGTTTCAGAACGAGCTTTTTCTGGCGGGGAAGATTGAGTCCAATCACATCGTTTCGCTGGTAGGCTTCTCGTCGGACCCCAGACGACGTCGTATGCTGCTGGTGTATGAGCTCATGCCCAACGGCAGCTTGCAGGACTGCTTATTACACCGTAAGTGCGTTGAACTTAAAGAATGGAAGAATAGGTTTTCAGTTGCTTTAGATATTGCTAAAGGGCTTGAGTATTTGCATCACTTTTGCGATCCCCCAATTGTCCATGGTGATATTAAACCTAGTAATATTTTGCTGGATGCTAACTTTAGTGCCAAGCTCGGAGATTTTGGTTTAGCTAGGTTGAAATCAGAAGAGTGTCAGATTGAGATTGAGGGGAAGAAAGATGGTAACTTGGGAAACGGGGAAACTCCTGTAGCGGTGGTGGCTGGGGACAGTGCATCGGTGGTGGAGGAGACTGAGAGTGTCATCACTGTCAGTGCTTTTGAAGGGTTTGATGGTGGTGTGGAACAGTCCCCAGAGAGTGTTTATGTTACAGTAGAACCTTCACCGGAGATGGTGGAATCGGGGGCTGAAGTTGAGTCTTCAATGGTGGTGTCTCCCAGGACAGTGGCTGCAATGGCAGCCCCGATGGAGGGATTTGATAGGGTGTGTGCCTCTGAGGAGAACTTTGATAGGGCCAGTGTAGAGAGTGATAATAAAAATGGGAAGTCAAAGAAGAAGAAGGGCAAGAAGAGTTTTTCTGGGAAAGATTGGTGGTGGAAACAAGATATGGTAGATACGGAAAATGGGGTGGTAAAAGATTATGTTAGAGACTGGATTGGGAAGGAGATCAAGAAGGAGAGGCCAAAGAGTGAATGGATTGGAGCATCTTCTAATTCTGGGGCAGTCTCCAAAGCTGAAAAGGAGAAGAAAAAGAAAACTGGTAGGAGGTTAGATTGGTGGGTGTCCTTGGACGATGATAGGAATGTGAAGAAGGAGAAGAGGCGGCCAGCTCGGGAGTGGTGGAAGGAAGAGTACTGTGAGGAACTCGCAAGGAAAAAGAAGAAGAAGAAGAAGCAAGAGCAAGGTTCTGTGAGTGATGACTGTTACAGTGAGAACTGGTGGCAGAGGGATGATGATATCATGTACTCTGCTAAAAAGCAGGGAAGGAGTAGAAGCAGGAAGAGTAGCAAGAGTAGTATGGATCGGTGGTTGGATGGCTTCAGTGGTGACCTATGGAGAGCTCGAAAGAACAGCTTTGACTCCGTTAGCTGCGATATAGCTAAGAGTGGTGGAGTCAGCAGCACACCTAGTATGAGGGGAACTGTGTGTTACATAGCTCCAGAGTATGGCACCAATGGTGATCTATCTGAGAAGTGTGACGTTTACAGTTTTGGGGTTCTCTTGTTAGTTTTGATTGCTGGTCGTAGGCCTCTTGAAGTGACCGGTTCACCAATGTCGGAATTTCAACGAGCTAACCTTCTATCTTGGACACGGCATCTTGCCCGTGCTGGAAAACTTGCTGATCTAGTTGATCAGTCTGTGCATTCCGTGGATAAAGAACAGGCGCTGCTCTGCATTACGGTTGCATTGCTCTGCCTACAAAAGTCCCCTGCTCGCCGGCCTTCAATGAAAGAGGTGGTTGGAATTCTCTCTGGCGATCTGGGATCTCCTAAGCTACCTGTTGAGTTCTCACCTTCACCTCCTTCAAGGTTCCCTTATAAGTCCCACAAAAGGGTCCGGTGAGCTCTGCGTCCTTTTTCTGGTAATAATTTCTTCGTCCTTTGTAAATTATGAAGAGGAAGATGCAGCCTTGTTTGTCTATCTATCGTATATGGTGGTGATTCACTTCTAACTTTATTTAGAAAAGATTACAGAATCAAGTTCAGGATTTGAAACCAATTGCTGTATAGTGTTTGACTGTTGAGAGTATAAAAAGAATGAAGTTGCAGAGTTCAGATTATTGAAATTAACACGCTGGCTAGTTTATTACCTGTCCTTTTTTCCTTTGTTCTTGTTTACACATGTAGATGTTGAAACTGATGAAGGAATACATCCTAAAATGTCTAACATTAAAACATTACATGTAAATACTGTATACTTACATTAATAAGCATCAGTGTCTAATGGTTATACTTGTGTACATTAGAAGTTTTTCCTTTCCTTTTTGAGTGCTTTATGAATAAAAAAAGGTGGTATTTGAGTTTAACCATGGTTATTGGAAACGGAATGTGTTTTGAAGTAGCCAAGAATAGGTATCAAACTAAAGGGAAGAAATCATTCCAATTTCCATTGTTTTGATTGCATTATTTTTTTGAAAAATTCCCGATTGCATTCACCTTAATGTTGTATCAAGTGGTTTTTCCTAGGATTCATGGCCATAACTTATGTAGAGTATATTTTACAAAAAATTAATTACCATCGGAAAAAAAAAAAAAGGAAAAAGATTCATAAAACAATTTTTTTTGAAAAAAGATTCATAAAACATGCTGGATTGTTGAAACTTTGGCATCTTGTGTCACTCCAACAATGAATTTGCAACTAGGGATGACACTGGGGCGGGTACTAGTTATCTCATTCACATCCTCATATAATATTCTTAAACTCATCCCGCCCCATTACCCCTGACGGGTTCAAAATTAAAAACCATCCCCGCTTCACCTCTTATATCAGCTTAAAATATATTTGTTTATATAACTTTTATTGAAACAAAATAATAACTATATTGAGAAAATCAAATCTTTTAAAAGACACAAAATCTCAAACCCAATGAATTATGTACGTAGAAAACAAAAATTTCATCCAAACAAAAAAATGTAAATGAAATATCACTCAAAGTTTGAGGCAAATACGATTGCAAACTATACAATAGTCCAAAAACATTATCCGTGTCCTTCTAACTTTAACTTAACTTTCTTCAAACAATTGAAATTAAAAGCCAAGTTAAAAACTCGCATAAAGTGATGATTCGTTTAACTTTAACTTTGTAAATAGTTAGAAATGAAACTACACATAAAGAAGAAACATATGATACTAAGTTCAGTGGTAGTACCATCTTGATGGAGTTGATCTAATTGTTGGTCCCTAATGAAAATAGCATATGTAGACATTTAATCTGATTAGGATGTGATTATTTTTAAAGTAAAGTAAGAAATTGATTAATATTAATCAATATGTATCAACACAAAACACAAACCAAAGTGTGATCTAATAATTGACAACGATACAAACCACTATACAGTTTCCATTCCTTTGACACGCGTGTGAATGGTGAATATGTGACCGTGTCTCATCTCAAGGGAAGGAAAGTGTTGCTTTGCATACCGACCCTTACTTATGCATTACGATAAAATCAAGACGGATTATCCTAATTCTGAAGTTGTCTTTGTTCCGCTGGATACTAGTAATCCTGATGTTCGCCATCCATGGCTGGTGTTTCCTCACGCCGACGCCGCTGCCGCTGCAATTGGGAGGCAACTTTTCCCAGATAAATTTCATCCAACACAGAGTAAGATCATTACTTTTGGGGAAGACGACCACATTCTTTCTAAGAAGGCAAATCATTCTTTCTAAATGATACTTCTCTATTTGCTGATACTTTACGCCAAGAAGTTCTTTATAAATTGAGTCTCTTTTAAAAGGCATGGATATGAATATTAAGTTCGATCCCGGTTCAAAGTGGTGCTTATTTATCATTATTTTTTTTTAAGGTAATTATCAAAGATGGAGGGAATTCTATTTGTCTTCCCCAAACCTTCAAGATAAATAGTTAAGAATTAATACATTAGAAGGCTCAAATTCTCCTAAAGAGTGACCACTGAAGCAACATGCTTCCAAAAAAATAAATGATAGCCTATGAATAGCTAAAATTAGATACTAAACAACCCTCCAAACAGTTTAGTGATTCGTTTTTCAGGCGAGCCACAAGTTTGTCAAAAGAGCTGGTTATAGTAAGCAAAAATGAGTTTATAAATACAAGGATCATCAGATACAAAGCATCTGTCATGAAAGATAGCAGCAGCAAAGCTGAACAGAACCAATAGATCTATAACAGCTTCAGACTTCAGAATGAAATTTTCTCCTTCTTATTTATCACTATTCATGTCCGCCTTCTCCTTAAACATAAATGAATTTTCTCCTTCTTTAATATTAGTAGAAGTGTATTAGGTATTGAACATGATATGATCATCAATTTAGCCTAAACTATTTGTAATCGCCTATTAGCCTTAATATTAGCCTGAACTATTAGCCTTAATATTTCTAATTTGTGAAGATCTAACATATTCATAAGATTAGAAGATTAGAAAAGAGGAAATTTGGGAGAAACCCATGTCTCTATTAGGAATCAATAGAAAGAAGTTCTTGAGTTCTTACAATATATAGAAGACTAGGAAATGACAATAATACCCTTAAATAATATCTAATCTAATATATATGCTAACATCCCCCCTCAAACTCACGATGCCACAGCAATAAGCATCGAGAGTTTGTCAGATAAGAAACGGAAGCGTGCAGCGGAGTGGGCCTTCGTGAACAAATCAGCAATCTGGAGAGAAGAAGGAACAAATGGCAGAGAGATAGTACCAAGCTGCAAATGATGGCGTGTGAAGTGACAATCAATCTCAATGTGCTTGGTTCGCTCATGAAACACCGAATTGCGTGCAATGTGAATTGAACTCTGATTATCACAATGTAGCGGCGTGGGACGAGTAAGTTTGATTCCAAAATCAGAGAGTAACCAACGCAACCAAACAATTTCAGCAGTAGTCGATGCCATGGCACGATACTCAGCCTCCGTAGAAGAGCGAGAGATGACATCCTGTTTCTTACTCTTCCAAGAAATAAGGGAGTCGCCAAGAAAAATACAGAATCCGGTAGTGGACTTGCGATCCTCAAGATCACCAGCCCAATCAGCATCAGAATAAGCACGCAACTCCAAAGATGATGATGATGAAGGAAAGAGGAGACAACGAAACTGGGTGCCCCGAAGATATCTGAGAATGCGAAGAACAGCAGCCCAATGAACCGATGTAGGAGCAATGACAAACTGACTAACCACATGTACAGCATGAGCGATATCGGGGCGAGTCACTGTAAGATAAACCAAGCTACCAACCACAGTACGATAAAGGGTGGGATCCGGCAAAGGAATCCCATCATCCGAAGAGTAGTGAGCATGAGTCTCAAGAGGAGTGTCAACCGTCTTGTTGTCAGTAAGACGGGCACGCTCAAAAAGATCAGTTATGTACTTCGATTGAGACAACAAATAGCCTTTAGGAGAAGAAGCAACCTCAATGCCCAGAAAATAACGGAGCACACCCAAATCTTTCATAGCAAAATAATAAGCCAAATCACGCTTCAACAACTCAATCCCCTCACAATCATCTCCAGTAATAATCATATCATCAACATACAAAGAGAGGAGAATACGACCCTTACTTGTATTTTTAATGAACAAGGCAGAGTCATAAGATCTGGAACGAAAGCCAAGAGAGGATATCACAGTGGAGAACTTCTCAAACCAAGCTCTAGGAGCCTGTTTGAGTCCATAAAGAGACCGGCGAAGCCTACAAACATGCCCTGTCTCATGTGCTACACCGGGTGGAGGAGTCATATAAACCTCCTCGTGAAGATCACCATACAAGAACGCATTCTTAACATCCATTTGTGAAATGTTCCACTGAGAAACAGAGGCAATTGCAATCATAGTACGAATGGTGGTCATCTTGGCAACAGGAGCAAAAGTCTCATCATAATCCATCCCATACTCCTGTGAATAACCCTTGGCAACAAGGCGAGCCTTGTATCTCTCAACAGATCCATCAGACTTGGTCTTAATCTTATAGACCCAACGAGAACCAATAGTGTGCTTTCCCAAAGGTAAGGGTACCAAATCCCAAGTGTGAGTCTGATGTAGAGCAGCAAGTTCCTCAGCCATAGCACACTGCCAAAGAGGGTCAACAACAACCTCTTTATAGGATGCAGGCTCAGACAAAGAATGAATAGACACGAGGAAAGAGGTAAACGAGGAGGAGTAAGAGGAATAAGCAAAATCAGGCTTCTGTGTAGACTTGCAAATACGAGTGGACCTACGAAGAGATGGAGGATCGATCACAATGTCAGGAGATGGTAAAGGAGGCACAGGAGATGGTAGAGGAGGCACATGAGGAGATATCGGAGGAGCATTTTGGTTTGGAACCAAATGATCATAATCTGCTGGAGGAATATCATCGGTGCCAACATCAAAAGGATCAATACAAATAAGATCTGACTGAGTCAAATGATGTGAGCTAGACGGAACCGAGAAAAATGGGATATGCTCCAGAAACACAACATGACGAGAAACATACAATTTCTGCTTGACCGGATCAAAACACCGATATCCCTTCTGACCACTACCATAACCCAAAAAGACACACAAAGCTGATTTAGGAGATAGCTTAGAACGTTCCACATGAGGTAGGAGAACAAAGCAAGTGCAACCAAAAACACGCAAAGAAGAGTAATCAGGTGCATGCCCATACAATTTCTCAAAGGGTGACAAACCTGAATTATGTGAGGTTGGAATCCTATTGATGGCATGCACATCTGTAAGAATGGCTTCTCCCCAAAAAGCTTTAGGAACCTCAGCTGACAACAAGAAGGAACGAGCAGTCTCAACAAGGTGACGGTGTTTCCTTTCAGCAACACCATTCTGTTGAGGAGTATCCGTACAAGAGGTTTGACGGATGGTTCCATCAGAAGCTAGCAACTGGCAAAAAGCATTAGAAGTGAACTCACCCCCCAAATCACATCGAAAGCATTTAATGACTGCCGAGTGCTGTGTTCTTATGAGAGCTCTAAATTCACGGTAAATCTCAAGAAAATCAGATCTATGTTTCATAAGAAAAACCCATGTATAACGAGTAAAATCATCAATGAATGAAACATAATACCGAGAACCACCTTTAGTAGGCACAGGAGAAGGACCCCACACATCAGAATGCACAAGATCAAAAGGAGCAAGGGATGATGAAATACTTCTCTGAAAGGGCAATGCTGAAAACTTTGCTAGCCTACAACCACTACAATCTGAGATGTCATGAGAGTGCAACTGACCTAAAGCTCCAGTAGACACCAAATATTTTAAACGAGATGCTGAAACATGGCCCAAGCGAGAATGCCACAAGTAAAAGTCAGAGAAAGACCGACTTAAACGGAATGAGGATAAATCCACACTAGAAGCAACAATATCTGATACTTTCAGTTCATCCAACACATAAAGTTTCCCTTGCCTACGACCAGTACCAACCACTTTCTGAGATTGTGAATCCTGAACTAAACAAGAGGAAGAGGAAAACCAGACATCCAAACCAGAATCGCATAATTGACCAACCGAACAAAGATTAAGTGTAAGACTGGGAACATGATAAACATCACTCAAAGAGACATGCGATGTGGCAATAGAACCAACTCCCTGCAATGACATGGGAGTGCCATCAGCGGTCAATATAGAAGTAGGGGATGCAGATGATAGAGTAGCGAATGAAGGCAAATGAGGAGACATGTGATGAGAGGCACCAGAATCCATAATCCATAAGGGTGAAGAAGTGCCTGAAGCATGTGAGATGGACGAAGATGACAAACCTGTAGAAGATGACATAACAGGTTGCTGCTGAAAGGCGAGGAACTTTTGAAATTGCTCAAACATGTATGGATTTAGCTCAACACTAAATGACTGAGAAGCATTATCCCTATGTCCCTTCATAATAAATATCAAAGCCAAAACAATCCAATGCCGAAACTCAAAACAAACCGGTGTAAAGCCACAACAATCAACAAGCTGTTACCGTCCAAAAGCAAGCCAAAATGATTCCAACACAAACCAACCGAAACCAATGCACAAAAATCACAAACTCCAAGGATAGTTTCAAGCCTTAAAACCAACAAATCTGAACCACAACAACTCCAACAATAGCTCCAACAATAACCCCAAGACTCAAAATCAACAACTCACAAGCACAAATTATTCAAACAACAATGTCTAATTGAACCCCAAATCAACACTAATTCTCCAAATGGGCGTATCCACCAAATTCATCCACGAAACTCCAAATCATTAAGGAAAAACAACTACCCATACAAAAATAACATCCACAAATCAAGATAAGAATTGAAACTACTTCACAAGAGTTGAAAAAAAAACGAAACCAAAACTGCACAGCTCTGTCCGTCTCAGATCTGGAGTACTTCCAGACCTCCAAACTTGATCTCCACCGTTCAGATTGTAGAACAGTGGCTTAGGAACATCATATCAAAAATTGAGCAAAATCTAACGGTCGGATTTGGAGATAATCGAATTATACCAAAGCTGCTGCAGCAAATCCGAAAATATCTGTTCTTCGCAAATCCAACTTCAAGAGTTTGAGATTTTGATCTTTTCAACAACCCACCAATCCAATCTCTGATACCATGTGAAGATCTAACATATTCATAAGATTAGAAGATTAGAAAAGAGGAAATTTGGGAGAAACCCATGTCTCTATTAGGAATCAATAGAAAGAAGTTCTTGAGTTCTTACAATATATAGAAGACTAGGAAATGACAATAATACCCTTAAATAATATCTAATCTAATATATATGCTAACATAATTAATATTAAGTTGATTTTTATTTTTAATATTATCGAAACACGGGCACATGAACATGGGTCATTCTGCCAAAATCGGGTCTGTGTACCAACAAGCAATGCTGTGGTTGTGGATTAATGCTCTTAATCAGCTCATGCTTTACTCTGACTAAGAACAGGTTCTGTTTGAAATAATGAACACGTGGGGGTAAAAACGTCAACCAATACTCCCATTTCTGAAATTATATCTTTTTGTCATTTTCTTCCTGGTCAGATGAGAAGGGCTGGTAATGTCTCCGATTTAGTGACCACGATGGGTGATTTATTTGTTCCCCGAAGCTGGAAAAATTATGCATGATTTTGTGCTCTTAGATTCATCCACGTCTCTATAATTTAATCCCATCAATTTTTGTCACAGTAAAAAAAACTACCACTCACCTTTGTCATAACTTCTGTAAAGAATGTGTGAAAAAAGTCATGAAGTCTGAGTCGAAACACCTAGCTATTTGATCATCATTGGAAAAGGGATGAGTATCTTATAATTATGTTATTTGACGGTTTTGACTAGAAGAACCCAAAAATACAACAATAATTCGAAAGCCATTTCTCGGGCCATAATTTTACAGTAAAAAAGTAGTTTGAATTAAACTACAAATGCATTTAAAATTTTATATTCCATTGTTTCATAATAATTGACATTTAATTAGCTCATCATAATTTTATTGATTTTGGATTTGTAGGGAGTGGAGAATTTTTCTTCTCATATACTACTAGTTAGCCGTAATTTGAACAGTAACTCGTGACCAAAACATATTTGTCCAATATTATAAGAGAGAAGGACATGATCATCATTAATGAGATTGATAGAGAGCACATATAATATTAGCACTTGACCATACAATTAATTAAGGGCTTGGGAAAGTAATAAAAAATTGCCACAGCCAGCTCAGGCTGTAGTTTGCTTCCGAGAAGAAGAAGATTATTAGAGAGAGAAAATCTTGAGGCCCCTTTCAAGATCTCATCCATCGCCCTAATAACCAACGTATCTTCCTCTTCCTCCCTGTTTTTGTTTTTAATGATAAAACACAATTATTGATCCCTTAATCGCTGTCTCACTGTACTTGCTGCAATATAATACACACAGATCAGAGAGAGAACAAGATAGATTGATCATAGAGAGCAGTTGAAGATTTGAAGATCAGGAAATCATGCATCATCCTTTACAGCCATATCCTGAGCTGGAAAACCAACAAATCCCTTCTTTTGTTCCTCACCGACCCGACCATATCCTTAACGATCTGCCCATACTGATCTCCGATCTTGCTCCAAACTTTGCTGTTATGGGAAAGCAGGAGATGATCATCACCCAGGAAAACAACGCGATCATGAGCAGTAAAGATGGCGATGCCGCCGCGGACACCAAGAGAATCCTGCACAGAGACGTCGAAAGGCAGCGACGGCAAGAAATGTCTAATCTCTATGCCTCTCTTCGATCTCTCCTCCCACTCGAGTACATCAAGGTATATATAAACCCTTTTCCCTAACAGCTGCAACATCAGTTCGGTTCAGTTCGATTCAGCTAAATATGCATATATTCATCACTTGTTTTAATTTGTAGGGGAAGAGGGCGATATCTGATCATATGCAGGAGGCTGTGAATTACATAAAAAGCTTGGAAAAGAACATAAACCAGTTGCGAGCAAGGAGAGATGGGCTTATCAAGGTGTCTTCCAGTTCGAGGAGTTCGGGTTCTTCCTTTTCTTTGCCGGCATGTACTAATATCGCCGTGAACCGGTGCTCGGACGGAGGGGTGGAGATTCTGATCGGAAGCAGCCCTAAAGACGAGGTTTTCCCTCTGTCTAGAGTGCTCAAGATGCTGCTTGGCGAGGGCTTAAATGTTGTTTCTTGTATTTCCACAGCAGTTGGAAACATGAGAGTCCAAACCATTCGGGCTGAGGTTAGGGCTGTTTTTGTGTCATCATATTCTTTGAGTTTTAGGTACTTGCTAATTTTAGTAACATTGTTCATTTTACCAAATCTGCAGGTTTTGAATGATCAGCCAAGTATTGATGTACTGCGTGGAAAGCTGACAGATATGGTTGACCCTGGCAACTCAAATTCTGGATGAGGGAATTTTTCTTTCTACATAGTGTATATATATACACCAATGATCTTGATGGTTATAGCTTCGTTTAGTTTTGGATGATGAGAAGTTCCCACCTCAACAGTCTTCTTGGCAATGGCATTCCACTAACCTACTAGATCCTTAGATATCCTTTACTACAATAATATTGCATCTGTCGATTGTGTTATTAGGATTATTATGAGAAGGTTTTATTCAGTCACTCCCATAACTAGCTAAATTGCTCCATTATATATTATGGTTAAAGAGTAATTCTCCCGTGAGGCAGACTCACCTATGAGGCAATGCCAAATAAGGAAAATTTCATTGCTGATACCTCATCATAACTCACTACCACCTCATCAAATCTCGACGCCACCTCATCAAACATCGATGCCAGTTCATCAAACATATCACCTCATCAAAACCTTTGTGTCCGTTCATCAAATCTCACCAAAAACAGTGTTTAATTGGTCGTGCCTCTTGGGTGACCCAAGAATTTGTCATGGTTAAAGGCTAGTATAGACTTTTAATTTTCAATTATTTTTCCGCTGTTAAAATAAAGAGTCAGGATGACCACATTACATCCCTCTTATATATGATCAGCTACGCCATGAGTTATTGAGAAAATAACTATGAAATTGTATACAAAGGCGTAATTGAATCAGTATCTCTCCCTCATACCGAGACGTGTCTGGACTTGTCCGAGGTTAAATCTATTTCTTTAATTTTTGTGTCTTTCTTTAATTGTTGAGCTGCATCTCTTATGTTTTTTGTTTAATAATACTAGTGGAATTTGGTTGTTGCATGGGTCTCGACAATTCCTTTCCCCTGCATATTGAAGGGGAGACAATATACTGAGCTGAAATGACGCAACTCATAAATCACTATTTACTGCAATGATTAATGATTAGGTTAGGGATTGATGAAGCAAAGACAATTCAGCGCGATAGATGACTAATTGCTTCTTGTATTTGAACTGGGGTTTGTTTTAATTTCGTGGCAATGAAAAACAATTATGATATGCTCCATTAGCCCTACCATACTAATTTTGTCTATCTTTTGCTCAATTAATTGGATGCCTTCATTATTTGACAGGCTGCTAATTATTATTGTTAAATATTAACCATTCTTCCTTGTTTCCTCTTTTGGTATAATTTTCTAACATTGCTATTTTAATATATGTATTTTATTTTTAGACACCAAAATACGGACGGCAATAGCAAATCCCAAATTTTATTATATACAACCTATTTTCACACCTTTCTTTTATATGAAAACAGGTTCTTTGTTTTTTTTTTTTTTTGGTAAAACCATCCTAATTGATGGGAGGATTATATTAGGCTCCTCAAGCCTATTAAAAGAACAAATACAGAATAAAAGGTCGAGACCAGTTTCAGTAATGATACAAGATGAGTGCTAAAAGCTCATGAAGCAATATATTTGCTTCCAAAAGAATGAAAAAATAGACTAATATCCTCTCTTTTTTGAAGTAAAAACGTGTTTATCATTTCAAGGTCCTGGAAGACGTCCAGAATCGTTTGATACAAGGAAAGTGGACGGGGAATCCCACGAAACATAACACTCGACTTAGCAAACTGAGCTAATAAGTGAGCCGAGAAATTGTTTAAACGAGGAATCCAAAAAGGTAAACGAAGGCCATTTGAAAGAAGCGAAGTCCGAATGTCTCCGACAATATCCGTCACCTCCAAGTGAGAATCCATATCGCCCCGAATCATTTGAATTAATCCTAAACAGTCCCCAGCAAGAACAGTTGGAGAAGTAACTGTAATGGGCTAATGGCCAAGCTCACAGCTTCTCGTGCTGCTAAGGAACAGTTGGAAAAAATAGGCTAATATGCTAAACTACTATCAACACAAAATCTTATAACCTCCGAACTGATTAGAGAATCGTCGAAACGAAACTCAATTTAGTCAAGAGATCTAGATAAAGGTGATAAACTATTTACTATCAAAAAAATAATTAGTTTATTAGGAATCAGGTCCATTGATAGAGGATATGAGGCAAGCTCATTAACCTCCAGATGGTTAGGTAAAAATCATGCCCCCAGGCTGTGAGGTGATGCAGGGGTGATGCAGTTTCATGCAAATGATCCAAAACAGGTTCTTTCATTGTATGTTTGATTCAATTTAATCATGTTAATTAATTAAGCAACACATAAATTCAGTAGAACATGCACGATCTTATACGGAAAAAAACACGACCTTAATGATATGAAATACTCCGAAGAGGCGGCGTGCAGATCAATACCTTGATCTCAAACAGAATCTCTTAATTAAATAAAAAAATTTATGAGTACGATCCGCAGTTAATACTTAAAGCCCTTGATCATCAGCAGCTCCATATATAAGTAGATAGAAAATCAAGTAGATGCTGATTATACAGATCATTGGAGATTCTATGTATTAAATAAAATGGCAGGTAATCATTTCGTCATAGTACTATGGAGAGATATTTAGATAATTTTTCTCTGATTAATTATTATATAGTATAATTTGATGATATTAAGTTAAATTTTTTTTAACATTAGCACAAATACTATATTATTATATAGTATCTAAATTTTTTCTCACAAGATCAGAAATTCAGCCTATTTATTCGTTCTATTCATATTTCTCAAATAATAAATGTTTAAGGCCATGTTTGCTTAAGCTTATTTTTTGCTGTACTGAACTGAACTGAAATGAAATAAATTTAAATTTACTGAACTGAACTGAAATAATTTTAAATATGTTTAACTGAACTAAACTGAACTGTACTGTACTGAAATAAATATAAATACATTTTAATATAATTTAAACATAAAAACACGTTGAGGTGATATTATCTGAACTGAATTGAGTTAAATATCATCAAATTATAGTGCAGATGATATGAACTTATCTAAACTGAACTGAATTGTTCTGAATTGAATTGAACTAAAATAAACTAATCATATAATGAAGACATGTTATATTTGGTTGAGTCGATTTAAATGAATCACGATTCAAATAATTATATTTGAGTATAAAATGTAAAGGTTATGGTATGTTACAGAAATATATTGAGTTGAATATCATATCCATGCATTTTTTCGGTGGATATGAGCATTGAGTTGTATATCATAATATTATATTAAAGAGGATATGAGTAATTGAGTTGTATATCATAAAATTATATTTCAGAGGATATGAACTGATCTGAACTAAACTAAACTGAAACAAACTGAACTGAACTAATTAAAAATATTCATATAATGAAGCATATTATATTTGATTGAGTCAATTCAAATAATTATATTGGAGTATATAAAGTAAAGGTTATGATATATTAAAGAAATATATTGAGTTTAATATCATAGCCATGTATTTTTCAAGGAATATGAGTCGTTGAGTTGTATATCATAATATTATATTAAAGAGGATATGAGTCATTGAGTTGTATATCATAAGATTATATTTCAGAGGATATGAACTGATTTGAACTGAATTTATCTGAACTGAAATGAATTAATTAAAATAGTCATATAATGAAGCATGAACTTATATTTCATTCGAACTGAACTGAACCAAACTGAACTATTTTAATTTGAACTGAAGTAAAAATAATGTATTGCGAAATAAAAATTAAGTCGAATAATATAAACTTCTAGAGACATATTATTTGGACTGATCAACTAAACTAAACTAAACATACCTAATAAAAAAATAAGTAAAAAAAAATGTTTACAAAAATTTATTAAAAAATATATATTTAGGAATACACTGAACTGAACTGAACTGAAATAAATTTAAATTTATTGAACTGAACTGAAATAATTTAAATATATTGAACTGAACTGAACTGAAAAAAAATTAAATTTACTAAACTGAAATGAAAAAAATTTAAATATACTGAACTGAACTGATCTACAGATAAGCTCAGGTAAACAACGCCTAAATCAGTTCAGATAATACATTTGTAATGAGACGGACTTATAAACAATTGTTTATTACATACTTGCAATTGATTCCCTAGAAAAATGGATTGATGGAACTACTTTCTATAAACAATTTTGATTTATCATAAACCTAATCAAGATTTGCGGATCAAGGGGAGCATTAGTTTAACCTCGGTCTACACCTAACGATACCATATACTTTAACGCGATTTTGTAATCTAGTTGGTTTAACGTACTAAATAACTAAAATAGATTAGGATTATATAGGGTTTTCTTCAATCTAGTTGATTAAATTATTTTATTTTTAAAAGGGTAGTTGATTATTTGAATCAAAATAACTTGCACACAAAATCAACGAATATTCGCCTAATTAATTTGTCGTTTCCTTTATCTAAAATGGCGCAATCAAACAAATCAAAGGGAAAAGCAAAAAAGTAAGAATTGGATACTCCTACTGGTTATGTGAGCTGTGGCATGATTTGAAGCCTTGAAACATGATTAAAACATGATTTGGTTTCACACAAATTAACCCCGTTTCCATTTCTGACACAAGAAAATGCATGGCCGGTAGTGGGAATCCTTAGTATTAATGCGCCAATATATCTCAGAATTATAATTACATTTACATGGATCACATCATCGGAAAGGGATAACATTTTATAATCACGGCCAATTGTCAGTACTCCAGGTACTAGTGCAGATCAATTATTGGTCGAAAATCATTAATTCTTCGTCTTGTCACACTTTTTTTCTTCAACTTTTCATAAATTATACTCCCCACCACTTTTGAATAGTCGTAACAAAAATTGAAATGAAAAAAAATTATATTTAGGTACATTGATTTGGCTAATTTAAAATATATTTAATATCTAGCTCATTAGTTTAATATTGTACTCCCACACCAATCTGCAAGTTATTTATAATGTCACGATATCAAATGTTTACAACTTGTTCGCACATAATTAAAGATATTAATGATCAAACATTTTCTGAGTCAACTGATGAAAATCAAAATGTGCAGATTGGACTAGTATATGTTTAATTTGTTATTTATTAAAGATAATATGGATAATTTTTTATAATCATAACAAATAAATGAATAGTTGAATGTTGGCATTGCTATCAAATTAGTAGAAACGGATGTAGTATTGTAATGGTAAAAGAATTAATAAGTTTAAGTCAATTTTTTTTTCTAATATATATAAGATAGTTTCAAAAAATATATGAAAATTCATTATACAATAAGTGGGGAGATAGCATCAATAATTTCTAAACGAAGGAGATTACAAAATTAAACCTTTAACGTACACCGAGCTCATTTTCGCAAAGTTAATGTCAATAAAAGTGTATCTAAATTAAGTTGGAATCTCTATAAACCCAAAAAAAGCTCGCAAATGTCTAAACATGGAACCGAAACACCATGCCACGCTAGGGTTAGAATGCGATGGTAGATTATGTGACACAAATATCATTTTAGTAAACCTTTAACGTACACCGAGCTCATTTAATTTCGCACGAGACTTCATATGAAAATAAAATATGTCGACACTAATTGTACAGTTTTAGGCGTTGAACACTCCACGTCGCGTTTTTGGACAAATTAATAAATGAGTAATTTGTCATTTTCAAAATTTCTACTCTTTGATACTGAATAACGTTGCTTTAGTTACCACGTATATAAGTTGATTTGTCAACATCTCTCGAAAAATAATTGTCCCGCGACAGGCAAAAGTCCTTTCAAAACGCACGAGCAATATTATATCATGATCTACGTTCCAAACCCAGAAAAGGTAACAAAATAGTGAAATACATCCAGAATACAAATCGTCTCTTTAGGAATCATAAATTCCCATCATCCGATGTATCCTTAGTATTTCAGCGTTATTTTGTGGTGTGGCTTGAATTCATTTTATTTTGGTTTCAAATATAACAATTATATAGCACCATCACCATGTGTTTTTTTTTTAAGCAAACCACCATAGGTGGGGTGTATATTGGCTTCCCCAATCCTTTAGAAAAAGAAAGAGGTACAAATCCGCTGCCAAGTACAGTGCGGGTATAAACTAAGACCCTAAAAAGGGAACTAATGGTGACTAACAGCACACATGGCAATAAGTAACTCCCCATGTGGAGGCGATGAGTAAGACTCTAGAGAAGTTTTTAACAATGTATCAGTTCTAATAGTTCTCTGTGTCTGATGCCTGTAACAGCATATCTTACGTATCAATATTGTTTTAGTTACACAACTAAAATTGAAGATATATACTACATAGTCTGATCAACTTTAATCTTGATCTCTTACATATTAATCGCAATCATTCATTATGTTATTGTTGATCTTCTCACCTTTTCAAAGACTGATCTTTTACTTACTAAATCGAACAAAGTTATATAAAAATTAAGCATAACAAAAATGAAGAGTTATGTTTTTGCTACATACCTAGTGATAGGAAGTCTGTATCTAATACTCTAGCAAATTTTGAGAAGTAAAGTCCCTACTAATTAACACATATGACATTCTTTTAAGCTTTTATAATTCATTTCTAGACAATTTTTCAGCACCATTTCAATTCCTTGAATGCATAAAAAAATGTATTGATAACATTTTAATAATAAATGAAATAGAACTGAATTGAATTGAAATGAAGGTAACGCACCTAGATGGTAGAGTTTTAGGTAGGAAGTTGGGAGCACCACGCTGCACTCCCAGTCCCAGGTGTGAAAGTGGATTTGGTTGTACAGTAACCTAATTAACCATTTAAAAGAGAGAAAAGAGCTTAAATTTAAACTAATATTAATGGCCGGTGAGAACATTAGCCAGGTAATGGCTTCTGTATTCTATTTGTTTTAAATTCACAGTCGTAAAGAAAAAGACAAAAAATGCAGGAATCTGGGCATCCTCCTCGGCCCATCGAAGATCTCCATTTATATTCATTACCCTAGTTTATCACTCCACCCGATCTCCTCTTGATCTTCTTCTTCACCCACCTTAATCATGATCACTCCTAATTAAGTATCATTTGCAGATACGCGGATCCTTAATTAAACTCGCTGTCTGAACATGGACGGCGGCTTTACTCCCTTTCAGATTCCTTTCCACCAAGATGACCCTTTTGTTTTCCCGGACCACATTGACATGACAATCTTTCAAGAACTGCATCATCACGCCTCATCCGATTCACTCATCCCTACTAATAATACTTCACTTCTAGGCGACATCAAGTTTGATGCAGAAACTGATCATCACCAGCTGGTTTTCTCTGCGAGCACTTCCGCCGCCGCCGCCGCCACCACCACCAACGACAACAAGAAGGGGAAAAGAGGGCGAAAACCGTTGAATATTGTCGGAGATAATGGCACCGGACAGAATCCGGCCGATCCGAATGAGAAAAGGGCTGTCCATAGAGACATTGAGCGTCAAAGAAGGCAAGAAATGGCTCATCTTTATGCTTCCCTCAGGAATCTTCTCCCTCTCGAATACATCAAGGTTAAAACAGTTTGTGATAATTTTCTGTCTTTCGTTGATTGAGGTATGATCGAGAGATCCTTATTTAGCTTAAATCTGAGTTTCAGGGAAAGCGTGCGATAACGGATCACATCGAGCAGTCTATAAACTACATAAAGTACAAGGAGGCGACGATTCGGGAGCTTGAAGCGAAGAGAAACAAGTTGAAAAGCCAGGTGGGTGAAACGCCGTCTACGGCGGCGGACGTTCAAAATGGTCAGCCGGCGGCGAGAAGGTTCTCGTCGAATATCACGTTCACGGTGGGATCTTGCTCGGACGGCGGAGTAGATATTCTGATGGGGAGTGATTTGGCTGATAACTGGTTTCCTCTTTCGAGAGTGCTGAATGTGCTGCTCAAACAAGGCCTTAATGTCGTAAACTGCACCTACACCAAGCTCAACCAAAAGCTCCATTGCACCATCCGAACCGAAGCGGTATATACATATATATATATATATATATATATATCTGTTTTACTTTATATACATATACATACATATATATATATGTGTGTGTTTACTGAGATTCTGAGTTGAATGTATATTGTGTTTCAGGGAGGACCTCAAATGAATGAGGGGGAATTGTGTTTGCTGCGAGAAAAGCTGGAGGCTAAGGTATCAGATTGGAAAAGCTAGCTAGCTTTCATGTTCTCCAGCAACCACATACAGGTTACAATAATACGTATCATTTCCCAGTAATTAACCTGTAATGTGAGGTTTGATTGATTTTGTTCTTTTTCAAATAAATCATGTACTGTTGTGTTGAGTCGAATTAGGTTCCTGCGATTTTGTTGCCCAGAGAATCCTTGTACTGTAGTAATATTGATGATCGTACTTACGGATCATACGTTTTGGTTATATATATATATATATATATATGGATTCCCTCTTAATTAAATCTTGTTATAATATAGGAGCATGAGAGATTTAATTTCTCATCATCAAATGTTGTAATACTATTTGTTGCCAAACAGCTATAGCATTAAGTGGTTAGAGTCTGTTTTTAGGATCAATGTTTTTCTGTACAGCATTTGGTGCTAGCTAGAGATAACCGAGAAATTAAGATCGATGTCGGTTACAGCATTGAGTTATATAGTGCATGGTGGTACTTGGAATTTTTGATTGATCCTTAATGTTGATTCAATATAATAACTGTAGGAGTCAATAAACTAACTAATTCAACCTTATGAGATTGACGGATCATATTATGATCATTATATACAATATTGATCAATATCTCCTATAAAGAGCTCCTCCAATGGTTAGTTAAAAAAAATTGTACTCCTAGAATACTAATATTAGAAAATCACTACAAGTAGAAAAGAGAGACAATCTTATTAAAGGATTAGTAATAGTAACATGTCAAACTTAAGTAGTTATGGAGAAAGAAGGTATGAGTTTTAATGTTCATTTTCATGTCTGATTTTCTTACTTTCAAGACTGATGTTTTACATTTTAAGTATAATTTTTAAGTGAGACCAATTGAGACAGATCTCAATTAAAAATTTGTCTCATGAGAACAACAACTCAATTTTATTGTCTTTTTTGTAGTCCATTACAATTTTTAGGAATTTTTTACCGTCCAGTGTCTCTATTTTTAGGAACTTGCATTGAAATAAAATTCAATGTATCGTGTCAGTATTTAGAGAGGACGAACGAATGGGATCGATATATGACACAAAAATCTTTTTGGTTACTGTGAGATCAGATCAGATAAATATCCTGATTTCTGGTAAGTCAGATTCATGCACATGCACACATATCTCTCCCACACTCCCGGTCATGAATTATTCTGCTTGGAGTGATCCCATTCGTATTTCCAGTATTTTAAATTTAGAATAATTGAAAACAAACCAATTCTTATTCATATTAAAATCATAATAATTAAAAAAACAGTCATTGATTGTGTGTGTCTTTGTGATGTTTTTTCCTTTTGAAAACCTGTTGTGATGATGCTTCTAATCGCTTAATAATTTCTCTGTACAAGGTTGGTTGAACGTGACTCATAGTCTCTCTCATTAATTGGCCTGGGACAATAAATAAATACTTTGTCTGTAATTAAATAAAATTACAAAGTATATCCATTGCATGATTGTGTAGCACAAAAAATCTCCCAAAGGATAATGTTTCGGATAATTCTTTTAAAAAATCAGCATTATAAATGGAGAATTAATCTCATTGTTACTACTAGTATATTTGTTTAGTATGATAACAACAAAATTACAATGAGATTGAAGAGACACTATATATGTTGATCTCGGTTCAATGACGGAGGGTTAGTGATGTAGGCTTCATCCCACTAGCAAAGTAATTTGTGTTAAAATTTTAATTTAATTACAAATATTATTACATTTAGTCTAAAATAACTTTGTTTTTTCTAGAATTAGTACCAAATTCATTTAAATTAGTTAAATTGTACACTAACCTCCACCAATAATATTTTTTGGTTCCACCTGTCTCAGTTTAAGCATCACAATCTAACCTTATCTCATGTTTTAATGTACATTATACGAATTATGAATATACATATTTGCTATTAATTATATAAACATCACATAAATTTTAAACAAAACATTGTATACAGGGCTGCGGGCACATTTTTATAGTACTATTAACCGGAAGAACAAGTGCAATCCCCGGATTTTTGAGTCTTCAGCTTAGATTAAATTAGCACAACCATGAGTAATTAGAGAGCAGTCAATTTTCTTTATTTTACTGAGCAGTCAATTAAATTAGCCTTTCTTTTCCTTTCTCCTGCCATACTCCTATTCTCTTGTTCCATTTAGAATATGCAAAACCTTTTAATTTGGCTGGATCTTGACAGCACCAGTGGCCTGTTAAGTTTAAGCCCACGTAGAATAAAGCTAATGGAAAACCCATTTTACACGTCTATATCCCATTAAGGCCCTGTTTGATAGAGCTTATTTCTTACTGTACTGAACTGAAATTGATTAAACTGAACTGTACTGAATTAAAGTGAAAATTAATGTATTGAAAAATGGAATCATCATTGCTGAATTAACTTGATTTTTATCAAATTGCATTTTCAATGAACTGAATTGAACTGATCTACAAACAAGCTCTGGCAAACAGGGCCTAAGTCTAATTGATCCAGTGATATTTTTAAGTAAAAAATCTCATTTAAGTGATTGGGAAACGTGAAGCTGCCTCTAAAAAGCTGTGCTCGAATTTCATCTACCAGCTCATACAGCCAGAGTCACAGGCTCCAGAGCTCGAGTCATGCGCACGAGGGGTAAGCAGTCCCCTCGAACGATGTTGCTTCAAGTCAAGGTCTTCCGTCAGTGTTATTGCAACTCGAAGTGCTAGCTCCTCCGTAAAAGTAGGGCCAGAGATGCCATGTTCGAGCTCGAAAAAATGTCTCATCCTCTCGTATGGCAATAGCTCCAATGCCGTCTGTTCCATCTTGTACAACATTAAACATAACTCATAGTCCAATAGGTAGAGGCCGAAGAAACGATTGATCCTGTAATTCCTTTGAGGTTATTTTCGGCCATTGTTTTGCATTCTAATACGAGCGAGATTCGTACTGATTGAAACAACTAGGTATTTCGACCCCAGTTTTTGATTTGTAAAGAGCTTGCTATTTTTTGCATCCATATTCCATCACACAACATCAAAATTAACCCTCCCATTTTCACGACATTCCTTTAACCACACCTCCCTTCGATTTCCTCCTTCTCGGCTCGATAACCTGAGATAATCCCACAACATTCCATAGCCTCCTAACACATTGACATTAAAGAACAGATAGAGAGCGGATCCACCATTCAGCAGGAAAAGTGGGCAGTTAAGTGAGACATTCATAGTTTGAGCCCTCAAGCTAACGCTGGTGGGCAAGGACTCAGTTAACAACTTTCAACAAAATGTTTCGCTATTTGGGAACCCGAAGCACCCAAAAATGGTTCCAAAACTTCGTATCTAGTGTTACAGAAGCATCATGATGATGGTAACCCAAGGAAGGGGTCTCAAGGAGTGGGTGGTATGCCGATTTGACAGAAGAGTGACCTGATTTGTTGTCATGTCACCACCATAGATCAACTTTATTCCGATTGATCCAATAATAATTAGCTTAACACAAAGCCCTAAACTGAAACCTATTGTTTCAAATAATTTGTTGAACTTAAAATTATGCTTAAGTACTTTCAAAAAGTGTTCTCTTACCTCTAAACTGATGTTACCTTTGTAAATTTTACATTTAAAAGCTTTGGCCGGCTGTACAAAAGTTTATATAATATTATGTCAAAAGTTTAAACGGGACGCCTAACGCGATTGCTGCTGATAGATTATGGGTTGGTTATTTGCGATGAGGCAGCCGCGGCAGGTTCCAAACACTATTGTGATCACTCTATAGAATTAGCATTTTACATTTTGAGTATAACAAATTCACACAGTCATAAAAACAAAATGTAGGAGTGCTGGTACATTATGGCTCTGTTTGGTATTACTTTTTATCTACTTTACTTTAAAGTAAAGTAGTTTTTTGTGTTTGGTAACTTACTTAAAATCATCTTTTTATGGAAGTAGAAGTTATTTTTAGTATAAAAAATAGAAGTAGGTTACATCAACTTTAAAAAGAAGTACTTTTTACCCAACTTTACTTATAAGTAAAGGTCTACCAAACAGGACCTATATATGCATGAAGAATAAATACGTGGAAATGTTTCAAGGGAAAATAAGTAAATATATATAATCGGGCCGAGGAACGAGTACTTTCTTATACATTGTTTGACTAACCGAATGAAGAATATTATAATTTCAAAAAAAAAATGAAGAATATTAAATTAATTACCCACATTTTTTCCCCCAAATGCATGTACTCCATCAAACAACTCTTAACATACTTGTCCTAGACGTCGACAAAAATCAAGTAAATACGTATGTATAAAAGAAAATGAAATGCATGCTAGCGACGTTAAAAAGGCCAGCAAGTAAACAATAAAACTGTTGGTTTCAAAGGACTGAATCATCCATTATTAATTAACAAGGTCCAAAAACCTTACTTTCAAGTAGGAAATTTAGAATACTAATTGGCATCTTGTCCAAAAACAAAAACAGAATATATACACAAAATCAAACCACCCATATTGCCAATCTTCCATTGATATAAACGAAACAGTTTTGCCTTTGACTAAACTAAATCTTCCTCGATCTTGTTTTGGCATCGTATAATCCTCCAAAAATATGCTCTGGAAATGTTCCTGTTTCTCCTCCGGTGAAGAACGACCGCCTCCAAAGATCCACAGGTCAGGTTCCTTAATTCTTGATTATATATATATATATAATATATGATCCAGTTTATATAAATTAAGTCGGTTTAAGATAAAAATAAATAGGCCAACAATTAAATTCATATTTTTTGTCAGTGGAAGCAAGAAAAGGGATTATCCATGGGAAGTATACACCCTGAGGGAACTGGTTCACGCCACTAGCAACTTCCACCAAGACAACAAGATCGGCGAGGGCGGTTTCGGAAGCGTTTACTGGGGTCGAACCAGTAAAGGCGTGGAGGCATGTTTATCTGTTCGTTAATTATGATTTAGACATAGTACTTAAGATAATTTGACTGATTATTTTTCATTTTCAGATTGCGGTGAAACGGCTAAAGGCGATAAGCGCGAAGGCAGAAATGGAGTTTGCAATAGAGGTGGAGATACTTGGTAGGGTGAGGCACGAGAACTTGCTAGGTCTCAGGGGATTCTACGCCGGCGACGAAGAAAGGTTGATCGTGTATGACTACATGCCTAATTACAGCCTCGTTTCTCATTTACACGGCCAGCTTGCCGCCGATTGCCTTCTCGACTGGCCTCGGAGGATGAGCATCGCCACCGGATCAGCTGAAGGACTAGGGTACGTACGTAACTAACACCTAATTGATTTTCCAAACCTTTTGGATCTACATGTCATGAAATCATACTTGTGAGAATATATATATATATATATATATATATATATATATATATATATATATATATTGTGCAATCAAATATGTATCTAATTTTAGATCTCGATATAGTTCAATCCAGTACAGTTCAGTTGATTATGGTTGGATCAAATATACTAAATCTAGGTTTAGTAGTAGGTACTAGCTAGTTTTCACTTCATATCCGTAAGATCAGTTCAAATCAGCTCAAATTAGATGAAAGAACATGGCCTTAATTAATGGCATATATGCATGTTTTATAGGAAAAATAATATTACTCTCCATCTTAATTACTTGTACACTAGGTATTTGCACCATGAGGCCACTCCACATATAATCCACAGGGACATAAAGGCGAGCAACGTGCTCCTGGATTCGAACATGGTCGCAAAAGTGGCCGATTTCGGCTTCGCAAAGCTCATCCCGGAGGGGGTGTCGCACGTTACAACTAGAGTGAAGGGCACCCTAGGGTACTTGGCCCCGGAATACGCAATGTGGGGCAAAGTTTCAGAGAGCTGCGATGTTTACAGCTTCGGAATACTACTTCTGGAGATCATCAGCGCCAGGAAGCCATTGGAGAAGCTTCCGGGAGGGGTAAAACGGGACATTGTACAGTGGGTCACGCCGTTCGTGCAAAAGGGCACGTTCGATCATATCGCGGATCCAAGGTTGAAGGGCAAATTTGACCGGGCTCAGTTGAAGGCGGCGGTGATGGTTGCACTGCGGTGCACCGATGGGAACCCGGAGAACCGGCCTTCGATGCTGGACGTGGTGGATTGGCTCAAGGGGAACAGCTGGAATAAGATCAAAATGGTGCAGCGCATCGTTGATGAACCGGAAGAGGAAAACGATGACGATGATGATGTGGATTCATCCACCTATGGCGATAAATCTACCAAGAGGATGACGGGGTATAGAGCCACCACTAGGTGGAAATGAAGGTGGCATCATTTTAAGAGATTTGTTTGTAATATTGTTTTCATGCATCACAAACGACTGGGAATTAATGTTTCTTTAATTTGGATGAAATCAGAACAAATATCCATTTTATTAATTAAGAATGCTTGTTTGTAATATTATGAGTAGGTTTAGTGCTTGTATACAACAAACTCTCCCGGCCTGTCTTTCAAAAAAAAAAAAAACTCTCCCGCCTGTGTGAAAGGTTCATTTCTAATGGAAAAGAAACAGTAAACGTTGATTTTTTTTTTAAATCCAAATACATATAATTAATATTCGATCGGTTCCTAAATATGCTTCTTGCACGTCACTTTACCACATTTTTCTTTTGGATTCCCTTGGCCGTCTTTGACTACATAGTTTTGTAACTCTTGAGCATCAGTCAAAGAAATTTATTTTAATGTTCTTATGTGTTGAGTTTTAATTTACATTTGTTATTATATTAAGTTAGTTTTACTTACATTGATATTGTGGAATTTTTTATTTCTGTAGATGATTTTAATTATTAAATATTAAATATTAAATAACTTGGATATTAACACTTCAAATATTAAATAACTCGTTAAATTTAATTTATTTATAATTCCGAGTGAACATGGATTCGTTTAAATTTATTTTAACAAATTGAATGTTTGAAAATTGGAATAAATTAATTATTTTGATTTCAAGGGAGTTAAAAATTAAATGCATTCTTTGTCAAGTTTATATTATTTATTTATTATCGTATTTATAATATTTACTAATTATAATGTAATACTATTAATACTACATCTCAGTAATCATGTCGATCATTAATATCTCGGTAAATACATAGATATAAAAAATTCTCCGTCAGGTCAAGGTGATAACGTCAAATCCTATTATTATTTATTAGCGAGAATAATTAGGTTATCAGTATATCGTTCTAAAAAGTGGCAATCGTAAGTTTCAGAATCGTGTTTTCCGTATAACGTAGAATTCCTTTTTAAAATAATTATAATGAAATCTAAAATCATGAAAATGTTAAACATGGTTAAGCGCAAACTCTAAAATTAATAATGAAAATGAAAAAAAACAATATGGACAAAAATTTTATTTATTCAAAATAAAACTTAAAAAGAACAATTATTATAATTTAATTTACCGAATATATTTCACTCGAATTATATTTCACAAACAAACAATTCAATCCAAAGTAATCAATTTTAGTTTCTCTTCTTCCATGTTTTTTCTCCACCTAATATGCATTTAAAATTATTTAAATAAATATAAGTTTTAATTTTATATTAGAGAAAGTCTCAAATAAGTCTACCTTACCTTACCATCTTCTATAAGATTGGAGTTACTAAAAAATTATTTTAATTATTTGAGTTATTTTTGTTTGAGGCTAATGTTTTTATATATACTTGATTTTGATTTTTTTTGTTTGATTTTTTATTTGATTTGATGTTTTTATTTGCTTTATTTTTCTTATTCTGGGAAATATCTTTTCACTTTATTCCTTGATCTTTTATGTTTTATGGCTCAAATAATTAAAATAATCATGTATAGTACACCCCAATCTTGTAAAATATGGACTGCCTTACCGTAAGGGAACTTTATCTATATTATATTATATTTACCATACTACGTTGATTTTATGAAAATTTGTATTTCTAAAGATGTTTAAGCAAGTGAACCCACCATTAAACTAGTAGTAGGAGTACCGGATCTGCAGGCCCAGATTCAGCTGACCCATTAAAAAAATCTGAGATAGCCCATTTTTATATTAGTATTATTTTGTTATGAACCGGAATTAGCCCACGGGCAATTCGGTCATTTGATCTTACCCTTTGATGAAACTGTTAGGAAACTTTCCTTTTCCCTATTGGTAGATAGTATAAATCAAGGTTGTGAGTGCCAGAGTAGGTCACCGATGTGGTCAATGATGATATGTACTTTTTAATTTAATTTAATTTCTATTTGTTCATAGATTTATACAGAAAATGCCTCAAAGATTACTCTTTTACTGTTGATTGTTGTTCGGATCATAACAAAGTGGTATCAGAGCGGCGATTCTCCGGCCATGGGAATCGAGTTCGAGTATCAAATAGGTGAGATTCTGGCTTGGGAGGCTGAGATTGACCGAGTTCCAACTGGTTCCAGATCTGCAATTTCTTGCTTGTATGAAGCTGACCTAGGCGACGCCATTTGATTCGAGCGACGCCCAGTCACTGGCGGCGATCGCGGTGGAATTGATGTTGACGTCTACCGCGATGGTGGCGAGTTATGTTGGGGAAACCGAACCGACACCAACTACGGGCGGCGAGGTGTCATTTGGAGCTGGGCTGACTGCGAAAAGTACGAGGTCTATCCGGCGACCAGAGGACGCGGTGGCGATGATGCGTTCCAAGGCCGGGAGCGATTTGACGCGGCAGCGACTACGGCCAGTGATTCGAAAATCCATCGGAGTACGGTGGTTATGAAGACCACGGTGGTGCGGCTCACAAAGAATCGCAGTAGGACCACGGCGGTGTCGGGGATGAGGCGCTCTGTTTCAGGTGGTGTGACAACTACTGCGGCGACGAGCGTGCAGAGTTCCACTCTGCAAATTGGGTATATACAGACGAGATTCACCCGGGTGATCTGGAATGGCGAATAGGTGGGGACCATGATGGGGTTGGTAATTCTTTTGAACGGCGGCCTTGCGGTGGTGACCACGGCGAGGATGTGCTCCATTATGAGCGTTTGAAAGGTGACAATCGTGGCGATTTCGAAAGCTCTCCGGCGGTGTGGGAGAAGAGAATTGATTACGAGTTTGGGGCTTTTCCGGCCGAGGAGTAGTTAAGGGATATTCCTAACTGCTATGTACTCGGTGGACCGGCGGCTTGGAGTTCAAAGTTGCAGAACTACGAGGTTCCAAGGATAGAGTCTCAATACGGGATTTTGATGGATAAGCATCATCGAGGAGACTCAGTTCAATTCGCACTGCAAACGCCTTTGTACCCGCAGTTTTTGTCCAGAATGTGTCTACGGGAGGAGTATCAACGTGTAGGTCCTGTTGACGAGCATGGAACCTTTGCGGATGATTTGTCCTATGAGTCAATGACGATTCCTCAACCGGTGATTCAGACGTCATCAGACCTGCCAACTCCGGTGAATTGGAGTGAGGAAATCAGGCAGTCCCCGGTGCCAAATTACTATGGTAATAACAGCAGTACGATGGATGAGTTCGGCTGGCAACCAGTGAACCACGACGGTGACGCGGTTCAATTCCGACAGCGTATTGCTTTTGACGACTACCGTGGAGAGGCGGCTAGTGAATTCGGGAGTGACAATGTCAAGGATAGTGAAGGGCATTTTCGGAGATCCATTTTCGATGATGAAACTGGGACGGATTGGCGTGTAACGAGTGATCAAAGTTTCAGTCAAGCTACTGGGATCGATTTTGACAATGTCAGGAAGTTTGGTTCATCGAGTGATCATAAGAGTTCAGTAGATATCTCAGAAGACGATTGTGTTGGGATTCCAAGTGTTAAACAAGTTCCAGCCATGGAACGAATCTTAGGTTATATAGGTAACGTTTTAAACTTTTTCAACAAGTATGACAGCTTTAATTCTACTGATTTTGAGGATAGTACAAGTTTGATTGATGAGCATGTGGAGTTTTCTGATGAATCTTTCATGACGACTACTGAAACTCTTGGAAATTGTCTTGAATCTGTCAAGTGCGATGATATGGGGATTGTGTATAATCTATTGACTTTGTTTGATGAGAAAGTGGAGTATTGTGGTGATTCTTGCATTTTAGTGGCTGATGATGACGATATAGATGAATGTTATGCTGAGTCTGGTAATATCATGTCATATACGAATAACTTGGAGTCCATTAATATGAAATCAAAATCTGTATTTGTTGACTGTATGGGAGATGATGTAGCTTTGCAGTGGTTGGATGGTTACAATGACTTGAGATTAGGTGAGCTTCCAGCTTATGTTTGTCATGGGCAACAGAGGCTGGAAGGTTTTGTTGGGGGGGAACGACTCATTTTTATAATTGGAAGAATGTGCATGATATTTTTGAATGGAGCTGGAAAAAAGGTGTTTTACACAAGAAAATTCCTCTACCATAGGATGCTGTTGCTACCAATTGTAGAGGAGGCACAAGAAAGAGAGGCATCGTGCCATCTGTTTTCATACCGGAGAACAACGAGATCCAAGGTTGTAAGCTTGAGGTCAAGCTCAATTCAAAGGGGAAGGAAAATGTTATTATTTCTATTGTTATGGAAATGAAGGCTGAAGCTCTTTCATCTGATACAGTAAATTGTTATTCTGTGCTGGAGTTTCATCTTGGTGCGCGGACATTTCTAACTCTGGTGCATAGCTTGTGTGCTCGAAGTAGCGTTGATATATGGGGCTGGGAATTATGTGTGGTATCGAAGAAACCTCTTCATTCATGGGATGAAGTAGTGACCAATTTCAAAGGAGGCACAAGATACAACATTTTTCGCTGGCAAGACTTGAGGACAAGTATTGTTTCAAGGGGAGAACAGAAGCAAAGGATTGAGATGGCTTGCACATTATATCAGAGTGGTCTCTTTAATCTCTACCTCTCCGTGCAATGAAAACTTATTTCTCCGGGAATGAATTGATAGAGATAATGGTTTATTTTAAACTCTCTAAGGACAACCTCTTTCTATACCCCTCAGTGTTTGTTTCATTACTAAGCAGTGATAATACCGGCCCAGCGCCCTACTGGGCCTGGAGAATGGCCTATGGCTCAGGACTAAAGTAGTCAGTACCTTTCACGGAGTAATGCACGTCCGGACAAGCAAGAGGACGGATAGTGACAAAGAGAGGTGGTCCTGACCCTTATCCGAAGAAGAAAATCTCAGCTATAAATACTAATCTCAAACAGTGAATCAGGTATGTAACTTATATCTCTCTACATTATATTGAGAGCATTTCCGTACATTTTTCCCTCATCGCTATCCCCATCTCATCATCACACCGGAGCTTCTTCCCCGGGAAGCCTCTCATGGATTGTTTTGCAAGACCATTGTGGGCATACTTGGAAGGAAGCCAGGATAGCGTTGACACCCGGGGACCCGGCGGATTTGTACACCCAGTGGGATATTTCACATTCGCGAGATGGAGTCAGGAAGAAGAGGGCGCGGAAGTCCAAGGAAGAATGCGGTACTTTTGGGAGACGATTTACCTTCTCCTGAAGACAGCATAACCCTGAGACAGCTGCAGGAGGAGGCCCGGCACCGGAATCAGCTGGAGGAGCATGAGTCGGGGGTATCGCAGGACGGCCGTGTGGAAACCGCCTTTGAGGGGGCTAAGTAAGAAGAATACCAGGAGCAAGGCATCGGGCCTTCCGGGGAAGGCAATCATCTGGTCTAGGGGCCAGAGGCCCAGGATGAGGGGCAACTCCTGACTGAAAGCTTTCGAACCCGGGTATCGGCACCCCCGGGGGAGGAACGGGTACATGCTAACACAGAAGAACTAGCGGCATTGGATTTCATGAGAGCCAACAAAGAACTATATCGCCAGTGGGTACTCTCCACTCGGAATTTCAAGGGAGGGGGATCTGCAGGGAACCAATCTGGCCTTCCGCAGGTACCCCGTAAGGATGTAATCGACTTGGACGGAGTCGCGGAGCCACTGAGGGTACAAGGGCATGTCAGATCCTCAACCGTCCCTCCCTCTTTCCCCCCAAACTTCGGGATAGGTCAGCAGTCTGGCTTAGCCCCACACGCTCCGCCCTATTACCCTTGTTCTAGCTGGGAGTTAGTACAAGTCGGGTATGTTTCGCCGTTTGTGTCCAGAGATTTCTTGGGATCCCAGGCCCCTGGGATGTATGGGAGCCAGGCCCAATATTCCGTACTGATATATGGGTCTATGAGGCTAAATTACGGCTACCCGGAGGGCCATTATAGGGAGGATGACAGGATGCGGGGCTATCAGGTGGCACAGCAGGACCCCAATTCTTTGGAGGCGCGGCTGGACAAGTTGGTGGGGAAAAACGGAGCCAGGCCTACCTCTCCGTGAGTGCCTAGAGTACTTGCGTACCCATGGCCTCCGGGTCTTCGGGTCCCGGAGGGTATCCCCACGGATAACGGAGAGACTAATTTGGAAGAGTTCGTCAGGACTTACCAGAATTTGATGGTGTCAAGGGATTTCCCGGAGGAGTTGAGATGCAAGCTAGTGGGTTGCTATCTAAGGGGAAATTGTCTCATGTGGTTCAACTCCTTGCCAGGGGAAGCCTCAGGGATTATTATGATTTTTCAAAGGCCATGTTGTTTAGGTACGCAGGGCTGAAGAAAGAGGGAAAGCAGCTGACTGAACTTCTTGCACCCGGCAGAAGGCTGCTGAGGGACCCATGGAGTATTACAGGAGGTACATGGACGACTGCATGAAGGCAGCAGATAGGCATCGGCAAGAGAATGCGGTGATAAGCGGATTTATAAACGACTTAAAAGATATGGCGTTGTTTCAGAAGCTAATGGAGAACATTCCGGAAACCTTTCATAACCTGCAAATAGCAGTGCAATTGTACTGTGCCGCCAATGACGCTACCCGGAAGAGAAAGGAAGAATCCAAGGGGTTCCTCCCGGAAAAGGTGGAAAGGAGAAGAGCGACAGAACCAGGTAGAAGGGATCCGGGTCCCGCGTCGGTGAACCGGGCAAGGGCAGACAGCTTTACCCCGCTTAGCAAGTCCCGGGCGGAGATCCACGCCATCCATAAGGATTTGTTCCCGGATCCGCTGCCTATTCAGGGAACCCCATTCAAAGAAAATGCGGATAAATGGTGCGCCTACCATAAATCTTATGGACACACGACGGAGGGGTGTAGGGGGCTAAGAAACGAGATAGAAAAGTTGATAGAGCGAAGTCAGCTGAGGGACTGTGGGGCGGCTGAAGCAAAGAAGGAATATCCAGCCCGGGACCAGGCTCGGGAGCAGCCCAGGAGGAGGTGGAGGCCAAACCTCGGGAGAGAAAACGGAAGAACCCAAGGCAACAGGGCCCTGGGGTGGCCCATCATAGCTATCGTACCACTCCAAGCGGTGGAACCGACCCCAGCACCCAACAGGATGATCAATGTGATAAGTGAAGAAATCGGAGAAGTATGTCAGTCAGTCTCTGCTATCCGGGCCCGGACGCGATATGTCCCCCCGGGGGAAACTCAGGGAAAGAGGTTTCGCCCTAGTGAGACTATCACCTTCTCTGAGGCGGATGCAGCCCCGCCACAGACACCTCATTCAGACCCAATGATTGTAACAACTGAGATCGAAGGTTTCCTAGTCAAGAGGGTGTTCGTGGATGACGAGAGTAGCGTGGAGATCTTGTTCGCCTCTTGCTTGGATCAATTGGGGATTGGAAAACAGAACCTGAAACCATCATCACCCTTGTCGGGATTCACTGGCAAGCCGGAGATTCCCCTAGGCGTTATTCCCCTTGCAGTGTGCATGGTGGACGAAAAGGACCGGAGCAAGAGAGTCTCAGTGACTTGTAATTTTGCGGTGATTGACGCCCCCTCACCATACAACGTAATCATAGGGAGACCGTGGCTAACCCAGGCCCGGGCAGTGAATTGCCCATATCTGATGACAATGAAGTTCCCCACCGCGCAAGGAGTGGCGGTCGTGCGGGGAAGTCAAGCAGTCGTGAGAATGTGCATGATGACGGCAGTATTGGATGCAAAGAAGGCAGTAGGGGTGGTACACGGAGAAGCTCCCCGCCAAGAGTTGGAAGAAATGCAAGTGGCAGACAAAGGGGTGATCACGGTGGGAAAGGATCTCCCAAAGGAAGTGAAAGGCGCACTAAAGGAACTTTTGGCCAAATACCAGGGGGTATTCTCGTGGAGCCCAGAGGACACGGTAGGATTGCTACCAGAGCTTGGGGTACACAAGTTGAACATAAGCCCGACAACCAAGCCAAGCCGACAGAAAAAAAGACTTGTGGCCCCGGAGAGGGCAGAATCTACTAAACTTAAAAGTGAGAATCCCCGAATGAATAGTACTTTCGTCGTCTGCATCTACAGTACTTTCGTCGAATATTTTAATGTTTTTGACAGCCACGCGTCACTTCGTCTTATACCTTCTCCTGCATGCATTGTTTCCTTCTTCCACCTGTCTTAAAACGTGTCCCAGCAATTCTTGATTTCCAGATTATTTCACCAATTTCAAGCGGATCCTTTAAGAAAAGTAGCAATGTTTAGATCCTTGACAATCGGTGGCGCCACCGAGCCCTGGTGCTGATCTAATTTATCGGCCCCGATCGAACATGAATTCGGCACTAATTCGTGGAACTCGATGGATTGATGTAGTCATGGATGATCGAGCAGCCCCCATTTCCTCTTCCTTAGTTATGCAGATTGAGTTGTGGAGATTTTCAATTCTTCTTCGTTCCACGCGTCGCTCATCACCAAATCCTTCCACAATCTTTAGTCTTACAAATAATAAAATCCAAACCACCAACATCACCACCACGGCTGCAGCTTCCATCATATTTGATAAAACCCCACTGTTCCAGATGATGCTACCGGTGAGTCGACACACTCTTATAGATTGGTCTTTACCCTCATCATGGTATCTTCTCCATTCCCACTGTTCTGTCTCCTTTTAAATTTCCAGTGAATAAGATGATTCTCGATAGTTGATTCTTGAATCTGATATTTTTCTTATAAAACTATCTTCTATTTACGTGGGTTTTCACCCTCATCCAAATTTTCTAATCATGTCCATTTTTGCCGTTTTTATGCATGCAATGTGTTAGAGGATTCGCCTCAGTTAACTTCTTCACAGGTCAGTAAGAATTTTCTTATTTAATGATCTTTATACGGTTTTGTTTTAGATTTTCTGTATACATATTTGGGATGATTCTGTTTTAATGATCTGTTGATGCAGATATTTCAGATATTTGCGATTATTCAAGCGGTACAACACATTTCGAGTAGTTCTCATTGCTGATGCTGCTATCCAGGTGAATCTCTTCTGTGGGATTATTGACTTAAGTTTCTTTTGGTGATTTGTTCTTAGCCCATCCCATTTTTACCTTCCTATTTAGTTTCTATTAACTTCATGTTTTTGTTTTTAGATGTGAGAGCTTTTCTAGACTTTGTTTCTTTAATACAGCCAAGATGTAAGTATATGTGTTTGGAAGCTATCCAAAGTCTGCACTACTTTGTCGAAGCTAAATGTTTTTGTTGAAACACTAATCTTGCTATGTCAATTTGGCCTTCCCTCTCTATCTGCCTGACTCTATTTGGGTATGATTATATACTTGGTATTGGTTCATTTGTAGTAAATTGGTCTTTATACTGGAGTTTTGCTTGTTCTTTCAATATGCTCATAAAAGTATTACTTGGTTGTGCATAGTTGTTTTGTACTTTTTGTCAAACAAATTACGCAGGTATGGTGTTTTGATAATTTGGTAATTAGAGACTCCCTCAAGAACTGATTTTTTCAGTTATTTTGAAAAGCTTAGGTCAAAATCCTCCCCTTTCCTGCAAGGCTGTATTCAACACTGTAAAAAATCTCTAGATATGTGCCTTTTTGCATCTGATTTTAGATATTGCTGCTTGTAATGAATGAGTTGCGAGGAATGAGGGCTGATCATTTTGTGCCTTTAGTTAATCATATTTATTGTGAATAAAAATGAAAGTGACTTTTAGTTGATTGTTGTTGCCTAGAGCTGTGATATGCTTCTTGAAGTTTTTGGCTTTACTTTTGCATATCACAGTACATAACCTATTTTATATGAGATTTTTGGTATCACTGTGGAAATGAATCAAGAGAGTTCTGCGTGTTGATTCTGTTGAATATCTTAAGGAGCATGTTCTGGAGTAATTTGAATGCCAACATGTACAAGATATACAAATATGATAGAAGATCAAGATTGTATTTGGATGCATTGATAATTGTTTCATGGGATCAACAGTTTTTGTTCTAATTTTGCAGTGGCATTCAACTTGATGGCATGTAATCTTTTTCAAAATGAAACACTTCCAGCAATGCACCTCAACTTGCTGTTTATTCTTGCTCTTAATATTTTTTATTTTTTTTATGTATTCTTGCTCTCAATATTTAAAAGTGTAAGAAAAATCAGAGAAAATAAACAGCAAATATCAATATTTTCAAAATGTAAATACTAATATTTTCCTGGAATTATTGGACAGTGCAATTTCTTATCTCTTAGTTCTTCCCTTGAGTATGGTAGATTCAAGATGAGCAACAATAATTAATAAATTTTAGTGGCATATTCATCAAGGTAACTACATGTTTTTGTTTTCGGATTCAATTTGGATCTCATATATATGCAGGAATTGAGAGTTAGAGGGTTCATGAGAAGGGGAGGAAGATTCAAGGAATTGAGTGGCAGATCAGAAACATCAGAACATAAAGGTAATACCTTACTCTTGGGATTTTGGCTTCAATAGGTTTAGCCACCTTGATAAGAATCTTATGAAGAAGTTAATACACACATGCATCAGTTATAATCTTAGGATTATAGTTTAAGAAGATATTTGATTGGGGAAGAAAATGTGTGAAATCGGGACAGTTTTGATGTTAGGTGTAGCAGTGAATTTTAAAAGACTTTATCTTGCAAACCCTAGATCTTTATATGATGAAATTGGTATTGTTGGAAGCCCAGGATTTAGAACTTTGATTAGAATCAAGAATCGTCCAATTTGGTTTAGGAACGAGGGAGAAATATGAACTTTAAAAATCCACAATTAATCCACGATTTTGTTGATTCTTGCACCTGTGAAATCCCTGTAACATGCTCTAGGGTGTAGAACCTGAAATTTCTGAATTTGCATAATTAATAATAGAGATAATTGAGTTTAAAGTCTGCTGTGACTGGACTGGTGTTGTTCTGGGCAGCCAGTTGACTGTTACTTTTAAAAATCCATATCTTTATAACCGTAAATCCATTGTGGCTGATGTTTATACTGGTGTATTTTCTGAACTCTGATCTTTGATTTGGAAACAAGAATGGGGCAATTCGGCTAAGTAACAAGAGAGAAAGGGTTTTAAAGTTCTGCAATTTCTAAATTCAGTTTTCTACTGGCATCAGTTTGGAACTCACTTTAAAAAAAAATCACAGCTGGTCTACTTGGAATAATTTTGTTAGTTTTGGAAAAACGAGATTTCAAACTATGATTTAGAATCAAGAATGAGACAATTTGGTTTAGAAACGAGTGAGAAAAATGCTCTTGAAGTTCTGCAATTTTTAAGTACTTCTCTGTGAATGCAGGTTTCAGATATAGTATACTGTATTCTTGATGTTTTCTCCCTGCCCTTCTGATTTATTGATGTAACACAGGTTTCATGCAGATTTTACCTTGGGGAGAAAAGCTTATCAGTGAGTCATTAAGATTTTTCTCACCCATTGTAATATGGACCAAGTTCTCATCAAGTCATGATAATCACCACACATTGCTGTTATGCGAAGTTACAAATCCCCGCACAGTTTGGGCTGATTAACCATCAATTACATGGAACCAATGGAGTACAATAAAGCACGATCTCATGTCCTTGAGGTTTGAATTCCTTTGTGAAGCACGTTCTACAAGTAGAACAACAAGGTTATATAATTCAAATTGCAAACTACTGAAAAGCAAATGCATATTTCAGATTTTTACACAGGTTAACAATTTATATGTTGCTGTGGTTAGGTCAAATTTATGAAGTGGATATTGTCTGCTCTTTGCTAAGGCTGACCTTTTATGGTTTAATATTTCAGCTACATTAAATAACACTGCCCTGAATGTGGAGCTGAATTGAAGGAGCCTGCTTTGCGGTAAACTGTGTGCTCCGAGCTGGAAACCTGCAGGTTCGATGTGAATTTTCCATGTATTCGCGCGCTTGCATTCTTTTCAAGTAGTTTCTTTTTCTGTAGTCTTACTGTGATGTTTTCCTTTAATTGGAAAGAGAGTGGATACCAAACCCATGCAATGGGCTGTGATGCTGCAATTGGAGTGTATTCTTTAGGATATTCTCTTACCATTTCGCTTCTGTACTTTTTATGGCAATGTTAAATTTTATGTATTCTTTTTTATAACTTTTGTTTGGAATAAATGAGCAGTCAGCTGTCAGGGAATTGAGAGCCCAACAAAAACCTCCATCAATGCAGGTAATAAGCCAATTTTTCTCAAGTATAACTTGAGATTTCTATTGTTATACACAGGAGTTTTGTATACTTTGTGGTTCTGATTGTAAAGCATAATTATCCGTTGATGTTCTTTTCTTACCCTAATTTTGTCCCAGAGCATCTGCATTCGCAATGTTGATATTCTTTTGATAATTATAAGACTCATCCTTTAGTTATTCTACTCATCCTGCCAAATCTTCTGTGGGATAGAAAAAGAGTAAATAAATTTATGGGCCTTGTTGGTAAGAGTTGTAAGTAACAGTCAATTAAAGTAGGGCTGATAATATGGTAGAAAATGAGACGGTGGAAGAATGATAGATATTACATGTTGCTCTCAGCTGTTAACTTTACTGTTTCCCTTTCATTTTTTTTCCTGCTATTGCCAGTGGTTTTTATTGTGGTTTACACTGTGTGGCAGGCAAGAAGGTTATTACTAAATCCATCAATACACGAGGAGTTCACACATTTGAAGGTCCATTTTTCTCTACTTAAATTTGATATCAGCTACAGTTTGTACTGCAGAAGCTGTCTGTTTCTCATTCTATTTGTGGTTTGACATTTGTTCTTTCGTGACTTTCCCTGATTACAGAATTTGGTCGAGGAGAAAGATTTGAAAGTGAAGGAGTTGACAGAAAATATAGCTGCCGTTAATTTTATCCCACAAAGCAAGATGGGAAAGCAGTTGATGGCAAAATGCTGGACTTTGATGGAGGAAAACGAAGACATAGGGAACCAAGCTAATGAAGGAAAGGTATGACTGATTTGCATATTGATGTACTGCTGTACCTTGTTGAATCAGAGGAATCTTTAACTTTTCTGGCATACTTGAGTCACTTGACAGTATCTCATACATTCTTCACAAACATTATTTTGGCCTGGCAGATTCATGAATTGGCAATGAAGCTTTCTCTGCAAAGATCTCAGTATACAGAGCTCAAAAATCAGTTTAAAGGTAATTAGTGATTTCCTGGAGTGCTTTTAAATATAAGTTGATGCACATATGTTATGTAATATGTATCGTGAAATCATCTTTAAAGCCGACAATGTCCATAACTTCATTGTACATAACTTCTACCATTCCAAGGGCATGATTTCTTACAGTTTTATGTTTGTGGTTCGTCCAGGCTTATGCGACCAAATGGAGTGACTAACAAATGATGTAGACAGATCAAACGAAATGGTGCGTTTATCCTTTCAATTCAGTTTTGGTTGGGTTGATATATGTATAGCTCACGAACAATCAGCATTGATTGAATAGATTGCAGTAAAAGTACAAGCGGTGATTGTTTTTGTTTTGATGGGATTATAAACATAGAAGCTCTCTCTTACATGGTTGTATTGCAGGTGGGAATGTTGCAAGAAAAGCTGGAAGAAAGGGATACAGAAATTAACAGGCTAAAGCAGGAACTTGAACAGGAAAATGAGGTGGTGAAACAAGAGAAACCCAATGATGATGACGTAGCTGTTGATGCAACTCCCAGTGATGACGCAGTCCTTCCGGCCGAAACGTCAGCTTAGTGTAAGCCGTACCCATCTGCGTTTTTTTGTTTTGTTTGGCCGTTGTGCTTTTCTTTCTGTAATTCACTCTGTACATTAGTTATTCCTATTATTTAAGCTATTCCCATCATAAGTGTAATTTAAGATTCTTTCTCCAAAGAGTGATTTATAGCGTCTATATAGAGCTATCACTGTGTATGTAGCAACTGGAACTTGGTTAGATTTTGGGCAATGGAGTAGATTTTTTGCTATATATGTAATTCTTGAGCCCAGTTTCTATATCACAAATTCACAATTTGAAGATCTTTAAAAATCAACTTCAAGACCCCAATATGTATAGAACAAATGAAAAGAATACAAAACTCACGAGTCACGGCATTCAGGTGACAAACAGATAAATTCATTAAGTCTATTTTCACGGGAAATCTTTTTTTCCAATACTCAACAGCCCGCGCGTAGCGCGGGCAGAAACCACTAGTACATAAAAAGTGAAGTTTAGAAGTTGAAGAGAGTCGGGGTAGTCGAGGAAATCATCTACCCGGAATGGGTAGCTAACCCAGTTTTGGTGAAGAAGCATGATGGAAGCTGGCGCATGTGTATCGACTTTACAGACTTGAATAAGTGCCGCCCCAAAGACAGTTATCCCCTCCCAAACTTGGATCGGTTGGCAGAAGCCATTGCGGGATACTCAGTGTTGGCCTTCTTTGATGCGCACAAGGGGTATCACCAAGTGCAGATGGATGAGGTGGACAAGGCTAAAGCCTCCTTCATCACCGACTTTGGAACTTTTTGCTACAAGAAGATGTCATTTGGGTTGAAGAACGCGGAGGTTACTTACCAAAGGATGGTGGATAAACTCTTTAAGGACCAAGTAGGCAGGAACATGGAGGTATACGTCGATGACATGGTGGTCAAGAGCAGGACTTACAGGGCTTTCTTGAATAACCTGGAGGAGATGTTCGAAAAGCTGGTTCGATGCAATCTCAAGTTGAACCCCTCCTAAAGCACTATTGGAGTGGGTGCGGGGAAATTTCTGGGTTTCATGGTGTCAAGCCGGGGCATTGACGTCAACCTAGAGAAGGTAAAGGCCATAGCTAAGATGACCTCTCCCAGGTCTGTAAAGGAGGTACAACGTTTGACGGGGTCCCTTGCGGCCCTCAGTCATTTCCTGTCAAAGGGAGCAGAAAGACAACTGCCCTTCTTTAACATCCTCAGAAAGGCCAAGATGTTTGAATGGTCCGAGGAATGCGAAAAGACGTTCCAGAGCCTGAAAGAGCACCTTCGACAATTGCCGACCCTAAAGAAGTCATACCCGGGGGAGGAGTTTTTTCTGTATATAGCGTCGCCCCGAGAAGCAGTGAGCGCCGTGCTAATCAAAGAAGAGGAGGGAAAGCATCACCCAATCTACTTTGTTAGCAGAGCACTCCGGAGGGCAGAGACCCGGTATACCGAGTTGGAGCAATTAGTTTTGGCGTTGGTACATGCTTCAAGGAGACTTAAACCTTACTTCTAGGGCCATTCCATAGTGGTCCTCACTAATTACCCGCTTAAACAAGTAATGTTCAAATCGGAGACATCAGGGAGAATGATGAAGTGGGCTATAGACCTGGGAGAATATGAAATCTGGTATGAGCCAAGAATGGCCATCAAGGGGCAGGCTCTAGCGGATTTCCTGGTAGAATCAGAAGCAAGGATATACGAGAAGCAGGAGATGGCCCCGACAGAGATAGTCCCGGCTTGGAAGCTGTACGTGGACGGATCAGCACATTCCGGATGCAGTGGAGCGGGAGTCCTATTGGTTAGCCTGGAAGGGAAGGAGTACCCCTATGCGGTCCAATTCACTTTCAAAACAACCAACAATAAGGCTGAGTACGAGGCTTTGATCGCGGGATTGAGGCTAGCAAAGGAAATGGAAATCAAGGTCCTTACGGCGCACAGTAACTCCCAGATTGTAGTGCAGCAAGTGAAAGGAGAATATGAAGCCCGGGAAAGGAGCCTACAAAAGTATCTGGAAATGGTGAAGCCTCTGGTGGCTGGGTTTGAATCCTTTAGCCTGATCCAGGTCCCCCGTGAAGAAAACAGTAAAGCAGATGCCCTGAGCAAGCTGTCTTCCTCGGAGCTAAAGCCTGAACCAAACCAAAAGCTATATATGGAGGTACTGGGAATGAGGAGTTACCAGGAGGTCGACCAGGTAATGCTGGTAAAGGAAGGAGAGTCATGGATCACCCTCATGCGGGCTTATTTGGAGGATGGAATTTCCCCAGAAGATAGGGCGCAGGCCAGGAAGCTGCGGGTAACGGCGCCCAAGTACGTGGTCCAATGGGAGGAGTTATACAAGAGGGGATACCTCCAACCCATACTAAAATGTGTAGAAAGGGCGGAAGGCCAACACCTTATCCGGGAAGTGCATAAGGGATCCAACGGGAGCCACCAGAGGGCCCGCACGGCCGACACTATTTAAAGATGCGGAGAAATATGTTCAGGAATGCCTCCCATGCCAAACTTTTGCCCCGCTGATCCATGTTCCCCGAGAAGAATTAGTAGGAATTACAGGAGCCTGGCCGTTCAGCAGATGGGGAATCGACTTGGTAGGGCCATTTCCCACCGCCCCGGTACTTGATCGGAGCCAGGTACTTGATCGTGGCAATTGACTACTTCAGCAAGTGGGTGGAGACCGAGCCACTCACCAACATACGCGGGCTGACTTGCATCAAGTTTTGTTGAAAAAACATTATCTGCCGATTTGGTATCCCAAAGACCATAGTTACAGACAATGGAGCACAGTTCGAAAATAATCCCTTCAAGGCGTGGTGCGTCAAGTATGGCATAGAGCAGAGATTAACCTCTGTCTATCACCCACAGGCGAATGGGCAGGTCGAGGTCACCAACCGCACCATCATTAATGGCCTGAAAACCCGCCTTGAAGGTGCCCGAGGGAACTGGATATGGGAGTTTCCCAGTGTCCTTTGGGCCCATAGAACCACAGAAAGCTCGGCTACGGGAGAATCCCTCTATTGCCTGGTATATGGGTCGGAGGCGGTAATACCCGCGGAGATTGGGATACCGAGCCCCCTGACCCAATTCCAGCGTCCGGGGAAAGAAGACACGGAGCGGTGCCTCGACTTGGACCTCTTGGAAGAAAAGCGGGAGAATGCTGCATTCCAGGAGGCAAAGGTTAAAGAGCGAGTAAAGAGGTATCACGACAGAAGGGTCCGGAAAGAGGTCTTCGTCCCGGGCGACTGGGTAATGAGGAGAAATGATAAGAGCCACCAAGTTTCAGAAGGGAAACTTGCACCCAACTGGGAAGGACCATAGAAGGTGAAGGAGGCTTACCCCGGAGGAAGCTATGTGCTGGAGGACAAACAAGGGAAGATTGTCCCCAAGAGGTGGAATGTGGCCAATCTAAGAAGGTTCTATGGGAAGTAGAGTACCACATTTAAATCTTAGCCATTGAGGCATGAATATGCCCCCTCCCGGAAGCATGAATATGCCCGGAGAGATAGCCCCGGCGTTTGGCCTCGCCCCGGCGTTTGGCCTCGCCCCGACGTTTGGCCTCGCCCCGGGCTTAGAGAGGAAGAATTGTAAAAGGGACCCATGGGTAGCTCCCATTCGGGTGCCCCGCTAGAAATGACCCGGAGCTTGAATGAAGCCCGGGGACTAGAGGATGTAATACTTGCAGGAAAGAATTATTGTGAACAATTACATAGTATTTTGCACAGTTTTCTTATCTATGCGCTACTATACCCACTTAGGGCCTGAACCGAAAGCACCCTCAGGGTTACCTGGGCGGAAACCCCCTCCGAAGAACTGAGAAGACAGGATATCTTCGGCGAAATGGGCATCCTCCTCGTTCAGCTCGGGGATAGGAACAACCACAGACCCTTCTGGAAGTGGTTCCGTCAGACGCATCTTTCTTACCCCGGCAGAAGTAACAAACTTGTATTTAGGAAATAAGTCAGCCGCCCCCTTTCCCTTTTCTTCTCGGCTGATGCGGGTGCCCTCGGCGGTCTTCACCCCCTTGGTGGTGACTCCAGAAGCGGCAATCTCTTGGACACGCCTTATCCGGCGCGCTACTTCTTCCGGGTCAATAGACACTGACATATCCTCATACCTCTCGTATGCTACATCCACTTCCACCCGGGCAGGGACTCGGCGAAGACTAGAAGGATAAGGCTCGGCCTCTCCCACGGCTATCTTATTGTGACACTCCACGGCGTCCAGATATGCCCCGTGGCGAGAGGCCCCCTCTCCAAACCTCCCCGGATTAGCCTCCATGCGTTCGATCGTCCTACGAACCCCGGCTGGAATGTCAGTAAGAGGAGACATCCCAACAAAGCCAACCTTCAGACCCAGAAGATGGTAAGATAGCCGGACAACCAATAGAGAATCCTGGAGGACCCTATTCCTATGGGTAAGGGATCGGTTCTCCTTCTCCAAATCGCAAAGAAGCCTATTCTGCGCGGAGCGGGTTTCCAGTTTCTTAAGCTTTTCCTGCGCCCGCTCGAGTTCACCCCACACCATGCCTAGCTCCTTGGCGGTGCGATGTTGAGAATCGTCATGAAGGGCCTATAGTTCAACAATGGTTTGGTGGGAATTTAGGGCTTCCCGCATATGATCGGAGGCCAGGTCAAAACAATGGTTTAGCGACCCAAATTTGTTCTCAACCACCTTGAGAAAAGACACCAACACCTGAATTGAGTCAAACTCCTGAAGGAACGAACACAACCCCGCATCGGCCATAGCCTGGTTAGCATGGTTGCCTCCAAACCTCTAGTGAGCCAGTTTCCTCTGAAGGAAAGAGCATTGGAGGCACGCAGCACGGGGGAGAGAGAAGTAGGTGCCAGGAGAACTACTAGGATGAGGAAAGATATAAGGCACAGGCCCCGGCAGGAGAAGTCCCCCTAAGTGGCGCTCAGACTACAAAAGAGAGTGATTTCATCAAAAAAAAGTAGAACTTTATATTAATCAAAATGGACACTAAGGCCAAGTTCTACATATACCTCCCAGGAAGGTAGAGTACAAAAAATAAAAATAAAAAAGATTGCAAAAGAAAAAAAAAAAAGCAGGCCAGGGTCTAGGGCTGTACTTTGTCTTCAGCAGCTTCCCTTTCTCCCGGGGTAGCATGGGCCCTTTGCCACCGTCTCTCCTGTTCAGCGACGTCCTCAGTAGACCATTCAGGACCACCATAAGCGGGAGCGTCCACCCTGGGGGGAGTTTAGAAAGTAAAGCATTTAGTGGAACAGGAATAAAAGAGCATTTAGCTAAATCTAGAACGTCCATATCTAGAGAAGGAGAATCCCCGGGGACGTCAAAAAATTTGAGACCCAGTGGACGCACCCCATGAGTAGGACCCCCGGGGTCCTACTCATGGGGTGCGTCCACTGGGTCTCAAATTTTTTGACGTCCCCGGGGTCCTACTCATGGGGTGCGTCCACTGGGTCTCAAATTTTTTGACGTCCCCGGGGATTCTCCTTCTCTAGATATGGACGTTCTAGATTTAGCTAAATGCTCTTTTATTCCTGTTCCACTAAATGCTTTACTTTCTAAACTCCCCCCGGGGGTCTCTGCCGGAATGATGGTGGAGACCCGGATAGCTCGTCAGAAGGCGGCCGCTTGAACCGAGAACTGGCCCCGCCGCTGTAATTGGGGTGATTAATAAAGGATCGTCGCCCGGGAGTAGGTAACGAGCCGAAAGGAGTAGCATTTGCTGTAGAGGCGGCCAGAGAAGAAGTCGACCCGGAGGGATTTTGTGGGCGAGACCGCTGTTGCAGGTGGGCCCTTTGCGGGATAAGGGTGGGGTTCTCGATAGAAGGTGGCCCAGGTTGTGGAGTCACTTGTTGTGAAGATGAGGGGTGCTGCCTCGGGTGAGGATTCCCTGCTTGGCCATCGACCCCGGAAGACGTCTCAACATGTGTCACGGCGTCCACGTACAAGGAAGGTTGAACTGAAACCAAACAAAGAAAAACAGAGTTAGAACATGGGATAACAAAATATAGCTATAAAAAATATGTATAAGGAATAAAGCCTTAACAGGCACCTCCATCTGGCCACACCGCGGATATGTGCGGGAGCGTGAAAAGGTCGCCAGGATAGATCCCGCGAGGCCAGAAATAACCCGCATCCATGTTTAGGGGGAAAGGCGGAGGAGGTTGTGGTCGCTGAGAGTGACGGTTGGGAGAGTGGAGAGGGGTTTCTTGTCCTCAGGGAGGAGAGAATCATTCCAGGCGGGCATAGGATACACCCGGGAGTCACACATGAAGAAACCTTTTGAAAGGTATCCCTTGGCAGATTTGGGCTTACCCGAGAGGAAATCTTTCATCCTGGAACGGATGGTAAAAGAAAAAACACCCGGGAAAGACGCGTGCGCCTTTCGCAAAGCATAGAAGGAGCGGAAAAGTAGGAGAGAATGAGGAATGGCACACCTGGTGCAATTGACCAGGAAGGCCATTATCAAAACAATCCCGTTGGGATGTAGCTGGGTCGGAGCTACTTTATAAAAAATTATTATTTCAAGAAAGAGGGGGAAAAGAGAGGCTAAGCCCGTATTGAAAATGGATCTGGGGGATACATGCGACCCCTCGTTCAGAGACCCCCGGGGGGAGTTTAGAAAGTAAAGCATTTAGTGGAACAGGAATAAAAGAGCATTTAGCTAAATCTAGAACGTTCATATCTAGAGAAGGAGAATCCCCGGGGACGTCAAAAAATTTGAGACCCAGTGGACGCACCCCATGAGTAGGACCCCGGGGAACGTCATCACCAAGCTCTTCGTCAAAAACCTCATTCGGATCCCCCCGGGGGTGACTAGAATGCCCGGTCGGGTGTGAACCCGTCTCATCCAAGGTCGACGCGCCCAGGATGTTTAGATCCCGAGGCGTGCTGAAAGCCTCGGAGTAAGTATCCGGGGAAGAATCTGGAGAGGGGATCAGATTGTCTGCGGCCTCAAACTGGACCTCAAACTGATTCTGGACCCCTTCGGTGTCCAAGGAAGAGGTGGAGGGAAGCGGGGAACTCATGATTAGAAGTAAAAGAGAGGGAAAAGGAGCAGGAGGTTACTAAATCAAAAAAGCCAAGCGTCTGGAAGATTTTTGGAGAGAGAAGCTTAGTGAAAGGGGGCTGGACTCTTATATAGGTAGAGGAATCCCAAACGCTACCTAAAAATAAGGAAAAGCAAATGTGGGTGCGATAAACGAGGTACTGATCAATGCGGAATAGGGAAAGGCGGCGTCAGAAATTGAATCTAGCATGAAATGGTCCCACATACATAAAAAAAGAAATATAATAATGAATAGATATATATACGAAAGAGGAGAAGTTTATGAGACCAGTCCCCCGCATTGCAGAAACCCGGGTGACCGGTCTGGGGGGAGAATGGCCCAAGGCCCAGGACTAAAGTAGGCAGTACCTTTCCAGGAGTAATGCACGTCCGGACAAAGAGAGGTGGTCCTAACCCTTATCCGAAGAAGACAATCTCAGCTATAAATACTAATCTCAAACAGTGAATCAGATATGTGATTTATATCACTCTACATTATATTGAGAGCATTTTCGTACGTTTTTCCCTCATCGCTATCCCCATCTTATCATCACACCAGAGATTCTTCCCCGGGAAGCCTCCCGATGATTGTTTTGCAGGACCATTGTGGACATACTTGGAAGGAAGCCAGGATAGCGTTGACACCCGGGGACCCGGCGGATTTTGGTAGCATCAAGCAGAACCACAGGTCAGGACCATGATTCAACTCAGCTACAAAGGATGGATATTGGTTGGAAATTTTTAATCTTAGCATTATTTTGGTCTGGTTGGTGTGAGAGGAAGGCAATTCTGGGTATGAATCGTCAAATAACTAAGAAGGGGTGGTTCGGAGACCTGCAGAATGATGTTAATCAAAGGAAGATGTGTGCTACTGTTTCAGCACTATTTGAAGGCCATATAAATATAAGAAAAAGGTATGGATTCATTTTCGTTTTCTACTGGTTCAAGCTTGGTGCTGCAAGGAAAGGTTGTCAAGGTGTCCACGTGGAAATGGAAGTGAAAAGGGATTTCAAGTTTCTTGATGAAACTTTGGTCAACATGGGGACTCGAATTGAGGTCAAGAAGAAGTTAGGTGGGGCTTTACTTGGGATGATATTAAATGATGCAGATTGGTACATGCTAGTAATCTGGATACATGTTGGTTCATGTTCCAACGTGGTGCCAAGTTACATCAAACGAGAGTTGAAGCAGAGAATGGTTATATTAAGATGTTGGTTCAGAAAGCTTCCAAAATCTTGGGAGGAAACTGTAAGCACATTCGAAGGAGGAGGTGAACAAGGTTTTCCTTGCCATGTATGTTATGCATTTTTGTAGTCTGCAAATTTAGGTGAGAGGTCTAATCTGCTCGAGGAAGAAACGTCTTGGGAACCTGCATTTATACACAGTTTATGGCTTTCCGAGCTTGAGGACAAGCTCCTTCTTAAGGAGGAGGAGTGTTATGAACCGGAATTAACCCACGGGCAATTCGGTCATTTGATCTTACCCTTTGATGAAGCTGTTAGGAAACTTCCCTTTAACCTATTGGTAGATAGTATAAATCAAGGCTGTGAGTGCCAGAGTAGGTCACCAATGTGGTCAATGATGATATGTACTTTTTAATTTAATTTAATTTCTATTTTTTCATAGATTTATACAGAAAATGCCTCAAAGATTACTCTTTTACTTTTGATTGTTGTTCGGATCATAACATATTTTTGGGTTGTGATTTTTTCCACATGTCCAATATTCGATTTTTTTCCCCAGAAAGGGTTAGGCTCTTTAGTCTTTAATAATTAATATGGTCAAATATAAAAAAAAAAATTATAATGTCATAGATCAATTTATTTTAAGAGATTCAACCACATTAATACAAAAATAATTTATTTTAAGAGATTCAACCATATTTTCCAGTTTAAATCGGTTCATCTTAATTATCAAGTGATTTTGATTAGTCTAAACGTATAGGTGAATAAAATTAAGTGATTTTAATTACTTTCATCATCATCATAATGATAACGTGTATGTTTAGACTATTTCTTTATTTATTAGACAAATAAATAAATGAAAGGAAAAGTCTTGGAAGAGACCGTCTCTATATAGAGACCGGATTAAATTGTAAATAGTTATATAAGTCAAAAACACGGAGGGACCAATTTGCAATTTCAGAAATTTTTTAAAAATCACGCGCTACAGTGTCAAGCTGTGCTACAGTGCCGAGTTGCTACAGTAAAACATAAAACATGGACAGTTTAACTTAAAACATGAACATTTTGACTTAAAACATGAACATGAACATTTTAACTTGAAACATAAAACATAAATATTTTAAATTAAAACATAAAACATGGACGTTTTAACGTGAAACATGAACACTTTAACTTGAAATATAATACATGAACATTTTAACTTGAAACATAAAACATAAATATTTTAACTTAAAACATAAAACATGGACGTTTTAACGTGAAACATGAACATTTTAACTTGAAACATGAAGATTTTAAATTGAAATATAAAATATAAACATTTTAAATTAAAACATAAAATATGGACGTTTTAACATAAAACATGGACGTTTTAACATAAAACATGGACGTTTTAATGTGAAACATGAACACTTTAGCTTGAAACATAAACACTTTAACTTGAAACATAAAACATGGACATTTTAACTTGAAACATTGAAGTACACTGTAGCAAACACTGTAGCGCACTGTAGAAAAATACTGTACACGCGCGGAAACACTGTAGCGCGTGATTTTTTTTAATTTTTAAAAATTGCAAATTGGTCCCTCCTTGATTTTCTTGATTGCACTATTTATAATTTAGTCCGGTCTCTATATAGAGACAGTCTCCTCAGAGACCAACTCTAAATGAAATAGTTTATAGTAAATATTGGAAGTTGACCAAATCCGGTTTGTAACATTAAACACCGGCAATTTTGATCTGTTACGAGCTCGAAATAGTTTTAGAATGTGACCTGTAATTCGGAATTGAATGTCGGGAATAAGTTCAACTTTTTCCATGGGCATATGTCGTAATTGTTCCAGAACGGGATAAGGACTCGAAACAGAGGTGTTGTACTCTAAAATTGTTTTCGAGTTCAAAATATATTGGCATGCGCTATATATAAAGGGCCCCTATATAAATAGCTTCTTGATCTCGATCTTATCTACTGGGTTACGATTGTAATTTTTTACGTCGATCTATTGGGTGTGATATGATAAAACATCAATTTGCTAGGAACAAGTATTTTTAGATCTCAGCAAGATTAGGGAAATTAGTCTCAATTTCAATGGGGATGCAAGTTTTCATTTTGATTCTTGTTGCATACAGTATATTTATTTTATTTTGATTTGGTCAATATAGAATCCTTTTTTCGGCTAATATTGTAAATTTGCAAATTAAGGACACTAGACTTATTTTACTGGAGAATTGGCCGGAATTCGTTCTATTCTTATTTCGTCGGCCAATTTAGCCGATATTTCATTACCACTTCCCAAAAAAGTTACGAATTCATAACCTTTTGAACAGTGGATTCTGAATGAGTAGGAGCTATTGAATTGATAAAAATTCTAAGTCTCCAGCTAGCTTCGGGATCAAGGCCTTCATGATCACTAGAGATGTCACTATAGCATGACGGAAAAGTACACGGTGAAATCGGCGTACCATCTGCTAGTGGAGTTAGGTGATTCCTCTATGTGTTACCACTACCAGCTCCCGACTATGGCCATAGAGAAGTCTTTTTGGAAGAAGTTCTGGGCGCTGCGAGTTCCCTAGTGGGGAAAACACTTTGGCTGGAGGTTTTGCACAAATTCGATGCCTACATTTGGTGAACCTTCGACAAAAAATAGTAGAAGTCCCACTTACATGCCCTTTATGTTAGACGGAGAGGGATCAGCGGGGCACTTATTCTTCGAGTGTGATTTCTGTAACATTTCCTAATCTCGTTTCTGTCTATTTTTAGACTTAGATAGAGTCAAGTTATTGTTCCCACTTTGTAGGAAAGATTTACTCTTTTTCTGTTTCACACTTTCAGCACGTAATAGACGTTGCCTTAGTTGGTTCGAAATTATCGGACGAGTTGATTGTAAAATCTGTGTATATATGGAATGAAAGAAAGCAGAAAAGGCAGAACGATTGTCTGCACCAAATCTTGAGTTTTCTTTTCTGTTGAAAACTAACATCTGGTATCAGAGCGCACTTACGATCTAGAGACCATGTCCAACAGCAACGGCGGCCTCTCCAACTCTCCAACGCGACAGGCACGACCACGGAGCCGAGGACGGAGTGTCAACCGCAGGAACGGCAACGAGGTCGTCATTCGTGAACGCATTGTGCAGAAATTCCTCCGAGAGGTCCCGAGCCAGTATGCACAGATCGCTTGCTCGATCGAGACGCTGCTCGATCTGAATGAGATGTCCGTTGAAGAGCTGATCGAGCGTCTTCGATTAGCCTCTGAGCGATGCGGAAACAACGCCACAGGTGGCGCGAGCGGGCAGGTGCTACTCACGGAGCAGGAGTGGATTGCTCGAGGGAAGCAGCGAGAACAAGGGTCTGGATCTGGTCCCGGAACAAAGGGCAAGTATCTCCGAAGGGGAAAGAAACCAAGCCCCGCTCGGGAAGGCAGCCAGCGCGCTTCCAGCAGCAACCGCGACATGACGGGGATCAAGTGCTATAATTGTAATAATTTCGCGGGGCATATCTCGAGGGATTGTCCCGAACCGCGGCGCGCACGCAAGGAACGCGCTAATCTTGTGCAGGATGAAGAAGAGGAGACGACGCTACTGGTCGCGAAACTTCACTCTCTCACGTTCGGAGCTGTGGTGGATGACACCGAGGAACACGTATTGCTCAACGAGACGAACTCCCAGGCCAAGGCAACGAGGCAGCCAGGCCAGTGCAACACGACCTGGTTCTTGGACTCAGGAGCCAGCGCGCATATGTGTGGAAGACGGGAGATCTTCTCCGAGCTAGACACCAACGTAAAGGGTTCAGTCAAGCTTGGAGACGACACCTCTGTAAAGGTTGAAGGGCTCGGGAAGATTCTGTTCTCGTGCCGAAATGGTGAGCATTTACTTCTGAGGTCTATTACATACCGCGACTTCATAGCAGTATCATCTCTCTCGGCCAACTTGACGAAACCGGATACGACACTCACATCCGGGACGGTTGGCTCCAGCTTCGTGATCAAAATGGGCGCTTGATCGCACGAGTGCCCAGGAGCCGCGGGCGCCTCTACACGATACGTCTCAATCCAGCGCGGCCTGTCTGTTTAGCTGTGCACGGGACCGAGAGCGGCTGGCGTTGGCACGCTCGTTACGGGCACTTGCATTTCGAGGCCCTCCGCCGTCTCGAGAGAGAAGGAATGGTGTACGGACTTCCAGAGATTGGGGATGCTGATCGACTGTGCGACGCTTGCTTAGTTGGGAAACAGAAACGCGCCTCTTTTCCGCGCCAAGCCTGGAACCGCGCACAGGAGCGTCTCGGTCTCGTCCATGCCGATTTGTGTGGACCGATTGATCCCCCGGCTCCTGGAGGTAAACGCTATTTCTTGCTTCTAGTGGATGATTTCAGTCGGTACATGTGGGTTTATTTACTAGCCACCAAAGACCAAGCAGCCGAGACCATCAAGAAGTTTGTGCTAGCAGCTGAACTTCAAAGCGGCTGCAAATTAAAGACGATGCGCACTGACAATGGCGGGGAATTCACCTCTCAACAGCTTGGAGAGTACTTTGCCGAACGAGGTGTGCAACGGCAGCTGACGGCACCTTACACACCGCAACAAAATGGAGTGGTTGAACGCCGCAACCAAACCGTTGTTGGGACAGCGCGGTGTTTGTTGAAAGCAAAGGGAATGCCGGTCAGATTTTGGGGGGAAGCCGTGACGACCGCAGTTTATCTACTGAACCGAGGGACGACGAAGAGCGTGATTGGCAAGACCCCATATGAAGCTTGGCACGGGAGTAGGCCAAGTGTGCAACATCTCAAAGTGTTTGGGTGCGTAGCTCACGTTAAAACTGTACATCCAAGTTTGAATAAGTTGGAGGACAGAAGCACGCAAATGGTCATGCTCGGGTACGAACCGGGTACTGCAGCATACCGCGTCTACGACCCAATCGCGGACCGAGTGAAGGTGTCACGCGATGTGGTGTTTGATGAAGACGCCGCGTGGGACTGGAGCGATGGCGCAACACCGCATGAGGAGAGACACGGCCAATCAGTTGAGACGTTCACAATCGAGCGTACTGTTTTTCCGGCTGCAGGTTTCAGTTCGGTTGGGTCTCTGCCAGAAACTGCAACCGCGACGCGAGGACAAACCGTGGAGTTTGCGACTCCACCAACGGGCGCGACAGAACCATCTCCGGGAGAGGAGGCACCTCGGCGGTACCGGACACTTGATAGCTTGCTCGAGCAAACCGCACCTGTCGAAGAAGGAGGAGACGGGGTGTGTTTACTCGTTACTGATGAACCTGCAAACCTAGCCGAAGCGGAACAAGACGATGAATGGAAAATGGCCATGAGGGAGGAATTGGCCAGCATCGAGGAAAACCAAACGTGGGAGCTCATGGATTTGCCGCCGGGACACCGAGCTATTGGCCTAAAATGGGTGTTCAAACTGAAAAAGGACGCGAGCGGAGAGCTAGTGAAACGGAAGGCACGCTTGGTGGCTAAAGGGTACGTGCAGCGTCAGGGGGTGGATTTTGAAGAAGTGTTTGCTCCTGTCGCACGCATGGAGACTGTACGCGTGCTGCTCGCACTTGCGGCGCATCATGGATGGCCAGTTCATCATATGGACGTGAAAACCGCGTTTCTAAATGGTGACTTAGTCGAGGAGGTTTATGTTACACAACCACCAGGTCATGTGGTTCACGGGAAGGAGAAGCAGGTGTTGCGGCTGAGGAAGGCTCTGTACGGATTGCGTCAGGCGCCAAGGGCGTGGAACGCAAAGCTCGACTCGAGTCTCCGAAACCTTGGTTTCTCGAGGAGCGAAACAGAGCACGCAGTCTATCGGCGCGGCAACGACGAAGACCAGCTTTTGGTTGGAATCTATGTTGATGACTTAATAATTACAGGTTCATCCACCAAGGAGTTTATGAAGTTCAAGAAGGAGATGACCGAACTTTTCAAAATGAGTGATCTTGGTGGATTGAGCTACTACTTGGGAATACAGGTTCAGCAACGAGACGGGCGAATCATCATAAATCAAGCTGCCTACGCCAAGAAGCTGGTGCAAAAGGCGGGGATGGAGGGCTGCAACCCCTGTGCTGCACCAATGGAGGCACGGCTCAAGCTGAGCAAGACCGGTGATGGAAGTCCGGTGGATGCCACTCTTTACCGCAGCATCGTAGGCAGCTTAAGGTACTTGGTACACACGAGGCCCGATATCGCATTTGCCGTCGGCTATGTAAGCAGGTTCATGGAGAACCCCACAACGGTGCACTACATGGCGGTGAAGCATTTGTTGAGGTATGTGTCGGGAACTCTGAATTTTGGTGTATCGTTTGAAAAAGGAGACGGAGCTTTGGAGTTGACAGGCTATAGCGACGCTGATTTGGCCGGAGATGTTGACGATAGGAAGAGCACGACCGGGCTGATTTACTTCCTTGGAAAGGCTCCGGTGAGTTGGCAATCACAGAAACAGCGTGTAGTGGCAATTTCATCGTGCGAATTGGAATATATTGCTGCTGCTACTGCTGCTTGCCAAGGTATCTGGTTGAGCAGGTTACTTGGAGAGTTCCAGAATGAGCCACCACAAGTACCATTATTGTTGGTGGATAATAAGTCTGCCATTTCTCTCACCAGAAATCCTGTGTTCCATGATCGAAGCAAACACATCGACATTCGGTATCATCTGATCCGAGACTACGTGGAACAAGGAGAGCTGGAGATCGACTACATCAACACCGAAAGACAGCTTGCTGACATGCTAACAAAACCACTCGGGAGAGTGCATTTTCAAGAGTTGAGGAGCAGGATTGGTGTTGTTGATTTACAGTAGACAACAACAAGATTAAGGGGGTGATTTGTAACATTTCCTAATCTGGTTTATGTCTATTTTTAGACTTAGATAGAGTCAAGTTATTGTTCCCACTTTGTAGGAAAGATTTACTCTTTTTCTGTTTCACACTTTCAGCACGTAATAGACGTTGCCTTAGTTGGTTCGAAATTATCGGACGAGTTGATTGTAAAAGCTGTGTATATATGGAATGAAAGAAAGCAGAAAAGGCAGAACGATTGTCTGCACCAAATCTTGAGTTTTCTTTTCTGTTGAAAACTAACAATTTCATGAGGAAGATGTGACGGGGATGGTTTTGATGATCTGTGATGCAATATGGTTCCAATGGAATCAAAGCTCTTCGAGGAAAAGCGAATGGATGAAGTTCTATGATGAAGGTCAATCTCCGAAGATTTCAGGATGCAAATAACTAGCCAAAGCGCTCCTCCGAAGCGCTTCATTTTCAATCGGATCTCAGGCCGCCGGAATCTGGCAGTAAAGTCTTTTTTGATGTTGGAATCTGGAGCTGTTCAGTTACGTCGAGAGGGGTAGTTCTCAATGAAACATGCAGATTTTTCAAGGGTTTAACAGAGCGAATATCATGCGCTACAGATGCAACGAATGCAAAAGGTTTTGTCCTAGAGAAGGCTATTATTTGACGTGCATGATAGTTATCCCGCGAATCCAGTTTTCGTGGGAGATTCCTTGGCTATTGTTTGCATGGGCCGACAAGAACATGAGGTCTCACATGTGTGCATGGAGGTGGTGATGAGTATTAGAGCATTGCTTCAGAAAAATAACTATAGCATGCGGTTTTGATTCCGAAAAATAACAATATATTGGCTCATTCATTAGCTAGTTATGCAAGAACTTGTAACCCGACTATGGAGGAGTGGAATGTGCCACAATTTTTTTTATCAGACGATACTAGACGTTTTCTAGTAATTTGAAATGATATAATAAAATACCTCTTCAAAAATAATTGATGAAAACAATATTGAGAATTAATGTTGGTTTTTCCTTTTCAAAAAAAATGTTGGTTTTTCAATCATGTTGTAGAGAATTGGTTACGGGAACTCTTTGGACTTGCTCAAATAAAAAATAAAATCAAGGGAGTATTGCATATAATATTTCATATTAATGCATTATTTAGAAATTTTAAACTGTATTATTCAAATTTAATGTTCCGATTTTCATGAACAAATGGTGTTAGTTTGTGATAAAAGTGGTGATGTGAATAAAGCAGAGGAAGGCAGTAAGGTTCTGTTCTCTAGAGATTATTTGAATATTTTTTAGTTCAGATAAACTTTTTTTAGTTCAGATAAACTTTTTTTAGTTCAGATAAATGTTTTTTAGTTCAGATGAGTTCAGATAAACTTTTTTTAGTTCAGATAAACTTTTTTTAGTTCAGATAAATGTTTTTTAGTTCAGATGAGTTCAGATAATCTTTTTTCAGTTCAGATGAGTTCAGTTCAGTAAACTTTTTTAGTTTTCAGATAAGTTAAGTTCAGTAAACTTATTTGTAATTTAGTTTAGTTCAGTTTAAATCAGTTCAATCTTTTGATCTTAATTGTTCATATCAGTTTAGTTCAATTCCATTCAGTTTAGTTCAGTTTCAATATGATTTGATGAAATTTAGATTAATTTAGTCATACCGATTCTTTTTTTTCAATACATTAATTTCACTTCAGTTCAGTTCAGTTCAGTTTAGCTCAACAACAATATAATTTGGTGCAATTAATTAAGGTTAATTTATTCATACCGTTTATTTTCAACACACTTATTAATTTTCAATTCAGTTCAGTTCAGTTATCTATATGCTTCAGCTCAACTCAAATCAATATGTTTAGCTAGCAAACATGATCATATTTTTTAATATTAAGGCCTAGTGTGCCAGAACTTTTATATATCAGTTCAATTCAATTCAATTCAATTCAGTTCAGTTCAATAAATTGAAGTGAAATGTAATTTGATGAAATTCAGGTTAATTCACTCATGTTGATTCTTTTGTTTGGTACATTAATTTTCACTTCAGTTCAATTCAATCCAGTTCAGTTCAGTTGAACAAGAAATAAATTTTATCAAACTCTAAGTTATACTCAAATTATTAAATTTCAAATATTTTGAAAATGTCATATTTATTTCATTTCAGTTCAGTTGATCTATATATTCCAGTTCAACTTTGTTCTACTCCCTCTGGACCACTTGGATCTGCAGAGGGAGAAGTTAGATGTTTTTTTTTCGGAGCATTATTTTAGTGCTTCTCTCTCCTCCACACAGGGCCAATGACGGCTTTAGCCTTACAATTAGTTTGGCAGAATGGAGGTAACGTTTCCCTCCAAAACCAAAACCCACTTGATTAATTTGGCGGGCCATGAATTTCCCAAGCAATAAATAAATAAAAAATAGCTTGAATATGATACAGTGGTCCAAATTTAACACTATTTGTAACTGAACAGTGGCGAAAAAAGAAGAGGAAAAATTTGAAGCAGAAGGGTAGTTTAGATATTTAACATGTCAAAATATGCTAAAAGAGGAAAGTTTTGAAAGAGTGCAGATTCAGCTGGGACTGACTAAAAAGGAAAGAGTGCAGATATAGCTGGTACGGAGGGAGTACATATTTTCATATTAAGATTAATAAATTTCAAATATATTGAAATTGATCATTTTTTTTTAAATTCAATTCAGTTCAGTTTATCTACATCACTGCAACTCAGTTCAATATATTTTAATATTAAATGTATTATGTTATATTTAGATTAATGAATTTCAAATATATTGGAAATGATCATATATTTTTAAGTTAGTTTCAATTTAGTTCAATTCAATTTATCTATATATTTCAATTCAGCTCAGTTTTTAAGTTCAAATAAGTTCAGCTAAATTTTTTAAGTACAAATGAGTTCAGTTCAGATGAGTTCAGATAAATTTTTTTAAGTTCAGATTAGTTCAGATAAAGTTTTTTAAGTTCAGATAAACTTTTTTTAGTTCAGATAAACTTTTTTAAGTTCAGATGAGTTCAGATAAAGTTTTTTAAGTTCAGATAAACTTTTTTTAGTTCAGATGAGTTCAGATAAAGTTTTTTAAGTTCAGATAAACTTTTTTTAGTTCAGATAAAGTTTTTTAAGTTCAGATGAGTTCAGATAAGTTCAAATACCGTGAAGAGAACAGGACCTAAGTATATACGAGTGTAAAATGTGAAAATATAAACTGTCAGGAGGACTGAGCAGGCTTTCAACGGTAAACAACACAAGAAACATTTTCAGAATTAGCATTTTCCATGGCTCCCTTATGAGAAGCACAGTGCAAATTATTGAGCAGTTAATATTTTTGCTACTATTAACAAGAATGATCGAGGCATATTATATGGATTTAAATAAAAGCGAAGAAAAACACACTGTAAATGAAATGGCAGAAGAGACAGGCAACACCATGATCATCAGCCTCTTCACAGTTGCCTGCTGGGAACTGGAAAACCTAGCTGGCTATGTTAAAAGAGATGTCCATCGCCGACCTATTTTCATAGGTCTAGCCCAGCCACACACACTAGACTATATATACTACTCACTCCTCACTTTATAGCTAGGGACCCCTCGTGATGGATATCAAAACATTCATTCTCGAGGCGAATTTTTTTATATATATGATGAACAAGAGAATAGTATGTGACATAATTCAAATTTGGAAAATACTACTTCATATCTTACACTTTTATTAAATTATTTTATTTGCTGTTTTGTTGATTATTGATTCACCCTATTCTTACTTCTGGGTCATTTTCATCCAAGAATTAGTATTTTATAAGTTCTTTTACATTTAGCCATTTATATACAAATCCACATTTCTCTAAATACAGATTTCATAAGTATAGATTTACTAAAATAACCCTTATGGAATAATATTTTTTTGACAATTAAATTAATTATTTAGGTAATTCCCTATTTACATGATTCTAGTTCTGGTAAATTCATACTCATGTGATCTGCATTTAAAGATAACTATAGATCTTTAGGTTGTGAATTTAATCATACATACCTCTATGACATTTGTTAAACTTAGACCCTAGAACTTATTTCTTGATGAACTGAACTGAAGTGAAGTAAAAATTGATGTATTGAAAAATAGAATCAGCATGACTAAACTAACCTGAATTTCATCAAATTACATTTTCACTGAACTGAATTGAACTACAGATAAGCTCTTGCAAACATGGCCTTAGCCTCCTTTATTAATTCTGTCCGATTATTTATATCAAATCCACCTAAAAATGGCATGTCATCTAAATCCACCTAAGATATATGTTTAAAAAAGGGTTGCTCCATGCAGGTCCGTATTTTTACCATAATACCCCTAATATTGTAGAGGCAAAATATGGGCTTGAAATCATAGGGTTCCATCATGGGGCATTATGGTAAAAATACGGACCTGCAAGAGAAAAATGGACCTGCATAGAGAAATTGCTTTAAAATAGTAGTATAAAATGCAGTTGTGAAGCTTGAGTGAGTGAGACTTTCCTAAAACGAATCTCATTTAAAATTCAGATAATTGAACACCAAATCTACCTAGAAAGTAGAAACTGCAACCAATCAATATCTTAGGATAGGTTATTATTCAAATTATGAAGCTAGCAAAAATGAAGCTGTGCTAGCAACACTTGTTTTCCCACTTATAATAATAATATGACAGATTGAAAACGAGATAGTAGTAGTAATAATAATGTGATGTGCATAATAAGCACAATTTCACTGTAGAAATTAATTGAGGATTAATAGTATTGTCGCATCCGTACGAACTATAGAATCAATTTCCACCACTTAAGTCTGCAAATTAATTCCGTGGTGGGAACTGGGAAGCACCACTAAATTCATTATTGGTGACAACCTCTGCAGATTACCACTATTCCTTCCTCCTCTCTCACTCCCCTAATTCTCTCTCTGCATTTTCTTCACCGACAGCTGGCATCTTCCATGGCAGCTGAGCCGAGCTCTGTGTTTCGCCATTTTTATCCAGCATTCAAAGCTTGATCAAGCATGGCGCATAATTTATCTGCTTCTGCTGCATGCTTTGTTTTGTCAATAAAGATGGTGGTGGTTTTAGAGCCCCGTGTTCGGGAGTACAATGATTAGCTGAGTGGAAATGATGCATGGAATCTTTAATCACAATCTCAAAAGTCTTGTTTAAGCCGCGCGCTTCATTGACAGGTCCTTATCACAGCAGGTTCCATTACGCTAAAACAACCTCGACTTTTTGATTTTTTCTCTCAACAATCTAAACAAAGATTTTCCCGTATCGCTATCACTTTATTCATCGTCCTCACCAAATCAAACCCCAACTATATATGCCCAAACAGTGTACCATACTAATGTCTTCTTTCCTCTCTCTTCTTCTTCTTCTTCTTTCTAGAACTTCTTAGGGCCCATAGAGATGAGCGACAGTAAAGGAGATTCTTCCAAGCAACACGATCACGACCCGGATGATCCTCATCTTCAAGACCCGAAAACCCAGCAGCAGCAGCAGCAATCTCAGCCCTTCATTTCTTCCCCGTTGTATATTCGGACAACCTTTGCAGCTGCTAACACCAAGAGGCCGAGGTATACAGCTACGGAATGGAAGCTCTCCCCCTCCACCTCCATCGCCGCCGCCGCCGCCGCCGCCACCTCCCAACCAGCTCGAGTGGTTACAGACCAACCGCCTCCGACCAACGCTGCTACCACCGCCGCAGCAGCTGGTTCATCTTCGGATACGGATTCCTCGCCGTCTCACTCTCCCCGGCCGTCGCACTCCGCCGCGTCAACCCAGGAGACCACCCCGAACCCCGAACTCGGCCACCAGCTGCGGAAGGGCAAGTACGTGAGCCCGGTGTGGAAGCCCAACGAGATGCTGTGGCTGGCCAGGGCCTGGAGGATTCAGTACCAAGGAGGAGGATCCGGTTCTGGCGGGTCAGAATCCGATCCGGCAGTCACGCCGGCGCCGGTCAGAGGCAAAACCCGAGCCGATAAGGACAGGGAGGTTGCCGAGTATCTGAACCGGCACGGGGTCAACCGCGATGCCAAAACCGCCGGAACAAAGTGGGACAACATGCTAGGGGAGTTCAGAAAGGTGTACGAGTGGGAGAGAGGCGGAGAGAGAGACCAAGTCGGCAAGAGCTATTTCAGGCTCTCACCTTACGAGAGAAAGATCCACAGATTGCCTGCTTCTTTCGACGAGGAAGTTTTCGAAGAGCTCTCTCAGTTCATGAGCTCCAGAATCAGAACTCCTCAGAGCCGAAGTGTAACCATCGCCGCCGCCGGAGAAGATGTCCGGCCAGTTATTCAGACTCCCAGGCCACTGCAACACCTACTCCACTACCGCGAAGACGAAAGCATAAACCCCTCCGGTAAGCTCATAAACCCTAAATTGCCCATGCTTAATTAGTTAGAACAGCGCATTATCTTAAAATTGTTTAATGAATGTGGATTCTAGGGAGGGGGAAACAGTTAGTGATCGCAAGCGGCGGCGGTTCTTCAGGCGGAGGAGGAGGGGTTTTAGGGTTTGACGCATCATCGGAATCGACGCTGTTCCCACGTGAAGTTCGGAGAATCGGGAGAATGAGAATGACGTGGGAGGAATCAGTGAGCCTGTGGGGAGAAGAAGGAGAGCATCAGAGAGGGCGGGTTCGTGTTCAGAGCTCGAGCTTCTTAAATGCAGATGAACTGGCATTCTTGGATTCTTCAATGGTAGCTTGTACATTAGAAGCATTTGAAGATGGACCTCTCAAAGGCCTGTCTGTTGATAGATTCCTCCCTGGACAGCAAGTCAAAGTCTTTGGCAGAAGAAAATCCTTCTCTGCTTCAATTCCTGCTATTTCAGGTATGCATTATTAATATTTTTTATTATAATATTTTCTACTTCACATGGTCAAACCTTGTTATTAGTCCTTGATTCATTTGATTTTTCCCAGGTTCCATAGACAGACCCCAGCTTCCTGCTGCTGCTGAACCATCCTCCTCTTTTAGATGTTAGTCTTTTCTCCAAATTTCTCTTTCAGATGTTATAGTCTTTTGTTACTTTAATTTTGTACATGTGTGTTTTATTTGTTGCTTGAATTGATCATTAATTTGATGATTGTTCATATCATTGTCCAAACGGTGTTGATACATTTTGGTCAGGTCATGTGAATTTATGTTTATCTATTTATGTCACACTTGTTTAGGGCACAATAAAAAAAATCATCTAAATGAAAAAGAAGTGAAATAAATTGACTTGATGGGGCAAAAAAAAGGGACTATTAGTGTTAGATTTATGCCAAAAATAGAAAATGCCATAATAAATGTATATCCAAAATAGGCAAATACTATATGTGTCCTAAATAAAATCAAAAGGAGTACAATTACATCTCCCTATACATATATTCAAGGGGTACAGGGGGTACAATGTGTCATATTCAAGGAGTATATATAGTACGTATATATGTGTATTTGTCTAGAAAATAGAAAGAGAAGATTGAAAAGTACTAAAGTTTTTGAACTGAAAATATTAAATTCTTGCCAAAATTGGAATGTGCAACATATTAATATTGCAATGCAATTTTAACGAGTACTCAATAAACTTGATGCAACCATTTTGTTGTTTCAGCAACACCTACATGGGAGTTTCAGGACCCAACCGATTACTACGTCGGATGCCTCCGAGTCCCACCGCCGACATTGCCGAGCCTATTCGAGCTCTCATGGCACTTGCAAGAGCCGCCGCCGGAGGATTTCCGGTTCCCGCTCAGAAAAGACGTCTACAAAGACCTCCCCCAAGGAAAGGAGCTCTTCTTCTGCAGCTCCACCGGCCTAGACTGCAGAGGCGTCATGTACGACATCATCAGCCCCATCATGCGGCAGAACCCTAGCCTTAGCAGCGCCACCGCCACCGGTCGGGACTCCTTCATCGGCCTCTGGGACGACTGCATTAACCGGATCGTCTCCAGGTTCTGCTGCGTGGAGATGGTCTTCGTACGGAAAAGCTCCTCTCCCATGTCGGAGACGGTTCAGGACGAGTGGCCTAACGTTTGTGCATTTCTACGTAATTTCTGCCTGTGGAGAGGCGAAGAGATCCATCAGCTCAGAGAAGATCACGCCGATGACGATGAAGATCCTTCGTCTTCAATAGTGGAGAAGCTTCTGTGGACCTACGCCGACCTTCCGTACGTTTTAGGGTATTACGCTGTGGGCTACAACGTTACATTCTGCGCCATTTCCAGATCCCAGGATAGGATCATCCGGACAGATCTCTACACCGTGGATCTCTCGAATCCGACGGAGAGGCTAAAAGCCCTAGTTCCTTGCTGGCGGATCGCCGGATTGCTAGCACTCCTAGCCGACCGCTGCCTGAAATTGAACGGAACGCATTACAGTGACTTCGAAAGGATCGACCTCGGCGCCGGGAACATCCTCGAAATGACTCCACACACCATGCTGAGATTCTTCTCCGGCAAACGGAAATGGGCGGCGGTTAAGGAAATCTACGACTTTCTCGACCAGCGGATCCCGCACGCGGAGTTCATCGTCCGGTCGTCGGTGAAAGAGCTTGGGATCTTGTTCAAGCCGAGAGGATGCAGAATAAAGCCGGCGAACTGTGATCAGCTGATCGAAGCGCTGAAGCAGGTGACGAAGGCATTAGTCGCGCTGCACGATCTTTCCTTCATGCACAGAGACCTGGGATGGGAGAAAGTGCTGAAGAGGAACGACGGGGAGAACGAGTGGGTGGTCACCGGGTTCGACGAGGCGGTGGGTGCGCCGCAGATATACCCTCACGGCGGCGCTGCGGCAGCGAGTGGGAGGAACGCGCCGGAGATGGGGCGGGGACTGCACGGGGTGAAGGTGGACGTGTGGGGAGTAGGGCAGCTGATAAAGAGCAGCGGTATGGGGGGCGTGCCGAAGCTGCTGAGAGAGCTGCAGAATAGGTGCCTGGACCATAGCCCGGAGCAGAGGCCGACGGCGGCGGACTGCTATCGCCACCTGTTGCAGCTGCAGTCGTCGCTATCATCAGCCGCCTCCGGGGGCTATTGAATTCAATGCGAATATTTTGAGGGTTTCTTTCTAGGTGTTTGGCTCTGCGCGCTCTATCAACTTTAGAGTTCAATCAACCTTTTTGACTGTTACTGGGCCCACCTTTGCTTCACGCTTACTTTTCTGCTACTGTCATTTCATTTTTGGCCCGCAACATTAATTTTACTCAACACCTCTACATTCAATTCAGCAAAATTCAATTTATTTCTTCCAAATTTCTTTGCTGCTTTATTTTATGTTGGTCAATATTAGGGATCGACGTACGTATAAATAGTGCAATTTCTATCTTAAATAAACTAGTTAATTTTCCATCTTGAAAGTTAATTTTCATATTCTACGTTTTTTTTTACATTTTTAAAATTTTAAACATACTTTATATATGTGTTAATTTAGAATGCTAAATTATAAATTTTAGTTTGCTAATTCATAAGTTTAGAAAAGGCAACTTAGCCTAATATTATAATTCACTAATAATAGCAAATATTATTATTCAATATTATGTGGATCATGAACCAAGGCTAAGGATTTCAATTGGGGAAGTGATCAAGAAAACGTCAAAAATGGTATCGATTTTTACTTGAAATTTACATTTTGATACCCATTTTTTAAATTTGCACCAAACAGGTACCCAAATTTTCATTATTGTTCCAAAATAATACCCGCTACCTGCAATAACATGTTTTTTAGTCGGTCAACACATAGTTAAAGGTCATTATATCAATTCTCATAATAATAAATGGATAAAATTAAATTATCTTAGATTTCATTTAACTAAATTCTTTTTGGTACCATAATATATTTTTCAAAATTAATATTTGCACCTTACAATATATTATCATAATGTTTTGTAAACAGTAAAGCTTTTGACATAATTAAATGAGTATTTGTGATCAAGACATTGAAGAAGTTAGAATTCCTTGCAGCTCTTAAGTCTCCACAATTCGGCAGTGTCTGGCATCTATTCGATTCTCGTTCATCCTCAATGGGGAGGTGTTCAGCCAGCTTTCCCCAGGCCGCGACATTCGTAAGGGAAACCCCTTATCTCCATACTTATTTATTATTTGTTCGGAGGTTCTATCCATGCTTTTGACAGATTTGGCCAGTGCAGGAAGGATTAATGGTGTCCGGGCTTCTATGAGGGGTCCTGTTTTTCACATTTGTTTTTTGCAGACGACACACTTCTTTTTCGAGAAAACATGTGAGGAGTAAGCTAGATAGATTCATTGGGCCCTCACTTTATGTGAGGATCTCTCCGGTGAGAAGATCAATGTGGATAAGTCGGACATTCTGTTCAGCCCTAATACTGCAGCCACGGTGAAGACGGCTACATGTAGTGTCATGAGAATTCTAGAGGTGGACTCACATGGAAAATATTTGGGATTACCATTGGCAATAGAGAGAAATAAGAAATAGGGGTTTTAGTACCTGAAAATTAGAATTCGCCAGAAGATTGATGGTTGGAGCGAGCAGAGCTTATCGAGAGCTGACAAGGTAATTTTGATAAAATCAGTCTTTTAGACGATATCGAGTTATACTAAGAGTTGCTTCAGGATTCTGTATTCTGCCGTTGACGAGCTTCACGACCTGTTGGGCAATTTATGGTGGAATGTGATTGGATAAGAAAAAGATTCATTGTGTTGCCTGGGAGAAGATGTCTTGTTCGAAAGATAAAGGTGGCATTGGATTTCGGAATTTGAAAGCCTTTAACACGGCTTTACTCGGCAAGCAAACTTGGATATTACTAACTCAGCCACATTCCTTGCTTGCTTGAGTGTTGAGGGAAAAGTACTATGAAGATGGTGATCTTAATAACTTATGGCGTCCTCTCTAGGACTTCGGCTTTCTTGGAGTAGGAGGAGTATCCATGGAGCTTTGAAATTAAATCATTTGGGTGGTAAGAAGGCTATTGGGGGAGGTTGTTTCACGAGTGTTTGCTATGATCCTTGGTTGCCGAGAGGGAGCATTTCGGCTACGAAATCCAAAGAACATACATGGGCACATTACTAAGGTCTCTGACATTATTGACATAGATATTGAATGGTGAAATACTGCTTAAGTTGTTTAATGAATTTTTTGATCATGTGACGTTGAGATAATAAAAAAAATTCCGCTTCAAAATTTGGACAGTGCTAATAGATGGGTTTGGCATTACTTACATGTTGGCGTTTCCACTGTCCATTCGGCGTATCATATAAAGATTGAGAATCCAGCATACCACATTGGAGAATCTAAGGAGAATAACTATTGAGATGTCTTCGATGTGTGCACTATGCTCGGAGGAAGCTATCACGATGAGGTGTATTTTCTTTGATTGTAGCTATGCGAGGGCAGCCTGGACAACGGATGGAATCTTGTCTGATGTGTTGGACCTTAGCCAGTTGAAGGGTGATCTCTCATTTTGGAAATTGCCGAGGGAGAAGTATGATGCTTTTTGTGAGTTCGCAATTAAAATTTTTGATGGTATTTGATTTCATCGGAATCGTCAAGTCTTCGAGCGATCACACATGAGCTCGGATACCATGGTGGTTTCTGCTCTGTCGAGTCAGAGGCGTTTTTGGAGGCTCATGGATGTCACGATGATGTTTCAGATTCTCTCTTGTCGATAGCCATGTTTCACCCGCCAAGGGACAAGCTCAGAATCCACTTTGATGTTGGCATTGACCGAGGGTCGGCTATAATGGGAGTTGTGGCATTGGATCCCTGGGGCACTTTCATTCGTGCAGAGGAGATTTTCGCATATCCAGGATCCCGTGTTGGCTGAAACATTAGCGATAAAGTAAGTTCTGAGTTTAGCTGAAATTCTTAACCTGCATCGTAGGAGATGCTCTCTAGGTTTTGCGAATGGTTCGTCATGCGACGTAGGTGATAATTTCTAGACTAATTGTAGGCTCTCGTCTGCATCGTGAAATAATTGATTGTGGTAAAAATATTCGCCTAATTTGTTCCAATTAGGAGACTGATTTTATATTTTCAAATAAATTTTCCAAGGGGCTTGCTATTTGCAACCTGTATATTACTTATTTGCAGCCTAAAATTATGAATACATATGCTAATATTTAACTAATAATCAAGATTTTTAAAATTTGAACAACATCATCACAAATGTTGTTTTGAACGCATACAAATTCATATAAATTATGTATCAAAATAGTAATATATTCATTTTTATACTAAAAATACAGGCGGCAATCAGCAGACCAGTTTTACAAAGAGACATATTAATACATATCTAAAAGTTTAAGGTACATTACATATCTAATTTTGCTCTAATTGCATTATAGAGTGGAATTGATTTAGGCCAAAAGAGTTGGAGGAGCAAAAGGGTTAACAAAACAGTCCAGAAAATCGAGGGCCTGGGCTAAGAGACCCAGTCCAGAAAATGTAACCAATAAACCAAAGAAAACAATCTGAATTTAGTACTTGATTATTGTGTGACTTGGGCTGTTGCAGATGGAGCCTGGAGTATTGGCACTGAAATCATAATGCTATTGAACGAACTTCTTTTTCAAGCCTCAAGCTGCTAAAAAGCCCTTAAAGTTATTATAATTTTTTTCTGAATATATGAATTTTGGACCTTTCTTTTTAAAAAACTTTACTTTATGATGAACATGGTTCAGTTTTCTTTTGTGAAAATCATTTTGAGAAAGTCTCTTTTAAAACTAGTATAGTTGATATTTAATTTGATTACATGTTGATGTTCTTGACATTTACGTAGTAATGTATTTGGTATTATATACTATTCATTAGTTGAATTTTACCTTATTTTTTAACGGTTATTAGTTAATGTTAATTTTGTGTATAAGAATTCATTAAAAAAAAACTTTTATGAAAAAATACCCTTGTCTAACCTCTAAACTTCCCATATAAGAATTTTTTGTTATTTATATTATGGGAAATTTCTATTATAGGCATGAGAAATGTAAATTGTTATTAGAGAAGGTTTCATCTAAAATTAGTCTCAATTAAAATCAAGATAAATGTTGATGTTCTTATTTTCAAATCCGACCTTTTATATATTAATCATGATCATTCAATGTATTACTATTTGCTGGTGATCTTCTCACTTCCATATTTTACTTTTAAGACTGCTCTCATTATACCATATTTTCCCTAAAAAGAATAGATTTTTATTAAATATTTCTTCGATCTTGTTCTCGTTTATATACTAACACTTCCATCTAATTACTTGACTTTTAGACATTTTACTTCATCTCAATTTACTATAAATAATGGTAGCTTTATTTTATTTTATTGTTTCAAATTTAATTAAGAGAGCGTCTCTTGTAAGATCCCCTTACGATAAGAGCATGACAAAAGAAAATCACCTTCTACAAGATTGTGAGTAATTATACAATTATTTTAATTATTTGGGTCATAAAACATAATAGATCAGGAAATAAAGTGAAAAAAATTGCCTAAAACCTTAAAGATCAAGCCAAATAAAAACATCATACCCAAAACCTAAAAAATTAAATCAAATAAATAATCAAACCAAATAAAAGATCAAACTCAAGTACAAAAACATCAAGCTCAAATAAAAATAACTCAAATAATAAAATAATTACATAATAATCCTCAATCTTGTAGAATGTGGTATTTTTTTGGCCTGCTCTTACCGTAACGTGGCTTTATTTGAGAATTTGAATACACTTATTTTTAGTTTAATTTATTTTGGTTTAGTTCATTTCAATTTAATTTAGTTCCAAAAAATAATCTACACTTCATTGAAGTAGAAAAATAAATCAAATATTGGAAACCATTAAGCTAAATTTTATCAAATCTATTTTTGCTAAACCGAAATATATTGAACAAATTTAGCTGTATATTTAAATTTAAATGCTGATAATTAAATAACTTATCTTAACTCAATTTTCTCCTCTTTTTCATTCCGCCTCCGCCATCAATTCATATGAAAAAAAGTGGCCCATGTGAGTTTTTTTGAAATAATTACTTCTAGATATCATTGTTTTTGAACTCACTAACTTTCATTTCAAATCTTGACAGAAATATTGCATTTTATTGTGTGGATTACCAGAGCTACTTAAAAAACAGAGCCTAAAATTCAGAGCCTAAAGATTCCCAATTGGGAACGAAGTTACAAATGAATAAAACAAATTTTAATCGATCGAAGATAAACATATTTTATATGAATTATCTATGTAAAGATGTGACATATTACTCTTTTATTGAATTTTTTTTATCAGTATAATAGATAATTTAATTAGGATTTAGTCTGATATCTATACTAAATGTTTATTTCAGTTATTGTAATAGGTTAATGATATTCTTCGTATTATCATAATTCAACACACTTCAACACCAAATACAACTAGGTTTGAGGCAGTGGGAGTTTGATTCCAAAGTAGCTGTAAAAGGAGTTTAAAGAAACAAAAAAGAACAGCTAAGGAAATCTACTCCTCGTTGTCCGTAATCTCATCATACTTTGGATACTTAATTCCTATGATTAGTTAATTTAATGGAAACAGTTAATACATATATTGCAGATTATTTCTATTTTCAGAAAGGCCGTGTGACCACGCCGCCGCGCGCACACGAAACGATGACCGTAAAAGCTGCATGTTGCTGATTACCAATTCACCACTCCCTTTAAACAATATTGGTACTCCCTCCGTACCAGCTGGATGTGCACGGTTGACTTTTCACGGTCTTCAATACACGTGTTTGACTACTATTATTTTTAACTACGTATATTATTAAAATATAAAAATCTAATATTAATAAACTACGTATGTTATGACGATTCCAAAAATATTAAATACGATAATATTTTTAATTATCCATGCATTCAAAAATTCAGTCAAAATTTAGTATAGCTGACTGAAAAAAGTCTCCTGTGCAGAAACAGCCGGTCCAGAGGGAGTACCATTTTTTAGAAAATCGGAAATAAATTATTATTTTTATGGAATTTATGTTTATAACCAAAAATTCTTTACCTCTGTAAGGCCTTAACTTCCAGCCATTCGCACACCAATACTATTGTAACTAACCTAGCAGAACAATAAATTTTGTATTACTTCTTTATGCCAAACATTTTTAATTGGGTAATAATTCAAATAGATTCAATTATTCCACTAGCATTTAACCGCTAGATCAATTATCAATTCCTAGCCAAATGTCTATAATAGCATTTTAAAATACAAACTTTCATATGGGGTGGTTTAAAAATTATGTGGTAGGCTATTTTATAATTACAATTAAAAATGTAACAAAATCGACATAAACAAATCCAACGCAATATAGTATAAAATTGAAAATAAAGTGAAATTCAATAAAAAAATAAAATAATATAAACTATATTATCATATAACCGTCAATATATTATTATAAGTATAATACATCAACTATTCAACCTTTATGATATCTCACACCGCGCTTTCTCCTTCTAAAATCATAAAACTAACGTATTTTTATAAATTTGGATATAATTGGATCACTCTTATGAAGAATTTTATGATATCTGGTAATTAATCAAGTAATTGCATATAATGCGTGTTTAATTGAACATTTTGTCGTTTTTGGCACTGGATTTCAGTGGGTCGATCTAATTGGATCGGTGAAGATATATACTATAATCCAATTTGGTGGAAGTAAGGACAAACTTAATCAGGGGTTAAAGATAGATCACTCTAAGAAAACTGGATTAGTTGAAAGATTAATTTATGGCCACACATCCAAAAGCGTGGTGTATGGACACGCAGGCACGTACGAGAGTTAATATGAATAGAGTATAATATCCTAGCTAGGTTAATTAATTAATCAACCGATACAATTCTCTAATGATTTGATTAATTAATTGAACTTTGATTAGGAACGAGGTATGTGATCATTAATCTTGTCTTTGCATGTCTTAATTTTGCTGTGCAATTCGTTTACCCAATTTGAGTAACATACTGGCCAAACCTAATCTAGTCATGTAAATGATCAATCATGAAAGTAAAAAGAGATCAATGAATGATCATGTTTACTTCTTCAAAAAAAAAAAAATGAATGATCATGTTTAATATGTAAAATATTAAACTTTTACCCTATCTAGTTCAGCTAACTCTAATCATTTCAGCTACAATCATATACTTTCAGCATCAATCATCTACGTCCAGACTCCAACACTCATAATCACATACTTTCATCAGCAAACATCTAATTTCAATACCAATCGTTTATATTTAGCACCAATCATATTAATAATTTACATCCAGGATCATCTCAACTGAACATGGCCTTTGAAAATGAAAAGATGAAAGTAAAATAACGTATACTATAAGCTTCAAAGTCTTAAATATTTTGTATAACAATATCACGGTGGTTTTGTTTGCTTTTCCGATTAGGTGCATATATAATGAATACAGTTAGTAGCTATCTAATATATTACAAAGACAATAAATAAGAAAAATATATACTATCATTTCATTAAAGGAAAAATATTGATATATGATTTTAGATGATTTATTATACAGTAAAAATATAAGAAAATTTGATTTAACATAGGTTAGATATGGGTGATGATGTTTTAATATTTTGTTTGAAAAAACAAATTTTCACTCGATGGTCCAAATCCATACAATAAAAAAGTTTCAAAGGATAATCGTTTGTTAATTCCTAATCTATCCAAAAAGAGTAATCTCGTTTACGCAATTCAAAATGGTGCGTATTTCAGAGCATGTTTATTCTAATGGTTGTGACTGAAATCAACCTGTAATGTTGCCTGTTTATTCATCGTCTGTCCAAACTCTCACATGGTGAGTGGAAGAAGTCAAACTTCTCCGGTTGCACTAACTTCATGCCTCTTCATTTTTTACATTTTTTACTGATACAAATTTCTCACTGTAAATTAAGTTTTATTTTCTCACTAATTATTCAAAACATGGAAGTTTTATTTTCTCACTAATTATTCAAAACATGGAAGTTTTATTTTCTCACTAATTATTCAAAACATGGATTTAATAAGATTTAAATTCGTCTGAAATTCAGATGTTCAATACATGTTTTATCAAACGGATTCAGTTTGCGTTTATAAAATTCTAACCTTATCCCTTATACATGCTTGAATGGGAGAAAAATGGAAGGTTAACCCCTCCTCATTGCTCAGCCTATGGGAAAATTTGCTTAGAGATTCATTGTTTTGCTCAATTCAAAACAATTTTAATAAACATATATATGTTAATCACGGTGGTTTTGTTTGCTTTTCCGATTAGGTGCATATATAATGAATAGAGTTCGTAACTATCTAAATAAGAAAAATATATACTATCATTTCATTAAAGTTAAAATATTGATAATGATTATTTGCTTGATGGTATGTGATTTGAAATGATTTATTATACAGTAAAAATATAAGAAAAATTGATTTAACATAGGTTAGATATGGGTGATGATGTTTTAATATTTTGTTTGAAAAAACAAATTTTCACTCCCGATGGTCCAAATCCATACAATAAAAAAGTTTCCACGGATAATCGTTTGTTAATTCCTAATCTATCCAAAAAGAGTAATCTCGTTTACGCAATTCAAAGTGGTGTGTATTTCAAAAAGAGTAATCTCGCTTACGCAATTCAAAGTGGTGTGTATTTCAGAGCATGTTTATTCTAATGGTTGTGAGTCTTGTGACTGAAATCAACATGTAATGTTGCCGGTTTATTCATCTTTGGTCCAAACTCACATGGTGAGTGGAAGAAGTCAAACTTCTCCGGTTGCACTAACTTCACGCGTCTTCATTTTTTTACATCTTTTCACTAATACAAATTTCTCACTGAAAATTAAGTTTTATTTTCCCACTAATTATTCAAAACATGGTTTTAATAAGATTTTAATTCGTCTGAAATTCAGATGTTCAATACATGTTTGATCAAACAGATTCAGTTTGCGTTTATAAAATTCTAACCTTATCCCTTATACATGCTTGAATGGAAGGTTAACCCCTCCTCATTGCTCAACCTATGGGCAAATTTGCTTCAGAGATTCATTGTTTTGCTCAATTCAAAACAATTTTAAAACATTTATATGTTAATTATGTTTTATTAGGTAAGAATTTCATTCTAAAATCAAGCCGGTCCAAGTGTTTTATTATGTTTTATTGTGTCTGAATTCAACCGTAATGTTGACGGTTTTTTCTTCGTCTGTCCAAACTTACATGGTGAGTTCTACAACCTGGAAGAAGTCAAATTTCTCGTCACATTAACTTCATGCCTCTTCATTTTTACAGCATTTTTTACTGTTACATATTTTTCAGTAAAAAATTTATTTTATTTTTCCCACTCGTTCAAAGCATGGTTTAATAAGATTTTAATGGTCTAAATTTAGATGTTCAATACATGGTTGATCAAACGCATTCGGTCAATATGTAAAATTCTAACCCTTATTTCTTTATATATCTATTACACATGCTTGAATAGGATAAAAATGGAAAGAACCTATGGACAAATTTGCTTCAGAGATTCCGAGTTTTGCGCAATTCAAAACAATTTTAATTTCATTCTAAAATTTACATGACACAGCCAATTAAAAAGATAACATACTATAAGCTTAGCTTCCTCAGGGTCTTAAAAATGTTTTGTAAGATAATCTATTATACGGGAAAAATTTAAGAAAAAATTATAGGTTAGATATGGGTGATGATGTTTTAATATTTTGTTTGAAAAAAACAAATTTTCACGGGCAAGGTACAAATCCATATAATAAAAAAATTCCGCGGATACTCGTTTGTTAATTCCTCATTTATCCAAAACTCACATGGTGAATAATCGTTAACGCAATGCAATTCAATGTGGTGCGTAGTTCAGAGTAGGGTTTTAATTGTGAATTGGTTTGAATGTTCAAACATATTGTGTCTGAATTTAACCGCAATGTTGACGGTTTATTCTTCCTCTGTCCAAACTCACATGGTGAGTTCTACAACGTGGAAGAAGTCAAACTTCTCCGGTCGCATTAACTTCACGCCTCTTCATTTTTACGACATCTTTTGTTGTTACAGATTTTTCAGTAAAAAATTTATTTTATTTTTCCCACTAGTTTAAAGCATGGTTTAATAAGATTTTAATGGTCTAAATTTAGATGTTCAATACATGGTTGATCAAACGCATTATGTCAATATATAAAATTCTAACCCTCATATCCTTATATATCTATTATACATGGTTGAACCTGTGGGCAAATTTGCTTCAGAGATTCCATGCTTTGCGCAATTCAAAACAATTTTAATTTACATGACACACCCTTTTAAAAAGATAACATACTATAAGTCTATAAGCTTAGCTTCCTCAGGGTCTTAAAAATTTTTGTAAGAAAATATCACAGTGATTTTGTTTGTTTCCGATTTGGTGCATACTCCCTCCGTCCCCTTATAAATGTCCTACTGAAATAGTAAATTTTTTTCACACCATGTTTGACCATTAATAACTTATAATATATAAATGATATATTTTCACATGAGATATCGTTAGAATCCTCGTATGATGTACTTTTTAAAAATCAAAATTATTTACTCTAATATTAAGTATAATGAAAGTTATTAATGGTCAAACATGGTATAAAAATGTTTGACTGAACAAGTAGGACAACCTTTGGGGGACGGAGGGAGTATGTAATGAATAGAGTTCGTAGCTATCTATCCTCTGGAGGAGTAATAAATAAAAGGGAACAATTATCAAAAGGAGACAAGATTTAGTTGTCTGTGGCAAATGAAGAAAAACAATGGTTTTGGAGTATTTTGAAGCAAAGGAAGCATTAAACCTCACCCCTTCATGTGCACTATAATGAATGTTGACAAAACCTTAAAGGCCCCATCCTCCACCTTAAATTTTTCAGTAACTACAAAATTCAAATCCTCCCAAACCAGCTAGTTTATCTCTACCTAGTTGCTGGCATTTTCATCATACTAATTATCACCTGGTAAAAAGATGGTTATTTTCATCATTTATTTTAAACATAAAAAGAGCTCTTAGAGGCGAATTTAGTATGAAATTATTCGATACAATTGGTGCATTATATATTTGTCAAAATTTTAATTTAATTTGTTAGTTTTCGAATTCGATCATGTATCACTCGGTGAGTTAAAAACACAATTTATTTTATTGATGAAATTAATAGAAAATATTATTTGAAAAATAAATATAAAAATTAGTACAACATAAAACATTTCAATCAATAAGTTTTTAATAAGATATCTAATATATTACAAAGACGTAAGAAAAAATCTATAAAAAAAATGTTGATATTAGTTAATAATTTTTTTGTTTCATGGTTTGAATTAAAACTTGATATATGATTTTAGATGATTTATTATACAATCAAAATATAAGAAAATAATAAAATTAATATTTGATGAGAACAAAATAGTTGTTGAGAAAAATATAAAATACACGCCACCATAATAATTAAAAACATAATAAGAAAAAATATTTTGAATAGGTTAGATATGAGTGATGATGTTTTAATTTAAAAAAATGGAAAAAAAACAAATTTTCACCGCAATGTCTAAATCCATACCATAAAAACATTTCCACGGATAATCGTTAATTCCTCATTTATCTAAAACTCACATGGACAATTTACTCAATCATCTACGCAGAGTTCAAAGTATATAAATTTTAATAAGCATAATTTCTATGGAAGTTTACTCAATCATTTACGCAATTCAAACTACTGCGTAGTTCAGAGCATACTTATAACCAATAAAATTCTAATGGTTGTGAATGGGTTTGAATATTTAAAATATATGGTTGTCTGAATTCAACTGCAATGTTTGTCGTTTATTCTCACCCGACCAAAAAATTACTCCATGTCTATGCAATTCAAAGCGCGCGTTGCGTAGTTCAGAGCAGCTGTTTTAATGGTTGTCAATCAACTTGAAGGTTCAAAACATATCGTTATCTGAATTCACATTATCAGGCGCATTTATAAAATTCAAATCTTGTGCTGCTTCAGAGATTCGATGCTTTTGCTCAATTCAAAAACAAGATTTAAATAAACATATATATCGTATAACTCGGTGAAATATGTTTTCTTATGTATGAATTTCATTCTACAAAAATTTGAATTTTTTTTTGTAGAGGTGGAAAAATAAACATCTTTGTTTATAATAATACCACCTTCAAATTCTTGAAAAATAAAATCTTTGTTTTGAATATTATAAATTTGTTTTATTGTTTGCAATTTTCATAAGTTTAAGTCAAAACTCAAAAATACATCTTCATAATAATTTTTATAATCAATCATTTTTATACCGTCCTCGCTGGTGGGTTGTTACCTAGGAGAAAATTGCCTCTTATGGTTTGATTCCTTGCGCCAGGAGAGCCTTAGAGATTATTACGATTTCTCAAAGGCTTTGTTGTTCAGATATGCCGGGCTGAAGAAAGAAGGGAAGCAACTGACGACTGAGCTTCTCGCCACTCGACAGAAGGCCGCCGAGGGACCTATGGAGTATTATCGGAGGTTCATGGATGACAACATGAAGGTTATTGACAGGCAACAGCAAGAAAATGCGGTGATAAGCGGGTTTATAAATGGTTTGAAAGATGTGGTGTTATTCCAGAAGTTGATGGAAAACATTCCGGAGACCTTTCACACCCACTATAAATACTAGCTCCAAATAGCGAATTAGCTATGTGACTTTTATCTCTCTACTTCTTATTGAGAGTATTTCCGTACGGTTTTCCTCTTCCGCTATTCCCGTCTCAGAATCACACCGGAGCAGCTACCCCCGGTAGCCCCGAGGTCTTTATAAAAATTGGCTTGTTTTTAAACATAAGATAGGAAGAAAAAATTTCACCATAAATTATAATAATAGTAGTTAATATATGAGCTCATTTATTTTCCTTTTCATACATGTAAGCTAATTTAGATTATCTAGAATGTCAATTTTTAAAAATAACAAAAAAATTATATAAAAAAATTGTTCTTACATCTCAACTCCTCCGACATATCCCTTGACACCATCAAGTTCTGATAAGTTCTAACGAACTCCTCCGGGTCCGTCTCTCCATTGTACGTGGGAATGCCTTCCAGGACGCGAAGCCCCGTGAGCCATGGGTATGCCAGAACCCTAGGCACCCAGGGGGAGGTGGACCTTGCCCCGTTCTTCCCTACCAGCTTGTCTAACCGTGCCTCCAAAGAGTTGTAATCTTGTTGTACCACCTGGTAGCCCCTCATCATGTCATCCTCTCTGTAATACCTCTCCGGGTACCCGTAATTCAACTCTATCGATCCATACATTGGCAAAGAATACTGAGCTTGACTTCCGTATGTCCCTAGAGCCTGGGAGCCCAAGAAGTCCCTGGACACAAACGGCGGAACGTGTCCGGTCCTCCCCAGCCCCAACTGGAGCGAGGGTGATACGGGGGAGCGTGCGGAGCTAAGCTGGATTGCTGTCCGATTATGGTTCCCGCTCCTGTCCCGAAATGTGGAGGGAAGGATGGTGGTAACGTTGAGGAACTTACATGCCCTTATATCCTCTGCGGCTCCGCAGTTCCGTCCAGATCAATGACCTCCCTCTGTGGCTCCTGAGAAGGACCGGGTTCCTTTCCCGCTGATCCAGCCCTCCTAGGATCCTGGGTGGAGAGTACACATTGATGATACAACTCTTTATTAGCTCTCATAAAATCCAACGCGGCCAGCTCCTCCGTGCTCTCTCTCCCGGGGCTCTAGCCCCCGGGCAAGCGGGTTGTGTCCTCCGGGGGGTTCAAGTTCCTCTCGCTCTCCCTGGTCATCCTCATCTGATTCTGCCCCCTCAGATGCGGTCTCCACGTGGCTGTTCTGCGGCACTCCTGGCTCACGCTGGCGCCTTGCCTCAACTTGCAACTGCCTAAGTGCCACATCATCTTCCGGGGAGGGGGCGACTATCCCCTGGGGGTATGGTGTTCTTTCGTGGCCTTCCGCTCCCTCTCCTTACTGGTTCCATCTTGCGAAGGTGTAACTTAGTGGGTTCCACCGGGCGTGCCAATTTGATGTTACACAAATCCGCTGGTCTCTTGACGCTATCTGGGGGTCTTCTAGAGGAAGTCTTCGGAGGACCTACAAAACAGACCCCGCTGGGGGTAGTTGCTCCGATGTGATGATGAGACGGGGATGGCAAAAGAGGGAAATCGTACGGAAATACTCTCAATAAGAAGTAGAGAGATAAAAGTCACATACCTGATTCACTATTTAGGGCTAATATATATAGTATTTATAGGGGGGACCACTTCTCGTTTTCCTTGTCTCTTCTCCTGGACGGGTGCGCCCGCCTGTCAGGGTGTTCATTCCCTCTCGGGCCAGGCCAGGAGTAGGTCTTTCGGCCCACCTCAGTGTTGGCCGGTATTATCAGTTACTAAAAAATTGTTTTAATTACTTGAGTTATTTTTGTTTGAACCTGATATTTTTATACTTGAGTTTGATTTTTATTTGGTTTGATCTTTTATGTTTTAGGCCTGATGTTTTTATTTGCTTTGATCTTTCAGATTTTGGGCAATATCTTTTAACTTTACTCCTTGATCTTTTATATTTTATGACCCAAATAATTAAAATAAGTGTGTATAGTGAACCCCAATCTTATAAAATATGATATGGTAATACGTTCTCTTTTATAAATGTTTTTGGTGAATGTACTTTATTGAATACATTTTCAAATTCATTAATAACACATTTTTCTCATAACTAACTAGCTACTTTACCATTCACTTAAAATGAAGGCGGTTTGAGGTACAATTTTTTAAAGGGGATTTAACATTTTCTTCATATATTAATTTACATTTACATTTTATGTTTAGTCTATTCAATTTAGTTTATTTTCATCTTATTTTCATTTCAACTCAGCCCATTACAAGTCAACTCAATTTAATTTATCTTATTTGAGTTCCATCTTATGTTAATTTAGTTGAGTTCAATTTTGTCCAGTCTCATTAAACTTATTCAATTCATATCAATTTGATTAAGTTAATCTTTATTTAATAGAATTAAAATTAATATTGTTAATATATTTCATTAAACTTATTTTAGTTTAGTCATGTATTTATTCTGTAAAAATGATATAATACACACTATAAATCATTATAATAGGCGTACAGTCCCTTTCATAATCTCTTATTTTTTTGTGGGGAACACATAATATAGGCTTTTCGATAAAACACTTATTGTTTGAGGGAAAAAAAGGATTTTCAAATGCTATGTGAAATTTGAGAGCAAATGAAAAATGGGGGACAAAGAATGGGACAAAGGGAAAAGATTAAAAAAATTTAAGGTATGACAGGTGGAAAATAATAAAATGTGACACAATCCTAAAAAATGTCGTGTAATGCTAGAGATTGGAGATACAGCGCCACACACGGCCACAGCATACTCCAAATATTGCCACGTGAAGCGGGCCTATTGGACAAGCCACTCCCTCCCTCTTTGTCCTAACTTATGGCGGCTGTTTTTTTGTTTCCAATTATCTCATTCTCCGTTGCTGGTAATTCTCATTATTTTAAAAACCATTTTATTTTTATATATTCACTTACTAATTTACGATTTTATCGTTTTTATTCCTTCAGATTAAAAAAAAAAAGAGACTCTTTTATTTATCATCTAAATAAGGAGTAATGTATATACCTACGAACTCGGATCATTTTGTAAACCATGTCTTGTTGCTGAGTTTTGGAGGTAGTATAGAGTATATAGTTGCATGCATGTGCGCTCTGATGAAAGTGAAAGGACGAAATGCATCATGCGTTTTGGTCCTACTCATACTATATATGATGATGTTGGTTTTATAAGAACATGCATGTTGCTTGGACAACAATATGAAATTTATATATGCACGTCATAATCTATATATATTATTGAAAAGAAATTACTTTGTTAACTTAATAAAATTATTGTTGAACGTTTTTACCTAAAAATGAGCCTTCAAAGTTCAAACAAAATCATTTCCCTTTTACTTCTTAACAAGTCATAAAATAAACCTCACACACTAACTAAAAGGCGGTAAACATAACTTGAAAGGCATTCATAAATAGTTGTTCCCCTGCACATGAATTTTGATCCTAACATTTTAAGTGAAAATAAGATAATTGAATTCAAGCTCATCAATACCTTTATGTTGTATTATCTTTCTCTTCTCTTCTGTACATATTACGGGGATATATATTCGACCGTGTAGCAAAAAAATAATTGAATTCATATTTATCAATATCTATATGTTATGTTATCTTCTCTTTATTCTGTATCCGGAGTATGTAATGTTACGTTACGGAGGGTTATATATTCGATCGTATAGAATTCATACTCATCAATATCATTATATTATCTTCCCAACCTTCTGTACATTACATACTCGTATTGAAAAAATTACTATTTCTTTGGAAATAGCATAGGTTCCTGTGAGAATTTGATGTCAGTCATCTCTAATAAAATATCACTCTCCGTAATTACGACCGATAATATTGTTTAGGATTTGTCTGTGCATTCTCGAGAAGATAAATTTCCATTTTGAGACATTGATCATCCACTCCCCAATAGAGTAATTACAAACCGATAATATTGTTTAGGATTCGTCTGTGCATTTTCGAGAAGATAAATAAACATTCCAACAAATAGAGTAATTACGAATCAATAATATTGTTTATGATTCGTTTCAAGAAGATAAATTTCCATTCTGAGAATATACGCTGCACATGATCATCGTTTGCATTGATATATGTTAGGATTACTTATTTAAACACTTTCCAACAAATCATACAAACTTTGGAGTGGTGGGAGAGTAACATTTTTACGTGAATCTGTAAAAATAATTGGGGATTGAATTCCTGTTTATCCATGTATGTTATATTATATTTTATTCACTTCTGTACATATGCTAGGATTACTTATTTAAACACTTTCCAACAAATCAAACAAAATTGGGAGTGGTTAACTTCTTTACGTGAATCTGTAAAAAAATTTGGTGATTGAATTCATTTTTATCCATGTATGTTATATTATATTCTCTTCACTTTTGTACATGTAAGGAGATTTATATATTACCATTTTTTAAACCTTATTCACATAATGCAAACCCGAAATATTTCAATATATTCATGTTTATCTAATATTTTTAGATTATATTATCTTCTCTCCCCTTCTGTACATGTAACATATTTATATATTCGATCGTATAGAAAAAATCACCATTTTTGTTAACATTATCTACGTAAAATAAACTCGAAATAACGAAAGTTAATTGAATTCATACTCATCAATATCATTATGCTGTCTTCCCAACCTTCTGTACATTACATACTCGTATTGAAAAATTACTATTTGATGGCACTCATCTCTCGTGAAATATCAGTCTTCAACAGAGTAATTACGATCGAGATAATATTGTTTAGGATTTGTCTGTGCATTTTCAAAAGATAAATTTCCATTTTTGAGAATATAAGCGGCACATGATCATCCAGTCTCCAACAAGAGTAATTACGAATCGATAATATTGTTTAGGATTCGTCTGTGCATTCTCGAGAAGATAAATTTCTATTCTGAAAATATACGCTGCACATGATCATCCGTTTGCATTCACATATGCTAGGATTACTTATTTAAACATTTTCCAACAAATAGAGTAATTACGAATCAATAATATTGTTTTGGATTTTCGCTGTGCATTCTCGAGAAGATAAATTTCCATTGAGAATATACGCTGCACATGATCATCCGTTTGCATTGATATATATACTAGGATTACTTATTTAAACACTTTCCAACAAATCATACAAAATTTGGAGTGGTGGGAGAGTAACTTCATTACGTGAATCTGTAAAAAAAATGGGTGATTGAATTCCTGTTTATCCATGTATGTTATATTATATTCTCTTTACTCCTGTACATGTAAGGAGGTTTAAACATTTTAAAAAATAGTTTTAACATTATTCACGTAAAACAAACCCGAAATATTTCAATATATTCATGTTTATCTAATATCTTTAGATTATATTATCCTCTCTCCCCTTCTGTATATGTAATATATTTATATATTCGATCGTATAAAAAATTACCATTTTTAAAACATTATTCACGTAAAATAGAGCCGAAATAGAAAAGATAATTGAATTTGTGCTTATCTTCTCTGCATGTTGTGGAGGGGTTATATACTCGACCGTATTGGAAAAATTACCATTTTTAAACATTATCCACGTAAAATAGAGCCGAAATATGAAAGATAAATGAATTCATGTTATCAAATTTTTTTATGTTATATTATCTTCTCTTCCATCTGTACATTACATATTCGACGTATTGAAAATCACCATTTATGGGAGATAGCACATGTTCCGGTGAGATATATGCTAGGATTACTTATTTAAACACTTTCCAACAAATCGTAAAAAAATTTGGAGGATTAGTAAAGCAATTTCTGTTTGCCTGATGAACTTAGCTGAACAAAAATGAAATAAGTTTAAATAGAATTGAACTGAAATAAATTTAAATACATTAACTAAATTGAAATATTTTGAAATCTATCCTATATTTGTAGGAAAAAGTAAAATTTAATAGAACAATTGTTGAACTGAACTGGAATAATTTTGAAATCTATTGTAATCTATAATAAAATAATACAATTATTGAACTGAACTGAACTAAATTGAAAAACTTTATATGTTTATCTGAACTGAAAAAACTTTAAATATACTAAACTGAACTCTAAAAATATTATTGTGTTAAAATACATTTATTTTAATAGTTTTATTTTAAAAGAAAAACAATGTATATGAGTACAAGGGAGGTACAGAGCTAGCTCTGAGGCTTGAAGCAAGAGAAAGAGAATTTGGATTTGACCAGTTTCTAATCAAACAAGATTCATAGTAACAGCGAAAGGAGTTATTAGGATAGGATTAACTACGCAATTATGGAATTGATTAATTAGCATAAAATCATTCAGGTTAATTAAATCATGGAACTAATTATGAGTAAAGTATGGTAACAAAGAAGGTCAAAGCGGTCACGCAAATAATGAAAAGGATAATTAAATGTAATGGTGACAAAGTTCCCGCCAATTAAACAAGTACTGTAGAAATCCACAAGGCTCCAAGAATGCAGTAATAAAATAATGGGGAGGGTAAAAACAAAAGACTGGGAGGAGGAAGAATCCACTCAGATGAAAGCTCCGTCTAAATAAAACACCACAGCTGGATTCTAGCTACGATCGAATAATTCATTTTCACGGGCCATCCTTTTTATTCTTGGCCTTTTTCTGTGGTTTCTATCTCAATCTGTGTGCTTTTTGATCGTACCTATCGTTCCTATATAACAAATTTGGAGTGATATTTTGTTCCTAGTCTATTTTAATATTGGTATTTTGTCCGTTGTTGATTAGGAGCCTATTGTTGACAAATTAAATTTCAATTCATCTCAGTTCAAAATAAAATATATGTAGAAATCAATAAGACTTATTACAACATTTGTAGTGGGGAGATGTAAGAGCCTAATGAAAGTCATGTTTACTTTTGATCAAAAACTTATTCGTGTGCTAGTTTTACTTAAACAACAAAATAAAACTAAATTTGCGGAATTTAAAAGACACAAATTGATCACCCAGTTCAGTGCAATGCACCTACGTCTGGGGGCCGTAGCCCGTGGTAAAGACCATTCACTAGTTGCAATAAATATTTCCGATCTATTACAAACTACCGGCTACTCTAGCAAGCCTATCACACTACCAATTGGCTACTCTAGCTTTGATAGTTGCTACTATGATTACCTTCTTTTCCACGAAGGTGCGGCAAGGTCTTTCCCACCCGAGATTTAACACACGTCCCTAGTGTTTTGGTTATGGTCGAAAACCGTGGACTGTGTTGCCTTCTTGCTCAAAATATAAAACTCTGATTTACAGAATCTTGCGGTGAAAATCGATAAACGAGCACGCAACTGATGTCATTCTTTTATAGTTCATCGCCGTGGAAAAACTTCCTTTTGCACGGCTCTTGAATCATTCCTTCAATAAACTTCTATTCCAAATCTAAACCCTTGAAGAAAAAGAATCCTTGAATGTCTAAATCACTTATTAATGGAATACCTTCAATGCACGAATATTCCATTCTGATAACAGCTGCAAAACACGTCTTAGACATCCAATAGGACTGTAGTTTCCATATAGAAACATCACACAATATTTCCTTCCATCTTAAAAATCTGCGCTGGAACATGGAAAATATTCTATCTTTTTCTGCCAACCGAAGTCATGTTGCAACATGACATTCCACAAAGCAGCCAACAAAAACTGGACATTACACCTAAGAGAGGATTTATACTCACAATGTGAAGGTTTTATCAAGACACAACAAAGGTAACCAACCGGCCTAGCCCAATTGGCCAGGGGCTTTACCCCGTCCAGGGGAGATCTGGAGTTCGAAACTGCCCAGATGCATTCCCATGTCAAGTCTCCAGTAGTTCTCAATTCAAGAGGCGGAGCTGCATTGATGGTGTCAAGAGCATGGGAGCATTAACGATGTAAGTGAGATTTTCATTCCACCCTTAACACATGGTGAGGAACTCGTCCACTCGACATACGGGATCAATAGAGTAGAGTAGATTAGAATAGGATTAGATTAGAGTAGAGTAGAATTCTTGTATCAGATTCGGTCGTTGTAGACACAACAAAGGTCAATGCGGAGAACAATTTATCTTCTTGACATAGGTCCCGTATTTAAAAACAAATATAATATATATATATATATATATATATATATATATATATATAAAAGTATAAGTATATAGTCAAAAGTAAGGCTGCATCGATATGAATGCTTTTAAAGAGAAGGTCACCTCTGAGAAGAGTTTCAATTGAAACTAATGATAAATGCTGATTTTCTCACTTTCAAACTCGATTTAATTTTTTACATATTAATATAATTATTCAGTGTATTATTGCTTATCTTCTCACTTTTAATCATGATATTATTACTTTTAATATTGATCTTTTACCATGACCATTCAATGAGATTATGTCTCAATTGAAAATTTATCCTCATTAAAATGCGTGGCTATCTTTACAAGCATAAAAATAAGAGATTATGTCTCAATTGAAAATTTATCCTCATTAAAATGCGTGGCTATCTTTACAAGCATAAAAATAAGATTTAATACACTTCTAAAGCTTGTTCGGTTGAAACTTGAACGGTAAATGTAAGTAAAAATGATTCAAGTATATTTAACTAGCTTGTTCACTAAATCCTCAAAGTATGTCCTCAGTGGAGAGGGAGATTCTTTTTTTTCCCCCAACCCTTATGAATAAAAATGTTGTTATATTTTAGTTTCATTCTAATGAGATATGACCTGAAATATTAATTTAATTTATTCATACATTTATTATGTTCAGATAAATCACTCTTTATTTAAATTAAATTCTATAAAAAATCTCGAAATAGCATGCTCTTAAAACTGTTTAATTGATCTTACATTAAAAAGATAATTAATTTTGAAACGAGAAGGCTATTACTCGCTTACAGACAAAAATGATATAGTACGTATGGAATACTACTAGATTAAGTTTTTTTTTTTTGAAAACACGACGAGTTTGTGGGTTGGACTATGATAATGATGTACACATATTTTTGTCTCATGCAAGTTGCAACTACTCTTTCATCGTCACCTGAGGAAGGATAAATATGGAAAAAGTCATTTATATTTACATTTACCAAATTTACCCACACATCCCAGTGTTGGGACAAAATCCTGCCGTGAAAAAAAAGATTTGCATGTAGATATGCTTCCTTCTGTTTTGTAGTTTCTGCTGTTTGGCTCCACGCAAATCATGATTGCCCACATAATGTATCACCCACGTGCACTCCAACTCTCACACGCTCGCACTTTTTTTACTTTTAAGTCAGGTAAATTCAACACCACATTTTTACCTAACCCAATTTTCATTTCGACATTCCACTTTTCGTTTCTCACACTCACATTCAATATAATCCGTACGTTCATAGTATATTTGTATGTGTATGCTATCATCAGAACACTTTAATAAAAATAACATATTTTTTCATTGCTAAATTAGAGATGTTGGATAAAATTTATAGTGATCATATAAACCATGATTAAACGTTTAATGCAACACCGCTACTCGAATTTGCTCATCATATTACACATTCTTTATTAATTATTATAGCGCTCACGATCTGAACCATAACTTGAACATCTTTATTTTTAAATTTTTAATTACAAATAAGTATGGATTATTGTTTGTATTTGAATCAACTTATGCAACTCACATTACATATAGGATATAAGAACAAACCTCCCACTAATGGTTTTCTCTTCAACTTTCCACAAATGAATGCATGTAGTGGATTATCAATAGTTTCTCGTTTGAATCCATGGGAGATCTTGTCAAGTATGCTAGTTTTTATTGTAAATTAATCTAAATCCAATTGATTTACAAGTAAATCCAACAGAAGAGGAACTAAGATCAGTCATTATCAGCAAGTGTAGAAAGTGTGACAAGCTGAGGGACCCCTAGTTAATTGGAAAATGATTTGTAATCTTATGTAGCTAGGTAGAAACTAGAGAGTTAATTAATGGTAATTAATATATTATATTCTCTAAGAATAATAGTAATCTTTTTTTTCTTTTCCAAAACGACAGAAATGGGGCATGGGATGCTGCCAGTATAAGAGTTAAATGAGCCAAGGAACACATACAAAATACATTGATAACCATATAAAAAGTGCTATTATTAAGTCTATTATAATTTATTATATTATATAAGGTCAAAAGAGAAATTACAAAACTTCATCCCCTTATTTTTTTGGGTCATTCCTTGTCTCTTCTAGCACTCTATAGTAATCTAATCCTGAAATCTGACTTTTACTGGGATTGAAAGACGAAAACTACTTAAGAAAAACAAGGTTAAAAAAAAAAACAGAAGAAGAGCACGTAAAAACTAAAACATGCTTTTCCCTTTCTTTCTCATCTCCTTCGGCTCTGTTGTATCGTACGTCGGCACGCACTTGTACGGGTTTCAGCATTAACGTACCCAAGTTTCGACACCATCATCATCAACACACATGCACGCACTGCAAGGTGGAATCTGATGCATCAGAAACTTGTTTTATTTTTTCAGCAAAAAAAAAAGAAAAGAAAAAAAGAGCTTTCAGATGTTCCTCTGTTGCAGAAGCCATTTTGCAAAATTATCGAGAGTGTTCATGTCGGACCGGTAGTGTTTCTGAGTGAACTCGAGGAACTCGGGCCAGGTGAAATCCGGGTAGATCCTCGGGTAGTTGGTGTCCACTAGTTCAGGTGGTGGGGTAACCACCCTATCCTCTTTGGGGCACAGAAAGAACGCAAGTGACTTCCTAGGACATATATTGTTCACAACTGCTCTGTGCAGGCAACTTTTGTATCTTCCGTTTGATAGCGCCTGGAATGCATTCACCATTTCAAGTCAAACAAAACATTCAAAAAATAATAAATCATGCACCACACGATTCAAATTTTTACCATGAAAGTGTCGCCGATGTTGACAACAAAAGCGTTAACGTTAGGGGTGATGGACTGCCACTCGCCATCGACGCAAACTTCCAGCCCGCCCACGTTGTCCTGGTGCAGGATTGTCAGCGAGGTCGGGTCACAGTGCGGCCCGGTTCCAAGCGTCAGCTCCGGCTTCCGGCACGGCGGGTAGTAGTTGAGCCTCATCACCGACTCGTTTTCCTCGTAGAATTGCTTAAACGTCTCCGCACTCAGCCCCAGGCTCATTCCCAGCAGCTCCATGATTCTCAGGGAAAGCCCGCTCATTGCATTGCAGTATTCCTGGTAAACTTTCCTGTTCCATACAAAAAAAGTCACAGCTAATTAGTAACCTTAATACAAACAAACATGTACTTTAGTTGCTGCTTAAAAAAGAAACGGTTACGAATACTCACCCGAGTGTTGAGAAGTCGCTGCCGAGTTTGTTTTCAAAATATTCTTCGACAGCGTGGGACGAGTCTTTTTGAGCAGAGTAGCCGAAAGAGAGGGTCTCCTTCCATGGGAGCTTGCTGGAGAACCTGCCAGTGAAACTGCTGGCGTAGCCAACCTGCTCCCCGAGCTTCCTCTGCGCCTTCTGCTTCTCGGAGAGCGGCTGCTGGAAGAAGTAGTCCATGTAGCGGTGGGCGTCGGATATGAGCGCGGCGTCAACCCCGTGGTTAACCACGAAGAAGAAGCCGTGCTCACGGCATGCTTCGCCGACGAGGACGGCAGCGTCCCAGGTCGCTGCGGGGTCGCCTGAGAGGAAACCGCTGACATCCACCACCGGGACCTGAAGCTCCCTCGGGTTGATCAGGGACGGCTTCTCGTGATCCGGCCAGATGAACTGCTCCGGTATCATGGTCTCGTGCTGGATCACCGAGGCGTCGAAAACCAGGGACTTGCCGGAGACCATGCAATCAGTTGCCATAGTTGTACGAATTACAAGGAACAGGGATTGAGGATATAGAGTTTTTAGTAGAGCAGGATATAGTTACTACAGTTGGGAGTTGATGATGTCGACTGGGGAGTATAAAGAAACAAAGGGAGAGATGATGCAAGAGGGGGAAGAAAAGGCCAAGGCGGTTCAACTGGAATCTTTCAAAATCAGCTAATCCTCTTCTACTACTTTCTTGCTTATGCTTTGGTGATTTCTCGAGCTATTTAAAGCCAAAAATCAGTGGACCTAAACTACAATTTAGAAATTGCCAAACAGGGGCTATCAATGCATGTATTTAAAAAATGGTGTCTATCATGTATTCATACTATCACTGTTGTCTTCAATGGTGTTGACAGGGAATGCTAGCGTTTCCCGATGGAGCTTTTTGGCGTTTCCTCTGGTAGGGAAGGGAGGGGTGGGTGGGTGGGTGACTAGCCATCTTCACCTTATACTGATAATTTCCTTAAGAATTAAGTTCATTACATTATCTATATTAAAAATAAAATCTTTGATTTTTTTTTTAATATAGATAATTTCAAAAGAACTCCAACAAAATCCCATTTTATCTTTGAGTAATTCTCCTATAAGCCAGCCTCACCCATGAGGCAAGGCCAAATAAGAAAAATTTGATTGATACCACCTCATCAAACCTATTTGCTAGTTTATCATGTTATCTCATCAAAAACTCTATGTTAGTTCATCAAAACTCACCAAAAAAGGGTTTATTTGGTCCTGCCTCTTGGGTGAGGCTGCCTCACCCAAGAATTGGTCTTTATCTTTTATCATATCATATATCATTAATAAAAAATCATTTAAATTTAGTTGTCTATATAATTGTTAAATTTTATTACATTTACTAATTTTATTTACTAGTTTAACTGTAAATGTTTTAATTGAGTTAGAAAGTCACAAAAATCTTGCAAACACACAAATTATCCTAATAAACGCATGAGAAATCATTCATCATACCATAAACTTATGGAAATGATGGTTTCACCCTAGATTTTGTATTTTTCTTATAAGTAAATGGCTCATTTTGAGTAAAATTATGGTGTTGCTAAATGTAGCCCATCATTTTACTCATGTAGCCCAAAATATGGTTGACTACCAAAATACCCCTCTTTTTAAGTTATGGAAAATCTAGGTTACTTCATATAGGGTGCAATATAGTCATTTTTGGACTTCTAAGAGTAAAATCTTGGGTTACATTAAATTGCATTTTCACTCAACTGAACTGAATTAAACTTAACTTAACTGATCTACATATAAGCTCTGACAAACATGACCCTATTCACATTAATCTTTTTTTTTTAAACCACCAAAGGTGGAGGGATGTATATAGGCTTCCCCATGCCTGTTAAATAACGAGAAAGTAAAGGTACAAAACCCGCTTATAAATATAGCGGTTATAGTAGAAACCTACTGAAGGATTCTACATGAAGCTGAGCATAACTTCCAAAAAGAATGAGCTATACTAATATATATACTGGAGTAGTCATTCTATGTTTCAAAAAGATTGCAAGACAAGGACTTTAAGAGAGGAGGACTGAGAAACCATTTGCTTATTAGCTATTCACACTAATCATCTGAAGTTATGTCGTACTTGTTTCCATCAACATCCCTATTAATTTATCTACTCCCTCAGTAGTCAGTACCAACTATTTCTGTATAGAATCTTTTTTTTTCAGTCAAACATGCTAAATTTTGACTGAATTGTTGAATAAATAGAAAATTAAAATTATTATCGTATTTAATATTTTTAGAATCGTCATAACCTGTAGTTTATTAATATCAAAATTTTATATATTGATAATATATCTAGTTAAATATAAGCAATTTCTCCATGCAAGTCCATTTTTCTCTTGCAGGTCCGTATTTTTACCATAATGCCCCCAGATGGAACCCTATGATTTCAAGCCCATTTTTTGTCTTAACAATATTAGGGGTATTATGGTAATAATACGGACCTGCAAGAGAAAAATGGACTTGCATGGAGCAACCCCTTAAATATATTAGCAGTCAAACATATATATTGAATATCATGAAAGTCAACTTTCCAAATCCAGCTGATACGGATGGAGTATTAGAGCATCTCCAATGGTTCTAAAGAAGTAGTTGATTGTAATATTCCAAACTTTGCAGCAGCACTGCTTACCATTGTTTCACCATCCATGTAATGCCTGTCAAGCAGTACTGGCGCAAAGAGCAGTATTGCCGTCATAAATGTCATGTTAACCTTTCATTTACCTTCCATTTACCTTTCATATACTTTTCTAGTTAAACATTATGTTTTTGAATATATTAAAACTTTTATTTGTATGCTATCGTAAAATTTTATAGATACGTATTTCATATACCAATCAACACGTTGTTATTTTGCAGAAACTCATTTTACGGTTAATGGTACTGAAAACTTATGATATAACTACTGTTATTATTTAGTTGATGGTATATATCCCGAGTGGGTTGCATTTGTGAAAACTTTTCAACATCCTCGAAATTAAAAAAAAATCTTATTCAAAGAAAAACAAGAAGGTGCAAGGAAAGATGTAGAGCCAATATTATTTGTCTGAAAAAATTATTTTATTTTTTAACCAATATTATTTGCATATAATATAAAATTTATCATTTAGATAAATACATTTGTTATTTTAATGATAGTAAAAATCCTTGGTAAAAATGTTTTAAAAAAACATGTGAGGCCTTTGTGATGCGGGACAAATCCGCACTAGTGAATCGGGACCTCGGATGGTCGACGTATCTGAGGGCTTCTAGGTGAATTGATGACGAAGTATGAAAGCTGTTCGCTAATTGCTCCTGGCTATCCGAGCTCCTCAGCCTCGGACAGGGCAGGCCTGAGACCTGTTCTTCGATGCCTGCAAAACAAACCCCCCTGGCGCTACCCGGGGGTGGTAGCTCCGGTGTGATGATGAGATTTCGTGTACTGGAAAGATAAACTCTGTATTCAACGTTAGAGAACTTACCTGAAATGGCAGATTGTGACCTCTATTTATATGCGCCTTGGACCCCCTTCCTCCTCATCATAACGCGTCACTTTCATGTACCTTGCGGGGCCTTTCAACACGTGAATGTACCTCCTCATGCCTCGTCATCGCCTTTAGTCACGTGAGTAGACAATTTCCTGGAAGATGACTTGAATCCGAGTCATCTCCCTATTTATCTATCATCATTTTGTAATTAAAGACATAGTAGCTCACCATTGTCGAACAAGGTATCTTGCCACATCATTTGCTTGGAAAGTGATATGGCAAACCAAGATATAACTAGCCATTGTCTCTTATAATTCTATCTTACCCTACATAAATGGTTTGTGATAATCATCGATATCAAGTAATTATTATAATTTTATGATACCCAACATAAAGGTTTTGAGATTGAAGAGTTGGATTTGATCGATTGATTATTAAAATGAAAGATATGATTTATGCTTGTTGTAAATGATTTTTTTGTTCGATCACATTAATTAATATTATTTATTTATTTTAGATTACACATATAGTTAATTATTTTATACTATTCTATATTATAATTAATTTGGAATATATCATGCTATATTTATTTGAATTATATAGTTTAAGATTTTTAATATTTCATCATACAAAATAAATTTATTACGTGTCAATTGAAAATATATCAACTAGAATATTTATTTATCTTTTTTAATATTAGTGTTCATAATAAATAATAGTAAATAATTTTTTATTTTTTATTTTGTATTTTGGAAATTTGGTTTTTGTATTTTAATAGCAATATGAACTTTTACAATCATCTCTTATTTTTTAATTTGTAGATATATCAGAAAAAAGCTCTTTGGTTTATTTGTTCCGCTCCCATATTAACGTTCATAAAAAAGGATTTTGGATAATAATTAATAAAACATTAAATATTAAACCCGATGCAATCAAATTCATAGAAAATTATCGAGGATAATTCATAGAAAATTATTGAGGATATAGTCGTATGTTATTTGATTAAATTATCGTTTTGCTGTTTATGTACAGAATCTACACTTGATCACATGCCATGTAATCGTTCCGCACCTTCACATGCTATACTGAAGTCTTTGGTTTATTTGTTCCGCATCTATAATAACGTTCATAAAAAGGATTTTGGATAATAATTAATAAAACATTAAATATTAAACCATCTCGATATAATCAAATTCATAGAAAATTATCGAGGATATAGTCGTATGTTATTTGATTAAATTATCGTCTTGCTGTTTATGTATAGAATTGGTGTATACCATTATATTCAATAGGCCCAACCATTATATTCAATGAGCCCAAAGTAAAATACAACAGGCCCAAAAGGTAAACACTACCATCACGGGGTTAACGGTCCAGGTAACAAAGAGTAAGGATCAGGTCAGCATAGTACCAAGAATAGAGCGGCACGATCATCCACGAATGGTGGAACATGGAGTACTCGTGGAGAGCTAAAATCGGAGAAGAAGTAGTATAAAAAGGAGACACACCCATCATAGAAAAGGTACACGCAAGAAACTGAGAATCTAGATTTATAAAAGGAAAGTACTAACTTCAGCATAGGAGTTTATTCCCGGGTTTAGCCGGGAATCTTTTGCAGATTTATCTCCGGTCGTCTCCGGGGTGGTTATCATTGGAGTGGAAGAGAAGGAAACACATCAGTGGCACCGTCTGTGGGGATCGTTTTTTCTCTTCTCCGATGGTTTCCACCAGAAATGGTCGGGGAGAATCTCACCACAATACCAGGTCCACATCGCGGACCGTCAGCGAACGAAGAGGAAGGGATCGAGCTCTGAGCCAAGACAGAGATAACCAAGGTAGTCAAATGAATGGGCAAGGACGCGAACCGGTAAATGGCCAAGAAGAGACTCAGGCGAGTAGCCAGGACAGGGATTCTGATGATAGGGGTTCAGATGAAAACTATGGCGAAGAGGCGGAATCACCCTTAACTAATCGCCAAAAAGAACAAAAAGAGTTCGAAGAGTTTCTAGAGAACCAGAAGGCAAGCCTATACGAACAGTTCAAAAGAACAAAAGACGATCGCGGCAGGAACAGAAGAATAATGCCAAGCGAAGTCAAAGCCCAGCATCCGAATGACTACCAGCAGCCGTTACAATACGAGGAAGAATTGAGAGACATCGTTGCAAGCGAATATAACGACGATTCGCCACTCTCCTGGGACATCCAGAACCTACAGATGTCAGATAACTTCAAACTACCATTACATGTGAAGGTTTACGATGGCACGACGGATCCAAAGGATTTCTTGCACTCGTACGGGAGCAGCATGCGCTTCAGGAATGCCTCACAACAGCTGATATGCAAAGCTTTCCCGATTTTTCGCGGTGGTGCCCAGCTATTACGTGGTACGAAGGCCTACCAAAAAGAAGTATTAAATCATGGGCACAATTGTCGGATATTTTCCTAGGAAGATTTTATAGGAATCAGAAATTCGAGCGCACCATCGCGGACTTAGTAAACATCAAACAGGGCAGCGATAGTGTGGGAGCATACTATGCAAAAATGGTGATCGAAAGTTTAAGTATCAAAGATCTAACGTATCAAATGTTCTTAGGTGCCTTCATGAGTGGCCTTAAACCCGGATACTTCTACAAAAAGCTACGAGAAGAAATGCCATCGAACGAACGCGAGTTACAGAAGCTAGTCGAGAAATATGTACGGTCAGAAGAAGCGAATGATCGAAAGATTGAGAACGAAAAAGGAGATAAACGACTCCTTGACGATGAATCCAAGTGGGGGGGAAAAAAGCTAAAAACAGTTTCTTCAACGAAAGCTAAGGAGACTGGTGGAAGAACATTCACCACCACCCCCCTTACCAAGTCCAGGAAAGAGATTTGGCAGCTACATAAGGACCTTTTCAGTGACCCAAGGCCAATGTTAGCACCACCAGACAAACGTTCAAAGGAAACATACTGTGCGTTCCACAGGGACCACGGTCACGACACAGAGGAGTGCGTTTCACTAAAGAGGCAAATAGAAGATAACCTACGACAAGGAAACCTCACCCAATACAAACGTGAAGGAGGACACGCAAGCAAGCAAGATATGGCTAACACTCCAAATGGGGGAAAAATCGCGGCAGCAGTGGAACGGGTAGAGGATCATTCATACCGAACGACCGATAGGGTAATCTTATCCATCCATGGGTCAACAGAACCCATTTCGAACAAAGGATGGAAACAGAGGACCAGATACCTGCCGCCACAGGAACCTTCTGACAAACGGTTGAAGTTATCAGAAGCTATAATGTTCGATGAGTCGGATGCGGTACCCAACGCTTTTCCACACAACGACCCGCTAGTAATCATCGCAAAAATTGGGAATTCAACGGTACATAGAGTGTTTGTGGACGACGGAAGTGCAGTCGACATACTCTTCGCCGATTGTTTCGACAAATTAGGATTCAAAAGAGATGATCTTAAGAAACCAGCATCCGCTCTAGTCGGATTCACGGGAAGATCCGAGATGCCTCTAGGACAGATTCAATTGCCAGTCACTATAGGAGAGGAAGGCAAACTCGTGACGATTATGTGCGATTTTGTAGTTATGGAAGCACAGAGTCCCTTTAACGCGATCGTAGGACGACCATGGATGAACGCCGCAAGAGCAATCTGGTCACCGTATCATTTGGTTATGAAATTCCCCACACCAGCAGGTATAGCCTCAGTACGGGGAAATCAACAAGCGGCAAGGCAATGATGGCGGTTGCAATGAAACCTGCAACGAAGACAAAGGTATTTCCATCGGTCAATACAGTGGCAGTCTCACCCAACATTGACCTTGGTGAACAGGCCAAACCATTCCAAGTCATAGAGGGAGACCCATCATCGTTGGTTAGAGTGGGAGCAAATTTGCCTGCTCCGGTAAAATTGCAAGTCGAGAGCATACTTCGGAAATATGCGCCAGTATTCGCATGGTCTATAATGGATATGGGAGTAGTTAAGTCGGACATCGCAACACATAAATTACACGTAGACAGCACTGTTCAACCCATCAGGCAGAAGCAGCGAACGTTCGCTGCCGAGAGACAAGCAGCAATAGAAGAGGAGGTTCGAACATTAACAGATGCTGGAATATTGCGGGAGGTGCAGTATCCAACATGGCTGGCGAACCCAGTAATGGTACGAAAGGCAGACGCTGGATGGAGAATGTGCGTTGATTACACAAACCTAAATCAACACTGCCCAAAAGACTGCTATCCATTACCAAAAATCGACAAATTGGTCGATGCAATAGCAGGGTACGAAGTACTTGCATTCCTGGATGCCTACAAGGGATATCACCAAATCCTGATGGATCCCCTGGATGCAGAGAAGACAGCTTTCATTACAAGTGTAGGAGCTTTCTGCTATACCAAAATGCCGTTCGGATTAAAAAACGCTGGAGCAACCTACCAACGAACAATGGATAGGGTGTTCGCATCACAGATCGGACGGAACATGGAAGTCTACATAGATGACATGGTCATCAAGAGCTCAAAGCTGAACGATTTCCCACGGGATTTGGAAGAAACGTTCGCATCACTCCTCCTCATAGGAATGAAACTAAATCCGAAGAAATGTGTTATCGGAGTAGGAGCAGGACGATTCTTAGGCATACAAGTTTCGGCCAAAGGACTGAATCCAAATCCAGAAAGAATCAAGGAAATTCTGGATTTACCTCCACCCAGAAATATCAAAGGCGTCCAAATTTTAACAGGATACCTGGCATCCTTAAACCGCTTCATGGCGAAAGCGGCAGACAAGCATATGCCTTTTTTCAATGTCCTCAAAGGGGCAAAGAAATTTACGTGGAGTGAAGAATGTGAAGCGGCTTATACACTCCTCAAACAAGAGATTCAGAGCCTACCATCGCTATCCATTCCACTGGCAGGAGAACCCTTATTCTTGTACTTGGCCGCATCATATAAATCAATCTGTTCGGTATTGGTGAGAGAACACAGTGAGGTACAAAAGCCCGTGTACTATACAAGCAGAATGCTAACGGTAGCGGAAATGAATTATAAGCCCATCGAGAAAATAACTTTGGCGCTGGTACATTCGGTTCGAAGATTGAGAACATATTTTCAAAGCCATGCAGTAACCGTACTTACGGACCAACCGATCAAGCAGATACTACAAAAGCCAGAAGCGTCAGGGCGAATGATGAAATGGGCAATTGAGTTGAGTGAACACGACATAAAATTCACGCCTCGGAAAGCTATCAAAGGACAGGCTTTAGCAGACTTTATGGCAGAAATGTTTTCATTGGACAACGACATAGCAAGTCATATGTCTCCAATACCTGAAGACAGGAACAAGGCAAAATGTGAGGACATAGCATGGCTCCTGTATGTGGATGGCTCATCGAGCAAAGAAGGTTGCGGAGCGGGCGTTCTGTTGATAAGCCCGGAAGGCGACGAATTAAAGCATGCGCTGAGATTTGATTTCCACCTGTCAAATAACGAAGTAGAATACGAGGCAGTGATTAGCGGATTGGATCTTGCCAATAAGATGAAGATCACGAGCGTCAAAGTATTCAGCGACTCCCAAATCGTGATAAGTCAAATACTGGGAGACTTCGAAGTACGAGATAGCCAATTAGCAAAGTACCTGACAAAAGTACAGCAACTTATACCGTTGTTCGAATACATCAAGTTTATCAAAATCCCCCGAGAAGAAAATCAAAAAGCGGACGCTTTGAGTAGGCTATCGAACAGTAGGTTCAGCGACCTACACAGGTCCACAGACGTACTTATTGACATAGTGCCGGTCAGAAGCACAGCCATCGTCACAGTGGCGGCAACAGCAATCGAAGAGCCAACTTGGATGACGCCTATTCGGTCCTTTCTCGAACAAGGAACGCTTCCGGAAGATATAAAAGAAGCAAGAGCCATACAACGAAAGGCATGCATGTATCAAGTAGAAGGCGGATTCCTGTACAAAAAAGGACACTTGGTGCCTTGGCTGCGCTGTGTTACTCCAAGTGAAGCGCTACAAATTGTAAAAGATATGCATGATGGAAGTTGCGGATCTCATCAAGGAGCAAGTACCCTCGCTAAGAGAATTATACGCGCGGGATACTACTGGCCTAAAGTGTTCGCGGACACGAACGCATACGTCCAACAATGCCGCTCCTGTCAAATCAACGCAAATGACAGTCACATACCAAAAAACAGGTTAATCGGCATCCAAGGAGCGTGGCCGTTCGATAAATGGGGAATTGACTTCGTCGGTCCATTTCCAAGAGGGACAGGAAATGCCAAGTTCCTTATAGTCATGGTCGATTACTTCACCAAATGGGTCGAAGCGAAAGCTATCCCAAAGATAACAACGAGCGCAACGATAGCGTTCGTCTGGCAGAACGTAGTTTGCCGTTTTGGCCTACCAAGAACTATCGTTTCAGATAACGGTACACAGTTCACGAGTACCGCCTTCAAGGAATGGTGCGCATCGAAGAAAATTTCACAGAAATTCACCTCAGTCGCACATCCGCAAGCGAATGGGCAAGTGGAAGTCACGAACAGGACTCTGTTGCAAGGAATTCAGAAACGGCTCTGCGGGAAACTCACAGGATGGGTGGAGGAACTGCCAGAGGTACTATGGGCATATAGAACAACGCCTCGAACGCCACATGGAGAAACCCCCTATAGTTTAGTGTTCGGCCAAGAAGCATTGATACCTATTGAGGTAGAAGTACTAAGCGAAAGGGTACAGAATTTCGACAAAACGGCCAGCGACGAAGCAATCAAGGGGAACTTAGATCTTCTGGAAGAACGACGAGAGCAAGCACACCTCCGTGAAGCGAAATACAAAGAACAAATGGCAAAGGCTTACAACACGAGAGCAAGGGAAGTACGATTCAAGGTGAACAGCTTGGTACTAAGGAAGAACGAAGCAAGTTTGGCAGAAAAGACAGGGAAATTGACTCCTAGGTGGGAGGGACCATACAGAATCGTCGAAGCAAACCAGTCCAACTCATACAAACTAGAACGCCTGGATGGGACCACTATACCGAACACCTGGCATGTTTCTAACCTAAGGCAATACCACGCTTAGAAATATGATAGTCATTTGTATAGGAGCCTTGATATGATCAATGGCGGCATTTGTTGAGCGATTCCTCGCTTTTTTGTTGATATATAAAAAGAAAAACGCCAAACTCTTCGGCACCAATCTCTTCTAACGATGAACGCTACTAAGCGACGCGAAATACTCAAGCCCTACATGCACAAAGCAGGTCACGACACCTACGGTCAGCTAGACTTGCACTAAGAATAAAGCGAATAAAGTAGGCAAATAAACCAAGTCACGGCAATTACGTCAGCGAGACTTGTAAATCAAACAAACTCGAACAAATCAAGCGAAAAACCAAGTCACGACAATCTTGTCAGCAGGGCTTGTAACAAAACCAACCGCAACACACTATATTAACCTAACAAAGTGTGTAGCACAATACAAGTAATACTAAAAAATAAAAATGAAAAATATATAATATATATATATATACATGTCTTATCTTATGAACCTAACGAGAACTACCCCTGCCAGCGGATTGCCACCTAGAGACACCACGAGCGCCACGAGAGGAAGACCCACGACGTTCGCTGGTTCGACTAGGAGTAAATTCCTGATGACGACGAACGCGAGCACGTTCGGGGTCACTACCATTAAGGCGAACCAACTCATTCCGCATAAAGACCACCGCGGGATGCTCTTGAGTATACCTAATAGTCGACAGATTCTCCAGCTGATGCTGGTAATAGTCCCGAAGATCGACAATAGGTCCAGTCCCGTACTGATTAAGCAAGAGCCGCATAATGGCACAAGTCTGTTCGTAAGCTTCAGCAGTCGCCTTAAGCTGCTGTATTTCTCGCCTCAAAGCCGCCATGTCATCCTTCATATCGAGGATATGTTCGCCCGCCTTATCCTCGATACGATGAAAAAATGAACCATCCTTCAAAACAACTTCATGGCGAACAGTTGCAGCAGTCCCACTACTCGACGCACCAGCCCGCAAACCTTCGTACTGAGCCTGTAAATTGCGCAATGTATCTTCCAATTGAGAACATCGCTCCAACGCTCCTCGGTGTTTTCGAGCAACGGTTTCCGCTATCGAACATTGTTCGTCGTACTTCTTTTGAAACTCACCTATGAACCCGTTGAGATTAGTAATTCTCTCCTTTAGGTGGCGTTCGACTCCTCGCAGGTTGGAGATGGTTTTGATGTGCTCTTCAGACCGACGCTTCTCGTCAAGATACGCACGTTTAAACTCTCGGCCTTGAGTAACAAGGGTACCGATTTGAACGCGATTATGATAAATGATATCGTTCTGCTGCGAACAAATCTTATGCCACCCAAGACGCATCACATCCACCTGTTTCAACAGAGCGGTCCAGTAATTCTCACGACGCCCGAATTGAGAAAGAACCTGATCAAGTTGTTTACCGAACCTCATAACCCAGTGGTAAGGACCGGCAGGAAGTCTAAGGCTTGACATATAGGTACAAACACCTTCCAAATCCCGACGGCATTTTTCTATTTCATCACGAAGTTCGAACACTTCCTCTTCCTCGTAAGCAAACTCCTCATCATCGGCTGCAGGAGACGAACAACAGCCTTCGTCAGTGGAAGTTTCGTCAGAATCAGATAGAGCAGAAATCTGCTGCTGGGCGCTGATCAGTCTTTCCCGGTTTAAAACATCAAGTGCAATTCGTCGGTTCTTTTCAAGCCATCCTAAATCCGATATCTTGAAAAACACGTTTTCCAACCGATTTTGAAGCAAACCGATAGGAGTTGATCCCCTTAGTACAACAAAATCAGTACTACTCCTCAACTGGCTGACTTTAACACAGTCTTTCCTTCTTATAGAAAGTATTTTATCCTACAAAATGGGAATAGAACAACGAAATATAAAATATAAAATAGTAACAAAACGTCGAAATGCAAGAAACTGAATTCGTCCATTCATAAAGATAGAGATAAAATACACAGGAAGACTAACTAACATTGCTATTAGGAGTTTCTTCCTCTGGCCCCTCCGCCTGTAGCTGACTACTAATAGCACGGTCACCTGCCAAAGATTCCCCACCGGTCAGAGAGGCACCCGGACTAGCAGAAGGAGTGATATTGGTAGGGACCGGAGGATCGACAGGGGCAGTAATTTCTTTATCCCCGAAAAGCTGATCGACAGGACATTTCCTTAGTTCGGGCAAGCTCAAAGGTTTACCCAAGCGCTTACAGTGTTCGACAAGGGGAAAGGAATGGCCACCCTTACGAACGCTCTCCTCAAACGCAGTCGAAACTCTGGTTTTAGCTTCAAAAACCAGCCTGTCAAGGGCCGCGTCATCTTGATACTGAAGAAGCGCAGGATCAGGAAAGGTTTCCTTCAGGAACTTCATATACTCGCACATGCCCACCTGTTTAACGGAGGCATATCCAGCGCGAACATGATCAGCATAGCCCTTCGTTCGGAACAAAACATCAACAAATTCACCCATATACGAAGGATTCAGAACACCCTCCGTCTTGTGAAAAGAAAGCTCGTCAGACAGAGCCTGTTCGCGAGCCATACAGGCTTCAAGCTGACTCTTCAAGCTCGCGTTTTCCTCCTCCAGCTTGCTCATACCCATATAAGCTTCCAATTGACGTTTCAAGCTCTCGTTCTCCTCCTCCAGCTTAATCATAGCTTCTCGGGTAGCAACAGTAGTACTCAGAGTACTAATATAGTCCGCGGCATAACGAAGGTGATCAGATACCTACACAAAGTTAAAATCGACTTTAGAAGAAGAACCAAAGGATAAAAGAGAGTCGAACGGAATATCACTTACCACATTCAGCATCTCAGGAGCGGCATAACGGTCAAGAGTGGCAGCGGTCGACTCGGCTGCCACAGCCACAACAGCACCTGAGGAAACCTTCTTCTTCTTCTTAGGAAAATCAGGACCATCAGCAGAACGCAGATCGCGCTTAGAACCACCTTTGCCACGAACAGACTCACGGGAGGGAGAGGAGCTTTTTCCCGTCCTCTCTGACCGAGGAACGGAGGAAGTAGACTTTCTCGTGACCTTTCGAGAGCTTGGCTGAACATCTGCCTGTTCAGGGATAAGCTTCTTCTCAAACTGGGGAAACTCAACTGGAATATCAGTCATGTCCATACCTGAATACAAACATATAAAAAAATTCAGGAAAAGCTATACACACTCGAACGAAAATAGAGAAAATCAAGCGGAAAATCACGTAAAGGCATTAACATCGAGCCATATAATCATATCTCATAGAACCTTTCGAGGAGGTTTTCCTTCGTTTTTCTCGAGGCTTATGAGTATGTTGAAGCAGCCGTTGGTATAAGACAGTATCACGAGTCAGTCGATCTTTCACATCGACAGCCCGATCTACCGACAAGGAAGTCGACCAACAAGGCATTGGATCATCCACTCCAGCTCTTCGTCGAACGAACACATATTCCCTTCGCCACCCAGCAAAACTATCAGGATATGACTTTACGAACGTCAGCTCTTTCAAATAACTATACACAGTAAATCGATCGTTTTCACCAGGCAGACTTTGCAGCCGGAAGACGGACCGAAACAACTGGAACGTAAAAGGAACATCAAGGGCGGAGCAAGCATCATGGAAAGCAATCATGACCATTATGCTCTTGGGATGGAATTGAGCAAGCGCCATATTATACCCCTTAGCAATCTCCATCATCCACGAAGGAATCGGCAACACAACACCCCTTTTGAACCAATCACAATATACAGCGAAAAAATCACTTCCAGGATTTTTTACACTTTCACTAGGTAAAGGAGAATGTAAATCGATCTTCTCCAGACAAGGGTACCGGCGCCGGAAATAAGCCAAAGAACGGCCATGCATAAGACTGGCATCTTCAACCCGTTTAGCAGATTCAAGCAAGGCTAGCGTATCATCGGAATCAGGAGGGACACCGGTATCAAGGGATATCTCACCGGAATCACGAGAAGAATCAAATGACTTTTCGGAATCGCTCATCCTTAATTATCAGAACTAGGCTCCAAAATCAAACAGAGGCACAGATTCAAATAGCAATCAACACAAGCCTAAATATTTCCTGATCAAATATGAAATACAATCAAAAGAAGAAGTTGGAAGAATTACTTGATTACAGGAGAGAGATAGAGACTTCTGCGGGACTTATGGAGAGCCGAATTGATGACCAAATTGATGAAGAATGGGAAAGTGAGGATAAGTTCAAGGCATTTTCCCCTTTTTAAGAAGTACAAACGGCGGCGTCAGACCAAACGCATCTCAGCCGTTCAATTCAAATTAGAAGACATGATTAGGCACAGAATCCGGAAAAAGGCGATTACCTTTATGGATTTAAAAATTCAAAATTCGAAGAGTCTAAGTTGAAGAGTCAGGTACGGCGAAGATGAAGGAAGGTAAAACAGAAAATGGACAAGACAAACGAACACGATTCCCATACATCAGCCGCTAAAATTAGAGCAACTACTTGTTCGCCTCATCTAGTCAAAACAAACGAGAGAGTCGAACACTTAGCCTCAAACTTCAGCGACTGGGGGGGGGGGGGGGGGCTTATGGTGTATACCATTATATTCAATAGGCCCAACCATTATATTCAATGAGCCCAAAGTAAAATACAACAGGCCCAAAAGGTAAAAACTATCATCACGGGGTTAACGGCCCAGGTAACAAAGAGTAAGGATCAGGTCAGCATAGTACCAAGAATAGAGCGGCACGATCATCCACGAATGGTGGAACATGGAGTACTCGTGGAGAGCTAAAATCGGAGAAGAAGTAGTATAAAAAGGAGACACACCCATCATAGAAAAGGTACACGCAAGAAACTGAGAATCTAGATTTATAAAAGGAAAGTACTAACTTCAGCATCGGAGTTTATTCCCGGGTTTAGCCGGGAATCTTTTGCAGATTTATCTCCGGTCGTCTCCGGGGTGGTTATCATTGGAGTGGAAGAGAAGGAAACACATCAAGAATCTACACTCGATCACATGCAATGTAATCGTTCGCAGATTTACATTGCTATACTTATCAGAATTCAGTTTGCAGGATGTTTCACTGTTCTTACACATGATCGGCCATTAATGTATATAGTGTTGCATGTGAAAATGTTAGGTTTGTTTCCATAGCCAATGGTTAAATTTTTTTTACTAGCGGCTTAAGTTAATTAGATAAGGAGTAGTATTATGAATTTCAAATATTTTCACCATTTACCCCTCTAGCTAGGTTGGGTTTGTTAAGATGGAAAGAAATAAAACTTCATGCATAAGGTTTTCTCTTGCTGCAGATATAACTTATAATAATCTAACTACATGCATGTCGAGGATATGTCGAGATTTTTGTATGTATGTATTTATATAATTGTAATCTTGAATGCGTTTTTTGAGAAACTCATTTGTATGTGAAGGAGTAAGTTAGAGCAAGTCCAACAAATACTACATAATAATCTCCAAAATGTAGTATGAAATGGTAAAATCTCCAAAATATTTTTCCTCAACTCCAAGAGATACTACATTTTAACAATATTTTTGTATATTTTCTTACCTTTTTTAGGGAAAAAACAAGAAAATTTATGGAAATATGAAGAGAACAAATTTTGTCTTTAAAAATGAAAGAATGTCTTGATAAATGTGTAGGCATTAATTTTCAATCCTCCAAATTTTGTTTCTCTTTCTACACATATGGAGGATGAGTTTCTCTTACTTACATCAAATCTCCATTTTGTAATACCATATGTAGTATCTGTTGGACCTCAAAAATGGGATAAAATCTCTAATTTCCTCCAAAATCTACAAAATGTAGTATCTCTTGGACTTGCTCTTAGGAGATCACATACTTTTGTATAATTTCAATGTTTGAATTTTAAAACTTACTCGAGTGTTATTTTACCCTATTTTTTTTAAAAAAATCAAAATAATAATAATATATCTTCATTACCTTGTTTGCACCTCCCAAGATATGTCCACCTCAAGCTCCACTTAATCAGGTACCGCCTCCATCGTTTTGAACACGTGTTTTAAGAATCTGATCCTGCCTTGAATGTCCAAAAGCTGTGATCCCTTACGAAGGTGGTCGGCCAACTCTTCTTAGTAAAAAGGTGAGAACCAGATCGTCGGGTTCCACTGGGCGTGCCAACTGATGCGGGGCAAATCCGCACTAGTAAAATCGGAGCCTCGGATGGTCGACGTATCCGAGTTCTTCTGGGTGAATTGATGACGAAGTATGCCAGCTGTTCGCTAATTGCTCCTGGCTATCCGAGCTCCTCAGCCTCGGACAGGGCAGACTTGGGACCTGTTCTTCGATGCCTGCAAAACAACCCCCCACCCTCGGCGCTACCCGAGGGTGGTAGCTCCGGTGTGATGATGAGATTTCGTGTACTGGAAAGATAAACTCTGTATTCAAAAGTTAGAGAATTTATCTGGAATGGCTGATTGTGACCTCTATTTATAGGCGCGCCTTGGACCTCTTTCCTCCTCATCATCACGCGTCACCTCCATGTACCTTGCCGGGCATTTCACCACGTGAATGTACCTCCTCATGCCTCGTCATCGCCTTTAGTCACGTGAGCAGACAACTTCCTGGAAGATAACTTGAATCCGAGTCATCTCCCTATTTATTTATCATCACTTTGTAATTAAAGACATAGTAGCTCACCATTGTGAAACAAGGTAGTTTGCCACATCATTTGCTTGGAAAGTGACATGGCAAGCCAAACTATAGCTAGCTATTGGCTCTTATACCCTACATAAATGGTTTGTGATAATCATCGATATCAAGTAAGTATTACAATTTTATGATATCCAACATAAAGGTTTTGAGATCGAAGAGTTAGATTTGATCGATTGATTATTAAAATTAAAGATACGATTTATGTTTTTGTTGTAAATGTTTTTTTGTTCAATCACATTAATTAATATTATTTATTTATGTTAGACTACATGGTTAATTATTTTATACTATTCTATATCATAATTAATTTGGAATATATCATGCTATATTTCTTTGAATTATATAGTTTAAGATTTTTAATATTTCATCATATAAAATAAATTTATTACGTGTCAATTGAAAATATATCAACTAGAATATTTATTATCTTGTTTAAATTATTAGTAAATAATTTTGCATTTTGTATTTTGGATTTTGGAAAATTGGTTTTTGTATTTTAATAGTAATATGAACTTTTACAATCATGTCTTATTTTTTATTTTTTAATTTGTAAATATATCAGAAAAAAACTCTTGATTTATTTGTTCCGCTCCCATATTAACGTTCATAAAAAAAGATTTTGGATAGTAATTAATAAAACATTAAATTATTAAACCATCTCGATGCAATCAAATTCATAGAAAATTATCGAGGATATAGTCGTATGTTATTTGATTAAAATATCATTTTGCTGTTTATGTATAGAATCTACACTCACATGCAATGTAATCGTTCCGCAGCATCTGCAGTCACATGCTATACTTATCAGAATTCAGTTTGAAGGATGTTCATTGTTCTTACACATGATAGTCATTATATAGTGTTGCGTGTGAGAATGTTAGGTTTCTTTCCACTCATAACCAAGCGTTTAAAAGAATTACTAGCGACTTAAGTTAATTAGGTATGGACTAGTATTATTAATTTCAAATATTTTCTCCATTTACCCTCTAGCTAGGTTGGGTTTGTTAGGATAGAAAGAAATAAAACTTCATGCATAAGGTTTTCTCTTACCGCATATATAACTTATAATATAACTACATGCATGTCGAGGATATACAAATGTATGTATTTATATAATTGTAATCTTGAAATGCGTTTTGTTGAGAAACTCATTTGCATGTGAAGGAGTAAGTTAGGAGATCACATTCCTTTGTGATTTAAAGGTTTGAAGTGTAGGTAGAGATATGATATACTTTTATAATTTCAATTTTTGAATTTTTAAACTTACTCGAGTGTTATTTTACCCTACTTTTTTATATAAAAAAACCAAAATAATAATAATATATATCTTCATTGCCATATTTATGTTTTAAAAATATCAACTTTAACCTTTCTTAGTTCATCTGTTTATGCAATCTAATTCATATATATATATATATATATATATATATATATAGAACTCGGTTACCTATAGAACTTAATATTATATAAAATAATTTGTTTGAAATTTTCATATATTTAGCCATAAAGTTGGAGGTGTAGAAAGAAAGTCCTATTAATTATATATCATAATTAGTAATGTGAATTTGTTTTGTAAATAGTTGAATTATATAAAGTTGTTTATCTAAAAAGGGAGCTGATCGGTATAGCTATTAGCTAATTGTAACCTCCTGAATGATCATGTTAACTGCATTCGACTTTTTGTTCGAGCACAGACATTTTACCCAGTCCAGTAAGATTGGCATTAATTTCACCTTGGTAAAAAACGGAGATGTTGGAGTTAGGGAATGGAGCCCAGCTAGGAATCCACCAAAGCTGCATGCCCATGAGTCAACCTAATTTGCAGAATATCGTTGACTTGGGATGATAGTCAAAATGACGTCTTTTAAATCTACGCTTACTACGATGGATGAGTGTGAAAAATAAAATTTGATAAATACAAAATCAACAAAACGGTACATATATCTTTATCACTTTTAATCCTAATTTTTTACATAATAAATGGTTAAAGATCAATTGAGAAATCAACAAAAAGAAAAAGTCTTTATGGGTTTAGTGTAAAAATTAGAAATTAATTGTTTATAATTTTATGTTGATTTTTCATAATAATCTGTTAATTTTAATTACATATTGTAATTATTGTTATACTTATTTGTTGAGGAGAGCGTCGTCTCATGTAAGGTCGGTCCCCTTACGGTAAGAGTGAGACAAAATGAAACCACTTTCTACAAGATTGAAGTTATTATACATTTATTTTAATTATTTGGGTCATAAAACATAAAAGATCAGGAAATATAGTGAAAAGAAATTGCCCAAAATTTAAAAGATCAATCCAAATAAAAACATCATGTCCAAAACCTAAAAGATCAAACCAAATAAATAATCAAACCAAATAAAAGATCAAATTCAAGTAAAAAAACATCATGCTCAAACAAAAATAACTCAAATAATTAAAAGAATTGTATAGTAACCCCCCATATTGTAGTATGTGATCTTCTTTTAGCATGCACTTACTTACCGTAAGGTGCCTTTATTTGAGATTTTGTTTTTTTTTGTTGAATTTCAATCTTATTTTAAATAAATATTAGGAGTATTTGTGTTGCCTTTATTCTTGTGCAAAAACTCATTTTTACAATATTTATAGTAGTTAAATTGTCAATTGTTTAACCCTGCCTCGTATCAGAATTGTGTAAAGATAGGGACCAATTAGTAGAAATTAAAAATGCTGATTGTATTAATGTTCTTAATGGGTAATTACGGATATAATTAAGCAAACCATGGATCTCTGGTATTTGATTGTGTCTGTACTATGTATGGGAAGACAAGCGATGAGACAGTCTCCCAATCAAACTCGTAATCAATCACACCTCTTCCTCCGGACTCTCTTGCTTGTCTTTGGATCTTAATCATCCATAGTAATATTAATTTTGATACATGTTTTCCATTAATTGTTGATATTTATATATGTATGTGTATTTTGTATTGACACAAAAATAACTAAAGAAAATAACATCAGATGTATTGAGCACTAACCCCTGAGACCATGTACACATAAAAATCAATAACAAAAATACCACATGTATGTATGTATTTACCATTTGTATTATTCATGTTTTAGTCTAAAATATGATATTCTGTAATTTTTATTTATGACACTTTATTTTTGATTGAGATGGCATCCAAGTAAAAAAAAAATTATCCATAATAAATACATATAATGTCCATGACTGAAGGTGATATAGTTCATGGGCGACACAAAGCATGTACTATCTATCATCTTTTATTTTCCACCATATATAACATAGATAACTTTGGTAGTTGATTTGGACTTTCGATTGGAGCCAGCCAACTAAACTTTGTTTTCTTATCCTTTTCTGAAAATAATGAAAAAATAAAATAAAACATAAACGGTCAGGATATATATGTTTGCTACACAATATTTACTATACATGTCACTGAAGGGAGCATTGAAAAGACCAAGGTGTAAGCCAAAAATGTCACTGTGTACCTAAACATGAGAAGTTGGTCCTAATCAAAGTCTTAATCTTATGTTTTGTTCATGTACTCTAGAGAATTAATGTAGAGTATTGATCTTGTCGGTTTCTTCAAATCAAACTGCCGTAAATTGCCAGGTGAATCTTACAGTAAATTGCCGTCGTCCGAGCATGCAGCAGCTTGTTTGAACGACCTAGCCACTATTTTATTAAACATTTTATTAATCTTTTACTGATCAGTTGATCGTTGCAGGGGCATGGTAATAATTGTGGTTGATGATCTCTTATCGGGCGGGCAGCTAGCTATGTATATATAGGTACAGTGGTTTCCATGAATGAATGGAGTATTAGTTGGAGGGAAACAGAGGAGGTCCATGGGGGAAGGCAACTAACGTGATGGTGGAATGGGTGATGATGAAACCAGACAAAACAAATGAGGTCCGATCGTCACTCAAACAAAAGAGATCCCCTTTGAAGCTGACAGACTCCTTAATGTTTTTGGATGGAATCGCCATGGCTGCTTTGCTACATTGATTCAGGACAAGCACAGTTTCTTCAGGTCCTCCCTTTTCCGTTATCCAATTAAAAGCAGGATTGTTATCTTGTCCACCTCCATTATTGCACCCTGTGGGACGCCTCTTTCCTGCCACTGGGGAGCACAGTTTATCACCTTTTGGATCCCTTAGAACAACATAGAAAATTCCTAGATGTCCTTTTTTGAGAGCAAATGTGAATGAGAGCAGGGTCTACAATGGAGTGTGTAGATCATGAACATACCTAGAATAAGTACAGGGATAATAATACTATCGATTTCCATAACCACAACACTTTGTATAACAAAATTATTTGGTCTAGTCATCATATTAACAATGATAATTAGGATTAAGGGTACTTATTGAGTCCAGCACCTCATACTCGACTTGAAAAGTTTATCAATCTCGCAAACAACTCAATATATATTTATACACTATGATGTTATTTAAAAATTTAATATCTTTTTGTCACCTCTCATTTAATATAATCTAAACATAGCACTAAGTTTTTTTTATCCTTAACCTTCATCAACTTTTTATAATTTACATATTTTGAAGGGATTAATATCAAATTTCTTATAATATTAGATACGTTAAATGAAATTAGATAGGTTGAATGAGATTAATATTAACCATTTAACTTCTTATTAATTAGATACGTGTTGAATGAGTGTGTAATGGTCGGAAGAATGAATTTCACTGCAGGGTGGAGATTAATGTTGCTTCAGGGTGGAGATTCTTTTACGACATGCAGCGCAACGTCTAATTTGGGATTAAAAAAAAAATTACATACTTGCGTGTAATATTAAGCCCGAATAAATTTAAAAAAATAATACCATTTGGAATATTTTTTTTAAAAAATATTATTTATAATACCATTAGATATGAAATCCAAATGAGTTAATTTATAGCTATGGTTAGTTAGTATTTTGATTGAGTCGATAGATATTGAACAACATCTCCATGTTACACTTAATAAGCATCACTGTTAATAACAATATAACATGTTTACGAAGGTGAGTATTCCCTTTGCCCATATAATATTATTTTAAAAAAATTTATAGTATGTTCACCATTACTAATATGAGAGACTATCTCGTTACTGAAAATTCAGTCAAAAATCATTTTTAATAGTTGGATTTATTTTAAAGGAGAATAAACTTAAATTCATTTTTTTTACTAAAAATGGATAACACTAATAAATTTTTATTATGTGAAAATAATAAATGGACCGTATAGTGAAATTTTTTATCAATGAAAATAATACCACCACTGGAGAAGCAATTGTCACGGATTATCAATGTTGACATTCTTCATCTTTTGGTGGTATCAATTACTGCTACATATTATTACACCGCAACCTAGGCTTTTACAGCTAAGGCCCACTAATAAGAAAGTATACAGATCCACAAATGGGTATTTCAAAAGTATCCAATCTCTTTGCGTTGGAAAAACATTGTGGCCCAAATTAGGGGTGATATTGTTAACTAGGGGCCTCCTACTGTACATCTGATTTATTTCTGTCCACACACTTCAGAAATGATGGATAATTCCAGCCATTACACCATTCTTGTCAATATAGTAGTCAATTCATATAAAATGCACATACTTTTATAGATATGAATCTCCTCATATTTTAAAATGCACAAAAATCTACCAAATGTATGGTATAATTACAAGATTCTGGAAATTTTAAGAAAGGAAAAGCAGGGAGAGAATGAAAAAGAACATAAGATGGTTTTGGAACTGACCATTATTTTTTGTACTTCACTGTTTTATCATATTTTAAATATGCTTCTAATGTGAACATGTTTGTTTTGCCATGACTTGGATATTACAAATTCTCAATTGCTCTCAAAAGTTTAATGTGCAAAAGATATGGTTAAAAAGTGAGAAAATCAACACAAAACATGTAATGATCAGATATGAAAGTGAGAAATCCGACTGAAAGTAAGAAAATCAACACAGTACGAGTAATGATTAGGCATGGAAGTGAGAAGATCAACATCCGCCCTCTACTTCAATTAGGACTGTTACACACGAAACACTCTTGTAGATAATCTGTTCACCAAATTTGAAAGCAAATCATGCCAACCAAGAAAGATTTGTCACAAAGCATTAAAAAAGAGGTTGATGGAGATCGATATTCTTCAAGTGTTATTGAGTTAAGGCAGAAAATTGCTTGTGAAACGAAACCAACTTGGCACTATCTATCACCTTTATGAGTGGGATCAAATAACTTTCTTCCCAAAAGGAGATTGTAGTCCAATGATCGCCAAGCATAAGATTGAGGAGATAAATAACTGCCAATTAGAAGAAAGGATGTGATTTTGCCCTCTTCAATTCACTTTGCACTCAGGTATTATCGCGCTCCATTATCCACGTGAACTGGTTGGAGGCTGGGATTTCTGGTTGTTGTCTCCATATGGATGAAAATTAGAGTGCAAAAACACCGTAGATCTTATTTATACTACTACTACTAGTCTGCTATTTGCACCCTTAGTTATACTGGCCTGCTAATTGGACTGACTTGATTTCCATTAAATTGAAGTGAACTTAGTGAAGGTGTGAAATGAATTAAAGTGAACATAACTGGTCCACAACTATAAAAATAAGGGCATCAGCTTCTTTAGATCAATAACTATATAAAGTAAAAGTAAGTTAATAGCGAAAATGGTTTGCTCTCCTTTTACTATTGGAGAGTACACTGTAAAACTCTAGGAATTGCCGGGACAGAAGTAGAAGCATACGAAACGCACAAATTAAGAACCGGGTCCGGGTGGACCTCATCGCCTGCAAAATCACCTGAAAAGCGTACGAATCCCACGTAGGAACTGCACTGGTGTTCATCAATCTTAACCAGGTGCTAAACAGATCAATCAATTTAAAGCGAGTCTTCTCTTCGTTGTCCCACTATGGACATAAAAACTTGAAATTTCAATTTCATTCAAATTTAACCACACAACACAACACAACAGCATAAGGGCTCTGTCAACTCACTTTTATCTACCTAAGACCTCGTATTTCAAGTTTTTCCTTGTATTGTAGCTGAGCCACACATGTTATTATGTGGGGCTGCAATTTGGAAATATCGCGAGCGAAATAATGTAATTACTTTTTCTCCAATACCAACCAATGATTTGATTTACAATCTGGATGCTCTCCTTACATGCTCTAGTGCTATCAAAATTGAAGCTATGTAGTACCGCTTATTTTATAGCATACAATCTGGAAGGAGAAAGCTTTACCCTACCTGATATTTTGTTTCATTCCATCCATGATTCATATCTGCACCCTAAGTAATAACTGTTGGTTTCTCTCTTCCGGTGAACTCCTTGAGCTTCGATACTGACAGTGCCAAATCTGAAGGGGGGAAAGCGGAAAATTCACGTGTTCATATAAAGTTCAAATGAATCCAGGACTGTAAAATGAATCAACGTGTTTGTACCTATCAAAGGTTTCAATGCAGCTTGAGCATCTAAACTGTGCTTTGATGCGTCTGGTTCAAACTGTTCTATATACACTCGGACAGTTGCACCAGCAGATCCGGTACCCTAAAATTAGAACAGAAAATTAATGCAATCCAAATAGATGCCACTTACACAAAGCAGGAGGGAAAATTGCAGTCATACTGATAATCGGAATATGATCCTTGAGCCGTCTGTGAAAACAAATCGAACACCTTGCTTTGATGCAACACTTCCGTCTACCTGAAGCAGCAATTAAGATTATATCATCAGCCAACCAAAGAATCATATTACAAACTTTATTCCAGCATTGTTTGCTACAAGACTGAGAATGTGAATAAAGAATCAATAACAACTTACTGGATCAGTGTAGTTGAAGTCATCAGCCAACTGAAGAACATAATTACCTACAACAAGATCACTCTTTTAAATTCCCAAGGCACTAAGAATGTCAACTCAGTAAGGGCCTAAGGGGTGAGAAAGTAAACATATTACTGACCATACTTATCGCCTTCTTTGCTCTTTGAAATCAAGTCCCTGACATATTCTATCATTTTGTTTGCTGCTTCAGATTCACACTCCTACAAGCATGTATCGAAACTGACTTCAAACTTAGAGAATGCAAAACTTATCTATAGTTATAATACATCACAACCTACAAACGACCAGTCAAGAATCTGGAAACCCACTTCCAACAATCCTTACCTCATAGTCATATCTAGAAAAGAAGTTTCTTCCATATGTAGCCCAATGTTCGTATACAACATCAGACACAGAGACCAATTTCTCTCCTGACTTCTTGTCCTTGTTGCGGTATGCTATAATAGAAAGCCAGGCTAGTACGGCCCTGACAAATGGGTATCTGAGAGTTAATCCACCTTGGTCTCAACAACTATCTTTACTATTATGAAGAAACAGCGAGGATTCCAGAGGGATTCATTTTAATTGGGGCATTCTTACAAAACATTAAAGACTACATCCAAATCTTACATATTAATAAAGAGCATAAAATACTTGAAGTAATCAAATCATGATTAACTTAAATAATATGTAAATTGATAAAATTAGCTGGAAGGGATAATGGGGAGTTTGTATCAAAGGCTACTCTCAAACTTATCAACTTTTAAACCAACAGTAATGAATTCAATTATAACATAAAATCAAATGCTACAAAACACAAAGAAACCAGAGGTAAACAATACCATATGCCATCTTTCTCACGGATGTGATCAGAACCCGTTCCAAAACTCTCTTCCCCACAAATTGACAATTGTCCAGCATCCATTAAGTTTCCAAAGAACTTCCAACCAGTGGGAACCTGCACTAGGTGCTCATCATTACTGGTAAATGCTTCACTGACAAAGTCAACAAGCACTAAATACATGTAAATTGGTTGGACAAGTGACACAAACCTCATAAAAAGGAAGGCTTAGTTTTTTAGCAACACGGTCTAATGCACCACTTGTTGGCATCGATCGAGCTAAACCCTACATCCAAACAGAAGAACTTTTACAACTTCTCAAGCTTACAAAACATTTTTCTTTTCACAGGACAGACATAGAACTGTCAAACCTTAGGGCCAGAACCAAAGTATGGAATGGCCTCCTGTGCATTGGCAGCAATGATGGCCACAGAATCTGAAGGAGTAACAAAGAATTCTCTACCAAGAATCATGTTCCTATCACCATCTCCTGCATCATCAGAGTATTTCCATTAATTTTGTTCCAGCTATGCAAATCAAGATTCCAGTTATAAGCACAAACTATCCTAGAAACTAGAAAAGGTACCCACAATCAATCTTTAAAGGAAGCCACCAAATAATACATAAGCTAAAACTAGACACATTTTTTACTTGATCAAGAGCTACTAGCTTTCTCGATAAATATTAATTTTTTATTTGAAAAATTGATAACTATAGCCATGTTATAATTAGGAAAATGCAAAAATATATAAGGCTGTTTATTGGCTTATCCACACAAATGAGGGTTCCAAATCCAGAAGCTTATTCAAAGAACACACAAATAAAATTAAAATATATTTCATGATGTTGGAAGTCGTGCACTAAAATATTCTTACTTTAGAAAGTGATATAGGGTAAGCCACTTCAATTTGAATTGAGGTAACTTCTAGATGCAATGCCAGGTACTCGCAATTCAAATATTAAACTCAAGAATCTTAATTATTTACTGTGTTTTGTGGCACTGAAAATAGGCATATGAAGGAATGATAGTTCTAAAAATGGACAAGCTAGGAAGAATATTTCTACACAAGCTCCAGGTGAAAATACCGTCACTTGCAGCTCCAAAATCGGGTGCATTATCCCCATACAAAATGTCGACCAATTCCTTTGCATATCTTTTGACCAAAAGAATAGGTCAGACGTTGATTTAAAAAAGTAAAAAAGAGGAACTTAAAATAAATAATATATCTTACGTCAGGTTTGGGTCAGGATGACCATGTCCAAAATCTTCAAGTGGCACACCGTTTAAAATAGAATTCTGCAAAACACCAATCAGTGCTTGTATCATTATTTATATCTTATAAATGAAAAAAATGACAAGAAAACATAGTCCCGTTAGTCCCAGAATACATACAGATTTAGCTCCCAACTTGTCCACAAAGATAGGTTTTGCATATGCTCCTGTGACAGCATGCATTGCATCAAATACAAACCTATAAAAAAAGTTAGAACGTTCAGCAAAGGTCTTTCATGCTCCATATAACCTCACGAAGATTTAGCAGGACCAGCAAAAAGATTCTAAATTTCTTCAGAAAGAGAAAGAATTATCTTCACGTACATGCAGTTCAAATATATTTCACATAAGTACAGCTGAGAAACAAAATTAACTAAAGACTTGGGCCACACACTGAGAAAGACTAGTGAGACCATAAATTTAAAAGGTCCACATCTATAAAATTTCAGCTCTGGAGAGCAAAAACTTAGATGAGGAACTAATCATGTGAGCCCTCAGAGAAAACAAATGGAACTCATGCAATCATGAAAAACATCCAATGTTTCCTGAATTGGAATGGATAAGATTATGTAATATATTCTCGTTAGTAATGCTCAAATGGAAAGCAACAGCATAAACATTGACATATATACTCATTCCCCTTCCATAGAATAAAAAACTCAGAAGTGTAAAGAAGACAAGAAGTTCCCAGGATCAGGTATTTAGTATTGCTTGTTATAATACATGCAAAGACAAAGAAGGGTTATGTATTACCTGAAATCTGGTCGGGAAACAAGACTTCTAATAAGTGAAAAATCAAATACATTCTGCACAAGAATTTATTAATCATTAGCTTAAAATCAACTTAACAACAAAACGAGCTATTAGATATATACCCTCTAAGTTCCTCACCTCCATTAGTTCCAGATAGTCAGCAACTGGGTCCACCACTTCTACGACAAAATTACCATATTTTGTTATCCCGGGACGAGTTAGGTCAACATCAGGAATCTCAGCCACTTTTATTTCCGAAATCTGCAGTGCAACTCAAAAAATTAGCTGACAAGCTTGTGAAAACAAAACTCTTAAAGTACATGAAGATTTTTATTTTATGTTTGATAATAAACTCATATGCAAGCATCCCTGACATCCTTAAAATAAAATAACCACGATAATGGCCATCTATAGCAATTCAATGAAACGGGAATCTACAGGTGTGTGAAGGAAGCAAAGCACACAAACTTTAAAAATGAAAGAGTACAGACTAAGGCCCTATTCTCCTGAGATTATTTCTTATTGGATTGAATTGAGCTGAAGTTAAAAATAAAGTATGTAAAAATATCAGTATGATTTTTACTGAATTGAACTAAAAAGATGTACAGATAAGCTGAGGAGAACCAGCCCTAAGAGGCTAAGAATCATGGTAATCGACAAAATTGCAAATGAAATAAAATTTGGTGCCCTCAATACTGTATGAAATTGACAGCACAGGGTCAAAAAAACACTGATAGCCTTGATAAACTCATCTTTAATACTTAATGAAAGAGTTCAAAATTTGAAGCTTCTGCTAATTAGAAGTTTTGAGGTGTCGCTTTTTCATTATTATAGTTAAGAGCTGCAATAAATTAACCGCGTAGAATCAAAGCCCAAATTTGTCAAACGTGACCTTTATTTTTATTTTTCCATATCCCCTATATGGAGCACTATTATTAAATTGCCAATGCATGCACATGCTTACTAAAAAATAAAGAATAGTTAAACTAGAAAACAGGTGGTGTGTAATAACAAAGAAAACACAAGAACGAATCCATACAGAGAGAGTGTTGCCATAAATCTTGTCAGTTATGGATTCTGGTGCAGGCTGTCCACTGCTGTAATTAAACTGCAAAACCAAAAGCCATAACAAGGAGATAAATGACACTGGTACATATATTGAAATAAAATGGGGAAATTGTATATAATAAAATCATAAACAGAGTTTTATTCTCATGAACGATATGTGGCATGAGTTACCTTGATACCCCAGTCATATTCTGGACCACCGGGATTGTGGCTTGCACTCATTATGAAACCCCCATTGGCCTGAGAAATAATTTTGTCGCCCAAAATTAAGGAAAATAACACTCATAAAACTAGAGAAAAAGAACAAACAAAATACTACCTTTCTCTTTCGTATAACAGCGGAAACAGCTGGAGTTGACAAAATACCATCCCTGTAATAAGATTTTAATTAAAGGGAAGATATAAACTGGGGGGCATGTGGTGAATTCTGTATGTAACAACATGGATGCTATGTGCATGAATTTTCAACATGGATCCACTCAGTAGACACTTTTAAGTTGTAACCACGCTAGATAGAGCTTATTTACACCCATCCGACATGGTCCCTTCCTCACAAAACGTGAAACAACATAATTTAAACCCATGATAGACCCAAATGAAGAAATCCAATTAAATTTTTCACAAAAAAAAAAAAAGTAATCCAACAAAATTACAGAAGAGAAAAAAAATGCAGGTTAACACTTACTTGCCTACCAATATTTTACCAACACCATTTCCTGCAGCAATTTTAATGATTATCTGGAAGACAGAAAAATGCAAATTTAGCAAGCCACAAATAGAGAAAACATCTGATCAACCACAAACAGAAACAATTCTAACCTGAGATGCTTCACGATTAAAATAGCGACCATCACCACCTAGTACCAAAACTCCATTTATATAATCCTCAGGCGGTAAGGAATTGAACAATGCCTATACATTATGCATGAATGTATAGCAACAGCTTAGTTTTGCGAGGATATAATCACAAGGAATGAATACTCAGACATAAAGTGCAGTATAATGTAATAAAAAAGACCATCACGAACCTGAATCCAGTTGCCTAAGTAATTTTCTTCCATAAAAACTTTAACCTAAAACATTTACAATCAATTCAATGAAGTTAAGAAACAGCATTCCAGTTACATTAACAGAGAAGAATTCGTTGCAATCAATCAGCATAACATGTTACCTTCTTCCGGAGACCACTGGTTCCAGTTTTCTGACCTTCAATTGGCTTGGTAGGAACTGAATTAACCTGCAATCATTAAACACTAAGCTATTAAAACACGGCGAGTGGACCGGTTAGAATGCGGTGGAGAATAAGAAGTAAACCTTGAGTCCTAGAGATTCGGAAGCAACGGCGGCGGCGGTCGGAGAAGAGGAAGAGGACGGGGAGGCAGCGGTGACGGAGAGAGGAGACACAGCCGGCTTGCTGAACTTGAGGAGTGAGAGTGATCGAGCTGGCCGCAGGAATTTGGATTTGGAAGCATACAGTCCGGCGGCGGACTCACCAAGAGACGACTTGACATGGACGGTTGTGGCGTACAATGCCATCTTCTCCACTTGCAGAAAATTGCAGTGTGTGACTGTGTGAGACCGGGAATGGGAGATCAGGAGGAATTTTGCTTCGCTTGGTATGAGTATTGTTGTAATTCAGGAAATTGCTAATAAAATGATTTGACTGGGATTTGAATTTATTTGGAAAAAAAAAATAGGATTATGAAAATCACGAAAAACGTAACTGCCACATGTGTGGCAGAATCTCGCAGTGCCAGAGTTATCTCCTCGATTCTCTTTCCTTTCGCTTTCATTTCAATTCACGAGATTTGTTGTCTTTTTCCGTCTTCGAGAACAGGATATTTGGATCTGGTTTGCTGAACCAGCCCACTGTATATGAAAAGTGAGTTCCGGTATTGCAGAAAAACAGCAGCTTGGGCTTATGTAATTGGATCGACTTGGCCATCTACTATTTTGACCCACCCCTCACATGAAAGTAGCAGCTCATATGAACCCGGTACCTTTGACATTTCAACCATCACTTTCAGTTTTAATGAACGTTTGTTTGATTAATGGAGAAGAGGACACTCAAATGTTACAATAATAAAATAAATTTGATCAAAATAGAATTTAAATATAAATTTGGATCAACTTGGATGCAAAATATTGTCAAATAAAAAACTTGGATGCAAAATGCCAAGCGCTAAACCGTCATTTCCCATGCTACAATTCAACCTAAAAAGAATCAAAGGAAATTAAAATTGTGAAAACTCTTAATTCACCGGTCAAAATCATAAGCTAACTTTTTGTGCACATGAATAATGACGGTGTAGATTGTGGAAGATCCAAGAGCCTCACCAACCACTTGTAAATAAGCACAAAAATCCAGTTTGACAACCCACAGTACTTTCATCGGCTGACTCCACGAGGCATTCCAAATCTGCATGCCCGATTAGTGTTTGATAATTTGTCTCACTCACTCGCCACACTACAATTCAAAACGCCGTCATCTTCTTCCCCTCCGATCAAGAAACCAGTGAACCCCTGGAAATGCTCAAAAGGCACATCCCAGAAAAGTCCACACCAAGTAAATTTGATTTTCCCTTTTTGCCAGCCAACTTTCAACGTTCCTAGCTTATAAAGATCCCTTGTAGCCCTCTTTGTACTTCCTTACCCGAATCAAAAAAAATAGTGATACTTTTTTCTTGATTCTTCCTTGATATTCCCTGAAATTTGTTGGATTTGCCGGCGTTTACTCGCTGTTAGTTGCTCAGGATACGCGATCACGCAGAATGTCTCGCGGGCCCATCTCAGGTTTGTTCTTGAATGCACCCACATGCATGTCGGTTAGATTTCTTAATTACCCTTTTACTTTCTCTCAATGCTTCTTGAAAGATTGAATCGTATTGCTGGCTGATTACGTTAATTGATTGAATATTGTTACAATAAGTGTCTTATTTGGTTTCTGAATTGAGCATTTAGTGCTGAAAGAATTGCTTGAAGATTAGGTTGGAATTGGAAACAAGAGCTTGTTTTGTTATTATAGTCTGCAAGCTACTAAACTGTGATTGAAATGTTACATCTGTTCACTGCTATTGATTTTGGTAGTGGGATCTCTGCAGGTAAGCTAGAAGGCCTTTCCTTGGATGCCAATGGCTCCTCAATAAAGAAGACCCCCCTGGTTGTGTGTTTTGGGGAACTGTTGATTGACTTTGTTCCGACCGCTAATGGAGTCTCGCTAGCTGAAGCCTCTGCCTTCAAGAAGGCTCCTGGCGGTGCTCCTGCTAATGTTGCTGCGTGTGTAGCACGGCTGGGTGGCTCTTCGGCTTTCGTTGGGAAGGTGCAGCTCTATCCCATCATAGCTTTATTGGTTTACATACCCCTGTTTTTCTGGTGATACTGCTTTTATTTCCCCCATGAGAGTATGCAATCTGCCAGCTATATTTGTTTTGTATGACTTAATTCTGTAGGCACGAGTTGTTGGTTTGTTGTTGTGGAATCCAGACAGTGAATATACGGTTGAGCAACTATTAATGCTAGTGTTAGAAACTGAAGTTGAGAGTCTATTGTATCTTGAAACTTATATGGTGTCATGGTGTGTAAGAATGATGCCCAGTTTAAGAAATCTGGACTACTATTGTAACTTGTAAGATGTATGCATTTCCTCAAGCCAGACCTTTTGAAGTCTTTCTATGTGCGTACTGTCTACTCTATAGCCCTAGAATGTGATCTTGGATTTGTTATTACCCTGTTCTATTCAATATAATTACTTGGACTTTGATAATATGTGTATAAGTACCTATTGTAGTGAAGGATTTGAATGATACGATTTCAGTGACAGGTAGGAGAGGATGAGTTTGGGCATATGTTGGCTGATGTTTTGAAGGAAAACAAAGTTGATGTTTCTGGTATGCGATATGATCCCTCTGCGAGAACAGCCCTTGCTTTTGTTACACTTAAAGCTGATGGTGAACGTGAGTTCATGTTTTACCGGAATCCCAGTGCTGATATGCTTCTGCAAGAGTCAGAACTCGACATTGGCCTACTTAAAAAGGTTTAGTATTTACTCTAGTTCTGGAACTAGAATTTTCTATTTTTTGCTAATTGCTCCTATGATTAAGGTGTGCAATGTTAACTGGCAGGCTACAATCTTCCATTATGGTTCAATCAGCTTGATTGATGAACCATGTAGGTCTGCTCATCTAGCTGCAATGGCCATTGCCAAAAAATCTGGTAGCTTACTCTCCTACGATCCAAATTTAAGGTTAGCCCTATGGCCTTCAGCCGATGCAGCTCGAGAAGGTATAATGAAAATATGGGACCAAGCTGATTTTATCAAGGTATAACGTTGCTAATTATGAGTTTCTTAATTATTAAAAGAACTTCTATGTAATTTGTTGAAATTTTGTTTCTTGTTGAATACTTAGTTTCCTACTGAAACCTGTAGATAAGTGAGGATGAGATTACATTCCTCACCGGAGGTGATGATCCATACAATGATGATGTGGTGATGAAGAAGCTTTTTCATCCAAATTTGAGGCTCCTGCTGGTATCCGAAGGTTCTGAGGGCTGCAGATACTACACTAAGGTAACCTGGAAACAAGTCTGTGTAATTTTCATGAATGGAAGTAGCTCCTGTTTTACCCGACCTTGTTATCGATGGGCTGGAAAATGAAGGTTGCAATTAGAATTAACTGGACTTAATTTGCAGCAATTTAAGGGAAGAGTTCCTGGTCAAAAAGTCAAGGCTATTGATACCAATGGCGCTGGTGATGCATTTACTGGTGGTTTCTTGAGCAAATTGACTTCCGACATGAATATTTACCAGGTAAATTGGTAGTTCTAGTAGGCTAGTAGCAGGTAGTGAGTTTGTTATCGCTTTTTGAACCGGTTAGGAGAGAATATTAGTTTTGTTACCTGTGAAACCAATGCTTTTATCCGGGACAATATCTTTCTAATTTAGTATTTCCATCCTCCCATGTCTTAAGTTGTTGATGTTGACTGGCAGGACGAGGGTCGATTGAGGGAGGCATTACTTTTTGCCAATGCTTGTGGTGCTCTAACTGTAACCAAGAACGGAGCCATCCCCGCCTTACCAACAATCGAGGAAGTCCACCAGCTCATATTGAAAGGCGCTGCTTGATGCGTCTAACTTGCAAATGATTCGCTTGCATCATGCTCCTTTTTCTAACCTGCAACATAGATTCGGTTTGGTGCTGCCTGAATTCTGAGGGTCTTCTTTCTGGCACAGCTCCTTCCACTTTATCCCCTGAGACTAGGGTACTGCATTTCTGGAGGAAAAAGTTACTTGTCTTTTCTTCTTACTTTAGAAGGAAGTCATACTTTGAGAAATACATTCACTCGTTGTTTGGTAGTAATAATGAAATTTACTGTTTTTAATCCCTGCATATGTAGTTTAGGAAATATAATAGAGGAAGAGGCATTCTGCTCTTTCGAATGTTGGAAAACTATTGCATGTTTGAATATTTGTTGAACCTTCTTTTGTTATATGTCTATATAATTATGATCCGACTGGATATGGCTAAAACAAAGTTTAGTATTGTATGATTATTATTATACCAATTTTTTCAACTTTAAAATTGTAATTTGTTTGATCTTGAGGACAAGTTACCCGCTTTAGGGGTAGTTACTAGAAATGTTGACAGAAGTAAAATTCTGTACAGAGTACAAAGAAAGAATGTATGAGGATAAATTGGTGTTTGTTATAAAAACACTAAAACTTAAATAATTGAAAGCGTTAAATATATGTAAGGAAAAGATGGAGAAGAATGTAAATGAATAAGAGGAGAAGAGATGCGTGAATTGTATTTCATTCATGAGAAACCGCCTCTTACTAATAGTTATACAAAAGGGAGAAGTTTCCAAGACGCAAACGGATGGGCAGAGAGAATGTGACTATATTTTGATGCAGATTGAGCTCGGATTCAATAGTCATGGGAGTAGTTTTATTTGATGGGGAGGCTATTTTATCAGGGTGATATCGAAGAGAGTTAATGAGATTACATAGGCCCTTTTGGCAGAAGGCGCAATTTTATACGAGGCTCTGTTGATGGCGGAGGAACTAAGAGCTGCAGAAGTATCGGTCATTGGAGATGCCCTGAGACTCATACAGATGGTTCAAGAAGAAGCTGATCATGGTATTGTAGTTTTGAGTTTAATTGTATTGTAAGTATACAAGATAAACTAGTAGAATGTGGTTTCGATAGACTATTATGGACACCTAGAAATAAGAATTATTATGTTCATTCGTCAGCTAGTTATGCGAAAACAAACCCTGGGAAAACCATTGTATGAGATAGTTTCCCACCGTTTTTATTGTCAGAAGATACTGGACGATTTCTAGTACTTTGAAGTGATATATAATTTTACTTTTCAAAAAAAAAAACAGCAATACAAAAGGGTGGGTAAAGTTTTAGTATTTAGTTAAACAAAACTATAAAAAATTTCTTGGTAAACTTATAGTGTTTTATTATAATTTTTTTAAAAATTGGACAATAATCTAAATAGAACACCAATAAAATCCCGCTCTCCCCTCCTCGGCAAGAATTGAACTCAGGACTAGGCTGAATTGAACTCAAGAGTCAAGACCTCTAAGTTATTCCACTAGATCAATTATCAATTCCCAAATAAATTTATAATGTTTATCTAGGACAACAAATATTGAAGGTTTGGGTGAGATATGTCATTGTGGAAACCAATGGGTAAGGGAATGAGTATTTAAATAAATTTTGACTCTAACTAATTTAGTTTAGCAAGTGATAACAATATCCGTATAAATCAGATGAAAAATTTTCTCAAAGGGAAATGGCCAAATGGGTGTAATATTTGACGATAAAAGAACATTTATGATAAATTTAATAAAAAATAAAACAGAACTTCAAAAGAAAGAGATTAGAGATATGAATTAATAATTTCTTCACAAAAAATAAAATAAAATTATAATATAATATTTAGGGTGAAAAGAAATCGTGAAACTCAACTAACCCCGTCGGCAATGGGCATGTTCTTCGACTGAAAGTGCGGATAAACACGTCAATTTTAAACTTAGTTCAACGTGGGTCTCGCGGCCTGTAGTCTCTCTCCTCCTAAATTCGTATTGCCGCCCGGAATCTAACCGGGGATCACAACCCCTAATCAGATTGATCCAGTTTTGAAATGGCGGCAAATTCCAACTCCGTGGACTCAAATGCTGGACCCGTCTTGCAAATGGAGGACATCGGACCCGATGGCATCCGAAATGAAAATCCCGCCATTGCCTACGCCGAGAAGGTCCTTCTTCTTTTCCACCTATATACTTATTTATTGTTGAAATTCGAATTGCTAGGTCTAATTTTGGTTTGGGTGTTTCAGATCATTGCGGAAGAACAGCTTCAATTGCACAAGTATGTTCAACTCTTTTCATTATGCTCCCACACATTATCCATTGACTGTTTTCGTTTTAGCTACTCTTAAAGTGTTAGGAAGTTGTTTGAAATGTGGAATGGTTGCCTGAAATTACTTCACTTGTTTTTCAAGCTTGAAATGGTAGAAATTACTCGTAGTATTGAGTGATATCACTGATGTGTATAAAGTCATGTTGCATTATAATCTTCATACTGATCCCTGTGATACTCTGCGTCTCAGATATATTCAAGAAAACTATTCCAAGATTCGTGATGTTGAACGGGAATTGACAAATCTTTCCATGGAGATGAAACTCACATCGGGGCCAAAGAAAGCGGGTTTGTTCTTCTCTAGTTGCTTCTTTCTTATAGTTACACAATCTACCTTTTAAGGCATTGTAGGCAACTGGCTTTGACCTTTTATGGTAACAAATCTCCAGCTCTTGAGCACATGAGGAAGAAAATTGAAATGTCAAACGAGAGAGTTCGAGCTGCTAAGCTTAAGGAGCAACAAGCAAAAAAGGTTTGTCTTAAACTCCAGTATTTAAATCAGAATACAGATTTAGCTAGTTAGAATTTATGCAACGGTATTTAAATCTGAACACCGATTTGAGAAATCGAGATGGAGATTTTCCCAAATCCATCTATTCTGTACGTGGTACTTGCTATAGAAAGTTAGTCTGCTATAGAACTAATATATTTGAGAATCAACTGGTTGGGGAGAAGCCCTATTAACTTTGAGTGATTTATAGGGTTCCGCTCTCCTATAGCCTTAAGGTCACATTGGAATAAACAATAAAGTATTAGTGTCTAAATAGGGTGTTTCTAGTTCAGTTTAAAGAGCAGCTGCCATGCCTCCTATGTCTTTTCTTTTGGGGGTGGGGGCATGAGGGCGTATGGCACACATTTTAGTGTTTTGAAACTTCAGGTTAATCTTCTATATATATTTTTATATTACTTATGCATTTCAGGCATGGGAAGAAGCATCCAAGGCTCTGAAAGATGAGGAAACAAATAAGCAGCAGCTTTGTGATGATTTGAATAATCTGGTATCTCTTGTCACTTTCTGCTGCTGAGTCTCTTTAAAGTGCCTCATCTAAAACAATAAGTTTCCTCTACAGGTGCAGGAAAGTAGCAAAACTCAATTGACTAGACTGGAGGAGCTGAAAAGACGGCTGGAAGCTTTGAATCCCAGCAGGTCATCGACGTCTACCACCCCAAATGTCAGTTTTCTTTCTTGTCAGCTCTATATTGATAGGGGAATGGGTTGTGTACAATTGATGTGCTTGCCTTACTATGTTTTCTTTCTGATGATAATAATAACCCTTTTGGGCCATGTTTGTTTCGGTAACTGGGTGTATAAAAATTCAAGGAGAATACGGATTGCTTAAGCTACTTGTAGAAAATGCAATAATATGCAGCAGATGCCCCAATTAAAAAAGTGTATGGCAGACTATAATTTTTTTATCATTGGTAGAAGTTTCTAGTCAATAAAATGGATTCACAAGACTGACATTGACAGAACACACTATCTGAAGCATCAAACTGTATAGTTTTGAAGTTGCATCTTTTGTTAATAGTGGTTATTGTTGCAAACTTGTTCAGACGAGGAGATAATATGGATTATAAATCCGTGCATTTGTTTCTGTACAAAGTAAAATTCAGGTTTAAGAAGCATTTTAGTCCATCTCTAATGTTATTAATGTCTATCCTTCAACCTTATGTTCTACTCCACATCAAGTTTGCTGACATCATCCACACATTCACACAGGATTTGAATCCAAATGTGCATTTGCAGAGTAGTGCAACTCAAGTGTCTGCCTCTACAGTCAGTGCTGAAGTACCTAGTGGACAAACTGGACAACCATCTAATCAAGGGAATGCTGGAAATGCTCCACATATGAATGGAAACCAAGGTCCTCCAGAAAATGAAGGAAGAGGAAAGAAGAAAGGCACGGTTCAAGGGAGGGGAAAGGGAATTGGAGCTGTACCCAAGGGAAGAGGTGCCGCAACACCTGGGTGGAATGGGGCTGGGTTTGATGTTGATTTGAGAAGTTGAGATCATCACTTCATGGTCTTCTGAATTACATCTTTTTTCAAGGTATAGTGTTCGTACAGAATTTTCTTACAGTTCCCATAGCTGGTTGATCAGTTTCCTGTACTGTTCTGATTTAGAAGCTGTTCCTTTTGCGGATGTTTTAGAGAGTTCGGTTTATATAACTTCCATACCAATGTCCACCCCTTCAAAAACAGATCAATATCCTATATGAAAGAATCACATCTGTTGGAATCAAACCAGTCGTGGACAAGCGAATCCATTAGTTGCCACATACAGATACGAAGTTTCTGTGTCCCTGCTTTAGTGCTTAACATTACAGTCTTTGTATTGATAGAAAGACTCAATTGAAATTGCATTTTACTTGAAATGGCCTTGATTCTGGGAGTTTATATCTGTTCTCTACTTTCTACTGTATAATAAACAGAATTCTGAATATTTATCCATCCTTGTTGTGTGGTTTTTGCATGTGCTTACCAATGAGTGGTACTCCATAAATGAGAAGTGGTGGATTTGAACCATTGGGTTAGTTGTAGAAGTTTTATAGTGGGGACATGGTTAGGTGATGAAATGATTTTTACTGGTTAAAAATTGTGCAATTGAATGTGAGATGCAGAGTTACACTGGCGTGTGTTTATTGTGCCTGCCTCGGTCATTCAATTTGTGAAGAATTGCTCAGCTGCCATGTTTTGAGTTAAATACTGATATATCCCCATCATCATCATGGGAAAAGATGAAGTATCTGTTCCATATTTTGAATTATAAAAGGCTTTTAAATACATAGACAGAGACAGAACTAGAACACCATATTAGCTACTACTTGGATTGGTGTTAACTGTTACATGATGTCCCAAACAATAGCATGTGGACACCATTTTGGTCCCTGTGGTCAAATCTGGATCAAGGACAGAAGTTCCTGCCCCAATGTGCATTTCTGTTGATTGTGTTTAGTGTTGTAATATCTGGTCCTGATTAGTATTTCTATCGTGTTACATTAGATATTGTTTTAGTAGCCATGCTTGGATCCTCAAGAGAAGTTCAGTTCTCGATGAGCATTTCTGTCAATCGCGTTACATTGTCAGTCGTTTGGTTCCTTACTGTTATGACTTATGAGTTACAATAATTTTGCCACCATCATCTTCTTGGACAAAAGATCACGTGGTTATGAGTTGGGGGGGCTAATTGTGTTGAAAAGAAGCAATTTCTCAAGTGTGCCTTCCATCATTTATGCATCGAGAATGCAGAAGAAGAGAGGAGCATCATCACCGTTACCACTTTCCGGCATAGATTTCCACAGGCGATCATTAATGCCACCACCGTTGGTACCATCCCTTCCTTAAATTCATCATCACCGGGGCCCACCCAAATTAAGTTGAATCGAATATTATCCCCTCAGGCAGAGTGAGGAAAAACAACAAAACCAGCAGTAGCCATTTTTCTGTCGTTTTGCACTACTGTTTGAATTTCCCGCCACTGCCCTGCATTAACTAATATAATACAAATTAAAAATAGGAAAGACGATAAAAAAAAAGGGTACAAGTGCTCTCTGTGTTTGCAGCATAAACGTCCTTAAATTCTATTTAAGGATCTGCACTTCTGCGGGGCATCTAATGCGAATCAGTGAATGAACCTAACGTCATTAGATGGGAAATATGTACTGTCGAAATCTCCAACAACCGCCTCTTTCTCTTGCCGTTTCGGTGAATGTAGGTACTGTACATACGTTTTGCCATTGCTCAACTTAATAAAATTATCCATTTCACTTATCTCATTTCTATCAACTATATTACAAATGCAATTTTACATATGAAAATGGATGTCGTATACTTAAGTGTTAGCATATAAACTCTCGATGTCGTGAGTTTGAAGAATATTAGCATATTTGGCTGTATTATCAGGTAGGGAGAGTACTTGTGAGACCTGTCTTAATTGAGGCCATGGATAAATGCTAATTTTCTTATTTTTAATCCCGACTTTCAACATATTAAGGCTATGTCCAATTTGTGCTGAAAAGTGTTGAGAATTGCTGAGAGGTGTTTGTTGGATTATGGACTAATGCCAATGGAATTTCTATTAATATATTTATTGCTAAGTATTTTGGAACCTGAAGGGTCACACACAATAGAACATGTCATTGGGAAGGAATGGATTAATAGTGATTAATTCATGGTGACTAATTGGCAATTATATATTTATGGATTATTTGATAATCAAGATAAATATGGAATTGATATTAGCACTAATATGAGCATTAGTGCTATATCATTATTCTCATTCATCAGCATTTATGGAGACATAAATCAAGGAATGAATTGAGAGGGATTAAGGGAAACGTTTCCATGATTATGAATTTGTATCATTAATATGATCTTATCTTTACAATCTCATTGCCTCTATAAATAGTCTCCTAAGTCAGGTTCACTACTACGACACTATTACTAGAAATCAGTTCTAAATATAGATTTGGGTGAATGGAGCTGGCACGTTGAACTGACTGTCCCAGTAGCAAAGTTCGTGTGGATACCATCAGAGGCCGGACCACTTGTGCGGCTGGAGATCGACGCCACTGAGAGATCTTCCACGGTCAAACCATCGGATCAATTGGGGACTCACATCAACAAGGAAAGCATCAGATACCGGAGATACGTGATTCGTCAATCCGGTAATCTTTCTACGCATTACTTTATCATGATCCTGGCTATTTAGTATTAGTGAATACTTACAGTGGTATCAGAGCCAGGTTGATATGCATGCGTTTTTGCTCAATTTGTTGATGAAAAATTAATTGGATTAATTTTGTAAAACCCACTAAATTGATGTACGTTCATTTGATTGGAAAATAATTTTTCAATGTTAAATTCATTTTTGAATTACGACGGAATGGGAAACTAAATTTCCGAGATTTGTTGTCTTCGTTTTCGTAATTAAAATGGGTACAAATTTTTGATTAAAAATTAAATTGGCCTGGGATTTTCTAATGAGATTTAGATGTATCCGGAGATTAAAACATGTGTCCAAGTCTTTCATGGACTTAGATTTTCGAAATCAGTTCGTGAAATAATCGGCAAAATGTTGTCGGGGTCAATTGGTCACCATTCATGGGTTTTGTTCCGGGTTGCCGGATTGGATCTAGCATGAGATGAATGACCGGAAATAGCCCGATTTGATCTGGCTAAAATTGGCTGAATTCAAAAGTATTTTTGCAAGTTGGTTGCAGGAAGATTTCCAGAACCGTGTTTCAGGAAATTATACTTTTTGTTTTTATTTTTGGTTTTTGTTTTAATTTTGCTGGGCCTGAAGAGGGGTGGGACTGTTTGATTTTAAAATTAATGTGTAACAGCCCAGATTAAGGAAATGTTGATTATTTGATTTATTGACAAGAATTTACTCTAAGTTTAAGTGCTAAACATTTTGTAATTTTGGAAATAGTTATGAACTTATTACCCTGATTTGGCTCTAATTGTAAATTATCCTTAATGACATTTAGTAATCATTAATTACATTTAGAATGTTATTTAGTGAAATAATATGAATACATTTTAATAAGTTTAAAATGTTTAAACAGAATTAGTTGAATATATTTGTAATTTATGATTTTTTTTGTAACGTTTCATCAATTAATGAGATTAATTGAGTTTTAATTTAATTTGTGTAAATGACATGTGAGATATGGTATGAAAATTAATGAGATTAATTATATTTAATGTGATTAAATTAAATTTAATTGATGAGATCAGTTAGAAAAAACCAATTTAACAGTCTACAAATTAATGAAAATAAACTGAGTTTTAATTTGATTTATACTCCATATTGTTATATCAATTGATGAGATTAATTGAAATTTAATGTGATTAAGTTAACAATACAAATGAAACATTACACATGTTATTGAAATTAATAAGATTAATTTGGATTTAAAATTTTGCATTGTTTTAGTTAATGTGATTAATTGTATATAATATGATTATTTAACAATACAAATGATATGCTACATATGTTATAGAAATTAATGAGATTAATTTGGTTTTAATATGATTAAACCTGGGTAATCCAATTAATTTGATTAGTTGGAAATGTCAACTGAATATTTTACAAATTAATGAGATTAATTGAGTTGTAATGTGATTAAATCAAGTTAATTTGATTAATTGATAATTTTAGTTGAATGTTACATATGTTTTACCAATTAATGTGATTAATTAGATTTTAAAGTGATTAAAAGTTAATCAGTATAATTAATATATTTAATGTGATTAAATTATTTTTAATTTGACAATTGTTGCATATGTTATTTTGATAATATGATTATTTGAATTTAATGAAATTAATGTGATTAATTAGATATGCATGATTGGTGGTTACATATGTTACTCAAAATATGATTATTTGTTTTTAATATGATTAAATAAGTAATGTCAATTGGTGGTTACATTATACTAATAATGAGATTATTTAAGTTTAATGAAATTAATATGATAATTGAATAGCACCAATTGTTTGTAACATATGTTAAACTAATAATGTGATTATTATAGAATTAATAAAAGATTGTTATTGAGTAAATAAAGGGAAATAAAATGTTTATATGTTTATTTAACCAATATGTATATCTTTTGTAACGTAATAATGTGATTATTACAAATTCCCTCAATTTAATATTAAATCAGAAATCGTTGCCTTCCATTATTGGTGGTATTAAATAAATTTTTTGTTGGAATGATTTGTTGGGCATACTCAAGGTTGTTCCACCAAAATCATAATTTGTACCATTTTAAATGTGATTTGTGAATAATGGGTCCGATTTAACAAAATCGTTTGACTTGTTGGGCATACCCAAGGTTAAATGGTTTTGAGGCAAGTATCTAGGAATTATAAGTATCTTGTCATAATGGTTGAAACGTTCATTTTGAATAAGATTTAAGAGTAACTTCTTAGAAATAACCAAGAAAAATTCTGTCTAAGGAGGCTGGCGATTTTAAGTGGGACCATTTGTGACCCCTCCACAAGCCTTTCCTGGGAATTTTGAGGAAATTTCAGAAGTGGTTAAATCAGTTATTCGTGATTATGACATGATAGTTAGATATGATGATATCTGATTGTTATAATTGGTAAAGAGTTACCTACCTTATTAAGGTTATTGTGATTTGTTGGGCATACCCAAGGTTACGATAGTTGAGATTGGGATCCTAGCCTACTATGAATTTATATGTAAATTCTCGAAATCAACAGTGAGGGATGTTGATTTGGATAAAATAGTAGGAGCAAAACTAAAATGGAGTTATGTCATATACAATATTGTTAATTTTAGTTTTGTTAATGTATTTGATAATTTATTTTTCAATAAATTGTTATTGTAGAAATGTCTGCCGATTTGAATCTGCATAACGCTCTTTTTGAGAATAAGCTCACTGGTCCAAATTTCATTGAATGGTTTCAAGCCCTTAAAATAGTTTTAAGGCATGGAAATATCGCTTATGTCCTTGATAACCCTATCCCTGATACTCCTTCTGATGAGACTGATCAAGCAGTCAAAGATGTCTTTTGGAAACATGTTGATGATTCCGAAAATGCTTGTTGTCTTATGTTAGCTTCAATGAGTATTGAGCTACAAAAGCAACACGAGGACATGACTGCTTATGGAATGCTTATGCATATTAACTCTTTATATCATAAAGAAGCTAGGAATGAGAGATATGACATTTCTCAAGAGCTTTTTAGATCTAAGATGGCTGAAGGGTCAGCAGTTTCATCTCATGTGTTGAAGATGATGAGCCTCATCGAGAAATTAGAAAGTTTGGGATTTATTTTGCCACATCAGTTAAGTGTTGACTTGATTGTGCAATCCCTTCCTAAAAGTTTCTCTTCGTTTGTGATCAACTTTAACATGACTGATGTTGAAGCTATCACTCTACCTCAATTGCTGAATATATTGATAACAGCTGAGGAGTCTATTAAGAAAGATAAGGGAAGTGAGTTATTGGTTGAATCTCTTTCCAATAAAAAGAGGAAGTTTAAGAAAACTAAGGACGGAAAGGCTAAGGGCATTTGTTTCCACTGTGGACAAGATGGACACTGGAAAAGGAATTGCAAGGAATATCTTGATACCGTGAAGGAGAAGAAACTTAGAGAAGTTTCTACTTCAGGTATATGTGTGATTGAATGGATCTCTATACTTATAGAAAGTCGGTATTTGATACCTGTTCTCATATTTTTGAAATATGCAAGACCTATGGAAGAGTAAGAGATTTGGCGATGGAGAGACTGACCTATTATGGAGCAAGTGTTGTTGCATAGACTATAGGGTTTAGGGTCAATTTTGCCTGGACGGATTTAATGAATTCAATATTTATTGTTTAATATACAACATTTCTTTTGAAGAATGTTTTTCCATTTCATTTTGAATTTGGATAATTTTCAATAAAGAATAATTGTTGTTCTTTTATTGTGTTATTTAACAATAAATTATGCAATTTTGAGTTAGATCCTATTTCAATAAACACAAAGATTTAAAGATAGCAGATCGAGAAATCTTTCCTAGAAAAGGTAGGCTTATAAACTAGAATATATGAAATCAAACTGCATGAGATGCATGTAAGTTAATTGATTGTGAATCATTGACAATGCACATATTGTTTATACATATTTCAAGTGGGAGGTAAAACAGTCTACTGAATACTAAGTCTGATACATCTTGATGAATGCAGACTTGTGTAAGTTAGGACGATTTTTCTGTACTTCAAGATGTTTACAAGTATTTATCGAAATACTTTTCTGAATTCGTTGAGAATTTAGAATGTAATTTTAAGTACATGATTATCTTATTGAACCATATTAGATATTGTTCATTTACCAGTAAGCCATGTGATTTTTCTAATCATTTCATAAAATATGTTATAATGCTTTAACACCCATTTTTTTCAACCATGTGATTTTGAGATTGTTCAACCTTCCTAGAAGAAGAACAAGATCTAGTTTGTTATGAAATGTTTTAAAATAAATGGTTTATTTTAAAATATTTAGTGGGAGAAAATTGAACTTAGAGAAGTTCTAAAGGCACAAACTAGTAGTCGAAATTAGTTGAATGAAACTTATATGATAAGTTTTGCTTATATGATAAGTAAAATAGTTGGTTCGAACTTATTTGATAAGTTATGCTTATATGATAAGTAATAAGTATACCTGTAGTTTATGTGATAATTTATTGGTATACAAGAATTAAGTGGGAGTGTTATGATATAACCTTAAGTATGTTAAGGATGAGTATGAGAAAGATTTATATACCCTTAAGTATGTTAAGGATGTAAATAATGAATTCTCAATGAAATGGTAAAGGTAAAGTGTTTCTAGTGATTAAGGTCTTATCAACGTGATATATGTGCAGTTAATACTTCCGCTGCATAACCGTGCACAGTTAATGCACATTCTATAAAATATGTGTGAACACTAATTCATTATGATGAAGCTCAAGAGTTGAGATGTGTGAAACACTAATTCGCTAGATAATTCTCAAGTGTTGAGATGTATGAAACACTAATTCATTCAAAGCTCAAGTGTTGAGAAGTGTTTAAAATACTTATGAATCTCAAGTGTTGAGAAGTATGAGACACGTGTTCATTATGATTATGCTTTAGCTACTTGAGAAGTACAAGAAGATAAATATGAATACTAGTGACATGTATTGTTTGAAAAGTACAAATGCATTTATGATTCCCAGTTAATTGGATTATGGAAATATGACACTTATAAATTATCTTTTATACACATAATGTGACAGTTTATCATTTTTAATTTATGTACTTGGCTACTATTAAAATGGTAAAGTCCTTAGAATAATATTTTGTTATTCTTAAAGTTCCCTAGTCATAGTATTAACAATAATAAGGGCATTGTTAAATACGGAGAGACTAGCTTGTATCGTGATACATGAGTGATCTATTGGAGAATAGTTCATTGGAATGACCATTGGAGATTTCCATAGGGTTATTTAATTAGTGCTAATAGAAATTCTCTACATGACAGTAGTGTAAAGTAATGCTTTGACTTGAAATCATAAAGAGTATAATTTATGTGGATAGTTATGCTTTGACCCTTCTCGTCCTTGGTCGTAACTGACTCCGCGTACGGTTGGATTGGGTATGACAAGAAGCATACATTGATATTTTATGATTAATAAAGGATTCACCGCTCCAGTGGGAGAGTATATCCAGGATATGGCCACTTGTGAATATCAGCTCACAATGTTTGCAAACGATCTGATAAAGTTAGAAAAGTTCTAATTTTATTGGGAGGGAGTTGAATTCGGGAACAAGAAAATATCAGTTTGTTAAAGAGTTGGCACAATACCTTGCTCTTAACTGATAATGGATATAGTATGGTGAAAGGATATTTATTACATGGAATCTGGTTCATGGATAGGTGAAGTCGATCATTTGACTTATTCCTAAATGCTTGGGTGGTCATGATGCCTGGCTAGAGGCCAATCTTGATCTATAAATATAATGATAAATTAAGTTGTTAATTTGATAAGTTTTAGAAATACCACGACTGAATATTGTCTTTAGTCCAAGTGGGAGTCTGTTGGATTATGGACTAATGCCAATGGAATTTCTATTAATATATTTATTGCTAAGTATTTTGGAACCTGAAGGGTCACACACAATAGAATATGTCATTGGGAAGGAATGGATTAATAGTGATTAATTCATGGTGACTAATTGGCAATTATATATTTATGGATTATTTGATAATCAAGATAAATATGGAATTGATATTAGCACTAATATGAGCATTAGTGCTATATCATTATTCTCATTCATCAGCATTTATGGAGACATAAATCAAGGAATGAATTGAGAGGGATTAAGGGAAACGTTTCCATGATTATGAATTTGTATCATTAATATGATCTTATCTTTACAATCTCATTGCCTCTATAAATAGTCTCCTAAGTCAGGTTCACTACTACGACACTATTACTAGAAATCAGTTCTAAATATAGATTTGGGTGAATGGAGCTGGCACGTTGAACTGACTGTCCCAGTAGCAAAGTTCGTGTGGATACCATCAGAGGCCGGACCACTTGTGCGGCTGGAGATCGACGCCACTGAGAGATCTTCCACGGTCAAACCATCGGATCAATTGGGGACTCACATCAACAAGGAAAGCATCGGATACCGGAGATATGTGATTCGTCAATCCGGTAATCTTTCTACGCATTACTTTATCATGATCCTGGCTATTTAGTATTAGTGAATACTTACAGTGTTGAACCTTGCTGAAGGGTTGTGAAGGTGCTAAAGAGGTGCTGAAGGGTATTGAGAGGTGTTGAACCTTGCTGAAGGGTGTTGAAGGTGCTGAAAATAAGTTGAACTTGGTCAATCAGTGTATTATTGATGATTTTCTTACTTTTATGTCTGATATTAAACATGACTGTGAAACTGAGAATTTGTTTATTAGTCTGTGAACTCATCTTGTAAACTTATTACTCTTCTCCTTTCTCCCAAATTTCCAAATATCAAATATAAACATACAAATATATTAAATTCTCACAAGAGTGATTATGTTTTTTTCCTTCAAATTAGATGTTCTGTTGTGTTGCTTACTTTCACGTATTTCCATAACGGTTGGGAATCAAAACTTTTTCCTACTTTGGTACTTGGAAGTTGGAACACTTTGTTAAAAAGTGACTTGACGTTAGATATTTTTTCTATCTAACCTTTTTATGGGTAAACTACTCCTTTAGATTTTGTGAATCCTACCTTTTTCTTCAGAAAATAATATATTCCTTCTTACGACGCTCTTCAAGTTTGTTCAATTTGGAATGCTGAGTAAATATTGTTTATTTTGTAAACCAATTTTATCAAATCAGGCAGATTCCTAACTCTAGTCACACGTGCCTTTTGACTGCAAAACGATTTCCAAAGCATCACGGGCTTAAAATTCACATAAAAACTTGCCTGCGTTACAAATAGTTACAAATAGTAACAAAAACTGGAAAAACGAACCTTCAATTCGATTTTGTTACTCAAAACTCTTCCTATAAATATACATAGAATTCACAAATTACAGAGTCATTATTATTCTAATTAGCTCCAAAAAGAGCTTATGGTGAAATTATAAAAAGGAGAAAATGGGACCCTAAAAGACCAAACTAAAAAGGTCTATTCATCACGTGAAGGGCCGTTTCCATGTGACCTCCGTCAGTCATTGTTTCCTTTGCCTCATGGGCCCCGCCACCAGATTGTCCGTACGGACGCTCCTCCCTCACCCGCCACCACCACCGCCGCTCGCCGCTTAGCGCTTTTTGTAGTTACCCCTTTATCATATCCAAAGTCGCCTCATGCACCAGCGACTTCACGATCTCGCGCTGGATCTCCTCCACGATTTCATCCCCTTGTTCCTCTCCGTAATCTGCATGCAAACTGAACGCCGTTTTTCCCAAGTCCGTTGCCAGCAAAGCATCTATGTCCTCCAGAACTTTACAGTCAGCCCTCGGAAAGTTCTCGATTCTCGTCCACAGCAAGTCCGTCAAATCAGAGCCATACATTTCTCCACGTGGCTTCCTTAGAATATCCACCAGGAGTTCATCCACCGCCTGGAAAACCAACTTCCGGTTGCACCTCAGCCCCAGCTCCGATACTCCGCCTCCAGTGGGCCCGACGGGGTGGAAGAGCTCGATATAGTGGAAAATGGACGGGTCCAGCGGGTAGGCCGGGTCGAACCATTTGGCTGAGGAAACCGGCGTGGTTTTTTCCAGCCCGGCCCGTTTCAGGATTCTCTGGATGTAGTGCCGGTATTCCACCTCCACCACCTGACCGCAGGTAGTGGAGTCGGTGGTACGGTGGCGTCTTTCAAGAATATTTTCTTGGGAATTGAACGGTTGTGTTTGTTGTTGTTGTTGTTGTGTGCTCCTTTTCCACGGTTCCCCATCTGATGACGACGATGCTTGTGACTATGTTTTAGTTTTGCCGGAAACAAAAGTGGACAAAAACCACCGGTCAGATTTGTGGCCCATGCATTAATCAATCTTACAAATGCAAGCTAAATGCTAAAACATGTCATTTAGTGTTAGCAGAAACAATCATACTTGTCACTGTTGATTAAGGTTTTGATTAACCGTTTTTATGAGCAAAAAAATGGTACGTACCTGGTGCTTCTTGACAGGTAAAAGAGTTGGGACACTTATGTTGAAGATGTCAGTTTTCTTGCACTTCTTCTCTGCGCTATTGTTTCCTTTCTGTGCTGCTCCGGGGCGGATGAACGGCTCTTCCTTTTTCTTCAGGATGGGATCGTGTACTTGTGATGATTTCTTAGTCCTGAATCTCTCTTTTCCTTCATCCTTCTTGCATTTCTTCTGTTTCTGATCATCTCGGATCCTCAAAACTTGAGGGTTTGGCTCCAGATTAACCTTCCCCGGCGCCGGCTTATTGCCGCCGGCGACCGGGAGCTTCAGTGAGGAAACCTTGGAAGAAGGCTTATTGGCTTTAAGGAGGACAACGTGGTCATCTCTCCTAGTGCTGTAGTTATGGTTTTGGTGGTCTCTGGTTTTAATGGTGTTGGTGATGTCGACCAGGCCTACTTTTCTGCTCACGTTCTCTTTGAACTGCTTCACAATCTCCTTGGCGTACTCGCTGGGACCGCCGCCGGCTCCGCTTCGTCGGTGCTCTTCTTGATCGGCTTGCTTTATGAGCTGGCTCCTCTTCCGAGCCATGTGCTTAACCGCTTCTTCTATGTTCTCCTTGTTGATCTGGAGCGAGTGGCGGTGGCCGTTATCCACGTCGGACCTCCTCGCCGACGAAACCCTCGGCGTGTCCGGCAGTGAGAGAGTGCCGGAGCCAGATCTGACGTCGCCGTCAAAGAAGCTTCTGTGGCTGCTCGACCGGTTCTGGCTCCGGTTCTGCAGCCTGTGCGCGGAGGAAGAAGGAGTTGTGCTCGTACTCGCACTGCCGCCGGGAGGAAGCTGATCCAGGCCCATGAGGCGGGCCACGAGCGTCGGAGTTTTGTTCCCGCCGGCGGCCGGAGAATCGGCGCCGCTGCAGGAGTCGGAGAAAACATCAGAAGGTCTCTGGGTCCTGATTTGAATGGTCACGGCCTGTTGGGATTTTCAAAAAAAGAGAGCGTCACGTGTTGTTGGATAAGGAAAGGAGATCATAATTGTACCATCATGACACACCATAAAACAAGAAAGAAATTTTAAAAAGAGTTTGTCAAAAGGGAAAGCATCGGGAAATGGTGGGCATTTAATGCGCCATTCATAGTACCACTTTACTGAGCATAACGGAAAACACACTCACAGGGATATTCAAACTTGGTCGCTGTTTTCCACGGGTTGAGGAAGACGAGGAATCTGATTCCGTCACCACATGCTGCTCATCCAACTCCAAGCTGTTCCTCGGCGCTTCCACCCCTACACACACACACACACACAGTAACCATCAAATGATTCAATCATCGCTGCACACAGTAACAAGTTGTTCGCGGGTTACCTTTGCCTGGATTGGGAATGCAGGCTTCGTCGTGGAACAAAGGTCCGGCGGCCTGCCGGAAAGAAGGCTGGTGGTGCAGAGCGGCCAGCTGAAACTGATGCAAATCAAACATCTGCAGCACAGCACACATGCAGCCCGTCGGCGCAGCCACCTCCGACGCCGTGTCTTTCCTTCCTGCAGATTTTCCGGCCTTCTTTTTGCTGGATTTGCCACCCCAGAAGAGCCATTCTTTGCCCATGATTAACCACCGGAAATTAGTTGAAGGGGGAATACTATGATAATGAGGCAATTTAAGTCTTAAAAAAGAGGAAGGGAGAAATTCAAACTGGGAAAGTAGACGTTAGATTGGGAATGCATATAATAGTGTGCGGGACTGGGGAGCTGTCGCTTTGTGTAATCAGTAGACTACCACTTTCCTACACTCACTTCCAAGCGCTCCTCTGACCAGAGGTTCAGTTACCCGCTTATTCTTTTCTAGTAGAATATATTTATATTTTTTCCCCGCTCTGCCCGGCCCACTACTATATACCCTCTGCCTGCTGGGTCGTTTATTGGGGATCTGTAATTGCCCTACTAATCCTTTCTGTGACGTATTCATTTCTCGTTTCCCTCCTCTTTCTTTGCTTTTCAAATCTAACCTTACCATGGTTCGACTCAACCCATACTAGCAGTTAGTGCTTAGTATATGTCATACTAACAATTTTATTTACTAGTAAACGATGAGAATCAATTGATGGGATTCTATTTGCACTCATCTTTTTCTATTATCATTCATTTCAATATGTACCGCACATAATTTGATTAGCTGAAATTTTATTGATGTTTTTAAAATGGTTACATTTACCCATCACTTTTTGGTCAAATAAGACGTAATTAAATAACATCTTTGCTTAGTCCATCCACTCTTCTCAAACTCAAGGACTCATTCTTTTCAATAATTTGAGCAGTGTTTGAACAATTAGAATAATATAATTCATCGAAAATCATACAAATTACTTATTTAATTTAACACGGTCCAATATTTTTCTAATTCATGATGAATGTATACATCTATAAATAACATTTAGGTAAAACTGCAGTTTTAAATATGCTTGAAATATATTATTGTTTCCTTACAATCTCATTTGTTGATTGGATAAATTCATATAATGTAACTTGTCCTCTCTAATATGTTACTCAACTCTTTGAGAAAAAAAGTAATTTGTGAATTCGATAACTTTCAGCCAAGTACCTATAAAATCAGAAGTCAAATTACCAAAACAGAGCAAGCAAGCTTTAAATTAGTGTTGCAATGCATTCGTCGTATCGGAACACCGAACACGCATACAGCACCTCAGATGTGTGCGTTTTTAATTTAACAATACCATTATCTCCCATTTTGTGGATCACTTTATTTTTTATTTTTTATTTTTAAACAGTGCATTTAATGAGATGCACAATTTTAGTACTTGTATGGTGCAAATTAATATCAATTGTTGCCCACAAAGAATTTTTAATAGCAGCAGGACCTCTTATATCCTTGGGATTTCTCAAGTCTCATCACGGTCGTTCGTGGTCAACTGCATATAAAATTATTTGAGTGGTAAAATAGCTGAACGAACTTATATGTGAATGAAATTTGAAATTTTTACCTCGATCACACAGTTAAATATAGCTGAGTTATATACATCGTCTATATATATATATATATATATCTGAGTTGCATTGCATTAATTAAACCTGTGCAACTGTTCAATGAAGACCGAATCAGACTTGGTATTGTCTACATCTGCTACTAACAGCATTCCAAATTTAAAGCTATCCCTACAGAAATCCTTTGATTTTCAAAAATGTTAAATTGAATTGTTTTAATTAGACAATAATATAAATAATAGGATGTTACTATTATACAAATTACAGGATGATTTATCTAAGACTTTGAATTACCGCCGCTATTGATTTCAAATGAATAATTAAATCTTAACTAATTAATTGATAAGTCTCATTTTAAATCCGAGACGAAAGATAAACATTGATCTTCTTTCAATTGAGACCGGAGATAAATATGGATCTTCTCACTCTCAATCTCGACCTTTTACATATTAAACATAATCATTTAGTGTATTATTATTTATCTTCTAATCATTTTTATGTATATATTCTCACTTTCAAAACTGTTTTTTTACGCATTAACCATGATTATTAAGTGATACCTATATTTAATTAACACAATCTATATTTAAAATCACCATTTCAAGCCGTGCTCTATATACATTAAATCCTGAAATTAAAATCGCCTGTAACGCATGTCCAATCCTAAAATTTTAAAATCGTCTATTTATCACTCCATTGAACAACTTATAATTATAGTTTCACTAAACTTCAACAAATTTTTTTAAAAATGAAATATTTAACATCAATGCGATAGTTTTCATCAATGATTCCAAATTAATAATTACATGGTAATGTACGATTGATTGTATGAATATTGTACACAGAAGTTCCGCAAGTAAAATGACAACGTCTTTGAAACATGATCATAAGCTTCGGCCCAGTGAAAAGTATCGGAAATGATTGAAACCGATGGAGAAAACGCACGACTAGGCTTTGATCATGAAACTGGACTTAACTCTCTCGATACGTCAATTCCCGATTTAATTTGACAGCGAATGAGCAATCACTCTTCAATGATCTTGTATAATATACGTGGTCAAAATTAGTTTGGAAGTTTTTTCTACAGAATGATATTTGTCTTCATCATGAACAATACAAATAGTGATTTCCTCGATCGATCGAGTCGTGCTTTAATTTTTGACAAAATTTGAAACCGAAATATTAATTGCAAAGCTGTTTTAAAAATTCGTATAGATCGAAGAGGGGAAAAATAAAAACCGAATGTGGCAAATTGGCGCCAAACCGAAGAATATCCAAAGAATTAAAGTCAGGTTGAGGCAGAGTGTACGTATATATTTTTTTGGTGAAATAATACATATATTTGCATAGAAATAGGAAGAGTACGTATGTGATATCACTTTCCCGGTGACCTGGAGATCTAAATGCAGGCTTCATATAGATACCAGTACGAGTACCAGTACCAGTACCACCAAGTAATGATATTTTGCATTAGCTGTATATTTTGCATTAGTTGTATATTTTGTTACCATTCTAGTATAGTCTAGATTGATGCTTTACTGTCTAGGTTCATACGTAGAATATTTTCTAATATGTAGAATCATTTTAATTGATTCACAATATCCCCTCTATGGTGGGATTTAGTCTACAGCTTGTACAGTATAAATACTTCTCAATATCAATGAAAGAGTAACACACATTCTCATTATCATATTCTTACCTTTGTATTTAATACATACTGATGTTTGAGGTCCTTCTGAACTATCCACAACTGGATGTCTTATTGATGATTATTCCAAATTCATCTGGGTCTACTTCCTATCTGCCAAATCTCAAGTATACTCCATTGTTGAACTGTTTATCAAACTCGTCCAAACCCAATTCTCTACTCAAGTAAAAGGTTTTCAATCCGACTGGGGCGGTAAATACCGCAATGTCTCTACCCTCCTCACCTCACATGGAATTCGCCATCAAGTTTCATGCCCTCACAATCCTGAACAAAATGGCTCGGCTGAACGCCGAAATCGCATGATTGTTGAAAAAGGCTTGGCACTTCTTACCCATTCTCACCTCCCATCCAAGTTTTGGGAACAAGCTTTCCACACAGCCATCTACCTCATTAACCACACCATAACATCTACCCTCTCCTACAAATCCCCATATCAATGTCTCTATGGCAAAGTTCCTAACTACAACTTCCTTCGCTCCTTCAGGTGCTTGTGCTATCCTTTCCCCGTCCTTATGTTGCCAACAAACTTGAATACCGTTCTCTTCCTTGAATTTTCCTTGGTTACAGCTCCAAACATAAAGCATATCAATGCCTCCATCTTCCCACCTCTCGCACTTACATCTCTCGCTTTGTTGTTTTTGATGAATCTGTCTTTCCCTATCCAGAGATGTCCTTACAAAAACCCTCTTCTTCCTATTCCTCTTCTGAAATAATCCCTCTCTTGCCTCTCAGTCACGCTGCCAATCCGGCTCCTAGTATATCTCCACCTCCACAAACCAATGATACTCCACATTTCCTTACCCAGTCTTCCTCTGACTCTGCTTCATCGGCTCAGTCCTCATCGGACTCTGATGTTGAATCCTCCTCTCCTTCTCCATCTTCCTCTCCATCTCCACCTCAAACTGAACCATCTCTACCTTAAACTGAACCATCTCCATACCATAATGCTCCTACATGGTTTCGTCAACCTGACAATTTCACTCATACTATGACCACTCGCTCCGCTACTCAATCTCTCAAACCCAAATATCACATATCCTCTTCCTACAGCTCTCGCAGCCTCTCTTGAACCTAAACTTTTTCACCAAGCTGCTAAAGACCCAAACTGGCTGCATGCTATGCAAAATGAATATGATGCCTTAATGATTAATCAGACATGGGACTTGGTCCCTCGCCCATTGAACTCTAATGTGGTTGGTTGTAAGTGGGTGTACAGGGTCAAGAGAAAGGCTGATGACTCCATTGAGCGCTATAAAGCGCGTCTCGTGGCCAAAGGGTTTCATCAGGAAGCTGGCGTTGACTACTTTGATACTTTCAGTCCAGTTGTCAAACCCACTACCATCCGTCTAGTGCTGAGCTTAGCTTTCTCTACTGGATGGCCTCTTCGCTAGGTGGATGTCAACAATGCTTTTCTTCACGGAGATCTCTCTGAGACAGTCTTTATGGACCAGGCACAAGGTTTTGTTGCTCCTGATAAACCCACACATGTATGCAAGCTTCGAAAGGCTCTTTATGGGCTAAAATAAGCCCCTCGTGCTTGGTTTCAAAAGTTGACTGCTGCTCTTGTGCACCATGGATTCCGGGCATGTATATCTGATCCATCTTTGTTCGTCAAACAATCTGGAGGTCATGTTGTTTACGTGTTTGTCTATGTGGATGATCTTGTTATCACTGGTTCCCATGCCACATTCATTGATGAGTTTGTTGCTCTTCTCCATCGTGAGTTTGCCCTCAAGGACCTAGGCCCTCTTCACTATTTTTTGGGTATTGAAGTGTCTCGAAAGGGCTCTACCCTCCAACTCTCTCAGCAGAAGTTTATTTGTGACATCCTAGAGCGTAGTGACATGTCTGGTGCTTGACCTATCTGCTCTCCTGCTGAACCTGGATCTCGTTTGGTTACCGCAGGTAGATCTCTCCAGGATCCGTCCCTTTACCGGAGTGTTGTTGGTGCTCTCCAATATGCCTCTCGACCTGAAATCTCCTATAATGTCAATCGGGTGTGTCAATTCATGCATTCTCCTACTGAGGATCATTGGTCTGCGATCAAACGCATCATCCGATATCTTAAGGGTACTATAACCTCTGGCTTGGTCCTTCAGAAGGCTCGTGACTCTCGGCTCGTCACTTTTTCCGATGCTGGTTGGGCATCTGATCCTGATGACTGCAGATCGCAACATGGTTTTTCCATCTTCTTTGGTGGTAATCTCGTCAGTTGGTCCTCTCGCAAGCATAAAGTAGTTGCTCGTTTTAGCACTGCATTGCATTTGCCTCAGTTGAGCTCATCTGGCTTCAGCAACTTCTTCAGGAGATGCATGTATCAGTTCAACCGCCTCCTATTCTTTTGTGTGACAACCTAAGTGCCTCTTATCCATCTGGCTAATCCAGTTTTTCATCAGCAATCCAAACATATCAAGATTGATTATCATTTTGTTCAGGAACAAGTTGCCTCTGGTGATCTTGTTGTTCGTCATGTTCGGTCTCTTGATCAGATTGCAGATATCTTCACCAAGCCGTTGGGAATCAACATTTCTCCACTCTTTGTTCCAACCTTCATGTCCAGTCTAGGTCATGAGCTTGTGGGGGTATTAGATGTATATTTTGTTACCATTCTAGTATAGTCTAGATTCATGCTTTACTGTCTAGGTTCGTACATAGAATATTTTCTAATATGTAGAATTATTCTAATTGATTCACATTATCCCCTCTATAGTGGGATTTAGTCTACACCTTGTACTGTATAAATACTTCTCAAAATCAATGAAAGAGTAACACACATTCTTACCTTTGTATTTATTACATTATGCATGCATTAATTCTTTCATTCGTTGGTGCCATTAATCACTTTCATGATTTTCAAAATTACCAACCTAATATAGTACTACTACCAGCATAATAATGAATGTCTCTTTCAGACATTCAGGTTGTGCATCAACCCATGATTCACAATGTGGCTTGTTGAGAGCATGATACTTCACCCGTCACCACATTCATAACAAATTTACTCCATCCGTCCCAATTTAGACTGCACAAATTGATCTACTAAAAGGGTTTAGGAAAGAGGGAATTGGCCTTTTCTGATCGACCAAAAACTGCATAAATAATCAATTTTGACTAAATGAATATTGATTTATGCAGCTTAACATAGGACAGATGAAGTAGGAAAATCCTTAATTCATCAAGATCCCATAAGCTTCCAAGACCTTTTGACTCCAAGAACATCAAATACTCTACTCCAAATGTTAACAAATCCCCGATGCATACCGATCCCACTCTCTTAAACCTTAGCTTGTCCTCAAGCTCTAAAATCAGGAAAATTAATATCGATGCAGGTTTCGTCTTCTCCATTTCGACACAGACACTACACAATGAAAGTAAACCATTTTGCGCTTCAGGAAATTCGAACTTCACAAGACTTTTGCAGCCTAAATTTCCACCTTTAAATGTACTCACCCTTACAATCCAAGGTGCATGAAATTTTATGTTGATGGCTTCTTTTAAGATAACTTCATGGAAAGCACTACCCAGTTTCTCAAGCTTCCAGCAAAACACAAGCACATTTAAACACAAGCTTGTAGCACTGCTGTGACCATAAATTCCTCTCGCATTAGCATTCTCACTGGTTCTCTTCAAATTAAAACTAATATCACTTTTGAAACCACCAGGAAAAGTCATTAATATACCGGGATCAAAGGGCCTGACATTAACAAATTCCCTATTGCTATCAGCCAATTCTCTACTCTCAATCAGAAAATCATCATTGTCTTTTAATACACCAGGGTCGCCTAATTGTTTCCAAGCAAGATAGTGTCCAGTATCAAACTTTGAAGTTGATTTCTCTCCCATGAAGTTTAAAGCCTTAGCACGTAAGAATTCAGTACCAGACTCAATTATAATACCAGATTCAACATAACATTTATCTATATCATCAACAACCACTGAGCTGTTCAAATCGTTCGAATAATTCACTTCCTCATCAAATAAAACCAGAAGATACTCTAATATTCCCGGGTCGTAGCACATAGCAGAACCAACACCCCCATGAGAGTTATCCTTTGAAAAAAGTGTCATCACAGATTCATCACCATCATCCCAACACACCTTATAACTATCAGCTATAATCACAGATTCATTATCATCATCCTTCGGATCAGATTCAGAAGAAGGAGTTACATAACCACCATTCTCTTTAAAATTCACAAAAGCATCAGAGAACTTTGAACATTCCACCATTTCAGCATTATCACCTTTATCCTTTTCTGAAATCTCACATAAATCCTCACCTTCCAGAAATGAAGTGGGAGAACTAGTTTCTGACTTTTCATCCCCCATTACTGTTATACCCGAACATTCATGGATTTCTTTTTTTCTGGCATTCAAAGCTTCAGTTACCCTTCACATTGCGAATTCAGCTTCCATTCGCAATTCGAGTTCATCCTCTTCTTCAATGGAGCCGAATCTATAAATGACTATATCACAAAATTCCTGCCAGTCCACATAATCTGGGCATTTAGTGTGCTTCTTGTACCATCCGATAACCGACGGATCTTCCCAACAAGGTTGAACCAACGCAATTCTCTGACTCACCGAAACTGATTTTAGGTTGAATATCTCCTCTATTTTACGAACCCAATCGACCACATTCTCTCTGGAAAATGATGGTAGATCCATCACCAATGCCTCACATCAGCTGGGTCATAGCTATGGACAGGAACATCTTCTATCATGGACTCCGTATAGATTTCCACTTTATCACAGTCTTCTAGGACACGAGTGTTTTCCACACTGCTAAACTTTCAACATCCATAAGAACACTACTAACATCAGTTTCAATGTGCAGTTTCCTCATATCATCATCAACATCACTTTTAGCAACCAATGCAGAATCTTCATCATAAAATTCATTACCAGATTGCACATCAAACCTCCTAAGTACAACTGCCTTAAAAGCATCCCATATATTGATTTTTCTAAAGTAAGTCTCATAATTGTACCAAATCTCAGCTCTACCTTCTAGGTACACTTCTGCAGTCTCAATTTTGTTCTGATCAGTCATATAAAAATTACAGAAGCATTTCTCGCATTCTCTAAGCCACTTAGAATGATTATCCCCACAAAACATTGACAGTTCTAGCATGTTATCATTTCTAGGCCTCTGTATATCACTAGTACCACTAAACATTTCATCATACACACTACCAGTTCTATCATTACAATTTCCCTTATGTTTGAGCTCTTCAGAAAATGTAACACAATTACTTTTAATGCGGGAAAAAGAATTCCAGAATCGGTCGTGAACAGAACTAACCTCTACCGGCGAATTCGAAGGCTGAAACCACTCCTTGCTGTTCTGACTCAATTCTCCCCAACTCGTCGGCCTAAACTGCTCCTCCACTGCAACTTCTCGATGAAATCTTGGCGCCTGATAGTCACACCATGTGCTTTGCTCAACCACTCGGAATTTGTGTCAAAACTCCATCGATGGAGATCCATAGCACGACAAGTTTGATTGAATATCATAACTGTACCACAACTGCTCTACTTCCGTCGGATTTTGCAGGTACGGAGCCGCTGGAAATTGCTCTAAATCCACTCTCTCCAATTCGCCTATGGAATCGCAGCCGGAGAAGTTCATCGATTGAACCTCATATTCGCACCACGACTGCTCAAAATCATTGTCCCCCTCCCAAGCCATCTAACTGATGCTTTCCGCCGGAGATGAGCCGAGGATTGCCCGCGCTCTGTGTCGCCATAGTTACCTTCAGTCACCGATTGTTTCGCACCGATAGGATCCGAACTCGAGCCATCGCAATCACATTTAGCTTGCAATTCCGTCGCCGGTGATCGCCCTTTCCTGTTAATCACTTTGCAGTCACCGTAGTTGTCAAATCCAGTACCTCCGCGGTCATCTATAGTGACCGGCCGATGCTCAAACCTGATCGTATCGCCGAGCCTGTCGTGATTCCCGTCTGCCAGGGCAGACTTCGATACCTTCGACGGTTGATCGAAAACCTCGAAGGTCGGCATCTCCCAATATGGATCTGCCCCAAACTCGATTCCGATATACGTATCCATCGATTCGGCCGCCTCTCTGATACCATTTGTTGTGAACCCGGTGGTTCACAACTTCCAATTAGTCGGAAAACGCTGCCAGAGCAGTTAATTCAATTGAACGAAAATAAGTTTGTTTACAATATTTCAGATAATCCTCTACAAAATGGGAATTACCATAATGCCCTTGCTGCTCTATTTCAAATCACAACACAATATATATATATATAAAAGTTTCACACTTTTTATAATAATTTACATTTATACCACCCTTTAATAGAAATTTTCCCAATATTTTTCACACATTATATTGCGCAATTGATAAATAATGATAAGATATAATTATGATTTACTCAATTTCAAATGTCTACTAAGCTGCTAAAAATACTTTATTTCAAAGTATGAAGCGATTTAAAACATGCATATGCGGGAATGCGGGGGCTGTGGAGACTTTTGCTGCAAGTATAATACGTGTATACAAATATAAATATATTTTTATTTAGAGATCCATGCATGAATTTCAAAGGGTGTTGTTATATTACGCCCTGTATTTTACTGAAACACGTCCTGTATTTTAACTATTATCAGATTATATTTTAAAATAATATGACATTGAAAAATCAAGAAATATATTTAGACCGTGTTTAATTTTCCTCAACTATAGAATAATTTTAGCTAAAAATATAGAACAAAAATAATTATTTTAGGCCGTATTTACACTATTTATTTTCCAGTAAAATACAAGGCGTTATATAACAGTTCAGATTTCGAATCGTTGCTACAAATATTAGGTAGGTCATACTACATATTTAGAATTTTTTCGCCAGACAGGAGAAATTCGAATCGGGGTAGTTCAAATACTTACCTTCGGCGATTCTGTTAATGAGATTTGTAGATTCCTAGTTCAGTTCGGTTAGATCATTTGTTGGTGCCTTGACTTTGTAGGAATGAACCGGGAACAATATGGAAAGTCCTTTACAGTTATTAGCCGGGGATTTTAATTTATGTGAGTTACATTCGGCATTTTAGATCTATTTTCGCCGGGGTTTTTAAAATTATGGGAAGTACATTCGGCCTTCTGCCTTTTGTGGTTTTTAGATTTATGGGAATTACATTCGGATTGAGTTTTTCATTTAATGGGACTGACCACAGTTCTGGGTTATCGTCTGATAGTGTATACAGTTAGAGCAGCTATTTCGACCCGAATTATTTGGTATTTCGGCTGGCTACGACCGTATCTATGTTATCTCCTTTGATGTTGCACTAGTCCTATTAGGAGTAGTTTAGTTTCATTTTGTTTCAGAAACGGAGAAGATTAGAATCTGATGTTTAGACACTTATCTGTTATCTCTCAAAACGCCTTCACACTTGTGGAGTTACTGTACTTTATGTTTTATTTCTGTTGGTTTGGGGATGACGGTTTCACCTTTAAAAAAAAAAAAAATCGCCGGGGGGCCGATGATCACCTACCCAATTATGCAACCTTCCAACTTACACGGAGCTCCATGCCACCCTCTCCACCATATCCCCATTATCATGGATTTTAAGTTCCCTAAGCCTTTATATTGAAGAGAACAAAATGGTACTATATGAATTTAAGAGAAATGAAAATGATGATATTATTAACTTCATCTTGTGAGAGATTGGAGCCACAACTAACTCTATCACAGAGGCGGTATTGGAAAATTAAAGTTAAGACTGATCATAAGGGTTCATCAATATCCTCGAGGACCCAACCAGAAGAAACGTACTTGGAGCCGCATCATGCACTCACCACATTGGATACCAAGAGACAACAATAACCTCACTCATAAACGATATTTGCAAAACGAGATCTTAGAAGATAGAACTGTATTAGATACTCCCCTAGTTTTTGTAGTTGTAAAACGATTCTGGACATTTCTAGAATAAAATGAGATTTTAGTCTTACCAACAATAATATTTCAACAATAATATTCTGGACAAGAGCGAAATTTTATATAAACGTCTACGTTATTAACATAAACAGGGGAGTGAACATGAAAAATTCTCAATTGAAACCTGTCTCAATTGGGCTCACTGAATGATCATGTAAAAGATCAGTTTTGAAAGTGAGAAGATCATACATGAAAGTGAAATATTCAGCAATGATATACTGAAGGATGATGCTTAATATGTAAAATGTCGGATTTGAAAGTGGAAAGATTAACATTTGTCTTTGATAAAATTGGTTTTCCATCTAACCTTAATGATATCAATAATGGGCTTGGGCTAATTTTACAAGTAGGGTGTTGTACATTTGCAGCTTTAAAATGTTATACACAAGGCAATTTTACAAGTAGAATGTAAAATTTGGGCCGGGGAGCAATTTATTAACGAAAACTAAAAAAGCAGATAAAATATGAGGATCTGTTAACGGCCCGGATCAGCTCTTGACAGGCCGATTCCAATCAGGACGCCCAATAAACAGCTCAGTCTCCACCTCGGAGCTTTGACTAGTACTGGTACTACTCCGGCTCCGGTTGCTCTCTGACTCGTTCCTTACTGACTGCAGTTGCACCTTTTCAGACTGCTGACCACACTGCACTCAAAAACGTTCATGTTATTCTTAATTGAAAATTTATGATATTCACTACTCCAGCCAATAAAATAAAATAGAATAGAGTGTCTATATACTTCTAAATTTTTGGAAAATACTCTATATTAATATTAACTTTGTAAATTGTACTAGTATTAGAATGTCAAGTCATCCTGGAACTATCTATTTTCGGTCATTGTTCAAGATGAAAACAACCGGAATCATGAGTTTGATCCAGCTAGATCCCAACCATTTATACAAGCATACATAAAATGTTTGTTAAAAATACCTAAAAGGTCGGTTGTATATAAATGGGGGAATCTTCATGATTCAGGGTTGTTTTTATCTTTTCAAATCGCACAAAAACAAAACATACACATATCGGCATAAAAATAAACATATTTATAATGCCGACTGCAACTTCAAGTACGATTTACAAAATTAATATGGAACCAGCTATCACTTTCTAAAAATTTAGGGTTACTCAAGCAGTTTACAAAGAACTAGGTAAGGTAGGTCTTAATTAACAATGAATGGACATCAAATAAGGGGAGTAAAACATCAATTATATGTGGACAGAGGTCATACCTTTTGGGTCAACCTGGCATGTTCTTCCAACAGAAGTATCTCCTGGTTTTGGTAATCATCATTATTCATAGAGACAGTGAGATTAAGCATGAAGCAGTTGCAGAGAGTGAGATTAAGTATGAAGCACTTACCTTTCCTTTTAACCGTTCTATTTCTTGCCTAAATACATCAGCCTGGAAAACAAGCAAGCCACCAAATCATGAGTGCAGGATTCAAAATTTGCATTGCTTATGAATTATGATCAAGCAAGCTCATATATATATATATATATATATATATATATATATATATATATATATACCTTTTTGGTCCTGATCGTATTCAGGCTTCTCTCGAGCTGGCTATCAATCTGTTGCAGTTCCTCCAGGGAGCACGATCCTAGATTTTGTCCCAGAAATTTTCTAAACATTCACACACACACACAAGATGGTGAGCACTAGAACGTACCAAAATGAAGGATGCATCTGCAAGAGAAAGACTATGTATGATAAACTAACCTTTGAGAAACTTCGAGTAGCTCGAGCTTTTTTGCCAGATCCCTAGCTTCCACCTGCATATTCTACATGAATGATCATGGTTTCAGATGAAAAAGATTTTTCAGAATTTGCAACTAAAACCTAAGTTACACTTGGTGTCTGACCTCGAGATATTTCTCAACATTTGGGTTGATTCTGTTCTCTTCCTTGACACGCTCACGATATTTCTCGATCAGATTTGGTATGCTACATATATACATCACCAAAATGATTGTCAACAAAAGATATTGAAATTAACCTTTTATACTTGTAAATTAATTATGCAAAATTTTGTACTTGTGCACTAGTTCATTTGAATCACTAACAAAATTTATAAATACGGGAACTTGCTAACAAACACAAATTAATCATTTATCTCATTATAAACTTTCACCCAATTTTATTTATTTATTGGAAGTATCATTTCCTATAAAATAGGGAATTTATATATCTAAGAGCATCCATGATGGCTGTGAACTTATAGCAACACTTTTTTGCATTATATTTTGAGTTTTGATAAAAAATATTAGGTTGAAAATCAACTAGCAACAATGGACCAATGGTTGAGTACTAGAAGAAATAACTCTTCTTACATTTAATACTCCTTTTGTCCATAAACAAAACTTTACATTTTTTTTGTCAAATTTTCTGAAGTCATGTTTGAGTATAAATATTGATGGAAATTATACGGTTCAGTTTTTGACATTTGACTAAAATTGTACTATGTTTTTAATATTTTTGTAAAAGTAAATTTAAACTTTATCTTTATTTTAAAATTTTAAATATATCTACACCCTTTAAATTAAATCCAATGATTATAAATAAATTGACTGAAGGTTCAGTCACTAAACTGTAGTTTAAATGTCTAACCCTATATTGATTAGTATATTGGTTACCATATCCTTATGTGCTAAAAAATTTGGATTTTATAAAACATCTTTACTTTTTATTGATCCAAAATTTATACGACACTAACAACATAAGCTATTGATAGTCAAAACATTGTTTCAAAGATTTACATTAAAATAAGAAGCCATTTGAGGAACGGGCGGATAATACATCACATGTATCTATTGGTTTATCAAACCCAAGAAAAGAAATATTCACTCCTTATTAAAGAGAACTCTTTACTTTTTTTTAGTTCTTAAAACTCAACAATCGTCTTATTTAAGGAGTGATTCTTATTTTTAAAAAACGTATTTTTAAGGAGTAACTGCCGTTGATGCTCTAAACCTCTTGCAGTAGTTAAATATTACTTGTGCAACTTATATATTTTGAGACATTGAAGTTGATGATAAGCACACACCAAAACTAAACTCTCCCCGCCACCAAGGAAAAAACCTGTTCATTCTTCAATCTTTTTCCCATCTTCCCATCATGGGGAGATTGGGAAACCATTATTTTTCTGTTTATTGACTTCTTATTGCATTGAATAAGTGTGATTCATACATTAAAATTGTTCCCGATTTGATCGGCTGAATCCATGATTTAGTTGTTCGTTGATGTTTTGTTCCCGATCTGATTAGACAAGTCGTAGTTTGTGTTTTTTGTTTATAGTTCTCGATCTGGGTATACGATCGTGTTTCCGTTAGTGATCTATGATTTTCAAGGTGTTTACAGTTTGAAAAACATAGATCGTATTTGGACGCTTGATTTTGTGTTTCAATGCGTCTGTAGTTTGGATCAAGGTGTTTACAGTTTGAATCAAGGTCAACGTGTTCGTGGTCGTGTTTACAGTTTGGTCAACGTGTTCTTGGTGCTGCAGATGTTGAAGATCCATGATTAACATGGTTGATTATTCTTGGATGCGGATCCCTTGTTAAGCAGATTATGTCTTTTGCTGGTACGACTTTGCTGGTGGCAGTATATTCCTAAGGGGATATTACTCTTTTATTGGATCTTATCTTTGTAATAGGACAATTAGTCTGATTAGCATTTAGTTTGATTATCCTTGATAGGATACCTAGACTAGGGGGTGTTTGGTGATTAGCTGTTAGCTGTTAGCTGATTGCATTAGCTGATTTGACTAGCTGATTGCATTAGCTGATTTGACTAGATGTTTACATTAGCTGATTGCATATAAGTGCTTGGTAAATTAGGTGATAGTTAATAGCTGTTTGCTAGTAAAATGACTTTTAAGGGCCTAATTATATTGTAATGATTAATCACTTTATAAATTTTAATACAGTTTTAAATTATTAAGAAATATAGTATGTCAATTATAAAAGGTTAATGTTTTAATATTTTACAAATATATTAATAGTCTTCCAAACTTATTAAAATAAAAATTAATCAGACATCACTAATTTAAAATTCTTAACTTTTAAAAATTAAGAAAATCCACTATTCTTGTATAAAACCTTATATTTATTACCTTAAATATGAAAAATTAAATTTTATTTTAATTGAAATGGTTATTTGATAAAAACATGTACATTAAAAATTAATTATAAAAAATATAAAGAATTTGGTAATGTTAAAATTTACCATTAACCAATAAAATATGAAAAAGGCTTTTCAAAAAAATTAAACGGAACATGAATTGTACGTACATAATTTACGTACATATTTGGTTTATTAAGTATTGAAAAAACGGATGGTAAAAGAATGTGAATTTACGTACAGGTAAATAAATAAAGGGTATATAAGGAAGTAAATGAATGAAGACAATCAGCTGATTTAGAAACACTGATATTTTGAGCGTTTTAAAAATTAGCCTTTTGGGCCCAAACAGCTCTTCACCAAACACTTTTATTAGCTTTTTGAGTTGGTCAAACAACTAATTTCGCCCCAAAAAGCTCTTCACCAAACACCCCCTAGATGTTTGATTCCACTTATTGTAAGCGGTTGGGCGTTTCCCAACCTTATGAATGAATTTTTCAAAAAATAAAAAAATTAACACTCAACATATGGTTATAAAATCATAATCTTAAAAAAGTTTATATTTTTAAATGTTAGTTTTACAAAAAGTTTATTAAAATTAATTTATGAAATAAAATTGTAGGTAGGGGGCTTTTATTAATTTTGATTGTAGTGTAGGACAGTAAGATTGGTTTAGGACAACTCTATAGTACCATTTGGTTTTGAACTGAAAACAAGTACCACTCCCATGTGGTTTTGGGAGAAAACAAGTACACACCAATATGATAACAAATATTATTCAAAAAATTTTTTGATAACAAACTGGTCATATTACCATGTAGTTTGGGGATTTTATTTTATTTGAAATATGTAGTTTGGGGAAATTACTTATCCATCATGGATTTATTTTTACCTCAAGCTGAAGATATATACTCCAAGCTTAATATGGGGAAAAGGCTTTTAGGTAATTCAAGCTTAATTAGTCAAGTTCCATGTACCAAATTGTATCCATGAAAGATAGGCAATAAGGAGGTAAATAGAGTGAGCTATTTATTAACAACCCTTCAGCAATTCGGCTAATGCTCGAGTTTAAATTGGATTGACCAAGTTCGATTTCAAACTTGAACTTCCTCCTATATATATAACGAGTTAGTTCAATATACAACCTCAATGAGGTTATCGAGTCAATTTGTATAATATTATTAATATTGTGGATTTTGCATCAATTTGAAAAAAGGAAAAAAAATCTAAATAATTAGATGAGAAAATTACATTTCAATTTACTCAAATCCAAACTTTTCATCTTTTTCAATCATTTTCAGAATTTCAGTTTTACCCAATGTGTTCTTTGGTTTTGGTTCAGTAGAATATTTCATTTTCTAGATTGGTGATTTTTGTTAAGAGTTGAATTAATTTCGAGTTCGGATTTTTCATTATTGAATTCACGAGTCGAACTCGAGTAATTAAAAATTCAAATCAGTTGAATTTGAACTAATTTTTGTTAATGTTTCGAACTCAAATTCGTAAATATTTAATGAATTCAAACTCGAGCATATATATATATTCAAACTCAACTCAACTCATTTTCGGCCCTCTAACATTCAAATTAGAAAAAAATTGCATGCAAGCTTCAAAAACTACAAATAATCAAAATGGTAACAAAACCCTCGGTTAATCAAACACAAACTGATGATAGAGAATCAAAGTAATCACACAATAATCCCCCAAGCATATATATTCACACAGTATATATACATAATAAAACTCCACAGTCGACCAGTACAGCTCGCTGTACTATATTGTTCATAAAAATAAACCACTCCACCCACAGGGATTGGCAGTATAATACTACACCAAACCCAATAAAACAACAATTTTGCACATCAACATGAGCTTTCATAGTACGGTTAATTTATTAAAAGTCGATGAAGAAAAAAAAATGGTTGAGGAAAAAGATGGGAAAAAATGTACCTTGAACTTGAAAACTCATAGAGCTTTCCTTTCTGGGAGAACACAATCAGACCAACCTCAGCATCACACAGAATTGACAGCTCGTAAGCCTTCTTCAGCAGCCCGTTCCGCCGCTTCGAAAACGTCACTTGCCTGCTCGTCCCGTTCTCAATCCGCCTCAGCTGAACCTTACCTCTCACCATTTCCTGGATTCTATAGACCCAAAGAAAAAACATAAAAAATCATAAATATATGAAAATGAAGGATTATTTATATTAAGCAGACTCTACACCAAATCAAACTCACGAGAATATGGCTCAAAAACCTGTCACGAGGTGTGGAGATTAAAAGGTAGCAAACTCATATGACAGTCAATAAAAACCCTAAAAAATTCACCTTTTGGGGGTGGGGTGGGGGATTGGAGCCCTAATCAAGAAGATGATGAACAGCTCATGAACTGCAGAGAAGAAGAAAAATCGATCGGATAAAATCTTGAAAAGAAGATCAAATCCTGAGCATTTGGCTGAAATGGGTGAGTAAATAATGGATGAAGATGGGAAATGTGTTTTGAATGGAAAGGAGAGGGGGCAGCCCCCACTGGACAGATATAGCAAGTTAGAGAAGATGAAGACACGAAGGATCTTCTGAAAATGGTGATGTGTGAGGGTTCTTTATTTTAAGGCCACAAAAATCAACTCAATGAATACCCTTTTTTGTTGATCATTTTTCTCACGCTCTCTTTTTCTCTCTTTTTTTACCGTTTTAGCTCACTAAAAAGGAAGTAAATATGTATAATGGGACTAGACAAAACTTAGTTATGTGTATCTTGTTTTGGTAAAACTTATGAATGAGAAATGGTTGGCACAGTTGCTGTTGTACGGACGCCTGTTTTACGAGAATTGGCTGTTTTTTAAGGTCCTTTCTGCAACACTTACGCAAAATTAGAAAGTTTGTGGAGCTGTAAATTGATTGTGTATCCACCATTTCCAGCAATGCTATTAAACCGCCCTGCCCAATTTGGCAGGTTTTCGTGCTTCACAAACTCATAAATTATAGTAGTTCCTCTTTTTTATAGTTTAGGTTTTTTTTTAAAAAAAAGTTAAATAAATACTTTTTCATATTGCTAGAATAAACCTCCCTGCCCAAATCTAGTAATACTTGGCTTACTATTTTCGTAAGGATAATTACATGTACCTGATGTAAGCTTATATTATTAAAAACTAGCTTATTCCGTATAATTGATCACCATAGTATCGCTCTCGACCATTGCCTACAAGGCTACAAGCGTCTAGTAGGATTTTGAAACTATTCAGTACCGTTTAATTAATTTAAAACATGTTTAACATTCTCTATGAATCCCTTAATTTATATTTTTGTATTTAAAAAATTCCAATCATCTTATTCCAATCATCTAGTTTCAACACCAGTCATTTCAGTCATCAACATCCAGAATTATCTCAGCAAAAATGAACAGGGTCAGTAATACTATAAATTTGTGATACATAAATAGTAAAAATTATTGTATGATATTGTTTAGTTTTTTTTCTATAGCGAGACAATCACTATAGAACTTAATGATTTAATAATAAAAGATTTAAATCGTCAAGTTTATATGTTCCAAATCCTCCTAACATATGCACCATTCTTTGCGAAAAGAGCAATAAAAATCTAGAAAGTGTCTATGAAGATTTCATGTGGAGGCGTGCTCGAATTTCTTCTGTGAGCTCTACACAACCGAGGGCCGCAAATTTCAGGGATCGAGTCATCCATATCAGGCACATGCAATCTCAAAAGAAAGATGGTACTTCCAATTTAAGTTCCTTCATAATGCAATTGTAGGACGAAGTGCCATACCCTCACCGTAGATTGTGTCAGTAATACATTGAATGACTTCAGTATGTGCTCTAATGAAGATCCCATCTTGTTTTATAGCCTGCAGTGCCATCTTTTATACCAGCATCAAATAGCACTCGAGATTCACTAGGGAGTGACCGAGGAAGAGATTACTAATATAATCCCTCCAACGTTCTTTCTGACCATTGGTTTGCATTCTAAAATGAAGATTCATGAAGATTTTGGTTCCAGTTTCCAGTTTGTGAAGAATCTCGCACACAGAGGCGGATCCAGGATTTCAAGCAGAGGGGGCATTTTTACCCCTAAATTAAAATTTTCCACTTCATTGCATAAAAAATAACTTAAAATGCAACCATTTAAATACGAATAAATTAAATAAAAAGGTGTTTCTTAAAGAAAAGGTCTTTCAATTCAATTAAATACCCTTGGAAATACTTAAAAAACACACTAATTATGTGTATTTTCACAAAAATGGCGGGGCAAAATAATAAATTTTAAAACTTGATACCTAAAAATTATAAAAAATAATAATTTTTGGGTGGCAATTGCCACCTTCGCCCCAACACTACATCCGCCTCTGCTCGCACATGATTTATCTGATATTGTAAACTAACCTCAATATATATTTTTATCTTTATTTTTTAAAAAATTAAAAATATAAATATGGCTTTCAGAGATATATATCTATATAAAGAGTAATGATAGAGAGATGGAAATTTCTTAGGGAAATTTAATAGGGAATGATGTGTCGTGTTATGTGGCAATTCCATCTCTCATAAAATTAAAAAAAAGCCATTCTTTTTTTTTTCAAATCAAATCCTCGTATATTCATCAATCCTTCAATCCCTTCCACTTTTAAATCCTTCTTACATTAAAATCTATTTACTTAATTTCTCTAATAACACTCTATAATATTCCATGAATCAAATCCTTCATTCTTTACCTAAAAAATACAACTAAATCATAGATAAAAAAGGCAACAATTTTTACCAATGCAGATGTATTGATCAAGTAAATCTAAGAGATCAATTTCTCTTTTAGTTTAACACGATTTTCTTCGTCTAATTTGAAACTAAAATGAATGCAATGAGAAAATTAGGTATGAATGCAATAAAAGATTTCATTCATGGCATATTATAGAGTGTTATTATAGGAAATAAGTAAATGGAATTTTAATTTGAGAGTTTTAAAAGTTGCAGAGATTGTAGAATTAATGATGAAATATGGAGGATTGGATTTAGAAGGAAAGAAGATGATATTTTTATATATGGAAATGATAATATGGAATTGCCATGTAGAATGACACGTTATTCCCTATAAACTTTCCCAATGAATTTTCCCAAACCCCTATCATTACTCATAAAAAATAAAAATAAAATAAAAAGTGGGCGAAGGGAGTGTAAAATAATGTGGAGTGCGAAGGACATGGTATGGTAATGGTATTTCATATTTGAAATTTGTTGGTACACTAATATTGGAATTTAATTTGATTGGTGGCCTACAATATAGGGAGTATGATATTTTAGGTCCAACAAAAGCAATACGAGTTGAATGAAAAAAGAGGGCATTGTTTTGTCGTACGATGAAATGAAGTATAAACTAATGAGGGATGGACAACGCACAGCGCACCAGTTGTATTCAATGGTCCGATCCCGACTGAGCTCTTCACGTGCTCCGTCCTGCCTCCTTCGTCAGGCCACATTTTCCTAGTACGGTGTACCACCACCAATTTAATATGCCTGTTGTTTCTACTTACGACCTGCTTTGCTAGCTCGTCCCGGTCCAAATTGCACAAAACGATAAAATTTGAGAAAATTAAGGATAGTAAAATGAAGAAAATGAGTGAGGTTTGGTAAATAAGGAAAGTGTGCAATTTAATTAAGGTGGTACAACCAGATAAGGAAACTGTGCAGTTTAGTCTAGGACGGAGGGAGTACTAATATGACTGTGTTTGTCAAGGCGGTAATTGTAAGTAAAACGAATCAGTAAGTGTTTATTTTGAACGCTGCTTTGAGCATCAGACCAGCATCTGCTTTTGGCTGTTAAAATAGGTTTTGCTTTAACGATAGGCGGTTTGTTAACAATTTATTATACACTAAAACTCAGATGAAAAGCTGTGTTAAACACATTATATATTTGCATTTTTTAAAAGTTAAAATTCTCGTACTAGGTCTCCTATAACCTTAACTTGATATCAAACGTATATTATACTGCTTGCTTTTGTGTGAGAATGTTGCTAGAAGACTACATTTAACAAGTAAAGGTAATTTGTGAGGATAGTTTTCTTATATAACACATCTAAGCTTCTGAAGCGAAAATAGAAAAAGTCATATCAAACTAAAAGGACAAAAGTAAAAAATAATGATAGTTAACCATTTCTATTTGGGTTGAACTAGCTAGCATGCCAAAGTTTCACTCAACTTTAAGATTGACTATTAGGATCAAAATTTATTAATAATAAATATGAAATGTGGTTTTATAATTTACTATTTGGTTGTAAAATATCATTTTGCTAGAATTTGATACTGTACTGCGTGGTTGTGTTTAGTCAAGTAATTATTCTACGTTGAATAATTAGACCATGAAAAATTTAGGGTTGGCCGTTTGGCCACCGACTCAAACGAAACCCCATTTTATTCTCAACATTTATACAAATAAATATACAAAGTCAAGTTATACGCCCATCTATTCTAAAAATTAATTGCTAAAGGCATATGCTACTGCTACCAAGAGTTTTGACTTTTGACCATGCAATTAACTAATTGAGCCTATTTAAGCTATACGAGTATCTGTAATGGGTCTGCTTCGGTGGTAATGAACCCTCTCTATAACTGAGAGGTCCAAAACACCCTTTAACAAAATTGTGAATATTTGATCAATTATTGTCATGGTCTACACATCGTAGAAGTGGGCCTCGCTGTGGTCTCCCATGCTGCAGGTGGTGATTCATGATGTTGCCGATCGGTGGTTCGGTGGCTCGTTGGTGAAAGCAGCTGGGTCAATTAAGAGGGCGTCTGTGGATGTAGCGTATGTGGATGTAGCGTCTATAGCTTCACTGTTCTTACATAGATCTAATGTGGTGTCTCTTAGTTAGTCCTAGATTAGGACATGTAAATGTAATAGGTAGGTGGTAATCTATCCTTAATTTTTTAAAAAAACTATAAGACTATCTCAATTTCACTTTTAACCGCCAAACAAATTTGTACTCATCGTACTGTATCTTTTCTCTCTCCCTATACTCCTCCATAGTTGAATTTATGATACTCTACCTTCGAGAAAATGTATGATAATTAGGCCAGGTTTACTAGAACTTTTCTGTACATAAGTTTAATTCAGTTCAGTTCAGTTCAGTTCAGTGAAAATGTAATTTTATGAAATTTAGGTTAATTCAGTCCAGCTGATTCCATTTTTCAATACATTAATTTTGAGTTCAGTGCAGTACATCAACAAATAAACTCTAGCAAACAGGGCCTTAATGTCTTTAGTTATATGCAAATGTGAGTGGTAAATTTTAATATTTTGAAAAAACATGACATTATAAATATAGCAAGATTAATAATTTTTAATTTATTTTAAAAAAATAACAATTACTTTCATTCAATTTCAAGGTTATGGAAAACGTTCAGAAACGAAAGGTAAGAATCTTGGGGGAGTATCCAAAGCATCATACATCAGGGGCTCGACTTAACGTAACTCGCCAAAGAGTGAACATCAAAAATCTGGTAGCGGGGAACCCAAAAGGGGCCCGAGCATACATTATTCTCTAACAAAGTTCTAATTCTAAGAATAGTCTCCAGGCATTTTGCGTCGCATTCCTGCTCGTTATGCACCATCTGGATAATAGACTATGCATCTCTCACAAGGTTAATGGCCGGCTTGTTCCTATCGGCTGCCATGAGGAGGGCTTCCTCGAGTGCTAAACATTCTGCACAATTATTTATCAATTCAATTTTAAAGTTAAAGTAAAAATTTTTATACAAAGTCTTGGGTGAGACCGTCCTACCATAAGCTTATGGTAGGACGAATGATAGTTCATGTGTTTAATAGATTTGTTCATGTGTTTCACAGTTTTGTTTGTTATAAGCTGGGTTCATGTGTTTGACAGATTTGTTCTTGTGTTTCACAATTTTGTTTGTTATAATTTGTAACAATATGTAAATAAATTAACAAAGTTGTTAAACACATGAACAAATCCATTAAACACATGAACTATCATTCGTCCTACCATAACTCACTCAAGACCTTCTCAAAAATTTAACTTTGTTAATAGTTAATGTGCAGAAACAAATAGAGCAAAGGGAGTAATTCTATTAAAATGGAAAATTGTAGTGGTACAGTTGAATGTTATTTAGAATTTATGTTTATGCTGTTTATTAATTTGTGAAAAATAAACATTAAATCAAATCAACATTCAACATACAATAATACATCAAAAATTCCAATTTAGTTAGTGTTAGATAAATTTCAAATTATTATAATCACATTGTAATAACTAGAGAAACCTCTTACAGCCTCCGGTGGAGAATCCGAATGTTTAATCAGAGGGGAGTGCATGTTATCTTACCGTATTTTCAAATTCTCGTTTGAGATATATCTCTATAGAGACCGGAAACTACATAAATTATGGGTGTAAGTTGAAAAACACGCCTAAATAGAGGGACTGAAGTACAAATTTAGTTTATTTCCCCCAATTCGTAATCAATGCAACAAATCGCCGGATTACAGTTTCGGAGCAGATTCAAGCGATTCCCATTTTCCCCAAATTACATTCGTCCCAAACAATTGCAGATTCACCGAGGACAATCTGTTACCGATTGTTGGATCAGCGGCGATTTTAGAGATCAACGATTTCAGAGATTACGCGGTGTAGTTTTTTCGTTTTTGTCGTCTGTGGATTCGCGTTTGTTTCAGCTGATGCATGCGTGGCGACGGTGGCGGTGGTGATCGGATGATTACATGCACTTTCCGATCTATTGAGCGATTGCAAGTGGCGGCGAAGGTGATCAGATGCTTTAACACGGCAGCGGAGGCGATCGAGAAGTGGCCGGCGGTCGCGATTTGAATCACGGTTATGGAAGGCGACGGAAAGACGATGGCGGTGGAGGTAAGAACAACGATGAATTTGTTGTTGATAATGATAATGATGATGAATTTGTTGTTGATGATGAATTTGTTGATGATGAATTAATTGATGTTAATGATGATGATGATTTTGTGATGTTAATGATGATGATTTTGTATGCATCCTGCCTGATCTTCTCTTAATTTGTGTGATCTTTTATGTTCTATGTTGTTTGCTTGACCTTTTATGTTGTAAGACCGACCCTCTATGTTTCCTGCATGATATATTCTGTGTTTTGCCTGATATTTTGTGTTTCTTGCATGCCTGATTTTTATGTTTTCTTCCTGATCTTCTCTTTGTTTTGCCTGATCTTTTATGTTCTATGTTGTTTGCTTGACCTTTTATGTTGCATGATTGACCTTTTATGTTTCCTGCATGATATTATTCTCTGTGTTTTGCCTAATATTTTGCATTTCATGCATGCTTGATCTTTTATGTTTTCTGCCTGATCTTTTCTTTGTTTTGCCTGATTTTTTATGTTCTATGTTGTTTACTTGACCTTTCATGTTGCACGCCTGACCTTTTACGTTTTTTGCATGATCTTCTCTATGTTTTGCCTGCTATTTTGTGTTTCATGTTTGTCTGATCTTTTATGTTTTCTGCCTGATCTTCTCTTTGTTTTACCTGATCTAGTTCGCTAGATCTAGAATCAACGGAGTGAACATTGACCGCGATGGAGTTGAGAATTGAGGCCGGAAACTTGCTGAGGAACATGGGAAAAGCTTGGGAGCGATGGATTTGGGTGTTTATGTTGACGGAGAAGCTGACGAGTCCGAGAAATTGCAGGAGAAGGGCGAGAGGAAGCGCTGGAGAAAAAGAAGAAGAAGAAGGAACACCCATTTCCTATTTCAGATTTTGTTTATTTGCAACCCCTGTGGCGCAGAGTCAAATTTAATTACACAATGACCCCCGAATTTTAAAAACTCTACTTTTATGTATGTAGTTGGACTGATTGGACCTTTGTCTCTACAAAGACAGGTCTCACCCAAAACTTTCCCTACCGTATTATTCCACCTACTCGTAATTGACTAGTTCGACTCGAATTATTTAGAAATGTCAATGAGTATACCTCATCCTAGAAATACTCCCTTCGCCTTCTTTTTATGCCTCTATTTCCCTTTTGGGATGATTTTCTAATATTGTCTTCTTTCCATTTTTGGCAAGATTCTTGCAATCACATCCACTCAATTTACTTTTTTTAATTTTAGCAACATTTTCACCACACATTTCATTCTTCTTAATCCATCTGTGCCAAAAAAAAATGAGACAGTAATAAAAGTACGACGGGAGTATTTATGGGTTTAGGTTTGGATTGGCTATCCTATCCTTATCACGTCAAACACAACAAACACTTGTGGCAAAATAGCTAGCTACACCAGGAAGAAAGAATCAGTGGCATTTGAGACTTGAGAGGCATCCGATTTGTTGTAGAATCTAGATTGCAATCGTGTATTCTTTCTAACCTAGCTCTGTTGCTTTCTCATCTAAAATTTGAGGTTTCGCCTCCAAATATCTGTAACAATTTGTTACGAATTTTCATTTGGATCTAGTTGATAATGATTAGCTCCTGACATCCTAACCGGTTCTGGTCCGACCCGAACCGGCTGAACAACCTATATCTAAAAGACTGAAGAGGGAGAGAGTGGGCCAAAATTGAGATACATTGGTACTTGGGTCCGGCCCATTGAAATTTAGAGAAACCCGTTTTTAACAAACATGTTGGGCTATTTTTAACCCGAAACTAAAAATCTGATAGTCATACAGATAGAACCCGGCGAAGAGAAACAGCCGGAGACTGGAATCAATGGAGAAGAGAAAAATGGGAGAAAGAAAGAAAGGAGACAACAAGAAAACCAAATCATCGGAGTGGCCTTTGATCAAACCTAAGTCTGATCTTCAAATCACTCGCCTCAAAAACGACGACTTATTTACTGTATGTTTCCGTTCCCTCAATTTTATTTATATTTTCTGTATGTTTCTGATTCCTATGGGTACTTGTTTTGTATCGTGAATTTGTTTGTGGATGTATGATCTGTGAATTTTTCTTCAGCTGATTGTAATGCTTTTACCTTCAGGTGCATAATTTCTTCAGCTCAGTAGAATCAAAAGCTTTTGTGAAAGCTGCTGAAGCTTTAGGGTTTGTTCATCAAGGCAGTCTTGGTCCTACAATGGGCGAAGCTTACAGAGACAATGATCGGATCTCTGTGCAGGATCCAGTTCTCGCGGATACAATTTGGAATTCCGGACTTGACAAGCTGCTTTCTTACCTGAAAATTCGCGGCAGAATTCCAGTTGGCTTGAACCCGAATATTAGATTCTACAGGTAATTTATTACATTCTACAGCCTATGCTTGTTGAACATTGGCATTCTATTCGGGGAGGATTAGGATAGTTACTTACACAATTCTTAGTTTGGTGGCATCCTCTTACTTTAGGTTTGAATGTCTTCAGGTATAAAGCTGGTCAGCGATTTGGACGGCACATTGATGAAAGCAATGATCTAGGGGGCGGGAAGCGTACACATTACACTTTGCTGATATATCTTAGTGGTGGTTCGGGATCAAAATCTAGAGATGATAATAGTGTGGAAGATCCTTCCGAGCCCTTAGTTGGGGGAGAGACCGTATTTTATGGACCAAGGAATGCTTTAGTAGCTGAGGTACATTTCTTTCCATCGCATGAAACTCTCGTCCATTCGATATTTTACTTCTTTATGGAAGATGCATTACTATAGCTCTTGTTCAATTGTGCCAATATAATGTTGCCGTGCTTAAGTAAACGTGTCATTTGTTTGTGTTTTCATGAATTGTACAGGTACCTCCTGCTGAAGGCATGGCGCTTTGTCATGTTCATGGAGATAGGTGTATGCTGCATGAAGCTAGGAATGTTGTTAAGGGAGTCAAATATGTGATGCGGTCGGATGTCGTATTTGCTTGATAATGGCAGGGCAATCCACAGTCTTATACTTGGAAATTATGAATCATGTATGCAAATTCTCAATTCTGTAAGAACTAAACCTACATCCCTCTTTACCTGTTACCTGATTATTCAATATAAATACGCATGTGCAGCATTTCTCATTCAGTCAGCATATCTCATTTATAGTGTTGAATTTCCTGACTTTAAAATTGAACCATAGGATAGTATCATAAGATTCATGCTAATCATTCTTGTCATAGACACGAAAGCATGAATTGTTATCTCATTCATTTGGAGTAGTAAACAATTTAAAATTTGATAATAAAAGCCGTGATCATTTATTTAGAGAGCAGAAAACATGACTACACATAGAAATCAATCAACACAGTGACAAATTATTTGATTGCCAAAAGCTGAAAGATCAAATACAGAGCTCATAAGTTAGTCCCGGCACCTAGTGTGGTAACTTGCAAGCGTAGAAATGGTTCTTCTAGTGAGTGTAGTTGTTGAAAGAAAAGAAAAGAAAAATAAATAAATGTACACAGCTCTTAGGAGCTGGGACATGAAACATAAACTTTCCCTCTGTATCATCAGTTAGCAACCCTGCATTTAGCCCGAACTTTGCCATTTTCAATAACACCAACGTTGCCCAATCTAACCATTGAAGCAGCAAATTCCTTAAAGAACAAAGCTTGGTCTTTCGCAAAAGATTCAACAATCCTCCTAGTCCTGTAGTCTCCATACAAGGCTTGGTCTGATGCGAAAACACCTTTTCCAGCTGTAACTCTCCTGAAATAGTCATTATCAAAAGTTGATGCAGTTGAATCCAGGAACTGCCCAGCCTTCCTATCCCGGTGATGTTTTGGGCATTTCTTTTGCAGCTTCTGAGCAAACTCAACGTTCATGCTCGGATCCACATCATGCAAGACACTGAAATTCTGCAGCCTGGCTTCGAACGAAGAACAGTGCGAAAATCCAAGAGTATGGCCACCAGAGAGAGCAACCAAATCCTTAACCCCTAAACCCCTCTTCGCAAAACTCTGAATAAGTTGAGTTGAGTTAGAGGATGGTGCTGGCAGGTTGATAGTATCAGTGGCTCTTGAAACGCTTCCATCTTTTCTTCCCTTCAGCACATTCCAGTAGGGACCCCCAGACTACAAACATTTATGTAGAACATGTAAAAGCCAACCAACTAACTAACTAAGGAACATTGGATAGTTAAATGTTTAGGCAGTAGCTATACTTGGAAGAACCTTACCATAGTTACTACATCTCTAGCTGCGATAGCAAGCGTATCAGCGCAAGAAACGATATGTGGACATGCAGATTCAAGTTTTGCTTTGGCATCATCAATCACGTAGAATGATCGAACGGAAACATTGGGAGGGCCGTCTTTCTCTGCTTGGTTTACTGTAGTTGAGTCCAGCAGAATCGATGCGTCACAGCCCTGCCAATTGCATTCATAACTAAAAAATTAGCTCATCTATACGCTGAGAATATAGCTTATATACTAATATAGAAAACACACCCTTATGAAACAGTCGTGGAAGAACATCCTGAGGATTCTAGCAGGGACTTTAGGATCATACAAGGAAGCATTTCTGATAGTTTCAGCGATTATAGCTTCAGCCTGAGGACATGTCTTGTCATAGTACTGGGGTTGCAGAGCTGCTTTTGAAAGGTGAATCGATATGGTGATCATCGCCAAGACAAGAAACATGGTTTTGTGATTAGTCAAATGAGCCATATTTGATTTGATAACTAATGACTTTGTAGATGGTGTAGTAATCCATTAGGACATGCAGTTTATATAGTACTACAACATTGAACTTGTATGTCTAATGTTTGTACTAGCTGTTTGATATGTATTCTTTGAAGTCACTCCATGTATGTGCTTGCTGTTCGTGCTTCAGGACGAAGCATTTCCCAAATATGGATTTCTGCAAATTTAAAAACTGAACAGATTTTGGGATATCGTTGCCACCAGGCACTGTGATTTGATAGATGAACTGAAGTTTGAATGGTCAGATGAGAATGTGGTCGTTTTTGCTTTAAGTTTGATAAAGTTCCGTTTAGTTTTCAATTCTTGTTAAGAATTTGTAGTACAAAAAAATGTGGCCATGAAACTTATAAACGTTTGAGTTTTTTAAGTTCGTACTACTATCGATGGCTAATTAGCAGTTGTGCTGGTTCAATCAAGTTCGGTGTACAGTATTAGACCAAGGAAACTATACTTTCCAGTCAACAGCAATGCGTGAACCAAGAGTCTTAAATTGAAATGTGTACAGGCCCAGATGATAACAGAGGCCCGTTTGGTTACTCCATCCCATCTCAAGTTACAGGGATAGAAAAGTCAGCTAAGACCTACTAGAGTTAAGTTGAATATCAATTAGAATTAAGTGATGGAATTCATGTAATATAGTCTAAGAAGAGATGGCTCATTAAAGTGTCACAAAAATGTGTGAGCCTATAATTTTTTCCCGATTGCACATTACAAAAGGTAGTCTAGTACGCATTGTTACTAAAAATATAGTATTTGCAATATAAACTGAATATTAGTTAGTACATTTATTTTCTCATAGAACATAAATCCCATGCCTCACCGTACTTTGAATGGGATAATACTCCCACTTAATAGACATGTCAATTGGCAGCTCCAATCATTCACTTGAGCACGTTTCATTCGAACGAAAAAAGTGCAGACTTATCTAACAAAGTTTACACATTTTTATTTTTATGAACCCGAGTTTAGTGTCATGACCATTGGGGTTAATGGCTAGCCCCAATAACTAGGGATATTTATAGTTATAGTTTGATGCGATTCATATAGTACCTGAATTTTACACTTTAAATTATTTAAGAAGAGTACCTGAAGTATATTTATAAAGTATTTTCACGTTATAATTGCACTATTTTGAAAAATGCACAATTACGTTAGAAGAGAGTGATTAGTGAATCGTACTAAAAACAAGCACAATATATGAGCATCATTCAAATTAAGAAAAAGTGTGACTGAAACGGGATAATTTTACACAAAGAAAAATGAAGTAGTGCAGTAGTAGTGAACTGAATTGTGATGCATTGATGATGCGATGCGATGCCCCATCACGAGGGAAATTTTCCTTTAAAACGCTCCCACAGGTGGTACTAGCTGGGTCCAGGGCTGGAGTGCACAATGGGGTACACGTGTCAAGTTATGGTTTGCTAGGTCCCCTACATTACAGCTAAGCGGGTGTCAGGCAGGTTGGCCAGCTTTCGTTTCTCGTCACCGGAGCTCTCTGGGCCCCACACCCGCCCATTCAAATTCGGCAGCGCCCCCACGCGGCCGGCCTCGGGCTCCACTTTCCTAGAGGGGCTCACATTTAAAAGCCATGGCCCACATTTTAAACCGTGTTTAGATAAATGCGGTACTACCGTTCGTATGTTTTTGTATATGACCGTATGGTATGGTATTATATAATAGTATGAAACTATGGATTAACTTTTGATAATGAATTTGAATTTCAGGGGTTGATTAAGAAATTGTTGCTTTTATTGTTAGGAAATATTTAAATGTGGTACTTCATCTTTCCTACTCCCTCTAGTTGTGTTTAAATGACACCATTGACCAAAAACACTATTTGATAGGAAATTTGACCGTCGATAACTTTATATACGTGTACTAAGTAGATCTAATTTTTTTATTTCTAGATTGTATGTGTTAATGAGAATCCAAAACTATATCATACATGAATATTATTACTCATATACTACTTCAAATCTAAGGTCAAACATGCAACATAAATTATGATAATAATAGGGTGACATTTAAACAAAACCAGAGGTAGTACATACATACACAGTAGAGGCCAAAACTACATGGGTAAGGACTAGTTTCTCTTAAGCATTTTGTTCATTAAAATAGTTCAGTTGTCTAAAGGTCTTAAGACGTTCAGTGTAATTACATAATACATACTACCTCCGCCCCTAAATAAGTGTCTTACTCATTTAGTCAATTTTTTCATTCTATATTTGACTTTTAATAACTTATAATATATAAATAATATATTTTCACATGAGATATAGTTAGAATCCTAGTATGATGTACTTTTAAAAAAATTATATTATGTACTCTTTTTTTTTGAGTTAAATCACCAATGATGGGAGGACTTATATTGGCTTCCCCATACCGTAAATAACAAAAAATAAAAAAGTACAATTTCGATGCCAACTATAACCCTAAAGTAAGGGAAAATATGAGTGAGATCACCACCCAAGGCAAGGGAACCAGTTGCCCGAAGGCTGTGTTGCCCAACGGCAATTTCCTAGGCTTTCGCCTCGAACCAAGGAGTCGCCCGAAGGTAATATTATGTACTCTAATATTAAGTATAATTAAAGTTATTAATGGTCAAATATGGTGTGAGTTTTTTTTACTATTTCAGAGACATTTATTTGGGGATAGAGGGAGTTTATTACTTTAATTTCAGTTTAGTCAAATAAAATAAAAGATTTTTCAACTTAATTTATATAATTCTCATAATTCAATTCAGTTTAGAAGAAACTAATTTGGTAAGAACAATTTGCAGTTTAGCTAAAAGAGCACCTTTTAATATTGTACTGTTCAGACGGTGGGGGCACATGTGTAAACGAGAGGGCCACAGTGACACCTTTACTCAGTAAACGTGGTGGTCGTCGACCTCAAAATTAAACAGAAACGATCAAAATTAAGAAGTAGGATTAGCTTAATATTAAGCCTTCATCTTACTCAAAATTGGTGTTTATACACAGCCAACCGGATGATTAGTACTATTAATACCCACATTACATCAAAACTAACATGTTTAACCAATAGCCACCAAATTTAGAGACCACTAAGTACTAATCCATATCTTAAAAGGCTAATTCTGAACCGCTAATATTACCCCAAAAGTTCATTTCCTAATAAATCCATGTCAGTTGATCCATGTTATTCAGCTTCATGAATTCGAAGAAGCCCGGCGGACATCTCCTCCACCGCCACCGCCAGCGGCGGCAGAACTACCAGCCATGAACTGGAGCTCCCTCCTATCATAAGCATCCAGTGAGAATTCCCTGAGCATATGAGTTGCAGCGTTGGCCCCACTTGATGATGTTGGCGCACTGGTAGTTGTGGAGATGGTTGAAGCCTCTGTGCTCCCAGCATTGTTGGACACCGTGCCCAATTGATTACCACCGCCTTCTCCACTCGGCGGAGCAGCGGTGGAGAAACTCAGCGTGGCCCCACTAGGTTGCACAACGTTGAAAACCTGCGTGCCCCACAGCAGGGGATGATTGGAAGGCCCCGCCATGGCGGCGGCGGCCCCAGGTTGAGGGATCATGAAAAACGCACCAGTTGTGGGAGCCATGCCACCGCCACCCACCGGAGCCCCCATCCAAACCGGCACCAGCCCCGTCTGCTGCTGCGGCGACATCGACATGGGAGCCGCGGGGGCGAAGCTGGAGTGATGATCACCCGAGTCATAGAACACGCTATTGTAGTTCATCTTAATTCTTTTCCTCGCGGCGTCGCCGTCTCTGTCGGCGGCGGCGGTGGGGGTGCTACTGCTCGGCTCGGTGGGGATCTTCAACACGCCATTGACTGAAACGGCGATGGCCGGAATGGTGCCGGTGCCGGTCTCTCTGATGATAGCTGGCTCGGCTCGCTCGAGGAGCCACTGGATAGTCTCCCCCTCAGACTTATGACCAAGTTCGCGCGTTAACTGGAAGACCCTGGCGGCGCAGGCAGCAGGCATACGGATTCTCCTCCCCCGGCCCTCCACTTTGGTGTGGCGGTCCTTGTTCGACTTCCTCGACGGCACCACCGCCGCCGGCTGCTGAGGCAACACAATCTCCCCGGGCTCTAGCTTCGGAAACGCAGGAACGATGTCGGAGCTAGGTGGGGACGCCGCCGCCGCCGCGGAGGTGGAGGAAGGGGGGCCCCTAGGAGAAACAGTGTACTGATGCGAGGCAACAATCGATGGATCGGCATCATCCCCCTGCTCCAGATTCTGATGATCTTCAGACGAAGCCATACTCTGCAAATTCACCTGAAAATTTTCAAAGTCTGGAAATGGAGTGAGTGAGTGACAGGGATGAATTTGGTAAGAAGAGGATGGGGGGAAATTATTATACCCTCTCAATTAATAACAAACCCTAGTGAGGATTTGGGGAAGGGAAGGTGGCCCACTTATCCTTTGCCTTGTTGCCTTGTAGGTGGAGGTTCGGGTCCCACTAAAGTTGCACACTGGTGTTTAAGTTGGTGTGGGCCCCTAGATTTTGACACGTGATAGGACCCACCGCTTAGTCGGGTCAAAAATGGAAGATGAGGAAAACTATGGATAACAGACGGGAAACGGTTGATTACTCCACTGAGCCCATAGATTATTGGGCCACAGGTGTCTCGGCCCACATGAGCAGTCACTCTTCGATCAAAATGGACTTCCCTTCGATTTTTGGTCTTCTTCTCCTTCCTTGATTCGCTTTCTGGCAGGAGACTTGGGCAGCAGCGCCAAGGTTCTGTACTTCTCCATGTCTTAAAACTCTGCACTTCAAATTGTTCAGTTTTTTTTGTGTGGAATTCAGCCGGTTTATGATATGTTTTAAACTATGCTTTATTTGTTTCAGTTGTTGTACGATGATTTAACTGAGCTGCATATGTGTACCTTATGATTCATTTCGTATGCAAGAAATTGTTCTAAATTTAGGGAAATTAGTTTAGGTGTTGAAAATGTATCTTGTTAATGTTAGATTTTTTTTTATCCTGTTGTCGTATTAGAATTAGTCATCCTGAACAATTTGTGCTGTTATATCTGCTGCATTGATGTGATTATGCCCGATCTTGTTTTCTCATACTGAATCCTTATTATTAGGGGAGCATAATAAGTTGTCACATATTTGGGTCATTGGTTGATATGCCTTTTGTACTGTAGTTAGATGACTGATTATGTTAATTATTTGTAGCTCTTTAAGCTTCAAATGGATATTGATAATGACTGGGAGACAACAGAAAATCTCCCTTTAAAGAGGTCTCGTATGCAGTGGAGTCAATGGCAGCTGCTTGATTCCATACTCCCTACTGGCGGATTTGCTCACTCCTTCGGTCTAGAGGCTGCAATTCAAGCTCGTATGGTATCTGAGCCAGATGATCTCCGAGCTTATGTTATCCGTATTTTGGAGAACACGGGAAGCCTGCTTCTTCCTTTTGTGTACTCTGCAGCCATCTCTCCCGACATGCAGACTTGGCACAAACTTGATAAGACATTGGATGCTACTTTAACCAACGAGGTTGGTCGCAAGGCTTCCGTTCTACAAGGCTCTGCACTTATGAGAGTTGCTGCAGCTGTTCATGTGGAAATCCCTTCCCTCAAATCGATGAGGAGTGAATCAATGAGTAGTGGAAGTGTGTTGTTCCATCACGCTCCTGTATTTGGCCTTGTCTGTGGATTGCTTGGAATGGATGCTGAAACTGCTCAGAAGGGCTACATGTTTGTGACCATGAGAGATGTTATATCTGCTGCCACAAGGCTCAATTTGGTTGGACCTTTGGGTGCTGCTGTGTTACAGCATCAGGTTTCCATTGTTGCCGAAGATTTATCAAGAAAATGGATGAATCGCCCTTTTGAGGAAGCATGTCAGATAAGTCCTCTTCTTGACACCATTCAGGGTTGCCATGCCTACTTGTTTACCAGGCTATTCTGTTCCTAAGTAGCTTGTGAGTTTGAATTTTTTTTTTCCCTGTTAGAGCAAAGTTAACTTATGTCTTGGTCAAGGTAGAAACAATTCTTACCATCAAGGAGGTATTATAGTAGCTAATAAGGTCATTTTGACTCTTGTATAGCTTTTGAAGCATATCTTTTACTCTTGGTTTCACGGGGTCAGTTGTAATTTATTTAGCTGCTTTCTGATCAAAGACCTGAAAATCGTGAGATGCATTATGGTGGTATTTTAACTAATGGTACTTCTATATGGCTATACTGCTGTTGTGTTTGTTGGCCTGACATTTGGAAGTTATGTATTCATGTGGTTTGTTGCCTAGGAACCTTTTTGTCCTAGCAAGAGGTATCTGAACAAAGTAAAATGGTAACAAGTTCAGGTGCACAAAATGAAAGTACTGTATTCATGTTTAAACTCAAGAAACATTGTAAAATGCCAAATCTTTCATTAAGCAAGACAAGATAATTGCTTACTGATTTTTCTAGGTGCATACATTTCCTATTAGCCATTGAAACTAGAAGTCTTACACTTCAACCGTCTTTTGATCAAGGGCGGTGTATCTCCACCGCTCTTTCTCTACGAAGTCAGCATCCAGAAATTGAGCAATGAAAGCCCACAACTTGTAGACATCTTCGAAGTTAGCCAGGAAATTAAGCGCAATAGTCACTACTGCTATTCCCTGGATAGGCTTTTTGTTCTTGTTTTTGCTCTTTTCTGCTTCTTCACCCTTCTTTCTCTCCAGGAATTTCTCCTTCTCTTGCACTTGCTTGTCAGAGAACCAGAAGTTCTGCAAAAACCCAGTGCTGAGAGAAATATTACTCCGGTCTGCAAGTTTCTGCACAAGAGACGGCTCAACCTTTTCTCCCTTCCAATCGTAGATGTTGAATGACAATGCAGGTCCCCGGTCAAATCTCACCTTTGGTCCATATATCCTCACCAGGGGAAAATGATCCAACCTGTTAGGATGCTGGAGCTTCAGCAATGCAGAAACCAGCCAATTTATCAGGTATCTTCCTCTGTTACTTATCCGCATTAATCCCAGGGAATCTATGTGATTTAAACACCTGCATTCTGTCACTGCAACAGACTGTTTAGCATCCATTTGGGCATTATCTGAGCCTGAAGATTCTTCAGATGAAGGGAATTGCTTTCCTGGTATAAGACTTACCACTGCAGCACTCTTGGACATTTCAAGATTCTGTATGATTGACTTTTTCACGAACAAGCATCCAAATCCTGTTGGGTTTTCCCCGATAACCTTGTAGAATGAGCAGACGAGGAAATCAGGGCGAAAGAGAGATAGCCCGAAGCTATCCATATCCTTTGGACCTAATGCACAACAATCCAGCATTACATGCCAGCCATTTTCCTGTGCCAAGCTCATCCACTGATAAGAGTAGCTGGCTCCAGTCATTCTGGACTGAAGCGGGATGACGAAAAGCCCCCTGTGGTTCTTCTTCTTCTTGTTCTTCCTGGTGATCATCTTCCTGAGATCTGCTGACTGAACCCTCAACCGCGGCCACTTGAATTCAGCCGACATGATCTCAGCTCCTCTCTTCTCTGATGTGCTCGACATTGTCTGCAGCGCCTCACTGTCGTAGTCGTATACCGTGAGAAGCTTTTTGCTGGACTGGAAAGGGTAAGAATCTGCAACAAGCTTGAAAGCTGACGACTTGTTAGCAGTGAACACTACACAGTAATCATTCTGGGAAATGTTGAGAAACTCCATTATCCTGTTCTTGATGGCAGAATCCAGGCCTGATTCCTGCTCCCCACCATCAAGAAGGTGTGACCTAAGGTCCACTGTTTTGCTGGAAAGACTGAAGAATGGAGTATCAGACAGTATCTGAGGCGGAGAAGAGGTCGATGCATCCGAGGTATCAACTGGGGATTGAGCCTGGGAGTAAGAAAAGAGGCCAATGCCGATGTAATCCAGACAAACCCTGCTGGATAGGGAGAGGTGGTAGTATTCCTGAGCTCGAATCCTGTCGACGCGCGAAGTCTCAGAGTATTTGGGATAGGCCTTGGTGAACTGGAGGTAGGATTCCAGCAAGGAAGGGAGGTTCTCATTGTCGGTGAACTGTGTGTTGGGGAAGAAGGTGGACGTGGTTATGGCGGCAAAGCCCTTCCGGCAAGTCGCGGACGTGTTTCTGGTGCCGGAATCCTCCATGCTTGCAGCCTTTTCATGCTGCTCGCTGGATAGTGGATTCTTGCAGCAGCCATACAGCCATGCTCGCTCTGCTGCCTTGGGGTAAGACAGCTGCATACTCTGTGTGTGTGTGTGTGTGTGTGTTTTTTGTTGAATTTCTGAATTGTGAGCTTGTTTAATGAAGGTGTTGATGCTTAGTTGGGAAGGAAAGGTTCAAAGAGGGAGGAGCCTACAAAATGATTTGAATTGTGTGAGCTTTTTGGGAGATTGAATCTTTTAATTTTGAGGACTTTGAATTTCATCTTGAATGATGATGATGGAGGAGGACACGGCTTTATTGGATTCAAGGGAATTGATTGACCTCTTCTTTTTCAGATTGGGCGTCATCATCTTTGCTTTTCTGTGTGGTGTTTGTTTTATTTTGCCCATTTTCTCCCTGCTCTGAAATACTACCTTCTTTGTTTAATTTACTACTCCCTCCGTACCAGCTGGATGTTGCACAGCTGACTTTTCACGGTCTTCTATACACGTGTTTGACTGCTAATATCTTTAACTACGTATATTATAAAGATATGAAAATTTGATATTAATAAACTACATGTTATGACGATTCCAACAATATTAGATACGACAATATTTTTATTTATCTATACATTCAAAAATTCAGTCAAAATTTAGCATAGTTGACTGAAAAAAGTCTCCTGTGCATAAACAGCTGGTCCAGAGGGAGTACATCTATTTTTAAACTAGTGAAAATGGTATTTTTAAGCTTGGAAAAGGCATTTTTTATTTCTTTAATTTCAAAGAGAACTTGCAATAATGAAACAAGATCCCCTTTAAATTTTAATCTTCAAATATATAAAACTCTCCCGTAATCCAGAATGAATGCTTCAGTGGGCTGGCCGCAATTATAATAACACTTATTTCTGAGTAATTTAGTAGCATGCTTGCACTAGTAAACTCTGTGGCACGATTAAAATAGAATAAATTATCGAACTTAAAAGCAATGAAAGAGGAAATAAAAGTCGTTTTAAGGTAGTAATTTGTAATTGGCCGGCACCATCAAAACTTATGAGAATCTCATTAAAGAACTTTTATTTAGATACTAGTATCAAAATTTATTATGGTGAAACAATCGGTCGATAAATGTTGATATTCTCACGATCATTGTATATTCTTTGTTGATTTTCTTACTTTCAAAATATGATCTTTTACATATATCAAACATGTATTATTGGTGTTTTTTTCACTTTCATGTCTGACCATTACTTGAACGGTATTAATTTTCTCATTATTAAATATATAATTTTACTTTTTAAACTTTTGAAACCAAACAAGTATTGAATAGGTAATTATTATGAAAATAATTATTGAATGGATTATAATTCATTCAAGACAATTTATTTGCGTGTAGCCGACCATCATCTTTTGTCATCTTCCGTTGGTTAGCACTTAGCACTTAGCAGGCACACCTGTAAATGGATAAACGAATTAATCAATTTAAATATAAGTCTACCTGTTCCCACACGAACCAGTAAACCATCGTACTATTTCCATCGGCCGAATTGATGAAATTGCCAGCGTATGAACATCAAATATTAATGCACAAGTGTTATTTCCATCGGCCGAATTGATGAAATGTTGACGTCAAGTCCATTTTGCCATCTACAAATTTCCAGCATTTGGAGTTCAAATATTAATACACTTTTTACTCAAATGTCTTTTCCATCGTGAATTCCATTTGGAGGACAAAGTGTGCTATTTGCGCACTACTTACTTTATAATCAGGAAAAAGCGAAAACGTTAGTCTACATAAAGGACGACCGAGATGAAAATATGCTGTGGAGAGATTTTATCCGATTTCAATGAAATTATGAGTTCACATAAACACAATTTTTAGAAAAATGGTTCATTACAAGCATGCATTCACCAATTCATCGGTTGATATCTAATTAACTCGAAATCCGACCATAAACATTTCCAACACCAATTTGCTATTGTCAAGTTGAGTCACACAATTATGAACTTTCATTCACATCATCGATTCGACTCTAAATTGGACCCTACCTATACTCTGAAAAATATGGTCTCCTCTCGTTGAAGAAGAAGGCGAAGAAGAAAAAGAAAGAAAAAAAAAAGCATATAAGAGAAAATGTATTGGTCGAAGAAGAAAAAATGGAAAGAAATTTAAGAAAAGTTGTTCGTATACGATGAAATTGAAATTTGTGGAAAAGAAAAGAGAGGTATAGCAAAGCCTTTGGATAAAATAACTTAAGATATCAAAATCTCTATTGGAACGGTCTTCTAAAACCTTTCAATAACAGTTATAATTATGAACATCCTTCTTTTATACTTCGAAATTCAAAACTTCTTTACGAATTTCAATGCACTTTGTGAAATTGCAGTAAATGGGTATCCTGAATTGATACCACACCTTGCACTAATGTATAATGAAATAAGTTGGAGAGAAAATGATTGCGTACAGTAGCACCAACAATTAGGAAATCAACAATGAGACAATTGGATTTCATAGTATTCATATTGATATAGAAACTAAAACTCGTATTGTATTTATATTTGAAGTGAAATTGAATATGAAGTATTTACCGGGATCCATCACGCATTCTTCACAAAATTAAAAAACAAATATTTAAGCAAAAGCAGTCACAGGGCAACTCTCCTTTGGCATGTAAACCTAATGTTGTTTACATTAATATATGATTCATGCCAATCGAAAGCAGCCCTAAAACTGATTTGCTTATATAAATATAGCAAATGAATATCTTTCTTCCCATTCATTTGAATTGGGCTTGCTTGGGGGGAGCTCATGGCATATAAATACAGGCAGGAATTCCCAATTTCCAATATCCATATATTAAGGGCAGGGAATAAACCATTGGAGGATTTGGCATATCCAGTTCTTTTTATGTGCTGGTGGGTATCTATTCTATGATTTCTATCAACATTCAACATAGATTCCTCTTCCTTTTGCTTTCTTTTTGGGTCATATAATTGAAACTTTTCTTCCCCATTTTCACAATTTCAGCCTTCTCTATCTTGCAATGTTCTTCTTCAAGCTTTTGTTAGCCCATGATGCAGAAATATGTTGTCTAAAGGAGATGCTTTCCATCCCCAAGATATTCAAAATGACTTAAGTTTAAACCAAATCTGGCTCTTGAAGCTTGCACTTCATATCTCTGACTTATATATGACTACAAATACTATACTGTTAGATTAATATACTGTTAGATTCATTTGAAACACGGTGTTTTCAAGTTCATAAAATAAGATTTGGTTTGAGATCCAATTAGTCATTTTCCTGTTCATTTAAAGTTGTAGTACTAGTTACACAAAAAGGTCAAATATATATCGTTGAACATCAATAGAAGAAAAAATATCAAAATACGAAGGGAAACCCTTCGCCATAATCGCACTCGATCAGTAGGGCACCATAAGAGGGTAGGGAGTATATATACTAAATGGTACTAACTAGCTAAACATTTGTTTTTGTCTCTTAATTAACCCTCATTCCCATTTGAACTCCTTTCACTAAGAATTTTCTGTCCCATGTACCTGCAATATTTTCCATGAAAATGTTAATTAATCATACAACTTGGTGAAGAATTATTATTGTTTAAATTTGAACAATATTTATGAAGCTCATTATGCATAAAATTCATTACCTTCCCAGCATCATTAGCGTTGCCTGAGGATTAGTTCCAGGCGATTCAAGAAATGTGGATCCGTCGATGACCCGCAATGCATCCACCCCGATGACTTTATAGTTCCGGTCGACGACCCGACCCACCTGACAACCGCCGTGGTAGTGCCATATCGTCATCACCGTGTCCTCGCAGTACTGCTCCATGGAAAACGCCGCCGTCACTCTCTTCCGCCGCAGGTTCACCGGAAAAGTCAGCATGGAGTCTATCAGCGCCTGCACGGGCGTCAGCGGGTACTTGTAATTGGCGAACGCCACCGACTCGATTATCCTCCTGATCACCTCCATCCCCCTGACGCATCTCTGCAGGTCCCTCCGGTCCTGGAAATAGTTGAAGGTCACCCTCGGGTTGTCGTTCGGGTCAGTGGTCGAGAGCTCCAGGTGGCCGGTCGAGTACGGGCCGGTGACCTTCTCGATTATGATCCCTGACCGGTGATTCGCGTCGACCCTACCGCCGACTTCAACGGCTCCATCTGAGATACTGTCGTTGGACCGAACCGAGTACGGTCCGTTCGTCGTGTTGGTCATCCTCTGGAACTGCTGGTTGAGACCGTGGACCCAGTCGAACCCGACCGGTCCGCTGGCGCCTTCGATGTAGCTACCAAAGTCTGTAATCCCCACGACCTGTATTAGAGAAGTCTCTACCGGCCGGGGCGACGGCACGACGACGGCGTTCATCGGGTTGTCCGCCATTCCCTGTCCGACGTCGGGGTTGTCTAGAACAACCTTAATGTTGTGTGCTCTCAGATGATGCGCCGGTCCGATTCCGCTCAGCATCAGCAACTGCGGGCTACCGAGTGCACCGGCGGTTAGTATGATCTCGTTCGGTGACCCTCTGTACAGCGACGCCACGTGCTCCCGCCCGTACGAGTCCGTGAACACCACCGCGTGAGCTTGTTGTCTTTCCTCCCCTGCGCGCATATAATTGATTACATGTGACGAATCAAAATTCAGTTTTTGTGTACCTTATTAGTTATTAGCATGAAATATATTGATACTTGCCTGGGGATGACCTGAACAAGATGTGTTGCACGGTGGCATGCAAGTAGACGGTGATGCTCTTAGGATCGGCGTATTCTAGTAGATCAGCGGCGGTGTGGCGGTAGCCGTTCTGGTCGAAAACGGTGCCGCCGACTTTAGTCCCTCGGAGATGGTCGTAGTTAAAGTTGTTGTACGGAAACATGCCGCTCTCCAGCAAGCCTCTCCTGAGGGCCGATTGCCATCCCTGAACCGCCGGTTCGAACACCACCCTGCCCTCCACCCACTGGTACGACTCGTTCACCTGCCGATGATCCCACCCGGCCCGGCTCACGTAGGCCGGGCTCGCCCTGCTGTAGAACCCGGCGTTTATCGCGCTGCCGCCGCCGAGCACGCGGGCGCGGTGGTTGATGACGCCGTCCGTGGACACGAACATCTGCGACGGCGACGTGGGACTTGTGTCAACCAGGTTGGCGGCGAATCCTGCTATGTCGGTTATGTTGGGATTCCCATACGGCAGGCCGCCGCGCTCAAGTAAAAGCACCCTCGCCCCCTGAGACAGCGTCGCCGCCAGAGCACACCCTGCCGTTCCGCCGCCTATGACAATGTAATCGTAGATCACCAGCGGCGGAGCCACGGTGGCATCTTTGGCGAATGTCCGGTATGGGGCTGCAAATTAAAAGATCATAAACATTAATTTCATTTTCAGGTGGGATTTAGTTTGCAGACATTGTTTACCTGGCTCAGAAAAGGAGGAGGATATAATGGAGAGGAGAAGAAGGGTAGAGGCAAGAATGGAGGTGCTCCGGGTGTTGCAACGCCGCCGTGGCTTACTCATACTAAAATGAGTAATAAAAAGAAAACACATGCAAAAAAAGGCAGTTTTATTAAGAAATTATATCAGACGAAAGCGCAAAACCAACTGCTTAGCTAACCTTCTTTTGATCTCATACAATAAATAGGAGAATGTTTTGGTGGGGAAATCTACGTTTCTTGTAATTGGAATATGGTTTGTTTGGGGGATTTTGTAATTTGTAGTTGAGCAATGCAAAGTTTCACCCTACATTTGCCCATTTGTAGTTGAGCAATGCATGTCCATTGTCCACATTTATAGGGTTTGCCTTGCCCCAAACTCAACTTGTACTTCTTTATCCCACGTTCCAACTCAACTTTGTTATGACTCTAAATTTAAACAAACAAACTCTATTTTGTGATGTGATGAAGTACAAATATTAAATATACATTTCATTTGTAATATTATAAACTAGGTATTCATGTTCCACTCAAAAACCTTTGACTTTTAAAGTCAAACAGAGCCAGATTGAACAATTAAAATATACTAACATAAGTCTACTATCATTTAATAATATTTTCTTAGATTTATCGTAACATAATTTTAAAATTATATTTTTCTAAGAAATGTTTTATGCACCTCAGTAAATATATTAGTGGTCAAAAATTCATTTAGTGGACTTTGAAAAGTTAAACCAGGCATTTCAATTAAATGAGATGAAAAGAAATGGTAATTATACTCAAATTATAATATTAAACTATCATTTATCAAATAATGCACGGCCTTATAGTACAAATAAACAAATACATAAACTATACTAATTCTTGTTTGAGACCTGTCTCTATAGAGACCAGGGACTACAGATCAAATTTAAAAGTCATAAGGTAAAATGAAAAACGCGCTGAATTATAGGGGCTTATTTGCAAATTTTGATAAATTTGTTTTCTTTTCCTTCATTCTTCCCTGTTTCCCCTTTTTCCCGATGCCAAAATCTAGATCGAGACACCTTTCCTCACCGTCATTAGCCGGACCATCTCCAGAGCTCCGTCGCGATGCAGCAAATCGAACGATTGCGGATATTTGACGGCGATATTGTTGTTGTTTTGTGCTTGAATTCGGTAGGCTCCTCGGTGTTTTGATGCAATGCTTTCGCGGTTGTTTTTGTTTTCCGGCGACTGCAAATTCGATGCGGTGGAACAATTATCGATTTCAGAGACCGGCGATTTTAGAGCTTGCGCGTCGGTTCGTTTCTGTTTTCTCAGGATTCACGTTCGTATTTGGCGGCGGTGTTGGTAATCGGATGCTTATAGACACTTTCTTATCTATTTGAGCGATTGCAGGTGGTGACGGAGCCGCGGAGGTGATCATATCTGTTTCCTGCCTACTTGACTGATCTTTTATGTTTCCTACCTGATCTTCCCTTTGTTTTGCCTGATTTTTTTTATGTTCTATGTTGTTTGCTTGATCTTTTATGTTGCATGACTGACCTTTTATGTTTCCTGCATGATCCTTTATGTGTTTTGCTTGATATTTTGTGTTTCCTGCCCGCATGTCTGATCTTTTATATTTTCTGCATGAGATTCTCTTTGTTTTACCTGATCTTTTATGTTTCCTGCATGATCTTCTCCGTGTTGCCTGATATTTTGTGTTTCCTGCCTACCTGCCTGATCTTCTCTTTGTTTTGCCTGATCTTTTTTATGTTCTATGTTGTGTGCTTGACCTTTTATGTTTCCTCCATGATCTTCTCTGTGTTTTATACATTGTTTAGGCCTTTAGTGAAATGTTTTTGATGATCTCTTGTTATTGCTTGATCTTTTGCATTGTTGCCTTGATCTTTTTCCTCAATTATCTTGAGGTTTTTGTAATGTTTTGTTCCTTGATCTTTATAGATTTTGACCTGATCATTTGTGTACATGTCGTGAATGGCTTGATAAATGATCAATCGGATCATTTATAATTTTTACTTGATTATTTTTATTTTATACTTGATCTTTGTCTGACTTTATTAATGTTTTGGATTTTTGAATTTTGTTGCTTGATCTTTTTGCAGTAATGAATTGATCACCTTTATATATTACTTTATCTTTTTCAGTCTGATCTTTTTATTTTTTCTCTGATCTTTTTCAGTTATTTGATTGATCTTGATCTTTTGCAGATAATATATGTTTATTTCTTGATTTTTTGATATTTTCTTTGATCTTTTAAGTTATCAGTTGAGCTCAAGGAAATTGACTGAAAAATCAAGCCAAAACAAGGAAATTGAGTATCAAGGCTGTCAACCGTCGCCAACATGACCTTCACAACAACAATCACAAAGATCGCCCAAAGCAGCAGCGACGTCAAAACCCGATCATCACTGCAATGACGAAAGCTTCCAGTAAATCCGGCAGATCCTTGAACAGTGACGTCGAAACCCAATAATCACCGCGATGACGAAAGCTTCCAGTAAATCCGACTGATCCTTTAACAGACACATTGTTCAACCGCACGAGCTCGCTCGGCGCGGCTCTAGCTCCGGAAAAATTTCGTCGATCGATATTTCTTTTATGTTGCATGACTGACCGGCGGAGGAATCAAACTCAAGCGTCTTTGTTTGTTTTGTTGCAGAATTGGGGGTTTTATGTCAAATAGTTTCGGAATTGGCTGAATGGGTCCTTAAGTTTTGTCTTAATTAGCAAATGGTACTGAATTTTAAATAATCACGGTTATGACCCCCGTTTTCCCTCGACCCTTGGTCTCCACAAGGACAGGTCTCACCCAAGATTTTCTCCATAAAATAACATTGCTTATGTATGTATATATTTAAAAGAAGAGTTGCGATGTTTTCACTTTTTTTTTTGAAACATTACATCTTTTATTCATAATCACACATGGTACATAATACATTTAGCTAACTCATGAGCAGGTTGAACTACTTCTCTGCTCACTTTACACACTACAATACTAGTAAACATAAGCTTTAAACAAACAAACAAAGGTTTCAACAACAGCTCCGGTTTTCTTCTTCCTTGCATCAGACGAACCGACAAAACTTGAATGCTGTGAAATCCACTTACCAAAGCATGCTTCAAGCCGTGAACAATGGCAAGGAATTCCAATTGAGACGCAGATTGAGCTTGGAAGATTTTATAATTCTGAACAAAGATATTTCCCTGTTCGCCTTGGAAACTCCCACTCCTCTAATGCTATCATAAGCTGCATCTGAATTGGAGTTGGTCACACCAGGATAGTGCTGTGGATTAATTCCATCCAGCTCCTTTAAAACGGTCCTGAACTCTCCATATATATTCCTTGAATCCTTCTTGCTACATGGTCCGGGAAGACACCTGTTTTCATCAATTAGATGCTGCACTTTTAAGGATGTGTGCGATCTGACCTTTCCATCAATGTTAATCTTATTACCCCTAATCACCTGCCATTTCAATAACTGTAACCCCCCCAAAGAAGAGATTTCCAAGCCCATGAATCCGAGGGCTTTTGTTTCACAAGCAGAATTTTTGCAAGATAATTTAGCCAACATTGCCTGATTCAACTCCACCCCTGCCATTTTACCTTTCTTCTGCTTGCGGATATGTTCTATGAATTCATGTGCTAAGAAAATGTATAAATCCGCTCTGATTTTGTGCCACCAAATTCTGAATGACAGACTTAATCCTGGCGATGATCTTGTATTTCACCTTGCACAGACTAATTGGCCTGAAATCTGTCGGGCTGATTGGATTCTTGACTTTTGGGATATACACTATATTCGTCTCATTCCATTCTTTATTCAGCAAAAGCTCACCTTGAAAGTCTTAAATAAACCATTTCTGACCGCTTTCCAGTGAGTGGCCAGGAGGAATTGTTTCATCTTACCAACCACATTCCAAATCTCATCCATTGTGAAAGGTTCTTCCAGCCACAATCTTTGGGATGATCAGAGAGCTTATTTGGGATAACCTACATAAGCTCTTGTAGTGTCCCATGATAATCATTCATCAGAAACTTTGCCTCTGTCTTATTGATTAAGTTCCCTCTAAATTTATCTGACTGAGATATAGGCTGATTAAAATCACCCAAATGCAGAGACGGGTGCGAAAAGAGACCGACAGACTTCCTAAACCATTCCCAAACACCTTTACGCTCCGACCTTATCGGACTACCATACACACTCATTTTGGAATTCATCAACTACACGAATGCGCCTTCTTAAATAGCTTCTCATTCTGCTCTTCTACCTTCACTAGCTCCGCCTTGCGTTTTAATTCAGTTGATTAGAAACCCTATTCTGTTTTTCTCCGCTAGACATTGAAACTCTACTCTTCCAGTCTTCCCCGTTGCCCTCCTACACGTTCTCCGACCTGAAGAGTGCTCCCGAGTTCTTACTAGTAGAAGAAGTTCTCTATTTTGGAATGGATCATCAGACCTTGAGCTAAATTGAGAAGAAGCCTTACTCCCAAATAAATTGCTCGTTTTACCGTGGTCAAAGCCCAGACTATGTTTGGATATACCTGAACAATTCGTACCTGGATCCGCGCGACGTCGCATTGATTTTCTTTTTCCAAATAAATTTATCTGTTGAAGGGTGTGGACGCTTCTGGAGTTTTCTACGTGTCTCTTGCATGTGGGCTACGTGCATGTCGAGCTTTCGAGTCTCCTCCACTCATGCTTTGCGATTGGGATTCACGCGCCGCATCTGCTCCGCGAGTGGAGACTTTCCGGTACCGCTTCCACTCTGAATCTATGCTACTTCCACACCGTACCCTCTGCGCTGAAGACCTTGAGCTCTTCCTTGAAATATTTGAATCCAGTGAACTTTCTTCTCGTGGTTTGTTGACTTCCGATTGAGCTTCGCAAGCAGAAAAAATGATCCCAATTTTGGCTTTACGAATAATTTTATGCTGATGATCTCTATTCTCTACCGTCGAAATCTGAACCTGTCGCTCTTTGCCAAAGTCTCGTCTTTTCAAGATTTCAGCCACAATGACTGCCGTATGCTCTTGCCAGATTGACATAGGAAGAGCATTACAAGTGTTGATCTACAGGGAGCTCGACTTCGCAAAATTAGTTAGAGTATGAGCTACAAAATTGTTATCTCTAGAGACACAATATGACCCCCTATCTGACTCCGCTTCATCATAAACATGATTCTACCAAGAACTAAAACACGGAAAGTCGGGCATTCAGTCTCCTCATGAACCATTTGCACCACCTGAAGTGCGCCACTAGTGGGAGAGCATAGGATTAACGGCTGTTATTTGGATGACTAGAAGGCATTTTGGAGGAGTCGTAGGTGGCTGAACCGTCCATTGTATTTCTTTAGACAGCGTTTAATTAGGAGACGTCCAATGAGATAATCAAAGGCTTTTTCAAACGTTATCCATTGTTTATTTTCAAACCGCTTTCCATTTATTTCCGGTGGCGGAACTTAAGATTCTGGGATTTACTCTACATTAGTTCCGTGTTCGAAAGGTAGTATTTTCCGTTGATTTGTCGCCGGAATAAAATTATCCGGCCATTAGATTTATGAATACGAGTCTATATTCGATTTTGCATAGTTTACGTATTCTAGGTTCCATTCTGGTTAATGAGTATTGTTCCGAATTAGGAAATCCAATTCTACTTGTTGGTTGTTTTTCACCGTTTTCCAGATTCTATAAGCGTTTCGATTTATTATACGTTACGGTATCTAGTATGAATTCTAGTTAGTTTTAAAGTTTCCGACACCGGAAATTCAATTCTGTTTCACACTAATATCGACCGCAATCGACCGGATTCTATGACTGTTTCGATATATTTAATGTTACCATGTCGAGTATGAATTCTATTTGTTATTAATGTTTAGAAGCCACCAAACATTTAAATATGAGTTTGCATATGGAAATCCACCAAAGCAAGTTGGACTAAGAATGGTTAGGAAATGAGATCAATTTATAACTTAGAGAAGATTTCTCCCTTTCTCTTGCCACCGATGTGGGATTCAAACTTTCCTCCCTTCCCTTTTTCTCTTTCTTTTTCTCTCAAGATTTATTTTACTTCTTTCTTCAATCTTCATAACGTCATATCTTATCCATTTCTTATTCAAAATGTATTCTCTTAGTTTTTTTTAATATAAAAAAGACTAAAATAAATAAATGAAAAGAACCAAAATTAATAAACATATAATTACCTTCTTTAATACATGTAAATTATTTTTATAAATTCTAAATATAGTACCTATAAATTATTCTTGAGCTGTTCAACGAGCCTATCGAGTTATGATCTCGAGTTCGAACTCATTTATTAACTAACGAGCTCGAATTCAATTTTGAACTGGTCAAATCGAGTTCGAACACGAACTTTGACCGAGTTGTTCACGAGTTGTTCACGAACGATTCAGTTCATTTACACCCCTAGTTCTGATATCTAGTATGAATTCTATTTATTAATAATGTTCATGACGTTCATCATTGATTTCATCCCATACATCTACGTTTTCCCCATGCCATATCAACTTGGTATATGAAGCCTCAAATCCCCTTATAATCAAATGTGAGCGTAAACCCCGCTCCCCCAGATACACATCATTCCTACAATCATTACATGGACATCGCATCATCGACATATTCTTCATTCTCGCATGATTAGAAGCAACTTCAATGAAATATTTGATAAACTCCCTATATTCAGTAGATGTTCGAATGTTCGATCCAACAATACGAACACGATCCAAGTTCATACTCCTGCAATGTAAATCACAATATATTTAAATCATATCAATTAAATTACTCAATCAATGAATTCACATAAAAAGCCCCAAATAATCTTGTAAAATATGATAGTTCATGTATTCAATATCTCGTAAGCAAGTAAGAGCATCCAAAATAGTTTGAAGATAAAGAGCACTTCTTAAGTGCCACATAATCAATTTTGAGCAAACCTAAGGAAAAATCCAACACTAACAATGGAACAATACTTAAGAAGCACTTCTTTTCTTTATTTTTATTTTTAAACTTATAATTAAAAAAAAAAATACTCAATGGCAAGAGTAATGTTTTTATTGGTTAGTCAAGCACAATAAAAGAGGTAATCACTCCCTAAATAAGGAGTTGCTCTTAAAACACCACAATGGACCTTCTTAATTAAGGAGTGCTCCTTATTAAGAAAAATGCACTTAAGGAGCACCATTGTGGATGCTCTAATAACCTTGTATTGTTCGTTGCCTTGTTCTGTTCGTTGTAGACGGATCACGAGTCTTCGAACACACCAATTCTTTCTTCACAAATACAAAGCTTTATGGCATTCACTAGTGATTACCCGTTCCTGAATATATAGGTATTGCCCCTTTATTTATATAGTCTTCCGACTCGGCCCTTTAAAATTGAGTATCCCTTTCCTGCTAGGTTTCCGAAAAAATGTAGTCATGTATTTTAGGTTAACGTATTTTCAATTTTTTTTAATTTAGTTCCGAATCCGGAACTAATAGGGATTGGAAATTATATTCACTTCCGATCCCGGAACCTAAAAATGTACTAGAATAAGGTTCCGATCTCGGAACTATGATGAGATTCTACGTAAAATATGTCGAAACAGTAAAATATTTACGCCGGTCAAACTTTAAAAAAGTCAAAATTTAACTCCGATTACTACATTAACCGGGATCGGGAACTTATTAGTACTTCTGAATTCGGAACCTAAAAATATATATTAGAATTGGTCCTAGATATCGGAAATATGCTTGTTTTTCCGGTTAATCGCTAACTTCTTTACTTCCAACTTCGGAACCCAAAAAATATTTACTAGAATATTGCTTCCCATCTCGGAACTGGGCTTCTGTTATCGGAAACTAGTTTGTTTCAACAGCGTTTCTAAAAAAAGGCCGTCTTTTATTACGTTGGACAGCTGGTATTATAAAACGCCGTTTATGAAAAATTTTAGACAGCGGTTCAGATTTGACCGCTTTCTAAATTTTTTCAAAAGTTGTCTAATGATAGAGCTCCTAGAATTACATGCTTCCGATATCGGAAATATTGTTACACAACATTTTTTTGAATTTTTCAACGAACAGTCTTCCATTGAAAGCCTTTAATCAAGCTTTCTGCACTAGTGCATTCCAACAATATGAGAGCCTTCTCCAACGCCAATATTTCATCCAGTATAGGATCTTGGACATGCGGAAGTCTTCTCATTGTCGCACGAACAAATATGCCAAGTAAAACGAAAGCCACCGCTCCAGAAGTAGCCGCACCATCAGTGAGTCCATCATCAAAGTAAATACTGAACTTATTCTCTGGCGGGCGAAACAGAGCTCTCGGCAATAATGCCTCTGAAATGCCATCATTCCAACCTCTAGCCTCCAAAAACCAATGCATGCTAGAAATGACAGATGCCACCATAACATTCTAGATAATGTGTGATTTCTAAAAGACCTGTCGGTTCCGCTGAAACCAGACGCCATCACAAATAGCTATTGCAAGCTCGCAAAAAGTGTCATTTTTTCTCGTAACAGTTTCCAAAACCAAAGATCCCTCATTGACTGGCTAAGTCGTAATGTGTCCGGCAGAATTCCAGCCGTTGTCTATACGACTTTGGCATAACTGCAATCAAAGAAAATATGCCTCGTTGTGATAGTTTCCTCCGGGAAAAGCGCACACAACGAAGATACTTCCATAGTTCTGTGTCTTAAGTTTTCTACCATTGCCAAAAAATGAACGTAAACGATATGCAAAGTAATTTTATGTAACTTCCAAAACCTCTTGTTTTTCTTATAGCCCAAAGCATTAAGATGGTAATGAGATGAGGAAGCTGGATTCTCAATTGCAATATAATAAGCCGATCAAACAGTAAGAACCCAGAAGACGTGTGATGCTAGGCCCATCGGTCTGCACGACCTAGATTCTGAAGAGGAGTACTTTTAATCACCTCAATATCCCCTGAATCAAAGAACTCCTCGAATAAGGTAGTATTCCCCTGAATCAAAGAACTCCTCTGCGACGGCGACGTGGGACTCGTGTCAGCCAGATTGGCGGTGAAGACTACTATGTTGTTTATGTTGGGATTCCCATACGACAGGTCGCCGCGCCCAAGTAAAAGCACCCTCGCCCCCTGAGACTGCGTCGCCGCCAGAGCGCACCCTGCCGTTCCGCCGCCTATGACAATGTAATCGTAGACAGAGGCGGATCCAGAATTTCAAAAGGGGTGGGGCATTTTATTCTTAATTTTGTTTTTTTACTTTATTGCACAAAAAATAACTTAAAATGGAACAATTTAAATACGAATACATCAAATAAAAGGATGTATCTTAAACAAAATATCATTCAATTCAATTAAATACCCTTGAAATACTTTTAAAAAAACACTAATTATGTATATTTTCACAAAATTGATGGGGCAAAATAATAAATTTTAGAATTTAATACCTAAAAACTATATAAATTAATATTTTTTGGGTGGCAGTTGCCACCTTTGCCGGTAGCTGCCTCCGCCTCTGATCGTAGATCACCAGCGGCGGAGCCACAGTGGCATCTTAGGCGAATGTCCGGTATGGAGCTGCAAATTAAAAGATCATAAACATTAATTTCATTTTCAGGTGGGATTTAGTTTGCAGACATTGTTTACCTGACTCAGAAAAGGAGGAGAAGAAGGGTAGAGACAAGAATGGAGGCGCTCCAGATTGAACAATTAAAATATACTAATTTATAAAACTAATGTCATGTAATATGTTGTTAGATTCATCGTAACATATATTTTGAAATTATATTTTTCTGAGAAATATTTTATGCACGTACAAAGATATATTAGTGGGAGAAAGTCTTGGGTGAGACCTGTCATTGTGGAGACCAAGAGCAGGGGAATGAACATTTACTGTTTCTGCTTGATCATTTAGTCAGTTTGTTTGATCTTTCAATCAATGTCCTTGAGTATTTTTGTTTTGCCTTGATTTTTCAGTTAATTTGATCTTTCGTTCAATTTGCTTGATTTTTAGGTCAATTTTCTTGATCATTTCCTTGGTCAATTTCACCAACGACAAATTCAATCAAGGAAATCGGCGGGTTTAAAGCTCACCAATGACAAATTCAATCAATAGCAATCTCATATAATCTTTGGTCTCAATGGAGACAGGTCTCAATTGAGAATTAGTATATTAGTGGTCAAACATTCATCTAGTTGATTTAGAAAAGTTAAACCATGAGTTTTGAATGAGATGAAAGAAATAGAAATTATACTCAAATTAGCTTAAAGCACGAGCTAGAAAATTTCTATTTATAGGGATCCAATATGACCCCCAATCTGACTCCGCTCCATCATAAACATGATTCTACCTAGAACAAAAACACAACAAGTCGGGTATTCAGCCTCCTGATTAACCATTTGCACCACCTGAAATGTATCTCCAACAATACAAGTAACCGGCTGCCCGAGAGATTCCTCCAAGCTGGAAGCCTCCTCCAACGCTAGTGTTTCAGTCATTATAGGATTTTGGACATGCGGAAATCTTCTTGTTGCTGCACGAATGAATATGCCACATGGATCGAAAGCCGCTTCTCCAGAAGTAGTTGCACCATCAATGTGTCCAGCATCAAAGTAAATATTGAACTTATTCTCTGGCGGGCGAAACAGAGCTCTCTGCTATAATGCATCTGAAAGGCCATAATTTCATCCTCTAGCTTCCAATAAACAACGCCCCATAGAAATGACAAATGCCATCATAACATATGAGCTAATGTGTGATTGCTCAAAGACCTGCCGGTTCCGTTGAAACCAGATTCCATCACAAATAGCTATTACAAGCTTGCAAAAAGTATCATCTTTCTCTCATAACAACTTCTGAAACCAAAGATCCCCCATCGACTTGCTAAGCTGTAATATGTCCAGCAGAATTCCAGCCCATGTCCATGCGGCTCTTGCATAACTGCAATCAAAGAAAATGTGTCTCGTTGTGATAGCTTCCTCTGGGAAAAGCACGCACAATAGCGACACTTCCATAGTTATGCACCTTGAGTTCTCTAAAATTGCCAAATAATCCGAACATAAATGCCATGCAAAGTGAATCCGTCTAGCTTCCTCTACGAAAGCCAATATTTGGGCACTTACTCTGTATTGGGCATATTGACGGTTATTAACTTAGCCTCAATCCCTGCTCGCTCGTATACTGAGGGCGAAATACTACGAAGATGATGATCTGTTGGCATCCATGGAGCTCTGAAATTTTATCTCTCACTTTCAAATTGATAAATCAAATAAAAATTAATTTTATCTCTCACTTTCAAATATTTATGCCCTGAATCTACCATTAATTTATTGTAATTGATTAAACGTAATATTTAAGAGAGAGTTCACAACTCAAATCGGTAATGACATATTAGTCAATTTTAGTGAAAATAAGGACACCAAGAATAAAACATGCGCGTCAAATATGGGTTCTATTTAAATTAAGGAGCGTTTCATATTAATTTGCAAATTAACAAGTTCAATAGTTTGAAAGTGGTTTTGGAGTGTCATCATCTTAGAGCAAGTCCAACAGCTTCCCTATTCTCCCTATCTTTTTTTGTTTCAACTCCAACAGCTTCTCTATTGTAAGAATTATAATTTAATGCATGTGCATTAAATTTCAGTATTTTATGTCTTTATTTTTGTTTTTCACTATTCAAATGTATTTTGGAATCTTAATATTTAAAATTACGCATGATAAAAATGTGAATCACAACGAACATAGCAAGATCTCACATGACAATATTCAATTTTTATGTACTTGTGAACATAGTCATGTATGATCTTGTTTTGTTCGTCATAATATGAAATTTAATAATATATATTTATTCTAATTTTTTATTATATAATTAAAGATATTCACATTTGAAATATGACAAATTCTTGGGTGAGGCAGCCTCACCCAAGAGGCAGGAGCAAAATGCAATAAAAATATTAAAAATAAAAACGGGGCTTTTTGTGGTAAAGTCCTAATAAATATAGGGACTAACTCCGCAAATAAAGAAAATTCTATGGATAAATTCCCAAATTGCTGCCCTTTTCAAAACAATGTCGTGAACCTCCATTGTTGCTCACTTTGGGATGCGGACGACGAAACTTTTGATTTTTGCGGTGCTGAAGACGAAACTTTTGATTTTTGCGGTGCCGCCGACGCGATCTAGTGGCTTTGACGCTTCGAAGCATCGATCTGGCGCGATCAATCCGGTGGCAGCGATACTACAACCCGATTTGCAGATCGATCACCTGAAGGAGCAGGCTCCGGCATCTGGTTTTTCCGACGTTCAGACTGCATCAACAATGCAGAGGTGGAGCATAGGCCGCGTCGATTGAGCAATTGAATCTCTGGATCGAAATCAATTGAATCTCTAGATCAAAATCAATTGAATTTCTGAATCGAAACTCTACTGATAGATTCGTTTTTGGCGATTTGCTAATTCCCCGGCAGCGCGGTGGAGATCAGGTTTGTTTTGTGGAAAATGAGGCTTGAACCGTTAAAGATGAGGTTTAAATCGTTAGAAGTGAGGTTTGCTTTCTGGAAAATGAGGCTTGAATCGTTAAAAATGAGGTTTAACTCGTTAGAAGTGAGATTTGTTTTGTTAAAAATGAGGTTTGAATTGTTAAAAATGAGGTTTGTATTGTTGGAAACGAGGTTTGAATCGTTAAAAATGAGGTTTAAATCGCCAGAAATGAGGTTTGTCTTGTTGGAAACGAGGCTTGAATCGTTAAAAATGAGATTTGTGTTGTCAAAAACGAGGTTTGATGAGGTAGCGTTGAGGTTTGAAGTGACATAGAGCTTTGTTGAGGTGACATCGAGATTTGATGAGGTGGCGTTGAGATTTGATGAGATGTTGTTGAGGTAGGATGATGTGGCATTGAGGTATGATGAGGTGACATCGAGTTAGGATGAGGTTGCAACACGGTAAGATGATGAGGTGGCAGGAAGTGGAGAAAGAACTAGAAATTGGTGATGAGATACTAAAAATATAATATTTACAAATTAACCCCTGAAATTTATATTAATAAATGTTCTTGTATATTTAATTATAATATGGACCTTATTGGGCCCTGCCTCATAGGTGAGGCTGCCTCATAGGAGAATTTCTCTTGAAATATAAAACTAATGAAGAAAGGGGAATGATCAACATAATGCTCTCCCGAGAATTTTTTCTAGTCTCTACAGATTTGGGAAAGGAACATGGTTCAAATGGCTCAAGTTGGGAAATAAAATAGGAAATCTGTAAGAGATAAAAAATGGCTCAAATTCCCAAATTTCATTGAAATTCACCAATTTAGAAATGACAGACTTGCTCTTAAGACTTAACCTCATGGACTCACGGTTTTAGAAATGTGCACTCCCGAAAGTTGTTTAATGGCAAATTCTCATTTGAGACAGGTCTCAAATGAGACCAAAGATTATATGAGACTGCTATTGATTGAATTTGTCGTTGATGAGCTTTAAACCCGCCGATTTACTTGATTGAATTTGTCGTTGGTGAAATTGACCAAGGAAATGATCAAGAAAATTGACCGAAAGATCAAGCAAATTGAACGAAAGATCAAATTAACTGAAAAATCAAGGCAAAACAAAAATACTCAAGGACATTGATTGAAAGATCAAACAAACTGACTAAAAGATCAAGCAGAAACAGTAAATGTTCATTCCCCTGCTCTTGGTCTCTACAAGGACAGGTCTCACCCAATACCTTAAAATGTGCACTCCTGCTTAAGGTCCATATTATAATGTGCACTCCTGCTTAAGGCCGGGGTAAGTGGGCACGCCAGCCACCAGCCGTAACAGAAACTTCCAAGTTTACCGTTGAATATGCATATTCCCTGCGTTTAAGGACATACTCTCTTTAAGTTTTGACTTTCAATAAATAATTAACCGAGAAATAGCTAATTAAATAACATTATTTCTCCGTTTCTATGTCATACGAGTATTGGATAATAATTAACGTCGAATCCTAATAATAATATTATAATTTTGAATATACTCACTTTCAATGCTGTATTTTAAAATCAGGCTAAAAGATATCGTTTAAATTTCAACAAAATGATTAAATTAATAATAATTTTTCCACCCTCAAAGAAAGAAAAGTAAAAAAAAAAAAAAAAAGCATTCAAACATTCACAATCCACACACCCATAAGTTCTTCCTTTCTGGTCCAGTAATGATGTGCCCACTAAATTATATATTCAACACATGCTAATTTACATGGATTTGTAGAAACATAGGGTTAGTTACTTTTCTAATTAGGCTGCCCAAGCTAATAGATTTGTAACTTTTGTAATTGCCTTTTGTTCATGCGGTTTATTAGCATACCTCTCGTCAAATCACAACGAATTACTGATTTCGTGTAATCGTGATTCATATAAAACTAACCTAATAATTTGGCCGAAGTATTCATTAAAATAGAAGGAATTCGAAATGAAGAAATACACATGATGAAAAGACTGATCAGCAGATGTCCTGTCCGGAGGTTTAATTTTCAGTTTAAGATGAACAAGTAACACCATTTCGTTTGACTTTAATTCTATCTGAGAAATATGCATTGAAATAATTGATAAATCAAGTTAAAGTGAAATTCTCCTTAGGATCGATATCATACTATTTGAGATAAACGGGGCAAAAGTTAATTTCATCATTTACAGACCTGATCATTTACATATTAAACATGATTATTCTCTATATGATTGTTGATCTTCTGCATGATCAAATATGATTTTTGACCTAATAATTTAATGAGATAGGTTGAATACACTGCCAAACGTACGTTATATTTTGCTCAACTGAGATAAACAACTAATTAAATTGAAAAACATGAATTCTAACTCTTCACGAGGAAGCAAGGCAAGAAATGAAGTCCAATCCCATTTCCACGAAACTAAACATAAACATATAAACGGGAACTCAAAGTTTTATTTATTTATCAATCAAACAGTATAAGCGGCAAGGATATGGCCCTTTATGTCCATATTCACAATACACGCCGATTTCCAGTATTACAAAATCCCTCAATACCCCTATATATATTTGCTTTCGTAATGATTATAAAAAAGTTGCTGGAAATTATATAATAAAAAAAACTAAATAACTAAATTTGCCTTGGCATGATCTTGATGACGAGGCCGGGGAAAACATCGTCGGGATCGTGGATATGCGGGTTCCTCTCGACGATGTAAGGATCGCCGCACTTGTCACTTATGCTGTGCAGCGTCTCGCCCTCTGCAACTACATATATCTCGTCGCACGGCTTGTTTTCGACCAGCCGGTTCGCCTGAACGCCGGTCTGATACACCGCCGAGGCGGAGTCGTCCTTGATGGAGCTCAGGAGGATGAGCGACACCATCACCGCCGCCAAAAACCACACGCCGCCGTCGGCCACGGCCAGGGATGCTCTTCGAGAGTACATGGCCGGAGATATGGGACGATGAAAGAAATGATAATATTAAAATCAGAAGAAGAAGAAGAAAGAAATTGTTGTGTGTTGTGGTTGTGGTTGTGAATTTTGATATCTGCGTGTAGTGTTATATATAGGAGAGGGAGATGAAGTTATGATATTTTAATTTAATATTAATTAAATTATGAAATGGATGGGGCGACGTGTAATTAAGTTTTGGAACCAAATAGTCTTTTTTATTGGTGGTTGTTAATCTGTTTTCTCTTTAGCTTGGGGTTGGAAATTTCTATTAAATTTTTGAATGGTTGAATTAGTCTCTTGTGGTGACAAGTGGCGGTTTAAGTTGGTCAACGCCACATCTAATCCTTCAACTTCTGGTAATCCTATTTTCTTTCGTTTAATTAACCTAATCTAGTCAATGACAATAATGCATGTACTTCATGAAAATAGTTTCGGTGACATTCTTATGAATTAGTTTAAAATGGTTCACCTACGTATCTTTATGTTGAATAAACACTTTATGGGTGACTAGACTGTTGGTTGTCCTGACATACAATTAAATAGGATTTTTATAACTGAAAACTGCAAAATTTGAGAGTATGTTCTTCCTAATTTATCTAAACTGAAAGATAATTAAATTTATCTAAAAACTGAAAAAACTCAGATAAACTGCATAGCTGAATATATAAGTATTCGTGATTTAAGACTTGATTAATCAGTTCAAAGGCTGATCGCTTAAAACAGAACGGGGGCTGCTACTTTTAGTGGCTGCAATTTCTTTTTACGCTGCAATCAACAGGGTACGAAAAGTAAACCATTGGACTTTAATTAATAGTGGATAATTAGTGAATTTAGAGTAAAGATAAAAATTATAAAGCAGTTTATATATTGTAAATTACAAATTCTTATTTGACTCTACAGAAATCAAGTACTATAAGATACCGTTATCGATTAAAGTTGTCGTTGGTGAGTTTCAATCTCGCCGATGTTGTTAGATTTTAGGTTGCTGGTGTCGCCGGAGCTCAGTCGTCTCACATGGACCGACTCGAAATTGAGCTTCGGTGTGAATTTGTTCAAAATAACAGTAATTTACCTAAGATTAAAAATGATCAAGGAAAATGACTGAAAGATCAAGCAAAATGAATGAAAAATCAAATTAACTGAAAGATCAAGATAAAAAAGTAATGTTCAAGAAAACTGACTGAAAAATCAATTAAACTAACTAAAAGATCACGTAAAAACAATATCTTTGTCTCTACCAGAACATGTATCATCCAAGATTCTGTCGTTATTGTAGATAAAGATAAAAAAAAGTTAGATGATAGTAGTAAGGAATCGGAGAAAAGACGGCTGATGGGGTGGGTAGAGTGGAGTAGCAAACATGGACGCTGGTGGGGGCGTTCTTCGGCCGACTACACTCCCTTTCTGCTGCGTCTTCTCAGTGGACACCTGTGCCCTGTCTCACAAATGACTCGTAGTAAATGACTTTTTGAAAAATAAATGAATTTCAACTTGCATTATCACAAAATTTATGTACAATCAAAACTATGTAATTTTGTACATAACACAATAAAATTAGAAAATATTGAGACGCGCATGTATATTTATTCAAAAGTAAAAGTGATATAAACACAATAAAAGAATTTCCGATACCATTGATTATGAACGCCACAGAGAAGATTAGCATGACCTCTACACGCACAAATTGAGAAATGATCCAAATTTTTGCCCGGACATTTATGAATCATCGTTTGAAAGATCAAGTTTTATGCTAGATACCGGTAATATATAATGCCCTTTTAGGTACTTCAAAATAATAATAATTCTAATGCAGTACGAGATCTTATAAATATTGATTTAGTCAAAAATCTAGTAGTTGTGTACTTTCAAAGATAAAAGTTATATTGGACCAATAAGATCCTAACATGGGACTAAATCAAAGAAAAGGAAGTAGTAGTCTCATAGTCCATACTCCCTCGGAAGTAGTGTCCCAGCATAAGCTGCACACTTTCCTTATTAGTCTGTCCCACTAGAAGATGCACACTTTCCTTTTATGGTCTATTTCTTTCAATACCTACCACTCATTTCTCTCACTTACTTCTTAATTCTCATCCACTCATCTTACCTTCCTTAATATTTGTGATATTTTCTCTCTATGCAACTTCAGCTGAGACAGCTAGTACTGCTCAATAATGCATGGGCGTGCAGTTAGCTGGGAACTTTGGACATTCAATATGAAGTTGACGAGTTCCGCGCGGCATGGGAGTGTTCATGTTTTGGTTGCACCCTATCAGTTGGGAGTTGGCCTCTTGACTCTTTCACGAAAGCTAACTTAACATGGTTACGATAATCATATCGATTCATTTAGGGGGTTACTATTTGCAGGACCAAATTACTACTGCAGTACCATATTTCACTTAATCAGATGCATTTTTTCCCAGTTAGTTTTGCTCAATTCAAAATGCAATATCTGATATATTAGTGGGTCAAATGTACATTTAAATTGGGCAAAACTAATTAGGGGAAAATGCGTCTGATCAAGTAAAATATGGTCCTGCACTAGTAATTTGGTCCTGCAAATAGAAGTTGCATTCATTTATTACCTGTTTTCATTATTTCTCTTATGAAAATAAACTTTACATTCGTCCAAATTAATTGTAAACAAAATTTTGAAACACGGAATGCAAACATGGCATTGCTGGCTAGAGATTGAAGATGACCTTAATTGCATTGCCACCCTTAGCACCTGTGGGTTATGAGATCTACCTGCACGTATTCCTGTACCTAAATATACCCACTATGTCACACAAACAACATAACCAAACACACTTCATTATACTCAAATAAAATCATGCCGACTAGATTGAAACTAAAGTGCAGATAAGTTATAAAACAACGTGCCCTTACTCGCAGCAGCTGTACTTATGAAACAAACGAAGCTAATTAATAAAGAATACCTTAAAGTGATGAACATCACTCCCACAAATACCAACACCTTTCATCCGAACTTTGACATCATGAGGACCTAGATTATGACCATTTTAATCACTGCCTCTGATTTTAGTAGATGAATTTTGAGACGTACGGAGACCGTATGGTTGAATTCGGAGCGTTTCAACGGCAACCAGCCAGCCAGCCAGGCTGCCGTATTTTCATTCGGATCACTGGCGGTGCCGGTGCTGTCAGACATCTCTCAGGTTTTCTCCGGTGGTGAACAGTCGGGCTGCCCTTATTATGTTCTTACTTCCGTTCACAAATAGCTTACGTAAATATCTAAAATCAGGAGTTTTTGGCCATATACTTATCTCTTATGTAAGTACAAGTGTACAACTGGTCGTTAATGACAGAATATTAATAAACAAACAAATAGATAATCTCGAATAGGAAATTTCATTTTCACACGTGTACTGGAATAAACAAAACATGTCTGTCTATAGTGGACGTCGGTAAATGGTGTCCTGAACTCACTATGTTACAAAAGTACTTTTGGAGCGGAAATGGCACCACCGCCTTAAAATGTTGGAAACACACGATCAAATTCCGGTACATGGCCACCAAGGGGTAATTGCCTCGGCCCTCGAGTCTCAGGGAACAAGCTATTCTACTAAGACATCAAAACTGATGCATCTCTCCCATTCCATTACTACTAAAACATATAAGTTAAAACTTTGCTCATTTCGCAGCAGCAATGGCTTCAGTCGACCATTTCCAGACTTTCACTTGACCAGTGCCGTCACCGGTAAAAAACAACCCACCAGGTCCCACTTGAATAGATCGAACCTCCTGTTTGGAGTAGATCTTTCCTCTCTCGGTAAAACTGTACACAAAGAACCATTTCGATAGGAGAAGTGAAAACCAGCGAACTTGCACAAGTCAAAAACACAATAGGAAATGTGGGTGGAAGTTTAACTCACGATGGCAAATCATAGACTCGAACAGTGTTGTCATTGCCTGAGCAAAGCAAAACAGGCTTGGCTTCCAGATCATGCATCCCACATAGAGTAAGCAACCCCTGAGCAGAGATTAAACTATTATGAGGCCACTGCCGTAAATACTACTTTTCAAACACAGGAACCACAACTTCAAGTTTATCCCTCCCAGTACGTATGTAAACAAAAAGTGGCTCTAGATCTCCACAAACTGCCCATCAAATCCAAATTTTCATCGTCCAGTACTATTTAGGACTTCTATAATGGATGCAAATTTCTAGAAATTTCCAACATTCTTCTACAGATCCTTTTACGGGGTAAAATCCAGCACCGTGCAGGTGATACAACCAGAGATGGAGAGTCAAAAAATTTAAAATAATCAAACCCACAATCCCATTCAGTTCAAAAATTACGGTATCCCAACATTCAATTTTCAGCCATGAGAACAATTTTTCCACACACAAAAAAAAAAAAAAAAAAAAAAAAAGGGAAAATTCATAAATTTGCACAAGAACAGCGCTGCATATAATATTGAGGCAAAAATAATATATCAAAGCATACATGATCCTCAGTGTGAGTGTATGTTACTTCCAAACTTCCATTCTCTGTTGCTGCCCAAACCTGCAAATACAGCAAACATTGAATAAATCAATCTCAGACAACTGGGCCAAACATATTAATATTACAATATGACTACCAGGTAAATTATACCTTTACTGTTCTATCCAGTGAACACGATATAAGAAATTGCTCCCAGCAAAGAACAGACATGACAACACTGGTATGATCTGTCAAAGTTTGTAGGCACTGTAAGGTTTCAAGACTCCACACCTAAAGCACCAAGAATTCATACAGTTAGAAGACCAGCAGAGCACATGAAACAAATATCTGATTTTAAATCATAAAGGGCTTACTCTTATAGAATTGTCCATAGAACCAGAGTACAATCTGTTAGCTCCAACAACCAGTGTTACAACAGCAGAGGTGTGTCCTGGCAGTGATGCAGCGGGTTCAAAAGCGTTGGTCGTTGCATTAAATCTCCATGCTAAAATTGCCCCATCCTGCAACAGAATATGAAAAGATTTTCAAGAAACAGAAGGAATACACAAGAGTACCAAACAAAGGCAGAAAAATGGATAAAGCTCTTCAAGTATTAAATGATAAATTGTGAATGCTTGATGATGGTAAAAAGAAGATCAAAAACTAGGCCGATCTTCTGTTACAAGGTGTAAGTTTTTCCCTTAGCCTTTTAATTTTAGTTAATACTTCTCATTCGATGCTATTGTCCAGATCATCTTACCACCCAATGTGTGTTTCTGACTTCCTTTAGTTTTTCACATCTAATAGAGATCTGTGGCTACCTCTCCTTTCTATCTAGTGCATTTATCATACTCCTTATCAATAAGGATGATGTAAGCATCTCAGGTTAGATGAAAACATATAGTAATCAAATTCTTCTTCCAATAGAACTTGTTCCAAAAGTTAGGTTTATGAGGTCTGGAAATATCTCAATATCTTTAAGGTGCACTGCACCATATATTACTGACTTTAGAGTATACTTCAGTTTCAACGAACACTTTACGCTAAAAGTAAGTTTTAGCTCATTTTGTTTAAGTAATTGGCAATGATTCCACCATCAAGGGTGCCCACAAATCCATTTCTATCTTCCACTTTTGACGCTACCTTGTGTTCATGTTCACAGTTAGTTTGTTTCCTAACACTGATATCCACAAAAAATAGCTAATATAAGGGAGGAGAAAGATGGGAGTAGAATAGATGGTAGATTCAACCCAACTGGCAAGCTAAAACATCAAGCCTTTTCCCGTGCAGTTGATATCAGGTCCCGATTTCTTTATTTTCCAACATTGTGAATTGATCATTACCGTTAGAAAAAATAAACAGGTTAAAGAATATTTTACGGACTACAGCAGAAACTAATGATTACCACCATTTATCAGAGCAGTGCAGGTAGTGGAAAGCATCAAACTGAAGAGTAAGTTAGATAGGGGAAATTTACCTGTACACCCGCTAATAAAAGATCACTACCCACAACTAGGGCATAAACTTGTCCAACAGGTCCAACTAAGCTCAATTCACTATTAGCTTGGGTGTTCCATGCCTGCGAGACCCATTTAGTTGGTAAGCCATGGCATAACAGAAAAATTCGGCGAAATAGAGAAACCGCAAGACGACTTTCACTTCTTACCTTAACTAAATTTGTTAGACCAACAAAAACCCATGGACCTTCACTGAGCATGCAGCCTATTTCACCCTCCAATTTAATGACACCTGCACACTAAATGAAAAACAGAAAGCTTAAGAAATCACAACTTAAAAGAGCTCCAATTAAAAAAAAAATTCAAATGCATAAGAGAGAAAAATTGAAAAGATATTGTTCATCCTAGAGTCATTATTATCTAGTTTTACTTCCAAAGACAATATCAATCTATTTATAAACAACAACATATGCATGCATTACTATCATAACTTTCATGAGTTTCATCCAAGTTCAAAAAAAGATCCCACAGATTCTAATTTCCACCTCAGGAATACAATAAATAACAGCTAAACTAAGATCACTCAATGGTTTCATTCATATTCAAAGTAAAGCCAGCTGATAATAGTAACCTGTCCAGATTGGCAATCCCAGACCCTAACGCTCTCATCTTTACTCCCACTATAAAGCTTATCGGACCCAGATGGAAATGCAATCCCAGTAACAACCTGTCCAAAGAAATCATAAACTCAGAAAAACTTTTACCACATAAAAACATAAAGATTATGGCACACACTGCATTTCATATTGAACCTTTTCGTGTCCTTCTAGCTGTGTTAACAAAGAAAAGCAAGGGCTTGACCATGAATGCAAATATCTACACTTATCACCAAAAGTACAGTTCCCTTGAACCCAATAATTACACAGTTTCTCTTGCTTCTTCACAACCGTTCCCGCTCCCCTGTTCCCGTATCCGCCCGATTGCTGTTGCCGGCCCCAGGTGTTGTTAAAATTAGAGTTTCTCCGCATCCCGCCTCCGGCATAATGATCGTCTCTGGAAAACCCATACGGCCGTTTAGACGCCGCAGCACCGTTTCCTGCGGACTGCTGATGCGGCGGCGGCGCTAGCTCTCTGTGCAAGTAAGGGCAGGGGTACCTATCACACCGCCCTTCCCTCCACAAAAAACAGACCTTTTGATTTCTGGTATTGTTGTTGTTGCTGCTGTTATTACTGCCGGAGGAAGACGCCGCAGCAGGCCCGAGTCTCTGGAACACGCGCTTGTTCCCGTCCACATCCATCGCCGATAATTTAGAGAACCCTCCGTCGGCGCCGTTGGTTGATTGAGCTGGGACGATCCAGATGATCAAATTGATTTGTTGATGGAAGAAATCGGAACCCTAAGATTTGGGATTTGGGGATTTTGTTTAGACTGAAGCGTACCTTTTCACACTATCTCTCTGCGCAGTGGCGCGATGGAGGTGGAGAGCGCGGCAGCTCCCTCGCCGATTTGTAATTATTGAACGGATGTTGGGCTTTTTCCTTTTAATTTTTTATTTTTTTAAAATAAGATTGCATTTTTTTATTTTTTTTTTGAATTCAAGATAGATTACAACCTACCTATTACATATACACGTCCTAATCTATGACTAACTAGGAGACACCACATTAGATCCATGTAAGCACAGTGAAGCTATACACGCTCCATCCACGTAGCTCTGAGACGTCCTCCTGAAGGACCCAGCTGCTTGCACCAACGAGCCACCGAACCACCGAAGTCAGAACCACCGATCGCACCATCATGAGTCACCACCTGCAGCATGGGAGACCACAGCGGGGGCCACCAACACGGCCCCTGGGAAACCACCATCGGCCCCTCTACGCTGGATAGACCCTGACAATAATTGCTCAAATATTCACAATTTTTGTCTGGGGTGTGTTTTGAACCTTGGACCTCTCAGTTATAGAGAGGGTGGATTACCACTGAACCAGGCCCATTACACAAAATAATATTGCATTTATCTAACTCGATTTGGGCAATTATCTCACCTGAAATTATTGGTTTGTTTCCATTTAAGAAAAAAATCGATCCCAAACTAATCATCTATTTATTAACAGTCGAAATTAATAGTTTGGTCTATGCTCCCTCCGTACCCTTACCGTATTAAACTCCATACTTCACTATTTGATACTATTTACTTTTAAACTTTGATCATATATTTGAATAGATATATTAATATTAATATCATCATATGTAATATCACTAGATTCATCGTAACATGTAGTATACAAATATTAATTTTTTATATACCGATAATACATACAATTAAAGATATTTACGATCAAACATCTGCATCGGTCCGTGTGAAAAAGATTTCGTGAAGATTAATGTGGGACATGAGTATCAAATTGTGATAGACATATGCAGATAATACAATATGTCACTAAAATAATCATGCGGTATATAAATAAAAGAGTTGGTCTCTGAGGTGACCGTCACTATATAGTGACCAGATTAAATGGCAAATAGAAAATAAATATAAAAAGACACGGAAGGACCATTATGCAAATTTATAAAAATTGATAATTACACGCGCGGGCGCGTGCAGTCTATAGGCTTTCGCCCTTTTTCCATTTTGTCTCTTGCATGATGCGAATGGAGGTAGGTACCAAAATACAGTATATCCCACCATAATACATAATCCACCATGAAACATGAATACGTGATGCATTTTTCTACCTATCTCTTTCTTTCTTCCTTTCTATTTAAATTTTATTCCCTTTTACATTAAAAATACAACTTTTCATAATAAAAATACAATGTTTATAATTATAAACCTTTTACCTTAAAAATTAACATTTAAAACTATGAACCTTTTAAGTTAAAAAATACAACCTTTCATAATAAAGACACAATATTTAAAATTATGAAGCTTTTACATTAAAAACTTAACGTTTAAAACTATGAACTTTTAAGTTAAAAATACAACCTTTTATAATAAAAACACAATGTTAAAATTATGAACATTTTACATTAAAAACCTAACGTTTAAAACCATGGACCTTTTAAATTAAAAATGCAATCTTTTATGATAAAAACACAATGTTTAAAATTATGAATCTTTTATATTAAAAAATCAACGTTTTAAAATACAGACCTTTAAAATTAAAAATGCAACCTTTTATGATAAAAACACAATGTTTAAAATTATGAATCTTTTTATGTTAAAAATTTAACGTTTAAAAATATGGACCTTTTAAATTAAAAATTCAATCTTTTATAGTAAAAAAACAATGTTTAAAATTATGAACATTTTATGTTAAAAACTTAACGCTTAAAACTATAGACCTTTTAAATTAAAAATACAACCTTTTATTATAAAAATACAATGTTTAAAATTATTAAACTTTTTAAATTAAAAAATTAACGCTTAAGGCCCTGTTTACCAGAGCTTATCTGTAGATCAGTTCAGTTCAGTTCAGTTCAGTGAAATCTAATTTGATGAAATTCAGGTTAATTCAGTCAAGCTGATTCCATTTTTCAATACATCAATTTTTAATTCAGTTCAGTTCAGTACCATCAAGAAATAAACTCTAATAAACAGGGCCTAAAACTTTGAATCTTTTAAATTAAAAATGCAACTTTTTTAAATAAAAATACAATGTTTAAAATAAATAAAAAAAATTGTTAGATTAAAAGTTTAAAAAAAAGGAAAAAGAAAAAACCGTGTGATGGGGCAGCATAGTTACATAACTGCCAGGAAATAAGGCATGAAAGAGAGGGCATGCGGTAAAATGAGTGAGGTCCACATGCTTTTATATAAACTATGAAAGGATATATGCGCGTATGAATGAATGGAATAGGATTGTGACCATCATTTATGAAAAATCAGTCACACGCGCGCGTGATTTTTGTTAAAGTTTGAAAATTGCATTAAAACCCTCCGCGTTTTAGAGTTTATAAATGAATCTCTGGTCACTATATAGTGACGGTCACTTCCAAGACTTATTCTAAATAAAAAAGTTTTTAAAACGTTTTATACGCATTAATAAATCTCTCCAAAATTAAAGATATGATGGCGTCATAGCTACGCGGCGCCTACGGCAGATGTTTAAGGATAAAAGATATGCCTGGTTTTGTGGGCCTTCAGTCCGGTCCAGATGCATTTTTCAGAAATTTGCAGAACGGCCATTCATTAATCCAAATATTATCAAAACATAGTATCTTGCATAGTTATAACATACTCAAAATATTGCATCAAAACATACATTGCATCAAAAAGAGGGAAAGAAATTAAACAAACTAGTTGACTGATCACAGGGTTCGAACACACATTGACTTGAGGATCCAAAGCAACGGAAACATTATATATAAGCAACACAAATGGGTGATTATTCATGATGAACTCGACACAAGCTTAAGAACTTGCTTCTATACTAGCTACAAAAACCAAACTGGAAAATGTCCACATCTTCCCGCATAAACAGCATAGTGAAAATGGAACACAGCACAAGATACCAATCGAGTGCTACATAAAACAATGCAAGGGGGAAATGCAGATTTGATAACAAAAACAATGTCAATCAATGAATTGGTTTTAATGTCAACCATCTAAGCTTTAAACATGTGATGCTGTCTGTGTTAAGTTCATCAAAAGACAAATCACATGATCACATGTCTTACTCAATCTTTATGGAATCACTGAGAGTTTTGCTCAATCTTTACAAGAATTTTCAATTTTTATCCAGTACTCCACCAGTTTGATACCAAATTACCAGATAAAAAAGCCCTAAATTGTGTGATAGATTCTATAATAACTGTCGAGTTTCTGCTATGTTTCCCATTAAGGGCGATAAAGGTACAAGGCATTCCAGATAACAGACATAATCGAGAAAACTATAACAAAAACCTAAGGAATATAAGCAACGAAAAATCAACTTGAAATGGAATTCAAATGGCAAATGCAGATGACTATCTACTTCTGGAAAGGGAAGATGCCAAAGGGAGGGTACAACAGAAAGAAACTAAGTACTTGGCACAAACAAGGGTTCTTTTCTCATTATAATGGTAATTCAGATTGAAATTTAACTTGCAAGCTTAAAAGCATCGATGAAGAGCCCATATGTGAACCCCATCTTGAAATTATTCAAGAGGGCAATGGGGAATGTCACCTTGGGTCGACTATAGTAAAATTTTGTCACATATTCAGTAAGAAGAACACATACTACTGCAGCAATTACATCATTAACTCCTAGAGCCCCAAAAGACAGAGATATAGTCTGCGCTACATAAAATCCCCCGAGTAGAGATATACCTCCAAATAGAGCCCTCCGAGAAGGACTCTTGAAGTAGTTCCTAGATGCCTCCGGTAGAACTCTGATGATGTCAACAAGCCGCCTCCTTGGCCCTTCATTCTCTTGCACAGCTCGAACCCTAAATAAATTAGTGGAGGATCTTGAAACAAATCTGTTGCTGCTCCAGTGGAGACTACTAATGCTCGGAAGTAGAATACATCCAAGAAAGCTGCCAGAAGTCAAACTTAGATGTTGCGCCATTTGTAAGGTTGATCAGCACATACAAATCACATCACTTCCTGCAAATGAAATATTGAAATGACAATCAATTACAATCCTCTTCCATAATCAATATTGTAAATTATTATGTTATACATGTAAAAATGATTATATGAACTGGTTATGCAGCCCTTACAACTATTCATATCAGAAAGATTGTGTAGTTACTTTCTTTAGGTATCCTTCTACTAGAAAATGCCTAAATTATTAAATTTACAGAGCAAAACTCTGCGGCAAATCTTCGAGAATGAACATTTAGCAGGAAATCATCAATACAAACAATGAACGCAGCAATAATCATGCGAGATTATCCATATCAATAACTAAGGTAGGTTGAAAGGGAATGCAATAATATAGTTCATAAGGTTTGATAAATACATAGAATTGAATTGGGCTGTGGTTTGGCTGTTGGGATTACCTTTAGCAGATACCGAGATTCACCGGCGCTTCAACGGAGGTAGACATTCGTGTGGGCGAGGAAGACGGCTGATGGTTTTCTGTAACTCACTGACGATGTAGAATTTCTATTGCCAGATGATTTTGTACTCTTTACCAGAAGATCAGTGGAAAACTAGCTTTTTCAATTTCCTCCCTCTAGTTTTCACCTATTTAGTATTTTGCCCCTTGATTTATTATGTGCCTCTTCGTTTCCTTGTTTTCAATTTTAATGATCATAAAAGCCCTGTTTACTAGAGTTTATTTCTTGATGGTACTGAACTGAAGTAAAATTGATGTATTGAAAAATGAAATCAACATGGCTGAATTAACCTGATTTTCATCAAATTACATTTTCACTGAACTGAACTGAACTGAACTGAACTGAATTGAACTGAACTGAATTGAATTGAACTGAACTGATCTACATATAAGCTCTGGTAAACAGGGCCAAAATAGGGGATTGTTATGGCTCAGTTTGGTATAGATGTGCTTATAACTAAAGTTATCTTCTATTTCTTCGTGAGAATAAGCTGCTGAAAGGTAAATTACTTCTAGTGTTTGATAAATTAGTTTATAATTACTATTTTTAGAATTAAAAGCAGTTAAAGTGTTTGGTAAATTTAAAGTTAAAAGTGCTTTTATATTTTTAAAAACGCACAACTTATTTTTGAAGTTGGGTATGCCCACTTCTATTTTCCCCTTGAAAACAGTTTCTCCTTCTTTTAAAAGTTATTTTTTTTGAGTTACCAAACAGAAAAAAAGACTGGGTTTTGAAGTAAAGCAGGAAAAAAAGTAATACCAAACAGAGCCATGTAGGGCTTTGTAGTCGATATTTTACTTTATATAGTATGTATTTTAAAAAAATATGTTCAATACAATATATTTGCTCACATTTATGTAAATCTAACACGTGCATCATTAATAATATTTCTAATACATACAATTTCTATATAGAAAAATATACCGTATATAGCAAGTCTTCATTCAAAATGGCACACTGATAATATCTCTAATGAAGTGGCTCTATCTCGTCCAATCTGGACAGGTTAACTTTCATCAATTGACTCAAAAAATGTTTGATAACTTTAAAATTTTAATATTAAAAAATACCTGACATCATAAATCTAACAACATCAAATACTATAATTTTCTAAATGATTTATCAATTCAATTTTAAAGTTAAAGTTGAGTAATTTCAATTTTATAAATAGTTGATTTACAAAATTAGGTGGTACGGAGTATATTAACTTACCAATCAACCTAAAACATGATACTAGCATGACTAAAACCAAAATCATGCCTGACTCATTAGCCTAAATGGACCTAATTTGATTTGCGAATTCAGTAATTTAAGTCAAACTCAGTCATTTCGTTAAGCACAACAACCGCTTACTTACCTGGTAGTCTGGTACAGTTGACCGATTAACAAGTACTACTAATTTGAACCTACCCTAATGCTGTACAGTAATGCATAAAATAAAAGTACTCCAACACAGTGAAAGTGCATTTTAAAAAAAATAATAATAAGGATGCCCGTGAATACCAGAACAACAGAAAGAGCTGAATTTGAATGCAGCCATAAATTAGATGGCATGAATTTAGGAATTTTTCTTTAATAATTTTCAACTCAAAGGACCAGATCCAGGTAGAAAATTAGCGCCTTGGGAAAGACAGGAAAACGACGTGCAGTGCCAGCTTGCAGCCAAACAGTATTAAAAAAACACAGGGGTGATTGCCAAGTGGGGCGTTCCGGTTTGGGAAAGTTGTCAACCTGAAAGCCCCACCTTCCACTCCATTCGCCGAACCCAAATCCTTTTTGAAGCTTCAAGTTTGAGCCTTTCCTCCGCTGCGCTTCTGCTTCAGTCTCTCCTCCATCTTCAGGTTCGTTGGTTCAAGTTTAAGCTGTTTTTCTGCTTTTTCAGCAGATTCTGAATCTGGGTTTAGCTTCTTCTTTCTTTCTTTCTTTTTTTGTGTAAGCTTGTGATTTGGTGGTACTTTATGATTAGGGTTTCTAGTTAGCTCTCAATTTGCGCCTTTTAGTTGCTGAAAGTAGCTCTATCAATGTGTGTGAATTGTGATTGTGTGTTTGAATTTTCAGATTCAGTTGGCTGGGGAGGGATTGAAGGAGCTTAGGTAGCAGCTTTTTGTGACTTGAGTGTGGCTTCTTGACTTTGAAAACGGCATATTTTAGGCTTGTTGTTGGGGAAAGCAAGAATTTTGAGGTTGGAGAAGTGTTAAAGTTGAGATTTTGATTGACACATATATAGTGATCTTGGTGGTTAGGGATTCGTATGGCTGTTGCTGAGTGCAGCAGCATTAATGAATCGTCGCCGTTTCCTTTCTGCTGTTATAAAGTTGAAAACTTGAAAGAAACCATTTTGGGAGCTGAGCAGAACAGGAACTTGAAGGATTGGTATGCTCTTGGAGGGCAATTGGGGCTGGGACAGTTTGGTATAATCAGGGAGTGTTCTGATCGATTGACTGGAGAGCTGCTTGCTTGCAAGTCGATTTCTAAAGAGAGATTGGTCACGCAGGAAGATGTGCGAAGCATCAAGCTTGAGATCGAGATCATGACTAGGCTGTCTGGGCACCCAAATGTGGTGGACCTGAAGGCAGTTTATGAGGATGCCGACTGTGTCCATCTGGTGATGGAGCTTTGTGCTGGGGGTGAGCTTTTCACTCAGTTGGAAAAGCATGGGAAGTTCCCTGAGGATGAGGCTAGAGTGCTTTTCAGGCACTTGATGGAGGTTGTAATGTATTGTCATGATAAAGGGGTGGTGCATAGAGATCTGAAGCCGGAGAACATCCTACTAGCAACAAAAGCCCCTTCTTCTCCTATAAAGTTGGCTGATTTTGGTCTGGCAACCTACATTAAACAAGGTAATATTTTTTTCCTATGTTGTTACAAGTGTTCGATGATATTTAGTTGAAAAAGTGGTTACTTTACTTAATGTAATTTGTATGTAAAAGCAGGGCAAAGTTTGCAGGGAACTGTTGGTAGTCCATTCTATATAGCTCCTGAGGTCCTTAAGGGGGGTTATGATCAGGCAGCTGATGTCTGGAGTGCAGGAGTTATCCTTTACATTCTTCTGAGTGGCATTCCGCCGTTTTGGGGGAAGACTAAGTCACGGATATTTGACGCTGTTAGGGTGGCTGACCTGCAATTTCCCTCCAATTCCTGGGATTGCGTATCTCAATCAGCCAAGGAGCTTATCAAGGGAATGCTATGTAAAAACCCTTCTCAAAGGCTTTCAGCTCAGCAAGTCCTAGGTTTGTTCCCAACCACAGCATGTTAGAATTTGAATATGTTGGCATCTGCAACTCTTTAGCTGCTGTGAATTTGCATATTCTAACTTGTGATTACCTTTGACAGATCATAGGTGGATAAGGGATTGTCAATCATATTCTGAAGAATCATATGGTGCTATGCATATGGAGAGAAATGGCTTCCCTTCTGCACTTATTGCTCGAGATCAGGATTTCAGCTTTGGAACTGGACTGTCTTTAAGAAATAACATCGAAGTGCCTCCATTGACGTGCAGATCATCATTTTCTTCCATTCTAATCACACCGCCAACTCCTCGCTGTGATCCTGTTGGATTTGCTTTTCAAAGTAGCTCTGTTGAAATTCACAATACAATCTTGTCAATGCCAAGCTTTGCCTTCATGAGTCCTAGTCTTGGCACCGCATCTTTAGGACACTGTACATTGAATATCTCAGTGGATTCACTTCACCAAGGTATATTTTTTCTGTCATTTGGCCTGCCATGTCTTACATTTGGTGTTAGAGTTAGACCAGTTACTTATTACATGGTCTCCTTATGCAGAGACAAATTTGGGGGTTCCTTTCGTGCTGCAAGATTTTAAGAAGGGTGGTTCAAAGACACTAGGCATCCAAAACAGGAGGAACAATACAATTAGTCTCGGCGAATTAGAGCAGTTAGACCTCATGGTTACTGAATCGGTTATTCGCTGGGCTTCATGTACTCAGCTTCCTACTGCCATGTCACTAAGGTCCTCTCTAGTGTGTTAATAAGTCTTTAATGAGTCTAGAGACAGTTAACAAAGTGGATCAACGGGGTGTTCCTCTTAATTATGATAGAATGATTGAATAGTTGATAGGAAAGTTTGAATGAAGCTGATATGTTGTGCTTGCTGTTGATCTTGATCACGGGTTACACAGTCGTGATTGCTGGATTTGCAAATCTTGTGTTTAGTCGATATGGTGTAGATGGCTCATTTTGTATAAGACTCTATTGTATGACATTTGGTGTAACTGTATCATTTCCTTGGCTAAAAAATACGTGTGTTAAGGTTTCTATGTGTGTTTAGAGTTGAAATGGTGCCTTTTATAACAGTTTTTGAGAAGACGATCCAGGTGTTTTTTGAGATCAATTGTGTTTATAAAGAATTGGCTTTGAAAACGATAAAGCGTATGATACTGGCTCTATGAACATTGGTTAGTAGTTTAGCTTCATTCACTGGGCTGTGATGCTTTGGCATAGACCAGAATGAGAAGATAAGGTTTGATTCCAACTAGTGGATGAAAATCAGACTTCTTGAACATCAATCAGGAAACCATTTCTCGCAAAGCATTCTTCTTTCAGAACAACACTATATGGAATGTCAGATTCAGTACCCGAATTCTCCATTCATCTGCAAACTTACCCAAATCAGACCAAACTACATATGTTCATTCTCACCTACACCAAATGTAAGATCTTACAGGACTCCAAGCTCATTGTTCACCTGCTACAACAGTGCAGATAAGCCAGTTCCGACAACCACCAAGACATCGAAACCCAAAGCATATACTGTCAAGTTTCAGACACTGTCATCCTGCAAGCTGGGCATCTCCAGATACCCTGATTTCATATACAATGCACAAGGAGGCACGGGTTCCGGTAAAGGCTCACCAAGCCCTGAGGATGATGACATCATCCATGTCGACTTCGATTTGGACACACTATTCATTCCTCCACTGACAACCGCCACAACAAGTTTCTTAGGATTGCCATTGCCACCTTTTCTCAGAATTGACATAGCTCCAGAGGTGTTAAGAGGAACCATCAGCCAAGACACTGGAAAGGTACATTAACCTAAGAAAAAACACATGTACAGAGTTTCTTAATTCCTATGATCACCAAGCAAGAATGCTAACTTTTGTGCATCAGGTGGAGCTTGAGTTCATAGCCAAGTTCTGGTTTTCAGTAGGACAGCTTTACAAAGCCCCACCTTTGCTGGTTGGAACTGTGTTGACATCGGGGGAATCTAAGGGAACCATGAGAAGTGGAAGAGGGAAGAAGTTGGATGAAGAAGGTAAATGCCAGCTGGTCGGAGTGGCCACTGTCCAACCTATCAATGACTTCTTGATGAATTCATTCCTCGGCCTGCCTACCGAGTGCCTTGCTGAGTTGAATGCTATCATATCACTTTCCGTTGTGTAAAAAGTAAGCATACTTGGAAAACATCATACTATGTATCTCATGACGAGTAACTGAGATATTTGCATTCAATCCATTTCACCACAAAAGTAGAAAATCCAGTATCAGAAATCAAAACAACTTCTCTATATTTAAATAGCTTGTATCCAAACATATTGTTATTGCAAAATACATCTAGACTATCTAAAGCACGGGAACAGGCTTTACCATATGGAAAGCTGATGTTTGTGGCTAACAATAAGAGCTTTTATTATCTACAAATCAGCTTCCATTGTTCTGCTACCTCCCCGTAAGCTGCAGCTGGTTATTAAACCATGCAGACATGTTACTTCATTTAGTAAAAGCAGAGAGACTTTTAGGGGAGTGCAAACAGGAGAATGGTAAACTAAACTCACCTGAAAATGTATTTGAATGACTTGTATATACATTGACTGTGCATTTGAGAGGGCAGTCCATCTCCGTTTAGTAGTATCACTCGAATGCAAGTCTCTGAGTGCCGACAAGGGCTGCGTATTGGCCTTTCCTACTCAGCAATTCAGAGTGTGTCCCCAATTCAGCAATCTTCCCATCTGAGCAGAGAGCGATCTGGTCTGCATTTTGAACTGTGCTCAATCTGTGAGCAATTACCAATGTTGTCCTTCCCTTCATCAGACGGTTCAGAGCATTCTGGACTAGCCGCTCACTCACAGCATCCAATGCGCTAGTAGCCTGCAGTATTTGAAGGAGGCAGATGTTGATTAGGTATAGTTAACTTGCAAAGGCCAGGCAACTGCAAGAGCCTAGAAGCGTACCTCATCCAGAATCAGGATTGGAGCATTTTTGAGGAGTGATCTTGCGATTGCAATTCTCTATGATCCACCATTCCAGTTAGTTAACTATAGAATAAAACATGTCCACAAAAAATTAACCCCACAAATCATTTAATTACCTGCCTCTGTCCCCCACTCAAAAGCCCCCCTCGCTCACCAACTAGAGTGTCATAACCCTATCATCAGACAAGCAGGTGAATACTGGAGCCTAGCTCAGAAACTGAGATGGATCAAGGAACTGTTAAAATGACTACCTGTGGTAATGAGATAATGAAATCATGAGCATTGGCAGCTTTTGCTGCTTTTATCACATCGTCTCTGGATACGTATTCATCAGGTAGCCCATAAGCAATGTTCTCTCCAACAGACACAGAGAAAAGTACAGGCTCCTGAAGAAAATTAAACATAAAGATAAAATCTGGGAAATTGGTACAAGACCAAACTATTTTCCATGAATATTGTCTCTAATGTAACATGTGAGATCATTAAGCAAAGCACGGGCTAAAAAGGTAGAATGCTGATGGTTTAAAAGTGTATATGCTTCTTCGTTGGATCTCATCTAGTTTTGGATCTTGTTTATAATGGAAATGTGTGAAGATGTTTATGCCTAATCAAGTGTAAAGTTTTATCTCAGGTAACTTTACAGTTGACGGTGAACATAGAGACTAGTCTAACAGGATAAATATCACGCATCGGCATTATCTTTTAAGTGTAAGGTTTAGCAAATATACTTGATTCACTATTGAAACAACTCGAGCCCATTCTCTTTTATCAAATGTTCTCACATCCTCTCCTGCAACAGTTATCCGGCCACTGGTTGGCTGAAACAAAACAAACATGTAGGAGTATTTAACTAATATATTATGTAATGCACTGAAGCTTCTTGGTTTAAAAAATATCAACTATGTAAATCACTGAAGCTTCTTGATTTTCAGAAAACCAAAAATTAAGCAAACCTCATAAAAACGAGCCAATAACTGTACTATTGTACTTTTCCCTGCGCCACTTGGGCCAACCAATGCGGTAACAGTTCCATGTCTTAAATTGAGATCAAGACCACGTAGAATCTCAACATCAGGCCTCAATGGATAAGAGAAGTAAACATCTGTAAGAACATGCATCAGAGTGATCACCATATGATCATAAACCAGCCTGTAATTTAAGTGCTGCACATCCTCCAAAATTCTTAAAAACTCAGGAACAAGCAGGTTTTGAAAGGAAAACAAGAGAAAGTTAAAAAATGACTACCAGGGGGTGAAAAACATTTCTTGAACCATGTGATTTACAGAGTTCAATTGAAAGGTTTCTCCAACCCGCTAAGAAAGAGAGGAGCTTAATAGCTTTGCATTTCTAACACTTAAAAGCAAGAAATGATGCTGAGACTTGATTATTATTGTGATGATGGTGAAAAGAAAAAATCCAATCCTTTAGCATCAGTTGCAACAGTGGGCATTGGAAAGATATATCATCATAGTTGTCTACATACCTTCAAGACGAATGTCACCAGACCCAGCAAGACTACGAACACTGCCAGCTGATTTTGAAGAGGTTCTGTATGTCCTGTCAAGATATTGTGCTTTACTTTCAGAACCATTTGCATCAAAAAATTCAAACTCCTTATCATGCGTCTTATTTTGCTTGATTTCTTTTTGTAAAGCATAAGCAAGCGGCTCATCAATGTCAGACTCAGATAAAACAGAATTAATTCTATCAGTAGCTGCAAAAGCACCACGAAGGTCCCCAAAGGTGTTGACCAGGCCTTGAACCTAAAAGAAAAATACATTAACCATCTCAAAAACCCCTAAACAGGAAAAGAAAACATGTCAAAAGTATAATACTTACAGCAAAAGTCAGGGTAAAAGTGTATCCAATAAATGAAGCCATGGTTCCGACAGTCATTTCGCCCTAAAAATAACCAAATGTTGACATCAGTCAGTTCATAAGAAACCATATTGGTAAAAATAACTGCAAATCAAGATTGATTATTAGCATCACCGAGTATCTAACATAGGTACAATTGTAGTTAAAAAAAACTAATTATATATTCTCCAGTTTTTGTGAATATAATAATCACAGTTATAGGTACAATTATTGTAGTAATACCAACAAAAGCAAAACTTCCAATACTTACCGACTTTACTTTGCTTCCTCCAAGGACATATAAAGACATCAAAGACACATAGACAGCAATTCTTGTTAGTGATTCATTAAAGGATTTGAAAGCACCAAGCTTTATGCCACTGCTTTGGTACTCGAGAACCTACAAAACTCAAATACATAGTATAGGGACAGTAAGCCATCAGCTTAATAAAAAAGTATTGCTAAATCAGATACAAAACAGAAAAAATCATTTTTTACCTGGCGAGCAAACATGGACATCTGCCGTCTTTCCCCACTAAATGATCTTACCTGTCAAGATACATGTCGTTATGCATGTGATGAAAATCTGATAATAAATAGCAATAGCATACTACAAAAGGAGAAGCGAAGAAGCGAAGAAGAAGGAAAGCTGATGAAAATCTGACAAGGTCTGCAAAATTGTTACAATATATAATATTTGGTGTGAATTAGTAGGTGTAAGGTTTAGACAGCTATTAAAATCAGTTTATGAATAGTAAACCCTTCAATTAAGGTTAAAATAACTGAAAAAGGCTTAGAAGAATTGTGTTCTAAATTGTTGGCATACTTACGGTACGAATAGCAGATAGCGTTTCATTCACACAGTCAGCTATTGATGCCTGAGCCACACCATGAGCCTTGAATACACTGACAGTTGTCCTTCGGTACAAAGCTAAAACCCAACATATTCCAAGTCAGAGAGAAGGATACACAGAATAACATATAACATAATACCATATAAATAGTTTCCAAAAAGCTGTTTTTCTGATTGAAAAATGCAATATGATGCCTCTGGATGCCTATAACTAATTACTGAAACTAACGACCAATAACATAATATAATTTTAAATAATATTACTAATATCAACAAAATCAAGTCTTTCGGTGATGCATTTAAAGGAGGAAAGTGGATATCGAGAAAGTTACCAACAAAAGTCGAGACAGTTAGCATTAGAAAGCCAAGGATCGGTGCAAGTTGAGGGGACAGAACAAATAGGAGAGTAATGGTCCCAACAACCTGCAGGAGAAAACGAAAAATGTTTACTTATGTAGGGAGTCACCATAATACTCCTCAAACATCAAAGCCAGGAGTTAGCAAAACAAAAAGTCCAAATGAAAAGAGCAGTATCATTTTGGAGCATGGTAAATATAAAATTGAACTGTGGTAGTTGATAACCTTTCCCTTCTTAAATAAACACAAACACAAAGCTCCCACTTAAATAAAGCAGTATCATTTCTAGAATATCAAATTGAACTGTGGTAAATGTAAAATTGAACTGTGGTAGTTGATAACCTTTCCCTTCTTAAATAAACACAAACACAAAGCTCCCACTTAAATAAAGCAGTATCATTTCTAGAATATCTTGCCTCGGAAAGGGCTCTGAAACCCCGGTCTCTTGATATATTTTCACTGACTATACTCTTCAGTGCGCCCAAGTCAGAGGTCAATAAAGAGGTAAGTTCACCTACCTACACACCCCGGAGAAATTACATTACATAGTCATTACAGGCAACGATAGCTTATTGAGATCGAGCACATAATAATGTAAATGAAAGTAACAGGAGAGCAAAAAGAACTCATGTACCTTATGGCGGTCAAAAAACTCAACCTGTAAATGCAGGACAAAGCACAATGGCCAAACAAGGGATTAGTAAACATACTGTAAAATATCTAACTAGTGATGCAGGAATTCAAGGATTAACCATTGTCATAATCTCATAATATAATGCAAATACGCTACAAACTGCTTCTGTTGTAGACAAATTTGAGACCTTTACAGTAACAATAGAATCAGAGTCACCTTCTGAATAAGTACTCTCTGAAAAATCTGAGCTCTTAAGCTTGACATAACCTTCTCCCATGTAGCATTCATATTCATGATGAATATAACAGTGAAAATTGGTTCCAATGTGTACAAAATCCCAATCTTGCTAAGCAGCATTACAAGAGACTCCGATCGCCTCCCCACGAGAACCTCAAAAAACTTACCTGCAACAGTATATCAACCTCCAATTAAACAATAAAACATTACCTTAAACCCTAAAACATTGAGATTTATTGATAATCATGCAGTACCAGAATATAATGGCATAGATAGTGTGCAAGTTGTGCAGCCAATAAGGGTAAGAGCAGAAAGCAGCAGCCTCAGCTTATTATTCCGGCACACCAGTCTCCACAGTAGGCCCCAGCTGATGACATAATCCGGCTCCGGTGCGGATTCTTCCGTCTCCTGCGAACCCTCCTCTTTAAACTCGTTGTTCTCGGAGACGATTGCGTCGAAAGCCGGGCCGCTGACGTACGCCGAGGTTATCACTGAACTTGATGAACGGGGTATTACAGTTCTGCTCATCGGAGGCCATGAAAGTGAATATGAAGGGCACACAGGAAGCCTTTGGCCGGAAATGCGAACTGTACGAGGAAGAGTTAGCTTGCTGGTTCGAAATTTGCGGTAGTTTTTGGAGGTATTTAGGTTTAACGATTGAATAGCCGTGAGCGGGAAAGCTTGAGTAGCCATAATCGGAGAAAATTTCAGTTGAATAGAACCAGTGAGCTTTAGAAATGTCAAATGTTTGTTTACCGAAGAATAATCGTTAACTGTGTAACGGTGACTGTTGCCGTTAAATTGTGTATGCTTTTCATTGGCCCTGTCCAATAGGTTGCTGCAATTGGTAGCTGGTGCGGTAAAAGGTGCTGGAGGATGTTGAAATTAAATTAAAATTGTACAATTATGATGTACATAATTATGAAACTATATATTTGAAGAATGATTAATTCGTACAAAACATATTGAAACTAATTCTAAAGAAAAATCATTCTTTTTTTAAAAAAAAAATCAATCATTCATGCCTGTGAATAGTGACAATTGCTGGAGGTGCTGGAAATATCTGGACAGGGTGAACTGAAAGGCTGAAACTGTTTCCAAAAAAAAATTTAAAAAAAAGGCTGAAACACAACCAACATAAATCCGCAAAACATATTTAAGGGTAGTCCAAATAGCAAAACATTTTTTTTTTAAACTAGCAGTCTAACATAGTAGTTAGGGAATTCTCATCTTGAACTTTTAACTCAACAGAGATTGAGGTTGACTGTGGAAAGTTCTTTTTTTTTTTTAAATCTAACTAGTTTGGCCAATTTTAAATTAGTCGTTTTTGTTAATTGTTTTTTTTTTTAGAAAATCTTCTTCTATTAATGATCGTAAAACCAAATATAAGTTTTAGCTATCACTCTAAGTCGTACATTGACAAATTTAAAAACTTATCTACTAGATCATCTAAAATATGACTTCTCGTGTTCAACCGATATAGAATTATCAGCTATACACAAAAAAGACAACAAATTTTAGCTAAAAGAAAGTAATAACAAATTTTAGCCTAATGACACACAACCAAATCTTCTATGTAGTTGCTCAACTCCTAGCTATTCATTGAATGGGAATATGATCATCATTAAGGTTTTGAGTCGAGTATTGTCAATTTGGTTGAATCTTCAAAGGCATTTTCAAGCACTATTTTGAAAACTCGTCAACAACATGTATGTCAAATTGTGATGTTCATATGATATATGCAAGATTTTTACTTTTTAGCATAGAGTGCTAATTAGTGAACCGCGCAAAAAAAAAAAAAAAGGAACATATGAGAGCATGAGTATAACTTTATAATAAAAAAAACTAGTCCAGTAGTGAAATGATTAGGGATTATGATTTATGAATGAAAAATGACTTTAAGAGTATGGACTCGTTTGGCATTCAGCTGTTAGCTGTTAGCTGTTAGCTGATTCCACCAGCTGTTAGCTGTTAGCGGATTTAATTGGCTGTTTTGACTAGCGTTTTGACTAGCGGTTTGTATATGAGTGTTTGGTAAATAACAATTAGCTGTTAGCTGTTTTATTGTGTTAAATGACTAAAATAGACACTATTACAATTCATTATATATATTTTTATTTTGTATCTGTTACTTGTTTTGAAGTATTGAAAAATATTTTTATTACTATATGTTTGTTTTTTTTATGTTATTTGAAAATTGAAAAATTATTTATTATTAATGTTTATACCTATATTTGTTTAAAATTTATTTTTAGATTAAACATGAATGTGTGGCCCCTTTAATTTTATTTATTTATGTGAGGTTTATTATTTTTTATACTCTTGCATAAAAAAAATATTTTTATTTATTGAGGTTTTTAAATAAATACAAAATTAATGTTTTGTACGGTTGCCTTCGTACAAAAGTCACGTAGATAAAAAATATTGAGGTTTTGATGAAATAAAGAAAAAGGAAATTCTTGAGAAATAGGGATAAAAAAGATATTTTGTAATATTTTTTTAATGAAGTTTTTGTAAACGCTGCTCTTTTCAGCGTTTCAGAAACGAGAGGTTTCACCAAAACAGCTACGTAGAAAAAGCTATTCACCAAACACAGTAACTAGCTGTTTGACTAATCAACTATCCATATTTAGATGAAAAAGCTAAACGCTCTTCAAACCTCTCGTTACCAAACGGGACCTATGTCTTGGAATTAGCATTTATCAATGTAATCTTGAAGAGTACTTTAATAACCATAGAATAAATACTAATTCTCAATTGAGACCTGTCTCCATTGAGACCAAAGATTATATGAGACTGCTAATTATATGAGAAACTCTTGGGTGAGACTTGTCCTTGTGGAGACCAAGAGCAGGGGAATGAACATTTACTGTTTCTGCTTGATCTTTTAGTCAGTTTGTTTGATCTTTCAATCAATGTGCTTGAGTATTTTTGTTTTGCCTTGATTTTTCAGTTAATTTGATCTTTCGTTCAATTTGCTTGATCTTTCGGTCAATTTCCTTGACCATTTCCTTGATCAATTTCACCAACGACAAATTCAATCAAGGAAATCAGCGGGTTTAAAGATCACCAACGACAAATTCAATCAATAGAATAAAACATCCATTTTAGATAATTTATGAGACTTTCACAAATAGGTAACATAAACAAGTCATCAATCAATTTATTAAAAAAAATAATAATATGAAAGTGTTAATTGCATGAAAAAGGAAACTATGGGGGGTTAATGATTAATCAAAATGGTATGATTGAGGAGGGGGGAGGTCAATGGTAAGGACACGTGTTAATGGAAGGAAAGTGGTGGTAAACAAGTGCTACTCACGAATCACCAGATTCTGTGGTCTCCGCTCCAATTCACTCCCACGCCACTGCCCTGCTGCTTCCTCCTCCCCCGGCCACCACCGCAATCCATTGATAATCTTTGGATCACAAAATCATTAGCAATCTACAGCTGTACCCGCCCTTTGGTTTTGGGTGGTCCTTCGCGCCCATCACCTCTCCATACAGTCAACACAGACCCCAGAACCTTCTGTTCGACCTGGATTAGATTAGTTTTCCGCCCTTAAATCCAATCATTCACTACGCATGTGAAGTCTCGAGTAGTATATCCCCTGTTTCGATTCTCTGGCTTCAATTCAACCGACCAATTTGGATGGGGCGTCGCTGTCTGCTCTTCTTCCTTGCTCTTTCTGCTCTTCTTGGAGTTATCTACGCCAGCGCCGGAGATGCCGATCCCGTTTACCGGTAACCTCTCGGCCTGTATTTTGCTTCAAGATTGGATTTTTATTTGTGATTCTGCTCGTATTTTGGTTTTGCTTTTCTTGGACTGCCCCAATTTAGACTTATGGCAACATTAACAAAAAGTTTGTGTACACATAAATTACAGTGAAATGCCATCTACATGTAAAGTTTGTTTCGTCGATGTAATGCTAAGCCGTTGTATTTTCCTTTGTTTAGGCAAAATTGCAAGTGTTTTTTTTAGCCAGTTTACTGTTTTCTGATTTGCCATCTAATTATGTGGTTAGAATTTCTTCATTCTAGTTATGGTGTCAAGTCCTTTAGCTTGAGGATAGGTATGGAATTTAGCCCATGCTTTTCATAATCTTCATAAACAGCTGAAGGGATGGTGTTGGACCCCACCTTAAGTTTGAGGAGAAGAAGATGGTCATTCAGGTTTCTATGGTCCTACAATAAATTAGCTGCCTGCCTTTTTCTAATATGGACTGTCTATTGTTTTGCATCTACTTCTAGAATTTGCATATGTTCTTTTGGTTGGACACAACATGATGGCAATATGCAATCCATAGAATATAAATTCCGTCCATATGTTTCACTCTGTGTACAGGGGTAATGCTTTTAACTGTAGTTGCTGCTGTGAATTCATGCTCTTGGCTACTTCTCCAGGTCTTGTGTAGAACAATGTGAGAAGACTGGTTGTGTTGGTGACAAATGTTTTCAACACTGCAACTTTTCCGACGGGAATCCCATGGGGGATTCGTGGTATCTTCAGGAGCCACTTTATGTGAGGTGGAAAAGATGGGACTGCCAAAGTGACTGCAGATACCAATGCATGCTTTCCAGGGAGGAGGAAAGGAAAGAACTTGGTTATCAACCCGTGAAATATCATGGAAAATGGCCATTCCATCGTGTGTACGGAATACAGGTAATGTATTGATATTTTTTGTATACCATGTCATGCATTTGATTTCTGGGCTATTTATTTCTGTTTGGTCAGTTTTTGCATCTTAAATTACTCTGCTCCAATTCCTCAGGAACCTGTATCAGTGGCTCTATCTGTCCTCAATCTTGCCATTCAGTTCCATGGCTGGGTTTCATTCTTTATCCTTGTAAACTATAAGCTACCTTTTAGACCAAATAAGAAGACTTACTATGAGTACACTGGCTTGTGTAACATCTATGCTGTTTTAGCAATGAATGCCTGGTTCTGGAGTGCTGTTTTTCATAGCCGGTAAGTATTGACTGTTTACCTTTTTTGTCTTTCCTTTCTAAATGCATTCAGTGATGTTTGCTGATTGTTAAGATGAAATGAAAAAGCCATGTTCCATCAATGTTTGCTGATTGTTTGGCCTCTATAATACATATGGCGGATGGATTTGGGTTTAAGCTGTCAGGAAACTCTTCGTTACCTGACTCCTAATCCTGACGTAAAGTTACATACTTGCCCTATCTCCGCATTCTTTAGCTCTGGAGCAAGGTGGGATATAAAATGTGGCCTTTGGTGTGGCATGAATAACTTGTTCTTTTTTCTAAAATGACGCATATACGGCTTTGTCCCCATGCTTGCATTCACGTGTAGTTAATAGCAATAATCCACCACTGTTTGCAGAGATGTGGATTTGACTGAGAAACTAGACTACTCATCAGCCGCGGCGTTACTTGGATATTCTCTTCTTTTGGCTATTTTGCGTGTTTTCAACGTGACACTTGAGGCAGCAAGGGTGATGGTCTCTGCACCCATACTTGCATTTGTTACAACCCATATACTGTATCTGAACTTTTATGACCTTGACTATGGTAAGTCTTGCTTTCAAAAAGTCTTAGCTAAAACATAAAAGACACAATGCAACCATTTCCTGAGTCTGTGTTTGGTTGGTTGCAGGGCTGAATATGATAGTCTGTGTAGTTATGGGGATTGCTCAGCTCATCTTGTGGGCGGTCTGGGCTGGTACTAGTAAACATCCGGCAAGGTGGAAGTTGTTGGGGGTGGTCATCGGAGGAGCACTTGCTATGCTTCTGGAGATTTACGACTTCCCGCCATTGTGGGGATTTGTCGACGCTCATGCTCTTTGGCACGCCACCACCATTCCGCTCACTTACCTGTGGTGGAGCTTCCTCAGAGATGACAGTGAGTTCAGAACATCAGCCCTGATGAAGAAGAAAAAGTAGCTTGCTTGCCCTTGTGACTACTGGTGTTTGTATCAAGTTAACTAGGAGCTGGCTTGGTTTTTGCTTTGTTAAGTTGTTTGGGAATAACCTTTTTTGCTTGTGTTGTTGTGGCCGTGTCTCTGAGTATGGCTGTGTCTATGCAAGTTGACTTTCTTCGGGGTCTCCAATTCATTATTTGCTTCGGCTTTTGTATTGTATTATAGTACACAACTAAAAAGTTTATATTATGTGACCAATAGAGAGTACTAGTCTTGTTTTTTTGTGATTCATGACGTCTGTTAGATGATGCAACTGGGCAGGCAGCTGCTTTATCCGCATCAACAAAGTTCTTTCATCTTTGTAGTAGTATCAAATTGCTGTCGTCGAATTTTACATATTTTCTTGTACGTACTTGAATGGAACATTGCCAAGTTTGCGCCTCAGGTCCACTTCCAATCACCTCCTCTATTAGCCAATTTTACTTTAGTATACTTCTGACTAAATTCATATTTTGGGCTCAACCTCCAACTTTGAAGAAATATCATTTTCTCTTCTTCAACTTTGATTTGACTAAATTATAGCCCCAACTTCAACTTTAAATTGTTTTTTATAGGTCTCACTCCTCCATTCCATTACACTTTCACTTTGTACTTGGCATGTGGCGATCACTGCTTTGTTAACCTAATTTTATATAGGTATTTTTGTCATTTTCCTCAAAATAATTTCGTATCCCACTTCCATCAAATTAACCCCAAAACTCAATAGATGTCAGCTCTAGTCAGAAAGTGTAACAAAGTGAACACTAAAAAACACTAAGTTAGAGTTGGAACTATATTTGATCTTGTTCAAAGTTATTGTTTAAAAAATGGTATTTCAACAAAGTTTAGGTCTAAAAAATCAATTTAGTCCATACACCTCTTACTTGAAACTAATTATTTTGTTTGGTGCTAACATTCATTGGCTTACAAATAGTTTCGTCTTACTTATTTCTTAAAATACCATTTCATTATTTTTCTAATATTTCCTACTCCACTTCTCTTACTAATTTTATTCCATCTTTTGTGCGTGAAATTTTTATGAAATGAAGAGATTACTCCCTCCGTTTCTTCAACGTTGGCACTTTAAATAGTACCAATAAAAAAACAAAGAAATGATATTTTAACTAAGCTCACAATAAATAAATAAAATGAATTTAAATGTTGGCATTGGACCAAAGTGAGAGAAACAGAGTGATTCAATCTTTCATTTTAAATAGAGATTTGATAATTGTATCACCTTTAGGAAAACAAATTCAGTTTCAAATTTTATAAAGAAGTATATTAACTATAGTGAACAAGGAGGTAACCAATTCCTTAGATATTTTCCATTTATAGTCAAAGCATAATTTCCCTTCCACTTTAAGTAAAAGATCCCACTTCTTCACAAGAATAATTTTAAAAAATTGATGGAAACATTTATAAACTTCATTATCTCGACAAGTATGAGCTTTTCTTCACTTCCTCCCACCCACTCACTGGAACTCCGTTCACCGGAATCTTCAAATAGCCAGTCAGGCTAAACTACACCGCTAAGCTTCGAAAAATCCTAAGTAGCCTGCGGGGTGGAAGAAGTTCACGGAGACGAGGCAGCCAGCGTTTGGACAAAAACTCCGGGCACGTAGGTTCATAAGCTCCGGGGAACCGATCAGGCAAACAAGAATATGGTTCGGTACAATTCCAAAGGCGGAAATGGCGACCAGGAACCCAATAGGAAAATTCGGCGCGTGTGAATTTTATCGACTCCGTTTCCCGGCGGCGCGTTCCGGATTCAACTGATCCTAAGGTCATTCAGATGGCCGCCGTCCGTCTGAATTTTTCACAGTAATGGTGGGTTCTTGAAAGCTTCCCCACATAAGAAACAAGAAGAAGAAACTTTAATGAGTGAACAGCAATTGACAAAACTATATTTTTGCCTCTTTTTTTCTTCTTTTTCTGACAGAAATTTACAAAAGGGGCCGCACGGTTTCATTCCGACCATAAACAAAACCGCCGGCGAGAACAACAACAAACGCCATAACTGATAGCACACCGCCTATATAAACTCCTAACAAAATCTTATGTCCAAAGAAATATAAAGAATGTCACTAACCTTAGGAGATGATTATAAAATCATGTCCAAGCTTACTAATTCAGACTTTAAACTGGGCTTGTGATTTTGGAGTCGGCGACACTACAAACGAGGAACTAAATCAATAATCCCACAAACCCGTGTCCGAATAGATTTCAAAATCGTCTGAAACTACCGGACCCGGGTTTCCAAAGCCTATATCCTGCATATCGAAAAATCCGTCCTCGAAGGCAGACCAAAACGACGACGTAGATTCCCCTGTTTCGTTGTTCATGGCTTGATTAGTAAATGGAGAGGACGAGGAGGCACATTCCTCAGTTTCTGTATTAGTGTTGAATTCATCACCTAAACCTAGGGGAGACGGCGCGTACCTTTCACGTTCCGGCGGCCGGAATGCCTCGGCTCCCTCTGCGGCGGCCTTCTGGATGACCTTAGGATCTGTTGAGTCCGGAATGCGCAGCCGGGAAAAGGAGTCGGCGAAATTCACACAGGCAGACTTTCCCCTGAGGGCGATTGCCGCCACGTCGTAGGCCCGGGCGGCCATCTCCGCCGTCGGAAAAGTACCCAGCCATATTCTCATTTGCTTGGTTGGCTCCCGGAGCTCGCATACCCACCTGCCGGAGTTCTTCCTCCGGATTCCTCTGTACACCGGGTGCCTCGTCTCCGTGAACTTCTTCCTCCCCGCCGGCTTCTTGGGATTGTTGGAAGCTAGCCTCACTTTTTCGCCGGAAAGGCTACTAGAAGACTCAGGTGAACGGAGCTCCGGTGAGAAAGTGGGAGGAGTTGAGTAAAAGTCCATACTTGAAGGATACAATGAAGTTTATAAAAGTTTCGATCTACTGTTTTTTTTTTCCTTGCTCGGGAAAAAAAAGGGGGGATATTTACCTAAAGGGGAAAGGAAATAATGCTAAGAACTACTATAAATGGAAAGAAAGGTGAGGAATTGGTGGTTTGGTTACAATATTTTGGGTTGGTTATGTAGGCAAATTTTATGGCGAGTGGGTTAACTGTGTATGTGCGACTGGGCCTTTTATTGGGCAAAACAAAAACTAGATGAAGATATTTTTGGCGGAGGGTATTGAAGTATGGGCTAATAAAATTAATTTCAAACTAACACGTATGCATTTTGAGTCAAGTAGGAGTAAAGATAATATAAAAGCCATGATTGCAACAGAGCTAATAATTCAAATTTTGGAGGGTGTCTGGTCCTCATGTTTAGGGGGTGACTTTGTTGGGGGAGGACCGGAGGACAACAACCTCCATCTACATGGTTCTTCTTCTTTCCATTATGGCATTGTTGACATTTTATTTTTCTACCAATTTTATTTTAGAGTTTAATGGGGAACCTAATAAATACCCCACCATTGGTGGTTTTAAATTTAAAAACAAAAACAAAATCAAAATCAAATATAAAAACATCAGACCCAAACAAATTAAAATAACTGAAATAATTAATGTAATTGTATACTAACAACCAATGTTGTAAAATATAGTCTCCTTTTGGCATGCCCTTACCGTAACGTTCCATTATTTGAGACTTTCTCATATATTTAACTTAACTGAAATAAATTTAAATGAATTGAATTTGAAATTATTTTGAAAGATGTCATAAAGTTAAAAAAAATAACTTTTGATAAAAAATTATTGGAATTGACTATAAAATAATATTAATATATTTATCTAAACTGAAAAAATAAATATATTAAGCTGGATTGAAATAAATATAAATATATTTAAGTAAAGTGAACTGATCTACGGAAATATCTAGGAAACAAAGTTTTATTCCACACAAAAAACACTTGTATTAAAATTTTAGAAGAAAAAATAAGGTAAATATTATATAATAATAGCTTTTAATAATATATATATATATATATATATAAACTATGGATATCAGATACTTTCACTACTTTGTATGTTGGGTCTTTATGCAAATATGTATGATGTTTAAGGTATTTTTAAAAAAAAATCAATTTTTTTTTAAAGAATATTGTAATATATCATATCAATGTATTATTTTTTTTAAAGAATATTGTAATATATCATATCAATGTATTAGAAAAGGTCTAGTAGTAACTATGATAAAAAACATGATGCAACATTAATTCCAAACCTCTATAGTCATATTACACGTTATTGTATAACTAGCTAATGCATGAATATCCCAAGGAATTCAACAGCGTTATGGCTATTCTCATGAAGCAAGTTTCTAATTTTTATCTCCCCTTCTCTGCAGATTTGTGAGACCTCCTATTCTTGTCGGGTCATGCAACAATAGTCAAGGAATCGTGACCGAAGACTCCGTAAGTGATTGCAAAATTTAGACATTTTATTGAATATATTTGAATAAATAAAGGAAGTACTCCCTTCGATTCTCTTTTAATGGCTTACTTGCCATTTTGGGATGATTTTTTAATTTTGGCCTACTTTCTCTCATTCTCAACCACACAATTTACTTTTCTCATTCCCAACCAATTCTCAACCATTCATTTTCCCCTTCTTAAAATTTGTGCAAATTTGGTGAAGCCAAATATAAAGAATCAGAGGGAGTACTTATTAAGAGTATCTCAACAATTCTATCTAGTTATAATTCAAATAAAACTATCATGTTACCCTACAATTACACTAATGAGGGAAAAATTGAACCGTGTTTAAAAACTAATTGTTACAATGTGTTTTGTAGTCCCGGACTAAATCGCATATTTTCTATTAAGTAACTAAAAACATTTCGTTTTCATAGGTGCTCTAATGATCAATGAATATTTGATAAACTTAAAGTTGATAGGTTCAATTGCACTCTTGTATCCTTCATATCCCTTTCGTGTCTTTTTGATGTTGATGAACATCATTTGCCATCGTCGTTGTCCTTCCAAAGCCAATTCTACACCAATTTGGTTTTTTCTTAAAGAAAATAATTTAGATTTAGATCTGTCATGAACTCATGATATCGAATTTTGTATTGTATTGAATCCGGGTTTGGAAAAATGGATTTCATTGAGTAGTAGAATAATATAGTGGACCTTCGGCTTCAATCTTCGTTTGCGAAACAGTTATTGGGCTGCATTACGTCATAATTGTTCGGGTCCACTTTGAGTTTTACAGTACGAGCAAATGCAACTTTGAAAGCCCAATTGTTGTGACAATTGCAAGTGTGCAATAGCTGGGATTATACATATCCTCAACTTGACAGAACCAAAATGTGCAAGTTTGCATCACAAGTCTTCAGTGAACTGCTGCTATCCAATTAATGTTTTTAATGTTTCTTTAATTATTTCTTTCTTCAGATTAGCGTCCGGATTAGATATTTGTCTGTTTGTGTAAATATATCTATTAACAAGTAACTAAGTAAGTGTCTATACAAGATATTTGATTGGAACAGTTGTAAATCATTGAAGGGTAAATATTTGATTAATAATTAGAGCATTGTTTTTTTTTATATAATATTAGAGCATTGTTTGATATGGCCCAAATATTATCAGCATGAGTGTAATGTTATGTCAAATCATTAAAGACAATATAACATAAATTATATCTCTGATCAAATAAAATAATAACAATAATTGTTAACAGTATATTTCTCAATATATTGCTGAATATTCATCTAGAAATGTACAACTAAATCTAGAAATATACAGCTAGAATATATTGAGAAATATACTCTTAACAATAACCATGCATGCTATATAGTTTTGGGTGGGACAAACCAAAGTTAGAACTTTTGGTTGTGAAGGAGGAAACTAGTATCATAGTATACTTTATTATTGGGGTGCACATATATGTATATCTACAATTCTCTATTTACATATCTCATGAGGTAAAAATTATTATAAAAACTTTTTTATACGTGCATGAGGTGTGCATTTAGGAAATATGAATATGTATACACACATCTTGTGTATTATATATTGTGCATTTAGTAGAATTAAAATGTACTGGAACATCAAGATCCCAGGGTCAAAGTTAAATCCAAATGATTCCATAAAACAACCTGGTGGTGACATATTAATTGTTGGAAAATATTTGGATTCTAAAAGACGTATATGGGGATCACAACCAATCAATAGCTACATATCAGTGGAAGTGGGATACCAGAACTGAACTCCTGCTGATGTTCACATTCTGCTGGTTGAACTTCATATATTTGGTAGCTACTAGGGGCCTGAGACCGGACTGGATCAGCAAGGACAAAAAGGGAAGACTGATAAAGTAAGGATTCAGTCACTCCGTGAACAGAGCCATGTTGATATGAAATGGAAAATAATGCGGAACAAACCAGTGGAGCTTATATGGAGTATTTATCTAAATCGAAATTGGAGTCAAGATCGGCTCTATGCTTGGACAAACGCAAAAAGGAAAAACGTATGGAGCAAGATCTGGAATTTCAAAATTCCTTATAAACCTAAACTTAATAGTGATGCAGACAGTCTCAAGGACCTAAGCCTGGATCAAGTGGTGATGCACACTAATCCAGGGCTCACTTTTAGCATCTCTCCATCACAAGCAAATCTGATAGCTTGTTGGGGAAATCTCAAAGCAGCAATCAGGGTTTTATCCCATAATGTTGACTTGCTTACAACTCAGTTTGTTCACCGGCCAGCACTCCTATTACAACATGAGTCAGCGCCACAGGAGGTTTGGAGTTTCTCGTTGACTCACTTCTCCCAATTACCAGTATTTACTAGTTAATTAAAGGCAGTAGGCCTTGTGTATTTTATCATAGTTGCTCTTTATGTTATTATGGCACTATGTCTAGGCCTAGGAATTGTAATTTGTATTACTATGTTTAATTAATAATTAGTGTTACTTAAAAAATTAAAATGTACACTATGATTACATTAAATTTATAACAAATTGAGAACACATAATTGAGCCCTATGAAGTTAAGCTAATGGTTTATTGGAGTTACAGTTGGTTTTGGAGCTACATGAGTTAGTTTTTTAGAGTTGAAATATATGAAATTAGTTTAAATAGGTGGAATGAGTTGCAACTAGCTAATAAGAATGAAGGTAGAAATGACGTTTGGTCAGTTGAAGAATACTTAGAAAGTGCTTAAAATAATGCCTAAAGTGTCACTTGATGCCGAAATTGTAATTACTGTTTCAATTTCACTGCAAGAACTCTAGATTGCTATTATATATCACGAACCTAGACAGTGAACTATTCTTGCTTTGAACAAGTTTTTTATGTGAATTGAAAAAGCGCTTTAGGAGTAGTGCGTAATGTTATAACTTTACATGTTTGGAACTCAATAAGACATGAAGCCGATAGTTTAGTTGATGATATGGAAGATAGTGATTTAGTAGTAGTTGATTAGTTGATTTTACCTAGTTGATTAGCTAGTTGTGATTGTAATTCCAGCAATGCGATATTCGAATAATATATGTTAAGAGTTGGAATTACAAGCTAAATTGAAATGAGATATGAAATATATTTAACTGTTGAATTAAATTTAATTAAACTCATTTGAACTGTATCCATGCGAATTGAACTACATTGAGTTGATTGAAACAAAAATTAATTTTAGTTGGATCATGTCAATTAAATTAAACTCATTAAACTAAATTGAATTGAGGTGTGAAATATACTTAATTGTTGATTCACACTTAATTAAACTCATTTGAAATATATGGAATTAAATTCAACTAAATTGAGTTGAGTCAAACTAAATTAAATTTATCATAATGAACTAAAATTGAACTGAATTGAATTAAATTAAACTAAATTAAAGTTACATTTAATTTATTAGTATTGCAGTGAGCTTATTGGTTAGTCCGCTTATTTTCTGAAAAATAAGTTGAACTGGACAAGGACTTAGGCCCTGTTTGCCAGAATTTTTCTGTAGATTAGTTCAGTTTAATTTAGTTCAGTTCAATGAAAATGTAATTTGACGAAACTTAGGTTAATTCAGTCATGCTGATTCTTTTTTTTTTCAAAACATCAATTTTCACTTCAGTTCGGTTCAGTTCAGTTCAGTACAACAAAAAATAAACTCTAGCAAACATGGTATTACAAAGCATATTTTCATTTATTGAAAATGCACAAATATGTAAAATATTACTTCAAGTCTAGTAACTTATAATTTAACCCCTAATTAACCTTTAGCACACGAACACTCTATGATCTCAATGTTAGAATGCAAGATTGTATGGCTGAATTTTTCATCTGACCTTTATGTATTCATTCATATAAATAGAGGTCTATACAACTAGATTACCTAATATAACAGATAATTACAGAAAGACTATATTCTAAATATGCTAACTAATAATCAGTAAATATTCTATTTACTAACACTCTCCTTTGTAGAAACAGGAGCAGAGCGAATGCAAAGACTAGAACGAAAATCTAGAAACAAAGGTGGTGGAAGTCCCTTCGTAAAGATGACAGCATACTGATGAGCCGATGGAACATGAAGAACACAAACATGTTCGAGAGCCACCTTCTCGCGAACAAAGTGAATATCAATCTCCACATGCTTAGTACGTTGATGGTGTACCGGATTAGACGAAAGGTACACGGCGGAGATGTTGTCACAGCAGACCAAAGTAGCCCGTTGAAGAGGAACACGCAATTCACAAAGAAAGTTGCGCAACCAACACGTCTCAGCAACAACACTAGCAACTCCTCGATATTCAGCCTCGGCACTCGATCTGGAGATAGTGGGTTGTCGCTTGGAAGACCAAGAAACGAGATTGTCACCGAAGTACACACAATAACCAGAAGTAGACCGACGAGTGTCTAGGCAGCCAGCCCAATCCGCATCTGAGTAAGCAGTGAAGGTTGAGGTAGAGGATGCCTGAAGATGAAGACCAAGAGCAAGAGTACCCTGGATGTATCGGATAATCCGCTTGAGAGCCTGAAAGTGTGGCTCTCTGGGTCATGCATAAAAAGACAAATTTGCTGCACGGCAAGACTGCGGTAAACTAAAGGATCAGCTAGAGGGGGCCCAACATCAGTAGCAAGTTTTGATTTGGTGTCCACGGGTGTAGTAGCATGCTTTCACGAAGTCATCTTGACACGATTAATGATATCACGGGCATAATTCTGTTGAGACAAGAAAAGGCATGACTCGGATCGAGTCACAGAAACACCAAGAAAGTAACTCTAAAGGCCGAAATCCATCATAGCAAACTCAGCACCAAGCAACGTTGTGAGACGGTGAAGCAGAGCATCAGAAAAGGCGATGATGATGATGTCATCAACATATAAGAGCAAGTATGCTGTCTCATTCCGGAAGGTGTAGATGAAGAGCGAGTGATCGCTCTGACTGCCACGGAAATCAATCCTGGAAAGATAAGTAGCAAAATGGTGGTACCAAGCTCGGGGTGCCTGATTCAGCCCGTAGAGAGACTTGCGTAGAAAACAAACACGGCCTGGATAACGTTGGTCCAAAAAACCAGGATGCTGATGCATATAAACAGTCTCATGCAAATCCCCATGTAAGAAAGCATTCTTCACATCAAACTGGTGAATAGGCTACAACCGAGAGACGGTGATGCTGAGAATGAGCCGGATGGTAGCCGGTTTAACCACGGGACTAAACGTCTCATCATAATCCACTCCGACCTGTTAAGACTTACTGTTAACCACCAAACGGGCTTTATACCTCTCAAGTGTGCCATCGGACCTGTACTTATGCTTAAATAGCCACATGCAGCGAACAATATTAGCACTAGCCGGCCTCGGAACCAAGTCCCAAGTACCATTTTTAATAAGAGCACTAAACTCATCATTAATTGCGGCACATCAATGGAGGTCCTGCAAGGCTCGTAGCGGAGATTTAGGAAGAGGGGAGACTTGAGAAGAAGAAGCCAAAAGGTTGTAGCGAGAATTAGGTTTGGAAATACTAGCCTTAAGGCATGTCGTCATGGGGTGACGAGAAGGTGGATGAGGTGATTGGGTAGTCGGACTGAAAAAGGGCGAGGATACAGGTGGTAATGGTGGGGATGGCATGGATGAGGGATCTGGGGAAATTTGATGAACAAGATCCAGAAGAATTGGTGAAGAATCAGACGAGGGTATATCATTGTTGGATGGTTGGGTAAAACCAGACGGAGTGGCGAAAGGAAGAGTAGTTTCGTCAAACACGACATGTCTGGAAGTGATGACTCGATGTGAGCTAAGATCCAAGCAACGATAACCTCTATGGTCGGGATAAGGGCCCAGGTATAGGCATGGAATGGAACGGGGAGCCAACTTGTGAGGAGCAGTGGCTGAGGTGTTAGGATAACACAGACACCTGAAAGTCCGAAGATGTGTATATGTGGGTTCCCGATGATATAAGATAAAAGTGGGAGTTTGAATATTGATAGCTTTGGATGGTAATATGTTATGTAGGTAGGTTGCCATTTGGAGGGATTCGACCTAAAAACGATAAGGTAGGGATGCATGGGTTAACCATGTACGAGTAATGTCATTGAGTGTGCGAAGAGCTCGTTCCGCTTTCCCATTTTGAGGTGAGGTTTGAGGGAAGGAAAAACGTAGAAGAACCCCTTTTTGGGCACAAAAGGCACGAAACAGGTTGTTGTCAAATTCACCCCCTATATCACACTGGAAAGTTTTGATATTGGACTGGAATTGAGTTTGAATCATGGAATGAAAAAGCACGAATTTGTGGTAGGTCTCAGACTTGTGTTTTAGAGGAAAAACCCAGGTGAAATTAGAGTAGTCGTCCAAAAACAACAAATAATATTTAAAATCACTAGCGCTGGAAATGGGAGAAGTCCAAATATCACTATGAATTATATCAAAAGGTTTAAAAGTAACAGTATGAGAAGGAGAAAATGGAAGACGTCTATGCTTAGAAATTTGACAAGAAGAACAAATAGCCGAACAAGTGGTTTTATTGAAAAATAGAAATCTACGCTTGAGCTGGTCCAAAACATGATCGCCCGGGTGACCCAATCGAGCATGCCATGGTGGTGGTTGGGAAGCGACAAGGGCGGTGGGTGACAAGTTGCTGGGGGTGACCGGGTACAAATCCCCAAGACTATTACATCTCGTGTTGATTTTCCCCGACTCTTGATCCTTGACAGAAAAACCAACAGGCTCAAATTCTACACTAACTTGATTATCAGTAGTAAATTTACGAACAGAGACTAGATTTTTTAACAATGTCAGGGGTGTGTAAAACATTCTTTAATTTATAGGATGGGTATGTGGGTAGAGTTAGAGAACTGTGACCAATGACGGGGATATTATTTTCATTACCAACATAAATGGGAGATATATTACTCGAATTAAAATAGGTACGAAGGGTACCTGAATTTTCATTAAAGTGCGATGACGCGCCTGGATAGGGCTGCTGAGGCCCAAAATTCTGATTGGGGAGCCCAAACTGATGAGGCCCGATCTGGTAAGCTAGCCCAATTGAGTCCCAACAAAGGCCTTACCTGCAGGAGATGGCCTGCTCATATTCGAACCTGGCTGAATGCGTGCAAACTGGGAAGTCGCCGCCGCCGGATTGAAGGAACCGCCGGAAGGCGGAGCAGCAGTGGGGTAAGCGGACGGCGGTGGCGCTTAGCCGCTGGGATTAAACGCCATCGGCACCGTCGAGTACCAAGGGAAGCAAGCGACCGGAAATTGATGGGGCGGATGGGAATTTGGCCAGCCGGCCATTTTCTGATTCCCGTTGCTCTGGCCGAAATTCTGACGCCCACGTTGCTGGTTTCTGCCGCGATTAAAGTTGGGTCTGGTGGCTGAAAGTGCGCCGTTAGATGGCCGAGGCGCACTGGCTGCAACCAGGGCATGGTTCTCCTCCATGTGGCGGCTCCAGCGAGACTCCTCCCGAGTAAGCATGCTCCTGGCGACTGAAAAAGATGGAAGGGGCGACATCTGACTGATGATGATACCGAAAGTATCATATGACGACGATAATCTTTTGAGTTGCAGAATAAGGCGTTGTTCGCTAACTGGCGCTTGGACATCTCCAAGTTGATTTGCCAATGATTTTAGATGCTGGCAATATGCTGAGACGAGGGAAACAAATCTAAACGGGCATTAATGAATCGGCCTTCGAGATCAGCTGCTCGAGCGGTGCTGTTGTCAAGAAAAATGCCCTTAATGCGAAGCAAAGCAGCACAGGCAAACGAGCCGACTTAGATGACAGTGAGGAGAAGATCCCGCTGATGGTACCTTAAATCCAGTTGAGAACAATGACATCAAGCTGGTTCCAAGTGTTGTCGGAAACGTTAGAAGGGTGTGGCGAATCATCAATGTGTTTGAGCACACTGTGTGCGCGAGCAGTAATTTGAAATAAATCAGGCCAGGTATGGTATTGCATTTTTTGTAGATCCAGAATGAGGAGAATTTGATTTCGGGTATTGGTGACAGACTGTGCGGAATGGAAGCTTTGTTTTGGTGGTGGTGGTGGTGGTGTTTGATCGCCAGTGGAAGTCGAAATTGAGGCCATGGGATCGGAACGTGAAAAGGAATACAAAAAATATTAATCAAGGTTGTGATACCATGTTAGAATGCAAGATTGTATGGCTGAATTTCTCATATAAGCTTTCTGTATACATTCATATAAATATAGTTTGTGCCACTAGATTACCTAATATAACAGATAATTACGGATATTCTAAATATGCTAACTAATAATCAGTTCTATTTATTAACACTCAATTCTGAATCGATCAAAATGTGTGTTGTGTGTTGTCATTTATTAAACATTTTATTCTATCTTTGGACACTGTTATTTCCGTCATCTCTCAAGGGAGAGTGGACCATTGGGGTGGGACCCATTTGATTAATTTAATTTTTAAACAAAAGTTAGATCAAACATTGATTTTAAAAAAAATAGAAAGTAGAGGTCTTCATCTCTCTTTCTAACACACACTACTGGAAACACATGCCATTTCATGGCGGTGGGGAGGAGATTTCGCGGCGGTAATCTGGCGCCGTCAGCAAAGGGGCCGCGAATGGGTTTACCATTCTCGGCGGTTGCTAAAAACCGCCGTTATTGCTTAGATTAGCGGTGGTTTTCCACCGCCGCGACTTGTTGCAGAAAACCGCCGTAGTAGAGTTCCGATGATGGAACTGATCCATTATGCTTCAGCATATATATGGGTTCCTTCTACAAAACATATGAGTTATGCGTCAGCGGTATTGGTGCTTGCGTCAGCGTTCCATGATAGGAGCGTCGAAAAATCATGAGGCTTCTTGACCTTTCGTTCCTGTGATGGAACGCAATAGACGGATAAGAACTAATTCTCAGTAGTTCCTTTAGAGGAAGTACGGTAAGCAATACTTTCAAATTTACTGTTCCGGTGTAGGAAAACACGTGGCATTTATGCAGATCTGATGTTGGAAGTTAGAATGTAAACAAGAACTATGTTGAGTTCCGACGTCGGAAGTGTGGATGGGAGCCCTAACCGGACTTGCGCAGTTCCGGTGTCGGGTACCATGTCATTGTCGTGGCCTGGTAAAACGAGCCAAAAACTGGAATTTAAAAAACAAAATAGTTCCTGTGTTGGAATAACAGTTCCTATACCGGAACAATTATCGGGAAAAATGGCAAAAATCTGCTTTGATTATATTTCCAGGCACAAAATTGCCTTCGTTTGAACCACCAAAATAAACATTCATCCAGACAATCATATTTCAAAATGCCTTCAAACAGATAATCATTCATCTAATCCATCCTCTATCTAAGATCTTTCCAACCCTAACTCAATCGATAGCAAATGCCCTTACAATGTTTCACTCCAATAGTTATTTTAACACTTGGCCCGTTGTCGGATTTCTAATGTTGATCGAACGGACTGAGACAATGTGATGAGCCAAGGCATTCCGGGCCGCATTCATCTCCACCATAGTGTAGGGAGTGACATCCTTTGGTAGCAGCTGTTTTGGTAAACAAATTATAGTCATTTGACAAAGGAAATTAAAATATGCATAAGCGAATGACAATAATATTTCTTACGTCTTGTAATTTTGTTAGAGTTTGAGGTATCAAAATGCGTGCTAAGTGCGTTGCGTACAACATTGTGTAATAGCCACACTCTCATCCACCCTCTTGTTTCTTGAACTATATATCAATTAAACAAATGTAAATAAGTCAGCGAGCATTTAAAATTGGCATTTCAATTATAGTTTTGTGGTAAATACCTTTACTTCAATAACTTGAAACGGTATAGATGTGTCCTTATTGATATCAGTACAGGACGAGCAGATACAAATTGTAAATATTTCACTTGCATTCTCAATTCATCTTCAAATAAATCACATTCTTAACCATAAACCTAAAAGGTTATAACAGCTACTGAAACTTGCTACAAGTAAAATTACTCTATGTAAAAAATAAAAATCATGTTCAACACCATGTTTATTGACGCGCTCGATTGAAAACTTCTGAACTGCATAGAGGTAAACATAGTTTTTAAGTGGTGGTACCAGAAGATAGAGAAAAAAAATATTTAGCCATATTCTCCCACGCATATGTGTACAATTTTTATGATAAAACAGCCATGAAAAATCACCTAAACAGGTGCAGTCCACAACATCTATAAATGGATCTAGTATAGGTAATGGTGCAAACTTACCGAGTTCCTCAAGGGTGAAAAACTCGTTTTCGGTCCCATCACCCCAACCTAATAGTGCAAGATAGTTCACCATTGCTTGAGGTAAAAACCTCATGTCTCTGAACTGTGAAATAAAGTAACTTAATCAGTTAAATCTCAAAACCAGAAAGAAAGACAGTTGCACACCATAGTCATGTCCATGATACATGTCAACGCATGCACCTAATGTAAAAGATTACTACCTGCTTACAACTGAAGTTGCACCATGTCGTTTTGATAATTTACTTCTATCATTTACTTCTATCAGGAGAAAGAATCAAAGAAACGTGTGCAAAGTGCGGCATTGGAAAACCCAGCACTTGCAAATAGCACAGATAGCACATGAACTGTGACAAGGAGAGTAATCTACTGACATTGAAAATTACAGGGAGAAAAACCTCAAAATAAGAGTGAAAATCCATTTATTGAAGGAAAAAAAAACTCACATTCTTCAGTCCCCAAAAATTGAAAAGTGATGATTCGGGAAGGTGAAACTCACAAGGGTCGGGGCATGGCGGAGATTTAGAGACGGAGGGCGGCAAAGGAGGTACCCTCGATCTGGAAGTTCTATTGTGGTGGATTGGATTTTTGGGGATGGCGTGTGGTGGGATTGGATTTTTGGGGATGGCATCGGAAAGTAGAAAAAGATGAATATTAGGGGGGAGGGTTTAAGGGGGTTATATTATATGAGGTTTTAATGGCTTAGATGAGTTGATGAAAGACATTGACGGCTGAGATTAAACTTAAATAAAAACATTATAATTTGATATTTTTATTGAATTTTAAAATAAATTAGTCCTATTTGGATTCGGATAAATTTCATTAATTTCCATAAATCTATTTTAATTTTATTACTCCAATTAGAATTAGTTTTTGTATATTTTAATTTAATTTTGTTTACTTGTAGCTAATATTCAAAAAAGTCCAATTCCATTAATATCTATCATAATCATTTGAACTTGATTGAAATCAGTTCAATTAAACTAATTTAAATTATTTGTATCCAACTAAAATAGAGTAAAACATGTAAAAATATGGATGGTTTTTTTTTTGAATAATAAAAATATGGATGGTGGTTTGTTTAAAATCAATATTTATATTAATCAAAAACATTTGTTAGATAATATTTTTATATTTGCACTTATGCCCCTTAACGTTTCTGAAATATTAAAAAGGAACTAAATATTTTTAATCAATTTCAATTTCAGCCAAATTATTTGGCCTCTAATCTTTACGTGTATTATGTTATTTGATTTTTATGATTCGTGCAAATGGAAGTGAAAAAAATTAAATTTAAAGCCATCAATTGAACTCTTGATAAATACTAAATTGACCCCGATAATTTTTTAAAAATTTTTAAACGTGATTACATGCAAATATAATAAGCAATAGAGCATTTATAAACATTATATGATTGTAAAAACACACTAATAAGTATATAAAACTTCACAATTTAACCTTTTCAATTACATTTTTGTGTTAATTTTCATTATATCTACTATTGATGATTTGATCATTGCTTATATAATGTTTAGATGTTTTGAAAATTGTCACAATGTAGAATGTAAGTTATATCATATGTAGTGTATATAAATTAATAACAATTGAGAAGAAATCATGACAGCATAGTATATATGGTTAAGTAATGAGTTAATGTATAAGTAGTGAATGTTCATTGAAACATCAACGTTCTTACTATAGGTCCCCTCAAATATGTATTTTTTGTTATAAAAGCTATATGAAAAAGTTCCTCATATACAATAAAATGGATATTAAGATCCAAAATTTTGATTATCTTGCTTAAATATTGAAATTATTGCTAATTTTGCTAATTTCATACGTTTCAGCGGTAATTAACAACCGCTGAAACAATTTGACGGCTCACCAATGGGACGAGGCCACATCATATTTCAATCATTTGAAGTAACTGAGAAGATGACACGTGTTAAACATGGACCCATCAAATTTTTTAATAAAATATTATCAATTCTGTAGAACCTAAGTATGTTTCAGCACTTAGTTTGAACCGCTGAAACATGCTTAGTGGCAGCTGTATTATGTTGCTACTTAATAAATGTTTCAGCGGTTTGAAGGTGACCCGCTGAAATCGTCATTGGGTTTTAATCACAAACGAATTGGGTTTTAATAAAGCCCACTCGAATTAATTTTTTTATTATAAATAATTTGGTTTGGGTAGGACCCATCAAAAAATTCAACGTTTGACTGAACTGAATGATCCAGTCAGCGAAATGTTTCAGCGAAAATTGAAAGAACCACTGAAACATCATGAGCCAGCACTATTAAAGGATCACTGATATTATATCATTCATCTAATTCAATATAATATCAACATGATATATAAACATTGAAATCGACGTACTTGTAGGTTCAAAACCCCGCGTCCCATCCGTTCCACCGTTCACAGATATAGCCCACAAATTTAGGATTTTTTTTATCTTTGATCTCTGACGCAAACCCGTTTGAATATTTATTGACAATTATGCTCCGACACCAGAACTACTTTAGCATGTTCAATTATAAATACTGTACTCATGTTCCTTTACGGGAAGTTAAGTTACTTACAACTTTTGGTCGCCGTTGACCAATTTTACACTACTAAGTTCCCCTTCCTACGTCGGAACTAATTTTTAAAAAAACTTAGACTGCAGTTCCGATATTGGAAATCTTTCAAAACACCAATATTTGTTTTTTCAAAAATTATTTTATCCAAAATCAATTCCGATTAATTTTTAATTGCAATTCTTTCGTTCCAGTAACGGAACATTAGCTAAACGCGGCGGTTTTTCTGCCACCGCCGTGAAATTAACGCCGTAATTACAAAATCGCCGCGAATTCGATTGGTATTTACGGCGGTCGTGGATAACCACCGTATATTTACCGTCGTAAATACAAAACCGTCGTTAATTCATTTTTAACCACGGCGGTTTTGAGTAAACCGCCGAAAATGGTCATCTAGGCGACGTCCAACGTTGCCAAAATTAGTTCCTGTATAGGAACAAGAACAAATCACGGCGGTTCTCAAACCACCGCCGTGAATCGGCGCCTCTATAGCCCTGTTTTGCAGTAGTGTAAAAAACATTGTACGGATAGAAAAATGATATTTAATAGTATTATAAATCTGAAATAAATGAAATAGGTACATTATAAATCTATACTACTATTTAACAGTTATTAGTGGTTAAAATATAAAGGTTGAAGAAATTAACATGTGATTCTTTATTATTGAAATTTTGAGCAAAATTTGATGGAGTTAAAGTAGAATATAAGTTGTCACGATATTAGTTAAAAATTAAGTTAAACAGATTTCAATTTCGGCATTTCTTCAAACTTTTTATTTTCATTTACTAATATTTAGTAGTCCGAAACCTAATTGAACCATCATAAAATGTGAAATTACCATATTAAGGTATTTTGGATCAACGAGGGTGGTAGAAAAAATATTTACATATGTTGTCCGAAAGTTCCATAAATGTTGTTGTGGCTATTAATTAATTTTTTTCAAGATTTTCCAACTCAAAGATAACCAACCCAACATGATTCAGTATAAAAACATGTTTCAAGACATATTATATCGCTTATTTGACAAATACAAACTTCAAACTGAGCGTAAATCACCTGTTACCTTAAATTTTTAAGGGTCAGACCTGTATTTAAAATTAATTTCAACCTACTAAGGACGTTTGTGAAATTTTAACTCAATATTATTTCCTAATATAGTATAAATAGTACTCGTGCAAAATTTTGAATTTGATTAAGGTGCTAAACAGGTGGTGTAGAACAAATTTGTATTGTTTACTAGTTAATATACAAAGGTTCAACGATTAACATGTTGATTCTTCATTACTATAATTCAAATCAAAATATGATGGGGTAATAAAGTAGAAAACTAGTTGTTAGGATGTTAGTTGGAAATTCCTTTAAACGGATTTCAATTTCGGCATTTCTACAAAAAAAATTACTTTATTCACCTACGTCCCTCCAAGAAAGTTGGAAGCGCCGAAATATAATATTCAGTAGTCCAAAACCTAATTGAATCCTCGTGAAATGTGAAATTACCATTTAAAAGTTTTTTGGGGCAACGGGGGTGATAGACAAAATATTTACATATGTTGCCCAAAAGTTACATAAATGTTGTTGTGGCCAATAATTTTTTTTTCAAGATTTTTCACTCAAATTTAACCAACCCATGCCTGATTTAGTACAAGCACATGTTTCAGGACATATTACATCGCTTATTTGACAAACACATACTTCAAATTGAGCATTAATCACCCGTTACCTTGAATTTTCAAGGGTCGGACTTGTATTTTAAATTAATTTCAACATATTAAGGACGTTCATATTATTTTAACTCAATATTATTACCTAATATGGTTTAATAATGCTCGTACAAATTTTGAATTTTTTTGAGATGCAGAATCGGGTGGTGTAGAACAAATCTGTCGTGTTTACTATCTAAGATGCAAAGATTTAACAGATTGACATGTTGATTCTTTATGAATGGAATTTGTATCAAAATTTGATGGATTTAAAGAAGAATATTAGTTGTTAGGATGTTAAATCGAAATTCTTTCAAACGGATTTTTATTTCTGTATTTCTACTAACTTTATACTTTATACTCTTACGTACTTCCAAAAAAGTTGGAAGCGTCGAATTCTAAAATTCAGTAGTCCGAAACCTTATTGAAGTCTCATGAAATGTGAAATTACCATTTTAAGGTATTTTGGGTTAACGAGGATGGTAGAAAAAATATCTACATATGTTGCCCGAAAGTTCTATAAGTGTTTTTGAATTTTAGTCCAGTTCAGTAAAAATAAAATTTGATGAAATTTAGTTTAATTCAATATGCTAATTTTTTTTTCAGTGCATTATTTTTCAATTTAGTTCAGTTCAATTGAATTCCTTTAATCATATTTTTAGTAACAATATATTTTATTAAAAAAACATGATCAAAGGAATTCAACTGAACTGAACTAAAGTGATAAATATTGTACTGAAAAACATCAGCATGACTGAATCAAACTAAATTTTATCAAATTTTATTTTACTGGATTAAATTGAACTAAATTGTACTCAACTGATCTACAAATAAGATCAATTTAAATAAAATCTATTAATTAGAAATCTGAATTATTTTTAGGGAGGATAAGGGTATAAATGATTTTTCTTGATAAAATATAGGGTCAAATATCATAACGCCCTCAACAATAAATATATAAGTTTCGCGCGCTTTATAATAATTTTACATTTACGCCACGCCTTTAATAGAAATTTTTCAAAAATAAAGTTACTCAAACGGGCCCCACCCCAATATTTGGTCCACCCCCTTGAGAGATTAGGAAAGGACACTTAAGCGGGTGGCATCCCCCAGGGAGATACTGGTAGGGCTGTTAACGGTTGGTTAATAGGTTTACAGGTTAAACGGTTTGGTTTCTACCGGTTTATCAAATTAGAAAGAAAACATTTTAACCAACCAATAGTATTATTGGTTATATCGGTTCGGTTAATATCGGTTTCGGTTTATTTTTTCGTCTCCACGATTATAATCGGTTTACACATTTATCAATCACTTTGACAATAAATTAAAAAATAAAATATGATACAAGAGGAAAGAGAAAATGAACAAATTTACTCTAGAGGGGAGACTACCACAAATATCAAAATGTCACCACTAAAATACTGCCGACCTGGTAGAAATTTTTACAAAAGTCCATGATTCAACTACGAAAATTTATTTGTCAATTCAACTGTCATACAAAATGATCAAACATCAGATTCTTTAATCATCTAAATACTACTTCAAGTGGATGCAAAACCTTCGAGCTCCAAAAACCTTCAATCCAAAATCTGCATACAATTTGACATGAACAAAAGAGATTTAAAACCAAAACAATCTATTAGTTCAGTTAAAAAATAGCTTAAACGTAAATATGGTTTTGGATCAACAAATTAGTTTCATTGTAAAGGAAAAGCAAAAGCTATTTCTTAAACTTAGTATTTCAGTTTTACTTTTCAATCTCTAAGGATACAGAAGAACAGACAAAGTTGCAGCTTGTTAAACAAGCCCTCGTACAATTGGAGGAGCTCTCGGTCTCGTAGGTCGGCGGGATCAGCGTACGATTTGGTGGGCGTACAATTACAAAAGAAATCCGTGAATGGTTGACTGGTTTCTAATATAAAATGGTTTAGGAATTTTGAAAGTCAAAGGCTCAAAACCCATTATAAAAGGCTATACTCTATGGGTTTTAGAAAGATTAAATATATATATAATTAATATATAAATATTAAACGGTTAAACGGATAAATCGGTATTAAAATTTTAAAACCATAAACCGAACCGATTAACTTGCAAATCCGTTTAACCGAACCGATTTAAACCTATTAACGTGTTAACCTATTAACCTATTCTCATAACGGTTCGGTTTAGGTCGGATTACGGTTTTCTGGTTTTTTTGAATAGCCCTAGATACTGGGGGTGTTTAGGGATTAGCTGCTAGGTGTTAATTGTTAGCTGATTGGATTAGCAGATTTGACTAGTTGATTGCATTAGCTGATTTGACCATCTGTTTGCATTAGCTGATTGTAGAAATGTGTTTGGTGGACTTAGCTGATAGATGATAGATGTTTGTGTTAAAATGACGTATAAGGGATTGAGTTTAATTCATTGATTTATTTAGAAATAGTAATGTCTTAAATAGAATTATAAAACAAAGATATGCGGATGATAATTCCTTTCTAATATTCTTCAAACAAAAATTTCCTTTCTAATATATATATATATATATGTATGGTCCTTTAAACCAATTATATTAAAAATCTTTCATTGAATATATTACTTGTTAAATCTCTAAATTTTATATAAAAACTCATTTAAATACAAAATACATGTCTAAATAAAATAACATAAGATATTATAATCAATACTAAAAATTAACAATAATTGTAAATCGCTAGAATTAATAATAAAATATTAATTATGGTTAACAATAAATACAAAATTTTAATCGTAATAATTAATAACTAAAATGTTTCAAACATACGGGAGGAATGATTAAATATCAAACGTAGAGAAGGTCAGGAGTAAGCATATGCGTGCTTAATTCTTATTGAAGAGGATAAAACTAAGCACGTTTGATTTTTAATAAGAAAAATAAAAATGTAATTCTTTTTGAAGACAAACAACTAATAGAAAACGCTCATTTTTTGAGCGTTTTAAAAAAGAGCTTTTTGGACCCAAACAGTTCTTCTAAACAGCTTTTTACCAAATATTTTTATTAGCCTTTTGAATTGGTCAAATAGTTAATTGGGTTCAAACAACTAATTTTGCCCCAAAAAACTCTTCACCCAACAGCCCCACTGTATAATTCTCCTTCCACTTTCTTTCCTATATTATATGAGAAAGTATTGGGTGAGACATGTCCTTGTGGAGACCAAGAGCAGGAGAATGAGCATATACTGTTTCTGCTTGATCTTTTAGTCAGTTTGTTTGATCTTTCAATCAATGTCCTTGAGTATTTTTGTTTTGCCCTTGAGTATTTTTGTTTTGCCCTTGAGTATTTTTGTTTTGCCTTGATTTTTCAGTTAATTTGATCTTTCGGTCAATTTTCTTGATCATTTCCTTGGTCAATTTCACCAACGACAAATTCAATCAAGGAAATCGGCGGGTTTAAATCTCACCAACGATAAATTCAATCAATATCAGAATCGTATAATCTTTTCTCAAATGAGAATTTGCCATACTATGGCCCTGTTCAATAGTGCTTATTTCCAGCACCTCCATCACCTACCAGCACCTTCCAGCACTTGTCACTATTCACATAAATGAAAGATTTATTTTTTATAAAAAAATAAAAAATAATTTTTCTTTAGAATTAGTTTCAATATGTTGTGTACGAATTAATCATTCTTTAAATATATAGTTTCATAATTATGTACATCATAATTATACAATTTTAATTTAATTTCAACACCCTCCAGCACTCTTCCAGCACCCTCCAGCACCTTCCAGCACCCTCCAGCACCAGCTACCAATTCCAGCGCCCTATTGGACATGGCCTATATTTATTGACGATGTTCCTCTTCGAATTGTTCTTTCCTTTTTGGACACGTGAAGCTCCTAGGATATTTTCTCAACTTGACCCGTGCCAACGAGATATTTTCCTACGTTGCCACGTGGGGCCTACGAGATATAGTAGTACTCATAGGCCCTGTCCAATACAGCTTATTTTCAGCACTTTCAGCACCTTTCAGCAAGGTTCAGCACCTTTCAGCAAGGTTCAGCACCTTTCAGCAAGGTTCAGCACCCTTCAGCAAGATTCAGCACCCTTCAGCAAGGTTCAGCACCCTTCAGCACATTTTCAGCACCTTTCAGCACCCTTCAGCTTATTTTCAGCACCTTTCAGCACCCTTCAGCTTATTTTCAGCACCTTTCAGCACTTGTCACTATTCATATACATGAAATTGTTATAAAAAAATTTTAAAAACGAATTAATCATTCTTCAAATATATAGTTTCCTAATGCTTAATCATTTTTCAAATATATATAAATAACAATTTGAGCAATGGTAAACCAAATTTATATATAAAAATTGTACAACTTTTGCAAACATATTAGTACTTCCAATAATAGTAAAAATTACATATACTACTAATCGCTATCATCTAATGATTCATCTTCGCTAACATCACTAACTTCTAAATCACCACCTCCTGTATGCCAAATTTGTAATGCAATACTCTCGCGCACTTCGTTCATAGCAGCTTTTCGATCATCGGCGTACAAACCTGAATCAATACTTCCTTCACCCTCAGGATGATCTAACACGGGAATGTCTCGTTTTTGCATTCGAATGAAGTTATGAAGTGTGAAACATGAAACAATTATTGCTTTTTGGGAATCAATGTCAGTTTGGGGCATTCTTTTTAAGATTTTCCAAGTACTCTTCAACTGACCGAAAGCTCCTTCTACTTTCATTCTTAAAGAAGAATGTCGTTTGTTAAAATGTTCCTTCATACCTCGAGGTGGTGCGGTTCTAAATTGCGGTAGATGCCTTCGGCTTGTTCCATCACTGTATGGAGCCAAGTATCCAAGGGTGTTTGGATATCCCGAATCTACCAAATAATATTTTCCTACACAGATTGACCAATACGTAAATACATTATACATTATTAGTTGTTAGATAAGTGGGTGTAAATTAGAAATATTACCTTCCGGAGGATGAGGAAAACAGAATTCTGGGTTACCCAATGCATCTCTCCACACTGTTGTATCGGGGGAACTGCAGGAAAAGCTGGATCGCGTTTGTGAGGATAAGATAGGTGAAGATCCGATAAAATAGGTGAAAATTTGATAAAAAGGGATCACTTGAGAGCTTGGGTTTTCTTGTAATATTCAAAGGGTTCAAGGGGCTATTTGAAAAAAAAAAGGTGGCATAAAATTACATGTTTTTAAAGTAAAATTGTAGGATTAATATAAATTTTTTAAATATTGTATATGAATATAAAATTAATATTAATAATATATAAATGATAATATATATAGATGGATTATAGTTATTCTATTGGATATAATTTTATGATACACTTATGCCAAATTAAAATTATGTTCAACTACTAAAAAAAATTTATTCAACGCATTTCAAAATGTAACATTCACATTATTTTATTAATCACAACACATAATTATATATATCATACAATTTTAATTTAATTTCAACACATTCAGCACCTTTCAGCTTATTTTCAGCACGTTTCAGCACCCTTCAGCTTATTTTCAACACCTTTCAGCACCCTTCAGCTTATTTTCAGACGTTCAGCACCCTTCAGCAAGGTTCAGCACCCTTCAGCAAGGTTCAGCACCCTTCAGCAAGATTCAGCACCTTTCAGCAAGGTTCAGCACCTTTCAGCACCCTTCAGCACCTTTCAGCACTTTTCAGCACTTTTCAGCACCTTATTGGACAGGGCCATAGAACTCTTCGTGGCTGTGGTTCGACATGGCTGTGTGGCTCTTGTTCCACACTGGCTACGTGGCTGCTCTCACATCCATTCAATTTAAGTAAATCATTAATCTTCATCAACCCTGGCCCCACATCTAGTGATGCTGATGCATTGTTTTTTTTAACTCCGTTGTCCCAAATTATAATGCAGCAAGGGCCCCCAGGGATGTTAAAATTCCTAGATATAACATTTTACGCAATTCTCTCAAATTTCATGGGTCAAATTTCTAGTCGTACTCAATTTAAGAGTTAGTTGCATTGATGGTGTTAAGAGCAGAGGAGCATCGACAGTATAAGTGAGATCTTCACCCCACCCTAACCATTATGGTGAGGACCTCGCCCACTCGACATACGGGATCAGTAGAGTAAAATAGGTTAGGTGTAGGATTAGATTAGAGTAGACTGTAGAGTAGAGTAAGATCCTTGTATCAGATATAATACAAGTACTATATTGCTTTAATCCAGTAATTGTTTTAAAATTAAAATAATGAGATTTAATAAGGTAAGTTGTTGGGAGTACTATTTTGACGGATAAAATTCACAAGTGGGATATTTAATGGAAAACACAGGAAGGAAGGAATAATACTTTAATCCTGAATTATTGCTTGTCTGAAGAATTAAACAACCCATTGTGTTTTATAATATATATTGGAGTTGTTGGGCCACATTTAGCGTATTGCTTGTGGTCGAAAATTTATTTCTACTTAAGCGCAAGCAAATTATCTAAGAAAAAATGGAACATTTCACATCTGGTTCCATGATGATCCAGAAAGTAAATAAATACTATATATTCCTAGTACTTCTTTTATTTTAGGCGAAATATTGAAATACCCTACCAATGATTAAGGTAACTGATACTATTAATCTTATTTTACTTCTTTTTTTAAGTATTAAATTAATCATCCTATCATCTATAAAGATATTAGAATTAATAAAATTTGAATATGGATACGGTATTTTGGCTGAATCTATTATTTAGATATTTGGTTTTGTATTTCAACGCGTTTATTTTTTAGATCAAGGTGTTTACTGTTTCAATCAAAGTGTTATTTTAATGTGTTATTAGCTTTATGTTAAATATCACTGATTAACAAAAGGTGGATTATGCTTGGATGCAGATTACTTGTTAGGCAGTCCATGACTTTCGTTAGTACGATTTTGTTGGTGACGGTATATTCTGGAGTGAACAGTTTGTAAATGATAATTAGGCTAATTAGCATTTTGACAAAAGATGTTGCGGTTGTAATAAGATTTTTCAAAATAAAATAATTAATAAAAATTTAACACCACTCGTCCGAATATTAATTACATATATGAACGAAATTCATAACTACTTAATGGAAAATTTGTATCTCAAATATATATATGATAGTATAACTAAATTAAGCAGAATACCATTGAAATATATTTTATCTCAAATGATATATCTTTATCCCGAAATGCGTGAAAATCAAATTTTCACAATTTTAATATTTACATAGTAAATAAAAATTTACATGTGAAGAAAATCTATTTAATAATTATGTCCTTTCATGACCATCACGGTGTTGCCTTCATCTTGAGCTTAGACAGTGGCTCTAATCAAAGAAAGAAAAGATCACAATAATTGTCAGATTTTAACTTCATATTATGAATTCACACACATATACATAAATGAATTATCATTCATATATGTTGAAAAAAATGCCAACATCAATTATGCAAGTAAGATACATCTTACACAAATTACTTGTCAAGAATTTTGATTGTTTAAAATATTATATATTAAAAATTCTGTAAAAGTAATAACTTCACCGTCGGAATATTTAAAATCCTAATGCATGAATAAGTTCAAAGTAGTTAAAAAACTAAATAGTGATCATAAGCATACTTATTTTAATATTTTCCCATTTGAATATGAAATTGCTAGCTAGTTGGGTCCCAATCTACGATGATCATTTTGGGCTTAAAATCAAGTCATTCCACCATTTCATTTAACAAATTAAACTTCCACACAAGTAAATAATTATTGTATTTTAAAATTACCTTCCCGCTCAAAAAATTCGACCCAAATTCTAAGACATTGAAAGTCATATGTGACCGTTACCAATAATTTGTAGAATTCACAATATGTTGGAGCCTCGGAGGGGAAAAAAGAACTACTATTGACATTGAATTTAATTATATGACCCTGTTTTTCGCTTGTTTTTTTGTTGAACTGTTTAAAAAAAAACATTCCATCAAATTAGATTAATTGAGCTCGATTACAAATATGTACACATATGTATAAGAGAACTTGATCAAAGTGGTACAATCTTCATCTTCGCGTTATGTGTATATTCCCCACTAGATTTATTTATTTTTAAAAAAATTATAACTTACCATTACCAATAATTCTTGAGAAATATGGATGCCAAAGGTCGACAATTATTATTCCTCTCTTGAATGCACATTTTAAGTAACAGCAGTACAATGCACATTATTATTATTATGATGATGATGATAATAATTAATTAACATCTCTACTAGAAGATGCAATTATTTGCAAGCATCACAACAAATGACGAGATATGAAGAAGAAGAGAAAAACCTTACTAATCAACAAAACCTTCTTAATAATAATTAAAAAAACATAAAAATCCAAAGAAAATAATCATTTGAAGATGTGATCGATCACTAACCTCAGGAAGATGATATGAAGAGATTAATAGGCACATTTAAAAACCTTAAAGACACTTCCATCCCAAAACCCTATTCTGCTGCAGCCTGCAGATAAAATAATAAGACTAGCTAACTACCGGAGTTCGGCCGGCCGACGGCGATTATATATATGAATCCCTTGGAGTACGTTATAGAAGGTACGAGAAATTCGTTAGTCCCATAAACCCATGTCGGAATCCAAATCAATCTCACCTGGATCCGTGAATCCAGACAGAGGAAGCCTCATCCCGTCGCCCATATCGGCCGGCATCCCGAAATCAATCTCCTCGTGATCTTCGTCCTCCAGATACAGATAGTTTCCCTGATAATCCCTCCCGAATGGCGTCGATGCATTTCCCTCTGTCGACCTGCTCTCGTAGGCATCATTTGCAGAAGATTCCGGCGGCCGGAATGCCTCGGCGGCAGCCGCTGCCGCCGCCTGAATGACCTTAGGGTCCGTCGAGTCCGGGATGAGCAGAGTGGTGAAGGAGTCGGCGAAGTTGACACAAGCAGACGGCCCCCTGAGGGCGATGACCGCCACGTCATAGGCCCTGGCGGCCATTTCCGCCGTCGGAAACGTGCCGAGCCATATTCTCATCTGCCTGGTGGGTTCCCGGACCTCGCAGACCCAGCGGTCGGGGTTCTTCCGGCGGACGCCTCTGTAAACCGGGTGCCTGGTCTCCGTGAACTTCTTCCTCCCGGAGCTCTTCTTGGGAGTGTCGGAAGCCAGCCGGACTTCGGGATCGCCGGACGGGGGGTTCGAGGGCGATTCAGGTGAGTTGATGGTGAGCGAGGAAAAGTCCATAGCTCCCCAAGAACAGGCAAGATAGCTTGTTTATAAAGGTTTGGGGCGTTGAAATTTAAGAATTTTCTAAAAAGTTTTCGTGTCTAACTATTAATGGAAATATGATCCTTGGAAAAAGAGGAAGACTAAATGAGGAAAGAAAATATCTATGGAGTTGGTTGCTGGTTTTTCTCAGTTTTTCCCGTTGTTTATATATAGGCAAAATTAATACTACTAGGTGCCAGGTGGAGTGAGTGAGTGAGTGTGGGCATGTTAAAGCAGCCCGGGCTGGGCTAAAAGTGCTGCCCGACGGATGTTTTAGGGCCGTGCATGGGTTGATGCGGACTCCCATGAAATCTGGGCCAAATGTTTGCCAGATCCACGCGTAGGTTTTATTTCCGGTCACCCACTTGGGCTCAGTGGGCCCATCACTCGAGAGGCTCCACGTCGGCTCATTAAACTACTACTCCTTTTACTCGACAGCTCACTCCGTTTAATTTTCACATCATCATCAGCATTCAGCACTCAGCAGTACAGCAAAAGAACATGTTCGTCTCCACAACTCAACTCAGTGTCGTTTTTGTGTGTGTAGTCTTTTTCTCTAAATTGTTTTTTAATTTCAAAATTTGTATTAATATTCGAATTGTGAGGATTTTTATTGACTATTGATGATTTGCGTGAGCAGAAGTGTTAATAAAATTTCTGACGAGAAGCAGAAGATACTAACCCAACGGCCAACAGCTCCCAAATAAGACAATAGCTAGGATGAACTCTTCCGACCGTAATTAGGCTCTGTTTACTAGAGCTTATTTCTTGATGTACTGAACTGAACTGAATTAAACTGAACTGAATTGAACTGAACTGAACTGAACTGAAGTGAAAATTGATGTATTGAAAAATGGAATCAGCATGACTGAATTAACCTGAATTTCATCAAATTGCATTTTCACTGAACTGAACTGAATTGAACTGAACTGAACTGATCTACAGATAAGCTCTGGTAAACAAGGCCTTAGTGGGTTAAATTAGACATAATTTTTTTGAGGTAAAATTGTACATTTTTTTAATCGTTATTTGATATATACACTTTTTAACTAAATTGAAATAAATTATATTGAAATGATCTACAAATATGTTCAAGAGAACAAAGTATATTAATTAGAATTCTAAATATTTTAAAGGAAGAGTAGTATAAATGACTTTTATTAATTAAATGAAGAGTAGAAATGTCATAACGTCCTTAACAATAAATACATAAATTTCACGCGCTTTATAATAATTTACATTTGTCCCACTCCCTTAATAGAAAAATTTTCTTTCATTTTTAGCTATGAAGGATTTAATATGGTGGGCATTTTGAAATATTTTATGAACGCTCAAATTCTTGTTTAATCTTAGTTATAACCTTATAAGAGGCTCTGTTGATGGCGTATGAATTGAGAGTCGAGGACGTGTCGGTCATTAGAGATACCCTTGAACTCATACAAGTGGTTCGTGAAGAAGGTGATCGTGCTATTAATGTTTCGAGTTCTTAATAATAAACATACCATATAAATTAGAAGAATGCGGTTTTAATAGATCAATATTGACACAAAGATAGTAATTATTCAATAATTAGTTATGCGAAAATGACCTTTGAAAAAACCATTATATGGATTAGTCCTTTGTTCATGCTATTGTGACTCAAAAAAAAAAAAACTCAAAAAAATATTAAAATATTTAATATGACTTTTAAGTTAGGGTTTCAAAGGCAAGTTGCCCTCTGACATGAACAATTTACTCATTTGCAAGCTAATTTTTGCATGTGCCTAATTTGACTTCCAGAAGGCAAGGTTCAGCATCAATGCATCAGTCAATTTATAATTATCGATCCATTTTTTGAATTTTCTTATATTCAACCACTAAAGTGGGAGGATATTTATTAGGTTCATCAAACCTTACTATTGATCTCCTTAAAGAGATGCAAATTGACAGATTATAGAATAAGTTAAAAATCTAAATTGTATCTAGAGAGCGAATATACGCTATTTCTACATCTAAAAAGTGTGATGGAATAAGAAAGTCTTGGGTGAAACATGTCCTTGTGGAGACCAAGAGCAGGGGAATGAGCATTTACTGTTTCTGCTTGATCTTTTAGTCAGTTTGTTTGATCTTTCAATCAATGTCCTTGAGTATTTTTGTTTTGCCTTGATTTTTCAGTTAATTTGATCTTTCGGTCAATTTTCTTGATCATTTCTTTGGTCAATTTCACCAACGACAAATTCAATCAAGGAAATCGGCGGGTTTAAAGCTCACCGACGACAAATTCAATCAATTGCAGTCTCATATAGTCTTTGGTCTCATTTGAGACAGAATTTGCCTAAAGTCTAATGCCCGAGGGCATCTATCTAGCTATCATGTAAAGTAACAATAACTTGCACCAGCAGGAAACCAGTCAGCCAAGTCTACCGGTTTAGATCCTATCACAGAATCACCAAGAGTAAGTTGACTAAATTACTCTAATTTGAATTTCTCCTATACTGCTCAGAATAGAGACTCGAAGCCGAGGGGATTTTCCATCTGTCCGGTTAGGCCAGTTTCAGGGGAAAACAACAATTAGGCAAAGACTACTCAATAAACGAGTCCAACGAATTATACAAAAAGACCCATTTAAAACACAATTTCATCTAAGAGAAGTAAATAAAAGAAAAGAGACAAAAACTCACAAAAACCCGGAAGGGGTGCAGGCAGTAACAGTCTTGGTACATGTCGAAGTGGCGCTTACACGCGCTTGCCACTAAGCGTGTTAACTGGATCGTGGTACGTGTATCGTCAGCCAGGCTTCTCAACGCGATTCGCCGGCTTGTTCACGCCACTAGCGCCGCGCGTGCAGGTTCCAGGGACCGCTTCCCGATCAGATGCAGATAGTCACTCTCCTTGTTCGTGACCTAGTATTTCCAATCTATCTCATATCTTGAATGAATCATTGAAATTCTTTGCTTTTCCCATAAGTAATGGTGGAACGAATACAATTTTTTGTAATTTTTATACAATCATTTCAGATGTTTATTAATTTTTTTATAGTTAAACTATAATTCTATCTTGCAATAGCAATGTCACTTCCGGTAATATTATGACACCATATAATCAAACTTTTATATTTCCATTAAATATATACAAATTTTCAATTGATACTTGTGTTAATGACTCTTATCCAAAGCAGTCAAAGTTTTCTCAAATGTGAAAAGTTAAACAAGATGCTTTGATCGAAACGAGGGAGTTTATAAATTATTATCTTTTAAGTAGAACAAACATTAAAGCTTTATCATTTTTAAGGGTATAATAACATGTGAGACTGGGTAATCTCAACATCACGTGTAACAGAAAAAAATGTATTGTGTTTTATATGATACTACATAATATTTTAAATTACATTAAAAAGATAATGACGGGACCAGCTAGCGTCGCTTTCTGCAGTCTACTCTGCAATCACGATGTTAAGGTAGAGCTGCGAAGCATGAATGAGTGGATGCAATCAATACCGGCCGGAGCTCTAAGTACCGGAATCTACTCTGCCGGCGGCATCCTAAGTTGTCCATTTCATGGTTTAATATATTTCCCCGGTTTCTATATACGTACGTACAAAGCTTCTGATTAAACTGCCTATTTAAGTTGCATGAGATAGAATATTGTGGGATTAATTATGATAATTCAACTTGATATAAAATATGATACTGATGCCAAAAACAAATTAACAGATCCCTGATTACAAACCAATATTTGAAGTCAGCACACAGCACAGAGAGTCCTGGTATTCTTTTGACACTGCCAATTTGCTGCTCATGTCGGTTGCATTTTCACGTCGGTGGACACATTAACTATTTCTTCACGTCGGCCTTTCACGTCGGTGGACATTCGGTAACCATTTTCCCAAACCGTCGCCCGGCCGCCCGGCCCATGCAGCATCATACGTGATACTTCATTATGGGGCTTGGAATTATTTGCAGTGATCAGTTGGAGGCAGGGGCGGAACATGGGGTGGCCCAGGGTGGCCTGGCCACCCCAAAAAAAATTAAAAATTGCATTTTATATCTTTGTAAATTGTTTAAAAAAAATATTATATTTTATACCCTTGTAATTTTTAATATATTAAAATATAGTGCTATCATTTTACTTTTATTCTATTATGGCCCCCCTCGACTTTAATTTCTGAGTCCGCCCCTGGTTGGAGGTTAACGTATTAATTTAATCGACCCGGGGGGGTTTTTTTTTTTTTTATAAAAATAAATTGGGTAATAATCCAAATGGACTCCCAATAAAATCTCACTTTCCCTTTACCCCGGCAGGAATCGAACAGAGGGCCTCAATCAAGCATGTCTAATTATATATAGACTATAGTATGGTACATGCTTATTAATATGTTTATGGTTAAACATAATTTTTTAAAAGTTAACTAGCTAAAAGATGTTGGACATAAGGAGTACAAGATGATCAACACTACTATATAGATAATATGTCCAATTGTTGGTGGTGGACCATGAAATTGAAATTGAAATTGGGAGGGACCATAATAGAGTATAAAAAAAATTTATAGGTACAAAATATAATTACTAAAAAACTTAAGGGCAATGCATCTGCTGTAAGAATTTTTACTAAAAATTTAGTTAAAATTTTTCGTAAAATTTTATTAATACATATAAGTAGGTAAAATTATATTAGGATACTAATTATTATAAAATAATAGCTTTTAATAATTTATTGTTATATAAAATTAATATAAATACGATTTCGGAGTTTAAATATAATAAGGGTCGGAGAACATGGCCTAAACTTCTTGTAAATGAAATAATGAGAAGAATAAAATCAAATATTAGAACTCATTAAAAGTTTGTCTATTATCCAACCTTATCCTTAAAAGCATATATCCTAGATTTTTTAGATTAATGATGTGACATACCCTTATTACATACTGTATTTTTAACTTTCTTGGAGTAAGATAAGAAAACCCGTACCATGAATCCATAATAGATGCTCAGTGGGCGAGGGTACTCGGTATTATAACATACTACCAATTAGATTATAACTTAATTACATTCAAAATTTTTACCTCTGGTTTAGTTTTATGAAAACTCTAATATTCATCATAGTTTTTGTTTGATGTATGACTATAAATTTGAACTACTAAATGAATAATAATATCGTTATATGATATAATTTTGGATTGGCAAATTGTCACCAAAAATTATATGAGACTGCTATTGATTGAATTTGTCGTTGGTGAGGTTTAAACCCGCCGATTTCCTTGATTGAATTTGTCGTTGGTGAAATTGACCATGGAAATGATCAAGAAAACTGACCGAAAGATCAAGCAAATTGAATGAAAGATCAAATTAACTGAAAAATCAAGGCAAAACAAAAATACTCAAGGGCATTGATTGAAAGATCAAACAAACTGACTAAAAGATCAAGCAGAAACAGTAAATGCTCATTCTCCTGCTCTTGGTCTCCACAAGGACATGTCTCACCCAAGACTTTCTTTTTTGGATTTTAAAAAAAAATTGTTTTGTAAATACAAAAATTTTAGATTTAGTTAATATATTGATATTCAAATTTGCCTTCAAATACTGTTTTGGTCAAATAGTAACATTATAACAAACTAGAGAGAATGATTATAATTTATACTAGATAGTAAATAATGGATATCAATTACTGGCTATACCATTTTGTGATTTACCATTGCATTATTTGGATTTCAAAACTTGGTTCTAATATATATTCAACTTAATTATTCTATAATGAAATTTACCTTGCACATAGTCTGAGTGAAATAAAATGCGGTATAGAAGGTGATCATAAGTCGAGAGAAACCGTATCTTAAAATGTGTTTGGTGAAGTTGTGTTTAAGCAAATCCAACTAACAAGTATCTTGAAATCAGTGAGAATATCTTCTGCGTTTAGCTCAAAAAATAACTATTGCTATTTAACAATAGCATGCATTGTGTTGTGATAGTGTACACACACCAACTTATAAGCGGAGTCAAACACAGCAAAAAAAGCCACACTAGCATTACTGGTATGAACCACTACAAAGACCACTCCACCTGTTTTTTTGCTCAAAACATTGATGAGACACCAAGAACAGGAACAAAACCTGCTAAAAAAATACTCATATCCAAGGAAAGATGCGACTAACCTTTGCAAGCATGAAGAGATTAAAAAGGCACACTTTAAAACCTTAAAAATAGTTCCCAAGCCCTATCCCGGTTCAGATACGGGGACTCGATCTAGTTAGCCGGAATATAACTTTTGGAGCTCAGCCGGCCGGTATCGATCTTCACCCCACTGACGGCGGTTATTATCTACACAACCCGCCTCAGATCGAATCGTTTTGGTTTACGATATTCTGAACTGATCGAGCAATAGGGATGAAAATCACGTGGACATATATAAACAGTTCCTGAAATTCAATAGTTCCATAAATCAATGTCGGAATCGAACTCAATCTCATCCGGCGCTGCGAATCCAGGCAGAGGAAGCATCATATCGTCGGCCATATCTGCCAGCAGCGGACCCGGCATCCCGAAATCCATCTCCTGATCTTCCTCCTCCATGTAGAAATAGTTTCCCTGATAATCCGACGCGAATGACGACGATCCATTTTCCTCTGTATAGCTGCTCGTGCCAGCACCATTTGCACAAGCACCGTGATCTGCAGATTCCGGTGGCCTGAAAACCTCGGCGGCGGCGGCGGCCGCCCTCTGTATGACCTTAGGATCTGTTGAGTTCGGAATGAGCAGCGTGGAAAAGGAGTCGGCGAAATTCACACAGGCAGATGCTCCCCTGAGGGCGATTGCCGCCACGTCGTAAGCCCTGGCGGCCATTTCCGCTGTCGGAAAAGTACCCAGCCATATCCTAGTTTGCCTGGTCGGCTCCCGGAGCTCGCAAACCCACCTGTCGGGGTTCTTCCTCCGGACACCCCTGAACACCGGATGCCTCGTCTCGGCGAACTTCTTCCGACCGGACTGTTTTTTCGGATGGTCGGAAGCCAGCCGTACTTCTTGATCGCCGGACGTTGGGTTTGATGATGGCGAGGAGACGAAGAGGGAAGAGAAGTTCATGTATATGCCTGTTTATAAAGGTTTGGGTAATCTTTTTCATATAATCTTAAAAAACTGGTAAGTACTATAAATGGGAAAATGGAGCTTGAAAAAGGATGAAGACCATAAGTAGAAAGAAATATCTGAGGATGCTTTGTTGAAAAAGGATGAAGACCATAAGTAGAAAGAAATATCTGAGGATGCATTGTTTCAGTTGTTTCCCCAAGACTAAATAGTTCATTTGGCCTTTCGAATTATTGATTTTTGGCCCCAACTTTAAAAAGTACAGCTTTCTAGCTCTAACATTTAAAGTATAACGATTTTTGGCCTTTTTATACGAAACTGTTAAGTCATTTTTGTTTTTTCCTCAAGTGTGCTGATTTTTCAGTGTTTGGATAAGACTATTTTTACCATTACCACGTGGTGTAGGCTAAAGTATGACTAAAAAATTTCGTCTAAAAGGCCAAAAATCCAAATATTTTGAATGTTATGGCTAGAAAACTGTAATTTTCAAAGTTGATGCCAAAAATCCATAATTCAAGGGCCAAATACTTTAAGTAGAGGAATCATTATTGGGCGACTAGTCGCGGTCATGGGCGCGATAAAGCAAAGCCAGGCTGGGCTAAAATCATACCCCAAGATGTTCAGGGCCTTGTATTGGTCCTTGTGAAATCTGGGCCAAATCCATCGCCTGATCCACGCGTTCCGGTCACCCACTTGCATTCCGTGGCCCCTTTTCCTTCTATCCTATAAATTTGTGGCCCCCTTCCCCCTCTATCCTATTAATTCGATAATTGTATACTGATTGTAAAATATTATCAATCTCACTTAATAATCATATTTTACATATCTAAGCATCTTGTAATATGCGGTTGAATTGAGACAAATTTAACTGCTAATATCTTTTGAAAAAAATATATTTTAAAACACAGATTATTATGAATCCAATAATATATTAAATGAAACATATCAACTTGTAAGTATTTCAGGTCAAAGTAAAAACAAGACACTTTAGTTGGGAATGATAGAGTATATAAAAGATTAATCTTGAAAGTTAGAAAATCAGAGGAATATTATACTGAATGATTATACTTAATTTGTACACGATCAAATTTGAAATTAAGAATATAAATTATGAGACATTCTCATATTTGTTGGCTCGGGATCATTATAAACCACTATCTTTACCATGAGTGATTAAGTAGTTGAATAAGGGAAGTTAAATGATGAGTTTAAAAGTTAAGTATGTATTTACATAAGTGTTGTAATTGATGTAGGTTATTTTCATAATTATGAGTTGATGTTATTTTGTTCTTGTTGACTTGTTGTTTTGTCTTATTCTAAAGACATTTGTGGTTAAGTAGTATATTGTGTAACCTTTAATTGAGCTCATATATACAAGTTTGTGCATGAATAAATGTCAAACTCTTGTTGAGTTAAACATGTTTTAAAGAATAATTGAGGAATAGAAGGAGCGGAGAGAAGCAATCATCAGCAAGACAGCTAGGGTGTCATTTTTGTCGAGAATGAACTGATGAGCGTCATTTTTGTGTTTGAATTGAAAGAAAGTCATTTTTGTCGCTCTTTCGCTTAATCCCCAAACTTCCACTATAGTTCTAAAATGCGAGATGGGAAGTTTATTTATTAAAATTCAATTTTTAGAGAAAATAAGGATTCGTATTGTGGAGTGAGATTTACATATTCGTTTCAAATCAAATGTAGATTAAATCCGATTTTTATTAGAACGAACATGAATATAGTGCAAATACGAATGATTCGAGGTTTCGGAAGAAGCATATGATGTAATAAATTACCCCATTATTTTAAAAATTAAAGAGTAATTATTATTTTTGGTTACCCCATTGTAAATATCTTTTTACCATATTGTATGAAGTAAATTCCCATTTACTTTTTCTAAATCCTCCGTATCCCAAATTCCAAATTTATCTCGTTCTCTCGTCGCCGTCCTCCATCAATTAAAACCCCAAATCTCAAAGCCCAATTCCAATATTCTTTTAATCTTCTTGAACGAGATTTATTTATGAAAGTGAGTGATGAAGAGGTTGTTCCGTATTTCCAACCTATGAAACCTCCTCGACAACAAGTGTCGAAATAATTCATTTTTTAAAAAAAATCATTTTGTACTGTTTTTCGATAATGGTTACCCCATTATAAAATTTCTGCATTCGCCTATGCATGTAACGGATTAAAGGAGGTTTTGATTGGGAGGAGATTTTTAATTTAGGCGGCCTTATTTATTAGGGTCCTCTTTTAAAAGTCGAACGGCCCAAATAAAACAGTAGTATCAAGTTTTACAGTTTGAAATGGTGAAATGCAAATAGTTTTCAAACCCATGTAACAGGCGAGCATAATACAAAGAGAATATTTGATATAAATCAATATTCTAGTTTCAAAGAGGTTTAGGGAAGAGACAAGGCAAAACTCTGCTTTACCTGCGAGTGGATAATTCTCAGAAAACAGTTTAGTGAATCAACATGTTGAAACGTAACTTTGCCTTCCTGATGGTGATTTAGTTACATCAGATTCAATCTACTTTATTGAGATTAAGGAAAGAAAATAAAGATTAACTATATCTTTATTTTCTTTCCTTAATCTCAATATACTTCATGGATTCTCAAAGCTTGGCTTGGTTTGATAATGGTGATGCTGGGGAATCTAATCAGCCTCCTCCCTCATCTTACTGACATTCCTTGCTGACTTCAAAGTTCAAACTATCAAACCACAATATGTCGTTTTGTAACTCTCCAGCTTCGTTGCTTCTCCTACTTGTTGCTCGAGCATTGCCACGAATCCACAGTTAGCAGCACTGCTTCCGCTTTGTTCTACCGTACCTAAAAATGTTATTTGATTCCGCTACTAGCTATAGTAATATTTAAGTATGATACTTTAGAAATTTCGAATCGGGAGTAATTGTAGTAGGAAAATAAAAAGTGACGGAGCATCGTACCTAACGATCATGAACCATGGTAGGTCCACGGTCCAACCCTGTTGATAAAGAATTTGTTCACGGTGGAAGTGCTAGGGTTCGCTCAGAGTAATTCCATTAACTCTGCTTTGTATTTTAGGTATGCGACGTCGTCCAACGTTAGTTTCCTTGGCTGTTAAACGATGAAAGCTGCGTCTGAACCACTGGGTAACCGCTTTATGTGCCGCGCCTAGGAAAGTAGTACGTGGAATTTGTTACCCTTAAGCTATCAATGTCATCATTATCAACATCCATTGTTTTTTTGCCTTCAATCACCAATATTTAGCATCTTTTTATTGACCATTTGTGGCTACTTCCAAATGATACAACTATTGATAGTTGAACTTAAATAAGACCCTCATGTGTACTGGCGATTATTTTCTTGCTGAACTAAACTAAAATAATTTTAAATATATATAACTGAACTGAACTTTAATTATTTTGAAATTTATCATATATCATTGTAATTTGTAGTTAAAAAAAATCAGAAATAAATGTATTGAATATAAGAAGCATAAAGACTATCTTTAACTAAATTTCAACAACTACATTTTTAATTAAATTGAATTAATGTGTAAAAAAAATTAGGAAGAGCTAGAGGTCTAAATGAATGTAAAGATTCCAGTTAAAAGCTAATTTCTTTAAGGATATAAAGGTACATATTTATATTTTTAGGAGGAGTACCACAGCCGCCCGTGGTCATCACCGCTGGCGTCGAGACGTCGCTGCTTTCGGTGATTCGCCGTGGAAACCGGCGCTGGGAGAAGGACGCACAGGATCAGGACTGCAGATCTGGGTTGCTGGGTCAACGAGGTCCGGTTCTTATTTTGGTTCTCGGTTCGACCGGTTTGCTCACATGGACAACACTTTGGGTCTGGCCTAACTAGGAGGGATGTTGAATTTATTTCTGTTTTTTGTTTTTAATGATTTGGGTTTTTATTTTCAACAGAGATTAATTGTGGTGTTTTTGCTAGATAATTATACGAATGCTATTTGCCTAGTTGACTTTCCGACAGATCCTTTTTAGTTCGGTAAACTTTCTTATGACTTCTAATCTGGTTATTGAACGGTAGGAGAAATCCGAGTCAAGAGTAGTCTTTACTCACTTATTGGCGACTCCGTTTCACTAGATTAGTAGACCGTGTGGGCTGATTTTTCTGTCTGTTGCGTGTTAGATAGCTTTCTACGTGCTTAATACTGTCATGTAGCTCTTCATAAATTCTCTTTTACCGTGAGATGGCCGAGGTTTCTGACCGGGGTTTCTTTTACCGTAACACTTACCGGAAGGTGACGATAATATCTTTGTGTAGTCTGATTTTCTGAATACTACTAGGGCATCCAACTGGTGAGACCAGTACTGGTCGGATTGTTGGTAGTATTGATCCATTGTATCTCTTTTTTAGTTTCTAGTTGTAGTTTAGTGTAGTTTCTAAATATGCTGTTACCGGTATTGGACACAGAGAAGTATTAGAATGGATAAATTGTTAGGACACTTCTCTGGAGTCTTATCAAATTGCCTCCACTTGTGGAGAACAACCTTCGGGCAACTTGTAGCCACTCATGCCTTTTTGGTCTTATGTGTATTATGTTCTGTTTCTATTTCGGTTGAGGAGCCATGAATAATCCTCCCATATACTATGGTTTGCTCAAAAAAATAATATATATATATATATATATATATATATATATATATATATATATATATATATATGCAAACACATGTATAAAGCAGTCCCACCATGATTCACATTCATATTATTTGCTAATAATAATATGGCCATTTAAATTTAAACTAGTGGATTCCCGGTTCATTTAAACACTTTTAATAATTTTCAATTATAAAATATTTTATTTATTGTATAATTAAAGTAAGAGAGAATTTTATTTTATAATATAAATGAGTTTTTTTAGCCAAGCAATAAAATAGAGTTTAATCTAAACAACTTTGACAGATAAATTATAATCTAACCTACTTACCTACACTCTTTCTTTTATGGATATTACTGACTAACTTGCATCCTTATCTTTTCAAAAAGCATAAAAAGTTGTATTAGAGAATATTTTGTGTATATCTTTTTCCCTTTTAGATTGTATAGATAGAATCTTTTTCCTTGGTGAATACTCTTTGTAACTCTATATATTAAATCCCTCGTGGTGAATAATAGACACACAATTTACCACAATCTTTTCCGTATTCTTACATGGTATCAAGAGCAGTTCTTTCCTGAGAAATTTTTCTTGAGAAATTTTTTTACCTACCGAAAAAAAAAAAAAAAAATCAACTTCAGCTTCAACCTCCCTGTACGCCGGTCGGTTTGCCTTCTACGTACAGCAGCCGCCATTCCTGCAAACTTCATTATTCAGCCTTTTTTTTTCTGCAAATCTTCAGTTCAACCTCCCTGAACTGTAAATTTTCCCTCTTCAACAGCTTTTATTTTTCTGCAAATTTTCTCGCCACCATCATCAATCATGTCACAGTCCAATGTCCTCCCTGCCGCCGCCGGCCTAGAACTTCATGCCGCCCTTCGGGCTGAGGAGGAGCATTAGGACGAAGCACGTCACCTCGAGGAATCCCGTCTCGCCGAGCAGCTGCAAAGTCGTGCCCTTGTCTTCTTCCGTCAATTTCAGCACTTGTTAGGTGCACTTACACTTCTGCCATCCTCTCCGCATCGTTTCCACCTTCCAGAAACAATGGATCATGTGATTCAGGAGGAGATCACTGGAGCTAAACCAGCCGGTGCTACTGCCATTGACGCCGCGGCAAACTGCTACCTGCCGCAGGGAACTCCGTTAGTTGCTTCGGCTACCACTGCTCCACTCGCGTTGCCGCCACCGCCTGGCTTTGCTGCCGCCACTGGCCATCCTCCACTTGATCGGTCCTCTATTGGTCACCTTCTTTCCGATGATCAATGGGGTGTCGTTCAACGCTTGTTGAGTAATTTGCACAATTCTTCTGGCAATATGCCAGGAAAACTTCATCTACCTTGGATCCTTGATTCCGGCGCCTCTTATCATATGACTGGAGCCAAGGATGCCCTCACAAACCTTACTCCTATGCATTCTTCGGTTAATGTGTATCTACCTGATGGATCGATTTCTTCCGCTTTTTACTCTGGCTCCTTGCGTTTTGGAGATATTGTGCTTCATAATGTTTTACATATTCCTAAATTGCGTTGCAACTTGTTATCTTGCTCTAGATTGCTTGCCTCGCTAAATTGTCTAGCTTTGCTTACTGAAAACTATTGCATTTTACAGAAAATCAGCACGAGGACAGTGATTGGCGTGGGTGAACAGTATGGTGGGGTTTATTGGCTTCGGACACTGAATGAGGATTTTCATCCTACCGGAGTCGTCTCTGCCGTTCAGTCTTCTTCATCTGCATTATGGCATCAACGGTTTGGTCATCCGTCCTCTACGGTGTTGTCTTCCATTCCTTCTTTGCAATTTCGTAATAATACTTCTGTTCCCTGCTCCATTTGTCATCGAGCGAAGCAGGCTAGGCATCATTTCCCTGTAAGCTTGTCTCAAGCATTTGATTTTTTTGATTTAGTTCATTGTGATGTTTGGGGGCCTTACAAAACCTCCTCATCAAATGGATCTTATTATTTTTTAACTATTGTCGATGATTACTCTAGACATGTCTGGGCTCAGTTATTAGTTCATAAGTCAGATGTAGCTTCTATCCATCTCTATTATATTTTATTCATGACCTTAGTTAAAATTTTTCCAAAATACTAATGGCCACTTTGTAACTTTACTACTTTCTGCATACTAGTTTCGAATAAATCCATTCATGGTACCGGGAAACGGCAAAAACCGCTTAAAATGAGTGAAATTGACATCCGAACTATATGTCAACCAGATTAATAATGTTTGTCCTATAAAAGTTTGAGAGATTTAATAAAAAAATGTAATACCACCTTCAGGGATATTATCTTGCAACCGCGAAAATCACATTACACTACTGCAAACATACCCCTTTTGAGGCGGGTATTTTGGCCTCTTGCGGCGGTTTTCGGGCGCCGTCAGCAGGGGGGCCGCAAATGCCTCGCCAAATTACGGCGGTTTAAAAATGAAGTTCCTGTACATGAACTACTAAAAGCTGCTCCAAAAATAATCTGGGTTTGTCGATTCAATTCGGAAAACCCAGACCACTTCCGGCGTGTTCATCATGCTCTTCAATATTCGTTCATCGCGTTCATCTTGTTCTTCAGTGTGCTCCAACAAGAACATCATTAATACCTACAAATGAAAACCCATTCAATCTCAAGAACAAATCAACTCATCAACACAACAATCTCAAAAACATATCAACATCCATTCAAAACTCATTCAAACTCAAGAACAAATCAACTCATCAACAAAACAATCTCATGAACAAATTAACACCCATCATCAACTACAATCTCAAGAACAAATCAACACTCATTCATCAACTACACAATCTCAAAAACAAATCAACACTCATTCATCAACTACACAATCTCAAGAATAAATCAACACCAATCGAAAAAACAAAGGCAAATTAAATCTGAAAAACCAATAAAAATTACCAATTTTTCTTGAGAAATTCCAATCTGCCCAAGAGGAGATCGAACCCACAATTGGGAGATATAGGAAATGTAATTTGTTGAAGATTTGGGTACAAAGATTTGAGATTTTGGTGGAGAAAAGAAGAACGAGGGGTTCAGATTGGGGGATCGAGAGATGACTGAAATAATTAAGGAAAAATGAGATTTCAGATCTCAATTCGTAGGAGATAACGTTGGGGATAAGGTTGGGACACGCGATTTTTTATAGTTCCGGTATCGGAACTATATTCGTCCCAACCAAAAGAACCTATTTCACATGTTCCAATAGTGGAACTGTGAATTTTTACGGTTGCAATCGCCGTGAATCAACCGTCGTCGATTGAAAATCCTATTTTTAATTCACCTTGAATTACCAAACACAATTTTGATTTATTGTAAATCACACAAGTTATGTTCCTGTACAGGATCAATAATATTTTACGGCGGTTTTGTACAAACCACCGTAAATAGGGCGCCGTAATTTAAAAACCGCCGTGAATTTGGTTTACTTTTACGGCGGTTATCAAAAAACCGTCGTAATTTGATGACAAAACGCCGTTCAACTCGACATGAAGTAGTTCCTGTACAGGAACTCAACGAAATTACGGCGGTTTCAAGGAAACCGCTGCAAATTGGCACCGTAACTGCCCCTTTTTGCAGTAGTGTTAGTTTGGAAAAGAGGAGTGTCTCACTCATCAATAATTGTGCAAATTAGGATATGCTAAAACTGCAACATTACTTGATCTAAAACATGATCTACGTTCTTCAAACTGCAAGCATCTTGAATCCATAGATCATAAGCGGAAACGCGACTCGTAGATCGAGAACAATGAACACATACAATATCACAATGATCAAATCGAAGAACAATTCTAATGTTTCAATAAATTCACACTTATTCAATAACGTAAATAATTAATAACAACAAAACAATTGTTTCTCTATCTCCCCATGTTAGGAAGAAGGGGAAAGTATGGAAGAGAGGAGAGCCTAATTCTTTTTAGCATACTAATTCATCGTTTACAAATTCTCAATTGGTTTCAAAAGTTATATATGTAAGAGATCAGACTTGAAAGTGAGAAAATCAACTCAGAATATGTAATGATCAGACATGAAAGTGAGAAGATCAACAACAATACACTGAATGATCATGATTAATATGTAACAGATCATATCTTAAAAGTACGAAGATAATAATACATTGAATGATCAAGATTAATATGTAACTAATCACAATTTTAAAGTGCGGAGATGAAAATAATACACTGAATTATCATGCTTAATATGGATTTAATATGTTTATAAATATTATCAAGCTTCCTTTATGGAATTCTGTCGGAGTTTGTCGATTTAAAGTATTTTAGCGCAACTTGTAGCTATGAAAATGTAGCTAGCATCAAACTTCCTTTATGGAATTCAGCCGGACTTTGTCAATACAAAGTATTTTAGCGCATCTTGTAGCTATGAAAATGTAGCTAGCATCAAGCTTCCTTTATGGAATTCTTCCAGAGTTTGTCGATTCAAAGTATTTTAGCGCAGCTTGTAGCTAGCACTCCAAAGGGCGTATGGCTGAAGATATCAAGCTTCCTTTACGGAATATATTTGTTTGATTCCGGGAAGATGACCAAAGCTCGATTCAAACCATAAGCTACCGGCTTGCATCCATCTAGTTCAACCCGGTTTAGTTGAAAGTGCGGCTGGTCGTGACCATTTTTATATTTCATTTTCTCTAGTTTAGACTAGTTTTAGATATGTCGTACTGGCACGAGATAGGGTAGTTCCTATTGCCATAGTCCTAGACATTTTTCTGTATCTCACAAAAGCCTCCAGGCTCACAAAACCTTCGGGCAATCTTTGTACTTTTGTAATTTATTTGGATTGAGTAGCCGTCAATAATCCTCCCATTACTTGATGGTTGAAATTAAAAAAAAAAAAAAAAACCCCACAAGCAAACTATGGATCACAAACACTATATGATGGAATGAATGCAACACTCCATATTCAAAGCAATTAAATCAGATCCCCTTTTATAGAGATTTTGGTAGTTTTTAGGGATTTTGGTTAGGAAGATGCTCTAACAATTCTCCCAAAATGAAAGCTATATCTTGTAGCAAGAGAGGGTCATCCCTAAATTTGTAGAAAATTTTATGGATGTGTTGAACCCCTATAATAGGAAATATATAGGGGATATGTTGGACTTGCTCTATGCAAGGTGGAAAAGATACTTAGGCCGTCTTTGACACATCTTTGGGTCATAAGTAGAATATTGTCATATCCGTTTTCAAAATAAGCACTTTTAAATTAGTATAACTCAATCTGATAAGCATGACCTTAGTTCATTAACTTTAAAAAAATACTCTTCCTAGATTACATGGTACCCTAGAGGTATCATGCTCATGAGCATGATATCTCCAATGCTAATTTATACACTCTAATTTATAAATTTCGCATTCTTGTGTATGGTATTATGCATTTAAAATTTATTCGAAAGGGAATGATTCTCTTTGTTAGTGTTTGGTTGGGAAAAAAATTGAATTTTCATTCCCCAAAATTCCTTTTTCTCATTTCCCACACCCTCTTGGGTTTGATTCCCCTACATAATTCAAAACCGTTGCACCCCCTCCCAACACCCCCCTTTTTTCTTCTTTTTTCCCACTACTGTAACTCGCCGGGGAGGCACCGGACGGCGCCTTTCGCTGTTCCGGTGGTGACCTCCCACCCCAAAACCTAGATAATCCTATCCCACCCCTTTTCCTCCCTCAAACAGACTCGGACAATCAACAGCGAAGTCCCAGCTCCTGCTCCGACAAACCAGATCTGCAGCCTACACGGTCAATCCAGCCCACCCAAAGCCGAATCTATGGCTCCTCTGAGCCAGATCTGCAACACGAAGTTTGTCCGTCACGATCGAAGCAGTCCAGCTCTCAGCGACGATGCCGGCACCGCCTCCCACACGCGCCGTTTGGATAGAGCCGCGACGCGTTGGCGACGCACGGCTCTGTCCTGGTGTGTTTTCACGCTCCTCTGCGCCGCCCGTGAAGTTTCACGCGCCGAATAACCGCTTTGGATACCCGCGCGTTAGGTACACGCGCCACCGCGTTGCCGCCGTGCTGGAACTGCCGCCGATTTCCACTGTCACCAGAGAGGAGTTTATTTCTTTTTCCTTTTTTTCTTTCATTTTCTGTTTATTTTAGGGGTGGAATCGGTACAATACCATATTTTTTTCCTTAATACCATGTACTATATCAAGTATTTCGGTTCACATATTTTAAATACCAATACCAACCAAAAAGTTCGGTTGGTATTCGGTATATACCATAATTGTACCAAACAAATGATTTGAAAAATAAAATAGAAATACATGTAAAATATGAAATTTGTCTAAAAATAATAAATGAGTTAAATTTTGATCAATGTGACATGTTCAAAATAACTACTAATTTTCTTACTCATGATATTACATCAAGAAAATTATGACATTATTCAAAAATTAAATTTAATCTTAAGAACTTAACATAAAAAACAAAAATGAAATGAAAATAACTTGGAGCCTAGACAATGAAGTGGTAAAATATGTGCATCTATTTTGGGATCCCATCTATTTTTACCGTGATTATGATAGAGTGTTGTGAGGTAAAAGACGTTTACAAGTTAAATTTGTACAAAAATATCATAAGCATTGTCAAAAAAATAAAAAGAACAAAAAAGCACTCGTTTGAAAAATATTTAAGGCGACAAATATTTAAGTCTTGTCAATATTATTTATTTTTTAATTTATATTATTATTTCGGTATGGTACGGTAATACCATGATATTGAAAATTCAACACCAATATCATACCACTAAAGTCGGTATATAATTGGTACGGTATTTTTGGTATGGTATTGGTTGGTATTTTGGTTGGTACGGTATTTCGGTACATTTTGCCATCCCTAGTTTATTCAGTTGTTTTTTAGGAATTTAGAAATATGTTACTTTGTTTTTGTTGCAATTAGATGAATGCTATCTGCCAATTATGGTTTTTCTGACAGCTGTTAGTTTAAACTGTTCTTGGCTTAAGATCTAGTATAAACAATTAGGAGAAATCCGAATCATAAATAGTTTTTGAACTCACTTTTTGACGATTTTACTTTAGATCTTTAAACCGTTGGAGCTGTATAACTTCAGACGTGTTAGATGGTTTTCGTACGCATTCAACCTCTCAATTAACTTTCTTGAAATCTCTACAACCCTGAGATGACGAGTAAGTGAGGGTTTGAGTTGATAGAGTCTGAACGGCCCGGGGTGTTTATTTTACAGTGAGACTAATCGGAAAGGGAAAGACAATATCTGGGTGTAATCTAATTGTTGTATATTAGTGTAGGGAATATGATTTGGTACTAGTCTTTTTTGTGAAACTATCTGGCAGACTTGGTGAGTATCCTTGCCCATTTGTTTGTTACATCCCTCTTAACCCTTTTATTGGCGAGAGGGTAAACCCCATGGGTTTCTGATCTGGGTTGCATTGTGCCTAGATTGGTAGACTTCGATTAGATAGATTAGAATGCGAGTTAAGGTGTTACGCTTGTTAGGTAGTTTTAGACCGTATATTTTTCGATATATTCCCTTTTTGATGTAAGCCTTCGGGCATCACAACCTTCGGGCAGTACAGCCTTCGGGCATCACAGCCTTCGGGCAACTTCTTGGTTCCAGGCGAAAGTCTAGGAAATTACCTTCGGGCAACACAACCTTCGGGCAACTGTTCCCTTGCTTTGGGTGATTTCATCCATATTTTCCCTTACTTTAGGGTTATTGTTGGCTGCAGAATTGTATTTTTCTTTTTTGTTATTTACGGTATGAGGAAACCAATATAAGTTCTCCCACCAATGGTGATTTATCTTTTAAAAAAAAATTATTATTATTATAATAATATTAAGAGTAATGATAGAGACATTGTTCAAAAATAAAAGAATAATGATAGAAAGAGGGTAGAGAATGATGTGTCGATTTATGTGGCATTTCCATATCATCAAATCTAAAAATAAAATAAAATAAATCACCTCTTCCCTTCAAAATCCAATCATAATCCTTCATCATCAATTTTTTAATTTCTGCAACTCTTAAAACTCTCTCACGTTAAAATTTTATTTACTTAAGTTAATTAATGTACTCTTGAACTTATATGTACATCAATTTACTTCAATTCAGTTCATATAGCTCAGTAAAAGTTTAATTTGATAAAATTTCGGTTAATTCAGTCTTGCATATTCTATTTTTTTAATACATTAATTTTTACTTTAGTTTAGTTCATTTTAGTTTTGTTCAATTCAGCAAAAAATAAACTCAAGAGAACATGGTCTAATTAGTTCCTATAATAACACTCTATAATGGCCCCCGTTGGTGACTAGAGGTTTAAGGAGCGTTTAACTGTTTAGGATAAATATAGATAGTTGACCGGTTAATCAGCTCTTGATAGTGTTTAGTGAGGAGTTTTTCTAGGAAAAATATTAAGGACATGATACAAATGTAAATTATTATAAAAGGCGTGAAACTTGTATATTTATTTTTAAGGGCGTTATGATATATTTATTCTTTAATTTATTAAGAAAAGTCATTTATAACCCTCTCCTCCCTAAAAAAATTTAAGATTTCTAATTAATAGGTTTTGTTCTCTTGAGCTTATTTGTAAGAGAAAGTCTTGGGTGAGACTTGTCCTTGTGGAGACCAATAGCAGGGGAATGAACATTTACTGTTTCTGCTTGATCTTTTTGTCAGTTTGTTTGATCTTTCAATCAATGTCCTTGAGTATTTTTGTTTTGCCTTGATTTTTCAGTTAATTTGATATTTCGTTCAATTTGCTTGATCTTTCGGTCAATTTTCTTGATCATTTCCTTGGTCAATTTCACCAACGACAAATTCAATCAAGGAAATCGGCAGGTTTAAAACTCACCAACGACAAATTCAATCAATAGTAGTCTCATATAATTTTTGGTCTCATTTGAGACAGGTATCAAATGAGAATTTGCCTATTTGTAATCAGTTCAGTACAATTTAGTTCAATTTAATTCAATTTAGTTAAGTAAAAATAAAATTTGATGAAATTTCAGTCATGCTGATTGTTTTCATTAATTATTCTTTAACTTAGTTATACACTATCCTATGCTATACACTATTGCCCATAATTCTTTTTTTGAATCTACGGTAACATTTACTGGCACAAACAATAATGAGCCTTTAGTCTTTGTCAGGAAAAACACACAGGGTAATATACATCCAAAATTTGTTGCAGGGTTCTGCTTAAGCTCCGTTGCATGTACTGCTCTTCAATCAATGGATCTGGGTATTGTACTATTGGACACCAATGATCTCACATGCATGGGATCGATGGGAGTATTCGTTTTAACTTTCAATGTAGTAACTAATTAAACTCCTGTGTAAAAATGCTTCAATTTGGGTCATCAGTATAAATTGCACCCAAAAAAGAGTAAAAAACATGTTTCATTATAGGGAACTCTGACCTTTGCCATAGGAAGACAATTTTTTGAGAGTCGTGATTTAGAATAATGCATTAAATAGACAAAAGAAAATGATAAATTAAATTTATCTTTTGTAACCATATACTCCAATGGCACAAATGGGAGGGAAATGAATTTAATATACGTACAAGTATGAGGGTGAAAGGGTATTTCATAATCCGTAGAATCAAAAGAGTGATTCAAACTATTGGCGGAATTAGAAAAAATATTTGATATATACTAATTTGTATTTTAAAAAAATCATAATATTACACTTATTATTACCTCCACCAACCTCCATCTCCCATTCTCCCTCCGCTCTTGAATCAAACAAATATTACCTTATCAAGATATGGAGCCAAAAACATTTCTTTTACCATGCAAGATATGTGCATATATTAGAATGTACCATAAATTAGTGAATGAACATATTAGTATAAATTGTGAGGCGAGCAAATGAAGTGTCGCTCTAGAAATGCTGTGGAAGTACGCTTTCACAATATATGGCAGAGACACACAGTGGAAGTGTCACTCTAGCACTAAATATCACAGATTACAAAACAGGGGACTTTTGCCATTTCGCCGATCACAACAAAAACTGAGCACGGGCGACAAACGAAATAAAAATCACGCAAACTTGATATCAATTGATGAACTCGCATACTAATCATTTCCAAGCCTAGCTAATTTAGCTGGGAAAATGATACACTGGAGTTTGACTGCCTAACAAAACGAACCAACTACTGATCTGCAATCTGCATGTAATGATTCACTCAGTAATCCCACAAGCCCACGTCGGAATCGACTTCGAATCCACCCGGAACTACGCAATCCGGCATCGGCAGCATCATTCCGCCGGCCATATCCTGCAGCAATCCTCCCGGCATCCCGAAAGCCATCTCCTCCTCCTCCCCCATGTAAAAGTAGTTTTCCGACTCGAATCCGAGCGACGCCGTGATTCCGCTCATTCCGTTGCTGTAAACAAACGGAGATTCGTAGACGTCGGGGAAGATTTCCGTCTCAGGTTCCATGTTGCTGATCACCACGGAGGGCACGTGCCTTTCGCACCCCGGCGCCCTGAACGCCTCGGCGCCGGCCGCAGCCGCCTTCTGAATGACCTTAGGATCAGTTGTCTCCGGAATCCGCATCCTGGAAGCGGAGTCGGCGAAGTTCACGAGGGCGGACTTCCCCCTCAGGGCGATCGCCGCCACGTCGTAGGCCCTCGCGGCCATTTCCGCCGTCGGGAATGTACCGAGCCAGATTCTCATTTGCTTGGCCGGCTCCCGGAGCTCGCAGACCCACCGGCCGGAGTTCTTCCGACGGATTCCCCTGTACACCGGGTGCCTGGTCTCGGTGAACTTCTTCCTTCCCGATACTTTCTTGGGATTGTCGGAAGCCAGCCGCACTTCCTGATCGCCGGAAGGTACAACCGACGCCGACGAAGAAGAAGAAGATGACTCCGACGAGTAGAGCTCAGGTGATGAGGCCCAAATGGTGGCAAAATCCATAGTTTCAGTATATAAATGTTTGAGTCGGCAACTTGCAACTTGGGGGGGATTAATTAAAAATATGAATCTTTCCTATAAGTGGAAACGATGCTCAAAGAAAAGAAAGAAAGCTAAAGTAGAAATAACCCAGGAATTTGATGCTGCTGTTGTAAGCCTCCTTCCTTGTGTTTAAACTTGTTTATTTGTAGGCAGTTATTTAGGCGAGTGGGCGACTGTGAAAGCGCGAGTGGGTCGTACGCTGAATTGCTGAGCACGCGCGGGTGTAGTAAGTCGGCCAGGCTGGACAAACGAGATATTTTTAGGACCTTCTTCTTATGGCAATGGGTGGATGCTATTTCCCTCTTTTGTATACCAACCGATATTTTCAATTTGTCAAATTTTAATTTTACAACAATACTACAATTTTCTTCAATATAATAATACTATTATTTGCCCATAACTTTTGTAAAGTACTCCCATTTCAATTCCTATATATTTATATTAAAATTGCCCTAAACAAGATATTAATATTCCGTATTAAATACGATATTAATTTTGAGGCCTCGCATGATGGAAAATAAATAAAAATAAAAATAAATGAATTCCGCACTACAAGTTCCTTTAGTCACACGGGGATGATTGCAAAAATACAACTAGTTTGAAACTTATGGAGAGCAGTTGCTATGGTCCTCAACATTAGTGGCCTAGAGTTTGATGGCCGTAGGAGAATTTCTCGGCATGGAATCATGTTTCTATATACTCGTATTAATTAGATTTTTTAATTAATTGGTATTTTTGGTGAAGTTTTACTTAATTACCTCTGGTTTACTTCATTTATATATATTTTTTGTCTATCTCTATAGTCATTAAAAAAAACAAATGTAAGTTGAAACTAATTATAGTTTTACATTTAAACAAGAGAGAGTTTTGGGTGAGACTTGTCCTTGTGGAGACCAAGGGCCAAGAGAATGATCATTTACTGTTTTTGCTTAATCTTTTAGTCTGTTTGATTGATCTATCAGTCAATTCCCTTGAGCATTCATTTCTTACCTTGATGTTTCATTCATTTTGCTTGATCTTTCAGTCAATTTCCTTGATCATTCATAATCCTTGGTACATTATTATTATTTCGTACAAATTCACACTGAAACTCAGTCTCGAGTCGATTCATGTTAGACAGCTAAGCTCTAGCAACACCAGCAACCTAAAATCTAACAACGGCGGCGTGATTGAAACTCACCAACGGCAACTTCAATCGATAACGGTCTCTTATAATACATGGTCTCTGTAGAGATAGGTCTCAAATGAGAATTTGTATTTAAACTATGAGTAGTGATAGAGTCGGAATTTCTAAACAAAACTTCAGCGCGAAAGACGTGGAAGTATAATAGGTTTTCACCTCTATAATTTTTCATCTTTTACATATTTATATAGTAAATAAAAATTTGCATGGAAGAATTATATTTTTAGTTAAAACCACCTCTCCCGAGGAAATTTATTAGACTCCATTAACTCTAAAAATGCCTTAATGGTTGTCCAAAGAACTCTATACGACTTATACAATACAATAAAAACCTTCAAAAAAATTGTTCGCTAAGGATACACAATGAGAGTGAGTTCTTATACTTCCGAGACAGGTTTACAAATTGACAAGTCCAAATGTAATTTTGTCCCATAAGGATAGTAATCACAAGTATAACAATTTAGCGAATACTTACACAAGACACAATATAACTACCCGAATGTTTCTAGATTGCTGATCCTAAATAAACTAATGATAACTCAGCATGTAACAAGCATAGACAAGCTCCAAAACTTGTTATGACTTGATTGCACTCCAAACTTGAACTTGTTTTCCTCTAGCTTTGATTTTGGACCTCCTACAATAATATCTGCTGATATTGTGGCCTTCAAAACATGTGGATATATAAACCACAAACCAGTAATATATATGCTCCAAAGATGATAGGTTTCTAACTTGTAAGTTATAGCCTTGGCGTTCAAATATTTACCAGGTGAACATAAAAATGTGCGCATCTGCCACACAAATAATTGCCCTCGTGAATTCAACCTGACCTTAGTACAAAAGGGTTCTATTCACCCCTCATCTCTTGTCACTCGTTATCAATGTTTTTTTTTTTTTTTTTTTTTTTCCCGTTGAGCTTCTTTTCCTTTTCTATTTTTTTTTTCCCACCTTTCGCAAATAGGGGACTTTCTGAAAGAGACAAATTAATGGATGTTCATGGAGATTTTTTTGTAAATGTTGGAGGTTGGTGGGCCCCACCCAAAACGCGATATTTAGTAGACATCTGTATCGTTTGTGTGGCTGCCAGCGATTTCCCAGGATCATTACTTTCTTTCCAGCGACTGTAACGTCCGGTGAATGGTCCCACACCTTCTTTCTTATAATACTATTTAGTCCCATGCCTATCATGCTAGCCTGCACATGTATACTCCATCACGGTACTGTATTTCATTCAAAATATCTCCCTCCTTTTCCATTTATTTTAACCATCAAATTGAAGCAAGCTTCTAACAACAATGTTCTACTTTCTATTTTTGATAATATTCTTTCCATCTTAATCACAGACCCTGTTCATTTTGGTGGATACGTATCAGCTGATTGAACTCAATCATTGAGTTGAATATCAGAAAATTAATTTGAACTGAATTGATACGAACTAAATTGAACCAAACTTTTTTTTGATATGAATTGAACTGTTTTTAACTGAATCAATAAATATATACTGGAGAAAAATAATAATAAACAAATTGTGCCGAATATCATGAACTTATATTTCATCTGAATTGAACTGAATTGAACTATTATGATTTGAACACAATTAATATGAACTTATGTAAAAATAATGTATTGCGAAATCAAAATTGAGTCGAATAATATAAACTTGTAAATACATGTGACTTGAACTATACAAAAATGAACTGAACTAAACTAAACATACCCTAATAAACTAAAATGAACTAAAAAATTGAGATTTAATTAAACTGGAATAAATTTAAATGTACTGAACTAAATAATTTAATTATATTTAACGACCGGAACATGACAGAGCTGAACTATTTATATATAAGTTTTGGCAAATAGGGCCTTAGTTTATTTTCAAAAAAAATTGACGTGGATTATTTTGAAAGCGCTACGTAGCTAAATGAGTGTGAGAATTTCATGTGGTGCAAAGGTTCTGCTTTCATATATGTATATATATATATATATTATATATATATATATATTATATTGTATATATTATTGTAAAGAATTTATCGTTGATGTTTATCTAGGGTTTTAGAAATTTTCTGAGAACAACTTGGGTTGTATATAATCAACAACCCAACAAATTACAAAGAGACTTGTTTGTCCTTTCAGATGTTGTGGTCGGTGTAATCGGATCACTCAATAAAAATCAAACTCAGTAGGATTATGATTTTTTAAAATCTTCTCAATCCATGGTTATAATAGTGATTTCCAAATACTCATGGTCTTATACACAAAACCATGAACTCATGTTCATCTGATCCGTGTGTTGTGATTAAATGTATGATCATGTCTTTGGATTTTGAAATTTTAACAAGTCTAGTAAGGGCTTATCCAGTTGAGCTGAAAATGTGCTGATTGATGCTGATCGGTGTTCATTGATACGGATTGGTGTTGAAAAGTAGAAGAAAATGTGTTGATTGGTGCTGATTGAATAAGATGAACCATACGGCCTTGTCCAGTTCCGCTTGTTCAATAAGAACTTAGAACCAATCAGCACCCTTCAGCACAAATCAACACAAATCAGCACCCTTCAGCACCACTCAGCATTTGTCACTATTCACATACATGAATTGTTTTAAATGTTTTTTTTAAAGAGGAATTATTTCCTTTTTAAATTAGTTTCAATATGTTTGTACGAATTTAACTCTTTTTAATTTAAATTCATTAGATGGATGAAATGAGTGGACGGAATATCTAGCAGTCAAACATATATAAATTCAAATCCATTTGTTCCAATGTACTCCCTCTGTTTGCCTAATGTTGGCACACTTTCCATTTTGGGTGTAATTTTTATATTGGCACTGATATTTTTATCCATTGATTTTACTTTTTCATCACGCCACTCAATCTCCACCTTTCCTTTTACCTTTTCTTAATTTTTGAACCAAAAGAAAAGTGCCAACATTAGGCAAATAGAGGGAGTAGTTCATAACTATTAATTATTCTTAAAAAATATATAAATTACAAATTAGTACTAGTAAACCAATTCTATAAATGCGTATTATACAACTGTTGCAATCATATTAGTACTTCCAATAACATTACAAATTACATATACTACTATTCGCTACTTCATCTAATGATTCATCTTCGCCAACATCACTACCTTCTAAATCACCACCGTCTGACTGTCAAATTTGTAAGGTTTCTATCAGCTTTTCAATCTTCATTGTACAAACCTGAATCACTACTTCCTTCACCCCCATGATAATCTAAGACGGGAATACCTAGTTGCTGCATTTGAATGAAGTTATGAAGCGTGAAACACGAAAAAATTATTGCTTTTTGGAAATCAATGTCTGTTAGGGGCATTTTTTTAAAAGATTTTTCCAAGTACTCTTCAACTGACTGAAAGCTCCTTCTACTTTCATTCTTAAAGAAGAATATCGTTTGTTAAAATGTTCCTTCATACCTCGAGGTGGTGCATTTCTAAATTGCGGTGGATGCCTTCATACCCGAATCCACCAAATAATATTTTCCTACACTCATTGAGCAATACGTAAATACATTTAAATGTAACATTGTCATTTTTTTTATTCATTTAAAATATAATTATATATATGTCATATAATTTTAACTTAAATCCGCACTAATCAGCATCAATCAGTACTCTTCAGCACCAATCAACACATTTTCAGTATATTTTCAGCTCAACTGGAGCACGGGACAAGGCCTACATGGCCTAACTTGTTAGAATAAAAGTTGTGATATTCCTATAGGAGTACAACATTTTAATGGAAATACATAAGCTAGAGGAGAGAAAAAACTACTACGTCATAGGGTCCAGATGTTGTTCTGTGTACGTCTAGAGAATTGATTGGACAAAAGTGGAAATGATATTTTAATTTCGCATGAAGCAAAGACACACTTAAATGCGGTCCAACGACTCCCACGTGGACACACTATTAATCTTCATTCTCCAACCTAATTGGTGGTTTAAATTTCTCCCCTTCCCAAACACAATTGACAAAACACCTCAAACCTCTTTCGCACTGGAGTTTGTTTTTTTTTTTTTTAAGTTGGTGTTATATAAAACAAGCTTTATATAATTATATTTAAAAATAACATGATCTGAAAAGCTAGGAAAAGTATTTAGATCGTATTTAATTTTTTGAAATTATCAAATAATTATAGTTTAAAAAACAAGACAAAAATAAATATTTTAGGACGTATATACACGAAAAATCATATAGCTAATTTGGTAGTAGGTTACTTTAGAATGATATATTTGGCATTTCTCACCTTCACACATTTAAAATGTAAGGAAAATTCTGATAAAAGTGGAGCCGAGCAGCTGTAGATGTACAGTGTAAATGACTCTTTAATTCAGTTCAGTTCAATAAATTTAAATTTATTTTAGTTCGGCTCAGTTCAACAAGAAATAACCTCTAACAAAAAAGGCATTAGTGTGTCCTCATTTTTAAACTAAAGCACAATGGATTAATTAGAATATGCATGCCCTGTTTTTGTAATTCTGATATACTGGACATCAATACATTTCAATTAAGAAAAAATCAATTTGATAAAATTCAACTTTATTATTTTATTTTTTAATATATTATTACAGTTCAGTTCGTCCAAATCAGAACATATCAAATTTACAATTACAAGCTATGAAATAAAAGCAATTATATCAAAATCATAAAGTATGATTACAAATGCACTAGTACATATATAGTCAATTATTTTTACATATTAATTATCAAGTTTCATGAGATGAGAGATACATGTTATTGTATTTTTTTAAAATAAAATATTTTATTGTACTGAGAAATTGCCCAATATCAATTACAATGAAATTAGCATCTATTCAGCTAAGCTATTATAAAGATATTTAAATTATAAACATATTTATTATTAAAATTAAGAGATTTAATTAAAAAAAGTAATTTTACCCAAGGAAAATGATCTTACAATCATGAAACCCACAACCATTTAGCAGATGGGAGCGTTTCGTAATAGTAACTGCGCCGACGTATATCTCTTATCACTGCAACACAACCACTAATTAATTCATAACAAGATATATGTTTTTCAAATAATAAATATATTGAAAACCATAAATTAAAAAATGCAAAATACAACTCGTCTGGTGGAGAACAAAATATCGACTAGATCAATTGAATTTAATTGAAATTATAATATGAGAAAAATCATAATCCTTCAATAATATAAAAAATTAATAAAACAAAGAACTAGTTGTTCCATCTTCTCCCATACTAACATGAATATGGTTGAAATTCATGTTGATGAAAGAAAGATTCTTGTGAAATTTATGCTAAACTACTTTTTTCTTTGTCTCGTTGAGAATTAATACTAAGTATTACTCTACATTCAAGAACCGCGAACAAGAATTGAACAACCCTCTTAAGTGTGAAAATACTACCTTTGATATAGGTTTTCATTAGCATAGATGTTTTTGTGTATAATATTATTATATATGTATGATCAAATGATTGGAATATTGTGGAAGAGAAAATGTAATTTTATGAAATTCAGGTTAATTCAGTCATGCTGATTCCATTTTTCAATACATCAATTTTAATTTTAGTTCAGTTTAGTTTAATTCAATTCAGTTCAGGACCTAACTACTTTAATGATACGGCGTATCTTGGCAATTAGGAAGAATTATTGTTAAATTAAAAGAATAAAATGAGAAATGGGAATAGCATATCCAAGTGTCACTCATAATTTCAACTAATTAAAGGTGATTTGAGACAGGTTTTTGTCTGCTTCTGAGTATCGCTCACCACATGGTTACGAACCAGTTACCTAGATCGCGTTCCCACTTCCCACTTCCCACTTAGCTAGGTTATCCTGATAAGTGCAGTACACACATTTTATAATATTCGAAAACACCAGTAGTAACCTTATTCCAAAATCCTTATTAATAAAACAACAAATTAAGAGGGAGTCATAACTGATTTTAAATGTATGATTGTTTTTATTTTTTATTGCTTGAATTAAGCTGTAAGAATGTATACTTTATCGATAGAAAGTATGAGAAGAAAAAAAAGTATTCTACGTATTTTTGTTCAATAAACAGAGATTGCAAGCATACATAAAATTATTTTTGTTGTGTGTATATAAGTAAGTTTGAACTTAGCCCTTATTTATTGACCATATTCATCGCAACATAATTATTTCTACTTTTATTTTATTCGAGCCATTAATAATCCCTTCAGATTTCATTAAAAAAATAATCATTTTTTCCGGCTAGGCCATTCTTTGCAACTCAGACAACATTGATGCACCAGCACCACAAGCTTATAATTAGTGGGAAGGAAATTACACACACTTTTTAAACCTTTGCATTTGAGTTGAGGAGAAAATTAAATTATGAGTGTGAATAGCTAATCCCATCTTGTCCTATATTGTTTCTTTTTTTAGGAAATTAATTTTTGAGTTAATTTGTTCCACTAATTAGAATCTTTTATATAAGAAATCATTTATCCCACCAAAATTTATGATATATTTTTCTCTTGCATGTCTGCATTTTTTTCTATAATACTCGTGATATTGTTAAGACAAAAAATGGGTTTGAAATCATAAGGTTTCATCATGGATATTATGATCAAACGTGAATCTACAAAAGAAAAATGTACATGCATATAGAAAACCAGTTTGTAAAGGCTCAATTTACTTCTATTCAGAATCAGGATTTTCTGATAAAAAAAGAAGAAGAAAAGAATTAGGATTTTGTTTTAAACGATACTATGATCTTCCACATTCAAAGAACTGGTTTAAGCCCACCTTCGCAAAGGCAATTAGTGGAGCGGTTTTGGTGGAGCCATGGCTAATGCAACATTTTTTACATCAAACGCAACACTTATTTTTAAGGTTTAGAAGATCGACTAAATTCATTTCATGATTGGAACGTCGTACAAAACACTGATCAAATATGCTAGCTACAGTGTATGAAATTAAATGATCGAGATCTTCGGTTTCACTGTCCGAAAATATCGAGACAGTGATCAGCCTGCCCTGAGGCTCTTGTATTTATTTGTTATGAATAAGGACTGTAAAAAAAGAAAAAAAAAAAAGAAGAAACTCTCAGACCTGCATTTCCCAGAAGTACTACTGCAAAACTAGAGCTGCGCAACCTCACATGCACATTACGCACGCAGAAAGGGATTCATCATTCTTATGTACTGATCCCCAGAAACTTACTGATTAGACAGCTCCTTCCTAGTTTTACTTTTACCTTCTTAATTAGCTAGATTGGAGTGGAGAAGACGAAGTTAAGACTTTAATTTGCAGCCCTTGTAATATTCACGGTTTAAACTTTACTGCAGAAACATCCATCTTTTTCTAAATAAGATTTCTTTGTAATACAATTTTTAGTTGGCAATCTATGATATTGATACGTAATGCTTTAATTTTATGTTCTGATGAGATGAGTATCACTTTTACCAAAAAAATAAATATGAAAGGGTAAATCATAAATGACAATCGGCAAATTTATAAGTACCACCCCAGGCCAAAACACTATAATATTCAGCTTTTATTTTTATTATTTATTTAATTTTGTAATCTATTTATTTGACCAAACACTCTTGTACATTCACCTAATACAATGCGCTAGTCATATCAGTTAATGTAATGCGCTAATATATGACAACTATCAGATAATTCCTAAACACCTAGATATGTGCCCAATCTGGGGCTACCGACGGTCATTGGAAGGAAGAAGGGGGAGATATTCCAGTCCATCAAGGATCGCATCAGGCAGAAAATTGATGGCTGGAATGAGCAGAACTTGTCGAAGGCGGGCAAAGAGATTCTGATAAAGTCTGTTCTACAGGCTATACCGAGTTATACGATGAGTTGATTTCAGATTCCAGATTATGTGGTGGAGGAGATACATGGTCTGTTGAGCAATTTCTGGTGGGGTGGATCTTCTACGGAGCGGAAGATTCCATGGGTGGCTTGGAAGAGGATGTCGCGTTCAAAGGGAACTGGCGGATTGGGCTTTCGAGACCTAGGGGCATTCAATAAAGCGCTCCTAGGGAAGCAGGCATGGAGGCTTCTCTCGCAGCCAAATTCGCTGTTAGCACAGGTTCTCAAGGCTAAGTACTACAGGAATGGCGACTTGATGACCTCGGAGCTCGGGTCGAGGCCGTCTTGGGCCTGGAGGAGTATCCATGGAGCCTTGGGGTTGGTGCAGGGTGGAGCCAGGAGATCGATTGGTTCGGGAAATGGCACGTCTATATGTCAGGACCCATGGATACCTTGGCTGGGCATTTTTTGGATCCAGCAGCCGCAAGCTATTCCAGGAAACTTGCAGAGGGTGGCTGATCTGATCGATAGGGATACAGGATGGTGGAAGACGCATTTATTGAACCAGCTTTTCACTTCGGAGGAGGTGGTGAAGATTCTGGAGATACCGTTGAGGAACTTGAACTCGTCGGACAAGTGGATATGGCACCACACAAAGCATGGAGGCTATACAGTTCGGACGGCCTATCACGTGGAGGTGGAAAACAGGCAACAGAACCAAGCTCCAAACTCAGTACATGATGAAGCGGCGACTTTCTGGAAGAGGTTCTGGAAGTTCAGAGTTCCGAAGAGGGCACTTCATTTTGCTTGGAGGTTGTGTAAGGATTCCCTGCCAACGGTGGCGAACCTCAGAAGGAGGGGAGTAGAGGTTTCTTCTACATGTCCACTTTGCTCGGAGGAGGACGCGGATACGACAGCTCATCTATTCTTCTCGTGTGGCTATGCCAAGTCTGCATGGAGCACGGTGGGGTTACTTGGAAAGGTTTCGGCGGCGGAACAACCTAGAGGAGATGCCTGGTTTCGGAAGCTGCTGAAAGATAAAGATGATGAATTCTGTTCACTGGCGATCATGGTCTGCGACGGTATCTGGTTTCAGCGAAATAAGCAGATATTCGAGCAGTCCCACACAGCGTCAGCTGTTATGGCCGCGGGGGTAGTGGCAAATCTGAGGAGTTACAGGGAGGCCCAGCAATGGAGGGAGGAGACGTCGGCTTCATTGTTGCCGAGGACGTTGCTGAGACCGCCAGACCCAGGGATCCAGATAAACTTCGATGCTGGTATCCTGAATGGGGACGCGGGATTAGGGGTGGTAGCTATGAGTTCAGATGGAAGCTTTATTCGGGGTGTTCAGATGGAAGCTTTATTCGAGGAAGCCCTCATCCTTGCCGCGGAGTTAGACCAACCGGAGATGAAGTTGGTGGGGGATGCCCTCCACGTAGTGCAGATGATTCACCAGGAGACAGACTGTTCGGTGCACTGCTTGGAGACGATTCTGAGACTTAGAGGTTTATTGGAGAATAGCAACTATCTAGGGCCCTTCTGGGTCCCTCGTAGTGAGAACTTTATAGCGCACTCTCTAGCTAACTATGCTAAGTCGAGCCCCCTGTTGTACGACTCTTGGGTCACACCCCCAAGTTTCTTGTCATTCGTTTCTGGACGATTTCCAGGATCTTGAAGTTGAATGAAATTAATTACATTTTTCAAAAAAAAAAAAACTAAAATAGTTTAATTCTAATCTTTGAAGATGAATCTTCAACTAGTTTGAGGGTATTTATATCACTCTTCTAAAACACACCGAAACTCCATCACTCTCTTAACTTTAAGGGTATTAAACGAAGGATTTTAGCCTTTTGTATAAATAGATTTCCGGAAGCGGTGGCTGGCTTGCCTTAATTGACACCACCACACACACACACACACACACTAAGAGAAGTTCTTCAAGCACGGCCATGAGGCAAAAATAGTCACCTTCTACTTCTAGCATACACCTTTTTTGCTAACCAAACTAAAAAAAAAGTACACTTTCATGTCCTAAAATATATGGAGTAGAAGAATATTTCCAATGATTAAAAAAATCAATAAATTATTGATATGTTACTACATTTGGGGAGATCGGAATGGAAAAACACTGGCAACAAATTCAACCATATCTTGTCCAAGCCTCTACTACACTACCATCACTATTACTGCTAAAATTAATAGAGATTTTGGCCGTTTCATCCCGCCATCTTCAAAATTCCACAGCTCTGGTTTCTTTTTTCCTTCAGTAACTCCACAAATCCAAGTTCCCGTCGAATTCGATATCATCGGAAAATGAACATGATACAGGCGGAGGAAGCATCATCCCTTCTGCCATATCCGCCAGCAACCCCGGCATGTCGAAAATCGAGTCATCGTCCATGTAGTAGTTATGATTCTCGGGTTGACCCGACCCGAATGGTGTGTATTCGTCCATGCTCGTAAAATTATAGGTCGAGGCATTGTTGCTGTTGTTGTTGTCGTTGTCATTATTTGCTGCTGAAAGTGCAGATTCCTCTGTTTGCTCCACGTTGGTAACATTGCTGATTGCAGAGCTGGGATCATCACCGGAGCTTGCCGGAAGCGCGTGTATTTCATTCGCCGATGGCCTGAATGCCTCCGCGGCCTCCGCGGCGGCTCTCTGGATGATCTTCGGGTCAGTAGAATCCGGAATGCGAAGCCGGGTGAAAGAATCGGCGAAATTGACACAAGCGTTCTTTCCCCTGAGGGCGATCGCCGCCGCGTCATAGGCCCTCGCCGCCATTTCCAGCGTCGGGAAAGTGCCCAACCAAATCCTCATTTGCTTGGTTGGCTCCCGGAGCTCGCAGACCCACCTGCCGGAGCTCTTCCGCCGGACTCCCCTGTAAACCGGGTGCCTCGTCTCTGTGAACTTCTTTCTCCCGGCCCTTTTCTTGGGATTGTTTGAGGCTAATCGGACGCCTAGTTCGCCGGAATGAGCGCTCGAAGCGGAGGAAGATTCAGGTGACCGGCGCTGCGGCGAGCTGGGAGAGCCGGAGTTGGAGTAGCAGAGTGAAGTGGAGTTCATTATCCAAACAAATCTTGAAAAGTTTTGGTGCTTTATTTTAAATTCGGTAAGAACTTTGGAAGAAATGTTCTGTGACTCTTTTGGGAAATATATGAAGAATTGGGTGTGATTGGGGGAGTGAGCTTACTTTGGGTTGTTTTTATAGTGGATCTCTTGTTGGGCGAGTGGGTTTGAGTGGTGGGGGCGATTGGGCCTTATGACGCGGGAACACGGTCTTGGCCCTGATTGGTTACAGGCTGGGCTCGACAAAAGTCCAAGGATATATTCGGGCTTTTTTAATGGTGGACGTCCACTCATTTGAACTTTGGGCCAATAGGATTTGGCCTATCCAACACGTATGATTATGGACCTCAAAACTTATACGCGTGCTTTGGGTCCATGTCACCAACTGCTACTGTGCTGATCCAGAAGAATCTCTTCTACTCTATCCTTGTTTGGAAGAAACTTACACTCATTATAACCTTTCTAAATATAAAATAGTATAAACAGATAAATATCTGCAATCAAAACGTGTGCATTTTTTGTCGCACTTTTCAAAACAGTTAACTATGGCCCTGTCCAGTAGTGCTTATTTCCAACACCTACCAGCACCCTCTAGCACTTGTCATTATTCACATATATGAATGATTGATTTTTTTTTAAAAAATAAAAAATAATTTTTCTTTAGAATTAGTTTCGTACGAATTAATCATTCTTTAAATATATAGTTTCATAATTATGTACATCATAATTATACAATTTTAATTTAATTTCAACACTCTCCAGCACCTTCCAGCACCCTCCAGCACCTTCCAGCACCAGCTACCAATTCCAGCGCCTTATTGGACAGGGCCTATATTATACATGAGTATTTTAAAATACTATATAACAATGTGTTATGTGTTAAAGAATAATATTTTGCCCGTAAATTTGTCTTTTTTAAAATATTAATCTTCGGGCGTTACAAAAGATGACTAAATTATACATGAATTATGCAGCTGTTATTACAAAGAGAAATTCAGTAAAAAACGGTAATACAAGCTTTAAAGATAAGATGGGTGATTAGGCATACTAAGCATAAGAATTAGTCACGTGCCAGAAGTAACAGGTGGAGAGTGAGGAAGATTCCAGATGGAGTTTGTGCCTAAGTTTCGAGTGACGTCATGACTGACTAAATAATCCACCTGAGGACAAAACAAAAAGTCGCTGTCAACGCTCTTTCCCTTTTTCGTGTAATAATAAAATACTGTCCGTTTCACATCGGGGCAGGATAACTGACTGCGCAAACTATTCCTTTCTTTAGCCTTAAGTTCTCTTCCGTGGCTGTGCTTCATCTGCGGAAACAAGCCTGCGTGGCCGCTTTACATCCCTTCACATTTCATAATCAAACTTGTTGATGAGTCATTAATTTGACATAATTTTGTGATTTGTTTTAAATTAGTAATATATTATTCCTTAAATTAATTTTAATATGTGATCAATTTTAGAAATAAGATTATGCGTAATTGAAGTAGTATGATATTAAAGTATGTTCAATGTTTTTAAATTTGGACAAAATTATCATCAATACAATTTCATTATGCAATACAACAAAAATACAAATTTATTAGATAATCACATAAATTAAAAATGGCAAAACAAATTGAAGCAGGGTAGAGCCAAAGCAGTCATCCTGAAAGTAAGAGTGTGGATTCAGTGAGACAAAGGTTTTGCCGCCCCTTGTCTCATAATTTGATTCCGTATAAGTGGAAACCCATTTTTGAACCATAAGATTGTACAAAAGTGACAAAACACACGGTCCCATTATTTATTATACTAAATACAGTATGTAATAGGCAAATTATATGTGGATATGGTATCCTCGGGATACCTATTTATTATAGGTAAATAATAAATAATAATTTACCTTTTTTATTAATAATCGCACACGATTAACAGCGGTAAGAATGTCGTGTCTGCACCCACATTCTTTCCTTCATTGTGGAATCAAACAAAATAACATTTCTCAATAATCTTTTACACCGTAATAAATTTCACAATGCCACAATACAATAATTAATGTCCATATGCTCTAATTAAAAATGAAAATGTACATCCAAAATTTTTGAGATACACATACAGTACATACTAAATGCATATATCATTGTAACGCATTATCCATTGTCCATAAATTGAGCAAGGAAGATTTACCGTATGTTTAATGTACATATTATCGTGTAAATTGTGCAATCTAATAATATTGAAAGTACATTGTATAAGAGTGATTTTTTAAAAAAATTCTACTTGGTTAATTTTTTTTTCTTTGCGTTGTGCATCTTAACTCTTTGAATTGTGCAACCTATTACCGTTTAATACATTACACCAAAATGTTAAATGGTTATTTTTCTACTTAATTAAAATAATTGTGCATCGTGCATCTTAAATCTTTGAATTGTGCATCTTAAGTCTTTGAATTGTGCAACCTATTGATGTTAAAAGTGCATTGGGCAAAAGTAATATATAAATTTTTAATTATTTAGTACATTGTACATGTGCATTTTTACTTTTAAAATGCATGGTGCAATCTACTAAACCTTAATGTGCATTATACAAAAGTGATCGTTAAAATGATTATGTTTCTACTTTCATTAAGAAGTTAACCATTGTGCATTTTAACTCGTTTAATCTATTCATGCTAAACGACTATGGCATAATATTACATTATAAATGAACTGAAATTAGATGCACACACTTATTTTATGAGACAACATTTAAAGAACAATTCTAATTAAATGTCTTTTAATTAATACATAAAATATTTAAAAAGGGATCTTACAAATTCAAAGATTTCTATGTGTAGTCTATTCAAAGATTTCTATGTGTCATTACTGCAAAACAGGGCTATGGAGGCGCTGATTCACGGCGGTGGTTTGAGAACCGCCGTGATTTGTTCGTGTTCCTGTACAGGAACTAATTTGGGCAACGTTGGACGTCGCCTGGATTACCATCTTCGGCGGTTTTGAGTAAACCGCCGTGGTTAAAAATGAATTAACGGCGGTTTTGTATTTACGGCGGTGAATATACGGCGGTTATCCACGACCGCCGTAAATACCAATCGAATTCGCGGCAGTTTTGTAATTACGGCGTTAATTTCACGGCGGTGGCAGAATAACCGCCGCGTTTAGGTAATGTTCCGTTACTGGAACGAAAGAATTGCAATTAAAATTTAATCGGAATTGACTTTGGATAATATAATTTATGAAAAAAACAAATATTGGTGTTTTGAAAGATTTCCAATATCGGAACTGCAGTCTAAGTTTTTTAAAAAATTAGTTCCGACGTAGGAAGGGGAACTTAGTAGTGTAAAATTGGTCAACGGCGACCAAAAGTTTTAAGTAACTTAACTTCCCGTAAAGGAACATGAGTACAGTATTTATAATTGAACATGCTAAAGTAGTTCTGGTGTCGGAACGTATGAAATTAGCAAAATTAGCAATAATTTCAATATTTAACCAAGATAATCAAAATTTGGATCTTTATATCCATTTTATTGTATATTAGGAACTTTTCATAAAGCTTTTATAACAAAAAACACATATTTGAGGGGATCTATAGTAAGAACGCTGATGTTTCAATGAACATTCACTACTTATAAATTAACTCATTACTTAAACTATATACTATGTTGTCATGATTTCTTCTCAATTGTTATTAATTTATATACACTACATATGATATAACTTACATTCTACATTGTGACAATTTTCAAAACATCTAAACATTATATAAGCAATGATCAAATCATCAATAGTAGATCATAGTGAAAATTAACACAAAAATGTAATTGAAAAGCTTAAATTGTGAAGTTTTATATACTTATTAGTGTTTTTTTACAATCATAAAATGTTTATAAATGCTCTCTTGCTTATTATATTTGCATATAATCACGTTTAAAAGTTTTTAAAAATTTACTGGGGTCAATTTAGTATTTATCAAAAGTTCAACTGATGGCTTTAAATTCAATTTTTTTCACTTCCATTTACACGAATCATAAAAATCACATAACATAATACACGTAAAGATTAGAGAGAAAATAATTTGGCTGAAATTGAAATTTATTAAAAATATTTAGTTCCTTTTTAATATTTCAGAAAAGTTAAGGGGCATAAGTGCAAATATCAAAATATTATCTAACCAATTTTTTTGATTAATATAAATATTAATTTTAAACAAACCAGTGAAACCACCATCCATATATTTACATGTTTTACTCTACTTTAGTTGGATACAAATAATTTAAATTAGTTTAATTGAACTGATTTCAATCAAGTTCAAATGATTATGATAGATATTAATGGAATTGGACTTTTTTGAATATTAGCTACAAATAAACTAAATTAAATTAAAATATACAACAAACTAATTCTAATTGGAGTAATGAAATTAAAATAGATTTATGGAAATTAATGAAATTTATCCGAATCCAAATAGGACTGATTTATTTTAAAATTTAATAAAAATATTAAATTATAATGTTTTTATTTAAGTTTGATCACAGCCGTCAATGTCTTTCATCAACTCATCTAAGCCATTAAAACCTCATATTATATAACCATCTTAAACCCTTCCCTCTAATATTCATCTTCTTCTACTTTCCGACGCCATCCCCAAAAATCCAATCCCACCACAATAGAACTTCCAGATCGAGCTTCAAGATCGACAAAAACCCATCCCGACGGCAAGAACGACAAGATCGACAAGACTGAGACTGAGAGACATGGTCCAGGGTGAGGCCCAATGATCGATCCGGCGAACATCATCCCGGCGAACAGAACCGGAAGAGGATCGGAAGGGTACCTCCTTTGCCGCCCTCCGTCTCTCAATCTCCGCCATGCCCCGAACCCTGTGAATTTCACCTTCCCGAATCATCACTTTTCAATTTTTGGGGACTAAAGAATGGGGACTGAAGAATGTGAGTTTTTTTTCCCCTTCAATAAATGGATTTTCACTCTTATTTTGAGGTTTTTCTCCCTGTAATTTTCAATGTCAGTAGATTACTCTCCTTGTCACAGTTCATGTGCTATCTATGCTATCTGCAGGTGCTGAGTTTTCCAATGTCGCACTTTCCACATGTTTCTTTGATTCTTTCTCCCGATAGAAGTAAATGATAGAAGTAAATTATCAAAACGCCACGGTGCGACTTCAGTTGGGCTGGTAGTAATCTTTTACATTAGGTGCATGCGTTGACATGTATCATGGACATGACTATGTGTGCAACTGTCTTTCTTTCTGGTTTTGAGATTTAACTGATTAAGTTACTTTATTTCACAGTTCAGAGACATGAGGTTTTTACCTCAAGCAATGGTGAACTATCTTGCACTATTAGGTTGGGGTGATGGGACCGAAAACGAGTTTTTCACCCTTGAGGAACTCGGTAAGTTTGCACCATTACCTATACTAGATCCATTTATAGATGTTGTGGCTGCACCTGTTTAGGTGGTTTTTCATGGCTGTTTTATCATAAAAATTGTACATATATGCGTGGGGGAATATGGCTAAATATTTTTTTTCTCTATCTTCTGGTACCACCACTTAAAAACTATGTTTACCTCTATGCAGTTCAGAAGTTTTCAATCGAGCACGTCAATAAACATGGTGTTGAACATGATTTTTATTTTTTACATAGAGTAATTTTACTTGTAGCAAGTTTCAGTAGCTGGTATAACCTTTTAGCTTTATGGTTAAGAATGTGATTTATTTGAAGATGAATTGAGAATGCAAGTGAAATATTTACAATTTGTATCTGCTCGTCCTGTACTGATATCAATAAGGACACATCTATACTATTTCAAGTTATTGAACTAAAGGTATTTACCACAAAACTATAATTGAAATGCCAATTTTAAATGTTTGCTGACTTATTTACATTTGTTTAATTGATATATAGTTCAAGAAACAGGAGGGTGGATGGGAGTGTGGCTATTACACAATGTTGTACGCAACGCACTTAGCACGCATTTTGATACCTCAAACTCTAACAAAATTACAAGATGTAAGAAATATTATTGTCATTCGTTTATGCATATTTTAATTTCCTTTGTCAAATGACTATAATTTGTTTCCCAAAACATCTACTACCAAAGGATGTCACTCCCTACACTATGGTGGAGATGAATGCGGCCATGAATGCCTTGGCTCATCACATTGTCTCAGTCCGTTCGATCAACATTGGAAATCCGACAACGGGCCAAGTGTTAAAATAACTATTGGAGTGAAACATAGTAAGTGTATTTGCTATCGATTGAGTTAGGGTTGGAAAGATTTTAAATAGAGGATGGATTAGATGAATGATGATCTGTTTGAAGGCATTTTGAAATATGATTGCATGGATGAATGTTTATTTTGGTGGTTCAAATGAAGGCAATTTTGTGCCTGGAAAATATAATCAAAGCAGTTTTTTGCCATTTTTCCCGATAATTGTTCTGGTATAGGAATTGTTATTCCAACACAGGAACTATTTTGTTTTTTAAATTCCAGTTTTTGGCTCGATTTACCAGGCCACGACAATGACATGGTACCCGACACCGGAACTGCCAAAGTCCGGTTAGGGCTCCCATCCACACTTCCGATGTCGGAACTCAACATAGTTCTTGTTTACATTCTAACTTCCAACATCGGAACTGCATAAATGCCACGTGTTTTCCTACACCGGAACAGTAAATTTGAAATTATTGTTTCACCAACTCCCTGTAAAAGAACTACAAATAATAAGTTGTTATCCATATATTGCGTTCCATCACTGGAACATAAACCCAACTAACTTCCGACGTTCCTATCATGGAATGCTGATGCAAGCACCAATACCGTTGACGTATAACTCATATGTTCCATAGAAGGAACCCATATATATGCTGAAGCATAATGGATCAGTTTCATCGTCAGAACTCTACTACGGCGGTTTTCTGCAACAAATCGCGGCGGTGGAAAACCGCCGCGAATCCAAGTAATTACGGCGGTTTTGAGCAACCGCCGCGAAACCCATACCCATTCGCGGCCCCTCTGCTGACGGCGCCCAAAAACCGCCGCGAGAGGCCGCCTCCACCGCCGCGAGAGGCCGCCTCCACCGCCGCGTATTGCCTCAGTTTCCAGTAGTGTGTAGTCTATTATTGAGTGTGTATTATGCATTTCAATGATCATAATGTGCATTGTTCATTTCATCACAAATTCACAATAAAGTGATACGCAATATTCTACAATAATGAAAATTAAATTGTAACATTCAAAAATGTGCATTTTAGTTTAATGTGTTGTGCATTGTATTGTACATTATATCTATTCTATTTGTGCATTTTAAACCATCTTAATGTGCATTTTAGTTTGATGTGTTGTGCATTGTATTAATATGCATTATGTCTATTTTATTTTTTGCATTTTTCTATCATAATGCACATATACGGAGTAAATAAAATGCACAATTAAACCAATTCAAATACACAATAATTGGTACCCAAAATTATTCAAAAATATAGACCTCCAAATTTATAGTGCACGTGTAATGCAATTCTCCATAACCCTCTCGACATATTACAATAAATTTAACGGAAGATAATCACATAATTTATATAGTTCGCGTGTAATCACATTAATCCCAGCTATTTCACTCATTGTCCCGTTACCTTTTTTTTCCAGCATCATGTTTGAATTCCTACAAAAAAAAAATCAAATTAACCATCGATATTTGACATGTTCCACAAGAATGGATCATACGACATCCAATTAGACACCAAAATCAAGTATCACATAATCAATATTCACTAGTGGGAGAATATAGGATTAACGTCTGTTATTTGGGCGATAGAAGATATTTTGGAGGAGCCGTAGGTGGCTGAGTTGTCCATTGTATTTCTTTAGACAACGTTTAATTAGGAGACGTCCAATGAGACAATTAAAGACTTTTTCAAACGTTATCTATTGTTTATTTTCCAACCGCTGTCCATTTATTTCTGGTGGCGGAACTTAAGATTCTGGGAGTTACTCTACCTTAGTTCTGTGTTCGGAAGTTAGTATTTTTCGTTCAGTTGCCGTCGGGATAAGATTATCCGGCTATTAGGTTTATGAATACGAGTCCACATTTGATTTTGCATAGTTTACGTATTCTAGGTTCCATTCTGGTTAATGAGTATTGTTCCGAATTAGGAAATCCAATTCTACTTGTTGGTTGTGTTTCACCGTTTTCCAGGTTCTAGAAGCGTTTCGATTTATCATACGTTACGGTATCTAGTATGAATTGTCGGTTCTGGATTCGATATATTTAATGTTACAATGTCGAGTATGAATTCTATTTATTATTAAATTTTCTGATCCCGAAATCTTATTCTGTCCCCCGTTCTTTTCGGATTCTAGAAGCTCAATTCTAGCCCAAACATCTAATATGGCTTTGCACATGGAAATCCACCACAGCAAGTTGGACTAAGAATGGTTAGGAAATGAGATCAATTTATAACTAAGAGAAAATTTCTCCCTTTCTCTTGCCACCGATGTGGGATTCAAGCTTTCCTCCCTTGAGTCCCTTCCTTTTTTCTCTTTCTTTTTTCCTCAAGATTTATTTTACTTCTTTATTCAATCTTCATAACGTCATATCTTATCCATTTCTTATTCAAAATGTATTCTTTTAGGCTTTTTTTTATATGAAAAAGACTAAAATAAATAAATGAAAAGAACTAAAATTAATAAACATATAATTACCTTTTTTAACACATGTAAATTATTTTTATAAATTTTAAATATAGTATCTATAAATTATTCTCGAGCTGTTCAACGAGCCTATCGAGTTATGATCTCGAGTTCGAACTCATTTATTAACGAACGAGCTTGAGTTCGATTTCGAATTAGTCAAACCGACTTCAAACACGAACTTTGACCGAGCTCGAGTCCTTACATGGACATCGCATCATCGACATATTCTCCATTCTCACATGATTAGAAGCAAGTTCAATGAAATATTCGATCAACTCCCTATATTCAGTAGATGTTACAATGTTCGATCCAACAATACGAACACGATCCAAGTTCATACTCCTATAATGTAAATCACAATATATTTGAATCATATCAATTAAATTACTCAATCAATCAATTCACATAAAAAGCCCCAAGTAATCTTGTAAAATATGATAGTTCATGTATTCAATATCTCGTAAGCGAGTAAGGGCATCCACAATGGTTTGAAGATAAAGAACACTTCTTAAGTGCCACATAATCAATTTTGAGCAAAACTAAGGAAAAACCCAACACTAACTATAGAACAATACTAGAAAAGCACTTATTTTCTTTATTTTTATTTTAAACTTATAATTAAAAAAATTCTCAATAGAAAAAGTAATGTTTCTATTGGCTAGTCAAGCACAACAAAAGAGGTAATCACTCCCTAAATAAGGAGTGGTTCTTAAAACTCCACAATGAGCCTTCTTAAATAAGGAGTGGTTCTTAAAACTCCACAATGAGCCTTCTTAAATAAGGAGTGTTCCTTATTAAGAAAAGTGCAATTAAGAAGCACCATTGTGGATGCTCTAATAACCTTGTATTGTTCGTTGCCTTTCTGTTCGTTGTCGACGGATCACGAATCTTCGAACACACCAATTCTTTCTTCACAAATACAAAACTTTATTGGCATTAACAAGTGATTACCCGTTCCTGAATATATAGTTATTGTCCCTTTATTTATATAATCTTCTGACTCGGCCTTTTAAAATTGAGTATCCCTTTCCAGCTAGGTTTCAGAAAAAATATAGTCATGTATTTTAGGTTAACGTATTTTCAATTTTTTTTTAATTTAGTTCCGAATCCGGAACTAATAGGGATTGGAAAATTATATTCACTTCCGATCCCGGAGCCTAAAATTATACGCAAACAACCAGGGTAAAAAAATGATCGTGCTGTTAATATAACAGGCAACCAAAAATGCAATTCAAACTTTAGATATCCCCGTTTCAAAATTTAGAAATAATTTGACGGTACTTGAGATTTTGAAGATTTGGCTGTGGTCGACGGTTTCTAACGTGTGTTGTGGCCTTGTGGGCTATGTTTATTGACAATAGTTAAAAACTATAGTTACTAAATGTGTGTTAAATGTTCAGTATTTTTAATTACCTGATATTTAATACAGTTTTTATTTTTACAATTAAGGACCTGGGGTTACTTATCTCCAAAATATATTATTAAAATTGTATATAATAAACGTAAATAAATTTTTGAATAGCATCAAATGCTTGACATTTAAATTGTCTCACAGAAGGCTTTCTTAAAATATATACTCTTTTGCAAGGAAGGGAAAAGCATAACATTGTCTGTCTAACCTCAAATTGTTTAAAGTCAAATTATTGTAATTGATTTTTCAAAATTAAATTAAAAAGTTTAACTTGTAAATATAAATTAATATATAAATGATAAAACTATCATATAAGCTATGTTTGATATATTGTAAAAATAATAATTTTATATAAGTTATTATTATATGCAGTTAATATCAATAGTCAACTTTGACTATTGAAGATGTTCGAAAGTTAACTGTACAAATTAGTCTAAAACAGAGTAATCATTTTGGGTTAGATTGATACATTTTGTCTTAAATCGGCATCACATGTAGTATTTTAACTAAACAGTTTATTTGTGTCATGATTTATAGGCAACTTTCCATAGGATATGCCGATTTTGTTAATTTTTGTTGATGTTATTTGATAATTGGTTAATGTTGAGTTTTTTATGACGAATTTGTTAATTTTTGTTGATGTTATTTGATAATTGGTTAAGTGATCGGGAGAAACTTCACCGGCCGGATTAGTTTGCGTTCCGATCGCTAGCAATATATTTTTTTTACCAATTTTGTTTGGTGTGCAGGCAATATGCATTGCAAATTTAGAACAGTCGTTAGATGAAACCTGTTTTACTCTATCATTAGTCATATGCGGTAAATCTAAATCTCTTCAATTCTCATTTGAGACTTGTCTCAAATGAGACCAAAGATTATATGAGACTGCTACTGATTGAATTTGTCGTTGGTGAGTTTTAAATCCACCGATTTCCTTGATTGAATTTGTCGTTGGTGAAATTGACCAAGGAAATGATCAAGAAAATTGACCGAAAAATCAAGCAAATTGAACGAAAGATCAAATTAACTAAAAATCAAGGCAAAACAAAAATACTCAAGGACATTGATTGAAAGATCAAACAAACTGACTAAAAAGATCAAACATAAACAGTAAATGCTCATTCCCTTGCTCTTGGTCTCCACAAGAACAGGTCTCACCCAAAACTTTCTCTCAAAACTTAGTTAAGCAAAAAGTGTGAATTTTGTCTGTCATACTCAACAAGTTTTAGTTTTTAGATCACATGGTACATTTCGTTACCAATTGGTTTTGAAGGCCCAGTTTGCTGGTTCGAATTAAACTTGTAATCACTAAAGTACATCATGTAATCTGAAGCAACTAATTATTTTCATTCCTTCCACTACTAGGAGACCCCCCTATAGGCACTGGTTTTCAGCAGCGCTTTATCAAAATCGGTGCTGAAAGTATAATAAACACCGGTTTATAGCAGCGCTTCATCAAAATCGATGCTGGAAGTACAATGAGCACCGATTTTTAGTAGCATTTCACCAAAACCGGTGCTGAAAGTACAATGAGCACCGATTTTTAGCAGTGCTTTACCAAAACCGGTGCTGGAAGTAGAATGAGCACCGGTTTATAACGACGCTCCACCGAAACCGGTGCTGGAAGTACAATAAGCAGCTGATTTAATCATTAGCATTGATGCACAGCTGCTAAGATATTTTTTTACATTCTGAAACAAAAACTAAAATTTTTAAGCGCTGCTTGGTGTGGAATAATAAAACTAAATTTTTTTCAGTTTATTTAATTAAAACTAAATTTCGTGTGGAATTATTTACCGCTGATTGACTGATGAAATACGATTATTAAATATTACATGATTAATATATCAAATATATAATAATTAAAATAATATAAATATAAATATTTTTAATGAAAATTGAGTATTGTATTTTTGACTAATTAATGTCAAATTCTGATATAAATGTCAATTTTTTTACTGTAGTTAAGTTGTTATGAAACTATTTTCATTTTATGTTTTACCAATTAAATTTGAAATTGAGTTTAAATTTAAATCCCGCATCCGATAAAATAGATAATTTGTATATGAAAATTATGAAATATGATCATGAGTATACTATTTTGTGATTATTTTTAAAAAATGAAGTACGCCATGTTACTTTTATCGAAAATGTGAAGAGTCAAAACAACCAAATTTAAGACCACAAATTTGTATTTGCAAAAATCGTTGAACTCTCATTCATATTGTTCTATTATTTTAAACACATTTTTTTCTCAAAAATAAGTGAAAATTTGTGTTAACTTATCCATTAAACAAACCAAGAGACCAATCTCATAAGAATTTTTCACATAATTTGTTTTTATTTGTTAGAGAGAATTTATAAAAATGAATAATTAGTTTATTTATGTTAATTAAAGTATCCGTCAATATCTTCAACTATTATGGCATAATTAGTGTATTTATGGTAACATTAAGTGTAGTAAATCAGTACTAAAATAACTTTTGCACATATAACTATAGAATCTTTAACAAGTGCACTCATTAATCTCTTTTATCAATTAAATCTCACCTTAAAATAATTCTCAAATAAGTAAACTGACAATCTCTTTATCAATTAAATCTCATCTTAAAATAATTATCATTTTTCTCAAAGTATCTCTATCTTCATCTCTTTCTCTCTCAAAATCCCTCACGGCTTCCACGGCAAGGTTCCAATTCTTTGCGATGCTCGGTTGCTTCGAAATTCGTCCTTCGCCCAAATCCTCCTCGCCCGCAACCTGCAGATACCATTGTCGTTTTTCTCGCTTCTATGTGCTCTCATGTCGTTTTTGGGCGCGACCCGATTCATGATTTGGTGGGTTTTACGTATACGTGAGTAATTTTTTTAATGTGTAGACTAGGTGTTTGATGAAATGTCTGACTGACTTTGCAGGTTTTGGAATCACTAGATGCCGTGCTTGATGTGGACAAGAAGGATGTTGGACTCAGTTAGTAATCTCATTTACATACTATATATTATCGCCTTGGCATGGCCAGAAGAGAGATAGAAGCAATTTCTGGTGACGATGGTGAAGTAGGAGGGTTTCAAGATGAATATATTTCTTTATGTAGATGAGATTTCGAGATGAATTTTGTGGATTTGCTAAGGCAAATATAGAACTTTTAGTGTGAATTTTTTTGTTGTAAAAAGTAGATAGTATAGGGATTTTAGAATAAAATTGTAAGTAAAAAAACTTTGTAGTTCGATTTGTTAATATATAAAAGTATTGGATTTTTTTTCGCAAATATAAAAGTTTTGATAGGTAATTTGCAAATGAGAAAGTTATGGGGACTGAATTGTTACTAATCTAGCAGTGGTTGGCGAAATCAGGCGGTGTTATATTTTACCGCTGCTAGAGAAATCTTGTTCTTGATCTGCTGTTGCGGATCGTGTTTATGTTCATGATTTGTGTCTCTCAAGGGCTGAAAGCTTGGAGAATATAAATCATGTTTTTTATCAGGTGGTGTTGCAGTTATATCAGATCCCTGATTTGCTTTGTGGTTGATGCGTGATGCTCCTCTTTGCCAACCAGATATAGTTTTCGCGGCAGCAAGTTAATTTCCCCGAGGGCGATATTACAATTTTATTGGATCTCTATAATGTAATAGTACAGACAGATAGTCTGGTTGACATGTAGTTTGGTTACACTTTTCATAGGTTGATTTGATTGTATGTCAATTCCACTGTAAATCGATGTTGGGCGTTTCCCAGCAACATATGAATGATATTTGATTTCAAAAAAAAAAAATTTATTTTCATTCAAACAACCGTCTTAATTAATTCTTAATATGGTTCTTGGGCATTTCATTCTTCATGGGCTGGCCATTGTTATTCTGAGCCCAACTTTTCTGCTACTCATAATTTGGGCGCCCAGAAGACTGGAACCTTCTCCCCAAAAATTATAAACCATATTTCCTTGGCTCAGATTTATACATCCTATGCTTAGTCAAAGATATTTTCATGGCATTACAGTGAAATTAACAATTTAACATACAATTCAGCACATGATCGATAATGCATTTCTTATTAGAGTTAAAGAGATCTAATAAAAAAATGTAATACCGTTCTCAGAGATAATGCATGCACAACGCCTCCCGCATCAATTATTGCGCCAATCAGGGATTCACTACAAACGCTAAATATAATGAGATGGAACTAATAAATTGAATTGAACCTAATGAAACTGCACCAAATTAAATTGAAATTTATAAAAATGAGATGTAGCTAATGAGCTGATAAACTGAATTGAATAAAAAATATTATTCAAAGTAAATGTAACAAAATTCAATTGAAATAATTGAACTGAATTCAGATTGTTCTATTTAATTTCATTTTGTTTTATTCAACAGTGGAAAGTAAAATTGATTCAAATTGTTTTCTTTTGAAGAGGAGAATATGTGGAGATGAGAAATGTCAAAAAATATCCCTCCAAGTAACCTACTAACAAAGTAGATATATGTTTTTCGCATTTTGGCATCCGCATAGATTCAAAATAGCAGACAATACAGGTGGTGGCTACAACAAAATCCTTTGACTTTGCTGTATTCCCACACTCACACTAGGGGTGCTTATTGAGTCGAGCCGATCGTGAACAACTCCTGCTCGAGCTCGGTCAAAATTCGATCAAAACTCGACTCGATTTGGCTCGATTCGACTAGAAGAGTTAACGAGTTGAGTTTGAGCAAGACCTTACTCGACTCGAAAACTCGCGAGCAAACTTGATATATAAGTATTGTTATTTATATTTAAATATTATAACTAATATTTCAAATTTAATTCATATTGTAATTATTTACTTAATTAATTTAGTACTTAGTTATTAACTATATATGTATGTTAAAAAATATGAAATTTTTCGTCAATTATAAATAATTGTCTTGTTACATTACTACCTTATATTTGAATCATCTATATTTAGTAATTATATTTATTTAGTAGATAATTTTATTGGCATAATTTTAGAGAAATCAATTACTTAAATTAAAATTTACGTATAAATTATTATATATAAAAATAGCTTTTAGTAACTGTCTATTAATTTTCAATAAAATTAAAGAAAATTAATTGATAATAATGGTCTACGAGTCCGAGCTCGAGTAGCTCGCGAGCAACACTATATATTAACAAGTCGAGTTTGAGCTTTGATATGAAAAACTCGCGAGCAAACGAGTCGAATCGAGCACAAATAATATCACTCGAGTCGAGTCAAGCAAACCTCTGCTCGAGATCGAGTTGCTAGTTAAGCACCCAACAGCTCCCGAACTTGTCCCTAAAAAGAGTATAGTACCAAAACCTAGTACTCCTATAGCACTCTGCTTTCTCCTAAATATAAACCCACATAACTCATATAAGCGAAGGAAACCAGAACTTGAGAATTGTCGATCTTGATGATAAAAGTTCACCGTCAAAAACTCAGTAACTCCACAAACTCATGTCAACTGCGCCTTCCGCCTCGTCCCCGTAGCCGCACTGCGGCGGAGGCAGCATCAGCCCTTCCGCCATGTTTGTCAGCAATGCCGGCATTCCCATTCCGAAAGCCGCGTCGTCATCCATATAGCACACATTCGACGCCCATTCCTCTCCGTTATCTGCTATTTGATAGTGATCATCGTTGCTGCAGGCAGATATCGGGTTGATGATTTCAGTCTCCGACGTCGACGTCGGACGGAACAGCTCCGCTGCCTCCGCGGCGGCCTTCTGGATGTCCTTGGCATCACTCGACTCCGGAACCGGCAGCCTCCAGGCAGAGTCGGCGAAGTTCAGACACGCGGACCTTCCCTTGAAGGCGATCGCCGCCACGTCGTGAGCCCTGGCCGCCATTTCCGGCACCGGGAATGTACCCAGCCATATCCTCGTCTGCGTCCCCGGCTCCCTGACCTCGCAGACCCACTTGCCGGAGTCCCGTCTCCGGACTCCTCTGTACACGGGGTGCCTCGTCTCCCTGAATTTCTTCCTCCCGGCCCGTTTCTTGGGGTTGTTCGAAGCCAGCCGCACTTCCTCCTCGGCGGCGGCGGAGACGGCGATGCTGTCAGAAGCAGAGGAGGATTCTGGGAGATGATGATAGTACTGATCAGGCGACCAGCTGAGCTCCGGTGAAGATTGAGGAAATGGATCAGAGTAGTAGTGTGAGTAGAAGTTCATTTCTGGATTTGGAATTGGGAATTGGATATTGTTGTGGTCAAAGATTCGTAAGTAGCAGAGAAGAGAATCAGAATGAATGGAGTTGGATAAGTGAGAGATTTGGTGAGATGTTTATATAGGTATGGAGTTAATTTGGTGGTTAAAGTAATTAAGAAATGAGGTTGATGGGGACATACGCAAAATACGCGAACACGCAAAAATGGTTGATAAGCGGCCAGCTGGGCTGAGGACTAGGTCCGTAGACGGAGACTGGCTAATGCTTTACTAGGAGTGAGTTGGGAGTTGGAACGCAGGGAGCTAATGAGATTCGGTCCTTTTGTATTATTTATTAAGCTTCCACTTTCTACTTATAGTAATTCTATTGGTTTACTGTCTGTCTTGGTCCAAAGTCCAAACACGTGTGCTTTGCTTCAAGTTTCTTGATTTACAGCATGCAATTGGGAGGTGTGGTGTGAAAAGATCACCTAATTAAATAAGAGATCGAAATGTTTTGTATCCAAGTTACATTTTTTTGATGGAGTGATACGTGGTGTTTATGATGTTTATTTGTTGATGGTAATTTCAAGTTCAATTTATTTCAATCATCTTTAGTTGCAATCGTCTACTTTCAACAACAATCATTTACTTTCAGCACCAACCATCTCAATCACTTACTTCCAGCACTCATAACCATCTACTTTCACCACGAATCATCGAGAATCATCTCAGCTGAACTATATATGGTCAATGTCCTCTGATTTTTTTTTCATGTAAAAAAATTAAACAGTAGAAGATCAGTCATGTTTGTACTTTCTTCAACCGTTACTAACTATTCAACACACCTTATTGTTTGACACTATCGATTTGTGATATCATTAGATTAATGCAACCTAAAATATCAATTATTTATTCACCGTTAATACATGTAATTAAATATGTTTACGATCAAATTTTATGTGTTGGAAAATGTAAAAAATCCCTAAAAGATAATCTCGTGATTTTACAAAAATTAAATAACAAATCAAAATCAAATAAAATGAAATAAACGGAATCAAATTGAATTGCATGTTACATCCACAACATCATGTCATATTTCAAATTTCTTTTTATCCAACTACTAGTAGTGTAACTAAAAGTAAACTCAAACTTCATCACATTCCTTATGAGAAATCAGGCAGGTGGTTTGAAATTTGAAAAGTTCAAGCCGACAATCTGGTAATTAAAACAGAGAATATCCTTTTCAAATGACGTTGATGACGGTTATTAGAGGCGGTTGGGGGTACGGTTTATCCACGGAAACGCGTGGGCCACGTGCTGAAATGCTGGGACCATGGTTAGTTGAAAGACTCCAGTGAAGATCCACGATGGGCGATTGGCGGATATTGTGAATTCGGACCTAATTTTAGAGGTATGTGCAACTTTAGTCCTTCAAATTTTAGCTTTTGCCAAAACAATACAATCTCATACTCCCTCGATTTCTATGAATGTGGCAGCCCCCACACTTTCATGCCAAAAATGATTCAGAATATCCTTAAGTATATGTTATATTTACAAAATGTGGTAAGATTTACAAAAACGATGAATCATGTGGTTTCGGTCCAGAACGACGCAACAAGAAACTGAATAACGTGGATCAGTATTATTGACCGAATGATAAATCACTATCACTTTCCTCGTTCGGCCCCGTCTCTATGGAAAAAATGTCATTTCTTGTTTTCTCGTCTTTCGAATGTTTTTTGTCATTTTCTTGGTTCTATGTATGTTACTATGTTGCCAGTTTCAAAGATATGGAGGAAGTATTTAAATTTTAAAATGGAAAGTAAGATGTATAGATATATTTGAAGAAATTCTACCAATAATGGTGAAAGTGATTTCATATAGAAAAATAGTGATAATGTTAAAAAGTTAAAAGAATTATGTGTCCGGTTTAATTTGTGTTTATGTATTTTTTTCAAACATTTCGAATAAGTTGTTGAATCATATCATCAAAACAATAATTTTTTTGAAATGTTAGCTATTAATCATCCATCTTTTTACTAAGAGCGTCCTTTAAATATCCGATTAAAGCACCCAAAATAGTATTTCCAAAACCAGTGCACTTTAAACATCATTAAAGTGTCCTTTAAAATGTTTATTAAGAGTGTCCTTTAAACATCAGTGCACTTTTTCTTTTTTTTTAAATGACACCTAAGTTGAAAATGACCATGGTTGATTGGTCTAAGAACTGTTTTTTAACAAGGATTTGCAATCAACCAACTAATTTGCACTACTTACTTTAGTAGCAGCTGGATCCAGAGTTCCAATACTAAGAATGCGACTAGCAATATAACATATATATAATGATAAAATACAAATTAATAGAGTACTGAAAATTTGTTGGGATGATCGATCCTCTAGTTTAAAATTGATGTGGGTTGGGAATATGACAACTCATAACCCTCAATTGAAACGTGAGACTACCAAATATTCATATTTAATTTAATCATTTTTAACGTATACAATTGTGATAAATGAGGAGGTTCTATCTATATTACATAAAAATTAGAATCCTTAAAACTACGTGGCGCTTTCAAAATGTGTTTGTCACCAAAATTACCCATCAACTTAAAAAAAAATAAAAATAAATAAATAAATAAGTCCTATTTAATTAGTCTCATAACTTTTTTAGAATTTGTTTTTTCTCCCATACTATTCCCCTTGCTTTCTTCTTCTAGAATGCATTTCATTTTCACATTGATTTACAAATTATTATATTTCATAATTAATATATACTACTAAAAGTTATTAGAGAGAATTTTTCAAAAAAAAAGGCTTTGCAAAAGTCTCAATCCAGGTCACTAAAGAATATAAATGTCAAAATAACCCCCATACTGAAAAATACATACTCCCTCCGTTCCCAAATATATGTCCTACTGAAATAGTCAATTTTTTTCACACCATATTTGACCATTAATAACTTATAATATATAAATAATATATTTATAAGGAGACCGAGGGAGTATATTTTAACTTCACTTTAGCTCCAAAAAATCGAATGCAGTTCCAATAAGCTGACTACGACCTCAATAAACTGACTACAACTCTAATAAGCTGATTGAAGCTCCAATAAACCTCTGCAGCTCCAATAAGATGTCTGCGGATCCAATAACCTGACTGCAACTTCAATAAACTGACTGCAGTTCAAATAAACCACTGCAACTCCAATAAGATTACTCCAGCTCCAATAAAATGACTTCAACTTTAACAAACTGACTGCAATTATAATAAGCTGACTATTCAAAGATATTTTAGCTATTACTTTGTAGTTGGATTCGGGCTGGCCTAAATTAAAGCTGCATTTCATGCAAGAGTCAGGCCTACAGCCCACCACTAATTAGGGCCTTATGGTAGTATTCCAGCCCTAAAATTCAAATACTAGTATAATTGAGAAACCAAGGGCCTTTCTAAGCCTTTATTTGTGGTTTTAGATCCGGGCTTTGCATATTTTTTCCTGTTAATCCAACGCTTCGATTGAATGGTGCATGTTTAAATTAAGTGGTCTAAGCATATAACATGCTCGGGTTAGAGTTTTCTTTATTGTTTATAAATCTTATTTATGTAAACCTATGAATAGATAATAGATTATGACCTCACCACTGAGTTCACCCTTAACAGTAACCCATTGTTAACCATTTAGGTTTGGAATATTTTAAATAAATTGTAAAGTATATAAGTGTAAAATTACTATGTAAAATAATAGAATACCTACAATTTTATTATCAAGTTAAAATTTCAAAATTAAGCAAACGTGACATAACGTCATAAGGTTTTGCGTTTAGCTGCTAAATATTGGACTGAAAGAGGCTTCCCGCCGACCTGACATGTAAAAGCAGCATATATATGTATATATATATATATATATATATATATGTATATGGATGCAACAGGGTAACAACCCTTAAGGACTTAACTTACATGATCACGTGAACAATGTATGTTTCCACGTGAACGTTGCCCGCTGCCAAAAATTCATTAATTTGACCTATCTTGTCACAGATATTTCCAATCAATGGAAAATCTACAATAAAATGATGGAGGCAATGTTTGAATTTTACAATGCATGCTTAATTATGAACTTATGGAACAAATTTTTCAAGTAACCACATACTAATTAATGTATCAAAATATAATTTTACAATGTATGCTTATAAACATGTAAAATATTATTGTTGGTATGGGCTAACATAAAACTTAATCAATTTATAGCAAAATCAAATCAATTTTAGATAAATATGATAATTTTAACTATAGATATTTGGTTGGTGCCATATATGGCTCACACCGGTGGTAAGTATTTGGCCCTGTTTACTAGAGCTTATTTCTTGATGGTACTGAACTGAACTGAACTGAACTGAATTGAACTGAACTGAAGTAAAATTGATGTATTGAAAAATGGAATCAGCATGACTGAATTAACCTGAATTTCATCAAATTACATTTCACTGAACTGAACTGAACTGAATTGAATCGAACTGAACTGAACTGAACTGATCTACAGATAAGCTCTGGTAAACTGGGCCTTTGTATCATTAGTTCTGTTTTATTATACTTTCTATTGTGCACTTACCATTTATTGCTTTCATAATTATTAATGAACCGATTTAGGAAAATAAACAAGTGCTATAAACAAACATATTATCATAATATATTATAAATTATTTGTTTAATTTTACCATAATCTAGATTTTATGCTTAAATTAAATACAAAGTCTTGGGTGGGACTGTCGTACCATAAATGATATTTCATGTATTTATTATATTTGTTCGTTAATAACAAAATATTTTACCAAAATATTTTACACATAATATTTTACCAAAATAAAAATAATTAAATAAGCACAATAAACAAATATAAAGGAATTTGGCCAACAAACCGCCAAAATTGCAGAGTAAGAAATCTGAAGATGCCTGTGCATGTGGACGGCGTACGTCCACTGCCCATAGAAGGAAATCCTGCTTCTTATCAAGGTGAATCAAGGTTATTCAGTTGTTATTCAGTTTTTAATCAATGTTATATGTTAAGTTGTCCCACATCGATAACTTACGAGCCTAATAACTAATATATAAGGTTGAATGTGACACTATCTATTGCCAATTGGTTTTAGGATGGAAGTCTGAGATCCATATAATTTAATATGGTAAGATATTCCACATCGGTAGCTTACAAAACTAATAACTAATATATAAAGGTCGAAGGTGACACAATCTATTGTCAATTCTATTGCCAATTAGTTTTAGGATGGAAGCCTGAGATCTATATAATTTAATATTATATTACATTTTAAAATCCCATTATACATATTACTTTAGATAAACAAAATATGTAAACACAATTAATCATAAATATCTTTGTAACTCCATAATGTTATTGCACAAATGAAGGGATGGAACATATATATGAGGTCCGGAATCATTGGATTATGAAGACCGGAAGAGTACGTAATTGAGTGAGTGAACCATATTGTTCCAGCTACCACGTCGAAACCTAGCAGCATTGTTAACTCTATAAGTGGAAACTTTTCTGAGCAATTCCATATCACAGTTTCCTAAAAACTTTCCTAATTCGTTGATATACATAGCTTAGCAACAATATGAGTGGTAGGCCACCGGCGGTGGCGGCGTCGAGCTCCGGGGAATTCCGGAGACATCCAGTCTACCGGGGTATCCGGTCAAGGAGAGGGAAGTGGATAGCCGATATACGCGTGCCCGGTAAACAAAGCAGCCGTATATGGCTGGGCACTTACCGGACACCGGAAATGGCGGCGGCAGCCTACGACGCCGCCGCTCTGGCACTCAACTGGCCGAATGCAGTCCTCAATTTCCCCGACTCTGCTTCCACTTATCCCATACCGGCGTCTCTTTCTGCAGCTGACATTCAGGTAGCCGCCGCCGCCGCCGCCTCCGCTTCCAGAGAACCGCCTCAAAGCCTCGGTGGCACTGATCATAATGTGGACGGAGATGATGAGGAGCCAGCTGTCTCTGTCGGAGAATCACCTTCTGAACAAAACCTCGGAGCCGCCGTCGAGGAGGCTGATGATCAGGAGTACTACGTGGACGAGGAGGAGCTTTTCAGGATGCCGAGCTTGCTTGAGGACATGGCCCAGGGGATGCTTATCAGCCCTCCGAGAACCACTGATCATTACGCATACGGTTCGCCTGAGGGAGCTACCAATGATTTCCTTTGGAGCTACGAATGATTTTCAGTCAGCACTGTCGCATTCAGATATTTGAATTTGAGGTCATTATACAAAAAAGAAACAAAGTTGCGCGCCTTTTGTCTTACACATATCATGTACAAGTACAACAACGTCAAGAAGGGTCACATACTATTTTTGAACAAAAATAGATTAAACACAGAATTCCCTTTTTTATAATAATAATGATGACAGAATATTTTAAGCTTTATGCTTTTCCTTTCCTTTTCCATTTTATCGATTAAAAGACGATTTCATCGATGATGGTAATCAGATTTGGGCCGGCTGCAGACACACGTACAGACACACACTGCCAACTATATTATATTATATTTTTAATGAAATCTTTAAAATTTTGTGTATAAAAGGATAAATACAAAGTTTTTGGTGAGACCGTCCTACCATAAGCTGGGTTCATGTGTTTTACAACTTTGTTTGCTATAATATGAGTTCATGTGTAAATGAACTAACAAAGCTATGAAGCACATGAACAAATCCATTAAATATATGAACTATCATTCGTCCTACCATAAGATAATTGTAGGACGGTCTCACTAACACCTTATCAAAGATAAATTAATTGGTTTTCGTGTAAAATTTGTAAAAAGTACACCCTCCGGACTTTATATAATGGATTCGTTTGACCAAAATCAAATAGTGTCGTTAACTTTAACCATCAATAACTTTAGTTATGAATATTAACTAAATCTAAAATTTTAATATTTAGAAATTACATATTAAAATGAATCCAAAAATATATCACATGATGATATTATTATTCATATAATAGTTTAAATTTATGGTTAAACTTGCAACAAAAACTATCACTACAAAAAAAAAAAACAGAAGTGACGCTTATTTGGTTATTCTGCGACGATTAATCGTCGCAATTGATCTTAGCGACGCTTGATGGAAGCGCCTCTATCTAGCATGTCACTAAATATTTGCGACACGTGAACGTGTCGTTAAAGTTTTGCGACGCTTGTAAATATTTTGTGACACGTTTAAACGCATTATATTTTTAGCGGCGTCTTCAAGCGTCACAAAATGATGCGGATATTCAAAAAAAATATAAATTTCAATTAAACCCACCAATTTTAAATAATTGCAATTCGCCGTACAAAATTCTAATAATTAATATTTAACCCACGTTTTTTCTGGTAATTGCAATCGAGTCTACAAATTCGTAATAATCACAAATCTACACAAAAATTCTAAATAATCACAAGTTAGCCCACATATTCTTAACCTTCATCATAAATGTAGAAATCTTGCCCATTTGAATCTCCGTTCAGCACAATTTGGTGCTCTATGGTGAAGTCATTTCTTGTTCTCCTCAGCAACTTGAACCCCTTTACACTATTCAAGTACGCTAATACAACACAAATTATCAGCAAGCAAAAGTTCATCTATATCTAAGACTAAGTTAGGCAAAGGTCACATGCTCCTAGAAACACTATTTGGGAGCTGACAAACTTCAGATTGATGATGAAATACTATAGCCAAATTAAAGCAAAACAAGCAATACACAGTGTAGGCAATAAGACTTACATAAAAAGGGCAGGGCATATCAAATGGTTAAACTAACCACTGACGAATAAATACCTAAAACAAGCAATGACTGAAGCAAAAGCAAAAATAAGTCCTAATAGCATAATCAAACAAGGTAAAAACTTTCATGAAAATAGACGGAGAGGATAAATATTAAGCCAAATTCATTTGAAAATCAAACTTTCATTTATTACTTTTTTACTGCAAAAACTTTCATATTAAGAGTTTTGTTAGAAAAAGGGAATTTTGATTTCGTAAGGTAAACTTTGTGATTAATTAATTGGCAACTTAAAAAAAAAAAATCTGCATAGCATTAACATGGGTGGCCTAGATTCTCAACTTTGATGGTTATTTTTAATTTTTATGACATGTTTAGTTGTTGCAGAAACTAATGACAAGATGGCATCTGACAATTTTTATGAGACTTAAACGTGTTACTAAAGCTGAAGACATGGACTAGTGTAGCAATTTCATCTAGTGACACGTGAACGTGTCATTAAAATTTAGTGACGTTTGAAAGTGGCGTAAGTGTCACTAAATAACCGTCACTACTAGACTCTTTTTTTTGTAGTGTATGATGAATAGTGTCGAAGACATTATATAAAATTCAGAGGGAGTACTATATATTGAAGCCCATGTAACGTTGTTTCAAATGTACTTCTCTTTCATTCATAAAAAAAAAAACTTCTCCTCTTCAATCTATTTTTATTTTTTTTTCGAAGAAAGAGAATTTGTAATAGGGTACTGGATAATATCCAGTATTGTATGACAAGAAAAATGAAGACGGGATCTCAAGTAACATCTACACTAATGGACAACAAACATTGTTAGCTATTGAGTTAAAATGTTCCTATCTATATGTAGAAGTCCAAAATGGATATGTAAGCTCATGTTCCTCTAGGTAGAAGGGCATTCATCGCTTCCACCGTATGAAAGTAATGTAATTAGGATTCCATCTCATCTCTAGTCATCCATGTGATTCACTAGTGCAAAGCAGGGGATTAAGGCACTTTTTTAAGGTGGTTCCTCAAAATATCTTGGAACCGCCTTAAAATTAAGGGTCTTGCGAAGTCGAAACACCCTTTCGGTGGGTCTATTTGCGCAAGTTTCCTCGGAAATAATTTAAGGCGGTTCATGAGTATTTTTAAGGCGGTTTTTTTAAAAAGTGCCTTAAAACTCACTGTCTTTCGAATGAGAAAGATAGTTCTGTTGACTTATCTTGACTTTCAACCCAATAAACCCTAAACCCACTAAACTCTAAATTCTAAACCACTAAAACCCTAACACACATTAAATTGAGTTTAAATAATCAAAAATTAGTTCTTATTTGATTTTTTGTGTACACTAATTAAATTAAGGCTAATTAATCAAAGGTCACACATTACTTGATTTTTTACAAACACTAACATAACTGAGTTTACTTATAGATCAACAATTACTTTACATTGTATAGAGACTAATTAAGTTGGGTTAAACTAATTAAAGGTCAACCATCATTAAACTTTCGATAATCAGTAATCAATAGTTAGATTCTTTATATTTAATGATTAATCTCACTTAACAAGCAATTGACTCTTCACAAAAATATCAAATTAGAGTAATGAAAGGTCAAAACTTGCTTAACCAACTAAATTTACTTAGACTAATGGAAGGTGACTTTTAATAAACACTACTAACTAAATCAAGTTTAACAAATGAAAGATTACTTTTACTTGACTTTATATAAACTCTAACTATATTGAGTTTAACTAAACAAAGGTCAACCTTGCTTGCATCAGTCCCGCCCGCCCCACCCTCTGCCTTGCCCGCAGGGAAGCCGTCCGTCCGTCCGCCCGCCCACCCGCCCGCATCAATTCAGCTCTTGTGTAAATATATGAAGCTGTGTGTTTATTCATGAAGAAAGATTACAATATATAGACCAAAGCTAAATCCTGGTATGGAAAGGAATTACTGATCTAACTTAATTTACAAGACAGAATAATCTAGAATATACACAAATATTCACAAAATATTCCGTAACACTCCTCCTCAAGATGGAGCATGAGGATCATGAATACCCATCTTGCCAATCAACGCTTGAAAGGTCTTACGTCCAAGAGCTTTAGTAAAGAGGTCAGCAGGCTGATCAGTCGTACGAATGTGATGAGTGACGACTTCACCAGACTGAACTAAATCCCGAACAAAATGGCAATCAACCTCAATATGCTTTGTGCGTTCATGAAAAAATGGATTCGCTGCAATATGAAGAGCTGCCTGACTGTCACAAAACAAGTGCATTGGCATGGAATGAGACACGCCCAACGAACTCAGCAACGACTTAAGCCAAATCAGCTCACAGCAGACATACGCCATAACTCGATATTCTGCCTCAGCTGAAGAACGGGAAACAGTTGGTTGTTTCTTTGTCTTCCAGGAAATTGGAGAACCTCCAAAAACCACAAAGTATCCCGACAAAGAACGGCGAGTAGGAGGACAAGCCGCCCAATCTGAATCACAGAAACCAGTGAGTTGTAGAGAACTGGATGCCGAGAGAAACAAACCCTGGCCAGGATGACCCTTCTAGTAATGCAAAATCCGCAAAGCAGCCTGCTAGTGAGCAACATGCAGTGATTCCATAAACTGCGCCAAAGTATGAACGGAATAGCTTAATTCAGGACGAGTTATGGTTAGATAAATCAGCTTGCCAATGAGACGACGATATTGAGCAGGATCATCATACAAGGGACCTGCATCTTTCGCCAAAGTGTGTTGTTCCATCGGGAAATCAGAAGGTTTAGCGCCCAAGAGACCAGTTTCCGCCAAAATGTCCAAAATATATTTCCGTTGAGACAGAAATATACCATCAGGCCGATGAGCAATCTCAATACCCAAAAAATACTTTAAGACACCAAGATCTTTCATGTAGAAACACGAGCTCAAGTAAGTCTTGAATGCTGATAGAACCTCACTAGAAGAACCAGCAATGACAAGGTCATCAACATAGACCAAAACATGTAACGTAACACCATTTCTGATGTAAGAGAACAAAGAGTAATCAGCACGACTCTGAACAAAACCGTAACGCCGTAAGGCTTCAGCGAGCTTGGCAAACCAATTCCTTGGAGCTTGACGAAGACCATATAGCGACTTCTGAAGCTTACAAACCAGACCAGGACCAGGAAGAGCATAACTAGGAGGTGGCTTCATGTAAACCTCCTCCTCAAGATCACCATGTAGGAAAGCATTGTGCACATCCATTTGATGCAACTCCCAACCTTTAACAACCGCCACAGCCAAGAATAAACGAACCGAAGACATCTTCGCAACCGGAGCAAAAGTCTCTGTAAAGTCTGTACCCTCAATCTGCCTATTGCCAAGGACCACCAACTGAGCTTTAAAGCGCTCAACCGAACCATCAGAATTAAACTTGGTTCGAAACACCCATTTACTCCCTATTGCATGTTTACCAGGTGGAAGAGGGGTCAACGTCCATGTTTTATTTCTCTCAAGAGCATCAATCTCTGCCGCCATAGCCAAACGCCAATGAATATGATGAGAGGCCTCAGAAAATGTAGTAGGGTCCGAACCAGCGGTAACTGCAGCCAAAAAACTAGAATGCGAAACAGAAAAATTATTACAGGAAATATAATCAGCAATAGGATAGCGAATACCTGAGGACAAAGAAGCAGCAGCAGTGGGGGGTTTATTGGGAGTGTAGTGGCAGCGCAGACATAATCGTTGAAGCGAGACGGTGGACGTCGATGTCGAGTACTTGGGAGACGGGGAGGTGGAACTGTAATGGGCAAGTCAAAATCAGAATCTGAACCAGATGATGGAAAAGGCGAGTCAGAATCTGAATCGGACAATGGAATAGATGGCGACAGTTGTGCAAACGGCAAAGTATGATCGGATGACGGTGAAAGCAGCATGGACAAGGACGGCTGATCAGAGAAGGCCGGCGGTCCAGAAACGGAAGCGGCGTCCGTACTGCCAGGCGCGTGGGAGTCACGCGCCTCAATAATGGTAGAGTTTTGCTCAGGCGCGCGTGGCGCTTTTGCTCTGGCGCGTGTTCCTCACGCGCTGTCAATGGGCTGGGTTTTTGTCCAGGCGCGTGGACCCTATGTGCTTCAGTGGGGGCGCCTTGCTGTCCTAGCGCGTGTTCCGTACGCGCCTGCATGTTCAAAGTGGCCGATTCTGCAGAATTTGGAAGAAAAACATCTTCGTCGTCATCGTATAGACACGGATTATTATCAGAAACAGTGGCATTATTATCTGAAGTTACCGGTGGAGCAAAGGGAAACCAATCCTCGTAAAAAACAACGTCTCGACTAGCAAACATCGTACGTGCTTCAAGATCATAAACTTTCCATGCCTTGGCCATTGAGTAGCCGACCAGTATACACTTGCGGCTGCGAGAGGCGAACTTGTCTCGTGGTCTGGGAAGTTGGGAAGCAAAGTAGAGGCATCCAAATACTCGCAAATTGTCATAGTTGGGTGCACGTCCGTACTAAAGTTGATAAGGTGTGCGATGATTAAGCAAAGCAGATGGAGTCCGATTTATAAGATAAGCGGCGGTAAGGACACAATCTCCCCAAAACTCAATGGGAAGATGAGCTTGGAACATAAGATCCCGTGCAACGTTTAAGATATGACGATGCTTGCGCTCCACACGACCATTATGTTGAGGCGTATAAACAGTTGTTGTCTCAAAGCGAACTCCATTTTCCACAAAAAATTGGCAAAGAGGCAGAAATTCTGTACCATTATCAGTATGAACACATTTAACTTGACGATTAAACTGAGTTGATTCAAATGCAAAAAACTCTTTCAGCCTAGATGAAACCTCAGATTTTGCGCCAATAAGTAGACCCAAACAGCTCGAGAGAAATCATCGACAATGGTTAAAAAAGAAACTACTCCATTAATAGAGGGGGTATGGTAAGGACCCCAAACGTCACAATGAATTAAATCAAACAAACCGCTAGCTGTATTGGTACTCAAAGGAAAACTACTTCTAGACTGTTTAGCACGATGACAAACCGAGCATGGAACAGCTTTATTACCACGACTTAATGCAAGAACTGGAATTGAAGAAAGCACCGACGAAGATGGATGGCCAAATCGCTGATGCCACAAATCAAAAGAAGAAGAAACAACAGCAGCATACACATTCAGAGGCGGCGAAGACGACAATGGAGCTCTTAGTCTGCGCAACCAATAAACCCCTCCTTGCTGACTACCCACGCCAATCACTGTCCTCGTGCTGATGTCCTGGAATATACAAATATTTTCGGTAAGCAAAACTAGGCATTTTAAGGCAGCAGTTAACTTGGCAAAAGACAATAAGTGGCAACTTAATTCCGGAATCAATAAAACACGATCAAGTACAATATCACCAAAATGTAAAGAGCCATGCAATAAGGCAGTCGAAACACGATCAGTCTCTCGTTCCAAAGCAGCATTAGGAGCATCGGGGCAGATACAACGACATGGTGGCATGTAGGAGAACAACTCATCCCAAAGCTTCTTGCAACGTCCATAAAAAACAGCAACAGAGTCACCATTCTGACGACAAGTGTAAATGTCAGCACGAAGTTGACCTATCCGCGGTCCATTCCCAACCAAGAAACGTTGTTGCAGATCATCCCAGAGTTCCTTGGCAGTAGACGAAACCGCGAACAGATGGATCAAGTGTCTGGACGATCCATCCTACAAGCATTGAATTAACGTTACGCCAATCATTGGAAAATGGCGAGCCAGGCAGAGGTTGCTGAATGGTGCCATCCATGAAACCATCTTTCCTCTTAGCACTTAAGGCGTTTAATAAATTTTCACGCCAATCATGGTAGTTATCACCCTTCAGAATCACCGGAGAAATTTTCAGGCCAGGATGATCTGAAGGATGAGCGTAGTAAGGATTGTTCGGCTGGAGAGTGGAGTTGTGATCACCAGGCGGACGATAAAACTGAGCGGTAGCGGCGACGGCGGCTTGAACGGGTGCCTGGAAAATGGCAGAGTCAGCGGCAGGAGCAGGGCCGAGAGGTGGTTGCTGAACGACGAGAGCATCGGCGGTGACTGAAGAAGCGGCGATGGCGGCGACGGCTGAAGCGGCGGCGGCAACATCAGTAGCAGCGGCAACATCAGTAGCAGCGGCAGCGTCCTAAACGTGAGCTTCGTCAACGGCATCATCGGGACCAAGGTCTTCCACGTTGACAATGTTGTAAAGATCACCGGAATCCATTGAAAGCTTAAAGGGAAAAGAGAGCAGAGTCTAGCGGCTGTGACGATATGTTGTACATCGGCGGCGGTGGAGAGTCCACAGCGGCGGCGGTAGAAAACAAGGGAAAAAAATTTAGGATTTTAGGATCGAAAGCTGTGATACCATGTAAAAATATGAAGCTGTGTGTTTATTCATGATGAAAGATTACAATATATAGAACAAAGCTAAATTCTGGTATGGAAAGGAATTACTGATCTAACTTAATGTGGCTGGTTCTCAAGCATTCTCGCGAGTTCCTTCCTAAACTGGTAATTCACGAGCTATTGTGTTTTTGTGATGATTTGGTTGATTTAATTGCTTCTGTTTTGAATTTTTTAATTGGGAGTTTTGTGATTATTTAATTAATTTAGTTTTCTGTTCTTGGTTGATACCATTCCACTTTGGTTTGTTTAGCCTTGGCTCCATATTTAGGATCCGAGGACTAAAAAGAAAAATGCTTGGTTTGTGGGTGGTTTCTGCAAGGTTGAAAATGTTCTTTAGTTTATGTAGGACTTTGAAGTTATACTGCACATTTTTGTTTTATTTTATTATAGTTAAAGGTTGAGTGTTTGACGTAATTTTGTATTCTCATGAATATGCAGAGATTCTCATTAATCCTTCGCTCAGGTGACATCTTGATACTTTGTTTGATATTTACTTGTGTTTATTGTTTCAAGCTTGTTCCTGATTTGACAGACTAAATCTTTGGATTAAATTCTGTAGTAAGCAAGCTATAAACGGCTGCATGCCCCTATTTCTTGCTTCTAATCTATCAGAATCATCAACCTCAACATGATGGAACTCTTGGAATAGTATATGATTGTGTGATATTTTGTGTGTATAAGCTAGATTGTGAATTTGTGAGTTCTCGTGTATTTTTGCAGAACAATTGTTTCATCTCAGGTCTTTGTTGTGAGAGTGTGAGATTTAAGTTAGATGTTTTTGATGCAAATTCGTATGCTTGAATTATTATTTTTGATTTATTTTGGTAAAATGGTGGGTAAAGGTTGGATTTTGATACATGCTTATGCTCGCCAGAGATGGAAGATGTGCGCACCGGAACTGACTTGAGCTGTACTGCTAGTTGAAATCTGATTGAAATCTGATTCCAACCCTCAGTTAGAAGATTATTCTATATTACTGCTCGATGCTTAAGTATTCCTTGATTTTTTCCTTTTTTGTTCCTTGAGCTCCCCTTTGCTAGTTCTACAGGTTATGGCTAATTTTATATCAGTTCAATCATACTTCGATTTTTTTGGCAAGGATATTGACAGAAAAATACTGGTGAGCATTCAGAATCTGAACGGTGATCAGGCTGTGTGGCAATTTGTATTACTCTCATCTCAATGATGGCGTAGAATGGATGTTCCTTTGCTTGAAACCTTAAAAGATTGAGTGTGCAACTACGCTTTCGCAGGTCCATTCCAATGTAGTAGAAGTTGGTGTATTGACAAGAGGCTTTGGCTGTTTGCTTGTGTAGAAGCGTCTACCTAGATGATGTTGTTGTTTTTATGATAGAGTGGAGTTGATGCTGATTGTTGAGCTCTATAACTGCTGTTTATGGCATGTAAAGGAAGGTATTAATATTGATGTATTTTAGTATGATACAACTATAATGTATAAATCTAATGTGATTGGTTTTTATTAATTTCGAGCTCTCCAATAAATGTTTTCACCCACTCGCGATAGTGCTTACGAATTCGTAGGCACTATCGCGAGTGGTTTTTTTTGGATGATCTGTAAGCTCTTTCGAATGAGAAAGACCATTTGGCTGGGTTACAAGGTTTTTCGAATGAGAAAGACCTTTCAGCTGGGTTAAAAAAATTACGAATTTAAGTTTAAGGCGGTTATAGTATATGACACTTTCGAATTCGTAACATTAAATGTGTAGTTTTTGACTTCGAAAGATGTCAAAATTTTAAGGCGGTTCATGAACCGCCGAAAATCGCTGTTCAATTTACGGCACAACCATAGAAGGCGGTTCTCATGTGACTTCTCTGGTATGTTAGAACCGCCTTAAAACCTCTCCTCCTCCACTAGTGATTCCATCTCATCTCTAATCATCCATCGGCAGCGGTGCGGCCAGTTCCTCAAGTGCCACACGTTTCACGCACCACACACTCTTCATGCACAACGCGCACAATGGCAACCCCGCGTGTGGCTCACTCACCGCGGCGCCGGAAGTGTTGCCGCGGACAATGAGGAAATCCTTTCTTTTTTCTTTTGTTTTTTATTTCTGTTTTCCAGTTTTTTATTTTTATTTTTATTCCCTAATGATAGTTTTTACCCTAGGGTTTAAGACGTAGGTCTAGAGTATTTTGTGATTTTTAGCTGAATTATGAGTTTGGACTGCTATCACCTTTGAAAGAGAAATTTTTGTGACAATCTCTAGTTAATGCTCTAGATGCAACCCTTTCATTCTAATTGTCAATTTAGGAATATTCCGGAATGTATTTACATATAACTCTACTGTCCAATCTCTAAAAGACCTATCTTCCGGAGGTCATGATGCCGTCAAATTCAATTGGTTTCAGGCTGAGATTCAGGTAGATGGTGTTCGATTTTTTATTGATCCAATATCCCTTTCTCGACTTTGAAAGTGGTATGGGTGAAGTCTTTGGAGATTTAGATAGTCGCACTTGGGCGAAGTCTTCCTCAGAGCTAAGATAAAAATCTATTTTAGTTATAGTATAGGCCATTCAGGCGATATTTGCAACTTTGGATCAAAAAAAGTTTGGAAATGTTTATCCTTAGCCACTTTTCTCAATCCTTCAAATTGCCTACACTTTTGGAGATATGTATCACTCTTTGCCACAAAAGTCATTTATGACTTTATGTGTTATTGGTTACAGATTAATTTTGGGTTGAGGATGTATGGTTTTAGCTTACAAAAAAATAAATAGATGAGGTTTGAAGATTTTTTGGGGATTTGGAGAATCAAGGGATAAAGGGTGGGGATAAGAGAATTGCAAGAGGAAACAATAATAAAAGGGGATAAGGAAGAAATAGATCTACAAAGATTAGAAAGAAAATGGAATGCAAAGGATAATATATTGCCACTTACACTTTTATTATGAAAAATTAATTTTAATTATGTTTTCCATGTACATATAAGAGGAGACTAGATTCATATTCTGGTTACTTAACTCGAAGATTTGAGATAGCAATATGAACTTGATACGAATATGGTATCAAATATCATAAAATAATTAGTTAGATTTTTTCCTTACCAACCTTTAGAGTTTTTCCTAAAATGGTGTTTTAATCTTAGTAAGATTATATTTATTTTCTTTATAATTGTAGGAGTTGATTATTATTTTCTTAGATTATTGGTAGGATTAGGAATTTTATTAGGGTTATAAATATTGCTCTTTTCATTGTAATAGACAGACTTTGAGACTTTGATAATAAAATTACATTGATTGTTGAACGGTGGTTCGTCATCAGATTGAAGCTTTGGACTGTGTGTTCAATTCTAAGACTCGGTTGCAGTCGCCCCAGGGACGGTGGTTCTTGGTTCTCCAGGTAATTATTTGACGGTTGTTAGGTAATTATCATATCTCAGGTAATTATTTGACGACTGTTGAATAATTATCATATCAAATTCGTGTTTCTTTTGCAAGTCCGCTAAAACTAAGTGTTCTACGTGGAAAATTCACATCAGAACTAATTACTCCCTATACATATGGAACCTATAGAAACTAATTACTCCCTCAGTTTCCCTTAAAGGCTTATACTGACAGCATGAACATGAGGGAGAACAAGTAGGAAGACTATAAAGGACAAGAAGTGATGGTTTTAGATGGGGCCGTTGAATTTTTTTGAACTTTCAACCATTTGTAGCCACACATTAGATTATTGTAGTGTTGTTTTTGTAGTTTTAATCTATCTTAAAGGGATAGAAAAGACATTTTCTCTCTCTATTTTGTCATACATTAGTAGTATAATAAATGGGAATAAGATGTTGTAAGTTCATTCATTTTATTGCGCTTATTTTTTTATATATCTCCAGTACCGTATCTATATTAAAATCCCTGACTGATTATTAATAGTTTCAACATAAGTTTACAAGAATGTAACTTCAATAATACGGTAAAAAAAAATACAGAACTGCCGTACTTGTCTACTTGGTTTTGCATTAGTGTATTTCTTGCTAACCACAATGAAAGTTGGACTTACACGATCATGTGTTTTAGAGAAATCTTTGAGTTTTTTTTTTTTTTTTGACAAAAGAAATCTTTGAGTTGGTTGCTACTACATTTAATTTACCGACATGATGATGTCTGTGGACTAATTGGATGAAATTGAGGCAAATCATAGGTAACAATAAAGAAGTTGAAATTTATAGTTGGCCTAATTAAGAATGAATTAACCTAGAATCATTGTGCTCCACTTTAAGTATAAAAGGGGCACTGAAAACTTTTAGAGCATTACTACAACAGGCAATATCGCATAATTAAGTAAAGAAAAAAGTTTCATGGTCATGTGAGTTCTTATCTATGTATTAATATGCCCCACAGTTCTTGAAAAGTGCTGATATACCCCCAGTTTATAACTTTGATTGAATTTTGGTCGATCAAACATGTTGATTCGTAGAGAGGAGAGCTAACAATTGTAGCATTGGAGTAGCGGCAAGAGAATTGAAAATGAAATACCCAAAATTTAATTTGAAATTTAAACCATAGTTAACACACTCGACACAAGTCAATAGGGACATAAATGACAACCAAATTCGTCATTGGGTGAATTTGTCTTTTCAAATCGATTTTGACCGGCAAGAAAACACTCTAAGATTAGAGAAAAAAAAAGCCTTCGTTGATCCATGGGCATATCAACACTTTACAATAACTCAGGGGTATATTAATACATACTTTAAGAACTTAGGGTTTTGCTCTTAAAGTAAAATTGGCCAACTCTGCACTGAGTCACTCGCATAATTGAATATTAATTTAAGCGCAAAAATATTTGTCGGTTCAGATGATCACCTATTAAGTTATTTAAGTTTTTAATTAATTCTTAACTTAAAATTACCATGCTATTTAAATAGAAGTGATTTTAAATTCGAAAAAAAAAGTTTAAAATCATAAAACAACGTAGTTTATGAATTTGGATAAAATTCGAGACTCAAATGTATGCAACCTTTAAAAAAACAAAAAAAGAAAACAAAAAGTAATGCAGGCTTCATAGCAAACTGCATTGACCCTTGACTAGGAAACATGGAAAATGAAGACCAACTATAGGTAACCCCGGCATGGGCCCGACAGTAATATGCAGCGGAATGCCACGTCATCGTCAGGATATCCTCCATTTCTATCTGTAGCTCCAGAGGTTATCGCTTGCTCCGCCGTAATCCGGTGAATCTGGTGGATCGTTTGGCCCCTTCATCCTTGGAGGGGTCATCAGCATTCCCGCCGCCATGTCGTTCAACACGTTATGCATGCCAAACAGCTCATCCTCATCAACGTACTCACAGCCGCCGTAATTTTCCTCGGATGGCTGCTGTGGCGGCGGCGGCGGTTCACGGTAAGCAGCAGCGGCGGAAGCAGCCGTACGAATGTCCGCGGCGGAAAGAGTGGCCGGAATGGGGTAACCCGGAGCTGCTTCGGGGAAGTTGAGGACGGCATCCTTCCCCCTCAGTGCCAGGCTGGCGGCGTCGTATGCCGCCGCCGCCATTTCGGCGGTGGGGTAGGTCCCCAGCCATATACGGGTAGTCTTACGTGGCTCGCGTATTTCCGAGACCCATTTCCCACTCCGGGACCGGACTCCGCGGTATATCGGGTGCCTCCGGGTTGACCCGCTGCTTCTGTCGCCGCCGTCGTTCTCTGCAAAACCACCTGGGTTTGGACTGCTCATATTTTTTTTTTTGGGGGGGGGGGGAGGGGGGGAAATTAAAACAACGTTAATCTTTTTTTATTTTCGCTGGATGGGGATGGATTAATTTAAGTAGATTTTGGACACGGCGTGGATTGCGTGGCTAAATCGCGCCCCCCCATCAAATCTCAGGAATATGGACCTTCATGATCATCTAACAACAACAAAATTCCGACACAAATCTATGACTGAGAAGTATTGATGGCAATTGTGTGCGAAGAAGAGTAAGCTTTTCGCCACTGCCAGCTGCTTTACAAAGTTTGGACACGGAGTCATTAAAACTAATGTTTTCTCAGGGCATGGACTGTTGGAGGTCAATAAGGTCTTTTTTGTGAGTTTGTTAAACTTGTTGGATTCATTTATATTTTACAAATATCATTATACTCCCTCTGTTCCGGTTAAAGTGTGTGACAACTTTGACTGTTAATATCTTTACTTATGTATTTTTTTTGAAAAATGTATTATTTTAAAATATATGTTATTATGAATCCAACAATATATTACATTATACTAATCTAACATATAAACTAATAGATATTAATGGTCAAACTAAGACACTTTGGGTGGGACAGAGAGAATATACATTAAGTGGTGCTCTATATCATTCTTAACATTAAGTGTATGCCAGAAAAATGTACAAAATATCATGTACAACATTGTAACAAATCTTGTTTCAAGTTATATTGAGCAACACATACTAGTAGCTTTTGAAAGAAAATAAATTAATGAGACTATTGGACCTCTTCTTCCTATTGGATCTCTTCTCTCTCCTCTCTTTTAACATCTCCGACCACTTTTCCCCAAATCAGTCACCTCCTTTTACTCATTTTAGACTGTTCTGACACTCAACGGTCAGAAACGGTCACAACTCCTCCACGCCGATGGCGGCGCCTCCGCCTCTCCATGGCGAGAGCAACCCCTCCAACCAGTTTCTCAATGCTCTAGCTAACCGCCCGCCACCCTTAAGCTCATGCCTCCCCTCAAGCCCTGAAATAGCCCCAAAAACACTCTATAAGGGGGAGATTGCGTTCCTAGTTACTCGACAAGAAGCAAAATCTCTAGCTTCTCACTACCAGAATGCATTAGTCGGAAAATTTGCAAAAGGGAAACCTTCCATGGAGTCCCTTCAGGAAGCATTCAAATCGGTCGATTTTAAAGGAAAATACCAATTGGGCTCAATAGATTACAGCACATACTCATCCGATTTCAATGCAAAGAAGATTATCAAAGGCTATGGCTCAAGGGTAATTGGATTTTCAACGGCGCACCTATGAAAGTTCTGAAATAGACAGTTGATTTCTCGCCGGAAGCAGAGTCCTCCATCGTTCCAGTGTGGGTCAACATCCCTAAGGTACCCATTTTTTTCTACAATCATGCTATGATTGAATCAATGGGAAATCAGATAGGGAAGTTCATCAAAATAGATGTAGCCACAACAACTCTCTCTAGGCCATCTGTAATAAAAATATGTGTGGAGGTTGATGTTAAACTCAGATTGCCTAATCACATTAGAGTTGGAATAGAGGAGGATGGGGTAGAATATGGAGTAGAAAAACTGCCTAAAGACTTTGAGGATTTCCCATGCTACTGTTTCAACTGTAAAGTTATTGGACACAGTGATGATCATTGCATACAACTCCACCCAGAGCTCAAAAGGCCAAGGCAGCAATGGAATCATCCAATGGCAACTCACAATGGGAACAAAGCCACTACCACATATGTTTCCATCCCTCAGCTCATCCCACAGAATCTAACTGTAGTGCCTGTAATACAAATTCTTGATGAATGAAAGAATAAAGGCCCTGCAGCTAAGCCTTAGTTTGTAAGTGCTGAAACTTCTGGCATCTCAGCTCAGGATAAAGCCAAAACCATTCATGCCCAGAAGTTTTTACAAAAGGGCACTCATCCTCTCAACCACCATAAGACGAAGAAAACCTATGTCTCTAAACCTATCAACCTGATCCAAAGCCAATTCTAGTGGAGGAAGAATCACAACACAATTCTGATGCAGTGGAGACTAAGGATACTGGAAGCAGTTCTCAGTTTGAATTTCCTTCATAAGGATCAACACACATGATAGCAGGCTAGCAGTCCTATGAGCTCCAATGACAATTTTGAATTTGTGCCTGAAACTCCACCTTCAACTTTGTAGTACATGGAGATCATATTACTATCACACCTCACTAACCTCACACAGACTCTGATGGATTTATCACCCCAAGGCTCAAAAAATGCTTTCATGAATCAAGGGACGATCTTAACATCAGAATGTCCACATGTATCTCCTCTCCCATAAATCCTTATGACACTGATCAATTTTTGTTCTTGTCTCAAGGTAGAAACAGGAATCAGTTCTTACCACTAATAATGGAGGAAGAAGAGGAAACACTTAGAGAGGATGATATTTTTAAAGAGGCTGAGGAGTCTCTTTTAGATAGCTCCAAGGAAAATGATCACTAGTGCAGAAACCATGTTTTTACGGCGGTTCCATCGTACCAACGAAGGCACCTGGGAACCGCCGTTACTGGCTGTGCCGTAAATGGCGCAACCCGTTACGGCGGTTCCCAGAACCGCCGTGTTATTTACTGATCCTTCGATATCGTAAGTCAAATTCGGCACAAGGTCTTACGATATCGCAGGTGTGCATTCCATACGTTGTTTCTCCATTTCTGTACGAAATCGAAGGTAGATCTTAAGTAGTTTAATGGTGTTACGATATCGTAATCCAATCAAAGCGAAAGTTGAATCGAAATCGTAACTATGTATTTATATATGGCATTCCCGGTACTCATATTGACGAGTTCGTATGCAATTCCTGGTGGAATCGATAATGTTAGTCTTTCGATATCGTATAGATGTAATACACGATCCGATATCGAATGATATAACCATATTAGAGAAGTCGCATCGGGTGTTGGTAGTGACTCGAAATCGAACTTGGTTAAGAAACTCCGGGATTCCATCTACACGGACACGAGTTCGAAAGGATACTGAACACAGATACGAACTCGGATACGACATTGTCGACTTTAACTAAACACGAAATCGTAGAGAGTGGTCAAATCCTAATAATGAAACGAAGTCGATTAAAGAGGTTCTTATCTTGCGATATCGTAGGTGGTTTAGGAAAATATTAATTCCAAATTCAATGTTGCGAAATCGATTCGTGGTAAATATATTTTGCGAGTTCGTGTCCAGTTTGTGATATTTGTGACCTGTGCGATATCGGTTGTTTTGGAAAAGTTAGTTACGAGTTCGATACATTCATTCAGGCTATACGAACTCTTTATATTTATGAATGGCACTATTCAGTAGGCGCTCTCGGAAGATCATTCCGCTGTCATCCCTGTCCCAAGACCGATAAATGGTACGACATCGAGACTGGAAACAAAAAATCCACGAATTCGAAAACGATTTTTGCTAAATTCAGGGTGAGAAATGATTCGATATCGAATGTATATACGACATTGACAAGAGTTCGAATGAATTATCGTACTGAACCGAATGCTGGACACGAGTTCGAAAGAAAATTCTTTCCAGTAACCGTATTCCAAAAATCACTACTGAAATCTACAATTTTAACAGCACCACAAGCAACCTTTCTTCTAACAGTACACAAATCTATACTACATTTTTCTTATGTAAGAGCGGTGTGGATATGACTTTACTACGAGCCAAAACAAGGTAGCGAGCTAACTTATCTCTTGCATCATTTAAGTCGGCGATGGTGTAGGGAGTTTGGTCATCTTCAAAAACCTGATTTGGAATAAGGTAGTTTCGAAGTCTAGTTAGATTTCATAGTCATCATGAAATGAAAATTATGGTGATGAATACATTGAACTTACTTGACGAAGATCAAGTTTGTCCAATGTTAGATTTTCAACACACTTGTTGGCAAATACGAAGGTATAGTAGCCGGACTCCCAATTACGTCTTTGCCTCTTGTACTTTGTTGTGGGCAAAAATCAAGAATGCTAGTTATGCAACGAAAGCTTAACAAAATATAATAATTGGTGGTAAAATGATGTGATTGTTTACCGTTATTTGCATGAGCTCAAAAGAACGAAAAGTGTTTTGATTAACATCATGCATAGCCACCTCAAGAAGATCGGCGAAAGCTTTGGGTGGAGGATTATTTAGAGAATCAATCCAATACACTCTCTTTTGCCCCGGTACCATAGCAACAAAACTCCAATGACCCCTATCGAAAAATTGAAATCATAATATTATGTCAAGACAAAAATTTTAGTTTTAATATCAAGTTTAGAGGAAGCTGAGTACCCTCCGTTGTAGGGCCCTATGAATATTTTCTTGTTTTCCAATTGAAGTGTGGCGGTTAGATAACTAAGTTGAGCAGTAGGGGCACAACCTTCAACCATGCGCATGCTTTCGGGACATAGATAACCAATCCAATCTTTTCCATTTTTACAAGACTTGGAATACATGCTCCTTGTAGAGTTAATGTAAACAATTAGGATTAAATATGAACCCGCGATATTTAATGAAAAGGTAAAAATAAGGAAACTTACAATTGATGGAGTGTTAGGATATTTGAGTCTAAATCCCCCATATTCCAAATGTCTTTGAAATGACCCAAAGGAATAATCAAATCCGCTCGAAATCCAAACACACTCTCATTACCGGAGAACCTATAGAAGGATTTGATGTTTTGGTGATCTAAGAATTCGTGTAACTTCCTTACCCAATAAGGTAGTTCGTTCAAAAATTTTAACAATTCCTTGGGATCAAAAGTGGTGGGGTATTTATTGGCAATTATTTGTTTCTTCACCTCGTCTACCTTTTTCCTCATGGGTATGTCATTAGAACCTCCATCAACTATCAACCATCGTGGCCAAATAACATACCCTCCAACCATATCCCCAACCCTAGTTTTTTCCCCTTCGGGCATTGGCAAAAGGGCCGTTGGCTCTATTGCCCTACCTATGGCAACTCTACCAAATCCTATGGGAATAGCTTGGAGATGGTGTGTTCGCATCTTTTCCTCAAAGGTTCCATTTGCCACATGTTTAGGGGTCTCGTTGAGACCACAATCAATGAAAAGCTTATACGTCAAAATCTAATAACAATATAATGTCAAAGTTAATAATAACACAAAATAAATATTTATTTAGAATATTAACATAGTAGGTGAAAAATTACCTTTATTGTGGAAGGTTTGGATGTAATATCTATGGGTTGATGTTGCAATGGTCGAATTGGCTCTTGTTCAACATGTCCAATGTTTACCTCCATACTAGGCTCTTCATTGACCGGAATATGATGCGATCCTCTAGACGAGGGACGACGCTCACCAACTACAATATTTTCCTCGGGTGGATGTACGTACCCCATTTGTTGGGCCATGGCATCAACTTGCTTCCTTAATGAAGCATACTCCAAATTTTGGGAAAGTATTGTTTCTTTTTGCCTTTCTATCGTCCACTTAGCCACGTATAGTTCCGAAGGCTTCTCTTTTCCGTTACTTCGCGTTATCCCAAAAGCCTCTCGTTGAGTCAAATAACGACCAACCCCCCTTGCCCTCCCGGGATGATCCTTCCCAACCGCTTTAGCCAATACATCCATCTTCCCCACGGGTGTAAAAAGGCCTTCCTTCTCTTGAACGAGTATCTCATCCTATATAAAATTTTCAAAATAGATTTATAATACTTGTTTTGATTATTTTCAATATCGTAATTGGGAAAATGTTGCCTTACCACTTTCTTTGCGACTTCTTGAACTTCGGTAGTTGTGTATGTTTTATCGCTCTTCATTCTACCTCTAACAAACATATCATGCCGGGGAATGTCATCAATCTTTAACGGTACAACCTTCTCCCGTGCCTCTTCTGTGGTCATCCCATCCTCGAGGTTCTTGGTATATTGCTTCTCTTGGCTCTCACCATCAAGCTTGTCTCCAAGACCCAAGTATCCCGCCCTACTCATTGTGTGATAGAGTTTATTTGCTTTGGCACATTTTATCTTCATTTCTCGGGTTCCCTTCCATAAAGATTATGTCATTAATAATATTAAAAGCAATACATTGATTGAATGACAATGAAAACAAATAAATTATGTCTTACATCGGCTTCATGATCGAGAGACCTTTGCTTGAATGTTTCCCAACTCGATAGGAGGATATAATTGTGTTTTACTAGAGGATGTTGACCAACTCTTTTCCCTCCCTCGTATATATAGTCTTTCGCCAATCTAAACTTGAATTCACGACTAGCTTTGGAGACAATGTTCAAAGCCTTCTTCTTCACGGCTTCTTCATCCATTGCATCAATTTCAAAGGGTGCCTATTGCATATGAAAATATGAGAAAAACTACGATACAAATTCATACTTTAAATAATGAACTCAATGTAATGGAGACGATGTACCTTACAATCGTTGAAAAAATCCGTTCTTTGTGCTGGATTAATCTCCTTCCAAGTCTTTGTTGCAATGTCGACTCTTGTTCTCCCGACTTTTCCACACCAACTCGACCACAATGGTCGCTCCTTAGAAATAGCAATGCCTTTCGCATCAAATTTCATTGGTGTCTTTACCTCGTTATTCCAACGCCTTTGTACAATGCGACAATACTCCTTAGCTTTTTGTTTTGCCGAAACCTTTTTTTGTGAACTCTTGTCTCCACCATTTGCTATCTTCTTTGTTTTCTTAGGCCTCTTGTCCCCACTAGCATCACTTTGGCGTTTTTTGCTACCCATGACAAAGTCCTACTAACACAAGAGCATAAATAAGTACCTAAGTTAGGTCAATTCACAAAAGCATGAAAAATGAGAATGAAACAAAGTTAATAGAAAATCATTAATGCTATATGGATATGAATAAAGTATAAACATGCACAATACAATCACTAAATAGCACAACATATCAATAAATGCATAAACATATTGACAAAAGATGGAAACCCTAGGTGAAAAATGCAACAAATTTATAAATAATCCATTTCAATAAAAGATTGTTTGTAGTGTTCCAAACATAACTATTAATCAAAGCCCATACACTTAAACAAACCCTTGAGGTCCTAACAATGCATATATTTTGATGGATGTGTAGAAATAGATGAGAATATGGGTCTTTATATAGTTGAACAATAAATCTATAAGATATGCTAAGGATGAACACAAACTTGGAGAGGAATAAATGCGAAAAAGAATAAGGGTTTTTGGTTTTTGCGGTGTTTTTTGAGGTTTTGACCCGCACAATCGTCGGTTGACTTGCATTAAATGCGGTTGTCGAAATAGCTTGCGCTATCGTAACTAACTTTCGTTTGGAATTTCCATATTGCGAGTTCGTATGACCCATTATAAGGGTTTAGGGTTTAATCTCCAGTCCGGGTCGCCGTGGGTATCCATCGGGTATTACACTGTTTAGGGTTTTAAGTATAACGCGTGGACTACAGGATACGAATTCGTAAGCCTTATATTGCATGGTGTCGATATCGAGACGTGGTTATGATGATATACACGAAATCGTAACTAATATAAGAACTACATACGATATCGAATGTAGTATCATTTGTAAGTATACATTTATGATATGTATGACTAATGATTGAGGTTTTGTGTATTTTTTAACAAGTCAAAAGTTAATCTTTTTTGCGTTGATCCTTGATTTATATTATATAATTGTAGTATTTGTTAGATTAGTAATTAATTAGGTCAGAAATGTGTTCACCATTAATGTGTATAATTATGATTAATTGGCTAATCGTGACTAATTTGTTTCCAATCAATTGGGGGTATACTTTGTTTATTAATAATTGCAATTTAATTAGTCAAATTTGTTCTTTTGGACTGGAAGTTAGAAATACATGGATGAGTATTAATGTTTTGTGTTGTCTGTTCATGTATATATGTACATGCTATGGAGTAAATGACTATATTGAATTGCAAATACCTAATGCTTGTAAGTAAACCATGATCCAATTAGTCAAGTAATATGTCATATATATTGTTCACAATGTTTTTTGTAATTACAATGCGTTAGTATCAAAGTACTATATTGTCTATTCATATGTATACATATATATAATATTGTCAAGCCATAGGTTGTATTAAACACATGTAATTTTATGACTTTAGGTATTCAAAATTAAAATATTTTGTACTATTGTATACCATTCTATAGTTCCATACATATATATAGATTATTTTTTAGACAAATAACTTTGTACTAATTTATATTAGTTTTAATAAATAATTCAATTACTTATGTTTATTAACTTTATATGTTTATTCAACTATATAAAGTTCATATATAATCCGTCAATTAATTTATAATAATGTTATATTTATTTTGCTCGCAATATTAATATGAAAGAACATACTCATGTATCAAAATATATAGTCTTACGAGTTCGAATGGACAATTTAAAGGTTTCGATATCGAATGTATTTAATACAACCTATGGGTAAGGAAGTTGGACTCGAATTCGAATGCCATGCGAAATTGGACTCGAAGTCGAAACGGACCGTGAAAGCCAGGCGAAATTGGACTCGACTTCGAAGGCCATCACTATATTTAAAAAAAAAAGACGGGTTTGAGGAATATAAAAGTTTTCCCCCTAATTTCTTCAAATCCCTAATTTTGAAAAACCCCCAAAATCCCTAAATCATCTAACAAGCTGGCGGACATGGTTCGATCAAGAGGAGGAAGTGAAAGGCCTGCAACTCGAAAGCAAGGGCGTGGTGGTCGGGCTGAGTCCGCCGCCAATGAGGCAGAGAGCAGCCGCGGTGGTAGCCGTGCAAGAGCTCCCCGCTCTGGATTAATTAATGAGGCTGCACATGCGGTTGAGAGCCATGGTACTCGGCGTGGTAGAGGCCGGGGTCGGGGAGAAAATGTTGGTGGTGGAGAGGCACCGGTGAACCCTCCACAGCCACAACCGGAAACTGAAAACTCAAGCTCGGAAGAGGATGTAGATCTTGAGTTGAAGCCCACATTCATCGATGACGATGCTGCCCTTCGCTACCAAGAATGGGCTGATAGGAAAACCCTCTCCACCAAGGTATTCAAAAAATCTCAACTAGAAGATGAGGTTAAATTTGATTATGTGTTGAATTGGTTTAAGCCCCATTACTTGGATGGTTTATTGACTTTAGAGGAGGATGTTTATCATGAAGAAGTTCTCCAATTTTATTCAAACTGGAGAAAGGATGGTAATAGCTATTTAACTAGGGTTAGAGGTAAGGACATATTGGTTGATCAATTTACTATCAATGCTGCTATAGGATGTCCTTATATTGATTCTAGTTTTCTGAGAGGAACTGATCCGAATGGTCCCTATGACATGTTCATCCAACAAAGCTTTAAAAGAAATATTGACATTAAGCTACCTTTTGATCTTCGGAAAGTGGCAAAGAAGTATTTCCGAGTAACAGCCCCTGATTTAGGAAAACCTAAGACCGACTACTCCATTCTTGAACTCAGTCTAGAGCAGAGACTTGTTTACGAGTTCATAGCTCTGAATGTTTTCCCATCCGGTGGTCATGCTTGTGAAGCCACGGTTCATAACATCATGCTCTTCTACTTCATCATGGAGGGACATAAGATAAACCCTGGTTATGCCATCCTACACTACATGGTAAAGGCTGCAAACTCAACGGGGAAGTCATACCCATATGGTCGTTTGATCACTGCATTGATCCGCAAGGAAGGGGTTGTACCTCAAGGTCGTCCAGAGGTGTCCGAGTACTACGACAATGCATGGTTGATCAAGAAAGGGCTGGTCATCCAAGAAGATGGTAAATATGGACATAAGGACCCAAAGAAGCGGCGGTTGACTCCTAGTAAGTAATGCATATTTCATTATCTTTGAATTTATGTTATTTATTTTCATAATCTGTACTTTATTTTGTTTATAATATATGTGTAGGGCAAATTCAGAAGTGGCATTCACACTTGGACGATACTCTAGTTAAAATAGAGGAGGAGGTTGAGTTGTACAACAATGAATTGAAGTATCACCGTGAAGACTTCACCAAGCTGGCCGATATGCTTGGTTTGCCCCTTAAGGAGACCGATGAAGAAGCAGCTACTTATAACATTGATGAGGATTTTGATGTTGATGCTTGTACGGATGAGTCCGACTCAAGCGAGTATGATGAGGAAGAGACTTCAGAAGGTAACAACTTTGAGGGCGAGGGTGACGAAGATGATCAGCCTGAGGAAGTCGTTGAGGAAGAAGACTCAGATGGTGAGCTTGTAAAGAATAAGCGCCCACGGGTAGAAGATGATTCTTCTGAAACCTCAGAATTCGGCAGCAGCTCTGACGATGATGATGGACAAAGTCAAGCTCCATCAAATCCACCAATCAATCCGGAGGAAATCAATGAAAATTTGGATGAGAGTGTCCTCCTCGAGATTGGAGACCTAGACCCAAAATGAATCTGTGTAACCTTTCATTTGTGTTATTTATGCATCATGGATAATGTTATACTATTGTGTTTTTGTAATAGTTTGAAACTATGCTTTTAGTTTTTGGAAATGGATCCAAGTTTATTGTAATTTAATATCATTTCTACTTCTTCAAACCATGCTTTTAGTTACATTTTTCTCTTCTACTTCTTGATAAATTCTAAAACATGATATGTAAGTTGAAAAAGTTTTGTATAATGGTAAAAACTAGCAAATAAAAAACTGTCACCGATATACTTGTCGAATTCGTAACATGGATCCTAAACCCTTACGATATCGAAACGAACTATGCGAACGACAGGACGATATCGAAGCGGTAAAGTTTGATGTACACGATATCGAAGGGTTAATCGTCTTAAGAGCAGAAATAAAGACGAACCAAGACACGATATCGTATGGATGTAAATTTCAAATTAAAAACTTTGATCGATTTTGCATTCGAACTCGTAACGGTGTATTTTACAGATTACGATATCGATACGACATATGTCTGTTGTACACGATATCGCAGGAGTAATCGTCTTGGGAACAGAGATAAAGACGATCTTAGACACGAAGTCGTATAGATGTAGGAAGCTTTCTACGATATCGTAACGTAAGTCGGGACGTCACCAGGGAAAGCCTTCTTTAAATTCACTAAGTACCTTGTCGATTTCGAAACTGTAGTTCGTTTATCAAAACGACAGCGTCTTAATTTGTCAGCCACTTGATTCTATCGATATACGATACGATATCGCAACCATATTTTGTAGTCCTAACGAATTCGAGAAACCATTCACAAATTGTATGTATTTCGATAAAAGTGGGGACACGTCACTTTATTTGAATTTTCATATGAAATACTCCAAGTACAAGTTCGAACTCGAGAACTTACTTCGTCTTCTTAAACGGCAGCGTTTTTGCATAGGGTTCCTCGATACGATATCGAAACATATGTATTGATAGGCTACGAGTTCGAAAGAAATTTGCATATAAATTAAAAAAAAAAGGGGGGGAGAACTAAAACCCCCAAATCGCGAAGCAATTTAAACTTCCACTCAAATTCTCCCCCAAATCATCTTCCACGAACTTCATATATTTTCAAGTATGGCCGGTGGGGGTACGAAAAGGAAGTGGGCAGCAAGGAGGGCACCTTATCAAAGGTTCGAGAAGAAGAAATTTGTAAGTCAAGCAGCCTTTGTAAAGTATAGAAATTTGATTAAGGGTTCTAATTTGATGACATGCTATGTTCTTGATTTCAATAAGATGCAACATTTAGGGTTGACTGAGATCATGAAACTATTTAATGACCAGCAACTTACTGAGTTGTTTACTTTGAATGAAGATTCCTATTTTGATGAAACTTGTCAATTTTACGCTAATTGGACTGACCATGAGGATAGTGGGTTTACAACAAAGGTTAATGGGATTGATTATCACGTAACCCCATCTTTGTTCCATAAGCTTCTTGAAGTTCGGTATAAAGGTGAAATACCAGCTAGGGTTTATGCTAGTGGTAGATGGCCGACGAACGGAGGACCCAATAGGCTCAACCATAGGGAAATGGCTCATAAGTATTTTGGTATGCCTCTAAACGATGCCAAGAAAGCTAGCGATTATAAGATAGCTGACCTACCCCCTTTTGAGCGAATAGTTTTTGATATGGTCTCTAGGCATGTGGTACCAAAGGGAGGTAAGGAAACGGAGGCCACTTATAGTAGCTTGTTGACGTATTTTTACATTATGGAGAAGAAACCATTTAATGTCGGCCATACCATCATGAGTCACATGGATATCGTGGCTAGGAAAGGAAAGCTAGTTACATGCTTGCCTTATGGTAATCTCATCGCCCGCCTTTTGAAAACGGATGAAAATTTCCAATTTTCTTCCGCCTCTGCTCCAAAACCTTGTAAATTCTACGAGGAGAGATATTTTACAAAGAAGAATTGGAGTCTTGTTGAAGGGACTTGGGTTAAAAATGCACCCCCAAATAACGAACAACGGGAAGAAGGTAATTTAAACGCTTTGTACTAATTATACTCATTCTTATGTTATTGGTATGATATTTAACTGAGCTAATGATTTTGTTGCAGAGGGTGGCGATGCATTTTTCAAGAGGGTCCAAGGCAAAATGTTAAGGGTCAGAAAAGCTATAATGAAGGGGCGACAGCAGATATGGTATGACAGGAAAAGAATGAGAATGCTAATGAGTGTCCTACAAGATCATCCTTCGCCCTCTCACGGACAACAAGCCAATGCCGAGCCCCGGTCTTCCAATGACCTCGTTGAGCCACAGCAGGAGATGGCTGATGTTAATGCTCAAACCAATCAAGGAAGCGAAGCTGTCAATGCCGATCTTGAGCTTGAGACAGAACCTATAACTGCTGAGGCCGAGCTGGATAAGGAAAATGTCAATGATGAGCATGAAGTTGATAAAGATGTCCCTGCTGAGCATGAGGTTGAGGCAAACCATGAGGTTGAGCAAAATGTCCCCACAGAACAGAAGCTTGAGGCAGAGAAAGAATTTGACAATGTCGAGCCCTTACCTTCAGATGCCATTGTCGTTAACGAGGCCGGGAACCAAGATGATCAGTCAGGCCATGACACAAATCAGGGCGTTGATGATGATGATGAAGATGTGATGAAAAACATTATAATTTAATTTCCTGAATTTTACATAGTTTGAGTCCCACTGAATTTTATATGTAATATTAGGATTTGAAATTGAATGATTCCGTGGAATTCTTGTTTCAAGTTATCAATTCATATTTGATTTCACTTTATTCCCAGCACAAATTATGAGTTATGATTTAAATGACTTGGTCAATTCCACGGAATGGTGTTGTTTTAATGTTGTGTTCTGTAACAGTCGACTATACCTTCGAATTCGTAATAGATAAACATCGCTATACGATATCGCTTGAGTAACCTCATTCGATATCGTAGGAATATATTACACCCCTACGATATCGAATATTGAGTCGCTAGGAAGAGCAGTGCTTTAGCAGATTTACCTTTCGAAGTCGTTACAATGGAAAATGGTCCTTAGCAATCGCAACGTAATTCGCAAATTAAGCCTGTGCTTTAGTAGATTTTGATTTCGATATCGAAACCATTTAAATTTGAGATACGATATCGCAACGGAATTCGTCAACTAAGCCTGTGCTTTAGTAGATTTTGGTTTCGATATCGAAACCATTTAAAATGGCCTTACGATATCGCAAGAGTAATCTGAGTATAGGCTGACTATGATTTCTTAGATTTTTGTTTCGACTAAGCCTGTGATTAAGTGAATTTACGTTTCCATATCGCATACGATTAAAAACTGGCTTCGATATCAAATGGATTGGTAGAACATAGTACAATAACCTTTTATCAGTTTAAAATGACATCAAATATAAATAAAATAAAGTCAATGAATAGTAATCAACATGAAATTGTATTTTATTAAATATAAAAGGAGTTATTACTCCAATTACAAATTAACATAAAATACATTAGTCTAATGTTGAAACTAATTTTTTAATTGTTTGATGGTTCGACTTCTTCATCCGAAATGTCAACCATCACCATGTATCCAGTGTTATGCCTTCTTGGATGCTCAACCAATAAACCGGCATGGACAGCGTCCTCTCCAAACTCTAGAACACGTTCTTCAAACCTACGATGATCTTCTCGTAGCTCCCTCTCCGCCCTGTTCATGCCACGTTCTAGAGCACGGCGCATTTTTAAGATCCTTCGCTGCAAATTTGAGATTGATTAAGTACTTGTACAAAATTATTAGTATACATATTAATTTTTAAACTACAAAATATAGAACTTACTTGGCCTTGAGCAAAATGTTTTTCAAACAATGTCCTAGTCAAAATGACGACTGGACGGACACCATCTAGGCCATAAAACGTTGCCCAACCGAACAATTGAAATTGCCTCTCGAAGTCATCTCTCTTGTACTCCCATTGGCGACGCATTCTCGCCTCCACGTGAGTCCATTCTACAAAAACAGTGAATAAATATGTGTCAAACGTGTGGAAAAAATAACAAATTAGGAAGCGATATTTATTAACTACAAATTATACCTGTCATCTTCTCTCTCCGCATCCTTGCAACATCTTCTTCCAATTTCACCATCCTTTGTGCAGCTGGAGTAAGATCACCATTGGCAGCCATTTGAAATTCTGGGAAGGAAGAAGTGGGTATGAGAGTGGTTTGATAGAGTTCAACATTTGCAAAGTATATATAGAGCTTATAGGAGGATAGCGGACCCCTTGTATTTAAGGGACTAGTAAATGAAATCTTAATTACAATGTTGAACATAGGGACAACTCTGCAAGGTTCAATGTGTTGGTCTGTTAGACTTCACATTGAACCTTTCCAAATTCAATGCACCAATAGCAGAATTCAAGGCGTCACGACTACGGATTCGATATCGTAACGTAGGGATGTTACCTATTCGAACTCGTATGTATGACTTAGTATAACACGAGTTCGAAGGATTCATCGACATGTTTGGCAGGGACTAAGTAGAATCAACAAACGAATTCGAATATGTCTGACATACAGTTTTCGATATGTATAATACTATCGTGGTATTTTGTTATTTGTGTCGAAATTAGATTCGAATTCGCACATGGGTTTATCAATGCATACGAGTTCGTATAGCTTCCATAATAAACCAAGCGAGTTCGACAGTGTCTTTCGTCCACATAGCTATTACATGATCAAATGTGATGAAAAGATAAATGTGACATCTACTTCTTCTTGGTGGCCTTCTTTCTCTTCCTCTTAGATACCTTTCCGGTGCTAGTTACCCACAAGCCTTCGTCATGATCAACCCGAGCCATATAACGCTTCAAACTAGCTTCATCTTCTAAAAGGTTCTCTTCATCCACTAGGTATTCCGAAGGAGTATTTTCCTCAACTAAAACATCACCTTCTGTAAAGGCATCGTCAACAAAAGTTTTCTTCCCGTTCACCACTACATCCCAACGAGGATCAACGGGATCTTTAACATAAAACACTTGGTCGGCTTGGACGGCCAAAATGAAAGGATCATTTTGAGAACCTTTGCGAGCACGATCAACAAGAGTCATTCCTCCAACCTCTCGCCTAATACCCCGCTTTTCATCGACCCAATTGCATTTAAAAATTGCAATTCTCAACTTTACGTAATCAAGTTCCCAAATATCGGTTATAGTTCCGAAGAACAAAGTTTTTTTCAAGCCCTCACCATCCAACGTCTCCGATATATTTGAGACTCCACTATTTTGTGAAGCTCCATTGTCATCCATCTCTTTTGTTCCAAATGTATATCCATTAATATCATATCCACCAAATGATTGGACCGTACCGAGAGGTCGCCGAGATAGCCATTTGACAGTTTCCGAATGCTCTCCACTTTGAACATGTGTTTGGAGCCAACTTGCAAATGTTCGATTGTGTTCTTCAAGCACAACCTCATCGGTTAAACTACCATTGTCCTCCACTATTTCCTTCATGTGTTGTTCAACGTAGGGGGCAATTTCTTTATGATTCCGAAGAACATAAATATGAGCTTTAACGAGATCATCAGCTGATGGACTAAACAAGAACCTGTGCCTCAAACCGTGACCTTCCAACCGACTTTCATGCCTAGAACTTGGAACCCCAATTGTGTCAACATCTTTTAAGTAGTTGTTACAAAACTCAATTACTTCTTCGGCCACATAGCGTTGCACTATACTTGCGTCTGGGCGATAACGGTTTTTCACAAACAACTTGAAGATCTTCATATACCGTTCAAATGGATACATCCAACGTAGAAACACAGGGCCACAAATTTTGATCTCACGCACTAAATGGACAATCAAGTGAACCATTATATCGAAAAAAGATGGAGGAAAGTACATCTCCAAGCGACACAATACTTCGATCACCATTCTTTGCAACTTGTCTAACCTCCGATGACTGAGACTTTTTTGACAAATAGCCTTAAAAAAATAGCAAAGCTTGGTTATTGCGGACCTCACATGCGTCGGGAGACAACCTCTAATGGCTATGGCATTCAACTCTTGCATCAAATTGTGGCAATCATGTGACTTCATACCGGCTAGCTTAAGTTCCTTCATTTGGACACAAGACCTTATATTGGAAGAATACCCCGTAGGAACTTTGACCGACTTTAACGTCCTACAAAAACTCTCCTTCTCTTTTGTCGACATTGTATAACACGCCGGTGGTAAGTAAGTTTTGTCCCCTTCCTCCACGGGTGCAAGTGAGGGTCTTATACCTAAACTCACCAAATCTTGTCGTGACTTCAACCCATCTTTTGTTTTCCCCTCGGTGTTCAAAAGTGTTCCTACCAACGCGTCACATACATTCTTTTCAATGTGCATGACATCTAGACAATGTGTTACTTCCAAATACTTCCAATATGGCAAGTTGAAAAAAATTGACCTCTTTTTCCAATTACCACTATTTTTGGCTACCTTCTCCTTTTTCCCGTACACATGTCTCAATGTCTCCATATTTGCAAGTATTTCAATGCCGGTTGGTGGGATAGGTTCTGGATCGGTCTCAACTTTGCCATTGAACCATTTCTTCGCAAACCTCCATGGATGATTTACAGGTAAGAATCGTCGATGACCTAGATAAACTGTTTTCCCACCATTTTTCAATTGAGTATGGCTTGTATTTTTCTCACAAACAGGACATGCAAGATGACCTTTCACAGAATAACCCTTTAAATTGCCCAAAGCCGGAAAATCATTAATGGTCCACATCAACATCGCTTTTAATTGAAATTTGTCATCCCCGCGACCCGTCGGCTATCCACACTCCCGGGTTGAACAAAGACTTCAAATCTTCAATAAGTGGCTCCAAGTATACATCAATGTCATTACCGGGTTGTTTAGGCCCTGAAATCAACATAGATAGCAACACATATTTTCTTTTCATCATCAACCAAGATGGTAGATTATAAATCACCAACATCACAGGCCATGAACTGTGTGTGCTAGACAAATTTCCAAAAGGATTCATACCATCTGTTGATAACCCTAAGCGGAGGTTTCTGTCTTCGGTTCCAAATTCAGGATACAATTCATCCATTTTTTTCCATTGCTCTCCGTCGGATGCATGACTAATAATGTCATCCCCCTCGCTCCCTTTCTGCATGCCACGTAAACAATTTAGCATCATCGGGGTTTGCAAACAACCTTTTTAGTCTGGGCACAATTGGGAGATACCACATAACTTTTGCGGGTGTTTTCTTATCGCTAAATGTACTGTCTTCATCCCCAACATTGATTGATTCTTTCTCCTTGGCTTTGTATCGAGACTCCCCACAAACTAGACAGTTGTTCAATTTTTTTTCCTCCATCGACCTAAACAACATACAATCATTAGGGCATGCATGTATCTTCTCCAATTCCATCCCCATTGGACACAATATTTTTTTCGCATCATATACTCTATTGGGCAACAAATTACCTACGGGTAGCAATTCTTTCACAACCTCGAACAACTCACTCATCCCTTTATCGGTAATCCCATGTCTTGCCTTCAAATTCATCATCAACAATGTTGCAGACATAATACAATGCCTAGACCCCTTGTATAATGGTGTCTCTTTATCATTCAACATTGCCGCTAAAACGCTAGGCTTTCCCACAAATTCCCTAGCAACATCGTACACCAATTCTCCTAGATCATCATCATATTCCATATTTTGACTACCAATTTCGATATCGGGCATATCCGTGTCAACTTCAACTTCACCATGCCATATCCAATGCGTATAGTTAGGGTCAAAACCACGACAAATCAAATGTTCACGTATAACCATTCCATCGTCAAAATAAGCATTGTTTTTACAATCTATAACTTCAACTCGATCCATATCAACAACGTCCCACAATGTCTAACCCAAACGGAATTTCTACAACAAACTCCTATATAATCATAAAGCAATATTAATAAATCGTATGAATTAATAAATGAACAAATTCATATAGAAGCCGTAAATTCAAACCTTCGTGTAACTCGTAAGTGGGAGAAAATCACAAACAAATGCCTTGATTGCCTTGGAATGACCTTCAAAATGAGGATGATTGGTTTTAAGAAACAGCCCACAAGCTCAAATAGCTAAACTTCTATCTTTTTGAGAAAAAGTGTGGTTTTTAAGGAAGATCCCGTAGGTCATACGAACTCGTAGGGAACTTAATATACCTATTCGATTTCGAATTCAAATTCGTATATATTTTAAAGAACTAGCGATGACTGATTCGAACTCGAATATATGTAAAATGCTTCCTGCGATATCGTATCTCATATCGCCTACAATCCTGTATTTTGGCCGAATTCCGTTACGATATCGAAAGACAAAAATCTATATATAGAAACATAACGGCCCAAAAAAAAATTCACCCAGCCACCGAATCTCATAAACCCCAAAGCGGAAATAACAAGAAAATTTCTGGTAATCTCCAAGAACATCATCAATTCGACCATGGATAGTAATCATGCTGACATTGTCCCTATCACTGCCAACGAAGAGGTTGTTGTTACCCCCAAGTTCAACGAGCCGGATGAAGATTCAATATCGAAAGAGGTAAACTTTTGATTATAGCTTATGGAGTCAATATTTGATTAGATCTTTTGTAACCCTTGGCTTATGGAATCCATATTAATGTTATGAGATTGATAGTTGATGAGGAAACTTACAATATTTTTTGGGCTTGAATATTACTTTCACATCTTGTAAATTCAACTTATAAGCACATTGATGGTTTAGGATTTGTTATGATATAAATTCTGAATCTCCTTGTTATTGGGCATATGTGAACGTGTTTTGACAGAGTGTTGAGCCGATGCAACCAATCACAGATGGAGACGGTATTGGTGAAACCTCTTCTACCTTGCTATCACTATCTTTAACAGAAGATGATGCAGACAACAGTGATGAGGATGATGGTGAGCATGATGATGGTGTTCTTGTACAACCACAACCATCAGTACCGATTAAGAAGATACGAAAACCTTGCTATGGTTGGATTAGAGATGGCGACACCATTGATGATGAAGAAAACTTTGTTTATCTTGAACCGGCAAACGAGGATGATTTTTTCCCCAAACCTTAGATGTTCATTGTCTTAGTTGACATTGTCCCGCCTCTAGGCTATTTCTACAATTCAACTCTTGTTTTCTTTATCTTACGAGATTGTCACTACTCTTGTTTTATTCTAAGTATTGACATTGTCCTTGTTCTTTTCACTTTTCATGAATTATCAATGGTTCATGAATTCAAATATGTTTTCTGGAAGATTTTCATGCAAAAAATTACGATATTTATCTATCCAGCATGCAGTAACTTAAAAAACTATCCATCAAACAAATGAACTACGTATAGGGTATGCTTGCTGATTCAAGACCACGCACTCTTTCGACTTCGACAACATTTCCGGGTACTCTTTCGATATCGTAAGGTTAGTCTTGTATGACCAAATTAGCAGTGAAATTTCGTTTCATGAAACTTTATTAAAAACCAACTCGTTACGATATCGCAACCAGCACGAGTAATAAGTGCGATATCGAAGGAATATTTTATAAACGAAGCGAATTCGAAACTGTCTTTCGTGCACATAACTATTACATGATCAAATGTGATGAATAGATAAAGCATTCAAATTCAATCTTCTTCAGCTTCTGAAGACCATCCTTCACCTGTTGAACTTGAACAGGATTCTGCAGAAATGTCCCAGTACAAAAAACTTTCCATAGTGTACTCTGGTTCTGATGGATCCACAGTAACTCCAATGAAATGTTGTCTGCCTAGTCTGATAATTTCTTCCTTAGCTTCATGGGTCTCCCTAATTTCTTTCTCCGCCCTAATCAGCCCTTTCTCAACCGCACGGCGCATCAACTCAATTTTTTTCTGTTATTCATAAATTTTAGCAATAAGTAAAACAACATCCCCATAATTTGATCTTTACAACTGTATATATTATTAATATTGAAGTCAATTTCATAAAAGAATAATTGAGGGAATAACTTACTACACCACGAGTGTATTCCTTGTCAAACTCCTTTTGAGATTCTAAGATTATGTACGAATCATCCCACGGAATTCGTGCTGCCCCAAACCGAGGAAAAAGATATTGAAATTGATTCTTCAAGAAGTCCAGTTTGCGGCGTTGCTCAGGTTCAACAACGTCTTCCCACTCTATATATTGCATACAAGATTCAAATTAGTAATAATGAAATGTGTAACCAAAAAATGTAAAATCATTGAAGATCCAGCACAATGTTGAGTATTAATTGATACCTGTCATCCTATCAGTCCTCAACTTTGCAATTCTTGCTTCCATTGAGATCCTTCTTTGTTCAGCAGGGGATAAATTGCTACTGCCCGCCATAATATGAAAATAAAAACCAAGGAGAGGAGGAAGAAGGAAGAAAACAAAAGGTTTAACTGAAAATGATGGTTGTGATCACATATGTGTTTAATTGGACGAAGAAAACAACAAGTTGTGGTCCCCATGTCATTAGTTGGACGGAGAAAACAACAAGTTAGACAGAAGATATTTTTAGTCCGTTCGTCTACTGACACAGGACTTTCGATATCGAAAGTGTATAGTACATACGATACGATATCGTATGCCCGTTAGTCTATTGACACGGCGCTCTGGGCGAGTACATTTTCGATATCAACACATAATGTTTGTGTTACGATATCGTAGCTGTTATATTAATATACAATTTGGCCAGGTCAATGTTTTTCGAACTCGACTCAAGATTCGTTTCATCCAACTTTAGTAAAAACAAACTAGTTACGAAATCGTACGAATCAACATATTTGTTTGCGATATCGTAGATACATATTAACAAACCTACGATATCGTATGTAGTTTCAAAGTACGGCGGTTATTACCGATCGCCGTGAAATATGGAAGGAACCGCCGTTAATTAGTACCCAGAAAACTAGGGCAATAAAAACGACCGAATTTGACTTTCGAACTCGAAAGATGTACACAGTTACGGCGGTTCCTGGGTGTTTTGCGGAACCGCCGTAAATCACATGATTTGCACTAGTGGATGCATCTTCTCCAATAATATCCCTCTCTGCCACTACTCAGCAAGGTAAGAGTAAGGTGAGCACATCCAAACTACCACTGAAAACATTTTTTACTCAGGTCAATAGGTTTATGATTGGAGCATCAAAAAGCCACACAAAATCTGTTTTATGATGTGTACAACTTTAAATAATAAATTGCTTGTCTAGAATATAAGAGGTATGAATACCTCAATGGAAAGATTAGAAAGCATGATTCTAAAACATAACTTTCAACTCATATGTCTAATTGAGCCTTTGCATAAAAATGATAAATGTATTTGGTATATGCACAAACTGCATTTCAAGCACTGCTTGCACTCTGCCTCTGGTTATATCCGGTTAATGTGGAATGATGATCTTCAGATCAATCTTACACTTGATCACGTCCAATTCCTTCATGTTTCCATTACATGCCAACTAATTAACAAATGCATTCTTCGATGCTGTCTTTGTATATGATGCTAGGAGCATAATTGGTAGAAGATCTTTGTGGCATGATCTTAGCCTTATTACATGTCCTGACACTATTTTCATTGGTGACTTTAATGCTTTTACATCCATATCTGAGTATAAAGGTCCATCATCTCCCAATTTAGCTACTATCTCAGATTTCAATCAATTCATAGATAGTCTAGCATTAGAAAGTGTTAATACTGTTGGCAATATTTTTACATGGACAAATGGTAGACTTAGAAATCCAACCATTGAAAAATTAGACAGTGCTTTGTGTACTTCTTCTTGGAATTTGAGGTTACCATCCTCATCTATCCAAGTTCTGAACAAACAATCCTCAGATCATTGTCCTCTTTTTCTTCAAATCGGTAGTCTCATTACATCTAGTCCTAGGCCATTTAGATTTTTAAACACTTGGCTAAAAAGAAAAGAACTCATGCCTTTTATTAAAGCTAAATGGGAACAGTTGATTAATGAAGATGGAATGCTTGGTCTTTTCTTAAAGCTATAGAGATTAAAAAGGAACCTAAAAATATGGAATAAGGAAGTCTTCGGTGATATCAATAAAAATGTTGATAGTGCTGAAGAAGCCCTTAGACTACATGAAATTTAACATGACTCTTTCACAAATGACCATGAACTCTCTGAGCTTAATAGAAGGAAAGCTGTCCTTATAAGAGCTATAAAGGAGAGAAAAGTCCAAAGTGAGATGGTTGAAAGATGGAGATGAGAACACTAAGTTTTTTCATAACTCTGTTAAAGAAAAAATGATGAAACTTAGCATCACTAAAATCAAAGCAAGGGATGGGAGATGGCTTGATGAGAACTCTGAAATTGAAAATGAAGCTGTAGCTTATTATGAAGAGTTACCCTCATCTGCCAGTCACCCTGACCAAGGCTTGTTCTACTCTCATTTCCTTTCCAAAATTCCAACTTCCATCACATCTGAGGAAAATGATAGACTAATTCTTCCTGCTACCCATGATGAGGTTAGGGGCATTGTTTTTGGTCTTAATAAAAACAGTGCTCCTGGACCAGATGGTTTTACTGCTTCCTTTTACATAAAATGTTGGGATATTATAGCAATGGATGTAACCAAAGCAGTAAATGAATTCCTTTTAACTGCTACCATCCCTAGAGGACTTTCACCCACATGGATAACAGTAATCCCCAAAAAAGCCTCTCCCATGTCTTTTGATGATTTTAGACCAATTTCTTTGTCTAATGTTATCAATAAGATTTTTACAAAACTGTTGATGGAAAGGATGAGACCTCTTATGCATAAGTTGATCTCTCCAAACCAAACTGCTTTCATGAGAGACAGAGACATATCCGATAATGTTATCTATCTAAATGAAATGGTTAGGCATATTAATAGAAAAGGCAGAGATCCCAACTGCATTTTAAAACTAGATTTAAGAAAAGCTTTTGATAGAGCCAGTTGATCATTTCTAAACAGTGTGCTACTTAAATTTGGTTTCCATGGTCTTTTTGTTCACTGCATCATGAAGAATCTAGCACAATCCTGGTTTTCAGTGCTTATAAATGGTAACCCATGTGGTTTTTTTCAAGGCTACCAGAGGTATAAAGCAAGGGGATCCCCTCTCTCCCTTCCTCTTTAATTTATTCTCTGAAGCATTCAGTAGAAGCATATCATTTGCATTTGAAAATAACAGTTTGCACTATAATGACTTACCCAGAAATGCCATTAACATCTCTCACCTTTCCTTATGCTGATGACACAGTCATTTTTATGAAAGCTTCTAAATTCAGTCTCACTAGACTGAAAGCTTTTCTGGTTCAATTTGAAATTGTCACAGAACAAAAGATAAATTTTGAAAATAGTGATTTTATGTTGGTAGGCATACATCCCTAGCTAAAATTCATCAGATTAGAAACATTTTAGGGATGAAAAAGGGTAGTTTTCCTTTTAAATACCTTGGATGTCCAATCATCCAAGGTAGGTCTTTAAACATTCATTTCCAACCTGTGGTGGAAATGGTGGAAACAAGGCTTAACAACTGGAAAAACAAGTGGCTTTCCTCTGGTGGTAAGCTCACCCTCATCAAATCATGCATCTATTCACTCCCACAACAAATTTTCTCTATCACAGCACCAACAAAGCATATCATTAAGGTCATAACTAGATTGATTTTCATATTCTTCTGGGGAGAGTAATATTTTAAACCAAAAAAAAACCTGGAAGAAATGGAATGATATGTGTTTTCCCATCTCTCAAAATGGCCTTAATTTTAGATCTTTTTCAACTATCATTCTTGCATGTTCTGTAAAATTGTGGTGGAAGTACCAGGTAGCCTCTGCCCCTGGACTCATTTCATAGCATCATTACCCTTTTCCTATAGAACTTCACCTATATGGAAAAGGGTCTGTCTAGTTGATGAATTTGCCACACAGCATATCGGGATTATTCATGGTCTGGGATCATGTAGTTTATGGAAATCCAAATGGACCCAATGGGGCACCCTCATGATCAAACTATCATCCCAGAAAATGCTTTTGTAACTGATTTCATCTCCAACAGGGATCATTTTCTGCCCTCCATTTCCCCATGGCTACCACCTAATGCCCTCTCTTTTTTGCAGGAAACCACAATAATGTCTCATAGAGAGGACATTTTAATATGGATGCCTGATTTAAGAGGAAAAATATCTTTCAAATCTGCCTACCTCATGTTGAAGGAACAAAGAGGTACCTCTCAATCCCTCTCCAAGCTTTGGAATAGAAGAATTCCAAAGAAAATTTCCATCTTTATGTGGAGACTATTCAACTCACTGCTTCCTTTTGATAATGTTCTCATGCATCATGGATTTCAATTTGCCTCTAAGTGTTGCCTATGCTCTTCAGCAGACTCTATTGATCATTTTTAAATGAATGCCAACTATCTGTTTTAATATGGAAAAATGCTCTCAGTTTAGCAGGCATAAATGATCAGTCTTTCAATTACATTTGAAGTAGATTATCTTTTTACTTGTCTTTCTCTGGCTATACAAAGCTGCAATCCACAATAACTCACAATATAACTTCATATATATGCTGGAGTTTGTGGAAGGCAAGGAATAAAATGATTTTTGAAAATATCAGGCCAAATGCCAACTCCATTTTAAAAGAAATCAAGGACTCGGTATTTTATTCCTTTATTGCTAAACCAGTGCATATAGATAGTCAATTTGATATTGACATGTTTTCCAAGAAACTTCTCCCTTTAAGTACCAGAACCCCTAAACCTAAGATCATCACAGTCAAGTGGAAAAAACCATCACATGGTTTAAAGATTAATGTGGATGCTTCTTGGTTAAATGGGAAAGCTGGTTTAGGATGCATAATTAAGAATATATGGGGCATTGTTATATCTGCTGCAGTTTGGTATGTAGATGCTTCTTCTCCATTAGAAACTGAGCTTAAAGGAATTAGGCATGGTATCCTATATGGTCACTCTATAGGGTTTCATGCTTTCATCATTGAATCCGACTGTTTGGTTGGTATATCCATGATTATAAACCCAGTCACTGCACACTGGAAACTTTTCTTACTAACAGATGAGGTTAATAAGTTGCTTGGGGATAATATTTTGCTACATGCTTTTAGGGAATCCAACTCTGTTGTAGATGCACTTGCAAGACACTCTTTTGGCAATATGCTATATGGCTGTGTAACAGCTAATATCCCTCCCCATATCAAAGCTCTTATTGAAATGGATCGAAATGGCCCTCCTAATTTGAGAATCTTGAATCATCTGTAAATATTGTACTGGTACTGCTGATATGTTTCTCTCATGACAGGTACACTACAAGTAATCAGCAGTTGGATTCACAAACAAGCTGACTGGAAATACAAAGGATCAAATGGCAAGCCTGAGAGGCATTGCACACTGATCTCAAACTAAGCTGCACACTGAGTTGCACCACAATGGCAAGCCTGGATCATCTAGGAATATGGGTGCTGCTTCTGTGAGACTTATGACTGGGAAATAAAGTTTCCATAGGCTGAATTGTGTTTCATAGTGACTCACTAACAAGCAAGTGGTTAATTTCTTTCTTCAGCTCTTAGTCTCCTTCTTTTTAACACATAATGAGTTATAGTTTTAACTCTTTCTTTTTGTTTGGATAAGTTTTGAGCCAGTGTAGTTTCAATACTACTCCTTGAAGTTTCTTAATAGGAGGTTCTTTCTTTCTATATCCTTATCTCCAATAGAACTATTTTGGGAATTACTTTGTAATTATTTTCATTCACGTTTTTTTTTTCATGGTTTGGGGTAGCCAATACACACCCCCCACCTACGATGGTTTGCCCAAAAAAATAAATATCTCTATAACATAAAATAATTGGATATTTTATTAAAATATTATCATATTTGGTTGCGCGGATCCAAGATCAATAAATTGTAAATTAATAAACAAACAAACAAATATAGTACTCCCTCTGGACCAGCTAGATCTGCACTCTTTAAAGTCAACTTTGTCGGAGCATATTTGACCATTAATAACTTTATTTTCATGTATTAATCTGGTCTAAAATTTTTATAGTTTAGAATTAGAGCGCATTATGAATCTAACAATACCTTGCGGGATACTATTATAATGCATATACCAATTGAAATTTACGGTCAAACATGCTCCGACAAAATTGACCATAAAGAGTGCAGATCTAGCTGGTCCAGAGGGAGTATATAAAATCATATGTTGGGAATCCTTGTACCCACTTAAAAAGTAGAGTACTATACGTTGGATCCATATAAACCAGGAAGTATACTACTGAATCCATAGGTTCACGTGGGATATCACTCTCTTCACGTGGATACTCGGTAGGTTCCACATACGTGGTGTATCTCATGTGTGCATGTCCCTCGACCCTTGGAGTAGCTAATTAAGGCAGTTCGCAACGATCACTCCACAATATTGATTTTTTTTTTGATGAAAAAACATATATTATTGGTGGAGAAATAAATTACGGTGATGATTCCTATCTGGTGCGCATAAGAAAGCTTGCTATATAGAAAATTCTTCACTAAAACTGTCAAGACTCAACCCTAGGTCATGATGGATATCATTGATAAGGCTTAGTCTGGTTTTATTAAGGACAGGAATATTGGTGAAAATGTATTGCTTGCTCATGAGATGATTGAGTTCTTAAAAAGGAAGAAAGGCAGAACAGGAGTTGCTGCAATTAAACTGGATATGAGTAAGGCCTATGACAGAGTTTCATGGCCTTTTTTGTTCAGTGCACTGAGTAACATTGGATTTCCATCAAACTGGATTCATTTGGTACATCAGTGTGTCACTACTGTATCAATGTCTTTGAGGATAAATGGCTGGAATTCAGAATTTTTCACCCCAGTAAGAGGACTCAGACAAGGGTGTCCTTTGTCACCTTTGCTTTTTCTCATCAGTCAACAGTATTTCTCTTCAACATTGCAATATTTCCTGACACAACAAAACTGTGGATACGGTCCAGGAAGATCGGTTCAAAAAATATCTCATTTAATGTATGCAGATGATTGCCTTATTTTCTTGGAATGCAAGGAGCATAACATTATGAAGATAGCAAGAGTGTTGGATCATTTTGCGAGATATACAGGCCAGAGAATCAATTTTGATAAGTCAGGAATACTGGTAAGTCCTAATACACCCTCTTTTATGGTTGATTTTTTGCAGAATGTTTTGAATATAAGAAACCAAGGCATTGGGGATAAGTATTTGGGCATGAAAATCAATTTCACTAGAGCAAAGTGTGATATGTACAAGGAGTTGATTCAAAGATTTAGATGTAAATTTGACTCCTGGAAACATAGATTTTTGAGTTTAGCTGGTAGGATAACTATGGCAAAGCATGTGTTCTCTTCATTGCCAATTTATCCAATGGGAATTTTCAGATTACCGAAATCTATTTTGGATAAGATTGACAAGATTACAGCTAAATTCATATGGAAAGGAGATATAGAGGGAAGGGGGTTACATTGGAAGTCATGGAAGCATATGTGTTTGCCAAAGAATAAAGGTGGCCTGGGACTTAGGACAGCATTACAAATGAATAAGGCTCTACTGGCAAAGCATGCTTGGAGTTTTGTGCAAGATAAGGACTCTCTCTTGGTGAAAGTGCTGAAGCAGAAGTATGTTAAGAGTGGAGATTTCCTCCATATAGGGATAAAGTCTTCAGATTCATGGGGTTGGAAAAGCATAATTTGGGGGAGAGATCTTATTTCACAAAAAGCAAAAAAGAGAATAGGAAATGGTAGAAATACTCTTGTCTCTGAAAACTGGATACCAGAATCAGAGAATGAGAGGGGTAGTCAGCAATCCTCAACATTGCAGCAGAACATGAGGGTGTCTGAGCTGATAGATGAGGACAAACATTGGAATGTGCAAAAAGTCAGGCAAATTTTTGGCGAGTCTCTGGCACAAAAGATTTTCAGAATACATATTCCTGTTTATGCTTTATTGGATGATGAGGTAATATGGCCTTTTACATCAAATGGTTCATATAATGTAAAGACAGGATATAGATGCCAGGATATGAATATGGAGGATCAGGCATCATCATCCACATCTGAAATCCCCAAGTGGACTGCTTTTTGGGATATAAAGGTGCCAATGAAGATATTGGTTTTCATATGGAGAGCTTTAAATGATGCTTTGCCTACTGCTGACAATTTGTACAAGAGGAAAATAACCATGGATTCATACTGTTCGCGATGTAGGGATGGTATGACCGAGGATGGTATGACCGAGGATACAGATCATTTGTTTCTTGGTTGTGATAAGTCAAGAAGAATATGGAAAGCATCTGTTCTTGGTCTTGATTTTAATCAGGGTCATCAGTTGTCTTTCAAAGATTGGTTTTGGAAATGGATGAAGATGGTTCCGGATACAGATGCTCTACAAATGTCATGCTATATGTTATGGAGCATATGGAAATCAAGGAATAATGTAGTTTTCAGAGCTCAGGATCAAGATGTCAAGTTAATTGCAGATATGGCAATGGAGGAATGGTGGTCCAGTAGGCGCACACAGCTGGATATTGAGGATATTTCGCAACAGCAGCAACAAATACCACTGTGCAATCAGGGTATCGGCGATTCCATCAATCAAGTGCCACAGGATGTATATGTAGTAACGGTTGATGCAGCTTTTTGGAAATTAACGTATCATGCGTCGGCAGCTTGGACAGTTCAACATGCAACAACTGGGAACCAGATCACCAAAGGAGTGACACATTTTCAGGCTTCTTCATCACTTCAGGCAGAAGCTATGGCTTGCCTCAAAGGAGTACAAGAAGCTTCAGCTCTACAGGTTGGGTTGATTTGGCTCAAGACGGATTCAAAAATTGTTCAAGAACAGATCGCGAAATCTTCTAGTTCGACCTTCTGGGAGATAGATGCGATTGTTAGAGATATACACCACCTCATGTCAAGTTTTTCTTTTTTTAAGTGTACTAAGGTATCTAGAGATACGGTTCATGCTGACCATTTGGCAGCAAATCAGTTCTCCTGTAAGAACAATGGATGTTTGTAATAAAAGTTTATGTTTGTCAAAAAAAAACCCTAGGATTTAGAAATAATATAACCCTAGGTTACATTTGTAGAGGTTGTCCTTCCACCTTTGAATTTCGCTATGGCGTTGCAACTTGCAACCAGGTCAAAAATATGCGAGTTACCGCAAATTTCGATAAATAGTACTTCTCTGCACTAATTGTTTCTGCACAGAAATTATTTTTAGTCATAGATGCTAAATTTTGACTGAATTTTTTAATACATAGATAAATAAAAATATTATCATATCTAATATTATTGGAATAGTCACAATATAGTTTATTAATATCAAATTTTTATATCTTGATAATATACACAATTTAACATATTACATAATATATTGAAGAACATGAAAAGTCAGTTGTGCAAATCCTGCTTTGGGTTTTGTTTAATTGATTTGAACAATTCCATGCTATATATCTTCTGCATCCAATAGCGCCATTCTGTTTTATCCCGCAAATTAAACTCCAGTTCAGTTCCGATCAGTCATCTGATTCATGGCTGATCCATGCTCATCTGCAAGAAGGGACGCCGCCACAAACAAGACATGCCTTTCTACTATAATGCCTAGCTAGTTCAACAACACGTTTCTACTATAATGCCTACTCCAAACTACATTCTCACGAATTTAGAACTGCGTGTTTAACCAATTTAGTTCAACCAATTGCGTAGAACTAGAGTAGAACTGCGTGTTTAACCTTATTTCTCACGAATTTAGATCCAAACTACATTCTTCTCTACACAATACTAATCTCCCATGTTCTTCTCTACCCAAATCTCAAATTTGTATCTACCTACGAAATCCACATTCATATTATAGATGATTATTATGAATGAGTCTTGATTTGTTCTCGAGATATGTGTTGTTGATGACCGCATTCGGCCAGTTTAGCACAAGGTCTTTAATGTGCAATTCTCCAGCAAGGTCAGTAGCTATAAGTGACAAATCTCCATGGTTCTGGCTCGAAGGTCAATAGCTCTTCCATTGTTCTGTCTCGAAGGTTAATTAGCATGGGTAGGGAGTAAGTCCGTGATAAATCTCCATAAACTACATTCTCACTATAAGTGACAAATATTAAAGAATAAGTAAATATGTGGTATATAAGAGATCTCGGTATATAATGAAAGCGGGTGAGATCCTCTGCGCAAAAATTCTACGCAAATGTTACGCCAAAATGACTTTTTACTTTTTTTTCGGTAAATATTAACATTTTATTTACTTGGTTAAATGATCGACATTTCTCCTTCCACAACGTTTATTTTACTTCGTCACTTTCTTTAATCTTTATCCTTCCATTCTTTACCATTCACCAAATTATTAACCATTATCTTCCATCGCACATACACAATATGTGATTAAGATACAAAATATGATAGATAATTATATATCAAATATCTGCTAATATATAAAAAATATTTTAGTAGATGGAGCTAAAATATCTATTATCTCTAATCCTACTCGCAATATATTATCGCCCAGTTCATTATCATTCACACCTACAAAAAAAAATTTGAACAACCTTCACTAATTTATAGCGAGTAGTATCAAATTAAAGCAAACAACATCTCCAAATGAAGTGCATAATATGCCTTCATCATCAACCTTTTTTTAATACCATAAAATAATTAGGATTATCAACTTATTTAATTTAAATATTAATAAAATTATTTAAATTTAAATAATTAATGTATAAAATTTTTATTCTCTTATAAAAATATAATTTACGCACAAGTTCACCCATAACTTAAATATATATATATATATATATATATATATATATATATATATATTTATATGGGTTCAAGATCTTAATTATATATTATTTTTGTTAATTATAAAAGAAATTTAATTAAGCATAGATAAAACTAAACACTAAGAAAAGTTTAAGTGTTAACGGGAAATTAATCTAGTTTTATCGCGTGTGAGTGGTAAAACATTTATCTCACCAATTAAAGATTTAAATACGATGAAGTCATTTATTCCAAAAGGATGAGTTGTGTCGTTTTGGCGTAATATTTGCGTGGAATATTTGCGTAGAGGATTCGGACTGTAATGAAAGAGAGGGAGAGCGAAAAAAAGTGAAATGAATAAGGGAGAATGGTTGAAATTTTCCGATAATTTTGAGAGCCATTACAAGGATAGAAAAGGGAAAGAAATTAGAGAGCCATTAGATTAGATATGCTTCAAGGGTCCAGATTTTGTACAAAAATTGAGTTAAAATAAGTGAGTGTATTGAACTCTTCCCTATATATATGCTGATCCAATATATTTATTTATGCAGATCCCATAAATTCTAAATTTCTTAAAATTACCCTTATTAAACTAACTATATATATATTCTAGTTTAATTTTGATTTTTAAGTTTCAATTTTATTCAATATCAAACAAATAAAATGCACCCTCACTATTTATAAATATTGTAAACTAATCTCATTAATATATTTAATTTTCACAAACATTATTTTTATATAAAATTTTGGAAGTTGGTGAATGATGGATGAAGATTAATCTATACCTCTTAGAACTTAGGACACACTAATAAGTAAAACGGAAAGTACTTATATCCAAAATAAATTTAAATTCAAATAAATAATAATTTTCTATTCAAATAAATTAAAATTTATAAAATCTATATAAAATTAATTAAAACAAAAAAATTAAATATTTTTAAATTTCCAGTTTATTAGAAATATAATGTTTAAATAAATTAAAAATATATTGAAAACTATTTTTAAATAAAAATATCAAAATATATCTGATTCAAAGGAAATGGAAGGTTTACCTTTCGACTTGTCGATTTGTTTGCCTTGGAGTTGAATATTATCTGTTGATCATCTCTCCTTAAAGCAAGTTCAACAGCTTCCCCAAGTTGGGGGATTTCAATAAATTTAGGGAATATGAGCCATTTCTCTATCCCATTACCCAGCTTGGGGATTTTGAAGAAATCTACATGTTGCTTCCCCAAATCTACAGAGAGAAAAAAAAACTTGGGGAAGCAAAATTTAATGGTTAGTGCATTTATGTTGATTCTTTACCTCTCTTTATTAGTTTTATAATTCAAATACATATATTTCAAATGTGATTATCTTAAATTGTATATAATAAAGAATTATAAGAAATATATATTATTAAATATCATATTTTGACGAATAAAACAAGATCATACATGACTATGTTTACATGTTTATAAAAATTTGAATATTGTTATGTGAGATGTTGTTATGTTCGTTTTAATGCATATTTTAATAATATATTTTTCACATTTTTTTATCATACGTAATTTAAAATATTAAGATTCCAAAATATACATGAATGGTGAAAAAACAATAATAAAGAGATAAAATACTGAAATTTAATGCAGATGCATTAAATTCTAATGCCCACAATAGGGAAGCTGTTGGAGTTGAAGCAAAAAAATATAGTAAATATGGGGTTGTAGTACTTTGTAGGGGAGCTGTTGGACTTGCTCTTAGCTTCCTCCCTTGTAGCAAAAATTTTCATCCAATTATGATTTTTCTTGTCGTAATTTTCTCAAATTGAGAACTTTGAATTCGCCTGTACGCCTTTTTGGGGTTAAATGGCGCCCATAAAATCTCTCCACTGTTGATGATTTTTTATTGTTTTTTAAAAAGTATTTAGGCACTGTTTATCAGAGCTTATCTGTAGATCAGTTCAGTTCAGTTCAATTCAGTTCAGTTCAGTTCAGTTCAGTGAAAATGTAATTTGATGAAATTCAGGTTAATTCAGTCATGCTGATTCCATTTTTCAATACATCAATTTTCACTTCAGTTCAGTTCAGTTCAGTTCAGTTCAATTCAGTTCAATTCAGTTCAATTCAGTTCAGTTCAGTTCAGTTCAGTACATCAAGAAATAAGTTCTAGTAAACAGGGCCTTACATTAATTTAGATTGACTGAAATTTAATAATATAATTGCTAATTATAAAAAAAATAAAAAATATTAATTTAGATTGACTAAAATTTAATCATATAATTGTTAATTACAAAATGTATTAGAAATATTTTAGTAAATCTGTAATAGTTGAGCAATTTATGCCAATAAAATTATCCGTAACTAAATAAATTGCTATTCATGTCCATCCGCTTTGCTATTCATGTCCATCCGCCCAAATCCGATCGATCGCCGCCCAAATCCTATCGATCGCTGCCCAAATCCGATCGATCGCCGCCGAAATCCGATCGATCGCCGCCGTACCCGTCCTTACACCACACACTCTAAAATTATGCCAATAAAATTATCCGTAACTAAATAAATTGCTAATAAATACGTATCTTTTACAATAAATATTGATAATTCAAATATAAGGTAGTAATGTAACAAAACACTTATGTATAGTTGACGAAAAATGTCATATTTTTTAACTTACATTTATAATTAATATCTAAGTACTATTTTTCAAAAAAAAAAATCTAAGTACTAAATTCATAAAGTAAAATAATTACTTATCGAGTTATTTAATTTTAAATAACAATACCTACATATCGAGTTTGCTCGCGAGTTTTCGAGTCGAGTAATGTGTTGTTCAAACTCGACTCGTTAACTCTTCGAGTCGATTCGAGTCGATTCGAGTCGAGCTTTGATCGAGCCTTTACCGAGGTCAAGAACGAGTTGCTTACGATCGGCTCGACTCAATAACCACTCCCTACTTTCCACCCACCTGATGCAACAACCATTACCGTCACGTGAACAACATATGCTATCACGTGAACTATGTCGGCTGCCGAAATTCCATTAATTGGAACCATCTCATCAGATATTTCAAATATTGTCAAAAACAAATCAGATATTTCCCAATCAAATGAAATGCAACGTTATTAATCATAGAGGAAATGAACATATTGATATATATTTTTTATTATAACATATTGATATATGAGTCACTAGTCACTACATATTCGTTTAGATCACGGATGTCACCATTATAAAATAGAAAAATGTATAGGGTATTATTTAAACTGGCTAACCTATAACAATGCGATATACCATCAGTACTAATTAAACATGGATTTTTTGTAAAATTGTATGTATTAAAATTATTAAATATACATTTGTCCTATATATACATATTTATACATGGGATACCTAACAGTGCGTAGTTGTGATTTTCCAAAATAATAATAATAATAATAAAACAGTGCGTAGTTGTGTACTTTTAAAATACTTATTATATATCACATGATTTTTTTTAATGAAGATAAATATTTATTTCTTTCGTAAACTACTGAAAATTATCCACCTGCGGTTGAACATGGTTAAGAAGAGTTCCTTCTAGTAGGGTGCTCGACTCTGCGAGTAACATTAGAGATTGAGTTAAATAGAATATTGAAGACCAGGACGACCAACATGGCCCCGTAAATGTACTAATCCCTAAATCAGAAGACTTCCTCATTGGCATTATATATTTCGATTTCCGGACAAACTTTCCTTACATCGAAGGGCTTCCAAAGTGGTTCCTCATCCTCTTTCTCCCATAAAGTGCCTCCGGAAGACTCTCGGGCATCAACTCCTACCTCGACGAGATGTAACTTCTCGTCGGTTATTTAATTAAACTGAAATACTGAAAAGAAAAAATAACAAGAAATAAAAGAAAGCATAGGCGCACAATGGTGCGCAACTCTTGAACTGTCTGGAGATCCCTCAGCACTATTTTGAGACCTTCCTGACAGTTCCAACTAGTTCTACTCATGGATTTTTGCGGGACTGGAGCTACACGCCAGTCTCCGCCTGAGTATTGGTAGCCTGAAATCCTTATAAACCTACAACAACATCAAGCGTAACAGGTGCATCAACCAGAATCATAGCCTTACTTGCACGTCCATCTCTCACCTGCCCCTTCAGCGGCGTAATCGCAACATTAGCACGACCATCCATAGCGGCAGCAGCTTGGTGGTTACCACGGCCTGTAACAGATCTCATGGCTCCCCTTTCAGCGGCGGCAACAGCTTGGGGATCGCCACGGTCTACAACAGGACTCGCGGCTGCCCTTTCAGCGGTGACAGCAGTTTGGCGGTTTCCACGGCCTGCAACAGAATTCTCTCGCAACATCACAACCTTCCCATAGTTATCCTCAGGTACATCAACCTCTTCTACAATGAAATCCCGTTGTCCAGTTGCTGCACGCGCGGCTTGATCAGTTTTCCGATGCCTCAAAATCACATATGTTATCGTGCACACAACTAAAACCTTTGACCAATCATCGTCCTTCGGAGATCCTGAGAACCCTTGAGCCATATTGTTCATCCTCCCCTCCGAATGCACCACTTTGCACCAACGGTCTGGATCAGAACTCACCTCCTCCATTCGGTTTACCGGTGGCGGCTTTTTGAGAGCCACCGAACCAGAAGCTGATGGCAGACTTTGAATTCGATCAGAATAAATAAAAAAACAAAAACTTCCGCAGTTCTCCTCCAACAAACTGCCACCATCGGTGTTTCGCGGCTCCACCAGCCGGTGTGAGGGCATAAAGACAACACCAACAATCTGCACAAAACCAGAGCTCTTGCCTTGCTTCGCCGAAAACCCCGCTGGCGGAGACGTCGCCATCACAGCCTCTGCAGATCTCAGATCTCCCAAACGTAAAATGGCTTGAATCGGCTTTTCAACCTCTCTCGATGTTAAACCACTAATTAGTGATTGAGTATAGTCCATGTGCGATCCGATTAGGAAGATCAACACAAGGATTCGTGGATTGGCCGGAAAAATCCTAGGGTTTAGGATGAATGCGGCATCGAGTTCTCTCATGGGAGAGTCAGGGTTTAGCTCCAGGTAATGTTAAGAAAATCTATTTTTAGATTATATATCACATTAAATGTAAACATTTCCCAAATTCCTGGACATTAAACATTAATAGTTTCCTAAGACCAGCCGGCGGTCTCCAATTTTGCAGAGCTCTGCAAATCCATAATCCAAATCTCGATCGCCCTGCAAATCAAAATCCCTATCGGAATCCAATTCGCCACGTTGATGGGGAGATGATCTTCGTCATCGGCAGATGAGAGGCCGGAGTTTCCCGTACGCCATCTTCTTCAGTTGAGTGGTGACCTGAAACGAGTTGCCGATTTAGACCGCCTTAGGGCTACGGTGACTGAAAATCGACGACAAGACTGCGAATCATCATTGATCGGAGTCAATAATAGATTGGCGAGGCTGCAAAAGATCGGAAGAAGAGCACAGGGACGGCTTTGTCGGCGGATTCGGTTTCTGGAGAATGGCGGGGTGAGGACAATGCTGATGTTTGTTTTTAATTAGAGAGCCCATTTAATTATTTAGGTATATTTTGGTGTTTTAAAGTAATTTCAATTATAAAATAATTAAATTATTAAAATACACCTAACGGAAAATAAATGTTATAACAGAACATGTCAATAGGCCACAGAAACTCAATCTAAATCACATGGGGCTACGAAAACTCATTTAAAAATTTTAGGGGCCATACACCTTGCACTTTTTTTATGGGTCAAAAAATTACTATTTAGATGATTTAGGGATCATAAAAAACCTTCTAAGTCTATGTTATATTTCCATAAACAATTCTCCTGCTTATTTATTAAAATAAACTAAAATTGATTAAAATAAATTAAATATTATATTCTTTAAACTAATAATCATACAACTAAATTAATTGAATCTTGTTATATTTTTTTTATTAAACCGAATTGATGTGCAAATTAAGGAGAAAACATGGCCTAACAACATTTCAAGATGACATAATTCCAAGGAAGAGAACCCTAAACTGATTCTTTATTAAAAAAGAAATGAGATGTATGATATCGGATGCTAGCGTCTTGACCTCAAACCAAGAAAAACTTGGAGAAAATGGAAAAGGCTTTGTTTTCCTGTAACAAAAAATGGGTTGGGGTGTAGATCAGTTCAGGGTATGGTCAATGCATGCTCAGTGAAGCTCTGGTGGAAATACCAGAAAGGAGATGCACTTTGGACCACTCTTATCTCTTCTCTTCCTCAGTCAACAAAAAATTCTCCAACATGGAAAAGGATTTGCCTAGTTAACTCCTTTGCTCATGGAAAATTCGCCATATAACACTAAGGTGATTCATGGAAAAGGTGACTGCAGTTTCTGGTTTCTGGGACTCCAATTGGTCCAACTCTGGTCCCATCTGTGAGCTTATTGATCCTGATCATACTATCATTCCTAGGGATGCATCAGTGGCTCATTTCATTGATAAAAAACCAGTATCTGCCATCTATTTTTCCTTTTGTTCAGACTGATTTGGTTGAGTTTTTACAGATAGCTAGGATCCACAATCACAGGGATGATAGACTTATATGGAAGCTTGACAACACATGGCTCTTCTCTTTCAAGTCTACCTATAATGCACTCATGGAGCACCAAGGTAACTCTGTCTCACTCTCCATAATATGGAATAGTAGAATCCAAAAGAAGATATCTGTGTTAATGTGGAGACTATTAAACTCTCTCCTCCCCTTTGATAATATTCTCACTCATATGGGATTCACATTTGCATCAAAATATTGCTTCTGTATGAACTGTGATTCAATTGATCAGTTTTCCAATGAATGTGATTTCTCTGTGTCTATTTGGAAAGAAAGTCTAGCACTGGTTGGTATAGTTGATAGATCATTTTCAACTATTTGGAATATGATATCTTTTTACCTAAGCTATTCTGGCAATACAGCTCTCCATACTAAGCTTATTCACATGATTACATGATTTACATGCTGGTTTTTATGGAAAGCTAGAAATAACATGTTTTTTGAAAACAAACCACCAGTAAAGGCACTCATGCTCAGGGATATTAGGGAACTGATTTTCAATTCTTTTGTTGCCAACCCCCAACATGTATCATCCTCCTTTGATACTGAACTGGCTACATATGGCTTGATTTCTCTATTGAAAAAACCACCAAAGCCAAAGATTATTAAAGCTAAATGGAAATGTCTTATGGCTGGTTTGAAAGTAAATGTTGATGCCTCATGGTCCTCTTTAGACAATATGGCAGGAATATGAATTATTTGCATGGATCAATATGGCCAATATGTCAATGCTCAGTACAGTTACACACATGCACATTCCTCTCTAGAAGCTGAGTTGCATGCAATATAAAAAGGGATTATTTTCTGTTATTGCATTCCTGGAACTCAATTCATTATTGAATCTGATTGCTTGAGAGGAATCTCTATGATCCTAAATCCTATCACAGCTCATTGGAAATTATTTGCACTGTGTGATGATATAAAGTCCATGTTGGGGGAATTTCTCACTAACTCGTGTCTATAGATAAAGATATATGGTAGCTGATGCACTTTCTAAGAAAGCTTTAGATATGAAAATAAACACCATTGTTTCCTTCTCTTTTATGCCACCTCACATTAAGGCTCTGATTCACATGGATCTTCAAATTCCATCAATCAGAGTCCTTAACACGTGAATGGATGCTACTAATAATTTTCTGCTTCTTCCAATTGCAGGAATACCATCTCTGTAGTGAAGCCATATCCATTCTATGTAATAGTGATCAACATGCTTGCTGGAGACTACCATTCATGGGAGCTGCTGCTGCAACCTGCCACTGGACATCTCTGGGTGTCACTGCAAATCTCTGCTGCCCTGAGCTTTGAACTCCCTCAACATAACCTCCGGGGGTGGGAGAGCCAGTCTCGTTTTGCTGATACACACCTATGATGCTTGTAGTTAATCTTGGATTTATTAGCATCGGCAAAGTTGTGTTTCGACATTGTTGATTCGCTAATCTGCTTGTACTAAAACAAGTTCTTGGATTTTTGAAACATCTTGGTGTACTACTTACTGCCTTTATTGTTAGTCACTATTTTCCCCTTTTTAGAATAAGGTAGTTACCATCTTAGAGGTAATACCTAGGAACACTTGTTCCTTTTTGATGCACAAATGTGCTTGTAAAAAACTCTGCCTTTGGGGATCCCAAATAACTCTCATCCCACCTTTCATAGGTGGTTTGCTTTTTTTAAAAAAGGATGCTAGCGTCTTCTACAAGGTCCATTTACGGTAAAGGCGGTGCAAAAGGAGGCCATCTTCTACAACATTGGGGGTTACCATGCGATTATTTTAATTATTTGGGGCATAAAGCATAAAAGATCAAAGAAATAAAGTGAAAAGATAAAGGAAATAAATTGAAAAAATCAAGTATTTCATCAACATCACAACCATATTTGCCAAAACCTAAAAGATCAAACAAAATAAAGTATCAAACTCAAGTATAAAAACATCAAGCCCAAACAAAAATAGCTCAAATAATTAAAATAGCTGTATAGTAACCCCAATCTTGTATAACATGGTCTATTTTTGGCATGCCCTTACCGTGAAGTGCCCTTATTTGAAACTTTCTCATAATTTTGGAATATATTTGCCCCTTAAACTTAATTTGAATATGTATTTTTTTTTAAATATTAACATTATACACACTAAAAACTAACATTCACTCTCTATTTGTTTGGTAAGAACATATTAAGCATAAATTTTTCTCATTATTTCTAAACGAAAAAGTATGAAAGTAGGAAGTTTTAGTTGGAGAAAAAGTCTCTTATGATGTAGTCAAATAGTAAGTCGGTTTATTTTACTTTTTTGAAAATATCATTCATAATATTGAGAGACTCCCAACCGTGATTACAATAAGTGGAATCAACCATCTAATCTTGGTATCCTATGTAAAGGATAATCAAACTAAATGATAATCAGACTAATTGTCCTATTACAAAGAAGAGATCGAATAAAAGGGTAATATCCCCTCATGAATATACTGTCACCAGCAAAGTTGTACTAGCGAAAGTCATGTACCGCCTAACAACGGATTGCATCCAAGAATAATACACTTTATTAATCAGGGATCTTCAACATGTACAACACCACGAACATGTTGACCTGTATAGTTCAAGTGTAAACACCTTGATTCAAACTGTAAACACCTTGATTCAAACTGTAAACACCTTGACCCAAACTGTAGACGCATTGAAATACAAAACCAAGCATCCAAATACCATATTTAGTTAAAATAACCGAACTAAAGGCTCCTCAATCTAGTTATAAATTGAGTTAGGGTTTCTATCGCAAAGATCATCATTGAAAAAGAAAAATTAATAAAACTTCATATCTGAATGATCTAAAACACCTATGTGGAAATTCCACACTTATTCAAAACAAAAACCAAAGAAAAACAATTAAGGATTGTTCCCCAAGAAAATTGAGGCAGCCAGGGTTTTCCAAGGAGAGGGTCGGACGGTTTAATTTAATTTTTGTTTATGAGATTTTAATAGTGACTCAGGGTATCACTGAATGCCCAACTTTCTTCATTTCAGATCTTGTAAGAATCATGTTTATGATGGAGCGGATTCGAATTGATGGGAGTATTTCTGTTAGTAATTTGTAACTCATGCTCTACCCAATTTTACGAAGTCGAGGTTCATGTTAGTAAACACTTGGGATGCACTTCATAGTTTCATGCCATTTCTTTCTATACGGGACTGGGGGAAGCGAGGGACCACGGCCGCTCCCCCCAGAATTCAGGTAACGGGCTATATTATTGTACCAATTAGACGTTTAACCTTAAAATTTTTTGAAAAATAGGCTTATACAGTGCAATCTCGCACACCCTGTCCGATTTCGCTTCCCCAAGAACTTGGGTCTAGTTCCGTCACTGATTTGAACAGTTGCTGCCTCCGCCGCCGTTTCCCGAGACCCGCCACCACAACTGCCATCTTGTGAGTACTTTGATTAGGATGAGCTGTTTGGCATGCACAACGTGTTGGACGACATGGCGGCGGGAATGCCGATGACCAAGGGGCCAAACGATCCTCCCGGTTCACCGAATTACGGCGGTGGAGACGATTACCTCTGGGGCTACAGATAGAAATGGAGGATATTCCGATACTTCAGATGTGGTATCTAAACGTAAAGATTATCTTTACTACAAATGGTTTGCATTTATGTTCTCCCTGACCCACATGTATAATTGATATTTTCTCTACTTCTTCCTTCGACTTTCCTTCTATGGAAGCCTGGCGATTATGTCACAAGTCAATGCAATTCGTATTTTTTGCATTTTACATTTTACTACCCCTCCGACTAGGGGTGTTCAAAACCGGGTACCCGCATGTGCGGGTAGCTTAAAATGCAGCCCGTGACCCGACCCGGAAAACAGGGTATCTGGAAGTGCGGGTACCCGAAATATCGGGCCGGGTTTCAGGGTACCCGCTGACCCGATTGTTACAATATATTAATATATTTTTAGAGATTTTATCCTAACAAAAAGGCTTAATTAACCCACGTATTATGTTTTAAATAAAGAAATTTTGAGAAATTTCTTTCAAACATGAAAAATGAGTGTAAGAAAAAATGTGTAAAAGAAAATACTAAGAGTATAAAACTATGCATAACATTTTGGGAGGTCGTCGCCGTACCTCTCAAATATACAATTTAGATTCACTCACTACTGCTACACACAATTAAGCATATAATGACAAGTAAGATTCGTTTCCACAGAGAAGAGTAAAACGGGGGGGGGGGGGGGCGCTTGAGTAAAACAACTACTATGTAAAACAACTAGAATTTTAGAATAACAATTAATGTATCATATAATGATTCAAACTAGGGATTTAATTAATGAGAGTGAAAGCTTTGGACATGAGATTGGTCACTTCTTATCATGGGTTTTTCCTCAAACTTTATCATGTTGCTTTGAGAATGGTGATTGTTTGTAATTAACCATCCCTAATCATAGTTGTCAAAGATGAAAGCATCATCACAACTTTCATTAACAACTTTTCTAGATGATAGCAAATAGAATTTTATCAATATCATTTCAAATTAGATGGTTTACAAACTTACCCATGCAATTTGATAGCAAAATTGACATGGATACAATGCTAATGAATGATCTCAAGAACAAATACAATTGATAACAACTGGAATTTGCTTCCTAATTTACTACTCTTTCATAGAAGGAATGATAACATTCCAACCATGAAAAGGCAATATCTAACACATATCTATAACTAGGAAATCATTCCTAACCATTTCATGCATCAAATACACATACATATCATGATTATTCAATTGCAAATCACATATTCCTAAGTTTCACAGATCAAGTTCTCAACCCATTATAAAAAGTCTAATCTCATGCCCCAAAGATGGGTTTTAGCCTACAACCATAATTATATAATCAAAATAAAAATCCATACAATAATCCATGGTGAATTCAAAGATCAAAATGAAAAGGAAATGAAGAAAAGAGGTTCTTAGCTCTGCAATTCGATCCCTTTTATATCCCAAAACATAATAAAATAAAGCAAAACAAAATGCAAGTGGCAGGGGTTTTTCGCGGCCTGTGAGAGATCCTTCGCGGCCCGCGAGAGCTTGAGGTTTTCACGTCACTTCTATGACCGGTTCTTCAATGCTTCTCGATCCCTTTGGATGGTCATAGAAGGTCTTCAAATCATCCAATTCCATAACAAGTGCAATTCAATGGCTAAAATGTGACTTCAATTTCAAACCACTATGAATGATTTGACTTTAAAGTTCAATACATAAGTACAAAATACTACCTAAACTAGCTCTCAAATGTTATAAAACAAGAGTATAATTAGGGCCTATCACATTTTCATAAAATTTGTATTCACCTTTGGACGGTCATAGAAGGTCTTCAAATAATCCAATTCCATAACAAGTGCAATTTAATGGCTAAAATGCACGTCTTCAATTTCAAACCACTATGAATGATTTGACTTTAAAGTTCAATACATAAGTACAAAATACTACCTAAACTAGCTCTCAAATGTTATAAAACAAGAGTATAATTAGGGCCTATCACATTTTCACAAAATTTGTATTCACCTAAAGAATTCAATTTAAATATCTATTTGCACGGAAAAAATCAAACAAATTATAATATGAGTTGAAGGTTTATTTGAGGAGAGTAAATATTATATATATTATATATGAACTAGACTGTCCATGGAAAATCAAGGGGTTGCTCCATGCAGGTCCATTTTTCTCTTGCAGGTCCATATTTTTACCACAATACCCCTAATATTATTAAGATAAAAAATGGAGTTGAAATCATAGGGTTCCATCAGGGGGCATTATGGTAAAATGTGGACATGCATAGAGAAATTCCTAAAATCAATCGTAAGACATTTAAACTTAATTACTCTCGATATTGCCTACAAATTATGTATAATCTTAAGTATATATTATATTTGAGGAAATAAACAAGACACTTGTATTGAGTTGAGAAGTTCAAGAGCGTAAATTCATTTGCATGCTCAAAATTACAAATATAAATAATATTTAACATTAATATTTAATAAATATATATATATAATACTGGGTTATCGGGTACCCGGAAAAAACATTTGTGTGACCCGGACCCGGACCCGGAAAAGTTTATAATAGCCGGGCCGGGTACCCGACCCGAAAAAATAAAAAATTACCCGATTATTTTATACCGGGTCTGCTGGTCAACGAGCCGAGTAGTGCGAGCCGGGTATTTTTGAACACCCCTACCTCTGACATCGTTAATTTTTATTTCAATGTTTGACAGTCAGTTATTTATTTGTGTAGTAAATATTTTATAGTTCAAAAATAAAGCTCACTGTAAATTTAATAATGTTTTGGATTATACTATTATTACAACCTAAATTAGGTCAAACATGCTCTAACAAAATTAACTAAATAGTAGATTATACTTGGATGAGGATTCCTTGTTAGGCACTTCATGACTTTCGTTGGCTGCAATATATTCCAGAGCAGATATTACTCTTTTATTGGATCTCTTCTTTGTAATAGGACAATTAGTCTGATTAGCATTTACTTTTATTATTCTTTAGATAGGATATTTAGATGACTAGCTGTTTGATTCCACTTATTGTAATTGCAGTTAAGTGTTTTCCAACATTATGAATGATACATATTTTTTAAATATTGACTAAACTGTGTGGAGTTTAAACTGAATCGTATAAGTATTTTGTTTTTATACTTTTAGGTTCCAGATGGGAAAATTGGAGGGGTCTTTTTCTTCTTAATGCTTTTTTACTATATTTCTCGTATGGAACTAGGGCTCTCTCACTAGGGGTGAGAGTTTCTCTGCCTTCTCTCTATCCTTTTTCTCTCTTAATTAAAACCTTATCTTTTCCCTTTCTTCATAATTCATATATTCTCTTTCCTATTATATACATATCTTTTCCTTAATCAATCTTCCTTGAATCATGTTTCCTTTTCAAGTCCATTAGTTTGAAGAGTCTGTATCCATCCTTTTAGTTCTCTGTTCGGTTCTGTTTCTTGTTTTCTTTTTAAAAAAAAAAAAAAAAAAAAGCAAATCACCTATAAAAGGCGGGAGAGAGATTTTATTTAGGATCCCCAATCCCATTTTGGAGCCTAGGAGGCATTTTTTTACAAGCACAAAATGTGCATCAAAAAGGAAAACAAATGTTCCTAAGACACTACCTAAAAGATAGTACCTACCCTATGAAACCAGGGAAGTAGAAAAGAGTAGAAAATAGGCCTAGAGTAGTACACCATGATGCTTTCAATTACAAGGATTTGTTTTAACACAAGCAGATTAGCGAATCAACATGTTGAGACACAACTTTTCCGATGCTTAACATGCAGACACCCTAGTGTAGTAAAATACAGGTTGGATGTTGGTTCCAGCACTCCGAGGCAGCAGAAACAAAACATTCTGAGTTGTCCACTTGGTTGTTGGTGCAGCTTCATGAATGATAGTTTCCAGCATGCTTGATGATTTGAATGGACCGGACATGGCTTCACTGCATAGATAGTTCCTGCGTTGGAAAATCAAAACTTTATCAGTAGCATCCATTCATGTATTAAAGATTCTGACTGATGGAAATTGGACAAGATCTATAGCAATCAGAGCCTTAATGTGATATGGCACAGAAGAGAAGGAAACAAAGGTGTTCAATTTCAGAGACAGAGCTTTCTTAGATAATGCATCAGCTACCATATTCCCTTCTCTATAAACATGACTGAGTGAAAAATATCCAAGCATAGACTTTATATCATCACATAGTACAAATAATTTTCAGTGAGGTGTGATAGGATTAAGAATCATTGAAATTCCTCTCAAGCAATCAGATTCAATTATGAATTGAGTTCCATGAATGCTATGACAGAAAATGATCCCTTTTTTAATTGCATGTAACTCAGCTTCTAGAGGGGAATGTGCTTGTGTGTAGCTGTACTGAGCATAAACATATTGGCCATATTGATCTCTACAGATAATACCTATTCCTTCCATATTGTCCAAAGAGGACCATGAGGCATCAACATTCACTTTCAAACCAGCCGAAGGACATTTTCATTTAACTGGAATAATCCTTGGATTTGGTGGTTTTTTCTGTAGAGGAAATAGGCCATAAGAAGCTATTTCAATATCAAAAGAAGCGGAGACATGTTGAGGTTTGGCAGCAAAAGAATAGAAAAACAATTCTCTAATCTCCCTAAGCATGAGTGCCTACACTAGTGGTTTGTTTTCAAAAAATAAGCTATTTCTAGCTTTCCATAAGAACCAGCATGTGAAGCAAGTTATCATGTGAATAAGCTTAGTATGGAGAGTTGTATTACCGGAATAGCTTAGGTAAAATGATATCCTATTCCAAACAGTTGAAAATGAAAAGGATCTATCAACTATATCAACCAATGCTAAACTTTTTTTCCAAATAGAGACAGAGAATTCACATTCATTGAAGAAATGGTCAATTGAATCACATCATCGTTTCTTACTTTCTTACCCTTTTTTTTTATCATTTTTATCTTCTCTTACCACTCTTATCCATCCTTTGCTGCTCTGTATTTTCAACTTTGCCTACTTCTTTGTTTTTATTTTTTTTAAAAGTCAACTCCAACCATATCTGATCTGATCTTGTCCGATCCAGTCTGGATCTAGACCGATCTTGGCCTTCCTGTTCTTGTGTTCCTCCATCTTTCTAAATACCGATGCTTTTGGCCACGAATTTTGTTGCCCTGAGTTTTTGGATGGTTTTATCATGCAAAACTCCATGAATCAGATGGTGTGGCAGGTTTTCAGCCTGCCCCCTGTTAAGGGTTTTCTACAAGAGTGGGCTTGTGAATATTTCGTCAATAAGGTACCTCCTTTCTGTCCAATAAGATGATCGGGATCATATGCCTTGCAGATCTCGGTCATGGTGGTTTGGGTAAGTTGGCTCCTAGCACATGCATCTACCAAAAGACGCTCTCATCATAAAAAAAAAACTGACCTTTGTGCGGTAAATGTGCAATTTCATGCACAACGGGTTCTCTTCCATTGGAGGATTTCAAATACCTTCAAGAAGCCATGGTAGCAGCCAAGCATCAAGGGCATCAATCTATCGTGTGTCAAATGGACTCGCACCTAGTTTCTGGATTTATGTTTCCAGTAGTTCTGATCAATAGTTGTCTTTTGGTTTTGGTTGTGTTAGTTTGGGCTAAATTAGTCTCTAGTAGGACTAGTTTGTTTGAGTTTATCCAGGCCTACCTTGTAATATATCTTGAAATTTAATAAAATGGGCTTTTATGATTAAAAAAAACTATTTTTCTCGTATCACTTCAATATGCACATAACTCGATAGATAATTTCAAGTTTACTGTTTAAAATATTAAAATATAATATGATGCACTAGTATAAATTGACCAATCCAAGAACGCATTACTATTCGATATTGCTAATTCTTACCATATTTTACTCCCATGTCCCTGCTCAATATGTACATTTTTATTTTCAGAAAATATTTGAATATTATTAATTATGTATATCATAAATATAATATTATCAAATAAAATAGGAAAAGTCTTGGGAGTGACCGTCACTATATAGTGACCGGACTAAATTATAAATAGTGCAATAAATAAAATTAAGGAGGGACCAATTTGCAATTTTTAAAATTTTAAAAAATCACGTTTCCGCGCGCGTACAGTATTTTCTACTGTGCGCTACAGTGTTTGCTACAGTGTAATTCAATGTTTCAAGTTAAAATGTCCATGTTTTATGTTTCAAGTTAAAGTGTTCATGTTTCACGTTAAAACGTCTATGTTTTATGTTTTAACGTCCATGTTTTAAGTTAAAATGTTTATGTTTTATATGTCCAGTTAAAATGTTCATGTTTCAAGTTAAAGTGCTCATGTTTCACGTTAAAACGTCAATGTTTTATGTTTGTGTTTTAATTTAAAATGTTCATGTTTTATATTTCAAGTTAAAGTGTCGTTAAAACGTCCATGTTTTATGTTTGAAGTTAAAATATTTATGTTTTATGTTTCAAGTTAAAATGTTCATGTTTTATGTTTCAAGTTAAAGTGTACATGTTTCACGTTAAAACGTCCATGTTTTATGTTTTAAGTTAAAATATTTATGTTTTATGTTTCAAGTTAAAGTGTCCATATTTTAAGTTAAAGTTTCCATGTTTTAAGTTAAAGTGTCCATGTTTTAAGTTAAAATGTCCATGTTTTAAGTTAAAGTATTCATGCTTTACTGTAGCAACTCGACACTGTAGCAAATCGGCACTGTAGCAATCGGCACTGTAGCGCGTGGTTTGACACTGTAGGGCGTGATTTTTTAAAATTTCCTGAAATTGCAAATTGGTCCCTCCGTGTTTTTTTAACTTATATCCTATTTGCAATTTAATATGGTCACTATATAGTGACGGTCACCCAAGAGACCAACTCAATAAAATAATATTCTAAAATATTTATTAAATCTTAAGGTTTAAATTAGTTAGCTTGGGCGGGTACGGGGATGTTACTAAGCTAAGAGATCTGCCGTCTAATTGACAAACTTCCGGCCAACCGTTTCCGATCAGTCAACTAGATCGGTTGACCTCCAGTAGCAAACTGGCGCGTGGAGCTGGAATTTGGTTGAGGTTCAGAATTGAGCTGGCTTGAAGACGTCACATGATCAGTTTGGATAAAACTCTCACCGGAATAAATCCATTAATCCAACATAGAGAAAGTTCAGCAACGGCGTATTTTCATTTTCTGGCTAATTAGGTTCCATCGATGATTACGATCTGCCATGCATCATGCATGGTCGGAATGCTAATCGATGGCTGCAAGTTGCAACATGTCATATATATATATATATATATCAAATTAAGATCCAAAGGCTGATTAATTTTCAAATTAAGATTCATAAGGAAGTTAATTAAGAAGATGGAGGAGATAAACACCTGATACACACAATGGATAGCACGACCACTTGGAGCCACCAACGCGGAGCCTACTGAAAGGCCACGTGAAGACATCGTGGTTTTCTTTCTGATGTCACGTGAATTTGACCCTGCGTGTAGATTCCGTACGTTAATGCATTTTCACAAACAAATATATATATAATACCTGGTGTACAAGGTTCAACGTAGTAACAAGTTTTCAGTGGATACAAGGCTTCCGAACATATTGGGGATACGTCCACCAAATCTGCGTCAATTATTGAATGACGCATTAAGTTTCAATTTACGGCTCCTCATATACACATTTATAATTCCCTATATATTTATATATCGCATATGCATGCATTAAAACTTACTAAATATAACATTTTTTTTATAGTTCATGCAATATGCGCGCGCACACACATATATATATGAACTTCAGCAACTATATGACATAATTTTTCAGCTACTTTAAGTAAAAACACGGACAAATTTTAGTGTTTGGTAAAATGTAAAAAAGAGAGAGCTTATAATGAACTAGTATTCATTTTTATATATATAAAAAATAACCGCATGCATCAGTAAATATTATTCGTTTTTTATTATGTTATGAGAAGTACTTGTCATAATACCGTGTTGAAACTTCGTACGTAAGCTCCGGGCCGGGTGGCGAAAAGTTAAGTCATGATATATACACCAATACAACACTTAATACAATAGGTCCCAACCTCCAGAGATTTGATGGGGGCAAAATCATGCTTAAAATGGACCGAGCAAAGCATCTCAGTATCATTCCCATTCCGTCCCGGCAAGAAACCATCAACGTCGTCGTTTTCTCCCTTCAATCACAATATGAGCCATCCAAACCCGGATAACGACGGCGAAGGGAGCAGCGGCTCAACCCGGAGGCACCCGATATACCGCGGAGTCCGCTCCCGGAGCGGGAAATGGGTCTCGGAAATACGCGACCCGCGAAAGACTAGCCGGATATGGCTGGGAACTTACCGCACCGCCGAAATGGCTGCGGCGGCATACGACGCAGCCAGCCTGGCGCTGAGAGGGCAGGAAGCAGTCCTCAACTTCCCCGATGCAGCTCCGACTTACCCCATTCCGGCCACTCTTTCTTCCGCGGACATCCGAGCGGCTGCCGCCAACGCCGCCGCAAACGCGCCGCCGCCGCCAGCTGAAGAAAACTGCAGCAATGATCAGACGTATGTTGACGAGGATGAACTGTTTGGCATGCCGAACTTGCTGAACGATATGGCGGCGGGGATGCTTATGACCCCTCCGAGAATGAGGGGGCCTAATGATGACCCTCCGGATTCACCGGACTACTCTGGAAGCGATGATCTTTGGAGCTTCAGGTAGTCTGGTCCGGAACCCGGCGACGGTGCTGACATGGCCGTCTCTCTCTGTGTTGAATGGTTTGCGACTTTGCATTGTTTGTTTTTAGACCAACATTGTTTGTTTGCGACGGTGCTGACATGGCCCCATGCATCTATAGTTGGTCTTTTCTTAATTTCCTTCCTTTTGTTAGTAGAATTTATTTACAAGCCAATGCAAATTATCGTTCCGAAGATGCGTTGACTATTTTCCACCTCTCTATCCCGGTTGAAAATCTGGGAGATTGAGAACAGGCAAAGTGTGTATGATCAATGATGCTTGCTGGTTCAGTGTGTGTTGGGCTGTAATTTGGGCCATTCAAAATTTCGATCCTTTTATTGTGTTACCAAATCATTGCCTAATTTTGCACATACTCCATCCAACCCCAATCAGAATTGCTTAAACATGCCCCGAAATAGTGTAAATACGTTTTAAAATAGTTATTTTTGTTAAGTTTTTTAAACTAACTTTATACTTTAGTTGCGGAAAATTAAATACGATCTCATCGTATTTTTTTAAAATATAATCAAATAATAGTTAAAATTAGGGGTGTGCATGAACCGGCCCGGACCGAAAAAATGGACCGGACCGGATCGAAAAGTAACGGACCGGAACCGGATATAAGGGATTCCGGTCCGGTCTCCGGTCCAAGTTTTTTAGGGATTCTGGGTCCGATCCGGTCCGGTCCGGTCCGGACCGGATGGACCGGTATTTAATATACTTTATATTTTAAAATATTTTTAAATTAATTTATGTGTTATTTTTATTTTTGGTCATTAATATTAGTATTATTCTATCACTTCAAATTATATTTTTTGAAATTTATAGATTTATAAAGGTGATTTTTAATTGTTATAAATTTTATACTCTCATTTTTTTGGAACAATTTTAAACGTTTGTGAGACCATTGCATCTTCTTTTGTTATTTAAAAATCATGCAATCATATTTCACAAACTCTATTTTAATATAACTTATTTTTATTCTAATTTTCATATTACTAAAATTTTTGTAGTAAAAAAAGTTTTATTTTTAACATAAAAATAAAGTTTAAAAAATAAAATATTAAAATTCCGGTCTAACCGGTCCGGTCCGGTCCAAACCCAGAATAATTCCGGACCGGTCCCTGTCCAGAATATCCCCTTTCCGGTCCGGTCTTCGGTCCAAGAATTATGGACATTCCGGTCCCGGTCCAAACCGGTTCCGGTCCGGTCCGGTTGCACAGCCCTAGTTAAAATACAGGGCGTGTTTTAGCAAAATACAGGGCGTGAAATAGCAACACCCACTAGTGGGAGAGCATAGGATTAACGGCTGTTATTTGGGCGATAGAAGGCATTTTGGAGGAGCCGTAGGTGGCTGAGCCGTCCATTGTATTTCTTTAGACAGCGTTTAATTAGGAGACGTCCAATGAGACAATTAAAGGCTTTTTCAAACGCTATCCATTGTTTATTTTCCAACCGCTGTCCATTTATTTCTAGTGGCGGAACTTAAGATTCTGGGAGTTACTCTACATTAGTTCCGTGTTCGGAAGTTAGTATTTTCCGTTGATTTGTCGCCGGGATAAAATTATCCGGCCATTAGGTTTATGAATACGAGTCCATATTCGATTTTGCATAGTTTACGTATTCTAGGTTCCATTCTGATTAATGAGTATTGTTCCGAATAATGAAATCCAATTCTACTTGTTGGTTGTTTTTCACCGTTTTCCAGATTCTAGAATCGTTTCGATTTATTATACGTTACGGTATCTAGTATGAATTCTAGTTAGTTTTAAAGTTTTCGACACCGGAAATTCAATTCTGTTTCGCACTAATATTGACCGCAATCGACCGCCAGTTCTTGATTTTATGACTGTTTCGATATATTTAATGTTACAATGTCGAGTATGAATTCTATTTCTTATTATTGTTTAGAAGCCCAATTCGAGCCCAAACATCTAAATATGGCTTTGCACATGGAAATCCACCAAAGCAAGTTGGAATAAGAATGGTTAAGAAATGAGATCAATTTATAACTTAGAGAAGATTTCTCCCTTTCTCTAGCCACCGATGTGGGATTCAAGCTTTCATCCCTTCCCTTTTTCTCTTTCTTTTTCCCTCAAGATTTATTTTACTTCTTTCTTCAATCTTCATAACATCATATCTTATCCATTTCTTATTCAAAATGTATTCTCTTAGTTTTTTTTATATAAAAAAAACTAAAATAAATAAATGAAAAGAATAAAAATTAATAAACATATAATTACCTTCTTTAAGACATGTAAATTATTTTTATAAATTGTAAATATAGTATCTATAAATTATTCTCGAGCTGTTCAATGAGCCTATCGAGTTATGATCTCGAGTTCGAACTCATTTATTAATTAACGAGCTCGAGTTTGATTTCGAACTGGTCAAACCGAGTTCGAACACGAACTTTGACCGAGTTGTTCACGAACGATTCAGTTCCTTTTAAACACCAACCTTTCAAAAACGACAAAAATGCATAAACAAATAACGGACAACCTTTCACTTTAAAATGTCAACCTTTCACTATTAAACACCAACCTTTCAAAAACGACAAAAAATGCATATACAACCTTTCACTCTTAAATATCAACCTTCCACCATTAAACAATAACCTTTTAAAAAAAGACAAAAGATGTACATAGAAATAGAAGCTTACCTTTCACTCATAAATGTAAATCTTTCACTATTAAACAACAACCTTTTAAAAAAGATAAAAATGCATATAAAAATATAATACAACCTTACACTCTTAAATGTCAACCTTCTATAGTTAAATAGCAACCTTTTAAAAAAGAAAAATGCATAGTATTAATGTAGCAGACAACCTTTAACTCTGAAACGTCCACCTTTAACACTTAAACGTCCACCTTTAACACTTAAACGTTCACCTTTAACAGTTAAATAGCAATCTTTCAAACAGACAAAAACAACAAATCTATTCAAAACAAACAACCTTTAACTTTTAAATCTCAACCTTTAACAGTTAAATAGCAATCTTTCAGACAATAAAAAAACAGCAAATCAATTCAAATCACTCAACAACATGTTTCACCATTATACAACAACTTTATAGGCTAACAGGTCATCGTTTTAAAATCATCCAACAACACATGTTTAGCATTAAACAACAACCTTTCATGCTACCAGACTAACGTTTTAAGAACATCAATTCTAAGCAACATGTTTCAGCATGAATAATAGAGAAAAACGACTAACCTCGCCGAATTGAAATCAAAACCGCCGACCACGGCTCCTCCTTCGGTGAAATCTGAAGATGAAGATGTTCGTATTCCAGTCGCTATCGACGTCGTCGTCTCCCAGTCGCCATCGCCATACCATCTCCAACGACTAAATCTAAATCTTCCTAATAGCGGTGGCTGCAACGATCTACTCTGCAATCTCCGCCTGTTCTGCATCTCCACCGCAACTGCTCTGTTGGAATCACCAAATCGTCGGAATCAACATTCAAATTGCCTCGACAACCGCCAATCGCCGCTGCGATCGAAACCTCCTGGACAACGAGCTTCCGATTGAACACAAAATTGTCGTTATCTTCTGTGCATCTCCGCCGCCACCTGCCCTGCCGTCTCTGCCGGAGTCTATCGCCGCGACCTGCCCTGCCGTCTCTGCCAGAGTCTATCTCCGCGACCTACTCTGCCGAAGTCCAAATCTCTGCTTGCGATCGTGGAAGATTGATAAATAACCGCTTCCTCGAGGTTTCCGCCGATGCTGAAATATCCGGGGAACTGCTGCGTTGAAAAATTGGGAAAATATTGGGGTTTTCAATATATATTGCGCGTGTAGGCGTGTGGGAACAACACGGGCCACAAATTTGGGTCCCCGACCCACGAGAATTTGCCCATATTTCCTATATTTACAGTATGGTCCCTGGTCACTATATAATGACGGTCACTTCCAAGACTTGCTCTGAATTTAATACTCCAAATTCACTATTTTTCTATAAATAAAGAATTTCCAATTCCTTTCTCTCATCAAAATCTCGATAATAAAGATATGGATACAACATATCTGTTGTTCTGATCTTCTACCCAAACACATTTCACTTTATTATTGTTGGATTAAGCCAATTAACTCTCTCTCTCTCGCACGAAACCCAAGACTAGATCTAAGATTTCTCCATATCGGAGGGATGGCCGGAGATCGGTGCCCCTCGCCGCCGATCACCCCTTCCACCCGTTCATCTTTAATTATGCACCCAGCCACCCAACTCCCCCCTACCTGAACCTTTATTTGTTCTCCCCCGCCAAACAACAACTAAATTTCCGAAACCGACGCACAAGTAGCCTTCGCCGTTTCGATCAGAGAAGTCCAGATTGAGCAGAGGTTTCTCTGGTGGTGGAAACATAGTCACCGACTCACCGTGACAGTCGCCGCTATCGGACAACCGTCGGAGCAGAGGTCTCGCCGGTGGAGGAAAGACAGTGGCTCTCACAGTCGCCAACGTCGGAGATATCTACCACTGCTACTTCATGCCAACACGCGCCGAAGGGGAATATTTTTAGCCGGAAAAGTTAGGGGGCTCGACCGGTGATCTCAGAGTTAGATCTGCCTGGAAACAACCTGTAGGAGTAGCACGCGCTGCCACGCGCCGCCTGGTGGTGCGAACAAGCTGGCGTATCAACGCGTCTAACGCCTTGTCAGCAATACACACGCCACACGAATCCGGTTAATGCGCATAGTGGTTGGCGTGTGACTGCTACGCGCCGCTGCGAAAATGCAAAATCGCAACCGTCGATACTCCAGTCGTGAGATAATGGTTCTGTTTCTTTTATTTATTTATTTTCAGTTTATCGAGTATTTTTTGCCTAAGTTGATGTTTTCCTTGTAACCGGATTAGCTTGGCTATGGAGAATCCTCTAGACTTCTAGTCTCTTTCCTAGTAACAGTACAAGAGATATCCAAGTCAGAGTAGTTGTCACAATTTACTCCCGACGACTCTGTGAAGGAAGCTAGACTAGTAGACTTGGCTGTCTGGTTGTTCTGATCAGTGCAAGTTATCGGTGCTTTACCTGCCAGATAGTTTTGATGCTCTAGGGCATTAGATTTTAGGATGCTAAGATGTACTCTATCACACCTTTTAATTGTAGGTATAGCGTGTATCCGCGCTCTAGCTCCCCAAACCAATCCCATATGTTTTTTTTTGAAGACCAATCCCGATATGTTTTTTCATGGTTATGAAACTGTATTTCTCCCAGGTACATTTTTACCAAAATACCCTTAAAAATACCCTTACATTTTGATTAACTTTTTTACCTTTACTAATATTAAAGTCATTCTTGCAAAAATTTGAATCTGTATAAGAAATATGTGATGTTTGATCTAGAAAGGGTTTAATTTGATGGATTGGAGTTGGAATTGATGGATCTATAATATTGTTCACAACGGTGATCGTGTACAGGTGGAGATACTAAGGTCATTGTTTGCTAGAGTCTTTCTGTATATCAGTTCAGTTTAAATCCGTTTAGTTCAGTGAAAATGTTAACGGAATGAGGAGGTGAATGTTTACAACTTTAGAATACTTGGGATTTGGTGCCTTGACCTCCGGATGCCAACATATTTGTCTAAAAATGAGTATTTTGTCTGAAGTATCGTCCAAATGGTAGCATTGATCACTGATGCGGGGCAAATCCGCACTAGTAATCGGTGCCTCGGATAGCTGACGTATCCGAGGGCTTCTGGGCACTAATTGATGGTGAAATATGAATGTTGCTCGCTAACTGTTCTTGACCATCCGGACTCTTAGGCTTCATACTGGACTTGCTTGGAACATGTTCTCAGAGGCCCGCAAAATAAGCCCCCAGGCGCTACCCCGTGGGTGGTAGCTCCGGTGTGATGATGAGATTTCGTGCTTTGAAAGATAAAAACTATGTATTAAAGAGTTAGAGAACTTAACTGTAACCGTTGATTGTGGCCTCTATTTATAGGCGCCCTGAGCCTCCTCTTTATGCCTCATCATCAGTGTGTGTCACCTCCCCGTACGCGTAGCGCCTCCTCTCCACGTGAGCGTACGGGCCGATCCTTATCTTTTCCACGTGACTAGAAATTTTCGTGGAAACCCGCCTGGATCCGGATCTTGGGTATCATCACAAGCCTCCCAAGACGGAAGGTCAGAGGATTATCCTCCAAAGAGCTTTCGTCTTTTCTTGCCTTGACATTTCTGATGTCGTGGCGATTTAGCAGCACGCGCTTTCGTGTGGGTCCTACCACCTCCGCGGCGGCTACACGATTCTCCTTTCCCAATGTCTCTTTCTCTCTTTTCCTATGTGCAATCATTTTTCCCTACCCCCAATGTTTTCCTTGGTTTCTCCCCCTCTTTTATAAATAACCCCCCTTTTCTTTCCTCGCTTCCTCATCATCTCTTCCTTTCGCTCTTTCGAATTCAGGTACCCTCCCTTTTCTCTCTCATTCTTTCTCTTCCGTCCCTTCTTTCCCCCTCTATTTCTTAGTGACGCTAGTTATAAGATCTTCATGTAACGCCAATCTAATTCCTAAGGCCGAAAGCACAATGGATGTCTCTCTTCCAAAATTCGATTCTTCCACCACCCAATCTGACCCTATGACCCGAGCCGTTCATCAAGGATCTGATGGCCTTGCCTTTGACTTGGTTCTCTGAATCCCATCGACCAACCTGCCATAACCTCGTCCTCTAAGAGGGCGAGAAAGGATAAGGATCGAGCCAAAAAGGCAAAGAGACCTCGTCGATCCTTTTTCCGCATTCCTCGCATCCCTCCCCTTGAATTCTATTGTAACCCCAGACCCTGTCCCACTTGGATCACCGAGGATGTGAGAAGTCTTACCGAGAACTCATTCATCCCCCTCCCTTTAGATTCACAACTATCCCTTATGGGTAAAGATCAGTTCCAATCTAGTACTCCTTAGTCCTTGCCTTCCTGCCTGTCACATCCACTTCAGGCTTTCTCTTCCTTTTCCTCCCCTTTTCTCATCCAATCTTGAATTTCTCTATATCCCCTGCTCAACTTCATCCAAATGGGATTGCCACCGTCCTAGGGTTCCTCGCCCTTTGCCGCCGGCATAATGTGAAAGAGACCCTTAACCTATTCCGATCCTTTCATCGGATTGCCCTTTCTCATTCATCTACCCTTGGGGTGTTCACCTTTTACCCGAAGGGTAATCTGATCGTGCGCAGTGAAAGCGACTGCATTAAACGCTGGATGAGTTTCGGGTGTTATTCTTTCAACCTGGATGCCTATCCCACTCCTTCTTGGAATGAAAAGCTCCAATCCGAGGAGGCCGGATCCTTTCTTCCAGGTAATGTGATATCCGAGCATAATTCTCTGGCTCGCCATTCTATTGACATCCTCCAGTACTGGATTAAAGGGAATAGTACGTTTAGCTGGCCCCGTGATATTTATCCTCCGAAGATTTTTACAGTGCCTCGATTCTACTCTGAGTGGCCTTCCGAAGGTTTCCTTGAGACTTCCTTTGTCGTTGTTATATGTTATTGTTATTGTTGTTGTTTTCTCTCCTTTTCCTTTTCTTTGTTTTCTCATCCCGTGTTATTCCTATGTAGTTATATGAGGCCTGCCCGAAGAGCTCTTTGTAATTGCCAATCCTCCAATGACAGGCAGCCACTCTCAACGCCAACTGACAGCCAAAAAGTCTGCCAAGAAGGTTTCAAGACGGGTGCCTTCCCAACAGACCGCCCATGTCTTACCTTCTGATGATCCTGCTTTCCTGGAGCCTATAATAAATTACTCCTCCAGACCTCGATCTTCTTGGAGGAGAGCTCGGACTGAGGAAGCTCATCCGAGTCTTCCCCCTCTTGCCAAGCCCCAACAGGTGCAACAACTTCTTTCTACCGATGAACAGCTGGCTCTGATTCCAGTGTCCGATTCTATACCAAGTCCCTATGCTTGCTCCATTGTAAGTTCTGCCTACTTACTTCCTCCTCTTTCCTTTTCCTTTTTCTCTCTCTTTTTTTTTTCTTTTTTTTTTGTCATTTTCCCTTTGTTAACCTGACCTCCTTGACTGAGGCCGATACTTTCACGAAGGGCATATGAAAATTTCCCTTATTCCAGTCCCTTTTATCGGAGCAGTTTGGCAAGTCTCATGCCATTCTGGTGCAAGAGTTGGAGAAATGCCGGGCAAATTTGTCCCAGGAGAAAGAGCACTCAGCCACCCTTCTCGATGAACTCAAATCTCTGAAAGATAACTCAACCGCCCTTCAAGACAAGTTGAAGTCCCTGAAAGATAGCTCAGCTGCCCTTCAAGATGAGCTGAGATCCCTGAAAGTAAGCTCAACATCCTTGAAAGATGGGTTCCTACTTAGGGACTTCGGAGAAACCCTAGTGGAAGAGGTGGTTAGTTTCCAGGCCTTCAGTGATACTGTAACCGAGGTAGTCAAGGAAGCCAACCACCCCTAAGCCACTTCTATCTACAGAAAACTCTGTGAGTGGGTTCCTGGACCTTGGCGTTTGGAATTCTAGAAGTCTTACTACCGTCCTGGGGCTTGGGCTAGGTACGAGCAGCGCTTCCGAGCACTTCGCCGAGGCAGCTTACGTACTCTTGCCCCTAGGATATGGGCTGCTCTTCATTCTTTTTCTCCTACTACCTCGGCTAACGACCTTCTAGAGATCGGCGAACTTAAGAGTTCCGTCCCCGAAGAAAGGCATGTGGTTGATGTTGACTTTTGCAACACTGCGGGGTTTTTCCCTGAGTCTCCTTCACAAATACCTTCCGAGAGCAACCAAGGATATGTGGAGCGTGGCGCTGACCCGAGTAACTTCGGATTTGTTGCTTTCTTGGCTGATGGCGGTCCTCAGATTGAGATAGAAGACGGGATGTCTCTACTTCAAATGCCCGAGGCCACCATGGGCTATTCCGTAACCTAGGAATCCTCAGAGAATCCCCAGGCATAGCTCTCTCACCTAGCTTTAGCAACTTTTGTAGCTTATCTTTTGCATTCACCTAGCTTATCTTTGTAGCTTATCTTTTGCATAGGGTTTTGAATCTTCAACCTATGTATCAAACAATATCTTGTAATAATATTTTGAACTTTTTTCTTCTTATCTTGTCATTTTGTTTCCCTATTCTCATCTTCATTTCCTCTATTCTTGTCATAGGATTTGCGCCATCCTTTCTCCCCATCGGATAACCCTTCTTCCTCGGGTCCTTCTAGCCCAGTTAGCCGAGAGAAGAGGTTATGCAACATTGGACTCGGATCTCACCTTGATGAATTTTCTTATGTGAATGACATCTCCAGTTCCATTGAATTTGTAAGGAAGTGATTCGGTTCTCTACAAGATTGCCTTAAGTTTTCCGCTTCTTATGTGGATGATTCCGAAAACATCTATCAAACTCTCCATCAATTGCAACTTTCTCATGAAGAACTTTACCGTCGCAAGCATGAGGAGTTGAAAATGGTCTGGGGCGATTATATCCGAGCCGTTGAAAAGCTGCGCCTTTTGGAAAATAGGGGCCAATCCAACCAAGATCTCTCTAAGATGGAGTCCGAAAACAGGAAACTTACTTTCCGCAACCAGGAGCTCCAAAATCACCTTTTAATTCTGAGTTTGTCTTTTCATCTCATGTCCATTCTTTCTGGCAAGACTGGTGCCGCCCCGTTTTCCGACATGCTCGATGCCGTTCAAAATGCAATAACTGATATGGAGAAATCGGGTCAATTCCAGCAAGGTAGTCCTAAGTTTCCTGCTTATTCTAAAGCCTTGGAGTGGCACCAGTGTATCTTATCTGGGATGCCCCATCCTCTTCCTCTTTCTTTGCAACAAATTCCTCGAAAGATTGAGGTGGATTTCATTTTTCCTGAACATATCAAAAGAAGAGTTCGGAAATTACTCAGAATTCGGGAATCAAACCTTCTAAATGTAGGCACCGATCCCAGACCTTCTGTTGAAGTTTCTCTTCTTCGAACAAATAATCATCCTCTCTTTCAGCCTATGGTACCTAAATTTGTTCCTCTTTTTAAGGGTAAAACTCTCCAAATCTCTTATGAAGGAGAGAAATCTAGCCGACAGGCCCCGTCGAGGGCAGAGGCAATAACTATCCATAGCTTTTCTTCCTTTGGTACTCCTCTGAGCCCCAAGGGGGCCTCCTTATCCGATGCCTGATCTTGATTTTTCCTGTAATCAAGACTCAATTTACTTGTAAATTACTTGTATCTTATGTATCTTAATTTTTTATTATGCAATGTATAAGTCCCGAGAGGACGTCTCCCCAGGGGTACTCAACATCCTCTTATTTCTCTTATGGTGGGTTTTTTTTTTTGGTTATCTTTCCTTTTATACTCAGATTACCCTTGCCGAGTTTTGTTCCTTTTTTACGGGGCACCAATCATGGGAGCGACCCAGAGGTCATGACTTACCCTTTATTCATACCGAGCTATCCAGCACGTACGCAAATTATCGCGTATCCACACTTTCCTAATGCACTTTCCAGTACGTTTTCTGTTCCGAGCGTATCCACGCATCCGAACTTAGACGTATCCACGTCGAGCCTCCTTTATTGCAATGTGTCTTCTGTCGCACATGCAATTATTATGCGTATCCACGCATCTGAGCTATGACGTATCCACGCTGAGCCCATTATCATTCTTTTAGATTATCCTTTCTCAATCCCCTTAAACACCTCAGGGATTGCCGCCTTTCGTCTCCTATTCCTTTTCTTTTATCCGACCTTCCTTTTTTTTTTAATCCGATCTCCCTTTCATGCCCTCTTTTTATTTTGGTAAGATTTTTCTAAGCTTATCTCTTCACCGACTCTTTTTCTTTACTCCTCCGTGCCTTCTTTTTTCTAGTTTCCCCTTTCCGTGGAACTATCTTTGTTTACCTCCCTGTGTTGTCTATACCTTTTCTATTTTCTTTCTTTCTGCTCTCTGCCCTTCCTAAGATTTCCCTTTCCTCCTTTGATATTCCGAACTTATCCTGATCACCTTCTTTCTTCTTCCTCCCTTAATGTTTTTCTGTTTGCTTTTTATCAGAACTATTCCCTCTTGGCGTTGTTCTAACCCTCCTTGTATCATGGTAACTTACCCTTCTATCTTTTATTACCCTTCCCGAGCCTTTGCGCCTATTCTCCGAATGCACTTCTTCCCGATATCTCGCCCCTTCCTAATTTTACCCCTTCCTTTCCCTATATCTCTTTTATGATTTGACCTTACCCTTTCCCTTTCTTCGGATGTCCCGAATGCAATCCGGGCCTGCCCTATTTTCCCCTTTTTTCTTCCTCGCCTCTCATTTTTCTCTCTTTTCCCTACTCTTTTTTTTAAAGGATTCCCTTTCCCTTGCTTTCTTCCTTCGAAGATGATTTCCTCTGAAAATGATTTCCTCGTCTTCTTCGCCTTTCCTTTTGATCCCTGCCAGTAATTCTAATTTCTCCCCCTTCTGTTATCTCCTCCTTTTCTCTAAATCAATTTCTTTTCCTTCTTATATTGTTGCTCTTTTGCTTACCTCTCGCTCTCATTCTCCTCGTCCGAGCTCTATCCTGCTGGATCTATTGTTCTTTCACTTTGAATGCTTCCTTATCCGATGCTGTGGCCTATCCGATGCAGTCGTCTGGCTCCTCTCCTGGCGTCACCGACTTGTTGCGTTGCTGCCATCCGAGGGTTTTTGCTTTCCCTGCAACTGTTCCTCTATTGCTCCTTCCTTGCACCCACGCCCTTTTAAGCCTCTTAATCTTGCCCTATTTTGCTTCCTCTCCTATCGTCCTTGTATATCAACTGCAAAGAAATTTCTCTGAAACGATGTTAATTACAACGTTTCTTTCGTGCTATTTTCTTCCGATCCCCTTTTTGTCGGACCAATACCCATTTGTTGTCCTGCGGTCGTGCCCCTGGGCGCTTCTGGTACCCGAACTCATGCTGGCATCATGACTTATTATTCCGACTCTGCTCTACTAACCCTTTTCCTGTTTATATTCCTTATCGGCCCTTTCTTACTCGACGTCTAACCCTCGAAAAAGTCTAAAGCCCTAGTTTTCTCGTATTCGACCTATGCTCATGAGCAAACTCTAGTTAATACCCTATATATTTCTTCCTTCCATATTCCTAATCTTCACGCATATCATATCCGATAATAAGCGTTAATATTCTTGCGAAAAGCTTTTATCTATCATTCAAGCAATGCTCAATATATATCGCTATATACCTACGTACCTCTACCTTCGGGCCTCCGCACTTCTAAGTGAATTATAGCTTTAATCCCTTCCTCTGGTTGGTTGCAACCGCTAGGTTTCTTCTTGCGCTATCTTGCCTCGGCCGAGCTGTCTTCCGCCGAGGTATTGCTTGTTGACCGAACAGCTTCCCTGAACGCCGAGCTGCATGCGTAATTTTGAATCAAGGATGAGATCCTTAATGTCAGGTCCCGTTGGGCGTACCAACTGATGCGGGGCAAATTTGCACTCGTAATCGGGGTCTCGGATAGCTGACGTATCCAAGGGCTTCTGGGCGCTAATTGCTGGTGAAATATGAATGCTGCTCGCTAACTGTTTTTGACCATCCGGACTGCTAGGCTTCGGACTAGACTTGCTTGGAACCTGTTCTCCGAGGCCTGCTAAACAAGCCCCCCGGCGCTACCCCGGGGGTGGTAGCTCCGGTGTGATGATGAAATTTTGTGCTTTGAAAGATAAAAACTCTGTATTCAAGAGTTAGAGAACTTACCTGAAATGGCTGATTGTGGCCTCTATTTATAGGCGTCCTGAGCCTCCTCTGTATGCCTCATCACCAGTGTGTGTCATCTCCCCGTACGAGTGGCGCCTCCTCTTTACGTGAGCGTACGGGCCGATCCTTATCTTTTCCACGTGACTAGGAAGCTTCTTGGAAAGCCTCCTAGATCTGGATCTTGGGTATCATCAATCACTACAAATATAGCCCGACTAGTTTCTTAGGGCTACTCTAAAATTCTGGGTTTTGACTTTGATGATCAAAGTTATGTTCTTCCCATTGCTAAACTTAGGAAATGGCCCACCAATCTAATGGCTCAGTCGGTTGATTATAAGGATCCAACTAGGCCCGATTATGCCCGTCATCTCCAGAAGGCCATTTATGGACTCAAACAGGCGATCATGCTTAGTTTGATCGGTTTAGTTCACACATGCGGCAACTTGGTTTCAGTGTAGTTTCTCCGACACTTTGTTATTTTTCTTCTCTCAGGACTCTATTTTAATAAATGTGTTTATCTATGTGGATGACATCATTATTACTAGGAATGACGCTAGAGTGATTCGTCTGTTCATTAATAGGTCTAATCAGGAGTTTTCGATCAAGGATTTGGGCTCTCTAAATTACTTTCTTGATCTTGAGGTCTCATCTACACCAGCTGGATTTTTTCTTGGGCATGCTTAGTAGAGCAAGCATGACATATACTTCTCCATTTACCACTTCATTTGTGTCATCATCTCAGCTTCGAAGCAATTCCCGTGCACCATTTGGTATACTCGACTCTGTATCGCTTAATGGTTGGTGCTCTACATTATCTTACCATTACATGTCATGGTCTAATCTTTGTAGTGAACTATGTTAGCCAGTGTTTTCAGGACCATCAGGAGGATCAATTTTCCATTGTCACTAGGATTCTTCGTTATGTTGCCGATATACCTACAACATTACTTTTCGCTCGAGAGGTCTCTCAGAAGTTTATGCTTATCAGATGTTGATTAGGTTATGTGGTTGGAGATTCACCGATCGACATATGGCTATGCATTGTTCCTTTGTGGCAACTTGGTGTCATGGAGCACCAAGAAGCAATCGACGATTTCCCACTCGAGTTCTGATTTTAAGTATCATATGCTTAGCAGCACTACTGCTGAAGTTGTTTGACTTTTGCATCTTCTTCGGGAGCTGCAGTTTCCTCTGGATTGCCATTGTTGTTGTGTAATAAAAACATTTCCATTTCATTGGCTCTGAATCTCGTTGTCCATAAGTGGACTAAACACATAGACACTGACTACCATTTTGTTAGGGAGATGGTCGCATCAAGCCAGGTTCGTGTTAGTCATGTTCCTACCTCACTGTAGTTGGCACTTGGTAGTTGTCTTCACAATGTGGTTCCCTAAACCTTTGTTTGAGTTTTTTAGGTCCAAGTTTCATTCCGGTGCTTCGATTGAAGAGTGTTAAGATAGAAGAATTGGGCTAGGTCCATGTTAATTAGTTGGACTATATATGATTTTCTAGAGTTAGACTTTCCATGTATTATTCTTTCCATAAGTAATTCAATGTCTCCTCATTGAGACTTACCACTCTAATAAGGAATAGTAGTTATAATTTGGTCATTTTAGCTTAAGTATATATTTAGATGAGATTACCTTGACCCATTGTAGTTTTTCCGGTGATCATCTTTTTGTAAAAAATTACTTTTTGATGATATCTTTGTTAAAGTTGTAAAATTTTAAAGACTGTTTGAATGGATTCGTACGTGTTAGAGCAGCCAGTAGAAAAATCAAATAGAAGAAGAAAATTGAGAAACACGAACGAAACCCAACCTCGGCAACTCGGAAACAGAATATACACCTAATTAAGCCTCTCCCATTAATTTCTACGGTCATTTTCCCTTGATTAGATTCACTAGAGGTGTGGAACCTCTTAAGCTGGTGGATCCCAACCGCGCTAATAACCCCGTCTTTGATATTCCGGACACATAAAACATTTGTCATTATTGATAGCAAATGAGTGAGCCAGAAAGCCGAATATTTACGATTTTCCCACGCATCGATCGTGCAATCATCCATCTAAATTCAACCTTGTCATTCTCCTTCTTCCGTTTTTAGCATGAGTGATCCAAATTATCATCCAGGTGGTTATTACCAGAATGATCAATCCTGCTACACACACTCCGGTGGCGGTTACGTTTACAACTCGGGAAATCAGCAACTGCCGTCCTCCGCCGACGCCGCTGGAGGAGGCAGCACCGGGTCAACCCGGAGGCACCCGGTCTACCGGGGAGTTCGATCCAGGAGTGGGAAATGGGTTGCAGAAATACGCGAGCCGCGCCAAACTAACCGCATATGGCTGGGCACTTACGCAACCCCTGAGATGGCGGCGGCGGCATACGACGCCGCCAGTGTGGCACTCAGGGGACCGAATGCACCGCTCAACTTCCCCGATGCGGCCCACGCTTACCCGGTGCCGGTTTCCCTTTCGGCCCCGGACATCCAGGTGGCGGCTGCCGCTGCAGCCGCAGCCAGAGAGCCGCCGCCACCAGCCCAGCAGCAACAGCCAGCCGAGGAAGATAGCTACGGCAATGACGATCATCAGTATGTCGACGAGGATGAGCTGTTTGGCATGCCGAACCTTTTGAACGACATGGCGGCGGGGATGCTGATGACTCCTCCGAGGATGGGGGGCCCACCGGATTCACCTGATTATCCCGCAGGAGGCGATAACCTGTGGAGCTTCAGATAAGCGGCCGGTGGTGCCGACATCGCTTTCACACACACATGCTTCCAGTGTCACTCATCAGTAATTAATCAGTGCATGAATATGAATGAGTGCTTCCAATTTGCGGGCCCCCTGATAGGGACCGGGGGGTTTTTTGTTTCCTTTTTTTCATCTTTTACCTTTTCTTTCTAGTTTTGGAAGTCAATGCAGTGGAAATGTAGGAGGGGTTCGCACATGCATAAATCCAGAGGCTGCTGTTTTTGCTATATCTAGCCATGGAGATGTAATATCAATTTGCTAGTGGAATTTGCAATAAATTATAAGATGACAAATAATTTATATTATTCATAAATTATTCACACATATCATTTTTATCAGGGTTTTATTTATATAAGGTTTTATTTATTTTTAAAATTTTTATTATGATGTAAAAACATACATACAAATACATATATAAAGGAATTAATAATGACAAGACCTTTAAGATCTCCAAAGTGAAAGAGCAAAATAAAATACATTAGAAATATTGATGAACATATGAAACCAATGCAATCAATATACGAAGAAGACAAACAGGCTGTTTGTTAAATGAATAATATATTAACTAACTATGCACTTGCATAACTTAGTAATAATTTGTAAGTGGTACTAAGAGCATACACAATTGTTTGGAGGTAAGAAGCACTCCTTAAATATCACATCATCTCTTTTTGTAATAACTAGGTAAGAAACAATCATCAACAATGGTGGTATACTTTTCACTACTTCTTAATGTAAAAAAGAAATGTAAATATGTAATAAATAAGAAATGTAAAATGAAAATTGCTTATTGGTTGACTCTTGCACAATAAAAGAGGTAACAACTTCTTATATATTTAGGGAGTAACTCCCTATTAAGGAGTGGTCCTTAAAAGTCCACAATGGTCATGCTAATATAAGGATCACTCCTTATTATGAAAAGTGTTCTTAAGGAGCACCATCATGGATGCTCTAATGCATTAAAATTATACACTTTTTTAAGTTGGGGCTAGAAATTAGTCATTTAACATATGTTGGGGTTCTAAAAAACAATTAAGTCTTGTATTTATAATATTTGTAGTTAAAAATATTAGAAATTAAACACATATCTATAAGACCGTATAAGACCGTAAAAAGAATTTCGTGCAAATTGGGCTAGGATGGAGGGAGAGTATTAAATTAAATTAACATTTTCAATTCTTTCTTATAGTAAACGTTTTGGTGGATTTTTAGATTTTGTCCCACTTCCCCCTTTCAGTTTCGTGAAGACACGTGGAGTACCCTGAGAATAGCAGCAGGGCAGGCCTCACCATCGGGCAACTGAACCCTTCGCATCATGCTTTCAAATTTTTGGATAATTTTGGGTCCCAATTTTTGAAATTATTTTTTATTATATAATTAGAAAAATAATATAGTTAATAATTTTGGGACTTTTTAAGTTGGTTTTTGTTATATGATAAAAATCGAGGTCTAAAATGATAAATAAACTCTCATTCTTAATTTTTATGGTATTAAAACATTAAAAGAGAATATAGATTCTAAACAAAAATTCGGGAGCCCCATTTTTTGAAATTATCTTTCATTATATAATTAGAAAAATAATATAGTTAGTAATTTTGGAACCTTTTTTAAGTTTGTTTTTGTTATATGATAAAAATCGAGGTCTAAAATGATAAATAAACTCTCATTCTTAATATTTTATGGTATAAAAAAATTAAAAGAGAATATAGATTCTAAAAAATTTCTCTAATAACTAAAATATCAATTATAATTTTTATGTTATTTAAAATATCATTAAATTATTGTTCTTCCATGCCCCCAAAACTCCAGGACCAGCACTAAATAGCAGCATATATAGTATTCCATTTGCCCTTTGGCCCTTAGGAAAGGGTTATTTTCTTTCTTTGATACAAGGAAAAGTTCATTTATCGTACAATTTACATTTCCTCCTCTTTTTTCCCAAAAGGGAAAGGTCTCATTTTTATATTTTTTTCATCCTTGGGGAAGCCCTAGCTGGACCAGACCTCGATCTAGGATTCTTATATATGCATCTGTAAGTATCGAAGATGAATTTTAATGATCGTTTATTTTCAAGAAACCATGTTTTTTTGAACTGCAGATTATCTGCCATGTATGATTATCATAGACTTTTTCAAACGTACATATATACAACATGGCAACAATACCATAACTGTATAAGATGGTCGATAATAAAAAAGAAAACAGTGATGCATGTAATGACGTAGGTGCTCGCAAGAAGTAACTTTTTTTACCACGGGCGATAAACACAGTTTCTGCCTTAATCATATGATCAGATATAAAAGCGGTGAAAGAGACAGAAATCATCAATGGGTTCAGTCACTCTCTGGTAGGTTGGCAGAAGGAGATGGGCCCCACTCTCAGAGAAATTTGAGAGCCACAGGCTGCGCCACTGGTATCATTTAATTTCATCACCTGCAAGTAATTCCACTGACACATTCACTGCTGCTGCATTTTTACTTTCAGCAATCTGCAGTTATATATGCATGTGTAAGTGGTAATTTCATTAGGATTTGATACAAACACTGTTTTTACCTTTCCTCGCAGCTGTCTGTTTTCTTCTGTAAGAATCTTATCCTGCAAAAACAGGGTTCAAATATGCATGATAATACGTTCATATGTATAAATGGTACAAGATCATTTCATGTAGCTTAGGGCTGAGGTGACTTTTTACATATAATCTACTGGGGTAGGACTGATTATATGAAAACACCATATTTGAATGAAAGATTAGGAATTTAGGATGTAAATTAAAGTCATGTATATGCAGATAGAATAGTAGATGTTCCATTTTGGCACCTGTTTTACGGCCCCTTTTCAAGGTACACATACTGATGACAGGGAATAAAACTTGATATAACAAAAGTAAACCTTAAAATGGTCTGCACTTTTTACTAAATTTCTTTGTCTAGTACCATAATCATGTTACAAGATACACCACCTCTCCTTCCAGCTATCTTGTCTCCTTTAGCTACTTTTAGAGCCAAGTGCCCTAAAATTCAGCATAGTTTTGAAAAAATACTATCCATGCAATCTTATATTTGAAATAAAGTTATTCACAATTAATATCATTTTTCGAAATGATTTTTCTTTTAGTGGTACAAATTAAATACAAACAGAACCATCTTTTTGAGACACAAAAGACTTATCTATCTTAATAAACCTCTCTACCTTCAGGGAATCTGAAACATAACCTTAAATCCTACAGATTAGGATATGGTGATTCTTTATAATGGCAGGCAATTTTCTAATTGTCTTTTTGAGACACAAAAGACTTATCTATCTTAATAAACCTCTCTACCTTCAGGGAATCTGAAACATAACCTTAAATCCTACAGATTAGGATATGGTGATTCTTTATAATGGCAGGCAATTTTCTAATTGTCTCTATATATTGCAGCCTTGATGTAGTTCATTAATTACTAATTATATGAACACACAAACTTTGAATGACAGATTAAAATTGTAAGTTAAAAGCATGTACCATCTTAATTGTCACAATTTTACAACTCCAGCTGTCCCAAACCTTTGCACATGCATATAACATAAATGAATGAAAATAAAACTTGAAATCTGCCAGCTAGCTCTTCATGTACATTCCCCTTTCGTAATAAGGTAAACAAAGTTTAAAATGTGTTAACGCAAAAAGAGGGGAGTGTAAAAATTAAAAGAGGCGAAGGGAGAGTTAGACAATAGCCAAATAGCACCCTTTTATAAAACTGTGCCCAACTTTTGTTGAAATATTCTTTTAATAGCAAAGAATCGGTGCAAAGGCATTCATTCAATCAAAAAGGCATTCATTTCAATCACAAATCACATTTGCACACCAAATGAAGACCATTTTGTGAATGGGTACTCCAAAGTCCAAACTGTGTATTCCGATCTTATATAAGTAGCAAGCAATTTCCGATTCTCTCATTTTACTACTCTAAACACAAAACCTTGTTTACCTATTAAAAAGTGCACAATTGAATATTGAGCTGTATTGATTTATAGGAAAATAAGTTACGTACCGTTTCAGTGAGACCTGTTATTGATTGCATCAAACCATGTCTCTGCACAAGACAACCAGATCCATAATCAATTCATCAGGAATAGAAGTCCAACCAGAAACATGAGCATTTTAGTGCCCACTTTATTATGTTTAAGGATGCTTTATGAGGCCTGAAACTATCATCTTTTGGAATTGAACTGTCAAATTAATGATATCTTTTCTTCCAAGTTGTTGAAATCTAAGCCGCATGATTATCGCTTCTAATCCAGGTGTATATATTTTGATGTCTGACTTCAAATTCATAGGGAAAGACAAACCTTTTTAGATCTTATTTGAGAGAGAGCATCCTCAAGTTGCTCTTCCAAGTGCACCAGGTCACTTAGGTTTAAGTGATCAACATCTGGCTGCTCAGAAACCCTGCTAAAAACAATAAAATATAATATCTATTATACATGTTTAGCATAAACAGATTTTGAGCTTGCCTTTTAACTTGTTCCAGCAGCTCTGTGACTGACAAAAAACCTTTTGCTTCAGGACTGCTTGTCTATAATTTAAACAAAAACCTTAGTAAAATTTCTAGAGCATGAAGTTACAGAGATCAAACATAAAACTGGCCCTAGCTAGACGGCATCTTTCTCCGATTACTTTCCGAATTAGTCCATCTACAATTATCCATGTATGTAAAGTCAAGATTTTTTTTATTTTTTTAGGTAGAGTCAAGATTAGCACATAGGTCCTGTTTATGGCCCTTGTCACACAAAACAGAGTGAAGTCTACTGCCCTCAAATCTTCGCTAAAGTGTAATAAGTGTTAGCATTTCAGTTTAAGTGTAAGAGGGAACTAGGGCTACTAATTAAGATATCAAGAAATATCGTCTAAATCAAGAGTAACTGCGAAATTCAACAAGCACAATCTTCTCTCTTTCAGCAGTATACATCATATATTATAAGAGAACTTGCTAAAGTGCAACAGAGTCTTGAGTTTTGTACAGCTAACAGCATGTTCATATTAAAGATAGAAGAGTGTTGACTCTCAAAAGAGGCCTATATATTGTTAAGAGTAATGCAAACTAACCTCTGCATTGACTCCAGCAACTTCCTCTCCATGTACTTTCATATGGCTGTGATATCGATGTCCAAGCTGGAATAGAAAAGGATAAGATGTATTTTTAATCAGTAGTTTGAACAGCCAGTATGAGGTTGTGTACGATAGATAGAGAGCAACATGGTTAGGTTTTTTAATGACACCATTTCTCAGGATTCGAATAGAAATTCATGAAGTCATCCAATAGAACAAAGATTGTAAGTTGTGTAAGCTGATAAAATAGACTGATCAGATAAAAGAATACAGCCCCCAAAAATATTTAGGCCAGCCGGAACTATATCACTAGCACTACTCTTGCTGTGATGTGGTGACTGGTAACTTATAAGTCCCTAAACATCAAGGAGTATGCTAATGCTGTTTCTAGGAAAGTTTAAATACTACATCGATCCTCAATAACTATGCTCTTTTTTTTTCTTTTTTTATTGTTTACTAACCTGGCATATCTATATCATTTATAGCAGTTTAACAAATATTTTTCTATGTCTGGACAACCATCATTGTACTCAATATGATGTGTATTAACTTGACACTCCTTGTGTTTCCTTAAAACTCGACCCTACTCACGAGGCTCGAGCATGGCAGATATGGATAACTCTTGAAGAACACATATGTAGGTGAGCCACGTTATTCAACAAACGTCAAGACAAGTTTCCATGCATGTATAAAAGCCCTAGGAGTCGAGGAGTATCATCAGGTTGTACAAGTCTATGTTATGATATTGCAAAGATAAGAAAGAGAATAATGCATTTGAATTATATGTGAATGACATACATCGGATGAGTTGAAATGAGCTGTTTCCAAGTATCAACTACATATTTATATATTTTGATAATAAACAACCAAACATGTTTTCTGAATGCCGTGAAAAAGTTATGCAGTATTATTGGATAGGAGGAGTACATTTAATTTTAAGAGTGTCTGACACTAATTTTGGGAGAAAATGCCACATATTAAAAAAAAGGAAAAGTGAAAAATATGAAGTGGTTCAAATTGCAAATTTTAATGAGAATTGGAATACAAAGAAACCATTTTCATAGAGAAGGAGAGGAATCTTATACACTAAAGGAACATTTTTTTTAATCCAAGACCTCAACGAAATAAAACTGATGAAATGTTGACATATGTATATTTATAACTAATTTTACGTAAAAGAATTTTAATGTAGTGGAAATTAGATCACGTACAGAGTTATGCACAAATACACAAAAGTTGTTATAAAATAGATTATGAGATCAATTTAATATGTATAAATCAGTTTTGAAAGCGAAGAAATCAGCCGTGAAAGTGAAAAGATCAGCAATAATACACTAAATGATCATTATTAATATATATATATATATAAAAAGATCGTGCTTGAAAGTGAGAAGATCAACATTGGTCTTTAGTCTCAAATTAGACCGATCTCGTAGGAGACCTTCTCATTAATTTATCAATATTGACATTTAAAGGGATAAACTCTTGGTATCCTGTGTCTAATAACAAAATAATAACCTGATGGAAAATTAGAATTGTAAAGTGATCGAATACGGGTAAATATTACAATAACTATCTTTAGATCAAGTAAAAATAACACATGCCATCAAGAGAGACATATGAATTTAAAAACAACAAATGTAAAAATGAAATTAATTAAAACTATAGACAAGCAAGCTAGATGAAAATTGGCAAAAGGGTATAAAACGAATGAGGATAATGATGATGACAAAACGATGCTTATCCTTTCCAGCCTGCGTCAAGTTCAAGAACACTTTGTACTTCCCTAGTATGTCTTCCTTTTTCTACATAATTCTCTATAAAATCAAGGTAGCATAAAATTCAAATTGATATAAATTTAAGAACAAGTCCTTTTTTCAGTTACTTACATACTGTATAAATTTTCATATTATAATCATCAAGATTAAATATTATTTTCATTTAAATTTGGGGGGCTTGTTCAGTTGTTCTAATACCTATTATACTCATGCTGTTACTCTATAAATTATAGAGATGAAATAAGTTTAGTCTATATTATCAATTAGTTTATATTGTCAAATAAGTTTAAGGGTCTCGGTTTAATGTTCTCCTGATCTTATTTGTATAAGTTGATCACTTCAGTGTACATATAATTTAATGAAATTTTCCTTAATATATCCGTACTTGTTCTATTTTCTATTTTTTACTTCATGTCAATATCAGTTCATTTCGATAAGAAATAAGTCTAAGAGAACATGCCGTTTATATCTCATATATATGATATACCCTAAATTGATGATATAAAGCCAGAGATGATAGACTCTGCCATAAAGATAAACACAGACAGAGGATCAACTCGAATAAATTAACCAGAAATGTCTCTGCCTATATATCATGCACAGAATCGTGCCACCTATGTCCGCATGCAAAATACCTAGCTCCTCGTTAAAATCTACCCCTCTCTCTCTCTCTGTAATTAATCTGGAGTAATGGAATTGTCGCCACAATCCAAAAACTGAATGAAAGCAGAGTCAAAATAAAACTCTGCCAAGTTACAAATAAACAAATAATTTCCGAAGAAAAATGCGAACAACAATCTACAGATGTGTGGAATCAGGGATATTTAATAGACGTGTATAAAGATCATGATATGAAAATTTAAAAATAAAATGAAATCGGCGGAGAATACGAAGAAGAATTAACCTGCCGGTGCTGCAGAAGTCGAAGGGCTTGCCGCGGCTGGAGACGACGACGGCGGCGACATCGGCGTCGCACAGGACGGCAAACTGTTTAGCCTTTTTTATCAATCCGGCGCGCCGCTTGGAGAAGGTGACCTGGCGGCTGGTTTTGTCCTCGATTCTCTTGATCTCCACTTTCCTCCGCCCCATTTCGTCACGGCGCCGCCCGATCACCGACGTGGAATAAGAGAAAATGATCAGTCGCTTCGACCTAGCTGGGAAAGGAAGCCACTATCTGTCCGGATAATTGAGTGAGATGTGCCCTTCATAAGGACGGAGTGGGCGAACAGAAATTTACCGGTTTACTGTTGGATGTTACTACATTGCTTACTGTTGGAATGGGGTGTGGGATCGTTTTTGACTTGAACCACCTATTTATTAGTTTTTAATTATATTTTACTCTTTCATTTTGGGGAAGGCGGCAACTGGGTCAATTTCGTGTTTTGGATAAGCCTGAGTCCTGACTCCACTTTTTCTTGTTTTTCATATATTTTGGCCATATTTGGCAAATTATTGGTTGCTAAAACAAAGTATCTTCTTTTGACTTCTTAGTGTATGAATATATTTTTTAAATAAAATTAAAAATTTTACTCATGGTACTGAAAAAACGTTCAGTAATGATTACAAGTGAAATCAACATCTAATCAACTAGTCTATTACAAGGCTAACTAAATCATATTCTAACCAGACTCATATTGTCTGTACTATTACAGATTGAGAAATCCGATAAAAAAGCTGTAATACCGTCATCGTGATATTATTATGCAACCGCGAACACCGCACTAATCACTGCGCCAGTCGGGGATCTCCTACAACCGCAACACCACTAAATCCAAACCACGATCTATGTTCTTCAAACGGTAAACACCTTGAAAATCATAGATCATGAACGGGAACACGATCCACGACCTCTCCAACTAGATCAAGAACTATAAACAAAAAATATAAACCACGACCTGTAAAACCAGATCGGGAACAAAAATATCGACGAACAACTAAATCATAGATTCAGCCGATCAAATCGAGAACAAATTCATGTGTGTATCACACTTTTTCAATGTACGATTGAATCAATAAACGGAAAAACAACTACTATAAAGATTGAAGAAGAAGAGAGTTTTTTTTTCTTAGTGTACCAGGTTTTTAGAAGGTGAGGTGTATGAATACCTAATTATATAGCAGCGAATATTTTTTTTAAATAACGTAAAAGTACATTATAATAAATTTAAAACCATGGTCTTCAAAAATGTTCAATTCTAATAATTTGGATATGTAGATAAAATTATTAATGAGTAAACATTTTTTTATTTTTTAGTTAACTGACAAAAAAAGTAAAAGTGATACAACGGGAATGAAAACGATTCTGGCATCAAATTTTCACTTTATTTCTTTTATATTTTATGGCTAAATAATTAAAATAATTGTAATAGGAAGTCTAATCTTTTTTGGCTTGCCATTATCTTAAAGAGACCTTACCGGATAAGCTCCCTAAAAACATATCCTGCTGTGTCAATACTCTATAGGCTACAAAATACCGATGCAACAATACCCTGGCCTCCATGTTCCGACAATTTTTGGCAAAAGAGGATACACTGTTCTTATTCCAAAGATGGACCGAATGTCGAGAGAAATTAAGTTGCACTCATTTCCGACAATAAATGATTTAAGTTTTGAACTTTTCTTGTACTTCTTCGTTGGTGGTGTTGGGTTATGGACGGATGCTAATAGAATTTATGAGTAATTATTTGTTACTGGGTATTTGAGAACGTGAAGGGTCACACACAACAAAACAAGTTATTGGGATTATGTTGGATTAATGAAGTAATTAATCCATAAAGGCTAATTGAGAATATATGGTTTGGACTTGTACAAATGATAAGAGTTATCATTTCTCTTAATCAATATTAATCTACATTAATATTGTATGGTATTCATACCAGGATTACAAAACAGTTGTCAATTACATAGAGAATAAATATGGAGGTATTATTGTAATAACGTTAGACGTTACAATTTCGTGTGATGAATACAATATTAACTCTCATCTCCTTTCAATTACCTCTCTATATATAGCCACAGTCAGGTTCATCTAAGATAAACAAGAAGATACACAACTATTATAGAAATCAGTTTTATATAGTTAGTCTTGGGTGAATGGATCTGGTACGTTTAACTGACTGTCCCAGTAGTCTAGTCAGTGTGGATACCATCAGAGGTCGGACCTTTTGTGCGACTAAAAGATCGACATCATCAAGCAAACATCGGATACCGGAGATACAAGATTCATCAATCTGATAATCTTATTTACGCCTCACTTTATCATGATTCTAACTAGTATGTAGTATTAGTGCTAGTCTTGTCGAACACACCATTTGTTAAGATCACTATTTCTGAGTTATGTTCTTCATTTGCCCGTATTAGAGGAATATTGCGATGATACTAATGTCATTAATTATGCCTGCTTCTTTACAAGACTTGAAAGCAGCAACTTGATCTCTTGCCATTCTCCAAATGCTAATCGGGCCCGAGTGTGGCACTATAGCTCTATCATTGAAAACCACATCATTCTTGAATTTCCAATTGTCCATAAACCATCTCCTAAGCCCTTGAAAGAACTTCGTCCGAATTCAAAATCAATATCAAGTGAACTGATCCACCAAGCTTTTTTAGCTATTTCACATTCCGAGAAAATGCTTACACAAATCCTGCACATTGAATGGCTTACCTTTTTAATTTTTAATTTTTTTGAAATAAAGATGAGGCTGATCAAGGTAATGCATTGGACTGGATCTTCCAAGTTAGTATGATAATTCTGTGAGGAAGTCTATAATTCCATAAAAAAAATAAATTCCACACCAATAACATTAGTTGAGATTTGGGTCATATGTTCCCTTCTCTTGTTGCAAGGTCATCACAAACCCAAAAATAATAAATTCTATTACACATTTCTATAAATTTTATGGTTAAAACGTAATACTCCCTCCGTCCCAAAGAGATATATCAAATTTCTCTTTTGGTCCGTCCTAAAGAGATTTACTCATTCCTTTTTTTGGCAATAAATTATAAAATAAACTATTAACCATCACTCACATACTTCACCTACATTACCATTCACATTATTGTCACATCAGATTTCTTAAAAACTGTGCCAAAAACAATTTGACACAACAATTTGGGACAGAGGGAGTACTATTTTATTTTGAGAGTCCCAATGAAAAATTCACCAATTAAAAAATGTATGGATCATCTTGAAAAATTACTTTATTTTTCTCTCAATCCCCCCATTCTTTCCATTTATCTTTTCCACGGGGCGGTCACCAGGAATCCTTTATTGCTCTTGTGAAAACATCACTGAAAACTAAATATCATCCACTAAACAACAAGATCCAACCAAATACGTCGTTGTAGTGTACGTACAAACATCAACTAAAATAAAACTCAATAAGCAATGATAATACCGGCCCAGCATCCTACTGGGCCGGAAACAGGGGCCCGCGGCCCAGAATGGAAGAAGGCAGCGTCTTCCCGGCAGAGGCATGTCCGGACAAGAAAGAGGGCGGATAATGACAAAGGGAGTGGTCCTGAACCTTATTCCGAGTAGACAAGCACGGCTATAAATACTAGTCTCAAGCAGTGAACAAGGTATGTGATTTATATCTCTCTACTTATATTAAGAGCACCTTCCGTACGTTTTCCCTCCATCGCTATCCCCATCTCATTATCACGCCGGAGCTTCTTCCCCGGGACGCCTCCCGGGGATTGTTTTGCAGGGTTGTTGCGAGCTGACTTGGAGGAGACCCGGATAGCACGAGTACCCGGAAAGCGGACGGATTTTTGTAGCATCAATTGGCACGCCCGATAGGACCAGTTCCACCTTCGCATGATGGAGTCACCTAGGAGAGGGCGCGGGCGCCCGAAGAAGAACGCGGCACCCTCAGGGGGAGGTACTTCCCCGCCCCCGGGAGACGACGTGACCTTGAGGCAGTTGTAGGAGGAAGCCAGACACCAGCGTGAGCTGGGTGTACCACAGGATGGCCACGTGGAAACGGCCTCCGACGAGGCTGACTCAGAAAGGGAATACCAGGATGAGCAAGAAGCACCCAGGCCCGCTGGGGAGGGCATCCCCCCGGGGCAGAGAAGAGAAGCCCGGGAGGAGGGACATTATCCGGTCGATAACCCTCAGACCCGGGGACCAATTTTCCCGGAAGAGGGGTAAGCCTTGGTCAACGCGGAGGAATTAGCAGCGTTGGAATTCATGAGAGCTAACAAGGAGCTGTACCGCCAGTGGGTACTCTCTACCCGGGAAAACCTTAGGCGGAGGGAACCCCAAGGAAACCAGGCGAACCTTTCGCGGGGACACCAAAGGGAGGTTATCGATCTGGAAGGAGCCGTACATCCACCAAGGATACAAGGGCGCGTGAACTCCTCGACCGTCCCGCCTTCTTTCCCTCCGAATTATGGAATTGGAGGGGGAATGGTAACAGGGCAACAATCAAACTTAGCGCCCCACGCTCCGCCCTATTACCCGCGCTTTAGTTGGGGAATGGGGCAGATCGGGTACGATCCGCCAGTCGTGCCTGTGGAGTTCTTGGGCTCTCAGGCCCCTGGAACCCAGGGGAACCCAGTTCAGTATTCTATGCCAATGTATGGGTCAACGGGGATGAGCCACGACTACCCGAGAAGGCACTATCGAGAGGATGATAGGATGCGAGGTTATCAGGTGGCGCAGCAGGATCCCAACTCGTTGGAGGCGCGACTAGACAAGCTAGTGGGAAGGAATGGAGCCAAACCTACCTCCCCATGGGTACCTCGAGTGCTGGCATACCCATGGCCGCCGGGCCTTCGGGTCCCGGAGGGAATCCCAACGTATAATGGAGAGACAGACCCGGAGGAGTTTGTGAGGACGTACCAGAACTTGATGGTGTCGAGGGATTTCCCGGAGGAGTTGAGATGCAAGCTAGTGGGCTGCTACTTAAGAGGAAACTGTCTCCTATGGTTCGATTCCTTGCCCCGGGAAAGCCTTAGGGATTATTACGATTTCTCTAAGGCCTTGCTGTTTAGATACGCCGGGTTGAAGAAGGAGGGAAAGCAACTGACTGAGCTTCTCGCCACCCGCCAGAAAACTACAAAGGAACCAATGAAATATTACCTGATATTACCGGCCCAAGGGCCTACTAGACCGGTAATGGGATCCATGGCCCAACGCCGAAAGGGCGGTGCCTTTCCCGCTAGGGGGCACGTCCGGACAAGAAAGAAGGACGAACGGGGACAAAGGAGTGGTCCTGCACCTTATCTCAGGCAGGCAAGCTTGGCTATAAATACTAGTCTCAAACAGTGAGCCAGGTATGTGACATATATCTCTCTACTTTATATTGAGAGCACCTTCCGTACGTTTTCCTTCTCCGCTATCCCCATCTCATCATCACACCAGAGCTTCTTCCCCGGGACACCTCCCGGGGATTGTTTTGCAGGACTAAAGCAGGCTGATCTAGGAGGAGACCCGGATAGCATCCACCCCCGGGAGACGGACGGATTTTGGTAGCATCAATTGGCACGCCCAGTGGGACTTCTCCACCTTCGCATGATGGAGTCGCCAAGGAGAGGGCGCGGGCGCCCGAAGAAGAACGCGGCACCCTCAGGGGGTGGTTCTCTTCCACCCCCGGGGGATGAGGTGACCTTGAGGCAGCTGCAGGAGGAGGCTAGACACCAGCGGGAGCTAGGGGTACCGCAGGATGGCCATGTGGAAACTGCCTCCGACGAAGCTGACTCGGAAAGAGAGTACCAGGAGGAGCAAGAACCAAGGCCCGCCGGGGGAGGCAGTCCCCGGACCCAGGGACCTGAAGCCCGGGAGGAGGGGCAATCCTTAGCCGAGGCGGAAGAATTGGCGGCGTTGGAATTCATGAGAGCCAACAAGGAGTTGTACCGCCAGTGGGTACTCTCTACCCGGGAAAATCGTAGGCGGAGGGAGCCTGGGGGAGACCAGGCAGGACCTCTTCGGGGGTACCAAAGAGAGGTTATCGACCTGGACGGAGTCGTTCAGCCGCCAAGGATACAGGGGCGTGTGAACTCTTCCACCGTCCCACCTTCATTCCCTCCAAGTCTTGGGGTCGGAGGGGGAATGGCTACGGGACAACAATCGAATTTGGTTCCACACGCTCCACCCTATTACCCGCGTTCCAGCTGGGGGGCGGGACAAGTTGGGTATGGCCTGCCAGCCATGCCGGTGGAGTCGTTGGGTTATCAGGCCCCTGGAACCCAGGGGAACCCGATCCAGTATTCCTTGCCCATGCACGGATCAATGGGGATGAACTATGGTTACCAAGAGAAATACTATCGGGAGGACGATAGGATGCGGGGCTATCAGGTGGCTCAGCAGGACCCCAACTCTTTGGAGGCTCGACTAGACAAACTAGTGGGAAGAAACGGAGCTAAACCTACCTCCCCTTGGGTACCTCGAGTGCTTGCGTACCCATGGCCGCCGGGCCTTCGGACCCCGGAGGGAATCCCGACATACAATGGAGAGACAGACCCGGAAGAGTTTGTCAGGACGTACCAGAACCTGATGGTGTCACGGGACTTCCCGGAGGAATTAAGATGCAAGTTGGTGGGCTGTTACCTGAGAGGAAACTGTCTTTCATGGTTCGATTCCTTGCCTCGAGAAAGTCTCAGAGATTACTACGATTTCTCTAAGGCCTTGCTGTTCAGATACGCTGGATTAAAGAAGGAAGGGAAGCAGTTGACCGAGCTTTTGGCTACCCGGCAGAAGGCCGCAGAAGGGTCAATGGAGTACTATCGAAGGTACATGGACGATAGCATGAAGGTTGTCGACAGGCAGCAGCAGGAGAAGGCGGTGATTAGCGGGTTTATAAACGGCTTGAGCGATATGGCGTTGTTCCAGAAGTTGATGGAAAATATCCCGGAAACCTTTCACAACTTGCAAATGGCGGTGCAACTATACTGCGCGGTTAATGATGCCACGCGAAAGAGAAAGGAAGAATCTGGGGGATTTCTCCCGGACAAGATAGAAAGAAGGAGAGCGGCAGACCCAAGTAGGAGGGACCCCGCTCCCGCAACAGCAAACCGGGCAAGGGCGGACAGTTTCACCCCGCTCAGCAAATCCCGAACGGAGATTCATGCTATTCACAAGGATCTGTTCCCGGATCCGTTGCCTATCCATGGGACCCCGTCTAGGGAAAACGCGGACAAGTGGTGCGCCTACCACAAGTCTTACGGGCATGCGACAGAGGGGTGTAGGATGCTGAGGAACGAGATAGAAAAACTGATAGAGCGGGGACAGCTGAGAGATTGCGTGGCAGCGGAGGCAAAAAAGGAGAATCCCCGGGACCAACCTCAGGAGCCGCCCCGCAGGAGGCGGAGGCCTAACCCGGGGAGAGGAAACGGGAGAAACCAAGGCAACCAAGGCAACCAAGGCAACAGGGCCCCAGGGAGGCCTGCCATAGCCGCTGCACCGGTCCAAGCAGTGGACCCGGCCCCAATACCCAACAGGATGATCAACGTGATCAGTGGGGAAGTTGGAGAAGCATGCCAGTCAGTTTCCGCTATCCGGGCCCGCACCCGGTATGTTCCCCCGGGGGAGATTCAGGGGAAAAGGTTTCGCCCCGATGAGGCTCTCACCTTCTCTGAAGCGGATGCAGCCCCGCCACAGATACCCCATTCTGACCCAATGGTGGTAACGGCGGAGATCGAAGGCTTCTTGGTCAAAAGGGTGTTTGTGGATGATGGAAGCAGCGTGGAGATCATGTTCGCTTCTTGCTTCGATCAGTTGGGAATTGGGAGACAGAACCTGAAACCCCCCTCGTCTCCCTTGTCAGGGTTCACGGGTAAACCCGAAGTTCCACTAGGTGTTATTCCCCTCGCAGTGTGCATGGTGGATGAGAAGGACCGGAGCAAGAGGATTTCGGTGACATGCAACTTTGCGGTTATTGATGCACCCTCACCGTACAACGTAATCATAGGAAGACCATGGCTAACCCAAGCCCGGGCAGCGAGTTGTCCGTATCTGCTGACGATGAAGTTCCCCACTGCGCAGGGTGTGGCGGTCGTGCGGGGTAGCCAAGCAGTCGCAAGAAGTTGTATGATGACGGCGGTCTTGGACGCAAAGAAAGCAGTAGGGGCGGTACACGGAGAAACTCCCCGCCAAGAGTTGGAGGAGATGCAGGTGGCAGACAAAGGAACGGTCACGGTGGGAAAGGATCTCCCGGAAGAAGTAAAAGGCGCACTGAAGGAACTCTTGGCTAGGTACCAAGGAGTGTTCTCATGGAGCCCGGAGGATATGGTAGGAGTATTGCCAGAATTGGGGGTACACAAGCTGAACATAAGCCCGGCAACTAAACCAATCAGGCAGAAGAAAAGACCTGTAGCCCCGGAAAGAGCGGAATTTATAAAGAGTGAAGTTAAGAAGCTGGAGAGAGCCGGGGTGGTCGAGGAAATTATTTACCCGGAATGGATAGCTAACCCAGTCTTAGTAAAGAAGCATGATGGAAACTGGCGCATGTGTATCGACTTTACAGATCTGAATAAATGTTGCCCCAAAGACAGCTATCCTCTCCCGAACTTGGATCGACTGGCGGAGGCCATCGCGGGGTATTCAGTGCTGGCCTTCTTTGATGCACATAAAGGCTATCACCAGGTGCAGATGGACGAGGCGGACAAGGCAAAGACTTCTTTTATCACCGATTTTGGGACCTTCTGCTACAAGAAAATGCCCTTCGGGCTGAAGAACGCGGGGGCCACATATCAGAGAATGGTGGACAAACTATTCAAGGACCAAGTGGGAAGAAACATGGAGGTGTATGTCGATGACATGGTGGTCAAAAGCAAGGCTTACGGGGTTTTCTTGAATGACCTGGAGGAGATGTTCGAAAAGCTAGAGCGGAGCAATCTAAAACTGAACCTCTCCAAAAGTACCATTGGAGTGGGTGCGGGGAAGTTCTTGGGGTTTATGGTGTCAAGCCGGGGCATCGATGTCAACCCGGAGAAGGTGGAGGCCATAGCTAAGATGACCTCTCCCAGGTCAGTGAAAGAAGTACAGCGGTTGACAGGGTCTCTCGCGGCTCTCAGTCGATTCCTATCAAAGGGGGCAGATAGGCAGTTGCCTTTCTTCAACATACTCAGGAGGGCCAAGGCGTTTGAGTGGTCCGAGGAATGTGAGAAGGCGTTTCAAAGCCTGAAAGAGCATCTTCAACAGTTGCCAACTTTAAAGAAGCCACTCCCGGGGGAGGAGCTTTTCCTGTACATAGCGGCGTCCCGGGAGGCGGTAAGTGCCGTGCTAATCAAAGAAGAGGAGGGAAGGCAGCACCCAGTCTATTTTGTTAGCCGGGCACTTCGGGGGGCAGAAACCCGGTACACCGAGTTGGAGCAGTTGGTTCTGGCTCTGGTGCATGCTTCAAGGAGGCTTAAACCCTACTTCCAGGGCCACCCCATAGTGGTCCTTACCAATTACCCGCTAAGACAGGTTATGTTCAAGCCGGAGGCATCAGGGAGAATGATGAAATGGGCCATAGAGCTGGGAGAATATGAAATCCGGTATGAGCCAAGGAGGGCGATCAAGGGCCAGGCCCTAGCGGACTTCTTGTTGGAATCAGAAGCAAGGATCAGTGAAGAACAGGAGATGCCTGAATCTCCGGAGAATACAACGAAGGCCGGGACAGACCTGACTTGGAAGTTGTATGTGGATGGATCGGCGCACTCCGGGGGCAGTGGAGCGGGAGTATTGTTGGTCAGCCCGGAGGGGAAGGAGTATCCCTATGCAGTCCAATTCGCTTTCAAAACAACCAACAATGAAGCTGAGTATGAAGCCTTGATCGCGGGGTTAAGGTTGGCAAAGGAGATGGAAATCAAAACCCTCACGGCACACAGTGATTCCCAGATTGTGGTGCAGCAAGTAAAAGGAGAGTATGAAGCCCGGGAAAAGAGCCTGCAAAGGTACTTGGAAACGGTAAAACCTCTGATAGCCGGGTTTAAAGCCTTCAACTTGGTTCAAGTTCCCCGGGAGCAGAACAGTAAGGCAGACGTTTTAAGCAAGTTAGCTTCTTCGGAATTAAAACTTGAGCCCGACCAAAAGCTGTACATGGAGGTACTGGGAAGAAGAAGCTACCAGGAGAGCGATCAAGTAATGCTGGTGAACGAGGAAGAGTCCTGGATCACGCCTATGCGGGCGTACCTAGAAGAAGGAACTACCCCGGAGGATAAGGCTCAGGCTCGGAAGCTAAGAGTGAAGGCGCCTAAGTATGTGATTCAGGAAGGGGAGCTGTACAAAAGAGGGTATCTCCAGCCGTTGCTAAAGTGTGTAGAAAGGTTGGAAGGCCAACACCTCATCCGGGAGGTGCACGAAGGATCTAATGGGAGCCACCAAGGGGCTCGCACCGTGGCCAGAAAGATCCTAAGGCTGGGGTATTACTGGCCGACGTTGTTCAAAGACGCGGAAGAACATATACAGAGGTGCTTGGCATGCCAGGCATTTGCCCCGCTAATCCACGTTCCCCGGGAAGAATTAGTCGGAGTCACAGGAGCTTGGCCGTTCAGCAGATGGGGAATTGACTTGGTCGGACCATTCCCGACTACCCCGGGAGGAGCCAAATACTTGATTGTGGCGATCGACTACTTCAGCAAATGGGTGGAGGCAGAACCGCTCACCAACATACGGGGACTAACTTGCGTCAAGTTTTGCTGGAAGAACATCATCTGTCGATTCGGCATCCCGAAGGTCATAGTCACAGATAACGGGGCGCAGTTCGAGAACGATCCTTTCAAATCATGGTGTGTCAAGTATGGCATAGAGCAGAAGTTGACGTCGGTTTACCACCCCCAGGCGAACGGGAAAGTAGAGGTCACCAACCGCACCATCATCAAGGGACTAAAAACCCGCTTGGAAGGCGCGCGGGGAAATTGGATCTGGGAGCTACCCAGCGTTCTTTGGGCCCATAGGACTACAGAAAGCTCGGCTACCGGGGAATCCCCGTATGGCTTGGTGTACGGGTCAGAGGCAGTAATACCCGCAGAGATTGGGATCCCAAGCCCTCGAACTCAATACCAGCGCCCGGAAGAAGAAAACGATGGACGACGCCTTGACTTGGATCTCCTGGAAGAGAAGCGAGAGAATGCGGCACTTCAGGAAGCCAAGGTGAAGGAGCGAGTAAAGAGGTATCATGACAGAAGGGTGCGGAAAGAAGTTTTCATCCCAGGAGACTGGGTAATGAGGAGAAACGATAAGAGCCACCAAGCCCCGGAGGGCAAACTTGCGCCCAACTGGGAAGGGCCATACAAGATCAAGGAAGCATACCCGGGAGGGAGCTATGTGCTGGGGGACAAGCAGGGAAAGGAGATCCCCAGAAGGTGGAACGTAGCTAACCTGAGAAGGTTTTACGGGAAGTAGAGCGCCCCGCATCGTACCAGAGCTACTGAAGCATGAATATGCTAGGCATGAATATGCCAGGCATGGATATGCCCCCGGGAAGCATGAATACACTAAGCATGAATATGCTAGGCATGAATATGCCAAGCATGGATATGCCCCCCGGGAAGCATGAATACACTAGGCATGAATATGCCAGGCATGGATATGCCCCCCCCCCCCGGGAAGCATGAATACACTAAGCATGAATATGTTAGGCATGAATATGCCAGGCATGGATATGCCCCCCCGGGAAGCGTGAATACGCTAAGCATGAATATGCTAGGCATGAATATGCCAGGCATGGATATGCCCCCCGGGAAGCGTGAATACGCTAAGCATGAATATGCTAGGCATGAATATACCCCTTCCGGACGCATGAATATGCCCGGAGAGATAACCCAACGTCTGACCTCGTTCCGGGTTTAGAGAAGATTTGTAAAAAGGGACCCATGGGTAGCTCCCATTTGGGTGCCCCGCTAGAGTGGACCCGGAGCTCGAACGAAAGCCCGGGGACCAAGAGATGTAGTGTTGTAAGGAAGAGTTAACGAGAAGGGTTCTTTCGAAAGGCAATTTTATTCAATCTTTAAATTACATAAGAAATTTATACATCGCATGAACATGTGGACAAATTGCAAAGGAACAATTACATAGAATTTTATATACAGGTTTTCTTATCTACGCGTCCTTAAACCCATTTAGGGCCCGACCCGGAAGCACCCTCAGGGTTACCCGGGCGGAAACCTCCTCCGAAGAATTGAGAAGACAGGAGATCTTCGGCAAAGCGGGCATCCGGGGCTTGATTCCACGCAAGCTCCTCTTCCAGTTGCGCAGCGTCCTCTTCGTTCAGTTCTGGGATAGGCACGACCACAGATCCCTCTGGAAGCGGCTCTGCCAGGCGCATTCTTCTCACCCCGGCAGAGGTGACGAACCTGTACTTAGGAAACATGACTGCTGCGCTCTTACCCTTCTCTTCCCGGCTAATACGAGTACCCTCGGCGGTTTTAACCCCCTTTGTGGTGACTCCAGAGTCGGCAATCTCCCGGATGCGTCTTATCCGACGGGCCACCTCGTCCGGGTCAATGGATACGGTCATGTCCTCGTACCTTTCGTACGCCACATCCACCTCCACCCGGGCAGGGACTCGGCGAAGGCTAGAGGGATAGGGCTCAGCCTCTCCCGCGGCAATCTTATTATGCCATTCAACGACATCCAGATAGGCCTTATGATTAGGAGCTCCTTCGCCAAACTTCTGCGGGTTAGCCTCCATGCGTTCCATTGTCCTACGAACCCCGGCGGGAATGTCGGTGAGAGGAGACACCCCAACAAGGCCATTCTTGAGACCCAACAGGTGATAGGATAGCCGGGTGACTAGTAGAGCATCCTGGAGGACCCTATTCCTGTGAGTAAGGGACCGGTTCTCCTTCTCGAAATCACAGAGAAGCCGGTTCTGGGCGGAGCGGGTCTCCAGGGTTCTAAGTTTTTCTTGCGCCCGCTCTAGTTCGCCCCATACCATACCTAGTTCCTTGGTGGTGCGACTCTGAGAGTCATCATGAAGGGCCTGCAACTCGGCAATGGTTCGGTGAGAATTCAGAGCTTCCCGCATATGATCGGAGGCAAGATCGAAGCACTGGTTTAGCGACCCGAACTTGGCCTCAACTGCCTTGAGGAAAGATACCAGTACCCGGATTGTCCCAAATTCCTGGAGAAAGCAATCTAATCCCGCCTCAGCCAATGCCCGGTCAACCTGGTTGCCTCCAAACCTCCAATGGGCTAATTTCCTTTGCAGAAAAGAGCATTGGAGACACCCAGCGCGGGGGAGAGAGAAGTAGGTACCAGAGGAACTGTTCGGATGAGGGAAAATATAAGGGGTGGGCTCTTGCGGGAGAGCTTCCTTTAAGTAATGCTCAGACTACAAAAGATAGTAAATTCGTCAAAAGTAGAACTTTGTCATTAATCAAAATTGGCACTAAGGCCGAAAGTTCTACATACGCTCCCCGGGGGGAGGAAGATTACAAAATGAAATAAAAAGGATTACAAAAGGAAAAATAATGTACAACTAGAATAGAGTTATACATTGTCTTCAGCAGAGTTGTCTTCCCCCGGAACAGTATGAGCCCTCTCGTACCGCCTCTCCAATTCTACGAGGTCCTCGGTGCTCCATTCCGGGCCAGCATAGGCAGGAGCATCCACCGCCGGTTCATCAGCGACCCGCGCAGGAAATCCCACCTTCCGCGTGGCCTTCCGGGACTGATACAGCAGATCGTCCTGGCCCGCGCCAAGGCCTACCCGGCAGTTGCCCTCTTGATCGTGGACTGCGCGATACCCAAAATTGTCAGGCACGGCGCAGTACTCATAGTAATCGCCCGACCAATGAGGCGTCTCCGGGACTACCCCATAGGTGTTGAAGTTTTCTGGGCCGGGGTCAGGGCAAGAGGCATCATCAATCGCAGGCAGCTTGACCTTCTTGATGTCCGAAGCGGAAGGAGCCCGGGAGGACATCCTCAGGGATTCCCACAGTTGGGGCACCAGATTCTTCAGGTCCATCTCTTGGAGGGATCTCCAGCGATGGTTCAGCATGTCGTTGGCCTTGGGGCGGTAATAGGAGGCCTGGGCTTCGAGGCGAGCGGGCCCCGGAAGCCAACCCCGCAGGCTGCGGTACATTTCATGACAAGCAACCGCGCTTGCTGCGGCTGCGATGCCCTCCAGCTTTTGATCAAAGTCGATCGAGCGGAGGACCTTCTGGGTCACAGCGTCAAGAGCCTCAAGCTGGGCATCCTTCTTGTCTTTTTTCAGAGAAGAGTATTTCTTCTCCACTTCGGCAAGTTTCTTCTCCTTGTCTGCCAGCTTTTTCTCCCTGTCAGCCAGTTTCTTCTGGGAGGCCTCCAGCCGGACCTCCAGGTCATCTCGCCCGGCCAACTTCTCCCGGATATCACGGAGATCCTTCTCCATTTTGGCAAACAGCCCCGCGCTATATTTGGAGTAGCCCCGGTTAAGTGCCTCGGTGAACTGGGGGTCTGAAAGGAGGGAGTCGGCGAAGGCGACACTCTGCAAAACAGAACATAAACTTAAGAAAATTTGGATTAAATATTAAAGAGAAGAACGAGGCTGAAGTAGTTACCTCTTCTTTCTCTTCCGGGATGGTCTCGGAAGTAATAGCCCGCGGAAAAGTATCGCGAGCAGGAGGAGGCGGAGGGAAGTCCTGCGTCCTTTGACGAGAGGGAGGGGGTGACCCGGACAGCTCCCCGGGAGGTGGCCGTTTGAAACGCGAGCTTGCCCCGCCGCTATAAACCGGGTGCTGGATGAAGGACCGGCGTCCGGGTGAAGGCGATGAGCTGGAAGGGGTACGGGCCTCAGAAGATGGCCCGGAGGAGCTCTGTGGGCGAGACCGCGGCGGCACGCGGGGCTTTTGGGGAATGATGGCAGGGTTCTCAGTCGGAGGAAGTCCGGAAGCCGTTCGTTGAGGAGGGGCCTGGGGATCCGGATGGGTATCCCGGGCAGGAACGTCGTCCCCGGAAGGCTTGTCAGTGTAAGCCATGACGTCCGCGTACAAGGTAGGTTGAGCTGAAACAAAGCAGACAGAAAGATTAGACCATGAGATGTGTATATATAAAAAAAGAGAGTAATATGTGTTCGGTTTTAAAGCCTTAATGGGCACCTCCGTCCGGCCACACCGCAGAGATGCGCGGGAGCGTGAAGAGGTCGCTAGGATAGATCCCGCGAGGCCAGAAATAACCCGCGTTCCCACTCTTGTAAAAAACCTCCATATCTAAGGGGGAAAGACGGAGGAAGCTGTGGTCACTAGCAACGACCGCAGGGAAATTGGACAGAGGCTTCTTGTCCTCTGGAAGAATGGAATCATTCCAGGCGGGCATGGGATAAGCCCGGGAGTCGCACAGGAAGAAGCCTTTGGAAAGATACCCCTTGGCTGATCGGGGTTTGCTCAGGAGGAAGTCCTTTATCCCCGAACGGATGTTGAAGGAGAAGACGCCCGGGAAAGAAGCGTGCGCCTTCCGTAGAGCATAAAAAGAGCGAAAGAGGAGGAGAGTAGGAGAAATGGCGCATCTAGCGCAGTTGAGAAGGAAAGCCAAGATCAGAGCCACCCCGTTAGGATGCATCTGGGCCGGGGCTATCTTATAGAAAGTGAGTATCTCGAGGAAGAGAGGAGGGAAGGGAAGGCTAAGCCCGTATTGAAAGTGTATACGCGGGATACACGCGGCCTCTCGCTCGGAGGCCCCCGGGGGAAGCTTGGATAAGGAGGCATTAAGGGGAAAGGGAATAAAGGAACGCTTGGCTAAATCCAAGACATCCCTATGTAAAGAAGGAGAGTCTTCGGGGACATCATAAAACCTGATACCCACCGGGCGCACCCCGTGAGTGGGCCCCCGGGGAATGTCGTCACCGCCTTCCTCGCCGAACTCCTCACCCTGATCCTTGCGGGGATGATGAGGATGCTCGACTAGGCGCGATCCCACCCCATCCGAGGCCGACGCACCCGGGGCGACGGGCCCCCGGGGCGTACTAAGAGCTTCGGAAGAGGTGCCCGGGGAGGAAGGGGAGGAAATCACGTTATCAGCGGCCCGGAATCGGGCCTCAAACTGATTTTGAACTCCTTCGGTGTCCAAAGAAGAATTGGAGAGAAGCGGGGAATCCATGAGGAGGAAAAAAGGAATAGGGAGTTAGGGCTTACTTGGTTGAAAACGCGAGGGAGCGAGTAAGCAGAGCGTCTGGAGAGATTTTGCAGAAAGTAACTTGTGAGAAGGGGGGTTATGCCCCTTATATAGGCGGATGAATAGGAATCGCCACCTCAAAAGGAGGAAAAGCAATGATGACACGGTGAACGAGGTACTGATCAATGCAGAAGGGGAAAAGGCGGAGTTGTCAGAAACCAATTTTAACACGAATGGGCCCTACCAAGAGTAACTTCAGGAGAAGGTTATGAGACCAGTTCCCCGCATTACGAAAACCCGGGCGACTGGTCTGGGGGGCTAGTGATATTACCGGCCCAAGGGCCTACTAGACCGGTAATGGGATCCATGGCCCAACGCCGAAAGGGCGGTGCCTTTCCCGCTAGGGGGCACGTCCGGACAAGAAAGAAGGACGAACGGGGACAAAGGAGTGGTCCTGCACCTTATCTCAGGCAGGCAAGTTTGGCTATAAATACTAGTCTCAAACAGTGAACCAGGTATGTGACATATATCTCTCTACTTTATATTGAGAGCACCTTCCGTACGTTTTCCTTCTCCGCTATCCCCATCTCATCATCACACCAGAGCTTCTTCCCCGGGACACCTCCCGGGGATTGTTTTGCAGGACTAAAGCAGGCTGATCTAGGAGGAGACCCGGATAGCATCCACCCCCGGGAGACGGACGGATTTTGGTAGCATCATTACCGACGATACATGGATGATAGTATGAAGGTCATCGATAGGCAGCAGCAGGAGAAGGCGGTGATCAGTGGATTTATAAATGGCCTGAGAGATATGGCGCTGTTTCAAAAGTTAATGGAAAATATCCCAGAAACCTTTCACAACTTGCAGATGGCGGTACAGCTGTATTGCGCGGTTAATGATGCCACGCGGAAGAGAAAGAAAGAATCTGGGGGATTCCTCCCAGAAAAGACAGAAAGGAGAAGGGTCACAGAGCCAAATAGAAAGGATTCAGGTCCCGCACCAGCGAACCGGGCAAGAGCGGATAGCTTCACCCCGCTCAGCAAATCCCGAACGGAGATACACTCTATTCACAAGGATTTATTCCCAGATTCGTTGCATATCCAGGGGACCCCGTCCAGGGAAAATGCGGATAAGTGGTGCGCCTATCACAAGTCTTACGGGCACACGACAGAGGGGTGTAGGGGGCTGAGGAATGAAATAGAAAAATTGATAGAGCGGGGGCAACTGAGAGACTGTGTGGCGGCGGAAGCGAAGAAGGAATACCCGGCCCGGGACCAGCCTCAAGGGCAACCCCAGAGGAGGTGGAGGCCCAATCCCGGGAGGGGAAATGGGGGAACCCAAGGCAATAGGTCCCCGAGGTGGCCCGCCATAGCAGCCGTACCAGTCCAAGCGGTGGAGCCAGCCCCGGTACCCAACAGGATGATCAACGTGATAAGTGGAGAAATCGGAGAAGCATGCCAGTCAGTTTCTGCCATCGGACGCGATATGTCCCCCTGGGGGAGACACAGGGAAAAAGGTTCCGCCCCAGCGAAACTATCACTTTCTCCGAGGCGGACGCAGCCCCGCCACTGGTACCCCATTCAGACCCAATGGTTGTAACATCAGAGATCGAAGGTTTCTTGGTCAAGAGGGTGTTTGTGGACGATGGGAGCAGTGTGGAGATCATGTTTGCTTCTTGCTTTGATCAATTGGGGATTGGAAGAAAGAACCTGAAACCTCCCTCGTCCTCCCTGTCAGGGTTCACGGGCAAACCGGAAGTGCCTTTGGGTGTGATTCCCCTTGCGGTATGTATGGTGGACGAGAATGATCGGAGCAAGAGAGTCTAAGTGACATGCAACTTTGCGGTTATTGACGCGCCTTCACCGTACAATGTAATCATAAGGAGACCATGGCTAACCCAGGCCGGGGCAGTGAATTGCCCGTACCTATTGACGATGAAGTTCCCCACCGCGCAAAGAGTAGCGGTCGTGCGGGGAAGCCAAGCAGTCGCAAGAAGTTGCATGATGACGGCGGTGTTGGATGCAAAGAAAGCAGTAGGGGTGGTGCATGGAGAAGCTCCCCGCTAAGAGTTGGAGGAAATGCAAGTGGCGGACAAAAGGATGGTCACGGTGGGAAAGGATCTCCCAGAGGAAGTAAAGAGCGCCCTGAAAGAACTCTTGGCCAGATACCAAGGAGTGTTCTCATGGAGCCCAGAGGACATGGTGGGAGTATTACCTGAACTGGGGGTACACAAGCTAAACATAAGCCCGGCAACCAAACCAATCAGGCAGAAGAAAAGACCTGTAGCCCCGGAGAGAGCAGAATTCATAAGAAATGAAGTCGGAAGTTGGAGAGAGCCGGGGTAGTTGAGGAAATCATTTACCCAGAATGGATAGCCAACCCGGTCTTAGTAAAGAAGCTTGATGGCAGCTGGCGCATGTGCATTGATTTTACAGACTTGAACAAGTGCTGCCCCAAAGACAGTTATCCTCTCCCAAATTTGGATCGGCTGGCAGAGGCCATCGCGAGCTACTCGGTGCTGACCTTCTTCGATGCATACAAAGGCTATCACCAGGTGCAGATGGACGAGGCAGACAAGGCAAAAACCTCATTCATCACCGACTTTAGGACTTTCTGCTACAAGAAGATGCCCTTTGGGTTGAAGAATGCGGGGGCTACTTACCAGAGGATAGTGGACAAGCTCTTTAAGGACCAGGTGGGAAAGAACATGGAGGTGTATGTCGATGACATGGTGGTTAAAAGCAGGGCTTACGGAGCCTTCTTGGATGACTTGGAGGAGATGTTCGAAAAACTGGAGCGGAGTAATCTAAAGTTGAATCCTGCCAAAAGTACCATTGGAGTGGGTGCGGGGAAGTTTTTGGGGTTCATGGTATCAAGTCGGGGCATTGACGTCAACCCGGAGAAGGTAGAGGCCATAGCTAAGATGACCTCCCCCAGGACGGTGAAAGAAGTACAGCGGTTGACAGGATCCCTCGCGGCTCTCAGCCGATTCCTGTCGAAGGAAGCAGACAGGCAGCTGCCTTTCTTCAACATTCTCAGGAAGGCCAAGGTGTTTGAGTGGTCCGAGGAGTGTGAAAAGGCTTTCCAAAACCTGAAAGAGCACCTTCGACAGTTGCCAACCTTAAAAAAGCCATACCCGAGGGAGGAACTTTTCTTGTACATAGCGGCATCCCGGGAAGCAGTAAGTGCCATGCTAATCAAAGAAGAGAATGGAAAGCATCATCCAATCTACTTTGTCAGCCGGGCCCTTAGGGGAGCAGAAACCCGGTACACTGAGTTGGAACAACTGGTTCTGGCACTAGTTCATGCTTCAAGAAGACTCAAACCGTACTTCCAGGGCCATCCCATAGTTGTTCTCACCAACTACCCGCTCAAACAAGTTATGTTCAAGCCGGAGGCGTCGGGGAGAATGATGAAATGGGCTATAGAGCTGGGAGAGTATGAAATATGGTACGAGCCAAGAAGGGCTATCAAGGGGCAGGCCCTAGCAGATTTCTTGGTGGAATCAGAAGCAAGGATAACGAGGAGCAGGGAATGCCGGGGGCTGAGGAAATCCCGGCCTGGAAGCTGTACGTGGACGGATCGGTACATTCCGGAAGAAGCGGAGCGGGAGTCTTGTTGGTTAGACCAGAAGGGAAAGAGTACCATTACGCGGTCCAATTCACTTTCAAGACAACCAACAATGAGGCTGAGTACGAGGCTTTGATCGCGGGGTTAAAGTTGGCAAAGGAAATGAACATTAAGGCTCTCACGGCACACATCGACTCCCAGATAGTTGTCCAGCAGGTGAATGGAGAATACGAAGCCCGGGAAAGGAGCTTGCAGAAGTACTTGGAAATGGTAAAGTCTCTAGCAGCCAGTTTCGAGCACTTCAATCTAATTCAAGTCCCCCGGGAGGAGAACAGTAAAGCAGATGCCTTGAGCAAATTGGCCTCTTCGGAACTAAAAACCGAGCCTAACCAAAAGTTGTACATGGAGGTATTGGGAAGAAGGAGCTACCAGGAGAACGACCAAGTAATAATGGTAAATGAGGAGGAATCATGGATCGCCCCCATGCGATCGTACATAAAAGAAGGCATTACCCCGGAGGATAAGGTGCATGCCAAAAAGCTGAGAGTTAAAGCGCCGAAATATGTGGTCCAAGACGGGGAGTTGTACAAGAGAGGATACCTCCAGTCTCTGCTCAAATGCGTGGAAAGGACAGATGGTCAGTACCTCATTCGGGAAATGCATGAAGGATCCAACGGGAGTCATCATGGAGCCCGCACAATGGCTAGGAAAATTCTTAGGCTGGGGTATTACTAGCCGATGTTGTTCAAAGATGCGGAGAAGCATGTCCGGGAATGCTTATCATGCCAAACCTTCGCCCCACTAATCCATGTTCCCCGGGAGGAGTTAATCGGGGTAACAGGAGCTTGGCCATTCAGCAGATGGGGAATCGATTTGGTAGGACCATTTCCCACTGCCCCGGGAGGAGCCAAGTACGTAATTGTGGCAATCGACTATTTCAGCAAATGGGTGGAAGCAGAGCCACTCACCAACATACGGGGGCTAACCTGTGTCAAGTTTTGTTGGAAAAACATCATTTGTCGATTTGGTATCCCAAAAATCATAGTCACAGACAACGGGGCGCAGTTTGAAAATGATCCCTTCAAATCATGGTGTGTCAAGTATGGCATAGAGCAGAGGTTGACATCTGCGTACCACCCTCAGGCCAACGGGCAAGTGGAAGTCACCAACCGTACTATCGTCAAAGGCTTAAAAACCCGCTTGGAAGGCGCGCGGGGGAATTGGATTTGGGAGCTTCACAGCGTCCTCTGGGCCCACCGAACCACAGAAAGTTCAGCTACTGGGGAGTCTTCGTACAGCTTGGTATATGGGTCTGAGGCAGTGATCCCCACGGAGATTGGGATCAAAAGCCCTCGGACTCAATTCCAGCGCCCAGAGGAAGAAGACGTGGGATGACGCCTCGGCTTGGATCTCCTGGAAGAAAAGCGAGAGAATGCGGCACTTCAGGAAGCTAAGGTAAAAGAGCGGGTAAAGAGGTATCATGATAGAAGGGTGCGGAAAGAGGTTTTCGCCCCAGGAGACTGGTGATGAGGAGAAATGACAAGAGCCACCGAGCCCTAGAAGGAAAGCTGGCACCCAACTGGGAAGGGCCGTACAAGGTGAAGGAAGCATACCCGGGAGGAAGCTATGTGCTGGAGGACAAGCTGGGGAAGAAGATCCCTAGGAGATGGAATGTAGCTAACTTGAGAAGGTTTTATGGGAAGTAGAGTGCCCCGCGCAGAACCTTAGCTACTAAGGCATGAATATGCCGGGCATGGATATGCCCCCTCCCGGAAGCATGAATATGCCCGGAGAGATGGCCCTGACGTTTGGCTTCGTCTCGAGCTTAGAGAGGAAGGACTGTAAAAGGGACCCATGGGTAACTCCCATTTGGGTGCCCCGCTAGAGTGGACCCGGAGCTCGAATGAAGCTCGGGGACCAGAGAATGTAATGCTTATAAGGAAGAATTAATGAAAAGATGGATTTTTCGGAAAAACTTTTATTCAATCATCTTTAAATCGCACAAATATGCTGTTATATTACAGAGGAATAATTACATAAAATTTTACATACATGATTTCCTATCTATGTACTACTATACCCACTTAGGGCCTGACCCGGAAGCACCCTCTGGGTTACCCGGGCGGAAACCTCCTCCAAAGAATTGAGAAGACAGGATGTCTTCGGCTCCTCCTCCAATTGCTCGGCGTCTTCTTCATTTAATTCGGGGATAGGAATAACCACGGACCCTTCTGGAAGCGGTTCCGCTAGACGCATCCTCCTCACCAAACTTCTTCGGGTTAGCCTCCATGCGTTTAATTGTTCTGCGAACCCCGACTGGAATATCAGTGAGGAACTTGACCCCAACCAAGCCATTCTTGAGACCCAAAAGGTGGTAGGATAGCCGGGTAACCAGTAGAGCATCTTGGAGGACCCTATTCCTGTGAGTAAGGGACCGATTCTCTTTCTCCAAGTCACAGATTAGCCTATTCTGAGCAGTACGGGTCTATAGTTTCCTAAGCTTTTCCTGGGCCCGCTCGAGTTCGCCCCACACCATACCTAGTTCCTTGGCGGTGCGATGTTGAGCATCGTCGTGAAGGGCTTGCAACTCAGCAATGGTTTGGTGGGAATTCAGGGCTTCCCGCATGTGGTCGGAAGCGAGGTCAAAACAGTGATTTAGCGACTCAAACTTGGTCTCAACCGCCTTGAGAAATGACACTAGTACTTGGATTGACCCAAATTCTTGGAGGAAGGAACACAACCCCACCTCGGCCAACGCCCGGTTAGCCTGGTCGCCTCCAAACCTCCAGTGGGCTACCTTCCTCTATAGGAAAGAGCATTGGAGGCACCCAGCGCGGGGGAGAGAGAAATAGGTACCGGAAGAACAACTCGGATGCGGGAAAACAAAAGGCATGGGTCATTGCGGGAGATCTTCCTCTAAAGGGCGCTCAGACTACAAGAATAATAATTTCATTAAGAAGTAGAACGTTGCATTAATCAAAATGGGCACTAAAGGCCGAGTTCTACATACACCCCCCGATGAGGTAGGTTACAAAATAAAATAAAAAGAAAATTACAAGAAAAAAGTTGGCTAAAAGTCTAGGGGAGTACATTATCATCAGCAGAGCCCCTTTCTCCCGGAGTGGCATGGGCTCTCTCCCATCTCCTCTCCAGCTCAGCTATGTCCGCATCAGACCAGTTGGGACCGCAGTAAGCAGGAGCATCCACACTAGGCTCATCTTCAGGGCGCCCGGGGAATCCCACCTTCCGGGTAGACTTTCGGGATTGGTACAACAAGTCATCTTGCCCCCCTGCGAGCCCCACAACATACCTGTCCACCTTCTCCTCGTAGACAGCCTGGTACCCGAAGTTATCAGGTACAGCGCAGAACTCTTGATAACTCTCAGCCCAGTTGGGTGTCTCCGGGACAACCCCATAAACATTGAAGGCTTCGGGGCCAGGATCAGGACAAGAGGCCTCGCCAATCTCAGGAAGCTTCATCTTCTTGATATCTGAAGCAGAAGAGACCCGGGAGGACATCTCCAGCGATCGCCACAGCTGGGGCACTAAACTTTCCAAGTTCGCTTCCTGCAGATCCCGGAAACGATGGTTCAGAAGGTCGTTGGCCTTGGGCCGATAATAAGAAGCCTGGGCATCAAGACGCGCGGGTCCGGGCAACCAACCCCACAGGCTTCGGTACATTTCGTGGCAGGCGTCTGCACTGGCCGCAGCAGCAATCCCCTCCAATCTTTTCTCAAACTCCACCGAGCGAAGGAGCTTTTGTGTAACAATGTTTAGGGCCTCAAGTTGAGAACTCTTCTTGTCCTTCTTGAGGGAGCTGTACTTCTTCTCCACTTCGGCCAACTTTTTCTCCTTCTCAGCCAACCTCTTCTGAGATTCCTCAAGCCGGGCCTTTAGGTCACTCTGCCCGGCCAGCTTTTCCTTGGCCTCCTGGAGCTCCTTATCCATCTTAGCAAACAGCCCCGCACTATACTTGGAGTATGTCCGGTTGAGAGCCTTAGCAAGCTGAGAATCAGCCAGGAGTGAGTCGGCGAAGGTGGAGCTCTGCAAAATACAAAGCAGGGTAAGATTACCCGGAAGGACAGGAAAAGGTAAAAAAAATAATATATGTACATATAATAGTAATGATAACAGCAATAAGGCAAGAATAGAATACCTCGTCCCTCTCCTCAGGGGTAGCTTGAGAGTTAGCCTGCGAAGGAGTATTGGCAGGAGGAGGAGGCGGGGGCGGAGGGGCAATCTCTGACCTTTGGCGCTAGCGCGGAGGAGATTCCTTAAGTCCGTCAGATAGTGGCCGCTTAAAGCGGGAACTAGCCCCGCCGCTATAAGTAGGATGCTGGATAAAAGATTTTCTCCCGGGGGTAGGAGAGGACCCGGAGGCCTTTTGTTGGGAAGGCGGCCGCTGCTGGTGGGCCCTTTGAGGTATGAGGGCTGGATTTTGCTGGGGGCATCAGTAGCACCCGGCCCGGGCTGGGGAGCCATCTGCTGCTCAGATAGAGCGGCCGGCCCCGTACAAAGGTTACCCTGCTGACTATCTTCCCTGGAAGGCATCTCCACGAAAGGTGTGACGTCCGCGTGCAAGGTAGGATGAACTGAAACCAGACAAAATAGATACAATTAAAACAAGAGATATATATGTTTGTAAAAAAGGGAATAAAGCCTTTAATAGGCATCTCCGGCCGGCCACACAACGGAGATGCGTGGAAGGGTAAAAAGTTCGTCAGGGTATATCCCGTGAGACCAATAATAGCCCGCGTTCCCAGTCTTAAAAAAATCATCCATGTCTAGGGGAGATAGGCGGATGAGGTTGTGGTCGTTGGAGATAACCGCAGGAAGAGAGGAGAGGGGCTTTTTATCTTCAGGGAGGAGGGAATCGTTCAAGGGGGCATGGGATACACCCGGGGATCGCAACTAAAGAAACCTTTCGAAAGGTACCCCTTAGCAGATTTGGGTTTGCTCTTGATAAAGTCCTTTGTCCCGGAACGGATCACGAAGGAAAAAACACCTGGAAAGGACGCATGAGCGCGTCGCAAGGCGTAAAAGGAGCGGAAGAGGACGAGGGAGGAAGGAACGGCACATCTAGCACAGTTAAGCAAGAAGGCCAACACCAATACAACCCTGTTGGGGTGTAACTGGGCCGGAGCCATTTTGTAGAAGTTAGAAATTTCGGAAAACAGAGGAGGGAAAGGGAGGTTGAGCCCGTATTGGAAGTGGATCCGGGGAATACAGGGAACTCCCCGTTCGGATATCCCCGGGGATAATTTAGATAAAGAAGCATTTAATGGAAAGGGGATGAAGCAACGTTTAGCTAAATCTAAAATGTCCCTATCTAGAGAGGGGGGATGCCCGGAATGATTGAAAAATCGAAGACCCGAGGGCTTCACTCCGTGGGTAGGTCCCCGAGGAGCATCATCGCCAACATCCTCATCAAAGGCCTCTTCATTCGGATCCTCCCGGGGGTATTGGAATGCCCGGCCGGGGATGAGCCCGCCCCATCTAAGGTCGACGCTCCTGGAGCAATCAGCTCCTGGGACGTGCTGAAGGCCTCCGAATAGGTATCCGAGGAGGAACCCGGAGAGGGGATCGGGTTGGGGGTTCGGAATTGGATCTCATATTGATTTTGGACCCCCTCGGTATCCAGGGAAGAGGTAGTGAGGCGCGGGGAACTCATGTTGAAGGAAAGGAATGGAAGAAGCGAAGAAGAGGGAGGATTAGAGCTTACTTGTTAAGAGAAAGCGGAGCGTCTGGAAATTGTGTAAAGAAAGTAATCTAGTGAGAAGGGGGGTCAAGTCCCTTATATAGGCAGAGGAATAAGAAGCGCCATCTCAAAAGAAGAAAAAGCAACGGCGACACAGTAAACGAGGCACTGATCAATGCAGAATAGGGAAAGGCGGCGTCAGAAATTGATTCCAACACGGATGGGCCCTACAGGGAAATAATAATAGAAGAGGGGGAGCGCAAGAGACCAGTTCCCCGCGTAGCAGAAACCCGGGCGACTGGTCTGGGGAGCTAGTGATAATACCGGCCCAGCATCCTACTGGGCCGGAAACAGGGGCCCGCGGCCCAGAACGGAAGAAGGCAGCGTCTTCCCGTCAGAGGCATGTCCGGACAAGAAAGAGGACGGATAATGACAAAGGGAGTGGTCCTGAACCTTATTCCGAGTAGACAAGCACGGCTATAAATACTAGTCTCAAACAGTGAACAAGGTATGTGATTTATATCTCTCTACTTATATTAAGAGCACCTTCCGTACGTTTTCCCTCCATCGCTATCCCCATCTCATTATCACGCCGGAGCTTCTTCCCCGGGACGCCTCCCGGGGATTGTTTTGCAGGGTTGTTGCGGGCTGACTTGGAGGAGACCCGGATAGCACGAGTACCCGGGAAGCGGACGGATTTTTGTAGCATCAAGCAACGACAAATATCAACAAATAAACATAAAGCTGAAATGTTAGCAAACATGTCAACATCAACAAGTAAAAAAACACGAAGAGAACAAAAATCTATAACAAGTTATTGTAGTACTCCTATGACTATTGACTACCTTTATTTTAGGCTACTGATCAAATAATAATTTGTTTTATGATACTGAAAAATCTCACTTATGTATATGATGCATTACAGTCAAATCAAATATTTATATTTCATGAACACACTTCGGTTTACAAATATCTTATAGTAGGTAACTCCAAAGGCCATCTCCCTCAAAATACTGCTCTGAATCGTTATCACAAGTCATCGATGTCGGAGGGCTCATAAGCAATCCCTCCGCCATGTCCGCCAGCAAGTTGGGCATGTCAAACAGCTCATCCTCGTCAATGTATTCGTGATGAACATCAGTGCTTTGTTCCGGCGCCGCTGGACGTTCATGCGGCGGCTCCCCGGCGGCCGCGGCCGCCGCTGCTGCAGCGGCTATTTGTATGTCCAGGGCAGATAGAGAAGCTGGTATGGGATACGTGGAAGCCAAATGAGGAAAGTTAAGGACTGCATTCGGCCATTTTAATGCCAGGCTGGCGGCGTCGTAGGCCGCAGCGGCCATCTCCGGTGTTGGGTACGTGCCCAGCCATATGCGCCCAGGTTTACGCCGTTCACGTATTTCCGACACCCACTTTTCTCCCCTGGATCGAACTCCGCGGTACAGACGCCGCCTTTGGGATGCTCCGCCGCATATTTTGTTGGTGGCGGCGGCGCGGGGAGGCTGCGGATTCGTGTCTGTATTTGAATTTGAAGTGCTCATATTACAGCAAAACGATTTTGCTGTTGCGTTTACGTTGGAATTGGGAATGAATTAAAGAAGTTATTGTTTTGGCCATTTTAAGGAGTTGTCAGTGAGTGGGAAAATCGCTATTTTAGGGAGCCATTACAACATGAATGATGAGATTGGTTGAAGATTACGCCCCCCATCACATCTCGCATCCTAGGTCTATCAGATATGAGATAGTACTGCATTACACATTTTAAAAGAAAAATAGGTATTACACGTTTTATTAATTTGTCCTATTTTTACATTTTATAAAAATATTGATAGATTTATTATAATATTCATGACTATGTTTTGTAAAATTATGCTTATAAACAACTATGTCTGAAATGTGGTTTTGTAATTAGTTTCTATTGGCCCAAAAACACTTTTAACTTTCATAATAAATTATGTATTAATGGTCTGCCAAACACGAAAAATCACTGAAAAATTGGGCAAATGCAACCATAATCATTATTAAATCATTCAGTTGTTGGGTCATTAGATTGGAAATGAAAAGACGGGGATCGGACTCTGTATTTGCCCCTGAAGGGGTCTAATCATGCGGTTGGCGCCATTATAATTTATAGCCAGTGCGATTTAACCCGAATACAGAGCATCCACCCCGCTCAAACCAGAGCCACACACCTGGTTATTGTAACGCTGTCTTACTCCGATTCACACACTCCTAAATGATGACTAATCCTTTCCCGGCGTCTCGGAGCCCCCTGAGGCTCCCGTACCGCTGCACCGCCGCCAGAGTTTCCGTCGTGCCTCCGCCGGCCGGATTCGATTTCAGGGGAGAAGTTCTGAGTGGGTCCCGGGAAGTGGTTTCTGAATCTTATCCACAGTTGCTCGATCTGGCTGACGATGGGAGCTTGGTTGTGATCAGGAAGAGTCAGTTCGGACCGGTGCCGCCGTGGCGGACTGAGTTCGTGGAGCCCGACGCCATCTGGCTGATCGGAACCTCCCATATCTCTCTGGACTCGGCTGCGGATGTCGAAAGGGTTATTCGGACTGTGAATCCAGATAACGTTGTTGTCGAACTCTGCCGGAGCAGGCAAGTCATCCCTTCAATTTCACCACTCAAATTGTTTAGTTCTTCCTCACACATGGAAAGGTCATTGATTTTCTATCATTTTAACTATCCCCATTTTAAAATTAATGTCAACTGCACTTCAGTAAGTTTAATTTAGCTCTAGAAATTTAATTTGAGGAAGTATAGCCTAAATTAGGTTACTTGATATGAACTAGTATCACTTTTATTAATTTAATTTAGTTCTGGAAATTCGTATAGCTTAGACTGGGTCACTTGATATATACTAGTTCAGTTCAAAATCATGTAAAAGGAACATGCATGAAAATTAATCAATGGTTCATCTGTTAGATTTGATTTATGTTTCATTGAATTTTTTATCAAACAAAATGTAGGTTTTTAGTCCATAGTTCATTTCATTTTCCTGTATGTTGTGCCAAGAAGTCTAAATGTGAACTAAACTATACTAGCTTCAATCCATCACTTAACTTCACATGTTGCAGAGTTTATTTTCAGAGCTGGAATAATGTACACTTCCCCAGACGGTGATCAGAAGCAAGACTTGAGGTCAGGCATGTTTTCCTTAAGCGGTTCAGGATTCTTCGGTGCTGTTGGCCGTAGCATAGACTTAGGTTTGATCTCCATCTCTGACTACGTATCCATATGTTTTTTTGGTCTTACGTTTCCTTGCCACGAATCTAAATATCCTAACAGGTGGTCAAACTGCTCTAGCACTGCGTCTATTACTAGCTGCATTCTCTTCCAAATTATCATCACAAGTGAACCGGCCTTTTGGCGATGAGGTAATATATATGTTTCTCAATTTGCAGCTTTGGAATTGTGTTTTTCATTCTATTGCTTTGCAGTTTCGAGCTGCACGGAAGGTCGCAGAAGAGATAGGTGCTCAGATTGTGCTTGGAGATAGACCAATCGAAATCACTGTATGCATAATGTACAATCTTCTGATCCTCTTTTTGTAAAGCTTTCTCAGCATTTTCTCCATTTCAGCTTGATCGTGCTTGGAGCTCTCTGACACTGAAGGAGAAGCTGAATCTCCTGAGTTCTGTCTTCGGTGGACTGACAAAATCCTCCAAGCTATCGAGGGAGACAACGACGACAAAGGTTTTCCTATACTATAATCATGTCCTTAGTTTGAACTCTTGTTAAGTGATATAATATCCTTTTCACATACTAATAATATCTCTCCAGGACAGCAATTTCCAGCTCTATGAGCAGTTGAGCTTTTCATATCCATCTCTACCTTTGCCACTTATACACGAGCGCGACACAGTGAGTTGTTCTGCCATTATCTGGAAATGTTTCAAAATATCTACTTTTTGGTTGCTTTTTTGAGGCAGATTTTGTGTGCAGTATTTGGCATGGTCTCTGAAGAGGAGCAAGGCTGTAAATGGGAGCAAGAAGGTGGTGGGAGTGATTGGGAAGGGTCATATGAACGGAGTCATATATTCATTGATGTCGGATACCGGGGAGTTGAGGTTTCGGGATCTTGCCGGGAAGAGGAATTCAGGGGATGGCTCTACTTGGTATGGTAATGCTTTCAGAAGCTTGATAAGAGATACTGTAATTACCGTTTTGCTCTGGCTACTGTATGACAAGATTGTCACTGCAGGCTCGTAGTGTATAGCATATATATACTGTAGTACTATTGGATACAATGAAATTGTGATTCATACACAAACCAAAAAAACTTTGAATATGGGTTTGAGAGCATCCTAGTTGGGCCCAAAAGTGAACCTTGATTAACTACAACTTATCATCTGAATTTCAATCTAGTTGAAATATAATTTGATTAAAAAAATTCAATCAACTCAGAGTATCACTATTTTTTACAATTTTTACTTTGTTATACTAGTTCAGTTCAGTGAACAATCTCTTGGACCATTTTGAACTTTTAGAGGTTTTGGGTTTTTTTTTAAAAGAAGGTTTTGGTTTTGTAGTTAAGAAGGGTTGTCAATGTATTGGTTTTTAAGCAAAACCAAAGTTTGACAAGGACATTTCATTTTAAAAAATGTTTTTTACAGCATTGAGTTGAGTGTTGATTCAAAAGTTAATTTGACAAGCTCCCATATACTTTCCACTTTGAATTGCCTTCTTATCATTTGTAGAAGTTACAAAGAATCCACTTATGCTTCCATATTATCTATCCTATGTCCCAACAAAAACTGCTTAGTTAAACAATTCCTGAATTTGTTTTGGTAATAGCATATTGATGCATATGGATGAGACCGAAAGAAACGATAATGGTCGAGTCCAAGTCGAGAGTCCAAGTCTACCCATGGCCCTGTCCATACGGCAACAAATTAAACGACGACTCATTCTTTCATGCAATGCAAACTGATCAACATATGCGCCTTATTGGCACGCAACTTGAGCGCACCATCAAGTTAGGCTATCATCATCACCACACGTTGTTATATCTGTGTTTTGCTTAAGCATCACTTCAATTAATCATCATTGGTCGATCGCAACCTAATTGAATTTTCTAGAAGCTGGAATCTTGACCTTTTTTGGTTTCAAACTCCATCTTATTCCTCCATGGACTTGGTATACGGTATACCCCTTCTGTTTCAACGCAATTCCTCCTTTCCTTTTCTATTAGGACGGAGAAGACTCGATAATAATTATTAAGACAAAAAAAATGATTAAATTGATTTTTATAGCCCCAACTTTGATCATTTGCGCAATTTTTAGCCCTAACAATAAAAGTGCCTAATTCCTAGCCCCAACATTACAATTTGATCCGTTTATAGCCCCTGGCCCATTTTTTGCATACTCCCAAGGTATTTTTGTACTTTCCATCCAAGAAATCTGGTCGGAAAGATCATCGAATATAACTCCGGGGAGGTTACGTGGCTGCAGTCTTCGTTCTACGGCGGTGGCGGTTCCGGTTCCGACAAGGAACAGAGCAAGAAAGTCATCGCCGTCGCAGCCGACGCTGCAATCGCTGCTGCTGCACAGGCGGCGGCGGCCGTTGTCAGGCTGACCAGCCATGGCCGGGGAACAACGATGCCCGGCGGCGGAAACCGGGAGGAGAATTGGGCGGCGAAAAGAATTCAAGCCGTCTCCGTGGATACCTGGTAAGATTCTCAATCAAAATCAAATTCTAATTTTGTTGGCATCCATTCACTGTTTAGGCATGATTTTTGCCGGCAGAGTTTGAACGGCTAATCGATGATCTTTCCGACCAGATATTGGTTCTTGGATGGAAAGTACAAAAATACCTTGGGAGTTTGCAAAAAATGGCCCAGGGGCTATAAACGGATCAAATTATAATGTTGGGGCTAGGAATTAGGCACTTTTATTGTTATGGCTAAAAATTGCCCAAATGATCAAAGTTGGGGCTATAAAAATCAATTTAATCAAAAAAAATGGGGATATTTATACTGTTGAATTCATGATAAGATATTAGCAGTAAAACACATATTTACAATGTGAAAATAAATACAATTGATACGAAGTTTAGAGTCGTAAAATGCATGCGCAAGCAACAATGCCCTCTCATATTTCAAAAAGAAGATCACTTTTCATCATCAACAACGAATTTGGATCCTCGACTGGTTGGTTTAAGTTAAACATGTTTCAAAAGCTGTAATCGGATTCTGTGAGATCAGTCGGCTAGATTTTTTTTATTATAAAGTAAAGGAATCGATTAAATTCTTAACCTTGACTGATTAACTTTTCAACATAAAGAGCCGATTCACACTTGTAATTACGTTCGAATCAAGTTACCTAATTTTCAATGCAAAAAGACAAGAAAAAATAGGTATTATTTTAATCTGCAATTAATTTGGACGTATGAACAGATATTTATTCTGTTTAAATTAATTCTAAAGTTTTGAGAAAAAAAAAAGGTTCGTTTAGTGTAAAGTGAAGAACTAACTTAGATTCTTTGACGAATTAACAACCGGAATGGAGACTTTGTTAACAAACTGACAAATCGATCGTCTCCCGCCAGATTTTATTTTTCAGATTGTCGTCGATATATATATATATATATAGTGGTCCTGTTTTTTAGAAGCTTCATTTTTTGTGAGGGTTGCGTTGATTAATTGCTGCCAAGTTTCAGATATGTTGAATAATTTTGGCACTGTCCAGTTGAGCTGAAATAGATTAGTACTGATTGAATAAGCGGAATTGGACAGGGTCTTTAATTCACTTTTTTAAAAAATATTTGTATTTATATTATACATTGATTTTTATTTGTTTTGCGATAGAAATTTGACTCGCTATTTACATCTATATTAGCGAAGATTGGAGGTTTAAGTCTTAAGAAAGGACTTTGGAATTTTGATTTTTGCGGAAGTGTAAGAACTACTCCCTCTTTGTCCCACCAAATTTTTTTTGTTTGAATTTCTAAAGTCAAACTAAATGTTAATATATATACATTTGATGTTATAGTATAGTGTGAATAATTTTGGATTCAACCTAATATATATTTTCAAAAGTATAAATTTATCATGTTTTTCGGGACATACAACTATAACTATAGTTAAAATGGAAAGTTGAAATAAAAAAATTCTTGAAACGAAGGGTGTATTTCAAAAATATTAGCAAATTGTTCTTCCACAATCACAATTCTCAAACCAATGCCAGCCCGCATAAAATGGAAAATACAAACCACCAATCATTCTTGTTAAATGTAATCAGTTTTTGAATTGAAACGTGGTTGCTCTATGTGGGACGAGTTTACTTATGCATGACCAGTATTTGACTTGACCTGGGTATATTATACTTTTTACTGTTATCTTGCTTAATTAATATAACATTTATCATAGTAAATATGGATATATTTGCAAATCGGCACCCACAAATTCTTTTAATATATGTGAAATTAATAGTCTAATTGAACAGAGAATAGAAGGTTTGCGATACGGTGCATTGTGTATCACAAACAAACTGGGAAATGGGAATGGCGATCACGCTTGAATCACAAAACACGTTATGTCGAACTCTCTTTCGGTCAATCACTCTATGATGATAACCAAAACAATTTAGGATATTTTTTCCCACCGATTATTCTTCTAAAGCTTTTTGCGACGCTCCTTTGATTTGTTCTTTATGCAAACGAAACAAACGCCGGTCGCTTTCCACGTAACCACCTTTTTTGTACTTAAAGTTTATGAAATTCTTTTTGAAAAATATAAAATAATATGTATTATCAAGTGCACAAACCACGTTTTCTTTGCACAAAGACACGTGTACATATAGGAATGTTGAACTGGGAATTTTGGGCTGGTACTATTGTATATCAGTCGGCCGTGTGTGTACAAACACTAGTTACTGGACCAGGGGTGGTCTTCACAAAAGCAGAAAAGAGCCAAATCAATGCTCATATTTGGTTGCGTTGACTGCTCTTTATTAGTGATCGATGACCCTCACTAAATTTAATATTAACCGCATTGCATTTTTTGCTCACAATCATTTACTATATGATGCATGATGCGTGCTGTTTTTGTATTAAAAATAATAATGTATAATGATTTTAGGTCTAGTGACATTGAGCGTGAATCGTGTTTTTTTTGGGATTTTTATTGGGTTCCCAACTCATAAAATGGTTATAAAATGATAATCACAACCAATAAAGAAGCAAACATAAATTAATAAAGTTACACGTAAACATCAACTCAAAATATACACCACACATCTATTCATCACTTAATTAGTGCCTAAACTAACAACTATTTTAATCTCTTTCTCCAATTGATATTGTACCTAAAAAACTAATCCCACTGTCTCTATTGCGCCTGCACATTTCTTTTCCCATAGTTATTTTTTAGTATACCAAAGGATATTAAAGTTATAACAACGAAGTTCAATAACATATTATAATTACTTTTATACTATAGTTATGAAAAATTACAGTTACGATTAGGAGGATGGAAATACAAAATAAAATTGGCTAGGACAGTGGCTGATCGAGTCAACGTGGCTTGTTATAAGTCTATTGTTCAACTATTGCAAGTTTGAGTCAGTTTGTGGAGTTTGAACATTTCTCTTAGAAAATACAACCACACCAAACGTGTATTACCATTATCAAATGTTTGTACATATATGCTCAGTTTCTAGAAACTTTTCATGTACTAATATGTAGTTAGATTTATTATAATATTATATTTTATGAATAGAACGTATCTTAAAAGTCATGGAACATTGTTTGCAATTACATTTTGGAAATTAATGATATTTTGCAATTACATTTTGGAAATTAATGATATTTAGAAATAAATAAAAATGAAGTGACGAAGTTGTTGTTCTGCTCATTATTTTAATAGGTACAGGTTAAAGAATTGTAATGAATGCATGGTAAATGTTTACCAACCATATAGATACAGTGTATATATATTTGGCTGCTAAAAGTACTGTCTCCTAAAACTGACTCCAGGGTTATAAAAAAAGGTAGTTTTCAAACAAAGATTTTACTTTTCAAAAATTGCACACTCGTGCAGAATAAAATAAGGTAAAAAAGAAGAGGCAGGTTAAGAATTCCGGAGTAAATGTCCGCTGTCAAACATAAGCTAGAGTTGGTGACATTTTTAAAAGATTAAATTGATTTTTATAGCCCCAACTTTGATCATTTGGGCAATTTTTACCCCTAACAATAAAAGTGTCTAATTTCTAGCCCCAACATTATAATTTGATCCGTTTATAGCCCCTAGGCCATTTTTTTGCAAAACCTCATGGGCATTTTTGTACTTTCCATCCAAGAACCAATATCTGGTCGGAAAGATCATCGATTAACCGTTCAAACTCCGCCGGCAAAAATCATGCCTAAACAGTGAATGGATGCCAACAAAATTAGAATTTGATTTTGATTGAGAATCTTACCAGGTATCCACGGAGACGGCTTGAATTCTTTTCGTCGCCCAATTCTCCTCCCGGTTTCCGCCGCCGGGCATCGTTGTTCCCCGGCCGTGGCTGGTCAGCCTGACGACGGCCGCCGCCGCCTGTGCAGCAGCGATTGCAGCGTCGGCTGCGACGGCGATGACTTTCTTGCTCTGTTCCTTGTCGGAACCGGAACCGCCACCGCCGTAGAACGAAGACTGCATCCACGTAACCTCCCCGGAGTTATATTTGATGATCTTTCCGACCAAGTTTCTTGGATGGAAAGTACAAAAATACCCTGGGAGTTTGCAAAAAATGGCCCAGGGGCTATAAACGGATCAAATTGTAATGTTGGGGCTAGGAATTAGGCACTTTTATTGTTAGGGCTAAAAATTACCCAAATAATCAAAGTTGGGGCTATAAAAATCAATTTAATCTTTTTAAAACACTTGTATTGTTTCTTTTTCAAGAAAATACACCCTCCCCTTATTTTATTATAAAAAGATTTTCCCCCTTTCAATTTTCAATTTTCAATTTTCATGACTTAATAGTTCTATTTATTAATTTTATTAATAAAGATTTTATATCACTTCAATCTTTGCTAACAAGAAAAACGGTGGGAGCTATCCCATACAATCGCACGATTTGCTAGTGAATGAGCACAATAGTTACTATTTTTATGTGTGCAGAATGGTTTATCAAAACCGCATTCAGCAAATTTATCATGTATGCTTACTATTAAACTCGAAACTACAATAGCAAGTTCAGCTTCTTCCCGAACCACATGTATGGGTCCTATAGGATCTCCAATGACCGACACTTATGCAACTCTCAATTTTCCGTCATCAACATAGGCTTGTATAAGGTCGTGTTTTCAGCTAAAAGTGCATCTGTAATCCCATTAATCCTTATCAATATTGCCTTGATAAATCTGCCCCCATCAAACAAAACTGCTCGAATAACCGTTGAATCCAAGCTCAACCCCACATCGAAATATAGTTTCCATCCTTCATCCTGCTCCGACAAATGAAGGATGACATTCTCTGTGAACATCTATTCGCGTCCTGGTAACTTATGAGATTTGCAATTGCAAAGCCAGCTAATACTACTTTATTATTATTAGTATTATTATTGCTTTATTGTTACACGATGTTATTGCTATTCGATTTGATCGATTTGAATTTGTATTCATGTATTATGATCGATAATAAGAAAGATGATGATGTAATCACGATTTCAAGTTTATCATTGGACATTGGAAGTATATGCATATATCCAGAAGCTAGCATTTCCATCAAGTCAAATAAATGGCAGGAAAAATGATGGATACTATTGATTTGAATTCATGCAGGGTTGGATAAGATCGATCTGTGCTGCATGAGAAACACACAGTGGTGCAGATTGGGGGCCGGAAAGTGTGTGGTTAGAGGCGGATCAGCCGTGCCGAACCAAAAAATAAAATTGCAGAACAGTGCAGCTGGCCTAATTTTGGATCCATATCCTCATCAAGTGCATTGCCGTCATAGATCCACCCAATTTTATCCACAGTAAACTCTATTGGATCACTTCGATGAATCCTTGTGCCATCATTTTTTCACTCAAACTAGTTTTTGTCCTTTTCATATTAAATCAATACCTAAAATAAAATTCTCTTTCACTTTCACTTTCACTTTCATTTTCATTTGTTTTTTGCTACGTACGTTTTGCTTTCACACCCAACCTCTCTCAAAGAGGTTAAAATTAACCAAAACTTTGACCGGGATTAATTAGTAAGTTGACAACTCACGGGTTTATATACTTGTACCAAACGTGATCAAACAATTGAATTTATATACCATGTCCAAGCCAAGCTTGAACAAAAATGACAGCCGTTAAAAGTACACACTTGAGTACCTTCTTATATTTCTTGCAACAAAGACTACATTTTGATTTATATGAACTTGTTATATGCAATATTATAAATATTATTAATGATATATTTATCAAACATTAATTAATGGAGAGCGTCTCTGGTAGGACGGTTCTTACTGAGACAAAAAAAATGTAAATGTTGATCTTCTCACATGCATGATCATTACTTGTTCTGTGTTAATATTCTCACTTTTAAAGTGTAATTTTTTACATATTAAGCACTGTATATTAATATTACTATTCTCACTTTCATGTATGATCATTGTGTTCTAGCAAATCTAATTTTTTACCTTATTAAACTTTTGAAACCAAGTGAGACATACACAGGTATACTTAGTCAAATACAATAATTGAAGTCTAGATAAACACGGGCATGATTTTTTGGAAGATATGTGTATTCTATCTCATCCTCCATGAATAGAATCGAGGAAGGAAACCTCAAGAGAGTACAAGCACAAAAGTATTAAATTTTCTCAAATCTTACTAGTTTCAAGAAGACCCCATTATTTAAAAACAATAAAAATTTCTGTTCCCCCTGGCCTGCCAACATTATCCTCTTCCCTTAGTATTTACTAATAATACCACCCAACCACAAACATATTCACACCATATGCATATGTACAAGTTGGCCGGCGATGGTAAAAACAGAAAACCCACAACTAGAGTACTAAACAACCAACTAATTATTAATTAAGGTGTCAAAATCCATTTTTGATTAGGACAAACCGTTTTCGAACCTCAGCTTAATTTTCCCTTGTCAATTTTCCGGCCGTCCGCGGCGCCCACCCCATTACACACACGGCCCCTCCACCCCTTTCTCTCTCACGCACACACACACTAAATCCACTATAAATCACACTGCCTCCCCACTTCAGTACTGCATATATTCACAAACATTTCATCCACACATCCTTTATACACACACTTCTTACCAGTTCCTTAAACAAACAAAATGTGCACTGGCAATGCAGTTCCGATCAAAGTGGTGGAGACCGACATGTCGGAACCTTTGATCCCAAAAAACCAGACAAAAACTCCAAATCCACCCCAACTAACATACTATGATCAACACAAAATCACCCATCTCAATCTCATCTATAAAGAGGCCTTATCCATTGCTAACATCGCCCTCCCCATGATCCTCACCGGCCTCATCCTCTACTCCCGCTCTATGATTTCCATGCTCTTCCTCGGCCGGCTCGGTGACCTTGCCCTTGCTGGTGGCTCCCTTGCTATCGGCTTCGCTAACATCTCCGGCTATTCCGTCCTCTCCGGCCTCGCCATGGGAATGGAGCCCATATGTGGACAGGCCTATGGAGCCAAGCGATATACTCTTCTCGGCCTCTCTTTGCAGAGAACCGTTCTCTTGCTCCTCCTCATGTCGGTTCCGATTTCGGCTCTGTGGCTCAACATGAAAACTATCTTACTCTTCTGCGGGCAAAATGAAGCCATTGCCGAACAAGCTCAGTCATATCTTCTCTACTCCTTGCCGGATCTTTTAGCGCAGTCTCTTCTCCATCCTCTGCGGATATATCTCCGAACCCAGTCGATTACTCTTCCTCTCACTTTCTGCGCTGCGATGTCGATCATTCTGCACGTGCCGATAAACTACTTCCTCGTTACTAAGCTCGGGTTGGGAATAAGAGGAATAGCCATGAGTGGAGTTTGGACAAACTTCAACCTTGTAATCTCGCTGATCATCTATATATTGATCTCCGGAGTTTATAAGAAAACATGGGGAGGATTAAGCAGGGAATGCTTAAAAGGATGGAAAACTCTGTTGAATCTCTCCATCCCCAGCTGTATTTCCGTTTGTCTTGAGTGGTGGTGGTACGAGATTATGATATTTTTGTGTGGTCTTCTAGTCAATCCAAAAGCCACGGTGGCCTCCATGGGGATTCTGATTCAGACTACGTCGTTGATATACATTTTCCCATCTTCTCTGAGCTTTAGCGTCTCAACCAGGGTTGGTAACGAGCTCGGGGCGCAGCAGCCGGCAAAAGCCAAGCGGGCGGCAATAGTAGGACTACTGGGAAGCTTTCTATTTGGTTTCACGGCATTAGCGTTTGCCGTCAGCGTGAGCCACGTGTGGGCTGGAATGTTCACCAACGATAAGGAGATTATAGCACTGACGTCACTGGTTTTGCCTATTATCGGCCTCTGCGAGCTCGGAAACTGCCCTCAGACCACCGGGTGTGGGGTCTTACGTGGTACAGCGCGGCCGAAGGTAGGGGCGAATATTAACCTGGGATGCTTCTATCTTGTCGGAACTCCGGTGGCTGTGTGGCTCGGCTTCTACGTTGGCTTCGATTTTGAAGGGCTCTGGCTTGGGTTGTTGGCAGCTCAGGCGGCTTGTATGATCACCATGTTAGCTGTTCTGTTTTTCACCGATTGGGAATTTCAAGCCAGGAGAGCCGGTGAGCTTACCGGGGCTTCGGAGGAAATCCAGGAAGATAAACAGTTCTATACAGAAAACCAGGAAAGTTCGCTGCTCTGCTAAATATAAAATAATTAAGCACTTATCAAATTAGATTAGTTAATTAGTTAGCTAGCTAGGAGTTTAATTATTCCTTTAATTATGTAATCTTTATTTTTTCAACTGTTTCTTTTAATTCCCTAATGACAAATTATACGATTAAGAGAATTTCTTTAATTACGACCGTGTTCTGATTGTGCTATGGTTGCAGAAGAAGAATTCAAATGTTTGACTCGTATTTTTCAGTTGGCTAGGATATTATTTAAAAGTTAGAGAAAAATAGGAAATGTTCATAAATGGTATACTTGAGTTGAAGAATCAACCACCGCCTTTTTTAGTTGTAATTTAGTGATTTAGGAGGTGTACTTGAGATATTCAGGTCAATAAATATATTTATTCTGGCTGCTAATTAAAATTAAACGTATGAAATAAAATTACAAAAGTCAAAACACTAACTTCTATTTAAGTTAGGTGGATTTATTTGAATTTTCCGGTATATATATTATAATTTTGATTTATTGAATTTTAAAAATCAGGATTATAATTTGAATATTAGCCGATTTTATTTTCTATTCATTTACCTTATACATGTGACGAAGGCGACATAAGTATTGCAGAACTCGTGTTAATTACCAGTTCAAAACCGAACAACACGGTTGGATTTATTCACCTCACCTGACCAGTTTGTAAGACCCGTGTTAATTATTCGGTTCAAAACTGAGCAAGCTGGATTTATTTGGAGGTGGTTAGAGATAATCAATATAATTTATATTATTCAACATAAATATTTGGGTTGTAACGTTATTGATAATGTGGACACTTCATATTTTGATATTATGATATTGTGATACATTGTAAATTTGTCTAATTAAAATATAAAAAATTCAAGGAAATAATTTCTTTTTTTGAAAAAACCGAGGTGTGAAAAGTTTAACATTTTATTTACTAACACACTATAAACTAACCATATTATTTTATGATATTATTTATCCCAATCAGTATTAATAAAAATATCATAATTTATCCCGATCAGTATTAATAAATATATCATAATGATGATTATATTTAAATAATTTCCAATTTCAGTATTTAGTACGGAAACGAGTGGTCATGTTTTAAGTCTAGCATTCCAATTATATTGGGTCATAATTATATGGTAGCATACTCGAGCGAGAAGTAGACTATATGAGTGAAGGAATAGGATGGAAGAAGGTAAATTATCATTTTATTTGGTAAATAATAAATCCTACTCGCCACAATAATTATGAAGGTGTTTCCTTCTTGATAGGAAAGATAATTAACAAAAAAATAAAATAAAATGGGAAGATAGGTAACAAATTATAAAACTAGGTAGCAAATTGTATCCATATTTCTCATTTTTTATTAACGTATCAATATTCCACCATTATTGATTTATTTTTTTAGGTCGTAACTCCCGTGGCGATGACATCCAACACAATAGATCGATATGTCCAAGTTAAAGACATTATTAATATTCTGGTATCATTACAAGAGCTTTATTATTGTTATCGATGATGACTTAACACATTATTAATACACTTACCAATTAACGTTATCGATCACGCTTATGAAGAGTCGGGAGATGTGGCATCAGCCACTGAGAGGTTTTCCACGTCATCCATAATGCATTGGACATCATAGACTGGACGAGGAAATTAACTACGTAAAGATAAGACTATAAACAATCGATTGCGCATCTCTAACTAGTATAAAATATGTGAACAGTACCGTGTATAGTTTTTGTGGCTCTTGACCTTTCAGTTCGTCAACGTCGTCCTTTGCCAACAATGAGCGGTCTTGTTCGTGTAGCTTGTAAGTTAACGATTTGAATAACCATTTTCCAATTACTTACTGAATTCAGATACAAAACGACTGACGTTTTAATGGGTTAATTTGTTTTCTTGCTTTTAGTTTTCTTACCGTCCACATTTAATTTAACATAAATGCATATAATGAAGTGAATAAATTAAAATTAAAACATATACGAGGATCAACCTGTAACAAAAGTTACCTCGTTTTTAGAGCATCTCCAATGGTAAGATGTAGCTTGACTTGCCACGTCATATTTCAAACTAATGATGTGTCAAGCTACATAGTCCAACAATGGTAGACTATCATTTTTTGCTTGCATAGGTGCCACATGTTTTAAGTTTTTATCACAAAATATTAATTTTTTATTTATATTTCAAATACATGCTATTTATTAATGATTGAAAAATATTAACTTATTATTTTATTTAAAACTTATCGACATAAAAATATTTATTAATGTATAACTAATAATGATAAATTATTATAAATATTACTCAACCAAATAGTATTGTATATATATTTGACATAAATACGTAGATCAAAATTTATATATTGATTACAAAGATGTATTTAATATTTATTTTACATTATTATGAAAATGATATTTTACAATTTTATCCATACTCGGGAAATTATTAATTAAAATAGTAATTTATTTTATATAAATATAAAGTCGAATAATATATTAAAATTGACAATAATTTTATAAATTAGAATTATTACGGTATATGATAATAATATATGAATTACTCATTAGTTTAATTACGGTATACCACGTAAATATAGAAATGGAAATATTTTATCTTGGTTTAGTTACTACGTAAATATAGAAATGAGAGAATATATTAACTAGTAATTAATCGTATTTATTGTCGTTCAACTCAAGCAGTACTGCTCTGTTCGGCAGTACTGCCCGTCAAGCAGTTTGACGTGGCATGTAAACAATGGTCAAGCATACTGCTACAATTTGTCAAAAATTGCAAGCAACTCCAAATCAACCATTGGAGATGCTCTTAGTATTCCAAATATTTACATTTTTACTTACGTTTTTGTTCTTAATATATCATAGCTAACTTTTAAAGTGACACGACAACAGTAATTATTCATCACCGCCACAATATATCAAAAGTAATAATAGTCAAATTTTTTTTAAAATTGTTTTCTTTAGGCAAATATCGTGTTTCTTTGGCATCATCTTTAATCCATCAGTATTTACCCCATACAAAAATTATAATAGTATCAATACATCATTCGAGTTTTTTAAATGCCGGAATATTATAACTTTTTAATTATAACTCTAGAATTCATGAACCCATATATTTTTGTATATATTTTTTTTGTTTGGAGACACATCTTATTTGGGTTAATGTTGAATTTAGTTTGGCTATATTTTTAAAAATTATCCACAGATAAAATAGGCCTTCTCATCATCGCTCATAAGTACAACACAACTTAATTCAATAATGGACAACTAATGAGCAAATTTATTGATTTTTTAATTACAAAGAACTAAAACCCAATTTTATTGGATTTTATATATATTGTAGGGAAATTTTTTATAATTTAAGTTTAGTTAACCCGATGGGTAAATTTAATGTGATCTCCACTTATATTACGATCATTATTGTTGCATTGGTGTATTCACTAGTCTTCCTTAAAAAGAAGGAGAATTATCGTGATTTAACTACTTTTATATGTAAGAATACAAATTTAGAACTGAAATTGGTCCCAAAAGTTGAATGGTTGAAAGTGGGAAGATCAACAGAATACACTGGATGATTATGCAGATCAAATTTTGAAAGTGAAAACATCAACACGGAATAAATAATGATCTGGCATGAAGATGTGAGAAGATTAACAGTTGCCCTCTGTTTCAATTAGTACTGTTGTACCGGACACAGAAGAATTAGTTTTGGTAATTTAGATTAATAGGTATTTTTCCACATTTGGACAAGTGTAGAGCTAACGCTAATTAGGCGCCGGATCCCAAACTTAAATTTATAACATGCAATTTGATATCATGAGCAGAATCCGGGTGTGGTCCTAATCACTCTTAAGACAGGGACTTAAGCCCTATTGTCTCCAAGAAAGGGAGCCATATCTTTGTTTCCCCTATTCGGTGAAATGTTGCCTGTGCCAGATTTCTGCCCTTCTTTTTCACTCATCAATATATTTTACATTTATTTGGAGTCAATAATTTGGAGTCAATAATTTGCTTCATATAAAAACTCTAATTTCAATACAGGTAGTTTAAACTAGTACATTTCAATGAAACGATTTATTAATCTTATTAGTTTTGACCTGGTCATTTTAGTTTAATTCAATTTAAGAGTGTCGATCGGTCCTAATAGAGAATAGAGATATATGATCTTATTTTCATGCATGACATTCTTACTTTCAAACTGATTTTTTACATATTAAATATGATCATAAAGTTTATTCAGGTTAATCTTCTCACTTTCTTTCATTCTTAATCATTATGTGTTATGTATTGATATTCTCACTTTCAAGCAAGCCTGGTGTTAAATTTTGACACCATTGAATTTAAATGAGTTCAAATAAGCGGAGAAAACATGTGCTGAGAGGAAGGATATGCTGGCAGTGGCAGGATATCATGGAAATTTTGGTGCAACTTGCATGCGAATACGGATTGTTTTTCCTCTTTCTTTGAACGGTGAGGTTATTTAAAGATCGTGTGATATTACTCCATTTGGGAAGATTTATTAATCTACAACTAATCCGTTGTGTTCGTAATATTAAAAATGGGAGTAGATCATACGGAAAGCAGCTGTACAAATAGGTGTCATTCACGCTTAAAGCATATAATTAGTTAGTAGTTTGCATAATTTAAAATTATATTAAAGGTTTGGCTTGCTAATTGATGTCGACACTTAAACGTGGATGTCTAGATTTCGGATTTCCTCCCGATCCGAGGAAGATACCTCTAATACATATATCCCGGTAGATTGAAGATGAAATCCGAACGTATTAACCTACTCTCTCTCGTTAGTGATCACCGTATAATTATTTCTTGTCGAACTGAACAAAAAGTAAACTAAATTGAAAGGAAAAATAATATATTAAAAAATAAAATCAGTGTAACTAAATTAACCAGAATTTCTTAAAATTGTTTAAATCTCTTCTTAGCTTGTTACTTTATTTTGAAGAAGATAAAGCACACATTATGACAAAGATAAGATAACTACCACCAAGTAACAAAGTAAATAAATAAATGAGGCAAGGGCCAAGATAAGACCGGAATTCGGCCACTAACTCTTGAGGAAGTGTTATAAATGGCCGGAATACGGTAATTTTATTAGTGCACATATATACATATATATATATATATATAAATATAAATTGGGATGGATATTATTAACTACAAAGACGTCCACTTAAATTTAATAATAGATGGCGGTGCTACAAGTTCATAGACAGAAAGGGATAGTATCAATTATGCACGCTGCACGCAGTTTATTCACACTTTTGAATTCCGCACGCATGAACCGCTTCAAGAATTTGACTACAACCTTAGCAAGAGTTCGAAAAATTCCATTCAACGGTAAAATAAATATCTAAACCCATTCAAGATGTGTGTACAACCCATGCCAAAATGTGTGTACAATTCGTGCTATTTTCCAAAATGTGTTGCAAAATGTTATTTGCAACATCGTATTTTATTGTATTAGTACTCGTATTTTAAGTATAAAAATTAATATAATGTTAAGATATTAACTTTTATTGATTTAAAAAATCATTAATGATGATTCTGTCGAAAATTTTAAAATCTTGTTAAGTACTCCTTCCGTCCCAACAAAATATTCTTACTCCCTCCCTCCCTTCGTTATTTTCAAGGTGTTCACTACACATGTTTGACTGCTAATATTTTTAACTATTTATATTATCAAGATATAAAAATTTGATATTAATAAACTGCATGTTATGACGATTCCAACAATATTAGATGCGATACTATTTTTATTTATTTATGCATTCAAATATTCAGTCAAAATTTTTTAGTATAGTTGACTGAAAAAGTCTCCTGTGCAGAAACAGCAGGTACAGAGGGAGTAGTTGATTTCGGCTCGGATTTTAAGAAAAATATATTTTATATCTTATAAGTGGAGTTTTAAGGGGTATACATGGAATATCACTTATTGTCATGGTTGTTTGTAAGAATTCATTAAGTGTATATTTGTCTTTTTGTAGTTGTTTTTTGGCCAAAAGAGAAAAGAATCAAAGTAAGAAGTTTTGGTTGGGACGGACCAAAAAGGAAAGTAACAAGTTTTGGTTGGGACAGAGGGAGTATATATTAATGTATATATATTTTTATTTTCCCGATTGCTATTTGCAGGATCGTTTTTCTCATATACAAATTCTCATTTGAGACATGTCTCTACAGAGACCAAGTACTCAGGGACCATTATCGGTTGAAGTTTTCGTTGGTGTGTTTCAACCCCACCGCCGTTGTTAAATTGTAGGTTGCTGGTGTCGTCAGAGCTCAACCATCTCACATGGACTGACTCGAGATTGAGCTTCGGTATGAATTTGTACGAAATAACAGTAATGTACCCATGATTAGGAATGATCAAGAAAATTGACTAAAAGATCAAGCAAAATGAATGAAAGATCAAATTAACTGAAAGATCAAGATAAAACGGGAATGCTCAAGGGAACTGGCCGAAAGATCAATCAAACTGACTAAAACATCAAGCAAAAACAGCAAATGATCATTCTCTTGGTCCTTGGTCTCTACAAGGACATGTCTCACCCGAAACTCTCTATACCATAATACCTTAAGTGTACTCTTGCATTTTGAGTTATCTTTTTTACCTTTACAATAAAATAAGTATTTTGGTTAAAAATCGGTCCAGCATGAGAAAAATGATTTTTCATGTACCAAACACTTTTATTTTAGGTGACATATAAAGCAAAATACGATGCAAAGTACAAAGCTAAACAATATTTTAGATAATTAGTCATTCTTTTCGGACTTATCTATAGGCACTAAGTTAACTAATTTTCATATAGATATGATTTAAAATTGCTCAAGTAGACACAGTTTTACTTTATATGCTGGATATGCATGACTTTATTCATTTGAAAAAAATTGATAAATTAAAAAAGAAAAAGGCAAAAAGGAAGAATTAATGACAAGTATAATTAAGTGGCTAGTGTAATCAAAGCATGGTCAATCACTATCAAGGAGATGCATGTAGTACTGGAATAATGGATACACAGATGAATATGGCTCCCTTCTGGAAGACAAGGTGGCTAATTGCTTGCTAATTAGTTTCTAGATTAAAATTTGGAGTTAGCAAATTGCGTGTCCAGTTTGGGATCCGTAAAAAACTATTTCTATCCATATGTTACTCTACACACATTATTCTCATCTCATAAAAAAGGAAAAAAGTTCCTTTATCGACACATTCAAGTTGAAACATATAAAGCAGCCACCTTCAAATAGCAGATTAGTATACCAAGTAGTGACTCATGTATGAAAATGACTTAGGAATTTGTGTGAATGATTATAATCTGACGTTTACTTGAAATTAAGTATTAATTTTACATATTTTTAATTATTAAGTGAAATTTATGGGTTAATTTTAATATACAAAGTTTTGGGTGAGACCGTCCTACCATAAGCTTATGGTATGACGAATGATAGTTCATGTGTTTAATAGATTTGTTCATGTTTCACAGTTTTGTTTGCTATAATCTGGGTTCATGTGTTTGACAGATTTGTTCTTGTGTTTCACAATTTTGTTTGTTATAATCTGTAATAATGTGTAAATGAACTAACAAAGATGTGAAACACATGAACAAAATCTATTAAACACATGAACTATCATTCGTCCTACCATAAGCTTATGGTAGGACGGTCTCACCCAAGACCTTCTCATTTTAATATCCTTATTTTATATTTCACTTGACACATGTTAATTTTTTATATTTGATCATATCATTATATAGAATATGACACATGTTAATATTAAAGTGATTAAGTACCTTTTTTAATTTTGAAAACTACTGGGTAATGTAGTATATGTGTATTTCAGGTAGGAATTGAATCATAATCCTTTAGTGTACACCTCTATTTTTTTCCTAATTCAACTCACCTTAGGACAGGGGGAGGGAATATATATGGGCTTCCCTATACCTGACCAATAATTAAGAAAAAGGGAGCACAATAGCTCAGTTTGTTATAGAGAGAAGAGAATCAATCTTGTAAAGCAAATGCAAATGCTTCTAAAAGAGTGTGATTTAGGGAACCTACCACAAAACAAATATGTGACTTGGTCCGTAATCCGCTGGTCGATTACTCAAAGGCAACTTAGCGAATCGTAAATAAGAAACACAATTTAGCTTCTGAGTTTGACTAGCTGGAGTATGGTAGTCCTAATAACTAGACTAATGATGTACTATTAAGTATCTAGAAAGTAATATGAAAGGAATGAATAATGAAAGAAGCTTGTAAAAAGCACTATTGACATTTGGGGGATCGCCCAAATGTGTATTTGATGTGGTGCTGCTTAGAGATGGCAGTTATCCTCATTGATAGTTTGATGAATCCTGATGGTTTGAAGGTCCGTACTATCCCATTGATTGCAAATTTGAGCGATTGAGAAGCTTCATTTTCCATTATTTGTCCCCTTATCTGATCTTGAGGAAGCAAAGAAGCAAGTTGGTGTGCAATTTGATTTTGCTCCCTATAGGCATGAGCAAAAGTGACATGCTTGTTTTCAGTAAGTTTACGTACCTGCTAGGTTAGTCTTTCCACATTCCAGGGAGGTTTCCTTGTACCATTAATAATCTGGATCCCCTGAAGTGAATCTAATTCCACAATTAAGGGAAACAGTTTAAAGTACAACAAACTTCAATGCCTGATAGACATGCCAAGATTTCTGCTATTAGTGTATCATTTATAGTACTTTGTATCAAACTTTTCCATTTCCATGAAAATTATCACGACTTAAACCGCTAGAAATACATTTATTCCTAAGTTAAAGGAAGCTTTTTATATGACACATTTTAAGTTTTGATAAAATGAAAGTAAGAACCAACTGCCAACATTAAAAAAATACTCGAGTAGTCAGTATTACATTTAATAAAATATAATAAATATCAAATAACATGCACAAATTGAATTTTCACACAACAAAATAGGTAAACAATCCTTACACTTTATGTTACCCTGCATAAGGGTGTGCACAAGAATAGCAGGAAATAAGCATCTTGAGATGGAATCAACTAAGCTAATATGCCTCCAGTGTGATTGTGTGGATCTTTAATCATAGATACAACAATTTGGCAATCAGATTCTATGAGAAAAGTAAGCAACTGTAGTGAATGTGCAGTGGAAAATACCAAATTTAACAGCTAGGAGCTCTGCCTCTAGAGGAAAAGAGGCCTTGGCAGTAAAGACTCTAGCAAAAATGAGATTTCCACTAGCATCTCTAAAAATGACCCCTATTCATGCCAGTTATAAATTTTTATCCCAAGCTGCATCAACATTGATTTTAACTCCACTAGTTGGTTTAACCCATGCGATTTTTAAAAAGTTTGGTTTGGAGGTTTCAGCCATTTTGGTAATACTCCACAGTTTACAATATCAATATCATGAGCCTTACTAATATAAAAAAGCCTAACTGAAAATGCATCAAATATCATATCTTTGACATCTTTGATAATTTTATGAACTGATGGGAGAGTATCATCAAATAATTACTATTTCTTGCCTTCCAAAGACTCCAACATACATATGATGGGACTAGGTTAACCAAAGTTGTATGGAAAGGAGTAAGGCCATTAAAAAACCAGTAGCTAGCAAGTCTACTCCATAGGGATTCAAAAGATGGGTCTCCAATACACAGATTGGAATGTAGTGATGACCAGACTTGTGTAGCTATATGACATGAGTTAAAAAAAATGATCAACACTATCAGAGTTTGCACAGAAAGGACATTTTGATGCAAATTTAAAGCCATAAAAAACAAGCACATCATCAAAGGGAAGCATGCAATTAAATAGTCTCCACATGAAAACTGCAATTTTTTGGGGGGTTCTAGCAGATCAGATTTTTTCCAACGAAAGAATTTTACCTCTTTTAGGTCTCAATGCCTGGTAGGCCGATTTAAATGTGAAACTTCCTTTGATATCCAACATCTATACAAGCTTATCCTCTCTATGTGGAGAGAGTTTGCCACAAAAAAAAAGAGTATCAGGTTCAAGAAGGAGAGCAGCTGAGGCATGTAGAGTTCTCTATTGATGATGAAAGATTCAACTGTACAACCTTTTCTCTATGGGTATATTGGTTGGATCAGGGTTCACTTTATTTGAATGAACACCCTTTTCAGGCCAGATGGATTCCCAGAAACTACATGATCCTTTAGCAATTATAATCCTTGTGTGCATTGCAGCAAAGTGGTCCACTTTGCATATTCTTTTCTAGGTTTGTGAGGATTTGGAGGAGTAAGGGAGTGAAGCTAAGAAAAGTGTCCATGGAGCCTGAGCATTCTGATATTTCCACCATAACTTTACAGAGATTATGAAAGGGAACAAAAATCCATCGACACGCCTTAGTGGCTCTGTCGTTGGTGGCGTTGGGTAAGATCATCGGCAATTCACAACCCATTTCGGTGGCTGTCGCCCAATTTCAGGTTTACCATTTCAAGGTCCATATTTTAATGTATGCCCGGTTTGGTAGAAAGTGCATGCTTTAATGTATACTTTCCATGAAGAAGTTATGTTTGGAGAAAGAATGATTCGATGATTTCTGCTCGATATGTAGATCATGTTTAAAAATGTTAATTCTGATTGAGTGTAGAACTTGAGTCAGGAGATTCTTTTATGCAATGATCATAGTTTTGTCTATGCAGTTTCTGATATGATTTATGATTAGTATCTTATAAAATTGTTAAGCTGTTACAGTATTGTCATGATGTTTATATCTGATTGAATGCTTTCAAGTATTTAAAATTTTTATTAGAATTTGAAATATTGAAAAGCTGTAAATAGGATTACTAGACTACCTGATTGTGTGCTAATGCATATTGAGTCAATTTTGTGGTCATTTCTATACAATAAGAATGGTTTATCTTTTTTATTTTTGTTATTGTTAGTACTAAAATGGACAAGAGTTGGATTAATGCATCAAGAGTTACTGATGTCTATATGAATGGATGCAAGGAATTTATCGAGTTTTGTAGTAATGTAGAGGCTCAAGAAACCATACTTTGTCCGTGTGTGAAGTGTTGTAATGATAAAAGGTATTCTAGTGAAAAGGTCATATATCACATATTATTCAATGGCTTTTGCTTGGGTTATAATACTTGGACTTTTCACGGAGATTATGAGTCGTCACACATTATGATTCTTCTTACATAAGAAAATTAGTGAGTGGATAGTGTAATATTTCAGTGGTATTTCTAGTCGAGGTGCCTCTATTGTTTCAAATGATGCTCCTAATCAGACCGTTACAATCATGGATATGAAGTCGGTGAGTTAGTGAGGGTCATACTTCTAAGAGTGAAGATGACCCGAGGTATAAGAGACTTTTTGAAGGTGTGATAAAGAACTTTATCCAGGTTGCAAGTACTCGCATTTATTCTTTAACTCGTACTTGTTTCACATCAAGAACATTGGGGAAATTTCCAACAAGAGCTTGACCATGCTCTTAGAATTTATCAAGGGTGTATTTCCATTTTTAACCTTATTGCCAACATCTGCTTATGAGCTTAACCATACAGTTTTTCATTGCCGAAAATTTTCATTTCCCTTTGAATGAAAATGTGGACGGAGTATAACTTCCTATGTTGGACTTAAAGTATAGAGTCCACATATGTCGACTGAGGAAAAAGCTAAAGGACAGTTTGGACTATGATGGAATTCATGGCAAAGAGTTAGATATGCAAGTTCAAATACAAGAATGGAGTATTAATCAGCTTGATGAAGAACTTGATGAAGCAGAGCCTCAAGTTGGTTTTGCTAATCATCAATGGCTAAGATTTAGAGCACAATGAATCAGAAAAGGTGAAGGTATTACATGCATATTGAAACTATTCATAGTGTTAAATAGTCCATTTAAGTTTAATATTCCATGTTTATTGATCTTGTATTCTTGTTAACTCAACTACTTGATCTATGATTGTCCCTTGTGTAGGAGTTTTCAAAAAAGGGAAGAAAGCAATTGCAAAAAAATAAAATCCATAAACATGTGAGTGGATAAAAAAGTTTTGCTCAATTGAAGGATGAATATGTAAGCCCTATGTTGACATTTTCCTTCTCTTATTAATAATAAGGAAATTTAAATATTACTTTGATTAGGAAATTCAACACAAGGAACCACTGGGGTCTGTAAAGTTTTTTGATTTAACGCATAAAAAGAAAGACGACTCCTATGTAAAAGATGTGTCAAGAGCATTCATGGTGAGTAGCCCTAAGCTCATGCTTTAATATTAATATCTTATAGGGTAATTGTATTAATATGTGTATGGTAATTGTCTAAGTTGGTTGGTTTTGAAAAAGTTAATTTGTTGTGCTCAGTCAATTGTATGTGTGAATGTTATACTGTCACTTCTTTTAATTTCATGGCCCATAAGCCCCTTTAATATATTGGTCTTGATTCCGAGCTTGGGAACAAAGTGTAATTTTTTATTCATTATGGAGTTTTTATGATCTTGATGCTAATTTGAAATGACTATTTTTCATGGCAAACAAATTATTTTTTGGAGATCGTTATTTTTAACCGAGACTTGTTTGAATTCATGCTCCCATTGTCCTGCTTTCTTCTCAATGTGTATCTTCACTATGGGTCATCTCCCTGGTTTTTTTTATTACATGCTGGTAATGATGATCTTGATTGGTCTTTAGAGTCATGCGATGATGCTACTACTTTATTAGTTTTGTTTATGAAATGACTCTGTGTCATCTCTTTGATTGTTATTTTTATTTTTGTTGCTTTTTGTGGGTAGGAAATGATTTTAAGTCATCTGAATGGGTGGGTTTATTTCCAAGAAATCAATTCTTATTCTGAGTCATTTTTCACTTTGTTGCTCTTATTGTACCTGAAGGATTACTTAGAGATTGAGAAGGTTAAAACTGCAGGGACTGGTGATGTTCAACGGATTTGGAGACTACTGTTTGGCTTTATCTTATGGGTGATTACAGGCCAGGGAAAGCCCGTGGTCATGGTGTTGGAGTGAAAATATCCAGTTGTCAAGCTTCCATACAAAATTTAAGAAGATTAGGGATGAAGAGTTAAAATCAAGGAGTGGTGGTGCATCTGAATTTAGACAACTTCGAATGCATTTTTCACTCCATCAACAACAAATTGAACAACAACAATAAGTGATGATCAATTTCAGGGTGAAGACGAATGACATCATCAACACTTTAAAAGGCAAAATATGTCTATATCGTACAGTTATTGGACCACTTGTCGGGGGGCCAATGCATACTTGGGGAAGTGGAATGTCGAATCCAACGTGTTCAACAAATACATGTATGTGTTCAACAATGCTAGTGTGCTATGATATTGATGCGGGGATAATCCGCACTAGTATATGGATGCCTCGGGATCTGGTAATATCCGAGGGCTTAGAAATATAAATCGATAGACCGCTCGCTGAGATACTTAGTTGTCCGACCCTGCTGGCTTCAGATGGGGATTGATTAAGGATCTGTTCTCCGATACCTGCAAAACAGACCCCCCGGCGCTACCCAGGGGTGGTAGCTCCGGTATAATGATGAGATTTCGTGCTTTGAAATTTAAAACTCTGTATTCAAGAGTCGGAAAAACTTACCTGGAATGGTTGATTGTGGCCTCTATTTATAGGCGTCCTGGAACGCCTTCTTCGTCTCCTTTTCCTTGCTGACTCATCATTCTTTTTCCTCCTCCCCAAGTATGTCTCACGTGAGACTGTACCTCCCATATCTTTCTTAAGATTCTCTCACGTGTCCATGCATTTTCCTGGCAATTTCCTTAAGCAGCTGAGTCACCACCTTTCCTAATTGGGGTGACGCGTTCTGTATCATCACAAGCCCCTAAGTCGAGTGTTTGTTCTGGAAGAGCGATGCTTGACTTGACCTGATCCGACCCTTCTTCTCTTTTATCCGAGCTTCCTTTGCCAATGCTTTGAGGGCTTTGCCGCTTCGTCATCCCGGGGAGACATCATTTTAATAGGTGGGCCTTGATTTGCGCGCTTTTTGCCTGACGGCTGCACAATGTCCAATTTTTTCTTTCTTTTGAGTGACTTAATCATTTTGTTTTCTACCTAGGTACGGCTTGTCCTTGCCCCTTTATCTTCCACCGCCTTGCTCCTTTTATTCATACTACAAATTTCTTCTCCCCTTTTCTCCATTCCACTCGCACGGCTGACTACCTTTCCTGCAATTCTTCTTCCCTTTCTGAGGATTCTTGTCCGCTTACCCCGAATCGTTCTCGCTTGACCTCGCCTGCTCCTGAGAAGTCTTCCTTATGAGTTCATCGGATAGTCCTCTTCTGACGAGGGCATCCATCCGATGGTTTGAATGCCTTATAATCTTAAATCTTCAAATTCTTCCTTATGAGTTTATCGGATGGTCCTCTTCTGACGAGGGCATCAATCAGATGGTTTGAAATCTTTAAATTTTTCCTTATGAGTTCATCGGATGGTCCTCTTCTGACGAGGGCATTTATCTGATGGTTTGAATGCCTTTAAATCTTAACCCTTTAAATTCTTACTTATGAGTTCATCGGATGGTCCTCTTCTGACGAGGGCATCCATCCGATGGTTTGAATGCCTTAAAATCTTAACCTTTTAAATTCTTCCTTATGATTTTATCGAATGGTCCTCTTCTAACGAGGGCATCCAACTGATGGTTTGAAATCTATAAATTTTTCCTTATGAGTTCATCGGATGGTCCTCTTCTGACGAGGGCATCCATCCGATGGTTTGAATGCCTTTAAATCTTAAACCTTGGAATAGTTAAAATTGAAATCCTTCATAAAACCTCCTTCTTTTTGCGGGGCACCATCGTGGGAGTGACCCCGAGGTCCCGACTTCCTATTACAAATATTATCCAATACTTGTACTTTCCTTTCCTTGGGCGTATCCACACCTTTTTTTCCAGCAAGGCATTATCCAATACCTTGCATCTCTTTTGGCGTATCCACGCCATCTACTAGCAGTCGTATCCACGCTGTTAGCTTAAGTGTATCCACACTGAATTCCTTTTCCCCAAATAAAATTTCTTAATTTTGAAGGAGGGGTGTTTACCTGTTTTAACTTTCCTCCATCGTCTCCTCGCCCCCTTTATCTGACGTCTCCTTTTCTGGGCTTTCCTCCTCCTTATCCGAGACGTTAGCACCTTTCTCGTTTCCTGGCATATCTGAATATCTTCCTTCTTTTGACTTACCCTTCTCTAAGGGTGAACCTTTGACATTTGATTTTCCTTTGTATGCCGACCTCTGGTGGACTGCCTCGACAGCCTTCCTTGCATCCATTATGGCCGTTAGCATGCAGTTTTTCGCTATCCTTTGGCTACCCCGCACAGAAGCGATCCCTTGCTCTATTGGGAATTTCATCGTTAACAATTAGAGGCAGCTCACCACCCAAGCCTGCGTCAGCCAAGGCCTCCACAGATGACGTTGTATGGCGAGAAAGCATCCATCACCGTAAAATTGCACATTGCCAAGGTCCGACAGCTTCTGTCTCTGTCATCCACCATGGTCACTTTTAGGGTGATTATGCCAAGAGGCATTTCAGCTTTCCCAGTAAACCCTGACAGTGGTGATATCGGTGGTCATAGGTTTTGCCTTCCTATCTCCAATTGGTCAAAGCAGGTGGCAAACATAATCTCCACACTGCTACCATCATCTATAAAGACCCTTTTGATAGCGAAGCCCTCTATTTCCGCCGTGACCACCATGGGATCCGAGTGTGAGGCCTGAGTAGGCACTGCATCCTTTTCAAAAAAGATGATGGTCTCGTCAGGTCAGAATCGCTTGCATGGCTCTTCTCATGGCGGCACATACCTAGTCTGTGTCTTTAATGCCGTTAACGATTGGCAGCTATCTCCCACCATCCCACTAATCACGTTTATCATTTGGTTTGGGATGGGTTCCGGATCTTAAGCTACGACCACTATCTGATTTGGAGCCTGACCTCCATTGTTTCCATAAGCCTGCTCTCCCCCCTGTGTCCGACCCTGTTTCGGATATTGATTGACACCGTACTGGTTTGCTCCTCTCCATTTCTTTTTTTCCGAACTGCTGCCCTTCTTTCCCGGCTTCTGGAGCAATGCAATCCCTCAGTTGCCCTCTTTCTATAAGTCTCTCTATCTCGTTCCTCAGAGTGCGGCAACCGTTTGTGGTATACCCGTGAGATTTGTGATAAGCACACAATTTCTCCAAATTTTCCTTTGATGGGATCCCTAGGATCGGAGGGGGATCACCGAACAGATTCCTGTACACCGTTAATATTTCCGAGTGTGGTTTGATCAGTGGGGTATAAACCTCTATCCTTGATTTCCCATTTGCCATAGCTCATGAATCCATCTTTCCTGTTTCTGGCACTTTCTTCTTGCGCCTTTTCCAGAGAGAAGGCTATCATTGGCTTCCTTCCTCTTCCGGGTTGCGTCATTGACAGCACAATACAGTTGCATGGCGATCTAAAGTGAGTGGAAAGTGCTAGGTATGTTTTTCATTAGCTTTCGGAACAAGGTCTCATCCTTTAGGCCATTGATGAATCTACTGATAACAGCCTTCTTTTGTTGCTGCCTGTCCAACACCTGCATGCTGTCGTCCATGTACCTCTTGTAGTACTCCATTGGTTCCCCCGATGCCTTCTGCTTGGTTGCCAGCAACTCGGCTAGCAGCTTTCCTGACTTCTTCAATTGGGAATATCTATACAAATTAGCTCGGCTGAAAACGTAAAAGCTTCTCAAACTTTTCCTCGGGAGGGAATCACACCATATCAAGCTGTTGCCTAGGAGGTAGCACCCCAGCAACTTGCACTACAACTTGTGCGGGATGTCCCTGGAAATCATTAAGTTCTGGTAGGTTCCTACAAACTCCTCCGGGTCCGTTTCCCCATTATATGTAGGAATTCCCTGGCGGCCTTAACACTTGAGGCCATGGTTCAGCCAGGATTTCTGGGATCCAGGGAGAGGCTGGCCTCGCTCCATTCCTCCCGATCAGCTTGTCCAAGCGTGCTTCCAAAGAATTTGGATCCGAGTGATAGTCATCTTCTCTTCTGGGATATTTCTCCTCATAAGTTCTCTCTGGATACCCTCATTGGGGCTCTCCACAGTAGGCCCATACTCCAACCGAGGTCATCGGATAACTTTGACCATGTACTCTCATTGTCCGATATCCCCCCGAGATTTCCGTATCGTAAAACCCTGCATGTAACTGCTCGTTGGGTAACCTCATCGGAGTAGAGACAAAATTCCTGGTGTCGCAAATAATACGGCTGGCACCGCCGAACCTGGTGGGAATGGCCAACCTCCTTGTCTCACATTTCCATGCACATGGTTTGGCTGGAGGTTTCCCACGTTCGCACCGGTCCTTAGAGGTGGAAAAGTTGGAGGTACCGTGCTGGAACTGACCTGCATCCTTCCCTCGGGCTGCCTTAGCCCGTCTAAAGCATCTAAGTCAATCATTGGTCTCGCCAGTGGAGCAAGTCCTCTTTCTTGCTCTCTCCGGTGTTGTATCATTCACTGATGATATAGCTCTTTGTGCGCCATCATGAAATCCAGCACCGATAGATCCTCACCCCTCAACCTTGAGTTATTTTGAGCTGTGCCAGATGGCCTTAGATTGTTCTGAACTGTACTTCCCGACCTTTGATCGTCTTGAGCAATCCCTGATGGTCCTGCCTCGGGTAACACCCCCAGGCCCAACTCCAAAGGGTTGTCCTCGGCTTCATCCTCTTCTCCTTCAGTGATAGGCTCCCCTTCGCGTTGTCCCTCTGGTGTGTTTCTTAGCCCTTGTCCTTCGGCTTGTAGCTTCGACAGCGTGAGATCATCTTCGTTTTGTATCACCTCGTTTGTATTTGCCGCTGTTGACGCGGGGGTAGTGGTGGATTTGCGAGGCCGACCAGGTCGGCGCTTTGCGATCTCCGACATGACGGTCGAAAGAAGAACCCTTCAAGTCGGGTCCCACTGAGCGTGCCAACTGATGCAGGGATAATTCGCACTAGTGTATGGGATGCTTCGTGATCTGGTAATATCCGAGGGCTTAGAAGTATAAGTCAATAGACCGCTCGCTGAGATAATTAGCCGTCCGACCCTGCTGGCTTCGAATGGGGATTAACTAAGGATCTGTTCTCCGATACCTGCAAAACAGATCCTCCGGCGCTACCCCGGGTGTGGTAGCTCCGGTGTAATCAGTGGCGGAACCATGATTAAAATTGAAGTAGGGCATGGCGGCAGCCGATGGCGAATTTTCTGGGTAATAGATGAGGGTTGGGCAAATTTTCTGGGCGATAGATAAGAATCGGGAGATTTTTCTGGGTTGAGACACGGTGAGATCTCCTTATTTTTTTGGGTTTGTAAAAAAAACCAAAACAACGTCATCTTTATGTCAAAAAATTCTAATTTTATATAGGGCCCATGCCCTAGGAGGCCTGGGCGTAGTTCCGCCCTGGGTGTAATGTTGAGATTTCGTGCTTTGAAATATAAAATTCTGTATTCTAGAGTTAGAAAAACTTACCTGGAATGGTTGATTGTGGCATCTATTTATAGACGTCTTTGGAACGCATTCCTCGTCCCCTTTTCCTTGCTGACTCATCATTCTTTTTCCTCCTCCCCAAGTATGTCTCACGTGAGACTGTACCTCCCATATCTTTCTTAATATTCTTAAGGGATTGATTTACAATTATTGGGGTTTTTACTATTTTGTTACACTTACAGTGTACAAGTTAATAGATACAATTTTAAATGTAAGTTTTACTTGATACATTTTCTGGTGAAATTAAATTTTTTTGTTACATTGTCATTTGTAAAGAATCTTTGTTCCACCCCTCACCCCCCGACACTTTGGATGCTATAAGAGCAAGTCCAACAACTACTCCAAAACAAATCTCTAAAATCGAAATTGAAAACACATAATCTCCGTAATTGTTTTGTTCAACTCCAACAGATTCTCTATTTTGCATAATCTAGCATATTAATATTCACCTATTTGTGCATATACAAATGAAATTTTATTAAATAAGATCTTAATATTTTAAATTAATTTTATGTTTATTTTTTATGAACTTATCAAATTATATCCAACAAATATTTTTAATTTCACAATTGTTCATCATACGAATAATATCAATTTACAAATTCTTGATAGAAACAATACTATCATAAGTTTATGATAAGACGATTGATTTCTTATATGTTTATTGGATAGTTTGTGTGTTAGTTCACTAAATTAAAAAAACCAGTACATAAAGGAAAGTACAACAAAATAGAAACAATAACACAAACACTAGGGTTAACTATATATACATGTTTAGAACATTTAGTAATTTTTTATGAAAATAATAATTGAAAGTATATAATGAAAGACTAATTAAATAAACAAATAAACTAACTTTATAAAAAATTGAAGTACAAAGTAGTTCTATCACAAGGTTATAATAGCGCGGTGAATAAATTTTAATGGCTAATTTTTTTATGAAACGAACAAACTATTTTTGTAGAACCACTCAAGTACTATTAAAATTTTATTTTATTTTATTTTTTCATAATATATGAATTAATGAAGAATATGATTATCATTAATAAGAATTGTAAGTTTTGAGATAATTTCAATCTTTGAACCATATAGAATAATTGTTGAACGTGCAACCAAACACTTTTAATCCAGGTCAAAATAATTAACATCGGTCTCTAACAATTTCCATAGATTATTATATGCTAAAATTTCCATAGATTATTATATGCTAAAATTTCATCTCAAATTTTAGTAGGCGCAATCTCATGATTGATAAGAATAAGCTCGATAGTCGATAAAAGCTGGATTATCTCTTCGTGTTCGGGAAGGGCCGTGATCCCCTATCCGCCGGAAAACCCATACCATCCCATCCCAAAAAACCGGGCGTAATATTTTTTGTAGCCGCCGAAAGTCCCACACAATTCCGCAACCGCCGTAATTAAACATTGCTTTTGCCTAATCGTGCCATATATAGATAGACTCGGCAAGGGCCCATAAAATCGCCGGATTCTTTGACCTTCATTATGAGATTGGATGATCGGATCTTAATTTGTATTAATTGAGTGAAAATAAGTGTGACTGAACACGCTCGGAAAAATCACCTTAATTAAATATAATTACAAGCGCACGTACACGTGCATGCACATAATTTGCACGTAATAAAAAGAATGTTTTTTAAATGTATAAATAAAAAATATTGTAGTAATTTATTAATATTAAATTTTTACACATTCATAATATAATTGTCTCGAAGAATCTGAAAAAAATAAATTAGGTTTTAATCGGAAATTCCCATGCAAAATACGTGCGTGTATTTTGTTTTTAATTTTTATGTGCATTTTGGAAAAATTACTTGTATACAACAGGATTTATTCCTTTTTTATTTTCCAATACGTACCCGTCGAAGAATTAACAATTATATGTATCACACGAAGTTATGGATGAATGTTAGAATTATATATTGTTTAGAGGGAAGGGAAATTTGTTTTGTTTTCCTCTTTTGCATCTAGATAAATATTCATGGTCGATAAGGATAAACAACCTAATCAGCAACCATCCCTAGCGAGAACATAAATTATTGATTTATTTTTTCGAGATTTCCATATATAGCCGCTCGAAATTTCCATGCCAGCGTACATTATTTGTTTTGCATTACCAGAATTATTCGACACAATCCCATAGACGCCGGAAATTCCATAACCTTCGTGAACCATTTTTCGAGAGTTTTGTTTGCACCGGAAATGATCCTCATTAACCCTATAATAGTATCATTCTTTTACTTTTACCCTTTTTGCTTGATCCTTTACCTTTTTACTTGATCTCTTAGTCAGTTACCTTGAGCATTCTTGTTTTGTCTTAATCTTTCAGTTCATTTGATCTTTCGTTCAATTTTCTTGATCTTTCAGTCAATTTCCTTGATCATTTATAATCCTTGGCACGTAACTGTTATTCCGTACAAATTTATACCGAATCTCTCAGTCCCGAGTCAGTCCATGTGAGCCGGTTGAACTCTAGCAACTTTACCAATGGTCCCTTATAGTATTTGGTCCCTTCTCAAATGAGAATTTGTATAAATAGATAGTTGTTTTATTAACAACATTTTATTGTACTTTCTTCACTACTATTTTATTTATTTAATTATCATAAATGAACAATTACCTTAAAATTAAATATATGAGAAATTAGTCATATTATAAAATTATGGTATAGGTTTCAATAATTTATATATACTTGACTTATCAAATTTTGTGAGCGGCTAAGATTTGGATCCGATAAGGGAGAGGAATTGATTATTAAAATACAATATTTCACTAATTATTAGTGCAACATTAGCTTAAAGAGGAGTTATTTACTTTGTGCACTTGATCAAGAATGCAGATACGTGCATGCACATTATAATTTAAACAAAAGGGAGATAATGGCCCTGTTTACCAGAGCTTATCTTTAGATCAGTTCAATTCATTTCAGTTCAGTTCAATTCAATTCAGTTCAGTTCAATTCAGTTCAGTTCAGTTCAGTTCAGTGAAAATGTAATTGATGAAATTCAGGTTAATTCAGTTATGCTGATTCCATTTTTCAATACATCATTTTTACTTTAGTTCAGTTCAGTTCAATTCAGTTCAGTCCAGTCCAGTTCAGTTCAGTTCAGTACGTGGTGGAAATAAGCTCTAGCAACAGGGCCAATAAAACATCAAAGGCTTAGGAATCTGAACCTCCTTAACTAGGAAGGCTCAGAACCTCTGAGATCATAAGGAAAGGTTTCACAGTTTTCCCGTGCGCTGATCGATTTAAAAGCCAATGCTTAAATTGAATTGTAATAAGAATTCTTTTTTCCAGTGAGAGAATGATCATCAGTATGTATAGTTAGCTAGTGAAAATACTAATATTGATGCTAATAATTTCGAAGTATAAAAACAAAGACTTTCAAAGCAAACTTTATTAGGTTTCCTACATATTCAAAAATATACAATGAGTTTAAAGCAAACTTAAAATCTAGTTTATTTGTCAAAATTTCATGTTTTTGACCAAGAATTTAAAATTTCTGCAAATATTTTTGCTATCATCACACTTTAACTTGCATAAACTTTGAAGAATTTTAAATAAATTTATAACATATACCGTGTTCACTCTTGGTCTAGAATTAATGCAGATAAAAATTCCAGTTTCACAAGGGTACAAAAATCACTCAAAAAAATTATGTTCTCTAAATGGATCTACGGTTAAAAAATATGTTTTTTTTCTCTCCATTGTAATTAATTAATTTGAAAGATCAGTGTTTTCAATCATTTGGTTTATCAAGCTAAGTATAACTAAAAACTAATTCAATGCAGCTAAGTTGAAATATTTAATGCAGCTAACAACTAATTCCTAAGCACCTAGTCTCTCTAATTTTAGTGTGTTAAGATCATTCTCATACGATTAATCTCTTTATTATTAACAAATCATGGTTTATAAAGAAGAATCGAGAGAAAGCTCAATACTTAGACGATAAGCATTATCTGTTCGTATACGTGATCCCTTAGCCGCCGGAAAACCCATACCATCCCAAAAAACCGGCGTAATATCATAGCCCACAGCCTCCGGGGATAATAGAATAATGAACCACTTCATGATTCATTTCATTTGGAAAGGTAATTACAAAATAGAATAATAATGTTAGCCTTCAAACATATATATATAGTCTCCTTCACCCAGTTATATATTTTCACTCATTTATAATTATATACCCAAAATCCTAGTCATCTAACTTATACGAAAAAGTAATTAATGTGCTCTAAATATAATTAACCTAGTTTACAAGCGCACGAACTATACATGCACATTTAATTGCACGATTTTGCACTGGAATTTAATTTTGTTTAGGATCTTGACCATCCCATATATGCATATGATCCGGGGGAAATTTGCATCTAGACAATTCATGCATGATCGATAAGGATCATAATCAAACGTAATCAGCAACAATCCCAGAACATAAATTATTCATTTTTCCACATGAACTATCCATATATATATATATATATATATATATATATATATATAGCCGCTCGAAAATTTCCATGCCAGCGTACATTTATTTGTTTTGCATTACCAGAATTCGACACAATCCCATAGCCGCCGGAAATTCCATATCGTCCTTCGTGAGCCATTTTTCGTTGTTTCATTTGCACCGAAAGACACCTTGTTATTATAAATTAGTATCATTTTTTTATTTTACAGATCATGTTTTTGTTTGGTTAGTTTTTCTGTTATAGTATAAAATTTTCATTTAAATGTTATAAATATGTTTGCATAGTTACTTCAAGACTTCCTTCGTTTACTATTTTCAACTAATTGAGTTATAAAAACAAACAAAGCATAAAAATATACCATTCAAATATAGGAGAAATTATTTATCAAGAATGCAATTTGCACGTCAATTAATTTAAAGAAGGAGAAGATAATTATATATTCACCCAACTTGAAATTGAACAAGGCATAGGAACACCTGAAATGCAAACAACAGATCATTAATCAGAACTCTGAAGTGAAGCGAATTCCACCTCAGAGTAATCCATTACCTTGAGCTCTGAGAAGCTCTGGAAGCGGAAGTATATATATCTCTGTCATTCTTGATGATTTTGCAGAACAAGGCACCTGCAACATTAATGATGAACACATCAGAAAAGATTCAAAATTAAGATTACCACAGCAAAACAACTTAGAAAAGAAACAACAATATAATTATCCAGTTTTCAACAAGAAACATGAATTTAAACACAGAATGTAATCTCACGGCATAAAATGAGGTAGAAAATTAGTTGATGTTAAATGTTGATATTTACTACAAGTTTTTCAGCTTCTAAATACGAAAGCCCATGGGGTTGTGCGATCCTTGTGCACGCACAGGCCCTCAAATTTAATTAGGTCAATCTAAATTTAATGCTCTCAAAATTCTCTCTTCCCTTATTCTTTCAATAGGCTTCATGCCTAGTTTTTAAAATCTTTATCCTAATCGGTGTGAGTTACTACGGTTTGAATTCATCAGGCAAAATCTGGGGTCATTTAAATCAAAAAACAAAAATCTCTCAGATTGCATAATGCACGATTTACTCCTAAATCAAGTTTTAAAATCATCAAAAAATCAACCCAAGGTGCTTGATTGATGGATCAACATTTAAACATAATCACCCTTCTACCTATATATGCTTCCAAAATCCTCATCCTCTTGATAATAACAATCTCAGAAAACAAAAGCACTTATCTTTTCCTCTAAGTCCATGCCTTGTTATCCTTTTAGCAACCATGAGCAAAGAACTTATCGCGCAATATGAGAAGTTCATCTTGACAAAGAGAAGAAGGCATTATGCCTCGTTGCTCATGGTTCATTTCAATGTGCGGAAGATGCCCCTTAATTTTTTCCTTGCTGCCAAGATCATTAGCCCGAGGAAGAAACATGTAGATTTATCGACACCATGAAGCGTGTGGTCTACGGATCGTTTTATCAGAGATAAGGTTGAGGGGAATGAAATGGGTGACAACTTAGCCATGTTTGAGTTCAACGATTTGGGGGACAGAATAAGAGTGGTGGAGACCTCCCTTAGTCGTTCGAGAACTGCTTGGTGGTGTTTGTAGAGACGGATGGTGGGGAGTCTATCCACCATCTTATCTTCAATGAAGCTCCCTTTTGGATTCAGATATGCCCCCAGTATTAATGGTTGAAAACATGTCGGGTATGATCAGGGACCACTTGGAAACTTTTATCAAGATGTATCAGAACAAGTATGTTTCCTGTATGGGCCAACCCTCAAATTAGAGTCATGCTGGAGGTTTACAGGCCTTTGGAGAGGATGGTAATCGTGGAAGATCATGAGACGGACTACCAAGTTTATTTCCAATATGAAAGGCTTTCTGCATTCTGCCAACTTTGTGGCTGTCTCGACCACTTGAAGAACAATTGCCAGCTGAAGAGTACTCCAGACTCCAGTGAGGAACTCTCTCATGCCTATGGGCTATGGGAATTGCATATGATTAAAAAATGATCAACTTTTTCCACGGCCGGGTCAAGGAAAACTCCACCAACGGCGGCTTTGAAAAGCTTGGGTTGCGCCTGCTCCGATGGATACAGATGATTCAGCTTCGGCGAGCATGAATCCCCCATCGGCAAATTGCCAAAATATGCCCTCATTAATTCCCCATCATCAATGCATGGGTAACGACTACCGACCATTTTTTTGGCGAAAGTAATTCCCCAGTGGATTATTCCAAATATCCAAGGAAGTATTATAATAATGACATTAATTTCAATTCCCCATTGGTACTTTTAATGGTTCATCATAAATTCCTCAATCATCAGGAAGTAACTGCAGAACTACAAAAGATTTTATTCCTCTAAGAGTTAGGGGAATTGATCTTCATGTACTTTTTCTGTAAACAAAGATGGGCAATTAGTTATCATTAAGCATATCAAAGTCGCGAGCAACATCTCCAGAGCATAGAAACTACCTACTAATGGCTTGGATAAGGTTGATGTGTTTCTAACTGATTACGAGGCGGCCAAGGTGTGGGAAAAAGCCTTGGAATCTGAGCCACACCTACGGGGGCCATCTAGGGTGGCAGATCTTGATCCAAAATTGGTTTGAACTCTGACTGCACACGGATTTGAGTCCTCTGTGCATCTTCATAAAAAAAAACAAACCAATTAATCCACCACCTGGGTTCGAAGGTGTCGAGAATGTAGAAATCACCTCTAAATATGAAGAGGATCGAGCCAGGACTATGCCATTGAAGCTTCTCCAGCCTTCACATGATACGAACCAAGTTGAAGGGGTGAAACCTTTTGTCTGACGCCCGGGAAAGGAGCCAATGGAACCAAAAACGAAGAAACCGACAGCTATAGTGTATGCATATGCGTATATTTGAGTACAATCAATTAAAAAAATCAAAAATAAAACGTGCATGTGGTACAATGATATAGTTGGTACATCAATTAACTGAACAAGGAATTAAAAGACTTCGACATCATAAAATAGGTGTTCACAAATACTCCCTCTGGCCTCTTAAGTTTGGCCCCAACTTTTGTGGCACTTGGATTAAGAAAATCCAACATTTTATCAGATTGAGAACGTGACAAAAAAGATACTTGCTTTTACACAGATTTTGTCCCCCAAGCCCACTAGATTTATCTGCCAAATTAATATCTAACCTTTCCCTCTCAAATTCTGGAAAAAAAAGGGAACCAGCTGTGTAAAAGTGGGAAAAAACTGGGGACTTTTATTAATGAATTTTAAATAAACTTTTCAGTACAGTATGCCTCCATTTTTGGGGCTGCTTTTGCCCAAAATATCTAGAAGTCAACTCTTTAAACATTACAATATGTTCAGTTTCTCTCACACAAAAAAAAAACAGAGGCTCTCTCTACAAGCCTTCCTTAACAGCCAACACACCATGATCTTGTTTCTCTTCAATAATACTTGACTTCCTTGTGTCCCAATCAGCTGCTGCCCCAAAAGCACATCCTCATAGATGTTTTGCAGCGTCACAATCTGAGTGCCCTTGAGCGTAGGCAACTGAGCATATTCTTCATCCAAAATAAAAAGGATGGAAGATTGTGCACAGGCAAACGCGATGAAGCTGCTGCCCGATGGAATGTGTCAATCCGAACCATTACAAAGTTGGCAGACCTGCAAAGAAACCAACAAAGGCTAAGAGTACAAGTTGATTTGAGCAAAAGGGTTAAAGGGAAGAAAGGCATGCCCATTATTGAGCTCAACAAGGAAATGATAATGGCTATTCCACTTCAACGAAGGACAAATCAAAGATCACTTGCAGCAGCATTGAATGTAAATAGATTTAAATTGCGTAGTTGGATTAAGAAAAAAGAGATTCGCAACCATTCAAATGCTATCAAACTACACATTTCACAAAAGAATCAGTTGAGGAAGGTTCATTTCTGTGTTAGTCATTTACAGCATAGCATTTTCACTCAAAAAACCACCTTCAAAGACATGCATCATGTGATACACATCGATGAAAAGTGGTTTTTTCTAACTAGGGCGGCAGAAAGGTATTATCTATTTCCGGAAGAAGATGATCCACATCGAACATGTCAAAATAAAAGATATATCACAAAGGTTATGTTCTTGTGTGCTGTTTGTAGGCCTATTTTTAGTGAAGATGGTGATGTTTTATATGACGGCAAGATTGGATTATGGCCATTCATTACCACAAAGAAGGCTAAGAGGGACAGCCCTAGGAGATTGAAGAATACTCTATTTACAGTCCGTATGAAAGTTGATAGGGAAGTTACAAGAAAGTTCATGCTTGAGAAGTTAGTACCCTCCATCAAACAAAAGTGGCCCTTGCTAGCGAGCGGTAATATATACATCCAACAAGACAATGCAAAGCCACATATATATGATAATGATCCAGAATTCAGGGCAATAACAAGTTATAATGATGGTTTCAATATTAGGATTGGACCACAACCACCACAATCACCAGATATGAATGTCTTAGACTTGGGATTTTTCAGGTCAATACAATCATTACAACGCCAAACAGCGTCAATCACTATGGATCTGCTTATTGCATCAACAGAAAATGCTTTCTATGAGCTAAGTGATGTACCCTTGAACAAGGCTTTTCTTACGCTACAAGGTGTGATGATTGAAGTGAAGAAGGTTAGAGGTTCTAACAGGTATAAGGTTCCACATATGGGTAAAGATGCTTTAGAAAGACAAAGATTGCTACCTATGGACCTAGAGGTTGATGATTCATTGGTTCGAGAATGTGTACAGTTCTTACAGGGAGCAAATGAAAATGTTGGATTACAAAGATTAATTGAAACACTTGAGGAAACGACCCCGACTATTGCATCAGCCAATGACTAGCTACTTGCTCTAAGTTCAATAGGAACTCCTTTTGTATGTCTACGTTTGATTCTAAGAAATTGGTTTAGAATCATGTAAACATGTTGTGAAAGTTTTGTAAGCATGTTTACAATGCAACCGTATAGAAATTCTTGTATTTTGTTAATTGTCAGTGATATTTTGTTTTATTATCTTTTCTTTCAGCATAGTTAGTCACGTAACATTATGCAAAACAAATAAAAAACTAGACATACAAACTTCAATAGGTCACAAAGCAACAGAGAACACATCAGATGGTCACAATCAACCTAAAAAAATAGCACGTATAACACCCTAACTTCAGCAGGTGTGTAAACAAGTAGACGAAACAAATTCAATTCTCCAATATAAAACACCCTAACATCGGTAGGTGTGTGAAAAGTTACTTGGATTTAGATACTTATCTCCACGTGACAGCCTTGAACCTTTCTTCACACTGTCCTTTCATATGACTGGGCTTTGAACCATAGAGTGCCTCCAGTTCAGCGATTATCTATCCATGTATCTTCTTTTGGTCCTAAAAATAGCAAAAGGAGTTGATTAACATATGAATCAATGATTGTGTCAGGCAGTATTGTAGACATGGAAGTTATGATGGTTCAAGGAACGTTAATACCTGGAAGTTTGTAAACCAGTGAATGAGCCTTTTCAAAGTTCGTTGTGACTTCAGATGAGCACCTCTTCCAGCATTGTAGCGATTTTCATCTTAACTGCCAAGTCAATACATACATGATCAAAGGTGTCTACTATCAACAGTCAACTGGGACAGTATTGACTTCACATGCAATTATACGAAAGTACACACTCATTACTACAAAATGAGGCAAATGAATTTATAAGAAAAAATTTTGGCTACAACAATAAAAAAGTAACCAACCACAACATAGGGTATACCTCAAACTCTTTTCCTTCATAATAAAGATCCCCATGTGATGTGAGCTTTGGTTTAGTTTGATATTTCAAAAAATGCATCATGCAGAACCTACAAAAAGACTGTAAAGATCATTTTCAGAACCACCCAAACAATAAAAATAAAAGAAGGCTTACATTATGAATAGAACTATTAAATTTCAGAACTTCTAGAGAGAAAAAAATAGATATATATATATATATACATGTAGCATCTTACTTATCGTATTTTCTCAATCCCAGTGGCTGCAATAAAATGCGGGAGCTGGAAGAGCTGTTTCTCAATACCACGTTGACCCTGCAGTACATATCAAAACCTTGATGAGATATAAATTGACAAGAATATAGACTTTTGCCCATGCAAATCAAGATTTAAGTACCCTTTCAAAGCTAGTAAGCTACAATAGAAATTATAGTGAAGGGCCAAGGCCTTATAGATATTACCAAAAAAATATTTTAAATACAAAGCTACATCATTTATGCCCAATTTTTTACATCAAAGAACTAAATGATCATCAAACACTCCATATAATATGACATAAAGAGGTGCACATTCTAGCTCACAGTAGCAAAAAAATCAAACATAATGCAAGGTTCCCCTTGTAAATACACCTACATGTTCTAAAGTTCCAGCGTAGAGGTTACAAGGTCTTGCAACTGCAAAAAAAAAAAGGGAGACCAATAGCAAAGACTGCACGTAGTCTTCATTAGCCTTGTTAGTATGGAGTGTAAGGTCAAATCCACTCAAAATACAAATTTCCAGACACAAGTTACCAAACAGATGAATTGCAGTCGAACTTGCAACAAACATTATTAATTAGGATGAATGAACATCATAATTAGCCTAAATATTATTACAGAACCAGTTGCTAAGCTGTTAAACATACAACACCATATTACAGAACCAGTTGCTAAGTCAATATGAAGATACAATACCATTATTACAGAACCATGCTAAGTTGCTAAGTCATCAAGAACATACAACACCATTATTACAGTACCAGATGCTATGTTGCTAAGTCATCAAGAACATACAACACCAATATTACAGTACCATATGTTATGTTGCTAAGTCAAGCCTACTCATCTTTGGCCGGGAAGAATCTAGCCAAGTTCTTAACCCTATAATGTGTTAATTTACCCTTATACGAAGCCAAAAGGTGACGTAGGTACCTTGGATTCACACCAGATAGGTCGATGTCTTCTGTGTTGACATGGTCAGATATTGAAATATCAACATCCTTCTTGTTCTTCTTGAACAAAAAACTAGAGAAATCTCGTGAAACACCCCTATGGCATTCCCCTTGCGCTTACCCTGCAGACAAAAGCCAAATATGTCAACCAAACGCCAAATCTGTAAACAAAAGTAGTTTGCCGGAAAAGTACCTCGTCGACAGGGATAGGCGGGAGTATCTCATGCGGGGCTATCTCATCAATCTCAGGACGGTTGAGAACATCTTCCTCCTCCTCGTGGTCAGCACAATCATCCGCCTCCTGCTCCTCCGTCTCCACCTCTCCGGGACAAAGGAAAGTGGATCACAATCCCAATCTAGGAGAGCCTGAGACTCATCGGAAAAGGGTTGGGTCTCGTCGTCGCCATCACAGAATGGTTGGGTCTCGTCATCGTCATCGAATAGAGCTGGAAAGGGTTCCAACCGACGATAGGATTTGAAACCGTGATTGACAGAGATTGAATTGAAAGAGATAAGGAGATACGGAACTGTGCGATTGGATTGGGTTTATTTGGGCTATTTGAAGATTTTTTCCAATTTCAAACTGGAATGGGCTTGAATCAAATTCAAATTAATGAGGGAATAATTAGACCTTGATTAATTACCTAAATGACGGCAGATTTGTTGGTTTAAGAATTAAGTTGATTTTAATTGGAAAACCAAATCTGAAAAATGTATAAAAAGGTTGTAAATAAAGGAATAAAGAGAGGGTAAAAGAGCAAAATGACAAGCTTGTCCCCTTCCATTTAAGGCATGTGTGTAAGAGAGCCATTAATAAAAAAAACCATCCATTTTTTGGCAACTGAGCCATTCTTAAGAGCCCGGAGGGAGTAATACATCACCATCCTTGGTGCAAAGTCCTTTCAACAAGGAGTGTGTAGGTTCAGGGGCGGATCTACTTGGTAACCCGGGGTGCACGTGCACCCTGAAACTTTTTATTTTTTTTACTTTTTAAATAGTACTAAGCCAAAAATTAAAAGTAGTGCACCCTTGGTAATTCGCAAGCCCTTTTACCTTTACTAATTTCCCACGGCAAAACTTTATTATTAAACCCTTTTAATTATTTGTTTTGCAGCCTTAGCTTCCCATTTCAATTTTACTGATTTTTCATCCCAAATTATATGATTTTTCAGTTTTTTATTGGTTTAATTTAGTTAACTTCGACTAGTTCAAATCATATAAAATATGATTTGATTATATCAAGTTTAATTTAGTTGTTCTATTTTTATTTCTCAATACATATGATGCGGAGAAATCCGCTCTAGTAAATGGTGCCTCGGATTGTTGATGTATCCGAGGGTTTTGGGATGTGGATTGTCGATGAAGTATGCAGACTGCTCGCAAAGAATGCTTGCCGTCCGAGATCCTGTGCCTCAGATAAGACTTGCTTAGGACCTGTTCGTCCGAAGCCTGCAAAACAAGCCTCCGGAGCCACCCGAGGGTAGCAGCTCCGGTGTGATGATGATATTTCGTGTATTGAAAGGAAAGATAAAACTTTGTATTCAAGAGTTTGAGAACTTACCTGGAATGGCTGATTACGGCCTCTATTTATAGGCGCATTGGGCCTTACCCTGCCTTCTCATCACACGTCATCTTTTGTACCTCGCTGTGGTCCTAGTCACGTGATTGTACCAGCCGAACCTTCTTCTTAACTGTTTGTCATGTGCAACGGAAATTACCAAGAAAGACACCTTTGCCGGTCACCTTCGGTATTATCAACATAAATTTTACTTATTTTTGAATAGTTCAGAATAGGTCAATTCAAGTAATTTAATATCAATTTCGATAATACCAGTTGGGAGAACCTGTATTAAATTTCGCAAATCCATATTAACTTCTACAAAGCATAGCTTTCACAAATCCGAATCAGCTCTTTATACTTCGACTGTTTTGTTTGTAGCTTTGTAGCATATTTTTCTATGATAAAAGATTGTAAATTTGGGTATTGTATTTGGTTTTAGATGTTATTTTTAAGCAATTTCTCCATGCATGTCCATTTTTCTCTTGCAGGTCCGTATTTTTACCATAATGCTCCCTGATGGAACCCTATGATTTCAAGCCCATTTTTTGCCTTAAAAATATTAGGGGTATTATGATAAAAATACGGACCTGCAAGAGAAAAATGGACCTACATGGAGCAACCCCCTATTTTTACTACGATAGTAACTCGTCAATTTCAAAAATGTACTAAATGAAATTCTAGTATTTTGTATTGAAGTACTTTGACAATATGTATAATATTGAAGGTATGAATTTATAATACCCAATTATAAATTTATTTATAATTCTAGTACAAATATGTATGAAATTTTAGTTTGATTTACTATCTTATTTATAATGAAAAACAATTGTGCACCCGGAATATAAAAAATTGCGAAATTATCTTACATGCAGCTGATTTGAATTGATGATTAGAGGTCATTTCGACCCCGTAATTTTGGGTTGAAGGGTTCACTAGTGCATAAAAGGCCTATTTACGGCGGTTATTTTCTTGTTTAACGGCGGTTAAAAACCGCCGTGGTTGGCTGCGCCGTGGTTGGTCATCGACCAATCACGGCGGTTTAAACCGCCGTGGCTGGTTCTTCGTTTCTGACATCGTAACCTCTACAGGCTGTGGGCTTCCGATATCGGAAGCTCCCTAGGAAGTAATAAAAAAAATTGCCGGCCAATGTTGGCCGGCGAAATTAAATATACTCAACACCCAAACTCAAACTGAAACATTTTTATACAAATAGTCCTTCAAGTAAGCTGGGCAGAGGCCCTGCAACAGAAACCCGAATTCGCATTTGAGAATGGACAGATCAAAGAAGACTTCAAAACACAAATCAAGAAATGCAATGTCATGTTATTACCTGTTTGTATGTGAGCATTGAGCATAGAGTTTGGACATCTCAGGCTTTACTGCACAAACAACATTGTCGGATGTTGTCATACACTCTACACGCTCACCGTAGATGTATGCATGAGGCTCATTCGCACCTAAATACAGAGCTTGACCAGGACTCAACTTGAGATAGTTAAACATGAATGCTGCCATGACGCAGATATCACCAGGATACTGCTTTTCGAGTTGCAAAACCAGCTGTTCCTTTTTTCTGTTTGCCTGGATAGGAGAAATAGAGATTAAAACTTCAGACAAACATGTATTTGTTTACTCAAACAGTGGTATTAGAAATATAGAAAGAGTAAACTGATTAGTCGAGGTAATATTACAAATATTAACCTATCATAGATAACTTAATAATAAACAAAAAATGATTGCTATGATCTCGAATAAGGGACTAACTCAGCACTTTAAGATTCTAATAATGACAACACAAATTAATAGACAAATTCATTGAAAAGACAAACTAGCTAATTATGCAAGGATCTAACTATCAATCGCTGGAAACTGCAAAAATGGTAAACATAATTGTAACAAGAACATAAGAGCAATCAAGTTTTGACATAAAAGTAGAAAGTTTTAAAGTCAGCATAAGCATTACCTCCTTCTTCAAGCTTAGGCAACTTATCAATCTGGATAAAGCTTGTTTCACGACATCTGCACTGCTGACAAGAGTATATAAAATATCTGTAACAGCTTATCAATCACCAGTTTGCCTACCACCTCAGAAATCTCAGGAACATCTTCATATACAAGTACAAATGGTTATTTACAAGTACAAACCCATATACAAACCCGTAAACAAACCCGAATCACATCTTCATACAAGCCACAATTACATCTTTAAACAAATATACAGTTATATACAACAAACAGCTAGTTAACACTAATAAAAATCAAAATTAATACCTATAAATTCAGCTCCGTTTTGGCGGTAAGATCGAAAGCACGCAGTCACACAGTCGGCCCATAATAATAGATGCTCTGTCGTTATTCACGCCGGCGGCGAGGTAATGTTGAAACCCTATCTCAATCTTTCTCCTCCTCCCGCCTCCCATTGGCTGCTTCCCCATCGGAATCCTACCTCCACCGCTCTCCCTCTTGGAACAGCCGCTCGCTGCTCTTGCCCATGCTCTCGCCCTCTTATCGGCCGACTGTGTGACTGTGTGACTGCGTGTTTAAGCCGAGCCGGTCGATTTAGTCATTAGAATTCACAAAGACAAAGAAGAAGAAGGTCGATCTACGAAAGGGATTGAGATCTAAGGACGTACGAGGAGATAAGAGGGAGAATAATGTATAATTTAAATTTAATAAAGTATAAAACAATACTGAAATTAGGCTAAATTCCGACGTCATAACGCATTCGGCTACGATTTCGGGTGGAATTCAGACATCGGAAGCCCAACCGACTGAGTTTCAGATGTCGTAATCGGGGTCGGTTCATGTTTCGGTTGGTATTACGAAATCGGAAACCATAAATTAACGGCGGTTTTACAATAACCGTCGTTAATATTCATTCAAGCGCCTCCCTACCCACCTTCCGACATCGGAAGCCCCCAGTAACGGCGGTTTTTCAAAACCGCCGTGAAACAGGCGCCGTGAATGCGCCTGTTTGCACTAGTGGTTCTTCATTGATGTTATCTCCTCCCCAATATCAAATTTACTTGCAACATCTTCTTTTCCTTTTTTTCCCCTGTAAAAGTATAATAGAGCTAATTTTAGATAAACAAATATTGAACACATATTTAATATATATATATATATATATATGTGCAGTACCTTTCTTTTTTGGTTTAGGTTTAGTTGATTGACTATTTCTTTCAACATCTTTATTGGCATCTTTCCCTTTCTTACCTTAAACACAGCAAAGTTCACAAATTAAATACAAGTATTGAGTTCGAGTATCAAATAAACACAAAACATGTGTTTGTCTTCCTTTGACGTACTCTCTATTAATTTTCATTTCATCATAGAGCCCTTTGATTCAGCCCCCAAGTCCCACCTTAACTTCTTTGCCGAAGCAGCAATTTTCATCATATTATCCTGATGTTGATCAACATTACTTTGAGCAACCAACCTCATCTTTTATATCTGCATCAATAAGGTCTTCAATATATGCATCAAGAAGGTCTTCAATATATGCAACAAGAAGGTCTTTAACATTTTCTTGATTGACCTTTTTACATGTTTCCATAGCCAAGGGTAACTAGAGTTTGAGCTATATGTGATAACTCACTAAACCGCTCAAACTGTGGAATAGTATTATTCTTACATTCGTGTGCAACATTAGTTTTGACAAAAGAGGAGTTTGATTTATTTTTTTTGAAGGTACATTACAACGACCGAATCTAATATAAGGATCCTACCCTACTCTACTAATCCCGTATGTCGAGTGACCGAGATCCCCACCATGCTGCTTAGAGTGGAATGAAGATCTCACTTACACCGTCGATGCTCCCCTGCTCTTGACACCGTCGATGCAGCTCCGACTCTTGAGTTGAGTACGACTGGAGACTTGACTTAGGGGGTCAGGGAGAATTGCATGAAATGTTGCATTTGAGGAGTTTCGAACTCCTGACCTCCCCTGGGCGGGGCAAGGCCCATGGCCAACTGGCCTAGCCCAGTTGGTTGAGTTTGCATTTAATTTAGCCATTTTGTTTAGCAAGAACTCACTTTGAGTGAACTTTGTGTGAGTTAATTGATGAATATTATATACGGCTGAACTTGGAAAAAAGAGTAGTTAATTGAGTGAAATGCTTTTGCTCGCACGCAAGTAGGGCTCATTTACATTTATCCCTCGCACGAACGTATCTAATTAATTTCATTTTCACATGCCAGCTTTAGTTATGGCCTATGATCTCTATGTGCACGTCATCAAGAATGCGGATGTGAGTTTAAAGTGTGTATATATGCAAGTTAATTTAAACATGATTCCATTCCATGAAGGCAGAACAATGCGCCTCAGATGCATACACCTTCAACATTAATCATGGATACAACAGAAAAGATTCAGAATTTAACAATCATTCATATACCACAACAAAACAACTTAGAAAAGAAGCATCAATTAATTAATGTCAACAATTATCATATTTACAACAGGTAACCTAATTAATGTAAGTGCACAAAACCGTGTGTGTAGTGTGTGCATGTATATATTTGTACAAGGAGGCAGTTACGAGCAATATATATATGTTTATAAATTTACCCTTCATAAGCCACCATAAGCATGAATGTGACTTAATATTGTTGCTTGATCTTCCTTCGGGGCTGAATTTGATCAAAGCAGAAGCAAGAGACTTCATTTGCTTAAGCCTATGAGACGCGCTTCAGCTGGTGCGTATGGCAACGACGGATTAACAGAAAGGGGTTGCTGGCACTCCATTGACAATAAAGAATAAAATTTTGTAATACACTTTTATCTGTATTCATCTAGTTAGAAACTATCCTCACGAATATATGTATTCCATGCACAAATAATGTTACGTACGAACCAATTAATTAAGAGAATCTGAAATTTGTCCGTGCATATCACGAACTCGTTCATAGTCAAAAATCAAAACCTCCTTTGTGGTCCTGCAACAACAATCAACGAAGAACAAAACAAACAAAGAACAAAAACACACACCGTTTTAACGTGGAAACCCTAATCAGGAGAAAACCACGGGAATCAAACGATTCCAATCAACTAGATAATAGAAAAAGCCTTACAAAGTATGTTCACTCTAACTATCTCTACTCTACCAAACTCTCAATCACTAACCAATCCCTTTCTTCACCATAGGTAAAGAGGAAGAACACTTAGACAAGTTCCTCCTCCCTAACTCTTTCTCTAAGGTGGTGGTTTAATACAATAGCACACATCGTGACCATTTATACTAAACACATCGTGCAATTAAAGTGGTGGTTTAATTTATATGAGACCATGCATTTCAAGAATTTGACAGCGTATCCGAACTTTAATTTCCATGGATTACTATGCCAAACAAAGAGACAGAGTCATGGACTCATTCGGTATTTCAAATATTTGACAACGTTTTCCTAACTTCAGACCACTTTAATGATGTTTGAAGCATCATTATTATTACTTTGGCACATGCAAATAATATGCTCAACATTATTATTGACCATTGAATCCCATTATGGTTTAACAAAGCATAGGTAAAATTCGCCAGAGGCAACCAGAATATATAGTTACAATTTATCCTGTAAATAGAAACTGACAAGATATGAGTGCTACAACAATTGTCCGATTGACATTGACTTAGTTATTCATATAATAGCCTAGGTAATTGAATTGGATGTTAATTGCACTGTGATTGTTATTGAAAATTTTTCCATCACCATGAAATGATATATTTTTTAAAAAAAATTATTAGATTTAACAATTTACTCCATTACTAAAGAAACCAATTTGCTTAAGACAAAGTGATGCTTAAGGCTAGTTTTTAAAGACGATGGCTTTTTAAGTTTCATCTCCCTTTGAATTGGTCCTAATTAAATTATATTTTTTTGCGAAAATGAACCTAAAATTAATAATGCTTTTGCTCGCACTAAATTAGGGGCTCATGTATATTTATCCCTTAATTTCTTTTTCAAAGCTGAAATGAGCTTTATCAATGAGTTTCTATAATTCTATGATTGTACATGTCTTTCCTGAATTTTGTGTGCAACTGTGAGTTTTAAGCATGCACGTTATTCGCACGTTAATTAACAAGTTGAAATTGACCAAGGCCAAGGCTTAGGATTGATCGAAGACACATGAAATGCAGACATAGAGAAAACGCAGATCCTCCTTGACCAAGTAACCCATCACCTTGAGCTCTGAGAAGCTCCGGCAACGGGTGGAAATCTCCGACATCAGGTTAGTCGGGTTGGGGATGCTCTGTATCGAGTTGCACAGAGTCAGCGACTGTAGCCCCGCGAATGGTCAGTTGATTCTGTTCCATGACGGCAAAACAAGGCGCCTCAGACACTTGCTACATTAATCATGGACACATCCGAAAAGACTCGGAATTTTTCCATCAAAGATTACCATCGTCAATTTAAACACGAAATGTAATCTCACCATGAATTTTCTTCGCACAAAATCATCAAGAATGTACACGTGCATGTTATTTGCAAGTTAACATTAACGTGCACGTTAATAACGTGCAGATAAACATGCAGTTTTTTTTTATAAAATTTATCTTAATTTGTTGGTTTTTAATGCTGTATAAATTGACTTGGTGCAATACATGTGCGGTAGTGAATCAAGAACAATGCATATCATGTGCAATTTAATTGTCTAAACTGATCTGTTTGTATAGTATCGTATATTCTTTTAAAAAAATTAGTTAGCTGAAAAGATTCGTACTTATTATGCTATAATGGTGTTATTATTATTATTTTTAAATATGGTGTGATAACACTTTATCAATTCAATTATATCTTCAGTTATCCGCCATTTTTCTGTACAAAATTGATTAGTAGTCAAATTGAACTTGGATCTTAGTTCATTTTTAAAATTTTGTGGGCTTGTTTCTAAGCCCAACAAAAGACATGGTAAAAGCCCAGCCTCATTTCATTCGTTTTTAAAAGATGTGGGCTTATCACAAAACAACTTTTTAAAATGGCTTAGGGAATTTGCTTCTGTAAATGTGGACTTAAAATGGCTAAAATCAAATAAAGAAAACAATGGACTTAAAGTTATTCATAATCCCTATTTTATTAAAACACGTCATATATTTTAATTATTATTTAATTATATTTAAAAATAAATTGATTTTGAAAAATCAGAAAATATATTTAGATCGTGTTTAATTTTTCGTGATTATTGAATAATTATAATTTAAAAATAGAATAAAAATAAATATTTTAGGGTCTATTTTTTTTTTGAAAGTAACACTAATATTAATTAAAAGCAATATTACACATAGCACAACCTAGGTCTAATGCCACATCATGTTCATTATTAACAACCATGCGATTAACTTTTAAAATTTGAAAATAAATAAACGATGAGGCTAGAAAACTAGCTATTTCTTCGATTAAATTCTTGATCTCCCAAGGTGCTTCATCTGGATGTTTGAGTGCAGCCACCAGGATAGATGAGTCAGTTAGCAGACGAACGTTTTGGGATTGTACCCGACACGCTGCTTTAATGGCTCTCCAACAAGTCATAACTTCCGCTTGGAGAGGCGATACTCAAGTGAAAAAATCTGAGCCAGTTGTCTGAACATGACTATGCTGAGCCATCCTGGTAATAGAACAGGGATTTTGTTGATTTTGATTCAATCTATATTTCTGCTCTGCTGCTAAACATCCAACATCTGGGTCCAGCTGAACTCCTTCCATAACCAGCTTACTGTGCGCAGATTTCCCACAAGACAAACAAAGCTTTATATAACAATTCATCAGATGCTAATCCAGTTAGCCACCCTTGAAGCCAATCCCTAAGGTTTCTATTGACTAGAGGAACTGAGAAACCTGCCTTAATCCAAACAGCTATGGATGCAGAACAGTTAAAAATTAGGTGAGCTTCATTCTCCCTGTCTAACATACATCTTTGACATGTTTCAGATGCTATAATCTTCCTCTTTACTAAATTAACTACCGTAGGGGAAGCCTTCTCTACTAGTCTCCAGAGCATGATTATTATCTTGTAAGGCACCTTCAAATTCCAAACTTTCTCCCATAGTCTTCTCCTTCTCAAATATTGACAACCAATTTTTTTGGCAACAAAATGATACCCCTTTTTAATTGTATAATTTCCATTATTGTTTAGGAACCATAGTGCTCTATCTTTCTTCCCTGGCCTGTTGGATATATGTATTGACTGAATATGAGGGATGATATGTGCTGGAAACAAAGCTCTGAGCAAAGGCAATCTCCATTCCCCATTGTTATTTATCAGATGGCCAACTTTCAACTGAGTGTGGTTGTGTATCACACTTTCCCTTCCCAATGGATTTTGGATATTTGGTATCCACTGCTCAGTGATTCCAATGTTTCTCCCATCTCCCACATGCCAAGCCAAGTTATTCAGAATTAGGTCCTTTGCCCATATCACTGATTTCCATCCCCCTGAGTCCCCAGGTTTAGCCTTGATGTCCTTCAGTTCCTTATTACCCATGTATTTTGCTCTATACACCTTCACTAATAAGGATGAAGTATCTTTTACAATATTCCAGGCATGCTTTGCAATTAGTGCCTTATTCATGCCCCCCGTTGATCTTAGGTCAAGCCCTCCTTCTTTCTTCGACCTACATATCTGTTTCCAAGATTTCCAGTGAATAGTTCACTTTTCCATCTCCTCACCCCAGATAAACCTAGCTGTCATCTTGTCTAGAGTTTTCAAAACTGATGCAGCCAAAATCCGTCCGTTTCCCGGGTCTTGACGCTATCCGGGCTTCTTTCCGAGCAAACCCGCACCAACCCTGCAAAACAATCCCTGGGTGGTGTCCCGGGGAAGAAGCTCCGGCGTGATGATGAGATGGGGATAGCGATGAAGGGAAAACGTACGGAAGATACTCTCAATATGAAGTAGAGAGATATAAGTCACATACCTTGTTCACTGTTTTGGACTAGCATTTATAGTTGAGGCTACCTGCCTTGGATAAGACTCAGGACCACTTCTCCTTGTCACTATCTGTCCTTCTCCTTGTCCGGATGTGCCTCTCGCGGGAGAGGCGCTGCTTTCCCACTCTTGGGCCGCAAGCCCTTTTCCCGGCCCAGCAGAATCCTGGGCCGGCATTATCACTAGCCCCCCAGACCAGTCGTTCGGGCTTCGAGAATGCGGGGGACTGGTCTCCTACGCTCCTCTTCCTGTTGCTATTTCTCTTGGTAGGACCCATCCGTGCCAATATTAACTTCTGACGACGCCGTCTTTCTCTATTCTGCACTAATCAATACCTCGTTCTTCGTGTCATCATTGCTTTTCCTTCTTTTGAGGTGGCGTTTCCTATTCATCCGCCTATATAAGGGTCCGAACCCTCCTTCCTTAAGCTTCTCTCTCCCCAAAATCCTCCAGGCGCTCTGCTCTCTTAATCAAGTAAGCATTAAATCTCTCTCATTTTCTTCCCATCATGACTTCCCCTCTTCCCTCCAACTCTTCCTTGGACACCGAGGAAGTTCAAAATCAATTTGAGGTCCAATTCCGGGCCGATGATAATATGATTTCCTCCCCTTCCTCCTCGGACACCTCTTCCGAGGTTTTCAGTACGCCCCGGGAGCCAGTCGTCCCGGGTGCGTTGCCCTCGGACGGGGCAGGTCCGCACCTAGCCGAGCATCCTAATCATCCCCGCAAGGATCAGGATGAGGAGGCATTTGGTGAGGAAGCCGGTGATGACATTCCCCGGGGGTCCACTCACGGAGTGCGCCCGGTGGGTATCAAATTTTATGATGTCCCCGGGGATTCTCCCTCTCTAGATAGGGATGTCTTGGATTTAGCCAAGCGTTCCTTTATTCCCATTCCTTTAAACGCTTCTCTTTCTAAACTTCCTCCGGGGGTCTCCGAGCGGGCGGTTTCGTGCATCCCGCGGATACACTTTCAATACGGGCTTAGCCTGCCCTTCCTTCTTCTTTTTCTTAAGGGAGGAATACTTCTTCTCCACATCGGCTAGCTTTTTCTCCCTATCCGCCAGCTTTTTCTCCCTCTCAGCTATCTTCTTTTGGGAGGCCTCTAGCCGGGCCTCCAGGTCATCCTTTCCGGCTAACTTTTCTCAGGTATCGCGGAGATCCTTCTCCATCTTGGCGAATAACCCGGCGCTATACTTGGAGTAGCCCCGGTTCAGTGCCTCGGTAAACTGAGAGTCCGCAAGAAGGGAATCAGCGAAGGCAGTACTCTGCAAGACAGTACACAAAACTTAGACAAAATTCTGATTAACTTAGATAAAATACGAAATCTTAGGAAGGCAGTTACCTCCTCTTTCTCTTTCGGGAAAACCTCAGAAGTATCAGCCCGCGGGGGAGTGTTGCGAACAGGAGGAGGAGAAGGAAAGTCGTTAGTCCTCTGACGAGAGGATGGGGAAGACCCGGGCAGCTCATTAGCAGGCGGCCGCTTGAACCGAGAACTGGCACCGCCACTATAAACCGGATGCTGGACAAAGGACCGGCGCCCGGGAGTAGGTGAGGGGACGGGGAAAGCCCGGGGCGCTGAAGATAACCCGGAGGAGGGCGGCGGCCGAGATCGCTGCTGAGGGCGGGCCCCTTGCGGGATGATGGCCGGGTTCTCTGTAGAGGATGGCTCAGGGTGGGGAGCCACTTGTTGAGCAGACCTGGCTTGATCGCCCCCGGCGGAAGACCTCTCCACGAAAGTCTTAGTGTCCGCGTACAACAAAGGTTGGGCTGAAACCGAGCAAAGAAAGTTAAATATATATATATATAAATAGATAGAAGGGGAACAGAGATTCAAAATAAAATAAAAAGCCCTAGTAGGCACCTCTATCCGGCCACACCGCAGCTATGCGTGGGAGAGTAAAGAGCTCGGCAGGATAGATCCCGCGAAGCCAATAATAGCTCGCGTTCCCGATCTTAAAAAAATCATCCATACTTAAGGGGGAAAGACGGAGGAGGCTGTGATCACTGGTAATGATGCCGGGGAGATTGGCGAGGGGTTTTTTGTCCTCAGGAACGAGAGAATCATTCCAAGAAGGCATAGGGTACACCCGGGCATCACATAGAAAGAAACCTTTCGAGAAGTATCCTTTGGCGGATTTAGGCTTGGAAAGGATAATGCCGGCCCAGGATTCTGCTGAGCTGGGAAAAGGGCTTGCGGCCCAAGAGTGGGAAAGCAACGCCTCTCCCGCGAGAGGCACATCCGGACAAGGAGAAGGACAGATAGTGACAAGGAGAAGTGGTCCTGAGTCTTATCCAAGACAGGTAGCCTCAACTATAAATGCTAGTCCAAAACAGTGAACAAGGTATGTGACTTATATCTCTCTACTTCATATTGAGAGTATATTCCGTACGTTTTCCCCTCATCGCTATCCTCATCTCATCATCACGCCGGAGCTTCTTCCCCGGGACACCACCCGGAGATTGTTTTGCAGGGTTGGTGCGGGCTTGCTCGAAAAGAAGCCCGGATAGCGTCAAGACCCGGGAGACGGGCGGATTTTGGCTGCATCAAAAACCTCTTTAGGTATTCTAAAAATACCAAGTGGATATATTGATAATGAACTCAGTACATGCTTAGCTAAGGTAATTCTTCCTGGAAGATTCAATAACTTAGCTTTCCATGAGTTATATTTTTCCTTGAACCTTCTGATTAGTCCCTGAAATATCTCCTTCTTTTGAGCCTGATAATCAATATGTATCCCTAGATACTTACCTTCCAGCCCAATGCTATGAATGTTTAAAGAATACTGCATGTACTGCCTCTGCTCTTGAGAAATATTTGGACTAAACATGATTGAGCATTTTTCCAGATTCAGTCTTTGTCCCGAGAATCTTGCATATAAATAAATGGTCTTTGCAAGAGCATTTGTTGACTCATAGGACACCTTTGAGAAAATGATAGTATCATCAGCATACATCAGGTGACTTACCTTTGGACCATTTCTGGATAAACAAAGACCTAGACTTCTAATGTTCCTTGATTGTTGTTCAAGTCATGCAGACATAAACTGATGTACAATGATGAAAAGGTAAGGGGATAAAGGACATCCTTGTCTTAGTCCTTTATCTGGGATGAAGACACTTGAGGACTTACCATTTACTATGACTTGGTATGAGACCGATCTAATGCACCACATTACAAGCTCAATCCATCGAGTTGGAAATCTCATATGCATCATTGCTTTCTCAAGGAACTCCTATGAAATTCTATCATATGCCTTACTCATGTCTAACTTTATAGCTGCAACTCCTTCCCTTCCATTCTTTTTCCCTCTGATATGATGTACCACTTCATGTGCTAGGAGAACATTCTCTACTATCAATCTCTTAGGGACAAACCCATCTTGGCTATCCGAGATAAGATTTCCTATACAAGCCTTCAGTCTTCTAGCCAAAATTTTCGCAATGATCTTGCACTTCACATTACAAAGTGCAATCGGTCTGAAATCACCAGCTGTTCTAGGCATCTTATTTTTTGGGATTAGAATTAACTGTGTCTGATTCCATTCTCTTGGAAATTCACCTTCTCTTAGACACTGAAGAATATTGTTTGACATTTCTTCACCCAAGATGTTCCAATACTGTTTGTAAAAACCGACTGATAGTCCATCCTCTCCTGGAGATGTCCAAGATTTCATGTTTTTCACAGCCTCCCAGACCTCATTTTTATTAAACTTTCTGGTCAATCTATTCTGTTGAGTTACTGAAAGAGTTTTTTGGTTAGCAGCTAAAAACTCATCTATTTGTACATCCCCAGGAGTTCCTTGTGGATACCAGGCTGGTGTGACAAATATAGCTCTAACATGCCGTTGGATTACTTCCACAATTCCAGTCTCCTCTGTGATCCATTCACCAGAGCCATTTTCAATTCCTAATATCATGTTAGAGTTTTTCCTCTTTGTTGCCCATTTACGAAAGAATGATGTATTTCTTTCACCTTGCAACATCCAGTTCACCTTGGCCCTTTGTTTCCAATATTCAGCTTGATTTTCAAGAAGTTCCTCTAGCTCAAAAGAAATACCTCTGATGGTTTCCTGGTACCTCAATGGATCATTTGATTTTTGAAAGTATTCCAGTTTCTGCTTCAGCTCTTTTATTCTCCTCTCCATATCTCCAAATGTGTATGCCAGTTAGATAAATGACATAATATAGCTTGTAAGCACTTATCCAATCCCTCAGCTGTAAAGCTACCTAGACTTTGCCCTTTCTGAGAATCCCAAATCTTTCTAATTATCTGCTCTGGAGGATCCAAGTTTGCCCAGAATGCTTCAAATCTTTTCCTTCTAGGCTGCCTTACCGTTCTTGCACAGATTCCAATACTATTGGACCATGATCAGAATGGAAAATAGGAAAATTGTGTAATACTGACTCAGGATATTGTTCAAACCATTTCCTATTTCCAAAAACTCTATCCAACCTCTCCAAAACTGTCTCTGGCATCTTCCTTTTATTAGACCAAGTAAACCAAGTGCCCTTATTTCTGACTTCCTTCAGCTCATATTTCATAATGACTTCATGTAAACCAGTATCAAGGTTTCTTACTACTGGTACACCTCTCTTTTTATCTTGTTGACCTAAGATCTGATTAAAATCCCCCATTACTACAGTAGGGAAATCACCTATGTACACAAAAGATAGAATTTTATTCCACACACTTGGCCTCTCTGATACTTTAGGAGCACCATACAAAAGAACTATGCACCGTTTAACTTGATCAGTGCCAGTTACAAACATAGAAATATAATTTTCATATTTATCTAATATTTTTACTAACACAGAATCATCCCACATTAGATCTACTCCCCCCGATCTCCCAACAGCGTCAACAGTCTCAACCTTTGTAAAGTACGTACTTGTCATCCACCTCTCAATGCCTTCAAACTGCATCTTGGTTTCAAACAAAGATAAAAAACTAGGTTTCCACTGTCTGGCTAGCTGGTTGACCGCTTTCTTTGTAGAGACCTTGTTCAAACCTCTACAATTCCATGTAACACCTATCATGGTCCTTGTCGGGGCTGATTTGGTTCAGCCCACGGAAACCTCAGCAGTGGTGAAACAAAGTTCATGATCCTTCTCGCACTACAAGCTGTATATGAAATCTCTTCTGCTACATTCTCTTCTATCTCCTGCATCCCAGCTTTTCCTTCTTCCATTGCTCCAAGATTGTAAGCAACATCTTGTGGATGAACTCCATTATCATCAGTGAGACTCCTGTGCTGAATGATCCTTTTGAGTCTTTTCTTCTGATGTTCACTTTCATCCATCTCTAAACTCTTCAAGCCAACCAAACCAGACCTTGCTCTTTTTATCCCACCAATTCTTCCGACATTCATCACTGGTTCAGACTCCGCTGATTGTACTAATGGCTTCCTCCAAGTAGTTGGGACTCTAATTGCCTCCCCATTTTGACCTTCTTCTTCCTTCTCTTCCTGATCCTTTGTCTTTCCCTTACCCGACCTGCTTGCCTCAGCTCCATTTCTCAGCTTTCTCTGAGGTTTGAAGAGTTTCTTATACTGAATTGCAGTCATCCTTATTTTCTTTCCTTGATGCCCTTCCTCTTCAGAAGTTATGTCTTTGCCATTTCTTTTCTGCTTTTGGCCAGTGGATCCAGAGATGCTATGACCTTCAGCCAGCTCATCCTCAACTTTCTCCACCATGTTCCTTTCCCCATCCGCTCCATCATTTCCATCTTGATTTATCTCCATAGAGATTTCCATGTTCTCTTCACTAGGCATTTCATTCTCCTCCATCTCCTCTTCAGCAACTTTATTTAAAAATATTTGAACCCTTACTTCTATATCCTCAGAACTATCCAAGTTAACCACACCATTACTTCTCTGATGAGAGCTCTCCTCAGAAGATACTATAATCACTTGCTCAATTAGCGGTACTTCCACGCCTCTATTCCCCAGCATTCCTTCTTCAGCCCGATCCTCTCCCATCACTTCATTCATGTTCAGTAAATTTTCCTCTATATGCTCTTGTTGGCCATTTAATAACATCTCATTCACTCTCATTAGCTCCTGAACTTCATGCATGTCAATATCCTGAAGATTCCCATGATCTCTAATAGACGGAATTTGTTGTAGAGGTTGGACGAATGCACCATCAGCCATTTCATTTTCATATGGAATCTCCTGATTATTTCCAGCTCCCATTCCTTCTCCAATGTTCCTAATCATATCTTCATCCCCTCATGGTTGCATTCCTTCATTCCCCCTTGCATTCCTTGTTCCACCTCTTGTTGTCTCCCGAAATAAGGATCGAAAAATTCTTCCTGGAAAATCTCGAATCCTAGTCCACCCTCCGGTCCTGCATAGTTCGCATGATCCAAATTCTCCTCTGACCTTACTAATAAAAGAAAACCCTGTTGAACTTCCTCATCTGCTAGGTTTCTATATCTCAACCATCTTGACTCCATATAGTTTTCTGGGATATTCGTGTTCCTGCACTCAGGCCTATTCTGGTGTGCTTTTAAGTGAGCTGGGAATAATTCTCTGCCATCATCATAAACAATGCCTGAACCTCTTTATGCATTATGCCCCGATAATCTTCTGCTTACAAACCGATGTAGATCATTATTATTCATGATCGGACATCTGTGAATTGGATGTCATATCACGCCACATCTCCTACAAAACCTATGCATTTGTTCATATCTAAGCTCCAACCATTCCATTTTTCCAGATACTAACTGAGCAAAAAACCCAGAAATCAAAGGTTCCCCCGGCTTAATCCACATCGTCGCCCTTGTATACTTTGAGTTTCTCCCTAATCTGGCCTCAATATCCAAATCTATGATCTCTCCAGCCATGTGTGCAGCCTTGATCAATGTCCTTGGGTTATAATATTCTCCCGGTAAACCATGAATTTGAACCGCTATTTTTACTTTCTCCACCTTGACCTTCCCCAGCAAGATTCCAGCTCCATGCCTACGCAAAGCTAGCAGACCTCCATCTACTGCGAATGGACTCCGATGCAACGTTGCGAGCGCCTCCTCCCTAGTCCTAAATTTGGTGACATATAGATTGTTGCACCTCTGTATGACCTCTGCCTCAAGCTTCCAGTATTCCTTAACATAGTGATCCATCATTTCCTGACTAAAATTCCTATCATCCATCCAGAAACCAATCAAATAGTTCTGAAACAGTTCCACTGAGTCCTCAATATCCACCTGATTGAAACGAACCACTCCACCCCCTTCTTATAGGCTGAACAATTTCATCCAAATCCTGATGCCATGCATGATGATCACTTCTCTCCTCTGAATACTCCAACCCAGAAAACATCGGGAAGTATTATTGGTTTGAATTTGTAGACCCGAAAGACATCTTTGGACCAAGATTAAAAGGATTGCTCCGAAAACGTTTTTTTAACTTGTTTTTGTTTGTTTTTTGAATGAACTTCCTCCTAAACTCCCCATTATTTATATACACATCTTCAGGTCTAGTCTTTTCAGATTCTGACCCATTTGCTCGGTTATCCCAACCACATGCAAAACTCATCATGTTTTTGCAGAGGCCCGAGGAATTGTTTTCTGCTAATTACTTCATAATCTCACCTTTAACCCCAAATTAAATCAGAAATCAGTAAAAAGGGGACAAAAAAGAGTACCTTTTTAATTCCCCAAGTCGCCGCCGTTCGGTTTTCTCAACCCCTGCCGCCAATCTCCTGTGATACCGTGTGGCCTGCGAGAAAAGGAATTTTTTCCCCCAATTTCTTTTCTCTCACCCAATCGCCACCGTTTCCTTTCACCCAATTTCACTCCACTCCTTGTAAATTTGTGTTGCTGCAGCTAGATTCCCACTAATTCCTCCTAGCCCATGATGAAATTACTTGGAATGATAACATAATTCGTCAGATACACTCAATTATACTTGAAATTTGAAGAAAATTAGGATTTCCAATTTAGCGTATAAAATACGCTAAGAAGTGTTCTATCTTCTCTCAAGGTAGAGAGAGAAAGTGTTTTCGACCCCGTAGCACAACTTCATTTATTTTAGGGTCTATTTATATAATGCGTGTAATAGCAAATTCAGATTTCTTGTCTTGATTCCATTTCTTACTCCATTAGAGCATCAGCTATGGGGATGAATTGGAGTATGAAAAAGGGTATGATTGGGGAAAATCTCCCACTATGGGTATGAAATGGAGATGAAAGGCGTATGAGGTTTGAGCTGAAATGGAGATGAAAGGCGTATGAGGTTTGAGCTGAAATGGGAGACGAATGGAATTTTCCATTTTCCATTCTCCCTTCATATCATTTTTTTTCTTCTTTTTTTTCAATCAAAATAATTCATACATCATTTTCTTTTTTAAAAAATAATGTCACCAATAATTCTAATTCTTTTTTCTCTATAAATAGAGATCAAATTTGCATATGTTTATTTAATAAAAAAATTATTTAAAAATAATAAATTAATTGAAGTTGGGACTAAAATAATATGGGAATAATGTAGGGTAGCGGTATGAAATTGATTATATGATAGTAGAGTATAAAATTGTTGATGAAATGAAGTTGAAGTGAGTTATGAATATATTAATTAAAAATTAAAAATGGGTGTGAGAATGGTATTATAATACTGGATGCTCTTACAATGGATCCGTGGGTATCAAATGCATATCCATCCTATGCGAGGCTTTGCTTTAATAGAAAAAGGCTGGGCTTTTAGTACTAGGTATGGGCCCAAGGTGCCTTATAAGGGCCCATGTCTCGAACGGGTCAAAGTGATGTAGGCAGCGGCCGCAGCTCATTGGGATACCGGATAATTAACTCCTCTTTGGGAACTCCCAATCTAATCGGTGTAAATGAACTGAATCGTTTGTGAACAACTCGCGAATAATTCGATCAAAGTTCGTTTTTGAACTCGGTTTGACCAGTTTGAACTCGAATTCGAGCTTGCTCGTTTATGTACGAGTTCGAACTCGAGCTTATAACAGCTCGAATATAAATTTAATTACAAATTTTATATAAATAAATTAAATTTTATGTAAATAAATTAAATTTTATTAATTTTATGTTCTAGTTAACAAACTCGAACTAGCTCAAGTTCGAGTTCGAACTCGATTTTTTACCGAGATCACGAGTCGAGCTCGAACTTTCTAAAAGTCAAACAAATCAAGTTCGATTTAAAATATCTCAACTTGTACGAGTTCGAACTCGATCACGAACATGCAAAACGAATTCGAACCGAAACTCAAACACAAACACGGGAGTGTTTGTTTGCATACCACTGTGTAAGTTATAACCCATTTCTAGATTTGTATATGTTTCTTCTTATAATAAAATCCAATACTCAAAGTTATAAATATACATAACCACTAAACTACAACGCATGGATTATAATAAGTGTCTTTGCACAAAATTGGATGGATAAAGTAAATATATAATTTTAAACTTGTCATGGATTTTAAAATTATTGTTATGTGTGAAATATCATGCTTTTATTTTATAAATTAATTTCTTATAACAAGTTGTATTTATAATTAAAATTATTAATTAAATGTTTTTCTAATTATGCTCAAAAGTGTGTACTCAAGAAGTTCTTTTTCCCTAAGTTTGTCCATGCAAATACTATTCATTTATACAAATATTGAATTATAAAATTAGAGTAATGTATGAGTATAAGTAGTATTGTGTTTCTTCGTAGTTTTTAATAATATTTGTTTTCATAACTTTAGTTATAATTTAAAATATTATTACAAATCGTTTTAAAAATCAGATTCTTAAAAATTAAAAGTTAAAATGTGCATAAAAAAAAGGCAAAATGATTTATAAATTTTAACAACATTTTATAATCAAGCAATGTGCATATTTTATATCTTTGATGAACACAAAATTTGAGTATAGATCTGCATAAACAAAGCTTGCCCACTTTAATTATTACATTTTAAAATGGGTCACGCACCCACCCTATACGATCATGCCACGTCACCCTTAAGCTCGCGTCGCCACCGCGCGATCAGTCACCGACTCGGAGAGCCCAATGAGTAGGTGGACGCGTGTACCGGGATCCACCGCCTACAACCAGTTACCATAGGCCCATCAACCCGTGAGGCCGGTCATAATCTCCTCGAATTCCCGCTAGGTATATAAGCCTGCTCCAAACCCCATGGATTACCCTTCCAACAACAAAATTTCTCTCTCCATCTTTCTCTCTCTAAAAAATACTCTCTTTCTCTCTCAAGGTTCGTACTTCTTTCATTTCCCTTTTTCTTTCTCTTGTTCTTCTTTATTGATTGGTATTATTTTTATTTAGATTGTCTAATCAGAATTTCGCTTCTTTTATCAAGTAATTTCCATGTTTAATTGATGTTTCTTGTTGAATACTGTTACTTTGATAGCCATGAGTAATGTTGAAGCTTAAAGTTTAAGTTTTGTTCATCCGCCTGCAACTTTTCATCCCTTTTTACTTATCTTCGATCTAAGCCTAAAGTTTCTGAGCAGTGGATTCCGGTGATATTTGGGTTGAGTTAAATCCAGTTTTCTTGAAATTTGCAGCACTTTTTTCCCAGTTCTAGCCAATACTAGTATCTAATTTGTTCATTTCTCAGCAATAGGTTGTGGTTTACTTTGTGACTTGGGGCTTTTACGATTTTATACATAGTATTGAATTGGTAGGATAATTTTGTTCTTAGGGGTCCCCTTAGTTTCACGGCATTAGGGTTATTTATAGTTGCTATTGTGTACTAATTTGCTTTTGATCTGGGCAGGGTTTCCGGGGTTTGCGAGAAAGTTATGTGGCAAAGTGGCGATTTTGAGTTGAGCAGCATAAGGATTAAGTAGCTTGCAGTAGAGATGCTGTTGTTTGAGGAGGTGAATCTTATCTCGTTGGGTGTCTTAATTATTTATTTGGTTTCTGATTGAGGCGGCATCCCTTCAAGTTACCTGTTATTTATTTGTATTTGGACTGTAAACAACTGGCACTGGAGAGTTACTTGGAAAACGGCCCCCGGGCACCGGTGCCGCCCATGGCACCTAATCGGGTGGCCGGTGGAATGGGCCATTCTTCTGCTTCGAACATCTTTTTTAGTGGGGATGGTCCGTCTCAAGTAGTTGCTAACTCTAACTTAAGTTCATCTATAGGAAACTCAGGGATTATTCAGTCTGGAAGTGGATGTGCTAATTTAGGTCCGGTTTCTGGTGATATTAGTAATACTGTGTTGAACAGTGTCGTAACCTCAGGCCCCAGTGTTGGTGCTAGCTCATTAGTCACCGATGCCAATTCAGCTCTATCAGGAGGTCCAAATCTCCAGAGAAGTGCCAGCATCAACAACGAGTCGTATATGCGATTGCCTGCATCACCTATGTCTTTCTCATCCAACAATATAAGCATTTCTGGCTCTTCGATTGTGGATGGGTCATCTGTGATCCAACCAAGCTCCAATCAAGACCCAAATTTACAACCATCTCGGCAGAATCAGCAGCATCAGGGGACTAACAGTGCAACGTCCTTGCCAAGTCCACGTGGAGGACAAGTTCAATTCCCTAATGGTTCACGGCTCCCAGGTTCTTTAATGCAAGACCCTAGCTATGCATCACAGCTGCAAAAGAAACCTCGTTTGGATATTAAGCAGGAAGATATTCTCCAAAAACAAGTTCTTCAACAATATCTTCAGCGTCAAGAATTAGCTCAGTTACAGAATCCCAATTCTCAGTTGCAAGCTTTAATCCAGCAACAAAGATTAAGACAGCAGCAGCAACAACAGCAGCAGCAGCAGCAACAGATGCTACAGTCTATGCCACCAATGCAGCGAGCCCAGTTGTTGCAGCATCAGCAGCAGCAGCAGCAACAACAACAAATGCAGATGAGACAGCAGCTTCAACAACAGGGAGGGCAGCCTGTGTCTGCAAATAAACGGCCCTATGATAGTGGGGTATGCTCTCGGAGACTGATGCAGTACCTGTATCATCAGAGGCAAAGACCACCTGTAAGTAAATATTTGAATCTCCCCTCTCTGGAGACATTGATTTTGATTTTTCCTGATTTATCCCTTTGGCCTGCACACATCTTTGTACTTGATTAATATCTGATGGATAGATGCCAAAGAGGTTAGTCTCCTTACTGTTTGGCTGTATGATGTGATATCCCGGGAATTTGATGTTGCAGGACAATAACATTGCTTATTGGAGGAAATTTGTTGCTGAATATTACTCTCCACGTGCTAAAAGAAGGTGGTGTCTGTCACTGTATGATAATGTTGGTCACCATTCTTTAGGAGTATTTCCCCAGGCTGCAATGGTAGTCTTTGACATCCCTCGTGTACTATATAGATGATTGATTTCAGATTGGTGTTTCTTAAAGGATATATTCTTTTTTTATTTTTTATAATCTCTTTGCATCAGGATGCTTGGCAATGTGATATCTGTGGGTCCAAATCTGGAAGAGGATTTGGTAAGAGTGGCAATCACTTTTTTTGTTTTATTTTTAAGAGTGGCAATCACTTAAATGAATCATTTGTGCACATGTGTATAACTAGTATTTCTAAATTTGCAAGTTCAGCATTCACTAATTCTGCTTTAATGGATATATATTGAGTCTTTCACTGATGTGGCTGTTTCCATCTTTCCATTATTTTATTTTAAAGACACGAACATTAGAAATTTGGATACAAAGTTGCTTTGTATTGGTTTAGGATGTATGATTGGATTGTTTAGCTCGCTAACTGCTGGCGTGGATGTTAGAACTTAGAACATACATCCATGATTTTCACATTACTCCCCAGAATGTAGATGAACAATAAATCATATCTTCTTTCCGTGTCCGTGAGTTGCCATTCATCTTCTGAATGCATGTCTGCCAGTTTTTTTTTACTTCATGAATGCTCATTTCTTGACTTCATATGCAGAGGCAACCTTCGAAGTACTTCCCAGGCTTAATGAAATTAAATTTGGAAGTGGAGTCATAGATGAGCTTTTGTTTCTGGACTTGCCTCGTGAATGCAGATTCTCTTCTGGGATAATGATGCTGGAGTACGTAAAGGCGGTTCAAGAAAGTGTATATGAACAACTTCGGGTTGTGCGCGAAGGACAGCTGCGGATTATTTTCGCCCCTGATTTGAAGGTTAGTGTAAAGAATACATTGTCAATTTTGGATTGCTTTCATGTTATCATAGCTGAGCTTGCCACCTTTTCTTCCAATTTCTGTATCAGATTTTATCTTGGGAATTTTGTGCTAGACGTCACGAGGAGTTGCTTCCCCGCAGATTGGTTTCGCCACAGGCAAGCTTCCTAACAACTTTTTTGACCCGTTAAACTATCATCAAATAGAATTTCTTAAGATGTTATTAGTCCGTGCATTTTTACCCCTCTTAACATTCTGTTAGTCTAACATGCTTTAACAAGCAATGATATGTAAGATGGTTTCTCGGTGAGTGTAATTGCTAATGGGTAAATTGCCAGTTGTGTACCCTGTCCTTTTGCATTGCTATCCCATTGGAAACTTCGGGTTTTCACAAGCTTATTTTTTATAAAAGGGTGATGAATATTCCTTCTGCAGGTGAATCAGTTGTTGCAAGTTGCCCAGAAATGCCAGAGCACAATTGCCAAAAGTGGAGCAGAGGGAGTTTCTCAGCAAGATCTACAAGCAAATAGTAACATGTGAGTAAATAGTATGCACTTATTGACTTTGTATTTCTTGGTCGTGGTGTTTCTTTGCTCCTGTTAATATCTTAAGTTTTATAAATTCCAGGGTTGTAGCAGCTGGACGCCAGCTTGCACGGAGTTTTGAGTTGCAGTCACTTAATGACTTAGGATTTTCAAAGAGATATGTGCGGTGCTTACAGGCACGTGTGAAGTTTAAGCTGATATAATCTTAAGGCCTATGTTATTTATTTCTTATGTTTCATGGTTTTGACTCTTTATACTTATCGCATTCGACAGATTTCTGAGGTTGTCAATAGCATGAAAGATCTGATGGATTTCTGTAGAACAAACAAAGTTGGACCTGTTGGTATTAGACCTGACTCTATACTTTTTGTATCTATGCATGTCTCCTTGATTTTAGGATTTGCCTTGTGAGAAACATTTAATTTCTTATACTGATCAAATGATGTCAGGTCATCACTAATATCTGTGTAATCTATGATTTTGTGTGCAGAGGGGCTAAAAAATTTCCCTCGGCATGCTAGTGCAGTCAAGCTTCAGCCACAGATTAAGCAGGAAATGGACCCACTGAGAGGTAATAATCAGTCCCTGCCTAATGACCCAAACACGATCAACAAGCTCATGGCAATGCATCCTGGAATGGGCAACTCATTGGGCAGCAATCAGCCGATGGAAGGTAGAGGTGCTCTAAGCGGATCAGCACAAGCTGCCCTTGCAATGACAAACTACCAAAATATGCTGTCAAGACAGAGCTCGATGAATTCCCGTGGTTCACAGCCATCCTCTCCTTTTAACCATCCTAGCCCGAATCCATCTAATAGTCAAGGGAATTCAGTAGGAGGGTTATCTGGGTCCCACCTGCAGCAGCAGCAGCGCATGGCCTTCCAAGGTAATCAGGCCTTGCAACAACAGATGATGCAGCAGCACAACAGCCAGGCTACGAGCGGTAATAGCATTGGCGGTAATCAGGTCTTACAGCAACAGCTGATGCAGCAACACAACAGCCAGGCTACGAGTGGTAATAGCATTGGCGGTAGTCAGGCCTTGCACCAACAGATGATGCAGCAGCACAACAGCCAGGCTACTAGCGGTAATCAGGCCTTGCAACAACAGATGATGCAGCAGCACAACAGCCAGGCTACGAGTGGTAATAGCATTGGCGGTAATCAGGCCTTGCAACAACAGATGATGCAGCAGCACAATAGCCAGGCTACTAGCGGCAGTCTGTTGAGAGAAGGACTTGTTTACGGTGGTGGCAAGGCGTCTGCACCAAGTAGAAGCAGCAGCTTCAAGGCCACTTCACATAGGGAATCGTCTCCAGCTGGAGGAGGGACTAGCAGCTTCAGCAACCAGAAATCCATGGAGCTAGGTCAGAGTCATAGCGGGCTTCATTCAGCAGCAGATGAAATGGTCCCAGACTTCTCGAGTGAGTTCCCTGACAATGGTTTTCTTGGCAGTGACCTTGATGATACCATGAATTTTGATTGGAAATCATGACCCTTTACACGTATTTTTCTCCCAAGTTGTTCTGTTTTTGGTCCCTGGAAATATGTCTCTGTACAGTTGGCTTGGATTTGATCATTCCGACGTGTTCTGTCTTAAGTTTCTTTGACTACTAGTAGTACCCTTTTTTTTCCTGCTCAAATGTAATCCGAATAGATTACCACATGTAGGATTTCTTCTTCTTTTTCTTAATCAAAATGTAGGATTATTTGACCCGTCGGTTTGGCTGGCAAATCTTTTTATGCGTCACCAATTTTGTCATTAAACTCAAAAATCTCTTCCTTTAATGAATGTCTTTCTAGATGATTCAGATTATGTATTGCAAAGATCATCTCATTAAGATAACAACTGAAATATCTACTAGCCGCTGGCACTGTAACCGCTTTGTACATTAGGCATTCTAGTTAAACTCTTCTAGCACTAACTACTCATAATCTGAGCCATCATCATCATCATCATCATCATCATCATTACCTTCCTCTTCCTCTTCCTCTTCCTCTTCCTCTTCCTCATCCTCATATACCCCTGCATATTCTTCTTCAACAGCACGACATCTGTTAAGCATAAGCTCCCAACTCGAGTCAAAGCGAGAACTTCCAGATGGAGATCCCTCACCAGCATCAGCGGCAGAATCATCGCCACGGTACCTCAGCGTCCATTTTCCTGATGCATCTGATAACTCAACATCAAATGCTGATGAAAGAGGCCGACCAACCGCTTGGACATGGGACATACTGAAATTGCAGAAAGCATGTTATGTAAATGTATCAGCCCCAGTATAGTCATTACTCAATATTAGAAAGAATATACTGAGACAAACAAACTTAAGCATCTGTTTCATGAGAACAAGAATCACCACAATGGAAAAAAGACTTACCACACATAATATAGATCGTCCATTTCTTGCTTTTGCACCCTACCCAGTAACTGAACTTGCAGAACTCCTCCGAGGCATAGAACAGGTGCAGGTAACTCAAATTTTTGCAAGCAATTTTCCTGCATCCAATAAGTTAGTCAGCAAAGACTCAAGCTTTGATCAACTTAGAGGAGATAAATTATGGAAAATATGCTTACATCCAGTTCACAGAAATCAATGGAAAGTTTCAAAATACAACGCTATCTGGCTCTATGAGAGGGTATAAAAACTTACTATAAGCCATGGAAAAGAAAACGTCCACATGGGATATTTAGGGTAGTGTTGCAAACTCTATAAATTGAATGGAAAATGCAACTCACCTGAGCCATGCTGAATTCAGGAGAAACATACGTCCAAACATACTTTTCTTGAGGCAGTTGCTGAGTGGAAGTAGACTCATTCGCGCTCTCTGACTCCGTAGCAAAAGTCAAATGTCCCATCATAAACCTCACAGATCTTGATGAATATATGGGAAAACCTAACTGGAAAAAAGCTGATAATGCCAAACATTGGATCAGCACAAAAAAAAAAAACTGGCTTTAGTAATAAGAAATCAATATCAATCCTTGTAGGAGTAGAGCCAACCTTGAAACGGCTGCACATGAATTTCAGTGATCAAGCACATTTTAGCCCTCATAAGATACGTTAAGGTTTCCGGGACAGCAACATCACTTTCACCCTTGCTTGACCAGTACGAAGCTCTCCGACCACTCCTTTCCCCTGGCTCCAGGGTGTTTCGAATGCATTCTTCAGGGTAATTGTCAGTGCTTGATGCAGTAATAGCCACAGCCAAACAGTCATTTCTCACAGAGGAGGATAGTCCCCTAGCCAAAGTTGAAAAAACCTCGTGCTCACTTTCCAGAAGCTCATCTGGCCTCAACCAATCGATGCCAATCACATTGGACACCTCGGGGAGCATCTTCAAACAGAGATCCTTACACAATCCATTTGCAATCACTACAGCATCAGAAATAAAAATATAAACTTGATGATTTCTTAATGTTTTTACCAACCAGATACGCCCCAAATCAACTAAATAAGATTCAATCACCATGTCTAATTATAAACAAATAATAAACTGGGAATCTGAGGAAAGCAAAGAAAAATACAAAGAAATGAAGAAACTCACCGAACTGCCTCCAAGAAGTGGAGACGGCAGAAGCGCGGATAAGATCAGAAGGGTCCTCCAAGAAGCCGAGGATCTTTACGGACATATCAGCACCGAGGCATTCCAGAAAATCGGTGGAAGCAGCCAGTTTCTTCGTTATAGACATCTACAATTGAGCAAATACTGAGAAAAACTGTAGAAAAAGCGGTACAGATATGAAAAGCTGGATGAATAATTGAATATGCAGAAAATAGTCGGATATCTCGAACTCGAATCCGACAGAGAAAAGATGAAATTCTGTTTGTGGTTGGGTCTGCAATTTGGTAGAGGCCAGGGCAAGGAAGAACAAATAGCCCAACAAGGATAAGAACAAAAGCAACAGTTGGGGTCAATGTCATCGGACTCAGGACCGGGTGACGAAACAAATCGAAAAAGTCATTATATCGAAATCGAGCCGAATATTCTGTCAAACTAGGTGGAGAAGCCGCACTTCGTGCGGTTCAGCCCGTGGTGAGAAAAATATAATTTGTAAATTTTGTATTATAGTGAAGGAAATGTAAATTATACACAAAATTATTTTATTTATTATTCGTAAATATAACTAAGCATAGTATTACAAAAGCACTCATTATATACTATAAAAAGGAAAAAAAAACAAAATATTATCGTAATATATATAACTAAGCATGGTATTACAAAAGCACTCATTGGTTGCACGTTGATCACACTCTTTGTTCACTGTTTGATGTCTTTATTTTGTACTTCCTTGGAGTATGATGATGTAAAAGAGAGCAAACATGCATAGCAGTTGTATTAGAAAACGATGATTTATGAGAAGCTTTAGGTAATAAATGTGTACTATTAATGGAGAGCAATGAAATTTGATGTGTACCTGTTTCTTGGTCATTCGTAGTGACATCTGCTTCAATGGATTCTGCAAATTCGGCCAGGAGTGTGAGATTTGGTTCCATGTGGAGTGCTTCTTTGAACATAGACGCCCATATGTTGTTTGAGAAGAGTCTCTTGATCAGTTCTTCAACATCCTTTTGGAACATGTGATTGTAGTAGCATTGACTACAATCCATACAGGTACAATACATGTTGTAGGAGGTATGCACCATTAGAGTATACAGTGGGAATAAGATGCAGGTGAGCAGCTGAGTTTATATTGAAAGGGATGAGGTAGGAAAGTACGTGGCTATTTGGGGGGCATAGTGAAGCCTAGAATGGACTAATGTAGAGGAATTGTGGTCGTAGAAATCAGGCTACGGAGATTGGTATAAGGAGAAAAATAGGTAACATTGGGGAATGGAATTTATTGGGAACATAAGAAGATAAGTATTAAAAGGATAAGGACAATTTTAAGTTAGGGATAAGTATTAATGTAAAGATAAGTATGAAGAATAGGATAAATATATAAACCACTTTTTTGGGAAAGGTAGACTTGTGCAGCTATTTAAATATAACAAATTATAAAGCACTATAGCTATTGTTGCGTCAATATTTGGTTTACAGGATGCCATTGCTACCTTTGAGTGTAAGGGAGTCAGCAGGTGTGGAAAATGAAGGTTATGGAGATCAATTGAATACAAATCAATTGCCCGTTGAGAATGGAGAATATGTGGATCACATGAGGTTAAATTTGAGTGAGCTGCAGTTGTCAAATAGAAGTCATAGAGGCCAATCTAACAGGCCACTACATGCAGTGTCTGAGTATGTATCTCGAAGACGAGAGAGAGTTGAATTTCAGGTTCGTGATGAAAGCATACAGAGGTATAGGGGTATAAGTACAGAAATGTATCTCCTTTTCGTTCGTTTTTCACGTAGGAGTGAGTGGATTTCAGTGTTACGCGATGTATTGAGTCATGGTGAGCAGTTACAAACGTTGGAGGAAGTGTTACATAATATTGAAGAAGCAAATAGTGGAATAATGAATGATGGAATTGCAAGACAAATGAGTTCAACATCGATGAACGATGTGGATTAAAAGTGTAGACCTGTGTTTTTTGTATTTAGTGTGAGAATTGTATTTTTACTATAAGTGTTTGTTTTATTTTGTAATTTCTAATGCATATATTTGGTGAAAGAGGTTATGTAATAAAAACATAGTGCTTTGTTCTGAATGTCAGTATGTTGTGCTCTACTGTAGGATTATTATCATGGTTTAGTTTCTACAAATTTCAGGGTTTAGTTTTTTACATTTTTGTATTTAGTTTCTACATATAATGAAAAATTTGTACAAATCAGGCAGTGGAAATTAGTTAAGTATTGGAAATAATGCATCATTTCAAGTAGTCTGTCGTGTAAAATTCTAGAGTTCAGTGATTGTGTGCAAGAGAACCGATGATGACACGAGTATATGTAGTATGGAAGTGTAGAGTAAACTAACCGGTATGTGTAGTGTTAGCTGGAAAATGAATAAGGTCAAAATTTACTTAACGAAGCTGCAACTTCTGGAGGCTGTGTTTATAGGGGTGAAGAATATGTCTGTAGGTTGAGCTGTACATCTGCAAAAAGCATCAGAAATATTTGATATGAGATCGGAGTCATTGAATTCTAATTTGAAAGTAAAGAAGAAAATAACAAGAGATTACCTTGTTGGTTTGTGAGGCTATAATTATATATATATGGAACTAAAAATTAATACTTGAATAATATATATATATATAGCCATCTTGGAAGAGGCATGAGCAGTGGATGCTCCAAGATAAGTGTTTTAAGATTCTGTCACCCTACCATAATATTACATTATAAGTTTGTTGCTGGCACGAAAATAAGCAATGCATGAAACTATGTACATGCCTTTTTGTAAGAGGCGCGAACAATGTGTGCTCCAAAATAACTGCATCTCTTATTCTTCTATTTACCAGCAGTTAGTTTCCAAAATGATAAGCAGTTGTACATATGTAGTACCAGGTATTAGTCTTCCTTTAGGTGCTTCAGACTCTAGTGTTCTGGATCAATTGCTGATTCGAGGCTTCTTTTAGAACTTTGTATTGGTGCGGTGCGAGGAAGATCGGTCTGAACATGTTCCTTTTGCACTGAAGATGTTGCCTCATCATGGTCGGGCATTGATATATCTGTGGTAAATGTTTTTTCAGCTGCTGATGATGAGCCTTTTTCTTCCAAGGATAGGAATGGTGAAACTGAGTTGGACGCAGGAAGACATGCTTCAATTGTGTAGTATGTGTATGATTTGCCTCGTACGTCATTGGAATAGCTCCTGATGTGAAATAGTTGCTTTAGGTTTGTGAACCTTTCATTTATGTAATCAGCAGTAAAGAATTTTGCCTACAAGTCAGAAATTTGAATGTATAAGTGATGAATGATTATTAATTTATGATTTCACATTTGTAATGTAAATACCTTCTTATCTGCTTCTGCTTTTAGGTCTGTCTGTGCAGCTGTCGCAGCCGATATGCCTAATAATGCCTCAGCTTCTTTGTCCTCAATGGTCGTAGTTAGACTTCCAGTTCCATCGAATAGGTCAACTTGAAATTTGAAGCTAAATGCACATGTATACATTGGAAGTATTAGAATTGAATGTTCTCGTAATCATATGTAGATTTTTTTAGTAAATAAAAATAGCTTACATGGCTACTGGTTGTGGGAATTCTTTACCGCAGTGTAGGCATCTAAAATCGTCTCCATAATCTGCCCCACATGTTTTAGAACATTCTGGACATGTCATCAGGTAGAATTCTTGTATTGTTTTTGTAATTTTCAGGCCTCCGATGATCCAGAAAGCTTTGATCTGTTGGAGAAAAAATTATTTAAATGAACATTTTTTCCAAATAACGGTTTAGGAGTAGCAGATTAGAATATTACGTTCTGACTCAAACTGTTGATTTCACTTATTCTCCGGATTTGGTGTTCAAGTGGATCTTCTGCAATTTGGTTTTGCTTGTTGTAAAGCTTATGTGAGACCACCATATGAACATAGTCCATGTTGCTTTTGATCCTGCAAAGTCATAGTTGCAGTGCAGTGCTATATGTATTAATATTTGGTGGTATATGAATTCAGTGGAATTGATATTAAGAATAATATAATTAAAGTGTTACCATAGTTGCAGTGCCTCAACCTCTGGTAGTGGTGGGTCGAACAGAATTGTGCTGTTCAAAGCAGTTCCAACAGAGATGCCTATAGAGAATGCAGTTGTTAATAGTTGATGCGCATATATGGGCACAAATGTATATATGGAGAAATATTTACCATGGAAAGTGTTTACTAAGAATCTCATTCCTAGTATGACAGGCATTTTTTGAACATTTGCAGTCAAATGTGGTGCTTCATGCTGCAGGAAATCGTCCAATAAGCTAAGGATCATGGGCCTGCGTCTATTTTTGAAAGAAATAATAATGTCAAAATAATATTAAGACTACGAAATAGATTAATCCAATTTTATAATATAATACTAAGCATACAAAATAAATTGGTTCAGGTCTTGACTTATACATTTTAATTAATATCACATCGAAAGTATTTTTTGTTAGCCATATTTGTTATGTTTTAGAATAATAAAATTTGCATAAATAGCTAGTAGTTCTAGTATTTGTTGGGGACAAGAAGAAATAGAAGTTACTGCTAGTAAAATCTAAGAATGAGAAGATTGTTGAAGGTGTAAAGTAAATAGAAATAAATATGAATTTTTATTACTATCGTAAATTTGGAAAAAAAAAATTCAAAGGAAAAAGTTGATAATGGAACTTACTCCTGATTGACGATGACAAAATCCTGGATTGGTCTTCCCTTTTTTTGGGTACGACGTGGTGGGAAAGCATGGATTATAGCACCCAGTATGTCTGGAGATAATTACATATGGAATGTTGTGAATATAAAGTGATGGTTTGAAATGGTTATTAAAGATATGTGAAAAGATGATAAATTAAAAGAACATACTTATTCGCTGGTTAGTATCATCTGCAAAGTGAGGACATTCTGCAAAGGATGTCATTTGGTAAACCTGATCTAGCAGTAGGCTATGCTCTGTAGGGGTTGGTCGAATCAAAGAACTCTTGCTTAGCACCATCTGGTATGTTGAAGGTGCTACATAGTAAGTATGATGCAGTTGGAATTCTTTGTCAAGCTTGTCAACATCTTCTTCATGTATAATGCATTGCATTCTTGTTTTCTGATAGGTGAGTCAAAGAGAAATATTTACAGTTAAACATTTGGAATTGAAATTATATGATATGTATTTATTTTGTTATGTATAAGCTGAAGTTATCTTACTTCTCTATCAATGAAGACAAGTCGTTGTTGTCGAGCTGCCCAGGGTGTGTTGCGTATGGGGGTCTTTTCAGCAACAAAAACTTTAACCCACCATCTAGTAGAATCAGGGACCAAAGCTTCAAGCGTTGTGCACTTCTCTTCCATTGAACTATATATGAGAATTAAAATTCTGCAATGAATTAATAAGATAGCTTTGATGGAAATGATGGACATAAGAATACAGTAATGAAACATAGTGATGTATGAGCACCTGGGAATTTAAGAGATAAGAGAGAATGTAAATTGTAGAAGTGCAAGAATGGGTGTGACGAAAAGAAGAAGTTCAAAATGGTGTCACAATATATACAGATACTGAGTAGAGCTTGAACATTGTAAAAAGTATAGATTTGTATAAAGAAATATTTTAAAATACGAATGAAATACAACTTTAATTTGTAAAAGTAGAGTGCTAATAAGGATCTGTGATGAATAATAGTTAGGTAATGACTGAAAGTTATGTAGATAATGTCTGCACATGATATAAATAGGACTATTAGAATAAGTTAAAATATAGGGTGAATGTGTAAATTTTTATGAATTTAACAACTGAGACAGTAAACTAAGTATTGGCTGCCATCAAAACTTCCTTATAAACAACATTTTTAGTATAGTTAGTTGGTTGATTCAATGATGTTGCTGGCCTAATTAGTACTTTCAATTTGTCTATAGTTTTAGCTCTAGATAATGCGACATAAAGCTGACCATGTGAAAATACTGGCTCTTTTAAATAAACACCTACAAAATCTAAAGTTTGACCTTGAGCCTTATTAATTGTCATTGCAAAACATAAACGTACAGGAAACTGTTTTCTTTGAAATGGAATAGATGAAAAACTATCCTCTGGAGACTCTAAAGTTATGCGAGGAATGAATACAGATTTTCCTGCAAACGAACCAGCTGAAATTTCAGCATAGATCATGTTTGTATCAAAAGCTTTGCAAATAAGACGTGTGCCATTACAGAGGCTTTCACTGGGATTCACATTTCGAAGTAGTATAATTGGTGCATTTTTTTTTAATATTAATCTGTGAGGAGGGAGGCCAGTAGGAGTTAGAGTATGGAATAAATCTTGTTGGTCTGGTAAATGTGAAGAATTTACACTTTGATCACAAGCAAAATAAGTTACTTGTTCCCCACGAAACCTGGTAATTAAGGCATCATTAATTTCATGTACAAATTCATTTCTCGTAGTTAATATAGCTCTTGTTGTAAATGAATAAACATTGAAATCATTGTCATCAATTTTGGGGAATACCATGTCAATTAGTAAATTTAATGATGCAACTTCATCTGTGAAATCAAGATTGATATTTGAAGGGATTAGGATTTCTTCATGGCTATTAGTAACCTCTGTTCCATCTCCAACTTTCAACAAAAATGCTGAGAAATCTGGATCAAGTAAAGCTCTCATGTTTTGAGTGAGTTTTAATTTTTCAAAATGATTCCATAATGGGGACATAACTATTGTAGAATTTATAATATCTTGTTTTGTACCATTAATAATAACTGGAAGGGTCTGACGAAAATCACCACCGAACACAACTATTTTACCACCGAACATTATGTTAGTGCTCATTATATCTCGTAGCATTTCATCAAACTTTTCAATGATATTACGTTTTGCCATTGTAGCTTCATCCCATATTATCAATTTTGCTACTTTAATTAAGTAAGCAAGTGTACTTTGTTTACTTATACTACAACATTTAGAGTCATTTTCACGTAAAGGGATTTTAAATCTTGAGTGTGAAGTTCGGCCTCCTGGGAGTAAAGATGCTGCTACTCCTGAGGTAGCAGTTGCAAGCACAATTCCCCCAGTTGACCTTATTGTTGCAAGAAGGGCTTTGTATAAGAATGTTTTTCCAGTACCTCCAGGGCCATCAACAAAGAAAATTCTTGGAGAATTATTATTAACATGATGGAGTATTCGATCATAGGCAAATTTTTGCGCCTCATTCAGTTTATTCACAGCTAATAAATCCTCAGTTGAGACTACTATATTTCTTTCTGTTTCTAGCTCTCTGGTAAAACTATCTTGTGAATTCAAATGGGTATCATGGTCGACAGTTAAAAAGTCTTCAATTCTTTTTCCCATTGAGTGTAGGAGATAAGTTAAAGAATCTAAAACTTTGTATCTGATTGTATGGGGATTAAGTGTTTTATCTTGTTTGAAATCTTCAGATAAGAAATGCTCAAATTTAGAAAATAGTTCGGTTGGATTTTGAGGGTTGCAGTAAATCAAAATAGTAGCAAATAGCTGACGCAAAGCAGCAGGCATTGTGTAAGTAGAAGCCTCATGTAGGCACATTTCAATAGTATCATCAGCTTCCATTAATCCCAATGCTTTAGCAGCATCTCTGTATGTACTATAAATAATTCTATTAACTGTTCTCAAGTCCTCAAAAGAAGTTGGTTTTTTAACATGCATTAAAAGTAACCTTAGGTAGAATCTTTCACCTTCAAATGGGCTACAACTGACAATACGACCAATGACCTCATTTTTTTTACGTGGTTACCATTTTCTAGAATCACTATGCCAAGTAAAATATTGAGGGAATTCAATGTACAAGCAATTCATACATTTAGCATAGTCATTATACTTATTCATATTAAAAAATTGTGTGAGCATAGTTCTCTGCAAGAATGTATTTTTAGCAATGCTTTCTAGAGATTGATTTGCAGGGAATGTTATAGACTGTTGGTTTTGTATATGCAAAGGTAAACATATAACAGAAGGATGCATTTGGTTGAGGTCAAAACTAAATATTCGCCACATTGCTTCAGGAGGTGAAATCCATCTAGCTTGTTGGAATGTTGTAATTTCATCAAGTACAGGCTCCTGTGTGTTTGGGAGTAGACTATAAAGAATTTTATCATGTCCTTTATAAATGTATTTGTAGATATATTTGACAGCTTGTATAGTAGAGCATATTTCAACATTCAAATGGCAGTTAAATTTAGCAAGAAGATATCGATTATAAGGTGAAACCCATCGGTTGTCAAGTTGGGTTCCCCTTATTGTCACTGTAAAACCATTGTTCCTACGACGATAGATGGGATATGAGTTGCTCCCAAGTTTTGTTGAGTCGGAGAATTCTTTAGGGTAATTGAACTTGCAGAAATTATTTCTCATACAACCACATGTTGGGTTATAAATGCCACAGGGGCCATGCAGCATATGCTTTATAACTAAAGAAAATAAATATGGTTCTTTTTGTGGGTCAGGTATTTCAGCCGAAACAATTCTGTCAAAGGCTTCAGCAGTAAACATTTTGGAAGCACGACTTAAAATAAGCAAGAAATGAGCATGAGGCAAACCTCTTTTTTGAAATTCTATAACATAAGTATAAGCAATGACCTCACCAAAGATTTTCTTTTTAAATAATTCTTTCTTCAAGACCTCAAGTTTTGACCGGAAAACTCTAGCAACTAAATCAGGTCTATTTTGAATCTCATCAGAAGGAAAGCAAAGAGATTTTATTTCAGGCCAATTTGGGTTTGCAGTGATGGTTAGGAATATATCAGGTTTTCCATAATGCCTGACTAAAGCTATGGCATCCATATATCTTTTACGCATATCTCGTGGGCCTCCAATAAATGAACTTGGTAACATAAAACGCTTACCAATATCAGAACCTGTTTGACACCCTTGAGCTATACCATCTAATACACCATTATATACCTCATTTCGTAAACGACATTGCATTTCTTCACTTCTAAAAAATTGCAGCCTTGATGTTTCAATCTTAATGTACATATCTACGACATATTGTTGTAAAAGTCTACCGGTGTGAAGCAAAAATGATTTATCATTTTGTCTAACTTGTAGCTTATAACAATAGTATTGTCGACATGAAACTTTTGTTCTGGTGGTTTTTTTTGTACAAATGTGGTTTTCATGCTCCAAGAAAGCATCTGCATTTGTATAATTACGAATGTCATGAGCATGATCATTACATGTATGTTGAGATGTGTTATTTGTACGGCTTAATCTGTCAATTGCTCTATGCCAACCAGATTCACCATTGGCAAAAATGAGTGGGTACTGCATACTGTCATAGCAGCCAAAGAATTGTTTAATGAATTGAGGTTCATGATCTTTTGAATAGATTCGAATATTTCGATCTGAAGTTTGTATATTTGAATCTGATTCGAGCCATAATGCAACAACTTGGGATACAGTTGGTTTGTTAAAAACATTAGGATTATAGTTAGGATCTGCATATAAATTTATTCTGTATTCATCTAAGTTAGTAATAGTATTTAAGTTTCTAAAAAAAGTTGAGTACGGATTTTGCTGAAGAATATCAATTAATTTGGTGACAAGAATTTCTCTAAATTTTGGACTGATAGACAAACGGTTAGTAATTTCATTGTCGGTGTCATAATAGTAGAGTTGTAAATATTTAGGGTGTTCATCAGGTGGTTTTAATTGGTGAACCTGATGGTAAAGTTGACCTTGGATACGATATGTATATATTCCTTGATTTCTTGTGGCTAAAGTGTCATCACAATGTCCACCACCGATAGATGTGAATGCAAACATATTATTGTAACTACGAATACAGTCACGAAAGTGAGTACCATCCTCTGAGTTTGACAGATATAGTTGGAGTAGTTGTAAAGGCATCTCAGTAGATGCTAATTTTACTTCTCCAAAGCAGCAACAAAATGATGGAGGTTCTAAGTGAATTCGTTTTGCGTTACAAAATTTACAGTCAGGGGCAGCAGGCAATACATCTGGACTGTTCACTATCTGGTCTAAAGGATCAATGATGTTTATTGTAGCAGTAAGTTTTCTACGTTTTGCATTTTTTGCTTGTCTACGGTCATCTAAAGATGCATATTTTCTGATATTGTTAGAAACTTTATGGTGAGGTTCAATATGAAGCTCTTTTCCTTTATTCTTTTGTGACATAATGCTAAAACAGTAAAATAAAGTGCAGGTTTTTTAACTATTAAGGAATCAGAAACATATAATAGTAAAGAAGAATAAAAAGTTAGAAGGGAGAAATGGGATAATAAGCATATATTAACAGGGAGTATAAGAAAAGTGTAAATTGTAGACGTACCACAATAGTGAAACAGAGGTAGGTGCAACTGATTGTGTAACAACAGAAAGCACGTGCAACCTGTATAGTAGCGTAAATCAATTAATTGTGGAAATGACATTTCAGAATGTGAAAATTCATTCGAAGCTAAAAAAGAGAAAACTGGTAATTAAAATATGGAAACAACAAGAAGGTTGATGGAAAAAGTCGGCAAAACAGTATAACGTCTGTACAATGTATTCTATTTTAAGATTGTAAATAACTATATGGAGGAAATAAATGTAACTACATGGAGGAAATAAATCAAAGCAGAGATAGACAATAAAAAATATATATATATGATAAACAAAAGGGGAAGCCTAAAATTTTACAGATGCAAGCAATAAAGAAACTATGAGGGAACAAATGAGAAACAAGCTGTTAAAAGATACAGAAGAATTTGTACGGAAAAAAATGAGATGGTAAATGTCGCAGCTCACTATTGGGGACACATAATCATTTCGTTTAGAGAAATGTAAATAAGTATATGGAGGTAATAACTACAGAGAGATTTCAAGGAAGAACACAGTTGGTTGTTCTGTGTACTCAATTTGCAATGAAAATAAATAAATGTTGGAAACTGAATGAGCTTTAATTGAACACAAAATCAATTTCTTTGTTCCTAACTGAAAAGCTATTTAAATTTCTAAGAATCAGGAAATTAATAGTGCATGATTAGAACAGAAAATTCATTTTATGTGCCCCTAATACTATTACATTTTGCAACCACAATGAACTACAATTTATTCTGTCACTTGTATTTGAAAGCAGCAAAAAATGTACCTTGTGTGATGCTAACGCTTAAATGTGAGGAATTGACCAGCACGAGGACCTAGTACCTGTGACCAGTTGAGAATTTTTATTCAGCAATGGAGGATAATCAAAATGAGGCCAAAAATAACATAGTTAAAGACACACAAAATGTCCAATAAAAACTCCCTTTTTTGCAGGTATATAAAAGTAGCAAAAGCTGTGTTTTGTGGCAATTATATCCTCAGAAAACACGAAGCAGGAGGGTGAGGGATGCATGTTCAAACAAATCCTTGTTCAGAATTTTTGATTATTAGTTAGCTTACAAAGTTTGGACATGATTTAAGAGGTTAACTCGGACATATTATCTTTTCTCAAAAGAACAGTCCAGTATTGACATATATCACCTGAGATTTTCGTGGAACAACTCATAACCAATGAGCATACTAATCAGCTTGGCATTTCATCATACAGACCAAACAAAACAAAAGTCAAAAGAAAATAGACTGAAATCGAACTTATTGGTCAGTCTATTTCCCACTGAAACTGAATAAAATTTAAGGCATGCTCAGTCACAGCAGATTTAAAACTCAATTATCTCTATCAATAACTATGCAAATTCAGAAATTCCAGATTCTATACCCTAGAGCATGTTACAAGGATTTCACAGCTACAAGAATCAACAAAATCAGAGTTAGGGTTAAAATGATATGGGTTTTTAAAGTCAGGGCTGTGCTGCAAACATGGATGAAAGAGGGCAGAGCTTCAAAGTGAATTATCTTGCTCTTTAATTGTTCGATTTCAAGGATTCCAAGTTCATCACTGTAACCAATATTATGAGAGCTACAGAGGTGAAAGATTTGACTAAATTAGAGTTATGGTTGCTGAGATGGAATTATTTAAAGGAAAGTGTAGCGACCAAGACAAGCAGCAGTTTCTAAGCTTATTATCTAACACTTGAACTATTGTTTTCCAGCAATTTTAAGTTCTGAAATGAAGTTTATTTTGCAAAGATTACACCAGTATAAGAGTCGACAAAATATAAGTTACAGTTTATGAGATATGAGATTTTAAAGTTCATATTTCTGCTGCAACACGAATGGAAGAGGGCAGAACTTCAAAATCCTCTTTCTCCCTCGTTTCTAAACCAAATTGGACGATTCTTGATTCTAATTAAAGCTCTGAATCCTGGGCTTCCAACAATACCAATTTCAGACTTTAAAGATACAGTATTTTAGATCCTTGTGCTCCAGTTAAACCAAAACTTTACAGATTTCAGGGTATTCTTCCTACTCTACTTTCTTTCCCAACCAAATCTCTTCTTACTCTATCCTAACATATATCACCTAGGATTTTCGTGGAACAACTCATAACCAATGAACATACTAATCAGCTTGGCATTTCATCAAACAGATAATGATCAAACAAAACAAAATTCGAAAGAACAGAGAATCAACAACAAAAACATCATCTTTTGCAGGTTTATGAAAAAAATATGAGAGTTAGAGATAGGAACATTTAATCGAACAGCTTATAGGCGGCATAGAAGAACAGATTGTGACAAGCAAAAGAAGAAGCATAAAATCTTACGGATTCAAACAACAAAGGAAGTAATGGATTGAGATGAATGCGAAACAAACCGAATAAGAAGAAAACCGATTTACCTGAAAATAGCTACGTGTCAGCAAGAGCAAGAGCAATGACCAAACAGGTGGCTTACGTGTCAGCAAGGCAAGAGCAGGCTTAAGCGAAAAGGTTGACGGCAGCCACTGGGACATGGGGGCAACAGAAAGGGGCAAAGTTGGGAAGAAGGTAATTCGGCGGTGGGTAACCGGAGCAAGCAGCGAGATTTTGGATTTGCAAGAAGGAGGAAAAGGTGGGCGCCGAAAAAAAGAATGAGGTAATTTACCTGCTACCAGGCTACAGACAGGCCGGGGCAAAGATTTTCATGCTTTTATATATAGTAGATTGAAACCGATTTTGGTTTACTATTTTACAGAAATCAGCGAGCATCTTTTGAATATGAAATTTTTGTTTGCTCTAATTGAGAAAACATGCTTGAATCACAACCAAAGACATTAAGAAAAACGAATTGAACAAACCTGTAATTTGGATAAACCAATCCGGCCGGCCAGAAGTCTCAAACGAGATAAAATCCGGTCCAAAGAAATTGGAGTCAGCTGCCAATGTCCACTCACTGTCCTAACACGTAGATTTCTTCAAAATCCCCAAGTTGTGGAATAGGATAGGAAATCTTTTGGAGCTGAAAAATGGCTCATATTCTCTAAATTTATTGAAATCCCCCAACTTGGGGAAGCTGTTGGACTTGCTCTTAATTTGTCAAATTGAAGGATTCAAAGTGAACATCAATATATAGAGGGTGTAATTGACACCTTCAATCCACATCATGTGCCACCTATGATTGACCCCTACATTGATGCATGGGTTGGAGATGATTTTTGCAATTTCTCACTCTCAATCCTACATGTCAATTGATATTTTTGAAAGTGAAGATATCATTGGAGATGCTCTAATATTAATAGTACCCGTTGTAATATACTCCCTCCGTCCCAACCAAAACTTCTTAGTTGACTTCGAATCGGATTTTAAGAAAAATGTATTTTATATCTTATAAGTGAAATTTTAAGGGGTATAAATGGAATATCACTTATTATTATGGTTGTTTGTAAAAATTCATTATGGTTATATTTATCTTTTATAATTATTTTTTTTGCCAAAAAAGGAAATAATAAAAGTAAGAAATTTTGGTTGGGACGAAGGAATTATACTCCAGTACTCCACCGGCAAACCCCAAAAAGATATAAAACCAAAACCTGAATAAAATAAGCAAAATAAAATAAACCTATTTTAAAATATATAAGAAAGGGAATTATTTAATTTTTTTATCCCAAAATTTCTCCCATATTAACTTTTGACCCTGTAATCTAGGTCGACAATATATCAGTCATTTGTGGATCAAATGGATATTTAATTTTGAACACAAATCACTATGGTTTATTTGCTAGAGTTTTTCTATAGACCAATTTAGTTTAGTTAAATATATTTAAAAAAAATTCAGTTACATATATTTAAATTTATTTCAGTTCAATCATGTTCAGTTAAATATTTCTAAATTTAGTTCAGTTCAATACCTTCCTTTTGAACGGTCTGGCATCCGGCTTTGAGATTTCCGGTGAGTTGGCGTACACTCTGAGTTGTCGAGGTGGGAGAGTTGCGGCGGATGATGAAAAGATGGGAAAATGGCGGTGGAATCGGGTTTAATAAAATTTAGTTAGGAATTATAACATATGAATACCTTGTGGTAGAGTGGTAGGAGATTTATCTAATATTTTGAGAGACCTGTGATCGAACCACAAGCATTTTTTATAACTTAAATGAATCTGAAATTACTATTATACCCCTAATATTTAACGGTTCTTTTAAGTTAAAGACCATGTTAGTAGCCATAGGGGGCCATAATGAAGCAAAAACTGAATGTTAAGGGGCCGTTTTGACATTAAAATTAGATGGGGTGCCAAGCCGCTACTTTGAGAAACGTTAGAAGGTCTCTATAAAATTCATATGACTAGTTTTATTAAAAAAATATTTATATTTAATTCCGTTCATTTAAATATATTTAAATTGGTTTCAGTTTTAAACTTATTTCAGTTTATGATGAAATTAAAGCTCTATCAAACAAGACATATGTGTCAACAAGGGTACGGACAATTTAAAAATATATATATTGGGCATGTTTTGATATTGGGTAATTGCGGGTTCTATAAAAAGGGTAAACCCCGTTTAACCATATATCATGTTGGAATTTGAATTTATATCTTTGAAATATATAATAGTGTTCAATTATATAAGTGATTTTTGTTAAAAAAAATTAGATATACATATAAAATGCAATGTGGTTTGTGGAAAAGATGTCACGCTCAAGTTTTCAATTAAATTAGTGAATAATTGAATATGATATCATACACAAAGAGATATTGTTTTTGTTTATGCACAAAGATTTTCATAAATTATCCACATCAGTTCAGCAATCTTGACATTTGCAAGTATGGCCGGCAGGTGGGAAGTTGGAGGGATACACCAACACACAATCCAAACAAATCCCACCTTTAGTGTGTGTACAGTCAATCTGAGTCATTGAGAACTCCAACTTTGTTCTACTACAAACTTTATCATCATGCTCAACCACAAAATCTCCCACGTGATAGTTTATCCACCGCCCATCCGCCGCCGACGGCGGTTCATTCAGGTGGTACTGCGCCGTTGACCGGTGGCCGGAGGACGATGATAAATGGAACTGAAGCGGCTTTTTATCCCAGCCTCGAACTCCGTCAGCGACGTGAACTCGCCGGCCGCGCCTCGTTAAGGTTCTTCCCACCTGCATTCTGAAGTATAGGCTGTAGCTTCCCGCCGGAAAATCCATCTCCAAACTGCCTTGTACTTCAAGCCACCATATCTGCTTCAGATATGATATTGTTCCGAATCTGCGTCAATTTTGCACTAAACGGTCAATGATTATTTTATCAAACCACAATTCACCTAAGCTTATTTCTATTTCTTATCTATGGTAAAAGCGTAAATTTTAATTAAAGTTTTTGAAACTAAACTGAACTTATCTCCGAAAAATTTCGGACAAACATGATCTTACGCATAATACTTATATGATTCAATTTGTGGCATTATGTAACTTTAAAATAATTGCTATCAGTTATTAAATATGAGTTTTTTAATTGTGAAAATTATTAGTTGCAATTTATAGACCTGAAAAAAATGGAGGAAAAGGATTGGTGTAAAGAAAGCAACAAAGTCAAGGCATGGATTTTTTGCATTGAGAGAGAAAGAAAAGAAGTGTATTAATGTCATCCACGCCAAAAGAAAGTATTGACAAGAGGATTTGTCATATGACCCATTCATATCAAGTCATGTTACATTCGAATTTTCCATTCAAAAAATTATGGCGAAAAGTCATTTAGAGTCCTATTTAAGCTACAAATATCTTCTCTTATTAATTTCGTATAATTAATTAGAGAAATGAAATAAAAATTTGTTTTATATATAAAAAAAATATACATAAACGATTGAGAGAATGACAAGCTGTTTTTTTTTTTGGATAATAATGGAAATGGAGTAAATTTGAGACCTGGATTCGTCGGTGGAGATATCAACGTCCCAGTTTCTCCGATCAGAGATGCCATTGATTTTCAAACCCTTCCACGAAATTCCGACACATAAACCTCCCCCAACCTTGTCCAGCCAAACTTCCTGCAAATCAGGAAATCGTCAGATACTCTAATTTAATCTAGAAAGATCAAATTCCTGTGCCATTTCCTTCCAATAATCTGTATATCGATCGCACGTAAATGACACAGTTAATTTTATCATACTAACAATGGAAGTTTAGTTACGTACGAGAAGAAAAAGCTACTATATATAATTAGTTAATTACCATGGAATCATGGCCAGCAAGGCGATTAGGACAGCACAGTCTGGCATAAACATCCTTCTTCCTCAAAATCCGAGGATCATCTCTCTGACAGAGCTTGCGGATAAGGATCTCATAGTTTGAAGGCAGCTTATGATCCCAAACACAGTCGGCTGAAGAGGCCAGGCGAAACGTCCGGTTCACGAGCGCCAGTCTGCAGATCTCCGGCGGTTCCAGGCGCGATAGGATCAAGGCCACGCAGCTCTCCGGCAAGTCATCCAGTCTCCGGTGATCGGCGGCGCCGCCATCCGATGATGAGAAAGCAGCCCCCATGCAGTACTGATCACTCCCGGTCGCCGGAAACTTCCAGTGCATGAAATTAATGAATGGATGAATGAAACAGCAGCCTTGAAAATGGGAGGATTGTGCACATTGATTAAAGTAAAGGGATGGATTCTGAAAGGAGAAAGGGATAGATGGAGAAATGTGTGAACATGGAGGAAGAATGGATCCATTTATATATGAACGTGTAATGCGTGTTTCTAGTTAATTGTCATTGCAATAATAGTATATTTGGAACATGATGTACCTACGACGTCGTTGTTTATTTTATTTACAGTGCTTTCAACGGCTAGCTATTACTTTCTCAATCTTGCACTAGATTTTTTGCAAATGTAATAAGCGAGGAGAGTGAACAAAAAGAGTGTAAATGACATGAAACGTATAATTTGAATGATAAAATAACGTAGGAGGCATAATATTATTTATATCTTTATTTCGTAAGACTCAGCAATAAGTAGCGATATATAAAATTTTGGAATTCATTACTTGCATCAGCAAATTCAATTGTAAAGAGATTGTGATGGAAGATCGTTGATTCCGTTTTTTTGCACGAAATCACTAATATAGTAGATTAGTATAATTGATCCCTTACTGGCAATGTGAAATAAGAAGACAAATCCAAAATTATATCATCATAAAGATATTGTAAAAAAATAAACAATTTTACAATGATGTAAATGTAACAAATTCCAATCATAACACGAGATCAATGACACTCATATCGACTTGGATTCTCAACTTCTATAACCTTTTATTTTCAGTTGCAAAAATAGTGTGGTGGGAGATCATTAATTTCGTATCGTACAACCAATTGGCATGTGACCTATCAATGAAATCCCTTATCTTACAATCCAAAATCACCTGAATAAAAGACTTGCTAATTTTTCTTTAAAAAATTGAAGTAGGACTTTTTTTTTAAAAAAAAAACGTTTGTTATACGGAGACAGAGAATTGAGCCTAGTTAAATGGTCCTTCACAATTCTACATTTCAAAATCCAGAAGAAACTGAATTAATATGGAATTCCTATTCCACAATCCAATTTCATGAGAATCAAGGACACCATAAGGTCCATAACACCATGGGATGGAAAAGATGCCAATAGATACGGCCTTGTACTTTATTCCAAACTCCATATCAATCCATCCTAATTAGAAAGCCACTACATAGATTGTCAACAGCAAAAACAGAACAAATTCTTTTCAGCCACCTTCTATTTTTAGTATTTTAATCTATCTACATCAAAGCAGTAGCAGATTACATCACATTTTGCTTCATACTTTACACAGTTTTCTCCGGCAGTCAAAAGCGAATTCATTCCCCATTACAACTAGTGGTGCAACTGGCATTCTCTGCTCCACGAATGCTGGGGCTAGCTGCCATAATAAATCAGTCTTCTCGGACCTCCACTTGACAAACAGGGCAGCTCTGCCACGACAAGAAACCACTACTGTCACTACTTTGGGACTAGGCATTATAGAAGAAAAACGAGTGAGAGACATGTCTTACTTTGTTCATTCTCAACCAACGCTTAATACACCCAGCATGATACTGGTGAGCACAAGGCAGAGTGATTAGCCGGGACCCATTTTTATACTCCGAGCAACATATTACGCAGCTAAGATGCAAACATAGAACAACAAATGAGTCAAACACATTTGGTTTTAACAACTACTTCCAAGTTCCAACACATAGCAAATAAATGTAGAAGGAGAAAGCTCATACTCCTCTTTTCGCTTCTTTTTCTTGGAGAAAAACCCTATTTTGTACACAAAGGTTGGCAGACGGGAGATGAGATCTTCAGAAAGGCCTTTGCTCTCATGGCCAACGGCTTCCCCTAACGATTGCAGTTCCTAATACGAAGACACGTGGAACAATGAACAAGAATATACACTACATGAAAAAAATTAAACTCAAATGTGGTAATACACATCTATACTATAACCAAGTGTATGACGATTTAACATTTCAACCATCAAATTGCAGTCATTGCTAAGCCATATAAATAACGTTTGGTTGCTCCACTGTTTGCTTAATTAAGGTCAGCCTAGTATTTCTATTACTTAGTCAGCAAACAATACCAAGATCACTGAATAAACAAGAACGGAGTACAAGAACAGCAAAGAACAGTGCTTGAAGTGTGCACATTTACCTCATAAGTCATAGTATCCGGATCAATATCATCCTGCCTTGTATTATGACTTGTAACCTGTATTGTAGTTCCGGGAAAATTACGTAATGCCTTGAGTACCATAACATGATGCTAGAAACATGAACAATGAGAACTACATACCCTAACAGGTGTCATTATTATAGGGGTGGACTCTCTGCTTTCTGCGGATGGTGTAAAGTTATCAAAGTAAATAAGATACAGAAAATAAACATAATGAGCCCTCACAAATACACACAATTATTTTCCACATAAATATATATAATCATATTATAATAAAGAACATGAGGGGAAGTAAACCCAGTGAACTATTTGCAACTTCCTTCAGCAAAAAAATTTCAACGTAACTTAAAGCCTTAAACATTCTAGAAGCAACAACCCACAAAAAGCCTCCCCAACAGTTTTCTTCTTAGTTCAGATAGTGAATTAATTCCAAAATGTGAAGTTGAATTGTTGAAAAATGAGAGAAACAGTTACAAAACAAGAGCTAAGAACAATATCTTGTCCAGAGCTAGATCAACTTTGACATCTGCAGACATATGAACCTTACCAGTTGTGTGACCACTTTGGTCGGACACGCGTAAATTCTCAAAGTCTTCATCTATTTCCTGCAAGGATCTAGCCAATGCTTCGTCCATAGCCAACTGTGCTTCAACATTTGCATCATGTGAAGATTCACTTTGCTGGACTAGTGATGAACTCCCGTTACTAGTTCCACTGCTAGAAGAAGTATATTCCTTGTTTTTCTTATTTGATTGAATAAAATGATAAGCACTTTCCTACAAGACAAAGACTCACAACATCATCGCACATATATCCACATTAACCTCTGATAAAAAGAGAAGTGAAATTAACAGTACCTGCTGTAACAAAACTTCTTCGTAACTAAGATCCTCATGCTCCGGGAAAAACTCCTTCATATTTTCAGCAATTTCAGCTGGGATATCACCATGCACATAAAGATTGTGCATCTCGCTGCTATCCATCACATAAGCTCCGGACATTATGACCGAGTGGCAAGAGAGGAGCAAGTTCTTTAATTCTCAGATCTCTCGCCTGCAGAATAATTTCACAAAAAGCGCAATTCTGGATCAGTAGTCACTAAGGGATCAATAGAACAATGTTCTTTTCTTAAGCTTTTCTAAAGTTCACTTCTAGTATATCGAAAGTTACTATTGGGTACATTCCCAAAAAGGCCACATGATATTTGGAACATATACTCTATCTTCAAGACATCTCTTCTGATATTTGGAACATATACTCTATCTTCAAGACATCTCTTCTGATTTCGGAGTTAGTTTAAGCTTTCATGTTCCATATATTTTCATGTAGGGTCCATTCCAGTGTCACCTAATGCAATGCCGGTTATAGTGTCAAACTACAGGGTTCATAGGTTCAGTAGCCTCTATTGTTATGCATTTGTCCATCCAGAATAAGAAAAACAAGAAGGAAAAACACACAAACACAAGCCAAAAGGCCCGGGCCAGAATATTAGGCATGCTAATCTGTAAGCATTAGGCGCTAACCCCATGCTTCCATACAAAGTCATTTTTCTACAACAAACTTAATTTAGTCACTTCATAAATCACCTACCACTTATAATCCAAATTCATATCACGAAACAGGTTTAGAAACAGAACCCTCTTATGTGTCCCTCCAGTCTCCACCAATTAAGCAACATATTAAACTCAAAAAGCAACTTAAAGCGACTTACATTCCGAATTTCCACGCTTGTTTAACTAAATTAGCCTAAACAGCTCAGTAAAAGCAGCAAAGATCTGAACAATGTTCACCACTCACTAACATATAAAAATCCACGGGAAAATTAGGGATTCAAAACATCAAAATCCTAGGTAGATCCTCATACCATTTCCACCCAGAGCAGGAATAGATTAATCAAGATTGAAAAGACACAGTTTTGCAGAGATTAAACATGTGAAATTGCTAAAACCAGGTAATTAAGCAAAGAAAATGCAGAAAGGAGGTACCTTTGAGGGAGAAAATGGAAGGACTTGGAAGTTGAACTCATTCAGTGTACAGAGTCGGCCTCTCAAACTTCAGACTAAAAAGGGACTGTGTTTTCGATTAACGTAGGTAAAAGAATGAAGATAATGTTTGTGCCGTTAAAATAATGGGTGAGAAACAAAATCAGAGGTAAAGACCAAAAAGAAACGGACAAGAACTCCAACTAAAAGAAAAGAATAAGGAGCAGACAACAAGAGCTTATAAATGCAGAGCGTTTAAAGGGAAAATGTGCAATCTTTTCAATGGTAATTTCGCTGTAAAATATGGTGGGAAAGCAAGAAGGCGCAGGCCCACCCCACTTTACTGTGATATTTTTTACCCAACAATTATTCTTTAACTTACCTCAATGCCATTAATGTGATGCAGAAATGGTGTTGAATTTTGACTACACTAGTATACTAGTATCTACCAGCTGATTTTGTTGGCTTGCTATTAAACATTAATATTTTATAACTTAATTATTGCATTGTATTTTTTATAAATCGGAAAATAAATCACACCTAACCAATTATATGTCATATATTGATTTATTTTTCGATATAATTTATTGCTATTAATAATAAATTTGAAAAGGTATGAGTTCAATGTCTGATATCCAGATCAAGACAATGGCAGATGATATCACGAAGTACAGATTGTGATTTGTGATCACTGTTTTTCAGACTGTGATAAGTGATAATTGTCTATCATTGGGACATTACAATGTCCTTTGCCTTATATTTTTAATTTGGAAGTACAACCACAGTAATAAGTACTCAAATATCTGTTTTTTTACCCAGCACAGTAAGGATTTGTAATAACAGTGCCCCTCACAGGGGTAACTAATAATTAGGCCCTTCATCAGCGGCTAAAAATTCACATTGTCCCACGTAAACTAATGAAGAAGACATCTTAACAATATCTCAGTTAAAGCCAATTATAAAACTTGTTTTCCTTCTCATTCTTACCGAATGAGAAGATGAAAGGGACAGGCAAGGGACCATAGTCTGTCTCAATTTCAACATTTATGCATCAAGACAATTGACATAAGAGCCCACTTAAACATAATGCTTAAACCGAAATAGTAAACATGTTCAACTAGCCAAACAGGTGCAACAGAGAATAGTTTCGAATTCAGATTCATGACATACAACACCATGGTTCCAATAGAAGTTGAAATATGAGCACAAAACATAACCAGCAAACCCAGATTTCAACATAGGGGGCGGAGGACACTGATATGATGTCTAAATGTACACAAATCGAGAACCCCTCGCAACTGCACTACCCTAACATTAAAAGGTCGCAAACACGACTGGGCTGTGTGCTCTTAATCCCCTCCAACTTGTCTCTTCCATGAGTCCTCCACGATCAGCTCGTCCACCCCCCAGTCCTCGTAGCTGCAAGAGTCATATTAAACAAATGGTAAATCATTCCAAACTGTGACTACCTTGGTACAAGACCCCTACAAACCATAAGAGTTATATGCATGAACTAACCTCCCATCAGGCAGGAAGCGGCGAATGGTGAAGGGAATTTTCCGAGCTGTGAGCTCCTTCATGGCAATCTGCAACAAAGCAGGTGTGAATGGAGTGTCGTGGAACCGATACATAATAGCTTATATAGGGTGACTACTTGAGTTTAGTACAAGGAAGTCATCCCCGCATCAATGATGAGGAAGACATGCACTACAAGGAAGTAGGAGTTTATGTGCATTTGAGTCATGTAATGCAAAAAGATATTTAATCAATATCATATTCATAACGATGCTCCCATAAAGACAACTTCAGCGCATGAGGAATGCAATCATAGCATGACACGCTAATGGTATGATAAACAGATACAATAACCAGGAACCATACAGCCTTCAAAACAACAAATCAAGGGGCGAAAGGAAGAAGATGGTTGATGACACAGCAGGGCATGTTGGAAACTAGTGTACACATAAAAGAAAGATTACCTCAAGAGGATCAGTCTCACCATCAAGCTCAACCATCACAGGAGCATTCATGCTGTACATCACAGAACCAAAATAGTTTTAAAAGTTAGACTCGTCTCCTAGAAAATAATCAGTCAGTAGCATAAGTAATATTTCACAGTAAATCGTCACCTGATCTGCAGAGCACGAGTCCCCAAGATCCTAGCACGCTCGTACTTTGTCATATACTTGGATGTCTTCCGAGGGCGCTCAACTGGAACCTCTTCCTGCTGATTATCTTCTTCAACAACAACTTGCTCAGGCCCGTCTTCATTGGTTTCTTCCTCAAGTTCAGCTCCTTCCTACCAATCACAAAATAACAGCTCAATAAGAAAATTCAACCCACAGAGACCTTTACCCAAGACATCAGCATATAGTAAATGAAAGAAAAGTTCTTACATCTGCCTCAGGCTCCATCGGCTCCTCCTCGTATCTAAGGATGGAAAAATTGTGAGTAAGTCCCTTGATACATATAAACTTCCAGGGTAAAACACAAATGGCAAACACAGATGCAGAGCCAAAATGGTACGGAGAAGCAGACTAACAAAAATGCTACATGATACAGAAGGACGAAAAATCGCAATTAATTCATCTAACTGATGGCATGCTAGCATTTGTCAAAAGGGAATTAGGGCATTACAGAGCAATATTAGCAGGCAAGCTTGAAACTTTAATGGCATGCCACAGAAATTACAGATCCATCACTTAGAGAATCGATCTACTAGTATAATATATAAACTTGGAGGATTGAAATCAATTGTTTTCTTCTCTTGTAAACAACCACAGATGAAAGGCAAGCTACGAACTCTAATTCCTAACAATGGATATTGAAACAACGCTCAAGGAGAGAAATTAAGTATCAAATTAATGGCTGAAAACAGAAGAACACGGACCAAAACCCTAATTCATCCATGAACAGAAAAGTTGCAGAAAAATGATAAAATTAACTCAAAATCACGGCGTAGACGACGTACCCTCCGTCCATCTCGTAATCCTCGTCCGCCATTTTCAGGTGATTAAGCTTACAGAGGCTGATTTAGCTCAGAGCTCAGGGGAGTCACGCAGGCCGCGTTTGGTCCTTTGGTGAAAGAAAGAATGGAGACTTTGGGTGCTGCTTTGCTATTTATACTAGGTACCTTTGGGGCTCCGCCTTCCAGGGTTTTCTATCGGGTCGGGTTATCTTATTACTAATTGCATAGCTTCCCTATATTTTGGCTAATTTAGGAAGTAGACTTTAGAATTTCTCATAATTTAAAATCAAATTTAATATTTTCTCATAATCATGGGAACCCAAATAAATTTTAGGTTAGGCAACATAAACATGCCACCATCAATAAATTGTATTGAGAATTAGAATCATGGTGTTTATCACAAAATTCTATTTGCGGCTAACGATAAGATGTATGCATATCCAAGATCCTATACTTGTTGAAATATTGGGAGGCTCTCAACTTGGCGGAATCTCTCGGACAAGCGGATATATGGTTGGAGATACATTTCATGTGGTGCAAATAGTTCATCAGGAGGCTGAATGTCCGACTTGTTGTGTTCAGTTCTTGGCAGAATCGTGTTTATGATGGAGCGGAGTCAATTTGTTGTGTTTCAGTTCTGGGTACGTTATCCACAACCATGAAATAAATGTTCATTGTTTCAAGAAAAAAAAATTCAAAAAAAAAACCCTCCATATTGTGCGTTATATTAAACGATCAATCTTCAATCTTACAACACACCATAATAATCGACAATTTTATTTTTTCAATCTATTATTTTGTTGTTGTAGTATACGACCTGATGAATCTCACCTATAAAAACTTAAGTGTGAATGTTTTTTTGATAGTTCGTGTTCGATAAAATTCTCTCTCATTCAAATATTAAAATATATGTAAGATATAAAAATATATGGAGCAAACCAAGTGGATCGGTCCGGTTTGTAGAACACTTGAATTTAAGTGAAGTCAAGGTATAGAAGGAGTTGCAAAATCCATATGCATATAAGAGATGTTCAAGTTCAACTCAAAGTTTGGAAAAGACTAGGATTAAATTTGGCATTCATGAAAAACTGAAACAACACAACTACATGAAAGATGAGAAATCTGCCTGGCTAACTATTTACAATTGAATTGCAGATTGTCACTAATAACTAATAAGCAATAGCCCTAAACTGCACGGATGAGTTTAATCCTCCGCCGCTGCATACCGGAGGAGAAACGAGAGGGTGATGGTCGAATGCAGGGCACGGCGTCCAGCTGGGCTCAAGCTCCACCAGAACACCGTCCATCAGCTCAACCGCCACCGGCACTTCCGGCAAGCTCAGGTCGTTTCCGTCCACCATCTCCAGCGCTATCTTCAGCGCATCATCGCTCTTCATATCGAACGTGAACTCGAAGCACTTGGCCGCCAGGCTCTTCTTGTCCACCATGTACAGATTGAACGACACCGTTTCGCAATCCACCCTCTGCCCCTTCAGGAACAGCGCCATCGCAGCCGTCGATCTCGAAGACTCTGCCATGGAAACAGGGCTACTGATTCCCGGCCTGTTCTTGCTGACGCCATCAATGGCTTTTGCGAAGAATGGATCGTTTAACAGGTCCGCCGCGCGGGGTCTCCTGGAAGCCGGGAGCAGGCACTTTTCGATCAGCTCCTTCGCCTGAGGATCGCCGACGCGATTCAGGGCAAGCGGCTTGACTCCGGTGGAGACTTTCTTGTAAATCTGGGCGACGTTGCTGCATTCGCTGTAGGGATACTCGCAGGTGATTAGTTCCAGCATGCACATCCCGAAGGAGTAGACATCCACCAGCTCGTCGTAGTCCTCGTCGTAGAGCTCCGGCGCCATGAATTCCGGCGTCCCGAGGACGCTCTCGAGGCGGCGGTGTTCCTGCATCAGCGCCGCCAGGCCGAGGTCGCCGATCTTGACCTGGCCGGTGTTTCCGTTGACGAATATGTTGTCGCACTTGAGATCCCGGTGGACGATCGGGGGATCGTGAGAGTGGAGATAATTGAGCCCTTTGAGGATCTTCTCGCACCAGTTCTTGATCGCCTTCATGGTCACCGACTTGTGCTTGCTCCGGTACTGCCGGAGCGTGCCGGAAGTGAATAACTCCGTTATCATGTTAACGTTCATCTTAACGTCGTCAATCCACCACGAGAGGCACTTGATTATGCTCTTATGCTGCAGCGATTTCAGCAGCCCGGCCTCGGTGAGCAGGTTCTCCGCCAGCCCCGACGCCACCATCTCGTCGGAGATCCTGATCTGGCACCACGCGACATCGAGGCCGCTGTCCTGGTCAAACCCTTTGTACACAACCTTAAACGCACCCTTGCCGATTACTTCGTCGTACCTCACAAAACGGCCGTCCGGAGAGGTCTCCGACACGCCGTCCTCTTCCGCCGCTGCAACTGCCGCGGCCATCGAATCAATTGTTCAAGAAAGTAAGTAGAGATCAAGAAAGAGAGGAAAAAGAGAGAGAGCGTCGAGATCGACGATCAGGAAATATAAGAGGGGGTATTTTCAGTGAAGGCTTCGGTGGCATTATCGAAAACGTCGACCTTGGAGTGGAATCGGAAGTCGCAGAGGAAGGAATCCATAGTCTGGTATCGGATTGAATTTTCGACTTTTAACATGATTGTACGATGAAGATGATGGAATTGTGGGAGATCGATGGACGAGGAAGGCTGTGAATGTATATAGGGTTTAGGGAGTTTGAGTCCTGATAGGAAATGGATCCAAATAATATACGATTCTCCAACTAATTGTAATGGGATTCGATATGGTGAATCAGAATTCAGGCATAATTTATAGACTCAAATCCAGTTGCCTTTCGGAAAATCTCAAGGCCTAGACTCAAACCAGTTACCTTTCGGAAAATCTGAAGGCCTAAAGCCCAAGTATAGATAGCTGTTATCCGATTTGAATTATAGTTAGGCTGACTCAAATCCAGTTACCTTTCGGAAAATCTGAAGGCCTAAAGCTCAAGTATAGCTATCACTCCGTCCCAACCATAACTGCACACTTTTTGGTCAATTTTTTTAGAGCATGTTTGACCGTAAATAACTTTATTTTTATACATTATTATGGTCTAAAAATTTTATAGTTAAAAAATAGAGCGTATTGTGAATCTAACCATATCTCATATGATACTATTATAGCACATATGTCAATTGCAATTTACGGTCAAACATGCTCAAACAAAGTTGACTAAAAAGTGTGCAGTTTCGGGTGGTACAGAGGGAGTAGTTCTTATCCGACTTTTTATTCAAGTTGTTATCCAACTTGAATTATAGTTAGGCTAATTTAAATGATAATTAAATACGAATATATTGAACTGAAATTATTAAGGCTTTGTTTGCCAGATCTTATCTCTAAATTATTTCAGTTCAATTAAATATATTTAAATTTATTTTAGTTTAAATATATTTATATTTTTACAGTTTAGATAAATATATTAATATATTTTTCAGCTCAGTGCAGTTTAGTTCAATAATTGTTTTTACTATAAGTTACATTTTTCCTATAGATTACAATGATATATAATAAATTTTAAAATTATTTCAGTTCAGTTAAATATATTTAAATTTTTTTCAGAGTTCAGATAAATATATTTAAATTTATTTTAGTTCAGTTCAACTCTAACAAACAGGGCCTAAAATTATAATATAATTACGATGATTATTATTTTCAGTTCAGCTTACTACTATGTTTTTAATGAAGAACTAAAATTAAATCAAACACATGTTCATATATTGATAGATAAATTGGTCTCAATTGAGAATTGGTTCAATGAATGATCATGATTAATAGGTAAAATAAAAGGCTTGAAAAGGTAAAGATCATGCATGAAATGGAGAATGTTAGAGATTAGTATTGGGCTAAGCCCATATTACGATAGCCTAGGGTTTATTTAGGGGTACACTTGTACTATATTTACCAAAGTAAGACATCAACATCAGTATCGAGGTTTTCCCCTCTAACATGGCAGACAACGCCGATCCTTGGCCTGCCTTATCTGAATAAAATAATTTTTACTTTACGGTGCCGCCTAGCCACTCACCGCTGTTGTCACACGTCGATCATCTTCTTTGTATTAAGGGCCGTTATTGCCGCAACCAATGCCGTCATCGAAACCACGCCATCGGTTGCTATTTTTTATTCTTGTTCATGGCATGATTCCATCATATTGTGTGGTTATGAATTTGAATGATCAGGTTTAATATATATGTGGAAAATCAGGTTTGAAAGTGGGGAGATCAACATTTGCCCATCCATGTCAATTAGAACCGTCCTACGTGAACCTCTCTTCTAATTTATTTTAAATATACCAAAAATTAACTTAAATAATTATATTAAATTATACAGATTTTATTTAATTTGGTAAAAAACATGATCACATTGCACTTATTTTATCCCCATGGATATTTAAGACATACTATTATATTTAGATACAATTTAAATAAATAAATATTTTGAAACTACATGTTATTACGAATTTAAAAGGTTGATAATTTTCTAACTTATATATTAAGTTTTTCTCGACTAAATTGCAGTTGCACGTGGGTAGGGGTGTTCAAAAATACCCGGTCCGTACTCTCCGGCCCGATATATGAAAAATCCAAATGTTAATATCGGGTATTTAGTAATAAATTCGGGTCGGGTACCCTACGTGATATTTATGCATTCAACTGAGTGTGGGTACGGGTCTCAAATTAAAATTAGATTTTCTGGTTACCCGATACCCGATAAAATATTTATATTTTTAATAAACTAATAAAAAATTATAATATAAAATAATATTCAAGGCAAGCATGGTCAATTTCTTTCCAACAATGAGACATGATTTAGTTTGTGAGATTTGAATTAATTGTTATACAAATTTAAGGTTGATATGGTTTGATTTTGATTTCAATTCGTAACTTTGCTATTTTTTGGGTTTTATGCACTTTATGACAACAATTTATTTTCATATTGATTGAAAATCTCAATGTTTTTTGTGTACCCGGCCTGAACTATTCAGGTAACTGATAGTGCATGTATCTGTACTTCTGGGTCGGACTCCGAATTGCATTTTCAAATACCCGAAAATGTGGGTATGCGATTATGAATACCCTACACGTGGGGACAAAGGAACAATAGTATATGTTCACGTAAAAAGTAGGTCGTAGGTTCAACCTCTTAGTGTCAACATCATGTAGTGGAGTCGTAATTAGGGGTAAATAAATCGATTTTTGGGCAACATCTCTCAAGCAATTCAAAATTAAAGCTCATATTCAACTAACCAAAACTCGATTGCTATGTCGATCTATCACGAACAAATATGAATCTTTGATTCAAAACCCTAGTAGAATCTTGATTTAATCCGAATTCGAAAAATGGACCTGCATGGACAAAAACGTGTCTTGTATCTGAAGCACTAGAAGCTGAATTAGCTGTCATTAGATATGGATATGAACTGACTGTTGAAATTGACCCGGAGAAGTGTATAATTGAATCAGATTGCAGAAATGCAGTGATTGATATTCAAAATCCAAAGATTATAAAGTGGAGCTACTACTCCACTTGTAAAGCACTGAATCATTATCATCTAAAATGGTCAATTCAACACGTTTTCAGAGAAGGAAACCTCCCAACCGATGCTATATATATTTATATATATCTAAACTCAGTTTGGAGAAGAATCTGACCAGAGATATACTCTACCCAACCCTTTTATCAGGGGTCTATTATCTTTAGATAAGTTAGGGGTAAAAAGTATAAGAATTTCAAGTCCAAATGTCTCTCTCAATGTATCCCCATGGATTTAAATAATTAAAATTAAATTTAAAATATGTAAAGCCACCTATGGTTAGATACTGGCATATAATTTTCTAACCCTACCAATTCACTCGTTTGGAAGAATAGATCAAGGGAAAAAGAAAGGGACTTATACTTTAAACTGAGTTATATATTTTTGGGGAATTTGAACTAGTTTTTCCACGTATTTGTTTTTACCACATTGTGTACTTTGAATCACTTGATTGCAATTTTAATTTCATGATTTTTTATCGAACTTATTTTGGAATTTATTCATCATTGTATAAATTGTAATTCATATGTGGATATGGATATCCACGGATATCCATGGATTTAGCGGATATGGATTCAGATGTTTATATTTTAGATCCAACGGATTTGGATCGGATACGGATTTAGACATCAACAAGCGGATATGGATATGGATATTGTCAAATCCAATCCATATCCAATCCATTGCCATCCCTATGGATCAGGCCTTAATTTTGCAGATGATTAATGTGATCGCCTCAAAACTCCATTCACATGTACCTCGAATGGTACTTTCTTGATCTATACTCCTACTATGGATAAATTACGAAAAGATTTTCAAACATCAGGCTTTCAGTTAGTTTTAACCAAGTTCGCTTTGCCAGAAGATTATCATAGGCGTTGCATTGGTTGCACAAATAGTGGAATTTCTAATCAGTCAACTGAAAAAAAAATATTAAAAAAAAGAATCAGTATGCACTTAAATAACCTGAATTTCAACAAAGTACGCTTTCAATAAACTGATCTTAACTGAATTAAATTGAACTAAACTAAACTGATCTAGTGATAAGATGTAGGCATGTAGCAAACCGGTTTGGTGTCCATGTCATGCGTCATGCCAATAAACTAAGTTCACATAATATTAACATCCATGTACCTTCATGGGTGCACGTTACCACTCCTATGAGTTGGAGGGAGTGTGACTGTGTGACAAGATTGTTAATTAGATTTAAGACTTTCCGTTTTGCGCGATTAATTTAGGACTATACATTACTATGATTATTGGTGTAGGAAGTTCACTGATCTATGGAATTCACGTGGGAAACAGATTTTAAAATGCGTACAAATGAGGGGGAAATGTCGGGATGTTCCCTGTAAAATGTAAGAAGCAAATCCCAGTTTAATACCTCTAATTACCATTAGTTTAGTACGTGCCTTTATAGTCTGATGATCATGATCGCGTTGCAGTCCCCCAAGCCAAACATATGGGTGTGCCTTACTCTCTTCCTTGTTGCATCTCCAAAAAGATGGCTTTGATATGCAGCCTGGGATTCAGGAATAAATACTAAAGTATACGATCTACCTAGCTTTTCTATATATTTTATAGCCAGTTGGTGTCTACAAAGTTTATACAATGCATGTACGTTTAATTTTACACGGATTTGGGTGAGATTAATGATTTATCATATATTCATAAGTGTAAAGTTATAGAATTTATTACTAGTTGTTTTTTTGTGAAACTGACGTTATAGCATTAGAACTCTTGTGATATGTTATAACATCGATATGTGGACAGTTGTGAGCAATGCAGTGTGTGTTTGTATGATATAAAATTATTTGTTGCAATGGAACATTTTTGGAAGTAATACATTACAAGTGAAAGACCAACTCAGATTATTCGATGGAAACAAAAATATTCTTGCATGATTTCAGGAGTTGGGGGATGATATTCTAAATTCCTTAATCTCCAAGAGATTCTATGCAAACATGATTGAGCTTGAGATGGATTCTAATTGTTGTGCATGCGAGTAAACAAGCACAACAATGAGTTATAAATGGGACAACTAACTATTTCGAGTCTGATTTGTATATTTTGTATAGAAACGGTTCTGGATCTAGCATTGGTTTTATTCTGTGCGTCGTCCTAGATCAACTTGTTCTTCATCCTAGAGATTAGTTATGAAATCACATCATTAATATCTCAGGAGAGGTGATATAACATCAACTTGAGCATGGGAGAGGTGATATAGCATCAAAGTATCGGGAGAGGTGATATAATATCAACTGATTAGAAGGTTTCATGTAATATTTTGGAGTTTTTAAAATGATATTTAATCTTGAAAGAATGAGTTTAACGAAAGTCAAACAAATTTCAATAGTCAAACTACCAAAAGTGCAAAAAACAAAATATGATAACTTTAGATTTGTTGGTGGCTAAACTTTACTCCCTCTCATGTCTCGGTTGTTTCTTCACATTTTTTTTTTTTGAATTCAAGATAGATTACAACCTACTTATTACATATACACGTCCTAATCTAGGATTAACTAGGAGACACCACATTAGATCCATGTAAGCACAGTGAAGCTATACACGCTCCATCCACGTAGCTCTGAGACGTCCTCCTGAAGGACCCAGCTGCTTGCTCCAACGAGCCACCGAACCACCGAAGCCGGAACCACCGATCGCACCATCATGAGTCACCACCTGCAGCATGGGAGACCACAGCGGGGGCCACCAACACGGCCCCTGGGAAACCACCATCGGCCCCTCTACGCTGGGTAGACCCTGACAATAATTGCTCAAATATTCGCAATTTTGTCTGGGGTGTGTTTCTTCACATTAATATTCGCAATTCATGGATAGTTTCTTCACATTAACTATCCATGAATTCATAAATCATAATTGCTTAACTTTGCAATTAAAATTGAATTGATAAAGGGATAATCTAGAAAATTATCGTATTTGATCTTGTTAGATTCATAATATCTTGTTAAATGGGACAACTTATATTTGCACATAATCGAATATATTAATGATCAAATATTTTTTGAGTAACTGAGGCGGAGGAATTAATATTTTTTTATGTAATTATAATTTAGAACTATATAATGGAATTTAGTGGTGAAAATTACATTTTTCATCACCCAACTCATATCTTACTCCATGGGTCGGCTTACATTACGACATAGTTGGTTGAGCCTGAACATCTATCTAAAATTTAATGGTGAATATCGTTGTATTAAATGGACCAAAGTAGCATATTATGTTGCTCTTATGGCCCAAACATTTGATTATAAGACAATACCATGTGTGTGTTGGGAATTCGGCGATCACAAGAGAAACAAAACAAGCACAAAAACACCAATATAACGTGGTTCGACTGAATTCGGCCTACGTCCACCAGAGAATCTTAATAATCTATAGAGAATTACAGAGTAAACTCGTAGTTAAAATAACAATAACTGAATACCCACCCAAACACCCGTCTATGTTAATTTTTCTCTCCCAAGAAACTCACCAGAAAACACACATATATATATGTATCTCATTTCTTGTTCTCTACAAATAAACAAATCCTGACTATTTATAACCAAACATAAATATTCTATTCTAAATAGACAATATTGGGTTACCAAGAATATTTAATTTCCAATTAAGAGAAGATATATTCTTTCCGAATTCAGCACTGATTGAAATTTGGGGCAATTTTCAAACATCTCAACCTTGGATCAAATTTCATAACTCAATGACAAAATTTGGGGATATTTTTATCTTCTTAGAGCAAGTCCAACAGCTTCCCTACAACATTCTCCAAGATATAATACTACATCCCCATATTCCTTTTTTTTTTTTTTTTTGGCTTCAACTCCAACAACTTCACTAGTGTGGGGATTAGAATTTAATGCATGTGCATTAAATTTCAGTATTTTATCTCTTTATTTCTGTTTTTCACTATTTAAATACATTTTGATATTTTAAATTACGTATAATATAAAAATGTGAAAATATATATTATTAAAATACACATTACAACGAACAAAACAAGATCTCCCATGATAATATTCAAATTTATATATGCATGCGAACATAATCATGTAAGATCTTGTTACGTTCGTTATAATATGAAAATTAAGAATACATTATTTTTTTTTTGTTGTGTATAACTAAAAATATTTACATTTGAAATGTATATTTAATTTTAAAAAAAATAAAGACAAACACATGAATATGAAAATAATCCGTCATAAATGCAAAAACATTAAATTTTGCTTCCCCAAATATTTTCTCTCTACAGATTTGGGTAAGCAACATGGGGAATGAGATAGAGAAACTGTTGGAGCTGAAAAATGATTCAAATTCCCTAAATTTATTGAAATTCCCCAATTTAGGAAAGCTATTGAACTTGCTCTTACTTTGTATTTTAAACTGCAATAACAAAATATCAATGTTACAAATATCAACACCCTAATTAAAGTGGTTCCTGATTCTTGTTATAGTCTTGCTCTCCTCTACTCATCCCATTAAAGTAGGGATGACAATAAGTTGGATTTGGATTGGATTTGACTATATCCGTATTCATATCCGCTTGTTGGTGACATCCGAATCCGTATTCGTTAAATCCATTAATATACATATTCACATATAAATTATACAATGAATAAATTTCAAAACAATTTCTATTGAAAATCATGAAATTAAAAAATAAATCTAAGAATAAGATGTACGGCAGTCGCCGAACGAGTGAATTGGTAGAATTAGAAAATTACATGTCAGTATTTTACTATATGGTTTTACATATATTTAATTTTATTTTAATTCAATGGATTGGATTTGTATTGAATTTGGATTTTTACTGACAAAATCCATATCCAAATCAGCTCCATAAGCTATAAATCCGTATCCATATCCATTGAAATTAATTTTTTTACTTCCATATTCGTCAAAAAAATGGATTTACACCCATGGATTTGGACCGGATACACCACTATTTTACGCTATTAACTCAATATTGTATGCATACTTTTATACATTTGAATGAATTTAAAAAATAAATAAAATTAACAAGGTCGTGAAATACCTTTTGAAAAGGTCACTTAAATGGACTTCACACTCATCAGTCATGAGTGCTAGAATTTCCAATTTATCCATCACTTAAAGCTCTTAAGTCTTAGCGTGGATAACATGGCAGTGCCAGATACTCAGATGAACATAAACAACAAAGTACAATTAGTGGACATTTGATTAGCTAGCTTAATTTAGTAACTAGACCCAGAAGTCATGAAAATGCCATTTGTAAGGTTTGTCTACAACTACGATACAAATCAAAATTCTTGAACTAATTAACTATTTGTCCTTAACACATCTCCATTTTATGTGTAATTTTGTCCTTAACCTCAAAAATATTAATGGCCTATTTCGATGATAGTTTGAACACACAACCTCTTAAATGTTTTTAAAATCAATCACCACATCATTGTTTGGCCAAATTCATCATTTAATTATAAATGATGTGATAAATTGGTGAACCAATAGACTAGAGAACACAACAAGTGATAGAATTGCAGGATAGGAGTATGACGATTCAAGGAAAGCTAGCAAAAGGGAGAGTTCCACAACAGAGTAAAGAATCATCTTTTGGCCTTTTGCAGATCAATTATTTTTCCATTATCAATTTATATCACATCAACATCATTTAATTTTTTTGATTTCATTTTTTAATGCAAAAGAAACGGAATAGTAATGATTTCACCATCTCCATCACATTCTCCAATCCATTGATTGAAAAAAAAACTCCTCCTCCACCCTCCCTCCGCCGCACTCCGCCGCCACCACCACCTCCACCGTCAAAATTTCCCGAATTAATAAATTACAGAATAAAATCACATTCATGCATATTATCTTTACCGACATCCACATGTTCAACTTGATTCTTAACCTGTATTGCTTCTAACCTTACTCAGATCTCTCTTTCACACACTCACACACTGCGCTACTATAAAGACACCACCCAATTTTCTGTACTCTCCCTCGCTGCCGTTTAGTATACTATTTCATTACCCCAAAAGGCTGAGAACTCTGCTCAGCAATGGCCGGCCCGGCCCCACCGTACTACACCCCTCTCTCCAAGCCTTCTCCGGCGTACAACCCATGGAAGCGCACCGGCCTCTTCCCCCTCGCCGGCGTCACCTTCCTCTGCACCCTCTTCTACTTCATTGGAGTATGGCAGCACGGCGGCGGCCCCTCCCCCGCCGCCCGGATTTCAGCCGCCGAAGCCGTCCCCTGCATCTACATTTCCCAGAACACCACCACCACTCATACTACTAAAATCTCAACATCCAATTCCGGCGCCGGTGGTGAAAGGAAGCTGGACTTTAGCTCGCACCACACCGCCGACGACGGCGCCACGGCGGCGGCGCTGCCGGACGGGGCGGTGAGGGATTTCCCGGCTTGCGACGTGAAATACAGCGAGTACACCCCGTGCCAGGACCAGAAGAGGTCGCTGAAGTTTCCCCGGGACAGGCTGATGTACCGGGAGCGGCACTGTCCGGCGAAGTCGGAGCTCATGAAGTGCCGAATTCCGGCGCCGCACGGCTACAAAACCCCCTTCCGGTGGCCGCAGAGCAGGGACCTCGCCTGGTACGCTAATGTTCCCCACAAGGAGTTGACGGTGGAGAAGGCCGTGCAGAACTGGATTAGGTACGAGGGTGACCGATTTAGATTCCCTGGTGGCGGGACTATGTTCCCTAATGGTGCAGACGCCTACATCGACGACATCGGAAAATTAATCAACCTCAAAGACGGCTCAATCAGAACCGCCATTGACACCGGCTGTGGGGTAAGCTTCCATTATTCCTCGTCAATTTCATTAATTATCGAAAACCTAAGTTATCATGTCAAGATTGTGTTCTAATGTTTAATTTGAGTGTATAAATGAGTGGGGTTTTCGTGTCGGTAGGTCGGAAAATTCTTTTTGTTGGATCAGAAATGGCGAATTGTTAAGGTTTTGTAACATTATTTAAGGTTGATGTTACAGGTTGCAAGTTGGGGAGCTTATCTAATGTCAAGAAACATAATTGCAATGTCGTTTGCGCCGAGAGATACGCATGAAGCACAAGTGCAGTTTGCTTTGGAGCGCGGAGTTCCGGCGTTGATCGGAGTTCTTGCATCAAAGAGGCTTCCTTATCCTTCCCGAGCTTTCGACATGGCTCATTGTTCCCGCTGTCTGATTCCCTGGGGCCAATATGGTATTTAAGGATCCAATTTCATTTTCATTTTTAGCGATTTAGAAGTTATGAGCTGCTAATTAAATTTGTTTCTGGTTTGGACAGATGGGGTGTTTTTGACGGAAGTTGACCGGATTCTGAGACCCGGAGGTTACTGGATTCTGTCCGGACCGCCGATCCGGTGGAGAAAGTACTGGAGAGGCTGGGAGAGAACGAGGGACGATTTGAACGAGGAGCAAACCGGCATTGAGAATGTGGCTAAGAGCCTTTGCTGGAAAAAGCTGGTTGAGAAAGATGACATTGCAATTTGGCAGAAGCCTGCTAATCATCTGGCATGTAAGAAACTCAAGAAACTTCATAAGAATCCCTCTTTCTGCCCTGCTCAAGCAGACACCGACAAAGCCTGGTAATAACATCGTTTCTTCTTAAACTGTGTTGTCGGAGATTGTGATCGAGTTTAACCTTAAAAACGGATCTCTTTGCTCAGGTATACGAAGATAGAAACCTGCCTAACTCCGTTGCCGGATGTTTCCGATGATCAGTACGTTGCCGGTGGGAAATTGGAAAAATGGCCAAAGCGGTTAACTGCGATCCCTCCGAGGATCAGCAGGGGAACCATAGATGGAGTCACAAACGAGGTTTTCGAGCAGAATTCCGAGCTTTGGAAGAAAAGAATGTCGTACTACAAGACGGTGAACAGCCAGTTAGGCCAAGCTGGCAGGTACAGAAACCTTTTGGACATGAACGCTCACTTAGGTGGATTTGCAGCTAGCCTGGTTAATGATCCTGTCTGGGTGATGAACATCGTCCCCGTCGAAGCTAAGGTTAACACCCTCGGCGCAATCTTCGAGCGAGGGCTCATCGGAACATACCATAGCTGGTGCGAAGCAATGTCAACATACCCAAGAACCTACGATCTCCTCCACGCCGACTCCATCTTCACTCTTTACAAGAACAAGTAAGCCTTTTCATCATCTCTCAAATTAATCCTTTCCACTTGTCAGCCGATTTCGGAGATTCTAATGATGTGTTTTGTTCGCAGGTGTGAGATGGAGGATATCATGCTGGAAATGGACAGAATTCTGAGGCCGGAAGGAAGCGTGATTGTTCGGGACGATGTAGATGTGCTGGTTAAGGTGAAGAGAATTGCAGACGCGTTAAGGTGGGATAGTCAGATTGTGGATCATGAAGACGGTCCGATGGAGAGGGAGAAGCTTCTGTTTGCAGTGAAGACTTACTGGACTGCCCCTGCAGCATCTGAATCCGATGAACAAGATGATATTAAATGATATATTTTGGCAGAAGAAAAGATTTTTTAGAATTTACTGTGGATTATTTTGATTCTTTACAAGTCAAATATGGTGCATTATTCAAGGTTTTGTTAGTTGCAATTTGAATTTAAAGTAGCCGTTGAATACAGTATCAATGCGCGTAGAAAGATTGGTTGAATCAATTTCCTAGATATTGACATTCATAACCCATGATTAAAGTTCACAGCATAGTGGTAGAAAAGGTTTGATTTGGACTTTGGAGCTGTTATAAAAGTTTCACGGCACTCATGAGTTTTAAATCCAAACTTTTAGCTCATTGTGTTTTTTAAAAGATAGGAATTGAACTCAGTCATTCACTTCAGAAAAAAAAAAAAAAAAAACTCCATAGTCTTTAGGTAGTTGAAAAACATTAAGCGATGTCAACTTGTATTATCGGAGTGATGGAACCTTGCGTGCGAATGACATGATGTTTTACTCGAAAATTATAGAAATTAAAAGTAACCTTCAATCAACATTCGTTTATCAAATACTACAATTTATCAACAACTAAAACTACTAAAATGATTATTTTTTAATTGTTGAACGTTATGTTATGTTTCAGTGCCACCAATTTTATGTACTATACTAATTTTGCTATACTTACACAATTATATGCTTATAAATAATCAAATCTATCCTTTCAAAAAAAATAAAAAAATAATCAAATCTATAGTAGTAAAATTTGTAGATCACTATCCAAAGGTTAAAACGGGTATATTTCCATTACAATACACTCATTTAGCTCAAATTTTAATTTTGAATATTATACCTCGAGAATCCAAGAGCTGTTTGGCATACAATATATAGTTTTGGAAAAATAAAAATTTGTCTGCTGCGTACTAACTTGGAGTAAATGTAAATCCAAGGTTGGCTTTCCTTGGGAATAGTTGGTCTTCATTTTGATTCGTCAAACCTCATTAATTACCACTTTCACCTCCATCCAAGAAATTACAGCTCAGCCCTGAAGATAGAGCCGATGACGTTTTTAATCCATCCAAAATCAGTTGGACGCTCCCATCCCGGCAATCCTTATCAACTCCGATTCACAAAATGTTAGAACGTGTGCGAAATAAAAAGATAAGAAAAACGGGGTTAGAGGTGAGTATAGAGATTCCCAGAGTGAGCTGGAGTTTCCTAGTTTGTCAATGTAGTACGTTTGAGAAAGCGTGATCTACGTAAATGGAAACCGGGGCTCATTTATGTTGTACCACGATGTGCCAAGTGGTTGCCTTAAATAAGCACAAACATACCAAATGTGAGCATTTGCAGGAATTGGGGTATGGCCAATTGGCCAACCTGTGTGGTCAGTGGTCACACTCACACTTCTACTACTATAGTAGAATCCGAGTTTATATTTGTTTAGATTAATTAACATATACTAGTAAAAATTTAGATTGATAGATTAAAAAGTATGATAAATTCCAGTGAAGATAAAAGATACTTCACTGTAAACACCTTACTTTCTAAGGCCACGAGTGATGGTTGTAACTTGTACTCTACTTCTGTTTGAATGAAAAATGCAAATAGTTCAATAAAAAAGATAAAAGATATGTTTAACAGAGCTGTAAGTATTACTTATATGCACTGGCTGAGCTAGAGGCGATGATCGAGATCAACTTGCAAAAGACCTACTTTCCAAAGTTTAAAAATATCATTACTAAAGTAAGTATACCTTGTGCGCTGGATTCTGGGAAGTGTCCCCTAGTTCCGCCCATGACTTATACGAGTCACACTGGAATTCTAAAGTATTAGAGATAGCTAGTGGGCTAGAAGCCCATCTTGTACACCTAGGGTTTAACTAAGGTTACCTAGGGTTTATTTCCATGTATTCTCTATAAATTACCTAATACAATACACACCTCATTATTGAGGCTTATCTCCTAACATGGTATCAGCCTAAAAACAATATACGCCGCCTCCAATTTTGACAGCCGCGTCTGTCTTCTTCTTTCCCCTCTCCACAACCTTATTCATCCTCCCCTCGTTCCCGTTCTTCATTCACGATGGCCGACGACAAACTCTCCTACAACAACATGATCCATCTTCTCACCATCAAGTTGGATGCCACAAATTACATGATGTGGCGAAAGCAGGTTCAACATCTCCTCCGCTCTCAGAAGCTTTTGGGCCACATTGACGGCTCCACTCCGTGCCCTAGGGTTCCGCCGCCGCCATCCTTTGCTCAGGCCGCCGGCGGATCTTCCACCCCCGCTGGCACGTCGAAGGCAGTCTATGAGGAGCGCAAGGCGGCCTTTGATCAATGGGTCGCAGATGACGAGAAGCTATGTTGTCTCCTTCTCTCCTCGGTATCAGTTGAGGTAATGTCAGAAATCTCCTCCTGTGACACTGCTGCTCAGATCTGGAGCACTCTTACTAGCGTTTTTCATAATCGTAGTAAGTCATCAGTATTGAGTCTTCGTGTGCAAATTATGAACCTGCGTAAAAATGGGTCAGTGCATGAATTACATCTCCAGTTTAAGGCCTTATTTGATAGACTTGCTGCCATGGATTCCCCTGCTAGCAATGATGATATGGTACTTTGGTTCTTACATGCTCTTGGTGCTGAGTTTCGTGATTTTAGTGCTCCATTATTGTCTCGCGATCCGACTCCGGCATATATCGATGTTGTTGCCGAGGCGAAAAATCAGGAGGCTTTTCTGAGGAATTTGCAGGGTTTTGGTGGACCTGCCCCTGCTCCTTGCACGTTTCTGGCGGAAACAAGATCTGGGCGCACAGGTGGTGGCGCGTGGAGCCACGTGCCCGCGCGTGGGGCTCACACGCCGGCAGATTTGGCCGCGGCCGCGGCCGTGGTCGGTCAGGCGGCCGATCTGGTGGCTTTGCTGTTCAGGGTGGTGCTGGTCCGTCCAGATCTGCTGTGGAGTGCCGGTTTTGCCTTAAACCCGGTCACACCGCTCAAACATGCTTCAAGCTCTTTCCGCCGCGCCGTGGTGATGCCTCTGCTCGTGATGAATCTGCTCTCTTGGCCCAGTAGTTCCAGACCTCACTTTCCATGGAGCCATCACAGGTTGCATCTGACTGGTACATTGATTCCGGGGCAACCAACCATCTCAGCTCCTCCGCCTCCGCTTTGGAGAGTGTGACTCCATACTCTGGTAAATCCCGAATCTCTATTGGTAATGGTGACTCTATTGGCATTGAATCTATTGGTGATTATCAGATTACACCCTCTTTGAAGCTTTATGATGTGCTTTATGTTCCGGATATTTCTAAAAATCTATTATCGATAAGTCGTCTTACTAAGGATTTGGATGCTTATGTGATATTTGATGACCAAAACTTTATTATTCAGCACAAAGTCACCAAGGCGATCATGGGCAGAGGCCGCAGTGAGCACGGACTCTATGTGCTAGACAGAGGAGAGGCAGCTTTGTTATCTTTCATTTCCCAGAATAAGACTCGAGCATCGTTTGACCAGTGGCATGCTCGTCTTGGCCATGTGGCCCCTAGTATTATTTCCACGTTAATTAAGACTGGTGTTTTGTGTGCTTCTTCTTTATTACCTAAGCCGGGTCTGTGTACCCCCTGTGTGATGGCTAAAGGTCAAAAACAATCTTTTTCAGTTAACCCTAAACGGGCTTTGAAGGTTTTGGATTTTATACACTGTGACTTATGGGGGCCTTCCCCAGTTTTATCAGTTAATGGGTTTTCGTATTATGCTATCTTTGTGGACGATTATTCTCGATTTACTTGGCTGTATCCACTTCGTCGAAAGTCGGATTTTGTGGACGTTTACATGCAGTTTGAAGCCCTCGTTCAGAATCAATTCTCTACCACAATCAAAACCTTTCAGAGTGATGGTGGTACAGAATTCCTCAACAATCGTCTGCGAACCCATTTTGCATCTAAAGGCATTCACCATCAGGTTTCATGTCCCTACACTCCTGAGCAAAACGGTCGTGCAGAACGTAAGCATCGTCATGTAGCTGAGATGGGATTGACTATGTTGTTTCATTCTCATTTGCCTCTATCTCACTGGGAAAACGCTTTTGCTGCTGCTGTCTATACTATTAACAGGCTTCCTACTCCTGTTCTTGAGGGTGCATCTCCATATAGTCTTCTTTTTGGCCGAACTCCAGAGTATTCGAACTTCAGGCCATTTGGTTGCCGTGTTTATCCCTTTGTTCGACCATATGCTGATCATAAGCTTTCCCCTCGCAGTATTCCGTGTATCTTCATTGGATATAGCAACCAGTATAAAGGATTTCGCTGTTTAGATGGTGCTACTGGCCGCATTTATATCACTCGACATGCCCGTTTTGACGAGTCTTGCTTTCCTATGGCAACAGGAAGCACTGAGCAGTCTTTCTCATCCTTGGATGTTATGACCTTTTTGGATCCTGAGCAGTCTATCGCTCAGTCAAACCCACCATCACCAGTAGTATTTACTGCCCCATGCACTGTTTGTGATGATCCCTCACCTCGGGCTCCGGTTTCTTCACCGATCACTCCGCCAACTACGTCATCGGCTTCACCATCTTCGGTCTCACTGGTGGACTCACCAGCACCCTCCACATCTGATTCAGATTCTTCTGGAGCTACTTCGGATTCTGACTCTCCTCCACAAAGGCTTCATCATATGGTGACTCGGAATCAGGATGGTACTCGTCGCTTAGTTTTCAATCCTGATTTTGTTCCGACTGGTCTTCTTGCAGCTGTTTTGGATCACTCTGAGCCTCGTGATTATCGCACTGCCCTTAAAGACCCTAAATGGGTCAGTGCCATGGATGAAGAGATGAATGCACTTCGATGACAGAACACTTGGGAGCTGGTTCCTCGTCCTTCAGATGCCAATATTGTTGGTTCGAAATGGGTTTTCCGTCTGAAGTATAAACCAGACGGCACTATTGATCGTTACAAAGCTCGCTTGGTAGCTCAGGGTTACTCTCAGATTCCTGGATTTGACTTTGATCATACCTTCAGCCCAGTGGTCAAAGCTGCTACAGTTCGGACTGTCCTTGCTATTGCTACACTTCGGCGATGGCCTCTACACCAGCTTGATGTTAAGAACGCCTTTCTTAATGGAGTTCTTGACTCTCCAGTTTATATGGCACAACCGGTTGGTTATAAGGATTCAGCACGTCCCGATTATGTCTGTCGTCTCCAGAAGGCAATTTATGGGCTGAAACAGGCCCCTCGAGCTTGGTTTGACAGATTCAGCTCCTACGTGAAGCAGCTTGGTTTTCAAAACAGTTACTCGGACACGTCTCTGTTTGTTTTCTCTCGAGATACCACCTTGCTGTATCTTCTGGTGTATGTTGATGACATCATCCTTACTGGCAATGATGATGGTGCTATTCGCCAGTTTATCTCCAGGACTGATAAGGAGTTTTCAATCAAGGATCTAGGGTCTCTAAACTATTTTCTTGGTCTTGAGGTGTCCACTACTCCTTCGGGTCTGTTTCTTGGGCAAGCCAAGTATGTTAGGGATATTCTTGCTCGTGCTGGCATGACAGATACATCCCCTGTCACTAGGGGTGTTCAAAACAGGGTACCCGGACTTTCGGGTACCCGCACATCCGGGTACCCGCACATCCGGGTACCCGCATATGCGGGTAGCTTAAAATGTGGCCCGTGACCCGACCCGGAAAAACAGGGTACCCAAAAGTGCGGGTACCCGAAGTACCGGGTCGGGTTTCAGGGTACCCGCCGACCCGGTTGTTATAATATATTACTATTTTTTAGTGATTTCATCCTAACAAATCGGTTTAATTAACCCACGTACTATATTTTAAATTTAGAAAACTTGAGATGTTTTTTTTCAAACATGAGCATAACATTTTCACAAATATTTTAATTCACTTCAAGAATTCAATATAAATATCTATTTGTACGAAAAAAAATCAAACAAATTATAATTTGAGTTGAAGGTTTACTTGAAGAGAGTAAATATTATATATTATATATGAACTAGAATATCCATGAAAAATCAATCGTAAGACGTTTAAATTTAATTACTCTCGATATTGCCTAAAAGTAATATATAATCTTAAGTATCTATTATAATTGAGGAAATAAACAAGACACTTGTATTGAGTTGATAAGTTCAAGAGGGTAAATTCATTTTCTATGCCTAAAATTACAAGTATAAATTATATTTAACATTAATATTTAATAAATAAACATATATAATACCGGGTTTTCGGGTACCCGGAAAAAGCATTTGTGTGACCCGGACCCGGACCCGGAAAATAGTATAATACTCGGGCCGGGTACCCGTCCCGGAAAAATAAGAAATTACCCGGTTAATTTATGTCGGGTCGGCGGGTCAACGGGGCGGGTAGTGCGGGTCGGGTATTTTTGAACACCCCTACCTGTCACCACTCCATTTGTTCCATTATCTCAGCTTCACAGCAGCTCTAGTGTTCCTTTTGGGAATCCGACGCTTTATCGTTCGCTTGTTGGTGCACTTCAGTACCTGACCATCACTCGTCCGGACCTAGCTTTTGCTGTCAACTCTGTTAGTCAGTTCCTTCAGGATCCTCGCGACGACCACTTTGCCGCTGTCACAAGGATTCTTCGTTACGTTGCCGGCACGCCTCATCTTGGTCTCACTTTTCGCTTAGGTGGATCTTCTGATGTTTGTGCTTATTCGGATGCTGACTGGGCTCGCTGCTTGGAGACACGTCGCTCAACCTATGGCTATGCAGTTTTCTTGGGCGGAAACTTGGTGTCCTGGAGTGCCAAGAAGCAACCTACTGTTTCGCGTTCGAGCTCGGAGTCAGAATATCGTGCTCTCACGAATACGGCTCCTGAAGTTGTCTGGCTTTCTCATCTGCTGAAAGAGTTGCATTTTCCGCTGGATGGTTCGCCTCTTTTGCTGTGTGACAACAACAGTGCCATCTTCTTAGCTCAGAATCCGGTTGCTCATAAGCGGGCAAAGCACATCGACATTGACTATCACTTTGTTCGGGAGTTAGTTTCCTTAGGCAAACTCCGCGTCAGTCATGTGCCTACTTCCTTGCAGCTTGCCGACATTTTCACGAAGGGTCTTCTGAAGCCTCTTTTTGAGTTTTTTCGTTCCAAGCTCTGCGTTTCGGTTAATCCGACGCTTCGCTTGAGGGGGGGTATTAGAGATAGCTAGTGGGCTAGAAGCCCATCTTGTACACCTAGGGTTTAACTAAGGTTACCTAGGGTTTATTTCCATGTATTCTCTATAAATTACCTAATACAATACACACCTCATTATTGAGGCTTATCTCCTAACATAAAGATGTTAAATTACACTAAATTTTATATGGAGATATTTCATCAAAACTAATTTGAACTAAATTTTTATGAGACACATTATAAGTATGTGCACGACGCACGTACTTGCTTGCTCACCGGTCACACCACCACTTGCAATAATTATACCTCACTCAGTTAGCTTCAAGATGGAGAATTGAAGATACTAGTAGGCAAATGTGACATTAAATAAATGTCTGTCTAAACTGAGGTTCACAACTTGCATGGAGTAGAGTACTTTTTTTGTTCAGGTCATTAATCACGGATCTATGCTCCAATAAATCTTGATTCTAGTACTGAATTACTAATCCCCAAGTAAAAGCTACTGTTTTAAGGAATGGAATCACAATTCGGAAATTATGTAAATTTCACTTCACCAAATATTAATCAATCTGCAATATTAATCAACATATGCAAATTCATGAAAACGGCGAGGGATCGATGTACGTATATCCAGAAAAGGACGCCGCTTGCGTTGTTTAACCAAACTCAGTTAGTTCAATCATGCAAATCACCAGCATCGAACTCAACATTAATCTCACCGTATAAATAACAGCCCAGTAACAATAAAAAATCACAGCACTCTAAACTCTAAATCACATATTATCCTCATAATTATAATTACCAGCTGCTGTAAAACATACACACTACGTAATTAATGGCGTCGATGGCGGCTGCGGTGAAGAAATCAGTACTCCCATTCGTGTTCCTTATGATTCTGCTGCAATCCCGGATCGGGAACTGCCAAGACGACTGCCCGAGAGCCATCAACAACCTCAACGTGTGCGCCGCCTCCATCATCCCGGGCAACGGCGGCGCCGACACCACTCCGACGCCGGAATGCTGCAGCGCCCTTCAGGCCGTGCCGCACGAGTGCGTCTGCAACACCGTCCGGATCGCATCCCGCCTCCCCTCCCGCTGCAACCTCCCCTCCATCACCTGCTGTAATTAATCACTCTCTCTCTTTTTAGTTACTACATAATTATCTTAAGAGTTGGAATTTATTTACTGTTGCTTTGATTGGTTTGTGTTAATTTGCTGTTACTGTGACAGCGTCGACATAATCGGCGGAGAGGGAAATGGAAGAATAATGCGTCGAAGTAGTTTGCACGTCGGTCTTGCCATGAATCAATAATGGAAGCTCTTTTGTAATGCCATGTAGTGTAGGTCAGAGCTGGGACAAGGATGAGTGTAATGTGGCAAGCAAATTCTATCAATAAAAAAACGCATGATTTGACTCTACTTCTTGGATCTTTTATGTTTTCATTTATATATAATCTACAATAATGTTTGTTAAATCATTGATTTTATGGTTCATTATGTATTTTAAATTATGACATTTAATTTAATCTTGAGCCCGGATCCAAGATCATCAGTTGGGTAAAATTATGTATTACAAGTATTTGTTTTTAAGTAGTGGAGGAAAATTTGAGTTTCAAAATTTTGACATATAAAAATACAACAAATGTAAAATTTTGGGTGATATTTGCAACTAAATCCGCCTCTAGATCAAAGGATAGCTACTAGCTACTAATAAATTAGTATAAATGTATCTACTGATTTTTTTTTAAATGCATAATTTAAAAACTATCACCGACGTTATCAATCAATTAGTAAAAATGATTGACATTTTTTTTAAAGGAAGCGTGATAAACTTTTTTATTCACAAAAAAAAAAACAATCTACCTATTAGGGAAATTATACCGTTCATCCGACAAGTTGTCACAAAAAATTGTAGTACAACTTAGTAAGGGTCTATTTACTCCAATTTATATGATTTTTTTTCCCAGTTTTGTGAGGTTGAATAATGAATAAATCAGTTCAGATAAGGTGAAAACAATTTAACGATATTTAAATTATTTTTATCGTTCTAAGTTCATATAGTTTTAGAAAAGTATACTAGCATCCTATAATTGATAATCCTATATGAAAGACAGATGGCCCAATTAACATCAGTTTCAAGTTATGTAGCACAGTGTTTTGTAGAGCAAGGCCCAAGTATTAAGATTTCAATCTCAGTTTGAGAAAACAAGATTTGAAACAAATGGTCAACCATCAAAAACATGGTCCAAATTTAGCCAGATATGAACTCCAAATTGACTACTGATGGCTATCGGACCAACTGCTGGGACCATACTGGGCCGGGCTGGCCCAACGATTTCTCCAGTAACCTTTGAATCCTCAGTTTCTTAATTAAATTTTTGAATAATTACGAAATATTCAACTTGCCTATTGCCTGTTCTTAACGGTATGAACTATTAACTATATGCATGATGATGAAAGACCTAATAGGTAATGATGATGGAGACATGCTTTAAAATAGACATTACAACTTTAGTTATTTTGACCTCACCTATAATCTAGTAGTTCACTTTCATTTCATTTTAAAAGAAGTTCATAGCTTATTTTGTGATAAATTAAGCTAACTAAAGTGAGTTTCAACAATATGTAATTGTAAAGGCTATCTAATCATAGTTATAATCACAATACATGATTCTATTTATTATATCATTTGTTCGTGATAAGTCATGAAATTATAGTAGTCATTCCGCTTTTGTTGGCGATGCTTTACACATGATCAATATGTTCAGTGGTGATACTTAATGAACCGTCTCTGAAGTGCCTTTCCATAATCCGGGAGATTAAAGATTTGATTTCATCTTCTTCTTCTTTGGGAGTTTTTTGGGTTATTAGGGATGAGAATTAATTAGCTCACTCACTTGGACATCTCAAGTGTCTCAAGTTCTTCAACTTGGACATCTCCCCCTCATTTATGTCAAACGATTCTGAAGGTTTTCCGGGGCCTTGAAATGATATAATTTTTATTTTCAAAAAAATTATAACTAGGCGTGTCAGATAACAATGGTAATTGTTAGCACGTGTTAATTGAAATAAATATCAAAATAATATATAATTTATTGTTTATGACCGTTAAATTTTGTTAATTTGAATGTGAACGTGTATAATTTCATTGGTAGGTGTGTAAGTGTTATAAAAAAATTAAATAACATGATATCATTTAGTATATGTGATAAATTAAGACAACTATTATTTGTTTTCATTGTTACCGTTATTTGACAATAATTTCAAATTACAATTAAGGAATAAGATGACCGTTGTGTATATTTTCTCAAGCGCAGTTATAAATATGACCCTACCACAAAACCATAAGTCAACACGATTATTATACCTTTCATTTGTTATCGTTATTTGACTATAATTTCAAATTACAATTAAGGAATGAATAAAATAACTATTGTGTACATTTTCTCACTTGCCGTTATAAATCTGACCATAACACAAACCCATAAGTCAAGACGAACGATTATTATATGTTTCATCTGTTACCGTTATTTGACTATAATTTCAGATTACAATTAAGGAATAAATAAAATGACCGTTGTGTATATTTTCTCACTTACCGTTATAAATTTGACCATAACAAAAACTCATAAGTTAAGACGATTATTATATATTTTATTTGTTAACGTTATATGACTATAAATTCAAACTACAATTAAGGAATAAAATGAACGTTATGTATGTTTTCTCATTATAAATTTGACCATTAGATAAACCATTATTATATGTAGTTATTTTTGAAATTTGAATTTTCCTCATTTTATCACAATGCGACAGTCAAAGGAGATAAATTATGCAACCCAAATATGGCAGGAAAAATGGAAATTTCAGAAATAGTCGTAAGTGCTCATGAAATACATGCGGTGGTTATGTTTTGCAAGGAGAAAAAAAAAAAAAAAAAAAAAAAAAAAACAAGATTCATGAAATCCAGGGAATGAAAACTCCGGTAGAGCCTATAAAACTGATAAAAGCCAGGACCAGGATACAACCTGTCCGAACTCAAAAGCTGTGGTCCATCCAACCCCATCTGCCAACGCCGACCGCCACCCTCCGCCGCCGCCCTCCACATTTATCCCCGCCTGAACTCCGACCAGTCACCACCTAGTCAAATCAAATTAAGGCCAACACCGAAATAAATACTGTGAGTGGGTGTGAGTACTTTCATTTCCGACATAAGCAGTGAATGAAACATGGGAAAGGCCACCAGATGGTTCCGGGCCCTTCTAGGCTCGAAGAATACCCGCGATTCGGGTCCAAAATCCGGGTCCAAGTCCCGGAGCTCCGCCGCCGGCAATGAGAACTCTTCCGGCGCTCCCCCGTCCAGTCCGTACTCGGAACGAGATGCCAACAGGCACGCAATTGCTGTGGCCGCCGCCACCGCCGCCGTGGCTGAGGCCGCCCTCGCCGCCGCACAGGCTGCCGCTGAGGTTGTCAGACTCACCAGTACGCCGGGGACAAGGAATTCGTCTTCCACGGCGGCGTACGCCAGTAGAGATCGCCGGCGGGAGTTGGCGGCAATTACGATTCAGTCCGCGTTCAGGGCTTATCTGGTAAGTCTTTTATTTGTTTATTATAACATAACATTTCCCAAGAACATAAATCTTTATTATTTTATTCATATGCATGCTCTATTCTGAGTCCTGACTCTTTGATAAACATTGGGAAAAAACGTATCTTTCTGACATCCTGTTCATCATCTTAGTTGTAATTTGTTAATTCCAGTGGAATCATCAATTTAACTGTTTTTGATGGTCATTTGTTATATATCCTTTTGATATAAGTGCTGAATTCTGATTGTGGTCATGTTATTAGGCTAAGAGAGCACTGAGGGCGCTTAAAGGACTGGTGAAGCTACAGGCTATCGTCAGAGGTCGCATTGTAAGAAAGCAAACTGCAGACATGCTGCGGCGAATGCAGGCAATGGCACGAATCCAGGCTCGAGCGTGCTCAAACCGAGCTGTTTTGGAACCCTCTCATCAGTTACTGAACTCTATGCAGCATCGTCGCGCTGTAAGTAACTCCTGTTTAATTCACTGAGGGCTATGTTGAAAGCATATTATATTAATTGAATGGTTTGTGCGATTCACTTGAGGCTAGTTTTGATTATGTTTCTGATGAGGCTGCAATTATACCATCTTAAGTGATTTACTGAGGCTAGTTTAGAATTTGTGGCTGGAAGCACATTACTACCTTAACTGAATGGTTCACGCTAACTTTTCGATGAAGATACTCTTTCCTCCATAATGAGCCAGTGTTTGCTTTGTATGCCTGGAATCTACCTCATTTGGTTGTCTGTGCACTCTCTTACTTGTCGATTATGTGAGGTTAGTTCCCATTCTTACTTGTGGTCTAATCATACTTAGGGCTCTCCATCACGAGGAAGGCACGAGAGTCCACAGCGCTATCATGGAAACAGACATGAACGGGTTGATCATAAGGTAACTACTTTGGCTTGATAATGATCACAGTTTCTCACAAATAGAAAAGTGCAAGAAGCAACTTAAAACATTGTGCTGTTTTGGAAGGTCGGTTTATCTTAATGGCTACTCTATGTTTTCTTGTTAACGCAGAGACGGATGCCAAAACCTAACCCCAACAGCAGCATCAAACTTGAAGGGCTGCACCTAGGATCAAGCTGGCTAGATCGGTGGATGGAAGAATGCGCATGGAATGACCAGAAGGAAGCATCCATCAGCAATGTGTCGAGAGACGAGGAAAGAAGTGTGAAGATTCTGGAAATTGACACTTGGAAACCTACCCACAATCAAAGACAGCGTGAAAGGCACAGAGTTGGGCAGAGAGCTGGCAAATTTGATCCATTATCAGGGCACGAGAAAGCAAACCCTAGCGTGTCTTCTTCGGGTGATGCATTGTCTCTAAGATCGCTCAAGTTCCCTCCACAGGAAGAGCAAACCGTAGCGTGGACCGCTGAGAACAGTCCCTATCTCCACTCTGCATCTAGCAGTAGAAGAGGTCCATTTACGCCCACTCGGAGTGAGTGCTCGAGGAGCGTGTTTGCTGAGTACATGAGCCACCCGAGCTACATGGCTAGCACCGAATCTTACCTGGCTAAGGTTCGATCTCAGAGTGCTCCCAGACAGAGAATGCAGCATGATGGTACAAACAGGAGTTCAGTTCCAGGGCTGTGGGACCAGGATAGCCTGTCTGAAAAGGGCTCTGCAACTCCCTCTAATGTTAGAAGCAAAGGATACCGCAGCTCTGGTCTGAACAGAGTAGGAACCCCAATGCATTATCCTGGCTAATCATGTTGTGAGTCTGTAAACCAGTCATTCTTTTTCCCGATCATGTGCTGTAGTTTGTGAAATCATTTTGAGAGAGTATACTCATTTCTTGGTAAAAAATGACTCCGAAATAGGCAATTGTTGTAATGGGGCGGATTTGATTTGTAATTTTAAATGTTATTCTATGCTCTCAGCAAATAAGAGGAAACACCTTCCATTTTATAAACCCTAATAAACGTCTGGTGCTAACCGGTATGGCAATGGAAGGAATTAGATACAGCTAGTGTTGTTAAGTTTCCGAAGCTGGTGAATTTGGAAATCACTAGATAGCACTCCAAGTCTTGATAGATTTGGAGTAGGGGGATATATAAAAGATATAATTGGTGCCAATGCTGCTTCTCTCAAGACTTTAGTGCTGAGATCCATAGGTGGACTGAAGAATGTTACTGATGTGATTACCAGGCATCTCTCAAAACTTGTTTGTTCATCAGAGATGCTGTTATGCCAAGAGGATTCGGTCATTTATTGAATTCCATGTTGTTTCTACATTTGCTTTTGGTGGACACTTGGTCTGTATGCATGCTTACGTCCCTGTCAACTGTTGATTTGATGCATGGATTGGTTGGTGTATTTTTATGTATCCCAACCTCCTTACTGCTTAGAAAACCAGTTGGTAACTAGCATGTTAGAACTTGGATCATCTGGTGGCAATATGCTTTAAAATTACCATGCTTTGTTCTGAATTTCAGGATTGCATCATGGTCTTTACTTTTGTTTGCTGAGCGCTATTTGAAGCAGTTGAAGAGGTCCATTATGGATATGGTTTGTAATCCAAGAAGCTCCTTTTATTTAAACACTGAATCTATGAGAAATGATGCAAGTTAAATGCGGTATGGATATGATTTATGAACTCAAGTTAGTCTCCTTTTATTAAACACTGAATCTGGAAAAACAGCAAATCAGAAATACCATGATGGCCTTTGCTCTTATGGATTCAAATAATGTGGTCTGCCAAATTTAGACATCGCCGACACCTGTTCATCATTACCGCAGCTCTGGTCTGAACAGAGTAGAAGCAAGCCCTATGCATTATCATGACTGATGATGTTGTGAGTTTGTGATACAGTCCTTTTTTTCAACGAAAGTAATTCGGTCCTTATGTGTACTAGTTTGTGAAATCATACTGCAAGAACATACTTGTTTCTTGGTGATATGACTCCAATAGACCATTGTTGAATGCGGATTGTTGTATTGTGGTGGATGTGATTTGTAAGTTCAAGTTAAATGTACTTATCAACTTTCCATTTTAAATATTGGGAGGTCGTCGCCGTACCTCTCAAATATACAATTTAGATACACTTAGGTCCTGTTCTCTAGAGATTATTTGAATATTTTTTAGTTCAGATAAAGTCTTTTTAGTTCAGATAAACTTTTTTAAGTTCAGATAAATATTTTTTAGTTCAGATGAGTTCAGATAAAGTTTTTTTAGTTCAGATAAACTTTTTTTAGTTCAGCTGAGTTCAGATAATCTTTTTTCAGTTCAGATGAGTTCAGATAATCTTTTTTCAGTTCAGATGAGTTCAGATAATCTTTTTTCAGTTCAGATGAGTTCAGTTCAGTAAACTTTTTTAGTTTTCAGATAAGTTAAGTTCAGTACACTTATTTGTAATTTAGTTCATTTCAATTTAAATCATTTTAATCTTTTGAGCTTAATTGTTCATATCAGTTCAGTTCAACTTCATCCACTTTAGTTCAGTTTCAATATGATTTGATGAAATTTAGGTTAATTTAGTCATACCGATTCTTTTTTTCAATACATTAATTTCATTTCAGTTCAGTTCAGTTTAGCTCAACAACAATATAATTTTGTGCAATTAATTAAGGTAAATTTATTCATACCGTTTATTTTCATCACACTTATTAATTTTCAATTCAGTTCAGTTCAGTTATCTATATGCTTCAGCTCAACTCAAATCAATATCTTTAGCTAGCAAACATGATCATATTTTTTAACATTAAGGCCCTGTGTGCCAGAACTTTTATATATCAGTTCAATTCAATTCAATTCAGTTCAGTTCAGTAAATTGAAGTGAAATGTAATTTGATGAAATTCAGGTTAATTCAGTCACGTTGATTATTTTTTTCGGTACATTAATTTTCACTTCAGTTCAATTCAATCAAGTTCAGTTCAGTTGAACGAGAAATAAACTCTATCAAACTCTAAGTTATACTCAAATTATTAAATTTCAAATGTTTGCTTGAAATGATTCAGTTCAGTTTATCTACGTCAGTGTAATTCAGTTCAATATCTTTTAATATTAAATGTATTATGTTATATTTAGATTAATGAATTTCAAATATATTGGAAATGATCATATATATTTTTAGTTAGTTTCAATTTAGTTCAATTCAATTTATCTATATATTTCAATTCAGCTCAGTTTTTAAGTTCATGAAATAAGTTCAGCTAATTTTTTTTAAGTACAAATGAGTTCAGTTCAGATGAGTTCAGATAAAGTTTTTTAAGTTCAGATAAAGTTTTTTTAGTTCAGATAAAGTTTTTTAAGTTCAGATAAAGTTTTTTAAGTTCAGATGAGTTGAGATAAAGTTTTTTAAGTTCAGATAAACTTTTTTTAGTTCAGATAAACTTTTTTAAGTTCACATGAGTTCAGATACCGTGAAGAGAACATGACCTTACTACATCTACACACTATTAAGTGTATAATGGCAAGTAAGGTTCGTTTCCACAGGGAAGAAGTTATTTCTATGTATATCTTGTAGCATACATATACATATACATATATAAAAGCAATGTAAACAAGGGGGGGGGTTTGAGTTGAGTTTTGTTTAACACACTACTAAGTAAAACTACTAGAACTTTAAAGTTACAGCTACTTTACCATAAGATTACTCTAACTAGAGATTTAATTAAGAGAATAAGAAACTTAGACATATGAGATTGGTGACTTCTTATTATGAGATTTTCCTCAAACTTTATCATGATGCCTTGAGAATGGTGAACATTAGTGAGAAACTATCTTTAACCATAGCTATGAAAAATGAAAGCATCTTCACAACTTCAATTGACAACTTTACTAGATGATAACAACTAGTTCAATTGAATCAATATTACTTCAAATTAGATGTTTCTTAACCCTACCCATGCAATTTGATAACAAACTTGACATAGATACAATGCTAATGAATGATCTTAAGAACAAATACAATTGATAACAACATGCATTTAATTCCTAATTTACTACTCTTACATAGAAAGAATGATAACATTCCAACCATGGAAAAGCAATATCTAACACATATCCAACACATATCTATCACTAGGAAATCATTCCTAATCATTTCAAGCATCAAATACACATATAACTTATGATCATTCAATAGCAATTCACCATTCCTAAGCTTCATGAATCATGTTCTCAATCCATAACAAGAAGTTCAATCACATATACCCAAGATGGGTTTTAGCCTACTACCATAATTAGATAATCACAACCATAATTAATACAACAAACCATAGTGAATTCAAGATCAAAATGGAAAAGAAAAGTGAAGGAAAATGGAGTTTCCTCTGTAAAACCCGATCCTCTAACAATTGAGGATAAGTCCTATTTATATCCCAAAACAAATAAAATTAAAACAAAACAACATGCAAGTTGCAGGAAAATTTCGCGGGTCGCGCGAAATCCTTCGCGGACCGCGAGCCTGGTTCTCGCGGTCCGCGCGTCTTGTGGCTTCCGCGGTCCACGACCGAGGTTTCGCGGACCGCGCGTCTGGTCCTCGCGAGTCGCGGCCGAATCTTCGCGGATCGCGCGTCTGGGCTTCGCTCTGGTCCTCGTGCTGGTCCTCGCGGCTCGCGACCGGAGTTTCGCGGACCGCGCGTCTGGTCCTCGCGGTTCGCGACCTAGGTTTCGCGGTCCGCGAGAGTGTGCCTTCGCGCCACTTCTACGACCGGTTCTTCAATGTATCTGCTTTCTTCAGGACGGTCATAGAAGGTCTTCAAATCATCCAAATCTATCGCAAGTGCAATTCAAGGTCGAAATGCACGTCTTCAATTTCAAACCATCATGAATGATTCGGTCCAAAAGTCTAATATAAAAGTACAAAATACTATCTAAAACAGCTCTCAAATGTTACAAAATAAGAGTATATCTAGGACCTATCAAATATGGTGCTTATGTTCAATATTTAATACCTCAAGTTTATTATACTTGCAACTTGTTAGAACAAAGACGAATAAAGAAACCTTACCAGAAGGAAAATGTTCTTAAAAGACCTTCACAAAATACCCAGCGGACATTTGATTTCAGGCAGCTGGGAACGAAAATGGCGGGAGAACTCATCTCTGCCACGGTACAAGTTTTACTGGAGAAGGCGGTTTCCCTTGCAGCCGACAGGATCAATTTGGTGCTGGGATTCAGATGATGGTTGCTGGTCTATTCTTACTCAAAGAGCAACCAAAGAAAGGTGAGGATGCTGCTGATGACTTGAAGGTCCATAAGAACCAGATGCTGCAAATGTCATTGGAAGTTTGCTAAGTTTGCAAAGAAGAGAGGATTGGCCTTCGATTGTGGAGAATAAGGTTCCCGAAGTTAGTGTTGGTGGGATTATGTCGATGCTCAAATTGAGCTTCGACTATTTGCCATCTCCATCCATCAAGAAATGCTTCGCTTACTGTTCCATATTTGGCAAGGATATGGAAATGTTGCAGAAGGCTTTTTCCAAGAGGATGCTGTTGGTTGCAACTATCTCAAAATTTTACTGCTGAGTTCCTTGCTCGGATCCATGAAATTTCTTGAAAATTAATGTGGGGCTATGATGACTGTTATGACATTGACAATTGTGATGATGTGTTGGAACCTACGGGAATTAGTAATAATGAGGTATGGAGGTGTTACATGGTTTGGAAAGTTGTCGGCATTGGTTGAGTTGCACAGAGCTTCCAAGTCTGGGACACCTACCATTTCTGGAGATACTTGAAATTCAATGTCTATATTTCAGGTTTGCATCATCATGTTTACTTTGATGATGTTGTGAGTTTGGTCCAATTATGTACAGTAGAATGGTTTGTCATATTGTTTTCAGAATTCTTATGAGAAATGATGCAATTGTTGAATGCATTATGGATATGATTTGTGAACTCAAGTTTATAATCCAACAATCTCCTTTTATTTAAACACTGAAATATAGAAACACAGAATGAACTACAGTTATGAGTTTTCCCTCTTATGGATAGTCTGCTCGTCTTATGTAATGTAACCTGCCAAATTTGGACATCACCCGGTTCCCACTGATCATTGTATGCTGCAAAAATTATCAATGAATAAACTTGAATCTCAGAATGTAGATTATACACATAATGGTTGGCAGTTCTTACTATTCGCAGTCGGTGTTAGGCTCGATGGTGAAGCCAAGATTAACACCACAGAAACCCGGCAGGGTGGCAATGGCGGTGGTGTTGGGATTGCGCGAGGTGATGATCTCCATCAAGCATTTACAGACAAGATGGTGATCGTCAGAAAGCCCGGACAGGGTATTCAGGGTGGAGATGGCTTCACAGCACGGAGAGCCCAGTAATGGATCCGGCAAGCCATTCCTGATGAAGCTATAACAGGCTGACAGAAGCTCCGTAACTGTACTACACTCCTCTGATTCTCCGGCAGCTGAAAAATGTTTGAGCAACACAGCTGCTACTATCATCACAAGGATCATTTTCTGGATTACCATCCCTATAACGTTGCATCTTCTCCTTTTCCCCCATTCCTCTGCTAAATAAGCACCTTTCACATAGTCACATACTGACAGTAAACTGCATTTGGTGCACAGTGTGCACCTTGTGTGCAACACTCATCAGGTTCACATGACATTACTACCAGAAATGGAAATAACATGACGCTATCAATCCTCTCTATTCAGGAAATATATACACACAGCAAGAAAGTGTAAACATCTGTTCACGAGATTCGTTGAGAAGAAGTATATACACAACCTATTAAATCTACAAGCCATATCTCTATGCAGAAGAAAATTAAAGGCCGGGGCGTCTTGAAGGTCTGATCATGTATTATCACATTTCCACTTAGAGGTTGGAACACAGCTCAAGTAACGGCACCAGTGGCAATGTTTATATCCATTCTCTCCCCGAAACAGCATTACAAGCCCCACTGTAAACCTGCAATCATGGTATAGACATCAAATTTATGTATTTGATATTGCTCACATGTAACTATAGATGTACAATTTTAACTAACAAACACGTTAGAAGACTCACCCTGCAATCACTAAAACCAGGGAAACCAGCCAAAGCAAGTACTGATAGGCCTTGTATTTAGATTTGACACGAACATCTGCTGGCAGGCTCCGACGTTCAACCCAACCAAGCTGAGGACGAGGCAGCAGAATAAAGCCAAGGAGGAAGCCAGTCAAGAACCCACCGATATGAGCAAAGTTATCAACATGTGGCAAAATCCCAACAGCCAGATTAATGACCACAATCACCACTATAGTCAGCAGTGCTGCTACCTGTTTTAACAAAGGAAGCATTACACATCCAGGTCATACATAAGTATGTAATTAGTGTATATAATCCTATCACCTACTTTAACAAAGGAATCATAAATATCCAGGTCATAAGCATGTAATAAGTGTATATACCGATATGAAATGCTATGGATGTCTAAAATCCCCAAACCCTAAAACACAAAAAGAGAAAGCCATAAAAGCACATTTAGACCTTGTTGGTGTAGATACTCCAGTTAGTGATAAGCTCCGACAGCATTGCTCCAAGAAGCCCGAAAAGAGCACCAGATGCACCCACAGATATGTTATCCTGAATAAACAAAGAGGAAAGTATGCTGCCGCCAAATCCAGATAGCAAATAGATGATCCCAATTCTCACTGCAAGGTAAATTTAGAGCCACCGTTTTCATCAAATAAGTTCTAAAGGATGGTTTAATAGCAGCATTTCAAATTTCTACGACAAAACTTAACATTAACATACCAAAACCACACTGTTGCTCTAGGCGAATGCCAATGAGTGCCAGACACAGCATGTTTGAAACCAAATGAATAATTCCAGCATGTAACCATACAGATGAGATCAACCTCCATGCTTGGTGTTGATGCACAATCTTTTCCCGAGCAAGAGCTCCCATCTTCTGCAGCCTAACATAAAAGGTAAAAACAGGAAACATAACTAAACCATAAACATAGGCAAAACATAACCTTCACGGAAACTGCAACAATTTTCATACAACTCCAAAGACAAGATAATTAAACACATATGACAATTTCTGGCACAACAATACGTCCAATAAACAAGTCGTATCCTATATCTATGATTGCAATTTAAATCACCATTTGAAACATATGCATAATCATATATAGTAGTAAAGGACACAGCAAGTTTTATATTTCACCATACAAACACAAAATTCAATGATCCCACGAGATAAAGCCCGAAAGTAACAATTAGGATACAAAGTAATACTGTAAGACTTGAATTTCGATGCTTACGTGGAAGCAGAAGGCCCAAACAGTGGATTTTCCGACAAGGGCTGGAAGGAAAACCGGCCAAGAAACCTGGCAACGCACTTATCATAGTCTCCTCCAAGCACTCGCCTACTCTGCTTGGGGCAATCGTTTACATACATCTCCATCACGAACACGGCGATGTTTGCCACAATAAACACCGGAATCAGCCACGACGTCCACTGGGTATCCCTCTCTTCGTACACCGCGTAGCTCCCGCCGGCGGGGTTTTTCTCTGGCGGCCCCGTTTCCATATCATTTCTCCGCATACTTCCTAAACACGGAGGGCTTCGAATTCCGAATTAATCAATCACGACGCCGCCAGATTCTTTATATTCTGGAAATTAATGGAAGGCACCAGAAGTGCGTGCGTTAGTGTGTGAGTGTGTGAGAGAGAAACATAGAAAGGGTGAAGTGGAGTAGTTGGTGGAGGCGGAGCTATAATCGCCTGTGCGCGTGTCTTCCGTGGGGGTTATGCTGTCAGAGTCGGTTCAGCTGCGGAGCTGCCACGTGGTTAAGTTTCGTGGGAATATGGGAGGCGTGGCGAGCTGTGATTGGACGATCGTGAGGTGGTGGCGTGTGGGTCAGCATAGGGGATTAATTTTGTGTTGGCGGTAAAATTGTGAAACCGCCAAAACTGGTGAAATCGTACGTGATTTAGCGCGTTTACCAACTAGTCGTAGGTGGGAGAACTGAAGTCGCTGCGGTATGTATTTAGAGCTTCCCGTCCGTTTATCTCCTTATCTTACGCTGGATATTTATTATAATTAAATTTAAACAGGTCGGTTTTGCCTTTACTCTTTGCCTCATCGGAAAGTCTTTCCAGTTGGCGCGGTCAATTTTACGTTATACAAAGTTTGCCTTTTTAAATTGTCACGTTGGATTTTTATTCAAATTGCCAACTTATTATAGAATATAGTTATATAGACCATGGTTGCATAAAACATATTGCATATAGTATGAAACATATAAAATCATATCATGATCAATGCATATGAATGAACAAGATAGTACTATATTATGGGGGAATGTTTTCAAATGAAAATATCTATAAAATGGGATGGATCAAGAGGGGTTGTTAGCAATTTGGCATGACAAGTGCTGAAAAGTGAAAACACTAGCTATATACATGCGGAAATTGAAATTTATGATGGCATTTTTCAAATAGTTTGAGATATTCATTTGAATTACTTATATAAAGTGGCAGAACCAAACATCTTTTAAGGGCGGGTTGGTAGAGGTGGAACATTGGTGGTTGTGTCAGAGGCTCAACAACAATGACATGAAGAATTAGAGCAGTGACAATTGGTTGATTTGGGGATTGGTCACGACCTACTCTGATTTGAATATTTTAATAAAATAAATTTGCCTTCAACTTGATATAACGATGTTGTTTCATCAGTAAACAAAAATGGAATATTATCTCCTCCAAAGTTTTAAAACAACACCGAACATTTAAAAACTAAAGACGGAACATTATTCTATGTCTTTTTCTGCGTACTACTATCGTGAGTATTCTCACTACTCGATTTTAGAAAGAGATTCAATCATATTTGTCTATTAGTGGTTCTATCGATAAACTTATCTGTAATTTATACATGTGTTAATTACTTAATTTGATATCCTATCAATGTTGTGTTAGTTATGTGTGTACATTAATAAAATAATGATATCCACATTCTAAATTGCTTATGATAAAATAATGCTATACTTATATGTGTTTGTTGGACACTAGTAGCATTATTTAAGCCTGATTTAATTAGGTATAGTATCACCTAGGAGAAATCTTACCATAAATGAAAGAGATGCAGAATATCCGCTCTTGATAATGAAGTAATCAATATGTGATTTTATTAATGATCAAGATTGCATACATGTTCAATGACTACTTATTTTTAAACTATTGTTATCATCAATACCAATTATTATGAAGTATTACATTGATAATTTTGCATCAGGACGGACATTTTTGAATTGAATTTGTATGTTTACAACATCCATACGGAGTTTGTTAAAAAAAAAAACTTTACTAATTTTGTGTGAATCGGCTTTTAGAAGAGAGTATAAATTGATGACGTAGATTAGAATAATACACACATTCATAGACTAAAGTATAAATTACGTATTTTAGGGTTGGTATAAACGGGTATATTGAGAATTTGGTACACTTAACCTTGCCTACAAATTGTCGGTTAGAATGGTATAGGGTAGGGGTATATAACCATTTCGGCACGGTCAAATATTTAAACTACATCATTTTGGCCAAATTAATATTTAAACTCCCTATATCCCACCATAAAAATTACAATTTAACCTATGGACGTATTAAGTTCGTAATAATATATATTTAATGAATATTAATTTTGTGTGTATCACAACTAAATATATTAGTGATAAATAATTTTCAGATTAAACGAATAGAAATATTATTTTAATTACTATATTTGGCTTTATTATATTGTCTCCCTTTAGCCAAAATACGCAGCAAATTTGACCATCAATAATTTTAGATACATATATAATTAAAAATTTAATATTAAAAAATATATTAAGAAAAGTCCATTATATATATCATACAATAATTTTATTATTTGTTTTCCATTATAAATTTATGATCAAATATGTAACAAAAATTAATGAATATTAAAGTGCTACTATAATTATAGTAGAGGAGTAGAAAAAAACCAACAGAGGGTTGACCACCAATAAAAATAGGTAGAATAACAAGCTGGACTGTACTGCTTTTTAACGTACAACCCCTCTGTCTAACCTGTAATTATGAGGTTGACCAGGCTAACTTGCAAAATGGAAAGAAAAAAAATTCCCACCAATCAGGGCAAATTATTTTTATTTCTATAAATTAATAATGGATAATACATCTACTAAAAGAAAGAAATCAAATTAAGGTTATACAATTATCTCCAACCATATTAACTTTGTTCCACACTATTGTTCCAAAAAACAAAACAAAAATTGTATCAATTTAGTTTAATAAAATACAATTTGATGAAATTTAGATTAATTCAGTCATGTTGATTCTTTTTTGAATACCACATCAATTGTTATTTTAGTTCAGTTCAACAAGAAATAAGTTCTATCAAACATGATCTAAGTTCGACTATATATTTGAATAGATATATAAGAATCAATAATATTACATGTGATATCATCAGTATCATCACAACTAAAATTTGTACATGGTTAATTTAATTAATCTGTACAACAAAATAAATCAATTTCGCAGGAAAAAAATCAACCTTGAAAAATTACGTGCATAATAAGTGCGCCAAATATTTAATTATTTGATTAAATACAAAGAAAAAGGGTTGAACAAAGTTCAATGTTCAGTCTGTTCCAACGTTTCCAAACTTTTCATTTCTAAATCATTTGAATGTAGACTAATGACAAAACAACAACTATCAAATTACAATTAAAGATTTCATTGCCTCCAAATAAGCAGAGCATTAAAAACGTATTATTTTGTTACTTATTAAAACCTGCGAATTCTATATAAGCTCCTGAATTTGCAAACCAAATTAAACAAATCCATTTCTGCTCCAGAAGCGCTCCGGGCTTGATTCTGTCGAATCCTCCCTGAATAAAATAGCATTTCCCGGTCACCGACGAGCATCCCAAGTCAAACTGTAAGTCAACTCTCCTCTGCCACCATTTTTATTTGTTTTGTTTATTAATTTTTTCCTAATCCCAACGTTTTTTTCTAATGCATTTGAAGGTTAAGGCTTCTAATCCCAACGTGTGCAGCTTGTGTGTCACTGTGTGACTGTGTGCAAGGTAAGGTCCACCCGAATCTTGCACTTTGTTATTTTTTCCTCTGTCCGGTTAAACGATTTTGTATCGCTTTCTCTGTGTTTCTTTTTGTTTTTTTTATCAGTTGTCAAAAAGAGTTGAAAATCAACTCTTCTTTTTTGTTGTCATTAGAAAAAAGGCATAAGAGTCAACTGGGGTCTGGTTTGATTTTTTTGGCTGATTTTGTGAAGGGACAGAGAAAAGTCAGCATTTGATTTTTGCCACCTTCAAAAGCCTCTCATTATCTTCAATTTTATTTTTCACTCATTTCATTTCCTTGTTCATCAATTTCTAGGGTTTTAAAGAAAATTAAAGATTGGTAAAGAAGTAAAGAAGGGTGTGGTACTGTAGTGTAGCTGTAGGAGTAGGAAGTGTGAAGAAGGTGCAATAAGGCGTCTTGGTTGTCTTGTACCAACCCGTTTGCCTGTTCATAAATTTTGTGGGTTTTGGTTGGTGGGGTTTTGAGTTCTTATGTTGTATTTGTAACCCGTAGAACGTGGTCCAAACATGGCTTAACGTTTTTTTCACCCCAAGAACAGGTCACTGCTCTTTCTATGGCGCTAGTCTCGTCTGGGATCATATGGTCAACAGAGCTTATGTGAATTAGACTGTGATTTTTTTAGAAAGATTGGATTTTTAAGGTTAAATAAATCTGATTTCATGAGTTTTGGGGGGTTCAGTAGTGGTGTTGGGGATGCAAGAATGGTGGAGAACAGTCTGTACAGCACAGCCATTAATCCCAGTTTGCAGCCTATCTTCAACTCATTTGCCATTGTATGCCACTTTTTCGTGTAATCTAATCCCATCCCTTTGTTTATTACTTTGCATGTTCTAGTTGGTCTGTTGATGAATGATGATGATCTTCTTAAATGTGTGAATTCATTAATGCATAAATGTTGACTTGAAGGGGTTGTTCTTGTTTTCTGCTACTTAATATATTGTCTTTTTGCTGGATTGATTTATAAAGTTTGTGTCTTTGCTATTGTGTGCAAGCAGAAGCCTAAGATGGAAGGCGTAGGCTCGGGTGCCGGTGGTGGTGGTGGTGGTGATATGGGGCTGGGGGATCATTTTGTGTTTGGAGCAGTGGCTAATGAGGACAACGAAAGCAGTGACAACAATGAGGGAGCATCTGGGGATGATCCAGAGCCGTCTGTGGGGGGCAGCAGCTCAGCTGCTAGGAGGAAAAAGTATCACAGGCACACTCCACTTCAGATTCAGGAATTGGAAGCGTGAGTTCATTTCATTCCCAATGTTGTTTCCGATGTTTGTTTCTTGATACTATGGCATATTTTCAATGTTTTTGGAATTGCGCGCTCATATCATTGCATTTCCAATGTTTGTTTGTAGATGCATTAGTAATTTTTATTTATATTTGATGTTGTTGGGATTGTTAAAAATTGTTTTAAATTTTAGTTCATTCAAGGAGAACGCTCATCCTGATGAGAAGGCGAGATTGGAACTGGGGAGGAGGCTGAATCTGGAAAGCAAGCAAGTTAAATTTTGGTTCCAGAACAGGAGAACTCAATTGAAGGTAATTTGAAGGATATTGTGTTTTCTACTTCACTAGTTTGGTTGCGAATTTATAGAAGTATGACTGAAATTTTCTAATGTACTCCTCAGACTCAAATGGAGAGGCATGAGAACTCTATCCTCAAGAATGATAACGATAGACTGCGCATAGAAAATGCTGCAATGAAGGAAGCTATGAGGAACCCGATGTGCAGCCATTGTGGCAGTCCTGGGGCTCTTGGTGATGTATCTATTGAGGAGCATCATTTGAGGATCGAGAATGCCAGGCTGAAAGATGAGCTCAACCGGGCTTGTTTATTGGCAAACAGGTTTCTCGGGCGCCCAATGACTCAAAACATGCCACAAGGAGGCTCTGACCTGGATCTTGCTGTAGGGAGAAGTGGATTTGCTTTGGGGGGTATGAGTTCAATGCCTATGGGACTTGATTTTGGCACTGGTGGGATGGCCAGTCCTTTACCGGGTATCCCTGCACCAAGATCTTCAACAGGCTTGGGGATGGGAATGGGCAGTCTTGATTTCTCAATTGATAAACAATGGTATCTCGACCTTGCAATGTCTGCCATGGATGAATTGATGAAGCTTGGCCAAGTTGATGCCCCTCTCTGGCTGGGCAATGATGGAAACAGTGAGGGACTGAACTTAGAGGAGTATGCTAGATCGTTTCCTCCTTGTATTGGAATGAAGCCTGGTAATTTTGTATCAGAAGCAACCAGGGCAAGTGGAACTGTGATTATCAATGGTGCTTCTCTTGTGGAGGTTCTCCTGGATGCGGTTAGTCTTTTATCCTTAATCCTTAATACCTTTGGTGCGAAGATCTCTGGATTTGTATCTGATTAATGTTGTTTTGTGTTTTTGTTATACAGCATCGAATGACTGAAATGTTTGGATGTCTGCTTGGTGAAACTTCCATTACTGAAGTGATTTCCAGTGGTGTTGGAGGTACAAGAAATGGCACTTTACATCTGGTAAGCTGTTTACTATATTTATGTTGATAACCTCAAGAACGTAAAAGAATCTAGTGTTTTAAATTTTATACATTATTATTCATTTTATTTGGGATGTGTGTTTACAGATGCAAGCAGAGTTCCAAGTACTTTCCCCTTTGGTTGGAGTCCGCCAAGTGAAGTTTCTTCGATTTTGTAAGCAGCAGGCGGAAGGTTGTTGGGCCGTGGTTGATATCTCTGTCGATTCAGATCAAGATGGCACCCTTGGACATACATACTCACATTGCAGGAGGCTCCCTTCGGGTTGTATCTTGCAAGATTTGCCCAACGGTTATTCTAAGGTTATCACTGATCTCCAATCACTCTCTATTGTTATCTGTGCATGGTTGTGCTAAATTGAGTGTAATAGTGTCCATTTGTTTTTCAAAGTTGAACTCTTCAGTCTTGGATATTGTTAATCGGGACTATCTGAGCAGATTAGTGATGGTTAGCTGTGCTCCTATTTCAGCTTTCATGATATAATAATGATTATTCACTAGAGCATCAAAGTTTTCATCTCTTTTATATTATAAATTAGCATCGATATTCGTGACAATAATTTTCTATCACACACATAGAGACAAAATGGATCTTGATTAATAGTTTGGATTATTTTTATTGTGTTTGTTGACTTTGTATTTTAATAATTAACACTCACGCACAAATTTGGCACATAAGGTTTGTATGAATAATCAAAAGAAGCTTTGCACACGCTTAGCACAAACTTGGCACATAATTCTTATATAAATAATCAATTAAAGCATGATAGTTTTTCACATTCTTACAAACTAGGCACAGTTTTATATAATCAAAAGAAACTAGTTAATTTTTTATTTTTAAAAGTGCTTGGCTTGGTATTATTCATGAGGTGACATGAGCATCCACAATGGTGCTCCTTAAGTGCACTTTTCTTAATAAGGAACACTCCTTATTTAAGAAGGTCCATTGTTGAGTTTTAAGAACCACTTCTTAATAAGGACTTGCTCTTTACTTAGGGAGTGGTTGTCTCTTTATTTGTGTATTACTAACCAATAAAGAAAAGACATCTCATATTTATATTTTTACAATTCAAATAAGAAGTGCTTCTTAAACTTTCTTCTATTGTTAGTTGTTATTTTTTACCTAGTTTTTATCAAAATGATGACATGGTACTCAAGAAGTGCTCCTTAAACACAAAACCATTGTGGATGCTATCTATTTCTTGGCTTGGTATTATTCATGCATGTGTTTTTACCATTTCAACAAGTTTCTATGGTTTTCTGTTATGCAATGATGTCGTAAGTCCTACTATATGTTTTGATTTATTTTAAACTGTTTTAGGTCACATGGATTGAGCACATGGAGTATGATGGCACCACTGTTCATGAATCTTTCCGGCCTTTGCTCAGGTCAGGCCTGGGCATTGGTGCACGAAAATGGATTGCCACCCTTGAGCGCCAATGCGAGTTCCTCGCAGTTATGATGTCATCCACTGTTCCCGGAGGAGATCAAGCAGGTTTGTTTCTACATCTTGAACCATCTGTTCCTCTATAACTGCCTCTTTGAATATTGTCTAATAAACCTTTGTTTGTGACAGTAATTAGTCCAACTGGTAGGAAGAGCCTTGCAAAGCTGGCACAGCGCATGACTCGCAACTTCTGTGCTGGAGTCTGTTCAACAATTTACAAATGGGATGCTGTCCAAACAGGAAATGCAGATGAACCCAAGCTGATGATTAGGAAGAGCACAGGAAACCCTGGGGAGCCTCCTGGTATGGTTTTGAGTGCCACCCTCACCATTTGGCTGCCTGTGTCGCAGGACCGTATCTTTGATTATCTGAGAAATGAGCAGACTAGGGACCAGTGGGATGTCCTATCGAACAATAGCCCCATCCAACAAATGCTCCACATTGCTAAAGGCCAGGACATTGGCAACAGCATCTCGCTTCTCCGTTCAAATGTGAGTGTGTAATGTGTTTTTAGTATTATAAAAACGACTCTAATTATGAAACTTGGGATTTCTTGATCATGTAGGTTTCTAATCCAAGCACCATGCTGATACTGCAAGAGGCTTGTACTGATGCAACAGGATCACTCTTGGTGTATGCTTCTGTTGATGTTCCTGCCATGAACGTTGTTATGAGCGGAGGAGATTCTTCTGTCGTGGTTTTGCTGCCTTCTGGTTTCGCAATACTGCCCGACTGTCAAGCGGAGTCAGCCAATCCAAACGCTTCCGCAGAAGGTGGTGGATCACTGCTGACAGCGGGGTTCCAAATCTTGGTGAACAATCTGCCAACGTCCAAGCTGACCATGGAGTCTGTGGGCACCGTCAACACCTTGGTTACTCGCACCATTCAAAGTGTCAAAAATGCATTTCAGTGCAACTGAGTGGATGCTTATTATTGCTTTTGGGGATTGTGTTTTGGGATTATAGCAAAAAAAAAGGACAGCTTATTTGAAGGGAGGATCATATAGGAGAGGGTGGTTTGCATTTTTGCACAAGAGAGTGGTGTGTTCGAGTCAAGAGCGAACCCGGTGAATCTTCCGAGCATGTGTCAGGCGGTATCTCCGGCCGGCTACCGTTGCGGAGGATGATGGTGGTTCGGGTATTGACTTGGATAGCCCCTTGATTGTGTGCGTGTGTGTGTGCATGCGTGTTTATGCTGTTTATGCATGCACCCTGTGTAGGTGCTGGATATTGTTTTTGTTGTGCTACTTTTGTTTCGGTGATATAAACATATATGTAAACTGCTTTTTTGTCTGCCCGTTTCAAAGCTCGGTGCTTTTTTCTCTAATGAATACTGGCATGACAATTTTTATTCTCTTATATTATATATAAAAAAAATGCATGCAAAAGGCAAAAAGGGAATGCCAAAATAAGTATCCTGATTCAAACCAAGATGCAATTTTTTATAAAATCATGGAGATCCATGATACCATTTTTTAAAGAATTGTACTTTTTAAAATAACAATAAAAAGTTGTAATTATTATATTCTTAAATGTTTTAGTTTGCTAAAAAAAACCAGTGCTGAAAAAATAATTATTTATCCCACATCTTGAAATCATAGATTGGGGAAAATTTATATTTAATACTACTTAATGTAAATGTTACGTTAAAGTACACAGTTATGACAAAGTCTGGACCGTCCTAATTATCTCTTTTTCTGGAAAATGTGGAGGTTGAATCCAAAATCTGCTCCAAACTAGTTTCAAACAAGTCCAAGTTATTTGGAGAGCAAGAGAAAGTATGTTTCAAACCTCAAGGAAATAAGGATAGAAATGTGCAGAACTTCACACTAGGACAGATGATCAACAAATGTCACAAATGTTCCAGATTAGTAAAAGTAGATTGGGTCGTTTTTTAAAAAAGGTAGTTGAGCACATGAACATGGAGTATCACAAGTATGTGAGCGATGGTTGTAATGGATGAATTTTTTTTTTGTGTTCCTCCCCTCTTCAAGTTGAAGCAGAAGATTATTGTAGGGGCATAAAAGCAGCAAGCAGAAGTACAATTCATGTGTTTTGCTTGCTTACATATTCAGCAGAACTAGTGGTGATACTCAAAAATCCAAAGTTTGTGCTATGGGAGATTAAAAACATCTCGGAAACCATGCACCAACTCTTGACCTAATGCACTTATACTCATATAGTTCTACAATTGCTTCTTTTTATCTGGTAGTCTAGGAGAAACAAGAGAGTTTTTCCTCTATTGGTGGCAACACTTTATCACATTTGGATTGACAAAAATCAAAGAATTTTTGGGGGAAATCTTTATCTGCTCAACCGCTCAGAAATGTTATAGTTACTGAGTTTAATTTGTGGCATTGATTTTATTTGATTTAGTTCTTTGTAGCTAGTTTATGCTCTAGTTGTTTTGGTTTTTAGTTTTGATCATGTTAAGGTTGGAGTTGAAAGTTATAACTTTATACTTTGTCCGTTGGCCTTGATGAAATTAAATCCTTGGTTTCATAAAAAATTTCTCCTTCTTTATCATTAATAAAGTTAGACATAATATACTATATTATGAACATGGACGTTAATAATATTTACCAATGGTTAACGTTAACATGATGTTGCTTTAGAATCAAGTCGTACTCTATGATGTTCCAAAAGTTTTATTTCAAATTTGTTTATGGTATTTTCTAGAATTGATTATGGATTGTTTGATGCTTTGATTAGTCGAATACTACTTCTAGATCGATAAAGCCCAATCCATGATCACCCCATTATGATTTAGTTCAGAAATCAAAATCACGCCTTCAATGCAGAGTGAATCAGAAATGGCTCTCTTCTTCTTCCTCCATAAACCCTAAACCCTAAAATCAAAATCAAGAATATGCATATTCTTGCAGAACAATTGCTGAAATCGAAACCCACCTCAATCTTCAACCTCCTCTCCAATGGCTTCCGTGAGGTTTCTCGCAGGGCCATGTCGCAGTCGACCGGCATACCGAAGAAGCAGCAGCGCGTGCGCGACCACGGCTACGACAACTACATGGAAGTCGAGAAGAAGGTCCGCAAGGTCCTCAAATTCCAGGACCTCATCACCTCGCAGCCCAGCTCCATGGTCTCCATTTCCCGGCTCGACATGCTCTCTCGCCGGATCGGGTTCAAGCAGTTCGAAGCCGGCCGGTTCATCCTCAGATTCCCCCACGTGTTCGACGTTTTCGAGCACCCTGTTCAGAGGATTCTCTACTGCAGGCTTTCCCGCAAGGCCATGTTGCAGATGCAGCAGGAGAATGAAGCTCTGTTGGCCCAACTACCCGACGCCGTGACCCGGCTCCGGAAGCTCCTGCTACTGTCCAACACGGGCCGGCTCCGGCTGGAACACGTTCGGATTGCCCGGAGGGAGTTTGGTTTGCCCGATGATTTCGAGGTTTCGGTTGTTCTCAAGCACCCGGAATTCTTCAGGCTTTTCGACGCTGATGAGACCCGGAACAAGTACATTGAGATTGTGAAGACAGACCCGGACCCGGGACTGACCCGCTGTGCTATTGAGTTTGCTAGAGAAAGGGAGTACAGAGAAAAGGGCGCTGATGCTGAGAATATCAGGTTTTCGTTTATTGTTAATTTCCCGCCAGGATTTAAGATTGGGAAGTATTACAAGATTGCTGTCTGGAAATGGCAGAGGCTGCCTTACTGGTCCCCGTACGAGGATGTTTCCGGGTACGATTTGCGCTCTCTCGAGGCGCAGAACAGGATGGAGAAGAGGGCTGTTGCCACCATTCACGAGCTGCTGTCGTTGACAGTGGAGAGGAAGATCACTCTCGAGAGGATTGCGCATTTTCGAATGGCCATGGATTTGCCCAAGAAGCTCAAGGATTTCCTGCTCCAGCACCAGGGGATCTTTTACATTTCAACTCGGGGGAATCATGGGAAGCTGCACACTGTTTTTCTTAGAGAGGGCTATAAGAGGGGAGATTTGGTTCAGCCTAATGATTTGTATTTGGCTAGGAGGAAGTTGTCCGAGCTTGTGCTGACTAGTCCGCGAACTGCTAAAGTCGATACAGCCTTGGTTTCATATAGGAGGGACAGGGATGATCATGGAGTGGAAAGGCCTCAGAGGGGAAATAGACTGATTGTCAGCGGAGCAGATGGTGATTCTGATGTTTCGGATCATGATGGATGCTCTGATTACTCTGACCAGGATGAGTAGATTTAGTTGGAGTTCGAACAAGTCCAAACTTCTTTTCTGGATTACCAGGCAATTCGAAACTCTTGAGAATGTTCCACTAAGGTACTTGGTTTTTTAGTTAGTGTTGTAAACCTTTCCACTTGCTAATAGGGATTTTGGTAGGTAAAGCAATTATACATTATTTGTGTCTTTGCCATACAATTATGTACTGTAGTCTTGGTATTTCGTCAACTCTTTGGTATAACAGCTCTTGATTTCTCTATAACAGATGCATTGCATTTCATATGAGTGGTGCGCACTTGCGGGAAGCTTTGAAAAGAGAGAGGAATTGCTGAAGTCTTCTCAAGGGGTGTATTTCTGATAGTATATGGCCAGCAGCCTAACACAGATCGGTAAACACTATATCGTTACCTCAGGAATTAATTCTAGTTCTTACAATAGGTCATAGGTGTATATTGAAGTATGGTACATAAACACTCATATTGGATTAACATTGAAGATTCTGTTGACACGAAGAGCTCCGTTGGAAGAATCATGAGCATGCATTTACTTGAGAGTGTCACAAGTTTCAAATCACAATGCTTTACACCCTCTCTTCTATTAGCTGCTTCGTATATATGAATCTAGCAATACATTTCCGTCTCTCATCATAATTCATGGACATGTGTGTAATCACATTTCCCCCCTATTTGTGTGGATGCAAATTAGTTAGATTTCCAGCTTTGCTGTTTTTCTTATGGTCTTGGTAAACCAGATTTATAAGTGGAGAATGTTTTGTTTGTCCTGTTAGTACTTTTGAACAACTTTTGGTAGGAGCGGATGGAATTCTTGGATCTCATGATCACATTGGTAGACTTTTGAACACAAAATTCTTTGTTTATCTTACCCCCAATTCCCATTAGTTTTCCAACTACGTTGGTGTAAAGTGTATACGCTTTAAATATCCATCTTGCCTAATTCACAAATTTATACTTATCATTTCCACTAATAGGTTGACTAAAAAATGTTAAATTCTTAGTATTTTTACAACAGATTGGGAGTATAAGCTGTTCTTCATCAATTGGGGCAGCCTAGGATGATTGGAAATGTTCCATTTGTTAGAACGGGGTTGATCTCCCTTGATCACACGTACAAATATCACAACCGAACCCAGCTACTCTTACCCACCTTCCACTCCTTTACTGCTTGCACACGTTTCAGCTTTGTACTACTATCAAGAAGATTAAACAAGTGAACTTCTAACACTTGTGTTCATATATATATATATATATCACGCGCTTCCATTACAAGTCTGAATAGAGATTGAAATCCTGCTCAATCTCTGTTCAGACTTTGTGTCGGAGCAATAGAATTTGAAGACCAAATCAACTACTATAGCATTGATCAAAGTAGTATCAAGTTTGAGTGTTCAAAATTCAAGTGCCGGGCCATACAGGGGATATGAAAAACGAGTCAATTTGACCACTTGCTCATCACAAAAGATATACCAGCAAAAGATAAACCAAAGCAAAAGATAAAGATAAATGCAGGCCCTACTTCATAAAGTTTATAACACATTAATCTTGTGAGTTGTGAGGAATTGCGAAAAATATCAGAGGTACCATTTTTTTGCCATATTGAGATTTAGATACTCTTATTTTATGAAATCAACCATATTTATTACACCACTTACATAATTGGATACTGTATAGTGTATACCCTTATGAAATCAATTTTGTATTTATTACACTATTCCTTGATATTATTTCGTGAACTCTTATTCTATGAAGTCAATCTCGTATATATTACACCACCCACTAATAGGGGTGTAAATGAACTGAACCGTTCGTGAACAACTCGTGAACAACTCGGTCAAAGTTCGTTTTCGAACTCGGTTTGACCAGTTCGAACTCGAACTCGAGCTCGTTCGTTTATAAACGAGCTCGAACTCGAGCTCATAAGAGCCAGCTCGATAGGCTCGTCGAACAGCTCGAATATAATATTTATATATAATTTAATATAAATAAATTAAATTTTATTCATTAATGCTTTAATAAGCTCGAACTAGCTCGAGTTCGAGTTCGAACTCGATCTTTTATCGAGCTCACGAGTCGAGTTCGAACTTTCTTAAACTGAGACGAATCGAGCTCGAGCTAAAATATCTCAACTCGTACGAACTCGAACTCGATCACGAACATGTAATACGAACTCGAACTCGAACACGAACACATGTCTGTTCGAGCTCGACTCGACTCGTTTACAGCCCTACCCACTAATATCATTTCGTTGACTCTTATTCTATTCTATGAAGTCAATCTCATATTTATTACACCATTCATATAATTTGATATCATCTCATCTCATCTCATGTCAAATAAAATAAATAAATAAAGTGTAATATTATTTGTTATTTCACATAATTGAAAATACTATACTATCTGAATTGAATTACTCTACTAAAATTGGGTTTGATTTTGGTTTAGAATATTGTTCAATCCCGTTTAAAGATACTAGTAAATTTACACAATCCAGTGTAATTCACTAAACCAAAATCAATAATCTCAATCTTTTCATACTATCTTCTTCTTCTTCTTCTTTTTTAATGGAAAAGATATTTCACTCTACCAAATTTTGGCAACAGCAAAACAAAAGAGAGCCCCTCAAAATCTTTGGCTCTCATCATAATATAAAATAAAATATAAGTGCATATAATATTGTCACCCACGGCCACAAAAAGGAAAGACAGCATTTTTATTTTACACTCCACAAATTTCTCCTTCCCCGGCCCCTCCTTCCATTCTATACTTACAAATCAAGAAATTCGCAGAGCCCAGAAAAACCTCTGACTCAAGCAAAAAACTCCAGTTCAGCTCCAGTGCCAATGCTGCACACCATTTTCTTGCAGATCATCGATTTCTGTGCTGTTTTATATAAAGGAACCCTCTTTCTCTGCATCGCCATTTTTAAAATTTGCAAATCATAATCTTTCCATTTCAGTCTTCATTTTGAATAAATCAGTTGACCTAATTTCCCACCCTTTCCTTTTTCCCATTACAAATACGGAAGGATCACCCATTTGGATTTGGTACAACTAACATTCAAGCCCTTCTTCTGGTTTTATTGGGGTTTTGCTGATTTTTTTGGTGATGGGGAATTCTTTTGGGTGCTCGGCCTCCGGCGAGCGGCTGGTGTCGGCGGCGAGAGACGGCGACTTTGTGGAGGCGAAGATGCTGCTTGATTGCAACCCGTGCCTCGCCAAGTACTCTACTTTTGGTGGGCTCAACTCGCCGCTTCATTTTGCTGCCGCCAAAGGCCACAACGAGGTTTTATTTTTATTTATTTTTTAATCAATTGAATTGATGTTTTTGTCTCGAAATTCAGGCGTTGATTGATCTTTTCTGTTTGTTGGGGATCTTTCAGATTGTTGCGCTATTACTAGATAATGGTGCTGATGTGAATTCAAGGAATTACTGTGGGCAGGTGAAATAGTTTTTTCCCATTCAATTTTTAGCTAATTTTTACATGGTAAATGTTGGATCTGTACACTGGTTGACTGATTAAATTGTTTCAGACGGCATTGATGCAAGCCTGTCGATATGGCCACTGGGAAGTTGTGCAGACTCTTCTTCTCTTTAAATGCAATGTGAGTTTTGAGAAAAGGCATTTGGGATTTGGTTCAAATTTTGCATTTAATATTTTCTTTAGATTTTTGGGCTTAATTCATGTCATTCTGTGCTTTGAAATTTTAAGGTCACAAGAGCTGATTATCTTAGTGGGAGGACTGCACTCCATTTTGCGGCAGTGAATGGGCATGTAAGATGTATGAGGCTTGTTCTAGCTGATTTTGTTCCAAGTGCTCCATTTGGATCTATGGATAACCAAACGAATGGTGATAGAGTTGACGAGTCGGTTGTGAAATGCAAGCATGAGCAGAGGTTTGTGATCTTCACGTGCTTCCGTCTTCTAGTTTTATAAAAGTTCACTTTGAGATACCGTTTTTATGAATTAATTGATTGAGCAGAAATGTTCTAGACTTCTAGTCATGAATTTAAGGAAAATAAATATGAATAAGATTGAGTAGAAATGTTCAAAATGATCTAGCCAAGGTTCTTGTTAATTGTTTTATCCTGGATAACTTTTGGGAAAAGATGGCCTATACCAGTATTGATATTATATTAATTGAAAATTGTTGAATGTGGTGGTTAATATGTGAAGTATGTCTTTACAGTGCGCTGTCAAAATTTGTTAACAAGGCTGCTGATGGTGGGATAACTGCTCTACATATGGCTGCATTGAATGGATATTTTGATTGTGTACAGCTGCTTCTCGATCTTCATGGAAATATTGCTGCTGTGACATTCCACTACGGAACCTCAATGGATTTGATTGGTAAGGTTGCTTTACTTAGTTTTCTGATGGGCTCTTATATGCAGAAATGTAATATTTTCTCCTAGTTGCTTATATTTACCTTTCTGAAAACTATCCTTCTTGTAGGAGCTGGAAGCACTGCTCTGCACTATGCTGCTTGTGGAGGGAATCTAAAGTGTTGTCAGGTAAGGGTTTGTTCCTTCTCAGTCATCATTTTTTCTGTGCTCTGGTTTTTTAATAACGACGATCCTGCAGATTCTCCTTGCCAGGGGTGCTAGTAGGATGACATTAAACTGCAACGGGTAAGTCATTGTATTTTTATTCTTCTTTTGGTTTATTGATCATTTCACAACGTTCTGTTTCTTTTCTGGCCCTGCTTGACAATAACATGGCTTCTTTCAGATGGTTACCTGTTGATGTTGCTCGGATGTGGGGTCGTCATTGGCTTGAATCTCTTTTGGTTCCACATTCAGATGTAGAAATCCCAGTTTTTCCACCTTCATACTATTTATCTCTCCCTCTGCTGAGTGTACTTACAATTGCAAGGTAACTATTGAAATTTGCATGTTCATACAGTAGTATTTTTCTTGCCTAAAGTGCAGTGAGATCTGGGGAAGGGCTGGATCATGTAATGCATATTTTAACCCTTATTCCTTCATTCCACATGGTTTTTTCCTCCTTAAGTATCCTTGGCTAATGGTCTATGAATTTGAAACCAAATTAAGCATTTTTTAAGTCAATTAAGAATTTTTCTTGTGCCTGTGCTGAATGTGCTGGACCTTGATGCAGAGATTGTGGATTACATCTGGCAGCAACCTCTTCAGATGATACTGATAATTGTGCTGTTTGCCTTGAAAGGGCTTGTTCAGTAGCTGCTGAAGGTTAGCATCTTCTTTCCCCCTTACGATTCCTTTCATATTGGAAACAGTAAAATTGAAATGCCACTTTTTTGTAGTTATATTTATTCTTGAAAATTGAACTCTAAAAGGGGGTTGATCTAAACATCCCAGCGGTGAAATGAACACTGTAAAAAAATTCCATTTTGCCGAAGATCACTTGTACGCAATCTGAATATAAGGCATTTTGTCCATTTGACTGAAAGTCTGCCCTGTTATGTATGTGTTTTAGGTTGCGGACATGAGCTCTGTGTAAGGTGTGCACTCTACCTTTGCTCAACAAGCAACATCCCTTCTGAATTGCAAGGCCCCCCTGGTTCCATTCCCTGCCCTCTCTGCAGGCATGGAATTATCTCCTTTACAAAATTGCCCGGATTTCCAACAAAGGAAAGTAAATTACACATGTCTCTAGGACTGTGCACACCTTGCATGCTTCATCCAAGAGAACAAGAGCGGTCATCGCCATCGTGCTCACAGGAGATCAGAAGAAACCGTGTAGCTGCTGTTTCATCAGAGCTTTTGTGTCCTGTTACCTGCAGCCCGTTCCCTTCTGTTTCCATGCCTATGTGCACGTGCACTGAGGGCACTTGCCCTAACTTTGATACCAGAGAAGGTACTGAAGGAGGGTCTCCTCATCACTCACAGTCCAACTCAGGTGATGCAGAGAAAGTGGAGGGCATGAGATTACAGAAAACTACCTGTTCAAGCATGTTTTGGGGAAGAAGAAGCTGCAGCAGGGAGAATCAATGCAATGCAGAAATAAATGCCTAATCACTTGTCTGCTTGTCATTGGCATTGGAGCCAAGAAAGCTGAGACTAAGTTGATCAGATTTCCCATGGTTGAAGATTTATTTATGGTGTCAGTTCTCCAAGGGAGGTTTCGTATAAAGGTCTGCCTTTTTTTCCCGTTGTCATATCTAGTAATGCTATGTATCCATTGTTTGTAAATGTAGCATATCATATTAGTTATCTTCCTTTATCTTCGCATGGTCAGCCTGATTGAAGCCTGCTTAACTGCCTTAGCTGAGTTATAGTACTTGAGAGCCATTGTCATAGTCTGCGTAGGAGGAATGTTACCATCTTGGTGATTACATATGCTTTCTTTTCGGTTGAGTATGACTGGAAGCTTTGGTGCGCATTACCAATACTAAGTTAGCTGTCATTTGGCAGATAAAGTGTTCATTCGATGTAACTTATTGAGTTTGCCTAAGTTTTATGTCATATGTTCCATAGTCTGCATCAGTTTTATGTCATATGTCTGCATCTACTTGGTTGTTGGTTGCACTAACTATGACATCTTTTTGTGATTAAATTGATACCTTGAACTAAAGGTCATGTCATAGTATTGCTTTGGTAATTAGAAGGCTGCTTAAAATACACTTCCCTGATATGAAAAGTGTCGTAAAATGGATGGAATTGGAAAGTTATGCAGGCAATAATATCTAACTTGATGGATCAATATATTTATTGGCGGTGCCAGAAAATACAAGAAAAAAAAATCAACCCGAAGAAAATAACAGCGTTAAATTCATTATTTCAAGCAGCAGCAAGTTCTACTTGTTCAACTTCATCTTCTTCTGGCAGCAGTTTCTCTCTGGGCGTTGAAATAGGCCACGGCAACCGGAGAACCGAGGTCGAACTCGAGGGCGAAGGTCCTAGTATTGAAGTAGTCCCTCGACGCCGGAGGCCTCACCGCGTGCCTCCGCTTCTGCTTGAACAACACGAACACGTAGCGGTGGATTCCGATCACCGGCCTCGGCGTCTCATACCCCACTATTTCCCTCCCTGCAGTTTATGCATGCACGTAAGCTAACCAAGCAATATACACATCTTATCAATATCATTATCTGGAAATGAAACTTACCAAATGAAGCATCAGTTGTTCCAGGAATATCAGTCACAATCCTAATATAGTCAATGAAATAAGATTACACATCATTAAGTTTCGGTTCAAGTCAGTATTTCAAAGTTGAGGGCTCAAATCAATGCGTACCAGTGAAGATGCTCCCTCAGGTGAGGATCACTGGGGCCCGGAGCATCCGGATCAGTCATGATCTTCAGCAAAAACATTTCATTAGCTTAAAAGCACAAGCACAGATATGTCAAACACAGCGAAAACGAAGAAGAGCTTACTAGGGTGTAAGCAGAGCGCATGTCGTCACCCCCGATCTCGACCCGAGGCTTGGCAGCAACGACAGCAGGCATGAGCTCATGGCCATTGCTAACTTGCTTGTTGCAGACAGTGTAGGTAACATTCATCGGCACGGTTGGGGTGAAGCTGTCCACCACCTCTCCGATCACTCTTCCGACCGCGAGCGGCTCCATAACACCTCTCGCCATTTATGCTAGCTGTGTGTGAAGATGAAGATGGAAGTGTTGATTTGAAATGATGAGAAATGTAGGGTTTTTATAGACAATGTGCACGTTCATGGCTTCATGGGGATGGGGAAGGGCTTGGCTGGCAAGTTAAAATTTTCAAGAATTCTTATTTTTTTGGTTAGAACAAATTTTCAAAGATTCTTTTGGACACTTGAGCATGCTTTGAATAGTTGTGCCTCTTCCAAATATGGTAATGGAATAAACAAGTGTGGAATGCCTTTTTCTACTTGTTCAATTTTGGTTTAGGAAAGCAACATGATTTGTATAAATCCCTGCTTAAATGGTTAAATAGTTGTACTATCTTAATGTAGTAGTACAACTTTTCGAGATTGGAAGATGTATATACTCCCTTTGTTTCTACCACTTTGGCACATATGCCAATATGTCACTATTCATTTTATTTGTTTGAAGATTAAAACTTATCTATATTATCGTTAATATATAATAAAACTTATACTACAATATTATACTAATCAACTAAATGCTAAATATAATTTAAATTTACCAAATCTGTATAATAATCATAGAGAAAGTCTTGGGTGAGACCTGTCCTTGTGGAGACCAAGAACAGGGGAATGAGCATTTTTCTGCTTGATCTTTTAGTCAGTTTGTTTGATCTTTCAATCAATGTCCTTGAGTATTTTTGTTTTGCCTTGATTTTTCAGTTAATTTGATCTTTCGTTCAATTTGCTTGATCTTTCGGTCAATTTTCTTGATCATTTCCTTGGTCAATTTCACCAACGACAAATTCAATCAAGGAAATCGGCGGGTTTAAAACTCACCATCGACAAATTCAATCAATAGCAATCTCATATAATCTTTGGTCTCATTTGAGAATTTGCCATAATCGTAGGTAAAATATCATTTCTTTCTCATCTCACTTTTTGTTGGCACTATTTACTGTGCCAAAGTTGTAGAAACAGAGGGAGTAATGTGGACATACTGGTTAGGTCAAACCATTCTGGTGTTAAACTATAGAATCTTTGCATCAGGTATATATATTTGCGCTGAATATTTTTTCAGTCAAATATTCATTTCTAAGAGATGGAAAAAATAATCCGACCCACATTAAGAGATGGAAGTATTAAAGTTGGCAAGCGCAAATAAATTCGGTAAAGATTATGTTTACTATAATTAACGTTGATTGTAGATGAATATTTATAAATACATTGTTTAATATTCAAAAAAAATTGAATTAGACAGGAGCTATATATTTACCTAATTCTTCATTTTTTTAATATATAAATTCACTTTGACATATTTGGGATTTAGGCCCTGTATTCTTGAATTTATATGTATACCATTTTCATTCAGTTCGGTAGTCTATTCTCTTAATTCAGTTTAGTGAAAATTAAACTAATGTAAATAGGAATGGTGAATCAATATGAATACGGATGAACGAAAAATCATTTAAAATTATGATGTTACCCTTCAAATATATGTGTGCATATCCCTAAAGAAAAGGCGCGAAATTATCATTGATATCTTACAACTTGAAGCCGAATTTTTGCTCATTTGTTTGTGTTTCTCTAAGTATTTCAATTCTATTTATACAGTACAAATTTTCTCAATGGGTTACTGTGATCAATTGATCATTACATCTAAGTACGATTTATTTAGTGAAATTTATATATCATATATTTTTGTGCTTTAAACATTGTAGTCCAATGATTCCTTCACGGTATTACGAATTTTGCAACTTGAATTAAAGGAGTCAAAACGAATATAAAACCGAAAAATGCACCTAGATAATGAATGCCACCTTAAAAATGCGACCCGATTCGTGAGATTAATTTTAATTTAATTATATTGTGGTAACATTAATTTAATAATTTGAAACGTTAATTTTATATACTATTAGAGTATTAGACACATTTTCAATTTTGACTCTCACCGATTACCATGTTTAATATGTAAACGATCAACATTAAATAGGTAATGATCATGCATGAAAGTGAGAAGATTAACGATCATACTTAATATGTAAAACATCAAGTTTAAAAGTGAGAAGATCATCATTTGTATCTTTATCTCAATCGGGACCGTCTTGCATCAGACTCTCTCATATTATTATTGAAAAATGAAAATGAAAATTAATATTTTCAAAAGCTAACAAAATATATTAACATGTTGAATTAATACAAAATCTATGTAAATAAATATAATATCTCTAGTCTCATTTTAATTTTATGACAAAACAATCTCATCCCGTTTTTATAAATATAGTAGAATATTCTAAAAATATTTGAATGGAGTACGCAAATAATGATTTGCGGGTTCATCACACAGAATATATTTGACAAAAAAAAACAAAAAAACAGAATATATGGTGGCTTTAGCTGATTGGCTGATCGGGACGAAGAAATGAAGAATCCTTCAATTAACTTTGTTTAATTTTTTAACAATATCCCCATGCACAAATTGATCATCTTTACGAGGTGCTTCTTTTGATGCACAAATGCCAGGATGGGAGCTGGCATTTGACCTAATTCTATCAATATTTTTTGAAACGTTGATTTTGTTATTAAAAAATATGGATCTTCTTTGAATAAAACATTATAAAAAAAAAACTAAAATCCCTTATCTAGAGGACAACCTACGTTCTACTCGCTTTAATTAGAATTTAATACATCCAATCCATCTCTATGTATTTTAAACAATTGTTTTATAACAATAGTTTAGTTCATTTTAGGTTAAGACATTTTCATATTAATGAATTGAGATTTTATTGTATGTGAAAATAGGATAAAATTAGCATACACACTATTACTTATTACTTTATAAAAAATGCATTTTTTCTTCATCGTTTTAAAACGACATAATTTAGTACAAATATTATATACATCTATCCTACTCTAACCACTCTAACCGTACTCTACTGATCTCGTACGTGGATACAACTCATATCTCTTGCACAAGCACTTCTCGAGACTTGATCCAGGAGGTTAAGGAGAATTAAGTGAAATGTTGCATATATGGATTTCAAACCCTTAACCTCTCCTGAACGGGACAAGGCCCTAGCCAACTGGATTAGCCAAAGTGGTTAAGTATATCATTTGATAGTACAAAATATACAGACAAATTAGCCCGACTTTTATTGTGAGACTGCATTATTAAAACTTTGTCATGAACAATTAACTATAAGTACTTCAAACAAATAGAACGATGGAAACAACCACGCATGCAGAGATTTGAAAATCTGTACATGAAAATGTGTGTGTTCATGAAGATACGTTAATCGCTTAATTAGGCATGACTTTCCTCTTAATAAGTCACGAGTTGCATTTGTTAATCTCGTAATGATACTCTATTAACGTAATTAAACTCGTGTTTAGTACTAATGATTAGTTGGGGCATGCAAATATTTTAATCGATTAAAATATAATAATAATTGTAGGCTCAGCGATCTAAGCTTATCGTGCAACTTGCTACTGGCCGGACCGACCAAGAACAACATTTTTTATAAATTATTCTGTCATACACCTCTTTTAACAATTTTTTTGTTATATTATTTAACCATTAATAATTTTAATTATATGATTTAAAATTACATGTTATTGAAGAATTCAATTTATAGACCATATTATGATTTCATTATTTTTATAATATTTTAAAATTCAAATCAAACATAAGTTGAAAAATTCGAGGAAAAAATGAGGGAGTATTGTTAAGGAAAATGTACAACCGTAAATCAAAATACTGCTTCTTTAACAGATTAAAATGAACAATCTTTATCGTTTAATTATTTTAAATATTAAAATTAAACAATATGTATAACTAAGTATAATCATAAGATTATGTCTGATTCGTTATAATATTTATTTTCACAATATCAATACTCATGGTTAACAGAAACTTTATTTAATTAAAAAAAGAAGTTAATATGTACAATCTGAGACAATCTTCCTATGATCAAAAGAATTTTACTACAACACCATATGATCTAAAGTGCAATTTATATTTCAAACGTTAATACAACTTAAATAACTTAACATACATAGTAACTTTCATTTTTTTATTTAGCTGCACTAATCTAATTTTGATGCAGCAAAATTGAACTTGATTTTAGCATATGAGAAGGTCACCGTTATACCATAAGCTTATGGTAGGACGTGTTTAATGGATTTGTTCATGTGTTTCACAGCTTTGTTAATTCATTTACATATTTTTACAGATTATAACAAACAAAATTGTGAAACACAAAAACAAATCTGTCAAACACATGAACCCAGGTTATAACAAACAAAACTGTGAAATACATGAACAAAACTGTGAAACACATGAACAAATCTATTAAACACATAAACTATCATTTGTCCTACCATAAGCTTATGGTAGTACGGTCTCACCCAAGACTTTGTATTAGCGAATTATTGACCTCTAATACTACCTGATGAAACAAAAGAGAACATATTCAACTGTTCCTTATTCCCATGTGTTCATTTGTTAGGGGGTAACGGAATCAATAAAATTTAGCTTTCAAATATAATGAATCGGTGGTATTAATTTGGTACCCCTACCAGAATAAGCTTGGAATCGACAACGTTAATAAACACCGGACACGGTTTTTTGAGGCTCTATTCACAAATCACACTCTGATTCTGATTTTTATTTATTTGTTTTTGGTTAACTGATTCTCGTTTGATCAACACACTTTAAATTCTGCTTCATTTTTTACACATCATTGAGTTTGACTTGCATTTCCATTCGACGTGTTTCATGTGTCCTTTCCAATTTTCACTTTTTAGTCAAAGGCTTAATTTTCGTTCCAATACTTGACACGTGCACACGATGAACTTGAGGTGGTATTGGTACAAGTATTGTATGCGATATATTACAATTTGCGTATTATAAGAAAAATGGAGTAATTACGGGAATATTACAATTCTACAAAACGTGGGAAAATACTTACCTTGTTCGTATTTAGGTTAGGCAAATAAAATCCAAGTAATTACAAATTCTGTGGGAATTTAATTCTGTGGCAAATAAAATCCAAGTAATTACAAATTCTGTGGGAATTTAATTCCCACGTGAACCCAACGAGCCCTTTAGTGCACACTAATACCTTGATGGGATTTTATTTTTTATAATTAGCAGAATATTTGAAACTCAAATGTCACTATGAAATGATGCTTCATAAAATGTCAAGGATAATGTGGATTATTCGGAAGAATACTCTTTATTGGCGTGTCTATGACTCGTGTCATGTCTTGTATGGTGCCAATTATTAATAATCACATTTTCTTCAATTATTTCTCCTCCCTTTTCACTACTTATTTATTCAGGCTTCAGTTCATGGTTCAAAAACGTTTTACATTCGGGCTGAATTGGCCCAGGAAATCCTTATTCATATGGGCCTTATCAACTTGATGCGAGTATCAGTATTGTTTAGGGTTCAGATTGTTAATGCAGCCCGTAGATTACAAAGGATGTGAACCGAGCTAGATTGTACTTGACACAAGTTTCTAGCAGTTTTTAATGTATGTGTGATAAACTGTTATCTTTTGGGCATAAAGCTTAATTGGTCATAATAATTTTCAAAGTAAGAACTTTTAATCCCACTCTGCTCATAAAGCACAATTCCACCAAACCTATATACTTCATTGTTTTCCTATTATTAATACTTTGGTCTTGTCTTCTGATACTATTTTTTTGCTGATTTGAAATTAAAATTATTATATTGAAAAAGACTCACTATGAATGAATTAACATGAATTTCATTATATTTTAATCTCACTGAACAGAACTCAATGATTTTCTAGATAAGCACAACATAAGATGGTGTTTGTGATTCAAATATTAAGGATTTTCATGGGTTGTGTAAAAGGAATTGCACGCCCTAATCAGCCCAATCGAACCAAAATTTAGCCTGCGAAATAACCATGGGTGTGATTTTCTTTGTCGGCTAAGAACATCCACAATGGTGCTCCTTAGATGCACTTTTCTTAATAAGGAGCACTCCTTATTATGAAATGATCATTGCTGATTTTTAAGGGTCACTCCTTAATAAAGACTTGCTCATTATTTAGGGAGTGGCTGCATCTTTTTGTGTGCTAGATTACCTATTAAAAAACACAAATCTCAAATTTATTTTCTTCCAAATTCAAATAAGAAGTATTTCTTAAAATTTTTATCATTGTTGAGATTGCTTCTTACTTAGTTTTTATCAAAAATAATGATGTGGCACTTAATGAGTGTTCCTTAACCATACTACCATTGTGGATCTCTAAAAGACGTGTGAATTCACACGTTTAATTACTTAAATGGAGTAATACCATGTACTGCTATACATAGGCGGTATTTGGTGATTAGATGATAGCTGTTAGCTGTTAGCCGATTGGATTAGCTGATTTGACTAACTGATTACAATAGCTGATTTGACTAGCTGATTTGATTAACTGATTGTATAAATGTGTTTGGTAAAATTAGCTGATAGCTGATAGCTGTTTGTTAACAAACATGGTAAAATAACGTATAAAGGGTTAAATTCATTTCATAATTAATTAATTTATAAATAGTAAATTAGAAATTAATTGTTATAAAATCTCTTAATTTTATATTAAAAACACATTTAAATATTTGCATACAATATATTTCATAATTAAATAAAAATATAACTAAAAATTGACAAGAATTGCAAATTACAAGAATTAATTTTAGTCAACATTAATATACAAATTTTAATCATAAAATTAAATAATTAACATCAAACGTTCAAAGCATCTTTTTTTTAAAAAACGTACAGGAGCAAGTAAATAAATTCTTGACCAATTCTTGGGTGAGGCTGTCTCACCCAAGAGGCAGGATCAGATAAACACATTTTTTGGTGAGCCTTGATGAACTGATACAAAAATTTTGATGAGACGACATGTTTAATAAACTAGCATCGAGGTTTGATGAGATGGTAGTGAGTTATGATGAGGTGACAATAATGAAAATTTTCTTATATAGCCTTGACTCATGAGTGAGGCTGTCTCATAGGAGAATTACTCTAAATTCTTTAGGTGGAATAAGGGGAACTACAGTTGAAATTATAGAACAGTAAAACTAGAAATAGAAGAAAAAAAAGATAAAGGTAGAAATATAACTTTACATGGAAACACAATCACCTATCACTTTGTCCCAACCATAACTGCACACTTTTTGGTCAATTTTTTCAGAGCATATTTGACCGTGAATAATTTTATTTTTATACATTATTATGGTCTAAAAATTTTATAGCTAAAAAATAGAGCACACTGTGAATCTAACCATACCCCATATGATATTATTATAGCACATATGCCAATTGCAATTTACGGTCAAACATGTCCAGACAAATTTGACTAAAAAGTGTGCAGTTTCGGTTGGGACGGAGGGGGTAATAGAAAACGTTCCTTTTTTGAGCGTTTTGAAAAAGAGCTTTTTGGTCTCAAACAGCTAATCCAAACAGCTTTTCACCAAACACTTTTATTAGACTTTTGAGTTGGTCAAATAGCTAATTGAGCTCAATCAGCTAATTTTGCTCCAAAAAGTTCTTCACCAAACACCCCATATATTAATACCATATTTATCTTTCGAATTTAATTGATTTCTAATAATAAATATTATGTGAATTTTCATTCTCTATGCAATATGCATGAGTGATCAGTTTTACCATATTAATATACATCTTTCTCTTCTTTTTGTTTAAGATAATTTTATTCTATTTAATAATTAATGTTATTCCTTTATTATTAATTATTATTATGATTAACAGAATACTTTATTTTGAAAATTATTTTTACATATTTTTTATTATATGTAAAATTAATTTTGATGATTGTATTTAATAATAAAAACGTCCAAACTCTTTTAATTATATTTTCAATAATTAGTTAAATTAATTATTAAAATTTTAAGATACCATAATGTTTGAAGTAAGATAATATAAAATAAAGAGATAAAGTATGGTTGAGTTGGATCATTGATAAAGAAAATGGGGGTATTTGGTGATTAGCTGTTAGCTGATTGCATTAGGTGATTTGACTAGCTGATTTGACTAGTTGTTTAGATTAGCTGATTGTATGTAAGTGTTTGGATAAGTTAGCTGATAGTCATTAGCTGTTTAAGGCAAAATGACATTTAAGGGCATGTTTATATCTTATTAATTAATTATTTTATAAATAGCTATAATAATGTTATTTTAAATAATTTTAATTACTATTAAATATTATATGTGAATTATAAAGGGTAGAGACTATAATATTTGATTACAAATATATGGTCTTTTTTTTTTTGAAAACAAACATATGGTCTTTCAAACTATTATAATATTTTATAAATATACTAATTTATATGTTCCACACAAATTTGAATAAAATAATCCTTATAATTACCTTATTAAAAAAATCGGTTCAAATAATGAGCAATTAGATATACCCAATATTATTATTAATTCTTCTTGATGTTGTATGAATTAATTTTTACTGTACACTTTTTTAAACTTGGTAAGAACACGTATTTTTAAGAATTATTATACAGTAAAATATATCCTTAAAAACACATATTTTATAAAGGAATATATGTACGTGTTATATTATAAGCGGAAGGTAGGTAAGTAAAAGAAATGTAACTTTTTTAACCATTGAAAATTGCATGTAAAAGGAATGTAAATTTTTAACCATTAAAAAAGCGTAAAAAAGGAAAACTTGGTACGTAAATTAAACCATCAAAGTAAATTACGTAAGGGTAAAGAGGAATTAAACAGTTAGCTGTTTTAGAAAAGAACGTTTTGGGCCCAAACATCTATTTCAAGCAGCTCTCCACCAAACACTTTTATTAGCCTATTAACTTGGTCAAACAGCTAATTGGGTTCAAACAGCAAATTTTGCCCCAAAAAGTTGTTCACCAAACACCCCCAATATATAGTTGGGTGATAGTTGGATAAAAGAGATATAATATTTAATTAAAATTTTTAGGTTGAGTTGGGGAGGGATAAACATGGTCTAATGATAAAAGTATTTCAAATTTTAGCCACCAAATCTAATGATAGTTTTTGGCCTTTCTATTAGTTTGACCAGTGAAATATGTTTGACTTTGGTCAAACTTATTTTTACAAAACTAAATTGCATTACATTAATATAGCTCCAAGATATTCAAAAAAGAGTTCTTTTGACCCAAACAAAAAAATGTCTAAAATTTCAGCTATAAAAATGTGAAAATATTTAACTTTTAGTTTAACTTCCATTAGAATTCATTTTCAAAAGTATTTTGGTCAATTTATATCTAATTTCACTGAGATGTTTACCATACCTCACACAATATATCTAATAGCAATGAATTATTAGTGAGCCCTCGCATGGTAGAGTGATGATAGACACGAAGAAATCTCATCCAAAGTTGGTGAAAATCTTAACCAACTCCAGAAAAGCAGAAAAAGAGTGATCTTTCAGAACATGGCCTTCATTTTGATTCAATTTTAGCCACTGAGAATTCTTTTTGAAAACGAGACAAGCTCAGAAAATGGGATGATGAAAAGATTCCCATACTTATTCCATTTTACCCTTCCCAAGGCCTTCATTTCAATCACAGTCTCACACACAAAACAGAGAGGAGAAGAGAAGAGAATACTGTGATGACGCAGGCATGAAAATGACCTCTCCACTTTTACCATATCTGGTCACTGTGAAAACCAGGGGTAAGTAAAGTGAGGTTCAGTCTTTCCATTCTCAGCTCTCAACAGCATTATTGGAGAAGCAGTGTCCGTAACAATTTGACAGGGAGAAACATTAAATGTAAAAAGTAAAAAAACCCATGAACAAGAAATCCTCTGCAATTTGGTGAATTTGAAGCGGCTGTGCAATAATTGTGTCTGGGGTAATTAAATGTGGTAGAGCTCGTGATTTTCAGTGCAGACTTGATGTGGATTGGCAGGTAGGTTACTTACTTTGGGTACTCTGACGAGTGATGACGAAACTTGCTGCAATTTTTAGCCAAATGCCACTTCATCAACACATTTCTTCACTCAACATTCAACAAGCATCAATTTTATTGATTACTAATAGTAATAGAATATGTTATACCATCTACACACATAGAAGGTCTCTTTATCTCAATAAATGTATATTTTACAATTTATGTTATGGATTCCTTTGGTTGAATAATTTGTATAAACTCTTACTCATCTCATCCAATTGTGTTGTGCTGGTCGATGAAAATTCTTATGATGTAATTAGGGACGAGTATCATGGCATGTGGCACAGAAAGATAATGCATCTAGCGATTGCTTGTTATTTGATTAATTTCATTATTGTTAGTGAACGTATATCGATATGGACTATACACTAGAAAGTGATTAATTTTCTAACATAAAATTAACTTAAACATATTGAATGGTAATACAATCAATCATGCTAAAGAATAAATCATCTATATTAACTATTAAGGTATAAGCACTCATTTTGTTACGTTGAACTACCTCTGATTTTGTTATATTAACTCTCGAGAATTATATTACTAGATGAACTTGTATTGAGAAAGTAAAAAAAAAACCTATAAACTTTACTAAAATATGGAAAATGATAATTAAACAAAAAAATCACAAAATAGAACTTGTGCAAGGCAAAGGGGTATAATTTAATTTATTTAAGTTTAGTAAATAAATAACATAATTAAATTAAATTCATTTTAATTATTACCGTTACTACTTTTAGGCATGTTTGCTAGAGCATATTTTTTGTTGAACTGAAGTAAATTAATTTATTTAAAAAAGAGTCAGCATGACTAAATTAACCTGAATTTCATCAAATTGCATTTTCGCTAAATTTAATTGAATTGAACTGAATTAAACTGATCTACACGTATTCTCATAAATTACTATAGGACAATTAGCATTCACAAACGCTACGGGCAAAAAAACTAAAATTTGGAATGCAAGTATATTTCAGGTCTAAAGACCAATCAAAATTCAAACTAGCGGGAAATATTATTTGTTTATTTTCGAAAAGAACAACTTGTTTTATTTGCATGAGTTGGTATAAAGGCCAACAGAAAGTGCGTGACTCGTACTGTGGTTGGCCCCCCACAAAGCTCTGTTCCAACACTACCCTCAATCATCGATCCATAGACCGAAAACAGCAATCCTAGTAGGGCTGTTTTGGTCAATACAGCTTTCCCCATCTCAACACGACGCCGTATCGTACATTCCATCTCTACCTCTTCGTTTAGTACGTTGCATGCCACATAACTAGGCGAATTGGTACTCACAGAAATTGATCGGGAACAGAGACTTTGACCCTCCATTTACTCTCTCTTTCACCTTCTTCTTCTCCAAAAAAAAAAAAAACCAGTTTCTCTCTCTAGAATTCATGTGAATCAAGGCAGCAGGAAAATAAAAATGGCGAAGACGACGGTTTTTGCCAGTGCCTTCGTTGTGTTCATCTTGCTCTGTTTCCCGGGCTCCGGCGGGGCAGTTTCGGAGCGGAATCAGACGGTACCGGAGAAGGAACTGTTGATTTCATTCCGGAATTCATTTGAGAACCCTGAGAATCTGAGTTTCTGGAAGCCGAGTATCTCGCATTGCCAGTGGGCCGGCGTTCTCTGCAAAAATGGTAAAGTTGTCTCACTCACTCTTAATAATCTGGACCTCCGAGGAGCCCTCCCTCCTGCGGTTTTCTCTCTGTGTAATCTTATCAAGCTTGATTTATCATTCAATTCGGTTTCCGGGGAAATTCCGCCTAAGATTTCCGCCTTGGGAAAGCTCAGGGTTCTGAATCTGGGGAGGAATAACTTCTCCGGCGAGTTGCCGGCGCAGCTTTTCGGGCTGACTAATCTGCAGAATCTCACTCTCGGGGGTAATGCCTTCTCCGGAGCCTTGCCGCCGGGCATTGGTAAACTAGTTAACCTCCGTCATATAGATTTCGCCGAGAACTTGTTCACCGGAAGTATCCCGGCCGAAATTCAAAACCTTACCCAACTTAGTGTCATAAGCCTCGGGAGCAACAGCTTCTCCGGGGAGATTTCTCCTGGGATTTTTTCAAACCTTCTTTCCTTAACCTATTTTGATGTCCAAAATAATGTCCTCTCCGGTCAAATTCCGCCAGAAATCGGACGGTTGACCCAGCTTACCTCGTTTTCCGTCTCCTCCAATAAATTCACCGGCCAAATCCCGCCGGAAATCGGAAAACTCACCCAGCTCAAAAACTTCGCTGCTGCCGAATGCTCAATTCAGGGTCCCTTGCCAAATTCTATGGCAAATCTAACCTCAGTGGAGACTCTTGAAATCTCTTCCAACCCATTGAACTGTAATATCCCGGATTTCATAGGGAGGCTTACGAACTTGAGATCACTCTCTCTTTCGGCGGCCGGCTTAGTCGGCGCCATACCTTCAAATCTGAAGCACTGTGCCAAACTGAGCGTCCTTATGATCTCTTTCAACTCCCTCGTCGGCACCTTGCCTGATGAGCTTGCAGAGATGAATTTCAATACGTTTTCTGCGGAAATGAATCAGCTTTCTGGTCCTCTCCCTACTTGGCTTGGGAAGACCAACGCAGACTCTATCCTGCTGTCAAATAATAAGTTTTCCGGACCGATTCCGCCGGAGATCGGGAATGCTACTATGCTCACTCGCATTGATCTCAGGAATAACATGCTGACAGGTAGGATCCCGCCTGAACTCTGCAATGCACCTTCTCTACAGCAGATTTATCTTGATAGCAATATGTTGTCCGGCGATATAGAACATGCTTTTGAGAGGTGTACTAATCTTTTGGAGCTGACTGCTGGTAACAATAAACTTGCTGGTCATGTGCCTGAGTATCTATCAACCCTTCCTTTGATGATTCTGGATTTGAATTCGAATAACTTCACTGGCAACATTCCTAAGAGTTTGTGGGGTACAGGGAATTTGATGGAATTTTGTATATCTGATAATTATTTGGAGGGCAGCATTCCACAGGAAATATCAAAAGCTGTAAGCATGCAGAGGCTCTCTCTTGCTAATAATCGGCTTTCCGGATTCATTCCTAGGGAGATTGCTAGTTTAACTGGCCTTACTGACTTAAATCTTGAATCCAATTTCCTCGAGGGAAAGATTCCTGCTGAGCTAGCTAACTGCACTGCCCTGACTACATTGATTCTTGGGAAAAACAGGCTTCATGGGGCAATTCCTGAAGGGCTATTAGACTTGCCGCATCTGCAGCAATTTGACCTCTCTCATAATGATCTCTCTGGTGTGATTCCGAGCAGGAAGTCAAGCTATTTCCGGCAGCTTAGCCTCCCTGACAACAGCTTTACTCAGCACCGTGGATTGTACGATCTTTCCTTCAACAGGCTGTCTGGCTCCATACCTGAAGAATTGGGGAACTGTGTGATTATCATCCAACTTTTACTTAATAATAACCAGCTCTCTGGTGGGATTCCAGCATCCATTGCTGGTTTACAGAATCTTACAAATTTGGATCTTTCGGGGAACTTGCTCACTGGTGGCATTCCTGAGGAATTCAGCAGCTCGCCTCGTTTGCAGGGATTGTTTCTGGCAAACAATCAGCTCTCAGGGCAACTCCCGGAAAGACTTGGTGGAATAAATAGCCTGGTGGAGCTGAATGTGACTGGTAATAAATTATCTGGTTCTATTCCATCCAGCTTTGGCCATCTGAATGGGCTTGCTCACCTGGATTTAAGCCACAATGAGTTGAGTGGCTCTCTCCCTTCTTCCCTCTCGGGAATGCTTAAACTTGCTGGCTTATATGTTCAGGGAAACAGGCTATCTGGTTCTCTAGATGCTATTCTCTCTCCTACCATGGTTTGGAGGATAACTGTCCTGGATTTGAGCCACAATGATTTCGAGGGAGAATTGCCAAGATCGCTGGGTTTTCTTTCTTATCTGATAGAGTTTGATGGTCATGGAAACAGGTTTTCTGGTGAAATTCCGGACGAACTTGGGAAACTAGCTGGTCTGGAGCTCCTGGATCTCTCTAAGAACCAGCTTTCAGGGCCAATTCCCCGGTCCATTTGTGCCTTGTCTGATCTTGATTCCCTGAATTTGGCGTTCAACCGTCTGTCAGGCTCCATCCCTGAAAACGGAGTGTGCAAGAGCATCTCGAAGGTTTCATTTGTGGGGAACAGAGATTTATGTGGAGAGATTGTGAACCAGAAATGCGCAGTCAAGAGTGATGCTGATAAGAGAATGCCCTGGAGAACTATCTTGCTGCTGGTTGCTTTTGTTTTGGGAGCTGTAATCATGGTTCTCATTCTGCTGGTTTTCTGTTGGATATGGACTCACAAGAGCAATAAGGACGATGATGGAGACTTCAGGCTGGGGAAATCAAACAGCTCCATAGATCCTCATCTCTACCTTCTCAAAAGCAGCAGCCGGTCCAAGGAGCCGTTGAGCGACACCTCGGGAATGTTTGAGCAGCAGCCGCTACTCAGACTGAACGTGGTCGATGTTCTGAAAGCCACCGACAACTTCAGCGACGCAAACGTAATCGGAGAAGGCGGATTCGGCAAAGTCTACAGCGCCACAATGCCGGATGGGAAGAAAGTGGCGATGAAGAAGCTCAACCACGACCAGACTCAGGGCTCAAGAGAATTCATGGCAGAAATGGAGACTCTGGGGAAGGTGAAGCACAGAAACCTCGTACCTCTTCTCGGCTACTGCACTTTTAGCACTGAAAAGGTGCTTGTGTATGAGTACATGATAAACGGCAGCCTGGACATGTGGCTGAGAAACAGTACTAATGGCAATTTCGAAGTTCTGAGCTGGGAGAAACGGCTCAAGATCGCGATCGGCACAGCGAGAGGGCTGGCATTTCTGCACCACGGCTTCACCCCTCACATAATCCACAGAGACATCAAAGCCAGCAACATCTTGTTAGACGAGGATTTCGAACCGAAAGTTGCCGATTTCGGGATGGCAAGGCTGATAAATGCTTTCGAAACTCATGTGAGCACTGTCGTAGCAGGGACTTACGGTTACATCGCGCCGGAGTACGGGCAGACGATGAAGATGACTCTGAAGGGTGACGTGTACAGCTTCGGTGTGATCTTGCTGGAACTGGTCACCGGCCGGGAGCCGACCGGGTCGGTTTTCAACAACGTCGAAGGCGGGAACCTGGTTGGTTGGGTCACTGCCAAGGTCAGGAACCGGTACGCAGTGGACGTTCTTGATCCGCTGGTGCTGGATGCCGATACCAAGGAGATGATGCTTCGCGTTTTGCAGGTCGCGATTTTATGCCTGTCGGATAAGCCGTCGAAGCGGCCAGACATGCTCGAGGTGGTGCAGTACCTGAAGAAGTGCCATGGCAAAAGCTAGTCGGTCTAGTATCTCCCTAGAGTCTAGACTCTGTTGATAAATAATAGTTGCACGTCTTGATTGTGAATTATGATACCCTCTTTACTTTCATTTGGTCTTGTGATTCTTTTCAATATAAAACTCAGTCAAGCATTTCTGCTGCAGGTTTGAACTTGGAGTCATTGGGTGAATTATTACTTAATTCTCAACATTATTTTCAGCTACCTAACAATCTGTTAAAATATAAAAAAATGATGATCTGGAGAATGGACATCATAATCACAGAAACAAATATCAGAAATTTACAAGTTATAAAAGATCAGGAATCTTTGATAGTGGCTCTTTGGTTGAGCACCGATTATAGAACAAACAAAAGAAAGGATTCATAATGATCTCATATCACATAATGGAAGCTTTCCATGCCACTAAAGTTTACACTTTCTTCCCTACAGAAACTCCTCCAGGCCAGCTCTACCAATAACATTAAAACAAAAAATAAAAGGAAGCATCTACAACCATCCATACCGAAGTTTCCCGAAGGCGGTCCCACGTTCCTTCATCCAATCCGTCCGATCAATTTTTTACAAAACCCTTTTGATTTTGCAAGTTGCAATGCCTCAGCCACGACGCCTCCTGATCATCGCCACCGTCATTCATCTCCACATCCAACGGCTCTGTTTTCACATTTGCCTCCGCCTGCTGTGGTTGCTGGAGTCGCAGCTCAGTCGTACCGCAGCCGGAACCGGTGCCAGAACCAGAACCATTTCCGAAGCTTCCATTCTCTCTGGCACGCTTTACTCCGATAGAAACTCCAAAAAGCCTCGCGCTGGCCTCAGCAATTTCCCTGGGGTGTACTCCACCTCCACCGCCGCCACTGGAATCAGAGTTTCCACCGGATTCGCAGCTCAAGCTCAAGTTTACCGGGAGAAAGTCCATAGCTATAGGCACCGGGCCGCCATCCTCCGCTGACTCGTTGTTGTTATTGTTATTGCTGCCGTGCAGATTATCGTCGCTGCTGGCGGAGCTATTGGTGTGGGTGAAGTTTGACATCATCATATAGATATTGCTGCACATGCTCTTCATATGGCTCAGCTGTTTATTCAGCTGCAGGTTCTCCTTCCGTAACCGCTCATTCTCGCCCATGATCTCCGCGTTGCTTCCGGAGGCGGCGCTCTCTCGAGCAGCTGCCGGAGACGACGTCGAGGACACTTGCTCTTCGCTGCCGCAAGGGGACAGAGAAGCCGATCTCGTCCGCGCCTGCTGCTGCTGCGGTGGCGGCAGTGGAGGAGACACCGCTACCGGCACGGCCGGAATCGCGGCCGCCGGAGGTGGCGTGGTAGAAGCGGACACTTTCCGGCGCTGTATATCACAGAGGAGATTCTTCTCTCCTCTTTTGAAACCATCGTTGGAGAATTCCCATCGATCAGGTACAACTTTACGGAATCCCTGCAAAATTGATAGAACAATTCAGCAAAACAAAAAGTAATTGGGGCTAAGTAATTAAGGGAAATCAGCAAATCTGGAAAAGAAAATGCATACATATGTGTTGAGCTGACGAACAAAGCTGGAGAAGTTGTTATGCTTGAAATACTTAGGGAGCAAATCCCTAGCGAATTCAGTCGGATTCCACACGATGAAGGTAGATCCGTCATCATTCCAGGAGATGACGTCATCGATGGAGCGGTCATCCACGAGCTGATACGTTTTGGTCAAAAACGGCGTCGGCAGAGATCTCGACGCATCGGCAGGGGACGACGCTCCATTACTTCTCTCCACCGGAGGCGGCGGCGGAGTCATCGGCTTTACTAGCGGTCTCCGCCTAAGCATTCAATCAATTAAATTCAAGTAAAATAACAAATAATTAAAACGGCGGTGCAGCTGTACGTACGGTGATCGGAGCAGAAGGGAGTTCAGATACGGCGACAGATCTGAGGGGAGGACCAGAGGATTGGCCGGAGAGACTGTTGGCTGTTCTAGAAGGTTCCCACGACGAGAAAATGCTTAAAAGGAAGGGGGGGTGGAGAGATAGGGAGAGGAGGAGAGAGAAAGAGGGATAAAATTGTGAAATTGGAAAAAAGAAAGTTTCAAGGAAGTGGAGGAAAGAACGAGAAGGTACGTTACGTCTTTTCGAGAAGTTTCGGGTCTGAATGTCAAGGAGACATTTTAGGTGTTTCTTAAATAACAGATCTTAATTGTCAAAAAAATCTTACTTGTTGATTTATCTTTAATTAATAATTAAAATTTTATCTTCAATAATACGGAGTACTTATTATTATTATAAATAGCAACATACAATTTAAATAACATGACAATTTAATAGCATCTTCATTCATTTGTCAATTTTTGTTTGAACATCAATATGTAGACCCTGTTTGCCAGAGGTTATTCGTAGATCAGTTCAGTTCAATTTGATGAAATTCAAGTTAATTCAGTTATGCTGATTCCATTTTTCAATACATCAATTTTTACTTCAGTTCAACTCAGTTCAGTTCAGTACATCAAGAAATAAGGTTTAGCAAACAGGGCCGTAGATTTGAATGATGTGATTGATTTTTTTTAAAAAAAATTTACTCTCAATTTTACAAACGTCACTTTTTACAATATTATTGTGATTAGGAAAGTAAATATAATTTTGGTAAACAAACTAATTGCAATATTAATGTAAATAGGTAAGTGAGTATATTGGTAAACATAGTAATCGACGCCCTCAACATGAACGTCAATATATTGAAAGCATATTTGACACCCTCACTCCACATGTGCATCCACATCAAACTGACGTCTTAATTATGTCTGTATTGGAGATATATTTTTAATCTCTTATTGCAATCAATCCACGTGTTAATCAATATTTTCAACATTGATAGTTGCATTGGAAATGCTCTTATTCCCCCCTGTTTCTACAACTTTGGCACTGTTAATAGAATAATAGTGCCAACAAAAAGTGAAATGAGAAAGAAATAATATTTTACCTATGATTATTATATAGATTTGATTAATTTAAATTATATTTAGTATTTAGTTGATTAGTATAATATTGTAGATTTTTATTCTTACAACAAATAAAATGAATAGTGACATATTAGCATAGGTGCCAAAGTGGTAGAAATGGATGGAGTATTATTTCAGTTATATTCAGCATCAATCATCACATTTTCATCTCAACCATGGCCTAGGTGAACAGAACTAAGTAAACACAAATATACTAAAATTGTATGTTTAAATCAAAATTTAATTTAAGTATAGAAATTTGATTGTGAAAAAATTATTACGTAACCAAATTTTCTAACAAATACAAAATCATCAACACTAATAAATGAATGAATAAACTTAATTTCACAGATGCGGAGACATTTATTAATAGCTATCTATTAAATTTTTAATATAATAATTGGTATATTACGATATCAAATAATATCTCTTAGAGTATGTCGATTACATTTAAATAATTGATATTATTGAACAAATAAACAAATAGAGTTTAGGGCGAGGTGAATAATATATGTATTTGAATGGGGTCCATGTAGTATTATGAAATAATTTGCGTATTTCTCGAGAACTTCGAACCTCCTTTCTCGAGCTGGAAGGATCAAGAAGAAGCTACGGGACATTTGCAAATTATAGTCAAAAGAACCTCTCTTGTCGAGATAAGGCACGTACTAATAATAGCAAGTGGGTGAGGCTCATTCTAGAAACTTCAGTAATTTCTGTCTTATTTTCATCAAATTTTATCAAAAAAAAAAAAGTCAAATAAAATAAGAAATATTTTATCACTAAAATAATAATAAAAATTGGAAATGCAAAATATGTTTTTGAATTGTAACCAAAGACTAGTGAAAAGTCACATGTGCTGAAATTTATGCAATTCTCTATTAATTCACTAGAGCTGGAATTTATGCAATTCTCTATTTATTATTATTAAATTTTAAATACATAGATACATGAGTAGTAATAATATATAATATCGAGCAATTTGTAAAATTTATTAACAGTAATAAATATCAAATATCTTGTACATTTTTTTTTATTTGTCCGTCTCAAAGTACACACTTGTTTTGACTCTTCTTTAATATGATAATTTTTTCTATTATACTAGAGAAAGTCTTGGGTGAGACCTGTCCTTGTGGAGACCAAAAGCAGGGAAATGAGCATTTATTATTTCTGATTGATCTTTTAGTCAGTTTGTTTGATCTTTCAATCAATGTCCTTGAGTATTTTTGTTTTGCCTTGATTTTTCAGTTAATTTGATCTTTCGTTCATTTTGCTTGATCTTTCGGTCAATTTTCTTGATCATTTCCTTGATCAATTTCACCAACGACAAATTCAATCAAGGAAATCGGCGGGTTTAAAGCTCACCAACGACAAATTCAATCAATAGCAGTCTCATATAATATTTGGTCTCATTTGAGACAGGTCTCAACTGAGAATTTGCCATACTTTTAGGAGTAAAAAGTGATGTCCATTGCAAGAGTACTACAAAACCATGTGAGAAAGTAAATTACGATGAGAAGGTAAATTACGATATCTCTCCTCCATTGCAAGAGTACTACAAAGGCGCTGTTTACTAGAGCTTATTTCTTGATGAACTGAACTGAACTGAACTGAATTGAACTGAATTGAACTGAACTGAACTGAAGTGAAAATTGATGTATTGAAAAATGGAATCAGCATGACTGAGTTAACCTGAATTTCTTCAAATTGCATTTTCACTGAACTGAACTGAATTGAACTGAACTGAATTGAACTGAACTGAACTGATCTACGGATAAGCTCTGGTAAACAGGGCCAAACCCATGTGAATTTCTCCTCAATTTAAAAAGTAGGAGGGAGTTTCTCTCACCTAGTGAGAGCTTTCCTCTGTCTTCTCTCTAAAAAATAGTCATTCCCTAAACTTCTTTGAGAAGTTTTAGATTTTCAAGCCTTCTTCATCACATCTATTCAATTCAAGCATCTGAATTTGAAGCTATGGATACATTTGTTATCAAAGTTCCATGATCCTGAAGTAAATAGGAGGTGGGTTTGGTAGAAATTTAGATCAGATAGGGAGAATTAGGGTTTGTGCAATTTGGGGGTTTTGCCTAAGTAAAGTTTCTGTATCAAATTACAGTCTACTACGGGTGTTCTAGGTCTGAATCTTCATCATTAGTTCAGTTTAATTGGGAAGGAAGCAAGAAAAGAAAAGAGGGTTTTCTATAAAGTTGATCGGGGTTGCATGCAACCCACAAATTGGGGTTTTCTGATCATAATTTCGCTATTGAATTAGCGATATCATCATTGTGAGACTTTTCCTTCATATCACTATTATTAGTTTGGTTTTCTCATATTGGGAGGACTTTGAACTTATATAATGGTGATATGCGGGAAGAGATAGCAAGACTTCACGACTTGGATGAAAGGGATCTGGGTCAAATGGGGATACTGTGTTGGTTGAAGAAAAAAAAACTACAGACAAAGTGATATGGATCATGAAGCTGTTTCAGAAGTGACAGGGAAAGGAATACAGAGTAAACATGTGGTTGGTAACACAACAGGTCGGGTAAGGCTGGGAGAATCTGGATGGTTTATTTAGATCAGAAGAAATGGAGCTTTGATCAAGAATGGATGCTTTAGGGTTAATAGACGGATGGCTAAATTTGTGAATAGGTGCTCGTCGCTGTCTCTATCACCAAGTACTTTAAACGGTCTGTTAGAAGAGGTTATTTATGCTGACTTTGCAAAAGATTCATGCAAGAGCACCAGAGTTACTCTTCCTGTGGAGAATATGAGATCAGAGAAGACTTCAAAGGTGTATAACTTATTAGGCCATTGGTTTGATGACAGGGAGTTTATCATGGAAATCTTTCAAACTCACTTTCAGAAATGGTGAAGTTAATCAAGAGACTGCATAATAATATGGTGCTGAGTTTTGAAACAGAAGAAGACATGCTATTTTCCCTGCAGAATAGTCCATGTTATGTGGAAGGAGGTTTACTAGGATTAACCAGATGGAAGATGGATCTCCCACTCTGGAGTATATGAATTTCAAAGCTGCTTACTAGGATTAGACTCCTCAATGTGCCACAAGAACGGTTAAGTCAGGACTTGGAACAAAAACTGGCATGCATGATTGGTGAGGTAGCTCGCATCAGGAGTGGATGCATTGTGGACTCCAAGAGTCAATATGTAGAGGCATTTGTTTGGATAGATCCAGGAAAAACTTTGATTCCTGGTTTCTTGATAGAAGGAAAAAAATCAAGAAAGGTGGATCTTCTGTGCTTATGAGAAAATTTTCAAGCTTTGCTTTCAATGTGGAATAATTTTCCGCCATATGTCTAGATGCAAACTGACAGAAGAGAAGAAGTTAAGGGATTTTGAAAGCAAATCCATCTGGCAACTTTTTAAGAGACAAGGTCAATTGCTAGGCATTATAATAGAAGAGGGGGATATGGAAGGTTGTTCAAAATCAGACACTGATCATGGTGTAGCAGAAGAGAGAACAAAAACATCTAAATCTGGGATATCTATACAGGGAACAAAGTGTAAATACTCGGTGCTAAATTTGGACGAGGAAGTGCTGCTAACCGGAAAGAAGCAAAAAATTCCTGCCCTGCAGGAATTTGAAGAAGAAATATCAGATATGGAGGTGGAAGACAAAGAGCCAAGGAAAAATGGAAATGATAGAATGTTCTCTTGGAAAAGGGTAAAAAAAGAAGAGGAAAATGAAGAGCTATGATGGGAAAGATGACATACGGATATTTCAAATCAAGAAGATGAGATACATGGAAAATACTGAATTGAGAATGGAATTATGCATGAGTCCAGGTATCCATTAGACATATAGAGGAGAGGTTCAAGAAAGTATATTCCTTCGTGCAAGTAACTTCAAGGTTGAGGTTGAAAAACAGCAAAAACAGGACAAATCCAAGGTGAATCCTATCTTGATAACACTGTCATAAAGGAATTAAGTGGAAAGGGTAGAGGAAATCAGATAGAGTTTTCCATATTGGGAAAAACTAACTTTCAGCAGGTTTTTCAAAGAATCAAACAAAACAGGGAAAGTTGGGTTGAACCGAATGACACGAAAGGGTTTCTAAGAGAAAGTGATGCAAACTGGTATGAGAGTCAGAAATCTGAGCTGAATAAGGAAGCGGATATACAAAAGGAGGACCCGGAAAGAACACAAAAGAATGTTAAGGTGTTCTCACTGTCAGCTCCACCTATGGAGGAACCAAGAAGATCACAGAAATCTATTCGCAGGAAGGATAGTCGAGGTAGTTCGGGGGACAGAAATCAGAGCAAGATCCGAGGGATTGATAGTCAAGACAATGTGCTTATAATATTCTGGTATATGTACTTCCTTCTAAAAGATGTGTTTTTAAGATTTAGCTTGAACAATAAGGATCTTGACCAGTCTCTTAGCTCAGGAAGTAAGGAACTGTGGAAAGAGGTATGGAACATTAAGATCCCACGTCAAGGAACACACACAAATGAAACTTGGGAGTTGGTTATCGGGAAGGAAACCTGGCATAAGAAAGAGGTGGTGGCTAACGAAGGGGGGAATGCAAAACATAATATAGAGTCTCGAATATGCATTTTCATTATGCTAACATTTTACTCATGTATTCTGTTACAAAGAATTGCTGATAGGGGATCTGAAAGTATGCGGTGACAAACAGATGCAATAGGAAAATGTCAGGAAGAAAACCGAACATGATGCTATCAAAGGTATGCAGATCATAGAAGGAGAAAAGTGTGGAGCAAGATTTGGAATTTTAAGGTTCCATATAAGCTGATGAGTCAGGTTAAAGGGTTAGATGGCCACTGTAACTGGTTTCATTTCGCTCTGGCATGGGCAAATGATAAGAAAAATATCTTGAGCAAAATTTAAAACTTCAAAGTGCCATATAAGATAAGCTCATCTGATGATATAGATGATTCCACAGGCTCTAACCTGAATCAAGTTGTGATGCAAACTAATTCAGGGCTCACCTTATGCATCTCTCACTCACAAGCAAACATATTAGCTTGTTGGGGAACTCTCAAAGTAGCAACCAGGGTCTCAGCCCGCGAAGTTGACTTGCTTACGGTTTCATCCGTTAATCGGGCCACACTCTATCATCACAAGTCAGTGCCACAGGAGAGTTGGTACATTGGAGGGAACAGATTCTCATCAATTCCATTCTCTCAGTCCCAAGTAGTTAGATTTATCAAGCTTGTATTATGCTTTGTATGCCTTCTTATCATTCGGTTGGTTTGTATGGCCATAGGCCTAGGTGATATAATGCTTAATTTTTAATCAATATATTAGTGTTATTATCAAAAAAATAAGTGGGAGAGAATATGGGTAAAACAATGAGATGTGAAATCGTACCCACTTTTAAGAAAATAAAATTTTAGCCACTGGGAGTCCAGGTCTAAACTATTGGTTAGGGCACTAGGCATTAAACCGGCAAGTAGTGAATATGGTTCAATTCTTACTGGATACATAAGTTTGTAAATTTTCGTTAATTTACTTTCCCCTTCCCAGGTGGTATAAGCCTTCATTTTATCTATTCGCATGAGACATGTTTAAGTGAGTGAATGGTTGCACATGATTTGAGCTGTCAATCGACAGGTGAAAAGTGTAAGTCTAACTCAAAGTGTCTTGCCCACTCAATTGCATCAATCGACAGGTGTATCAAGTTTGAGTACTATCCTCACCTCACTCCAATTGCGCCAGTGCAGCCAATTACATGTACTCTATATACTATATATACTAGACTATGTTACCACGGTTCCTTTATCCCCTTTTATCTTTGGTGAAAAATTGGCTAAACTCCGGAAAAAAAAATAGCATTCAAAGTGATTTTTCCCTAGATACATACGTCGTGCTAGTTCACAATTGAATTAAATTTAAAAAAGGCCTAAAGTTAAGGATTTTTCATGTCGATCCGAATGAATCATCATTTCCACGGAGGTAAATATTTGCCTCCGAGGAAAGAGGGTAGCAAGTTACAAATTCTCTCGGTGGGACATGCAGGGTCGGATTCAGATTCCCTTTTTGTTCTTGGTGAGTCTGTGACTGGTGAATGCGATTCTTTGCCCCTTGTTCCTGATAGGGAATATGAGTGCGATGCCGATGGAGGAAAAATGATTTGGTTCTGAGAGCTCCCCTCATCGTAGAGTCGTGTAAGGCGACCGGGGCTGGCCGAGTCAGAAAGGCTTTGATGGCTCAAGGTTCATGTTAGGGAAAGGAAAGTGAGGGGAAGAGAGGGAAACCCTCGGCCCGATCATCCAATTCGCTCCAACAGACACGCATGGTTCTGGCTAGTGGGAGCTATTGCCAAGAAAAGCCCAAGTAATATAGATCATCATCACGGAGAAGCAAGATGCGAGGATAGTTTATTGGATCTTCTCCACTTCCCGAAGTCTTTGTTTTTTGATGGGAGTTCCGAGCTTCCCCTCACTTTCCTTTCCCTAAAATGAACCTTGAGTCATCAAAGCCTTTCTGACTCCGTCTGGACCGGTCGCCCTACTCGACTGGCCCTTAAAAAGGCGAAACTCTCATCGTAGTTTGGCGACCTATCTTCAGTAGGGGCCTTTAGTCTTCTCGGACGAGGTTTTAGAACATAACTTCGATAGGCGAGAGGTGTAAGCACCACGAGGTGTGAAGCGATCTCGTACTAAACGAAACTACTTTCATTTTCCATAACCAAAATGAAAGAAAATCAACCTGCAACGTCCGGTTTGCAACGCCTACTACATTTTCCTTTACGATATTTTTTATATTTCATACGTTTTCGATATAGCACGCCCCCTAGAGCGACCCAGGTCTCTCTTCCCTCTTACGTAATATGTAACCTTGCTCCTAAGTTATTAGGGTGCATTGGGCCTTGGTCTGAGACGTTCAGCTTGGCTGCGGATAACGCAGGGCTCAGTGTGTCTTGGTCGCTTTTGAGTGATGTTGCATTGGAGTTTCGCTGCCAATACCCGTGCAAAGATAGGATGTCAGGCTAGATTCCATCTGATCTTGTTTGACTGCTTATATAAAAAATAAGTTAACCCTTCTCTTCTTCCCGAGTAGTAACTATCTTAACCTACAACCAGTCCATGATTGGTTCGCGTCTAGCAGGATGATTTAATCAAATTTCCCGAGGGGAGATTTTCGTCTGAGCCCTTATATATGTTATTTGGATAGAGATTGAACAAGACCGGTGAGAGAAAGGCTGGTGGTGTCCCTATTATTACGCACTTGGCATTCGCCGATGATATGTGGTGATCTTTACTCGTGCTATACGGCCTTCTTTGAAGAATCTAATTAACTTATCGGTACGAAGCAGCTTCGGGTCGTAAGGTGTTAAGGAAGAATCACTTTATAGGATTCGGATGTGGAAGCCCAACGAGAAAGGCCCTGACCCTGCCAACCAAATAAAAAGAAAAAAGAGAACTAAAAGAGAAGAGAACTTCGTATTTTGTTAACTCTCTAGGAGTCATGTTTAACCTTGAATACTTATGGAAGGTAGTGGTAAACCTTCGTAGCTGAGCTAGGCAATTCCTAGAAGGAGACCGACCGAGACTCTTTTATGTTCGTAGTTGCAATAATTTGATTTTTTTGTGTTCAGTGTATCGCTCCGAAGCTTGTGCAACACCGTGCTGAATGAGCTCCAACTGAAGCAATTGAAACTAGGTCGACATTCTTTTGAATTGAATCTAAAATTAGATGTTTCATACTGATAGGCGTTACCAAAGTAGTTCCGTCCTCTAAAAATGAAGAAAGTGAATTTTTGTTGGCTTCATTGGGAGGCTTGTGTAGTTTGTTACGTCATCTCAAAAAGGATAAGTTGCGTTGGAATTGATAAAGTTAAGTGTAGTTCATAATTGCATAAAAGGAGTCAAAGTAGTGGCTACGGCGCGCTGAGGCTCTTCTTCGATGGCATTTGCTCTTTATCTCTTATTGAGAATACCCCTTTGAGGAAGTCGAAGAACTCCCCTGAAATTCCTTTATTATAGAGGTTCAACTCATTCTCTAAAACGTATATTCTTTCTCTACAAGTTTAAGGAATTACCATCTCATACTATAATCTATAGATTTTATTTTAGGAGAGGTATTGAAACATCTTCCCATTTAAAATTCCGAAAAACTACCAAATTCTCTATAATATGATATCTGTTGGACTTGCTCTAGAATATATTAGACATTTTTAGTGAATGGATATGTGCCAACATTGAAAAAAAATAAAAAATTATATAGTACTCGTACCATAGTGGTACCATGAAAATGGTATCCCAATATGCGAGCTTGTATTGTGTATTTTAAAAATTATTTATTATTATTAAAAAAATTCCTAAGTATATTTTCCCACAATGTGATTACACTAAGTGTCTGCATAAACTATTGGGGCTGGATTGTTGTCTAACGGGAAGAAGAGGGGGGAATTTTCACATTGCAGTTAGTTTACTCTATCATCTATGGATTGAAAGAGAGAGCAGAATATTCAATCACAAGAAATTATTGCAAGAAGAAATGAAGTTGAGAGTTGACGTGGATTATGAATGAATGGGTATGTCATGAGTTAGTAGTTGTACTATTTTGTTTGGCAAGATAGTTTACAGAGATGTATTTGACGACGATAGTAAAAGCCGGGAGAGATTGGCTAAAACTTTGTAACTAAGTTTTTTTAAAAAAAAATGAAAAATGATTTCCTATCATTAAAAAAAATCACATTCACTATACACTGGATATAATAATTGAAAAGAGAAAAAAACAAATTAAAATCATTTTTCCGTCTTCTTTTTCCCTGACAAATATACTCATTACTAGGGGTGTAAATAAACTGAAATATTCGTGAACAACTTGCGAACAACTCGGTCAAAATTCGTTTTCGATCTCGGTTTGACCGGTTCGAAATCGAACTTGAGCTCACTCATTCATATACAAGTTCGAACTCGAGCTCATAAGAGTCAGGTCGATAGACTTGTCGAGCAGTTCAAATATAATTTATACATTGAATTTTTATAGAAATAAATTAAATTTTATTCATTAATACTTCATGTTATACTTAACAATCTCGAACTCGATTTTTTATCGAGTTATCGAGTCACGAGTCGAGCTCGTACTTTCTAAAAGTCAGACGAATCGAGATCAAGCTAATATGTCTCAATTTGTACAAGTTCAAACTCAATCACGAACATGCAAAATTCTCATAAACTCATACTCAAACACTAAGAGCATCTCCAATGGTTGAAGAAACGGAGCTGCTTGCAATATTTGATAAATTTCAGCGGTGTAGCTTACCATTGTTTCACTCCACGTAGACACTGCTACACGAGCAGTACTGCCGCACAGAGCAGTACTGCCGTCATTAATGTTATGAATTACCTTTCTTTTACTTTTACTTGGTAAATATAAATTCTCTTTCATTTCATTTACTTTTACTTGGTAAATATAATTTCTCTTTCTATTCACGTAGTTATATTCTATTATAAATATTTACTTTAATTAATTATTTTATGAGCATGAATAAATAATAGACAAATTCTTGGGTGAGGCAGGCTCACCCAAGAGGCAGGACCTAAAAATACTTAAGCACAGTACACGGGGTCATTTTTAAAAGAGTTTCCAATATTGAGGGACTAATATGAAATTTATGGAAAGTATATCACTTTCTCCCCCAAATCTGGCGATCGATAACTGCTCTGATCGAAGAAGTAGCATTGTCGACGTTGAGGTTTCGAAACAAGCCCAATCAGCCAGAATGTGAAGGATGAAATCGGGAAGCTGATAAAGCAATATTCTGAGAGGTACAAGATTAGGGAGGAGGCCGGTGCTCTGCATTTTGGGTGGGAGGACAAGATGCTGATTGCAGCTTCAGGTTGGAAGTAAGGTGAAGTGAATGTTGCTAGATATATATGAATTATGTTTGAGTGGTTTCTTATGATTGGAAGATTGCTTACTTGAGTGCTTTTATAGTCAACTTTAAATGCAAGCTTCTGCCATTTGAAGGTTATTTTGTTCCTGGTTATATCAAAGCAAGCTTCAGACTGTCCTGTTGCTCATGGCATTTAAATGCAGTTTGTCCTGTTGTTTGTTACTATTGCTCATGGGTTCAAAAATATTCCGCATTTTAATGTCATTTTAAGCATTTTGATTGAATAAGTAGTTTTACCTATTAGAATGTAGGGTATCTAACTTCTGAAGTTGTTTTAAACTATTCCGGTCGAAAATGAGGTTTGGGTCTATGTAAATGAGGTATGCATTGTCCACATTGAGGTTTATAAGGTCGAAAATGAGGTTTTGATAGTTAGTAGTGAGGTGTGTTTCGTTGACGTTGAGGTTCGTGTTGTCGTTGTCGATGTTGGGATTTGTACCGTTAAAAACTAGGTTTACATCGTTGAAATTGAGGTTTGTGCCGTCGGAAATGAGGCTTAAAAATCGTTGAGGTTATATAGTTTTCATTGAAGTTGCGTAATTTTCAATGAAGTTTTCTTGTTAGTCGATGAGATTTTTGCTTTAGTTGATGAGGTTCCTGCTTTTATTGTTGAGGTTTCGACACTGTTGATGTTATGTATGTTTTTAGTGAGGTTTTGTGTAGTACCCAATGAGGTGGCATTGAGGTTTGATGAGGTGGCATTGAGGTTTGATGAGGTGGCGTCGACGTATGATTAGTTGGTGTTGAGCTATGATGAGGTGGCGTTGAGGTTTGGTGAGGTGGCATTGAGGTATGATGAGGTGGTGACGAGGTATGATGAGGTGGCGACGATGTATGATGAGGTGGCGTTGAGGTATGATGAGGTGACATTGAGGCATGATGAGGTGGCGTTGAGGTTTGGTGAGGTGGCGTTGAGGTATGATAAGGTGGCGACGAGGTTTGATGAGGTGGCTACGAGGTTTGATGAGGTGGCGTTGAGGTATGATGAGGTGGCGTTGAGGTATGGTGAAGTGGCGTTGAGGTATGATGAGGTGACGACGAGATTTGATGAGGTGGCGTCGAGGTTTGATGGGTGGCAGCAAGGTAGAAGAATGAGGTGGCGAAGAAAGAATAAAAATTAGTGATATTTACAAATTACCCCTGAAATTTTTAATAATTAGTGTTCTTTTATATTTACTTATAATATGGGTCTTATTGGGCCCTGCCTCATAGGTGAGGCTGCCGCACAAGAGAATTACTCTAAATAATATTTATAAAAAATATATTTTAATATTGTATATATTATATTTGTTTATACTTAATATTTGATATAACTTATAAATAATTTGAAAAATATATAAATATAATAAATATAAACATTATTTTTTAAAATATATCCAAACTTTGATTTGTATTCTTTCATAAAAATTTTAAATACATTATACCAATAAAATTTTATTCCAAATGCAAAAAAAAAGAGAAAAGAATGAAAAATACATCAAATATATTCTAATGACATTCCATACTTATTTCTAAGAATTTCACACACTTGTTCATGATTTTTTCTAGTTCTATCATCCATATTTGATGTGTCCTTGATTAGAATTGCGAAATCATTTTGACGAATTTCCTCTTTCTTCTGTAGAAGAGCATCCTCACAAAGACCAAGTTTTTTCTAATAATTTGCAATATATTGGTAGTCTAAATGTTTTTATTATAATTATTTATTTTTATTATTTATTATTTGTAATTTGTAAATTACTTTATAATTTAACATAATTATTTTTTAGCTGTTATAAAAATAATTTATTTATTTATAAATCAATAGTATTTGTATCATTTAGATAAATACATTAATTATTTTTAATGATAGTAAAAATTCTTGGTAAAAATATTTAAAAAATACGCGGGCCCTTAATAGCTATAAACATAGTAGCTCACCATTGTGGAGCTATGTAGCTTGCCACCTCATTTGCTTAGAATGTGACATGGCAAGTGAAGATGTAGCCTACCATTGGAGATGCTCTAAACACAACTATGTTCAATCTCAACTCGACTCATTTATACCCCTAGTCATTACTGTTCTCCCTCAAATTTTGTTCAATATTTTCAAAAACTTCAGTCGAAAGTAAATAGGGGGAATTCATCCGCTTTTCTGTTCAAAGTAACTTGAGAAAATTCCATCACGGTTTTCTTCCACACGTCGTGCAGGCGTATAATTTTGAACTTTCAATCTCTTCCTTTTCTTGTTAAGACAAATTTACCTCTAAAAGAGATGCAGAATGAGCATACAAATGTAATTATTTCTTTAATTTTCATGAATTTTGAAGGGAGCATTGCCGAATGTTGATGAGTGACGAGGAAGATGGAGCGGTGGGACCCACAATAATTTGCAGAATTAGCTTGAACGGTAACCACCAATTCGTTGCTGCTAGCTATGGCATAATAATGGTCCCCCAACATATCACATCTAAAGATTATCCAGACACCACCGCGTTTTCACAGCCACAATCTCACCATTTCATATCGCAAATTCGCAGTGCAAGATCTATCTTTGCCTTGCCTTGTCCACACTCCAATGATCATTGTTCAGATCTCCTGTACTGAAAATGAATTTTAAAAACAGCAATTTTGAACCTTAAAAAAGATAACTCTGGATAGGGAAACCAACTAGACATAAGTTGAACCATCTGCTTTCCGCTAATGAACTAAATTACAAAGAAAGACATAACTTTCCAGACATTGATGCAGGAAATACACTCAATTTAGCTACCTTTTGACACTACATCACCTGTTTTAAAGCTTGAAATGTAGTCTAGTCTACATTAACTTAGATAGATACTAATCCAGGACAATGAAGAATAAGTACCATCAACAGTAATGAGATGAACAAAATAGATGGCACGAAAGATGAAAAAACCAAAACATGTGAAATGTGTTAATGCACTCATCAAAACTGTTACATTTCCTACTTTAATTGGCCAAACCTGGGACCAAGAGGGACTATCACAACAGACACAGAGCAAATCATAAATCATCAAGAAACAAACATCAAACCCCTCCGATACAACGTGAGGCCGAATGAGGTAAACGCAGACCATACAATGATGATCCACCAAGCCAGAAACAATGCCACTTCCTTAACCACGCCGCAGTGTGGCAGCACAGCGCACAGCCAATCGAACTTCATACGTGAAGAGCCAGTTAACAGAAGCACCATAGCAGCAGGGGCGAAAAACTGCAGCACTACAAGAAACATGTAGTGATTGTGCAGGAAAACCTTTGCCCTGCTATACTCCAATTCTGGTAACCTGCTCCCATGCAGCCTTTGGTACCAGCACAAAACCGCTTCATTCAAGAACATCTGCACATTCGGACGCAAACATATGACTTGCAGAATGCCTGAAATCAGCAAGCACCAATACCTAAACGTTTCGAAATCGGATGGCAGCATACCCAATCTGCCCACCAGCTCATTCCTCCCAGCTGAATGAGGCAATTTCTTTCCACCATTCTCTTTAATGACCATAGCCTCGGCAAAGGGACCAATCCACAGCATGGAAGTGAAGACAGAAAATGCAAAGCTAACATAAAGGAGCATTCTTGCGAATCCACCGCATGAAATCATCAACAGTTTACATCGAATCTGATCGGTTCCTAGCCAGAAAGTGCGAGCATTCCTTGTTGCAGGAATGTAGAGCAAACCTGCAATGCACCCCATCAAAACAGCAATACAAAACCTCCCAAAACCATCCAATGAACCAAAATCAAAACTGAAGATCCATCTGGGAACCAATTCCAAAACAATGGCCATGCCCCAGAAGAACCCTACAACCCCAAATACAACACTCAGCAGCTTCTCGGACCTCTTAGATGCAGAGGTCTCGAAACAAACCCTAACCATCAAAAACAATAATCTGCACAATGCCACGACCCCTAACAAAATCGGGATCACAGTCCCATTCTTCACAATCCCGGAATCCAAATCTACCTTCAGATAACTATGAAGCAGAATAGAAGACAGAGCTACAACAGTAGAATTAAAAACACCGCAATACTGTGAGAAATAACCCCGGGATTCCAGCTGGGCGTGATTGAGCTTCAATCTGAAAATCTGAGCTTTATTCTCATCAAACTCGAATTTGTCTTTCGACTTTTTCCGGACCTTGAGCTCGGAATCAGCCGCGCCCGGCCTCCGAATCGCGGCTTTAAGACCGCTCCGGGAGCTGTTGCTATTGTTGGGAGTGACGTCATCCGGGTGCACGTAAGTGTGGATGCCGTAGAAAACAAGAGACGGGATTTTGAGGAAGGAGAGTAAAACAGTTAGGCAGAGGCAGAGCGTAGTGTGGAGAATCAGATTGCTGGAGGAGAACAAGAGGGGTAATTCGGGCATGGTGTGGATTTCGGTTTGACTGTTTGAATTCCGGCGGCAATCGGCAGATCTCAGAGCAAATACCGGTGGTACATAATCGGAGGAGCGTTAAAATTCCGGTGAGAAGGAAACGAAACGGTGTCGTCGATAAGGGCAATCTGCTTTCCTGATTGTAGCGGGTAGTGATCGGTGGTTTGTCCGGCTTTAGCCGATGATCGAATCCTACCTAGTTTTGATTTGAATGCCGGCAACTTTACTGTGAGACCTCGGATTCAGATACCAAACAAGAGTCCATGACTAGATTCTGAAGGTCTGGGCTTGGGTCCAACTGTAACTGTACAGTATTTAAGCCCAACCTTATGAGTGTGTCTGTGTATTTTCTAGACTTTGGACATCATTTTAACACTTTAATATTCGCTCATTTACCATTTTTGTTTGTTCATTTTATGTTGACATCCTTCTATAAATTTCAATTTTTAGGTTATTTTCCACTACACAATCCATTTTTTCTCTTCTTCCTTCAATTTCAACCATTCAAAAGGCACATTCAAATCTTAGTGCCAAAAGTGTGAGTGCCAACATAAAATGAACAGAGGTGATGGAGTGATTGTGAAAGAGAATGACAAATTATGGAGAAATAAATTCATAAACTCTACAGGTGATGGATGCTATATAGTCTAATATTGTATTTTTGTTTTCTGCTCATCATTGCCTCCATTGGAGGTCCAATAAATCCCATGGAAAGTGAGAGACTATAATTTTGATGGTATGGTATGGTAGAAAATAGGTGTATTGTGTCGTCAAAAGGCAAAAATTATGGAGTAAAATATGAAATTTCAAGGTTCTATATAAGCCGATGACACTCGCACGGGTGGAAAGCGAGAATAACAAAGGAAGTGTTTAACCTATTTGTTATGTTGTGATGCGAACTGGTTAGGGTTTTCTTCATGCATCATCTCATCGCAAGAAAATGTGATAGTTTGCTGGAGATCTTTCAAAGTATCGACCACGAGCATATCCAATAAGGTTGGCTTGCTCACGGTTTTATCTGTTTCATTGGCGGAGGCACTCAAATACGACGAGTGGAAGACATGTTATGTTCTCTACTTAGTCATTTCTCTCATTTTCATGTAACGAAGGTCATGAGGACCAATTTGTTAAAGGCATTAGGCCTAGTAGGGTGTTGCTCCATACAGACCAGTTTATTTCTTGTACAACCAATATTGACTATAGTGCCCTGATATGGCCAAATGCATGGTCCTGCACGAGCAAATTAGTGTTGATTGGTGCTTAAATGTGCTGATTAATGTTGAAAGTGTTGATTGAATAATTTGATCCATCAGAAAATAAATGGGTGTTGTTATACCACGCCCTATATTTTACTGAAACACGCCATGTAATTTAACTATTATTCAATTATATTTAAAAATAACATGGTGCTGAAAAATCAATAAATGTATTTGGATCTTTTTTAACTTTCTGCAACTATAGAATAAGAGTCGGTCTCTTGAGTGACCGTCACTATATAGTGACCAGTATTAAGTTGTAAATAGTCATTTAAGAAAAACACGGAGGTACTAAAATGCAATTTTTGAAACTTTCGATTTACACGCGCTGACGCGTGTGTAAGATTCTGACTGAATAATATCCATTTTTGCCTTTTTGCTATCACATTTTTCCCCTCCTCAGATCTGATTCAGTTTACTCTTTTCCTTCGTTCTAATTCCGGATTCCAGCGCTCCTGAATTCTTGATGCTCGTTTCCGGCGTTGGTTTTTGGCTGGGGATTGTGGCATCGGTTGTGGGTCGGCTCCGAAGTAGTTACCGAATCTGCCGAAGAGTGACTGGTTCAGAGCATCGCCGGATCTCGGTGGTGCTGTACTGGGATGCGACCTCCTGGAGTTATCGGCGACTAGTGGTCGGTGACGGGTGGACTCCGGTTGTGGATCTGGTGGATCATTACTCCAATTTCGCGTAGATTACATATCAGAGTGGAGCAATGGCTCTGTACTCCCAATTCTAATGGCTCTGAAGTTCTGATGGCTCTTTAATCTAGTGGACCAGTTGTTAGAATTCTTTATTTTATCTGGTGGTTCAATTGAGCATGCAGCTTTTTAGTTTCTTTGGATTTCAAGATTTGGGTTGCCTGGAGATAAAAAGATTGGTTCATGGAACACCGGAGTTAGCAAATGTGTTATAAAGCATTATAAAACAAAAGCCGAAATGTAGTTATCCTATGAAAAAAATAAAACATGGAGTTTATAACTTAAAACATGAGCATTTTAAAATAAAACATGAAAGTTAGTTAATCATATATAAAAAATAAACACATGGAGTTTATAACTTAAAACATGAGCATTTTAAAATAAATCATGAAAGGTAGTTAATCATATATAAAAAAATAAAACATGGAGTTTATAACTTAAAACATGAGCATTTTAAAATAAAACATGAAAGGTAGTTAATCATATATAAAAAATAAAACATGGAGTTTATAACTTAAAACATGAGCATTTTAAAATAAATCATGAAAGGTAGTTAATCATATATAAAAAAATAAAACATGGAGTTTATAACTTAAAACATGAGCATTTTAAAATAAAACATGAAAGATAGTTAATCATATATAAAAAAATGAAACATGGAGTTTATAACTTAAAACATGAGCATTTTAAAATAAAACATGAAAGGTAGTTAATCATATATAAAAAATAAAACATGGAGTTTATAACTTAAAACATGAAAGGTAGTTAATCATATATAAAAAATAAACATGGAGTTTATAACTTAAAACATGAGCATTTTAAAATAACACATGAAAGGTAGTTAATCATATATAAAAAATAAAACATGGAGTTTATAACTTAAAACATGAGCATTTTAAAATAAAACATGAAAGGTAGTTAATCATATAAAATAAAATAAAACATGGACCTTATAAGTTAAAACATAAGCATTTTAAAACAAAACCTAAAAGGTAGTTAATTCTATGAAAAAATAAAACATGGATCTTATAACTTAAAACATGAGCATTTTAAAACAAAACCTGAAATGTAGTTAATCCTATGAAAAAATAAAACATGGAGCTTATAACTTAAAACATGAGTATTTTAAAACAAAACCTGAAAGGTAGTTAATCCTATGAAAAAATAAAACATGGAGTTTATAACTTAAAACATGAGTATTTTAAAACAAAACCAGAAAGGTAGTTAATCCTATGAAGAATAAAACATGGAGTTTATAGCTTAAAACATGAGTATTTTAAAACAAAACCTGAGAGGTAATTAATCATATAAAAAAAACATGGAGTTTATAATTTAAATCATGAGCATTTTAAATCAAAACCCGAGAGATAGATAATCATATGAAAAATAAAACATGGAAATTATAACTTAAAACATGTGCATTTTAAATCAAAACTTGAGAGATAGTTAATTTGAAAAAATAAACATGGAGGTTAAAACTTAAAAGGTCACGCTTATAGTTTAAAAAGTATAAATTTTAATTTAAAAGATGAAAATTAATCAAGTATTATATTTTATTTTTCTTTCATTTTAAAAAATATAAATGCATGCCATCATAAAAGTTTTGTTTTGATCAAATGAGAACCATTTTTTTTTTATTGAAGATAGATGAGAACCATTTTAATGCGCAAGAAAGGTGATCAAATAAAAATGCGCAAGAAACAAGTGAGGGAGCATGGGGCCCACATTAATCACAAACAGAAACGCGTCTGTTATTTTATGTATTTGGACGCGTGCGTGAGTTTGTTTAATATTCAAATATTGCAAATAAGGGCCTGCGCCTTTTTATATATATATATGGTTAAAACCTTGGTCACTATATAGTGACGGTCACTTTTCATAGAATAATTTTAGTGTTAAAAATAGAACAAAAATAAATATTTTAGGGCGTATTTACACCACTTCAGAGCATGTATAAGTAAAATATAGGGCGTGGTATAGTAATTTAGCAATAAATTGAAAATTTAGGAGCAACACAGTATCACTTTTTTTTTTATAATAATACTAATATATTAATTAAAAAGGCAGCATTACGTCACCTAAGCCTATGGCCATACAAACCAACATAACGATAAGAAAACATACAAAATACAAAGCATACACTGTATCACTCTGATCACCATATTTATCAAGAGTGTCAAGTTCGTTTGCCAATCTTACAGCTTCCTCCAACAAGGTTTCTACAAGAAAGGGATCATAAACATTAGGAACTTTATTGGATATTGCCCGGCAAAAATATTAGGCATCGGACTGATATAGCTTTGGTTTTTTTTTTTTTTTTTTAAAGAAATTCTTTCATGGTACTGGAAACGCCCAGAAACGATGGTACTGGAAACGCCCAGAAACGATTACAATGAGTGGAATTGGCATCCAATTCGACTAGTCTATTACAAAAATAACCGAACAAAATGTCAACCAGACTTATAGTAACAAGTCTGTACTATTACAGTTTGAGAAATCCAATAAAAAGTGTAATACCCCTCATGGATATTATCTAATAACTGCTGAAACCACATCTGCTTGGCACAGAGGAGCGTCTTCCGCATCAATCACTTCGCCAATCAGGGATCTACTACAAACGCAACACCACTTGATCCAAAACATAATCAATGTTCTTCAAACTGCAAGCACCTTGAAACCTAGAAATAACATGGATATAGCTTTGGGCTAGTCTCTTAAGAGTACATAGAAACACAAATCTCTTTACTTTACAACCCAATTGCAGCTGTCCGAAACCCGGAGTACAAACTTGGTAATGAATCATGATCAAACTAATCGAGTTTACAACCAATTGTTTTGTGCACATTAGAAAAGGTAGATTTTATTCTTTTATTTCAAAAATTAAATATTTTCTATAATATTATTTTCTATAATATACATGTTATTTTATAGATATAGATATTTAATTTAGCATGGGGCTAAATAATTTCGACTCCCCAAAGCAAATTATAATTTATGAATAAATAATGAGGTCTATTACCAACTAATAAACGATATAATTCTGACAAAACAGTTTTGGCAGTGCTGGAAACAATACACGTGCATATTTATGGAACAATAATAAACCAGTTACAATATTATACTATAGATTTGTATTTTTGTTCTTCTAAGTGAATAAATTTTGAACAAATTCATTAAGGTGTCGAATCGGTGTTAAGATCAAACGGAGGACACCTAAATCCTAATAGCTACCGAGCGAGTAAATTAAGGATACTTGTTTCCATGATAGGAATCCTACGTAATAATTATCATCCTAATCTAAATGCAAGCCTACCACAACTTGAGATAGTTATTTGGTATATTTCGTGCATATATGGCTGGAGACTAGGAGCAAATCCAACAGATACTACGTTCAAATCTCTAAGATGTAGTATAAAATGCTAAAATAGAGTATGAAATTTTTGGTCATCTCCAAGAGCGGATGAGATTCAAGAGCGGATGAGATTCTCTACGCTCTAAGATGTAGTATAAAATGCTAAAATATAGTATGAAATTTTTGGTCATCTCCAAGAGCGGATGAAATCCTCTACGCAAAAGATTCTACGCCAACAAAAATAACTTTTTATCTTTCTACATTTATGCTTTAATTTACTTTTGGTTAAATGACCGACCTTATTCTTTCTACAACATTGGTTTTACCCGTCTCTTTCTTTAATCTTTCTCCTTCCATTTTTTTTACATATCCAACCATCTCACTACGACCAAGTTTGGTATTAGAATTTGAAGATCATAAATTGCAGTGTTTCTAAAAAGTAAACAAGACAACAAAAATATACATAGACTATATATGCAGATGAAAGCTTATATGTTTTAAATATTTTATACCATTTTGTAGGTCAAAGAAATGTTTATCTGGAAACACATTAATGTAGATTCATTCATTTGATTAAAATGTAAATGAAGTTATTTAAATATAATTTAAATTATTTATATAACATTTTAAATTTGCTTATTTATAAAAATATGAATGACGACGAACTTACACATTAACTTAAATATATATAAATGAGTTTAAGATATTATTTAACCTTTCTTAATATTTTTTATAATATAATTTTTGAATTAAACGTTAATGATATTATTATTATTCTTTTTCTAATAAAATTCGACACTAATAAAATTGTGCTTAAGGTAAACATGACAAATCCAGACTTGACGTGAATTTACGTATGTAAACTATTTACTAATTTAAAATATAAATAGTGAAAAAAACTTATTGGAGAATGTATTGTAAGTAAAATATTTAACTCAACCAATTCACTGCAAAAACATTAACATTAATGTATGCTAAATGTACATACGTAAAACAACATTTAATTCGACAAATTCATGTGCACAAACATAAACCATATTGTTTTTGCGTAAAGTTGGCGTAGTATATTTGCGTAGAGGATCCGAATTGCTCCAAGAGTTACTACATTTTGTAGCTCTTGCATTGATTATCATTAATATTATAAATATTTTTAATTTTATTTTCTACCTTTTTTTCTTTTAAACAATACATTGTTTTGGGACTTTTGATGTTTTGCATTGAAAATGAGTGGAGAGAGAGTGGAATTTTGTTTTAAAAAAGAAAAGAATGCATTGATCAATGTGTAGGCATTTAATTTTCTATACTACAAATTGATTTTCTCTTTCGACACATATAGATGATGAGTTTCTCTTACTACCCCAAATCTACATCTTGTAGTAGCAACTCTTGGAGCTCAATAATGAAAAAAAATCTCCCTACTTTCTCCAAAATCTACAAAAGTAGTATCTATTGGACTTGGTCTAAGAAGTTGCACACTTAGTCCGTTAGTCCGGCCCACCAGAAGGCGTACTTTTTTTATGGTCTATTTCTTTCGATCCCCACCACTCATTTCTTCCATGTACTTCTTAAATTAATTCTCACCCACACGTCTTACTTTTCTTAATATTTGTGATATTTTCTCTCTACAACTTTAGCTAGGATAGACTAGTAGTGTATGTTCCATACGTCAAAAAAACGTTATATATCTTGGTCGAGATCAAATATCAAAACCATTTCACGTATATATAATTATTTTTACATATAATCGGACATGTATGTATGATAGAGTTTTTTTATAAATCGGTTTATTTCAATTCAGTGAATATTGAAAAAATGAACAAACTAGAGGTGCCTTATCCTGTTAATATTGCATTGTGCCTTTAATCGAAGTTATTAATTTGTTCACGATGCTATCGAATTAAGAGTTTTGGGTGATACATGTACTTGTGTACAGAGGCGAAGTCAGGAATTAAAAATCGGGGTGCACTTTAAATGTTTAAAATATTTCACGTACTTTAAACTTATTCTATAGTACACAATTGAAAGTAAGATTTTTATACAGTTTAGTGTAAATCTTCATTCAAATATATTCAAACCTTGACAGTTATTTTACAATACAAAGCAGTCACTTGTCAAGATTTTATACTTTGAAACCGACTTACAAACATATCAATACTAACATTTAAGACCTAATATTTCTCTAAATATATATATAACAGAATATTTTGGGATAATAATAGAATATTTTAGGGTGCACAAACATTACTAAATATAATTTTTGTCTTATAAATATATAATTTTTTAAAAAAAATAATAAATTCCAGGGCGTGCACCCCGGGTTCCTTCATAGCTCCGCCAATGCTTGTGTAGACCAAGGGACTGGGGAATGATCATTTACTGTTTTTACTTGATCTTTTAGTTAGTTTAATTGATCTTTCAGTCAGTTTTCTTGAGCATTCATGTTTTACCTTGATCTTTCAGTTAATTTGATCTATTATTCATTTTGCTTAATCTTTCAGTCAATTTCTCGAACATTCCTAATCCTTGGTACATTACTGTTATTTCGTACAAATTCACACCAAAGCTCAGTTTCAAGTCGTTCCATGTGAGACGTCTGAACTCAGTAAACTATAATCTAACAACGGCGACGGGGTTGAAACTCACCAACTTAACTTCAACCGATTAAATGAGAATTTGTATACTAAGAGCATCTCCAATGGTAAGCTATAGCTTGCCTTGCCACATCACTATCCAAGCCAATGATGTGGCAAGCTACACACTCCAACAATGGTGACCTACATCCATAATTAATTCATAGGTCCCACGTGTTTGTATTTTTGACCAATATTTTAATATAAATTATGATTATCTTTAATTTTAATAAAATTAAATTTGAAGTATATATATTTAATAAGTAAGATTTATCAAATAAATATCAAAATAATTTTCAATCTACGATAACAAAAAAGTGGACAATAAATATTATAAACTCAAGTTATATAATGATCAAATTTGAATAGAAGTATAATATTCTAATGAACATTATTTATCATTACTTTAAAAAATTATTTTATTATTTCATTTTATCTAATTTTATGTTATAATAATTATTATGTTCTTTTATATTATAAATATAAATAATTATACTATTCAAGTTAGGGAGTTCAAACAAAATAATAATTTTCAAGGAAATATATTTATTTCGTATTATACATAATAAATGTATTATTTTACTTTAAACTAAAATAAGTGTGCTATTATATATTATAAAAACATAAATGCACAAAATAATGGATGGATGTTATACAAGGAAATGTTTCTAACTTACTATATAATTGTAGCACAACCAAATTGAATTGTTGGTTTATACATGTTTCTCTACTTACCATACATATATATTATGAGAATATACGTACAGATCGTAGCACAACCAAATTGGATGGTTGGTTTGTACATATTTTTCTACTTACCATACATATATATTATAAGAATATACGTGTAGCACAACCAAATTGGATTGTTGGTTTGCACATATTTTTCTACTTACCATACATATATATTATAAGAATATACGTGTAGCACAACCAAATTGGATTGTTGGTTTGCATATATTTTTCTACTTACCATACATATATACATATATATTATGAGAATATACGTAGAACAACCAAATTGGATTTTTGGTTTGTACATGTTTTTCTAATTACTATACATATATATTATGAGAATATACGTCGTAAATTTTTTCCATTATGTAAAAACAATGATTAAAATATTACCATAAATCACTCGTAATTAATGCTGGCAGTACTGCTCTGTTCGGCAGTACTGCTTGGCCAGCTACATTACGGCCCTGTTTGCTAGAGCTTATTTCCACCATGTACTGAACTGAACTGAACTGAACTGAACTGATCTACAGATAAGCTCTGGTAAACAGGGCCTACGTGCAGCTGCCGTAATCTTTCAAAATTTGCAAGCAACTCCCAAAATAACACCATTGGAGATGCTCTAATTAAGCTAGTTCAAGCATGGTTAGGTTCGTCTAATTTTAATTTAGTATTTATCAAACTGTTCACTAACAAATTAAACTTGCATGCAAATTACAAAGGCATAAAAGGGAGGAAAAGAATAAGAAAAAAAGGGTGATATATATATATATATATATATATATATATATATATTTGTTTTTTTTCAATACATGCAGGGCCGGCCCAAGACCAGTGTGGGCTGTGCGACCGCACAGGGCCCAAAATTCATGGCCTCATTTATTATTTATATGTATGGTAATTTTGAACAACATAATTGTGTCTTTAATGCATGTTTTAATGGGCCAATCAATTCTCTTTTTAGCAAGTTAATTCTTTCTTAAAAAATTATTTGTACTTAGCATTTATTAAAAGGTCCTTTAATTTCTGAATTCTCATGTTTGGTTAAATTATTTGTTTTGAACTATGGAAAACAGATAAAAAAGAAATTTGGTAAAATTGAGTAGAACGGATTAAGTAATTTATAGTATTTTCATAAAAATATATATACAATAGTGCCTAGGATTTCATAAATTTTATAATAATTAACTAATTTTATTTTTATGGATAAAATTGTATTAAAAGTGAGGGGCTAAAATTTTGTATCGCACATAGCCTCAAAATAGTTTGGACCGGCCCTAAATACATGTAGTCATGTAGATAAAGAACATAAAGCGATGAGATTTTTAGTACTTTAGCTTTGAAAGTGGGTCTAACCAATTCCCATTTCCACATCGACCCGGCTTGCTAAGATTCTCCATCGATCCGAATGTCACTTTAATCACTCCAAATAAAAATATCTTCGCCTCTCCCTCAATCCGGATATCGACGCTTCTCTCTCCTCCCCATGCCGACCTTTATTTTATTTTAATATACTTTTTCCCACTTCTCTTCACCGGCCAATTCTCTCCATTTCATTTACTATAGTAGAGTCGACTAAATTACACGTAATTTTTTTACGTAATTTTTTACACTTGCCAATTTTTATATTTGACTATAAATATCTTTAGTAGTGTAACACATAATAACATAATAGGTTGATATTTAAATACTACTCCCTCCGTCCCATCCAAAATGTCTTAGTTTGACTTTTCAAAGTCAAACAGAGACAACTTTGACTGCTAATATTTTTACTTAAGTATGTAAATTATTTTTGAAAAATGAATTATTTTAAAATATATGTTATTATGAATCCAATAATATATTACATGATACTAATCTAGCATATAAACTAATAGATATTAATGGTCAAAGTTGTCTCTGTTTGACTTTGAAAAGTCAAACTAAGACACTTTGGCTGGGACGGAGGAAGTATTTGTTATGATAAATATAATAATATCGTATATGATATTAATGTTAGTTAATCTGTTCATTCAATATATACTGAATTTATAATAAATTCAAGAAAGACATCATGTGAGACGAATGTAATTAAGACTAGAGATAAATATTGATATTCTCACTTTTACGTCCAACTAATTACATATTAAATATTATCATTTAGTGTATTTTTTTTTTCTTTTACTTTCTTATTCTCATAATATTTATGATTGATCTTTTTATATCTGTAGATGAACTTGACAATGAAACTGAAATGATAAAAACGCATATGGCGGTGATATAGAGAGTGGTGTCCCACAAACTCGTGAATACAGCTAGGATGAAAACGCCACCGCCATCAGGTTGCACTATAAATGAAACGCAACCATTGTAATTTTGCACCACCACAAAACACTCATTCGATCATAAATGATAACACCCCCAATTCCGATCACCAAAATCCTCAAACCTCCAAAACCCTACCCTTAGATTTCGCCGCTCCGGCTAGCTCCCCCCGTCATCCAAACCGCCGGAACCTGATGGATGTTAACAAAAGCGGCGCCGCCGCCGGATCCACCAGGTTTTGGACAAACGAGAGGCACGTGCATTTTCTGAACTCCATTGAAGCAACCTTCGTCCGAGGTATGTTCGAGACCTTCGACGTCGCCGCCCTGCCGCTCGATCGCCAAATGCCGGACAGCCAGGAGTCAACCCTCGATTCGGCCAAGGATCGCCGGAGCCGCCGCTATTCCACCTCCGGTAAAATACTTTTACTGCCCGCTGGTAGTATACGGATTAGTTGTTGAGCTAGCTAGGCAGCTTAGATTCCACAGAATTTTAGATTTTGTTTACCTTTTAAATTTTTTTTTAGTTAATTTGTTATGAAAATCTTCCGAAAACGGCTCACACAATTTACCATTAAACTACAAATGAAATCAACTTATTACAGAAGCCTAAATTAATATTTTTATGTCATGTAATCATATGGGTGCAAGCTTAAACAACTGAATATCATGAAAATTTGAGAGCAAGGGTATATCTGTCAACATATCTGCATCATTTATCTTTCTTCTTGTTGTTGTTGTTGTTGAGGTTGTTGAGGAATGTGGGTGGTCGTTGATGAACTATCTTTACTTTTCTTTTTGCTCATTGATTCCGTTTTGTTTATTGAGATTTTGATGAAGATTTACAAGACCTTTACAAGCCGATGCATTTTTAAAATTTCACAATCTCCATATCTATAGTTACACCACATACATATTGTTTAGAATATATTTAAAATGAGGAAATGAGCAGAGAAAGTTGTATAAAATTAGAAAAATAAAATAATGCATTTTATCAAAGTCAATTATAAATGCATAAGATGATAATCTTCTACTAAACTTATATTATGCTTGCTGAATTATTGAAGTAAAATTTAATATATTGGCCAGTTTCATTTACTTGAATCTCATCAAATCTTATTTTTATTAAATTAAAATGGATATGCATTAATAAAAATGGCCTAAATATTCATTAATCTATAGATTTTTTGTTTTTGTAAAATGTGGATGTGATGAAAGCTTGGTGTTTGTTTCGGGGCTGTACGTACTTGAATGTTTGGAGATATTTTGTTATGTGTTTTGCCTTTAAAGTCCTTTTACTGCTGCACAACAAAAGATCTTCTTGTAGATCTTTCTCGATGTCAACATAATATAATATCGCTTCAAAAAAAAAAAAAACATAATATAATATTATTATTATATGGTTCTAAATTATCATTAATAGCTTATTTATTAATAGTTAACGGATATGTATTAATTATTTTTGCTGATGATGATGTCAATTGTGATAAGATGTTGCGGAATACTCCAGCGGCAGGAATAACAAAAGATCTAGTGCATTATCCTCACATCATCGTGATCAGGTCAGTCTTATTTAAACACATATTCTTATTTTGATTTTTTGACCAAATTAAAAGGCTTGCAAATTGTTAAACAATATTATTTCCATTTATTTTGATGCTGCAAAATAGAATGAAAAATTTCAATTTGCAATATATTACGTTTTGTGTTATGATATATGCAAACTCAATTAATTAAGACTCTCAAATTTGACACTATAAAATGAAACTCAATGTGAATGTAAATGCTATCCATGCCCATACAAATATGATGTGATCAATGAATGAGCATTGATATTTTATATTATTTGGAGGTCGAGGAAAGCATAAAGGGGACCAACAAACATTAGATATTTATAACACCTTGATTACGTGTAAAAGGCCATTTTCACGAATAAAATAACAAAATAATTAGAGTGAGTTAAACGCGCATTATTAATATTAGTTAAACTAATTAATGTGGGCATGTGAACCAAAGAATGATGAGGATTATATTCGGAATGGTGCAGGTGGTCCCACAGGTCGAGAGAAGAATGGATGACGGAGCCAAGACCAAGAATCACTTTCACGGTGACGACAACGATAAATATCAGAAACAGTACCACTAAAGCGCTGTCGACCAAGGAGAAGATCTGAAGATGACGATGAAGATCATGAAGTGACGATGAAAGATCTGATACTGGGAACTAATAAGTGTAATTTCATTAACTAAAACGAACTTATTACCATGCATGCATCTTAATTGCCTGTTTTTATTTTTTTTAATTTAGTTGGTAGAGATGAAGGATTGATGAACAAACTTATGCGTTGTCTTATGTTCTTAGCTGTTTGATGAAGTTTTTTGATACGACGTCATTTGGCCTCGTACACTGATTGCATGCATCTGGTTGTTCGCTTGTCAGCCTCATGTTAGAACCAATAATGTATGAAGATAAGTATGAAGCACCAACCCAACAGCATATAATTTTAGAAGCTTCTGGAAAGGAAGTTGCAAGTTCTTTCTCTGCAATAGTTTGTGGAACAATATCCCAGCCCCGTCAAGATATTTCAGTGGGCTGAAATGGGCATTATATAGATGTATTATCCTTTGTATTTTTTTACTTTACAAGGCCCTATACATATAAAATTATTGATTAATTTTTTATAAATTCTCGAAACATGTTTCTACATATACCAAACATTATAATAGACCGTTATTAGTTGAAATTGTCGTCTGTGAGTTTCAACTCCGCCGACACGTTAGGTTTTGGTTGTTGGTGTCACTAAATCTCAGCCAACTCACATGGAATGACTCAAGGCTGAGGTTCGGTGTGAATTTGTACGAAATAATAATAATGTACCAATGATTAGGAATGATCAGGGAAATTGACAGGAAAATCAAGTAAATTGAATTAAACATCAAATTCATTGAAAGATCAAGACAAACAGGAATACTTATATTTCGTATGGTGAAATTTATATGCAGCACAACTTAATATTACATGTTGTTCAGCAGTTTTGGAAGTTTATATTTTTATATACTTATTTACACTACTATTAGGTCATGTTTGCTAGAGCTTATTTCTTGATATACTGTACTGAACTGAAGTGAAAATCAATATATTGAAAAATGGAATCAGCATTACTGAATTAACCTGAATTTCATTAATTTATATTTTCACTGAACTGAATTGAACTAACTACAGATAAGCTCTGGCAAAGCAGACTTAGTTTGTACACGTGAATACAAAGAAATTACTATTTCTTGTCTATTGCTTCTCATTTTCATTCTTAAACATCTTATATTGTGTGCCAATTTAAGATGAAATGAAACGCATGTTATATAAACATCAGTCAAGTTTATTGGGATTGAGCCATACATCACAATTCACAACAACCAACTTAATTTGAAAGACAAGAAAACGGTAATCTAACTTCTGATAGACGATTAACAGATGAACACAGTAAAAAACCTTCATTCGAGATTGGTATGGCGTGCTCGCACAGCCGCAGGATCCTCACCCAGAACCTCGCCTAATTTGTAAACAACCATCTCAAACAGCACGAACAAGGCACCTTCATACACGCTCCCCATCGGAAGCAACGGCCTTGATTCCTCCGCCCCTGCACCGCCGTCATCCGCCATGGTCTGCGCCGGCACATGAGCAACCACGCTGGCGTACTTCACCGAAGATCCCGACTCCGGCTGAGCCGTCAACAAGACCACCCGAGCGCCGCCAGACTTCGCCACCCCGCAGATGGCGTCCACCGTGGCAAATCCCCCCGGCCCGGCGGAGGCGACCAGGAGGTCAGCAGCAGCGATCGGCGGAGTGGTCATGTCGAACACGCAGTGAGCTGAAAGGCCGAGATGGAAAAGCCTCATACACAGAGCCTTCATCATCAGCCCTTCCCTGCCTACGCCGTAGACGAAGATGCTGCCGCCACGGGCGGCGGCGCCGGCCACCTCTTCCACTATCACATCCAGGGCAGAGGGGCCTGAGGTGGATTCATTGAACACTGAGCTTATCTGATTGCAAATACGAGATGCAAGAGCTGACACAGGCGTTGTAGACTCCGCCATTGAAACATCACTGCTCTATTTTCGCCTTCAGATAATATAAGTATATTTATTCAATAGCTGGGGACCACAATATATGATACTAGTAGAACAATCATTTCCGCAAAATGAGATCAAAAAAACAAAATTCTAATCAGTAGCTTAAATTTGCCAAAATACTCCATATCTCGTCAGTACAGAAAGCTTAGAATTTACACTTAAGAGATGTGCAAGTAAGCAATTATCCAAACGACTTGAATATAACAACAGAATTCCAGCAGTACCAAAAACAACACAAAGGCCAGTTCCTTGTGAGATAACAGGAATTAGGATGACTTGACACCATCCTCCCCATCTATCTCTATCTCCTTTACTCCCTCGGCAAGATCTCTTGATGCATCATTCCCAGCCTTTTTTGCTTCGCCATTTTCACGTTCATCCTCTGAAGCATCTTCAACTAAAGAGCCCGACCTTCTCAATTCTTTCACTTTGCGGAACTCGTCGTAATGAGCTCGTCTGTGCTCCTTAAAGCTCTCACGCCTTTCTGAACCAGGGTCTGATGCACCTTATGTAACCACATTACAGGAAAATATTGTGATTAGAGGAACAAAGATGCTGTAATCAGGCCACAAATGTTAAAGACAAGGATAAGTATATTACCATCCTCGTCTTGATCCATTGGCTCTCCTTCATCGTCTGAAGATGTCCATCCTGAGCGTCTTGAGGGGCTTTTACTGGAAGAGGCAACATCATTCAGTGCATAGCATATATCCTCAGCATTCACTCCATCAGGAGGAGAGCCTGCATCAAAGCTACCTCCTCTGATTGGGGACAGTGATCCTTACATAACATACAAACAGAAGCCAAAAATTAATCATTTGCTCAATCAGAGGTTAAATGCTCATTTACACAAGCCAGGCAAAACTCCTTAACAGAGAGACATATAACACTAAGTGGCTCAACCAACAGCAAATGTAAAAAAATCTAATTACATACATGAATCGTTTGCACATTTTAACAAGCAACCCATACTTGATCAACTCAACAGCTTAATTGGGCAGAGATCTGCACTTCCCTGATAATTGAATTCGAGAATGCCACACATAATAAATCCAACATGTTCAGGTTAGCTCGGACTGTAAAAGTCCATACAACTGAGGATCTTAATGTTACTCATGGAAAAGCCATTGAACCTCATATGTTTTTAGCAATTACATAGCATCATCACATCATTCACAATTGCTTCAAACAACAATTACCACTAGTTCTCGAGGTCACATATGTTAGTGTGAAAACATTGGAGAAGACATTCACACTGTTGATGGTGAATGCTCTGCCATAATTAAAAAGGAGATTCACACTGTTTAAAATCTATCATGAACCTTCAGGAAGAAAACAATCAATTACGTGTACCTAATACACATTCAAAATAAATCATGATCACAAACAAGCAAAAACATGCACTATGTGAAACAAATAGTAAGTAGAAGACATTACCATCATCCTCAATCATAGGATGGTATGGAGTCTTCGGCTCTGTAATCTTCTGCCTCACAGGTTTGTTTGCTTCGATTTCAGCAATACTAGCTTCATCCCATCGCACTCTTCCCCTACGACTAACACCAACAAAACAATTTCATCACATACTTGCGCAGAACATAGGTATAAACGTGCAAACCCTAGCTAATTTTCCTAGCAACTCAACTCTGTAAACTCTAACGGGAATCTGCAAAACATGAAATCAGTACCTCATTTCCAACGTAGTGAAATATTCCACCAAACTTCAATAGCAGGCTCAGCAGTCAACCTTCAACCAACTGCCAATGAAACAGGAAACATACACCAAACACGTTATGTTCCCAATAAATTGCACAATCTAGTTAGGTTTAATCTACAAATACATTGACAAATCCACAATGTCTAGGGCGTCAAATTGAACCAAAAACTCAGTCTAACGGTGAATTCAATTAAGAAGTTTGAAATGACGAGAACGGAACAGAATGCTTCCGGCAATTATTGAACTGATCGGAGATTTTATCTCGCGAGGGCGGGGGAAAACCCGGCGGTGGGATACAGTAGATCGGGAAAAGCAAAATTCAAGAAATTGAGAAAAGTAAAAGAGGATAAGAGATTGTTTACCAAAGAAACTGGAGGCAAATTCGATATCGTCGTCGAGATGACGGGATTCTGGCTGCGAAATTTCAACGTTAAATATCCGTGACCGATTGGGCTGCCTGCTCCTTTTCCTGACAAGTGACAAGTAATGTTTCCAATGCTGCCCCTCGTAGTTTTGTTAAACTAAGAATCACACCTTACAAATTTTTAGCCTAATCATCTACATTCTTTAACTTTTGATAATTGATTCATTAGACCATTGATATTTGAGATTATGTATATTTTAAAAGATAAAAAGATAATATTTTAAATATATGCATTACCACGAATCCATAACTATGTTGTATAAAAATGTACTACGAATTTTATTATTTAACTTTGTAAATTTTGACTAAAGATGTATGTATACTATAGTAGAAAGACTAAAGTCAATATATATTTTAAATATATAAAGAACACAATCTAGGATGCTAAGGGAGCATTTGATTCACAATAAGGAAGCGAAAAGAAACTAAGAAAGATAATGAAATCGAAAAGGAGATGATGCAATGAAATGAAATCATGTAATGCATTATTTTCATTATAATTGCTCTCATTTTTGTTAAATTTAGGGAAATGCATGATAATGAGACATGTTGTGGTGATGGTCAGTATGACTATTAGGATATCTTGATTGATTCTACAATCAAGATATATTTTGTCCATATTTAGAGTAGTCTAGATTCATTGTATTTGTAATATTGTACTCTATTTATTTGTGAATACGACAGACACACACATCGTGTGATTATCACTCTATCATGGTATCAGACAGGTTCATCTAAATTTTGTCTTCCAAACAACAAAATTTTAAAATCCGATCTAGTAAATCCCGGCAACATTGCTTGTGGTGATTCCGTCGTTGTCGTTCTCGCTATATTTTTCCGCTGCCTCCGTCAAATCACAGGTCCTCTGTGTGCGGCTTCAAATCATAGAGCAGGTCATGGAAATTTCCTCCGGCTCAAGAGCAGGTCACCAGGCATGTGTGCCGCAGGTCCAACATCTGCTACACGGGGCGCGTGTGAATCACACGCTGAACCATCAAAACAGTTCAGACCAGGGGCGTGTGGAACATGCGCCACAGGGCTAGCATCAGGCGCGTGTGTATCACGCGCGTACAGAGGGCACCTCCTTCCAGCGGGCGCGTGAGGAACACGCGCCGCAGAGACAACATCTGGCGCGTGAGGAACACGCGCGTGAAGGCAGTTTCTTTCATCCGGTGCGTGTGGAACACGCGCCCCCAGTACTGACTTACCCAGAATTGGCGCGTGTGAATCACGCGCCGCCGCAAGATCAGCAGCCTTTTTTAGGCGCGTGTATGATCACGCGCGGCCATGGTGGCTCCGGCTGTTCGAGGGATTCCGATAGCGGTTTTGCTTCTGATTGGTACGTGGACTCTGGAGCAACAAATCATATGACTTCCACCGCATCCGGTCTTGACAATGTCATCCCTTATAATGGTAACCGTTCTGTTACTCTTGCTAATGGTCGTCCTATTGATATCACACATATTGGGCATCGTCGGTTTTCTCATAACTTATCATTATCTAATGTGTTAGTGGTTCCTGATGTTACGAAAAACCTTCTTTCCATTAGTAAGATTACCCGTGATCTAAATGCTGTGATTTCTTTTGATGAAAATGCATTTGTTATTCATAACCGGTTCACCAAGGAGGTTGTGGGCCGAGGGTGATGTGAACGGGGTTTATATGTGCTCGAACAGGGTGATTCTGCTTTTATTGCATATGTCCATGCTAATAAACACAGGGCTTCTTATGATGTTTGGCATGCTAGACTTGGGCATACGTCTTTTTCGGTTATTTCTGTGTTGAACAAACTGAAACTTGTGGATGTTGTTTCTTTATCACCTACACCCAGTTTATGCTCGCCTTGCGAAATGGCTAAGGGTAAGAGGCTTTCTTTTATGGATAATCCCAAAAGAGCTCAGTCTTTATTATCTTTGGTATATTGTGATTTATGGGGTCCGGCTCCTTATTTATCCGAACATGGCTATTCATACTATGCCATTTTTGTTGATGATTATTCCCGTTTTACATGGTTTTATCCGTTGAAGCGGAAATCGGACTTTTTTGAGACTTTCCTGCAGTTTCAGAACTTGGTAGAGAATCAGTTTTCTTGCACCATCAAAGTGTTTCAGAGTGACGGCGGCACTGAATTCACTAATACGCGGTTGAGGTCTCACTTTTCAGCTAGAGGAATTTTTCACCAGATCTCCTGCCCTTCTACGCCTGAGCAAAATGGTCGAGCGGAACGCAAACATCGCCATATCACGGAAATGGGATTATCGATGCTTTATCACTCTCATTTACCGAGATCACATTGGGATGCAGCTTTTGCCACAACTACTTATACCATCAATAGGCTTTCTACGCCCGTTCTTCGCAATGTCTCGCCATATTATTTGCTCTATGGTCGTCATCCGGACTACTCCAATTTTCATCCTTTCGGTTGTCGGGTATATCCGTTCGTCAGGCCCTTTGCTCCCAACAAATTGTCTCCTCGAAGCATCCCTTGCGTATTTTTGGGATATAATTCCCAGTACAAAGGTTTTCGCTGTCTTGATCCAGACTCTAAAAAGGTTTATCTAACGAGGCATGCTAGGTTTGATGAGATGTCCTTTCCGGCCTCTTCTGTATCCCCAATAGCTATACCGGATTCTTTGGATGTGTCGGTTTTCTTTGATTCTGATGATGCTCTCTTAGCCCAGCCGCAGTCTCTTTCACTTTCAGATCCAGCATCTCTTACGGGAACTTCTCCGACTTCCCAGTCTCCTTCAGGATCTTCTACTCCGGTTGTCTCACCTTCGCCTCATGGTTCTCCGACACTGTCCCCGACACAGTCTCCGACGCCGTCTCCGACACAGTCTCCGATGTCGTCCCCGGTACAGTCACCGTTGCCTTCTCCACCAAGGCAGGGTCATCGCATGACCACTCGTTCTCGGACAAACAGTCTTACGACCAACAGGAAGTTCAACGATTATGAGATGACAGGCTTTCTTGCAGCATTAATGGTACAGACTGAACCTCGCGGATTCCGGACTGCTCTAAAGGATCCTCGTTGGGTTACTGCTATGGATGATGAAATGGATGCGCTTCGCAAACAACAAACTTGGGATCTTGTTCCTCGTCCCTCCGGTGTTAATGTTGTTGGCTCCAAGTGGATTTATCGCCTCAAGTACCGTCAAGATGGCACTATTGATCGGTATAAGGCTCGACTCGTTGCTCAAGGTTTTTCCCAACTACCTGGTTTCGATTTCACGCACACCTTCAGCCCAGTTGTGAAGGCTTCCACTGTTCGGATCATCTTGTCCCTTGCTACAGCCTTCTCATGGCCCTTGCACCAGCTGGATGTTAAGAATGCATTTCTTAACGGCGTTCTCGACGCCCCTGTTTACATGGAACAGCCGGCTGGATATACTGATCCCACTCGTCCTAGCTTTGTTTGCTGTCTTCGGAAGGCTATCCCTCAAACAGGCTCCCCGTGCTTGGTTCCAACGGTTTAGCTCATTCTTATGTCGTCTGGGTTTCAAATGCAGCTCAGCCGATACTTCGTTGTTCATTTTTCGTCAGGGATCCAAGGTTCTCTACCTGCTCGTTTATGTCGATGATATCATTCTCACCGGAAATGATTCTGCTCTTATTCGTCGGTTCATCACTCGTACTGATAAAGAGTTTGCTGTCAAGGACCTTGGTGCTCTTCATTACTTCTTAGGATTGGAAGTGTCACGCTCATCTTCCGGCCTGTTTTTGGGACAAGTTAAGTATGCCATGGAGATATTGCAGCGAGCTGGTATGACTGATGCTGCTCCAGTCTCTACACCGTTTGTTCCGGGCTCTCAGCTTCTCAGTTCTTCCAGTCCGGAGTTTTCAAATCCCAAGTTGTATCGCTCTCTGGTTGGTGCTCTCCAGTATCTGACCATCACTCGCCCGGACCTCTCCTATGCGGTCAACTCTGTTAGTCAGTTTTTACAGTCTCCTTGTGATGATCATTATCAGGCTGTGACTCGCATTCTTCGATACGTCCGTGGTACTCTTCATTTTGGCCTCTCTTTTCGGCCATCAACGGGTTCGCTCTCCGTTTTGGGCTACTCGGATGCTGATTGGGCTCGTTGTCTTGAGACGCGACGCTCGACCTACGGTTATGCTATCTTTCTTGGTGGAAACCTCATCTCTTGGAGTGCTAAGAAGCAACCTACGGTCTCTCGTTCCAGTTGTGAATCTGAATATCGTGCCATGGCCAACACCGCTGCTGAACTTATTTGGCTAGGCACTCTTCTTCGTGAACTCCGAGTGCCTCTTTCCGCATCATCGCTGCTACTTTGTGACAACAGTAGTGCTATCTTTCTGGCTCAGAACCCTGTTGCTCACAAACGGGCGAAGCACATCGACATTGACTATCACTTTGTTCGGGAATTGGTTGCCTCAGGCAAAATTCGTGTTAGCCATGTTCCATCGTCCCTTCAGGTTGCGGATATCTTCACCAAGGGTCTGTCGTCCCCTTTGTTTGTATTTTTTCGCTCCAAGCTTTGCGTTTCGTCTTTCGTGTAATCCCACGCTTAGCTTGAAGGGGGGTATTAGGATATCTTGATTGATTCTACAATCAAGATATATTTTGTCCATATTTAGAGTAGTCTAGATTCATTGTATTTGTAATATTGTACTCTATTTATTTGTGAATACGACAGACACACACATCGTGTGATTATCACTCTATCAATGACGGTGGTCAGTAATGGTTGATAACTTGATATATCGTGACTAAGAAGGAAATATATAATGAAATTAAAAACTCAATGAAGAGTGAAAATTTGTAATAAGAGATTTTGTGAAAAAGTAAACACATATTAGTCACTCATAGACTATCTATCATATCACCAATAAATAAGATAGATGTATTAGTTATCTATTATTATTATTTTTAAATCACTTCCTTATTTTTTTTATGTTGGGACCAGGGGTGGAGATAGATATTCCCTAGCTGACACTAGGGTACGATGATGCTATGCCCGGGATACACAATAATTTACCATTGTAAATTTTTTTTTTAAAAAACTCAACGATAATAGTAATAAAGTGATTAAGGATGTTGATTACATTTCATTTTCTTGAAACCATGAGACAAAATGACAAAATTTTAACTTTTCACCGTTCTAGTGAGTCTATAATAATTTTTGTACGATCTTACCTACAGCACGATTCTAGTGATCAAATGTGCTACAGTGGACTGGTGATGTTGGTGAAGATTGAAGAATACGGTGCTGAATAGTGTGAGTGAGTGCGGGTCTGGGTCTGGATCTGGATCTGGATCAGGGTCAACCACTAAAAGGCCTTAAACTGTGAAGGGTATAATTGGAAAGGAATAACGGGCTTTAGAACAAACACGTTGTAGGCTCAGTACAATCCGGACTCTGAAAAAATAACGCCGGGAGCCAGCCAGCGTCGACGGCCCCGCCTCCGCCTCACACTCCCGTCTGCCATTCAATCGGAGAAGAAGAAGAAAGATCAGTTCAATCTAATCCTTCCAATTCCGCCGCTCTCTCTCAACTAACTGTAAGCCTATGAGGAACAGCTCCCTTCCCCTTTCTATTTTCGTTGAACCTTGATCTGGTCCTTTTCCGACGAATTTTTTACCTATGTACACGCTTTCGATCCGAGATCTTGCTTTCTGAGTAGAATTGTGAAACAACTTTTTTTTTGTTCGGTGTGTTTAATTTGCATTTGTAGTCATTCTCTACTTTTATGCACACTCTCAATGTCTGCCAATGGATTTTTTGAAATCTGGACTACATCATAATTAAGGTTCGCTTGCAATGGGGTCTTTTGTAGATCAGCTTTATCCCGGTATAGCATGAAGCATGATTGCATCTGGTGGATGTAATATGTAGTTAAAAATTCTAATTTTAAGAAATGCATATGTTCTTGTCTTTGAGGTTTCTTTTGTGATGACACTGATTTGCCTCTTCATGGCAGGCTTTCTGGAAATAGTGATGACCTTTAAGCTACTGGAGAGGGTGTAGAATGCTTGTTACAGACACTGAAATAAGTTAGAGATGTTTTCATTATTTTATGGGTTATGGAAGTATATGTTCAGCAAAACTGAGTTTCATGTTCTCATTCTTGGTATTGACAAAGCTGGAAAAACGGTAAGATCTCAGCCATTCATCCTTTATGTCCCCTGCAGTTTCAGTTTGTGTTTCTGATTTTTGGTTTTACCTCAACAATATTCATGAGTTGACAGTTCAATTTTAAGCCCTTTTTAGCCATGAGTTAAAATACGTGTTTATTTTACATTCAAGTTTTGGATCTCACTACATAAGTACCACATTTGTTTAGTGTGTCGAACCACATCATTCGAGAATGCAAACATTGCTTCATCCCAAAGTTTATATGCATTTGAAATTTGATCTCAAAAGACTTTTAATACAAAGGTGTTTTTTTTGTCTCAATCTCATTATTTTCCCTTCTTTAATTGGGACTATATCATATGCATTTTCATGTGCTCTGAAAATTGTGTTTGTCGTTTGCTGATTGTATATCTGCAAAATTTGTAGACATTATTGGAGAAGTTGAAGTCCCAGTATTCAAACTTGGAAGGCCTTCCTCCCGATCGCATTGTTCCAACAGTGGGACTCAATATTGGTCGAGTTGAAGTGGCAAACACAAAACTTGTATTCTGGGACCTGGGAGGCCAGGTAACTTGAGTTTCTGTTCTCCTTAGATAGTCATTTATTCCTAGTCATCGTTGCATATTCTGATAATTGACCCCTGGACTATATTTCTTATGCCATAGTGTCATAACTTAATGTCTTAAGTAGCAAAAATTTCCTTCAATATTGAGTACTCGATGTTTGGATTCCTTCTCTTTTGCCCCTTAATGTCTCTTGATTAATTGGTTACCGTTGAATTCCTTCATTTTCTTATGCGATACTGTCATAGCTTAATGTTTTAAATAGCATAAGTTTCTTGTAAATATTGAGGACGATGTTTGAATTCTGTCTCTTTTTCCCCTTAACATCTGGTTACTGAAGTGTTTGTAATGTTATTGAAGCCCGGACTTCGCTCAATTTGGGAAAAATACTACGAGGAGGCGCATGCAGTAATATACGTTGTTGATGCTGCTAGTCCACAACGATTTGAGGATTCAAAGTCGGCACTTGGTACTCACACTTTAACTTGTTAAAGCTTAGCTTCAAGAATTGCCTTAATCTTATGCAGTCATTAACTAATCGTTTCTTGTGTTCGATTGTTTTTTGTTCTTGTCAAACAGAAAAGGCTCTAAGGCATGAAGATTTGGAAGGAGCTCCCCTTCTTATATTGGCAAACAAACAGGTATTTTGTGAGACCTCATCATTCTTGCTCTGTAGACCTTAGTAACTGAAAACTCCAAGATTGTGCTTTTGTTAAATATTGAGTCCTTAGTATTGTACTTTTTGTCAAAATTGAGTCTTTATGCAAAATGGTTGAACCTATTGTGCATATTAGGATCTGGCTCAAGCTGTGACAGCTGAGGAGGTTGGTCAATATCTTGATCTGAAGAAGTTGGACGAGCGAGCTTATACTTATCTATCCGTTTCTGCTCACGAAGGGTAAGCTTTTGATGTGTCCAACGTCACTGCACTTGGCAGGAATCAAGGTTCATGACGATAATGGGATCTCGTGTTTTTGACATTTTGTTTGTTTTTCATATCACAGGACGGGAATTAAAGAAAGCATAAACTGGCTAGTAGACTCTATGGAGAGAAGCAAGAGAACCGAGAGATTGAGAACGCGGGCAGGCTTAGCATATGTTGGCACTGCATAGAAAGAGACCTTTCAAACATTATTGCAGTTTTAGGCCAATTGGGATTCAGTTAGGGTCTCTTGCGGCATCGTGGTCCAGTTTACGATTGATAATTCTTCCTAATGGAAGTCCAGGTCCCTCAGATTTTACATCTATGTTTTCAAACATCTATATACACACAGTATACTAGTAGATTGCAATCAGATTAGTTACAACATATTCTAAGTGTTTCCCCAGTAAATTATTTTGCAGATTGTAAACATTGTATTTGCCAGACTGATTAAACAAATGCTGCAGAAATGAAACATACTTTAGTCTTGTTCTTTCTAGCTGATTTCTACTAAATATAGTGAATACATAACACATTCAAACACATCGTTTACGTTTTGCTAAAGTATATGATAATCAGAAACTGAAAATCTTACAACCCCAATGAATTGGAAGAAAGTGGTAAGTTTTAGAGTTTGGATTACTTCAACTTACCCTTGGTAGCTGGTTGCGGCGCAGCTGTATTGCGAAACATAAACCAAATTCAGAAAATCGTATCCAGAAATGCGAATCAGAAAAGTAAAAGGCAAAATTAGTTACCGGAGATGAGAGCCCTGGGTCTGGTTTTGAACAGAATCTTGTGGCGGATGATTCCGATGACTTCCATCTCTACTTTCGGGTCGGATCCGGATCCGGATGCAGAATCCTGTCCGCCGCCATCACTCATCTCTTCCTCCTCGCCGGAGGCGTGTTTGAGTTTCTTCAACACCAGAAAGGGCTTCTTCAGAGGCACCTTCGATCCGGTCAACTCATGGTACCCGACCGTGAACGTGTAGGTTTCCTGTGGCCCGCACAATTAAAGCAGACAGCGGTTGTAAGCGATGAAGGAGAAGAGCGGGAACGGAAACTTACCGGAGAAGACGATCGGCAGAGGATTCCGATCGGGAGATTTTGGAGGCGGTCTTGGAAAGGGGGCTGGACCTCAAGCACTCCTTGAAGCTCCACAATCGCCCATTCCGGGCAGCTCCCCTGCCCGCAACTACACTTCACTTTTATTTCCATTTCCAGAATCCTTTCTTCCGGCACCGATTTCAAACCATAAATCAAATTGCTGTAGTTAGGATGAGCGCGTGGTAATGTTTTGGAGGGAAATGCGTGGAATTTTTGGCGGCAATGCGTGGAAGTTTTGGAATTGACAATTCCGTCAGGATAATTGCTGTCCCTTTTCGCCCCTATAATTTATATATTGTTTTAGAATTTTGGGGCAAAGTATATAAATAACCCGGATTCATACATACGATATGTATATAAATAGAGTAATTCTCCTATGAATAAGTAGAATAAGTAAATATGTAGTAATTCTCAGGAATTCATTTGCAAATATTTTATTTTAATTACATATATTACTAATTTTTCATTTTCTGCCACCTCATCCTACCTCGATATCACGTCATCATACCTCGCTGTCACCTCAGCATACCTCGACGCAACTTCAGCATAACTCGACGCCACCTCATCAAACATAAATGCGATTAACACAAACCTCATTTTCGAGGATGCAAAACTCCTCAACATCGATAACACAAACCTCATTTTCGACGACACAAACTTCAACATGGACGACACATACTCCATTTCTAACTACACGAACCGCAACAACAGATACCTCATTTCCAACTACACGAACCTCGACGTCGACGAGAGATACCTCATTTCCAACTACACAAATCTCGACGTCGACGACACATAACCCAAAGCTCATTTTCCCTCATTTCTAACTGTCTAAACCTCCCGATAAACCTCATTTTTTACACAACAAACCTCATTTCCGACTCAACAAACCTCATTTTCAACCCAATAAAACTCATTTTTGACCCAACATCGAAAAAATATACCTCAATTCCAACATCACAAACCTCGTCACGAAACCACACCACCACACCACAAACGCCGCCACCGGAAAACACAAAATTACGGTTGGATTGTTGCAGGACACTACACAACCACCGGACTTCCCTGCCAGACCACCACCACTGTGCCGCCGCCACCATGCCTGAAATCACAGCCGAGACAAAAATCATCGTGATCAGATCTAGACTGATAACCGGAGCCCAATCCGATCTGGATGGAAACTGGAACTCGTTGCCATCGCGTTCTCGTCGATCTAGAGCATGTCGCTGTCGAGATGGAGCTATCGCGGTCGTCAAGCCCAATCCGTCCATCGCCGGTTCGTTGATTGTGTCGTTGGTTTCGCGTCGGATCTGCAATTGCGCCGGTCTCCCGCGCCGCCGCTTGATCGATCATCTTCCTCTAGATCGATCGTCTCTGCAAATAGATTCAAGATTCGATCTCAAGAGTTGAATTCGTCAAGCCGCCGATCTGGATCAAGGCAAACCTTGGGTCGAAGCAGCGGAGAGCAACTGAGCAACAATAATTGATTTTGAGGAGCACCGGTGATCTCCTTCTTCGCCGGTGACTACTGTCATTGCCGGAATATGAGGCGTCGGGAATCACAGTGTTCGATTTGGGGGAAAATGAACCAAACTGTGCATAATTTTCATAAAAGCCCCTTAAGTTTCCTGAAATAGTACTATATATTGCGCCGAATATGAATTGTTTACTTTTTGACCTCTGAACTTTTGAAAATAGGGTTTGTAATATTCTGCCTCTTGGGTGAGGCTGCCTCACCCAAGAATTTGTCATATAAATAACCCAGAAATCAATAATTTTTTGTTAAATGTTATTTTTTTAATATACATATTACATTGTATATGATAAATTTCTTAATTTCAATTCAGTTCAGTTTAGTTAAATTAATCTAATATTTAAAATTCAGTTAAATATATTTTAATTCAGTTCAATTTAGTTCAACAAAGAAATAACCTCTAGCAAACCGGGCCTAATATGCCCTTACTAATTTGAGATGGTAGCCTATCTTTATGATATAGCAAATGATAATTTAGTCAATTACTATAAAAAAGTATGTACGCCAAAATTAACATGTGGTCATCAAATAGTCCCCTTATTGAACGGGCTTAGTAGTTTGCAAATTTCAAATGAATAGTTTACCTAAGTCTTTTGGAGGAATTACATCAGTGAATACTGCTATCGGTATGCAAGATCTGCCAATGAAGAAAAGTTTTTGGAGGAAAAGTTCTTCACCACAGATTCCAAAAATTTAAGTTATTACAACTTCACCAAGAATGCCAATCCCGAACAGGTTTACGAGGCATTCCAATATGGTTTGGTAAAAACTATATATCCAAGTCCTAATTTGTTAGAAATGAGCCATTTCCCTAAGGCTATTATCGACACAATTAAGACTTTCAGAAAAAAATGCACCAAACCGGGGCAAAAAGTTTTTCTGAAAATTAATAGTTCTGGTCCATACTGGAATCAATCACGATTATTGGTATATCATCCTCAGCATTTAGTCCAGATTGGCATTTGCAAAGGGGATCATTATCATCCATCCCAGCCCATGGAGTGCAAGCTTGAGGCTAGCGATTTGCTACCCTTAGCAATAAGGAGACTGGAAGGTTTTGCTCAAAGACTTTTCAGTTTTACAACAGAAGATCAGCTGTTCATCAACTATCAAGATTCCACTATCTTGATATACAGCAAGTCATACCAGACCATCAGCAAAGAAGATGAAAGGCGTTTTGTGGCCTTTCAAAATACTTTGATGAATAATAGGCTCCTTGGGGACCACTATGAAGACTTGTGTAAAAAGTTGCAACAACAATGCATGGAATACAACTGTTCTGAATGCTTTCCAAAAAGTCCAGCTACCAGCAAGGCTGCCGACAGCCTGGCGGGTCCCTCCACTTCCTCCTCCTCATAATGTAGGTAGTGGATCGATGAGATAATCACTTTAGATGGTGGACAAATAATGCATCCACTTTAGTTAGTGGAAGATAATAGTGCGTTTGTACGTAAGGGATGACGCACCCCTTTCAATAATGTAGATCCTTCCTTATCTATAAAAGGAAGTTTATTTCTTGTAATCGAGGAGCGCCCCTCACTTCTGAGCCTCCTTGTCTTTTAATTTCAACTTCTGTAATCTCTCAGAGACGATCCTCGTCCGAGCTTCTGTCTTGAGCTTTAGCTCATAATGTGTGAATAAACAGCCCTTTAGGGCCCTTGTAATTTCATGTAAGTTTCTATAATCTTTATCTTCTTTCTTATCATTGATTGTTGTATACATGCTTATCTGTTATAATGAAACCTGGAGTCCATAGAATAAGAAGTACCGCTTAGGCAGGTGGCCGTTTAGGGAAACTAGGTTCACAGGATTGGTTAAGTTATAAACAGAAAGCATGATAAAAATACACTCTTGATAATATAGTAAAGAAGATAAAAGGAACTTGCATAAATTACTTAGGGTTCTAAAGTATTAAAGTCATAAACTAAATAAAATAAAATAACTAAGCTTGAATGAGCAAAAATATTTGTAAATCTATTCTCAACAGATAATTATCTAAAGAAGATAAGAAATTATCTAAATTCCATAGGGTTGGCCCTTATAGTCAATCTAGATATAGTTTTGGAACTAAGTTTTGTAAAAAACATCAAATTCAGATTTTTGTACATTTCAAGGACACCTTTAAAGGTTGCATAAAATGTATAAAAGAATCTCAAAATTCCGCAAGAGAATGAACACCTCAAAAACCTGGTATCAGAGCCATGAAAATAATCTTAAAACTCAAAAGGTTTTAAATTTCTAAAAATGGAAATTGAAAACCAACATGAGATAGAAGAATTTACTTCTTCTGATAACTCTGAGAATCAAATAACTTTTGAAGAAAATCAAAATGAATTTGATGCTAGCTTAACAATTAAGCAAGATCTTATAGAAAGGATTAAGTCTAAACAACTAAAACTTTCTAAAGAAAAGATTTTTAACATGCCTAGGTTAGTAAGCAGAATGTTAAAAAGAAAGAATGAAATATTCTATTTTGTTAGCACAAAAGAAATGCATGTTGATATTAAAGATACTTCTGGAGCTGTATATTTGCCATTAATCACTAAAGCAGAGATTAATAAAAATCTACAGAATATAAATCCAGAAATAAGATCTAAAATATCTACTGTACATTTAGGTGCTATAAAGATATTATTGAAATCTGAATTTCAAGAAGGGATTGATTCTCCCGTCAAAATGGCATTAATTGATAATAGAATTAATGACGAAAATGATTGTATTTTAGGTGCTGCTAGAGGTAATTTTGCATACCAAAAATTCATGTTCACTGTTTATCCTAAGTTTGGTCTTAGTCTAAATAGTAAAAACCTAGATAAGGTTTTATCTTTTGTTCATGAATTTGAGAGATCAAATTTAATGAACGAAGGTGATAAAGTGTTTAGCATAACTTATTTGGTAGGATATGCTCTCTCTAATAGTCATCATGGTGTTGACTATAAACATAAAAAATACATTGAATTAGACGATGTCTTTTCCGAAATTGGGTCTATAAATGAAAAGAAATTTTCTGACGTAAAACCAGTTGATAATTCTTGGGCTATTGATATAGCTAAAGATAAAAAGCTTTTGGGAGAACCATATAAGTCAAGAGCAGTAAGGAATAGCCTAGAAATAGGAGAACCTTCAAGAACAAGTTTTAGTCAAAGCAAGCCTAGCAAAAGAGACATTTTACTAAGTGTCTCAAAAAGAATTGATGATTTAAGTCGACAACTAGATCACATGTCTTAAATGAGTATATCAGAATTAAGAGAAGATATTAATCAAATCTTAAAACCTAAACTAGAAGAGATTCTAGATATACTTAAAGATATAGCAGCTAATGAAAATGATAAATTAGAGTCTGTAGCTGCAAAGGTCATTAATGAATTAAAAACTGTAATTCTAGAATGTCCTTGTAATTAGGGGTGAACATGAACCGGGTCAACCCGGAAAAAATGACCCGGATCGACCCGGAATAAGTGACCCGGACCCGGATAATTATAATTCCGGACCGGGTCCCGGGTCATGTTTTTTCTAAATTCCGGGTCCGGGTCGAACCGGGTCAAACCCGGATTATTCCGGGCCAACCCGAATGACCCGGTATTTATTATATATATTAATTATTTAGATATGGTAATTATATTAATTGTGATTGTAATTTCATTAATTATATTAATTATGATTGTAATTATAATAGTTGTCATTGTAATTATATTGATTGTGATGGTCTATTTTTACTAAGTTAATATCTTCTAAATTATATAACATATATTTTCCTTTTTGAATTTGTTTCTAGACATTATATAGCCTAGATTAATTGTGTTGTGCATAATTTGCAGTGAATGGTATTGATTTTTATTTCAATTGAAACAAATTCTTAGTAATGGAATGTTTGAGAGTTTATTTTTCATGATTTGATATTTTGAAATTTATTGTTTTTCGTTGATTGTAAATGTAAGGTTTATTAAAAATTAAATTATTTTTTTAATGAAAAATATCAATACAAAGAGAATGTTAATTCCGGGTCATCCGGGCCGGACCCGGATACCAATTTAATTAACCGGGTCGGGTCCCGGGTTATGATATTTTGACATTCCGGGTCCGGGTCAAACCGGGTCCAGGTCGGGCCGGGCCGGGTCGACCCGGTTGAATAGCCCTACTTGTAATGATGAAATCTTAGATGCTCTAAGACAAAAAGAACTAATATTATCCCCCGTGAAAACGGAAGATAAATCAAAACCGATAGGTTTAGGAAAGTATTCTTACCCCAATCATGGAGTAGGAAATGCAGAATTAGGATCCTCTGGAAATGCTAAAGCATTAACTTGGCCTTTTGGTAAAAATGATAAACAACCAATATGACCAATTATATACCAAAGATTGAAAAAATCTTTTGGGATCATCTAGAAGGTGATGAATTACAGGTAAACAAAGAAAACTTCGATTTACTTGATCATGCTCTTAGGTTGCTAGAGTTAGAAAATGATGAACTAGCAAATCAAGAAATAAAAAACAGTCCTAAACTAAAGCAATTGTTTGGAATTGAAGACTTAAAGGTCTTAAATAACGAAGAGTCAGATAATGAATCTGAAATAAGTAGTGATTCAGAATATATACCTGAAAACTTTAATATAAATAATGTTAAAGAAGAAGGTGAAAGCTCATATATGGGCTCTAAAAGAAAAAGAACTAATCAACCACGGTATTTTCCAGAAAGTGCAAAATCCAAAGTTGGTAGTTCAAAAGGATCAGATGATAATTTCCTAAACATTGATTGTCAAAATAATAGGAAAGAAATCATTGATAAATTGGCAGCAAAGTTAAGTTTGGTAATTCAAACTAATCCGGATGCCTATACAGAATCACGAACTATATTGCTATTAATAGAACATAAGAGTCTAGGAATAGCAAAAGAGTTTATAAAAAACACCATCTGGACAGATGCTAATAACAACATTCCGTATAATATTCTAGATATAGTTCTAGATGGATTATATACTATATTCTTATGAATTGATTTTTCTGGAGATAAAGAACATGAAAAACAATTAGCACAAGAAAAGGCTAAAAAATGATTAGCAGAGCTACAACTCTGTGATATATGTTATTTAGAAAAATCCAATTGTGATTATGAAGTAAATCTTTATAAATTAGAACAAAATGAATTTCCAGAAATGATACTTCAGTATCTAAGAAAAATCCCTTTGGTAGGAGAAAAAGCCTTAGAAAGGTTTAAAACTGAAACGTTAGGTAGTAGAACTACTAGTTACAGTTTAGGATATGCTATGAGAATAGTAAAAGACGAACTGTCAAAATTTTGTGAGTTAATAAGAACTCAGAAAAAACTGAAAAAGTTTTATAAAAACTGTTGTACAATAGCAGGAGAAGATCCTGTAGAATATGGTTGCAGAACAGAGTATAAAAAGAAAAAGGTCTTTTCTAAAAAACAATATCCTAAATATAGATTTATTAAAAAGAAAAAGAAATTTCAACCAGGAAAATACTTGAAGAAAAAATCTGATGCAAAATCAGAAAAACAAAAATTCTGTCCGAAAGGAAAGAAAAATTGTAGATGTTGGATATGCAACATAGAAGGACATTACGCCAATGAATGTCCTAATAGGCAAGATTCTAACAAAATAAAATTGTTAGAATTTGCACATAGAATGGGATACGAACCCATAGAAGAAAAATATGATGAGATGGAAAAAGTTTACATCATAGAAATATAAGAACCAGAAATAAATTCTAGTTCCAGTGAAACAGAATCAGATGAGTCAAGTCAATCTGATTAAATCATAGGGGTAAAAATGAAATAACAACTAAACTCTAGAGTCAGGATGAAAAAGCAAAACAAGAGTTTGGCCTATTCTCGGGATTTCTCTCAAAATGTGAACAATTTGGGCATTTCCCCTACAGGAATGAATATTCTCGGCATTTCCTCGAATCAAACACTTCACATTGAACATTTCATGACAGTCCTTAATTAATGACTAAAATTAAAATCCATTTACACAAAGATGTGAGTGTACGTAGAAACATAATTCATAACTGCCCATAAGTGCAAAGAGTTCATAATCCACACCTGGCCAAAATCGTGCATAAACATTCTAAACAAACGTGCATATATATAAATATTCTAAAATTGTGCACCTCTTTGAAATACATATAATAAGATAAAATAGACAGTAAATTCGTAGAATTTTATAATATATAGAGAATGGCCCTGTTTACTAGAGCTTATTTCTTGATGTACTGAACTGAACTGAACTGAACTGAACTGAATTGAATTGAACTGAACTGAACTGAACTGAAGTGAAAATTGATGTATTGAAAAATGGAATCAGCATGACTGAATTAACCTGAATTTCATCAAATTGCATTTTCACTAAACTGAACTGAACTGAACTGAATTGAACTGAACTGAACTGAACTGATCTACAGATAAGCTCTGGTAAACAGGGCCAATGTCTCATTCAAGGTCTACTTACGGTAATGCGGGTTAAAGGATACAATCTCCTACAAGATTGAGATTATTATGTACAATTATATTAATAATTTAGGCCATAAACCATAAAAGATCAAGTATTTTATCAACACTAACATATTGCCCAAAACCTAAAAGATCAAATCAAATAAAAGAAAAAACTCAAATATAAAAACATCCGACCCAAACATAAATAACTCAAATAACTAAAATTATTGTATAGTAGCACCCAATCTTGTAGAAAGTGATCTCCTAGGCCTTTTGGTATGCGCTTACCGTAAGTTGCCCTTATTTGAAACTTTTTCTAATGGATGTAGATAAATCAAATATAATTTAAAATAATTTTTAAGAACAAAGCATTTTTAAATATATAATCATTTTTATTTAAACAAAGATGATCTTTTATGTGATTATTCCAAATACATAAACAATTAATAACTCATTACTATATTGATAAAGTATATAATAAAAATTTAAATTAAATTTGGAATATAATTTCGTGATATTTAAATATAAATTATTATAATATATATCAAGATGTTTAGGGGTGGACCAGAAATTAAAGTTAAGAGGAGTCATAATAGAATATAAAAAATTAATAGCACTAAATCTAAATATATAAAAAATTACGGAGGTATGATTTACAATTTTCAAATTTTCGGGGCAAGTCGGGCCCCCCTAGCCCCTCCCCCAATGGTTCGCACCTGAAGATGCTCATGAGTTATTCGACTCGAGTAAAACCTTACTCAATTCGATTCATTAACTATTCAAGTCGAGTCACATTGATTCAATCAAAAGATATACTCAACTCGACTCATTAACTTTTCTAGTCGAGTTCAAATTCAAATCGAGTCAAATTAAATTATACTTTGACCGAGTTTTGACCGAATGATGCACAAACGGCTTAAGAATGGCTTGACTCAATGAACACCCCTATTTATGCACTAAAATAGAATCAAACACTTCAAATCAATGCAACAATCCACAATTCAGTCAAATCAATGCATGCAACAAAAACAAATCAAACAAAAAAGCCGATCGATTAAACACTAAAACACTCCAATTTCATTTCCTTCAAATCTATGCATGAGGTCGGGAATGAAAAGTATGCCGTATTCTATTAAGAAATTATTCTAAGTAATTGAGGAGTTATACTTAAACAAAGTATGTCCAATTAATCGATGGCACATAATAATGAACATAATTAACAAAACAATCCAATCAAACGCTAAAACATTCCGACTTCTTTACATCCCTTTAGCTCTTGCCCGCCACAGTTAGATTCGCATGCCGGAGTCATCGGAGTGTTTGTCAAACAAATATTTACTAAACTTGACTCATTAACTCAAGTCAAATCAAGTCACACTTTGATTGAGTTTTGACCGAATGAAGCACGAATTGCTTAAGAGCGGTTTGGCTCAATAATCACCTCTATTTGCACAAAAATCAAATCAAACACTCCAAATCAATACAACAATCACCAATTCATCGATGCATGCAACAAGAACAACAAAAAAGGCCTACCGATCAAACGCTAAAACACTCGGATTCAATGATATACCTTCAAATCTATCAATGAGATCGGTAATAAAAAGTATGTCCTATTAATCACACACAAAAAATAAAAAATAAAAAAAGACAATAGAAAAATAAAAAAATTCGATCAAACTCTAGTTAAACATTCCGATTTCATTATATACCTTCAGCTATTGCTCGATGCTGCAGAGAGGTGTGTGAGAGAGGGAGAAAGGAGGTGTGAGGAGTGTGTGATGTGATTTAGGGGTTTTCTTGAATTTGGTATACGAGGCTGAATTTAAATGAACCTTCCTGATTAGGTGTGTGTGATCGATGCGAACGACTAATCACACTCATACATATAATCTGCCTCCAATCTAGCTAACTTAAGTATCGGAGCGGGTTTCGGCAAAATGTTGCCCCCGATTGACTGCCTTCCAGTTTGGTTTTGCAGGTCTGTTCTAGCCCTAAGTTTAGAGAATTTAGATTGAGCCATTTGGCAACACTTCTGCATGCAGCTTTTGTATCATTTGTTTATAAATGAGACTCGAGCGGTGCAATCTTCATCACGCGTTGGAAAAAAATGTGATCATCATAACTCTTATAAATCAAGTGCGCACGTGTTTGAGATTTCTCAAAAATGTACATTAATTTCGCCCTTAATTTCACATTCTAGATACTTTCCTTGTCCGAAAAATGTACTTTACTTTTAGAATTAATTACTTTAATGATTCCATGAAATGCACATTAGTTTTATTTGGTCCTAAAAAAATATTGTGTTTCTATTTGATCCTATAAACATTAATTTTGGAATATTTAGTCCCAAATTTGACTTCTTACAAAAGGAAAACGTTGACCTGACTTTGTTGATTTATAATTTGAGTTGGTGAGGATCAGATATGGAAAGAAATATGGCTCTTTGTGGCGGGTCCTCTCAGGTAGTCAGGCTCTCATGCCGAAAATCACATCCCATGTGACGAAATCGCTAACGAGATCCATCATAGGCACAATTTCACAACAAACTCAAATTCTTTTTTTTTATTTAAACCCACCAAGGTGGAGGGAATTTTATTGACTCCACAAACCTAGAAATAGCCAAAAGGCACATAATATGCAATAGCAAGTTTATACACATGCTGAGCAGTGCTCATGAAGCACAGAACGCTTCCAAAACAATATGTGAATGCACTAGACTACTAACATATATGATTGAATTTGGTAATCTGGCTCACTTACTCAGGGAGAAGCAGGTTAGTGATCGACAAGTCGAAGCACTGCTTTGCCGCTAGAAGAGAGCCAGATACAAATTTATCCTAACATGTGCATCCCTCATCAACAGAAAACTGCCATTTTGGTGCTGGCAGTGAGGCTGCAGGTTTGCATTCATCAATATCAGAAAATCATCCATGGACAACATGAGCTGGAACTTTTTGGATTCTGAGTGTGGGTAGTTGCATTACATATCTCATTAGAGCTTTTCTTAAGGAGCCAGGGAGAGGGTGTTATTGCAACCTAGAATGACGAATTTGAGCTGTCTCATGGCTGAGATGCTTTGCTCTCTGAAAATGCAGTGAAAGACGATAGGTGAGTTTGCTGCTGCAAAATCTTCCATAGCTCTCATTCCATCCTTTATGGAGGTGATTGCTGGTCATTAATCATCTTTATCACCTGCAATAAGTGGCAATACAGAATAAGTGGTAATATAAAATGTTCACACACCATTTAAGTTCAAAGAGGCTAACTAGAAGCTCATCAAACAAAGGGTCATTAGTTACCTGAAAAACTGATGATCCAAGTTGTTTTACTCGCTCCAAGTTATCTCTGACTATAAAAACAGCAGTAGCATAGTTGAGAGGTGGCCAGGATGCATCTGAGTTAAGTTTAAAACCAACATCAGGGGGTTCCCATTTGAAACATCTAATTTGTCTAATTTTTGAGGTCTTTGTGATGGGAAATAGTCCTCTTTTAGCTATACTTGCACAATCTGACTTTATGATCTAAGGGATGGATTGTAAATATGGATGTGATGAAGAAAAAATGCTGTTTTTTCATGCCAATGATAGATGGCTTGGTGCCCTCAAATATAAACTTGTTTCTAGTTATTCAAATAATCCAAATAATCACACTGGGGATAACATGAAACATGTTATTTTTTGCTTTTGAAAACATTGAGACTGACCAGCACCAGGAAACAACATCAAATAGATGGGGAAATGATAAAGATGGGGTTTCTAAAATGTGAAACATTTCCTTCCATAAAGATGTATGAAAACAATGATCAAGGAAAAATTCATTGTCACAGAAATGGCATTTAGATACTATATTAAAGCCCATTCTCTTAAGAATATTATCTGTTGGGAGAAAATTGTTTACCATTTTCCATAAATAATACAAAGATTTTAGGAGGGAGCGATGAGTTCCATAGTTCTAGCCAAAGTTAAACATGCAAACTTCCCTAGTTCCCTAGTTCTAGCCAAACATCCCTAGTTAAATATGCAAAGGATACAAAAAACTTACCTGAGGCAGCTGGCTCCCAAATGAGCTTATTTTTCCTTTCAAACAACATAAAATGCCCCTGCAAATGAACTAATATGACACTAGAAAAGCCAACACTCAATTGTGGGAGTAAAATCATTTTATCATGATGAAATTGTGCAATTGACAAAGATGGGAAAGGAATTTTCTCTTCACTGGACCATAAATCAGCTAAAAATCATTATCCTGTCCAATTGGAGTTCCACTGACCATTTTCCACAATAAGTCCGGTATTGCTTTCAGCTACCAATGTGATTGCTTTTACTATTTTCCAAGGGTCAGAAGTTTTGTGAGACCAGATAAACCTGGTCCAAAGAGTTTCTCCTAATTGTAACTTCCAATACGGTTTTATGGAAAAGTAACCCGACCATTTTTTCTCATGCATGACCGAAATATACCATAATACCCCTAAGCGTACCTTGCATTTTAAGTTGCTTTTTTTGCGTTTACAACAAAAGGGGTATTTTGGTAAAATAACAGTCCTGCATGAGAAAAATGGCCATGCATGTAGCAAACCCCATTTATCAATGATGGTGTGGAAGTCTCCGAAGCCTAATCCATTTTGGTTTAGGGTAACATAGTGAAGACCATGTTCTCCAGTGTCTCTTTGGCACATTTTGATCATCAAATCAGAAGTTTGCACAGATTGATTCCATGACTTCTATAATGTGCTTTGTGGGGTGCCATGACACAACAAATATGTTGGCAAATGGAAGCTAAAATATGCCTAATTAAAATGATTCTACTTGTCATATTCAACTATTTATTGTTCCATTTAATGACCCTCGCACTCTGTTTCTCAATTAATGGTTGGAAGTATTCTGTTCATTGCAATTCTCAGTGAGCTAGTCATTTTTCCCCACATAAAATGTACTTTTACTGAAATTAACTAGCTGACCAGATGTTAGATATGGTTCCAAATTAACAAACTCAAATTCTTGAAGTTCTTAGGTAGAAGTGAACATGATTCTGAGTGCTGAGCCGTACTTTTCCTTACATGAAAAATGGTAACGACTTATTTACGTACAATCATTGAAGTAGGCGCACTAGAATTCACGATGTTGAGATGTTGATGCTCTTCTTTAGATTGATATATAGGATTAATGATCGTGTTGTTCAAACTGTTTTCTCCACAGAAATCGGAAAGAAGTTTTGCAACCCTATCCCGGCCAGGAAGAACCATGATTGTGTTGTTGTCTCCAAAACTCCAGAAAAAATAATCTGGTGACCATCATAGAACCGACGGTTACCGGTATATCAATATTCCGGGTTAACCCTAACGCAGATCGGAAAAAAGCTTTTTAATTGCAATCTCAAACATCAAGCAGGCACTGAGCAGCAAGTCAAACCCGGGTTCAATGAGCCAAAGTAGCGCCCCCATCTCGATGATGACAAAATTCCAAACCAATCTTAATATAGCTTATCGGGGTTTTACTGGCCGGGTTTGATTAGAACCTTGCAGATTGCGAGAGATAGAAACTTCTATTAGTACCTACATTACCCTTTTCAATTTAACACCGTGAATCCCAATTTAGACGGAAGTCAAATTTGGGACTAAATCAATCCAACATCGATTTTTATAAGTATATATTTTTTGATAGCTTTGTCAACTAAAGTTGTAGAATTGAAAAGTTTGTAATCTGTTTCATTTTTCTCTCTCTAAAAAGTTTTTCTTTCGCCTCTCTCTAAGTTTAAACTACTCGCGCCCCCAAAGTATGTTACTGTTCTTCTTTTTCAGACAATAACGGCCACAAAACCGCCGATAACAGTCCTCCAACGGCTCTAAACATGGCGGAGCCACCGGCTTCATCCGGTGGCGCAGCCCCTAATCAAACTTTTCTTGATGCTTTAACCAATAAACTCATTCCCCTATATACAACTCTCCCTGCAAATCCAGAAATCAAACCAATTACAACTCTAAACGGCCGGCCAGCATGCCTATACGACCCAACTTCAATCCAAGTTCTCGCATCCCATTACCAGAATGCTTTAATTGGCAAGTTCGATCGGGGAAAGCCACACATGGTTCAGATCCAGAAAGCTTTTAATGATATCGGCTTCAAAGGTAAATTTCAGGTCGGCCTAATTGATTATAGACATATCTTGATCAGGTTTCAAGAACAGGAAGATTACCAACAGTTCTGGATCCGACCCTACTGGTCCATTGTCGGAGTGCCAATGAAAGTGATGAAGTGGACGCCAGACTTCTCACCGGAGAAAGAGTCCTCCATCGTCCCAGTTTGGGTTACAGTTCACAATATCCCTCTATGGTACTATAATCAGACCTTGATTAAGGACGTTGCAAGTCAAATTGGTACTTTTATCAAGATGGATGCAGCTACAAGTGGAATCACTAGACCCTCGGCTCTAAAGATGTGCATTGAGGTGGATTTACAAAAGGAAAGAATCAAATCAATCCCTGTTGGATCTACTGAGGATTACATAGAATGTCCTGTTGAATATGAAAAGCTGCCCTCATACTGCAAACATTGTAAGAAACTGGGGCGTGAGGAGCTCATCTGCAACGTGTTACACCCAAACCTTAAAAAATATTGGAGGAAAACTCAAGAGGAATCAGGTCCATCAGATGTTAAGTCTGCTCCAGTCAAGCCTGTTGAAGTTTCTGTTGCCGATTCTCATGCTATGATCCCCTATTCTGACAAAGGGAAGGGTACAAAGGATGCAGTGGTCCAACAGACAGGGAATGTGGATGTCACCAGTGTTAACTCTAGCTGGGAGGAATCATACATTTCAGTTAATGACCTACATGTCTCTAAACTGAAGAAACAACTCAAAGCTCATAAAGATACCTCAAGGTTGGCAATAATACCTTACAAAAAGCCTATGGAGCTGTCAAACCATTTCTCTGTGTTGCAGGATCAGGATGATAGTTCAGAAGCATCATATGATGATGCTCCTAGTGAACCGGTGTGGAAAATGGAGGAACAAAGTATTTACACAGAAGGCACATCTAGCTCACAGAGTAAGCCACAGGTTATCTCTCCCAACTCCCCTTCTGTTTCTACTGGTGAGGGTGCTATTATTTGTATTGATGACAGTGATAATGTAGCTCTTACTAGTATGCATGAAATCACTGAACATGAGCATAATGTAACTGTTTATGAGTCACCTGAACATGTTTTCGATTTTGCTGAGCATGTTAATGATAAAAATGAAACTCTGTATGATGGTGATAATGATAGCATTACTGCCAGTGAAAACAATGAAGGACCCTCTAAAAAGAGAGGTCCAAAAAAGAAACATGATAAAGAAGGAATCACTGAGAGTATTAGTAGAATACTCAGGCCAAAACAACATATAAAATATAATGTCTAAATGATTAGATACAAGATAATAGGAAATATGCTAGTTTGGAACATAAGGGGGTATGGTACCTCTTTAACTAGACTACAAAAATTACTTGTCATACATAAAATTGCTATTTTATGTGTAATTGAGCCTATGCACAGTAATTCTAATATTCAAAAACTGCAATTTGATTTGCATTTTCAAAACTCTTTCCCTGCATCTTCTGCAAAAATATGGTTGTTCTGGAATGATTCTTTTCATGTTAATATTCTTTTACAGTCAGACCAATATGTTCTCACTTCCATAACTGATTCAGTCACTTCCCAAACCTGGAACTGTGCATTCATATATGCAAAAGTTCTTAGATTGTTGAGCAAACCACTTTGGAGAGATTTATCTCAACTCCCACAGGCTCCCACCTTATTTGTTGGAGATTTTAACACAGTAGCTAACATAAATGAACATAAAGGAAGAAACAGGCCACCAATAGGTAGCATCTCTGACTTTAATTCATTTATAACAAAAGAGTTGAAAACTGTTGGTAACAGATTCACTTGGTCTAACAAAAGAAATAAGGATGATCTTTTACTGCAAAGACTAGATAGAGGGCTCTGTAATTTGGACTGGTTCAACCAATTTCCAAACAGCTTCATCCTTGTTCTAAATAGGACTTCCTCAAACCACAACCCTCTACTAATCTCTATCCAGGAAGCCACAGAAATATCCCCCTCTCCCTTTAGGTTTCAGAAGATGTGGCTAAACAGACCTGAATTCACAAGGATGGTCAGTGAAAACTGGACAGGGCCAAGTGAATATAGAGGTATGTTTAATATGGTTTTTAAGCTCAAAAGATTAAAAGTGCTCCTTAAAAGCTGGAACAAAACAGTTTTTGGAAATGTACATCAGAATCTACAGTCTGCAGAAGCAAAGGTGGATGAAATGGAAGTGAAATTTGAAGCTTCAAGAAGTGATGCAGACCTGACTGAGCTTAACAGATGCAGGGCCATTCTTATTAGATCTCAAAATGAAGAGAGTATCTACTGGAAACAAAAGGCCAACATCAAATGGATGAAAGAAGGTGATGCTAATACTCAGTATATTCACAATTCTGTTAAGGAGAAATACTGTAGGACAAGAATTAGCAAGATTAAAAATAGAGAAGGGGCATGGATATCTGATACAGAGGAGATCAAGGTTGAGAGAGTCCATTTCTATGAGACCCTACTCAATGAGCCACCACAAGATAATCTAGGCCAGCATTTTGATCTATTCACATCAGTCATCCCCACCATAGTTACACTAGAGGAAAATGCTACCTTATTAAGACTCCCACATCTGGAGGAGCTGAGGAGTGTGGTGTTTGAATTAGGAAGTGATAGTGCTCCAGGGTCTAATGGATTTCCAGGATCCTTCTACACACACTGCTGGGAATTCATCAAACAAGATCTGTTGGAGGCAGTCTGTGAGTTCCTTAAAGGCAGAAAAGTTCCTAAAGCAATATCCAGCACATGGCTAACCCTTATTCCCAAGAAACCAAATCCATCCACTTTTGCAGATTTCAGGCCTATCAGTCTCTCAAACTTCATCAATAAGATATTCACTAGCTTTTAGTGGAGAGAATGAAGCCTATAATGCTCAAGCTCACCTCTGTAGAGAAATCAGCTTTCTTAAAGGGTAGGGATATCACAGATAATACAATTCAGATGCAAGAAATGGTAAGATTGCTGGGTAAGAAGAAGCTTCAAAACCTCATCCTAAAGTTAGACATGCAGAAAGCTTTTGACAAAGTCTCTTGGGGATTTCTGAATACCATACTCCTTAAGTTTGATTTTCATGGTTCCTTGGTAAGAGTAATAATGCAGAATATTGCATCTGTGTCATTCTCAGTTCTTATTAATGGCACAGTCTCTGGTTTTTTCTCATCCAGTAGAGGAATCAAACAAGGTGACCCTCTCTCACCTTTCCTCTACAACCTTGTCACAGAATCATTCTCAAGAGCCATAAAGAAGTTGGTTCTCTCTGAACAGATTCAGAGTTTCAATATGCCAAGGGGGGTAGATTCACTCACACACCTCATGTATGCTGATGACACAACTCTCTTTATCTCCTCCAATAAGAGGAATATGAAGAGGGTTAAGTCATTCCTAAAAGCATATGAAAGTTCCTCTGGTCAACATGTTAACTTCTCCAAATCTGAGTTTTTTGTCCACTCAAAAACCTCAAATATCAAGATTAGGCAAATCCAGAGAACTCAAGGAATGAAGCCTGGCCAAATTCCTTTTACCTATCTTGGAGTTCCTGTTTTTAATGGGAGGAATAAGGTGATTTACTACCAACCAGTGTTAGAGAGAATAAAGAAATCCACTCAGAATTGGAAAAATAAATGGTTAAGCTATGCTGGGAGGATGATTTTAATAAATCATGTGCTGCTAGCTATTCCCATTCATATTCTCTCAGCCCTAAGTCCTCCAAAAAAGGTCATCAAAAAAATGGAATCAATGGCAACAAGGTTTCTCTGGGGGAAACTGTTGATGGCCAAAGAAAAGTATGGAGGAAGTGGTCTAGACTAACTGCCCCAAAGAATGAAAATGGATTAGGGTTCAGAGATATTAAATCTCTGGTAGACTCTTTTTCATGCAAAATGTGGTGGAAATTGCAAAAAAAATGATACAATCTGGGCAAGATTCCTTTGGGCTCTCCCAGAATCATACAAAACATCACATACATGGAAGAGAATCTGCCCTGTCACTGAACATGCTAACTTAAACTCAGTCATTCTATATGGTAAGGGTTCTTGTCCCTTTTGGTTCTCAAACTGGACAAGTGCAGGGGCCCTTTGCTATGAATGGCCACCAGAGATGGAAATCCCATTCCCTAATATTTCACTGGTTACATTCATTCAAAGTAAGCAGACTTATATCTCTACATTGGAGCCTCATTTGGCTACCAGTGATGCACAGATCACTCAACAACATGAAGATAAGCTGGTGTGGAAACCCTCAAGGAATGGTGATTTTTCAATCAAATATGCATATTTCAGCTACAGACCAAGACACCTCAAAATGAGATTCTGAATCAGGTATGGTGTTCTTCAACTCCTGCAAAAATATCTACTCTTATGTGGAGGATTAGAAATAGGATCCTACCTTTTGATGATGTTCTCAGTAAATTTGGTTTTAATCTCCCTTCTAAATGCCCTCTGTGTGCATCTTTAGACACTATATCTCACTTCTTCAATGCTTGCCCTGTCAATGGTGAAATCTGGGAAGTTTTTCATAATATGCTTGCAGTAAGGCCCCCCAGATTCATCAATGTGCATCAAAGAGTTAGATTTTATATGACATACAAAGGTTTGTCCAAAATACACACAAAAGTAATAAGAATAACTACAATGGTAGTATTGTGGGCTATGTGGTGTAGAAGAAATAAATTCTTGTATGATAATAAAACTCTAACAAAACAAAGCATGTGTGAAACCCTATATAGTGAAACAGGTAAACCTGATATTCTCAGCATTCCCCCTCACAGGTTCTAGTGAAAAGAACCATTTCTTAATTCAATCTGGTCTTGTTCCATTCCTGAGAAGGAAAAGACCAATACCAATAAAAATTGTGAAATGGATTCCACCTGACTGTGGCTTTAAAATAAATGTGGATGCTTCTTTTACAAATGGGTCTTCAAATACTGGGATTGGAGTCATTGTTAGGAACTCACTTGGAATTGTTTGTAAAATGGTCATGAAAAACACTGATTCTTTATCCCCCATGCATGCAGAGTTGGCAACAATTAAATTAGGCTATCAGATAGGTATACAAATGGAATTAAATTCTTTTTGTGTTGAATCTGATTGCCTTAATGCAGTAACAGGGATTCTTAATCCTGAGAACTGTAACTGGAAAGCCTATTCTATGTGTCATGAACTTCATGCTTTAGCAATTAGAAACCCCATTCACCACATTCTGAGGGAAGCAAATTTTGCTGCTGATTTTCTTGCTAAATATAGCTCTCAAATGCATTTGACAGATGAAATATCCCTCCAACATGCCCCAAGCAAATTTCGAGGGATAATTTATCTAGATAAAATTGGTATCGCATTAGTTAGAATGATAGCACTTTAATTTCTAGAATGAGTTACTGTTATTCTGTAATTGTTTGCAGATAAAAGCAAGGACTCCAAACAAGAACAATCATGGAGTACAAGCTAAAGGACAACAACATTCTATAGAATCTTAACAACATGTACAATCTTGGAGGACAAGGAGAATGAAGACAACTGCACTGTGGAGATTTCATGGTACTGCATTGCTGAGTAAATAAAGCGCAGCTGGTTTTTTGGTGCCAACCTAGGCAACATCAGTAGGAAAAACAACATTATCCTATTTTTTGATTCTTTTGGAAGCATAGCTTCTTGAGCCACTGTGTGGCTGATCTCTTTTCTTTCTTTGCACAGCTTCTTCCTTTCGATTGATAATGATAAACTAGGCATAGAATGCTCATCATAGGGTGAAGGACACCAGGGGTAGGTTGTCTAGGGATGATGAGCATCTCTATGAAAGGTTTTCTCAGATATCACTCCTACGGACTAAGCACTGTGCTTTCCATATGTAAATCTCTCTGTAAAAATGCTCTTTAATCCGGTTTTTCTAAAGGTTTTGGGAGCCTAATAAAATTCCCTCCACCATTGGTGGCTTCACCTTAATTAAAAAAAAAGATTTTTGTATATAGGAACAAATGGAAACACAAGGTACCAAATAAAACTTAAGTCAATTTTATATAAAAAAAAAGGTAAGCAATTATTACTTTTAAACTCATTTTCTCCTATTGGCGAAGATTGCCGGGAAGCTGCCGAATTTATCGAATTAAAAGGTTAAGGTATACTAACGGAACATTAGTCGTGCCAAGATTAACAGTCGTGAATATATATACTAACGGAACATAAGTCGTGCAAAGATTATTAGTCGTGAATTTATAATGGAACACAAGTCGTGCAAATATTATCGACCGTAAATTTATAATGGAACATGATTCATGCAAAGATTATCAGTCGTGAATTTATAATGGAACATAAGTCGTGCAAAGATTATCAAGCGTGAATTTATAACGGAACATCAGTCGTGCAAAGATTAGCAATCGTGAATTTATAACGGAACATAAGTCGTGCAAAGATTATCAAGCGTGAATTTATAACGAAACATCAGCCGTGTAAAGATTATCAATCGTGAATTTATAATGGAACATAAGTCGTGCAAATATGATTAGTCGTGCAAAGATTATCAGTCGTGCAAAGATGAGATGATCAATAGTGAATAAACTGAACATAAGTCGTGCAAAGATTATCAGTCAAGTTATTTGATCTGGGAGACTAGGAATGTTTCTTCCCTTCTTTCACATCTCCTCATCATCGTACATAAGCATGAGTATTATCTGGTACTTAAACAAAGTTTCATTTTTATTGTGCAAAGGATGAAAATAAAATTGAAGATAAAATTGCCCGTTCAGTCCTTCATATTCAGCAGGTAGTCCGACAGCGGTATGGTGTCGGTGAGGATGCTGTGCGTAAACTCAAAACCGGGCACGTCAAACAGATCCGGCCTCGGAGTAGGAAATGAGCCGCCGGCACCGCTAGCGTCAGCCACCTAAATCAAACAAGATTTGATATGATATGATATGATATTATTTTTTTATTTTTTTTTATGAAGAAAATGAAATTTTAATATTAAATTATTTGTATAGAGGTTAAAAGGTAAAACTTAGAAGAACAAATAATCAATATTATATTAATATATAAATTCATAAATCGTGCATATATAGCACGGATATTATATTGTACTTAAACAAAATTTCACTTTCATTGTGCAAAGGATAATAATAAAAATAAAATATTCATTAATCGTGCATATATAGCACGGATATTATATTATACTTAAACAAAATTTCATTTTTATCGTGCAAAGGATAACAATAAAAATAAAATATTCATAAATCGTGCATATATAGCACGGATATTATATTATACTTAAACAAAATTTCATTTTTATCGTGCAAAGGATAACAATAAAAATAAAATATTCATAAATCGTGCATATATAGCACGGATATTATATTATACTTAAACAAAATTTCATTTTTATTGTGCAAAGGATAACAATAAAAATAAAATATTCATAAATCGTGCATATATAGCACGGATATTATATTATACTTAAACAAAATTTCATTTTTATTGTGCAAAGATAACAATAAAAATAAAATATTCATAAATCGTGCATATTATATTGTACTTAAAAAAAACTATTTTTATTGTTCAGTCCTTCACATTCCGCGCAGATAGTCCGGCAGCGGTATGGCGTCGGTGAGGATGCCGTAGGCAAATTCAAAATCCGGCACGTCAAACAGCTCCGGCCCCGGAGTAGGAAATGATCCGCCGGCGCCGCTAACCACCACAGCCGCCTCAACTACCTCAGCCACCTCAGGCGCCGCCTCAACCGCCTCGTGAGCCACCGGCTGCTGCTGCAACTCCACTCTCCTCGAGCCACGCTTGGCTCGAGGCTTCTTCATCTCCATCGGAGGCTCAGGTGCCTTTCCAGCCAGCCGCTTAGACATCCGGCGAGGACTCATCATCAGCTGGTTCGGCGCTTGCTGGATCTCCGAAACCACTCTCTCCTGAGCACGATCCATGATCTCAACAGCTTGCCTACACCTGCAAATTAAAAAATCCAATGAATCAATAACAAATCGGACGATCAATGATTCGAGTGAATCATGATCATCAATAGATTTCCCCTCACATATATATACTTGCACGATCTACTCAAAAATCCCTCACATATACTTACACGATCGAACAGCTTTGAGTGAGAAAATTGAAATGGGATGGAAAATCCGGATCCCAGCAGCCCCCCTTTTAACCTCCGCGTCCGCATCAAATACACGTAACCACTTCAACTCTTCCATGCCATGTGTCTCGAGTATACCATAACAGTACATGCAGAAGATATATTGCGTCATATATGTATTAATGATAATCGTTTTAAAATGTATTTATTCCAAAGAAAAGAAAATAAACCACCGCATGCAGATCATATCTTCATTCTGGATTCTTCTTTGACTTTCCGGCGGTGGACACCGGCGGAAGCGTGGCGACTTTGTTTAAATTGAATGATATGGAGGGAAATAATTGACTATATCCTCCAGGGGAAACGACGACGTACCTTTTTTCTGTGTATATATATAGAAGTCACCTGGAACGATTAATGTTTAATATCCTTCCTCGGTCAACAACGGACATTTTGCAATTAATAGTCGGTGAAATGGGAAGTAAAATTGCCTTTTTAAATTAAAACGGGCACCTAATTTTATTTATTGTTGAGCTTATCTTTTAAACAATTAATATTATTGACCCCTTTTTTTTTGGAAACGAGACTGAATTCTAAAGGATAATCAATGAATTTAATGTAATTCTAAAAAGGAAAAATATCTTCACATCTATTGTTTTATTTCAGCAATTTCCCTTTTTATTTTTTTAGTTCAGCAATATCTTCACCCCTTGTTTTAGTGGCTAATTGTTATAATTGGGAGCATACTGAATACAATGTGCAACTAATTAGGAAAAGATGGGTACATAAGATTCACCAAATTTCACTGGGAGTATATTCCAGAGTATGTGCCCTTTGAGCATTTGGAGTGGCGTAATTTACGATTTGAACATTGTATTTTACCATTGAAATAATGTATTTTTTTTACATAGCATTTCAAAAGCTGACTTGCCAAAGGGATAAATACTTCAATTGCATTATTTTTAAATATAGTTATGATGATCAAAAGAGGTTTGCAATTGAAACATATCTCAAGGGGGTAAAAACACAGCTTGATACCTACATTTCCTCCCATGAATTATGATATGCTTCATTGCTCAAAATAGAAGTCACCCCTAAACTTCTAAACTAGACTTAAGTTACCAGTTTTTACACATCCAAGACTATCATACAACAAAAGAGAGGAGAGAGCTGACCCTAATGTCTGCATGGTATCTAAACTCTAACACATGCAGTATGCCCTAGCGAAGGGCAGTAGCAGTCGAACTCTTCTGCTTATTCTTAGCCTGAGGGGCGGGTTGAACACCTCTGGAGGGCGGTGGATTTGACACGGCCTCCAAGATAGCATTGGTGTCCACTGGGAGGTCACCGGTGAGTGTCTTCACAGCAAACTCAAAGCATGGGTCTGCCCAGATGTCAGTAGGCGGAAACAACTCCGGACCTTGATCAGCAGCTACCTCAGCCAAAGTAGAGGATGATCCCTCATTCAGGCTGACCATTGGCTTGTCAATGTTGAGATCCTCAGTTGGCAGGGGCATTTCACCAGTGAGCGTTTTGAACGCAAATTCAATGCACGGATCATTCAGCAGTTCACTGAATGGAACGTCTAGTACCACTTCTGTGCTCTGATTACTGCTTTCATGCTCAGTGCTCTGATTATTGCTTCCTGGCTTAGTGTTCCCATTATTGACTTCATGTCCAGTGTTCTGATTATTGCTATCAGGCTCAGGGTTCTGAATATTGCTTTCCTCCTCAGTGTTCTGATGGTTGCTTTCATCCACCTCTGAATGGTTTGACCTCTTTCCAGTAGAACGCCGAGGTCTGGAGAGTACCGTTGGCAGCTCCAGTGATATATCATCGGCTTCAATGCCGGCAATCCGTCTAGAAGCCCTGCGGGGGCCATTGTCACCTTTTACATTCTTTCGCTTTTGGCTCTTGGGTTTGGCAGCTTTCATGCCTTCTTTTAGGTTATCTGAAGGAGACTGATCATTGTTCTTCAAATCACCAGTCTCTGCAACAGACAACAATATATTTCATAAGAACACAACAAAAGAACAACAAATCCTCAAGCAATGTAACAGGTTCTTTCCCTTGGAAATGAATCTTTTCCAAGGAAAATTTCATGTATGGAAAATTTCACAGGTGAGGCAGATGCATTTAAAATCAGAAAAAAATTACAGTTTCCATACAGAACTTTCCTATACTGCACAAAACACCACACATACACAGCACAAAAAGTGAATAGTGGTGGCAAAGCACCTGTAATCAGACTCTGCTTGTTCATGGTGTGTTGTTCTGATTGACTGCCGGCAACCATTTTCTCTTCACTTTCAGCAGCCAGCTGAGATATCAAAGCAACAACAAGTTAGCTCATGATACGTACACAGAGGGTTCAAATGACACTAATTTGACTGTGATTTGCAGAAGCAAAAAACAAACAAAGGCAGCATCACACGGGGAGCATGAAGGAAGTGAAAAAGAGATCACAAGTGGATGAGAATTTCCATTTCATGACATTGTAAACAAATATAGAAAAATATTTATGAGCCGAGGTTTAAGATTACAGTGCAGACAGATCAGATAGTGCAAAAACTTAAGACATCATTACAGCATATAGGAAGAATCACATGCACCTGTCTATACCAGAAAATCAGCCATGAACAAAAAGGAAAAATGAAAGCATTCACTGCACTAAACTGGATGTAAAAGACATCCAGCACACTGACTCAAGCATTTTATATTGAAAAGAAAGATAAATTTAGAAAGGATTACCGAGTGTCCACTGCTTTCGTAGCTCTTAACACCTGATTCTTTATTCAACTCGGCAGGTGGTTCTGCTATATTAGCTGCTTTCTCTACAAGCTAAATACTTCAAGACAGTCAAGGGAATATATCCAGGTAATAAAATGCAATGAGATCTATGTGAACTTTTAGGAAAACTAGGTAAAAATCCATTAGAATAAACTCACTGCTGCAGGTTGGCAGGTGGTTTTGGTATACTTCAGAAAACGAAGAACTTCTGGCTTTGATTTGAACTTGTGCTCATTCGAGGGATCCGTATAACACTACAAAGGGTGTGACAATTCTTCTTCAGTTAAACAGAATAAGGAAAAGAGAGAAAATATAGTGGCAATTCATTACAGAGTTACTATCATTAGCACGGAGGCAAAAAGACTGACATAAGATCCATGAGTATTCTGAAGCACAAAAAACCATGAAGTTAAAGCTACAACCATCAAATCTATAAGCACGCCAAAAACACAAAATTCTCGCAGACTTTCGAGATGGGTTATCCAACACTCTCGAGAACCAAGACACTATCGATTTCGCACACTTTGAGATGGGTTATCCAACATTTTGATGGATAAAAGACACAAAATTTATTTCAAACAGAATGTCAGTAAGCAAGCAAGTTCGAACATTCACAGTTTCACAGATTTAAAGTTTTGAGGGACACCAAAAAACACACGAACAAATCGTTTGATCCTCCTCCCTTGCAATACATAACAGAAGAGATTAGCTAAATCACAAATGTTAGTCCTATAAATACAAAAAACATAACCCCCAAACAGCAAATCTTTATCAAATCACAACATGAAACATATCTTCCAGTCCATATAAGAAGGCAAAAGCAAAACCCTAACTTAGTTTTCAGCAGCACATCCTCTAAATGTTACAACAAAAATCTCAAAAACACAAATCATTTCTAGGGCTAAAAACAATCAATACCTTGTCTACCTTCCCAGTACCTCGCCTTCTCACTTCCACTTTCCAGCCCTCGGGAAGCCAGTCAGTAGTCGCCTGCTGGCCCTGCTCCTTCCCCATTCAACGATTCCTCGAACTCTCCGCCTGCAAAATAATTCAAAATGAAAAACCCATCAAAACCCCCCCAATTCAATAACAAACAAACTCACACAAATTATAACTAACCTCTGGCCCGGGCGTGAAAAGAAACCGCGAAATCCGAGCTGAGAATCATGTAACCAAGCGCAGTATTTTGGGGAAAATGTGGTCTTTCTTTCCTTTATTTCTTCAGACGCGGGAGGTGCGGAAGCTGGTAAAGTAGGTCGAAGAAGGCGGCGATGCGGTGGCGATGGGCGTCGGGAAGAAGGGGGGAAGTAAAGGGAACAAGACAAAACGTCAAAAGAAGCAGGCGCTTTGCCCAAATGCTTAAATTTGTATATAAAAATGAAGTAAATTAGAGGCTTATTCAGCTGCTTCGTCTTCTCCGGACAGATGCGCTTCCTGGGATTTACTGTATTTAATTTTACGTTATTTTGAACGGATTGGGGACTGGATTTAAGCGCCCATTTTCTGCTCACAGTTTGAATGGAAAGTGCAATTAATTTCTAGAATTGATGGGAAGGATTATGCTCTGACAGCTGTCACATTTTATGAATCTAGCTAGGATTGACCGACTTTCTATTTATTTTTCTTAACAGCCCTCAACTTCCATTTTACTTAATTTTCACACCATTTGAAAATTGCACCGAGGACGATGTTGCAATTCATGCAACAATACAATCATCACGGGCCGTGATACTGTGATTGCCATAGGTGAGATAATGATATTGCAATTTTTCAGCGATTGGACAATGAAGTTGCAATAGTAATATTGTCGAACATGAGATTTGGGTCAACTGTTTCGAATCTTGTACTCCATTAACAACTTAACATTGAGAATGATTTTCTCCCCATTCATATTTCCATTCTTTTTACCTCCACCAAACGTTAATGAAAAGCAATGATCTTCTACATCTACTTTTCGTAAATTACTTTGATAATGATTCACATCTTAAGTCTTTATTGAAAATATACCAAAGTTATATGTCGGCATTTATGAATTTAATAGTTAAGATTATCAAATTTATACATTCGAAGATTGAAATCGTGATAAAATTTAGTTTGATGATTTTTTTAAGGTAAATATTTATTGCTTTCAGAATTTACTGGAAATCGTCCAGTTGCGATTGAACATGGACATGTAAAACTCCCTCTAATAGGGCTAAATAACATAATAAAGTCCAATGTGACCAACATGGTCTCGTAAAAGTACTAATTCCTAACTCCGATGATTTCACCATTGGTATTGTCTCATCTGGACAAATTTTCCTTACAGCGAAGGGCTTCCAGTGGTGTTCCTCATCTTCTTGCTCCCATAAGATGCCTTCGGGGGGTCCTCGAGCATCAATTCCTACCTCAACGAGTTGTAACTCATCGCCGGTTATTTGCAAATAAATAAAAAACTGAAATAATAGTCCAAAACCAAAACAAAATAACAAACTAAGGCACATAGTAGTGTGCCTGTTCTGAACCATCTAGTCATCTTTCCATGGAATTAGGCTCTCCAGATGGTTCCATCTGCCTCGACTCGTGAATCATGGCGGGACTGGGCCTCATCGCCAGTCTCCGCCTGAGTTTCAGCTTTCTCCTCTCCATGTTCGATGTCTTCATCGTTCCACGAGACGCCAACCACCAGGTACAACCACCAGACGCCCCAGTACTTGCCGATCACGTCGGCGAGTGAAACCACAAGCAGGAACACGCCGACGGCAATCGTCGCCTTCTGGAAGAAGCCCTCGCACTCGATGCTGCCGTGCCTCTCCAGCCAGCCGCCGAGAATCTCCACCGAGAGGATTAAGCTCATGGTGTTCAGCAGCCCCACCAAACTGTTACTAACCTTTATAGATCTCAGATCTCCTAAAAGGCACAGTCGATACATGTTCTTGCTCGCTCGATCTCCGGTTCTTCCCCGTCCGAATGGGAATTCGCTGCTGCTCAGTATTCCAGCAGGTTTGAGCAGCCCGGCGACCTCTAAGCCTTCAAAAACCTCATCGGAAAGCTCTCGTACCTTCCCCGGCGGACTCGCGTTGGAACGACGTAAGGGACTCGTAATCACGATTTTGGTGTCATTCTCCATCGTGATTTCAGGTCTGCAGTGTTGCTGATAATAATCAACGGAAGATTGGCTCCAAATTATGGTGGGAATTGACCGTTTTCCGGAATCCTTATTGGACAAGATAAATTTCTCCCCAAAACCCTAGAAGGGTTATGAGAAGGGTTAATATGAGAGTCGGCGGCAATTTAGTTTGATGAGTTGAATTGTACCATGAATGAAAGTGATGTAATTTTTCCCTAATTAAATATATTGTTTGGAAAAAATAACAATTACTAATACAAAATATTTGTACCTCCTCCTACCCTAATACTATTCTTTTCAACGTTCCAATTCTAAATATTTACAAAATGGAATAAAAGCACTATTCATACGTACTAGATCTTGTCAGCATTAATTGGAGCACATCATTCATACATATTAATAAATTACCCTAGTCTCATTTTCAGCTTTCTCACCCAAACAGAAGAGACAATAGACGATATATTGCAGCAGGTCTTAAATTAGGGGAAAAAAACTTGACAAAAAAATATAAGATGGGGAAATTAAACAAAATGTTTTAATTTTCTGCATGTTTCAGGACAAGTTTCAACTCCTAATCTTGGCTTTATACCGACATTTCTTTTCTATAAACAGTAATTAACTTGTTTGTTTCGCTACCTATATAGCGTGTTCATAATGGTTTCTGCACAATATTATGGAAAAATCAATATTAATTAAGCATCAAATATTTAAGATATTCCCAGAAAACATGTTCAAATTTTAAGAAAATTAGGCAGAAGCAGAAATTCATCCATGAGAGTATATAAAATAATAATATATAACTCTGTTAACCATTTAATCTCTGAGTATATAGTATATATCTGAGTAATTACTGTCTATATATAAAGTATAAAACCCATAGGTTTCTCTTGACTCACTAATGATCAGTCTGCACCGATCAGTGGTGCAGGGGATTCGGGCCGGTGGGGACTTCCCGCCGGGATACCACGTGGATCTTCTTCAGAGACTCGGGGACTTCGCCGAAATGCCTGGAAAACGAGGTGAAGAAGTTGCTTCTGACCCTTTCCTGCGGCACTTCTGTTGCTGACGTTGTTGCTGCTTCCTCTTTGGACATAGGATCTTTCCGGCACCGGCAGCCGGAAAACATCAGCATCGCCATGAAAGCGAAGAGGATGAAGCGGGTTTGATCACGGGCTTGAACCATTTTGATGCTGTTGCAGATAGCTTGTTTTGTTTGGAGAAGTTAATGTTTTGATGGATGCTTTGTGGAATGATTCGGTGATTGTATATTTATAGGAAGAGCTTAGTTTCATGCGTGTTAAGTTGACAAATGTTAGTAAATGTGTATTTTAACAAAGGCTAGAAGGAATATTTCAGGTAGGAAAGTCAAGTGATGAGACATGAAAATTGGCTGTATTGATTTGAGTGAGGTTGACCTCTAAAATTAATGTCTAATTTGATTACACGTTGTTATAAAGATGGAGAGTTTATACGTAGATTTATATTGGTTGACTTGCTTAGGTCAACTCGAGATCTTACAAGTTTGTTATCTTCACATTCAATTAATGGCTCCAAAACCAGTTAGAGAGTGTGGCATTGGCATATTGGCATATTGGCATGCACTTTCTTTCTTGTTAATTCTTTAATTATTTCATATATGGGTCAAACTCACAAAGTTTATGTGGAGCATTCAAGAAATCATAATTACTACCACCTTCTAAAGGCAACACATATATACCTTAGAATTATATGTGTTGTATAAAGCGTATAAGTTGGAGCACGAAGATCTAAATTGTCCAACATATATATCAAGTAAATGTTGAAATTGATTATTAGAAAGAGTTTTAGTGAACAAATCAGGAGGCTAAGCTGAAGTACGAATATGATGTGTTACACTTTATTAGACTGAACCAAATAACGAACAAATTAAGTGGAAGTCAACTAGCTATTTGAATATGAGAGGCTCACATTGAGCAGGATGATGAACTCTCGAAGAACGAAGAAGGGCGAGTAACAGGACAAGTCACCCAATATGAATTACAATAAATCGTTAGACTGCGAGTAAAAAGAAAGAGGCATTAACTAAGACAACTCTTCATAAGAGCATCTCCAATGCTTTGCTAGTCACCCACAAATTAAGGAGACACTTGGCACACTCTCAATACATCTTCAGTGTGACATGGCTGTAAAAGAATTGATGGCCAAAATTTTCTGAAGTCTTTCTCCAATGCAGCCCTCTAATTTAGAACTTCAGTATGACGTGTATTAATTTAAACTGAAAACCTATTTGTAAATTGAATATACATTACAAATTCAAAATGTCCAAAGATTTAAAACGCCACAACTTCCTACAGAGCTTCTTCTTCTTCTTCCTCTTCCTAAATCTTCTTCCTCTTCCTCGTACTTATCGACTGCCGCTAGCTTGTCCCTGGAGAAATATCTTGTTGTTGGTTGCTTTCGTTTTGGGAGCTGTAATCATGGTTCTCATTCTGCTGGTTTTCTGGTGATATGGACTCACAACAGCAATAAGGACGATGATGGAGACTTCAGGCTGGGGAAATCAAACACCTCCATGGATCCTCACCTCTACATTCTCAAAAGCAGCAGCCGGTCCAAGGAGACATGAGCGCACCTCAGTAATGTTTGAGCAGCAGCTGCTACTTAGGCTGAACGTGGTCGATGTTCTGAACAAATGGAACAATAATAAACTAAAAGTACTGACAACTTCACCATATAGGAGTATCAGCATACCAGGGGAACACCATAGAACAAAGAGGGATGAAGATTCGGCTTATTGTTCAACAAATCAAGAAGCTTAAAACTGATGGAATGAAAATATTACGTGATTTATCAGTCCCCTGGCAGCGAAGCAAACACCAGAGATGCAAAAGTTATAATAATTCCAATCTGCCATTTTGGAGAATGCAATATTAACCGATGAATTTTATGCATACGTCATCCTACTCTCTCTCTCTTTTCATGAAAAAACCCGTAAGAAATAGCATTGTAGCTAAGGCTCTCACCAGATAACCATATTTCATATTAGAAATGGCCAGAGAGGTCTTTAAATTTGATTCTGGTGATTCGAACTGGACAACTTCATGTAGTGCTAACAGCTACGTACACTAGAAAACACAGAAAAGAAGGGTATTCATAAAAATTAACAAACCTCTTAGAAGAATGTATTCTTCGCAGGAAGAAGTTGATTAGCACACAATACAATTGAACTGGGAATTAAAACAATGCAACTGACTAGATGATTAGCACACAATGCAATTAAAACAATGCAACTGACCAGATGATTAGCACACAATGCAATTAAAACAATGCAATCAACCTCAAGCCAAAATCATCATCAGTTGTGTTCAGAATGCATAGTTTTACATCAGTAATTAGCACACAATGCAATTTAGAAAAGATCTTAAGGTTGATTCCAGTTTTTTTTTGCAACATCATCTAGCCATTTTATTTATAACATTGTTCTAAATTTGTGAGCTCAGAACTGTAGCTCAGATGGTTTTAAATCATTCGAAACAGAGCCAATTTCAGGTTAGCACAAAAACAACAGACGGACAAATAGTCAATTGGCATTTCATCGAACAAATAGTCTATTGGCATTTCATCGAACAAGTATCAGGCACGAACTTTAAACGCCAAAAAGGATCGCATAACATGTTAACAAAATACCGATAAACAATTTCTTCAGCAGAGAGCTACATAATTCGATGCCAAATCTACTCAAATTACTTTCAATACATTAAATTTCGACATTGCGAGATTCAAATCTTGATCGTCATTCTAACAGTTTAATAATTTATCAATCAGAGTCATTTCCAACAAGAGCACTGACGTTACACTACAATCGAAGTAAAAGTAAAAAGGAGCAGACAGTGTGAGAGAGGAGTCTAACCATTCCGATCAAACCTATTTGCTCGGGCTCATGAAATTATCCGATCTCATCGAAATCTCCGATATTAGCTCCAAGCGAGTCTCGCTGGCGCAAAAACACGATCTGCTGCTCTCATACTTGGCTTGGCGGGCAATTAGTTCTGCGCAGAAGTTTTAGCCCAGCCTTGGCGCGCCCAATTTATGCTGAGCTGGCGAAGAGCGGGTGTCAATTTGATCCTCGGAAAACAGAGGTTCGATTTGAAGGCCGCGGTTATAATTTCGTCCACGTCAGATTGACTATCAGATCTGATCTGACTTTTGGGTTGGAGGCTATATTTTTTGTAGACAGTCAATTAATCCTACGTGGCAATAGACATTTAGCAAAGGGAGGACTACATTGGAGATGCTCTAAGACATATAACACTGCAAACAAATTAGAATCATCACAATGAGCCTTCATAAACTAAAAACAACAGTATGTATAACATAACTTAGCTCGGACCGCATAATGGTAAAGTAAATAAGCCGACCACAAGGCGATAATACCATTGAGGATTGGAATATTATATAGAGGCTCTTTCACAAATATCATGCCTTTTATTGATATAAAAATAATACAATATATAGACATTTACAAAACGCTTAAGCTTAACCATATATAAATCAAAATAATGATCACAACTCACAAGATAATCTAAAATATCAATAATATATATCAATGTATAATTATTATCATGTGATATGTTACTAAATAACATATATTTAATTTCAACTTATTTTTGTGTACAATATCAAGAAATTTTATTTGAAAAAATCAAAATGTGTAGTATCGGAATTCATATGAAGGGGTTCGATCGAGGTTCAATTAAAGGATCCGAATCCGACATAAGCTCGTTTTCAGAATATGATCCAGGATCGGAATTCAAGATTAATCTAATGTACGAATATAATCGTTTTTTGAAATGGGATCGAGGATTAGTATAGTATTCATTCATGATAAGTAAAATGAAGGTGATGTCGTGCTGCAGGCGTCTCTCGATCCTCCATTAGTTTTCTTGCTAGTTTAGTTTAGTTGGAAAATCAAATAAATTATTTTAAAAAAAAATCATTAAGTCGCCATTTAGTTATTCCGTCAACTGTTTCGTTCAGCCCCAGTCCTTTGCATTTCATAATGTGCAATTTAGTGTGAATATAATTAGTTCTGTATTAATCGCCAAATGCATGCATGTAAATAAACCCAGGTTAATTAACCAACGCCGTCCAATCCTATTTTCCAACTAATTAATCACAAATACAAACCGTAATGATGGATGTAATTATTAAAATATATAATGTCAACGAAAATAATATGACCTAGTTTATAAGGGACAATCTAGTACCGCTTAAAGCCTAGCTCCCCGAGCTTTAATATAATCAGCTTACTAATTTATATGCTGACCAATCCTTATAATACAACTCTATAGTCTAAATTGTTTGACTTTGTTATTTTGTTCTCCATTTCTATGTAAAAAATATATGGTGGATCAAGTACAGTTATTTTTTTCATTATTTTGTCCATGAACATCCTTCAAAAAAATTAGGTGTCTATAAAAATAAATGAAAAGCCATAATATAATAAATAAACAAAAGAAGTCCCATGTACAAACGTAGCTAACATGGAGAATTTGTGTATTTTTCCATCTCTCCGACAAGAGAAGAAGAGAAATTTGATTACGTTAATTAGGAGCTTAACAAAAATTAAAACTCTTCTAACGATTTTTTTTTTTAAATGAAGGTTAGTTACGTTTCAACATGGCAAAGTCTCAATGATCTCAATTGATGCTTAATATGTAACAAATCAATTTTAAAAGTAAAAATTTACTGAATTTAAGATAGAAATCCACATACTACTTGTTAATACTTGAAATCCACATAAAAATCTTGTATTTTCCTCAAATATGAAAACATTGGCAAATATCAGACGTAGAATTTAGACAAATTTAAAGTTATGCACGGATGGGTCTTTCTAATTAAATCAATAACGCCTGCTTCACAAAAGCATTTTTGATCTTGTTGATAATGCACATATATAACAATCAACAACGTCAAGTTACGTCATTAAACCCTTAACAGCACAAAAATGTTACGCGTGCGCACATTATTCGATTGTACCATATGACAAGTTACATTCTTTTATACAGTGTAAAAAATAATGATGGTTGATTAAACACAATTCCAAAAGGCCTGTTTTCCTAGTTTTTTCCGATTTAGATGAGTTCAGATGTTTGTTTTCAGTTTAAATGATTTTAGACAAAAACAATTTTAGTTCATATGGGTTCAGTTCAATAAATTTATTTATTTTACAGATTAGTTCAATTTAATAAAGTTGTATGTTTTCCAACTCAGTTCTAGATGATATTTATCTTAAAAATTTAAGCTAATCTTACATGTAAAAAAATCCTCCAATTTCACTTCTACTCGATTTTAAAATAATATCCTCGATTATTTATGTGTTGATTAATTTTATCTTGAAAATTCTATCAAATATTTGGGTGGTGGACGTATTTCTTCTCAAAATTAACAAAATTCTCTCGTCTTCTATCATGAACTTATGACATGTGTTAAATTTGAGACTTGACTGAACTCAACTAAATGAACATGACTGGTCCAATTGATATGAGTTGAATAAACTTAATGAGATTGAGATAAATTGAGCTCAACTAAAATATTTTTAAAAAATGAGATAAAGCACAAATTAGCTAAACTAAAGTGAGTTGACTTGAAATGAGCCAATTAGTGACGAAAAGAGATGAAAAAAAAATATTTCAAATAAACTAAACATGTAAATATGAATTAATATAAAAGATATTTTAATAAATTTAATAAAAAGTGGGATTTGTGAATAGTGCCACCTTCTTAAAAATGTATGTATTAAACAAATTTATGTTACTTTTCTTTCTGTATTTTTCAAAACTGTAACATAATGTATTAGAGCAAGTCAAAGGAATCTTTGTTAAGTGTACATGTACCCTTGAATATTTTTGTTAAATACTTATATATCCTGAATTTTCGACAAAAATACTCTAGTTACACCTGAATTGACATTTACTAGTCCGTCCTAGCTGGAGTTGCAGAGAGAGAAACTATCACAACCATCAAGGAAGGTAAGATGAGTGGATGAGAATTGATTTGAGAAGTAGATGGAAGAAATGAGTTGTGGAGATTGAAAGAAATAGATCATAAAGGAATAATAATTAGGAAAGTGTGCAGTTTCGGTTGGGACGGGGGAGTACTTTGTAAATAGTACATCTAAAAATTATAATCGGCATCTGGAAGTTTATTTGACAATGAACAAAGAATAAAAGATCATGTGAGCATTGACTAATTTTCAAAAATTTAGGGGTGCATGAGCACGTAACATTTGACATTTTTTTGTATAAAATAAAATGAAACAATCGGATTAAACCGGATCAAATCCAGAAAACAAAAACCAAAAAAAGGAAAAAAAACCTTTGAAATTATTAAGAATAAATAATTTAACCCAACAAAAACTCAGGAGGACTTAAATTAGCCCAAAAATAATTTGGAACATATGAAGGAGTTTAGGCTGACAGAACCCTACGCCGAGGGCTTTTAATCTGTTTTAGTATGAGGTCCAGGTTTCTGCAATCTCCATGTTTACACTAATGTCTACTATAATGTTCATTAAATTCTATAATTTTGACATCAATCTACTCACTTCAGTTCAGTAAAACTACATGGTTTGATCAAATTCAACTGAATATTTAGTCTTAATGATTCTTGAGATTCATTATGTTCAATTCAGCTTGGAAGAAAAGGCTCTTCCTTGGCTTCTTTATAAATCTATATAATTCCTAGTCTACTATACTCCCAGGAAAACAGCTTTTTACCAGCTAGTTTGAGCCACCTAATTTGACTCTGGATGAAAGATGAATGAGAAATATTTTCACTCTTGCCCATCCCTATTAATTCAGAGAGCATAAAACTAACAGATAGCTGATTTATTATAATTTCTAAGCGGAAGTACATAATTTGGGGACATATTACCTGTTTTATCACTTAAATTAATACAACAAAAGCAAACTACTCCGTCATGTTTTCACTATATATATAGTTTAAACATAACTGAGCAACGTTTAATGACACCACAAAGCCCCAAATATTAATCTCTGTTTAGCACCCTGCAATGGCTCTTCCAGAACATCAGCTCCTCTCTAGTCAGTCTTGGCTTCTTCTGATGGAGCATCCTCGCCAGCATCCGCAACCTCATGCTGAACAGTTTCTTCTGCAGCCTTAGCTTCCTCACTGGTACTTCCGGCAGCAGCTTCACCACCTTCGGTCACTGGAACACTTGTCCTGAGGGAACCCACCTTGACATACTTGCTCATGAACTTGTACTCCCAATCTTGAAGTGCCTCGAGCTCAAACACCCCGAGGCCAGAGATATCACCTGTAAGATCTTTCTCTTCGAAAGACATCTTTGCAAGAGCCCTGCTGGCATCCCTCCCGGAGAACAGGTGGTAAGGACCTCCAGGTCCATAGAACATCCTGCCATGAAGAAATGAAAACTCTTGAAATCTCCAGCACAAATCAGTATCTAATTCAGCATCTAGTATCATAAAAGTTCTTTTAATAAGAGAAGCAATCAACATGAGTTACTGAGTTAACATAAAAAAGACAACCAACCAAGCAAAATGACCTGCTTGGTTAGAATCCAGGAAATGACCTGCTGCCATGCCAACCAAGCAAAATGATGTAAAATTGACAGATTAACAAGAAAATATGATGAGTAACATAGGTTTTTGTACATGTATAAGTCCTGATTTGAAGACTTCAAACATGAACACTGCAGTGTCAGCAGTTGCATTTTAAGAAGGAGAAGAAACAATTCCAGGACCTACACATTGCTTACATAACAATGGAAGCTCAAGGACCAACAAGAATTCAAAGTTATTGATAGTTTACGAAACAATCCAATTCGAATGGATGACCTCAAGCACACATAATCCCTTCAAGCAAAGCAGTAATTGAAGAGATAACATCCAACTTAAGAACATCAGGACACCAGTAAACAAACATCCAAAAGGAAAGGGAAAATCTTAAAAAAAGAGTCCACTTTCCCACTGAGAGTAATATTCTTTCCACTTTCAATCTCCATTTTTCTCTTCACAAACTATATTATACTACTCGAAAAAGGCGAGTGTTTCAGTAGTATCAACAGCAATCAGACATGAGAAAGCAAAGCTAGAAAAAAAGGGTTTATAAAAAATCATCACTTTACAGCTTTCCACTGAATTAAATCAGAAAACATTCAACAAAAAAGAGAGATTCAAAGATTCAAACTTTACTCAATCTGCAGCAAGAGGTGAAATTAAAAACGATCAAAACTAGAAACGAAACCAGAAATTTTTATTAAGTCAGACTCCCACAGCCCATCTCAAGAACAGTCAAAATCCCCACGATCCAAACAACCCAAATAAAAAGGAACCGATTCTCACCTGCTCTGGGAAACATCGTAGATCTGACCCTTGATGGACATGAGGAGGGGCTTCTTGGGATCGGTCCCGTCGTACTGCTTGAGCTCCTCCTCGGTAATCTCGCCGAGCTGGACCGGCGGCGGAAGGGGCTCCACCTGCTCGTCAAGGCTCCTGGGGCGAGGAGCTGGCGCCGACGACTCGAACATGCCGGCGACCATGTAGTAGAGGGCGAGGCCCAGAGCTATGACGGTGAAGAAAGTCGCCGGAGAAAGACCCGTGTAGGCTACAATTGATTCTTTCAGAGTCTCCCATACTTGCAGGGCCATGGCTATCGGGGAGTGTGTGTGACTGTGTGAGAGAGATTTTTAGTGAGAGAGAATTGGTGCGTAGTCGAGTCTACTCCCTTGTTTGAAGACGATGGACTCTTCTGTTGGGCGTTTATATTTGTAGGAGTACTATACCAGATATTATTTTATCCTTTATATTCTCTTAATTTTAATTTCTCGCTTGAATCTGTGAAAGTCAAAAATACGTAGAGCATTACTTTGATTTTATTCCTTTAGTAGTACTAAATTTGTAATAAATATGTAAATTTGAACACTAATACCCTTATTTTTGTCTTTTTGAAAAAAACACCCTTATTTTCGTGAGGTTAAGTTATATTTAGTTAAGTTTTGTTTCACTAAATTTAATTTTTTAGCTTCAGTTCAATTAAACTAAGTTTAGTTCATTTTATTAGAATTCAAAATTTTCATTAGTTCAATTTAGTTCAAATTTTTTGTATTCATTTTTATCATGTTTAATTCAGTTCAATTAAATTAATTTTATTCAAATTTGGCTAATTAAGCTCAATTGAGTTTTAGCTCCATTAAATTTAAAATTCAGTTCCATTAAACTAAAGAGTAATTCTCTTGTGAGGCAGCCTCACCCATGAGGCAAGACCAAATTAGGAAAATTTCATTGTTACCACCTCATCATAACTCACTATCACCTCATCAAATATCGATGCTACCTCATCAAACTTCGGTGCCAATTCATCAAACATGTCACCTCATCAAAATTTCGGTGTCACTTCATCACATTTCACCAAAAAGAGGGTTTACTTGGTCCTGCCTCTTGGGTGAGGCTGCCTCACCCAAGAATTGGTGTAAACTAAATGTTATTAAAATTTTCCCAATCTTAATGTAGATGAACTAAAATAAACTAAATTAAATTGAACTAATTTCAACCATCTTAATAAATTCAATAAAAAATTTAATATCAAAAGATGAACTGAATTTAATTGAACTAGAACTAATAATTGGGATAAAATTAATTAAAATATAACTAAAAATTTGGTATGAAACTGAATTGATTAAATTTTAATCAAGTAGGAGTAAACTTACAGAAACAAAACTAAAAACTTACAGAAACAAAACTAAAAACTTAATTGAATGTAAATAAATTTAAATTAAAACAATAAAATATTGGTATTAATCTTTAATTAAATAGTTATATTAAGAAAAAATTAACTACCGCATGTTTTAAGAATTATTACAAAGTTACATTCCACTTTCAAAATTAAGATGTTCCACCGCCCTTAATATATAAAAGGCTACTGTTATTGCCAGAGTATAATTAGCTGGCAGAGCAATATTTTAAGTTAATTCCAAAATTACCCTTTTTATTATCTTGATAAAATATTATCTTGCCAAATTAAAGGCTAATTATTGCCAAAACAGCAGCCTTAACAAAATATTCCTTCCAAGAGCATTAATAAGTTAGAGCAATATTTCCTACCACCTCTCTTGATTTCCAACAAAGCAACGGTGACGCTACTGCTATCTTCTCCGACAGATGTTCAACCTCGATGCACTCGCAAAGCGGTCAATGTCCACTTTCAACATCCCCTTCTTCGCCGTCTCTGTTCCGATGGACCCGCCCTAGGTCAGCGCCTCATTCCGGCGACCATACCGGAATGCGATGAGTCTGATTCCTCCACCATCGACTCCGCCCAGTGGATGAATTTCTGGAAAAGGGAAGAGCCCGGAATTCGGCTCCGGACCTCCGGTGAAGGTTTACCCACTCTCAGTAAAAATTAGTTCACGTGAAAAGGCATGATTTATCTATTCGGATCTCACAGACCTGCTGCGTTTTTCCTCCGGCGAAGTCAAGGTTCCGCCTTGAGTTCCCCGCCGCCTCGATGTCTGTCTGGTCTGTAGGCACTGCTTAAACTCCGTTCCAGTAGATTAGCAACGATTAAGTTTAAAGGAGTATATGATGGATTCATTAGAACTGGAAAGATGATTAAGTGAGAAAATATTGAACGCGAGAAAGATAATACTCTGGTCGTTGTGATTATGTGGAAAGATGATTGTGAGAAAGATAAAGAAGGGTAATTTTGGAATTAACTTAAAATATTGTTCTGGCAGCTAATTATTGCTCTGGCAATAACAACAGCCTAAATAAAAACATAATTAATAAATGGTTTTTAAAAAGTCAAAATGCTAAAATTGGTCAAACTAATTTTCAAAATAAATACTTATAACTTATAACTTATAACTACAGTTTCCTAATGTATTCAATGTAATACTTTGTCAAATACATATGGCAGATTTTCTTTAAAATATTGAGTTTGGTAAAGAAATAGCAGTACGGTGTACATTTGTTGAAGTTGCCACAATGGACTGGTTCTTTCCAGCAACGATAGGCACCTACCTTTTGTAACGAAATTTAATTCTATAAAGAAATGCATTTTTATAACATTTACTTGGGGAAATTATTTCACATGTTGAATATTTTTGCCAAAAACCAAATATGTCTCCGAAAGTTATCGGCAAGAGCCAATGTAGTGAACTGTGAACATACGATATACATCAAATTGTCAAAATAACAGTTTCCTGGATATGATAGTGTTGTCTTTTCAAAAAAATATAAAAAAATATTGAGCATTGTAACTAAATTGATTGATGTATGCTCGAGTCTCTTCTCCCTAGGGCTTAAGAGAGAACCAGCCTTGCATAGCAAGACCAGATTCAAGCTGTTTTCTTTACAATTTGTTGACGATTACAGCCAAAAACCTACAATCTCAACCGTAGAAGCAGCACGATGGTCAATATTGTAGCATTGATATGCGGTTTGTCCTTCTGGGAGACGAGAAAAGCTCGGTCACGGTAAAAAAACCTAGCGCCAAGGGCACACGTCCGATGCTTGCATGGAAGATCATGTCACACCACCACTTCCCCCAGGAGCGGATCACCGGTGTTTTCAAGAAGAAGATAGGGAAAGCAAAGGGCCGAGAGGGCGGAGTTGCCAAGGGCCGGGGTTATGGCAGAGGTCGCGGGCGAGGCAGAAAAGCTCTGATTGGGCCAATTGAAAGGATGCAGCCAGCCGATGCAAAAAGGAAGCTAGGCCTAGAGGATATTTCAAGCGACGAGGGGGAAGTTACTTCTGGGAACAAGAAGGCAAAAGCTAGCGAGACGGAGTTCGCTTCTGTTAACGACAAGTTCACCAATATTCAGGCGGAGACTGCGGGGAGGCCCAGTCCCGCCAAGAGCCATGAGTGAAAATCAGTGGGAACTGTCGGGGTGGTCTCAAGGCCGGGCCGAAGGATCTCTAGGCAGTTCAGGAGCTGCGCACCATCGTGCGCCTGAGTTTTCTTTTATTTATTGTTCTTTATTCAATTCATTTTTTCCCTTTAGTTCAAACAACAAAAGAGCTGTTTTATCTCGTTGAAGAATGAGTAAATTCCCGAGGGTCTTCCGGAGGCATAGGCATGACTATGGTATGGGAGAAGGATGTTGGAGACCCCCTATGGAGGACCTTTGTTGTAAAGGAACGTTGTCCGACAATCGCGACAACGGCATGGGAGAGAATCACATCACAGTTAGAGAATAATACTTTTATGGGACCCTTTTGGGTACCGCGTTCTTTAGAATTAATAGTTCATTCTCTAGCAATATTTGCAAAGTCGAGCACCTTGCTATTTAAGGCATGTGAGGCTCTTCTTAGCCTTGTTCTACCGCTTCTGGACGATTTCCAGTAATCAGTAATGAAATAAAAAGTTTACTTTTCAAAAAAAAGTAAATTGGCCGATGTATTTGTGATTCTATTTACATCCTACTTTTCTATTTGCACTCGTATGTTAGATTTGAATCTTGAAATTCTGATTGGACAGATAAAATTGCTTTTGTTGTGATTTCAAAATGGTTTACACCCCATTTTTAGTCAAGGGGTGTAAAATAGCAACACCCACATGAAAATTGAACCGATAACATTAGCTTTTTTATGAAATATTCATATAATATTGATTTTAGTAAAGCATCAAAGTATTATACTATTAATTAGATTATTTGTTAACTGTAACTCTGAAAAGTCTATTCGGTACCAAGTTATTTATATATAGTTTATACATGATTTAAAAAGACGAAAATAATCACGAATCACATGTTACATACGTGAAATTAAAAATATCGCCATACATTTTCACTGTAGAATATACAGTTTATGTCTGTCCAAAACTTCCATGGAGTTGGCCAAAACAATGCTCGATCCGACTCATTTATAACTCAAATTTAACTAATATTGTTTATTAAACTCACCAGATTTAAATCATTAATTTTTTTTTTGTTATAACTAAAATTAAATTTTATAATTGACTACAATTAATCTTATTGTTTTCAGTCGAATTTAAGATTATATTAAGATTTTATTCTCTCACTTAAACTCGAGACATTTTGAATGAGTGGAACTTGAGTTGGTTGTACATTTAAATTTGTTAGGAATTAGGAAGATTTTAGGTGGCAAAAATTGTATTTACCCAATTCCAAATTTAGGAGGACAAAAAAGAGGGGGTGTCCAAACCAAATGTTGGCCTTGGTGTCACATCGAATGGGCTACCCAACTCTATGATTGCATTCATGCACTGTATTTAGAGCCATCACCATCTGGTCCGTGGTGGGTGATTCGTTTAGCAAGAAATTTTAAAGAATACTATTTGCTTATTGATAAATAAATACTCCTATGAAAATTGCACGTGTAGCACGACAGTACATATATTCATCAACTTAATTTTTTTTTATGTTTTATCAGTAGATTTCTGTTATGAATTCGAAAATCCTCTGGTTCTATGCTGATGTTTTAATGATAATGAATTTTTCCCTTCTTTCGGCAACTCTATTACGAGTGCTAGGTGTTTGAAGAAATGCCTCTTACAACAATTTCTTGTATTTTGTAGAGATTTCTTTTTACCTTTTTAAATTTGATTTTTCCCTCTCTCTTTTTTTTACTCACTGGACTCAGTTAGTTAAATCACCATGATCACGCAAGCTCCACATTGAATAGGTACGTACTTTCACTGTTTGCAAACTTGTTTGATCATAATCTCAGTTGCAATTATCTTCTACTTAATCAGAAGTTTTCCAGCCTCAATCTTTAGAGCTTTGTGCAAGTCCTTACTCAGAAGCTATCTATGATTGTGACTTATTTTTTAAAAATTTGACAAATGATCGTGACTTGTTTTCTTAATGGTTTATACTTTTGTTGCTGCTGCACCTGTACTAAATTTCCTGGCTCATTCCAATGGATGTATACTCTGTAAGTTGCAATTAAGTGTGTTAGTATTCAGTTATTTGTAAGGTGTTTCTGCTCAAAACAATGATTTTATTTCGTGAGTAATTATTGGGTTTTTAGTTCAGTTTTCGGGGTTCGGTTTTCATTTCATGCCTCAAAATTGATCCTGCAGTGTATTCTTAACATTCTGAACATAGGAGCACAAAATTCATTTTCCCTTGTGCTCTAAGGCTCTAACATATCTGCGTACCTTTTATTGTTGCACAGAATCTTTGCAGCCTAATTTCCACATATTAAATTTTGTTAGAGATTATGTGAGGATATAGTCATATAGCTGCACAAAATTTTGTTTGAAAACCATTCAATAAATTCCTTTTTCATGTTGCTTTTTGGATTGGAAGGTTATCCGGGAAGTCAAGTGAGAAATGCTGCTCCAAAAGGAAATTCTGTATGTATACTAATAACTTTCTGCACTACAAGTTCTTTGGTTGTATATGCATGTAAATGGAAGCTTGACATTCATTTCACTTTTATTTTGTTACAAGACGCTCACAGGGACAAGATTTTGAGGCTAATGTCTGGAAGATGGTTGGACTCGGATTTGAAAGGGAAACAAAGGAGTCGGGATCGCGTTGGATGGAGGTGGCATCTGTTGCTGCTGCACTTTTTGGTAGGCAGAAATGAAAAACACATAAAATAGACGAGTATGTAAAAAACTTGGGGAGTATGATATTGCAAAAAAAATGTCACTTCATATGAAGGGGCACTAAACTCTATGAAAGCCTAGGTAAAAAGGTTAGACAGTGAGAAAATATGAAGAATTTGCAAGGTGAAACTGGAAAGTTTAATGCAGTGTTTGGCTTGACATTTATGTTATCATTCCTCAATTAGTATAGGAGTTTTTTTTTTTTTTTTTTTTTTTTGCAGGTTTAGTAAATTTTTGATGCAGGAAGCAGGTAATTCATCAAATACAAAGGCGCAAACTGCAAACCACAAATGGTAGGCCGATTGGTGGTGTTCATGTTGATGATAATGCAACTGGTGATGATGATGCAATAAGGGGACTTGGATTGCAGTGCTCGGTTGACATACTTCAGCGATGCTCAGGTGTTAATGAACAACTGACTTGAGTATCCACAATCTTATTACATGACTCAGTCTTGATGGTTTTGTGGAATGTAGAGCTTGTCTTTGCTTATATCACCGCTCCAGTCCTTGTGGCTTTGTAGTTTTGTAATTTTCCCAGCTAAATTAGAGTTAGCTACATTATTGACATGATATATGTTTAAAGATTTGGATAAATACACCTCTACATCAGCACTGAATGAAAATTTTAGGGTCTCATCAGAATATTTGTTCTCAGTTACTGTCTAAGCACCTATTACTGGTGAAAACTGCCATAATTATCTGTTTTCAGAGCTGTCTTATATATTGGATGAGAGTGGTTTAGTTGCAAGTTTGCGACTAACTGACTGAGACTCAATTTGGATGCATAACTGATAATTCGAATTCTATTCTATGATAGGAGTGAGGTTCAGTGTACTGCTAAAGGTAAAATTTCTTCAACGCAACTTGATCTTTCCAAGTATGATGAACAAGTACAAAACTGTACTTGATCTTCTTTTAGCTAGTTCAGGCTACCCTTGGTTGGCAAACTTAGCTGCTCATTTAACTCTTTATTTGCTAGGCATGCTCGTTCCATTGGTAACGAACGGTTTAATTTTTTTCCCATATGCTCGTTGAGGTTTATCTGCTAAGTAGCTCCCTATGCTCTATTCATGTTGCTGTTTTTATATCAGCCTTTGTAAAAATAGGCCATTCTTTGTTTTTCAATTGCTGATAACATATGGATCTTCATAAAGGAAAGAAAGAACTGTATTAAAAGCAGCACAAATCTGTAATAGTAAAACAACATGCATCCACTTAACATACAGAAGAGAAAAAGACAAGAAACAAATCACAGCATGGTCAGACTCAGACTGCAAGGGAGCTGAGCTCATCAACCTTCCAGCAGCCCTCCTCGTACCTCTCCCACCCGAATATCCCCTCATCGGCTCTGGTGCGCTGGCACATGACGCACGTCCCCACGTCCAGGCAAGTCACAAACTCGCGCAGCCTGGAGGCCCTCTGGCGAATGGAGTCATCAATCTGGTCAAGCAGCACAATCGGCGCAGGAGCAGGAGCAGGTGGGGTGTCCACAAGGCAGCAGTGGGCAATGTTGAGCCTCTCCAGCCTCCTCAGAGAGTCCAGCAGAGCTTCCAGTGCCTCCTTGACCAGGTAGGAGCACCTGAGGCTCAGAACTCTCAGGTTAGGCATATAGGTTACTATGAGTGAAGCGAACTCCACGTCACAGTAGCCCATCACCTTGAGCTCTGAGAAGCTCCGGCAACGGGTGGAGATCTCCGACATTAGGTTGGTCGGGTTCGGGATGCTCTGTATCGAGTTGCACAGAGTCAGCGACTGTAGCTCCGGCCACCCGCGAATGGCCTTCCGCATCCCATATTTGCTGATCTTGTTCCAGGATGGCAGGACCAGGCGCGTCACATGTGGACACCTGCACCATTAATCACACACATCACAAAAGCCTGTAATCATTCATTTACCATAAATATATCATTACAAAATAAAACACAGCATATCTTCCTGCTAACATTAGCAAACTAAAACACATATACAAGATAGAAATATATCATTCATTTACTTAGACAACAGCAATCTTCCTGCTAACATTAGCAAGCTAAAACACATATACAGCTTGTAAATTGTAATAAACAGAAAAGTCCTCAATATATACTGCCTTTTTTAATGTTTACACATTAAAGTATTTATCAACATTAAAATCATGCCAATAAAATGGAAGAGGGGGAAGAATTAATACCTCCTAGCAGTAAAGACCAGAGTCTCCTCGTTGAGAAAGCAAAGAGGGTGGAAGATGAGTGAACGAACGCTGTCGCGGCTCAGGCTCAGCGACACCTTGAGGACCCGAAGCAGGTTCTGATCGAACGGGAACAACACGAAAACAAAGGGCCTCACAGGAATCTTCACGTAGGTGGACTTCAGCGCGGTCAGATCAACTGTCCTCCACAGGACGGGATCCCGAGCCACCCTACGCCAGTTTTTGCAGATGTGGGCTATGGGGGCTGCACATGAAGCCACCTCGTTGGCGTCGAACGTTTTGAAAATCTTCAGCAGCAGGTCCTCGTCAAGCTGGTCCCATCCCCTCGAATCACTCTCCATCGCAGCTGATGCTGATCAGAACACAAAAAACTAATTAGATTCTGAATCAGGCCAACTATTTTGTAAAACTAATTAAGAGCTCAATTAAAACCACAAATCATCCCCTAACTTCAAACCTACGACGGATCAAAGGTTACCAAAAACTCACTAGATCGGCACACTGGAAATCTGAATCAAAGACCTGCAAAGCCCTAATCGGGATTACGACCACAAATCATTTCCCTAAATTGAAACCTACGACGGATCAGAGGTTTGGACCGATCGAAGACAGCAAAGGAAATTTGTGCAATCGCAAACTCACAATCTAGGAAAAAATCCACCAGATCGATCGGCCTACAAGGCCATGAAAACACTGGAATTCTGAATCAAAGAAACCAACAAAGTTCGATAACAACAAGAACACCACAAGTAATCCGATGAATCATGCCAACTAGTTTGTAAATCCAAGAACTGATCATCAAAAGCCCTAATCATGATTACGACCACAAAATCATCCCCCAAACTTGAAACCTACGACAGATCAGAAGCTTTGGACCAATCGAACACAGCAAATTAATGCAGAACGCAAAACGGTGCAACCCACAAAGTCACGATTCCACTAGATCGGACTACAAGGCCATTAAAACACTGGAAATCGGAATAAAAAAAGACACAGAGTTCAACAAACAAAAACACCACCGATCAAAAGTCAAAACTAATCTGCCAACTCGGAGATCTCGGTGCAACAGTCTATATATAGGTTGGATAACTTACAGCTAGCGGCGGCCGAAGACGCGCGGGTACTTCTGCGGGTGGCCTGTGCGGTCCGGCGACGAACACTTCTGCGGGTGGAGGAAGTCATCTGCAAAATGGCCGACGAACGGCGACCGGCGACAATTCCTAGGGATTTCCGAAAACAGGAGAATGTGAGAATGGGGATATGTGATTAGCTTGTGCATGGCCGTTTTATGTTGAGTGTTTTCCACCTACTTTTGCTTTTGGCGCCATCTGTGATACGTTACACTTTGAATTGCGCACAATAGTCACGTGAATTTCGGACATAATTTGGGTCTTCAGGTTTGTAACTATATGGATATCATATGATACAGCTAGATAATTTTTATTTAGGAAAATTCTTGAAACTCTTTAATTTTATGTCCAATTATGAAATATTACCATACTCTCTTTAATTACTTTTTTTGTTGAAAGTTGTTACCCACTTTAGCTTAATTTCAGCAAATTTCAGTCCAACACTGATATTCAGCATCAGTTAATCACATTTATTAACTAGTAATAAATCATATGAGATTATTATATAATATACTTTCATAATAACAAATTTTCATTATTAATGGACCAAAAAAGCTTGGTCAATTTATAAAATTATTTTGTGTAGTCTTGATTAGGAGTAATGCATTTTAATTAGCCTAAATTTTGTGTTCAGCCTAACTAGTATATAAGACATGTTTTGTTTAAATGCAAGAGATTTTACTATTAAAGGTATAGGTTAAAAATAATATTTTTCAATATTAAATACAATGTAAGAGCACTCTCCATAAGTTTAAGGAAAGTTATATTAATTTAAATTTAAATTTTGATTTTAGAATTAAACAATTTTCTAAATTCATTTGAAATAATATATAAGTGAAATTGGGAGATGATGCAATGGGGTGGTGAACGGATTGACTTTGCCGGACTAAATTTAGTAATTGACATCATGTAACGTTGTAACGTTGGCGTTGGGAGTATGTTGGTTATTTGGTGGTCGGGTGTTTGACCGTAACGGTGGCGTTGCTTGACTTAAAAGGTGGTGGGATAACATAAGAGATAAGACTAGATTCAACGGATTATATAAACACGTTTTTATTGTATAGTTTCATTATTGTTGCATATATAGTTAGTAATTTGTTAAAATTAAACTTAATGAGTACTATATAGCTGTTTAAATTTAACCTTACAATAATTTTGTAGGCAAAGATTGAGTTGAGCACTAGAAATTATTTGTTTATTTTAAAATATAATAAAACAAGGCATCACAAATTAAAAAGACTATGAGCTAGTCAGGTATTGATCGACAATGCCTCAAAAAATTATAAATATGTACAAATCAAAATATATTTTTACAAGAATTGTCGATCACTGTGTAGTTTTCACCTTAATAAATATATTCTTCATACCATTGTGTAGTTTTCACCTTAATAAATGTATTATGATTGTTCCAAAATTTAAAATCATGAGAAAGTGGATTGTTAACACAACGAAGAACAATCTAAAAGTATAGGTTAACTTGGAAAGTGGCAAATTCGGAAACTTATCAATAAAGTGTAGGCATCAAAATACATAGTCTCTCGAATGAACTGAAAAATATCAAGGTTGGCCTATAAGTTGAACACAGATGGATCATCCATGTGAAATCTATGGTTTGGAGAGCTGGACGGGTAATGAGAAATATGTAGGGCACTAATTAATAGCAGGATTTTTTAATTTTTATTTAAAATCATCGCATTATGGGAGGATTATTGACGGCTTTTCAACCCGAATAAAGTACAATACAAAAGTAGCTCAAAGGGTTTGATGAGCCCGAAGACTGTGTAAGAGTAAGGGGAAAATCCTATTTATCTATCTATAAAGCGTCTCTATCTCTAGTATAGCAGGCTTAGCAGCTAGTGCGACAAATCTAAAATAGAGAATGTTCGCGAGCTGCACACTTTCAACTAATCCAGGTCGGACTAGTTGACTACAAGCCGGAAGCAATACCGAATTAATGCCTAAATACCTGTGGTACCTTCCCGGCTGGTCTCATTTATATCTCTGCTACATTAGTAGCGGGATTGCAATTTATTGCATTTTATGAGTAAATAGAAGAATTGGAAGTGGAAGTTGACTCACTAATTTTTCTCTAAGATGATCATAAAAGATCTCATGACTCCATGAAAACTAGTGCCTATTCTAAGGGCTATATGAGATTTATAAAGTGAGTTCTCTATTTCTTTCACACAAGTGTTGCACGCGTCTAACAATAATAATATTTGAGTCGCGCACATGCTAACAATGTATGTAATAATTTTTTCTTTATCAGTCATATAATAAATACAAATTACTATATATAAGACTAGCGTGGTATCTCCACGCAACAAGGTTTGGCACACATACCTCTAGAATATATCAAAAATTGTCATTACATAAACATGATTATCTATTCAGTTTTTCACATCTTTACACTCTCAAAAGTTGGAAACATTTTTCAAAAGTTGTATAGGTAACTTTTGCAGATCTGTGTACATTTCCAACATGCTAGTCAGATCATTCAAGTCATTAGGGTTCAATGGTAGTATAATGCCACAACTTTGTACTCACTAACCAACGCAATCAAGGGAGATATAGAAAGAACTGTTTCGGCAATATGCTGAAACCAAATAATATTTTGAGAAAAGTAGAAGCTAAAACCAATGAAAAGTAGAAGCCGAACACAAGATCATTAAAATTTACTTTTATTCTCAGGTGCCTTTCAACACTGCCAGGGGCACACTGTAGCAAATATGCATATAAAATGCAGAGTGAATTTATAGGCTTATCAAACAAACACAGAAACTTGTCTTATATCATGGTCTAGGATTCACACAGTAGCAAAAAATTCAATATGCATAGCCCCAAAACAATTATGGTGGGGTAATGCACAAATGTCAGTATCTATGCTATGGTTTCCAGAAGAAGAATGATTATCTATGTATCTTCTGTTCCAGCTATCATGGGGTTGGCCAAAATTTTGAAGGAATACTTACCATGTAATAATATGTGCGGTAGATTGTGCTGCTTGTGGCCAAATCTGTGATTAAATTTACCAATACATAGACCAGATTGAGTTATCTTGGTTTTGATTTATGAATTGGTATATTTAGGGGGTTGCTTCATGCAGGTCCATTTTTCTCTTGCATGTCCATATTTTTACCATAATACCCCTAATATTATAAAGGCAAAAAATTGGCTTGAAATCATAGGGTTCCATCAGGGGCATTATGGTAAAAATATGGACTTGCAAGAGAAAAATGGACCTGCATAGAGAAATTGCTTATATTTATTTGCAGATGGTTGTTTGTTTTTATTGAAAAGACACAACTTTTTGTTTCTTATAATTACTGAAAATGTATGGGGTGTAGTTTTTTGGCACATGGGGTGTAGAATTACCAAATTACCTTTGCTGGAAGATAAGGGGAAATTAAAAACAAAGAATTCTCACTATAGTTTTGCTCTAGGATTAGGTTAAAAAATTCTTAATTTATTTATTAAACATGACTTTATTTGTTTGGTTGTGATTGGTATATTAATCTTCATTGTACAAATCCTTACTGGTGTACATTATTAATGAAAATACTATATTATAATTTAAGCGTATAGTTACCAGTCATAATTGATTACCATGCATATTTAGTGTCGCAACAAATATGAAAATATTTGTATTTGCATAAGTTAGGTTTAAGCAAGCCAGAGGCGGTTAGGACCTGAAGTGACAACTGTCGTTAGGTTAAGCAAGCGCCAACAAGGGTCGACTTGGCGGATAGGATTTACATTAGAGAAATGTAGGTCATTGATCAAGGAGAGGCCGATAAGGGTTTGCATTGGTCTACTTAGGTTAACCAACAAGGATCAAGTTGAACAGGGTGACTAGGTTTTTACTAGAATTTGGTTTAGTTCATCAAGTTGTGAAGGGTTTGGGTCTAACACTAGACCGGGTCGCTTAGTTGAGCCTGGTTGGGTTTGGTCTCTTTGGTTGGCCATAGAAAGATACTATCCAAAATTTCAATGCAAAGAAACTACTCAAGATTTCCCGGCCTCTATCACCACCGTGCCGATAGAGATTGGGGAACAGTTGTCGGCGAGAAGGGTTTGTGAATGAGATCATAAGATCAATAAATTGGAAAGACGATGAATCATTCAGCCTAACAGATAATTAATAGTTAAGCCCTAAAAACTGTCATTGAGTTGTAGCAGGACACATCAACACTCAACAATATGAAGATGATAGTATAACTGTAGAATCCAGCCGAAACTAGAATAGCCAACATATACAGTAACTTGGATATTAAACTTCATGATGAGCACATGAAAACACAATCTTCCTATTTACAGTATATCTTATCAGATAACACACCTTATCTATTACAAGAGCATCTCTGTCTTAAGAAAACCTGCCTTGCATGAGTTTATTGCTATGGGTATTTCTAAAGAAGTTTTACAGCTCAAAGAAACTACACATTATGTGACTCCTATAAGCAAACAAATAGTCTCAGAACTCAGAAGACTGCATTCAAAGTGCAAGCGATTTCAGCTCATCAACCTTCCACAGGTTTTCTTCATACCTGTACCACCTAACCAGCCCTTCGTCAGCTCTTGTCCGCTGACACATGATGCACGACCTGCTCATGCAAGTCACAAACTCACGTAACCTAGAAGCCTTCTGAAGAATTGTGTCGTCGATGTTTTGGAGATACTTCCTTGGTGCAGGAGGAGGTGGGATATCTAAGAGGATGCAGTGAGATATGTTGAGCCTTTCCAGCTGTGGCAGCTCATCCAAGATTGTGATCAGTGCCTCCTTAACTATCACAGAGCATCGAAGGCTCAGAGCTTTCAAAGTACGAACATATGTGACCAACGTTAAAGCAAAAATTCGGTCACATGGACCCATCACTTTCAGTTCTGAGAACTTTCTGCAACTCAAGAATATTTCCAACATCACATACTGCGGATTTGGGATGCTAGGCATGGTCAGTGACTCCAGATCTGGCCAACCACGGATAGCCTTGCATATTCCAGCCCTCTTTACTCTGTTCCAAGAAGGCAAAACTAGGCGTCTAAGATTTGGACACCTGCAACACATCAGAAAACCATTACTTTACTCAGAATCTACGATATCTACACTCACTAAATACCCTTCAAGAACCAAGTAAAAAAAGAAGAAGAAGGGAATGCATGTGATTACTCAAATAATGATTTCCACCCAAACATTTCCAGTGAATGCTTAATCAGTTTCAAGATACCCTCTATTACTCTTCATTATTTTCCTCAAAATTACTGCCTGTTTAGTATCATGCATCTATACTAATAAAATCATCCAGTTTTATTCTCTAATCAGTCTCCTATGCAGACTGGAAGACATCCACATTATAAACACAAACTGATCTGCTCAATAATCAAGTATTCAACAATTCTAACAAAATTGACCAAGCTCAAATAGGAGGCATTAAGTTCATTATAGGAAGCTCATCATGAAGTTCACGAGATACGATGAGAAACAAATTGACCATACTCAAACAAAAATCATCTTCACTATGAAATGGACAGGTTCATTATAAGGAGTGGTAAAAGCATACCTCTCAGCAGTATAGCTAAGTAGATCATCAGTGATATAGAGGTTGTAATGGAAAATCAAAGTTCGAATGTGTCCACAGCTGAGATTGAGAGCTATCTTCATGACACGGTTTAGTAACTTATCAGACCGACCATCCACATAGACATAAGGCTCGAGGGGAATCTTGATGAAGTTGGACTTAAGCGTTGACAAATCCAGCGTCTTCCAGAGCAGAGGGTCAGTAGCAGCCAATCGCCAGTTGCTGCAGATATGACCGATCCCAGACGTTAGTTCCATGATGTCGAATGTTTCAAATATCTTGACCAGTATGTCTGTGTCCAGATCCTCCCATCTCCTCACATCAAGCCCACTGTCTTCCTCTTCCATCTTATAACCTTATCAAAACAAAAACAAAAACAGCTTAGTTTTAGAAGAAATCCCCAAATGCTTAGTACACAGAATTGATATACAAAATTGAAATTCAGTTAGGGGGAAATCCTTTCCAAGCATCTACTCCGGCTGTACCTTACCAGTATGATCACGGATTTCATCATTTCAATCAGAATTCTTCAATAAGTTTCTGAATCAGATTAAGCAACAAGATTTAAAACTTCCTACTACTTAGTTGGTACAAATTTATTCTAAGACAGCGATAACTGAACAAACATGGGGCACCGCCATGAAAATTAACTTCGAGCGAGTAAAATGATGTTTTCAACTCTGTTACAGCGCAATAGAGCAACACTTTCAAGTCCAAGTAACAAGACACCGCCGCAAATTTACAAACCAATTTAGAAATAACTAGCTCAAACTATATACACCAGATCGCGTACTGATATCGAAAAACAGAGGGCCAGTCAAAAGAAGAAGAGAAATCGATCCATCAATCCCAAAACCCATATCTCGTAATTGATCGAAAATCACATACCCAATTATACAAGGAAAACTAGGAAGCAATTAGAGGACTCACATTCAGATGATCAATTCCTGATCAAGAACACCGCGCCGCGATCCAACTTTTGGGGACGAACCCAGATGGGGTAAACACGAAATCAAAGGATTCGGGAATTGAGAAACGCTTTGATCACTGAGGATGCGATGGAAAAATGGAATTGCAAAGGATTTGGTAGAGCTATGGAGAGCCTATGGCTGAAACCGTAAAACTGACATGAAGGAAGTGAGAAAGAAGAAGAATGAGAATCGGGTAAAATGACGGGTAGAGGCCTATGCTCTATCCAACCAACAACCTAGCAGTCTAAAATTATTTCATTGTAAAAAATCATTTTAAATAATGGGTAGTCAGTTTAATGCATTTTTCGCGCAATTCAATTATGGCAGTACGAAGATTTTTTTCTTTTAAGGAATCAATTATAGCGAATCCAACCTAGGAGAAATACGTATCGCAAATTTCCTATATTAATTTTTTTTAACTCATACTCTCTCCCCTAATTTCTTCAAAGAGTATTGACTTTGACTAGTAGTTAAAGTTAGCTCATTTGACTTTGCAAAGTCAAACCAAACGCTTTAATTGAGATAGATTGAGTAGTCACCTTCAAAAAAAAATAGATTGAGTAGTTAGTAGAGTCCTTATTTAGTAGAAAATGATAATGTATATTGATTTGATAGTTATTATTAATATATATTGAATGATTAAATTAAACAACTAAAACTGCTGACAGACTTGCAACGAATGTTAAAGAGTGCTATCACACAATTGACCATGAACACTGCTATCCCTGAACCTATACAGGAAAATACATTGTCACTCGATGCTGCCATATCTAATGACCGGACTTGCATAGGGTGGTGCATGACGGAGAGTGGGTATACAGTGAGTCACGAAGCAAACCTGGACTGTATGAAGTGAGATATGCTAATTAAGGCTATGAGCCTCTTGATAGGGCTATATACGTCACTAGAAAAAGGAATTCCAATCCATAATATACAAGGAGACTCACAGATTGTCATAAACGTAAATCGGAGACAAAATGTGGACTTATCGGAATTTGGATCTCTCGTAGAGGAAATAGATAATCTCATGAATTGTCAAGAAGGCAAAATAATGGTGTTGCTCACTCCTTAGTTAGACATGATAAACTCTGTAGAGAAGGAAGTTTTTTCTTAATGGTGTACCATTAGTAACTTTGTAACTCTTATTCCCAATTAATGAAAATGAAACTTTTACTTCAAAAAAAAAAAAACTAAATCACTAAGACATATAGAGAAACAAGAAACACATCAAACCCTACCGCCGCCAAATCTCAACAGAAAACCAATTCTTATCACCGTTTAGGAAAATGGCTAGAATATCCAAGTTCCCAAAATAATAAATTCTACCACTTAAGAGTCCGCCATCTAAACGAATCAACCAAAGCATGAACGTATGAAAAGGAACCTGGACGTTTAAGTCTTACTGGACATGTCTTTCCAATCTTGAGATATCTTTCAAAGTCTAAACGACTCAATGAAATCCAGATCACAAATTCAAGAGTATACATAACAAATTCTTCACTAAATTTCTAAATCTACTTATCCGTTGACAACATAAATATGCTCTAACCACATCATCATTATCTTCAGTCAGTATCGACGTCAATCAAATGCGTCAGCTACATCAAGATGATGGCCACCCTACGGGCTCGTTACCATGTAGGACTGTCAAGGGCATGTTGGTTTTACGTTGTCGATTCAATATGAATTGAAGGCCCACAAAAGTTTAAACTCATCGATTAAATTCAAATCACATCTTTGTAGAAAATGGTGTTTTCAGTGGTTTGTGTGGTGAGATTGGTGTAGTTTTCGATGGCAGCACAATGAGGTTTGTGGTGTTGTTTGAGAAAACGTGTTGGAGAATTGAGAGTTTTCTGATCAAAGGAGACGAATTGGGAAAGAAATGAATTCCATGGTCAGATTTGCATAAAGAGCCTCACAATATAATTTATAGGGACCTTTCACTATTGTGTCAAGAATATAATTATTATATTTTGACACAAATTTAGAGAAATGAGGTCTGTGATGTATCTGAAAAAATAAAATTTTCCTAGAAACTAGTGAAGTATGCGGTGTACTCAAACACTTATAAATGTTATATTTTTAAAATTTCTTTTCACAATCCCAATACTAATACCAAGAGTAACCAAATATTTAGGATGACAAAACATCGTCGTTTTGATCCAGTAATTTGTGCAAAATATTTCGTACCCTAAATAAATAATAATGATGAAAATATTTTATACCTAAATCATAAAATTAATATCAACTTGATATGTAACTATTTAAAAATATTTTATAACATAAAGTGTAAATATATAGAAAATATAGAAATTATTATCTTGTAAACGTTATTTCACAAAAAAGAAAAAGAAAGAAACAATGGGGTAGAGAAAAAAAGAAAAAAAAAAGGGAATTGGATATGCTAGGGGTAAAAATGAGATTAAACGCATAGGTCTTGATAGCTCGGGCTCGTACTGGATCGGTCGGAGGCCTTCGCAATTTCATTTCTCTTTCACTCCACTCAAGTCGTACCCTACCGGAATCGCAGCTCAGGAAGACGAAGAAGAAGGTCAAAATGGGCGGAGGAGATCACGGCCATGTCGATGCATCCCACGGCCACGGCGGCGACTTCCGGGCCAAGGTGTGGAGCATGCCCGGTGGCCCTTACTGCAGGCCCAAGCACTGGAAGCGCAACACCGCCATTGCCATGACCGGCATCTTCCTAGCTTGCATCCCCATCGCCATGCTTTCCGCCAAGCTTGAGGTCCGTCCCCACGGTTTCCCCTAAACTGCTCAATCACGTTGAATTCTGATTTTCGATCTTTGCATCATACGTTCAATTCGGTTGAAAGCGTTGCTATTTCATTGATTTGCTCGGAATGTTTTGAATTTGGTATTGATCGGCTTCCTTAGGATACGTATAACTGTGGGTTCCCCTTTATCGGACTTAGGGTTCCTCATTTCCCCCTTTATTAAAAGCAATTACGTTGAATTTTATTGGTGGCTGAATAAAATTATAGTGAACATTTTGACCTATTAAGTTGTCGATTTTATGGCATACATTGCTGTTGCTGCTCTTTCCCCAGTGCATTTGTCGTTTTCGGACCATATCCGTGAAACATATGTAATGATCACTATGAACTTTCATAAGCCTAAATTTCTAGGATGCTGTATATAGAATCAAGAGTTGGAATTGAAGGAACTAGCTCAAAGGCAGCTGTCTTTTAGTTTAGATTAATCAGTTATTGGATGGAGGATTTTGTAAAACCTCTAGAAAACTGCTCTTATCTAAAGCACTTGTGTACTATAAGGCAGTGTTGACTGTTATCCTTTTTTGTAGTTACATAAAGTGTTGTAGCACACCTAACTAAAGGTGTTATCTTTGCTCCCTTTCCTGTTTCTTGTTACAGCTTGGCTTGTGAATTTCACTTGCCGAGGGTCTTATTATGCTTCTAAGTTTTAGTTTTTTTCTTCTCTTGTTTTTCCTGGTTTTATTGAGACATATTCTCCTGATTATTCATCAGTAAGTTGCTTGAGCTAGGCTTTCTATGGTTTATCTTACCTTTATGAGGTTTATGAACGTATTGAGATGGTTTTTTTCCCCTTTCATATATATCTCCTAGGACTGCTTAGCTTAATATCTGTCCTGAACTCTTCCCTCCTTATTCTCCATATCACCATTTGTTGTAGTGATAAGTACTATGTCTTTACCACATGTATTTTATATACAATAATACCAGCTGTTGCCATAATATCTCATATGTTGTTGAGCCATGAGCGTAAGCATCTTCTAATTAATTAGCTCTATAGCAGCTACTCAAACAAACTGTAAAGATTACAACTCTTCTGTTAATGTTTAAGGATAAGTTCTGATTGTGAAAGGATTTGACAACTTTTTCTTTTGGAGGCGATTCTATTTGTTTTGTTATCTGTTCAATCAATATTCCTTTTCTTGCTATCTTTCAGTTTATAGAGGCAAATTCTGCTATTGGCATTGTCGCCCAATCACCTATTGAGTGTAGATCATATTTTTATCTGGCGTGTTTTGTTTTACACATACTCATGAGTTTTTCCCCTATTGCAGCAACGACCTCACAAGCCAGTTCGTCCAATTCCTTCTCAGCTTTGGTGCAAAAATTTTGGCGATAAGGAACTTTGATGTGATTGTTGGTGTTAGATTGGATAGTGAAGCAGCTATACTATCCCGCAGCAGGGCCTTGAATCAGCTTGCTTTCTGTAATTGATTTTGAATTTCAGTGACCCGTTGAAAGTGTCTGTGAAATGTAAAACGTTTGAATAAGAATGAACTTCTATGCTGTTGAATTTCATAAGTTCCAGAAGCGATAATATTGACATGTGTTGGACCTCTTTCATTTGATTCTACCTTTGGCAGTTTCCAGTTTTGTTTCAAGAGTAAATCTTGCTGAATTTGAATGGAGTTTTATATAGTCTCTATCTGTTTGCTGGTGCTAAATAGATGTTCCCTTCTTCTGATTTACAGACTTTTGGAAGTCCTATCTACTATAGCCTGATCATTGATCGTGTTTTTACTTGTGCCGGTGCATATTTTTCTCCACCAACTTTATTTATGCATACGGTTTATACCGTAGAATGACAAAAGTGAAAGCTGATTATTTCCTTTGGACATGGTTTTTTTAAGTCCCTAAACTTACACTAGTAGCAGAGGCAGTAAGAATACTGAATTGCTAAATGTAGCTCATGATTTTACTTTTTGTAGTCCAAAATCATGTATTTAACCTACTAATTTTTCATGAACTAAAATATGAGGTCATGTTTATCATTTCACCTATATTTTGGGCTACAAGAGAAAAAATATTGGGATACATATAGCAACCCCCGAAGAATAAAATGATTAAATACATCATCTCTTATTCTTGAATGTTTAGGGTACTGCTATTTGCACCCCATTTTGAGCAGAAAGGGGGTAAACCACATTTGAAAGCATAAATTCTATGTTGATTATTAAATATCAATTTCTGTGGATATGATTGCCAATCAGGTCTAAATGAGGTCTAACTAGAAAAGAGATGATAAAGAATCAACTAAGAGCAAGTCTAACAGCAAAACGGAGGAGGGAGTTATAGAATTGAACAAAAAAAATTTAGAGAACTTAAAGTTTGGTACCTATGGAACTTTCGGACTTGCTCTAAAGAACTAATGTTATTTTGCATAGAACAACCAATTTTACAAACCGCCAATAAGCCAAATCAAACCGCTAAACAAACAAACAAATGTTGAGGGAACTTGGATCATGGTTTGCCTTATGCGACTTGAAAGGAAAGTTAGAAAAGTCTTGGTACTAGAAATTTGAAACCAACGGCTACGCCACCTGAGTCTGAATCTATCAAAACAGTTCAATTTCTCGCTACCGTCGAAGAATCTTATCGCCGTGGGTGAAATGGGAGTGAAGAATCTCTGGGACATCCTAGAATGCTGCAAGAAAACCGTCCCTCTTCATCATCTCCAGTAAGTTCCGTGCCTCTGAAACTACTGCTTTTTTCTCAATTGACATTGAATTTGATAAACCAAGTTTGCCCCTGATTCAGGAACAAAAGGGTTTGCATAGATCTATCATGCTGGATGGTACAGCTTCATAATGTGAACAAAACCCACTGTGCCCAGAAGAGCAAGCTCTACCTTCAGTGCCTCTTCCACCGCCTCAGAGCTCTAATTGCTTTGAATTGCACTCTCATTTTGGTGTCAGGTGCTTGCTTCTTTGCAGTTTGATAAAGATCGAACCTTTTTCTGTTTTCTATCACTAGTTTTTCGTTTAACTTTAGTGCTGTGCTTAATCTGTCAGATGGGTCTATCCCTTCTATCAAATTGTCTGCATATCGACGGCGATTGAATGTTGGAACTGAGGTAGGATTATTTTAGTCTAAAAAACTATACATTTCTTCTGAGGAGTTTTCGGACTGAATGATGGTTTTTATAATCTTCAGGTGAATCAGGAGGAAATAAAAGCTAACAAAGTGTCTCTAAAAAGAAACATGGGTTCTGAGTTTTCTTGTATGGTGAAGGAGGCCAAAATGTTGGGCAAGGCTTTGGGGATTCCTTGCCTAGATGGGTAAAATCTTCATTCCCATTGTATTGTTTAAGGGTATTGTGCAAAAGAGCAATATGTCTGTTAGGGTTGAGACTGAACTCATATTTGTGGATTGCAGACACTGATAATGAGAATGATCTGCTGTAGTCATTCATAATCTCATTCTCTTAACATATTATGCTGACAAAAATATTTGAACTTGAGTAAAGCAGCTAAGTGATTTTGCACTAACATACAGGATTGAGGAAGCTGAAGCTCAGTGTGCATTATTAAACTCAGAATCATTATGTGTAAGTACTCTTTCAATCCTTTAGTTTTATGCTTGGGGAATGTGTCTTTGAGTTTTTTTTTTATGGTAAAATAGTCATGATTTTTTCATACAAATTGTTGTTTGGCTCATCTTAGCCTTCTCCTTGTTACTTATAAAATATATGACTTCCAGGATGGATGTTTCACTTCAGATTCTGATGCTTTTCTGTTTGGTGCCCAGACAATTTACAGAGATATATGTCTTGGTCAGTATCTATTTTTTTTTTGTAAGTTGAAACATTACCTCTATTAAGTTTTTCACTCAACTGAGACTATTGGGATCTTTCTGACTAGGTGAAGGGGGATACATTGTATGCTATGAAATGGCTGATATAGAGAGAAAACTTGGCTTTGGGAGGAATTCCTTGGTATGCATTTCCCTCGTGTCATTATATCTAGTTTTGTATCAAGGCTTTCAATAATGAGATTTGAAAAAATGAAACTTCCTCCATTCCACATAAAGAGCCGCATTTCTATGCCTATATTAGTAATAGAAACATGACTCTACATGTGGAAGGGAAGGAGGATATCTTTTCTCGTTATTCAGTTGTCATGTTTTCAAAAAAATTCACTAAGCATAATAGAGTTTGATGCATATATTTCTTCAAAGTAAAACTTCCAGAATTTCCCTAATTATGTGGGATGCATAACCAGCTTTCACTAAGCATAATAGAGTTTGACACTCATCTTTAGGCAAATTAAAATTTTCAGAAATTTTCCAGCAATTGTTCCTTTGTTTAAATGAAACTTTTCAGTTTTCTCTTGGTATATTTTCAGATGATATTTTTTGTTTGGACAAACTCTATTTTTTAAACTGATCCATTGTGACAGTAGATGATGAATTAATCTTTTTATCAGCTGGCATCTATTGCCATGGATATTGTTTAGTCTAAATTTTTATAAACTGGAAATATGATTTGCTTTGATATTCTTGTACTTCTCTAGTAACAAGATTGGTGCTTTATGATGTTCAGATTGCCTTAGCTGTCATTCTTGGTGGTGATTACTCCAAAGGGGTGCATGGCCTTGGCCGAGTAAGCTTTTAAATATGTTGTCATTGAGATCTGAAAATTTATGTCCACAGATCTGAATCAGCGACCTTCTGGATACATATAATATGACAAAGATATCCTAATCCAAGGCTGAACTGCAGGAGTCCGCGATTGAGATACTAAAATCAGTTGGTGATGACTCTGTGCTTCAGCAAATTTCTTCTGAGGGACTCTCCTTCTTGAAGAAAGTTAAAGGTTCAAAGAAGAAAGGAAATGTTTCAAGCCTAAATAACGAAGGCAATGTTAACAGTGAGTCAAATAAAGCTTCCATTTGTCATGTCATATTCCTGCATTAGGTCTCTCCGATAGGTTGCTGAATCACTGGAAAACATTACAATCTGTAGATTGTAGTGTTGGCTAAACCACCAAAGCTACTTAATCAAAAAATTCTGCTTTTACATCTATTTAAACTCTCTTTGCTTTTATGAAGAACCTTAACAGGTGCAACTGCAGCCATTTCCCCGTAGACTTATCATATCAAAACAATTGAGTGAATAAGCTTATCTGATACAACTAAATTTATTACAAGTTTGATTGATTGTAGCTACTTGTTGTTAGGGAATGAAATCAGCTTACAAGAAAATAATGAGTTCTTACAAGTGATCAACGCTTATTTAAAGCCAAAGTGCCATCCAGCTGACTCTGATGTCGTGCGTGGGTATTGATCCCCGTGCTTATGCTTAATTACTGTCTATTTTATTTGTGATCCCTGCGTGCTGAACTAGCTTGATATGAAGTGCTGACCTTCATTTGCTTGTTTATCTGTTCTTTATCTCATGTATATAGGGCCTTGGGTGTTTATCCATTTAGTCAAACCCAACTTCATCAGATATGCTCTCAATATTTCGAATGGCCTCATGAGAAGACAGGTAAATGTCAATGTACTACTCTACATGCTTCTCCTGGATTATATATTCCTCAAGATACCTAAGTTTTGGTTACAGCTAAAGTACTATATTCTCTCTCTTTTCTTTTAGCTTAAGGTATTTTCCGTCCTCTGAATTTAGCGTATTTTGTTTCTCAGATGAGTACATTCTCCCTAAGATTGCTGAAAGAGAATTGAGGCGATATGCTAACTTACGTTTTACTTCATCGGAAGCTGGATCAAAACTCACTATGTATGAGGTAGAACTACTTTTTGAACACTGGTTTTGTTGATGATTATAGTTACATTGTATGATTCGAATAAATTTCTAGGCTTTCAGATTGTTAGATCTCAGCCATCTTTCTCCAATTTCAAATGGCCTTATTATGAGATGGTCTGCAGTATTTTGTGATGTCTTCAACATGATCTCTCTTGTGAATTGGAGTACAGATGCCAGTGAAATGTCCCATATCGAGTATTGTCAAACCTAGGAAGCTTCAAGGAAGAGACTGCTTTGAGGTTTCATGGGAAGAAATGCATGGACTAAAGACGTCTGTGGTACCAGCTGATCTTGTAGAAAGGTAATGGTTACACACTTCTCATCTGTCACCATTTTCGACAAACTGTTACTGAATTTAATTGTTCCTTTCAGAGCTTGCCCTGAAAAGATAGTGGAGTTCCAGGAAGCAAAAGCTCAAGCAAAGAAACAAAAACCATGCAAACGAAGACCAAAGAAAACGGAAAATGTACCGTTAGAACTCGATTCCAAGCTTCAAAAGCTGCTACTTGACATAGATGAAGATTACAGAATCACTGAAGCTGCTACTAATAGGTCATCTGCAATGCAAGAACTGCTCCTCAAGGATGAGCTGTATAGTGAAGCCGAACTGAATTATGCTTTTGACTACAATTCGGCTCTGTCAAGTTCTTCTGAAACTCAAATCATTGATCTAAGCACTCCGTTACCTCTCAAGGATCGAATAGTGTCAAAACTACAAGCACGCAGAGTGGAATGTGTGAATGTAATCAACTTAAGCGACTCGGAAAATGAATGATCAGCTAAGCTTGTAGTTAGAGTTGAAGATGATTGAGTGCTTAAAAGATTGGTAAAATCTTAATAGAAGCGAAGGATTTGCATGATACTGTTACCAACCTTATGGCAGGTATATTTCCCGTATGGCACCCAGTTCAGCTGGTATTGTTGCATCATTGTATAATTTATAGGTAAGCCCATTGTAAGATTAGTGAGAAATTCTTTCTACACTCTTAAGACCGACATTTTATTATTTGGATCAATTTCTTATTCAAGTTGATATGTGTAAGATTGATAGGTAGTAGGCCTACTGAATTCAACTAAATTTCATCAAATTATGATTTCACTGAACTGAAGTGCGGAAGAGAACAATGCCTAACTAACCGACAGGACCTTCTTTTCAGTCAGCATAATTGCAATTTCCTACATTCCGGACAAAAAATGATGGTATTTCCATGTTCCCTTTTTGAACCAAGTTTTGAACGCTCTACAGCAAAATTAGAATTGGCATTTAAGCATTAGTAGTACAGCAGCTCTCCGCTTTACAAATACGCCAAAACGTGGCAAATACATTTGTTACTGACTCACTTATCAATTGCATCGATCAACTCCACTGCAATGTTCTTGGCAAGCTTCAAGCTCCTGATTCTTTCTGCTTCCTCAGTATCTTCCGATATTGCAGAGTTCATTTGCTGAAATAAATCCCTGAATTCAGCCAATTTATCTTGTAATATCTCAACTCTTCCCACATCAGCAAAATCTGCCGGATTCAAGATATTCTCTTCTCTTTCTTCGTATTTTTCTTCCTCGTTGACGTTTGGACTTGATTCCTTATAACATAAGGCCAACCTGGCCTTCTCCTTGTTACGAAAAGCGGATTCCAGCCTTGCAGCCATTACAATGGCTCGTCGAACACATGACAAAGGCAGCTGAAACAAAAAGTTACAAGGTGTTAGATATACTTACATCAAATATCTATAAGCACTGGGACAACATTCATGTGCTTACCTCTGCAAGCTGGGCAACCTTGAAGCCAAAGCTTCTTTCTGAAACTCCAGGCACGATTTTGTAGAGGTAGGTAATCTGATTTTCAATCATACTGTCCATAATCAGGTTAGAATCTGAACCTTGTTGCTCATCATTCTTTGAGGTCAGATATGAAACATGATAAGCTGATACTAAGCCTGGGAATTCATTATTTATGTCCACTATCTCAGGATAGTGAGTGACGAATAAGACCATGCATCTCTTATTCTTCAGTAGATACTGTAACGTAGCGTAGGCGATGGCTACACCATCATGTGTACTTGTCCCTCTCCCAAGCTCATCCATAATTACCAAGGATCGATCTGTACAGTTGTGTAATATGTAAGAAGCTTCACTCAGCTCTTCCAAGAAAGTACTTCTTCCTTGCTGAATGCTGTCAGAAGCTCCCATTCTAGTGTAAATGCAGTCTATCACATGCAGTTTGGCAGACTGTGCTGGTACAAAGCAACCGACCTGAGCCATGATAGCAATGGTGGCAACTTGGCGGATATAACAACTTTTTCCGCCCATGTTTGGCCCTGTAATGATTTGACAGCACTCTCCTTCAGCGTGCAGATTTGTATCATTAGGGACAAAATTATCTTGAAGCATGGTCTCCATTACCTTGGCATCATTATAACAACGTTAACAAATTAGAAATGAACCTTGGTGAAAAATGAAATCAATAGTCATAATTGCCTATCATGTGATTAGCACATACCGGATGACGACCGGATATAATCTGTATCTGTACTGGCTCGATATCACTGACAAAAACTGGACGGACATAACCCTGTAATAGATGAGTTGAACAAGTTATATACCTGCATTTCAAAGCATTATGCGCCATAGAATATTACTCTGAAAAGCACACCTTATTTCTTGAAAGAATAGCAAATGAGTGTAAGCAGTCCAATGCAGCTAAAGCCTGGACAGCGGCTTGGAATTCAGCATAATGCCTACCGAAGTTTTTCAAGAAATTATCCCAAGTAGCTTGACAAATGAGAGTTAGCTCCTCCTTTGCCAATGACAATTGATCCAAGGCTGTCAAGACTTCAGGGGGATGATACCGAATTGCCCTTTTTGTACTATTAACCTTCACCCAGTCTGAGGGCACTTTAACATTTACTGGCAACTGCAGTTAAAGCAAACACCACAATAACTTTAGGATATCAAACATTACTAACATAACAATAGTGACAGGTCAGATAATGAACTTTTAAAGCATCTTGATTGATATCTATTTAGTGTCCAGGAAACATAATTTACATCAGACTCACAGAACTCCAAAATTTCCATTTTGACATCAAGCAGAAGTAAGAAAGCAAAAGGCCCAAATCACTCTGTACACTAAACAGCTAAGTTTAGAAAAGACTTAAAGGCTCCAGATCAGTTTAGGATAGTACCTCTATCAAATGGGTACTACCAGACACACTCGTGAACATCAAGTTACTATCTTTTACTTGTTTGCGGTAAGTGCTGATCAGAGACTCTAATTGCTGATTCACCAACTCAACAGCTGTTCTAGCTTTAGCAACCTAGAAAAAAATCAAGAGAAGGAGACGCGCAATGGATTTTAAAATCATGTACAGAAGAGGAAATCTTAGTATTGATACATAAGGACAATTCAGTGGAGACCTCTGAGAATTGCCCATCACAGACAACAAATAAATTATGAAGGTCTTTCTGATCAGCAGCTTCTTTGTTTAACCCGGACAGTAGCATTGCAGCTATGGACATCAGACTGGGTGATGAAGCAGAAAGAACAAATTTCCTCAACAGGGAGGAGCGGACCACCTTTACTTGCGAATTCACAAAATCATCTTCTTCGTGAACATGAAGTTTCTGAAGTTGCTTTCCAGCTTGCAAAATAGCTTGGATGACTGCAATAAACTGTATATCTGGTCATGCAATAAATTCCACTAATTGCTATGGCAAAAGCATTATTAGATAGCAGTAATGTTTCCTAGGCATACTTATAAAGAATTGATCTCAAGTCTGATCATTAGCATCACATTCCATAAGTGATATGGCTAAAGTATAATTGGACTGTCTTGCTATTTAGCTTCTTCAAGCCTAAAATAATTGTTATTGAGTGAAACTTTACAGCAACAATTTTTCACTATGAGGTTATTAGCTCGTATCACTCCTCCCTTCTTATCCCACAAGAGCCCCTTAAAAATGCTCGTGTAAGCATATCATTGCTTAGAAGCATGAGACACTACCTAGCCATATGTGCATATATAAAGTTGTGCAGTCAGGCATGTGCGACAAGATATAAAATAATGTATACATCATATGTAGGCAGACACAAACGTTTGTTACTGCAAAACTAAATCAGCTCTACCTCAGATGCTGTAGCTGTCCGATGAAATATTCTCGTTATCCCTCGTTGGATATCAGGAGACCTACTCAAAGAGATCAAAACTGAAGAAAGTAATTGATGAAATTCGGGCTGTATGGTAAGGATCCCAGAGCTTTCTCTGTCCATATCTAAACAGCCAGAAAGTTTAATGGAGCCCATGGATTCCATGATCTCAGAAACTGAATCAAGTCGGGCATTTATCAAGCATCTATCATATAACGGATGAGAAACCTGTATCATTCGAGAACTTTAATCATGCATCAGAAACTGTGTCAACGTGCTTAACATTTGTACACAAATAGATACAGAAGCATTTAAGTTATCCATACAAATATTTTAATAGAACGAAGGCTTCTTACCCAGTGCCTAAGAAGCCTTGAACCAATGATAGTAAGAGTAAGGTTCATACATTGCAGCAAGGTGCCACACTCTGAGCCATCATCATTATTCTTCAGTACCTAAAGGATATCATGGTTTCAACTCATCAACTTCATTCGAAATTTTGAAGAAGTCAAATTTAGTTCTACAATGACAAGTTTATGCGCAGAAGGATTTTTCCAAACCACTTCGACCCTATACTTTGCAACTGGGACTGAACTGATCTGAATTGAACAAAATGGAACCCAATACAATTTATTAATATTAATGACTGAACCAGTGAGCTGAATTGCAGTTAAGTTGAAAAGAACATAGCTTTTTTCCTTTATTCTTCTTCCTTACTGACTATCCCCTTGCCACATTTTTCCAAGTAATGTCATAATAATAGTGAAAGCACGTATTGCGTCCAGATAAGATAGAGAATGACAACAGAACAGACAATATTAAAGGGGTCCGTCATCATCTGCAGAACCTCAGGAGAAAATCCGCACAGAATATGTCACTGCTCACTAGATTCGAATTATAAGTCAAAAGAATTTGAACTACACAGCTGTCTTCAAAGTCACCAATTACCTCCAGTTGTTGAAGCGTGTTGGCCGACAGGGTCATTTCCATTTTAGCAGATATAGGACGAAATGAAGCTTTAAAGCAGAGGATTCTTTCAAGACCAAATTGTTTCAAATGACGAATGGTTAGACCTAAAGCTTGGACTGCCAAATCAGGAAGTGACATGATTCCCTGCGCATTTAAGTGAATGTCATCAGATGGAATCACAGTGACTCACAATTTCTATATAAGCATAGCATTAATGCATGCATGATAACAAAACAATAACCATCTCAGAAGTGCAGTCCCCCTGGACACCAACGTCCAAAAGCATCATGAATCTATTAGACAAACAACAGGATACCTCAATTCCAGAACGTGCTCTAACTTCTTCACTTTCCTTACTTTCTGAATCCACAACTACAAGCTTATTTTCAGCCATGTCCTCAAAGAGAGACATCACTTCAGGCAATGCACCACCATCACCAAAGCAGACTCTTGAGGCATGCTCAACTCGGACATTTGAGGCAGGACCAGCATATGCTAGCAGCAACTACAAAAACATGATCTTAATCTAGTCATCACGCAAGGTAACTTAAAATTTCTTGGTCGAAGATTAAGAAAATATTAGAATTGAACAAGATGCTATACAATCAGAAGAAACTAGAAAACAGTTGCATAGCAAAAGCAGTCAGCAGTAGGCACAGGATTTCAACAATTTGCAAGCAAAATTTCTACCTTCTCAGTCGGCTTAGTGAGTGGAGTCCCTAGAAGCAACTCAGCAGGTGCCAAGCTCAAAACCACAGATTCCAAACCAGCCCTCATAAAATTATCCTCAAACTCTCCATAAACAACATCACCAGTCGAGGTTTCAACACCAATAACCCCAAGTTTGACATCAACTCCACTGTCTGCAACACCCTCTTGTTCCACAACACAGACCAGATAATTATTACATGAACTACACCCCTCCTCTTCCCCACCCAAATCCTCCGCAGCCTCCACCGTTGCCTTGGTGTACAATGCCGACAAACTGCGACCAAAAGGGCCGGCTTTGTTGGACCCATGAGCCTTAATAGCTGCAGTTTCAGTCTGTTTCACAACCCCAACTTTGTACCCCGCGCTCACAAGCCTCCTCACATGAACATTTAGCCTAAATGTGGGAATGCTAGCAGTTAAAAAACTATGATCCATATGTGCATAAATACCTAAAACCCTAGCTGCATTTTCAGCATCCTGGCCGAAGAACCTGTACTTATACCCAACTTCAACCATTAAAAGAACATCGGGGTACCGGGATTTGAGCTCCACCACCTGCTGCTCCAGGGGAGTGTACTTAAGCTGGGTTCCTGTAGGCTCCAGAAGCTCCTGAGGGGGTTCTAGAAGCTTCTCCAGAAACCTCTCGTGGAGGGAAGGGCTGGGTTTGGGTTTTTTTGAAGGTGCGGCAGGGGAATCATCATCGGAGAGGTTGAGGAACTCGCGGGGATTGGACTGGGATTTCGGGGAGGCGGAAATGAGGCGGGATGACCGGAGGCGTTTGGAAGGGGAGAATGCGACGGTGGTGGATATTTTCGGCGGCGGTGGCGGTGGCGGTGGCGGTGGCGGCGGAGGTTGAGGTGACGAGGTTGATGGAGTTGGGGCTTTGGATTTTGGAGCGAAGAAGCGGGAAATGACTTGTTGCTTCTGCTTCGGCATGGTCGTTGGGCCGGTCCGGGGTTTGCTGGGATATACAGTCGATGCCGTGGCGGGGGCGCTGCCGCCTCTTTGTTCATTTGTCCAGAATTTTAAAATTAAAAGTGGTTTTCTTTTTTGGTTAATGCGGGAATATTTGGGCCGTCGTGTTGACGAGGCGTTCATTTTAAAGCCCAGAGAAAGCATGTATTAATGGGCTCATCTGTGGATCTTGAGAGTTGGTCCATTGAATTTCAGACCTCCATTTTAATCCAATTTGTGATGGTTTCCAAAGAACTCCATTTTTTTTTAAAACATATATCATGGTCAACGTCAAGCGAATGACATGCATCTAGGTAAATCATCCCAAGTGTTAATTAACATGGAGCTCGACTTCGCAAAAGTAGTCAGAGCGTGAGCTACAAAATTTCTATCCCTAGGAACCCAATATACTCCGCTCCATCCTAAAAGTGATTCTATCCCGTGAAACCAAAGATTTAGGTTTTTTCTATTTCGACAGGGATATGTGCTTAACTGTGATGTTTTTGCTAGATAATTAGACGAATGCTACTTGCCTAATTCAGTTTCCGACTGGTCCTTTTTAGTTCGGTAAACTTTATTATGACTTCTAATCTGGTTATGTGAACGGTAGGAAAAATCCGAATCACTCACTTATAGACGATTTTGTTTCACTAGATTAATAAACCGTGAACGTTGGCTTGTCTAGCATGTTACGTGTTAGATGATATTCATACGTGCTTAATACTGTCAAATAGTTTTTTCAGGAATTCTCTTTTACCGTGAGAGTTTGAGCTGATTGAGTCTGAATTGACCGAGGTTTCTTTTACCGCGAGACTTACCGGAAAGTGACGACAATATCTTAGTGTAATCTGATATTATGAATCCTACTACTGAGACCAGCACTGGTCAGATTGTTGGTAGTATTGTTTCAATTTGTATCCCTGTTTTTAGTTTAGTTTTTGTTAGGATAGTTTTTAGATATGCTATTACCGGCATTAATTGGATACAGAGAAGGTTTAGAACTGATATATTTTTAGCTTCTCTGTAATCCATACTTATCGCCTCCACTGTGGAGTTATCTCTCTTGCCTTGGGTGCTCTTAGTCACCCATAGTTCCCATACTTTAGGGTTCTAGTTCGTATCCGTATTGTGCTAGGTAGCGTATCCCATACTTACGCCACGAGGAAGACAATATAATCCTCCCACCAACTGTGGTTTAATCAAAATAATAATAAAAAAAGATTGTGTGTACTAAAAATTGAAAATTGAAAATTTTCTAAAAATATAATGAGCATAAAGGGCTCCAATAAACAAAATCAAAACCAAAAATAAAAGCAATTTGACCTAAACCTATACATTACCTATGAGTCTATGAGCAGTGGTGAAGCCAATGAGCTGCGCGCCTGCGCCTGCGCCCCATGACTCCAACCATCGTTTGTAAAAGTACTATTTAGTTTATTATGAAATTTGGTCCTAGCTCCGTCATTGCTTATCAGATTCTTAAGCTTCCTTTAGTGAGTAGTCCAATTAATTACACCACTCTTATTTTGAATAAGGGATGAAAAGTTTGCACGGGTAGCAAGTATTGTATTAATTTCAACATTATATTTTTAGAATGAATAGCAATAGATAAAGTATATATCAAAAAAAATAAAATAGATAGGGTCCCCCCACATAATTATTGAGAATTAAAGGGTGACGTGGTCCTGGAAAAGGGCAGCATAATAAGAGTATGATTTGGAACAGATATCTGAAGATAACACCTTAATTTATGTGTCGTTTGGGGTGGAGGGAACCACCGTACTGGCACTCAGTCGGCATGTACTGTATGATTCACAGGTCAGCCACATACACTTCAGGCCATCATGAATATCTCTCAGTTATTGGCTATGGGCACCAGAACTTATTCGAATGTCTATCTGATTATCAGTTTCAACGTCTAGTATCTACTATATATCTAGTTAGCTGGAAAATTAATAAGATGGAGGTTTGAAATATCTCAATGGACAATCTTACTACTATGATTTAGATCTACTAAAATCTAGATTTTGGGGGGGGGGGCTGAAGTTTGCATCTGATCCAACACATTGTGCGTAGAAATGTACGTATATATATATAGAGAGTTAAGTAAAGGACTAAAGGGTAAAGCTCAAATCTAAACTCATTATAATATTATTGTCTTTACCATCAAATTTTGACAAATTCTCCGATGAGACATGTCTCAATTGGTCTCACTAAATAGTAAATAATCATGCATAATATGTAAATAATCAGTCTTGAATGTGAGAAGATCAACCACTGAATGATCATGCGCTTAATACGTAAAAAATCATGTTTAAAAGTGAGGAGATCAATATTTATCCATATTCTCAATTGAGACGACCTTCTCTCAAATTTTAGATAGAATAAACCGTATTGAAAAAAATTGTGCATATTATTATTATTTTCATTCAAACCATGACAAAGGATCTGAGGAAGTAGTAGGGGAAAGACTACATCTCAATTAATCCATAATCATTAGAATAAAATCAAAGGTTAAATAAGTTCTAATTCAAATTAAAAAAAAAAAAAACTATTCGTTTTTTTATTTTTTCAAGAGCGAGTGCGTGAAGGCAGAGGCGAGGAAAGGCTTGGCTAAAACCACGTGTTCATAGTAGCAGCCACCAGATTGGGTAGGGTTTGGTGAGGCTCCGGTTTAAATCAAAGTAACAGTAAAAGAGGCATTCCGTTTATGTTGTCCCTCGACTCCATTCCTTTCTATTCCTAGCTATTCATCCACTTGTCCAATTTCAGCGATACTTCAAAGTTCAAACCCCCCATTTGCCCCTATCTTATCATATCATTCACACACCTACATGTTCCCGGCCTGAACCCACCGTTTCTTCAACTTGATCTTGCTTTTTCTAAATTCATTCTTTACATTGCTAATTAGGGACTACGACTATAGTCAAAAATCCAATATGAATCCGATCTAAAATTTTGCTACATTATCCGAGCTGTATCTAAAATTGAAATTGAAATTGCATCAAAATTAACACATAATCTCAGTTTGATTATTTTTCCAATGACTCCTAATCAATGAATCCTTATCACAAGGGTACTACTATTTACTTTAAATGTCAGGAATTGTCAGGAGCATACCCTTCCTATACGGCAAATACGCTCCCACAGACATGTCATGCCCGACATGACTTACAGGATCACGAGCGGCTGACTCATGTGGGCCCATGTCCCCTTAAGTATATAATCCCGCTCTCTCACATAGCGGAGGTAAGTTCACTGCTCCATGCACTTATGAATCCTAATTTGGGCATCGGAGTAGACTACTGTACCAGATTGCTCCGCCTAATTCATATATCTTATTTTATATGTGATCGAAAGTTAGTGACCGGAGTTAAGTTAAGACAACCGGCAAGTTTAGTTCATAATGCCTTTCTATGGTGTTTAAGTAAGTAGGATATTCTACATTGGAACTTTTGATATATGTGATCTACCTGCCTTCCTACACCTTCCTACGTCTCATATCACACCCATTAGGTGTCACCAAGACACCAACCTAATAAGTTAATAAGGGCGGGTTGGGTTGGGCATCGTTTCGCCAATTGAATGAACTGCTCCCGCCATTAAACCCAGTGTTTAACCGAAAACCTTGGTGTCATGATCAAATTGTCAAATTTAGGGGGAAAAAATGGTGCCCCATTAAAAGTGTAGCGTTGGCCATACAATCCTTGGAAATAAGCGTGATGTGGAGAATTGTGCATGGCAAACCCGAGCGCACAGTCATCCACCACAAGTCACGCACAGTGGCGGTGTCGTAATAACCACCATTCCCAGGGCCAACAATATAACACCTTCCACACACTTGCATCATGCAATATGGAGCAGCGAATAATATATACGAGAAGTATTTTAAACAGATCTCAGATCTCGCCTTTATCCCGAAAACACCAATCGAGATTCTCTGCGTTTTATTGGCTACAAATCATCACGGAGATTCGTCACTGATTCTTCATATGAATGGGATATGAGCAACTTCTCCAATCCAGGAAGTTTCCTCCCAGAAAAAGAAGAAGAAGATCAGGATAAGGGCGACAAGGAGAAATCGGTGTGCGAGTGGGATTTCAATTTATCGGCCGTCATATCGTCTGGTGATGGTCCTGGTACTACTTGTTCGGACACCCTTGGAGTCGTCGAAATCGACCCCTCCGACCGGATTCTCGCAACCGGCGGCATTTCGAGGAAGATTCGGATTTACAGCACCGCGGCTTTGCTGACTGGATACGACGACCGGCAGGTGAGCCTGCTGGATCATGCCACTGCATGTGATTTCTACATTTGTACTCCGGCGAAGCTTAGCAGTCTCCGATGGAAGCCCGGAACGGCCGGGGTGGTTCTTGGATCGGCGGACTACGACGGTGTTATAATGGAGTATGACCTGGAGAAACGGTTGCCAGTTTTCGAGCGGGATGAGCACGGTGGCCGGCGAGTGTGGAGTATGGACTACTCGCCGCAGGGCGGGCCGGTGATCGGAGCGTCGGGGTCCGATGACGGCACCATGCAAATGTGGGACCCGCGCTGCGACGGTGGTGAGTGCTTGGCTGTGGTGCAGCCCACCGTGGGGAAGAGCCCGGTTTGTTGCGTGGAGTTTAATCCATTCCGCGGCGAGCTGATCGCCGTCGGATGCGCGGACAGCCGGGTTTACGGCTACGATGTGCGGCGGATGGCGGACCCAGTTCTGGTCCTGTCGGGGCACCAGAAGGCCGTGACCTACACCCGATTCCTGGATCAGAACACGATCGTGACGTCAGGCATCGACGGGTCGCTGAAGACGTGGAGTGCCGGTGACGGGAGGGTTATCCGGACGTACAGCGGCCACGTCAACACGAGAAGATTCGTCGGGCTCTCCGTGTGGCGGGCCGGGGGCCTGCTCTGCTGCGGGTCCGAAGATAACCAAGTGGTTGTGTACGATAAGAGGTGGGCCGACCCGATTTGGGTACGGAGGTTCGAACCAACGTTTTCCGGCGAGAGCAGTTCCGACCGCGGGTTTGTGAGTAGCGTGTGCTGGAGGCAATTGGGGGACGACCATTGCTCGCTCGTCGCCGGCGGATCCGACGGCGTCCTGCAGATTTTCAAGGGGACTAGATTGAGAAGATGATGATGACGATAAATATTCTTATGACTAATTGGATTTGTTTAAGGTTTGACCAGTTGATTTACATTACAGATCACGTGAAATGATGTAGATGCTGTGCAGTTGATTGTTACTGCTGTGCTGCCGGATTTGACTGGACGGGAGTACAATGTAAAGGCTCTCTGTGCTTTTATGAGTTTTATTTACCCCGGCCGGAATTTGCATAGATTTAAACTTGACTTTTCGTGATCCATTTTTTACTTTCTATATTGTCTTTTTCCTGCATACTGTAAGTAGTAGTCTTCCTAGTGTTACATATTTAGTATGAATTTGGAATTATAGTACGATTTCTTATTTTTTAATGGTTACTAGAAGATTGCTGCTTCTAGTAGACAAATTGTTCAATGACATGCTATATTGTTATTGGACGTAGTTGATTGATGTTCTTTTATTAAAAATTGAAAAATATCAATATTCTTCTTTACTCTGTAAATCAATCTACTCAAGTTTAGTACTTAGTACGAAAATTTTCAAATATATTGGTTATGCAAAAGAACTAAGAAAATCCCCTACTCGTTTAGAGGGTGTGATCCAATTAACGTTTAATAAAATTGACTAAGAAGTAATTGCAGTATCGTTGCCGTGGAAAATGCTTGGTCCGGTGAAAACAACTCATAATATCTATTATTACATGGGAATGAAAAATCACGTAACATATAATGAGATTGGTTAAAAAGTGCTTGTAGTTTCAAGGTTTCAAATTTGTTGAAACTATGGTTGATTGGTCATCAACATTTTATGAACATTTTCTCTGAGTTTGTGTAAGTCACACTAGCAACTACTTGCAACTTTACCGATAATGTTTCGTAATTTTATAGGTGTAAAAATAGCATATTTACTCCCACATGGTTAGGAGATTGTACTTTTTTTTGTTCAGGTTTGGATAAGTCAGGGTATTGCTAATAATTCTAATATATACTTGAATTTGTCCGAATATGTATAACTTAATGCACATGGCCCACTCAAAATCCACTCAGGTTCCATCAACATAAAGGGAAATGTAAATGAATCAACAAATGAATTGTAATTGGATATAATTGAAAAGGTGTTAGTCGGATTGGTGGTGTTAATGGTTGGTGGTGGCGGAGTGGTGATGGTGGTCACAGTAGTAGTGTGCGACAATTAGGGCGGTATTGGTGGTGGTTTATGACAAAAAGAGATTAAGGGGAATCTCAATTCCACGAGGGCATGAGAATTAGGAAAATGAGTTTTTTGGAACTAGATACTGAAAACTCGGGAATGAAATCAAGAGTGGTAATTCCTTTCCCTGAAACCAAACGACCCTTCATTTTGTTGTACATTTTCTTTCATTTGAAGTTAGGACATTTGGATTCATTCACCACAATATTGTAAGAAACTACAAATGTTTAGGCGAGTTTGAATGAAAGAACGAATTTTGAAAATAAAAAAAATTGTCTAAAATTTGGGAAGCGGAGATTTGGTCGTAACAAAATCTTAGCACATAAAATTTTTACTACTAGTCTGTCATAAATTTGACAATCTATAATTATAAATAAATTGTATCTTTAAAAAAATGATAGTGGTCGAAATTGGAGTTTAGGGCTCAAGTAAAACTCGTTTCCATGCCGATTGATGAAACTAATCACTTTAGGTAAAAAAAGAAACTAATCACTTTAAAAACAATTTTGGGGTTTAAATGATATGTTCAGCAAAACTTAGGGAGTGTGGTGTATTTATTTATTTATCCCCATTAAAAAAGGAAACTAAAATAAAACCCAGGTGAGGGAGGGAAAATAAAAACCCAAATTAAGTTAGAAGACCGTCGTCTAGAAACGTCGGGGTCTCCTGAGAGGGAAAATCTGCAAAATCTAGGGCCGCGCAGAGTAAGAAGATAAACGGAGCCAAGGTTCGAGATGGTGACGTCATCTATTGTAAACACGTACCCTCTCTCCAGCTACACGTTCGGCACCAAGGAGCCCAAGATGGAGAAGGACACCTCCGTTGCAGATCGCCTCGCCCGCATGAAAGTCAAGTGAGTTTCTGAGGTTTTTAAGCTTTTAATTTGTCGATTCTTTGTTTTTAGCTTCCATTCAGTGGTGTTGATTTGTATGATCTTGGACCGTAGAAAAATAGCTACTGTGTATTGTTTGAAACCCTAGATCACTCGGCAGTGTGTAATATCCTTTTGATTTTGATGCTGCAGCTATATGAAGGAGGGTATGAGGACCAGCGTTGAAGGAATTTTGCTGGTGAGTGTTCATATTGTTTAGATTTGATGTTTATTGTGTTTAATCATTTAATTTTTAGCTGTACTGGCCATCGCTATTTTCATTGGGTTGTTTGTCAGTCTAGAGTTCAATAATATTCTTGTGCTCTGTAGCTTCGGTTTAAAGACTGTGATTTAGAAAATTAATTTCACAGCTAAAAAAACCAGAACTAAAGGCTAGTTTGTATTGTACATTGCAATCCATGAAAAGGTTACATTGAAGATAATTGACTCCGAATGTGGAATGGAGGAGTTTTGTCTTTGCTGTTAAAGCTATTATATACATAATTGTAGTATTGTTGTAAATTGTTATTGTGCTCCTTTTTTCATGGAAATCATTATGTTCAAGGCCAGATGCAGTGAACAGTTTACTTTTCCCAGTAAAGTTTTTTTCTATGTAACTTACACGTTGTGTTCTAACCACACAGGTACAAGAACATAATCATCCTCACATTCTTCTTCTGCAAATTGGTAATACTTTCTGCAAACTTCCTGGTGGGCGCCTGAAACCCGGAGAAAACGGTATGTTTCTTTCTATTTTATCTCACTAATGAGTAAATAGAGTCCCGTGGATATAAGAAAACATGGCTCTGATTTATTAGGCTCAATATCTAGACACAGTGTCTCTTAAGCTCAATATGTTGCATGTTTCTCTTAGTTGTAATTGTTAAGTACGTCAAATTGTTAATAACCATACAGCATGGATTCCTTATTTTTTATGTGTATTCTGAGAATTGATATACTAAATTACATGTAATACAGAAATTGATGGTTTGAAGCGGAAGCTGTCTAGCAAACTGGCTGCCAACTCTCCAAATCTTCAACCAGATTGGCAGGTAGATATTTTGTTTCTTATATTGCTTGGTGATAAGGTTTGTTGCTTGATCATAAGTCTGGATGCATATTAAATTATTACGGTGAAGTAGTAAAATCTAATGAGGAGTTCTTTATACCATTCTCTTGACATTTTTCAACCTAATCTATATGCAATATTTTCATGTCAGATTGGTGAATGTGTAGCTGTATGGTGGAGACCAAATTTTGAGACAATAATGTATCCGTATTGCCCTCCTCATATCACCAAACCAAAGGTACTTAAAGAACAACATGTTCCCTTGCATTACTTCCCATTCCTGTAGGTGATCGATTGTAATGATTGCTGTTGTTTGTCATTGCAGGAATGCAAAAAGCTGTATCTTGTGCACCTTTCTGAACGAGAGTACTTTGCTGTTCCGAAGAACTTGAAGCTTCTTGCAGTTCCATTGTTTGAGCTTTATGATAACGTTCAGGTATTCATGTTTAATATTAATAAGTGTTCATTTTTATCCACTACCAGTCATGCTTCTAGATTTTTTAGATTTTTACTATTTGTTTAAGCTTTAAGCTGCACAAACTTTGTTTCCTAGTTTTTTGTTGCTCTTTTATAAAAACTGTTGTGACACGAGTTGGAATCAGTGAACGTGTATTCATGAGCAAGCATTTAACTGGAACTGGCTCTACTTTGCTATTTCTGCCTATATTGATTTTAAATTTCTGAATTGCTTATTATTTTTGGCTTTATTCTTCTTTGTGACAGAGGTATGGTCCTGTCATATCCACCATCCCACAGCAGCTGTCAAGATTTGGTTTCAACATGATCCATCCGTAGAAGTCATCATTGATACGGTGGAAGCTTCCTAGAGAATTGTTGTTACTCTGCAGGTTTCTTACGCTCTGCCATATGACTAAAGCAAGTCCAACTTGTGATCTATGTTCAAACAAGTTGGCTTTCAGTTTAGCATACGGTACGTGGGCGGGGATATTTAACCGTTATTGCGCAAGGATATTTAAGTTATTATTCATTTGAAACATTTATTGACCTGCTGCTTGGTTTAATTTGTGAGGATTTGGTTGATGGACATGAGTGGTGAAACTATGAAGATTTATGTTCCAAGTCTGTCCTGTTGGCCAGTTTCTGGTTATGTTCACTACTGAATTAGAACGTATTACTTTGTTGTTTCTCTAGTAAATGTATGCGCTCCTTAGTTATTTCCTAAATGACGTGAGGGGTTTTCTGAATGTATGTGTGAGGGGTTGTTCCCAACGGAAATCTGTCTGTTAGCTAGCAAAATGTAATGTATGTGCGCCATGATTTAGGTAGAATGTATGTGCCACGGTTATCCAATGTATGCGGGGGATTGTTCCCTGCCGAACAACTGATCTTCTTTTGTAAATATGGGATACATTATGATGGCGGAGTTACAAAAGAACCTGTTGCATCTGTATTTTGTGAAAGTAGTGTACAAAAGTTGGTTTTTGTGAAAGTAGTGTAATCTAGTACTACTTGGTTTCTAACCCTTTAGGCTATTATAAATCAGAATGTTCATGTGAAACTGAGGTAGAAACAAGAGTTGATGTCGAATGGTAGTGGTTAGTATGCTCAGTGATTATAGCCTTGATGCGTCAACCATATATTTTTTGGCTTTCATACATCATTTTTCAAATTTTAAGTTAGGTAACTAATTCTCCTGCAATCAGAATGCAGAGAGTATCGTCAGAGTTCATAAAAACAATAGAATTCGGAGTCGTCGTTGACAGCGATTCTGGTCTTTTTCCTCTCTAGTATATATATATATATATATATATTTTGAAAGGAACCTCTCTAGTATTTTAGTGACAAGGATAGTTTGCATATAATAGAGTTGTTGACATTCGAAGCTCTTCTTTCAGACTGATCAGAAAACGAAAAAATCTCCCCCCTATTTTACTAGCCACGATTCCAAGGAGCCCAATGAAAATTTCCCAGTATCTAAATTTTTTATTAAACCCGTGTTATGGCAACTTCGTTTTTTGTCTTATATAAGCTCAGTTGTCTTCATTATTGCAATATTATGCTAGGTTTTTGAACTATATATATTTTTTTATGTGGGTTGTTGCTGTGTATGTAATTTTTTAATTGTGGAACACATATATGGCAGAATTCCTCTCATTTGCTAATTTCAAATCCTACTAGTATGTTTATTCGTTTATTTGTATGATTAAATTCAAAAAAAGAGTTCGATCATACCAACACTAATGCGCAATAACCAACACTTATGCGCATCGAACTTTTTCATAACTTCTCCAAAAAAAATATCCCAAAAAGAAAAAAAAAAAATCCCAAAAAGAAAAAGAAGACGACGACTAAGACATGGCCTGATAAGTAAAACTAAGTCTACAATATTGTTTAAATACATGTGGCTTTGTTAATTCACGACACTCCAATAGATTTGGGTTAGCTGTCCTTGCAATTGCCAAAATTCCATATGAAGCTGTGGCTTTTCACATTTTTAAACAAGGCAAATTCTCATTTGAGACATGTCTCAAATGAGACCAAAGATTATATGAGACTGCTATTGATTGAATTTGTCGTTGGTGAGCTTTAAACCCGCCGATTTCCTTGATTGAATTTGTCGTTGGTGAAATTGACCAAAGAAATGATCAAGAAAATTGACCGAAAGATCAAGCAAATTGAACGAAAGATCAAATTAACTGAAAAATCAAAGCAAAACAAAAATACTCAAGGACATTGATTGAAAGATCAAACAAACTGACTAAAAGATCAAGCAGAAACAGTAAATGCTCATTCCCCTACTCTTGGTCTCCACAAGGACAGGTCTCACCCAATACTTTCTCTTTAAACAATAGCCACGATATGACTCATGCATATTCTTAATTTTCTTCATATCAAAATCCTATCAAGTTATTAGAAAAATTAAATTTAAGAGGATTTGACAATCTGTCATATATTCTTCTACTGAAAACTATATAAAGTTGTTGGACTAAAAAAACTAATATTGTTTTATACACCGCAAATCAATTAAAAAAAAACAAGTTAACAAATCAACTGTTAAAAGAATAATTAGAATGACGCCCGACTCCATTACAATCGTTATTTTTGTACCGGCTTTTTTAGTTACGTAATTGGCAATCCAACTGTTCATGAAAATAGTAATAATTTTGAAGTCTATGCCTTTTAATATCCTTGCGGAAAAAACCAATGGCTGGCAATGTATTTAATTAATTAAGCAGTTGCAGAATGAATAAAATTCTACCTTGCTATTGAAATAGTTCGTAAATTCATCCTCAGAAATTAGAAAGCCATGCATACTCAATTATGTTAGCGCTTCAGACGGAATCATGTGGTTTGATTTTGTTGCCATCATTGACCGACAATAATTATGTTACGGAGTACTTTTTATAAAGGCAAATTCTCATATTTGAGACATGTCTCAAATGAGACCAAAGGTTATATGAGACTGCTATTGATTGAATTTGTCGTTGGTGAGCTTTAAACCCGCCGATTTCCTTAATTGAATTTGTCGTGGTGAAATTGACCAAGGAAATGATCAAGAAAATTGATCGAAAGATCAAGCAAATTGAACGAAAGATCAAATTAACTGAAAAATCAAGGCAAAACAAAAATACTCAAGGAAATTGATTGAAAGATCAAACAAACAGACTAAAAGATCAAGCAGAAACAATAAATGCTCATTCCCCCGCTCTTGGTCTCCATAAGTACATGTCTCACCCATGACTTTCTCTTTTATAAATTATTATTATAAATCTCCCCATAAATTTTTTAATTAGAAGAGTAATTTGTCACAATGATGGGCTCATTATATTGTACACACTCGGTCACAAGGATTCAATATGTGATGCAGGCTTATTTTTAGTTTACTTAATTCAGTAAACGCATGAATGATACATCAGCTGAGTCTATACATTTGTGTTTTTTTTTTTAAACGAAAATGAAAAGGGCGAAAGCTATCTGTTTGATTAAATGGATCAACATTGGTTACGCAATGAAGTGGAAAGTAAACGCTATGAGTGTTTTGTTATTGAGTTCGAGGAAGAATAAAATGATTTTTATGTTATACTCCCTCCGTCCCCTTATAAATGTTCTACTGAAATAGTAAATTTTTTTCACACCATGTTTGACCATTAATAACTTATAATATATAAATGATATATTTTCACATGAGATATCGTTAGAATCCTCGTATGATGTACTTTTTCAAAATCAAAATTATTTACTCTAATAATTCTCTTGTGAGGCAGCCTCACCCATGAGGCAGAGCCCAAGAAGCCCCATATAACAAGTAAATATATAGGAACATCTATTACTATAAACTTTAGGGGTTAATTTGCAAATACTTATTTTAAGTACATATATTACTAATTTTTTTATTTCTTCTCCCCTTCCTACCACATCATCATCCTACATCAATCTCGATGTAACATCATTGTACCTCGTTGCCACCCCCTCATATATCGGTGTAATCTCATCAAACATCGACGCCACCTCATCAAACCTCGTCGTCAGCTCTACCTCATCTCAAATGACCATAACCTCGTTTTCGATAACATAAACCTTGTTGTCAACGACACAAACCTCATTCTCAACTATACAAACCTCAATGTCGCGGCACAAACCTCAACGCCACCTCATCAAACCTCAACCTCTACCTTAGCATCGAAGGTAAAAACCTCATTTACAAGTACACAAACCTCATTCTCGACCCAAATGTCGATTTTAACGAAACAAACCTCATCGATGACATTACCTCAATGACATTTCAGTACCACTTCACTTCCGCATCATACACACATCACTGCCACGTCATTACCGCCTCACCACAGCCGCCAAACCGCCGCTAGTTGCCGGAATCATTCACCGAGATCACCCCAAAATTATAAAATCAGAACCTGGCTGCAATCTGGAACAGTTCTTCGGCGATCTGGAACAGTTTGACTGCCTGCCAACGCCACGACGACCTCGACCAAATCTGGAGTCCCCCTCGTGACGCGATCTGGAGAGCCACCGAATCGCCATCGTCGTGCCGCGCCGCTGCAAATCTTCCGGTGGTCGACCGAATTCCCGTCGCATCTGGAACGAATCGCCCTCGCATTTGGACTGAATCGTCGTCGCAAATGGACCGAATGTTGTCGCATAGCATCGCATGTGGACAGAATCCACCGTTGCAAATCGCAGTGGCATCGTTTCTCCTACGACGGTGCAATAAAATGACACTCCGCCGCACGATTCCCAGGCCGCGACTGCGTTCACCGCACAATTTCAGCCGCCTCGTTTTCCCCCACGGCCGTGACTCGAAAAGCCTCCGTCGTTCGGCGCTGGGTGAGGATTTTTGGGAATCGACGGCGACGACGACGTCGCCGGAATCGCGAATTGCAGGCACTATTGGGTGAGTCTGCCGTGAAGATTGGGGAAAAAAGATATCTTTGGGTAAGATTTGCATTAAGGTCCCTGAAGATTGATGTGATATAACTAGTGCGCCGAATGTAATTATTTATTATTTGTCCCCAAATCTTCTAAAATGTGGTCTGCCTCTTGGGTGAGGCTGCCTCACCCAAGAATTTGTCTAAGTATAATGAAAGTTATTAATGGTCAAACATGGTATAAAAATGTTTGACTGAACAACTAGGACAACCTTTGGGGGACGAAAGGAGTATTTTGTTTTGTAGTGTCTTTTTAAATTCGGAATCGTGAGTATTAAAAGGTGACAAGATCTTCTGTGAAACTAGTGTTAATTGAGATCAGTTACAAATGTTGATTTTCTCACTTTTAAACATGACTTTTTACATATTTAATCATGATCATTCATTGTATTATTGATAATTTTTTCAATTTCATACATGATCTTTTCATTTTCATCAACTCAGTAATCAGGTATGGTCAACTGGAAAAATGTCTGTCTTTACTTGGAGATTTTTTAACAGTCTGCTCCCCTTTGATGATATCCTGATGAGATTTGGGATTAACTTAGCATCTAAATGCACACTATGCAATCATATTGACACATCTGATCATTTTTTAAATTAATGTGCTCCAAATATAGAGGTGTGTAATATGATGCATAATATATTGGCTATACCAGTCCCTCATTTTGTGTCAGCAAAACATAGGTTGTCTTTCTATTTAAACTACAAAGGGCATTCATAAATTCATACCACAGTTACAGTAACCTCTTTACTTGTGACTCTGTGGAATCTCTGGTGTAGAAGAAATAAAAATATTTTTGAAACTGCGTAAATTGATAGCATGGCTTTATTTAGTTCAATCTTCAAACAGGTGTCTATGATTTTCACAGATTTTCCACTTTCTGGAAGTATTCTAAAAGCAATGAACTTGACTGAGATAGGCCTGGTCCCTTTCCTTAAAAGAAGAGACCTAAACCTTCCAAGATAGTGAAATGGCACCTCCTTGATTCTGGATATAAAATTAATGTAGATGAATCTTTTATCTCTACTGAAAAAGTAGGATTAGGGGTAATTATCAGGGACAAAAGTGGCTCAGTTAGCTCTATGTTTAGAAAGCATACTACTGCATCTTCCCCTATGCATGCAGAGCTATTAGCTATTCAACTTGGTTTAAAATTAGGATTGCAAAGTGGATGTGCCTTTGCAATAGAGTCAGATTGTAAAAATGCAGTACAAGGGATTAAAAACCCCGGTTCTGCAATCTGGTCTGTTTTAAGTCTAAGTCATGAACTCAACAGCCATGCTAGCATTATCAGCCATGCTTATAGGGAAGTAACTCAGTTGCATATTTTCTTGCTAAAATGTCCTCTGAGGACTCTATTACTTGCAACCTTTCTGTTACTTATGTTCCTCAGAATCTAAGGGCTCTAATTCAGTTGGAAAGACATGGAGTTCCTTATGCACATTAATTTAAGGATATCTCAATCTCATCTTGAATGATTTCTCTTCAGTTTGCTGCAAATTTCATATAGTTGTTACAAGTGCAGGTTTTATCTTGGGACTTTTGATTCTGTTGTGTCTCCTATTTTGCAGGAGAAGACCCTTTGGATCTCTCCAAAGGTGGAGCCAGCTCTGTTATAAACCAAAGTCCACATGCAGACAAATCCAAGTATGTGTGGAAGCTCCCTAACTTACATGAACTCCTTGAGACCATCTATTTTTGAGAATTGCACCCAAGTTCCCATGGAAATTCTGATTTATCACTCCACTGGTGCAATTATCCATAACAAGATAGCACACCAGTATTGCTGATCTGTTTTTTGTCCAAGGGCTGTGTTCCCTCTAGCATTAAGATGGCATTTCCTCTAAATCCTCTCAGTTGATAGAGGAAGGCTGGCTTATGAGTGATTCATTTAGGGGATGAAGATACACCAGGGGTAGGTAAATCAGGGAAATGAATCATTCTTAGAGCATCTCTTATGGGGGAATTTTAGAAGGATTTTAATTGGAAGGTGTTGGATTCTTTCCCACTATGGGGGAATTTATCCCTCATAACCCGAAAATTCCGGAACCATGAGCTGCATGTGTGCATCCATGAAAATCCAGCAAACGTGGCATAAACGTGGGACGTGGGCCACCAGCGTTGGTTTACTTTCCTTTTTTCTCTTTTTGTTTGTGCGTTGGTTTTCTTGTTTGCAAGAATTTTTGCGTTTCTTTTTTGTTTTTTTTTCCTTTTAAATATCATGTAATAATTACATACAAATCACATTTTTTCATTTAGATTAAATGAAAATCAAAACAAATTTCGTTTACATTTAATATAATAAATATATTCTACAAAATATTCCTTTTGAAATAAACTTATTTTCTTTGATAAATTATTTTTATGCATAATATATAATTTTTAAATTTAATATATATAATATTCTTTATTAAACATAAATAAGTATTGTATATATTTATATAAAAGTTTTGTATTAATGATAGATAAATAAAGTATTAATGAGGTACATGAGAAATAAATAATAATATGGATAAAAGTAAATGGTGGTGGGACATAGAGAAAGTGATGTGGAAATGTGTGTGAGGATTTTATGATAGTTGGGTTGGGATGTTGGAGGGGTTGTAAAATGGGTTTTATTGGAAAAGTTGTTGAGAATGGATGTATGATAGTGGATGCTCTTAGGAACCTTACCATCTATCAACTTCAAGGATTATGAGGAAGTCCATGTCTCTTTTCCATATACTTTTTATTTATCATTTCCATTCATTGTAAAACTATAACAATTTATTGGCCTTGTCATAGGCTTATTCAAGGTTTGAGGAGCCTAATATATCCCTCCCACCATTAAAGGCCTTAATTTTTTTTTAAAAAAATGATCTTTTCATTTTCAAAACGGATCTTTTACATGTTAAGCATGATCATATAGTGAAATCGATTGAGACATGTCTCAAATGAGATTTTTTCTTAAAAGATTATTATACTTTGATTGTATCATGTAATATCATACCCAAAGTTAGTATTCCATGTGAATAGGAATATTGATTTACTAAAAACAGCAAAATTAATTATGTTATCAGTAAATTGTCTGATTAGTGTTATCTCTAGATGAAATTTATTTTTTTGACAATACTAGATGAACTTTATACAAATGGTTTAATGTTATATTGGCAACATCCCTGCTGAAATATTGGTTGAATATGCTCTAAAACATAGACTGAATTTAGAAATAAATCTCATTGATATGCCAAAAACAGTTAAAGGAGTCCAATTTCTTGATAAACTAAGAATTCCAACACTAAGAATTCAGAACAGATCCTCCGATTGTCTTCCATTTTTAAGGTCAGCTGCAATTTGAAGCCTACATTTTGGATCAAAGATGGATCAATGGATATCAAGCAGTGCATGCATCACTCTATCACTCAAAGTCTCTACGTCACTAAGCTACACCCAACCTCATAAACCTGTTTCACCAAACTATACTTAAAAGATTATTTTCTGCCTTATTCCCACTTTTTTGTAATAAGGATGAGTTTTTAGTTTTTCTAAGCTAACTCTTTTTTTTAAGGCAAATATTTTGCCTTATGTAGTTTTCTTAATTTCTTATGAATGTTAAACCATAGCTTTCTCACTTATATGCTATATCTCCACACTGAGCTTATAACTCAATCTGTTAGCAGCGGAAGTTGTAATTTTTTAATTATTATTTGAAAGACAAGGGTGTAAAGTCCAGTTTTTGTTGGCTTTTTTGTGAAATGTCATGTTGCAACTTGCAACATGATTAGTCTGGCAGAAAAAGATAGAATATTTCCCATGTTCCAGCGCAGGGTTTGAAAGATGGAAGGAAATATTTGATGCTGATTTTCTATGGAAACTATGGTCCTAATGGATGTCTACAACGCGTTTTGTAGCTGTTATAGAATGGGAAGATTCGTGGAGTTGAGTTTCCCATAAACAAGAAGTTGAGACAGCAATGGATTCCTTTTCTTCAAGGTTTTAGATTTGGAATAGAAGTTTATTGAAGGAAGGAGTCAAGAGCCGTGGAAAAGGAAGGTTTTCTTACGACATTGTGCTATAAAAGGAGGACATCAGTTGCGTGCTCGACTACCGATTTTCACAGCAAAATTATGTAATTCAGGGTTTTATATTGTTTGAGCAAGGAGGCAACAAAGTCCCGGTTTTCGACAACCAAAACACTTGGACGTGTCTTAAGGCTCGAGTGAAAAAGATATGTCGCCGCCTTCATGGAAAAGAAGTTAATCATAGAAGCAGCTACTAGCGAGCGAACTAGTAGTGTGATAGGCTAGCAGGAATGCCATTAATTTGTAAACGATAGTCTGTATTTTTTACAAATTAGTGAAAGATCTTTACACGGGGCTACGGCCCCGCAGACGTAGGTGGTTTGCACTGAACTGTGTGATCACATCATGTTCCTTTTCAAATTCGCACTTAAGTTTTAATTCCCTGCTGTTTTAATTAAAACTTGAACACAATAGGATTTAGATTACTATAGGCAGGAACTTTCATTTGGTATCAGAGCTTAATCATTCTTGTATCCTCTTGCGAGGTGAGTGAACGATCTACTTGCTTACCATGGCAAAAGAAGAAGGATCCATCACAAGGGCACCGTTGTTGGCTGATGGAAATTACCCTGATTGGAAGACAAAGATGCGTATGTTTATTGATCAACTTGATGATGATGCTTGGAATATGATTGAGATTGGTTACAATCCTCCAACCTCAACTGATGCTGCTGGACAAACAATTCCAAAACCTGCTCCTGGACAGATACTGAGAAGGCACTAAAAAAACTGAATAACAAGGTTTTGAGTGCACTGTATAATGGTGTTAAGGATGACCAGTTCAGGATCATCTCTGGTTGCACAACTGCCAAGGCTGCTTGAGAAAGAACATGAGGGATCGAGGCCTGTTAGGAAAATTAAGCCTGACATGATTAAGTCTGAATTTGAGAGCTTGGAGATAATGGAGCATGAGACAGTTGATGAATTCAACACCATATTGAAGGACTTAATCCATAGAGCACATCAGTTTGGTGAAAGGTATACTGAGGCTCAAGTTCTGGACAAGGTAAAGAGGTCACTGCCTGAGAGGTTTTCGGGGATTGTTATGAATTTGGAGATAAATTCTCAACTTGATGTGGTTAACCTGGATGAGCTTATGGGGTTTATGAAGACTTCAGAGATGCATACTGATAGAAACAAGGATAAAAAGGCTCTATACTTTCATGTTACTCAACCAAAAGGGAAAGGAAAATTAGAGGAATTGGATGCTGGAGGCACAGATGAAATTGCTTTGCTGGCAAGGAATTTCAGCAAATTCCTGAGAGGAAATCAAGGTAGAGGTTTTTATGGGAATCAAGGCAGGGGGAATCAAGCTGTTCAGAATCAGGTTAGAGTCTTTCACATCTCTCAAGGTACTCAGTCACAAGGTGGACAAGTTCAAGGAGTACAGAATACAGATACACAGAACTTAGCTAAGGGATTTCAGAGAGGAGAATCCATCCAGGGCTCAATCTGTGGATGACTTTCCAAGAGGTTCTGAAGGCACTAGGCATGCTGGGAAGCCTCAGTGTAAGGAATGCAATGGCTATGAACATCTTCCTTATCAGTGTGGAAACTTTCTGAATCAACCTAAAGCTTTGGTTGCAACTGGTGAAACATGGAGTGATGATGAAGATTAGAAGCAACCAGAGAAGAATGTATCCTTTGGAGCTAGAGTTGTGGAATCGACGCCAGTTCTGAGTGAAATAGATGAGGTTAAAGCTGATGAAAATGGCACTATTCAGAGTGCATATGATGAACTGTTCAGTGAATGGGAAAAATCAGTTGAGATCATCAAATCCCTGAAAGATACTGAAAATGGAAGTGTTGAAGCCTTGAAACTGTCTGAAGAGGTTGAGTCCTTGAAGATGAAAGTCAACACGTTAGTGAATAATTCACTGGTTGATGAACATGTAGTTGAAGAGTTGGCCTTAAGCCTTAAATCCATGACAGCAGAGAAAGTTGAGGGTTTACTGGCTGAACTAAAGAAGAAAAATGAGATTTATGATGGAAAGAAGCCCATGGATGATGTAGCTAAAACTGTGAAACTGGAGACAATGACTAAGAGAGCTAAGGATGCTGAGGTAGCCTCTGAAATTTTTAGCCAAAAGCTAGAGATCATGACCACCGGAGCTGTGAATGATGAAGAGAAAGTTAGGGCCAGAACTGTTGACTGTGATAATTTGGGAAAGAAGATAAGATCCATGATTGTCGGAGTTGAGGAAGCTGAAGCAACCATTCAGAAACTAAATAAGGGAACTACACAGTTGAATGATCTGTTGGTTATGGGAAAATATGCTGGGAAAAAGCATGGTCTGGGATATAACATCAAGGGATCAAGCCCTCAGGTAAAGAACATAGTGTTTGTTTCTGCTGAAAGTCAAGCATCTACCAGTCAAAGAGCCAACAGAGTCAACCAGGCTAAATATGTACATGTACCAGCGATGAAGGTGTCACAGGGAGTAGTAACAAGAAAAACTCCTCCTAAGTGTTGTGATTATTGCATGATGCAGGGACATGATGATCATCAATGCATGAGACTTTTTCATGCGAGGTAAACAGTTTTCTTCATGTTGTAACATGGAACCTGAGCAGCAGAAGAAACTCACCAATAAGGTATGGGTAACGAAATCTTATTTGAACTGTTATGTAGTAAATACCTGTTATAGTGTGTATGTCAAGGACACTTGGTATTTTGACAGCGGATGCTCTAGGCACATGACTGGATCACCGGATTTGTTGAGCAATGTTCTACCATGGATTGGTACAGTTCAGTTTGGAGATGGCAAAATCAACAAAGTCATTGGTAAGAGAGAGCTTCAGATACAAGACTTCCCTGTATTCTATGATGTCCTTATGGTGGAGGATCTTAAAGAAAATCTCATCAGTATTAGTCATCTTTGTGATCATCAAATGACTGTACACTTTGATGAGTCATTATGTACTGTCAAGCAAAGGTCAAATGGAATTCTCACAGGGAGAAGATCTTCTGATAATTGCTACATTTTGAAGCAATCAATTACTTGTTTGAGTGCTAAGGCTGACAATTCAACTTTGTGCCATCGAAGATTTGTTCATGCAAACACCAAGGCACTAAGTAAAGCATCTCGGATTGAAGCTATCAGAGGACTGCCTCCAATTACTCATCAGAAGGATATGTTCTGTGGTCCATGCAAGGAGGGAAAACAGACAAAGGGTTCTTACTCAGCCATTAATGATATCACTATAAAAGTTTCTTACGGCAGGAAGGAGTCAAAAGCCGTAGAAAAGGAAGTTTTTCTTACGGCATTGTGCTATAAAATGAGGACTTCACTTGCGTGCTCGACTACCGATTTTCAAAGCAAAATTCTGTAATTTAGGGTTTTATATTGTTCGAGCAAGGAGGCAACACAGTCCCGGTTTTCGACAACCAAAACACTTGGACGTGTGTTGGACGTGTGTTAAGGCTCGGGTGAAAGAGATCTGCCGCCGAATCGTGGAAAAGAAGGAAATCATAGAAGCAGATACTAGAGAGCGAACTAGTAGTGTGATATGCTAGCAGGAATGCCATTAGTTTGTAAACGATAGTCTATATTTTTTACAAATTAGTGAGGATCTTTGCACCGGGCTACGACCTCGCAGACGTAAGTGCTTTGCACTGAACTGCGTGATCACATCGTGTTCCTTTTCAATTCCGCACTTAAGTTTTAATTCGCTACTGTTTTAATTAAAACTTGATCACGATAGGATTTATCACTGTAGGCAGGAACTTTCAAAGGGAAAATCTATATTACTCCCCGCCAACTGTGATTTGCTTTTACAAAAATAGAGGTAAAAGTCTTAGAGCATCTCCTATGGGAGATTTTTGCCCAGCTTTAAAAAGGAAAAAATTGGTTTTTCTCCAACTATGGGAGTATTAATCTCACCAAAGCCAAGAATTCCGGAGCCAAAATATTGAATTGCTGCTTCTGAGTAGTCTGAAAGAATTCATGAAACGTGGCCTACCACATGAAACGTGGCTCAACCATTCCTTTCTCTCTCTCTTTTTTTTTTCTTTTTTTTTCTTTTCCTTCAAAACATTTGATTTGTCTTTAAACTTTCTATTAATTATCATTAATTTAATTGGTAAACAAAAATTATGATTATATTTTCATACTTTAATTGATGAACGTTTTTAAAATTAAAAATTATGCCCAATTTAACTTTTTAATATACATTAACATTATGTTTTTTTATTTAACTAACCTATACTAACTATACATGGAAAATTTATTCAGGTTATAATATTTTAATTTAAAATACACAACTATAATATTATTACATTTTCATTAATATTATATATTAGCATTATTAGAATTTGAAAATATCGTCAATAGAATATTATCATTAAAAATTTAAAAGTCTTATCTTAATTACCATTATACGATGGACAAATTATTGGGTGAGGCAGACTCACCCAAGAGGCAGGGAGTAAATGTTAAAATATATATTTGTTGGAGGGGACGGGGTAATTAATTATTTGATTTCCTAAATTTATGAGGATCTTTCTGCAATTTCGAGTGAAACTTTCCCATCTCTGCAATTGGAGATCATCCTATTTTCTCCATCGCCCACGGTCTCTTCAATGCAACGGCGATGCGTCTCCAATTCAACACCGCCGTCATCCAATTCAACCCAGGTCGCCGGAGAATCGCGGCGAGCAGTTCTTGTGTGAATCGTCGCGAATCTGGTCTAGTCGATGCAACTCGGATGTCGCCGCACACGCTCTTCGCTGCCCCGAAAAGCCTCGGCGTGTTGTGGGCCATGGAGAACCGGCCAGTCGGATTCGGGTATGGATATCCGACCCAATCGACGTGAATTCACCGGAGAAGATTTGGTGGGAATAGATCGTCGGGGAAGTGACGCTAATTTGCCGGAGATGATCGAATCGAGTAGATCGCGGTGAAGCAACGCAAAGCGACAACTCCATCAACTGCGTCAGCGGAGAGTCACAGATGGGATCTTTCCGTAGACGGCAATGGCGGAGAGTCACAAATGGGATCTAGTCGATGACCGGCCCAATTCCGGGACATCGCGAGGATTTCCGGCAATGACGTGATGGTGGCAGTGGTGGTAGGTAGCGGCGTAGCAGTGGGGTGGTGCTGATGGGGCGGTGATAGAGCAGTGATGTGGCAGTGAGTGACATGGCAGTGACGTGGTGGTGTACTGGTCGAACTGTCCCCATCGTCAATGTTTGATGAGATTTCACTGATTTATGATAAGGTGGTGACGAGGTTTCATGAGGTGACATCGAGTTATAATGACATGACATCGAGGTACGATAATATGAAATCGATGTGTGATGAGGTGGCATCGATGTATGATTAGTTGGCGTTCATGTATGATGAGGTGGCGAAGAAAGAATGAAAAATTAGTGATATTTACAAATAAATACCTGAAATTTTTAATAATTAGTGTTCTTTTATATTTATTTATAATATGAGCCTTATTGGGCTCTGACTCATAGAGTCATAGGTGAGACTGCATCACATGAGAATTACTCTATATGATGTGATATAATCATACAAATTACCATTATCTTGATTACCATTATATCATAATTATGATTATGTGATATGATAATTAATTACCTACAAATCACATATTTTATAGTAAAATATGCAATTGAATTTTAAATTTTATTAATTATAATATTTTAAATTGAATATATAAAATATTCTAAAAATATAAATAATCATTATATAAATTAATATCCAAGTTTTATATTAATAATATAAATAAATAAAGTAATAATGAGATAGAAGATAAATAAATAATGAAATGGATAAAAGTAAATTGAAAGTGATGTGGAAATGTGGAAATGTGGAAAATTGTGGGTTGAGGATTCTTGATAGTAGATGCTTTAGAATGATTTTCTAAAATCTTTTGGCAATGTAATGCTTAGTTATTTAACTTATTTGGTTGCAAGTTGCAAATGTTAAGTTAGTTGTAGAAAGAATAAAATGGGCGAATATAATATGACCACAAATTTCATAAGATAGCTAAAATATTTCGTCCAACTCTCCAAGCAAAGGACAAAGTACGGTCAAGAGCTGAGAAAAGTCCATGCACAACCTTTGAGTTCCGACCCAATCATTTGATCAAATTAATAATTCCGGCTGCTAGCTCTAATCTTTAATCACTATTTTTATCACCAAAAATGGCTACCTAATCCCACCTTTATATTCCAACCCAACCGGGTCAGCTATCTTCACCGACTCTTTTCATTTTCTTGTGTCTTCTGCTCTTCTGTCGGAAAAAAAAAATGGCGCGAAAAAGCTCGTCGGAGAAGGCAAAGCAGAAGCACCGTAAGGGGCTGTGGTCTCCGGACGAAGACCTCAAGCTCAAAAACCACGTTCTCAGACACGGCCACGCCTGCTGGACTTCCGTCCCCATTAATGCTGGTAATTACCTTCTGAATCCTATCTCTGTATCATCACTACCAACTAACTTCATCACGATCATCTTTTTTTGATAATGTCTGAGTCTGCTGTGGGAAAACTGAATAAATAACGACTTGGAATATATAATTAATCATGCGTGAAGAGTCATGATCAGGCCGTCCGTCGTTGTTTTTTCACCTTGGTAGCTTCTAGAATATCGTGGTTGACTTTGTTGACCGTCGTTTTCAGGTCTCCAGAGGAACGGGAAGAGCTGCCGGTTACGGTGGATCAATTACCTCCGGCCGGGACTGAAACGTGGAGTCTTTGGTGCCGATGAAGAGGAACTCATCCTCTCCCTTCATGCCATGCTTGGCAACAAGTAAGAAAACATTAATATTCTCATATATAAAGAACATTATTTTTCGATTGAGATTTCATGTTTGTTTGTTATAATAGTGTAATTTTATCAGTGTTGTTTGTTGATGATCATGGTAATGTTTTAGGTGGTCTCAAATTGCGCAACATTTGCAAGGAAGAACAGATAATGAGATAAAGAACCACTGGCATTCTTATCTGAAGAAGAGAGTGGCAAAAACAGAACAAATTGCAGAAGCATCCCCATCGAACAATCTGGAAGCTTCTCCATCTTCTTCCATGAAGACACTTTCCACCTCGGACTCAGCCGAACGTTTGGAGGGATCATTGATGTCTGAAACAGAACAGCAGTCTGCTAAAAGCAGTTTGCCAAAAGTCCTGTTTGCTGAGTGGTTTTCCCTGGACCGATTTCGCGATCAGAACGGCTGCGAAAACTCGTTCCACATGACTATGGAGAACAGGGACTCTGAGTACTATAATTCGGAGTTTCAAGATTCTTTCATGATTGACTTGCTTCAACCACCACCTCTCAAGTTTGAGGATCAAATGTTTGATCATGGTTTTGTTAATGATGGTATGTTTTTTTGAGGATGTTGTGTTCTGAAAAACCAAGGTTATTATGGGGATTGATTCACACTGAACATAGTAGTTTAGTGATTCTCCCCCTCCAATTTGTATACTACTCTTGTAACTATTTGCACACAAATAATAAAGGGACCTTCCAAAAAAGGATTAGGTCAAACCCATGATATCTGTTAGCCGTTAGCTGATTGTATTAGTGGTTTTAGCTATCACATTACCTGGTTTGACTCATATGTCAGAAGTCCGAGTTTTATGGATCTTACTCTTCGGATTACAATGTTAATATGTTCTGAAACTTTACAATTACAAAGATGGGAGATACAAATGTGCAAGTCAAATATCTGTGCTTGTTTGTACAAAGAAACATATATTCATTCATACAATAAATTAACCATAAAGAAGAAAATATGGCTGCTAAATCCATAAAACAACATATACTAATACTGATACTACCAGTCATCTCTTAAAGACAGGCTGCTCCATACAAGAAAAGTGCCACAAACTGCGAGGATTGTAACCGGTGTCCATTTCAGAGCAATGATCTACATGTAAAATGATGAAGAGAAAGTCAGAAAGGAGTAGAATTACATGTAGAATTCATCATCAATTACCTCAATTCTTTTGGAATTCCAAACCTTTGACTCGAGTCCTGGTGCTTCACATATTCTTTCCAGAAATTCTGATCATATTACATAAGATGAAAGAACGAATCCATGAGGCATAATTAATGAATGAGCAGAAAATCAAACTATATACGTACCTGATCTTCTTCTTCTTTTTACAATCTGAGAGAATTCTTCTGTCATGAAAACCTCATTTTGCTGGCATTTTGCATTCAGCTTTGCCAAATTTGTCTGTGTTCTTGTATCAACATACTGTCTTCTGATGCTTCCAATCACACTACCGAATCCAACAAAGCTGTATGCTTTTGTTATCCTCTCCGCCAGGCTCCGATCGAACTTGCGAAACTCCTTGACCAAATCTCGCAGATAACAGCGTACCAGTTTTTGTGGGTACGATGAATCACACAGTGCCATGAAACAAACTCCATCCTCCACCAAATAGCTGATTAGAACCAGAAAATGATCATATGCACATAAATTAAAAAAAAGCACATATTTGTACGAGGAAATTAAGGATCGATAATGCGTACGATTCAAACTTCATACTTGAAACAATGCTGATCATCAACCCGAATGATCATGCCGGAAAATGGCAGGGATTCTCTGGAGATTTCCTGTAATATGAACTCTCCTTGTTGCTGGTAACTTGAAAACCTATCACTTCTCTCTTCATTGACATATCTTGGACCTTGGGAAAGAGGCATCCCATCACTTACCCTTCCAACTATGGTAAGCTTCACCATTTTTGTAACAGTCAGCTCAAAACCTGCAGAAAATATGGACTGATATTTTGTAATTCTGACTGAAATTGAAGGGCATTTATGGGATGAGATTGAGGTGATATGATGATGCATGAGAAAGTGGGAAAATGAAAGGAAAGAAGGAAAGTTGGGAGTTGGGAGAAACTTGAAGGTGAAGTTATTCCTAGTGTGATGAAAAGGTGCCCTTACGCGGTGGAAAAAGTTACTCGAAATGAAAGAAATCCAAACAAATGAAACAAAAAAAAAGTTGTACTAACTCTAATTAATTAAATTATTGTTACATATAACTTTTTGAGTGATTATTATTTACTACTGTTAATATTGCCATTTTTTTAAAAAAATTGCCATACTCAATGAAGGTAGGAAAAAGAGTTGGTATTAGTGAACAGTTCGAACTATTGCATGCTAGCCGGAGTGTTGATGTCATCAAGCGGCGGCTTGCTGCCACGTACGGGAAATTATTGCATGCCACGACGGCTTCCGGCGCCGGCAGTAGGGGACCCGAGAGGAAACCGGAGATCACAAGGAACATTATGAGTCTAGTTTAGTCCCATAATCCATTTATGGTACAAAATAAGGAACGAAATTATGCAACATGCAACAGGTGTAGCAATAATTTGGTTATATGTAATAAATTTTTTGGCAGCTCTCCAAAAATAAATACATACTCCCTCCATCCACAGATATATGTCCTACTGAAATAGTCAATTTTTTTCACACCATGTTTGACCATTAATAACTTATAATATATAAATAATATATTTTCACATGAGAATTCTCATATGATGTACTTTTTAAAAATCAAAATTATTTACTCTAATATTAAGTATAATGAAAGTTATTAATGATCAAACATGGTGTGAAAAAAATTGACTATTTCAGTAGGACATTTATTTGGGGACAGATGGAGTATACCATTTGTATCGGACATTAGCTGCTTTTGAAATGTGTATTTAATTATTAATATCTTAAATTTCATTTTTCTTTACCTTAGATAATTGAGACTATGAACAGATGTTGATTTTCTCACTTTAAAACCGATCTTTTATACATTAAGTTTTTGTTTGTTAGAACTTATTTATTGCTGAACTGAAATAATTTTGAAATATAATCCATATGGTGTCTTATTTTGACTTTTAAAAATCAAATAGGGACAAATTAGACTGCCCGTATCTTATTTAAGTATGTAAATTCTTTTTGAAAAAAAACATTATTTTAAAATATATAAAATAATGTTTAATTTTGAATCCCTAAAGTCAAACTGCAAGGCAATTCAAAATATACAAAACGTCTGATCATCCAACCATATGTTACAAGATAATAATCTAGCATATTAACTAATAAATATTAATGGTCAAAATTATTTCTGTTTGACTTTAAGAATTCAAAATAAAGCATTTTGACTGGAACAAAAAGAGTATCATATATCATTGTAATCTATAATAAAAAAGTAACTTTTAATACAAATTGTTGAACAAAACTGATCTACAAAAAAAACTCTAACAATAGGGACTAAGTATGATGATTCAGTATATTATTGTTGATTTTCACACTTCGTGTTTGATTTTCTCACTTTTAAGACTGATCTTGTATATATTAAACATGATTAATTTAGTGAGTATGACTCAATTGAGAATTTGTCAAAATTATTTTCATGTCACTAACTAAATTATATATTTGTCTATATAAGATTGTATTTCTTTCATGACAACTTTGGAGCAAGTCCAACATATTTTGTATAATTGAGATTTTACAATTTTTAGAGATTTTAGAGATTTTGGCATCATTTTAAATCCAACAGATTCTCTATACATTTTTCTATTATATAGATTTAGGAGAGAGAAATTATTTTTCTCTATACATAGAAAAAGAGAAGCAATATTTTGGAAATCTCTACAATAGAAAACCTGTTAGAGTTGAGAAGAAAAATTATAGAAATATTTGGGTTTAATTTTCTATTTTGAAAAAAACTTTACCAAACCTGTTGGACTTGCTCTTACATTATCTATTCTAATTTTTTATATAAATATTCATTCCTAAATGTCATTTTGATATATTTTTCATCAATTTATCCTTTCCCTCTGCATTAATTGCACTCAAAATATTTTCCTAACTTTGTCAACATGACATTTGGGCCAGAGTCTATTTTTTACCGAACTGAACTAATTATTTAAAATGAAGTGAAAATTTATGTATTGATAAAAAGAATCAGAATGATTGAATTAATTTGAATTTCATCAAATTGTAATTTCACTGAACTGACTCGAACTGAATTGAACTGGACTGATTTACTGATAAACTCAAAACAAACAGGGCCTTAATTTGTTTATGTTTTGAATACTTCCAGCTGGATGTATATATTTTAATTTTCATGGTTTTCAATACACATGTTTAAATACTAATATATTTAACTATGTTTATTATCAAGATATAAAAATTAGATATTAATAAATTACGTGTTACGATTCCAACAATATTAGATATATAGAGGGAGTAGCATATTTTTTAAAAAATTAAATTTTGATGATTTAAATTTAAAAATGGTTTAACTTTGGTTGACTTTTACATTAAAAGTGGTTTAACTTTCGATGATTTTTATGTTAAAAATGGTTTAGTCAAACACGGTGAAATTCAAAATGTTGGCGTCTCTGTTGGTCGGTGGATGAGTGCGGTGGTCTTAAATCAGCCTCTTTATCATAATTGCCACGTGTAAGGTGGCATTTGACAAGTCAAACACAGATCTGTGGACCTCTGCTCTGGTGCAAACTTCCAAAACCAAATGCTCTACGCAAAAGCTTGCAGAATACACTCAGAAAGAGGTGCAGCTTTTCTGAAGAGCGGTGTTTTTCTTTATTTTTTTTGCTTTGATTAAAAACAAAAATGTGTAATTTAATATATTTTCAGTTCTGAAAATAGAAAATCTAGAGGCAAAGAAATGCTTCCACAATCTTTCTGCCGTCATTGTTAGGCGCATGCAACATTTCTTTTCTTTTCCTCCTATTCTTAATTCGGTCCCTTTTCTCAGCAAAATGGAAAAGTTCGAGTCCAACTCCAAGCACCAAAAGAATTCAATGGATTTTCAGGTGAGCCCATTTTTCACCCACTTTCTGCAGTCCTAAAGATCACACCTTTGACTGCTTTATGATGTGATTGCATTTAGTTCAGTGTACATTCAGTTTCTGGATTGTTTTCTGCACTTAGCAGTAGTTTTCGGTAATAAAGCTCTCATCTTTGTGCATTTTGTTGAAACGGGATTCATTGTTTTGAACTTGTAATTGATTTGATTGTTTTCACCGTGGAATTTGAGCGCTACTGTGTGTGTGTGTGTGTGTGCGTTGGTAGCAGTAAATGCATAGGTTTAGGGGACGGCGGAATTGAATGGTATGCAAAGCCACAAATGAGGGTTGATTGATTTTCTTCCCTCTCTGTCCCTAGATGTCTGAGAGATTTGATGGGTTATGTTTCATTATTGGATGAATTTGATCCCAAGTGCATTTATGTTTCTGGAGATTCTGTTCCTGTGTTTAAAGATCTGTCCTTTTCCCTGCAATTATAGCGTTTGAGAGGGTCTCTGTCTCCGTCCCGTTTATCACTTGTGTGTTTCTTCGAGCAGTACAATTAGAGCTGCAATAATTTTTCTTGTTTTTGGTAGGATATGACTAAGGGTGTAATGAAGGTGGAGAAGATGGGGAAGCCAGGGAGGAAGGTTGGGAGAACACCATGCTGCGACAAAGACATGGTGAAGAAAGGACCTTGGTCCCCTGAGGAGGACATACTTCTCGTCGAACACATCCAGAAGCGTGGTGGCTATGGCAATTGGAGAGCTCTCCCTAAACTTGCTGGTTAGCCCCTTTCTTTGATCTTCAATTTTGCTGCATAAATCCTTTCTAGCCTGTTTTTCAATCTGAACAACGTATAATTAAGAAAGTGGACTTGTTTTCGATGTCGCTGTATTTCTAAGTGCTAATCTGGGAATATAACTGTTATACTTGGTTTGATGATTTCAGGCCTCCGTAGGTGTGGAAAGAGCTGCAGGCTCAGGTATATGAACTATCTTCGCCCTGGTATTGTTCGCGGTCCATTCAGCGATGAGGAACAAATTAAGATGGCTCAGCTGCATAGCACCATGGGAAACAAGTATACTTAATTTCCACCCAAGCTGATCGATCGATTAATGCTTCTTTCTCATTTATATATATATAGTTCTCATGCATGTTTCTCAGGTGGGCAGCAATAGCTACTCATTTCCCGGGAAGGACAGACAATGAAATCAAGAACTTCTGGAACTCGCACATGAGGAAGCGCGTGAAGCAGCAGCAGCAGCAGCAAGCATCCCTTTTGCTGGAAGCTCTCGAGTTTAAGAATGAACCCAAAGTGGTACAGTTTGGAAATGCCATGCAGATGCCGAGCTCCTCATCAGTGCCGGTGCAACCTGACTACTTGTTCCGCTTCTGGGACTCAGATGTTGGACAGGACTTTCGCTGCCAAAGTCCAGTGTCTCTGCAGGTATCATCCACTCCAACTTCTGGGATTACTCAGCATGTTGATGGTGGAAACCAGAACCAGATGGAGATGGAGATGGTGGCCAAGGATTTTCTGCATGAATGCATGGATGATGTTTCCATGTACCTTCAAGAGCCCTTCGGAGGAGCCGGCACTCTTTGAACTGTAACCTCAGCTCCAGCTGAATGGTATTTCAAACAGTTTTGATGTACATTAACTTGGTACTGAAATGCTATGGTGGTGCTTTTGCCTGTAAACTTGGTACAATTTGCTTTCAAGATTTGTGTATGTCAACAGATGAACTGCTTCATAGAATTTGCTTCTTTGCCCTTCTTGCATTCCTATTATTGCTGTCAAAATATTTGTGCATCCATTTTTTTTTACATGTTTAAGGATGTAGATTCTAATGAATCGATTATACGTATTCTATTCTGTCTGAGAAGTTTACAGGTTAAAGGACTTAGATTCGAGAGAATGATTTTGTCAATCCTTATGTTATGTTTTTGGTTTAGATGTTTAAGGACGTAGATTCTAAATTCTAATGATGTCTAGGGAGGGAATTGATTATACGTATTCTGTCAAAGAAGAACCCCGTATTTTATCATTGTAGTCAAAAATACGGTATGAATTTAACAAAATATCCCAAATTCATGTTGTCGTGTGCATGTAAAACGGATTTAATGTTATTCTAGCCATAACCCTAGCTAATTACACGGGAGGTTAGTTATCCGCCTTAATTCTCCCATCTTTTTCACATCCGTTACTTTGGTTTTTAAAGTTTTTATTTCACGGTAAATGTTATTAATTTACTCAGCCTCTCGTATGCCGTGAAAATATAATATATATTCGGATCGATCATTCATATAGAGATGACACACGGTAATTTTTTTTAAACATCGATTAAAATAGACGATATCAAAGTCAGGAAGATCTGAGGTAAAGAATAGGATAGCAGAATGTAAGTGCATGGTACAACTTTGTTTGTCTGAATCAGGATTCACTGCGGCAACAAATCACTAACATATGCACACTGAATGATAATTTTAGCACATAACATGAATAGGATATTTCACACCAAACAAGGCATCTATATCAACAAATGAAACAAGCAAGAGTAAAACTTTACAGTGGAGGATGAATCAGTGTATCAGACTCAGAAGAGTCCGAGGAATTTCTTGGGACCAGTTCCAGTGGCTTTGTATTTTGCAGCCAGTTCTTCTGCCTTGAGCAGTTCTTCACCTTTCTTGGCTTCGATCATGATCCGCTTCTCCTCTGCCTGCTTGTGGAGGGCTGCAATCTTGTTCTTCTGCTTCTCTATGTATTGCGCCTTCTTTTTCTCTAGTTTTTCCTGAACCCAAACAAAAAACATGAAAATCTCATGTCCATTTCTAGAAAGCTTAAGACTCTAGAATCACATGAAGATCATCATACCTCAATCTGACGAAGTTCGGCTTCTATGGATGCCTTCTTGCTGTTTTCCCATGCCCCGATCGAAGATGCCTTTTTCTGAGCCCTGCAAATGGAATGAAACTCACATCAGCTCATCAAAAACGACAAGATGCATTTCGGATTATCGGTCTAATCTGTACAAAACACCGAATCTTACTTGTTTTCAGCCTTGGATTTCTCACTGTCTTCCCAAGCCAGGATCAAAGCCAGCCTCTTCTCTGTCGTAAGCCGTTCGAGCACGGCATCTAACAGCAAAAACAAGTTCAGAACTCAGAATCTTCCACTACAAAAAGTCACAAATGAATCAGCATGTTTATCAGATTTTGATGTACCTCTGTTGATTGAACCCTCAGGTTTAACTTCAACGATAGGCTCTGGTACCTCTGCCATCCAACAAGGTTTTCAATCATTGAACAAAAAGCAGGAATTTGATGATAATCAAACAATCAAAGACATGTCATATCTCCTCCCTTCCAATCATAGATTCTTAACTCAAAAAACTACCACTGATTGAAATAAGAATTCCATTCAAGAAAAACCAGGGACAAACTTAAGCAGAGGAGTTAAATTATTCTTCACTGAGAGTGAGAGCATCACAAAAGCCACATACAAAAATATCAACATGCAAAGCTTCTTTCTAACAAAAATTAATCAGCTTCACCAAAAAATCATGCAAAGCTTCTTTCTTTACCAGGGGATTTAGGTAGAACTAAAGGCTAAATCATGGATTAAAACAGTCAACTAACCAATACCAATTAATACCAAAGAAATTAAAGAGAAGAAAGAAAGAAACATACTCTCAACAATAGCAAGAGCTTTGGAGTCATCAGGCTTCTCCTCAGAAGCTGGAACTGGGACTAGAGCTTTGGACTCAACTTTAGGTGCCTCCGGTGCCGGTGCCGGTTCCGGCGCCGGAGCAGCAGGTGGTGGGGCCGGGGTCCCGGAAGTAGTCTCGGGTTCAACCTTCTTCGCATCCTCTTCTCCCATGGCAAGTTTAGCGGTGTTTAAGGTACACAGAGGATGCAGAGGAGTACAAGAAAAAAGGTCGAGGAAGGAATGTAGGAAAGAGGAAAGCAGGAGATGTTTTTGTTGTGGAATCTGTGGATATGCAGGGTTGTAGTTGTAGGAAGGTAGCTGTATACAAATACAGGTAGGTAGGGGTGTAAATGAACTGAACCGTTCGTGAACAACTCGTGAACAACTCGGTCAAAGTTCGTTTTCGAACTCGGTTTGACCAGTTCGAACTCGAACTCGAGCTCGTTCGTTTATAAACGAGCTCGAACTCGAGCTCATAAGAGCCAGCTCGATAGGCTCGTCGAACAGCTCGAATATAATATTTATATATAATTTAATATAAATAAATTAAATTTTATTCATTAATGCTTTAATAAGCTCGAACTAGCTCGAGTTCGAGTTCGAACTCGATCTTTTATCGAGCTCACGAGTCGAGTTCGAACTTTCTTAAACTGAGACGAATCGAGCTCGAGCTAAAATATCTCAACTCGTACGAACTCGAACTCGATCACGAACATGTAATACGAACTCGAACTCGAACACGAACACATGTCTGTTCGAGCTCGACTCGACTCGTTTACAGCCCTACAGGTAGGGGGCTGCCACGCTGTCCTTTGCCATTTGTTCACGTCGGCACTTGGTCCCACTTGGAGTTGCCATTTCCCTACCTCCCTATTCTATTTAGGACCATTTTGCCCACCATTCATGATCTTTAAGACAATAATTATTCTCTGATTTTAATGTTCAAAATTTTAAACTTAGTTAATAATATGAAACTATATATTGTTATGGATGATCAAACTTAGTATTAGTATTAGGGATTTTCTAATGTACATCCACGTGCATATGTTAAATCAATCAGACAAGTATATTTTGAATGAAATTCCAAACAAATATGCACCACCAACAATTCTATTATCGTGCGATTCTTTTAATTCTTTTACATAATTTAGAAAGAATTTTTATCAATTGAGATTTCTCAATTAGTTTTAATGAATAATCATATTTAATAGTTTAAAGGTCGTGATTAAAATTTATCTCTAATCTGAAATGAGGAGATCATATAAAAAATCTTAAACACCACAAATGGACCTTTGTTTAGTAATATCATAAAGGTAGTGTGAAGTAAATTTTTTTGAAATAAAGCAAAGTGGTAGTAAGGGTGAAGAAAGTCAAAACAAAATTGCGTCGCTTTTGCGTGTGTCTACAGCCTACAAGAAAAAATGGCTTGCCACGCATTCAAACGAGATGTTGAAATTGCTTAGCTGAACCTTTAGCATTTTAAAAGTTACCGCAAGAGAGTAGTACTCAAATTAATATCGACTCCAAGCTAGAGTATTCTCTTACTTTTCACTCTTTTTTTACCACGTTTATCTAAGAAAAATGATAAGAAAACTAAAATAAAAGGGATTGAAGTACTCCTTCTTAACAGAAATGTTATTTACAAAGTATTGGGTGAGACCGTCCTTTATGGTAGGACGAATGATAGTTCATGTGTTTAATAGATTTGTTCATGTGTTTCACAGTTTTGTTCATATGTTTCACAGTTTTGTTTCACAGTTTTGTTTGTTATAAGCTGGGTGTAGGGGTTTGACTAAATCTAATTTAGCGGAATGTCAAATCCATATAACAAGATCGCATGCATGTTATTAATACGAATCTACATAAGGGTTTAGATTACCTTTTGGAGCGTGATTACCCGGTAGATTCTGTCTGCCACGGAGACGAGGATCCCTGTTGTGATCCCTCTACAAGTATCCACACAGCACGATTGGATCGCCTCCACCGCTGTCAGCTTAGGACAGATCCCGCAAGCAAGTCGACGAGCTCCGCCTCCTCCTCCGGACTTTGACGATGAGACTATGAGAAACCTAAGGTTTATTTGTTTCTGGTTGTTCAGCACATGAACGCATAGAGAGAAGACTGATTCTGTTTATTACTGTAAAAATCTATTTATACATAATAAACAGAATCCCTTAAACCCTAGTCTTAATCAATATGGGCCTAGTCCAATAAGACTCTTTTCTCATGTAATTACTATCCGAGACTAATAGATAATTACCTTTTGTCCAACTTCATACTTTGTGTGTGACCCTATAGGTTCAGTTATAATAAGCTGCGAGCTCAATATCATTGACGCTAGCAGATCGAAAGCGGTTTCCAGCTAAACATTTCGATCACTTAAATAACTGAATTAATTATCTCCGTAATTAATCCTCCAGCTATTTAGGACAATGCACATTGATCGAAGGACACTATTTCAACACTGGGTTCATGTGTTTGACAGATTTGTTCCTGTGTTTCACAATTTTGTTTGTTATAATGTGTAACAATATGTAAATGAATTAACAAGCTGTGAACATGAACAAATCCATTAAACACATTATTCGTCTATTAGTGGTAAAAAGAACAGTTTATTCTTTTTAATGATATGGCATGTAGCTGCCGAATGATGTCATGGGAAATGATTAAAAGTTAATGACACAGTGTACGGGGATATTAGTATATGAAATGGACAATCATTAATCATGAGTAGAGAGAAATGGAATGACCATTTCAATTTATTGACAACGAATTTGCGTTGTTGCGTACCACCACCCTTAACTTCCAACCTCACAAACGGTTCCAATATCCAAAGAGAACAGATCATTATCAATGATATTCTGTTTTGTTGTATCCCTTTTTTGTTTTCAATTTTAATTCAGGATGATTATTTACAATCTGCATGATCCTAATTGCATCTTCATGAACCATTTGTTGCATATATATGGCAAATTCTCATTTGAGACATCTCAAATGAGACCAAAGATTATATGAGTCTATTGATTGAATTTGTCGTTGGTGAGCTTTAAACCCGACGATTTCCTTGATTGAATTTGTCGCTGGTGAAATTGACCAAGGAAATGATCAAGAAAATTGACCGAAAGATCAAGCAAATTGAACGAAAGATCAAATTAACTGAAAAATCAAGGCAAAACAAAAATACTCAAGGACATTGATTGAAAGATCAAACAAACTGACTAAAAGATCAAGCAGAAACAGTAAATGCTCATTCCCCTGCACTTGGTCTCCACAAGGACAGGTCTCACCCAAGACTTACCACAACGGCAATGTGGGAGTTAGTGTATGGCGAAGAGGGGCTGGAGCTCTTCCTAAAATTTCCAAAATTCGACCTCAAAATAAAAGTTGTTTTGATAATTTTAATTTTTAAAAATATAAATCCAAAAAAATCCCAAGTTATGTAGGAGACGAGTGCGATCTTCAGGCTTCCGCCTAGGAGAATCCTCAAATAATACTTTCAAAAAAAAAAAAAAGGAGAATTCTCAAATAATAAAGAAAGACAATTTCTCCATGCAGGTACATTTTTCTTATGGAGATTCGTATTTTTAACAAAATACCCTTAAATGTATGATAAAATTAAAAATGAATTAGCAACGAGTCACTCTCTGTCATTTGAGATCCAGATAAGCATCCTTCTTCATTCATGTCTTACCTGCTAGAATCTTATTGTTAACTTTGCTAAAAATATCGAACAAGTGGATTCCAAGCAAGCCAAAAAAGAGATCGAATCTAATTAGTTTAGCTTTTGTCAAAAAATAAATAAATTAGTTTAGCAAGCTGTGTTGTGTGTACAATGGAACAATGCTAATAATTGTGAATTAGTAGATGATCACGTATAATGGCTGTAAAGGCTATTCAGCCAGTTATTAAGATTCTCATAACAACAAATCAAAACCTGATTAATAATTAGTATAACAAATACTAAAAATAAAATAAATCAAACAAGGATCTCAAAACTGATTGATCCTACTTTTGCTAGCGGTAGATATTTGTAGGTGAAGGATTATTCGTAGTTAGTGGTGGTTGATAACGTTAACGTGGGGCATCCTTGATTTTCATAACCAAAAACCAGCTGTGCTGAATGAGTCATTAATGGAATCCACAACAGATTAGGATTGAATTTTAGGAACGGGAAAGAGATGTTTTCACTTAGGTAAAAAATATCTTTTTGGGAAAGCCTTCTTTCAACTGAAGATTATAGATTGAAGAAAATTCTAAGATTTTTTTAAAATCCTAAATCTTCAATTTTCTAGAATCAAGAACTTATCGGTTTTTTAGATGTGCTTTCAACTATTTCAAGCTCCATTTAGTTTGGGTGTTGCTATTTCACGCCCTGTATTTTACTAAAACACGCCCTGTATTTTAACTATTATTTGATTATATTTTAAAATAATATGATGTTGAAAAATCAAGAAATGTATTTAGATCGTGTTTAATTTTCCGCAACTGCAGTATAAATTTAGTTTGAAAAACTTAACAAAAATAAATATTTTAGGGCGTATTTACACTATTTCAGGGCGTGTTTAAGCAAAATACAGGGCGTGGTATAGCAATTCTGTTTAGTTTTGAGTGGCACACTTTCTTCAACTTTCTAGAATCACAACTTAATTGTAATTTCATATGTGCTCTTATTAGTCTTATTTGTTAATGGAATTTCCAAAGCTCATTTGTATTGAGATTTCCTCATCTATTTATAGTACAACTGAGTCCCTATAACTAAATAAGAAAATTGTAGACACATAAGTGCAATATACATAAAAGACTAATTTAATCATCATCTAAACTTTCTATTGTCACACCCCCCCTCAAGCAAAGCGTCGGGTTGACCAAAACGCGCAACTTGGACCGAAAGAAGTCAAACAGAGCTCGATGCAGTCCTTTGGTGAAAATATCTGCAACTTGGAACGAAGTGGGAACATGTCCAACACGAAGTTTGCCAATAGCCACCAGTTCTCGCACAAAATGGTAGTCAATAGTAATATGCTTGGCGCGCTTATGAGCGACAGGATTCTCAGCAAGAAAGATAGCATTGTTATTGTCACATAGCAGCAAAGGAGGCCCCTGCAATGGAAATTGAAGATCACGAAGAAGATGAATCATCCAAACAACCTCCGAAGCAGTGTTGGCGAGAGCCCGGTACTCCGATTCCGAGCTCGAACGAGAAACGGTAGGCTGTTTCTTTGCGCTCCACGAAACCAAATTACCACCAAGAAAGACCGCATAGCCATAAGTGGATCGTCGCGTCTCCAAGCAACGAGCCCAGTCAGCATCGGAATAAGCAATAATCTCTAAAACACCACCAGTATCAAAGGTCAGACCGCAATGCTGAGTACCACGAACATACCGAAGAATGCAAGTAACAGCAGAAAAATGATCATCGCGAGGATCCTGAAGAAACTGACTCACGGAATTAACCGCAAAAGCCAAATCCGGACGAGTGATGGTAAGGTACTGAAGAGCCCCAACTAACGAGCGATACAACTTGGGATTGTGAAACGGACCACTATGATAAGGGCAAAAATGGTGTAGAGACTGGAGAAGCATCCGACATTCCAGCTCGCTGAAGGGTAACCTCCAAACCAAGAAAGTAGCTAAGAGAACCAAGATCCTTAACCGAAAATTCGCAATCAGCACGAGCAATGAACTGACGAATAGCAACACCATCATTTCCGGTAAGGATGATATCATCAACATAAACAAGAAGGTAAAGAACAACAGAGCTGCGAGAAAACACGAACAAAGATGGATCCGACAGACTGCCAATAAACCCCAACTGCCGAACGAAAGCACTGAACCTGTCAAACCATGCTCTAGGCGCCTGCTTGAGCCCATAGATAGCTTTCTGCAAACGACAAACATGCTGAGGATGAGCAGGCTCTCGTTGCACCTCAGTACTCACCCTCTGCTCCGCCATATCTGCCCCATCCCTCTCCGCAGTTCCAGCCAGCTGCTTCGCCTGCTCCATCCTTTGTTGCAAAAGCATCCCACATGTCCTTTGCTGTAGTACACTGAAAAACCTCATTCTTGGCATCGGGGGAGAGAGAAGCATAGAGAATGCTACACAGCCTTTGATCATCAAGCACCCATGAATCATAGGCTGCCTTGGCGGAGTCGTACTCTTCCTTGAAGGTCGCAGTGTCGGCAGGATCGGACGGCGTAGAGGAGGAAGAAGCCGGAATCTGCAACACCGGAACAGCGGGACACGGAGTGGAGCCATCAAGATGGCCAAACAAACCCTGAGGGCGAAGCACATACTGAACCTGTTGCTTCCATTGCAAGTAAGTCGTGGAATCAAGCTTGGTATTGAGAAGATGAATTATCGTGTTGAGGGAGAGCTTGTCGTCAGCCATGTCGCCGGAAAAAAAGGAGATGAAAGGTTTGTCGAAGGAAGATGAAAGAGGGGGACGGCAGCTTAGGAAGATAGAAGGTTTTGGAAACCTTTATTTTCAGAAAGGGGGATGATTAACCGTGGCAAGTGATACCATGTTAATGGAATTTCCAAAGCTCATTTGAATTGAGATTTCCTCATCTATTTATAGTACAACTGAGTCCCTATAACTAAATAAGAAAACTGTAGACACATATGTGCAATATACATAAAAGACTAATTTAATCATCATCTAAACTTTCTATTGTCACATTATTAGTCTCGAGTTTACTTTCTGTATATACATACATTTAACTGTGCGGTTTTAATTTAGACGGATGATAGTTTCATACGTGATTATTGTCTATACTGTGTTGATCTTCTTAATTTCATGCATGATCATCGTTTATACTGTATTAATTTTCTCATTTCCAGTCTTTTACATATTAAACACAATCATTCAGTATATACAATTGATTCTTGATCATTACATGGTCTATGTTGATCTTCTCACATTCAGGTCTGATCTTTTACCTATTAAACTTTTGAGACCGATTGAGTCTCAATTGAAAATATTTGTATACGTTTTTATACTTTTTTAATTGTCTTGTTACAATGCGATTTGAATATTCTGTTCCATCCACTATTTTGCTTTTGAGCCTTCTCCTTTAAATTATGAGAAAATGCTCAAAATGGTACACTGTTTCACATGAAATTGGTACCCACTTTTTAAATTTGCACAAAAAAGGTACCCAGTTTTCTATTTATGTTCCAAAATGGTACCTGTGACCTGCAATAACAGGTTTAAAACAAGTCAACTCATAGTCAAATGTTGATGGATCAATTCTTACAAAATTAAATTTCGGAAAAACTTGACTAAAATCTTTTGTAGTGCCATAAAATATCTTGGAAAATTAATTTCTTGACTTAAAAAAAGACATCTAAATCTTTATCCTTATATGTTTTTAACGTTTTTTTTTCAGGACATAAATTTGCTATGTCGGGTTTTGCGTTATTTGGTTGCATCTACACTTGCCAAATATTTACTGGCTCAAGGTGTATTAAAAATCTATATTATTTTACTGCATGTCTGCTCTTATTTCAAATCATATGTATTCAAACATTTCAAGTTGTGAAAATGACCAAATACCCTTAATGGGTAAAAAGCATCACTTTATTTCAAATGCCATACTTGTAGAAAGCATCACACTTTATTTTGAAACCACATCCCTATTGGGCTTCTAGTAAACCAGTTCACAAAGCATATATCTGGGTTTCAAATTTACAGATATACGGCAAGGAGACAACAGGCCCATAGTGAAAGACTAAGCAAACAGTATCATCACTATTCAATGGCAGTGTATGCACTATCATCTACTGCAACGGGCTCAGAGATGACTGTTAAGATGACAAAGGTCCCAAATAATATGGTGACAATGGCTGTGAAGTTGACCAGGAAGGCCTCTGTCCCGTATTTAGCAAGACCCGAGTTCTCGAGGAATGTGAGTTTCTCAAGCAGCCCCAATGCAGCATTGCCAACAGCTAAGAGGTATACGAAGATTCCAAGGATAACGTGCCATGGGAGCGAGTCTCGCCTGATAGCTGGTGCAGCACCGGGAAAGAAGAACACTACAAAGCCAAATATCCACTGCAACAAAATGTCCAGAACTAAATGAGAAGGGCTATCTCAGTAGGTCAGGTGCTGATAATATTCAGGCTGATTCAAGTTCTTGTGAATACATATATAAGTACTTTCTAGTATATGTTAAAAACATAAGAAAAAGGAAGCCAAGTTAGCTAGGATCTCAAACATGCGTAGAAAAAGAAAACATTACCTGTATGCCATAGAGAACAATGATACCAATTCCAAGCCAAGAATGTAAACTGTAGAGATTGGCAATGTTGCTTTCGTTATGAAATTTGAATGCTGTGTATATTCCGATGATGCCAAGGATGAGGGAAGTGGCGTGAAGAATTAGATGTATAAGCTTCTTTGTTTTCTTGTCCAATGTAAGAGATTTGTAAGCTATAATAGCTGCATCACGTAAAGCAAAGGGGAAAAGTTCTCTAAGTTTCATCAATGACAAAGCATTCAGTTAAGTAACTAGAATTATATGAATATGAATACCTTCACCACCAATTACAATTAAGCCAAGGAGCATCAAAACAGGATGAATCTGGAAAGAGAACAAAAATACGCAAATTTGCCATCAGGAACAGGTATTAAATTTATGAGCATCTGAAAGTGTAAGTTGCTAATGATCTGCAAATTACAAACTACCTTTTCAGAAAGGTTAGACTTGTATATGTTCAAATCAATATCTTTTGTAGTTACTGGTCCAAAACATTTCCTTGAAAAGATGTATTTATAGCAGACAGGACATAGGTGTGTGCGGTTTATGTAATGACTTTTGCACTTTCTTAAGTTACCAATTCAAATCATTTCTTGTTTAAAATTTAACTGAAAATTCCAAAATGACTTGCTATCCCTCCCTCTAGCAAAGAAATGTTGCATTAGAATCTAATTACAACTATAAGTCCAACACGTCATGATAATGCATCTCCCACTTTTCAGGAATTAGAACAATAAGCACCGTCACACTTAACCAAACTATTATTAGTGCATACGAGTCATCCTTAAAGCACTTTGGAAATCAATAACAGCAGACTAACAGAGTGAACATCACACATGTTGGCTGGTGTCATCAAATGAAGTTATAACCGTATATGCTAGATACAAGAAGGTGTTTACAATCTGAAGATACAGGAAGCTGTCAAATATGTGAGGCTTTAGACACTCAACCATCAAATTTCCGAAGAAATGAACACAATGTATACCATGAAAAAGATCACGCGATAGATACGAAGAATTAGGACATTAAACTAGGTAAATGGTCCATGAGAAAAATGGGTAGTCGGTGCCTATAGTCACAACAGCAAAGCACCAACTAAACTACCAAACAAGTTCGAATTGAAGTTGAGAGACTGCTCAACAAATGCTACTGATCATAAACAAAGAAAGCAGCTTAGCAACAACATGTCCTTTCATTGACTAATGCATTTAACCAGCAAAACTTAACACGACAGAAGATATGCACAACATTAAACTAGTTCAAACGTAACATGAAGAAAGAAAATGGATGAGAAGACAAACATTGAAGATTAGGCTTTTGTTGGTGGATTCCCATGCTAACCCGCCTCTAAAGCTTATGCACCATATGAGCACCAGGGCAATTGCCGCCACGCCCAGAACTTGTGTCACCAGAGCAAAAGGTAGTGCCTTTATCCCAGTCGCCATTTTCCTGGATTGGTTTCCTCGGTCTTCACGAAAAAATACAATAAATGGTTACAAAATCAACTTCCAACTTTCAGTACAGTCAATTGAGTACAAAGGAGAAGATAAGAAGAGAAACTATAGGAGTTGGATGGTGCCAACAAACCTCAAGTCTAAGCCAACTCACTCCTTTTATCCATAGTCGATGTCAAGGATGATAACTGCTATATAAATGGGGCCAGCAGCAATTGAATTGAGCTGTTTTTTTATCTCTAATAAAGAAAGGGGCTAGGATTGCGATACGTAGACTTATCGGGATTGCTGATTGCCATAAGAATTTCAGACTTTGTCCTTGGCAGTATGTCCACCACGAGCCAGGACTTGAGAAGGTAGGACGTGTGGTTCACAACATTTTTGAGTGATTTCTTCATTTTTTTAATTATTTTTTTAAGAAAACTGTGTGAGGACCCATGAAAGTTTCAGAATTCCCAATCCCGATAATGATCCAAATAAAGAAAATTATCCTGCATACGATTATGTGATCTTACTCTAACTTATTTTTCTATCCCAGTCAAAGAACGACCCTAAATTGGTGAGTACTCACAACAGTCGTTGAACTCTAGCTTTAATTGGAAAAATACCCAGAATTAACTGCATCCCTTATTACGCTGGCTCATTTAACTGCTTGATAATCGATCCCTGAGAAGACTTTGGTTGATTTTTTAAGGGATTTAAATCCTCCTCTTGGAGGAAAATTTCTTTGTTGAAAGAATTAACAAACTAAAGAAATCGGGGGAAATAACAACTACTACTAGAGGAATAGCAGTCACTAAAGATGAGCATGAAATTAACAAAGACTAAAGACAGAAGAACAACTTTTCACTTAACTGGAAGACTCGGTTGCCAGTGTTGCCGTGCCGGGTCCCGTTTGACTCATGGCTTTTTAATTGGCCCGGTCCCACGTCTTACGATCCGGCACAACCAGGACAGAAAAATAGGAAGGACCTGGAAAAACAAGGGAGAGAGAACGTAATTCCAGCACTTGATTTCGAAAACTGGCTTCTTTGATGCGGTTTTATTTTATGTAGATATAAATGAATGAAACCTAACAAAAAAAATTTTGCAGATCTCCACAGAGAATTAAGAAAGATAACTATCGATTTAGACAGGTAACAAAAACATATCATATGTACGGTGTACCGCACATGACAAGGAAGAATTCTAGTAGTACATAAATGACATGTGTGGAAAATAAATATGAAACTCATATAGTCATGTCGTTTTGCGAATTGCCTTAATCAAAGTGCCCTCCCCGGCAAACCAAAAGTTACACGGATAATTACTGCGAAAAAGCTTGATTGGGTAAGCATGAATTGACAACTAAGATGGCAACAAATCAGTAATTAAACGGTATTCCGTATTCATACAAATCCTATACCATCTTCTTTGAGGTTCTTTGTGGTATGATGTATACCATATTCAATATATAATAACATCTTTTAAATCTATCGACCCTTCTTATTGATAACTATTTTTTATTGCAAGTTAACATATAAAGATCACAATCAATTTACCATAGTGCATATTTATCATGGAACCCAGTGTGCTAACAAAAATCACTAGGAAATGAACACTTGTAAGTGAAGTTGAGACGTACCATAAAATCCAAAGTGATATCTTCTACACATTTGGGACAGCACAGACCCAAAACCTTTGAAACACAACAACGTCTGTCTCCGGGGATCCTATCCGTAAGCACATGATGAGGATTGGCGGGGTCAACAATAAATACACAGACCCAGCTGGCGTTTTAACCTACTATTATCTTAAGCCGACAAAATCGGCGCAGTTATGCGGATCAAAAGTTAAGTACTAGTACCTTTAAATTCTGAATGGAACATTTCATTTGCCGGACCAAGTTTTTCTCCTGATCCAAGTTAGTGACAGATGACTAACGGATCCAAACCTTAGAAAAAAGCGAAGGGTAAAAGTTGACTTACTGACACTCTGAAGCAAGAAAAGGGATTTATTAGTGATCGCCAGCTCTGATTGTCAGTAACACATGAAGTAAACAGTATATTTACTTTTTATATAGCATAGATACCATACTTCAGTAAAAGCCACTGGACAAACAAGCGCACGCAACTTTCCAGCTTTCTTAAATGCGCCCATATAATTCAGAAATAAAAGCTTCAGCTTAGCTTTTTTTGAATTATTTGGGATCCTGAGTTGGCGGTGGGAGAGTAGGTGTTAAGGTGATTAGATTCCAAACTTCCAATCCAGGAAGAGCACATGATTCTCCTTCCTTGAGAAGGAACCATAACCATCACCAAGTTTTCTGCAATATTGAATCTGGGAAGCCATCAGATTTATCGAGGATTTCGGCTCGAAAATGTTTAAGTCTACATCATGGAAAAGCCAGAAGAAGACCAAGGTTGTATTCAAAATGAGGTTTCAGGCAACACAGGTAACACTAGCTCTTGTTCTATTCTTGTTAAGAGTATTGACTTTAGAGTAAGAACTAAATTATTCAAAGAAAATGTTTCTGTTTCTGAGATATAAATTCATAATCATCTTACCTCGAATTGTGGGGAAATGCCCAGGTGCCAAAGCTGAAAGCGAAGAACATGATGATTTCATTGGTTCCAGCAGATGTTGGGAAACCAACTGTGAAACTAGGGAAATCTCCAATCCTTGAGGGGACCTGCACATGGGAAAATCCAGTATATGAAACTGTCAAGTTAGTGAAGGAGGCAAAAACTGGGACGTATAAAGGAAAGCTCTACTATGTAGTTGTTTCAACGGTGTGTATCAGACAGATGAATAATTAAGTTCCCTCCCAATTTTACATTCAAAAACTTATTGATATACTTGCAGGGATCATCAAAATCAGGTTTCCTGGGAGAAGCAGCAATTGATTTTGTGGATTTCTTAGAGGCTTCCAATCCTGTGATGATATACCTACCTCTTGAACCGGCAACTTCAGGTGCACTTTTACATGTAAGTTCTCTGTCTGCAATTGATCAGAAGACATGCAACAATAGAGGAGTTATATGATATCAGTAGGGATGAGTTTTTTCACTTCCACACCAACACTTGAGGAGGCATGTTGAAATTGAATGTATCCCATTTTGCCACTTTGATGAAAATGAATTTGACTTCATACATAGGATCTTAGGTTTCCAAATTACAACCAATTGGTGATAAGTGAAGTGGCCCAAGATCTTTATATAAGTCAAATTCATTTGAAATGGCAATGTGGAGCAAATTCAATTTTAACAATCTGGTTATGAGCACTACAATGTGGAATTCTATAAGATTATCTTCACATTCTTCTGTCCTGCCTAACCTTCATGAGAAACCAATGAGTGCTGCAATATTATCAGCAAACTGATTGTGTTTGAAACTAAATTATTAAGAAAATAATCACAATTTCTCATATGTATCATAGGTAACCATTCAAAAGCTGGAAGGAAGTGGTGATGAAAGGTAATATATTCCTTTCCAATCCTTTTCCTTTTTAGGTGATGAGGTTATATTTAAGGTGATGAGGCAAATGCAGATACATGGAGGAAGATGAAAGTGCAACATACGATTATTATAATGGAAGTCTGGAAGAGCAACGGAGAGAACCTAACAAACTCGATAACAAATCCCTTAGAGATACACAAGTAAGGTCTCATGTTGTTTACCTCTCATACTTTTGCATGACAATTTACAAAGTAGGAATAGAGCAGCTGCTCAGTTTTTTTTTTCAGAAAAAAAAAAAAAAACTATTGGACTCTGAACCTCCAATGTTGCCTTTGCTGAACCTCCAATGTGTATCCTTACTCTTTTTGGTACTATTTATCTCACAGGAGGAACCAAACGGAATAACTCCTCCCTATGATCAGTCCCAGATTACGGATTCTCAAGAGCCTATGGAGATGTCTGCAGCATTGTCCTTGGATGAGGATGTCCCAAGACACATGTACCAAAGATACCAAGATTGGTCATTTGAAGACACTTCAGATAGAAGTTTAACTGAAATGACAAACAGCCCGGGGGAGACAGATGATACTACTGGAATGAAAACTCAAATTAAAACACTGGAAAGGCAGGCAGAAGTTTCAGAAATGGAATTGCAGACCTTGAGGAGGCAAATAGCGAAAGAAACCAGAAAAGTACAGGAATTAAGTGGAAAAGTCATCTCCCTGAATCAGGAAAGGGACACATTTAAAATAGAATGTGAGCAGCTTCAGACCTCACTAGAAAGAATACAAGATCGGGAACGTTCAAGCAAGTCACTGAAAGCAACAAACAACTTGGGAAGTACAACTGAAGACGCCAACCAAGAACTTAGCCGACAGAAGCTAAAAAACAAGAAGTTAGAAATCCAGCTGCAGAAGACTGAAGACTCAAACTCAGAATTGATTCTTACTGTAAGAGATCTTAAAGATCAATTGGAGCAAAAAAGTAAGGAAGTGCTACATATTTCTGGGAAACTAAAGGCTGACGAAAATGAGACAAAATCCAGAGCAGGCGGGCAGAACAATGCCGCGGAAGTGGAACTCTTGAAGCAGGAGCTGGTGGGCTTATCTGATGAGCTTGAGGTCACCAGAAATGAAAAGGAAGATCTAGCACTGCACATTCAACAGCTCACCCTGGACTTTGATATGGCAATGAAGGAGAAAGTAGACATCTGCTCTAGTTTACAAGAACAAAAGATAGAAATTATGGAACTGCAACAAGATTATTCAGATTCCTTGACCACAGTGAAGCAGCTCGAACACCAGGAGGAGAGTTATAAGGAAGAAATAAAAAGGCAAGGCTTGTTATACTCAGGGGCCCTAACCAGAATAAATGAGCTTGAAACTGAACTTAAGAGCTTGGAAAAGAATATGCGAAGGGAGGTAGAGATTAACGAAGATAAGGTGAAAGAAGCCGAGCAAGCCAAGGTGGAGCAGGAGCAAAGGGCCATACAAGCAGAAGAAGCATTAAGAAATGTGATTCGGAGTAAAACCCAAATGATTGAGCGTCTCAGGGAAGAACTTAGAAAGAACTCCGAAGAAATGACATATAAAATCAGCGAAAATGAGAAACAGAAGCTGAAACAATGCGTTGAGTCAGAGATGCTGAAGAAATGGACTGAAGAAAAGGAAGTAATGGAAAGCCATCTTTGTTCACTGAAAAAAGAATCTGATTGCCTAAAAGAGGAAAATATCAACTTGAGGACTATTACTGACGAGATGAAGAAAAGAGAAGAGAACTTGCATCATGAGATACAAAATCTGCGTACCCAATGTGATTCGTTAAATTGTGGTTCCAAAGCCTCGAACTTGGAGAGTAAGAACCAGAAGAAACAAGTCTTCCACAAGGTGCAGGTAAACATTATTATCACGAAGAATTTAATGTACCTAACTGACACTCATCAGACATCCATAGTTTATTTTGAAGTCCATCTATGTCTATGATAAAAGGCTATCTTAGGTATACATAGATTTTATTTTACCTTGATCTGATAGAGGTCACAAAATTTATTATTACTGACTACAACAAATAAGTTATAAAATCATCTTTGCAAAAAGAACAAGCTTAGGAAGGAAAGGTTACAGCACTTTTTTTCCAAGCAAAGATTAAAAGAAACTTCATTTTTTTTTCAGTATTACCAGCATTTATCAAGTTTCCAACATCTTTTTCATAATATGTCATTAAATTGATCTGCTTATGACTGAGATATGATTATTAATGTCAGTCTAACACCGACTTCAATTTCTGTGAATAAAAAGGATGATGTCGTCAACAGAGCGAAAGAGCACCACATTCAGGATGCAAACCAAGACACAAGCCAACAGGTGATTTATTATCTGTTTCCATGACAGTGCCAGGAATTATTAGCATTGTTCATTCAGTTGTTGCATTCATGTGTAGCAATGTTTTGACTCTATATAGTTGCATTCATATGTAGTGATGCTTTGACTCTAAATAGTTGCATTCATGTGTAGCAATGATTTGACTCTAGCTTCTGATAACAATCATGATTCATAATACAGCCCTAGTATCATAGTGCTATATAAAAGTTTTGTACCATTAAGAAATAAATATAGAGTATTTAGTGCTTTTTGACAACACACATTGTTGTTACAGGAAAATGCAAAGACTGCGGAGTTGAACAATTCTGCAGGAGAAATCAAATTTAACAACGCACAATCGAAAAGGTACCTGTTCATAGCTTGTCGTTCCCAACTTTGAGTTCCTCGGATCCAAGTTTAGGTTTAGATTTGTGATGCACAAATCTATCTTGCATATCGTGCTGACTTTGCTCCTTTTCCCCAGAACTGTTTCTCACTCAAGAACGGAACTAAAAATGGGAAATCCTCAAGCCTATAATACATCTCATTTTGCTAAATTAGCAAATGAAATAGCATCCCTAAAGGAAGGGAAGACACATATGGAAGTTGAACTAAAAGAAATGCAGGAGAGATATTCAGAAATGAGTCTCAAGTTTGCAGAGGTAGAAGGTGAAAGACAACAACTAGTCATGACAGTGCGCAACCTGAGAAATGGAAAGAAGACATAATGCTGTTTTAAATACCAAGTATACTATCTCTAAATTTTGTTACATAGTGAAATTTAGGTGAAGGTAAATGACATGATGTGGGTGCTGAAGTCTCTATACATAAGATGGTCGTTTTATTCTCACGCTAGTCATCTATGATGCCCACTCTTTTCAAAGAGCATAAAACGGTGCCATAGTGCAATTACTGTGAATTTAAGAAGAAAAATAGCTACCTACCATTGTAAACTTGTGAAAAGAATCATATGTGAAATTGTGAAAAATCCTTGCCTATCATACAAAGCATGAATGTGTCAAAACCTTTAAGGGTACGTTAAATCAACTTATCTAACACTTTAATTGGAGAACAGAATTTGACCCAATAAAGCAGGACAATCCTAGAAAAGCAGTGACAGACACAAATATCCCCTATAACGTAGTTTTGTAGATTTACCAGGTTGCCGCTTAACAGTAAATACCCACAGCTGATTCTGAATATTTTTGAAAGCAACAGGCAATCAAATTACAGCTATTGTAGGATAGAGTGGGGAAGCTTCAGTAAAAATTTATTTCTATAGCATTGGTAGATCTAAAGAATGACTGGGAAATACAGCAAAAGGAGAAAATTGTTCTTTAATAAATCCCAGGCTCATTTTTGGCTTTATCCTAGATAAAGAAATAATGTAATCATAAACCATTTGACTCTGTAATCAGTTCGCTTCTAGGCTCTGAACAACCCAACAAGTACATAACAGCACCTGAGCTGCCTACGTGATATTTACCAATAATAACTTTCATTTAACAAAAAAATTGTAAAACACACATATCAGCCTAAAATCAACAGCCTTTTGTCCAAAATCACAACATGATATACCTATTCTTTAATGACCTGCAATCATCACAACTAACTTAGAAATCTTTCCTGGAAAAGATGAGAGCCATCATCACTCCAAACAAGCTTGCTCTGCCCTCCACTTCCTTTTGATGTGAAAGATAGAGTCTGCAATATAAAATAAGTTAAGATAACAACAATGCATCAAGAGAAACCAATTCAGCAGAGGGAAATTAACATACCCTCTTTGATCTCTTGTCGACAGGCGTCCATGTGGGGTGATTTGAGTTTGAAGCTTTTGGATGCTTGTTCACAAGTGATGGTTTTGTGGATTGCTTTTTCCTCTTATGGTCAGCTGGTTTTTCTGAGATGCCATCCTTTTGGTACTTGTAATATTCAAGGATAGAGGGACTTTTTCTCTTGCTGGCACTGGACCTCATTTTAGAGGGAACAAAACAAGGAGGAGATAAGCCGCGTGGAAGAGACTGCTGATGTCTTCTACTTTTTTCCTTGATTCTATTAAGAAATTCAATCGTCCAAGGTGACTCCCGTAGTTGTTGAGAACCACCAGAATGGATAGCATTCCAAAGTGGTGTCCCACTGGAATGGTCAACATCAATTTTCTCCATTGGCTGGTAACAGGATTCAGTTTTCTGCAGTTCATCACTGTGCGATAGCCCTTTAAGTTGCTCAGTACGAAACTCACAGTTATTGAGACTAGAATATGGAGCATTTTTCCTAACTTTCTTTGAGCTGTTTTCACTTGAATTCTCAGAAATCCATGCATCAGACGGGTAGTCAATATCATTAGGGGTTGGAAAAGTAACAAAGTTGGTGACACCAAATGATGATTTGTTCGTAGCTCTATTAATCCTTGATGCAGAGTCATTCTCCACTTCACGAGGTGAGAAACTGAAAGAGTTTAAGGTAGAAATATCTTTTCGAAATGTTTCACAGAGATCAGTATCAATGACTTCACCAATTAAATCATCAGCTGAGTTTCCAAATTTATCGTGCTCATGCCAATGTGTTTGTGCAGCCAAATCTGCTGACTGCTTTCCCGCAAAAAATTCATCATCCCATGGCTTCATCTTTTTCTTTCTCTTCTCTGATATTGAACCTTCACCCATCTGATAACCACTGAGTGAAGACACTTTCGATGAATTCATCATGTTTGCATTCCGTTTTCGGTGTAACAATTTGCTGTCAGAAGCCAGATTCTTGCACTCTTCAATCTCAGAGATTTCAGACATCCAAAAGTTTGTTGAGCCAGATGCTTTTGGAGGACTCAAATGGACATCAGAAAATAATGGAAGGGGCTCACCAAGAGAAGAAGTTAATTTATCTACACTCATATCGATACTGGAAAGATCATCAATGAATTTCCCTTTCGCTGCACTTTGGTTACTTTTCATATGAAATCTGTCAGAAGAATACGATGCTGATGAGGAGCTATCAGTCATTCCAGATTTGGAATCCTCTCGTTCCCCATACTTGCATGACAGACCGAGAAGAGCAACACTGATATCAGGAATTTTATAATTTTGAACCAAATTCATTCTACAGTCATGTGGCTGTTCTAAAAATTCACCAAGTTTGGCCGCGGAGGATAAAATGCCATGAGCTGAGAGTGGATTTATAGAAGGGAAAGCAGTCAGAAAAGATTCACCTAGAGTTTCTGAATCTGACATCACAGGATACAGGCCCCTGGAACGCTTCATTGCAGCTTCAATGCAGGATAAAACGATTTCATCTGTCATAATGAGAGAATATGAACAGAATATCTGAAAATCAATTCCCAGGCTAGCTGCAGCTGCATAGAGTTCATCTGATGCTTCAACGACGGCGTCTAGGAAATTCTTTTCCCCCTCAAAGATCTAGAAATAAGCATTAAAATATAAAATTATCGTCTGACAAAAAAATGAACATAAATTCAACACAAAAAAATACAGATTCTGACATTCAAATTTTTCTACAATTAAGGATTCCAGCATACACAAAACGGAAATTTATGGACTCTGGGAAATTAGTCCACAAACTATACCTGGATACTAGCAAGATTTTGGAAGACCTAAAAGTACTGATGTCTATAAGACACACAAAACCTTGGTTACCTATCTGTGTGACATAAACTATGTTAAACTTGAGTTCTCTACATCCATGCCAATTGTATAAATTAGATGGATAATCACCAAATCCTATTAATAATGAATTAATACAGATTCTGACATTCAATTTTTTCTACAATTAAGGATTCCAGCATACACAAAACGGAAATTTATGGACTCTGGGTAATTAGTCCACAAACTATACCTGGATACTAGCAAGATTTTGGAAGACCTAAAAGTACTGATGTCTATAAGACACACAAAACCTTGGTTACCTATCTGTGTGACATAAACTATGTTAAACTTGAGTTCTCTACATCCATGCCAATTGTATAAATTAGATGGATAATCACCAAATCCTATTAATAATGAATTAAAACTCATGGAAGATATTTACCAGGATGCAGCTGTTGAAAGCATAACTCAGGGATGTTAAGGTAGTGGTTGCAATATTCTCTACACATAAAGATAAGCATGAAAATGCTTCATCGGAAGCTGAAGCCTTCTTTCCAATGTTCTTCAAGTCATACCATGCAAGGCAATTGGCAGCATTAACGACCATGTCAACTGGAAGATCAAGATCACGCTCTACAATTTGTGCCCCTCCTTTCTCCAGTGCAAGAATCTTCTGGTATGTGCTTCTTCTGGAAATTACCATTTCTTTGTCAAAGTTTCGAGTGTTAACAACAATTACTATCTCGGGGGAGGATGGCTTGTTGACATAAACTGCTTCTGGTTTCACATTCACGGGCACAGACTGTACATGCTCCATAAAGCACTCTTCACCCTCATCTAACCTCTTGCAATGCTCCTCCACAGGCAAGAAATTTAGCAGTTCCTCCATCTCACTGTTATTTGATTCCTGCAGCCACATAATAAGAGGAACACCAGTTTGGCAATTAGTTAAGTATCATAACTTGTGGATAACAAATTACAGTACAAACAATAAGAGAGATAATCACATTTGGTCTTCATATTAATCATTTAAAAGCATGGCATCAGACCAAAATACACACATACACATACTCACATATGAACCTGCACGTACTTTGTTCTTATCAACTGACAATGCAGATGGTTTATACTTTTTCCTTCCAGCACTGGCGATAGGATTTAAAGCACTAGCATTGCCAATCAAATTGGCAACAGGATCAATGGAATTACATGTCTTTCCAGGACCGATTTCGGAAGAGAATCCTTCAGTTGCTCTCATCTTAGGAGTATCACGGCCTACATTCTGAGAAACCACTCCAATAACAGAGATTGGTGGTACAGACATGTGCTGCAAAAGTATGTTTGAGATTTCATTCTCCTCTCCCGAATTTGGCTCGTCCAAACAATCACTTGAAAGGATAAATTTCAATATATACATCCTGTCATCATACATGCTTAAAGTAGAATCGATGTTGCATGTATCTATTTCTTCCAGCAGTTCCCAAAAGGAAGAATATTTACCACACTTATCTTCCTCCAAAACATGCCAATCTAGATACAGGCCATCATATGTAGACGAAGATTCTGGCTCCAATAAAGACAACATCTTCTCAACCTCTGAATGATACGACAAAATCTTTTTGTTGTCAGAAAGAATAGGCACGGGTAATGACCGAAAAGAGTCATCAACCAGAATGAGCTCATTACTAACAACTAAGTCATTAAAACTTCTGAATTGCATTGTTTCACTAAACATTGAATCACAGGCTTCAATTGCAAACATTTTTCCTGAACCCTTGAGCACTTCAACAAAATTGTATAGCTCCATGCCAGTGAATTGATATTCCTCAAATAGGATTATGTTCCTTTGATGAAGTAACACATCCAGAGAGAACCCCTGATGAAATAATAATGTCTGACAAATGTCTGAATCTTCACCGCCATTAATAAAATCTATTACTTGTATGAAGCCTGAGCAGGCTAGCTCCAAACTAGGGCATTCCACTGAGCAATGATCTGACAGATATCCTAGCAGGTCAAATTCCTTATAATCCAAAAGTTCCTTATCACTGCTTGGTAATTGATGGTCTTGCACCCATGTTTCCCACTCAATGCTGTCAAAACTTTCAAGGTCATCCCTTACTGAAATGTCATTGAAGACACTCAGACTATCCTCATCAATTTCAAAAACAGGAAAAGTTTTAACAGAAGAATTAAGTTTGCCTCCTGTGGTACTAGAGCTTTCCAAGCAATAAAGCTTTTGCTCCTGAAAGTACTCTGTTGAGATGGTGCAAACTGAATATACCGATTGTTGAATTTCAAGAAAATCTTGCATCCGGAGTTCAAGACTGAGTATATCCTGCATGATTGGGCCAAATTTTATTATTACAACAATTTGCAGTATAGAAATTAAAAAAAAAAAAAAGCTCAAAAAGATTAATTTCCTAGTAATTCTTCATCTTTCCAGGTCTAGGTCAAACAAAAAAATCTACGAAAGTTTTCATACCAGAACTCTCACTATTCCTGACTTTGATACTGAGATATTTACGAAGACAAAAACATGTGTAAGCAACTTGCCACTAAACCACCTGAATTGCCAAATACCTGTTAAACTATTACCAAGCCATATTTGCTTCAAATTTTCTTCAAAAATAAAGATAAAGGAATTGAGCCATTAAACAATCACTACCAGCAAAAGATTAATTTGTCTTTTATGAGCTATAAACAGCTAGTACTAAAACCTTCTGGATGTATGGCTGTTACTTTAATTTGATATTTTTGTCACACATTTGAACTGTATAGGCACATAAAATAGACAAAACCACTTTCTTAAAGATGAACTTGAGATTAAGTAGAAAGTTTACCTCATCACTCTCAACATGGGAAATCTCAAAGAAAACTTTTTCTTCCACCCTTTGACAAAGTTCATCATGTATCTGAAATACGCAACAACAACAATTCAGATGTACAATTTAATACATTAGAAACAATCCAGTGTGTTCAAGCACAAAAGTATTAACCATTTCAGAGAAAGGGTTGACTGCCGGAGCTTCAAATTGGAAGAATTTGATACCAGTAATGCCCGCATCGTCACAAGATCTCTCATCTTTCTCCTGAACGAAATGTTCAGAGATGAGTTTCACATAAAAGTAACTGGATTAAAATTTAACCTGCAAGCTAACAAAATTTAACATTGCTAGACTCATTTTTCTAAGGTGGATTAAAATTTAACCTGCAAGCTATCATATCCTGGATTATTCGTCCACTCCTTGTCAGATAGGATCTCGTTATTTTCCTGCAAATTATATGTGTGTATCAGGAAACTAATAATGATTGCTAACGATTATACCACCATAAACAAATCATCTTATTCTAGAATCTCCACCAAAGTTATTCTCCAGAGACATAATCGGTTACACTTTCTCTCTGATAATAAACTGAGAAAAACGTAAAGATGTAGAACCACGAGCTTATCCAAATTAAAATCACAACTAATTTGAAGATTGAAAGGCCTCTTGAACGAACAGCGCCAATTGAATGAACGAGCAACACAATAGATAAGTACAAGAATAACAACTAAGTCAAAATCTGGTGACATGAAAGTGATAATACATAATCACATTTCATCCTCGTGTTTGGTCCAGACACCTAATCTGACTCAATTTTGAGTACTGCACAATCTTATCAGTGCGTTATTTCGCATTTCTGCTACTTCTTTTCTTTCTTCATTTAATTTGAACTAATTGGGGTATGTAAACCTATTTCCCTTAAAGTATACAACTAGCTGCTATCAGAAGATAAGACCCTCCACGGTGATTTTTTAGAAGCCGAAAATATTCTTAGTCGAATAAATAAACGGTTGAACAACAAGGAGATCTACTACTACTGGAGAATCTCTATAATTCCACATCATTAGCAAATAACACCAACACGCCAGCAGCAACAAAATTTGAGATACAAACACAGGCACGGTGAGATTTCTATGAACTAAGGAAGAATATAAGGCTCTTGCATGATGAAATCTAATTTACCAGATGCGAATCATCAATCACAAAACAGGAGGAAGAAGCATCGTCGGCGAAGGCTCCAGCTGGAAGAACGATGAATTGCGGCAGAACATCGGAGAAGAACTTGGTGAGGGGAGCTTCGATCGGTAATTTCTCGATCTCGGGAGTGCCGTCGAAAAGTGATAGGCCATCGAAGCAATTCCGAACGCCATCGAGAATAGAGGCGGAATACGGTGGAAGGTGCGGCGGAGCGCAGTGGAGGAAATCTAGGGTTTCGACGGGCGCCGGCTGGAGGACGTCGGCGCCGATGAATCGAGTGCGCATTTCGAAATTTTAGTTTGGAAAAGGAGGGAAGATGAGTAGGATGACTGATGGTGATGCTGAATTTTGACCTGAGGACTGGAGTGTAACGGGTGGGTTATTTTCCATTTAGGCGGGGCATTTGGCGGTTAAATGCTGGAACCATTTTAGGAAAAGAGGCGGGCTGACCCGAAATGGTAGAGTCTGTGGTTGGGCCAGGCTGATCCAATTCGAGTTATCCATAACTCCAATTAAATAATGTTTCGTCCTCTGTAATTTCAAGTTAATTTTACTTTAATTTAGTTTTGTTTAATTTTTTTACTCGTCATTCTCAACCACTTTTGTAGACAAAAGCAATCATATTTTGTAACTGGAAAATTCAGCATGCAACATAATTACATAAAAACACTAAAATTTCATTCATGAGCTTCGTTTGATAATTAACCCAACCAAAAGGCCCATCAACATCAATGTGGAGGAGGGTTCTAGGCAAGGCCCATCAAGGGCTCAACTTCTACCTCCAGATTTTAAACGTATTACTAATTATACAAAGTCTTGGGTGACACCTAGCACGAATGATAGTTCATGTGTTTAATAGATTTGTTCATGTGTTTCATAGTTTTGTTCATGTATTTCACAGTTTTGTTTGTTATAAGTTAGGTTCATGTGTTTGACAGATTTGTTCTTGTGTTTCACAATTTTGTTTGTTATAATCTGTAACAATATGTAAATGAATTAACAAAGCTGTGAAACACATGAACAAATCCATTAAACACATGAACTATCATTCGTCTCACCCAAGACCTTTTCAACTAATTAACCCAATGATTATTCTACACCATCTAATAAATTAAGATTGAGACATTATTTTTCAACATTAGAATGAAGATCATGTACATCCATGGGTGGTTTGGACATTGGTTAAATCCTCACAAGTCCTCACAAGTCCTGGACCGTTCAATAGTTTATAGAAATAGACTACTCCATAATTTACCTCTCCAGTCTCCACCAAAACTTATAATATCAGAGGAATGGTGCGTTGTTGGCGATCATTATGACCTTCTGCCTGTCACACATACAATGAAGATCATGTATATTATTGTGAAAAAAAGACGTTACAATTACAAATACGGAATCAGACAATTTTGCGTGAGGTACTGCTATACTGAATCGGGGACCATTGTGGCTTGTCAATCCTCTTCTCTCCCATTTTCAACAATAGTGGCTTTTCATACCAATCTCAATTATATTGCTGTTCAAATCGCCAAAACTTCATTTGATTCATTGCAATTTGACTAATTTACAAGTAATTAAATTGCTGCAAAATAGCTGGCCAACTTATAGAGTTTAGAGGGGGACAAAAGCCTCCAATTTTCAACAAACGGATGCCCGAAAACATTATCATCTTCTTCAATCTCCACCATAATTGATCATCTTTAGGTAATGGCTAATGGAAAAATTGATTTTATATTATTATTAATTCTTTTCAGAAAAAATAAACAACAATATCATGGTGGAGCAGTTTATTTAGTTTCTTCCTTTTTCTCCTCTTTCTTTTCCTCTTTTGGTGGCTCCTCCTTCTTCTCTTCCTTCTTTTCCTCCTTGGGTGGCTCCTTGGCCGGCCCAACCGATAAGATGTCCACCTTACCCACCTTCTTCAGCTTCTTCACCAGCGCCACCGCGTCCATCTCCCCGACCACCGTCAGCCGCTGCTCCTTCAGATCGGCGGCAATGGAATCAACTCCTGCAAAACACACCAGTTTAATTAAGTAGCTAATTCACCCAGTTCCAGACGACTGGTTTTAACTTCCCCGTGGTGTTCGTACCGTGGACGTCGGCGGCGGCCTCTATGGCTTTCTGCTTCGTCTTCTCGTCGGTCATGGTTAGGACCTTCATTATCACCTTCTGCAAACAAAACAAAAATATATCGGAAAGAGGTGAGTATCAGTGTGTGACTGTGTGAGAGAGAATTTGAAGATGATATTGGGAGGGAAGAAATGAATACCTGAGCCATGTGAGCAGAGCAGCAATGGAAATGGAAGAAGAGGGAAAGAAGAGTAATGGTGGCTTTAATAATAGGAGTGAATAATGGGCCTAAAAGTTCGTGCATGTGGATTGTGGTGTGTACTATGTACTGCTGATGACGCCCATCACAGCACTGAATATTCAAAAAACAAATTTGTAGTAATATTTAAAGGAATTCGATTGATGCCAACTTAAAAAACCTGATCTCTGTTCACATTTGTGATACTGATACTCCAAAATTTGGAAGCATTGGTCAACTGATTGGATCTGAAATTTGAATTGTGTGGTGGTGTTTACAAACAAGTGGTGAACCTTGCCTTCTGAATTCTGATTATTGTTCCAATGAAAACTGTTTCACAATAACAAAATCTGGTGTGAAAATGTTTTATTATATTATTATATACTTATTCAAATTAATGGCCAAATTTGCAACCATTGTTTTTACAATAATAGAGAAAAGGAAGTATGAGTCCAAGAAGATCACAAGCGTGATGAGTGAGTGACGGATGACGACCGATCCACGCTTGCAATGGATTCAGCTCATGTTTATTCTAATTACAGAAAGGGGCGCAACATGCTTCACCCTCCAACATCATTCGATTAACTATATTATCTTAATTCTATATGTGCACTTAACGTAAAGAAGATTAAATTTTCAGTGAAGTTAATACCTCAAGTGTAAAGTGACCCATATTGTTTTCAAAAGTTTTGCCTTTTAGTCTAATCCAAAAGTAATGCATGGAGAGCTGATTTTCTGTGGGCTAAAGTTGAAAGCTGAAAAGTAAGTTGGGTTTCAGTGGCCAATAGGCAATAGATGACCTCTCAAATAATAGCATTCAAATAGTAATCAATTTCATCAACGTTTTAAAGATCCTGTTCTCGCTAAAAAGGAAAAAAAGCTCAGTACTTACATACCCGGCCTTCCTTAATCTCATTGATTGAGGATGCATGAAAAATTGAAGATACGTGTCCTAACATCAGTATATGAAAAAAATTGTAACTTATCTACAATGGTAATCTTGTAGTTTTGACTAATTTATTCGTATATAATACAGGTAAATAAAGGGAAACAAAGTTATTTTGAAATGATTTTTTTTTTAAATAATTCATTCATGTTACTAAGAAACGTCAATATACTATTATAATGAGTTGAATTGACCTTCAATCAACTATGCTATTACAAGAATAACTGAATTATATGTCAACCAAACTAATAAAAAGTGTAATAAATTTCTTTGCGGTCTTCGTATTTAGTTTGAGAATTATACATAAATTGTTTTGTTTACATTGTTCAATGCGGAATGCACCTACATCAGCCACAAGGTTGAGGTGAGAGGTACCTCAGAGGCAACACACACCAAGGTGTGTCGAAGCAGCTCAAATGTTGTAGCAGCGTTTTGTAGTTGGGGAGCTCGATTGTGGCACCGGTAAAGAGGTTTAATCAAATTATAATATCCCCGCCTCGTGATGCAACGGTTGCAACCGTAAGAACCCAACCAAAGCCTGCACCTAAGCATCTCTTATTCTTAAACCACGGAAACGGCATTGTCCTCCAAACGGCTTTTCGGGATAAACTGTAGAGTTGGCGGCCGGTCATCGCTGCCGCCATTCTTCTCCCCAAGCATGAGAACAGGGCTTACCTAAACATTTAACGTATCTAGAGTGGCGGCGGCTCGCCATGGCGAACAAACCCCTCTAAACGCCACGAAATCCTCCATCACCGGCAAACGAATGGCTATCTCCGCCACCAGTTCCGACCACTCCCCAACATCATTATTACTGTGTAATATGTTCTGTACAATCATCGGGTTCATGTATACAGTATACCGGCCGCTGATTCCCCGTTATTTGTTTGTAGGGACAAAGAAATCAGATAAAGAAAACATGGTGATGGTGGTATAGAATCAAGGACCATATAAGAGATCAGATCCTTACCCGTTTCCGACTTCCCGAAACCCCATCGGTGTCCTTAGTCAAAACTCCAGCAACGGCGCAGTCCAAATTTTCCCCAATACCAAATTAACCTAATTTAGATTGGGTTCTCCCATGCTATATAGGAGCAATGTACGGGTTGAACCAAATCTGATCGTAAACTTAATTTTTGTTTAATTGAATTGAATTGAACTAGACTAAAATAAAATTAATATATTGAAAAAAGCAATTAGTATGACTAAATTAACATGAATTTCATCCAATTATATATTAAACTGGTTTACATTTTCATACCTAATTAAAGGAATGTTATGTGCTATTAAACAGGAAGTGTTAAAATAGATCACTTAATTTTCAAAAGCTCAACAACACCATCAAACTATCAATTTACACTTACACCACTGACACCAATTGTGTCATTACTACTTCACTTCGTTTGATATTAGAGGGGTAATATATTCATTCTAACCATGTTGTGACTATTCATTCATATTCTTGTTCATCCTTTCAAATAAACATCTCAATAGAGGCAAATTAAACTTGAGAAAATCATGATTTGGCATCCTATGTGGAGATTCTGTCTAAAATTGAGGAATACGGTTGAACATTCAAAAGGTAATATAGAAAAGTCAAAGTTGAAATGAACACGAGTCACAAATTTGAAGTGGAAGTCAAAACTCAAAAATATCATCAGAAATGATATTTTTATAGCCATAAGAGAACTAGTTTGTATTTTAATACCAATAAAACTCACTTGTTACCTATAACTTATAAGCATATAATACATAATTTAAGCTAAATATATAATTTTTTTTAAAAGTGAAACAAAATAAATCTAACTTTCAGAAATCATCGAAAGTGTAAAAGTGAAAGAATAAAACAATAAAAAGTACCTTCAAAGATCATCACAACGGTGTATGGACACTTTCATAATGTAGAAATTGTCTATGCATATTCAACAGTGTATGTACACTTTCATAATGTAGAAATAATACTATGTGACGCTTCACGACGCGCTCGGTGCGGCGCTCATGGAATGCTATGACGACTAGTCGTTACGAACGTTGCGGCGTTCAAGGCGTTTTGTATATATATATATATATATATATTAAATATTAAATTATAAACATATTTAGGATATATTTTTAAAAGTTATACTGAAATATTTATACTAATATTATAATTTAGAAAAAGTTTAATTTTAACTCTGAATGAGAGTAAACTCGTTCCTGAAATTGAGATATAAGATATTAGACCATAATTAATTGGCCTTTTTATTTAACAAAGTTTAAATATATTTTTAATTGGATTAAATTTTACCCTTTTTAGTTCAAATACCTTAATTTACTTTGCAAAATTCACCAAAACACGTCGTTTGGATATTTTTGTTTAAAAGAACCAAAAGCCACGGCAAGCAATTGCGACTTTGAAAATTTTTCGCCATGACAACTAGTATTAGGCGGTCTCGGCGGATGCCATGACTTCCATGGTGACACGTGTAGTATAAAATTGAACGGGAACGCACTTTGAAGACATTGTCCAAAAAATAAGGGCGGGAATCCGCTAAAACTGATTTAACAAAGCCTAAGCGCGCAAAAGCAAGCCACAAAAAACATTGAAAATTATAGCTAATACTCGAAGGAAGGGACAACTTAATTACATTACATAATGGCACAAGCATGCGGGTTTTCATCGCTGAAAAGCGAGGCCACCGCCTCGTCGGACGCGACGGCGACGGAGTAAACCGCCGGAGTGTGGAAGAAGCTGTGGATTCCGGGGGCGGCGACGTTCCTGGTGGTGTCGTAGTAGTGGCTGACCACGTGCGCCGGGTACTTGTAAAACGAAGCGAAGTAGGATCCGCCGCCGGGATACGGCCACGGCTCCGCCGCCTTCCCCGCCCGCTTGATGGCCCTCAGCACCCTCCTCTCCTCCACCCCGTATCCCCTCGCCGTCACCTTCTGCGTCTCCATATCCACCTCAACCTCCTCCACCCCTGCAACCACATGAAAATAACATAAAACAAAAAAACGCAGACACGCACTAACTCTCATGAGCTCACTGATTATACAGAAAACGCACACACACACTAACCTTTGAGCTTGAACAGGGCTTTCCGTAGCTTGTTGGCGCATCCCTCACAGTCCAGATTAGGGACTCTAACTTCAACCATCTGCTCAAAATGTAGCAAGAATCTGCTCAAAATGTGGTCAAATAAGAATGCTGAAGAAACAGGGGAGAATTAATGATACTTACAGACATGTTGACCCGATTGTGAGAGTGAGTGTGTGTGTGTTGGTTGGTATTTATTAGGGCATACCAAACAGGAAAGAGAAGGGGCTTTTATTGGAAAGCGGTGCAGAGGGAGAGCGGGTTCACGCGTGAACTGGAATGGCGTGATTACAACTGATGATGGCCTGGCCTTATCGATCCTTCCCCACCTCCCAAAGCAAAAATGGTGTCGCCTTTTTTGAAAAAGAAATGTGTTTCCTGAACAACTGACGAGTGGAACAGAAAAACAGCTTTAATTTTCTGTGTATTAATTTGTGCTGTGTAGAGGAGTATTGACTCGTAATTTTCTTTAATTTGAATACAGGGAGAACCGGTGATACTTTGAGAAGGCTGCAACATTGCAGATGTTACAACTCATAGTATATATCAAGTGCGGAGACCCAAAAATTCCGGCTAAACTAGCATATCATTTAGAAAAAATATGTTTTTGAAAAAAATGTATACATCCTATATGGATATAATTGGAACTAGTGAAGTGATATTAATGTAGTGGTGGTAGTGAAAAGTTGAATCTCTAGCGATTTTCAAGCGTGTCTGAAATGTTTCTACAGATTTCATCACGTAAGTTTAGTTGTAGAAAGTAGAATGTACAAAATAAATAATTTTAATTGACGAGTATAAATATTGGAAATTATTAATAGTTCTAACTTTTAGAAAAACATGTTAGCTTGCAAGTAAGCTGGAAATAAAATGTAACATTTGACTCATTTTGAATGGTCATTTCAGTGTATCTAAACGCACCCTCAAATTTATGCATGAGTATTGCCTCTGTTGCCTTCCCCTTCTGTGTTTCGAATTCGTGTGCAAAGAGGACAATAGTCATCATGCACAAGAGCTTATTTTGGAGCATAATCATCACAACCTGCGATCATTGCTCCGAGCATATGCTTCCAGTTGCCATCATTATATTTATGCATTTTTCCATAATGATTTTAGTTTTATTGAACCAATTTCAAACATAAACATCACAATATTAAAGTGAAATCCGAAAAACAAAATCAGTGGTGGGACCGCGTGATGATTAATTTTATCTAGTTTGATGAGTAACGTCGAATTGTATACATGGATCGAAACTATCAAAAATGTAACATCAACATATTCAATAAAAAAAAAGGAAATTAGCTGAGGTTTAATTTAAAATCAGGAATTGAAATTTAAATTCATGCAACACGTACCCCATAATTATTTTTTAGAGTTTATCAGTATATCAGTTTTTTTTAAGATAAAATATTTATTTCTTTTGTAAATTACTGGAAATCGTCCAGCCGCAGTTGAACATGGTTAAGAAGAGCTCCCTCTAGTAGGGTGCTCGACTCTATGAGTAACGCTAGGGATTGAGCTAAACAAAATATTGAAGAGCAAGGTGACCAACATGACCCCGTAAATGTACTAATCCCTAACTCATATGTGAACTTCTCCATTGGCCAAACTTTCCTTAAAGCGAAGGGCTTCCAAAGGGGTTCCTCATCCTCTTCCTCCCATGATATGACTCCGGAAGACCCTCGGGCATCATCTCCTACCTTGACGAGATGTACCTTATTGATATTAAAACAGAATATTGGAATGAAAAAATAACAAAAAAATAAAAGAAAACAACCATGCGCAAATATCTCATTAGCCTTAAACCGTTTCGCCAGGGTATCCAGTATGGAAGCATCCACCATACGGAGCCACCAAGGTGGTTTAATTTCCACACCTTTTCGAACGCGCCGGGATCCGATCTTGGGGATAGCGGTTTCGGAGTCTGATCTTCCCCGACAACATGGAACGGACGTCGTTGCCCTCCATCACCGGGCAAATCTCTTCCCGTTCGTCTGCTATCGGTGTTAAACCCCATATTCTTGATGTAATAACCTCCATAGAGGTGATACTTCTGCGCAAAAGGTTACTGCTCTCTGATTCTTGATTTTACTCTTAGATCAACTTGAATTTATCGGAGGCGGCGGCCAAGATCTGGTTCTTGCGGACGCAAGTCTTTTTCTCTTTAAACCCTAGGGATTAGAGAGTCGGCGGTAATGGATTTCTCAAAAATCTCGATGATCACGGCACACAGTTTGACGATTGGCGGGGATTACCATCGCGACGGAAGTCACCGGCGGCAACCCCGAATTGAATCTGGCGGCGGAAGCAGAAGAGGAGCGGCGGCGACAAAGGAGGATTTTACTGAACCATTTATCACTATATCAGTTAGTTTAATTTTATGAAAAAAAATAGTTTAACATCAATCTATATTTCAATTAAACTCAGTTAAATAAAAAAATTTAAAAATTGTCCAGTTTAGCAGCACCATAATTAAATGGTCCAATTTCATCATAAAAATAGTTTGATATTAAACTATATTTCGATGGGAAATTTTTTATTAAGTGCGTGGTAGAAATGTATATTATTATAAAGGTTGTGAAACTTGTATATTTATTGTTAAGGGCATTATGATATTTCTACAATTTATTTGATTAAGAAAAGTCATTTATACCCCTCTCCTCTCTAAAATTAATTCAAATTTCTAATTAATATGTTTTGTTCTCTTGAGCTTATTTGTAAATCTGTTCAGTACAAATAAAATTTGATGAAATTTAGTTTAATTTAGTCATGCTGATTTTTTCAGCACAATATTTTAATTTAGTTCAGTTTAGTTCAATTCAGTTCTATAAAATAAAATTTGATGAAATTTAGTTTAACTTAGTCATGTTTATTTTTTCGGTGCATTATTTTTCAATTAGTTCAGTTTAGTTTAGTTCAGTTGAATACCTTTGATCATGTTTTTAGTAACAATAAATTTTATTAACAAAAATATGATCAAAAGAATTAAACTGAACTGAACTAAATTGAAAAATAATGTATTAAAAAATCAACATGACTGAATTAAACTAAATTTCATTAAATTTTATTTTTACTGAACTGAATTGAACTAATTGAACTAAATTGTACTGAACTGATTTACAAATAAGCTCAAGAGAACAAAACCTATTAATTAGAAATCTAATTTTTTTTAGGAAGGAGAGGGGTATAAATGACTTTTCTTAATTAAATAGATTTATCATAACGCTTTTAACAATAAATATGCAAGTTTCACGCACCTTATAATAAGGCCTTTAGTATATGCAGTCCGACATTACTTTTTGCAGTCCGTATTTGTACATGAACTACCTTAAATACCCCTAATTAGTTACACTAACTTAATTACGATTTTAATCCCACTCTCTTCATTGTATTTTCAATCAAATCCCTGAAGTTCTTCTGCAATTTTAGAATTTTCATTCCAACTTTTTTTCGATCGATCAAACATTCTTCTTCCTTCCATCACTCTTTTTTCCATCTTTTTGATCAAACATTGTTTTTCAAGTTTTAGGTAAATTCGATTCATCAAACATTGTTTTTCCTTCCATCACTCTTTTTTCCATCTTTTCAATCAAACATTGTTCTTCAAGATTTAGGTAAATTCGATTCATACGTCCCATCCATATTGCCAATAATCCATATCTTTCTATTACCTCTTTTCTTCAAAATTTTAAATTTCCGGATAAAGGGTGAATTTAAGAATATCTTGTATTTTTTTGGTGTGTTCTTTAGCAACCGGGTACACCAACCGTGTTCTTCAGCATGAATGGCTGGTGTTCTTTAGCATGAATGTCTGGATTTTGAATGTTCGATGGCCATCGCCGATGAACACGTGGTCAATGCTTATTTAGATGCTAAATTGAGATAATTTAGATGGTAAAAGTTCAATGAGAAAGTAAAAGAAATATTTGGAATAGTATTTTTTATGGAAACTAATTAATCAAAATTATCTCGGAAACGCGAATGTCTAGGTTCATGATTGAGAGTGTATTAAAGATGATTGAATTTAATCTTGGAAATGATAGATATAATTTTGGAAATAGAAGTGGAGTTAATCTTGGAAGATGATTTAAAAATATTTCGGAAAGACTGTGGAAATTAGCTGCGCCATAACTACAGTATGAAGGGTCCAATGAATTTATAGATTCAGCGCCATAATAGTCTAGAAAATAAATGCTGTGAGGTTTAATTGATGAGCTTAAACCGTTTTAGCATGTAATTAGACTTGGATTAGGCAAAGCGCGGCCTACCTCTTCAATAATTTTGCCAGCTAAAAACCAAATCTAATTAAAGTCTGTAAACTGATCGGCGCTCAAAGATAAATAATGGATAACGTAAATGTAAATTATGTCGGTTTTTGAGTGACGGAAAATATGAGGGAGCGAAATGTTAGAAATCATCCGAATATTACAGCAAAGCCATGGATCGCGTCGTCTGCTCGGAAGAACGGGCCCAGATATTTGCGCGCAGTTTTGTTTTTGATCGGCCTCTGCTTTGTCGCCTTCGCCCTCTATTCCACCACCACACTTGATTTTTATGTTTCGGTGAGTATACACACAAATCCATGATCCTACATTTCGTTATTTCTCAATTTTATTAATACTTGTTTTTTTATTTTGAAAATAATGTTTATTAATACATGTTTAGTTACATTTTTGTATATACTTATAAAATTGGAGCGTGTTTTGATACACATCAACATGTTAAAAGGTGGAAATTAATGCTAAACCATATAAAATGTATCTTTTGTGCTCGGTTTCATAGAACTAAGGCACATTTTATGATTCTAGACTTAATTTTTACTTATTTGAAAGTAACTGAATGTAACCGAGTTAAAATATAAATTAAAATAAATTTATAATAGTGAAACAGTGAAACTAAAATTATATGGCTAGCGGATAAATTAGGAGTTCCAAATTTCATTTGCGACTCGTTATAACTCATAAGCATGATCAAGTGGAAGTTTCACGAGTTTGTATGAAATTGGTGGAGCATAAGGCTATACTAAACTTTTCCAATAATTTGAAATGATATTACATAAAACTTCTTAAAATGAGTATTAAATTATATAGTAGAACTGTATCACTATATTAAGTTGAATTTATATCCGAAATATGGCTAAATAATCTCCTCTAATTAGTATAATCTAGTTAGTTTTGATCGGTTCCTTACAAAGAAACATACAATAAGAGCACTTCCTTTCATTCATCCATTATAATGCATGGTTGTTTATTATAATTTCATACGTGAGTTTAATTCTCCATTAATTTCTCCTCGCAGCTAATTCGCGCCACTGGGATACAGACCACCGCCGACATGAAATTCCCGCTAAACTGTTCATTCGGCAGAGAAACCAACGTTTGTGTAGGCGATTACTATCCATCCAAATTCACCCCGCAGGATCCCGACCCTCCGACGGAAATCTGCCCGGACTACTTCCGGTGGATCCACGAGGACCTATGGCCGTGGCGGGAGACCGGGATCACGGAGGATATGATGAGAAGGGCCACCAAGACGGCCCATTTCCGGCTGGTCATCGTCAACGGCACGGCGTACCTAGAAAAGTACCGCATCGCGTTTCAGACACGGGACAAGTTTACGCTGTACGGGATTCTGCAGTTGCTGCGGAGGTACCCCGGTCAAATCCCCGATCTGGACCTCATCTTTGACTGCGACGACATTCCGATTATACAACGAAAAGAACACGTTGAGCCTAGCTCCCTTCCGCCGCCGCCGTTGTTCGGCTATTGCAAAGATGAACACACCTTGGACATCGTTTTTCCGGACTGGACATTCTGGGGTTGGTACGTATTTTCTCTGTTTTTGCTTTCAATGTTTCTAGTTTCAAATAATTGTTTTTTGCTTTTACATAGTTTATCTATTTTATAGTAAAAAAATAAACTTTGATGTAAGAGTTCACTCTTATCATGTAGTTCATCGTTTGTTTATTATCTTTTCCATATTAATAATATTCATTTATAAAACTATAAAATATTTTATAAAATTTGTTTCATATTGGTTTATTGCCTAATAAAAATTTGACATGTGTCTAGAACATTGACAATTAACGGTATCTTATTTTTTTATTTAATTATAACTTATTCAAATTTTTTTAGTACGTGTTAATTTTTCATTAGACAATGCCGCGTACAAATTATAAATGTTTTTGATAAACTGTTATTTGACCAAGAAAATTTTACATCTAGAACTTTGTTGATAGTGGTCTTCTGGACAAATTAAAATTTAACAGGGATTATAAAAATTAAACAAAGTTCAAGGATAGAAAATAGAAATTAAAACTCAAATGACCAATTCCAATTCACACATCAAATTTTAATTTGACCAAATGACCATAAAGAAAGTGTCATCATACAAAAGTTTCTTGTTTTACCCATGTTTTTGTTAACTAATTGGTTTTATAGGGCTGAAACCAACTTGAAGCCTTGGGAGGTTGTAAGCAAGGAATTAATAGAGGCGAACAAGTTGGTAAAATGGGAGGACAGAGATCCGCACGCTTATTGGAAAGGCAATCCCGTTGTGGCCGTAACAAGAGAAGATATGCTCAAATGCAACGTTTCAGACAAACAGGATTGGGGGGCTCGTATTTATGTTCAGGTTCTTCATTTCATTTCGCATTTCTTGACCAGGCTCTTGTTTCATGATCCTTTGAATTCACTAATTTACTTTAATTTTTTAAAAATAATTGCAGGACTGGAATCAAGAGGTAAAGCAAGGATTCAATAATTCCGATTTGTCAAAACAATGCACCCACAGGTACACACATATTTACGCTGCAGCTAAGACTTCTAAGATCTTTGTTGATTTCTACCAATCATGCTTAGTTGCATATATGAGTCTGATTTCGCTGTTGATTGAGAAAATTATTATAACAAACCTTACTGAAAAAATGGTTGTTGGGTGTTAATAATTTTAGATGGCTTGTCTAAGTCGAATCATGACTTATTTGACCAGATAAAAGGTAAAAATCGGTTAAGTTTGAGATCTTGTTCGTCTGAATTTTTTTAAAAAATCAGTTTAGTTCAATTCAACTCACTCAAACTTAGTGAAAATATAATTTAATGAAATTCACTTTAGTTCAGTAATGCTGATTTTTGTTTCAGTACATTAGTTTTAACTTCCGTTTAGCTCACTTTAATCCAAATCAATTTAGTTCAGTAAAAAATTAGTTTAGGCAAACATGTCCTTACTCCACTAAAATGAATTCGAGGAATTAGGTGGAAGTAAACTACGATTCACTTGCTTCATTTCTCCTTCATGAATCATGAACAATATTACAGGTACAAAATCTTCATCGAAGGAACTTCATGGTCGGTCAGTGATAAATACATTCTCGCCTGCGATTCTCCGGTGCTGTTCGTGAAGCCAATCTACTTCGACTTTTACACCAGAAGCCTGGTACCATTGCAACACTACTGGCCGATAAAATCCGACGACAAATGCCGGTCAATAAAACACGCTGTTGAATGGGGAAACAACAATCCAGACCAAGTAACTAAATAATAATCATTTCTTGTTAGTTTCATTCATTTTTGCATTCGAAAATCAGAAAACTCACGTTTTCACTTGACCGGAATAAATGTCAGGCTCAGGCGATCGGAAAAGCCGGCAGCGAGTTCGTGCAGGAAGATCTGAAGATGGAGTATGTGTATGATTACATGTTTCATCTGCTGAGCCAGTACGCCAAGCTTTTGAAGTACAAGCCGAGCATTCCTCCGAAGGCGGTGGAGCTCTGCTCGGAATCCATGGCGTGCCCGTCGCCGGAGCTTCACAAGGAGTTGATGAGATATGCGTTCGTTTCCGGCCCCGCCGGTGAGGCGCCGTGCGAGTTGCCGCCGCCGTACGACGCTGCAGCTCTCAATGCATTTTTGGAGGAAAAACAGAATGGGTTTAAACAAGTGGATGAATGGGAAAGAGCCTATTGGGAAAGTCAAACTAAGCATGGTTAGTTAAGTTGAGGTATTGGCCAAAAGTTGGTCTAGGTTCGATTTTGATTTGAAGTACTGTTTGACTTAGCAAAGTTTGAAACTTGCCTCAATTTAAATTTATTTCGATTTTCTATTTTTTGATAGAAAAATAATTTTACTTCGTTTATGATGAATTTAGCCTATCTATGCATTTATCTCATTTATTTATTATACATTTTATTTGATTTCTATATATATATATACCTCTTGTCCACTCGTATTGAAACACTACTTTTCTATCAATTTTTTATGTAAGATATATAAACTATTCATATCCATTTAGTTTTTTTTTTCTTTCATCTTCATCTCCTCCACCTATATACCATTGTTCTGACGTTTGTTCGAAAAAAAAAGTTCATGCTATGATAATTATTTTTAATTATGAAGGGGTATTAATATTTTATATAAATAAAACATACAAAGTAAACTATATTGACATTTATAAAGTAAAGTATGGGCCATAGCACACACTATCTCCGTTATGCTAAAGTCTTTCAACTGGGCCACTAGACACCCATTTTCGGAAACTGTTTGATTGAAGGCGGTGGAACTTATTACTTATCAGTTATCAACCCATTGATCCTTTCAGCATCCAATTATGAAATTCTTACATTTGATTTTGAATTATATAACATTCATCGACAACTTAAGAATATCAAATAACTAATATTTAATTCTATTAAGTACGATATTTGGGTACGCACATTTGTGAAATTTTATATAAGTGGTTCATTTTTAATAAAAAATGGGTAAAATAGTTAGAAAGTGGAGATAATTATTTGATTGTCACCTAGCTATGTTTTTTATTTGTTTTCTGCACAAGCTGGAGTACCATTTATTTTCACGGAACAGTGAAGACGGGTAATTCACGGAGTCCGCGGTACGATGACCAACTAAAGACTAAAGACATGTGCTTGTGCCCTGAATTCTATGCCAATTCATTTCTTAATGTGATTTTTATACAATTGATAAATGTAGCCCAATGAATTGATCTTGTACCCCACAAAATTCTTAAATAACAATAATACTCTCGATAATTAGGTTTTTAGTTTATGTATTTTTGTTTTTATTCCTATATTTTGAGCTATAATAGTAAAATACCGAGTTACAAATAACAACACTTTTTTTATAATGCATTTTTAAGATTGTAGAATGAGTTTATATTTTTTATGGTAACATATTATGCTTATAAAATATGTATTCTTATATTGTAGAGAACATTTCTTATACTACTGAAGAATTCTGTCATTTTTTAGTATTAATAATATTAGTAGAAATGTAGTAGGTAATGAACATGACATAGCGATAGATTTAAAAAACATAAAATTTCAAGTGACACCTTCATTAATAAAGATTTTAAAGTATATTTGAGAAAGTTTGTCATAGTTTTCTTTGATAACATCTTAATCTACAATACTGATACGAAAGAACATCTAGAACATATTAAAATGGTGTTGTAATGACAAATTTTACCAGTTTAATTCATCTTATCCAAAACATATATTTATTCGTGAAATATAACAAATAAATAAGGTTTAAAAAAAAGTGATTTGAGCACAATTTAAATGTCACTCTATGAAAAAAGTTCAGCAATATTTCAGGGCTTCTCAACCTATTTATTGCCCTTTTTGTGAGGATACAAAAGTTTATAAACCAACAGTTTTCACATGAGGATCAATTCCAAGAATGTTCAAATTGGGAGTCCAAATTCCCAAAATTAGAATACATGAAAAAGAATTCCCAAACTATGTAACTTGGCATATGGTTTGCCAAGTTTCAAGAGATAGAGTAATTGCTAAACCAACCCAAAGTTTGTGATAATTATAAATTAACCCACAAACTTTGTAATGAGCAATATTACAAACTCTAACTCAATTTATATAAAAGGAAAATTAAAATTTTCTGGATATAAACAAATTGAATTACATTGCTATGTGGACACCGGTGCAAGCATGTGTGTTGCTAGCAAATATGTAATACCCAAAGAACATTGGGTAAATGTAGAAAGACCAATAAGAGTAAAAATTGGAAATGGATCACATATCATACTCTCTAAGGTCTGTAAAAATCTTAATATAATGATAGCAGGAGAAATATTTCATATTCCAACTGTATATCAACAAGAATCTGGAATAGATTTTATTATTGGAAATAATTTCTGTCTGTTGTATCATCCATTTGTCCAATACACATATAGGATAATTTTCACTCTAAACAATAATCCTGTACATATAGGGAAAATAAGAAAAGCTCTTAAAGTAGGAGTTCCAGGTTATTTAGAATACATGAAAAAGAAATCTAAATTACCAAAACCAGAGGCGCTAAATATTAGCCCTAATAAAATTGCTTCTCTTTTAAGGAGGGGGGGTATATATACTAAAGAACAACAACTTTTTGTGCTTCAAAATACAAAACTTTGTAAAATAGAAACACTTTTAGATTCTGTGTGTTCAGAAAAATCCAATAGATCCTAACAAATCAAAATATTGGATGACAGCAACCATAAAACTAATCAATCCCAAGACAATTGTAAAGGTTAAACCAATGCAATATAGTCCTAAGGATAGAGAAGAGTTTGGAAAACAAATTAAGGAATTGCTAGAATTAAAAGTAATTAAACCTAGCAAATCACCTCACATGTCTCCAGCTTTCTTGGTAGAAAATGAAGCTGAGAAACGAAGAGGAAAAAAGAGAATGGTTGTCAACTATAAAGCTATAAACTCAGCTACCATAGGAGACAGTCATAACCTTCCTAATAAAGATGAATTGTTAACTCTAATAAGAGGAAAGAAAATATTCAGTAGTTTTGATTGTAAATCAGGATTCTGGCAAGTATTGCTAGATGAAGAATCACAATTATTAACTGCTTTTACATGTCCACAAGGTCATTACCAGTGGAATGTCGTACCCTTTGGGTTAAAACAGGCTCCAGCCATATTTCAAAGACATATGCAAAATGCATTTAGAACCTTTGAAAAATTCTGTTGTGTTTATATTGATGACATTTTAGTCTTCAGCAATAATGAAACAGAACATCTGTGGCAAGTAGCGGCAGTACTCAAAAAATGTGCTTCTCTGGGAATAATACTCTCAAAGAAGAAAACACAGCTTTTTAAAACTAAAATCAATTTTCTAGGACTAGAAATTGAAGAAGGATCTCATCGACCTCAAGATCATATCTTGGAACATATTCAAAAGTTCCCGGATATCCTTGAAAACAAAAAACAGTTGCAGAGATTCTTAGGAATCCTCACTTATGCTTCTGATTATATTCCTAAGCTTGCCCAGGTCAGAGCACCATTACAAGCAAAGCTTAAGGAAGATATTCCATGGGAATGGAAAGATTCAGATACCAACTATATGGTAAAAGTAAAGAAAAGTTTAAAAAACTTTCCTAAGCTTTATCACCCACAACCTGAGGATAAATTAATCATAGAAACTGATGCATCAGATTTATTCTGGGGAGGAATTCTTAAAGCAGAAAATAATGGTAAAGAATACATTTGCCGATACACTTCAGGAAGCTTTAAAGATGCTGAAAAGAATTATCATAGTAACGAGAAAGAATATCTTTCTGTTATTAGAGTAATTAAAAAATTCTCTGTTTATCTAACCCCTTGCAGATTTCTAGTAAGAACAGATAATAAGAATTTTACTTATTTCCTAAAGATAAATTTAAAAGGAGATAATAAACAAGGTCGTCTAGTTAGATGGCAAATGTGGTTATCTAGATATGATTTTGATGTTATTCATATTGCAGGTACCAAGAATTATTTTGCAGATTTTCTTACCAGAGAATTTCAGCAAGATTATAAAGAATAATACAAATGTTTCTAATGTTTGTTTCTTTGTGAAGCATCCAGCATGGATGAAATGGAGCAGCTAAAGCTGCAAGAAGGACTTTTAGTCCAGGAACTGGAGCTGGTCCGAGCCAAGCTCAAGTATCTTAACCTGATCAAATTGGGTAAAGAAAAAGAGCAAGCTTCTGAAAATGAAGTAAAAAAGGTTATCTTATCACCTTCTCCCTCGAAAGAGAAAGATAAGACTATTCCAACGCAAACAGCAGTTGGTAAAGAATCAACAAATCCGTTGAAGGCTGTGGATTTGCCAAAAATCCAGAAGGAAGTACAAACTTCCATTAAACTGGTCAGTCCAGTAGATTTTTGTTTAAGACCAAATCAGGGAATTCCAATCCCACAGACTAAAGTTACACCTTTAGCATCGGAGAAATCCGAAGAGGGAATTCAAATCCCAAAAAGATCTAAAACATATTATGTGGTCTATAATGGCCCTAATGCCGGGATCTATGAAGATTGGAGCTTCGCCAAAAAAGCAACTGAAGGAGTCTCCAACATTGCACACAAGAAGTTCAAATCCTTCCAAGAAGCAAGAACTTCAGCAGACCTATATACTGGGTCATCTTTACTAGCACCTCTGGAGCTAATTACCAATGGAGAGATGATGAAGCCTAACACCTTCAGCGCAGCTCTATTGTCCAAAAAGAAGTCATTAACCTCACTAGGAAGGCTTCCCAGCAAACCAAGGGAAGACATGGCAAAATCTACGAAAGTGGATTACTCCGATGAAATTACGGAAGCAGGCTTCGAATACTGCTATCGATATGCAAGATCTGCCAATGAAGAAAAGTTTTTGGAGGAAAAGTTCTTCACTACAGACTCCAAAAACTTAAGTTACTACAACTTCACCAAGAATGCTAATCCTGAACAGGTCTATGAGGCATTCCAATATGGTTTGGTAAAAACCATATATCCAAGTCCTAATTTATTAGAAATTAGCCATTTTCCTAAGGCTATTATTGATACAATTAAGACTTTCAGAAAAAAATGCACCAAACCAGGGCAAGAAGTTTTTCTGAAAATTAATAGTTCCGGTCCATACTGGAATCAATTAGGATTATTGGTATATCATCCTCAGCATTTAGTCCAGATTGGCATTTGCAAAGGAGATCATTATCATCCATCTCAGCCTATGGAGTGCAAACTTGAGGCTAGCGATTTACTACCCTTAGCAATAAAAAGATTGGAAGGTTTTGTTCAAAAACTTTTCAGTTTCAGTTCAGATGATGGACTATTTGTCAATTATCAAGATGCCACCATCTTGATATACAGCAAATCACCCAAGAAGATCAGCGAAGCCGATGAAGGCAAATTTGTCAAATTCCAAAATACTTTGGTTAATCCATTTATTTTGGGAGAACATATTCCAGACCTTTGTAAAAGGTTGAAGAATTACCGCAGCAATTATCTATGCGGTAGATGCTCAGAAGAAAGTGGATCTCCCACTAAAGAAGATAATGACATCTCCACCATCAGGGCTGCCGACAGTCCTATGGACCCCTCCACTTCAAGTGATAGCAGGTAGTGGGATAATAATGCATCTGCTCTGAGTGGGTGCAATAATGCAGTAGTGCGTCTACTTTAAGTAGAGGCAATAATGTAAGTGCGTTTGTACGTAAGGGATGACGCACCCCTCTTCAATAATACAGATCCTTCCTTCTCTATAAAAGGAAGTTCTTTTCTTGTAATATAGGAGCGCCCCTCACTTCTGCGCCTCATTGTAATTTACTTTCAACCTCTGTAATCCCCTGGAGACGAACCTCGTCCAGGATTCTGTCTGATCTTCGGATCTACTATGTGTGAATAAAAAGCCCTTTAGGGCCCTCTTGTAATTACATGTAAGTTTCTATAATCTGTATCTTCCTTCTTATTATTGATTGTTGTATACATGCTTATCTGTTATAATGAAACCTGGAGTCCATAGAATAGGGAGTACCGCTTAGGTAGGTGGCCGTTTAGGGAAACAAGATTCGCAGGATTGGTTAAGTTATAAACAGATAGCATGATAACCATACACTCTTAATAACATAGTAAGGAAGATATAAGGAGCTTGCATGAATTACTTAGGGTTCTAAAGTATTAAATTCATAAACTACATTAAATAAAGTAACGAAGCTTGAATGAGCAAAAATATTTGTAAATCCATTCTCAACAGAGAAATATCAAAAGAAGATAAAAATTTATCTGAATTCCATAGGAATAATGACAATTGTCAATCCAGATACAATTTTGGTACTAAGTTTTGTAAAAAACATCAAACCCAAATTTATGTACAATTTATGAATACCTTTAAAGTATGCATAAAATGTATAAAAGAATCTCAAGAACGTTCAAAAGGATGAACTCTATAAAAATCATCTAAATGAGCAAAAACATTTGTAAATCTATTCTTGACAGAGAATTAACTAAAGAAAATAAGAAATTATCTAAATTCCGTAGAGTTGGCCCTTATAGTCAATCTAGGTATAGTTTTGGAACAAGATTTTGTGAAAAACATCAAACTCTTGTGCATTATATGAACATCTATAAAGGATGTTTAAAATGTTTAAAAGAAAATTAAAATTCCGCACCGACCACCAAAAACCTGGTATCAGAGCTTATTAAAGTGATACAGAACTCTCACTCCTGTAAAGCAGGAAGGGAGGCTCTCCGCTGTGTCCGGCTCTGATAACGAGCTAGCAAGCTGATAATGCCGGTTTGCTGCACGCAGTAGGATGTACAGACTTGAATCGCGCCAGAACTCGGCCGGTCATATCTGCCTATCTGTGGACCAAAAACCTGGTATCAGAGCCATGTTTAAAATAACAATAATTATCTAAAAGATTCAACATTAAAATGAATCATTTAAAAGATATAGAAGAAACAATTGATGAAAATCAAGATGTTTCTAATGTTCAAACCTTTGAATCTAATCAAGGATTCAACGGAAGTTTCTTGATAAAACAAGAATTACTTTCAAAAATTAGGTCCTCAAGACTTAACTTAAGAAAAGAAAATATTTTTAATATATCTCTTTTAGAGAAATTAAAAAGGAAAAATAGCATCTACTATTTTGTAGGAACTAAAGAAATGCATGTAGATATCAAAGATACTACAGGAGCAGTATATTTACCTTTAATCACTCGAAAAGAGATTGAAGAGAACTTATTAAAAATAGATAGTAAGATTCGATCCACTATCACAATGGTACACTTTGGTGCCATTAAAATCTTATTGAAATCAGAATTTCAGGAAGGAATAAATTCTCCAATTAAAATGGTTTTAATGGATAATAGGATAAATGATAGACAAGACTGCATTTTAGGTGCGGCTAGAGGAAATTTAGCCTACCAAAAATTCATGTTTACAGTATATCCTAAATTTGGAATTAGTCTAGATACAGCAAATTTAGACAAAACATTATCCTTTGTTCATAAATTTGAAAGAGAAAATTTAATGAATAAAGGAGATAAAGTATTTAGCTTAACCTATCTGGTCGCTTATGCTTTAACAAATAGTCATCACAGTATTGACTATAAAAAGAAAGAATACATTGAATTAGAAGATGTATTTTCACAAGTAGGAACTGTAGAAGAAAAACAGTTTTCAGAAATAACTCCTTTAGATAACTCTTGGGCTATTGACATAGCTAAAGATAAAAAGATAATGGGAGAAAAATATAAATCAAAAGTAGAAAGAAATAAACTTATAATCGGAGAACCCTCCAGAAGAAGTATTTCTAAAGAACCCAGCGAGAGAGATCTCTTGATGGGAATGTCAAAACGAATAGAGGACATGAAAATTCAGCTTGAAGAAATGTCCTAATGAGTTTTACAGAAATAAAAGAAGAGATAAACTTTCTAAAAACAAAATTAGAAGAAATTCTAAATATTCTAACTAAAGAAGATAATAAGTTAGAAGCTGCAGCAGCAAAAATTATCATTGAATTAACAACAGTAATTCAAGAAAACCAGAAGGTAGTCTTAGGACAAAAAGATTTAAAAATAACTCCTTTAGGTAATGAAGAAAGACCAAAGCCTATAGGTTTAGAAAAATATTCTTACCCCAATTACGGAGTAGGAAATGCAGAATTAGGATCCTCTGGAAATCCTAAAGCATTAACTTGGCCATTTGGTAAAAATGACAAACAACCAATATGACCAACTATATACCAAAGATCGAAAAAATCTTTTGGGATCATCTAGAAGGTGATGAATTACAGGTAAACGAAGAAAACTTCGATTTACTTGACCATGCTCTCAGATTGCTAGAATTAGAAAATAATGAACTAGCAAACCAAGAAATAGAAAACAGTCCCGAACTAAAACAATTGTTTGGAATTGAAGACTTAAAAGTCTTAAATAATGAAGAATCAGCTAGTGAATCTGAAATAAGCGAACAAGTAATTAGCAATTACGATTCAGATGACGTACCTAAAAACTTTAACATAAATGTTAAAAGAGAAGAAGGAGAAAGCTCATATATGGGCTCTAAAAGAAGAAGAGCTAATCAACCATGGTATTTTCCAGAAAGTGCAAAATCCAAAGTTAATAGCTCAAAAGGAACAGATGATAATTTCCTAAATATTGACTGTCAAAATTCTGTGAACTAATAAGAACTCAGAAAAAACTTAAAAAGTTTAATAAAAACTGTTGTGCAATATCAGGAGAAAATCCTGTAGAATATGGCTGCAGAACAGAATACAAAAAGAAGAAAAAATTCTTTTCTAAGAAAAAATCTTCTAAATATAGGTTTATTAAAAAGAAAAAGAGATTCCGACCAGGAAAATTCTTTAAGAAAAAATCTGATAACAAATCAGAAAAACAAAAATTCTGTCCAAAAGGAAAGAAAAATTGTAGATGTTGGGTTTGCAACATAGAAGGACATTACGCTAATGAATGTCCTAATAGGCAAGATAATAACAAAAAAAATTGTTAGAAATTGCATATGAAATGGGATATGAACCCATAGAGGAAAAATATGATGAAATAGAAAAAGTTTACATCATAGAGATAGATTCCAACTCTAGTGAAACAGAATCAGATGAATTAAGTACATCTGATTAAACCTTAGGGGTAAAAATAAAAATAACAAATAAAATGAAGGAGTAAAATGAAAAGGCAAAACAAAAGTTCTCAAAGAGAACATTTTGGGAATTTTGTGTACAAAAGTGCATATTCTTGGAATTTTGCCTTCACATGACAGTAGATTCACGAAGGATTAATCCTGTAATGACTAGTCTATCTAAATTCATTGCACCAACTCAAAAGCTGTGATGATTTACGTTACACGACAAATATAATCAGAACACGAGACTTCAAGCACCTGGTTTCTTGACCATTTTTCATTTTAGTTGAAAATAGGGCCTTTGAAAATATGTAGTCATCTATAATAATAAATAATAATTAAATACGGTGGAGTTCCTGATTAATCAATCACACTTTAATATGCCCTCTCTTAATCATCATATTAAAAATATGAAAGTACAACTAAAATGCAACCAAACATTTGTTCGTGACCGACACACCAGCTGAAATCATATCCTTACAGTGGTTTAAAGTGAAAACTGTAGCTTTAACCGTGCATGGAAGTAATTGTTCCGTTGCTTAAGATTCACTAAATTAAAATTTTAAAAATGAAATACTAGATGAATTTAAAAATAGGAAATGTGAAAGATGGGCAGCAGAATTTAGCAAACTAGCAATCGTCAACAGTCACCGCCCGGCTCCCCCTAATTCTTGCTCTTCCCGTCTTCCTCTTCCTTTTACTGTGTCTGAGAGCGTAGGGCCTAACTGTGCCGACATCGTAGCAGCTAACAACGTAGTTAAACTTGTCTCCACGCCGACTTCATAGTCAACTCTCCGATGGAGAAGGCCGCTCTCTGAGCTAGCAAGCTACGAGGTTGAGAATGGAGCACGTGCCCAGAACTCCCAGCAGCTCATCGGGAAAGTACACGCAGAGGTACTTCACGGAGAAGATCTGGTTTCCGTTAATAGCCAGCAACGCTCTGACCAGATCTTCATTGCTCATATTGCTTCTCTCCGGCCTTCTCTGCTCCGCCGCCTTCTTCTCCACCCGTCTTCTCGATTCTTCTCTGTTCGTAAGTTTTTTTTTAAAAAAATTTATTTTATTTTTGGCAAGTGCGCTATTGTAGTACCTTCTATTTTGAATTTGCCGGTTCTTGAATTTCTAATTATAGTAGTTAATTACGTGTTGAATAACTGGAAATGGATATGGTCATATGGCTGAGTGAAATTGTTTCCTCATTGGCTTCTTTTTCCTGCATATTAATGTCAGTGCTCAGTAGTAGTAATAGCCTAATAGAGAATGTTATTAATTGAGTTCATCAAAATGTTCAATTTTCCAGTTTTCTGGGATTTCTCCAGAGAAATCGATTTTCTCGCCGGTGGGATTCCGTAACTATACCGGCGAGTCTAAAGTCTCCGTGGAAAGAAAGAGAGTTGAAATCCCGTTGAATTGCTCGGTTGGGGTGGGGAAAGGTAGTTGCCCGGCGAACTACTACCCGTCAGAATACTCCGCCGGGAAGGCTGACCGGTCGCCGGAGGCGCCGAGTGCTTGTCCGGAGTATTTCAGATGGATCCACGACGATTTATGGCCGTGGAGGGAGACTGGCATCACGGAGAATATGGTGAAAATGGCTTCCCGGACGGCCAATTTCCGGCTGGTGATAGTCAACGGGAGGGCTTACGTGGAGACATACAAGAAGTCGTTTCAGAGCAGAGACACGTTTACGCTCTGGGGAATTCTGCAGCTGCTGAGGAGATATCCCGGCCAACTTCCCGATTTGGACCTCATGTTTGATTGCGTTGACTGGCCGGTCATCAAGAAGGCGTATTACAAACGTCCTAACGCCCCCACACCTCCGCCCTTGTTCCGGTATTGCGCCGATGATGCCACATTGGACATTGTCTTTCCAGACTGGTCTTTCTGGGGATGGTAAGTTGCATCTTATGACACTTTAATTTCATTCTATTGATGTTTAGAAAATGCTTGTTACTCAGAATCTAGCGATATGTTTAGAAGTTGCATATCTCTCGCGATTATATTATATATAGCTGTGAAGTTTATGATCAAATGTTGGTTGAAAAGTGTGGAGATTCTTGCTTTGTTGATAGGGCTGAAATTAATATCAAGCCATGGGAGGATTTGTCTAAGGATCTCGAGGAAGGGAATCGGAGGAGCCAGTGGGTTGACAGGGAGCCGTATGCTTATTGGAAAGGCAACCCAAGTGTTGCAGAAACGAGGATGGACTTGCTCAAGTGCAATGTTTCAGACAAGCAAGATTGGGGAGCTCGTGTTTATGCTCAGGTGATACATTGAACTCTTATGCCTACTTGAATATTGTTTATTGAAAACTTAACAATTGTGCAAAACTATACGCCTATGTATCTATGGTGTTCCATCGTCTCCTGTAAAAGTGAATTGTATTCGGTGTTTGAATACTGTTAGTTGTCTTCTAGGTTACGACTTACTTCGTGATGTTATATGATTAGTGTCTAATAAAGCGTTGGGATGATTATGTTTTGAGATATAATTTTGTCTTTTGTTGTGATGTTACTCCTGGTACACTTCTAAGCTGTAGTTTAGAGCCTGTTCTTTTCAACTTAACCTCCCTTCTGTTCAGCTCTAGTTCAAAATAGGCGAAAAGAACATGGTTTTAGTCCTGAAGAGCTATGTCCATGAAAGTCTTTGTGTTGACAGATTTGGCATTTTTTATGCTGTGTAGGACTGGTTTAAAGAACAGCAGCAAGGTTACAAACAATCTGACTTGGCCAGCCAGTGCATTCACAGGTACCATAAACGCTACATTGTATTCCTCTGTTCATCTTTAGCTTCTCGTATGTATTACATTTTTCCTGTTCTATGAAATATGCAGATACAAAATCTATATTGAAGGATCCGCATGGTCAGTCAGTGAGAAATACATTCTGGCTTGCAATTCTCTGACCCTCCTCGTACAGCCACGATACTACGATTTCTTCACTAGAAGCTTGATGCCTTTACAACACTACTGGCCTATAAAAGAAGAGGACAAGTGCCGATCAATCAAGCATGCTGTCGAATGGGGTAACAACAATCAGAAAAAGGTACTTCATTCATTCCTCTTATATATTGTGTTAACTTTTCATTGATTATTATTTGCCTGAAAAAAATGTTTGGAAGATCAAGCTAGCTTGGTTTTGAGTCGTTTGTGTCTTTGAACCTTGGTTTCTATTTATGATCAAACTACAGGCTCAGAAGATAGGCAAAAGAGGCAGTAGTTTTATCCTCGACGAACTCAAAATGGACTATGTGTATGATTACATGTTTCATCTCTTGAGCGAGTACTCTAAGCTTCTGAAATACAAGCCTACTATACCACCTAAAGCGGTTGAACTTTGCTCGGAATCCATGGCTTGCCCGGCAGATGGACTCGAGAAGAAGTTTATGATGGAGTCCTCTGTTAAGGGTCCTGATATCGGAACCCCGTGCTCTTTGCCTCCTCCTTACGACCCTGCCACTCTTCATTCTATTATAGAGACAAGAGAAAATGCCTTGAAGAAAGTAGATAGATGGGAAAAACAGTTTTGGAAGAACGCATCAGAGCACATTTAGCACACAAAATAGATGTAGGAGTATATGCTGTTATGAGTTATTTATAATAGTATATGGCATATTCATATTTTTTCTTACTGCTGACCCTTTGGTTTTCCCTCCTTTTTTCTCTCCAACCTACTCCTCATTTTCCTCAGTCCATTCTCATTCTGATCTAGATCAGGTAAACTGATCCAAATCTATAGAAATAGAGACCATAGTGTTCGAATCTTTTGCCGGCGTGATCAGCTTGCAAATGGCAAAAATATGATTCATATTAGGCAGTGCAAGAAATGTCTGTGGACGAACAGTTCCGCGGCTGGAGTGGGGCGGTAATGAGTAATGAATCCTGTGGTTTTTGAATATGAGGGAGCTAAATCAAATTGGATCGTCGTCGGCATCATCATACAGGCATTCTCCGGAGAAGATCGGTTTACCATTGGCAGCTAAGAACACCATTTTTGCCATATTCTTCCTGCTGCTTTTATGCATCGGCTTCTACTCTACGACTTTGCACGATTCATCTCTTCTGGATGTAAGTTGATGAGTGCCAATCAGATCCTATTTTTAATTAGAATGTGTCATCATTTTTCTTTCTTTTAATCAGCGACATTTATTTGTGTCGCAGTCACTCTATAGTTTACCGAAGAAATCCGTTTCAAACTCAGCAGCCGCAGCAATTGAATACCCGCTAAAATGCCCAGTCGGCGGCGCGAATCTTTGGTCATGCCCGGCAGATTACTACCCATCGAAATATCCCGGCGAAAAAACCCCACCGGCGTCGCAGCGCACATGTCCGGATTACTTCCGCTTCATCCATCAGGATCTATGGGCGTGGAGAGAGACCGGGATAACGGAAAGCATGGTGCAGATGGCTTCCCGGACGGCCAGTTTTCGGCTAGTGATCGTGAACGGAAGGGCGTACGTGGAGACCTTCGTGAAAGCGTTTCAAACCAGAGACACGTTCACGCTCTGGGGGATACTGCAGTTGCTGCGGAGGTACCCCGGTCAAATTCCCGATCTCGAGCTCATGTTCGATTGCGTTGACTGGCCGGTTGTTCGGAAGGAAGATTACCTTTGCCGTAACGCCTCCACATCGCCACCAGTTCCGCCGCCCCTGTTCCGATACTGCTCCGACAACGCGAGCTACGACATTGTCTTCCCGGATTGGTCTTATTGGGGATGGTACGAACTACGAACCCTAATCCCAATTTCCGTGATTCGAGATTAAACGCTGTCGTTTGTTTCTGCCTATACTAACTTCTACACTTTCTTTACATTTCTATTCTTGCTGGCTCTATTTAAGAACATGATTGCTTCTAATGTAATATACATTGTTCAACATATTGATTTGAGATCATGATTTTCTTTAAAAGAGAGTTGGAAATAGTTTGAGAAATGGCTGATTTACCTTTTACTAGGTCTGAAATCAATATAAAGCCATGGGAGCATTTGTCTAAGGATCTTAAAGAAGGGAACAAGATGATGAAATGGATGGAGAGGGAACCTTATGCTTACTGGAAGGGCAATCCTAAAGTTTCTGAAAGCAGGATGGACATGCTCAAGTGCAACGTTACAGACAAGCGGGATTTGGGAGCTCGTATCTATATTCAGGTTTTGAATTCTTCTATTCGTAACCTTTCCTGCCAAGATTCGCGAATCAACACAAAATGCCATGTTCCTGCTGCTGAATTATAACTTATTGAAATGATTATTATGTCAATTTCATAGGATTGGGATAAAGAATACAAGGAAGGGTACAAGCAATCTGACTTGGCAAAGCAATGCAATTACAGGTAGGAGAATGCATTCTTTGACAAGAGAATTTAGATTGTGTCTCTGCAATATTAGAGCATTGAGTCTTGAAGTGCGCTAACCTCATCACTATATGTATGTTGGAGAATGCAGATACAAGATTTACATAGAAGGATCAGCATGGTCAGTGAGTGAGAAATATATCCTTGCATGTGATTCTGTACCACTGATAGTGAATCCATTATACCACGATTTCTTCTCGAGAAGTTTGATGCCTTTACAACACTACTGGCCTATAAGTGTTGACGACAAGTGCAGATCCATTAAGCATGCAGTTGATTGGGGAAACAGAAATGTCGACAAGGTAACTTTTGATCTTGATCTTACCCATTTCAACACTATTTACAGAATGACATGTTTATGTATTTTTGATAGTGCTGCAGACAGCTTATCTGCCCTTAAGTTCAAGTCAGTAAATTTTAGATTGATGCTATTTAGCTTAGTATTGGCCTTAGTATTATGGTTAATTTCAATTCAGTTCAGCAGAAATCAGCTGGAAAGAACAGGGCATATATCCTTATAAATCCCTATAAACCATGCTCTCCTTAAATCATCTTATTGCTTGGTGGATCTTGCAGGCACAAGCTATGGGGAAGGCGGCAAGTAATTTTATCCTAAACGGAGTAAATATGGATTATGTTTATGATTACATGTTTCATCTGTTGAGCGAGTATGCCAAGCTCCTGACTTACAAGCCCAGCATTCCACCAAACGCGACTGAGCTGTGTTCTGAGATAGTGGCGTGCTCAGCTGACGGATTAACGAAGAAATTCATGATGGAATCCATGGTTAAAGCTCCAAGCAGCGAGGCACCTTGTGCATTGCCTCCTCCTTATGATCCAGCAGAATTTCATTCCATCTTTGAAAGAAAAGTGAGGTCCATAAAGCAAGCAGATGACTGGAAAAACCAATATTGGGATAAAAAGAAGCATGTTTAGTAGAGCTTAGACATAGAACATGTAGAAGTCTTTATTATCTTCATATTTTCCTTTATCACCAAAAAAAAAAAAAACAGCGTACATACAAAGATGTCATAGATAAAAGACGAAAAACATTAATTATTTTTTAAAATTATAAATAAAAGACGAACTCAAACATCAATACCAACTGTCACCTCTCAATTGAATACAAATAATTGGGGCGCCCAAGTGTCAAACAATGCGTGGTAAGTTGCCTACATGACCAATTGACCATACGACGGAGGGGATTCCATAACGTTTCATCTCAAAGGAGTTGCCTCCAGTCTCTCTCCACGGCCACAGGTCCTCTTGGATCCACCGGAAGTGCTCCGGGCAGGTGGGGCCGTGGGGACCTCTTCGTCCCCGTCATCTACTTCTGCCCGAAAAGATTCGGCACCGGGCAAGTTGGTGTCGTGTTTGCGGTGGCTGGAGAGCAAGTCAACGAGTATTCAATCTTGTAGGAATATCTCTTCTTGGTTGAACAATGTGATCCGCTGATTGGCTGAAAATTTGATCAAGTATTCATCCTGTTAATTGAAGGGAAAAAAGAAGAAGTTCCTACTTGAACTTGATTCTATTGTGTCCAAAGTAGTTAAGGCACGATTGTAAGGCGTTTTGCCAACTAGCGCCTTAATGCCACAACGATGTAGCACTCGCCTTAAGGCGATTAGGGCAATATGAATATATAATAATTATATATATATATACACATTTATTTTAACAAAATATAATATTTAACTTACATAAATTGTAAATAAAGCATCAAAATAAATATAAATTTTTTAAAAGTTCAGACAAGAGCAATATATAATAAAAATTCAATGTAAAAACTCATAACTGTACGGGTATGTAGTTTGTACTCACTTTTTAAGGTGGTCGGCCGGAACTTGAAAAGAAACCCTTCAATTTTAGATTCGTCAAAACCCTTTATTTTCTTTGTTTTAACTTCCCACATTTTATCTTATATTTACAAATTAATTTATTTTTAAAAGAAAAAACCCGGTTAAGGCGAGACTTAAGGCGCTAAGGCAACGCCATAGCGTTGGTTTAAGGCAAATATTTGCCATATTTATAAGGCGATGTTAAGGCAATCTTGAAAAAATGCCTTATCGACATAACATTGCCGTGGCGTGCCATAGCGAGTGCCTTAACTACCATGATTGTGTCTAAGTTTTAATCAATTAGCAAATAATCAAAAATTAAAGTGCGGAGATAAAAGACACGCAATATCATCACGCAATTAAGTGCAAAGCACCTACATCTACGGGACCGTATTCTGGTGTAAGGATCATTCACTATTTTAAGAATGGACAAACCTATTCTTACAAACTAGTGGCAATTCCTTGGAAGCCTATCACACTGTCTAGTTCGCTCTCTAGCCGTTGCTACTATGATTACCTCCGTTTCCTAGGAGATGGCGGCTGAGCTTGTTCACCCGATTTTTAACACACATTTCCATGTCAAATTCTGAATGCCAGAATTGATGCTGTAAAACCCGTATAGTTCAATGTCGTGGAAAAAAAAATACTCCACACGGCTCTTGATTACTTCCTTCAATAAATTTCTTTTCCAAATCTAAAACCCGTGGAGTTAAGGAATACGTAGATGCCACAAACTCTGAATTATGGAAAGATTAGCTCCCCGGATCTTCCCATTCCTTAATCACTTGCAAAACTGAGTTGTCGACACTCTTTAGGACTGTAGTTTTTATAGAAAAGAGCAGGAAATATTTCCTTTCTTCTTTCAAATCATGCGTTGGGACATGAAATTTTTTTTTTCTGCTGTTGCAACATGACCTTCCACAACGCAGCCAACAAAAATTGGACTTTACAAAACAAGCACACACAAACATGATTAAAACAGAGAACTTATATGTAGATCAATTCAGGTTAATTTATTCATGCTAATTCCTTTTTAAAAAATTCAACTAGCTGGTTAATTCAACTTAATTCATTCAGTTGTACAAGAATTAAGTTTCAACAAACTTGCCCTAACTAGCAAAGATTGCAAGTGAAAGTATAAAAATCCACGCACTCCAACTCTGTCTTTCATCTTAATCATGCTGCTTGCATTCATGAATTCTCTGGTACCCCTTAAACTCTGTGGTTTGATCCAAACTCATTTACCTGAGCACTATATAAACAGTGGCACTATATAAACAATGGCTGAGATCTTCCTAAGTCATTCCTTTTTCTTCTTTTTTTTCTTCAAGATGTCATTGCTAATATTGATCTCTAGCATCTTCTCTTCTACAGCATAATATTTTTCATAACTTATGTCATTATTACTATTATTAGTATCTTCTCTTCTACAGCATAATATTTTTCATAACTTATGTCATTATTACTATTATTAGTATCTTCTCTGCTACACCATAATATTTTTCATAACTTATGTCATTATTCTTCTTATTTTATACTCACACATTGACTATTTGACCACATTGATTTCAAACCGTTACACAATAAAAATAAAAATTCTAACCACAAATTCCATTTCTAGTTCACATCTATTCTGATTCCTACATTATTAACGTGTAATGGTACTTTGTTTTTTCTTATTCAATTTAATTATATGTAATTTCTCTCATTTAGAATCTTCAAAAAAAGAAAAACAAGTCAATGGGTTGATACCAATAATTAATCTCTGTTTATCAAGATGTTATTGCAGAGAGCCAACTGCTTCATGACCGCCCAGAAACAAACGATTGTTTGACTGGAATTCCTCGCAAAAGGTGAATCTTGGTGTACAAATTGAATCCTCGAAGTATAGAGATTTGAGCATCTCTATTTTGATGATGAAAAATCCAGCAGGAAATGGACCTTCAACGCCTATACTCTTCTTATTCATCACCTGCATCGTTGCATTTTCCTTCGCCTGCTTCTTCGAATACTCCAATGTATGTAATTCAGCTATTTGTGTTCAGATTCGTTTTTGAAATTATATTATATCTGATCATATTCAAATTCGCAGAATCCGTTTGATACTTTATTCAAAAAAGCTAGGGAAACCCGGAAAATGAAGACCAGGAGCAGTCATTACGAGTTCCCGTTAATTTGCACCGCCGGAAATTCTACTGTAAAAACATGTTCGGCGAGTTACTACCCTGCGAAATTCCCGGCAGGCCAGAGGGAGAATCTGAGCCTGAACCAGGATCGGAATCCAGTCTGCCCGGAGTACTTCCGGTGGGTCCACGAGGACCTGATGCCGTGGAGGAAGACGGGGATTACGCCGGAAATGGTGCAGGCGGCGGCGACGACCAAAAAACCACATTTCCGGCTGGTTATAGTCAACGGGACGGCTTACGTGGAGAAATACAAAAAGTCTTATCAGACCAGAGACGTGTTTACACAATGGGGAATTTTACAGCTGTTGCGTCGGTACCCTGGTAAAATCCCTGATTTGGACTTGGTTTTTAACTGCGAGGACAAGCCGCAAGTCGCCAAAGAAAGTTACCCGGCGGCGCCACCGCCTCTGTTTGGTTACGACGGAGATGATGCTAGCTTTGACCTCGCTTTTCCGGATTGGTCCTTCTGGGGTTGGTAAGTTGCGCTGTTCCTTATTCACGTACAGTGATTTTAAAAATGATATTGTCGGCAATTAGCATTTGTGGTGCATATAATTTTGTATATTCAAAACTATATAATTGAAAAATATAATTGATTTGACAGGGCTGAGCTGAACATCAAGCCATGGGAGAAGTTGAAGAAGGAGCTGAAGGAGGGGAATGAGGTGAGGCAGTGGCCGGAGAGGGAGCCCTATGCATACTGGAAAGGGGCGGCAAGACTTGCGCCGTGGAGGATTGATTTGCTCCGGTGTAATGTCTCCGGCAACCAAGATTGGGAGGCTCGCATTTATGAACAAGTACGTATTTGTTCATAAATTAAATATACATATTTTTGTCATATTGAAATTTCACTTTATACTGTTCAGTTCACCAAAAAAACAGTTACTTGAATTAATTTAATTCTATAATTATGTTTTGGTATTTTATCATTAAAATATTAACGATATGAAATAAGGTCTATTAAATGATTTTTTTTTCTTTCTCATCTCAACATGTAGAACTGGCTAAAGGAGATGGAAAAAGGATTTAAGAATTCCAACTTGGCAAGCCAATGTATTCACCAGTAAGAATCTCAACAATAAATACTGTATAAAGTCAATACCCTCCAATCATTCAAATTAGAATCATGGATCAATGTACCCACGGGCGTAGCCCAGTGGTTGGCACAGGAGTGAACATTGTTGCTAGTCCCAAGTTCGAAACCCGTGGGCAGCACTTTGTGCTGAATCCCTGGGTAGAGGGCCCTCCTGGTTGCTGGCACTGGGTCACCGTGATTTAACTCCTCATACACCGTGGTACCGGTTTAATGTGGGGCGGCCCCGGCGACCGACATCGCCGTTCTGTTGCTAGAATCATGGATCAATGTGCCCACGGGCGTAGCCCAGGTTGGCACAGGAGTGAAAATTGTTGCTAGTCCCAAGTTCGAAACCCGTGGGCAGCACTTTGTGCTGAATCCCTGGGTAGAGGGCCCTCCTGGTTGCTGGCACTGGGTCACCGTGATTTAACTCCTCATACACCGTGGTACCGGTTTAATGTGGGGCGGCCCCGGCGACCGACATCGCCGTTTTGTTGCTAGAATCATGGATCAATGTACCCACGGGCGTAGCCCAGTGGTTGGCACAGGAGTGAAGATTGTTGCTAGTCCCAAGTTCGAAACCCGTGGGTAGAGGGCCCTCCTGGTTGCTGGCACTTGGTCACCGTGATTTAACTCCTCATACACCATGGTACCGGTTTAATGTGGGAAGGCCCGGCGACCGACATCGCCGTTTAGTTGCTAGAATCATGGATCAATAATTTGCAATCAATGTTAATTTATCACGGCACTTTTTTATTGGGCAGGTACAAAATTTACATTGAAGGAAAAGGATGGTCTGTGAGTGAAAAATACATCCTGGCTTGTAACTCGGTGACTTTAATGGTGAAGCCCCGTTACTACGATTTTTTCTCCAGAGGCTTAATACCTCTAAAGCACTTCTGGCCTATAAATCCTGCTGATAAATGCCGAGCCATCAAGCACGCCGTACACTGGGGCAACACCCATCAAGAAGAGGTAATACGTGTTTGACTGCATGTATGAATTTCACTAAATGCAATGTGCTGAGTTTTCAGTTCAAAAATAATAATCTATGTTTGATTGTATGCCCTGTTTACTAGAGCTTATTTCTTGATGTACTGAACTGAACTGAACTGAATTGAATTGAACTGAAGTAAAAAATGATGTATTGAAAAATGGAATCAGCATGACTGAATTAACCTGAACTGATATGAATTGAACTGATCTACAGATAAGCTCTGGTAAGCAGGGCCTTAATGCGTTTTCGGTTTAAAGTTAAAAATAAATAGTAAAATAAGTTAGAACTCTTGAAATCTGATGACACTATTTTGATAGTGTGAATTTGATTCAGGCACAAGGGATTGGGAATGCGGCGAGCGAATTTGTCCAAAATGAGGTGCAAATGAAACATGTGTATGATTACATGTTCCATCTCTTGAACGAGTATGCTAGGCTTCTGACCTACAAGCCTAGCATACCTCCAAGAGCGGTCGAGCTCTGCTCCGAGAGCTTGGCATGCTCAGCACATGGCTTGAATGTGAAGGAATACATGTTGGAAACTCTGGTTTTGGGTCCATCTGATGAAGATCCGTGTACTTTGCAGCCTCCTTATGATGCTGCTTCTCTGCACTCTGTTCTCAATGCAAATGCAAATTCAATCAGGATTGTAGAGACTAATGAAAAGCTATATTTCAACAGTCCAAACAAAACCAGGCCAAGTTAGCCATGATTTGATGTTTGACTCTTTTTTTTTAAGTACATGATATTTTTCAGAAGCTCCTTAACCAAAAATCGGATTCATCTCCTTTTAAATCTTTAGTCCTAAGATTTTTCTTTGTCACTTTGATGTTGCACACAAGCAGTCCATACACACAATGTGTATATTCAATTGTAATACAATTAAGATTAAGATTAAAGATTCTAACTAGTGTTTTAGTTCATCAGTAGCATGAACTTGATCCACCTTTCTAATTTCAATTCAATACATCAAAATTCATTTCCTTGTATTTTGAGCATCCAAGTATTGTTTTTCCCAAGTCTCTACTTGGTTCATAGCATCTTCTTTCTGCTCCAAGAAAGATCGAACCATCGGTGGATCATAAGGAGGAAGCATGGTGCATGGAGGCCTGTCAGAGGAAGCCATGACTGCAGACTCCATCATGAACTGCTTCTTCAATCCCTCGGCCGCGCAGGCCAAAGACTCAGGACAAATTTTAACTGCATTTGGAGGAACTCTAGGTTTGTACCTTAGAAGCTTAGCATAGGCTGTCAAAAGGTGAAACATGTAATCATATACATATTTCATCTGCAACTCCTCTTGTATAAAGCTACTACCTGCCTTCCCCAGGGCCTGCGCCTGTTCAACGCTCTATAAGTTAGTTTCTGATAGGATGTAAAATGCACACTAATGCTAGCTGTGTATATATAAATGTGACATCGTACTATTCAAAAAGTGCGATGATCAATAATGTACCTCTTTAGGATTGCTATTTCCCCAATCAACAGCATGCTTGATTGATCTGCATATGTCATCAACTCGAATAGGCCAGTAATGCTTCAAGGGCACAAGGCTTCTTGAGAAGAAATCGTAGAAGCGAGGTTTCACGAGTAATGTAGGTGAATCGCACGCGAGTATGTATTTCTGGCTCACAGACCAACCAATTCCTTCTATGTAAATCTTGTATCTGCAATCAAACAAAGTACATTAATCTTTACAACATTAAAGCTTAATATGTTTGATCACATTTCACTTGCCTGTGATTGCACTGGTCTGCCAAGTTGGAATTTTTGAACCCTTGCTTTACTTCTTGATTCCAATCCTGTAAAAAGTGTACCATTAGCGAGGTGAATGTGCGCGATTTTGGCCTAATGATAAAATGGAGAAGATGATGAACCTGCGCGTAAATGAGAGCATTGGTGTTCTGTTTTTCAGAAGCATTGCACTTGACCAATTCCATTCTTGATTGAGACATTTTGGGATTCCCTTTCCAGTAAGCGTGGGTATCCCTGTCCATCCATTGGCTTCTCTCATTCCCTTCTTTCAATTCCTTAGACAATACCTCCCATGGCTTTACTTTGGTATCAGGCCTTGGAAAATCGCATAATTATATAAATTTATTTCAGTTCAATTTAAATCAGTTGAAAACAACAGGATCTCATTTATTTATAGATTCACGATTCATCTAAAATTGAGACTACATTCATAAGCATAAAAAATATTACTTCAGTTGACTCATTTTCAGTTCAGTATAAATCAGATGAAAAAGAAAACAAGGCCTTAATTACATACCATCCCCAGAAAGACCAGTCTGGAAAAACAATGCTGAAGGTGAAATCGTCGCCGTCGTAACCAAACAATGGCGGCGGCGCCATGGCTCGGCCTAAAGGGTAAATTTCTTTCCTCACAGGCGGCTTATCCCCAAGGCTAAAAACAACATCGAGATCAGGGATTTTACCGGGGTAAAAACGCATCAGCTGTAAAATCCCCCACTGCGTGAACGACTCTCTGGTCTGCATATATGTCGTCTTGAACGTGTTTACGTAGGCCGTCCCGTTCACAACCACCAGCCGGAAAAACGCGTTCCTTTTGGTGGCCGCCTCCACCATGTCCGGCGTGATTCCGGTCTCTCTCCACGGCCACAGGTCCTCGTGGATCCACCGGAAGTACTCCGGGCAGGTGGGCCCCTCTCCGTCCCCGTCATCTATTTCCGCCGGAAAACTCGACGCCGGGCAAGTTGGCGTCGCGTTTGCGGTGGCTGGAGAGCAAGTCAACGAGTATTCAATCCTGCGGGAATATTTCTTCCTGGTTGAACCATTTGATCCGCTGATTGGCTGAAAATTTGATCAAATTTGCATTCCAGTTAATTGAAGGGGAAAAAAACACGCACACACACACTAGAGACGGCAGAGTACAGACATTGGAGAAGAGCAGAGTTGCAGACACAAAAGCAGCAATCAATAGATTAGCTATGAACAGTGTTGTCAGCAATGATCGCTGGTGAAAGTATAAAAATCCACGCACTCCAACTCTGTCTTTCATCTTAATCATGCTGCTTGCATTCATGAATTCTCTGGTACCCCTTAAACTCTGTGGTTTGATCCAAACTCATTTACCTGAGCACTATATAAACAGTGGTACTATATAAACAATGGCTGAGATCTTCCTAAGTCATTCCTTTTTCTTCTTTTTTTTCTTCAAGATGTCATTGCTAATATTGATCTCTAGCATCTTCTCTTCTACAGCATAATATTTTTCATAACTTATGTCATTATTACTATTATTAGTATCTTCTCTTCTACAGCATAATATTTTTCATAACTTATGTCATTATTACTATTATTAGTATCTTCTCTGCTACACCATAATATTTTTCATAACTTATCCCTAAAGGGAACTTGAATAGTTATTCACGTCAAAAAGTGTGTGGAATAAACGACGTCGTTTCGTATTGTATAGTGTATTAATTAGGTAATGTAGCCGTCATTTTAAATATGGATAAAAATACCAATCGACTTTTGATTTAGGTAATGTTTAATATACCAACTCAACCATCCCATTCTATTTTGATTTTGGTATTAATCTACCATCGGTTTCTTTTTATTGTGCTGTAATGTATTCCTTAATTATGTTGTATATTAGTTTGGGAAAATTTCTATTAAGTGCATGGTACAAATGTAAATTATTATAAGGGGCGTGAAACTTGTATATTTATTGTTAAGGGCGTTATAATAAATCTATTCTTTATTTAATTAAAAAAAGTCATTTATACCCCTCTCCTCCCTAAAAAAATTCAGATTTCTAATTAATAGGTTTTGTTCTCTTGAGCTTATTTGTAAATCAGTTCAGTACAATTTAGTTCAATTCAGTTCAGTAAAAATAAAATTTAATGAAATTTAGTTTAATTGAGTCATGTTGAATTTTTTAATACATTATTTTTCAATTTAGTTCAGTTCAGTATAATTCTTTTGATCATATTTTTGTTAATAAAATTTATTATTTGTAAAAACATGATCAAAGGTATTCAACTGAACTAAACTAAATTGAACTAATTGAAAAATAATGCACCGAAAAAATAAACATGACTAAATTAAACTAAATTTCATCAAATTTTATTTTACCGAACTAAACTGAACTAAATTAAAAATATTGTACTGAAAATAATTAGCATGACTAAATTAAACTAAATTTCATCAAATTTTATTTTTATTGAACTAATTAAACTAAATTGTACTGAACTGATTTACAAATAAGCTCAAGAGAACAAAACATATTAATTAGAAATCTGAATATTTTTTAGAGATGAGAGGGGTATAAATGACTTTTCTTAATAAAATAAAGTGTAGAAATATCATAATGCCCTTAACAATAAATATACAAGTTTCACACCCTTTATAATAATAAACATTTGTACCACGCCCTTAATAGAAATTTTCCCTATTAGTTTTAGTTATTTGTCGTATTATTAATCATCATTAAAATATGGCAATAATGTAATATGTATATTTTATGTGTTTAAGGTATGAAATATTGTACTCTATTAAGTCCCTAAGTAAAATTTTCAAATTAATATTTTCTCTATTAATTAATTAATATACAAGCACAAATAATCATGCATATCAGAATTGCCAACGCAAATGCGCGTATGCTAATTTTGTAATTTTGTACTTATCTATAATTAACACATTTTATATTAATAATTAGATAAACCTATAATTATCAACACAAACTTAGATGACATATATCCAAAATATATCAATTACTAATTGATATATATCCGAAATATATCAATTACTAATTGACATATTGTTTTCCTTATTTTGTTGGGTAATTAATTCGTAATTGGCATATAAAGGGTGTACAATTTTACTTGACCTCCCGAATCCCGGCTCCAAAATCTCAATCAGAATTCAGTTTATGTACGAATTGATTTAGGAATCCTCTGTCTTCCCTACATCGCCTTATCGATGATATCACTGTTGATGTAGGCGTCTTTGCTTGATTTATCAATTTCCCTCTTTGTGATTCGGGAAGGTGAAGTTTCAATTTTGGTATTCAACTGTTTATCTCGGTGCGTTTTAAGTATATGTGTGGCAATGATTATTATATTTATTTGTGACTTGTACTTGATTTTGATAATGGAGGTAGTTTAGTGATCGTGCCCTCTTATTTAGAATCAATTTTGACTTTGGCCCTGTTTACCAGAGCTTATCTGTAGTTCAGTTCAGTTCAGTTCAGTTAAGTTCAGTTCAATTCAGTTCAGTTCAGTGAAAATGTAATTGATGAAATTCAGGTTAATTCAGTTATGCTGATTCCATTTTTCAATACATCATTTTTACTTCAGTTCAGTTCAATTCAGTTTAGTTCAGTTTAGTTTAGTTTAGTTTAGTTCAGTTCAGTACGTGGTGGAAATAATCTCTAGTAAACAGGGCCTTTGTAATTTCAGTGTTGCTAATTTTATAATTAGTGTTGCTAATAATCTCTAGTTTAGTGATCGTGCCCTCTTATTTAGAATCAATTTAGTTTAGTTTAGTTTAGTTCAGTTCAGTACGTGGTGGAAATAATCTCTAGTAAACAGGGCCTTTGTAATTTCAGTGTTGCTAATTTTATAATTAGTGTTGCTACCTTGATCCAATAATCTTCTCTAAAAAGGGAATTAGAATAATTACTCACTTCAAAAATTGTGTTGAATAAACGACGTCCTATTTACTTTAACAAATAGTTTAGATATATTTAAAATATGTTAATATTTTTTGGGTAAGTAATATTTTTATGTCATTTGATATTATAATAAAACTATAATTTAAATTCTTTCCCGTATCAACACATATATTCTATATTAGGTATTTAAATAAGTTAAGTGCCTAAATTAAAAAAAATTCTGTACGTACACATATGCTTTTTTCTGCATTATTTTTGTATATTATTCCTATATTTCTGCAATATTTTTGTATATTTTTTCCTGTATATTAAATACTTCAAATATATACTATTAAATATTTTGGACTTTAGAATGACTAATTTCCTTATTGACCCTAATATATACCATTCAATTCCGTCAATATTAATTCATGCTAGCCTAGGTATAATTTATTGCCTCACCCATGAGGCAGGACCAAGTAATCCTCTTTTTAGTGAGGTTTGATGACACTGAAGTTTTGATGATGTGACATGTTTGATGAACTGGCATTGAGTTTTGATGAGGTGGCGTCGATGTATGATGAGGTGGTAGTGAGGTATGATGAGGTGACAGTAATTAAATTTTCCTTATTTGGTTTTGGCTCATGGGTGGGGCTGACTCATAGGAGAATTACTCTATCATGATGATATGCGTGCCTTGTATTAAGGTGCATTGCAATATCGTTGATTTTTTTAAATACCGTATCATACCGTTTCCATATATTTTCCATATATTTTCTAAATATTTTTATTTTATTTAGGGTATATACTTTATATATATTTTTGTAATTATATGAAATTCTCCCATGATTTTGAATTTGATAAACTTGGGAGAGGGCTCCGTTTATTATTCCAGTGATTCCCTTTCTGGCATTGAGCATTCAGGTAGTTCAATCTTAGTTTTGCTATTTTTGGTGCTGTTGATTTTCATGTAATGGAATCTTAGTTATCTAAGAAGGAGAAGCATCAATCTTGATCTTGAACAATTAAGTAGTTTGAATTGTCAGCTTGAATGTTATTACTTATTGCATATTTGTATCACGCCATAATCAAGAATTGATTAAAAAAATGGATTTTAGCGTTCCTAAATTTGCATTCCATGCGTTATAGAAGTTATGGATTTTAGACAAGGTTATGGATGTATTTTGATAAGTAAGTTAAAGGAAAATGATGAACTTCGAGTTAATTTAGTCACACTAATTCTTTTTTAAATACATTAATTTTCACTTCATTTTAATCCAGCTCAATTTAGTTCATCAAAATATAAGTTCGTACAAACATGGTCTAACTGTATATTCTTTATAATATCAAAATTTATAAAAATATCATTTACATAATAACCAAAAATTCAATTAATAAGTGTTCAAATACGCCGTGCAACGCACGGTGGAGCCCTGCTAGTGTCATTATAACTATTATTAGTATTCTTCTTATTTTATACTCACACATTGACTATTTGACCACATTGATTTCAAACCGTTACACAATAAAAATAAAAATTCTAACCACAAATTCCATTTCTAGTTCACATCTATTCTGATTCCTACATTATTAACGTGTAATGGTACTTTGTTTTTTCTTATTCAATTTAATTATATGTAATTTCTCTCATTTAGAATCTTCAAAAAAAGAAAAACAAGTCAATGGGTTGATACCAATAATTAATCTCTGTTTATCAAGATGTTATTGCAGAGAGCCAACTGCTTCATGACCGCCCAGAAACAAACGATTGTTTGACTGTAATTCCTCGCAAAAGGTGAATCTTGGTGTACAAATTGAATCCTCGAAGTATAGAGATTTGAGCATCTCTATTTTGATGATGAAAAATCCAGCAGGAAATGGACCTTCAACGCCTATACTCTTCTTATTCATCACCTGCATCGTTGCATTTTCCTTCGCCTGCTTCTTCGAATACTCCAATGTATGTAATTCAGCTATTTGTGTTCAGATTCGTTTTTGAAATTATATTATATCTGATCATATTCAAATTCGCAGAATCCGTTTGATACTTTATTCAAAAAAGCTAGGGAAACCCGGAAAATGAAGACCAGGAGCAGTCATTACGAGTTCCCGTTAATTTGCACCGCCGGAAATTCTACTGTAAAAACATGTTCGGCGGTTACTACCCTGCGAAATTCCCGGCAGGCCAGAGGGAGAATCTGAGCCTGAACCAGGATCAGAATCCAGTCTGCCCGGAGTACTTCCGGTGGATCCACGAGGACCTGATGCCGTGGAGGAAGACGGGGATTACGCCGGAAATGGTGCAGGCGGCGGCGACGACCAAAAAACCACATTTCCGGCTGGTTATAGTCAACGGGACGGCTTACGTGGAGAAATACAAAAAGTCTTATCAGACCAGGACGTGTTTACACAATGGGGAATTTTACAGCTGTTGCGTCGGTACCCTGGTAAAATCCCTGATTTGGACTTGGTTTTTAACTGCGAGGACAAGCCGCAAGTCGCCAAAGAAAGTTACCCGGCGGCGCCACCGCCTCTGTTTGGTTATGAAAATCTACAGAAATCTGCAAATCATCTCAGCACACCAACAACACACACTAAAGCACATAATAGAAAAGTAGAGTATTTGGGGAAGATTTTCTTATTATCTGAAATCATGGAAAAAATCTGTACAAACCGTTCTATATATATACAAGCTAGCACTCTTGTTTTATCCGCCTAACTGAATCTAACTATTTAACAGAAAGCTTAACAGCTAAGTCTAATCAACTAACTAGCCACCATCCTTGACTTAAGTGTTGACTTCAAATTTTGGCGGGAAACGTTTCATCCAACAGATTCTTTCACTCCCCCCTCAAGATGAACATAGGGAAGAAGACAAAAGTTCATCTTGAACAGCAAAGAACGCAAGCAATCAGCAGGCAAAGGCTTGGTAAATAGGTCAGCAAGCTGGAGCCTTGTAAAGATGGGATAAGGATGAAGAAAACCAGCTTTAAACTGATTTCTTGTGACATGGCAATCGATTTCTATATGTTTAGTCCTTTCATGGAACTTGGGGTTCTCCACAATATGGATTGCAGCCTTGTTATCACACCATAGTGGAATAGGAAGAAGAAGGTCAATCTGAAAATCCTTGAGGAGATAGGATATCCAAAGCAATTCACAGGTAGTCAATGCCATACTCCTGTATTCTGATTCTGCTGAAGATTTAGACAATGTCTGTTGCTTCTTGGACTTCCAGGAGATCATGGCATGGCCTAGAAATACACAGAAACCTGTAACAGATTGCCTGGAATCTTTACACCTTGCCCAGTCAGCATCACAGTAAGCTGAAACTTGCAGATCATTGGAGCTAGGGAAAAACACTCCATGACTGGGATAAGTGTTAAGATACTTCACCACATGTGTAGCTCCCAGGAAATGATGCTCAGTGGGACACTGCATGAATTGACTGAGTTGATTTACTGCATATGTGACATCAGGTCTGGTGGAGTTCAAGTATAGCAGTCTCCCAACCAGTCTTCTAAAGCAGCTTGGATCCTGAAGTGGTGGAGAAGGAGTATTCATATCCCAAGTGACAGGAAGTGGAGTGGAAGTAGACTTAGCAGTGCTACATCCAACATCTGTAGCAATATCTAATATATACTTTCTTTGAGTCAAGTTTATACCAGATGGTGATCTTGCCAGTTCAAGGCCTAAGAAGAACTTTGCAGGTCCTAGATCTTTGATGGTGAATTGGGAGTGCAGAAAATCCTTGACAGCTTGAATTTCTGAATCTGAGGAACCAGCAATGAGGATGTCATCAACATAGACAATGAGAGCCAGCTGAAAGTCTTGTGAAGTCTTCAAGAACAGACAGTAATCACTCTGAGATTGTGTAAATCCAAAGGAAATGAGAGCTTTTGTAAGCTCTGAGTTCCATTGTCTAGATGCCTGCTTAAGCCCATACAGTGACCTTTTTAACTTGCAAACCTGATGAGAAGCAGCTCCTGTGTAACCTTCAGGAGGTGTCATGTATACTTCCTCATCAAGATAGCCATGGAGGAAGGCATTGTTGATGTCAAGTTGATGCAGACTCCATGATTTTGCAGCAGTGATGGCTAACAGTAGCCTAATAGTGACAGTCTTGGCAACAGGAGAAAAACTGTCAAAATAGTCAACCCCTTCAATCTGGTTAAACCCCTTTGCCACTAGCCTTGCTTTATATCTGTCTACACTGCCATCTGCAAGACACTTGACTTTGTAAACCCACTTACATCCAATAGGCTTCTTCCCTGGAGGTAAAGTGGTTTTTACCAAGTTCCATTTGCTTCAAGTGCCTGCAATTCAAGTTTCATAGCAGCAATCCACTCTGGATACAAGCTAGCAGTTTTATATGTATATGGTTCTTTTATTTTCAACAGTTGAGCATGAAATGCCTTATGTGCATCAGAAAATAAAGGTGGATGGGAAGGATCATGAATGGTATTTAGGACAAAATCATTTTGCCATATTGGTTTATACTTTGCTCTTGTACTCCTTCTAGGCTCAGGCAAACTGATAGAATCAGGTGATGAGGGTGGATGATAAGGAGAAGACTCAGATGATAAATGAGGAGAAAAGATAGAATGATCAATATGAGGAAGGTCTCCCTGTGAGGATGAAATGGAATGAAGAGGTGGTGAAACTGGTTCAGTGGAAAAAGATATATCTGAATGGTAGTGAGTAGGAATGATTGGAAGAGGAAGAGTATCTTTGGTGGTGGATTGATAAGGGAAAATGTTTTCATGAAACACTACATCTCTGGAAACAAGAATCTTTTGATGAGTGATATCAAATAGCTTATAGCCTCTCTTATCAGGAGGATATCCAATCATGATACATGGATAGGCTTTGGGCTGTAACTTGTCTTTGTGTGGAGTATTATCTGAAGCAAAGCAGAGGCATCCAAAGATTCTCAGGAAATCATAATCAGGAGATTTATGCATAAGCATTTCAAAGGGTGATTTCCAAGAGAGTTGGGCTGATGGAGTTCTGTTTATGAGATAGGTGGCTGTGAGAATAGACTCTCCCCAGAATCTTTTGGGTAAATGAGCTTGAAACAATAAGGATCTGGCTACATTCAACAAATGTTGATGTTTTCTTTCCACAGTACCATTTTGCTGAGGTGTATGGGAGCATGATTTTTGATGGAAAATTCCCAAATCAGAAAGAATGGTGGAAAAAGTCTCATTCAGAAATTCTGTACCATTATCTGTTTTAATGGTTTTAACTGAGATTTGAAACTGATTCTGAATGAGCAGAAAGAAGGATTTGAGGATATATGGTACTATATCTTTGGATTTAATCAAAATAGTCCAAGTATACTTTGTATGATCATCTACAATTGTAATGAAATACTTTGTACCAGAAAGGGTTACTGTTTTGTAAGGACCCCAAAGATCAATGTGTAACAAATCAAAGCATTCAGTAGAGACACTAGAACTCACAGGAAATTCAAGTCTTTTCTGTTTAGCAGCAGGACAAATGGTGCAAACATAATTGTTTGGAACTGATATATTTACAATGTGATGAAGGTGTTTAATAGCTGGAATAGAAGGATGACCTAGCCTGCTATGCCACACATGGAAATCAGGTCCTGTTGGCTTATTTGCATATAAGGAGTAATGTAAATGCCCTACATAAGAAAGACTCAAACTATGAAGGGCCACTTGTATGGTTGCTTCAGTAAAGGAGAACTGGTTCAGAATGTATAGTCCTTGAACTTCTTTTGCCACTGCAATGACCTTATGTCTCTTAAGGTCCTGCAATAGACAAAAGTTGTTAAAGAAACCAACATGAAAAGAGGTTGTTTTTAAAAGCTTGCTTACAGATAGAAGATTGAAATGGAAAGAAGGCACATGTAAGCAGCTAGAAAGTATCAGGTTATGGGGTAAATGGACATCTCCAGTAGCAGTGACAAGTTTAATAGTGTTATCTGGTAAGTGTACAGGTGTGGGAATGGTTGTATTAGTATAAGTATCAAATAGTTTTAGGTTATTGCACATATGACTACTTGTTCCACTGTCTATTATCCAAGAATCATTGTCATAAGAAACTGTAGCATTGCAAGCATGAGTGAGAATGCTACCTGAAAAATCTGTCAAGTGTGCCAGGTTGACAAAATCAGTTGGTGCATGAGCTTCTTGCATCTTTCCCTTCATCAGTCTCCCTATTTCTTGCTGTATCATGCTAGCAATGAATCCCTGCATTTGTGTCTGTCCCCCTTGCATCATCATGTCACTTCCAGTAGGTCCAGTAGCAGAATACATCTGATCATCCATTGAAGAAGCTCCTAATTGTATGTTACCATATCCCATTGTGCCAGCAGCATTGGCACTGTGTGGAAATCCATTTCTCTGTGGTGGTTTTTCTCCCCTATTCTCATAAAACCAGTCTGGAAATCCCTTGAGCTTGAAGCATGTTTCCTTAGTATGACCAGATTTTCCACAATGTGTGCATTTCAGACTTGGATTCCTTAGAGTCTTCTGTTTGGATCCATCTCTAGCATAAGCTTCACTTCTGGAATATCCTGCACCTTTGGCCAGCATGGCAGAAGCATTTGACACATCTTCTACATACTCCTCATTCACTGGCTTCTTACTAACCATTGCAGATATATGTCCCATCTCTTGATAACTAGCATGAGCAGTCCTTTGTTTCTCAACATTGCATACAATAGCACAGGCTCTTGCCAAATTAGGTAAAGGATCAGTCATTAGAATCTGCTCAGTAATTGCTCTATAGCTCTCATTCAATCCCATCAGGAACTGATGCATCTTATCCTCTTCCTCATCAGCAAGTACACCTTTCATGTATCCACATCTGCAGCAGTCACAACACAAACACCTTCTTCTAGGCTTCACACAAGCTAGATGATCCCATAGACCTTTCAACTTTGTATAGTAAAGAGACACAGAATCTCCATCTTGTTTCAGATTAACAATATCCTTCTTCAGATTATGAATTAATGCTCCATTACTCTGACCAAACCTATCCTTTAACTCCTCCCACAGTTTTCTAGCATTAGTTTCAAATAGAAAACCTCTAGCAATATCCTTAGACAAAGAATTTTGAATCCAAGCCTTAACCATTGTATTTGCTCTCTTCCGCTGTTTGTAAGTCTTATGAGTAACATCAGGTCTTATAATCTCTCCATTTATAAACCCTAGTTTATCTCTAGTTTCCAAAGCAGTAATCATTGCTCTACACCAGGAGAGATAGTTTACCTCATCCAGTGGTTCAGTCACGAGCATTTGATTAGATTGATCTGAATTCTGCAGATATAGAGGATCCTCATGGCGAATCCTGTAGTAGCCTTCTTCCTCATCATTATCTCGCCTGGTCCTTCCTTTTCCTGAACCTTCCGGTCGCTTGCCGAATCGCGGCGGCACCTCTTCTTCCTCTGAACCACTCATCTTAGCTGCTGCAGAAAATCAAAATCGCGGAATTCAGTGAAGTCTCTGAATTGGGTGATATAGGTATCGTAGCGTAGGGGTTTTGTAGCTGAATCGGATCGAGATAGCCTAATGCTCTGATACCATGAAAATCAACAGAAATCTGCAAATCATCTCAGCACACCAAGAATACACACTAAAGCACATAATAGAAAAGTAGAGTATTTGGGGAAGATTTTCTTATTATCTGAAATCATGGAAAAAATCTGTACAAACCGTTCTATATATATACAAGCTAGCACTCTTGTTTTATCCGCCTAACTGAATCTAACTATTTAACAGAAAGCTTAACAGCTAAGTCTAATCAACTAACTAGCCACCATCCTTGACTTAAGTGTTGACTTCAAATTTTGGCGGGAAACGTTTCATCCAACAGATTCTTTCAGGTTACGACGGAGATGATGCTAGCTTTGACCTCGCTTTTCCGGATTGGTCCTTCTGGGGTTGGTAAGTTGCGCTGTTCCTTATTCACGTACAGTGATTTTAAAAATGATATTGTCGGCAATTAGCATTTGTGGTGCATATAATTTTGTATATTCAAAACTATATAATTGAAAAATATAATTGATTTGACAGGGCTGAGCTGAACATCAAGCCATGGGAGAAGTTGAAGAAGGAGCTGAAGGAGGGGAATGAGGTGAGGCAGTGGCCGGAGAGGGAGCCCTATGCATACTGGAAAGGGGCGGCAAGACTTGCGCCGTGGAGGATTGATTTGCTCCGGTGTAATGTCTCCGGCAACCAAGATTGGGAGGCTCGCATTTATGAACAAGTACGTATTTGTTCATAAATTAAATATACATATTTTTGTCATATTGAAATTTCACTTTACACTGTTCAGTTCACCAAAAAAACAGTTACTTGAATTAATTTAATTCTATAATTATGTTTTGGTATTTTATCATTAAAATATTAACGATATGAAATAAGGTCTATTAAATGATTTTTTTTTTCTTTCTCATCTCAACATGTAGAACTGGCTAAAGGAGATGGAAAAAGGATTTAAGAATTCCAACTTGGCAAGCCAATGTATTCACCAGTAAGAATCTCAACAATAAATATTGTATAAAGTCAATACCCTCCAATCATTCAAATTAGAATCATGGATCAGTAATTTGCAATCAATGTTAATTTATCACGGCACTTTTTTATTGGGCAGGTACAAAATTTACATTGAAGGAAAAGGATGGTCTGTGAGTGAAAAATACATCCTGGCTTGTAACTCGGTGACTTTAATGGTGAAGCCCCGTTACTACGATTTTTTCTCCAGAGGCTTAATACCTCTAAAGCACTTCTGGCCTATAAATCCTGCTGATAAATGCCGAGCCATCAAGCACGCCGTACACTGGGGCAACACCCATCAAGAAGAGGTAATACGTGTTTGACTGCATGTATGAATTTCACTAAATGCAATGTGCAGAGTTTTCAGTTCAAAAATAATAATCTATGTTTGATTGTATGCCTGTTTACTAGACCTTATTTCTTGATGTACTGAACTGAACTGTACTGAATTGAATTGAACTGAACTGAAGTAAAAAATGATGTATTGAAAAATGGAATCAGCATGACTGAATTAACCTGAACTGATATGAATTGAACTGAACTGAACTGATCTACAGATAAGCTCTGGTAAGCAGGGCCTTAATGCGTTTTCGGTTTAAAGTTAAAAATAAATAGTAAAATAAGTTAGAACTCTTGAAATCTGATGACACTATTTTGATAGTGTGAATTTGATTCAGGCACAAGGGATTGGGAATGCGGCGAGCGAATTTGTCCAAAATGAGGTGCAAATGAAACATGTGTATGATTACATGTTCCATCTCTTGAACGAGTATGCTAGGCTTCTGACCTACAAGCCTAGCATACCTCCAAGAGCGGTCGAGCTCTGCTCCGAGAGCTTGGCATGCTCAGCACATGGCTTGAATGTGAAGGAATACATGTTGGAAACTCTGGTTTTGGGTCCATCTGATGAAGATCCGTGCACTTTGCAGCCTCCTTATGATGCTGCTTCTCTGCACTCTGTTCTCAATGCAAATGCAAATTCAATCAGGATTGTAGAGACTAATGAAAAGCTATATTTCAACAGTCCAAACAAAACCAGGCCAAGTTAGCCATGATTTGATGTTTGACTCTTTTTTTTTAAGTACATGATATTTTTCAGAAGCTCCTTAACCAAAAATCTGATTCATCTCCTTTTAAATCTTTAGTCCTAAGATTTTTCTTTGTCACTTTGATGTTGCACACAAGCAGTCCATACACACAATGTGTATATTCAATTGTAATACAATTAAGATTAAGATTAAAGATTCTAACTAGTGTTTTAGTTCATCAGTAGCATGAACTTGATCCACCTTTCTAATTTCAATTCAATACATCAAAATTCATTTCCTTGTATTTTGAGCATCCAAGTATTGTTTTTCCCAAGTCTCTACTTGGTTCATAGCATCTTCTTTCTGCTCCAAGAAAGATCGAACCATCGGTGGATCATAAGGAGGAAGCATGGTGCATGGAGGCCTGTCAGAGGAAGCCATGACTGCAGACTCCATCATGAACTGCTTCTTCAATCCCTCGGCCGCGCAGGCCAAAGACTCAGGACAAATTTTAACTGCATTTGGAGGAACTCTAGGTTTGTACCTTAGAAGCTTAGCATAGGCTGTCAAAAGGTGAAACATGTAATCATATACATATTTCATCTGCAACTCCTCTTGTATAAAGCTACTACCTGCCTTCCCCAGGGCCTGCGCCTGTTCAACGCTCTATAAGTTAGTTTCTGATAGGATGTAAAATGCACACTAATGCTAGCTGTGTATATATAAATGTGACATCGTACTATTCAAAAAGTGCGATGATCAATAATGTACCTCTTTAGGATTGCTATTTCCCCAATCAACAGCATGCTTGATTGATCTGCATATGTCATCAACTCGAATAGGCCAGTAATGCTTCAAGGGCACAAGGCTTCTTGAGAAGAAATCGTAGAAGCGAGGTTTCACGAGTAATGTAGGTGAATCGCACGCGAGTATGTATTTCTGGCTCACAGACCAACCAATTCCTTCTATGTAAATCTTGTATCTGCAATCAAACAAAGTACATTAATCTTTACAACATTAAAGCTTAATATGTTTGATCACATTTCACTTGCCTGTGATTGCACTGGTCTGCCAAGTTGGAATTTTTGAACCCTTGCTTTACTTCTTGATTCCAATCCTGTAAAAAGTGTACCATTAGCGAGGTGAATGTGCGCGATTTTGGCCTAATGATAAAATGGAGAAGATGATGAACCTGCGCGTAAATGAGAGCATTGGTGTTCTGTTTTTCAGAAGCATTGCACTTGACCAATTCCATTCTTGATTGAGACATTTTGGGATTCCCTTTCCAGTAAGCGTGGGTATCCCTGTCCATCCATTGGCTTCTCTCATTCCCTTCTTTCAATTCCTTAGACAATACCTCCCATGGCTTTACTTTGGTATCAGGCCTTGGAAAATCGCATAATTATATAAATTTATTTCAGTTCAATTTAAATCAGTTGAAAACAACAGGATCTCATTTATTTATAGATTCACGATTCATCTAAAATTGAGACTACATTCATAAGCATAAAAAATATTACTTCAGTTGACTCATTTTCAGTTCAGTATAAATCAGATGAAAAAGAAAACAAGGCCTTAATTACATACCATCCCCAGAAAGACCAGTCTGGAAAAACAATGCTGAAGGTGAAATCGTCGCCGTCGTAACCAAACAATGGCGGCGGCTTCATGGCTCGGCCTAAAGGGTAAATTTCTTTCCTCACAGGCGGCTTATCCCCAAGGCTAAAAACAACATCGAGATCAGGGATTTTACCGGGGTAAAAACGCATCAGCTGTAAAATCCCCCACTGCGTGAACGACTCTCTGGTCTGCATATATGTCGTCTTGAACGTGTTTACGTAGGCCGTCCCGTTCACAACCACAAGCCGGAAAAACGCGTTCCTTTTGGTGGCCGCCTCCACCATGTCCGGCGTGATTCCGGTCTCTCTCCACGGCCACAGGTCCTCGTGGATCCACCGGAAGTACTCCGGGCAGGTGGGCCCCTCTCCGTCCCCGTCATCTACTTCCGCCGGAAAACTCGACGCCGGGCAAGTTGGCGTCGCGTTTGCGGTGGCTGGAGAGCAAGTCAACGAGTATTCAATCCTGCGGGAATATTTCTTCCTGGTTGAACCATTTGATCCGCTGATTGGCTGAAAATTTGATCAAATATGCATTCCAGTTAATTGAAGGGGGAAAAAACACGCACACACACACTAGAGACGGCAGAGTACAGACATTGGAGAAGAGCAGAGTTGCAGACACAAAAGCAGCAATCAATAGATTAGCTATGAACAGTGTTGTCAGCAATGATCGCTGGTGAAAGTATAAAAATCCACGCACTCCAACTCTGTCTTTCATCTTAATCATGCTGCATGCATTAATCATGAACTCTCTGGTTTTGGGTTCTATTTTTGCTTCAATATAGTGGAGAAAAAAAATGTAAAACTCTTAAAAACGTGATTGTGTTAGTATTGAATCTCGTGAAGTTTTCAGCTGCACATGAGCCATGAAATGGAAATCATGATTAACGTTGCATGTACAAGAATGAGAATGGAAAATGTGTGAAGTGAATATTGAAATTAACATGAAATTTGATTATACAGGTAAAGATAGCGTGTGGAGATGAAACCCGGAGTTTCCGAGATTAAGTAAGAACATTAACGTGCATAGGCAGAATCCTCCCATTATAACTTGCACCCTCCCTTCCCTCAATTGGGTGTACTTTATTTACATAATCAAATACAATAGGTTGTATATTTACAAATTCGTTCTTAAATCCAATAAAAGTAATTAAACTGAACTGAAATAAATGAAAGGGTAAGTTATTGTTTAAGTGCTAAATGGACCTAGCTAAATGGACCTCAGTTCAGCGGAAAAGAACATTTGTGAGAAAACTAGCACAATAAAAAGTCAGCACATAATATTTTGCCACATAAAAGTGCCATTCATTTTAGGGTCAATAATACAAAAATCATCAAAAAGGTGAATTCAAATTGAAGGGTTTAAAAAGGTCAACAGTAGAAGTGTTATACAATTAAGGACATTTCACGTGGCATAGACATGCGAATACTAACTAACAACTTAAGTGATGCATTGTCTTCGTGAAGGGCTGCACTTTGTTGCTTATATATTCACTGAAAAGATCCCAAATTTCATATTTTTTCTTACAGAGTTGGATTGCATGATATGTACAGATCAGAGGTAAAAATGGGGCAGCTGGATGATGATGAAATCAAGAAGATGATAAGTAAGCACCGAATTGGCGGGAAAATATGGGCTCAAATATGTGTTGCTAAAAACCACATAGCAAGAGCCATGATCTTCTTAGCCCTTCTCTGCGCCGCCGCTTTTGCCTCTACGCATTTGCTCGACTCCTCTGCCACCGCCATTGTGAGTAGTGTTTTTTCCTCTTCTGGTCAAATTTAAAAAATAATGAATTATTTGTTTGAAATTGGCAATTTACCTTTTAATACATTTTTATGTGTAACGTAAAATCATGTGGATTGTGGAAAGAGGGAAAGAAATCATTTTATTTCATGAACTCTCACATGCAAAGTCAATAACTTAAAATTTACTGTTTCCCTATTATATGTAATTATTAATCCATTCTTTCTTAAACGCGGAGCTTAATTTGCTTCTTTTTTTTGAAATATCTGTCCGTTCATTAATTTTTCTCTGAACTCAAATCCGGTTCAATATCATGAAAAATCCGGTTCTAAACTGCCATGGCCGACCTTGGAAGCCATTACTGTTCTTGCTCATTCTTCTATTCATCGTTGCCTTCGTCTATATATGCTTGCTCGAGAACTCCTATGCCGTGCGTACGGTAAAAGTAAAACTGTCATTTCTTTGAAATTTGACTAATATGGATTAATTTTTGAGTCGTGTTGTTTTTTTTCTGCAGCAACCATTCGGGCATTTATCCCAAATATTCCCTGTAAATGTAAACACATTCCATATTAAGGCTGCTTCAACTCTGGAGTTTCCATTGATTTGTAACACTACCCTGAAAGCATGCTCGGCCAAATCTCCGGCGGTTGCTCCGGTCGAATATCCTTCACCGGATGAGACCTGCCCGGAATACTTCCGATGGATCCAGGAGGACCTTGCGCCGTGGAGGGAGACGGGGATCTCGCGGGAAATGGTGGAGATGGCTCTTACGGCGAAAAGGCCATATTTCCGGCTGGTAATAGTCAACGGGACGGTTCACGTGCAGACTTTCCGGCGGTCGTTTCAGACGAGGGATGTATTTACTCAGTGGGGGATTTTACAGCTGTTGAATCGTTACCCTGGCCAGATTCCTGATCTGGACATGGTCTTTTCCTGCGAGGACCAGCCGCAGGTTGCGAAAGAATGCTACCCTTTGAAGGATGGTCAGGCGGCGCCACCGCCTATGTTTGGCTACGACGGTGATGAAGTCACCGGGAATTTCGACATTGTTTTTCCTGATTGGTCCTTCTGGGGATGGTAAGTGCACACCATAATATTGTGTTTCAAAATTAATTTTTTTTGCATTTTCCATATATTTTAAAAAGTTTGTTTGTTCAAATTGCGCAGGCCTGAAATTAAAATAAAGCCATGGGAGACTTTGTTGAAGGAGTTGAAAGAAGGGAATGAAAGAAGGCGATGGGTGGATAGAGATCCCCATGCTTTTTGGAAAGGGAATGTCCAAATGTCTAAAACCAGGAAGGAGTTGCTCAAATGCAATCCCTCTCAAAACCAAGACTGGAATGCTCGGATTTACTCTCAGGTTCAACTTCATCTACTTAATATATTAACACTAGACAAATATTTAGAATTTTAACTATCTTGATCAATTAAAGGAATGGAACCGTGAAGAAAAACAAGGTTTCAAAAATTCCAACCTGGCAGACCAGTGTAATCACAGGCAAGTTTTACGTGCCCAAATGATACACAGCTAGAGCATCAAATTAGTTATTTCTATAATTAGCATGATTCGTTTATACAGATACAAGATATATGTAGAAGGAGTTGGATGGTCGGTGAGTCAGAAATACATACTGGCATGTGATTCGCCAACGTTACTAGTGAAAGCACGTTACTATGATTTCTTCACTAGAAGTCTCGTACCCTTGAAACATTACTGGCCTATTAGAGCCGAAGAGCTATGCAAATCCGTTAAGTTTGCAGTTGATTGGGGAAACACTCATCAGGAAGAGGTAAAATTATATTTGTTGGATCATCAATTTTCCATTTTTGAGGTATGAGGCTTAAAGTTTTCAGTTAGGCGGCCTAAAGATTGGACAATTGATGTTCAAATGGTTTCAAGTAGATGTTGATTATGTAATTTAATTGATGTTCAAATGGTTTCAGGTGGATGTTGATTATGTACTTTAATTGATGTTAGAGAGAATTTTATAGGGACTCCAAATCTTTACAAAACTGTCAGTTTGATCACCTATCAAATTTTAATGTCAAAAAAACCCCAAAACCTTTCGTTTTTTGCTTCGTTTGGACCCCTCTGGCTAACTAGGTCATTTTATTCATTAAAAACAGTTAAATGTCGGGTATATAATAGTATTTTCAGGTTTAATATAATGGAAAAAGTGCAACAAGTAGATTTGAACCTAGACTACAGACAAAGCTATTACCATTATGTCACAAAGACTTTATTACCATTTTGAGCGTTTTGAAGTTCTTGCACGTTGAATTTCTCCCATATAAATTTTTTCTGATTTTCCGGAGGAATTTGATAATGTATGTGCAGGCACAAGCGATGGGGAAGGCAGCAAGTAGTATGATCGCAGAGGAGCTGCAAATGAAATACGTATACGATTACATGTTTCACCTTTTGACATCCTACGCCAAGCTTCTACGGTACAAGCCCACCGTTCCTCCGAACGCCGTACAACTTTGCCCGGAATCCTTAGCCTGCCCGGCGGGGGGACTGGTGAAGCAGTACATGATGGAGTCTGCCGTCAACGTCTCCTCCGATACGCCGCCGTGCGCCATACCTCCTCCTTATGATCCTCCGGCCTTTCGATCGTTTCTCCTAAACAAGCAGGATTCTTTAGAGCAAGTTGAGACGTGGGAAAAACACAACTGGACCGCTCAGAATACCAGCAAGTGAATTAAATAATTATATTAGGGAGCGTTTGAACTAATAATATTTATAAATACCAACAATGTGATTCGTTTGGATTTTCCTTGTATTTAAAATTGGACACCTCACATCGCTAATGTTGTTGGTTGACTTATTAATGGTGGACGAAACTCTGTTGAAATTCATCTGAATGTTGTAGAGTTCAATTGAAATACACAGTAGAGTTCAATTGATGAAATTGAGTTAGTAATATTATTATTGATATATTATATTTGTTCAGTTTAACATCAAATAAGTTTTAGAAGAACGTGACCAAGATATTAGAGCAGTTTTCTTCATCATCACATATTAAGATAAAAAGGCGAAATGCTCAATGACTATCAATTTTGATTTTGTGCAAAATAACTTTTAGTTTTGGAAAAATGCGATTATAACCTTTGGATGGCCAAGTTTAATTATGTAAAATGTTACCTTAAACGTGTTGATAGGTCTAATCCCGGCATATGGTTATAGGGAAAATGCCCATTGAAATTGAATTGGATTATATTTATCACCGGAACACTTATCAAAAATTAAGGGTTATATATGCACTTTACTCTGAGATAAAAACATTTTATAATTCCATAAATGATGAAAAATGGATTTAGAAAACTTTAAATTAATAATTAGAAAACCATATATGCTTGGATATAAGCAATTTACCTTTAAATAATTAATTTTTATGTTTAACAGAAAATTTGTGTTGATCGGAAACATGATTTCCACAAAAACATGGTGGACAAGGAAAGAAATAGTTTTATTTCTGACATACAACTTGCAGGGATCATTTTAAAAAAATTAGGGGTGTAAATGAACCAAGCCGTTCGTGAGAAACTCGTGAACAGTTCGACAAAAGCTTGGTTCAAACTCGAAATAAACGAACACGAGCCGAGCTCGAGCCGGCTTGATTAGTAATCGAGCTCGAGCTCGAGCTCCATGACTATTGTTTGATAAGTTCGTCGAGCCTTAACGAGCCTGTATAAATTAATTATTATATATTAATTATTTTTTAAAAAAAAGCTTTTAAAGGTTAATTAACATAAACGAGCCGAGCTTGTTCGAACGAGCTCGATTTACCCGAGCTAACGAGCCGAGCTCGAGCTCATTACAGCCAATCAAGCTCGAGCTCGAGTTTATGTTTTTATGTTCGAACGAGCTCGAGCTCGAGCTCGAGCTCGCTAATTTTTATCAAGCCTAAGCTCGATAAGGCCAAAGCTCGGCTCGGCTCGGCTCGTTTACACCCCTAAAAAAAATATATGAAATCCCTTAATCACGCGTAGTAGCATAAAATAATCACTCTTCCTTTTCTTCAACAAACATCGTCCCCTCCCACTCAAATTCATATTGCGTTTTAATTAGATCAGCTAATTTCAGTTACTTTTATTAAACTCTAGAAATTTTGGTTTAGTTTCTTTTTATACTAGCTTGTTTATTTCAAATTTCACACTAAATTAACACCGGCTTAGATCTGGTTCCTAAAAGTCAACCTTTCTTGAAGATAGATATGCCATGGCCGGCCGACCTTCGAAGTTCGAAGCCAATACAGTTCTTACTCATTTTATTCACCGTTGCCTTCGTCTATGCATGCTTCTTCGAGAACTCCTACATTGTACGTAAGATTTATAAAACCATGCATCATTTATTTGAAATCTGATTCATATAATCAACTTTTGAATTAATTTTCTGCAGCAACCATTCGGGCATTTATCCCAACTATTCCCAGACAAAAAAGCTGTTTCAACTTGGGAGTTTCCATTAATTTGCACCGCCGGAAACACCTCCGTGGGAACATGCCCGGCCAAACCTCCGGCAGCGGCCCCGGTCAACATTAATCATTCACCGGCGGAAACCTGCCCGGAATACTTTCGATGGATCCAGGAGGACCTGGCGCCGTGGAGGGAAACCGGGATCTCGCGGGAAATGGTGGAGATGGCGGTTACATCGAGACGGCCGTATTTCCGGCTGGTGATAGTCAACGGGACGGTCCACGTGGAGACTTACCGGCGGGCGTTTCAGACGAGGGATGTATTTACTCAGTGGGGGATTTTACAGCTGTTGAATCGATACCCTGGCCAGATTCCTGATCTGGACATGGTTTTCTCCTGCGAGGACAAGCCGCAGGTTGCCAAAGAATGCTACCCTTTGAAGGATGGTCAGGTGGCGCCGCCGCCTCTGTTTGGGTACGACGGTGATGACGTCACGGGCAATTTCGATATCGTTTTTCCCGATTGGTCCTTCTGGGGATGGTAAGTACGTACATTTTGGTTCATGTTTAAATTTAAAGATTCGGCGTTTAATACAAAATAAATATATACTCTCTCCGTCTCCTTCCCACCAAAACTAGTTAGTTGATTTTTTAAAGTCGAGTAGACTTTTACCATGGATATATGTTCAAAAATATATAATATGATGAATCTAAAAATATATTTACTATATCAACAATAAATACATATCAATATAAATTAATGGTCAAACTAAATAATTTTGAAAAGTCAACTAAATAATTTTGGTTGGGAGGAGGAGGCAGCATATGATAAACATTTAATTAGTAACATTGAAACATGCAATTTTAGTCTTTAAAATGATTATTTGCTAAGTGGCTTGGATTTTTTAAAAATGTTGCGCAGGCCTGAAATTAAAATAAAGCCATGGGAGACTTTGTTGAAGGAGTTGAAAGAAGGGAATGAAAGAAGGCGATGGGTGGATAGAGATCCCCATGCTTTTTGGAAAGGGAATGTCCAAATGTCTAAAACCAGGAAGGAGTTGCTCAAATGCAATCCCTCTCAAAACCAAGACTGGAATGCTCGGATTTACTTTCAGGTAAATTTCGTTCACTCATTTAACTTTGAAATATATAATTAACATCACTTTTGTATTATATTTATTTTGGAAGATGTAAGTAACATAATATAGGCCTTGTTTACCAGAGTTTATCTGTAAACTAGTTCAGTTCAGTTCAATAAATTTAAATTTATTTCAGTTCAGTTCAATATATTTAAAATTATTTCAGTTCAGTTCAGTTCAGTTTAGATAAATAAATTTAAATTTATTTCAGTTCAGTGTATTCCTAAATATTTATTTTTTTATAAATTTTTAAAACATTTTTTTACATAATTTTCTTTTGATTTCCAATATTTAGTTTAGTTTAGTTCAGATAAATTCAGTTCATATCCTCTGAAATATAATTTTATGATATACAACTCAATAAATCATATCTTCTTTAATATATTATTATGATATACAATTCAATGACTCATATCCCCTGAAAAATACATGACTATGATATTCAACTCAATATATTTCTTTAATATACCATAACCTGTACTTTATATACTCCAATATAATCGACTCAACCAAATATAATATGCTTCATTATATGACTATTTTTAATTAGTTCAGTTCAGTTTGTTTCAGTTCAGTTCAGTTCAGATCAGTTCATATCCTCTGAAATATAATTTTATGATATACAACTCAATGACTCATATCCTCTTTAATATATTATTATGATATACAACTCAATGACTCATATCCCCTGAAAAATACATGGCTATGATATTCAACTCAATATATTTCTTTAATATAACATAACCTTCACATTTTATACTTAAATATGATTATTTGAATCGTGATTCATTTGAATCGACTCAACCAAATATAATATGTCATCATTTTATGATTAGTTTATTTTAGTTCATTTCAGATAGTTCAATTCAATTCAGAACAATTCAGTTCAGTTTAGATAAGTTCGTATCATCTGCACTATAATTTGATTATATTTAACTCAATTCAGTTCAGATTATATCACCTCAACGTGTTTTTATGTTTAAATTATATAAAAATGTATTTATTTTAGTTCAGTTCAGTTCAATTAAATATATTTAAAATTATTTTTCAGTTCAGTTCAGTAAATTTAAAATTATTTCAATTCAGTTCAGTTCAGTTGAGTTCAGTAAATTTAAATTTATTTCAGTTCAGTTCAATAAATTTAAATTTATTTCAGTACAGTTCAGTTTCAGTACAACAAAAAATAAGCTTTAGCAAACAGGGTCATAGTCCATACAAATAGTATGATATTGTTGAAAAACAATCAAAAAGAATTTTGTCATACATATCCTATTTGACTATTAATATGTACAAAATTTCTTTCTGAAATTAATTAATTTGATCGATTACAGAACTGGGGCAGTGAAGAAAACCAAGCTTTCAAGAACTCCAACTTGGCGGACCAGTGTAATCATAGGTAAGTTTATCCGTATGATTGCTTTTAGCTAGCTAGAGTAGTAAAAATGTTTTTTGAAGGGTAAAATATATTAAGCAAAAATATTGAATTTGACTTACACAGATACAAGATATACGTTGACGGAAAAGGTTGGTCGGTGAGTCAGAAATACATAATGTCATGCGATTCACCAACGTTGCTGGTGAAAACACGGTACTACGATTTCTTCACTAGAAGCCTCGTACCCTTGAAGCATTACTGGCCTATTAGAACCGAAGAATTATGCAAATCCGTTAAATTTGCGGTCGATTGGGGAAACACGCATCAGCAAGAGGTAATCTTAATTACTTTTTATTGCTATACCAAAATGATATTTGTATTAGACTAAATAGTTTCATGTGACCCCTTATTTTGGTCTAATTATAGATTTTTGGTTCCAATTTTGTAAGTTCAGATTTATAACCCTAATATTTAATCAAAACATAAGGATTAACCACTTATTCATTTCTGTTTTTTCCGCAAGTATGATATTTTGTTATTATTAGAATAAGATAAGTTTTACCTTTATCGTATGACTAAACGATTTCGTCAAAAAGTTAAAAAAAATTTATATTTTGAATGTTAAAGCTAAAAAACTGTACTTTTCAAAATATGGGCCAAAAATCCATAATTCGACCAAAGTGGGGCAATGAAATTATTTCCTTTGTTTTATGTAATACTTCATTCGTCCCAGTCAAATTAAGACACTTTGGCCGGGATGCAGAGAGTATGTCTAAAGGATATATGTTGTGTGTATTAAACAGGCACAAGCAATGGGGAAGGCAGCAAGTGGTATGATAGCAGAGGAGCTGCAAATGAAATACGTATACGATTACATGTTTCATCTTTTGACATCCTACGCCAAGCTTCTAAATTACAAGCCCACCGTTCCTCCGAACGCCGTGCAACTTTGCCCGGAATCCTTAGCCTGTCCGGCGGAGGGACTGAGGAAGCAGTACATGATGGAGTCTGCCGTCAACGTCTCCTCCGATACGCCGCCGTGCGCCATTCCTCCGCCTTACGATCCTCCCACCTTTCGATCTTTTCTGCTAAAGAAACAGGATTCTTTAGAGCAAGTTGAGAGCTGGGAAAAACAATACTGGGCCGCTCAAAATACCAGCAAGTGAATTGAATCAATAATTTGTTTATGTTTATAAATATGGTCTAGGAAATTCGTTTTGATTTTTGTTGTACTGAATTGGACTTGTCTTAGCGCATTGACTTGATAATGGTTGCCGGTTGGCAAAAGTCTATATATATCAACGTACGAATCACGTTATCGATAAAATTTCTGGAGGAAATAAGACATTACCAGCGTATAATATACCTTAAAAAATTTTCTAACATTTACAACCATTTGAATATCAACTATATTGACGTCATCTTTTAAATTATCAATTTCTTGCATGCATGACAATATCCAAGAATCTATTAATACAATAATTATGCTTAATAATAATAATATATAGTTTTAAAAATAAGAAGATACATAAGACATGAGGGTTGGAACAAATGTATAACAAAAGTTCTTGGCCATCCATAGGCCTGACCGGATATGGTTTGTCCATAAACAAAACAAAAAAGTAGGTTTTTTTTTAGTAGTAGTTCATAAGACCCCGAATTCCCACGTTCTAGCGTGCATTATGCCAACAGGTCTCACCCCCAACTCTATCCATCCACTTTCAAATTCGTGTAAAATTTGCTAATTCTACTTTCTAATAGACTCGTTAGTTCCGCAGCTCTGGGAGAAAGTTCATTTTTGGAATGCTCAAAATTATACATGAGCATCTAAATCTGGGTCACTCTCTGCGGGTAGGGGTGTTCAAAAATACCCGACCCGATACCCGAGAAACCCAAACGTTAATATCCGAGTATTTATTAATAAATTCGGGTCGGGTACCCGACCAGATATTTATACATTCAACCGGGTACGGGTACGGATCTCAAAAATAGGTTTTTCCGGGTACCCGGTAAAATATTATTTATTTTTAATAAATTAATAAAATTATTATAATATAAAATAATATTTTCCTAAAATATTCCTAAAAAGTCTACATGAAAACTGAAAATTTAGGTAAAAGCGATAAACACTTGTACGTCTTCTGTTGTGACGATCAACTTCTCTCCCGCTGTCGACGATTCGGCTTCTGCAAGGTCAGTCTCCTGTTTTAACTTTTTCATGCATAATACCTGCTCATTCGATCAGGAAAACTTAATCGTTTATATGTATTACTTCTTGATTAACTTTTTCATGCATAATTATCTTTTTTTATTGTGTGAGATGCTTTTGATTTGTAATAACTTTGGCTCAGAATCAGAAGTGTTTGGCAAAAGTTAAACCATTGCACAAGCCACGAGGTGCTTGCATGATTGCATCTGTTTTTTTCTAAATCAGAATTCAGTTTGGGGCAAACTTTGTGTGGCAAGTTGTTAAATATTTTACTTGAATAAGCAACTATTTTCTATAATATAAAGTTTTTGTAAATCTAGTGATAAAATCTAATCATTGCTAAGTTAATAAAACTTTTTTTTCTTATCAATATGAGTAGGTAACATGTGTGTTTTGGAAAGAATCATACACGTACATGGAGGATGAGAGAATTATACACATAAGGCAACATAAGGCAACATAAAAACCATACACGCAATATGCTTGAAAGAAAAAGATTCAAGTCCTTCATGTATTCTCATTCATTTACTGAATTACTGCATTCAATTAATCTCAGATTGTGGGAATGTATTTTTCTTAATTAGTTCTCTTGCCATTTCTTGTAGGAAATGTCAAATTCTAGGGATAACATTGTCGATTTGGGTGAGAGTGATTCCACAGAAGCTTCTCAAGGGACTCAAGATGTGGAGATAGTGATGGAGACTCAAGAAAAGGCTTAGAATAAGAAGAAGAAGAAAGTTAGGGCTGAACCAGGTACAAAGAAAAAACAATCTGAAGTTTGGGGTCATTTCACTGCAATTCCTGATGACAAACTGCATCAGAAATGCAACTACTGTAGTACGAAAATTAAATATACAAGTAAGCATGGAACTAAAGCTATGTTGAATCATATTGATAGGTGTAAGAAAATTCCTTGTAACTTGGATAAGAAACAAACTATCTTGAATTTTGATTCCAAAACTAAAGTTAATGATGATGGGAGCATTAATTGAGACTATTAGTGTTCCTAGGCTATGGCGATTTGACCAAGCAATCATTAGGAGAGCTCTTGCTCTGATGCTTATTCTTGACCAGTTGCCGTTTAATATGGTTGAGCGTGAGGGTTTTCGTGAGTTTTGTAAGGTTGTTATTCCTAATTTTGTTATTCCCTCTCGTCCAACTATTATAAGGGATTGTTATAGTCTGTTTGTTGAAAAGAGAGAGATTTTGAAGAGTTTCTTTGAGAAGTTAACTTCTAGAGTATCCCTTACCACTGATACATGGACTTCAGGGCAGAATTTGTCTTATATGTGTCTTACAGCTCATTTTATTGATGATAATTGGAAATTGCATAAGAAGATCATTAACTTTTGTCCAGTTGGTGGTCATTCAGGAGAGCTTATAGGTAAGAGTGTAGAAAAGTGTTTGCAGGAATGGGGTCTGAAAAGAGTTATGACGGTAACTGTTGATAATGCTAGTTCTAATGACCTTGCAATACAGTACTTGAAAAAGGTTTTTAATCTTTGGGATGGATGTGTGTTGGATGCTGAATTCTTACACATGAGATGTGATGCCCATATTTTAAATCTTGTTGTTAAAGATGGTTTGAAAGATGTTGATTTGGCTATACTGAAAGTTCGTGCAGCTGTGAAGTATGTGAGGTCTTCTCCCGCAAGACTGCAAAAGTTCAAATCTTGTGTCCAAGAGGAAAATATCAAAAGTAAGGGTCTTGTTTGTTTGGATGTTGAAACAAGATGGAATTCGACATATTTGATGTTGAAGACAACTTTGGTTTTTAGAAGGGCATTTAAGAATTTGAAAACCATGTATGCTCCTTACACAAAGGAACTTAGAAAGATAGGTGGTGCACCTGATGATCAGGAATGGGATAAAGTTGCTTCTTTCTTGCCTTTTCTTGAAGTCTTTTATCAAGCTACATTGAAGTTAACTGGCTCTCGATATGTGACTGGTAATAGCCTTGTGGAAGACATTTATGATATCGGGTATGCAATTTCTTATTATATTGCTTCTGAAGATGAAAAGCTTAAGAATATGGCATGCCAAATGAAGGTGAAATTTGATAAGTATTGGTCAAATGTGACAAATATCAATGTTTTGATGTTTATAGCTATGGTTCTTGATCCAAGGCATAAACTGGGATATGTTAAGTACATCATTGATCGGTCTTATAGTCCTAGCGATTCAAGTAACTTGTACTCTCGGGTGAATAAAGTTTTAGCGTCATTATTTGAATTCTATGCATCATCTGAACCATCAAAACAAGTGGAGTCTTCTTCGACTCAATTATCTACCGCTCCTAGTCATGTTGAGGGTGGTCAAGGTCAAAAGAGGAAAAGTTTAAGGAAGGATTATAAAAGAGACAATGTGAATGTGGATCGCTTTCGGCAAAGTGAATTGGAAAAGTATTTAGGTGATGAAGAAGAGCCCGATGATGATGATAAATTTGATATATTGGATTGGTGGGCTGCTCAAAGAAAGAGTTATCCTATTCTTATGAAGATGGCTCGTGATATACTTGCAATTCCTGTTTCAACGGTAGCTTCGGAGTCTGCTTTTAGCATTGGAGGTCGTGTTCTTGATTCGTTCCGAACTTCATTGACTCCAAGGATGGTGGAAACTCTTATATGTTCTCAAGATTGGTTGCGTACTTCTCACGAACCCTTCATTATAGAGGAAAGTTTATTAGGGATGGAGAAAATGGAAGAAGGAGAAGGTAACTATACAATCTTTTTCAAATAGTTTTCTAATATATTCTTGACACTGAAATTATAAGTAATTTGTTTTCGTTTATTAGGCATGAAAGAGTTGATAGCCAAGATGCCGTTGATGACAATTGACGAGACTACCGATATTCTTGACATGACAAATGAGGACGACAATTACAGGTATACATGCATGGTTGCACTTTTTGTTTCAAGTTATTTATTATGCATTTATATTAATCACATGTTGATTATTTAATTTAGTCCAAGAAGTTTGATTTCAAGTGTTGTATTTTCGAAATGTATGGTTAATGTGTTAGTTGAATTTTATATTTATTATGTATATTTTCATTTCAGGTTTCTCGTCCTCGTCTACAAATCAAGACAATCCTGATCAATTTCATTCCAACTATGAGACATTATTTAGTTAGTGAGATTTGAATAAATTTGTAAACAAATTTAAGGCGGATATGGTTTGCTGTGATTTCAGTTTGTAACTTTTATATTTTTTGGGTTTTATACCCTTTATGACAACAATTTGATTTTTAAATTGGTTAAAAATCATAATATTTTTTGTGTAAAATTTACATCAAACAGGTATAAGGGTACCCGGTACCCGACCCGAACTATTCGGGTACCCGCACTTCCGGGTCGGACTCCGGGTTGCATTTTCAAATACCCGAAGATGCGGGTACCCGGTAGTGCGGGTACCCGGTAGTGCGGGTACCCGAAAGTGCGGGGCGGTAGTGCGGGTACCCGAAAGTGCGGGTACCCGGTTATGAACACCCCTATTGCAGGTTCCCGGGGTACGCTCCCTTGCCGATTTCATTTACTCTTAACGCAAGGAGAGAAGCATGCATTGTGAAGAAGGTGGCTCCATACCGGGAACGTACCTTTTTTTCATGGTTTTTATGGTGTGACCACTGCTGCCCCCGTGGGAGCCCGGGCCGTGTCTTAGTCCCAGTGTGGCTGATCATCCGAAATCCTAGCTAAGCATCATTGGCTTGGTGACAGACAGTGAAAGTTCCAGGCAAAGACAGAGGATCCGATCTTGGGTAAGGCAAGTGCCACGAACACTGTTGCAGTTAAGAAATACTTTTCTCTTCTTCCTCTTCCTTTTTTAGGGGTCTTTCCGACTGGATTAAGACCACTGAACCGGAGGCACGAGCTATATCTTACACACTCTATTGTCCGATCATAGCCGTCTAAGAGTCATGCCCGAGAGCAGGAGGAGCATCCAATCCGTACCTAGGTAGAGGAAGCGGATCTGCCGTATGCACTTCCGACTGACACAGTCGTTCATGAAAATCCACACCTTTTCAAACCCTTCAGACGCCTATGATTCTTTCTTGAGACAAAGACTTTTATGTATAGACGCTACAGACTTAATTGGGGCACATTAGGTTCGGCATTTACTACAAAAGTGAGAATACACTTCAGATAACCACGCCTCTACTAGGCAGCGTGAATAACCAAACCAACCCAGCTGGCTGGTCAATCTCAGAGTCGGCCAGCAAACCGGAGACGGATGACCACGGTCCCGACCTTACCAGCACCGGAGGTGTACTAATCAATAAATCGATTCATAGATAGATTTCTCTCTATATAGATAGGTATCTCCGTGGATAGAGATAAAGATAGGGATCCATCTAGATCTTGATTCACTATTTCCAATTTATTTCAATTATTACTTCCTGGGTCGGAGTGTAGTCTCTTTCCTTTTTCGTTGATGACTTGCCTAACAACAAAATAAAAAAATGGGAAATTTAGAACACTAGTCCGACCCTTAGACCTATCTTTTAGTTAAGATAGGTTCTCTAGTCCATTAGATTAGTGGTTTCAATTTAATCAGATGCCAAATTAGGGTTAGGGAGAAAGACCACAAGCTTTCCGGAAATAAATCCGGCAAGCCCGGGTCTCTCAATGTTCCAATTCAAAGCAAAGACTACTATGATTTCCTCGCTTAAGGAATCAATAATAATTCACCTATCCTAATAACAAAATAACCTGACTTGAATGATCCTGTATTAAGAGGTCCCTTTACCTTTAATGATAGATACTGCTGATCCAGATACCGTTAGGGCGAGTGGTGCTATCTTATTATCTTCTAGACGCCTACTTTTAGCTCGTAGTTTCACTCTAAATTTCCCTTATTGCCTTCCTCCAACAGCTGAACTATAGCAGTTGATCTTGCTAAGAAGACCGCTTCTTCCATTACGACGTGTTGAGCCACTTTTTCGATGGCCCATCCCCTTAGACAATTGGGCTTCCTAGGTAAAGCGCATGAATCTCCACAAGGGAGAGGATTTGATAAAATCTATAGCTTTGACTCCGGATGGATGGGGCTGAACTGAAGTAAGCCAACTCATTGGATTGGGGCAAAAAGCATTCGGAAAAAGTCTATTTGGATGGCTACTACTACCTACTGACTGGGAAACGGATTCCTTCGCAATGGAGGTTCTCTTGGAGCCTTGGTCGACAGATTCCAGTTCAGCGAATCAGCCGGAAGCTGAAGCTGTCACCTTTGCGCCTCTTTCCTCGTAGAAGCCGCCGGGTTGACCCCGAAGGCCGAATTCTATGGTAAAGAACGCTGTAATAATAATTGGGCTCTGAAATTTAGTTGATGCGAGGATTAACCCGAGATGAGGAGCTCGGAAAGTGTTCTCAGTGAGTTATTTGCGTTCCTTCCTTTGAAGTCAATTTTTTAGAGTTTGTTGCCTCTATTTTGTTCTATTGTCGAAGTAAAAAGAAAAGGAAAATGTTCTCGAATCAGCAATGCCACATCTGACTCAATCAAAATGAAAAAAACCCCACTCTAAAGACTTTTTGGCTAGTATACATTTTCCCGCTCCATCGGTAGGAAATTGGAACAGTCTCCGATTTAAAAGGCGAAGCCGAGGCAAGAGATATACCTTCTGAAACCGGAGCAATAACTATTATAAAGGAAATAATACACTAAATGATCATGTTTAACAGGTAAAAGATCATACTTGAAAGTGAGAAGATCAACATTTGTACCTAGTATCGAATGATATTGGTTTTACACGAGACCTTGTCAATATGTTTTGTAGTTAATTTCTTTAATGAACTTTTTAATTTGAAAATTCATTAGTTCATCTTTTAAATTTTCTAGGAAAACTTGCAATATTTTAATTAAAAAATATTTAACATTAAGGCCTTGTTTGCCAGACCTTATCTGTAGATCAGTTCAGTTCAGTGAAAATGTAATTTGATGAAATTCAGGTTAATTCATTATATGCTAATTCCATTTTTCAATATATAATTTTCAATTCGGTTCGGTTCGGTTCGGTTCAGTTCAATTCAGTTCAGTTCAGTACAGTACAGTACAGTATGTGGTGGAAATAAAATCTAGCAAACAGGGCCTAAAACATGAACTAGCTAATTGCTAATCTCACCTTAAATTTATAATAAAACGGTCTTATATGGAAAACTTTCTCAAAGTTGAATTTTCTGGTTGAAGGTATCAAACTTAGGTCCTGTTCTCTTCACGGTATTTGAACTTATTTGAATTCATCTGAACTTAAAAAAGTTTATCTGAACTAAAAAAAGTTTATCTGAACTTAAAAAACTTTATCTGAACTCATCTAAACTTCAAAAACTTTATCTGAACTAAAAAAAACTTTATCTGAACTAAAAAAACTTTATCTGAACTTAAAAAACTTTATCTGAACTCATCTGAACTCATCTGAACTTAAAAAACTTTATCTGAACTCATCTGAACTGAACTCATTTGTACTTAAAAATTTTAGCTGAACTTATTTGAACTTAAAAACTAAGCTGAATTGAAATATATAGATAATTTGAATTAAACTAAATTGAAACTAACTAAAAAATATATGATCATTTCCAATATATTTGAAATTTATTAATCTAAATATAACATGATCAATTTGTGTGGAGTACTGAACTGAGTTGCACTGATGTAGATGAACTGAACTGAATTGAATTAAAAATAATATGATCAATTTCAATATATTTGAAATTTATTAATCTTAGCATAATACATTTAATATGAAAATATGTAGAACAAAGTTGAACTGGAATGTATAGATCAACTGAACTGAAATGAAATATATATGACATTTTCAAAACATTTGAAATTTAGTAATTTGAGTATAACTTAGAGTTTGATAGAGTTTATTTCTTGTTCAACTGAACTGAACTGGATTGAATTGAACTGAAGTGAAAATTAATGTACTGAAAAAAAGAATCAACATGACTGAATTAACATGAATTTCATCAAATTACATTTCACTTCAATTTACTGAAGTGAACTGGATTGAATTGAACTGAACTAATATATAAAACTTCTGGCACACAAGGCCTTAATGTTAAAAAATATGATCATGTTTGCTAGCTAAACATATTGATTTGAGTTGAGGTGAAACATATAGATAACTGAACTGAACTGAATTGAAAATAAATAAGTGTGATGAAAATAAACGGTATGAATAAATTAACCTTAATTAATTGCACCAAATTATATTGTTGTTGAGCTAAACTGAACTTAATGTATTGGAAAAAAAAAGAATCGGTATGACTAAATTAATCTAAATTTCATCAAATCACATTGAAACTGACCTAAACTAAATGGAATTGAACAAAACTGATATGAACAATTAAGCTCAAAAGATTGAACTGATTTAAACTGAACTGAACTAAAAACAAATAAGTTTACAGAGCTTAAATTATCTGAAAACTAAAAAAGTTTACTGAACTGAACTCATCTGAACTGAAAAAAGATTATCTGAACTCATCTGAACTAAAAAACATTTATCTGAACTAAAAAAAGTTTTTCTGAACTAAAAAAACTTTATCTGAACTCATATGAACTAAAAAACATTTATCTGAACTAAAAAATATTCAAATAATCTCTAGAGAACAGGACCTTAGACACATATTCTTCCCAATTTATTTGAACTCGAACTAATTAAAATTGGAGTAAAAGATAATAACCTACTTAGGAATAGATTCTAATTTATTCGGGTGCATATTTGAGTTAATCAAATATCATGTAAATATATACTACAACAATAGCCTATACTAATAATTAAGGTAACAAGTGATCTTTACAAATACAGAATCAATATTGATCCTCCTATATATATGATCATATGCGTCCATGATCCTCTCTTTTTTTGTATACCCAAAGATCAATCTTCATGTTTTCCATACAAAACATGTTTAAAATATCCCATATGTACCATATGATTTTTTTTAAGTCAAAATTAATGTATAAATTTGTGTGGATAAGTTAATAGCTTTGGCACAGTTTTTTCCCAGCGGGGTCCACAAATATGATCTCTCCATTTGTGTAGTGACTTGTGGAATTTCTATTAATTAATAGAAATATATTGAGCAATCATATCAGAATCAAAGAGGTTGATTCTTGGAAAAGTATAGAAAAAATATGAAGATATATGAAAACGGAGCTCCTATTCGGGAGGCGTTTAGAGAGAAGAAATGGCTGCCGAAAACCATAGCAGGATTAGTATCATCTTCTATAGCGCTCATCTTCTTAATCATCCTTCCTCTTGCAGCTTTCTTCTGCAACTCTGTAAGTTTCTTCTCCTTCTTCTCTCTCTTCTTCTTATTCTCTCTCACGCACTCACACACTAAACCACTTACCAATTCTCCAACCTTGCTTCTATATCATCCGATAATATCTATCTTTGCAGTTCATTGCTTTGAGCTGATTTTGTTTCTTTTCTTTTTGGTTTTAATTATGATATATCAAGTTTCAAACTTAAGAAGTGCATCCCATATCAAGTTTTTTAAGCCCTATTCTTCTGAGCATACTTTTTTTTTTGAATTTAATTAAATTGAAATAATATGAAAATGGATGTATATATGATGATACTAATCCTGCTATGGTCTGAATTTAACTAAATTGATCTGAATTTACAAATCTATTCTTTACTAAATTGAATTGAATAGAACTGGATGGAATATATGATGCTTGACATTTTGATTTTTTTTAAAACAAGAAAAATAAAAGACGCTTGGATTTCTTTTCCCAAAACTGGTAATTAGCCAAAAATAATTTCACTAAAAATTTTTGATAGGTTACTTAACTTATGGTTTCCTGAACGGGTGTTTTCTCAATGTTTTTTGGTAGAATTTGAAACCCTTATTTTTATGTAGTATCATAATTTTTTTTTATTAAGCTGAAGTATTTTATCTGTTTCTCTTAGAAATATGACATTTTGATCAGTTTGATGAAACGTGTACTTTTTTCAGATTTCCATCAAAAAGTATATTGAAAGCGTAGAGATCTAATATATTTTTCTTCAATTGCTATTACATAGCTTTGTTTCTTATTACGCGCAAATTTTACATAGCTTTGTAAATCAGTTATATTACATTAAGGTGTTGTATAGAAGAAAAACATGATTTTGTTAGTATATGAAATGGGAAATTTGGGAAAATAACAGAATACCAACTCCACCATTCTTCTTCCTTTCAAAATTGACTAATTATCATCATGACTAAGCTATTTAAAAATAATTCCATTTCATTCCGTTTTTAAGTCTTCATAATATGCCAAATTCTAAAGTCAAGCACGGAACTGATCAGAAACTAAAACCGGTCGCTTTCTTATTTGGAATAAATTAATCACTCGATTTAGTTTAATCTGATTTTGACGGTAAGATTTAGTCTAATCTAACTTGTCAAGTTATTAACTGAGTGTTTCGTGAGATCAGGGTAAGACGTAAGATTACTGTCGCAAATTTTAACTCTACTATCGTGTTTTTTTTTACTTTTGGAGTGATGTTATTTAGTTTTGATATTTTATTGTAAGAAAAAGTTTAAATTTTAGTCTACAATTAATATTTAATTTTAGTTCAGCTAAGTAAATAAAGTCAGGTTGAACTTTTTACAATAGACCGAAATTAATTCAAAAAAAAGTTAAATCATTTTAATTTTAATTTTTTATAAAACTGAATTGGTATTACTATTAACAAAACGTCGTGTAATATGGGAAATTTTGCATTGCATTGTTTCTGAAATGATTGTATAAATTGGCTAGACTGGATATCTTCCTCAAAAATCAGTACTCTCCGTACTTTCCCGGCGACACCAACCTACAAATTCCGACGAGCAGAAACTCGAGTTCACCCTCTACTGCGGCCACTTCAACGCCACACAACAATGCCCATCAAATTACTACCCTTTAAATTACACATCCCAAAACCAGTATGAGCAGCAACAACCGGAATCATGTCCAGAATACTTCCGGTGGATCCACGAGGACTTGTCGCCGTGGAGGGAGACCGGAATCACGCCGGAGATGGTGGATGAGGCCAAGGCAAAGAAGTCCGCCGTTTTCCGGCTGGTGATCGTGAACGGAACGGCGTACGTGGAAACGTACCGGCGTTCGTTCCAGACCAGAGATTATTTCACGGAGTGGGGTATTTTACAGCTGCTGCGGTTGTACCCTGGTAAACTCCCTGATTTGGATTTGATTTTTAACTGCGGCGATTTGCCCTCCATCCCCAAACCCAACGCCGCCCAGGCGCCGTCGCCGCCGCCACAATTCAGCTACGACGGCAGCGCAACCACCTCCGACATTGTCTTCCCGGATTGGTCATTTTGGGGATGGTAATTTTCCCAAACTTATTCATGTTTTTTTCAAAAATGTTTGTACAAATTCATGATGAAGATCACATATATATATTGTGTGATTAGGATTGAGATTAACATAAAGCCATGGAATACGCTGTTGAAGGAGCTTAGAGATGGGAACAAGAAGGTGAAGTGGAGGAAGAGGGAACCGCATGCATATTGGAAGGGGAATCCAGAGGTTCATAAACAAAGGAAGGAACTGCTCAAATGCAATGTTACTGACAAACAGGACTGGAATGCTCGCATTTACGCTCAGGTAATTTCTTCTGATTTTTGTTGAACTGAATTGGACTAAATCTATAAGCAGTGAAACATAAGAATTATAGAATTGAATTAGAAAATAAAAGTTTACTTAGCTGATCTGCATTTCGAATTTCATACAGAATTGGTATAAGGAAACTAGAGAAGGTTTCAAGCAATCCAACTTAGTAGACCAATGTAAGCACAGGTAACTAAACTAAAAAGCGCGGTTTTGTGTCTTTACATTATCTATACGCTATAATTGGGCTCTTACATTTCGTTGGAATGAACTCTGCAGATATAAGATCTATATAGAGGGTGTTTCTTGGTCCGTGAGCGAGAAATACATACTAGCCTGTGATTCACCTGTTTTACTAGTGACACCGCGTTTTTATGATTTCTTCTCAAGAGGTTTGATGCCTCTGCAACATTACTGGCCTATAAGATCCGAAGACAAGTGCAAATCGATTAAGTATGCTGTTGACCGGGGAAACAGCCATCAAAAAGAGGTATGCTCATCTTCTTAGCTAGGGTGGCTTGAGAAAGCTACTCGAGATTGGCTCGTGCTTAGGCTGATGATTAAGTTGCTCGATAACATTCATAGACTAGTTTCAATTAACTAATCACATAAGTGGAATTCGATGTAGTGATGATTCTTGTTGATCTGTGTGTGTGACAATTGCAGGCACGGGCTCTGGGGAAAAGGGCTAGCAAATTCATTCAAGAGGAAGTACAAATGAAATATGTGTATGATTACATGTTTCATCTCTTAACCGAGTATTCCAAGCTTCTGACCTACAAGCCGGTTGTTCCTCCAGGGGCAGTAGAACTGTGCTCGGAATCTCTGGCCTGCCCAGCTCGGGCAGATGGTTTGATGAGGAAATTCATGGTGGAATCGATGGTTACTCGGCCTTCTGATGTGCCTCCATGCTCCATGCCACCTCCTTATGATCCTGCAGCTCTTCATTCATTTTTGCTGAGGAAGAAGAATGCCATAAAACAGGTTGAGGAATGGGAAGCCTAAATGCCACATTTTACTTAGCCTTGAGGATATAAAAGCTGGCTTGTAAAATTTGCATTTTCTCTTCTTTTGCTGAATATGAGTTAGGTGGAGTTATGTTTATAAGTAAACTTGTCTTGCATTTCAGGTAGTAAACGATACTAGACGTTTTCCGGTACTTGAATTGAAAAGATAAAGCTGTATATGTAACACCATGTAATTAATCTGAAATTACAATATGGTTGCAATAATATTACATTAGACATCTACTTGGTAAGAAACAAATGAATGAAACAAAAGTACACTGCTTAGAAGTATAGCAGCAGCAAGTAAAAAGAAGTAGGTGTCTGATAATAGAATGAGAATGGTGACATGATTATGTTCAGAGTGCTCGTGCTTTTACAATGTCAAGGCTCATTTCACTGGGATCTGTGGCCTGAAGCTCCACCTGAATGCCGTCCAATTCCCGCTTGAATCTATCCTTGGAGCTTGCATACACCATCTTCATCCTCACTTTTGACGTGTCCGGTGACCTAATCATCATCATCATCAAATCAACAATCTTACAACAAAATCTTGAAATCGAAGAAAATCAACCAAGTTTTGATACCATGCAATGAAGAAGATCTTGCTTTTCTGGCAGTTCTCTGCGGTGGTGAAATCGAAGTCGTAGACAGCATAGCGGCACTCATCGGCAGGGAGTAAAGCAGTGAAATCATCATAACTTTCATCAGGACCCCCAAGCTTGTCAACCACAACTGACTGGCCATCAATCCTAAAGATGATGTAACGATAGTTTCTCTTTGATTTTAACTCCAAGAACTTGAGCTTACACTCGTCTTGAACAGCCATTCCAGATACAGCGTTCGCCTGAAACAGATCAAAATGTTTAACCAGATCAATACAATGTGCCTTTCACCTGATTTCCATTTGATTCATGTTTTAATTTTACATCTAATACGCAACATTCTGATATCTTAAAGGCCTAAAAGATGCATCTGCTATCGAGACTGACCTCAGTCAATGAATGTGAAGAGATGTGACAATGTCTACAAGTTTTAATGTACTCAATTTATTCATCTCGTATCAAAAGTGATTTCGCTCGCCGAGTGTTTGCATTTTAGATTGTGTATAGTTGCTTGGTTGACGGATAAACATGAAATCATATCTATAACATTGCTAGAAATCCTATAAACGAAAATTAGAATTACAGCATTGCTGTGATAATCTTCAACGGAAAAAAGTATACATATGCATATCCCTAAAAACAAATCATATCCATCCTTTTTGCATGTTCTCCACTATAACATTGCTAATAAATCAATTGAATCTGAATCTTTAACAGAAACATCTTTGCATTAAAACAGATAAATTGAGATAAAAATACATACCATTTTGAGATCTTCAAAAGTAAAAGGATAGCCTGCAACACAAGAAAAAATGACAAGGAAGAGGAAAGAAAAGATGAAGAGAAACAATAACAATGAGGAAACAGGGAAGGAGAGAGATATCAGCAATTTTGAAGGAGGAGACAAATGCGGTAATGATTAGAACTTTTAGGAACAAAATGAGGATTGAGAATTATTCACCTATCATGTCCACAACCAACTCTTTCTATTTTTAGTATGATAGGCATGTTAAATCTGATCAAGACCAACAAACTCATGACATTTATATATAAATAGAAAGAAATTTTGATTTGATTGAAAAGACACGAATGCATCGATAAATGAAAACAAAATCACAGCGCAACTGATCAATAGCCAGTACAACAGTGTCACTCGTCTCTCTTTAGTAGTAGAAAAGAGAATTCCATCCGCTAACAACAGTACAGTGTCAAAACTGAATTACACACTTGGTTATCCAAACATTATTAACCCGTGAAACTCACAACCTTTGGTTCCTTTTTAGACTTTGGCTTCACACTATTCTTTGTTGAAATAGGAGCAAGAGTGTCGGGATCAGAAGTCTTGTCTTTGTTGTTGCTGGCTGTGTCACCAGTCGTAAAGTCGTCTTCAAGGTCATCACCACCGAAGAACTTCGTGACTTGACTTTTAGGCCTTTCCTCAAAATCAGCTGCACAAGAAAATACCGATAAGATTAAGCTGCAAACTGACCAACTAATCAGTAATACAGTATAGCTACAGATTGATTGCATCAAGTAATCGTAAACTGTCATCAAAGGAAAGGGTCAAAATTTATGACTAACGTATTTCATATATAATCGAAAGAAATCCAGTAATATCATTGATACCATTGACATTGAGTTAAAAAGTATCATAGCCTAGAGCTAGAGAGTTAGATCATTCCTTTTCAACATAGGACTGAATAATAAGTTGTTTCAGCTCTTATTGGAGTTATGAAATTGAAACCTAAATAACTGCTCCAGCTCTGTAGAAAAGTAAGGCTACTAAGATCATGGAGAAGGGACTAAGAGTCAGCATGACAAAACTACACATAACTAATTCTCCTAAATCCTAATACTAGGTGATGCTGGAACTTACTTGCTTGATTTCCGAGCACTAAAACTTACACAAGGAATTCCCAACTTAAATGAGCACAGCAGGTATTTTGCATTCTTATGGGTAAAGCTAGCAAGACAATCTCATAGCCCTATTTCTATTCGATTAGAAATAAATGAACACAAATTTAACATAACAAAGAAAATGCAAAACAAAATCACTGGTGGAAATAGAGTTAACTTACAAAATTTCCCAATCATTCCAGTTCGATCAGAAGCAGCTCTTCCAACTTTCTTAGGACAGTCTTTTGCCAGATGTGTCACTCCTCCACAGATATTACAGCAGCCACCCTGCAATTATGACAAACCGATAATATTAGATCGTTAATGCTATGGCTTTCATTAACCAAACACCAAGTCACAATTCAATAATTACCTTTGGATAAATTCCATGAGTATTTTTAGGACAATCTTTACTCAAGTGCCCTTGTTCATTGCATATAAAACATTTTGCAAATTTCGTTCCACCTGCGCATATGAAAGGCAGAAAGAAAATATAACAAAACCATCAAGAAGAAATTAATATTAGAATAGAAAGAATCCAACTAGTATACCATTTACATATACCATGACCTTCTAGGAACACAAAACTCAACAAAATGGTATTTTCCAAACAAATGCACAACTTTCTTGTTCAAGTCATTAGAGAAAAGTGATTCACTTGAAAAGAAATGTCCACATTTACTTTTGTACACCAAGTCACCAACAGGCAAGCTACCGAAGCAATTCACAACATGAAAACAAAATATGCCATAAGTAACCTTAAACAGAAGGGTCAAGAGTCATACCATCCTGAAGAGGCTTTGGACATTTAGAGAGAGAATGCCCTGAATCTCCACAGTTGTAGCAGAATTTCTTATTGGTAGCATGATCCTCGCTTTTCTTCATGCAATTCTGGATACTATGGCCTCTTTGCCGGCAGAATAAACATGTCTACAAACACCAGAAACCCACAATCACCTTCAAACCAAGTACTAGCTAAATATAAATAATCTACAAAATCATCCTTAAAAATGATAATCAGCAATTGAGCAAGTGTAAGATAAATGCCGACCTTATTCTTTTCCCAGCCGTCTTTCTCCGGACAGTTCTTTGCAATGTGGTCGGCAGCTTTACATATGAAGCAGCTCTCCCCTGGTTTCATCCCCGGCACTCTTAGCGGGTGCTTTTTCCCACTGCTCCGTTTGTTCGGGTCTCTGGGCCCTTCCTTCTTCTTCTTGAATTTGTTTTTCTTCTTCTTCGGCTTTGTGGGGTCCTTCGGCGGCGTTGGCTCCGGCGCCGGAAATTTCTCAGGGTGCTCTTCCTTAAACCGCTTGCGGGCTAATATCTGCCTTTTGCTCACCATTCTATAGCTTTAAGAGACTAGGGGTTCAAAGATTGAGGGCTTCTCAGGGGACAGGATCGCCGGAGACAAGATTGAAATGAGCTACGAGTTGCTCGGCGGCTCTGCTAAACCTTGGCTAGCGGCAAGGGTTTTACAGAAAATTAAGGGTTGGCCAAGAGAGAGGTCTATGCTGAAAGCGTGAGGGTCGTTTTGTGATTCTGATGCTGTGACAGCACGCTTTCTACGTCCAATTTACTAAAATTCTCACATTTATTTATTTTTATTTTTAGAAATATAATGAAGAACTTATTCATATAAATTTGAAGTGAATATAATTGAATGAATTTGACTAAATAAACTGAATTGAATATCAATAATGTGCATATAAATTCAGGAGTTTTTTAATTCATCTTTTCGGGAGAAAATACCACCTTTTAATTTTTAGATTGTTTAAGAGAATTATTTATAAGATATTATCTTATACATACTCCTCTATCCTTTTTGTTTGGCTATCATTTTAGTTAATTTTTTGCTGATAATGTATTGAAAGAACCAGAGAGACTGAATTAACGTGAAATTTCCCAAATTATATTTTCACTGAACAAGACAGATTTTTTATTTATTTATTTAAACCACCAGAGATGGAGAGTGTTTTATTAGGCTCCCCGGACCATAATAATAACAAATCTACCTAAAAGATCTAATAGGACCTTAGTATATGATCTCTTTAATCTCGTAATATAATACTCCATATTTTAAAGTGTCGAAATAACTTGTGTCTACATGTAGTTAGAAATCTTAATTGTACAAGAAAGAAATCATACCTATCATATTAGTAACTTATTTGGGATCCTAAGTTCAATTGTGGGAATGTAGGATCGAATCCTCATGGACCTCTGTTGAGGTTCGATACCTCAAGGGGATATGACCTTTGATTTGTGTCAACCTATTGAATCTTTGATTCAAAAATGAGTTTTATTGAATTGATAATGAAAACATAGGAGCCTGACAATGCTTTTATAGGCATCTTTATGGAAATAACATTCTAAAAGGAAATAGGAATATCTAATAACAATTACCATAACAAATAACCTAATTAGAATAAAGAAAGGAATAGTAATATATCTAAATAAGGAATGGAGTCCCATCAACCTCATGACCAATAATACTGCAATTATTGTTTAATCTCATCAAGTGAATGAAACATGTGACCATTGCGAGAGAATATAATTACTAAGGTCCATGACAGGCAATGACCAGCTAAATTGATATTAAGAAGTAAGAACTAATATTTGAGTAGTGATGTGCTTTCCTAGTCCTAGGTGATGGCATTCCTTGATATTGAAGGTTGAATCATGGTTGCTTCCCCCTTTTGCTTATTTCATACCACTCATTTTTGCTTCCTTTCACAGCCCAACGCTCTCCAACTCACCATCAAATCCTTGCTCATCGCACACGTTCCATAACAAAAGGAGCAATGCTATCAACGTTGATAGATGTTAACAATAAAATGAACAGGCATATACTAATTCTGAAGTACTAAAAGTTATGTAATCTGAGTATTTTTTTTCTGTATTCTTTCACTTTCACATATTTTATTCTGATTCCGCCACTACCTATAGTTTTCAACAACTCTATACTATGAAAGAATAGACATATAATATATTTCTTCCATTTAACACTTCAACATATGTTTATCATGGTTCCGCCCTAACTTAAATTTCAACATCCAATTTATAAAAAACAATTTTAGTAATTTTAAAGGCATTTACACAAATCCTACACATAATGGAATTGAACACATTACACATCACACATGTTATGTCCGGAATCTGTCAATATCACATTATCTCCTCTTATCTTGTTGGATCGATCACGAACATAAAATTGAGCTGTGACTTTTGCACTTTAATTTGTTTTGAGTGAATACCACGAAATTTGCAACCACCCAAAACAGCTCTTGCTCAGCTTTCTCCTTTCAAGCCTGAAAATTAAAATCAGCCCCACCCCCAACTTGCCGCTGTCAGCAGGTGGACTGCCTTTTATATACTAATTGTTTACTGAAAGCCAGATCAAGAGTGAGCTGCAAGTTTGCTACGGGCCCATCCAGGCCCAACCCAATTTCCTAATCACTATACTTAATACTTGCTACTTCAGCAACGTAGTACTCCAATATAGATATGTTTAAATAATTAAAATACAGAGCTATGTCATCAAATCCGTTATCGTCCAGCGGTTAGGATATCTGGCTTTCACCCAGGAGACCCGGGTTCGATTCCCGGTAACGGAGCTTTTTTTGCTGTTTTGTCCACTGAATGAATCACACGCTCGGCGGTGCGCGCGTAAACATCTCCCTCCTTCACACAATCGTATTTTAATGTTTAAAGGGTAAATTTTCCGATCAAAAATTATAAGTATATATATTTTTAAACTATTATTGAATGATGGTCCTATACAAAATGTTTTTTGTTATAGGAAAAAATAATTATTTCTAAAAAAAGTATAATTTCGATTGATATAGTATGCAATTTCATGCTCTTCCGAAAGAAACATGTAGAAATATTTCTAATACAAAAGTCATTTAATGAAATTCTAGGACAACAAAATGTTTTTTAAAATATGATTCGAGGCTTAAAGGCCCTGTTTACCAGAGCTTATCTGTAGATCAGTTCAGTTCAGTTCAGTTCAGTTCAATTCAGTTCAGTTCAGTTCAGTTCATTGAAAATGCAATTTGATGAAATTCAGTCATGCTGATTCCATTTTTCAATACATCAATTTTCACTTCAGTTCAGTTCAATTCAGTTCAGTTCAGTTCAGTTCAGTTCAATTCAGTTCAGTTCAGTTCAGTACATCAAGAAATAAGCTCTAGTAAACAGGGCCAAAGTTATATTGAATGGCAAACAACAATTGCCTTTAATGCATTTAATTGTTTTCAACTTAAAATGATTTTAATATTTATTTAAAGATCATACATTTTCAATTTTTTCCCACAAACTCTCCAACCAAATTTTAAAAGAATGTTTTGGTATGGATTTATAGGGTAATAGCGTGCTTGTAATTACATTTTTCAGTTATCTTCTGGATTATCCGTGTTTTAACCGTGTATCTTTCACTGAATGAGTCAACTCTAAATATTTCTTTTGCCACCTTTAATATCTAGCTCTACAATCTGCATAGCATCATATCAATATTGTAAAAATGCCGTACTAAAAGTAATTTTTTGCAAAAATTTTAAATAAGGGAAATATTTTTATTAAAAAATTGTTTAAGAAGACATGTAATTTTATGGTTTAGAGTTTATAAATCCAAATATGTCTACGTAAATAAAGGATAAAATAATTGTATACTTACTAGCAATTAAAGCACCCACGAGATTGTAGCACTATGATCAGTGATCACATGACTGTTGTAATCTTCTTCTTTGCTATTCGTATAATCGTATCTATGGATCACAACTAGGGGTGTTCAAAAATACCCGACCCGCACTACCCGGCCCGTTGACCCGTCGACCCGGCATAAATTAACCGGGTAATTTCTTATTTTTCCGGGACGGGTACCCGGCCCGAGTATTATACTATTTTCCGGGTCCGGGTCACACAAATGCTTTTTCCGGGTACCCGGAAACCCGGTATTATATATGTTTATTTATTAAATATTAATGTCAAATATCATTTATACTTGTAATTTTGGGCATAGGAAATGAATTTACCCTCTTGAACTTATCAACTCAATACAAGTGTTTTGTTTATTTCCTCAATTATAATAGATACTTAAGATTATACATAACTTTTAGGCAATATCGAGAGTAATTAAATTTAAACGTCTTACGATTGATTTTTCATGGATAGTCTAGTTCATATATAATATATAATATTTACTCTTCAAGTAGACCTTCAACTCAAATTATAATTTGTTTGATTTTTTTTTCGTACAAATAGATATTTATATTGAATTCTTGAAGTGAATTAAAATATTTGTGAAAATGTTATGCTTAGTTTCATACTTTTAGTAATTTTCTTTTACACATTTTTTCTAACACTCATTTTTCATGTTTGAAAAAAAAATCTCAAGTTTTCTAAATTTAAAACATAGTACGTGGGTTAATTAAACCGATTTGTTAGGATGAAATTCCTAAAAATATTAATATATTATAACAACCGGGTCGGCGGGTACCCTGAAACCCGGCCCGGTATTTCGGGTACCCGCACTTCCGGGTACCCTGTTCTTCCGGGTCGGATCACGGGCCGCATTTTAAGCTACCCGCATATGCGGGTACCCTGTTTTGAACACCCCTAATCACAACAGAATAGTAATTATATCTTCTTGTTTAATCTTCTTCATATCTACGGATCACGTGCCATGATCACGGCCCACCGCCTCACCCATGGACCTGATATTCTCGTCAGACATTCGGAGCAGCACCCATTGGTGTCAGTTGCGAGTTACACTCATGCTCCTTCAAAGGCGCGTGGCGTATTATATCTGTTGGCACCGTCAATGGAGACGATCGTCATAAATTTTGGAATGAAAAATTACTACTTAGAAAAGGCTTGAAAGATCAAAGGTTTAGGTGCTTCTAGGCATGACCCTAAGATTTCCCATCTATTTTTTGCGGATGATACTATGTTGTTTGGGGAAGTTATATAGGAAGGGGCTACCCATTTTAAATGGGCGATCACCATTTTTGAGAGCATATCGGGGCAGCGTATCAACTATGACAAGTCGGGAATTCTCTTCAACTCTAACACTTGTGATCTGATGAGGAGGAAGGTCTATGATATCTTGAAGATTCCAAAATCCACTTCCCATGGGAAGTATCTTGGTTTACCTTCTGAGATTGGGAGAAGTAAAGCTGAAATCTTCCAGAACATTAAGGATCGTATTCGGCATCAGATAGATGGGTGGAGTGAGAGAAATCTATCTAAGGCAGGGAAGGATGTTCTCATCAAGTCTGTTCTACAAGCTATCCCCAGCTACTCTAGGAGTTGCTTTCTTATCCCGAGTACCGTTCTCAATGACATAAAGGCCATGATTGGTAACTTTTGGTGGGATGGTGATGAGGACAAGCAGAAGATGCATTGGGTGTCTTGGCCGAAGATGACCAGAGCCAAGCAAAATGGTGGTCTGGGTTTCCGTGACTTTGAGGCTTTTAATTTAGCTATGCTAGCAAAGCAAGCTTGGAGAATGCTCACAAATCCCTCTTCACTTATAGCTCGAGTGTACAAAGATAAGTACTTCCCTAATTCGCCTATTTTTCAGGCTCTTATTGGCTCTAGACCTTCTTGGGCATGAAGGAGCATCTCTCGAGGAATTCAGGCTTTAAAACTGGGTTGCAGGAAACATATTGGCTCGGGTGAGAGTATCAGTATCTGTCATGATCCTTGGCTTCCGAGTGCACAGTCTTTCTTCGTTACTTCCCCGGAGCGTATCCCGAGCAATCTACGTTTTGTCAGTGATCTTGTTGACCCGGACACCAGCTGGTGGAGGGATGACCTTTTAGATGCACATTTTGATTCTACTGATGATGCCATCATAAGGACTATACCGTTAGGGAATCAGGATATGAGGGACCTGTGGCGATGACATTTTACTTCTTCTGGAAAGTTCACGGTCAAGTCAATGTATCATGTTTTGGTGGAACAGCCACGATATCTCCAGCACAACAATGTCCCGCCCGCTGCTCAAGCCGACTGTCTTCTGGAAGAAGCTTTGGAGCCTTCGAGTGCCGAACTGTGGACTACACTTCGCCTGGAGACTTGTTATTGACTCGTTGCCTACTACAGAGAATCTTCGGAGGAGAACGCTCCAGGTTTCACCGACTTGTCGACTTTGTGGTGTAGCTGATGAATCTACAGCTCATCTGTTCTTCACCTGTCTGTATGCTCGACATGTTCTTACCACTATGGGGTTGTGGCCGGCAGTTTTAGATGCTGAAAGAAGTAGGGGTGAGTTCTGGTTTTGCCAGTTTGTTCTAGCCAATGACACGGAGATGTCGGAGTTGCTGTTGATGCTTTGTGATGCAATATGGTCTCAGCGTAATAGGGAAGTGTTTGAGAATTGCCATCTTGACAGCTCAATTGTGTTGGCCATGGTCACGGGTAATCTTTCGAGCTTTCATCGGGCTAACCACTTGCCTGAGTGACTTTCTTCAACATTGGAGGAAATTGCACTCCTTCGGGCCCCTGTAGATGTTCCAAGGGTTTTCTTCGACGCGGGAATAGGTCCTGGTTTCGCGGGGCTAGGAGCAGTGGCTATAGATTCAGACGGTCATTTCGCCAGAGCTATTGTTAGGCGAATGCCCCTGGTTGGAGATCCCCTATTGGCCGAAGCTTATGCAGCCAGGGATGCCTGCGAGCTAGCGGGGTTGATGTCTGTTCCTCCAATTCTCGTGGGAGACTGTTTGCCGCTCATTCAGATGATTCGGGGGGATATTACATGCACATTGGAGGTTGGGGCAGTGGTTGAGGAAATCAGGAGCCAGATTCTCGATTATGGACTGGATTCCCCATATTGGGTGCCGCGTTTAGAAAATTCCTCGCCTCACTTACTAGCTCATTTTGTCAAGTCGAGTGTTGATGGTTTTAATTTGTGGTCTTCTCCACTACCGTTCCTTGTATCAAACGATTTTGGACGTTTTTGAACACTTTGAAATGATAACACGTTTCTTTTCAAAATAAAAAATAAAAAATTCATTTGTAATTGCATATTGTCACTGCTCTTTCAAATCGACAATTAGGGTGGCTTTTGTTTTAAGTAGGGGAATGAGAACGATTACGTAGTTTAAAAAAAATTAAAATAAAGTAGTGTTTTGTTTGGTTGAAAAGCATATATTAATAACACGTTTGTTTTAGAAAATAAAGAAATGTGGGAAATGAAATTCATGGATTATAAATGGACTTATGTAGATAAATAGTTGATTTACTATTTTTTAGCATACCCCTATCACGTCGAGTGTAATTTGCTTAATTTGTGATTTTGAGACTTGGATTTTGAATTTTTGCAAAATGTTGGTTCTATGTAAAGAGTAAATTTACCAAAATATTGCATGGTAATTAGAATTGGATTTTAAGATTATTAATGAACCTTTATTTTCATAGTTTTCTTATTTTTCATTATTAAAGAGTAACCTTATGCTTGCTCGCGCAACTCCACTTATCATCGTTTAAAAATTCAAAATTCACCCCTCACGATAATAATATTAATCACTTAGTGTATATTACAATGACATATTTGATCATATGGTTAGTTTTCAGCTCACATTGTTTCTCCGTACCTCTCTAAAATATGAATATCGATATATATATATATATATATAATACAAATGATCAAAACTTTCGATATTGTTATAGCATTACAATAGTATCTCTATGATACTAAATCTCATGATGTTACATAATTGATGGGGATGGAACCAGATTCCTCAACTAAAAGTTTGCTAAACAAATATTAAGCACAACTATACAACGGAAGAAACATTTCTCGCAACGAAAAAGGTTCAGTTGGAATGGCTCAGCTCGAGGCTAAAGGGCTGAAACTAAAGAAGAATTTTCATATAAAAAGGCTCGGTTAGAGGTTTTGGGGTTGAATTTTCAAGATCACCGGAATCCAGTACAAATCACACCAAACAGCAAATCAAACAAGGAAATAATGTATTTGATGAATTCCAAGGCTCTAGCCGATTAGGAGTCCAACTCAATAACTTTCATTACGATCAAAGGGAGGTTACAACAAACCCTATCCCAAGTATCTAATGGCTACCCAAGCTAATAACCATAGACAATCATAAGAAACATTAACACGAGATAAATTGGAAAAAGTCTCTGAAATACGCAGACCACCATCGAGATGTTATAACTCCCAAACTGGAGAACCGATTGACAAACCAATCGTCCAAACTGCAGCCTCAAACGTCCCCAACAAGTTATAGAAAACCCAGCAAAATCGGACCACTAACGACTCTTCAAATGGACGAGAAATCAACAGTTGCGCAAGACCTATTTTCTCCTCTTATCTATTTTCCCACAAATCTAATTGAAAAAACCCTTTTCTACCACGTTTTACCCACAAATATAAACATTGATTTAAAGTCAAATTCCAAGAGAGTTCTTCAAAATGGGCCAAAACCACAATTAAATTTCTCCACATTGTGTAATTTGTTCAAAATTAAATGGGCGTATGCACTTAACCAGGGTACGCTGTACACGTATTCCGAAAAAACTGAAACCGACTCTAACAAAATAATTTAAAATTCAAAAATTCCCACCCTACACTCTCACACTCACTTGCCCCAGGGCCCACGCAGTCTCCCCTGCATTGAATATATATAGCCCCCAAATCCCATCACGGAAACCCAGCAGCCAAATAGAAAACCCTTTCTTTGTTTATCATTTCCCCCTGCTTCTCCCGCAACCGAAAATCAGCAAAAATGCGTGAAATCCTGCACATTCAGGGTGGCCAGTGCGGTAACCAGATCGGGGCCAAGTTCTGGGAGGTCGTCTGCGCCGAGCACGGCATCGATTCCACCGGAAGGTACAAGGGCGACAACGATTTGCAGTTGGAGCGCGTCAATGTCTACTACAACGAGGCTAGCTGCGGGCGGTTCGTTCCACGCGCCGTCCTTATGGACCTCGAGCCTGGTACCATGGACAGCGTCAGATCTGGACCGTACGGCCAGATTTTCCGGCCGGATAACTTCGTCTTCGGACAGTCCGGTGCTGGAAATAACTGGGCGAAAGGTCACTACACCGAAGGCGCTGAACTCATCGACTCTGTGCTTGACGTGGTGAGGAAGGAGGCCGAGAATTGTGATTGTCTTCAAGGTACTCCTCGGTTTTTTCTGAATTTTGGACCGTAGGACGTTTGGTTTGCTAGATCTAGTGGTTTATCATATTTATTGTTCTGTTTTAGTCATCATTTGCTGTTACTGGTGGTTTAAGGCCGTGTATGACGGTGAACAATCATGTGTGCGTTTCAGTGCGCGCGCGCGCCTGTTTGTGTTTCACCTATGGTTTTAGGTGTTTCTCTGTTAGCAGTGGATTGCAAACCCTAGCCTCTGTAACTTGAAGGATGCTTCTGTGATTGTCAAATATATTTTATTATGTTAGATATTGCTCTGTTCTATGTCTTGAGATTTTGTATATGTTTTGTGTTGTGTTGTGTTGTGTTGTGTTGATGCTGTGTAATTGACTGGACTTCTGGTTGATGTTACAGGTTTTCAGGTGTGCCACTCTTTGGGTGGTGGAACTGGCTCTGGAATGGGAACACTACTGATTTCTAAGATTAGGGAGGAGTATCCTGACAGGATGATGCTTACATTCTCAGTGTTTCCATCGCCTAAGGTGTCTGATACAGTTGTGGAACCCTACAACGCTACCTTGTCTGTCCACCAGCTTGTTGAGAACGCAGATGAGTGCATGGTTCTGGATAATGAAGCTCTTTATGACATTTGCTTCCGAACTCTAAAGCTCACCACTCCCAGCTGTAAGTTGTTTTTGCTAGTTGAGACTAAAGTATGTTTGACTGAGTGATTATAATTTGACAGCATATAGTGTCTGTATCTGTTGTCTGTTGTCTGTTGTCTGTTGTCTGTTGTCTGTTGATGATGGAAGATGTATTAGAATCACAAACTATCATTTCATTTTACAAGCAAAATATTCTGAGCATGACTTTATAGCCGTGATCTACTGATTGTATCATGAAATAGTTTAGTTTATTAATTTATTTGGTGTCTGCAAGAAGTTGCATTTTGTTTTTTGCATTGAGAACTGTTTTTCAAAAGTTTAATTTCAATTTTACGGGAAGTAGACGTCCCTCAACAACTGCTGCTTGTACTTTTGACCTTCTCGGCTTTTAAGAATGATCCTTATTTGCTAACTGATTCACTTCTTCCTGAACAGTTGGGGACCTAAATCACTTGATCTCTGCTACAATGAGTGGTGTTACCTGCTGCCTTCGGTTCCCTGGACAACTGAACTCAGATTTACGAAAGCTAGCTGTGAATCTGATTCCATTCCCCAGACTGCACTTCTTCATGGTTGGGTTCGCTCCTCTCACATCCCGTGGATCACAGCAGTACAGAGCCCTTACAGTTCCAGAGCTCACTCAGCAGATGTGGGATGCCAAGAATATGATGTGTGCTGCTGATCCTCGCCATGGACGGTACCTAACTGCTTCAGCAATGTTCAGAGGAAAGATGAGCACCAAGGAAGTTGATGAGCAGATGATTAATGTCCAGAACAAGAACTCATCCTACTTCGTTGAGTGGATCCCAAACAACGTGAAGTCTACAGTGTGTGACATACCTCCCACTGGTCTTAAGATGGCTTCAACTTTCATCGGCAACTCTACTTCAATCCAGGAAATGTTCAGGAGAGTAAGTGAGCAATTCACAGCTATGTTCCGCAGAAAGGCTTTCTTGCATTGGTACACTGGAGAAGGCATGGACGAGATGGAGTTCACTGAGGCCGAAAGCAACATGAATGATCTGGTTTCTGAGTACCAGCAATACCAAGATGCAACTGCAGATGAGGAGGGCTATGATTACGAAGATGAAGAGGAAGAGCCTCAGGAAGCATAAGTATTAATCATGCTAGCTTATTCTATTGAACATTTAGTGTGTTTATGTTTGAAGTCCATCTGTTTTCTGATTGCTGCGGTTCTTGCCACTGTTGTGGCTAGGCCGTTTATTTGTCTTGCCGTGTTTTGGTAGTAGTGGCGTCGGGTATATTGTTTCTGCCAATATTGGTTTTCTCTGGATCTGAAGTCCGTAATGTTGGTTATTAGTAAGTATTAATGCCAGGGATTCCCTTATTCTAAGCTGTGGTGGTTTTGAAAACGTGAATGCTGATTGTTAGTAAGTATTAATGTCAGGGATTCCCTTATTCTAAGCTGTTGTTGTTTTGAAAACGTGAATGCTGATTGTGGTGTCAGGGAATGGTGTACCTTGCGTGCCTTGTCAGGTTGCTTTATAATCGTGTTGAAGTTGGTACGTGGTTTGTTGCAGATGTCACATGATCTGATGCTGGTTTATGATAAACTAAAATAAAACTGAGAGTTGTGCCATTTAAGCCCTCATTTAACTACTGTAGTACATTTCCACATCTACTTGGTCTCGCAGATGTGTGAAGTCTTTGTTAGTTCTATCTCCTCGCGCACCCATAACATCCTCGCGCATCCAACATAGTCTAGTTTGAAATATATTACTCATAGAAGTAAGTTTGATCTGATTTTGCCTAGACGAACATATTATTAACGTAGATTTGAGTCGAGTTACTAATCATGTTTGGCTAAGTTCACCACTTCATTTTAGGTTAGATCTTAAGCTGGCTATATGTGAATACTGGTATACTAGGACTAAAAATGCAACAGTTTTTTTTACTAACAATCAACAATATTATTTCCATAGTCATGATCTCAGGGCATTTCTGCCCCTGGAGTCCAAACTTGTGCAAACAGTCAGACCATATACACACCTACGTGCGAAACGCTCAACTGAAAGTATTCTAAAACAAAGCTATTCCGGCCCTCTGCTAAAATGACAATCGCTTAATTCATCCATTGATGGGCATATTGGCTGTACAGACCTGGACTGTTTAGGCTCCAAACTTGGACACCTTAGCAGTAGAGATCTGTGCAAGGAAATGTTCTGCAACAATCCGCCTCTGTATCTTGCCGGTTGCGGTTTTGGGAACGGAATCTGTGATGAAAACTCTCTTGGGGACCTTGAAGGCAGCTAGATTCTTCTTGCAGTATGTCAACACATCAGCCTCGTTAATGTTCGCCCCTTCATTGGGGATAACTGCGCAATTAATCTGAAACCACAAAATAACTATCAGAAAAAGAATGTAATGTAAAATGAAAGCATGAATAGAGCAATAGTCAATATTTCTACCTCTTCTCCATATTTTTCATCAGGGACTCCAAAAGCAACAGCTTGAGCAAGGTCTGGATGAGCTAAAAGAACAGAATCCACCTCAATTGGTGATATCTTCTCCCCTGAAAATGGTTCATAACATAAGAACAATAAGCTTTTGTCCTAAGAGATGCTGCTGGATTTTAGCTAGATACTGATTAGATGAGTTGAGAGTACAATGTTGAAGGACAAGCACATATGCTAGAAGTAAATGTTACCATTTTGTCATTTCAGACTCATGATTACTTGTTCCATTGGATTATTAAACTTGATTACTTGTTCCATTTAGAGAATAAAACTTAATCGGAAGGAAGCGACACATCAAATTCAGACGCATGAAATTCACATGTTTACTGACAACGGCAATTTAAAAACTGTAAAATTTCAACAAATGAAGGCATCCCAAAATTGAACTTGTTCTAACAACTCACGTTTGTCCAAGAACTGCTAAAATAACAAGTAAAATCACTTCAATAAATAAAATAAAATCACTCTACTCATACAAGTAAAAGGATGTTCAAGAAGCAATCACCATCATAACATAAGACAGAAGCAGCCAGCTCACACAAAAATTGACATTCTATCACCCCACAATCCAAATTAACATCATCAAATTCTAAGAAAACCACTTCACAATAAAAACTACTAAACATTACATCACCCCACGATCAAGCCAACCTTTTGATATCCTAGTAAATAGTATCATCAAAATTTAACGAAATGATTAAAATCAATAGTCCCGATTTTAAGTGCCTAGCAAAAGATAAAAAAGCAACGGCTTAAAAAAGGCGCCAACTAGTTGTTTTCACAATGATCATGCAAAAGGCCAAAGAAACCGAGACCAATGATAAATTAGGCAAAATGACAAAACAATTTCGACCAAATATAAAGTGTGCATAGGATTTACCTCCACGATTGATCAGCTCCTTAATGCGGCCAACCAGATGCAGGTAGCCATCCGAATCAAGATACCCGATATCGCCTGTATGGAACCAACCGAATTGATAAGCCGATTTATTAGCCTCTGGGTTGTTCTTGTACCCTTTCGTCACATTCGGTCCCCTGATGCAAACCTCACCGTGTGCATCAGCTTCTAGTACCTTACCACTCTCGTCTAATATCGCCATTTCCTGGCCCACGGGTTTTCCGACCGAACCGGATAAATGTGGGCCGTCCTCCGGTAACGGGTTCGAAGCCATCAGATGTGCTGCCTCGGTCATGGCGTAGGCCTCCAGAACCGGAGCCTTGAAAGCCTCCTCCAGCCGGGTGAGGATGCTGGGGGCCAACGCCGCACTGCAGCTCCTGATGAACCGGAGCTTCGGGTAAGCCGGTTCCGGGTTTTTAAGATGGCGGTCTAGTATGATTTGGTGAATGGTGGGAACAGCTGTGTACCACGTGGCGTTGTACTTAATCATGTCTGACCAGAATGTTGAAGCGGAGAACCTCCCGGCGGCGGGAAGTGTTACGGCACCGCCGGCGCCGAGTGAACTCAGTAACCCGGCCATCAAGCCGTGGACGTGGAAGAGAGGAAGGACGATGACGGTGGAGTCGGTGTCTTTGAGCTTGTACACCGTCATGATATTGTTGACGGAGGACACGAGGTTCAGCTGAGACAGCGGCACGCCTTTCGGCCGGCTGGTGGTGCCGGAGGTGTGGAGGAAGAGTGCCACGTCATTCGGATCGTTCACGAGCTTGGACACCAAATCCGGATTCGGATCCGCTCCGTACTGCGGGTGGGTGGAGGAGGAGGAGAGAGTTAGGTCGGCTACGACGTCGTGTAGCGCGGCCGTCAAGTGCGGAATGTTGAGCTTGGAAGCGGCGGCCTGGGCTGGCGCGTTGCCTTCTGCTCCGGTGATCAGGATCTTTGACTCCGAGTCAGACAAGTAAAATTCAAACTCGTCAGCTGTGTAAGCCGAGTTGAACGGCGCGGCCGTCGCACGCGCCCGAATTACCGATAGAAACATGATAATGAACTGCAATTGGTCAAAAATTCAAGGATTTCATTAATCAAATCGAAAGAATTCACCAAATTTTCAACGTAGAAAAACGCACAGTAATACGTTTCCATCAAACAGTTAGCTAACAGTTTTTAAAAAAAATCCAGGAATCAATCACAAGTAAAATGGTAATCAGAATTTGATCGAACGGCTGGAATAGAAAAAAACAGGGAGCGAACCTCGACGGAATTGGGGAAGGTGAGACCGACGACATCTCCGGCTTTGATTCCGGCGGAAACGAGGCGAGAGGCAGTCCGTTCTACGAGGTCTTGAAGCCTGGAGTGAGTGAGATCGAATTTGCCTGAAACGGAGACGGCACGGCGGTCGGGGAATTTCCCGGCGACGTCCTTTAAGAATCCGGTGAGAGTGGAATTCTCCATGGAACGGGGTGAGAAATGGAGAAAATCGCGGAACAATAAAAGCGTGGAGATTATCAATTTATCAGTGGAAGAAAAAAGGGAAGAGAATTACAAGTATGGTGAAATGCATGCAGAAAGCATTGGGGGCGCAGGAACATAAATAAGGCTATAAAATGAATATTATAATCAGGAACGGGGTGAGAAATGGGGGAGGGAGGCGAGACTGGGGTAGGTTATCCACGTGTCACAAATGTGAAGGGTTCTAGATGACACTTTTCTAGGGAGCTGTGATTTTTGTAAACCTGGACGCGTGATCTCCATCCACTCCTCTCGCATGCGTAATGACGTATTTCTCCCTCCCCTTTTAATATCATTTTCTGTTTCTGCTAACATGCAAGGTGCAGGAGTTTTAGGTCGACACTACTCGACAGGCGACAGTAACGATTTTCCGCAAAGATTTATTCCTCCGATTTCAACATCATTATCAATATTATTGCTGAAAGCCTGAAATGATCGCATTTTGATTAAATAGGAATTTATGGGCGGCTGTACTGGTTATTGGTTAACACGAATAAAGCATAAATTAGTTTAAAAGCATAATTATGGCGGTTGTTTATTGGCTCTTTGTGACACGCCGTGGAATCGCCGTCGCCAGGTGTGGATCATCTTTTTCAACTTCCGAAATTGCCCTCCACCTTGCGCCTTATGAACATTTTTTACTCGCCTTATGAAATAATATGACGATTTACCTAATTTAATTTAACTATAGTTAGGTTATTAGTGACACTTGGCATATTTGATTGGTGATATAAAAAATAGTACACAATTGTGGTATAGAGGATCCAGAACCTTTTAACAACTAACAATTTGTTATTTTTGATCCAGAGCCATTTTCGGATTTCCTATATTGAGATCCAAATCCAAATTCAAATTCATCAGATCAAAATACGAATCTATTGAGTTGCCGGTTCCCGGTCAAGTAAGCAAGTGCCTAATTAAATACTTTTAAAATTAAGAGTTGAAGTTCAGAAAATTGCATTTAACAAATATATTCTCTTTTTTTTTTATCAAATATACATTTTTACATTATTATTTATATTGGATAACCCTTTACAATAACTAGTAGCCTATGAAAAAAATGTGCAATTCTATAAATTAAATTTTGGGTTTTGTATCCCGTGTAACGGAAAAGAAGGTCAAACAAAGGCCGCCGGTCAGGGGCCCGAGTCGGCGTTGAGAATTTGAGACCAATTTGGGGTTGGCTTTCTCGCTACAGACTACATTAAAAACTTTGTAGCATATACCCTGTCCAATAGCGCACAAAACCAGCACCACCAGCACCTACCAGCACCTATCAGCACCCACCAGCACCTATCAACACCCACCAGCACCTATCAGCACCTATCAGCACCCACCAGCACCTACCAGCACTTGTCACTATTCACAAACATGAATTGTTTAAATTTTTTTTTTTACAACAAAAGGATGATTTCTCTTTAAAATTAGTTTCACAATGTTTTGTATGAATTATCATTCTTCAAATATATAGTTTCATAATTATTAATCATTTTTCAAATCTATTTAAATAACAATTTCGTACTAGTAAATCAATATTATAAATAACTATTTTACAACTATTACAAACATATTCGTACTTCCAATAATATTACAAATAACATATACTACTAATCGCTATCATCTAATGATTCATCTTCGCCAACATCACTACCTTCTAAATCAACATCTCCTAAATGCCAAATTTGTAAGGCAATACTCTCACGCACTTCGTTCATAGCAGTTTTTCGATCATCATCGTACAAACCTGAATCACTACTTCCTACACCCTCAGGATGATCTAACACGGGAATGTCTAGTTGTTGCATTCGAATGAAGTTATGAAGTGTGAAACATGCAACAATTATTGCTTTTTGGGAATCAATGTCAGTTTGGGGCATTCTTTTTAACATTTTCCAAGAACTCTTCAACTGACCGAAAGCTCCTTCTACTTTCATTCTTAAAGAAGAATGTCGTTTGTTAAAATGTTCCTTCATACCTTGAGGTGGTGTGTTTCTAAATTGCAGTAGATGCCTTCGACTTACTCCATCACTATATGGAGCCAAGTATCCAAGGGTGTTTGGATATCCTGAATCTACCAAATAATATTTTCCTACAAAAATTGTTAGGTAAGTTGATGTACACAAATTATACAATTGGGATACAAAATTACATGTCTCCAAAATAAAATCATATTATTAATATAAAAAATTTATATTAATAATATGTACATGAATATACATATAATTTATTTATTTTTGGTTACAGTTATTGTATTGGATATTATTTTATGATACACTAATGATTAATTAAACTTATGTTTAACTTATCAAAAAATAGTAAATGTATTTCAACATATAACATTGACATTATTTTATTAATCACAGTACATAATTATGTACATCATAATTATACAATTTTAATTTAATTTAAATACCCTACCAGCACCTACCAGCACCTTCCAGCACCTACCAGCACCTACCAGCACCTTCCAGCACCTACCAGCACCTACCAGCACCTACCAGCATCTACCAGCACCTACCAGCACCAGCAACCTGTACCAGCACCCTATTGGACAGGGCCATATACTTCGTAGTTCGCACTTCACAATCAAATTTAGTTGGCCCCAAAAGAATTAAAAGTTTGAGCAGCTTTTGAACTCACAATGGGACATTTGCCTCTGCGGTATCACACCACTAGGGATTAAATATTGATGAAACTGTTTAACGGTCTATTAACCACGTTAAAAGTTTTTGCCTAGATCTCTTTAAATTGTCCATTCCAAACATTTCGATCTCTTCCTATGAATTAATAAAACAAATCTAACTTTACTTGATAATAATAAATGAACCTTTACAAAACACCTAGAAAAGAACTTAACTAAACTAAAATGAAAGTTAATGTATGTATATAAAAAAAAGAGTTAGCAATTATACCAAAGTTTGCAAAATTGTTTTTTAATTAATATAATGAACGATCACAAAAGATGAAATAAACAAGTCCAAATAAGTCAACTAATTTTTTCCCCCTTAATAAAGTATCCTCAACTGCTATTTTTAATCTTTAATCTTTTATCATAAAAAATGTTATGCAGGCTAGGAGTCGTGCAAATTTTTAAAAATTAATTATTTGCAAAATTTTTTTTGTCACAAATGGACGGTATACAGTATATACTCAATAGTCAATACTCCTGGCATCTCATTTTAAAATGCACTAATAAAATTATAATTGGACGTATATATTTGTCTTTTAGATTTGTTATAACAATTACTTTCACGATATTCAATATATATTTAATAACTAATACAATGTTATAGTCTGGTTTAAAAATAATGAAGGAAATATCAATTTTACTACTCTGGATCAGATATATTTGCATAGAAATTTTTTTTACAAGTTCCTAGACATGTATGATAAATTTTATAATAATAGATGACATTAAATTATTTTGAAAAAACCAAATGCTAATATACACATAGTCGAAATTACGAGTATAACGAAAACAAACTTAAGCATGGAGTCTTTAACAAGCACGGTCCTAATGACCTTTATTATATTAGATCGAGATAAAAAAGAATGGATAAAACTTCATGTTTTACATAAGGCAAATTCTCAATTGAGACCTGTCTCAAATGAGACCAAAGATTAGATGAAACTGCTATTGATTGAATTTGTCGTTGGTGAACTTTAAACCCGCCGATTTCCTTGATTGAATTTGTTGTTGGTGAAATTGAACAAGGAAATGATCAAGAAAATTGACCGAAAGATCAAGCAAATTGAACGAAAGATCAAATTAACTGAAAAATCGAGGCAAAACAAAAATACTCAAGGACATTGATTGAAAGATCAAACAAACTGACTAAAAGATCAAGCAGAAACAGTAAATGCTCATTCCCCTGCTCTTGGTCTCCACAAGTACAGGTCTCACCCAAGACTTTCTCTTTCCATAATGGTTCTAATTTTCCAAAACGCTAACTCTCACGTTGAAGTTTATTATTTCTCAATGAAGATTAAACGATAGCATGCAGAGACTACATTTTTTATAAATTTATATAACAATATCCACTCTACCTCCTCACCTTAGTTTTAGCAGCTCCAACGATTAATCATATAGTAACGGAAGTGGATGAAGTTTCGTCCCATTGTAATGACCGCCGAATATCCTGTTAGCGGGTCCGGCGTTTGTGACTTGCGAAGAAAAACTCAATTCGTGTTGGGCCCACATACAACCAGACCGACATACAATTTCTTATTGCCACAGGATTAGTACCGACATCCATTCACTAATTAAGGAGTACTGTACTTAATTATGTATGATATAACAGTGATAGATAGGAATCTGAGTCTTCTATTGTTTCTTTAGTTCCAGCTCGATCATATTCACGACTATTTTCTTCATTAATGGTGGCCACATTGATATGGCCATTTGTGCTCAGAGCGTTTCTCAACTTCTCCGACGCACTCGAATACGCTTCCCATCTTTTTCACCTCGAAAGGGATTCCGAAGCCCAGCCTCCGCCGCCGGGAGTCTCCGGCCGGTGGCTTCTGGCCGCGCAGCTGGTGAATCAGAGAATGGTTCTTGCCCGGAATTCGCGCTGGGGTGAAGATGGCGAGGATAGTCTCAGAGCTTTGTCGGAGCTGGCACTTTAATTCTTGCATTTGTAATTGTCCTATCTTAATATTTACTTATCGATCGGCTTAATTTACATTTTTTGTGTGTTTATGATCATGTTATATACGTTCATGGATGTTTATGAAACTGTTAATAATACATCCAAGGGAAAATGTGGTTTGATTTGGAGTGGAGTATGAACTTGTGTTTAATTAATTATTTAACTATAAACAGTTATTTAACTACATTAATTGTAATTACACACACGCCTCAAAGGTCAATCCTATAGTTAACGTAATATGGATTGGACGTTGACTAAATTGTATGCTAACATTTTTGGCTATAATTCTCTATGTTCTCTCTCCCTTTCAAAGAAAAGATGGGAGTGTAGACTTTGTTGGTTATCAAATGTTAAGGGTATTTTTAGACAGATTAAACAATTTTCCAGGTAAGCAGATATAAGCCTACATGCCTCCTGCTTGTTTGTCCATTGTGAATGAACATTGGTGTGTTGGTAATTGGTATGCGTACATTTTAGTTTTGGTGATATTTGTACATTTTATTAAACAATTCTTGGAGATAAAGTTTTCAGATTTCACTTATATTATTCAAGCACTTATTAAGTTCATATTTCAGAATTTAGACTTTAGACTCCAGTTTATCAACAAGATCCTAATTTTATTTATCGTAGGAAGTATCCCAATTTATATGTTGTGGTAGTTCCATAATGTATATTTATACCGTTTTGAAATTAAGTTTACATTATCTTATATAAGTAGGATAAGTGAAACATACACTCTTTTTTAATGTCGTAGATGCCTACAAGGGAAAAGTGAAATAAGAGCAATGACTTTAATATAAGAGCATATTCACTGGTATCCTAAACATTAAAAAAAATCGATTAGCATTTGAGATTAACGATGATAAAATATAAAATTAATCCTCGATGATTCATGTGGCAAAACTGTGTTTCGTATATTATACAATTCGCTAAAATGCTCCCTGCAATACCTATACTTAGGGGAAAATTTATATTTCGACGTGTAAATTTGTTAACATATCATGTAAGTCGATATTACCCGGTAATCATAGCTCTCCATAGACTTCTCGTATTGAGTAAAGTTATAGCAAGTTTTTTTTACCCCTATACGAGTTTTTTCACCCCTGTTACGAGTTTTTCTTGTACTATAACTCTCAAATTGATGGTTACGAGTTTTAGGGTTATGAGCGGCCAATAAATTCCCTCCACCATTGAAGGTTTAAATTAAAATAAATTCTTCAATTCAAATACTGATGTTGGGGTTAATATTATGTGGAATATGAAGTGAATTGAAAGTATCAACTACACCTTGTGTATATTAATGCTCACATGGATCTACCTTTCAAATCGAAAATCAATGAACCAAAGACTGATTACATGACTCCTTCCAATTATGATTTATTCCATCCGCACGCCCTTCCCACAACTGTGGAGTGGGCAGGCACCCTACGAAATCCATGCCTTTATATAGCATTAATTGAGCAGTGTTGCTCATACTCTCAGTAAATATGGTTTAAAAAGGCAAAGGTGGGAATGCCGGCGAAATGGAGTCGGCGAGGGCATCCCTGACGCCGTTCCCAGATTCCGGCCCTTCTGCCACAAAACCAGAGCTTCTAATCTCCGCCATTTCACGCCTCGCATGATCACCTTCTTCCGATTCGCACAATTTTGGCAGGTACACGCCTGTAATTAATTCATTCAACCCCACGTTTAATTACGCAAAATTCCTTAATCAGTTATATATATGCTTAATTATCTATCACGTTGTTCGTAGAAGGTACCTTCGCCGACGGCGAGGCTGAAGTAGAGATCGACTACGTTAGGGCATCCATGATAGCAGGGAGCGGAGCAGAGCTTCCGGGTGAAACGAGAATCCAGGAGCGAATCCGACGAGATTCCGAGCGCATTCCGGTCAAGAGCACACGATCGGACGCACTCCTCCGTCTCGATCCACCCCTTGAATTGATCCGCCGCCTCGATTTCCGAGCTCCGGCAGCTGAACTCTTCCTCCTGGATCCTCCTGCTCTCCACCCGCTTCTCCAGCACGCACCGCTTCCCCGACGATGACACCGCGTAGGCGCAGCTTCCTCTGCTCAGCTCCTCGCAAACCACATTTCCACCTGCAAATTACAGTTACATATCATAATTGGTATAAACAGTATTATGAAACAGAATACTTTGTGAGGTTAATTTGTTCTAACCATGGGCGCCGGTTGAGCAAAGGCACAGAGCAATTGCTGCTGAAATTAGGTAGAAGATGGATGAAGCCATTGCCACGCAAATCAGAGTTGGATTTTGGTTGTTTATTGGCGGGGAGTGATATATATAGGACGGGAATGGATTCATGCACGGTGCAGTTGTTGTTTTCACATGCAGTGATTTTTTGACAAAACGTGTAGTGATTTAATATGCTATATGTTACTGGCACAACGGAAATCTGACACGTATCAAATGCATTTCACAGCGGTGCGTGAAAATGGGTAAAAGGTGGGAGCCGGAGTCAACAATTCTCTGCGAAGAAAATCGTTTTAAGTTAGTTATAGGTAGTTATTAATCAGTTAGCTTTCTGTCAAAAAAAAAAAAAAATCAGTTAGCGTACAGGCAGGCTATGATGGCGGAATTTGCCAAACCCATATATCACTGTCACGGACTTCCTTCTTCTCCTTTCTTGCAAGGAATTAACAGTAATTAATTGTATGTTTTCGGTCTTGTTTCCCAAAGAAATAAGATGACAAGGATGATTATCTTGTTGGAGGTTATTGATATGGTACTGAGAAGGAGGAAAGGCTATTGAGCTCCTCGATATGATGCCAATTGAGAATTTGTCTAATGTGATACACGCAAGAGAGTACCATTCTTAACGAAATCTTTTGTAAATATTGATTGAATTAACATGATTTGAACGGGTTATTTCCCTCCAATATACATAATCTTCTCATCTAAATCTCCTTAAAAACTTGGAAACGTCAACTTTAATTAACCCAGAAGTACGCTCGACTTCTGTGTGTATGACCCCAAAATTTCAAAATTTCAACATGCGAACGCGTACTATGACCACCGATAATTGCGGACCGAACCTTTAATTAGCCCAACTTTGTAAACTGAGCTTTTTGACAATTAGTTCATTTTAACATATAAGCTTAATTTTAACTCGTAAAACATGGCTTTTCTCACAATCAATGAACTCAACTCTAATGTCAACTTTTTCACTTAGTTTTAAAATGAAAACTCATAATTTTTGAAAGTTGCATAAACTTATATCAGACACATCCAGTCACAGAATATCGAAATTTGTAAGCTTGTGTAGCTGTGAGCCTCTGACGATTGTAGAAGGTAAAAACTATTGGAAAAAGAAGAGACCAAACAAATCCTAATACTTGAGTCTAAGAGTAAGGCCGTGCTAAGTTCCACGGACCTGATCCTACCTGTAGATCTGATCTGTTCCCATCCGAAAATTAGGATCAGCTCAGGCCGGGTTCTTTCACCGACGCTAAAAGTCCTGGAAGAGCATTACTGCATCAGCAAGGTTTGAGAAAGAGGATTCATAAATTACTCTCAAATTCCGCATTGCTTTTATTTTCTCTTCCGACATCTGAAGAATCTGCCGAAACATCACAAAAACCAATCAGTCCGCAGATACAACAATCCTATAAAGGAAATAATAATTATTATCAATAAAATTGACATCAATCCCTAAATCATTTCCCCGAGTACCATTACTTATTATCTAGATCCCAACAAAGTCAGATATTCACAAACCTCTTTATCTTGTTCTTGGTCATGTGCGATCCTAAGTCTCAAATTCAAAGCAGCATGGTACATTTCATCCAAAACATGTTCCCAAAGTTGCTTTTTATTCACTTTCCACAACAAAAACTGGCTTTGCCTTGCTGCACTCACAGTAATTTTCTGGACCAACAGATATAGCGAGTAGTAAAAGATCAATCACTTCTTTGCATCCATATACATTCAAAAATATTAGAACATGAAATAAAATCTTAAAATACCTCCATGTGCAAGTAGTCGTCTTTCCATAGCTGGTAAAGAATTCTCAGGCAATCCTTCTTCTCAATGAATGTGGCATCTGCAATCTGAGGAAAAAACCACATATTAGAATCATAAAATATCTCTCAACATCTAAACCCGAAAAAGAGGAAGACCTAAGAATAACAACAAATTGAAATGGTACATATACTTGATGTGTAGGAGGAACAGCTTGCTGATGTTAATCTCATTGAAAAACTCAACTGAACATTGGCTTGGCTAAAATTATTTTTTCAAAATTTAGTAATAAATCAAAGCTCTGGTACTATGTTAAAGAACCTAAGAGTGTTAGTCTATGTATCATTAGGGCAAGCATACGTAGGACCGGACATATCCCAGTTATATTTTCAAACTTTGACAGTTCAATATGAGAAGCTGCTAAACTAATGAGGTACCTTTTCAGTCTCAAGGAGGTGACCTGCCTTCGCCAATAGCCTGAACATTCTATATGCCTCCCTTCCGTACCTTTTTAAGACAATGGATTCAACCTGCGGGGTTTAGAGTACAATGAATTACAACCACAATTGACCCAAAACTTTAACAAAGTAACTCAATAAAGCACCTCTTCGTTCTGAGCCGTTTCTACGATGCTCTTTAAATCTGTTGGAGACAAATGAAATAAATATAATAAGACTCAAGCCGGAAAATAAATGCGTATATTTTAAAAAATATGTGTAGCTAACAAATGAAAAGAAAGAGTACCAACACTATATGGTTCATCTAACCCTATGCTGGACTGTTCACAACCCAGTTGGACTAGGCATGCTTCAACACGTTCCATGTTAAAGGCAACACCTCCTTCATGCTTTATAACCTCATCGTAAATATCATTTATTGCCAAAGGAGCTGAAGGTAAATTGACATTATAGTCATTGTACAGTACCAGATAATATAAACAATTGTTATTTGGCAAGATGAAATGACAAGTTACTAAAGGAAACACAACTCCCTTAGTTTTCACACAATAAACACTCATTATGGTATTATATTGAGCTAGGAAAGAGCTCAGGCAATTGAAACTTGAAAGAAACACCAATAATTGACAGAAAGGTCAAGAAATTGAGTGTAGGTGGGTGGCTTTAAAATTTTGTACTATAGCACTCACAGTCATAAAAGTTACAGATATGCATGGTTAATCAGAGAACTGGCCAAGATAGATTCTACGTTGCATAATATTTAGAAGTTGGACTACACACTATTGCTTCAAACTGGTTCATGAAATACCAAACTTGATCAACAGAAATTCTATTATATTTCCATTCAAATTATTTCTGCCGAATCATTGTTTCCAGTGGTTTTCCATATCTTTTAATAACATTTAGATCCGTATTTTTTTTTCAACCATCACTCAAACATTGATTCGTGTAAAAAATTAGATCTTGGAGGATACAAAGATATGTGGATTGTACATACTGGAGAAATTGAAACATTTTTTCAACAAACATATGTCAACTACTGCAGAATCAGTTATTAGATAATGCATTCCATCTTAACGCACCACCACCGAAATAGAGGGTATTGACAAATGATCAATAATTCCAAATCAATTAATAAATAATTTTATACTAGGAAATGGATGGAAATAAATAATTATTCACCTGTGCTTCCAGGTTTAACATCTGTACTCCTAGTTAACTCCAGCATTGCACTCAGAACAATGCCACAATCAGCATTGAGGCGAGCGTTCACATTTGCAACACAAGCCTAAGTACAGATATTAAGAACAAGATTTCAGCCCAGATAAAAACGAAGTAGCAGTTCTAATTTGCATTAAAATCCTTTGAGCTGTGTGTGTATTTTTTTTTTAAAAAAAAGAGAGAATACCCATACAAGACACCTGGTGAGGTCGAAATCATTCCCAGCATGATTTCGATGCAAAGATGAGGAAGAAGATTTTATTTAAACATGTGAACATTAAAATTTAATATAGGAAAGAGAAATTGAAGTACCTTGTTCCTCAAGCGCCGTATAAATTCTTGAATATTAACACGCCAAAGAACTTCTTTCTTTTCTTGTGTATCAAGTGAGCCACTATCTGGCTCAAGAACATCTTTCTTGCGCTGTAGTTGAACATTTTAGAAAAAGATTTAAAAAATTAAGAGGAAACTCCGGAAAGTAAAAAGTTATGAAGATTTTTCTGGTAGAGGCCTGAATAAACATGTAACTAACCTTCTCTCCTACTTTTACTCCAGAAGAGCTTTCCTCGCTGTTTCTGGCAGAAGCATCAGTCCAGTCATCTAATTCTACAAGAAATCTCCGCGAGTCTAATGGAGCTGCTGCTGCCAAAGCGCGCTGCTCAATGGTTTCCTCTATTATAACAACCTGCATTCGCATGCAAAGTATAGTGAGAAGAATTCTATAGTTAGCAAACTTGTTCTACAAGGTTACAAAAGTTTGAAAGCCAAAAAACACTGGAAAACAAGAAGGAAAATAGCTACATATTCAAGTTTCTCCATTCAAGGCCGCATGTTGACTGTTTGAGTTGATTAGCGGCTTCTAAGGTTAGCAACCACTAACAACCTTTTGCCAAACCGGCATTTCTAGGCTTGTTTGACCAAGCCAAAAGACAACTGAAAAACCATTGACTAAACACCCCCTACTGTGCAAGAAGCTGCAAACTTCTAAAATTTGTTCCTGATCTACTGAAATAAACCTTCTACACACGAGATAATTATTTGCACAATCTGGTTGATCAGTACGAAAGGAACACAAGAACAATAGCTATCAGGACCAAACAATAACTTAAAATTCACATAGGTGCCTCTCAGATTGCAGCTTTGGTGCTTTAGATTTAGTTCACGCACATGAAATCAAAATGCTAGAGTGAGAGTTAAAATATATCACCTTTGACCTGGAACTTCGCTTCTTAGCAGCAGCTTCTTCTTCTTCAGAAGGTGGAGCAAGAAATGGTTCAGGGGAGGGACACCGCTCCACCAATCTTCCATGCACAAGTTTACTGAAGCTTTCTTGTAAGTTTTCCAAATTAAAATTTTCTGCAAAATAAACAAAGCTTCTATATGAAGTTTCAACATAACAGATAAAATTGCCAAAAATTAGGTCGTGCCTTCATCTTGTTAACTGTGAAAAGAAGGTTACATATAGTAACACACACACGTCCTCTTCTTTGCCTCATGAATCATTGCAATTGTAAAATAAAACTTACAGGAACAAGGACCAAACAGGTTACAACGTTAATATCAGAATGATGTATCACTATTAATGTCAGAGGCATAGCAGTCATATAGCAAAAATGGTGCAGCCTAGTGCAATTTGCAGTTCACAAAAGCCTATCATTTCAGGTATTAACAACCAGTACAAAACAACGCAGCAAACACAGGCTGCAATCAGGCAATTGCATCACTTCAGTATGAAATTAATATGCCAAAAAATAAAAAAGTGCTCAAACCACTTAATTCTAAGTACAACTAAAGCAAAGCATAAAGCATAGGAAATAAACCAAGCAGTACTGATCCACGGACCACTACCTTCTTTATCAACAGTCTGCTTATGCCTATCAACAATTTGACTCAAAGAGAGCCTCCCGTGCTGAAGTAAGGCTTCAAAAATCTTTTCACACTGCCAAACCAAAAGCAGCCGAAGGATTAAGCTCTATAACTCAATAATAAACACATACAAAAAACTAAACAGTCAAATCAGTAACGGACTAACTTCTGCACCGAGCTCCTCCGACACAATCGCGATGAACTTAGGGTAGCACATACGATGTATAATGTTGTCAAATAAAGCCATATACTGAGTGAGAACCTTCGGCGGCAGTCCAAAACCACCTGAAAACATGACATCCATTAACAATCAAGAAAAATAACACCTAATTGAGTAAAATGAGCGATTGAACGCACCATCTTGTTGAACGGAGAAGGCTTGAACGCAGTTGTGATGGATTAAGGCAACCAAACAGCGGCGGCTAACGTCGGCTCTGGTGAGTTCAGTGAACTGTGTGATTTGGGAGAGAGTTAGGGTTCCTCTCTGGAGCAGACACTCAATAACTTTAGCATTGTGCAGGCCGAAGTAGGAGGATACGAGGTAAGCCGCGAGTTTGATGCCGTTTTGAGACACCATTGCCGCGGCTTCGGTACGACGAATTGTTCCCCGCTCTAATGTTTGCAGGGAGAGGCGGTAACCCAAAAAATTGTGCAGACGGGATTTGGTGTATACCTACACTACTATATTTAATTTTAAATACTTGAAAGCTGACACTAACGGGGTCCATAGCTCAGTGGTAGAGCATTTGACTGCAGATCAAGAGGTCACCGGTTCGAACCCGGTTGGGCCCTTTTTTCTCCATCTCTTATTTTTTTTCCGCTGGATCCATTATTCCTTTTTTATTTTTTTGTTTTTAAACTCGATTGGTGAAGAGCTGTTTTTGGCCTTCACTTTTGGATAATTTTGGCCTATGAATTATTATTGTTGAAATTTATTTTGAGCGGCTTTGAATTTAATTCAGTTCAATGCGATTTTTATTTGTTTTAGTTTAGTAAGATTATATTTAATTTAATTTAATCTATTATGTTTGTTTAATATTTTATCACACCCTTAAACACTATCTCTCCCCGTAGCCGCCGCTCATCCATACCCTCCTCTTCCTCTTTGATTTTCTTCCCCATCTTCTCATCATGGAGAGATGAGGAAGTAATAGTTCTTCTCTTTATTGATTTATGGTGAAATAAGTGTGATTAATCCACAAAATAATAGTTTTTCGATTAAATCTTGATTTATATCGAAGTTTTGTTCTCGATCTGGGTCGTGTTTTTTATTTGTGTTATTGTTCTCGATTCGATTGTACGGATCGTATTTCCGCTCGTGATCTATGGATTTCAAGGTGCAAGATGCTTGCAATTTGAAGAACGTAGATCATGTTTTGGATCAAGTGGTGTTGCGGTCAGGGCCGGTCCTGTATAGAAGCGGTGTTACGCACCCGCTTCAGGCCCCCAAATATTTTTGGAAAAAAGGGCCCCATTTTTAGAAAAAATAACTAGTATTTTTATTAATTTGAATATATTTAAATAAATAAAATATGTTAATTTTTTCAAAATACAATTCTTATAGTACATTATTAGAACTAAATATAATAAGAAAATTTGATATTTATAGGCATTTTTATGTATAATTTATAATATTTTTGTTATAACCCTAAAAATATTAAAATTTATTTTTAAAACCCTACGAAAAATTATTTTTGTTTGAGGCCCCCAAAATCCCAGGACCGGGTCTGGTTGCGGTTGTATCAGATCTTTGATTGACACAGTAATTGATGCGGTAGACGCTCTTCTATGCCAAACAGATGTGATTTTCGCGGTTGCAAGCTAATATCACTGAGGGCAGTATTACATTTTTTATTGGATCTCTTAAAAGGTAATAGTACAGACACAATTAGTCTGGTTGCCATATAGTTCGGTTGTTCTGTAATAGACTAGTCGAATTGGATGTTAATTCCATTCATTATAATCGTTTCTGGGCGTTTTCCAGAATCTTGAATTAATTTCTTCAAAAAATAATAATTTAATTTAATCTAATTCGATTTAATTTTATTCACAAATTAAACTAAACTTCATTTCAACAACATTGATTCATTCCACATGTCAATTTTAATCGTAGCTTGTATTTTAAATCATTTTTTTATAATTAAATCCAATTCATAGATTTTATATTATACAATTCATTCCACATTTTAATTCTTAAAAGGTTAGATCACTCAAGAAATGAAAGTGTATTTTAACCATAGATTATTTTACCCTTCATATAATACTAAGACATGAATGTGTATTACAACATGCAAGTGCGATACCAATTATCAACATCGATCAATCCTCAGAGCAAGTCCAACAGATTTCCTACGAGATTCTCCAAGATATAGTACTACATCCTCATATTCCCTATCTTTTTTTGCTTCAACTCCAACAGCTTCCTTAGTGTGGGATTAGAATTTAATGCATGTGCATTAAATTTCAATATTTTATCTCTTTATTTCTGTTTTTCACTATTTAAATATATTTTGAAATCTTAATATTTTAAATTACGTATAATGAAAAAATGTGAAAACTATATATTATTAAAATACACATTACAACGAACATAACAAGATATCACATGATAATATTCAAATTTATATATGCATGCGAACATAGTTATGTATGATCTTGTTGCGTTCGTTATAATATGAAAATTAAGAATATATTATTTTTATAATTTTTTGTTGTATATAACTAAAAATATTTACATTTGAAATGTACATTTAATTTGTTAAAAAATAAAGACAAACACATGAATAGGAAAATAATCAGTCATAAATGCAAAAACATTAAATTTTGTTTCCCCAAATATTTTTTCCCTCTCTACAGATTTGGGGAATCAACATGGAGATTTCTTCAAAATCACCAAGTTGGGGAATGAGTTGGGGAATCTGTTGGAGCAAAAAAAAGTCTGGTCGTTTGGTATGCGTACGAAACGCGGTAATAACCAAATACGAGGATTTTAACATTGTACTACTTGTTTGGTTTACGTAAATTAACCAAAACGTCGCAAATATAAATTCCGCGGATTGAGGCGCGGATTGAGGCGTTTATTTTGTATGATTTTACCAATTTATCCCATTATTGGCGCGGAAATTTTCCACTTCTACGCGGCAAATTTTTATTTCCCTCTCATTTTACTTCATATTTTAGTTATTTTTACTTTTATTGATTGCATATATGAAAACAGGATAAGTCTTGGAATAGACCGTCTATATTCTGATCAAAATATAGACGGGACTGATATGTTAACTATACAGACACGGAGGGACCAATTTGCAATTTCTGAAAAATTAGGATTTTCACGCGCTACAGTAACCCGCGCGTGAACAGTGCCAGTGAATAGTGCCAGACCTTCATGTTTGAACATCCAGGTTCCATGTTATAAAACTTTCGTGCTTCGTGTTAAAATCTTAATGTTTCGTGTTAAAACCTTCATGTTACATGTTAAAACCTTCATGTTTTAACCTCCAGGTTCCATGTTATAAAACCTTCATGTTTTAACCTCCAGGTTCCATGTTATAAAACCTTCATGTTTCGTGTTAAAATCTTAATGTTTCGTGTTAAAACTTTCATGTTACATGTTAAAACCTTCATGTTTTAACCTCCAGGTTCCATGTTATAAAACATTCATGTTTCGTTTTAAAACCTTCATGTTACATGTTAAAAACTTCATGTTTTAACCTCCAGGTTCCATGTTATAAAACCTTCATGTTTCGTGTTAAAATCTTAATGTTTCGTGTTAAAACCTTCATGTTACATGTTAAAAACTTCATGTTTGAACCTCCAGGTTCCATGTTATAAAACATTCATGTTTCGTGTTAAAATCTTAATGTTTCGTTTTAAAACCTTCATGTTACATGTTAAAAACTTCATGTTTGAACCTCCAGGTTCCATGTTATAAAACATTCATGTTTCGTGTTAAAATCTTAATGTTTCGTGTTAAAACCTTCATGTTTTAACCTTCAGGTTCCATGTTATAAAATTGCATAAAGGTCCCTCCATGTTTTTGTAAAATTGCATAAAGGTCCCTCAGTGTTTTTGTCTAAAATTTTCTAATATTGCATAAAGGTCCCTCCGTGTTTTTGTCTTATATACTATTTACAACTTAATCATTGGTCTATATTCTGTCAGAATATAGACGGTCTACTCAGAGACCGACTCATGAAAAAATTGATTTGGTTATTACCATGAACATTAAGAAAACCAACTTCATATGTGAGTAGAATAATATTGGCATGTGCTCTGCTACATAACTTTATTAGAACATATATGGATGTTGATCCTATTACTGTTTCAAATAAGATGACTCTTAATCCAGTTGATTTCTTCTTCAGTCTCCCCGAAAACTATAAATAACTATGTTCAGGGTATGTTACCTATAAATATATGAATTTTTATATGTTTATTTTTGTTTTTAGATTTCTAGAATATTTGGCGATGTATGCTCAAGATTTCGAGTGGAATATGTTATTTTCAATTTATTTTCGATTTATTTTAAGACAATAATAAATTAATTTTAAAGAATATAGTGAGATATTGTGTGAAAATTAATAAGTGATATTTTGGTTGAGTTAATTTGAATTTGTTTTTGAAAAAATCAAATACAAAATGATTAGATTTTAAAGAATCACGTGAAGTTAACCAAACAACAGACAGTAAATAAAATACTAGTAATAACAAAATCCGCACGTGCAACCAAACAAGTTTTTCAAATTCTGAGGATTTTTGTAAAGGAATTAAATTCTGAGTAATTACAAAATCTATGAGAACTTAATTCCTACATGAACCAAACGACCTCTCATATTCCCCAAATTTAATGAAATCCTCCAAGTTGGGGAAGTTGTTGGACTTGCTCTCATGGTGGCAATTAATCCCATTTCTCATTGGGAACCAATGGGAACCAAATACCCAATGCTTAATGGTTGGGAAATTCCCATTACTATTTTAATTTGAGATTAAATGGGATTGGGTAGTAATGGGAATGGGAGGTGGGATTCCAATTTATCCCATGATCCTAAATCAGTCCCGCGCAATATGGTTTGGTACAAACCATGTTTAATTGTTTATTGTAAAGTGGTCTTACTGTGCAGTAAACACAGATTAACCTTTAATTAATTACTATTTAACTTTGGCGGTAACTTTATCTATACAAAATTTTATTCTCATATTATATATACGTTGTGCTTGGCAAATGTAACTGAACATATTTAATTGTAATTATATGGGTTGTCAATATTAAACGTAAATATCTTTTATTTTATTATATTTCCATATCTAAAGATAATCAAATTAAAGAATAATCAAATTAAATGCAAATATTAATTCTATTTTATCATATTTTCATTTGTTAATTTTAAATTTTTTATCATATTTTGTTCCCGATCTGGTTGGACAGGTCGTGGTTTATGTTTTTTGTTTATAGTTCTTGATCTGGTTGGACAGGTAGTGGATCGTGTTCTGTTCGTGATCTATGAATTTCAAGGTGTTTACATTTTGAAAAATATAGATCGTGGTTTGGATGTTGTGGTTGTAGCAGATGCCCGATTGACGCAGTGATTGATGCGGAAGACGCTCCTCTCTGCCAAGCGGTTGTGGTGTTCGTGGTTGCATAATAATATCCCCGAGAGCGGTATTACAATTTCTTTTATTGGATATCTCAATTTGTAATAGTACAGACGGTATGAGTCTGAGTTTGGTTAGCATATGAATTAGTTAGCCTTGTAATATCTTAGTTGATTAGATGTTGATTCCACTTGTAATCGTTATTGGGCGTTTTCCAGTATCATGAATGAATTTTTTTCAAAAAAAAATCAAATCAAATTTATATGCAACATATATTATGCTTTCAAGCCTAATTTGATTAATTGCCTTAGTTATCAATTAATTACTTTTACTGAGTGCTAATTTAATTTTAATGGACAACTTAAAAATGGTTTAATATTGGAGCGACTCTAATATATATATATGCATGATTAAATGAAGTGTCCCATGATTTACGGAATAATGGTTAAATGGTCATTAGGTATTTAGTTTGGTTCACGTAGGAAAACGAAAAGGAAAAGTGGGTGATTCCCTTTTGTTTGGTTCAACTCATGTAACGGAATCAAGTTTCCTTTCATTGTTTTTCTTCTTGTTTGGTTCAAAATTCAGGGAATGAATGATGGCGGTGGTGAATGGACTAATAGTGGTGGTAGAAGTAGCAGTGGTGGTGGCAGCAGAAGTGGCGGTAATTTGAGTGGTGGTGTGGAGACAGTGACCGGGCGGGTGGTGGCGGTGATCGGGATGGTGGCGGTGGTGGTGACTAGAGTTATGGTGACCGGAGTGCGGGTGGTGGTGACGGGGTGGCGGTGATGGTGATCGGAGTGGTGGCGGTGATGGTGATCGGAGTGGTGGCGGTGGCGGTGGTGGGGTGGTGGCGACGGTGATTGGAGTGGTGGTGGCGGCGTGGTGGTGGTGGAGATCGGGATGGTGACGGTGATCAGAGAGGTGGTGGCGGAGATCGGGATAGTGACGGTGATCAGAGTAGTGGTGGTGGCGGTGACTAGAGTGGTGGTGGCCGGAGTGCCGGTGGTGGTGACGTGGTGGTGGTGGCTAGAGTGGTGGTGACCGGAGTGTTGGTGGTGGTGACGTGGTGGTGGTGATGGTGATCAGAGTGGTGGTGGCAGCGTGGTGGCGGTGATCAGGATGGTGACGGTGATCGGAGTGGCGGTGGTGGCGGTGATAGGGATGGTGACGGTGACCAGAGTGGCAGTGACTAGAGTGGTGGTGGCCGGAGTGCCTGTGGCGGTGATGGTGATCGGAGTGGTGGTGGCGGCGTGGTGGCGATGGGGTGGCAGTGACGGCGATCGAAGTGGCGACGGTGACCAGAGTGGTGGTGGTGATAGTTGATTTTGGCTAAGAGGGAAATAAGGAAATCTCAATCCCAAGGGGGGGTGGGAATGAGGATTAAGGATTTTGGGGAAACAAAACATGAAAAATGGGGAAAGGTATAGCAAAAAATTTGTAATTAAACATCAACAAAGGCAATCAGCACCATTGATTCATTGAATACTTTTTCCTTTCCTGAAACCTCTCAATCAAACGCCTTCAAAATAAAAATAATGCGGTCAATATTCACTTATCTAGTTTAATTGGGAAATTATTGGATATTTATTGGGTTCCATTGGGATAACGGGATTTTCCATTAATATTTAACCCCATTCCCATATAATCCCAAAAGTAAATGGGAACTAAGATCCTAATCCCATTTACTACCCGTCCAATAATTACCCGTCTCAATTATTCCCAATTACCGCCCAATTGCCTGTTAAGAACCGATTTCCGGCCCAAGGACTGCTTGCGAAGTAACTGCTCCGGTGAGCGGTTGAATTAGAAAAGTACAAAGTGTATCAATACAGTTTTACCGATACCTAATGCTAGCTCAGCTACTTTCCTATATACTTTCCCAATTTCCCCCGTTAACCACCTAACGGCTCAACTGCCAATCTGTTAGCCTTGCCAGCTCATTCCCGGACTTGGCTATTTACTATTCTGCCCTTGCTTATTCCTCATATTCACAACAATCCCTCCCTCTTGAAACCAGCTTGTCCTCAAGCCTTGAACTGAGGAAACTGATGGCTGATGAAGTCTGCATCTTCCCAAGAGGATTCTTCTGCATTCAAACCAGTCCACTCAATCAACCATTGCACCACATTGTCTTGTCCTCTACTGACCAACCTCCTCTGTAGCACTCTTCTTGGAGATAAGGACTCCAAGTCAGAATAGTTAATGTTTGGATGATCCTTAGTAGCAGCCTTGATATCTCCATGGAATTTCTTCAGTAGTGAAACATGAAATACAGGATGCACCTTGCAATCAATAGGCAGCAACAATTTATAAGCCACAGTACCTATCTTCTTGAGGATTTTGAAAGGACCATGGTACTTGGCACTTAGTTTAGGATGAGCTGTACTCCCCAGTGACTCTTGCCTGTATTTATTCACCCTTAACCAAACCCAATCTCCAATCACAAAGTTCCTGTCAGTCCTCTTAGCATCAGCATAACTCTTCATCCTGTCTTGTGCCATCTTTAGATGAGATTGTAATTTCTGTTGAATGTCATTCCTTTGCTGCAACAAATCCTGTGCTGCTGGAAATACAGTATCTGTCAAGATGCCCAGGGGTACAGAGAGAGGCTTCACTCCATACAATGCTTCATAGGGAGTCATTCCCAAGGCAGTGTGGTGATTGGTATTATACCATCATTCTGCAGTTCCCAGCCATTCTTTCCATCTGTTAGGACAGTCCCCACAAAAGCATCTCAGATAGCTACCCAACACCTGGTTAACTCTTTCTGTTTGGCCATCTGATTGGGGATGATAAGCGGTGCTAAAATTCAACTTCACTTTCAGTTTTCCAAACACTTCATTCCAGAAGTGACTTGTGAAAATCTTGTCCCTGTCAGAAACTATGGACTCAGGCAACCCATGCAATCTATGAATCTCATCCAAGAAAATTTGAGCAACTTGCTTGGCTGTGTAAGGATGAGCCAAAGCCAAGAAGTGACTGTATTTGGTGTATCTATCCACCACTACCAACACAGTGTTGTAGCCATTAGACATTGGCAATTGTTCTACAAAATCCATACTTATATGTTTCCAAGCAGCCTCTGGGATTGGTAAAGGTTGTAATAACCCTGGGGGATGACAATGTTCAACCTTATTTTTCTGACATACCAAACAATTTCTGATAAACTGGATCACCTCATTCCTCACTCCTGGCCAAGTGAAAATGCTCAGTACCCTTTTAACAGTGGCACTCTGGCCAGAATGGCCTCCAATAGGTGAAGAGTGCATAGTAGAGAGAATATCCTCCCTGATTTTATTGCTTTCCCCTACATAGATTTTATTCTCCATTTTCAAAATACCATTAGTGAAGGACAAGTTGGGGTCACTGTTGCCACTAAGAACAGCCTGTGCAATCAACTTCTGAGCTGCATCATCCCCATTATAACTTGCTTCTAACTGCAATAACCAAGCTGGCACCAGACTGGATACTGTGTTCCCCACTCTACACTCTAACTCCACCTCCACCCTTTTATCATTCATGCACTCTTCCTTTGCTTCAAAAGACTCAGCAACATCATTATCAACAGACTCCTCAACATCATTATCAGTGTCATAGATAACTTCATCTTCCTTACCATCCAGAACTGTATCACACAAAGGAACTTCAGAAACTCCCCCTACCCCTGAAACACAGGCCACTGGTCCTGTAGTTGGTGATTTCTGTACCTCAAGTGCATGTGGATATCTGGAAAGAGCATCTGCCACCAAATTGGTTCTTCCCACCTTATATTGTTTTTCAAAATCCAACCCTAATAATTTGGTTATCCACTTATGTTGAATGGCAGTGTGAAGTTTCTGCTCAAGTAAAAACTTCAAGCTTTGATGGTCAGTTCTAATGATAAATCTGTTTCCCACCAAGTAATGCCTCCACTTATCAATGGCCATTACCAAAGCTAACAGTTCCTTCTCATATGTAGACAAACCTCTGTTTCTAACACAGAAAGCCTTGCTGAGAAATGCCAAGGGCCTACTCTCTTGCATCAAAACTGCTCCCATACCCAAATCACATGCATCAGTTTCTATAATGAAAGGAAGAGAAAAATCAGGCATCCTTAGCACTGGAGCCTTAGTCATAGTTTCCTTGAGTAATTTAAAAGCACCCAAAGCTTTCTCATCCCACTTAAAAGCTTCCTTCTTGAGTAAGTCATGCAAGGGTCTGCAAATAATCCCATAATTTTTCACAAATCTTCTGTAATACCCAGTTAATCCCAAGAACCCTCTTAACTCTTTCACATTCACTGGAACAGGCCATTGCAATATACACCGAACTTTAGAAGAATCCATTTCCACTCCTTGTTCAGATACTATATGACCCAAATATTCAACCTTAGATTCAGCAAAAGCACATTTAGACAATTTAGCCAGTAACTTGTGATTTCTCATTATATCTAGAACTTGAGTCAAATGTCTTACATGCTCTTCCTCACTTCTACTGTAAACTAAAATGTCATCAAAGAACACTAATACACATTTCCTTAAATGCTCCTTAAAGGTGCTGTTCATAAGGGCTTGAAATGTAGCAGGTGCATTTGTAAGTCCAAATGGCATAACCAAGAATTCATAGTGCCCTTGATGTGTCTGAAAAGCAGTCTTTGAAATGTCCTCTGCCCTCATCCTTATTTGGTGATATCCAGACCTCAAATCCAGTTTGGTGAAGTATTTGGCTCCCAGCAACTCATCCAACAATTCCTCAATGACTGGAATTGGAAACTTGTCCTTGATAGTGAGCTCATTCAGTTTCCTGTAATCCACACACATGCGCCATGTATTATCTTTCTTTTTAACCAGTAATACTGGAGAAGAAAAAGGGCTGGTGCTCACCTGAATTACCCTGTTATTCAATAGATCTTGCACCTGTTTCTCAATTTCTGATTTATGGAAATGAGGATATCTGTAAGGCCTGACTTTGAAAGGGATAGCTCCAGACTTCAAGTTGATTTGGTGATCAATGGTCCTCTGAGGTGGTAGTTCATGTGGCTCCTGAAAGACATCTTCATACTCACCTAATACTTCCTGAATCCCATAAGGAGCCTTCTGATACACCACTGACTGCTTAAATCCCCCAGACTGTCCTTCTCTGATATTAGCTACCTTACAACTTCTTTCTTCCTTGGCCTCACCCAAATATTCATGCAACAAGCTATTATGATCTCTCATCCTTTTAGAAAAAGTCATCTCTCTGGCCTATTTCTGTCTTAGCACCCCATTATAAATTCTGTCCACATTGCCTTGTAGACTCCAGTAAGTACCCAGGCTTGTAATCTTGACCACATTGGTGATGAAGTTGAAGGATATGGGACTGAGCCATTTCATCCAATCAGTTCCTAATATCATGTCCAGCTGCCCAAGATTCATTACCCTCAGATTGAACACAAACTGGTGATCTTGAACCACCCATTTGACTTGAGGACAAGTAGTCATGCCACCAACCACACTGCCATCAGCAATAGATACATGAAAAGGCCTAGTAAAAGCTTCATACAGTCCAGTCTCCTTAGCCACTCTGGGATGTAAGAAACTGACAGAGCTACCAGTATCCAATAGCATTCTGATAGGATGTCCTTTTATATACCCCAACAAGTGAATAGTTTCTGCATCAGTGCTTCCCTTACCAATAGAATTCAGTACCATGTGCTCCGGTTCTTCCAACTCATCCCCTAAAGCTTGGAAAGAATCCTCCAGTTGCTGTAGACTATCACATTCACTGTCAATCACAATAATGTCCTCCACTTCACCTTCCTCTATGTTAGAAATATAATGCACCTGTCTATATTTGCAGATATGTCCGGGGTTGTACTTTTCTGCACATTTGTAACATAGATTATTGGCTCTTCTGTACTGCTGTTCCTGAGGAGTAATCCTCTTAAATCCTTCCTGTCTCCCAGCTTTCTGATCTCCTTTGTCTTTGACCACTGCTGCAGGAACCAAGGCCTTCCCTCCATCATTATTATGGTTCCCTCCATAACCTTTGACAAACTGGACTCCACCCAAACCTTTACCCTTCCTGTAAACTGAATCCAAGTGCATCTCCTGTAACACAGCTAACTCCATAGCTTCATGTAAAGTTTGAGGTTTAAAAGACTTTACTAGAGGTTTCAAGTCATGCTTTAATCCACTCATAAAGCTAGATACAAAATAAGCTTCTGTCTGATGAGGATGCAATGCCATTACTAAAGTTTTCAGACTCTCAAACTGTTCCATATATTCATCTAAGTTTCCTTTCTGATAGAATTTATTAAATTCCTCTATCAAATCCACCCCACTTTTAACCCCAAAACGCTGCAGCACAGCTTGTTTGAATTCAAACCAACTGCTCAGTGGCTTAAAATGACTCACAGACAGATACCACACCTCAGCCTTTCCTTCCAGATACAATTCAATCATTCCTAATTTTTCAGACTCAGCAATACCCCAAAATTTGAAAAACCTCTCACATTTTCTCAACCATTCAGCAGGACTTTCACCATTAAACTTTGATAGTTCTACTTTAGGGTGAGTTATCGGATTATTAGCTTTAGGCAACATCTTCCTAGTGCCTATATACAATTCCTCAGCTAAGTGTTCTTTGTTTTCAAGGTCATCATGCATAACAGGTTTGAATCTACGCAAATCAGGATGAACGAAGCCGAATCGATCATCAAAAAGACCAGAATTCACCTCAATTGGAGATTTCTCACGTCGCGGCACGTTCTTCTCCCGGAACCGACTGCTCTCGCTTTTCTCCGGAATCCTCTCCGATGAACTATCCTCAGATTTTCCCTGATACAACTGCGTCATCATTTCACGCATGCGTTGCTCCGCCGCGAACTGCTGCCGCGATTGCGCTTCCATATGTCTCGATAATGCGTCCTGTGTGCGCTGTTCCCCGGCGACGTACTCCGATCGAAACTCCGAGAACTTGTCCGACAGCCTATCAAGTCTTCCGGTTACTTCTTCTTTCGCCTCCGCGCCTTTCGCGAGCTCCTGTCGAACCTCCGATTGAAAGGATGCGAGCGTCGTATCCAGCGCTGCGAGCCTCCCGTCGACCTGCTTGTTGCGCGTCTCCGCCATATCACCGTCCAAGCACCGCCGTGCTTTGATACCAGATGTTAAGAACCGATTTCCGGCCCAAGGACTGCTTGCGAAGTAACTGCTCCGGTGAGCGGTTGAATTAGAAAAGTACAAAGTGTATCAATACAGTTTTACCGATACCTAATGCTAGCTCAGCTACTTTCCTATATACTTTCCCAATTTCCCCCGTTAACCACCTAACGGCTCAACTGCCAATCTGTTAGCCTTGCCAGCTCATTCCCGGACTTGGCTATTTACTATTCTGCCCTTGCTTATTCCTCATATTCACAACATTGCCACCCCTAATCAATCCCATGAAACACGCTGTTTTTTTACACATAAAATGTGCACTCTTGCTTTGTGTGTGAATGTGTGAATGTGTGTACCAAGAATAGATCGATCAACATCAAAAATGAAACACAAACTGATCTGTACAGTTCGTGTAAAGAATATTACATACACGTTCACAAGAGCTAGGGAAAATATATAAATGTGGATAAGCCTTGGTGTGATCTAACACTTTACTTTCGTTTTCTGTTCAGAAACAACACTTACTTTTTAATACGAAGATTCTCTTGTTGGCAATATTATAGATGTAGATTGCAACTTTGTCTGGACTGTGCCTTTTAAGTTTTAACACACAGATTTTTTGAACGGTGTGTGACATATGGTGTGACCTGTAATGGTCAGTTTGTACTTATTTGCCTTAGCAATATAATAAGGTTTAGTCCCTGTTTGCCTACAAAATATATGAAATTTCTACCAAGCTACCATGTATTTTACTGTGTTTTAGTTCACTACATATTTTGATGTTGCAATATGAAATAGTAAAAGCAGAAAACATAAACTACACAACAATTGATGACACAATTCAATGCCAAGCAGTCAAGCACCTACATTTGCGGGGCTAAATATAGTAGTAATGTAATTATCCATTAGTATGTCAAAGATACAGTTTACACGTGAACTTATCTTTACTACTTTATGTGTGGATTTGCAACTCTCTTACTGCCAATCTACCTTAACTGTATTAAAATGCTACAATGTCACATAGTTTTTAGCAAGCTAGCAGTGTCGCCATCTGGCATAGAACGATGTTGCAACATGGCTCAGATTGTTGTTGCAACATCATACTCATGAGACTTTACAATATTAATATATTTAACTTTTTTTTTAAAGAAATATTAATATATTTAACTGAAGTGAGTTGAACTGATACATTGAAAAACTTAGGTCAACAAAGCGTAAGTCTAACTTGTTTCTTAAAAAAGTATGCAATTAAAAAAGTATGCAATTTAATTTGGAGGGAATTGTGTGACCATGAATGCCAAAAAATAGAACATGCATGTGAAAACATTTAATTCCACAAACAAGCCGAAATAAGAGTATAAAGACAGTGTAAGAGGCTGAGAGATGGCCAGCAATGAAGGGAAACAAATGTTTGCTTTTGATTAAAAACTCATTGATTGATTGATATTGATTGAATTTAGTTGTATGACAGTACTGTTTGATAGTACTACAAATTGAGAAGCTGATACATGTAGAAAATACGAGGCAACCGACCACATATTACACGGGCACGCACGTTACTTATAAGTACTTAGGAAATATTTGGGTGTTGTTATTTCACGCCTATATTTTACTAAAACACGCCTTGTATTTTAACTATTATTAGATTAAATTTTAAAATAATATGATATTGAAAAATCAAGAAATGAATTTAGATTGTGTTTAATTTTCTGCAACTGGATTATACATTTAGTTTGAAAAACTTAACAAGCACTATTTTAGGGTGTGTATAAGCAATATACAGGGTTGTGACATAGCAATTCTGAAATATTTGGAAGGGATTTAATTTTATTAATACTTTGAAGTATACAGTGGTTTCTCTTTGCAATTAATAGAATTTTTTTTTTTTGTTTAGTTTTCATAATACTTGTCAAACATAGTAAATCACTCGGCACAAAGAGAAATGGTCAGCATATAAACTTTTCTTATAATATTATCCTCACATTTCCAGATGTTTTGTGCTAGTTCCGCTTCTCATGGCTGGTCACCATCCGTATGGGAATGAGAGTGTTTATAAAATGAGAATATCCGTGGATGTGAATTGAATCATATGAATATGGTAGTACACACTAATAAAACGACATGCCCTCCACAGAAAACGACCTCTACATTTCTGTACTTCCTCTAAACTGTATATGCAGGTATCTTCTTACACTTCCACTACGTGTATTAATGTTAGTACATGAAATGTGTGTCTGTTGTCGTCGCACACCGAATCACACACTCGTACATTTCCACGTTACATGGCATGCCATGCCAACAATATATTTTGGTGCCATTCGATTTTTAAATCCAAATTAGTCAAGTGAAGTTCACATTGTCGAATCCAATAGCTGTCAACCTCACCACGACCTCCGTCTATATTTGCTTCAGTTATCTTTAATCTATAATAATAGAAATTTTATTTTTTTTTAAATAATTTTTACTGCATGTTTGATGAAATAAATTCTCATTGTGCTCTTATTCTCTGACTTGCAGCATGCAATATATGTGTAGATTGTCAAAAAGGTAAAATCATAACAACGTAATTAGGCGAAAGGTAAACTGACTGATTCAACAAGACCAGTTAAAATATACTATAATTCAGATTCTGTTAGCTCCATTACCGACCGTTATACAAAGAAAATTGACCCAACTGACTTCCATAAATATAATTTTCTTTAATTAAAAGAGAAGATATTGATACTAGAAACAAATTTTAATTTTTACTTTAATTTTTGATATATTACATAGTATTATTTAAATATGATAGTGTATAATAATTTTCGAGAAAGACTTGGGTGAGAGCTTATGGTAGGTAGAATGATAATTCATGTGTTAATTTGTTAGGTTTGTTTGAATGTTTGTATGTTTTCTTTTCTTTTTAACGTAGTTCGTTTATGGCAAACAAATATTACAAACACACAGACAAATGCATTAAATACATAGCCACATTTTATGACAAATAAAACTTACAAACACACACAAATGTTATAAACACATGAACTATATATCATTCGTCCTATCATAAACTTTTAATAGGACTGTCTCACCCAAGATTTTGTATTAATGTTCTTATTATTATCAATATTAATATTTTGTATATTAATAAGTATAATTATTGAGTGAGAACCATTAAGACAAGTTCCAATGGAGAGAAATTGAGCTTTGCCATTAAAAAAGTGGAACGAGATTATATGTGGATTGTGTTTTATTATAATGATCTAGCATCTCTTCATGGATTAAAAGTCAAAGAGGCTTGTCTTAATTTGCTACCGCTACCTTTTTTTCCTTAATTTGCTTAAGAAAAATTTGTTGGTCAACAAACTCGTATCATCATTTACTAACACGTCGCACCCAATTTGCAATATTTACTCACTAATTATTATATTTACTACCATTTTATCTTATATTATCTTGAGAAAATTTAAATTTAAAAATGAGGTGTAATTTAACATAATTTTTTAGTACTAGTTCAGTTAAATTCAATCAGTCAATTCGCGTTATGACTATTCAAATATTTTATTAAGTCTATTCGAAATTTGGTTCATCATTTAGATTCAATTCAATATATAGTCAGCCATATACATAGAAGCAAGTCTAATTTTCCAAGAGATAATATTGGGAGTTGGGACTCAGAACTTGCTTTAAATACTACTCATTCGGATTCATGATAATTGGTCATGCTTTTTTTGCACTCATTATTTTTTAATATCATTCATAATATTGAGAAACGAGCAACAACGATTATAATAAGTGGAATTAATCATCTAATTAAATGTTAATCAAACTAATTATCTTATTATAAAGAAGTGATTCAATAATATCTCCGGAATTATACTGCCACCAGTAAAGTCATACCAGCGAAAGTCATAGACCGCCTAACAAGGGATCCATCCAAGCAGAATCCACCTTGGTAATCAGGGATATTCAACATTTATAACACCACAAATATATGTTGACATGTGTAGTTTTCAGTCGTAAACACTTTGATTCAAACTGATAACATCTTGATCTAAATTCTAGAAGCCTTGAAACACATAACTAAGAAACAAATACCAGTTGAATTAACCGTATCGAAGGAAAAATGGGTGGTGAGAATTTTATAAAAAGGTATTAAAGTAAATTATGTAGGTAAAATTGATTTGAATTTTATCAAAAATGGCAAGAGACTTTAGTAGAAAACTTTCCAAAAATGGAAAGTAAGAAATTTATAAGGGGAACATGCCAAAGTAATTTATATTTATTTTACTCCATTTGGAATAGTAAAAAACCAATTACATAATCGTGTCAAAGAAAAATATATGCGAGTTTTATTGACATTTCGTTAATTTACATTGAGTCAAATTCCGAGACCTCTATTAGATTTGGGGTAAATAAATTGAATTTAGGAAAGGGTCCCATAATACGACCAAACTTGTCGGAAAATGTTCATAAGTTTTGAGATGCATTTTGTAATTCCTGTACTACTCGGTTTCAGCCGCACCAAAGTAAATATTAGTCGTGATCCCGATCCATATCGTGTGTATGAACATTGACAAATCTGTAACGCCCCAATAATAAATTATAAAAATATATACAGAAGATTACAATATAACATGTTCAAATTCTTGGTCAAACCTTTGACATCTGTCGTATTATCCACCACCAAATGCCTATAAATACCATATTCTCTCTGCTCATCAACCTTCATCATCGATCAACTTAAGTCTCTATACCAACAGTATATATACACTCACAGCAGAATTCTTGACTACTAATATTTAACAGCATTTTTCTAATGGAATTCACGCAGCTTTTTCACGGCATTTTCATGGCCGCTGCTATGTTTTTCCTCGTCGTGTTTTGTCGGGTGGCTTATGTTTTCTGGGTTCTGCCCAATCTTGCTTACAGAAAACTCCGCGCGAACGGTTTCGATGGTCCGAAACCTAGTTTTCCTCTCGGGAACATCGCCGAGATGATGAAGACCATGGCAATGGCGGCGTCGCTTCCGGCGTCGTTAACCGTCACCAACAACATCCACCCCATTGCATTTCCCTTTTTCTCCCTGTGGAAGAAACTGCACGGTAATTTCATTAATTTACAGCCAAGAAATCGGTTGAGATTGATTATCTTTGAAAAACTATGATTACTAAATATGGTGTGTTTTGAAATGTTTGCAGGTAAAGTGTTCATCTACTGGCTGGGGACTGAGCCATTTCTGTACATTGCTGATCCTGTGTTTCTGAGCAAGATGACAGCTGGAGTACTAGGAAAAACCTGGGGAAAACCGACAGTTTTCAAGAAGGACAGAAAGCCCATGTTTGGTAAAGGTCTTGTAATGGTGGAAGGTGAAGACTGGGTTCACCACAGAAATGTTATCACTCCCGCTTTTGCCCCTGCCAACTTAAAGGTGATGGAAATTTTCACTTAATTCTCAAATCTTGATATATCTAAGGTAAAAATAGTAAATACAGGTTCTCCACCTAATATGAACTTATTTGAACTAAGCTTTGAGCTTGGCTTAATTAAACTAAAATAAAAATTAATGTATTGAAAAATAGGAATATATAAAATGACTAAATTGAGATGAATATCATTAACTTATATTTTATCCGTTTTGAATGGAGATAAGACATCTTTCTCCTATTCTTCGAAAAATACTGATTTTCTATAATATAGGCTATGTCGAGTTTGATGGTGGAATCGGCCAACAAAATGCTGGATCGATGGGGAGCCCTAGTGAAGTCCGGCAAGCCGGAAGTCGACATGGAGAAAGAGATCATCGCCACCGCCGGAGAAATCATCGCGAAAGCCAGCTTCGGCGTCAGCCACGAGAACGGGTGGAAGGTGATAGAGAAGCTGAGAGAAATGCAGATGACGCTCTTCAAATCCAACCGCTACGTAGGGGTGCCCTTCAGCAGGTACATGTGCCCTAAGCAGAGCCTCGCCGCGAAACGACTCGGCGAGGAGATCGACGCTCTGCTTCTCGATATCATCGACGACCGGATTCGAACCGGACCCGGTTCGGGTCACCGGCGCGATCTGCTCGGGCTGTTGCTGGAGGGGCGTTTGGGGAAGACGGCGTTGACGAGCAGGGAGCTTGTGGATGAGTGCAAAACGTTCTTCTTCGGAGGGCATGAAACGACGGCGTTGTCGCTCACGTGGACAATGCTTCTCCTGGCCATGCATCCGGAATGGCAAGTCATTCTTCGCCAAGAGATTAGAGACGTTATGGGAGACAATATTGATGAAGGCCATATTGATGCCACCAAGCTTGCTGGGCTCAAAAAGGTGTGTTTCCTTCTACTCATCAATTCTCATCATGCATATTCATGATAACCATATAAAGAAGATGATTTTGCTTCCAATATCGACCTTATCTTCTCGTCTGGTTTAAAATAACTAAAATTGACTGAATAAAATCAATAACAGTTCAGTCGGCCAATAATATTTTCTCGTCTGATTTGAAATAATTAAAATCGACTGTATAAAATCAATAATAGTTCAGTCGGCCATCAATACCTTCTCGTCTGGTTTGAAATAACTAAAATTGACTGAACAAAATCAGTAATAGTACAGTCAGTCGGCAATATGATAGATTTAACATAAATTAAAATTTTATCACATTATATTTTAGCTGATAAGTAAAGGACTGTAACTAGTTAAAGCATTTTAAAAAAATTAATAAAATCTAAATGTATTCTAATAAAATCTCTCACATCCCTTACCCTAGCAGAATCATTCGAACTCAAAGTAGTTACGTCATAAATAGATGGGTAAGGTGATATTTTAACCTCAACCACTATTCTTAAATAGTCTTTCAAATAATAATATGAAATGTTGGCCTTTCAAGGGATTAGGTAAAGATTAATGAACACTTAACGAGAATTTATTCCATGTTGGTCCATTTTTATGAAAGACAAGTAGACATTAGTAAAGTGATTTCAAACCAAGCAATGATATTGCTAGACAATGTTAGGACAATTTGGAAGTACAAAACTATTTAAAGACAAAGCATGCACGAATTATTAGAAATAAATCCCAAAAGGAGTAGTAATAAAATTCAAAGATTGGAATTTATTTCTACCTAAATCATTCTAACTACTTTTAGAATAGTATGATACTGTTGACTTATTTTGATGACCGGACTTGTTGATTTGGGACGACCGCGTTTCGTACTGGAGCGCGTGTGATTTCGTCCGCTCTGACAATTATTTGACTGCCGAGATTTTTATGCGAGCGTGCGCCTTGATTTTGACTGCCCTCATTGAAAATCTCTTCTGACTTACGCGCCACTTTTTAAAATTATTGAAACTTCCGTTCAATCCTTTCATTGGTTATTCATTTATTTATTTTCTTTCACTTCGATTTCATTATTTCTTCTTGTGTATATTGAATTGAACCAAAAAAAGTAAAATAAACGTGTAAATGAGAATAAAGCTAAATTATTTTTTATTGAATTAAATGAAACTGGATTCAGATAAACCTAAACAGCATCTTGCATCTTTCCAATGGTTTATGTATATGTGAACAATTTGTAACTTAATTTGTGTTATTTACGCAGATGGGATGGGTGATGAACGAGGTCTTAAGACTATACTCGCCAGCCCCAAATGTTCAGAGGCAAACAAGAGAAGACATCAAAATCGACAACACGGTGATTCCTCGCGGAACAAACGTATGGATCGACGTCGTGTCACTTCACCACGACAAGGAATTCTGGGGAGACGACGTTAACGAGTTCAGACCGGAGCGGTTCGAGAACGACGGCCTGTACGGAGGATGCAAGCACAAGATGGGTTTCTTGCCGTTCGGTTTTGGCGGGAGAATGTGCGTTGGCCGGAACTTAACCGCCATGGAGTACAAGATCGTGCTAACCTTAATTCTGACGAAGTTTTCCGTTTCGCTGTCCCCTGAATACCGACATGCTCCCTGTATCATGCTCTCCCTCAGGCCTAGGGAAGGGCTGCCCCTGATTCTCACTCCTCTTGATTCATCATGTATCTAAATAGATGCAATATATATAGTGCAGATAGTATTATGTAATTTAGCCTCAGTTTTATAGCAATTTTATAATGCTCTAAAATGAGTTTAATTTTCAAAGTGAGCACAATTACATTCAAAATGACCGAACCTCGAAGGCACAATAGTGGTGAGGAAATTCGGAATTGAATAAGCCAATCACTTGAACTAAAGTAAACATAAATGAACTCTGGCTATGTCGAGCGTAATGGTGGAATCTGCGAGTAAAACGGTTCTGATCATGCCTCGAAATCGACTCCCTGCTTCTCGATATTGTCAACTACAGAATTCAAAACGGTTCTGATCATGCCGGTTCAGTTTCCGATAACCAGCGTGATTTGCTTGGGCTGTTGGTGGAGGGGGAGCTGGGGAAGACAATGCTTCTGCTAGCCCTGCTTCCAAAATGGCAGCTCCATCTCCGCCAAGAGATTCAGAATGTTATGTTAGGATTTAATTGAATTCCTTTATTCTGTTTTCTGTAATAAATGGAAAGTTGATATTCCATTCTATTATCGGATTTATAGATTAGGTGATCTAGCTGTTTATGATTTAAATTAGGCAAAGTCATATTTAGTTTCCGAATCTGTAGTTGGAGAGCATTATAAATACCCTCGTCTGTGTTTGTAATCTGGGTGATTTCAAGATGGCCGTTTGGGTCTGAGAAATTCGCCACTGAAAGTCCTACTTACTTTATGATCAAAAACTTATTCGTGTGCTAGTTTTACTTAAACACCAAGATAAAACTAAAAGAGCGGAATTTAAAAAACACACGAATTGATCACCCAGTTCAGTGCAATACACCTACATCTGGGGGGCCGTAGCCCGTGGTAAAGACCCTTCACTAGTTGCAATAAATATTTCCGATCTATTACAAACTACCGGCTACTCTAGCAAGCCTATCACACTACCAATTGGCTACTCTAGCTTTGATAGTTGCTTCTATGATTACCTTCTTTTCCACGAAGGTGCGGCAAGGTCTTGTACCACCCGAGCTTTAACACACGTCCCTAGTGGTTTGGTTATGGTAGAAACCGTGGACTGCGTTGCCTTTGTGCTCAAAAGATAAAACTCTGATTTACAGAAGTTCTGCTGTGAAAATCGATAACTTGAGCACGCAACTGATGTCCTTCTTTTATAGCTCATTGCCGTGGAAAAACTTCCTTTTGCACGGCTCTTGAATCCTTCCTTCATTAAACTTCTATTCCAAATCTAAAACCATGAAGAAAAGGAATTTATGTGTGCCTCAACGTCTTGTAAATGGAAAACAGATCGCCACGAATATTTCCATTCTAATACAGCTGCAAATCACGTTGTAGACACCCATCAGGACTGTAGTTTCCATAAAATCCATCGCACAATATTTTCCTTCCATTTTCAAAACCTGCGCTGAAGCCTAGAAAATATTCTATCTTTTTCTGCCAACTGAAGTCATGTTGCAACATGACATTCCACAAAGCAGCCAACAAAAACTGGACCTTACAATCTCCCCCTTTGGCAATTTGTGGACCCGTTACTGCATAAGCTTCTACTGAATTTCAAAACCTCAGAAAGACCATAAGCTTCTACTGCATGAATCCAATTCACAAAAAAACTTGGCAGAAAAACAGAATCATCCATAAACTACAGTCATCAAAATTCTCCCTCTGGGGCCATAAAATGCCAAAGGACCCTAAACAAAAATCCAAAGTATTAAACAGATAGAGGGGAGAAAGAGAAACAACAAAAAAAAATCACTGAGCTTCATCCTCAGAATCAGATAAAACTTTGCCTCTTCTCCAGGCAGGAGAGGCTGGAACCTTGGTCTTCTTGGCTCGAGGCTGCTTCACAGGACCAGAAGAATGAGCTCTCTTAGAAGAACTGGAGGGAGCAGCAACAGACGGTTCAGAAGCAAGTGGAGCAGATGGTTCAACCCCCTCATTCTCCTTGGTAATAACAGCCAGAATCCGAGCCTTAGCATCCTGAGCTTTCTTCAACAGCTCATTGTGAAACATAATTTGATCCATATGCAACTGGATCTCCTTCTCAGCAGCCCTCAGTTCAAACTGATTAGACATAACCACATCTCCAGACATAATTTTCTGATCCCAGGGCAAATCTAACACAGTTCTGTCCAAGGATTTAACAGTGAATCCAAATTTTCCAGCTGGTCTCATGCTATTCAGATCAGCCTCAAATCCTTCAGCCATCAAAAATGCTGTGATCAAACAAGGATGAGGAAGAGCCTCAGTGCATCTGGAAGCATCAAGAGCCCCAACTATTCTCTTCAGCACATAGTCTCCAAGATTCACCTCACACCCTGAATTAATGCCAAATAGAAGCTCTGCCTGATCTGGAGTCAAGGTAGTGGTGTTGGACGTCTGCATCCATCAATTGATAAGAACTTTGAAGAGTAGCCAGAATCTGAGAGTAAAAGAGCTGGTGGGTACATAACCAGAAGGCCAGGAGCTGAGCTTCCCAAATGCCAGTGCTCTAGCAAGCACATGATTGTCAACAATAAAATCTCTGGGATAGACCATGTCAGAATCCTCCAGCAGTTGAATACCCAGGACTGAATTCAGTTTTTCTGGGGTAAGTGCAACAATTCTCCCCCTGAAGTATAGCTTTCCAAACCACTCAGTCCCAGCTATCAGTGTGCTCTTCTGAAGGTTGCTGTAGAATTCCAGCACCATTTCTGGATCATACTCCTTGAATACAGTGGCTGTTTGCACATAGCCTAGTTGACCTAGGAATGTATCAAAGCCACTTTCGGCACACTTCTTAATGTCCAACACCTTCTCTACAAAGAAACCCCTTGAGCTCAGAAGATCATAGTGTAGGTTGGTTGTGACAGAATAGAACTTCTCAGAGTGAGCCAAGGACAGCAGCCTAGTAGTAAGCATCTCACCATCGTCAAGGGCATCCTCCTTCCCAAGTGTAGCTTCAAGATCAATATCTGGATCCTCCAGATTTGCATAATCCTCCGCATCATATGCTTGATCAACATCGGGATCCTCCAGACTTGCATAGTCCTCTTCAGCTGGTGCGTGATATGGAGAGGTGGGAGAAGGCATGTCCTGCTCAGTATTGGTATTCTCCAAGTGAATCGGAGAGTCTAGAACAGTAAGTTTAATGGGACTGAGCTGAGGAAGGACAGGAACATTGTCAGCTTTAGATGGACTGGCTTCATCCTCACCCAAGGGCTTGTCATCATGAACTGGAGAGAGTAGAGATGAGGGTTTTCCCGAGCTAGGGGTCTGCTGTTTCCTCCCAGTGGCATTGGCAGCAGTGGCAGAACTCCTCCCAGCTATCCTCTTTGATCTCCTAGAGTAGTGTAGGGTTGCATGAGCAGTCCTTGAGTCCATAGCGGGAGCTGACCATTTGTTGAACTTCTTCTGGTGGTATCTGACATCCACTTTTTGCTTTAAGGACAGCAAAATGGCATTATCTGAAGAACCATTCAAGGAATACTTTTTAGGTGCCCTAGGTTTAAGCTTATTCAAACTTCTGAGCTTGGATATGGGGAGAGGAACCTCTGTATGAGACACAAATTTGCTGGAGTGACTGTGTGAATCCTCCTTTGATTGTGATCCCTGATCATCATGATCCTCAATGGGTGCTGCAGTTGGCATCTCTGCAGGAGCAGTTAGAGGACCCTGGACTTTATCATCATTACCATTCTCCTGGTCTTCAAGAACTGCAGCCTTGGTGTGTTCCTCAGACTCCACAATTTTAGTTTTCTGTGAGGGAGTGGGAGAATCTGGTGTTGCAACATGAGCCGGATGCCGAACACTTGTGAGAACCTCCTCAGCAGATACCACTAGTTTCCTTAGACTCTGCAGTATATCAGCAATACGACGCTCACCATCCTTGACCTCCTCATCATCAGATAGAGGCTCAAAACAATCCTCCAGTGCTAGTCCATCAGGTAGAAACAACACTGCTCCAGTCCCACCATACCTGAGAAAATCTGAAGAGGCAACTCGACCTGTATAGAATCCTCCTGGAACTTCATCAATCTTCCCAGAAGCAGTAACCCTAATGCCTTCAGACTCCTCAGTAGAAGCCTGACACCTCAGCATTTTCAAGTTTTGGAGGATGGGGTTATCCTCACAATAGGAGGTAGCTTGTGGGACCTCTGTATGCTGATGTATCCTTCTCCCATCATGCCATATCCTTCCAGCAGTCTTCTTAGTTCTCCTGGAGAGCCCTTTGGTAGGGACTGTAGAGGCAGAGAGAGCAACTGAAGAGGCTCCAGTGGAACTAGCAGTAGGTGTGATGATTCCAGGTCCATGTATTGTGTCATGAACAGTTGGAACTGGTACCTCCTGGTCATGTGATGTTAGAGGTGCAAGAGCCTGTCTTCTAAGTTTGAGCCTCTTCCCTAAAGTCAGGTGATCCAAGGGATCAACAAAATCTGCACACCTGGAGATTATAGATCCATAGCTTCCATGCTTGCCCTCCTGTGTACCTGAGTCATCCAAGACTATAGGGGTATCACTGGTATTTGTGAACACAGACTTCAGCTTGGTGTTGGACCTTGTGTGATAAGGCCGTTTCCTCGCACAGGAAACCTTTGTGTTTGGTTCCTCATAGGGGGTGCAGAGCTGCCATCTCTTTTCTGTTCTCCAGCCATTGATGATCCTCTTGTTGAATACCTTAAGAAGAAAGCTGCAGGTTTCGACTTCTACAGAAATCCGATGACGAGTCTGGTGAGCAATAGAGAGATTCCGCGAGGTGAGGGAGCAGAAATTTCGTGTTGCAATAGGAATGGGGAAGGGTTTCTGGTTGGGCGCGAAGAATATAGAATGGAAACCAATTTTCCGCCTTTTTACGCGAAGCAATTAAAGTTGGCCCAACGGAAAAATAACCAATAAATCACATGGGCCCAGCTGTCCCCTGCTGACACGCGTCATACTTCATCACTCGCACCTTATATCTTCATGTTGCAACATGACATGCAACCTCAAACCTTAACCATATTTTTTGGTATTTTCTGATTTTTACCAACCGAAAAGAAAACAAAATTTGAAATAACAACTATACAAATAGGTAGACTCCAGTACCTTAGATAGTACATACCCCAAGATATTGTCTTAGGGTTTCAAAGGTAGAGGCATCCAATGGCTTAGTGAAAATATCTGCAAATTGGCTCTCAGTAGGCACATGCTTAAGTTCCACTTCCTTTCTTTCAACTAAGTCTCGGATGAAATCTATGTGTTTGGTTCTGTTGTGTCTAATATATATGTGTTTGGTTCTGTTGTGCTGGACTGGGTTCTTAGAGATATCAATTGCAGATTTATCGTCACATAGAATGGTAAGACTCCCTAGTTTGATGCCATAGTCTCGGAGCATCTGTTTCATCCATATCAACTGAGTACAACAACTTCCTGCAGCCAAATACTCTGCCTCAGCAGTAGATAAAGAGATGGAGTTTTGCTTCTTACTATACCAAGAAACCAAGTTCTGCCCAATAAAAAAACAGCCTCCACTTGTACTTTTTCGATCATTGGCATTTCCAGCCCAATCAGAGTCACTGTATCCATAAACCTGACAGCTTGTTCCCTTAGAAAACCAAATGCCATAATTAGCAGTGCCATGTACATACCTGATAATTTTCTTCACAGCAGAGACATGGGACTCCTTAGGAGCTGCCTGAAATCTTGCACATATGCCAACACTTAAAGATATATCAGGTCTACTTACTGTTAGATACAAAAGACTTCCAATCATGCTTCTGTATAGTTTTGTATCCTCTGCTACACCTTTCTCATCTCTGGTTAATTTCTCTGTAGTGGACATAGGAGTTCTAACAGATTTAGCATCACCGAGACCAAACTTTTTGACCAGATTCAGGGCATACTTAGTTTGGTTTATAAATAGACCACCATCACCTTGTTTCACCTGTAGCCCTAAAAAATAAGATAGTTCACCCACCATGCTCATTTCAAACTCAGAAGTCATTAGAGAGACAAACTCATTCACCAGTGTAGTAGAGGTTGATCCGAAGACAATATCATCAACATATATTTGAGCAATCAATATGTGAGATCCTTGGGATAGCATGAAAAGAGTTCTGTCAACTCCACCCCTTACATAACCTTTCTGTAATAAGAACTATGTTAACCGATCATACCAAGCACGAGGGGCTTGTTTTAGTCCGTACAGCGCCTTTTTGAGCTTGAATACATGATTCGGATAGTGAGGATCCTCAAACCCTTTAGGTTGCTCAACATAGACTTCCTCATTAACAATTTCATTTAGGAAAGCACTCTTAACATCCATCTGATGAAGCTTAAAATTTAGGACACATGACATAGCTAAGAGAATTCTGACAGATTCAAGTCTTGCAACAGGGGCAAACGTCTCATCAAAATCTATTCCTTCAACCTGTGTATATCCCTGAGCAACAAGCCTAGCTTTGTTTCTGGTTACTGTCCCATCCCCATCAGATTTATTCTTGAAGATCCACTTTGTGCCAATGACATTGATCCCTTGCGGACGTGCAATTAGTTCCCACACATCATTTCGCTCAAATTGACTTAGCTCTTCTTGCATAGCTGAAATCCAGTATTCATCCAGCAAGGCTTCCTTGTGATTCTTTGGCTCGATTAAGGACAAAAAGCATTGTACCACATGACGACTTCCATGGTGCATCTGAGCATAGTTCACAGGTGGTAGTTCTCGTGGATTTTTCTGTCTAGGATTAATTCCTGTGTTTACTGGTGTCATTTCTTCATCAAATTCATCAGACGTATCTGAATCACCCTCAGACTTGGAATCTTCAGTTGTAGTTTAACCCCTATCCTGCTGTATTGGTTGATCAAGGTTGTCGGTCGTGGATGCCGTTGATACAACAAGGTTTGCTGATTTAGTTAGCTCAACTTCAGTGGACTTAGACATTTGATTCTCACCTGGAGTCACAGGTGATGTTGCAACATGAGAACTAGTTCCTTGTTCAGGAGATGGATTTTCCAGGCCTTCACTGGTCTGGGTTGAAGTTTTCTGAAACACCTCCAGATCATCAATATCTTCTGAAATTCTATCGGGCACATCCTTAACTACCACATTGATAGATTCCATAGTAGTCCCAGTGCGTTTGTTAAACACCCTGTAGGCTCTGCTGTTCAAAGCATAACCAAGAAATACACATTTGTCTGATTTTGACTCAAATTTTCCCAGCTTTTCTCTATCTCTGAGAATATAACATTCTGCACCAAATACATGAAAGTGTGCCACACTAGGTTTCTTCCCTTTCCATATCTCATATGCCGTTTTCTCTGTCCACGGTCTTAGGTACACCCGATTTATAACATAGCATGCAGTCTTAACAGCTTCACCCCACCAGCGTTTTTGCACACCATACTCATCTAGCATAATCCGAGCCATCTCTTGTATGGTTCTATTTTTACGTTCAACAATACCATTCATAGGTGGTGAAAAAATGTGATTAATCCCATTTGTAGAGCAAAATTCAATCATAGCTGCATTTTTGAATTGTCTGTTTGAATGCTAACAACTCTCTGGTTTGCACTCGCCTTTTCAGTGTTTAGACGAAGTACAAGATCTCTGATAAAGCTCACTGCCTCTGATTTCTCTGTCAATAACTCAACCCACGAGAATCTAGAGAAGTCATCAACACACACAAAGATGAATCTCTTTCCAGACACACTAGAGATATTAACTGGCCCCATTAAATCCATATGAAGTAATTCCAAGTTCTGGGACGTAGTGATGTCATTAATGGCTAAGTGAGATGCCTTTGTCTATTTTCCTTCCTTGCATGGACCACAAATCATATCCTTCTGATAGGTGATTTGAGGAAGTCCCCTGATAGCTTCAATCCGAGATGCTCTACTTAGTGCTTTAGTGTTTGCATGACCCAATCTTCGATGCCACAGAGTTGAGTTGTCAATCTTAGCACTCAAGCATGTAATTGATGGTTCCAAGATATAACAGTTATTAGAAGATATTCTCCCTGTGAGTACTCCATTAGAACCTTGCTTGACAGTACAGAGATATTCATTAAAGTGGACTGTCATATGATGATCACAGAGATGACTGATGCTTATAAGATTTGCCTTGAGATCCTCTACTAACAATACATCATAGAATACAGGAAAGTCCTGAATATGTAGCTCGCCTTCCCCAATAACCTTGCTGATTTTTCCATCTCCAAATTGAACAGTGCCAATCCAAGGTAACACATTTTTGAGCAGGTCTGGAGAACCAGTCATGTGTCTGGAACATCCGCTATTAAAATACCACGTGTCCCTGGCATAAACACTATAGCAGGTATGAACTACATAACAGTTGAGAGAAGTTTTAGGGATCCATACCTTCTTGGTCAATTTCTTCTGCAGTTCAGGTTCCATGTTGCAACATGAGAAAAATTGCTTGCCTCTCATGATATCTCTAAGTAATTTCATACATCGAGATTCGTCATGCCCCTGCATCATACAGTACTCACAACATCTGGGAGGGGTTTTTCTCTCTACAATTCCCTGAGATCCTTTCTTTTCTAAGCCAGGATCATAGTTGGACTGATTACTTCTGTTTTTCTTCTGGCTGGTATATACTTGATTTCCAGCAGATACAAACACTGTCTTCTTCATCTGAGAGTTTGACACCTTGCTGTTGAATCCCAGACCATGCCTATTACCATCAGTTTTTCCCATTATCAGAAGATCATTCAATTTGGCAGTTCCCTTGTTTAATTTCTGAATGGTTGCTTCAGCTTCCTCAGCCCTAGCAATTACAGATCTCAACTTCTTTCCCAGGTTGTCACAGTCAATGGTTCTGGCCTTAGCCTTTTCTTCAGCACTCACTGCTCTAGAAGTCATAATTTCCAGCTTCTTGACTAGAATTTCAGAGACTACTTCAGCATCCTTAGCTCTCTTGGTCATTACCTCAAGCTTTATGGATTTCTCCATATCATCCATAGGTTTCTTTCCCTCTGATATCTCACTTTTCCTCATGTGATCAGCAAGAGACTCCTCAGCTTTCTCAGCTCTTTTTGTCATGGATTTAAGTCTCAAGGTTAATTCTTCAACTTTCTGTTCCTCAATGAGTGAATCATTTACTAAGGTATTGACCTTTACTTTCAGAGACTCCACTTCTTCAGCAAGTTTTAGAGCTTCAGTATCTTCACTCTTTAAGTTTTTAATGATTTCCACTGATTTCTCCCATTCCTTATACAGATTATCATATGCATTTTGGATATCAGTGTCTCCTTCTACCTCTTCTGGAACTGGTCCTGTGTCCACAACTCTAACCCCAAAAGACACATGCTTTTCTGGCTGAATCTCATCTTCATCATCACTCCAGGTTTCACCAGCAGCTACAAATGCTTTAGGTTGATTTAAAAAACATCCACACTGATATGCAAGATGTCCATAACCACTGCATTCCTTGCACTGTGGTTTTCTAGCATGCTTTGTACCTTCAGGGCCTCTAGGTAGGTCATCAACAATTTTGAGTCTGTTCTGAGTGGAATCCCCTCCTTGAACATTTTTAACAAAATTCTGTGGATCTATAAGTTGAGGTCCTTGACCTTGATAAGGCTGAACTCCCTGATTCTGATAAGGTTGAATTCCCTGATTCTGAAGAGACTGAGTACCCTGGTTCTGAAAAGACTGAATTCCTTAACTTTGGAAAACCTGATTTCCCTGTCCTTGATTCACTTGACCTTGTATACCTTGTGAGCCTAGAAACCCTCTGGATTGACCCTGAGTGGCCTGACCCTGAGCAGCTTGATTTCCTCTTCCTTGATTTCCAGAGAAGCCTCTGCCTTGATTTCCCCTCATGAATCTCCCAAAGTTTCTAGCCAGCAAAGCCATTTCATCTGAGCCAGTATTCTCCATCTCCTCCAACTTTCCTTTCCCTTTTGATGTTGCAACATGAAACGACAGTGCTTTTTTGTCCTTATTTCTGTCACTGTGCATCTCAGAAGTCTTCATAAAACCCATTAACTCATCTAGAGTGACTCCATCAAGTTGGGAATTAATTTCCAGGTTCATAACTAACCCTGAAAATCTTTCTGGCAACGATCTCTTCACCTTGTCTAGAATTTGATCATCAGTATACCTTTCTCCAAACTGATGAGCTCTGTGGATTAGATCCTTTAATTTGGTACTGAATTCATCAACAGTTTCATGCTCCATCATTTCCAATCTCTCAAACTCAGACTTGATCAGGCCAAGTTTGATCTTTCTGACAGGTCTTGATCCTTCATGCTCCTTCTCAAGAGCTTCCCAGGCAGCTTTGGCAGTAGTACATCCTGAGATGATTCTGAATTGATCATCTTTTACTCCATTATACAGAGCACCTAACACTTTACTGTTGAGTCTCTTCATTGCCTTCTCTGCATCTGTCCATGGAGCAGGTTTGGGAATAGTTTCACCAGCTGGATTTGTTGTGGTAGGTGGACTGTAACCAATCTCAATCATATTCCATACATCATCATTAAGTTGGTCAATAAATATACGCATGCGCGTCTTCCAGTCAAGATATCCTCCATCAACCAGTAGAGGAGCTCGTGTGATAGATCCTCCTTCTTTGGCCATAGTAAGCAGATCGGTCACTCACCTCGCAAGAGGATTAAAAGAGTGATTAAGCTATGATACCAATTGAAAGTCCTACTTACTTTATGATCAAAAACTTATTCGTGTGCTAGTTTTACTTAAACACCAAGATAAAACTAAAAGAGCGGAATTTAAATAACACACGAATTGATCACCCAGTTCAGTGCAATACACCTACGTCTGGGGGGCCGTAGCCCGTGGTAAAGCTCCTTCACTAGTTGCAATAAATATTTCCGATCTATTACAAACTACCGGCTACACTAGCAAGCCTATCACACTACCAATTGGCTACTCTAGCTTTGATAGTTGCTTCTATGATTACCTTCTTTTCCACGAAGGTGCGGCAAGGTCTTGTACCACCCGAGCTTTAACACACGTCCCTAGTGGTTTGGTTATGGTAGAAATTGTGGACAGCGTTGCCTTTGTACTCAAAAGATAAAACTCTGATTTACAGAAGTTCTGCTGTGAAAATCGATAACTTGAGCACGCAACTGATGTCCTTCTTTTATAGCTCATTGCCGTGGAAAAACTTCCTTTTGCACGGCTCTTGAATCCTTCCTTCATTAAACTTCTATTCCAAATCTAAAACCATGAAGAAAAGGAATTTATGTGTGCCTCAACGTCTTGTAAATGGAAAACAGATCGCCACAAATATTTCCATTCTAATACAGCTGCAAATCACGTTGTAGACACCCATTAGGACTGTAATTTCCATAAAATCCATCGCACAATATTTTCCTTCCATTTTCAAAACCTGCGCTGAAGCCTAGAAAATATTCTATTTTTTTCTGCCAACTGAAGTCATGTTGCAACATGACATTCCACAAAGCAGCCAACAAAAACTGCATTTTACAGCCACATCTGGGAGCATAATAAATTTGTTTCTGGTCGTGGAGGTAGCCAATTGGTGAACCACGTTAAATCCGTGTTCTGTATTTTCTTTATTATTATTTTGAACTGTGCGGAGGGGGTTAATTTCCCAACAGTGGTATCAAGAGCTTTGGTTCGACTTCCGCAAAATAATAATAAGGATTCGGGTTGGTGTAGACCGTGTAGTTCAAGTTGGAGCGGCAGCTAAGCTTGGCATCTGTTCGGTTTGAGGCTTGGGTTTGGTGTTTCTGTTTGGCTGGTTTTGTTTGGCTAAGTTGCGGACGTAGGCTAATTAATTGGTGGCATAATTATTTAGCTACTTTATATGCTTAGTTCTGGTGATTAATTCCGTGGTTCAAGTTTTTTATTTGCTTCTGTTTCGGGAGTATGCGACAAATAAAGAAATATGGGCTTGTAGGATCATCTGTTGGCAATCTGTTATGGCAATCTGTTACTGTTGCTTCTGTTGGGATCACAAGCTAATCTGTCCGTCAAGTTCTTTCTAGGTTGAACTTGTACGCTTGTCTGTTGGTGGAGTGATTCAAGAAGACGTATGAGAATTCATCTGTGTGAAGGGTTCAAGACTACGTTTGCAAATTTGTCTGTCTATGTGTGGTACAGCTCAAGAAGGCGTATGAGAGCTCTGGATCAAGATTACGTTTGAGGACAACTCTATGTCAACAGTTTTTTCCTGGTTGAACTTGTTGAAATCTGTTCTGTTAGCAAATCCTTGGTCTGTTGCTGTTCTGGTTGCAAGTCCTTGCCTGATTGGATTTGTTCTGTGGTGGTGTCTGGTACATTTAGTACACCTGTTTGGCACGACTCCCCGAGTGCATCTGTTTCTGGTACATCTGGCACGACCACCGTGCATCTGGTACAACTAGTCATCGTACATCTGGCACAATCATTGACGATCATTGTACATCTGCATCTGGCTGTGAGGAGATTCAATTCAAGGGGGAATTGTTAGGATTTAATTGAATTCCTTTATTCTGTTTTCTGTAATAAATGGAAAGTTGATATTCCATTCTGTTATCGGATTTATAGATTAGGTAAATCTAGCTGTTTATGACTTAAATTAGGCAAAGTCATATTTAGTTTCTGAATCTGTAGATGGAGAGCATTATAAATACTCTCGTATGTGTTTGTAATCTGGGTGATTTCAAGATGGCCGCTTAGGTCTGAGAAATTCGCCACATCTGGGAGCCTAATAAATTTGTTTCTGGTCGTGGAGGTAGCCAATTGGTGAACCACGTTAAATCTGTGTTCTGTATTTTCTTTATTATTATTTTGAGCTGCGCGGAGGGGGTCAATTTCCCAACAGTTATGGGGGGAGAGTACTGATGGTGGTCATGATATTGATCTCGCCAAGCTTTCCAGATTAAGAAAGGTATAATTCCTAATTACGTCTCAGATGAAACTGCGATATTCTTGTCATTGAATGGTGTTTTATGATCAATGCAGATGGAATGGGTGATGAGCAAAGTGATGAGATTTACTCGACGGCTCCAAATGTCTTAAGACAAGCAAAGGAAGACATCAAAGTGGACGATAATGTGGTGGTTCCCCGCGGAACCAACATGTGGATTGACACTCTATCGATTCACCATGACGAGAAGTTCTGGTGTGAAGATGTGCACGAGTTCAAGCCAGAGCGTTTGAGAACGACAGTTTGTATGGAGGATGCAAGCACAAGATGGTTTTTTTTTTGCCGTTTGGATTTAGCGGGAGAATGTGCATCGGCCGGAACTTGGCTGCCATGGAGTACAAGATTGTGATTACCTTAATTCTTACCAAGTTTTCTGTTTCACTGTCCCCAAACTACCCCCACATTCCCTCCACCATACTCTTCCTCAGGCCTAGAGAGGGCTGCCCTTGATTCTTACACCTCTTCATGCATAAGTATAATAGAATGGCCTTTCTTTTATGACTTTCTTAGTTTTGTATTATTGCATGAAACTTATTGTTTCAAATTATAGACAACTATCAAAGGTTGACTTGATTTAGTAGCTGGATTAAGTATTGAGTAATTTGATCAGTTGTGTTTCACTCTTGTTTTCAATAGTTGGTTCCAAACTGCATTCAATTCTTTTTTGTTTGATTTATAACAATATAAACTTACACGGCAGAAATCCTTGTACTTATTCCAAAATGGGGAAATGAAAACGACCAACAACATTCATATTTTTACCAGCTGACTAAATTGATTAATCATCGTGCTACACATGACTAGTAAAGAAGACATAGTAACGTTCTTGATGTAAGTTGATAACTGAATATGCCTAAAACAAAGGCAAAGATGGCGGGAAGCGCACAAGCATCCACACTTTCTCTTGAGAAAGCAGATGGCTCCAACCAATCTCCTCGATTAGTGCAAGCTTTTGTTCATAAAGCTTCTTCTTCGGAGGTTCATCGTCATTTTGAATAATGTCAATCAACAGCTGTTTTAAAAAGATAGGGATTATAAATTTTAGAAGTGATAATATCAATAATCAAGATACGCATAGACACACATATTGCAAAAATAATACTATTTCAATTTCTAGTTTCATGCATGTAGTGTATGAATTTTCGTTCCAAAGAATAGTGAAGGATCTTCCACATGTATGCTTCAGAAATAATTCTCGTTATAAGACTGGATGAATTGAGTTATATAGTGATGGCCGATGGGATCAAAAGTGAACAAGTAAGAATTAAGTATGTTAACAGCAAAAATTTGAACAAGAATTAAAATATTAGCTTGATCAACGCATTTGAAAAATGATGCGTACCTTCAGTGCAGTTCCAAGCCTTTTACTGCGCCTTTCCCGGATCACTGAGAGCATCCCATACTTAGATGATTTAGTAGCATCCACCCATTTCTTAAGCTCCTTGAAGTTCTCTTCAAATGGATCTGATTTTGCCTCAGTCTCAGGTGCATCTTTCTCACCCTATCCAATAATTACCATACCCAGAGTAAAAAAAATAAAAAATTGTGAACAACTTGAACATAAAATGAAGGTAATTTTCATTAGCTCTTGCTTAGAATAAAGGTGATGCAATGCTTGAACAATGCATACCTTCAATGTTTCAATCTCAACCAAAGCTAAACATTTTTGATAAAGTGCCTCAGCTAGTTGTTCCCTGGTGGCCTCCATCTTCTTCTTCAATTTCTGCATAGTGAAGCTTTTAAGTCAGGGTACAGTTTGCATCCTTGGTTTTAAAAAAATAAAATACTCTCCAAAAAACGAGAAACTTCACATATAATTCTTCCTTAGGAGCCACAAATTCGGTTATTTTTTTAGCAGATCAACTCTACTTAACATGTAATCTGATAGAGGTCACAGATTCTCACTTCATCTTCATCTTCTGGATCACTTTTGTGGAAAAAATACTTGGCTAGTTCTTCTCTGTCAACACTAGCAATAACTTCAGCAGCTGCACCAATTATCTGCAAAATGACCAAAGTTTAGAACAGGAGGATAACAAATAAAATTATACAGCAAATAAGATATTATTACTCGGAAGAAGGTAATAATTCTCCATAAACCTATACCTCCTCGTAATGATGAATCTTGTCTCCATTATTGGTCTGTGAAAGTAAACCCTCCAAAATCTTTGCAAGCAATGGAGTGTATTTTGGGTATTCAGACTGCAAAATTAATTTGAGAAGATTTATTATCCAAAAACTGAATTAAATAATAATCCATTGGAGAAATTTACACATGTCGACCTTAAACCAATATAGACTTAATACCCATTATGCGAATTACCAAACAGACTCATTTTGTGCTACCTCGCATTTATATCTTATGTAGTACTTTCTCTGCTTACTCAATACACAATATTATAGGAAAAAGGTGCAAAATTGCCCCTACACTATTTCAATTGGAGCATTTTTGCCCTTGTTCTTTTAATTGAATCAAATTTGCCCCTAAAACTGTAATAGTAAACACACAAATATCCTTCAATTAAATTTCGCTGAATTAGCCCTGCCTCTACCCTATGCGGCGGGTTAATATAGATATCACATTTCCACCGCTATCGCATTGTCTGAATCCTAAAAATGAATTCGAGCTCTAGATTGCATCGGATTAAATAGATATATATCAATTTCTGGGTTCAATAAAGTTTATGGTTTCTGGTAGAAATAGTTTTGGGGATGATGACAAAGATAAGGGACTGATATGATGAAGACGAAATCTAATCCTCACAAAGTTCATATGCTAATCTAAATCTAAGAGATAAATTATACTATAAAACACTACAAACCTCCATGCTGCTAGTCGGTTTTTCTTCCCAGCAAACACTTGTTTACTGTTTGGCAAATTTATTGTGACAGAAATTTGATATCACAAAAGATTAATTTGACAGAAATATATTTGAAAGGGTTATTTTTGTGCTTTGCATTAAGAGGTTAGGGGTAAATTTGATTTAATAAAAAGTACAAGAGTAGAAATGCTCCCATTAGAACAGTGGCAATTATGCACCATTTCCCCAATATTATATGTAAATATTCAAAAGTTAGTCTTTGAGTAATTTACTTCAAAAAAAAAAAAAAAAAACTCATTGGCTTTTTTCACACATACTTAGCAATTATTAAATCGTTCACTATATACATATTTCTATATTTCTACTGGAACTCAAATGGAACTCAAATGGTGAAGTTGAAGCCACACATCTCTAAATTTAAACGTGAGCAATGGAGCAATGGAATTTAATGTTTAGGTCTAAAACCACTGGTTTGTTAGAGCCTTGTTATTGAGCTTTTTTCGTTCATGAATCGAAATTGAAAGATCAACATTATAATTGACATCAGTATAGGAATAGCTTGATTACCTTGAGGGAGGTGGACAATTTTTTCCACTCTGGAAGCTCCTCATCAGAACTTGGCTTTAGGCTGGCAAGAACCTTTATTTTGGCATCTCGAACCTTGATAACAATACAAGTACTTAATACAATACAAAAACAACTAATGCATGACCACACAAGGCATGTCAACCAGTAGGAAAATCTCTCTATTCCGAAATAGCAGTTGCATAAGTAACATTTTGCATTCTAACTTGCCAATAGTATAAATAAGATGATATTCTGGCCTACAGACCAACATACACAAAAACAAAACTAATAGAAGTAACTTAACTTCCACCTGGCATAAAATATAATTTAGATAAATGTATGATACAGTCTTGTTCTTCACATACCTCCTCCTCTATTCGTTCAGATATGTTCTTGGCACATGATGCAGGCGAACCTTTGGCCTTCTCCTCATCAGGCTGCAAAGTAGGGAAAACACATAACTCTATATATAGTACTTATCAGCATGAGCATCAGATGAAAAATTAAGATATGCATTCAATATTTCAAATTACCTTAGGTGGAGGCACCGTATATGATAAGAGATAAGTTGGGGACTTCTCAGCACTTTTCCCTTCTTCAGCAGAAGAAATATTTCCATAAGAAATTTCTCCAATCAAAATAGATCCTACTGAGGTGTTCTGCATTTCCAAATATACAATCGTGAACAACCAACCAGTGATAAATCTTGTCTTTTTATTTTTTCATACTTTACAACCAACAAAACAAGTCAAAAGCTACTTTCAAACATTCAAAACCTTGGGGAGCTTGTCCTTGGCTGGTAGTGCCACATAAAATGATTCCTTCAACCTGCCATCAAAATGTCCATAAGAGCTCACAACATTTCACAAAAAAAAAAAAAAAAACTTAGCTTGGATATCAAATTTGTACCCTGGGATTAAAGTTGAAGATTTAAAGCTGCCATTTCCAATGACTGGGCCATCAGGTTGACTATAGAATTGCAAACGTACAACTTCCTGCATTAATGAAGTAAAAACATAAATATAAATCCATACATGAAAGTGAGAGTAAAAAAGAAAAAATCTTGCCCTGATTCATAAACAGAAACATCAACAATAAAGAAGGCTATTCAAAAAATGGAAGGTTAAAAGATATTTTGTAAGAAATCAATTTTGAAGGGAACGAATCGGATGGGGAAAGAAATAATATATAACCAAAAAAAACAAAAACAAAAAACTCCTTATAAACATCAAATTACAAGCTAATCAATATAAATACGTTTACTAACCTTCTCTTCCAATTTTCTTTCGAGAAACAATACCAAGCCCTTCAATTTCTCCAAATACTCCAAATTGTCATGCCTAGAAAAAAAAACAATGAATAAGATTAATTGTCAACGTAATCTTTGCACTATCTTCTGCCAATTGGACATAAAGCTCAATCAAAACTGAAGACCAGAATGTTCACTAGATAAGAATATTTTTGTTTTATTATCTCAATCATTTACGGTTTGCACATTGCTATAAATTTACATTGGTAAAAATAAGACATCTGCCCTTCAGCAGAGGGGAAACTTCATGTTATGTACCTCAGTAATAGTTGCAGAGTGTATTCCCCCTTTGGAAGTTTGGTGGAGTTTGGATAAACGTCACCGGTTGCATATACACGCTGTTCAATAAAAAAATTAGTGATTACTAATTGAGGTAAGCAACAAACAGTTATCATCTATACACAAAAATTGACCTTCAAAAATTGTTAGGCAGAAGAAGCACGCTGTCTGAAGTTTAGAAGGCTTATTACATATTATATATTGCACACCAAAGAAGAAAATCCAAAGTTCATTTAATGCCACAAATAATTTTTCAATAAAAGACGTTCATTTAATGTCATAATACACTTATTAAGAATGTCAATTAAGCAAAAGTCATATTAAAGGAGAAAATTCCAAAGATGAAATGTGAATCTTAATAATCTAAAGACGGCAAGAGAAGAGAGAGGAATAAGTTCACCTCATTTGAATCTGATATCATGTAAAACTGAGACTCAAACTTGTTGTCATATATTCGGTTGTTAAGTAAGGGAATCTGAGGCTTTATTTCAGATGCATCTTCCAGCTTGAATTTATAGCTACAGTACCAAAATATATTTAGACTGCAGCAAAGCTCTAAGATAAACGTATAAGAAGTAGGAACTTACGTGAGCAACATAGCTAATGTTTGTTTGCCAGAAGGTAGTCTGTCTCTGTCTGCTGACAAGGCACTGACCTTAGCATCAATAGGACGATAAGGGACTCTTACCTGAAAACCATTAATATAATCATGAAGCATGACTGACTTGGATCTGCGACTTTATGGTGTGATTCGCAAATAAAAAGTTGACTAGTCAACTGCATACCTTGTTTAGCAATGCAGAAGGGACAAGCTTTTCAGATGATAGAAGACTTTCAGCTTCAATCCGGACAGGAGCTTCACTTCCACTAAGTGATACTTCATTTTGCTTGGTGCTGATCCCGTGAAAACCAATCTAATTCACATTGAGAAGCGGTAATTTTAGGGGGGAATTTACACGCAGAAAATCAGTAGAAAATTATGATAGCTGATAAAACCAACTATAATACTACCCAAAGTGTGTGAGCCCAGTCATGACCTTTATAACCTTCATTGCTAGTGTCCCCAGCCATTTTATGAGTATAGAGTCTAGGCACCCATGAGATTAAACTACACCAGTCTTAGAAGTCAAAATCATTTACACTTTTGAGAAATTAAAATAGTAAGGAAAACCTAAATAAATAATTTACATGCTTCCCATAGAACACATGTTACTTATATCAACAAAACAATGGCTAGAGATGAGATGAACCAAATGAGAACAGCTATTAACTCAAATACAGCAAACAATACATGAGGGGAAGGAGAGTATAAAACAAGCAGCCTGAAGCAATCTGATTTTACATATTACCTCAAAATCAACAATAGTAGATTCATGACTCCCTATGCCACTGGACCAGAATTGAGCTATAGCTAGTTCTAATGTCTGGCCATCCTCCACTCTAAACGAAAAGCTTTTCACTGAAGGAGAAGAGAAGGTTACTGCACCTTCCCACTTCATAGGCCTCCGTAGAGCAGAGATCTACAATTAAAGCATGTGTGTGAAAACAGCACATGTTCAAAAAATGTGAAGTGGATACCTCGCCAGAAAAGTTATATTTTACCTGAACAGCATCAACATAAAATCTTCTAGCTGTATCAAACCCTGAAGTACGCATTGTTGCCACAGCCCATGTAGCCCCAGTTGGCACCTCTATGTATCGACGTTCAATATGGCCTACAAGAGTAAACAGACAGGAGAGAAGAAAATTGGAGGTAAATACAGGTCTCAAGGGGAGAAAACAGTGATGTCATTATAATGTGACAAACGAAAGCTGTTTATGATCATTCACTACTAATAGCCCAATACTTATATTACATGCATTAGAAACAGAACTTGAATATGCCGGCGGCATTAAGCCACAAAAAAAAAAAGAATCAAAACATGAAAAATACTAGTATATGACCAATTTCATGTATGAAAAAACAATAATATGCCAGAGTATAATGTATTAGTTCACCTGGCTGAAAAGACATTCCCTGGTATGAAACTAGTGGAGGTCGATTCTTGACAGCTTTTGGCTTTGTGATAGTAACAGGAATTCGGAAAAGCGGGCCTCGCCATGGTGCTTTACAGTCGATTCCATACACTTCGTAGTAGTGCAAACCTTCAGCGAGGTTAGTTGGGTCCACAATTATGCTACAGAAAGAAAAGAGAGCTATGTTTAGTTACCCATTAAATTATAGAATGATGTCAATTCTAGCCCTCGTCGTGACAAAGGTGATAAGCCAAAAAGATGAGGATAATAAGCAATTAAGCACACTTACTTGAAAGAGCGTCCATTGTGAGTCAGAAGAAGATACTCAGGAGCTTTAACTACTGCTTCATCAGTAGAATGCAATTCAATAGATTCCTCAAAGGGGACCAACTGGTCTAAATTGCTCGCATCTTCATGAAACTTCGGTTCAACTTGCACTGTCCACTGATGGCCATGGAAAATTAAAACAAGGAGAAAAGACGCAAGAGAATAACAGTACCCTACATATGATTTTGTAACATTGTATTCTTTGATGATATTCATAACACTTTATTAATAGTTAAATAAAGTAGGAATGTTTACATTGAACCCTTTCTCCTACAAATGACACTGGCGGCAAGCCTATTTCCTTTGTTTCTGTCAATTGAGTTAGTTGCACAAAATGTAACTCTAAGCGTACTTATATCAATATGTTAGCAGAGATAGCCTAGTAACCAAGCCAAGTCAAGCCACTACTCAGGATTCAGACCATGTAAAGCAACTAAATCTATGGTTACAATTAAGTTATTGAGTTCCAACTCTAAGCCGAGAAAGAACGTGTATTGATAGAAGGCATCAGTAAGATAATGTCTTTGCCACAATAAAATATAAAATAATAAGATCTGGGCTTCCAACTCACCTCTGTAGACTGTTGACAATAGCTGGCCTCCCTTAGGTAAATACCTCGTGATGAAGGACCTTTAAACAAAATGAATGTCAATCAGTTATATGGAAATAAAAGTAAACTACAATACCATGAGTAGGACTATCTGCAATTCACTATGACATGTGCAGTAAAAATAATCTTTCTAATGAGGTGAAAAGAGTAACACAAACAGATTTAAGCTTAGTTACTCATAGATGCATCACAAAAAATTTCTAAGCAAATAAGCAAAGTGTTTAAAGGAACAATATGAGAGTTCATGAGAGTGCGAGACCCACTTGGTTTGCTAGCTTGATTGGTCTTTATTTGATACCAAACAGAGGGTGTGCTGTGGCATTTCTGGATGTATTCATAGGCCCTAAGATCCAACCACAATGAGAGCATTTCAAATCATTCAATAAGACGAAGCTTAGAATTGTAATAATTTTAAAACACAAAATGCACAATGTAGGCACACACTTGTCAACTTGCAAGAGTCCTTGCCCAGATGTTAGCTTATCTTCCGGGAGATCACCAATAGGAGAACATGTATTCTCTATAGCTCTGCGCACACTATATGGGCTCACAGGGATACCTTCAGACTGACAGAATAATGCTCTTAACTCTTAAGCAGTGACATAGAAGTGGGGACGCGGGGAGGAGGAAGCAAGAAATAAAGAACAGAAGAGAAGTTTCATCTCAGAACGAACCTTCATTCCACTGATAAGCAAAGCTATTCCACCGCAAGCAGATGGAGACGACATAGATGTTCCATTCATTAGCATGCGTCTCTGAAGAGTCCATGTTGGTACAGGAGCTACAGCTCCACCAGGCGCACTGACTGAGACGCCAAGGTCTCCATCAACAGTCGGACCTCGGCTAGACCTGCATTATTGCAGGTAATTATACAAGTCGTGCATAAGTCAGGTAAAGACTTGGAAGGAATAAAAATAATTTATGACATAGACACTTGGCAGCAAGAATATTGTTCCTTGTAACTGTACGAGAGGCACTAGGGCAGTGATAAAGCTCAAACACAGAATTCAATATATTGGATATTATTAAGAAAGTATCATGTTTAAAGCACTAAACATTAAAACTTGGATATCGAAGAAATATTTTGCGTGACAAAAATCCTCCAGAATGAAAAAAAAAAAAAATTAAGTAGAAGTTAAAAAGGGCCAATAAGAAGATAGAAGGTGCATACCAAGTGTATTCAAGTCCTTCTGAAGGAGCTTCAACAACACAGTGAGCCCCAGCTGCCATAGCAGGAGAGACATAGGCACCAATTCCTATTATGCTCGAAGTTGTACCACCTGGGGCACCAACAGTACTCAAACCAGGCCCATTATTGCCAGCACTACTGACAAATATTATGCGGTACTTGTTCACCATCTGTAAAATCAGCCAAATATCCATAGCAGTGGGTGAATAGGGCTATTAGAATTGCAGAAATGAGATTGTTTTCAAAATGTTATTTACCTCATTAACAAGATCAACAAAGCGACCATAATCTGGTAGCAGTGTAGGTTCTCCATAGCTCATATTGACAAGATCACATTTATGCTGCAATATTTTATTTTTTAAAAAATAAGACTTAATAGTTAAACCGAGAAGATATTACAGTTATTTGACATGCAGGCATGTAGCACCTACACCTACCTCCACAGCGGCAATCACCGCTCGCGTCAAACCTGTTCCTGTTTCCATTGATCCTAAGCGGGAATCTCCAATTTTACATGAAATCAGCTGTGCTCCAGGTGCAACACCATTCAGCAAGGGTTCCTGTAAAGACCATTAAGTAAGAATTGCTTCCCTTCCAGGATAGGGTGAGACTCAGAGATTGGCCAATATAAGCATACCTTTGGGTGAAAAGCGGCTGTAATTCCAGCAACGTGAGTACCATGTGGTGAGCTGTCTGTCACAATACTCAAAATGTTCCCCTCGTCATATACATTAGTGACAAATGTACAAGCATCAAGTTTACTAAAAATGCCATATTTCCGCTCCTTCCTGCAAGTTAGTTCCAAGATTAAGTCATTGATCAGCAAATCACAAGATATTGCAAGATGAGCTTGCAAACCAGAAACGGGGAGAAGTTTGAATATGAAACACGCGATAACCAACAATGCCTGTTATTCTCTTTTAAGTAATATATGCCTCTGTTTGCTATAACTTACTGTGAAGAGCAAATGATATTTTCCGTCGCACAAAGGTTGCAAAAAGACTAAGGATGTAGAACAAATTCAATGGCCACAAAATTGCAGAATCTAGTCCTAAAATATCAATTTATTTATATTGAAGAGCAAGTTTAAACCCTTTAAAAAAGGACTTAATTTATTGATAACAGCATCTATCATGCAACAGAATAATGGTCCTGCAAGTAATATACGAAGGTATATTCAATGCAAACATATTTTACATATATATAGGAAAAGTCTCTTCGACACATTGTACACGTAAGAAGAAATTGCAGCACAAATCTAGATATGTAATCTATTCAGGTATTCAAGAGAAGAGAAATGTCCATCTAATTATATATACCTGTAGTTTGTCAAAGGAACAAAGTCGGAAAGCTTCCCCACTCCAGGTTCATCCTCAAGACTTTGGGTGTCGAGAGCCACCCTCCATAGTTCTCCATCATGCCACACAACAGCATCTATAACTGGACCTTTGTCATCATAGCTCTGAAATATAGAACTCATCAATCAAAAGTGAAAATCACAAAATAGAAATCACAACCAAATAAACACTGATCATTACTGACTTCAGCTTGTTTGCGCAGAATACCAACTCTATTCTTGAGATCTTCATAATCCTTTTTCAACTTTGCATCCTCAATCTTTGTATGTTTCTATAAAGGCAATGGGAAATCACTAATAAAAAGGCAACTATCAAAACCTTCTAGAGTGTTATTAATCATCCAAGAAATCTTTGGCAATGTACATATCATATCACATGGTGAGCTTGATTGAGAAATAAATTGGAAATCAAAAATATTCTTGAGAGCCAGAGTCTACTATATGTTATGTAGAAGACTAGAAAGGGTCTAACAGCAAGAAGCATAAATCTCTGTGTGTGCATGTATGAGGGTTCAACCTTTTCGAATTCATCAAGATGCTTTACAGCCTTTGTAATTGCTTCCTGGTTTTTTTCATCCCATACCTTTTTCCTCTCTTTCTGCACAAGATAATATTTTTGAGAGAGAAAACACAACCAATACAAAACACAACTTCTGCTAGATCACGAATGACTAACCTTTATTCTTGATGTAAGTGTACTGGTAAAAAGTTCGTACACTAACTTATAACCTACATGCCATTCTCCAGTAGGATTGTTCCACGATGAATTTACAGCCAGAGAAGCACCTGGATACATATCAAATTATTATACAGTAAACAAAAAAGACAAATATATATATATATATATATATATTTGCAATGCCTGCAGCCTGCCCAAAGACTGATAAATCCCCCTAACTACATTAAAATGGTGTAGTCCATACCAATTAAACAATCATAATCATAAAGAACGTTATGTAAAAACCAATAATCCTATTATCAACCACTACATACCCAACAATGCTCAGAGCAGGAAAAAAAGAACACCTACCTGAGGCTCCACGAATGCAACCATCAGCATCTGCCTTCACCACAGTCGACGTATCAATGTCGCCACTCCCGGTGCTGCAGTACAAGTGAGAGAAATGCTCTTAGAAAATATGTATAGTAATTACAATTAGATACAAGTTCAAATTCAAAGTCATTACCAATCTAGAACGTCTAGAATTTTCGGTTTTCCATCCGTTGTGACTTGCAATCCATCCGCAGCAGGATCAACTCCAGAATCTTACAAAGAACACAATAGATATAAATTACACAGTTATTTTCGAGAAGAGTATAAGGCGAAGGAAATTGGTACCGAAAATAGCAATGACGACGCCGCGGCCGTCGAAGTGAGGGTGAGCTTCGATGAAGCGATCGGCGGCAATCTCCTTCTTAGGCATGAGCGAAGCTAAAAAAGTTGACTCGTTCAGCTTGAAGTTACGGAAGGAGCCATTCTGTTCACCGGAAATCGCTGAGGAGCTACCCGGCATCGCCCTAATTCCAGTCCAAATGCTAACACCGCCGCTTAAATTAACACTCCAATCCTTGCCGGCGGTAAGTCGTCGACAGGGATTTCTCTCTCCGCTTATGCTCGACTTTCGAGGAGTAACACCGAGAACCGGTCGGGTGGAGACTGAGTAGATAAATAATTGTGGGATTAGTAAAGTAAAATGATTTGGACTTATGCATGACTACAGGGGTGAATTAGTCATTTACCTAGTGACGGAATTCCCGAGGCTACCATGAGAGAGTCCGTAGTGCTGCCGGGATCCCGCGGCGGTTGCGTCTTTATCCGCTTGCTTTGTTTGCTCCGCCTTCACACATAAATATATAGCACGTGAAATTACCCCTGCATGGATGACGAAGTATGGGTGGCCCACTCTGTGAGGTTCATCCATAAGCTCACAAGAAAACAAGGCTGAGATTTAAATGTGTAATTTGTAAAGCATTATCAAAGTGCCATTTGATAATTTTAATGAGGTTTTTTAAACCTCTGGTGAGCATGATTGCAAATACAAAATGGTCGGATAACACTAATATTACTTTATTTTTATTATGGTCCCTGGAGCGACCGTCATGTAGAACAGGGACTAAATTATAAATAGGATAATATATCAAAAAAAAAAACCAATTTGGAATTTTGAAAAGTTAAAAAAATCAGTCTTTGCTACATTACCGTGTTTTGCTACAGTAGCATACAGTGTTTGTTACAGTAACATGAGGGATTTAACCCAAAACCTGAAGTTTGCTACATGAACATGAGAGATTTAACCCAAAACCTGAAGTTTGCTCACGAGAGATTTAACCCAAAAGTTGAAGTTTGCTACAGTAACATGAGGGATTTAACCTAAAATCCGTACTTGTAATTTAGAAGATGATCATTATAACATAAAACATGGAGAATTTAAACCAAAACCTAGAAGATTTTTATTACTAAATAAACTGAACTTGTAATTCAAAAGGTGATCATTAGTATAACATAAAACATGTGGAATTTAAATCAAAATGTGTCACTTAAAACATTGGGGTTATAACCTAAAACATGAGGAGTTTAAAGCAACACCTGAAAGATAGTTAATCATATAAAAATTAGTAGAGTATCAATCATCTAAAAACCTAAAAGATGTAATTTATAGATTAAAACATGATCAATTTAAAACAAAATATGAATAAAAAAAAACTGGAATTAGCATTGTAGCAGTATTGTTCACACGCGAATTAGTCCCTCATTGTTTTTGAAATATTAGACTATTTACAACTTAACACGATCTATATATGTGTAGACGGTACTTTGCCATTTATTTTCTTCAATTTTGATATGAATGACAAAAAATGAAAATAATGACCACGGTACTGTATATAGTTATAGTGGTATTCCAGCTTTGCGTATACGGTGAAGAATTTGAAATTCAAGGCAGCAACAAAACAAGGTCATGGACATCAATTCCTAGAAAGTTAAAGTCATAGTAAGCATTACATAACTAAAATAACATCTAATTTATCTCGAATACTAACATGCAGTTAGGACCCGTATAATTCAGTCATTAATTTATCTCGAATGGCTGCTTGTTGAGGTGTTGCGTTCGGACCAAGAGTAAAAAGAGTACGCAAAAACTTACTCTTCCTAGCACGTTCCTTCTCTGCAAGCTCAAGGCGCTTGAGCTTCAACCATTCACGCTCAACTGCAACAAAATCATTAACTGAACTTGACATACCTTCATCACCCGCAGCCGTTATTCTTCCTTGTTTACCCTGGCTGTTCGCAGCTTTCATGCCCGTTGATCTTGAAACAGGCGTAGGAGGATCTTCACTGTCGTGCGTGCTTTCATTAGTTGATGTTGAATAAGCATCTCCCTCATTCAACCTTGATCTCTTCGCGCTTCCCTCACTGCTTTGGTCGTTTGAATTCAACTCAGTGGCATTCTGTGCATCTGATACTTCTGGGACATAGTGAGATCGAAACTTTGAAACGTGGCGTAAAATGGGGTATATGTGATGATGCACAGTGAAATGGCGGTTTTGATTCTGTCTGAAAATCTTAATGGCTTCACTCCGGATATCTTCTTTCCTCCCTCCTTTACCAAATTTTGTTCTGGCAGTCCTCACCGCAGCAATGTACAGACCAAGTTCTTTTGCAATTTTTTTCCAGCGAGCCTTGCAGCTTGCTGTTGTTCTTGCTCTCGGTGTCTGCTCATTCACACATTGCGAAATTTTCGGCCAGAACACCCCACTGTTTTGATTCGTACCTATCTTTAGATCGGTAGAATACTCTACCCATGATTTTGCTAGAACTATGTCGTCTTCTTCAGTCCAAGTTAACCTCTTGGAGCCATTCATTTCACCACCCTCAATGTCCTCCTTCGGCCTTTTGGAGCCACTTGCAGCACCCTCCACCTCCTCCTCTTCATTCGTAACTCCATTTGGTACCTCCATATATCTATGATCAATATGGCCTACAAGGGAAGACAGTAAATGACCAAGAGTAAATGACGGACTTCATGTATATAAAAGATCAACAATAATTTGTCATAGTATAGAAGTGTTAGTTAACCTGGCTGACAAGACGTTCCCTGATATGAAACTAGAGGAGGGTGATTTTTGACAGTTTTTGGCTTTGTGATAGTAACTGGAATTCTGAATAATTTCCCTCGCCATGGTGCTCTATAGTCGATTCCATACACTTCGTAATAGTGTAAACCTTCAGTGAGATTGGTCGAGTCCACAATTATGCTTCAGAAATAAAAGAGAACTAGGATTAGTTAACCACTAAATGATAGCATTACGTCAATTCCAGCCCCATCAAGAGAGGTGAACGGACAAAAAGAAAAAAAAAATGTCAAGCAGGTTGCAGAACTTTAAAATTTTCAACTAACTAGGACATAAGCCTGCTAAAAGCACGTGGTACTCAGCTAAGGTGTAGGACTGTCACAACTAAACCCATGAAAACAACATATTAGAAAGAGAAATAATATGAAGCACACTAACTTGAAAGTGCAGCCATTGTAGGTCAGAAGGAAACAATCAGGAGCTCTCACCACTCCCTTATCGGTAGAATGCAATACGATAGATTCCTCAAAGGGGACCAACTGGCCAAAATTGCTCACATCTTCATGGAACTTCGGTTCAACTTGCACTGTCCACTGATGGCCATGGAAAATCAAACCAAGAATGAAAGATATAAAAGAATGGTAGTACCATAGCTATAATTTATTGTTATTCATTCAATTTGTTGGCATATAATTTAACTGGCAACAAAATTTGTAAATTAATGAAATCTGAGCTTCCAAACTCACTTCTGTAGACTCTTGGGAATAGCTGGACTCCCTTAGGTAAATACCTTGTGATGTAGGACCTTTAAAAAAAAGAATTTGAGTCAGTTATGTGGATTTAAATGTAAACTTATGGTATTCAAGTTTCATCAAAGTGTTTAAATAAGTCACATGCATATTGTACAGTTCAGGAAAGAGCAAGAGCTCACTTGGTATGCTAGTTTGATTGATCTTTATTTGATACCATGAACAAGGTGTGCTGGGACATTTCTGGATATATTGATAGGCCCTAACATCCAACCAAAATGAGAATATCTCAAAACTGCATCTTTATATTGTGAAAATTTTAATACACAAAATGTACAATGTAGGCACACACTTGTCAACTTGCATAAGCCCTTGCCCAGATGATAGCTTATTTTCAAGGAGCTGGCCAATTGGAAAACATGTATTCTCTATAGCTCTGCACACACTATATGGGCTCACAGAGATACCTTCAGACTGAACAGAACAATACTCATTACTCATAAGCAGTGACATAGATGACGAGGGCACGGAGAAAGGGGAGGAATTGTCAATTCAGAACGAACCTTCATTCCACTAATAAGCAAAGCTATTCCCCCACAGGTAGATGATGACAAAGAGATTCCATTCATTAGCATGCGTCTCTGAAGATTCTGTGTTGGTACAGTAGCTACAGCTCCACCAGGAGCAATGACTGGGACTCCCAAGTCTTCATCAACATTCGGTTCCCGGTCAGACCTGCATCATTTGCAGGTAATACAATCCCGTGCAAAGGTCATGAGAGGATTTGGTAAGAAGAAAAATATTCTATGGCATAAACACTTGGCTGCATGAACTTTGTGCCTTGCAACTGTAAGAAAGATACTAAAACAGTGATAGAGGCCAAACACAAACTTGAACATTCTTTGGAACCCTATCTTAAATAAAAGGACTAAATATCAAAACTCAGAGATCAAAGAACTATTTGGAGTGCAAGAATCAAATCCTCCAGAATAAGAGGGAAAAAAGAAGAGGGAAAGTTAGAAGGGAATCAAGGAGAAAAAAAGAGAAAATTAGCACACCAAGGGTATTCAAGTCCTTCTGAAGGAGCTTCAACAACACAGTGAGACAAGGCCGCCATAGCAGGAGAGACATAGGCACCAAATCCTATTATGCTCGAGGTTGTACTGCTTGGAGTACCAACAGTACTCAAACCAGGCCTGTTGCCAGCACTACTGACAAATACTGTGCGGTACTTGTACACCATCTGTAAGTCAGTCACATATCCACAGAGTAGGTGAGTAGAGTTAATGGAATAGCACACAGGAGATAATGAGCGTTTTCACAAATAACATCACCTCATTAACAAGATTAACAAAGCGGCCATAATCTAGTAGCAATGTGGGTTCACCATAGCTCATATTGACAAGATCACATTTATGCTGTATTGGAGAATATACATAAAATATAAGTATAAATAGTTAGACGAGAGAAGATGGTACTTTTATTTCAGATGCAGACTAGCGGCACCTAGAAACTGAAGTTCACTGCAAGTTACCTAAACTTACCTCTGCAGCTGCAATCACTGCTTGAGTCAGACTTGTTCCTGTCTCCTTTGATCCTAAGCGGGAATCTCCAATTTTACATGAAATCAGCTGCGCTCCAGGAGCAACACCATTCAGCAAGGGTTCCTGTAAGGACCAAAAAGTATTATAGTGCAAGAACAATGCCTGAAATTTTCCCCTCACTTCTCTATATTCACAAGGAATAAGAGTTTGCAAGGATGAGGATGGCCCACACAAGCATACCTTTGGGTGGAAAGCAGCTGTAATTCTAGCAACATGAGTACCGTGTGGTGAGCTCTCTGTCACAATGCTCAAAAGATTCCCCTCAACATATACATTAGTGACATATGTACAAGCATCAAGTTTACTAAAAATGCCATATTTCCGTTCGTTCCTGCATTAGTTCCAAGATTAAGCTCACCAACTCACGAGATATTGCAGCAAGTTAGTTACCACAAGTCAGACATTGGTAGAAGCTTGTGTGTGAAACACATGATAGTTAATACTCCCTGTTATTCTGTTTTATCATTTGCTTCTTTATTTGCTAAAAGTTACATATTAAGAGAGAATTTTCAATGCACAGAAAATTGCAGATTTTAGTCCTGAATTTGAATTTTATTCATATTGAACAAGCTTAAACAATTTTTAGAAAATGCCTGATATATCGACATGCTGATGAGTGATGACAGCATCTATCATGTAACCAAAAATGTTCCAGTAGTACTGAAAGAGTATATTCCACACAAACATGTATTACATATCAAGAGGAAATGCCTCTTTCACACATTGCCCACGAGAAGAAATTGCAGTTCAAGTCTAGTTAAGAAGTTAATTCAGGTTATTTAGGAGAAGAGAAATATCCACCAATTCGGTTATGAATTGAAACAAATAGAAGCAAAGAATTTATAATCCATTGCCGGGTACAACATTCTCTGCTTACTGCAAACCCATCTAAATGTAGGTACTGGCCATAGATGGTTCTTTCATTCAAGTCATAGCATTTTCTCCTTCACTCATGGCATATAACATACCTGTAGTTAGTCAAAGGAACAAAATCAGAAAGCTTTCCCACACCAGGTTCATCCTCAAGACTTTGGGTATCTAGAGCAACCCTCCATAGTTCTCCATCATGCCATACAACAGCATCTATAACTGGACCTTTGTCATCATAGCTCTGAAATACAGATCTCGTCAATCAAAAATAAAGATCTAAACACAGAAATTACAACTAAAAAGAGTAATGATCAGTACTGACTTCGGCTTGTTTGCACAGAATACTAACTCTATTCTTGAGATATTCATAATCCTTCTTCAAGTTTGCGTCCTTGGTATATGGGTGTTTCTATAGCCAAAAAGGCAATTCAGTCAACGGAAAATTTCTGAGTGTATCAGTCATCCAAAAATTCTTACAAATCCAAGACCTTGATTCGTAAGAAAAAGAAATCTACCAACAGTTTTGAAATCCACATATATGTCCATATAACTGACTAAAAAGGGTTTAATAGCAAGAAGCTTAGGAAAAGTTCATCAAAGAGTTGGGGGCGGGGGGCTTCCAACCTTTTCGAACTCATCAAGATCCTTCACAGCCTTCATAGTTGCTTCCTGGTTCCTTACATTCCATATACTTTTTCTCTTTTTCTGCACAAGATAACATATATGAGAAGCAAAATAATCTGAGGACAAAAAATGCATTACAATCTAAATAAGACACGAGAATGCATTTTTTATCTGACTACTCAATGGCTAACCTTCAATCTGGATGTAAGTGTACTGGTAAAAAGATCGTACACCAGCTTAGAACCTACATGCCATTCTCCGGTAGGATTATTCCACGATGAATTTACAACAAGAGAAGCACCTGGATACACATCACATTATTGCACAGTAAGCTATATTCAGAAAAGACCCAAAAACATTTTTTCCCATCACAGAGACTAAGAAGCACCCTAACCACTATAAGTTAGGGAGGTTACTGATGGAATCCATACCTTAAACAGTCATAATTATAAATAACATTGTATAAAACCCAATAATAGCTACAGTCAAGCAGACAGGCACTACCTAAGCAACATTATTCACAGCAGAGAAAAGACAACAAAACACCTACCTGATGCACCGCGAAGGCAACCATTAGCATCCGCCTTCACCACAGTAGACGTATCAATGTCGCCATGTCCAGTGCTGCAGTACAGATGAGTGAAATGCTCTTTAGAAAATTGGTATCGCAATTACAATTACTAGAAACAGATTCAAAGTCATTACCAGTCAAGAACATCTAGTATTTTCGGCTTTCCATCCGTGGTGACTTGTAATCCATCCGCAGCAGGATCAACTCCAGAATCTAACAAGACACAATAGATACAAATTATAGTATTACACAGTAATATTTCGCGAAGATGCCGAAGAGTATCGAAGGAAATCGATACCGAAAATTGCAATGACGACGCCGCGGCCGTCGAAGTGTGGGTGAGCTTCGATGAAGCGATCGGCGGCAATCACCTTCTTATGCATGAGCGAAGCTAAGAAAAGTTGACTCGTTTAGCTTGAAGTTACGGAAGTGGAGCTACCTGGCACCGCCCTAATTCCAGTCGAAATGCTTTTGATGTTTTCTTATCCCGCGTTTTTTCCAGAATCAGAAAATTGATGAGTATTCCTGTAATTTTGTTATTCCAGAAAAGTACACAATCTTTCCTATTTTTTTCATATTTCCACAAAAACTTCTACCTTTGTTTTTTTTTTTAAGGGCTTCTACCTTTGTTTGATTTACTAGATTATGATTATTTTGGTTTTAATTTCGTATGTGATTGACTTTAACAAATGGATATAGTTGCTTTTTTACATTTGCATTGAGTAAATTATAATACTCTCTCTAGTTTTGTTTTATTGGCACTCTACTATTCATCATAGTTTTTGTTGCATGTTTAACTGTAAATTTGAAGTACTTTATGAATAATAATGGATTCTTTTTAACATAGTACTATGTTTTCCGTTTTAACAACATTCTACATCGATTTTTCTTGCAATTTGACCGGTGATATTACAATCAAGTTACATTTTCAACTTTGACGGAATAATTGATTACATTACAATCACGACATTTCCAGCTTTATTGAAGTGACAGAAGTAAGATAGAAGGCAATTCAAAACCTTGTTGCCAATTTTATGAGAATCAATTGCAAACCATGTCTCTTGTTGCTCACTTTGGCAATGACAGAAGCAAGACCCCCTCTTCTGGAATATTGGAAGAAGAAGCTCAAAGCTGTAAGCATTTCTTTCCTGAATTCTAAGAAATGGCCAAGCAAAATCAATTCAGTAGGTCTAAAGTGTAGCTGTAAAACAGTACTAGTGCTAGCTTTGGGATGGCCAAATATTATTGTGGTCTATTCCGAATGCATCAGACCTTGCAAAGTATGTGTTTGGGCTGGATTAAATGCTGCTGGGTAAAGCTTACAGTGATACCAATTTCCTCTTGGATCAGCTGAAGGTGGCACCAAAATGTGATAATATGATTTAACTATAAATGTAGATAGGTGTGTTTACTGGCCAGAACTACAGGCATATAACATACCTGTAGATGGTCAAAGGAACAAAGTCAGAAAGCTTTCCCACACCAGGTTCATCCGTAAGACTTTGGGTTTGGGTATCCAGACTCTAGAGCAACCCCTCCATAGTTCACCATATGCCATACAACAGCATCTATAACTGGACCTTTGTCATCATAGCTCTGAAATACAGAACTTGTCAATCAAAAATAACGATCTAAACACAGAAATTACAACCAAAAAAATATATGAATAAAAAATTGAGGAATGAATCATTTAACATCATAAAACATTTAGGAATGTATCATGGCTAGAACAACAACATTTAGGAAGAATATGAAGTGTGGCTCATTTCATAAAACAAGAACATGAGATTACAATTCTGCTTGAATGCAAATACAAAGCAAGGAGTACTAGTTTATTTCTTCTTCCCTTGCTTGCCCTCCTTTCTTCTGATCACCTCATCGGCATACTTAATACCCTTTCCCTTGTATGGCTCCGGTGGCCTCCACTTTCTAATAGAAGCAGCAAACTGACCAATGGCGGATTTGTCATACCCGCTCACAATGATTCTAGTGTTTTCCTCGACCTTGATCTGTATCCCGTCTGGAATAGTCATCCTGACTGGATGAGAGAACCCCAGGCTAAGGACTATGTCTTTACCTTCTACTGCAGCACGGTATCCCACCCCGATCAGCTGGAGTCTCTTGTCGAATCCCTTGGACACCCCCACCAGCATGTTGTCTGTCAGAGTCCTACAATAACAACAACCATTGCAATCAGACAATCACAAACACCGACCACCAATATGCAACCCAAACTAACCAAACAACTAGAGCATCTCTGTCTCTCAACTATTTTCATGATGCCATAACTCACTAAATAGAATGAAAATTCAAAATTATGCAAACCAAATGCTCATATGAATAGTCTGTCTAGCTAAATCATCCATAATGCAAAACGCCTTATACGCAACCAGAGTAAAGGATTCAGAAGCAAGCACTAACATTTGCATTACCACGGAGTACTATAATCAAGACACAAACATTTGCAATACTGTAATCGATTTTCATAAGTAAATAACTAGGAAGAATGCGATGAGTACCTGAATAAGCCGTGCATTTGATTGGCTCTTCTGGTCTCAACGGCTTTGCTGACCTTGAGGATGGTGCCGGATTCATCCCTCACCAAAACCACCTCTTTGGGGTAAGTGAGAGCCAATTCCCCCAAAGGGCCCTTCACCTTCAAATCCTGGCCATCCATGATTAGGGTCACGTTCGACGGCACCGGAATCGGCTGCTTCCCAACTCTCGATTCTTTGCATTCCACCACTCTAATCCGCCTCCGACCAATGTCCAAGAAACTGCTGGAATTGCATTGCCGAAGTGCGTTGCCGAAGAAAGTGCTGAGAATAGAATGGCCAGATTGATAAGCAAATGTATTAGAACAGTATCAGTGCTCTAGGATATAGAATTGAGCCGTACCTGGGCGAGGGAACAGCCAGAGAAGAAGATGCCATTGTTGAGTCTTGTGCTAGCCAAGAACACAATCCCATTCCTATTCTATCCATTTGAAATTACTGGCTGGGGCATTTTGGTAATTCTAGCAGGGGTCAATCGGTTAGTTGACTGAGGCGGTTCGGTTGGAGGGGTGTAAATGAACTGAACCGTTCGTGAATAACTAGCGAACAACTCGATCAAAGTTCATTTTCGAACTCGGTTTGACTAGCTCGAACTCGAACTCGAGCTCATAAGAGTCAGCTCGATAGGCTCGTCGAGCAGTTCGAATATAATTTTTATATATAATTTTATATAAATAAATTAAATTTTATTCATTAATTCTTTAACAAACTCGAACTAGCTCGAGTTCGAACTCGATTTTTTTTCGAGCTCAACTTTCTTAAAGTCAGACGAATCGAGCTCGAGCTAAAATATCTTAACTCATACGAGCTCGAACTTGAACACGAACATGTAGTACATTTAAAAAAATTTGAACCACATTTAACACACCCGACACGAGTCAACTGGGGCAAAAATGACCAACGAATTCCCCATCGGATGATTTTGTCTTTTCAAATCGATTTTGGCAGGCAAGAAAACACTCTAGGATTACGGCAAAAAAAAGACTTCGTCGATTCAGGGCATATCAGCACTTTACACGAAGTCAGGGGCATATTAATACATACCCCAAGAACTCAGGGGTACGTGAGGTTTTTTTTTTTTTTTTTTTTTTACATTTGCATTGAATAAATTATGATAATATGTTTTACATTTTAACAGCATTCTAAATAATAATTACATCGATTTTTATTGCAATTGGACCGGAGATGTTATAATCACGTTATTTTCAACTTTGAATCAATAATTGACTACGTTATAATTAGTTTATCACGACATTTCCAGCTTTATTATTATAATATATGGTTTGGTCCTAGCCTCCTAAGTCTTGAGTATCAAGTAGGGTCAACCGGTTTGGACCGGGACCGGAATATCCATAAATTTTTGGACCGAAGACCTGACCGGAAAGGGGATATTCTGGACCGGAACCGGTCCGGAATTATTCCAGGTTTGAACCGGACCGGACCGGTTAGACCGGAATTTTAATATTTTATTTTTTAAACTTTATTTTTATGTTAAAAATTAAACCTTTTTTACTAAAAAAAAAATTAGTAATATGAAAATTAGAATAAAAATAAGTTATATTAAAATGGAGTTTGTGAAATATGATTGCATGATTTTTAAAATGAAGATGCAATGGTCTCACAAACGATTAAAATTGTTCAAAAAAATGAGAGTAAAAAATTTATAACAACTAAAAACTACCTTTATAAATCTACAAATTTCAAAAAATATAATTTGAAATGATAGAATAATACTAATATTAATGACCAAAAATAAAAATAACACATAAATTAATTAACAAATATTTTAACATATAAAGTATATTAAATACCGGTTCATCCGGTCCGGACCGGAAAATACCCGGTTTTGGACCGGATCGGACCGAACCGGAATCCCTAAAAAACTTGGACCGAAGACCGGACCGGAATCCCTTATATCCAGTTCTGGTCCGTTACTTTCCGGTCCGGACCGGTTCATGCACACCCCTAGTATCAAGAGTCAAGACCTTTGGCCATCATGAATTGACGAATGGTGCTAAAAAAATTATAAGAGTATGTTGTATCATAGGATGATTATAGTAGGAGCATATTTGCTTCCGTGTATGTAACTATGTAGATAAAGTATCCTTTTTACGAACAATATTGTAAAAAGTATATGACTAAACAAAGAAAAGTCAAGGTTAATAATCTCCCTAAGCTTTTCCCCCATAAATAATTGGAATGTCCTGAGGATGTTGTATTGAACTATTGCACTTCACCTAAGTTTAGCCTATCAAGTTACGGCAAGAATGGTCGCAAGGATAGGGACAATCAATCTCCTTGCTGATGCTTCTCCCAAAATACCAGTCCCCGACAGCCTCAGCTATGGTCTGAAACAAAATGTCCGGTCAGTGACAGGGAAATCAGAACGGGCAGATAGTTCGTAATGCATTAGCAGCAATGAAACGAGGTCATGGTCTCATGGAAAGTAAAGCCGTTCATAGGCAAATGTGATGGATGAGTAATAACAGGTACAAGCAACGATTGAAGTGGCAGAAGTAATATAGAAGGCAATTCCAAACCTTGTTGCCAATTTTCGGAGAATCAACTGCAAACCATGTCTCTTGGTTCTCACTTTGGCAATGAGAGAAGCAAGAATTTATAAACATACCCCCTCTTCTGGAATATCGGAAGAAGTAGCTCAAAGCTGTAAGCATTTCTTTCCTGAATTCTAAGAAATGGCCAAGCAAAATCAATTCAGCATCAAGGTCTAAAGTGTAGCTGTAAAACAGTAATAGTGATTTTTTGCTAGCTTTGGGATGGCCAAATATTTTTGTGGTCTATTCCGAATGCATCAGACAGATCATAAAATCGCAATAGAAATTTAGAATGGATTGTTGATCAAGAGTCAAGAGAAGAGACCTTGCAAAGTATGTATTTGGGCTGGATTACATGCTGCTGGGTTAAGCTTACAGTGATACCAATGTCCTCTTGGATCAGCTGAAGGTGGCACCAAAATGTGATGAAACTGTTTCAACCAACAAATCTCGTTACAAAATACTGAATATAGAATGGAACTTGATAGCAAAGTAACATTTCAATTACTACAAATTGATGCATAAGGTGGTTTTCTTACTTGATAAACATCATAAGCTGAGTTTAAGACAAAATATGGTGTTCTGATGTATGCCAGTGCGTACTGCGGGAAGAAGCACTGCAAAATATTCATTCATGGTCAGCTCAAAGGTTCAGGTTTGTTCTCATTTGCAACTAAGAACCAGATTAGATATCACACCTTAAAAGTATAAAGCTGCTCACTTGTGCAATTTTTGTCCAGATTCTGCTCCACCCCCTTCAAAGAGAAAAAAAGTCAAGAACTGTACATGATGGCATTAAATAGAAAAACAAGGACAGTGGCTCTGCCATTCATAGGATGAAAGAGGAGTAAGCAGCTTAAGCAAGAGACCCTATCTATCAAAAATGAAAATTACTGGATTCATGTAACGGCAAGGGAATCAGCAGTTCACAATTAGTTTCTGATCGAGTTGTGGAGATCTCTTAGAAGCCTTTGCACAATTTGTGCTTCTGATCAATAGGAAGAGGAGGAAAAAAAATATATATCCTTTTTGATGAGCGCGAACAACAAATACTGGTAGCCGATTTTAAGAGCCTATTTTTACTGGAAAAATACAGAAACTTGAATCAATAGCCTATTTTTACTGGAAAACGTATACCTGCAAAGTGATCAGTTTGTCGTAAAAATCTCTCATAGTGTGGTTTAAGGCAATGTCTATCCTGCAAAATGAAGGAACCGTCATTATTGTATTCGACATAAGACAAGAAAATTGCAGAGTTCCACGTCTCATTACAGAGACTGTAACTTACCCATCCAAAAAATATCCAGCATCACTCAAGCATTTCACAGTAGTGTTCTTTGGCAGATGATCTGTCAAATTATCACAATGTAGGAAGGTTGCAAGACCCCCAGCAGAACAGCCCGAGAGCAATGCCTGAATAGGAGGATGTTAACAAGATCAATAATAAGCATGCAATTAAATTTCTATTGAGCAAAGAGAAAAACAGAATAGCATTCATTGTTCACTTTACCATTCTTCCCAAAAATAAGGATTTGATTTTTCAATGTCCTTTTACTTTTAACTGCGGGTGAAGTTATACTAGCTAGTGCTTTCAAGTTTCAGTATGAAACATTTACTTTTATTTTGGCAAAATAACTAACATAATCAGTAAGGATAAACAATGAAATGAGAAATGCTTGATTAACTAACTACCTTTCTTGCTTGACCCAATCCTTTAGGTAGGAGATCATGGACAATCGCTTGCCAAATTCTTTGCCCTCTAAAATAGAGCCGGGAAGTCTGATGCTCATAAAGATTGAACACAGGTATCAGGAATGGCGAATATTGGACTATTATTTTGTAAGCACAACAAATAACAGGACTAAAACATGGTTGTCTGTGCAATGATTTGCAACTCAAAATGTACCAACCAATGTACTTACCCCATTGTCAAACATGGCATCCCCTGCAAATGAGGCTCCATCACAATATCTAATCTTAACCCGGTTCCAGTTGTAGAAATCTAAATTTAAATCAAGAGCATGAGTTAGCCAACGGAACCATGATAATAGATCCAACATTTTAACAGTTCAATATTCCGTATACAATGATTTATAGCATATGCAATCATACTTATTTTAGCATTTCTAATGATTTATTTGTCACAAGCTAAACAGGTATCCGTCAAGCCTTCAACTCAATCAAATCGTTTTACTAAACAACTCACTCATCCGACCCACAATCCTACAATCATACATAAATGTAGTGCATAACATGATATGACATTGACCGAATTCGCTTCACCTATTTTAATTGACACAACCATAATACCACACATGGATGAGATGGATTCCTTCCAATTATAATTCCTTGCTAATTTGCATTATGGGGTCCATAACTAACTTTTAAAATCAGAATTAAGCAATGCATCTCATTCTCAGTCCCATCTGACAATAATTGGAAATTTGGAAGGAACCAAAAAAGGTGGTCACTAGTCACTGCTCACTACCAGCAAGTCAACATAACAGGCATGGTAAGTGAATGAAAGCTGGAAATGCAAAATAAACAGCAACCAGCAGCTACATGAGCTGTCCACAGTGCTGTCTAATGTGGCCAAACCCAATTCTAGTATTTTGCAAATTGCAACACGTGATAGAGACAACCAACAATGTGTATTTGTCCGGTTCTTCATTTGGTTAGGATCTGAAGGACCCCAACCCACGGAAGTGTCTTAATTTACATTTAATTCTGGAATAGAGACATGATAGGGATATGGGCAAAAAAGAACTCGCCGGAAATCACAAAATGCGAACCTGGATTATAAGAAGCGTTGTTGCTCAGGATGCCGGAGAAGACTTCCTGCTTGCTCATATAACGCGTTGAGCCCCGCCGAGATTTGGCCCTATCCAAGCACGATGGGATATCATTGCACCATCCCCCGCCCTGCCATATTTGTTGCCATTAATTTTTTATGCTATGACTTTCGGCCATGGCCATGGGTGAGAAGTACAAACAAAAACGGCGTTCAAAAAAGATAATAATGATTAATGAGTACTGAATTAATAAAAAATGAAATTTTATGAAGATCAAATCATATTTGTAATTTATTTTCAAAAAAAAATCATATTTGCAATTTTATAATCTATATTATTTAAGACCAATTCTTGGGTGAGACAGCCTCACCCTCACCCAAAAGTTAGGACCAAATAAATACTCTTTTTGGTGAGATTTGATGAACTGTCACAAAAGTTTTGATGAAGTGACATGTTTGATGAACTAACACCGAGGTTTGATAATGTGACGTCGAGGTTTGATGAGGTGGTAGGAATGAAATTTTCTTTATTTGACCTTGCATCATGGGTGACGCTGTCTCACAGGAGAATTACTCATTATTTAAAAGGATGTTATTTCCACAACTCAATATCCTAAATCCACAACCCATTTAGGGTAAATTTTACTAAAATATTCTTTTTTAAATTTTAATTTTAGTTAGCTATTATTATGAAACTTAGTCCTAATCAAACTCTAATTTATAAAATCTACCCCACTCTTTATAAATAGTATAAAATATTCTTATCAACTTTGTCTACAAATTTCACGTAGCTATTCAGATTAAAAAGGATGAATGATGGACAGTTCAATTCAGTTTAGTTCAGTTAAATATATTTAAATTTAGTTCAGTTCAGTATATTTAAATTTATTTCAGTTCAGTTCAGATAAATATATTTATATTTTTTAGTTCAGATAAATATACTTCAATTTATTTCAGTTCAGTTCAGTTCAATAATTTTTTGTTATAAGTTACATTTTTACTAAAGATTACAATTATATATGATAAATATTAAATTATTTCAGTTCAGTTCAGTAAATTTAAATTTATTTCAATTCTGATAAATACATTTAGACTTATTTCAGTTCAGTTCAGTTCAGTACAGTTCACTACACCAAGAAATAAACTCTAGCAAACAGGGCCTAAATTTGAAGGTGCTTCAATAAACTACACTAATGAATGTTGAAGGTTTTGAGGATTTCTTGGTCGTACAATTAAATTTAACAAAAACTTGAATCTAAAATTTATTATTCAAAACTTAAGGGATTTAAATGAAATAATAAATGTTAATTGAATCTTAAATTTTATGAGGGGTGATTAATGAGTTGTGGATTTAGGATATTTGGTTGTGGAAATAGATCTTGTGTATTTAAATTTTGATCATGTGCTACAAAAGTAAATTACAGATCGTGATGGAATCCGATCATAAATATTTCACCAGCCATGTTTTTTAAACTTCTGACTTTTCAATGAATTTGCGTTTGCATCTTTTTTTTAACTGTAAAATTTATTATATTATTTTAGTTTTTAATAAGTTTTCATTATGTATTACCAAAGATATTACCGACCATTATTTTGACTTTGAGAATTCTAAGTATGAATTTATTTGGAATATTGGAGTATTCGTTGCTTATAAAAATAACAATGCATAGAGGATTAAGTAGAGAAATGAGAGATAATTCTTCCAAAAAAAAAAAGAGAGAACTGAGAGAAAATATGAGAATAAATTAACATTTTAGTTTTCTAAAATTCAAATATCTAAGCTAGGTTAGAAATGGAAAATGTTCCCTTTGTCCCAAACAAAACTGCTTTTGACCTTCATTTTTATGTTTAATTTTCAGAAAAATGATAATTTAAAAATGAGAACGTCTCCTGTAAGGTCCCCTTACGATAAGGGCATGCCACATTTTACAAGATTGAGATTTACTATACATAATTATTTTAATTATTTGGGCCATAAAACATAAAATATCAAGGAATAAAGTGAAAATATATTGCCCAAAATATGAAAGATCAAAGCAAATAAAAATCAGTCCTAAACCATAAAAGATCAAACCAAATAAAATATCAGGATCAAACAAAAATAACTCAAATAATTAAAATAATTGTTTAGTAACTCCAATCTTTTAGAAGATTGTCTACTTTTGGGCTGAACTTACCATAAGGTGCCATTATTAGAGACTTTCTCTTTAAAAATGCATGATATGATGAATCTAAAAATATACCTACAATATCAACTATAAGTATACATTAAAAGAAACTAATGGTCAAAGTTGGCTCAATTTGACTTTGAAAAGTCAACTAAACAGTTTTGGACTTTTGGCGGGTTAATTATTGGATTCATAATAACGTATGTTTTTAATTCATATTTCTTAAAAACTTTTTTACACACTAAATAATAATAATCTGACTTTAAAAAATCAAACCATACATTTGATTGGGGAAATATAAATGATGTATACTTGAATTATATAGCAATTAATAAGCCGAGTTTCCCTTCTTTTGAAGGGTAGTACGACATAAAACAATAAATAACCAATTATACTGCTGTAACTTTTTGTATATAAAAATGGACCTCTGTGTCATGTAAAAAAGATAAAAACCAGACTCTGTAGATGCATTATTTAATTTATTTTGTCTCATCGAGACCGCAAAGTTAAAATTATAGAGTAGTACTCGTATTTCCATATTTATTAAAGCGATAGGAAAAGGGAGAATAGCACATGCTGCAATATTTCCTTGACAAAAAGAGGCAAAGCTTTTAAGAAAAAACTGAAAAGGTATGAGTAATAAAGAACAAAAACGAAAGCAGAATCTCTTCTCCAAAAGCCAAAAGCAAAGAATAAAATTACCTCGAACTGCAAAAGCCAGTTGCGTGCTCCCGCCCCGAATCCTCTGTGAAGGTGGTACGCCGGCAAACTTCCGTCCAAACAATCTTTACGAATCCGAATATTTACCAGCAAAGCCACAAAAAATAGAGCTCGTCAACTATGTAATTTTATACATACGTATGTATAGCACGACTACAAAATAATTTAAAAACCGTACAGGCGCCGGAAGATGATGCGTTTCGCACCAGGGTCATGTTCACCAGAAGCCAGCTGGACCGGTCCGGCGCGGAATGCGCGGCGCGTGGCGCGCACGAAAGACACAAAAGAAAACAGCCGAGCCCGAGCAGGGGAGAAGAAATCCGGGAGACTGTTTTCATTTTCCTTTTTCGTGTTTTCAATTAATCAATGCTCGCAAGGAGTATGTATATATATAAGACCGTGGACTGACTCAGCTGGTGTAATCATAACTCATAACACCAGCAGTTAATTCACCCGAAGAAAGCGGAAAATCGGTCAATTCTGTTATTATTATGGCGAAATAGTAACTGAATCAGTTTCCGTGTATAGAAGTCAGAGCTAAATGAATTGGCAATAGGAGAGGTGAAGAACTCAGCAATGAAATAGTGCAAAGGGGAGGTAAGGTAGTATGGAGATTGGAAGGGAGGAGTATCGTGTCGTTTTGTGCTGGGCGGATTGCGTGACCTGACGACGGGATTAATGCCGGCGAGATATTCCTGCTGCTCGGTTCCCGGGAGTCGAAACGGAATGTTTGTTGGATATTGGAGTTGTGGACGAATGGCGGAAAGGTGCGGTTAAATAGTAATTATAGTATAGCGATGGGGCTGGGTGGTGGGGCCCGCGAGAAAGACAATTGTTTCAATATGGAGTGGTGGACCATGTGTACCTTTTTTTGAATTTTTGGGAAATTTGGATGTGTTGATGATGATGATTTTTTTTTTGACAGTGATGATGATGATTGATGAGGAAGATCGAGTGAAGAAGAAGGAAATGGGAGTGGTTTTCAGATCTTTTGAGACGAAAGGAAAAGGAAAAGGAAAAGGAAAATGCATCTTATCTCATTTGTTGCGCATAAACGCATCCCATGTTCGTTGGCAAGGTCAGGTGACTCAGGTCCGCATGTGCCGTATGCTCCATGGCCATGGGGAATAAGTTGTTAACTTGTTCCATGGTATCGTTAATTCGTTATTCTCATCACAATAAGTACTACTCCCTCCGGATTTTATATAATGTCTTCGACACTATTCATCATAATTTTTGTTGCAAGTTTAACCATAAAATTTTAAATTATTATATAAATAATAATATCATCATGTGATATATTTTTGGATTCATTTTAATATGTAATTTCTAAATAACAAAATTTTAGATTTAGTTAATATTCCTAACTAAAGTTATTGATGGTCAAAGTTAACGACACTATTTGATTTTGGTCAAACGAAACCATTATATAAAGTCCGGAGGGAGTACTTAAATTCTTAATGTATAACATAGTGACGTTCAAAATGGCATGAATAGGGCCTAGTTGTTTTACTTGTACGAGAAATAAGTTTAGAGATTTTAGCGACAAACCAGTTTGTGAAATAGTAAAATATATCGGTCATTTGATTTATACAGAAAAATAGTTGATTTCTCTTTTCGTTTGTTCAAATGATATAAGAAGACTAAATTTTCCTTCATTATCTTTATTATTGTTTGGTTCAATTACGACGGTAATAGACATGGCCCCGTTTGGTGTTGGGTTTTTTATTGGTTTTTTAACTGGCTTTATGATGTTGTTTTTTTACGTGGTCAAACAGCCAAAAAGGAGGAAAAAAAGTGTTTGGTTCATTGGCTTTTTTACTCAGCTTTCCGCCAACATCTAACACGCTACTAAAACCAGCGTTTTCTTCTGGCTGATAGCTTTTTACTTTTATATAGTTACTTTCTTATGTAGACATTTATTGTTTGTTTATCTAAATATTTTTTACGTAGTATTGTGTGTTTATCCAAACATTTTTACGTACATCATAATTATATGACTATAATTTTGTATACTAAATTATTAAATGGTAATCAATTCTAAATTATATACCTATTTTAAATTGAGTGTATATTTGAAATTACGTATTTATATATTTTTACATCCACATAATTATTATAAAATTTTATTTCAATTAAAATATAATCAAGTCGGTTAATACTCAACTCAAAACAAATAAATTCCTACTTAACTAGTTCATATTATGTATATGATATAATTTTGATATTGTTATAGTTCAGCTTCATAAATTTATTTAGGTTTTATAGAAATTTTATACTATAAAATAGAATTTAAAATTCTTATTTACTGTACTATACTGATATTAATTACAAACAATAATTTTAAATTTATTTGAAATAATTTGTTTTTATTTTATAATTTTTATTAGTGAATATTTCAAACAATTAAAAAAATTATCAATAATATAGACAAAATAAAAACAAGATATCTAAAATTATTCTATAATAATATGAATAGTAATCATGACCATAAATGTCATTTTGCATAAAACATCTAACAACTAAAAGCTAACTTTGCCAAACACTTTTGTAAACAGCTAGTGATCAAAACGTTAGCATAATCAGCCAACAAAAGCAGCTAGTCAAACCAGCTAATAAAATCAGCCAACAGCTACCAGCCACTACCAAACAGGGCCAGTGGCGATGGTAGCGGGTGGTGAGAGTTGAAGTGGTGGTAATGACCAGCAATGGCTAAACCGATAATGATAATGGTGATGGTCAATGACGGTCAAAGTAATAATTAATTGGTGGGGGCGGAGTGGTGGTGGTACCGGTGATGGTCGGTGGTAGTTGGAGTGATGGTTGGTGATGGCGAATAGCAATGAGCAGTTGATGGTGGTTTATTGATACGAATATGGTATCAAATATCATAAAATAATTAGTTAGATTTTTCCCTTACCAAGATTTAGAGTTTTTCCTAAAATGGTGTTTTAATCTTAGTAAGATTATATTTATTTTTCTTATAGTTGTAGGAGTTGATTATTATTTTCTTAGATTATTGGTAGGATTAGGAATTTTATTAGGGTTATAAATATTGTTCTTCTCATTGTAATAGACAGACTTTCAGACTTTGATAATAAAAATACGCTGATTGTTGAACGGTGGTTCGTCATCAGATTGAATCTTTGGACTGTGTGTTCAATTCTAAGACTCGGTTGTGGTCGCCCCAGGGACGGTGGTTCTTGGTTCTCCAGGTAATTATTTGACGGTTGTTAGGTAACTATCATATCCCAGATAATTATTTGACAACTGTTGAATAATTATTATATCAAGTTCGTGTTTATTTTGCAAGTTTGTGTTCCTAAGTGATTTACGTGGAAAATTCACATCAATTTGGTATCAAAGCCCAGTTTTCATGAATTCTTATTCGTGAACGATCATGGAGAGGAGTAGAGATCTGCAAAAACGTCTAGATGCGGTGGAGAAAAACTTGGTTAAGGTTGTAGAGCATTTACAGACGATTCCTAAGTATCGACATGTCATGCCTAAACTAATCTGTAATGGTTGTTTCGATTTCAATGGTAAGATTCTTCAGCCCAACCGTACTATAAAGAAGGATGACCATGGATTACAGTCGGATGTACCAGAATACGTAAACAAGGATGATCAAGAAAGTTTGGTAGTTCGAAGGAATTCGCCTACTATACAGGTAGCACATGAAGAAGAACACCAAGAACAGCTATTTCACGGTCGTTGTTTGATTGAAGGAAAAGTGTGCAAACTGGTAATAGATAGTGGAAGTTGTTCAGATTTGGTCTCTAGCACAGTTATAGAGAAGTTGAACCTACCTATTCAAGACCATCCAGAACCCTACAGACTTTGTTGGCTAAGCGATGGCGATGAAGTAAAAGTTACTCAACAAGCTTTCATCCAATTAAAAATTGGTGGATATGAGGATGAGATTTTGTGTGATGTTGTACCTATGGATGAGTGTCATGTTTTGTTGGGACGTCCATGGCAGCTTATTCGTGAAGTTCTACACTATGAGAGGTCCAATGAATACGTGATTATGAAAGGGAACAAAAGATTTAAGCTTATTCCTTTGTCACATCCCGAAGTAACTATCACAAAATACACTGCTCAGAAACAATCTTTATTAGTCAGTGAGAAAAAAGTTGGCAAAGAGCTTGATAATGCGTGTAGTTCTATGGTGAAATCGTCGTTGAAGGAATTTAATGATGTGTTTTCCAAAAAAGTGCCAGGTTTATCTTCTAATAGGGGAATTGAGCAACAAACTGATCTTGTTTCTAAAATACCTTTGCATAACCAATTTCCTTATGACGTTGATGATGGTGTTTATGTTAGCAATGACAATCAAATAAGTTCTCCGATAATTGATGATATGGATTGCGATGAACGACAAGTACTTGACCCTGATGCTAGTCATGATGATGTTGTTGATAATGATGGAGATGAAAATATCAATGATGATGATGATGTTGAGATCTACCTTGACCTTTCAGTCTTTAATGTTCATGATGATAGTATTAAAGAAGAGCATCTTGAAGGAAGTCGTGAAGTATCAATATTTAATATTGGTATAGAAGATGAAGTTAAAGAGTGAGAATTAGTTCATCCCACGGTTGTTCGTTTTCAATATGAAGGTGCTGAGAAAGAGATTGTTCCTTTAAGAGATAAAGATGAACCTCAGAAAATGCATATTCTCTTTGGTAAAGGATCATTAAGAGGCAGAATTCATTCAAATCCAGGAAGAACAATACAAGCTGAAATTGGTAGAAACAAGTACGTGGCATTTTCAATCTATGGAAGTCATTTACTTATACTGCTTGGCGATGGAGAATTTCAAGAATTGAGGACAATTATTTCCGAAGAAGGGGAGTATGATACGAATATGGTATCAAATATCATAAAATAATTAGTTAGATTTTTCCCTTACCAAGGTTTAGAGTTTTTCCTAAAATGGTGTTTTAATCTTAGTAAGATTATATTTATTTTCCTTATAGTTGTAGGAGTTGATTATTATTTTCTTAGATTATTGGTAGGATTAGGAATTTTATTAGGGTTATAAATATTGCTCTTCTCATTGTAATAGACAGACTTTTAGACTTTGATAATAAAAATACGTTGATTGTTGAACGGTGGTTCGTCATCAGATTGAAGCTTTGGACTGTGTGTTCAATTCTAAGACTCGGTTGTGGTTGCCCCAGGGACGGTGGTTCTTGGTTCTCCAGGTAATTATTTGACGGTTGTTAGGTAATTATCATATCCCAGATAATTATTTGACAACTGTTGAATAATTATCATAACAAATTCGTGTTTATTTTGCAAGTCTGTGTTCCAGAGTGATTTACGTGGAAAATTCACATCATTTATGCCAAAGAGGAAAACATGAATTACAAGACACCTGGTATAAGTATAGTATGGATGAAAAGATCTTTTGGTGGAAACAACACATGAAAAATGGGAAAAATAAATCAAGATTGTTAGATTATTTCCCTTTCCCAATGAGAAGGTGAGACCAATCTCACTGTCAAACATATTTTTATATATATTAAGCGTGATCATTCGTTGTATTATTGTTGATCTTTGCACTTTTATATTTGATCTTTTCATTTTCAACACTAATCATTTACACATTAAGTATGATTATTTAGTGAGATAAATCTAGATATCTAGATAATGGGTGGAATCAACATTTAGATATCTATTAAATATAATCAAACTAGATACTAATCGTACTAATTGTCCTATTACAAAGTAGAGATCTAAAAATACTTTAATACGTAACATTTTATAATCAATCATTTGATATAGTACAATGTTTTGTAAAGAACATTAACTGATCAAAACTACATTATTATATGTATTATAATCCAAAAAAGGGAATATGTATGGGAAAATAAAATCAAAAGTGACAAAAAACACATAAAAAACAAATTTTGATGTGATCAACTTAAAAAAGGGGATATGATTTGAAATTAGTCTTTTTTTGCGTAATTGTCCTGACAGACTTGGAGAGTATCCTTGCCCATTTGTTTGTTATATCACTCTTAACCCTTAATTGGCGAGAGGGTAAACCCCATGGGCTTCTGGACTAGGTAACATTTTAGATATTTTGTGCCTAGACTAGGAGACTTCGATTAGGTAGTTTAGAATGTGAGTTAAGGTGCTACACTTGTCAGGTAGTTTGATACTCTAGAGTATTAGACCGTAGATTTTTACGATGTATCCCCTTTTTTTTATGTAAACCTTCTGGTACCACACCCTTCGGACAACACATTGCTTCCGGGCGAAAGCCTAGGAATAGGCTTCGGGCCACACTGCCTTCCGGCAACACCTTACTTACGGACGAAAACCTAGGAAATAGCATTCGGGCAACACCTTGCTTCCAGGTGAAGGCCTAGGAAATTGCTTTCGGGCAATACTTTGCTTCCGGGCGAAAGCCCAGGAAATAGCCATCGGGCCACCTTTGTATTTTATTTTATGTCAATAATCCTCCAGATTCGCCTTCGCATTAAAAAAACAAAAAAAAACCCTTAAAAAATGTATTATTACTAGTATAATATGTGATTAGTTGGTTCAAACTACAATTTAAAGTGATCTATTAAGTCAAATAAAATTTAGTGTGATTTGTTAGTTCAAACTAAAATTAAAATTGATGTATTAGTTCAGATTCAATTTAGCTTGATTTGTAAGTTCAAACTATTATAATAATAAAGCATTTTCCGATCAAAAAAATTAAAATAAAGCATTTCTAGTACCGTGTCTCAATTTCTCAAATGCTGTTTTTCCTCCTAATTAATTTCGTTATAATTAGAAAATCTGGCGAGCTCAGAATCACCGAGACCGAGAGTATAACGGCAGATAAGCTGAGATTGTGAAAACTACTCTTCAGCCTTATTCCAAGTCCAAGGCAAGTCACACTCCAAGCACCTCTCCAAATCCAAGGCGCGACGAACACTCTGTAAGTCCCTGATACGGTTGTTCTTCGACCATGATCTTATACTGTTCTAGATCTCCGAGGGATCCTCAGTCGCATTGAATTTCTCTGTATCGGTTGATTTTTAATAAATTCACCTGAATTGAGGGGCGCTGATTGACACATCGTCGTTCATATGTGAGTTATAGGCTAAGATAATGTGGGATTTCACAGTTTTCCCCTCATTCGTGCTCTTGATAGAAGTTAGTAATTTCCTGTATTTATCTTTGTAATTTTATGAATGCAACTCGATTCTTGGAGGAATTTGTATGAAGTCTTGATGATTTGATCAAATAGGGTCCAGAGGGGGTATCAAAATTGGTATTTTGGTACATTTTCTTGAAGGGAATAGTAAAAAATCAAATGTTTTTGTGGTTTCTTTACTATTTCTGCTTCCCTTGACATGATTATTGTTGTGCAAGTATGTATTTTTAAATTTTATGCTAATGTAATGGTCACATACAGGTTACCGATTATCTGAGCTGTCGATCAGTAATGGTCACATACAGGTTACCGATTATCTGAGCTGTCGATCAGTCAAAGCGAACTGTGGTAGAAAAGGCTGATCACAGTGCTTTTTTTACTGGTTTCATAGACAGAATTATAAAAGCTGCCATATTTCTTTATAGTAGTGGGTTGACGATGGACTTGGTAATAGTGTTCAGAACGCTGACTTTCAGTAATCTGGTTAAACGCTGATCTGAAGTTCTCTGTTTTACTGGGGTTTTTAGCAGAATTGTTGTTCTTTAGTATTTGCAAGGTGAGTAATTTTGAGATGGAATCAGTTTGGAAGCTCCTCTTTCTGATGGAACCAGCTCCTCTGACTCTCATTCTGACAGCCATAGCTGTGACTTATGGGTCGGCTGTTCGAGCTCTGAACTATGGAAAAGAAATGGAGAGGAATCGAGATATGTCTGAAGCGACCATCACTCTAGACAGGTCACAGGCCTTGATGATCCCTGTTATGAGCTCTTGCAGCCTGCTTCTGATGTTCTATTTATTCTCGTCTGTTTCACAAATTCTAACTGGTTTCACTGCTATTGCCTCGGCTTCAGCCATGTACTTTTGCCTGTCACCATATGTTGCACATGTCAAGTCCCGCTTCGGCTTGGGTGACCCATTCATATCTAGTTGCTGTGCAAAGTCATTTACTCGGATGCAGGGTCTTCTTGTGTTTCTATGTGTAGCCACTGTTATAGCATGGCTTGTTACTGGCCATTGGGTGCTGAACAATTTGTTGGGGATCTCCCTATGTATGGCTTTTGTGAGTCATGTGCGCCTTCCAAATATCAAGATATGTGCAATGCTCCTTCTTTGCTTGTTCGTATATGATATCTTCTGGGTATTCTATTCAGAGAGGTTTTTCGGGGCAAATGTCATGGTGTCAGTAGCAACACAGCAAGCATCTAACCCTGTACACACGGTAGCTAATAGCCTGAGTCTTCCTGGATTACAAATGATCACAAAGAAACTGGAATTGCCAGTCAAGATTGTCTTCCCCAGGAATCTATTTGGTGGCATAGTTCCTGGAAATAATGCTTCTGATTACATGATGCTTGGCCTTGGAGACATGGTAATATATCTAGACTTTGGTTGAGTTATTGTTACGGTGATGCATTTCCTGATTAATTCTTTTGCATACTTCATAAAAAATTAATACTGCATGTGGAATTTATTGACTCAAGTCATAACTTAAATTTTTTGTTGCTGCATTTTCTAACCCGTGATGAACAATAGAATTGGGAACTTGAGAAGTTTCAGTATGGTGCTAAGAATATTAAAAGACAGTTCGATCAAATGTATATATTATTATTTTTTGAAAATTCCTTTCCTATATATCAGTAGGTCCCAAGCATGAACATTTTGAAATATAGACATCTGCATGCTCCAAAACATTAATGTGTGGTGTATTGTAGTGATGCATTTCTGGTGGAAAAATTATAAAGGAGGCCCATGTTCTTATATGTCTTTCCCTTTCTTCATAAATCTTTTATGTTGAACGAAAAATTAAGCCAGTACACTTGTATTGCATTTGCAGGCTATTCCTTCTATGCTCTTAGCATTAGTCCTCTTTTTCGATTATAAGAAAAGCAAGGATTCAGGAAATGCCTTGGGCATGCCATCATCGAAGGGGTTCAAATACATTAGATATGCCGTCCCCGGATATGCAGTCGGGCTTGTAACAGCCTTGGCAGCTGGCATTTTGACACGCTCTCCACAACCAGCACTCTTGTATCTGGTATGTTATTTTATCAAAAGACAAAAGTGGCCTCCACAGATTTGTATTTTCTTCAGGGAGATGTCCTTCAACCTGCAGAAGTTTGTTGAGTATTGAATTGTTATTTTCTAATCACTATTTCTGAATGTAGGTTCCATCTACGTTAGGACCCGTAATGGTTATATCTTGGATGAGAAAGGAATTTGGAGAGCTGTGGGAAGGATCGCCCTTTGAGAATAGTCACGAGAAAGCTCACTGCACTGAACCCTGAGTCATGGTTATCTGCCATCAAGCACTTAACTTGTATGGAAATACAATTGAAGCTGGGAAAATGAATAAGGGATAATCTCGGCTACTTAGGCGAATTGTAATTTTGGGGTAGTGCGTACTAGCAGTGTAATTTTAGTGATAAATAACATACAGGTTGGTACCATGCAAGTTTATGTGAAAAACACTAGTTAATGAAAATGTGTTTTCTTACATTGAATTTGTTCACCACGATAAAAAAAATACTACTGTAGATGAAAATGTAATCAATATTTTATTGAGGATAATTCAAAATACCATTACAATGACATTATCGTCCTATATTACTGTAAGTTGGTAAAAAAAAAATAATCTCAAATTCAAATAACTGGGGAGATTTTAGACTACAACAAATATTAGTAACATAAAAAAATATTAATCGTTCATCATTTTCATAGCCCCTTGTGAAGGAGGAGGCGGATCCACACTACCATCCTTAGATTATAAATTGTGCTTATATTTCATGCATAAAGCATTATTCATCAAAGCGCTCCCCGCAGGGAGGCGGATCCACACTACCATCGTTAGATTATAAATTGTGCTTATATTTCATGCATAACACATTATTTTCAACAAATATGCACATCAAGAAACAATAAAATCGACATAAGAAACCTAAGCTTGACAATTAAAATGGTTTTAATCTCAGTGAACAAGACATGAAATTCAAGAGTTCCACTTCACAATTTTTCTTTAGACATTTTGTCAACAAAATTTTAATTTTTTGTTTTGTTTAGTAACCTCATTTTTAATCCCCCGAATTTTTATATATAGAAGCATTCTCTTTCAAAACATTATCTCTCGTCAAATTGCTAATTTAGAGAAGGGATGGAATCCCAAAACTATTGGAATAATAAAGTATTAAAAAACTTACTCCCTCCGGACCAGCTGGATGTGCACTGTTGACTTTTCACGGTCTTCAATATACGTGTTTGACTGCTAATATCTTTAACTACGCATATTATCAAGATATGAAAATTTGATATTAATAAACTACATGTTATGACGATTCTAACAATATTAGATACGATAATATTTTTAATTATCTATGCATTCAAAAATTCAGTCAAAATTTAGCATATTTGACTGAAAGAAATTTCCTGTGTAGAAACATCTGTCCAGAAGAAGTATAAAATAACTTGCTCTAGCCTCCAGGTATAAAGTCTCTCTCCACTCAATCAACCGTGAGGCCCCTAAAATAAAAGCCCCTTTAACGGCACGTATCTCATCCCTTTGGGGCATATTCAGCGACCCGAGCAACGACGTCGTGTCCATAAGGTACAGAAACGTTTGAACCGTTGTTTGCCGTTTTCAGTTCAGTAGAGTGGTACGCAACGAATGCAGGCGGCAACCGTGTGAACTTTGAAGGAGAAGTGAATTTAGTTGCCGAGATCACAGTCCCAGATTCCGTCGTGCAGGGATGGGTACTTCCGTGCAAGTGAAGCCGCTGTGCGGCGTCTACAACGAGAACCCTCTCTCCTATCTGGTCTCCGTCGACGGCTTCAACTTCCTCATTGATTGCGGCTGGAACGACCAGTTCGACGAATCTCTGCTCGAACCCCTCTCCAGGTATTCCCAAGCTTTTTTTTAGGTCATTATGCTGTACCTAAATGCTCTAGTAATGTAGAATTGCCGACTTATTGCTGAACGCAGAACCCTAGCTGCAACATATGATAATCGAGTTGATAAGAGTATCGTCATGTGCTTAAATGTGTAAATTAGGGTAATGGATTAAGTTTAGTTTCAGTTGAGCGTGATAGTTGCATTCAGTGCTGAAAATGTTGTGTTTTACTGCTACTCAGGGTGGCTTCTACAGTGGATGCTGTGTTGCTTTCGCATCCGGACACTCTTCATCTCGGCGCTTTGCCTTACGCTATGAAAAAGTTTGGACTCTGTGCTCCGGTTTTTGCTACTGTACCTGTCCACAGACTAGGCATGCTCACCATGTATGATCAGTATCTCTCACGCAAGGTGAGATTTATGATAACCTTGTTTATTCCAGTCTTTTGTAACAAAAATATCTGAATATTTTATTACATATTCTCTTGTATATATTTCAATGTGAATATATGTTAACATTTAATTGTTTTTGCAGCAAATATCGGACTCTGAGTTGTTCACTTTAGATGATGTTGATTCCGCTTTCCAAAGTATAACCACCTTAAATTACTCTCAGAACCATCATATATCTGGTAGGCCTACTGTTACATTTCTTCATCTTAGGTATGATGTGCAATTTGAGTTTTCATGGTAAAGTTTTAGTTGTGGCTGTCAGATGTTGATATATCTGACAAAGGTGAAAGTTGAAAGTAGTTTCTCTAAGTTGAGCATATGTTCTGTTCTGCTTCATAATTCTCAAAATTTGTTTTTGTTTCTCAGGGAAAGGAGAAGGAATAGTTATTGCTCCTTATGTAGCTGGCCATCTATTAGGGGGTGCTGTTTGGAAAATTACCAAGGATGGGGAAGATATTATTTATGCCGTTGACTTTAATCATCGTAAAGAAAGGTCACCAACTTACTGAATGCTGTATAATATAAAAAAAAACCAAGCTCTTCAGTTTTAATCCTCTCATTTGAAGCGGAAATGGTTTCATTGATATTTCTTCTATCAGGCTTCTAAATGGAACTGTCCTGGAGTCTTTTGTTCGCCCTGCAGTCTTAATTACTGATGCCTATAATGCCTTAAGTAACCAGCCTTCAAGACAAAAGAGAGACCAAGAATTTTTGGGTAACGACTCCCTTGATTTTCCTATTCATTGTTTTAGCACTTGACACTCTTTGTCTGCAACATTATTTGATCAACCCATAATTTTCATTACTGATCTTGCTAGATACCATAATGAAGACCCTTAGAGCGGGTGGAAATGTATTATTACCTGTGGATACGGCTGGTCGAGTGTTGGAGCTAATTTTAATGATGGAAAAGGCTAGTTGGAACTCACTTTGAAGATTTAGAAAATATATATATTCCTATCATTTCAATGATCCTGAGTGTAACTTTGGTGTTCTTGCAGCACTGGGAGCTGAATAAATTACCATATCCTATATATTTTCTCACATCCGTGTCATCAAGCACAATAAATTACGTTAAGACTTTTCTTGAATGGATGAGCGATTCAATTGCAAAGTCTTTTGAGCACACACGTGACAATGATTTTATTTTGAGGTAGAGTCTCTCCCATTAATCTGGCTGTTTTCTAAGGAGTATTATTATTTGGGCAATGAAGCTTGAACACCTGAGTTTTTTATTTTTTCAAAGTTATTTTCTGGCTGTATTTTATATTTTTGTTTTTTCTTCTGTATCTGCAGTTGGAATCTGAACTTCTACTATTAGTATGTACTATTTTTAATTGATGATATGTTCTAATTTATTCATGATTCAGGAATGTCAAACTTTTAATCAACAAGAGTGAACTTGAAAATGCTCCAGTGGGTCCAAAGGTCTGTTCAAGTCTTTTAGTTGATTTGTACTTTCTGTCTGCCATCAACAAGCTGACAGATTATCTGTTTAGGTGGTTTTAGCATCTATGGGCAGTCTAGAAACTGGGTTTTCTCATGATATCTTCGTTGAATGGGCTTCTGATACGAGAAATGTTGTACTTTTTACTGAAAGAGGCCAGGTTTGTCCTTCTTTCAAATATGTACCATATTAAGGCTTTGCATCCTCTTCTTGCACTTTAAAATGTGTTGATGACAGAGTAACACTCACCAGATGCTCATTTTCTCTTCAACTTGCCTTGAAGGATCATGTATCTATATTCTTGATTTCCTTGAAAAAGTAATCACATAATCACTGATATTTGTGTTTATGTGTAGTTTGGCACCTTAGCTCGTATGCTCCAGTCAGACCCACCACCTAAAGCTGTTAAAGTTAATATGTCTAAAAGGATACCCTTAGTTGGGGAGGAATTAGCAGCTTATGAAGAAGAGAAAGAACAACAGAAGAAGGAGGCAGCTCTTAAAGCTACTCAGATTAAAGAGGAGGAATCAAATGCAGATATTAAGACTGAGATTGCTCCAAATGATCCCATGGTCATTGATAAGAGTCATAACAATGATAAAAAAGGAGGTAAATCATGTTTGTCTGCAGTAATCAAGTTGATAGGTTATGTTTCTCCAATTCTGATGTGGAGAAAGCTTTTAGTTTTGATCAAACTAAGAAAAAATAAAATGTAAAAGTCCACATTTTAGAAAAGTGACCACGTGATCTTATATAGGGTTAACTGCTTTACTGCTTGTTTAGTTATTTTATCATTATATAGGGTTAACTGCTTTACTGCTTGTTTAGTTATTTTATCATTATATAGGGTTAACTGCTTGTTTAGTTATTTTTCTACACAAGCAGTAAAGTCCACATTTTAGTTATTTTTATCATTCTAAAATGTTATTTTTCTAAAAGTCCACATTTTAGAAAAGTAAACTATAGTAGTTTACTGCTTGTTTAGTTATTTTATCATTATATAGGGTTAACTGTTTAAGCTGTAGGGATCATATGCCTGTAGACACACTGTACATGACATATTGTAGTTTTCAAAATTGGTTCTACTGTCATGATCAAGTTTTTGATTCCCCTACTTCCATTTACAATTTTTGTGCTTGTACTTTTTCCATGTGAGATTAACTTGTTCTTCAAGTTTTGTTTCTGTTTTACAGCTCATAGTGATTAGTTTCAACAAGAGATTTCATTATCTCTTAAGCCAATAGAAATTAACCATAGTTTCACATCTTTCCCTCTGAGTTTTGCAGCAATCAGTCTTTGCAATGATGCTTTTAGGGATGTGCTACTTGATGGGTTTGTTCCTTCCTCAAGTTCCGTTGCTCCAATGTTTCCTTGCTACGGGAACACAAGCAGATGGGATGATTATGGTGAAATCATCAACCCAGATGATTATGTGATCGAAGGTGACATCATAGATTCAACATACATGCATGTGAGTTCTTTTGGAGCATATGCTTCTTATCAACCGTGGTCTTTCAGTACCGGCCTCTGATGCACGTGTGTAAAGATGTTGGCCTTTATGAACACAATTTATTTATTCGTAGGTCGATGGAGACCTTACTGGTAAACTTGATGAAATCAATCTGATGTTAGATACGGCACCATCCAAAGTTGAATCTACGGAGTTAACTGTAAGATTCTTTTTACATTCTTTCTTAGTTTCTTCTTATGTGGGACTATTTGCTAGGATGGCTTAGTGAACTGTTGGCTAGCCCAAAGTTAGGTGTTATTTTCGCATCTTCACAAGCAGATTTGCCAAGTTCGTGTAAACCCAGGAAGATTTTGTTTGTTAATACAGCTGTAGATGCTTTTATTTAGAATGAGATGATTAATATTGAATAAATTTCACTATGTTTGGAGGAAAACTATCTGTGTATGATATAAAAAAAAGTCCAGGATATTCAAACATGGTTGGCAGTGTTTCAAATTAAATGTATTATGTTTATCTTTTAACTGGTTTAGCAGATTTGTTGGTTTTCATTACTCTGATCTGATTTGTGTATGGATGCTCTAATTTCAATTTTAGGTCCAAGTTAAATGCTCATTGATCTACATGGACTTTGAGGGTCGTTCTGATGGCCGGTCAATCAAATCAATTCTTGCACATGTGAACCCCCTCAAGCTGGTAAACCTCTGATTTATTTGCTTGCAAGCTTGACGCTATTCATTTAGAAAGTAACCAATGCAGTTTCTGGTTATACTCAGGCTCTCCCCCCAGCCTAATTTCTGATCTTTTTTGGCTTCCTTTTATTTAGGTTTTGGTCCATGGATCAGCAGAAGCCACTGAGCATTTGAAGCAACACTGCCAAAAACATGTTTGCCCCCATGTGTACGCTCCCCAAATTGAAGAATCAATTGATGTCACATCAGACTTGTGTGCTTATAAGGTGATAACGCCTGCCTATGTTCGTCAATATTTTTTCGTTGTCCTTGTTATATTTTTACTTGCACCATCTAATTATAAAAATTTTGCAGAATCAACTTACTGAGAAATTAATGACGGACGTGCTGTTTAGAAAGGTAATGCATTTTGTGTGCATCACGTACTCTTGTGTTTGTGTGTGTGCGAACTTTGATTTATAGAGTGTGTGTGTACTGAACGCTCCATTAATTGCAGCTTGGAGATTATGAAATATCATGGGTCGATGCTGAAGTGGGAAAGTCAGAAAATGACATGCTATCTTATCTTCATCTCCCATCTCCTGCACCACATGAAAGCGTTCTTGTTGGTGATTTAAAAATGGCAGATTTCAAGCAGCTTCTGGCAAGCAAGGGTGTTCAGGTGATGTGAACTTCTTTCAAAAGGGTGTCCAGGACATATAGAGAAATTTCTATACTCTTCTATATGTGCTGAGCTTCCTTTTTTGATTGTCTTACTGGAAATTTGATGTTAAACTCTTTATTTTCAGGTGGAGTTTGGAGGCGGAGCTCTTCGATGTGGGGAGCATGTGACCCTGCGGAAGGTGGGAGATACAAGTCAAAAGGTGTGTCACTGATACTTGTTTTTGTGATGATAATACAAATATAATGAACTGATCATCTGTAACAATGTTATGTAGAGTGGTGGTGCTGATCAGAATATACTTGTGGAAGGACCTTTGACCGAGGATTTCTATAAAGTCCGGGGGCATCTATATTCACAATTTTATGCGCCATAGCTGTCAAGATTCCCCTTAGATAACCTCTGTGAGATGAGGCCATGATTTTGTAACTTGTACTTTCAATTGATCGGCCTAGTATGCCTATCTCATTACTTGTACTTTCTTTGGAAACTCTATACTGTATTTACTTGTGATTTGTGAAAGCTCCATTCCATGTTGCGAAATTATCTTTATTTTTTGTTAATGGCGAAATTATCTTATTGCATCTCCAAATGAGTCAAAGTTAGTGAAACTTGTAGTTCAATGGTTCTAAATTCATATTTTCAGTTCAAGAATCTTACCTTTTTACTAACTTGGACTTGTGAAAGGCCCCTGTTTGCCAAAAAAAAAAAAAAAAAAAATTTATGCAAAAAAATTTAGTTAAATATATTTATATATTTTAGTTCAATTTAGTATTTTTTTTTAAAAAAAATTGAATATATTTATATTTTTTTCATTTTAGTTCAATAATTTTTATTAAATGTTACCATTTTACTACCTATTACAATGATATAAAATAAATTTAAAAATTATTTTAGTTTATTTATATGAGTAATTCTCATGTGAGGCAGCCTCACCCATGAGGCAAGACCAAATAAGGAAAATTTCATTGCTACCACATCATCTAACTCATTACCACATCATCAAACATCGACGCCACCTCATCAAATCTCGATGTTAGTTCATCAAACATGTCAACTCATCAAAACTTCGATGTCACTTTACCAAATCTCACCAAAAGTAGGGGTTACTTGGTCCTGCCTCTTGGGTGAGGCTGCCTCACCCAAGAATTGGTCTATTTATATTGATTTCAATTGAATTCATCAAGAAATAAAGTATATTTTAAAAATTCAATTTAGTTCAGCATATTTGATTTACATTCAATTCAGTTACACTATTATCTAGGACTACGAGTTTACTACGACATCTTAAACTAAAGTATCACCCGTTGAAAAGGTTGGCAAATCGTATAAAATGGTCGTTAAAAACAATAGTGCACACGAGTCTGGACTCTGGAACGCGATAAACCCCACCAACGCATTTGACTCGAACCGATCGATCACCTACCGACCTTGAAACTTCTCTAATCCCCCTTTCACTGTGAAATGGCAATGCCTTCTCTGACCACCACGTCTTCTCCGAGCTGCTTCCAGCTCCGATTAGCACTCGCCGGCGGCCGGAAGTTCCCGTCTCCGGCGTTGCTTAGGATGCGTATTCGCATGCACTCCATTTCCGATACGTGGTCATCCAGAAGCAGCGTCCCCGAACGGCGTCGTTCTGTGCAGTCCTGGGCGGTGACTCCGACTCCGTCGACTTCCGACGGTTATGCTGGCTGGACCGATGGGGAAGAATCGACAGACTCGAGCCCGAAGCAATCGCGCAGTGGTGAGATAGTTCACTCCCTTAAACCTCACTTTTCAGTTTTATCTGTACTTAATGCTTATCAATTATTGTGTTGTTTTCGCATTTCTAGTTGTGTATTAGTAACACTTGTAATAGACATTTTTCAGGATTAGTTGGAGCCGGAATTGCAGGAGTTGTTCTTGTAGCTGGTCTTTCCTTTGCTGCATTGTCTGTTCGAAATCGAGGCACACCCAGTACGTTTTGAATCTTTTGAATAGTTAATTGCCTGTTCATTGTTCTTATATTCAAAAGCGTGATTCATACAATAATAGTGAAAGGCTCTGGTAGCATTTGATCAGGAGAATTTAGTGGATGTCTTCTATTGAGCAATCATGCATTTCAATATCATGTTTTGCTCCTCAGAATAGCAATTTATAAATGATTTACAAGATAGCGTTCTTTCTGTTTACCACTGTGTGTATGTTGCATTAATTTGTTGTGTTCGTTGGAGCAGAAAGGCAGATGGAGCCACTGACTGCACATCAAGAAGAATCACTGGCATCTGATCATCACAACGATGAAATCATTGAAGACAGTAAGAATCAAGCACTAGACGAGGATTTATACTCTAATACTGAAAATATTGAAGCTGCTGAGACTAGAAATGGTGATGGTATTGATAAAAGAGGTGAATCCAGCATTGCTGATGCTGATGGTTCTGATAAGACTCATCTTCAACAAGAGAATGGATCATCTATTGATGACCAGTCAGTTGTTCCTGAAGAGCCACCCCAGCAACCTGAAAGTGAGTTCTCTCCAGGATCTCTTGCCAACTCAAGCTCTGAGAATGATAAAGTTAATCTAACGGCTCTTGATTTAGAGCGTCAAAGTGACCTTGAACTTGAAGGAGATAACTCTGTCACCGAGTCATCCCTTTTAAATGATGGCTCGTCAAACATAAGTATTGAACCGGCGCTACCTGGACAATCCCAGAGTGAAGAGAATTACAACAATGATGCCCCCGAGCAACAACCAGATGGAGATTTTGAGCCCACTGTTCTGGATCAGGGCAATGGCAGCTCCTCAGCAAATACAGATGTTAATTTGAACATGACCAAAGATATTTTGCCTGAGCAAGCTGAGGCATCTTCAGCATTCCATAGCCCAACTGCCGATGATGCATCTGAAGCTGCCGTTGAAGCATACAGTTTTCCTGACAAACAACTTCCCAACGTGTATCAGAGTATAACGGAAACCAGAACATCATTTGACTTGACTGGTCTTGGAATTAAATACTCTACTCAAGTCATACCTGCTCCATCAAATTTATCCCCAACTCTTCAGGAATTTGCTGGAAAAGTTTTGGTTTCTGCTGCAGTTGATCAAGTTCAGAGTCAAGCATTAACAGCTTTGCAAGTGTTAAAGGTACTTTGACTATGTCTGCTAGAAATGTCAACTATTTGTTTCATAATTGAAGCTATCAGTGTATACCTATTCCTCAATCCCTTTTTCATAGAACGTGAGTATTTAGCATATCTTTTACGAACATGTATATAAAGAAGTATCTATGTTCGTAAAAAATGTTCTATATAAAGAAGTATTGTGTAGGTGGATGGTTCTGTAACAATTGTAGCTATTTGCTAATTTAGTTGAACAAGAATTACCTGGAGTTTGAAATTTTGTTTCAGGGATGACTTTTTACAAGTGCTTGCTAGGTAGCTTAATTATGAAAATCAGGCTTCAATCTGCATTAGTGGTAGACCTGATACCCTGTTATGTCAAATGGCCATATGCTAAATAACTCTGCAGGAATCCAAGTACTATAATCTAATAGAAGATTTTTTTTAATTAATCATTTAGGTGATTGAAGCGGATGTCCAACCTGGAGATCTTTGCACTCGTCGTGAATATGCCCGCTGGTTGGTCTCAGCAAGCAGTTCTCTGACAAGGTATATTGATCTCTTTCTAGGCTAGACCAGATCTGTTTGTCATACACCAAATTGGTACAGTCACACATATATAAGATGGTTGGTGTGTGTAGACTGTGGTCTATCCAATCTAATTAAGTAGATGCTAAGTGTAGAAGTTAAAATAAATTTAAACAATTACAGTTGAACTTGATGAATTGGAACTAACTTCATGTTCCTGTAGGAGTTCAGTTTCAAAAGTATACCCCGCAATGTACATAGAGAATGTCACAGAACTTGGCTTTGATGACATTACACCCGAGGATCCTGATTTTCCATATATTCAAGGTACAAATGTTCTGCTGCTTACAATTAGTTGGTGAGTTAAGTTTTGGATATTAAACTTGTAAGGTGTTTTCAGGCTTGGCAGAAGCTGGTTTGATTTCCAGTAAGCTCTCTAAGCGTGACATGCAATCCTCTCCAGATGATGACCCACATCCTGCATTCTTTTCTCCAGATAGGTATAATTGTTAACGCGTTCAAAAAAATTTAAAATTACAAATACAAGCCTATTATGTAAGATTTCTTTGAAACATATAAGTTCCATCTTCTTTATAACCTGCTTCTTACTCTATAGCTAGTCCTTCATTATAATCTCTGGTAATCCATGTTTTGTTTTTCATACATGTTTGATGTTGCAGCCCTTTATCACGTCAAGATCTTTTGAGTTGGAAAATGGCCCTAGAGAAGAAACAGCTTCCAATAGTTGACAGAGAGGTTGCAACAATATGCGATTTATTTTTCAGCCCACTTTTTTACGATGGTTGAAAATATGAACTCTTAACCCTTTTTTCTTATGAACAGATTGTGCAGCAACTTTCAGGTTTCATAGATATTGACAAGATTAATCCGGATGCTTGGCCTGCTCTTGTGGCTGATATAGCTGCTGGTGACCAGGGGATAACAGCCCTGTCTTTTGGTATGCTAAATTCGATCAGTTTAGTTATTTTATGCCCAACTCATATGGTAAAGTAAAAATTGTGTTCTCTTTAAAGGATACACAAGACTGTTCCAGCCAGATAAACCTGTGACAACAGCTCAAGCTGCTATTGCCCTTGCGACTGGTGAGGCTGCTGAGATTGTTAGTGAGGAACTTGCACGTATTGAAGCAGAGTCTATGGCAGAAAAAGTTGTTGCTGCCCATAATGCTCTTGTAGCTGAAGTTGAGCAAGATGTGAATGCCAGCTATGAGAAAGAACTTCAGCTGGAAAGAGAGAAAATTGGTGCTGTACAGAAACTAGCTGAAGAAGCAAAGCAAGAAATTGAGAAGTTGAGAGCTGAAAGGGAAGAGGAGAACCTTTTGTTGTTGAAGGAACGAGCTGCAGTCGATTCAGAAATGGAAGTTTTTACTAGGCTGAGACATGAAATGGAAGAGCAGTTGCAAACACTCATGAGCAGTAAGGTAGAAATTGCATATGAAAAGGAACGTCTTGTCAAGCTTCGGAAAGATGCTGAAACTGAGAACCAGGAAATTGCACGTTTACAGTATGAGCTGGAGGTGGAACGTAAAGCCTTGTCCCTGGCCAGGTTAGTGAAGCAGTTCATGATATCAATAGAAAGAATGATATGGCTATAAACTGATTTTATATGATTAGTATTCATGCATCAAATGTAAGTAATTTTGATTTTGAGCCTTCTTTGCCACCCAATGAGTCTGAAAACATGTGCAATCAAGGACGTCAAAATTCGTAATCATTTGCCAGTTCATTAATCATTATCACAGAATTTTGTTCCTTTTGAATTTATCTTTAATTTATCAACCAGGTCATGGGCTGAAGATGAAGCCAGAAGAGCAATAGAGCAGGCAAAATCGCTGGATGAGGCTAGGGATCGCTGGGCTAGACAGGGCATCAAAGTAGTAGTTGATGATGATCTGCGTGAAGAAGCAAATGTCGAAGCTACTTGGGTGGCTGCTGCGAATGAGTCCTTTGCTAAAGGTTCTGTCGATCGTGCTGAAAATTTGGTTGACAGGCTCAAGAATCTGGCAAATGTTGTCACGGGGAAAGCTAAACATACAATTGAAGTAATAATCCAGACATTTCTCTCCTTAATATCTAGATTGAAAGAACTGATCTCAACAGCTGGAAACCGGGCTGGGGAGCTAAGTGGCACTGCTGTCTCACAGCTCGGGGAGCTAAAAGACACTGCTGTTGAAAAATTTGATACCTCGTTACAAGAGGTCCAACAGGGCTCCGTCCAGTTTACTTCAGCTGCAAAGGATGGATTCAAGCGGTTTGCCGGGGATTGCAGGGAAGGGGTTGAAAAAATTTCGCAGAAGTTCAGGACTTAAAAATACTTTCTTGAGTTCTTCCATTCCTGTGCTTGTTCCTTTGGTATGTAGAAATGCTCGTTCCATACCTAGTTATTTATTTAGAGTTGTTCACTTGTGTTTCAAACTTGAGAACATTAATAAGATGCCAAATGAACCACATTGTGGTTGATTATATGTTGTACTGTTTAAATTTTTAATCAAGAAAAGTCCTGATACATCAGGAGGTATTTTCTTGCAAATGGATAGTTCTAGGGATTGAACTTTTCAGTACCGTAATTGTTCGAGTTCTTGCCATTTACCAGCTAAACATGTAGACAATTGAGAATCGTCAAAATAATTTTTGTTACTCCGTACGTACATCTGAGCAGAATTGTTCAGCAGGAAGACCTCTGAGTAGAACTGTTCAACAACTCTAAAATATAGGTACATGGAAAACCATGTTTAACCGTTAAAGGATATAGGTATATAGGGAGCATTCCACACATAAAGATACAAGCAGTATTGAAAACATCCTCATGCTCATGCTTAGAGAACATCCCCGTATGAAGAGAGGTGACTTTCAGAGCATCCTCATAATCTACAATTTAAGGTGATTTCCGAGAACATTTCCAATATTCAAACAAACATTAAACCATAAAATGCTGGATTGCGAATTTGATGAAACAAAATCTCAACAATAAAACTCCCAAGAAATAAATATGTCTACAAGTCTTTAACAGAGATTCCAGTACTAGTACAAAATAAAAGGCTAAGCAGGAGATCCCATCTGGAGTAGTACCAACAATCTTAAGCCTTCTTCTTTGCATCACCTCCAGTAGCCCTGCATCAAATACAATAGAAAAAATTAAGACACTGAAGCTACAGAATACAGATGAGAAAAGGGCAGATAGGGCAACTCAGAAGCAAGACAAGAAGGCTTGGATAAAATTATATTACCTCATCTTCCTGAGAACATTAGACATCTCCTCTCTCTTCTTCTTTGCCCTCTTGTGGGTGCCCAACTTTCTCTTGGCAACCTTCAAAGCACGCTTGTCCTTGCCAACCTTGAGCAGCTCAGTGATTCTCTTCTCGTAAGGGGCAAATCCAGCAACCTCCCTGATAAGGCTCCTCACAAAGTGAACTCTCTTGCTAGTTTTCTGGAACAAAATGTGAACCATATAAGCCATGTACCCGAGGAAATATCTAAGACAACATGCAGATGCATTCATCCACAGAATGATGAAATTACAACCTAGCCAAAGACAACTACATAATCTAAATAGTACTAAATGAACAACAAAATGACTAATCAAAATCATATAAAGGCAAGCATATAGCTAAAAGTGGCTACTCTCCAAGGTCAAGTAAATTAACCAAAAAACAATTAAGGCCTCAGATTAGCATATTGGCTGATTACTCATCACAATAACAGCCCCTATGATGGACATCATAAGTGCACAATACAAGCTGTCATTGCTCGTGCCAACACTAGTCCTCAGAGGCAACAGCATTAAGTCAAACACTGTCTACTCAGACATCTTAAACAATAACATCAGGTTTAATTTAATGATAGCAGATTAAAAAGACTAACCTACAGATCTCAATTCCATACCAAAACGCAGTTGTGCAAACAAAAAAACAAATTCGCAGTCATCCAAACAAGATATAGGGAGATGCAGTTACATACCCCCTTCCTGTCAGAGGGCTTAGGACGCAGATCCTTCTTGGTCACGACATGGCCTTTGTTCAGACCGACAGAGATACCAGTAGCCGCCGGCTTGGCCGGTTTCGCCTCCTTCACCATCACCTGCTTCAACAACAACGATTTCAAAACTAAGCGTCAGATTCACAATCATCAAACCCTAGTTCATGAAAAAAGCTTCGAGATTCCAAAACAACGCGCGACAAACATAACCATAAGCAGATACAGGTTTAGTGAATGAAGCTTGAAAGACGCGATTTACCTTGCCTTCAAAACGTCCGATCCGCAGAGGGTTTGAGGCGGGTACTAAAATGATGCTAGGGTTTAACCCCAGCTTGTGAGAGCATTATATAGAGTGGAGGGTTGGGCTAGTGTTGGTCCGCTATGACATAATAGACATATCATTCGGCCCATTGGACCGATTGTAAGGTATCCATTCAGGATGTGAGGCTTCCGGCCCAATATTGTTGAATAGTGTATTTTAGGTCTTGGGTGGCTTATGGTAGGACGAATGATACTTCATGTGTTTAATGGATTTATTCAAGTGTTTCACAGATTTGTTAGTTTATTTACACATTATTACAGATTATAAAAAATAAAATTGTGAAACACCAGAATAAATATGTCAAACACATGAACCCAGATTATAGCAAACAAAACTATGAAACACATGAACAAATCTATTAAACACATGAACCCAGATTATAGCAAACAAAACTGTGAAACATATGAACAAATCTACTAAACACGTGAATTATCATTCGTCCTACTATAAGATTATGGTAGGACGGTCTCACCCAAGACTTTGTATTATTTTTATTTCCCGTCTCTATTTCATTTGTATTCAAAGTATAGTTAATTTGCCAAATGATTGGCTCGTTCAATGGTGAATTGTGGTGATTGGTAATGGTAGGTTGGTATGTGGGTGAATTGTGTTGAAATGTTGACTGGATCAAGTAAAATGTCAGTTTTAAGTGGATGCATACGTAGAGTGAAGGTGTCAACTAGACAATCAATATATTAACACTCGTACTGAAGTTTGAACAAGATTTTGATAGTCGGCTCAAATCAGCGAGTTATCACCCCCTAGGTCTGCCATCTAGGCTTGGATGAGACTACCTCAACCAAGATTGTCTATGATGATAAAGGCCATGTGAATTAATGGAATGTGATATATAGATACTTTAAAACACTTTATATAATTTTTTGCTAATACAAGTTACGAAATACTAAAAATAATAAAAATAAAGTATTAAATAAAAAATGTTAAAGATTGTTAGATTTTCGACACTTTCATTAAATTCATATTTGTTAAAACGTCTTAATTTTATTAACTTAATTTTTTTAACACTTATTAAGTTCAAACTTCAGCTTACAAACCAAGACTTATCAAACATGACCTTAGAGCATCCACAATAGTAGTGGATTAAGAAACACTTTTTATGTGCTACATTTTAACCTTATATCTAAATAAGGTAAGAACCAACAAGAAACAATGATAGAGTAAGAAACACTTCTTGTATTTAATATATAAATTAATTAAATCATAATGTAAAAAAGAAATTATCCTATTGGTTGGTCAAACACACAAAAAGAAGAAGTAACCACTCCTTAAGTAGGAGAGTGCTCATTATTAAGAAAAGTAGTGTTAATAAGCTCCATTGTGGATGCTCTTAATTTGTGTTATCACATATTAAGTTCAGATTTAACTTTTATCAAACAGAACCTTAATTTTTTTGTTGTAAAGAAATTTTTTATTTCATTCATGATTAATGGAAATCGTGCAGAAGAGGTAGAACAAGGCTAAGAGGAGCCTCTCATGCGTTAAATAGCAGAGTGCTCGACTTTGCTAGTATTGCTTGACAATGAGCTGTAGATTCTGAAGAACGAGCAACAAGGTCCCATAAAGTAATATCCTCTAACTGAGATGTGATCCTCTCCCATGTCGTTGTTGCGACTGCCGGACAACGTTCCTTTACAACAAAGGTCCTTCATAGGGCGTCTCCAACATCTTTCTCCCATGTCATGCCTCCGGAAGATCCTCGGACATCTTCTTCCTCAACAAGATGAAATTTCTCGTCTGTTATTTGAACTCAAAGGAAATACTGAACTGAATAAAGAACCAAAAAAAAAATATAGGTGCACGATGGTGCGCGGCTCCTGAACTGTCTGGAGATCCCTCAACCCTGATTTGAGACCACCCCGACAGTTTTAACTGGTTCTACTCGTGGCACGTGGCGGGACCGAGTCTCCTTGCTAGTCTCCGCCTGAAAAGTGGTGAGTTCGTCGTCAACAGAAACAATGTCTACATCGCTAAGTCTTGTCTTCTTGTTCCCCACAAAAGCATACTCTGGATCGATATCATTCTCTCCCAAAATCAACTTCCCTTTAACACCTACTGGTTGCACTTCCTCGACGTCGGCGTCCAGCATTTTTAACAGAACCTTAATTTTTCATTACTTATTAAGTTCAGAAAGTTTTATCAAATACTCCCTCTGTCCCAACCAAAACTTCTTACTTTCATTCTTTCCTCTTTTGGCAAAAAAACAACTACAAAAAGACAAATATACCCTTAATGAATTCTTACAAACAACCATAACAATAAGTGATATTCCATTTATACACCTTAAAATTTAACTTATAAGATATAAAATGCATTTTTCTTAAAATTCGAGCCGAAATCAACTAAGAAGTTTTGGTTGGGACGGAGGGAGTAGGTCTTAAGAGCACAATTACGGATGGTCAAAGGCCCGGTTTGCTTGATCTTTTAATTTTTTAAAATTAATTTTACATTTTTACTGAGATTACAAATATGTTATATATTTTCAAATTTTCAATTTAGTTCAAATTTTCAATTTAGTTAATTATAATTAAATTTTATTTCATTTCAATTCAACAATAAATAAGCTTAGCCAAACATAACCAAAGTATTTTCAATAAAATAGTTTTAAGGGATAGTAGTGGAGTATTTGATTTTAGAAAACGAAAAAAAGAAAAGAAAAAGAAAAGTGTAGATGTGTAATCTGTGCAAGGATCCATGGCTTTCGTTGAACTCTTCTCGCATGCCTTGTACAGTTGTACCAGTGTGTCACTGTTAGAAGAAGCACGAGCATCACGATGAAGGTATGATTGCCATTGATTCCTTCATTCGAAATCTGTTGCTAAATATCCCAGGTATTTTCCTTACCATCGAACACCATGGTGCATTTCCCGTCGCAGAATCCAGAAAATCAACCATGAAATGTCAATCTACAACCTGAACTCATATGGGTATTTCATGGAATAGCTGATGGATCTCTTGGATCGCTGCTGAAACTTGGTAATGAGATTTTCATACTTTCTGTGCTACTCTACATTTTTGTGCTTGTTTTTTAACGGTATTGTTCAATTCACGATACTATAGGCTATATTTCTAAGTACAAATGGTCAAAGCATGTATAATAAATACCAAAATTTGTTTGAAACAAGTAGAATCAATCAGTATGTGAAGAAAAGAAATGAAATTTAGGTCACTTTTGAATTCTTTGCATTTTTTACATCTCTGCTATAGGCTTCCCTGTTGTTCCAATATTTGGCCTGTTAAAAGTATGTTTTGTTTTGGCAGGAGTTCTGATTGTCAGTTTACTTGTCAAGGCATTTGGATTTTTTACCAACACCCGAATTTTACAAAGAGTTCATTTGAGTTACCTGGCAATGTCAATAATTTGTGGTTTTCCTCTTATCGAGTGTGTGACTTGTCTGGCATGTGCTCGTTGGGCATGGAAGCGTTGTCTACACACTGCAGGCCATGATAGTGAGACGTGGGGCCTAGCCAATGCTGTAGAATTTGAGCCTATCCCAAGACTGTGCCGCTACATACTCTCGGTGTATGAAGATGATATTAGGAAGCCTGTTTGGGAACCCTCGGGAGGTTATGGGATTGATCCAGACTATATGCTTTTAAAAAGAACGTATGAAGATACACTTGGGCAAGCACCTCCTTACATGCTGTATCTTGATCACGAGCATTCTGATATAGTTATTGCTATTAGAGGCCTTAATCTGGCAAAGGAGAGTGATTATGTCTGTCTATTAGATAATAAGCTCGGAAAGAGGACATTTAATGGAGGCTATGTGCATAATGGCTTGCTGAAGGCTGCTGGACGAGTTTTAGATGCAGAGTGTGATATTATGAAGGAGCTGATTGAAAAATATCCAGATTATACAGTTACATTTACCGGACACTCCCTTGGATCAGGTGTTGCAGCATTGTTGACAATGTTGGTTGTAACAAATCCTGATAGGTTGGGGAATATTGATAGGACGAGGATAAGGTGTTTTGCCATAGCACCAGCAAGATGCATGTCACTGAACTTGGCTGTTAGGTATGCTGATGTCATCAATTCCGTTGTGCTTCAGGTAAAGTTCTCCTGGGATTATATGTCATGTTTTACGGTAACTATGTAAAAGCACGTTGTTATGGTCGAAAGAGTATCAAAATGTTTCCTGAGATTTTTGTGGATATAAGAATCTTAGTAGGATCCAGTGAAGTCCATTGCCAGTGAATATAGAATATTTGGATGAAAATTTGAATGTATTGATGCAATAAGTATGATTACATTCTGTCATGTTGAAGGTAGCAAAATAAAATTCGAAACAAATGCTCGTGACTTTGTTTGTGCTGTGAGTTTAAGGGAATATCAATAGCTTTGCAATTAATGGAAGTATTTTCATGAAATTCAAGAGAAAAATTGCTCGAGACTTTGTTTGTGCTGCATTTTCTTTTATAGATAAGGCTTTTTGTTAATTCACCAGAAAGGAGATTGAGAATCTTTGTTGCACTTTTTTGCTGTTTGACTGATTTGGTTTGGTGCGGTGGTGCTAGTTTAAAAATCTTTATCTTAAACGTAACTTTTCTGCTGAAATAATTCTTAAAATCTAAAAACATTTCCTTTGGTGAAGTAGGATGACTTTTTGCCACGAACAGCCACTCCATTGGAAGATATCTTCAAGTCACTCTTCTGGTATAGTTACAATTGAGCTTTTCCTCTTTGCAATAATTTCTTAATTGAATCAGAGGGGATTGATTCTGTCTTTTAGTGCACAATTTTTTCTTATTTGTTGATGCTCTTTACTGTAGTTCTATCTCTCTATAGACGACCTGGAATTAATTGTTTTCAAGTTAGACTTAGAGTTTCCAAAAAAATTAATTGAACTGATAGAAATGTCACTATTTTTCTTTGATGCAGCATTTGTGTCCAAGGACAGCAATAGATGATATTTGGAGACCTGTAAATTGTAGTGGTCCATCATCTTCAACCAGCTTTAATGATATTCAAGTTTTGTTTTCTTGTGTCTGAGCAGTTTGCCATGCATATTATGCCTAAGGTGCATGAAAGATACATGCATGTCAGAGGAGAAGATGCTCAAAGATCCTCGGAGACTCTATGCACCTGGCCGCCTTTACCATATAGTGGAGAGAAAGCCCTTCAGGTATAGTTAAGCTTCCAAGCCCTAAAACTTCTTTAATTCTCCCTCCTGGAAAAGTAACTTTTGCCGATGCATTATCATTCCTACCACTATTTTTTTGTGGTGGTATATGTCAGGTGTGGGAGATTTCCACCAGTTGTGAAGACGGCAGTTCCCGTGGATGGAAGATTTGAGCACATAGTTCTATCCTGTAACGCCACTTCAGACCATGCCATCATTTGGATAGAGAAAGAAGCTAATAGGGCACTGGAAGTAAGCTTACACCTTGATTTATGTTAATTTTTGCCATATGAGAGCTTCATCTGTTAATCTTTTTATTATTTTCGTAAAGCTCATGAGAGAAAAAGATCAGAGTCTAGATGTACCACCAAAGCAGAAGATGGAAAGACAGCAGACCCTAGCCAGAGAGCATGTTGAAGAGCACAAGGCTGCATTACTTAGGGCTGTAACTTTAGCCGTTCCTCATGCTTATTCCCCTTCACGATATGGAACATTTGAAGAAAGGGAAAATGAACACTCCAAAACCTCACACGGCGATTCTCCTTCTCCTTCGAGTTCATCAAAGAAGAGCAAGGCAAAAGAGAGCTGGGACGAACTGATTGAGCGTTTGTACGACAAGGACGAGCGGGGACAGATGGTGCTGAAGCGACCACTTTTTGATGATGATTGAACACTATTTACATTGCCATTTGGATCTATTCAATGTCAAACTGAAATGGAAGCTCTCATGTGTCAAGAAAGATGGGACTTACTGTTTATGAGGTCTTCCACTATACTTGTGGATGATGGGTTTGTACACTGAACATTTTGTCTCAAGTGAGCATGAAGCAGATAAACATGATTATAGCTTAATACAAGTAAAAATGACATGCCCTGATTAATGATTAATCATTCATCATTATGTTAGGTTAAACTATAGTGATCTTAAATAAAATTACCCTAAAATCAAAATGGTTAAAAGTACAATGATATCAGCTAAAAATTGCTCAAAAAAATAATATCATTTGTAGGATTATCGCATTTAAGCGGAGGCGTGCATTGTACAAGATCCCAACAACACGCTTTTCGATGTTACATTGGCAATTCATTTGCCGCAGAGTCGCAATTTGAATTCTTTCTAAGATTCGTTCGATGGGAAAAGCTAAGTTCTCCGGCGCCGGCAGCTGAGCTTCCGGTTAAACGGAAAAGGCGAATCCGTGTTTTCGTTATGAGAGGGGCATCCATGGTCATGGGGATCCGTTTCTCGGTTCCCCTCATTCTCCTTTTCTTCAGTTTTTCAGGGGGCCTTTATTCAGCAGAATTGTGAGTGGCATCCATGATCCATCCTTCTACATATTTTCAGCTCCATACTTATTGATATGTCTTTTATATGATTCCCATGGGATTGATTATCTGTGTTCGAGGGCTTGATATTTACTTCGTTTGTTAATATAGAGTTGTTAGTGAGACTACTAATCGGACATCAAATTTCAGAAAGATATAACATTAATTTATACAAAGAGATCACATATTCAGCTAGATATTCACATTTTCTTTTGAAAATGATGTGGAACGAAAACAATGAAGTTCAAAAACATGACTCTTCATGTGGAAGGATTTCCCCTAGGATGAAAGTGTGGAATGTGGACTAGTCTCCAGCTTCAGAGTTGAGAAAACTTGTTTTTCTGCTAAACATGATCCCACATTTTCCTTCCTCTTTGCTGATATAAGAAATATGTGAAGCTTGTGAGTTCCAGATGATATTTTACATGCTCTCATTTTTCAGTTCACGGAAAGAATGGGAGGGACATCAAATTGACAAGCAGAGTGGAAAAACTGATTCAGTTGATCCGTCAAGAGTTACCCAAGTCGCTTGGCGACAAAGGTCAGGTACTCTGGAGGTCAACAACTGCTTGCCTCACTTTTCAACCTCTGTACAAATCTATCTTACTAAAATTTGTTGACAGTCGCCAAGCAGTTATATTAGAATTGAGGAAAAGTAACTGATGTATTTTTTCTGGTACCAGGGTCTTCCTGTACCGAAGCTTTCTATCCATTGAGGAGTGTGAGCACCTAATATCTCTGGTAAATTCCTTTCCTTGTTTTGTTATGGTTTCTGGAGTTTGTGGTTCCACATGCTTTTAAGTTTATATTGTTTTAGCTACAAGGAAAGAAGAAGCATTCTGATTCGGGGGAGATTAACATAGAGGTCAGTTTTTTCCCGTATCTGCTTGAACATGCGACCTGTTAAATGATAAAAGTGTTCTTCACAAGCTATTGGCTATTGTAGATTTTTTGATATTCTGCTGGCTAATATCGACGTGACCTGGTTGATTTATATTTTGTCAAATTCAATATAATCATTCTCTCACATGATTGTTAATCATATTGATTATAGGATGAAGTTATTGGAAGGATTGATGAAAGAGTTTCAGCCTGGACTTTTATTCCGAAAGGTAAAAGTCCTTTGTAGCTTGGAAATTATCATATTTCATGATTCATGTGTCTTGATTTTGGGATTTTAAATACTTTCAGAAAATGGAAGGCCTTTACAGATTGTTAAACTTGATGGTGAAAAACCAAAACAGAAAAATGAAATCTACGGTAAGGAATTCATCAAAATGCCCAGTGAACCTTTGATGGCAACGGTTGTTATGTATCTCTCAAACATCCCTCGGGGTGGTCAAATCTTCTTTCCCAACTCAGAAGTGAGGATGGAAACAACCTTAAACTGTAACATTCACAATGTCCTTGTTCATGAAATAACTAACGTTTTTGGATAACTTTCTTGCAGAATAATGCCTTGTCTGATTGCACAAGTAGTAGTATGGCTCTGAGCCCTACAAAAGGAAATGCAGTTGTCTTTTTTAATGCCTGTCTTGATGGATCTCCCGACAACTCCAGTTATCATGTTAGATGCTCCCTTGCCGGTGAGGAAACCTGGTACGCGATCAAACTGTTCCATTTGAGGGCCTTCAGAGGGGATAAGGTCCCAGCATCACCGTGGTTGAATGGCGATTTTTGCACAGATGAAGATGAAAACTGTCCGTCCTGGGCAGCTTCCGGGGAATGTGAACGGAATCCAGTGTTCATGGTTGGTTCTCCTGATTACTACGGAACATGCAGGAAGAGTTGCAATGCCTGCGGAAATTACTAATTATATCTTGTGTTTCACTTCTCGTTGTGAGTATTCATTATTTTGTAGCTTACAAGTGCAACTAAGCTTCTTTTTCTTTTCCAGAAAAAGCTTATACTCCGGAGTATTCAACTTTTAATACTAAAGGTACGGCCTACTCGAACTAGGCATTAGTTAGTCAAAAAAATTTAATTGTCAACGGTTAGTCTACGCAACAGCCCAATGTCAACGGTTAACAGCTTCACCTTAGAACATACTCTTTGAGGATAAAAAATGCAGAGGGGCCAAGTCAAAAGGTTAAGCTCTTTGAGATTAAAATACAAAACACTTGAAGTCGCATCACAGACACAAAGTACAGTTTTTTCCTCCATAAACGGACAATTAATAATATTTTGTCTGTTTCATGGACCAACCAAACATAACTTGCAACATCAAGAAGAAAGAGAAAATAGATCAATTGCTTAAGGTTTAATCCCAGCAAAGAGCTGCACAGTTTTCCCAATCTTCTCAAAGTTGCCTTTCTCACTCTTCTCCCTATACCTCAGATAGTCAGAACACACAAAAGGCTTATACAGCTTGGGATTCCCTTCCCCCACGATCTCATTGGGAGCAGCTATCACCTTATCATCCTCAAAAGACCAGAAGAAAGCAACAGAGAACCGATTAGAGCGTTTTCTGAGAACAACTCTGTGCTCACAAGACCTCAGTTCACCATTGCTCCAGGCCTGCATAAGGTCACCTATGTTCACAACAAGGTTTCCATGGCTGGGGTCTATGTCCATCCATTTCCCTTCTCTCGACCTGATCTGGAGCCCTCCCATCTCATCCTGGTGCACGAATGTTATGCAGCTCATGTCTGTGTGCATCCCTAGAGCTTCAACTTCATCCGCTTCTTCCAGTTTGATTCCATCTGAGGTTTCCACTGATGAGTAGTTGTTTATCCTGAAGTGGCCTTCGCATTTATCAAATTCTGATGATAGCTTTGCGTTGTCTCCCAAACACATTAGGACAATCTCAATGATCATCTTTGACAGTTTTGACATAATGCTTCCATATTCTTTCATCACATCACTAGAAACACATTATAAGACAGCATCAGAAAAACTGATAAAAAAATGTTATGTTAGCAAAGATTGACTTTTACAGGAAATAAATAATGCAATTACCAGAATTCTGTATATGGCTCGTGTAGAATGGCTTCTGAAGAACTCTGGGCAGATGAGAAAAAATCAGGTCCTGAAACCTTGAGGCATTCATAGAAAGGGGAGGCAATGAAATGAGGGGTATAGGCATCAGAATCCCCAGCCTGAAGTTTCACTTCAGAAGGAAGCTTGAAAATACGGCTTGCGAGGGACTCGAGCTTCTTGTGGAGATCAACAGAAATCCCATGATTGCGGATCAGAAAAAAACCCCACTCTTTACAGGCAACAGACAGGGAAGAGAGTGCGGACGAGCTCAAGGGCTGGGAAACATCCAAAAGAGGGAGTTCTAAGGAAGTCTGAGGTGGCATGATTGGAAGTAAGAATAGGACTTCTTGACACAAGTACATCTATATCTATATATACATGCTGCTTCTATATTGGCTTACATTTCTTGGAGAAGCAAAAGGAAAAGGACTGGGAGCACATGCATGTAGAGTGGAATAAGTTCCACAAGAATTAATGTAACTTGATGAGATTGAATGATTAACTTAACTACTTTCTATTGTATTCAAATAAAAAAAACCCAACTATGAAATTCCATCTACAATTAATAATCATCAACAGAAGCTTATACCAGTGGAAGAAGTCATGCACATTCAGCATGTTACTCAGGATTAACCTAGTACATGGACATACCACTTCGTTTAAAATTCAGATACCATTACTCATCCAATCTAACAGTGGATCTAAAACACTGAGAATACAATTTTTAAAAAATTTGGACGGAAATTAAACTCATACTATTATACTACTCTCTCCGTCCTAAAGTAAGCTTCCCACTTTAACTTTGTAAAGGAAAAACCGCAAAAGTGTATTAGTTTGACTGTAAATTTCTATTGATAGATAAAATAAAACAAATTATGTTAGACCGTTTGATTCAAATGAGCCAACTGTAGCTTTTGCAATCACTCATGAGTCATGATATGGCTTTCGAAATTTCATTGCAGCCAAATATACCATTATATTATGACTACTATTTTCCCTTGAAACACCATAGTATTCATGCTACATGTATTTATATTTAATGTAAAAATCTAAGATGAATTCAGCAGCTTGCATGATTTCTGCAACTATTGTCAGCAATTAACAGCTATCTGACAGAAGAATCTATCCTAAACAAATTATAGCATACTTACTATGTTTTGATCAGATCAGTTGAATAACAAGTGACATAAAAAGCATCCTTGGAAGTTAAGCTATTGGAATTTAAAAAAATAAAAATGTTGATCTGGCAAATGATCTGGCAGTTGACTTTCCTGGTTTGACCTCTTAACTCCTACAGGCACATGTTCTTCCTCAGACCTCTCCTCCATGCCAACCAGACAAACCTGAGATTAATAAGAGGAGGGTGTTTAGCTGGAGCGGTTTACTGAAATGGAAATAATAATTAATAAATGCATAATTTAGATTAGAAGAGTTTGGTATGCTAATAATTTGTGAAAATGAAGGATCACCTTGAATTCAAATTCAATTCTTTCATCTTTCTTGAGAGAACTTCCAATGAATCATGGCCATTTAATAACTTTAAATTATGGATTAAGATAGTTCAAACACAACGATACGAGTCAGGCAATACAATTATCAATTTCCAAACACTTATATCATATCGAAAAATACGTTACACAATCAATTATGATGATTGATGACTGATGAGTCAACCCAAATTGTAACCCCTAAGTGAAGTAATCCTTTTGCTATAGGAAATATTTTGGTAACCAAAACAAAAGATTCAATCCAACAATCTGTGCATTGAAAGTAAAGTGGAGCACTCATTAAAGAAATATGAGTCATGAGGCTCATGGTAGCATTCTGTCATTCTAAAACCCTACAAAATCAGCAACACAGAAAAAAGAAAGAAGAAAACTTCCGCTTGAACTAATTCGGCAAAATTTAGACAAAGTAAAGATATATTCAAAACTAAACTACATTTCATGAAACGAAACTTTACTAACATGAAATGAATCGAATGAAATGCAGTTAAGTTGAACAGAAGGCCTAAACCGGCAACACTATTATTAGCTCAAAAAATCCAGCAAATACATAAGCAATAACAATACTTTTTTTTAAAAAAACTGCAAACAGAGAAGAGGCGGAAACCGGCGATGACTCCAAGGCGGAGCTCGTGATCAGGCCAGAGAGGCAAGGCGTAGGATCTAAGGAGGCGAATTCTTGGAAGAAGAAGAAGAAGAACATGAAGATTTGAAGGCTTCAATGTGGGATTGGCACTTGACATAATCCCCCTTGTGCTCCTCCAAGCATTTCTTCAGCGCCTCCACATCACATGCCATTACACTCTTCTTCACTCCATCCTCCTTCGCTACCCCTCCCCGATTTCCGTCCATTTTTCCCTCTCTCGAATCCTCTACACAAAAACCCGCGCCGTCAAAATCCTGCAGCAGAAAGCTGACTCACGCCGCGCAATGATTGACTTAGTCTTTGAGCCCATTAAAGCCCAATACCAAGCCCAAGCCTAAGCCCGAATTGTAAACCCAAAGCTTACAGAGGAAGCTAGGCCTGCTAGCCGTTAGAAGTATCAATCGTAATAATTGAGGAGAAATTAACTGACGGAGTCAGACGGACGTGAGAGCGCGTATATATACAGTTTGAAAATCGGAAGGAGGCTCTCAAATTGAAGTGCAGTAACGGTTATCCTCTCAAATTCGAATAATCAACAGCCCACAAGAACTTTCAGGAAGATTTTTTTTGTCTTCTTCACCATCATTTCCCGTTTTTTTGAATCTCAGTTCTTAGGGTTCTTAGCGCGTAAATGGATTCGGCATCGGCTAGCTCCAATCGAGGGAGAGTCAACCTCGAATCGAGCAGATCTCGGAGGGTGAGAATCGTCGGGAGAGTTAGGGATTTCACCGATCAAGAATCTGAATCTTCCACCCAGTCTTGGATAAATGTCTGCAAGAGCGGTGGAGGAGATTCGTCTGAAAGTGGAGTTAAGCTATTGTGCTCGGATCAATCTAGGTATGAATTCCAAATTGATACCTTCAAATAAGTTCTTTTGTTGTTAAATTTCGATTCTTGGTTATAGCTGTTATGCTGAGTTTGTGAATATCCACTGTTGTTGTTTCTAATTGACATCCCGGGAACTTAAACCTAAGTGGCTTGGTCTGTAGACTTAATTATGGACTAAGTAGCATGTCAATGTGACTTTATGAGTGTTTTTTTTGGCGTGGGAGTGTTTCAACTTTGATTATCCCTTTCCTGTTAGTGTTCGTATACAAATAATTGTTGATTAATATTTGCAGTCGAAAACAAGGAGTTTATAGACTTGATTACTGTTATGAACAAGATGAGGGCATCAGTACCATTTTCTCCAAAGAGATAAAGCCATTGATATCAGACGTTCTTGATGGTGGAAATGCAACCGTTATTGCGTATGGGGCTAAAGGAAGTGGGAAGACCTATACTATCCAGGTTGCATTCTGTTCATATTATGAGCACTCATGAAGTAAATTTTTATTTGTTAGACTTTAAGATGGTTTTCTTTTTCTTTATGAAGGGTACTGAAGCTAAACCAGGTCTTGCTGTTATGTCTATGAACGAGTTGCTCACTAAAGCCACGGAAACTGGACAAGGAGTTTCTGTTTCGATTTTGGAGGTGTATCAAGAGCATGTATATGATCTTTTGGATCCTAAGTACACGGAAATTCAGATTCTTGGAGATGGGCAAGGCAAGATTAATCTGAAGGGACTTACCCAAGTGAGTTGCCTTAACGTGAATTTCACGTGTTTTATATCTTGAGTTTAAGTGGTGAAAAATGGAACGAGTAATTGACTGTTTTTTCATTAGGTTCCAGTGAAATGTGTATCAGAGTTTGAAAACATGTACTTCAACAAGGGGAATGTTTGCAAATCTTTAGAGAAGATACCCATTGAGCAACCAAAAAGAAGCCACAGATGTTTAATGATTCATGTGTCAAAAGTTGATGATAGTTTGAATCTCAAGCATGAAGGGAAGATGCTCTTCATTGATTTAGCAGGTTAGAATTTGCTTATAATTTTTAACCATTTAGAGCTTTCAGCAGCACACTTAAGTCTGTATGCTTTGTTTCCAGGCTACGAGGGTGCTAGAAGATGTAGCGGGGGTGGAAATGAACATGTTGAGACTTCTAGGACTAATATGTCCTTGCAGGCAGTTATGAATGTTGTGTATGCACTTAATGCCAATGAAATCCATGTGCCATATCGTGAGAGCAAACTAACACGCATTTTTCAAGAGTTTGTTGGTGGCATAAATCATGTGCTGCTGCTTACTTGTTTGGTATGTATCTCGGTAGCTACTAAAATTAAAAAGAGTTCTTCAAGCATTTAATTATCTGTGCTGTTTTTAATTGCTGTACATTTCTGTTTGCAGAATACTCAGCTTTGCCTGGATACGATCCATACATTAAGCTTATCTTCTCGGGCTTGTCAGAGTATGAACAATCTATTAGCCAATTCCGAGGGAGGTGATAAAAGTTCAACTCGATCTAAGCGGTTCCCCTCTCAGAAATTGATAACCCCTTCAACTCCAACTACTCTGAAGAATGCATCCACAAAAATAAATCCTTCTACGACTCCAAGGACATTGCAGAAACAAATTCCTTCAACCACACCAAGGACATTGAAGAAAGAAGTTCATTCTACCACTCCAAGGACCTTTAAGAAACAAGCTTTAAGTGTGAATGCATCCACAAAAATAAATCCTTTTACAACTCCAAGGACATTGCAGAAACAAATTCCTTCAACCACACCAAGGACGTTGAAGAAAGAAGTTCATTCTACCACTCCAAGGACCTTTAAGAAACAAGCTTTAAGTGTGAATGTATCTGCAAAAAAAACTAACCAGGTATAAATTTTGATTCTCTCTCCTTAATTGATCATCATATATGCTCATTTGTGCTTAGTTTATAATTTTGAGAATGATTGACCGTAGAAATATATTCATCAATATCTCATTTACTCTTCTTAAAGATCTTGAAAATAATGAATGTTCAGAGGATTTTGTTGTTATTAGTTAAAGACACTGTACCATAAGGTTTTTACTGGTTTGTTTTATGTCCAATGCAGATAAAGGCCCAACAAGGTGGTGATTATTCTGTGAAGAAGTTTGATCTTAAAAAAGAAGATCGTGTAGATATGACAACAATTCCCCTGATGAAGGTTTGAATAGTCTATAAAATTGTGTTAACATATTTGATTATTTCATGATCCTCAGTAATTATTAATTCAGCAGGCTTTGCAGGACGAAAAGCCTACATTCGATCATGCTTTGAGTTTAGCACCAGAAGGAGTGGTGAGCTTACATTTAGTTTCTTATCAAGAAATGTAAGGGATATCATATTGATATCATATTCTTTACCTATTGATTTCATATTTTTCCAGGTTTCCGTGGATGATCTCATTTCGGAAACTTCTTTGGACTTGGTAACTGTAAAGGATGTAAGATAAGATCTTTTTTTTCTTTTCCAGCTAATATATTGTGATTGGATTGACACTAGGTAAAAAAAATTTCTACTTGACGTGCTCTATGCTCTACATGATTTAATATATCTACTTGGGGATGACTCTGTGAAGGAACTGATGTGCCTCAGTTTTCTTACACAAAATATTTATGTGAGATTTTCTTAAATTTTCCCATCTAGAGTCACTTATTGTTTTCCGCACAGTAAATCATTTGAGTCCAAAACATAAGTCATGTGTATTCTTATAAATGTTATTCTAATTGTACTTGTACTTCTACTCTTCAGGAATGTGCAAGCATGGTGCCTGAAGATGTTGGTAACATTTTAAGTGAGTCCTCTCTAGGAGAGGACAAGAAAGACGACAACAAAGGCAACACACCACCACTTAGCGTGAGGCTACAAGAACTGGCAAACTCCATGAGGACATTATGTACTTCAACTCCATTAAGTGTGAAGGCACCTGAAGATTTTAATAAGCAACCCAGTTCTCAAGTGGGTTATGTGGCTGATTTCATTGAACCAAAGACACCTGAATTTAGCACAAAACTTGCTCCAATGTTAGACAGAACAAATTATGCAAGTCCTTGGGACAGGTTAAATGCCCGAAGTTCAGGGATGAAGGTGTGTACTGAGCACATTTCTGTCTATTTTGCATGTTTTGTTTATCTACTATATTTGCTACTCAATCGTGTCTATTTTGGTGTTTGTAGGATTCCTTGGCTCAGGAATATCTCAAGTTCCTCAACACTGCTGGAAAGTAAGTAGTTTGTCGCATTGGACCTCTAATAATGAATAACATATTTACTTTCTCATCTCGCTATACCACTGCTTCTTCGGTTATATGCTATATTTGTAATAATTCTTTCTACCCAGTGATACTATAATCTTCTCTAAGTTAAGAATAAACAGATCTTTGCTATTAAGAAAACTTTCTTGATCATGACGATTGAACTATCTATAAACATCATTATTTACCAAGTTTCCTGTGTAAAACTCTTTCAGTAGTCTGATTTTTGTTTTTGTGTTTTTGTCTTTACAGAGAAGAATTGAAAGGATTAAAGGTGAGCACGTTACTTTCTTCTGTAAAGAATCATTAACACATACGTTACATATTATATTAGTTCTGAGATTGGATTTATGAATTACAGGGCATTGGAGAAAAAAGAGCAACCTATATTCTTGAACTTCGTGATGAATCTCCAGAGCCTTTTAAGGATGTAAGTCTCTGTAGCCCTTCATTACATAATTTTATAAATATTCGTGTAGTACAAAAGAAGTTTTGTTGTGTGACTCTGCTTAACAATGCCTTTACTCTTTTGTTTTTATCTGGGCAGCTTGATGATCTGCAAAACATTGGTCTTTCAACCAAGCAAGTATGTTTCTTTTAATATATTGATCAAGCATTAAATTGTATATTCTCTGTGTACTTCTTCTTCTAACTGAATTTTGATGTACAGGCAAAGGTGATGATGAAGAAACTAGCTGCTGATCTCTTAAGCTAGTTTGAGATTATAGTGTTATTGTGTGTAAAAACTGCTTCCGCGACAAAATGGTTTGCTGCAGATCCTTGGACTTCTAAATTATGTACCTGAGAATGTTTTCTCACCATACTTTCCTTTTCTTTACGGATCATGTATTTGTAATCATCCCAGAACTCCACAGGAATGTACCATATATAAAGTTCAGCGAAATTTAGTATCGTTTTCTGCATTGTGTTAGAAACTGCCTTCAGTGAAATTTCTTGCATCATATGAAAAGTTCGGCTTCATTTAGTATGTTCATGTTACATGTATATGTGCCATAGCCAATGCCAAATTTCATGTAGAGGTGTTATTGAGATATTCTGGTATTTTTCACTGTATTTAAGAATTTAAGGAAACAACTTTTCTCATTTCAAACATGTGTGAACGGTTAATTTCCCTTTCTCTGGGATAGTGTTGAGTCTATTGACCACGTAAAGAAAAATAGTGCCGTGACGTAGAAATCTAACAAGAAAACGAAGGCAATGGAGCCAAAAATTGACCTTATCTAACAAATTAACAATGACTTCGTCCCTTTTGGTTGGTTTATGAAAGGAAGAAACCAAAACAACATTCAACTTGGTATTTGTTACTAATTTTCATCCACTTCCGCAGTTTAACCATGGCACCATCCAATTTGACTTAAGTTAGCGATGGACTGTGACAATAGAAGAATTAGATGATGCTTGATTTGGTAATTTTGTAAATTTATGTAATTGCATATATGTGTTTAGGGTTTCGTTATTTAGCCATGTAAAGAGAATTTGCCAAACTGATTTCTATTAGGATTTACATGACTATATATATTACAAGGAAACCCCTATACCTAAATAACGAAACCCTAAACACATATATGCAATTACACAATTTTACAAAATTACCAAATCAAGCATCATCTAATTCTTCTATTGTCACATGGACATTGAATTTAAGTGAATGAAATTAAGGCCCTGTTTACCGGAGTTTATCTGTAGATCAGTTCAGTTCGGTTCAGTTCAATTCAGTTCAATTCAATTCAGTGAAAATGTAATTTGATGAATTCAGGTTAATTCAGTTATGCTGATTCAATTTTTCAATGTATCATTTTTACTTCAATTCAGTTCAGTTCAGTACATGGTGGAAATAAGCTCTAGCAAACAGGGTCTAAGAGAACTTTGCTAAAAAAATGTATTATGTGTTATAAAACTTGATTTAAAATATGTACATGATCTTTAAATTAGACATGTTCTTAAAAGTCATATAAAAATGCTAAATCATCAAGTTTATATTATTGTCTCGGTTGTAAGACCGTCTTTAAGCCGATTTTTCTATAAATAATAATAAATTATAGCATATTTTGGGTGTATGTATACCAAAATTTTTGTGCATTCATTATGCAAAATTTATATTAAACTAGATAAAAATTCAAATTTGCATCTCACTCTATAATAGTAGTATTATCAAAACTAGCGTGGTCTCTCCACGTGTTGCATGGAAGACTTGACACACATATCTCTAGAATATATCAAAATTGTCTTTACATGAACATGATTATCTATTCAGTTTTTCACATCTTTACACAAAGTTGGAAACATTTTTCAAAAGTTGTATAGGTAACTTTTGCATATTTTTGTGCATTTCCAACAACTTTGTGCATTTCAATCAAGGGAGATATAGAAAAAACTATTTCGGCAGTATGCTGAAACCAAATAATATTTTGAGAAAAGTAGAAGTTAAAACCAAAGAAAAGTAAAAGCCGAACAAAAGATCATTGAAATTCACTTTTATAATTTTTTAAAAGCTCCTGGAATGCAAAATGCAAATTTGATCAGTGAAGAAATAAGAGCAGCAAACCAAATTCTTCCCCGAACCCCTCCTAACATTTTGTATTGATAATTCATCTAAAAATTTCAACATACTCATGTATATGATAATCACTAAGTAAAGGCCAGAGTGAGCATCAACAAACTAAATGATTAACATGTAGGCTAAATCAAAGTAGGAACAGAAAATAATGAGAAGAAAATAGAAGGAAAGTTATACTTTTAGGTAGAGAGGATGTTCTAGATGTGTCAATTTATAGATGCATTGTCCAATGGTAATCAATGTGTGTTTTGGTTTATGTTACTGAAAAGACACAACTTTACATTTATAAATGATGTGACTTTTCAATAAGTTAAGAATTTCATACCCTATGGGTATGTGCTTATCCTACATTGGCTTATGATAACCGGTGGAAGTGCTTGCAGTCCCCTATTAGTGAATACTTGAGTCCAAACTTTTTGTCACCCATATCAGAATATCTTTTTAGTACTCTAAAATACAAGATTTATTTTTTATTTTTTTAATAACTACAAGCATTTTTCAAAATTATAATTAAAAGTAAAATAATAAGAGATTAATAAAATAAACTAATCATATAAACATGATATAAAAAACTATTCTACTACGGCCGTATTACCTTACATGAAAATTTCTCACCTTTAAAAAGACTATAATAATTCTCTTTATTATGATTAAAATAAATAAAGTGTAATACAAATGATCTCCAACAAAAATGGTGAATTATATTAAAGTTTGTTAGTTGTAGCTGAACATAAATAGAGCATAATCAGAAAATTGACATGTCAGAACGTCCACACAAAATGTTTACTTTTATATAGCTTCGGTCATCAGCTCGTCCATATAATAATTTAATCATGAGAAACTAATAATTAAGCGATTAAATTGGATGAACCGAGCTGGACGAAGCAACGGACTTACTTTTTAATTTTTTTTAAACAACAAATTCTCCTTTCATTCATTTCATGGATTTGAAAAATATCCAGAATTTGAAAAAATATCCAGAATTGTTTGACAAATAATAAGGAAAAAAATATAAATTAGAGAGCTATATGACTACATGTAATCAGAAAATTGACCCTCAAAAAATTAAAATTATGACCAAAACCTGCAAGAGTAAGTGAGAATATTGACTTCTGTTTTAGCTAGGTGTACCTTCCAAGTTCCAATTACCTTCCTATAATTAATGAAAAAGGTTGAGTTATCTTGGTTTTGATTTATGAATTGGTATAATTATATGCAGAAGGATTTTTTATTTTTTTCTGAAAAGACACATCTTTTTGTTTCTTATATTTATTGAAAATGTATGGGGTGTAAAATTACCAAATTACCCTTGCTGGAAGATAAAGAGAAACTTTTATCAAAATATTCTCATTATAGTTTTGGTCTAGGAAAAATTTAAATTATGACCAAAACCTGCAAGAGTAAGTGAGAATATTGAATTCTGTTTTAGCTAGGTGTACCTTCCAAGTTCCAATTACCTTCATGCAATTAATGAAAAAGGTTGAGTTATCTTGGTTTTGATTTATGAATTGGTATTTATATGTAGAAGGAATTTTTTTATTTTTTTTGTGAAAAGACACATCTTTTTGTTTCTTATATTTATTGAAAAGGTATGGGGTATAGAATTACCAACCCTTGTTGGAAGATAAGGAGAAACTTTTATCAAAGTATTCTCATTATAGTTTTGGTTTTTTTGAAAAGACACATCTTTTTGTTTCTTATATTTATTGAAAAGGTATGGGGTGTAGAATTACCAAATTACCATTGCTGGAAGATAAGGAGAAACTTTTATCAAAGTATTCTCATTATAGTTTTGGTTTTTTTGAAAAGACACATCTTTTTGTTTCTTATATTTATTGAAAATGTATGGGGTGTAGAATTACCAAATTACCCTTGCTGGAAGATAAGGAGAAACTTTTATCAAAGTATTCTCATTATAGTTTTGGTCAAAAAAAAAAAAAACCCCTTCAAAGTACTATTAATAATGACTGAGAAATGTGAAAAAAAGTTGATGGAGGTCTGGACAATTCCGGGAACCTGATAGCGAGTCCATCGAGCAGACTTTTGTAGTCATCGCAAATTTGACACGCCAAAAGCAGAGACACCAACCTCTCCATCCTCCACGACAACTCATCAAAACATTTTTACACTACTAATCTAGTCACACATCCAAATGCCATTTCTGCACAATTACCATCACAAGTTACTGATTCCGATTCCAGATAGTTGCTGAGCTATGGGCGAAGGAGAGGTGAAGACGGAGGGAGTTTGCGATGCCGACGATACTATCTTCGTGGCCGTGGGTAAATATGTGGAGGAAGGTAAATCCGTGCTGTCCTGGGCGCTGAAGAGCTTCAGCGGGAAGAAGCTGTGTATTCTTCATGTTCATCAGCCTATTCAGTTGGTCTCCCTCAGTAAGTTTTGCTGCTTTGATCTTACTAGATATTGTTGTTAATTTAGTTAGATTTTGTAGATATGATATTCATTTCGAGATTTTAAGGTGGGGAAGAGAGTAATTGAGTGAGATGCTATGGATTTCTTACTGATTTTGGTTATGATCCGATATTGTAGGTTTCATTTACGTGATTGCTTATGATCAGTGAAATTGAGTGAGATGCTAAGAATTTCTTACCTGGTTAAATTTCGATATTGTAGGTTTCATTATACACTAAGATCAGTAATTGAGTGAGATGCTAAGAAGTTCTTGCTGATTTTGGTTATATTCCATACTGTAGGTTTCATTTACCCGGTTACTTGTATGATCTGTATTTGAGTGGGGTGCTATGAATTTCTCATTGATATTGGTTACATTAGGATATTGTAGGTTTCAATTACACGATTAATTATATGATCGGTAATGTCATGAGATTTCACAAGTTTTATTTCCCTCTGACTGTTGATGTAATGCAACTGTCCTCCTTTAACTAGCTTGGCACAGTTTGCATGTTTGGTATAGGTTAGAGATAGATAGGTTGATTTAATTTGTACATCTGGGGGAACTTAGGCTATGCTATTGCTGACAGAATTATGTAGACAAGGTCTGCTTTCTGTTTATTATTGGGCTCCTAACACACCCACTGTGGTAATTTTTGTAGTGAAAGAAAGGCATTCGGAAAGCAAACTGAGAGCTCAGGTAGTCAGGACGTGCCAGGAACTTGAACGCCAAAAGTTGAATAATCTTCTGAATCAGTATGTTCTCTTTGCTCAAGAAGCCGGGGTAGTTCATCTATTTCATCACTTTTCCCTGTCTCTTTTGAATACTATTCTTTATTAGTAGCATTGTTAAACATGAAAGGTAATTGCAGTGTGTGCTTTCTGCAGGTTGAACCGGGTAAGATCTGGATTGAAATGAGCAATGTTCAGAAAGGAATTGTGCACATCATTTCTGAGCATGGAATTAAATGGCTTGTCATGGGAGCTTCTGCGGAAGAATACTACACAGAGTATGATTCACTAATTTTTCACTTTACACTTGCTTTGCCTCTTGAAATTTGTAGACATGGTTCGGAAATATCTCTAATATGGCATTGCATGATGCCCGATAAATAATGAATTGTGCATGTAATTTGATTCATCAAGTCAACTGATTTCGAGTCATCAATAGTGCAGAAACATGTTGGAGCTCAAATCCAGTAAAGCCCTTTTTGTCTGCAACCAAGCACCAGTTTCTTGCCAGATTTGGTTTCCCTGCAAGAATCGTCTCATTTGGACAAGGTATTTTTCAATTTTATATTGTTTTTGTTTTTCAATATGCTTCTGCCCTTGAGAAATGTATAATAGAAAGAGCTGAAGAAAAATAAATAGGACACCTTAAATGAATCCCAGATCTATAAAAGACACTGTGTCCATGCTATGCATTAGATTTGCAATGATTTCTGATGTCATTTTAAGGAATCTGTATGTGTATCAGTGCTTAGCATTAAGGTTCATAATCCTACCTTGTGATAGGTGTGAAGACTCTAATTTATCTCGGCTTATCAAGTTGCCCTCTCAAATCAATACTTGTACATTGTTTCCGCAATATCCTGAAACGGACTCCAACAGCAATACCAAGACTTTGCTACCTCTGGATTTTGATGAAAATTCAGTTCATGAGTTGAGCTTAGTACCCTACAATATGGATGAGGTTGAAAGAGATGGCTCACAACTAGATTCACCAATCAAATCTCAGGACTCACCTTGCTCTTCATCATTGTCGGTATGTATGATTATCCAGATATACATTAACTTAGTTAGCAGAGGGAAAGCTTTCATGTTTGGTAGAAGAGATATGTTGTATGAAATCATCAATGAAGATATGTTTACTTTTGTTGACCAATTTTCTGTGGCATGCTTTACTTAGAATATTTTGAAGCGTGTGGTCATCCTGATGAAGTCTCTTTGATGGTCTTGGGAAATTGAGACTTTGAAGAACTGATCTTTAGTTTACCACAGACTTTTGAGATACTTCAATTCTTTTTATAATCAGGAGGATGAATTGAACAGACAAGCGGCGGTTGGGGATGGGCTGAATAATGACTTGCCATATACTGAAAAACCCAAGCAAGGTGCATGTGAAGGTACAGTGTCGAAATACGGATCTGAAAATGATTATACGGAGTCTACTCACAAGGTAAGTCTGTTTTTGAGGAATTCTTTGCTATCCCCTTCTAGTGTTTTTTTAAAGGTTCTTTTGATGGTATATCCATGTTTGCATATGGGAAATTGTTTCTCCCTTCCTTAATTTGACCATAATGTGTGCAAGATAAAGACTTGTTCAGTGTATTAAGTTTCTTTACTTAGTACGAATTAGTATCAGGCAGTGCATCCTTTACCAGTCATTCTTCCTGTGTCAATTAGTATATTCTGTTAAGTTAATTGTTGATACTTTCTGTACTTTACAGTTGGAAAATTTATTACTAACGCTGAGGCTGAGCTACATGATTTTTCTTATGTTTCCTATAACCGAATCATATATTTTGCTCTATGTCAGGAAGAAGCATTGGAAACTTCAGTTGTAGAGAAATTGATCGAAAGTCACAAAAAAGAAATGGAGGATCTATTGTTACGGAAAAGGAAAGAAATACAAACTGTGAAAGAAAGGCACAATCAAGTATTCAGTGAACTCCAGTTGGTCCAGAGGCAAAATTTGTCTTTAGAAAGTCAAATTTTTGAGAGCAGGCATACAGAGAAAGAGCTGGAGGAGAAAATTATCCAAGCAGTGAATCTCATGGTTAGTTTTAGGAAGAAGCGGGATATGCTGCGTATAGAATGTGATGATGCACTGAAAGAAATTCAGAAATTTAGGAAATCGATAAAAGGAGATGCTCTCATGCGTACCCCTCCTTTCTTTGCCTTCTCTTTCTTGGACATTATGGAGGCTACTCAAAATCTGGATCCTTCCATGAAGATTGGAGAGGGGAATTCAGGAAGTGTCTACAAAGGCATAATTCGCCAAACTAAGGTAGCTATTAAAATGTTTCTTAGCGGCTACCGAAGTGACAACGCTTTTGAACACGAGGTAAAATTCCATCCTCAACACGAGCTCAAGAACTGCATATCTTCGTTTCATCTCCTATATTATTATTGCCTGTAATTTTGGTTCTGGAGTTCCCTTCAACTGGTTTTAATGCTCAAAATAACCAGATCTTTGTAATGAACTTGTAATTATGCTGGTTAGAGTTGATGCCCATTTCCTTGTACCAAATGTTGGTTTGGGCAAAAAGTGCTTGCCTTTTCGCATTTTGGGTCTAAAATTTTGGTCAAATGATATAATTTTTTCTATAGTGTTTGGTCAGTCTGAATTGTCTGTGGTTAATTAGTTTCATCAACTTGATCTGACTGGTATTGCTGCTATATAAGCACCCAGTCGTGTTCTGACTGCTGCTGCTACTACATAAGTACCCACTCTTGTTCTGGTTCTACTTTGTAAATGTTCATCAACTCAGCATATGGAATAGTTGCCTGTCACTGTGGTAGTACATGGAACAACTGCAGTGCAGTATGTTGTTTTACTTTTATCATTTTGGGTAGCTGTAATATGTTGGGCTGTTGGCTATCCATGGTTTACACTTGACTCAATGTGATCAAGACTGTCCTGTTGTGTTTGAAATGTTCTAAAGTCTCTATTTCCATGTACTTTTACTTTGGATTGGAAGTTTGATGCAATACATCTGAGGGACAAACTCCTTTTTCGCTCTTTGCAAAGCAATTATAGTACCTGACTGTATATCTTCATTGAATATATCATAGGCAGAAGTTTTGAGCCGGGTGAGGCATCCAAACCTTGTCACCCTAATGGGTGCATGTATTCAATCGAGATCACTCATTTATGAGTACCTTGGAAATGGAAGCATGGAAGATCACCTCTCAGGGAGTTCCAAGAAGCATCCTCTTCCGTGGTGGTTTCGCCTGAGAATTGCTAGCGAACTATGCTCTGTTCTAACCTTCCTTCATGATAAGAGATGCTGCATTGTCCATGGAAATCTTAAGCTGAGTAATGTCCTTCTTGATGCCAACCGCTCCAGCAAAATTAGCGGCTTAGTTACTGATACTCTCCGAGGAGGTCAGAATTTGAGTAGCAAGAGCGACCCGGATTCCTCTTTTTATCGGGACCCAGAAGTTGTCAGTGGAAGGTATACAAAAGAATCTGATGTATATTCATTTGGGATTATAGTATTAAGACTTCTGACAGCAAGACCAGTCTCCACTATAGTTAGGGATGTGCAGAGTGCCATCAATGTTGGCAGCATAGAAACTATTCTGGACAATTCTGCAGGTGATTGGCCTCTTGAGTTGGTGAAGAAATTAACTTCCTTGGCCTTGAGGTGCTGTAAAGCAAATCGGGTGAAGCGACCAGACTTAGTAACAGAAATTTGGCCTGTAATTGAGCAATTTAGACAGTTGGACACTTTGACGTGCTTGGACTCAACTGTTTCTAACACGGAATCTAAAGGAAAGGGTCGCATACCTTCTCATTTCGTCTGTCCCATATTCCAGGTACTAATACACTTTTTGCAGTTTATGCCCCTTTTCTGTATATTGTGAAGGTTTAGGGGGTTTAGTAGTGAATTCAGCTTTGATGTTCCAACTTTTTGTGGGTTGTGTTTACTATGCTCTTCTGTTGTGGAACTTGCAGGAAGTTATGAGTGATCCATACATAGCAGCAGATGGATTTACTTATGAAGCGGATGCGATTAAAGGATGGTTGAATAGTGGTCACAATACTTCACCCATGACAAACTTAAAGCTGGACCACTGTGATCTGATTCCAAACTATGCTCTTCACTGTGCGATTCAGGAGTGGCAAAGCCAGCCTTAAAACCGCACTTCATTGGTACATAACTATACTAGTCATTTTAAATGTCACTAAAGGTATTGAAACCAACTGTCTTCTCTTTTGAGCTCCAACTCATATTCTTATATACTACTAGTCTTTAGTCTCATTACATAGGTAGGATGCAAATCTCTGACCCCTAAACGGCGTGTAGGCATAACTGTTTTGTGTAATGGTCATCTTTTGAGCTCTATATATCAACTGTCACAGGGTCCTCTAAACACGATATATAGTTTACTTCATCACTATTATCATTTATCATACTTACAGTGTCTTTTAATGGTGTTGTGGGGTTAATCTCGTATGGTGCCTATGTTATTGGGTAAATGTTGTTAGATTGCCCATCACCAGATTCACCTCTGAGTAGCTTTCAGCTTCTTTTTATTATTCATTGAAAACCTTAGATTTGTTTGTACTAGTTTCGATCTGTGTCCTTATATATTAAAAGAGTCATTTATGGCCCTCAGATGAAGTATTTCAGACAGTGACTGGAGACTATCAAGTCAATGACAAATTTAATAGTACTATGTTTTATATAATATTCTACTATTAATATTTTAAAATGGTGACATGTAATTATTATAAAATCGCATTCCTGATACAATTTGTATGTTTTAAAAACAATTGTTTTTTGTTCAGGATTCTCTCATGAAAGGATTGTGTATCACAAGAAACGTGACACTTGAATGTTAACGCTAAAAGCCTAAAATGTTAACATGTGATGGGAATTGGGATACATCATGAATTCAGAAATCAGGACAGTGACTGATCAGCACATTGGATATAGCACCAAACAAGAGGTTGACTGAAAAGATTGAAAACATAGTTTTAACACAAAACACCAATCATGTGATTGGCTCGAATGTTGGTTCGTAGTAGTCCACAGTTCGTCAATGGAAAGGGGATTGTTGTTCAAATACCTTTACATCATGTCTTGATTGACCATTTAAGGAAGTTAAAGAAAAATGAAGACTTGAAAATAGTTATTGTGATGAGTAAATAATTTTGATGATTGGTAATTACTTCCTTAATTAGTCCCTCACCATGTGTTTTTTTTATTTACCTTTGCGATTATATGGTAAAAACACCAATAGAGTCTTACCAAAAGACTTCTTTACCAAAAGTCTTGCTAAAGTTATTATTAACACGTTAGTGCGGTCTAAAACCAAGGTTAGTACGGTCTAAAACTTGAACCGACATTTGAAACTGGTTTAAATATCGGTTAGATCAAATTTAACCATTTTCATATTAATAATCGAGTTAAGAGTTAACACATCACTATATCTATCTCTGGACTCGATCCCTATTGATTTTTTACCAACATATCTCGATTCTCTTCTATCACCCTTATAATTTTTTCGATATTTTTCTTCGCCATTCAAGTTAGGATATTGAATTTTTGGCGAAACCTGTAGATTCCAATTTATGGCAAAGCCTACATTGATGCCTCTCATCATACCATATCGGTTGATGAGATTTGATTATCAGAATGATGCTATGTCCCAACCTGTATTAAAACTTCTCATCGAACCATCTCAGTTGATGAGATTTGATGGTCAGAATGGTGCTTCGCCAAAATATGTATTAAAGCCTCATGTCATACCATTTCGGTTGATGAGATTCAGTGGTCCGAATGGCGTTCTATTGAAACCCTCGATTCAAGTGTTAAAGGTTAGATCTCGATTCTTTTTTTTTACAATTGTTAGTTTAAATTTTCAAAGTTGTGAATTAAGTGTTTTGATTCTTGTTAAGTGAATAATGGTGGTAGTAAGAGATTTCAATTGACACTATCAATTGTTGTATAATTTTGTTAGCATTTCATGTTAATTTTCTTTGGAATAATTTCAAACCCTAATCCGAGGTAAGCAAGGAAAAATGTTGATCAGAATATAAATATGAAATATTTATCACTTTCGATCTGAATGGTGTTCGATTGAAACCCTCGATTCAAGTGTTAAAAGGTTAGATCTTGATTAAAATTTATTTTTTAAGTAATTTTCAATTGTTAGTTTCAATTTTCAAAATTGTTAATTAAGATTGGTTATTGTTTTGATTCTTGCTAAGTGAATAATGGTGATAGTAAGAGATTTTAATTGGCACTAGCAATTGTTGTATAATTTTGTTAACATTTCGTGTTATTTTTCTTTGAAATAATTCAAACCCTTATTAAAGGCAAGCAAAGACAACGGTTATAGATCGAAATAAAAATATGAAATAATCATCTCTTTCTATCTGAACGGTGACCTATTGAAACCCTCGATTCAAATGTTAAAGGTTAGATCTTGATTAAAATTAATTTTCAATTGTTAGTTTCAATTTTCAAATTTGTGAATTAAGATTGGTTATTGTTTTGATTCTTGTTAAGGGAATAATGGTGATAGTAAGAGATTTTAATTAACACTAGCAATTGTTGTATAATTTTGTTAACATTTCATCATGCTAATTTTCTTTGGAATAATTTCAAATCGTAATCAAAAGTAAGCAAAGACAATTGTTATAGATCGAAATATAAATATGAAATAGTTATCTCTTTCGATCTTATCAGGCTTCTATTATTTTATAAATATATCATCTTCTTGATTTCATATTTCTAAAATATTTTTAAATCAAACACCATTACCTTCCTTCCGGGTTAGTCTCTGAAAAATCTAACATTTTGAATCTTTCAGAAAAGTATTCATACACTTTAACTTACACAATCTCTCTCTTTGTTTTTTTTAAACTCTATGGTTCTTAACTTAAAAATTGTTATTTTTACGTATAAATTAGTAAATGTTTCCGTTAAAATATATTTTAATACATGTTTATAAAACATTCAAGTGTCTAAATTAGAATACATAAAATTTAATCAAAAATGTACTATCAACTCTTCATAAATTTGTGAAAAGTTGGAATTTTTCAAAGATTTTGCCATAGACTAGATATTATTTTCGTAATATCCTTAATTCCTAAATAAAATATTCTTTATCCTGAATAATTATTAAATCAAGGCACCAATAGACTATGTATTTTCTTAGTTTCCTTCATTCTTTGAATAAATCTTAAATCAAAGCACCAATGCTACATACATATTATTTCTTAATTTCCTCTGTAGATAATCTAGTTAAATCAAAGCATCACCAATGGACCATATTTTTGGGACCATATATTATCTTAATTTCCTTAATTTAATAAATAATTCTTAAACCGAGTACCAGATTAGCCAAATCTGATTGTGAATTGTAGTATCATTACTGCAAATATGCGTTATATGTTTGTTGAAAAAAGGATTTACAGAATATTCTCGAATTAATTTTCGTAATAGGGGCGGTGACAGTGGCTGCGAAGTGGCAGGGAGCTGTCCTTCACAAGTATGGTCCCACTGAGTGACTAAGCAATTTCTTAAAAAATAATTTTTTTATTAAAAAATAAAATAGTGTCCGAAATGAAAAGGGTTCCCAGTTTGCGCCTATATAAATCTTTGCACTCCCATTCCCATTAGAATTCTCACAGTCACAGTCATAGTCACAATCGCCGGCTGCCGGTCATTTCTCCGGTGGGTTTTTTGTTCAGACATCCGTACGAATTCTCCGACAAAGCTTCCAATCACACATACACTGGTTCTCCGGTGATCCTCTCTGATCCTTTTCCTTTCGAACTGGTAAACTATTTTTTTATCGCCGTAAACTAGTTCTGCGAGTACAGTAAAAGACACGTGATGATCATGGATCACGTGACCCCAAACCCTAGCCCTGTGCTCCTGCTTGCCATCATTTCGTTTTCACGCACTTTTCATCCTTGTATGATTTTTTTCGTGATTTATGTTGCCTTTTTGCTCTTCGTTCTCCCTTGGTATGCATTTAGTTGATGTTTATTGAATGTGAAAAAACACACGGCTTTGTTTATGTGGTTCTTCTCTATATATGCTTGTGATAAGTGAATGTGGATCTGCCATTTTGTTATTTGAAGCTGAATTGGGGTTAGAGTTTTCTGCCATTTTTCAAAATTGAGGTTGAATTGGGGTTAGATTTTTGATTGCTCATTTATTGAATTTATTTAAACCTTGCTCTTTAGATTTTGTGCCAATGTACCACTTTTTTTAAAAAATTATGCTAAGTAGCTTTGTGTTCATAAGTTGTTGCTGTGAATTTTAGGTTCTCATTCATGTGACATAGATGTCTCATGTTTGTTTGTTCCTTTTTATGAGGTATTCTCATTAGTTTGTGGTTCTAGAAGTTGATAGGGTAGAATAATTCTTCTGATTTCATATTCCAGATTTTTAGTTGTTTATTCCAACCTGAACTTGAAGTATATGTCTTAGAGTTTTCTGACATTTTGTTATTTGAATTTGAATTGGGGCAAGAGTTCATTTGTTGAATTTATTTAAACCATTTTCTTTAGATTTTGTGCCAATGTACCATCTTTTAGGTTGTTTCTTCCTTGTTGTGAGTTATATTCATTGATACAAGTCTTCCTGATTTTTAGTTGTTTGTTCTCCATTTTTACAAAGCAGAGGTTGCTGAATTCAAGATGCCAGTTTTAACTGGTGCTGATACTCTCGATTCCACGGGAACTGATTATGGGAGTGACACTCTTGACACATATCTCCCGCAAACTTATGGACAGGAGCCTCTGGTTACTTTTGCAAGGCCAGGGGGGGATGTGCAGTTTATTCAGCTAGTTCCTTCTGATCAAGGTAAAATAACCTTACCTTCTATGGTGAGAAAGTATTAGGGTATCTATTGAAGTCCCTGAAGTGGCCCGTGGGTTTTACATACCATATTTTAGGTCAGAATTAAGAAAATTTTATGTGCTGTGGATTAATTCTGAAAATTATGCAGAGCTTCCTGGATGGCCCTTGGTGACAACTATGAAAGTGACCACGCATAAATGTGATAAGTGTACACGGGAATTTTGTTCACTTATTAACTACCGTAGGCACATCAAAGTACATCGTCGATCATTAAATGTTGATAAGGTTATCCTTCATCCTGTCTCTAATTTTGGTTCAGTTTTCTAGTTTTTTTATGCAACTCTTAAAGGTCTTACACTTTTCAAATGTCCATCGTTCTTTGTGTTCTCTTCAGGAGTCTCATAAATTTAGGGATGTATTGGCAGCTTTCTGGGACAAGGTAACTTGTTTTTTGCCTATCATTTTATTTCCCCCGTTTATAGATCCTCTTGTTTTCTTACTGTGACGATTCATTTATGAATGTCTTGCTTGCAGCTTTCACCGGATGATGCTAGAGAAATCGCATCAATTAGCGATGCTATACTGAAGGTAGACATATGTCTTTTCCCTTTATATCTTAGTTTATTTGTTCTTGTATTGTGTATTTCAATTGGCATTCAGTCAATATGTAGCCTTGTTGTCCTCGGTATTCGAGAAATGACTAATACACTCGTGTTTTGCTGGGTCATAAACCTCTTACATACTAGTGATTCAATGACTTTTAGGAGACCCGTGGATCAGTAATTGTGCAGGCATTGGCATCATCCATTTGCAAACCAGGATTTTGGACAATCCCGCATGCTTATATGCTGTGTGGGACACTTTTACTGGTAATAGTTTGAAGGTCGATGTTTTTTAATCTGATCCCAACTCCCAAGTGCATGATTTAGCTATTATCCTTTCATTTTTGACCTTTCTTCCTCAATCATGACCACATATATTGTTACTCTTGCAGGATGTTATTTCTGGAGACAGTGCCAGATTTCCCATATCCTCAGGAGAATTACTGAGCATTCTTGATGATGCTAGTGAGCAAACATTTTTGTGTGCTGGGATGGCTGAAACTTTGGAGAAGTATGTTTTCGATGCGGAGGCTGTAAAAGTTGCCCTTGACTCAAAGAATGTAACTGCTAGCGCTGTTTTCCTTTTGGAACAGAAACTGGTAAGTGTGTTATCCCCCGCATTATTTAATTTTTCTGGGTTTGAGCAACTTTTACTGTTTACTTAGTTAACTCTTGCTTGATATTGAGATTAATATTTGGTGGTTATTTTGCACCGAGTCTTTCCCCTTTCATCTCATTGTCAGTTTGTCTTTGATTCATTCTCGAATGCCCATTCAGGTCAAAGCTTGGCTTGCTGAGAAAGATGCTGAGGCCTTAAGGTGCCAAAAGTTGCTCGTGGAGGAAGAAGAGGCTGCTCAGAAAAGGTTATAATTCTGTGTCTTAACGCCTGTGTAAACATTGATTTCTCCTTGACCATAAATTTTCATTCTGGTGCTATGAATGTCTACACCACATGTGCTAATATTCATTTATCTGCTGAACTATTATCCCCTTTTCATTCTGGTGCTGATTCCAATTGAAAACTGAACACAACTTTTAGGGCATTAAAAAAAAAAGAGAAAACACAAGCAGTGAATTGTTGCATCAATATCTCATAATTTTTGTGCTATTATTATCCCCTTTCATTTGCTGTTGCTATGGTAGTATAGTATTAGTTCATTTATTTTCTAAAGGATTATATAAAGATTGAAAAGTTGTCTTTGTTTATACAGTAGTCTTTCAGTTAATATTTGCCACTAACTACTCTTGTGTCCCAAAATATAAATAGGCTAACCAAGCTGCTGGAAAAGAAAAAACAGAAAAAGCTCAGGCAAAGGGAACAGAAAGCAAGGGAACAATCTAATGGGGAGAATTTGGCTCTGGCCATTGATGATGATTCATTAGAGGTGCCCTTTCTGGAAGAAGCAAGCAGCCCTCAACCTGTTTCTGATGCTCCTGACTTATCAAATGATGGTTCCTCCACCCCAGATCCAGTTCAGTTTTCAAACGATGAAGTAAAAGTTGTTGAGAGTCAACTTGATATCGACAGTGATCTTAAGCAGCGTGTTGAGGCTGAAGTGGTGCATCCAGAACATTATCAGTGGCAAATTTCTAAGTCACCGAGGGTTGGAAGAAATAGCTCTCATGGCAATCAAAACATCCAAGCTCTTAATGTTGAGGCTGCTCATAAACATATCCCTGCCAAAGACCGTGTTGCTGTAGTTAGCAGCAACAAAGTATGGACCAAGAAAACGAAAGAGGAAAATGTTGAGCCAAGCTTGGAAGTGGAACCCAAGTTGGAGGAGGCAGTGGAACCCAAGTTAGAGGAAAATGTTGAGCCAAGCTTGGAAGTGGAACCCAAGTTGGAGGAGGCAGTGGAACCCAAGTTGGAGGAGGCAGTGGAACCCAAGTTGGAGGAGGCAGTAAACCAAGCAGATGGAACAAAGTCTGAACTGCTTATTGGCTCCATGACTGTTCTTTTGGGAAATAGCACTCCATGGAATAGTAAAATTGGATCTGGAGAACAGCTAGGCAATTCTGAAAACCTTCAACACAGTGCTAATCAGGTTTCGCATCAGCTAGATAAGAAAATTTCACTTCCAATTCAGAGGGTTGATCCTGGCACTGAAGATGTTCAGCTAGAAAAATTGAAGGATCGGACTGCACCTGATAGAAGCACCTCTATGCAGTCACCCAAGTCAGATGATCTGAATGACGGGACTGCATCTGATGGAAGTGACTGTGTGCAGTCATCCAAGTCAGATTATCCGAATAACCAGAGCAAGGATAGTTCTCCAAATGAAGTATCGAAACTATTAAGTGGTTTACAGTTCTCAACAGACTCTGCTAAAGCTTTTCTCTCTCAGAGTACTCGTGTTTCTAAAAGTGAAATTCGATCTGGAGTCAAGCCAGGAAATTATGATTACCCTCAGCACAGTGTTAATCAGGTTTCCCAGAAGCTTTGGATGCCTGTTAATCGGCAAAACAGAAAAATTTCACAACCAATTCTGCGGGTTGGTCCCGCCATTGAGGATGTTCAGCTTGTTAAGTCTAATGATCAGAGTGCACCTGATGGAAGCAGCTGTGTGCAGTCATCCAAGTCCGATGATCTGAACAACCAGAAGAAAGATTGTTCTCCAGATGAAGTAGCCAAACTACTGAGTGGTTTACAGTTCTCAACAGAGGCTGCTGAAGCTTTTCTCTCTCAGAGTACGTTTATTCTTTACAACTTATTTTCTCCTTAGTAAAACTTCTTTTTTGGTTTCGGACTTGTATTCCATGATGATCTAATATGTGTAAATACCCCTCCTTTTCCTATTTAGGATGGAATGAGGCCATGTCTGCAGAGCATATGACACTAGAGGCACCAGCTGAAGCAGAAGCTCCTGCGGAGCCGCCTGCAGTCAAGAAGTCAAAAGGTAGGAATAGGAAAAATCAAGAAAAGGGAGTCAAGGTACAGTACATCCCAAGGCAGAAAGTTGGAGCTTAGGAGGTGGGAGAGGACATGAATTTTGTGCAGTTAACCCATCGGCATTACATTTGCAGCAGAGGTTCCGGTTTTACCAGTCCGGAAAACTGAAAGGCTTAGGAGTTAGTTTTAAAATTGCACCACCCTGAACTGATAGAGCGCGTAGTAAAGGAAAAGGTGTCTGTTGTCATTAATAGAGTCGGCGTCTAAAACTAGTAGTAGTAAGTCTCTCTTACCTTGCCGGTGTTGGTTATCTGCAGTTGGTGACTTGGATACATATGTTCCTTTCTTTGCTGTGTCCTGTGGAATTGCTGTGTCAGTTACTTGGTTAATCATTATGCGAAATGGTCCAAACTTTAGTCATCTCTTTCTCCTGGTTTCAGCTTTAATTGCATGCAGAATCTCCTAGTTGCAGTTTATTTATTGTTAAAATGTCCATTGCCTTTTGAAATCTCTGCCTATTTTTCGCCCTTTGAAAGTGATTTTCATTTGGGTCATGTTAATTGTTAAACCATTGTTTTATAAGTAGAGAATCACCCCTGTTTTGCATGAACACAGAAATTTTTTTAAAAAAACTTCTCCAAATGTAATTACTAATTGGCCTTTTCCACATCAAATACATAACATGGACTGCATAAATCAAGAAAATTAAACACTTGAATGAAGCTAGTGATAAGCTGGAGAAAACCAGTAAGTATGAATGAATCCAAGAGTGTAGTTTGACATGAATACACTCATTTCATTTTTTAGGAACAGAGTTTATTACCCACTCATTTGCTTCTTTAGAATGTTGGCACATTCCGTCTTTATGTGTCCATACCCTTTGCATTCCATGCATTGAATTCCTTTATGCAACATTCTTGATTTAGTAGTCCTTTCTTGAGAATTCTTCTTCAGCATTCTTGAGAAATTCTTCGCGAGCTCATCATCATCATCCTTTACCTTCTTCTCTTCCAACACCATCATCTCATGGGCTCGTAGCGATCCCATCACTTCATCCAAAGTCATTGTGGTCAAATCTCTTGCTTCTCTCATCGCGCAAACTTTCACGGCAAATCTCTGAGGAAGTGATCTCAGCGTCTTCATCACAAGTTTGTAGTCTTTGTAAGTTTTTCCCAGCTGATATGCCACGTTGGTGATCTCCCTGATTCTTACCAAAAACTTGAAAATCGTCTCATCCTTTTCCATTCTCAGTTCATGAAACTGTGTGGCCAGGATTTGTAGCTTTGCTTCACGCACGCATGGATACTGGTTATATACCTGGCTGTCTCTGCCGTAGAGGACAGAGGAGTGAAATTCCTTCTTTGCCCTCCTCGGCGGTGGATGTTCAATCTCATGGGCGTGTAGAGATGCCATCAGTTCATCCAAGGTCGTTTTGGTCAAATCTCTACATTCTTCGATGCATACTTTTTTCACGTACAATCTGGGAGGAAGTGATCTCAGCGTCTTCATCACTAGTTTGTAGTCTGTGTAAGTTTTTCCCAGCTGACGCGCCATATCGGTGATGCATCTGAGTTTTGCATCAAACTCTACAATGGTCTCATCTTCTTCCATTCTCAGTTGTTCATATTGTGAAGCCAGCTTTTGAAATTTTGATTCATATTCCATGCTTTCTCTGCCGTAGAGACCAGTTTGGAAAAACTAGAATACTCAATTTTTCTTTTTGTTTGAAGGTAAAACTGGAATATACAGTTGGTAGAACTATATATTATAATCCCGTCTCCAACTCTAATTTGTGATTTCAATCACATTCCATAAGCATTAGGGATTACCAAATCAAATCCAATTCCATTGGGATAGAGATAAACTCGAGTCGTTATCAATCGTAATATCACCGACTATAATCCCTTAAATATAGTAACTATCACCAAACTCAACTACGGAAAGAGTATATTCGATTTCATCAGCAATATATTAATCTCAAATTAGAGAAAAGAGTTCATGTATACTTGCAGATTTAGTATGGTTGTGTCTGTTTTTAATGTAAGTAAATGTTCACTACTTTTTTAAACCTTTTGCTGTATTTCGCCCTTTGAAATTGTATCCATTTCGGTGGATTCCTAATAGATTGAGTCTTGGGTGAGACCTGTGCTTATAGAGATCAAGGGTCAAGAGAATGATCATTTACTGTTTTTGCTTGATCTTTTAGTCGGTTTGATTGATCTTTCAGACAGTTCCCTTGATCATTCCTTTTTTACGTGGATCTTTCAGTTAATTTGATCTTTCATTTATTTTGCTTGACCTTTCAGTCAATTTCCTTGATCATTCCTAATCCTTTGTACATTAATGTTATTTCATACAAATTCACACTGAATCTCAGTCTCGAGTCGGTCCATGTGAGACGGCTGAGCTCTGGCGACACCAGCAACCTAAAATCCAACAACGACGGCGGGGTTAAAACTCAACAACTACAATTTCAACCAATAACGGTCCCTTTTAATACTTGGTCTCTGTAGAGACATGTCTCAAATGAAAATTTATATTCCTAATAAGAACATATCAGCAAAAAAAATGCCATAATGCACAGAAGACAAATCCTAATCTTCCATCAAATGTAGAACTCTATTGGCTTTTCCAGATCAAGTACACCATCGAACCTATAACTGCATAAATCAAAAAATGTAATTAAAGTTGCAAACTTGAATGAAGCACTCAATATTGAATGAAAGCAAAAACTATAGGAAATTGCTCATTTTGTTACACACTTTGCAAGACTATGAGCCTCACAAACCTCTAGCCTACTTGCTTTTAGGCCCATTCTCCTTGTTTAACTGATGCGAAAATTAATTTCGTGGGCCCCGCACATATCTACGGGCTACGGCCTTTGATTCTATTCTGGTTCTATTCAGTTCAGTTCAACAAGAAGAAGATTAGTTCAATTCTAATCAATTTAATTCAATTCAAATCAGTTCCGTTCGATTTAGTGTTCACGGTTCCGTCCAACAAAAAAAAAAGTTGGTCTTAAGCCAAGTTTGCGTATAATCACAATTACACCAAACAGGCTCAAACTTAAATCTGGCACGGTAATTTGGCATCCATCCCTACAATAGTAATTTGACCGGCGCCAGCAGTGCCCATCACCACAAATCCAGAATCAGTGAGAGCATTCCTCTTCAACTGCCACGTACCCCTACTGACTCCCACACGTGTTCATCATTTACCATCTTTATCCTTAACCTCCACGGCCAGCCAAACACTACTCATCTCTCTTCCCTTCGGAAAGCCATAATCAACCAACCTGCATAACAATTCTGCACCGTTACTATCACTCTGTTCAAAAAGCATCGGAAAAAATGTCAGGCGGCGTAGGCCCGACCGGCTACATAAAGCTTCCAAAAGAAGAAGAAGAAGAAGATAAGGTGCCACTCACGAGCCACCAGATCAATCCTCGTACCAAGAAACGTGGATTCTTCTCATTCCAGCAGCTGAACGCCCTGGCCATCATCATCGTCCTCTCCTCCAGCGGCATGGTCAGCATCGAAGACTTCGCCTTCGTCATCTTCTCCCTAATCTACATCTACGTCATCTCCGCCACCGCCTTTCCGGCCACCTCCCACTCCGATCCGCCCGTCTTCGGCGAGAGGAACAAGCTGCTCGTGCTCTACGTCTCCGCCGGCGCGCTCGTCGGACTGCTGCTCCCGATCGGCTACATCCTGCACGGAATCTTCGAGGGGGACAAGGAGGGGATCAAGGCGGCGGCGCCGCACGTCTTCCTCCTCGCCAGCCAGGTTTTCATGGAGGGGGTCTCGTTCGGATCCGGGTTCTCGCTGCCGGTTCGGGTTTTCGTGCCGGTTTTCTTCAACGCGAGGAGGATCTTCACCATCGTGGATTGGGTGAGGAGCGAGATTTACAAGGAGGACATGGAGCACGGCGGGAGCTACCGGAGGGTGTACATCGGGAGAGCTCTTGCGGTGGCGAACATGGCGTTTTGGTGCTTTAATCTCTTCGCCTTCTTGTTGCCGTTTTATTTGCCGAAGGCCTTCAAGATCTATTACACTAACAAGGCTGATTAGTTTCCTTTTTTTTTTTTTTTTTTTTTTTTCTTGTTTGTAATCTAAGGAACACTTGCTTTTTCTTGTGTTGTTTAGATTTAGATTTTGGTTTGTTCTTGTATGTTTGTGTTTTCGGTGTTTGAAATGTATAAATGCATGTCAATCAAATTAGGGCTCTGCGAAATGTCTAGCATTATGACTTCACGGCTCAATATTTCTGCGTTTGGTTGGATCCTCCCAGTTTATCAAGTCAAGAGAAAAATGCGAAATGTCAAAAGTGTATTTTTGATTTAAATAAACTTGAAAATAAATATTTACAATTTATAAAAAGTCAATATCAATTTAAAAGTTTTGAAGCACATTCAAAAACTACAACAAGAAATAACTCACCTCTTAAGTTCGATCACGTAAAACTGTATCAAGAGTTCAAGACCACAAACGCCCAATCCACCTCATATCAATTATCTGGTTCCTGGGACTCGTCTTTCTCAACCTCTTCTTCCTTTCCAGCCATTTGGTATTCTAGAAGCATCGATAACACAGAAACAAAATCCGGTGGGGTTGCAGACACGCTGGAAACCCATCCAAAGAGTCAACCGGAAAAGATGTTGCGTCCCACTTTCCGGCAGCTCAGCACACTTGCAGGAATGCTGCTTGTTTCCTTCATCGGCTTAGTTAGTGTTCAAGACTGGCTTTTCGTGGCATTTTCATTGGCATACATGTTCATGTTATCAAAAATCGCCTTCCCAACCCTTTCCCCTCGACCAAATGCCCGCATATTCGGCGAAAAGAAGAGAGTTTTAGGCCTTTATGTTGTGTTTTCAGCAGTAATCAGCTTCCTTTTCCCCGTGCCTTACATTCTGGAGAGTTATCTTCATGGAAATAAGGACAGCATCAAGGCAGCTGCATCTCACGTTTTCCTTCTCGCCGGCCAGGTTTTCATGGAGGGAGTGGCTTTTCAAGCCGGCTGTTCCTTACCGGTTTTCGTGTTTGTGCCTGTTTTTTACAATTCCAGGAGGATCTTCACCCTCGCGGAGTGGCTGAGGACGGAAATGTACACAATCGGCTCAGCTTCTGCAAGGATGCTCGTTGGTAGAGTCCTAGCTGGCCTTAATCTGGCCTTTTGGTGCTTTAATCTCTTCTGTTTCTTGTTGCCTGTTTTTCTCCCAAGGGCTTTCAGTGCATATTATTCTGCCCAGAAAACTGTAAACTAGAGGCACTTGGAAATTGGAATCCTTGATAGAAAACTGAAATGTAAACGCTTTTCAATGCCTTGTGAACAATGTAATAAGTCTATACAGAAGCCTGTGGATTTGATACATACTACTAGTACCTCCTTAAGTTAGCTCTAATACATACTAGTAGCTCCTTAAGTTAACTCTTTGGTGCAACACGCTACGATGCAACGAAAAAGAAAGAAAAGAGACTCCATCATCAACGAAGGACTAAAAACAATGAGATATGGATGATTATCATTATACGTTCTTTCTCGGCATCTCAGCCAAAAGACCTATCATATCCCTTCTGAACTTGAAATCAGAAAGGGGGATAAATAAAGCAAACCCTACTCTTTTCTGTGAGCAACTAAAAAACTCGAGCCTGGTGAAAATTTCCATTTGATCCTCACTGCCAGACTGGATTCATGATGCGTCTTGAAAGAAATTCTCTTCATCAAATTGGAATCATTGCCATCGCGCTGAGGTCTGATCTACAGAAGTTTAATAAATCTTTAGACAACCGAGAAAAGCTCTTGCATTTAATGTAGAAAGTTCTCCTCAAGTATTCAGTAATACTGTATTTTTTAAGACCTTAGCATCTCTTTACAGAGTCATTTCCATTCTTCAAAACTGGTACAGGCCTCCGTTGATCTCCCAATGACAGAATCTCATGCATCCTTTCCGGCCAAACAGAGTTCAATCGTCGAGCAAAATCCTCAACCTCCCTGCAGCGGAAAAGCAAAGTAAACATCCGACAGATCAAACAAAGCATTTGAATCAACACAAGTATGTTGATATTCACACTTATAGAAATCTTCAAAAAAACGAGTAAGTGTAAAAGTGACATTCATGATTAAAATAGAAAACAAATTATTTTGAAACAATGACATAATCAGATAAATGTGTTATCGTATTAAATAATTGTCTAGTGTGACATCAAATACCTGTCTAGTTTTTCCTTCATAGCAGGATCTAACTCATCGTCCAGATCATCAAACTCGGGCTTTGAAGGGAGCGCTGCAGATGCAGAATCGTGGAGTGTTGAAGTTCTGCTGGGAAAGGACATGCTAGCATCACCATTTATGCAGCCAGAAGGTTGGTGGTTTGCCTCCTAAAATAGAATGTATTATTATGAAAATCAATCAATATTAAGAGGGAAAAGACATTCACATGAACAAGCGTGCAGAAAAACATAGATTCCCCCGGGGTGCCTTCCAATATCAAGACTACCTCATTACAGTTTCCATTAACATTGTCTGAAGGCGAATTTGTTGGCAAATCTCTTCTCCTCCTGTTTTTCTTTTTATTCTTGGTGCCTTTTACTCCTTTACATTCTGCAAAACAGAAGTACTGAGTAAGATCAGAGTTATAGTATAAAGGTGAAGAAATGAAAATGCATCAAACATAAGTTATACAATTCACAAACTTGCATACATTCCCAATTCTTTAAGTCAAAGTCAGTTTGCCTGATCCAGCTACTTAAATGAGTTACAGGCTCTATATTGGGCAAATTAATGAAGACCATTTGATATGAGCTACGCTATTTTTTATTCCAAGTCAGCCTAACTGAATCCACTCAGAATCTGCCCACAGTACAACTAGGGATGATTGTAATCATCATCATCTCAAAATAAATTTAAAAAACTCCAAAAATTACAAAGATCACACGTTGATATTCCCACATCACACACTGACACTCTAACTCCAGTTGAAATAACTGCTACCAACTATTAACATGCAATCTTGAGTTTGGGTTCAAGAAAGAAGACAATTGTACAGTAATTTTTAATGCAGACTTGAGAAAACTGGACGCTTTCTACCTCTATTTCCACCATTTATGAACGACAAGAGATCATCAACTGATCGTTCATCTCCACGTTGCTCTTCTTCAAAATCAGCATCCTGAAAATTTACACAAATGCAGCAAAAATTATTGTTGTTGTGTCATAAATTCCAGTATCTACATTTCAACAGAAGGGAGAACTATTTACAGTCACTCCTAAAATGAGAAAAATCATTCCACGGCACCTTTAATAGCTGTCTCTCCTTTAATTCTTTCCTCTTTTTTGCATATAATCGATTTAAAAGCCGGATACGCGGATCATCAGTCCAATTACGTAAAGGCTCCAACTTCTCTTCCTGCAATAAGGAATTTCTAGATATAAGTCACCGAGAGTCTGAAGAAGACTGCATGAGTTTCTATAAGATCAGAAGGTACCTCTGTAAGATCATCAGGAAGATTGAAGGTTTCCCTTATCTCTTCTGGAGTTTTGCCTTCAATAATTCGTGCCAATGCACGACTAGTAAGGTCTACCAAAGGCCTTAGCTGAAGACTATCAGCAGCCGAAGTCAAGTCACATAATATTCTGGTCTCCATCTTGGCAAGCTTTTCATCATAAGTTTTACGCTCCTGTTAATAAAACACGGGCCAATCAAATCTGGATAAGCAAAAATATTCCACAAGAGAAGCACCAAATGAAATTTTTTGTAAGCATATGGTTACTAGAATCCAAGCTGTAAAGTGAATGGATTCAATAGAAAACCAACCATAACAGAACGGCCTGGAACTTGGTGAAACCGGCAGTAATCAAGTATTAGCCCTAATGTAGCAGCATTGACCCGCGGAGGAAGTGATATAGCGTAGTTTTTAGATGATCCCATGCTAGTTTGAAGAACTTCTCGACATATCATGGGACAAAACATGGCTACTTCCTCCTCCACTTGTTGGATTGCACCATCAGCAGTTTGGAGCCAGATATAAGTTTTCATCTTAATCAAACAAAGGTAAGAAAAAAATTAGCAGGAATCACATAAATTTTGTTGGACCTATGAAGCAATATAAAAAGTTCCAATGAAATCACAAAAAATTAAACTTGAACTACACAGAGAGTATATCTGACAACCTAAATCTTAAGCAGTGTTATTATATAACTAGTCTATTCATGTCCCCATAATACATAAAACATATCAGGAAAAAAATGCATATACAATCCCCAAGCACTCCTGAGTCATATCATAAGTAATAGAGACAACCATATCAAAAGACCTGTGTAGATAAGGAATTCCAGAGCAAACAAACATTTTGAAGAAGTGTTAAATTGCTTGACATTGTTTCTATTAGCATATGTTTTATGTAGAAATCCAACATGGAGTGACAAATTCCTGTGAATCAACCCAAACCCACCTCTGGTTTGACAACCGCCATAACACCAGCATGTGCCAACCCTCAAATGAATGATTTGCCAAACCTCCTAAAAACCTGTGCCATGATAAAGTGGAAATCCTCAGAGCTCAAAAAACAAGAGTTAAATTGGAAATGAGCAAAATACCACCATTTGTAACACGGACATAGACCTCTCCAAAGGCAAACATACAATTTTGCATAATTTAAAGACTGAATTTCATTCACTATCTGAACACTGAATTGTACTCTAGTCAGAAGAAACGCATTTCAATCTTCCTGAAACACTACTCTACTTCTACATCAAAAGAGCAACTAAAATCAAACATACACCAGTGCAAGATGAGGAGTGGTGCAAAAAAATGAATTCAATCTTCGAGACTACAATCAGCACATCAAATGACAATAGCAAAAACTCTTTCAGCACATCAACAAGAATACAACTTCTCACCTACTCATTAATATAAATATAGTAGGAAAAATTAACAAACTGAACACAATAATCTTCCTGCCAAATATTCAGCTTCAGATTACACGCAACGAATACTCTACAGTTTGTGCGAGCGACGATTCACCAAAACTTGCACAATTAATTACAATTTCTAGGAAACGAAAACGTGCCTGGGATTGCAGTCCACTGTGAATTCCGATGGAAATGAAATTTGGGGAAGAACAGTGGCGGTTAGGGTTTAGGTGGTAGTTTCTCCGGGATGTGGTTCCAGTTAAGTGTGGGGGATTTTGGGCTTTTGCAGATGTTGGATTTGTGTGTTTGGGATTGCGACGCCGACGCGTGAGCTAGTAACTGACTCAACACCGTCTCTTGATGATAATTATGAGTATCGTCGAATCACTTGTTTTTAGTACTTACCAACCTTAAATTTGTTTTACCACTCCTGGACATAATATCAAACACCACAGAAGGATTATAGGTTGGAATCATTTCCAGTTGTATGTTATTGGATTATTCTGTAGATTAAAATTTGGGTTAAGAGTAAAGTTTTTATTATGTTACATTGGATTACTTTAAAAATAATAATAATAAGGCCTCATTCTAATTCATTTAATAAATTTGTAATAAGACCGGTAATCCGCAAGAATCATAAATTTGTGTGTCTTGAACTTCGTAAGGTGGATTACATTGTGATTAATTTCCCCAATAATAATTTTCGAATAATAATTCTCAAAATAAGTGGGTGTCCAAAAAGTGAGATTTGTAGAGAACGGGTTATGATTTGAAAAAAATTAACGGGGCAAACAAATATCGCTAAATTCGACCCGGCGAGGACGACTAAGTTTGTCTTTTGAAATCATTTCAGCCCAAAAAGATGTTGGTATTTATTGGCCAAACACATTCAAATTACATTTTAAAAAGAGTTTCGTAGGCCCATCGTCATATCAACACTTTCCAAAAGTTAAGGGGTGTATTAAAAAATTCCAAAACTTTTTTTTTGAAACACCAAAAACTTATGGATACATTGAGAATTTGCTCGTTTACTAAGATGGCAATCTAATGCTTCACCTTTAGTCGTTTACTAAATTGGTAATTCATGGATTTATTACTTACTAACGCAAGATTTAGGTTGCTAACGCTAAATTATGTTGCTTGATGATGTGATTAGATTATCTGATATCTAATATTAATCTCATCATAATATCAAGTTCTTTAATATGATGAGTTTTCTTCATACACGTGTTTGTGTGTGGCTGATATATTGACAAGTTTATCTTTTAAAAGAATGTAAGTACGAATTGAACTAGAATAAATATATTTAATTGAATCGCATTAGACTAATGTACAAAAACACTCATACAAACAAGGGTTAAACAAGCATAAAAAAAATAAACAATTCACATCATTTGTATTAGCACTTTTTCTTTTTTGGAGGTTAAATGAAATTAGAGGCTTTATTGTCAATGTGTTAAGCCTTGTAAGAAATTTTGTTTGATAAATGAATCACATAATCACATGAATCATAAGTCCAAAATATGGTTGTAAACGAATCGAGTCGAGCTCGAACATACTTGTGTTCGAGTTGGAGTTCGTTTTGCATGTTCGTGATCGAGTTTGAACTCGTACGAGTTGAAATATTTTAGCTCGAGCTCGGTTCGTCTTACTTTTAGAAAGTTCAAACTCGATAAAAAATTGAATTCGAACTCGAACTCAAGCTAGTTATTAGAAAATGAAGCATTAATGAATAAAATTTAATTTATTTATATAAAAATTCTCATTAAAATTATATTCGAGATGCTCGACGAGCCTATCGAACTGGGTCTTATGAGCTCGAGTTTGAACTCGTATATAAACGAACGAGTTCGAGTTCGAACTGGTCAAATCGAGTTTGAAAATGAACTTTAACCGAATTGTTCGCGAGTTGTTCACGAATTCATTTACACCCTAAACCCAACATTTTATTTTGATCCTATCAGCAATCAGCCCCATTCCACGTACTATTTATGTGCCATATAACATATTGAGGCAATGAGATTGAGTAGAAATCATATAGTGTGACCACTTGGTTACTTGATTGGGTAGCATTAGTAATAGCATAGTTTTATTCAGATTTGTTGGTCTAAATTTACATTTCGACAATTTTCTTCACGTTTTAAGCTTTGAATCTCTTAAAATAAATTTGAGGAATTAAATACATGCACCAACTTTGGCAACGAAAAGGCTAGCAATAAAAAAGTGTCTTTGTCAAATTTTGAGCCATATATAGTAGTACTTGTACTTAGTGAAAATCTATTATAGAGATTTTCACTGATTTTGGACATTTTAATTATTTTCCATTTCCGTTTATGATGAAAGGTGAATAGGTGATGATTGATCATTTAAGTTTATAACTGAAAATCAGTTAAATTTTTTTAGAATAATTTCAATAACCATCCGACTCAAATTGGGCTCCGGATCCTCTATACCACTTTTGTGTACCAGTCTCTGTTCCACCAACTAAATTGTGACACATGTCTTTATTAATTTAACTCTAGTTAAGCTATCCAACTCATAACAATTACTCTTTCATCTATTTTTGGCCGTATATTCATTTTCCACTTTTGCTATCTTTTAAATTAAATTAAGTTGATGACTTAATTTTTTTTAAAGTAACTTGTCTAAGAAAAATAAAATAAAGTTTAAAGATACATGTATTGCAAATTGTGCCAAATATCATGAACTTATATTTCATCTAAGCTGAACTGAATCAAATTGAATTATTTTTATTGAACATAATTAATTTGAACTGACGTAAAAATAATGTATTGCAAATTAAAATTTGAGATGAATAATATAAACTTATAGAGACATATGATTTGAGTTGAATGAACTTAACTGAATTAAACATACCCTAATAAAATAAAATGAATAAAAAAGTTGTATACAAAAAATCTCTAAAACAAATTTAAGAGTAATGAACTGAATTGAACTCAAATATATTTAAATTTATATATGAATTGAAAAAATTTAAATATACTGAACTGAACTGAAAAATATTTAAATATATTTCATTGAACTAAACTGAACCGAACTGAACTAATCTACAAATAAACTCTGGCAAACATGACCTTTGTATCTTAGACAATTTACTTAGGAAAATTAAAACATCAATTTAATTTAATTTAAAAGATGGAAAAGTAGGAAAAATAATATACGGTCAAAAATAGATGAAAAAATAATTATTATGAGTTAGATAGCTAAGAGCAAGTCCAACAGCTTCCCTATAAGATTTTCCAAGATATAGTACTACATCCCCATATTCCCTATCTTTTTTTGCTTCAACTCCAACAGCTTCTCTGGTGTGGGGATTAGAATTTAATGCATGTGCATTAAATTTTAGTATTTTATCTCTTTATTATTGTTTTTTCACCATTCAAGTATATTTTGGAATCTTAATATTTTAAATTACATATGATAAAAAAATGTGAAAAATATATATTATTAAAATATGCATTAAAACGAACATAACAAGATCTCACATGACAATATTCAAATTTTTATAAACATGTAAACATAGTCATGTATGATCGATCTTGTTTTGTTCTTCAAAATATGAAATTTAGTACTAATATATTTCTTATAATTATTTATTATATACAATTTAAGATAATCACATTTGAAATATATGTATTTGAATTATAAAACTAATAAAGAGAGGTAAAGGATCAACATAAATGCACTAAGCATTAAATTTTGCTTCCCCAAGTTTTTATTCTCTCTCTACAGATTTGGGGAAGCAACATGTTGATTTCTTCAAAATCCCCAAATTGGGGAATGAGATAAAGAATCTGTTGGAGCTGAAAAATGGCTCATATTCCCTAAATTTATTGAAATCCCCCAACTTGGGGAAGCAGTTGGACTTGCTCTAACCAGAGTTAAGTTAATAAGGGCATGTGGCACAATTTGGTTGGTGGAGTAAGGAGTGGTACACCAAAGTGTTATAGAAGATCCAGAGCCCTCAAGTTGTACATTAGTAATAGTTGATACATTGAATACATCCTCTCAATTGTCATTATTGATAACTCAATTGAAAAATTCATGCGTTATTTTTATTTGATCTCTCAATTTGTAATAATACAGACGGTATGAGTATGGTTAGCCTATGATTAAGTTAGCCTTGTAATAGGTTAGTTGATTAGATGTTGATTTCACTTGTAATCGTTATTGGGCGTTTACCCAATACCATGAATGAATTTAAAAAAAATAAAATTGTAGGGTGGGAAAAATATTTTAGTTGTTTAGTTGAACGAAATGTTAGAATTTTACGTTCACAACTCATATGAACTTGACCATTCGATTTGATTGTGATTCTGTTATCGATCATTTTCTCTATTTTAGACCACCAAATGTCAAATGATACCTCGTCAACAGTCGAGGTAAGATATCAAAATAAAAATCAATAAAATGCGAAACACTGGACTTCTTTATATTAAGCATTATTTAAAAACTTAAACGGTCAAAATAAACAACCGTCGACTACAATTGACCAAATGTGCCAAAAATTTATTCCTCATAAATTGATAGTTTCATATGCAATCTTCTACTGTGATTTGACCGCATTAGTGTGAATAGCTTTGTTTTCAAGCCTGATTTGAATCGTATTAAGGTCATTGTTCTCCTTGTTTTATTTCTCACATAATGGAATTAAAATTACTTTAGACTTAACTAAACAAAGTATAAATTTATTTTGTTGTGTAACAAGATTACTATGAACTTTATTGGATATTAATTTACTAAACTTATCAGAATTAATTTATCGAAAAATTGAAGATAGCAATAATTATAATATATGATATGAGAATTATAATACATGAGAAATTATATCAAATTAACTAAGGCCCTGTTTGTCAGAGTTTATCTATAGATCAATTCAATTCAGTTCAGTTCAGTTCAGTTCAGTTCAGTTTAGTTCAGTTCAGTTCAGTGAAAATGCAGTAAAAAATAAGCTCCAATAAACATGGCATAAATCAAATTGAGTTGACCAAATATTATATGCTTAATCACCGGTATTGCAGGATATCAGAGGCATTAAATATTGGTTTGACCGTGAGTCAAGAAGAAACGGTGCAATTTCCAGTTGCCAGTTGCCAAATGCCAAGTCAATTAATTGCTAAATTAGTCACGCGATTATCACGAAAATCCCCATTAAAAGCAGAAGAAGATGTTGAGTTGTCATTTAAGACCAGCTTCAAAAGACAAGACTTGAAAAGCACCATTTTCTTCATTCTGCATACCACGCAATTTGGATTCTCTTCTCTGTACCAGTAATCGAAAATGTGGTTCTTCGGCAAAAAGGCACCCTCCGGGTTTACATCTTCCTCCACCGCCGAACAAGTCACTCACGGCGTCGATGGCTCCGGTCTCACTGCAATTGTCACAGGTCAAGAAATTTCACCATATTTTGATTTTTTTTTTTTCTCGTACTTTGTCAGCTTTTTAGGATTCTAGATTGTGTTTTATCATGGAAAAAATTGAGATTTGTGTTTGAATTATAAGACTGAATCTCGTCGTGGATGATTGAATTGCAGGGGCTTCGAGCGGAATTGGTGCGGAGACAGCGCGTGTTCTTGCGCTGCGTGGTGTGAATGTGGTGATGGCTGTTCGAAACATCGCGGCAGGAGAAAAGGTGAAGCAGTCGATTGTTAAGGAAATTCCGAGCGCCAAGGTTGACACCATGGAGTTGGATGTTAGTTCACTCGAATCTGTCCGGAAATTCTCATCGGACTTCAATTCATCTGGCCGTGGCTTGAATATTCTAGTGTGAGACTCCATTTTCCCGCTCTGTGATTTGTTGATTGATTGCTGTTTTCTGTTTACTTATTCGTATGCTTGTTGTTGTTGTTGTTGTTCTTGTTTGTTAGTAACAATGCAGGAATTATGGCTACCCCATTCAAGCTTTCCAAAGACAACATTGAAATGCAGTTTGCCACCAACCACGTGGGTGAGTCAAAAGATTTGATTTTTCCACTTATTCTTCGTGCTATGATTTAGAACTGCTTATATCTATATGAGTAAGGGAATGAAATGTGAAAGATTACATCGGACTCTTTAAATGTAATGAAAAAACTGTGATTGTGGTAATGATCCTATTAATGTGTATCCAACAACATTGATAAGGAGGAAATTGATATGGTGTATGTGGATAGCAGATCCATGCCTAATCATTGTTCAACTCCATTTCTTGTTTATATGGGTTCCAATGTGTTTGCAGGCCATTTCCTGTTGACCAGTTTGCTGTTGGACACGATGAAGAAGACAACCAGTCAAAGCAAGAAAGAGGGGAGAATAGTGAATGTTTCATCTGAGGCTCACCGCTATCCCTATAAAGAGGGTATTCGTTTTGACAAGCTAAACGACAAAGACGAGTATGTTCCTCATCTTTATTGAGTAATTCTGTTGGTCTTTTGTTCATATTGATTCTGAAATGCATGAAATATGTACTCTCCTTTCCCCATTGGGTGTTTTTAAATGCTTTAAGTTTATTTTCCTTAAGCTTTGACATATAGTCTATTATTAGAATTTGCTGCCTATGTTAAGTATGTGATTGTACAGATACTCCAAACTATGTTGCACTAGAGTTAGATATGATTTGGGAACTTTTGAGAGTCTTTGGTGGAGAACATTGGGTGGACCCTACTGAGAGATTAGACAGCATTAGTGGAAATTTGTTCTTGAGTAAAATGACTGCTTCTTTTTGTTTGATGCTGATTTGAGATATTAGTTTAAACTAGTTAATCATAGCATCCTATTAAAGCTTTTTAATGCTTACGTTATTCATCATGTTCTCTCTGTTATGTTACAGGTATAAAACTATTTCTGCCTATGGTCAGTCCAAGCTCGCTAACGTTCTGCATGCCAATGAGCTCACGAGGCGCTTCAAGGTATTATCTACATCCTACAATCAGTTTATGATACGTATTTCTACAGCTGTTAAAAACACGGTCCAGTCGATTATCAATATCTGCTGTAATTATGGTTGTTTCTCGCTAATCAGGAAGATGGAGTAGATATTACTGCCAACTCACTTCATCCTGGAGTAGTTACGACCAATCTCTTCAGCCACTTAGGATTCCTTGGAGGTACATTCAACTATTGATTTTGTGGATATTGTGATGTATTTTCCCAGCTTAACTAATCTGTTGTGTTCTTTTACTTATCATTTAAATGTTCAAAACTTGTTTCACCTCTCTCCGGTAAAAAAACATGTCAACCAAGTTCATTGTCTGTTTTGGGTCCATCCATATAAAAGACCTATCTGTATAGAACATTAAATTTCTAAAATGCCGGTTGCATTATGTATTTCTGTCTCAAATTTTTTACTCTCATCTGATACAGCGGTTGCGGGTGTTCTGGGAAAGCCTTTCATGAAAACCCCTCAGCAAGTAAGTTGGAACATTTCTCCTTTAAATCTCACCGATGTCCTTTGAGAAATAATCGTTCTTTTGGTCTCATTAAGAATGTTTTCTGTCTTAAAGGGAGCTGCCACATCGTGCTATCTAGCCTTGAACCCTCAAGTGAAGGGAGTGAGTGGCCAATACTTCCTGGACAGCAATGTTGGTAAAGCAAGCGACCTGGCCGGTGATGCAGATTTGGCAAAGAAGCTCTGGGACTTCAGCATCGATCTGACCAAGAATAAGTGATCTGTCTGTTCCTTATGTTAGATTCTTGAACAAAGGAAACCTACTTATGTCATATGTTCGTTATGTAAGATTCTTGTGAGGTATAATGGTTTCGTAAAACCGTAGTTTGAGTGTGCTGCATTTACGATTTTTACGCTTTAAATCATAGTAGTTTATGAGAATGATTTCAATTCTGGTTTGTATCATGTGCATAGTATTACGATTTGAAACAGCAATAATGAAAAATAGATAATTTTTTTAAAGAAATCCAAATCCGATTGTGATTAGTAAATACCGGAATACCATCACTGATATGGAGCAGTATATAATGAGGTGGATTCATAAGAAATTGTCAAAAGGATGGTATGATGGAAAATCACCCTAGAATCATCCCTAGCTAACTCAAATCCCTGACTCTCAAGATGATTGCAGACCGTTTGTGGATGAACAGGCTGGAAACGGCTACTGAAACACGGTAATCGCAGGAAAGCTGAGAATCGGATTGCTGAGATTACTGAGGAATTGGAGTCTTGTGACGAAATTCGTGAAAGATTGAAGAAGGAACTGACCAGAATCGAAGAAACTCATGATAAGTTGAGCAATGAGAGGAAATATTTGTTGGCCAAAATCCCTGAGCGGCGGAGGACGCAGGAGAGTCTTCTCCGGGTTGAGAAGAATTTGCATCCTGCATTTGGTGACGATGATCTGCGGCGCTTGTTTCCGCCGCTTGGCATCATTCCGATGGCCAGAGTCATGAATGAGAACTTCGGCCTTGTCCCTTCACTGATGATCAATTTAGACCATTTACAAAAATGCGCATTTGTTTAACAAAATGTTGTTGGATATATTAACCAACCGCCGACTCTCATGAACCCTTCTAGAGTTTAGGGAGAACTTTACCTTGTCCAACAAGGATTCCGGAAAACGGTCGATTCCCACGATAATCTGGAACCAATCTTCCGTTGATTATCATCAGCAACATTGCAGACCTAAAATTACGATGGAGAATGACACCAAAATCGTGATTACGAGTCCCTTACGCCGTTCCGACGCGAGTCCGCCGGGGAAGGTGAACGAGAGCTTTCCGACGAGGTTTTTGAAGGCTCAAATGGCCGCCGGGCTGCTCAAGCCCGCTGGAATACTGAGCGGCTGCGAATTCCCATTCGAACGGGGAAGAACCGGAGATCGAGCGAGCAAGAACATGAATCGACTGTGCCTTTGGGAGATATGAGATCGGTAAAGGTTAGCAACAGTTTGGTGGGGCTGCTGAACATCGTGAGCTTAATCCTCTCGGTGGTGATTCTCGGCGGCGGATGGCTGGAGAGGCACGACAACATCAAGTGCGAGGGCTTCTTCCAGAAGGCGACGATTGCCGTCGGCGTATTCCTACTCGTGGTTTCACTCGCCGGCGTGATCGGTAAGTACTGGGGCGTCTGGCGATGAAGACATCGAACATGGAGAGGAGAAAGCTGAAACTCAGGCGGAGACTGGCGATAAGGCCCAGTCCCGCCATGATCCATGAGTCGAGGCAGATGGAACCATCTAGAGGGCCTAATTCCATGGAAAGATGATCAGATGGTTCAAAACAGGCACACTACTATGTGCCTTAGTTTGTTATTTTGTTTTGGTTTTGGACTATTATTTCAGTTTTTTATTTGTTTGCAAATAACCGGCGAGGAGTTACAACTCACTCAGGTAGGAATTGATGCTCGAGTACCCCCCGAAGGCATCTCATGGGAGCAAGAAGATGAGGAACACCACTGGAAGCCCTTCGCTGTAAGAAAAGTTTGTCCAGATGAGACAATGCCAATAGTGAAATCATCGGAGTTAGGGATTAGTACTTTTACCAGACCATGTTGGTCACCTTGGACTTTATTATGTTATTTAACTCAATCCATAGTGTCGCTCACAAAGTCTAGCCCCCTATTAGAGGGAGTTTTACCTGCCCATGTTCAATCGCAACTGGACGATTCCAGTAAATTCTGAAAGAAATAAATATTTACCTTCAAAAAAATGTTGTTGGATATATTTATCATATTTTTTTGAAGGTAAATATTTATTGCTTTCAGAATTTACTGGAAATCGTCCAGTTGCGATTGAACATGGGCAGGTAAAACTCCCTCTAATAGGGGGCTAGACTCTGTGAGCGACACTAGGGATTGAGTTAAATAACATAATAAAGTCCAAGGTGACCAACATGGTCCCGTAAACATGGGCAGGTAAAACTCCCTCTAATAGGGGGCTGTGAGCGACACTAGGGATTAAGTTAAATAATATAATAAAGTCCAAGGTGACCAACATGGTCCCGTAAAAGTACTAATCTCTAACTCCAATGATTTCACCATTGACATTGTCTCATCTGGACAAACTTTCCTTACAGCGAAGGGTTTCCAGTGGTGTTCCTCATCTTCTTGCTCCCATGAGATGCATTCGGGGGGTCCTCGAGCATCAATTCCTACCTCAGCGAGCTGTAACTCCTCGCCGGTTATTTGCAAACAAATAAAAAACTGAAATAATAGTCCAAAACCAAAACAAAATAACAAACTAAGGCACATAGTAGTGTGCCTGTTCTGAACCATCTGGTCATCTTTCCATTGAATTAGGCCCTCCAGATAGTTCCAACTGCCTCGACTCATAGATCATGGCGGGACTGGGCCTCATCGCCAGTCTCCGCCTGAGTTTCAGCTTTCTCCTCTCCATGTTCGATATCTTCATCGTTCCACGAGACGCCAACCACCAGGTATAGCCACCAGAAGCCCCAGTGCTTGCCGATCACGCCGGCGAGTGAAACCACAAGCAGGAACACGCCGAGCAATCGTCGCCTTCTGGAAGAAGCCCTCGCACTCGATGCTGTCGTGCCTCTCCAGTCATCCGCCGCCGAGAATCACCACCGAGAGGATTAAACTCACGGTGTTCAGCACCCCCACCAAACTGTTGCAAACCTTTACAGATCTCAGATCTCCCAAAAGGCACAGTCGATTCATATTCTTGCTCGCTCGATCTCCGGTTCTTCCCCATTCGAATGGAAATTCGCTGCTGCTCAGTATTCTAGCGGGATTGAGTAGCCCGGCGACCATCTGAGCCTTCAAAAACCTCATCGGAAAGCTCTCGTTCACCTTACCCGGCGGACTCGCGTCGGAACGGCGTAAGGGACTCTTAATCACGATTTTGGTGTCATTCTCCATCGTGATTTCAGGTCTGCAGTGTTGATGATGATAATCAACGGAAGATTGGCTCCAAATTATGGTGGGAATCAACCGTTTTCCGAAATCCTTGTTGGACAAGGTAAAGTTCTCCCTAAACCCTAGAAAGGTTCATGAGAGTCGGCGGCTGTTGCTCAATAAAGGTTATATTTATCACATTTTTAATTAAGAAACAAAACAATAATGTTAAATATTTATGATGCAATTATATTGACACTTGACACTTTGATAGCATGTGAAAATAAGTCAATTTCACCTAAAACTACAAGTGCTGCAAAATGAAGTTGAGAGTAAAAAAAATTGTTGAGAGTAACAATTTTACATATTTAACTGCTGTATCATATAATTCCTAATAAAACAAAACTATACACTCAACCTCAAAGAGAGGGATGAGTGCCAGTGTTGTTCCAAAGAAACTTGGGTTCGTTTGAATCGTAATTTTAGAATTCGCACTACGGTATACAATTGTTCTATCAATGTGGTGGTTCGGCGGCGGAAAGGGGCCGTCTGGTTTCTCTGCAAGTTCCACGGCGGAGGAAGTCACCGCAGGCATAGACGGCTCCGGTCTCACCGCCATCATCACCGGTCCATTTCTATCCTATTCTAACCACTGTAACACCGTCATCGTTATTCCTTCTCACGATGCTCCAATTTTCAACTAATTTAGGAGCAACGAGCGGCATAGGAGCAGAAACGGCGCGCGTCCTGGCACTTCGCGGCGTCCACGTGGTTATGGCGGTCAGAAACATGGCCGCCGGGAAGGAAGTCCAAGGAGCAATCAGAAGACAAATTCCGAACGCCAAAGTGGAGGCCATGGAGCTGGATCTTAGTTCACTCGAATCCGTCACCAGCTTTGCTTCTCGTTTCAAGGGCTCCGGCCTTCCTCTGAACCTACTCATGTATGTCTTGTATCTAACCAATTCTGTTTCTCACACGCTCACACACTCACACACTCACACACAGTGCTCGATTCTTGTTGTTTCAGAATTCAGAAGTCAATTCTGTATCTCAAAACTGTCAATTTTTTGTAATGTTTTGGTTAAACGAAGGCTGAGTAGTGTTATTGTGAAATTTGATGTCTCGTTTCTCAAGTAACAATGCAGGGATCATGGCAACCCCATTCATGCTTTCGAAAGATAACATAGAGATGCAATTCGCTACTAATCATATAGGTTAGTTAGGTTTTGTTTATTACTCTTACTATAGTTTATGAAAGCTGCAATATGTGCAAATCATAGGAATGGATTGAGATTTCAGTAAAATTTACATTTTTGCAGGCCATTTTCATTTGACAAATCTATTACTTGACACCCTGAAAAGTACAGTTCGTGAAACTGGCAAAGAAGGGAGGGTTGTCAATGTATCATCTCGACGACACAAATTCTCGTATCCTGAAGGGATTCGATTTGACAAAATCAACGATACATCAGGGTAGAGTAGAAGTATACATTTTGCAGAAATGGTTGTATGTTCTTTTTCTTTGACTACTCAAATGGTGCATTTCATATTTATGATTGCCTAGGTACAACTCTGTGTTGGCATATGGTCAATCGAAACTAGCCAATGTTTTGCATGCTAATGAACTAGCAAGGCGTCTCAAGGTATATATGGATGCATTATTCTGGTTTCACTCAGTATGCTCAGCATGGTGTCATATATTGGACTAATGATAAGTGAGCTTTCATATAACTTATAGTAGTGCTATATTTTTCCTGTCTATGGTAATTTGCTTAACAAGGCTGGAAGGAATTGCGTGATTTTTGTTTCATTATATTTTATCCCGTCCGTTTACTGAATTATTGGTGAATTCTGTAAGAAGGAAGAAGGGATTGAGATAACGGCAAATTCTCTTCACCCGGGAGCTATTGCTACTGATCTTTTTCGCCACCATCCATTTGTTATGGGTAATTTTTCATAACATGTTTATGGTTCTTAGTATTCATGCTAATTGTATAATTTTTGCAGTCCATGATCCATCGTAGTCCTTGGCTTTATGGTTTGTTATGGTTTCATGCAATCCTTACCTGGCTATCACTTGGCTTGATGCAGGTTTTCTCAGCACACTAGGTAAGCTTGTTATGAAAAATGTCGAGCAGGTACATACACCAGTGTCACTTTAATCCCTTGCTTTAGTTCCTGGTTGTCAATATTGTTAGAGTGCAATACTGAATGGCTGAATTGCTCATCTGAGCTTTCTGTATTCATTCATATAAATAGAGGTCTGTACAACTAGATTACCTAATATAACAGATAATTACAGAAAGAGTATATTCTAAATATGCTAACTAATATTCAGTAAATATTCTATTTACTAACACTCCCCCTTAGTCGAAACAGGAGCAGAACGAATGCAAAGACTAGAACGAAAATCTAGAAACAAAGGTGATGGAAGCCCCTTCGTAAAGATGTCAGCATACTGATGAGCCGATGGAACATGAAGAACACGAACTTGTCCGAGAGCAACCTTCTCGCGAACAAAGTGAATATCAATCTCCACATGCTTAGTACGTTGATGGTGTACCGGATTAGACGAAAGGTACACGGCGGAGATGTTGTCACAGTAGACCAAAGTAGCCCGCTGAAGAGGAACACGCAATTCACAAAGTAAGTTGCGCAACCAGCACGTCTCAGCTACAGCATTAGCAACTCCTCGATATTCAGCCTCGGCACTCGACCTGGAGATAGTGGGTTGGCGCTTGGAAGACCATGAAACGAGATTGTCACCAAAGTACACACAATAACCAGAAGTAGACCGACGAGTGTCTGGGCAGCCAGCCCAATCCGCATCTGAGTAAGCAGTGAGGGCTGAGGTAGAGGATGCCTGAAGATGAAGACCAAGAGTAAGAGTACCCTGGATGTACCGGATAATCCGCTTGAGAGCCTGAAAGTGTGGTTCCCTAGGGTCATGCATAAAAAGACAAATTTGCTGCACGGCATAAGCAATGTCCGGCCTCGTGAAGGTGAGGTACTGAAGAGCACCAGCAAGACTGCGGTAAACTGAAGGATCAGCTAGAGGGAGCCCAACATCAGCAGCAAGTTTTGACTTGGTGTCCACGGGTGTAGTAGCAGGCTTGCACGAAGTCATCTTGGCGCGATCAATGATATCCCTAGCATACTTCTGTTGAGACAAGAAAAGGCCGGACTCGGATCGAGTCACAGAAACACCAAGAAAGTAACTCAGAGGGCCGAGATCCGTCATAGCAAACTCAGCACCAAGCAATGCTGTGAGGCGGTGAAGCAGGTCATCAGAATAGGCGGTGAGAATGATGTCATCAACATATAAGAGCAAGTATGCTGTCTCATTCCGGAAGGTGTATATGAAGAGCGAGTGATCGCTCTGACTGCCACGGAAACTAATCCTGGAAAGATAAGTAGCAAAACGGTGGTACCAAGCTCGGGGTGCCTGCTTTAGCCCGTAGAGAGACTTGCGCAGAAGACAAACCTGGCCTGGATAACGCTGGTCGGAAAAACCAGGAGCCTGATGCATATAAACAGTCTCATGCAAATCCCCATGTAAGAAAGCGTTCTTCACGTCGAACTGGTGAATAGGCCACGACCGAGAGACGGCGATGCTGAGAATGAGCCGAATGGTAGCCGGTTTAACCACGGGACTAAACGTCTCATCACAATCCACCCCGACTTGTTGAGACTTACCGTTAACCACCAGACGGGCTTTGTATCTCTCAAGTGTGCCATCCGACCTGTACTTATGCTTAAATAGCCACATGCAGCGAACAATATTAGCACCAGCCGGCCTCGGAACCAAGTCCCAAGTACCATTTTTAATAAGAGCATTAAACTCATCATTCATGGCGGCACGCCAATGGGGGTCCTGCAGAGCTTGTAGCGGAGATTTAGGAAGAGGGGAGACTTGAGTAGAAGAAGCCAAAAGGTTGTAGCGAGGATTAGGTTTGGAAATGCCAGCCTTAAGGCGAGTCGTCATCGGGTGACGAGGAGGTGGGGGGGGAGGAGGTGGAGGAGGTGACTGGGTAGGCGGACTGAAAGTGGGCGAAGACCCAGGTGGTGATGGTGGGGATGACATGGGTGAGGTATCTGGTGAAATTTGATGAACAAGATCCAGAAGAATGGGTGAAGGATCAGATGAGGGTATATCATTGTTGGATGGTTGGGTAAAACCAGACAGAGTGGCGAAAGGAAAAGTAGTTTCGTCGAACACAACATGTCTGGAAGTGATGACTCGATGTGAGTTAAGATCCAAGCAACGATAACCTCTATGGTCGGGAGAAGGACCCAGGTATAAGCAAGGAACGGAACGGGGAGCCAGCTTGTGAGGAGCAGTGGCTGAGGTGTTAGGATAACACAGACACCCGAAAGTCCGAAGATGTGTATATGTGGGTTCCCGATGATATAAGATAAAAGTGGGGGTTTGATTATTGATAGCTTTGGATGGCAATATGTTATGTAGGTAGGTTGCCATTTGGAGAGATTCGACCCAAAAACGATAAGGTAGGGATGCATGGGTTAACAATGTACGGGTAATGTCATTGAGTGTGCGAAGAGCTCGTTCTGCTTTCCCATTTTGAGGTGAGGTTTGAGGGCAGGAAAAACGTAGAAGAACCCCTTTTTGGGCACAAAAGGCACGAAAAAGGTTGTTGTCAAATTCACCCCCCATGTCACACTGGAAAGTTTTGATATTGGACTGGAATTGAGTTTGGATCATTGTATGAAAAAGCACGAATTTGTGGTAGGTTTCAGACTTGTGTTTAAGAGGAAAAATCCAGGTAAAATTAGAGTAGTCGTCCAAAAACAACAAATAATATTTAAACCCACTAGTGCTGGAAATGGGAGAAGTCCAAATATCACTATGAATTATATCAAAAGGTTTAAAAGTAACAGTATGAGAGGGAGAAAATGGAAGACGTCTATGTTTAGAAATTTGACAAGAAGAACAAATAGCCGAACAAGTGGCTTTATTGAAGAATGGAAATCTACGCTTGAGCTGGTCCAAAACATGATCGCCCGGGTGACCCAATCGAGCATGCCATGGCGGTGGTTGGGAAGCGACAAGGGCGGTGGGTGGCAAGGTGTTGGTGGTGACCGGGTACAAATCCCCAAGGCTATTACATCTCGTTTTGATTTTCCCCGACTCTAGGTCCTTGACAGAAAAACCGATTGGGTCAAACTCCACACTAACATTGTTATCAGTAGTAAATTTAAGAACAGACACTAGATTTTTAACAATGTCGGGAGTATGTAAAACATTCTTTAGCTGATAAGATGGGCATGTGGGTAAAATTGCAGAACCGAGACCAATGACAGGAATATTATTTCCGTTACCAACATAAATGGGAGCTAAATTACTCGAATTAAAATAGGTACGAAGGATACCTGGATTTGCAGTGAGGTGAGAAGACGCTCCGGTGTCCATGTACCAATTGTCGGAAGGTGTTTGCAGCGACGTCGTGCTGAAACCCGGAGAAAATCCTGGTGGACTGGGCTGCTGCGGCCCAAAACTCTGCTGCTGGAGGGGCCCAAAATGCTGATAAGCTGGCCCAAGAAGTGGCTGGCCCAGATGAGACCCAATTAGGGCCTGACCCGCGAAGTATCCAGGACCCGCGTCTTGACCCGCAAAGTACCCAGGACTCGCGGGCTGAAACGGCCCAAGGCCCAGCTGCTGGCTTGAAAGGAGCCCAGATCCTTGCGCCTGTGGAGTCGGCTGCGCCGCCTGGGGGAAGATCTGACCGCCCGAGGATGCCGCGGCGGTAGGGTAAGCGCATGGCGGTGGTGCCCATCCACTCGGCCAAGATGTCGCCGGCGCCGTCGGGAACCAGGCCGCCGGTTGCATAGGTCGCGGACCTGAGTTGAAAGCTCCGGATGGCAGCCGATTTGTGTTGGTTTGGCCGGAATTTCGACGGCCGCGCGATCGGTTTCGACGAGCCGAGTTGTGCTCAGCGGCGGGACCTGCACCAGTGGACGGTCGCGGAGTAGTGGCTGCAATCAGGGCATGGTTCTCCTCCATGTGGCGGCTCCGGCGAGATTCCTCCCGGGTGAGCATGCTCCGGGCAACGGAAAACGAAGGAAGAGGCGACATCTGACTGATGATGCTACCAACAGTGTCGTATGATGAAGACAACCCGTTGATAAGTTGCAGAACAAGGCGTTGTTCGCTAACTGGGGCCTCGACATCTCCAAGCTGATTTGCCAGTGATTTCAGATATTGGCAATACGCTGAGACAGAGGGAAAAGAATCTAAACGAGCATTGATGAAACGACTTTCGAGATCGGCTGCTCGAGCGGTGCTGTTGTCGTGGAAAATACCCTTGACACGAAGCCAGGCAGCACGTGCAGATGATCCGACTTGGATGACGGTGAGGAGAAGATCCTCGCTAAGGGTACCGTAAATCCAGCTGAGAACTATGGCATCAAGCTGGTTCCAAGTGTCTGCAGAAACATCAGAAGGTCGAGGTGAGCCGTCAATGTGATGAAGCACGCTGTGTGCGCGAGCAGTAATTTGGAAAAGTTCAGCCCATGTGTGGTATTGGACCTTATGGAGATCAAGAATAAGGGGAATTTGATTTCGGATGTTGGTGACAGATTGCGCGGAATGGAAGCTTTGTTTTGGTGGTGGTGGTGGTGGTGGTGGAGTCTGATCACCGGTGGGAGTAGTAACTGAGGCCATAGGATCAGAAAGAGAAAAAGATACAAAAAAATTGATTAAGGCTGTGATACCATGTTAGAGTGCAATACTGAATGGCTGAATTGCTCATCTGAGCTTTCTGTATTCATTCATATAAATAGAGGTCTGTACAACTAGATTACCTAATATAACAGATAATTACAGAAAGAGTATATTCTAAATATGCTAACTAATATTCAGTAAATATTCTATTTACTAACAGTTTATGGTTCTTAGTATTCATGCTAATTGTATAATTTTTGCAGTCCATGATCCATCGTAGTCCTTGGCTTTATGGTTTGTTATGGTTTCATGCAATCCTTACCTGGCTATCACTTGGCTTGATGCAGGTTTTCTCAGCACACTAGGTAAGCTTGTTATGAAAAATGTCGAGCAGGTACATACACCAGTGTCACTTTAATCCCTTGCTTTAGTTCCTGGTTGTCAATATTGTTATTTGGTTTTTGTTAACTCTGGTAGTCGTTGACAGGGAGCTGCAACAACATGCTATGTGGCAATGCACCCAAGTTTGAAAGGTGTAACCGGAGCCTACTTTGCTGACAATAATGTAGCGGAGACTAGCATGCATGCTAACGATTCTGAATTGGCACACAGACTATGGGATTTCAGCTCAATTCTCACTCACTAGAAACCTAGCTAGTACTTTTGCTTATAACAATGGTTTGCGTGTAATATGCCATCTCTAAAAAGTCACATTTATTTTAAAGTATAATAATTTTGAAAATGTCTACAATCGCATTCGGCAATCAATATATTTGAAGTATCCGTAATACGAGACTAGGGAAAAATGTTGATCTTCTTAGTTTTAACTCTGACTTTTTATCTATTAATTATGATCATTTAGTGTATTATTGTTGATTTTCCCACATGTATGATCTTTTCATTTTTTTAAGATCTTTTACCTACCAAACTTGCTTATTCAGTGAAATCAGTTGAGAAGGTGTAAGAATGAATTTTAAACTTAATAATAAGTAAAAGTTAAAAATGAGATTATTTTTTATTCCTTATTAAATATGTCTATATTAAATATCCCACCTTTCAGCTCGAGTATTAATAAATATATACAGGTGATATATTAATCAAACTACCACATAATCCCAATTTAAACTATAAAGTAATTTTTATATTAATGTTGATAATTATTATGTATATTAAAACCATGTTTGGCCGATTTATATTTCAAATTCGGCCATTCACCAAATTCAAAAACCAGCGGTATATTTGGGTTATTGACCAATTCATTTTTTTAGGTTACAATTTCGAGTGGTGTTTGCTCTCACATCTTGAAACCAACCGCCGCCTACGTGTTCAGGAATGATAGATTCATCGAACGTATCTGGGTCAATGGGTACATAAGTTACAGTATTCTGGAAAGAAAACGCCTAGAACCGAAACAAGTTTTGGGAAAGTAGCACTAAGCTCACCGTAGTGATGCTAGTTTGTTCCACGATGGAAACTAGTTTGAAATAACAATATGACATAGGAGGTAGGGAAAAGAGCAGATACATAAGAATTTGTCTATTCATATTAATTTATTCATTCATTTACATATGTTAAAATTAAATAAATAATCTACCCAATCCTATCAATAATCCATTCACAAAAGATACACAAGAAATAAATATGAGTTAAAAACTTATACTCGAACCAAATGAAACTCGAATATACTACTATACTTACCATATTTTCCCCTCCTTTTTTATTCCACTCATGTTTTATTCCACTCATGTTTTAGCTTATATCCATCCTTTTCTTATTTTATCTCATAAATTCTACCTTCAACCCTACTCCGTCATAACATCTTTAACTATCCGTTCATATGGTTTTTAAATGTAACCTAATCTATTCAAACAAACAGCTACTATGTGTTAGCATATTATGGTTATATAATTGCAATGTTTATGCATTGGTACTTGGCCTTTTTAATTGATGTGAATGAATTGTGTTAATACTTGCTATAAGTTTTAATTGTAACACTTTAAATATTGTAGATCATTTTCAATGATTTATTTGATCAACACTTCAAATAGGTTGTAGGGAATGCGAACGAAAGACAGAAAAGCTTGTTTACTGCTTGAATGACATAAACTGAACCAACCATCTAGATGGTAAATTTCATGTACAGCAGTAGCGGACCCCAAGAAAAATCAAGTCCTACACTACCTATTTATTAACCTCAGGGATCGCCTTTTCTTCTTCTATTTGATATAAAATGTGCATATAAATTTCTCAGCCAAGGATTCAGCTATACATTGAATAACACAAAAGCCAACTCATCTGAACCACCATTGCCTTCTCAACTTTGTATATACCACTAGCGACCACTGAGTTATCATTATACCATGGCAAAAGCTGCTTCGTCCTAAAAGGTGCACATCAGGTCATTTCTGTTTCATTCCAACACTTGTACAAGCTGAAGCAGCATATGTTGTCAGCAAATCAAAATTGAATTCTTCGTTGAACTACAGATCCTCTGAAGCTGCCACCTTATTCTATCAAAAGGGTAATTATTCCGCCATTACTGAGTAAACCAAAAAGCTGTTATAAACCATTTGCACGACCAGTTAATTGATGATGATGAGATTTAAGATCTAAAGATGGATTCAACTTCACAGGATCCCGAAGCAACTGCTGAGATACACGGTCTGCCAAGACTGATTGTCCATCCTGAAGTTCTCCAAAAGCAGTATGCGAGCCTGGCTTCATTGCCCTAAACATATCCGGATCCCAGTACGAGGAGCTATTGATGTAGCCACTTTGTGGGGACTTGGGCATATTTCCAAAGCCTTCTTGTAGGTATGTAGACTGAGTAAGATGTTGAAATGGTATAGCACCCGCACCACTAGACAGAGGCGTTGATGAGCCAGATGTCGCACGAGGACTAGATATAGGTGAGGGAGACAACCTTCCATTAAGGTGTGGAGGTGACCTTGGGTGCAAAAGAGGACTTCCGATTGGTGAAACTGGACATGATATGTTCCTCTGAATTTGGATCTCACTGAAAATTAGAGAATTTATCAGACAAGCTCCATAAGAGGGTTGTAAAAAGGGTCAAGATGATGAGCTTACCTGGAATGAAAATTAGACTTTGAAACTCTTGAAGAGTGGATAGCAAGTCTATCCGACTCAGAATTCAAAAGATTTCTTGATTGTTCAATGCCCTGAAAAAATTCATAAACAGCTTGCATTCAAGATAGATAGATAGGTGGAAAGGAAAATGAACACCAAAAACATTTATTTTGTAATTTGAAAACAAGAAAGTGACATTCATACGAGTTATAAAGATGTAGCAATATACTAGTAAATGTAAATGTAAATCATCTAAAAAACTAGAACTCAGAAAGATGCTGAATTTGGCCCATAACAAAGTTATCTGTAGGTTTGTTCATTATACTACTGTACTTTAATTTAAGAACTGATGCTTACATCTGTTAGATCGTTATGTAGTACATGAGCTGCTTGTAAAAACAGCTAACTCCACTCAAATTTGGAATACATAATGCATGAACTTACTAGAAACTAGTGCCAAATAGAGATACACTTGAACATCTTTAGTCATTATGTAAACCAAATGCAGGAAGGTCATTGAAATCATATTGAGGAAGAAAACCATAAAGTAACTAACTTCAAATGGTAACAGAAGTCGTTGTGGTTTTAAAGAAACAAGACGCAACAGAGGTTAACATAATGAAGAAAACCTATATCAAATATAGCAGGCACAAATCATCATCTTCTCATTCAGGTTCTAATCCTCCCAAACAACAGCAGAAAGCTCATTTCTACATGGTAATCTCTGTTACTAACTTGGCTATATTAGAGTACTTCAGGACAAATTACAAGGAGGGATAGGCACTAAAATTCAGTTATGGATAAAAATCTCAGTCTTTCTTTTGGTAAGTTATGCATAAGTAACAACATTCCTCAAGTTTCAATTGCGATGAATAAAGTGAAATTTTTTAGAGCCTTAACAGTGACTAAACCAAGTTTCATACCATAGATGAAGGCAATTTTTCCAATGGAGCAGCATTTTTCACAAATGCGTGATCCAAAAGCTGAGCTGCCGTAGGGCGATGAAGGGGATTGCGTTGTAAACAAAGCCTCACAAATTCCCTTCCTTCCTCAGAAAGATAGTCAGGAATTGCAGGAAGCTCTTTACTGTTTCCAATCTTGAACATAGCAGCAACCTTCAAACCAAAACATTCATAAGATCTATCATTAATCACCTTGTCCAAAAATAAATCTAGCTTAGATATATAAAGATTGAGATTCATCACGCTATATGCTTTATATTAATTAGTGTCCACGGAAGATCAATATCAAGTAAAATAGCTTTTCTTTTTTAAAAAAAATTGAGTTAATACAGACCCCTTCATACTGACTCCAAGGAGGTTTTGCTGTAGCCATTTCCAAGACAGTGCAGCCAAGACTCCATATATCAACAGCAAGATTACAGCCACTGGAGTTTTTTATAACCTGAATGACCAGATAGAAATTTTAGACTCACAGATGTAATTGTAAGAACGGGCTAAAGCTATAGATAGGAATGTTTTCTCATTACCTCAGGTGCCATCCAGTATGGGCTTCCCTTAAATGACAATGGACACGACTGACCTGTTATCTGCAGTATTGAAAAAGGTAAAGAACTCAACAGGCAAGGGCATCAAACTATGTAACTTGAAACACCGCAAGATAACTGATTTTATTTTCTACAAAAGAAAAACTGGAATGAATCAGAAACACGGCAAGAGGTTAAATGGGACATCCTTAAAAGGTGAGATATATGGCTAGGTTCCTTTTAAGAGTTTCCTGCCTAAGTAGACTACATCAACAGTTACGTCTAATAATCCTTGATCTGAAACAAAATTGTTTAGACTATTCTCACATTGTGTGTTTTTAATTAACTTACATGCTTTGCCATTCCAAAGTCTGCCAATTTGACACGGCCATTAGGGTCCACGAGTATATTTGCCCCTTTAATATCCCTGCCAAAGGTAGAACTGTTAAATCTTGCACGGATACGTAAAATTTCAGATAATTGCAAAGAAAGAGATATAATACCTGTGAACAGTGTTTTTAGCGTGTAAAAATGCAAGACCGGACAGTATCTGTTGAGTATAGCTGCGAATAGCTGATTCACCAAACTGCCCATATTCCTGTAGAAGCTTGTGAATGGAGCCACCAGACACATATTCCAAATATATATAGAGCCTATCACCCACCTGATAAATAATTAAATAATCAATGAGAAAAACACCATATAGGCATATACATCTATTTTTCATAGCAAGGCTTGGAAACCAACATCCTAAGGAAGTCAGCTTTCTTTCTGAGCCTATAATAACCACATTGCTTTGGAGGTATGCAGGATTTTGCAAAATTATACATGCGTCCTTATTGGGAAGAAAAAGAAAGACAATCATGCTTGGAAATTTACTTACAGTTTCTGTCCCATAATATTGTACAATGTTAGGATGCCTCAGACGGCTCAGAATAACAATCTCCTGTAAAAAGAGAAACTGAGTAAGAAATTCATCTTCCCTCAATAATATACACACAAAAAACAACAAACCTTCCACATATAAACTAAAATGTTAACTTACTTGTCCCAATTGCTTCGCGCTTTCCTTGGACTTGGCATCATCCGAGAACAGCGTAACCTCTTTCATTGCACACATTTCACCACTCTCTCTACAACAACCAACAGTACAACTGAATGAATAAACAGAAATAAGAGATTGAGAAAAGGTAAGAGTCTAGCACTTCTGCATACCTGTTGAAACCCACATAAACATGTCCAAATGTGCCTCTCCCAAGCAACTTTCCTTTCTGCCACCGCGAGCCGGGACTCGCAAGATTTTCTGCCCGCCCAGGGCTACGAGGTACTGAGGGGGAAGTTGCAGCAGAATTTGAATGAGAAAAGGGCAGAGAGTTGGAGATTGTAACAGCAGGGGGGAGAGGCAATCGATGACTTTGTTGCTTCCCGTCATCTACCCTAGCTGTTTGTGATTCCAGTCCTCCACCTCCAGACCTAGGATGGATTGGGGTTACAGCCCCACTGTGAATTCTGGAACTAGGACCCGGACTAGTCATTCTGGGACTAGGTATAGGAGAGTATTCAGGGCTGCCTCTGCTAGGCTGCCAAAACAGCTGACCGGACATATCCCCACCCATTGAATTATGTCCAGAGTTCTGACCTGAGCCCGGGCTTGAACAGTGTCCAGAACCAAGAAATGGGAACTCCTGATATGATTTTCCGAGCCACAATCCTGTACCAGTGACTTGCTCATTCCCAAAAGCTCTCATTGGGCTTCTAGAAGGACTTGACTTTGAACTATCTGGTGCACTGCAGAAGGCACTGGGATGTGGGACCTGTAGGTTGAGAATACCATTCAAAGGCCGTCTTCTTGATCTTGGTGGTGAAGAAAATGTATGTTTGTTGGAGGACAGATCTATCGATATAGGAGACTCTCTTGGGCTTTTTGGTGCAATTGGTAGCTGATCCTTGATAGTCACACTATAAAACATGGTAAAACAAATTCAGTAGGTCAATGAAAGATATATACTTGAACCGGAACAAAGAGATTACTGAGGCAAATGAATCAATTCCATTTGAGTTTCCCATTACCAAAAGCAAAAACAATTTTTTAGTAAGTGGTCACATACCTAGAAGGACTGCCTGCTGCCGTTCTACTCCCAAGTTCATAGTCAGACTCCAGAGGACTACGCTGCCGCGAGTCCGTTTGATCATCGCTGTCAGAAGAGCTTACACTGCATGTAGAGTTAACAACTAAATCCCCATCCAAATCTGCAGGGTCTAATCTGACCCGTAAACATTCAGGCCGGGGAAGGGAGAATGTTGATGATTTAGAACTTTTCTCAGACCTTGGCTTTCCTGATGAGCTGAGTCCAGAATCTGTACGCAGGACAGAGGCAGGTTTTAGACCAGGAAGTGGAAGTGGTTGGGATGGAGGCCTTTCAGCAAAGCTCTGGCATCGCGATACATGCTTTGAAGGTGATGGTGATGGTGACCTCGACTCAGCTCGAGACTGGGCCCCCTTTTCTGAAAATGTATCACTGCTTTTTCTTCTAAGCACTCCTGGTTTATTATTACTGGATTTGCTTTGGTTGGAAAAATTAAACTTCCTCTGAAATGAATCAATGAAGCTTTCTTTAGTGGTTTTCTTCTTTGTTTCTTTCGAAGCTGACTTTCCCCAAAATGGAGCCATGTTTCCTGATGCAACAAATTTTAAATATCAGTGAGTAGAGTACCATGCCAATAATGGGAAAAATCATACTAACTTCAGTAATCAAATCTATCCACAAGATCAAAAACTCATGTAGCACTTTGAGCAATTCTGCTCTCAATCACTACTCTAAAACAAGGAAATCTAAAAACACATCCACGATAAGTTCTTAGCTAGTTCCCAATTCCCCGGAACACTGGCTCGAGTCAAACAGGTTTCAAGCATCACAATCAGAATTCAGAAGGAACCCTACCAACACTAAATGCATCCAGATCAATCTACAAGTATATCAGAAGATTCACATCATAACTTTCTTTCCCTGTATAATCAGATTCAACCAAAATTCACCCTTCTATTTTAAATGCGTCCATTTGTCTAAAAAATTTCTGTTCACATTCCTAATTGAACACCACAGCCATTTCTGTTCTTTTCCTCGTAACATGAGCATGATTTACATTTCCACCTACCTTATCTAAGTGAGTTCAATTTTGGCACTAGAACATTTTATCACAGATCCAACCACACATTACAAATCAACTGGATAAATTAAAAAACGCATCAAAACAACAAGACGCGAAAAGATTGAATCAAAATCACCCCACTGAATCAATAACTTCACCAACAGAATACTCACCGAAACGAAGTTAACCACTCTCACATAGCTTGGGCCTCCGGCCGGAAAACACGTCTCCCTCAGATTTAGCTCCGCATCCAGCTCCAATTTGCAGAAGGAATCAAGCAAGCCAAAACCCTAAGTGAACGTGTATGTTAGCTTTGTGAATGGTCGTGGAATCTGTACGTGTTTTTAGAGAGTAAAGGATTCGAAGTTGGGATGGCTTTGAAGAGATCGCGTAGTGAAATGGAGAGAGAGAAAGGGTACGAGCAAGCAGGTTGGGTGAGTTCTCCAGTACAGCAGTATGCTTTGTGAGTGACGAATTTATTTATTTTCTTTTCCTGTGTAAATCATTTATATTGATTACCAATAAAATAAAGTTGGGAATCCGATTCCAATTTATATTGATTACCAATAGAACTTTCTTCCTCCAATTTTCCTCGTGTTTATTCCGCGTGAATTTTGTTTATTTGGTGGAAGTAATTGTTTTTGAACCAATAAAATTCTAGATTTAGTAGTTAATAAAATTGCAAATTGAACAATGACTTTTGGGACAAAGCATGATACTTCATGTGACAATTAGCATACAAATTGAAGTACTTAATGATGATAATAGAAAAAGTAATGAGATTTGCATATACAATAGTATTGGATATTTATTATTATACACATTAAGTGTGGATTTTGTAAATCAAAAATGAAAATGAATATTACATCCAAATCTACCAATAATTCTCCAAATTTATAAATATTTTGTACCACCAAACAAAAAGATGATAACTTTGTTTATTCTGGTTAAATATTGTGTCAGTAAAAATATATAACCAAGAACATGAAGGTAGTGTTGATGCAGTAGTGCATAATCGCCCACATTGATCTTTTCTATGTACTACTTGATGATTCAAGTTCGGAAGGATTCCATTGATTCCATCTTCTCCATTAAAATGTTTAAATTGTTCCTACCAAGTTATTGCTAGCTGGTTTATTCGACTCGGGTCGTTCAATTCTTTAGGAACCGGAACTCTCTAGATTAATTATGTTTTTATATAGTTCCAACTGGACCAAATAAGGCAGAAGAATAGAAACAAATCATGATTTGGAGATAACCTTACAATGTGCTTGTACTTCAATAACCACCTAATAGTGTACTTCTACATTTTATATAACTTTAAATAGTTTATAGAATCTGATGGTTTGTAAACTATGAATAAGCGAGTTTTGAGGAAAAATGACGAACATGCAAATAGATAATACATTATACGACAAGAAATGATATTTATGGCTTATAGAATTTCACTCCAAGTGAATATTGTATTAATATCGATACGCGGCATGCCATTGTTCGTTTAAAAGTATATGTTAGATTTATCGAAAATATCTTACCATGCCTCCGATGTATTTACTTTAGCATTTATTTAATGTATATTTCCTAAATCGCCATTTTTCTTGCAAAACGAAAGGAGCCCTTCCCCCTTTAACCAGAAAAAAATTAAGGTTACATTAAATTTCGAATCATGATAGTGTACACTTTACACTTATTCAAAGAAATAAACAAGTATTCCACACCACGTGATGGAAATATGAGAATTTTTTTTATAAGTGAGGCAGATAGGGTTTGCGAACAACATAATGAAAGGTATCAAAAAATAATATACACGGGTTTTATGAACCATACTTGTTGAGACAGTCTCACCACGTGTGCTCTTGATGAGACTTAATAGTACGATGATGCAACATTAATATAATACCAAAACATATTAATAGTGATTATTTATGTATAGTGATTATTAATAGTGATTATTTATGTATATTTTAATAGTAATTGCATGTTTGTTATATATAGGTAGTCAGTGATTGATGATCACAGTTCAAGAATTACATGTATAAAAAGTAAAATTATAAATGTTAAGATTGTTTAGTGAAACGAAGAAAGTATGATGCAAAATTTACAGCTTGGACTTCAAATTTAAATCATAAAATGCATTTTCATTTCGGAAATCAAATGATGTTTTCCCGCGCTGTTACTTTTATTTATCAGAAGGTTGAGAAGTATCCTGCATTTAAATAATGATGGAGATATTTCCGTAGCTTTCAAAAGTGGTTAAAATTATTTATCATTGTATTAAAAAAGAGATGCTTCTTTCGTCTTATAATTTATGTACTCTAGATTTGTATTTTGTCACGTTGGATTGCATTGCAAATTTGCAATTATCTTCTGCCTTAACAACCAAATCAAGAGCTAAGAAAAACAACCAAATCAAATAAATGCAAGAGATCAAGAAGTGAAAAAAATCTAGAAAGTGACGCTAGCAAAGCAATGAGCATCCAAAGCTAAATTACGTAAGTCGTGTCAGTTTGGACCTGATGAGGTAATTGTGTAGATAAAAATAAAATAAACCACTTTTTTGACTTAAAAGTGCACTAGATCACATTCTAAATGTGTTTTTAATTAAGACAAACGAGCTTGTCATTTGATTAACTGGGATTTTCTCGTGTCACTCTAGTTTACAAATTAATGACTACTACCATGTTAGCCGACTCTCCTTTTGAGTAAGATTTTGTGGTTAATAGTCATTGAAAATTAATGAAAATAGTGAGACAACAAGATTGTCATTTTTTTAAACTGGAATTTTCTCGTGTCACCTTCGCAAATCAATGACTTACCATTTTAGCGCCTGCTAATTAATAAATTATATTAGATTAATTTTTTTAAAAAAAACTAAAACTAAAATTATTAAAAATAGGTTTTAAATTCAAATTATATTTTCTCTTTCTCGTGTCACCTAGTTCACAAATTAAATGACTTACCATCTTAAATTGAACCGAACTCTAATAAATTAGATCATAGTGAATTTACATACATATTAAATTAAAATTATTGAATTTATTACATTTAAATGAACTAAATTGTATTTAAGAGAAAATAGGTTAAGACTATGTTTTACATATAATTTCAAGTATATTAAAATTCACATTGTATAGTCAATTACAATAAATAAATAAATGAGACTTTTGTTTTATGGGCGGTGGAGCATTTACAATTCTAGAAGTAGGCGTAACTTTTACATAACTTTTGGTTTATGGGCGGTGGAGCAATTACAATTCTAGAAGTAGGTGTGACATTTACATTAAATGCTCCACCACCCATAAACCAAAAGATCCAATTATAAAAATGACTTAATATTTAATTTCTAAAATTTATAAGTTTCACAATACTTAATCATCTAAAATTTCTCTAAATAATATATTCATCAAATATGTCTTTCTTACTAATACATTGTGGAGTTAAATTGATTAAACCTTAAGCAATAATTAAAATAAATTGTTTACATATTTTAAAAACAAAAGGTCAATATAATGGAAATTCTAGGAAAATGACAAAATATAAGGGGTGTTTGGTGACTAGCTGATATCTATTAGCGGTTAGCTGATTGCATTAGCTGATTTGACTAGCTGATTGTATTAGATGTTTTGACTAGCTGATTGCATTAGCTGATTGTAGGGGTGTTTGGTGAAGAGCTGTTTGGGATCAAATTAGTTGATTGAGTATAAAAGTATTTGGTAAAATTAGCTGATAGAAAATAGATGTTTGATTAGCAATGGTAAAATGACATTTATGGGCTTGAAGATTTTGATTAATAGCTATACTTACTTATTGAAAAATAAGTATTATACCATAAATATTACTTTTTTTACTTAAATATTAATTCATGCTTATAAAAAATATTGTAAATTAACTGTATATGAATTACAAATATTTGATTGTTTTTTACTAATATAATCATAATAGAGAAAATTAACAAATAAACATTTGTATTTCAAGATCCTTAAAAAGAGACTAAGTTTATTTTTAATAATTATTAATATCCATTACTTAATCTTTACGTTATAAATTTGGCAAAGTATTGGAAGAGACCGTCTCAGGCGTCTCTATGTAGAGACCGGATTAAATTGTAACATAAAACATGAACATTTTAACTTAAACATGAAATTTTTTTGAAACATAAAGCATAAACATTTTGAATTAAAACGTGAACATTTTAACTTGAAACATTTTAACTTGAAACATGAAATATAAAACATGGACGTTTTAACGTGAAACATGAACACTTTAATTTAAAACATAAAACATGAACGCTTTAATTTGAAACATAAAATATGAACATGAACATTTTAACTTGAAATATTATAGCACATTGTAGCTCGTGATTTTTTAATTTTTTAAAAATTTCAAATTGGTCTCTCCTTTATTTTCTTTATTGCACTATTTATAATTTAGTTCGGTCTCTATATAGAGACGGTCTCCTCAGAGACTAACTCTATAAATTTAGAGTTGGTCTCTTGAGTGACCGTCACTATATAATGACCAGATTAAATTGAAAATAAGATATAAATTTAAAAACACAGAAGGGCTGTTTTGCAATTTTAAAAACATTGATAATTAAACGCGCCCCGCTGGTTTTTTTTTTTTTTCTCGTTTTATCTACATGTCTGCTGTGCTGTGCCATGCAAATTATGTAATGCTTGTTGGGTTGACCCACCATAATTATTCATTTATGTAGTTCCTTTTTCTATAAGCAGCCTCCATTTCCAGACTTTCCGTTTCTTTTTAAACATCAATTTTTTTTAGAAAAACAAAAATGCATATAGAAATAGTAGAACACATTTCACTTTTATATGTCAACTTTCCACTATTAAATTAGTCAATCTTATGAAAAATAAAATATGTAGCTTATAACTTAAAACATGAGCAGTTTAAAACAAAACCTGATAGATAGTTAATCATATGAAAAAATAAAACATGGAACTTATAACTTAAAACATGAGCATTTTAAAACAAAACATGAAAGATGGTTAATCATATGAGAAAATGAAACATGGAGTTTATAATTTAAACATGGAACTTATAACTTAAAACATGAAAGGTGGTTAATCATATGAAAAAATGAAACATGGAGCTTATCACTTAAAACATGAGCATTTTAAAACAAAATCTGAAAGATAGTTACTCATATGAAAAAATAAAACATGGAACTTATAACTTAAAACATGAACATTTTAAAACAAAACAAGAAAGGTGGTTAATCATATGAAAAAAAGAAACATGGAGTTTATCACTTAAAACATGAGCATTTTAAAACAAAACCTGAAGGGTAGTTAATCATATGAAAAAATAAAGCATGGAGCTTATACCTTAAACATGAGCATTTTAAAACAAAAACGTAAAACATGAGCATTTTAAATCAAAATCTTAAAGGTAGTTAATCATATGAAAAAATAAAACATTGAGCTTATAAATTAAAACATGAGTATTTTAAAACAAAATCTGAAAGGTAGTTAATCTTATGAAAACATAAAACATGAAGTTTATACCTTAAAACATGAGGATTTAAAAATAAAACCTGAAAAGTTGGACTTAATGTTTCAGACAATCAAAGTGGGTTGGCATGTCAAAGTATACATGAAAAAGAAAAAGAAATGAAAACAAACATTGCATGTAAATAATGATAAAAAAAGGCTGAATTGGAAAGAAAATAAAGGAAAGGACATAGGCTGAAGAATGATGAAGAATATTACTCCCAAGAACAAAAATTAAAGCTTCAGAACGGACAACGCGTGGACCGCGCGTGAATTATTAAGTTTTTAAATTTTACAAATTGGTCACTCCTTGTTTTTGTGTTATGGTATTATTATAATTTAGTCCTTAGTCACTATATAGTGACGGTCACTTTCAAGAATTACAATCGGTCTCTCTAGAAAGAATAAAGACCGGCTGACCGAGACTAAGTTACAAATATACTAAAATGTAAAAAATACGGAGGCCCTTAAGTGTAAATTCTATAATTTTTAATTTTTCACGTGTTCTCTTGCTTCACACTATCTCAACACTCATGTTAATGTGGGGTCCACCAAGTTCGCAGCCCTACAACCTATTAATAATATCCTTACATTGTGCTCCTCTACACGTTGGTTCATTTTCTTTCCATTCATTTTTTTTCTTTGAAAGAGAATAGCTAATAATAATCCCACGCCCTTTTCTCTTTTACAATTATACTCCATTTTTTATCTATATAAATCTACTTCATTTCTCTCAACATTTCCACTTCCTGCAACCAAAAAAAAACTTTATAAAGTAAAATGTATGGTGTTTAGCAAAAGATTAAAATATGAGTTATGATATTTGTAGTACAGTGAAATCTCTATAAATTAATAATGTTGGGACCGAAATATTTTATTAATTTAGTGAGATATTATTATACCGATAAATTAATAATTTATTAATTTAAAGAGGTTTTACAAGTAACCTTTTAAATTTTCAAGTCCAATATATTAGTTACAATGTAATACGGATGAAAAATAAATTAAAAAAAGAAGTTTAAAGGCACATTATGAATGTACAATCACAAATTAATTGAGTTTATCAAGTTCATTGTATTTTTGAATAAGTAAAAAAGTTAGTTCATGGTATCAAAAGTTGGTCCATGGTACAAACACACTACATCAAACATGGTTAGAAATTGATCAATGTAGAATGTTCACAAATTTGAAATTCAACAAACAAAAAGTTAATATGACAATTTTATAATTTTGAAGTATATATGAAATTTATATGTAGTAATTATTAATTTATAGTTTCGTTGGGACCAATATATATATATATATATATATATATATATATATATATACTGGGGTTTCAAAAAAAATATTATCTTATTATTTAATCGAGTGAGGTCCGATTTAATACTGGTCCCGAGTTGGGACCGGACAAATTATTAATTTAATCGAGATTATTAATTTATCGAGTATTAATTTATAGAGGTTTCATTGTAAAAGGTTATAAATTAAAAGATGAGCATTTTAAATGTAAACATAAAGTTTATAAGTCAAAACATGAACATAAAAGTTATAAATTAAAACTTGAAAATTTTAGATTTAAACATAAAAGTTATAAGTTAAAACATGAGGTTAAAAGTTATAAGTAAAAATATGAACATTTTAAAACTTTAACATGAAGGTTATAAGTTAAAACATGAACATTAAGGTTATAAGTTAAAGCATAAACATTTTAAACTTAAACATAACGGTTATAATTTATAACATGAGTATAAAGGTTATAAGTTGAAACATGAACACATAAATGTTATAAGTTGAAATATGAAAACATAAAGATTATAAATTAAAACATATGAGGGTCAATCTTATGTGGAATATGGGGTGGATTGAAAGCCTCAATTAGACCCTCTATGGCCCTGTCCAGTAGTGCTTATTTCCAGCACCTACCAGCACCTGCCATCACTTGTCACTATTCACATACATGAAAGATTTATTTTTTAAAAAAAAATAAAATTAATTTTTCTTTAGAATTAGTTTCAACATGTTGTGTACGAATTAATCATTCTTTACATATATAGTTTCATAATTATGTACATCATAATTATACAATTTTAATTTAATTTCAACACCCTCCAGCACTCCTCCAGCACCCTCCAGCAAATTCAACAGGGCCTATATATTGATGGTCACATTGAAGCCTTCAATTTGATTACTTTGCATATTTAGAATATTTTCCTTTTTTCTCCAATTCCTAGTTGAATTTAAAACACTAATTTTGGTAGGAAAAAGTTTACATGATAATTGCACTCTTGCATTGGAGCACACAATTTTAAATTGGATATCAACCAAAATTTCAATGTTTATGTCATAGTGATGCTCAATTAAAACTTGACACATGTATCCTATTTTTGCTCTTGACACCCATAGCATCTCCAATGCTATGAACATTTTAAATTTTGACAAAATAATTAAGAAAAAAAGAAAGGAAAAATAGGACACAAGCAAGGAAATAAAAAAACAAAAAAAGAAGTTAAAAGAGAAGCGTACGTCGAGCATGCTAGGAAGAGACACGTACGTACATGTGATACATATTTTTGTTTTAAATGATGGGAAGAGAGAAGAACGCGAGTGGCGCGTGATTCTGCCAAATTTTCAAAAATTGCAAAGTAAGGACCTTCTTGTTTTAATGTTTATTAAATAAGTCATGGTCTATCAAAATATAGACAGTCTATTCCAAAACTTATTCTTATTAATATGTGGATTAGTTTTAAGAAATTTGATTAAAATGGGGAAAAATTTAATTATAAGGATAAAAAAGATATTTTGTAATATTTTTTTGTTTAAGTTTTTGTAAATGTTGCTCTTTCTAGCGTTTTAGAAATAAGAGATTTCACCAAAACAGCTAATTAGAAAAACCTCTTCACCAAACACCACAAAGAGTTGATTGACCAGTCAACTATCCTTATTAATCTGAAAAAGCTAAACGTTGTTCAAAACTCTTGTCACCTTTATTTTGAACTATATCAAGTAATTAGAGTATAAAAGTATCAAGTAATTATATGGTTCGAGCCGTGAGAACTGAGGAGCCCTGGAACGTAATACACGGCGGAAAGAAAACTAAAAGGATTAAAAAATGGTAAATAAGAAGTACAAACAGCTCTTTGAAAACACTCCTATTTTTAGCGTTTTGAAAATTATCTAATTGAGGCAAAAAACTATTTCAATCACCTCTTTACTAAACACTAGCATTAGTTGTTTGACTTATGGTCAAAACAACTAATTTGATCTAAAAAAACTCTTCACCAAACACCACACGAGTTATTGTGATCTCTTCTAAATGACAGAAATTGGCTTAAACAAGATTACATACGGTGTCTTAAAGCTTAAGTGAGTACTCATTTTATAGCAAGTCCAAGAGATCCCCTAAAATTTGCTACATAATAGGGGAGCAAATTTGGTTCTCTAAATTATTTTGTTCAGTTTTATCAACTCCAACAGCTCCCCTATTTTATAATTAAACATAGTCACATGTGATCTCGTTACGTTCATCGTAAAACATACTTTTATACTATATAGTTTTTATAATTTTTTGATATACACAATTTTAGATATTTTAATTTTATAATCATGTTTAGTTAAAAATAGAGAAAAGTAGAGGATTTGGAGAGAGAAATAGAAAGGTGGAAGGAGAAAATATAATTTTTTAATCAAACTCACCCCCTAAAAATTTCATTCTCTCTCTACAAAGTTATAGAGAGAGAACCAAAGCTACAAGCTAGAGCTTTTTATAGGGGAGCTGTTGGAGCCATTTTGCAAGCAAAACCCTTAAAAACTACCAAAACCCCCATAATAGAGGATCTCTTGGACTTGCTCTTATATGACTATTTTAAATTAATTTTTCTATAGGAAAATTTAAAGAGAGGAGAGAATGAAGAAAAATGTTAGACTTACAATGGGTGTAAGTTACTTGGGCTGCCATGTATGCAAAAGTGGGCCAAACTGGGCCACTTAATCCAAGCCGTGTGGGCGTTGACTCCGGTGTCGGTAGGTGTTGAATTCGGTGGGAGCTGAAAAAGTTTGGGAAAGTGATGCGTGTGTTTGGGAAAGTGTAGACAAGAAACTTTCCCAAACAAGTTCAAATTCAACAGAACTTTTTCATTCCCTTTTCTCCTTCTTCTCGATCGAAAACGAAAAGACGCCGGGAAGATCTGTTCGGGTGGGTGCGGCCGGTTGATTGGGACTCTGGCCTTGGTTCCGGCTGCGGCGGAGAGGTCTTCGACACGGTGCGACGGACCGGGGGATAGGGATTTGGTGTGGCGGCAGAGAGTTCGATTCGATTCGGTCCTTGAGCTTTTGGCAGTCTCGATCTACTGATTACCGAGGTAATATTTGTACTAGTTTGGACATTGAAGTTTTTCTCTGCGGTAGAGAGTTCGATCTACTGTCACCGATTTGCTATTTTTGAATGATTTTAGTGTTTTCGGATTCGCATTGTATTTTCCTTTTTGTGTCAACATCAGCTAATTTTAGTTGGGTTTGAATTGAATCCCCAGCAGGAAATATGTCACAGAATGTTGAAGTGTTTGAGGAGGTCGTAGAAAGCAACAACCTTGTAATCTGTGTTGAGGATGATCCCACAGCTTTGGTTGGAACTAATGTAGTTGTGGATGAGAATGATGATGTTACAGTTGTGGAAGAGTTTGATGATTTAGGAGTTGTTGAAGGTAACAATGGAGCTGATGTTGAAACTGAATTCTTAGAAGTAGAAGAGGATAATGGAAGTGATGAGTGGTTTCACAATGAGGAGGAGGGGGGGGAGGTGGAGAAGGTAGCGGAAGTTTTACCGGTGACTGAATCCGAAGCAGGTGAGGGAGATAAACCAGTGAATGGTGAGGATGAGGGTTCAGTTATTAAGCCGCCGGTGAAGGGTATGGTTTTTGAATCTTGCCTTAGTTTTGTAACTCACATTCACAGGTACGGATTTTCTAATGGGTTCCAGGTCAGAATCCGGGATTCTGTGCTCAGCAAAGAAGCTAAACATCAAGCTGCACTTGAAAAGAATGTAGGTTACAGCGCTCGTGCCCGTGTACATTGTCTAGCTGACGAGGAGCACTACAGCAGGTATATCAAATTGACGCTTGAATGCAGTAAGGCTGGTGAGAACAAACCTAACAGAATTGGGAAACGCCGCAGCTACTCATGTAGGACTGGGTGTATGTATAGGGTTCATGGAAGTAGGTCCTCCCTGGATGGTACCTGGTCAGTTGGCACCGTAACTGCCAAACACAATCATGAACTGAATGGTGACAATTCCAGGTTTTTGCCAAATTACCGCAAAGTTAGCCTTGTTGACAGGAAGATAATGTTGGAAAATGACCGTGCTGGGGTTAAGATTGGTAGCAACTACCAAGTATTTGTGGTGAAGTACGGGGGATGCGCTGGTGTCCCATTCACAGAAAGGGATATGAGGAACATTCTGAGGGCTGATGGAAGGAGGCAAGTTCAAGGTGGTGACTTCAATGCCATGCAGAAGCATTTCAGTGATATGAAGCAGAGGAGCCCATCATTTTACTATGAGTATGATATCGATGAGAATGGGATACTCAGGAATGTGTTCTGGGCCGATGGAAGAAGCAGGGCTGCTGCAAAAGAGTTCGGTGATACAGTATCATTTGACAGCACATATGTCACAAATAGGTACCGCATGCCTTTTGCGCCCTTCATTGCTGTGAACCATCACGGAAATTCATTACTCCTCGGATGTGCCCTAATAACCTCGGAGGATTCAAAGAGTTATGAATGGGTTTTCAATGCATGGCAGCGTTGCATGGGAAGGGCACCAGTGGGCATTATTACTGATCAATGCAAATCAATAGGTACGTGAGGATGTAGTCCAAATATTAAAACATTCCATTTGATATCTTTGAGTTGTGCTTCTGAATAATATCAAGATGTATTAGGAGTTTGCTGTTCCGTAATACTTGCATTTAATGTTGTTATCATTTTGTTTAGTAAAACTGTTTTGTATTTTTGATGGTTTTGATTTCAAACTTGTTGAGCGTGGTGATGTAAATTTATTGGAGACTATCCATTTTGTGTGGTTCTGCCTTTAACTGATCCCTGGAAAAAAAATGATTGTTAGAAATGGGAAATTAACCCTTCACAGGACCCTGTTTTTAACTTGTACCTACAAGTGGCTTTGAGTAATTGGATGCACTGTTAACCTTGAAAATATTGTGTTGATTTTATTCAGCAAAAGCCGTCAGGAAAGTACTTCCCAATACGAACCATCGGTGGTGCATCTGGCATATCAAGAGGAACTTGAGCAAGAACTTGGGCAGTGCGAGTAACTGGTTGGAGATAAATTCTGAATTTCGGAGATTGATGAGCCATATGATGACTGTGTCAGAATTCCAGGAGGCGTGGAAGGCATGGGGTGTGAAGCACAATCTGGAGTCAAAGGACTGGTTCAAAAGCTTGTACAAGGATAGAAAGCTGTGGGTTCCGGTGTACTTCAAGAATGACTTTTGGGCAGGCATGTCGAGCACCCAACAAAGCGAGGGTATGAATCATTTTTTTAAGGGGTACGTGTGTTCCAACACTACACTTAAAGTCTTTCTTGATCAGTATGGTTTGGCAGTAGAGAAAAGAGCTAGTGAGGAGAACACACTGAAGTTCAGCAATGGTCACCAGAAGTGGGGCTTGTCGACGAAGCACGGATTTGAGTTGGTCTTTCAAGAGATGTTTACATCAGCGAAGTTCTTAGAGGTCCAAGAGCAAATAGAAAGGCTGAGCTATGCCAATGGAACAAAGATTTTAAGGAATGATGATGAGGTGAAGTATGAGGTTGTTATGAGCAAGATTTGTAGTGGCGTTTCGAGAAGAAGGAAATTTATAGTCTCCCTGGAGAAGGCGTCGATGGATCTGATTTGCGAGTGTAAGAACTTTGAGTTCAAAGGTATCATATGCACGCATGCACTGAATGTCATGATTTTGGAAGGCATTGATGTTGTTCCTGAGAAGTTCTTGTATTCTAGGTGGAGGAAGGATATACCAAGGGAGTATTTGAAGGATAAATTGCCTTACAATAACATTCAAGGTAATGATACCCCGGCAATGAAGCGGTATGCTGAGATGTCAGAGGTGTGTTCTAGGTTGTGTTTATTGGCCATGGAAGATGAGGTTGTTTTCAAGGAATTGATGACTGAGTTTGGAAAACTCAATTTACTTGTGGAGAATAAAAAAAGTTCATGTGGCAAAATAGTTAGCTCAACTATGGGAGGGGTTGGTAAGGTTTATGGCAGAAGGACTCCAGTTAATGATGCAGAATCTGGGGATGCATCCCAGGGAGGTCAGAACCAAGATGTGAAGGATCCCGTAGATCGTCGGGGCAGGGGGAGAACTCCACTGAAGAGAAAGGGGGCAGATTTGGACAAGAAAATATCGGGTTCGAAAAGGAAGAGTACTCCTAAGAAGAAGTCCGGTGATACACATGGTACTCAGAATACGCCTAATCAGACGGTTGTCATGCCACAGGTTAGTATGGTAGATGATCTTTAAGTGAAGCATTTTGAATCCCTGTATCCAATGATGAATCATATTAATTCTAAGCTGTGTGTTTTTGAATTCTGTAATGTAGATCCCTGGTGTTTTTGGGTATCAAGCCCCTGTGACCAACCAGTTTGGTTTGGATTCCCGTAGTGGTGTGCAGATGCCGGCGCCTAACCCTTACTGGGTACCCCCTTTCCCATTTTCTTTCACTGTTAGTCCAAGCTGTAGCAGCCAGCCATCAACGGCAACAGAAGGGTGCAAGAAGGAGCGGTCCTAGAAAATGCTGAGGATGAAACAATGAGATCAAAATTGCTATTTACTATTTAGTTATGGTTGCATTATTTTTGTTGTATTATTTTTGTTGCATTATTTTGCCTAAACTAGTGATGATACATTGCTCGCCGCATGCAACATTGTACTAATTATAAAGTTGAGCATGTGGATTCTCGCGTTTTGTGCTCCGGTTCAGTTTTGGGAGCACTAATGTAAAACATGGTGCTGATCTTTAGCTATAAATTAGAGTTTAAAAATTTCGTGCTACGATGTATTATGTAAAAGGAGGTGTTTATTTCACGATGTATTTTAATGACGGCATGTTAGCTGATATTATTCCGTGTTTTAGTCTCCCTCGCACTGGTTGTTCTTGATTCTTCGGTGTTGTTGATTTAGTAGCAGGAGTGGTGCTTTGTTGAGCTTGATTTATAAGCTTTGGTGGGGAACAATGCTAACACTTGGACTGAAATGTATAAGCTAGCCCAATTTGAAACCCAAAACATTAGAAGGCAAGAAAAGAACTTCATAATCCAAAGGTGTGGATAAACCTTTGGATTGCAATAAAAAAAGAACTTCATAATGCAAAGGTGTGGCAAGAAAAGATCTTCATAATATTAGCTGTTAATTTTAATTTTGGATGGGGTGAACAATTTTAATTTGACTCAAATAATTAAACTAATGTTTGGCTATAAGTTTAATATAATATTAAAATAATAAATCGTCAATTTTTGAGTAAAAAGTATAAACCCAACTCAAGACTTATTCTGTAGATGAGTGATGTTAAATTTTTTGATTTAGAAGGGTCAGATGTTAATTTTTGGAAAAGAAGAAAAGAAACACAATTCTAACTTGAATAAATTTTATGCACAAGATAATTAGAATGAGATAATAAATTTTGACCCAACCGTTCAGGGTATACAATTTTAACTCGACTAAATACAAAAGACAAAATCAAGTGTGTAGTTACTAATGTTCTTGTAAATTGTCAATTTTGGGGTCAAAACACGATTTTTACACATTTATTGTTTCATGTTAGAAAATGTAAATTTTAATTATAAAATATTAATTGTAGCGGATTTATAATGTTCATAATATTTTTAGAATAAAATGATCAACTATCAATCATATATTTTATTACTTATGTAATATAATCATTTATAAAAAACTTATTGTATTATATGATTTATTAAATAAAATGTTTTTTTACTTATTTTAAAAAATTTATTTAGTTTACTATATAGTTGTCCTAATTTTATATAAAAATGATAAAATAAGAACAAATAATTTAAAATGAAAAGTCAAACCTTGTCAAAACTTGGTTTTGCACCAAAAACCAAAACCTTGTGCGAAACAAACAAGGTTTTGGGCAAAACCAAATCCTTAAACCAAAACTAAAACCTGAAACACATAGGGCCTAGGAGGTCTATTCCTAGAAACATGTAAACTCTACTAATACAGTTTTTGGGAAAATGATACAGTTACATGTAGTGTATATTACTTGGGGCAGTTTATGTTTGGTAAAGTGAAGACAGACAGTTTATGTTTGGGATTGTTTATCAGTTCACCGGAAGGCTACGTCACCTCACACCTTGTCGTGAATGCCATTCTCACCAACTCCGGTTGTATTTGCTCCGAACCCACATCTCGCCGGCGGAGTCTCCTAATACCGTCACCCCCATTTCAACATATTTTTTTGGTTGCATGCATGATCTAATCCAAAAGGCTACAATTAGCACCCTCCTATTCATTATGAATTAGGAACCAATATTATGCCATATCATTAATATCCGAACCCACTATTACAATAAACCCATGATGAACCCTAAATCCACTGTTGAACCTTAAACCTTTTAAACCCATGACAACTTCATTGAAGCATATTGTTCTACTATTGATGATGTTAGGCTTGGACATGTCTTGTACCAGTAATGTAATTGTCTAAATGTAAGTATAAATCATCATGTAGTTGTGTATAGCGCACATTTAATAATATATTAATGTTAAAATATGTTATTATTTCATTAGTATTTATTATTTAACACTTAGTTGCATTATTAATATTTTTGTATTTTACATTATTAATTATTACCAAATCATAAATTTGTTCTTCGGAGGACACAATTATTATGTTAAATTGATTTGAAAAAAAGTGTATGCATGACCGAATTAATTGTATTAAACTGTGCTGAACTAATGTACAGATCAGCTCTCGGAAACTTTGCTTATTAAATTAATTTAATGAAACGAATAAAAAGACTAAAAATTCAAAAATTAAAACATCCTCTGCTAACTATTTGAACGTTATTGATGGTTGATTTAACCAGATTTAGGATAACTGATTATGGATGATGAATTTGTTTATCAATTTTTGGGGAAAAAAATGATACAAACACAAAGGCGCCAAAATAATAGTAGAGGCGGCATTTTTTTTACCAAAATTCTCCAAATTCCCGCCATCAATATTTCATTACTCCCGCCTCCAGACGACTTTGCAGGGATATAAAACAAACCACAAAATCCTACATTTAATTCACGAGAAACAGCATGGCTACGATTACCGACCGGAAGCGAAAGTCCCCGGAGACAGATAGTCCTGCGACTGTCACAATTTCGCCTTCATCCTTGCAGGCGCTGTACGGCGAAATGGCTGGAGACTATCATAGGCTGAAGAACGAGGTGAGGGAGCTGTTCAGGCGACTCATCGAAGCTGGAGAAGGGCTGAGGGTGAAACAACATTTGGTCGCCGCACCTCCGTTGTACAAGTTGCTAGAGTCGTATGATGAGCAGGTGCTGTATTCCAAGTTGGCTCCCCCAACAGTTGTGAGCAGGAAGCGCCTGGTGTTGGAGACCCCCTCCCCTGTTAAATCAACTTATCCCGAATCTTACCCCGATATTAATTACTAGTGCTTTATGTTGAAGTTCAGTTTTATCTTCAAGTTCAGTTTTATCTTCAAGTTCAGTTTAATCTTCTAGTTCAGTTTTATCATGAAATTGATTAGTTGTTGTTGCTCTGTTTAATCAATTTTTTGTAACCTTTTAAGGTGTACTTTGGAATGGATAAATTATATTTTCAATTGAAATAAGGTACCCAAACTTGCCTAATGACCTGTTCTTAAAGTTCCATATTATCATGAATGGCCTATAATGAAAGTGTGATAGTCTTTTTTTCAACAAAATTACCAAAATCAAACTTAAAAGTCAGGAGTTTAAAGTTTGATTTACCTTTGTCCTATTCAGGCATCAATATGTTATTTTGTAACAAAAGTTAATTGAAAAACAGTTAATAATGTAATATTTGGCTCTACAAATTGTTAATTGGTTTTAGTAATGCTTAATCTTTATGTGGATGTGTAATTAACTTGGGACAAGTTCATGAAACTGAACATAAATAACATAAATGCAACTTCATTTCAAATGCAGCAATTATTTTGGAAAATAACATATTTCATATTAATATTAATAAAGGCACCCAAGAGTGTCTGTCACAAACATAGTGATACAACCGACTGCATCACGTGATACAAAACAAACTGAAAAGTACAAACAAAAAGTTGTCCGGGCGAACATCCAACATTTCATCAAGGAATGAAAAAGGGATTGTTCGCAGCTACACCCAAAACGCGAACAACTTACGTACTTTACTACATTATCACCTAATCAGAGGCTTCCTCAATGACGTCAAGCATGGGTGCTGACATCAGCTGCCGAAGGGCAGGAGGAGGTGCGATCCATGGCGAGGATGGATATGCAGGTTCATCAACAAGAACAAAGCGACCAAGTCGGACTGAATAAGCCTCTGATTCAAGCTTTTGCTGAATCTCACCGGGAACATCATCATCGTCGTCGGAGATGACGATAATTTCCGGCTCTTCGTCGTCAGAAATGACGATGATCTCTGGACCGGCGCTGCTGCGGGGAATGACAGAAACTTTTGTTGCTTTTATGGGCTTGTTGGAGTTCATACGGGTAGGCTTTGCCTTGCTGTTCTTGAAGGTTGTGGTAATTGGTGGAATGGCATAGGTCCTCCGTGCCACCGTTCCACCCTTGGAAAGACCCATGGTTCCGGAACCTGATTTAGAGGTTCGGTTGGATTTGTTAGTTATTTTTTTGGGTGAACGTCGGGGGTTGGATTCGAGGGAGAGTAACTTGTGGCAGTTTCTAGTGTGATACATTGTGGGTGTGTAATGGAAATATTTAGAATTGAATTTGGGATGACAAATGATGGTAGTGTGATAGTCCCTTATATAGACAAAAACTTTGGCGCCAAAAGTTTAGGGCTAACTTATTGCTCATTACTCTAATTGGCGCCAAAACCCTAGTGCTTATTTATTGGTCATTACATAATTTGGTGCTTATTTATTGGTCATTATAGGAACTCCGTCATTATATCATTTGGCACCATAAATTAACTGGAAAGCTTGTAATTAAAATTAACTCGAAAGCTTGTAACATCATTTATTTATGAATGTCATATGCATGACTGATTTAAACTGAATACATTTCACAATTATTGTAATTAAACTTATTTAAACTGAATTGAACTAATTTATGTTATACTTAAAATAACTGATGTACAGATGTACTCTTTCAAACATTTAATGCTTGGCTACTATCTCGTGTGCTTTATGTAAGCAATGGAATTTCGTTAACGATACACAGGGTTAATTTTAATTTTAATTTATAATTGTATGAAATATCATTTTTAACCTAAAAAAAATTACAAAATGTTTTCCAACAAATTACTAATATAAATTACATACTTTCATGCAATTGTATAATACATGTCGGCAGAATATAAAGCATAAATGGGAATAAACAAGTACTAGGCTCCCCTGAAATATGATTCCATCTATCCACATGAAAATACTCCATTGATACATGCCAATAGACCCTAAGTAGACATTGAGTACTAGATCTCGGAAAAACTGGAATTGGTGGATACAAATGAATCTTCATTTTATTAAACTGCAAAGGACTGGTGGAAAGTGGTTTGGTCGGCGTGCATGCATTTCTGCAATTTTCGGCGGAGCCCCAGACTCTACAAGACAGCAACGTGTACTGTTTCAGCTGAACTTGAGGGACAGCATCTTTGGAGACGTCAATATTTGATTCTCTTGTGGACTTCCAACTAAACCAAAACATAACCATAAGGAAAGCATAACCACTAAAACTTGGACCTTAGTTACTAATATAAATTCACTGTATAACTTGAATTATAAACCCTTTGTTTATTTACAACACGATCAATGTTATAGTCTAATTTCATCCCAGTAATTGAATGACAAATTTGGTTGGCTTTACTTTAAATAAAAAATATTTTGATCTGAGCATTTCGATTATAACTAAATTGAAATACTTGTATTGCTAATGGATTTTTTAGAACTTTCCCAAACACAATTTCATGTAATCTTGATTTGTGTACATTGGGAAAGGACACTGTGATACAGATATTGTGTTGATGTGACAACTCCCTTCTGACAGCCGGATATTCAAACTATGTCAGTGAAAAGTAGGTGTATAAAGGTATAACCCTTTATACCTTTATCCGCAATGCCCCAAGCAAAGTTTCCCCTCTCATTCTATTCTCTAGTCGTAAAATTTGAGCGAAGAAGTGTGGAAACTGAGGATGCGGGAAAATGGGTATAAATGTAATTTCCATGTTTCCAGAAAAATAATTCAACAATCTTTTAACAGTACTTACATTTTATCAACTTATACCAGAGATTAAAAAAATTATTTTGCAATTAACAAACCAAAATGCAATGATTAGTCCGTTATAGTAAATTAGTTCATTTACGTAATGAAATGAACTATATTTAGTCATATAAATAGTTTAATGTGATCTTAATGTGAAAAACTAATGATCTTAATATGAAAAACAAGGAATGGTACTAATGATCTTAATAGAAGCTAAGTAATGAAAGAGTAAAATGTGATAAATCACTAATCACACCAAGGCCCTGTTTGTTAGAGTTTATTTCAACCATGTACTAAACTAAACTGAACTGAACTGAATTGAACTGAACTGCACTGAACTGAATTGAACTGAACTGAACTGAACTGAATTGAACTGAACTAAACTGAACTGAATTGAACTGAAGTAAAAATGATGTATTGAAAAATGGGAATCAGCATAACTGAATTAACCTGAATTTCATCAATTACATTTTCACTGAACTGAACTGAACTGAATTGAACTAAATTGAACTGAACTAAATTGAACTGAAATAAACTGAAATGAACTGAACTGATCTACAGATAAGCTATGGTAAACAAGGCCTAATCACAATAATATAAAGTCACTAATGATTTGTGTTAATTGCACCAATCAAAGAATGGTACACTAATCATATCAATATAAACTCAGCAATTAAATAGTTTAATGTGACAAACAACGATTCAAACTAATGATATTAATAGAATTTATGTAATACCGAACTAGTATAATGTGACGAAGCACGAATCACACTAATGAGAGATGTTAATAGATACTCACTAATGATTTGTGTTACTTGTGTAAATACAAGAATGGTACACTAATTAGATATGTTAATAGCAACTCACTAATGATTTGTGGTAGTTGTGTCAATCCAAGAATGATACACTACTGAGAGATGTTAATAGAAACTCACTAATGATTTGTGTTAGTTGTGTCAAATCAAGAATGGTACACTACTGAGAGATGTTAATAGCAACTCACTAATGATTTGTGGTAGTTGTGTCAATCCAAGAATGGTACACTACTTTGAGATGTTAACAGCAACTCACTAATGATTTGTGTTAATTGTTTCAATCCAACAGTGGTAAACTAATGAACTTAATAGAAACTCAGTAATCAAAAGTGTTAATTTTATGAATAGAAGAACGGTAAACTAATGAACTTAATAGAAACTCACTAGTGAAAAGTGTTAATTGTATAAATACACTAACGAACTAATTATCTTTAATACGTGCATACTAATCCTAAAGGTAATTGTTATATTTCATTAATTATTAATTGTTTAACATTTTTTTTAATAATTAAAATGCTCATTATTGCAGATGGACTGAAATTGCATTTTCAGGCCAAAATTCATCAAACTGAAATTAATCTTGGGCTGGCCGTTTGGGCCCTAGTCCTGCATTTATCCCTAAACCCATAATAACCCAACAACTAAACCCACACATGTAAAACCCTAAACCCATGAATTTGAACAAACCCTAAACCCTTGAATTTGAACAAACCCTAAACCCATGAATTTGAATATACCTTGTATAATATGGAAACATATGTATCAAACGAAACTCCGTATCAAACAAATGTAATTTAATTAAACTGAATATAATATAAATTCCTATAGTAGTCAATATGATTTTGTAATAATTGTTGTAATATGAAATTAACACACTACTGAACTTAATAGAATCTAAGTAATGATTTTGTATACTTAGACAAGCATTTTCTAATTTGGTACAGTAATTAATGTAATAGAAACCCACAAGTCAAATAGTAAAGTGGGGAAGATAATGAATCACTCTAATCACAATTCTTAGAAACTCAGTAATCATTAGTGTTACTTGGGGCAATTCAAGAATGGTACAGTAATTATCTTAACAGAAACGCATTAATGATTTGTGTTAGTTGTGTGAACTCAAGAATGGTACATTAATGATCTTAATAGAAACTCATCAACTATTGAAACACTGTAATGTGATTAAGGCTAATTCACACTATTGAAGTGAATAGAAACATTTATAATTTGATTGAAAAATGAAATAAATGTTACAATTACTATGTCCTTTGTAGGGGTGCTTGTCGAGCGAGTTGATCGCGAGCAGATGCTTGATCAACTCGACTCGTTCGTGGTATTACTCGTGCTCAACTCGACTCGTTTACTCGCGAGCTTTTCAAATCAAAGCTCGAACTAGGCTAATGACCGTATAGTGCTGGTCCAGAGTTACTTGACCTCGAACTCGTAGACCATTATTATCTATTATTATTTGAAGCTAAATTGCTTGACTATTAATAAACAATTACTTATAATATTTTTATAAATAATAATCTATGTGTAAAAAATTAATATAAGTAATTTTGTGTAACTAAATAAATTGCTAATAGTTACGTATCTTTTACAATATAACTAGATAATTCAAATAGAGTGATTTGTATTTGAGATCACTAAACGTTTAACCCTTTTGGTTTTAAGTCACTTATCTCTTTTATTGTTTTCTGTGGTCACGATACTATTGAAAATGAATTTTTTATGGGTCAGTTTGTTAAATACTAAGTTAGTAAACTAACGGTCAAGCATGTGATCAATTCGCAAATGAGTATTCTTGTCTTTTTACTTTTATAATCTGGAAAAAAATTCAAAAAAATTAAAAAAATTGTTGCAACTTTTTGTACCTTTTGAAATCTTTTGTATTTTTTTTTCAATGTCTAAATATAAACTCTCAAACGGTTACAATTGTCTTGTTGTAAATAAATCTTCCATTCGCTAACAATTTCAATTTTGTTAGAACAAGTAGAATGAAGTTACAAATCTTAAAAGAAAATGAATTTGAATCGGATAATGACAAATACCTGAAAAGTTGCTTATTTTTAGGGTCTTGGCCCAATTTTCTGAGAGACAATGCCATTCAATGACAGAAAGCTTTCACAGGAAGCTGATTGACACTTCCACTTTATCGACAACAGCTACAGTGGTTCTGCTGCCAAAGTTTAAAATACGGAGTACACAATATCTAATCCGAGCAACTACCCTTTACCGGAACCCTTTACCAAAAACAGCTTCTCAAAAAAATTCAGGGTTTTCCAAACCATGGAACCATTCCCAAATCCCTCTGTTCTTAGTGGGGGGTCATCATCGAAGATAACCGTGAACGATGCTGCTGATGCTCTCCTTAGTCATTGGCATGACTATAAAAATGGGATTGAAGAAGGTCGGCTCGATATGATGTGGCCGCCCCAAGCGCAATCAGTTCACAAGGTGGACGTCCCAGGAATCATAGACAGCGTAATCAGTTCACAAGGTGGACGTCCCAGGACTCATAGACAGCGTAAGGTTTTCAAATTTGAATCTCTGTACTTCTATTTACCGTTTTGGATTTATGTTTTTAAATTCTTTCATTGAATTTGTAAGTTCGGTCAAAGGATGGGCATGATGATAACTTTAATTATAAAATTTGACAATATGATGTTATACGTTAGCTCAATGGTATAAACCCTAGTCACCTTGTAATTATAGACATCTGTATTTGTTTACTGTCAATTGAATGGTTAGTGATTTGATTAATGTTGTTCTGATGGGGACATTTTTTAAATATGCTCTATTCTCACAGAATGCAAAAAGAGGCTACCAAATCCATGTGACATTAATCCAGGGAGTTCACAGAAATCAGCTTCTCCATCTGATTCTGATGTTAACCCGAACCAAAGTTTTTATGATGTCGTGAAAAGCAGGGTTGGGAAACTGACCAGAATGGTAGTTAGCCTTAGTAAAACACAGAGGGCTGATGTTAGGTCCATTGGTTTTGAAGGTGTATTGGAAATGTATATCAAGGATCTCCCAACTGATATGTTTCCTTGGATAGTGGATGGGTTTAATCCTCTAACTAGGCAGTTCTTTCTGAATGGGACACCTGCGTTTGAGGTCACCGGGTGGGATGTTAGTGGGATTTTCAATGTTAACTATAGTCCTAAAGGAGTATCTGTGATTGTAGATGAAAAATCCATAGTGGTACAGAGACAACTTGAGGAGTGGAACCATGCTTACTCATTTAAGACTTCTGATCAAATCACAAGTTCTGAGTTGGAGGAAGCTCTGTTTAGCCTAAAAGATGGGGGTTCTGATTTCAAACGTATGTTCATCTTATATGTTTTGCATTGTCTCTTGACCCCAACAGCAAGTTCCCACATCCAGTTAGCTGTAATGAAGTCGCTGTTGGATGTTGATGAAATCAAACATCTCAACTGGGGTTCTTATATCTTAGATCATGTCTGCCACTCTATCCAGAGGTACAAGGATTCAGGTTCCGATACAGGAAGTGAAGGGTGTATTCTGCTGATCATGATAACTTACTTTCAGAAGTGTCCATGGCAATCCATTCCGAAAAGAATGGAATGTCCCCTCATTAGTCACTGGCATGATTATAAAATTGGGCAGCGCATAAAAGAGGAGATTCTTGGTGGTGGTTTTGGGAGGGGGAAGTATGATACCAGCGTTGGATGGCCTATACTGGATGCTGTGAATCTTCAAACCTTACCTCAGTCCCCAGTGGTGGATACAAGCTTTGCAGTTGATGATGATGTTCATGATAATGTTGACCTGGATGTCCTGTTTCCAGAGGTAATGAGCTATTCCTTTATTATATGATTATATAATCTTTACAGTTACAGTTACCAAATACAACCTTACTTTTTATCCTAATATGATTGTATAATTTCATGTAGGCTAATGACCGTGCTGTGGCAACCCTTATCAGAGACATGTACCAGGGCTTATTTTTCCATGTTGAGCGCAGTACCTATTTGACCGATCTAGTTAAGAATCCAGGGCTGTCAAATAACATGATGAATTCATCAACTCCTCACTCCCTTAGAGCATGTGTGCAAGAACTCATAGATAACTTGGAAGTTCTGAAAGCCGCTATAGGACCGAGTGAAGATGAATTGAATACGGTGGAGCTCAGCAGCATGGAGTATTTACCGGACCCTTATAACGGCTTGTCTAGTCCTAGTGCTGATCCTTGGGTGAATTGGCCAGTCAATACTGGTAGAGTCTATCTGAGCAAACTTGCAATGAGATATGCATCAGGGAAGCAGTCCTTGCCACCAAGTGAGGTTGAAATAGCCGATTACTGCCTAGGGGATGACACAATTAGCAATGCAAGGTGATCATTCTATAAAACTTGTTCTGGAATTCTTGTGTAATAATTTCTGATTCAAAATACAACATGAGACTTCATATTATTAATTGCATTTCTGTTCAGGGAACCTCTGTTCAATGATGGTGGATGTGATTGGCTTCTGAGAAGGGACATTAGGACATTGGACTATGGAGTGTCAGTTTCTCCAATGGTTATCACGGCTTGGGCCAGACTTATGAACCAGTCATGGTTCATAAGCCTTGTTCCAAAGATCTCGACTCCTCTGATTTGTGTCAATGTAAGTTTGATCGTTTTAGGCATAATTTACTTCGGATTAACAGTACGGTTTATAGATACCTAATAATGTGAGTCACCTTTACTTTATGCCAGCCTGATGACATATGTGATCTTCCCATGTTAAGAGATTGGATAATAGAATCATCGGCCCAATTTACGTCGGCGGAAATGGTTAGTCACATAATAGAGTTGAAATTAATCTGTAATGATTTGAAATGATTGTGGCAAACTGGTCAATTTTTAACATTTATGTTTAATTGCCTCTGTGTGATGTAGATATTTGTGCCAGTTCTGTTTCGCTCACACTATTCCCTCCTAGTCATCAACTTTAAGTCAAGGAAATTACAATGTGTTGATGATGTACAGCATTCTGACCAGGCTGATTGGGACATGGTTTACACTGCAGTGGTAATTCGTCGTTGCTTGCTCACTATTTACTCGTAAACCAAACTGGAATTTGAATTACTGTTTAACATATACATATGCTGTTTATTTTAAGGCATCAAGTGTGTTTGATATAATGGGAGGAGGACACCTACAACTGGATACTGGAAATAAGACGAGATTGGAACGAGTTATGCCACATTGGTCATGTAGAAGATATGAGTATGAATGTGGAGTCTCAGTTATGCTTGCAATTGAATCATTCAACGGAGGTGCGGCCGACCTGTTTGCAATTGGCTCATTTGAAGAGGTAAGATATTATATGGAGTTTAAAGTATATGTTTTTGTGGACCCTGTAAAATCATTGTTTAAAACTGATTTAAGGTAACTTTGAATTTATCACCTCATCTTCTACAAATTTAATCCTTAATTGCAGGAGCGGGTAAGGCTGGAGAAGAGAGTAAGCTGCTTGGCAAGGTTCGTGTTGAACCCGCGCAACGTTTTTAGGGACTCGGTGCTCGCTGAGGTTAAACAGTTCGTACGGGATAAGGTGAATGTGCGAGCTCAAACAAAGGTATCCACACGACTGCAGTGAGAATCTCTTGCGCGATCCTCTCTAGCCAACATGCAACTTCTTTTGCCTACTAGGTTGTCCTATAGCTTTTCGTTTTGTATTTGTCAAACCGAACTTTGTATTCAGATGGTTTATGTTATCTGAATTTTTGGATCCCTTTGATTCCAGCATGCATAACTATTAGCTGCCAAAGTTGTGTATGGCAGTCTTCATGTATGACGATGGTGGAATATTTTGAACAATATCATTTCGACTTATTTATAGGTACGTGTTTTGCTGGTTTTAGTGATTTCCTCCTCCCATGAATTGATATGTCCGATATTTGTACAGTTAGGATTATACATACATTTTCCCACAGTCCTAATTTTTTTTCCCCCTTATATTTATACAGTTCGTAGTATACATAAAATTTTCCACACCCCTAATTTGAAATTTATATAGTTAGGATAGGATAATACATACATTTTCCCACACACATAATTTGATATTTATACAGTCATGATTATTCATACATTTGTTGTTAATGTGGACTGTAAAATTAGTTTAACATTTCCTTAGGTTTAACATTCCATTTCTAATTTTCAAAAAACCCAAAAAAACATTCCATTCCTTATCTAAAAAATAAAAACATTCCATTTCTTGTTTTAAAAATAAAATAAAATTCCATTTCTTATTTTCGGCAAAAATAAAACTTTCCATTTCACATTCCATCAAAAAAAAAGAAAAAAAAAACATTACTTATTTTTAAAAGAAATTAACATTACATTTCGTATTTTAATTTTTTTAAAAATTCCATTACTTATATTCAAATAAAGAAAAAAATCCCAATTTAAAGGTCCAATTTCAAACAAAGGTAGGTTAACGGAAAATTAAACGTAGTCAACTACGAGCAAAACACCGGGAAAAAAAAACCGGATTTGAAATCTTAATGTCTCTTTACTCTTCCCAATTCAGATATTAATGATGGTAACTACACGGTCACTACCCAATAAGGCAATCGCGACCAAACCCTCTAGTTTACCAAAAAAAGCCCCAATTCTCCCCCACATTCCTTTTACTTTGAAGAATCCCTGCAAATTTCATTTCTACTCATCCCAGAACTGATTACATCTCCGGTAATGGCAATCACAAGATCCACTAGCCAATCGCCGATACAACCGGCCCAAAGTCGTGGTCTCAGACGAAGTCGTAGGGGGGCTGCTTCCGAAACTGAGAAACAGCCGGAGACTGATTCAGTCGGTTCTGTAGCCGGCGACGGGAAAGACATGGAGCAACCGGGTCAAGAGGATACATCCCAGACAAGTGATGATGATGCTACGGATATTGTTGAGGGTATGCCCTTCCATGCAATAAACTTCGACGGCGATACCGAAGGAAGTGACTATGTTATGTCTGAATCGGAAAACAGTGGATCGGAAGCTGACTTCGCCAACTTGGTAGATGAGTGTGACTTGGAGGCTGGCGATGTGGATATTACCCTCATCTGTGATGGGGTTCCTTTCCATGCACTGGAGTTTAGAGATGATGATACAGAGGAATCTGAGTATGAACCATCAGAATCGGAGATGGATGGATCAGAGTCGATCGAGACCGAGTTGGTATCTGAGAGGGATACTGAGGAGTACCCACCTGAACAGGCAGATGCTGCTTCACCTCAAGACGTTGAGAACGATGGGAAAGGTAACGACAACTTTGCTATATTTATGTTTCACACTTTTGGATTTGATCTTATATAGTATCCTTTGATTATGTTTTCTGTATACTATTGGTATTGCTATTTTTATCGTGATACATTCCACTTGGTTTTGTGACTTACACTGCTGTGTCAAACCTTTAATACCTTGATAGTTTATTAACAAGATGTCATTTTATTATCTAGTATGCATGTGGGACGTTCCATGCATGTGCTATGTTTTGGTTTAAACTGTTTCATGTTATGAAGTAGGATTCATGACCCTATTATTTTTTTTTCTGAATGTTCCATTTTATGAAGCATAGTCTACAGGTGAACTTAGTTTTGAATGTTTGTTTCATTGTAGGCAAGAAGAAGCGTGGAGCGGCAGAATAGAACCCCACAAAGACAACAAGGAGGAACACCAAGAAACAGAAGGTTGGAGATGCCGAAGAGTCCTCAAAAATCCAGTTAGTTTGTGTGTCGCGCCCTACCGCTCTTTGTCATCTGAGATTCCAACCTAGACAGATAGAGGCCATAAATTCCATTGGCTTTGGTGGACTCCTTCGTTTAGATATTGAAGAAATAAATGGTGGAATGTCAGAATGGCTACTGAGCACATTTAATCCTACATCACGGACGTTCGATATAGATGGGAGAGCCAAGTTTGCATTAACTTGGGCAGACGTCCATGATATCTTCATGCTTCCCCACAGCGATCATTCTGTTGAGGAGGATAGCAGGACCGACGCAGACAGTGATCTTAGGGCTATTAGGGAAAACTGGAAGACTCATCATGGCATACCGAACAATGCAAATTTTGAAGTGCCATTCTCAGTTTTGGAGTCAGCCATGATGAAGCTAACAGAGGGAGGTCCAGATTTCAAAAGAATGTTCGTCCTGTATGCCCTTTCAACATTTCTTGTACCAGTTGCCCGCCGCCAAGTGGACTTCCGTCCCTTGAAGTCATTAATTAGAGTCAACCAAATCGATAAGTTGGGCTGGTGTGAATTTGTACTACAGAAGACATGCGCTGCAGTTGAGAGGTTTCAGGTGGAGTCAAGAGCCACAGTCAGGCGATCCTTCTCGGGAAACCTATTACTTCTCATGATATCCTATCTCCAGCGGGTTAAGTGGCAAGGTATTGAAGCTCCAAGCTCGCGTCCTCTGTGTCAGTACTGGACAACGGAAGAAATCAATACACGTGTAAGGGCAGAACTTAAAGCTGGGGGTTTCGGAAGATGGCTGTTTGACACTGAATCATACCCCATCAGTAAAGCACATTATGCTGTTAGATCAACTTCCATGAGAACTGCACTCCCAGGAACAATCTCCTTTCATATTCCATCAGATGTCAGCAGTGATGCAAAACTCAAGAAACTTTTACCCAATGTGAGTCACTCATTATATATCTTTCTTTTATTTTCTATCTGATTTCTTTCATCAGTTGATGACATTGACTAATTTATTCATGTTTCTGTTTTTCCTAGGGATATCAAAGAAATTTAGCTTCACTAGCAAGAGATATGGAAATCATTCAAGATGGACTAGCTAAAAGAATTGAAGCTGTGCTGAACAAAGACGAGTACAATGACAATCTTGGTTACCGATATTACAACAAGGCCTCTGTTTCCTATCTCCACTCCCAGTTAGAAAAGGTGATTAATAACATGGCAAAGGCTAAAGATGAATTGTTCAAACAGCTGCCAGCAAGGACAGATGATGATGACAACAGCGTTGAGGTGGTCGGTGAAGATGCTGAGATACAAAATAGGGGTGTCAATATTTCAGAACCAGCTGCGACCCCTACAGAGGTTCAACATGCTTCTGAGGTCGAGGGGCAACCAATTGTTCGTCACAATACTGAAATTCATACAGAAGTGGCTGCCATCCAGAATCCTAACACCTCCGTCCCATCTCAGGATCAGGTAAATGTGTGTTAACGTTCCAAATTTAACTTTATATTTGCATTTTTAAGGGATTAAATTTCAAGTTTTCCAAACTTTGATTGTATTGTAGGATATTGCTGGTGAGCTTAATGACGTGGACCAGCAATGTACACATCTTCAGTATGTTCAAAGTGCCAACATATCATCTTCCCAGGACCAGGACCAATCCAAACTGCATGGCTATGATTTATGGAGCAGTATCCCAGAAAATACCGAAAAGATTTTCTGGTCTACCTTGGCTAGGTCTGTCTGGATCAATGGAGTCGACTTGCCCGGCTACGCACTTGAGATTGTTGACTTCTGCGTCTCGGATAAAGACGGCTATCCTCCACAGTAAGGCTAAATGTTTGAATTATTTTAATAGTTAATCCAAACTAGTCTCCAAGTTCATAATACCACCAATTTGTTTATTATTGCAGGGATTTTTCACCATTTAGCGATGGAGTTCTGTCTATGTGTAGGAGCGACTTCTTTCCATTTGCCCGGGGTATAAGACTGACAAACTTAATCATAAACTGCTGGGCAAGGGTGCTCAACTCTCAGAGCAACGACGGTCGCCTTTGTTTGGATATCATTCCTTCGGTATTTTTTCATCTCCTAATTTTTTTGTGTTTCAGTAATGCAAAACATCCTATAATTTAACAGTAACAATCGTTCTGCTTTTCTTTTTAGCCTCTTGCACTCGACAACCCAAGTGATGTATGTGACACATGGGAGACGTGGTTGGTCCAATGTCCTCGAGATGTATCTACTGCGGAGGAGGTGAGTTATTCCTGTACCTTTTATTTTAACCAAGTACTTGGCAACTATTTCACAATTTATTGTACTATATGTCTAATACATAACTAGTACTTTTGAATAGTATATATATCACTATTCAGCACTTCAATGTATATTTTGAATCAGTAATCATGAACATTTCATATCACCTATTAATTGGTTTATAACCTATCAGATCCTTGTCCCTGTCACTATGGATAAGCACATGTTCCTTGTGGTCCTCAATCTCAGACTGGGTGAGTGTCATTACCTTGACAGCCGAGTACATAGTAAGCTGGTGAAATGGGAGAATGTTGCACGGAATACGGTGCGTTATCCATACTAGTATAAACCATTTGTTCTTCTGCCTCATCATATTATGTATATTTTCTTAACAATTACGTTATATCGTGCAGCGAAAATGCCTTGCGAAGCTTCTTGGGAAAACAGGCCATAAAAAGGCAGCCTTGGTTGAAAAAATGCGGTTGAAGACTGTCATTCCAAAAGACGAGCTTTCAGATCGTGACTCTGGCGTTCATGTGGTGCATCTAATGCAGACATATTCAGGCAACCGCAATTTGGACAGTTCTGCTTTTCACTCTGAACAGGTAATTCATTCCGATAAACTATCTTCATGGTATTTACTTCCAACTATTAAAACCAATCAACATGAATATGGTGACTAAGGTTTGCTATGAATTTTCCAGATTGACAACCTACGGGCTACTATCTGCAGCAGCATTGTTCTTAGCAAATCAAATATCCAAAAAGATGCAGTTATTTCAGGACTAAAGACATTCTCGGCAACCAAGAAGAAGGGGAAGAAAAGGGCATGAGGATTCATAACATGTTACTCGCAAGAATCAGAACTTTGTAATCTTGCTACACGATTTTTACTTCTGCACTACTACATTATCCTTTTACAAATTCTTTTAAACTATTTTGTCTTGAATTCACTTGCAACGAATGTAATGAGACAAGTTGCCCATCTTTTGCGGGAAATAAATGTCGTTTTGCAAATTTCGTACCACCATAACTGATCACCTAAAATTTACATTTTTACATGTACATCATTAACATTGCCAAAACAAGATGTGATCAACAGTCTTCATTAATTGAGCCATGATAAGAGTTCCTAGCATACTACCACATGAGCAAATATCGGTTAACGAACAACCTTTCCACTAAACAAAGATCTACATGACTCAGATAACAATCAGTTGCTTTCATACTTCTACATCACAAGTTTCATGCAAACTATCTATGTTTACTACTGGAGTAGTAAACAACTTTCGAAACTAACTAACTGAAACATACTATAACTAACTAACTAAAACTAAAACTAAACTGAAACTGGAACTAAATGTAGCATCATCTTCAGCTACATATACAAAGATCAACCAACAAACGAGAACCACTATCCATAGTGAAAATAAGCAGGAAGCAAAGCGAGTAAGAAAATAGTCAAAACCATCACAAACTCCACAAAAGCTATACGAGTTGAATGCTGATAGTCACCAACCAACCTCAAGCGATCAACATGCAGAAGGAGATTCACAGTAAATACTGGAACTCTAATAAGAACATTCCTTATACTTAGTTCCTCCATACTCAAAGCATTCCTTGCACCTTCTGCATAAACACTTGAGATTTCGATTTAAGCCATGACACCCAGAACAGCAAGAATTGGGTGGAAGTAAAAGTGCTGATAAACAACATACCCTCATCAGTAAACTCCACAAAAGCAAAACGATGTACAGAATTAGGAGCACCACAGACTCGACAGTCAACAACCTTCATCATAGAAAACGATTGAGTGATAATTAAACAAGTTAAATGATTAGCTGTCCACATCCCTGAAAAAGATTTGCAATTTGCTCTTCTGTGACCTGAAGCCAACAGCAACACAGAGCATGTTTGAGAAATTGAAGTGTCAACCGTAAAACCGCAACAGTAGCAACTTGCTCGGTTTTGTGCTGAGTTGGAGTGTACAATGGAGAGACTTACAAGTACTGGTGAACGCCGTCGACGCCGCCTACTTATCCCGCCTGAAATTCAACCTAAAGCTTATGCCCGCCTGAAATTGAACAATCAAAGTGGTCGCGGTTGAACCCTAAATCCAAAATTGAAATCGACCTTATCATTTGGTGGATCAAATGGGGTTCTGAATTTAAAGAAACCCAACCCAATTGCTCCAACAGTTACCGAACAATGTCGCCGGAAACCTAAAAATTAGAGGTAGAGTGGAGGAGAAAGGAGGAGGAACGAGGCGGAGGGACAAAGAAAATATAGCTTCACCTTTATTGTCCCCTACCCCATGCGTGTGCTCCACTGTGGCCAGCTCCTCAGCTTCCGACGTGGCGCCGACGTGGAGGGTCAAGTAACATACATGAATTGTGAGTTTAACAGCCTCCGAGAATGAATGAATGAATGAATGGGATGGAAATAATTCATGATACCATTGGATGTCCCACCTTAAGTGAGTGATCCGGCGTCTTTAGCTTGAGAATGACACCTAAAAATAAAACCCCAAAAACACATATTATCCCCTAAAACGACACCATTCACATTATAAAACTTATTCCGAGCCACCTTAAAGTTGTTTCATGTCAAACAAAGAGCATTTGCGCCTGCATCAAGATGGTGACCGCTAATTACTAGTACTTTATCATACTTATCCTTATTATTTAGTGTCCTAATTACTGCTTGCTCTTAATGACACCTAATAATCCAAGATATAAAGGAAAAGATGATGTAATAGCTCAATATGTTGACATGTCATCATCAATTGATTTCCTTCAACCTCATTTCTCAACAAGAGCCCATGAATGGAAAATAATAAAAATGTTTTAGGATGGACACATGCATGATATTTAAAGATCTATATTGCTTTTCATATTTAAAAGATCTATATTGCTTAGAAAAAACTAATCTAAATAATATAAATATTTTAAATATCATGTATTTTAGAAGATATATATTGCTAATTCTGTATTGGTGTTTTTTTTATTAAGAACTTTCAGAACATGATTTGCTAGCCGTATAAGTTGAAGTTATTTTCGGAACATGATTTTCTATATTTTTTCACTTTAATTATTTTTTTAATAATTGGAAAATTCTACGGTCATGTGTACGTACTATTACATGATTTATTACTTAATAAATTGATAAAAGTTTAAAAAATGTCGACATTCAAATGAAATGTTAGTACAGTATTTTCCAGGTTTTCTCCTACTTTGGCATTTTGGAGTTGGGGCTTCAAGCCTCATCTCAAACAGACTGAATCAAAAATTTTGGCCATCAGCCCAATAAGCCAGAGCCCATAGTAATTAGTATGTAATATGTATATCATCAATGCATCTATTTAGTCCATTTCCACTGTACTAGTTCTGTACATGAATTCACAAAACCATTTGCTAGTATAGTAAAGCCAAAACTGACAAAGATAGCTGTACAAAAAGAGCGTCGTGTATAGCCGGTGTAAATAGAAAATGGTGGGTGTGAATTAGGGATGATCATGGGTAGGGTCTGGGTCGGGTCCAGTGATATTCGGACCCGACCCATTGAAAAATAGTAAGATCCGGACCCGAATTCGTTGGGTCTAAGGGTCCAAGGGTCTTAAACGGGTCCATAAATTATTTTATAAAAAAAATTAAACTTTGGTATTAGAAATTGTTAAATAAAAATAAAGCAATTCATAGGCCCTGTTTACCAGAGCTTATCTGTAGATCAGTTCAGTTCAGTTCAATTCAGTTCAGTTCAATTCAGTTCAGTTCAGTTCAATTCAGTTCAGTTCAGTGAAAATGCAATTTGATGAAATTCAGGTTAATTCAGTCATGCTGATTCCATTTTTCAATACATCAATTTTCACTTCAGTTCAGTTCAGTTCAGTTCAGTTCAATTCAGTTCAGTTCAGTACATCAAGAAATAAGCTCTAGTAAACAGGGCCATAATACACATTAGAATAAAGTGTTAATACAAATTCGACGCTTTTAGATGGTCTACTATATAACGTTGTTAAATTTCAATCAACAATATACAATAAAAACATCATTGATAGCCAAAAAGAGCATAATAAGTATAGCCAAAATGATATCTTATATTGTTAAAGAAGTCGAGAATTTGCTGCCAAGTACCAATGCCAGTCTTGAAGTGTTATAGTCTGTGATTGTGATCCAAGTAAAGAAGAAATAATGTTTTGTTAGAAAAATTAGAATGTAAAAGCACATGAACTACATAACACTAAGGCGCCGAACAATATTAGTGTTCTGCACATGCAATAAAACATTTTAATAACAATGAAAAATGCACTCATTTTTACTGAATGAATGGAAATATGGGTATTAACTTTTTCTAGCCTTACAATATTAGGCGCCGAACAATATTAGGGGTCTACACATGTAATAACAATTAAAAATGCACTCATTTTTACTGAATGAATGGAAATATGAGATTAACTTTTTCTAGTCTTATCTTGTTGGTTGTTACACGTGTGATGAGTAAAAATTAAGCATCATGCCTTATTTAGTCCATTCAACATGTTGTTTATTTAATATAAATATAGAATGACTTTATTAATTATCTATTTACAATATATAGTTTGACGGGTCTATGGGTCGGGTCTAGGTTGGGTCTGAGTCTTAGTATTAAGATTCGGACCCGATCCGTTCATTTAATCTTGGATCCAGACCCAACATAAATCCATCGAGTCTTAAAAAATTGGATCCGTACCCGACCCGATGGGTCTAAACTATCAAACAACAGTTTATAATGGTCAATGCCAAAACAGTATATAATGGTCACTGGTCCATATCGGAGAGAATATTGTCCACAAAGCTAATAGAAATGTAGTAAGCAATGAACATGATGTGAGATGTCGCGTTCTATTTCGTGATTTAAAAAATAAATAAAATTAATCTGATATTTGCTGATCGATTTTTACTGTATTTCAGTCTGCGTATCTTAAAACCAACTCGAAGAAATAACCAGCAGCATAAAAATGGATATGGACAGACCATTCAGCTTTAGATCCAACACTATTAATAATAGGAGTAACAGCCAAACTTGGGTGACCATAAATGATAACAACAATGATTTTTTACTTTTTAAATGGAAAAATTCCCAGAAAGGGCGTAATGAGAATTGAAATTTCTACTATGGACGTATAATTCCTATTTAGGCGTGAAATTAATTTAATGATTAAAATTATAATTAAATTACTATTCTACCTTGTAATAGAAAATTTTAGTAATAGGAACTAATTTGTCATAAAAAAATAATTTTTATTAAATTTATTTTAATTTAATTCGGTTTTAAAATAATTTTTGTTGATGATATTTAAATTTTAATTTAGTTTAGGACAATTCAATTCAGTTCAAGTTAGTCAAGAAAAAAAATTTACTCGTTGATATTTAAATTCAAGGAGTCTATTTTTTAAACTGAAATTCAACGAGTCAATTAATTTTTTTGTTGTGGACTGATTTGAACTGAAATTAACTGAACTAAACTAAATTAAATTTAAAAAATCTACAAAAATACGTATTGAAATATAGTCGAAGTAATTTTGATTTAAGAACTTATTTGAACTAAAGTGATCTGAATTCAATCGAATTCGAGTTAACTTCATGAAATTGTGCTAATTTTCTTTTAATGAAATAGATTTTTATTTTGTCGAACTGAATATTTTTAAATTTACTAAACTGAATTTATTTTTCACATGTATTTTTACTATAAAATAAGTAAGTTGAACATGTAGTGAAGTGTGATTTTTTATTTAAAAGGTAGAACTGTAACTTAGTTATAATTTTAAGCATTAAATTAAATTCACACCCTTAATCGGAATTATGAAAGTTTTACACCCTTAATAAAAATTTCAATTCTTTCTACGCCTTTTGTGGGAATTTTCCCTTTTTAAATCACCTTTGGTCAAGCAACAGCTATTTGTTTTCAAAAGTTTGCAGAGGTCAAGCATTCATGTTAAAACTTATCCATGATTACTCAAAATTAACAGATCCATTATTGTGAGTGCTGCAGAACATCTCATTTCCGATTGTGAAAGAAACTTTAAAAGTTCATTCCATGATACTATTTCAGCTACAACAATGATACTAAACCACAAATACAGATCTTAGGATCCTGCTCTACTTACCATCTGATTATGATATCAGAAAACTTTACACTTATTTTGCATTACACAGAAAAAGGGGTACAAATTCGGATCTTAGCATGCTGCTCTACTTACCATCTAATCATGATATCAGACAACTTTACACTGATTTTCCGAGAAAGAAATCTGATCAATATATACCTGGTATGTGGCAGTCACTGATTTCAATTCAGACAAGTGTCCTATGATAGAGCTTACATAAGTGCATCGATAGGATCATCCTCGGATCAGCAATAAACCAATAGCTGTGACGATAAGGGTGGAGGGGAAGCCAAACTTGAAGTGGCTCCAAAAGGAGAGATTATAGCCAAAATGTGGAACACGGCGAGCTTGCTCGCACACTATCAAATTGGCAGCTGATCCCAGCAAAGAAAGGTTTCCTGCAACCGTGCTGACCCAAGCCAAAAGGAGCCATGCTTTCTTCTCTTGAGAAGGCGATATTGCTGCTGCCGATGCTGCAACCCTGGCGCCTAACAGTAGGACTGAGGCCAAAACAAAACCATGAGAAATTAAGCTAAGAAATTACAGCATCAAACTGTGACATTTTCTCACCAGTTGGTACATTTGAAGCCACGTTTGAGAAGACGAGAATGACAAGAGCAAGCACAGTCATTCCACTTATGTGATCAATATGTGAATAAGGCTCCATTACATTCCACATCGCATTAGGGATTCCGGTCTTATTGAACCCGTCGACAGTAACAAACATCCCACAAAAGAATATCAAGAGCGAGTACGAAACCTGCATGCATAAAACGGTTAACAAAGAGTCAAAAATCCAATCTCCACTCATGTACCAGTACAACTAGGCAACAGTAGATTTCGAACCTTTTCCAAGCACGGCCGGGCGTCTTTGAAGTCGAGAACAATGAGAGCCAGGGCAGCAGTAACAGCAGTCCACGACATGTTGAGGCCTGCTAGCAACGCCATCAACATTCCAACCGTAACGAGATAAACACAAGACTTCCACACTATTTGCTTCCACCTCTCCTTGTGTTCGCAAGCTTTGGGAGCCACACACTCCTCTTTGCTTTCTGAGGCAGTGTCCTTTGCCACTTCTTTCCCTGCAGGCTCGGACGGGGCAGCCTGAGCCTCAGTCCCAGCCACATTCACCCTTATCCGAAGATTCTCAATACCACTCACATGCGGAGGGCTAGCAATGCTTAACCGTTCCATCGTAGCATCCCATTCCTGAGAATTATGAGACATGGTAGCTGGAGAAAAGCGGTGGGAATTCACATCCTCTTCAGCATACATTTCCACAGTAGGGGCCTCTTCATCCTTCTGAACCACCGACAAAAGCCTCCAATACATACACAAGAGGATAAGGATGTTGACACAAATTCCAACCAGCATTGCAGGGAGCACTCCCAAGAGAAAGTCTCCAAACGAAATCTGGCTCAGAACAGCAATGACCAAGTTCTGAGGATTCCCAATGGGAGTGGCTGCTGACCCGATATTCGCACTCGAGGCCAGGGCCAGCAGGAAAGGGTGGGGTGGGAGATTATGCTGCCTAGCAATCTTCAACACGAACTCGGTTAAAACAACACAGGATGTGTCATTAGTGAAGAGGGCGCTCGAGAGCGCGGAAATGACACAGATTCGACACAGCAAGTCCTTAGGCCCTAAGCTCTTCCAAGCAAGCATCTTTCCTAGGTACTTGAACATGTCTGCCCTTTCAAGATAGGTGCTAACCACCATTGTTCCGAATAAGAGGCCTAGGATTGGAAGGTCAATTGAGGCATAGGCCTGATCAGGAGTTATGACCCGGAAAACGACCATCAGGGTCGCCCCGAGAAGTGACCCGGCAGTCCTGCCGATTGGGAGGAACGGCACAGCTGGGAAAACCGCCATCACCCAGAATGTGGCAAAGGCGATTGAGCCGAGAACCAGCTTAACAGGGGTGTCCATAGCCATGTTCTTACAAGTTACAACAACCGCGCCGACCTTAAGAAATGACACAATCTGTGGTTATTGCATGATCAAAAGACCAATAAAGCTCTAAAGAAACAAGCAGAAACGCACAAAAAGAACGCACAAAATCAAGAAAGTGATCATCAAAAAGAAGCATTAAACAAAAGGAACTAACCTGGGATGGGGGGAAAAACACTCGATTACTTTAATTTGGATTGGAAAAGAATAACCTTTTAAAGCCTCTTTTCAACTATTAAACAATGGTGACAACCTTGTCTTTTTGTTTTCGTAGGTGGGTTTTCTGGGTGAATCCTGAGAGGGTTCTGAAGACACGTCACGTTCACATGATGAATCATGCTCGCTAGTCTTCACGTTCATGTGTTTTTAATTTATTTATTTCTGATATTTTCATCTGCCAGCCTGATAATATGCATAATTACCTTCCTTACCGAGTAAGTACAACGTTTTTGCTACAGAGCACAGAATGCGACCGCCTTACTATTTTTTATCTTGATCTAGTTTCTGTCGCGATAGGACCGTTGGGGACCTTTAGTTTCTACATTTGACTAATTAAGCAACCATTCATTTTCTCTTTTTCCTCTTTGAATGATTGACAGATACTCTCATCTACCTTCCTTTGAAAAATCAAAGGAAATGAGATGAATCTGAGACTACATTATCGTGACTGAATGTTTCAAATAATGTTTTATCGTGAATTCAAAAGAAAATTATATTATATGTGACGTAACATTCAATCAAAAATAAAGATTAAACTTTCAATCTGAATATTTCCTTTTATATCGTAAAATTTATTGAAATTGATTTAAAATAATGATAAACTGGAGGTTGAATTTGAAAAGATATGATATGTTAGTTTTATATATGATAGTGTTAGTAGTATTTAAGTTGAGAAAGTCTTGGGTAAAACCAGATCTTGTGGATACCGAAGGCTAAGGGAATGATCATTTACTGTTTTTGCTTAATTTTTTAGTCATTTTGATTGATATTTTATTCAGTTTTCTTGAACATTTCTTTTTTACCTTGATCTTTCATTTATTTTGCTTGATCTTTCGGTCAATTTCCTTGATCATTCCTATCATACAAATTTAATCGAGGCTGAATCTCGAGGCGGTCCATGTAAGACGGCTGAGGTCTGGCAACATTAACAACCTAATATCTAACGGCGGGGTTGAATCTCACCAACGACAACTTCAACAGGTAATGACCCCTTTGCGAATTTGTAATTTAAGTTTGTAAATAAATAATGATTCGCATGTACATATGTGTGCCAATACCAATAAGATGGAACATTATCAAATTTAGTGACACTATTTTGAGGGCATCGGTTTGATCCTTTCCAAAGTTCAAGTTAAAAGAGAAGCGGAATTTATTTTTATTTTTTATTAAAAGATAATTATTGAAGTTATCATTATCAACTTTAATACATAAACTTCCAAATAAAAATAATTTAAACATCGCCAAATCATGTAACATGACAATATAAATCCATTTTAATTAATTTTTAACATACTCAAAAACAAGAAGAACATCCCAGAATCAAGAAAGTAGGCAAAATCAACAGGCAACAAACAACCAAAATCAATTTGCCATCACATTAGACGTGCTTGACTTCCAAACTACAAACCAAAACATGTAATTATTGAAGCTTAGCTGTTAAGTATTACTCCTATCAGCCCTATGTACTTTAAAGGTTGTCGATCTGCTATTCAAGTAAATTTTATAAAATTATGCTTGGTCGATAAATTTCACATGTAATGTTAGTTACATAATGTACTTTAAAAAAAATAATTTTTTAATCTAATTATTAGTTATTAACGGTTAAATATATTATAAAAATATTAGAATGAATGATAGGACAATTTTAAGTATACCAGACTATGTTAAACTCAACTAAATATCATGCAATATTAGTATAAAATCATAAAATATATATCTATAGATATATAAGGGTTTATATTAAATAATTGTCTTATTTTTTTTGAATTTTTAAAAAGACAACAACATAGTAATTGAAGTTATCAACTTTTTAACACATAAGCTTCGAAACAAAAATCTTTAAATCAAACCATCATATCATGTCATATATATGGTCATGTAAATTAATTGTTTTCATTTTTAACACATCAAAACAAAAAGAACACCATAGAAAGTAGGCAAATAAATCAACAGCGCACCAAAAAAACAAAAACGAAATCTAACATTATTTATTCGATTAGACGGTGGTTCCTGACTTCCAAACTACAAACCAAACTAGAAAATTGTCACCTCAATCTTATATGAAAGTGAAATTATTAATTATCAATCCTAAGGGAAATTATTAGTAACTTTAATAATTCTTATATTGCCACGTCAGACTAACAATAATTATCAGTAATTTTTTAAACTTTATTAAAAATTAGGCACAACACCAATATCCAAAATCACACTCTATGAGCAGAACGGTCAAAAATTCCCGCGCAATAATTGCCTTAAACTATGGTGAAACGCCAAAAGTCCCGCCAAAACCCGATCAGAATACTGTAAAATTACATAGAAGTATAGAACCCAAACGAAAGGGAAATAAGGATTGGAAGTTAACGGATTCCGTACCTGAATGCGACGGAGATGAATGGTAATGCCAACTGGTTCTGCCTCCCGCCGTTATCTTTTCCGTTTAAAAGAATTTTCCGATGGACAAAGATGTCGGAGAAGATGAAGAGGCTTTGGGAATTTTTTGTTCTCCTTTCTGTCAATCGAATTGTGCATCTTATTTTCCACCTTTGTGTCTTGTTTTATACAGTGGCAATGCAGTGTTAGATTCGGATCTCATTCTTCCACTATCACACTAATACAAAATCACGTTTAGTTTAAAATCCGTTTAACTTTACTTTAACACTAAAAATCAGCTAATGGCGGTTTAGTGCATTTATCTCTTTGATTATTTAAACTAACACGATTACTGTAGTTGTTGCACTTGTCATATTGGTATTAGTTTGTGTTTTTTTTTTTTTTTTTGAAAGGAGGTATTAGTTTGTATTAAATATTAATCTTCTGTTAATGTATAACAGTATAATTTGAAAGGAACTTTGTAGTTTGAAGTGAGCCAAATGTGTATTAATTATGAGCATATGAAGCTAACAAAATTATGGACTACCTATTATACCAAAAATATTCTACTAATTTTACATTATTTAGCTAGATAAATGTTCTTGATACTACTCCCAAAAAGGTCCAATATTTTCTTAAAATATGTATTTTTAAATATTAATAATCATTTCATATTATTTAAAAAAGACTCTCAATTTTAATTAAAATATAAACAAATGACATCCCTTCTAACTAACATGTTATAAGGGTATAATTATTGAATAGAGACTAATTTTTTTTATCCAAATATAAATGACATTCCTTCTAACTAACATGCAAATTGCAAATAGACTTATCAAATAGGCACATGCTTTTATAACGTATTGATCTTAGAAAGATGTACACAAATGGTCTATATACCGATCTGATAGTCAAAATCCAACCATATGTAAGTCTATCTGAATATAGTCGCAGATTTATCTTTTTAGAAACCGTAAATTCAAAACTCAAACCCTAAAAAACATAGATCTCTACATTTTATGAGAAGGTCTTGGGTGAGACCGTCCTACCATAATCTTATAGTAGGACGAATGATAGTTCATGTGTTTAATGGATTTGTTCATGTGTTTCACAGCTTTGTTAATTCATTTACATATTGTTACAGATTATAACAAACAAAATTTTGAAACACAAGAACAAATCTGTCAAACACATGAACCAGCTTATAACAAACAAAACTGTGAAACACATGAACAAAACTGGAAACACATGAACAAATCTATTAAACACATGAACTATCATTCGTCCTACCATACGGTCTTACCCAAGAATTTGTAATACCTTTATTGTTCTCGGCCCGAAAACAAACTCTCCGATTATTGTTAATTAAACAAACTCTAGGGATTTCATCGAAGTATTACCGGTGTAAAGGTAGTGGATGCGTTTGAGTGAGATTCAACAAGCCCTCATGGATACTTTGTTGTAAACTGGGCCTGTGGCAAAGAAAAACTATCACATATATTTTTTTATATTTTTTTTAGCAAAATCCATTCATAATGTTGGGAAACGTCCAACCGCTTACAATAAGTGTAATCAAACATCTAGTTTAGGTATCCTATCAAGGATAATAAAACTAAATGCTAATCAGACTAATTGTCCTATTACAAAGATGAGATCCAATAAAAGAGTAATATCCCCTTATAAATATACTGCCACCTGCAAAAGCCATAATCTGCTTAACAAGTGATCCGCATCCGAGCATAATCAACCATGTTAATTAGGGATCTTCAACTTCTGCTACACCACGAACAAGTTGAGCTGTGTATTTCAAGCGTAAACACTTTGATTCAAACTGTAAACACCTTGATACAAACTACAGACGCATTGAAACCAAGCATCCAAATACGATCTATATTCTTCATGCGATATAAATCATGTAATGTAAAACTATTGTAAGATCTATTTTCAAAACAACAAAAGTTTATGTGATAGATCAAATATGTACCTAAAATAATTAGTTAACATACTTTAAAATTATAAAAAACGTGTGTAAAGAGAGTTGGTACGGAGGAGTATTAAGTTATATTGATCAACAAAATTGTGGGCTAAAAAAATATTAAGATCATATGTGCTTATACATTATTGTTTGCTCTCATGATTTCAAATGCTTTAACCTCTCCATTACAAATTAAAATTTATTAAGTAATTGCATTTTTAAAAAATGCATATCATTCTTGAACCCAAATTTTTTTATGTATCCCATTCCCATGACACTTTATTTCCTACCAATTCAAAGAAACATCCAAACTTTTTGTAAACTACGACCACTTGACCATCGCATAACAGAACAAATCTAAATTAACACGAACAGGGGGGGGAACATGGGCTAGGCCACCTGTTTTAAAATATAGTGATATAATTTTACTTTTATTCTATTATGACCCCTCAACTTTAATTTCTGGGTCCGCCCCTGAACACGAATGATTGCTTCAAAAGGATCCCAATAGTCGAGGATTAACGACCATTCTATCAAATAATTAATACTACTAATAGCAGCTTTAGTGACATCGATTCACACTGATAACACTACTTGCATCTCGCTCTTTTTAATGTTAAAAGAGATTTAGTTTTGATTTGGTTGGTTTGTGCTTATATATGTAACACGTGTTTTATTCATATGGAGCATCATATTTTGACATTTACCGAAAAAAATTATTTTTGACAAACATTTAACTGGCTAAGGTTTAAGTTCATAATCAGAGGATTTAGGACATGGTAGAAACAATTATATTGGACAATTAGTATAGCAAGGAGGACTAAAGTAAGCTAAATTTCTTCAAGTTAAAATTTCATTGACCAAGCAAAATTAGATAGTAAATAAATTTAGAAGTAAGTGACTTAAAACACTTTAACACTCATATAAGATAATGTTAATGAGGATATGATTTAGATAAGTAAGACATTGATGGTAGCACTTGATATGTCGGTGGAATTACCTTATGAATTCTTTAAATTGGAGCTTTACCTAAAATTTGATGGTGAATATAGTGATATCAAACATGTGTCATCGAATTTCAGAAATCTACCTTGCTTGACACTCCTTTATAACTTTGCACTTAGGTCATCGGAAATAGTATCATTCAAACTTTTCTAAAAATAAGTTCTGATTTTACCTCTAATTACAAAGGTTTCCAAATGATCTCAAAGTGTCAAGGATTAACCATTCTGTACCAAAAACTAGCAGCCCTTGAGTGACTTATCCACGATGATAGCACAACCTCATACTTGCATTTTACTATTTTTTTATGCTAAGTATTTTCAAAGTTATGATGATGATATGATTTATTTGTACTCACATGTGTACTTGTATGTTTATAATTGACGGACTGAATTTAACTGGCTGAAGTTTGCTAAAAGTCCGTAGTGCATAATCCCTCCATTTCACTATATTTGATCTTAAAAGTTAAAAGTCTTTGAAAATTAGTTCACCTAACTATTTCAATTACAAATTGTTATCCAGTGGATCATGAGTCATGACTTAGTAGAAACGAACTTTTACAATTAAACTAAGCTGAACTTTTACTACTAACCTTTTATAATAAAATTAAAATAAACCGAAAAAGCTAATCTCAAAAAGAACATCACTTCAAATATTTCAAATCTTGAATAAGATAATAAGAGGTTGGTTGGTTACATGTGTAAAATTAACCACCAAGAAAAATTGAATTCTTAGAGCATCCACAATGGTGATTCTTAGAACCACTTTTCTTAATAAGCAGCACTCCTTGTTGAGAAATGATCATTGTGGAGTTCTTAAAACCACTCTTTACTTAGGGAGTGGTTACTTATTTTTACGTGTTTGACTAGCCAATAAAAATATTGCTCTTGCCCCTTTTTATTTTCTAATTTTAAGTTTGAAAATAAAATTAAAGAGAAGAAGTGCTTCTCAAGTTTTGTTCCATTGTTGATGGTAGTTTCTTACTTAGTTTTTCTAAAAAAAGATTATGAGGCACTTAAGAATTGGTCCTTAAGTTGATACCATTGTGGATGCTCTTAGGTCATTTCAATTTCCTATGGTGATGAAAAAGTTATTCGGTTAGATGTGGGAAAGAGAAAATTCATGAGAAAATCAAACAATTTAGGAACACAAGATCTATTTCCACAACCCAATATCGTAAATCCACAACACATTTAGTGATAAATTTACTTAATCACCCCTCATTAAATTTAGGATTCAATTAACATTTATTATATCATTTAAATCCCTTAAGTTTTGAATAATAAATTTTGGATTCAAGTTTTGTTAAATTTAATTGTAGGCACAAGAAATTCTCAAATTTAGGCCCTATTTGCTATAACTTATTTCTTGGTGAATTGAACTGAACTGAACTGAACTGAACTGAACTGAAGTGTAAATTAATGTATTGAAAAATGGAATCAGCGTGACTGAATTAATGTGAATTTCATCAAATTACACTTTCACTGAACTGAACTGAATTAAACTAAACTGAACTGATCTACAGATAAGCTCTCGCAAACAGGATGTGAATTTATAGATTAATCTGAATAGCTACGTGAAATTTGTAGAGAAATTTGATAAGAATATTTTATACTTATATATAAAGAGTGGGGTACATTTCATGAATTAGAGTTTGATTATGACTAAGTTTCATAATAATAACTAACTAAAATTAAATTTTAATAAGGGATATTTTAGTAAAATTTACCCTAAATGGGTTGTGAATTTAGAATATTGGGTTGTGGAAATAGCATCCCCTTTTAGGAATAGTGATGACAGAAACAAAACTTATTTTTAGGTAGGGTTAAACATGATGGTTTTGTTTCGCACTACTTTTTATCTATAGTTTTTTATGTTTGGTAAGTTGTTAAAAACCATCTTTTTCTAGAAGTAGAAGCTATTTTTAGTACTAAAAAAAATACATTTCATCAAACTTTACTTATAAGTACAACTCCACCATGCAAACAAAATCATATATCTTGTGATGATCACCAGTGCCGGTCCTGACTTTTCGGGGGCCTGAAGCAACTGAAAAAAGAGGCCCCTAATCGCCGCACCGGAGGCTGAAATTTGGCCGGATTTTGAGAAATACAAAAACTCTGGTTAGAAAAATAATCTGAATTTTCAAAAAAAAAATATATATAAGGTAATAATTAGTACTAAATTTAGAAAAATGGGGGCCCCAAAAATGGTAATTATTTGGGGGCCTGAGGCAAGCACATCACTTGCCTCAAGGAAGGGCCGCCCCTGATGATCACCATGTGAAGTTATGGGAAGGATTCACCAAAGAGACAGGAGTCTAAAATTCGATGACGCTCCTTAATAATATTACCTCCAACTATTAATTTTGGGTAGTGTTGAAACATCAGTTGGCTCTGCTGAAGTTGAAGAAGTAACATCAATTGCTGCTGTTGAAATAAAGAAGCTAAGGTTGAGGTTTGGTAATTGGGCTTTCAGCCCATGTCAATCAGTCCATGTCAAATGGTTTACGTGGCAGTCAATGCTGTCGGTTTCATCATCTTATCTTAGCTCAAGCTGAGGTTGCAGTTGCTTTTCAGTTCTGATTTGTGATTTGTTACAACCGTGATTCGGTGAAGTAGTTAGCGGTTAGATCGGTAGCTTAACGATTACGTTTTGTAGGCTATAAGATCAAGATTGTACTGGTTTTACTCTAATGAGTTTTGAGCTTCTTTTGACTCTGATTAATAAAACCGTTTTTCTCCGCCTCGTTAATGGCGTTTTCCTTCTTGTTGTTTGCTTGATCTGCAAACTTTATATGGTATCAGAGCAGTGTTGTGCTGTTTTTTGATTGTTTTACGGCTTAGATCTTGTGGATCTATGAGCTCGCTTTGTTATTTTGCTTGTGAAGATGACGAATTCAGGCGGAGGTCAAGGTTCTGGTTCCGGTGGAAACTCCGGAGGTGGCAATGGAGCGTGGGGACGCGGAGGCGGTTCTCCATGGAACACTGGTGGATCAAATGCAGGCGGTGGCGCTGGAAATGGCGGCGGTGGCACTCGAAATGGCGGCGGTGGTGCAGTTGCTAACCGTCATGGAAATTTGGAGCTGCATCATTCAGAGTTTCCTGGAGTTGTTCTGGTCACGAAATTATTGACAGAACGCAACTATGCACAGTGGAGCAATGCGATGCGCATTGCGCTTGGCTCAAAGGAGAAGTTGGAGTTTATTGAAGGAAAAATCCCGAAACCTGCCGAGGGAGATGAGTTGTACGATAAGTGGAAGAGAGTTGACTTCATGGTTACATCGTGGTTGTTGAATTCAATTTCACCTGAAATTGCAGAAGGTTTCATGTATGCATCTGGAGGAGCAATTGCTATATGGAAAGAGCTTGAGGAACGTTTTGGCGTACCGAATGGTACACAGATTTATCAGCTTCATAGAGAAATCAATTCATTAAGGCAAGGTAACAGTTCACTTGCCATTTATTTTGGGAGAATGAAGAGCTATTGGGATAAGCTAGTTTCGGTTGATGCTATTCCATTTTGTGCCTGTGTTATTTGTACTTGTGGTGCTGCTAAGAAAATAGCTGAAAGAGAGAATCGAGTTAGGTTTATTCAATTTTTGATGGGATTGAATGAAGAGTATGATACTATGAGAGATTCTGTGCTAGTTATGGAACCTATGCCACTGGTCACTAAAGTGCTTAATATGATGATTCAAATTGAAAATAAGAGAAGTGTTCAAACTGTTTTTGCTGACAATGTTGAAGTGAATCAGACTGCTTTTCTTGTTAATTCTGATAAGAGTGGCTATAAGAAGAAAGAGTTTGAAGGTGGAAGAAGGTCTCTGAAGTGTGATTACTGTCAGAGGGATGGACACACAAGAGAGTACTGTTACAAGATCATAGGATATCCTGAGAAGTGGAAAGGGTCCAGGGATTCTAGAGGAAGGTCTTCTGGAAGAAATTTTGCTAATAATGTGGAAGCTGGTGAGGATGACAATGTGTCTTTGAATCAGTATGGTGGAAATGCTATGGTTCAGCATGGAGGGACCAGCCAGCATGGTGGAAATGCTATGGTTCAGCATGGAGCATCTAATCAACAGTTTGGAGGGACTACTCAGCAATCTTTTCCTTACAATCAATCACAGGTTGAGGGAGGCAGTTTAAGGTCCATGATCCAACAGGAGTTGAGACAGTTGTTAAAGGGGAAAGGAAAGATGGAAGATGATCAAGTCATGGTCAATTTTGCTCACTTTGAGGATTTTGCAGGTATGAGTACCTTCTATGCATTGAGTCTATTAGATTCAAGTTTTCATGACTCTTGGATTTTGGATTCTGGAGCATCTATGCATATGTGCTCAAGTACTGGTTTTCTTGAATCTTTTGAAAAACAACATGATTTTGTGCCTGTTTATCTACCTGATGGTACTATCAAGTCTATGGAACATATTGGAAAAGCTGTGTTAAGTCAGAATTTGCAATTAGCTGAGTGTCTTCATGTCCCTGGTTTTAAATACAATTTGGTGTCAATCAATAAACTGGCAGTTGACAGAAATCTGGCCTGTTTGTTCTATCCTACAATGTCCTGTGTTCAGGACCTCTTGACTAAGCAGATCATAGCCATAGGAAGGGTGGAAAAGAAGTTATATATACTAAACAAGGAGTCTTTTCAAAAAGGATACATACAAGGCAGGATTTTGGAGCTGAAGCAGAATCTGTCTGTTATGAGAAATAAGTCTTTGAAACTTCATAGATGTAATGGAGTGACTGAATTTCCTAGTTCTGTTTTGTGGCATCAGAGGATGGGACATCCATCTCTGAGTGCTCTTAGGAAATTACCAATAGATAAGGCAGATTTCTTTGAAGATTGTATATGTGATGTTTGTCATTTGGCAAAACAGAAAAGGTTGCCCTTTAATGAAAGAGATCATTGTGCAGAAAATTGTTTTGATTTGATTCATATGGATATTTGGGGTCCTTTTAGACAGAAATCCTTGTGTGGTGCCTCTTATTTCTTAACTATTATTGATGACCATTCAAGATGTACCTGGGTATTTTTAATGGCAGCAAAATCCCAGGCTTACTCAATTTTTCAGGCCTTTGTAAAAATTATACACACAAAATTTGCAGTACTCATTAAGACTGTAAGGACAGATAATGGGACTGAGTCTCTAAGTGGAAATTTTCAGCAGTTTTTGGTGCAGAATGGGGTTGTTGAAAGAAAGCAACAACATCTACTACAGTTAGCTAGGGCTTTGATGTTTCAATCTTCATTGCCTTTGAAGTTTTGGGGAGATGCAGTGCTCACTGCAGCTTATTTGGTGAATAGGCTTCCCACAAGTGTGTTACAGTGGAAAACTCCTTATGAAGTCTTAAACAGGAAAGCTCCTGATCTTCAGAATCTCAGGGTATTTGGCTGTATTTGTCATGCAGCTAACACTGACCCTTTCAAACACAAGTTTGACCCCAGGGCCAGAAAGGCCATATTTATTGGTTATTCACCAAACCAAAAGGCTTACAAATTGTTTGATATTTCTGAGCACAAGGTTTTTCACTCCAGGGATGTTGTGTTTCATGAGAACAGTTTCTATTCAAATCCTAAATCAAAGGATCATATTTCTTGCTTGCCTATATCTGCCAGGGATAGCACACAAGTTCCATCTCAGTCTTCTCCTGTTTCTGCACCTAATGTGGCTCATCAACCTTCTGATTCATCCATTTCTGATGAAGTTCCTGATGAGGATGAAGATCCTGATGATGTTATTCAAACCTTACCACTATCTCTTCCTACAAGAACTAGGAAAAAGCCAGCTTGGATGCAAGATTATATTGTGAATAATGCTTCCATGGATTCAACTGTCCTGGTGAAACCAGATTCTTATCAGCAGGCATGTACCAAAAGTGAGTGGATAGTGGCTATGCAAAAAGAACTCAGTGCTCTAGAACAAAACAACACTTGGGAGGTTGTGCCTTTACCCAAAGGCAAAAAGGCAGTAGGATGCAGATGGGTATACAAAGTCAAGAAGAATCCAGATGGAAGTGTTGAAAGGTGTAAAGCCAGGCTAGTTGCCAAGGGATATACTCAGAAGTTGGGTGAGGATTACAATGAGGTATTCTCTCCTGTGGCAAAGGTGGTTACTGTTAGGATTCTTTTTGCTTTGGCTGCATCTAAAGGCTGGCCATTACATCAGTTGGATGTAAATAATGCTTTCCTTCATGGAAATCTGGATGAAGAGGTCTATATGAATCCACCCCCTGGATACACTGTACCATCAGCACACCATAAGTGTCTACTCAAGAAGTCACTCTATGGTCTAAAGCAGGCTAGCAGACAATGGAATTATGCATTCTCTTCTGCTCTCTGTGGTTATGGTTTTACCCAGTCTTGTCATGATCCTTGTCTGTTCACCATGAAAAGAGGAAGTGATTTTCTGGCTCTACTAGTCTATGTGGATGATGTGTTGGTTACTGGGAGTTCAGAAGCAGATATCTCAGCTATCAAAGATTTTCTTCATGAGAAATTCTCTATTAAAAACCTTGGTGCTGCTCATTTCTTCCTGGGAATTGAAGTGTTCAGAACTGATGCGGGTATTTACTTACATCAACACAAGTATATCACTGATCTACTGACACAGGCCTCCTTAGCTAATACCAAGCCTCCATCTACTCCTCTTCCTCCTGGAACTCAGTTATCAGAGGATAAGTCACCTCTTCTCCCAGATCCTAGTCAATACAGAAGACTGATTGGAAAACTTCTGTATTTGAACTTCACAAGACCTGACATCAGCCATGCAGTCCAACATTTAAGTCAGTTTGTGCAGGCTCCCACTACTGCCCAATTCAAGGCTGCAATTCATGTTCTTAAATATCTTTCTGGATGCTCCACACTTGGCTTATTTTATCCAGCCAGTCCTTCATCTTCTTTGAGAGGTTTTGCAGACTCTAGCTTTGTGGATGCTTCATCAGCTGCATTACAGGGATTTTCTGATGCTGATTGGGCATCTTGCAAAACCACTAGAAAATCTCTATCAGGATATTGTGTCTTCCTTGGGAACTGTCTTGTTTCATGGAAGACTAAGAAACAGACTACTGTTTCTTGCAGTTCTGCTGAGGCTGAATATAGAAGTATGGCAGCTATCACAAGGGAACTTCAGTGGCTGGACTTTCTTCTGACTGACCTGGCTTTCAGCATTCCTAAACCCATTCCTCTTTACTGTGATAACCAGGCAGCCCTGCACATTACTTCAAATCCAGTTTTTCATGAACGAACGAAGCACATTGAAATAGATTGCCATATTGTTAGAAATCAGTTCCTGAAAGGGTTCCTTGCACCTCAGTTTTTGTCCACTAAACTCCAGCTGGCTGACTTCTTTACTAAGGCTCTGGCTCCCCCTCAATTCCATGGTTTCCTTGTCAAGTTGGGATTGTCCTTCTGTCCATCTCCCACTTGAGGGGGGCATGTTGAAACATCAGTTGGCTCTGCTGAAGTTGAAGAAGCAACATCAATTGCTGCTGTTGAAATAAAGAAGCTAAGGTTGAGGTTTGGTAATTGGGCTTTCAGCCCATGTCAATCAGTCCATGTCAAACGGTTTACGTGGCAGTCAACGCTGTCGGTTTCATCATCTTATCTTAGCTCAAGCTGAGGTTGCAGTTGCTTTTCAGTTCTGATTTGTGATTTGTTACAACCGTGATTCGGTGAAGTAGTTAGCGGTTAGATCGGTAGCTTAACGATTACGTTTTGTAGGCTATAAGATCAAGATTGTACTGGTTTTACTCTAATGAGTTTTGAGCTTCTTTTGACTCTGATTAATAAAACCGTTTTTCTCCGCCTCGTTAATGGCGTTTTCCTTCTTATTGTTTGCTTGATCTGCAAACTTTATAGGTAGGGCTGATAATTCTGCCCTGCCAAACAAATCTATTAAGCAAAAAGCAATCATATAAATTTTTACAAAATAACCATACTGCAATCTAATTCCCAAGGATTTTCAATTTTCATGCTTCTATGCCTTAGCCAAACAATCTCAATAATAACGAAATCAACAGGATAATGTTCGTGAGACAAGAGGACGCGATGCACAATTTGGTTTTCATCTCGATCGGCTTGATTGGTGATTCATTGAAAATTAGAACAAGTTAATTAATTTCTAGCACATTTGAAATTTTGAAAATCTTCTCACGTCATTCACTGGCTTTGTTGCTCCATGTTGTTGATGATTTTCCGAAGATTAAGAAAAGAAAATCTCAAGTACTTGATAAACAGTGTCTGATTTTTGTTAATAGATATTATAGCATTATCCAATAAAATATGGCTTGATCGGGAAAACTATATATACGACAATTTTCAAAATTTTAGCAGATTGAAGAATTAGCCGGCCGACATTGAGCGACCTAATCAGAGATCCAAATGGAAACACCACTTCCAAACATAGATGTCCCAGAGGGGGCGGAGGGCAGCGGCAGTGCGGTGGCGCCGTCAGAGTACAACAGCAACGTGAGGAAGGCAAGGTTCCGGTCGATACTGGCCGCTCTCCTCGACGATCCCATTCTGACGGATGTCCCCAAGAAGCCGACACTTTCCGACGTGGACACTCTGATCAGCTTGGAGCTCGGCAGCGCCATGCGCATCTCCGTCCTCAAAATGGACGGAACCAGTTTCGGTATGGTTCAGACATTTCGTCGAACACCTTATGTGCAAGTATAATTACCTTCTCTAAAGCCTTACTATTTGGGATTTATTTGTTCTGCAGAGGTGGCCCTGATGAACTCTGCAACTGTGAAGAACTTGAAATTGGCTATTCACAACAAAGTGAATGAGATTGAGCAGTCCCAAATGGGCCACAGACAAATTTCATGGTATGCATTTTCTTAACTTTGATTTAGCAACAGCCAACAATGTATGCCAAATGTCATATATTTTTATCAGGATATGTTTGAATCCATATGTTTTCTGTTGATCCCTAAAGTTTTGTGGGTCTGAACATTTTGCAGGAAGCATGTCTGGGAAAACTTCTGCCTTTCATTTCAGAATGAGAAGTTGCTGGATGATGATGCTACTCTTGAAAGCTATGGAATCAAGAACAACTCCCAGGTATTTCACATGAATGAAAATGATCTGAAATTGATGAAAAGTAATGCTAAATTCTTGATTCTTGGTTTAATGAAGTAATATCGATTTCCTGGTATTTCATCATCTTGCTTACAGGTGCACTTCATTTCGTGCGTAAGATCGAGAGCTGTCAGCAAGCATTCAAAGAGGAGAAAGCATCGTTTCCTTCACAGTCTCAAGGGCTGCAAATAACTCACGAGTTGCAGTCTTACAGATCAAGAGCTATACTGATCAATAATTCGAAGAGGAGGAAACATCACAGGGAAGCCCTCTACACTAGCTAGCAGTTTCTTGTTACTTATGTTTGAAATCTTTAACTTTTGCTGCATTTTCAGCTGATAATGAAATACTAGAAAACAGTGACTTTCAACCGAGATTACAGAAATTTCATTCTTACTTCAAACCTAATAAGACATTAACCAATTTCGCTACTAAACTATTGCATAATCAGATAAACTAAATCTTGTTATTGAATTAGGAATTTAGCTTGGGTTTGCGAGGTTCATCTTTGCCTTGTACTCCTTAAGCTCCCTCTGATACCGTTCCTTATCCTGCATTCCATAGGTCTGGTAAATCTGTGTCCAAAAAATAACAGAATCCCACCATAAGATTCATGAAAACAAGATAAAATCCTATGAACTCATTAACCTAGCTATGAAGCTTACAGTTCTCTCTTCTGGGCCGAGCTTGTTCCAGGCATCACCAATCATCTTTGTAAACTCCCTCTCTCTGTTAGGAAAGCTGATTTTCAAGGCAGCATGTTTCTCCGCGAAGAAGAAGTTGTAGGCGCTCCTATTAGTCTTTGGACGTCCTGGATCACCGCCTCTCTTCTTCCTCTTCCTCCGGCCATGCTGCTCCACCGGAGCTGCCTGGACCTTCACCGGAGCATGGACCGTGGGCCCCGGGTGGTAGAGTACGCCGCTGAGGACCTCTGAGCCAACTTTTAGTGACACCAGATAGCCACAGTCGAACTTCCCTTCGATTGTTCCCTTAGCATCAAAGCACAAAGTACCTAAGGAATCCAAAAAAATGAAGAAAAGAGGTTAAAACACAAATGTTAAAACTCTGAAGTTTTGTAAGGGTACATAAAAGAGAAGACCAATTACTTGAAGAAGCTAAATTGGAGACCATTATAGATCAGGAAATTCCCCTTTCTGTGTTTTTTTGATTAAATTTTTGGATGGTCATTCATAACCAAATTTTGTTTAATATGCGCACCCTTATGTAGGATATTGAAGGTGACCCCTATGTTTCGTGAAAAATATGCAATGACTATGACTGAAAACTCATGGGTTGGATCTTAGACGAAACAAAGTCTACATGCATATCGTACAAATAAAAAATCAAACTTTTTTTTTTTTAATCAGAACCTTATATTGAGGGAAAAAAATAAACACCACAATTTTTTTGTATAAATTATCACATAAACTTGTGGCAGAGGATCAGTGTGACCAATATGTGGCTTCATATTAATTCAACTAATATGTGGTAAAATTTAGAAAACATGGGCAGTTTAGTAAATTATTCTTCTAAACCATACATTCATTATCCCGATAAAGCAGTATTCGTTTGTTGTATAGAATACTGATATAGAGTCATACAGTCGCAGTGTTGCAACATGCAACAAATTTTTGTATAGATGAGAATACTGTTCAATATCTATGAGTATATGAAGGTTCAGATTGAGAGTGTACATTTGAGGTAACAAAAACAATAGCAATTCAAAAATATAACATGAAACTACTACAAACCACTTTGGGATTCGATGGATTGCCACTTCTGAGGAGTAAGCTGTGCAGTTTTTCTGCTTTATACCAAACACAAGCATAATGGTAAGTAAATGTAGCCTCCAATCTGCACTCTGAGCTTATTTTTGTGCAGATTCTGTCGATAAAAAGAGGGGGGCGGTTTCTTTACCGTCAGCTGACTCCTGGCTGCTGGATCATCGGGAAGAAGTTCCATTTGTTCTGAGAACCTGTTTCTTTTGTAGCCACCTTATCATTGGTCCACCAATCAGGCTTCTCAGGGATTTCCTGATTCATGCTCTCAAAATTGAAGTCTTTGCTCGAACCAACTGAGATGTCACGGTCCAGTTTAACGCACTGGTTCTCTTCTCCTTCGGAGTTTACCTCAGAAGTTTTGTCGATCTTCTCCTTCTCGATTTTACCAGCCATTGCATCATCTGAACCATGTTCTACTTCCTTCACAAAGTGTGGGATAACTTCGAATGAAACCCTGTGATCCACAAGCTGTGGCTCTTCATTGTCGGAACCATTTTCCGAGTTGGCAAGTGATGCAACCTCGGAAATTTGTGATTCAAGAAGATAAGCTTCTCCGCCATTCGGGGTCATAGCTCCAGAACCGAGCCTGGAGAGCCCGCCGTTTGGTGTCACGCTACCTGACCCGAGCCTCGACCCGCCCAACCCATTCGGTGTCATACTTCCTGAACTGACTATAGAACCTCTCTTCCTCGTGAAATACTCATATCCTAGAAACTTAGGAGCCTCCCCAGCTCGAATCTCTATGATGGGACGCTTTTCTGGAAAGGGTGAGGATGTTCCGGAATTGGACACCACAGATCCAGGAGATATGAGCTGACTGCCTGGGCTTCCAGGATACTGGTAAGGCTGATAATCATACTGTGACAAAGGGAACTTAATGTTCGCTCCAGCTCCACTGCTCTGTCTTCGGTTACTCCCTCTCTCCCTGTCTAAATTGCATAGAATATTTTTTCAGTCAAAAATGCTAGAAGTAAATGAAGATATTAACAGTGTTTTGGAGACATGGAAAAGACTTTGTACCTGCTAAAGACGATGCCAACAGCTGAGCGAACGGAACTTCTGGAGATGAGGGCGTTGTGAACTGCATAGGCTCAGGAGGAGGAGTGAAATTGGCAGTGGATGGCTCGGTTGTAAATGCAGAAAACACTGGAGGTGACACGAGCTGAGTCTCGTGAGCATATGGACCGATGGTGAACATGGTTGAGGCCGCACTTGATGCGTTGAAAGAGAGTGATGCAAGGGAGATGAACTCAGCTGGCGTCTGAGTCTCTGAAGAAGGCTCAGACTGGAGGAATTCTGCAGGAGACGATGGAGGAGCAATGAATGGCATTACTACAGCGGTTGAAGACGAGTTGGGATTGGCTGAAGCAGGAATGGCTGATCCTGAAGCCGGCGGTTCTGGTACGAGGACACCATGTCCAATTCGTTTGTTGTTTCTGGTGGATCCGAAGCACCGAAGAGTCCAGCAGCTCCCCCATCTTTTTTTCTGATCATAAAAAGGATAGCCATGTAAAGTTATTAACTCTAGCAAAAACTCTCAATCAATTCTGACCTATAAAACACTTGAGATTTAGACAAACTGAACTAGCCTGAATTAATCCAAACTGAATGAATTCAATGCCTTTTCACAAGGCTATCAGATTTCATGCTTTTTGGACCATTCTAATTTCTATGCCTACTCATATTTGCTGGCGGGAATTGAAAGCAAGCGCACACACAGTCACACAGTATAGACTACAGATAAAGCTTTAAAGTCAACTAGTTCCAGAAACCTCAAATAAACAAATGAGTGAAAACAACAAAAATAAGACACGAATATTCTGAATCTCAAGTTCCAGAGCTCTGCTCCTTCTCAAATTGCGTGCACGGGAATCATCTCAAACATCGAGGAAAACTATACTTATTTGATTTCCCTCGTTAAAGTAAAAATTGCAAATTCAGGATCATACAATACAATTACAATTTCTACAACCGATCCAAATAGAATTCCCAAATTCATTCCTGTACATGGTAATCGTATTTACGACGGAAGGAGGGTGGAGAATGGACTTACCGGCGCAGATGACGGCTGTACTCTCGACTCCGCCGTGACTATGGCGGTGGCGGCGGCATTCACAGTATCGACGGTGTTATCCCTCAGGCTGGTCATGGCGGTGGATTACTCCGGCGGCGAGTTATGCTGCGGCGGCGAAAGGCATCGGGAGGATCAGGCAGTGATTGGAGGGGAAGAGGACAGAGATGCAACAATAAACGCAAGAGAACAAACGCAGAAACGGTGGCTTTATAAACGGAGCCATTTAAAAATGGAAAAAATCGGCCATTGCTTTAATCATTTTGGGTGGGTGGGGCCGTGTTAATAATTAAGCTGCGATTTGGGGAAATAATTGGGGAGGAAAAGGTGAGCTTTCTGGTAATCTCTCATCGGATTTGGGTTAATTGCGGCGGCGGCAGGTGGCGGCGAAGGAGTGGAATATGGCGCTGGTTTTGTGTACAGAGTTTGCAGAAGTTCTGCTAACGGTCGGAGGAAGTTGAGAGAGAATTTACTCGGGTCACGTGACTGTCGTGACCCTGGTTCGGTTGTCTTCCGCAAATTTATGCTTCTTTCGTCTAACATTATTAATTTCTTCATCTACAGTTCTACACTTTTAATTATCGAAACTACTAGTAGTAAATTTTAATAGTCAATAATTTTACACGGAAAATCTTTCGTATTAATTATTCTTTCTCATTATCATTAAATGTTTATGATCTTGCATAAAAGGGTAAATATTACATGAAATGATATAAATATTGGCAAAATCTTTTTTTATACAAAACGAAACTAGAAATGGTACATGGGATGTATTTAATTTCCAAAGCATTCTAAATTATTTTCCTAACAATTCCTTTTATAAGAAATATTAAAGGAAACTATATAAGGGACTTATTTTTTTCCCTTTTCATTCTTAGCTTGTAACGCGTGCGCATGAGATGTTAAATGTATTTTACACACTTCACGTACAACATGATATCAGCAATTCAAATATTTTCTATATAAAAATAAGGGATGTATTTGACAGAAAAGGAGCATTACAAGGATGTGAAATAATGAATAATTCCTTAGGAACCGTTTGCTAAAGTTTTTCTTCAAATCAGTTATTCAAATTTAAAGTTAAATGAATTTTAAGGTTATTCAAATTTAGGCCTTGTTTGCTAAATCTTATTTCTTGTTATATTGAACTTAACTGAATTAAATTGAACTGGACTTAAGTGAAAATTAATGTATTGAAAAATGGAATCAGCATAACTGAATTAACCTGAATTTCATCAAATTGCATTTTCACTTAACTGAATTATCTACAGATAAGCTCTGGCAAACAGGGCATTAGTTCAGTATATTTAAATTTATTTTAGTTTGTATAAAATATTTATAACACAATAAACAGCTATTGATGTACATTAGGCTACAGAATGCCACATTATCTGTCTCCCATAGTTAGGTTACATGAACCTTAGATTAGTGCATGGTATGGTAGTGTGTCTTGTTAGAACAGTTAACTACTGTCATTTAGTTGACCTTAACCCATGGGATTAGTATAATGTCCCACTAGTCACATTATTGCCTTAATGCTTTCCTGTCCAATTTGAGGTCAATGACTTGAGGGCCTTTTTAAACCACAAATTAGTAAATTAGAGTTTTAAAACAGGAGTAATTTCCATTTCTTGTTGACATTGATTAATTATTTGCTAGTAATGAGGAAGAATGAAATTTTATATTATTAGTGAAATATATGCTTTATCAAATTTATAAATGATTTCTTACATTTATATTTTGAAATGAACTGAACTGAATAAATAATACTTAATAAACCGATATGAATTGAAATGAAATAAAATTCATAAATAATATGACCAAGTTGTATATTATCAAATTAATATAAACGCTTATATGATCTAATCAAACTAAATTGAACTGATTTTAATTGATTTTTTAAAATATATTGGGTCCTAATTATAACAATGAAACGCTACTTTCTTCCACCCAAATATAAAATGTTAATCTTTTAAAGTTTATAAATATAAAAATTTATGTAAAAAATACATTTGGGTAGGAAAATGAAATGAAAGTAATTTATTTATTTTTAAGAAAAATGAAATGAAACTAGTTAGTTAGTGGTAATTGGAGTAGGGAAGCGTTTATGCGCAAAAATGCACGTGTGCACGACCACCACTTGAGCTGTAGCCGTCTCGTCTAGTGTGGAGAGGACAACGACTCGTCTCGTCAGCGTTCCATCTTTGCCTTTCCCATTCTCATCCTTCCTAATTTTGACCTTTGATAATTTACATGCACATGTATAAGTAATATAACGATATCAAATATCACTCATCACCTTACAATAATCATAAATTATGATGAATCAATATCATTCACAGGAGATACTAATCTTTAAAGTACCACATTATGTAATTTGAGTGTTGTAAAATGGAAGTAGAACGAGAAGAATGTAGTAGAAGTGTGTTCTTTTATCACATCAGTTGCTAACACATAACTAATGATATACTATATGGTCCAATTTCTTGCTGGTAAATCTATTACTGCATTGGGGAAATGCATAAGTGATTGTAAAATTAGAGATATTTTCCATATTGTAACAAGTTAGAACGACTCAATCTAGTTATTATTACCTTTAGTTTTACGCTCTATTTACTATAATCACATTATTTAGTTTATGCTGGAACGCTCTGCTTGTACTGTGGATACATGGAATATTATTTTTTAAATTTTAAACCAGCAATGCTGGAGGGATTTATATTAGGCTCTCTGAACCATAAAAAACTCCAAAGATCTTACATTTTGTCCAAGAAAAACCCCAGCACAAAATAATGTGGGATGAAAAAACTTGGGAAAGATGCTACATCTATTCCAGTTAGCAGATTTCATAGCTATCAACTCAAACTCATCCAAGTTAGTAGATCAGAGCCCAAAAGTTGAACCACAAGTTTGCCAAGGTGAAAATATTCATTTAAGTTACTGCTCGGTGATTTATATTGGAATATATTGTAAAGTTATAGCTATAATTTGTTTATAGATACATGGGAGCATAACTAATTTGTTTGAGATCTTGAGTTCGCACTAGCGTAGTTGAGTGATGAAAATAATGTATACTAGAGATAGTGATCATTTCTTTTTGGTTGGTCCCAAAACTATTACTACCATTTTCCAATTTAACAGCTATTATAATATAAAATATTAAAATTCTTTCACATCCTTCATGCTATTTATATCAGCATCATATCAACTTTCTTCAAAAAAAAGATTATGGCAAGATCAATTGGAGACATTTTTATAGCGTGGATAGAGTATCAAAAGTAACATGAGACCCTATAACCGCTCGATAAAGTAATACTCATGTTCCATAGAACATTGGTGCATTCGTGTTCATGGTAAAGTTGCATAATTGCAATGAGTTGTAATCCCAAAAGCCAATAATGTTGAAGTGAAAGTGAAAGCTAAAAAGCTCACACATTTTTCAAATATTTTCCATCATATCGCGCCCGGAGTTGGAATCTCCCACAACTTTTCGGAAAAACTTTCTCCATGGCCTTCATGATCAGATGACCATTTTCTTCCCTACCTTAGTACCTTACTTTCTAATAAGCCCATGCAACTTTTTTCTCTTAATCATTGTTTTCTGCTCTCTTTAACCAGGCACGCAACCTCTCCAGGCTTATATCATGACCGAACTATTTTAAACTACTAATAAAGAATGGATAATTGAAGCTTTAAGTACGTGTTTTTTTGTGGTTTAATTGATTTCCGTCGGCCGTGGTGGGTCACAATTAGGGGAGAAAGGTACGTGAAGGAGTCCCGATTGTGTCAAATTCCCAAATCGCGCGTGAATGATAATGGGATTATAAAAATTGAAGTGCATTATCATTATGTAATAATAGCTTTATAAACAGATTAACTTCATATCATTTGCCATTTGCAATGCTAGTATTTGTGATATTGGCGGAATAATAAAGAAAATTGAAGAAGCAAGTAATGGATAAATATAAAGATTCAGCCTAACTTTTAGTACAAGAGTTTGGTGTTATAATCGCATGACTATGCCAGTTGTGAAAATCGCTTTGATAAGAAAAACATTTGTCACTGTCGTACCCGTACACATGGACGTATATAGTGGGATGCAACCTATGACTGGCTGACTGCAGCCACACTAAAATTTAAGCCAATAGACTTATGATCAGTGATATTTAGAGTTCCGTCGAGCACCATCACATTTGTCAGGGTTGCGCTTGGAGAAGAAAGCAATGCAGTACTATTCAAACTGCCACAAAAATGAGTTATAACTCCACCACAGGCTGTACTAATTGTACATGATGTTTTTTTTTTTACCATTTAAAATCGTTTAGGTTTCAAAATGACATTTAAAAACTTTTATATATATTTTCTTATATAATTATTTTATTATGTGAATCTAGATAGACATTTATTTTCTGATAGACTCTAGAACTAAAACTCCAAAATTCGTGTGAAATGAAATGAACGTATGTGATTTTATGGTGTATTTAGGGCGTGGGCGCATGGGTTATGTTTTGGTTAAGTAAGGTAGTGTGGCCCACCATGACGTGGTGGTATTTGGATAATAGTGATGAACGGACCACCGTGGACTGGGGTGGCTAAGTATGGCTCTGGGCCTACCAGCCCAAACTCTGTCCAGCTCCAGCATACCACATGCCCTAGTTGTTGGTGGTTGCTCTTTTAATTAAAATCACACATATTCCCCCTTCAAATTAAGTGCAAAATGCAAATGCATCTTCTTTCTTCTTTTCTCCCCAAAACCTAAATCACAACTAGAAACATCGAATTTCCTTTGGTTATTAGGTCTATTTATTTTACAAATTCTCGTTTTACACCTGTCTCTACAAAAATCAAGCACTATAAAAGACCGTTATCAATTGAAGTTGTCGTTGATGAGATTCAACTTCGCCACTGCGGTTAGGTTTTAGATTGTTGGTGTCGCTAGAGTTCAGCCAGCTCACATGGATCAACTCGAGACTGAGTTTCAGTGTGAATTTATACATAATAACAATAATATACCAATGACTATGAATTATCAAGGAAATTGCCTGAAAAATCAAGCAAATTAAATGAAAGATCAAATTTATTGATAGATCAAGGCAAAACATAAATACTCAAAGGAACTAACTAAAACATCAAACAAAAACAATAAATGTTCAATCCCTTGTCCCTTGGTCTCCACAAGCACAAGTCTCACCCAAGAGTTTATATTTTGAAAAAAGTTCCATTGTACCCATGACTTCTTGTGTATGTATTAATATACCCATGAGTTCTTGAAAAGTACCGATATACCCCTGATTTGTAATTTTGATCAATCAAACATGTTGATTCGTAAAGAACAAAGCTTACAACTGCAACATTGAAGCGGCGACAAAATAATTGAAAATGGAAAACCCAAAATTTTGAAATTTAAACCACATTTAACACAGTCGACACAAGTCAACGGAGACAGAAATGACTACCAAATTCGCCATTAGATGATTTTGTCTTTTCAAATCAATTTTGGTCGGCAAGAAAACACTCTAGGATTACGGTAAAAAAAAAACTTCGTCGGTCCAGGAGTATATCAGCACTTTACAAGAACTTAGGGCATATTAATACATACCCCAAGAACTCAGGGGTACATGAAGGTTTTGCTCTTCTATTTTTCTTTTTATAGATTAGCATTTTTAAAAGTTTATTTCATCATCAGATTCTAAAAATGTTATCGCAATTAATATAAGAACAATAAAATTGAACTGATTGCAGTCGAGGTGCCAGATTGAGTCCCTATTAAGATGACTCAGTTTGAATTATGAGCTTGTCATTTTCTCATTGGACTTAGTGATGATAAATTTTGACATTACAACTTTAACATAGAGATATGAATCCGTAAAATTAAAAATAGGATGCAATATTAATTTTATCACATTATTTTTGGTACTCAGAGTCCAAAAACCACTTGTATATTGTTGGATCAGAAATGGAGTTTAACTTGACTTTTTTGTTTTTGAAATTAGATAGCTTATCTAGGACAAGATTCACAAGAATCATGAGGTATTATTCTACTCCCTCTCTAGGACAAGTTGTCTTTCAAATTTTGTTTGAATGAAGTGTAATTTAGCTAGCTTTGGGTTGATTTAATTGTTTGGGCTTCATCTATAAATTGGGCTGAAGAAACAGACTTTTTCAACTGAACTGAATGCAATAGACTCATTAACACTGATCTGCAAATTACTGAAGTCACAGCAAAGCAAAAAAGACGAGAAAAAATTAACAAAAATGCAGAGATAATGTAAAGGGAAAAAAAAAAACTTTGATACTGCATTTGAATTAGCAAGCTGATGAACATCAGTATGAATCTGTCTTGATTGAGCAATCTGAATTCCAACCACACGCCTGCCCAATGGCTTCTGCTGTATCAACTCCCACTTTATGTTCATCCTTATCCTCCACAAATAAGCTTCGAACAGTACGAGGATTGTCCAGTTATGTTGTTTATGCACCATCCCACAACTCAGACCTTAAATTCCTGGGTCTCTGCAAATTCACCCAGTGGAGCGGTCTCAAAAATCTGGGCATCTCACTGTTACCAATAAAATCAGGTACTTTTTTCTTATCTTGTGGGATTTTTAAGGGATATTGCTGTTATTGTGGTTTTAATTTTAGTTACTGTGTGACTGTGTGTTTTCCAGAAAGAAAGGGTGGATGTAGAGGTAAAGGTGCGTATGCTTCTCTGTTTGGAGTTGGTGCTCCAGAAGCTTTGGTGATTGGAGTTGTGGCTTTATTGGTCTTTGGCCCCAAGGGTCTTGCTGAGGTTAGTTTTGCTGAATTGCTTTCAATAACACTGAAAATTGGTTCAAATTCATGCTCTTGAATCTCTATCTAATTAACTTATGGACAGTTTAATATGAGTTTTTGTTTGCTGCAATACTTGATGATTGCTTCAATGATGGAGTGTAGTTCACTTGATGAATAAACAGCATTATAGCACACCCCTTTTGAACAAATGGAAAAATAAATTAGGCCTTTTTCTCATTCTCGTATCTCATTAGACTGTTTGAAGCAGGTTGCCCGTAATCTGGGGAAAACTCTGCGCGCATTCCAGCCAACAATCAAGGAGCTTCAGGTAATCAAGCTTGCCTTTATTGGTTTGTTATGGCATGGTTCAGATGTGTCCTTTAGAATGAAGTCCTTGCTTTTGTTTTTGCATGTAGGAAGTTTCGAGGGAATTCAAGAGTACACTTGAGCGAGAAATTGGCATCGATGACATTCAGAATCCTAACTTGAACTCTACCACTACAAACAAGACTCCCTCTAGCCCTCCATTAGATGCAGTTGCCAAGCCCTCTCCGCTAGAGACTGAGCCTAGTGAGTCAATAGCTTCCAAAAATTGAGAAATTGCTTTATTGTTGCATGATTATTGATTAGGATCCTGTTGAGTTCATTTCTATCCATGTAGAAAGCATTGAAAGGTGAAACCATGTCTGTCATTTTGAAACTTGGTAGGCAACTATTTCTGCAAAAAACATCTCGATAGAAATTGTTCCAAATTTGATTTGTCCTCCACCAAAAATGTAGAAGGGCCTGATTAATTTTAATACAATCAAGAGATACATTTTCAGTTTAGTTTCTAATAATAATTACTGCTAAAATAAAAGTCTCTCTCTCTCTCTTTGTGAAACTAAGGCTACATGATAAGGTTGTGATAGTGCTGTGCTAGGATTTAGACTCAGAGAATCTTGAAAGCACCCTGTTACTAAGACTCTTGTTCAATATATTCCTTCCATTCGAACATATAAGGTCTCAATTTTGTATTTGAAGTCCTTATTCTTTGACTTTTAATATAAGTTAGAAAGTGGAATTTTGCTTGGATTTATTGTTGCTGCCTGCAATTGTAAATAATTGATAGTGATTAGTGCATATGTTATTAGCCATTCCCTGACACCTTGAAGCTGATAAAAACTTGTTATCATTTCTTCTGAATGATGTTGATAAATGAAAACTGATGTTCTACCTGTAAATGGACGATCTACTGATGCATGTAGACGGTTCCCCATCACCCAACAAGGCAGTATCAAGTGAAGAGTTATTGGCAATAACCGAGGAGCAGCTAAAAGCAGCAGCTCTAAAACAGCAGCAAGATAGTGCATCTCCTGCTGATAAGCCATCGGTATCCGAAAGCCCAGTAGCCGAACAGCAAACGGACGAACCTTCTAGTGAGACCCAACCCCAAGGTTTGTGCATTGAGAGTTTAAGTCTCATTTTAGTATTATCTGTTAATCTCTTTCACTGATTTCTGAAACAGTGCCGGAAGAAGAAGCTGCTTCAGCCTCGCCTACTCCTGTAAAGTCTGAATCGGATACATGAGGTTTGGTACAACTTCAGTTTTGCTAGTTAGATTAGTCAATACGCTGGTTTTCTTCCCTGTCCCATTGGTTTAGCTTCCAAACTTAGATGCTTCACTGTTGTAAACATGTAATACTACAATATGATACCACTTTCTGTATCCAATGTAAACTTCATTTTACTTCTTCATTTAGTCAAAATTAGATAACTTTGTCCATAATTACATCTGTCAAGTGAAATGCTGTTAATGCGTTCTGCTCGTCTCAGCTTAACCTGCACAGATTCTTTTTAGAGTGTACATAGCATAAAAGGATGAAAGACAAGTGGAAATGTGCAACAAAAAGATGAAAGACAATTGGAAATTTGGAACAAATCTTTGTTATGAAAGCCAAGATACATAACATTAACCAAATAAGCAACGCTCGAAGCGTTTTACACAAACACAATATTCAGACAAACAAACAAACGCAACCTTAATTACCAGTCCAAGCAGCATAATTAACTTCATAATAATATTATTATTAATAAGCTGATTGGTTAATTAAGCCTCCTCCATGAGAAACTCCTTGTCCTTCTCCAGCCTCTCCATGGCGTTGCTCTCCAGAGTGATCTCCACGTCAATGCTTCTTCCTCCAGCCTTTCCCTGGTACAGATAAACCATCCCGTCGAACCTGTTATTCGGTCCGCTCCGGACAACCTCGGGTTTCCCGAACCCGAAGTCAACGTCGTAGACCTTGAACCTCGGCGAGCTCCCCACCGCCACGCAGTTCACTCCGGCGTCCTTGAACGCGAATATCTTCGGGTTGCTTTCCCACTCCTTGTTGCGTTCGTTGATGGTCTTGGCGTCATGGGCCTCGATTGCTTTCTGGATCAGGCCCGCCCCGAACTCCTGCGGATGGGCCAGCAGCAGCCCGGCGGCGGTGACGGTGAAGATCGCCTGGATCAGGTTCCCGAAGTAGCTCTCCGGCATCGGCGGGTCGACCCGTTTCCGGCAGTCGGCGAAGACGGTGAACACGGTGTAGTCCTCCGGCTTGAGCTGCCTGGCACGTGTGACGGCGTGCCACACGTGCGTGGAGAGAGCCTGGAAGGTGGAGAACGGCTTTGAGCCGTCGGCTGGCGGCTTGGCGTTGACCTCGGCCTTGATCTGGTCAATGGCTGACTCGGAAAAGCGGAAGACTTTCTCCCGGAGCTGTGGGGCCGCTGAGTGGGCATCGGCATCGCCGTTGGTTTCTGCTGACTTGGCGTGCTCTGGTGCGTCCGATGGCTTCTCGAGGTTGAGCTTCACCCTGGTGTCGCGGGACTTGGTGCGGTCGAGGAAGGGCGGGACCGAGATGGCGGTGGCGCCGCTGCATATCTGGGCCCACGAGCTCATGAAGTGCCACGTGGCGGTGCCGTCCAGCACTGCATGGTTGAATGCGCATCCCATCGCCAGTCCATCCTTGAGCTTAGTGAGCTGTTTATACAATGAAAATTAAATGAATTTATTGTTTCAAATATTATGACTCCATTTATTTATTTTCTAATAAAAAACTAGACATTGTATCATGTACGTAAGTTTTGAGAGACTATGTTACGTATAATCTTGAGCTAGACGACGTAAATAGTTGTGTGAAAATTTTCATTATTATTCCTTAAAATTTTCATTCCTTTCAAATATCAATATTATTACGTATACTCTTGAGCCGACCAAAAACTAAAAACATAGTGCCAAGCGCGTTTGCCGGTTAGGCAAGGCTTTCATGAACATTTGCTAGGTTGTTGCGGTTTCTATAAATGTCAAGATGGAGCAAACTATTTATGCAATGAATGAGGAATTTTTGAATTTTCCCCATCCAGATTCTACAAAATCACTGTTTAGAATACTGTTTTTTAGTTTTTAATTAAAAAACAATGTTTGAAATACTTCTAGCTAAGTAATGTCAGACATGATGAACATATAGTAGATTTCAATCTACAATTGTGAAATCATACAGATTAAATAGCAAGTATGTAATATCCAGACAGTGCCATGATTTTTATTTATAAAGTACTTAAAGATAGTGTTTTAAAATCTATGATGAATAACATTTTAGCATTTTATTTGAAATAACGTTGATTATATTTGTTTGAATTACTGAAATCTTTGCAAGGAGCCTCGATTAATTAAACACCACAAATCAAATACGTAGTGGAAAGCATTCAATCAATATCTTAATGACAACTAAATCCACACTTTCCTGAAATTAAATAAACAAACATGAAACGGAGAAAAATACGAAACTGTCGTAAATATTAATGGCATACTTAAAGGAAGTCTACCAACCTGAATAGACAGCAGAGGACGGTGAAGGCCTTCGATGTTAAGCACAGTGCTGTAAGGGATCAGCTCCTTAAACCTGCCGGACCCCTCCTCATCGCCCAGATCAGCCACCGAGATCTCCTCCGCCGCCGCAACCGCCACCTCCACGCCGCCGTCCGCCGCCTCGTCGTACTCCACCCTGAAAACCCCGTCCTCATCCTTCCCCAGCTTCCCGGCCAGCTGGTAGAAATCGTCCAGCACCACGCTCAGGCCCTCCTTCAGCTCCTCCACCGCCTTGTCAAACTCCGACGCCGCCGCCGCCTTGTACACCATCAGCTTCTGGTTGTAGTAGAAAGCCAGGTAGGGCAAGTCGAACGTCACCAGCTGGCACTCCCGCCGCCCGATCGCCGCCGCGCTCCGCGGCTTCACGGTGCAGGTCCCGGTGACCTTCACCTTCTTCTCCGGCTGCTGCGTCGGAATATCTCCTGCCATTTCGGTCGGAATGTTAATTTTGTTTCTCTGGTTTTAATCTGGTGAATGTGGAAATGGAGATGGGGAGTTATTTGTAGACAGAGGTTTGACAATGGTTTTATGGATTGGTTGGGGAGAGTATTAATGGCTGCTTTGCTGAAGCAGCTGTAACTGTATTTATTGTTGCGAGCTTTGTTTGTTTCGGGCTTTTCGGTGGGAGTTGAGTGAGGGAAGAGGGGAATGGTTTTTAAGTGAAATTCACCCGTTTTTTCATGGCGGTAGTAATTGCTCACACGTACGTACCGCAATTTGGTAAAAATGCCTAACTTGGCAGGCATAAATCTTAATCCTTAACCGTGTGATTACGTGAATTTCATCCCATTACTCGGATTTAGAGCATCTTTTGATATGTAATTTAGTTCATCTCGTATTAAAGTTAAAATTATGAGTATGTTGAAAATGGGTAACGATATAAACTGATTGAGTGTTTGTTGAACCAAGTATTAACATTTCGAAAAATAATATTTGTAACGGTTAAAAAAGTATTTTTTTAGTGTACGATTTGAAAATGTACTAAATTACGTGTCTGAAATGAAACGTGTAAGATGTTCAATGTGTTTTGACTATTTATATAAGAGGTGTGAAATTACAACATTTTGTTACATGTTTGAAATGAAATGCGCATAAGACGTTCAATGTTCAATGAGTTTTGACTCTTGACAGATTTATTAGATGTGAAATTACAACCTCATTTAGTTTTGTTGCTAATAGTCAACATGTATTGGAATTAGTGGTTAGTGATCATGGAAGGATCAAGGATTGGATATTGTACATCTAGGATTTAATTAGTTTTGATGCAATAACGTTGAGGTGGTGGCATGGAGGAGGGGTAGATTTGATGAAATTCATGAGAGGGGCAGAACAGGTAGTTGTGAAATAACTATGGGGACGTGAACTTGACAGAGGGGAGTAAGATTTGAATACTCTGCCCTTTTCGGGTAGGAGTTGGAGACAGATGAACCATGAAGATGATCATAGAGATCAACATGGTCAAATATTCATCAACTCTCAGTCTCTCCTTCACATTTGACGATCCTAGCCAAGCACCATAAATATTGCTAGCGCGGCGGATAACTACTTTCTTTATTTGTGCTTCATTAATATTATTTTAGTATTTATGATGAATTTACAAGATCCTACATGATATATTATATTATTACTGTTAAATTTAATTTGAATTTTATTAATAAAATTACGATATAGAAATATTGATAATAATTCCTCCAATTTTTTTTTAAAAAATGACACGAATATAATAGCGGATTTCACTAATGCGCCAAATTTTTCCCAAAAACTCATGAACCGTTTGATAAAATCAAGAGCAAACTATATAAAACGAGTCGACCTCGAGCCTGATTAGTAATAGAGTAACACCTTCACTATTGTTTGATATGTTTTTTGAGATTAACGGGCATACACCTATATTATTATATCAAATATAAATTCATTATTATCCGTAAATTAAAGAGTGATATATCAATATAAAAATATTAATAATTTAATTAAGTTGATTTTTCAAATGGAATCGAACTTACCCAAGCTAATAAGTTGAGCTCGAAGTCTCGAACTCATCACATACAGTCGAGTTTGAACATATCATTATTTTTAAAGCTTGGTTTCTTGTTTCTTCCATAACCTTAATACTTTACACCGTAATCTAATTGAACAACATGTAGAAAAAGGTAAAATATGTGGATCAAAAGGGTTTAAGCTATCAAACTTGGAAGTGTCACAACAAATTGAACAATAAAAAATGGTAAATGTGCCACAAATAAGTGAACGGAACATTTTTTTATATAATTTTTATAATTCATTTTCAACTTACTTTAGCAATTTATTTGGGTCATTTCCATCAATATTATTAAATTAAACAAAATATGCATACATAAAAACATATAGCATATATTTTTAAATTACTGATCATTCAAGACTGATCAGTATGATTATTCAGAGATCAATTGAGACAATTATAATTTTGTATTTTTAAATCAAACACTAACACTAATTAAGCGTCATCAGAATTACAAAGAGTTCTTCCCAAACTTAGAGCACATTGTGACATCAGATAAACAATCACTACTTTGACAACAAACACAACATTAAACCTAGAAGAAAATATAGCAAGAATGCCTTCAACGACATTGTGTATCTCCCATAGCATTGACTGTGATAGTTTGAGTGCTGTCACCAATATGGAAAAATTCGTGAACATGCAAAACGTAAATGTATGTACTCCCTCCGTCTCATTCAAAGCTGCACAGTTGACTTTTCACGGTCTTCAATGATCGTGTTTGACCATTAATATTTTTAAGTACACATAGAAACAATATATAAAAATTTACTTTTTGAAAAATAGATGTTATAATGAATCTATTGATATCTCGTATAATAGTTTTATCATTTATATATTGACCTATAATTACAGTCAAAGTTTCCTAAGTTTGACTCTGAAAAGTCAACTGTGCAGCTTGAGGTGAGACAGAGGGAGTAGTTGAATTGGTTTTCAAACACAGTACAATCCAAACATCGTGCACGGAAGGGTTTGTATATAGGTTTTGTAACTAAACAATAAATTCGAAGTGTCAAGATATGATGAACACTGGTTAAGACTTAAGAGATATGGTCATGAACAAAACAAGTTCTACAGTATTCCCATAATCCCCGTGTAGTAGAAATATTATTATCACCACCGAAATGCCTAACCGCCAACAATTACTTTCAGTCTATCAATTCAAAGTTCATACGGGCTAATTGCACAATACCATTGCAACAAGAGAAAAAAAAATAAAAAAATCGGCACAATTACTTAATAAAAATGTAATTCTGCCATCTAATATATTAGTATTACACTTTTAGAAACTAATACTATACAATTTCACGATTACTATGTTGAATTTGGTTGATTAGGACTAGGACTAGGACTATGTATCTCTTTCAATACTAGATTTCTTGCCCTATTAATGGTCATAAAACACAAATACAAATGTTCTTCCAGCTCGTCGAGCTGATCGCTGAAGCTCACATCATTCATTTTCAGTTGGCGCGCCACTTCTCCACTAGTGGCTCGAGCCCGATCACCGGATCCTCTTTCAAGCCAAAACTTGATTATTGCATGAATGTGCTCCAACTCATCGCTTAGCCGCCCCACAAGCCGACTTATCGTGTCCAAGTCTCTCATCAATATGTACGTTCCTTTAGCAGATGCATCCATCTGAGCCGACCATTTGAACAGATTCTTAGCCGAAGATAGCTCCATCGAAGCCGCCACTACACATGGTGCGGCTACAAGTAATGCCAAAGCATGTGCCGCTACTACTATAGTCAATGAAGCCGTCATAATTACTAGAAAAACAGCTGAGCCGCTTTTTAGCCGGGTAATCAGCTTGTACTTGGCTCGATCCTTATCACGCCGAGACTCCAGTCGTTTTAGTAGACCGGAACATTGGGTTTGGACGGCTTGGATTCGCTCGGAAGAGGAAACCGAGAGCACAAACGGGTTATATGATTTGGAGAATTCGGATAATCGGGCTGGCAAAACGGGTACTTCACTAATCGGGTTGATTTGAATTATCTGTAGAGAATCCAACGTTTTTTTGAGGGACTTGTATTTTATTCTGGTTTGGTCAACGTCTCTAAGCAAACGGCTGCACAGAAAAGAAGCATTAGCCGTTTCGGAGAAATAGTCAACCAAAAGAGCATGCGTTTTGAGATTTCGGGTCAAAGACAGAACCCGGGTAACCGTGGATTGATCCGGATCCAAGAGATTATCCACAAAGAGGCGATAGGATGGGAGGCGTGCAGCGGTTGTGGATCCCATAGACACGGCGGCGCGTGCGGTGTACTTCCCCTTATCGAGTTCAAGAACTCGTTCCCAGAATTGATTGTATGACTCGGTTCGAAATGCATTGGCGTACTCTTCCCTGAGGTCCAGACCCGGGTCGGAATGTTGATGCCCGGATTCCCCCTCAGCAGTGCCTGCGGATTCGTCAAAGAATCAAACGACCGTAACAAATCGTTAAATTCGGATTAATAGCGTACCATACTAGATTCGTTTAAAAATGGTCCCAAACATGAATTTGGGTCCATAATTTACAAGATAAATTAGGCCTGTTTGCCGGAGTTTATCTGTAAATCAGTTCAGTTCAGTGAAAATGTAATTTGATGAAATTCAGGTTAATTCAGTTATGCTGATTTCATTTTTCAATACATCAATTTTTACTTTAGTTCAATTCAATTTAGTTCAGTTCAATTCAATTCAGTACATCAAGAAATAATCTCTAGTAAACAGAGTCTTAAGCTTTATCATGTTAGGTAGAGTTCGGTTGGGTTTGGGTCCAATCTTTCTTAACAAAACTTATTTTCAAATTTTAAATTGAACTAATATTAATAATCAAATATGGCCGCATGAGATTTTGTTAGGTTCATTATAACATGTATTTTCATAATATCAAAATTTCATCATACAAAATTATACATAAAGATATTAATTTTTAAAAAATTGGTCAATTAAAATTTTTCAATTTATGCAATTTGATCGGGGAAGGAGGGAGTATCCTATTTTCATTTCCGTTCACCTCTAAACAAAATTAAGAACCACAAAAACACTCACCTTCATGCCTGAACAACTCTTTTAAGCCCCCGATGATCATTTTCACCTCAATGCTTCTTGGTAAAGTCTACTCAGCTGGCAAACGCTATGATGGGTTTCAAATGTTTTTCTTCCAAAAATGAGAGATGGGATAAACATTATATACTACATGGGTTCTGATTTATTGCTTATTCTTGCAGAGAGGGGCAAATATTCCGGCGCCTTGCATTGAAAGGGATGTCTACTATACTACTTATTGGCTATTGCTTCTGTAATCCAGTTTCCAAGTCTTAACAAAAGAGGCAACTTTGGATAAGTTTTACTCTAGTTTGAGTGCAAGTTTTCCAACAAACATGGGCACTACTATTACTAGTAAGGGAACATGATTGATATTGGTCCCGTTTTGTGACGAGAGTTTTGAGTAACGTTTAGCTTTTTGGGTTAAATAATGATCATATCAAATTAATGATCATATCAAATGATACACGATTTAGAGTTGTGCTAAAATCAATTTTTAGTATATTTTATTGGCAAAAAAATCATTTATAGCAAATTCTAGCTTGTGCACTATTTGAGAATGAGGTTTACAAGACATATTAGAGAATCACTAAAGCAAACAGTATTAAAAAGACGATAAAAACTGAATCAAAATCCATTACATTGATAAATGTTGCCTATTTATAATTTATAATTTAATTCGGTTCAATTGAAATTCATTACTTTGATAAATTTAATAAAACATTGTCTGTTTACATGACCTTTTTAAATTAGTTGATTTTAGAGTGATCTAAAATACTCGTATATACCAACAATTTTCTCTCCACCATCAGATCTAAATCTATGGCTAAGATTCACCCCATAACACAGTTAACCCCCACTATTTACTATTACAGCGACTCTTTTTCTTTCGTTGACAATTTACCTCTTCTTCCCCACGTTCTCCCATCCGGCTGAACTCCCCACGATTTCCTTATTGCACGGGTAGTTTTCTCCTTTCAGCTATTTCTTCAATAGTTCTACTACGGGTTATCAACACCCACGATTACACGGTTGACAAATTTTTACAGTTTTTTTGGGTTTGGGGACATCTAACCCTAATTTCCTCCATCTCAAGCTCTCCGTTTTGCCTCATTAAACCTAAATCTCTGGTTTCTGGTACCTTTCCTTCACCATTTTCCGGTCCTGTATTTACTCCATCGCGAATTCAATATCTTTTCTTTATGTAGTTACTTTTTATCACAATTTTAATCTCATTTTGCTATCGTTAATGCGTTAGCAGGACTGCAAGCGGAACTTCATTAGCAAAAGAATCTTGTGGAAGATCGTTACCCTGAAGTTTGGGTAATCATTGTTAAATCTTCTACTCTTAGTGCGTTGTATTTCAAGTGCTAATTTCTATTTGTAATTTTTTTGTATGTGATTAGATATTAGATTATGTGTTTGATAAAATGCCACAATGTCTAATATAGCTTTCTACAATTTAGATGATGTGATTAAATGTTGCAGGTTGGGTTAGATTTTTTTTTTTTTTTTTTTTTGCTTTGCAGGTTTGGTCCACTACGATTTCTCTAAAGGTTTCTAATTGTAATTTTCGGTTCACCTCTTATACTATAATGTTTTCTGTTTCTATATCGAAACTATTATAATGCATACATTTTGTTTATTTGTGTAACTGATCTTCTGATCAGTTTTAATTCCAGTTTACGATGTTGTTGCAGATTGATTGCTGTAGGTTTATGCAATGGAAGGAGACTGCGTACCAGTGGTTCTACAGCTACGGATCTGTGGAAAAGTAAGTTTCTTGGTTTAAGATTCTGTGGCTTCTTGTTTTCCGGACATGTTCAAGAATCTGAATATAATTTTGACAGTGGATTCTTCATTTTAGAACTTTCAACGTTGGTGTAATGCAGAAGAACATCGAAGCTGCTATCAAGAAAGTGAGTATATATAATTTATAAACATAAGCACGACAGCAATTTTGCAAAACTGTTGTTATTTTATGATGGAAAAACTGATGAATGGGATGACATTGAGTGATATAACAAGGGCATTCATGTAAGCGCTTGAAAACTGACAAAAAATTATATAATCCCATTAACTAACGCTCTTAAGCATAAATTGTGTACACTTCTATTTGGTTATGATTTTTGTTCAATAACTACATGATACTAGAATCAATGTTGTTTATTAGAGTTTGCAATGTTAACGTTTGGGATCTATGTTTCTTCTGTTCTTAAATTCCGGACTCATAATCTCGGAGCCTTTTTTATTTTTTGCTTAGAGTTAATAAACACTTTGCTAATAAATATAGAGTTCATTTTTTGGTCTGTTGTATCAGTTTGGTGCACTATACCTATTCTGCAATATTTTCTTCTACTTAAATTTTCAAAATTTCCCACCTTTCATCTCTAAAATTTATGCTCAAAACTTCAGACTAATTTATTCTCCATTGTCTTTTATTTTCTTCATTGTCTGTATTTTCCAATTACTGTTGAGATATATTGAAATCAGTAAAAAGGGGATCTTTGTATGAGAATTTAATGCCATCCTGGCAGAGATTGTGTATTTTGTATTCCGGTTTCTAAAATCTCAAAATTTTGTTTTCAGTTTTGTTTTTCTTGCATGCATTCTTTGATATTTAGATAATTTTACACAGAGTGGCTCTATGACTCCTGAAGAAACAGTACTCATTAGTGAAATATTTTCAGGTTGTTTGGCTACATTCAAGTCAACAAATATGACAAGAAAATAGGGATGCTCCAGTTCTAACAGAAGTTAAAACTGAGTGATGGACCGTTTGGCACCCAGCTTTCGTGGTTAGCTTTTATGTTTCTAAGGTTAACCAGGCAAACACCCCACCGGCCGATGGCCTCCACGTCCAAGGATGTGGCAAAACTCATGTATTTGTGAGTCAGTTCACCGGTTTTGTGGCTGATTCCAAATGTTGTTGTTGAAGCTGCAGCCTTTGCACGACAGTGTTGGCTGAACCATATGGGGCATGCTGCAGAGAACACGACTATGTACACGGTTGTGTAGTAGAACTATCCGTTTGGGTTTCAGGCAGAGTGAATGACATATTGCTGACATTTGAATGGAACAAGAGTGGTTGTATATATAATTCAGTATTATTATCTATATAGTCTACAATAAAGTACGTCTCCTTTATCTATATAATGAAGATCTGGTATGGGGAAGTGCTATTAAAATCTTGTTATTAACAAAGGGCATGCTCCGGAGCGAATCAACAAATGGTGATTCAAAAAGCAGAATTTCGTATCCAATTTTGTATTAGTTATTGTTATTATGTAAAACATGTAATTGATTGCTCTGATATATTGGATTTCATCTCAGAGCTCAGGCATTAGCTTTAGATTACATTAGAGCTTCTTCTGATTTTCCATTGTGATGCATCCCATTTATGATTTAACAATCATGTTTTGGCATTTTTTTTTAAAGCACGATTTGATATATATCCAACTGCAACTTATGACAGTTTTCATTCAATCTCCTATATTTTAGTTATTTTTCTTCACATGCTTTCCAAAGTGATGATCATATGTCAGCTTTTATGTTTTATGCAATTCTTGAAGTGAATATGTTAGTTGCTGATTTACAATGTGTTCCATAATGCAAGCATTCTAACAAGATTAATTATATTAAACTAGTAACTAATTAATTATCTTAATCATTTACGAATATGACAACAAGTCGTTGTAGTATAGTGGTAAGTATTCCCGCCTGTCACGCGGGTGACCCGGGTTCGATCCCCGGCAGCGGCGTTCTTTTTCCTACTGAGTTCATTTTTACTCTATTTTTTGGTTAGAGATATTTTTGGTAATATAGGAGAAAATATAAGGACAATATATTAAATTCATAAACTTTGAGGGTGCATAACGAAATTATTTAGGAACGCCCTCCACTAAACCCTAAACGTACAACTATAAAAGAAGCCAGAGCCCCAACTGAGCTCAGCATAAACCCTAACCTTAAACTCTCCTGACATCAAACAAAAACCTCAGTCCAAATCCGCAGCCATGGTTGCACCAAGAGGAGGTAATTTCTCCCTTCGCATGATTCTTATTCTTTCTTACAGAAGATCGATTCTTAGTTTTCGTTAGTTAATTTTGTTTTATGAAATTGCAGGATTCAGCGGTGGTCGAAGTGGCGGCAGCGGTGGCTTCAGGGGAGGCCGAGGAGGCGATAGAGGAGGCAGGGGAGGAAGCAGAGGAGGTTTTGCCATGAAGCGTGGCGGCGGCGGTAGTCGCGGAGGAGGCCGCGATGGTGGCGGAAGAGGAAGTAGAGGAGGTCGCGGCGCCGGCGGCCGCGGTGGAATGAGAGGCGGAGCCAGAGTCGTGGTCGAGCCCCACAGACATCAGGGTGTGTTCATTGCTAAGGGTAAGGAGGATGCGCTCGTCACCAAGAACCTCGTACCTGGAGAAGCTGTTTACAACGAGAAGAGAATCTCTGTTCAGGTAGACATCTGAATTTTTTTGTTAACTGATGTTGTTTTCGAGATCTTCTATCGTATGTAGTCTGATTGTCGATTTTCTTAACGTTAGAATGAGGATGGAACTAAAGTAGAGTACAGAGTGTGGAACCCCTTCCGTTCTAAGTTGGCTGCTGGTATTCTTGGTGGACTCGATGATATCTGGATTGTAAGTGTTCTCCTTCATTGCATATTTGTGTTTTTTCTTACAATGGTTGGATAAATTATTGTTTTCAACGCTAATTTATTGTCCCCTGTGTTTAGAAACCTGGAGCCAAGGTGCTGTACCTCGGAGCTGCTTCCGGAACCACAGTGTCTCATGTGTCTGACCTTGTTGGCCCTGTGAGTGTTTTTGTTGTATTGTGACTGGCTTTGTTTTGCTTTAAGCTTGGCTTTACAGATTTGCTGACTTTTGATTGTTTATTAGGAGGGTATGGTGTATGCTGTCGAGTTTTCTCACAGGAGTGGTAGGGATTTAGTGAACATGGCTAAGAAGAGGACCAATGTTATCCCCATCATTGAGGATGCTAGGCATCCTGCTAAGTACAGAATGCTTGTTGGCATGGTTGATGTTATATTTTCTGATGTTGCTCAGCCAGATCAGGTAATATTCTTTACATCTGTTGTGCTGTACCTCTCATTTGTTCGTGCTAACTTTACACTTAATTTATTGTTAGCAGTTTGTTTCACTATACTATTTATATTGTTGAATTGGTAAATGTTTGTAGGATGGTTCACATGTTGTTTCTGATATTAGTTGTGTGCATCTTGATTTTTTCTTCTCACTTTGTTTCTATTTAAAAATGTACTTGTTCATTTAAGTTCTCTCATTGGATTTGGATATATGATTAGCAGAGGATGAGATTACTCGGATTCCCCTTCTGGACATCTTGAATGATGATAAACCGAGTTTCTGATGCTATATATCTTGTTTATCAATGATTTTTTTACCAGAATTTCAATAAAAAGAAACTTCTCCTGAATCATTTAATATTATTGGTTTCCCGTTTTACTCCACAGCTTTTAGCTCTTTCTTATTTTAAACAGTTTTGAAAACCTGTATTGATTCCCTAGTTACCATATTGTGTTTGTTAAATTCTATCCTGTCCTACAATGTCATTGGATTATTAACCCTACTCAACTTTGTTGTTATTATTCTGATTGCCTTGTCGACAGGCTAGGATTGTTGCACTTAATGCATCATACTTCTTGAAAACCGGTGGTCACTTCATGATATCCATCAAGGTATGTGTATTTACTTGCATCTTCATACTGGATCTCGCTGGTTTACAATCTCTCACCTATCACTTTTAGTTGAGGATTTGTATAGTGACTCACATTTATGTTAAACAGGCAAACTGCATTGATTCAACTGCCCCTGCTGAGGCTGTGTTTGCCAGTGAAGTGAAGAAACTGCAAGCTGAGCAATTCAAGCCACTCGAGCAAGTTACCCTTGAACCATTTGAGCGAGACCATGCTTGTGTGGTTGGCACTTACAGAGCTCCCAAGAAATCCAAGGCGTAGTAGATGTGTAATGTAGCTCTTTTGTTGCTAGTTGCTAAGATACTTTTGAATTGCTATCTTGATTCGACTGTTTGATGTTGGAGAATTTATCTTTGATATTATGAATCTGGGTACTTATTAATTTCTAATGTTCAGTATCTAAATTTGTTGTTTGTGAGATTGCTTTTAGTTTTTCTTATCTTTTGGAAAACTAGTGTTGAGTTGTATATGTGTGATTTTGAGTTGGATACATCTTCGTTTCTTCAAGTATACTGTCAGTTTATGAATGTCTGTGTATCTGTGATCTTTTTCAGCCTTCTATACTTGCAATGCATCAACAAGATTAGTAAACATCAAATGGCATCACTAGGATTAAGTGATTACGTCACAGACTAGGTTAACAGAAGTTTTAAGGTCATAGAATTTTCCCAGAAGCAATTATATAATGTGCTTGTGTTAGATTTAAAATTCAGTACTACAGAAAAATATATAAAACGTGGCATTTCAGTTCAGCCTTACAATTTTACAAAATTTGAGAATTTGCTGTCATATGATTGTTCAAATTCTACCAAAACAATAGCCAGACAAAACCACTTGCTAAGCTTGATCACTTTGCTCTACTACCTTATTATCAACGTCCACCCCGCCCCATTTCCTCATGCGCTCCTCCGTCTGCTCGACCTACACACATTTTTTAAAAGTTATATTGTGATTACCATTAATTTTTGGCACGAAGTTTGTAATGCTCTATAGTAGTTATAAATTGAGGAAAAAAAGTAGATTGCTTTCACATACCTCCTTATTCCAGTTGGTCTTGTACAGTACTATCAAGAGCAGCAACGTCTGCAATGCTGTTCCGGCTATCATGCCTCCCCAGAGTCCCTGCAATCATGATGTACATAAACCATAGTGGTGTTACTCCTGCTTTTAAAATAAGATGGTTTTTTAGACCATTTGTTTGTATAAGAAGATATCTGTTTCACCTTTACTCCAAGATCAGCATTGTAGCCGAGAAGATATCCGAAAGGAAGACCAAATACATAGTAGCAGCCCAAGTTTATGTAGGCCACCAAAGCTTGCCATCCTCCTCCCACCGCAACACCTGAAAGAAGATTACCCTTTGTATTAGCCTTTATGAACAATGAAGGTAGATAAAGCATTACACAAAGTTCTGATTAAGGTGATTAAGTACCAGAAATTACTGGCTGAATGCTGTTCAGAACCATTGTTATTCCAAGAAGACCAGCCAAATCTGCTACAGCCCTTTGCATCTCCTTGCTATTTGTGAAAATTATGGCAAAATGGTTTCTAGCAACAAGGATGAGAACCATGCAAACAATCCCAATCAAGAGGGATTGAAAAACAGTGACATATACGCTATATTTCGCTGCTCTAGGACGTCCATATCCAAGCTCATTTGAAACTCGAACACTGCAATGCAAGTCACAGAAAGCAATTACCTACTTGAATCGGTCATTTCAAGCCATATGAGAAAGGAGACATCATTTCATAATTCTCACTCTCACCTTATTGCAGCATTTACTCCAATGAATATCATGGCTTCGAGTCCATTAAGACTCATGCTTCAAGTTTTAGAAGTAAGGAGTGTGAGCATCTGTGATTATGTATCAAACAGTTGAACCACAAGTTTCTAAAACTTACCAAATACTCAGAGAGCCAACAGCAAGCACAGCATCTTTGAGGTGTCCAGTGAGAATATTGATACTCATCATGTACCATATCTCCAGACAAAGCATAATTGCCGAAGCCAAAGAGAGCCTAACAAACGACCACATCTCATTAAACGCAGCCATGGACCAGCCTTTCCACCCATCTTTGCACCAACCGATAACATAGAAAAACTGAGCGAGAGCCACCACCCAATTTGAGATGTTAAATGCCATAGCAGCTCCCAGAATTTCCCAACCAAGAACAGTTATGAAAATCCAGAGCAAAAAAACATGAAGGATCAATGCTAACACTCCAATCCATGCGGTAACACCAACTTTGCTCTGAGCTTGAAGGAACTTTGAGGTTGGGAAGTTGACAGCCAGAGAAAACAACTGAGGAATGGTTAGGATAGCATAATATCCAGCTGGATCCGAGATTTGATCTTGCTGGCCGAGGAGCTTGAGGAGAGGCGTGGCGAATATGTAGAACGGCGATATAATGATGCAAGTAACAAACAGAATTATCATTGACCTCTGCATGTAGGTTCCAAGCATGTGAACTTGGTTTGCACCAAATGCTTGACCACACAGCGTCTCTAAGGCACTCCCCATTCCAAGCTACACAATTCTCCATAAATCAGGCCAGTGTTACAACTAAAATGTAAGGATAAAAATGAGAAGAAAAGGGATAAATAAGCTTGTTTTATTTACTGTTTCAAGTGGTTATTATTCAGGCATTTCTTCAAGCAAGCTCAAATTTGGAGGGAGCACTATATATTTCCTCTATCCGAATTTCCCACCATTATCTTAAACTTTTCATTTGGGTTCTACTTTTCATGTACTTGAAAAAATTATACTGTATTCATTTTACTGTTATTGGGAAAAAATCATACTATAACTAATTCCGTTGACAAAGTTAGCATGGCAACGCTAGCTGTTGTTAGGAAACAATTATGCACGGCAAATAATGCGGTCAAATTAAACGAACTAACAAAAAACAAACTGTGTGACTGTGTGAGAGATGCGAACCAGGAAGCCAAACGAGAAGGTGCCGATGATGGACGTAGAGATAGCTATGGCGGAGAGCTCAATGTCGCCAAGGTGACCGGCGAAGATGGTCGTCACTGTACTCATACCGAACTGGCAGATTATGTTGAAGGCTATCGGACCGCCTAATGCCCACAGCTTCACCGTCTCAATCCAGAAAACGCTCCATAATTCCTTCAGACTCCTCGCCGGCCGGTAATCGCCGTCGGGGCCGATCAGCAGCTGCTTCTCGAGACTCTCGGAGCTGCCGTTAAGAAACGGCGTCTCCATGATTCCTGTTTACGTGCGTCGAGCTTGTAACCGGGATGGTTTAGATGATGATCTCAAACCGCGCTAATATGCCGGAGCTCCGGAAGATGAACGTACGGAGAATCAATTCATGAGATGATAAATTTGAAGATGCATGTATTGGGAGAGATTCGTGAATATGGAGATCTCAAAATGAGGAAATGAAATCAAAATCACCGGTCGGAGCGGTGATTCGGAGACCGGAACCGGCACAGCATAGCAGGTGGCCGTCGTGAGTGTGTGAGAGAGAATATGAAGATTATGGAGATGGAGATGTAATTATATAGGAGAGGAAGATAAGGAGTGATGTGGAAAATGTCTTGAGGTTGGTACAGTTAACGGTGGGTGAGACGTGTAGTTTCAGCTAGGGGTGTAAATGAACTGAACCGTTCGTGAACAACTCGTGAACAACTCGGTCAAAGTTCGTTTTCGAACTCGGTTTGACCAGTTCGAACTCGAACTCGAGCTCATTCGTTTATAAACGAGCTCGAACTCGAGCTCATAAGAGCCAGCTCGATAGGCTCGTCGAACAGCTCGAATATAATATTTATATATAATTTAATATAAATAAATTAAATTTTATTCATTAATGCTTTAATAAGCTCGAACTAGCTCGAGTTCGAGTTCGAACTCGATCTTTTATCGAGCTCACGAGTCGAGTTCGAACTTTCTTAAACTGAGACGAATCGAGCTCGAGCTAAAATATCTCAACTCGTACGAACTCGAACTCGATCACGAACATGTAATACGAACTCGAACTCGAACACGAACACATGTCTGTTCGAGCTCGACTCGACTCGTTTACAGCCCTAGTTTCAGCAAGTTTGAACTCCAACCCCCAATCTTGTATTTTTTATTAATTTAGTCGTTTCTATTTATAGATTTTCTATCCATAATTGGTTATACTTTTCCATTTATGATTTGTATCTTGGAATTATTCATTTTTAACATTTTCATTGCAATTACATGTTTTAGGCTAGCCATGCATTTTATCTTATATATGCACACATGTATAATGCAAAATTACAGATTCACTATCTTTTAATTTTATTATAAATATCTCCACCACACTCATTAATGCGCCCAAACGACATTCAAAGGCTCACGGGGTCACAGTGATAATTGGCCACAACAATTTATCCGTCTTGACTCTTGATGCATATGCTTCTAATTGGTTGGTGGAATGAACGGTCTATGATAGATATGAATCTTGCAGTGAAACGGGGTGTAATCTAAATGTATTATACTCTCTCTATGTAATGTGACATTTTTTAAATTAAATTTCTTTTTTCAATCAACTTTAACATTGATATTAATTATTTGCAACGAAGCAAATTCTTGACTGAAATAAAACATGTTAGTGTGGAGTATTGATAAAGGGTGGATTGTAGGAGAAGATGTGGTGAAGAAATATGAATCGTAGGCATAGTAGAGACCACTTGGGTACCGCTTAAAAACATAAAGTGATATGCATATTCTTAATTTTTATTTGCAAATCATATACTTTTTAAATTTTCTAAAATAACCCTCATTATATTACAAATTCTTCTTTTTGATTTATTTTTTGTTAAGTTTCAATTATATTCAATATCAAATACATAAAATACACCTCCAATCTTTATAAATATTTCCAACTAATCTCATTTATTTATTTTATTTTCACAAGCAATACTTTTAAAATAAAATTTAGAAGTCCGAGAATGATAGATGATACTCCATGTATTATCTTTAATTATATGTATTATCGCCATATAAAAATTAAATATTTGAATACTACATGTATCGATAAATCTAGTGATATCAAATATGATATTATTAATATTGATATGTCCATTCAAATATATGGTCAAAGTTTAAAAGCAAATAGTGTCAAATAGTGAAGTGTGAAGTTTAATACGGGACGGAGGAAGTACCTCTTAAAATTTAGGAGACACTAATAAGTAAAAAAACTAAATGTACATATATTCAAAAAGTAAAAATTGTCTACTCAAAATAAATTTCAGATTATTAAGGCCCTGTTTACCCGAGCTTATCTGTAGATCAGTTCAGTTCAGTGAAAATGGAATTTGATGAAATTCAGGTTAATTCAGTCATGTTGATTCCATTTTTCAATACATCAATTTTCACTTCAGTTCAGTTCAATTTAGTTCAGTTCAGTTCAATTCAGTGCAATTCAGTTCAGTTCAGTACATCAAGAAATAAGCTTTAGTAAACAGGGCCTAAATCTATGTACAATAAATTATAACAAAAACTGATTTTAAATATAAAAATAAAAATATTTTAAAACATTTTCAGTTCATTAATAGTATAATATTTAGAATAAAAATCAAACGATTGAAAAATAAAATCAAAATACATTAAAAGGAAATTTAGGTTTACTTTAATTTAGATGGACCAGATTTTAAATAACATTTTTTTTTGAAAATACCAGATTTTAAATAACATAGTTGTTGAGTCAAAATTTTATTAGGGTCATTTTAGTAAATATAAAATAAAAGAGATAAGCTATTAGGGATATGATTTCGTGATTTTGGTTTGTGTTAACCCAATTCCAATACGGAACTGGATTCTTGTACTTAATCCGATTCCAAAACAGATTGGGATTTTGGCTCGGCCTATAAAAGTAAAATAGTCAACGTACGATCTGCTCATTTCCTCATTTCCCAAATCACTTTTTCTCATATCATTTGGGAGACATGAAGTCCTTTGTCGATCACTACGCCGTTCTAGGCCTTCCAACTGGAAAAGAAGGGATGATTCTGGCGGAACGGGAAATCACCAAGGCCTACAAATCCAAGGCGTTGCAAGTTCACCCGGACAAACGCCCCAAGAGCGAAGCAGCGGAAGCAAGCAGGCTGTTCCGGAAACTGAAAGACTCTTACGATGTTCTCTCCGATGCCAAAAAACGTCAAGTTTTTCACGCCATTCTCTTGTCTCGAGAAAATGCTCAGAATAGAAGAAGATATGAAGAAGAGCAATTTCGGAAAAGAAAAAGAGAAGAAGAAGAGCGATGTCAGAAAAGAAGTAGAGAAGAAGAGCAGAGAAAAAAAGAAGCAGAAGAGAAAAGAAAAAGAGAAGAAGAAGACAAGAAAAGGCGAGAAGAAGAAGAGCGATCTCAGAAATTAAAAAGAGATGAAGAAGAAAAGAAAAGGCGGGAAGAAGAAGAACGATCTCAGAAATTAAGAAGAGAAGAAGAAGAGCGATCTGAGAAATTAAGAAGAGAAGAAGCAGAGCGGTTTCAGAAGAGAAAACGTGAAGAAGAAGAAGTGAAGTTTGAGCAATATCTAAAAAGGCAAAGAGAGAGAAAAGAAGGAGAACGTAGAAAAAGACAAGAAGAAGAAGAGAAGAAGATGCAGAATCAAAAAAGAAAAAGAGAAGCAGATGTTCAAGAAAGGGAAAAAAAGAGGCAAGCTGCAGAGAAGAAGAAGCCCAAAGAGGTTGACATGTTCGTACAAGTCATGAAAATAACTCAGTGTTTCCATGGCGAAGATAACGTCCCACAGGCATGGAAGGGATTTTTACGGAAAGAAAGGCCTGCCATCATCACCGCACGACGTCGTTAAATGCAGTGGCTTTGATTTCCTTGTACATCTTGCTGTGTAGTAATCACTGTGATTGAGAATTTCAATCATAGAATGATTTTCGTCATCATCAATAATCATAAGAGAACAACTTCTTCAACTTCTAATATAGAAGTAACTAAAACCAATTGGCTTCTCTTTCACAACCATCAAACACTTAAAGTCACTTTTCATCCATGCTTGCAGAATCTGAGAACTGAGTTTCATCAACACTAACCACAATTGAGCCCCATCCTCAACATTCTCAGTGAGGTCATCACTCTCAGAATCACTTAAGTCCTTGCTTGCAGCAGCATCCGAGGATTGACAGTTGCTTTCCTCAACATTGGAGATATCTTCCATTCTCACTCACAGGCGTCTTCAACAATGACCTGCTCATCAGTTCCAGCATCTACCTCACTATTGTTGGTCTCAATTCGATAGCAACTGAAATCAACATACACCTCTTCAACAGCCTTCTCTAACACATCAACATCAACATCTTCAACATTTGACCCCTTCATCTGCACATTCTCAATAGATTAGTGACCTGCTCCTCAGTTCCATTCCATCATCACCTTCACAGTTGATGGTAGCAATTCGAGCCTCAACAAGAAATTGAATTTCCTTATCAGCAAGGCATGTTCATCAGCTCCATCTTAGCCCCAATTTGGCTGACTGCATCTTGCTTGGATTCAACCACTTCTTCAGGCAGTAGCATCCACAGTAATGGTAACTGCGTTATCAATCTTAGTCTCATCAACAGCTTTAGGTACATACATTATTAGCATCCTCAATAGGTTCCAACTTCTCATCCAAACTTATCTCACCAAAGCTTTCAACAATTTTTTGGGGAGGAAATGTAACTGGTACAAATTTCTGACCTCGCACAAATGCACAAATGCACAATCAGCTCACTTTCTTTCTTCTTCGGCTTTGGTGACGATAAGGCAAACTCGTTGGATTCATGTTGGCCCACACAATCGTGGCCATGCTATATCCAACTTCCAATCAGCCCAGCCCACAATGCATCGGTCATTTTGTTCATGCTTTTTTCACATTCTGGGCTAATTTGCAATAAATTCTAGCTAGTAATTAGATGACAGGCTGCTTGCCGACATAAAAATTGGCCAAAGTTTTTTTTTTGGTTGAATGTTTCGTTAACGTTAACCATTGGTAAATATTATTAACGTCAAAAAGGGCCAAAATACCCAAAACCAGTTTCCTGATCTATTACAAGAATTCATCATAAATCAACTAGAACAACTTTGTATGCAAATAGAAAGAATAACCTTAAACATGGGGTATTTATGGCTACATTCCTATTTGATTGTGCATGTCTTCACGGATCCAAGTCTTCCGATGAGTTGGCATTTTCATACCAAATAACCAGTCGTCAAGCAGAAGCTATCCAGCCAAGTATCGACTTTTAAGCATTTAATCCAGGTCCACTATCCCTAGTCGAGGTTAATCCATGCCTCCTCAATGAAAGAGTGCACACTCCGCTGGCTAGGGTCTTCAAGTCTTCAATCTGTGTTATCCTTAAATCAAAGGGAGCATTCCACAGGTTAAGGTCTTCCACTTCCGTCATCCTCGGCTAAGAAAGTCATAGCCAAGGTCTTCAAGCAGTCCATCCTGACCCATAATTATCCATGTTCCTTTGGTGAAAAGGAAAAACACTCCACGGGTCAGGGTCTTCAATAATCCAAAGTATGTAGTCCACCATGCCCGGCCAAGGTTGGTCCATGCTCATGAGAACACTCCACCGGCTGGGGTCTTCGGGAAGGTTTCTGAGGTGCTAGAAAATGACCAGGTTACGTGGCTCCGGGTTGTCCGATGCCACTCCTCCAGCAAATCCTGCATATAAGTTGGTTGGTCGGTGATGCGCCTAAGGGGAAGACGCACCAACCAGCCGCGGCCCTTCATCAAAATTGTGTCACAGCGAGAGATCTACACTGAGGTTTTTCTATGCACCCCATGGGGATTCGAGGGCACTCCACCAGCGTAGCTAGGTCCATTCAACATTTAGATACAAGTACCCAAATGTACTAGTTAGACCATTCCCTGTAACATCAACAACTTGTTGTACGGATTAAATATGAGTTAACGCAATACAATCCGTAGTACCACTTTGAGTTAGTGGAGAACTATAACAGCCATAAAGCAGGCATAGAGCTCCGTCAATTCTACCGTTAAATCATTAGTAAGTTAACCAGTTCATGTAAAACATTTCCTGATTAGGTTACTTAGACCGAGATGGTGTCTCCTCCTCCAATCCTACCTTCCTCTCAAAATAGCAGATGACTTGGAAACATACGATTCAAAACAGAGTAAATATCCCTGAAGATAAGAGAGATTACTCTACCTTGATCTGGTGGCTTCCCTTCACGATCTATCTTGTTTCTCTCGATCCAAAGCTGATAAACCGTAATTTCTAAAGCTAGCATGCCAGCCTTTTTCCTCACGGCCGAGCCCCTCCCCTTATGTCTCACCCAATTTTCCGAGCTACGAATTGTAATCGGAAGTCTGTCAATCTGCAACCATCTCCTTACCTTATCCCAAATTTCCTTCGAGTAGGGGCAGCTGAAGAATAAATGGGAGTTTGTTTCCTCGGGGTGACCGCAAATCATGCAGGTTCTATCAATAGGGTCAGGGCCTTTGTGCCGATCCCGTGTCCCCAATCTCTCATGCAATCCTAGCCATGTGATGAACGAGAACTTTGTGGGGATATGGCCTCTCCAGATAGACGCGAAGATTCTCCTTTCCGATGCTGTCCTTCCTTCATAGAATTCAGGACAAGAAGCCTTATGGATGACTCTGTAAGCTCTGTCCGTGAATCCTTTCCCTCCATTATGAAGCATCCAGCCTGTCATGGTCATGATCAATTCCGGCCTCGAACCCAGCCCAGCTCTAGCTAGAAGAAAGTCCCTCAACTTACAAAGATGATTCATATGTGCCGAGGTCAAATCCTTTTTCGGCACGTAATCCCAAATAGTGCCCCCCTTGAAGTAGTAAGCGTGAACCCACTTTACCCAAAGGGTGTCCTTCTTTACGTGAAAATCCCAGATTTGTCGAGCCAATACTGCCTTATTCCAGCAGATAAAGTCCCGTAGACCCAATCCTCCATTTTCCTTGGGTGTGCAGACTCGCTGCCAGGCAACTTTATTCTTCTTCGGCCCTCCCCACATGAATTCCCGAACCAAAGCTTCAAGCCGCTTCATAACCTCCTTCTGGATAGTGAAGTTCTGGATCCAGTATCCGATTGTACCCTGTGCTACTGACTTGATGAGCTCCAGCCTGCCCGAGTACGTCATCGTCTTCACTTTCCAAGCCGAGATGGCCTTACTTATCTTCTCTATCAAACCCCCAAACTGAGAGACCTTGAGTCTGTTTGCATCCAGCGGAACACCCAAGTATTTAACTGGAGCTCTCCCCACGGTATACCGGTGAAAGTAAGATCATCTTTCAATCCAACGCCGAACATCTGACACTTTGTCGGGTTAATGGCAAGGCCAGACGTATTCTCAAACTCGTTCAAACACTGCATAAGTATCCCCACTGAGTCCTCATCTCCCCTTGAGAATAACATGAGATCGTCCGCGAAGGCCAGGTGTGTGATCTTCAGATCCCCAACGTTGCACCTTGGGTGTAATCTGAAACGTACAGTGTTGGTTCTCTTCTTCAAAATCCTGGAAAAATACTCTATGCATATAACGAAAAGTAGGGGGGACATGGGATCACCTTGTCGTAGCCCTCTCTTCCCCTGGAACATTCTGTGTAGCTCTCCATTGACGACCACCGAAAAGGAAGCCGTCGAAACGCAGAGCATCACCCAACGAATAAACCTGGCTGGAAAGTGCATCCCCTCCAAAACCTCCTCCAAAAACTCCCAAGAAACCGTGTCAAATGCCTTCGAGATATCCACCATAATCATTACTCTACGAGTAGTGGATTTCCTCCTATATCCTCTGATAAGTTCTTGTGCCAAGATGATGTTGTCCGAGATGTTCCGCCCTGCCACAAACCCCGCCTGAGCTGGATCAATGATAGTTGGTAGAATCGACGCCATCATGTCAACCATAATTTTGGTAATAGTCTTGTAGAAAACATTGCAACACGATATAGGTCTAAAATCTGCGACCCTGAGGTTATTGTCATTCTTCGGGATCAAGGAAATCGATGTGTGGTTTGTCTGCAACAGAATCCGCTCATTCTCGAAGAACTCCAAAGCAACCTCCGTAAAGAGGTCCCCAACCGTGCTCCATTGCGATTTGAAGAAACCTGCAGTGTATCCATCTGGTCCCGGGGCTTTAGCATCCTTCGTGGAAAATAGCGCTCTCTTGATTTCTTCTGGTGTGACTGGAGCAACTAAACCCTCAGCAAGCTCGTGGGTTATGGTCGGTCCTACCTCTAGTATCTCCGGATCAATGCTCATCCTGTCCCTCGCTGTTCCAAACAGACCTTTGTAGAATTCCACAAAAAGTTCTCCTTTCTCCCCCGAATTGACGACCACTCTGTCATTGGAGTCTAGAATAGCCGGCATATGTCCTCCCTTCTGTGCTCTGAACTGAATGTGGAAATAAGCTGTGCCTCTGTCCGCAAGGATAAGGTGGTTAATCCTAGCCTTTTGGGCAAGGAATTTAGCCTCGGCATTCTGTAGAAACACCGCTTTGGCCTTCAATTCCCTTAGCACGGCCAAGTCTTCTTCCACCGTCGGTGCCGTCACGTCTAAAGCATCCATTGCCGCCCCATACTCCTTGCAGGCTCTCTTGGTCTTTTCCGTGATATGGCTGAAGTTATTTTTTCCAAGTCTTCGCAACGGTCTCTTTAGATACCTCAACTTCCGAATAAGCTGGTACTGTTTAACCCCATGATAAGCTCTTTCCCATGCCTCTCTCACCAAGTCCTTGCAGTCCGGATGAGTCAGCCACATATTCTGAAATCGAAAAGGTCTTCGATAGAACCGTCCAACCTCCTCCAGCTTCACCACAATGGGGACATGATCCGACGTTAGCTCAAAGTTGAAGAAGATTGTCGAACAAGCTCCTTGTCCCCATGAACCGTTAATCAGGCTCCTGTCCAGCTTTGCCTCGGATCTACTACTCTTCCAGGTAATTAGAGGACCAGTGTAGGGTGCATCTTGCAATGAACAACGCCTGCAAAAGTCCTGAAAGTCCTGCATGTTATACTGCGGCTCAATACGGCTGCCCCTCCTCTCGGCAATACTCAAAGTATTGTTGAAGTCGCCAATGAGTAGCCAAGGCCGAGCCAAACCTTCTCCATACTGCGTCAGTTGCCTCCAAAGATCTCTCCTCTCTCGCAGATCATTAGTAGCATAGACAGAGGTACATAAAATTCTATACTAGTAGACATGCATTTAACCTTAAAGTGTATGCACTGTTCTAGAATTTGAATTACTTCTACCTCAAACAATTTGGGATTCCAAACAACTAAAATTCTTTCATTTGCGATCATATGAAAGTTATTAGTGTTTTTCCACCCTTTTAACATGTTCAAAAATATCTCTAACCCCTTAGTATTAACCTTAGTTTCAAGAATGTTGAAGAAACCAACCTTATTCTCGGAGATGAACCGTCTGATCCTCCTCCTTTTTGCGGAAGTCCGAAGACCTCCTTGAATATTCCAGCTGGCTATCGTCATTGAGAACCCGAGGGGAGTTTTGGCCCATCCCCGCCGCCTTTACTAGTGACATTTCCCTTGAGTTTCTCTGCCACGGCCTCAGCCTTGGCTTTATCGGCCTTAGCCACCTTTCTCCGTAGCCTTGCCTCCGTTTTTTTTGCTTGTTTCGTTTCATAAGCTTGTTGGTTGTCAATGGGTTAAGACTTACTCCCCCGTTCATCTATTGTTGGCACACTTTCTTTTTTAGTATGTTCATTTTACTTTGACACTTTCCTTTTTTGGAAAGTTTTCAATCAATCTCAACCCCTCATTTCTCTTTTTCCCTCTCTCTTTCATTCTACACCACATACCCATTCATTCCTTAATTTTTGTGCCACTTTTCTGGGTGCCAATTATAGCTGAACGGAGGGAGTAAGAGTTAATCACTTTTTTGTGTTTGGCTAAAACTTAAATGGTTAAGTACAAAATATTACAAAAGGAAGGATTAAATGTGGACACTTAACATTAGTAATTACAACATTCTCTAAATCATTCTCACACTTTATCAATATTCAAATATATTAAAATTGTGTTGCCACTTTTTTTTTTGAAAGTAAATATTTATTGCTTTCAGAATTTACTGGAAATCGTCAAGTTGCGATTGAACATGGGCAGGTAAACCTCCCTCTAGTAGGGGGCTAGACTCTGTGAGCGACACTAGGGATTGAGCTAAGTAACATAATGAAGTCCAAGGTGACCAACATGGTCCCGTAAAAGTACTAATCTCTAACTCCGATGATTTCACCATTGGCATTGTCTCATCTGGACAAACTTTCCTTACAGCGAAGGGCTTCCAGTGGTGTTCCTCGTCTTCTTGCTCCCATGAGATGTCTTCGGGGGGTCCTCGAGCATCAATTCCTACCTCAGCGAGCTGTAACTGCTCGCCGGCTATTTGCAAACAAATAAAAAGCTGAAATAATAGTCCAAAACCAAAACAAAATAACAAACTAAGGCACATAGTCATCTTTCCATGTAATTAGGCCCTCCAGATGGTTCCATATGCCTCGACTCATGGATCATGGCGGGACTGTGCCTCATCGCCAGTCTCCGCCTGAGTTTCAGCTTTCTCCTCTCCATGTTCGATGTCTTCATCGTTCCACGAGACGCCAACCACCAGGTACAGCCACCGGACGCCCCAGTACACGCCGATCACGTTGGCGAGTGAAACCACAAGCAGGAACACGCCGACGGTAATCGTCGCCTTCTGGAAGAAGCCCTCGCACTCGATGCTGCCGTGACTCTCCAACCATCCGCCGCCGAGAATCACCACCGAGAGGATTAAGCTCACGGTGTTCAGCAGCCTCACCAAACTGTTGCTAACCTTTACAGGTCTCAGATCTCCCAAAAGGCACAGTCGATTCATGTTCTTGCTCGCTCGATCTCCGGTTCTTCCCCGTTCGAATGGGAATTCGTTGCGCTCAGTATTATAGCGGGCTTGAGCAGCCCGTCGGCCATATGAGCATTCAAAAACCTCGTCGGAAAGCTCTCGTTCACCTTCCCCAGTGGACTCACGTCGGAACGACGTAGGGACTCGTAATCACGATTTTGGTGTCATTCTCCATCGTGATTTCAGGTCTGCTGTGTTGCTGATGATAATCAACGGAAGATTGACTCCAAATTATAGTGGGAATCGACCGTTTTTCGGAATCCTTGTTGGACAAGGTTTAGGGTTGAGAGTCGGTAACTGTAGCTATTTTCTAAAATTGTGTTTTCACTAATAAGGCATTTTGGGAGTGTTTGTTAAAACTGTAATTATAAGCAAAGCTGACCAATATGTACTTAATTTCAAAGTTGCTGAAATCAGCTTCTTTTTTGGATGTTAAAACAGTTTCAACTTAAAAAAAATGAAAATGGACTATATATAAGGCCTTGTTTGCTAGGGCTTTTCTGTATATCAGTTCAGTTCAGTTTAGTGAAAATGTAATTTGATGAAATTCAGGTTAATTAAGTCATGAAATTCAGGTTAATTAGTTGCAATAAAACGGCTACCGCCGCGCGCGGATTAAGTTGGCGTTATGGAAATGCAAGCGCCAAGCAGCAAGCAGCAGATGATTACCCCAAATCAAAGGGAAAGTCGAAACGTAATCAATTGGGACCTCAAAGATTGCGTTGAATTTCAGAACCGATGCTAATGCACTACCTAAAATATGAAGATGGAAGTGGAATTATTTAATAATAATGCAACTATGAAAACAGTGGAGAATGTGTTGTCCTTAAATATCCTTATCATTTATGCATGCCAGCATACCCACACGTGTACATATAAATCTGCATTCATCTACAATCCTGTAAAAATTCTACCTACGTACGTAGTTGCAAATCTCTCTACGATCTCCATTCTCCACCACTTATTTAATGCCAATTATTTCAAAATAAAGTAAAATTGCCAAATACATTTCCAGCTATTTGCTCTGTTTAAAAGCCTCTGTATTTTCATCTTTCACTCAGCCATGTTTACAAGAATAGAGATTGAAACAAACAAATTATGGTTGACGCTAAAGAAGTCTACAAACAAATAGATTGATAGAATAGAAGAGCTGGACTAGGGTTATTGTAATGTGGTAAAACAGAGGCATATACAGGATTACGGAATTAATATTATAATTTTCTAGATATTGTGAGCAAATTTTGACATATATAAAAATGAAAAATACTTTTAGATGTTATTAGTCATTTCTTACACCTATGCAAATCTGCCATGTGCTAAGGTGCTGGATAAGAAATAAAACAATTAAGAAGTCAACATTGTTTTGATATTATATTAGAGCAAGTCCAACATCGTTGCTATAAATTTTTCTAAAGTAGAGAATGAAAGTCAATAACCTCCATTTTTTTTAATCTTAATTCCAACAGAATCTCTATATTATTTTGAATTGATATCTTATTTTTTACAAATTATATATTGGAGAATTTGATTCCTATTTTGAGTAAGCATACAATTAAAAAATATTGAAAATAAATATCCGATCATTTCAAGGCCCCAAAAAATGTCAGGAATGGTTGACATAAATTTTGTTCTCTAATTTTTTTTAAAAAATATGCATATTACATATATAGAGATTTTTTTGTCACAGAGAATCGTATAGAGATAATGTTGGAGTTAAAAAACTGTCAAAATCTCCAAATTTAAATAAAATCCCAATCATATCAAAATTGTTGGACTTACTCATAGAGCTACGATTGTATAAAATGATTTTTTTAAAATAGTAAAACATATTTTCACACTGGCCATATTTTGTGATTGACCAAAATGCCCTTTTTAACATATTGTACAAAACAGATACTGTACGAAAACTGGTAGTATACGGAAACCTAAACCAAGGTCGATCCATTCGAGTTTCTTCAGGAGTGGAAACATCTAAACAGTAAAATGGAAAGGTTGAAAAAGGTAAAAGCAAGAAACAAAGACCACCGTGGACACTTGGACAACAGGTCGGAGTGAGAAATTAGCGGTAAAAACCAGGATGGAATTAGTGGAGCGTGAGCGCGTGTATTGGAAAACCATGGTTTGAAACACTAACCATGGTCAATGAAGTGAGTTAAGTTTGAATGTTGGATCCATTAGTTGTCTGCTTTGTGTTAGTGAAAGCTCAATGACCGGCACCTCTGCATTTTTGAGCTTACGAGGAAACAAAGCCCCTAAACTTACATGTGAACTTGCAGGTCACTATCGGCCATCGGTTTAATAACTTCGAGCCAAAGTTTTCATGAAAACCAAAAGGTTGAATTTAGTTTTTAAAATGTAACTTTTTATTTTGATTTTTCTTGTACTCTTTAAGTAACTATAACAAATCATTACGTATAAGATAGATATAAATTTTATTTTTTGAAGCATATAAGATAGATATAATTACATTATCATTTAAATTTTGTTGATTTATGATGAATAATAAAACAAAATAGTTAACTACATTAATATCATTATGATTTGTTTGTCTATTCTAAAATGAGACAATGCATAAGGTACAAAGGATTCTTACATATTAAAGTTGTTTTATATATAAAATTTTAAATAAGAAAGAACATCTTTTTCCTTGTTTTACTCCAAAATTTAAACAGTAATGGAAAAATATAAGGAAAAAAATCCTATATGATATTAGTTGTAAATGAACCAAACTGTTCGCCAGAAACTCGTGAACAATTCGACAAAAGTTTGGTTCTAGTTCGTCAAACGAACACGAGTCGACTTGATTAACAATCGGGCTCGAACTCTTTGGCTATTGTTTAAATGGCTTGTACGTCAAGTTTAACGAGCCTATATTTATGTAGTATAAAATTTTGTTATTGTTTATAAATTAGAAGATGTCATTGTAAATTGTAATATAAAAACATTTAAATTTTTAATTAAGGGAAATAAATCGATAACAAGAACTCGAACTAACGAACCAAACATGAAATTATCACAGACAAAGTTGAACTGGTTTTTTTTATGTTTGAATGAACTCAATTTCAAATGTGTTTTTTCAAGCTCGATAAAGATAAATCTCAATTCAATTAAGATAAATTTCGGCTTGGCTCGATTCACTTACAACCCAAGATGATACTCTATGGTAGCAAGGTTGGATTATGGAGTATTTAAATTGAATCAGAAGCACATTGTTTTCAAAAAACTATGGCAGTATTCTTTAAAAAAAGTTGGAAATTACAAATAAAACTGAAGCACAGTTTTTTTTTTAAAAAAAAAGTGCTCTGTAATAATAATTTATATCCAGGAAGAATCATACGTACCTAATCCAATCATAAACAACCTGTACAATATAAAAAGAAAAAAAAAAGGAATTGGAATACCTTTACATGACGTAATATTTAGTTTAATGGAGAGATTAAGTAACATGTACTCCCTCCCTCCGTCCCAACCAAAACTTCTTAGTTAACTTCGAATCGGATTTTAAGAAATATGCATTTTATATCTTATAAGTGAAGTTTTAAGGGGTATAAATGGAATATCACTTATGGTTATTTGTAAGAATTCATTAAGGGTATATTTGTCTTTTTGTAGTTGTTTTTTTGCCAAAAGATGAAAGAATGAAAGTAAGAAATTTTGGTTGGGACGGAATAAAAAGGAAAGTAAGAAGGTGCTTGGTTGAAATAGAGGAATGGGAATCAGAATGAGAATGATAATAGGGTATAATGATTATAGGGGTAATGATTATAATGTTGTTGTTTGGTTTGCATTAGGGAATGGCTAAAATTAGTAAACTAAAATGACGGAGTGGCTAAATACAGTAAACAATTAGGTAATGAAACTCATAGTTGTCAATTTTGGGGGGTTTGGGTGATTGGCCAGTTTTGGGTAATGAAGGTGGGCCCATATAATCATAATACTCAACCAAACACCCATTTTCTATAATCAAACTCATTACCCACCTCCAAACCCCTCAACCAAGCACCCCTAAGAAGTTTTGGTTGGGCGGATGGAGTATTCCTGTGTGGAGCAAAACTTCAACGTCCAGCATCTTATCAATAATGCCTTTTCAATTTTCTGAGAAAAATAGAAAAAATGCATTTTAATATTAATTTCCTAAAAATAAAAGGAGAAAGGGCGAGGAAAGGTGGAGGTGGGGCCAGGACTCATGAGTTGGATTCTTGCGGTATGATCTTTCGAAGCATTTGACCCACTCTGTTTTCTATTTACCAACCGATGGACTTTCAGCATCAAAGTCAGAAGGGTTAAATTAGGAAATTATAAAAAGGCACTTGTTTTAACTTTCACAAAAAGCATGATTTTCTAGAACTAATTGTCTAGAGATAACAAAATTGACAGTAATTATCAAAAAGTTGACCCTAATTTAACAAGAGATGGCACAACTATCTAACATTGAAGTTGTGATAAGTAAATACGGAGTATGCCTTTCATCCAAATCACATTTATATTGCTTAGAAGCAAATTACTATTAGTAAAGTATACGTATACGTATATGTAAACAATTTACTATATTCAAAGCACGAATAGTCCTTACATATTCTTTGAAGGAGCTGAATAATCCACATAGCATAAGTTGAAACAAATTTTTCATAATCTTATGAAAAGATTAATTTACCTTCAAATATAATATTTGAAATAAAAATGTGATATGTCTTATACTAATCAATGGCGAAGGTGGTTGTAGGATCCAGTCCCACTAACCAAACAATTCGTGAAAGTTTTATTAAATTTTTACAAATATTGTTAGATTTAGTTTAAAGTAACTTATTGTTTGCTAAAATTTGCACTAAATTCCTAAAAAATTAGTCAAATTTTATATTTACCCCTACGAACAATATTTTCTGGTTCAACCCTTAACTATAATCCAGCTTCGAATATCATTTTCTTCGACTATTATTCTCACATAATTTAATCATGTGTTTTTCCTCTATAAATTTTAATCATGCGTTGGTAGTTATAAATAGAAATCTTAATGAATTAAAAGATGGCGAAAAATACAAAAGAAAAGGTACAAGATAATCCAACACTTTATTTTAAATATTAAAATTGAGATAAATTGATTTTTTTCATAAACCTTCAAGATTGACTTGAATTGACGTCCATAAATTGATTAATCTTGTTTTTAAATGACTTGTAGTCGGGACTATTTTCATACAATAAAAAAACAAGCTAAAGTACAAAAAATCAGTCCAAATGGTAGCGAGTACAAACAAGAAAGTGACCTGCTGAGGCAGGTGATGACGGGGACGAGTGTGTGGAAAGGCTGTACCGTAACGCGCAACAACGGCGCGTGAAACAGTTTGGCGATGGAGAGGGCATGGAAACCTAATTTCACCCCCATTGTTATCAATCTGGCCACTCATTCCCATTCACAAAATTCCCATGATGAATGATGTAATCCATCCCACCCCAAAAGCCAAATTCGTGGTACTCTTAACAAACTAATATCCTCCAAAATATCCCTGAAGGCGGTATTACATTTTTTATTGGATCTCTTAAGCTGTAATAGCAGACATAATTAGTCTGGTTACCATGTAGCTCGGTTATTCTGTAATAGACTAGTCGAATTGGATGTCAATTCCACTCATTGTAATCGCTTCTGGGCGTTTCCCAGGACCTTGAATGAATTTTCTTCAAAAAAAATAAAAAAATAAAAAAAATCCTCCAAAATAATTAAACTTATTAAAATACATAAATTGGACCATAATTTACAGCCCATTGATTCTCAGGACCAGCACACTGCCTTGTATTGTCTTCTCTCTTAATTAAGTTTCGGTCATTGCTTACATAAAACTTGCTTTTTTAACCTATATTCAGTTTTAAAGTTTATTAATGTACATTTGATTTAAAAAATATAATTGTTAATTTAAAACTTGAAAAATAACACGCGAAAATAACAATACAAGTTTATTAATGAACATTTGTTGTTGTTAAATAATAGTATAAAATAACGAACCTCGCACAAGTTGTTAGCTTCTATCATTTTCACGAAAATTAAAGGCTTTTGATTAGTGATTTCTCAAATCAACCTAACCTCCATTGTTATTAAGAGGTGGAGGTGTCAGTATATCACAAGATACACGTTGACAAGGAGTATGGTTTACAATTGATTTGAAAGAAATTTCTTCAACCAATGATAAGAAATTTTGATTAAGTAACTATACTTGTATTCTTATGTTATGTTAGGCCCTAAATGTTTGAGCTTTTTCTATAGATCAGTTCATTTTAGTTAAGTGAAAATGTATTTCTATAAAATTCAGAGTTTTTTTTTTCTTCAATATATTACTAGGAGATCCCCTATAGGCACCGATTTTCAGCAGCGCTTCATCAAAACCGGTGCTGGAAGTACAATAAGCACCGGTGTTGAAAGTACAATGAGCACCGATTTTTAGCAGCGCTTCACAATGAGTACCGGTATATACATTAATTTTGTACTTCAATTTAATTTAGTTCAGTTTAATTTAGCAATAAATAACTTCTAGCAAACAGAGCTGTCTTTATCATACGTAAAGTGTAGTAGTATTTAAGTTCAGCAGGAATAACTACATATTTATTAATTTATAATCCGTAAAAAAGATAGCTTAAGCACTAAAATTTTATATATTTGCTGCTTTGTTCACATTTGTGCTTTAATTTGGTAACTAGACAGGTGTAAACAAAATACAATTAGTATGTAGCTAGTTTGGCGGTCTGAAACAGGTTTCAGAGGGAAGTGCGTGTACAAGTAGAAAAATACACGCAATCTCATCACCCAAGTATTTGCTACACGTTTTGACGGTTATACTCTTTTTTCTTTTTTTTTTGAATTAAAATCAATTTTTGGCATAACTGTTGAGCTTTTTATATTATAAAAAAGTGCCGAGGGGATTTGAAAATACTCTGTTAATGGAGGAGATTCTTGACAGACGTAAGTTTAAAGATTAAGAAATTTGCATGCATTTATTTATAAGTTTATTATACACACGAAATGAAAAGATCAACAGAAAATACGTTGGATTCAGAATTTACAGCCATGGTAAAGAAGCAGAGTCGTACAAGACATGAACTATCATTGTTTCATTCAGGTGGAAACACATTCTACAGAGAATATATATGTGGATGATATGTTGCTTTAGTGGTTAAGCCACTAATTTAGTGTTTGATTTTTATTTTCTTTTGAAGCAAGTAATTAATTCTCCCTAACTTTAAACGTTCTCACTTTGATTTTTGAGTCAAAATAATGATACATCCTATCTGTAGTATAATGTTGCACATCAAGATTATAAATATTTTTAATATAATTACACCAGTAAATTGGGTTCATAATTTTTTATTTTTACTTATGTCATATAATTAAGAGTAGGCCTAAATTTTTTACCAGGTGGCAGGAAACGTGTTTAGTAGGCCTAGAATATAAATTATAGAGATGATAAATTTACCACTCAGTCATATCCATCAGATTAATTTCACAAATAATACTACTTTCAAAAGTAGAAATTTAACTAGTAAAGTAAATTTGAATGCTAACATTCTTTTATTTTACCAGTGTAGCTATTAGAATATCTACACGCACTTACTTAATACTTACCCATTCTATGAAATGTCAACGATCAACTCCTAGCAGTTCTTAAGTTAACAAATAACGTGTTTTGGATGATTAATTAATTAATTAATTAATAACAATTATCTGGAAGTTGTATGGTGGATTGGTGAGCAATAAAGCTCAGGACCACCGCCGCTGCTATGCAATCTTTCGTGTTTTGATCCCAGCTCGAGTTGACTCGGGACTCGGCTTACACCAACTCAGTCACCGACTCACAAGTCACAAACTTTCCCTCCTTTATTTAATTTGATTTGAACGGGTCACTCATTCTCGTGACTTACCTCGTAATATTTTTCTCCAATAAACAAAAAAGACTTTTCACATTTTGTTTGTTTAAGACTAATTATTTCTAGAAATCTTACACGACCGTTTGGACCGTGTTTAGTATTTATCAAAATCAACTACGAACTGTGTATTTCTTGTTCATTGAACATGGCCTGTAAAAAAAAGTCCGAGACGTATTAATTTTTTTTTTACAATAGTTGGACTAGATTAACATTATCGGGCGGTTAGTGTGCGTAATTAATTAGTTGAATTGTGACAGCACACAGGGCATAAAATCAAACCGGGTCGGCTGGTCAAATCAAACCAGAAACCTGGGATGCCATGCATAGAAGGATCGAAATTATGTGAGAAAAACAAAACCTTAATTGCGTCGATGCACTAATCGTATGGCCTTCTTTTCTGTCATGATCCTCATCTACAAGGAAGTAGACTTTTAATTAGATGCAAAATTTTGATTAAGAAATTTAAATGAATTCTTTGTGGCATGGTGGTAGGAAGAACCAAGTTAAACCCAGTTGTTGCGCCCTTCTATTTTCAACTTAAATGTCATTAACTGATATTATGGACCTTAAATTACTATTATACCCCAATGTTTAACAATATTAAATATATAACATCCAAACTGAAGCAAAAAAAAAAAATTGGAATTTTTTTGACATTTAATTCCAATATGGGGCCAAACTTGTATTTTCATAAACGTTCGAGGTCTCTATAAAATTCTCTCAACTAAAATGTATCCTAAAATTAAAATAAATGAAAAATATTGCTTAAATTTAATTTTGTAAAAATGAATTTCTTGCTAATTAATGCATGGAATACTTCTTAAAATTCTCATTCGTTTCTAGTAAATAATTTGCATAGCACTGAAACAAGGTTACTTTATATTTTAATAAAAAATAAAATAGAAGGGTACATGCATGACATTAATCCTAGCTTGTGTATGGAATTTGGTTAGTTAACTTGTTGGATTGAACAAAAAAGTATGAAAAGCAGGCGTAATTTAAGATCAATGTCCTGGCAACTTCTTCCTGAGCCGTTACAATTAGGATTTTTCTGTTCCAAAAGAATCGACTAGGTTGGAAAATAATGGCAAAATTCCAAGAATATGCACTTTTGTACACAAAATTCCCAAAATGTTCTCTTTGAGAACTTTTGTTTTGCTTTTTCATTTTAGTCCTTCATTTTATTTGTCATTTTTATTTTTACCCCTAAGGTTTAATCAGATGTACTTAATTCATCTGATTCTGTTTCACTAGAGTTGGAATCTATCTCTATGATGTAAACTTTTTCTATTTCATCATATTTTTCCTCTATGGGTTCATATCCCATTTCATATGCAATTTCTAACAATTTTATTTTGTTATTATCTTGCCTATTAGGACATTCATTAGCGTAATGTCCTTCTATGTTGCAAACCCAACATCTACAATTTTTCTTTCCTTTTGGACAGAATTTTTGTTTTTCTGATTTGTTATCAGATTTTTTCTTAAAGAATTTTCCTGGTCGGAATCTCTTTTTCTTTTTAATAAACCTATATTTAGAAGATTTTTTCCTAGAAAAGAATTTTTTCTTCTTTTTGTATTCTGTTCTGCAGCCATATTCTACATGATTTTCTCCTGATATTGCACAACAGTTTTTATTAAACTTTTTAAGTTTTTTCTGAGTTCTTATTAGTTCACAGAATTTTGACAGTTCATCTTTTACTATTCTTATAGCATATCCTAGACTGTAGCTAGAAGTTCTTCTATTGAAAGTTTCAATTTTAAACCTTTCTAATGCTTTTTCTCCTACCAAAGGTATTTTTCTAAGATACTGAAGTATCATTTCTGGAAATTCAATTTGTTCTAGTTTGTAAAGATTTACTTCATAGTCACAATTGAATTCCTCTAAGTAACATATATCACAGAGTTGTAGTTCTGTTAAACGTTTCCTAGCTTTTTCTTGTACTAGTTGTTTTTCATGTATTTTATTACCAGTAAAATCAATTCCTAGGAACATAGTATATAATCCATCTAGAACTATATCTAGAATATTATATGGAATGTTGTTATTATCATCTGTCCAGATGGTGTTTTTTATGAACTCTTTTGCTATTCCTAGACTCTTATGTTCTATTAACAACAATATAGTTCTTGATTCTGTATAGGCATCAGGATTAGTTTGAATTACTAAACTTAATTCTGCTGCCCATTTATCAATGATTTCTTTCCTATTATTTTGACAGTCAATATTTAGGAAATTATCATCTGTTCCTTTTGAACTATAAACTTTGGATTTTGCACTTTCTGGAAAATACCATGGTTGATTAGCTCTTCTTCTTTTAGAGCCCATATATGAGCTTTCTCCTTCTTCTCTTTTAACATTTATGTTAAAGTTTTTAGGTACGTCATCTGAATCGTAATTGCTAATTACTTGTTCGCTTATTTCAGATTCACTAGCTGATTCTTCATTATTTAAGACTTTTAAGTCTTCAATTCCAAACAATTGTTTTAGTTTGGGACTGTTTTCTATTTCTTGGTTTGCTAGTTCATCATTTTCTAACTCTAGCAACCTGAGAGCATGGTCAAGTAAATCGAAGTTTTCTTCGTTTACCTGTAATTCATCACCTTCTAGATGATCCCAAAAGATTTTTTCGATCTTTGGTATATAGTTGGTCATATTGGTTGTTTGTCATTTTTACCAAATGGCCAAGTTAATGCTTTAGGATTTCCAGAGGATCCTAATTCTGCATTTCCTACTCCGTAATTGGGGTAAGAATATTTTTCTAAACCTATAGGCTTTGGTCTTTCTTCATTACCTAAAGGAGTTATTTTTAAATCTTTTTGTCCTAAGACTACCTTCTGGTTTTCTTGAATTATTGTTGTTAATTCAATGATAATTTTTGCTGCTGCAGCTTCTAACTTATTATCTTCTTTAGTTAGAAAATTTAGAATTTCTTCTAATTTTGTTTTTAAAAGATTTATCTCTTCTTTTATTTCTGTAAAACTCATTAGGACATTTCTTCAAGCTGAATTTTCATGTCCTCTATTCGTTTTGACATTCCCATCAAGAGATCTCTCTCGCTGGGTTCTTTAGAAATACTTCTTCTGGAGGGTTCTCCGATTATAAGTTTATTTCTTTCTACTTTTGATTTATATTTTTCTCCCATTATCTTTTTATCTTTAGCTATGTCAATAGCCCAAGAGTTATCTAAAGGGGTTATTTCTGAAAACTGTTTTTCTTCTACAGTTCCTACTTGTGAAAATACATCTTCTAATTCAATGTATTCTTTCTTTTTATAGTCAATACTGTGATGACTATTTGTTAAAGCATAAGCAACCAGATTGGTTAAGCTAAATACTTTATCTCCTTTATTCATTAAATTTTCTCTTTCAAATTTATGAACAAAGGATAATGTTTTGTCTAAATTTGCTGTTTCTAGACTAATTCCAAATTTAGGATATACTGTAAACATGAATTTTTGGTAGGCTAAATTTCCTCTAGCCGCACCTAAAATGCAGTCTTGTCTATCATTTATCCTATTATCCATTAAAACCATTTTAATTGGAGAATTTATTCCTTCCTGAAATTCTGATTTCAATAAGATTTTAATGGCACCAAAGTGTACCATTGTGATAGTGGATCGAATCTTACTATCTATTTTTAATAAGTTCTCTTCAATCTCTTTTCGAGTGATTAAAGGTAAATATACTGCTCCTGTAGTATCTTTGATATCTACATGCATTTCTTTAGTTCCTACAAAATAGTAGATGCTATTTTTCCTTTTTAATTTCTCTAAAAGAGATATATTAAAAATATTTTCTTTTCTTAAGTTAAGTCTTGAGGACCTAATTTTTGAAAGTAATTCTTGTTTTATCAAGAAACTTCCGTTGAATCCTTGATTAGATTCAAAGGTTTGAATATTAGAAACATCTTGATTTTCATCAATTGTTTCTTCTATATCTTTTAAATGATTCATTTTAATGTTGAATCTTTTAGATAATTATTGTTATTTTAAACATGGCTCTGATACCAGGTTTTTGATGGTCGGTGCGGAATTTTAATTTTCTTTTAAACATTTTAAACATCCTTTATAGATGTTCATATAATGCACAAGAGTTTGATGTTTTTCACAAAATCTTGTTCCAAAACTATACCTAGTTTGACTATAAGGGCCAACTCTACGGAATTTAGATAATTTCTTATCTTCTTTAGTTAATTCTCTGTCAAGAATAGATTTACAAATGTTTTTACTCATTTTGAGTTCTTTCTTATGCAGAATTTTGAGATTCTTTTATACATTTTATGCAGAATTTTGAGGTAGGCATAAATTGTATATAGATTTGGAGTTGATGTTTTTTACAAAACTTAGTTCCAAAGCTGTATCTGGATTGACTATTGTCATTATTCCTATGGAATTCAGATAAAGTTTTATCTTCTTTTGAAATTTCTCTGTTGAGAATAGATTTACAAATATTTTTGCTCATTCAAGCTTCGTTACTTTATTTAATGTAGTTTATGAATTAAATACTTTAGAACCCTAAGTAATTCATGCAAGCTCCTTATATCTTCCTTACTATATTATTAAGAGTGTATGGTTATCATGCTATCTGTTTATAACTTAACCAATCCTGCGAATCTTGTTTCCCTAAACGGCCACCTGCCTAAGCGGTACTCCCTATTCTATGGACTCCAGGTTTCATTATAACAGATAAGCATGCATACAACAATCAATAATAAGAAAGAAGATACAGATTATAGAAACTTACATGTAATTACAAGAGGGCCCTAAAGGGCTTTTTATTCACACATAGTAGATCCGAAGATCAGACAGAATCCTGGACGAGGTTCGTCTCCAGGGGATTACAGAGGTTGAAAGTAAATTACAATGAGGCGCAGAAGTGAGGGGCGCTCCCATATTACAAGAAATGAACTCCCTTTTATAGAGAAGGAAGGATCTGCATTATTAAAGAGGGGTGCGTCATCCCTTACGTACAAACGCACTTATATTATTGCATCTACCTAAAGCAGACGCACTACTGCATTATTGCATCCACTCAATGCAGATGCATTATTATCCCACTATCTGCTGTCACTAGAAGTGGAGGGGTCCATAGGACTGTCGGCAGTCCTGATGGTGGATAGGTCACTGTCTTGAATAGTGGATGATCCACTTTCTTCTGAGCATTTACCGCATAGGTAACTACTACGGTAATTCTTCATCTTCTTGCAAAGATCTGGCATATGTTTTCCCAAAATAAATGGATTAACCAAAGTATTTTGGAATTTGACAAACCTATCTTCATCAGCTTCGCTGATCTTTTTGGGCGACTTGCTGTACATCAAGATGGTGGAATCTTGATAGTTGACAAATAGTCCGTCTTCTGAGCTGAAACTGAAAACTTTCTGGAGCAATCCTTCAAGTCTTCTAGCTGCTAGATTCAATAAATCCTCGGGATCTATCTTGCATTCCATGGTGGTGGATGGATGATATTTCTCCTCTTTGCAGATGCCGATTTGGATTAGATGCTGAGGATGGTAGATCAAATGACCTGTAGTATTCCAGTAAGGACCAGAACTATTTATTTTTAGAAAGATTTCTTGACCAGGTTTGGTACACTTCTTCCTAAAGTTTTTAATAGCACTTAGTAATGCTTTAGGAAAATGGCTAATCTCTAATAAATTAGAGCTAGGGTATATAGTTCTAACTAATCCATACTGGAAAGCTTCAAAAACTTGCTCGGGATCAGCATTTTTGGTAAAGTTGTAGTAACTTAAATTTTTGAGATCCGTGGTGTAGAATTTTTCTTCTACATATTTGGATTCATCAGCCAGACGAGCATGTCTGTAGCAGTATTCAAATTCTGCTTCAGTTAACTTATTGGTGAGTTCCGTAGAAGTTTCTTCTTTGGGTTCCATTCTAGAAGGAAGCCTTCCTAGAATAACCTTTGTGTCCCTTTTCTTTTGAAGGGCTGCTGCAAAAGTATTTGGACGAAGGAATTCTTCATGAGTAATCAGAGAGAGTGGAGCAAGTCCTTCTACTCTGGTGTATAAATCAGCAGAAATTCTGGCTTCCTGGAAAGTTTTGAATTTCTTATGAACAATATTAGACACTCCTTCGGTTGCCTTCTTGGTAAAACTCCAGTCGGAATATATACCCGCATTTGGGCCATTGTATACCACATAATATGGCATAGATTTTTTCGGGATTGGTATTCCCTCAACGGATTTCTCCGGTGCTAAAGATGTAACTTTAGTCTGTGGGATTGGAATTCCCTGATTTGGTTTTAAAACAAACTCTACTGGTGAGACCAGTTTGACGGAAGTTTGTACTTCCTTCTGGATTTTTGGCAAATCCACAGCCTTCAACGGATTTGTTGATTCTTTACCAACTGCCGTTTGCGTTGGAATAGTCTTATCTTTCTCTTTTAAAGGAGAAGGTGATAAGATAACCTTTTTTACTTCATTTTCAGAAGCTTGTTCTTTTTCTTTACCTGATTTGATCAGGTTAAGATACTTGAGCTTGGCTCGAACCAGCTCCAGTTCTTGGACTAAAAGTCCTTCTTGCAGTTTTAGCTGCTCCATTTCATCCATGCTGGATGCTTCACAAAGAAACAAACGTTAGAAACATTTGTATTATTCTTTATAATCTTGCTGAAATTCTCTGGTAAGAAAATCTGCAAAATAATTCTTGGTACCTGCAATATGAATAACATCAAAATCATATCTAGATAACCACATTTGCCACCTAACTAGACGACCTTGTTTATTATCTCCTTTTAAATTTATCTTTAGGAAATAAGTAAAATTTTTATTATCTGTTCTTACTAGAAATCTGCAAGGGGTTAGATAAACAGAGAATTTTTTAATTACTCTAATAACAGAAAGATATTCTTTCTCGTTACTATGATAATTCTTTTCAGCAGCTTTAAAGCTTCCTGAAGTGTATCGGCAAATGTATTCTTTACCATTATTTTCTGCTTTAAGAATTCCTCCCCAGAATAAATCTGATGCATCAGTTTCTATGATTAGTTTATCCTCAGGTTGTGGGTGATAAAGCTTAGGAAAGTTTTTTAAACTTTTCTTTACTTTTACCATATAGTTGGTATCTGAATCTTTCCATTCCCATGGAATATCTTCCTTAAGCTTTGCTTGTAATGGTGCTCTGACCTGGGCAAGCTTAGGAATATAATCAGAAGCATAAGTGAGGATTCCTAAGAATCTCTGCAACTGTTTTTTGTTTTCAAGGATATCCGGGAACTTTTGAATATGTTCCAAGATATGATCTTGAGGTCGATGAGATCCTTCTTCAATTTCTAGTCCTAGAAAATTGATTTTAGTTTTAAAAAGCTGTGTTTTCTTCTTTGAGAGTATTATTCCCAGAGAAGCACATTTTTTGAGTACTGCCGCTACTTGCCACAGATGTTCTGTTTCATTATTGCTGAAGACTAAAATGTCATCAATATAAACACAACAGAATTTTTCAAAGGTTCTAAATGCATTTTGCATATGTCTTTGAAATATGGCTGGAGCCTGTTTTAACCCAAAGGGTACGACATTCCACTGGTAATGACCTTGTGGACATGTAAAAGCAGTTAATAATTGTGATTCTTCATCTAGCAATACTTGCCAGAATCCTGATTTACAATCAAAACTACTGAATATTTTCTTTCCTCTTATTAGAGTTAACAATTCATCTTTATTAGGAAGGTTATGACTGTCTCCTATGGTAGCTGAGTTTATAGCTTTATAGTTGACAACCATTCTCTTTTTTCCTCTTCGTTTCTCAGCTTCATTTTCTACCAAGAAAGCTGGAGACATGTGAGGTGATTTGCTAGGTTTAATTACTTTTAATTCTAGTAATTCCTTAATTTGTTTTCCAAACTCTTCTCTATCCTTAGGACTATATTGCATTGGTTTAACCTTTACAATTGTCTTGGGATTGATTAGTTTTATGGTTGCTGTCATCCAATATTTTGATTTGTTAGGATCTATTGGATTTTCTGAACACACAGAATCTAAAAGTGTTTCTATTTTACAAAGTTTTGTATTTTGAAGCACAAAAAGTTGTTGTTCTTTAGTATATATACCCCCCCTCCTTAAAAGAGAAGCAATTTTATTAGGGCTAATATTTAGCGCCTCTGGTTTTGGTAATTTAGATTTCTTTTTCATGTATTCTAAATAACCTGGAACTCCTACTTTAAGAGCTTTTCTTATTTTCCCTATATGTACAGGATTATTGTTTAGAGTGAAAATTATCCTATCTGTGTATTGGACAAATGGATGATACAACAGACAGAAATTATTTCCAATAATAAAATCTATTCCAGATTCTTGTTGATATACAGTTGGAATATGAAATATTTCTCCTGCTATCATTATATTAAGATTTTTACAGACCTTAGAGAGTATGATATATGATCCATTTCCAATTTTTACTCTTATTGGTCTTTCTACATTTACCCAATGTTCTTTGGGTATTACATATTTGCTAGCAACACACATGCTTGCCCCGGTGTCCACATAGCAATGTAATTCAATTTGTTTATATCCAGAAAATTTTAATTTTCCTTTTATATAAATTGAGTTAGAGTTTGTAATATTGCTCATTACAAAGTTTGTGGGTTAATTTATAATTATCACAAACTTTGGGTTGGTTTAGCAATTACTCTATCTCTTGAAACTTGGCAAACCATATGCCAAGTTACATAGTTTGGGAATTTGAACCAAAAATTGAATATTTTGGGAATTTGGACTCCCAATTTGAACATTCTTGGAATTGATCCGAAAATAATTGCTAGAATAATAATTTTGACGTTTGTGTAAAGCAAAATGCTGGACCGATCGACTCTATCTCACACAAACAATCCAATCCATAATTCATAGTCACAATTTTCTTAAAAACAACCTTTAAGTATTATATTGTACAGAATATGGAATCACTTTTTTTCTGTTTATTGATCGAGAATGTGATCCTTGTTTATTCATTGTGGGGAATTTATGCATCAGAATCATACATATTATTGTAAGTAATAGTTAACTATTAATAGGTAAACAATGAAAAAGTGTAACTCACATGGAATATAAAATAAGATATTTGAATATTATTGTAAAGTGAAATATTTGAATATACCGACATAACATAAGTATATGGTGACTGAACTTATCACTAATCAGATGAATTTTGCCTAATTCAAGCAAGTGGCAGTATTTTATAATTGCATATATCTATTTATATTTAATTTAATTATCAATTTATGTGATCAAATTACATTTTAATATTATTGTCCATGCTACTCTTTCATGTTAGTTCATTGGCAAAATTAGAAATTTTCTAATAAGTTGAACGCGAACTATAAGAATTCGTAAGATGAGTTGATGAAAATTTATTTAAGAAGTAAGTGGGAGAAATGAGTGGTGTGGATTGAAAGAAATAGACCATAAAAGTAAAGTGTGCACCTTTTGGTGGGACAGACTAATAAGTAAATTGTGCAGATTCTGCTGGGACGGAGGGAGTACTGTTTAACTGAATTTCATGTACAATTTCAGTTATACTATGTGTTTTAATAGGTCCGTCATACTCATGCAAGCCAATGCCACTATAATTAATTTACTCCTTTCATGTCATTTGTTGTTGTAATATAGAGTTAGAGTCTACTTGCTTCTTTGTCTATGATTTTTTCACTTACATTCTTCTTTTCACTTATTTCATATTATTTACACAAAAATACGTTCATGTTAAAAATTGCACCTTGATATTAATTAGGTATACATCAAACGGAAGAAGTAGGTAATGATGGGAATCCATTCCTTATTTAGTTATATTTAATAAATAGATATATATCATTATTGGTGGTTTATAATCCATTTTCATGGCTCAAAAATGTGATGAGAAAATATGATAAATCGAAAGTGTGTGAATTGTGAGGGAAGATAAGGTGGGTGGTGTGTGTGGGTGGCTAATATTTTAAATGGCCATGGGTTTGCCAACATAGATTTTTATTAGATTCCCCCTTTTCCCTTTTTTCAAATTCATTCTGACACGTAAACTCGCCACCGCTCTCGCGTGTCCTCCAACTCGTTAAAAAGCGCGTGGACATTTTTGTAAAGTTCGGGCACCGCCCGCCCGCCGGAAACCAGTCCCGTTTGCCCATCGCCACTTACCACAGCACATTTTCAGAAAGGTCACGAATTTTGTGGAAAAGAAAGTAAAAGTTTCAAAATTAAATGCTTGACGTATTTCTCAAAATAAAATATTACTTACCGAGAATTATTACTGTGGGCAGTGGGGGATACGTGCAAGTGTGCAACTGAATGTAGGGGAATTAAAAGATGTTCCCTATGAATGCACGTGTAAAGGCGCACTTCCCGTGCTATTTGTTTCCCACATTAATTTAAAAAGATTTGCAAATTAGTATAGGTAAATACTTGGTAATAGTACTCATTCTATATTCATTTGATATTTTGTGGATTTTTATTTTGATTATGCTTGAAAATATGTTGAATGTTAAATTAGTTGTTAAATGATATCTGACTTTGTTTATATTGACTTTTATGTTATGTGGTTTAAAATTTTAAAATTAATGCTAAAAGTTTGCATTTTTAATATGTTGATCAAGATTTAATATTAATTTTTAGTTTAGTGGTTGAATTTTGAATTCACTCTCTCAAAAATAGAAAGCATATATATGACTTAAAATTTTCCACACTTCAACATATTCTCGTTAACACTTCCACGTGGACACTGAGTTTTGTTTTTTTTGTAAGAAGAATGAGTGTAGGAGTAATGTTTTGTAATGAAAGATAAAAATAAATTATGTGGATGAAATTAATCTAAATTCTATTAAATAAAACCATCTAAAACGACATTAGTGTTAGTTGGACAAAACCAAAAACCAAAAGTCAAAAGAAATATATTTATATTTTTAATTAAGAACTTGTGAATTTAACTAATAATCCAGTGTGTAGACTTCCAATCACCGATCTTCTGGTTATGTCAATGTATTATGTAAATCTGAATATAATGAATGTGAGGTAACATGTGTAGTTTAATTATCAAGATGTTATTTTTGCCAATTTGGAAAATGAAACACGTAAATTATTTTTATAAATTAAATTTTCACAATATTATTAATTGAGTAGGGAAGTGAACTGTGAAATCTTATGCTATAAAATTTTATTTTTCAAATAACGTGTTATCATGTGTCTCAGATTTATTTAATTTTTTTAAAAAAAATTAAAGGCGTGACATAAAATTTTGTCTACTCCAGATCTTGTTTTGTACTTGACTCAACAATTTATGTAACGCATTAAATGTAAAAATAAAAACTTGGCTACGTTATGGGGATGCATTAAATAAAGGGTAGTTAGGACTTTGTAACTGTTCAGTCAGGTGATCCAGCCCTTGTGTCTACCTCCGGTACCAAAACATCCACCACCATGGCATGACCCCATTCCCAATTTTTTTTCTTCTATATAGATTATTTAAATTTGAACAGATAAACTGATTCAAATCAAACTAAATTAAAAGGCTGAAATCAAAAGTCATGTCCAGTTGAATTGAAAATAAGTTGATTGGTGCTAATTGGTGCTGATTGGAGCTGAAAGTAGCTAAAAAATGTCTGAAAACGAACTGATTGGTGCTGATTGGAATAAGACGAACAGTACAGTGCCAAAGTCAAAGACTCAAAGTATTATAAAATAATTAAGAATTGGATTAAATTAAATTCCTGAAATCCTATTTCTTTTTCATTGAATTGAATTGCACCGAAACTCAAATAAATTTAAAAGGATTTCATCGTCTACAAATTTTAAAGCAATTATATTAAGGAATACACTTTCAAAAGACTATGAAACATGAAAATTTTTTAATTTTTTAATTTTTATTTTTTGTAATTTCGATGGTCTCCTAGAGTGATATATTTATTTTACTGATAAAAAGCTTGCTGATTCAATAGTAATCTCATTTTCTCTACCCAATTCGTTGACAAGATGGAGTAGATTTTAATGGCATCGAAGATAATATTTAGATGGGAAAAGAAAAAAAAAAGACTTTGAGGTGGTGATCGCAGCCCACGCGCAGGCGCAGGGGGTAGGATTCATGAATACTTTATGATGGTTGAGAAATTCGGACAACGTGGAAACGGCCCCTATACCTTTGATTCGGCTCCAGAAGATATTGGTTCCTTCCTGTTTTTTTTTTTTTAAAAAATAATTAATAATCCCTTTTCTACATTTTTACCTTTTTAAAAAAATATGGTTTGATTGAGAAATTTAAAAGTTGTACCTCCACATATTCTTAAAAATTCACTGTTTAACTATTGAGAAGGTCTACCATAAGATCTTTTACGGTAAGTGCATACCATATTCTAAAAGATTGAGGTTGATTATATACAATTATTTTAATTATATGGGTCATAAAAATAAAAGGTAAAGGAATAAAGTTCAAAAAATTGCCCAATTATAAAACAAATAAAAATATCATGTCTAAAACATAAAAGATCAAACCAAATAAAAATTCAAACAAAAAAAATCAAAACAAATAAAAATATCACGTCTAAAACATAAAAGATCAAACCAAATAAAAATTCAAACAAAAAAAGATCAAACTCAATTATAAAATTATCAGACTCAAACAAAAATAATTATTTAGTAACTCAAATCTTGGTGCCCTTACCGTAAAGTTCCCTTATTTGATATTTTCTCTTAACTATTTTCAAAAAATGTAATTACATAATTTTAATACAGTCAGTAAAATACCAACGTGTAATCTTATTATATTCAATGTGTAATACCAACGTAACACTATTGTGGAGATTTTTAATAAATGTAGGGAATTCTTAAAATCCTGTTCCATCAACTCGAATTCTTTATTACTATTGAGTTCTTATTTTATACAACAGTTGATTTTTCAAATTTAATAAAAAGTAAATCTAATTTATGATACGGTGAGTCGAGAAATATTTAATTGGAGTACCGGATGATCAATATTTTGTCTCGCATTATATATGTTGCTAGTGGTCCGATTTTATTCACCTTCCCGTCTTAAATTTCATAGAGTGGGAGTTTAGTATATTTATAAAGTACAACAACTTTCTACAATGGAGTACAATCACAATTCAATTTTTATCCCACTATGAATGATTCAAAATATCAGAAAAATATACTACTTTCTAAACATAAAATTAAAATTAATACAAACACGTGTATCTGAAACAATCTTATCATTAAACTGTTTAATATGATTCGATAATATTATAATATTCTTATTAAAAATTATACAACAAGTTGTATTAGTCATACAAGAAAATTTCTCAAATGAGAATAGTCACCATTCACCAAGATGTTTTACAGATAATTTTATTTTTTATAGACTCACAATAGCTAGTTATTAATAAATAAAATTTGAAACCAACAAACTAAGTTGAAATTGAATTTCGGAAGTTCGCAACAACTAATAGCATTCACCGCAAAGGGGGCCCCATATATTATATAATGTAATACTAATTTTCTGAAGTTTGAAGGGATTAGATGATACATAACAAATCATCAATTATGACAGAATTGGTAGGTACTCCAACGAGGGCAACCAGAATTTCAATCCATTGCATTCAACAGCAAATAAAAGGGTGAACCGACAAATTTTAATTAGAAACAGTTATTTTCCTTAAATTGTCATTTATTTTTGAAATTCTATGTAAAGACAGTACTGATTCTATTAAATTTCAAAATTTATTGAAAATTTATTATTATGGTAACTCACATCATATTAAGATAAGATCAACACCAAGTTATAAGTCAAAATGAACCAACTCCAATTTCCATCTCAGCTTATCTGGTTTCATTTGTGCTGAGCCTGAGTCTATTTCGGGTTAACTCAATTCAGGTCAACAAGGTTTTTACGGTGTTTTTGGCGGAGTTGTACTTATAAGTGAAAGTGGTTCATTTTGACTTATAAGTGGGTATCGATTTTATCTTTGACCAAAAAATAGTTACTATTTGTAAAACGATAGGTTTACCAAACGCTAAAAGATTTTGTGCTCATAAGTAAAGCTATTGATAAGTTCCGCCGAAAACGTATTTAGTTTTATCCTTTTTTTTTTGTTAAATTCAGTTAATCTCATCAAGCCCATTAAATTCAGTATAATTCACTTTAATTCAATTTAATTCATCTAAATTTATAGTTACCATAGTTCCAGCTCAATCATAACAAGTTTAGTGTAGTACTAAATTAACATATTTTATAAATGTATAACAGGTTAAAGGGGAATATAAAATTTAGTTCATTTCAAATTAGTAATTTGAAAACTTAATGTACACCATGCTCCGTATAAAAAATTACATTACTCAAACATTATCGAGTATATATATATATAATTAGCCAAACATTAGCGTATTTGTTGATTTTAGTGTCCGAGTAAAATCTCACCAAATTCTCATATTCTGTTCATTCATTACCGGAAGTGAGCACTTCGCCATTAGTACCCTGTTTGGCTGGTCTTTAATTATGACATTGTTAGGTTTGTAAATGAATGTGGAAAGAGATGGTTAACCGCTCGGTTTTTTTATTTTTCACAATTTTACATCATTCATTCTTTCTTCCGATGCATTTCTCTCCTTTTCACTCACTTTTTTGAATGAGATTTATCGTTGCACATGATGCGCACTTTTACGACCCCTATACTGAAATGTCTGAACATACTACGTGATTTGCATTGTGCTATTTGTCATTAAGAATATCATCAATGGTGGATTTTGGTTTGTTTTATTTAAAAACATTGTTAGCCATACAACATTCATAATTATGGATGTTCTACGTCTATATGGTCTCTCTCCAGAAAGCAATCTACTTGATGTTGGATGATACAAAAAAAATAGTGTTTGTATTTCGGATAAGTATTTATCTATATGATTGTCATGACTCGTGAACGTTTACTTCGAATACATGCTTAGCTAGTAGTTTGAACAAAGTTACTCGTTGTATAAACTTGTAACAATCAACGCTTTTCGAAAAAATATGCATTGTACATATATGCATGGTGATTCTTTTTACATATAAATAATAGCTCATATCACATTATATATGCAATCTTGCGATTATCAGCGGTTGTAAGTCTTACTCTATATGTAAGTTATTTGCAGCGAAATACCTTTTATTTATAAACCATTTTTTTGGGCAATAAAAACTATATCTTCTGCCTTGACATTTTAATTATGTGCTTCATTCACCCATAGAACCCTAGTAAACACGTGCATATTTGTTGTGGATTATGTGCTCGTTACAAAATAAATGAATTTGTCATGAGTAACACATGCCAAAGAAGTTATGGCATGAATTTCACACTTTAATTATTTGCGTCATTTATCTGAGGAACCCTACATAATTTTCTACCCATATTCTTTCAAAGCACAAACTCGTAACTTAGTGTCGGATATTTTCTCCATGTCGAATGGTTAATACTACAATAATTATCAGATCGATCCATATGCCAAGTGATAAAAATATATTATACACATAGTGAGTTTTAAGTAAGCATTTGATCGGAATTCTCCAGTTACTCTTTTATGTGCCCTTACAATTAATGTAAACACGTTGCACGTATGCATGACAATATGCATAAATTTATGCTGATTTATTTTACACGTTAATAGGTCATATTACGTTATATGTGCATATTTGAGATGTTTACTCATAGCACCATGTGAACATCATCAACTGTGAACTTTACATGTAAACTATATGCAACATACAATATATTACTTTTTATCCATGAACTTTCCACGAGTAAACATGTCGAGAAGTGATAAAATGAAGTTATTCCGACGGGTGGAAATCGAAGATGGTAACTATTACCTTCGTTTACCCATATCGAACCCTTATAACTTTGAGCACATTATTACACACAATCGTAATTATGAGGTGATTGCACGCTATTAACACTTTAATTGTGTGTCGTTTATCTATAGAATCCTTCGTAATTTTCAACAAGTTGCTACACACAATTTTCAACAAGTTGCACCAACTTGTAACTAAAATATCATCTATCTTTTCCACACTTGTAAAATGTCAATCCTCCCATTTTGAGAAAGATATCCTTCGTTATAGCTAATATCGCATGTTCTTAACTAGATTGTCATGTGTGAATCAAGAAAGAATATAAAATTGAGGAGATAATCGTGGAAACATTTATATCCTCCATAATCGTGCAATTAATACAAAATGCACGCTGGTGATAAGATTTTTCACCGGGTCGGGTAGAAAAGAATTCGGTAGATAAAACCAATGTCCAAAATCTGAAAATTCGGATCAAAGCTAGCACCAGAGTAATTTTTCCGTTTTTTACGCTCCTGCAAAGAGAGAAATTAGCATGATTAATGCGGAAGTTCGTCAGTTACACACAACATAGGGAGAGAGTGAAGGGCCAAATAAACACATCATTGAGATTCCCACAATTCTTCACACACTCACACACACTGACTTTGTTACACGCACTGACTCGGCGCGTGAGCCCAGCATCAATGAAGAGACACGACGGTTTATCCAAAAAGGGTGCCTGTATTATTACTACTCCTCCCCGAGCCCATCCGTCCGTTCAAAATAAGGAAACCTTTTGATCGGGCCCCATTTTCGGTTCATCCGACGGCCACAAACGTAAGCCACGCGTAGATGGATGCGTACATTAAATAAAAATATAAGATCCTAATTTTAATAATAAAAACCACAAAACTCAAAGCCAGTTGGAATTGAAACCCCTCTTCTCTCTACTCTCTCTCTTCCTTTCTCGCTCTTAAAAAAAAAACTCCTTTTTCTTCGCTTCCTTTTATAATGACAAGAACAAGAATCAATCTCCTTGCTTAAATTATTCCTTCTCTCTCTCATGAATTTTTCCTCTCCCAAATTGATTATTCCGACCAGCTTTTAGTGAGAGAATTTTTCAGCAAGAAAGCCATGGCGTCGGGATTCTCCGGCGGTGGAGACTTCTACACCGGAATTAGCAATGGAAGATCTGCTCAGATGATGTCCATGAACAACAATCTTCCCCAACAGAACAACCCCTACCGGGCGGCGCTCGCCGGAATTCTGCCGGAGGCGCCGTCCCAGATGACGCAGCACCGCGGGCAGGACCTGATCGGGAAGCGATCTCTGGCGGAGTTCCAGCAGCAGCAGTTCCATATTCAACAGCAGCAACAACAGCAGCAGCAGCAGATGGTGGGGATGGGTTTAGGAGGGGGGCTTTATAGTAATCTCCGCAACGTGAAGCAGCGGGTGAATTACCAGCACTCGTCCCCGATTTCCCCGCTCTCGCCGGTGGACCTCATGTCCTCCCTGTCATCGTCCTCGGAGATATCGAACTCGTCCCATCCGATGAACCCACGGTACGGGATTCCGATTATGCAGCAGCAGTTGCGTCAGCAGCAGCAGGAGCAGCGGCAGTTGCAGTTGCAACAGCAGCAGCAGCAGCGGAACAGCAACAACATGATGATGATGGGAACTCCTAACAGATTCGGTTCGAATGTCAACAGTTATAACAGATTCGGTTCGAATGTGAACAGTAGCATTTCGTTCCCGAATTTGGTTCAACATCAGAACCAGAGGCCTGCGCCGGTGGCGGTTATGGGTGGTGGGAACGAATTGTTCTCACCGCAGCCGTTGCCTGCCGTTGCAGATCAGGCGCCGTCGGACAAGAAGATTCTGAGCAGCAGGCTCCAGGAGCTGGAGAAGCAGCTGTTGCTGGACGACGACGACTTCTTCGGCGGTTCCGGCAGCGACGACGCCGTTTCCGCCGTCACCAACAGCGAGTGGTCTGATACGATTCAGAGCCTGGATTTGATCGCCTCCACCGACGTGGTGGTAGGTAACGGCAGCGGCAGCAACAGCGGTAACGTTACCAACGCCAACGCCAACGCCAACGTTAACATCAACAATGTCATATCTCCTTCTCCGACATCTTCCTCCTCGTCGTGCTCATCAACCTCGGCTTCTCCGCCACTGATTACTACTCCCCGGCAATCAATCGCCGACGTGGCGACGGCGATATCTGATGGGAGGACGGAGGCCGCGATGGAGATTCTCACGCGCCTCGCTCAGGTGTCCAACTCCATAGGCACTCCTGAACAGAGGCTGACTGCTTACATGACGTCTGCCCTGCGGTCGCGCGTGAACCCTACGGAGTTCCCTCCTCCTGTGGCCGAGCTTTACAATGATGATCACAGCCAGACAACTCAGATGCTGTACGAGGTTTCGCCGTGCTTCAAGCTCGGCTTCATGGCTGCCAATTTGGCGATTCTCGAGGCTGTGTCCGAGACGGACGAGCTTAAGCTGCACGTGATTGATTTTGACATCGGTCAGGGCGGTCAGTACGTGCATTTGCTCCACGCGCTGGCGGCGAAGAAACAAGCTGAGAAGCCGGCGGTGCTGAAGATCACCACTTTTGCTGATTTCGGTGGTGACGATCGTCTGAAGAAGGTGGGAGACGGGCTGACGTCACTCGCTAATAAATTGGGAGTCCGGTTGTTCTTCAACACCACCAGTCTGAGCATCTCCGATTTGAGCCGGGAAAAGATCGGCGTGGAATCCGATGAATCCTTGGCTGTGAATTTCGCTTTCCGGCTGTACAAGCTCCCGGACGAGAGCGTGACGACGGAGAATCTTCGAGACGAGCTGCTCCGGCAGGTGAAGGGGCTGAGCCCCAGTATTGTGACGGTGGTGGAGCAGGAGATGAACGCGAACACAGCGGCGTTCGGGTCGCGCGTGAACGAGGCGTGTGGATACTACGGCGTGCTGTTCGAGTCGCTGGACGCGACCATTTCGCGGGAGCTGCCGGCGCGTGTCCAGATAGAGGAGGGACTGGGTCGGAAGATGGCTAACTCGGTTGCGTGCGAAGGGAGGGACCGTGTGGAGAGATGCGAGGTATTCGGGAAATGGCGGGCCCGGATGGGAATGGCTGGGTTCGACCCAAAGCCGATGAGCCAACTCGTGGCCGACTCGCTGCGTTCCAAACTCAGTACAGGGGCACGTGGCAACCCGGGATTCACTGTCAACGAGCAATCTGGCGGTATCTGCTTTGGTTGGATGGGACGAACACTCACCGTCGCATCCTCTTGGCGTTGATTTTTTCTTCTTTCTTTTCAAAATTTAAATTTTCCGCTTTCTTTCTTCTTAATTTCCTGGCTTGTGATTCTCTAGAAAGTTTTTCCTAAATTGTTAAATACATATATTAGCTACTTTCTTGTTGGAACTATCGCAGCCCTACCATTGATAAGTTATGTTATTTGTCTAAGATCATGAAGGTTGAAATAAACTCAGATTCGATGTATTGTCTTTAATCATATTCTTATTTGAATAAGCAATGTTAGAACGAGTACGTTTTAAATGAAATATGGAGATATGTACAGATAAGTTAAAGATAATAGACATGGTAATATAATCTCAACTTGATCTTAGTTGGGACATGAAATTTCGAGATATGTTCAAATAATAGATGTGGTTTGCTGGGATATAGTTAATCTTTTATGTCTTGGGGTGTTCTTAGTTGGATATATTACTTGTGTTGAGGATATTGGTTACGGACACAAATTTGGAATTTGGAATTTATTTTTTAATAGAGTGATCATCATCATCAGAAATGGAATGAGGAATGTTGCTGTTTTGATATTTGGGATTTACGTAGGATGTAAGTAGATGTGGTTAGTTTCGTCACACATGAAATGGTTTGGTAAGGACGGATGGCGTTGTTACCAAACGCTGGCCTAATTTTTTACTCTTATTTACAACTCTACCGGATTTGACTTGCTCAACACCTGGATTTAGGAAATTTCACCACTTATTTCACTCCCTGTGGTTTTTTACCTAAAGGAGAAATAACACCTTTGATCTTATCGTCGTGTTCATTATTTGCTTGTATGGAGTTATAGAAGTAAATCCACGTTGAAGGGAAATTTCACGTTTTCATATCCAAATCACGGGAGAATATGGAATTCCCATTTTGGTAAAACCACACTTATTTGTACGTGTTCATATCCGACCAACGACCCATTAATAATCTTATTACAAACATTTACTTGACCCAACATCCGGTATGATCATTTTATTATTCATGTAATCAGATGTACTATGAATATATTCATTAAAAAGGGTTGCTGATAATTTCGATCATATATTATATTAGATTATAAATACTTATTATACACACGTTTTATCAACTTGAAATACTTGAAATTCAAAAAATATCATACTCAATATCAAACTGTTTTTACAATTGTGACATATGAATAATTTGGAAAGAATTTTAAAATATCCTCGTAATCATAGCGAGGAGCCACGTGAGTGACCACATGGATCGCTTATCGCCCAAAGAATATAAGGCAACACGACTCATTAATAATGTTGATAAAATCTACTTGCTCTAACATCCGATATGACCATATTATTATTTATGTAACCAGATTTTTTTGGAAAAATACTATGAATATGTTCATTAAGAAGGGTTACTGATAATCTCGATCATCATATGTTATATATATGTTATATTAGGTTTTAAATACTTATCATTACAAACGTTTTATTAACTTGAATTACTTGAATTTCAACAAATATCATATTCAATATCTAACTGTTTTACGATTGTGACATCTGAATAGTTTGGAAGGAATCCAAAAATACCCTCATAATCGTAGTGAACGACCACATGCATCGATTATCGATAGGTAGCTTGAAGCATTGCATAATCCTAAACTTATATAGTCTGACATACAGTGAGAATCATTTCTTACTAAATCATTAATAATCTTGCTAAAATCTACTTGCTCCAACATCCGATATGACATCTTATTATTTATGTAATCATAATTTTTTGGACAAATACTATTAATATATTCATTAAGAAGAGTTACTGATAATTTATAAATACTCTTTATTACAGACGTTTAAATTGTTTGAACTCTAACAAGTAACAAATATTACACTCAATATCAATCGGCTTTTACAATCTTAGGATATTCCTTTTTGTTAGGATAGATGATTTGGGCATGGCCCAAAAGGAGTTATTTTGGGATCCTTTCCTAACAAATGTTTGTACTCTTGTTTTCCTATATTTACCTATCAATAAATATCGCCTGATCATTGAGGCTTACCACTCTAACATGGTATCAGCCAGCTAAACCCTAGCCGTCACACCCTTTTACCAAAGCAGCCGCGTCTGCTCTTCTTCTCTCTTCTCCGATCCTTTTTCTGATTCAGTAACTTTTTTCTACCGTACTTTTTTTCGAAAATACCATCATGGCGGAATAGAACAAGCTCTCCTACGGCAATCTCATCCATCTGTTGACGATCAAGTTGGATGCTACCAACTACATGATGTGGCGCAAGCAGGTCCTCCATCTTCTCCGCTCGCAGAAGCTTATCGGCCATCTCGACGGCTCCACCCCCTGCCCTACCGCACCGATCAAGCTGTCTTTCGCCAACGTCGCCGGTTCATCCACTCCTGGAGCAGCCGAGAAGGTTTCTTTTGATGAGCAACATGCCGCCTATGATCATTGGATCGCGGAGGATGAGAAGCTTTGTTGTTTGCTTCTCTCATCGGTTTCGGTTGAGGTAATGTCCGAAATCTCATCCTGTGATACTGCTGCCCAGATTTGGGGTACTCTTCAGCGTGTTTTTGAGAATCGTAGCAAGTCGTCTGTTCTTAGCCTTCGTGTCCAGGTCATGAACCTTCAAAAGAATGGTTCAGTTCATGAGTTGCATTTGCAGTTTAAACATTTATTTGATAGACTAGATGCTATGGATGCCCCTGCATCGAATGATGATATGGTTTTATGGTTTTTAACTACTCTCGGGTCTGAGTTTAAGGATTTCAGTGCCCCGATTTTGTCGCATTCTCCGACTCTGCTTTATGTTGATGTTGTCGCGGAGGCGGAAAACCATGAGGCGTTCTTGAGGAATCTGCAGAATTTTGGCAGACCAGGCGCACAGACAGGACCAGCTCAGGCGGCTTTTCTGGCCAAGCAGTTCGGCGGCCGTCCAGGTGGTGGCGCGTGGAGCCACGCGCCCGTGCGTGGGGCTCACGCGCCGGCAGAAACGGCAGGGGCGGCGGACGAGCAGTCTTCCAGGGTGGCTCCAGTGGTGTTGGTTCGGGCAGAGGTGTTGTGGAGTGCCGCTATTGCCACCGTATCGGTCACACAGCTCAGACTTGCTTCAAGTTGTTTCCACCACGCTCCCGCCAGCCTCAAGGGGAGGTAGCCATGCTCGCTGAACAGTTCCAGACCTCGCTGAACATGGAGCCCTCATCAGTAGCTTCGGATTGGTACATCGACTCCGGTGCAACCAATCACCTCAGTTCTTCCGCTTCAGCACTGGAGAGTGTCGCGCCTTATTCTGGTAATTCTCGAATTTCAGTTGGAAATGGTGCTTCTATACCTATACATGCTATTGGTGATTATCAGCTTACTCCTGCATTAAAATTATCTGATGTTTTATATGCGCCGGATATCTCTAAGAATTTGCTGTCTATTAGTCGTCTGACTAAGGATCTTGATGCTTATGTGATTTTTGATGATCATAATTTTATTATTCAGCACAAAGTGACCAAGGCGGTCGTGGGTAGAGGCCACAATGAGAGAGGCCTTTATGTGTTGGACAGAGGAGAGTCCACTTTGCTGTCTTTTATTTCTGAGAATAAAACTAGAGCGTCGTTTGACTTATGGCATGCTCGTTTAGGCCATGTGGCCCCTAGCATTATTTCCCTTTTGATTAAGACTGGTGATTTATCTGTTTCCTTGTTATTACCTAAGCCTGTCCTTTGTGCTCCATGTGTTATGGCAAAAGGTCAAAGGCAGACTTTTTCGGACAACCCTAAACGGGCTTTGCATGTATTGGATTTGATACACTGTGATTTGTGGGGACCGGCCCCTGTTTTATCTGAGAATGGTTTTTCATATTATGCACTATTTGTTGATGATTATTCTCGATTCTCTTGGCTATATCCACTTCATCGGAAATCAGATTTTGTGGACATCTATCTGCAGTTTGAGGCATTTGTCGAAAACCAATTCTTTACGACCATCAAAACTTTTCAAAGTGATGGGGGCACAGAGTTTCTGAATGGTCGCATGCGGTCTCATTTTGCTGCAAAGGGCCAGGTTTCCTGTCCATATACTCCGGAACAGAATGGACGTGCAGAGAGAAAGCATCGCCATATTGCTGAAATGGCTTTATCTATGCTTTTCCATTCCCATCTGTCGCTATCTCACTGGGAAAATGCTTTTGCTTCAGCGGTCTATACGATCAATCGCCTGCCCACTCCAGTACTTGGTGGCGTTTCGCCATACAGTCTTCTCTACAATCGAACTCCTGAGTACACGAACTTTCGACCCTTTGGCTGTCGGGTCTATCCCTTTGTTCTTCCTTATGCTGATCACAAGCTTTCTCCTCGCAGCATCCCGTGTATTTTCATTGGTTACAGTACTCAGTATAAGGGGTTTCGATGCCTTGATCTCTCCACTGGTCGGATTTATATCACTCGGCATGCTCGCTTCGATGAAACTTGTTTTCCTCTTGCCTCAGGTAGCACGGAGCAGGTTTTTTCATCCTTGGATGTTCTTACCTTTCTCGATCCAGTTTAGTCATCTACAGACCCTGTTGTCTCCTTGCCTTCGTTATCATCATCTCGACCATGTACTATCTGCTCGACTGATGATCTTCAGCATACTTCTCCTACTCCAGTTCCATCTCCACCGGAAACTCCACCGGTTCCATCCCCACCAACCACACCACCATCATCTAGGTCGGCATCTCCGGTTTCATCAGCTCACTCTAGCCCGGTGTCCAGCTCGTCCTCAGCTCCGGATTCTCCACCTCCTCCTCGTGGTCATGCGATGGTTACTCGTCTTCGGGATGGTACTCGTCGTGCAAAGATTGATCCGGATTTTGTTCCTACTGGACTCGTGGCTCAGGTTCTTGATCACTCGGAGCCTAAGGATTATCGTGCTGCTATGAAGGATTCGAAATGGGTTAGTGCTATGGATGAGGAGATGGATGCTCTGCGACGTCAGAAAACATGGGATTTGGTTCCTCGCCCGTCCGGTGCTAATATTGTTGGCTCCAAGTGGGTTTTTCGTCTGAAGTATCGTCCAGATGGTAGTATTGACCATTACAAAGCCCGACTGGTTGCCCAGGGTTACTCGCAGATTCCAGGTTTTGACTTTGATCATACTTTCAGCCCAGTGATCAAAGCCGCCACAGTTCGGACTGTCATTGCCATTGCCACTCTGCGAAAGTGGCCCCTACATCAGCTTGACGTGAAGAATGCCTTCCTCAATGGCGTTCTTGACTCACCTGTGTATATGGCTCAGCCTGTTGGATATAAGGATTCAGCTCGGCCCGGCTATGTCTGTCGCCTTCAGAAGGCCATCTATGGTCTTAAGCTAGCACCTCGCGCCTGGTTTGATCGATTCAGCTCGTACTTGCGGCAGTTGGGTTTCCGATGCAGTTTGTCTGACACATCCTTATTTATCTTTTCTAGGGGTTGTACACTACTATGTGTGTTGGTGTATGTTGATGACATCATTTTGACTGGAAATGATGCTGGGGCAATTCGCAAGTTCATTACCCGGGCTGATCAGGAGTTTTCGATCAAGGATTTGGGCTCCTTGAACTATTTCTTGGGTCTCGAGGTCTCCTCTACGCCTTCTGGACTATTTCTCGGGCAAGCTAAGTATGCTCGGGACATTCTCAGCAGAGCTGGTATGACAGATACATCTCCAGTCACTACTCCATTTGTCCCTTTATCTCAGCTACACAGCAGTACGAGTGCTCAGTTTGGAAATCCGACCTTATATAGGTCATTGGTTGGTGCCTTACAGTACTTAACCATTACTCGGCCTGATCTTTCCTTTGCTGTGAACTCTGTTAGCCAGTATCTACAGGACCCTCGAGAGGATCATTTTGCTGCTGTCACCAGGATTCTTCGCTATGTTGCTGGTACACCTCATCATGGTCTCACTTTCCGATCAGGGGGATCATCTGATGTGTGTGCTTACTCGGATGCTGACTGGGCGAGGTGTTTGGAGACTCGTCGTTCTACATACGGGTATGCCGTTTTCCTTGGAGGTAACTTGGTGCCTGGAGTGCCAAGAAGCAGCCCACAGTCTCCCGTTCGAGCTCAGAATCGGAGTATCGTGCCCTTGCCAACACTGCAGCTGAAGTTGTTTGGTTGTCGCATCTTCTTCGAGAGCTTCATTTCCCTTTGGATGGATCACCATTGCTTCTTTGTGACAACAACAGTGCCATCTTCTTGGCTCAGAATCCGGTTGCTCACAAGCGGGCGAATCACATTGATATTGACTACCACTTTGTTCGGGAGCTGGTCACATCGGGCAAGCTTCGTGTCAGTCATGTTCCCACTTCGTTACAGTTGGTGGATGTTTTCACCAAGGGACTTCCTAAGCCTCTTTTTGAGTTTTTTAGATCCAAGCTTTGCGTTTCGGCCAATCCGACGCTTCGCTTGAGGGGGGTGTTAGGATAGATGATTTGGGCTTGGCCCAATAGGAGTTATTTTGGGTTAGGGTTTAATTCTTTCCTTGTACTCTTGTTTTCCTATATTTACCTATCAATACACATCGCCTCATCATTGAGGCTTACCACTCTAACACTTTTTTATTATCATGGAAGAAAGTAGAAGGTTTTTTATTGAGAAGAAGTATGAAAAAGGGAAAGAATAAAAAGGAAGGAAATTTAGATGGAGAATAAGAAGAAAAGACAGGAAATAGAAAGGGAAAGGGGAAGGGAAAGGGAAAGAAAAAAATAGGGCTTACAAATTGAAAAGACAATTTTACCCCTAAGACGATGACATTTTTAGGACTTAACGGAGGCAATGGCTCCAAGACGTGTTTTGAAACAAAAATAATGAAGGTTATTGGAATAAATTGACATTTTTATAGGAGATTCTGATGTATATTTATTATTTATATATGGTGGGGTTAGTGTAAAATTCTCTTATGTTGAGGTGGTAGAGTGGATACATTCATGTTGAATCAAATGAGCCAAATGAGGACAAAAAGGCGATAACGCTCGCATGTAGCGCTCTATTTGCCCGACATCACATATTTCGGTGAGGAAATAAATCATGGTAACTCTGCACTAGAAACCATTGGTCAGGGGTAAATCCATGTATGAATGTTTAATTCAAACAAATTATCTATTTCATCAAATCATAATTCTTGGTTAGAAAGTATCATATTTCCTAGACTTAAGAAAATGAACCACATTAATACGGTTGTATTAACGGAAAGCTCCAATTGAAATTGTGAGACCGAATCTCTCCTCAACCAGTTTGAAAATCACACTTTGTTTACACGGTACGGAAGAATTCAACAGTTGACGAGGGACCAAATTTTGACAAAGGAATGGATCTTGGACAAATTTAATGCGATTCCCAGGAAAAGACTGAAAAACTTTCATAAACAGAAATAACATCGATAAAGTAAACAAACTGATGAAGAAATAAACATGAGATGGAGCGCCAATTTCATTTATTTTCTTTCAAAAAAGAAATAAAAATCCTTCCTTTTTTCTTCAATTTCGTTATCCACTGAATTTAATTTCTATTAATTTTTCTTTTTAAATTCTAATGTCAAATCGAATGAGATCATTTTGTTACAAAAATAAATTGTTGTTAGAGAGAGTTTGCAAAGTGACTCGTGACTCGTGACTCGTGACTCGTGACTCGTGACTCGTGACTCGTGAGGACGGATGAGCCTTTGTCAAAGTGACTCACTGGGCTGGAAAATGTGGTCCTTACTTCTTGGATTAGTTTTTCTTTCAACTTTTTCCATGAATTTTCCATAAAATATGTAGAAATCCCAATTTTTTTTATAGTTTCGCTTGTACTTCTGTTAAGGATTTTGGAAAATAAATTATAAAACAAATCACATAATTAGCAAGTTGTATTAAACAATTGTTAACTTGCTTCATAAATTGTCTTTTTGGTACCACACAGATTTAATCTCATCTCTTAATTTGAATCATTAATCTTCGATATATCTGTCTTGTACTATGAAAGGTTTGGATCCAATAATTCTAATTTAGTTGGGCTGAAGAGAAATTACATGAATAGTAAGTATTGAAGTTGTGCTTTAGAAAATATAAATCTTTGATGGGTAATCGTTGTTCTATCAATGTTCATTTCCAACTCACTAATGAAATCCAAATTTTATTGTTGTTTTTAATCAACCTACTTTCTATTTGGTTGGATTCACTTGTTGTAGCTTTCATTTGTCTTTCATTGTGGATTTGGAAGTTTTAGATTTTCATGTTTTATGTTTAGCGCTTGTAATTAATCTTGAAGTTCATTGTATATTCATTTATATTGCCTACTTAAAAAAAAAAAAAAATCATTTACGGTATTGGGTAAACTGTAAGCATAATTTTACATGACATAATTGTCCCTAAGATCTTTAAACATCATATTCAATCACATAATAGAATCATGAAGGTTTGCAGAATTATTTACCTTTACTCATTGTAGCGGAGAGCTTGATGTTCTGCTACGAGCCTTGTGTAGGAGTTCAGGTTTCTCTCCCCTTGCCTATGAACCTTATGTGGTGTGAATCGGCAGCCATCAAATTCATCAGGATGTTGCTCATAAGGATTCGTCATAAGTTTGCACGGCAGCCATCAAATTCATCAGGATATTGCTCATAAGGATTCATCATAAGTTTGCAGTAAGGATATCTTTTCAATGGAACAAAGACATCAATTTATAGGTGGAGAGAGGACCTAAATCCTCATTAAGTTTCCGTAGAATTAATCTCAACCGTCCATCAAAGTATAGATTTTTAGGAAATATTCTTTTATACTTAATTTAATAAGTCACCAAATATATCATGGAATAGCAATATTCCAATCAGAAAACGGATTAATATAAGACCACATAATAGGGAAGAAATAATTTTCTTACAGTCTCCCAATTGGTCGTTATTTGTATCCTTTAATGTTTTCTATCGGGAATCATAAGGTTTCTCTCCCCTTGCCTAAGAACCTTATGTGTTGTGAATCGGCAGCTATCAAATTCATCAAGATGTTGCTCATAAGGATTCGTCATAAGTTTGCAGTAAGGATATCTTTTCAATGGAACAAAGACATCAATTTATAGGTGGAGAGAGGACCTAAATCCTCATTAAGTTTCCGTAGAATTAATCTCAACCGTCCATCAAAGTATAGATTTTTAGGAAATATTCTTTTATACTTAATTTAATAAGTCACCAAATATATCATGGAATAGCAATATTCCAATCAGAAAACGGATTAATATAAGACCACATAATAGGAAAGAGATAATTTTCTTACATAAACGCCCAGTAACGATTACGCCTAGTAACTAGTCTATTACAAATTTATAAGGCTAACTAATCATATGCTAACCAGACTCATACCATTTGTACTATTACAAATAGAGAGATCCAATAAAAAACTGTAATACCGCCCTCATGGATATTATTTTGCAACCGCGAACACCACAACCGTTTGGCAGAGAGGAGCGTCTCCCGCTTCAATCACCGCGCCAATCGGGGATCTGCTACAACCGTAACACCACTAGATCCAAACCATGATCTATGTTTTTCAAACTGTAAACACCTTGAAAATCATAGATCACGAACGGGAACACGATCCATGACTTGTCCAACCAGATCAAGAACTATAAACAAAAGCCTAAACCACGACCTGTCCAACCAGATCGGGAACAAAAACATCGACGAACAACTAAATTATGGATTCAGCCGATCAAATCGAGGACAATTTCATTGTGTGAATCACACTTATTCAATGTAATAAAGAATCAATACACGGAAAAACAATTGTTCCGATGGGGAAAAGATTGAAAAAGAAGAGGGGTTTTTTTTCTCAGCCCATTTATATTGCCTAGGGGTGTTCAAAAATACCCGGCCCGTTGACCCGCCGACCCGGGATAAAATAACCGGGTAGTTTATTATTTTTTCGGGTCGGGTACCCGGCCCGAGTATTATACAATTTTTCGGGTCTGATCTGGGTCACACAAATGCATTTTCCGGGTACCCGGGAACCCGGTATTATATATGTTTATTTATTTAAAATCAATGTTAAATATCATTTTTTTTTTCATGTTAAATATCATTTATACTTTGTAATTTTGGGCATGAGAAATGAATTTACCCTATTAAACTTCTCAACTCAATACAAGTGTCTTGTTTATTTCCTCAATTATAAGAGAGACTTAAGATTATACGTAATTTGTAGGTAATATCGAGAGTATCAAGTCTACTTCATATATAATATTTACTCTTTTCAAATAAGCGTTTAACTCAATCTGTAAATTGTGTGATTTTTTCCGCACAAATAGATCTTTTAATGAAAATTTTGAAGTAAATACAAATTATTCTTTTATACATTCTTTCTTACACTCATTTATTATGTTAGAAATAAATTTCTCAACTTTTCTTTGTTTGAAAACTTAATACGTGGGTTAATTATGGCGATTTGTTATGATGAAATCCTTCAAAAATAATTAATATATTGTATCAAACGGGTCGGCGGGTACCCTGAAACCCGGTCCGGTATTTCGGGTACCCGCACTTCCGGGTACCTGTTCTTCCGGGTCGGGCCACGGGCCGCATTATGAACTACCCGCATATACGGGTACCCTGATGTGCGGGTACCTGTAAGTCCGGGTACCCGGTTTTGAACACCCCTAAATTATTGCCTACTTAATTATTAAAATAAATGGTTTTGGTTAAATATATACTTACGATTTCATGTATTTACAATTTTTAGGTTATTTTAAAATATTTGAAAATAACCATGTAAATGTCAATCAAGATTATATGGTACAGTTTATAAGTATGCTGATTTAGAGATTCTAGAGTACTTTTCAAAAACTCATGAATATTTAGGCCCTGTTTACTGAAACTTATTTCTTTATGTACTGAACTGAACTAAACTGAACTTAAGTAAAATTGATGTATTGAAAAATGGAATCAGCATGACTGAATTAAACTGAATTTCATCAAATTACATTTTTACTGAACTGAACTGAACTGAACTGAACTGAATTGAACTGAACTGATCTACAGATAAGCTCTGGTAAACAGGGCCTTAATCACTTAACAATAATTTTTTTCTCTACAATTACATAAACTAATCACATAATAAAATACTCTTGCTTATAGTACTATTCATTATCCTTTTTTAAAACATAAGAACAAGAAAATAATAAAGCTTTATTTTTATTTTTTAAAGAGAATAATAAAGCTTGGTTATTGCCTTTGTTTATGCGAAAGATAACGGATACTTACCAAAAAGGGCCGCTCCGGTGGAAATAATCATAATGAAAAGCCAAAATCTCAAAATTGCTATAATCCTTCTTCCCGTAAATAAGCAACAAAGAGAGTGGCATTATCGGAATAAAACGAGAATATGACCGTTGGATCCTCAAGGCGGTTATATAATACCAATTGAGAACCCCTCTCTGAAATCAAAATCCGAAATCACCCATCTCATCGCTGCTCCAAGAAATCAAAATCCAAAGAGAGAGACGATCGAATTCGAAACATTTCTAAGAGCCCAGAAGATATAATCACTGTAGAGGGCTGAGGAATTCTCAGAAGAAGGAGGGCTACGATCTTGTAAAACCTAAGCATTTCTGTGTCTCGAGTAAGTATGATTTTCTCGAACCATAGATTGTTTTGTATTGCGAAATCACGAAGGGTTATACGCTTTTGTTTAGTTCTTGGAGCAGTTTTTTAATTGATTTTCTTGTTCTGTGCTGGTTGACCTAATTGAACATGTAAAGTAAAATCCCCAAATTGGTTTCTGATCTGAATAAGATGTTATTTTTCTTGAGGGGAAATTGATAATGATTCATTCTTTTCGTCATCCCCCATGTTTTCCTGGTTTGAATTAAGGAATTTTAGTTCATTATGTGTTCAATGTATTTGCGAATTTATGTTGCAGAAGGCATATCATGTACTTGGATTTGAACTGTTTGGATTTGGTATTTTCATTGGTCATCCGAGACTTGATCTATTCTTGTTGAGGTTGTTAGTTGATGGGTGAATCTATTCTGATGTACATGTTGATGGGTGGACTATTCTGCTTTTCGTTGTTAAGTTGGGAGATTAGACTGGCTATATTGTTTGATCACAGTTGGAATGGTAGATTTTTCATCAATCTGTTTTGCTCAGTAAGTTGGTTTGAAATATACGAGTATTCTGTTGTGTATCTTATATAATGCTTGTGCTTTATGTGTCTTTTGTTTTCCAAATGGTGAGGCGATGTCCTGATTCTTGGCAGTGCACTTGAGATGTGTTTTGCAGTAAATGTGGACAGAAATAAAGAATTTGTAGGTTTTAGGTGGGCATGAAGAAGTGATTCATTAGCCCCATAAAGAACCCTACACACATTTGAATAGAATTGTGCATAACACTTTGTGCTGTTGTGGTGTCGTCTGATCCAACTTTGTGTTTAGAAGACCTGTTTCAGTACTTGGTAAATAGTAGTAATCAAAGTTACCTTCGCTTCCCTGTGTCACAATTTATGACTATTAACCAGCCATCATTTGTTTCTTCGTTTACTTTCTTGTACTTTTATGTTGGGCTATAATGCTGAGGAGCATTCTTTGAAATGTACATTCCAGGTTTCTGCTATGGCAACTCCAGCTAATCGATTGATTCGGGATCAGAATTTGAACATTCATTCTACTGGTACTTACAGTAGCACACTGTCTTTTACTGAATTAGTTTTTTTAGTCTGCAAGTTGAATAAAGTGTCACTAATCTGTAAACTTCATGTTTTGCAGGAGCACTTCTGGGAGGAAAAGTTGATTCCAACAGGGCTGTAAAGAAAGGAGCACTTGGGGAAAGGAGGGCACTTAACGACATATCCAATTCCAAAAATGTTGGTGCAGTCGGGAAATATCTTGTGGGAAGGAGGGCACTCAATGACATATCCAATTCCAAAAATGTTAGTGCAGTCGGGAAAGATCTTGTGGGAAGGAGGGCACTCAATGACATATCAAATTCCAAAAATGTTGGTGCAGTCGGAAAAGATCTTGTGGGAAGGAGGGCACTCAATGACATATCAAATTCCAAAAATGTCAGTGCAGTTGGAAAAGATCTTGGTGCAGCTAAGCTGAATTCTTTCATGAACCTGGAGAAAGGGGCCAGTGGTCGAAAAGCACTCAGTGATCTTACAAACACTGTTAAGAAGCCATCTCATCAGAATGCACATGGAAGGAATCAAGGCAAAAAGATCAGTGCTATTGCAGAGGAGATTGCTCCATTTTCTTTCAAGGATGAGGGATTTCTGCACAATCACGAAGAGTGCTTGAAAGCTCAAAGAAACACCATGGATTATGATTACTTCATGGAAACAATTGGACTGGCCAATGGTAAACCATTTCTTTTCTCAGTTCTGATTTGTTTTTGTCCATGCTTTTCTTTTCTCCTGCATATTTATTTTTGATTAGATAAACTTTAACATTCTCTTATCACCAGGATCTTCATTGGTGCTACACAAATCGAGGCAGTTGAAGGTAAGTCAGAAATTTCTATCCCTGAATGCACTAGTAGACCTTTCTCTAACTTTGAAGGACTAATAAGAGTTGTCTTTCCTTTTCTCCCCTTTCAGCCAAAGAGTCCTGTGAAACTTTTGGAAGAAATGGAAGATATGTCAATGGTGCTGAGTGAGTATGATGATGACATGAAGTTGAATTGGCAACCTGAGCTACCAGATTCTCCTATCTGGGAACCATTGAATGACAGCTACTGGAAAGACGATGACTTTCTTGATTTCAAGCTGCTCGAGTCTCCAAAAGTGAAGAAGTCTAGTTTCTGATGCCTGTTAAACTGAAGAAGTTGCTCGAGTCTCCATTCGATGCTTGTTAAAATACCTGCGATTGCAGTTAGATGTATGAGGTCAATGAGTTGACTGGCCAATCTCTATTAGGATATGGTTCGTTGGTTTTCAGATAAACAGCCAATCTCTATTAGTATAGCTTACTGCTTTGCTGCACACTGAAAAGCGAAGAACGCAATGTAGTCTTTTATGCCAAAATGCAATTTAAACGGCCATCAAACTGGAGACCATTTGTGGCCTGCTGAACATCAGTAAAGAGGACAAGACCGTAACATCGATCCTCCACAACTCTAGCCATGGAGAGTTTACCAAACGGCGAAAACATCCTCCTCAAACCATCATCGTCCAATTCAGGATGCAAATTCTCAACGAATAGAAGAGTGCAATCAGGGTAGTTGTCTTTCTTCGGCTTTGGAGGCCTAATCGATGGGATTTTCGCCAATTTTGACAATAAATCTTTCCTCTCCTTGCTCAATTTCTCCTGTGTAATCTCAGATATTCCTATACTTCAATTCCTGTGTAATCTCAGATATTCTACGATGCAATGCCTTGTCTTCTTCCCCGTTGTCCAATTCCTCGGTTTCCTCACTCTCGTCTTCCTTAAAAACCCGTCTCACCACAATCGGACTGGTCCATCCGTAGAACTGATGGCCGTTCATGGTAGCGACAAAATGCTTAGCTTGTCAACGTCGGCAAAACGTGAGATAACCGTGATCACCATTCTCTGGAACCGTGGCCTTCTTGATCTCACCAAACGCGAGAACACCTTATTCAAACCATCTCCATCAAAACCGGGATGTAAATTATCAACACGGACACAAAATCCCTCGTCCCAATCGAACATGGAGTTTTCCGAAGGGCTAGGGTTTGCTTTAAGGATGTCCTCCAACCGGCGTAAAACATCTTCCCTCTCGGTGATCAAGTTTTTTCGGTAGGAAGTTGGCGTCGACGGCAGTTCGCGACTAATCTGATGCAACCGGCGGTACAATCCATCACAACTGCTCGATTGGCTTTCCATTTGTTGTTGATTTGGCGGGAAAAGTCGAACGAAACAAAGTTGGCAATCCCTGAGTACCGTATTCATAGGTACAAAAAAAAAAAAAGATTTCTGAAGAACGGTCGGATTTGGATTTCTATTTTAATAAATTGAGGAAAGTGCTAATATAACCCTCAGTTATGTGATAAGTGTAAATATAACCCCGACTTTTTGATAAGTGTAATTATAACCCTACATTGTATTTTTGATGAGTTTCTAAACAATATATTTGGATGATTTCTGAAATTCACTTCAAATTCAAAGAGAACTACTGTTTACTCACATATGTGTATACCTGAATTGGACATATCATCATGTTTAGGGTTATATTTTACATAAATTTGATCGGAAGAGGGTCATAATCGCACTTAACCAAAAACTGGGGGTTATAATCGAACTCAACCAAGAACTGAGGGTCACAATCACACTTAACCCATAACTGGGGGTCATCTAAGCATTTTGCCCTAATAAATTTTACATTAATATAAGATCTGCTTAATTGCCTAAAATAAAATGATTCCATTCCAAACTTATTTAGAGAATGTAAACACGTATTTTAATGCTTTTTTAAACCTTTCGTTAATTTTATGTTTTTATGAAAAGAGTTGGGCCCTGTTTAACAGAGGTTATCTGTAGATCAGATCAGTTCAGTTCAATTCAATTTAGTTCAGTTCAATTCAGTTCAGTTCAGTTCAGTGAAAATGTAATTGATGAAATTCAGCTTAATTCAGTTATGCTGCTTCCATTTTTCAATACATTATTTTTACTTTACTTCAGTTCAATTCAGTTCAGTTTAGTTCAGTTTAGTTCAGTACATGGTGGAAATAAGCTCTAGCAAACAGGGCCTTGGTAATGGGTTGAATATGGTGCTTTATAGGAAAAAAAATGGGTTGAATTATTTTTCACTCATCGGATAAAATTGTTTAAATCGTCATAAACTAGTGGCGAAGGCATCTTAAAATTAAATCTATAAGAAGAAGAAACACTGGCTCATATAAATTGCACATGAAAACTCTCAACTTTCTATGGCAAATTTCTGAAATTGTATTTGACCATCAATAACTATTGTAAAAAGTTTGATTTTTAAAAATTGAATGTTTCATAAAATCTAAAAATATCTCACACAATTATATTTTCACTTATACAGTAATAAAAAAAAAAGCTCAAACATGGTTTCATTGAGTTGACCAAAAAATAGACATTTATTTGTGGGACAGAATGAGTACTTCATAACAATTCATCACGCTCCGCAACCACTGTGACTGTGAGTATGTGAGTTTACAACCCAACATTGCCATGTAATTATGCATTGTGCTTGTCAGAACCCACCATGGGAAGAGCGACCGTCACACCCACCTCGGGAAGGATCTAATAGCTCGCTCTAGTCCTGGGCATTATGGACCCACTTATTACGACCACTCACCGGAATTATACACACTCGACACAGAACCACTTACCGAAATCATACACTCGACACAGAAAGAACCTAACGCCCTTGACTCATACTCGATGCCACTCGTCACAGAATAAATTTTGAGCCTTATTACTCGTGCACCAGGTGTCATCATGTGTATAGAGCCACAAAGCATAATCTCTATTATATCAATTGCTGCAAAAACCACATAAGCTTTTCTCTGCGCAGTTTTGCAATCATGTTGATGTCATACGATTCCTTAAACCCTATATTGCTTCTCCGGTTATTAGGAATTGAAAATTTTGTGTCATGAACTAAACTTGAGGTACTTCAAAAGGTTAGCCTTGGAAGCTTCTCAATTTTTCTGGTGGGAAACAAGGCTTTTATAATAAAACTTTTCTTCAGGCCCGGCCCAATGTTTGGGCTGAAACTGGAAGGCAACAGCAGCGTGATTACTTCAAAATGTGTGGACGAAAACTGGGGAATTGTCTCTCTCGGAGCCTCTTGAGAGTAGAATATTCAAAAATGGCATATTTGACTTTTTTGGGTAGCATTGATGAGTGGGTCCCAACTGCCCGAGAAAGGAAAGGCCCTGATCGGAAAGCAAGTGAGTGAGTAGGTGGGCTTCTCCAATATTTCCATTTCATTTGCTCGTGGGTGGGGGCCCATGCTGTTTGTTTTCTTCAAGCAATTTTTAGAATGAGCTACTCCTATAGAGTTTATTCAATTTTTAGAATGAGCTACTCCAGATTTTATATAATGGCTTCGACACTGTCATACTTTTTGTTGCAAGTTTGACCATAAATTTAAACTATTATATGAATAATAATATCATCATGTGATATATTTTTGGATTCATTTTAATATGTAATTTCTAAATATCAAAATTTTAGATTTAGTTAATATTTCTAACTAAAGTGATTGATGGTCAAAATTAACGACACTACTTGATTTTTGTCAAACGAAGCCATTATATAAAGTCCGGAGGGAGTATTTTTTTAATAAAAAGATGAATGAACCATACATTCTATGTAAAGAGAGTTATTTTATGAATGAGCCATACATTTATAAAATTTATTAGGACTTAAAAAAAGTACAATCAAAATACTGTTAAAAGTACATCATTCTGCTGCATAAACATCATTAGTACTCATCCAGTTGAGTTCGTCCTCGGCGCACCTGTAATGCAGGTGTTGATAGCTTCGAGTAAGGTGTCTAAACCAGCCATCACGCCTTCGAATGCATCCTCGCAACGACGCTCACGAAGACGCCATATCGTCGTGATGCACCACACGCAGCCTCCCACCATTGCTGCAAGCGCCGTTGCCCTCTGTCTTTCGTTTCCCACACCTTTCTCTTGGCAATTCCTATTAATAATTATTTTATATAATTATGTGCTGTATCACTCTATTGTGTATTTATTACATGTTTCATTTTTCAACTAAGTATGATACTGTACCCTACAAATTCTGGTTCCTAAATCATCATTTATATTCTACATGATTATATAAATGGCAAATTCTCATCTGAGACTTGTCTGTCTCAAATGAGACCAAAAATTATATGACACTGCTATTGATTGAATTTGTCGTTGGTGAGCTTTAAACCCGCCGATTTCCTTGATTGAATTTGTCGTTGGTGAAATTGACCAAAAAAATGATCAAGAAAATTGACCGAAAGATCAAGCAAATTGAACGAAAGATCAAATTAATTGAAAAATCAAGGCAAAACAAAAATACTCAAGGACATTGATTGAAAGATCAAACAAACTGACTAAAAGATCAAGCAGAAACAGTAAATGCTCATTCCCCTGCTCTTGCTCTCCACAAGGACATGTCTCACCAAACACTTTATATAAATATTATTCAAATGTGTTATATTTAATTCAACTATTAATCTGGCATTGAGATGCGAATCCCAAATCTGACCGAACCTCCTAACAATCCAATTGTTAAGTGGGGATTGTTACTAATTAGGACTTAAAAGTATAATCATAATAATGTTAAGAACTTGAAAATTACAACCAGTTGAGTTGTTGGTATAAACATTGTTCCGTCATGTTTATAAATAATACTTTTAAAATAGACAAATTCTTAATGTGTAATTGTGAATACAAAACAATTGTGATGCCAAGGAAACACGGTCCATAGATGTGAAACATTATATCAAATAGTAGAGAAAATAGAAGAGGGAGTTTGATAGAGTCTCCTGATAGTCCGTGCTTACTAAAATCTATACTATCGTGTCAAGTTTTAATTCAAAAGATAATGAAATTATGACTAAGTGCGGAAAGTAAAAAGACACGATATGATCACCCAGTTCAGTGCAAAGCACCTACGTCTGGGGGCCATAGCCCGTGTTAAAATCCTTCACTAGATGCAATAAATATTTTCCTGATCTATTACAGTCTAGTGGCTACTCTAGCAAGCCTATCACACTACCATTTCTTTCTGATAGCTGTTACAGTGATTACCTTCTTTTCCACGAAGGTGCGGCAAGATCTTGAACACCCGAGCTTTAACACACGTCCCTAGTGTTTTGTTATGGTTGAAAACCGTGGACTGCGTTGCCTCCTTGCTCGAAAGATAAAAACTCTGAATTACATAATTTTGCTATTAAAATCGCCTGTTGAGCATGCAACTGATGTCCTCCTTTTATAGCACAATGCCATGGAAAAACTTCCTTTTTCACGGCTCTTGAATCCTTCCTTCAATACACTTCTATTCCAAATCTAAATCCTTGAAGAAAAGGAATTTATGGTTGTCTCAACTTCTATTTATGGAATATTTCATTCCCTGAATATTCCCATCTTAATACCGCTGCAGAACGCGTTGTAGACATCCATTAGGACTGTAGTTTCCATAGAAAAACCGCACACAATATTTCCTTCCATCTTTCAAAACCTGCGCTGGAACATGGAAAATATTCTGTCTTTTTCTGTCAAACAAAGTCATGTTGCAACATGACATTCCACAAAGCAGCCAACAAAAACTGGACTTTACGATCTCCCCCTTTGGCAATTTGTGGACCCAACAGTTTAAAAACTTCCACTGAACTCAGAATCTCAGAAAGCCATAACCAACACTGAAATACATAATTCTGAACAGGGGCAAAATACGAATTGGATCCTTCAACAAAAACCACCGGCAGAAAAATATAGAATCAAAATAACTACAGTCATCCTGAAATCCAAAGTCACCAAACAATTCTATCCTTCGTTAAACAATATCTCCCCCTGGGGCCATAAAATGCCAAAGGACCCCAACAAACTGCAGAAGTACCAAAGAAAACACAGGGAAGGATAAACCACAACACCCAGCGCCAACAAGTGATATAGAAGAAATGCGCTAGGTTCATTCAGGAGGAATAGTAGATTGGAATTCTTTGTTGCAGACTTCTTCACAAAGACTGGAGAGCGAGCACGCTTAGCCAAAGAGGAAGGAGTAGCAGAGGTAGAAGGACCAGGCACCCCAACAGATGGTTCAACCCTGGCACCCTCTCTAACAATAGCAGCAAGAACTTTCTCCCTGTCCTCATGGCTCTTTTGAAGCAACTCCCCATACATTGCCATCTGATCCATATGAAACTGAATCCTCTTGTCAACAGCCCGCAACTCAAACTCGTTGGACATAATCATATTACCAGTAGATGCTTCCTGATCCAATGATAAATCCAACACCTCTCTCTTCAATGTACTAGCAGTAAATGCAAATTTCCCAGCAGACTGTACTCTAGTAATATCAACTTTAAATCCTTCAGCCCTTAGAAAGGCTGTAATCAAGTAGGGATGATGTAAAGCCTCAGTGCACCTAGTCAAGAGCACCATGAATTCCCTTGAGAATATACTTCCCAAGATTTACTTCAAATCCAGAGCCAACCCCATAAATCTCTTCTGCCTGATCCAAAGTCAAGATAGTGGTATTAGTAGTCTTCATCCAACAGTTGATGAGAACCTTGAAGAGCATCCAAAACCTTAGAGTTAGAGAACTAGAGGGCATGCATCCAGAAGACCATTTGCCAAGTTTTCCATAAGACAGAGCCCTTGCTAGTACATTCTTCTCAACATTGTAGTCCTTAGGATATGCCAACTCAAATCCAAAAAACAAATCAATCCCAAGAATTGCATTTAACTTTTCAGGAGATAAAGAAAGGATTCTCCCCCTGAAGTACAGCTTGTCTGACCAGTCGCCACCAGAAACTAGAGTCCTCTTCATGAGATAGAATTCAAGAACCATCTCTGGATCATACTCCTTAAATACAGTAGCTGCTTGAACATAATCAATCTGGCCTAGAAAAATGTCAAACCCACTCTCTGCATACTTCTTCATCTCTAGCACTTTCTCAGCAAAGAAACCTCTTGTGACCAACATATCATAATTGACACTGGCTTCAACAGAATACAACCTCTCAGAATAAACCAAAGATAACAGTCTGGCACTGGTCATTTCAAAATCCTCCTCAGATGCATCCTCTGCAGCTGGCATATCATCATCCATCACAGCCCCTTTCTCCACTGTCTCCTCCTCCTCTACAACATCCTCATCCTCAAGATTAGCATAGTCCTCCTCAACATGCATTTCATAATGATTGGTAGGGGATGGAATGTCATGGTCTTCACTATCCACATCAGTGAAATCCAAATCAATAGGAGGAGAATTAGGCACAATCAACTTGATGGTTCAAGCACAGTCAACCAGATAAAGATTAACCATTGGTTCAGGCCTCACAAAGCTAGGTTTATAAACATCAGAGGTTATCATAACATCTGTCTTTGGGGGGTTTGGCCTCATCTTGCCATTAAAAGAACATCTGTCAGGGTTGTTTTTACTCACAAAGGTACTACGATAGAAATCATCCAACCCCTTAGCATATTCCCAAGTTTCCAACCTGTCATAATAGGCTTTCATTTTAGTTGCGTCCTTGGTGCTGGAAGCATCAATAAAGTTCACGAGCAATACATCCAGAGTAGAAGTATGGGGTGGAGTAGGCAGGGTCTGAATAGTTCCAGTAAAATTAGCCTCGAGCTCAATCAATTCAACACAAGGATCCCATATACCCCTAGTCCATCGAGTATCAAAAACTCCCCCTAAATCTGTCAACTCTTGATCATCAAACCCCATACAAAATCGATAGCTATCTCGGAAATACATACTTCAGAATTACTCACAGATCGAATCCCAGATAGTCTTTAAGAAGTACAGAAACCCTAGCATGCAAATCAAGAATCCAAAGAAAACTAACAGATCGAGAACCCAGATCGATACCTTAATGGAGAAGCTGTGGATTCCGACTGATTCAGAGGTTCGATGCTATATCCGTTGAAGTTGTAGTTGATCGCGAATCGCAGAAAGACAGCAGAATAGAAAAACACAATGTTGCAATAGGAATGGGGAGGGTTTTCTTTCTGGGCGCGAAGAATGAAGAAACTAATTACCTTTTCCGCCTTTTTGTGCAAAATTGAAGACGGCCCAATGGAAAAATACAACATAAATACTATGGGGCCCCAGCTGTCTCCCAATTTACACGCGACTTTCACTTCATACGCGCACCTTATATCTTCATGTTGCAACACGAAATGCAACCTTAACCATATGTTTGGTATTTTCTGATTTTTTATCAAATGAAATACAGAAATAGAAATAACAACTGTACAAGTTAGGTAGTCTTCAGTACCTCAGATAGTGCATACCCCAAGATGTTGTCTTAGGGTTTCAAATGTAGAAGCATCCAATGGCTTAGTAAAGATATCAGCATATTGACTCTCAGTAGGTACATGTTTGATTTCCACTTCCTTTCTTTCGACCAAGTCTCGGATAAAGTGGTGTTTGATATCGATATGTTTGGTGTGGTTATGCTGTACAGGGTTCTTAGATATGTCAATGGGTGACTTATTATCACAGAGAGTTGCAAGACTGTATAGCTTCACCCCATAATCTCTGAGCATTTGTTTCATCCAAATCAGTTGAGTGCAGCAACTACCAGCCTCCAAATATTCAGCCTCAGCAGTAGATAAAGAGATTGAATTATGCCTTTTACTATACCAAGACACCAAATTCTGCCCAATAAAGAAACAGTCTCCAGTAGTACTTTTACGATCATTGGCATTACCAATCCAGTCAAAATCACTGTACCCATATACCTGACAACTTGTACCCTTAGAAAATCAGCCATAATCAGCAGTGCCATGCACATACCGAATGATCCTCTTCACAGCAGAAACATGGGATTCCTTTGGAGCTGCCTGGAATCTCGCACAAATACCAACACTCAAGGACATATCTGGTCTACTTGATGTTAGATACAGGAGGCTTCCAATCATGCTTCTATAGAGTTTTGTATCCACAGCTGCACCTTTCTCATCTCTGGTCAATTTGTTAGTAGTGGACCTTGGAGTTCGAACAGCTTTAGCATCACCTTGTTTCACCTTGGCATTTTCCTCTGATGATTTTCCCACATCCTTCTGTGGGGATTGAACATTTGTATCAGTTGAGAAGGCTTCTGCATTAGTAGAATTAGTTGGATTAATCAGCTTAACTTCAGAAGACTTGGAAATTTGGCTATCTCCTATGACCAGTGGTGATGTTGCAACATGAGAACTGGAACTTGGTTCCTCGGAGGAGAGATTTTTCGAACTCTCATTTTTCTGAATTGAGATTTGCTGAACTATTTCTACATCATCAATTTCCTCAGAAACCCTGGCTGGCACATCCTTAACAACAACCTTAGCACTCAAACAGGTAATTGATGGCTCCAAAATATAACAGTTATCAGAAGATCTTCTCCCTGTGAGAATCCCATTAGACCCTTGCTTGACAGTACATAGTGACTCATCAAAGTGCACAGTCATTTGATGATCACACAGATGACTAATGCTGATGAGATTTGCTTTAAGATCCTCCACCAAAAGCACATCATAGAACACAGGAAAATCCTGAATTTGAAGTTCCCCCTTTCCAATGACTTTGCTAATTTTTCCATCTCCAAATAGAACCGTACCACTCCTGCACTCCATGGGAGTACATTTCTCAGCAAGTCAGATGATCCCGTCATGTGTCTGGAGCATCCACTGTCAAAATACCAAGTGTCCCTGGCATACACACTATAACAGGTATGTACTACAAAGCAATTTAAAGAGGATTTTGGTACCCATACCTTCTTGGTGAGTCTCTTCTGCTGCTCGGGTTCCATGTTGCAACATGAAGAGAACTGCTTGCCTCTCATAATGTCTCTCAGTAATCTCATACATTGATAATCATCATGACCCTGTATCATACAATATTTACAACACTTAGGAGGGGTTTTTCTTGGCAAAGTACCCTGTGATATTTTCACTTCCGAGTTAGGAACATAGGTGCTCTGGTTGACTCTGTAGATTCTCTTACTAGTAGAAGCTTGAGTCCCAGCAGAGACAAACACTGTTTTCTTCAACTGAGAACTTGTACCAAAGTTGTTGTAACCCAGACCATGTCTATTTCCAGCATTCTTTCCCATAACTAGAAGATCATTCAATTTAGCAGCCCTTGTTTAGTTTCTGAATAGTTGCTTCAGCTTCCTCAGCCCTGGCAGTCAAAGATCTCAATTTCTTTCCCAGATTGTCACAGTCAATAGTTCTGGCCTTGACTTTTTCTTCAGCATTCACAGCTCTGGTGGTCATGATCTCCAGCTTCTTGCTTAGAATTTCAGAGGTTACCTCAGCATCTTTAGCTCTCTTGGTCATTGTCTCTAGTTTCATGGCTTTATCCACATCATCCATGGGTTTCTTTCCTTCTGAAACCTCATTTTTCTTCAACAGATCAGCAAGCAACCCTTCAGCTTTCTCAGCTCTTTTAGTCATGGATTTAAGACTCAACGTTAGCTCTTCATTTTCCTGCTCCTCAACCAGTGAATCATTCACTAAGGTGTTGACCTTTACTTTCAGAGACTCAACTTCTTCAGCAAGTTTTAAGGCTTCAGCTCCTCCACTTTGTGTACCCTTCAAGCTTTTGATGATCTCAATTGATTTTTCCCATTCTCTATACAGGTCATCATATGCATTCTGAATAGAGCCACTTTCATTATCATTAACCTCATCTACTCCATCTGGAACTGGTCCTGATTCCACAACTTTAACCCCAAAAGATACATGTTTCTCTGGTTGGCTCCCATTTTCATCATCACTCCAAGTTTCACCAGTTGCAACCAAAGCCTTAGGTTGGTTTAGAAAGTTTCCACATTGATAAGCAAGATGTCCATAGCCACTGCATTCCTTGCACTGAGGTTTTCCAGCATGCCTACTACCTTCAGGACCCCTTGGTAAATCATCCACTGATCTGAGCATGTTCTGAGTAGTGTTACTTCCCTGAAAGCCTTTGGCTGAGTTCTGCATGTCTGAAGTCTGAGTTCCTTGGCCTTGACCAACTTGTGATTGCGCACCTTGAGGAATAGGAAATACTCTAACTTGATTCTGAGTGGCCTGATTTTCTCTGCCCTGATTTCCAGAAAAGCCTCTACCTTGATTTCCTCTCATAAGTCTTCCAAAGTTTCTTGCCAGCAATGCCATGTCATCTGATCCAGCACTATCCATCTCCTCCAATTTTCCTTTCCCTTTTGATTGAGAAACATGAAAGGACAGTGCCTTTTTGTCCTTATTCCTATCAGTGTGCATCTCTGATGTCTTCATAAATCCCATTAGCTCATCTAGAGTAACCACATCCAGCTGGGAATTAATCTCCAAGTTCATGACTAATCCTGAAAATCTCTCAGGCAGTGACCTCTTTACCTTGTCCAGAACTTGAGCCTCAGTATATCTTTCTCCAAACTGGTGTGCTCTATGGATTAAATCTTTCAATCTAGTGCTGAATTCATCAACAGTCTCATGTTCCATCATCTCCAATCTCTCAAATTCTGACTTAATCATGACAATCTTAATTTTCCTGACAGGCCTTGATCCCTCATGTTCTTTCTCAAGAGCTTCCCAGGCAGCCTTGGCAGTTGTGCACTCAGAGATAATCCTGAACTGGTCATCCTTTACCCCATTATATAAAGCACCCAATACTTTACTGTTGAGCTTTTTCAGTGCCTTCTCGGTATCATTCCATGGGGCTGGTTTTGAAATAGTTTCTCCTGCAGCATTGGTTGAGGTAGGTGGACTGTAACCAATCTCGATCATATTCCAAGCATCATCATCAAGTTGATCAATAAAGATACGCATCCTGGTTTTCCAATCCGGGTAATTCCCATCAACCAGTAACGGCGCCCGTGTGATGGATCCTCCTTCCCTGGCCATCGTAAACAGATCGTTCACTCACCTCGCAAGAGGATCAAATGAGTGATTAAGCTCTGATACCAAATGATAGTCCGTGCTTACTAAGATCTATACTATCGTGTCAAGTTTTAATTCAAATGATAGCGAAATTAAAACTAAGTGCGGAAAGTAAAAAGACACGATATGATCACCCAGTTCAGTGCAAAGCACCTACGTCTGGGGGGCCGTAGCCCGTGTTAAAATCCTTCACTAGATGCAATAAATATTTTCCTGATCTATTACAGTCTAGTGGCTACTCTAGCAAGCCTATCACACTACCATTTCTTTCTGATAGCTGTTACAGTGATTACCTTCTTTTCCACGAAGGTGCGGCAAGATCTTGAACACCCGAGCTTTAACACACGTCCCTAGTGTTTTGTTATGGTTGAAAACCGTGGACTGCGTTGCCTCCTTGCTCGAAAGATAAAAACTCTGAATTACATAATTTTGCTATTAAAATCGCCTGTTGAGCATGCAACTGATGTCCTCCTTTTATAGCACAATGCCATGGAAAAACTTCCTTTTTCACGGCTCTTGAATCCTTCCTTCAATACACTTCTATTCCAAATCTAAATCCTTGAAGAAAAGGAATTTATGGTTGTCTCAACTTCTATTTATGGAATATTTCATTCCCTGAATATTCCCATCTTAATACAGCTGCAGAACGCGTTGTAGACATCCATTATGACTGTAGTTTCCATAGAAAAACCGCACACAATATTTCCTTCCATCTTTCAAAACCTGCGCTGGAACATGGAAAATATTCTATCTTTTTCTGTCAAACAAAGTCATGTTGCAACATGACATTCCACAAAGCAGCCAACAAAAACTGGACTTTACATCTCCTATTCTTGCAATTCATAAAACTTAATCTTACAAATAGTAATGTGATGAATACATAAAAAACATAATAAATCACTAAACTGTCTTTATTCTAAACTAATATATATACATACATGTTAAGAAGATGCAAGTTAGCCTTGCCACGATGCGAATAAGAGCATAAACACTTTATGCTTAATCTCATTTACATTATTAGCACTAGCAACAATAGCAAACTACAATATGGAGCCAAGAATTATACTTGCTTGAGGCATATGCAACCTTTCTTCACTCTTCTTGTTTTTGGAGTATTAATCTCAATTTAAAAAGTGTCTAATTTATGACCCTAACACAAAAATATGAATATTTATGGCCCTGTGACTATTTATGTTGTAACTTTCAATTTCCACTAAGGGCATTTTAGTAATTTATTTAAAAATTAACTTTTTATTTTTTTCACTCACGATTGCTCCAATTCCCTCCAATTTGGTGGAGATCGGGAGGCGATGGAGGGAATTAGAGGCGACGATGGTGATGACAAAAAGGATAAAAGTAGAATTTTTGAAAATTACCAAAATTAGGTACTTTTTATGTTATGGTTAAAAATTGATTATTTGACATATGTTAGGGTTATAAAAAACAATTCAGTTCTATTGATTTACATCCACTCCTCCTCCAAAATAATTGTGCCAAAAACAAACATTTGTGTCATTGTTATTTTCTTTGGCCCTTTTATAAAAAAAATTGAACCAGACAACTCATCAACCCGAATACAAGTAAAAAAAAAAAAAAGTACAAGTACAAAAATTGTTCGAAAACTAATGAGTCTAAAGGCCAATAGTTGCCCAAACGCTCGAACGTTGTAGGCTTGAGCAGCATAACTTTAAAACTTACATGTATCTGATATAATTTCTAGAGCAGCATGTCTAAAATTAATATTTAATAGAAAAAAAGGGATGATAAAAAAAAACCTGTGGCAATTTATGTCGTACTAGGTGATCGCAAGCCTGTGGCAATACCAAACAAATACCTCTAGTAATTTCTGCTCTGCTTGTTCTCTATCAATCCGGACTAGTCGAGGCCAGGAAAAGATTTCACGGGTTGGCATGTTTTTTTTTTTTTTTTTTTTTTGACAATGCATGTATCTTTTGTTTTTGCAAGTTGCAAAGGCTATGCTGAATTTTCCACGGTCAAATTTTCTTAATCGATAATTGTAATATCGAAAAAAAAAATCAAAAATTTAATGTGTACTCGATTGAACAAGAAAGTCACGGCACACTTTTACAATGCGGCGGCGTTCAAGGCGTTAAATTATAGACATATTTAAGATATTTTTTTAAAAGTTAAACTAAAATATTCATCCTAATATTATAATTTAGAAAAAAAGGTTTAATTTTAACTCTGAATGAGAGTAAACTCGTTCATAACATTGAGATATAAGATATTAAACCATAAATAATTGGTTTTTCTATTTAATAAGGTTTAAATATGTTTTTAATTGGATTAAATTTTACCCTTTTTAGCTCAAATATTTTAATTTACTTTGCATAGTTCAACAAAACACGTCGTTTGCATGTTTTTGTTTAAAGGCACCAAAAGTCATGGCGAGCAATTGCGGCAATTGAAAATTTCCGCCGTAAGTCGTCCATTAGGCGGGCCTTGGCGGACGCCCATGATTGAAGAGCGCTGAATTTGAAAAATATCTACCAAAATTAGGAAATATTTTGTGCGTGTAAATCTATTTGATTTGATCTCTTGAAATTAAGCTCAAATTCAATAAGATAAATTTCAAATTTCATTCATTTACAACATAAAATCGATTCTGGTGGAACATTTTAATGCACCGTTGCGTGTTAAATAGCACTCGGAAGTTGGAAGTCGGAACAAAATTATATGTTGATCTTTCAAATTAATTGCATTAAATTACTGTCTAAATGGAAGTATAGTGCACTGCACTATATTAAATTTTAGATTGTGATTGTAGTAAACGAGATTTTATGGACTGTAGTCTTACTGATTCGACAAAATATTGTGACAAGTTGACAATAATTGAATGATAAATAATAAAATAAATAAGTAAATAAAACAAATGAAATTTATAGTCAACTAGGAAAATAAATAATCTCGCAAGTCGCAAGGTCTAAAATCAAAACTTGATCTCGCCATCGCCATTCGCCACACACTCCTCATCTATAATTTTGACTAGTTCTATCCTCCGATTTCATGCTTCATCCATTTATTTGTTTCCCTTTTTCAGATGATTTGCTAGTTTTTCAATTATATATATAATATATTTCATTTCTATTTATGCAACTATGATAATAAATATATTGAAGTATAGCTGGAACAAAAAGTAAGTAGATTACGGGCAAAAGTATCTCAAATTTTGCATAACTATCAAAATGGTAATTGTGTTTGTAATCCGGATGAATGAATGACCAATTGATATGATATTCTTTTTAGACTTTTAGTTGACAAAGATAATTTATTTTAAAACTCTCCTTTAAGAAATGATGAATTCACTGCCTGAGTTAAAGCGTATGGGTTAATTATTTTTGATCAACTATCTCTATTTGTGCGCATAGAAAATTCTAAAAAATACACAAGGTTAAAATACATGTTATGATTAATAAAAAAAAATCATTGATCATATGATAATAGTCTTAGATATAGATTAATATAATTTACTTGTTAATGTGGATCTTGGCTACAAAAGTCAAACCAATATGTTTTTGTTTGGACACAAAGGAGTACTATTATTTTTTTTGGAATTAAAATTTGAGATTTTTTTTTAAAATTCTCAAATTTAAGTCAACATTAAATGTTAGGGTAATCAAGTTATGAAGGATCAGTGGTAATAAACGATGGTGATGTTGTAATCTTGTTGGTGATGGTGCTGGCAACATTGTATTTTTAGTGGGCGTTGATGAAATATAATCGTTCAATTTAGTATAGATTTTGTGTTTATTATAATCGTTCAATTTAGTAGTCCGTGTCAAATGTTGTGCTCGTCAAAATACACACGGTATATATGCATATCATATTTTTTGTGTTTGCAAATTTTCAACGCCTCCTACGAATTTGTCGTGTTACACACTTTTGTAAATTCCAATATGAAATATTAATGATAAATTTAATAAAACTAAATCTCTTAAAATTGATCTGAAATAGAAGTTTTATTCTAAACTTAGTAAAATTATGTCACATGATATTCCATCAACAAATTTTAACACCTAATACAACGGATATTTGGGGAGAAGGGTTTAGGGTCAAAGTAGGACTCCGCATTTACCTCTCCCGAAACCTAATTTACCATAATTAGAATAACTATTGTCATTTGTATTCGTTGAAAGTAATAAAATCAGAACCCTAATCAAATTTGTCAAAAAATGAAAGAAAGAAAGAATCCTAATCAAATATCGGATCTGAAAAAAAAGGAGGTGTTGACCGTAATTAAAGCAAAGATTGAGTCGATTTCCAAGGAGGAATAGGGCATCGAAGGGCATAACCGTCACGTGAAAAAACAGGGTCAAATTGGGAACCGGGAAATAATCAGCCGTAATAAATACGTGGTGAATCGAGCCATTATCATTCATCATAATCCTCAACAACAAAGAAACAAGACCGCATAAGCATAGACAAAGGGAAGCACCGCAGCGCCGAGGAAACTCCGATATACGAAACAAAAGAGAGGAAGACGACGACCGTCGTAACCTTGCCGTGAACACCCGCCGGGAAACGGAATCTCGCCGTACCTGGTTTTCTAGATTTAACGATCTGATTCATCGACGTAGAGGACAATCCGGAAGGATCCTGAATCTGACTTAACCGTTTCGACGATATATTTATCGATCTCTCCGCACGGGGATTGCGTGTAAGAGGTCAGAAGACGAGAGAAGAAGGAAGAAGGAAGAAGAACAGGTAATGAAAACCCCTAGTTTTTTGATTGCTTATGTGCGTTTGTTTATCTACTACTCGATGTTTTGCTGTGCGACGTCGCCGGAGACGGAATCGGTGGTGGTGATGTGTGTTTCTGCGGAGTGCGGCTGAAGACTGTTTCTGTCGTCTCGGCGGCGCCGGTGGCATCTAGATCTATGTGTTTTGTGGAATGAGGTAATGGGGTTTATGCGACTCGTCTAAGATCCAGAGGACGACAAGGATTGTGAACAAACATGATGATAATCAAACAGAGTGTTGTGTTGTTCCTTGTCAGATTTGATCTTCAGGCTGAGACTTGGGATCCCGCCATTGAATTTGATCTGCTTTGCCTATAAGGCTGCGTTTTGATGATAAATATTGAGATTTATGACCTGGAAGGCTGTTTGGATCCATTGTCCCCAAATGGGTAGAACCGTTTTGCTAATCCTGTAGATAACTTTAAACTTATTAGAGGATTTTTGTGGAATTGCTTGCTTGGTTTGCCTCCTTAAAACTGGAGGGTGATTTGGTGTTATCTGCTTAAGGATGTAGGTTAGTTTGCCAGTTTTATAAGCTACATTGGTGTGAAGGAACACTTGATTTTGGATTATGTCCTCGACAGTGCTCATATGTGATTTAAATGGAGTTTCTGTTTTGTGTTAGGTGGCATGTAGCTATTGATTGTGTTGTTACTCATACGGTTCTTACATGTTGCAGAGAACGCAATTGTGGAAATTTGTACCTGGTTGATGCCTATGCTATATGGTAATCAAATGGTGAGTTACTAGTTGAGACCTATGCTATATTGCCTTCAGTTCTTATCGGGTTTACAGTTGGACTTATCCCTCTAATCTTACTATTGCAGACTCGCCGGTGTACCTGCCCTGGTAAATTGTCATCGTCATTAGAAACTAGTAGAAAAAGAAGCAAAATAGGGAAATCATCTTGCAAGAATTGTGGTGGGAAATTTGTAGTTGATGGAATTGAACCCATGTCTAAAAGCGTGCTTGGAACTGTCGGAAGGGAAGTTGCAAGTTCTATCAGCCCAGAGATTAACTGGAAGACTGTAACCAAAGGAAAGAGGACAAGAAAGGCTGTAGCGAGATGCATGAATAGAAGTTCAGAGCTGGGAAACAAGAGTCCAAAAAGGGTGGGAGATTTTTCTGGTTCAGACTCTGATAAAGTAAGTAATGTAGCAAATTTGCTATTATTCCTTTGCACTCTGCAGAGTTCCCATATGGTTTACTAATTGATACATTATTTGTCTTTGCAGTTGGGTGAAACAGGTAATGGCCAATGCTTTTCTGAAAAAGCTGAGTCTGTGCCTCCGAAGAAAAGGAGGCATTACTACCGTTCTCCATCTCCATCATCACACCCATCATATGGTGCTGAGTCAATATCACCTTCCCAAATTCCGACTCGTTCTTCTCACTCGGATGGCTTTGAACATCTTTCAGATCATAATGACTCATCAGGTTCATATACCAATAGACAGGCTGGGAAGGATGTGGATGCAGCTTTTAAACTGGCTAATGGAGTGTTTTACAGTCCTGATTTCCATGGCATTTCGCTCCTCGCAGCTGCTGCTTGCATTAACACAACAGAAGACGTTGCTTTTAATGTTAAGGCAGAAGCGGTGGAAGTTTCATCAGCACCACAGAGATCTGATGGTTCTACTTCATCTCTACCTCAGACAAAGAATGCTTGTTCTGAATCAGGGTTACCATTACACAAGCAGGATGAAAGTGTAGAATTAGAAGCTGCAAAACCTGTTCCTTCAAAGGTTGATAGACTGCACTGGGATCTCAACGCACCCATGGAGGCTTGGGAGCAACCTATTGATGATGACATTGCAGATAGCAGTTTGTTTGTCTCAACTGATGGAACTGATGGTATCCAAACTACGCCACTTGATAGAGATGGACTTGTTGACAAGGTTTCTGTAGACAGCGAAAATGATGTTGAAGCAGTTCTGCCTCTTGACAAGATTGAAAAAGACAATGAGTGCTCCATTTCAAAATCGGAGGGAAATAGTTCTGAAGGTTACTGTCCACAAAGATTGGGCGCAGAAGAAAACTGCCTTAGCAATCTTAATGGATGTTCAAAGGAGGTTGCAAGTTTGGCTCCTGTGGATACGAAGCTGTCTGCTACTCTTTTGACCAGGAATGAGTTTGGAGATAATTCTCCCGAAGCTGAGTCCTGTCAGACATCAGAGGTTTCTGGCGTATGCGTGGACAAGTCTGATACTTTGGCTGGCTCCCGGGATGTAAAAAATGTTGTGGCTGATAATTCTCAAAACATAGCTGACTTTCCTGTCAATAGGACTTCTCTGGGGCAAGATATGTGCTTGGACAGCGTTATTATTCTAGAGAACTCTGGTGGTATATCCGCCAACAGTACTGAACCATTGTCGAAGCATTCAAGTGATTCTACCTCAGACGTCTCTATTGCTGGTGTTTCTGATGATTCTTCTAATGTCAAGGGGCAAGAAGCAAAGCTTTTGGCTGATGGTATCTTGGTAAAAGGCGAACCAGAAGACTCTAATTCCAAGGAGATTCTTCCGAAGCATGAAGATCCTCGTATATCCAATCCTGAAGAAAACTGCCATAACTTAGATGTATGTCAGGAGGGCATTGTAAAAGCATCAAAGAATATGGCTGAGCCTGAAGGTGGCTATGATTCTCCTTATGAGGATGGAGAATTAAGAGGGTCAATCTTGTACTCCTGGGAAGAGAATGGGTATGTGGATGGAGAACAAGAATGTGTGGACTATGAATCTGATGGCAGGGGTGGTGAGGAATTTGAGGCTGGAGATATACACGACCCTAATGCCGTGGAAGCTGATTTTGAAGGCAAGAGAAGTTTGGCAGTACAAGATGCTACTGATGCCTTTAGAACCGAGAGAGGAGATTTGGAGAAAAATAATTTTGAGAAAACTGATGTTTCTGCAGAGAAAATATCGAATCAGGGATCTGGGACAACTGAAGAATTGACTGGAGATGCGACTGTCGGTAGAAATTATGGAAGGGGCAGAATGCACCAGGCTGCTGATTACTTGGATGCAGATGAAGAAAAGGGATCAGGAAGGGAAGAAGTTAGATCGAAGATGAACCGGGGGAAGTTTCAGTCACGCTTTGAAGGAGCCAGATCATTCAACACAATGGAGGGGGAATATGTTCCTAAAAGAAGGTAATTTGCTCATTTTGTTATGCAGGATTGTGAATTTCTGATGATAACTTTTACCATTTAATGTTGTTTGGGTGTTATGAGTGTTTAATTCAATATTGATGTTTCTTTTTGTATAGGTTTCGTCCCAATTTTCGAGAAGAACGGGATGGTGGATTCTATAAAGGTTACAGATCTGATTTTCATAGCCGTGAAAGGAATGGAGGCGATGAGTGCGTCTATTGGGAACCCAGAAACCGCTTTCCATCTGGTTATCGTGGCCGCGGGCCAAACCAACCGAGAATGACTGGTCATAATTCCAGGGGCAAATTTGATCAGAAGCCACATCCTTTAAATTATTCCTCTCGTGCAGAAAGAGATGGCAGTCCAGATCAGGTGGTATCAAGGTATGGAGAACGAGATAGAAACAGCCAAATGACCTACTGGGAGCCACCGCCAAGATTGTATCCAATGCGATATGAAGTCCCTTTGGAGGAAAATGGACAGATAAGGTCTAGAAATGTTGACAAGTTTGGTGGATTCAGTAAGCAGTCCATGGATTATCCTTCGAAGAACATGCAGAGGCCACTTGGCTGGAATGACAGAGAGAACTTTCGTGGGGGTCCACGAAGGTTTCCTGGATTTAACAATGGTGGTAGTGGAAGGGGAGGAGGAGGGCCTAGAAGGTTCTCCGAAGGCTTCAACCGAGGAGGCTTCAGGGAGGAATATCATCCTTCTCATGATGAAGACACATCTTCATGGAGGGAAGAGCGCAGATATTTTCCCCACCCAAGTAGAGGAGGTCATGTTACTGGACCAAACAGGGGTTCACGTTCGAGATCCAGAACGCGCTCTCCCCGACCGTGGGGTCCACCAGCACGCACAAGACGTCGTAGTAGATCGCCAGAACTCAGGCCGCGGGGTCCATTCCAGAAGACTGGTTTTGCTGCTGACTATGATGGTGGTTATATCTCCCCCCGCAGATTCACTTCACCACCCCGAGGTTATCGTGGGGAGGCTAATGATGGCAGTTTTAGACAGCGGAGACCGTCTTATAATAATGGATTCCGACATGGCCAGAGGTTAGATTCTGGTGAAGTGTTAAAGTCTGAGGAGGCTGATGACGGTAACTACATGAGGAACCGTAGACTACCATTTGATAATGTGTTTAGGCAGCCCGAAGAAGGCGGGTTGAAGCCAGAGGTGAATGCAATTAGACCTAGTGGTGAATGCAAAACGGAGATCGAGAATGCAGTTAAGGAAGAAGATAATAGGTCTGAGATGGCGCATAAATTTTGATTGTTCATATGATGACATGACTAGGAAGGATGGTGAATGGTGATGTACTTACCCAAGGAATGTACTCCGGAGTGGCGAGTTTTTTGTTTTTTATAGAAAGGCCCCTTCTCCAGGCCAGTTTAGATTAACTGGGTATATCTCTTTCTTTTCATGTTTTTAATGTTAGGGTGGTAGAGTTAGGAAATGTTTTACTTCCAGTATTTATCTTCTGTTTTCGTTTTTCCACCCCCTTTTGTGTGGGGCTTTTTTGATATCTATATTCACTAGTTTCTCTTTGAAAATACCAGTGCATTTTTATTTTACAGTGTTTGAAGTGGAACTTAGATGGGCCAAATTGAGGCAACTACTTTATTTGCAAAGTTGGTTTATTTACATGTGCTGGAGAACAAAAGCGCCAAAGGCAATGCCAAGAAATGTAGCTATGGAAATCCCAAAGATCCCCACTAAGATACCAGGAACAACCAAGGATTCCCATCCCTTGGCCTTGGCCATTCCACAAGCTGTAGTAGGGCCTCCGATGTTGGCATTTGATGCCAGAAGCAACTCTTTAGTGTCGATGCGAAACAGCCTTCCTAATCCAAGCATCACAATGAGATGGACGGTTACTTGTACAAAAGCAAACATGAATATGCTTGGAGCCGTGTTGATCACATTCCACATACTTCCTCCCGCTCCCAAAACCGCAAAAAACACCTGTTTGTGATCACAAAATGAATCAATCTACTTTTGACCTAATTTCCTGATGAAATTTGAGCAGCAACAGTCGATTGATTAATTACCTGCATTAAGATAACCGCGATTGCATCCCCAGTTGGTGCAAGCGGGCGAAAGTAGCTAGGAAGGGAAGTAGCTAAAATGACTATTATTAATGTGATTACAGGAAGATCACAGTTTTGAATTCGCAGAAATCTTGTTAGAGAGGTTGCAGCCTTGCACACTGCAAAGGAAACTGCTAGAGCTGCACCAGTCTGCAACACGGGTAATTTTCCGGGAGATTCAGACGTCTCATCTGCACCTGAAGGGATTTTTTTTGTGGTCAGAACATGTTGATCATAGAGTCGAATGAAATAAGAATGAAGTGGTTCTAGAAGAGATAGAATATGGAACACTACTTACTAGAATTTAAAGATGAAGCTTCCGGAGGTATTTTGGAAGCCAGGGCAAACAATACAATGAAGTATGCTGCAGTTATGACATTGTCTGCAGCAACTCCTGCAGCTACAACTGAAGAAGATGTACCAAATGCCTCTGATATTGCAACATAGTTGATGGCTGCAAAAAGACCAACCTATCATATAGTTTTTTACACCGTAAAGATTTATGACTTAGCCAAACTAAACTCTGCATTCTCATGCAAGCAAACCAATAACCACTAGCGGTTTGCCTGTAGAAAGAACTATGATGTCCCAAACAAATTAAGTGAACACAATAATATCATTCCACTTTGTAGATTGTGTATTCTATATGAAAATGCAAGGTTCTTAAATTGAGGATATAACAAAACCAGAGAGAGAAATCAATGAATGCACATAAAGAGAGAAACTGACCTCCACCAATGTAGCTTCCCATGAGAGCAGCAGCAATTTTCCAACTATCCGGCCCGAGTGATCTCATCGGCACAATCAAGAAAGCCACCACAGTTCCAACTATTGTAGCCACTGCCAAAGTGAATGGAAACAACAAAAAACGTATATGAAAAAACCAACCACGAAAAACTCATAACCAAGGGATGAGTGAATATGGGACCTGAGCAGAGCAAGAATGCAAGAAGAAGAGTGCCGGTGGAGCGCACGACCTGGTGCATATCAGCTCTGAATAGCAACAATGGCACAGTCAATGGAAGAAGAAACTTCATAACTATTGAATAAGCTGGAGCTTCATAAGGGATTATCCCCAGATTACTGGCTGCCAGCCCCACCAATATGCTCACCAGTGCTGCACTAACCATGCTCCCAATCCTCGTCTTCTCCGACCTTCATCCCTCAAATCACAGCAGCCAAACATAAACACAAATTTCATAGTATGAACAAAATGCATTTAAAAAACACGAGAATTTACCAATTACCAGAGGCCAAGAGCTGCAGTTGCAGAAAGAGCAGCCCACGTGCCCCATTTGTCATCTGGAGAAACTAACGGGGAACTGAAATTCAACCCGGACTTCACTGTTACATCCCATTTCCGGCGGGATTCGGATTTCTGAGCTTTGCAGTGAAGATTACTGCTTGAAGATGATGATGATTGGGATGGGTAATTGAGTGTGGATTTTCTGAGCGTAGTTCGAGCGAGGAGATGGTTTTGGAGGGGTGACAACGGGGTGGCCGTGAGACCTAATCGCACCATCATCGTCATCTTTACCTGATTGTTACATATCCAGTTGACCAGGAAGTTTTGTCACGTTAAATTTACCAATGATTGAATAAGACAGTGTTCTTCTCTAACTTATCTGCACTGAATTTTCATTCAGTAAATTTAATCATGCGTTAATGCAGAAATTATTATAGTTCGATATTTTATTCATCCATTTTTATATGCTAATATGAGAGATGAATACCATTTTGAAGCTATTCCATTGTTTTGTTTATATAATAAATTGATAAACACATGAAAGCTTATTCAGTGCTAAGCATGATCAACAGAAGCAGTGAACAAATCCTACAATTATTTTACAGAACAAAGTAGCTACTAACATTGCCACCACTCCAGCAGGCCTGATTGGTCGTCAAATGGTCATATTCACATGAATTTAAGAACTCTGGATCCAAAATCGATACCAAGAAAAGTTGCAATGGCAATACCAAAAATGCCGACAAGAATACCAGGAACCATCAGAGAAGTCCATCCTTTGGCAGTGGCCATTCCACAAGCTGTTGTCGGTCCACCAACATTTGCATTGGATGCTATGAGTAACGACTTGAGCTCAAACCGGAAAAGCTTTCCGAAGCCGAGGATTATAGCAAGATGAACTGCTATCTGAACTAATGCAAACAAGAAGATGCTCGGAGCTGTTTTAATCACATTCTGTATGCTTCCACTTGCACCAATCACAGTGAAAAACACCTGACATGAAACAAATCCTCAACCACAAAATCGATAATGTGGAAATCACAGTTATATCAAAGTGACGCAAAACAAAAACATCATTCAGTTCAGCTCTCATCCTAAGTTATTTATTGCATGCACATATGAAACCTGACAATTCTTATATCTGTGAAGTGAATGTTGCTCTTCTTTTACAGCAAAAAGGCTAAAATTGTACAAAAACAATTTTATATGCAAAATTGGGGGATATAATTCATGTACAAGAAAGTTACCTGCATAAGAATCAGTGCCATAGCCTCACCAGAAGGGGCTAGATGGTTAAACAGCTTTGGGAACACTGTTGCCAGGATGACAACGATCGCTGTAACGGCAGGAAGGATCCCTCCCTGAATCCCGAAATATTTTGTCACAAAGCTTCCAGCTTTACAAATGGCTAAGGATACAGCTACGGCAGTCCCTGCTTCTAACACCGGCAGCTTGTTTCCAGATTGTGATGTACCAATTTCAGCATCTGTAATAGGTTATGATAGGTTTGAAGAAAGAAAATACATTGGCTTAAAAGCTGACATTATCGATGCCTTTTAAGCATACAAACTGACAGGCCTAATGAACTTTTATTTTTGCGAATATGTTGCCTCTAAAAACAGGTGAAACAAACTGAAACCGAAATCATCAGCAATTGAAGTAACTGAGAATGCAAAGGAGAGTGGAGGGAGTACCAGTGGTCGATGCAGAAGGCTCAGCGGGTATCTTGGAAGCTAAAGCAAACAAGGTTGTAAAATAAAATGCACAGATAACATTATCTGCAGCCAATCCGGCGGTCAAAACAGAAGGAGTGACTTCTAAAGCTTCAGATATTGCCACATAGTTGACAGCTTAACAACAAATACAACACAACATCAATATGAGAAGAACAGTATTCCATTAAGCAAAGAAAATAATACAAAGATTACCTCCACCAATATGCCTTCCCATTAGAGCAGCAGCAATCTTCCAACCATCCTGACCTAGTGATCGCATCGGCACTAGCCAGAATGCTACTACTGTTCCAACAGTCGTTGCAACTACGACCAAATCATGCAAAATGATATGAAATCCATCTCAAATTCGATTCAAAAACATCTATGTTTTTCTAAAATTACCTGATCCGAGCAGGAAAGCCAGGAGAAGCGTTCCGGTGGACTTAACTATGCGGCGCATATCGGCTCTGAACAGCAGCAATGGCACCGCCATAGCCAGCAAGAACTCCAGCACAACCTTGTACGCCGGAGCTTCGGACGGCATAACCCCCAAATTACTGGCAGCAAGGCCAATTAAAGTACTCACCAGCGCCCCGCTCAATGCGCTTCCGATCTTCGTCCTCTCCGACCAGATGCCGAAAGCACCAGTGGCGAAGAGAGCGGTCCAGATTCCCCAGTGGTCCTGAGGAGAGATGAGGGGATAACTTAGGTTGCCCAACCCGGACGTTATAACGGACACGCGGCGGCTCGATTGGCCGGGGAATTTTGGGGCTTTGTGCTTGCAGAGTAGCCGTGGGGGTGCTTCAGGGGAAGAAGAGATGGACTGGATTTGAAGGGAAATGGGTCTTGGATTATGAAGAACGCGGGATGAACGAGGGGTGGACGGCGTTAGCGTGCATCTCAGTTGCGACGCCATAATCGGCGGTGGTGGTGGTGGTTTGTTGCCGGAGGATCGTCAACTACTGAAAGCTAGAAGTGAGAGTGAGAGTAGAACTGTGCCTGAATTATGGATACTTCCTATGTGAAAGCTCAGTCAAAAATATCAATCTTAACCTTAAAATGGTGTTTATAGATAAGTTTAAAAATATTTGTATAGCATTGTCAAGATTACACAAAAAATTATTTATTACAAGTTAAAAATATATATATTTTTAAAATGTCAAATTCTTTAATGTTATATGATATTTATGTTCATACATTTTCGACTAGGAGAGAGTATTGAATAAATATATAGTATTCTAAAATACAATATCATGATAGTGTTTGTTTAAATTTCACAATATTACACAAAAATAAACAATCAAATGCACCTTTAAACCAATCTCAATTGAGAATTTGAGAACAATGACAAATATCGATCGATCTTCTCACTTTTAAACCCCGCATTTTACACATTAATCATGATCCTTTAATGTATAATTGTTAATCTTCTAACCTTTATGTATGATCTTCTTATTCTCAAGATTAATCTTTTACATGTTAAGCATAATCATTCTAACTTAGACATGTATCTATTGAGAATGTGTTAATTAGCTTGAAAAAATCACAAACACCACAAAAATTTTCGAGCTCGGGTACAATTATAATTATTTCGAGCAGACCGGATTCAAAATTTACTAAATTGATTTTTTACTTTCTAAATATTTGATATATTTTCTTTGTACTTGAGTTTTACAATAAAATGTTTAGAAATTAAAATTTCTAAGTTACAAATAATGCATAGGCCCTGTTTACTAGAGCTTATTTCTTGATGTACTGAACTGAACTGAACTGAATTGAATTGAACTGAACTGAAGTGAAAATTGATGTATTGAAAAATGGAATCAGCATGACTGAATTAACCTGAATTTCATCAAATTGCATTTTCACTGAACTGAACTGAACTGAACTGAATTGAACTGAACTGATCTACAGATAAGCTCTGGTAAACAGGGCCATAGTCAATGTAAATTAGAATTTAAAATCTTTAAATATATAACAAATCATCACCATTAATGTAAAATCTTCATAAAATTTCAACGATACTTGTAATAATTTTCAATGATAGAGTATATTAATTTAACAAAACTACACAATTAACAATTAACATAGTCACAATTACTACATAAAAACAATTATACCATAACATATGTCTAATTATATCCTTGTCGGTACCAGAATGAGAATGCTGTTGGTACATAAACCAGATGTCTGTTATGCGAAGTACGCATTCAAATCATAAAGTGACCACAAAATGCACAATAAAACTTAGAAATGAAGCACAAAATGATCTGAATGTTTGATATCAATCATCATCTCCCCTCAGTATTTTGAATCTTTGATTACCTCGAATATGAAAGCACAATAGTTTACAACACCTATGAGACTGGATTTAAGCAAGTATTCTTGATCCACTAACTGTTTACTGATGGCGGATTCTCTGCTGATTGTGCCACATCATCACCAGCATGTCTCGGTTTTTTGCAGGCATGGTTCTCTGCTTCCATGGCCTTCAACTTGTTCTTTATGGCAGCTATTTTGGCACTTTTATTAGGTAATTTCGGCTGTCCTGAAAAACTACTACCAGCCTGGTTTGATTTGCTCACTTCACCTTTATTAGTAGCCTTGGAACAATTATTTGATGCTTCCCCGGATTTCTCACTAGCCAGGCGAACAACCATAGGCCGGCCATTAACTAGCTTCCCGTGCATCTTCTCCTTGGCCAGTTCAGCTTCCTGCATGCTCACTTTAACATTGAAAATCAGAATTGCTACTAAACACACCACACAAATCTCAACCAGTGATCAATCATTCAACGGCTTTGAATGTTGTTCCAGCTAGAAACGAGAAAGCATAAACGGCTATAGGATGGAGATGATGAAGGTTACCTCTTTAGTGCTGTATTGAAGAAAAGCATATCCACGGGGGGCTCCTTGTCTGGAGCCTCGAGTGTGCCACAGGAAGTCTTCAGATATAATGTTTCCAAATGAAGCAAACATTTTGAGAAAAGATGCCCTGAAAAAGACACAAGCATTGCAGATATTAAGCAAACTGATCTGAGGCTGGAAATCTAACAAAGATAGTAACAGTGAAAAAGGAACGGTTTTCCTTACTCAGTTATCCTTAAGTCAAGGTTTCCAACATAAAGCCTGTTCTCACTCTTATCACCAAAAGAATGGTGCAGGTCCTGCAGGAAAAAGTACACCGTCGAGCAAACGATATCATATCTTTTAATCCATTGATTGGTCATCTGCTGACAAGAAATAAATATATCCCAACTCATCGAAACATTATAACAGCAGTTTAAGAACACCAGATTATCTGTCTTACAGAAGCTAACCATCAACATAGCTATACATTCAAAGATATCAAACAAAGTGTAATTTAAAGGAATCAGTACCATGAATGATGGAACTGAAGGTGACAGAAAATTTGAACACTGCCTCTACTAGCTCCCCCTTACAATATCAGAAAATCCTGCGTGTATGAGAGATCATAGAAGCAGAAAGGAGAATTAAAATAATAACATTAATCTATCTTCCTTCAAAATCACGCAGAAGAATCACCGAAATAATCTAGGCAAAATCTTAATCACAAACACCACAATTTTTTTTTAAACAAGAAGTAAACTGTCTTGCAATTAGAAAGATTCACACAAGCATTTTCTTTCACAAACTGTTCTCATACGTTTCCCACAACAGACAAATGCATTTGAATGCGTCCTCTTGGTCTTCAGGTACAGATAATCTAACAATTTCTAAAAGCTGCTAGAAACAAAAAACACAAGTTTCGTTCTCCATAATATTCCATGAAATTTCATATATTGAATGATTAATTCACGAATATTCTCAGTTGAAAACTGAATATAAACACAGGGAGAATGATGATGCAACCAGATCGCGAAATTTGGAACCCTAGAAAACAATGAGGAATTAGCAGTTACTTAACGAAAAATTAGAGTAAACGCTGGACAGAGTAAGAATTGGAACCTCCAAATCGCAGGTTGGAGACAAGGCGGTGAACTTGATACTTGGGATTGTCAGGAACTCGAAAGGTTTGAAGTTTGCGACGAAGATTTGTCGGGGATCCTGGTGAAGTCACTGGATCAGTGCCATCAGTCCATCAGGAAATAAATTGGGCCTAATTTGGACCGCACTGCTGGAGTACACATTAAAATATCTGTTAAATTCATCTGAATTTTATAAAAACTATTTTTTTTCTGAACTGAGGTGCACGGATATACTAATAAAATCAAGATAACATGTCATACCATAGAAATAAAATCGAATCAATTAAATCTTTAATATTTGACTTCTGCCCAAAATAAAGTGCACAAATACTTCGTGCTTCAATTATGAGGTTTTCGAATGTTTCAGACCTTATCTTAGCAGAGATGTTGGTTTTGAAGGAAGTGCTGATTTGGATTAAGGAGTTTCGCCTAGAGGGTTGCTGCATTATAAGAGATGCTCTTCATGTTGTATAAGTAGCCAAGCATGAAGCATAATGCTCGGTCATTTGTGAATTGTGAGTCAATCGCTTGAAAAAATCAAAGTTCATGCTAGACAAGAGTAATATAGAGAGGCCTTAATAGAACCTTTTGTAAGAATTTTGTAGCTCATGCTTTAGCAAACTTTGTAAAGTCGAGTCCCTTGCTAGTGAACACATGGGATGCTCTTCCGAGTTTTGTTGTCGTTCATTTCCGAAAGTTTTCCAAAATCCTTAAACACAAGTTTACGTTCAAAAAAATATATTTCAATGTTAATATTTTTAAGTATCGACAATATATACACGTAAAACACAAGTTTACGTTCAAAAAAATATATTTCAATGTTAATATTTGTAAGTATCGACAATATAGACACCTAAAACACTTCAAAAAATATATTTCAATGTTAATATTTTTAAGTATCGACAATATAGACACCTAAAACACAAACTCGCATATGAGGCAACCTAAATGTTAGACAATTGACTATTATATTTAATCACAAATATCATCTAAGTTGAACTTATACACAAGATCAATATGAACAAAGAAAACATCAATTGATAACCATTGAAAATAAAGTGATTTATAATTTTTTTTATTTTTTTGAAAGTAAGTGATTATAATATTTAAAACTACATATTACAATTAATTCAATAACTTTTTCAATAATATTGTATACAATAATCAATTTTATTAGATTTGTTCAAATAATAATTCAAATAAAACTTTGTGCAATTTAGATAAGAACACAAAGAGCATCCTCAAATCAAATTAGCAATCAATATGATATTATAGTATTATAAAGTTTTCCAGACGGTTGAACAAACCAGTTCATGTAAGTTTAGTGGTTCACCACTAACGCAAGATTGGCCGCATACGTAACGTACCGGATTGCGTGACTACAACTACAAGTTTGGGGGGTGTCGGCGTCAGGCCGCCCTTTGCCCCATCGCCGAATGACGCGAGTGCTCTCATGTCGGCTACTAATTTAAGCAAAACAACGGTGAACGTATTTGACAAAACGTCTCCAAAAAATGAAAAGATGATAAGAATGGTCATTTTTTTAAAAAAGAAAATTAAAAGTTATCGATTATATTGAATTATTTTCTCAATTTTTTTTCTAAAGTAAAATTTGATGAGAGTTAAAAAGTAGTTTGACTACTATTTTTAGCAAATCTACCATAAATATTTTTATCTAAAATTTTATGTGCATCATTTTTCTACCATGGAGATTTTGTTGTAGTGAAAATTTTGTCAAAATTATCTAAACTTGAAGTATAGCAAAAATAGGAACATTATACAAATTATCAATTGAGATAAAGTAGAGACCAAGTTTTACATATTAGTAAAATAGAAGAAATTTAGTAACGTAATTTAACAATATTCTTAGATACATTGTGCTTAATTTTAATGTACATTTGATTCTCTGTATTTACAATGCACATTTAACATTAGAGTATATGCTTAATGGGTATAATTTACTATCTGCCGATTATTAAGGGTGAAATATTTAGGATGGAGGCATCCATTCAAATAAATAGTGTTAAATATTTTAATTTATCAAACTATCATTAGATTTTAATTAATCTTAAAATTTCAAAATATCATTAAAATTTAATGTTGTATAATTTGAATCGGATACCGAGTCCGACACAGGGAGAAAAATAATGAGAGCACCGTGAAAAAGAAAGAGAGCAAATACAACCCAGTAAGAAAGAATCTTACAGAGCAGAGAGCATATCGACAAGAGTACAGCAATTATTACCATCGCCTCCTTCAACGCAATAAATCTACTGATTTCCATAACCATTTGTTTCCCTCTTTTTAAAAAGGAACCGCCATTATTATTCGGAATTTAGTTTTCCAGCTTCTCCGTGAGCATTCCACCCTGTCGCATCGCTCCCACTTCAATCGCCGGCGTCTGTGCTATACGCGCTGCCACCGGTTCGTGCGCGCGCGCTTCCTCTTCCGGTATAGGTCACCGTCCAGCGTGGTTCGTCGGGAGTTAGGGTTTTGTTGCGGGAGGAATAGAGGGCTGAGGAGAAGATGACGGAGGTGATCCTCCACATATATGACGTCACCAACAGTGGATCAGACAAGACGAATAACACTATTATGCAGATCAACAAGATCTTCAAGGACGGGATCGGTCTCGGCGGCATATTCCACAGCGCTGTTCAGGTACTTCCTCTCGTCTTCGCTTCGAAAAAATTGCAACTCAGACCTAATGTTTATGTGTGTAATTGGTGCGGCGTCGTTGTTGTAGCTTGCGTTAGATGTCCGAAATAGTTATGCTGATTGAGATCTAGGATTTCTGCTCTGCTGTTATATCTGGATTTATTTTCCCCTTGTCTGTTAATCCAGTTATTCATGTCTTGTACATTTTAAAGTTAAGTTGAGGTAGGCTAAGATTTAAGCATCCAGTAAGTATTGCAAAAAAATATTTGTTGTATTAGGTTATTGAATCTGTTTGTCAAAACATGTTGTGAGGGTAAATTACATGATATTTCTTTGGTTGAACATTCTGCCTTATTCCTTATTGAAAGTTTGACAAACTGAAACTAGTATGATATCAGTTAATAATTAATGAATTTAACGACAAATGTGTGGGCTTGACTTATTTTCGTGAGCTATCTGGATTTTTAGATTTTTTTTAGTTCTATTAGGCTATACAAATAGAAAGGTGTTCTCATTTATATGCTTCCAAGTTATACCTGTAATGCAGAGATAGCCTTTTAATACTGTTGATCTAAAAACGGTTATAGTTGTGCTTTCGTTTATTCCATATTGGAAGGTTAGTTTGGAGTTTATGATGCTTCTTTAATAGTTAAGTTTGCTTTGATGGCTTCAGATCTATGGAGATGAAGAGTGGTCATTTGGGTACTGTGAACAAGGAACTGGAGTTTTCAGCTGTCCGTCTGGAAAAAATCCAATGTACACTTATAGGGAATCCGTTGTGCTTGGCACAACAAATTTTCCTACCTTCAAGGTCAAACAGATACTAAGGGAACTTAGTAGAGAGTGGCCTGGGCACTCATATGATTTGTTAGCAAAGAACTGTAATCATTTCTGTGATGAATTCTGCGAAAGACTTGGGGTGCCTAAGCTTCCTGGTAAATGCTGTCTTTATGTTCTGTTTTGTATGTTGTACTTGAGTTGCATAAATCCTTTGGTGCTGATTCCAGTAAAGTTATTCTTTTTCTGAGTTGTGCAGTGATTAATATGCCTAGAGTTTATATTGGGTTCTAATTGCAGAATGTTTCAAGCAAACAATCTTACTAGAATTGTAGAATTCAGTTTTGCCATTAAAGAAGCTGATTAGATTTCAAAAACTTAAATAGACTGGAAAGGATAATGTTTGAAATTAATCTTCAGGCCATGATTAGCATAATGCATTATTTTACAAGTCCCCAATCATACAGTCACGGTCATTGGTATCTAAGAGGGGTAGATGACATTATATTTTAAATGCTACTATCTTATTTTTATAGTTGCTCAAACTATTTTGTGGTTGGAATGATTAGTGATGGTAGGTTCCTGGATAAGCAATTTTCTTTAATCACTATTCTGTTATGCTTTAGATTATTGTTTGAGATTGTATAACTTCTTACTCAGTGTAGACTTTAGTATTCTCAATTTTCAGTAAGTATTAGTAGGTGATACTATTATTACTATATAAGTTAATTTATGATGATAATCTACTGTTGTTTTATGCCAAACCATCTGGTATAATCAGTATACCACGTTTCCTTAAGCTTTAAATTGATGTAAAAGGATTCTCTTCAAAACCACTTTCTCTGGATTATATTTTCAGGCCTCGTTTTGTTATTAATAGGACATATTCATTAATGGAATTGCTTGTTCCTTTTCTGCTCTGAGTTAATTGTTCCGGGTAATGATCCTCTTAGTATATTTTTTTGAACAGGGTGGGTGAACCGGTTTGCTAATGCTGGTGATGCAGCTGTGGAGATAGCAGGAACTACAGCTTTAAAGGTGAGAATTGTGATTTCAGTTCACCCTACTTGTGCTTTGCATGTACATTTCATACAGAATATTCATGTCCTTGTCATTCATGATGCTCTTTTCCAGAGCTTTTGCATTTTTTTTCTCGACAATGTAGCTGGTCTGCTTCATTTATACTCCATGTAACTGATTTAATCTTTGTTCTGCAATCTGCATTATGTGCTTCAGTTTAGACAAGCAAAAACTGAGATAGTAACAGCCAGCAAGGTAGCATATCGATTTCTCTTGGGGGCTGCTTCCAACAATTCAGCTGTGGGTCCCGACTCTCCTGGTAATTCTACTTCTAGAGGGTCGTCTAGATTCCAAGGTGCATGGTTCAAGAATCTGGTTACTACTGGTGCAAAGCCTTCAAGCAGTTCAGATGGTACTGATAGTCAAGAAGATATTACACTTCAACCACATGCCGAGACACCTCTCCGAATGAATTCCCATCATGAAGTGTAGCCTCTATCTGTCTTGTCATTTTCACCATATTCTGCACTGTTATGTTCAGCAGTCGATAATTGTTTGATCGTGCTAAAGAATCACACTTGCTTATACTGTTAAATCTATTAGTGTTTCCAAAGTGGATTGCTGTTAAGTGTAATGCAATTGTAAGAAAACTGTAGCCGGTTACACCACATTATGAAATATTTTCAATGCAGAAGTTAAAAGTCTTATCTCCCCCACTAATGTAAATTGATGCACAACTCTCTTTTGAAAATCCTGGGTCCATTGTTAGCTTCAACAGTTGCTACACTATTTTTATCCTTCATGAATAAACTAGCACCAGAAGAGCTTAAAAACATAAATGAATAAACTAGCACCAGAAGAGCTTAAAAACATAAACATAAGACAATGCAACCTTAAGATCAAAAGTCAATACATAACTCATTTTCACTACTATAACATTGATGAAAGAAACCACACCAAACCAAACCAAACCGGTACAAAACGAGAGACAAAGAAGTGTCTCAAACAATACAATCGCAACACCCGATAGTATGGTTGGGCGAACCTGAAATCTATACATACACAGGTTATTATTTAGCACCAGAAAATCAAGTACAGCACACACACCACCAATCACTGGCTGGAGTCACTTTCCAGTTCAACCTCTTAACATGTGCTTGAAGACGTAGTTGTCCACCTGGGAATCTTCAGCGATCTGAAGTGACGAGACAGCTTGTGCAGCTATAAGTCCAGCTGAAATTCCAGTAGTTTCCCAGCTTCTCTCGTCCAGGTATTGTGGGTAGATATCCCTTCTAAGAGCATCAGAAGAGACCACCCCATTCGTGTTGCTCCACGACATGTAACCACGGGTATCAGAAACCCATGCAATGTTTTTCAGCGAGTATTCCAGGAGGCCATCACGAGGAATCATTGCTTCAGCACCACCCAAGAATACATTTAAATTGCTACAAGAATCCCACTGGCTCAGCCCCTCATCCTTCTTCATCATAGTATTATATGAATCGTCCGAGTCTTCACCAAGTAGGACATTCAGTGCAACTGCTTCTGCAATTGCAGCACCTTCTTCATCGAGTCTCTGCTGTTCTTCTATCTTCTTTTGCTTCTTTTTTTCCAATTCAGAACGGATGGCAGCAGATGTAGCGAGAGCCTTCTCCAATCTCCTTTTCTTCTTCTCAGCCTGTTTCATCCTATCCAATTCATCCTTGACTTGCTTCTTCTTCACCTTTCTCACACCTGATGGCACTTTAGCAGCTTCCATCTTATCCAAAAACTACAAACTGTAATCACTGTCTATCTACTCAAAGTTCGCCTTGCACCTTTTTCCCTTCGTGAAGTAAACTTCACTAACAAGTATGAATCATCTCTATAACTATTATTTTGCTTTTACTTCAGTATCCTATATTAGTAATATCTAAACAAAACCGAACTAGTATAATATCCTACACCCACTCAGGTCTGAATGAATACCTCATTTTGCGCACAATACAATCCCAAACAGAGACAATGGGGGATAGCATTAGAGAAAACTGGTAGGAACTTGGATATCCATCCCTTGACATTCTTCCCAAATTACCACAAACTCTGCTTTCGCCCATCCTTGGAGAAATTAAGTCCGAAAATATTAATAGAACTACACGAACGCTCTCCCTTTTTGGGTAAAATAGCTCACATGGCCCTCTCTCCTGCAACATAAATTAACAAGATTAGTATGTGTACAGGACACTGAGATCTGAACAGACTGTAAGTCAATATACATCGTCAATTTCATACATTAGAAGCATAGCTTCATTGTCAGATCATACAAACAATCTAGCTACTAGATCATACAAAAGCTGCAATTACTATGCATTATAGATCTAACAGATATCATGCCCATAGATAAGTTCAGCTGGAACACCAACTAATTCTCCAATTGAACTCCCTGATGCCGAATACCAAATCAAAATACTCACTCCAAAAGTAGCAGATAATGAAAAAGAACCAAATCCCTAAAAAAATTCAATGAAAAGAATAAGGACAAGATTCCGATTTTCATCGGATTGATCATACTTAACTATCATCTTAATCAGCAATCACAGATCCACAATTCATTCAACCACTAAACCTCAATAGATCCACACAACCCAAATTGGTCAAAATTCCAATCGAATTATACTGATACAAAAAACAGTAAATCAATCACACACAGAAAACAATAACAAATCACCTTCCCATACTTATATACACACCAGATCAAATAATAAAACAGAACAATACTGAATCAAAATCATGGTCGATATTGCAAACCTGATATCCACAAGGAGATTTGCGAAGGCCACAGAAACCAAATCCTGACAATTGAACCCAGCTGGCAAAACAAGATCGGATCAAAATTTTTGAAATCGAATACTAGCAGTGAAAGTGAAAGGGACGGAGACCGTGTGGGAATTGAGATTTGCAGGATGAGGGAAAGAGAGGAGAAGAAGCCGAGGATGGGTGACTTGAAGAAGCCGGGGGGCAGTGTCGTAATTTCTGTGAAATATGCGCGCGAGGACACGTGGGAGAAGATGGGGTCTGGATCTGAAACTTATCCTACAGGTGTACAACTGACACTTGGACTTTCTAGATAGATAGATAGGATTGGGCGTGACGGGCGTGGGGCCCCGATCTCTGCTTGCCGTCGATGTGGTTGATTTTGGTCTTGTAGGGTCCACAGAGAGGCAGTTCGACGGTTGAGATGAGGCGGGGGCTGAGGTTTCGTGAAGGTTAGGTAGTGTGTGATCGAGTCCCCGTTTGACGCGGCAATGTGCGCGTCACGTGATCGTCATCGGCCCATGGTTTTTGCGCGGAATGACCTGGTCCAAACTTCAACGATCTGTAGTCCATTAAAATCTTGATAATACTTGGACTTTCAAGTAAAACGGTGGATTCAAATCTTCTTATTGGTCAAAATGGAAATTTAAAATTTTAATTTTATTTTCTCACCCTAATTTAGTCAAAAATGTTAAAGTCACATAGGTTGTATGATGTAAGAAATGATCAAATATAGTGCTAATTTCATCAAAAAAAAAAAAATATATATATATATATATATATATATATATATATATATAGTGCGAACTAATTTATTGAATATGTATAATCAAAATCATTGTCCACTCCTAAACCTTCAACCAAACACACCTTAATGTGCTATCCAAAAGTTTCCAAGGGTTTTGCAAAATATAAAATCCGTACCTAGAAAATTTTAGAAAGGTTGTTTTCAAAACATTAAAATTTATGAAAACTATAAATTGTTTGGTTAACAACATTGTGAAAACTCATACTTCACGAGAACTTCAAATTCTCATATGGGAAAAGTGAGTATCTGAATGGCTAAATCCCATACGTATGTTACTTTATGCAAACCAAACACAATCTCTAAATTCATGTAAGATCTTGACAGCTTCCTGAATGATTTAACTTTTTGCATGCAACACAATTATCTATAACTATGGTGTTACTACGTTAAACAGACTCATTCTCGGTGATTCCAAATAGAGTGCAGCGGATTTTACTTCCAAAATTTCTTGACAAAAGTTGATCAAGGTAACAACAAAATGAAGAAGCTTCACTCTATGGTAAGGAATCCTACATCATCACAAGCTTTGAAAACACTTAAAAATATAGTATTATTATTATCATTGAATGTAATAGTTTCACAACAAGAGGGCATACATTTGTTCCAACTCCACCAAAAATGAAAGAACCACTGTTACACGAATACCATTGCTCTCCAAAATGAACTCAAATCATTAATCCACCGACCATCCAATGGAGCAAATCACACCCAAGGCAGATCTCTTCCATGCCATGGCGGATATGAAAGAGCCTATACATGGCCACACTTACTCAAACAAGCAACTCCCTCTTCCATGTAATCTTGTTTACTGATCCAAAACTCTGGTGCATCCTACAAAGGAAGCCTTAAACTTTAGCCTGCATGCATTCACAAGGAGAGAGAAAAAATGGTGGACCAAGAATCACGATGGCCTCCTCTCAAGCTAGGTGTGATAAGGGGGTAGGGAATTTACAAGAAACCGATTATGTGTGCCTTTCTACAAGTATTCAGGGTAATATACTGATGAATCGTACCTTCATAATACCAGCAAGAACTGCTCCCCCAAGATACACCATATGCTTTCTTCGTGGCGGGTCTTCTATTCTCAATCGCAATTTCTTCCACAGGACATGCAATATACATTAATAGGTCATATGAAAGAGTAAAAAGTAGAGCATTATATATTATGGGTGCTTTTTATCAGGCTATTTGAAAACATTGGTGTTTGTCATCAGCATTGTAAATGATTCTAATCATCAGAGAGCTAATCACACTTAATGCTACAATTAATTTTCCACCTAAGAAGAATTCCAAAGGTCAACTTAGTATAAGTAGAAGCTTGTAATGTGCATACCTTCAGTCCATCTCTGTTACCCTTCAAAACCACATCAAGATAGCGATCAATAATTTCTTTCTCCAATCTGATACCAAAAGAGAACAATGATGAATATAATGAAAAAATAAACTCCAGCCTTTGACTTCAATGTTATTAACAGTAAGAATAAGTAAAAAGTGGACTTCAAAGTCTTACCGACTAGGCAGGCCAGGATACATTGTACTCCCTCCACTCAAAACAATATGTTGGTACAGCTAAAGAAAACAAAATCAAGGGACACATATCAATATACTTGTTCAGGCTGCTAGATAATAGCAACTAATGTTAAAAACCCAGTTTAGTACCATCATGCGGTTGTCAATATCCATTTCTTGGATGCAGCGAAACACCATATCTGCCAACCCATCACCTTCAACATCAATGAGCTCCTGTAATCATACTCCAATTTAGCTTCTAAAAATTGATGCAGTGTCAACTTTTGTTTACAATAAAAATCTGTTTTTAAAAAATGGAAGATGAGGATATTTTAGCTGCCGTTAGAAATTTTTCAGAAGTAAAAAATAATTAAAAGACCAATTACAGCAACAAGTCAAAGAGACTAGAGATTTTCGATGTTATGCCCTATGTGAATCTCAAGATAAGATAGAAAAACGTATATTTACATGCAAAGGACGTTATGTAAGAGTCTAAATAAATGTAAGAATAGTACAATGGGTTAAAAGGTGCAGACTGCAGCCTAGAGCATGAAAAGATGTTTACCGGTGTAAAGAGAGCCTCAGGTGCCTGAAATCTCTCAGTCGCAACTTTAAGTGGCCTTCCATCAGGTAGCTGCAAATTTCATCCTTTTTAAAAAAAATACATATTGCAACCCAAAATGATAAATAACTACCAGAACATGCATTTATTTTATCAGAAAGTTTCGAACAGCAAGAGTTGCATAAACTCAAATTTTCATGGTTGCATTAGTCATCTCATATAAAATATCCTTCAGAAAAATATGGATAGTTAGGAGCAAATTAACTCACTGTGTAATTCTTAACGAGTATAGTGGTCTCGAGTCCCAATTGATATTCTCTTTGATAGTCATAACTACAGCCAAACAGAACAAATTAAATAATTCAGAGCTAAAAATTAACCAAATTTACAAATTGTTAAGCAAAGCTTCAACATTCACCTTACGTAGCAGAGTTTCTCTTTGATATCTCTAACTGTCTCAAAATCAGCACTTCTGTTCATTGCATACCTAAGAAACGAGATGGCAACAAGTTACATATAATTCCCAATCAGTCAAGAGTAGCACAAACCAAATCCTCTATGCAAGGATGGCAGTTACCCTCTACGTTGGAGTAAATCCAGAAGATATGTAGTAATATGACGTCCTGCTACATTCATTCTCTTTGTGAGATGAGGGAATGAATATCCATCAACAACGGGAACCTAGGAAGAAATCAAATAGTCAATCAGATCTAGAAAACCAACTCCATATTCGAATGATCTGAAGCCCAGTAATAGCTAAAGGGAATATCTCAATAACAAAAAATATAATTGACCTACAAAAGATGTCTAGTTCCATTATTTGACAGATACGTTAGCATGTTGAATAAGCAAACAGTCCATACTAAACTCCTATGAACAAACTTTAATTTATAACACTAACAAATTGGACTCAGATCAGAGCAAATTATTTCATTAGGCAAAGATCAGGACCAAGGAACATTCAATAAGTGTGCAACGTGACAAAAAAACTTAGTAGTCTGGATTCTTCTTGCAGCAAACAAGACTTTCATAAGCTACTAACTTCTATCCAAACAATAAATTGCTATCAGAGTATTCAAACAAACACTAGGGATAAGTTAAGAATCTACCCTTTAATAGAATAGATAGGGAAAATAAATTAAGTTTAGTTTAATAATATCAGTTCCAAATTTATAAAAAAATTAGCCCAGTTTCATTAAGTCTGCTTGATTTCAATTAATTTAGTATGAAATTACAATTTTTTAAACAATATATTCCTACAGTTTTCTATAGTTTAGTTTAGTTCAGCTCAGTTAATTCAATTCAGCTAGTTCAAATTTGAGTGAATAATTGTTCGTTAATATATGTTTAAACTAATTTCCCTGCATCTTTATGAGATTTTGTTCAGTTCAGTTTAGTTAGTTCCATTCAATTCATTCCAAATCAATTCAGTCACAAATGACTCGTTTACACTGAAATTAATGAAATATAATTATTATTCATTTAACTTCTTTCTAGCAAGTTCAGTTTAATTTGGTTTAGCTGAATATAGTTTATTTTAGTTCAACTAAAATGACCTTGTTGAATTAAGTTAAGCAATTAAAAATTATAGAACTAAAATACTAAATAACGGTAGAAAGAACAATAAAAGGTTAAAGTAGCCATTTCACTATTTTTAAACTATAAATATAATTTCATGTCTTAAGAGGAATATTGAAAGCTTTACGTCCTAAATAGGAATTTAACTTCTTATTACCCCCTTAATGGGAATTTTCCCATTAAGAAATATAACTTCTGAGAGAAATATAAGCTAGTCATTTCAAGCATGGAGTAGTCGGGAACATAAAGGTGAAAATTATACATTATGGCCATTGCAGAGCATAAACATAAAATTGGAAATTTACCACATGAGTAACACCATCACCAGAGTCAATCACTAATCCTGTAAGCAACCCTGTTTATTAAAAAAACATCATTCAATCACAAGTGAAGATAGTTTTAAGTCAGGGAACCTCATCAACAAATTATCACATTCCATACTAATAATTTAAGCAGTTATAATTATTTGATTCAATTCTTTTGAAAGTGAAGGCACCAAACACAAGGTCCATGCTGCTATACTGAAGCTATTGACTAATTTCATGAAAGTATTGCCCCTGAATCATGGCATTCATTTAATATTGGAGATAAGATGGACTTCATAAATGCAAAGTAATTATTAAACATGTTTAATTTTTCAGCAATCTGCTTATTGAACCTTTATCCATCTTTATAAGCACCTTGAGCATACAATGTTAGAACAGCTTGAATCTGAATAAAGACACCGGCAAAGTTATACTTCTCAAACATAGTCTCGACCTGAAATTAAGATAAATAGAACGATTCAAGAAGTGTACCAACACGGTAAAGTAAAACACTATGAATCACTCAAAGCCATGCTCAGAAAATAGAAACCAACCATCTGTTCACGATTTTTTGCTGGATTCAGAGGCGGATCAGTCAGCAAGATCTTACATTCTGTTGGGTCTAGCTTCAGGGAAAGATATATTATCAATTATTACGATACAAGACAAAACCAAATCGGACATTTTGATTGTGATGTAATAAAAACAAATTAACATAGGAAGTACAATGTACCTTCAGTTCATTATAAAATGCATGGTCCCATACATGTCCCATATCATCCCAATTTTGCACTATCCCATTGTTGACGGGGTAAGAAATATCCAATTGATGCCTCAATTTCAAACAAGCATCTCCAACGACAATGTCCTGTCATGCAAAAATTAAAAACAAAAACCAAAGATCAGGACTGGAGAACACATAGACGAAACGTCAGGAAAAGGTGAAAGAGAAAAAAGACCACCAAGAATCTCAACACTGTAAAGCACATACAGCAGCAGAAGAAGCCTAATGAATGAGACTGCAAAGAGGGAACTGCAGCAAAGCACTTGTACTCCTAATCAAAAACCATTCTTTTCCATTTTATTTTTGAAAAATTGCAAAATAGCGGGGGATACAAGGTTAAAAACCAATAATTACAATAAATTCATGACAAATAACAACCTTTGTCAATTGGAAGTTGCAGCAATTTCTAAATTACAGTTTGTAAAATTAGAAAAATAAATTGTTTCTGTAGGAGCTATAGAGTCAAATTACAACACAACCCAGAGTATACATAAACACAAAAGAATTACATGACATGCTAGCTAAACAAGATATCTCCGCGGGAAACAGAATATCATAAGTAACTGATCTTCCACGATATTTGTCACTAAAAAGAGCAAAACAATTCAGTCCAAAGAGCTGCATCAATGAATCATTATAACAGAAAACAAGCAATCAAAATATTGAAAAGCAAAATAAAAAAAAACGACCTTGATTTCTTGCTCCATAAGGGATTCTTCATATCTCAGCATCGGCCTTCCCACAACGCAAGGAAAAACTGATGTCGGGAAATTTTCGCCAGCAAAACCGCACTTAACATACTGCATTAATCATCAAAACAAATTGCTTGTAACCTCTAACATCACAGACAAACGATTAAGATGAAGAAAAACAATACCCCGGTTCCATTATCACAGACAACGACATTTTTGCTGTCCATTTGGTATTGGCCGGAATCTCTCGGATCTCTTTGCCTTTAAGTTAAAGCTCTCGATCAATCTCGTTCTACTACTGTTCTTAGCGAACTCCACCTATTTCTTTATTTTATTGGTAAGTTGCAGTTTGCCCTCTAATGTTTCCATATACTACCAAATTAGCTTCAAAGTTTTAGAAAATTATGAATGACTCTTGAAAATGATTGGTTCGTAAGAATAATGAAATCACTCTCCAACTCAATGTTACAATTTCGTCCAAAATATTGAAGAAAATAAACAAATATTTACATAGCTTAGAATAAATTACATTCACATTTAAGAACTCACTCAAATATGTTAAGAAAAATTATCACAACAAACCATCACTTCAAATAAAACTACCTAGAATATTCTAAATTATAAAAGGTAGAGGGAAGATAAACTATATAGATCAAGAATGTTTTATAACTTGCGTATTATTTTAAATTATGTGACTGTGTGTTATGCACCTATATTTATACTGTGCAGGGGTAACTAAAAATAATTGTCGAACTTATAATCTTCACTGTAGAAATATAGTTCAAATATTTTAATTATACTTGTAACGATGTAATGAACATTTCATTTTATTCCTGACAATTTTTTAATTGAAGCAATTGTGAGAAACTATCTTTTTTTCCCCTTTATAAATTGCCTTTTTTTTTTATTGAAATGAAAGATTGACAAGTGGTTGGTTTAGTAAATTTACCATGTTATGTTGTTGACATAATAATTTAACCAAAACCCTGAGGGTGTATTTGCAATTGTTTTGTTCCCTTCCTCCTTCTCTCACTTTTTGCTAATTTGACTGAGACCAGATATTGCGGCCACTATCTTGTTTAGCAGGTAGAAGCATCGCCCACAAAACACACACTCACACAGTGAGCATCCGAGTCGGAGAAGAAATGCTAAATCTGAGGCCGCCGGCGCCGGCGCTCATTCATCCTAATTTATCCTCTCTGTACTCCTCCACCCTCACTCCCGCCAATCCATTATCCCATTCCATCAAAGCCCTAAAGCTCGCTCCTCCAAACCTAAAACCCCAAATCCACTCGCTCCTCCAATACAACCGCAAGCCGGAGCTCTCCGGCGAAACTCCGCGGGTCGTCGTCATCACCTCTGGCAAGGGCGGAGTTGGCAAGACCACCACCACAGCCAATGTGGGCCTCTCCCTCGCGCGCCTGGGCTTCTCGGTGGTGGCAATCGACGCCGACGTCGGCCTCCGGAATCTGGACCTCCTCCTGGGGTTGGAAAATCGCGTCAACTACACCGTCGTCGAGGTCCTCAACGGCGACTGCCGCCTCGACCAGGCTCTAGTCCGGGACAAGCGCTGGTCCAACTTCGAGCTCCTCTGCATTTCCAAGCCTCGGTACAAATTGCCCATGGGATTCAGCGGCAAAGCCCTGACATGGCTGGTGGAGGCTCTCAAGGACCGGGAGGAAGGCGGGCCGGAGTTCATCCTCATCGACTGCCCGGCCGGGATCGACGCCGGGTTCATAACCGCCATTACTCCAGCGAACGAGGCGGTTCTGGTAACTACGCCGGACATCACGAGTCTCCGGGACGCGGACAGGGTTACAGGGCTGCTGGAATGCGACGGGATCAGGGACATCAAGATGATCGTGAACCGTGTTCGAACGGATATGATAAGAGGGGAGGATATGATGTCGGTGCTGGATGTGCAGGAGATGCTTGGGCTGTCGTTGCTAGGAGTGATCCCGGAGGATTCAGAGGTGATCAGGAGCACCAACAGAGGTTATCCACTGGTGCTGAACAAGCCGCCCACGCTGGCAGGGCTGGCTTTTGAGCAGGCGGCGTGGAGGCTGGTTGAGCAGGACAGCATGAAGGCTGTGATGGTGGAGGAAGAGCCTAAGAAGAAGGGCTGGTTTTCGTTTTTCGGAGGGTAGAAACTAGAAAGAAGGGTTGATTTTGCAGTGATCTTGTAAGTTTTTTCTTGGTAGTGAGAAAGATGGGAGTTTGTTTGTGATGTGTACAGAAGGGATTTATTTTTCCTGGTTTGATTGATGAAGTGTAGTTTTTGGTGGTAGTTGTTCACTTTTCCACTGATCATCATTTTGCAGAAAATGGTTTCTGTCTGTTTTATGATTTTGTTGCTCTAATTTACAGATGAATGTATTGTCTTATTGCATTCCTTTCAAACCACATTGAAGCAAGTGTTTGATTCTTTATGTGCTATTGGACACCATGAATTCGAATTTACAAAATGCGATGCCTGCAGATTATATAACACTGTAACTGCAAATATGACAGATATCCGATGGTAAAGCTACAACACCTTGATTTGTACATTGCAGGGCACCGAATCAAGATTGTAGCTTATGGTAACTGATAAGCTACATTCTATGGACTATGGTCTAAGAATCAAATTAGTAGTGTGAAAAAAAACACCAGGATAGAAAGTAGATTTGCAGCGAAATCAACAAAACAAGAGTTTTTAAATAGCTATAATTCCCGATTCATGAACCATAAAATGAGGCCAATTTGACAGGGCGAAATTGCTATATTAATCAAACTTTTTTCATATAAATATTTGGAAGCATCCGATGAGAGAAATCATCTCCCGTAGATTCCCCGTAATAAAACGTGCTTGTAGAGATTGGCGGGAAAATAACCCTTTTTTTTTTTGATAAAGAAAATAACCCTTAACTTGCTGTGAAAATGCTCTTGTGTCGTCGATGAGATCGAAAATGTGGGTTCTTTTCGGTCTATGTGCTCTAATGGGCCATTTCATCAAAAGCCCGCCAAAGCCCAGACTGGAATTTTGCAATATCGACCCATTTCATGTTAAGCCCATATTCATGTTCCTACTTCCAAGTTGGAAATAAAAGCTGAATTTAAAATACCGGGCGTGTTTTAGCAAAATACATGGCGTGAAATAGCAACACCCTTATTATATTATGCTCGATATTTTTCTTAAACATGCCTTGAAATAATGTAAATACTCCCTAAAATATTTATTTTTGTTCTATTTTTTAGACTAAAATTATTCTGTAGTTAATGAAACTTAAACACATTATAAATACGTTTCTTGATTTTTCAACATCATGTTATTTTTAAATATAATTAAGTAATAATTAAAATATTGAGCGTGTTTTAGTAAAATACAATGATATAGCAACACTCAATAAAAGTGGTACAATATGTTTTAAAATTATTTTATTTTACGAACATACGTGGCTGATTTTGGTGAGGGTTAGTGTCCCGACTGAGGTTGTGAATAACAGCCACGTAAAGTGTTTAGGCCTTTTTTAAAAAGTGAGAAAAATGACCACATGAAATGAAAAGTCCGTTCCCATTTGGGTGATTTGTAGCGCAAAAGATTTGGTCGGCTATTAAGTATTAACTAACTAACTAAATCCTAATAAATTATCTCAAACCAGTTTGCAATAGTGCTGTGTTTGAACGGTTATGTAATAGTGCAGTGTTTGAGATAGTATATTGTTAATAAGTATTATTGGAATTACTCCTGAGTTCGATTTCTACCAAGATAAAAGAGGTAAAAATTGACCGTATTTTGATAAGTGGTATAAACATGAATCATCGTATTCGTATTGAATGTTGATGATGATTATGGTGTGATATAACAGAATGTGCAGGGTAGAAGGAGACGAAATTAATTTGAATTTGATTTATCCAGGAATTTTTTGCTTTTATTAGAATTGTGCTAAAAATAAATTACTTGCTAATTCGTATAATTGAAATAAGATAATTATCCCTTAGGAGAAACGTTCCTTCTTCTTTGATCTACTAAACAAATTTCGCAACGAAATTTCTAACAACCTTAAAAACTCTTTTAAGACTCCCCGTCGCGTACTCTCCCATTAGAGAACTAGAGGCCACATTCATCCTAAACCCTAGGATTTTTTCGGCCAATTCACGAATCCTTGTATTGATCTTTCTAATCGGATCACATATGGATTATACTCAATCACTAATTAGTGGTTTAACATTGAGAGAGGTTGAAAAACCGATCCAAATCATTCTCCGTTTGGGAGATCTGAGATCTGCAAAGGCTGCGATGGCGACGTCTCCGCCGGCGGAGCGGGTCACGCGGCGATCAGGCCGCCCGCGGCCTAGTGATTCGAGGAGGTTATTCCTGAAACGAGGGGGTTCGGGCAAGGGTTTTCGGCGAAGCAGCAATAAGGAGAGAGATCCGGTTTTGTGCAGCCGCGCAACCCCGAGAAGAATGGTGGCAACTTGCTGGTGGAGCCGCGAAACACCTTTTCCGTTTCTGCAAGTTCCGTGTGTGAGGTTTCTGAGAGTGCGGTTCGCGTGGAGGGTTCTGAACATGGGGGCGACATCACTCTTATGCACGGCGGCAATTCTGTGCACGTCTATATCTGCAGGCTCGCTCCACACACCTTCGGGCGGGTCTGGGCTCACAAATTTTGCAGCACCCGTGCACGGGTTGCCGGGGCACCAGTTCGCAGGTCAGCGTGACTTTATGGTGGAGGAAGTGGTCTTTGATGGAGGCTCCCAGACGGATTCGTCAGCCCTGCAGAAGCAAGAGGAAAGTGATGCTTTGTTGCAACAGGAGATGGGTCTAGTTGATGCCCTAGTCGCGTTTGATGCTGCAGTTGGATTTCAGGTAGTGAGGAAATCTGACATACTCGTGGGGAGTTCTAAGGGTAAAGGAAAGAAACGGGACATGGTAGGTTCGCGGTCGAGGCAAAGGCCGCAGACAAACTGGTATGACTCCATGGCAGGACACGGAGGTGCTAGCCTTGGGTGGCAAGAGGAAAATATTGGGACAGAACAATGATGAGGTTCGGAATAATAACGTGGGGACAAAGAAACTAAAAGCTAGCAAGCTTGTTGATGCTTCTTTTGGAGATTTGTTTACAAACAATCCGGCGGAGACGGACATGGTGTTCCAGTCCCGCCAAGATCCATGAGGAGACCTAGCTGGAAGTCGGGATAGTCTTAACGCTGAACCAAAAGATCTCCTGACAGTTCAGGAAATGCGCACCATTGTGTGCCTATGTCTCTTTTTTAGGTTTTGTTATCTTTTCATTCTAGTCTTTTATTTTAGTACCAATAACCGACGAGAAGCTACATCTCTTCGAGGAAGAAGGTGATGTCCGAGGGTCTTCCGGAGGTATATCATGGGAGGAAGAGAATGGAGAACCCCTTTGGAAGCCCTTCGTTGTAAGGAAAGTTTGTTTGGAAGTCGCGACAATGCCAATGGAGAAGTTCAGATCTAAGTTAGGGATTAGTACATTTATGGGGTCATGTTGGTCGTCTTGCTCTTCAGCATTCTGTTTAGCTCATTCTCCAGCGTTACTCACAAAGTCGAGCACCCTACTAGGGGGCTCCCTCTTAACCATGTTCAACCGATGCTGGACGAATTCTAGTAATTTACGAATAAAATAAATATTTTATCTCTTAAAAAAAAGAAATAAGATTATTATCATTTAATTTGATATAATGATTCAATTGGATACGATTCATAATTTTTTATAAATAATGAGTATATATATTTGAAAGGAGTTGTATATGTAACTAGTAATACAAACGTGCAACTAATGGGGCACACAAACGTAGTGGATTTACATCTCTTATTTGATTTCTACCGAACGATGGAGGTTTGGTTGGATCCTTAATTTGAAGACTGATCCATCACTAATAAAATTGCAATGTATAACCCCATAACAATCGTACACGTAACTACCAAAAAGATTATACAACTATATGGAGTTGACAAATTACAAAGATATGTTTTTGTTGCCATTAAAAGAAAGTGCAGATAGTTTAAAAGAAACTCATGCGTGGCTTATTGGGATTGGTTCATTTGCACTTGGATTGTTCACTATTTTCCCCACTATAGCGTGATAAACTCTTATTGCAAGCTTTGTTACGTTATCTCAACTAATATCTTTCTTTAAATTTTCCAAATGATTTGTGACATGTTACGATCACTAAGGAGATATTGTCCACTTTTGACCTATTGATTTTTCAAAGCTTAAAACAAATAAGGATAGGACATTGGCTTTGTATTTTGTTATTTACTCCCATTTCATATCCAAAATCCCAAAAGTATAGGAATGTTAGATCTTACGAGAAAACGAAGGAACAAAAACAACTATGAAGAGGAGAGTTTAGTCCCGTAGCAACAAATAGTAGTGTTGGTTTACGCAAAGGCATCATCACTACATAGGGTGTGCAAGTTATCAGAACTTAAAGTTATACAAAATAGTGGAAATTTTTAAACTGAATTAAAAATAATAAGAATATTAATAATTTCTCACATCTCTACATGAATTTTGATAAAATTGTGCTGAATTAGTTTACCTAACTATATATGCATACATCTGAACTTACATTGACTTTGTAAATTGTATATTTAAACACTTTTTAAAAGTTTAAAAATACATAAACACTTTCTAAACAACTACGGGAGTAGCCGCCATCAAAATCCGGCCAAGATCTCCAATTCTTTGAAACTCACATGGCTCCCTATTGTATGATTTTATCATCATTAAATTAAGGTTGAGTAAGTTAAGCGCGATCATGGTAGAATTCGGAACCAACATGTTGAGAATGATAGAATAATGACATTTTTTCTCAAGAACTTAGTTAAGCCCATGTGATCAAGCTTTCCTACATAAAACAAGAATGAAGAATAACCAAATCTAAAAGACCACAGCTTTCCTGATTATGTTTATACACGATCATCATCACTACTTTCTTTCACTGCTCTAATCAACGTTCCCAATTAAAGAAATTAAACTCCTTCCAACAACCATTTTTCTCTATATTCTTTCCCCAAAATTTTTGCTCATCTTTTTTCACCTTCTTCTTTCTTGCACATCTACGATCCATGCTTTATCCTCCTCTGGATCTCCTTTTCCAGCTCCGGCAGCCCTCCGACCTTCTCAAGCTCCTGCATACGTCACTTGCCGTTAAGTACCGAAATTTTTGGTCAAAATTAAAATACTGAGTAGTAATGAAAATCATACCGTGGGACCTAAGAACAAACCATAGGGCACCCCTTCGAACTTCTCTGAATGATGAAGCTGAGAATCCATCAAAATCATGGTCGTTAGGACAGTTATACGAGATAATATTATTTAATTGTTTTAAAAAAGACTGTAAATCAGCTGAATGGGAAGGCAAATTGAGAAAGTAAACAGCCTTTTTTTGACCAAAATTGCATACTTAAACAATAAACAAATGATCTTGAACATGGACTGAAGAAGATGACGACGAAGACCACCGCCAGCGGCGGCAATAATTTACCTGATGGGCGGCGGCGACTCTTCGGAAGTAAGGAACGTCCGCAATCGGACCCACCGGAAATCTCTTGTGAACCAGGCCGTCGTGAATGAACATGTACGACATCCCAAACACAGTAATTCCAAGCCCCTGAAAAACACACCGAGAATTCATAACCAAATTCCATCACCATAAACACACACACACACAGTGAGAAGAACAAAAAAACGACTTACAGCGCCGAAGCAAAGACCGGGAATCAGGCCCTTGTGGTGGAAGCCGTAGTAGAGGAGGGCTATGGCGGGAACGGCGTTGATGATAGCGAAAACGTCGTTCAACTCAAAAGGCCCCTCTCTGGGTTTATGGTGCGACTGCAAATTGAGCAAAGCGACAAATCATCATCAGACAGAGAACGAAGAAGAAGAAGACAATAGAAGAGGCTGGTAAGAAAATGTTGGTACCTCGTGCATGTGCCACAATGAGGCGTGCCACAGCGCTTCGTGTGCCCATCTTGCCCAGAATTCCATCCCCACCTGTGTCAATTCCAAACCACACAACTTTCAGATCCCAGTTTCACCATACAGTCAAAATCAATAACAAGACCGTCTCATAGGACTTACCGCCGCACCAACGGAAAGAGCAAATGTGCCAAACATCTCCGAAAACGGCACCTCTCCGCCCTGCATACAGATAACGAATTGGATGGTGGATAAACAAAAAAAAAATCTGTAGAATTCTGGGTTTAATAGATGAATGAAGTAGAATTGTATATATACCTCCATTTGATAGGAGAATCTGTAGTAGACAGCGAGAACAGCCAAGGAAGTAATCCCTAGAGTGGACATCACGGCGGCGATGAGATAAGTAAACCGCTCCGATTTCTTCCGGGCGAGCTTCTCCGCCACCCGCACAGCGGAGATCTGCCGGGCAATCTCTTTCTCCCGGTCAATCGGGGAAGCCTCCCCCTCCTCCTCCTCCTGAACCCTCCCGCCGTCGTTCAGCAGCACGCAGACGGTCAAGCTGGGTCTCCTCCGGGGCGGCAGAGTGGGCACGAATCGCCTGGCATTAGGCGGGAAGCGAATCGCGGGAGTGGCGACGGAAGTGGGGTTTGAGCTAAAAAACGGGTTGAGCTGAAAGCAGACGGCTCTGGTCGCCCCGGAGAAAGCAATTCCGGCAGCCATGGATAGAGATTACAGGGTAGCTGTTTTCCTTCCACCGGTGGTTTTGTTCAGCTAGAAATGGTGAAGAATTTGAGTGATAGAAGCAATTTGGGAGAAATACTTATATGCGAAATTGGGGAAAATTTTACTAAATTTGGCGAACGGGTTTTCTTGCGGGAATCTGTGGATTTTGTAAATCAGAGCTGGAACGTTAGGCAATTGGGGAAGGGAGGATTAATTGCATGTAGACCACATGTTCTTCTTTGGGGGTCTTTCTCCTCTTTAATTTGGTCCTTATTTATACGTTGAATGTCCTCGGACTAATTGGCATTTTCTGTTTTCATCAATTTTTACATTTTTTTTCACCGTTATTTTGGAATTTTATGAATCTCATTTTTAATAAATACAATAATACTATAAAATATAGATGCAAGTTGGTATGAAGTGTTATTATTTATTATTATTATTGTGTAACATTTTTGATAATAGTAATGCGGTCCAATAGTCAAAGAATGAGTGTAATAATATAAGGAAGTATTAGAATGCTTGTAGTAAAAAAAATCTTTAAAATTTTATAATAATAGTAGAATAGGAATTTTTTATATGTAACGTATTAAAGATATGAGTATGGTCAAATAGTCAAAAAGTGGGTATAAAACCATTAATGCATACATTATTATAACATACTACTTAAGATATGTTTTAATATTAAATATCCTATGATAATTATGCATAAATTCTGAATTTTCAGATATAGTAATTCCAATTAAGCATATCTTTTTTTTTTTTTTGAAGAGAATTCCAATTAAGCATATCTTTTTTTTTTTTTTGAAGAGAATTCCAATTAAGCATATCTTGTGGAATAAACTCATTTTAAAAAAACATTTTGATGAACTATTACCCACCCACTTTTTTCTAAAGTTGCTAAATGTTAATAAACATATTTAATTGGAGCATAATAAAAAGAATATTCTGGTAATACTATCAACTTAAAATTCAACCTTGTTGTCGAATTATACAATTTTGGTAAATAATTATTAGAAATCTTAGTATTATTGTGTAACATTTTTGTAACAATTTAATCAAAGAATGAGTGTAATAATATAAGAAAATAAAAGGAATAATTGTAGTAAAAAAATGTTTAAAATTTTTTTGTTTAAAAAGAATAATATGAAAATAATCATAAATGGAAAAAACTATAACAATATAACGGTCGAACGTCTCATTTAGAATATTGTAATAATGTAAATTTTTTTGTCTATATGTAACGTCTCTAAAGATATGAGTGTGATTGAAAAGTTAAAAAGTGAGTCTAAAATTGTAAATTGGATAGTCCATTTTTTTTTAAGCAAATGGGATACAGTATTATAACATACATAATTAGGAGTATCTAATTTAAGAAGAAAGATATAAATTTATATTAAGTATCCTATTATAATTAATTATGTTTAAATTTTGAATTTTCAGATATAGTAAAACTAATTAAGCATGTCTTGTGGAATTAATGAACCATTGTCCGCCCACTTTATATTTTTTTAATTTTTAAACCATTTAAATGGAGCATAATAAAAAGAACATTTGGTTACTTCTATGAAATTAAAATTACGAGAATATAGTTATAAAATTTATAACCTTGTCGTCAAATTCTAAAGTTTTGTAAAATTCAAACTTGTGCATCCACTACATGAGCTCTTGCAGTCACATTCCATTAATTGTATTTTATCAATTAGGAGTGTGATTAAATTATAATCAGTGTTATTAAAATAGACTGTTTTTATTTTATTTTTCTAAAAAAAAGTATTATTAGAATAGACCAGACAAAGTGGTGGTGTGGTGGAGCTTCAGATGATAGGCAGGTGGTTAACCCGGAATACGGTGCCACGTGGGTGCAGGTGATAGGCGGAATTAGGCGGTGGGAATTAAGAAGAGGCCATGCAGGAGTGCAATGGGTTCGGTTTCTGGAAAGTAATCCATTACGCATTTCTCAAAATAAAAAATCCTCCCAACATGTACCAAAATCTGAATAAGAAAGGAAATAAAACTCCAAGCACAATAATCCCATGATACCAACTACAAAATCACACTAATCTCTAATCACCAATCCATTCCACCACGCACTTAATTTTTCATACCGCCTTTTAGATTACTTAGTAAATTAATAACTGTAAATTTGATTTGAATCTTACCTCATAACATGTAAGTAGAGATAATAATATTAGAGCGCGTTTCTAGATTCAAAATTTCGATTCAGTTAGAAATTTTTAGAGTCCTCCTCCCAAAATGTGTGTGTTATTATTAGGGTGTTACTAATACCGGGTTGAATGACAAAAATAACCTCATTTTTTAGTTCATGGAAACCTACTAAGCTAATTACGGGTGACGTCCTTGTCATTTAGTATTTTATGGGTTAAAAGAGCAAAAACTTGAGTTACATTTAGCAATTCACTAATATTTTTAACCCATAATAATGCAATTAATTCGTGGAGAGTGGATATTTCACCAATTCAGATTGAATTGCATATTAACGAGTCTAACACTCTTATCACTTGAACTAGTTTGAGCGATTGTACCCCAGCATACATTTTGTTGGAATTTTAACAATAGTCATATTAGTATTTTAAAAAACTAAAGTCACATGTATACTCAAATCAAATCAGGTGTGAAAACATGTGGTTAATCCAAACAAAAAAACATGAACTCTCCTAATAATTTTAACCAGCACTAACACAATGTAGTCAAAACACGAAAGGCGTGGTCGGTAACTAATGGGGTATGTGGTGCAATCAGAGAGCTAACACGCTTTTAATTAACAAATTAACACGGGAGCAATCTGGGTGGGAATGTAGGACCGGTGGACTCTGGATTCATGGACAAAATCATTAAATAAACACAAGTCGTATGTTTTGGACGCGTTTAAGGATTCCTCGCTACAGTGTTACTGTCAAAAACATAAACACAGGTCATTTGTCAATTTTCCATTATTTTAGCTTAAAGCTAAAAAAAACCATTAGCGTCTAGTATTGGTGAGACGTGGAAGCAAATAATCCCTTGCTCTATAATCTCATTCCAACAAAGTTTGTGAAATAGACACCGCCCTTGGTCCTTCGTGACAAATCCGGTCTAGAAGTTCCCTTTGTTTTATTCCGGCACACCAGGTTCCGACTAAACGGCATAATTATTATTTTTACGATCTTCATTTATATATGATGATATTATAAAATGGATTACTGATTATATGTTTTTAAGTAAGAAGAAATTTGTGCAATTTAATTTAGGAGGAACGATGTACTTAAATAACTGCATAAGTAAAATAAAACGTACACGGGTTAATTCTACGGAGACAGAATAACATCTCTCGCATCACTCAGTAGCATACGTACCACATCTCCCATTTTTGGCCTGTGGCCATCATCTGAATCAACACAACGAAGTGCTATAAGAACGACTCTTTTCAGCTCAGTTTGAGAAGGCAATTCGGGCAATTTGGGATCCAAAATTCCACTCAAATCCCCTTCAGAAACCATGGTTTTCATCCAGTCAACCAAATATTCCTGTGGCAAACACACAAATTTCAAAAACTCTTGTTTATTTGCTTCAAAACAAACAAGACATTTTTCTACTAGTTTTTTTCAGAACACAAACCTCAGTTTCAGTTGCTGGAGTTCTTCCAGACACAATCTCCATCACAAGCACCCCAAAGCTGTAAACATCCATTCCAAATCCGTTGCCATATTCTTCGTCTGCAGCATAACTGTCCACAACACAGTTTGTATTTTTAGTATCAGAAACACGACTTTGAGTTTAAGACCGATGTAATAACAATAACAGTACTAACCGAAGTTTGATATCTTTGGATTCCATTGCTTGTCAAGGAGAATGTTCCTCGATTTCAAGTGTTGATGAGAAATTGAGGCTTCAGAGTCTTCATGCAGGTAGGCCAGCCTAAGTTCATTACAAAACCAGGCTGATTTTCAGAATTTTAAGGATAAGAAAAGGACGAAAGAAACCTGCGAATTAAGAAATCACACCCTTTGGCAATTCCCTGAACGATGTTCATCCGGACTTCCCAGCTAATTTTGCAGGCTCTTTCATGGAGCCACTGATGGAGATTGCCATTGTCCACGTATTCCGACACCAGCATACTTTATCATCATCATCCAAACACAAGTGTATCATTAGTCATAGCAGAAAACAGAATTGTATGTAATAATCATCTTCATCTGAACAGAACAAAACAAAACAAGCGTATCCAATCCACCTGAGCATTTCATCTGTACAATATCAGGAGAATTTCACCAGATTCCTGTGCTGCAAGCACCACAATGACTCCAACTCTCTCGCGAAATCCTGCAAACTGTCAAATGTCAATCAGAATCGCCATTTTTTCTTCTGAAACTCGAATAAAAAAAGAAGTAGTTTACCTATTAACCAGCAGTTTCTTCACAGCTACTCGAGTATGATTGAGCAAAACCCCTCGATAAACCACTCCGTGTTCGCCGCACCCGATCACACATCTGTCGCTGAAAAAATCCGTCGCTAATTCTAACTCATTCAGCAAGAACTCTCCGCAGTTCTTAACCACTTTCTCCGCGACCCAACCGCTGTCGATGCACATTTCCATGTCCCATCCATGACGCGATAACAGCCTCCTGTTCATCATCCGAAGGGACTCTGACCGGCTAATCATCGGAGCCTTTCGATATTTCCGGTGGCGGTGGATTAGGCAGCAGCAGAGAGCAGTGAAAGAAGCTAAAACAATGGCTATGGCGATGCAAAGTAAGATCACGATCCATAGTTTCATGTCGAAGAAGGGTGTTGGATTCAGGAGCTTTTGATGGATAGGAGAAATCCAGGAAGCCATAAGGAATTCTGGTGAGGAAGATACTTCCTTTGCTGTGTCATAATTTGAAATCTTAACAAAACCTCCTCATCAGGGGGGATACTGGATTTATCCATATTGACCATGCATAACGGCTCATTTTTTCCCGTTTTGATAACTTTGATAATTCACCACTGTAAAATTAATGTTACATTCTACCCCTTGACTGGTTTATGAGTTGCTAATGCTAATCCAATATTATACTCATTTAGTAAAAGAGATGAATATTCCCTGAGGAACCCGATCGGACCATGAAGGGGAATGTGTACAAAAAGATGGTGACAACGCCAAACAAATCAAATCGCCCTTGATGATGGATCTTCTTGGTAAACTCAAAGCAGCTGAGAAAGTTAAACGCTGGAGCAGCTCTAATGTTTGAAATTTTATTTAGGTTCTGTCATGTATGAAATTGCAAAACTTGGAAGAAATTTAGAGCAAGTTTTATTAAATCCGATTCTTAGATCTTAATCTTGAACGTTTTGGTTTTAATATGTCCGCGCCTTCATCAAAATGAAACTGACAATTCAAAACCAGTGAAACCACTACTTACCTTTATATGATGACTTGGATAGTTAAAATTTTAAAGAGGTTACTTGAGGTATCCATGTATAAAGGGTTGTTCAGTAAATCACCACCGTAAAATGGCTCTACAATTTGACTATTTCATGGACTTTTCATTAGTGCTGATAAGCATAAACGACTACATTATCTGAGGCGAGTCAAAAGGGGACCTGCCTAGGTATGCAGAGATGCTCAATATCTCCATTAAATGGCGTCCTGATGGGATGCAGCTTGACCTCAAATAGCTTTGGCCACAGTTTTCCGGTCACTACAAAGAAGGTACCGCTCGTGAAACAAACGAAAGACAGAAAATAAATGCTGTTAACACTTATGAGGAAGAACAAAAGTACCAAGGAAAGACTAACCAAAAATTCTTTCTGTGGCTTCATCCCAAGCAATGCCATTCAGGACATCAATTTGCTGCACGAGGTGAACAAAAGCGGTAAATTCAGGGCCTAGTACTGAATTGATAGCTGTGCAAGAAAGAGCTTACCCTATGTCCACCAGCGAGTAATCCTTGCCTGTAAGAAAGCGGAAAAAAGAAGAAGTTTTAGAGTGAAATCTGGGTTTCATAACAGATGATCTTTTTCTATATTTTCAGCATTACTAAACTCAAGTAAATTTTGTAGTTGTTAGAGGTACCTTAGATTAGGAAGGAGAATCCACCCCACCACATTACCGTCCTTATATGAGATTCTAGCAATGCAGTCTGTCTGCATAAGAACAGTAGATAAATTTTCACTATAAAGAAAGATAAGAATTTTGGTCCGTCACTTCCTTAATTCAGTAATTATTCGTATGAAAAAACAACAGTGGCAGTAGTAATATCAAATGCTGGCATGTGTTTACCTGCCAAACATTTGCCCAAATTTCACCCTTTATAAATTCTAGCTCATTGAGATAGGGTACCTCAAGTCCTTTATACTTTACTGTTTGCTCCGCAATAACTGCATTTCAAAGAAGAAGTAATAAAAAAATCAAAGTCAAGAATGCTGAACATGTATACACCAGAAAATGCGTCAGCAACACAAACTTTCAGAGACTTCAAACACTTACCAGAAACTCATAAATAAAAGAACTGTGGTAAGAAGGAAGCTACTTGGACAAACTTATAGCCGATACCTTTCATAGTGTGAGGATCAATTTGATATAGAGTTGAAGTGCCATCAGTCCCAAACATAATTTTCCCATCGGTAGCCAAACCCCAGCCATCTTTCATGTCATGAGTGAACTCCTCAAACTGTACAATATCATTTTTAGGGTCAAAGTCATAGACAAGAAAATCAATGTTGAATATAAACAAATTCATTGTCAAACACAAGAACAAGTGAAACCCAATTTTTTCTTGATTATTGTTTTTTCAACTACTCGTTATTCATGTAACCATGGATCTGAAACCTACTAACTGCAAGTTTCTACAAGCCTCTATGCATCAGCAAAGAAAGCTTATGAAAATTTAGCCAGGAAAGTATAATATTGGTAGACCAAACAGCAGATGTGATAACACAACACTTTCTCCTAAATGAAGAATGTTATTCAGACAATCACAGAAAATATTTTAGAGAGAAGACAAAAGAGACAAGTAAATGTTGAAGCACAAACTTTGCTTAGATCATTTCGGTCATATCTGAAACCAGTATTCATCTTCCAAGTTACTTGAAACAACCTACAAAAGTAAAATTACTATGTTAGCATTTAACAGTATTTGATCGTTAGTTTTCTCATTCAAACCCTCCCCAGCCCACCCACAGACACAAACGAAGTAGCTTTCACTGTTTACCAATCTAGGCTTGGACATGCGAACATGAAAGACACTAACAATCAGTTGAATTCACAATTTGAACCAATCATACTTCTCTGTTTACAAACCTTTCGCCAATAAGAGTTAGACCTTCTCCAAAATAAGAATCGTCCATTTTATAAATAGCCTCAACCTGAGAAATCAGGCACAACAGTGTGTCAATTCAAAAGAACATGTAACCATTCCAATCGAAGGTACCCCATATCTTGATTCATGCTCAAAAATGCCATTGTATAGATAAATTAATAAGATAGTAGGAACCTGGGAACCACAAAAACATCCCTTCCAACTTCCACAACATTAACAGATGTGAAACAACTAGCCATACAAAAACAATCATATCATACCTCCCCAGTCTTGAGTGCCACTTTGCGAACAGATGACTACGATTTAAGAAAAAACAATGTCAATTTCTGCAAATAAAAAATACAGAAATAGGTTCATAAGATGTACAGTTCTAATCATTCAAACAAACTCACACGTCCGTTAAGTCCAGTTGACTCAAACAGGGAATCATTTCCTCCATACAGAAGCCCCTGAAAGACGGACAAAAAAGCACAAATGCAGAAACATCAACATCCTATCAATTAAGCACCATTCCATTTAACCTAATCTCTAAGATTTCAACACTAAGATATATATAAAAACACGTTGATCATCATTGAGCTCGAAATCTCTGACCTGAGTGAAGGCGGCGGGATCGTGAGGGAATTCGTTGATTACTTCAATGGAGTGAAGACTGCTGGAGTGAACATCCAATTGGCGGGCGCGCGGGGAGCTGGTGGTGGTGCTGAGCACGGCGATCAAGCAGAAGGCCAGAAGAAATGCACTCAATGCAACGATGTACTTGCAGCGACTGAGACGAAACGGCGACGCAGGAGCCATCGGTGTCGACGACGAGGCGAGCTCTTGTTGCTGCTGGGCCTTAGAATTTGGCCTCTTGTTATATTTCTTCCTCGCCATGGGCTCCAGCTATCATCACTTATCGGAACGATTCACCGCGCGATCAGCAGACGACAACTGGTCTTCAGTTCTTGGTCAACCGGAGGTTTCATTTGACTTTTTGGCCTTTCCTTTAACTATATCTAGTTTGTAATTTGCCTCTTTTTTTCAACCCCTTTAACATGAAGAGTAAATACGTGTTAAAAAAAAAAGTGTAAATACAAAACTAAATGAAATCTATATTTTGTTCATCCTGCTATTTTTGTCCATATGCATTAGTTGACTTTGATACAATCTTGATTATTTATCATTAATGTGCAAATATAAATTATAAAAATTTAATATTTAAGATGAGATGCATAATACCATATAATTGTCAAAAAATTTATCAATAAGTTTAACAAGTTTGACTTATATAAATATTTTAAATTGCATAAGTAGTTAGTTAGTATAGGGGAGTTGTAGAGTTAATATATGTTGATAATTTCATTCCAAATAAATTAATAAAAATATTCAATTACCTTGACCGTACCGTCCCAATTTCACTTTTGACGATTCAAACTTATTTTACCAAAACTCACTGTTAGCAGGCCTAACCACACTATAACTATAGAACAATAACATCAATTGCAACATTTTCACGACGTACTTGTATCTGCTTCAAAAACTAATAATATTAAAATTTTATTTCAGAATAAACACTTTAGGAGATGATCAAAATAGACATTATTGTTTCTATTGGAAATACAAATTTTATAGACTATATTTCATTTCATCAAAGATTATGAAATGAATGAACAAATGTTACCACAATACAACTATTTTTTTAAAAAAATATAAAGGTGTGTTATTATTTCAAATTCCTGGAATTCGTCCAGAATCGTTTGATACAAGGAAAGGGGGTGGTCAATCCCAAAAAACAAAGGGGCTAGCATTAAAACATAACTTCCACGATCTCCATATGGCATTCGATGTCACCTTGGATCATCCGAATTAAACTCAAACAGTCCCCCACGATAATTGTAGAGAAGGGCAGCGTCGTATCTAAGTGAACTGTTTCCTTCGCTGCCAAGGCTTCTCCCAAGATCGGAATGTGCACATTAGGAACCTGTCTTGCATCTCCCCTTATGTAACAACCAACCCCATAAAAAACAACTGTCCCAAGACCCGCAATTCCGGTTGCGGTCAGCCCAGCGTAAAAAAAGATCCCCGCTCCATCCGCGGGAGGCTGCAGAATAACTGTATCATTCAAGGTGGTCGAGATACGCTCCGACCAATGATTTGCTTGATGAAAACTAGACAACGAGTTAGCCACATATCCGGCCAAAACGCTGCTAGAGAAGAATTTATTTTCAAAAAGCTTACTATTTCGCTACGCCCAAATCCCGTCGCAAATCATCAAAAACATCTCTTATGTCTACGCATCGTTATCGAGAATAAATAATCTGACGAAACCACAACTTACTGCGCTGTCTTTGTGAGGCCAAAATCTTCCCGCTAAATCCCGTCATCCTGTAAACTTGTTGAGCGTACGGAAACTGGAAGAAAATATGGGAAGTTAGTTCATCGTCAACGCCACAGAACGAGCATGTGGCAGAAACTCGCATCGTTCCTCTATGAATTAAATAGCAAAATTTTAATTCACGTTAACTATTTATTTAAGAGAAAATCTTGGGTGAGACCGTCCTATCATAAACTTATGGTAGGACGAATGATAATTCACGTGTTTCACAGTTTTGTTTTTGTATTTAACACATTTGTTTGCATTTCAAAAAAAAAATTCAATTAAACATGAACACAGCTTATTGCAAACAAAACCGTGAAACACACAAACAAAGCTATGAAACACATAACTATCATTGGTCCTACCATAAGCTTATAGTAGGACAGTCTCACTCAAGATTTATTTTATTTTATTTTTTTGAAAAAAAAGGACACAGTCTCACCCAAGACTTTGGCCCTGTTTACTAGAGCTTATTTCTTGATGTACTGAACTGAACTGAACTAAATTGAACTGAACTGAACTGAACTGAAGTGAAAATTGATGTATTGAAAAATGGAATCAGCATGACTGAATTAACCTGAATTTCATCAAAGTGCATTTTCACTAAACTGAACTGAACTGAACTGAACTGAACTGATCTACAGATAAGCTCTGGTAAACAGGGCCTTTGTATTTATTTAAATAGCAAAAGTTTATTTCAATAAATAAATTTATTTATTTTTAATGAGATGTATTTTATTTATTATTTTTAATGAGATGTATTATATATATATATATAATGAGATGTATTATACGTGACATATATTTTTAAAAAACTGATATTTAACTAAAAATCAAATGTGACCTATTCTCCAAAATTTAGAGGTAATAAAAAACGAAGTAAAAAGTTATATTGGTGTATAAATGGGAAAATAGAAATTTTAAAGAGGAGGCGAATGGAGTAGAAGAGTCGAGAAGCTTTCCGGAGTATTCCCGTTTAACTGATCACACCCAGAAAAGGGTAGAAGGATCCAGAACGTCTCGAGAATTCCCATCTAAATCTCATAGAAAGCCCTAGAGACGCCTTACCTGATATATATACCTCCGCCCTTTCTCATTCGTTCATCATAGAAAACCAAAACGATTAGCATTCTCTTCTCACTGAATTCGATTCAATCCCCCCAAAAAGTTCAGTTCTTCGAGAGGTTTCATTTTAATGGCGGACGTGAAGATGGGTGAAGCGGAGACATTTGCATTTCAGGCCGAAATCAATCAACTTTTGAGCCTCATCATCAACACTTTTTATTCTAATAAAGAGATCTTTCTGAGGGAGCTCATTAGCAACTCCTCCGACGCGCTGGACAAGATCCGCTTTGAGAGTTTAACTGACAAGAGCAAACTCGATGCCCAGCCGGAGCTTTTCATCCGAATTGTGCCGGACAAGGTCAATAAGACGCTCTCCATTATCGACAGTGGAGTCGGCATGACGAAAGCAGGTAACAATCGACTCTCTGTTTGTCTATTTTGCTGTAATTCAGGCCGTAGGTGTTTCCATTGATTAGCTCTACCTTAATGCTTATGATGAATTGGTACTCTTAGCTTGCCAATTAGGTTCTGAATCGATGCTAGATATGTTTAAGTTTTAACTGACTTATGAGTTATGCATAATATGTGGTGCAATGTGTGTTGAATTCTGTAAATCCTGTTTATGTATCTATGTAGAGATAGGGTTTTGAATACGTCCCTGTTCAACAATGTCTGTGTTTGCCATGCCCGTTGTATTTGATTGAGCGTAGTTCAGTATCTATAGTTGAGAACTATCTCGTTGTTAAATGCTAATTTGGAGTGCTGAAGGTTCCTTGCTGTTATTTCTGTGCAGATCTGGTGAACAATCTTGGGACCATTGCAAGGTCTGGTACAAAGGAATTCATGGAGGCTCTGCAAGCAGGAGCTGATGTGAGTATGATAGGGCAGTTCGGTGTCGGTTTCTACTCCGCCTATCTGGTGGCAGAGAAGGTCATTGTAACCACCAAACATAACGATGATGAGCAGTACATCTGGGAGTCTCAAGCTGGTGGCTCCTTCACAGTCACCCGAGATACCGATGGGGTTCCCCTTGGCAGGGGAACAAAAATGACACTCTTCTTGAAAGAGGATCAGGTACACTATCCATTCATATTAATAAATTTCCAATTTAGTTTGATCTGATATGGATAGAGTACTTACTTGATGTCTGCTTTTCCCAGTTGGAATACCTGGAAGAGAGGAAGATTAAGGATCTCGTCAAGAAACACTCAGAATTCATCAGCTATCCCATCTACCTCTGGACTGAGAAGACAACTGAAAAGGAGATCAGCGACGATGAAGATGAAGAACCAAAGGAGCAGGAAGGTGCTGTGGAGGAGATTGATGAGGAGAAAGAGGACAAGAAGGGCAAGAAGAAGAAGATTAAAGAGGTGTCACATGAGTGGGAGTTGATCAACAAGCAGAAGCCGATCTGGCTTCGCAAGCCAGAGGATATCACGAAAGATGAGTATGCATCCTTCTACAAAAGCTTGACAAATGACTGGGAAGAGCACCTTGCTGTGAAGCACTTTTCTGTTGAAGGCCAGCTTGAGTTCAAGGCAATACTGTTCGTCCCCAAAAGAGCACCGTTTGACCTCTTTGACAATAAGAAGAAGCCAAACAATATCAAGCTGTATGTAAGGCGTGTCTTCATTATGGACAATTGTGAGGACCTGATTCCTGAGTATCTGAGCTTTGTCAAGGGGGTTGTGGATTCTGATGATCTGCCACTGAACATCTCAAGGGAGATGCTGCAGCAGAACAAGATTCTGAAAGTGATCAGGAAGAATCTGGTGAAGAAATGCTTGGAGATGTTCAATGAGATTTCTGAAAACAAGGAGGATTACATGAAGTTCTATGAGGCATTCTCCAAGAATCTCAAGCTCGGCATTCATGAAGACTCACAGAACAGGGCCAAGATAGCTGATCTGCTGCGCTACCACTCCACCAAGAGTGGAGATGAGCTCACCAGCCTGAAAGATTACGTTACCAGGATGAAGGAAGGGCAAAAGGAGATTTTTTACATCACTGGGGAGAGCCGAAAGGCGGTCGAGAACTCCCCCTTCCTCGAGCGCCTGAAGAAGAAAGGATATGAAGTTCTGTACATGGTGGATGCTATCGACGAGTACGCTGTTGGCCAACTGAAGGAGTATGATGGCAAGAAACTAGTCTCAGCAACCAAGGAAGGCCTCAAGCTTGATGATGACACCGAGGAAGAAAAGAAGCGCAAAGAGGAGAAGAAGCAGTCCTTTGAAAGCCTCTGCAAGGTCATCAAGGAGATCCTTGGGGACAAGGTTGAGAAAGTGGTCGTCTCTGACCGCATTGTTGACTCCCCCTGCTGCCTGGTGACCGGAGAATATGGCTGGTCTGCAAACATGGAGAGGATCATGAAAGCTCAAGCCTTGAGAGACAGCAGCATGGGAGCTTACATGTCCTCCAAGAAGACCATGGAGATTAATCCCGACAACGGGATCATGGAAGAGCTGAGGAAGAGGGCTGATGCAGACAAGAATGATAAGTCAGTGAAGGATCTCGTTCTGCTCCTGTTTGAGACTGCTCTTCTGACTTCTGGATTCAGCTTGGAGGATCCCAACACCTTTGCCTCGAGAATTCACAGGATGCTGAAGCTTGGCCTGAGCATCGATGAGGCAGAGGAAGGTGGCGACGAGGAGGAGATGCCGGAGCTGGAGGAGAGCAATGAGGAGAGCAAGATGGAGGAAGTTGACTAAGCTACAACTCTTTTGCTGTTTTTGGGCCTTAATTCTCTATGGTGTCTTTGGTTTCTTCTTAGTAGGCTAGATTCTGTTAGTTCTCTTTTGTTTTCATGGTTGTATTTTGGCTATCTTTTGGAAATTAATGAAAGCTATGGTGTATGGTTTTGGCCCAAAAACATTGGCTTTATAATTTTCTCACTCAGTTCTCTTCTGTTTCATTTCATCTAAATTCCAATGGTAACTTCAATTTTATAAAAGAAAGTTAACGGGAAGTTTCCAAGGCTGGGTTTTTTACTAAGAAAGTTGACAGGTGAAATCAGTTGTCGAAATCAGTAGTCAGCAATCGTTTTTAAAGTTGACAGGAAATTTCATACAGTATAGACTGGTTTTGAGCCTATTTCCAGCTATGAATGAATGTTCTTAAATTTCCTGAAAATCATGAATCCGGTACATAGGCTAGCAGATTGTAACATAACCAAATCGTAGTAAAATCAGTAAATGGGTATTAAAATCATATGTTGAGGTGTAAAAAAATTATTTTGTAACAGAAATGGGGTTTTAGATTGTTACCACAGTAGCACTAGAGAAGTGTGACATCTCCCTGGTTCCCTGCCAATTGAAACATTGGGAATCCATGATTTGGAGGGGCCTACTGGTAGTACTTGGTGTGTCGTTTTTGTTTCATTCGGAATTTCGGATAGTATACTCTTTGTCATGACTCATGAGGAAATTAATGAAGCAATAGATTTGTTTTATGAGTTTGGCTCTAAAAATGGCTTCACTTAATAGTTTTCCGTTTCATCATTTATGTGCCAATAATGAAGAATTTTTTTGTAAAAAAAAAAGTGTGTTATTGTAGAAGTTCGGCCGATTTTGCTAAAATGCCATTGTAGTTTTGCAACTCTTTCATTGTACCACCCAATTTTATTTTTTTTGTTGTTGTAACTTTTATTTGTCATGATTGTGTACCATGTCTATAGGGGTTGGGTAAAAGACCTAGCCCGCCGATCTTCAATCAAATAAGTGGATATATAATATTTTATCGGATAGGGTACTCGACACGTTACTATATCTGTTTCACGGATTCGGGTAAGGGCCGAATAATTATGATTAATGGGTATACGCTGGCCCGTTAAGTATTTTTTAATAAAATATAATTAATTTGTGACTTTAAATCCTTTTCTAAATGCATATTTTTGGCACGACAATAGAGATGATTTCAAAAATAGATGAAGTGTGTAAGCCATAAAATATTTCAGGTTTAGGCAAATTTCAATTATCATGTGTGTTTATTATTCGTACAATGTTATAAATTTCTAAACCATAATAATTTGCATTTCATAACTTTCTATTATTTGGAATGACTAAATTGTTTATTACATCCCAACAAATACCAAATGGATGATTTTTTGGCCCCAACAAATAAATGCACAATTTTTTTAAAGGGTAATAATCCAACCCAGGACCTCTGGGCAATTTTACAAGTGTTTTACCACTTGAACTATTATCAATTCCTAAATGCACAGTTTATAGCCCAACCGTGCAAAATATACGAAATAGGACGATGAAGGTAGCGCTGAACTATCAGCTATGACACTACATTACATTTGTTTTTTAACTGTGTTTATGCGAAGATAGTATGGCACACCCTCGGGTTCAGTGAGACATTGCAGGCAAGCGAGAGAGGTCAAGGTGATATGTGGTTCAGACATCTGCTCATGGATAATGACGATGCAAAGAAGGAGATGATAGCCATGGTGTGTGACGGTATATGGTTTCAAAGAAACTGTAAATTGTTTCAAGGTAAAAATATGAACCCGGAACATCTTGCAGCTTCAACACAGGCAACGATGGTTAGCTTCTTAAATGCGAACCAATGGCCGAAGAGGGTGTCAGAGGCATTTGAGATGTGGAACATCTTACGTCCGCATGAGCAAGGGAATCGAATGTGGTTTGATGCAAGTTTGAAAGAAGGCTACACTGGAATAGGTGTCGTAGCAATGGATGTGAATGGAGCTTTTGTCCGAAGTGTGGCTAGAATGATCCCAACTGTGAGGGATGCACTATATGCAGAAGTTTTAGCAATTCAAGAAGCAATGAACCTATTTGAAGAGCTCGAATGAAGAGAAGTTGAGATTACTGGAGATGCTCTTGCACTTATCCAGATGATTCATGGAGATGTGGAGAGCCCGCCATCATGTGTCGGAATAGTGGAGGAGATTCGAGCTGATATTATCCAGCATGGCCTAGTTGGATACCATGGAGAGACAACACTGATACACATTTAGTAGCTAGATTTGCTAGAAATAATGACCTCGAATGTTATGTATGAGACTCGACTCTTGAGTTTCTCTTGTCAAACGTTGGTAGACGTTTTCCAGCACTTTGAGATGATATAAACAATTTCTTTCTTCAAAAAAAAAATGAATCTAAGGATGTCATATACGATAATATTGATCAAAGTTTTGATAGTGAATAGTGTCAAAAATTAAAATTTGAAAAATAGACTGGGACGAAGGGAGTATTATACGAGGGAATAAATTTGTTAGCCAATTATTTAAACTTTAAAACTATTTCAGTTTTTTTAATTTTTTTAAAGAAATCATATGCATTAATGTCATATTAACTTTATTAATAAAAAGATTAATAACGTTAAAAAATGCTTTATATTTTGTCAAAATAGATTAGGTAAAAGGTGTTTTTAAGTATAAAATTAATTGATTTCAAATATTTTTAATTTTTTATGTATAAGTAACTTTTATTATACTACAAATTTTAGATTTGAAGAGTGTATGGCCCTGTTTACTAGAGCTTATTTCTTGATGTACTGAACTAAACTGAACTGAATTAAATTGAACTGAACTGAACTGAACTGAATTGAACTGAACTGAACTGAAAATTGATGTATTGAAAAATGGAATCAGCATGACTGAATTAACCTGAATTTCATCAAATTGCATTTTCACTGAACTGAATTGAACTGAACTGAATTGAACTGAACTGAACTGAACTGAACTGATCTACAGATAAGCTCTGGTAAACAGGGCCATATGTTACAATTTTTAAAATTTTTAACTTAATATTAGTTCTAGAGAAAGTCTCAAATAAGGGCAGGTTAAAAAGAAGACCACATTCTAATGTTTTTGTACTTGAATTTAATCTTTTATTTGGTTTGATTATTTTTTTGGTTTGATCTTTTAGGTTTTGGGCCTGATGTTTTTATTTGATTTTATCTTTTAGGTGTTGGGCAATTTATTTTCACTTTATTTCATGATCTTTAATGTTTTATGACCCAAATAATTAAAATAATTTTATAATAATCTCAATCTTGTAGAATGTGGTTTTCTTTCGTCATGCCCTTACCCGTAAGACGCTTGCTTCTATTATTTTGTAGTTTATATTCAGTTTTCTAACAAAAACACAACTTTTTTAAAAAACGCTAACAATAGAACAACTAAATGAAACGAATATAATTAAAAGAATATTGCAAAAAAGACAAATATTTCTATATTTCAAAAAGAAAAGAAAATAGTGTCAATGGTAAGAAATTAGAAGGAGTAGGAAATACGGGAATGTAATTTCAGTTCAGTTCAGTTTAGTTCAATTCAGTAGAAATGTAATTTGATGAAATTCAGGTTAATTCAGTCATGCTGATTCCATTTTTCAATACATTAATTTTACTTCAGTTCAGTTCAGTTCAATTCAGTTCAATTCGATTCAATTCGGTTCAGTTCAGTTCAGTACATCAAGAAATAAGCTCTAGCAAACAGGGCCTAAATGAATTGTTATACTTGAAGGAATCTTGCTAAAATAGAAAAATGTCAATATTAAAAATTATTCCAAATAAAAGTAGTATCAATGTCAAGTAAATATATATTGATACGAAAATCAGGAAAATAAATAAATGGTTATAGTTGTGGAATCTTGTGAATAAATAAATAAATCAAAATTAGAAAATTATCCCAAATTTACTTAAGAAATTGAGAAATGATTTTACCGCTTGCGAGTTGCGACGTGACGCAACCTGTTCATTTGTATCCCAAAAAAGGAACATCTGATTTTTTATTAGCATCATTCCATTCGTCATACAATGATACGATTAAGGGTATATTTTTGCATTCGTAATTTTTTTTTAAAAAATTTGTTTTATGGAATTGATGAATTGAATCTAATTAAATATTTAAGCTATTACAAGTATTAATAGTATATTAAATGAAACAAAATGTCACTAGATTACAAATTTATGATACATTAACTTCAAATATTATCATGTAAGATTAATATAGTAGTAGTCTTTTAACATTTAAAAAATTAGTGAGTACTGTTTGACTAGAAAATAGTAGTTCATCCGTTTTACTAATTCATCCGTTTTATAAAGATTAAAACACTTTTTAATTTTTATACGTTTTTTAAAATATCGCACCTTTTATATATTAAAATAATTATTCTTATCTATCTATTTATTTATACAATTTAATTTACATAATCACACATATAGTCCTATGATGCCAAATTTAGTACTAGTATAAAGTTTCTTTATTACTTGTAATTGTGAGTAGACTTTTTACCTCTCCAAAAACTTATATTCCCAATGTTTCTTTTAGTGGGGACGGTAGGTGATGGGAACAACGAACACCCTACAATAATTATCTTGCAATAAAATCTGATTTTTTCTTTCTTTTTACCGTGGATGTGAAAAACAAGAGTTACTTTCGGTGAGTTTGCTATAAAAAGAACTGCGGAAAAAAAGAGAGGGAAAGATAAAAGACAACTTAAAAGCATGTATGCTATTCTAGTGTAATCTGGTGGTCCAAATTTCAAATATACGGGAGGCAGGAAAATAATAACTGCGTAAAAGAAACAGCCAAAACAAGAAATTGGACTCATTGACTGCCTAAAGAACCGCAAAATTGGTAGAAATTGAAATTTCTATATACAGTAATTAATATATGATTCACACAATCTCTAAATTTTTGTATTAATGTTCATTTTACAGAACAAAATATAGGTGAGATGGAATAAAATATAGCAAGTGTGGAAAATAAAATATATTGCTTGATAGCCACGAAATACTAGGCTGTAGAGCAGAGAGTTTCCAGGTTACACTAAAAACTGAACATTTCCCATTGGGCGGATGACATGTACATCACAGAGTTGGACTACCAAGTAATAAAGCCACATTATTGTTGCGGAGCGGTACGATTCTGTTAAAACCCTTTTTTAAAATTATAAACAACCGGTCAGCACACCACCGAGCGAGTCACGCCATTTCTCCACCGCCGCTGCCAATTGACCGCCGTTCTTCCGAATTTCCGATCTCCGGTAGGTGCATCTGTAACCTTGTTCGTATGAGTGTACTTATCCACTGCAGACCTGCAATTTTTCTCATCGATTGATTGATTTTTGTAGCATTGAGAGGAAGGAGTAGAGCTGCCTTTTTCTGCTTCTCTGCTGTGCATTTCGCCGGAGAGCATGGGCCTAGAAATTGACCGGCGTCTGGAGGTGAAAGGAATCGATACAGAGATTTTCAGGTGATTTTTACTTTTGTTTTATTTCAATTTCCGTCTCCGTCCGTACTCATCGGTAAACTCCCTCTAGAAAAACAATTAAGTATCCGACTGTTCATAATCGTTGAACGGAGCAGTTGAATTCTGTTTTTATGGAGTTAATTTTGTTGAATTGGAGTGATACGAATGTGTGTGTTGTTGATGTCGCAGGAGCTCAGAGAGGAGATACACGAGAGCGTCTCTTCTCGCACTCTCTGAAACGGAATTTTGTAAGCAAATGACGCCGGTAGGGTTTGACGCCGTTGCTCTAGGTTTAAGGTACTCTTTAGCTTTTACCTTTTGAAATTAGCTTTTCACAATTCTCTGTTCTCTTATCTGAATTGTGCCTGTGAATCAGTCTATTGGAGGTTGAAGAAACAGTTGATTCTTGGGAGCAATTGGCCGATTCGCCGGCGAGTTCTTCCGAGAGAACGGAAAGCGACTCGCTGTCAGAATCGATTGAGCGACCTAACTCTAGTAGTGGAATTCTGCTGCCGGTGAACGCTTCCGACCGAACGGAGAGCCACTTGCTGCTAGGACCGATTGAACGACCGAACTCGAGACAGAGAATTCTGCCGCCGGTGAACACTTCCGGCGGAAAGGACAACTCGCTGCTAGGACTGTATGAATTACCTAACTCGAGACAGAAAATTCTGCCGCCAGTAAGTACTTCCGGAAGAACGCTGCTCGGACCGATTGAACGGCCAAAGTCTAAACCCAGAATTCCTCCACCGTCGAGTTTTTGGGACAGTGGACTACTTCCACCTCCCTGCACCCTGCAAATTCCGCCTGGCTTCTGTGGTTTATTGGAAAACCCTTCGTCGTGCTCTAATTGGGAGAGCAAATCGCAGAGAAATTGCAATACAGGTCTTTACTGCATTCTGTGTTCATTTTCTTGTTGGTATTATACTGCATCTGTGTCGATTGTAGTCTGAGATTCTGAATCCTAGTTTTCATTTACTGCATACTGTTTTCATTTTCTTGTTGGTATTATACTGCGTCTGTATCGATTTGTAGTCTGAGATTCTGAATCCTAATTTTCAGTTGATGAGGATCAGGAGCTTTTCTAATTGCACTTGATAATAGGGGCATTGTTTAGACATCAGATTTAGAATTGTGATCATTTTTGTTGTTTATATTTACCAGATGCACCTCAATTGAAGGCAGAGGTTTTGGATCAAAGCCTGGAAACTGGTTTCAGCCTGCTTAGCAAGAGTGCTAATCCCTACCGCCCACCACATTGCCGAGTATGTCCTCATTTGCCAGTATTCTTATTCACTCTGAAGTTTAACTGACATCTTTTGATCAAACACTTGGAACTTGTTGGTAAACCCTAAAGAAAGATAAAGTTTGTGAATCATGGCTTTTTGCAGGAAGCTCAAGCACAGCTTGATGCCAAAGTAGATACTGACGTGGAGTGTTCTCCCAAACTCCAAATTGGTGAAGTGGAAATACAGTCAGTGAATCTGGAAGCAAGGGAGTACAGCAATCTTGTGTCATTCTCTGGCCAAAGAGTGTACTGTCCACGGCCTTGTGAACGATCATTTGTGGATGCTTCAACTCCAAGCACCAATACAGGCATTAATGGCTCTAAATACAACCAGACAGCCATTGTTTTCGGCGATGTTGAGGAATTTATCTGTCATACTGAGTTGGATGATATGAAGGCGAATGAACTTGACTTTGAAGATGTTTGGTCTGAAGTATCAGCAAAAATGCGGTTCGAGCAGGAGATGGAACTCAAACGTGGAGCTGAGCATGATGATGAAACCAGTCCTGCTTCTGAGCCCTCCCAAGGAAATAGCTGTGGTACTGTTGCTGGTTCCACAATCTGTTTGCCTGATGAGGACAATTTGATTAGTATTGATGATATGCTTACGGTTGATATCTCGAGCCTCAAAGATGACAAGGAGAACAACTTAGTCAAAGAGGACACTCCAGAGCCAAAGCCGGAGCCAAAGCAAGAAGGTGCAAGGAGAGGAATCCAGGAGGATATTGCGCGTGGCAAAAAGAGATTCTGTCCAGTTTTACCATTGCCCTTGCTCTTGCCTCATCAGATATTTCACAGGTACCATTGCCCTCCGAGTGGTGCTACTGCCCGAATTCCACCTTCAACCCCTTTGAGTCGCAGTGCTACGGCTCCAATTCCACCTTCACCCCCCTTGAGTCGCAGTGCTACGGCTTCAGTTCCACCTTCACCCCCTTTGAGTCGCAGTGCTACGGCTTCAGTTCCACCTTCACCCCCTTTGAGTCGCAGTGCTACAGCTCTAGTTCCACCTCCTCCACCCCCTTCGAGTGGTGTTGCAACTGCCAGTATTCCACCTCCTCCACACCCTTTGAGCGGTGTTGCAACTGCCCTAATTCCACCTCCTCCACTCCCTTTCAGTCGTGGTACTGGTGCTTTCTTTATTCCACCTCGAGTCCCTTGGGTTTACCATCCAGCCATTGTGTCTCCGGTCTACACTCATTTCTACCAAGTTTAGACATGATGTCTCCTACCCTTCATCTTTTCTTAGTTTAGGGATGTTAGGATCTTTTGGCTACATGCGTACTCTGTGCATGTACATTAACTGTGGATGTTTCATGTTAGTCTTTGACTGTAGTGGGGTTAATGAACGTCTGCAAAACTTGCTTGCATTTTGCAACGTGGGGAATTTGGAATGAGACTTGAATCATACAGGAGTGGTGATTAAGTTTTATGTCTCTATTAAAAGGGTTTACAAACACCTGACATCAGATTCGTTTTAGGAAAAGCTAAAAAAAGTGAACACTGTATGAATGCTTCGTTCCATCCCCCCCAAGGGGCTAAAATACTTTGAAGACAACATACACATTAAAGTCAAATTTCTTTTGGATTTCAAAGGAAAACATTTGGAAAGCTGTTTTTTACCCAGAAAGCTTCAGAACAGCCACATTCATCACTGGTCATTGTCCACAGCCCCAGTGTAATACTTCTCAGTTCTCACACAAACAAGATTTTGATCGAATGAAAAATGGACCAGCAAAAGCCCTTGAGCTAAATCACATATATAACTCAATGCACGTAACAACTTATCAAGAGGAACATTTAAACACAACCTCCTGTGCCCAAATAAGCACAGATTACGGCTGAGTATCCAGACTAACATTGCACATTTAAGAAATGTAACCAAAACAAAACATAAATTAAAAGGTACAGTATCAGGATCAGGATATTGTGTACTTTAGGATGTACATGGCAGAATACAGTCTACAACATTTACATTCCCGCAATACCTCTCTACCCTCCATCTATCCTATTTTTTGCTTAGTTACTATGCACATATCTGTTGAAATAACAAGAGATCTACGAAAACCACTTGCGTGATGCCACTGTGATCATCCCATAAAACGCCAAATCATTGATGTTGCCTAGGCATTAGAAGGACTGAAATGAGTGCTTATGATTGATGATGAATAAAATAACTGGAAAATAGTCAAAATGGAACAAGTGCACCAAAAAGATTTAAGCCTTACCAAGTAGATGGAAATGCTACCTTATTAAGTGATTCCTAATTTGCGTCATCCTCACATTTATCGATGAAGAAACTGTTCGGATCATCGTTCTCTTTTACTGACTCTATCTCATAGGATGAGAGCAACTTCCTCTGAAACCACATTTAAGAAATTTAATACTACATATTATGTCAGATTTTTAATAGTAAATTCTTCAACAATAGTAAACTCTAACAAATGGGGTGAGGAGGCTCATTTAGGAACCCCTGGTCTGTAGAAGCCAGAGAAATGCAAGCACTGATATTGAGCAGGAAACAAAATCTACAGTAAACGAGCAAAATTATCACTTACGTGGTCCTCAAAACCAGGGCTGGTCAAATTGACTGACAAGTTCCTCATCAACAATAAGACCTGAACAGGAACAAACAACAAGACAGCAACAGAGATAAGTTAAGATTTTCAAGATAAAGACCAAGATGAACAACCGAAAGAAACACACAAATTCTACATGGTAACTGGTGTCAACAAAGAAGATGGGAAATGAATTTGATAGTACTGTTGCAGGTTTAGCATATCTTTTGGCATATTATTTATCTATATTTTTTTTTCGTGTATACTCATGACACTAAATAAATAATAATATTTCTTTTTACTTCATATACGGAGTATGTTCTAATTCCTGGCCACTTAGAAGGGCATTTAAATCCTTACGCAAAAGAATCACTCTTAAATATCAGTGTTACTGGATCACATACCCATTTTATCTTCTTTTAAAAGTCTTTCTTGTTCAACATAATAATACACAACAAGGTTACTCAAAGAAAGAAGGATAAAAAATTACTAGTTACAGAGTTTACAACTTTACACATCCAAACAAAAAGTGTACCAAATTATCGATGAGTTAAAATGAAGAAAGCTGCATATTAGCATCAATCATATTATGCCAGATTTCCTTGTTCAAGGCTCACAAAATTACGGAACTGGAGAGATATGAATGACAATAAAATATCTGGAACTTACAGTTTCAACATCAATGGGATCCATCCTCCTTAGTTTCTGCAAGTGATCTGTTCCATCTGGGTCAAAGACACTGCCTAAGAATTTATACACCACAGCAAAATCCGGCAGAACTGCACACAAGCAAGTTAAGAGGTAAACTATTAGCAACCGTTATTTAAAACAAAGGACTGAACAATGTACTTTAGAGAGCAAGCAACAGTGACACATCGGTTTAATCAGAAAAGATTCCAACATTAAAACTTTAAGAGGCAAAACAACTAGGGAATTGATAATCGCTGTAGTGGTAAAATGCTAGTTGAATTACATAGAGAGGTACTGGGTTCAATTCCTGCTTGAGGTAATTGGGGGATCCATTTGGATTATTCACCAATCAAAAAATAAAAAATAGAAAGAGGCCAAACGACTCTTTGCATTACTAAAAACTTAATGGCTGCTTGATTTTATCATTATTTAATCTCGCTGACACAAAAGTAGATGATGCAAAAACAAGCACCAACATGGAGTGATTAATACATTAAGTAAACATTTACCCATGATAAACCAAAAATGTCGTAAAAATACTATAAAAGATTATAAGCTGATAACTTGCATTTACCTCTGTGAGGTCCCTGATTTCCTTGATGGGACATTTCACCTACTGGTTGTGCTTTGGAGATTGGAGTTCCCTCGTCACTGTTAAAGCAGTAGTTACTCGTCATGGGCTGCCTTTCAGATTTCAGAACACCTAAAACAGAAACAAGATTACATCATTCCCACAGCCACACTTCATGATGATGGTGGAAATAGCCTAACTAACATTTCTCATCAGTAGAAAAGTTGGTTCCTCCAACAGAATTTTCATTCCTGCAGGGTGCAGCTGCTCTAGAAACAGGTGTTTTCAGCACTGAAGGACTGGTTCTTTGCGGAAATCCATGTTCTGGTAATAGTTGGGAATCTTGAAAAGAAGCAGCGACCGGAGGAAGTGCAGAAGCTGCAACATCCATGAGTGAGGAATGAGGATCACATCATATTAGAGTTGGTGAATATTCTACACTTAACTAATGAGTAAATAACTAATGGAAGAACTACCACTTTTTGAGGCCTTTTGAGGATATGGATGAGCAGCTTTCCTTTTCGGACGAGGTGGAGGTAGATGCTCGTTGGTTCCACTTTTTTGAACTTTTAGAAAATACTTTTGAGCATGACTTCGTATCTGTAAAAGGAACACTCCACCAAAACAAGCTCATGGTTAGAAAATAACACAGCTTATAGTGTCAGTAACAACTTGGCCAAGAAAGAGACTGCATTCAATCCTAGGATGAAGCATGTTGATAACTAGAGGCTCTACAGTTGAAAACCAGATACTAGCAATACATATAAGAGATATAGGAGACATTTTCAAATCTGAATGCCAATGAAATTTGACTAAATGAATTCAAATTTTGGAAATGCCAAGTATATTTTTAAATAAGACTAATCCAATTTTAGATCCCCATAAAATTGGCTGCCTTTTAATCTAAAACTTGCTTTGTAGTCACTAACTTTCACTTGGCAAGTTGTTTAAACCACGAAGCAATGTCCATCAGCTTTTCCATTAAAACTATACATGGCTAACAGCCTACCACTTTTCTATCCTCAATCCACACCCTTACCCTCCTAGTCCACAATCTGTTACTTCGATCCCCACATCTTAACACAGTCTATCTTTTTCCCATTTTCAGCCATGGTTCAATTTGGATGCTTTCTTAAAAGCTGCCTTATACTTAGATTGCAATTCCCAGCATCTTTCATCAGAACTATTCTATTTTCCCTATACAAAGTAAATAAAACAGATAGAAAAGGTCAAAGAAAAGCAAAAACCACAATATCAGAACACTGCAGTCCTTGTAATAAAGGGCATCCCAACTAGCTAATGCTGGGAAATAACAGCAATCAGTTGTCAGCTTACCTCTGAATCCATTCCTCCAATTCTACCTTTGGGGAGAGTACGGTAGAGAAGTGAGATTAGGGAGGAGCGCTGGGGCTAGAGTATGTAGGGTAGAATATTAGGCGCTAACGGATGCTAATTCAAGATTTAGGGTTTAGTGAACCGATTTATAGTGGATACATTTTTGCTCTCACCTTTTATGAATATGTGTTGGTCACGTGACAAATTTAATATGAAACCGCGGAATGGATTATAAGGCTTAAGATATGGAAATCATGGAATAAATTGTACGCTTCTATATACAGTTAAGCTCGGTCAATTTGTAGTCTAAATGAATGAGAAGCAATTCCCACAACAAATCCTTTGAACAGATAATAAATAGAAATATCTCAACTATTATTCCGGATGAGACAATCAATGTTCAATGGTATGAGTGTAAGATCACCAATTAGCAATATAAGTATTCTCTTCAGTTCTACGTGGAACAATATATGCAGATAAATTGATGGTTTAGCTTCATGAAAGGCACAGAAATCATTTTCACACAATGGCTTGGAAGTAGTGAATAATACCTGAATGACTGTTTTTGATCCAATAAATGCTTCAATCTTCTTCCAATCGCGGTCAAACCTACATAACAGGCAAACAGAAAAAGAAAGAAATAGTCAGAAATTAGAGACAATAAACTACATAACAAACAAGTAGCAAGACCCCCAATAATTTTGGTATCAACATAAGAATGAGGGGCACACAATTAACTAGAATGACACAACCAAGCAAACATTTCACAAGCCAAAAATAGTCAAGATCAAATATATGAACTGGTGATCGGCCACAACATTTAAGGTATTGACAGTAGGTAGATATCTCAATAATAACAGCATGGTGGTCCATCCCTAATCAATTGAAACCTTATAATATAGTATAGCCCTAAATACCAAAACAGCAAACGAGCTTAAAAACAACTGCTGAACAATCTTAGTGATGCATGAAGGGGGTGTTACCTTTCTACTAATTTTACATAAACTAAAGTTCCACAAAAGCATATACAACAAAATCCTGCTTGACAGTAAACAATTACGATGATTGAAACCTAAACTCAACGTATCAACATGATAATCGACAACCCTAGCACAACTAACCATTCAATAACCGCCTCAGCGAACCCTAAAAAAGGAAATGAAAGGTGGTACAACAAAATTGGAAGGCGAATTGGGACTACTTACAGGTGGAGCGCTTCCAGAAACTTGTCATGCTCGGGGTCGGTCCAGCTCTCGCGCGACTTGGTGATGGTGTAGGGCTTTCGGACCTTCTTAGACTGGTCCTCGGAAGAAAACGACGCCGTGTTGGCCGTCGAAGCGGCGGGGACGGCGACGGCAGTAGGCGGAGTGGAGAATGAGCCGAGGTTCGGTAGAGCCATGCCCATCCGGATCCAGATACAGTCCTATGTGCGGGTCGGGTTCAATGGCACCATGCAATTGTGGCAATCACTTGCAGTGCTTTCCATTCGTCTGTATCGTGGTTAGGCGTTTCTGCTATTCTGAGGTCGGTCACAAATTTGCGAAATGATCCTTCTTTCTCCCTTTTCTTCAAATTTACACCTTTCGTTTTTAGTGCCAGGATACCGACGTAACCGACCCCGTGGTCCCCACCCCCACTTACTGTTCTAAAATGTGTTTTAACATTTTAACATTAACATTTATTTTGGCGGTAAAATATATGAGTATTAACTCAATGATTTTTTTCAAAAAAAATTAAAAGTAATGTATATGAATGAAGTGGTTTCATTCTTATATAATTATAACACTTTTAATTTTAAAAAACAAAGAAATTATGTAACTTACAATGTTAGTGATAAACAAGTAATTTTGTGTACTGGTCAAATTGAAAGTATTTTTCTAAAATGAGTCAAGAATATATCTCGGTTGACAATTGGAAATATCACTGTTTAAATTTGGTCGAATGTTTACGCAGAAAATCTCAAATAAAGGCATTTTACGGTAATGGAAGATAAAATTTTTTAATTTTTACGAGATTGGATGTTATTATACAATTATTTTAATTATTTGAGTTACTTTTGTTTGGACTTGATGTTTTTAAACTTAAGTTTAATCTTTTTTGGTTTGATCATTTATATGATTTGATGTTTTAGGTTTTAGGGTTGATGTTTTATTTTGTTTGATCATTTAGATTTTGGGCAATATTTTTTCACTTTATTTCACAAGTGGACAATATCTTTTATGACCTAAATAATTAAAATAATTGTATAGTCACCTCAAATTTTGTTGAACGTAATTTCCTTTTAACATGCCTTACCGTGACACATTCTCATCGGTGAAATTAATGTTGATAAAAATAATAAGAAAAGTCTTGTAAGTTAAAGAAAACCAAAGCTTAGTCCACAAAGTATTCCTTAATTGTAAATTTTACCACAGTAATCAATATGAACTTTTATTGGTTTATTTCAACAAAAATATTAGGTTTTTCCCTTATTCTAGTACTACTTATAATTTTATAATTTTGAATAACCTTTCTCGCCTCATTTCTCTGTTGATGATCAATTACCGTCTCGTCACTAAAGGTACAGTCAAATCATTAACAATTGTTAAATATGATTGATATATGATGGTATATCCATAATTTATTCCCTCTTGGTTAAAAGATATGATTGAATTGTAGAGTTTTTCCTCATTTGGTGGTAAAAGTGTCTACTACCCTCTTGTTTTTGTTTATACTTGGGTGATACAGTCCTACCATACGAATGATTATTCATGTGTTTATGAAGTTTGTTTGTGTGTTTGTAAGATTTGTTTGTATTTCTTACTTTATTAATTCCTTTATAATATTTAAATAAATAAAATAAGTTAGTAAATGAAGGAAACCACAATGAAGTGGAACTAATGACACCAACACTTGAACTAACTATATATACGACATTAAAATAATTTTTTATTAAAATAATAATTGAAATAATAATTAATAAACAAATATGTGAAGTAAAGACTGTAAAGTGCAGTCTTACCATAATTGCATAATCTCATGCTCTCACCCAATACCTTCTTTTTTGTTTAATTGAAAGATTTATCATTTAGAAATTGTTGTTTAGCTACCACTGTAATATTTTATTAAAGTTTAGATCACTTCATTCATATGATTCACATTTTCATCTTCTTCCAATGTATCTCCACCACTATGGCCCTGTTTACCAGAGCTTATCTGTAGATCAGTTCAGTTCAGTTCAGTTCAATTCAGTTCAGTTCAATTCAGTTCAGTTCAGTTCAGTTCAGTTCAGTTCAGTGAAAATGTAATTGATGAAATTCAGGTTAATTCAGTTATGCTGATTCCATTTTTCAATATATCATTTTTACTTCAGTTCAGTTCAGTTCAATTCAGTTCAGTTCAGTTCAGTTCAATTCAGTTCAGTTCAGTACATGGTGGAAATAAGCTCTAGCAAACAGGGCCTATCTATTCCGTAGAAAAATAACTATCTAAAAATTAACGTGCCAATTAATAAAACAAAATGAGAGGGAATATTCGTTAATTTATATCTAGACTAAACCCTGTTTGCTAGGGCTTATTTCTTGTTGTACTGAACTAAACTGAACTGAATTGAACTGAACTGAAGTGAAGTGAAAATTGATGTATTGAAAAATGGAATCAGTATGACTGAATTAACCTGAATTTCATCAAATTGCATTTTCACTGAACTGAATTGAACTGAACTACAGATAAAGATCATTTTCAAAATCCTCTTGAGTGATACTACTAGGGGTGTAAATGAACTAAACCATTCGTGAACAACTCGACAACTCGGTCAAAGTTCGTTTTCGAACTCGGTTTGACCAGTTCGTTTTCGAACTCGAGCTCGTTCGTTTATATACGAACTCGAACTCGAGCCCATAAGAGCCAGTTCGATGGGCTCGTCGAGCAGTCGAATATAATTTTTATATAGAATTTTTATATAAAATTAAATTTTATTCATTAATACTTTAACAAGGTCGAACTAGCTCGAGTTCGAGTTCGAATTCGATTTTTTATCGAGTTCACGAGTCGAGTTCGAACTTTCTAAAAATCAGACGAATCGAGCTCGAGCTAAAATATTTCAACTCGTACGAGCTCGAACTCAATCACGAACATGCAATACGAACTCGAACTTGAACTCGAACACGGGTCTGTTCGAGCTCGGCTCGACTCGTTTACAGACCTAGATACTACATTTGCAAATCCAGCAAATTATTCATTTTGAAAGTTAGGGAAAGTTGCATGTTTTAAAATCAAATTTAAATCAAGTTGTCCGTGTTCTGTAGTGTATTTCATATAGCTGAATTTTTTTATTGTTTTTAAGTTAATGATTCTAGATGTAATGTATTTTTTGGTTGCAACAAGGATTTCTACCCTCAAATAAGTCTAATTTTCCTTGACTTTATACTTTAGAGAGCCTCATTTAATTTTTTGATCAAGAGAGCGTATGTTGCTCCTTAAAATCACTATTGTGGAGTTTTAAGAACCACTCTTTAATAAGGACTTGCTCCTTATTTAGGAAGCGGTTGACTCTTTTTGTGTGTCTAGCCAACCAATGAGTCTTACTAATTTGAAATAAAAAAATTAAAATGATGAAAAAGCAAGTAAGAAGTGGTTCTTATTTTTCAGATGAATGATTTTACTTAGTTTAATTTAGAACTCCCAATGATGCACGTGGCAATCATAGAAGCGTCAACGTAAACGACCACATGCAGTCATTTGCAACCAGCAAAGCCACCTTTGGTTTATGTTGACCGTCCATCACTCGAAAGACCAGGTCATATATTACTATTACATTACGGAAATATAAATCTCTACATAAAAACTTAACAGATTCATTATTATTTAAGTGATACAGTGTGCAACACCTTCTTCCAACTATATAATTATCAAAATAGGCTGCGAAAGTGATTTCCAACATTAATTAAACCTACCTCCCCACTAGCTACAAGCTAGATTATTATAAACATTGTCATGTGTAAATTTGTTATTTTCAATTTATTTGATTTATCAAAATACACTGATATTTAATTTAAATTGAAATAAAACTTAATTTACATTAAAAATATCAAAATGACTAAATAAGGTTAATTTTTATCGTATCCTATTTTATAATAAATAATGGTATTAAACTGATTTTTTTTTTTTATAAACTGGAAAGAAAGGAACCCAATTATACATGTACAGTATATATATATATATATATATATATATATATATATATATATATGTATATATATATGTACGTATCGTAGTTCAAACGACCGGCCTATATATTGCCTACAAAATCTTGACGGCAGAATTCCTCTGAACACGGAATAAGCTTCATATCCTCTCAAGCACCCTTTCTCCAAGCTCCGACCGATATATTCCCATGTCTAAGGTAGGATTTATTAATTATATATTTTCCCCATTTCCTAATTACCGCCATTATCAAACGTGTTTTAATGACTTTCTTTTGCTTTTGCCTTTGAAATATGCAGAAACTGATATTACAGTTAGATTTCTATGATGAAAAAATCAAGCAGAAATGCATGCAGAAGGTTTGCGGTCTCCCAGGTAAATAGTTTTATACTTTGGAACACTATAATGAGGTCTCTCTTCATCAATCATCATCGATCCTTCAATTAATTTGTTGAAAATTTGCAGGGATCGAATCGGTGGCCGTAAACTCGAAAGAAAAGAAACTGACGGTGATCGGCGAGGTAGATCCGGTGAGGTTGGTTCACAAACTACGGAAACTGTGCCGGACGGACATAGTCTCCATTGGGCCGGCGAAAGAGCCGGAAAAGAAAAAGGACGACGGCAAGAAGGACGAAGGAAAGAAAGACGATGGAAAGAAGGGCGGCGATGATAAAAAGGCCGGCAGCGGAGACGAAAAGAAGCCGGGAAACGGCGGTGGCGGCGGAGGAGGAGGAGATGGAAAGAAAGGGGGCGGCGACGGCGTGAAAGTGTTCCCGGCCCTACATCCGCCGCCGGGATATCCTCAAGTGCAGTATCACCACCCGCAGTATCCACCGCATTACCCGCCGATGTACCAGCAGTTTCCGTCCCAACGGTACCCGGCGCCGGCGCCGGCGTACTTCCACAGAGGAGCTGAGGAAGATCCAAATTCCTGCGTGATATGCTAGGTGGAAAACACAAGGCGTTCTCTTGTCGTTAGCTCGAAAGGATGGTTGTCTTGTATAGGAGGTGATACTAGCTACTACCTATGATTATTTTGATGGCTTGGAGTTAGTTAATTATTAGGCTATGATTTTGTTGATCATCCAATGCTTGATTAGTATAATGTTTTTATTTATTGTGTCGTTATTACACAAAAACTCAATCATATGTTCGCTTTCAAGAATAAGGTCATAAATTATTTACATGTAGTAATCGTACATTCTAAATACTCTGCAGGTCATGTTTGACAAAAAAAAATTATAAATTAGCTTAGTTCAATTCTGTGAAAATGTAAATTGATCAAATTCATGCTAATTTAGTCATGTTGATTTTTTTTTAATACATTAATTTTCATTTCAATTTATAGTTTTTCAGTTCAGTAAGAAATCAACTCTACAAAATGAGGCCTAATTTATTAAAAGTATAAAACAATAATTTGATTAACTATTAAGGTAAAAATACTGTTAATTGAACCATTGATTATTTGGTTCTCGAAACAAATAGCAAAAATACAAAACATGTAAAGTAGTAAAACTAATAAAATGAAGAAAATTTATGAAAACCGTCTGTGTTGTGATCGACCGGCCAGTTTCAGCACTGAGGAACAACGAGGTAGTTATCGTTTCTGTCCCATTAGAGTTTAAGAAATCCATGTTGATTTTGAAATGTTGGAACGACACCCACCTTTCACTACAAGAATGGCCTGCTTTTTTTATGCCTAACCGTACGAACAAATATTGTCACGGCTTTACTTTTCTTCCCCGTCGGCGTCGGCGTCGGCTATCTCTGTATTGACTTTGGTCAAACTATGAATTAGCATCCAGGTCTCCATTTGTTCCACCAGAGACCAGACATTTTATCTTGCCTACTTTGTTTTCGCAATTGTTTAATACTTTAATAAGGATTTCTGAAAGAAAATGAGCTTGACATATAAAAAAGATTAAGAAAGCATTTCACAAATATTATTTGATTCTTAATATTCATAAGAACTAATAAATAATAGCTCGACGTTGAATGTTAATGTATAAAAAAATTGAATACTATTGTTTGTAATAATGTTAGTGAACAAAGTCTTGTATACAAATCTAGGCAAAAAATAATAAGTTAAATTGCGTTTCTTAGGAACAATTAAATGAAAATTGCAAATACTTCATAAAAAATACCGTGAATTAACTTAAAACGGTTAATATGAAATTAGGTAGTTACAGATTTACTTATTAACAAAATTTTATAAATTTAAATATTATATTATATAATATTTAGTTTTTTTTAGTATACAGAAATTCATCGTAACAAATAATACTTATATCAAATTTATAACATATAATTAAAAAATATTAATTACGTCAAATTTAAGTGTTAGGTAGAGTGGAAAAAAATATTCCGTGCAAGAGCGAAGTTTTGTTTTAAAAATTTGATAATGAAATGATACCAATTTTTTAAAAAAACTAAACCTTCATTAAAATTTAAAACCGGACAAATTACCACTAAAAATGGTCAACCCTAACCATTTGAAATTCTGCGTAGAAAAAGTTTAAGCAAAGTTCAATCGGACCAGTCAACAGGTGATCATAGTCAGCTGCTCCATCCTAACCGGAGAAACCAGAGTCTGCTAAAACGAAAACATTCACACATGGATGAATAATCTCTTACATTAATAGCCATAATTCAATCACGTATCAAGAAAAATTCATCCATCGTCTTCTTCTTCCTCTTCCCGCCAAATGTCGACCCAGTTCTTCTGAGCTTCTTCAAACCCCAGAAAAGAGCCCTCCCTGTCGGCATCCCAGCTGGTGGATATGGCGCCGTACGCCACCCCAAGCGTCGACGCCCCGAAAGTGATGAAAGTCGTCAGAATCGGCAGCCAGTAGGGCACGTCCCACACCCCCCGCTGCTTCGCCGCCCCGAACACCTTCAGCAGAACAAGTCCGGTCACCAGTGGGACCCCGACGTACGTCAGAATTCTCGATATGATCCTCCCCTGCACCACATCCGGTATCTCCTCATCGCCACCGCCGCCGCCTCCGCCGCTCCGTTTGGTGGCGATGCTTTCTCTTGCGGCATTTTCGCCGCTGCCTTTTCTCCGGAGGGGCTTGTCCGGCGTGGTGTTGAAGCCCTTCGCCTCCGCGCGCAGCCTGATCAGGTGAGGCCTGTTTGGGTGGTTGATTAAGGTTCGGTGGGAAATTGGGTGTGCGTGATTCCGTGAAATGCGAGTGATGCTTGGCTCTATACTATGGAGAATTTTCATGGCTTGCGATGTCATTTTGGGATTTGTATACTGTACTGGAGAAATTAAGATTTTATCTCCTGCTCTTTTTGGTAGACTTATCCAGACAGATGAATGGTAGAGCTTTGTTCTACTGGATTTGTGAAGATATTTTGTGGTGATTTTTAGCAAATTGGAGGAAGAAATGAGGAAGAATTAAAGTCAGTATAGTGTCCATCAATAGAAAGCAGGTAGTTTTAGTTTTTTTAATCAAATTAATATTTGTACGGTCTATCTGATTTCTGAAATATACGGATAACCACTTATTAGATTGCACCTATGATTATCATGGTAATTAACTTTCCTTTTAATATTATTTATCTTTTCTTTCCTTAAACGCCGAATATACTGAATCACTGGCCGCAATCTGTCAATCTTAAAGATTAGCAAAGGATTATTTTTACGCGACATGAAATTGCAATAACCCTTTATGTAGTATACTGAATCATATTGTTTTCGTTGAATTATTTGCAGCTCTTTATTAATCAATGAATTAGTGCAAGAATTTGAATACACTGCAGAAATTGTATTCGCCGTGATGAGGGTGGGTGATCGACTGATCGTGTGAGGAAGTGATTAATTGGGGTTTAAAGAAAAGGTAAGGAATGAAAAAAATAAATAATAATAAAAGGAAAATTAATTAGTTAATTACTATGGTAATTTTAGGTGTCAACTAATCAGAATACACCGTACAAATATTAATATGTTTAATAATATTTGTTTGCAATTTTCATTTTTTAAAAATTACAAAATGCAAATTAGTTGTACTAAAAATTACTCGTATGATCTAACTTCAAATTGTGTCAATAAACAGATAACACTACTTTATAATAACATTTTGATAAATTAGACCTTGTTTGCTAGAGATTATTTATTGATGTACTGAACTGAACTGAAGTAAAAATTGATGTATTGATAAATGAAATCAGCATGACTGAATTAACCTAAATTTCATCAAATTACATTTTCAATTAACTGAACTGAACTGAAGAAAACTTCTAGTAAACAGGGATTTAGTTGGTCAATATACAACCGTTCACGGATTTAAATCAGCAGATGTTAGTCGATTCACCAAAAAAGTAACAACATTATTCTATTAGGTGTCCTTTCTTATCTAATAGATTTATGGGTACTATATCAATCTAACAAAATTCATCATGACTGAAATTCCCATCTAGATATTTAAGTTTAAAACCAATTGTCTACTTAAATCATTTTACTACTGCATGCATCGATGTTAATTAAAACATGAACTATAAATGAAAAAAAAAAAAAAAAACCACAATTGGTTACACTGTTCGATGCGGGAAAATACCTACGTCTGCAGGGCCACATAATCATCCATGAAGTAAAACAAGATCAAGTACATTTTACAAACTCGTCAACTTATCTTTTCCACTTCTAATGTGGATTTGTGAGCACCTCGTTGCCAATCTATCTGACAAGTTAGGAACCCTCCTATCAACTACGTATAGATCACCACCTCCTGAGATTTTATGGCTTTGATTCAAGTCTGACTTCTAGGCAAAAGTATAAGAATGCTTGACTGCATGCTGCTTATGATATCGTAAGCATGGTTGCAGGATTAACTCATGTTTCGTCAATCTTCAACTCTAATTATGCATCTGACCAAATTAAAATGCATAGAAATTAAAGAATAACAAACACACAGTCAAATTTATAAAACCGTGCAAAGAATATTATTCAAATCAAATAAAATTTTCTGCAATGTACCTTCAAACAAATCCTTGTTGGACGTGAACACCGACTGCATATTAGCGGCCAAATATATTGCCTTTGGTCGAAATATTCATTCTCCAAAAGTAAGCAAAGTCAACATTTCATGAAAATCACAGTTTTAACTTTCTTTAAATGATATGATGTTAACCTGACATTTCAGTCAAACTGTCAAGTCAAATACTTCGAGGTTAACATCAGTATATGACCTCCACAAAACTGCTAATAAAACCTTGGTTCTTACAATGACCCATGTTAAGACAAATGATAAGGCTCTTGAATTGATATTTAATTGAACTCATTTAAAAATTCTAATGAATTTTATGAAACTGAACTAAATTGGATATTTTGAAAGTAAACTTAGTTGAATTAGATTGAAGTTGAGTTGATCTTTAACCGAATTAGGGGTCATTTGGTACACGTAAATTATGTGGGAATAAGAAAATGCTAGGATTTTGAATAACTTGTGATTGTTTGATTGACGGAGAATACATAAAATGCATGAATTTACAATTACGCGTAATTTAAATTTCCCACGAAACGTAGGAAATATCTTACCTAGGTTTCCCTAGGTAATTTACAAATCCGCGTAATTTTACTATTTATTACACTTTTTACGTTTCACCAATACTCCGTTGAAAGAATTACAAAATCCGTACGTATGCAACCAAACAATTTTATCAGATTCTGAGCATTTTAGCAAGGAATAAAAATCCGAGTAATTACAAATTCTGTGGTAATTTAAATACTACGTGAACCAAACGACTCCTTAGAATGAACTTAGTGAAGTCAAACTAGAAATAACACTCCCTTTTTAATTTTGAAAACCACTAAACCGGTAAATTTAACATTTCGGGGTAAATAAATACTCCCACCGGCCACCACACATTGCCGCCGAAAAATGTCCTCGTCGAGGTCTTAACCCGGACCACGACCACCCTCATCCAGGGTTTCCCTCGTAGAATTTCTGCGAAAACCTCCACCGCCATAACCGAGTTCTCAACTCCACATCGATCAATTGCTGCGATCATCACACGTTTCCGATAACCACGCGTCGCCGCTGGATACTAGATTTCCCGTCTCCGAGAGGCCGCAGACGGAAGAAGTGCCGGTGCTTCATAGCTCCTAATTCAGAGCGATGGAACGTAAGAAAGACCATTCATCTTGTTGCCCTACTATCCCTTTCATTTGATTGTTCTGAATGCGAATTGAAATTGTTTGGATTCCTAGTTAATAAGTTGAATTCCTTCATTCTAAACTTGCTTGTATTTGGTGGTTTCGTGAAATCAGGCCGTAGAGAGGTTACTGGTGGAGTTGATCTCATAAATCATCACAAACTTAAGCCACAGTATGACTATTTCTGTAAGAAGTCACCCCCATTGTCGATTTTGGAGTCGCACTATCTCCACAATGTGGTGGGAGACACAGAAATCAAGACAGGTGATGGAATGAAGTTGGATCAGATCATCAAGGATGGATCAATTGAGAGAGAGACAAATGTGCGGATACGCCCTTTTGACATAGGTGTTCTTGGGGAAGCTTTCCAGCTTAGGGAAACTGGTCCTATTGATCTGCCTCATGTAGGTTTTGTGTTTCTTGATTATATCCGTTGTTTATTTGATATTTGTCAATATGTTGATCTGTTTTCCGGTGGTATGAAGTCCGAGAAAGGCATTCCGACCATACAAGGAAAACCGAAGGACAAGGATAAGAAGCATAAGAAACATAGAGACAAAGGCAAGGATAAGGAGCTGGATAAAGAGCACAAAAAGCACAAGCATCGGCATAAAGATCGAAGTAAAGATAAAGACAAGGAAAAGGAAAAGAAGAATGATAAAAGTGGTCATCACGAGAAGGTAGGGATTTTGTGCACATGAGCTTTTTTATATTGTTAAACTGTTTAAATTCAATTTTACTTGTTCATGTTAAAGAAGAACAAATTCAGTTATTTTGTCTAAAGACTTCTGTGTTGGTGCATTTTTTTAAATTGTTTTGATAGTTTTGGCAACCATTTGTTGCAGTTGTTCAACATTGCACTTGATACAGATATCATGTTTATCTTCTTTCATCTATCAACTTGCAACTGAATTACTGCCTAATTCAAGTTTTTGTGTGTTTGATGAATTCAGAAAAGAAAGCATGATGGAATCGAAGGTGCGAATGACATTCACAAGCACAAAAGCAGCAAGGTACATGAGTGACTGACTATCCATTTTCTTTGTTTCATAATTTCAATAAATTTTTCTTTCACCTTTTGACAATTTTGAAAACTTTAATAATCCTTTGCTACATAGTTTGTGCACTCATGCTATTTTCTTGTAAATATATAATTGCAGCATTAGAGCTCAAGAATGATGAGATGGGTGCAATAAAGGTAGCAGGCTAATTAGCTGGCAGGTGTTCCTTGTAATTTTTTTAAGTCATCATATGTTAAAACTCCAATTATCTGGGGTAGATAGAGTAAGTTCTGAGTTGTCATCTTTGGAATTTCTTAGCCATGATAAATTTAAGCTTCCAGGGCGTGTTAACATTGTGTTTGTTGATTTATGGTTTCAGTTTATATTTAATCAATACAGTAGGGTTACAGAATAAAAATAAAAAATCAATACATTAGTATATAATTTGATTTCTTTCCCTGCTTTAGTTGGTGATACAAACCAACAGTTACATTTACTTGTGATTCTGCTTGACCCAATTTTGAGTTGACCTGATTTAAGCAAAAGAATCCATTGTCAATTGTGATACAGTTACTTGTGATTCTGCTTGACCCAATTTTGAGTTGACCTGATTTAAGCAAAAGAATCCATTGTCAATTGTGATACAGTTACTTGTGATTCTGCTTGACCCAATTTTGAGTTGACCTGATTTAAGCAAAAGAATTCATTGTCAATTGTGATACAGTTACTTGTGACTGAACCCCATAAGCCAAAATGTTCAATTAAATCATTTGATGATCTGCAAAATAAAAAAGGATTTTATTGCTTAGATAGACAATATTCACATCGCCTAAGGAAAAGCGTTCATTATTAATACCACTGAATACATTTTCCACATATACTTGAAATATTCAGTAAGTTATGATCTTGTGCGGTGAAGAATTTCCTGCATGGATTCGGAATCTTGGAGCCCAAAGACACTGCCTTTATCTGCTTTAGGTCTGAAATTCTTGTGCATTCTTGTACGGTGAAGAATTTGTGGTGTAGTTTCTGGGTGAAGCATTTAGTGCTGGCCTTTCAATTGGTGACAGAAGGTATGGAGATACAGGTGAACGGAACAGAGGAGTATGACTGCAGTAGGATATAGACGTCCGATCATGATCTGAAGAATATGGAGATGCCATAGGACTTATTCTGCTTGGGTTGAATGCTGAGGCTGCTCCAGCTCCAGGGGATCTTGAAAAGTATTTCTTGGCTGGAATGTTGATCTTGACTCTGTGTAAAGGTAGGCAGTGTCATGAATTTATGATTGCAAGCAGTGACTTCAGACAGCTTTATGATGAGAGACGTGGTTTTACGAATAACTTACTTGTTGTAAATATCGATATACTCATCAGTTTCATCAAAAATTGGTTCCTGCAACAATTGCTCAAGAACATCTTCCATGGTGATTATACCTGTTACTTCATCATCTGCACTTGAAGCAGCTCCCAGATTATCATCTGTGATCTTCTCACTAGGTACTGGACTCGATACTTTGATTCGACAACAAGGTACAGATACATACTGGCAATCATTTCCTGCAGTTGTTGAACAATGTTAGAACCTGAACCTTATTGATATAAAAGTACTAGTACTGTTTTGCTGATTTATATTACCTTTCTGAACTGATTGAATTTGTGTACTCAGAATGAGTCTGGATGGAATGCTTTCCACAGGATCACTTCTATGCTCTTTACTCTTTACCACGACAGCCATATGGCTGTGCCCTCTCTGGAATTGATTCAGCATATCATACATTGGTATAGAATCCTGAACCCTGTGCCAACCAGTTTATACTTGAGTTTATGCTTGTAGGACTGAAGAATGAAGTTCAAGAACACGCTGAATGCTTTACTTTATCAGCTAAATCTAACCTGGGTATCATCCTGATTGTCAGATTCCTGATTGGCGTGTCATCTTCTGGACGGCATTTCAAGAGGTTCTTGACCTGAATTTGAGTTTGAGGGTACATCTTGAATTCTTAATAGAAGATTACATATATGGTTCTACAGTATTACTGCAAAAGTATGCTTACCAGAATGATGCCAACAATGTTATCTGGAGTTCCTGAGTATACAGGTATGCGGCTGTGTCCTTTGCTTATTATCAAGTTCATCAGATCACTAAAATCATAAACCGGAAGATGAAATTAAATGCAGAACATTAGCAAATGACTCAGTTATATATATATATATATATATATATATATATATATATATATATATATATGTATACAAAAGAAAGGAAAAGATGGTGTACTCGTTGAGCTTGGAATTGAGATCAAGAGAAAATATTCTGGACAAAGGAGTCATAACATCTTTAGCTGTCTTTCCTGTCATGTCTAGAGCCCCGGAAATGATTGTAGTTTCATGATGAGTCAACTCTCCCCCTTTCCCTGCCTGATAATAAGAAGTAAATTATATGGTATAAGTGTTATTAGGTTCTGAACAATCTTCTAAATGTGTGATTTTAGGTACAGATTACAACCTCATTTCCGTGCAAATTCACCAGCGTCTTGAGCTCAGCACGACGCAAAAGAGCAGAATGGTTCTTTCCAAGGAGCAAATCCAAGAGCTGATATTACCAGGCCATTTGTGAAGATTATAGGGAGAGGCAGTAATCAAGCAAAATTTGCAAGAATATAGTCATATATACCTTACTGATTGGATATGACAGTGGAAAAACGATTATGATAAGCAGGCGAACCAAGGGAGAGAGTTTTGCACCGATTTTGAGTCCATATTGCCGAAAAATTGCTTGAGGAATTATCTGCATTTTGGACAGAAATTACATCAAATCGATTTCCCAGGTGAGAATTCATGTATCAAAAGTCGAAAAACTGTACTTAAACATACCTCTCCAAAGGCAAGAACAAGGGTAACTGATACTAATATCGCTACCCACGCAGGAAGAAGAGCATCAAGAAAGATGGGTAATGCCTCCATTGTCAAGGAATTCCATATGAGCAGAGTACATAAGAGTAAGTGCTGTTTTTTCACAATAGGCAATATCTTGGCTGCAAAATCGGTCAATTTATTATGAGCACTGATATATGTATCATGAGCACGGATAATGAGAAGCAAACTAACCTGCATTTATCCGGTCTTCAGGTTGGCCGGCCTTTATGAGGACCTCCAGATCAACTAGGCTGAGAGACATGAGGCCTAGGGTCAGCCCTGACATGAGTCCTGCGAAGGCCACGAGTCCCACACATATGACCAGGTATACCCAGAACATGGTTTCACAACAAGGCACATCATTTGCAGCCATTCTTGATTAACAGATGCTTTCGATTTTCGATTAGCTATTGTGTGTGAAGAGAAGAACTGGTGATGAGTGATGAGGGAATGAGCATATATAGTTAGATAAATTAGGTATTATTACTGTGTTAGTGAGATCTATGAGGTGAAAATCTAGCATTAGTTAGTTGAGTTGTTGAGTAAGTACTGGTTGCATATAAATATGGGTAGCTCAGTGCTAATACACCTAAGCATGCATTTTTCATGCAATTAGTAAGCATAATTTAGCACCACGAAGAGCCAATTTTTTCCCCACTTAAAAAGTATCAATCTGAACGAGTAGTTGAGAATTGATTATCAGAACACGTCGTACATGAAATTTAATTTTTATGAGTATATATATGGATCATATTTTAGCACTATTCTCACGTGAATTTCCGCCAATCAACGGTCTCGAACATCATGCACTTTTCACGAGTTTTGGAAATTCTCTTCATGATTTGTGGAATTTTGGAAACGGGACGAGATGGTAGGTTGAAATTGGTGCATGTTTCGTCACTAAAGGTGTCCGGGGAGGTAGATAACTGGAAAAAAGTTGCATAGTTTGTGACCCTTAACCGATGCTTCAAACTCACAAATCACAAATGACAAACAACAAGCTTCTCCAACGTGACGTACTACTGGTGGCCCACGATATTCATGTCTTTTCTGCTGTACCGTTCGTACCATGAAATCATATGTAAAAGATTTGTCGAACGCATCATAATTCTTGTTTTTCTATGCAAAATCTCCGTGACAAACCTCACGCAACCTAACCCACTAAGTAACCGAATCTTGGATTCGGAAAGACTTTTTTGTTCTTTAGAATTCGAAATCTACGACCTGCATTTCACTAAAGCAAGCTACTTGTTTGTAAGTGTCCAACTGAGCTAGGCCAGTTGCACTAGAGTATAGAGATATGTTAGATAAACAAAATACAAGCTCCTGCACTAGAGTGGACTAGGCCAATCTGCTAAATGTAGTACATTATTTTACAAGTGCAGTTCAAAATACTGTATCAATGTACAAAAATGCCCCAAGTTATTTGAGTTTTGGAAAATTTTACCAACTTACAAGAGCAATAATATCGTTTCAATGGTATTTTGGATTACCATGAGTAATATATTGGGTTACATTTAGTCCTTCGGTAAATTTATGACCCAACAACCAAACAAGACCTAGTATTTTTTAAATTTATTTATAATATAAGTCCATAAAAATTATGTACTATGTAAAAAACAATGAATTTCACTACCTAATCTGATGGACACTTCTATGACATGATCAACTCATTCTTGAAACACAATGCACTTGTTTAATTAAATAATATTTTTAGTTGTGTATAATTAAAATTTTGTTCAAAACTAAAGTCTTGATTTTCTGGGTGAAACATAGAGCGCTGGAGTGCTATAGTATGAAACATGGACTTACTATAGGAGATGATGAGCCTGATCTCATCCATGGCAGATATAAACACACCTCAAATTATTAGCATTTATACATGCTTTTCGATTATTAGGTACAATACATGTCCATAAAAGTAATGAAATAAAGAAGCCACTCACTCAGATCATTTTCATCCAAGATTTCTTCCTGAAAATTTTCAAACAAAAGAGCTTAACAACAAAATATTTAGTAACTATTTTCATTTCATAATCACAGGTAACTGCACAGTTTTCACTGGTCACAACTCACAACTGAGAAGTGAATATATAGTTGAAAAGCGGGACTCGAAAGGGTAACCTGGAGAAGTTCCTCTATCACATCCTCCATGGTTATTATGCCTATTACATCCTCATCTGCAAATCTAGTTTTCAGGGATTCTAGTTCATCCACAGCTCCCTCTTCCCATTTATCAGGCGTCCTAACGACAGATATCCGTGCTTCAATATCATCACTATACTTCGAAGAATTGCTGAACATCTCCACTCGGCGAAGAGGAGAATTCACTATGTAGAAACAAAGAAGTTGCCATTATGTATCATTTCCTAGCTACAGCCTACATGTAATATACCTTTAAAATATGTTACTGGGAGTTCATAACTTGATTGAATCTTAACATCCAAGATGCATCTGAGTACAGCATTTTATATCAAGGGAAAATGCTTTAGATATGGGTGTTATGGCATCTTTAGCTGTCTTATCACTCATATTCAGAGCCCCGGTAATGATGGTAGTTTCTTCATCAGTCAGCTCCCCGCCTAAGATCACACGAGGCGTTCAATTATCAGAAACATACAGTTTTACTATTACACATGAAATCTTACACCTAGTAGAATGGAAAGATTCAGACAAAATCCCACCTTAATGGATAGCAAGTCCACCAAAAGGATCAACGATCGAAATTGCAGGCATTTTAAACGATGAAGACAAAAGGGATCTCTCACAGGACAAAAAAGATCGCACCTTTTTCTTGGCGGGATGGAAACAGATAAAATTGCCATCGATTCTACTGACATTTGACGAACAACGGACACAACCTCGTCGCCCAATTGAAGTAGAGTTTAGCAATATGTCATCTGCTCGAATTCAAGAGCTTCATACTAGGATTGAAACTGCTCCGACGGTACCGCCAAAAGGGCGGCATGTGTTCATTTTTAGAGCATTTTTCTTTTGTAAACGACGTGAATTCTCAACTTTTGAAAAATCTCCATTCGTCTTCTGTAAAGAAACAAAAGTTTAGATTACCCAAAGTGGAACAATCACAACCAATGTATACCCAACACATGTTATTTTTAAACAACAAGGCTTTGGGTTTAGTTTAAGTTTTGGTAAAACTTTTGGTTTTAAAATAGATTTTAAAAGAATCAAAACTATCATTTGAAAATATATATATATATATATATATAAATATAAAACTATCAAAACCTTTTGTTGTTTGGAAGTTTTGGGTTTTGGGATCTAAATCAATTAATATTTTATGTATTTTTAAATTATAGTTTTGAATTAAAATTTTGGCATATCATTTTATTGTACTTAGTCATTTATAATACTCCCTCTGACCAGATAGATCTGCACAGGAGACTTTTTTCAGTCAACTATGCTAAATTTTGACTGCATTTTTGAATGCATAAATAAATAAAAATATCATCGTATTTAATATTGTTAGAATCTTAATAACATGTAGTTTATTACTATCAAAATTTTATATCTTGATAATATACGTAATTAAATATATTAGCAGTCAAACACGTGTCTAGAAAACCGTGAAAAGTCTACTGTGCCATCTAGCTGGTAGTAAAACAGAGAACTTTCTCAAGATAGGATTGAAATGAAAGAGGTTTCAAATTTTAGGTTCAAAATTTGGATAATTCTAATTCTAGGTAGTTCGCATTTGGCAAATGCAAACTAGAGTTATGAATATTACTCATTCCACCTCAAAGTTTGTGATAATCATAAATTGACCCACAAACTTTGTAATGAATAATATTACCAACTCTAATTCAATTTATATAAAAGGAAAATTAAAATTTTCTGGATATAAACAAATTGAGTTACATTGCTATGTAGACACCGGTGCAAGCATGTGTGTTGCTAGCAAAAATGTAATACCCAAGGAACACTGGGTAAATGTAGAAAGACCAATAAGAGTAAAAATTGGAAATGGATCTCACATTATTCTCTCTAAGGTCTGTAAAAATCTTAACATAATGATAGCAGGTGAAATATTTCATATTCCAACTATATATCAACAAGAATCTGGAATAGATTTTATTATTGGAAATAATTTCTGTCTGTTGTATCATCCATTTGTCCAATACACAGATAGGATAATTTTCACTCTAAACAATAATCCTGTACATATAGGAAAAATAAGAAAATCTCTTAGAGTAGGAGTTCCAGGTTATTTAGAATACATGAAAAAGAAATCTAAATTACCAAAACCAGAGGCGCTAAATATTAGCCCTAATAAAATTGCTTCTCTTTTAAGGAGGGGGGTATATATACTAAAGAACAACAACTTTTTGTGCTTCAAAATACAAAACTTTGTAAAATAGAAACACTTTTAGACTCTGTGTGTTCAGAAAATCCAATAGACCCTAACAAGTCAAAATATTGGATGACAGCAACCATAAAATTAATCAACCCCAAGACAATTGTAAAGGTTAAACCAATGCAATATAGTCCTAAGGATAGAGAAGAATTTGGAAAACAAATTAAGGAATTGCTAGAATTAAAAGTAATTAAACCTAGCAAATCACCTCACATGTCTCCAGCTTTCTTGGTAGAAAATGAAGCTGAGAAACGTAGAGGAAAAAAGAGAATGGTAGTCAACTATAAGGCTATAAACACAGCTACAATAGGAGACAGTCATAACCTCCCTAATAAAGATGAGTTATTAACTCTAATAAGAGGGAAGAAAATATTTAGTAGTTTTGATTGTAAATCGGGATTCTGGCAAGTATTGCTAGATGAAGAATCACAATTATTAACTGCTTTCACATGTCCACAAGGTCATTACCAGTGGAATGTTGTACCCTTTGGGTTAAAACAGGCTCCAGCCATATTTCAAAGACATATGCAAAATGCATTTAGAACCTTTGAATATATTGATGACATTTTAGTCTTCAGCAATAATGAAACAGAACATCTATGGCAAGTAGCGGCAGTACTCAAAAAATGTGCTTCTCTGGGAATAATACTCTCAAAGAAGAAAACACAGCTTTTTAAAACTAAAATCAATTTTCTAGGATTAGAAATTGAAGAAGGGTCTCATCGACCTCAAGATCATATCTTAGAACATATTCAAAAGTTCCCAGATATCCTTGAAAACAAAAAATAGTTGCAGAGATTCTTAGGAATTCTCACTTATGCTTCTGATTATATTCCTAAGCTAGCTCAAGTCAGAGCACCATTACAAGCAAAGCTTAAAGAAGATGTTCCATGGGAATGGAAAGATACATATACCAACTATATGGTAAAAGTAAAGAAAAGTTTAAAAAACTTTCCTAAGCTTTATCACCCACAACCTGAGGATAAACTGATCATAGAGACTGATGCATCAGATTTATTCTGGGGAGGAATTCTTAAAGCAGAAAATAATGGTAAAGAATACATTTGCCGATACACTTCAGGAAGCTTTAAGGTTGCTGAAAAGAATTATCATAGTAACGAGAAAGAATACCTTTCTGTTATTAGAGTAATTAAAAAATTCTCTGTTTATCTAACTCCTTGTAGGTTTTTAGTAAGAACAGATAATAAGAATTTTACTTATTTTCTAAAAATAAATCTAAAAGGAGATAGAAAGCAAGGTCGTCTAGTTAGATGGCAAATGTGGTTATCTAGATATGATTTTGATGTTATTCATATTGCAGGTACCAAGAATTATTTTGCAGATTTTCTTACCAGAGAATTTCAGCAAGATTATAAAGAATAATACAAATGTTTCTAACGTTTGTTTCTTTGTGAAGCATCCAGCATGGATGAAATGGAGCAGCTAAAGCTGCAAGAAGGACTTTTAGTCCAAGAACTAAAGCTGGTTCGAGCCAAGCTCAAGTATCTCAACCTGATTAAAGTGGGTAAAGAAAAAGAACAAACTTCTGAAAATGAAATAAAAAAGGTTATCTTATCGCATTCTCCCTCAAAAGAGAAAGATAAGACTATTCCAACGCAAACGGCAGTTGGTAAAGAATCAACAAATCCGTTGAAGGCTGTGGATTTGCCAAAAATCCAGAAGGAAGTACAAACTTCCATCAAACTGGTTAGCCCAGTAGAATTTTGCTTAAGGCCAAATCAGGGAATTCCAATCCCACAGTCTAAAGTTACGCCTTTAGCATCGGAGAAATCCGAAGAGGGAATTCAAATCCCAAAAAGATCTAAAACATATTATGTTGTTTATAATGGTCCCAATGCTGGAATCTATGAAGATTGGAGTTTCGCCAAAAAAGCAACTGAAGGAATCTCCAACATTGCGCATAAGAAGTTCAAATCTTTCCAAGAAGCAAGAACTTCAGCAGACCTATACACTGGGTCATCTTTATTAGCACCTCTGGAGCTAATTACCAATGGCGAGATGATGAAGCCTAACACCTTCAGTGCAGCTCTGTTGTCCAAAAAGAAGTCATTGACCTCGTTAGGAAGACTTCCTAGCAAACCTAGGGAAGACACGGTAAATTCTGCAAAAGTAGACTACACCGACGAAATTACCGAAGCAGGCTTTGAATACTGCTACCGATATGCAAGATCTGCCAACGAAGAAAAGTTTTTGGAGGAGAAGTTCTTCACTACAGACTCCAAAAATTTAAGTTATTACAACTTCACTAAGAATGCTAATCCTGAACAGGTTTACGAGGCATTCCAATATGGTTTGGTAAAAACCATATATCCAAGTCCTAATTTGTTAGAAATTAGTCATTTCCCTAAGGCTATTATCGACACAATTAAGACTTTTAGGAAAAAATGCACCAAACCTGGGCAGGAAGTTTTTCTAAAAATTAATAGTTCCGGTCCATACTGGAATCAATTGGGATTATTGGTATATCATCCTCAGCATTTGATCCAGATTGGCATTTGTAAAGGGGATCATTATCATCCATCCCAGCCCATGGAGTGCAACCTCGAGGCTAGCGACCTGCTACCCTTAGCAATAAGAAGACTGGAGGGTTTTATTCAAAAACTTTTCAGTTTCAGTTCAGATGATGGGTTATTTGTAAACTATCAAGATGCCACCATCTTGATATACAGCAAGTCACCCAAAAAGATCAGCGAAGCCGATGAAGGCAAATTTGTCAAATTTCAAAATACTTTGGTTAATCCATTTGTTTTGGGAGAACATATTCCAGACCTTTGCAAACGGATGAAGAATTACCGCATCAATTATCTATGCGGTAGATGCTCAGAAGAAAGTGGATCCCCCACTAAAGAAGATAGTGACATCTCCACCATCAGAGCTGCCGACAGTCCTGTGGACCCCTCCACTTCAAGTAACAGCAGGTAGTGGGATAATAATGTATCTGCTCTGAGTAGGTGCAATAATGCAGTAGCGCGTCTACTTTAAATAGAGGTAATGATGTAAGTGCGTTTGTACGTAAGGGATGACGCACCCCTCTTCAATAATACAGATCATTCCTTCTCTATAAAAGGAAGTTCTTTCCTTGTAATATGGGAGCGCCCCTCACTTCTGCGCCTCATTGTAATTTACTTTCAACCTCTGTAATCCCCTGGAGACGAACCTCGTCCAGGATTCTGTCTGATCTTATGATCATTATGTGTGAATAAGAAGCCCTTTAGGGCCCTTTTGTAATTACATGTAAGTTTCCATAATCTTTATCTTCTTGCTTATTATTGATTGTTGTATACATGCTTATCTGTTATAATGAAACCTGGAGTCCGTAGAATAGGGAGTACCGCTTAGGCAGGTGGCCGTTTAGGGAAACAAGATTCGTAGGATTGGTTAAGTTATAAACAGAAAGCATGATAAAAATACACTCTTAATAATATAGTAAAGAAGGTAAAAGGAACTTGCATATATTACTTAGGGTTCTAAAGTATTAAAACATTTTAATCTTCAGCTATTTAAAATATTTATATGCTCAAATGAGTAAAAACATCTGTAAGTCTATTCTCGACAGAGAACTAACTAAAGAAGATAAGCAATTATCTAAATTTCGTAGAATTGGCCCTTATAGTCAATCTAGATATAGTTATGGAATAAAATTTTGTGAAAAACATCAAGTTGGTGTTTATTACATGAACACCTATAAAGGATGCATAAACTGTATCAAACAAATCAATCTAAATTCCGCGGGAGAAACGTCCTGTACCTAAATAAAAGAATCTCAAAATTCCGCAAGAGGATGAACCCTCAAAAACCTGGTATCAGAGCCATGTTTAAAATAACAATAATTCAACATTAAAATGAATCATTTAAATGATATAGAATAAACAATTGATGAAAATCAAGATGTTTCTAATGTTCAAACCTTTGAATCTAATGAAGGATTCATCGGAAGCTTCTTGATCAAACAAGAATTACTTTCAAAAATTAGGTCTTCAAAACTTAATTTGAGAAAAGAAAATATCTTTAATATACCTTTTTTAGAAAATTAAAAAGGAAAAATAGCATCTACTATTTTGTAGGTACTAAAGAAATGCATGTAGATATCAAAGATACTACAGGCGAAGTATACTTACCTTTAATCACTCTAAAAGAAATTAAAGAAAATTTAAGCAAAATAGATAGTAAAATTAGATCTACTATCACAATGGTACATTTTGGTGCCATTAAAATCTTATTGAAATCAGAATTTCAAGAAGGATTAGATTCCCCAGTCAAAATGGTTTTAATAGATAACCGAATAAATGATAGACAAGATTGCATTTTAGGTGCAGCTAGAGGAAATTTAGCTTACCAAAAATTTATGTTCACAGTTTATCCTAAATTTGGTGTTAGTATAGATACAGCAAATTTAGACAAAACATTATCTTTTATTCATAAATTTGAAAGAGAGAATTTAATGAATAAAGGAGATAAAGTATTTAGCTTAACCTATCTGGTTGCTTATGCTTTAACCAATAGTCATCACAGTATTGACTATAAAAAGAAAGAATACATCGAATTAGAAGATGTATTTTCACAGATAGGAACTGTTCAAGAAAAACAGTTTTCTGAAATCTCTCCTATGGATAATGCTTGGGCTATTGATATAGTTAAAGATAAAAAACTCATGGGAGAACGTTATAAATCAAAAGTAGAAAGAAATAAGCTTATAATTGGAGAACCCTCCAGAAAAAGTATTCCCAAAGAACCTAGCAAGAGAGAACTCTTAATAGGAATTTCAAAAAGAATAGAAGACATGGAAAGTCAACTTGAACAAATGTCTTGATGAGTCTTAAAGAAATACAAGAAGATATAAGTTCTTTAAAAACAAAATTAGAAGAAATTCTAAAAATCCTAACTAACGAGGAAAATAAGTTAGAAGCTGCAGCAGCAAAAATTATTATTGAATTAAAAATAATAATTCAAGAAAACCAACTTAAAGTCTTAGAAGCCATAGAGCAAAAAGATTTAAAAATAACTCCTTTTGACGACAAAGAAAATCCTAAATTTACAGGTTTAGAAAAATATTCTTACCCCAATTATGGAGTAGGAAATGCAGAACTAGGATTCTCTGGAAATCCTAAAGCATTAACTTGGCCATTTGGTAAAAATGACAAACAACCAATATTACCAATTATATACCAAAGATTGAAAAAATCTTTTGGGATCATCTAGAAGGTGTTGAATTACAGGTAAACGAAGAAAACTTCGATTTACTTGACCATGCTCTTAGGTTGCTAGAATTAGAAAATGATGAACTAGCAAACCAAGAAATAGAAAACAGTCCCAAACTAAAACAATTATTTGGAATTGAAGACTTAAAAGTCTTAAATAATGAAGAGTCAGCTAGGAACCTGAAATAAGTGAACAGGAAAACAGTGATTCAGATTATACACCAAAAAACTTTAACATAAATGTTAAAAGAGAAGAAGGAGAAAGCTCATATATGGGATCTAAAAGAAGAAGAGCTAATCAACCATGGTATTTTCCAGAAAGTGCAAAATGCAAAGTTAATAGTTCAAAAGGATCAGATGATAATTTCCTAAATATTGACTGTCAAAATAATAGGAAAGAAATCATCGATAAATGGGCAGCAGAATTAAGTTTAGTAATTCAAACTAATCCTGATGCCTATACAGAATCACGAACAATTTTGCTATTAATAGAACATAAGAGTCTGGGAATAGCAAAAGAATTTATAAAAAACACCATCTGGACAGATGCTAATAACAACATTCCATATAATATTCTAGATATTGTTCTAGATGGATTATATATCATGTTCTTAGGAATTGATTTTTCCGGAGACAAAGAACATGAAAAACAATTAGTACAAGAAAAAGCTAAAAAACGGCTAACAGAGCTACAACTCTGTGATATATGTGAATTAGAAGATTTCAATTGTGATTATGAAGTAAATCTTTATAAATTAGAACAAAATGAATTTCCAGAAATGATACTTCAGTATCTAAGGAAAATCCCTTTGGTAGGAGAAAAAGCCTTAGAAAGGTTTAAAATCGAAACTTTCAATAGTAGAACTACTAGTTACAGTCTAGGATACGCTATGAGAGTAGTAAAAGACGAATTGTCAAAATTCTGTGAACTGATAAGAATTCAGAAAAAACTTAAATTTTTTTAATAAAAACTGTTGTGCAATATCAGGAGAAAATCCGGTAGAATATGGTTGCAAAACAGAATATAAAAAGAAGAAAAAATTCTTTTCTAAGAAAAAATCTTCTAAATATAGGTTTATTAAAAAGAGAAAGAAATTTCGACCAGGAAAATTCTTTAAGAAAAAATCTGATACTAGATCAGAAAAACAAAAATTCTGTCCAAAAGGAAAGAAAAATTGTAGATGCTGGATTTGCAACATAGAAGGACATTACGCTAATGAATGTCCTAATAGGCAAGATAATAACAAGATGAAATTGTTAGAAATTGCATGTAAAATGGGATACGAACCCATTGAAGAAAAATATGATGAAATAGAAAAAGTTTACATCATAGAAATAAATTCTAGCTCCAGTGAAACAGAACCAGATGAATCAAATCCACCTGATTAAACCATAGGGGTAAAGATATAATAATAAATAAAAGCAGGGACTAGAATGTAATACATTCTTGGAACTCATTCAAAAACAACCCTATAATTAGAAAGCCTTCTAATTTCCATCACAAAACTAGTACTGGTACTGGAAGAAGCATATTAAACTAGTACTGGATCCAATAACAAGAACCAGTTCATCCTTGCGAAGGAAGCATATTAATCATATTTTTTCTCCTTTTCAAAATCAGGGCACAGAGCACTATGGTTCTGTCCTTTTTCTTTCTACTACCAGATTGTAGTTAGCCCCTGACAGAGAGGCTATAAATCTTTCAATGTGTATCCTTTGGAATATATGGAAAACAAGGAACATATGTGTTTATGATGGGAATATTCCAAATCCTCAACAAACATTGCATTTAGCTCAGCGGGGCCTTAGTTTAAGTTTATGTAGAGCTAGGCTGCAGGATAATGAAGATTTTTGCATGATGTCGCGGTTACGGCATCCCACGAAAGTCAAGGGGAAGCATTGTTTCAACGCTGCCTATCATTACTCATCTTCTCCGATTTGATGGGGGTGTTCTGGTTGGATAACTTATTTGCAAGAATGGGGGCATAATCTTGCTCCCTTATTGTTGCAATCAGGTATGCAACACTTTTCAGCGCAATCAGCCTTAATGGCATAAGCCAAAGGATGTCTTTTAGGGATTCAATATGCACAAAGCATGTCAATATCTAACTTGGAGATTGCTTCATATTCCAAACAACTCATATCCATTTTGAGAGATAAAGACTGCTCTCCTCCGTGGCAGTTGTCTGCTCTACTTCAAGATATTAAAAATAACCAATTGTTATATGCAGAACCATTTTTTCTCATGCATGATCGAAATATACCATAATTTCCTCAAGTGTACCTTTGCATTTTAAGTTGTCTTTTTTGCCTTTACTATAATAGAAGTATTTTGGTAAAAAAATGTCATGCATGAGAAAAATGGTTATGCAATTTTCTGCTAAACCCTAATCGATGTTGCAACATCGAATCTGCACAAATTAGCCAACAAAAATATGGACTCTACAATTGGCGACATGTTGCTAGTTATAGGAAGATAATATTTCTTAAACCAGTGGTTCCTCTTCTTATGGTTGCAGAGAAGGAAGACGGCGCTGATTGCGTCTTATACAGCCCGCACGAGAAAATGATTTTGATGAGATTAACACTCCCAGAGTTAAGAGATAAGAGAGTTATTGAAGTCAAATTTGGGTGGTTGCTAACTCTGATGGATTCCGGGGAGGTTTCTTTGTTGGATCCTCTTACTCGTGTCCAAATCCATCTTCCCAATTACACAACTTTTCCCAACTATGACAATGATAGGAGGAATCCATATTTCCTTTTCATAGAAAGAGCAGTGTTGTCAGAAAATCCGTCTGAGCATCCTTCGAAATTTGTTTTGTTTGTGAAAGGGCATTCTTCGATGGGGTATTGGAGGGCTGGAGACAAAAACTGGACCACATTACCGTCAAATATCTCTTCTCCTATAGAATACATTGAGTATTACAACAACATGTTGTTCGCGGTTCATGAGAAAGAAAACAACCAATTAAACGTCACGATTTTGGATATCCATGAGACTGGTGATAATTCCGAGGTTAACTTAGAAGTAAATTATACGTTCAAAGCATGTGATAATTGTTCGCATTATTTAGTGGAATCCTCCCAAGGTAATTTATTGTTGATTTCACGGTATTGTGACGGTGAAGAAAACACAATATACTATGAAACGTACAATTTTGTGGTGATGCGTATAAATGTGATGAAAGGTGAATGGGCTGTGATAGATAGTTTGGAGAATGATGCAATTTTTATTGGATGGAGTGGTGCCATCTCTATTCCGACTTCAAATTTTCTCGAAGACACTATCAAACCTAACTGCATCTATTTCACGGATGATTATAGTTCTGGCTTCTACTCAAAAGGTGGAAACGGATGTGTCCATAAAGACATGGGAATTTTCAATATGGAAGACAAAACTATTGAACGCTTTAACATTGACTCCAAGAACAAGATATTTTCGCCAATCTGGATAGATAGTTCCATCATTATATGATTGATAGTTTCTTCAAATCTTGGCATTCTCCTCCTTCTCGTAAAAACTCTAGTCAACCTAACTAGTAGAAAATGCTATTCGATGTTAGTTTTATATACTATTTTAAATACTCTTAATTTTATTCTATTTTAATTCAGTTCAATATATTGTAATGCATAAAATATGTTATTCCATTATAACTCCTTTCTCAGTATATGCCTGTATAACAAGGCTTTGTACTTAGAAGAAAGATTAAATTCATTTTTTAGGCTTCAACTTTAAAATGACCCCGATTACTATTCCATTAGGGTACTTGATTCTTTAAATTATATGGCTCGAGTCAAAGCAAACCGTCAATTGGGGTTTGACGAAGACCTTTTTAATGTTAAATTTGTCGATTTGATTGTCAAACAACTAATTGAGAATGTTTGGTGATGAACTTATTAGAATAGATTTTAAACCCGCATAAAGCTAATAGAAAAAGTGTTTTCAAAAGTGTTACTGTATTGTATTTCTTACCTAAAAAATATATACTTTTATCCATATTCAAAAGAGAAATTATAATTAATAATATGGCCTGAGAAACACTCTAGTCAATCCCACTTGTAGAAAATGCTATTCAACGTTAATTTTACATACTATTTTTAATACTTTTAATTTTACTCTAGTTTAATCAGTTCAATATATTGAAATGCATAAAATACGCTATAAATTTTATATTTCCATTATAAGGCCCTGTTTGCCAGAGGTTTTATGTAGATCAGATCAGATCAGTTCAGTTTAGTTGAAATGTAATTTGTTGAAATTCAAGTTAATTCAGTCATGCTGATTCCATTTATCAGTACATTAACTTTCACTTCAGTTCAGTTATTTGTTAGGGGTATAAACTGCGCACTTTATTTGTTGGGGTAAAAAATCATTCATTTGACATTTGTTGAGGCTATAAAAATAATAATTTAGTCCTGATTATTTTAAAGGTTCTAGTATTGTAATGATGTCAAGAACGGCACTTGTGAGTTGTGGTAGTGCATGCATGCATGTTGGCGAATGATGGTGTAGTAGTGAATGACAAAGAAATTTAACACATTTGATAAAGATATTTTTGTCATTTCTCCTATGATCACGTTGCTTAATTATAAGTCAATTCCGAATGGATACCACTTCACAAATATTTATTGTATCAAGTGAAGGTACATGAACACATACGAAAAAAACTCAGGGTATTTTCGCCATGAAAGAATGCAAAACTACAATGGCATTTGAACGAACTTCTACCAGAACACACGTTTTTGTTTTACCAGTTTTTCTTCATTATTGGCACATGCTGTAAATGATAAAACAGAAGAATATAAGAAGCCATTTTTAGAGCCAAACCCACAAATTAATTTCCTCGTGACAAAGAGTATACTACTACAAAACGACACCAGTAGGCCCCTCAAATCATGGATTCTCAATGTTTCAATTGGAAGAGAACCAGACAGGGAGTAACTAGATGTCACACTTCTCTAGTGGAGTAGTGGTAACAATCTAAAACCCCATTTCTGTTGCAAAAAATATATTTTTTTGGCTCAAAACCAGTCTATGAAATTTCCTGTCAGCTTTAAGAATACTGATTTCACCAGTCAGCTTTCTTGGTAAAAAACCTAGCCTTGGAAACTTCCTGTTATACTTATTGTAAAAAGTTGAAGTTAACCATTTCAACCTCAAAGGAATTCAGATGAAATGAAACAGAACTGAAAGAGAAGATGATAAGACAATTTTTTGGGCCAAACTATACACCAAAGCTTTCTTAGAGTCGAAAACAAAAGACAAGATCTTCATTAGAGAAGATCAAACGCAACCATTGTTCAGCTGAAAACAAAAGAGAGAAACTAACATAAACTAATTTTAAGAGCAGCTTAGTAAACTTCCTCCAGCTCCGGTATCTCCTCATCGTTGCCACCTTCCTCCTCCAAGCTGAATCCAGAAGTCTCAAACAGTAGCAGAACGAGATCCATCACCGACTTATCATTCTTGTCTGCATCAGCCCTTTTCCTCAGCTTTTCCATGATGGCGTTGTCGGGATTAATCTCCATGGTCTTCTTGGAGGACATGTAAGCTCCCATGCTGCTGTCTCTCAAGGCTTGAGCTTTCATGATCCTCTCCATATTTGCAGACCAGCCATATTCTCTAGTCACCAGGCAGCAGGGGGAGTCGACATTGCGGTCAGAGACGATCACTTTCTCAACCTTGTCACCAAGGATCTCTTTGATCACCATGCAGAGGCTTTCAAAGGACTGCTTCTTCTCCTCTTTGCGATTCTTTTCTTCCTCGATGTCATCATCGAGCATGAGGCCTTCCTTGGTTGCAGAAACTAGTTTCTTGCCATCATACTCCTTCAGTTGGCCAACAGCGTACTCATCGATAGCATCCACCATATAGAGCACTTCATAGCCCTTCTTCTTCAGGCGCTCGAGGAAGGGGGAGTTCTCAACCGCCTTTCGGCTCTCCCCAGTGATGTAAAAAATCTCCTTTTGCCCTTCCTTCATCCTGGTGACATAATCTTTCAGGCTGGTGAGCTCATCTCCACTCTTGGTGGATTGGTAGCGCAGCAGATCGGCGATCTTGGCCCTGTTCTGACTGTCCTCATGGATTCCCAGCTTGAGGTTCTTGGAAAAGGCCTCGTAAAACTTCATGTAATCCTCCCCATCGGTATCTCGGGTGACTGTGAAGGAGCCACCCGCTTGAGCCTCCATGATTTCCTTTGTACCAGACCTTGCGATGGTCCCAAGATTGTTCACCAGATCTGCACAGAAATTACAGCGAACGAACCTTCAGTACTCCAATTCGAATTAGCTTTGAACAACGATATCTAGCATAGATCCATAAACAGAATTCAACGATATTGCAGAATTCAACACACATTGCACCACATATTATGCATAACTCATAAGTCTGTTGAAACTTAAACATATCTAGCATAGATTCAGAACCTAACTGGCAAGCTAAGAGTACCAATTCATCATAGATAAGTAATAGAGTTATTACGGAAAGTTGATATTACATAGAGTTCTTTTCCTTGTATGCTTGTGATTCTCATTCCTTGTATCACTTTATTTATTTATATGAATAAGCATTAAGGCAGAGCTATATATGCATATTCAATGGAAACACCTACGGCTTGAATTACAGCAAAATAGACAAACAGAGAGTCGATTGTTACCTGCTTTCGTCATGCCGACTCCATTGTCGATAATGGAGAGCGTCTTATTGACCTTGTCCGGCACAATTCGGATGAAAAGCTCGGGCTGGTCATCGAGTTTGCTCTTGTCAGTTAAACTCTCAAAGCGGATCTTGTCCAGCGCGTCGGAGGAGTTGCTAATGAGCTCCCTCAGAAAGATCTCTTTATTAGAATAGAAAGTGTTGATGATGAGGCTCAAAAGTTGATTGATTTCGGCCTGAAATGAAAATGTCTCCGCTTCACCCATCTTCACGTCCGCCATCATGAAAAGAAGAGGTTTGTGGGTGTAATGAAACAGTACGGAAACGAAAACGGTGGAAAGAGTACATAAACTGGAAAAACAGAGTCGGACCAGGAATGAGTGGTTGCGAGGCATCATGAAAAGAAGAAGTTTGTGGGTGTACTGAAACGGTACTGAAAAGAAAATGGTGGAAATCGTACAGAAACTAGAAAAACAGAGTATGAAGAAGATAGAGTCAACCAACTCTAATCCTATCACATACATGATCATTCTTTTCCTGTTCTGTTGCAAATCTGCTTTTGCAGGTGCCACACTCATGGCTAAGAGAGCTATGCAAGTTTTGGACATGACAAATATGGCCATTGGTTGGCCTGTGTTTGGTTTGAGTACACCCAGAACTCAAGCACTTCACGAGATATTTCACCATTTGATTTTTGATTCTGAACTAAGGGAAGTTGTGATTGAGAGGCTATGATGAGTTTGTATATATATACAGGGATCACTCACACACAAGGTGTGTTAACACACCATTTGTGATATTCCAAATGGGTCAACACCGGTCTCTGAGACTCTGACAACCAACAACCGGAAAAGGAAAATCTGTTTCACTTTCAAATCTTTGATTCTATCCACTCTGTTAACATTGGGCTTAACTGAGGCCCATAAAAATGACAAAATTGGGCTGGGTGATTTACGATGGGTTGAGGCTGCCTGTCCTCGGTTTTGAAATAATGTTTCTTCCGCCCAGACCTGGCCGCACGCGGTGGCGATGAGAGCTCTTTGAAATAGGCTGCAGAAGACGGACTCAATGGATGACGTAGATCGTCTTTTCGAGTGCTTCAAGTGTGGTGTCGCTCCACCTCGTAATCCAATCTTTTTTTGGTTATCTAATGTTGTTTAATTTCTACTTCTGATGGCTGACACTCTTAGAAATTATATTTCAGAATCTGCAATCAGACAAAGGAAGAGGGGAAAGCATGCTGCTGAAGAGCGTGGTAATGCTGTTTCAGAAGCATCAACCTCTCGTGACAATCCATCTCCGAGTCCAAGCTCAGCCAAAAATAACCGTGGAAATTGTTCCAACACCAAGCTTTCAATTCAAAATGTAATGTGCTGATTAGTGTTCAATGATTGGTTTGATTTGGTTTGGCTTGGCTTGGTTTTTCTTCTGAAATTTTACCTCTTTTCAATTTTTATTCCTCAGCCTAGTCCATCAACCGTCATGAGAAGCAATGCAAATAAAACAAAGCAGTTTTCTCCTATAGTTTTCTATGGTTCACCTCAAGGAGTGCTCCCTAAGAAACCAACTCGTTTGCTTCGGTTGCTACATGAGATTCGTGTTGATATTTCTCAACAAAACAAGTCAAGGTTATGATTGCAGTTTTTGTTTTATGCTCTCTTTGCTGAATATTTAGGTTTAAATTAGTTGACCACCTCAGTTTGGTGTTCATTCAGGGAGGAAATTTGGGTTACATTCCCCAGGCAGGATGAAGCAATGAAGTATGTGAAGGCACATACCAATGGTCGCATTTTTTGTTATCAGGATCATTTTAATGGCCAAAGAAGGTTTCTTGTTTCAACGTACAAGGAATTCTGGCGAAGGTATCCTTTTTTGCCTTAATCTCTAATGCTAAACTCTGGTAAACTTGATCATGATTGCCTAATACTTGTGTGATTCTTGCTGTTATCTACTTTGGCTTCAGGTACAGGCAAATGAATCAAAAATTCCGGCACCACTATGAAGTTATTCAGGAGGTAACAAGTCCTGGCTTCTTAGGTTCTTGTAATTAAAGTGGAAAGCTCGAGATTGTGCACATGTACACTAGTATGAGCTTTGGCAATGTATATGGAAATGAATGGCTGGTTTGGGCTCTATATTTTAATTTGTTTGGATGTCTTTTTTTTTTTTTTTTTTTTCCTTCAACCAGTGATACAGTTTACTACCATATCTCTTATCCATGGCTATTAGTCAAATTAAATATCATAATTTTATTTATTTCATCTCCTCGATCAATTGATCATGTTGTTGCTATCATTTTATCAAGTATCATGATTTTGATTCATCTTTTTGATGAAACAGTCATGTAAGTTAGTATCACCTGAGTTAACAATTTCCTTTTAGAGAAAATGTTTCCTTTTTCTGGGCTTTCTAAAGTCATTTATGTGTGCAGGGATTACCATGTCATCTCTACTTTGATTTGGAATTCAGTAAGAGGGTGAATGGACAAAGAAATGGAGATGAAATGGTTGGCCTCCTCCTCTCAGTTGTCTTTGATGCCCTATGTGAGAAGTACAGTATCGAAGGATGCCATGACTGGATAGTCGAACTTGATTCGTCTACTAAAGGTATGATGTTTGGTGTATGTCTATATGTTTTTATTGCACTTTTACTCAATTAGCACCTTCTGGTAAGATGAAATTGTGAATCACACTTACAGTCCTGTATTAGATTTTTGTCGAAAATCCAGGGTTTGTAATACGTTTTAATTCTATGCTGACAGAAAAGTTCTCTCGTCATCTCATTGTGCGTGTACCACAAACTGCTTTCAAGGACAATTCCCACATTGGCACATTTGTTGGTGAGGTATGTTGCCGATGAAGTTGGAATTGACTACGACTTTTCTGAAATGTGCCAAAGTACCCTCGCCCCTCGAGTTATTATAAGATAGTATAGAGAACTAAACCCTGTAAGCTTGTTTGTTTCAGATATGTTCACGCATAAATAAATCGAGGGAGACAGATGCAAGATATGAAAATCTGTTTGTGTTGAAAGATACAAGCTCAGCTGAGAGCCAGTTTCAACTTTTTGTAGATACTGCTGTTTATACAAGAAACCGCTGCTTCCGCCTTCCTCTATCATCCAAAGCAGGAAAAATTTCTATACTTGTACCTAGTGGACGGTTTAAATGTACAAACATGGTAGGACTTTGTCTTTGATGAATTTGAAATTATCTTCATAGCATATCTAGACATCTCTGTACAGACATCCCTTTAGTCTTGTTACATCCGGACGTTAACCAGTCCTCTATGGAACACTTGACAAGAATTATAGGTTCCTTTGTTTCAAATGATATCTCAAACATTGAGTTTTCTGTTCATTATCTCTCAGAATGAAGAAGAAGTATTTATGACATCCTTGATATGCAACATGGATGCTGACTGCGAGAAACTTTTGATTTGCAAGATGGATTTAGATTGCGTGAAGGCCCTGCACTTTGACTCAGAGGTAATGTTGATATGATTACACCTTTTGGGTTGTGTGTTCTATAATTATATATATCAAATGGCTTAGCTGACATTAAATTTTTTGTTTCATGAATTCTACTGTAATTGTGTTTTTACTGCAGACTACCAATCAATCACATGGGCCTGCCAGTTTTGGTAGTCAGTTTGATTATACCTGCACTTCTGATGCTTCAAGTACTTATTTAATGGGCCAATCACCATTCCCAGCTCTGGATGCTTTTGTCGAGTTTGTTGCATCTATAGGAAGCGTAAAAGGTGCTCTCTGTATAAATTACATATACAATATTGCACTTGGATGGAAACATATTTTTCTCCAGTTAATATTTGTATCTGTTGCTTAAGGTCCATATGTTTTCCTCACGTTCCTTTTCTCCAGGTAAAATCCGATGTTGGTATTGGTTCTCTGAATATGGACTTATGGTGTACAGTATGTTGAGAAGTAGGTATTGCGAACGAATTGGCCGAGAACATAGAAGTAACCATGGTAAGGTCTTGATGTTTCTCTAGTAAGCTCACTGCATTTATATCCAATGAATTAGAAAGAACCTCAGAATTATATCGAACTGTGCACTATTAACACGGTACCTTTTTCAGTGATGTATGTCGTTGATATCAAAAGGGGTGATTATTATCAGAAGTGCCACGATCCTGAATGTAGAGGTAATTCATGTTCTCTAACAGTCCTGTTTGTTGTATTGTACAGTATAAGTTTTTTTTTCTGAGATGATGTAGTTTTTCAGGATATCGTTCTCCTTTGCGTATGATACCTCTGGATGTCATTCCTGATCCGACTAATTTTAATGACCCTGAGAGACGAACGGAGGTTAAAATAGAAACAATGTCACCTGCTGTTGAAAATATTAATGATAGTTGCAAGAGAGACTGGTGGTCTGAAGCTATCAAATTCGCAGACGAGGCTGAAGGCATACAGAAAAAGCTTGATCTAACTGGCATGGTAAGCCATTTTCAAAGTGTGTGTGTATATACTCATATTATTACTGCTTCACTTTCCTCAGAGAGATAAACTCCAAGTAAAAGATTTCTACTGATTTTGCATTCTAATTAAGCAGGATGATGAGTGGGAAGACGATGAAGAGTGGTGGATGGCTGTTGAAAAGACTGCATCCCAGGCTGAGAAAATGTACTATAGCCAGGCGTGAATTGTTTCCTCTTCTTCTGCCGTTAACAACAAGGCGGATGATACTGTCTGCAGTGAAGAAGGGGTTGAAAGGGGTTGAAGGGGTTGAAGGGGTTGATGGGGTTTGACTCTTTCAACTTTGTAAATTATGACCGAGTAGAAGCTGGATAGATTTTGAAAGGCATTTACCAATGGTTATTATTTTTTAAAATTTTGTTTGAAAAAACTAGTGGTTATTTTCTGGTTGTTTCATTTCACTGATTTGAGTAATCCCTCCGTTTGCACATTTACTATGCAAATTTGAATTGACATATAAAAAATAAAATTATCATGTAAGGATATTGTTAAATTCATTAACTATCTATTTCTCAAAAGTAGTAAATATTACACATATAAAAATATTAACTAGTAAATTATGAACTTTAAAAATTGTGAAAAAGTGATAGCGCGGTTTGGTCATTTAAGTGATTAACAAACGATTCTCATAGTTGTAGTGGAAAATACGAGTAAATAAGCTTTATGCACTATGACTCAAACTTTTCATGTTTTATGATTTGAGCTTGGTTTGAGACGGAAGAACAAATTGATTTAGTGAATGTTTATATTATTTGGTTGATTTGTAAATTTTACAACATGCAATTAGTAAAACAACGTCGTATGCTGCATATGTGCACTCAGTCACTGTGAAATTGTGGTGGTCTTTTCCTCTTCAGTCAGCATTCACAACTCACAAGTTAGTCTGTGCTTAACATTTCCATGGCTGGCGAGCAAGACCAGCCCAATGCCCCCGCAACCTCCACCGCCGCCGTCTCGCCGCCGATGTACATCTCCAAGCCAACGCTCTGCTCTGTCCTCACCCACAGAGCCCTCATCGACCACCTCAAAGCCACCCTTCCGGCTCACTCCTCCGCCATCCAATCCCCACTCCGGCAATCCTACCACCGTGCCGAAAAATCCCACAATCTGGTCCTTCTTCTTCGCGAAGAAGAAGAAATTCAGTTCCCGGCCGGGCGTTAGTTTCGAAGAAGCGGAAGGATCCCTGGAGGAGGCAGTTAGAGAAGGGGATATAGTGTCGTGCGCCACGAGCTCGCAGACGCCATTGGTGAAGGGGAAGGACCTGAAACCAGGTGCTCATCTGGATTTGGTGGGGTCGTTCACGCATTCGATGATGGAGTGCGACGATGAGGCCATCAGGAGAGGCAGAGTGTTCATTGACAACGAGGCAGCCTGGGTTGAATCTGGGGAACTGGTTGGTGCATTTGAGAGAGGGGTGATTACGAGGCAGGATATCGCCGGAGATTTAGTGCAGTTGATCGAGGGAGAGACCGAGAACACCGGGAGGTTGAGCTCGGAGGAGATCACCGTGTTCAAGTCGGTTGGTTCTGCTGTTGTCGATCTTCTCACTGCCCAGCTCTTGAATGAGACTTGTTCATGAAAGTCCGTGCTTACTTGATCTATACTCTACCGTGTTCAAGTTTTAACTAAACAATCAACTAATTAAAACTGTAAGTGCGGAATAAAAGAGAACACGATATGATCACTCAGTTCAGTGCAATGCACCTACGTCTGGGGGGCCGTAGCCCGTGGTAAAACCCTTCACTAGTTGCAATAAATATGTCCGGTCTATTACAAACTAATGGCTACTCTAGCAAGCCTATCACACTACCAATTGGCTACTCTAGCTTTGATAGTTGCTTCTATGATTACCTTCTTTTCCACGAAGGCGCGGCAAGGTCTTTCCCACCCGAGCTTTAACACACGTCCCTAGTGTTTTGTTATGGTTGCAAACCGTGGACTGCGTTGCCTCCTTGCTCGAAAGATAAAAACTCTGAATTACAGAATTTTGCTATTAAAATCGCCAATTGAGCACGCAACTGATGTCCTCCTTTTATAGCACAATGCCGTGGAAAAACTTCCTTTTTCACGGCTCTTGAATCCTTCCTTCAATACACTTCTATTCCAAATCTAAATCCTTGAAGAAAAGGAATTTATGGTTGTCTCAACTTCTATTTATGGAATATTTCATTCCCTGAATATTCCCATCTTAATACAGCTGCAGAACGCGTTGTAGACATCCATTAGGACTGTAGTTTCCATAGAAAAACAGCACACAATATTTCCTTCCATCTTTCAAAACCTGCGCTGGAACCTGGAAAATATTCTATCTTTTTCTGCCAACTGAAGTCATGTTGCAACATGACATTCCACAAAGCAGCCAACAAAATCTGGACTTACAATCTCCCCCTTTGGCAATTTGTGGACCCAACACTTCAAAAACTTCCATTGAACTCAGAATCTCAGAAAGCCATAACCAACACTGAAATACATAATTCTGAACAGGGGCAAAATACGAATTGGATCCTTCAACAAAAACCACCGGCAGAAAAATATAGAATCAAAATAACTACAGTCATCCAGAAATCCAAAGTCACCAAACAATTCTATCCTCCGTTAAACAATATCTCCCCCTGGGGCCATAAAATGCCAAAGGACCCCAACAAACTGCAGAAGTACCAAAGAAAACACAAACAAGTGAGACAGAAGAAATGCGCTAGGTTCATTCAGGAGGAATAGTAGACTTGGAATTCTTTGTTGCAGACTTCTTCACAGAGACTGGAGAAAGAGCACGCTTAATCAAAGAGGAAGGAGTAGCAAAGGTAGAAGGACCAGGCACCCCAGCAGATGGTTCAACCCTGGCACCCTCTTTAGCAATAGCAGCAAGAACTTTCTCCCTGTCCTCATGGCTCTTTCGAAGCAACTCTCCATACATTGCCATCTGATCTATATGAAACTGAATCCTCTTGTCAACAGCCCGCAACTCAAACTCGTTGGACATAATCATATTACCAGTAGATGCTTCCTGATCCAATGGTAAATCCAACACCTCTCTCTTCAATGTACTAGCAGTAAATGCAAATTTCCCAGCAGACTGTACTCTAGTAACATCAACTTTAAATCCTTCAGCCCTTAGAAAGGCTGTAATCAAGCAGGGATGAGGTAAAGCCTCAGTGCACATAGTCAAGAGCACCATGAATTCCCTTGAGAATATACTTCCCAAGATTTACTTCAAATCCAGAGCCAACCCCATAACTCTCTTCTGCCTGATCCAAGGTCAAGGTAGTTGTATGAGTTGTCTGCATCCAACAGTTGATGCGCACTTTGAAGAGCAACCAGAATCTCAAAGTGAGAGAACTAGCGGGCATGTATCCAGAGGGCCAGGAACCAAAATTTCCATAGGTTAAAGCTCTGGCCAACACATGCTAATCCACCTTGTAATCCCTTGGGTATACCAGATCATATCCCAATATTTAATGAATCCCTAATATAGAATTCAGTTTCTCAGAAGTTAATGCAATGATTCTCCCCCTGAAATACAGCTTCCCTGATCAATACTCACCATAAACTAGAGTCCCCTTTCTCCACTGTCTCCTCATCCTCTAACACAACATCCTCATCCTCAAGATTAGCATAGTCCTTCTCAACATGTATTTCATAATGATTGGTAGGAGATGGAATGGCATGGTCTTCATTATCCATATCAGTGAAATCCAAATCAATAGGATGAGAATCAGGCACAGTCATCTTGATGGTTCAGGCACAGTCAACCAGATAAGGCTTAGCCATTGATTCAGGCCTCACAAAGCTAGGTTTATGAACGTCAGAGGCTATCATAACATCTGTCTTTGGGGGTTTTGGCCTCATCGTGCCATTAAAAGAACATCTGCCAGGGTTGTTTTTACTCCCAAAAGTACTATGGTAGAAATCATCCAACCCCTTAGCATATTCCCAAGTTTCCAACCTGTCATAATAGGTTTTCATTTTAGCTGCGTCCTTGGTGCTGGAAGCAGCAATAAAGTTCTCAGTCAATACATCCACAGTAGGAGTAGGGGGTGAACTAGGCAGGGTCTGAATAGTTCCAGTAAGATTAGCCTCGGGCTCAATCAATTCAACACAAGGATCCCATATACCCCTAGCCCATCGAATATCAAAAACTCCCCCTAAATCTGTCAACTCTTGATCATCAAACCCCATGCAAAATCGATAGCTATCTCGGAATACATACTTCAGAATTACTCACAGATCGAATCCCATATAGTCTTTAAGAAGTACAGAAACCCTCGCATGCAAGTCAAGAATCCAAAGAAAACTAACAGATCGAGAACCCAGATCGATACCTTAATGGAGAAGCTGTGGATTCCGACTGATTCAGAGGTTCGGTGCTATATCCGTTGAAGTTGTAGTTGATTACGAATCACAGAAAGGCAGCAGAATAGAAAAACATGATGTTGCAATAGGAATGGGGATGGTTTTCTTTCTGGGCGCGAAGAATGAAGAAACTAAGTACCTTTTCCGCCTTTTTGTGCAAAATTGAAGACGGCCCAACGGAAAAATACAACATAAATACTATAGGCCCCCAGCTATCTCCCAAAAACACGCGCCTTTCACTTCATACGCGCACCTTATATCTTCATGTTGCAACACGAAATGCAACCTTAACCATATTTTTGGTATTTTCTGATTTTTTATGGAATGAAATACAGAAATAGAAATAACAACTGTACAAGTTAGGTAGTCTTCAGTACCTCAGATAGTGCATACCCCAAGATGTTGTCTTAGGGTTTCAAATGTAAAAGCATCCAATGGCTTAGTATAGATATCAGCATATTGACTCTCAGTAGGTACATGCTTGATTTCCACTTCCTTTCTATCGACCAAGTCTCGGATAAAGTGGTGTCTGATATCGATATGTTTGGTGTGGTTATGCTGCACAGGGTTCTTAGATATGCCAATAGCTGACTTATTATCACAGGGAATCGCAAGACTGTATAGCTTCACCCCATAATCTCTGAGCATTTGTTTCATCCAAACCAGTTGAGTGCAACAACTACCATCCACCAAATATTCAGCCTCAGCAGTAGATAAAGAGATTGAATTCTGCTTTTTACTATACCAAGACACCAAATTCTGCCCAATAAAGAAACAACCTCCAGTAGTACTTTTACGATCATTGGCATTACCAGCCCAGTCAGAATCACTGTACCCATATACCTGACAACTTGTACCCTTAGAAAACCAGATGCCATAATCAGCAGTGTCATGTACATACCGAATGATACTCTTCACAGTAGAAATATGGGATTCCTTAGGAGCAGCCTGGAATCTTGCACAAATACCAACACTCAAGGACAAATCTGGTCTACTTGATGTTAGATACAGGAGGCTTCCAATCATGCTTCTATAGAGTTTTGTATCCACAACTGCACCTTTCTCATCTCTGGTCAATTTGTCAGTAGTGGACCTTGGAGTTCGAACAACTTTAGCATCACCTTGTTCCACCTTGGCATTTTCCTCTGATGATTTTCCCACATCCTTCTGTGGGGATTGAACATTTGTATCAGTTGAGGAAGTTTCTTCATCAGTAGAATTAGTTGGACTATTCGGCTCAACTTCAGAAGACTTAGAAATTTGGCTATCTCCTATGACCAGTGGTGATGTTGCAACATGAGAACTGGAGCTTGGTTCTTGGGGGGAGAGATTTTTCGAACTCTCATTTTTCTGAATTGAGATTTGCTGAACTATTTCTACATCATCAATTTCCTCAGAAACCCTGGCTGGCACATCCTTAACAACAACCTTAGCACTCAAACAGGTAACTGATGGCTCCAAAATATAGCAGTTATCAGAAGATCTTCTCCCAGTGAGTACACCACTAGAGCCTTGCTTGACTGTACATAGGGATTCATTAAAGTGAACCGTCATCTGGTGATCACACAGATGACTGATGCTGATCAGGTTAGCCTTGAGATCCTCTACTAGCAATACATCATGTAACACAGGAAAATCTTGAATCTTGAGCTCTCCCTTTCCAATAACTTTACTAATCTTGCCATCTCCAAATTGTACTGTACCATTCCATGGTACCATATTGCTCAACAAATCTGGGGATCCAGTCATGTGTCTCGAGCACCCACTGTCAAAATACCACGTGTTCCTGGCATATACATTATAGCAGGTGTGAACTACAAGACAATTCAGTGAAGATTTCGGTACCCATACCTTTCTAGTGAGTTTCTTCTGTTGATCAGGCTCCATGTTGCAACATGAGATAAATTGCTTTCCTCTCATAATATCTCTCAGTAGTTTCATGCATCGAACTTCATCATGTCCTTGCATCATGCAGTAGTCGCAACATCTAGGAGGGGTCTTCCTTTCTATAATTCCCTGAGATCCTCTCTTTTCTGAGACAGGTGCACAGTTAAGCTGATTTCTTCTGATTTTTCTCTGACTGTTAGATGCTTGATTTCTCGCAGACACAAACACTGTTTTGGTCATCTGAGAGTTTGACACCTTGCTGTTAAATCCCAGACCATGCTTGTTACCATCTGTCTTTCCCATCACCAAGAGATCATTTAATTTTGCAGTTCCTGTATTCAGTTTATGAATGGTTGCTTCAGCTTCCTCAGCTCTAGCAATTGCAGTTCTCAACTTCTTCCCCAGATTGTCACAGTCAATGGTTCTGGCTTTAGCCTTTTCTTCAGCACTTACTGTTCTTGAAGTCATAATCTCCAGCTTCTTAATCAGGATATCAGAAGCTACTTCAGCATCTTTAGCCCTTTTTGTCATTATCTCTAGCTTCTGTGATTTCTCCACATCATCCATGGGTTTCTTTCCTTCTGAGATTTCAAGTTTCTTTCTCAGATCAGCAAGCTCCCCTTCAGCTTTCTCAGCTCTTTTAGTCATGGATTTAAGACTCACGGTTAATTCTTCAATTTCCTGCTCCTCAACCATTGCATCATTCACTAGGGTATTGACCTTTACTTTCAGAGACTCAATTTCTTCTGCAAGGCTTGACATTTCAGTAGCTTCACTTTGACTACTTTTTAGACTTTTGATCAGTTCAACTGAGTTTTCCCATTCCTTATACAGATCATCATATGCACTTTGGAGATCAGTACTTTCTGATTCATCTGGAACTGGTCCTGATTCCACAACTCTAACTCCAAAAGACACATGTTTTTCAGGCAGAATCTCATCTTCATCATCACTCCAGGTTTCTCCTGATGCCACAAATGCCTTAGGTTGATTCAAAAAATTCCCACACTGATATGCTAGATGTCCAAAGCCATTGCACTCCTTGCACTGAGGTTTACCAGCATGCTTAGTTCCTTCAGGACCTCTTGGTAGATCATCAACAGTTCTGAGTCTAGTTTGAGTAGAATCTCCTCCTGGAAAATTTTTGACAGCATTCTGAGATTCTACAGATTGAACTCCTTGACCTTGGTAGGGCTGATTTCCCTGGTTCTGATAAGTTTGATCTCCCTGATTCTGATAGGGCTTAGTTCCTTGGAATTGAAAATTCTGAGTTCCCTGGCCTTGATTCATTTGAGCTTGTACACCCTGTTGACCTGGAACCCCTCTGAATTGACCCTGATTGCTTTGATTCTGAGCACCTTGATTTCCTCTTCCTTGATTGCCAGAATATCCTCTTCCTTGGTTTCCCCTCATGAATCTCCCAAAGTTTCTAGCAAGCAATGCCATTTCATCAGAGCCAATATTATCTTCCTCCATCTTTCCTTTTCCTTTTGATGTTGCAACATGAAATGACAGAGCCTTTTTATCCTTACTTTTCTCCGTGCACATCTCAGAAGTCTTCATAAACCCCAACAGCTCATCTAGAGTAACAACGTCCAGTTGAGCATTGATCTCCAAGTTCATCACTAAAACTGAAAATCTCTCAGGCAATGACCTCTTCACCTTGTCCAGAACTTGAGCCTCAGTATATCTTTCTCCAAACTGATGTGCTCTATGAATTAAATCTTTCAATCTAGTGCTGAACTCATCAACTGTCTCATGTTCCAACATCTCCAGGCTTTCAAATTCAGATTTGATCATTCCAAGCTTGATCTTTCTAACAGACCTGGATCCTTCATGTTCCTTCTCAAGTGCTTCCCAGGCAGCTTTGGCAGTAGTACACCCCGAGATGATTCTGAATTGATCATCTTTTACTCCATTATAGAGAGCGCCTAGCACTTTGCTGTTCAGCCTCTTCATAGCCCTTTCTGTGTCAGTCCATGGAACAGGTTTAGGCATAGTTCCACCAGCTGGATTTGGTATGGTAGGTGGACTGTATCCGATCTCGATCATGTTCCAGGCATCATCATCAAGTTGATCTATGAAGATGCGCATCCTAGTTTTCCAGTCTGGATAACTCCCATCAACCAGTAACGGTGCCCTTGTGATGGATCCTCCTTCCTTGGCCATCGTAAGCAGATCGTTCACTCACCTCGCAAGAGGATTAAACAAGTGATTAAGCTCTGATACCAAATGAAAGTCCGTGCTTACTTGATCTATACTCTACCGTGTTCAAGTTTTAACTAAACAATCAACTAATTAAAACTGTAAGTGCGGAATAAAAGAGAACACGATATGATCACCCAGTTCAGTGCAATGCACCTACGTCTGGGGGGCCGTAGCCCGTGGTAAAACCCTTCACTAGTTGCAATAAATATGTCCGGTCTATTACAAACTAATGGCTACTCTAGCAAGCCTATCACACTACCAATTGGCTACTCTAGCTTTGATAGTTGCTTCTATGATTACCTTCTTTTCCACGAAGGTGCGGCAAGGTCTTTCCCACCCGAGCTTTAACACACGTCCCTAGTGTTTTGTTATGGTTGCAAACCGTGGACTGCGTTGCCTCCTTGCTCGAAAGATAAAAACTCTGAATTACAGAATTTTGCTATTAAAATCGCCAATTGAGCACGCAACTGATGTCCTCCTTTTATAGCACAATGCCGTGGAAAAACTTCCTTTTTCACGGCTCTTGAATCCTTCCTTCAATACACTTCTATTCCAAATCTAAATCCTTGAAGAAAAGGAATTTATGGTTGTCTCAACTTCTATTTATGGAATATTTCATTCCCTGAATATTCCCATCTTAATACAGCTGCAGAACGCGTTGTAGACATCCATTAGGACTGTAGTTTCCATAGAAAAACCGCACACAATATTTCCTTCCATCTTTCAAAACCTGCGCTGGAACCTGGAAAATATTCTATCTTTTTCTGCCAACTGAAGTCATGTTGCAACATGACATTCCACAAAGCAGCCAACAAAATCTGGACTTACAGTTCAAGTCGGTTGTTTCAAATCAGATCCAGAGGCCGTGGTTCAGTTTTTCTTTTTCTACTACCAGGTTGTTGTATGAAATGAACACAAAGAATGGATGAAGAAGACATCCTGGTGAAGCTTTTTTTCCGAATTCAATCAGGATTAGTAATATGGTACGTGCAGTTTTTTTGCAGTTTAATTTTCCGTTTCCTATCCTCATCTGGTTAATATCTCCTCCTTTTCTTATCTTGTATGGTTTGATGAGGTTTTATATATATATCAGTTCTCTTGATCACCAGAGAACAAAGCAAATTAATTTCTTTACATAATAAATAAGGTTGAAACTATTGTAATCCGGCCTCTGAGAATATTTTGATTTAGAAATTTGAAACATGGAATTCGAGCTCAATTGGTCGGGCATGCCGCTAGATTTGCTATGGAAGATAGCATGCCATCTTGGTTCAGCTAAAGATTTATTTGAGTTCAGAAGGGTTTGTACACATTGGCGATCTGTTGCTAGTTATAGGAAGGTAATATTTCTTAAACCATTGGTTCCTCTTCTTATGGTTGCAGAGAAGGAAGACAACGTTGATTGCGTCTTATACAGCCCGTACGAGAAAAGGATTTCGATGAGATTAACACTCCCAGAATTAAGAGATAAGAGAGTTATTGAAGTCAAATTTGGGTGGTTGCTAACTTTGATGGATTCCGGGGAGGTTTCTTTGTTGAATCCTCTTACTCGTGTCCAAATCCATCTCCCCGATTACACAACTTTTCCCAACTATGAGAAACATAAGACACATCCATATTTCAATTTCATAGAAAGAGCAGTGCTGTCAGAAAATCCATCTGAGGATCCTTCGAAATTTGTTTTGTTTGTGAAAATGTTTGCGATATTGGGGTATTGGAGGGCCGGAGATGAAAACTGGACCAGCTTGCCCTCAAACCCCCATCCAACAGAATATATTGAATATTACAACAACATGTTGTACATGGTTCATGAGAAAGAAAATAACCAATTAAACGTCACAATTTTGAATATCCATGAAACTGGTGATAAATCTATGGTTAACTTAGAAGTAAACTATTCATTCACGGTATGTAGTAATTGCTCGCCTTATTTAGTGGAATCCTCCCGAGGTAATTTGTTGTTGATTTCACGGTCTTGCGAGTTCGAAGAAAACAATATTGACTATGTAACATACAATTTTGTGGTGATGCGTATAAATGTGATGAAAGGTGAATGGACTGTGATAGATAGTTTGGAGAATGATGCAATTTTTATTGGATGGAGTGGTGCCATCTCTATTCCGACTTCAAATTTTCTCGATGACACTATCAAACCTAATTGCATATATTTCACGGATGATTATTGTGATGGTTTCTACTCAAAAGGTGTAAAAGGAAGTGTTCATAAAGACATGGGAATTTTCAATATGGAAGACAAAACTATTAAGCACTTTAACATTGACTCCAAGAACAAGATATTTTCGCCAATCTGGATAGATAGTTCCAGCTTCTTCAAATCTTGACATTCTTCTTCTTCCCAGAAAAACTCTAGTCAACCTCACTAGTAGACTACTTTGTATTAAACTAAATTAAAATTAATCTAAATGAAAAATACTATAATTAATTTGAGAAAAGTGTCCCTGTTCTGACTGTCCTCGGGAATTTTACCTTGCGATCGTTAAAAGAATCAAACCGTTTAACAAGGGATCCGTATCAAGCAGAATTCACCCCGTTAATCAAGGATTTTCAACATATACAACTCCACGAACACGTTGACATGTGTGCTCAAGCGTAAGAACCTTGATTCAGACTAAATGAGGGTTTCAATCAGAAGAACCGATTCGAAGAAAAGAATATTCAATAAAAAAACTTCGGATCCTAATATTCTGTAGGGATAATTCACACTTATTCAAGAACGGACATCAATACAAATGATTAAAGATATATGGTTCCAATTCCCCAAAGGGGAAGACTGAGAAGAAGGTTTTCTAGGATTTAGGATGACGGGAACAACGGCGACAGAAGGGAAGAAAAAGAAATGAAACTCTGAGCATCCACAATGGTACTTCTTAAGTGAGTTTTTCTTAATAAGGACCACTTATTATTAATTAAAAAAACCACCGTTATGGAATATTTAAGACCACTCGAACTTGCTCCTTATTTAGAAGTGGTTATCTTTTTTCTTTTTTTTTTTGTATTTTACTAATCAATAAAGAAAAGACATCTCATATAAATATCTCCTAAATTCAAATAAAAAATGATTCTTAACTTTTATTCCATTGTTGATTGTTATTTTTTACCTAATTTTTATCAAAATAATGACTCAAAAAATGCTCATTAACCAAACAACCATTGTGGATCCTCTTAATATTCTCATTTTCTCAACAATTTACATTCACTTATTCATGCTCCTTCTAATTTCTTAACACTGACATTTAATATTATTATTTGTTCCGTTTGAGATATTTTTTTAACATAGAGTTTTTTGTCTTTATTGCAATATTCTTTCAATTAAAATTTATTTAGTTGTGTTATACTGGTATTTTTAGTATTTAAAAAAAAAGTTACGTTGCTTCAAAGTGCGGGGTATTTTGAAAATTTTGGTAATTTTGATTAAATTTATCAGAATAATATTTGTTCGGTTAATCCTGATACATCAAATATCATGTACCTAATTATCTGGTGCCACGTTGGAGCATTTTCTTTAATTTCTTTTCTTGATTTACTTCAATCGCCGTCTGTCAAAATTACTCTTCCCCATCATTTTTTTCCTCGGCAATTTATTACATACACCCGGGATAGGTAGATTATCGTACCCATTTAAATAAATTAATTAAATTTACGGTGGCGGATCAAGAACTAAATTTTAGGGGAGGCTGATTTAGTACTATGGATGAAATTCTTTTTTGGGCGCTAGCGATTGGCAAGGATTTTGGGTAGGGCTGGCAAAATGTACCGAAATATCGTACCAACCAAAATACCAACCAATACCATACCATTTTGAAACGCCTTATCCCCTCACCTTTGAACAGTAACTTCCTCTCCCAACTTTCCCCCTCACCTTCAGCTCAGTTCGGGGAGGAGATCTACTCCGGCGTCTCGCCGACGGTCTCCTCCCCAGCCCCAATAGTGTAGCTTAGTTTCTTGTTTAGTATTCACCACCTTTCTCCTCGCAAGTCTACAGAACAGGAGCCCCACGGTCCGACGCCGAGCAGATCGGGTCGAGAAAGTTCAGCAGCAACCGCCGTCGCTGCAGATCGGCTCAGCAGCAAGCCGTTGCTGCAGATCGGCAACCGCCGTCGCTGTAGATCGGTTCAGCAGCAAGCCGCCGCTGCAGTTCAGGCAACCGCCGCCGCTGCAAATCAGGTCGGAACCTGACGGGGTCATGCCGTGCCGGATCGGGTCACCCGCTTTAGATCCGGTACCTTGGCGATCCCAAGGAGCTAGCCGGAGCAGTTCGCCGGTCGCGATCTTCCTCACGGCAGCTCACCTATCATGCTCATCTTCGGGTCGGTTTCTCTGGGTCGGTCCGGTCCGGTTTTTGAGCTGGTCGGCCGGCCCGGTTCGGTTCACCTCTTGGTTCTGGCCCATCTAGAGGATGAGGTGGTTTTTTCTCCTTTTTATATTTTATCTTAGTTTTTTATTAATAAGGTCCTGAAATTTTGAACTAATTATTATCTGTCAACCTTAGTTTTGCCGACGGGTACGTGTTTATTGTTCGGTTTAAACTTTGGTTGACTTCAACTCTTGTTTATATATGATCGGTAAGGAGAAATCCGAGTCAAAGTAGTAATATACATACTTTTGGCGACTCCGTTTTTCAGTGTAGACTAGATTTGAAGACCGTGGGAGTTAGCTTTTGCAGCTTTTCTCGTGTCAGATAATAATTTTTGTTCAAATTTCTATACTATGCGGTATTTGCTAGCTAGTTAGACCCGAATTGGTTGGAATTTGCCCATAGTATTTACCTTATTGTAGGGGATATGATTTGGTACTGGTCTTTTTTGCGGGATTATCCTGACAGACTTGGGGAGTATCCTTGCCCATTTGTTTGTTATATCCCTCTTAACCCTTAATTGGCGAGAGGGTAAACCCCATGGGTTTCTGGACTAGGTAACATTTGTGCCTAGACTAGTAGACTTCGATTAGATAGTTTAGAATGCGAGTTAAGGTACTACGCTTGTCAGGTAGTTCGATACTTTCGAGTGTTTGACCGTAGATTTTATGATGTATCCCCTTTTTGTTGTAAGCCTTAGGGCACCACATTGCTTCCAGGCGAAAGTCTAGGAAATAGCCTTCGGGCCACACACCAGCCTTCGGGCTCCATCTTGCTTCCGGGCGAAAGCCTGGAAATAGGCCTTCGGGCCACACCACATTTAGATACAGGGAAGATTTGATTTGCTTTACGTTTCAGAAATTTTCCTGTTATCTACCAAATTGCCTCCCCTTGTGGAGAACAGCCTTCGGGCAACTTGTAGCCACTAAGACCCTTATTTGGTCTTATGTGTATTATGTTATGTTTTTCATTTCGGTTGAGCAGCCATGAATAATCCTCCCATCTATGAAAAAAAAAAAAAAAAACCAATACCATACCAAAAATACCGTACCAATTATATACCGACTTTAGTGGTATGATATTGGTATTGAATTTTCAATACCATGGTATTACCGTACCATACCGAAATAATAATATAAATTAAAAAATAAATAATATTGACAAGACTTAAATATTTGTTGCCTTAAATATTTTTCAAATGAGTGTTTTTTTGTTCTTTTTATTTTTTTTGACAATGCTTATGATATTTTTGTACAAATTTAACTTGTAAACGTCTTTTACCTCACAACACTCTATCATTATCGCGGTAAAAATAATTGGGATTCCAAAATAGATGCACGTATTTTACCACTTCATTGTCTAGGCTCCAAGTTATTTCCATTTCATTTTTTTTATGTTAAGTTCTTAAAATAAAATTTAAATTTTGAATAATGCCATAATTTTCTTGATGTAATATTATGAGTAAGAAAATTAGTAGTTATTTTGAACATGCCACATTGATTAAAATTTAACTCATTTATTGTTTTTAGACAAATTTCATATTTTACATGTATTTCTATTTTATTTTTCAAATCATTTGTTTAGTACAATTATGGTATATACTGAATACCAACCGAACTTTTTGGTTGATATTGGTATTTAAAATATGTGTACCGAAATACTTGGTATGGTACATGATATTAAGGAAAAAAACATGGTATTGTACCGATTCCACCCCTAATTTTGGGTACCAACGATTTGATTTTAGGAAGTCTAGGAAGAGCAAAATGTCGCCCAACCTCTTTCTATTTTGTTGTGTTTCTTTTTTATGCTTAATATTTAGGCCCTATTTGCCAGAACTTATATTTAGATCAGTTCAGTTCATTTCAATTTAATTTAGTTTAGTTCAGTTCAGTTAAAATGTAATTTGATGAAATTCAGGTTAATTCAGTCATGCTGATTCCATTTTAACACATCAATTTTTACTTCAGTTCAATTCAGTTCAGTTCAATTTAATTCGGTTCAGTTCAGTTCAGTACATCAAGAAATAAGCTTTATTAAACAGGGCATTAGTCAGACGATGTACTTTTGATAAGTATTTAGGCAATAAAAAGAACGCGTAGTCATTTAAAAACTGAAGTATAAAATATGGTGAATATGTTACTATATCAAAATGCTATCGTTTTAAGATTTGTATGTTACCCAATCTTGTAGAAGGTAGTATTCTTTTGGCCTGCCCTTACCATAAGATATCCTTATTTAAGAATTTTTCTATACGTGCATATGCCAAATATATTTACACTATTTAAACTATTATACAATATTTTATGTAATAGTTTCCTTGATAATATTTTATGTGGTTATTATAGTTTGGAATTTGTATCGATTGTTGTGATTGCAAATTTGTAACACTTCTGCTTCTGGTTTGATTATTTTAAAGGTTCTAGTATTGTAATGATGTCAAGAACGGCACTTGTGAGTTGTGGTAGTGCATGCATGTTGGCGAATGATGGTGTAGTAGTGAATGACAAAGAAATTTAACACATTTGATAAAGATATTTTTGTCATTTCTCCTATGATCACGTTGCTTTAATTATAAGTCAATTCCAAATGGATACAACTTTACAAATATTTATTGTATCAAGTGAAGGTACATGAACACATACGAAAAAAACTCAGGGTATGCTAACATTTTCGCCATAAAAGAATGCAAAACTACAATGACATTTGAACAAAATCGGACGAACTTCTACCATAACACACGTTTTTGTTTCACCATTTTTTCTTCATTATTGGCACATAATGTAAATGATAAAACAGAAGAATAAAAGAAGCCGTTTTTAGAGCCAAACCCACAAATTAATTTCCTCGTGACAAAGAGTTATACTACTACAAAACGACACCAGTAGGCCCCTCAAATCATGGATTCTCATTTCTCAATGTTTCAATTGGAAGAGAACCAGACAGGGAGTAACTAGATGTCACACTTCTCTAGTGGTAACAATCTAAAACCCCATTTCTGTTGCAAAATAATTTTTTTACACCTCGACATATAATGTTATTTATTATTTACTGATTTTATCATTTGGTTATGCAGCAATCTGCCTAGCTTGTACCGGAATAATGATTTTTAGGCTCAAAACTAGTCTATGAAATTTCCTATCATCTTTAAGGATTAAATTGATTTTTATAGCCCCAACTTTGATCATTTGGGCAATTTTTAGCCCTAACAATAAAAGTGCCTAATTCCTAGCCCCAACATTACAATTTGATCCGTTTATAGCCCCTGGGCCATTTTTTGCAAACTCCCAGGGTATTTTTGTACTTTCCATCCAAGAAATCTGGTCGGAAAGATCATCAAATATAACTCCGGGGAGGTTACGTGGCTGCAGTCTTCGTTCTACGGCGGTGGCGGTTCCGGTTCCGACAAGGAACAGAGCAAGAAAGTCATCGTCGTCGCAGCCGACGCTGCAATCGCTGCTGCACAGGCAGCGACGGCCGTCGTCAGGCTGACCAGCCACGGCCGGGGAACAACGATGCCCGGCGGCGGAAACCGGGAGGAGAATTGGGCGGCGAAAAGAATTCAAGCCGTCTCCGTGGATACCTGGTAAGATTCTCAATCAAAATAAAATTCTAATTTTGTTGGCATCCATTCACTGTTTAGGCATGATTTTTGCCAGCGGAGTTTGAACGGCTAATCGATGATCTTTCCGACCAGGTTTCTTGGATGGAAAGTACAAAAATACCCTGGGAGTTTGCAAAAAATGGCCCAGGGGCTATAAACGGATCAAATTGTAATGTTGGGGCTAGGAATTAGACACTTTTATTGTTAGGGCTAAAAATTGCCCAAATGATCAAAGTTGGGGTTATAAAAATCAATTTAATCATCTTTAAGAATACTGATTTCACCAGTCAGCTTTCTTGGTAAAAAACCTAGCCTTGGAAACTTCCTGTTATACTTATTGTAAAAAGTTGAAGTTAACCATTTCAACCTCAAAGGAATTCAGATGAAATGAAACAGAACTGAAAGAGAAGATGATAAGACAATTTTTTGGGCCAAACTATACACCAAAGCTTTCTTAGAGTCGAAAACAAAAGACAAGATCTTCATTAGAGAAGATCAAACGCAACCATTGTTCAGCTGAAAACAAAAGAGAGAAACTAACATAAACTAATTTTAAGAGCAGCTTAGTAAACTTCCTCCAGCTCCGGTATCTCCTCATCGTTGCCACCTTCCTCCTCCAAGCTGAATCCAGAAGTCTCAAACAGTAGCAGAACGAGATCCATCACCGACTTATCATTCTTGTCTGCATCAGCCCTTTTCCTCAGCTTTTCCATGATGGCGTTGTCGGGATTAATCTCCATGGTCTTCTTGGAGGACATGTAAGCTCCCATGCTGCTGTCTCTCAAGGCTTGAGCTTTCATGATCCTCTCCATATTTGCAGACCAGCCATATTCTCTAGTCACCAGGCAGCAGGGGGAGTCGACATTGCGGTCAGAGACGATCACTTTCTCAACCTTGTCACCAAGGATCTCTTTGATCACCATGCAGAGGCTTTCAAAGGACTGCTTCTTCTCCTCTTTGCGATTCTTTTCTTCCTCGATGTCATCATCGAGCATGAGGCCTTCCTTGGTTGCAGAAACTAGTTTCTTGCCATCATACTCCTTCAGTTGGCCAACAGCGTACTCATCGATAGCATCCACCATATAGAGCACTTCATAGCCCTTCTTCTTCAGGCGCTCGAGGAAGGGGGAGTTCTCAACCGCCTTTCGGCTCTCCCCAGTGATGTAAAAAATCTCCTTTTGCCCTTCCTTCATCCTGGTGACATAATCTTTCAGGCTGGTGAGCTCATCTCCACTCTTGGTGGATTGGTAGCGCAGCAGATCGGCGATCTTGGCCCTGTTCTGACTGTCCTCATGGATTCCCAGCTTGAGGTTCTTGGAAAAGGCCTCGTAAAACTTCATGTAATCCTCCCCATCGGTATCTCGGGTGACTGTGAAGGAGCCACCCGCTTGAGCCTCCATGATTTCCTTTGTACCAGACCTTGCGATGGTCCCAAGATTGTTCACCAGATCTGCACAGAAATTACAGCGAACGAACCTTCAGTACTCCAATTCGAATTAGCTTTGAACAACGATATCTAGCATAGATCCATAAACAGAATTCAACGATATTGCAGAATTCAACACACATTGCACCACATATTATGCATAACTCATAAGTCTGTTGAAACTTAAACATATCTAGCATAGATTCAGAACCTAACTGGCAAGCTAAGAGTACCAATTCATCATAGATAAGTAATAGAGTTATTACGGAAAGTTGATATTACATAGAGTTCTTTTCCTTGTATGCTTGTGATTCTCATTCCTTGTATCACTTTATTTATTTATATGAATAAGCATTAAGGCAGAGCTATATATGCATATTCAATGGAAACACCTACGGCTTGAATTACAGCAAAATAGACAAACAGAGAGTCGATTGTTACCTGCTTTCGTCATGCCGACTCCATTGTCGATAATGGAGAGCGTCTTATTGACCTTGTCCGGCACAATTCGGATGAAAAGCTCGGGCTGGTCATCGAGTTTGCTCTTGTCAGTTAAACTCTCAAAGCGGATCTTGTCCAGCGCGTCGGAGGAGTTGCTAATGAGCTCCCTCAGAAAGATCTCTTTATTAGAATAGAAAGTGTTGATGATGAGGCTCAAAAGTTGATTGATTTCGGCCTGAAATGAAAATGTCTCCGCTTCACCCATCTTCACGTCCGCCATCATGAAAAGAAGAGGTTTGTGGGTGTAATGAAACAGTACGGAAACGAAAACGGTGGAAAGAGTACATAAACTGGAAAAACAGAGTCGGACCAGGAATGAGTGGTTGCGAGGCATCATGAAAAGAAGAAGTTTGTGGGTGTACTGAAACGGTACTGAAAAGAAAATGGTGGAAATCGTACAGAAACTAGAAAAACAGAGTATGAAGAAGATAGAGTCAACCAACTCTAATCCTATCACATACATGATCATTCTTTTCCTGTTCTGTTGCAAATCTGCTTTTGCAGGTGCCACACTCATGGCTAAGAGAGCTATGCAAGTTTTGGACATGACAAATATGGCCATTGGTTGGCCTGTGTTTGGTTTGAGTACACCCAGAACTCAAGCACTTCACGAGATATTTCACCATTTGATTTTTGATTCTGAACTAAGGGAAGTTGTGATTGAGAGGCTATGATGAGTTTGTATATATATACAGGGATCACTCACACACAAGGTGTGTTAACACACCATTTGTGATATTCCAAATGGGTCAACACCGGTCTCTGAGACTCTGACAACCAACAACCGGAAAAGGAAAATCTGTTTCACTTTCAAATCTTTGATTCTATCCACTCTGTTAACATTGGGCTTAACTGAGGCCCATAAAAATGACAAAATTGGGCTGGGTGATTTACGATGGGTTGAGGCTGCCTGTCCTCGGTTTTGAAATAATGTTTCTTCCGCCCAGACCAGGCCGCACGCGGTGGCGATGAGAGCTCTTTGAAATAGGCTGCAGAAGACGGATGACGTAGATCGTCTTTTTGAGTGCTTCAAGTGTGGCGTCGCTCCACCTCGTAATCCAATCTTCTTCCATTTAACCATTTGCTCGTATAACGCTAGTAATTTAGTTGTTGTTGCTGTGTTTTTTTGTGCGTTTTCCCTATTTCGATTTTATATGATTTCGATGTTGTACTCGTATTTCTCTGATGTATTTTGCTTGTTGTATCGAACTAATTTGAAACATTTCACCTTTTTTTGGTCAACTAATGTTGTTTAATTTCTACTTCTGATGGCTGACACTCTTAGAAATTATATTTCAGAATCTGCAATCAGACAAAGGAAGAGGGGAAAGCATGCTGCTGAAGAGCGTGGTAATGCTGTTTCAGAAGCATCAACCTCTCGTGACAATCCATCTCCGAGTCCAAGCTCAGCCAAAAATAACCGTGGAAATTGTTCCAACACCAAGCTTTCAATTCAAAATGTAATGTGCTGATTAGTGTTCAATGATTGGTTTGATTTGGTTTGGCTTGGCTTGGTTTTTCTTCTGAAATTTTACCTCTTTTCAATTTTTATTCCTCAGCCTAGTCCATCAACCGTCATGAGAAGCAATGCAAATAAAACAAAGCAGTTTTCTCCTATAGTTTTCTATGGTTCACCTCAAGGAGTGCTCCCTAAGAAACCAACTCGTTTGCTTCGGTTGCTACATGAGATTCGTGTTGATATCTCTCAACAAAACAAGTCAAGGTTATGATTGCAGTTTTTGTTTGATGCTCTCTTTGCTGAATATTTAGGTTTATATTAGTTGACCAGCTCAGTTTTGTGTTCATTCAGGGAGGAAATTTGGGTTACATTCCCCAGGCAGGATGAAGCAGTGAAGTATGTGAAGGCACATGCCAATGGTCGCAATTTTTGTTATCAGGATCATTTTAATGGCCAAAGAAGGTTTCTTGTTTCAACGTACAAGGAATTCTGGCGAAGGTATCCTTTTTTGCCTTAATCTCTAATGCTAAACTCTGGTAAACTTGATCATGATTGCCTAATAGTTGTGTGATTCTTGCTGTTATCTACTTTAGCTTCAGGTACAGGCAAATGAATCAAAAATTCCGGCACCACTATGAAGTTATTCAGGAGGTAACAAGTCTTGGCTTCTTAGGTTCTTGTAATTAAATTGGAAAGCTCGAGATTGTGCACATGTACACTAGTATGAGATTTGGAAAAGTATATGGAAATTAATGGCTGGTTTGGGCTCTATATTTTAATAATTTGTTTGGATGTCTGTTTTTTTTTCAACCAGTGATACAGTTTACTACCATATCTCTTATCCATGGCTATTAGTCAAATTAAATATCATAATTTTATTTATTTCATCTCCTCGATCAATTGATCATGTTGTTGCTATCATTTTATCAAGTATCATGATTTTGATTCATCTTTTTGATGAAATAGTCATGTAAGTTAGTATCACCTGAGTTAACAATTTCCTTTTAGAGAAAATGTTTCCTTTTTCTGGGCTTTCTAAATGACCCTATTCAGTCATTTATGTGTGCAGGGATTACCATGTCATCTCTACTTTGATTTAGAATTCAATAAGAGGGTGAATGGACAAAGAAATGGAGATGAAATGGTTGACCTCCTCCTCTCAGTTGTCTTTGATGCCCTATGTGAGAAGTACAGTATCGAAGGATGCCATGACTGGATAGTCGAACTTGATTCGTCTACTAAAGGTATGATGTTTGGTGTATGTCTATATGTTTTTATGATGTTAAGATGAAATTGTGAAGCACACTTACAGTCCTGTATTAGATTTTGTCAAAAATCTGGGGTTCGTAAGACGTTTTAATTCTATGCTGACAGAAAAGTTCTCTCGTCATCTCATTGTGCGTGTACCACAAACTGCTTTCAAGGACAATTCCCACATTGGCGCATTTGTTGGTGAGGTATGTTGCCGATGAAGTTGGAATTGACAACGACTTTTCTGAACTGTGCCAAAGTACCCTCGCCCCTCGAGTTATTATAAGATAGTATAGAGAACTAAACCCTGTAAGCTTGTTTGTTTCAGATATGTTCACGCATAAATAAATCAAGGGAGACTGATGCAAGATATGAAAATCTGTTTGTGTTGAAAGATTCAAGCTCAGCTGAGAGTCAGTTTCAACTTTTTGTAGATACTGCTATTTATACAAGAAACTGCTGCTTCCGTCTTCCTCTATCATCCAAAGCAGGAAGAACTTCTATACTTGTACCTAGTGGACGGTTTAAATGTACAAACATGGTAGGACTTTGCATTTGATGAATTTGAAATTATCTTCATAGCATATCTAGACATCTTTGTACAGACATCCTTTTAGTCTTGTTACGTCCGAATGTGAACCAGTCCTCTATGGAACACTTGACAAGAATTATTGGTTCCTTTGTTTCAAATGATATATCAAACATTGAGTTTTCTGTTCATTATCTCTCAGAATGAAGAAGTATTTATGACATTTTGCAACAATCTTGTAGAAAGTGGTATACTTTTAGCATGCCTTTACCGTAACATGTCCTTATTTAAGAATTTCTCCTTTCGTATATATGCCAAATATATTTACACTATTAAAATTATATAATATTTTATGTGGTTATTATAGTTTGGAATTTGGATCGATTTTTGTGATTGCAAATTTGCAATACTTCTGCTTCTGGTTTGATTATTTTGAAGGTTCTAGTATTGTAATGATGCCAAGGACGACACTTGTGAGTTGTGGTAGTGCAGACATGTTGGCGAATGATGGTGTAGCGGTGAATGACAAATAAATTTAACACGTTTGATAAAGATATTTTTGTCATTTCTTCTATGATTACGTTAACTTAATTATAAGTCAATTTCGAATGAATACAACTTTACAAGTCTTTGTTGTATCAAGTGATGGTACATGAGGACATAAAAAAACTCAGGGTACGGTAACATTTTCGCCATAAAAGAATGCAAAACTTCAATGGCATTTGAACAAAATCGGACGAACTTCTACAATAACACACAGCTTTGTTTTACAATTTTTTCTTCATTAATGGCACATTCTGTAAATGATAAGACAGAAGAATAAATGAAGCCATTTTAAGAGCCAAACCCACAAATTAATTTCCTCGAATACTACTACAAAACGACACCAGTAGGCCCCACAAATCATGGACTCTCAATGTTTCAATTGGAAGAGAACCAGCCAGGGAGTAACTAGATGTCACTTCTCTAGTGTTAACAATCTAAAACCCCATTTCTGTTGCAAGAAAATTATTTTACACCTCAACATATAATGTTATTTATCATTTACTGATTTTATCATTTGGTTATGCTGCAATCTGCCTAGCTTGTACCGGAATCATGATTTTTAGCCTCAAAACCAGTCTATAAAACTTCCTGTGAACTTTAAGAAATAGTACTGATTTCACCTGTGTCAACTTTCTTGGTGAAAAACCCAGCCTTGGAAACTTCGTGTTAACTTCCTTGTAAAAAGTTGAAGTTTACCATTTCAACCTCAAAGGAATTCAGATGAAATGAAACAGAACTGAAAGAGAAGATGATAAGACAATTTTTTGGGGCCAAACTATACACCAAAGCTTTCTTAGAGTCGAAAACAAAAGAGAAGATCTTCATTAGAGAAGATCAAACGCAACCATTGTTCAGCTGAAAACAAAAGAGAGAAACTAACATAAACTAACTTTAAGAGCAGCTTAGTCAACTTCCTCCAGCTCCGGCATGTCCTCATCGTCGCCGCCTTCCTCCGCCTTATCGATGCTCCAGGCCAATTTTCATCAGCATACTGTGAATTCTCGAGGCAAAGGTGTTGGGATCCTCCAAGCTGAATCCAGAAGTCTCAAACAGGAGCAGAACGAGATCCTTCACCGACTTATCATTCTTGTCAGCATCAGCCCTTTTCCTCAGCTCTTCCATGATCCCGTTGTCGGGATTAATCTCCATTGTCTTCTTGGAGGACATGTAAAGCTCCCATGCTGCTGTCTCTCGGGGCTTGAGCTTTCATGATCCTCTCCATGTTTGCAAACTAGCCATATCACACGTATAAACTGATTGCGCGCACAAACGAATAACTTCCTAATATTTGTATTCTTCTATAAATACAAATTAGAAATAAAAGTTATTTAATTAAATGAGTTGTCTATTCCTATTCTAACTCCTTTAGTTAAAGAATCCGAATTAAATACAATCTTTTCCTTTTTCCCAGAAACTTGATTGCCAAATCTTTTCCTATTTCCCCATAACCTTAATTGCCGAGAAAGTTCTATACTTTAAATTTCAAATATCAAAATCTAATGTTTTTGAATTAAAATTGCTTACCTATTGAGTTGGATAATTAATTGTAAGTAATTTTATTTTGAATAACCATGATTTTAGAGAGTTTTTTATATCGTTTATTTCATTTTATCATCAAGAAGATTTTGATTTTTGAGGTTAGTTTCACTTTTATTCATGTCATTTTCTTGATTTACTTTTATTTCATGTGATATTGTATTGTGAAATATTTTGAGTATGTAAAAAAAATTAATTTAGTGTACATACATAGTGGCCTTTTTTTTTCTTGTTCGCTTCAGGCCTCAAAAAATCTAGGACCGACACTGCCCAGAACTCAAGCACTTTGTGTTATACTTCACCATTTAAATTTTTTGATTCTGAACTAATGGAAGTTGTGATTAAAAGGCTACGATGAATATGTTATATACAGGGATGATCACACTCAAGGTGTGTTAACACACTATTTTTGATGTTCCAAATTGCAAATTGGTCAACATCGTGTTTCTGACAACCAACCACAAAAAAGCAATTCTGTTTGAATCTATCATCCACTCTGTTATCATTGGGCTTAACTGAGTCCCATGAAAATGACAAAGTTGGGCTTTACGATTTACAATGGGTTGAGGCTGCCGGTCCTCGGTTTTGAAATAATGTTTCTTCCGCCCAGACCAGGCCGCACGCGGTGGCGATGAGAGCTCTTTGAAATAGGCTGCAGAAGACGGACTCAATGGATGACGTAGATCGTCTTTTCGAGTGCTTCAAGTGTGGTGTCGCTCCACCTCGTAATCCAATCTTCTTCCATTTAACCATTTGCTCGTATAACGCTAGTAATTTAGTCTTTGTTGCTGTGTTTTTTTGTGTGTTTTCCCTATTTCGATTTTATATGATTTCGATGTTGTACTCGTATTTCTCTCATGTATTTTGCTTGTTGTATCGAACTGATTCGAAACATTTCACCTTTTTTTGGTTATCTAATGTTGTTTAGTTTCTACTTCTGATGGCTGACACTCTTAGAAATTATATTTCAGAATCTGCCATTAGACAAAGGAAGAGGGGAAAGCATGCTGCTGAAGAGCGTGGTAATGCTGTTTCAGAAGCATCAACCTCTCGTGACAATCCATCTCCGAGTCCAAGCTCAGCCAAAAATAACCGTGGAAATTGTTCCAACACCAAGCTTTCAATTCAAAATGTAATGTGCTGATTAGTGTTCAATGATTGGTTTGATTTGGTTTGGCTTGGCTTGGTTTTTCTTCTGAAATTTTACCTCTTTTCAATTTTTATTCCTCAGCCTAGTCCATCAACCGTCATGAGAAGCAATGCAAATAAAACAAAGCAGTTTTCTCCTATAGTTTTCTATGGTTCACCTCAAGGAGTGCTCCCTAAGAAACCAACTCGTTTGCTTCGGTTGCTACATGAGATTCGTGTTGATATTTCTCAACAAAACAAGTCAAGGTTATGATTGCAGTTTTTGTTTGATGCTCTCTTTGCTGAATATTTAGGTTTAAATTAGTTGACCACCTCAGTTTGGTGTTCATTCAGGGAGGAAATTTGGGTTACATTCCCCAGGCAGGATGAAGCAATGAAGTATGTGAAGGCACATACCAATGGTCGCATTTTTTGTTATCAGGATCATTTTAATGGCCAAAGAAGGTTTCTTGTTTCAACGTACAAGGAATTCTGGCGAAGGTATCCTTTTTTGCCTTAATCTCTAATGCTAAACTCTGGTAAACTTGATCATGATTGCCTAATACTTGTGTGATTCTTGCTGTTATCTACTTTGGCTTCAGGTACAGGCAAATGAATCAAAAATTCCGGCACCACTATGAAGTTATTCAGGAGGTAACAAGTCCTGGCTTCTTAGGTTCTTGTAATTAAAGTGGAAAGCTCGAGATTGTGCACATGTACACTAGTATGAGCTTTGGCAATGTATATGGAAATGAATGGCTGGTTTGGGCTCTATATTTTAATTTGTTTGGATGTCTTTTTTTTTTTTTTTTTTTTTTTCCTTCAACCAGTGATACAGTTTACTACCATATCTCTTATCCATGGCTATTAGTCAAATTAAATATCATAATTTTATTTATTTCATCTCCTCGATCAATTGATCATGTTGTTGCTATCATTTTATCAAGTATCATGATTTTGATTCATCTTTTTGATGAAACAGTCATGTAAGTTAGTATCACCTGAGTTAACAATTTCCTTTTAGAGAAAATGTTTCCTTTTTCTGGGCTTTCTAAAGTCATTTATGTGTGCAGGGATTACCATGTCATCTCTACTTTGATTTGGAATTCAGTAAGAGGGTGAATGGACAAAGAAATGGAGATGAAATGGTTGGCCTCCTCCTCTCAGTTGTCTTTGATGCCCTATGTGAGAAGTACAGTATCGAAGGATGCCATGACTGGATAGTCGAACTTGATTCGTCTACTAAAGGTATGATGTTTGGTGTATGTCTATATGTTTTTATTGCACTTTTACTCAATTAGCACCTTCTGGTAAGATGAAATTGTGAATCACACTTACAGTCCTGTATTAGATTTTTGTCGAAAATCCAGGGTTTGTAATACGTTTTAATTCTATGCTGACAGAAAAGTTCTCTCGTCATCTCATTGTGCGTGTACCACAAACTGCTTTCAAGGACAATTCCCACATTGGCACATTTGTTGGTGAGGTATGTTGCCGATGAAGTTGGAATTGACTACGACTTTTCTGAAATGTGCCAAAGTACCCTCGCCCCTCGAGTTATTATAAGATAGTATAGAGAACTAAACCCTGTAAGCTTGTTTGTTTCAGATATGTTCACGCATAAATAAATCGAGGGAGACAGATGCAAGATATGAAAATCTGTTTGTGTTGAAAGATACAAGCTCAGCTGAGAGCCAGTTTCAACTTTTTGTAGATACTGCTGTTTATACAAGAAACCGCTGCTTCCGCCTTCCTCTATCATCCAAAGCAGGAAAAATTTCTATACTTGTACCTAGTGGACGGTTTAAATGTACAAACATGGTAGGACTTTGTCTTTGATGAATTTGAAATTATCTTCATAGCATATCTAGACATCTCTGTACAGACATCCCTTTAGTCTTGTTACATCCGGACGTTAACCAGTCCTCTATGGAACACTTGACAAGAATTATAGGTTCCTTTGTTTCAAATGATATCTCAAACATTGAGTTTTCTGTTCATTATCTCTCAGAATGAAGAAGAAGTATTTATGACATCCTTGATATGCAACATGGATGCTGACTGCGAGAAACTTTTGATTTGCAAGATGGATTTAGATTGCGTGAAGGCCCTGCACTTTGACTCAGAGGTAATGTTGATATGATTACACCTTTTGGGTTGTGTGTTCTATAATTATATATATCAAATGGCTTAGCTGACATTAAATTTTTTGTTTCATGAATTCTACTGTAATTGTGTTTTTACTGCAGACTACCAATCAATCACATGGGCCTGCCAGTTTTGGTAGTCAGTTTGATTATACCTGCACTTCTGATGCTTCAAGTACTTATTTAATGGGCCAATCACCATTCCCAGCTCTGGATGCTTTTGTCGAGTTTGTTGCATCTATAGGAAGCGTAAAAGGTGCTCTCTGTATAAATTACATATACAATATTGCACTTGGATGGAAACATATTTTTCTCCAGTTAATATTTGTATCTGTTGCTTAAGGTCCATATGTTTTCCTCACGTTCCTTTTCTCCAGGTAAAATCCGATGTTGGTATTGGTTCTCTGAATATGGACTTATGGTGTACAGTATGTTGAGAAGTAGGTATTGCGAACGAATTGGCCGAGAACATAGAAGTAACCATGGTAAGGTCTTGATGTTTCTCTAGTAAGCTCACTGCATTTATATCCAATGAATTAGAAAGAACCTCAGAATTATATCGAACTGTGCACTATTAACACGGTACCTTTTTCAGTGATGTATGTCGTTGATATCAAAAGGGGTGATTATTATCAGAAGTGCCACGATCCTGAATGTAGAGGTAATTCATGTTCTCTAACAGTCCTGTTTGTTGTATTGTACAGTATAAGTTTTTTTTCTGAGATGATGTAGTTTTTCAGGATATCGTTCTCCTTTGCGTATGATACCTCTGGATGTCATTCCTGATCCGACTAATTTTAATGACCCTGAGAGACGAACGGAGGTTAAAATAGAAACAATGTCACCTGCTGTTGAAAATATTAATGATAGTTGCAAGAGAGACTGGTGGTCTGAAGCTATCAAATTCGCAGACGAGGCTGAAGGCATACAGAAAAAGCTTGATCTAACTGGCATGGTAAGCCATTTTCAAAGTGTGTGTGTATATACTCATATTATTACTGCTTCACTTTCCTCAGAGAGATAAACTCCAAGTAAAAGATTTCTACTGATTTTGCATTCTAATTAAGCAGGATGATGAGTGGGAAGACGATGAAGAGTGGTGGATGGCTGTTGAAAAGACTGCATCCCAGGCTGAGAAAATGTACTATAGCCAGGCGTGAATTGTTTCCTCTTCTTCTGCCGTTAACAACAAGGCGGATGATACTGTCTGCAGTGAAGAAGGGGTTGAAAGGGGTTGAAGGGGTTGATGGGGTTTGACTCTTTCAACTTTGTAAATTATGACCGAGTAGAAGCTGGATAGATTTTGAAAGGCATTTACCAATGGTTATTATTTTTTAAAATTTTGTTTGAAAAAACTAGTGGTTATTTTCTGGTTGTTTCATTTCACTGATTTGAGTAATCCCTCCGTTTGCACATTTACTATGCAAATTTGAATTGACATATAAAAAATAAAATTATCATGTAAGGATATTGTTAAATTCATTAACTATCTATTTCTCAAAAGTAGTAAATATTACACATATAAAAATATTAACTAGTAAATTATGAACTTTAAAAATTGTGAAAAAGTGATAGCGCGGTTTGGTCATTTAAGTGATTAACAAACGATTCTCATAGTTGTAGTGGAAAATACGAGTAAATAAGCTTAATGCACTATGACTCAAACTTTTCATGTTTTATGATTTGAGCTTGGTTTGAGACGGAAGAACAAATTGATTTAGTGAATGTTTATATTATTTGGTTGATTTGTAAATTTTACAACATGCAATTAGTAAAACAACGTCGTATGCTGCATATGTGCACTCAGTCACTGTGAAATTGTGGTGGTCTTTTCCTCTTCAGTCAGCATTCACAACTCACAAGTTAGTCTGTGCTTAACATTTCCATGGCTGGCGAGCAAGACCAGCCCAATGCCCCCGCAACCTCCACCGCCGCCGTCTCGCCGCCGATGTACATCTCCAAGCCAACGCTCTGCTCTGTCCTCACCCACAGAGCCCTCATCGACCACCTCAAAGCCACCCTTCCGGCTCACTCCTCCGCCATCCAATCCCCACTCCGGCAATCCTACCACCGTGCCGAAAAATCCCACAATCTGGTCCTTCTTCTTCGCGAAGAAGAAGAAATTCAGTTCCCGGCCGGGCGTTAGTTTCGAAGAAGCGGAAGGATCCCTGGAGGAGGCAGTTAGAGAAGGGGATATAGTGTCGTGCGCCACGAGCTCGCAGACGCCATTGGTGAAGGGGAAGGACCTGAAACCAGGTGCTCATCTGGATTTGGTGGGGTCGTTCACGCATTCGATGATGGAGAGGAGAGGCAGAGTGTTCATTGACAACGAGGCAGCCTGGGTTGAATCTGGGGAACTGGTTGGTGCATTTGAGAGAGGGGTGATTACGAGGCAGGATATCGCCGGAGATTTAGTGCAGTTGATCGAGGGAGAGACCGAGAACACCGGGAGGTTGAGCTCGGAGGAGATCACCGTGTTCAAGTCGGTTGGTTCTGCTGTTGTCGATCTTCTCACTGCCCAGCTCTTGAATGAGACTTGTTCATGAAAGTCCGTGCTTACTTGATCTATACTCTACCGTGTTCAAGTTTTAACTAAACAATCAACTAATTAAAACTGTAAGTGCGGAATAAAAGAAAACACGATATGATCACCCAGTTCAGTGCAATGCACCTACGTCTGGGGGGCCGTAGCCCGTGGTAAAACCCTTCACTAGTTGCAATAAATATGTCCGGTATATTACAAACTAATGGCTACTCTAGCAAGCCTATCACACTACCAATTGGCTACTCTAGCTTTGATAGTTGCTTCTATGATTACCTTCTTTTCCACGAAGGTGCGGCAAGGTCTTTCCCACCCGAGCTTTAACACACGTCCCTAGTGTTTTGTTATGGTTGCAAACCGTGGACTGCGTTGCCTCCTTGCTCGAAAGATAAAAACTCTGAATTACAGAATTTTGCTATTAAAATCGCCAATTGAGCACGCAACTGATGTCCTCCTTTTATAGCACAATGCCGTGGAAAAACTTCCTTTTTCACGGCTCTTGAATCCTTCCTTCAATACACTTCTATTCCAAATCTAAATCCTTGAAGAAAATGAATTTATGGTTGTCTCAACTTCTATTTATGGAATATTTCATTCCCTGAATATTCCCATCTTAATACAGCTGCAGAACGCGTTGTAGACATCCATTAGGACTGTAGTTTCCATAGAAAAACCGCACACAATATTTCCTTCCATCTTTCAAAACCTGCGCTGGAACCTGGAAAATATTCTATCTTTTTCTGCCAACTGAAGTCATGTTGCAACATGACATTCCACAAAGCAGCCAACAAAATCTGGACTTACAATCTCCCCCTTTGGCAATTTGTGGACCCAACACTTCAAAAACTTCCATTGAACTCAGAATCTCAGAAAGCCATAACCAACACTGAAATACATAATTCTGAACAGGGGCAAAATACGAATTGGATCCTTCAACAAAAACCACCGGCAGAAAAATATAGAATCAAAATAACTACAGTCATCCAGAAATCCAAAGTCACCAAACAATTCTATCCTCCGTTAAACAATATCTCCCCCTGGGGCCATAAAATGCCAAAGGACCCCAACAAACTGCAGAAGTACCAAAGAAAACACAAACAAGTGAGACAGAAGAAATGCGCTAGGTTCATTCAGGAGGAATAGTAGACTTGGAATTCTTTGTTGCAGACTTCTTCACAGAGACTGGAGAAAGAGCACGCTTAATCAAAGAGGAAGGAGTAGCAAAGGTAGAAGGACCAGGCACCCCAGCAGATGGTTCAACCCTGGCACCCTCTTTAGCAATAGCAGCAAGAACTTTCTCCCTGTCCTCATGGCTCTTTCGAAGCAACTCTCCATACATTGCCATCTGATCTATATGAAACTGAATCCTCTTGTCAACAGCCCGCAACTCAAACTCGTTGGACATAATCATATTACCAGTAGATGCTTCCTGATCCAATGGTAAATCCAACACCTCTCTCTTCAATGTACTAGCAGTAAATGCAAATTTCCCAGCAGACTGTACTCTAGTAACATCAACTTTAAATCCTTCAGCCCTTAGAAAGGCTGTAATCAAGCAGGGATGAGGTAAAGCCTCAGTGCACATAGTCAAGAGCACCATGAATTCCCTTGAGAATATACTTCCCAAGATTTACTTCAAATCCAGAGCCAACCCCATAACTCTCTTCTGCCTGATCCAAGGTCAAGGTAGTTGTATGAGTTGTCTGCATCCAACAGTTGATGCGCACTTTGAAGAGCAACCAGAATCTCAAAGTGAGAGAACTAGCGGGCATGTATCCAGAGGGCCAGGAACCAAAATTTCCATAGGTTAAAGCTCTGGCCAACACATGCTAATCCACCTTGTAATCCCTTGGGTATACCAGATCATATCCCAATATTTAATGAATCCCTAATATAGAATTCAGTTTCTCAGAAGTTAATGCAATGATTCTCCCCCTGAAATACAGCTTCCCTGATCAATACTCACCATAAACTAGAGTCCCCTTTCTCCACTGTCTCCTCATCCTCTAACACAACATCCTCATCCTCAAGATTAGCATAGTCCTTCTCAACATGTATTTCATAATGATTGGTAGGAGATGGAATGGCATGGTCTTCATTATCCATATCAGTGAAATCCAAATCAATAGGATGAGAATCAGGCACAGTCATCTTGATGGTTCAGACACAGTCAACCAGATAAGGCTTAGCCATTGATTCAGGCCTCACAAAGCTAGGTTTATGAACGTCAGAGGCTATCATAACATCTGTCTTTGGGGGTTTTGGCCTCATCGTGCCATTAAAAGAACATCTGCCAGGGTTGTTTTTACTCCCAAAAGTACTATGGTAGAAATCATCCAACCCCTTAGCATATTCCCAAGTTTCCAACCTGTCATAATAGGTTTTCATTTTAGCTGCGTCCTTGGTGCTGGAAGCAGCAATAAAGTTCTCAGTCAATACATCCACAGTAGGAGTAGGGGGTGAACTAGGCAGGGTCTGAATAGTTCCAGTAAGATTAGCCTCGGGCTCAATCAATTCAACACAAGGATCCCATATACCCCTAGCCCATCGAATATCAAAAACTCCCCCTAAATTTGTCAACTCTTGATCATCAAACCCCATGCAAAATCGATAGCTATCTCGGAATACATACTTCAGAATTACTCACAGATCGAAACCCAGATAGTCTTTAAGAAGTACAGAAACCCTCGCATGCAAGTCAAGAATCCAAAGAAAACTAACAGATCGAGAACTCAGATCGATACCTTAATGGAGAAGCTGTGGATTCCGACTGATTCAGAGGTTCGGTGCTATATCCGTTGAAGTTGTAGTTGATTACGAATCACAGAAAGGCAGCAGAATAGAAAAACATGATGTTGCAATAGGAATGGGGATGGTTTTCTTTCTGGGCGCGAAGAATGAAGAAACTAAGTACCTTTTCCGCCTTTTTGTGCAAAATTGAAGACGGCCCAACGGAAAAATACAACATAAATACTATAGGCCCCCAGCTATCTCCCAAAAACACGCGCCTTTCACTTCATACGCGCACCTTATATCTTCATGTTGCAACACGAAATGCAACCTTAACCATATTTTTGGTATTTTCTGATTTTTTATGGAATGAAATACAGAAATAGAAATAACAACTGTACAAGTTAGGTAGTCTTCAGTACCTCAGATAGTGCATACCCCAAGATGTTGTCTTAGGGTTTCAAATGTAAAAGCATCCAATGGCTTAGTATAGATATCAGCATATTGACTCTCAGTAGGTACATGCTTGATTTCCACTTCCTTTCTATCGACCAAGTCTCGGATAAAGTGGTGTCTGATATCGATATGTTTGGTGTAGTTATGCTGCACAGGGTTCTTAGATATGCCAATAGCTGACTTATTATCACAGGGAATCGCAAGACTGTATAGCTTCACCCCATAATCTCTGAGCATTTGTTTCATCCAAACCAGTTGAGTGCAGCAACTACCATCCACCAAATATTCAGCCTCAGCAGTAGATAAAGAGATTGAATTCTGCTTTTTACTATACCAAGACACCAAATTCTGCCCAATAAAGAAACAACCTCCAGTAGTACTTTTACGATCATTGGCATTACCAGCCCAGTCAGAATCACTGCCATATACCTGACAACTTGTACCCTTAGAAAACCAGATGCCATAATCAGCAGTGTCATGTACATACCGAATGATACTCTTCACAGTAGAAATATGGGATTCCTTAGGAGCAGCCTGGAATCTTGCACAAATACCAACACTCAAGGACAAATCTGGTCTACTTGATGTTAGATACAGGAGGCTTCCAATCATGCTTCTATAGAGTTTTGTATCCACAACTGCACCTTTCTCATCTCTGGTCAATTTGTCAGTAGTGGACCTTGGAGTTCGAACAACTTTAGCATCACCTTGTTCCACCTTGGCATTTTCCTCTGATGATTTTCCCACATCCTTCTGTGGGGATTGAACATTTGTATCAGTTGAGGAAGTTTCTTCATCAGTAGAATTAGTTGGACTATTCGGCTCAACTTCAGAAGACTTAGAAATTTGGCTATCTCCTATGACCAGTGGTGATGTTGCAACATGAGAACTGGAGCTTGGTTCTTGGGGGGAGAGATTTTTCGAACTCTCATTTTTCTGAATTGAGATTTGCTGAATTATTTCTACATCATCAATTTCTTCAGAAACCCTGGCTGGCACATCCTTAACAACAACCTTAGCACTCAAACAGGTAACTGATGGCTCCAAAATATAGCAGTTATCAGAAGATCTTCTCCCAGTGAGTACACCACTAGAGCCTTGCTTGACTGTACATAGGGATTCATTAAAGTGAACCGTCATCTGGTGATCACACAGATGACTGATGCTGATCAGGTTAGCCTTGAGATCCTCTACTAGCAATACATCATGTAACACAGGAAAATCTTGAATCTTGAGCTCTCCCTTTCCAATAACTTTACTAATCTTGCCATCTCCAAATTGTACTGTACCATTCCATGGTACCATATTGCTCAACAAATCTGGGGATCCAGTCATGTGTCTCGAGCACCCACTGTCAAAATACCACGTGTTCCTGGCATATACATTATAGCAGGTGTGAACTACAAGACAATTCAGTGAAGATTTCGGTACCCATACCTTTCTAGTGAGTTTCTTCTGTTGATCAGGCTCCATGTTGCAACATGAGATAAATTGCTTTCCTCTCATAATATCTCTCAGTAGTTTCATGCATCGAACTTCATCATGTCCTTGCATCATGCAGTAGTCGCAACATCTAGGAGGGGTCTTCCTTTCTATAATTCCCTGAGATCCTCTCTTTTCTGAGACAGGTGCACAGTTAAGCTGATTTCTTCTGATTTTTCTCTGACTGTTAGATGCTTGATTTCTCGCAGACACAAACACTGTTTTGGTCATCTGAGAGTTTGACACCTTGCTGTTAAATCCCAGACCATGCTTGTTACCATCTGTCTTTCCCATCACCAAGAGATCATTTAATTTTGCAGTTCCTGTATTCAGTTTATGAATGGTTGCTTCAGCTTCCTCAGCTCTAGCAATTGCAGTTCTCAACTTCTTCCCCAGATTGTCACAGTCAATGGTTCTGGCTTTAGCCTTTTCTTCAGCACTTACTGTTCTTGAAGTCATAATCTCCAGCTTCTTAATCAGGATATCAGAAGCTATTTCAGCATCTTTAGCCCTTTTTGTCATTATCTCTAGCTTCTGTGATTTCTCCACATCATCCATGGGTTTCTTTCCTTCTGAGATTTCAAGTTTCTTTCTCAGATCAGCAAGCTCCCCTTCAGCTTTCTCAGCTCTTTTAGTCATGGATTTAAGACTCACGGTTAATTCTTCAATTTCCTGCTCCTCAACCATTGCATCATTCACTAGGGTATTGACATTTACTTTCAGAGACTCAATTTCTTCTGCAAGGCTTGACATTGCAGTAGCTTCACTTTGACTATTTTTTAGACTTTTGATCAGTTCAACTGAGTTTTCCCATTCCTTATACAGATCATCATATGCACTTTGGAGATCAGTACTTTCTGATTCATCTGGAACTGGTCCTGATTCCACAACTCTAACTCCAAAAGACACATGTTTTTCAGGCAGAATCTCATCTTCATCATCACTCCAGGTTTCTCCTGATGCCACAAATGCCTTAGGTTGATTCAAAAAATTCCCACACTGATATGCTAGATGTCCAAAGCCATTGCACTCTTTGCACTGAGGTTTACCAGCATGCTTAGTTCCTTCAGGACCTCTTGGTAGATCATCAACAGTTCTGAGTCTAGTTTGAGTAGAATCTCCTCCTGGAAAATTTTTGACAGCATTCTGAGATTCTACAGATTGAACTCCTTGACCTTGGTAGGGCTGATTTCCCTGGTTCTGATAAGTTTGATCTCCCTGATTCTGATAGGGCTTAGTTCCTTGGAATTGAAAATTCTGAGTTCCCTGGCCTTGATTCATTTGAGCTTGTACACCCTGTTGACCTGGAACCCCTCTGAATTGACCCTGATTGCTTTGATTCTGAGCACCTTGATTTCCTCTTCCTTGATTGCCAGAATATCCTCTTCCTTGGTTTCCCCTCATGAATCTCCCAAAGTTTCTAGCAAGCAATGCCATTTCATCAGAGCCAATATTATCTTCCTCCATCTTTCCTTTTCCTTTTGATGTTGCAACATGAAATGACAGAGCCTTTTTATCCTTACTTTTCTCCGTGCACATCTCAGAAGTCTTCATAAACCCCAACAGCTCATCTAGAGTAACAACGTCCAGTTGAGCATTGATCTCCAAGTTCATCACTAAAACTGAAAATCTCTCAGGCAATGACCTCTTCACCTTGTCCAGAACTTGAGCCTCAGTATATCTTTCTCCAAACTGATGTGCTCTATGAATTAAATCTTTCAATCTAGTGCTGAACTCATCAACTGTCTCATGTTCCAACATCTCCAGGCTTTCAAATTCAGATTTGATCATTCCAAGCTTGATCTTTCTAACAGACCTGGATCCTTCATGTTCCTTCTCAAGTGCTTCCCAGGCAGCTTTGGCAGTAGTACACCCCGAGATGATTCTGAATTGATCATCTTTTACTCCATTATAGAGAGCGCCTAGCACTTTGCTGTTCAGCCTCTTCATAGCCCTTTCTGTGTCAGTCCATGGAACAGGTTTAGGCATAGTTCCACCAGCTGGATTTGGTATGGTAGGTGGACTGTATCCGATCTCGATCATGTTCCAGGCATCATCATCAAGTTGATCTATGAAAATGCGCATCCTAGTTTTCCAGTCTGGATAACTCCCATCAACCAGTAACGGTGCCCTTGTGATGGATCCTCCTTCCTTGGCCATCGTAAGCAGATCGTTCACTCACCTCGCAAGAGGATTAAACAAGTGATTAAGCTCTGATACCAAATGAAAGTCCGTGCTTACTTGATCTATACTCTACCGTGTTCAAGTTTTAACTAAACAATCAACTAATTAAAACTGTAAGTGCGGAATAAAAGAGAACACGATATGATCACCCAGTTCAGTGCAATGCACCTACGTCTGGGGGGCCGTAGCCCGTGGTAAAACCCTTCACTAGTTGCAATAAATATGTCCGGTCTATTACAAACTAATGGCTACTCTAGCAAGCCTATCACACTACCAATTGGCTACTCTAGCTTTGATAGTTGCTTCTATGATTACCTTCTTTTCCACGAAGGTGCGGCAAGGTCTTTCCCACCCGAGCTTTAACACACGTCCCTAGTGTTTTGTTATGGTTGCAAAGCGTGGACTGCGTTGCCTCCTTGCTCGAAAGATAAAAACTCTGAATTACAGAATTTTGCTATTAAAATCGCCAATTGAGCACGCAACTGATGTCCTCCTTTTATAGCACAATGCCGTGGAAAAACTTCCTTTTTCACGGCTCTTGAATCCTTCCTTCAATACACTTCTATTCCAAATCTAAATCCTTGAAGAAAAGGAATTTATGGTTGTCTCAACTTCTATTTATGGAATATTTCATTCCCTGAATATTCCCATCTTAATACAGCTGCAGAACGCGTTGTAGATATCCATTAGGACTGTAGTTTCCATAGAAAAACCGCACACAATATTTCCTTCCATCTTTCAAAACCTGCGCTGGAACCTGGAAAATATTCTATCTTTTTCTGCCAACTGAAGTCATGTTGCAACATGACATTCCACAAAGCAGCCAACAAAATCTGGACTTACAGTTCAAGTCGGTTGTTTCAAATCAGATCCAGAGGCCGTGGTTCAGTTTTTCTTTTTCTACTACCAGGTTGTTGTATGAAATGAACACAAAGAATGGATGAAGAAGACATCCTGGTGAAGCTTTTTTTCCGAATTCAATCAGGATTAGTAATATGGTACGTGCAGTTTTTTTGCAGTTTAATTTTCCGTTTCCTATCCTCATCTGGTTAATATCTCCTCCTTTTCTTATCTTGTATGGTTTGATGAGGTTTTATATATATATCAGTTCTCTTGATCACCAGAGAACAAAGCAAATTAATTTCTTTACATAATAAATAAGGTTGAAACTATTGTAATCCGGCCTCTGAGAATATTTTGATTTAGAAATTTGAAACATGGAATTCGAGCTCAATTGGTCGGGCATGCCGCTAGATTTGCTATGGAAGATAGCATGCCATCTTGGTTCAGCTAAAGATTTATTTGAGTTCAGAAGGGTTTGTACACATTGGCGATCTGTTGCTAGTTATAGGAAGGTAATATTTCTTAAACCATTGGTTCCTCTTCTTATGGTTGCAGAGAAGGAAGACAACGTTGATTGCGTCTTATACAGCCCGTACGAGAAAAGGATTTCGATGAGATTAACACTCCCAGAATTAAGAGATAAGAGAGTTATTGAAGTCAAATTTGGGTGGTTGCTAACTTTGATGGATTCCGGGGAGGTTTCTTTGTTGAATCCTCTTACTCGTGTCCAAATCCATCTCCCCGATTACACAACTTTTCCCAACTATGAGAAACATAAGACACATCCATATTTCAATTTCATAGAAAGAGCAGTGCTGTCAGAAAATCCATCTGAGGATCCTTCGAAATTTGTTTTGTTTGTGAAAATGTTTGCGATATTGGGGTATTGGAGGGCCGGAGATGAAAACTGGACCAGCTTGCCCTCAAACCCCCATCCAACAGAATATATTGAATATTACAACAACATGTTGTACATGGTTCATGAGAAAGAAAATAACCAATTAAACGTCACAATTTTGAATATCCATGAAACTGGTGATAAATCTATGGTTAACTTAGAAGTAAACTATTCATTCACGGTATGTAGTAATTGCTCGCCTTATTTAGTGGAATCCTCCCGAGGTAATTTGTTGTTGATTTCACGGTCTTGCGAGTTCGAAGAAAACAATATTGACTATGTAACATACAATTTTGTGGTGATGCGTATAAATGTGATGAAAGGTGAATGGACTGTGATAGATAGTTTGGAGAATGATGCAATTTTTATTGGATGGAGTGGTGCCATCTCTATTCCGACTTCAAATTTTCTCGATGACACTATCAAACCTAATTGCATATATTTCACGGATGATTATTGTGATGGTTTCTACTCAAAAGGTGTAAAAGGAAGTGTTCATAAAGACATGGGAATTTTCAATATGGAAGACAAAACTATTAAGCACTTTAACATTGACTCCAAGAACAAGATATTTTCGCCAATCTGGATAGATAGTTCCAGCTTCTTCAAATCTTGACATTCTTCTTCTTCCCAGAAAAACTCTAGTCAACCTCACTAGTAGAAAATGTTATTCGATGTTAATTTTATAATACTATTTTCAATAATTTTAATTTTAATTTAGTTTAATACAAAGTAGAGATCCAAAAATACTATAATTATGTCCTCGGGAATTTTACCTTGCGATCGTTAAAAGACTCAAACCGTTTAACAAGGGATCCGTATCAAGCAGAATTCACCCCGTTAATCAAGGATTTTCAACATATACAACTCCACGAACACGTTGACATGTGTGCTCAAGCGTAAGAACCTTGATTCAGACTAAATGAGGGTTTCAATCAGAAGAACCGATTCGAAGAAAAGAATATTCAATAAAAAAACTTCGGATCCTAATATTCTGTAGGGATAATTCACACTTATTCAAGAACGGACATCAATACAAATGATTAAAGATATATGGTTCCAATTCCCCAAAGGGGAAGACTGAGAAGAAGGTTTTCTAGGATTTAGGATGACGGGAACAACGGCGACAGAAGGGAAGAAAAAGAAATGAAACTCTGAGCATCCACAATGGTACTTCTTAAGTGAGTTTTTCTTAATAAGGACCACTTATTATTAATTAAAAAAACCACCGTTATGGAATATTTAAGACCACTCGAACTTGCTCCTTATTTAGAAGTGGTTATCTTTTTTCTTTTTTTTTGTATTTTACTAATCAATAAAGAAAAGACATCTCATATAAATATCTCCTAAATTCAAATAAAAAATGATTCTTAACTTTTATTCCATTGTTGATTGTTATTTTTTACCTAATTTTTATCAAAATAATGACTCAAAAAATGCTCATTAACCAAACAACCATTGTGGATCCTCTTAATATTCTCATTTTCTCAACAATTTACATTCACTTATTCATGCTCCTTCTAATTTCTTAACACTGACATTTAATATTATTATTTGTTCCGTTTGAGATATTTTTTTAACATAGAGTTTTTTGTCTTTATTGCAATATTCTTTCAATTAAAATTTATTTAGTTGTGTTATACTGGTATTTTTAGTATTTAAAAAAAAAGTTACGTTGCTTCAAAGTGCGGGGTATTTTGAAAATTTTGGTAATTTTGATTAAATTTATCAGAATAATATTTGTTCGGTTAATCCTGATACATCAAATATCCGGTACCTAATTATCTGGTGCCACGTTGGAGCATTTTCTTTAATTTCTTTTCTTGATTTACTTCAATCGCCGTCTGTCAAAATTACTCTTCCCCATCATTTTTTTCCTCGGCAATTTATTACATACACCCGGGATAGGTAGATTATCGTACCCATTTAAATAAATTAATTAAATTTACGGTGGCGGATCAAGAACTAAATTTTAGGGGAGGCTGATTTAGTACTATGGAGGAAATTCTTTTTTGGGCGCTAGCGATTGGCAAGGATTTTGGGTAGGGCTGGCAAAATGTACCGAAATACCGTACCAACCAATACCATACCATTTTGAAACGCCTCATCCCCTCACCTTTGAACAGTAACTTCCTCTCCCAACTTTCCCCCTCACCTTCAGCTCAGTTCGGGGAGGAGATCTACTCCGGCGTCTCGCCGACGGTCTCCTCCCCAGCCCCAATAGTGTAGCTTAGTTTCTTGTTTAGTATTCACCACCTTTCTCCTCGCAAGTCTACAGAACAGGAGCCCCACGGTCCGACGCCGAGCAGATCGGGTCGAGAAAGTTCAGCAGCAAGCCGCCGCTGCAGTTCAGGCAACCGCCGCCGCTGCAAATCAGGTCGGAACCTGACGGGGTCATGCCGTGCCGGATCGGGTCACCCGCTTTAGATCCGGTACCTTGGCGATCCCAAGGAGCTAGCCGGAGCAGTTCGCCGGTCGCGATCTTCCTCACGACAGCTCACCTATCATGCCCATCTTCGGGTCGGTTTCTCTGGGTCGGTCCGGTCCGGTTTTTGAGCTGGTCGGCCGGCCCGGTTCGGTTCACCTCTTGGTTCTGGCCCATCTAGAGGATGAGGTGGTTTTTTCTCCTTTTAATATTTTATCTTAGTTTTTTATTAATAAGGTCCTGAAATTTTGAACTAATTATTATCTGTCAACCTTAGTTTTGCCGACGGGTACGTGTTTATTGTTCGGTTTAAACTTTGGTTGACTTCAACTCTTGTTTATATATGATCGGTAAGGAGAAATCCGAGTCAAAGTAGTAATATACATACTTTTGGCGACTCCGTTTTTCAGTGTAGACTAGATTTGTAGACCGTGGGAGTTAGCTTTTGCAGCTTTTCTCGTGTCAGATAATAATTTTTGTTCAAATTTCTATACTATGCGGTATTTGCTAGCTAGTTAGACCCGAATTGGTTGGAATTTGCCCATAGTATTTACCTTATTGTAGGGGATATGATTTGGTACTGGTCTTTTTTGCGGGATTATCCTGACAGACTTGGGGAGTATCCTTGCCCATTTGTTTGTTATATCCCTCTTAACCCTTAATTGGCGAGAGGGTAAACCCCATGCGTTTCTGGACTAGGTAACATTTGTGCCTAGACTAGTAGACTTCGATTAGATAGTTTAGAATGCGAGTTAAGGTACTACGCTTGTCAGGTAGTTCGATACTTTCGAGTGTTTGACCGTAGATTTTATGATGTATCCCCTTTTTGTTGTAAGCCTTAGGGCACCACATTGCTTCCAGGCGAAAGTCTAGGAAATAGCCTTCGGGCCACACACCAGCCTTCGGGCTCCATCTTGCTTCCGGGCGAAAGCCTGGAAATAGGCCTTCGGGCCACACCACATTTAGATACAGGGAAGATTTGATTTGCTTTACGTTTCAGAAATTTTCCTGTTATCTACCAAATTGCCTCCCCTTGTGGAGAACAGCCTTCGGGCAACTTGTAGCCACTAAGACCCTTATTTGGTCTTATGTGTATTATGTTATGTTTTTCATTTCGGTTGAGGAGCCATGAATAATCCTCCCATCTATGAAAAAAAAAAAAAAAAACCAATACCATACCAAAAATACCGTACCAATTATATACCGACTTTAGTGGTATGATATTGGTATTGAATTTTCAATACCATGGTATTACCGTACCATACCGAAATAATAATATAAATTAAAAAATAAATAATATTGACAAGACTTAAATATTTGTTGCCTTAAATATTTTTCAAATGAGTGTTTTTTTGTTCTTTTTATTTTTTTTGACAATGCTTATGATATTTTTGTACAAATTTAACTTGTAAACGTCTTTTACCTCACAACACTCTATCATTATCGCGGTAAAAATAAATGGGATTCCAAAATAGATGCACGTATTTTACCACTTCATTGTCTAGGCTCCAAGTTATTTCCATTTCATTTTTTTTATGTTAAGTTCTTAAAATAAAATTTAAATTTTGAATAATGCCATAATTTTCTTGATGTAATATTATGAGTAAGAAAATTAGTAGTTATTTTGAACATGCCACATTGATTAAAATTTAACTCATTTATTGTTTTTAGACAAATTTCATATTTTACATGTATTTCTATTTTATTTTTCAAATCATTTGTTTAGTACAATTATGGTATATACCGAATACCAACCGAACTTTTTGGTTGATATTGGTATTTAAAATATGTGTACCGAAATACTTGGTATGGTACATGATATTAAGGAAAAAAACATGGTATTGTACCGATTCCACCCCTAATTTTGGGTACCAACGATTTGATTTTAGGAAGTCTAGGAAGAGCAAAATGTCGCCCAACCTCTTTCTATTTTGTTGTGTTTCTTTTTTATGCTTAATATTTAGGCCCTATTTGCCAGAACTTATATTTAGATCAGTTCAGTTCATTTCAATTTAATTTAGTTTAGTTCAGTTCAGTTAAAATGTAATTTGATGAAATTCAGGTTAATTCAGTCATGCTGATTCCATTTTAACACATCAATGTTTACTTCAGTTCAATTCAGTTCAGTTCAATTTAATTCGGTTCAGTTCAGTTCAGTACATCAAGAAATAAGCTTTATTAAACAGGGCATTAGTCAGACGATGTACTTTTGATAAGTATTTAGGCAATAAAAAGAATGCGTAGTCATTTAAAAACTGAAGTATAAAATATGGTGAATATGTTACTATATCAAAATGCTATCGTTTTAAGATTTGTATGTTACCCAATCTTGTAGAAGGTAGTATTCTTTTGGCCTGCCCTTACCATAAGATATCCTTATTTAAGAATTTTTCTATACGTGCATATGCCAAATATATTTACACTATTTAAACTATTATACAATATTTTATGTAATAGTTTCCTTGATAATATTTTATGTGGTTATTATAGTTTGGAATTTGTATCGATTGTTGTGATTGCAAATTTGTAACACTTCTGCTTCTGGTTTGATTATTTTAAAGGTTCTAGTATTGTAATGATGTCAAGAACGGCACTTGTGAGTTGTGGTAGTGCATGCATGTTGGCGAATGATGGTGTAGTAGTGAATGACAAAGAAATTTAACACATTTGATAAAGATATTTTTGTCATTTCTCCTATGATCACGTTGCTTTAATTATAAGTCAATTCCAAATGGATACAACTTTACAAATATTTATTGTATCAAGTGAAGGTACATGAACACATACGAAAAAAACTCAGGGTATGCTAACATTTTCGCCATAAAAGAATGCAAAACTACAATGACATTTGAACAAAATCGGACGAACTTCTACCATAACACACGTTTTTGTTTCACCATTTTTTCTTCATTATTGGCACATAATGTAAATGATAAAACAGAAGAATAAAAGAAGCCGTTTTTAGAGCCAAACCCACAAATTAATTTCCTCGTGACAAAGAGTTATACTACTACAAAACGACACCAGTAGGCCCCTCAAATCATGGATTCTCATTTCTCAATGTTTCAATTGGAAGAGAACCAGACAGGGAGTAACTAGATGTCACACTTCTCTAGTGGTAACAATCTAAAACCCCATTTCTGTTGCAAAATAATTTTTTTACACCTCGACATATAATGTTATTTATTATTTACTGATTTTATCATTTGGTTATGCAGCAATCTGCCTAGCTTGTACCGGAATAATGATTTTTAGGCTCAAAACTAGTCTATGAAATTTCCTATCATCTTTAAGGATTAAATTGATTTTTATAGCCCCAACTTTGATCATTTGGGCAATTTTTAGCCCTAACAATAAAAGTGCCTAATTCCTAGCCCCAACATTACAATTTGATCCGTTTATAGCCCCTGGGCCATTTTTTGCAAACTCCCAGGGTATTTTTGTACTTTCCATCCAAGAAATCTGGTCGGAAAGATCATCAAATATAACTCCGGGGAGGTTACGTGGCTGCAGTCTTCGTTCTACGGCGGTGGCGGTTCCGGTTCCGACAAGGAACAGAGCAAGAAAGTCATCGTCGTCGCAGCCGACGCTGCAATCGCTGCTGCACAGGCAGCGACGGCCGTCGTCAGGCTGACCAGCCACGGCCGGGGAACAACGATGCCCGGCGGCGGAAACCGGGAGGAGAATTGGGCGGCGAAAAGAATTCAAGCCGTCTCCGTGGATACCTGGTAAGATTCTCAATCAAAATAAAATTCTAATTTTGTTGGCATCCATTCACTGTTTAGGCATGATTTTTGCCAGCGGAGTTTGAACGGCTAATCGATGATCTTTCCGACCAGGTTTCTTGGATGGAAAGTACAAAAATACCCTGGGAGTTTGCAAAAAATGGCCCAGGGGCTATAAACGGATCAAATTGTAATGTTGGGGCTAGGAATTAGACACTTTTATTGTTAGGGCTAAAAATTGCCCAAATGATCAAAGTTGGGGTTATAAAAATCAATTTAATCATCTTTAAGAATACTGATTTCACCAGTCAGCTTTCTTGGTAAAAAACCTAGCCTTGGAAACTTCCTGTTATACTTATTGTAAAAAGTTGAAGTTAACCATTTCAACCTCAAAGGAATTCAGATGAAATGAAACAGAACTGAAAGAGAAGATGATAAGACAATTTTTTGGGCCAAACTATACACCAAAGCTTTCTTAGAGTCGAAAACAAAAGACAAGATCTTCATTAGAGAAGATCAAACGCAACCATTGTTCAGCTGAAAACAAAAGAGAAAAACTAACATAAACTAACTTTAAGAGCAGCTTAGTAAACTTCCTCCAGCTCCGGTATCTCCTCATCGTTGCCACCTTCCTCCTCCAAGCTGAATCCAGAAGTCTCAAACAGTAGCAGAACGAGATCCATCACCGACTTATCATTCTTGTCTGCATCAGCCCTTTTCCTCAGCTTTTCCATGATGGCGTTGTCGGGATTAATCTCCATGGTCTTCTTGTAGGACATGTAAGCTCCCATGCTGCTGTCTCTCAAGGCTTGAGCTTTCATGATCCTCTCCATATTTGCAGACCAGCCATATTCTCTAGTCACCAGGCAGCAGGGGGAGTCGACATTGCGGTCAGAGACGATCACTTTCTCAACCTTGTCACCAAGGATCTCTTTGATCACCATGCAGAGGCTTTCAAAGGACTGCTTCTTCTCCTCTTTGCGATTCTTTTCTTCCTCGATGTCATCATCGAGCATGAGGCCTTCCTTGGTTGCAGAAACTAGTTTCTTGCCATCATACTCCTTCAGTTGGCCAACAGCGTACTCATCGATAGCATCCACCATATAGAGCACTTCATAGCCCTTCTTCTTCAGGCGCTCGAGGAAGGGGGAGTTCTCAACCGCCTTTCGGCTCTCCCCAGTGATGTAAAAAATCTCCTTTTGCCCTTCCTTCATCCTGGTGACATAATCTTTCAGGCTGGTGAGCTCATCTCCACTCTTGGTGGATTGGTAGCGCAGCAGATCGGCGATCTTGGCCCTGTTCTGACTGTCCTCATGGATTCCCAGCTTGAGGTTCTTGGAAAAGGCCTCGTAAAACTTCATGTAATCCTCCCCATCGGTATCTCGGGTGACTGTGAAGGAGCCACCCGCTTGAGCCTCCATGATTTCCTTTGTACCAGACCTTGCGATGGTCCCAAGATTGTTCACCAGATCTGCACAGAAATTACAGCGAACGAACCTTCAGTACTCCAATTCGAATTAGCTTTGAACAACGATATCTAGCATAGATCCATAAACAGAATTCAACGATATTGCAGAATTCAACACACATTGCACCACATATTATGCATAACTCATAAGTCTGTTGAAACTTAAACATATCTAGCATAGATTCAGAACCTAACTGGCAAGCTAAGAGTACCAATTCATCATAGATAAGTAATAGAGTTATTACGGAAAGTTGATATTACATAGAGTTCTTTTCCTTGTATGCTTGTGATTCTCATTCCTTGTATCACTTTATTTATTTATATGAATAAGCATTAAGGCAGAGCTATATATGCATATTCAATGGAAACACCTACGGCTTGAATTACAGCAAAATAGACAAACAGAGAGTCGATTGTTACCTGCTTTCGTCATGCCGACTCCATTGTCGATAATGGAGAGCGTCTTATTGACCTTGTCCGGCACAATTCGGATGAAAAGCTCGGGCTGGTCATCGAGTTTGCTCTTGTCAGTTAAACTCTCAAAGCGGATCTTGTCCAGCGCGTCGGAGGAGTTGCTAATGAGCTCCCTCAGAAAGATCTCTTTATTAGAATAGAAAGTGTTGATGATGAGGCTCAAAAGTTGATTGATTTCGGCCTGAAATGAAAATGTCTCCGCTTCACCCATCTTCACGTCCGCCATCATGAAAAGAAGAGGTTTGTGGGTGTAATGAAACAGTACGGAAACGAAAACGGTGGAAAGAGTACATAAACTGGAAAAACAGAGTCGGACCAGGAATGAGTGGTTGCGAGGCATCATGAAAAGAAGAAGTTTGTGGGTGTACTGAAACGGTACTGAAAAGAAAATGGTGGAAATCGTACAGAAACTAGAAAAACAGAGTATGAAGAAGATAGAGTCAACCAACTCTAATCCTATCACATACATGATCATTCTTTTCCTGTTCTGTTGCAAATCTGCTTTTGCAGGTGCCACACTCATGGCTAAGAGAGCTATGCAAGTTTTGGACATGACAAATATGGCCATTGGTTGGCCTGTGTTTGGTTTGAGTACACCCAGAACTCAAGCACTTCACGAGATATTTCACCATTTGATTTTTGATTCTGAACTAAGGGAAGTTGTGATTGAGAGGCTATGATGAGTTTGTATATATATACAGGGATCACTCACACACAAGGTGTGTTAACACACCATTTGTGATATTCCAAATGGGTCAACACCGGTCTCTGAGACTCTGACAACCAACAACCGGAAAAGGAAAATCTGTTTCACTTTCAAATCTTTGATTCTATCCACTCTGTTAACATTGGGCTTAACTGAGGCCCATAAAAATGACAAAATTGGGCTGGGTGATTTACGATGGGTTGAGGCTGCCTGTCCTCGGTTTTGAAATAATGTTTCTTCCGCCCAGACCAGGCCGCACGCGGTGGCGATGAGAGCTCTTTGAAATAGGCTGCAGAAGACGGATGACGTAGATCGTCTTTTTGAGTGCTTCAAGTGTGGCGTCGCTCCACCTCGTAATCCAATCTTCTTCCATTTAACCATTTGCTCGTATAACGCTAGTAATTTAGTTGTTGTTGCTGTGTTTTTTTGTGCGTTTTCCCTATTTCGATTTTATATGATTTCGATGTTGTACTCGTATTTCTCTGATGTATTTTGCTTGTTGTATCGAACTAATTTGAAACATTTCACCTTTTTTTGGTCAACTAATGTTGTTTAATTTCTACTTCTGATGGCTGACACTCTTAGAAATTATATTTCAGAATCTGCAATCAGACAAAGGAAGAGGGGAAAGCATGCTGCTGAAGAGCGTGGTAATGCTGTTTCAGAAGCATCAACCTCTCGTGACAATCCATCTCCGAGTCCAAGCTCAGCCAAAAATAACCGTGGAAATTGTTCCAACACCAAGCTTTCAATTCAAAATGTAATGTGCTGATTAGTGTTCAATGATTGGTTTGATTTGGTTTGGCTTGGCTTGGTTTTTCTTCTGAAATTTTACCTCTTTTCAATTTTTATTCCTCAGCCTAGTCCATCAACCGTCATGAGAAGCAATGCAAATAAAACAAAGCAGTTTTCTCCTATAGTTTTCTTTGGTTCACCTCAAGGAGTGCTCCCTAAGAAACCAACTCGTTTGCTTCGGTTGCTACATGAGATTCGTGTTGATATCTCTCAACAAAACAAGTCAAGGTTATGATTGCAGTTTTTGTTTGATGCTCTCTTTGCTGAATATTTAGGTTTATATTAGTTGACCAGCTCAGTTTTGTGTTCATTCAGGGAGGAAATTTGGGTTACATTCCCCAGGCAGGATGAAGCAGTGAAGTATGTGAAGGCACATGCCAATGGTCGCAATTTTTGTTATCAGGATCATTTTAATGGCCAAAGAAGGTTTCTTGTTTCAACGTACAAGGAATTCTGGCGAAGGTATCCTTTTTTGCCTTAATCTCTAATGCTAAACTCTGGTAAACTTGATCATGATTGCCTAATAGTTGTGTGATTCTTGCTGTTATCTACTTTAGCTTCAGGTACAGGCAAATGAATCAAAAATTCCGGCACCACTATGAAGTTATTCAGGAGGTAACAAGTCTTGGCTTCTTAGGTTCTTGTAATTAAATTGGAAAGCTCGAGATTGTGCACATGTACACTAGTATGAGATTTGGAAAAGTATATGGAAATTAATGGCTGGTTTGGGCTCTATATTTTAATAATTTGTTTGGATGTCTGTTTTTTTTTCAACCAGTGATACAGTTTACTACCATATCTCTTATCCATGGCTATTAGTCAAATTAAATATCATAATTTTATTTATTTCATCTCCTCGATCAATTGATCATGTTGTTGCTATCATTTTATCAAGTATCATGATTTTGATTCATCTTTTTGATGAAATAGTCATGTAAGTTAGTATCACCTGAGTTAACAATTTCCTTTTAGAGAAAATGTTTCCTTTTTCTGGGCTTTCGAAATGACCCTATTCAGTCATTTATGTGTGCAGGGATTACCATGTCATCTCTACTTTGATTTAGAATTCAGTAAGAGGGTGAATGGACAAAGAAATGGAGATGAAATGGTTGACCTCCTCCTCTCAGTTGTCTTTGATGCCCTATGTGAGAAGTACAGTATCGAAGGATGCCATGACTGGATAGTCGAACTTGATTCGTCTACTAAAGGTATGATGTTTGGTGTATGTCTATATGTTTTTATGATGTTAAGATGAAATTGTGAAGCACACTTACAGTCCTGTATTAGATTTTGTCAAAAATCTGGGGTTCGTAAGACGTTTTAATTCTATGCTGACAGAAAAGTTCTCTCGTCATCTCATTGTGCGTGTACCACAAACTGCTTTCAAGGACAATTCCCACATTGGCGCATTTGTTGGTGAGGTATGTTGCCGATGAAGTTGGAATTGACAACGACTTTTCTGAACTGTGCCAAAGTACCCTCGCCCCTCGAGTTATTATAAGATAGTATAGAGAACTAAACCCTGTAAGCTTGTTTGTTTCAGATATGTTCACGCATAAATAAATCAAGGGAGACTGATGCAAGATATGAAAATCTGTTTGTGTTGAAAGATTCAAGCTCAGCTGAGAGTCAGTTTCAACTTTTTGTAGATACTGCTATTTATACAAGAAACTGCTGCTTCCGTCTTCCTCTATCATCCAAAGCAGGAAGAACTTCTATACTTGTACCTAGTGGACGGTTTAAATGTACAAACATGGTAGGACTTTGCATTTGATGAATTTGAAATTATCTTCATAGCATATCTAGACATCTTTGTACAGACATCCTTTTAGTCTTGTTACGTCCGAACGTGAACCAGTCCTCTATGGAACACTTGACAAGAATTATTGGTTCCTTTGTTTCAAATGATATATCAAACATTGAGTTTTCTGTTCATTATCTCTCAGAATGAAGAAGAAGTATTTATGACATCCTTGATATGCAACTTGGACGCTGACTGCGAGAAACTTTTGATTTGCAAGATGGATTTAGATTGTGTGAAGGCCCTGCACTTTGACTCAAAGGTAATGTTGATATGATCACACCTTTTGGGTTGTATGTTCTATAATTATATATATCAAATGGCTTAGCTGACATTAAATTTTATATTTCATGAATTTTACTGTAATTGTTTTTTTACTGCAGACTACCAATCAATCACACGGGCCTGCCAGTTTTGGTAGTCAGTTTGATTATACCTGCACCTCCGATGCTTCATGTACTTATTTAATGGGCCAATCACCATTCCCAGCTCTGGATGCTTTTGTCGAGTTTGTTGCATCTATAGGAAGCGTAAAAGGTGCTCTCTGTATAAATTACATATACAATATTGCACTTGGATGGAAACATATTTTTCTCCAGTTAATATTTGTATCTGTTGCTTAAGGTCCATATGTTTTCCTCACGTTCCTTTTCTCCAGGTAAAATCCGATGTTGGTATTGGTTCTCTGAATATGGACTTATGGTGTACAGTATGTTGAGAAGTAGGTATTGCGAACGAATTGGCCGAGAACATAGAAGTAACCATGGTAAGGTCTTGATGTTTCTCTAGTAAGCTCACTGCATTTATATCCAATGAATTGGAAAGAACCTCAGAATTAACACTGTACCTTTTTCAGTGATGTATGTCGTTGATATCAAAAGGGGTGATTATTATCAGAAGTGTCACGATCCTGAATGTAGAGGTAATTCATGTTTTCTAACAGTCCTATTTTTTGTATTGTAAAGTATAAGTTTTTTTTCTGAGATGATGTAGCTTTTCAGGATATCGTTCTCCTTTGCGTATGATACCTCTGGATGTCATTCCTGATCCGACTAATTTTAATGACCCTGAGAGACGAACGGAGGTTAAAATAGAAACAATGTCACCTGCTGTTGAAAATATTAATGATAGTTGCAAGAAAGATTGGTGGTCTGAAGCTATCAAATTCGCAGACGAGGCTGAAGGCATACAGAAAAAGCTTGATCTAACTGGCATGGTAAGCCATTTTCAAAGTGTGGGTTTATATACTCAGTTTATTACTGCTTCACTTTCCTCGGAGAGATAAACTCCAAGTAAAAAATTTCCACTGATTTTGCATTCTAATGAAGCAGGATGATGAATGGGAAGACGATGAAGAGTGGTGGAGGGCTGCTGAAAAGACTGCATCCCAGACTGAGAAAATGTACTATAGCCAGGCGTGAAATGTTTCCTCTTATTCGGCCGTTAATAACAAGGCGGATGATATAGTGTTTCCTCAAAAATTAGCCAGGCGTGAAATGTTTCCTCTTCTTCTGCCGTTAATTAGCCAGGCATGAAATGTTTCCTCTTATTCGGCCGTTAATAACAAAGCGGATGATACTGTCTGCAGTGTAAGAAGGGGTTGAGGGGTTTTGACTCTTTGTAAATTATGTACACCGAGAAGAAGCTGGATAGATTTTGAAAGGCATTTACCAATGGTTATAGTTTTTTTTATTTTGTTTGAAAAAACCAGTGGTTATTTTCTGGTGTTTCATTTCAATGATTTGATCATTTGAGTAATCCCTCCGTTTGCAAATTTATTTTATTTTATTTTTTAAAATGTCAACTTAGTAAATATGAATTGACATATAAAAAATAAAATTATCATTTAAAGATATTGTTAAATTCATTAACCATCTATATAAATATAAAAAATAAAATAAAGATATTTCTCAAAAAATAAAATTAACCATTTAAAGATATTTCTCAAAAATTACTTTTTGTATATGTTAATATTACATATATATAAATATATTAACTAGTAAAATATGAACTTTAAAAATTGTGAAAATGATATAGTGTTGTTTGGTCATTTAACTGCTAAACAAACGATTAACATAACAACCTCTCAACACAATATTATGTGACTCAAATTCATCAATTTTATTTATAATTTGGATTTGGTTTGTTTGAGAAAGAGAAAGTAATTGATTTAGTAAATGATATTATTTGAAAATTGTGCATTAGTGTTACTTGGTAGTCTTTTTGTAATATTAGTTGTTTTTTAAACTTACAATATGCAAGTGGTAAAACAAAAAATTGGAATCCAACTTTTAATTTGACTTGTAATCTCCTCTCTTTAATTTTAGTGGAAATTTTGGGTTTGTGGTAAAAATCTGCCAGAATTTGCTTCTCGAATCTTGACTTAGTTAAAATCAATAAATCAATTAGCTTAACTGTGCACAAACTACCAAGGTAATGAAAAGTCAACAGTCAACGTCGTATGCTACATACGTGCACTCAGTCACTGTGAAATTGTGATGGTATTTTCCTCTTCCAGTCAGCATTCACAAGTTAGTCTGTGCTTCACATTTCCATGGCTGCCGAGCAAGACCAGCCCAACGCCCCCGCAACCTCCACCGCCGCCGTCTCGCCGCCGATGTACATCTCCAAGCCAACGCTCTGCTCTGTCCTCACCCACAGAGCCCTCATCGACCACCTCAAAGCCACCCTCCCGGCCCACTCCTCCGCCATCCAATCCCCACTCCGGCAATCCTACCAGACCTCCGCCGCCGCCTCCCTCCTCCTCATGCCCTCCTGGTCCACCGCCCCTTCTCTTCCGTACATCGGCGTCAAGCTCGTCACCTTCCACCCCAACAACTCCGCCCTGAACCTACCCGGAATCCACGCCAGCTACGTCCTCTTCCACTCCGCCACCGGCCAAACCCTAGCCACTCTCGACGCCACCGAGCTCACCCTTTACCGGACCTCCTGCATTTCCGCTCTAGCCTCCCAATACCTATCCAGAGCAGATTCCAAAACCCTCGTCATGATCGGAGCAGGGGCTTTAGCTCCCCATCTGATCAGAGCTCATCTAACCGTCCGGCCAGCTGTAAAGAGAGTGATAGTATGGAACCGCCGTGCCGAAAAATCCCACAATCTGGTCCTTCTTCTTCGCGAAGAAGACGGAATTCAGTTCCCGGGCGTTAGTTTCGAAGAAGCGGAAGGATCCCTGGAGGAGGCAGTTAGAGAAGGGGATATAGTGTCGTGCGCCACGAGCTCGCAGACGCCATTGGTGAAGGGGAAGGACCTGAAACCAGGTGCTCATCTGGATTTGGTGGGGTCGTTCACGCATTCGATGATGGAGTGCGACGATGAGGCCATCAGGAGAGGCAGAGTGTTCATTGACAACGAGGCAGCCTGGGTTGAATCTGGGGAACTGGTTGGTGCATTTGAGAGAGGGGTGATTACGAGGCAGGATATCGCCGGAGATTTGGTGCAGTTGATCGAGGGAGACACCGAGAACACCGGGAGGTTGAGCTTGGAGGAGATCACCGTGTTCAAGTCGGTTGGTTCTGCTGTTGTCGATCTTCTCACTGCCCAGCTCTTGTACGAGACTTGTTTGAATAAGCAACAGTCATAAAAACCAATATAGGAGTGGAATAAATTTGTTAATGTTCACTTTTTGTGTAAACTGTGATGGTTTTTACTCAATAATACTCTGCTATAGTTATCATTCTACAAGTGTCTGAATATTTGTAAGCAAGTTGTTCTTATCAGCAACAGAAAGTCCTCTGAAATAAGATGGTTTTATTTCCAAAACTCATCAGAACTAATTTATTCACTGCAGATAACAATAAATTTACTCAGCAAGGTTAGGAGGGAATATGGTTAGGTTAGCCATAATTTGGCTACACTATTCAAGTTAACAGTTCAGCAAGAATTGCAAAACTGGAGTAAAGAGAATCGTTTACATGATATGTACAATTCCGGAGTATAGGAGTCAGAAACTGAGAATGTTGGCATATCTTATAATTCAGTCTGCTGCTGTGCTTCTTTCTTTTGTTGGGGCTTTTGGTTGGCTCTTGGAAAAAGCAGGTAGTTCAGTAATCTTTCGGCACTGTATTCTGAGGAAGCCTGTAGGAAACGATTTCAAACTTCAATGAAGGAACAATTTTACGTCATTTTAGTTGAACAGAGACTACCAACTTACCCGTTTATTGAAGGCAAATCGCAGTGTTTGAACTTGTACACCGGAGCAGACTCTCAAGTCAAATCCCAGACTATCAACACCTATAAGGGCTAAGTCCTGCACATGATTTACGTGAGATTCTAATCATTTTCTACGACTTCTTCGTCCTAAAAATAAATGTCAATTTTACTATATTAGATTCACTCAGAATGGGAATTTACCTCCACTTGAATACCCTTGCATCTCCAACAAAGTGATTTCAGAGCTTGCATAGTCTTTTCTCCACCGGCTTTAATGCGACTTATGATTTTAGCTGCTGAATGTGCGATTGCATCAGGTTGAGCTCTTCTAAAATCCTCTATTTCGACAAAGGTCTGTAAAGTTAACGTAAGAGTTAAGTTTGCCACTAAGAATATAAACAGTTAATATCCTTCTTTCATGGCACCACTATATACAAAAATAATTTTAGTAGTAGTCAGATTTCATCTTTGGCTCTATAAAATGTGGACACTTCTGCAACTTCTAGATCAGCAGAAAATTTCTTACACCAAAGGCTGAGGAAATGTGGGCAAAGGACGAGGAAAAGAAAATCACTAAACGATAATGGGACTTACTTGGTGTCCGTGAGCTGAAATTAACTGAATCTTAACCATCTCCAACTTGTAGAATGAAGTTCCATTTTCCAAGGTCTTTTCACTCTCCAACTCATCCCAATTGAGGCCTTCTTGGGTACTCTCATGTTTATGACCATTAATCTGGATGTCATCTTCTTCACTATGTGATTCCAATTTCACAGTTCCATCTGTGTTTTGACTGTCAGTCATCTGTTTCTGAATCACTGATTGTTCTTCCACAAAAGCAGGTCTAAGTAGGCCTTGAATAGCAAGCCCAGCCGGTGGCTGGTCCATAAAATCAATGGGATCATCTGAAGCAGCCTGGCAACAACAATAGGAGCAACTGAGACTAGGAAAGAATATACTTATTCAAAAATAAAGAGTATTTATAGTTTGCAATCAGGATTACCTCAGATATCTTCCGTGCAAAGTACATTGGGTGTGCATTGCGCATAGTCTCCAATTTAGCCCAGTCTCCAACCGATTCATCTGAATCGGAATCAGAATCTTCATCTTCCCCGTTGTCAATAATGGCAACCCAATCCTGGAGACAGGAGAATTTGAATAAACAGCCATAGGCATTTCTTCAGAACACAAACAGAAATAAAGATATTCACCTTTTCATAACCATTGTCATCCTCATTATCGTCCTCATCTTCATCATCCTCATCGTCAACATCACTACTGTCCTCATCATCAGTACCAAAGGCAATATCTGCGTGACCAAGTGCCTCGACCTCACTCATCATTTCTCCCGTGTCTAAGCCAATAATGACTTGCTGCATCACATGTTCAATTAAGATTCTTTAGAAATTAAGTTTAGTAGTAGAACAAAGCTGCAGACTATATCAAAATGAACTAAGTACAGTAGTAGATCAAAAGAAGTAATAACAACTATTCTCCATTCTGCATTTTCAGCCATACTTTCTGGTCCTCTTCATCATTTGACAATAAAAAATCACGGATCACAGAATGTGGCTAGACACAGGCAACAACTGAAGCTATGCACAAGCATAGTAATACAAATTTTACACCCGAGTACTCATCAACTGAATGAAAGGAGGAAAACATATTAGTAGAATTAACAACATCCACCAACATACCACAAGATTTTCCTCACTAGAGAGAGTTTGCAGAATGTCCTCGTCATTCTTTACACGAAAGTAAATATCTGATAAGAAAAAAAAAAGAACACAACATTCATCTCAAATATCAATGAAATGTGCTATAAACACGAGCCAAAAAGTCAGAACCAAAAATAATAAACAGCAAGAGAGATACAGCACCCTACTTCCATGCTCATCAGTGACATAAGGCAGATCAGGCCAGAAGATGTTCTCATGAACTTCCTCATTCACTAGAGTTGAAAACATAAGGGTTGCTTTACTATTCACCTGCAAAGAATGCCATTCCCCAATTATGGAACATCAGCATCCCAATTAGCTCAAATTAGCTCAAATCATGACGAAATGTACCGAACCTCAATCAGGGTTCTTGTGGTCTCAGCCGGGGTAAGTGTAGCATCACCATTCTCGTCAAAACTCAGCTCGGAATTTGCGATTTCCTCAAACGGATGATACCTCTGAGGCTTGGCATTCGGTTTAACCGGCTCCGAACCAGAACCAGACTGTTCCTTTGAAGACGATGATGCCCTTATTCCATTCCTACAGCCTCCTCTTCTTCTTGTGCTTCTGCCGCAACAATGATCAGTCAATAAAAAAACATGGAAAAAAAGATTCACACTTTTTGGGACAGTAATTTGAAATTTACCGGGGAATGAGGAAGGTGGCTGAGCGGGTGAGGCAGCTCGGAGAGTGATCGAATCGGCGGTGGGCGGAGAAGCGGGGGGCGGCGGAGGGCGGCGGCTCAACAACCAACATTTCTTTTTCAGCCGAACTGAGCCAATCAGATATTTGAGAACTGAAATTCGTCAAATGTAGTAGTAATGTAATAAAATGGTGGAAGTATTGATTGAAGTTGAAGTTTAGTTAGGTAAAAGTAGAAGTTTCAATTATTTTTTCTGTGATTGGACGGCGAATTTCTCTTCTATCCATTACAGGCCTTTCAGCCCTCCGTTTGTATTGTCAAAATGAGGATGATGATGACGATGGGGCATGGGGAAGTGCCCATGTATATTTTTTAACAAGAAAAATGACTTCTTTCTGTAATGGATTGCTCATATCAATACAGTAAAATCTTGACAAAAATTATGAAAACAAAAGAAATAAAGATGCATTTGGGTTCCTATTGAGCCGAAATGTACCCCATGATTTTGTTACTATTGAGTGTATGGGTTTCTAAATTGTACTATCAAATTAAATTTGGAAATTAAGATTTCCAAGTTCACTTCAAATATTGATGGAATGATTATGTTCACTTAACTTATTTTTTTCTTTCTAACTGAAATAAAGCGAAAATTTATGTACAGAAAATTTGAAGGCCCTGTTTACCAGAGCTTATCTGTAGATCAGTTCAGTTCAGTTCAGTTCAATTCAATTCAGTTCAATTCAATTCAGTTCAGTTCAATTCAGTTCATTGAAAATGCAATTTGATGAAATTCAGGTTAATTCAGTCATGCTGATTCCATTTTTCAATACATCAATTTTCACTTCAGTTCAGTTCAGTTCAGTACATCAAGAAATAAGCTCTAGTAAACAGGGCCGAAATATGGAATAAGTATCATTTTCGAGAGTTTTGTTTTTTGAAAACAGCCTGATTTGCTCCTTAATGAGTAATAATCGGTAATATGAAGTATTGGGCAAAAATGATGTTCTGGTGATTGTCACTCGGTTTAGTTTTTTGTCGGATTTGTATCTTTGATTCGTTAAATTTTAGTCAAATATAATTTTGGGTGCCATAAATATTTGTACACAAGTAAGAATTCAGTAACCACTTAAGTTCAAATAGCACTTATATGAGCCTAAGAATATCCAAGGAGATGCGTATTTTCCGTGCTCCGGCCTCCAATATCAGAAGAGATGAAAAAATATCTATCAATTCAAGGACAAGGATCAATCCCGAAACTTTTATCCATTTGGCATTATACCAAATTTCCAGTGTAAAGCAAATATTGTAACACAATAGGATTGATCAAATTTATAAACAACAAGGGTTCTGATGATCAAATATTTTTAAGTTTTACACAAGATTAGTAAGGTATTGATCGCTACTAGTTTTTTTTTTAGATCGGTTCAGTCCAATTCAGTTATGATTGCCAAGTGAATGATCATAACAAAACATTCATTTCAGAATGGTATTATTTAATTCAATTTAGGGGTGTAAATGAACTGAACCGTTCGTGAACAACTCGTGAACAACTCGGTCAAAGTTCGTTTTCGAACTCGGTTTGACCAGTTCGAACTCGAACTCGAGCTCGTTCGTTTATAAACGAGCTCGAACTCGAGCTCATAAGAGCCAGCTCGATAGGCTCGTCGAACAGCTCGAATATAATATTTATATATAATTTAATATAAATAAATTAAATTTTATTCATTAATGCTTTAATAAGCTCGAACTAGCTCGAGTTCGAGTTCGAACTCGATCTTTTATCGAGCTCACGAGTCGAGTTCGAACTTTCTTAAACTGAGACGAATCGAGCTCGAGCTAAAATATCTCAACTCGTACGAACTCGAACTCGATCACGAACACGTAATACGAACTCGAACTCGAACACGAACACATGTCTGTTCGAGCTCGACTCGACTCGTTTACAGCCCTAATTCAATTCGATTAAAACATAATTTGATAAAAAATAATTAAGTTTAATTATATTTGTTCTAATTTTATTTATTTATTATTCCGTTCAAGAAATAGGAAATTCTTTTCAAAAAAAAAGAAATAGGAAATTAGTTCGAAGAATACACAATATTTGGGAAGAAGGAAGAGTATTACAAAGTAAAGAAGGGAAGGACCAAAAACTTACCCATTTAAACACCCAATTTTTGGGTCAGGATTTGGATTTGGTTTTGGTTTAGGTATATAAAAAAGGTAACATAAAATGTTCCAAAAATAATGAAAATAGACCATTTAAAACTGTTAAATAAAAAAAACTACAATCCCTTGAGCATCTTTTTAAATTTTCTCGGCGATCCCGGCCTCCGATCCTTTCCGATTCTGGTGAGTTTTTTTTTATTATATAAACGATTAAAAAAACAATAATATCAGATTAATCTTTGCTGTTACAAACAATCATCTTTGTTATGGATATATGAATCACTCATTATTATATGCAGCATTGTGTTTTAAGACTTATGCATGTTCATTGTATCTGAATATGTTAAACAATTGTTTGCAGCTTTTCTGTAGATACTAGAATTTAAGTTAATACAGTTCATTCATGCTTTAAATTTTTTATAGATCAATTTAGGTTTATACAGTTCATTCATTCTTAATCTATCCCTGGTTGGTTGGTTGGTTGGTTGGTTTAGTGATTAGATTTGAAGCATGGCTGGAATATTCACGCACGGTTCCTTTCTTCTAATAATAAATTAACTAGTAATAGTGTTGTCCGGTATATTTAAACATTTTCTATAGGACGTTCCGATTCCAAAAATCAAGCGACCTTCAACCCATTTGAGGGAAACCTCAAATTTGAAGTCAATTTGCGATTGGATGAAGCAGAGAAGATTAATGACGCTTCCGTTTGCTGGGTGTGGACAGGTGCCAGTCGGCATTTTAGGTGTACGGGCTACCGTACCTAAACAGGCACATTTTGCAACATTCTCTCATTTAGTATATACTCCCTCCGGATTTTATTTAATGGCTGAGTTTCCATTTATGGATGGACTCTTTATTTTGGCCCATTTGTGTTTTTGCCAAGTTTAGGGGGGACAAAAGGTGAAATTTACATCATTGTCCTTATTCCATTGTTTTATTTACCATCAGCCCATGTGAAATTATGAGAATAAATCTGTTGGACCATGAGGGCTGATGGGCGCAAGTGTCAAGGACATTCCTGGAGTTATTTTTTTATTTAAAAATTTCCATTTCTTAAACTTTGTGCCATGGAAACTCAGCCATTAAATAAAACCAGAGGCAGTAGTAGATAATATGAAGTATAATGTTAGAAGAGTTAATTTGAAATAAGTATTCTATTCATGCCAATTAATTTAAACAGTGTTGTGTGATATTTGTATGTAATTAAGTAGTACTTTAGGGTGTATAGTTGTGAGGCCCGTGTTTTATAGTCAAATATAATGGTCCCGTTTGGTGACAAGAGTTTTGGAGAGCGTTTAGCTTTTTTGGTTAAATATGGATAGTTGACTGGTCAGTCAGCTCTTTCAAGTGTTTGGTGAGGAGAGTTTTCAAATTAGCTTTTTTGGTGAAACCTCTGATTTCTGAAACGCTAGAAAGAGCAGCGTTTGTAAAAAGTTAATCAAAGAAATATCTTTTTTATCCTTATCCCTCACAAATTTCCTTTCTTAATTAATTGAATTCCTTTAAAAAATAATTTATATACGTACACAATTTGTAAAATTAAAGTACGCATATTTGGTTTCTTTAAAAGAAAGTACGCATTTTTTGTGTACGTACGTGCATTTTAGATTTTAAAAAATTATATTTTCAATTTGTTTTTAAAGTATTACACATATTAAAATTAAAATGACACCAAAATAAAAAGTTCAAGTATTTCAATTCTAAATTTTTTAAAATAAATAAATGTAGATATATTAATAAAGAATAATAACCGAAATATATATTCTAAACATATGTCATTGTGAAAATTTCAAGCATTTTAATCTAAACATTTATTTTTTTAAATAAATGTAAGTATATTAATAATGAATAATATTTCAAATAACATTAAAATAGATAAACATATTAGTAATAAAAATACTTTTTGATATTTTAAAACAAGTAATACACACTACATAAAAATAACTTATCATAAATTTTACTAATGTCTATTTCAGTCATTTAACAAAACAAAACCGCTAACAGCTAATTGTTATTCACCAAACACTTAAATACAAACAGCTAGTCAAACCGCTAGTCAAAACAGCTAATAGAATCCGCTAACAGCTAACAGCTAACAGCTGATAGCCAAACGAGGCCAATATTACTTTGAACTAGGATAGATTTAAATTTTTAAATTTTTAATTGATAATTGAAGTAAAACTTTTCAATTTGAATCAGTAAAAGGTAAAAAGACTCGTAATAGTAATTTCAGGTTTAACTTAAGACTTGGATCAACAAAACTAAAATTTATGTAATACATATAGACAAATTTGATGTCAATCGGGAGAAACTCAATTGTAAAAGAACTCGTAAAATTAACACTAAGTTTATTTATCTAAAGACTCGAAATTTAAATTTTATAAGTTAGATTAGAATAAACAAATAAAATTAAAATGACGAAGACTAAAATTAAAAGTTCAAAATTAAAAGGAAAAGATAAACAAGGTGACACATGCACGTGTCACTTGAGTGACTACCAAATTTAATGACTAAGAACATCTCCAACCCTAGCTTCAATTAGATTTAATTGACAGCTACGTTAGCTCAATTGACTCCTAGCCCAAAATAAACTATCCAACGCGAAATTTAATTGAAGATGTCAATCCGATGTGGCAGAGACCCCCTCAAACACAACCTCTCTTTACTGATAGTGGGATTGAAGGCGTCGCTTCTCAAGCTCAGCTTTTTTTGTTCGCTTGATCCACAAAACCATATCTTAATTCCGGCTGTTGAAACTGGAGCCGGTTTGGCTAGTGCTACAACAACCTCCACCTCCTTCATCATGACTCTTCAAGGTTTGGCTAGTGCTGCAACAACCTCCACATCCTTCATCATGCTTAACCCTTCAAGGTTTGGATTTGGCACGTTCCTCCAAATTTTGGCAACATCCTCCAACTCATCCAACATGCTGATAATCTTCTTGGCAACCTTCTCTAACGCCCTTGAGTAGCTCTCAAAAACAGCCAAGCAGAAATTCTAATTTAAAGAATTCAATCATTAGCAATCAATCACTAGGAGTTGTTAAGTTATAGTTATTATTAGCATCAATCATGTGCATTTGGATTAAGAAGAAAGAGAAGCTTGACAAGGAAGCAGCAAACTATGCAGAGAAGGCTAAGGCCTATACCAATAAGGTGAACAATGTGAAAAGGATGATGGTGACGATGAGGTTTTCCCATCGAGAATTGGAGCAAACTGCTCCAATTCTTGCAACAGAGAGCGCCTCCCTGATCTTGTCTTGACCCTTCAAGGAAAGAACAGGAGCATCAGGTAAATCCATAGCCATATTTCAACCTCAAAGGAACAAAGGAAGGAAGAAATTGAAAGTGAAGATAAGGGGAAAAATATTAACATTGGGTCGCCGCTTATGAATAAAATGACAAAATTCCGAATATGTGGTACCATGGTGGGCTTCGCCGCCTATTATTTTAATAAATTACAACTTCTCTCCACTTTTTCCTTCTTTTTCTCTTTCCTCCTTCATAAATTTGCTAGGAGCTTCATATTTATTTTCCGGCCATCAATGGCGATTTTTAAACTTTTGTTCCAAAAAATTATTAAAATTAAAATAGTTTCGGCATCGTGGAAGAAGCGCGATCAATATGACATATATCAAAACAAGGTACGAAATATTGTGAAAGAGAGTGTTGTTAATTTGGGTTAGATCTTTCATGGTCATTCTTTGAGTATTAGAGTGTTTTTTTAAAGGTGTCACACACTTGGTTATGTTTCTCAAGTTGAGTCCATCTAATTTCCACCTTATAATTAAATAGGCAGAACAATTCTTTCTTAAATTAGTGCAATCAAATAATGGAATGTCACTTGATAATAAAATTAGTGTCACATGATAACAAAGAGAATGTCATTTACTTTAAGTTTTTATAGTCATGATTTGAAGTATTAGAATATATTGTTAAAAGTGTCACACGTTTGATCCCAATGAGGGGTTCTCAAATGTGACCACTTTGGCCCTACTCCCATCTCTCAATTAATTAATTTATAGTATATGATACCACAATGAATATTGAGTGATATCAAAGTGAGTGATACTCCAATGAATAACGACTAACACCAAATTTACTCACCGGATTGAAATTTCTGGTGGAAAATTGAACCCCACGTGCTAAAAACAAATGGGAGAAGAGAGGAGAGAAATAAATTGTTTATTGGATGGTGGACCAATGGATACCCCACATGGTATCACAAAATTTGGCATTTTTTTCATGGTGTTAAAAACAATTGGTGCACCATACCATTCTTCGAAGATGAGTGTTTTGTGTGTGTATGTGTGTGTGTTTATAACTAGCAGATGTCACGTTCAAAGTTTGCCCAGCTCTCACACATTACTACTTTGGTGTAAACGAATGAATTAAACCCTTTAATTAATACCATGCAGCAAAACCAAGGTGAGTGCTTTTCTGTGTGGCAATAGGTGTTTCACAAAGAGAAGGGTCATCAAAGCAAATATTACACTTCCATGCTAGTCAAAGTCTGATACAAATATGGCCAACATCTCACATCATACTACTTTGGTGCAATAAATTTAAATAATGCTGGTGAGTTGCATGGAGTAGTCAAGAGCACGAGGACAGCTCATTTCAAGCTTGTCCTTCTTCTTCATATATGTAGTTTGCTACGCACAACGCCTGCTTGATATCGTCATCAGTCATCAAGGTAAGAGTAGCAGCTTCATGGTAAGCCATAGCCATTAGGAAGGAGGAAATTGAAAGTGAAGATGAGTTTTTTTTTTTTTGTGTGTGTTTATAGTTGGCAGATGTCACGTTCAAAGTTTGCTCAGCATCTCATAACTATTTTGGTGCAAACGAATAATTGAAACCCTTAATACCAGGGCCGGCCCCGAGAGTGTGCAACCGGTGCAGCCGCACAGGGCCCCAAATTTGAGATTTTTTAACCATATATATAAGGATTGAACATATAAGGATTTTTTTAACCATATATATAAGGTTTAAGAGTATTAAATTACTAATTAATTCAAGAAAAGAATTTGATAATCTAGTGGGGAAAAGATAGGACGGGTAATGCTGGGAAAAAATGCAAGTATTTTTAAGATTGAAAAATACACATTAAGTGAATTAAAACTATTTATAAATAAATTCATGTTTATAATTTTCACGTGACCACACTTCTTAGGTTTATATTTTTATTATTCATTAACTAATTTAAAAGGGAGTTTAAATTTAAGAAAAATAAAAATGAAACTTTTTGCACACTTATATTTAAAATGAATTAATATTAAGTATAAATCTTTATAACATATGCATCACAATATTATATTTTTTAATAAAATATATGCTAGACCACAATTTTTATTTTTGCACAGGGCCTCGAAAATCTCAGGGCCGGCATGCAGCAAAACCAAGGTGTGTTTCTTTTGTGTGTGGTAATAGCTGATTTCACAAAGATAGGAGTCATCAAAGCAAATATTGCACTTCCATGCGAGTCAAAGTCTGATTGAAATATGGCTAGCATCTCACATAATACTACTTTGGTGCAACAAATTTAAATTTAAATTTAAATTTTCAACCACTTTTCTGAATATATTCAATGTTTGGTGGTGAGATATCAGATTCGTGGCTTCACATTTTTCGATACTCCGATTCTGGTCTTCGTCTTTCAAGTGCCTTCACATATTCGTTTTGTTTCATTTGTCCCGGGAAGATCGACTCCATTTTTGTGGCACTGGAATCTGACCTTTTTTATCAATAATGATCACACCAAGGTGATGGTCAAATTTGAGGTGAAGGATTTCTACGGGTTTAATGATGACCTTTCAATTTATTGTAAAAACTTTGTTCCCTTGACGATGGAAGAATCTGGAGTTTGGCCTTGTTCTCCGATCTATCCACAAACAACCCATCACTTAATAATTAAAGATATGTTTGTTAGATTTTCAAATTATCTACAACGAGTGAATGATGTATTTGGCAGTGTATAAAACTAGCAAGATATAGTGTTTACAATAATTATAAGAAGTAGAAAGCATTTGTGCTTCCCGCACAAATCTCTTTTATTTTATTTTATTACATTATATTATATTATATTGAAGGTATATTGGATGTTCATTTCTGGAAAAATTCAAAGAAAAAAAAAGCTTTAAAATCGAGTACAGTAACAATGTTTGGTAGTGACATATCAGATTCGTGCCTTTCACATTTTTCGATACTCCGATTCTGGTCTTCGTCTTTTAAGTGTCACTTAAGTTCAAATAGTACTTTTGTTGTCTAAACTTAATTTCGTGCTTTGGTAGTAAATAGGGGTCTTCTACATTTTTGTTGTACTTTGTGCAAATAAGATACCGCAATCCTTGATTTGGTGGGAATGCATCTACAGTACATGGTTATTCCAGTGCTCCGACCTCCAACATCAGAAGAGATGGCAAAATAACACTATCTATCAAGAAGCCATCCCAAACTTTCATCAGCATCAGCATTTGGCAATATACCAAATTTCCAGTTTGAAGCCAATATTCTAAGTTTCTAACATAACAAAATTGACTCTAATTTTAGTCTTTCAAAAACAAAAACAAAATCGTTCATAAATATCTCATATAGCCAACAATCGTTTGACAAAAGCAGAAAAGATATGAAAGTCAGTTTATGCTATTCAATACACTGAGGTAAAATCTGCCTCATTTCTAGGCAAAATCATCTTCCTAGCACAGCAATCTTCTACCTGCCCTTCTTCCGAGCAGGTGCTTTGTTAGACCCCTTCTTCGTATCCTGCTGCTTTGTCTTTCCACCAGCAGAGCCTTTTGGAACGCTCTTTTTGATTGGCTCAGGTTCTTCATCTTCTTCACTCTCACTGTACTCACTCTCATATCCCCCATCTTCCTCAATTTCATCTTCCTCTTCACTCTCATCGTCCAATAGGGCTTCTTCTTCCTCCACCATTTGGCCTCTTTGAGCATTTGCAACTCTACTACGTTTCAGAATCTTTACCTTCAAGCTTGTAGTTTTGTCACAGCCTAACCATGAATCACAAAACAGATAGCAGTTCAGGTTGTAGTTTCCTTCAGCTGGGGCTAGGAACTTGCCCGTGATGAACCGGGACCCACTCCTCACTCGAGCAACTGCTTCTTTCACGCGAGCCCGAATTTCTTCACCACTTGCCCCGAGGACTTCCATCTTCTCCTCTACAGCCTGTGAGGTTTCTGTTATAGCTGCAGCTTCATCCATGGCATCCACCTTATGCCAAGACCACACACTATTGGAATCTGGATCAGCTAGCAGAAACCAAAAGTTCTCTTCTTTGTGGAACGAGTATTTTGGTGCATGGGGGAGTGCCTTAATCAAGCCATTACCACGATTTATCTGCACCCAAGCTTGCAATGTGACAATGTCGCCTTCTTGTATGCCCTCTTCCCCTTCAGTCTCACAAGTAGCTTCTACTGTGACACGTGGCATTAATCCGAGCACCTTCTCCACGTCTTCTATCTGGGCAGCAGATAAATCAGCTGTCTCCTTTAGCAATGTATCACGTTCTAGAGAAGCCATGTCTTGAAGATCTTGCAGTGAGACCTACAAGTGATTGAGGATGAGATAATTATTAGGAGTTCAGAAAGTTTCAAGTAAAACCGAAAGACCATCAGCATACCTTTCGTGCAATTTTCTCAGCAACGGCCTCGCTGAAGTGAGGAAGTTGTAGATAAGAAGCAGTGCCCTCAGGGGATCCTTTGGATGCCTTTCTTGTGCTGAGACGAACAGCCTGAATGGAATTTTATTTACAATTTAGGATCAGAGAGAAAACAGTATTTCATAAAATAAGACACTCAGACATCCATCCAGTTAATTCAGAAAGAAGAAGAATTGAATTGAGTGTTGTGGGTGATTGTGGGAACAGTAGGGATTTGAATACGAATGGAGATAAACTTCTCGGGTGAAAAACTGGGAGGGGGAAGAAGAAAACAAATAAATATGAAGATGATCTCTCCACGATCGTTAAAGAAAATTTAAACAGTCATTAAAGAAAATAGAGAGATTTTTATCATACACCACTACTATTTACATTACACAAGTGTCAAAAAACACCACTAAACTCTATAAATGTCAAAATACATCACCAAACTTATTATTTGGCTCCAAAAGACATCACTGGAGCCAGTTTGACCGTTAGCATCCATTTCAGTTGTTAGTTGAAGGGTATTTGCATTCTTTTAAGTTTGAGCGGTAACTGGAACCAGCACCTGTTTTGCTACAGTAATTTTGATTCTTTTTAGGTGATTTTGTTTTACATTCTGAATTACTCATTAAATAAAAACAGTATAAATTTGAAATTTTGGATTAGGAACCATGGATTATTATATTATATTTAAATTATTGAATAATATATACACAAAATAATTTGCAAATTTCTCTCGGAGCTTATAGACACTATACTCCTATTTCTCGGTTTTAATTTAGTTAATTTATTTATTAGATTCAATTAAATCTAGTTTTTTTAAAAAATTAGCTCTAATTCAATAAAAAAATATTCCGCTACATCTCATTTTTCCTAACACTAATTCAATTTGATTCAGTTCAATTAAATTCCATAAAGATCCTCCAAATTTGACAGAATTAAATTAAATTAGATTCTAATCTTTATCCCAATTTCTGCAATTTCAGTTCAAATCATTTTGATTTGGTTCAATTCAAATTTATTAAGTATGCTTTGATTCAAGTTCAATCCAAAATTTTAAAATTTATTAGTTATGTTTAATTTCAATTAGTTTAATACAATCCCGATCATAATTTGACAATACGTCAATTCTAATTTGGCTAAATTTAATTCAGTTCGATTCAGCTCAACTCCATTCTATTTTAAAATTTTAATCTAGTCCAAATTTCAGTTCAGGTACTCATCTTGGTACTTTATTAAAAAAAGTTCACATCATCAAACCTAAGTTTCTTATCTCAATGTAATTTTACTTAATTAAGTAATCTTTTGCCCTTTTGGAAATTATGTAAAAGTTTCACACAAGTAATTTTAATTTAAAAAGTTTCACCACCATTAATCGAATTTTTTTCTTAAAAATATACCCCTAAAAAATCCTAAGAGTAAATAAAAAGGAATATTTTGAAATGTGGAATTACAGAAAACTAATAAGCAGAGTTTAACACTTGACTAAATTTCAGTTTTTCCTTTTAAATAATATTATTTTTAAATTATTTCCACACATATGATAGTGAAACCTAAAACAAAATACATATGAATTATGAAAGAATTAATTCTATAACTAAGATCCAAAACTAGAGCAGCAAACAAGTACAGTATTGACTGATTTGACTCCAATTACCTCTCAACACAAAAAGACCCAACTACCCTTCACCTAACACACAGAAATGACAGAATTAGAGACTAACAAGCTCCGTTAGCATGAGTGATTTTTTTGGAGCAAAATTATAAGTTTGGTGGTGTTTTTTTACATTTATAAAGTTTGATGGTGTTTTCTAACACATTGATAAACAGTAATGGTGCCTAGTAAAATTCTAAAAAACCTAATTACTCTATAATCGTTAAAAACCTAAATTATTTCCACACATATGATAATGAAACCTAAAACAAAATACATATGAATTATGAAAGAATTAATTCTATAACTAAGATCCAAATAAGATCCAAAACTAGAGCAGCAAACATGTACAGTATTGACTGATTTGACTCCAATTACCTCTCAACACAAAAGTACCCGACTACCCTTCACCTAACACACAGAAATGACAGAATTAGAGACTAGCAAGCTCCGTTAGCATGAGTGATTTTTTTGGAGCAAAATTATAAGTTTGGTGGTGTTTTTTGACATTTATAAAGTTTGATGGTGTTTTCTAACACATTGATAAACAGTAATGGTGCCTTGTGAAATTCTAGAAAACCTAAATTACTCTATAATCGTTAGATTAGATGGGAGGGAAGGGTCAAGATCTAGAGTGAAAACATGTGTGAAAATAAGTGAGTGAATTGATCCCTTCCCTATATATAATGTATTTAATTAACACTATCTGGTTAATACAAGCTAAGTATTTAACTAACCTGAATGATGCACTGTGAGAGCTCAATAACCCCAACTGCAGGCCTGAACCATCCCTGCCCCTTGTTGTTGCGAGGTATAATGGTCATCTGCATAAGAACAGAAAATGCTTAAAAATATAATATAACAGTAATGAACCATCTAACTTAGCAAAATGACCCTTTATGGTGAATTGAAGGGATTTATAACAAGCTTTATGCAATTGATGTGTATACTTCACCTTCATCAGCTCATCAAGCAGTCGAGGAGAGAGTTCCAGCACATGATTGAGGTCTTGCAGCAAATCTGAGGTCAATGTTGTTGTTTCCCTGCATAGGTGTGCTTGCAGTAATAATTGAGCCTGAAAGATTAAGCAGTGAAAATAAGTGCAAAAAAGGTGGACAGTTGACACAATATGTACAACTGGAGGGGGCTACGAGGAGAATTCATACATCTATATTGAGAAAACAGCTTTCATTTTTTACCTTAACAACTGCTGGGTGCTGCTTCCAGAATTTTGCCTCTTCCAGTTTTGTGCTCAGGTTCAATTCATTCTTTACTGTCATGAAGAGCTTGTGAAGGGGTTCTTCATCAGCCCTTCGGATAGGAAGACTCTTGAACTCATCGGCCTCAATAAATACATCCAACACTTTTCTGAACAATTTTTTAGATCAAAAATCATGTCAAGAATAACATTACATAGAAATTAGTATAAAATATTTCATGACCTGGACATCTCAAAACTCATGTACGGTATAATGCTTTTGGAAACTTTGTGCTAGTGTTCATCACTTAGCAATACTGGTACAGGTCTTAGTCCCACAAAGAAATCATTTGCTATCATCTATCTAAATTAGTAATTACCATTTACCAAGGAGACAATACTATAACCCTGCGCCCGGAGTGAGCTGACTAATAAATGTTAAGACATAAAAATCACTCAAACATAATGACAAGTAAAATTGGCACAGAGACATAAAACAAAAAGACATAAAAATTAGTAGAATGTAATGAATAGATTATATCAGAAAATTGTTGAGTTAAAATCGTCCCACATGAGCTTTGTACGTGAAAAGTGGCCTGGAACTGAGTCATAAATTACAAATAAAGGTTAAAGAGTGTACCTTGTGACCAACATTGGTTTCATTGACTGAAAGTAGTAGGCAAGTGTTTCACGCTTGATATTTCCAGCATATTTTGAAGATTTTGATAAATATACAACGGCCAGCACCATAGGCAACAGTATCACAATGCCAACGATCGAGAGCAACACTATTCCACCAGATTCCCCATTCATATTTAGCAGAAATTGAGGAAGAGCAATCCCAATTTCAAACCCCTACATAAAATTTAAAAAATAAAATAAAATAAAAGAAGAAGAAATTTACAGTCATCACATTTTGACGTGTTTAAATTTTTTATGTACACTTCTAGCAAACACATATGAACAGAAAGAATAATCCTATAAGATCAAATGAAACGGACCTGTCTTCCATCTGGATGACCGTATTTTTCAAAATTCTCACGGGAAATTGGATCAGTCAAAGCTTGATAGGCCTTGGATATGAACTCCACAAAATATTTGTTAGCCTCTGTACATAATTGTGGCATGAACAGACATTGATCAGTTGTGAGCACATTAATAAGTAGACACTAATTATTAGCAACTAACTACAGGATTTCGTTCGACCTGGATCAGGATTCTTATCAGGGTGGTATTGAATTGAGAGCTTTCGATATGCTTTCTTAATTGCTGAATCAGTAGCACCAGGTTCCAATCCAAGAATACTGAATGGGTCAAAACCTTGAATCTGAAAGAGACGCTTATTAGATGAGTAAATTGTAGCTTGCTAATAGCACATCCAAATGACAGAGATCAACTACTCTTTACCTCACGACTCAAATTTTTAACATAGAAGACAAGAAACCCAACAAAGACCCAGAGAAGGATTAACGTCAGATTATGGCACGTGAAAAAGCTCGACGTCTGCAGAAAACATCATCATCACAATCAATCATAAGGCTACCATCAAGAAAAAAGATTCTTCACACTATACAAGTCAAAGTACAGGATGACTACCTTGCTAGAAATAGTTTTTCTGTACTTTCCAGACTGAGAACAAACCGAACACTCACAATGGATGTTCCTCGTCTTCTTGGAGGTACCACGGAATAATCTCAGAATTGTATATGGCACTAAAGGTATGGCAATTGTAGATAGAATGAAAATCGGAAACAAAGCCCCATTGTCTTCAGAGGCAGTCATTCCGCCCCAAACTGCAAACATAAAATGTAATCACAACACTGAAAAAAGAGCAAAATTATAACACATCTATGATCAATGGCATCATGTATCAAAGTTGGTGCTCCCAACTCCTAAGGATAATCAATAACCTACTTCAATTGAAGTCCATTCAGAAGGATCTTTCAAATATATATGAACCCAATTTAAAAAAAAAAGATTCAATCTTTGGCATATAAATCGGAATAAACCTGGACTGATCAAATCCCAGAAACATTAAATGTTCTAAAACCCAAAAGCAATAAACAAAACAATCGAATCAAGAACTACTAACATACGTTGCTTAGGGCGACCGGAATTCCGATTGGGTTACTCTGCCTTCAGCTTGAGATCCTAGTAGAGTACAACTCTATGAACTGAACTGAATAAGCGAAATTTAGTTTTGCCCCTTTTAACCGAGTTTATGCTACAGCCTTCAAGGTGCCGTTAGTCAGATGATGAATCTGACTTTTACCATTTTTTAGAGGTCAACGGCCTAAATTAATTATCATTAATAGCACAAAATCATTTTTTAGAGGTCAACGTACCTAAATTTAATTACTTGTTAAAATTGTGTGTAATTTGATGGTGTTTCATTGTTTCTCTATATTTTTTCCATAGCATTTGTTATTATCGTTTTTTTAAAAAAAAAAAATTGTTGTTATCGTATTGGAAGGCCATGTTTGGTTGAGTTTATTTTCTCGATGAAGTAAACTAAACCGGATTGAATTGAAATAATTTTAAAATTTATTATATATTATTGATCTGGATAAACTGAAAAAATATAACTATATTTATTTGAAACCAAGACGGATTGCTCCTTGAGAGCGAGCTTGGGAGGGGCGGAGTTGTTCCTTTCATTATGGTATTTCCGAACAAGTTCCTGGATAACCAGCTCAAGGGTTATCTTATTAATGATATCGATGATGATCTTGATATTCAAAGATTTTTTGTGAAATAGGGACATGGTAGGTGATAGGTGGATATTAAAATGATGGAGAAATGTCATACTTGACTAGAACCGAAGGAAGATCTCTCACACTTATAAGTAAGTGGGCAATGGAAACTAGATGTCAACGAGCGGCACATAATCGAAATTGGACAACCTAACCCCCTAGTGAATGTAGTCGGATGGACAGATCGAGTGTGAGCGCATGATCGACTATTAAGGTAGGACCCTCTCCCTTGTGGTTCCCGGACCGCCCATCCCTTCGCCCGACCAGGTGAGAACTCAAGCAAACGGAGCCTAACTAAATTTAATATAACTGTTTTCAAATACTTTATCGAGTAATTTAAATTTTTCTATAAACAAATGGACTTGTATAATGTATAGCTCATGTTGTCAAATTAAATGAACAATTCACAATTGTAATACTTTTGTTAAGCACAACATAAATTATTAAATTTTTTGAAATCACATGTCAGTAATACAGTAAAACATTTATTTTTTGAGCCTCTTTCTCTAAACAAGGTGTTCAATTGAGAGAAAAGTAAGGGAAACAAAGTGAAATACTACATTTATCTATTTTATAAAAAATTAAACTACATTGAAGGTTTTTTACTTGTTTTTCGGTAAGACCGCTCTTATTAATCTTGTCACAGTGAAATTGGTTCGTATTTAGCAAATTTTCAAAGAATTGGGGTTCGTATTAAAACTTTTGTTCTTAATCTCAACAAAACTGGTTCGTTTTTAAGTAAAAACATTCCAGTCTTTAACGCTAATGGACGGATATATGAGTGGATTTTCTGAAAATTAAACACTAAGAACAAGAGATTCAAGCCTGAGATTGAATTCTTGATTTCTTCCTCGCCGCCCATAGTCCCATGGCCTCTGCAACTTCCGCCCCTCCTTTCCCCGCCAAAATCTCGCCGTCTTCTTCCTCTTCCAATATTCTCTTCCCTCTCTTCTTCCGGGACTCTAAGCTACACCAACCGCTCTATATGCCAGTCCCCTGCTCCGCCCCGCCACCGGAACCAGCTGCGCCCTCTTCGTCGGCAAGGCCCGCTGCCGTCAAGAGAATGGGCTCTAGGCCTTCCGTCAAAGTTTCCCGGCCGAAACCCAGCAGGGACCTCCAGGCTGGGCCGGCTTTTGTGGGGCAGGTCTACAGCATGTGTGACCTTTCCGGGACCGGCCTCATGGCGGTGTCTACCCATTTTGACATTCCATTTCTTTCCAAAAGGTATCAGTTTTTTGTATCTCCATTTAATCCTCTCTAATTGGTTAGAGTTCTTAGTTCATGCTTCGATTGTTTTCTTGATGTCCCAGCGTAGGGTTCAAATGCACAGTTTTTCATAAACATTTTTGACGTTTAATATTTCTGAAAGTCATTATAAAGTTTGAAATTCGGAATATGTAAAGATATTACTTGTTCAACTGTTCAAATTAGCTAATTTTGACAGAAAGAAGGGTAGTGCAGCTTATGGTGAGACAAGTGTAACTCTCACTCACTACTGATAGATTATTGTATCTGGTGCTCACAGAATTTCCTACAAGTGATTTTAATAGGAAAATGCAAGCATGGCATCAACCTCATTGAGAAATTTAATTGCAAAGGATTCTAGATTTTGAAACACAAGATTGAAAAACATGAAAAACGATTACTATAAGCTCACAAACTTCTTAAACCTGCTTTATGCTAATAATACGCTTATCTATGCTGTGAAGTGTGGCAGCCCTATCAAAATGTTAGTACAACTTTTCAAGTAGGCGGATAGTGTATGACTGCTGGTGTATATGTGAATATATTATAGTGGATACTGAATACCTGTGTGCTATTATATGGTTTGTCTGTTTTTTTAGGACTCCCCAGTGGCTCAAGAAGATGTTTGCAGCTGTTTCCAAGAGTGAGAGAAATGGTCCAGTCTTTCGATTTTTTATGGATCTTGGTGATGCAGGTATAGTACTTGTGGCTGGTTAGTGGTTACTTAGAATGTTATGTTAGTTGTTGGCAGAGAGTACATACTCCTTCCTTCCCACTATGAATGTCTATGTCACTGTTCATGACTCAAACTAGAGTAATATAAATCGTAAACTTTTATAGATATATAGTTCAGAATATTGTCATGTGAGCAGTGTATCTTGTTTTCGAAACATTTTTTTTCATGATTTGTGGTTGTAAGAAATTAACGGTTTTGGCGGTTTAGAGTCAGCTTTGAAATCCCTGAAAATGGACACATGACATTCTTAGGGGGGTAGTGGAGAACGTAACTGTCCGTGGACTGTATTTCTTCACGAATTTATACTTGTGATATGTGTTGCTTTTTTTATTAACCCTTACCAACCTATTCTCTTCAATTTGTTTTTTTTTTAATTTCAAATGTCAAGGTTGTTAGGTGCAATATTTTCATACTTAAGCATCTCTGTGTTTGCATGTCCACTTTCAGTATGATGCTGTATTGAAATTGCTTAGAAAATTCTCATTTAATGCTCCTTCTTTATTTTTCAGTTTCTTATGTCAAAAAGCTGGATATTCCAAGTGGTGTGGTCGGTGCTTGTCGTCTTGATTTAGCATTTGAGCATTTCAAGGTACTAATGTGTTCATTGAGATTACACGGGCTTAGATTTTATTACAAATTATGTTTTTTTTTTAATTCAAAATTTTCTTACCCCTGAGTTTGTATAATTACGCTAGTTTACTTTCTTTTGTCTTTTTGGTGTTTTTGCTGCTGCACATAATATTCCGACATTCTGGAAATATACATTGTTAGGATGTTGCTAAATGAACACATATTTGTTTAATGACCAATTGTGCATGTCACCAAAACATACTTAAGCTCAGTTGTATTTGATTTGTTGATTGAGTGTCACACCTTGCTCATGCTTCAGTTATGATGTGGTATCATTTGAAGAAGTTTACGTTTCTGTTTTTGTAAAAGTCTTTGTGTAGCTCAAATATTGATTAAGTGAAATAGCCATTTTGACGAAGCTATGTCCACTACTTATGCAGGATAAGCCTCACTTATTTCAGTTTGTACCTAATGAGAAACAGGTCAGTCTGCTGTCTCGTCTCTCAACTCTATTAGTTCCCAGTTCCCACCTCCCAGTTAGAGTCTTTCTCAACCCATTTGAATTCAAATAATCTGCTAGCAAAAATGCTCATTCGTGGTTACACTCTCTTGGTAATTAAGGTTAAAGAAGCCAACAAACTCCTTAAAAGTATGCCACAGAGTAGTGGATGTAAAAAGGTGGAAGGTGTTCCCGTGTTCAGTGCTGAAAACATGAATATTGCTATAGCCACCACTGATGGAATTAGATGGTAAACGTTTGTATTTCTTTTTTTGAAAGCGTCTAAGCTTTATTAGAACTCTTTTCACTGCAAGAAGTCTTATCTGCTATACATTGAATAATGTTATCAGCTTTGCAAGCATGCATGAAACTTCAACCTATATCACTTTGTATCCTTCCCATAGGTACACACCATACTTCTTTGATAAAAGTACATTAGACAACATTCTGGAAGACTCCGTGGATCAGCATTTCGATTCATTAATCCAAAGTCGAGACCTACAACGTAGACGAGACATTATTGATGACAGTTTGGGAGCTGATGTGGTTGAAGAAATGGGAGATAGCTTGGATTCCCCTGAGGTAAAGATTGGATCCTAAGCTACAACAATTTAATTATAATTTATTACGATGGTAAAAGTTCTTGTTTACTTGAGGTCATAAACATAATCAGGGGGTTACTCTCCATATTGATTTATTGAGTCAAATAGTATAATTTGCTTTAAAAGAACTATTCGTAGTGTTATGTTTGTTATCTCTGTACTCTAAAGCGCGTGCCAAAAGCCAAGTGTTTTAACAATACATAAAATGTACTTTATTGGTTTATAAAAACTTGAGACTTACAGAGCACTCTTTTATTTTTTTACGTTTGGAACACTTTGTTTGATGGTTTTCAGGTTCAGGAAGTGTTTGATGAAATGGGCCCTCCCAGCATACCTTTGAGTGTGCTGTCAAAAGCTGCTGAAATTGAGCTTCTATACACTGTAGATAAGGTTCTTCTTGGAAACAGATGGTTGCGAAAAGCTGCCGGTATTCAACCTAAATTTCCTTACATGGTGGATTCATTTGAGAAAAGGTAAAATTCCATAATTAGATTATAGAACTGATGGAGGGTCTGTGCTATTACCTGGGATGATTATAGAATATCTTCATAGTAACACTGTCTGTTTGTTTCCAGGAGCACCGCATCTTTATTAAGATCATACAAATCAACCAATTTACTTACCGACTCGAATTCAGAGGCCAATAGAATACCACTCCAGTGCCTTCACAGCTCTGCAGGTGAAATGAAAACTAATGTCGTTGCTGAATGTGAACGGAGGAGTCTGGATTCCCAAATCCCGTTCAAGGATTGGCTGGCTCTTCCATGGGTGAAGCAACCACAAAGGCTTCAAGATTTAGCAGAGAAAAGGTAAAGTTCACCTTGTTTTTTTAAATGGATCCATCTATATTATACTTATTACTTTCATTGTAAATTTGTCTTTTTCAAAACAAAAAACTTTCATCGTAATTTTGTAGAGAGGATAATGATATCAGCTCCAGTGGGCAGCTGATGAAGCGGTCTCCTCTTCTACCAAGAATCACCATGGTTGGCATTTCTACTGTTGAGACAGCGCAGATGAACAAGGCAGCTCTGAAAAAGACTATGGAGGATCTTACCGAAGAGTTGGAAAAGATTAATGAGGCAAATCTCTCAGGAACTGGTACTGGTAGTAATGAATGTAAGATCGAAGAGAGAGATCCTTTGTTTGTGGCCAATAGTGGTGACTATGCTAAAACAGTTTCAGCCCGATTACGTAGGAGAGAAGCCTGAGAAACCACGCAGTTTTTTTGCCTTTTAGGTGGCAGTTAAAAATGTTATATGGCATCTGGTGGGTTTTAGATACGTGCATAGGGGGGGATATTGTAACACTTTGTAACTGACTCACTAAATTTTGCATGTTGCCTGGAGATTTTGTAAAAGCTGGCCAGATTGACTTGGCCTGAAATAGATGGATATCAAATCAATAGTGTTAATGGTAATCTCAGTGTGATTTGAACCATAAGTTGCGTGAGTTGGGAGATCAAAACTAAATTTCAATCTCCTTAAAAAATGTTGACCTTAAATTTAGACGAGTGATTCAATCTCAATAATCTAATGCAAACTTCACTTTGACCGATGAACTGCCTATTTTGGATTATTAAATTTAAACTTCATTTGACTTATTAAATCCAAACTAGACTAAAATAATGTTCGTAGTGGCCATTTGGTCTTACTGAACAAATGTGGCCATCTTGCAACAAACTTGCAAGGATTGAACTCTGGGATTTCTCCTCCTTTTTCTGCATCTCTTCATACTGGGATGCCAACAGTCAAAAATCAAATCTCATATTGTTGACAGTAAATATGCTTAAGAGCTCATCAGTGAAATGGCATCACACCTCGGAAAACACTGCCAATAGAGATTCCAATCTCAGGTCCATTGCAGTGTTCGAAGGAGCGCAACAACCAGAACTGCAGTCTTAGTCCCAAGTGGAACATTCAGAGGAACAGAAGCACTGAGAGCCAACCAGTATACAACATATATATATATACATGTATATATAGCAGAGAGGCACTTCATATGATACATAACCAGAAAATTCATCTCATTGAACACACGACAAATAATGCAGCAGCTTACTACCAGAGCCTAATGCCTGTTGCTGCTATGTTTAGAAACACAGCAAACCAACACATATGTGCTTTTAAAGGTGTCCAAGTTAAGTGCAATCCGCTCACAGCTAGTCTGACCATCAACTAAGGACAACAAAGACAGGAACAACCTTTGCAGCAAAATATATTCAGAAAGGTGTAAGGCCAACGAAAGACAGCAGCAGCTTTTGCAACTTCAATATAATCAATAGTAAACCACAATCACAAATCATGATTTGAATACACATTTTTATTAAGCGATTCACACACAGGAATCATTGTTTTGGATACAAAATACTACAAACATAAACCATTCAAAGTCTTATTGCCAAAGCATACAAGCCTAGCTTTATTTTCACCAATGAAGTTTATTGCCAAAACAAACAGCTTAGATTTATTTTCACCAACAAAGCAACTCAACGGTTTAGCCACCATTCGCTGTCATAATCCACAGCTTCATTGACCAAGGTTGCGATCCTTGAGATGAACTTCACAATCGATGGAGTAGAAATCCACAAAAGACTTTTCATAATCAAACTACATAAATAGATTAACAATGAACGAATAAGAAAGGTAAAACAGGAATAATCAAGTACCTCATTCACTTTGTAGAGCCTCCTTAAGAAATCACTTCCAGGAGTATTTGGATGCTCTTCTAGTAAGGGAAAATACTCTTCCTCATTCACTTTGTATCCTTATGATCGTCAAAATAAGGGAAAATCTCGTTATAATGGTTGAGGACATCCATTCCATGTCGAAACAAAACATTGAGCTCCCGGATAACATCATCAACCTGCGGGGCTGGCATGGCTCTTGGCAGAAATTCCCTGCCATTGGGCATTAATCGTCCTTGGAATCCCGCGACTTGTTGGGCAGAGACCAGGCAAGCGTAGAGGTGCCTATGCCAAACTTGAACATGACGTTCACTAGGTGGTTCCAGACGAACCACCCCTGCATCAAATGAGAATACGTATTCAATCCCTAAATTGATTCTAGTTACTAAAGAATTGATCAACAAAAATGGGAAAAGGTCTGTTCATAAAATTGATGCAGAAGCAAAAACGATGAGCAGCAAAATTCTTGTCTCGTAATTGGCAATTTATTACATACACCCGGGATCATGTGGTTCATGTGGGAATTAAGTTCCCACAACGGGATCATGTGGTTCATGTGGGAATTAAGTTCCCACAAAATTTATAATTACTCGGATTATAATTCTTTAACAAAATACGTAGAAATAGATAAAATTGTAACGCGGAATAGTAAACTAACGATTAATAGAATAGTAAACGCGGAATTGTAAATTACCTAGGTGGAGCAAGGTAAAAATTTTTCCACGTTTTGCAGAATTGTAACATCCGCATAATTTTAAATTACTCTGTTTTTCTTATAATACGCAAACCAAACAACCACAGCAAATCCAAAATACGAGAATTTGTAATTTACCGCATAGAATACGCGTACCAAACGACCCTATATTTAAAGTTAAACTGTAATTAAAATTGGTTTCATGTACGTAAATTTGTAACTTCCATTTTCACACGTTTAAATGTAAGGAATCATCCCAACTCCTTGGTTCTCTCTCCAAATTTTATCTTCATCAAATTTCAATGATTATCAATACTTATCAAATCTTTATCCAATCATCATCATCCTTTCAATTTTTAAACACTATTTATCATCGTCAATCACATTTTGTGTAATATTTAATGTAGAACTGCTTTATAATTTTGTAAATTAATATAATGATCTTATAACCCTTCTAGTTTTAATTTTCTGTAATGTGCATTTGAAATATTTAAAATGTGCATTTTGTCGATGTTATATGTGCATTTTGAAAATGAATAGTTTTTCACTTCTTAGTTTATGATTATTCTCGTATGTAATGTGCATATTAAATTTGCAAATTGTGCATTTCATGAATACCGATAATACATTATAAATAGACATATTCCCTACCATGTTTATTTTGAATTTTGCTAAAGAATTTTATGTATTAAATTGCGCATCATACATAAACCTTTAATAGTAGATAAAATGTAATGTTCAAAATGCACATACATCATTTTTAGAATGCACAATCATCACTTTTGAAATGCACATTTATTTTTCATTTAAAAAAAACAAATTTCAAATTTATATAATTAATAGTTTACAAAAACATTTGAATGCAGTAAAAACTAAAATGTAATTAACTAAATAGAACTTTTCCAATATCTATACAAAACAAAAAATGCAATCACACTACACAAGTGCATTTTACTATTTAAGAATGTGCATTATTAATTTTCCGATAGCTATACAAAACAAAAAATGCAATCACACTAAACTGCAAGTGCATTTTACTATTTACGGATGTGCATTATGAATTTCCCAATAGCCGAAACAAAAGTGCAATCACACTACACTGCAGGTGCATTTTACTATTTAAGGATGTGCATTATGAATTTGAATTTAATACAACAGTACTTTCACATAAATTCATGGATTAACCCATCTTTATATGAATTCACCTGCATATAACAATGAAACAATAAATTAAAAATTGATAAGGAAACAAAATTAATATAATGGAAAATAAATGAATTACCACCCACCAGCGATGGATTCGATCTGGTGCCATATGAAATAATCTGCTGCATTTTTATCATGATTTATGACGAAAAGGAGTAAAAAAGTGAAATTAGGAGGTGAATAATTATGTTAAAATGGGGTATTTAAAGATTTGGAGAACAACCGGCGGTTTAAACCCGGATTTAGAAAAGAAATTCATGTGCACGTGGGAATGTGCATATTTGGAATGAATTATGTGCAGTTTTCACTATTTTTATTTACAAAATAGGGTCTAGGAGTATGATGCGCTGTGTACCCCAGTGTAGCGTATACTAATTGCTCATAATTAATTAAGTCTCCATGTGCAGCCTATATAGTACCAATACAATAATTGTAATAGAACCCATCTTGGACGTACACGTGTCCGGGTTTACAAGAGACAGCAATTTAAAGGGGAAAAGGTAAAACGACAGGAAATAAGAATGAAACGACAGTGAGGTATTTTGGACTTGAGCCGCCAAAATCAAACTGGATGATTGGCAGAAACTGATAGTTTCTTCACCCCTCCTCAAGATCAGCAGGAGGAAAACCGAAGCTGAGCTTGGACAGATTGAGATGAAATGGCAATGGAGGTAGAGACTTGGTTAAGATATCAGCTAACTGCATTTTGGATCTCACAAAGGATGGCACCAGAAAGCCTTCAAGGTAGTAGTCTCTAACCAGATGACAGTCTATCTCCAGATGTTTTGTGCGTTCGTGGAACACTGGGTTTTCAGTGATATGAATTGCAGCCTCATTGTCACAGAAGAGAGGTATGGGAAAGGAAACTGGGATATGAAGATCTCTAGCTAGATAACTTATCCATTTTAACTCACAGGCTGTCATGGAGAGACTCCTGTACTCAGCCTCAGCAATGGATTTTGAAACAGTGGCTTGCTTCTTTGATTTCCAAGATATCAAAGCAGACCCCAAGAAAACTGTATAGCCTGTGATGGATCTTCTGCTCACCTTGCAGGTTGCCCAGTCAGCATCACAGTACCGATGCAACTTCAAATCATTATCAGTGGCATAGAAAAGTCCTTGATCAGAATGATGATGAAGATATTTAACAATGTGCAAAGCTCCTGTTAGATGATGATGACTGGGTTTCTGCACAAACTTGCTGAGCTGGTGCACTGCATATGTGACATCTGGTCTAGTATAATTCAAGTAGAGAAGCCTACCAATGAGTCTTCTGTAAACAGCAGGATCAGAGAGCAGTGGTGAGTTCTCATCATGAACTGGCCATGTGCTGGGGAGAGGAGTTGCTGCTGAGTTGCAATTCATCAAACCACAATCCTTTACAATATCCATGATATATTTGCCTTGCTTGAGATGAAGCCCTGAAGATGATCTTGACAGTTCCAGCCCCAAGAAATAATGAGCATCCCCAAGGTCCTTTATGGTGAACTTCTGGTGTAAAGACTGTTTAACAGAAGTGATTGCATCAAGAGAAGTTCCCATGATAAGAACATCATCAACATATACTATAAGGGCTAGAGTATATGTGGGAGAAAATTTCAAAAATAAGCAATGGTCATGGTGAGATTGGTCAAAGCCAAGATGAAGCAGATGTTGAGTGAATTCCTTGTTCCACTGCCTAGAAGCCTGTTTCAAACCATACAAACTCTTAGTTAGTTTGCAAACAAGATGTGTACCAGCCACTGGATGCCCATCAGGAACCTTCATGTACACTTCTTCATCTAAGTGGCCATGTAAAAAGGCATTATTAATATCCAATTGGTGAATGTGCCAGTTGAGAGCTGAACTGACCGCTAGAAGCATCCTGATGGTGACTGATTTGGCTACTGGTGAAAAAACTTCAGAGAAATCTATACCTTCTATCTGACTGTACCCTTTGGCTACCAACCTAGCCTTGTACTTAGCCAAACTTCCATCAGCATTATACTTAATCTTATACACCCACTTTGAACCATTAGCTTTCTTTCTTTATGTCAAAGACACCAAGTCCCAAGTGTGATTCTGATCTAAAGCTGCAAGCTCAGAATTCATAGCTTCTATCCATTCTGGTTTGTCCTTTGCCTGATGATAATTAGTTGGTTCTTGAACCTGTGAAGCACAAACAATATGTGTACCAATGATGGACTGAGGCTTAGGTGGGGTGACATTGACTGATGAAACAAAGTCCTTTGTCCAGACAGGTGGTTTAATAACCCTTGAACTGTGTCTGATGGATGACTTAGCAGGTGGTTGTGGGTAGACATTGGGTGGTTGATGAGAAGATGGAACAGAAGGAACTGACTGAGAGGATATATCCAAGAAAGGTAGAGAAAGGTTGAGATGAGAAGTGCTGATATAGGGAAACACTGTCTCATGAAAGATAACATCTCTGAAAATTATAATCTTGTGATTTTGAAGATCAAATAATTTATAGGCCTTTTGCCCAGCAGGATATCCAATGAATATACAAGGAAATGCTCTTTCAGAGAACTTGTCTTTGTGAGGAGATGTGTTACATGCAAAAGCTAGACAGCCAAAAGTTCCGAGTACATCAAAGTTTGGTGGTTTATGGAAAAGAAGCTCATAAGGTGACTTCCAAGAAAGAGTTGGAGTGGGAAGTCTGTTTATGAGGAAGGTAGCAGTTAAAATGGCATCTCCCCAGAACTCCTTTGGAAGGTTTGATTGGAAAAGGATAGCTCTGGCTACTTGCAAAAGGTGTTGATGTTTTCTTTCAACAACACCATTTTGCTGTGGTGTGTAAGGGCTGGACTTTTGGTGAATGATACCAGATTCAGAGAAAAGCTTTTCACACTCAGAGTTAACAAACTCACTTCCATTATCTGATCGAACAAACTTAACTGTGGAGTGATTTTGAACCATGGACATGAAGGTTTTAAGTGTTGAAGGAACTTGATCCTTGGTTTTAATCAAAAAGGTCCAAGTACTTCTTGTAAAATCATCAACAATAGTTAAGAAGTACTTGCAGTTGGACAATGAATTAATCTTATAAGGACCCCATAAATCAACATGTATCAAAATAAAAGATGATAAAGTAGAAGAAAAACATGATGGAAAAGGCAATTTGTGTTGTTTTGCCATAGGACAGATAGTACAAAATTTGTCTTGAATTGTACTCTTACTCAATACATTGATATGTTTCATAACATCAAAAGAAGGATGGCCCAATCTAGAATGCCAAGGTTTTTCATGAGAAGCTGAATTTGCTGAAAAGGAATTTATTACATTATTTTGAATAGAAAAATTGTTAAAAGACATCTGCATTCTCTGCTGGATAATATCTGGCTTGAAAGACTGAGAATCCAAAATGTATAGACCATTTCTCTCTTTGACTGCTGCTAGAACAACTTTAGTCTTGAGGTCCTGCAGCAGACAAAGATCACATGAGAAATGGAAGAAAACTGGAAGATTTTTAGTCAACTTGCTTACTGAGAGCAGATTATACTTGAAATCGGGAATATGAAGACAATTGTCAAGAGTGATATGAGGACTTATACAGATAGAACCTATGGCTTCCACTAATTTTGTAGTATGGTCTGGCATATAAACAGGAGTTATGCTATGAACTGGTAAGATAGAAGTGAAAACTGACACATTTGTACACATATGGCTTGATGCTCCACTATCAATAATCCAGTTATGATCAGATAAAGTAAACACATTAAGTGAAAAGTTGGTGAGCACACTACCTGCAAAATCATGATAGTGTGCATAGTTGACTGCTCATTCTTACTCATGCATTGGTTCCTTTCCTTTCTGTTTCCTCTCTAGTTGAGCATCAACTAGCTGAGCCACCAAAGCTTGCAACCTTCCATCTCCATCACTGTATGGAGTTTCATCTTCTTCAGCAACAGCATGTGCAACATGTCCCTTGTAGTTCTGAACTCCATATTGTGGTGGTGCTTTTCTGAAAGGATGGTCCTACCTGTGCCTGTGATTTCTGATACTGTCCTGGCTGATACTGTCTTGGCTGTGACTTTTGGTATTGTGGTGCATAGGGTGCTTCAAACTGTGGTTTCTGATACTTTGCTCCACCATAAGGTGGCCTCTGTTGAACTCCTTTTCCCATTCCATCTCTGCCATTCCTTAGCCACCCATTAGGATATCCCACTATTTTGTAACAGAACTCCTTTAGGTGTCCAACTTTCCCACAGTGATCACATCTTAGATCAGGTCTTCTCACACTCATGACCCTATTTGGATCATCATTTTCTTCATAACCAGGCTGCCTTGGAGCTCTATATGTTCTTGCTGCCATGGCTGAATTTCCCTGAACTTCTAAACAACCATCATGTACCTCCTTATGATTTTCTATCCTAGCAATCATGTTACATGCCTTGCTTGCACTAGGAAGGGGATCAATTACACCAAGGTGTCAATTACACCATCTATATATTGATACTCACTGTGAAGCCTTCAATTTGACAACTTAACAAATATAGAGTTTTAATCATTACATCCTTCCATTTTTAAATTTGAAACATAAATGCAATATTTAATTTAATGATATTTTGTGACAATTTGATGGTTGCATTGAAGAGCCAAACTTCAAAATGAAAACCTTCAATCCTACATCATATTGACACCCAATAAAATTTAAACATTTGACACCTATTTTTACTCTTGACCCTCTCACCATTGGAGATGCTCTAAACCAAAACCAAATCCTGAACCAAAATTTGGGTGTTTAATTGGGTAAGTTTTTGATCCTTCCCTTCTTTACTTTGTAGTACTCTTCCTTCTTCCCAAATATTGTGTATTCTTCGAACTAATTTCCTATTCCTGGAACGGAATAATAAATGAATATAAATTAGAACAAATATAATTAAAATAAATTATTTTTTAATTGAATTGAATTAAGTAATACTATTCTGTAATGAACGTTTTGTTATGATCATTCACTTGGCAATTAGAACTGAATTGAACTGAACCGATCTAAAAAAACTAGTAGCAACCAATACCTTACTATGCCTGAGTAAAACTTAAGAATATTTGATCATTACTCATTAGAACCCTTCTTGTTTATGAATTTGATCAATCTTGTTGTGTTAGAATATTTGCTTTACACTGGAAATTTGTATAAACCAAAATTTGTAAAAAATCGGGATTGCTCATTGTCCTTGAATTGTAAAGTGGTGGTGTACCAATGAGTACTTGAGTGGTTTTGTATCTCTTGAATTTTGCACCTGTTTATTGTGCATGAAGGAGATAAGAAAATAACAACGCGTGTTTGGTATACGTGTATGTTAGCATGGTGAGATGTAACGATGTATCGTTACAAATGTGGTTACTGCAGTTTTCTTGTGGTTACTGCAGTTAATCGTACGTTTTGTATTGTAACGTTTCACTTGTTCTCCTATAAATGGATACGAAAAGAAACACAGAAAGATACATTATTTTTCACCACAGTGAAGATCATTTATGATTTTCTGTATCAATCCATAAACTCAAGTACTCAGAAGCTTTCTTCTTGTTCGAAGCCTAGAACAAGAAGGTTCGATTGTTTTATCTCTTTAGGGATTTCGTGTAACCCAGGCTTTGATAGGGTCGAAATACTCTTTAAGGAAAGCGTTTACGTGACTCATATCGACTATCCAGATGATCACAATTGGACCCACTTTTCCCAACAATCTTAAAGAGTATTTTTAAACTGCAAATGTGGAAGATTAAATCGGGGCGGCTACAATAAAATTCAATGTGGAAGGCCTATGGTTAAAGATTGAAACATATGATTAAATATCCCAAAGGTAATATGTTTGGACCTGTAAGAAGCTAGGTTGAAGTTTTCTTCTTAATGGATCTTTTGACAAAGTACATTTGCAGGTGTACGATTAAAGAGATTCACCTATATGAAGTGCGAAGTGTAGCCGCTTCAAGAAGCTCAGGCTTGGCTTTGTATGCACTCATGAATGGATAGGGACACATGACTTGTATAGTGTCAGTTTGGCTTTTGAGTTGTATTGAACTTGTGTGTGGATTATCTTCAGGTGTTCAAATGGGTTGAAGGGTTCAATCTTTAAGATACCCCGATTCTCGAGCATTTGGTATGTGTAATTCACTAAGATGAAAATTCAATCTTTAAGACATTTTCATTTATGCACTTGTTTGGTTTGGTTGGATTGTTGGATTTTCCGAATCAAGGAGTATACTTAAATGGGGGAGGATTGTTGGTGTTTTTGTGAAACACAGTATTTAAGTATATTTGGATTTGAGTATTGTGAGCTCGGGACGTTAGAACAAGGTCGATGGTGCGGGGTGCACACTTGTATAAACTGTTCTACGAGTTTACTGTTTAATACATTGTACGTAACATTATGTCTTTTAGACAGTCACCTGTCTCATGTACCCCGAGTTTTTACAAAGTGCTTTTGTACCCCGAATTGTTATTAATTTGAACTTTTGTACGCGTTGACCATTAAATCCGGACAGAATAATTACTTAGAAAGACTGAAATGCCCTTTTCATCTAGTCATTTTTTTCCAGTTCTCTATAATTCTGGGTTCTGTGAAGATGCATTGTATGACTGTGTGTGCGTACTGGGATCCTTGATCATTGAGAACATGCCTATGTGGAATTTTGGTGTGGGTTTTTCTTTATTTGGATCGAAGATCAGTTTTTCAAGGCAATTGTCTTGAATTTTAGCAGGCGTGCTTGATTTGGGCATCATCAGTTCTGTGCGTGCAGACATTAGCCTCCATTTTCCAGAATTGAGATGGAATAATTATGAGCAAAACTGAATATCTACTTCACAGCTTTGTTAGTTCTGCATTCCTCACTGTGTGTGCATGTTTTCAGGGATACATGCCATTGCCAATGATGATGATTGATGCATGCCATTGCCAATTATGTGCCGTCCTCGTACTTTCCGAGCCACCACAACAACCAAATTCACATCGACTACAACCCGTAGCCACAATCACCACTTCCCCATCGCCGCCACCATATTCACCTCCACCCTGCATCCACAACCACCACTCTGCGGCCAACACGTTCCACAAAAGCACCACCCCACAACCACCACCAAACCCAAAGCCACAACACCCGCCATAACCATCAAAATCCTAGTGTTCCCACATCGTTTCAACATCATCTTCACCGTCATCCCTTGTCATTGGCTCGATCTAACCACCAAATCTCCGTCGGACAAAAACCCATCCTTACATGAGTCAAGATCAATTAAACCCGGACGGTTACAAGGTGGAGGCGGTGACAATCAATTAAATTTGGGGAACCCAGAAACAAGAAGGAAGAGAAGGTGATTTGGTTCTTGGGTGGGATCTTTCAATTTATCTTTTCGTTTTTCTATGGGCACCATTGTCTTTTCCATGTTTAACATTGTTGACTTGTGGTCAGATTTTTGTAAAATTAAAATAGGGGTACACAAGAACTTTCTGAAAACTCATGAGCAAGTAGTGTTGTCAATCTTGACACGAACCCGACAAACCCGACACGACCAACCCAACCCAATCTGACACTTGACCCGATCGTAATCCGAAATTGTTTATGTTGAACCCGAGCCAACACGACCCAACCTCAACCCGAAAAATAATTTTGACCCGAACTCGACCTAACCCGAACCCAAACCCAACTAAGATTTTATGTTTGATTATTAAATCTTAGTTGTTAATTATAGGAAGTTAAGTAATTAAACTATATTTAGTTATTATTTTTTAAGACTCGTCTCATTTGAAATTAGGACAAATGTTGATCTTCTCACTTTCAAACATGATCTTTTACGTATTAAGTGTGGTCATTTAGTGTATTATTGTTGATCTTCTTGCTTTTATATATCAACAATTCAACACTGATCTTTTACATATTAAGCATTACTATTCTTTTGAGACTAAGACAAATGTTGATCTTCTCACTTTCAAACATGATATTTTACATATTAAGTGTGATCATTTAGTGTATTATTGTTGATCTTCTCGCTTTCATATATCAACACTGAACTTTTACGTATTAAGCATGACTACTCAGTGAGACTGATTGAGAATTTGTCTTCATAAAAAATTAAGTAAGACTTAATTTTTTATACTTATTTTAGTTAGTATATGTAAAAATCTGAGTTATTGTCAACTTAGACGGTTCAATCCTTTTTTTTTAATCATCGAATGGTATCTCACATAGAAGAAATTCGCAACAGATTTCAATAGGTACTTGGCTAAAGCCACTTAATTCGCAACAGGTTCAATCCTTAGTTTTCTCATAAAGTTAACTTATTAATAATTTATTATATATTTTTAACAATAAGATAATAGTGATAATGACTAAAATCTTTACCCGAACTAAAATTTTCAAATCAACTCGATCTGAATTAATACGACTAATAATAATGATCCAACATCAAAATTTTGTTCTTCCCCATGTTAGTTATGTGGATTATAGTTTTACTTAATCCGACTCAACTTGACAAACAAGTCTAACCCGACCCGACAATTAGTGCTGACACGAATTTAACCTGAACGCGACCCGACACGACCCGATAAAAAGTCCTGACCCGAAGAAACCGAACCCGTATCAACCCGAACCTATCTGACCTGAACACGTAACCCGACACGCCAACTCGAATTGACACCACTAGTTATATGAGATATTTATGAACAGAATAACTCAATTTTGTTTTTGGTTTTGAAAGACAGAAATTAGAGTCAAGTGGTTGAAATTTTAAATATGTTGCACCAAAGTAGTATGATGGTGAAATGTTGGCCAAATTTCAATAAGACTTTGACTAGCATGAAAAAGTAGTATTTGGTTTTATGACCCCTGTCTTTGTGAAACCTTGGTTTTGCTGTATGGTGATTCAATTATTCTGACATCTATAAACACACAAACACGCAAAAAAAAACTCACCTTCACTTTCAATTTCCTCCTTCCCTACTTCCTTTAAGGTTATGGATTTACCTGGTGCTGCCGTGCTTTCCTTGAAGAATCTAGAGGAGATCAGGGAGGCGCTCTCCGTTGCAAGATATATGCACAAAGGCATACTTGACAGGAGCTGTCCTCGTGCTGTTGAGTACTCCCTCCACATTACCGCCGTTACTGGTACTCATCCCTTTGCGAAATTATCTCGATTTGTTACATTTTTTTTCCGAAGTTATCTTTTATTCTCGGTGATAAATGAATCAATGATATGAATATGGTAATTTACGCATATACTTTGGGAGCAGATTCCCTTCTCTTCCGTGGACTTGATCGGTTGAAGCTACTGCCTCATCATGTACGTCAACTTGGTATCTGGGAGAATCAATTCGCCATTCTCCGTGACGAGCTTGCTGTTTTGAGAAATCTACCTGAGCTTCCTGAGGAGTTGAAACCTGAGATGGTCCATGGTCATCCAGACTCGGAGATCACTGATCTAGAAAGGAGCTACACTTTTCTCACTAATGCTGTCCCTGGCAATCTTAGGGACCATGGCTTCTACTACTACTGTTACAGAGGTGTACCAAATGTGCATCCTACGAATAAGCCATGGGAAGCAGAGGATATTCTATGCTTGGAAACTTGTACTATGAATGCTCATAAGCATAGGAGTGAGATCTTGAGGCTGAATGTTGCTTATTTTGAGGAGATGGTGGTTGGTTTGAGCAACAAATCCTATTCCGACCTAAAGTTGCCCCATTTACTCATCCTTTATTTTTGTCTTTTGTTTTTGCTGTGAATATTAGTTGAGTTTGATTGTTTTTGTTCTTTCTTTCCAGAAAGCCAAATTCATCCTGAAAGGACTCGAGATTGAAAGAGGCCGAGAATTTAAAGAGGTTGAAGAGACTGAATTGGCATTGTCAAAAATGAAGAAGGCTGGGGTTGATCTTCAAAACTTGGAGCAGTCCATGTGCATTTGGATTAAGAATAAACAGAAGCTTAACAAGGAAGCTGTAAAGTATGCAAAGAAGGTTGAGGCCTATACCAATAAGGTGAACAATGTGAAAAGGATGATGGTTACGTTGAGGTATTCCCATCCAAATTTGGAGCAAACCGAGTTTGCTAAAAAGGTGATAAGCAGCAACGAGGTAAATTATTATAATTTTCTACCAAATGAGTTAACAACTCCTAATGATTGATTTCTAATGATTATATTTTTTGAATTAGAATTTTTGCTTGGTTGTTCTTGAGAGCTACTCAAGGGCCTTAGAGAAGGTTGCCAATAAGATTATTGGGATGTTGGATGACTTGCACCGTGTTGCCAAAACTTGGATGAAAGGGCCAAATCCAAACCTTGAAGTTTAGGGTCCAGCATGATGAAGGAGGTGGAGGGTGTTGTAGATTACGAGGCCCAAGTCCTCCTTACGTTAATCATCAATAAATCTATTCCATCCCCACATTTCTCTCCAATCAATGGATCCTACATCAAATATTATGTGTAGAGGCAATCACCACTCAAGTACTCAACTAAAGGCATTGTAAAGCAATCAGTCAGTCTATTTTAACTGCACAAACTTTGTAGGATAGAACTTCGGTCATTTTCAATTGCATTGAACATCAAGCCACAAAAGTTACAAAAGTGTGGAGTTTATATTGGCATAATAGTTGACACAATAATAAATACTAAACATTTCAGGTCCAAAACTCTCCATGTAAAATAGATGTAGCTAACAACAAGTTGCATAAGTTTTACAACTTATTTAATCTGATCAAATATAGGTGTGAACAAATTGACCATTTTATTTAAGGCTTGGCTGGTGCTGCAACAGCCCCCACCTCCTTCATAATGCTTGAACTGTATTCAAGGGTTGGCCACAACCTCCAACTCCTCCAATAGGCTGATAATCTTCTTAGCAAGCTTCTCCAACCCCCTTGTTATGCTCTCAAGATCAGCCAAGTAGAAGTTCTAACATAAAGAATTCAATTATTAGCAATCAATTATTAGGGGATGTTATCTCATTTGGCAGAAAACAACTATAACTTACCATGTTGCTGATGATCACTTGTTTGCTAAACTAAGTTCGCTCTGATTTAGCATGGAGAAACCTCATCCTTCTCGTCATCTTTTTCACATTTTTCACCCTGATGGTACAAGCATTATCCCTCTCTTCTAGATTAAAGCGCTCTTGCCAAACTTCTTTTTCTCCTGAATCCAACATCACATTGAATGCTCCAACTTTTGAAGATCAGCCTAGGAAGCCTTCATTTCTAACAATGTCATATCAACCTCTGAATCAGTTCTAAGTTTCTAACATAACAAAATTGACTCTAATGTTTGTCTTTCAAAAACAAAAACAAAATCGTTCATAAATATCTCATATAACCAACAATCGTTTGACAAAAACAGAAAAGATATGAAAGTCATTATGTTATTCAATACATCGAGGTAAAATCTATCTCATTTTTAGGTTGAAGATCATTCATAAGAATCATCTTCCTAGCACCGCAATCTTCTACAAGGGACAACACAACTAGAAAGAAGACTTGCAACTTCTACATGCCCTTCTTCCGAGCAGGTGCTTTGTTAGACCCCTTCTTCGTATCCTGATGCTTTGTCTTTCCACCAACAGAGCCTTTTGGAACGCTCTTTTTGATTGGCTTAGGTTTTTCATCTTCTTCACTCTCACTGTACTCACTCACATATCCCCCTTCTTCCTCAATTTCATCTTCCTCTTCACTCTCATCGTTCAATAGGGCTTCTTCTTCCTCCACCATTTATCTTTTTTGTGCGTGTGTCTCTGTGTTTATAGTTGGCAGATGTCAGAATAATTGGAACACCATGCAGCAAAACCAAGGTGTGTGTGGTAATAGCTAGTTTCACAAAGACATGGGTCATCAAACCAAATATTACACTTCCATGCTAGTCAAAGTCTTATTGAAATATGGCTAACATCTTTCCATCATATTACTTTGATGCAACAAATTTAAAATTTCCAACCACTTTTCTGAATTATCATTATTCAATGTTAGCTTCGTGTTTCAAGTGTCACTTTGATGTCAAAACTTAACCTCTAGTCTTCGTGCTTTGGTAGTAAATTAATTAGCGATCTTCCACATTTTGTATCCTGCTGCTTTGTCTTTCCACCAACAGAGTCTTTTGGAATTCTCTTTTTGATTGGCTCATTTTCTTCATCTTCTTCACTCTCACTCTCATATCCCCCTCTTCCTCAATTTCATTTTCCTCTTCACTCTCATCGTCCAATAGGGCTTCTTCTTCCTCCACCATTTGGCCTCTAAGAGCAAGTCCAAGAGAGCCCATATTATAGGGGTTTTGCTAGCTTTTAGGGGTTTTTGTTGAAAAAAATGTTCCAAGGGATCCCTAAATGAAATCTCTAAGTTGTAGAATGTTGAAGAGAGAGGGAAATCCTTAAAGTTGTAGAGAGAGGGGGGAAATTATAGGGGTTTTGTTGGATTAAAATATTAATATCTTCAACCTCCACTTCTCTTTTCTCTCCCCCTATCAATTATTTTTCTCTATTTTTCACTAAACATGATTTTAAAATTAGAATATCTATAATTATGTATAACAAAAAAATTAAAAAACTATATTGTATAAAAGCATGCATTACAATGAACGTAAAGATATCACATATAACTATATTTAGTGATATGTATATATTAATATATATAAAATAATTATATGCCCCTATATAGGGGAGATGTTGGAGTTGATAGAATTGAACAAGAAAATTTAGAGAAACTAAATTTGATCCCCTATCTTATAGCAAAATTTAGGGGAGCTCTTGAGAGGCGCAAGTACAACAGCTTCCCCACCCTTTACTACAAGATAGAGTACTACATCCTCATATTCCCTTTTTTTTTTCTATCAACTCCAACATCTTCCCTAACTTGGGGATTGAAATTTAATGCACACACATTAAACCTTAGTATTTTATTATTTTATATTTGATTTATTTCCTTTTTACTATTCAAAGATGATTTTGAAATTTCAATATCTTAAATTATGCATGATAAAAAATTGTGAAAGTTATAAATTATTAAAATACACATTACAACGAACATAACAATATCTCATATGATAATATTCAAAAATTTATATGCATGTGAATATAGTCATGTAAGATCTTGGCCTTGTTTGGCAATTAGCGTTTAGCTGTTAGCGGATTCAATTAGCTGTTAGCTGTTAGCGGATTCGATTAGCTGTTTTGACTAGCGGTTTGACTAGCTGTTTGGATTTGAGTGTTTGGCAAATGACAATTAGCTGATAGCTGTTTTGTTACATTGAAAGACCGAAATAGACATTAGTATAATTTATTAATAATTTGTTTTATATAGCGTGTTATTTGTTTTGAAGTATCGAAAGGTATTTTTATTACATATTTTTATTACATATTTTTATTTATTTTATGCTATTTATTATTTAAAATAATATTCTTTATTAATATACCCATTTAAAAAAAATCAAGATGATTAAAACTTTCATAGTAATACATGTTTAGCTCGAGCATTTTAATATTAATATATAAAATACTTCAAATATAAATTAAAAATAATGTTTTAGAATAAATATATACGTATTGTGTACGCACGCATATTGAATATATGAACTGTACACGGGAAGATGATTAATTGTTTGTGAAATTTAGTTTAGTAATTTGATTTTAAAAAAAGAAATTTTGAGATGATAAGGATAAAAAAGATATTTTGTAATATTGTTTTGATTAATTCTTTGTAAACGCTGCTCTTTCTAGCGTTTCAGAAACGAGAGGTTTCACCAAAACAGCTAATCAGAAAAAGCTATTCACCAAACACTAAGAAGAGCTGATTGACCAGTCAACTGTCCATATTTAATCCAAAAATCTAAACGCTCTTCAAAACTCTCGTCACCAAACGGGGCCCTTGTTACGTTCGTCATAATTTACATGTTTAGAATATATAATTTTTGTAATTTTATATTTTATATAGTTATAGATATTTACAATTGAAATATTTGTTTGAAATTGCAAAAACAATTTAAGAAAGAATAATGAAGAGTAAATGGGAAAGTATTAAGTTTTGTTTTCTCTCTCTACAGATTTGGGGAAGCAACAAGCAAGTCTTTCCTCTCCTCAAAATCCCCAACTTAATGGATGCATATAGGGAAGCTGTTGTAGTTAAAAATAAACCCAAATTCCCTAAATTTATTGAAATTCTCCAAGTTGGGAAGTTATTGGACTTTCTCTAAAGCCCATACAGAGTCGGCCCTGCTGTTATGCAAGTTAAACAACTGCTTGATGCCCCCAAATGGGGCAAAACAATAGTGCCCTATTTTTAGTATATATGTATATATAATTAAAAATTAAATTAAATCAAATTTTAATTTTAATATTTGCTTATACGTACCCATTTATCTTGTAATCACACGTATAAATTGATTGCATATTCTCTCTGACCGCACAACGTATAAGTATGTTTTTCTTCTATAAATACAAATTAGAAAGAAAAAAAAGGTAATTTAATTAAGAATGTTTTGTCTAGTCCTATATCGCAGTTCGATTATATACAGAAACTCTTCATTTTATTTTGTAACTCAGGATTAATTAAGATTTGTTTTTGCGAGGAAAGATTACAGATTAAGATTGTATATTAAGATTTATATATATTCAGGATTATATGTTAAGATTTACTTTTGAGGATCAAGTTCGACATCAACTTGACCAGAAGGCTACAGTCAAGGAACTGTTTGGCTCTTGAAGATTTTGAGGGTGCATATTCAGTGTATCTAGCGCGCAATATTTCTCAAATTGGAAATCCTAAAAACTGTCGACCGAAACCCTAGTTTAATTTGCTAGGGCTAAAAAGTCGCATCGCCAGAAGTGTAATTAGATTAGGTGTAACTATGAAAATTAGTGTAGTGTAATTTAATCGTTCTTGCACCGTGCGTTCAAATGGTTCATAATAATTAAGTATTCCATTTTGCCACAAACTCCCGCACATAGGAAGAGTAGTCAATCGTACTTTTACATGTTTTTGATATACAAAATTAAGATGACAAATATCATCCTAATTAACGTAATTTATATATATACTTACATATATATAATATAAGAATTTGAAAAGTTAGTAGATTAAAATATGAAAGTGAAAAAAATTAACAATAATTTACTAAATGATCATAGTTAATGTTCCATTCCGATGAATGGTGACACTCCTCGAATTAATGCACGATTAGGTCTCCACGTACGTTTTCTAAATTGGTAGAAAATAGCAACCAATTCTAAGCACTATAAGGTCAATTTGTTCGGTTGACACATTTTTTAGCGGTTGTGCTTTGAAACATCATAATTTTAATGTTTGGTAATGCAATATTTTATGGAAGTAGAAGTTATTTGAGTGAATTTTATTTATAGTTACCAAACTAAATATTAGAATATTGAGGATATCTTATACTCACAAACATATATTTTTAGTCACCATACTAATAAATGAATATTTCTTGATCACTCTATCATTTCCTCCGTTAAATAGATAATGGTCAACATTATTGACCCAAATTTCAAGGGCCTTTTGGACAGTTAACTTGTCCCAACACCTTCTCTTCATCTTCTCCGACTAAAATTCACCATAATTTTACGTTTTGCTAATATTTTCAATCCCCAAATTTAATTTGTTCGTTTGTCACCACAATATTTTATGAAGACAACAATCAGAGAAACAAGAGAAAAACATTCATCTCAGCCTCCTGATGGCAAATTGAACAAAATAAGAGAATGGCTTCTTTCGTTGAGATGGAAGATTAAAGGAAAAAGTAAATGCTTGAACTATCTAAACTACCCTGATTGTTACATGGTTAATATAAGATTTGAAAGAGTGACCAAGAAATATTTATGGTGACTAAAACCTCACTATTTCAATAGTTTGGTGACTTTTTAAATAAAATTCACTTAAGTTATTTTTACAATTAATTAAAAGCAGAAAAGCTAATCACATGCAGCTTTTTTTTCTTTTTTTTTAAAACACTTTGAAACCAAATTTTGTTATAGGCACAACTCCACAAAATCTAGCAATTAACCAATAAAAAAAATGCAATTTTAGTATTTTTATAAATATTTTATCTGACCAATTAATCTCAAAATTAAATCAGTAAAGCAAAAATGGGAGGTTTAAATAGAAATGTAATCACCAGTTTTATAAAAGAGGAAAATGTGATTCACTTTTCAGTCAACGAAAAATGGTAAAATATTAGTAAATTAAATTTGATAAATGTCGTCTGCGCATACACAACATATAGGGCCAACATAGTTTCAATAGTTAGTATTAATTTCTAACATCAAAATTGACGTTCGACCTAGTTATAATGTACACTCACCCTTCTCTATTCCTATTGGGTTACCAATTATCATTAACACAGCAAATGATTTAGGTTACCAATTTGCAATCGAAATCCAATTTTGACAAATCCTCTTGATATGTACAGGATCAGTTTCGGAAGTGAGAAGATCGCATCAACAATACAGTGATTAATCATGTTTAATATATAAAAGTTCGGATTTCAAAATTAAAAGATCAATATTTTTAATTGGTTTCACAGGAGCTTCGATATAATTACGTTGTGATTTTTCATAGGACACATTAGCATGCACGCACGTACGTATGCATATAAACAGGGTCTCTTTCAAAAATTAGGAACACCATACGCGCGTGTACGTGCTTATACCGTGCGTACTAGTTGAGAACTATCATATCATCTTCTATACATTAAGCGTTAATTGTACTAATTACGTGCTTATCTTTGTAATTTGATAAAAAGATTATATATATTATATGTCAATAATTAATCCAACAAAAGAACTATCATATCGATATCACAAGTTTCAGCTCGTCAGAAATCATCCCAAAAGATTTACTAACTAACTTAAGCTAATAACTCAAAATTAAACTAACAAGCAAAACGAAAAAAAAAACATTCATCTTTGTGTGCTGATCATAATTCATACTCAAAAAAAAACACATTCAATCTTTGTGTGGTGATCATAAAAAAAGAATGTTTTCTTCTATAAATACAAATTAGAAAGAAAAAAGGTAATTTAATTAAATGAGTTGTCTAGTCCTATTCTAACTCCTTTAATTAAAAAATCCAAATCAAAGAAAATCTTTTTCTTATTCCCAAAAACTTGATCACCAAATCTTTTTCTATTTCCCCATAAAATTATTTGCCGAGAAAAGTTCTATACTTCAAAATTCAAATATCAAAATCTAAAATTTTGAATTAAAGGTAATTTTGTTTTGAATAACAATGATTTTAGAGAATTTTTTATATCGTTAATTTCATTTTATCATCAAGAAAATTTTGATTGTTGAGGTTAGTTTTACTTTTATTCATATTATTCTTGTTATTTTCTTAATATTGTATTGTGAAATAGAGTATTTGAAAAAAAATTAATTTAGTGTACAAACAGGGGCCTTTTTTTTTCTTGTTCGCTTCCGGCCTCAAAACAATAGGACCGGCCGGCACTATATATCAAGCTAAAATCTATCACTATATATTTAGGATCTAATGTTTAGTATTGTTTAGGATCTATGGTTGGTATTGTTTTGGATCTAAAATTTAGAAAAACATAATTTTTTTTGAACAGTAGAAAGCGATTGACATGAAGAATAGTTTGAGATCCACGTAGATTAATTAGTAAATAGTTTTGTACATTTTCCTTAAATAATTGGTCAGAAAGAAGGAAATGTTAAAGTTACCTAATTAAGGTATGTCCGTATGCGATAGATGGATTCCATAAATAAGTTGGTCGATCGTCCTCCGACAAAAACAATAACAAGTGCTGACCAGAAAATTAAGAGGAGGTCGCAGAAGTACTGACCAGAAAGCGATTGACATGAAGAATTGTATTCTGTCAAACCTTTTTTTTAAGTCCAAACAGCGATCTGATTCAGGTGAGATTTTCCATGATATATATATTTTCCATTGAGGTATACTTTTAAGTTGTATTGGTTACTGTTATCTTTCTGTTGGTTTTTTTTTGTCCTATCGAAAAATCCCCCCATCTGATTCCATGCTAGATCTTCATTAATGTTATGTTTTAATTATGAATTTTCAGTCTTTTCACTTGAGATTTGTGAATATTCACGTACGTAAATGCATGATTCTTTGTTGTAATATATATATTTGATATACAGAGAAAGGTGAAAATAGGATCGATATTGTTGCAGCAGTAGTAGGTATGGATGTGGGTGTGGGTGTGGATGTTTGGTCCGTTATTCTGCTAAATGTAGATCCATACTGGATCTTCAAATGCATCTTGGTTTCTAAAGAGTGGTTGGAAGTGATTACGAGTTCATGTTTTCGAAGCAAGTACCTGAAAAAATGGAAGGGATGTTTTCCGGTGATCGGATTCATGCACAGAAGGGATAATGATCTTCAGGATGATCGGATCGGATTCCTGCATCAAGAGGATAATGATGATTATCAGCATCATCGGATCGAATCCATGTGTGGATGGGATATAATTATTGGTCAGCTAGTGGCGGCGACGAAGTTGGGTTCCCATATAGATAAAACGAAGCTTGTTTGGGGACATTGTCGATTCATATCAAAATCAAGCTCAGGAGATGGTCTCATACTCTGCGTTGATGATCATAAAAAAACCATGTACGTCTTCAACCCAGCTAGCTCCGGCGGGAGTGTTTTAGTCACCATATTGCCTCCGTCTCCGGCGGTTTTTAAACGCCCCGCTATGGAGATTATATCCTTCGAGGATGCTTCTTTCAAGGTATCGATTTTATGGTTATCAAAAATTTTAATTTTAATTTCCATTCTTTTATATATGAAGGGACCGGTTGTGTTCGCTCACTTATTTTTACTCAAGATCATGACAGTAGAATGTAATAATCAAGCCCTCTAACTTATAGGACGTTGAGTAAGGAGTCGTTTGGTATGCGTGAAGTATGTGGGAATTACATAATACTAGTATTTTGGATAGTGTGTAGTTGTTTTGAATAGGTTCTCCTAGGTAGTTTACAAATCCGCGATATTTTTACTCTCTTCCCTAGGTAGTTCACAAATTCTTGATACTTTTACTGTATTATTACCTTTTTTTTTACTCTTCACGAATCTCGGTTCAAAGAATTACAAACTTCATACTGCAACCCAAAGAATTATTCAATGTTTACTTGTGGATTTTTTTTTTTGATAGGTTATAATGATGGTGAATAAGAGTATTACGGAAGTAACAACTCTGAGTATTCAGGCATTTTGTTCCTCGAGTTGGACTTGGGAGATGTCGGAGGTGAGTTGTAGTAACCGTTTTTGCTTATCCGGAAAATCGGGTATTGGGAGCAGCAGGGGTGTGGTGTATTGGCCTACCTTGAAGGACGATGTGGCTGTGTATGATACAAATAATCAACAGATTTGTTTGATTTCTGGAGCATCTCTAGAGACATTTATATCATCATTCTCTTCATTTTATGATATAGTCTCCCCTGGAAACAACCTCCAATGCGCTAAAATTGATAACTCAAAGGGGATGATCAGTGTTCGGTGGCTTGATGAGGCTGAAGAGAAGTTTGAATGGAAGCTGTCATACACGGTGGATACCGCGTATGTGTGGTACAACAATTGGCCTGATTTGATACTAGAGAAGGGGAAGAGGGATTTTGACCAATCTCTTGTCAAATATTTCAAATTTGTATCATTTGTTCCGGGAAAACCAGACTCTATTTTTTTGTCCCGAGGAGACCATGTTTTTGTTTACGACGCTTCCGCCGGAGAACTACGTAGGTTTCAAGTATCAAATCATTTTAAACGGTGTATATATTTCTATTCACGAACAAAATACTGGAAAATGTTTGTTCCTTTAACTATGGCGGAATCAGGGGTTTGGCCTTCCTCCCTATCCTCAAGCCGTCCAATGTCACGGAAAAAGTCCGCTACTTCTTTTAAGCCATCTCTTCTATGTGGACACTGAGTTTTGCCGGTTGTCACCGCCGTCTATGTATTCAGAATGTTTCATCTTCTCCCACAATTATGTTTTGTAATTGACAATATTTCATCTTTTACCGTTTATATATTTGATGCTTATGTTTAGTACTCCTTCGTTTTATTGTATTTAGCACAATTTTCGGTTATATTTTTTTGAACTCTATAATAGTTGAAAAAACAAATAAAAGATCCGTGGACTAGCTAGTAAGTGTTAGAAAGGATTATAAAGTAAAAACGTTAGCTAAAGAGTCAGTCTAGTAAGGAGTACTTCTGGGAGAACATTAGTGAAATTTTTGGTGAGGAGTTTTTTCTACGTGGCTGTTTTGGTGAAACCCTTTGATTAATAAAGCGATAGAAAGAGTAGCGTTTGCAAAATATTAATTAGAAAAATATTATTAAATATCATTATTATCCATGTTTCTAACAAATTTTCTTTGACAAATTCTTGGGTCAGGCAGCCTCACCCAAGAGGCAAGACCAAATAAACACTCCTTTTGGTGAGCTTTGATGAATTGATATAAAGGTTTTGATGAGATGACATGTTTGATGAATTGGCACCGAAGTTTGATAAGGTGGCGTCGAGGTTTAATGAGATAGTAGTGAGTTATGATGAAGTGACAGTAATGATATTTTTCTTATTTGGCATTGCCTCATGGGTGAGGTTGCCTCACAAGAGAATTACTTTTTTTTTTATCAAATTCATCAAAAACCCCCATTCTTAATCTCTTGTGTATGTGTACGTATGATATTTGTACGAAATATCATAGCTTGAAAATTCAAGTATTTTATCCAAAAATAAATTTTAATTGTATACTAATCTTTAAAGACCAATTCTTGGGTGAGACCGCCTCACCCAATAGGCAGACCAAGTAAACCTTGTTTTTTGTGAGATTTGATGAACTGACACCGAGATTTGATGATGTGATGAATTTTGATGAACTTGCATCGATGTTTAATGAGGTATCGTCGATATTTGATGAGGTGGTAGCGAAATAGAATGAGGTGGCAGCAAAGAAATTTTTCTTATTAGGTTCTGCCTAATAAGAGAATTACTCATCTTTATAAGGAACTATAATAGTTATTCACTATTATTTTATGCTATTTAAGTATTTATATTACAAATATTCTTTTAACATATTTAAATGGATTTAGGTAGATTAAAATTAGTAATTCAACATATGATTATTTTCAAACTTTATTCAGTTTCCATATAAATAACATGTAATATTTTGCGGGCTTGCGACCTTAAAGAACTAAAATGAAATAATTTTGAAATTTATCATATTATTATTGTATTCAAATATATTTTTATTCTTTATTTAAATAATCAAATGAGGCGTGAAGCGCCGATCACTTAACTTGTTAATGATGAATAATATTTAAATTTACAAAAACATAAAGAATAGACAAATATATTAGTTATAAAAATAATTTCAATGAATCGTACAAGTACCTGTTTCAGTCATTCAATACAATGAAACTGCTATCAGCTACTTATTCGTTACAAAATACTCAAATACAAACCGTTAGTCAAAACAACTAATTGAATCCGCTAATATTTAACAGCTGATAAAACTCGCTAACAATTAACATCTAACCGCTGATTTCCAGGCATAAATTGAAATTTTGCAGCTAATAATAATTACATTTTAATTTATTTTGTGAATGTGATATGAAATTTATGTGACACGTGAAATGAACTTGGTAAATTACATAAATATTGAGAAGGTACCAATTTTTCTTTCGAGAAGGTCTTGGATGAGACCGTCCTACCATAAGCTTATGGTAGGACGAATGATAGTTCATGTGTTTAACAGCTTTGTGGTAGGACGAATGATAGTTCATGTGGTAGGACGAATGATAGTTCATGTGTTTAATGGATTTGTTCATGTGTTTCACAGCTTTGTTAATTCATTTACATATTTTTACAGATTATAATAAACAAAATTGTGAAACACAAGAACAAATCTGTCAAACACATGAACCCAGCTTATAACAAACAAAACTGTGAAATACATGAACAAATCTGTCAAACACATGAACCCAGCTTATAACAAACAAAACTGTGATAGGACGGTCTCACCCAGCTTATAACCCAGCTTATACCATAAGCTTATGGTAGGACGGTCTCACCCAAGACTTTGTATTTTCTTTAAATATAGACGAGATACCTGTTTGTTCTTCCCAACTTGTCAAACAATTTCATTTGAGGTTATATATATATATATGATTTGATAGAATCAAGATATGTACTAATTTTTTTAATAGAAATCAAATCAAATAAGTCGGGTAATTGCTAAAACTAGATTATATACTAGGCATACGATGTTTAATTATGATTGCATAGAGAAATTAGAACATTTCCACAGCGACTATAGAAAAACAACCACGCCACAAAGAAGTCGTGGTAAACCTGAGGATGATCACTACGAACTAGAAAAACCGACCCGATTCACCAAATGCTCTGTATCTCAAGCCTCTTTACTCAAAAACTTCACTATAAATAAATTCTTCCAATAGAAAAGAGCATTAATATTATCACTGGTCTCGATCGAGTGGAATGCCCATTTTCTACAATGCATTGTTGCTGCTTGCTGGCATTCTGGTGGCTGAACCATTTTCTACGGACATAACTAAATCATTTCTTATTAGTTATTACACTAAATTCACGATTTTGTTAGATACCGTTTTTCTCGAGCATTATCCCCGCCGAACCCACCATTGACCTTGCCTATACTGTTCCTCCCCAACCGCACCCTGCCGGTGGGATTAGTTGACAAACACACAAATCTTGTGGGACCCATTCATTCCGACCAGATTGGTACAGTTGTATTTTATGCGTCTATTTTAGTCTGTCGGGTAAAAGGAAGGATTCAATTAACAGGTGGAAAGATAAGGATCAAGGAGTCGTGAAGACCACCTCTAGACGCTAACTAGCTTAAAATCGTATTTGTTTTCTCCTACTTTTGAATCGATCAAATCTAATGACGCTGACCTTTTGGAGTCTTTTTTTAAGAAATATATGTACAGTTATACGCGCCAAATTAGTCGTTCTAAACAGCTAGTTACGTTAATTATAAGCATTGTTTGGCCTGCTTTTATTCACTAATCTAATCCGATGAATAGTGGCACATTTTTGAGAGGTTGGGAACGTGAATGTAATGGCTCGCCAAGTTGCAAGCTGGAGTTCAAATAAAAAATGATTGTTGAGGATCTTTTTCACTTTTAGCTAAGCTTTGTGTTCATTGAAAGTTGAGGGATCATAAAAATGTATGGTGTTATGGGAATCATAGATAGTTGGAATAATCTGTGTTTGAGGACACTACTGTTCTCCTAAAGTGCCATTTGAAGTTGGAGCATTTGCTAGCTCTTTGTGGCCCTCTTGCCCTCTTCTAATGGAATTGAAGAGACAACCCACATGTTCCATTTAACGTTTTAAACCAAAATTTTACAAACGATGGTTAGCTGTTAGCTGGATGTCTATTTAATTATAAAGCTAATCAAAATTAGTTAAAGAAATTGTGATTATCTCAAATATTAAAATCCTTCGAATATTCTGGTTCAGGTCAATACATTTTAGCTTAATTTAGTCGAAATGAGAAAAATGTCCTTGTGATTAGGCTCAGGAGGGATTGAGTTGCCTCAACATTTTCCTATAAAAAGTTAGATTAAGGATCCACACATGTAACAAATCCTAGTCTTACTTTATTTCCATAACTAGAAGTTGCAAAGAGTCATGTCATCCAATACTCTCAATTATGACCCAACCCCCCACCCTTTGACATTAAACCAAAGTCAAAAGGCACAAATTTAAAGCAAATCATGCCAATCTCAAGAAGAGTCAAGATGCTAAAACCGTGACCAATAACACCAATTGACAATGACCCCTTTCAAAATGGACAATTTGGCCAAACTTCTCCAATTTTTCTAAGGGTATAAATAAACACCCAAGTATGCAATTAACTAACGAATCAACAAAAGCCAAAAATAAAGCTCCTTTTCATCTTTTTCTCCCAAGTACCTAAGCTCTTTCCACGATCTATTATAAACTATAATCCCCATTTGCACATATAAAAATCTCCTCCAAAAGTCAGCGCCAAAATACATGATTTGCAGCATTAAGGATAAAGGCGCCTGATCACTGTGTGTGTGCGTGTTTTTTCCCGTTGTGCTGCAATTTCTCCTTGATCATCTATATACATGGCGGACGACTGGGATCTGTATGCGGTGGTGCGGAGCTACGCCACCGCCTCCGCCGCCGTTGATGCAAGCGACACCGCCAACCAAGAAAATGAAAACCTTCCATCTGATTTTCCAGGTTTCGTACCTGATCATCAGGAAAACCAGTTTCATGGCCTTGGACAAATTTACCATGAACAATATGAGTACAATAATCCGACCAATTCTATCGTCCAAGAACAACAACAACAACAGCAGCAGCAGCAACAACAACAGTATATTACTCCGCAATTTTCACTGTATGCACAAAATTCACAGCATATGGTGCAACAACAACATCAACAGCAACCTCATATGCTTCTGGGATCTTCTCCCATGTCTTTTGCTTCTGCAACTCCGCAGCCAATAAGATCCCGGAGAAGGTAATTAGCCGTTTTATTATATATTTGGCTAATTGGTTGAGAGCTTTAAGAATTCATTGAATCATTTTTTCCCCCAAATAATTACAGGAAAAATCAGCAGGAAAAAACAGTTCACAGAATGACACAGGAGGAATTATCAGCTGATACATGGGCTTGGAGAAAATACGGACAAAAGCCGATTAAAGGCTCTCCATATCCTAGGTTTCAACTTCGATCTCTGTAAACTATTCCGTTGTGTTTTCGATGTTTTCTGTGAGCCGATAATTCTGAAATTTCTGCATTTAATTTGTTCGGTGGTTTTTATGAACAGAAACTATTACCGATGTAGCACGTCAAAAGGCTGTGTGGCGCGGCGGCAGGTGGAGCGGTGCCCCACGGATCCCAACATGTACGTGGTGTCCTACAGTGGCCAGCATTCGCACCCTCGGCCGACTCACCGGAGCTCGCTCGCCGGGAGTACCAGGACCAAAACCGCCGCAAAAGCAAGCAGCACCGCCGTTGTTGGTAATACGGCGCAAGCTAGCACCGCTGCCGTGGCCTCGTCGTCATCGCCGGTTTCGGGATCGAGCTTTTCTCCGGCGGCGGAGGAGGGCGGGGATGCGGATAACCACAGCGCCGCGGAGGCTGAGGCGGAGGAGGAGGTGGAAGGGTGGGACGATGATCAGGATGAAGATGATGACGGTGACGGCGACGATGATAACGGCGACGGGGAGATTCTGATCCCGAATCCTTTCATCGATCACTACTGATCAATGAAGTATAGATTAAAATATGTGGTGGTGCACCGCTGGAAGTCAACGGCGGTGGTGGCGGCGGAATAGGATGCGTGTGGCCTGGAAATTCGAGACAGTGATTTGTCTGCCGAATGGGGGTGAAAGCTTGAAACTGAAAGGGCGGCAATGGGAGAAAAGAAGAATATATTTTTGCCTCCACGAAGAAGTATTTTGGTTCTTAATTTAAATTTTATTTACTTTTAGGCTTTTTGGAACCGTTGATTCGATTCGATGTCTGGTAAATTGGCATTAGGAAAGAATCAGAATCACTGATTTCATCACGTAAGAATGTATTTTTGTCAACACTTACGTAAACTTTGTTACTACCACATGCACAACTAGCTTGTTTTTAAGTCCCAGCCAAGTGCAATTTTTATTTTATTTTTTTGTGAATACTACATAATAATTTGTATAAAACACACCTATTTACCATTGATATTTTTTGATTCAACTACACAGTGAATGAGGAGCATAGCAAATCTTATTCTATAAATTTTGGTCTAAAAAAAGAGCAAACAATGCTTCACGAAGAAAAGATGGGCAAATTAACTTACATGGAGCTTTTGGTAAAATTGACCAAAAAATTATTCTTTTTGCGGAACGAAATTTTCCACCATACCGCCGCATAACCTCCGGTGATGTGAGATATTATTTGGGAGGTTTGAGTGGATCTCATGTGCCGGTCGATCGTTTGTCGTTACGAATTTAACATATCCATGTGTCGATGATTCTTTCGTAGGGGAAATTCAGGGATTTAGTGACGATCATCAATAAAGTTACGATTTTGAAAAGTGAAATATGGGTCAAGTTTGGGTCACCTGCGGTGAGATTTGGATCTCTGTGCTGATGTTGCAACGTCGGGCAACAAAGTTGTGATTTTACCATGGTGAGGTATGGTTGTCATCGGTGTTAACCTTGCCCGCAGTGCTTATTAGGTCAACGATGATTATGCTTGAGTCACCGACATTGAGTGGATAGAGTATTTGTATTTTTATATGCTTTTATTTTGTAATTGAGAGAATGTGACTTCTAATTATTTAGTATAGTCATTTAACATGAATTTAACCTGAAAAATATACATTATACTTAGAAATAATATAATTAAATTAAGTTAATTTTACTTTTATAAAATTGAATTAATTGAAATAGAATAAAAATATATTAAAAAAACCAACAATACAATCTCATCGACCATATTCAAATAAAATTGGAATATATTTGTATGTGGAAAAATAACTTTGTATTTACTTACTTCCTCCCTTCGAATTTGTTTCTGCATTTTAACTATTAATAAATACAAAGTTTCTTAATTTTGATCTTAAAATTAAATTGATAAATAATTTAGAAAATTATTATATTTGATTTGGTTAAATTCATAATATTATATATTTTTAAATATTTAATTTTTACAATTTATATTTGTACATATTTAAATATATTAAAAAAAATTTCTTCTACATAAACTGATTAAAGTCAAAGTATGTTTTTAGGTTTTTTTTTTTTCTTTTTTTGATAACATTCAATTTTGTCGAAGACGTTTCTTCCTTGACGCTGTGATTTGCCTTAACGGATTTCACGCACAAACTTGAAACTTTCTGCTGTTCTACTCTTTTACAGTACCAAACAAGTGGTGGAGAGATGTGGTGGCCATCTCCGTTATTTCCAGGTCAATGACTATTATTGGTCAATCAATATTATTACCGATGTATAAGTCAGCGCCCAAATATGTAATGATCGGACCATTCGGACGTAATGACAGTATCTGTTCACACCTGAAGCTGCTTATATTTGTAGTTGTATACTTTTGCATTTGTACTATCATTTCATTTAAATCATGAACATTAATTACTGTTTTATTAATAATGTCTATGTAATTTGTATTTTTAAAATATCAATTTTATAGTATTGCATTTTCTTAATTTATATTTTCAAAAAACATCAATTTATTGCTTATAATTTTAAATATACAAAATTAAATATTTTAATAGTCATAATAAAAAGTAAATACTGCAATTTCAACTAACACAGGGAGTTTATGCTGTGCTTTTATTTAAGCAACTTAAGTTAAGTAATAACTTAGGCCATGTTTACTAGAGCTTATTTTTTGATGTACTAAACTGAACTGAACTAAATTGAAATAATTTTAAATTTACTGAACTGAACTGAAATAATTTTAAATATATTGAACTGAACTGAAATAAATATAAATACATTTTTATATTATTTAAATATAAATACATTTTTATATTATTTAAATATAAAAACACATTGAGGTGATATAATTTGAACTGAATTGAGTTAAATATCATCAAATTATAGTGCATGTGATATGAACTTATCTATACTGAACTGAATTGTTCTGAACTGAATTAAACTAATCTAAACTGAACTAATTCCAATTTGTCATGTAATGAAGACATATTACATTTGGTTGAATCGATTTAAATGAATCACGATTCAAATAATTATATTGGATGTATAAAAAGTAAAGGTTATGGTATATTAAAGAAATATATTGAGTTGAATATCATAGCCATGTATTTTCAGGGGATATGAGTCATTGAGTTGTATATCATAATATTATTATACTAAAGAGGATATGAGTCATTGAGTTGTATATCATAAAATTATATTTAAGAGGATATGAACTGAACTGAACCGAACTAATTCCAAATTGTCATATAATGAAGACGTATCATATTTGGTTGAGTCGATTTAAATGAATCACGATTCAAATAATTATATTGGATGTATAAAAGGTACATGTTATGGTATATTAAAGAAATATATTGAGTTGAATAAATAATACATTTTCATTTGTTATTAATGAATGCTCATTCATCATATAAAAGGAAATTTGATGAACTGAACTTAATAATTAAATTTAAATTTATTTAACTGAAATGAACTGAAATAATTTTAAATATACTGAATTGAACTGAACTGAACTGAAATAAATTTAAATTTACTGAACTTAACTGAGCTGAACTGAAAAAAATTAAATTTACTGAACTGAATTGAACTGAAATAAATTTAAATTTACTGGAAAAAATTTAAATTTACTGAACTGAACTGAACTGAAGTGAAATAAACTGAACTGATCTACAGATAAGCTCTGGTAAACAGAGCCTTACTATTAGGGGTGTTCAAAACAGGGTACCCGGACTTTCGAGTACCCGCACATCCGGGTACCCGCATATGCAGGTAGATTAAAATGCGGCCCGTGACCCGACCCGGAAGAACAGGGTACCCGGAAGTGCGGGTACCCGAAATACCGGGCCGGGTTTCAGGGTACCCCCGACCCGGTTGTTATAATATATTAATATTTTTAGGAATTTCATCCTAACAAATCGGTTTAATTAACCCACGTACTAAGTTTTAAATTTAGAAAACTTGAGATATTTTTTTCAAACATGAAAAATGAGTGTTAGAAAAAATGTGTAAAAGAAAATTACTAAAAGTATGAAACTAAGCATAACATTTTCACAAATATTTTAATTCACTTCAAGAATTCAATATAAATATCTATTTGTACGAAAAAAAATCAAACAAATTATAATTTGAGTTGAAGGTTTACATGAAGAGTAAATATTATATATTATATATGAACTAGACTATCCATGAAAAATCAATCGTAAGACGTTTAAATTTAATTACTCTCGATATTGCCTAAAAGTTATGTATAATCTTAAGTATCTATTATAATTGAGGAAATAAACAAAACACTTGTATTGAGTTGATAAGTTCAAGAGGGTAAATTCATTTCCTATGCCCAAAATTACAAGTATAAATGATATTTGACATTAATATTTAATAAATAAACATATGTAATACCGGGTTTCCGGGTACCCGGAAAAAGCATTTGTGTGACCCGGACCCGGACCCGGAAAATAGTATAATACTCGGGCCGGGTACCCGTCCCGGAAAAATAAGAAATTACCCGGTTAATTTATGCCGGGTCGGCGGGTCAACGGGCCGGGTAGTGTGGGTCGGGTATTTTTGAACACCCCTACTTACTATACTCACTCTCAATGATTGCGGTTTCATGTGAATGTGAAATTACTTGAATTATGTAGTAAATCACTATCCACAATTATCATGATATTATATTATTTAATCAAGTACGTTATTTTTTTATTTATTTTTTTGAAAAGAATCAAGTACGTTATTAAAATTATAAAATTGTAAGAAAAAATGAACCTTTTTTACAAATGTAATTTTTTATTTTACCTCCTTCTCGAGACATCATCCTCAAACTACTACCATCAGGAGGTGGCGACAACAACTAACTGAAGATTTTGGAATCGCATCTGGGGTTTTCGGGTTCCTCAAAGAGCGAAGCATGCATTTTGCTTGGCGGATTTCAACAAACTCCTTACCCACTAGTGTCAATCCGAGAGCTCGAACTATGCATGTTTCCCTCAATTGCCCGCTATGCCAGCTTGGAGGATCCACTCTCAACTTGTTTTTCGAATGCCAATTTGTCTGCGGCTTTGGAATATGGCGGGACTAACTCAAATCATTGAAACAACAAGAATAAATCAAGGAGATCAGTGGTTTAGGGAACTACTTGTGAGAAAGGACGCAAAGACGACAGAATTAATTATCCTAATGTTATGTGTTGGAATATGGATGCAACAAAAAAACTGGCTTTTCACATACCGGAAACTGTGACCGAAATACATGACAGTTTAAGTTAGAGAGAATCTACGCTCGTTTCAGAATGCAAACCAATGGCTGGAAAGAACGTCGGAAGATCTACATGAGCAATCTCTTCTTCATCCGTTCCCTAGTGGACCTCGAGTGTTGTTTGATGCTGGTATAAAAGATGGTAATGCATGCATCGGAGTCATAGCTATACAGGAAGATAAGACCTTCATTAGAGCACTCAGGGTGGTACTGACCCAAACTATGATGTGGGTCTACCACTTCGGGCTGCAATTGCACTGGCGGAGGAATTCGATTTGGAGACATCATCTTTCGTTGGATATTTCTTGTCTTTGGTACGGATGACTCGATCCCTGAAGATTGCAGTACTCGATTGTGTGGAGCTCATAGAAGAAATTCGAGTTCGGCCTCTACAGGAAACTTTCATTGACCCTTTATGGATTCCTAAGATTAGAAATATAACAGCCAACTATCTTATTTCTTTCGCAGAGAATGATGCATATGTTAGGAGGAGATAGGACATAGTTTCAGACTTTCTATTGCCAAACGATCATGAACGAGTTTTCTAGTGATTTGAATGAGATCTTTTTACTTTAAAAAAATAAGTGTAGTTTTTTGGTGAAAACTGAAAAAGACTAGCTGACCTGAAAAAAAAAAAAACCCGACGACTAATCTCGGACTTTCACTGTCCATAGTACCATACCTTGAAGCTGACATAGAAGGGGAATCAAGTTACTTACTACCTCCGTCCCAACCGAAACTGCACACTTTTTAGTTAACTTTGTATGGGCATGTTTGACCGTAAATTGCAATTGGCATATGTGCTATAATAATATCATATGGGATATGATTAGATTCACAATGCACTCTATTTTTTAGCTATAAAAGTTTTAGACCATAATAATGTATAAAAATAAAGTTATTCACGGTCAAACATGCTCTGAAAAAATTGATCAAAAAGTGTGCAGTTATGGCTGGGACGGAGTGATATTAAACATTCACAACTTGGACAATTTTTTTTTTAATTTCTAAATATCTTCGCCATATTTAGACAAGTCTACTGAATTTAGTTTTAGTTAATGGTTGATGAGGTTATGGATTTTTATACAAGAAAGGATTATTAGGATTAGGGAAGAAAATAGAGATAGGAAAATAATATTACTCCCTTTGTTTAAGTTTTTCTACATATATTTTAATCTAATTTATTCGAGTAGGTTTCGTAAATTGATGTATGTACCATGCGAGATAATATTAGATTCACAATGTGCTCAATTTCCGTGCTATAAATATTTTAGACCATGTTAACATAAAAATAAAGTTATTTACGATCAAACATGCTCAAGTTGACTGAAAATAATGCGTAAAAGGTTGGGATGGAGGGAGTAGTTAAAAAAATCTTGTTTCGTGTAGAAATGCATAGAATAATAAAAAAATCATATTTTCTTCCATAATCTCAATTCGCGCCTCACTTAATTATCGAATATAATTACGCAGAACATAAAACAACAGAAAATGATAACTTTGACAAAAGATTTTTTAATCCTCAGCATATTAAGCTAAATTGTTACATCACATTCGGTGTTTTATTTACTATTGCCCTAGCATGAATAAAAGATAGGAAGTTTTATATGAAGACTGTCATTAGATGTTGTTGAGATATATTAAAGATAATTCACAAGTAATTTGGATAAAGTATATGAATAAATCGTACACATTCTCTAAATGTCAGTAAATATTGTATTTTCTATACTCACTAAAGAGGGTTACTGGTTTTTCCTATTTATAATGTGAATAATTCTCTAATTTGGAGAGGACAATACTTTGATTTCTCTAATTTATGGAAATGACGTTTTTTTCTAGTAATAAAAAGCCTTTAGACAGAAAAATGAAAAGTACAAAGGATTAAAAAAGATTTGTGGTAAAGTACAGAAGAGTCCAAATCCAAGGTAAGTAGAAGTACAAATGCAAATTGCACAGTCAACAGTAAGGACCAAGTGTTAATTAATGAGAGAGGACTTGATAATAAAAAGTGGCGGTTCCTTTCGAAGTCAAGTAAAGCATCAATCCATCTAATCCCTTCCTCTTCTCTTCTCCTCTCCCGTCTCTAGATTCTTCTACTCCCTGCTGTAATAATATTCCACACTCTGATCAATCTCCCTCATTTCCCTGCAACTGCGATTCACTAATCCAATGGCGCCCTCGGATCTGGAGAGCAAGGCTAAGGAAGCCTTCATCGACGACCACTTCGAGCTCGCCGTTGACCTCTACACTCAGGCCATAACCGCCGCTCCCAAGAACGCCGAGCTCTACGCCGATCGTTCTCAGGCCAATATCAAGCTCTCCAGCTTCACCGGTACCGCTTTAACTTGATTTTTGTTCACTCGCTTGTTTTGCTAAACTAATCACTGAGTTTTGTGTTTTGTTCACCCGCTCTAATCATCGAGTTCTTTGTTCAGGCTAACTAAATCTATTAGCCTCAGCGTTTTTATGCCCGTGGAATAGTTTAATTGAATGCTTATACGAATTGTTTGATTGATTAGAACGTGTTCATGTTTGCTAAGGATCTTTGTTTTTTTGAGTACTCCAATGTTTTGGAATTAGAAGCTTTATCTAGGTTAAAATAGAATGGATGCAACGTAAATATGTTTATTGTAGTTTTGTTCTAGTGTTGCACATTTAATATGTATCAGGCTGACTTGGGGATTGATTACTGTCTGCAGAAGCGGTTGCTGATGCAAATAAGGCGATTGAGCTGGATCCTTTGATGGCCAAGGCATATTTGCGGAAAGGGTGAGTATTTTGATTTGCTCTCACTTTATCTAGTTTTGTACTAAGGTATATTGGCATTTCATTGACTGTATAATTTCATCCATTGTCAGGATGGCATGTATCAAGCTTGAGGAGTACCAGACTGCCAAGTTAGCTTTGGAGAAGGGTGCTTCAATCTTACCAGAGGACGCAAGATTCTCCAAGTTAATTAAAGAATGTGATGAGCGCATTGCTGGTAGGCCTGTGTTTTCACTGTGAATATTACTTGTAGTCTTTCATGATTTAAACTTCCGTAAAAGGTGAAAGGATATTATTAGGGAACATATTCTGTGAATACTCCCGGTAAAAGGATATTATTAGGGAACATATCTAAAACTTGTAATTTTATTAGTGTGAGTTTTTCTTATTTGTGCCTGATGTGGTGAGGCCCGTCTATGAATACTCCCGGTACTTAATAGCTTATTGCGTGATGTCAATTTTAGAAACCTACCCGAACTATCTCATCAATTATTTGAAACTTATTTTCCCAAATTTAAGTTGCCTTTTCTAGATGTCTCTGCAGTATGAGATTTTGTATATCATTTAAATCTAGCTGTGGTAGCTCCTGGGGACTGAGGGTAATTTGTCTGATTGTTACCTACCAAGAAAGGCCAAATTCCTTATTGATCTTCATGCTCTGCTTCTTAACTTGCGCACCTGTTTAATTAAGAGTCAATATGTATTCATAAGGTTAATTTTTTGTTGTTATGCTTTATTAACATTAGAGGAAACTGAAGAGGTGGTGAAGTCAACCGCTGTTGTTGATAAAGCTGCTGCAAGTTCAATTTCAAAGGACGCTGAGCCAGCTTCTCTCGTGTCCAATGATGTTGATGCCCCTTCTCAACCACAATCCTCCAAGCCACCAAAGTACAGGTAAGTCCAAATTTTTATGGTGTCTGTGGGTGGTAGATTATGTTCAATGTAAAAATATTTGATTGATTAATATATTCCATGTTGTGACTTACAGGCATGAATTCTATCAGAAACCAGATGAAGTTGTTGTAACTGTCTTCGCTAAAAAGGTGCCAGCTCAGAATGTAACTGTTGACTATGGTGAACAAATTGTAAGTTTCATAATTCCCACTATCTTGTATAGATTATGCAGTTGGTTTCCTGATATCCTTACCCTCTCTACTTAATGCTGCCTTTCAGCTTAGTGTTACTATTGATTTGCCCGGTGAAGATGTATACACATTTCAACCTCGGCTCTTTGGAAAGGTATAGCTGTTATTTGATGCTGTGAATGCATCACGTGCATCTTAATTCAGCTTGTTGAAGTATTTATTAATAAATATGGATGCAAGCATACCCAATTCTCCTGGCTACATTGACATCATTATTTAACAACCGTCCTCATATCCACTTACTTTCTTGGAACCTAATTCCTTAGGTACCTTTTATGTAACCTTTTTGTTACTCTGGTGTTTTCAGATAATTCCTGAGAAGTGCCGATTCGACGTGCTTACCACTAAAATTGAGATCCGCCTTGCAAAAGCTGAAGCTATTCAATGGAAGTCTCTTGAGTATAGCAATGATAGTGTGGTAGTCCAGAGGGTGAGCGTATCATCAGGTATGTCTTTTTATCAATGTAAATATTCTAGCCGCTGTAGAGAAGATTTCTCCCTCCCTATCCAGGCTGCATGTATAAAGTCACTGTTCATTTGGATTCTTGTTCCTCCAATACCCTAGCTACCTCTAAATGGGATGGGGGCTTGGTTGTTGTGTTCCTCCTCTTGCGGTTTTTTTCTTTTCTTTTGGGGGTCTATTTATTGGCAGCACTTCTACCTCTTTAATTGACAACTTCTTTATCATATTTTTAGGCCAGCAAAGACCGGCATATCCATCGTCCAAGGCTAACAAGGACTGGGATAAGCTTGAGGCTCAGGTTAAAAAAGAGGTATCAATGTTATATCAGCTTAGAGTGCATACAAATTTGGTTTTGGATGAATGGATAGAAGTTGCTACTTATTAGTAATAAAAAAACCGTGTTTGAGTTTGAGTTGCTGTGTTTGTATGTTTAGGAGAAGGATGAAAAGCTTGATGGTGACGCTGCTCTAAACAAATTCTTCCGGGACATCTACAAAGATGCTGATGAGGATGCCAGAAGAGCGATGATGAAATCTTTCGTAAGTCTCTGTCAAACATCTGAAGTACCGCATCTTATCATCTAGTTAATTTTCACTGTGTTCCATTGGTAATGTTTGGTTTTGGTTTTCAGGTTGAGTCAAATGGCACTGTTCTGTCTACCAACTGGAAGGAAGTTGGTGGAAAGAAGGTTGAGGGGAGCCCTCCCGATGGCATGGAGATGAAGAAATGGGAGATTTGAGCTTCATGATGTCAATTGTGTTCCGCAGTTTAACTTTTGTTGGCTATTTTATTGTTTCTGTTAGTCACGATCTTTTCTTTGTTTTTCTCTCACCGAACACATTGTGGGGAGAACTCTTTTTTTTTTGAGAGAGAACGATTTTCAATGTGTATTCCACCATTTTGTGACGGTTGCAAATTAGATTATAAATTTGTCCCATTCTCATCCACTGTTCTTTTGCATTGCCAAAAGTTTCTACGCTCTTTGTTGGTTTTTTTTGATTAAGCAGTGTCAACTGCAGGATGAAGGTCAGTTGATTCCTTATGTTCAAAACTTCTTTTTCACACTTGTATTAAACAAAACAAGGATCGCTTGTGTATTTTTTGGGTCATAGAGATCTATTTGAGTTTGGAAGAGTATAAATATCTCAATTGGATCCTGACCGGGCTAGACTCCCGTCTGGATTCTGGACTGAGCCAAGCCAGAAATGAGGATATAGTTTCCTCAGGCCAAGATGAGGCCATTTGTTTTTTTCACTTCTTCCAAAAACTAGAAATTTTGGGAACTAACGATAGCTTGCTAAGGAAATTTTAGCCAGTTAATTTGTCTATGTTTAACTAAACCTCTATTTCTTCTTATTAAGCAGTGTTTAGTTGAAAGTAATAGAAACTAATGAGCGATGTGATAATATTCAAAATTTTGGAACAAAACACTCTTAAGCGAAACCAAGTGCTAAAAGGGAAAATAATCCAAAAATTCAGAGCAATCATAATAAAGGGACACAGCTTGAAAAAACATACTAGTAAGAAATAAACAGCATGACTCCATCATTGCAAAGTTGCCCTGAAATCTGAATGCCTTGTCTAAGCATATGAACAAGAAGTACTACACAAGAGTTAAATTGTTTTCCTTCAATTCCTAGCTGACAGTAAACCAAAACAAGAACGCAGACTCGCAGAGATGCATTTGTACATTCAGACTATAGGGGAGATCCTCAAACAGGTCCAAGGAAATCGCCATCCAAACCAACAACTGCTTGCTGGTCTCCCTCCTCGATGAATTTCTCACCAATCACCCTAAAGCGCACTGTCGTGCCCCTCTCTATCTTTGATGACTTGGTGCCGACGAACATTGGGTTTTCTTCTCCAAAAACATACTGATAATCAGGCATCTTTTGATGTGAGAGGTAGAGCTTTTCCATAGGTCCAGTTTTGAGGAAAACTCCATGCTTCAAGATCTTGTGGACCACGCCTTCTAGAACCTCTCCCTTATAGAGCTTGAAAGTGAGGCAGCTGAACGTTACAGGGAAGATGACATCTCCTGTGCGATCTCTGACCTTTCCTTCTCCAACCTTGTCCAGAGTTGTCACTGTAAGATGATGACCAAGTTCTCTGGTGCATTTCTTTGCAGCAAAGTCATCCATGAGGCGGACAATGATGGACTTCTGCAGATCCAAACCATTGATCTTAAGTTCTTCTGGTTTAATAACGACATTCCACGTGAGCTGTGACTTGAGAAACATTGTCCCTGGCCTGCTGGACATAATGAACAAGAAAATCATATGTATCATACGAAGCTTACAAGAAACCAAACAGCACATAAAACAGTTAGCTTCCACGGAACGGTTTCGCAAGTAAACACAGGAGTACAAAGGATCAAAGTTCCCCATAAATTACCACTGATCAACTATGACTTGACATCAACAGCACCTGCATCATATCTACTCATATTTTAGTGTTCCAGTCTTCCAATAAAAGATTTGGAATCTATATACCATAACAACAGTCACGACAATTAGCAAATTCACATTTTGCATACATGTTGTATTCAACAAGTGAGATTAACAAACTAGAGCACACCTCAAGATTTGGAATCTATATACCATAATAACAATCATAACATTTAGCAAATTCACATTTTGCATACATGTGCGATTAACAAACTAGAGCACACCACAAGGTTTTAACCACCATCTTCGTACACAAGCATTTACTCTAGTCACAAGGTAATAACTAATAGGTAAATTCTGCATCAAATAAAAGCTAAAACCAAACATGTACCTAATCAGCTACTATTGCATCAAACATACAATCATCGAATAACCTTCAGGTCTTTCACATGCATCCATCCTCCCATTCCACCACAGAACCACTCAAAGGCCCAATTTTTATGATTTCAACAACAAACTCAGGTATAATAATCTAATTCAGTGTCACTGAAAAATAGGTTTTCTAAACGCATAAGCAAAATTCGCACACACATCTAATCTAACACATTCGCGAAGTAAAGCAAAATCCCCTGGCCAAACTAGGCTTCATACCAGAAAAGAACACAATAGAAATGAAGATTTTCATGAACATTTTACAAACCCTAAATCGTTTCTCCCAATTAAATCCATTGGAAGCAACAGAAACAGGAAGGTACAGAAAAAACAAACCTGAGAAGAAGAAGACGACGATAAGCTGAGCCGGAGGAAGTGAGAAAGCTACGTTTTCTCAGAATTCCCACTCAAGTTGCGTTTACTTCACTCAGTTCACTGTCCTTCAAAAGGGAGAAAATTAAGAAGGACTTTAAACGGCGTCGTTATTGCTTTGGTAGTACTTCCTTTTTTATTAAGTCTTCAACTTTTAAAGGCCAATTTCATTATATTTAGCCGCAGGGTTGTGGATTTGGATTTCCGGCAAGATGCAATTTTTCGGCGGATCTGAGATCAGCCCATCGCCGGCGATGCCTTCATCGGCGGGGAACAACGCCCACATGCTGTACGTATTCAACCGGAACGGAATTTGTCTGCTTTACAAGGAATGGAATCGGCCCCTCAAGACCCTGAGCCCCCAGCAGGACCACAAACTCATGTTCGGCCTTCTCTTCTCTCTCAAATCCCTCACCGCCAAAATGGATCCGACCAGGTAAATTCCTTAACGCTTAGGAGATTCAAAGTTATTAGAGACTTAGTCTGAGTTGCAACCTATCTGAGACTGAGATAGTGGAAAGCATTCAAGTTTGATTGCAAGACCAAAAAAGTAGATAATCTCCTTATAAACACAATGAGTGCTCAATATTTTCTGTGTCAAAATCTTGTTCTGATGATGCTGCATTGGATGTCCAATTATCATTGTATGTGATGAGACTCTTTATGTAGAACGAAGTGAGTAGTATATGATATTGATAGCCATCTCTAGAATCTATTACTGTATCAAAACTTTGAAAGTTGATTTGCTCTGTTGTCTCAGTCTGGAAAGGCTGTCTTGTTTACCTTATGCTAGTAATGTATAGTATTTGAGAAGTCATTGCAGCTTTTGATTGATGTTCGAGCATTGATTTCTCTTGAACAGTGCTGAGAAAGGGAACCTTGGTGTTCCACAATTACCAGGTCAAGGATGTTCGTTTCATAGCTTTCGGACCAATACCTACAAACTTAGTTTCATGGAGACTCCATCGGGGATAAAGGTTTGTATACTACAGCATTTCCTGTTGTTGCTAGCAAGTAGTATCACTTTTAACCTAATTTATCTTGAAGTTAGTGTTTCGTATACAAGTATGCCTATCTTTGTTTAAATGTTTCCCCTTTTTCTGTTTAATGTTTAGGAGATTTCGTAGCTCTGACTGTGTTAGTTTGTTGTGTGCATATTTTTATGCAGCTTATCCTTGTTACTCATCCGAGGACGGGTGATATGAGAGAATCCCTGAAGTACATATATAAGTTGTATGTGGACTATGTTGTCAAGAACCCTCTTTACACTCCTGGAACTCCAATTAGGTCAGCCACTGACTTTCATTTACAACTTAACTTGTTGTGTGATTGAATACTTATTGCATACATGATTTGTCAAAATATGTCTGCTTCAAAATTGACTTTTGTAGTTGACCATTTGTGAATATGAATATCAGTTGTGTATCATTTAACATATCAACGTTGTAATAAAAAAATAAAATCAGTTGTGGTGTTTTTTCCCCTCTGAACGCAACAGAGACGTTATACTGATAATGTTTCCTTTCTCTGTTTTTGCTGGGTAGATGTGATTTGTTTAGTACGAATCTCGATCAGTATGTTAGAGGTCTTGGGTGATGCTTTGGATGCAACTTTCGGCTGTTATGATTTCTTCCTACATCCTGGGCTATATCATGTTGCTTATGACAGCAATCCTAACATTGGCAAAATTCAGTTAGGAGCTGTCGTGATGATAGATCATATTGGATTGGTGGATGTTGTTCACTATTTCACTATTTGTTAGTGTGCTTCAAATGTAAAGATGGGATCCTTTCTTCTTTTCTTATATCTTGAACCGTAATATGAGTTGTATTATTCTTGATTTCAAGCTGTCGTGTTTCACATTATTTTGTTCATAGTGATATGATATTATATTTTATCCCCTCACCGACAAATTGATGCAACTTTTTACGTTATGCAATTGCAATGTGTTAAGAAACCTTATAATTTGATTAAATTGATTTTTATAGCCCCAACTTTGATCATTTGGACAATTTTTAGCCCTAATAATAAAAGTGTCTAATTTCTAGCCCCAACATTATAATTATAAGGCATTATAATTTGTTAGTGTGCAAAACCCCATGGGTATTTTTGTACTTTCCATCCAAGAACCAGTATCTGGTCGGAAAGATCATCGATTAGCCGTTCAAACTCCGCCGGCAAAAATCATGCCTAAACAGGGAATGGATGCCAACAAAATTAGAATTTGATTTTGATTGAGAATCTTACCAGGTATCCACGGAGACGGCTTGAATTCTTTTCGCCGCCCAATTCTCCTCTCGGTTTCCGCCGTCGGGCATCGTTGTTCCCCGGCCGTGGTTGGTCAGCCTGACGACGGCCGCCGCCGCCTGTGCAGCAGCGATTGCAGCGTTGGCTGCGACGACGATGACTTTCTTGCTCTGTTCCTTGTCGGAACCGGAACCGCCACCGCCGTAGAACGAAGACTGCAGCCACGTAACCTCCCCGGAGTTATATTTGATGATCTTTCCGACCAGGTTTCTTGGATGGAAAGTACAAAAATACCCTGGGAGTTTGCAAAAAATGGCCCAGGGGCTATAAACGGATCAAATTGTAATGTTGGGGCTAGGAATTAGGCACTTTTATTGTTAGGGCTAAAAATTGCTCAAATGATCAAAGTTGGGGCTACAAAAATCAATTTAATCTTATAATTTCACTGAAAAAAGAGAGGAAGATAAGGTAGCAAAAATGGTGAATATTGTCCTGCATCCATCTCCAGGCATGGGTCACCTGGTTTCCATGATGGAGCTCGGAAAATTCATATTAACTCATCACCCCCACCACCAGATCACCATCCTCACCGTAACGCCACCGTACAACACCGGTGCCACTGCTGCCTTCATCAAGGCCGTCTCCGCCATCACCTCCCTCACTTTCCATTCCTTACCCACCGTCACTCTTCCTAATGACCTCGACACCTACACCGCCACGGAAGCTTTTACCTACGATCTCCTCCGCCTCAGCATCCCACACGTTCACCAAGCTCTCCAGTCCATTTCCTCCATCTCTGCGTTCATCATCGATTTCTTCTGCCCCGATGCGCTTCCCGTGCCGCCGGCGAGCTCAACATCCCGACTTACTTCTTCTTCACCTCCGGTGCCAACACCCTGGCTGGTTTTCTGTACTTCCCCACGCTCCACCGGTCCACCACCAAGAGCTTTAAGGACATGGATGAACTGGTGGATATTCCGGGCCTGCCGCCGACACCGCCGGGTGATATGAATAAGCCGATGCTCGACAGAACTACGCCGGAATACAGATATTTCCTTGAAACGGCGGAAATGTTCACGAAATCATCCGGAATCATAATCAACACCTTCAATTCTCTGGAAAGCAGAGTCCTACAAGCTATTGGCGGAGGAGGTGGATAAGCAGGTGAGGGAGCTGATGGATGGAGAAGGTGGGAGGCTGATGAGGGAGAGGATGCAGGGGATGAAGGCGGCGGCGACGTTGGCTATGTCGGACGGTGGATCCTCCCTCCTCGATCTTGATCGTCTGGTGGATTCATGGAAGCCAAAATCCTAGTAGCTTTTTCTGTTTGTCTATGCCAACGGTCAAAATAATTGGAGACGATGTAATTCGAGACAATAAATCTTCTTCGCTGTAATTGTTTTGGGATCGCCATAATCTTCTTTTTTAATCGTGTAAAACATTTGCCTCGTGGAATTAATGTTTTGGAATTATCCTTGTTCTTTGATGTGCATCTCAATGTATCTATGGTTGTTGGGAGGATTGTATGGCAATGTTCTTCTCTCGATTTCTTGATTCGGTAGTGGTGATTTCAGTTGACATGCTTTGTGCTTGACAAGAGTTGTTGTATTATGTTGCTGAACATTTGCAACATTAGCAAATGACTGAGCCGTATTCATCCAAATCCACTTTATTTCCACCGGCGTTTCTCGATATATTTAAACATCTTTTAAAGAATTTAAATATAACCTATGAGAAAATTTGGAAATGAAAAGTTTTAGGCATATCATGATGTTTTAGGTATAAATTGATAGGATACTTATATCATTAATAAACGGGTGAATTAATAAAATTAATATATTTAGATTACATAGGAAACATTTAGATTAATAAATTTACAGTAAAGAAATGGTTGATTTTTAACCATGTAAAAATATTATTTGGCAAAATTTTAATAACACTAATACAAAACTTATCTAACCCATATAAAATTTGTAAAACAAAATAAAATAAAATCAACATAATCATAATTACAATCTAATCTTACCAATATAAAATATATTAAAACCTACCGATCATTTGTACCGCACTTTCCGTCCCTGTGCCCACCGAAATACGACGTCGTCGGCTATCAAATTAGAAGAAGTTATATATCTCCTTTATCGTCTTCATTTAATTCGATGTCACTCTAATCAGCAGCCGATTTCTCCCTGCTGCCAAAAAATTGAAACGAATTGGTTTTATATATATGCTATTAATATGATTAACTGGATTTTTTTTTTTCCACCAATGATTAACTGGAATTTGATCGCAGGTTGGTATGTTTAACCTTGTTTTTTGATACGATATTATGTATATAGAACGGTTATAATGGATATGAGGGACAAATATTGTAATATTATTACTTTTAAATTTATTTTTTACACATTAAGAATGATCATTAAATATATTACTATTGATCTTCTCATTTTCACTTGGTTGATCATTACCGTCCCTGATCAGAGACACATTAATCTTTTATTTATTAGATCTGATGTTCGTATGGTACTGGAATTCGATTGCATCTTGTTGTGTTTCACATTGGTTTGTTTGAAAGTGATATGATATACACTGGGTGTCAGGGGCGGATGTAGCTAGTAACCAGGGGTAACCCAGGTTACCCCATGGTAAAAAAAAAATGACTTGTATATATGAATATTAATAAGTAGGTTACCCCCAATAAATGTAAATAGGTTATCCCAGTTATTAAATTTTTACTTTTCATAAAAATATAAAAAGAATCTCGTTATCCTATCCTAATCTTCTCTCCTAGCTCACAACGTTAAGTCTTAAACTTCAGATAAGGTAATGATTGTTTAATTAATTAAATTTTACGTGTGAATTTTGTTTAATTATTTTCTTATTCGTAAAAACTATAACTTAATTTAACTTCTACAATAAAGTAGACAATAATACAAATTTAAATGAAATGTACAATAATACTTTACCTTCTACAATAAAATACCCTATTATCCATCATAGTTTTTGTTGCATGTTTGAGTCAGTTTGACCTTAAATTTGAAGTAATACTGTATTCTATGTGACATTTATTTTGTAAATATGAAAATTTTAAATTTAGTTAATATATTTAACTAAAGCTATCAATGGTCAAAGTTACCGTTAAATAATATTTTGGTCAAACAATGCCAATTTCTACCGATTAAAATTTTTCTACAAAAAGTACACACTTGAAACTTGATAATTGCATATTTACTCGTGTTCAAAGTCGAAATACATTTATTTTACATTATAAAATTTATTTTTATTTTACCCTTATATATTAGAGGTTACCCCCAATTTTTTTTTCTAGATTCGCCCCTGCTGGGTGTTCAAATCAAATTAATCTTCCTCTACCTCCTGCAAGCAAATTGAAGCGACATAAATGTATGTCGTGAATCTGGAGAGCCGCATCATAAATTAGTTGAACATTCCAGAATCTAGAGCACATGTATTTGAATGGTTGCTTTAATTTTGTTCTAACTAAAAAATAACAATAGCTTGGGCATCTCTAAAACAAAGACATAAATTGTAGGTGAAAAACCAGTTTCTTTCTATTGTCAAAATAATAATAAATTACTAATATTACCAATGAAAATCATGGCTACTATTGTGAAAAATAATAAAGCATATTAATATTTACATATAACATAGAGCAAACCCTTAACATACCTATAAGTACTTAAACACGTATTAATATGTCTATGAGATCTTCAAATGATCTGGACATTTAAGTACTTTTCAAATTGTAAAATGGAGTTCGTCAGCGGCAAGGACTTGATTGAAATCTGACGCAACCAAAAATTTTATAAACCTTGCCAGTAATTGTATCATTTTTAATTATCTTATTTCATATTCTTATTGATTATTTCACATATCAACACGTATGATAATGCAAAATTCAATCGAAAATACAAACCAATGGCATATTAGCACTCCAAAAACTAAAGAGCCTATTTAGAGATACAAAAATTCAGGGATATAAGGAAACTTTGTTCAAACATATTTACGTGCGACCTCTAACAGCAACCGTTTTCAAAAATATATTACTCTCCATATCAATTGCAGTTATACACTTTAATTTTTGTGAGTTAGGTCCAAAAATGTTAATCATTTACAAGTTTAAATATGTGTAAATATAAATTATAAAATTGAATATTTAAAAGATACATGTTATTACAAATCCAACAATATTTTTATATGAGGTACCATAATATTTAAACTCATATATTTGTTTAATTTAAATCTTAAAGTTAAACAAACAATCAAATTACATAACTAGAATTGAATAAAATATTGTAGTTAATTATCTACTAAATAAATTAACCGATGAAAATCATGATATGCATGTTGTGAAGTTCCAAAGTCAATTCTCCAAAAACTTAGTACAGATATGGTAATTAATGATATGATGACTAAACTTGCCGACAAATATCATGCCAGTTATTGGAAGAACAGATGAGCACACTGTTATATAAACCCCAGTTAGAAAGAGAGAAGATAACAGCCGATTGTAAAAATGGCGAATATTGTCCTCTATCCTTCTCCAGGCATGGGTCACCTAATTTCCATGGTAGAGCTCGGAAAATTCATATTAGCCCACCACCCCAACTACAGAATTACCATCCTCACCATCACGCCTCCGTTCAACACCGGCGCCACCGCCGCATACATGAGCTCCGTCTCCGCCACCACCACTTCCCTCACCTTCCATTCCTTACCCGCCGTCACTCTCCCGGCCGACCTTGACTCCTACGCCGTCCCTGAAGCTATCACCTACGACCTCCTCCGCCTCAGCATCCCACACGTGCGCCAAGCTCTCGCTTCCATTTCCGATAACTCCGCCATCACTGCATTCATCATCGACTTCTTCTGCTCCAACGCGCTTCCCATCGCCGCCGGCGAGTTCAAAATCCCGACTTACTTCTTCTTCACCTCCGGCGCCAACTGTCTGGCTATTTTGTTTTACTTACCCACGCTCCACCGCTCAACTACCAAGAGCTTTAAGGACATGGACGAGCTTCTGATAATTCCTGGCCTGCCGCCGACGCTGCCAACTGATATGAGTCAGCCCATGCTCGACAGAACAGCACCGGCATATCAATGCTTTCTGGAAACGGCGGAGATGTTTCCAAAGGCAGACGGAGTTATAATCAACACCTTCTGCTCCCTGGAGAACAGAGTCCTGGAAACTATTTCCGAAGGAAAATGCAGCCCTGATGACCCCGCTCCGCCGCTGTATTGCCTGGGACCTCTGTTTGTGAAATCCGGCGCCGGTAACCGACACAGCTGCCTCGAATGGCTAGACAATCAGCCGGAACAGAGCGTCGTGCTCTTATGCTTCGGAAGCTTGGGTCTTTTCTCTGCAGAGCAACTGAAAGAAATCGCAATCGGTTTGGAGAAGAGTGAGCAGAGATTCCTCTGGGTTGTGCGGAGTCCTCCGTCCAAGGATAGGAGCAACCGGTACCTGCCACCGCCGGAGCCTGATCTGGAACTGCTCCTGCCGAAGGGGTTTCTGGAAAAGACGAAAGACAGGGGATTGGTGGTGAAATCGTGGGCCCCACAGGTGGAGGTGCTGAATCATCCATCAGTGGGTGGTTTTGTGACCCACTGCGGGTGGAACTCAATCTTGGAGGCAGTTTGCGCCGGAGTTCCTATGGTGGGGTGGCCGCTGTACGCTGAGCAGCGGCTGAACAGGGTGTACTTGGTTGATGGGCTGGAGCTGGCGCTGCCGTTGAAGGAGGAGGACGGCGGTTTTGTGGCGGCGGAGGAGGTGGAGAAGCGGGTGAGGGAGCTGATGGATGGAGAAGGTGGGAGGCTGATGAGGGAGAGGATGCAGGGGATGAAGGAGGCGGCGAGGTTGGCTATGGCGGACGGTGGATCCTCCCTCCTGGATCTTGACCGTCTGGTGGATTCATGGAAGCAAAAATTCTAGTAGCTTTTTCTGTTTGTCTTTGCCAACGGTCAAAATAATTGAAGACGATAAATTGCAATTCACTTCACAATAATGCAAATCACTTCACAACAATAATGTAGTTGTTTGGGTTTTGGTTTTGGTTTTTGGTTTTTGAGCAAAATCTGATTTAAGAATTAATTTTGATCAAAATCAGTTTTTGGTAAAAGCTTGTGTGGTTGGAAGTTTTGAGTTTTAGGTTAACTATTATTATATATATATTTTATTATTTTAATTTTGGATTGAAAATTTGATATGCCATTTAATTTTACTTAGTCATTCATAACATTTTGTTAAATTAAAATTTTTGTATATTAGACCGGGTTAGATTATATTTTATATAGCATCTTATATCAGGTTGGGTTATGAATTTATGATCAATTAAAATTTTGAATTTTTTTTACCCAACCTTACTAGACATTGTTTGCACCAAAATTTTAATTTTAATTTTGGATGAGGTCAACAATTTTAATTTGACTCAAATAATACATTGTTTTAAATTTAACATAATATTTAAATAATAAATCGTCAATTTTTGAGTAAAAAATATAAACCCTTTTTTTTTTTGGGCAAACCACCGTTGGTGGGGGGTTTTTATTGGCTTCCCCAAGCCTTATAAATACAAGAGTTTGTACAATGAATGAAAAAGAATAATAACAGGGCAAGCCCTAAAGGCTTGAAGACTTATCCTCCTAATGAGGTGCTTTATTTTGTAATAGAGAGGACTATTACAAGGACCAAAAATTTTGCCCTCAATAAGAATGAGTTAGTATTCATTCTGTCAAAAAGAAATGAGAGAAGGAGAATGAGACATAGATTTCCACTTTCTTGTTAGTGAATCTCAAGGAAACACAAGTCAGCCTATGGAAATCTGTGTATCTCAGTCCTTAAACTCCCAGTTGAAACACCCCAGAATCTGTGATGTATCATAGTGATCACCAAACAGTTGGAGCAGGGCCATTTGTAGAAGAGCATGTACTCTTCATTTCCAAAGTATAGCTGACAGCTTGATGTACCTGCCATAGGAGAAGAACTCAGCAGTACCAATACAAGTTTAATGATTTAAGATTCTAATACTTGGAATGTCAAGAAGATCCATGGCAATAAGATTTTGAACAGATTGGGGGACACTGTCTGTAATTAGACCAGATAAAGAGTTTTGCATGGAGTATTTGGATAGGCATCAGCCACCGTATTAGCCTCCCTAAAAACATGTTGCAAAGTTTTTGATCCAACTAGCCTATGAGTTTCATCAGCAAGATTAAAGAGTTTCCAGTGTGCAGTTATTGGGTTAACTATCATGGAAACCCCAACTAGACAGTCAGATTCAATGATGAAATTATGGAGCCCTAGAGCATGACCAAACAAGATCCCATGTTTTATAGCTTTAAGTTCAGCTTCTAGTGGGGTAGAAGCATCTGTAAACAGGACAGCAGCATTTAGACACTCACCTAAGTTATTCCTACAGATGAAACCTAAACCAGCTTTACCATTTACCCAAGAAGCATCAACATTCATTTTTAAACCATGATTTGGTTTATTCCACTTTGAAGTGATGATCTTGGGTTTGGGCGTTTTAGTGCACAGGGGTAGAACATTGTTAGAGAAAAGATCAATATCAAATTGCTTGTCTATATGTACTGGTTTAGCAATAAAGGAGTAGAAAACCATTTGTTTGATCTCTGTCATTATCACATTAACACATGGTTTAGCATTTTCAAATAGCATCTTGTTTCTAGCTTTCCACAAACTCCAACAGATATATGAAGTAATATTGTGAGTTATGATGGACTGCAGTTTTGTGAAACCATTGAAAGAAAGATAGTATGATAATCTACTCCAAATATTATGAAAACTTTGATCATTAATGCCAATCATTTTTAAAGACCTATTCCAGATTATCATAGGTAAATGGCATTCATTGAAAAAATGATCTATGGAGTCTTCTGAATTACAGAAACAGCACTTTGAAGCAAATTGAAAGCCATAATATGTAAGTACATTCTCAAAAGGAAGTAGGGAATTAAAAAGCCTCCACATGAATATAGACACTTTTTTAGGAATTCTCTTATCCCACAGTCTGAATAGAGATTGAGAGGTACCTGATTTTTCTTTTAGCATATTGTAGGCTGATTTGAAAGTGAAATTTCTTTTTAGGTCTGGTTTCCATATCAGCCTATCCTCTCTGTGACCCTTGATGGTGGTTTCCTGCAAAAAATTAAGGGTGTGAGTTGATAGGAAAGGGGCTATGGAAGGTAGAAGAAGAGCTTTGTTGTTGATGAAATCTGCCACTGTAGCATTTTCTGGGATGATGGTTTGATTTAAAGGAATAAAATCCTTAAAAGCTCCCCATTGAGTCCATTTAGAGTACCAGAAGCTACATGAACCTGTGCCATGTAGAATCCTAATGTGTTGAGTAGCAAACTCATCAACCAAACAAATTCTTTTCCATGCAGATGAATTCCTATATGAGCATGGCAGAGATGCAATGAAATGGGTCCATGGAGCAGTGGCAGCTTGGTATTTCCACCACAACTTGACTGAGCATGCTAAAATGATGGTAGAAAATGACCTAAAACCAAGACCATTTTGTTGGATAGGGAAACACATGTTATTCCATCTCCTCCAAGTCTTTTTTGGTTTCAAGTCAGTTTCTCCCTAGAAAAAGATTGAAATTAATCTAGAAATGACCTTAATTATATGCTTGGTTGGGGATAAAACAGAGAAGATGTGCTGAGGGAGTGAGTAGATGAATGATTTTATAAGAGTGAGCTTTCCTCCTGCAGACAACCATTTGTTCTTCCAATTATTGAGCCTTTTTTCCACCATTTCCACCACAGGTTGGAAATGAATGTTTAAAGCTCTACCTTGGATGATTAGACATCCAAGGTATTTAAATAGAAAGGTGCCTTGTTTCATGCCTAGAATATTCCTAATCTGATGAATTTTTGCTATTGATGTATTTCTACCAACATAAAAATCACTTTTTTCAAAATTGATTTTTTGCTCAGTCACTATTTCAAACTGGACCAGAAAAGCTTTAAGTACAGTGAGACTTGTTTTGGATGCTTTAATAAAAATCACAGTGTCATCAGCATAAGATAAATCTGAGATGTTGATGGCATTTCTAGGAAGATTAAAGTAGTGTAACTTACCATTTTCAAAGGCAAAAGAAATGCTCCTAGTGAAAGCCTCAGAAAATATGTTAAAAAGAAAAGGAGATAAAGGATCTCCTTGCTTGATGCCTCTAGTAGGTTTAAAGAAGCCACAAGGTTTGCCATTGACTAGCACTGAGAACCATGATTGTGCCAAATTCTTCATAATGCAGTGGACAAAAAGACCATGAAATCCAAATTTTAGTAACACACTGTTTAAAAAAGACCAACTGACTCTATCAAAGGCTTTCCTAAAGTCAAGTTTTAGAATACAGTTGGGGTCTCTATCCTTCCTGTTTATATGCCTAACCATTTCAGATAAATAAAGCACATTGTCAGAAATATCTCTGTCCTTCATAAAGGCTGACTGGTTAGGTGAAATCAGCTTATGCATAAGGGGTTTCAACCTTTCCATTAGCAGCTTTGTACAGATCTTATTGATGACAGTAGACAAAGAGATTGGTCTAAAAACATCAAAAGACATGGGAGAGATTTTCTTGGGAATGAGGGTTATCCATGTAGATGAAATACCTCTGGGAATGCTTGCAGTAGAAAGAAACTCATTTACAGCCTTGGTAAGATCCAGAGCAATTATATCCCAGCACTTTATATAAAAGGAAGCTGTAAAACCATCAGGTCCAGGGGCACTATTTTTATTGAGTCCAAAAACAATGCCTCTGACCTCTTCATGAGTGGCAGGTAGAATGAGTTTATCATTTTCCTCATGAGTTATACAGTTTGGGATTTTTGCAAGGAAATGAGAGTAGAAAAAACCCTGATCAGGGTGACTTGCAGATGAAAGAAGTTCTTTATAATAAAGAACTGCTTCATTTTCTATTTCTACATTTTCATCTATCCAGTTTCCATCCCTACCCTTGATCTTGGTGATACTCAGAATTTTCCTTTTCTCCTTGACTGAGTTATGAAAATAACTAGTATTTTCATCCCCATCCTTCAACCATTTCACTCTGGATTTATGTTTCCAAAAGTGTTTCCTCTCTTTAATGGCTCTAACTAGTAGAGCTCTTTTCCTATTCAAATCAGAGAGTTCTATGTCATTGGTGAAGGTATCATATTGTATCTCCTAAAGTCTAAGTGCTTCTTCAGCATCATCAACATTTTTATTTATATCACCAAAACCTGTTTGTTCCATATTTTTAGGCTCCTTTTTAATCTCTGTAGCTTTAGGAAAAATCCCAGCATGCCATCTTCATCTAAGAACTGTTCCCAGTTACTTTGGATGAAAGGCAGTAGCTCTTTTCTTTTTAGCCAAGTATTTAAAAACCTAAAGGGCCTAGGGCTAGATGTAATATGACTACCAACCTGTAGAAATAAAGGACAGTGGTCTGATGATTGCTTGTTCATGACTTGGATAGATGAGGATGGAAACCTCAAATTCCAAGAAGAAGTGCACAGTCCTCTGTCTAATTTTTTTACAGTTGGATTCCTAAGTCTAGCATTTGTCCAGGTAAATAAATTACCTACAGTGTTGACATTTTCTAGAGCTAGACTATCAATAAACTGGTTAAATTCTGAGATGCTAGTCAAATTAGGTGAGGAAGGGCCTTTGTACTCAGAAATAGAAGTCATTGCATTGAAGTCTCCAATGAAAATGATGTCAGGAGAGTTAAGGAGTTTCAGGTTATGCCATAGTGACCTTCTATCCCTAAGATTCCTAGCAGCATATATAAAAACGGCATCAAATAAAGCATTTGTACTATGACAAGTAATAGAAACTTGTAAAAATTGTGTGTGGTCCAACATGGGAGTAATTTGCAGGTCATCATTCCACATCAACCATATATAGCCAGAAGGAGATTGTAAACAGTGAGTGAAATGTAGTTTTTTCATATACCACAGACATTCATCATTTTTGTGTTTTGGTTCAATGATGCATATTAGTTGAAAATTATGCTTGAGGATCATGCTTTCTAATCTATCAATTGAAGTATCAATTCCTCTGATATTCCAAACCAAAAACTTATTTTTGAGGGTTGTACTCATCATAAAAACTGATTTTTTTTTTGCTTTTTGAAGATCCTGTCATGAACCTGTTTACTTGAGTAAAGAAAGTTCTAGGTGGTACCTTTGGTGTGCTTACCTTACTCTTTCCTTGCTGATTAGATGTTGGTGGGGAAGCTGGTGATGAAGAAGATACACTGCCTTCTTTGGAGCTGTCTGAAATAGTTTCTTCAACTTCTTTGAAGATATCATCCTCCCTGAGTAAGTCCTCTTCTTCTTCCAGTATGAGTGGCATGAATTGATTCCTATTTCTCCCTTGAGATAAAAATAGAAACTGATCAGCTTTATAATGATTAATAGGTGAAGAATTACCTGTGTTCGGCCTGAGGTTGATATCATCTCTGGAGGCATGGAAAATATTCCTCTGCTTTGGAGTGATAAAACCATCCGAGGTAGTTCTCCCTGAATCATTCCCAGGTGCATCTAAGTTGAGAGGAGACTCAGGGACAAATTCTTGAACCTCTGAACTGGATTCACAGGGATTTAGCAGTGTCAGAGGGGTTGATTTGTCCACTGAGCATAGAATGAGCTGATCATTTTCATCAGAAACTTGAGTAGGAAGTTCATTATCCTGTGGTTGGATTGCCTTTGGGACATAGGTAAAAGGTTGTTTATGTGGGTTATGGTGATAATTTCGTTTTTGAGCCAGCCTTTTCTGATCCAACCTCTGATTCTGCAAGGTTTTTTGTTTATCTCTATTCGATACCCCCGAAGGACCAGCTACAACAATACTAGGTGCATCACCATTGACCAAGGGATCTTTGGTGTAGGTTTCAGGGATTTTGTTGAGTGGTTCCACCTTATCAGCTTCTGTAGACTCAGATATGTGGCGATCCTTAACATTAACACCATTAGGAGTAGCCATAGGAGTATATCTATGTTGTCTTGGCCTTTTGAGTTTAGGGTGTAACTGGGTACATTGATCATCAAAATGGCCAATGCATTTGCAGTGAAAACAATAATAAGGTAAGTCCTCAAATTCAATTGGTAGTTTTTCTACCCCATATTCAATTCCATCCTCTTCAACCCCCACTCTGATATAGCTAGGAAGCTTATGCTGGACATCTACTTCAACACAGAGTTTAACCACAGAGGGCCTAGATAGGGTAGCTGTAGCTACATCCATTTTGATGAATTTTCCTATTTGGTTACCTATCGATTCTATCATAGGAACATTATAGAAAAAGATAGGTACCTTAGGTATGTTTACCCAAACAAGAACTATGGAGGATTCAGCTTCCGGTGAAAAATCGATTGTCCATTTCAGCACTTTCATCGGAACTCCATTGAAAATCCAAACCCCTTTTAGCCATAACCTTTGGAAGTCCTCTTTGCACTGAAACCGAATCAGGATGTGTCTGAAGTCTATTGAACCGAGCTGATATTTCCCTTTGAAATCCACCGACTTGAATGCTACCTGAAGCGATTCCATGGATGGCTTACCCCTTGCAAATTTACCGACAAGAGCGTTCTGGTAGTGTGTAGCCAGAGTCTCCGCTTCCTTTCGATTGACGATACATGCAATTTCTCCCTTATAAAGGGTTTTGGGTGAAATTTCTGGGTTTGAAGGGAGGGAAGAGCATAGTGGAGGTGGCCGGTTAGCAAGTGCTTGCAGGTAGTTGTTGTTCATGGTGTTTCCGCCGTGAGGGGGCGGCGGTGCCGCCATGTGGGTGGCGAAGATGTGACCGTTAACGACCGTTTGTTGTCAGAACGGTCCGATTTGGTGAAAAAAGTGGTGTCTGAAAGTTAGAAAAGTGATCGGTTTTTTGGGAAAGTAGGAGAGAGAAGAGAGCATGAGAGAGATCTGAAATAGTAATGAGGAAAAAAAATATAATAAACACCCACCCCAAGCCTTATTCTCTAGATGGGTGATATTTTAAATATTTTTTAAATTTTTTATTAAGAAAAGTGAGATGTTCTTTTTGAAAAAAAATAGAAATAGAATTCTAACTTGACTAAATTTTATTATTTTAAAATTAGAATGAGATTATAAATTTTGACCCAACCGTTCAGGGTATACAATTTTAACTCGACTAAAGACAAAAGACAAAATCAAGTGTGTATTTACCAAACTATTTGTTATGTTCTTTTAAATGGTCAATTTTGGGCCAAAACACAATTTTTACAAATTTACATTTTCATGTTAGAAAAGGTAAATTTTAATTATAAAATATTTAATTTTAGTAAATTTATAATGTTCATTATATTTTTAGAATAAAATAATCAACTATCAATAATACGTTTATTACCTATGTAATATTTTAATTTATAAAAAACTTATTTTATATAATTTATAAATAACAATTTGTCTTATCTTAACTTAGTTTATCTTATTTTATAAAATATATTTAGTTTACTATATATTTGTCCTAATTTTGTACAAAATATGAAAAAATTAGAAAATTTTAATTTAAAATGAAAAGTCAAGACCTTGTCAAAACTTAGTTTTGCACCTAATCCAAAAACTTGTGCGAAACAAACAAAACCCAAAACCCAAAACCAAAAACCTGAACCACACATGCCTAAATCTTCTTCGCTGTAATTGTTTTGTGATCGCTGCAATCTTCTTTTGGAATCGTAAAACATTTGCCTCGTGGAATTGTTTTGGAATTATCTTTGTTCTTTGATGTGCATCTCAATGTATCTATGGTTGTTGGGGGGATTTTATGGCAATGTTATTCTCTAATTTTCTTTGGTAGATGTGATTTGTTTAGTACAAACCTTGATTTGGTAATGGTAATTTCAGCTGACATGCTTTGTGCTTGACAAGAGCTGTGTATCATGTTGCTGAAGAACATTTGCAACACTAGCAAATGATTGTGATTCGATAGGGACCTTTTAATTGCATTTGTGATAAGTTGTCTTTGATGGTAGATAATTTGTATATGAGTCGTATTCATCCAAATCCACTTTATTGGTTATAGTATGTTTAACTAGTATTTTCTAGGGTGGAGTATTGCAATTTGATCGAAGGTTGTTGTGTTTAACCTTTTTGTTTATACGTAATTGAGAGACAGAGCGATAAATGTTGATATTTTCACTTTTAACCTTGATCTTTTACATATTAAAAATAAAAATGATCATTCAGTAGGTTACTGTTGATCTTCTCATTCACGAGCCTGATCATTATCTTTTCAAAAATATATTTTATATATTAGATATGAGGTTCAACCTTTCCTGGAATTTGAATGCATATTGTTGTGGTTCTCATGGTTTAGATTTGTTTGAAAGGGATATGATATACACTGGGTGTTCAAATCAAATTAGTCTTCCTCTACCTCCTGCAAGCAAATTGAAGCGACATAATGTATGTACAATAGTATCTGTATCGATGCTGATGTCGTGATTAGAGAGCCTCATCACAAAGTAGTTGAACATTCCAGACCACATGTATTTGAATGGTTGCTTTAATTTTGTTCTAACTAGAAAATGACAATAGTTTGAGGGGTAAATGAATTGAACCGTTTGTGAATAACTCGCTGAACAGCTCGGTCAAAGTTCGTTTTCGAACTCAAACTTGTTCTTTAATAAATGAGTTCGAACTCGATATCATAATAATCAGCTCGATAGGCTCGTTTAACAGTTCGAGAATAATTTATATATATTATATTTATAATTTATAAAATAATTATATTTCTTAAAGAAAGTAATAATTATATGTGCATTAATTTTAATATTTTTCATTTATTTATTTTAGTCTTTTTTATACGAAAAAATTAAGAAAATATATTTTGAATTAAAAAGGGAAAGATATGATATTAGAAAGATTAAAGAGAAAAGGAAGTTATGAAAACTTGAATCCCACACAGAGGCGGATCCAGGATTTCAAGAGAAGTGGAGCATTTTACTTCTAATTTTTTTTTTCCATTTCATTGCATAAACGATAACTTAAAATGCAACAATTTAAATACAAATACATCAAACAGAAAGATGTATATTAAAGAAAATGTTATTCAATTCAATAAAATATCCTTGAAGTGCTTCAAAAAATATACTAATTATGTGTATTTTCACAAAAGTAGTGGGGCAAAATAATAAATTTTAAAATAAATACCTAAAAATTATTAAAAAATAATAACTTTTGGGTGGCAATTGCCATCTTTGCTCCAAGCTACGTCCGCCTCTGATCCCACATCGGTGGCAAGAGAAAGAGAGAAATCTCCCCTTAGTTATAAATTGATCCTCCATTTATTTCCTAACCATTTTTAGTTCGTTAAGTGGGTTTTCACATGCAAAACCATATTTTAGACAACAAAGTTAAAATTATTTAAGTTTGTTTAGGCTGAAATATTGTCCAAATGGAGGTTTCTCGAATTCGTGCTTGATCAATCGAGCTCACGAGTCGAACTCGAACATTCTAAAAGTTTGACAAATTGAGTTCAAGACAAAATTTCATAGCTCGTACGAGCTCGAACTCGATTACGAACATATAAAATTTTCTCGAACTCAAACGCGGGTATGATCGAGCTCGACTCGACTCGTTTACATTCTTAGCTTGGGCATCTCTAAAACAAAGACATAAATTATAGGTGAAAAATCAGTTTCTTTCCATTGCCAAAATAATAATAAAATTACTACTTTTTACCAATGAAAATCATGACTACCATCGTAAAAAATAAAAAAGCATATTAATACTTACATATAATATGGAGCAAAACCCTAATATACCTATGAGTTATTAAATATGTACTAATATGTCTCTAAGCTCTTCAAACGATTTGGACATGTAAATACTTTTTAAATTGTATTGCTAGTGGTAAACGGCATGGACTTGATGGTAATCATACGCAACCAAAAATTTTATAAGCCTGGTCAGTAACTGTATGATTTTTTTATTTCATACTTCTTATTGGTTACACGTATGATAATGCAAAATTCAATCGAATGTACAAACCAATGGCATATTATCACTCCAAAAAACAAAGAGCATATTTATAGATACAAAAATTCAGGGATGTAAGGAACCGTTAAGAGCATATTTGGACCTACCTCAAATATAATTACGTGCAACCTCTAGTAGCAACCGTTTTTTTCAAAAACATATTTCTCTCTCAATTGCATTTAGACACTTTGATTTTTGTGAGTTAGGTCCAAAAATGTTAATCATTTATAAGTTTAAGTATGTGTAAATATAAATTATAAAATTGAATATTTTAAAGAAACATGACATATTGACATTACAAATCCAACAATATCTCCAACAATATCAACTATCATAATATTTAAACTCATATAATTGTTTAATTTAAATCTCAAAGTTAAACAAACAATCAAATTGCATAAATAACTAGATTTGAATAAATATTGTAGTTAATTATCTACTAAATTAACCGAGGAAAATCATGATATGCATATAGTGAAATCCCAAAGTCAATTCTCTAAAAACATATTATAGATATGGTAATTAATGATATGACTAAACTTGCCGATGAAAATCATGCCAATTATTGTACGAACCGACTGCTGTGGTCTGTTATAAAAGAAAAGAGAAGATAACAGCCGATTGAAAATATGGCGAATATTGTCCTTTATCCATCTCCTGGCATGGGTCACCTGGTTTCCATGGTAGAGCTCGGAAAATTCATATTAGCACACCACCCCGACTACAAAATCACCATCCTCACCGTCACACCGCCGTTCAACACCGGAGCCACCGCCGCCTACATCAAATCCGTCTCCGCCACCACCACTTCCCTCACCTTCCAATCCTTACCCGCCGTCACTCTCCCGGCCGACCTGGACTCCTACACCGCGCCTGAAAATATCATCTACGACCTCCTCCGCCTCAGCATCCCACACGTTCGCCAAACTCTCGCAACAATTTCCGGCCATTCCGCCATTTCTGCGTTCATTATCGACTTCTTCTGCTCCGACGTGCTTCCCGTTGCCACCGGCGAGCTCAAAATCCCGACTTACTTCTTCTTCACCTCCGGCGCCAACTGTCTGGCAACTTTTATGTATGTACCCACGCTCCACCGCTCCACCACCAAGAACTTTAAGGACATGGACGAGCATCTGATAATTCCGGGCCTGCCGCCGACGCCGCCGACTGATATGCTTCAGCCGATGCTCGACAGAACGACGCCGGAATACCAATGCTTCCTGGAAACGGCGGAGATGTTTCCGAGTGCAGCAGGAATCATAATCAACACCTTCAACTCCCTGGAAAACAAAGTCCTGGAAAGTATTTCCGAAGGAAAATGCAACCCTGATGGCCCCGCTCCGCCGCTGTTCTGCCTGGGACCCCTGATTAATAAATCTGTCGCCGCTAACCGGCACAGCTGCCTCGAATGGCTAGACAATCAGCCGGAACAGAGCGTCGTGTTCTTATGCTTCGGAAGCTTGGGTCTTTTCTCTGCAGAGCAACTGAAAGAAATCGCAATCGGTTTGGAGAAGAGTGAGCAGAGATTCATCTGGGTTGTGCGGAGTCCTCCGTCCAAGGATAGGAGCAACCGGTACCTGCCACCGCCGGAGCCTGATCTGGAACTGCTCCTGCCGGAGGGGTTCCTGGAAAAGACGAAAGACAGGGGATTGGTGGTGAAATCGTGGGCCCCACAGGTGGAGGTGCTGAATCATCCATCCGTGGGTGGTTTTGTGACCCACTGTGGGTGGAACTCGATCTTGGAGGCGGTTTGCGCCGGAGTTCCTATGGTGGGGTGGCCGCTGTACGCAGAGCAGCGGCTGAACAGGGTGTACTTGGTTGATGGGCTGGAGCTGGCGCTGCCGTTGAAGGAGGAGGACGGCGGTTTTGTGGCGGCGGAGGAGGTGGAGAAGCGGGTGAGGGATCTGATGGACGGAGAAGGAGGGAGGCTGATGAGGGAGAGGATGCAGGGGAAGATGGAGGCGGCGAGGTTTGCTATGTCGGACGGTGGATCCTCCCTCCTGGACCTTGATCGTTTGGTGAATTCATGGTAATGAAAATTATTGCTTTCTGTCAGTCGAGTTTATTGAATCGTAAGTTGAGATCCAAATAAGGTGATTTGACGAGAATAATGGATGTAATAATCATGTAAAGCAGAATTTTTCTGCCCAGAATTATTTATGATAGGCAACTTATTTTCCTCGTGGGGCTCTTTGTATCATTGCATGGAAATGAAAGTGATTGTCATGTGTATGCAGTTTGTTTGATTTTGGCTTAAACTTGAGTGATTACATTAGTGGCTACTGGTGTCATCTATATAGAAATAAAGTGACAAACATTATTACACAATAGTAGTGTTAATTAGTTTAAAAGATCGACATCGTATCATATCAAAATAATTTAGAATTAAGTGACTTAGACTGAAATAGGCCAGATCCGTGTTAACAGGTTATGTTAGATATTTCTTTGTCGGTGTAATGGGCCTGGTTCAGTGGTAATCCACCCTCTCTATAACTGAGAGGTCCAAGGTTCAAAACACACCCCTGACAAAATTGCGAATATTTGAGCAATTATTGTCAGGGTCTACCCAGCGTAGAGGGGCCGATGGTGGTTTCCCAGGGGGGGCCGTGTTGGTGGCCCCCGCTGTGGTCTCCCATGCTGCAGGTGGTGACTCATGATGGTGCGATCGGTGGTTCCGGCTTCGGTGGTTCGGTGGCTCGTTGGTGCAAGCAGCTGGGTCCTTCAGGAGGACGTCTCAGAGCTACGTGGATGGAGCGTGTATAGCTTCACTGTGCTTACATGGATCTAATGTGGTGTCTCCTAGTTAGTCCTAGATTAGGACGTGTATATGTAATAGGTAGGTTGTAATCTATCTTGAATTCAAAAAAAAAAAGATATTTCTTTGTCGAATTGATAAATGGGTCAGGTTGGGATCATCCGAATTGTGTGTAAAGTTATATTCACCAAATTAGGACCATGTGTTGGTTGGTTGTTCGGCACCTTTTAAATTTTATAATTTTCTTACAAAATAGAATCTAAATAAATTTATAGATACACAGTTAAAAGAAGTTAAGTAGTAAACTAATGAAAATGACCTTCAATCCTATAAATTAAACAGTCACCATACACAAGTAGCAAAGCTTTGCCATAAATCTTACCTTAATGTGGAATGATCATTTTCTCTGTTTTTCGTCGTTCTGGTTTTCTAAGAATGAAAATGACGCTCTTTCAGTCGTTTCTATGACGTGACGCTTGCAATTTTGCTTAATGAGGCTGTAATGGTCAACTCGTAATCGCAAATCCAATATCAAGGGATTGTAATACTGATCAGATTTTTGACTTATAAAAGATCCGAAAAGGGATTTTGTTGCCCTAATGCTGAGGTTGTGACGCTTGGAAGCCTCATAAGCCATAAACTAGTTGAGCTATCTAGTCATGGCACCATTGTAAAAAGAGGATGAGAATAATTTGAAAGATAATGGTCCCGTTTGGTGACGAGAGTTTTGAGTAGCGTTTAGCTTTTTGGGTTAAATATGGACAGTTGACTGGTCAATCAGCTCTTCTTAGTGTTTGGTGAATAGCTTTTTCTGATTAGCTGTTTTGGTGAAACCTCTCGTTTCTGAAACGCTAGAAAGAACAGCGTTTACAAAGAATTAATTAAAAAAATATTACAAAATATTTTTTTTATCCTTATTCTTACAAAATTTCCTTTTAAAAAAAATCAAATTACTAAACCAAATTTTAATCATGTTAGTGTGCGTACAAATTCATATAATATAAACAAATTTTTAATAGTACAATTCATATATTCATATGCGTGCGTCCACAAAATGTGTACGTATATATTTATTCTAAAATATTATTTTTAATTTATATTTTAAGTATTTCATATCTTAATATTAAAATGTCCAGCTAAACATATATTACTATGAAATGTTAATCATTTTAATTTTTTTAAAGAAAATGGGTATATTAATAAGGAATAAAATAACAAATAGCATAAAAATAAATAAATATAGGTAATAAAAATACCTTTCGATACTTCAAAACAAATAATACACTCCATAAAAAGAAATTAATAATAAATTATATTAATGTCTATTTCGGTCTTTTAACGTAACAAAACAGCTATCAGCTAATTGTCATTTGCCAAACACTCAAATACAAACAGCTAATCAAACCGCTAGTCAAAACAGCTAATAGAATCAGCTAACAGCTAACAGCTAATAAAATCCGCTAACAGCTAACAGCTAAACGCTGATAGCCAAACGAGGCCAATATTACTTTTTCTTGAAAGATACTAGTAATTTGAACATCATTGTCTTTCCAAAAATGTTACACTTTCTTCGTCGTCGAATTTGGTGAAATTTTGTTAACATGTTGACTTTCTTAACCTAACCTAACTCATCATATCTAAAATCCACGTATCTTATTTTATTGTTTGCTACATTTTTTCTGTAAATCAGTTCAGTTCATTTCAATTCAATTAAATTGATTTCAATTCAGTTCAGTAAATTTAAATTTAGTTCAGTTCAGATAAATAAATTAAACTTATTTTAATTCAGATCAGTAAGATATAAACTCTAGCAAACATGAATAATTTGTTAGATTCAGTTCAGTCTTAGATTGAGATTTTTTTCTGATTGGCAGCAAGAACTTGATCGGAATCTGATGCAACCAAAAATTTTAGGATGCAAATTTTTCCCAGTTTCCAAAATTTAAAATACATCTATCATGCTGGTGCTTCTGAATCTCTAGTGCACGAAGTCTATCTATGGTGGATAACCTCCCTCTGAAAAGCATCCATATATTAAAAAAAACTTTGCCCCCATCCTCCACCATCAGCTAATTTCAATCTCACAGTTGGTGACATAAACTTCACCATCGAAGATCCACCCGGAAAACCAAACCTCACGTCCCTAGTTTAAAAAGCATAAATCATATAACAAGCAAGTAATAATTCATCCCCTCAAACATATACCCAATATTAATCCAGGGCCGGCCCTGTATAGAAGCGGGTTACGCACCCGTTTTAGGCCCCAAATATTTTTGGAAAAAAGAGCCTCATTTTTAGAAAAAATAAGTAGTATTTTTATTAATTTGAATATTATAAATAAAATTTGTTAATTTTTTCAAAATACAATTCTTATACATTATTAGAACTAAACATAATAAGAAAATTTGATATTTATAGGCATTTTTATGTATAATTTATAATATTTTTGTTATAACCCTAAAAATATAAAATTTTACTTTTAAAACCATACGAAAAATTATTTTTGCTTGAGAACTCCAAAATCCCAGGACGGGCCCTGTATTAATCCGTTGATGAACCGGATTTTCGTTGGTTGGGTTTTGCCATAAACTAATAGAAATTGATTGGGAAAATGACAACAAATTTCGTCAGTTTTCAAGACTATCATTTCCATTGCTTCTGGAAATGATGTGTTTTATCTAAATTTAGATGAATGATGATGTATGAAGTAAGCATGCATTGTGAAGTATAAAATTTGAGAGAGTTTTGGGTGACACCTGTTCTTGTGGAGAGGAATGGTCAAGGAAATGATCATTTATTGGTTTTGCTTGATCTTTTAGATAGTTTGATTGATCTTTCAGTCAGTTCCCTTGAGCATTTCTTTTTTACCTTGATCTTTTAGTTAATTTGATTTTTCATTAATTTTGCTTGATCATCCCTAATCCTTGGAAACACGGAAGTTCAGTCTCGAGTCGGTCTATGTGAGACAACTGAGCTATGTCGACACCATCAACCTAAAATCTAACAACGGCAGCGGGGTTGAAACTCACCAACTGCAACTTCAACCGATAACAGTCTCTTATAGTACTTGATATCTGTAGAGACATGTTTCAAATAGGAATTTGTAATAAAGGATATACAACAAAATACGTACAACATGTTTATATAACATATGAATATCGTTTTAATGAAAAAAATGTTAAAACACAACGTTTATTGAGCAGGCCAATGTAATTATGATGAGTGATGTCCTAATTAATCCCGCTGGCCTGTTTTTTTAAGGATTACATATAATTGATCGATCGGCAGAGTTCGAAAAAACTACTGAAAGTATTAAAGCTCGGAATCTTAAGACGTCATAGAATATCCAAATGAAGGGGAGTATTTGAAAAGTTCATATTGAACATTTCAGACACTAATTTTTGAAAAAGACGTCTTAAGAAGTACTATATAAAATTGAGTTTGGGTGAGTCAAGATTTTCCAATTTAAATCTAAAATTTATATGTTTTGGGTTGATGTTTATTTTATATGATTTTTAGGAAGTTAACGTTGTTAATGAACAGTGTGTTGACTATGAGGTAATCTCATATCAAATATATTTACATTAAATTTTTTGACATTTATCTCTAAAAAAAATTATAATAGTTATTCTTTTCAAATTGTGTGTGAAATAATTATATTGGTAAAAAACAGAAAATATATTTGTAACACTCTGATTTTGTATACGGAATGTAATTTAAGAAAATTTATTTTTATTTAATTATATTGGTAATATTAATATTGCGTTAATTTTCAACTCAATTCAAATTTAAACGGCTTGTTCCTTTAAATTTATTTGAATTAGTAATTTTACTTTAATTTTTTATATAAAAAATGATTTACAAGTTTGTGAAAACTTCACGTGGATATAAAAGACTACCGTTACCATATATGGTAGATTATAAACAGATTAGGCTATATATGTATGTAGTTCTACATTTTTTGGTATTTATCCTTAATAATTTTGTAAATCCATACTTGATAATTATGTGTACTTATTTCGTTGAATTTTGGCGCGTTGACATTGATATTAATAATTGGGTGACTTTGTTTCTTTGAATTTTATGCTCTGACCTTAATCCACTGCTAGTGTTCGTCGGTATAAATACTGGTTACTAATTAATCCAACTTGCTGTATTTCATTTCATACAAAAAAGTCTTTATTTGGTATTCTATTTCTTCCTTAATAGCTTCCTATACCATTGTACAGTGTGTAAATAACAATTAACGTTGCCATTTTTTCAACACCAAATCATGCAGACGCAAGCAGCCGGCGGCAATTTGGTTAATTATTTCCCTCTTGCATTGCCTTTCTATATTATTTAAATATGGCAAACGGCAATAATTAACCAAAAAATAAACCTTTTAGTTGACCCAATCTTAAATCGCTTTGCATTCCTATATAAATAGAGAGAATCAATTGTGAGAAATATATACTTAAAACTCTTTCTGGGAAAAAAACACACACACACACACACCCACACAGCGAAAATGTCAACTATAGTTCTGTATCCAGCTCCAGGTATGGGTCACCTGGTTTCCATGGTGGAGCTCGGAAAGTTCATAATGTCCCACCACCCTCAGTACGAAATTATCATCCTAACCGTCACGCCGCCGTTCAGCACCGCCGCCACCGCCGCCTACATTAAGGGCGTCTCCGCCGCCATCACCTTCCATTCTCTGCCGCCCGTCACCCTCCCTCTCCCCCTGGATTCCTACACCATTGATACCCTCGTCCACCATCTTATATATCTCAGCACTCCGCACGTGCGTCAATTCCTCCAGTCCATCTCTGCCGTCTCTGCGTTTGTCGTCGACATGTTCTGCTCCTCTGCTCTCGCCGTTTCCGACGACCTGAATATTCCTGGTTACTTCTTCTTCACCTCCGGCGCCAACAGTCTTTCCACTCTTATGTACCTTCCAACGCTGCATGAATCCACGCTGAAGAGTTACAAGGACATGGAAGAACACGAACTGCTTCACATTCCCGGTGTGCCGCCAACGCCACCGTCAGATATGATGCTGCCGGTGCTCGACCGGAATGGGCCTGGATACGGAGCTTTCCTGGAACTGGCAGCCACGCTTACAAAATCATCCGGGATCATAATCAACACTTTCAACTCCCTGGAAAACAGAGTTCTGGAATCAATCTCCGGCGGGGATTGCGTTCCTGGCGGAAATACCCCTCCTCTGTATTGCGTGGGACCGTTGATCGCGAAATCTCGGTTCAGAGACGGCACTGCCGGCGCCGGAGGAAGGGACGATTGCCTGAAATGGCTGGACAGGCAGCCGGAAAAGAGCGTCGTGTTCTTGTGCTTCGGGAGCTTCGGCGTGTTTACGGCTGAGCAGCTGAAAGAGATAGCCGTTGGTTTGGAGAGGAGTGGGAAGAGGTTCATATGGGCCATACGAACTCCGCCGTCGAAGGACAAGAGCAGCCAGTTTCTGCCTCCGCCGGAGCCGGACATGGAAGCTCTCCTCCCGAAGGGGTTTTCGGAGAGGACAAAAGACAGGGGATTCGTGGTGAAATCGTGGGCCCCACAGGTGGAGATACTGAACCATGGATCTGTGGGAGGTTTCGTTACGCACTGCGGGTGGAACTCGGTGCTGGAGGCGGTCTGCGCCGGAGTTCCGATGGTGGCGTGGCCGCTGTACGCGGAGCAGCGGCTGAACAGGCTCTACTTGGTGGAGGAGCTGGAGGTGGCGCTGCCGTTGAAGGACGGGGTCGGCGGTATTGTGGCGGCGGAGGAGGTGGAGAAGCGGGTGGGGGAGATGATGGACGGAGAAAAGGGAAGGGTGATGAGGGAGAGAATTCAAGGGATGAAGGAGGCGGCCAGGTTGTCCATGGCGGCGGGCGGCGGCGGATCCTCCCTCGTGGAACTTAACCGATTGGTGGATTCCTGGAATAATTAATTAGATACATAAAGCTGATGGAATAATACATATGAAATCACTATCCCTAATTCTGTCTTTAAAATTTCAAAAACTATTGGAAGAAAACTGTCCATATGTAGTTTTGACCTTGCCCAGTGATTTAAAACTTATACATTAGTCATTTTTAGGCAAATTATATAGAAAAAAAAAACAATGACTCAGAATTAAATTAAAATAAGTTCAAATACTAAACTCAATTGAAATATATTTAAATGAATTATATTTTAATAATATTTTAATATAAATACACATTAAGCGGATATTATCTAAACTGAAGTGAGTTGGATATCATCAAGTACGAATTCCATAATCTACTATGTGAACGAATCTAAACTAAATTTAGAGCTAACAACCGGGAAGTTTACAGTCAAAACAGCTTACCACATGTTGCTTGAAACGCAAGGCTCGAGTTTTTATCACCAGCAGAACTTAGATACGATTGATATACGCTTTTGGAGTAGACTAATGGAAGCTACGGGTCCCACAAAGAGCCAAACATTTCGCTTGTAGACTTATCACAAACTCACTACCGAGTACCGACAAGCGAAAACCTCCATGCAAGAACAATGAACGTCCCGATTACATGCCCATTGTGCCAGGGGAAAACAGCTCGACTGCTCATCTTTTCTTTGAATGCGAGTTTGCGAAGAAGCTTTGGCGAACCGCGAGTCTTGAGGACCATGTTGAGACAGTCAGACAGCTAAGCAGAACAGGGGGAGATATGGTTTAGAGAACTTTTAAGTTCGAGTGAGCTACACACGACAGAACAGATCCTAATGCTCTGCGATGTATTATGGCTACAAAGAAATCAGCGAACCTTCACAGACAAATCTTTGGAGGCTGAGTATATTGCAGTATCAGTTGGATCAAACTTGAGACGCTTCCAGGCCGCCAATTCGTGGCTAGAAAGAGAATCCGAAGATCTCTCGCCAGGATCCTTGCTGAGACCACCGACTAGGAGCAGTAGGATCTTCTTCGATGCTGGAATAAATGAAGGAAAAGCAGGCATTGCAGTTGTAGCAGTGGATGAGAATGGTGTTTTCTTACGAGCAACAGCCAGCTCAATCGGTGGTATGACCGGCCCATGTTATGCAGAAGGGAAAGCTTTAGAGGCTGCAATCAATTTAGCCATGGACCTGAGTATCACAATAATCAGTGGGGATTGCCTGAAACTCATTCTTATGGTGAGAGATTTTGAATCGACATCACTCCCATACGGAGACCTAATTACATAATTGAAGGTTTTACTCACAAGGAATAGGGTAGAAGCACCTTACTGGATTCCAAGGAATGATAATGTTTTAGCACACTCCTTAGCAATGTTTGTGAAGGAGGGTTTAGAGACTACGGTAGTATAGAATAGCCCCAACTTTGTTGATGTCAAACGATTTTGGACGTTTTCCGGTGACATGATATAATAGAGCTAACAATATATTTCAATCCGTTGACAAGTCTGAGTTAAGCCCTTAAATAAAATGAAATATTACTAATACATGGAGACAAACACGTCCTTAAATAATATAGAATCTTACGAAATGGAGTACACGATTGGGCAAACTAATCCGATTATATCGTAGCTGAGGACAAGAGGTTATTCGTTTATTCATGCGTACGTGCATTATTAAATTGATTTACCAAATTCGACCGACGGTATAATTTATAGATTAATTTCGTGATATAGGCTCAGTTTCCTAATTTAACATAAGTATATATAGAATATTGTGATGAAATCATAAATTCGCTAATTTCCTTTTAACGATATCCTCATATAATTCAATCCTTTTCTGAATATTATTTTCCTGAAATAATTAAAAGTGGCAGAACCAGAATGTAATAGGAATAGAAGTCACGTTATACTAGGAAAGTATTATTACGCCTCAAAGGAAGAGTTTGAATCCTATTTTAACACCCAAATCAATGTGTGTGATCCAAATTAAATTGGGCGGCCAAAATTAGGGATCGGATGGACGTGAACGTGAGTGCAGATCTTCGGTTCGTAGTTCTGCTAAAAGTAGATCCATACTGTATCTTCAAATGCATCCTGGTTTCCAGAGAATGGCTGCAGCTGATCACAAGCTCTTATTTTAAAAGCAAGTACCTGAAAATATGAAAGGGCGGTTTTCCGGTGATCGGATTCATGAAGTTGGGTGATTCTGGACGGCGGCTGCTGGCGGCGACCAAGCTGGGTTCCCTTATCAGCAAAACGAAGCTAAAGAGTGGATACGGTTTGTTCATGTCTAAATCAACCGCCGGCGACGGCCTCGTGCTCTACCTTGATGGAAATACGTCCATGCTCGTCTTAAACCTTGCTACGTCCGGCGTCGGTGTCCGATTGCCTCCACCTCCGACGTATTTTAGAAGCCCCCTTGTGGAAATTATACGTCGGTTGCTTCTTTTAAGGTATGTCTGTATGTATATGTTTATTTTCGACGCAAATATATAATTTGATGAAGGGTTTAGGGTTTAGACTTTAGGAAAATGGAGCTTTATTCGTTTTTTACAGTATGAATCAACTTTATATTGTAATTAAATCAGCTAAATTCGTTAAGCTGAAATGGCTGATCAAATTATGAGATATAATTCTCTAATTTCGAAATCAATCGGAACATTCTTCTTTCTGAAATAAGACTGACTGGCTCCCGCCATTCTTCTTAACGAATTTAGCTGATTTGCTACTCCAGCTTACCAAAATAAAGCTAATTTAGCCATTAATTTTCACTTACAATAATCATATGGTGGAATATTCATTAGTAGAAGTTTTTTCTTGCAAGGTTATAATGGCGGATTGGACTTCTGGGAAAGGAAATACTCTAAATTTTCAAACATTTTGCTCCTTCACGCGAGAGTGGAAGAAGTCGAAGTTGAGTTGCAATGATAGTTTTCGGTTAATAGCACGCCATGGATTTGGAAGCAGCAACGGTGTTGTTTATTGGCCGGCCATATCGTGCGAGGACAACTCTGATAGGTTGGTTGTGTGTGATATAAGAGGTCACACCCGTTTGATTTTAGGACCACTAGTCCAGAAAAGCCCATTATTTTATGGCATCGTCTCCCCTCAAGGCAATCTCCGGTGTGTTACATTTGATAATTCCGGTAATGAAATTAGAATTTGGGGTCTTGATGAAGTTAGGAAGGATTACAAATGGACGTTGTTAAACGTCGTGAATACCTTAAAAGTGTGGGACATGAATTTCGAAGAAATGATTGAGCTGAATTTGGACGAGAGAGGTGATTGTCCATTTCAATTTCTTTCATTTGCTCCGGGAAGACCAGACTCCATTTTTATATTACGAGGATGCCATATTTTTATTTATAATGCTCACACACAACGGCTGGAAAGATTTGAGAGCCTTCTTCCTTACGGGGATAGATTTGAGAGTCTTATTTCTTATGGGGATTATTGTAGTAACACATTTCGTGATTGTAATCTTTTAGTTCCTTTGACGATTATGGAAACAGGAGCTTGGTGGCCTTCCTCACCGTTCTCGTAGGAAGTCTGGAAATTATTGTAATTATTACTCTATAATTATTATGTGAGTGCAACAATATTATCATTCACATTCAACATTTAGCTTTATTTACGGGGCTTGATTTTATTGTTTTATCCTAAAGTAGCTCCTACCACCATGCACATTCAAAATATATACATGTAGAATGAATATTAATGTTAAACTAATCTTATTAATTAGGAGCAAACGCAAAAAAACTGATCATCTCTTATTTTTAAGATGGCTTGAGCAAACGACAGCAGAATCCGAATCATTTAAGGAATTTTATTTGAAAAAGTACTTTGTTATTATTATATTATTATTATTCAACTAAGTTGTCCAAATCCTTTTAGGTTTCGTTTTTGTCAACTAATTTGTCCAAATCCTTTTAGGTTTCGTTATGCGCTGAAACCTTGCTATAAATATAGCGTGCACGTAGCCATTCTAACCCACACAAAAACAGGTAAAACCACGACTAGGATCCAATGAAGAAGATCGTGAAGAATAACGATAGTTTCTTAAAGAAGAGTGCAGCATTGAAAATCATCAAGAAATCGAGGGAAACTTGGATGAAGAAATCGAAGAAACAAGTTGAAACCAGCTCTAATTCTATGGTTTCCAAGAAAGCAAACACATGGGAAGAATTTAAATCCTCTGACGATGAGGAGGATGACTATCTTGATTATGATTCTTCAATTGGTAGTGATGAGGAGAGCGAAGTTAACATTGATGATTACTCCATCGCCGATAGTGAAGATGAAAACATGGAAGTCGATTTTGATTATGATTCAACCAATATTACCTCCGAGAATGTTGGAATTGACATTGACGATTACTTTGTTGATGATTGTTTCATGTATCGTTGTTAGCTGATGAGATTCATAATCTATTTAATATTACAATGTAGAATGATCATGGTATTAGGTATATACAGAAATTTAATCTCTGGTTGAAGTGATGAATTTGTCACGCTTACATACACTAGTGGGAGAGCATAGGATTAACGGCTGTTATTTGAGCGATAGAAGGCATTTTGGAGGAGCCGTAGGTGGCTGAGCCGTCCATTGTATTTCTTTAGACAGCGTTTAATTAGGAGACGTCCAATGAGATAATCAAAGGCTTTTTCCAACGTTATCCATTGTTTATTTTCCAACCGCTTTCCATTTATTTCCGGTGGCGGAACTTAAGATTCTGGGATTTACTCTACATTAGTTCCGTGTTCGGAAGTTAGTATTTTCCGTTGATTTGTCGGCGGAATAAAATTATCCGGCCATTAGGTTTATGAATACGAGTCCATATTCGATTTTGCATAGTTTACGTATTCTAGGTTCCATTCTGGCTAATGAGTATTATTCCGAATTAGGAAATCCAATTCTACTTGTTGGTTGTTTTTCATCGTTTTCCAGATTCTATAAGCGTTTCGATTTATTATAGGTTACGGTATCTAGTATGAATTCTAGTTAGTTTTAAAGTTTCCGACACCGCAAATTCAATTCTATTTCACACTAATATTGACCGCAATCGACCGGATTCTATGACTATTTCGATATATTTAATGTTACAATGTCGAGTATGAATTCTATTTGTTATTAATGTTTAGAAGCCCAATTCAAGCCAAAACATTTAAATATGGCTTTGCACATGGAAATCCACCAAAGCAAGTTGGACTAAGAATGGTTAGGAAATGAGATCAATTTATAACTTAGAGAAGATTTCTCCCTTTCTCTTGCCACCGATGTGGGATTCAAACTTTCATCCCTTCCCTTTTTCTCTTTCTTTTTCTCTCAAGATTTACTTTACTTCTTTTTGCAATCTTCATAACGTCATATCTTATCCATTTCTTATTCAAAATGTATTCTCTTAGTTTTTTTATATAAAAAAGACTAAAATAAATAAATGAAAAGAAAAATTAATAAACATATAATTACCTTCTTTAAGACATGTAAATTATTTTTATAAATTCTAAATATAGTACCTATAAATTATTCTCGAGCTGTTCAGCGAGGCTATCGAGTTATGATCTCGAGTTCGAACTCATTTATTAACTAACGAGCACGAGTTCGATTTTGAACTAGTCAAATCGAGTTCGAACACGAACTTTGACCGAGTTGTTCACGAGTTGTTCACGAACGGTTCAGTTCATTTACACCCCTAGTTCTGATATCTAGTATGAATTCTATTTATTAATAATTTTCATGACATTCATCATTGATTTCATCTCATACATCTACGTTTTCCCTATGCCATATCCACTTGGTATATGAAGCCTCAAATCCCCTTATAATCAAATGTGAGCGTAATCCCTGCTCCCCAGATACACATCATTCCTACAATCCTTACATAGACATCGCATCATCGACATATTCTTCATTCTCGCATGATTAGAAGCAACTTCAATGAAATATTTGATAAACTCCCTATATTCAGTAGATGTTCGAATGTTCGATCCAACAATACGAACACGGTCCAAGTTCATACTCCTACAATGTAAATCACAATATATTTAAGCAATTAAATATATTAAAAGAGGTAATCACTGAATTCACATCAATTAAATCATATCAATTAAATTACTCAATCAATGAATTCACATAAAAAGCCCCAATTAATCTTGTAAAATATGATAGTTCATGTATTCAATATCTCGTAAGCAAGTAAGAGCATCCAAAATAGTTTGAAGATAAAGAGCGCTTCTTAAGTGCCACATAATAAAAGAGGTAATCACTCCCTAAATAAGGAGTTGTTCTTAAAACTCCACAATGGACCTTCTTAATTAAGGAGTGTTCCTTATTAAGAAAAGTGCACTTAAGGAGCACCATTATGGATGCTCTAATAACCTTGTAACGTTCGTTGCCTTGTTCTGTTCGTTGTAGACGGATCACGAGTCTTCGACCACACCAATTATTTCTTCATAAATACAAATGATTTATGGCATTTACAAGTGATTACCCGTTCCTGAATATATAGGTATTGCCCCTTTATTTACATAGTCTTCCGACTCAGCCCTTTAAAATTGAGTATCTCTTTCCTGCTAGGTTTTCGAAAAAATAGAGTCATGTATTTTAGGTTAACGTATTTTCAATTTTTTTTTTAAAATTTATTTCCGAATCCGGAACTAATAGGGATTGGGAAATTATATTCACTTCCGATCCCGGAACCTAAAAATGTACTAGAATAAGGTTCCGATCTCGGAACTATGATGAGATTCTACGTAAAATATGTCGAAACAGTAAAATATTTACGCCGGTCAAACTTTAAAAAAGTCAAAATTTAGCTCCGATTACTACATTAACCGGGATCGGGAACTTATTAGTACTTCCGAATTCGGAACCTAAAAATATATATTAGAATTGGTCCTAGATATCGGAAATATGCTTGTTTTTCTGGTTAATCGCTAACTTCTTTACTTCCAACTTCGGAACCCAAAAATTATTTACTAGAATATTGCTTCCCATCTCGGAACTGGGCTTCCGTTATCGGAAAGTACTTTGTTTCGACAGGGTTTCTAAAAAAACGCCGTCTTTTATTACATTGGACAGCTGGTATTATAAAACGCCGTTTATGAAAAAATTTAGACAGCGGTTCAGATTTGACCGCTTTCTAATTTTTTTCAAAAGTTGTCTAATGATAGAGCTCCTAGAATTACATGCTTCCGATATCGGAAATATTGTTGCACATCTTTTTTTTGAATTTTCCAATGAACAGCCTTCCATTGAAAGCCTTTAATCAAGCTTTCTGCACTAGTGATACTAGCTATCATGTTCTTGATTGTTCTTTAGTACAGTACTATATAAATCCATATATTTGTATTCGAAAAAATTTCTGATCAGTTCGTATATTTAGACTCCGAACTTGCAACTATCCATGAATCGAATATGGATCAAATTTCTTAATTAAAATTTGGATCAGATTCGAAATCTACAATTTTTTGCACAAAATGCATTGGTTCACATTAGCCTCTAGCACGCTAAAGTATTATGGTGAAGATTTTATATTTTTTATTTTGTTGATTTACATAATGATTTTTTTTTTCCAAACTGCATATTTTTGTCCAGGCTATTTTTTGGTCCAAACCCATAACATGAATCAATTAAAATCATTTTTGAAGCATACAAACAAAAATGATGATACATGTACATCTTAAAGTCAGTGAACATATAAATTAACATCTTTAAGCCTTGGTTGCTTGAACTTTTTTTAGACCAGATTAGCTTAATTTAATTCAGTTTAGTACAACAAACAATAAGTTCTAGCAAACAGGGTCTTAGGTAAGAATTTGTCCTAAGAATGATCTTAATTTTTTGAATCATTAATTAACTTATATTGGTGAGAAGATCTTATAGAAATTAGCTTTTCAAACATTATTAATAGATAATACTATGGGGTAAAATCTTAGGCAAATTCTCATTTGAGAACTGTCTTTGAAAAACCAAACATTATATGAGACTGCTATTAATTGAATTTGTCGATGGTGAGCTTTAAACCCGCCAATTTCCTTGATTGAATTTGTCGTTGGTGAAATTGACCAAGGAAATGATCAAGAAAATTGACCGAAAAATCAAATTAACTGAAAAATCAAGGCAAAACAAAAATACTCAAGGACATTGATTGAAAGATCAAACAAACTGACTAAAAGATCAAGCAGAAACAGTAAATGTTCATTCCCCTGCTCTTGGTCACCAAGACTTTGCATCAGCATTGCGAATAGACAGTAGCTAGCCATACAGGCAATCTAGTTCTCTGACCATGCATTGAAATGAAACACAAAAGTTTATTTAGCCCGTGACTATGTTCTATCATATTCATATGTCACTGTGTGATAAGTGTACACATATGAAAGTTTCACAAAATTTTTAGTAAAAGAAATCATTTAACAGCATTGTATATATATGACAGTTTACTTGACTGAAATAAATGATCCTTTATAATCAACTGCTTTGTATACAATCATTTCTCAAGAACAACTGCACTTTGCACAGCTTAAATGGAACTATTCAAATAGGTAGTCAGGTTATAAATTGACAATACCATATAGATTTTTCAAGTGGAGTAAAAAATATACTTGCAACGTATAAGTAAAAAAAAAAAAAACAGATAGAGACCTAGCTTGTTATTTGCATGTCGAATTTAATAATAGTACGGTCCAATATAAAAATATATTTGTTAATAATATATTTAAAAATCAATATTGTTAATTTTAAACAGAAACCTTATCAGTATAATGTCAAATTAGTGATACATCAAAATCTTAATAAAATACGATACATATAGCAAAATCAAACATGTAAATATACAGACTAGAAAAAAAATTAACCATAGGATGTTTATATTAAAAATAGCATAAAAGCACTTAATAATTTCAAATTGATGCATTTTGGCATATATGGTTACTTTTTGGAGATGGAGGCCCTTCTTGTGAGAACAAGCAAGCAAAGAAGACGATAAAACACAAAAAACGCAATCAGGATATAGATATTCGTCCACCTCTGCCTCTCATGGAGCCCTCTCTTTTCCAGCACGTCCCGGCCCGTGACCATGCACGTCTTGTTTCCGTCGTACCAAATCATGCACCGCCCCACCAGGCACGAATACTCATTGATCAGAAGCGCGTCCAGCGCATACTTGTACATCGAGAGGTAGTGCATCCCCAGCCAGAACCTGGGTATGTTCTCCGTCGATATGAAGTAGCCGGAGAACAGGAAAAACATCGCCAGAATAATCGTCACCGACGACGTTCCGGCGATGTAGTTCGGGGTCACTGAGCTCAGGAACAGCACGAACGAGTTCGCCATCAGGACTACCACCCATATCACCAGCACGAAGTACGCGAACGCCTGCCACGTGGAGCACAGCCCGACGAGGAAGTAGAGGGACACCGAGTAAGCCAGCGCCACCGCAAGAAGGTACGGTAGGAAAACCAGGGTGTTGGCGGCGAGGTACGAGGATAGCCGGTACATTCCGCTCGACGTTTCTCGTAAGAGGATGGATCTTACGTTGATGAAGATGGGCAGGGTTTCTGTCGTGGACGAAAGCAGGAAAGTTAGAGTGAATGCAAATAAACCGAATCTCTTTTCCAGCCCTGTTTTCCCATATCCAACGTTGATGTAAATTGTTCCCAAAACCAGGCCAACTCCAAGAGCCTGGATTGTGTTCGTCAGCAGAAGCTGCTTCGTCCTGAATACAATTCTCCAGAATCGCTGATATAGAATGGCTATTTCCTGTATTCTCGAACTCCTATACCGAACCTGTAACATGCATACATATTGTTATCTCTTTAGCATTTTTTTCACAGTTTCTTTTAGGATATTTGCTATAATGATATAATCTACCTGAACTTCGCAAAGTTCGGGTGGGCAGACCGTGCCACCAGATGAAGGTGTTGAGATAGCCTCATCGGGATCGGCCAGATTATCATCGTGCAAGGCTGATGTTGCGTGTGTTCCTGATGAGTTACTGTGGAGCTGATCGTACAGGATTTCCAGGGCGTATTCCAGCGGGTTTAGCTGTTGAGGGACCGTGAATCCTTTTGAGAGTAGGAAAGCTTCTAGGGAAGGGATTGTGCCGTGATGGACAACTCTTCCTTTTGACAGAAGGAGGATTTTATCAATGGCGGAAAGGATCTTGGAGCTGGGCTGGTGGATTGACAGAATGACGGTGCGGTGGCGGGAGTCTGTTATGGACCGAAGCGTCTGCATTACTTTGAACGCCGAGTCGCTGTCCAGGCCGGAGGTGGGCTCGTCGAGGAGTAGCACGGCGGGGTCGTGGAGGAGGCAGAGCCCGATGGACACGCGCCGCCGCTCTCCACCGGAGAGGCCGTGAGCCAGCCGGGAGTTGGCAAGGTGGGTGAGCCGAAGCTCCTCCATGAGGGACCCCACAAGGGAAGATATCTCGGGCCTGGTTCGGGCCGGGTTGAGGAGGCGGGCCGCGAAGGTGAAGGTCTCGGCGACGGTGAGCTCCGGGAGGCATGCATCGTGCTGCGGGACGTAGGCAGAGAGTTTCCGGTAGGTGGAAGGGCTCAGCGCGGCGGCGTTGAGCAGCAGCCTGCCGGCGGTGGGGGATACTCTGGTGGCGAGAATGTCTAAGAGGGTAGACTTTCCGGCGCCGCTGGGGCCCACGATGGCGAGGATTTGGGATGGGAATGCGGTGAGGGAGACGTCGGTCAGGATGGCGATGGGGCTGGCGTCGGCGCAGTGTTTGAATAGAAATGCGGGTCCGGATGCGGTAAATTTTGAGTAGGAAATTGAGGCGGCGGTAATTTTGTAGGCTTTTGGATTCGGAGGAGAATCGGAGGTTTCTTCCATGGCGGAGAGATAGCTCGATCGTTGTGGCCTGGTGAAGAAGGGATGAATAGATATTTGGTGTTGAGTTTGTGCAATATTCAAAAGTGGATAGATAAATCTTTATTCTTTTGTATACTATGAATGTGAATGATTTTTAGGTTCTGTTTGTCTTGTAATGTCACATGTTTTTGTTTGATGATGTACCACATGTGATTATCAATGAATGTTTTAAAAGTAGAGATACTTTTAAATGTATATTAGTTGAGTGTTTTGTTCATGTGATTGTGAATGAATGTTTTAATAACAGAACTTGTTAATTTTCACATTCATCATGTCTTCTTATGCATGGGAAATGTGTAATTTTGAGTTTAACCTACATTTTGACGGCTCCGATTCTTTATACCACATTTGTATATAATTCTCTACACCACCAATCACATCCTGCCACTTGTTTAAATTAATTTAACTCCTAACTCATTCCACTAACTCTAATTAATTATGATTAACTGTTTTCAAAAAAAATAAAAAATTAATTATGATTAACTAATTTCTAATTACTAAAATATTTTCTTATTTTTCAAAAAAAAAAGATTTAGCACTCTCTCTCATCTCCCTTGGAATCTATAATTGACGCACACCTCGCCGGAGAACAACCGAGAACGCACAGACATCTCGCCAAAGAACAACCGAGAACCCTACTTTCAGAACAATTCTTCGACTGGGCTCGCTGGATTTTTAAGCCTGGCGTTAGAGAAGTTACCATCCAAACAGGGTTTTGATTAGGTCGAGATCATAACAAATTAATTCAAGCGAACCCGGCCCTCCGTCAACTACTCACTTGTCTCGTTTTGCTCTTAATTTGATGGGCCGAAGGGGATCTTTGCCGTGCTCTAGTTGTTGTGTGAAATCATTTAAGCCCATGCCGTTGAATCTGAATTTGGCTGAATCATAATATGGGTAAAGGTGCGCTGGTTGTTTACCTGAAAGAAATTTGGTTATTTGGATTATGATGAATTAAATCATTCAAGTGTTAATTCTTTTCATGTGTCTAAAATCTTCAACGGTTGAGTGTTTAGCATATTGCCTCTATGTTATAACATGTTAAGAAAACATGTGTTGCAGAACATCAGATAACAATTCTAGGGATTTTGAGCAACTACTGTGTTCTTGTTTGTGCTAAAAACAAGCTGAATGGTCATTTCGGACAATTTGATGGAGGTTGTTCTCTTTTTTGGACAAAATTAACTTGAGGATTGCTGGCTCGGAGTATGGAAATTCAACAAGATGAGTGCTTGGGAAAGTTGTAAAACTCATGTTGCTGAAGAAGATATTTTTGGGATCATATTATACACAACTATTAGCTTGATAGTTAGTATAGTCTCCTGTATACAGAATCTCAAAAGCTGATGTAATGCTAGTTCACAGGGTAGTTGCCTCTGTAATGTCTCCTTTAAATGAATAAAAACCACCTTTTTGATCAATGATGAAAGAAAAGCTACTTATCAAGTATACGTTCATTTGTATTACATAATTATATCATCTAGCTGCAGACATTAATAAGAAAGCAAGATTGATTTATTCATGAAATTGTTTACTGTAATTAATAGGATATTATCTTGATTGATATATTCAGTCAAGATATATTCTGTAAATATCATTGTACATATATAGATTAGTCTACATTCATTGTATCTTGTATCATTGTATTCTATATATTCAGTAATATGACAGACTCACCATATGGTGAATTATCATTCTTTCATGGTATCAGACAGGTGATCTTAAAATCCTGTTTTTCTTTTACCAAAATTAATCTTTTCCGGTTAGGCAAAATTTTGGACCTTGGTTTCTGCGTCAATGGCTTCCACCACCCTCAACTACGCTACTCTCATTCACATGCTTCCGATCAAACTCAACTCCACCAACTACATGATGTGGCAATCTCAAGTCCAAGTTCTGCTTGAATCCGAAGATTTATTCGGATTTCTTGATGGTTCAATTCCCAAACCATCTGTCGGCTCTTCGTCGACCTCTAGTGGTTCCACTGTCACAGGCGACAACTCCGGTGACTCTGCTTTGACTCCGGCGACGTGGACAACTCAAGACAAGCGCTTGCAAGCTCTTCTCCGGTCGTCGATCACTGAAGAGGCGATGATGGAGACAATCGGCTGCACCACTGTGAAGGAGATGTGGGATTCACTTGCCGCCGCCTTCGACAATGCCTCGGCTTCCCGAGAACTCCAACTTCGGGATGAACTCCACACCATCCGCCGCGGTTCCGCTTCTGTCGCCGACTACCACCGCCGCTTCAAGGCCATCCTTGACGGACTCTCCTTAAAAACCACTCCCCTCATACGCCGATGTCGTTGCCAGAGCCAAGAGCCACGAGATCTTTCACCAGACGAGTAGCCCAGGCGCCGGAGATGGAGGCGCTGTCGCGTTTGCAGCGACGTACACAAGAAGCTTCAAGGCGCGTGAGATGCACGCGCGTGTGGCTCACACACCCCACGCGCCAGCCCCCTTGGACGCGCGTGGCTCCACGCGCCGCGGCGGCGGCGGCGGCGACAGTACCGCCGAACTGGCATGAAAGGTAAATCTGGCGGCGGCTCTAGTTCTGGTCGCAAGAAGCGCTGGAATCCAAAGTGTCAACTTTGTCTTGAATATGGACACACTGCTCGCACTTGTAATCAGCCTGATTCTGCCAATCTTGCTGATGCTTTCCAGTCTTCGGTCTCTCTGGAGGACAATGCTTCTGATTGGTATCTGGACTCTGGTGCTACTAATCATATGACATCGACATCTTCTGGCCTCGACAATGTTGCTCCTTTCAATGGTAACCGTTCTGTTTCTCTTGCTAATGGTCGTTCTGTTTCTATTACACATGTTGGATGTCGTCAGTTTTCTCGTAACTTATTATTATCAAATGTTCTGGTTGTTCCGGATGTTACGAAAAACTTGCTCTCTATTAGCAAGATCACAAAGGATTTGAATGATGTGGTCAGTTTTGATGCGAATTCTTTTGTGATTCAGAAACGGGAAACAAGGGAAATCGTAGGTCAAGGGCGGTGTGATCGTGGACTTTATGTGCTTGAACGGCCTGCTGCTGCTTTTATTGCTTATATTCAGTCAAATAAAGCCTCTTTTAAAAATTGGCACGCTAGATTAGGGCATACTTCTTTTTCAGTCATTTCCCTTTTGAATAAACTGAACCTGGTTAAGGTGGAATCTTTGTCGCCTAATCCCTCTCTCTGGTTAAGGTGGATTGCTGACATCTTCACTAAGGGTCTGTCTCGTTCCCTCTTCACCATGTTTCGTTCCAAGCTTTGCGTGTCTTCGAATCCCACGCTTAGCTTGACGGGGGGTAATAGGATATTATCTTGATTGATATATTCAGTCAAGATATATTCTGTAAATATCATTGTACATATATAGATTAGTCTACATTCATTGTATCTTGTATCATTGTATTCTATATATTCAGTAATATGACAGACTCACCATACGGTGAATTATCATTCTTTCAGTAATGTTCTCATATATATTACTAATTCCATCTCCACACGTGTTCTTAACCAAAAATATGAAAACCAAACCATTTTTATTGCCTAAAGTTCATAAAGAACCAATGTCGATCTCTGTTTGAAAGTTCTGAACCCGAATTTTTCTTGCATTATTGCATATCTAAAACCTCACCCAGAAAATTACTGTTTTAGTACTAATTCCGGCCTTAGATTAATACATCCAACTTCTCTAAACTATGGTATCATTTTCTCAATATTTACGTATCATTGGACCTTCCTCTTCTCCAAATTCTGATTGATTCAGTAACAGAGGCTTACAAAGATCCTTCTTCAGCCCATCAAATTAAGAGCGAAACGAGACAAGTGAGTAGTCGGATTCGCTTGAATTAATTTGTTTTGGTATCGACCTAATCAAAATCCTTTTTTGATGGTCTGCAAGTAGCGTTCTTGTTCGTTCTCCGGCGAGGAATCTGTTCCAGGCGTCAATTATAGATTCCGAGGGAGATGAGAAAGAGTGCAAAATCTTTTTTTTTTGAAAAAGAAGAAAATATTTTAGTAATTAGAAATTAGTTAATTAGAGTTAGTGGAATGAGTTAGGAGTTAAGTTAATTTAAACAAGTGGCATAATATGATTGGTGGTGTAGAGGATGATATACAAATGTGGTATAGAGGATCTGTCGCCCATTCTGACTCACTAAGTCTAAAATTTGGGTTTTCAACTTTTTTATGTATGAGTATAAAAAACAAAAGGATGGAAATTAAAGTTGTATATAAAAGAAATTCTCCTATAAAACTGCATTATTAATTTATAATATTAAGTATTTTTAGAAAACATAGGGAGGGCATAAACTGCATTACTATGTATTTCTAGAATACATAGTGAAGGTAATAGTCACATCTCTACTTTCTATGGAGAAATTAGAGAAAGCCACGTGTATGATTGTATCAACACTAATACATCTTTTAAGATATTCTTGATTTTCACAAGTTGTCCACCCTATACAATTGACTGCCGAAATGAAAATATAAGAATATATTAGAATATGAATGCTTTGAGATTTAGCTATGTTTAGCTCTTTGATTGCTCTCCAATAGGCGAATGTTTCTGTTTATAGTGGGAAGTATATGTACGGAAATTTCAAAAATACTATAAACATTATACACAAAAGACGTGGTGAGACGCCCAACCTTTCAAATTTTTCTCTCCAGCTTTTTCTCTCGGGCACACACCCCCAAGAACAGATCCAATCTTTCTTCCGATCGGAGGGGGTGGCCGGAGATCGGCGTCCCCCGGTCACCCCCTCCACCCCCTTCCCCTTTATTTCCGCACCCAGCCACCCCACTCCCTCCTTCACCTGAACCTTTGTCTTTTTTCTCCGACAAGCAACGGTCAAAAACATATGTCGTCGACGCACAGGTCTGATGTCCGGATCAGTTTATAGATGAAAGCCGGCGGTGGAAAGACAGTCACGAGACAGTCACCGTCGACCGGATAGCTCCTGCCGGAAAGACAGTGGACCCACAGTCGCCACCGGAGCCACATCTGTGTTGTTCACTTCCAGCGACGAAGTTGTTGTTTTTTGATCGGAAAAACTAGGGGATCTCGACCGGACTTGGATTCAGATCTGCTCGAAAAAACTCCTGTTGTAGCAGCGGCACCGCTGCCACGCTCCGCCGGGCGGTGCGAACAAGCTGGCGTATCAACGCGCCTGCCGCCTCGCCAGCGATACACGCGCCACCAACACGGTCAACGCGCAGTGGCGGGCGCGTGACTGCCACGCGCCGTAGTAAAGACTCTGTCACGCAGCCACCGGAATCCTCCCGTCGTGAGATATTGGTTTTGTTTCTTTTATTTATTTTGTCAGATGGAGTAGTGCTACAATTGAGTCTTTTTGTGAAGCCATCTGGACTAGTTTATCGAGTATATTTTGCCTAGTTGATGTTTTCCTTGTAACTGGATTAGTTGGGCTATGGAAAATCCCCTCGGCTTCTAGTCTCTTTCCTAGTAACAGTATAGGAGAAATCCGAGTCAGAGTAGTTGACGCAATTTACTTCTGGTGACTCTGTGAAATGGCTGTCTAGTTTATTCTGGTCAGTGCAAGTTATCGGTGCTTTACCTGCTAGATGGTTTTTTCTCCTCTAGGGCATTAGACTTTAGGATGTTAAGATGTACTCTATCGCACTTTTTAGTAGTAGGTACAACGTGTATCAGCGCTCTAGATACAGTATATGTACTGTAATCTTTCAAATTGCCTCCTTTTAAGGATATCAGTTATTCAGATATGAGGAACCTAATAAATATCCCTCCACCTATGGTGGTTTAACTTAAATATATATATATATATATATATATATATATATATATATACTTTTTACGGAAATTTGTTACTACTAGATATACTTTTTGGTTTTTTAAATACATTTTGGTTATACACTTAATTGGATCTCATGCGTGACTAACAAAATAAAATTTAAACTATATATCCATTATGTTATCATAAATTTTATCCATCAGAATTTTCTATTACAAAACAGTTTCACAATATAACTCTATATAAAAATACTTCAAAATCATATCTCCTACTTTATTATGTTCTTTGAATAACCACCAGTCAAACCCATTTCAAATCTATCTGTTTGTTTATTCCGCCATCAACTGAAGTGTTGTACTACTTGGCTAGTACTTGCAAGGTTGGTACTTGGTGGCATGGTTCCACTTAATTAATTGTGTTTAGAGAAGCTCACGTGGAATCAACGACTTTTCTTTTCTATGGAACACGAATTATTATGATTTTTTTTAAAAGTTAGGCCTCTACGCAGGATAAACAAAAGTGGGCAATATCAGAAGCTTCTTTGAAGTCAAAAAGTATTTCTATTGCTCCATTTTCCACGTCTTCAGTCTTCGCCCGTTGAAACATCATTACCAGCAAAGAAGACGAAAAAACTATCAAAAACTATTATTTTTTCTTAATATTTAGTGCGTAACATTATTTAAATGTTTGTCAATTCATACAAATTAATCATTACATTTATAAAAAACTTATGATTAGTATGTGAACTGAGTATTACTCCTTGAATTGCCTATAAATTGCGCATCATTTCTCCTGCTATTTCTTACCCAACCAATTCATAGCCCCAAAACATGTCTCAAATTTACAGCGACCATGCAAACCAAGTCAATCCAGACGTAGAGTCGCCGGAGCCGGCGGCGGTAGAAGCCGTTTCCAGCTCCGACAAGGATATCCCCAAGAAGAAACGCACGAAATGCCTCGCTTACGTGGCAGCATTCGCCGTGTTCCAAACCGCCATCATAATGATCTTCATCCTCGTCATCTTGAAAATCAGAACGCCGAAGTTCAGAATCCGGTCCGCCGCCTTAGACTCCTCGTCATCCTTCGGAACGCGTCGGAATCCATCCTTCAGCCTGAAAATGGACGTCGAGTTGAGCGTGAAGAACAGCAACTTCGGGACGTACAAGTTCCAGAACAGCACCGTCGCTTTCTTCTACGGCGGCGAGTACGTTGGACGCGCCGCTGTGGTGAAGGCCAGAGCAGGGTGGTTTGGGACCAAGAAGCTGCATTTAGTGGCGGTGGAGCTTTCGTCTGGTGATTTGACTTCGGTCAACCGTGGTGAGTCACAACTGGGAAGTGAACTTAGTGCCGGAATGGTGACGTTGACCGTGAAGTCTAGACTGGACGGAAAAGCGGCGATGATGTTTGTTTTCAAGAAGAAAAAATCGGTGGACTTGGACTGTGCCATCACCATTGGAGTTGCAGACAATGCCATTCTTAAAATTAGCTGCAAATAATTTTGTTTTTCCCTTTCGATTATATACTGTAGTGTAACTATTTTCAGGCATATTGCTAATTTTAAGCTCATTTTCGTTGACTGGTTTTTAGTTTAAATAAACGTCACCAAGTGATCATGATAATATACACGACCGGTTGTGGAAATATGGGAAAACGTTGAATGGGCGGGAAAGGTGAGTTAGGCGTGGTACAACTAATTAGTAAAAAAAAAAAAATCAACTTACTTCAAACCCGTAGAAAAAATAATTGTATATTTTGTCATAGTAGTTACTTTCTCCATCAACTGTCAACTTCCTTAAGTTAATTTTCATCGTGCTTAGCGCATAATCGAAGTTAAAGTACATGATGAAATCATTTTAAAATGAGCATTCTATCGCGTGAATAAACTACACGTTAATAAATGAACTAAAATATATTATTACATACTTTAAGAATAAATTAAACTACACGTTATGATACACCCTCCAATAAATTAACTAGCTAGCTAGAGTGCTTCTGTTTCGCATAAACTACACAGCAAATAAATACGTATTTAATTGAAACTGAAACGGACAAGCGATTTGAATTGAAACCGAATTATAAATACGTATTTAATTCCATTAAATTTACTCCCGCAAACGTATTGGATTTATGGAACAGAGAATGAGAAAATCAACTTCAGAGAAATGAAAAATCAAATTAAATAACAAACGTTTGAACAGATCGTATACAATTCTCGTTTTTTATAAAGTTTACAATCCGATTGACCAAGCAAAGATGTCCGGCAAGTGTGAATCATCCGCAAAAATCCCCGAGGAAGAATCAGTACCCACAGTTCATCAAACTCATCGTCCCAAGAAATCCCGCCGCACAAAAACCATCAAACGAGTTGCCGGAATCTGTATCTTCATCGCCGTTCTCCTCGTCGGAATCGTGCCAATCCTGCCCGTCAAAGAGCCCAAGTACAGGATCCAATCTGTGGTGATCCGAGACCTGAACGTCAGCGATGATGCCACGTCACCGTTTCTGAGCATGGAAATTGGCGCCCTTGTCACCCTCAAGAACTCCAACCTCGGAATCTACAAATTCCATGGCGCCAACTTGACGTTCTGTTACAAGGGCACGGAGGTTGGAAAGGCGGTGTTTCTCAAGTCGGACGTGCCGATTCGCTCCAAAAAGAGGACGTGGATGACGGTGAATCTGAGCACTCGTAATGTTCCTAATGGTCTGAATTTGAGCCGGGATATTGAGTCCGGCGTGTTTCCGTTGAGCGCGACGTCGGAATTGAGGGGACGGGTGGAGTATTTGAAGGTCATAAAAAGGCGAAAATTTGCCTCGTTGAGTTGCACACTTTCTGTTAATTTACTCGGTAAAATCCTTCAGACATTGAAGTGTAAATGATTTATACAAAACTCTGTAATATATTGTTTTGTTTTTTTAAGAATTCTAATATGAATTCAGATATATCACGATTCATTTTTTACACTATATTTTAAAGTTGTATTTACAAAATTGATCTTTAAATATGATTTTTGCTATCTACATATATAGTAGCAAATTTGTATTCCCGGCCAAATTAGGGATGAAGGAACACGGGACTAAACTTATTTGTAATTATCAGTTATATTTAAATAAAAATAAAATAAAATAAATTTTAATTCAGTCATAATAGTAAAAATTCAGTACATTATTTTTTTTATTTAAATTCAATTCAATTCAGTAAAAAATGATTTTAGGAGAATGGGACCTAATGAGTTCCATACGTGGTAATGCATTGAAGTGTACAAATTATAGTTCGTTTCAATTGAAAAAAAAAAAGTGATTACATTATCGTAAAATATTAATATTAATGACCTGCTGTTTAGCTTGCTTGAGTCTATTTGATTTATCTATGTTCAATTCTTTTGTCAGTTGAAAGTGGCTTAATGGTTGCCAATTAAAATGACATAGGCCTCGTTTGGCAACGCTGTTAGCGGATTTTATTAGATGTTATCTGTTAGCGGATTCTATTAGCTGTTTTGACTAGCGGTTTGACTAGCGTTTTGTACATTAGTGTTTGGCAAATAACAATTAGCTGATAGCTGTTTCAATGCGTTAAATGACTGAAATAGACATTAGTACAATTTATTATTAATTATTGTTTTAGTGTTTTGCTTGTTTATCGAAAACAATTATCACTTATATGTTTATTTATTTTTATTATTTAAATTATTGTTATTTATTATAATATATCTACGTTTATTTAAAAAAATATTTTCAGAATTACATTACATAAAAAATTTATTTTGATATATATTTAGCATGTGCCATTTTAATTTCAATATTTATAATACTTCAAAAATAAATTAAAAATATTGAAAAATGTACGTACGTACGAAAATATCTATATATTGTGTATATATTGTGTACGTATGAAAAGTTTTGGCAAAGTTGAATTATATATATATATATATATATATATATAAATTATTAGTTTTAAGGAAATTTTGTGAGAATAAGGATAAAAAAGATATTTTGATATATTGTTTTGTTTAATTTTTTGTAAACGCTGCTCTTTCTAGCGTTTCAGAAACGAGAGGTTTCATCAAAATAGCTAATTAGAAAAAGCTTTTCACCAAACACCAAGAAGAGCTGATTGACCAGTCAACTGTCCATATTTAACCCAAAAAGCTAAACGCTCTTCAAAACTCTCGTCACCAAACGGGGCCATATTCTAGGTTGCCTTTGTATGTTAGCATGAGTCCATTCTTGTTTAGTTGGAAGGCCCATTTATAATGAGACCTAGATAAGGGTAATTACTTCTATTCGATTTTAAGGTTCTGAAAACCATTCGGAAACGAATGATAGAAAACTTGGGGCGAATCCTAAACGTTATACAATACGAGTTCGATTTAGTATAATTCGCTATAGAATGTGAAGAGAAATAATGGCTCCGGGAATCCAAAATGACCACATCCAATTTCTATTCTCTATCAAACTTCTGAGTTTCTGAATTGTTTCCATTCAATTCACCAAGCAGTCCGCTTCCTGATGCACCCCACCAACATTAAGAGCGCCCTCCCCCCAACTTCACTTCCGGTTGGCTAATTTCCCTCTAACAACAAAAATGTTTTCTCCAAGGCAAGACATTCCGCCAGTGTAGAACGTGAGGTATCCTTCTCGCCACCGCACATATAAATTGGTCATTCTGATCCGACGCCACTACTCCCACTCCAGCGTTCCCATTCAAAAATCTGTATCTCTGGGTCTAGAGGTTTGAGCAATGTACGAGGAGGCAGCAACGAGCTCGACTCCTCTCTCAAACTTTGGTCATTCGCGGGTTTGTTCTCGCTGAGATATGGGTCTGCTTGAATATCACCCAGATGATCTTAATTAGAACTTGATAAACTTGCCGATATAGGATAACATTTATCAAAACTCAATACAATACTCATCTTCACCATAAATTTTCACTTGAGATTTATTTCAAACTCTTTTTATTTTAACTAATAATAAAAAATAGTTTGTATAATGACATGTCTCAATTGGTCTCACTGAATGATCATGTTTAATATGTAAAAAAATCAATCTTGAAAGTGAGAAGATCAGATATAGTACACTGAATGATCATGTTTAATATGTAAAAGGTCGGGTTTGAGAGGAAAAAAATCAACATTTTTTAGTGGTCTCAAATGAAACTGGTGTCACAAGAAAGTTTCTCCTAATTTGACAAATTCTCAATTGAGAACTGTCTCAATTGGTCTAACTGAATAATCATTCTTAATATGTAAGAGATCGGGTTTAAAAGTGAAAAGAAACATGAAAGTGAGAAAATCATTATTTATTTGTGAGACTCTCTTGAGAATATCTCATGTTAGAACAGTCTCAATTGCAACGAAAAACAAATTTTGATTTTGCTAAATCAAATAGAAATGATTGTTCATGTATTATTGCTGACTCAAATATAAATGATGGTTCAAAATCACCAGATGGTTGCCCTAGAAAAGGAGAAACTCGCATAGATTTTCACAAGGTCAATAATGTAACTCCGGTGAATATTATCTCCCTGTGTCAAGGGGGTATATACTTATTCCGTAAAGGCGGTTGTTACATTTCAGTACTGTACTACTAATGAGTGCAGAAAATGAGGTTGTCCCGGTTTAAGGCGGCAAATAAGTGTGTAATTACTAATTAGCATAGTTGGTTAAACTCCTAAATTAGGTTCAATGCACAAATTGGAACCGTCTTCTTCAAAAGAAAGGGCGGGCGGAGACAAATTGCAAACACAGGGACAATAATGTAGAGGAAACAAGAGTCGTGTCGAGGAATTACGGTTTCTGTCTGTCCTCATTCAAGGTACAACGCTTCGTAAGGGAATGCGCAATGCCATACAATTATGTTTAATACTACATCATTAGTTAATTGGTTCTTCGTCGTCTCCGAGGATGTTGGTTTCTTACCAGTTGCATCTTAATTGCCTTGATTTGGCCCAAACAATATATTACTAACCAATTATATGGAGTAGGAAGGAAAGACCGAATTCTTAATGCTTGTCACAAACACTAATGCTTGATACGGAAAATTGAAAGTTCCACCATTCTACCAAACAACTAAATCCTATCGTGTTCAAGTTTTAATTTAAAACAGCAAATTAAAACTAAGTGCGGAAATTAAAGAACACACGATATGATCACCCAGTTCAGTGCATCGCACCTACGTCTGGGGGGCCGTAGCCCGTGTAAAGATCCTTCACTAGTTGCAATAAATGTTTCCTAATCTATTACAATCTAATGGCTACTCTAGCAAGCCTATCACACCACCTTTTCTTTCAGATAGTTGCTTCTATGATTACCTTCTTTTCCACGAAGGTGCGGCAAGATCTCTTCCACCCGAGCTTTAACACACGTCCCTAGTGTTTGTGGTTGTTGAAAACCGTGGACGACGACGCTGCTCTGGCCTGGCCTAAGGTAAACCCCGAAGGGGATTTTTTCTCTCGTAAGATCGGCAAATCAGGCTCTCAGCTAATTGTCCCTTTTATAGCTCAATGCTGTGTGAATTAAGTCATCTCCACAGCTGTAGAATTCCATTCCAATTAAACCACGTTTAAAACAGAAACTCTTTGGAATAAGGAATTCAGAAAATCTCCAATTCCTAAAATAATGCAGAAAATCCTTTTCCAATTAAATCTCTGCAATATCCCTTGAATAAATCTGAATTGAAGATGGATTTGGACTGTATTATCTCGAAACAAATATATCCATTCCATATTAAACGCGCACAATATTCCCTTTCCTCTTTAAAAACCTGCGCTGGAACTCAGAAAATATTCTATCTTTTTCTGCCAACCAAAGTCATGTTGCAACATGACATTCCACAAAGCAGCCAACAAAATCTGGACTTTACAATCTCCCCCTTTGGCAATTTGTGGACACAATGGATGGCTCAACCCAAACTCAGAACTTCTAAAAAATTCAACGAGCAAAACTTCCTCCCGAGTTGAAGCTAACCATACCACTACATCCAATCAAAATAATTCAGTGGCAGAAAAAGTAATACAGTCATCCATATATATCTCCCCCTGGGTCCATGAATTAGCCAAAGGCCTGCAAAAGAACTCCCCCAAGGTCATTCAAAAATCCCGTGTTGCAACATCAACTGCCTTCAATCATTCATCCAGAATACCAGCATGTTGCAACATCAATAAACTGCACCTCTGTCACTCTAGTAGATTATGATGTCGTAAAAACCAAATCCTCATTCAGATCATAAGTGACCGACTCCCCCTGACTTTGACATTAAAATCCTCTCTGTTTTTCATCTAAAATTTAAATTCGAAGAAAGTTCCAGTTTGCAAAGAAAGAAGTTCACTGAATCACCTATCAGGCTTTGGTGTAAAACAATCCATCATCCCATTAATACAGAATCAACTCCCCCTGTCTTCAACATCTCTGAGTTCTTAAGATCATTCATAGCTCGAACTCCTCAGATCAAACCATAAATACAAAAAGCTAGCAAACCACACAAATTCTAGCTTGATCTAAAGCAGTCTATTACTCAAATATACTCAGAATACGACGGGAAGCATCAATGCACAGAGATTTGAGCAAGAATCCAAAGACAATCACAACCCGCAACAATCAAATCAAACCCTTCTCCAAATAAGCTACTACTATGCACATACAACCAATATTATGATCAAAATCCAGTGAGCACAGTAGAAAGAGCTGAATACCTTGTAGAACAATGATTAGGGTTAAGCTCTTGAAATCCTTGTTGCTGGAATTTTCTATCTTCTGTCAAAACCATAATCCACGTTGCAACATGAATTTTCCAAAGATCGGACAGATTTTTGGTTGATTCTCGGATTCTTGGCAGCCATACAAACTCTCTCAAAACAGCGTCCTCTTCAAGTTAACATTGACTCCAGATCCAGCTTGCTTGCTTCACATACTCGAGAATGACGTTGCAACATGAGTTGCGCAAGTTGCTCTTCATCAATTTCGGCCATTGTTGGTAGAAAGGATCTCACTCTCCCTGTTAAAGGAGTCACGTAGTGACCAGCTCTGATACCAATTGAAAGTTCCACCATTCTACCAAACAACTAAATCCTATCGTGTTCAAGTTTTAATTTAAAACAGCAAATTAAAACTAAGTGCGGAAATTAAAGAACACACGATATGATCACCCAGTTCAGTGCATCGCACCTACGTCTGGGGGGCCGTAGCCCGTGTAAAGATCCTTCACTAGTTGCAATAAATGTTTCCTAATCTATTACAATCTAATGGCTACTCTAGCAAGCCTATCACACCACCTTTTCTTTCAGATAGTTGCTTCTATGATTACCTTCTTTTCCACGAAGGTGCGGCAAGATCTCTTCCACCCGAGCTTTAACACACGTCCCTAGTGTTTGTGGTTGTTGAAAACCGTGGACGACGACGCTGCTCTGGCCTGGCCTAAGGTAAACCCCGAAGGGGATTTTTTCTCTCGTAAGATCGGCAAATCAGGCTCTCAGCTAATTGTCCCTTTTATAGCTCAATGCTGTGTGAATTAAGTCATCTCCACAGCTGTAGAATTCCATTCCAATTAAACCACGTTTAAAACAGAAACTCTTTGGAATAAGGAATTCAGAAAATCTCCAATTCCTAAAATAATGCAGAAAATCCTTTTCCAATTAAATCTCTGCAATATCCCTTGAATAAATCTGAATTGAAGATGGATTTGGACTGTATTATCTCGAAACAAATATATCCATTCCATATTAAACGCGCACAATATTCCCTTTCCTCTTTAAAAACCTGCGCTGGAACTCAGAAAATATTCTATCTTTTTCTGCCAACCAAAGTCATGTTGCAACATGACATTCCACAAAGCAGCCAACAAAATCTGGACTTTACAAAAATATCATACGTGAGAAAATGATTAACATTCATATGCTCAATTATCATGTTTAATACTCCCTCCGTCCCAACCGAAACTGCATACTTTTTAGTCAACTTTGTCTGGGCATGTTTGACCGTAAATTGCAATTGGCATATGTGCTATAATAATATTATATGGGATATGGTTAGATTCACAATGCGCTCTATTTTTTAGCTATAAAATTTTTAGACCATAATCATGTATAAGAATAAAGTTATTCACGGTCAAACATGCTCTGAAAAAATTGACCAAAAAGTGTGCAGTTATGGCTGGGACTGAGTGATATGTAATATCGGGTTTAAAAGTGAGAAAATCAACATTTATTCCTAGTTTCAATTGAGATTGTTGTCATAAGAAAACCTTCTCATGAATAGAGATCTAGACGTCGTTTCATCATAATTTTAAAATAAAAATAATAATTTATTTAAAATATCAAAAGATCATTTTATATTTTAAACAAAATCGTACATAATCATTTTCTCACTATAGAACGTGATGAATCCGTCTTTTTAGAAACTTATATTACTCCATGACATATAATCAAAATGATGTCCATGTGAACTTTTTTTAATATAGGAAGAAACATCGTCGATACTCGACGGTCTCTAGGTAATTAGCTCTATCATATTCAAAAGAAAATGAGAATGCTAAACATTAGAGTGTTCATTTTTTTTCAACCCGATTATACATAAACAGAAGGCATTAAAAATACGATCTAACCTAGGGCTGTAAACGAGTCGAGTCGAGCTCGAACAGACATGTGTTCGTGTTCGAGTTCGAGTTCGTATTACATGTTCGTGATCGAGTTCGAGTTCGTACGAGTTGAGATATTTTAGCTCGAGCTCGATTCGTCTCAGTTTAAGAAAGTTCGAACTCGACTCGTGAGCTCGATAAAAGATCGAGTTCGAACTCGAACTCGAGCTAGTTCGAGCTTATTAAAGCATTAATGAATAAAATTTAATTTATTTATATTAAATTATATATAAATATTATATTCGAGCTGTTCGACGAGCCTATCGAGCTGGCTCTTATGAGCTCGAGTTCGAGCTCGTTTATAAACGAACGAGCTCGAGTTCGAGTTCGAACTGGTCAAACCGAGTTCGAAAACGAACTTTGACCGAGTTGTTCACGAGTTGTTCACGAACGGTTCAGTTCATTTACACCCCTAATCTAACCTAAGTAAAACACGATCTAACATCTATTATTTTTTTCTAACTAAAGAAACGATCAAGATGGGGATGAGAGCAAATCTAGTATGCTGGTGCATGTATGATCACTGCTTTTAAATTCACGTACTACGGAGTAGTACTCTCCTCCTCTTGTTACCTCAAAAGCCCTTCTTTGCCACGCTGTTTCTATGTATTAGTTCAGTTCAGATAAAATACAAACTCTAGTTAAATAATATACTAAATGATCATGCTTAACATGTAAATTAATAAGCTTAAAAATGAGAAAATCAATATTTACTAGTATAGTAGTTGATATATAAATATAATTGAATTTACCTCAAATCAACACAATCTTCTTCGGGATATTTCATATTTGTCATCTGCTTTTAGGTAGTTTATAAGTATATGTTATTATTCCACACAAACATGAGCAGCTCTTCTACCGGCGTTAGCTAGATGCATTGTGTTTGTGGGATTTCCAACCGCTCAAAGCTGACTCTGTTTCACGTTGACTCAAAAGTCACGTGATCATCGTGCCATTTGACTTTTAATTGTTCAGATTGTTTTTAGGGTGGCACTTGGTACTTGGTAGTACTTCGTTTGTGGACTAATCTTAGTTATCAATGATTTTTATGATAGTAAATTTTTATTAATTGAAGATATATCATATAATGGGATGAAATCCTATTAATACACTTGTCCTAAACTAATTTACATATCATATTAACGTGTCAACAATTTAAGCTAAAATTAGTAAATGGTGGCTATATATATATTTTTTTGAAAAATGGTAATTACTTCATTCAACTTCAGTGTCCTGGAAACCGTCTAGGAACGAATGACAAGAAACTTGGGGTGTAACCCAAGAATCGTATAACAGGGGGCTCGACTTACCATAGTTATGAGCCTAGATAGTGACTATAATTCTCTAACAAACCCTGAAGTCTCTGAATCGTCTCCATGCATTTCATCGAACAGTCTGTCTCCTGATGAATCATCTGCACTACGTGGAGGGCATCCCCCACCAGCTTCATCTCCGGCTGGTCTAACTCCGCGACAAGGATGAGGGCTCCCTCGAGAGCAAGGCTTTCTGCGAGTGAAGGATCACTGACATTCGGGATTCTCCGTTCAACAGCCCGAATAAAGTTTTCATCTGAAACCATAGCTACCACCCCTATTCCCGCGTCCCCATTAAAGATGCCAGCATCAAAACTGATCTGGATCCATGGTCTGGCGGTCTCATCAATGTCCTCGGCAACAATGAAGTCAACGTCTCCTCCCGACTTCTCCCTCAATTGTTGGGCATCCCTGTAACTCCTTAAGTTCGCCACCACCCCGCGACCATAATAGCTGACGTCGTGTGGGACTGCTCGAAGATCTGCTTATTTCCCTGGAACCAGATACCATCATAGACCATGATTGCCAGTGAACATAACTCATCATCTTCATCTTTCAGCAACTTCCGAAACCATACATCCCATCTGGGTTGTTCCGCCGGCGAAATCTTCCCAAGTAACCCCATCGTTCTTCATGCAGACTTGGCATAGCCACACGAGAAGAAAAGATGAGCCGTCGTATCCGCCTCCTCCAAGCAAAGTGGACATGTTAAAGAAATCTCTACTCTCCTCCTCCTGAGGTTCGCCACCGTTGGCAGGAAATCCTTACACAACCTCCAATCAAAGTGAAGAGCCCGCTTCGGAACCCTGAACTTCCAGAACCTCTTCCAGAAAGCAGCCGCCTCTTCATGCACTGAGCTCAGTGCTTGGTTCTGTTGCCTGCTTTTCACTTCTACGTGATAAGCCGTCCGAACTGTGTAGCCACCGTGTTTTGTATGGTGCCATATCCACTTGTCCGACGAGTTCAGGTTCCGCAATGGTATCTCCAGTATTTTCACCACCTCCTCTGGAGTAAAGAGTTGGTCCAATAGGTTCGTCCTCCACCATCATGTATCTCTATCAATCAGGTCAGTCACCTTCTGTAAGTTCTCCAGAATAGCATGTAGATACTGGATCCAGAAGTTTCCAATCCGAGGTTTCCATGGGTCCTGGCAGATAGACGTGCCGTTCCTCGACCCAATCGAACGTTTAGCTCCGCTTCGGACCAGTCCTAATGCACCATGGATACTCTACCAAGCCCTCGAAGGCCTCGACTCAGAGGTCATCAAGTCGTCATTCCTGTAGTACTTTGCCTTAAGAACTTGAGCTAGGAGCGAATTCGGTTGTGAGAGAAGCCTCCACGCCACTCCTTTGTTGAATACCCCTAGGTCTCGGAAACCCAATCCGCCAACTCTTTTCGAACGCGACATCCTTTTCCAAGCCACCCATGGAATCTTCCGCTCCGTAGAAGATCCCCCACCAAAAATTACTCAACATACCATGTATCTCCTCCATCACATAATCTGGAAGCTGAAAACAACTCATCGTATAACTCGGTATAGCCTGCAGAACAGACTTTATCAATATTTCTTTACCCGCTTTCGACAAGTTCTGCTCATTCCAACCAGCAATCTTCTGCCTGATGCGATCTTTAGTAAGACTTAGTATGATGGTTATACTTTAGTCTACCTCTATGTGTTTGGTAAGACTGTATTTATAAGTAAAGCGAACTAATAAACACTTAATATGAAAGTTGCTTTTCAACCATATTCTGCTTTTGGCTGCAAAAAAAACTTCTGATTTTTGGCAGTTTACCATACTAAAACCAATGTATTTAACAAACAGATAAAAAATTGTGTCAAACACAACCTATACCTTCAACAATCAAGTAGAAGGAAAAATTCGTAATCTAATTCTTCACAATATTAATTATCTTTTCGACATTCTCTTGAATATGTGAACTCTATTTTAATTGCATGCCTATTTTCCAAAAAATAATAATTTAGTTAATAATTAGAAAATGGATTATCATCAAATGCAAGTCCATTAATGTTCTTAGACGGAAGAAATAATCCGTGACACAGCAATGACCATATTTGACCGTTGCACTGTTACTTCTTCACTAAAATTCACGTGATTTGGTGACATAAGTATCGTCACGAGCACGAGGGCTGGATTCTAGTCGTACCATAACACTATATCAGAGTAACACGATTCAACTAGCGTGACCGGAAACCGCAAGGATTCACCATTTCAAAATGCCACGCTTTCCATTCGATCCAATTTTTCACTATCTAGCCTAACCATAATTCGCAACTTCCAATCTTCATAGGTGGAATTTCCATTTAGAGGTGCAACTAGTGTACTCTCAGCTTTTAATCCAAAAACCCATGATCAGTCATCCAAATCATGAATAAGTTTAAAAGAAAAATAGGTAACAAATATGAAATAAAATGAAATTGTTTAAAATCAATAATTTGTACATTTAGAATCAAAATTAATTAGATATGAAACCTTTCAGTGACAAGAACTGACACTCTTCCTAAGTGTGGCTTAATTAAGGGTGTTATTACCCTTGATTGCATGATCATGCTAGTTGGTGTATGATTTTGGCCGTGTTGAGTAAGTTTACCATCCCTGAGACAAAAGTCACACTCGTATCATATTGGCACCAAACATATAACAAAGGTTGATTGTCACTGACGGCGAGATATGAGACTCATAAGGATGTGAATTCTTATGTATGGAACCCTTCATTTATTATATTTCTCATTGCAGTTAGAATATTATAAAATTGAAATGCACAAATAATGATACTAAGAAAATACACATTTTTTTGTGATATAGGGTTATTTTCTTTTAATACGACTACTTGATTTTGAAATGAACCGAATTTAACCAAACTACCAAACCAAACGAAAAATTTCACAATGATGCATTAGATGGATACACAAATCTTCCCTCCCAAACACAATGGATATACTACTAAAGAGTATGGTGGGGTTTCCATACTGCTCAACAATCTCTTCAGTGCTGCCTTAATCTGCATCTTCTGAACATAAATGAAAGCAATCTAGTGGGGCAGAAAAAGGCTCATTCATTCAGAGAGTGCATTCCAGTGCTACTAAAATTACAGTCATTCATTGCAAACACAATAGTAACACTAAAAAGGGTTCAAAATAAATGAAAGATTCAAACTTTACAGATACATCATCCACATTATCTATGTGACCTGAGAACTTCATCATCATCATCATCATCTCAGAAGATCTACCCAGCCCAGGCAGATGCGATACGCTTACAAAATCCAACATCCATACTTTTTTACTGTCCTAAAAATCTAGTAATAATCGAACCTCCTAAAATAAGACTGCCATAATTATAAGCTGCTGCATCTGTATCGTTCAAAGTTGAACTCGATCGTATCGCTCATTGACTTTTCGTGACACGCGCGCAGCATTGATGACGGCGTTGAATTGAACGATTTCTTGCAGTGCAGAATTGCGCTCTGGATGCCGTCATTCTGTAGCAGCAGAGTATCGTCACGCCTCCTTGCCACCGCCGGCGATGACGTCACCACACCGGTGGACGACCCGGAGCGGCTCTTTCCCAAATGCTTGGTCACGACTCTGAACCCCGAGCCCAGGCTCCCCCTCCTCTCCTCCGGGAGCTTCCTCGGAGAGCACGGCGGCAGGGTTGCCGGAGAAGACAGCGGCGATACCGCGGAGAATTGGTCCCAGCTGGGGGAACCGCCTCTGGGGAAATCCGGCGCAGTGTATCTCCGGGAAGCTCTGTTGTAAAGAGGCTTGATTAGCTTCAGGTACTTGGGCAATGCTTTCGCCGCCGGTTCTTCGCCGGAGAAATCCGCCGAGCGTTCTCGCTGCAGCTTGGTCCTCAAGCTGTTGTCACTCGAAATCAACGACCCGATGGGAACATCCTCCTCGCTGCTGCTGGAAAACCGCCTGCTCCTCTGCTCCTTGAAATACCCGGGAGTGGATGTAACCGCCTTCTGTGAAACGGGTTCGGGTTCGGGTCTCTCGGATTTCGGCTTCCGGAAGCTCAGCAGGAAGACTCTGAATTTCGGCCCGGATTTGAGCAGGGAGATCGGAGATTGAGGCTTGCAGGTGGAAACGGGTTCGGGTCGCACCGGGCACTCCATCTCAATCAAATTACCAATGCTGTCCTCCTCCGGCGGAACTGTACTTCGTGTGAGCTCCAAGTCGAAGAAGGAGTCGCTGTCGCTGCCGGCGTCGGAGTCGGAATCCGCATCCGTGTCCGGAGCGCGGCTGCGGACGTCGACAACGGTGGCGGCGGAGTCGCCCGTGGTCCGCCAGAACTTGAGTAAGCTGAAAGGTTCCATGGTGGTTTGGAAATTGGAATGATAAGTTTTTAAAGTTTGTTTTGAAATGTTGATGGGAAGATTTTGTAGGAGGGAATGGGGAAGAAGAAGGAAAGACAAGATGGGTGAAATGAACAGAGTGAGCGTTGTTATTAATAGTGAGGATCTGATGAAGAGGACTCGGGACGTGGGAGGGGTTAATTTAATGAAGGGGCTGATTAATTTAGTGTGAATTCAAAAGGGTTTCTGACAATTTTAAATGTTGACTGGGCATTTGATAGGGTGTTTCGTGAAAGTAGGGGCAGGACGTAAGTGTGTGAACCTGTGTGTGAGAGAGATGAATGAGGCTTATTTAAGAAGTTCCATTTTTTTACTTCAAGATTTCACCTCATCTTTAATATTTTTTAAAATTGAAAAGAATTCATGTGCTGGTATGTGTAAATTTTTATTGAAATTCATTTTGATTCTAATAATTACATACTTGAAGTGTAAATTTTGAAAAAAAAAATGAATATTTTTAGTACAAGTCGTGAAAGTGCTATGAGTTAGTCTTGCTTGAAAAAAATGGACATGTGTTCTGATTTTGTTTTATTAGAATCAACATTTGAAAGAAATAATGAGGGGAAGAAATTGTAGTGAGAGTAAATTATGCGAGTGAAATTAATATAAACTCTAATAAGAGATGCAAGTGGAAATTAAAAAAAATCTCAAAAACATATCACATATATCAAACTACTTTTATTTATCCCAACCGAAACTAGTTATTTACATTTTTCTTTGGTAAAAATAATAACTAAAACATACATATACCTTAAATTAACTCTTACAAATACCAATTACAAATTCTCATTTGAAATCTATCTTTACAAAGACCGTTATCGATTGAATTTGCTGTTGGTGAGGTTCAATCTTGTCGTCGCTGTTAGATTTTAGGTGGCTGGTATCGCCAGAACTCAGTCGTGTCACATGAACCAACTCGAGACTGAGGTTCGATGTGAATTATTACGAAATAACGGTAATGTACCAAGAATTTAGGAAAGATCAAGGAAATTGACTGAAAGACCAAGCAAAATGAATGAAAGATGAAATTAACTGAAAGATTAAGGTAAAAAAAGGAATGTTCAAGGAAACTGAAAGATCAATCAAAGTGACTAAAAAAATCAAGGAAAAACAGTAAATGCTCGTTCCCTTGGTATTTGGTCTCTACAAAGACAAGTTTCACCAAGACTCTCTAAATACCAATAGAATTAATAAACTAATTATTTTTTCTTAAAATTCGAGGCAAATAAAATTAAGGAATTTTACTGAGACAGAATATAAATAAACAGAAAAAGTGAAGGAGATTAAAATAAGCTATATTTAATTTGTATTCGAAATTAAATTATGTGCACTAAACTACAGTCTACTCATTCCCAGTAGTACTGCTTTTTACAGTATTATTTAAAACTCGTTTACTGTGGCTCTGTGATTTTGACTGCCGGGCCGCTTTTTAATTTATTGCAGGGAGGAGGATGGCGTCACTGGGTAGATCAGGGGGAGAGGGGTGATATAAGAAAACGTAGAGTTTAGGGGTAGGTTATCGAAATAAAGGATTCTCGATAGTACTAGGCCTGAAAAGCTGATGCACTGAAGATGGGAAGGGTAAAACGGGTATTTTGCTAGGGAAGATTGAATATTGACCACAGGGCATCATTGAGTTTAGACTACACAATTAAAAAACTGTAGAAACTGAGCAATTTTCAGGGGCTCATGGTTCAGGGCTGAGCTACAGACTTTTGAATTTGGACTATTCCCTAGCCCTGCTTCCTCATTCAACCTTCTTTATTTATGCACTGGTCCTTTTCTCCAACCAACTTTTCCCATGCTCTACAATGACCACCGTTTTCAAGGTTCATTTTTATACTTTTATTTATTATTATTTTCAAATTTACTCCCTCCATCACTAATAAAAATGTACTATAAAAAACTTAATAAAAATGTACTCACTTGATCTCTAATGTTAATACCTTTCAACCATTTGATATATACTGTATGAAATAAAAAAAATTCTTATATATTACTTTTACTATATTAACCAGCTGGATAGTAAAGATTACCCTTAATTGATCCAATGGTAAGAACACTATCATATACTATATGTTTTCCACTTTTTAATAACACTATTTATAGTGTCAACTTGAGTAAACTAGAGGAAATACTCTATATGTTATGAAAATATTGATAAGAATTGTATAAGAGATAATTAAAGGTTGTCTACATTAAAAAGTGACTATGAGTGAAATTCTTGGTTGTGTTAAAATGACAACATTGACCGTGTGAGAATTCCCCTGTGTTATTTTACTAGTATATGGTGATGTAAATTTCATCATATAAACAATTACGGTTAAAGAAGTCAGTAGGAAATGGTTTAGACTATTTTAGAAAATGGTGTGGGGAGAAACATCCAAAAAGAGATGCATTATAAAAACGGCCAAAAAGATGAAGAAGGAATATCAAAGATAGTGAGGTCTCTCTGGTGTTTACTTAGCCATTGGGGGGTGTGTGATGTGAGATAGATGGATGGTGAGGTTTCTCTGGAGTTTTTCAGAACCATAGAGAATTTTTTTCACTTCTTTCTTTTCCCTTTTTTTTGCTTTCCAGTCTTTTGTTCAGAACCTCCCTCGGGTTCCCTTTCTTTACCAAAATTACAAGTCATTGGTTTACTGATGTGGGCACGCTTGCATTTCCCATAAATTACATTCTAGTCCCTCTACTCGTTTCAAACGGCTAACTTGATTTTCAAAACATTCCAATAAGACCCATATTTTAATGCTATAGAACTACATTTCGAGTTATGTTGAACTATGACATGATCATTTGTTGATAACTACTCCAACTTATATGTTTAAATTCGCCCTAAACTCATTCACTTGTTCATTTTTATATCTTTAAATTTATAGATAAACATTGTTTCATGAGATAGTTTTCCTACCGTACTAACTTTGAATGGATTGATATTGGTTTGTTTGAGGTTATTTTCGTAATTTTAAGAAACATACCAATTTATAATTTTGATTCTGTAAATAAGATTGGATATAATAAACATCATTTTTTGGTTATGCTTAACATACCCCGTCCATGTGGATATAACCATGTTATGAAAGGTGTTGAATGGGGCTTCTATGTATGCGAATTGGGAAATTATGTTTCTCATTAGGGTTCGCATCCATTTTGTCATTGGTCTATATAATTGAAGTTATAACAATTTTGAAGTTTTGAGATTACTAATATGATAGTTGTAACCTACATGTTAGTAATGAGTTTTGAAAGGACCAAAAACAATTCAACATAATTCTCAAAATATATAAATATTAGTGTTTTTTATTAATTTATCCAAAATCGAAGAATATGCAATATCCTTTGGGTCTATGCTCTTTTCGGTTTGGACTAGTCTCACTTTTCATTTTATCAAAGAGTTCAGAGTGATAGTGACTGTAGTTTGGGGCACCTCCCATGCTCTTGTAACCTTGCCCTTGTCTTAAAGTTTTGACTTGTACTTTCAACGGACCTCATTTCTTAGTCCAAATCAAATCACACCCTCCGTTTCATGTCCATCCATAAATAAAAGATGTTTTATTCAGTATATATATAATCCAAAAGAGCAGTTTTATTCGTGATGAGAAAGAAATAATGAAAAGCGAAGAAAAAGAAAATAAAGCGACGTCGGGAATATGACATTTCGTTGCTTTGTTACACTTCCTTTCTAGTTCCGAAAAATAAAAATGATTTTTAGTGATAAATATGGTTAAAAAAGCGTCCCTTTTTTTTGTTTGCAAACGGAATTGCATTATGCTGCATGCATGCTGTTTGATTTTTCAGCTTCGTTATTGACCAACCTCAACTTTATAATCTTTTTTTTCTCCCCGGAGTGTTGCTTTTTCCCACAACAAAAGCTCCTCTTTTATTACAAAAAGTACTACTTCCAAGCTTAATTCCGACTAGTAGCCTTACCACTAAAGTAAATAAAACTTTAAGTCAAAAGAAGTTGCACATAGTACTTAAGACTAATCATGTGACTATACTCATATTTTACTTTATTTAATTAACCATGTACTTTAGCTCTAAATACTACAAAAGTCTAGATGATACAATGCTCAACTCATACAAACATACATGGGTCGTGTTTATGGATAATGAACGGTTATCGCCAGATCTAATTCTGTAATTTAGCCATTTTATGTATTACGTATGTATAATTTTTTTATTGATATGAACCCGACAACTTTCTTAAACATTTTTATTAAAAAAAACAATTTTTTTAGGGAAGATTTAAAGAAAAATAAATGATACACTAACAAAGGAAGGGGAAAATACATGTGGCTTTAGAGAAAGCAACAATTTTACTAATCTTTTGGAATTGGCAAAGGATGAATAAACTTTGCTTTTAACGTTCTTTGCTCAAAGCGTTTATTAAAGGAAACAAGAAAGAAGAGACCTCGGAGATCCCTCCACATTTTTATACACACTCTCTTTAATTTCCCTTTCTCTATAAAAAGCTATAAATCTCTCTGCTGTAAAGAACTGGAGAGTACACTTTCTTCAGTTGATGACTGATACAATCCGACCCGGCCCGTGTTCCAAAACAATTCGACCCAAAATAAAATGATAGATCGTTGGGCTGTATATGTTGTTATTACCTAAAAAACCCCTGCTTGAGAAATGGGCCATTCGCAATTGTTCTGATATAAATGAAATGATAAATATGGGCCATTTTGGACAACTGGCCACTGTAAGATAAAATAGTCTGACAAATTTGTATTGGACAAAAGCTTGACTGAGAATGAATTAATAAAGCATATTCCCTATAATGTTCCTTAATTCCTTTGTATATTATTTACATCATCTGAAAATATACCCAATGAAATTGCAGAAAACAAAAACCTGGTGAAGATTGCAGGAATAATTTCATGCTTCCGAGGAAGGAGATGGGCTTGTTGATTAATGATTAGTAAGCGCCGGAAGCGGCCACCTTCTATCAGGTAATTTCATGCTTCTCGTTTTCATTTCATCATCATCCATCAGTCATCACTCATTGTGATTTTGTGTATGATCATCAAATATAATTTTGTTAATTGATTAGTTCAATCAATGGTTAATTTGACCAAATAGTTGAGAAATAGTGACTAATGGAACAAATCAATATATGAACAAGAACTGCACAATGGAGTTTAATAGGTGTTTTCAAATTTGCTCGGAAAGACCGCACAAAATAATGCATTTTGTTTCTTTTGCCATCCAAAAAAATTTGGTGGAGTGGATGAGCTTTGTTGCTAGAGTTTTTTTTTAATGAAATTCAGGTTAATTCAGTTTTGCCGATTTTATTTGTTTTAATACATTTATTTTCACTTAAGTTTAATTCAATTAAATTAAGTTCAACAAGTACTAATAAGGTTAGCAAACAAGGACATTGTTAGCTTTCATTAATTATGGTTTAGTGATCTATAAAATTATTTATTTCTAGCATAAATATAATTAATTTCCATAAATCATATAGTTAATAATATCCTTCAAAAGGCTTCAATTATTGAAATTTGTAATTTTCCACTACATCTTTGGCATTTGTCATCATTAAATTCTTTACCATATGCATATGGGACACCAAGAAAAAACAAGTGTGTGATGAAAATGGTGCAGTTAGTTTAGATGGCCCAGGAAATGCGTTGAAGGCCCATTATTCTCCACGATGGTCCATCAGTTCCATTGGATTTTCAACCAACCAACCCAAACACGGGTTTTAACAAGCCTTTGCACGTTGTTTCCACGTAGCTTCGTTGTCCTTTCTTCAGCCAATACGATCCCACTATACCTAGCTAACTTTAAACGCCGTTTGTGTTGTTAAAGTGTAATGTTTTTTTGACTGGTTTTATTTATCGATTTCTCTTATTTTACAATAAATATATATTATATGAGTACACAAAATTAATAGTATAAAACTTGCCTAATCCTAACAAGAGATTTTTTTATTTTAACTATTTTCTCATTTAAAATTATTCTACTACTTACGTTTCTTTATAGTATTAATATTTAAGATTGTGTTGAAATAAGTAACAAAGAAAATATTTGTCAGTGGCCCTGTCCAATAGCGCATAAAACCAGCACCACCAGCACCTACCAGCACCCACCAGCACCTACCAGCACCTATCAGCACCCACCAGCACCTATCAGCACCCACCAGCACCTACCAGCACCCACCAGCACCTACCAGCACTTGTCACTATTCACAAGCATGAATTGTTTAAATTTTTTTTTTTACAACAAAAGGATGATTTCTCTTTAAAATTAGTTTCACAATGTTTTGTATGAATTATCATTCTTCAAATATATAGTTTCATAATTATTAATCATTTTTCAAATCTATTTAAATAACAATTTCGTACTAGTAAATCAATATTATAAATAACTATTTTACAACTGTTACAAACATATTCGTACTTCCAATAATATTACAAATAACATATACTACTAATCGCTATCATCTAATGATTCATCTTCGCCAACATCACTACCTTCTAAATCAACATCTCCTAAATGCCAAATTTGTAAGGCAATACTCTCACGCACTTCGTTCATAGCAGTTTTTCGATCATCATCGTACAAACCTGAATCACTACTTCCTACACCCTCAGGATGATCTAACACGGGAATGTCTAGTTGTTGCATTCGAATGAAGTTATGAAGTGTGAAACATGCAACAATTATTGCTTTTTGGGAATCAATGTCAGTTTGGGGCATTCTTTTTAACATTTTCCAAGAACTCTTCAACTGACCGAAAGCTCCTTCTACTTTCATTCTTAAAGAAGAATGTCGTTTGTTAAAATGTTCCTTCATACCTTGAGGTGGTGTGTTTCTAAATTGCGGTAGATGCCTTCGACTTACTCCATCACTATATGGAGCCAAGTATCCAAGGGTGTTTGGATATCCTGAATCTACCAAATAATATTTTCCTACAAAAATTGTTAGGTAAGTTGATGTACACAAATTATACAATTGGGATACAAAATTACATGTCTCCAAAGTAAAATCATATTATTAATATAAATTTTTTAAATTTATAAAATTTATATTAATAATATGTACATGAATATACATATAATTTATTTATTTTTGGTTACAGTTATTGTATTGGATATTATTTTATGATACACTAATGATTAATTAAACTTATGTTTAACTTATCAAAAAATAGTAAATGTATTTCAACATATAACATTGACATTATTTTATTAATCATAGTACATAATTATGTACATCATAATTATACAATTTTAATTTAATTTAAATACCCTACCAGCACCTACCAGCACCTTCCAGCACCTACCAGCACCTACCAGCACCTTCCAGCACCTACCAGCACCTACCAGCATCTACCAGCACCTACCAGCACCTACCAGCACCAGCAACCTGTACCAGCACCCTATTGGACAGGGCCAGTGTCTCCAAATATTATTTTCCTAATTAATTACTTAATGAAGTAAGTAATTTTATATCCTTATACTTTTTTACAATCATCATGAAATGAAATAATATGAGCAAGTCCAAGAGATTTTCTAAATCTTTTTCTAAAATAGAGAAAAAAAGGTGATATTTGCTATAAATTTTTCCTTCCAATCCAACAGTTTTGCTATTTTAGAGATTTTAGAGAGAAAATGGAATGTTTTTCAAAAATTTACTAAAAATAGGAGTTCTAATTCAATTCTTATAAATTTCGTTCTCTAAATTTACTCTCTCATTATGCATATATAAAGAATGAAATATTCTCTCTCATCATTTTTCTATAATAGAGATTGAGATAGCAAATCTGTTGGAGACAAAAAACTCTAAAAATATAGAAAATCTCTATTATAGAGATCCTGTTGGACTTGCTCTAAAAAATCTAACTATATTTTTAAAAATTATAAAATATTTCATATCCTTATAGTTAATTTTAGTATTTTGTAAAGTTGTACTTACTACCAACTTGGTGTTTGGGTCTTCATAAGAGTTATAAAGTTTTACCAAAATTTAAATTTAAAGATCCCAAATTTAAAAGGTTGCCATTAATACATTTGAATCATTTATATTGGTTCATAAGTTACACAAAATTATCCAATTTTAGATTCACACTGTTTATAGCTCATTTTCAGAACGCGTTACTGTTTTTACATTCAGTTTTCCTCAAAAATTTCACGTGTAATTAATTGCGGGTTAAACTTTACGTTTTTAGGAATTTTCAAAACAAGCTCCGTCAGCTCTGACGGTGCCGTTTGTCCTCGAAGAAAGGAACCAAAGGAATATCATAACGCCTGCGTGATCCTGCATCGAGTTCCGTGATATCCCAAACCTAGAGGCTCGTACACCCCGAACCACAGGCTCGGATAAGCCTCTATTTTAGCTTCAGAAATATCACGCCCCTTGTCACAATATAACGAAACAACACTGCTTAACAGTTTTCACACACTCAACCACTCACTCACGCGCACTGAAGTAGAGATCTTGAATCGCGATTTCAGCGGCGACGATACCGGAGATCGATTATCGCTATGTCTGATCACGCCGGCGAGCACGATTCCGCCGTTGAATCGATGATGGACAAGATCACCGAGAAAATCCACGACCACCACTCCTCCTCCTCTTCCTCGGATTCCGACGACGAGAAGAGTAAAAAGCCGGCGGATTCTGTCAAGAGCAAGATCTACCGCCTCTTCGGCCGGGAGCAGCCTGTTCACAAGGTCCTCGGCGGTGGAAAGCGTATGAATTCCTCTTTAATCTATCAATCTAATCGTAATTCTTATATAAATGCTTTCAGTTGTTTGTGTAATTGTTACTGCCATACAGTTGTTAGATTTAGACGTGGTTTGAATTTGTGATTTTTGGTACGAGATCTGAGTCATCGCATAACAGGCTAATCATCGTTCGATTTCGTGATGTTTTTGATGAATCTAGGTAGATATTTCTGATAGTTTGTTAAGTTCATCTGTTATATAATCTATATAATGTGGAATGTGGTGAATGAATGTTGATGGAAGACTGATGAAGTTTTCCTTCCTTTCCTAAGTGCTCAATGTTAAATTTATTTGGAACTGATTGTATGCAGTATAATTGTGTGGAGTAGGTTCTAGTTAGAGTTTTGAATGTACACTGAGTAGCAAGCTATTGCCATTTTAAGTGTTCTTCATATGCCCAATGTATCCATGGAACTTTTGTTAGTGTGTTTTTTTCCCCATTAGGATATACTGACGTGAATCATCTTTGTTATGGTGCAGCCGCTGATATTTTCCTGTGGAGGGACAAGAAGGTTTCTGGTGGTGTGCTTGGTGTTGCCACTGCAATATGGGTGCTCTTCGAGCTGATGGAATACCATTTGCTTACACTTGTTTGCCATATCTTGATTGGTAGCCTGGCAGTCCTATTTCTCTGGTCAAATGCCTCCACCTTTATCAACAAGTACGTGTGGCTAAGTATAAGCATATTTACATTAGCTTCCTAGACTATGTTTTGCAGACTTCGGGTTTATTGTTAACTGTGACTTCTAGATTGTAATATTTTTTACCTGACTTATCTTGCCTTCAGGTCTCCACCCCAATTTCCTGAAGTTGCCCTTCCTGAAGACATTGTGGTTGGTGTTGCTTCTGCCCTCAGGGTTGAAATTAACAGGGCCTTTGCTATCCTACGGGAAATCGCATCCGGAAGGGAATTGAAAAAATTCTTGTCGGTATGCATTCTCTCCTTCTCTAATTTCAAAGTATGCAGGATGTGAAACTGTTTATGCCTACCTTAAGAATATATGATGGAATGTGATGAAGTGCACTTTTATTGTGTTGCTGTTGTCTGTCTTTTATATCTTTGCTTATACCTTGGCATTTGCTCTAATAATAATAATCATCTTATGTCTCAGGTAATTGCTCTCTTGTGGGTGTTTTCCATCTTGGGGAGCTGCTGCAATTTCCTCACCTTGTTCTACATATGTAAGTGATTTTTTTCTTCTTTGCATTATTCTTTCAGTCTTTCCTTTATTTGGTGGGATGAGAATAATGATCGACTTTCATCCCAACAGCATTTGTTCTGCTGCACACTGTGCCTGTCCTCTACGAGAAATACGAGGACCAAGTTGATTCTTTTGGTGAGAAAGCTGAAGCAGAACTAAAGAAGCAGTATGCCGTATTCAATGAAAAGGTCTTGAGCAAAATTCCCAGGGGAGCTCTGGGCAAAAAGCTGGCGTAGATTATGGGAAGTTAGTGAGATTCATTCACATGGAAGTCTTTATGGGATTGTTGTCGTGACTTAGTAATATGGTTAGAGCAACCCTTTACCTGCTTTGGTTTTTGGTTCCCCTCCTGGGTTCATATTCATAGTTTCAAAAGAATATGGTTTGGTTAGCTGATAAGTAGTTTAAATTCTCTTTTACTCGACATATTAGTGGTGATTGTGGTTTACAATCCATGCCCTGCTATTACTATATGAAATGATTTCCTATTTTAGCTGATACTTCTATTGCAGATTCCATTATCAGTCATAAGCATTAGTAATATTGATCATAGATGAATTTGAAAATAATGAAGCAATTGTTCACCCATATTCCACTTTGTATATTCTTGGAACAATGCCTGGTCTGGTGTGGTGATAAATATAGTAGTAACAAATGGACCATCTGTTATGGGTGTCCAGTAAAGAGATCTGATCAGTTGCAATATTTTAATAGTACATGAATAAGTTACATTTTGTTACAGAGATCTGAGTAGATTCTAAATTACAAGGAGCCACCAAATACCAATCCACATTCTAATGTCTCCGCATCTAAATTACAAGGAGTATTTAACAACTTTAAGTTGACTCATTGTCAGTATATAAGATGCGAGTCAACTCTTTTGTTGATTTTTTACACACAATCTTGTCATCGTTCTTCTTGAATCTCAAGCTTTGTCCAGACAAATTCAATCTCTACCATGGTCGCTGTATTTATACTCCTCCTCTCACTCACCATAGAACAAAGAATCTCCCTCAGAATGGTATTTTTCTTCAGATCATATCACTAATCAGCAAAATCAGAAAACGCAGAGGATTATTAAGATTTGACAGAGATGTATATTGCGAACGAACTCCGGTAGAGCAGTGGATATGGTTCTACAGAGCTAACACTCAAAACAGCAAAAGAATAGCATAGTAGGCTTTAAGCATAGTCATATATCTTAACTGAAAATAAAAAATCAAATTAGAACCTCAACAGTTAAGCTCTAGATGGCAATATCAAATCTTTTCATGGGTGCAGCAGAAGAAAAAGTGATTTGACTCTGGGATTAACTCAACATGTACAAATGTAAATCACTAAATATTAACTGTTAAACCAGACATTAAATAAATTGTGAATCTCATGCGGGATAGAGCCATTCAAGGAATAAAATTTCTATTGTGCACAAGAACTCAACAAGGATACCTAGAATATCGAAAGAGCTTGCAGCCAGGCAGTTCATCCGAATCACTATCACTATCTGAAGAAGATTCCACAGGACAATGAGGAGATGTATCATACAAGACATAAGAGGCAATCTGGATCAAACAAAATTAGCTCCGATTGTAAGTCAGTTTTAACTTAATCAAATTGTATGCACAAACATATCTTCATTTACCTGGTCCACTGAAATGGGGATAATCTTGGGGTTTTTACAATTTTCTCCAGGGTGTGTGCTATAACATCTGGAGTCATTGAGCCAAACTATGGAATCACACTTCGTGCAGTAACCTCTATAAAGTGCAACTTTCTTTGACAACAGTCCTGAAATAGAAAACACCAGTGTAAATCGTAGAGACAGGGGAAATAGCTGGCAATGAAAGGAAACAGGCATTTTTTGTTCTTTCATGACAAAGATCCAACTTACTTCTATACATGCTCTTAAATTCGTCTCTCCAATAAGTATCGATTTGAACGCCTATGCATGTCTTGGAGAAGCCAAAGAACTTATTGTATAGTGACTGCCACAGGAGACCATCATTTGTGGCTGATTTCCATGATCTGCAAATATTGAAAATGACGCAGATAAGATGATTAATGTGCAATCAAAATCATAGTCCTCTTCAGAGCAAAGACCATATGCAGTTCTTCCACAATTATTATTAGTAATTCACAAGAAAGAGCCAACATTTTATAATGCAAGAAACAAAGAACCACCTGCTAACCATCCCAGCAGAAGCTAGCGATTGTAAATCCAAGTAACTGAAGACATGTAAGAGAACATCCTCCGGAAATTCCGACACACCTGGGTCATCTGACATGATACAGAAACAAAGTTGTACTTAATTTGGCAGATCAATCTACATAACAGACCAAAATTAGTCACTAGCTACGGAATGTAGTTAAAACGTGACATCATCCTATTGCAGAAAAAACTTGCAATCAGCATAGTACAGCAATTGAAACTGAAACAAAACTCAACACGCAAAAACAACCATTTATCTGAGTCTCAAACTGAAATTTCGGTCATCATACATTTACACTAGTAGCGAAATTGGAGATGCTCTTATTTTTTAACAGAAAGCTGATCAGAAACGATAATTCACGAGCAATGTGAACAATATACCTTGTTCTTGTTGGGACTTGCTCTGCCTCTTAGAAGTGACCACAGCATGCTTGAATTCTGCAACTGCCAAAACCTTCTTCTGCTTCGGAAGAGCGAATTCTGCGCTCTGCAGGAGGACATTAGCTGAAGCCACAGCAGCCTGTGTCGAAATCCTGCAACAAGTAGATAACCAAAAGAAATGCTTACAAATCTGCACTAAACCGCTTTCAGTACTCGAAGACGAGGAAAAGGTACTAACACGGGGAGGAGGCGGAAGGCGGAGACGGTGTCCTGAAATATTAGGGATTGGAGATTTTTGGGGGTTTTGGAATATGAATTCCGGAGGATGAACGCCAGCTCCCTGCAGGCGGCGGCGTATCTCGATCTCTCATTCAGGGATTCGAGGAGGTCTAGCTCTTCGTATCTCTGCTTTGGATCCTTGCCGGACCTGAAATTATCCATTGATATATGAAATCGAACCGATTGCTTGATCTTCTGTTGGTTCTCCTTCCTTGCTGTTGCAGAAGGAGGAGTAAGAAAAGGCTATTGTTTCCCGGTTGTTTCCACCGGAATTTTTATCTTTATTTTGTTTTTCGAGAAAGATACTAAATTTAAATCTGATTTCTTGTGAAAATGTTTATGTATCTTGAAAAATGCTTTTATATCTTTGGAATATCTTCAACTCAAAGATTCATGCATAGGGAACAACAGACGGTGAAAGAGTATATTTCAAGAATTCAATGGTGTATATGAATCCTTTAGTAACTTAATGGTCCTTCTAGCCAAAGTTTGGCTAATTCTAAGAATTGTATGCTTTGAAGGGAAGTCAAGCAGGTTTGCAGCAGAGACTAGTAGCAAGTGGCAAATACTCATTAATAGAGCTTCTACTTTCAAATGGAGTTTTGATACAAAAGTGTAAACCTTCACTCAAGCACAACTAAATCAAGAAAACAAAGGAAATACATTTTTCCTACTAGTTGAAAGAATAAGCAGTGTAAAGAATAGCTAATACTATCATCATCATTTGCACTTCCACAGCAGCCCTAGTTTCATCTTCTGCATTAACAAATCCACATTTCAATAGATCAGCCGCCTGCCGGGTCTTCTTCTGCATTTCACAAACACTACCACATGATACATATATGGTGTATATATCCATTCAAACATCTTTTAATTCCTCCCACGCCTTCCGAAGTCATTAGCAGTTGCTGTTACCCTCTCTTTCTTCATGCATGGATTAGGTATGGCAATCGGCAAAAGTCTCTTGTTGTCAGCTTCAATTCAAACCCTTTGGATTCAAGAAGTTTTCCCTTGTACAGTATATGAAAAACTGTTCTGAATCCAGTTCCCTACACGAAGTAGGTTAATTGTTGCTTCTTTCTTGACCCTCCTTCTCCATACAGCTCATTCCATTGCTTTAGCTCAGCCATTATTGAACCTTCGGACGCAAAACTTGCAGCTATCTGCAATTCAGAAGGAATAATACAAGAAAGAGATTTTAGATTAAACTCTTTTTCACAGTAAGAAGGTGAGCATCAGGCACTCCTTCTCTTACCTGGTTCTTTGCTTGCTTCATGTCTTCCATGTTTAAGTTCCTCAGAGCAATTACTTTCTCTTCTTTATCATCATCATTTGCAACCGAAGTTTCTTCAGAGCTCTCACTTTCTTTGGCTTTTTGCTTTTCCTCCTGCAAACATCGACACTATGAATACAAGAAAATTCATATGGTGCAATCCAATCATACAGACAAAACCTTATGAAAACCATCATTACCGTTTCTTTTTCTCTCTCTTGCTGAATTAACTCTCTCACGGGTCGATAGGCAGCAGTGACACACAAATTCTGCATAACAGTCAATAATATAATTTTTACAAGACACGAGAACATATTCCATGAGTGTGAGCGTGGGGTGTTTATTTTTTAAAACGAACCTTCAGATCGCTCCCACTGTAACCTTCAGTCATGGTTGCGAGCTCCTTATAATCTAGTTCTTCAACCTTCTCTTTAGACAAAAGAGTTCTTAAGATCATTTCCCTGCTCTCCACAGAAGGAAGACTGACCATGATTCTGTTCACCACGAAGCAACATTGAGATAGTGTAAAAAGGCATACAGATATTAACAAAATCACACTACCAATTCAACGAATCAAGAACATACCTGCGCTCGAAACGCCTAATGATAGCCTCATCAAGATCAAAAGGTCTGTTAGTTGCTGCAAGAACAAGAATGCGTTCGCCAGTTTTTGTCAATAGGCCATCCCAATGGGACATGAATTCGTTCTTGATTTTCCGCATGGCTTCGTGCTCCCCAACTCTAGTTCTCTGACCAAGCATGCTATCAACCTCGTCCACAAAAATTATGGTTGGAGAAACTTTGGCTGCAAGTGTGAATAGAGCTCTGACATTCTTCTCGTCTTCTCCAAACCATTTTGAAGTAATTGTGGACATTGAAACATTAATAAAGCTTGCCCCAGCTTCATTAGCAATGGCCTTGGCAAGCATCGTCTTTCCAGTACCAGGAGGTCCAAAAAGCAGTATGCCTCTACAAGGCTTAAGAAGCCCCCCTTGAAAGAGGTCTGGTCTCCGAAGAGGAAGCATTACAAGCTCCTGAAGCGACTCCTTAGTCTCATCCAGAGCGCCAATATCCGCAAACGTAACTCCAATCTCACTAGCAGGAATAACCTCTGGCCTTATGCGCTTCTCGAATTCATTATCAGGAGGTAATTCCTGTGAGAAGCTTGAGAAGTTTAGGGTTCTTTGTATGCAAAAAGAAGGGGGACAAAAGCAATTTCTATAGCAGAACAATTTCATTTTCCTGTTTCTCGGTATCATTTATCTACTACTGAACATAGAGACTTACTGGGGCTTTTGCTGGTTGATTTTCACCATCCTTCTTCAGTGGCGCAACTGACTCATTTTTGTTTTCACAAGTTGGAATGTCAGACTTAATTATAACAGCATTGGCTCCTACTTCAGAATCCTGCCACATTGAATACAAAGAAGTTGGCCTTCATATAAACAACCACAATCTGACAAGAGTAAGCCAGTCATTAGTCAATCAAATCTCACTACTAACCTTGGAAGTTTCAGCATTTGACTCCAGCTTGATAGTGTCTTTTCCCAAACCTTTTCCCTCCTGGAAGATATTTAAACCTTGGGACAAACTGAACAGAATACAAGGAGTGTAAATTTTAATATTGGTAAAGAGAAAGGTAAGCAGGTTACATAGATAAACTTTTTTTAAATGAAAACACAGTTCCACTAAGTAATTACCTCTTTGATGATATAACAAGCTTTCCATTGCGATATTCTGGATTTTTCTTCCCCAGCAAATGGAAAGATATTGCAGTTACCACTATTTCCTCAATGTAGTTGGACAGTATCTGTGTGTCTGCCAGACAGATAGCTTCTAAATCATAACACACAAGATCATTGGCCTCAAGGACCTCAGAAATATGATTTTTATTGTCTTGAAATTGGATTTTCTTCATGTCCTCCTCCAACTGTGCTTTCCAGCTCTCAAAATGAGCCTCATCTTCTGGCGGTCTAATCTTAATATCATACGGAAACAAAAGGTTGATACTCTCATTCACTTCACCAATATCATCCTCGATATCCAACAAACGAGAACCGAGAACTAAAACCGATCCAGTTAACTTCTTCAACATTCTATCGAACAGTTTGTGTAGACGAGAGGACTGGAGAAGAAGCCTTTCAACATCCCTGACATATAGAATGATGCTGCTAGTAGATGAGACTGCAACCAAAACCTGGATTACAAGAATATTCTCATTAATCATAACTGGCATTTGTTGAAACAACTTGCACTCATGGACCAAGGAACATTAAGTTCACATGGTCCAGAAATGAATGAAAGAAAGAAAAAGCTTCAAACACACAACATAATAATTCACCTTATAAAGTGACTGGAGAAAAACCTTTTCATCAAAACACCAGCCAGAGATGCGCTTGTGAGGAGCTGAAAACACAACGATCGGTGAGATGAAAAGGTCTTGGAATCTTAAAGTTTGTATCTTTCTCACACCATAATTCATTCTATTAATAATATAAAAGGAGGAGCAGTCCATTGGAAGCTTTGCATGGGAATAAATTCAAGGAAACTTCTAATCTTGCAGAAACAACAGCAATAAAAAATCAACAGTCTATCAGCCCTATAGCCCTAACTCCTCACAAACTAAAAATGACAGACTGCAAAGGATAGGACTGTAGCTCATAAAGGGCGAGTAGTTAGCTGAAATATGTTCCAACTACTGAAGCATATGAAAAACCCTGCAGCAAGTATACTCATAATTTATGAATTAACCTGGATTTGAAGAAGAGGAAGACTGGGAGCTTATGCTGCTTATATCTGAAGACACAGAGGAAATCCTACGATGCTTCAGTGAATTGTCTACCACTTCCGCACTCCTGGTCCTAATAATCATGCACAAGTGGAATATTTCATAAATATGTGACTTTCGTTCATTATCAAGCTTAAAAAATAAAATAAAAAACTAGAAAAGTGCATCTTTACCTTTTGCTGTCAAATCCACTACTTTGGCTAGATGATGTGCCTGCAAATAAGTATATGACGGGTTTAAGTGAGAGGCAACTTAAAGGTGTTGATTTAACAACTTCATGATTTCTGAAAAATTAAAATCCCATACAATATTCCATTTATTATCTCCAACATCAAAGGAAGCTAAATCCTAAATTCGTATGCTTTGTTAACAACCAACAAGAAACTTTTTCAGACCTTGATTATCGTCACTGCTTGAAGTGATTGAAAAGGAGCCAAATAAACTGGACACCTTATCCATTGTCAGCTCTGAGATGGACCTCCTGAAAGGCTGAACAAAGAAAGCTTACTCAATTTAAGCGATTCCACAATCCCACTTCAACTTAAAGCCTCAACCAGAACCAAGAAGCATAAAAACAATAAGTATAAAAAAAGAGAGGGAAATGGAAATTTACACACCAGTTCTCTTCTGGAAGCACCATACTTGCTTTGGACCTGATAACATAGATGAAAGCACATATTGATGAAGTGATCAGCTCAAATCACACAAACTACGTGATTCAGCAGAAAACAATACTACTTACTAAATAATCACCTTTAGTGAAAAGTCGGATACATCCAACACAAGTAGCTTGGCCTCAAAATGATGGGCCAGAGCCTTTGCAAGTGTTTGCAGGTAAAGTTCTTGAAACAGGAAAACACGACAGAAGGTGAACAAAACATACACAAGCTGCAAAAACCTGTCTTTAATAATATTAAGAATCTAGAACAGCATACCAGAAGGTCCAGACAGAAGTATTGCTCGACTAGCCGGAGCAAGATTTCGGGTGTGCCTAGACACATCTAAATGCTTTAGATGAACAAAGGCAGCACTTGTTAAAACTACCTTTGTCCTCTCACTGCCAAAAAAAAAAAAAAAAAAAAAAAACTTTCAAAAAGCTAATAGTGTAGAAATTACAAATATTGTTGGATGTAATAGTTGCAGCAAGAAATAACACAAACTTCCTCCAATTGTATGCTAAACTGCCAAAAAGCATGAAAATTTACAGGGGAAAAAAACGAACTTTTGCCGCCAAAAGTATAATTATTTCGCCCTGAGAAAGGGATAAATACCTGAGGTAGGGAAAATCGTCGAAGGAGACGTCAATGTCTTTCCCGTGAACAATGAGGCGGAGAAGCTCCTGCTCGATTTGGTCGCCGGTAACGCCGTCGCCCCAACCGCTGTTATTATTATTATTGAAATGATTGTTACAAATCCCTCCGCCGCCGCCGCCGCCACTCCATCTGCTGACAGTTTGGCCGGACACCAGGCCCAACCCAACCCCCACCCCTACTCCTAATGCTGACAGCAGCAGTTTCTTCTGCTCCATGAAGAAGCTTCCTCTTTTCCTCCGGTGGGCCCCCTACCGAGCTTCCTGCACATTTGATTCCATCAGAGACAGACAGGGCATTTCCAAATTTTGCAGAACGAAGGAACAAAACACGCACACACACAGTGGGGATCCGGGGAAGGAGAAAATGACCTTGCTCGTCCTTCAAGAGATGTGACGGAGAAGAAAATGGCGGATGTGATCTCCAGAGAAGGACATGGAGAGAGAGAAAGAGAGGGGGATCGGTTAGTTAGGTGACGATGATGGGAAGAGGGAGGGAGAATGAGAGGAGATAGATATTTATATACGCAGAGACAATTCACAATGCTCCCTCGCTTTAATTATTTCCCGGAAATTTTATTATTTGGATCTTTTTTACGTCGACAATTTTGTGTTCATAATTAAATGTGTAATTAACTGAAATTTAGTTTTGTTTGAAACGTGCTCAGACTCTGAGTTGCTGAATTCAAGAACTGATTTTGCCTAAGAGTGAGTTTAATTCTTTCGAAAAAAAAATGTTTGGTTCCGAATTCTTTCCAATTGCTGATGTGAATTGTGATGTGTGTTCAATTATTGTACTAGTACAAGTTGAACAACTTGGTCACTGCTGTTGTTGGGTTGTGACTTTGACTTGTTTTGGCTGCTGAATTTTAACTAATTTTTTGGTATTATTTGAGTAATTTATTTTTGGATAATCTGGAATGATAAAGTTTTGTTTGAATAGTTATACCGTGAGGTAGATGTAAAAGATATATTTTTAATGACAAGTATATCAAATATATCCTAATCTTAAATTCTTTCTCACTTTTTTATGACATTTTTTTGCCTATATAGTTCATTTCCACACAATCTCAGCTTTCAACATGATGATGGGATTTTTGCCTTTATGGTTTCTGTTATTTTACATTTTCAGTTTCAATGTAACTATGTTATTGTAATTTCTTTTAAAGCTTGGGGAAGCCAATATACACCCCCACCTACGGTTGTTTGCCCCAAAAATATAAAAAAATAATCTTCTCCCCAAATTCCTCAATCCCACATGAACCTACCTATAATCATCCATTTCGCTATAAACCCACTGAAATTGATGGTTTCATGCTCGTTGGCGAAGATTTGTTGTGATTTGGCTGTGTAAGTTTGGTTGACGATGGTGAGCCGGTAGTGATGACAACATAGTCAGTATTGAAATTTGTGTTGTTGGCGGTCTGTTGTGAGATTTAGGACGTTAGTGCCGAATTTTATGCATCAATGATTAATATGGTGGCTGGATGAGATTTGGGTCCCCGTCGTTAAGATTAAGGTTGCAACGTTGAGATTTAGATCGGCAGATTAGAGGTTGTGGTCACCAATGTTGAGATTTAGGTCGCTAAAAGTGATGTTAGGGTGGTCGTCATCGTTGAAGTTGGGTTCGTCGATATTGAGGTTGGGAATTAACGGAATTTGGGCCATTGACATTGAAATTTGAGATGTTGTAGGTGAAGTTGGAGTCGTCGGATCTAAGGTTGAGGTGATAGTAAGGTAGCAGTGAATGATGAGGTGATAGTAAGGTAGCAGTGAATGATGAGGTGACCACACGTAGAAGATAATAAGCTTTTTTTCTTTTGGAAATAGACATTAAAATTGAAATGTTTCTGTTTGACCCAAAATTTAATGATAATATGATTTAGTTGATGTTTGTTTTTTATGGTAACACTACAACAACCGAATCTAATATAAGGATCATATTTTATTATAATCTAATCCTACTCTATTGATCACGTATGTTGAGCGGTAAATCCTCATGCTGCTTAAAATGGGGTGAAGATCCCACTATTACACCGGCTGATGCCCCCTACACATGACACTGTTGATGCAGCTTCCGTCACTCGATTGAGCGTGTCTCATGCGAATGAGGAAAATGGAGACCTGACCCTCGGGAGATATGCTTGAGAAATATGCTTATGGGGAAATTTGAACCCTGATCTCCATTAAGAGAACTAAGTGCCTAACTAATTCAACTAATCCAAGTGGTTTTAAGGTTAAAGAGTCGTGATTTTTATAAGTTGTTTCAGTATCTAACTATATCGTATGCAACTTCCTTTTTGGGGAGTTGCTCACTACAATTGAATGAAGTGAAAATTGTGTTTTAAAAAATAAAGACATTTTTTTTGAGAGAAAGTTTTGGATGAGACATGTTCTTGTGGAGATCAAGAGCAGTAGAATGAGCATTTACGGTTTCTGCTTGATCTTTTAGTCAGTTTGTTTGACATTTCAATCAATGTCCTTGAGTATTTTTGTTTTGCCTTGATTTTTCAGTTAATTTGATCTTTCGTTTAATTTGCTTGATCTTTCGGTCAATTTTCTTGATCATTTACTTGGTCAATTCCACCAACGACAAATTCAATCAAGAAAATCGGCGGGTTTAAAGCTCACCAACGATAAATTCAATCAATAGCAGTCTCATATGATCTTTGGTCTCATTTGACACAGGTGTCAAATGAGAATTTGCCATTTTTTGAAGGTTTTGTTAACTCTATTTTTCAAACTTTATACACAAGATTCTGACATCAATTTCACTTGATCTAATCAAGTCGAATATACTCCTAATAATAATTAAACAAGCTTTTGATGATAATTATGCTCATACTTTTTCTACTAAAAAAGGTTTGGAATTCTTTACTTTAGTGAAAAGAAAAGGCTGAGGATTGTACTTTTTAGTGCATCTGAATCCCAACTGAAGATGCAAAAATATGTTGCATCTACCAATAATGTTCACTTTTGCTCCAAATTATTGGAGGAGTACTTCAAGTGCCCTTTTAACTATTCATTTAATTAAAATTTGCTAACTTTCATATTCAAAATAATGTTGATTTAAAATTTGAAATTACCATAATCTTATTAAATTCGTAATATTACACATTTTTAAAATATCAAATTTATTTGATTTATATACCTATGCATATCATAAGCACGTGATGTTAAATATCTCGTTGCATTTTACAGTTGTTCGTATATACACCGGGGGTTTTTTTTATTGTCAATTTATTCACTGATAACATGCCTTAAATAGTAATATAATTTTGTTTCACCAGAAGTGATGCTCATTTAAAATGTGTCACTCTTAATAAAGGCCCTGTTTGGTGACGAGAGTTTTGAAGAGCGTTTAGCTTTTTGGGTTAAATATGGACAGTTGACTGGTCAATCAGCTCTTCTTGGTGTTTGGTGAAAAGCTTTTTCTAATTAGCTGTTTTGATGAAACCTCTCGTTTCTGAAACGCTAGAAAGAGCAGCGTTTACAAAAAATTAAACAAAACAATATATCAAAATATCTTTTTTATCCTTATTCTCACAAAATTTCCTTAAAACTAATAATTTATATATATATATATAATTCAACTTTGCCAAAACTTTTCATACGTGCACAATATATAGATATTTTCGTACGTACCTACATTTTTCGATATTTTTATTTTATTTTTGAATTATTATAAATATTGAAATTAAAATGGCACATGCTAAATATATATCAAAATAAATTTTTTATGTAATGTAATTCTGAAAATATTTTTTTAAATAAACGTAGATATATTATAATAAAGAATAAAAATTTAAATAATAAAAATAAATAAACATATAAGTGATAATTATTTTCGATAAACAAGCAAAACACTAAAACAATAATTAATAATAAATTGTACTAATGTCTATTTCAGTCATTTAACGCATTGAAACAGCTATCAGCTAATTGTTATTTGCCAAACACTAATGTACAAAACGCTAGTCAAAACAGCTAATAGAATCCGCTAACAGCTAACAGCTAATAAAATCCGCTAACAGCTAATTGCTAAACGCTGATTGCCAAACGAGGCCAAAAATAGAAAAAGATTAAAATGAAATGAAGAAATACAAGCACATAACCCTAAATGACTTACCTTACCCAGTTACCCTATTAAGTTTACACCATGTTCATGGAGCTGTAAACGTGCACGACTCCAGAAAGCAAAGCAAGTCGGCTACACGGTGTTAAATTCTAAAAGCCACCAAGCTTCTAAAGATGATTGATACTTACAACCCAAAAATAGTATTAAATGTCTCATGCAGTGGCGGAACCAGGAAATTTTTTTGGTGGGGGCTAATTTATAGTTTTGTAATTTCATAAATTCCGGTGGGTGCTAAATTGTGTTTTTTTAAAAAAAAAATTGGTGTTAATTTAGAGTTAAAAAAAAAATTTAACACTGTAACTGTATTTTCTGGTGGGGGCTGGTGCCTCCGCCCCTGGTCTCATGTGATGATAAACATTTTCAGAAATAAATTTTATGAAAATTAAAAAATATTGCACATATTCGTATGCATATGAGACATGTCTCAATTGGACTCACTTAATTATCATACATAGTAAGTAAAAAATTAGTTTTAAAAGTAAGAATTCATCAATAATACCACTGAATGATGAAATGTAAAGTAAAATTGTTCCTAACAATTAATGAAAGACCTAAGAACTATTTTAATAATTTTATATTAGTTGTGGTAATATAATTGCATGGACGCAATTAGGAATCGTCACACGACGTGAATAAACAAAACCCGTTCCCATATGATATGGCCATAATATGCGTATTGTATTTTTCTTGGCCCCTTCATTTTGCCACTGTCCCATGCAACAACGCAACTTGCCATTTCTTTGTTGCAAGTTTTTGTTGTTTTATTCCCACTTATTCTATAATTTAACTATTTATTTATTGCTTAAATTTTGATCTTAAAATTTAGTTGATACATAACTATAATTTTATTTTTTGGATTTGTATATCATGTATTTTAAAAAAATTATTTATTTACAGTAATAATACAGTTTTACTTATCAAAGAAATTCCGTTTAATTTAATTTAGTTGGTTGGGGTCAAATCTTGCCCAAGAAATCAAACTTTTGGTATAAAGATCCAAGCTTTAGAGAGAGTGATTGGTGAGAAGATTCATGTGTAGATCTTATTAATTAGTAGTGAGGTTGAAGAGATTTTCGGAGTGGATGGTGGGAGAGGACCATTACAAATTTTAAAGCATTCTTCGTCACCAGTCGGTAGAGCTTAGTGCGCTTTTGCCAAATATATGTAAAACTATTTTAACAATTTTTGTACAAAATAAAACTTTTTTTTTTGTAATGTAAAATAGAATTTGTCTGTGGAAAGCCCGCAAGAAACCCACTGTTTCTATAGGTGCATTTTTGGCTTTTTGACAAAGATTTCACATACTCCACTCCATTGGGTCCTTTTCAACTCTAAAATCTTCACCACTTCTCCTTTTTTTTTTTTTTTGTTAAACTCTTTTTTTCCCCCTTTTCTTGAGAAGAAAGCAAGAAGTACTAAGTGAATTGGCGCTTTTAACTTAATTAAGTTCTCTTATTAATCAAGTTTTTAAAGCATTGCATGTACATTTATGAAATTCCACCTCTATACAACCAAAAATATTTAGAGTTTTAGTCAATCTCCTACTTTAAATTATGAAATTTGATATAATTTCTCAGTCGAGAATATTCAACGTTATTGGGTCATTGGACCAGATTGGTCGTTCACGGTTTTGTCAATGTGATTTCTTGAACGGTAAACGATTAGTAAAGATGCATTTGTGATGATTTTGCTCATGTATGTAGCTGTAGTTTATCGATGGTGTGATACTTGACCATTTTATTTGATTGATTCGTTCATTAAGAATGGGGGCATTTAAGTATATTCGAGAACCACTTGGGTTAGCTCAAGTGGCCAAATATTTGGTCTTGGCTAGGAGAGGTCCAGGGTTCAAACTTCCCACTCCCCCTAATTTGGGCTGGATGAGATTCTCTCATAGTCTCTCAAGTCTCCATCCCCTACATCTACAAGAGGCGTGCTCAATTGAGTGACAGGAACTGCATCAACCGACGCACGAAGTGCATCGGCGGTTGTAAGTGAGATCCTCACCCCACTCGAATCAAGGTGAGGACAGAGGTCACTCGACATACGTGGTCAATAGACTAGGCTTAAGTATGATAAGATTAGTATAAAGCAAGCATCCTTGTATCAAATTCGATCTTTGTAAAGGGCGTGTGCCCAATATAAAAAAAAAAGTACATTCCAGAAAATATTGAGCAATTTACTTTCTTTTCCATTTAAATTCATCACTTTCTAAAATTTTCATGTGCTCACTAGCAAAGTACTAAACTTTTGAATTTTGTTTGTATCAAGTATCCACAGCCATTAACCTAAAAGATTGAAATGGCAATCATTTTCCAGATCAGCATCGCATGCTGGGTTTTTGTTGTCTGTCATGTTGGAAATGTGCAACAAAATGATTTGTGGATTTACACGAAAATTCCACCTTTTGTGACTACCATACATCTAGCTACACATAATTTCTTATTCATCATATCACTCTGTCTCATCCATAACTGTACACTTTTTGGTCAATTTTTTCAGAGCATGTTTGACCGTGAATAACTTTATTTTTATACATTATTATGGTCTAAAACTTTTATAGGTAAAAAATAGAGCGCATTGTGAATCTAACTAAATCTCATATGATACTATTATAACACATGTGCCAATTGCAATTTACGGTCAAACATGATCAGACAAAGTTGACTAAAAAATGTGCAGTTTCGGTGGGACGGAGGAGGGAGTAGTATATTTTGTGAGATCCACGATCGAGGACTAATATATGCCATAATAAAAAAGTAGGGGTCCTCGGACTGAAGAACAAAGAAACGAATGAAATGGTCCAAACTTCATTGGATTGCCCCCTATGATCACACACATCAAAAATAATTCTCCATAATCCATTTTTAATACTATATTTGTCCTTTAACCATATTTGTAGTTTCAGTGGACTCCCTATGAATAAAATGTTTTAGTACATTATTTATGTGAAAATGAGGATTATATACGGTTTTCAATTATCTATTGTTACTGGATGTTTACCGTAGTAAACTGAAGTTAATGAAATTGTGTATTTTATAAAAAATAATAATTCTTCAACAATATTGCAAAAGAATTGCTAACACATATCATGTATTTTAAAATCATCATCATTTTCCGAATATATTCAATAAAGATAATATTTAAATATTGATGGAATTAATATATTTTTTTTTGAGAGAAGATGCAATTAAATCCAAATTAAACTCAACTTTCGCATGGGTAAAGAGAGTGAATATTATTATATTAATTTCATATATAATCAACTATAGACTATAGTAAAAATATCACTTTATTTTACATGCTTGTGAAGTAACTGCAACCACACGTAATTAAATATATAGTGGCCAGTCTGTGTCAATTAGTTTGAAAATGTAATTTTACTTAAAAGTTAAAAAAAGGGACAAATCACTATGCATGCACATAAGACATAAATTAATAAATTAAATGATGGGAAGACATTTTATAAATTTTAAAGTCCCCACTTGCATGTTACTTGTTAGGCCAAGAATATCCGTCTATTATTATCTAATGAAGCCAGGAAATTAACATGCCCGCAACCAAAATAATTTTATTCCTCCAATTTATTAAAAGTAATTATATAACTTATTGGAAATGTACGTAAAGGCTAAAATCCAGTTGCCACGCTAACGGCGCATACCAACTGTAAAGCGTGCAAAAGATTGTGTGGCCAGAGTACAACAGATTTTTTATCATGAAAAATTACCATGAAAAAAAGAAAAGTAATTTATGAAAATAACACAAATCTGGCTACAATGACATAACAATTGCTTATCTTTTCCATCAGGCAAATTCTCATTTGTCTCAAATGAGACCAAATATTATATGATACTGCTATTAATTGAATTTGTCGTTTGTGAGCTTTAAACCCGCCGATTTCCTTGATTGAATTTGTCGTTGGTGAAATTGATCAAGGAAATTATCAAGAAAATTGACCGAAAGAGCAAGCAAATTGAACGAAAGATCAAATTAACTAAAAAATCAAGGCAAAATAAAAATACTCAAGGACATTGATTGAAAGATCAAAGAAACTGACTAAAAGATCAAACAGAAACAATAAATGTTCATTCCCCTGCTCTTGATCTCTAAGATGAACCCGTTTTAGTTGGCAATTTGGCCACAACTTTACATCTAAGATGCACGTACGTGAAGTGCGTTGGAGAAAGGAGTAGATGTTTGATCAAGCTAAGAAAAGGTCTCACATGAGACCGGTTTCAATTGGAACGGTTGATAAATGTTGATTTTTTTCACTTTATACCCGACATTTTACATATTAAACATGATTATTTCTTGTATTATTGTTGATTTTCTTACCTTTATGCTTGATATTTTCACTTTTAAGACTGGTATATGACACATTAAGCAATGATGATTCAGTAACATCAATCGAAACATGTCTCAATTCATAATTTATCTCTTGTTTAATCAAACACAACAAATTTCTGCCATTTCCATCCCTTTTCAGCTCCATATACCAACTTTGACTAGTGTTAGTGTTCACTATCAACACTCAGATTCAGATTACAAACTCATATTTAATGAATTACAACGGTTATCAACACTCGCACGATAACATTGTTAAACTCTGTTATTTGGCGCATTACTTGTGCTTGCATTGTAGCACCGCATGGTTGGGACCAATTAGGAGATGATTAGGGCCGTGTATAATGATGCTCCTATTGAACCGACCTTTTTGTTTAATGAATAAATTAACTAAAGGAAGACTAAGCTGACAACGAAAGGGAAAATGAGAGTGAAAAGGTGCAAAGGACCTTTAGAAATAAAGGCACATTTCACTTGCGATTGTAACTAATTTTTTTCCAGTTCAATGAGTCATGTATTACTGGTTCCGGGCATTAAGGACGTGGCGTAAACAAGGCTTCCCATTAGCTAAAAGATATTTAAAGAAATAATGTGTGTTATAAATGGAAATTGTTTTTCTTCAATACTACATCTTTTGTTTATTAGCTATGACAAAAATAAAGTGTTAGTGTAACTTGCGATCCATGCAAGCTTCTAATGGAGGTTTTCTTCATAGAGAAGTTGTTGAGATTCCATGTCCAAATTAGGGTGGTTAAACGTTTAGTACTGAAAGTATTAAATAGGTGTACTATATGGTTAATATGAAATTATGTTCGACCAAACATGCATAACTTTAATTTTGTAAAAATATTGGAAACATATTCAATAATATATCATATGATGATAACATTACTTTATTAAATATATTATAATTTATATAATTAAATATAAGATAGTGAACCATTTGAGCTAGATCAAATAATTATAGTGTTAAACGGTTTAGATAGCCGTTCGACTCAAACCCCTTATTTTTAGGTTGTATTATGATTGGTTCGTTTTTAATATAACTCAATAATATTATGATTGGTTCGTTTTTAAGATAGGTTGTGAAAGGGAGTGGTAAAAGTTTTTTTGTTGTAAATTTATAAAAGATTTGTCATGTGCATTACATTAGTAAAAAACTTGTTCAACTAAAGGTTGTGCATGTGCCACCTAGGGGAATCAATTAAGCTAAGTAAATAGGGGTGCATAGTATTGAGCTTTTGGTCCATTAAGATACAAGGATACTTTTTTGGCCTGTGGTCCTAATTCTCTCCCAAGTTAATGATTTGATTAGTTGAGAGTTTAGTGTAGTGCTGCTGGGGGAACACTACAAGGATGTGTCAATTGAAGTAGGTCAAAAGACTCAAAACTTGATGGAGAAGAAATTAAAATATAAATAAACTACAAGGGCAAATGCAAAAATAGTAAAACAAACAGACATTAATAAATAGCAATTCCCATAATCAAAAATGGTTTTATATATTTTATGCAAATTTAGAAGAAAGTAAACACTCATATGTCACTATTATCACTCAGAAAGGTGAGTTAAAAAAAACAAAGAATTGGATGAAAAAATAAAATAATAAAGAAGGTGGAAGCATGAACAAAATTTAAATAGAAAGTTGTTTGTATCTGTGTTATTTTAGTTCAGCAAAAGTTGTAAATGATTAGATATACAAAATAATAATTACAAAAAAGAGAAGGTCCATTGTGAAACCAATCTCAATTGAGACTAAGGTCCCGTTCTCTAGAGATTATTTAAATATTTTTTAGTCCAGATAAACTTTTTTTAGTTTAGATAAATGTTTTTTAGTTCAGATGAGTTCAGATAATTTTTTTTTTCAGTTCAGATGAGCTCAGATAATCTTTTTTCAGTTCAGTGAACTTTTTTAGTTTTCAGATAAGTTAAGTTCAGTAAACTTATTTGTAATTTAGTTCAGTTCAGTTTAAATCAGTTCAATCTTTTGAGCTTAATTGTTCATATCAGTTTAGTTCAATTCCATTTAGTTTAGTTCAGTTTCAATATGATTTGATGAAATTTAGATTAATTTAGTCATACCGATTCTTTATTTTCAATACATTAATTTCACTTCAGTTCAGTTCAGTTTAGCTCAACAACAATATAATTTGGTGCAATTAATTAAGGTTAATTTATTCATACCGTTTATTTTTATCACACTTATTAATTTTCAATTTTGTTCAGTTCAGTTATCTCTATGCTTCAGCTCAACTCAAATCAATATGTTTAGCAAGCAAACATGATCATATTTTTTAACATTAAGGCCCTGTTTGCCATAACTTTTATATATCAGTTCAGTTCAATTCAATTCAGTTCAGTTCTGTAAATTGAAGTGAAATATAATTTGATGAAATTCAGGTTAATTCAGTCATGTTGATTCTTTTTCTTGGTACATTAATTTTCACTTCAGTTCAATTCAATCCAGTTCAGTTCAGTTGAACAAGAAATAAATTCTATCAAACTCTAAGTTATACTCAAATTATTAAATTTCAAATGTTTTGAAAATGTTATATTTATTTCATTTCAGTTCAGTTGATTTATATATTCCAGTTCAACTTTGTTCTACATATTTTCATATTAAGATTAATAAATTTCAAATATATTGAAATTGATATTTTTTTAATTCAATTCAGTTCAGTTTATCTACATTAGTGAAACTCAGTTCAGTATATTTTAATATTAAATGTATTATGTTATATTTGGATTAATGAATTTCAAATATATTGGAAATGATCATATATTTTTTAGTTAGTTTCAATTTAGTTCAATTTAATTTATCTATATATTTCAATTCAACTCAGTTTTTAAGTTCAAATAAGTTCATCTAAAATTTTTAAGTACAAATGAGTTCAGTTCATATGAGTTCAGATAAAAAATTTTAAGTTCAGATTAGTTCAGATAAAGTTTTTTAAGTTCAGATAAACTTTTTTTAGTTCAGATAAAAAAATTTTAGTTCAGATAAAGTTTGTTAAGTTCAGATGAGTTCAGATAAGTTCAAATACCGTGAAGAGAACATGACCTAAGTACAAATGTTGATTTTCTCACTATCAAGCATGATTTTTTACATATTAAAAATGATCATTCAGTGTATTATTGTTGATTTTCTCAATTTTATGTTCGATCTTTTCACTTTCAAGACTAATCTTGTACGTATTAAGTATGATTATTCAGTCTTTAATACCAATTAAAAGTAATAATTAGAATGTAATGGGACTGGTTCAGTGGTAATCCACCTTCTCTATAACTGAGAGGTCCAAGGTTCAAAACACACCCCTGACAAAATTGCGAATATTTGAACAATTAGGCCCTGTTTACTAGAGCTTATTTCTTGATGTACTGAACTGAATTGAACTGAACTGAAGTGAAAATTGATGTATTGAAAATTGGAATCAGCATGACTGAATTAACCTGAATTTCATCAAATTGCATTTTCACTGAACTGAACTGAACTGAACTGAACTGAATTGAACTGAACTGAACTGATCTACAGATAAGCTCTGGTAAACAGGGCCTTATTGTCAGGGTCTACCCACGTAGAGGGACCGATGGTGGTTTCCCATGGGCCGTGTTGGTGGCCTCCGCTGTGGTTCGGTGGCTCGTTGGTGTAAGTAGCTGGGTCGTTCAGGAAGACGTCTCAGAGCTACGAATAGGTAGGTTGTAATATATCTTGAATTCAAAAAAAAGAGGTAATAATTAGAATTAAAGGATGTGATAATACCGGTCCAGAGCCCTGCTGGGCCAAGAAAAGGGCCCGTGGCCCAGAACCAACAGAGAGGAACCTTTCCCGCTCAGAGGCATGTCCGGACAAGAAAGAGGACAAGAGAGGACAGAAGATGACAAGGGAGGTGGTCCTGCAGCTTATCTTCAAGGGAGGCAAAGCTCAAACTATAAATACTAGCCTCCAACAGCGAACAAGGTATGTGACTTATATCTCTCTACCTTATATTGAGAGTTCCTTCCGTACGTTTTCCTTCCCCACTATCCCCATCTCATCATCACGCCGGAGCTTCTTCCCCGGGACACCCCCCGGGGATTGTTTTGCAGGACTAAAGAGGGCCCGCCGAGGAGGGGACTAGGGAAGCGTCCAATCCAGGAAGACGGACGGAAACCGGTAGCATCAATTGGCACGCCCGGTGGGACCTTTCCACATTCGCAGGATGGAGTCGCCAAGGAGAGGGCGCGGGCGCCCTAAGAAGAACGCGGCACCTTCAGGGGGAGATTCTCTTCCACCCCCGGGAGACGAGGTGACCTTAAGGCAGTTGCAGGAGGAGGCTAGACACCAGCGAGAGCTAGGGGTACCGCAAGACGGCCACGTTGAAACTGCCTCCGACGAAGCCTACTCGGAAGGAGAGTACCAGGATGAGCAGGAAGGCCTTGGGCTCGCCGGGGATGGCACCACCCGGGACCAGGGACCTGAAGTCCGGGAGGAGGGGCAGCCCTTAGTTAGTACGGAGGAAGTGGCGGCCTTGGAATTTATGAGAGCCAACAAGGAGTTGTACCGCCAGTGGGTACTCTCCACCCGGGAAAGCCTGAGGCGAAGGGAACCCGGGAGGAACCAGGCAGGTCCTCTAGGGGGGTACCAAAGAGAGGTTATTGATTTGGACGGAGCCGTTCAGCCGCCAAAGCTACATGGGCGTGTAAATTCCTCCACCGTCCCACCCTCTTTCCCTCAGAATTTCGGGGTTGGAGGAGGAGCGGCTACGGGACAACAATCGAATCTGGTTTCACATGCTCCACCAATAACCCGCGTTCCAGTTGGGGGGCGGGACAAATTGGGTATGACCTGCCAGTCATGCCTGCGGAGCCGTTTGGGTATCAGGCCCCTGGAACCCAGGGAAACCCGATCCAGTATTCCGGACCCATGTATGGATCAATGGGGATGAACTTCGGTTACCCGGAGAGATACTATCGGGAGGACGATAGGATGCGGGGCTATCAGGTGGCACAGCAGGACCCCAACTCCTTGGAGGCTCGGCTAGACAAACTGGTGGGAAGAAACGGAGCTAAACCTACCTCCCCTTGGGTACCTCGAGTGCTCGCGTACCCATGGCCGCCGGGCCTACGGACCCCGGAGGGAATCCCAACATATAATGGAGAGACAGACCCGGAGGAGTTTGTCAGGACGTACCAGAACCTAATGGTGTCAAGGGACTTCCCGGAGGAATTAAGATGCAAGCTAGTGGGCTGTTACCTGAGAGGAAACTGTCTCTCATGGTTCGATTCGTTGCCTCGAGAAAGTCTCAGAGATTATTACGATTTCTCTAAGGCCTTGCTGTTTAGATACGCCGGATTAAAGAAGGAAGGAAAACAGTTGACTGAGCTTTTGGCTACCCGGCAGAAGGCTGCAGAAGGGTCAATGGAATACTATCGAAGGTACATGGACGATAGCATGAAGGTTGTCGACAGGCAGCAGCAGGAGAAGGCAGTGATTAGCGGATTTATAAATGGCTTGAGGGATATGGTGCTGTTCCAGAAGTTGATGGAAAATATCCCGGAAACCTTTCACAACTTGCAAATGGCGGTACAACTATACTGCGCGATTAATGATGCCACACGGAAAAGAAAGGAAGAATCTGGGGGATTCCTCCCGGATAAGATAGAAAGAAGGAGAATGGCAGACCCAAGTAGAAGGGACTCCGCTCCCGCACTGGTAAACCGGGCAAGGGCGGACAGTTTCACCCCGCTCAGCAAATCCCGAGCGGAGATTCATGCTATCCACAAGGACCTGTTCCCGGATCCATTGCCCATCCACGGGACCCCGTCTAGGGAAAACGCGGACAAATGGTGTGCCTACCACAAGTCTTATGGGCATGCGACAGAGGGGTGTAGGATGCTGAGGAACGAGATAGAAAGACTGATAGAACGGGGACAGCTGAGAGATTGCGTGGCAGCGGAGGTAAAGAAGGAGAATCCCCGGGACCAGCCTCAGGAGCAGCCCCGCAGGAGGTGGAGACCTAACCCGGGGAGAGGAAACGGAAGAATCCAAGGCAACCAAGGTAACAGGGCCCCGGGGAGGCCCGCCATAGCCGCCGCGCCGGTCCAAGCAGTGGAGCCGGCCCCAATACCCAACAGGATGATCAACGTGATCAGTGGAGAAGTCGGAGAAGCATGTCAGTCAGTCTCCGCTATCCGGGCCCGGACCCGGTATGTTCCCCCGGGGGAGGTTCAGGGGAAAAGGTTTCGCCCCGATGAAGCTCTCACTTTCTCTGAAGCGGATGCAGCCCCGCCGCAGATACCCCATTCTGACCCGATGGTGGTAACGGCGGAGATTGAAGGTTTCTTGGTCAAAAGGGTGTTTGTGGACGATGGGAGCAGCGTGGAGATCATGTTCGCTTCTTGTTTCGATCAGTTGGGAATTAGGAGACAGAACCTTAAACCTCCATTATCTCCCTTGTCAGGGTTCACGGGCAAACCCGAAGTTCCACTAGGTGTTATTCCCCTCGCAGTGTGTATGGTGGATGAGAAGGACCGGAGCAAGAGGATCTCGGTGACATGCAACTTTGCGGTTATTGACGCACCCTCGCCGTACAACGTGATCATAGGAAGGCCATGGCTAACTCAAGCCCGGGCAGCGAGTTGTCCGTATCTGCTGACGATGAAGTTCCCCACTGCGCAAGGTGTGGCGGTCGTGCGGGGTAGCCAAGCAGTCGCAAGAAGTTGCATGATGACGGCGGTGCTGGACGCAAAGAAAGCAGTAGGGGTGGTACACGGAGAAGTTCCCCGCCAGGAGTTGGAGGAGATGCAGGTGGCGGCAAAGGGACGGTCACGGTGGGAAAAGACCTCCCGGAGGAAGTAAAAGGCGCACTGAAGGAACTTTTGGCCAAGTATCAGGGAGTATTCTCGTGGAGCCCGGAGGACATGGTGGGGGTGTTACCAGAGTTGGGGGTACACAAGCTGAACATAAGCCCTGCAACTAAACCAATCAGGCAGAAGAAAAGGCCTGTAGCACCGGAAAGAGCAGAATTTATAAAAAATGAAGTAAAGAAGCTGGAGAGAGCCGGGGTGGTCGAGGAAATCATCTACCCGGAATGGATAGCTAACCCGGTCTTAGTAAAGAAGCACGATGGAAGCTGGCGCATGTGTATTGACTTTACGGATTTGAATAAGTGCTGCCCCAAAGACAGCTATCCTCTCCCAAATCTGGACCGGCTGGCAGAGGCTATTGCGGGGTATTCGGTGCTGGCCTTTTTCGACGCACATAAAGGGTATCACCAGGTGCAGATGGATGAGGCGGACAAGGCGAAAACCTCATTCATCACCGATTTTGGAACCTTTTGCTACAAGAAGATGCCCTTCGGGCTGAAGAACGCGGGGGCTACGTACCAGAGAATGGTGGACAAACTCTTCAAGGATCAAGTGGGAAGAAACATGGAGGTGTATGTTGACGACATGGTGGTTAAAAGTAGGGCTTACGGGGCTTTCTTGAATGACCTGGAGGAGATGTTCGAAAAGCTGGAACGGAGCAATCTAAAGCTGAACCCCTCCAAAAGTACCATTGGAGTGGGTGCGGGGAAGTTCTTGGGTTTTATGGTGTCAAGCCGGGGCATCGACGTCAACCCGGAGAAGGTGGAAGCCTTAGCTAAGATGACCTCCCCTAGGTCGGTGAAAGAAGTACAGCGGTTAACAGGGTCCCTCGCGGCCCTCAGTCGGTTCCTGTCGAAGGGAGCAGACAGGCAGTTGCCTTTCTTCAACATTCTCAGGAGGGCCAAGGCGTTTGAGTGGTCTGGAGAATGTGAGAAGGCATTCCAAAATCTGAAAGAGCACCTTCAACAGTTGCCAACTTTAAAGAAGCCCCTCCCGGGGGAGGAGCTTTTTCTGTACATAGCGGCGTCCCGGGAGGCGGTAAGTGCCGTACTAATCAAAGAAGAGGAGGGAAAGCAGCACCCAATCTATTTTGTTAGCCGGGCACTTCGGGGGGCAGAAACCCGGTATACTGAGTTGGAGCAGTTGGTTCTGGCGCTGGTGCATGCTTCAAGGAGGCTTAAGCCCTACTTCCAGGGCCATCCCATAGTGGTTCTTACCAATTACCCGCTAAGACAAGTCATGTTCAAGCCGGAGCCATCAGGGAGAATGATGAAATGGGCCATAGATCTGGGAGAGTATGAAATCCGGTATGAGCCAAGGAGGGCTATCAAGGGCCAGACCCTAGCGGACTTCCTGTTGGAATCAGAAGCAAGGATAAATGAGGAACAGAAGACGCCTAACACTCCGGAGGATACGGCTAAGGCTGAGACAGACCCGGCTTGGAAGTTATATGTGGATGGATCGGCGCACTCCGGGGGCAGTGGAGCAGGAATATTGTTAATCAGCCCGGAAGGGAAGGAGTATCCTTATGCAGTCCAATTCACTTTCAGAACAACCAACAATGAAGCCGAGTACGAAGCTTTGATCGCAGGGTTAAGGTTGGCAAAGGAGATGGACATCAAAACTCTCACGGAACACAGTGATTCCCAAATTGTGGTGCAACAGGTAAAGGGAGAGTATGAAGCCCGGGAGAGGAGCCTACAAAAATATCTGGAAGTGGTAAAGCCTTTGATAGCCGGGTTTAAAACCTTCGACTTGGTTCAAGTTCCCCGGGAGAAGAACAGCAAAGCAGACGTTTTGAGCAAATTGGCCTCCTCAGAGTTGAAACCTGAGCCCGACCAAAAGTTATACTTTGAAGTATTAGGGAGGAGGAGCTACCAGGAGAGCAATCAAGTAATGCTGGTGAACGAGGAAGAATCCTGGATCAGGCCCATGCGGGCATACCTAGAAGAAGGAACCATCCCGGAGGATAGGGCCCAGGCCCGGAAGCTAAGAGTTAAGGCGCCTAGGTATGTGATCCAGGGAGGGGAGCTGTACAAAAGAGGGTACCTCCAGCTTCTGCTAAAGTGTGTAGAGAGGTTGGAAGGCCGATACCTCATCCGGGAGATGCACGAGGGATCTAACGGGAGCCACCAGGGAGCACGCACCTTGGCCAAAAGGATCTTAAGGCGGGGGTATTATTGGCCGACGTTGTTCAAAGATGCGGAAGAGCATGTACAGAAGTGCTTGGAATGCCAGGCATTTGCCCCGCTAATCCATGTTCCCCGGGAAGAATTAGTCGGAGTCACAAGAGCTTGGCCGTTCAGCAGATGGGGAATTGACTTGGTCGGACCATTCCCGACTACCCCGGGAGGAGCCAAGTACCTGATCGTAGCGATCGATTACTTCAGCAAATGGGTGGAGGCAGAGCCGCTCACCAACATACGGGTACTAACTTGTGTCAAGTTTTGCTGGAAGAACATCATCTGTCGATTCGGCATCCCGAAGGTCATAGTCACGGATAACGGGGCGCAGTTCGAGAACGATCCTTTCAAATCATGGTGTGTCAAGTATGGTATAGAACAGAAGCTGACATCGGTGTACCACCCCCAGGCGAACGGGCAAGTAGAGGTCACCAACCGCACCATCATCAAAGGACTAAAAACCCGCTTGGAAGGCGCGCGGGGAAATTGGATCTGGGAGCTACCCAGTGTTCTTTGGGCCCATAGGACTACAGAAAGCTCAGCTACCGGGGAATCTCCGTATGGCTTGGTGTACGGGTCAGAGGCAGTAATACCCGCAGAGATTGGGATCCCAAGCCCTCGAACTCAATACCAGCGCCCGGAAGAAGAAGACGATGGACGACGCCTTGACTTGGATCTCCTGGAAGAGAAGCGAGAGAATGCGGCACTTCAGGAAGCCAAGGTGAAGGAGAGAGTAAAGAGGTACCATGACAGAAGGGTGCGGAAAGAAGTCTTCATCCCAGAAGACTGGGTAATGAGGAGGAACGATAAGAGCCGCCAAGCCCCGGAGGGCAAACTTGCACCCAACTGGGAAGGGCCATACAAGATCAAGGAAGCACACCCGAAAGGGAGCTATGTGCTGGAGGACAAGCAGGGAAAGGAGATCCCCAGGAGGTGGAACGTAGCTAACCTGAGAAGGTTTTACGAGAAGTAGAGCACCCCGCATCATACCACAGCTACTAAAGCATGAATATGCCAGGCATAGGTATGCCCCTCCCGGAAGCGTGAATACGCTAAGCATGAATATGCTAGGCATGAATATGCCAGGTATGGATATACCCCTCCCGGAAGCGTGAATACGCTAAGCATGAATATGCTAGGCATGAATATGCCAGGTATGGATATACCCCTCCCGGAAGCATGAATATGCCCGGAGAGAGAGAGAACCCGACGCTTGGCCTCGTTCCGGGTTTAGAGGAATATTTGCTTAAAAGGGACCCATGGGTAGCTCCCATTTGGGTGCCCCGCTAGAATGGACCCGGAGCTTGGATGAAGCCCGGGGATCAAAGAATGTAATGATTACAGGAAAGAGTTAATGAAAAGGGTCTTTCAGAGAAACAATTTTTATTCAATCCTCTTTAAATTACAAATCGCATGAATACGTGGTCATAGTCATGGTAGGACAATTACATAAGCATTTTACATACAAGTATTCCTATCTATTTGCTACTAGACCCACTTGGGACCTGACCCGGAAGCACCCTCAGGGTTACCCGGGCGGAAACCCCCTCCGAAGAATTGAGAGGACAGGAGATCTTCGGCAAAACGGGCATCCGGGGCTTGATTCCACGCAAGCTCCTCTTCCAATTGCGCAGCGTCCTCTTCGTTCAGTTCGGGGATAGGCACAACCACAGATCCCTCGGGAAGCGGCTCCGCCAGGCGCATTCTTCTCACCCCGGCAGAGGTGACGAACCTGTACTTAGGAAACATGACTGCTGCACTTTTACCCTTTTCTTCCCGGCTAATACGAGTACCCTCAGCGGTTTTAGCACCCTTTGTGGTGACTCCAGAGTCGGCAATCTCCCGGATGCGTCTTATCCGACGGGCCACCTCGACCGGGTCAATGGATACAGTCATGTCCTCGTACCTTTCGTACGCCACATCCACCTCCACCCGGGCAGGGACTCGGCGAAGGCTAGAGGGATAGGGCTCAGCTTCTCCCGCAGCAATCTTATTATGCCATTCAACGACATCCAGATAGGCCTTATGATTAGGAGCTCCCTCACCAAACTTTTGCGGGTTAGCCTCCATGCGTTCCATCGTCCTACGAACCCCGGCGGGAATGTCGGTAAGAGGAGACACCCCAACTAGGCCGTTCTTGAGACCCAACAGGTGATAGGATAGCCGGGTGACTAGTAGAGCATCCTGAAGGACCCTGTTCCTATGAGTAAGGGACCGATTCTCCTTCTCAAAGTCGCAGAGGAGTCGGTTCTGGGCGGAGCGGGTCTCCAAGGTCCTAAGTTTTTCCTGCGCACGCTCTAGTTCGCCCCACACCATACCTAACTCCTTGGCAGTACGATGACGAGAATCGTCCTGAAGGGCCTGCAGCTCGCCGATGGTCTGGTGGGAATTTAGGGCCTCCCGCATATGATCAGAAGCCAGGTCAAAGCAGTGATTCAGCGAGCCAAATTTGTTTTTGATAGCTTTAAGAAATGAAACCAATGCCTGGATGGACCCAAACTCGTGAACAAACGCACACAATCCAGCCTCAGACATGGCCCGGATAGCTTGATCGCCTCCAAACCTCCAATGAGCAAGCTTCCTTTGAAGGAATGAACATTGGAGGCACCCAGCGCGGGGGAGAGAGAAGTAGGTCCCGGAAGAACAACTAGGATGAGGGAAAACAAAAGGCACGGATCCCCGCGGGAGATCTCCTTCCAAGTGGTGCTCAGACTACAAAAAATAGTAACTTCATCAAATTAAAAGGTAGAACTTATATTAATCAAAATGGGCGCCAAGGCCAAGTTCTACATATGCCTCCCGGGGAGGAAGATTACAAAAAACTTAAAACTACAAAAAAAAATATACTAGAGTCTAGGGGAATACATTATCCTCGGTTGGGCCTCTTTCCCCCGGGGTAGCATGAGCGCCCTTCCACCTCCTTTCCAGTTCAGCCACGTCTGCGTCAGACCAGTTGGGACCACAGTAGGCAGGGGCATCCACCTTTGGCTCGTCTTCCGGGCGCTCAGGAAATCCCACTTTCCGGGTAGACTCCCGGGATTGATAGAGCAAGTCGTCCTGCCCCCTGGGAAGCCCCACAACATATTCACCCGTCCTCTCCTCAAAGGCCTGAGATCCAAAATTGTCAGGTATAGCGCAGAACTCATGGTAACTTTCGGCCCAGTGAGGCGTCTCCGGGACCACCCCGTAGGCGTTGAAGCGCTCCGGGCCAGGGGATTCAGGGATAGCAGCCTCGTTGATCCCCGGAAGCTTGACCCTCTTAATGTCCGAGGCTGAAGGGGCCCGGGAACACATCTTCAGGGAATCCCACAACTGGGGTACCAGATTCTCCAGGTTGGCCTCCTGAAGAGACCTCCAGCGATAGTTGAGCTGATCGCTCGCCTTGGGACGATAATAGGATGTTTGTGCTTCAAGGCGAGCAGGTCCCGGGAGCCAACCCCGCAGACTGCGATACATCTCGTGGCATGCATCAGCACTGGCAGCAGCGGCGATGCCCTCTAGTCTCTTGTCAAAATCGGCAGAGTGGAGGACTTTTCGAACCACAGCGTCCAAGGCTTCGAGCTGGGCCTCCTTCTTCTCCTTCTTAAGAGAAGAATATTTCTTCTCTACTTCCGCCAGCTTCTTTTCTTTCTCGGAGAGCTTTTTCTCCCTCTCGGCTAGCTTCTTCTGAGAAGCCTCCAGTCGGGCGGCCAGGTCATCCCGCTCGGCCAACTTCTCCCGGGCATCAAGGAGTTCCCTCTCCTTCTTAGCAAACAAACCCGCGCTATACTTCGAGTATGTCCGGTTGAGCGCGTCCGTCAGCTGTGAATCCGCCAGGAGAGAGTCGGCGAAAGTAGTGGTCTACAAAATTCAAACAAAGATAAGATTATCCGGAAGGATGGAGGACAAAAGTAGTAATAAGCAACAAGGTTAGCGCACCTCTTCCCTCTGCTCGGGGATGGCTTGAGAGTTATCCCTTGAAGGAGAACTCGCAGGGGGAGGAGGAGGAGGCGGCGGGGTCGCACTTTCCAACCTCTGACGGGAAGATGGAGGAGTTTCCTTGTCATCGGTTAAAGGCCGCTTAAACCTGGAACCAGCCCCGCCGCTGTATGTCGGGTGCTGGACGAAAGATTTCCTCCCGGGGGTAGGAGAGGACCCGGGGGCTTTCGGTTGGGAAGAAGGGCGTTGCAGACGGGTCCCTTGGGGGATGAACCCGGGATTCTCGGCAGCCCCCACCCCGACTAGGGATGCTGCTTGCTGCTCGGCTGGAGAGACCAGCCCCCGGTGAGGATTTCCCTGCTGACTATTATCCCCGGAAGGCATCTCTTCGAATAGGGTAGCGTCCGCGTGCAAAGTAGGCTGAACTGAAGTCAGGAAGAACAAAAATAAAGAGATCAGAATAAAACACACATATATGAATACGAAAATAAAGAACAAAGCCTTTAATAGGCACCTCCAGCCGGCCACACAGCGGAGACGGTTGGAAGGGAAAAGAGTTTCTCAGGGTATATCCCGCGGGGCCAATAATAGCCCGCGTTCCCAGTCTTAAAGAAAGCGTCCATGTCTAGGGGAGATAGACGGAGGAAGTTATGATCATGGGTGAGGTCTGTTGGAAGGGAGGAAAGGGGTTTTTTGTCTTCAGGAACGAGGGAATCGTTCCAGGGGGGCATTGGATACACCCGGGAATCGCAGCGGAAGAAACCCTTCGCAAGGTACCCTTTGGCGGATCTGGGCTTACCCCTCATAAAGTCCTTCGTCCCGGAACGGATTACGAAAGAAAATACCCCCGGAAAGGACGCGTGAGCGCGTCGGAGGGCATAGAAGGACCGGAAGAGAAGGAGAGAGGGGGAAACATTGCATCTAGCGCAATTAAGTAAGAAGCCCAGTACCAGTACAATCCCGTTGGGGTGTAGCTGGGCCGGGGCCATTCGATAAAAGTTGAAAATTTCTGAAAAAAGAAGAGGGAAAGGAAGGCTGAGCCCGTACTGGAAGTGAATCCGGGGGATGCAAGGTACTTCCCGCTCGGACATCCCCGGGGGAAGTTTTGATAGCGATGCATCCAACGGAAAAGGGATAAAACAACGCCTAACCAAATCTAGAACGTCCCTATCTAAGGAGGGGGAGGCCCGGGGAGATTAAAAAACCGATGGCCAGAAGGCTTCGCTCCGTGGGTAGGACCCCGGGGAGCATCATTGCCGACTTCCTCATCAAAGGCTTCCCCATCCGGATCCTCCCGGGGAAGATGGGAACGCTGTGTGGGGGATGAACCCGCCCTGTCTAAGGCGGACGTACTCGGTCCGATTGGCTCCGGGGATATGCTGAAGGTCTCAGAGGGGGTACTCGAGGAGGAGCCGGGAGAAGAAATAGGGAGGGGGGCTCGAAACTGAATTTCAAATTGGCTTTGAACCCCCTCGGTATCTAGGGAGGAAGTGGCAAGGTGCGGGGAACTCATGATGAAAGAGGAGCGGAAGAAGCAGAGGAGGAGGGTTAGAGCTTACTCGTTAAGGAAAAACAGAGCGTCTGGAAACGATGTGGAGAGTGATTTAGCGAGGAGGGTTAGACCCCTTATATAGGGAGGTGAATAGGAAACGTCGCCTCAAAAGGAGGAAAAGCAATGATAACACGGGAAGCAAGGTACTGATTAATGCGGAAGGGAAAAGACGGCGCTGTCAGAAATCAATTATAGCATGAAGGGGCCCCACCGAAAGAGGTAGCAAAAGGAGGAGCATGTAAGATCAGTCTCCCGCGTCAAGGAAACCCGAAAGACTGGTCTGGGGGGCTAGTGATAATACCGGTCCAGAGCCCTGCTGGGCCAAGAAAAGGGCCCGTGGCCCAGAACCAACAGAGAGGAACCTTTCCCGCTCAGAGGCATGTCCGGACAAGAAAGAGGACAAGAGAGGACAGAAGATGACAAGGGAGGTGGTCCTGCAGCTTATCTTCAAGGGAGGCAAAGCTCAAACTATAAATACTAGCCTCCAACAGCGAACAAGGTATGTGACTTATATCTCTCTACCTTATATTGAGAGTTCCTTCCGTACGTTTTCCTTCCCCACTATCCCCATCTCATCATCACGCCGGAGCTTCTTCCCCGGGACACCCCCGGGGATTGTTTTGCAGGACTAAAGAGGGCCCGCCGAGGAGGGGACTAGGGAAGCGTCCAATCCAGGAAGACGGACGGAAACCGGTAGCATCAGGATGGGCCATTGGTCAATGTGTGTGAACAAATAGGCATCAAATCCAAAAGAAAGTCATAAAGCAGCCCAATGAAAGCCACATATTGTGTTGGTGTTCAATTTTACAATTGTAATGTGGGCCTTGTGGGGTTCATTCCATCTTTTGTCAACAAGAAATTGGCTCCTGATTCGGATTGAGGGCGAGAGATTTTAATGTCCTCCATACTAATACGAATATGACCCTGTTTGCCAGATCTTATCTGTAGATCAGTTCAGTTCAGTTCGATTTAGTTCAGTGAAATGTAATTTGATGAAATTCAGGTTAATTCAGTCATGGTGATTCCATTTTTCAATACATCAATTTTACTTCAGTTCAGTTCAGTTTAGTTCAATTCAATTCAGTTCAGTTCAGTACCATTAAGAAATAAGCTCTAGTAAACAGGGTCATATCTGTCCTTGAAAGTTGAAAGTAGGTCTATTACTGTACTTAATCAGTTAATCTAAACAAAATTAGGTATTAAATTTTTCCAAAATTCTCAAAATTCAGAATTTCAAAAATAATAATTGTGACACTCATAATTCTAGATAGAAAACTACTCGAATTATTATTATATACTCCCATTTAATTTAGCCCACCTGCTTAAAAGAACAGATTCCGTAGCCTAAAGATTTACAACAGAAATGTGGTAGCATCCAAAACTATGCAGCAGTGTGTTTTGCCGGATTTGATGGTGCTCAGAAAATTTGGGCTTATGGGCCTCACCACCGCAAGACCTTCAAAGAGTACAGCCAATTGTAAATATGTAATGTTCTTGAATTTTTTTATTTTTTTATTTTTTGCTCTTCTAAAAGCACATTAGAGCTGATTTCTTACTAAATTTGACTGAAGTAAAAATTATTGTATTGAAAATAAAAATTCAGCATGATTAAATTTCATCAAATAACTTCAAAGGGTATAGAGGATAGACATTGGTTAGAAAATAACCTTGCTCAATTCTTTAAACCAGTTAAAAGGAAAATCATTACTTTAGTACACTGGGAAAGACCACTTTCTGGGATTAAAATTAATATTGATGCTGCATTTAGGAGTCCAGACTTAGTTGGTCTAGGAGCTATTATAAGAAATTCTTGTGGTGAGTTTATTCAGGCACACTATAAAATACCTACTGCTGAATCACCTCTTATGGTTGAGCTTCAAGCTCTTGAATTTAGTTTTAATCTAGCCCAGAGATTCTCTACAAATGTTTTGTTTTGAAACTGACTGTCAACTTGCCGTTTTGGGTATCTCTGAACCCAATAAAATAGCATGGCACTGTTTTTCTCTTGCTTCCAAATCAAAGGATTTCTCTGTAGGGAGTAGCATTTCTTGGACATGTAGACAGAATAATTCAGCTACAGATGCAATTGCAAAAATGACTATCAATCTAAATGCTGATCTGCCACAAAAATTAAAATGGATTATTCTTATGGATAAGAAATATATCCATGCTTTTAGATTTCTATAGAACATGCTACTGGTTTCCATGTTTCTATCTACAGGTACACCTGGTGGCGATGCTGGTGGAGATGTTAAAAGCCTATTCATCGGAAATCTTGTGGTCCGAGGAGATTTTCTAATGGTCCTTTCAAGAGTTTCTTTCTTGGCTGAGGTGCTAGGTTATCCCAGTATCTCTTCTCATTTTTGAAGATCCTGTTTTATTTTTCAGAGCAGTACCCACTCTCTTATGGCTTGAGTCCAGGGCTCTACCCCATACATCTTGGTGTTTTTTACTTAGTTTTCCTTACTTACTTTGACTCTTAGCTGATGATAGAGAACTGGCTCTTGGCTTGTCTCATTTGGGGTCGAAGATACTGTTGGGAATCGATTAAGTCTAACTTAGCGGAATATCAATTATCTAATCCAGGATCTCATGCATGTACTTAGTATGAATCTAAAGTAGAGTTTAGAGTACCTCTTGAAGCGTGCTTTACGTTGGATTTGATCAGATGATCCAATCAACTACGGAGACGAGAATCCCAAGTGTGATCCCTCTATATGTATCCACACAGCACGATTGGATCGCCTCCACCGCTGTCAGCTTAGGACAGATCCCGCAAGCAAGTCGACGAGCTCCGCCTCCTCCTCCGGACTTTGACGATGAGACTATGAGAAATCTAGGGTTTATTTGTTTCTGGTTGTTCAGCACATGAACGCATACGAGAGAAGACTGATTCTGTTTATTACTGTAAAAATCTATTTATACATAATAAACAGAATCCCTTAAACCCTAGTCTTAATCAATATGGGCCTAGCCCAATAAGATTCCCAGACTAATAGATAATTACCTTTTGTCCAATTTCATACTTTGTGTGTGACCCTATAGGTTCAGTTATAATAAGCTGTGAGCTCAATATCATTGACGCTAGCAGATCGAAAGCGGTTTCCAGCTAAACATTTCGATCACTCAAATAACTGAATTAATTATCTCCATAATTAATCCTCCGGCTATTCAGGACAATGCACATTGATCGAAGGACACTATTCCATCAATCTCCCACTTATCCTTTGGAACAAGTGTGCAATCATATTCCTTTGTCTCTTAATGTCTTCATTCAAACATAAGGTAAGATCCCATGTTATCCTTATCAAGTTCAAATGTGTTTCTCGAATTCCCGAGTCAAACTGTTTAAGACAGATGATTAATCCATAATCCATCTGAGCACGGCCATGCATTTTACAGTCTCAACTCTCCAAGAGGCCCATAAGACAACAATCTAATGTAAATGAGAGGACAATCCCACTCTTGTACATCCAAGTTTTCTCTACTCGATTCATGTCACCCAAGAGCTGTCTTTATAGGCTCCTTTCACGGCACGACGTTTGACAACCCTCAAAGCAATCAATCCACAAGTAAGCAAACACTGAATTACTCAGGTATGAGGAATACGTTCCAATAGTCAATGAGATATACTTATAACATTCTAAATATATTAAAGTATTCTCATGATGGGTCAGTCCAATACAAGTTCCCAATTTGCATCCATGCAATCGATTCATGACATCCCATGTCCTTCAGCCCATGAAACAGCACTGTGAATCAACTTGCAAACTAGTCTTCTTTAGTCCTTAGTGTCCATTCTCAATGACCTGGACTAGGGACATAATCAATATTATACTCCAGTTCACTTAATAGGGTTTCATTATCCAAGACATATTCTTGATAACCTATTTGGAGATGTAATTGATTTTGGACTTTCATTTAACACTAAACCAAGTTAAATGAATATGAAATAATAATTTCATAATATTATAAACGGTTCAATCTTCAATGTCTAAAATCACCAAACTGTGATAACTAGAACATTATAGAAAATCACAGCCACTATCCAAAGTGCTTGATTCCTATCACAAATGTATGAGCCCTAGGCAACATGCAACATTTGTGGAAGAGGTTTAGATTATGGATCGAATCCATTATTTCCTTTGCATATGATAATTTCACCATTCTCTCAAAGAATACGAAATATCCTGAGTATGAATTTTGACTCACGGTATTCCATTGCCTATATTTGCTTAAGTAATGACTCTACGATTCTCAATCGAGTGCCATTAAATCAGCTAAGACGGGACATTACCAAGTCTAGTGATGAATATCCAATTTCCATCACATTCCCTTTGCAACTTCCAAAGCAGCAATTTACTCAGTTTTTATTGTAAAATCAACAACATAGCTTCCATTAGCATATTTAAAAACCAACTCATTTTCACCATAGATCAAGGAATCCATAGTCCATTTCAGACACTATGAACTTTTATTGGCCACAAACCATTGTGCCTCACCTGAGTCTATTTGATATCAAATCGTTGTGCTCTAAGCATACGAAATATTATATGTAGTACATCTCATAGCAAACATAATAGACCCTACAGCTCAATGCATTAGAGATCATATTATTTCTCTTTTGCTCATCACGTCTCGCTAGACACTGAATCTTGCTAAGAGTTATGCCATGAATCTTGGGTAGACAATCTTTTACGATCTTTCAATTGAACGTGTCTAGCACCTTACCTAGTAGTTGCTTTGACGTATCAATCATCATCTTTAATCTACCTTGTAGAAAGTGATGCCCAAGTTGCACTCTACATTTCCAAAGTCCTTTATTGCAAAATGCTTTCCAAACTAAGTCTCCATAGATTACAGTTTTGGATTGTCATTTTCAATAAATGTCATCGACATAAAAGACTAGGAATTCAATCTTGCTCCCACTGACCTTCTTGTATATACAAGATTTCATAACATTTCGTTGAATGCCAATTCTAAATTGCTTCTATAAAATGCACTTCCAACTCCTTGATACTCGCTTCAATCCATAAATGGACATCTGAAACTCGCATATTTTCCTAGCATTATAAAAGCTCCGAGATTGTATAAAATACACATCTCCTTCCAAAATCCAATCAAGGAAGCCAATTTTGATCTCTACCTAGTAGAACTCAAAATCGCACTGAGCTAATTTTTCTAGGATATCCGGATAGACTTAAGTATTCCAACCGGAGAAAGGTCACATCACAATCTACATTGTAGACTTGTTTATACCCTTTCAATCAAATTCCAAACTTGATTTAATACAAAATATCTATTCCAAATTTCATGGTCTTCAACCACTTCGTGGAGTTAGCGCTTGTCAAAGATTTAATGTAAGTCACATAGGTTCACCATTTTCTAAAAATGTGTGATTTCATAGTTTCAGTCGTAGGGACATAAATGTACCTTTTGTCTGAACACTACATCTCATTGACTTACACGGGGCATGAGTAACTTCAGCAGTCTCTAAGACTTTACCGCATTCATGTTCACCACGTCTAAAGAAGGGATCGATGTTTCTCGGTTCTGATTGTTGCTCACCTCAAATGTTATCGAGGTCTAAGTTTCTCCCACTTGTCATTTTGGAAAGATGCCACTTCTCCAAAAGGACACATTCTTGAGCAACATCTCATAGTTCTCAGAATATTAGTAGAAGTACCCCATTGTCTCATTTCCATAAAGAGACAATTATTAGACTTGGTGCAAACTTAAGAAAAACATCGTTTCGCATATGCTTCGCAACCCAAAATCTAATGAGAAAGGACATTTAAGGAACCATTCCAACTCATATCTCATATGATGTCTTTCCTTCATCTTTAGACAATGTCTTGTTCAGTGTGAACAATACCTTATAGAAGTATTTTCCTGGAATATTGACTTGACCCATTTTAAACAATCATATCCAACATGATTATTTCTTTCTTGCCAGATGGTTAACAAATTCTTGACTCAAATATCCAACGCCTCAATCCAATCGAAGAGTTTCAGTTATCTTGCCAAGTTGATTCTAAACTTCATTTCTGAACTCCTTAAATTTCTTAAAGGATTCAAAACTTGTCTTTCACGAGTAGACAACCATATCTACTCAAGTCACCGACCAAGTGAATGAAGTGATTCACCTCATGGAATTTAACTCATTGATCTGCATAACACTTTGTTATAAGACCCAATAGATTTCATATTCCATCACCCATCACCATGAAGGGTAATTTGGTCATTTTACCATCACAATATATACACATATCAAATGACTCCAAGTCAAACGATTTCACAGAACCCTCCTACTCGAGTTACTATGAGTGCTCAATATCAGTGGCATAATCGACAATTTATGAGGTCGAATTCGAATCATTCGTTATTAGCCCTTTTGATATTTACGTTACAAACTTGTTTATCTTTATCTAGCAAATAAAGACTCGTGTCTAATTTTGCAAAACTCCAACACAATTACATAAAACGGAGCAACCATTGCCCCTTTTGTCATAATATATTTCCATGTCCAACATATAAAATGTAGAAAATGATAGTGTTGTTGTAACACTTGAATCCAAATAACCCTTATATGATCCAGTGAAAGCCATAAAGGCATAGATAAACCATAAACTCCTATGGTCAATGCAGCAACCCTTGCTTCATTACCTTTGAGTATGTTGACATCTCATTAACTAAACTCCTACTTTGGTTTCTCCACATTTTCTAAAATTGTGAGAACCATATGGTATCTAATACCAATTAGTAGAGTGGTCGTAGAGATTGTCTATAACGTAAATAAATGCACTGTAAATTACTCGCCAATCTTTTTGTCCTCTAAGAACTAAAGGCAGTACATTTCCAATTGCAATAGAAGAGTTAGGAACTTAGGCGCATCAGCATTATGCTTGCTCTTATCCTATCCCACTTCTTTATTCTTCCATGTTATATTCAAACCATTTCCCTTATTGAACCAATAGAACCTCGTTCTTGGTCTCAATTTAGACACTTGACTTAGCGTTTTAACCATCCCATGCAACTTAGTCAAAGTCTTCTCATTTCAACTAAAATGGTTCTAAACCATCAATGAAATTGATGATGTCTTTGGCTAAATGTCAACCATAGGTAAACTGAGTATCTCCATGTTATCAAATAATACAATCATTTTTCAAGACATGAGATTTAACTTGTTTTCCTTTCTTAACTTTATAATTAAGAATAATCTTAAGGCCTCAAACCTCTCAACCATGGACTGCTCCTGAATCCTATTTCAGAGCTCCATGTTGCTGTTGTAAGTATCTATGTTCAAAACTTGCCTAGCAATTTTGTACACATACTATACAACACAAGACATTTGACATCAATGATTTGAATTTCAACGAAATACTTCTTTTCTTTTCTTGCAATAGAACTATCCCGAAGTTCATTTGCCAAGAAACTGCTGTTCAATTCAACCTTCCAAAGGTTTGAACACAGATAAGAAGAGTTCTTGTTTGTTGTCATACACGATTACTACAATATAAATAAAATGCAATAAAAAAACCATTTAAATTAAGTAAATAACAAGCAAGAAAAGTACACAGAATCAAACAAGTTATCTACACATTCTATTCAATCCAATTGTCCCATGAATAAAATGATTCCAAGACCCTCAAAATCACAAGGAATAAAGCATGCTTTGGCTTGTCTCAAATCCTTTGATTTTAGGTAAGCAATCTCATTGCTAATAGTATCCAATACTACTCTTGGTTGATGGGATACATCTAATGTATTACCCATCTCGTTTTGTCTCAACATCTGAGGACCCCTCACTGATATTGATGAGTAAACCACAACTGATATGTAAACCCCTTTCACTAGGTCTACCCGCATTATCCTCCCAAGATTAGAAATGATGCTATCGCTTTGGCGAAATCCATCATCAGTGATCAAGGGTTAAATGGGTGTCGTGTTTGGAAAGACAAATAACTCATTATTAATTTGGGACAAAGGTTCATTATGATGGTCAGATAATTAGTGAACAAATCTATAATCATCTCACACACATAGACCATTCATTCGCATTTATAACATAAAGCAATAAATAAATGCATAATGAATAAAAGACAGATAAAGTGATCCTAGTATGGCCCTCTAGTCTTGACAAAATCTCCGACTTGTCTCCTGGATCCCATCCTCCGGTCTTCTCATCGATCTTACAATTTATTTCAACTTTATACAAAAAGCTAAAATTAAATTAAAAATACAACAAACGGCACGCAGACTGCAAAATTACATCCAATGATAACGGTACGCAGACCGTAAGAACCACTATATGGGCCATACTAGTCACTTGTATCCCTGCAATGAATCCAATTCATACATTCTATCCATTCACTTCTAAAGTGAATGGTCTACAATTTCACGCAAAAAAAACATATTATTAATTAAGTCAACTAATTTCTAAAATTATTAACCTTAATTAATTTATATGCTCATATTTAATTTTGCACTTCCAAAGTCAAAATTACTCCCACTAAAATCCAGAATTAAAATAAATAAAATTTGGACCTAGTCCATAAATGAGCCCAGCCCAATTAAATTTAAATTAATTTTATTTTATTTAAATTTTCTAGACCGAACCGATCAACCATGACCAGAACCGAACCAAGAACCCGGTCTGACCATATTCCGGTCCAACCAGAATATTCCAATGGTCAGACCAAGCCCAGCAGCATTAATGGGCCGAAATGCACCCACTAGCCAGAGTGCCCAGCACTGGGCTTAATAAGAAACCCTAGGTTTCTTAAACCTGCCGCTACAGTTCCACCGACGCTACAGTACCGCCGCGATGAACAGTATCACCGCGATGAACAGTAAAATAAAATAAAATAAATTATAATTCTGAGTAAGATTAAATCAAATTAAATTATCCAATAATTTATTCGATCATATGAACATAAATCTAAAATTTCAATTTATGTAATATCCATCTACATAAATCCTAAATCATATGAATACATGCAAGAGGCTACTGATACCACTGTAGGGTTTTGACTAAATCTAATTTAGTGGAATGTCAAATCCATATAACAAGATCGCATGCATGTTATTAATACGAATCTACATAAGGGTTTAGATTACCTTTTGGAGCGTGATTACCCGGTAGTTTCTTTCTGCCACGGAGACGAGGATCCCAAGCGTGCTCCCTCTATATGTATCCACACAGCACGATTGGATCGCCTCATATGTATCCACACTGGCTCTTGGCTTGTCTCATTTGGGGTCGAAGATACTGTTGGGAATCGATTAAGTCTAACTTAGCGGAATATCAATTATCTAATCCAGGATCTCATGCATGTACTTAGTATGAATCTAAAGTAGGGTTTAGAGTACCTCTTGAAGCGTGCTTTACGTTGGATTTGATCAGATGATCCAATCAACTACGGAGACGAGAATCCCAAGTGTGATCCCTCTATATGTATCCACACAGCACGATTGGATCGCCTCCACCGCTGTCAGCTTAGGACAGATCCCGCAAGCAAGTCGACGAGATCCGCCTCCTCCTCCGGACTTTGACGATGAGACTATGAAACATCTAGGGTTTATTTGTTTCTGGTTGTTCAACACATGAACGCATACGAGAGAAGACTGATTCTGTTTATTACTGTAAAAATCTATTTATACATAATAAACAGAATCCCTTAAACCCTAGTCTTAATCAATATGGGCCTAGCCCAATAAGACTCTTTTCTCATGTAATTACTATTAGACTCACAGACTAATAGATAATTATCTTTTGTCCAATTTCATACTTTGTGTGTGACCCTATAGGTTCAGTTATAATAAGCTGCGAGATCAATATCATTGACGCTAGCAGATCGAAAGCGGTTTCCAGCTAAACATTTCGATCACTCAAATAACTGAATTAATTATCTCCGTAATTAATCCTCCGGCTATTCAGGACAATGCACATTGATCGAAAGACACTATTCCAACAGATACACCAAGGGTGGATGTGTACCAGGGTGAGTGAGGCAACCAAAATTTCTTCTCTAAACATCTTTTTCATGTCTAATAAAGGAAGTTCCAAGCTCCCAAATGATATGTAACTCTGATGTACTTTAATCTCTTGTAAACTTGGTTATTGTTTTGGAAAGGGTTTGAGGTGCCCAATAAAATCCTCCCACCAAAAAAAACTTGAATTTCATCAAATTACATTTTAACTGAAAACTGAATTGAATTGAATTAAATTGAACTGATCTACATAAAAAACTCAGTAAACAGGGTCATAGTATAAATGTAGGAGAGGTGGAAAATATCAGGCAAAACATAATATCATTATTTTTTAAAAAAAATACCATTCACTGGAAAACATAATATCATTTGCTATATTTATATTAACATAATGCACTCACAATGAATCAAACAATCATTAATTTACAGAGACTGGAAGGCATGGAAATAATGTAACATAAAAATGTACTATTAAGCTATAAGTTCACAATTTTAGAAGATCACGAGATATACCAATCATACTGGTAACACCTAGGCCTCGTTTGGCATTCACCTGTTACTTGTTAGCTGTTAGCTGTTAGCGGATTTAATTAGCTGTTTTGACTAGCGTTTTGACTAGCGGTTTGTATATGAGTGTTTGGTAAATAACAATTAGCTGTTAGCTGTTTTATTGTGTTAAATGACTAAAATAGACATTATTACAATTCATTATATATATTTTTATTTTGTATCTGTTACTTGTTTTGAAGTATTGAAAAATATTTTTATTACTATATGTTTGTTTTTTTTATGTTATTTGAAAATTGAAAAATTATTCATTATTAATGTTTATACCTATATTTGTTTAAAATTTATTTTTAGATTAAACATGAATGTGTGGCCCCTTTAATTTTATTTATTTATGTGAGGTTTATTATTTTTTATACTCTTGCATAAAAAAAATATTTTTATTTATTGAGGTTTTTAAATAAATACAAAATTAATGTTTTGTACGGTTGCCTTCGTACAAAAAGTCACGTAGATAAAAAATATTGAGGTTTTGATGAAATAAAGAAAAAGGAAATTCTTGAGAAATAGGGATAAAAAAGATATTTTGTAAATTTTTTTAATGAAGTTTTTGTAAACGCTGCTCTTTTCAGCGTTTCAGAAACGAGAGATTTCACCAAAACAGCTACGTAGAAAAAGCTATTCACCAAACACAGTAACTAGCTGTTTGACTAATCAACTATCAATATTTAGATGAAAAAGCTAAACGCTCTTCAAACCTCTCGTTACCAAACGGGACCCTAGTAAGGTACAATTTTTAATTAAACCTTGGATTGAATTAACCAGATACCACAAAATCAAACTCTTTAATGAAGAGCTAGGGCACATCTTGGTTAAGTTACAAGCATATGAAATTTAATCAATCAAATCGAAGAGCTCATTTTCTCTAGACCTAGGGTTTAGAGTCGTAAAACCTTCTTGCCGCAGTTTCTTTGCACAAGTACCGTTTCGATCAAATCAGGCACCAACGATCAATCTCTGGTGAGCAGTCCGCGACGGTCATGGAAGATATGGCGTCGATGTATGGGGATCTCCGGTTTACGATGGAGGAGGAAGATCTGATCGGCCCAGATCAGATTCGTCAAGAAGGTTTAGGCGCGACAGGGTTACCGATCAGTGAGGAAGCAGGGAAGCCGCTGGCAAAGGTAACGGGGCTCGGAGAGGTGAATCAGAGAATGGAGGTGAAGGGAATTGATGACGGGTTCGGCTCGCTGGACGAGGCGGTGGGGAGCGCCCAGGTCTGGGCTCGGTTTTCGGGAACATGATGGACTGGTGAGATGAGGTCGAAGTGCCATAGGTGGTCGCGCCGCCATGGGAAGAGATGGTTTCGTCGCCAGCAGAAGGGTTGCAGCGGCAAGCACGGGTTGAGATAAACATTGTGCAGGGAGTGGAATCTGGGTCAGCAAGGTGGAAGCTGGACTTGTTGGATCAGGCAGAGGAAGTGGGCGGAAGCTCGGGAACAATGAAACCCAGGGTTAGCGAATTAGGCGCTTCCCTGGATAGTAATGCTCTCAATATTCAGACGACGACTAGCGAGGAGGCCTAGTCCCGCCAGGGGCCATGAGTATCATTAGCTGGAACTGCCGTGGTGGCCTGGTTCAGGAACTGCGCGCTCTGGTGTGCTTAAAATCTACTTTAATTTCTTTGTGAAACAAAATGTTTTAGTTTGGATATTGATAGTTTAAAATTCCAGTTAAATTATGAGGGTGTAGCAGTAGATGCCCAAGGTCAGTCTGAGAGCTTAGCTATGCTTTGGAAAAAACAAATAAAAATAGAGTGAAAGTCTTATTCTTTTTACTTCATATATATTATGGCTTTTATTTCTAACGTAAAGGTGAGAGTTACTAGGGTATATTGTGAACTGAGTCTAGCGCTACGTCAGCAAGCTTGGATCCGGTTCCGTGAGTTGGAGATAGTGTTGACGCAAGAATAGTTTGTGGGGGCCGCGCCGAGGTCGAACATGCTTATTGAGAACTTCAAAGATTCCTTGAGATACTGTAGACTGATGGAGGTTCAGGACGAGGGGTACAGTAGCTCCTGCTCCACTTGGTTTCGTGTCCGGAGGGGGGAACCAACTGTGAAGGAAAGACTGGACAGAGCAACAGGGAACCAGGCTCTGCTGGACGCCTTTCTGTGGTCCTCAACTACGGCCACGTCTATGCCATCCTCGAAACATATGGCAGTACTGATCCAACTGAGGCAGAGAGACCCATCGGCCAATAGAGTCAGGAAGAAGAGGAGATACAGGTTTGAGGCTTTCTAGGTGAAGGCTGAGGACTGCAAGATTCATATCAGGGAGTCGTGGAGTGATGAGAACATTCACCTGGCTAATAAGCTGGAGCAGTGTGCAGTTGGTCTAATGGATTGGAGCCAGCGATCCTTCCCAGCTAGCGCCAAACAGATAGAGGAGTTGAAGAAGCTTATACATGACATGGAGGATGGCTCGAGTTTGGTGGACCATGAGGAGCTATTCTCGCTGAAACAGGAGTACAGTTTCTTGCAGGAGGCAGAAGGAATCAAATGGAGACAACGAGCGAAGCAACACTAGTATCGGGAAGGAGATCGCAATACCAGATTCTTCCACATGTCTGCTACTAGCAGGAGGACGAGGAACCATATTGCGGGGCTCAGGGACTCCTCGCAGGTATTGCGAACGGATGTAGACAGCATGGAGAGAATCATTGTGGATTACTTTGGGGAGTTGTTCTCCTCTTCCGAGCCGGATGAGGGAATGGTGGCTCAAGTATTGAATAGAATGCCCATGAAGGTCACGCCGGAGATGACTGCCAGACTTGCGAGACCTTATGCTTGTGTACTGGATTTTCTGAACAAGAGGGACTGGAATCCGAGTATGAATTACACGCATATAGTCCTATTGCCGAAAGTACAGCAGCTTGAGCTCATTACTCAGTTCAGGCATGTGAGCTTGTGTATCTCGCCATCACAATAAGCTTTTATCCATGGAAGGTTGATAACGGATAGTGTATTGGTGGTTTATGAGATTCACCATACTATAAAGGTGAAAAGAATGGGAGGGGGGGGGGAGATGAGCATCAAGCTGGATATGAGCAAGGCTTTTGACAGGATAGAATGGATATTCGTGACGAAGTCACTGGAGAAGATGGGATTCCCGCCATCTTTCGTATCGACCATCACTCAGTGCTTGTCATCGATGCAGTTTTTGTTCATTCTGAATGGGGAGGAGTTTGGGCAGCTATCACCGAAAAGGGGCATCAGGCAAAGAGATCCCCTTTCCCCATACCTATTCATAATATGCTCGGAGGTGCTATCTATGCTGCAACCTGATTTGGCGGTGGCAGGAAGGATCAAAGGGGCATGTGTTTCGCCCAACAGACCGATGATATCTCATTTGTTTTTTGCAGATGACACTCTCCTCTTTGGGGAAGCATCATTGGAGGAGTCATGCATGATACATTGGGCGCTAACTCTCTATGAGTCAGTATCAGGCCAGAAGATCAATGTGGATAAATCGGGAGTACATTTCAGCCCTAACACAGCCGTGGAGCTCAGACCCAGAATATGTGAGATACTGAAGATTTCGGAGGTGGAGGCATATGAGAAGTACATGGGATTTCCTACAATCATTGGCAGGAAGAAGAGAGAAATATTCCAGGGCATCAAGGATCGCATTCGCCAGAAGATCGATGGGTGGAATGAACAACAATTATCGAAGGCAGGGAAGGAGATCATGATCAAATTGGTGTTGCAGGCTATACCCAGCTACACAATGAGTTGCTTCCAGCTGCCACACTATGTAGTGGATGAGATTCATGGCCGATTGAGCAACTTCTGGTGGGGGGCACGTCCTCGGAGAGGAAGATTCCATGGGTTGGATGGAAGAAGATGTCCATATAGAAGAGTAAGGGAGGCATCATCTTTCGGGACATAAGGGCTTTCAACCAGGCCCTATTAGGGAAGTAGGCATAGAGGCTACTTACACAGCCGGAGTCTTTACTGACCAGAGTGGTGAGGGCTAAGTATTACAGGAACAGGGATCTACTTTCTTCAGACATAGGGACACGACCGTCGTGGGCATGGCGCAACATCCACGGGGCTTTGGAGCTGGTTCGAAATGGGTGTAGGAGATCGATTGGGTCGGGACGTCAGACTTCGGTCTGCAACGATCCCTGGATTCCGAGAGTGGGAGCTTTATGGTTCAGGACCAGCAGCAGGTGTCATGCCACATTGCGAGGGTGGCTGACCTTATTGACGTGGATACTAGATGGTGGAAGCCGGGCATTCTGGAGGCCTTGTTTATAGAGGAGGAGGTGGGGTTGATCAGAGAGATGCCGCTTCGTAATCTGAACTCGCCGGACATGTGAATATGACATTTCATGAATCCGGGGAAGTATATTGTGCGATCGCCCTATTACGTTGCGGTGGAGGCAAGGATCCAGCAGCCGACGATAGATGTAGGGTCGTCGGCGTTCTAGAATAGCTTTTGGAAGTTCAGGGTTTCGAAGATGGCTTTGCATTTCGCATGGAGGCTTTGCAAGGACTCTCTTCCGACAGTGGCTAACCTGAGGCATCGTGGGGTGGAGGTAGACTCGGCATGCCCTTTCTGTTTGCAGGAGGAGAACTCGACGGCTCACTTGTTCTTCGACTGTGATTATGCTAGGACGGCGTGGGAGACCATAAATCTATGGTCGAAGATTGAGTTGGCTAGGAAGCAGCAAGGAGATGCTTGGTTCCGGGAGATCCTGAAAGATGGAGATGAGGAGTTCTGTGCATTGGTGATCATGGTCTGTGACGGTTTATGGTTCCAAAGAAATAAGAGGATCTTCAAGCATGCTCAGTTGGCGGCTGGAGTGGTAGCGGCGGGTGTGGTGGCCAATTTGAGGAACTACATGGCAGCTCAGAATTGGAGGGAGGAATCGTCGAATGCTTTGTTGCCACAGACTCTGTTGAGACCGCCAGACCCTGATATCCAGATTAATTTTGACGCTGGCATACTGAATGGGGACGCGGGGGTTGGTGTGGTGGCTTTGGACCAGCCAGGTCAGTTTCTGAGAGCAGTGGCTAGGAAGATTCAACACGTCAGTGATCCGGCGTTGGCTGAATGCTTAGCCTTGGAGGAGGCGCTTATGTTGGCCAGAGATTTGAACCAGGCAGGGATGAATCTAGTGGGGGATGCACTCCAGGTTGTTCAGATGGTGAATCAGGAGATGGATTGCTCGGACAACTGTAGGGAGACGATTTTGAGGATTCGAACTTTGCTGGAGAATAGTACTTGGTTAGGGCACTTTTGGGTTCCACGTAGTCAGAATTTTATAGCTCATTTTCTAGCTAATTATGCTAAGCCGAACCCCCTGATGTACGATACTTGGTATTCACCCCGAAGTTCTTGTCATTCGTTTCTGGACGAATTCTAGAACCCTGAAATTGAATGGAATTATTACATTAAAAAAAAAAAACACGTGACTTGGTACCTACACATTATGTCCATTTAACATTAAAATCAACATCAAATCATTTTCGATACAAAAAAAAAAAAATCATTAGAAGATCGAGGTGAAGTACAACCACGTGCCATGCATCATCAATCTTTATTTCGCTATTATTGAAGAACACATCACATTTTTGGATCAATATTGCATAGTATTTCGTCACAAGTTCAACTAGCACGATATAGTGAGGACAAAATTGAACGAATTTAACTCCGTTTTAGTGGCACGCACTAATCACCATTGTCTAAAAGCTACTAATTGGAACGAACTACTTTGCTGAGCTAATTAATTAATCATCTCGCAATTAGGCCACGCTTGATTCTCACAATTCGTTAATCAGTGATATGGGTAACTAATTAAATTACATATAAGGAGAGAATTGGCTCGACTTATAAACTCCATTGAGAGCCACTTCAAAGTTAGCATGAAAACAGCCTCATTAGTAATTTGACAGCCATCTCTGCAAATTGATATGTGAAGTCGGTATTTAGAATTACACGATAAATATATGTCACCAATAGTATCGGAACAGTTTTTTATTAAATTATATTTTTCGTCTTATCTTTTATTTAGGATAAATATCATTAAGAGTTGTCTATCGATTAATCAACTTGTAATAGGATCGTCTAGGAATTGTTAATTGTAATCATTCATGTTCCTAATTTGAAGTCATCAGCAATCAGCATCACTGCTTAATCCATACATGATCCCTGAATGCATTCCTTTGGATATAACTGTTAATTGTTGTATTTAAAAATGGTTTAAGATTAGGTATTAGGTATCCGCTAATTTGTCATATGTCCCCCGCACAAGTGCCATAATTTTATCCTAAAATCTCACCCAAGACTTTCTCTTTTATTTTATTTTACAGAATTGGGTTAAAATCGTAGTATACATTCCAGGAATGTGATAGGGTTTGAGTCCTACTTAAAATTCAGTGGTGAGGGTAGTAATACTAGGAAGAACCTCCAAGACGGGTTGCACTTTAAGTTTGAAATTTAAAAAACTACAATTTTAGAGAAGAATGTTGCAAATATTTTATGTTATTCAACTTTGTAACTTTATTTTCCCCATTGCTTATTCATGAAAGAACACAATTTCACTAAAATTTGAAATAAAAATATTACAAATTAAAGTGAGTAATGATTTGGTGAAATTCCGAATTCCAATTCCCGAATCAGGTCTATTATCTTCGATGCAGTTCCGCTTCGGCCAATAGACAACGCCGCCACGGGACCACCACTACCAAGCATCACCATTCACCACGAATAAAGGGCCGGGTTCCACCGCTGCCGTAGGCTGATCGAACAATTGGTATTTTTTCCACGTAATTTGGCCTCGTTGTGTATTAATTTAATTAATCCCATTTGGTCTGCGATTCAGTTTGTTTTGTTTGTTGCATATAAGAAAACGCTCTTATAACTGTATCATTGGACGTAGAGTATTGAAACGTTAATGGTAGTAGTGGAATTTGGTTGTGATAATTGACGTTTTACACCGGAATAAAAAGTTGATATACTGGTCGTGTGCATGGATAGTGCTATAATACATCACGAAATCAGGTCCTTGTAAATTATTAATTAAATATCAGTCCAGACGTATATATTATCCACCACTTGGATATACAGTGGCAAATGGTTTTGCATCACACCACCGCCAGCCACTACATTGGTTAATTTGTTACCACTTTGATAGGCAGTTGAAACTTAGATATTTCGAATTCAAAAAAAAAAAAGAAACTTAGATATTTCGTTATAATAGTTAACCTTTTTCCTTAAAGTAATAGTTAACCTTAATGCTATGCGTACATGTCAAAACTTCCATTCGTTCAGTTAGCCTTATTTAAACTTACCTAAATTAATATATATTGACTTTAATTAAGTTATACAAATTTCTCAATTACTTTCACTTGAATAATCATGTTCGATACGTAAATGATTAATCTTGAAAGTGAGAAAATCGAATATGTTAGTAGTTAAACACATATTTAAGATTAGGAGAGTGAATTTTTTTTTTGCAAATACAACTGGAACTAAGAGAAGGTAATTTTATTCCTCGTGGTTATTGTTAAACACTATTTTTACTCCATGGCTTTTCTTCATCATGTCCGTGGAAGTTTGATTAATACTACTGTATTCTATTCCGTACAATTTCACGTACGGAAATGTTGAAAGAATTGAGAGGTTGTTGAACCAAAAATGGCGCGCATGCTCAAGTTGTGGTGGCACCAGTTCAATAAAATTTGATTGATGCAACTTGTACCTTAGTGGCCACTCTGATTTTCTCATCATTTCTGGTTTGCTTACAAAAGTTACAGCACTTAATGTTTTCCTCGGTGCCTAGGCTAGATGATGACTTGTTACTTTGTTTTCGCATGTCACCCTCTTGGTTTTCAATTCGTGCTGTATATTTCAATGGTTGCATACATATTAGTGCTTCTAATAATTTTATAAATTGCATCTACTACTAATCGCTTCCATTTAATGTTTCATCTTCACTAACATCATCATTTTCTAATTGCCAAATTTGTAAGGTTATAGTGTTACACACTTCTGCCATATTTGCTTTTCGATTTTCATCGTACACATTTGGATCAATACTATCTACACACTCGGGATGATCTAAAACACGAATGTCAAACTTTTGCATTAGAATGAAGGTATGAAGCGTGCGTGAAACATGAAACAATTATTGCCATTTGGACATCTTTAGCAGTTTGATGCATTCTTGTTAAGATTTTTCAAGTACTCTTCAACTCACTAAAAGCCCCTTCTACTTTCATTCTAAGCGAAGAATGTCGTTTGTTAAAATGTTCATTTCTTCTTCGAGGTGCTACATTTCTAAATTGCAGAATCTACCAAGTAATATTTTTTTCCTACACACAAATTAACCTTTATGTAATTTATTACAAAATATTAATATAATGATAAAATATTAATTTTTCAACTCAATTTAGCACCAATCATCTACTTTCAGCACCAATCATCTAGTTTCATCTGAAATCATCAACTTTCAACACCAATCATCTAGTTTCAGCCCTAATCATCTACTTTCAGCACCAATCATCTCAATCAGCCAGCTCACAGCTGAATAGGACAGGGCCTTAATGTTTCCTCGGTGCCTAGGCTAATGTCTTCAATTTCGTTAATCCAAATTAAACAATTCATGTGTCCTCTATCCTAGGTACTAATTAAACTACATCATGTGTCCTCTATCCTATGTGATGCTGATGCCTCGCAGCAAATAATATCCATTTTCCGTTCGCAATCGGCCTCATGTATCATCGACTCATCGTGCGGTGTGACTTGTGAGTTTCGTGACCACTCATTAGTGGCACTGGCAATGCCGGTACAAGTCCAGTCGGTCGATGAATGCGAACGTGTGTTCGGTTCCAGTTGGATCACTTCCAACTCCAACTCCACTAAATATGGGGAGGGTAGTAAGGATGTACGGACAATTTCTTCTCTAAAACCGCTATTTTAACTAACCTAATTGCCACTTAGCCAAAAATAAATAGTTTTTTTCTCGACTATTTGATTAAACCGAACTAACCTCATTATATTACCTCACATGGTTCCATTTGCATGACCAAATTAGAGTAGAATTGATCATAATTATGCTCTAATATGGTCAAATGCATGGTCATGCACAAGCAGGGCTAATATAGTCAAATACCGCTCCTGCAAGACCAAATGAGTCATACATGGAGCAAACACCAAAATTTATCCCGTAAATTATCATTCAAACTTTTGGATAGTGCCCTTATACTTTTAGATATGCGTTGATTTTATTAATTGTACTACGTAAAATCGGGCTAGCCTTGAAAGTTTTATTTCCTTGTTTCTAAGTGAGGGATAAAAGTAAGCATGAATGATGAGGTCGATAAAAATGAGAAGAAAATTTCCACCGGCATATGTGCATTCCCGTTTGTATAAAAAATTTCACATATAAATGTCTTTAAAAATTTTAGATTAACATAAATGGCATGGATCCACAAGGTAGAAGGGATTTTTAACTGCACATATTTGAAATCCTAGTTGTTTAACTATTTCCAAGTCATTCATAAATGAAAATAAACAGTTTTTTTTAATATCAGTCACACCATTTAGAGGTGTGATTTAAAAAATAATATAGATTTAGTGTGGTTGAGCATTTTCTAAAAACTCCGAGATTCCATAGAAATCTCAAATTTACAAATTCTTTCGAGCATGTTTAAACAAGAACACCAATAGATAGCTATCGTCCAAGAAAGTGGCGGTGAGCGTGAAGAGGTCCAAATCAGCTTGGAAGTGATTTGTGAATCAAATTCAGCCGTCAGCTGGCTTCTTGCCTGCGTGTTTTTACAATTATATATTATATTTATTCATTTTGAAAATAAATAATTATATCATGCGAATCGTCCTTCGTTTTTTTAATCGAAAAATATACTACTAATAAATATGGTCCCAAATTCATGGCATTAGTTTACGGCACCGGGACCTATCGGCGGTGCGAAGATTCCCGGATGATTCGTACCCCGTTTAGAAAATTAGTATTCGTCCAAGTCGTAATAATTTATGCAATAAATAAATACGTGTTATAGCGATTTATTAACGGTGATTTAAAAATATACAAAGTCTTGGGTTACACCGTCATACCATAAGCTTATGACAGATTCGTTCATGTGTTTCACAGCTTTGTTTGTTATAAGCTGGGTTCATTTGTTTGACATATTTGTTCTTGTGTTTCACAATTTTGTTTGTTATAATCTGTAACAATATGTAAATGAATTAACAAAGCTGTGAAACACATGAACAAATCTATTAAACACATAAATTATCATTCGTCCTACTATAAGGTTATGGTAGGACGGTCTCACCCAAGATATTCACTTAAAAATAAATTCAATTAACAGAATATATAAATGCACTCAAAAGGTAGAAAAAACAAAGGGTCAATTTTTTCAGAATATGAATTCCCTTACTTTAGGATTGGTAGCTTGTAATGGTTTTGTATTTTTATTTTTTAGTTATTTACGGCATGAGGAAACCAGTATAATTCTCCCACCGTTGATGGTCTTAACTAAAAAAAATGAATTCCGTGGTTGAATTCCCTTCTTTAGTTAATCTATGCATTTTTATTCAAGTGTTTTGACATGACAAGGATTAGGAAAATTGTGTATAATATTTTTTTGTCGTAGTTTGTCTGTCTGCGTCGTCTTACTACTAATACCAATTATTTTATCCAATCCAATCATCAAACTTCGTACGACTTTTATTGTAAAACCTAGCTAGTTTCTGCGTATCCAAATTGTTGGAATTAATTCTCTTCATCAATATAATTAGCACGAAATGTTACACATTTCCAATAACATAGTATTCCCACATGTTTTAATTTACATAAATGTTACCCGTTAAGCACGGTTATAGTTATAAATTTCATGGGTTGTAATCAGAGGCGGATCCAGGATTATTAGAGCAGTTGGGCAAAATTATGACTGAATTTTTTTTTTGTCTTTCATTCCACGGTAACGAGTCAATAATGCTTATAAAGTGCTAATAAACAAACAAAAAAAAAATGTGTCCAAAATAAATATTTTCTCAATCCAAATACGATTCTGAATGTTTTTAATTTGGGATTTAGGAATTTGTTTTGATTTTAGGTGGGATTTTCTGAAACAATTACAAACTTTTGGGGGTTAATAGTATTTATTAAAAAACATTAGGGGCAAAATTATAAAAATTTTAAATTTAGCACTACTAAATTTTATTTTTTATTTTTCCACGGTGCCAGTTGCAACCCTTTGCCACCCTTTGGATCAGCCTCTGGTTGTAATCACGATTGCTTTAATTATCAGTTAATTACATACCAATTATATCGATCACTTTCCCTAATAAAACAGAAAAAAAAAGAATTAGCATTTGTCCTGTCCATATTCCGAAAAATAAAATAATAATATTTGTCCCGTCCAGATAAGTTGATCTGCGTATTAGGTGTTGTCTGCTGACCGCAAAAGATTAAGAAGTCAAACCAAAATTGTTGACTATGTTGAAGTGCCCAACTGGTGACACAGTGACACTTGCGAAACTCCATCGGGTAGCTGCTTTCCTCACCAGCCAATAATCAGCCGCCCAATTCCTAATTTAATTTACTGAAATTCAATTTCGCACGACACTATTTATTAGTTGTGTGTTTGCACTTTGCATAATAATGGTTTAGAGTAGAACTTAGAGTTGGAAGCCCTTGATGCTTGATTAGTAGTGAACTAATCATGAAATGAAATTATGATACACAAGATGGATGTTGGAGGGTCATTCCCCCGTGATGTGTTGTTAGATTTTTTGTAGCCTCTAATTTTTAAATATCAAAATTATATAAATTAAAAAGACATGATATGTGATTTTTTTTATTTAGACAAATTCTCACTTGAGACATGTTTAAATTGGTCTCGCTGAATAATACTGCTTAATATGTAAAGATTAGTCTTGAAAGTAAGAAAATCAAATATGCAATCTGACTAAAAAAGTTGTATATTTTGACTTTAATCTGTATATTTTGACTTTTACTACCTGATTAAAAAAGTTATGAAAAGTTGATATATTAAAAATGCATATTATACGAATCTAAGAATACTATTTATGATAATTTTTAGACTTATTTATCGACTTAATTTTAAGAAATGAATGATTAAATTATAGTTTCAGATAAGATAGGTTGGAGTCTTGGAGAGTATATAAGAGCATTTCCAACGCAACCATTTTTTGAAACCCTTAATCCTATGTGTCAACATTAATTATTGACACTCTCAATTAGACCCTCTCAAAATAGAGGCTCATATTGAGACTTTCAATAATTAATTTACCATGTATAGCCCATTTAATGCATTAAAATCAATTCATTTTGTTCAAATATATCATGATGAAGATTGATTCATGATACTTGCATTGGAGAACAAAATTTTATTTTCAATGTCTCTTTATCCATGTCATAGAGACGCCCAATAAAAATTCGCCAAATGGCTCCTATAAATATGAGTGAGGCTCTATGCATTGGAGATGCTCAGTGCGATGCAAAATGAAATAGGGGATATTGTAATATTTATAATATGAAAAACACAATTTATCAAAAAAATTCGTATTGTTTAAATAATATTTTTATTTGTGACTGGTGTTACAATCCCCCTAAATTTGTGCAATAGACACGCTAAATGTCCATTTCACGGGGTGACCATTTTCAAACATGGAAATTTTTCGATGAACAACATGGAAAGTTGTATAAATCTCGAAATATAATGAAAATTTATGGCTTTTCTTTTAATGTTTACAGAAATAAAGCAAAAATAGAAAAGAAAAAGAAAATACAGTTGTAAAATAAATAAAAATGAGCTTGTCATACGTCTCTGAACGTTTTGAAGAGAAGAATTACATTTACACGGTTGTTGCGTTGCTAATTGCTATAAATATGGCTTTTGGAAGCTCAAACCTCCAAGACCATTTTCTTCTCCTTCCATTTTTAGTCCACTCTGCTCTGTCTTCCCCATCTTTTCTCCCTCCGTACAACTCCTTATATATATAGAGCTCCGATTCCAGCTTCCCCAGCACCATCACCGGTCCGCCAGAATCTTAACGGTAAGCATCATTCCGATCATCAATCATGTTCACATTGTTTCAATTTTTGAAATTTTGTAGCCAAGCATTTCGATGAACGATTAATTTTTGCCTGAAATTGTTGAGCAGATCACTTGTATGTTGTTATGGAAAACGCGATTATCTAACTTTAAGTGTGTATTAGCTGTTAATCATCATCATAATGCGGCTATTGATCGGATTACTGTGTTTTTGCGCGCAGGCGGTTCTGGTGCTTAGAAGCTCGAAATGGAGAATGTTAACCCAACCGAAGCGGTACCCTCGCTGATAAGATATATTAGCGATAATGAAGTGGTAGGATTTGACAGTCTGGAAGATCACAATCCCTTGGATGATCGGACAGCTGTCAGCGCTGTCCTTGCTTCCGGCGGCGCCGGCGCCGGTGTCGGTACATCCAGAATGGTGAGTTCTTTTTTGGTTAGCAGCATTTTTCTTTCGATTTGGTAGTTTCTGGAGAATAGCTTGAAATGACCATTTCACATTATGAACAGTGCCGCTTTAAAGTAATTTTTTCTGCACATTTTTAGAGGTATATCAAAGGAGAACTTTATATTCCCCCTTTTAATTTGTGGCCTGCAATTCACAATTAGGAGATGCTTCTAGAAATTTTGCCCCACAGAAACTGTAAAAGTTAAAAAAACAGCAAAATTCAAAACTGAGGTTAAACAGCTGCCTGAGCTCGTCTCTATGTAAACTCCACCACCTATGAACCGGAGAAAATAGGCAGTTTGAGAAGTTAAGAATCATGATTTCTTTAGGCTGGTTTTGCTTTAGCAAAGATGTTTTTTAAATTAACTTTCTGGGCTCCTCCACTGATTGTGCATGACTCATCAATCAGTACCATTTGCTGGATTAAAATAATAGCTGAAATTGTTTCTTGGAATAACATTTTTCAATTGTTGACATTTTTGTAGGGAATTGAGGCAGCAAATGCAGATTCCCAGAAAATGGGATATTTGTCTATCAGCATGCCACCTTCTCCTCTAGGAACTCCATCAAAGAAGGTGTTCTTTAGTGACAGTCATGAAGAAATCTTCGGCAATGGCGTGCGGAGGAGTGCTACACTTGCATACTCTCAACCCATGCCAAAGCTTCCAGCAATCCTTGATGGTTCTCTTGGCAAATCTCCAAGCCACCCTGCAGAAACTCCCATGAAGAATCCATCAATTCACAGGCTCAGGGATAAAAGATTTGACTCCTTCAAAACCTGGTCTGGAAAACTCGAAAGACAGATATCCAATGTACGAGGAAGGCGGCAGGAAGATCTAGAGGAGCAGAATTCCAATCCTCCTCCAAAGACACTGCAGGGAGAGAGTTTACATGTGGATAGGTACTTTGATGCTTTGCAAGGACCTGAATTGGACACTTTAAGGGTATGAATTTCATTGTTCTTAGCTCATTTTGTTATTCGAAGATGTGAATTTGAGATTGATGATTAAATTCTTGTTTTTGGTTTCAGCCATCTGAGGAGATACTTCTTCCTGAAGACAAACAATGGCCGTTTCTTCTTCGATTCCCCATCTCTTCATTCGGTATCTGCCTTGGAGTCAGTAGCCAAGCTATAATGTGGAAAGCATTAGCAACTTCACCTTCCACAAAGTTCCTCAACATAAGCCTGGATGTAAACCTCATCCTGTGGTGGATAGCAGTTGTTCTTGTAGTCCTGGTGTTCATCGTTTACATTCTGAAGCTGATTCTCTACTTTGAAGCTGTTCGTCGTGAATACTACCACCCTATCCGTGTCAACTTCTTTTTCGCTCCCTGGATATCATTGCTCTTCCTAGTCCTTGGAGTTCCACCATCAGTATCTAAACACCAGCATGCTTCCCTGTGGTATGTTTTGATGACCCCGATTTTCATCCTCGAGCTGAAAATCTACGGGCAATGGATGTCCGGTGGTCAGAGAAGGCTCTCGAAGGTTGCCAATCCTTCAAATCATCTCTCAGTTGTTGGAAACTTTGTTGGTGCATTGCTTGGTGCTTCCATGGGGCTAAAAGAAGGGCCAATTTTCTTCTTTGCTGTTGGAATGGCTCATTACACTGTTCTATTTGTCACCCTTTACCAAAGACTTCCCACAAATGAAACCCTTCCAAAGGAGCTCCACCCTGTGTTCTTCCTGTTTGTTGCAGCTCCTAGTGTTGCATCCATGGCCTGGGCTAAAATCCAAGGCTCTTTCGACTACGGATCGAGAATCTCTTACTTCATCGCCATGTTCCTCTATCTTTCCCTGGTCAGTACATCCAAAACCACCACTGTCTTTGTATAATATTTAGTACTACTGATTTTTTCAAATAAGCTAATGCAGTTCTTTCTGGTCATTACAGGCTGTTCGGATCAACTTTTTCCGAGGATTCACGTTCTCACTGGCGTGGTGGGCGTACACATTTCCGATGACCGGAGCAGCCATTGCCACGATCAGGTACTCGGCCATTGTGACAAACGTGGTGTCTAAATCTATAACGGTTATACTCTGCTCAATATCCACGCTCACGGTGACCGGGCTGCTTGTAACCACCATCATCCATGCCTTTGTGCTGCGAGACCTCTTCCCCAACGATATTGCCATTGCAATCAGTGACAGGAAGATGAGGACGAGCAACCACCACCACCACCGGTGGTTCCACCGGAGAAACCCCAGCTCCGACACCAGCAAGGATGCTGAGAATTACTTGAAGTTTGCCAATTCTGCTGAAGAGAAAGACCTTGAAGCTTCGACATCTCCTCCCGGATTCTCATCGGATGAGGGCTCCAAAAGTGCCATGAAACAGGCTGAATCTTCAGACTGAAGAATCTATTCTGGTGTCGGTCCTCATTCCGGGTCGAGATTCCGACTAGTCGGGTCGTTTGGTAGGATGAAATTGGACTCTGTGGAGGATGATTCCTATTCCCATTCCCGCCCATACTCTGAAGCCAAATGGTCCCCAATGTCAAGGGAGGAGCAATTTTGTTCCGATGAGCTGAAGATTTTGAATGCCAAATTATAGTATTTTACGGTCTACTCCTCATGAGAAGGAGGACTGAGTTTTGCATGTGGCCGGATGGCATTCTGATTAGCAGCTTCTGCATGTTTGAAATGTTGGATTGTGATATCCGAAAAGAGTTAGATGTAGATCATGCAATAGCTGAATTGAGTTAAACTGAAATAAAATTGTGTAACATGTATGGTAAGTGGTAACACGTTTTGTCATGTTGTTTTGAACAGATAAAAACAAACTCTAAAATTTATTATATGCATGAATTGAGCTTATATGATACTAAATTACTAACAACTAACATCATTTGAATTGGAGACAAAATGTACAATCATTCCAACTCTATTCATGAATTCTACAAAATGTACCATTATTCTAACTCTACTCATGAATGCTACCATGTCCATCATATAAAGTTGACTGTTTTTGTAACGGGAGTAATTTAAGTTGGTAAGGCCAGAGAAATGAATTTAAAGTGAATTCCCTTTTTTATATTAGCAACAGAAAATATTAATCAAAATGATTTTAATTTATTATTAGATAGTATAAAACAGGAGCATAAGAAGCTGCTTCAAAATAGGTTACTCATGATAAGATGCTATAAGAAGTTGAATAAATAGCATTGCAAAAGAAAGGGAGAAAGCAATGGAGGAGAGGGCTCTGGCTGTAACGATTTCCCTGGAATTCAAATCTCGATTTCCCAGATTCTCAATGGTAAGCTTTAGCCTTTAGTGTATCATCTTAGCACAGATCTCATAAACATCCACTCCGATAATGTAATGCTCGCACTGGAACGTAATTCACCGTCATGTTTAACGATCGATCCTGTTTTTCCGTTACGCTGATTTCACACGTCACAGCTGTTTGGAGATGGAAAATGGAGAGCAGTTCAGTTCCGCACGGTTTTCCATAGACGACGTCCCGTCAACTCTACTGAATGAAAGTGAAGTGGGAGGATTGGAAATTGTCGTAGATACCCTTTTCTCCGATGATCGGACCACCTCCGGCTCCGGCGCCGGACCTTCCACAACGGTCAGTTATCTCAGCCACGCAATTCTACGTGGTACTATCATATGCGTCGGTATAATTTTGTTTGTTTTGTTCCTACAGGAAATTGTTGAAGCAGATGTTTCCATTGCCATGCCAGTTTCTCCTCTGGGAACTCCGAAGAAAGTGTCATTCAACGACAACATCGAAGAAATCTATGAAGCCGAGGTACCAAATTGTACTGCAATTGTAGAAGCTCCCGGGAGCAAACCGTGTCACAGGCCAAGGGATAGGAGATTTGACAGCTTCAAAACCTGGTCTGGAAACCTAGAAAGACAGATTTCCAGCTTAAGAGGAAAGCGCCAGGAAGACGATAATGATCAGGTTTCATATCCTCCTGCAGACAAGCTCGAACGAGAGTGCTTTCCCGTGGATAGGTATTTCGATGCCTTACATGGCACTGAATTGGATAAATTGAGGGTATGAAAGTTATTACCATTCCATTTGGTTTTGCTTAATTATTACTATTTGACACTGTTTACTTTTAAACTTTGACCATATATTTGAATAGATATATTAAAGATATTTACAGTTAAACGTCTGAGTTTGGGATAGTGGGAGTATTAACTAACACGTTTTTTGTTTTGGTTTATGATTTTGCAGCCATCTGAGGTGATACTTTTGCCTATATTCGAACAATGGCCGTTTTTTCTTCGGTTTCCCATCACTTCATTCGGTTTGTGCCTCGGTGTTAGCAGCCAGGCCATAATGTGGAAGGCGCTGGCAACATCGCCTTCCACAAAGTTCCTGAACGTGAGCCTCAATGTAAACCTCGTACTGTGGTGGATTGCGCTTGTTCTAGTAGGCATTGTCACCCTTGTCTACCTCATCAAGCTGGTCTTCTTCTTTGAAGCCGTTCGTCGCGAGTACTACCACCCGGTTCGCGCTAACTTCTTCTTCGCGCCATGGATAGCGTTGCTGTTCCTGCTCCGTGGAATTCCGCCATCGGTTCACGAATCCACGCATGAATCCATGTGGTACATCCTGATGGCTCCGATATTCATCCTCGAGCTTAAGATCTACGGGCAGTGGATATTGGGAGGCCAGAGGAGGCTCTCGAGAGTTGCGAATCCCTCGACTCATCTGTCGATTGTTGGGAATTTTGCGGGGGCGTTTCTTGGTGCTTCCATGGGGATGAAAGAAGGGCCTGTTTTCTTCTTTGCGGTTGGAATGGCTCATTACATTGTTCTGTTTGTGACTCTGTACCAAAGGCTTGATACGAATGAGACGCTTCCTAAGGAACTCCATCCTGTCTTCTTCTTGTATGTTGCAACCCCGAGTATTGCATCTGTGGCCTGGGCTGAAATTCAAGGCTCTTTTGATTATGGATCCAGAATTGCTTACTTCATTGCTATGTTCCTCTATGTCTCCCTGGTTAGTACCATTTATTTCTAGTTGGACTAATATATCGAACAATGGAATCAGTTACCAGTACGACTAAATGAACCTGAATTTCATAAAACTGTTTTCTGCTAAACTGAACTGATATAATGATTTGACAAAGAGAACATGGCCTACTTATGATTCAATTAACAACTCTTTAGCTACAACCTTAGTTTCATAGCTAAGACCATTATGATGTGGAATGTTGTTGGATTTGTTCCAAGTTAAATAAGGTTATGCTAAGCTAGTGTATTGATTTCTCTGTTTAACTGAACTGAACTGAAGATTAATATATTAAAAAATAGAATTAGCATGACTAATGAAACCTGAATTTCATAAAACTGTTTTTCTGCTGAATTGAACTTACCCTAACTGGCCTACTTGTTGTTGTTGTTGCAGGTGGTGCGAATCAATTTTTTCCGGGGTTTCACGTTTTCATTGGCGTGGTGGGCGTACACATTTCCGATGACCGGAGCTGCGACTGCTACTATCATCTACTCGGAGGTGGTGACAAATGTGGTGACTAAAAGCTTAACTGTTGTACTGTGTGCAATATCCACACTTGCAGTGATGGCACTGCTAGTAACAACCGTCGTCCATGCGTTCATACTGAAAGACCTCTTTCCCAACGACATTGCCATTGCAATTACTGGAAAGAAGTTAATAAAGCCGAGCCGTCGATGGTTCAACCGGAGAAATAACGCCGGAAAGACCGAGGTGACTGTATCTGTAGTTTAGCTGCCATGAACTGCATGCTGCCTGTCGTTCTCGTTCTCATCCACCTGGCGGAACCAGAACTCAATTTCAACGACATATTGTAACAAACTACAATATATCTTAACACTCTGCTTAATTAAGGGATTACGAAGAGAAAATGAATCCAATTTGGTTGGTTATATGAAATAGCTTCCGACATAAGGCATCATAAATCATGCTTACATGTTTGGTTCCAAATGAGCGTTAGGATTTAGTGGTGCATTGCTTGCTAACAAAGGAGTACTAGTTCTAGTATTTCAGATTTCTTTACTCCCTCCCAAAGTCAGACCTCAAGAATATCAAATCTATAGCTTACAAACATATACAATATTCGCCATAACCTTATGTTCCCTCTATGTCTATAGTGACAAATTCTCAATTGAGATTTGAGACCTGTCTCAATTGGTCTCGCTAAATAATCATGGTTAATTAGGTAAAAGATCATTCATGAGAGTAAGAAGATCATTAATAATACACTGAATAATCATGATTAATTAGGTAAAAGATCACTAATAAAAGTGAGAAGATCAGCAATAATACACTGAATATAATAATCCTTAATATGTAAAGGTTGGGCTTGAAAGTAAGAAGATCAGCATTTGTCCCTAATACAGGAGTCTGTATTTGCAGACAATGACACGTTATCTCCAACTTATTTGAATTGTTTCCCGTTCAAATTAGACAAAATATAATTAGATGATACTCAACATAATTTTTATTTGAATATAATAATCCTTAATATGTAAAGGTTGGGCAGACATTAAGCGTGATCTAAGAGACGTGGGAGTAAGCTGTTTAACTTTCATACTCCATCCTAACGACCCATTGTCGTGGACTTGTGAGGTGAATTTGCGGGCATTTAGCTTGATCATCGGTCCCGGAAGATGCAAAATCTTGCGCAAGTTGCGTCTAAAAAGCCAAAAAAAGGCAAATTAAGTCACGAAAACAGAGATGTATGGGGGATATATTGGGCCTGGTTCTTGCTCCGAGTGGTACAAAACAAGCAAGAAACCGATAAAAAAAACAAGGAGGGGGCAAAGTACACGGGACAGAAGGAGAAATGGCCAAGGTTATCTTGGCAAGATGCAGAAGCAGAGTTTATCAATGTCCCCTCTTTGGTTGGACAGATGACAAGAATCACAACATCAACACCTTATCAGTTTAAGTTCCACATTTGGCCTCAAGCCCTGCTTTAACTATCAACTGCCTTCTTCAGCACAAGATGGCCACATGATCCAGTCCCATCATTTTTACATTATGCTCACTCATATCATGCTATCCTCTGTTTTTCTTTCTTCTTCTTTAATAATGATGGTGTTGATAATGCTAGGCATTATGGTTGATGGTAATTCAACACTTTTTAGAGGGAAATTTGTTGGTGCCCTTTTTGATTTAAATGGTTTGAGTAACAGTTTATGTTAGATGTTTGATTTTGTTAACTCTTGCTTGATAGATGAACTAATGAAGTTTAGTTTATAGTTTTTTAAGGGCATTTAAGTAAATTCACTATTTAAAAAAGTAAAAATAAACATAGTGACAGTTATAAAATTTGAAAATCCTTAATTTTAAATATTTATAATTTTGAAATTAATTAAATAGCCTAAAAGAAAACGGAGATGATTCAAGATAATGAAAGCAACTAATGTTATGAGGGCCATAGACATTGTAAAATTTATTTGAGAAGGTCTCTTTGTGAGACCAAGTTTCAATAGAGACTAACAACAAATGTTGATCTTCTCATTTCTAATCATAATTTTTTACATATTAATCATGATTATTCAATGTATTATTGCTGATTTTCTCACTTTCATACCTGATATTCTCACTTTCAAAACAGATTTCTTACCTATTTAAAATGAGTAATTGAGACACCAATTGAGACCAGGTAGGAAAAACTTTCTCACCAAAATTATTCCTAGTACTGAAATCTTGGGATTTTGACATGTTTATGTTGGGGCGTTAACCGTTCTTCTACGTACAGCTAATACATGTACAAATTAGTTGATCATCTTATGGCCATATGGTCTCAACAAGAACAAGAAAGATAACCTTAATTAGTGTTCTTTGTCTTTGACTACATAGCTACAAATACAATATGTTTGAAATTCCCTTAAGTGTGATGAATAACTAGAATACTACAAGGCTACAAAGAGTACAGTTGTTGGAAGTTAGAGCAAACTTATCCTCCTCTTAGATTCTTGTGTAATTTGTATGTTTAAGAATAAAATAAAATTAATCAAGTATATTTAATTAGTATTCCAGTTTACATGGAAATTTTTGTTAATTGTAAAAGATGGAGGATAGGAGATGTCTTGTAATTTCTGGATGTAAGCGAAGTTCTAACTACTTTTGGCATACTTAAACATGTCCTAATCCAAATTTAACAACATGCCTTGATTGGGCTTAATTTAGCTCATGTTATTAATCATAGTCATTATCACTCACAAATCAGTACAGTTGCCACTATCATTTTGTTTGCTCTCCACAATTCCACATGATTTAACTTGAACTCAACTATCATTCCATCAGGCTTATTCACTGACCTCGCCAAAACTTATGTGTCAATATATCTCAGACTCATTTTAAAGTTTGGGATTTCTATAATCTTGTTGTCCTCATTATTGTCTGGATATGCCCAAGTAATTAATTTGACAAGAAAAGCAGAGTCTTAGCCATTCATCAGATCAGTGTCCATGAATCATGATTTATAGGGGATTAATTTACTCTTAAATTGTTATATTAATAAAATTAATGTATGAATTCTCAATAATATATATTTTATTGTGGATTACATATATCCTTCTAATCATTTTATATATGTTGGTATGATGTCTTGATAAATACATGTTAGCCACTTAGAATAACCAAGTATTGAGTTTTTTGGTTGCCATTGGTCCATTTGGTTATAGTTAGAGTTTAGCGTATTATAAATACACTAAATAGTGGTTTTTCGTTACTTTGTAACCTATCATTAACGCAGTGAATGCGAGGGCTTGGAAGAAGAAATTCAAATACGGTCTTCGACTTGCAGCCTATAAATGAAATTAGTATGTAGCCAACCTTGGTGAACCATGTAAGTGGTTTTGTCAGCCTACATGTAGTTGTTTATTTTTTATTTTTAAATTGTTTAAATTACTGGTTTAATACATGAGGTTGAAAAAGTCTCCTATCGTGTAGATTTCCATTTTTCGGCCAAAAGAAGTCGCTATAACATCTTTTAGAAGGGGCTAATTCGGGATTGTTTTCATCTTTTTGAGTCTATAAAATTCATAAATAAATAGTTAATTTGATACCCATTCGGGTCCTCTAAAATATTAGAAACATTAACATGACACATATGTATTGCATATGTATGTTTGTGTTAGACATGGGTTTTAGTAAATAATAAAATAAGTAATTAATACACATTGCAAAAATAATCCGATATACAATAATAACTTGGAAAATAAGTACACGTATGATTTGAAATGAAACAATGATGGAATCGTGCTAACACTGCCCTTGAAGCAGATATACCCCACTGTATAGATCTCTGTCTCCTAGAATAAAACCATCAGGGTTGTAGTCAACCTGTGACTATAGCCTGTACTGGCGCACATGCCCATTGGCGTACATCACATAACCTGACACTGCCCTTGAAGCAAATATACCCCGCTATATGGATCTCTACCCCCTAGGATAAATATGGATCTCTGTCCCCTAAGATAAAACCATCACATAACCGTTACGGACTTCAGCCCCATTGGCGTATCACGTCCATTAGCGTACACGTCCATTGGCGTATCACATCACATAACCGTTACGGACTTCATCCCCATTGGCGTATCACATACGTTACTGACCTGAGACGTGGATAACCTCTACGATATACTATGAGTATACACAAACCCTAGATTAAAGGGGAGAGAATATGGGAGTTTGCTTGAGGCTTTCAAGTGATTGTTTTTCTAGCTGAGTATAAGGTTCTATTTATAATGGTAGTGGTTGGGATTTGGTCAGGATTTTCAAAATAAGATTGTTCTGATTTCGAAATTGGGAGAAACTCTCTAAGATTAGGATTCAGCCTTATCTCAAAAGATGATTCAAACAATTAGAAACAGATTCGAATTATTGGACACAATTATGGGCCTTATGTAAACTTTAGCAAAATTTTGGATTTTAAGTGAAAATTCTAAATAGATCACACAATCATATATATTAATATTATGAGCCTTTTTTGGAAACTTCACCAAAATTTTGTTTTCAAGTGAAAATTCTAAATAGAATACACAATCATATTTTTGCATCAATCCAATTTTAAGTGAGAGTAAAAGTTAATTTTTACTAGAGTAAATAATTTTCACACTAATAGCTCTGAATTGCATCAGTTGAAAACTATTTACCAAATTAGTCAGAAATAGACACAGAATCACATGCATCGATATATAGAGTTCTGATGAACAAATGAAATGGTTTCAATTCACAATGGAAGCACAGGACAAAATTAGGAAGAATATCCTCCAATTTTCGTCTCTAAAATGGCATTCCAATTTCTATGGTTGAAAATTCATACAATTAAACAGCTGCCCAACAAGACAAACAGAAAATGCCCCATGCATTTTTTGAATTTCCAAACAATTAACAATAATGGGACAAAAATTTCATGAAAACCAGTGGCCTGTGATCAACATCCGATCATCTTCTTCCCGACCGCATGGGTTTGTCAATTTCCGACCTCATCCGCGCCGATTAATGACGTCATTAATCAATGAATAATCACTTAATTAATTACCGTGAGTTCTTTTACAGTGGAGCACCGCCTCGTAAATGGAGCTCTCGGAGTCGCAGGATCTGCGCCAGTTGTCGACGGACCATGCAACGCTTGTCCTGGGCGACGTCGCAGGGGAATAAAACTCCATGCAGCTCCTCCGACCTTCTTGGTGCTCGTACGTTTCGCTCGCGACTCTCGAGGTACGAGGACCGCCGCCGCGCCGCAGCTTCTGACAAATCGGCCGCAGGAAATCTATGTACTTCTGGAATATTCTCTCCGACAGTCTTTTGCACCGCCTCAGCGACGAGCAGCGGACCCGGCCCCGGCTGCTGCCGGAGGAATGCTTCTCCTTCGTGATCAGGTCTTGCACCGAAACGGATTCTTTCGGCTGCTGCGGCGGAGAAGTTGGTGCCGCCGCCGCCGCGGCTTCCAATCGGCGAATTTCGCGGTGGAAGAGCGGGACGAGGACGCCGTCGGCGGAGATGAGATCGTCGGCGTCGGCGAGGGTCACCGGCGGGTACTCCGACGTACGGAAGTCGAAGCTGAAGTCCTTGGGGACGCGGGAGAATCTCCGGGAGGAGGGCATCTTGGGGTCCATCTCGATGAAGGAGGCCTCGTCGGCGGCGTCGAAGGAGGTGCCGCAGGAAGAGCGGTCGTCGGCGCCGCCGTTGACGGCGGTGGGAGGCTTTAGGTTGACCAGCCAGTTCTGGGAGAAGCTCTCGATGGAAAGAGATGGCGTTGAGCTTTCCATGGATGATGAATATTGGAGAGGTTGGACTTTTTCTTTTAAGTTTGTTTGATATTATGAAACGAAGTGAGGAATTAATGAGGTATGGGGTATATATGGTTTTAAGCTCAAAAGAATGATGACTTGAAAGCATGAAGGACCACCCTTCTATTAGTTTACATGCAATTAACTGTAGTTTTATACATTTTTATATGGACTTGATGATGTTGACACAATTGTTTTTTGAGAAATACATAATTTTTTTAAATTTGTGTGTCACACTATGAAATTAATTAATTTCAACGTCATAATATTACTCTACTACTAGATTTTATAAGTAGATGGACAAAAAGGTAAAAAGGAATGCACATCGGAGTAAGTGCAAATGTAAAACCAAATTTCAGGGACAACAGATAATACTTGCGCCTTCTCTCCAGAAATACTATTATTTCTAGGTAGAAATACTATTCACATGCATGATGAAATTAATTCTAGGATGACTAGAGGGTTGAGTTGTGAACGTGCATAGATGATAAGAATTTGACCTAGTATTCTCGTAATTCAGGATTTATCTTCATTGCGCTCGTTAAATGTTCCTCGTTCAACAATTTCTAATATCCTAAAATTATAAATGCTAGTGATCACTAAAATATTATGCACGATTACTCAAATTAATTTTTTGTGCACACTACATTCAATGTGCATAGAAGAGGATATTGTCAAAATACTCAAATTTACATATATTGGGATACTATGAAGGCATAAAAGCAGTAAGATTTAGAGGGAAATTCAAAAGTGAGGAAAATGATATGAACAAATCAATAAATACACTGAAAAAGAAAGAAAAGGAGAAAGGAAAAGGAGAAAAGCAGCAAAGCCTTCAAGTCTTCCTAGACCCCCCTTTTAATATTCGGCTTGTCAAGAAAATGAATCGAATTGGATCATTAATTTTTGGCCATCCAACAATTATGTGTTCAATCCTTTGTTCAAATACGTGGGGCTATTTGCCACATGGGCTGCCGGTTTCATAATTATAATGATTTAAATATGCTTATTTAGATAATTATTTTTCAGACTTCTATTTAAAAATATCTTAAGTAACGGAATGCAATAATACATTTGTTATAATTTGCACTCCAATCCTGAATATTAGATTGATAATGGTTGGAGTATAAAGATCATTTTTAACAAGTTAAATACTATATACATTCACAATTTTTAAAATATGTTTTTATGATGAACTATATACTAAATGAAAGTGAAAAGATCATCAATAATACACTAAATGATCATGTTTAATATGTTAAAGATCATGAGAGTTTCCTCTCGACATTTATTTCTCGTCTCAATTGAGTCCTGTATAATAGGAGACATTCTTGTAAATCCTAGGAGTCGTTTGGTTCACGTGGGAACATTAACCTTGTCCAACAAGGATTCTGAGAAACGGCCGATTATTTGAAACGCTATGATCGCAGGGCTTTCTCTCCGAGCCGACGAAAGACGGCCAGTAGCAGCGGCAGCGAGAAATCCCTTGCAGCATGACGTGCGTTCGATGCTTGCCGGGAAGATCCTCGTGAACAAGATCTACCCCTTCGAACGCATCGCAGGGGTTTTCGAAAAGATCTGGACTCTTCACGACAAAGTTGAATGCAGCCTCTTAAGAGAGAACCAGTTTCTCTGTTTCTTCTCCAGCTCTGTTGATAAGTAAAGAGTTCTCGAAAGAGAACCCTGGACATTCGATCGCGAAGAGCTCAATCTGGTTGTCCTTACGGAGCCGAAGGAAGGCACGACCAGCGACAACTTGGACTTTACGAAGACCCCTTTCTGGATCCATATCAAGGGTGTCCCGTTCATCGATCAGACTTTGGAAATTGCCATGATCATCGGTAATGATATCGATGAGTTTCTGGAATTTGAGATGGATAAATATGGTCGATCGATGGGAGAGTTCATGAGAATTAGCGTTTTGTTAGATATAACAAAACCCCTGAAAAGAGTTCAAGCAAACCGGAGGCTGGAGACCCTGGTCAACTACGAGAAGATTCCGAAGTTCTGCGGTTTCTGCGGGGTGATCGGACACGGCCCCTCCGATTGTGCAGACAGGCTGAGCCGTCCAAGGCATGAATGGGAGCATGTCCATTATCCAGATTGGCTGAGGGTAAATCCGAATGGATCCCCATTCGGGAAACCCTAGAGAATGCCGAAGGCCACCCCACCGCCGGGGGGAGAAGGAGAGAACACCGACAACCTTGACCCTGGCGGCAATCGAACGTGATAATCGCGGATATGGAGCGCAAGGTGAGGGCCGTGGATATGGAGCGCAGGTTGAAGGCCGCATGGAGGTGACTACCTGGGAAAACCCGAACCAGAAGGGAGACCCTATGAGAGGAACCCGAGAAGAACATCCCGAGGTGGTGATTGGAAATCCAATGGTCAGGGCTCTACTGAAGAAACTGGGGCCTACTCGTATGGTGGAAATCATTCCCGACCCTGATTGGTGGCTGAAAAACAGCCACAATGATGACAGAGTTCTTAGCATGGCACGCAAAGAAGAGGATAGCCCGATCACCGGGACTAACCTAGCGCTAAAGATCGTGGCAGCCAGTGGCGGAACCAGGATCATATGTGAAAGGGGGTCGACTAACACTATATGTACTCAAAAAAAAAAATCGTACCACACAAGTAATTTAAAATTCAACAAAATATAATAAAATTAGTACTAAAAGTTTATCGTCACTATTAAAAAAATTACTTTCTAATACCAGAAGTAGATATACGAAGTGGAGGCAATAGCTCTCTACGAGGTTGCATACGTTGATAACGTTGCAAGATCGGTTCATTCTCGATCTTAACAAAAATCTCTTTCTCGACATACACCGTCATAATATCATTCAACCAATCATCTCCAATTCTATTACGTAAATCCGTCTTGATATTCTTCATGGCAGAAAAAACACGTTCAACTGAAGCGTTAGGTTCTCCTAAGAGGCTGAGCCGATGAGGTATGCTATTTTCCCCTTTTGACTTTTTTAAATTAATATATTACCTAATTAAATCAGCAGCATAAAAAAAATCAAAACGCAAAACGACATCGTTTTGGAGTCGACTTCTGCATATTTAGAGGGGCTCTGGCCCCCTGAGGCCGGACAGTAGGTCCGCCTCTGGTGGCAGCAATCAGTGAGAAGGAAGATGGCGGGAAGGACACGAGCATAGTGCTCGTCGATAGCCTGAACCGTGCAGATCATGACACATCAATGGGGGAAGAAGCCCTCGATAGAGAAGTGGACTGGAGCTCGCTTAACGTGGAGCCTCTAAGCCAGGAAAGCTCGGATGGACAAGTCACCTTCATGACCTTCACAGCTAAAGCGGTTGTAGTGACGCCGCCGCGGACTAGAATCCCTACCAAATCACTGAGCCCGTTTCTGGTTGACGCCCAAGTCCTCTCGGACACACATGCTAGGAAGCTTGAGGCGTTGGAGTCGAAGATGAAGACGCACGGCCGCGTGGCTAGCGTTGGACGAGGTGGAATGCGAGGGCCCCGAGGGCGAGGCAGCGGCCGTGGACGTGCATCAACAGCTATAATGGACAATCCGGTGGGAGCGAAGTGAAAGCTTACGTTGGAGGCCATCCCCGAAGATGAGAACCCACCCAGCCAAAATAAACTGAGGCATGATGGTGAAATAGACCATGGAGTGGAGGTTGCTGAAGCTCAGGCGGAGACTTTCGATGAAGCCCAGTCCCACCAAGATATATGAGTCGACGCAGCTGGAACCATCTGAGAGGCTTAACTCTATGGAACGATACCCAGATGGTTCAGATCAGGCGCATTAATATGTGTTTTAGTTCCCTCTAAACCCTAGGAGAGGAGGAGAGAGAGTCAAAAAAATAAATTGTTTGTTGGTTTAATAACTACCTAGGAGAACCTAGGTAAGATATTTTCTGCGTTTCGTGGGAAGTTTAAATTACGCGTAATTGTAAATTACTGCATTTTATGTATTCTCCGTCAACCAAGCAATCACACGTTATCCAAAATTCTAGTATTTTGTAATTCCCACATAATTTACGCGTGACTCCGTTTTGTAAAGGTTTTGGCAAGTTTTTAAAATTACTCACCAGTATGACTATAATTTTTTTTAAAAATAAATGAATTGATAATCTGCCAAGGTTTTCCATGAAATGAAAGTATTACAAGTGGAATTTCTGAATTTGACGTGTCCGAATCCAATAAATGCGAGTCCAACATGTTTGTGATGAGTGTCTTCAAAATTAATTAGAGTCCAAGTTGACGTGTTCACACAAGCGGGTGCCCTAATATGACTTTCTCTGAATAGTGATTTTATTTAATGGAATTAAGTACAACTGAATCCATGTAGACTGGGTTTTAGATTTTCAATCATTATAGTACATAATTTAGTTTTTATTAGTTTAATTTCTTAATATTTAAACTAAATCAACTAACATTTGTATTTTTCCATAAAAATACACAATGTTTAATGGTCAAATAACTATTTTCTTTTAGATAAGCAAACAAAAATATCAGTTAAAATTAAAAGAGAAAGTTTTGGGTGACAGGAGACCAAGAGCAGGGGAATGAGCATTTACTGTTTCTGCTTGATCTTTTAGTCAGTTTGTTTGATCTTTCAATTAATGTCCTTGAGTATTATTTTTTTGCCTTGATTTTTCAGTTAATTTGATCTTTCGTTCAATTTGCTTGATCTTTCAGTCAATTTTCTTGATCATTTCCTTGGTCAATTTCACCAACGACAAATTCAATCAAGGAAATCGGCGGGTTTAAAACTCACCAACGACAAATTTAATCAATAGCAGTCTCATATAATCTTTGGTGTCATTTGACACAGGTCTCAAATGAGAATTTGCCAATTTGGAATTATTATTGAGAAGGTGTTATTCTTATTGAAACTAAGAACATAGGTTGATCTTCTCACATTTAAACTCGATCTTTTACGTATTAACCATGATCATGGTACATTGGAGAGGATCTATTATGTTTGAATGGGACCAAAATTTAGTGGATAAACTTTGTTATTCCCAGAAGCTTTTCTTTTCTTTCCATTCAACTTTTGTTTTATTTTTACATAAAAAAGTACCAACAGACTTTGACGAGCAACAAGGAAGCGTAAACATTTTTTTGTTGTCATTTTAGTTGGGCAGAATTCCACTAATTCTGCACGAATCAATCTAGAAGCAAATCAACTCGTGTCAAAAATACAAGTATATAAAGAAGTACGTGATATTTTAATTGAGAATAATAGACTGCATTTTACCAGAAAAAGGAAACAGTTTTGACAAAAATTCGTTTCACCCAATTTTGTTTATGATCCACAGGACACGAAAGAGAAAATGCGCGCCACCAAAACTTTCTATTTACGTAAATTTCACGGGATCAGACTTTACTAGAAATAGAAATATGAAATCCACCACCATCTTTCTTCGGCTTGGCTTCAAATCAATGCACCAAATTTGCCACCACCATTTATACGCCGCTTGGAAAGCATTCATTCACTTCCAAACGCACATCACAAAAGTTTTTTTTTGAAAAGTATTTCCTTATGAAGGCTCTATCTGGTGATTCAAATGTTCATTTTCCGACCATTAGCTAACTTGCAGTAAAATTCATACGATGATTAGAGTTTTTAGAGATACATAACACTTTTTGTTTTAAAAAATAAAGAGGAGTAACTTTATTTGTGTAGATAGTCACATGATAACATCATTAGTTGACTAGTTGTAGTCTTGTAGACAAAGATTTTAGCCTATAGCTACTAGATTGATAAACTAGGGGAACTAAAGTTTCACAAATCAAACAATTGTGTTGAAGACCATATCCGTGCAAGGAACCCCAAAAGATAAACAATCACATCTGCGAGCTGAACTAAGACTGGTAGGTGCAACAACAGCCATAATTGTGTTTAGTACAAGAAATCAATCACCACTTTAAGCTAACAAACACTCTTAACCAAGGTTTACAAATCATGTACAAAAAGCACTAAATGAGAGCTTGGACTTTCTATACCTTATTTTCATCATTTGTATTAAGAGCACTTTCTACTGAACTGCACCGAATTGAACCTCAAACAGAATGGATGTAAAAATAATAATATATATATTAACAAATAAAATGCGTACGACTAAATTATGTAAAGTTTTATCAAAATTCTTTTATGCTGGACTGAATTAAATTAAACCTGATTGGGAAAATAAGGTCTAAGTCCCTTTATCATAATTTAACAAAGTAATTATCTTCACTAACCATAGCATACAAATTCCCTTTTTATCACAAAATTCGTGGATGCTACATAACCAATCAAAAAACCAAAGTACAAGCATCTAAAACCTTTACTACATATAATCAACTAGTGCCAATACTAAGGAAAGCCATATCTTTTTCCTGGATTCATAATTGTACTATCATTATTATTATTTGCAAATGCAAACAATTTGGAGGGACACAAATCCCAGACACAGGTCCCCGGGGTGTCGGAGAAAGATAGAGCCATCACAAAAGTTGTGGGGGGGCAACAACTATAAGTGGAAAGTGGCCTCAAACCCGAATGGTCCTTTTGTTGTCCCCTTCCTGGACAGGGAATGCTATTCCTAAAGAACAGATATCTTTATAAACTATAACAAATTCCCCAGAATGTCTTTCATTTAATTATGCAACAGCTTGAGTCATTAAGAAGCACACCATCAAATCAACCCTACACCAAAATTCCACAAGCAAAAGAACAATTAATGAATATGATATGTAGCAATGGATCAACATTTGTCGGGCTTATAAGCAAAGCAGTTTTATGTCTTCGGGAAAAACAGAAGCCTGCTTTGCTTATAAGCACAGTTCCGCCAAACACAGACAATCGATGAATATATCATGACTAGATCATGATAAGAATGGAGAAGAGAACAAGCAGGTGGTGACAAAGCAAGTGAGGAAACAGGCACCATATGAGCACCAATGGCCATGGATTGAGTTAGAGAATGAAAAACTTCATGGACAAAAATCCAAAAAAACCATCTCCTTGAGTTTTTTTCTGAGCCAAGTTTTCCTCAAGGACAAATTGCAGTGGTCTTAGGGCCCCTTTGGCTGATCTGTCCACATTTGGTTTGTTACATATGGATTAGGCAGCAGCATCTTCATAAATTTTGTTGGCATACAACATATGTTTGCATCAAAAGAACTTACAAGATGCAGGGGCCTCATTGTACTATATTTGTACACCATTCATCAGTGAAAAGATCTACCACTGCAATTTGCAAACTTCCAAACCTTATAAATGGGGCAGATGCCAGCAAGGTTTGTGAACTGTGATAGTGAAAACACATTGAAAATCTTGTATGATGCACAACATAGGTTATTTCAAATCCTCCATAAGAAAACAAATAAATTGTTCTGATAGATTCATTCACAATATTATCCAGGTATTAGAAAACACAGCATTTTCTGCCAAAATTAAGATATTAGCAGAAATTCTGCATAAAACGCAAATTAAGTATTAGGATAAGTAATTGAAATGAGAATTATCCAACTTACAGAAGTTAGCCGTGTCCGGATGTCCGATCGTCGTCGTTGTCGGGTTTTCCGAGATTAGAATCGGATAACCGGAAAACTGCCAAACAGAATTATGTAACCACCTGAGATTGATGTGGGAGATCTGGGGGGAATAAATGTGGATTGAGATTCCAGTTGTTTGTAGAACTGGAGCGGGAATACAAAACCCTAAGTTTTGAACTGGCGGCGCATTAAATTTTGGGGAAGATGAAGAAAATGCGCCTTTTCTTTTTCAAATTTATTTATAATAGATTCCGTTAATGTATGTCCCGCCCTGTTGGGGGTAAAATAGTATTTTCTTCAGAATTTCACAACTTTGTGAATTTTTTTAAAATATTAAAGTTTTTTATTTTTGAAAAAAATATATTAAAGTTAGTTTCACTAAAATTATGGATTGGAACCTAATTCAAACAGTAAAAATAATTAAACTAGTGTAACGTTTTATTTGGTGTGTTTGATAACCAACTTTACAGTTGACTTTTAGTTTTTTATTTCGCTCAAACAAGTTAAAAAAATCGCAGCATCTAAGTAGTCATCAAACGTAAAAGAGAATAACTTGGAAGATTGAAACTATAATTGGCAACGGTGATTATTCATGAAATCCATTATGAAACTTCCTCATTCAATCAATCAAATCTCAAAGCTCTATTTTCTTATATAAAGAAACCTTTAGGGGCAAATCTTAAGCTCTACATGTAATGTATGTACACCCTCGTGTTCATCTTCAAACTAGTCCCTCGCAATGAAAACACTGCTAGTCAAACTAGCTTAACAGCTATTTTACATTAAGGAAGAACTCAAGATCCAAGTTTTTGCCATTTTTGGAAATAAACCCACACCGAATTACATAAAGAATTTAAAAAATGAGGAGTTTGATTAAGTAGTTTTGGCACACTTCGAGAGTTTTCTTCTCTTTGAGCTAGAGCTGGCTATGGACCAACCGAATTCTTCTATCGGTCCCATCACAGCAAGGATGTAACTCGCACTGAGTGATCGGCTGAGCCAGTCAGGAATATGGGCAATGTTGGATGCCAATCTACAGTTGTTATGGATGCGGTGTGAGGAAGAGTTCTCATCCCGGTTGCACCACCTCGCACCTGTGTACGTCCAACAGCAGAAATGGAATGTTGGAACAGAAAAACAAGAAATGAAAGATCAATCTCTCTAAATGTACCTGATAGATGGGTGCTCTTACTAAACTAGACGTCAGTAGTAGTTTCCTCCCGTTAGCATCTAAAGCCATCTCGTTTCGTTGGTGCAGTGAGTTTGGGAGGTTGCAGAACCTGCTGCAATCTCTTGACCAAAGAACTTTCCCTTGATTGTGCAAGCTCCATTCAAATATCTGCCAATAACTTGCAATATTAGATTCTTCATCTTTGGCGATGCTATCATGAACAGTTGAACAAAATGGAAGTAGAAAATTATTGACCTTTCCGTCTCTGCCCAAAGTAAATATGCTTGTCTCGTCAGGGCCGAATAAAACAGAGCTGATGGAGGAATCGTGAGCCGGCCACCCAGTTATTTGTAGGCCCGAAGACATATCTAAACACATCAAGGGCAAAACGGTAACACTAGTCAGATGTTAAACACATGAAATCAAGCCATCTAGAGAGCTTTTCAGGTTAAAGAAAAAGGTACCAAACATATGGATCATTCCATCCACTGCTGCAGCAGCTAAGAGCTTCCCGTTGTGGTTGAAACATAAAGAAGTGATTGCTGGTGGATCTTTGCCAAGAGGAAGTACTGTCTTCAATAACATGGAGAACAAGTAAGGCCTCCAAACTGCCATCCAGAAAGAAAAGGAGAACATATGCAGATACTAGCATCAACAAACAAACATCATGATCAGAAACGGACATACCATGGCCTTCCATGTACGCATGTTCCATACAGTCAAAGATGCAAAACCCAAATTATCAATGTCATTTGTCCCATGCCTACAGAATAACAGTTCATGAGGACATAATAAAACATTGTACCTCAGATACAACATATACGTTTTTACCCAACATTACCCTTTGGATGCTGAAGCAGAAACAAAAATCGGTTCCACAGGGCTGCATTTGATATCCAGGACACTGCAACACACCAATGCCACGTAATTTTCAGGCACAGTAATGCAAAAATTACAAGTGATTCTTTCTCATTTTAAAATTAGAGATACCATGGAAACTCTTTAGATGAGTTAAGATCACAAACAACTCGCTTTGCATCAACATTCCATGCTTTAATGCCCCCATCATTAGTGCCGATGAGAAGCTTCAGCCAAAATTTACAATACATTAGACAGCAGCTAAGGTTGATACCTTAGCACTACATATTTAAGCAGGACGAGAACAGGACATTAGCATATAATGAGAATCTGATGACGAATAATACAAAATTCCATATCACACATACCAAGCGGTCAGATTTAAAATCCCATTCTAGTGACAGGACCTCAGCCCCACAATAGATGGTTGCATTCCTTGATGCAGGTACTGACGAATCATAAGTCCAAATCCTTAATAAGCGTACAAATCACATTAATTATAAAATTAAAATAACTGACTGAAGAATTAGTTTATTCTGCAGGTTAATTTATTTTCCCAACTAAGATCAGGATGCATACCTGACTGTACCATCTTGGGACGCACTAGCAATGTTGTCCCCAGATGCAGAAAAACGACACCGGCTGATAGGACTTGTGTGCCCCAGAAAAGTCTCCTGTAAGAATAGCCATGAGATTAAAGATAAATATTTAAATCCTAAAAAATAAAAGACTTACAACCTTTAGAAAGAAAAATACAATTTATGACAAAATGAATTTTCCTATACTTTACCTGAAACTCAACTTTAACTTCTGGAAATTCTTCATCTAGATAAAGCTCACTGTCATTTTCTGAAATAAAATGAGGAAAACAAATTGTAAGTCAGACCTATTAATCTAAGCGGTTATTGTTTGATGACAATAACCCAGACCAAATAAGATGAGATGCCACAACCCAAAATGGTGCATTGTGAGAAAAACAAGCAGCGAGTCTACTAAATTACATGCCTAGTAATTGGTGGCTTTTAACTTCAAGCCACCAATTACTGTAATATTTAGAGAAGAAAAATCAATTTTTTTAAATTAAAAAAAAATTAAGTATCCTCCCGAGAAGAAAAAAAAGTCTTGAATGCCTCATTCAGAAGTTCTGCTGCATTTCTTAATCACAATACCACAGAAATTTCTTCCCAAGAGGTTGAAATTAACAAAATTTTATAAAGAACTGATTAAGCCACCAGTATTCACCTGTTGATACTGAAATGTCATGGGGATGGCTGTTAATTCGAGATCCATAATCAAAAGACTGCGAAGCCACACTACCTCCTTGGTCTTGAAAATTGTCCATTTTACGGACATTAGATGTTTCGGGTGCATAATTTCCATGCAAAACCCTCGGTGAAAGAACTTCTTGAGTGTCAGATTCTAATAAGGAATTACTGCATAGAGACAAACATATGTAAAAACAGATTTATTATACAAGAATGAGCACAAGAATGTAGAACACACACCTCCTTGACAGATGTAATTGGACTTCTTTTTCCTCCAACAGAGCCTGGAGTTCAAATAGTTTATGATTTAATTGTTTAATATCCTTCTTGAGGCGGTTCACAGTATTCCTCTCAGAGCTGATTTTCAATAAGGCTGGGAGTCGTATATTAGTCAAGGAAAAACTATATGGCAGAAACTATAAAACAGAACAAATCTAGATTTTGATATATTTAGCTACCTCAGATATGCTGTTGATCCCACTTTGGTAAGTAAAGTATATCAGCAAGAGTTTCATCAATTTCAGTATACTTCACCGATATTTATAGGAATGAAAATACCATTATAAACAATCAAAAGTTAAACTCACAGATCAATTCAACCAAAGAAAACTACTATAGACAAGAGATTTCAACTTTTTCCCCAGGAGAAAGAAATAGGTAATTGCGATCCTGATGCAAATATTATGCCCTATCGACTGATAGCAATGAACAAAATGATGATAACATAATTGCGGAATAAAATGAAAGGCAGGAAGCCTCTATTTAAGGATATGAGTACCATCAAACATCTTGCTCAGAAAGTTCCGAACAGAAAGATGCAAGGAATTATACCACTCCTTAGTGAAGTACACACGGAACTGCGGTTCCAAATGTGGATTCTTCATAAATGAAATGGCTGCAAGGAAGTTCAGTAATCTGGGTTATGGCCTAGAAAAAAAAGACAGCACAGACAAAAGGGTCAATACAACAGTAAGAACACTTACCAAACCACGATACCCATTCTTGATCGCTTTGCAGCAAGTTATTACCATGCGAGTCAAAAAACTCAGTAACTTTGTCCTTCCTCTTCACTTGTATTGCATGCACTATATAACAACGCAATATAGATGTGTGTAATTTCGATAATGGAATATGCACTCTCTGGTCCGTCTCACAAGAAGAAAAGCATTGCTTGAAAAAACTCAGTAGATCAACCAAACATTCTGCCTGGAATTTGGGAATGTAAACGGAAAAGATTAACTCCAATATCTTGTCTACTTGGAATCCTTTACCAATATCAGTGCCCAACTCTTTCTCAAAAGACTGAAGACTACTGGTAAACCCTCTAAACACAAGAAACTCTCTAATAAGGTCCTCAGCATACACCATATTTTCCATCTTGCGTTGTGAACATTTCAAGCAAACGAGCTTATAAGTAGTGGAAAAACATCAGCAAGAGAAACTCTTTTAAAATTCTATCTGCAAAATCCATAACAAACAAGAATTAAAGACAAAAGAAGAGCCTTGAACAAACAATCGAGAAATTCTAGTTGTCGAGTAAAGCAAACAAGCTCAACTGAAATTTCCAAATGATTTGTAGTTCCTCCAAAAAGTTCAAAACTTTGACAAATTTGAAATTTCCAAAAGGTTACTAACAACAGTAGCATTCAACTGTAGTGCAAGGCATGAAAATCAAAATAATTCATAGCAATGGAAATGGTCCAAGCTCCATAAAGCAAGATATGCACTCGTAGTAATCAAGAATCATTATTTCAATGGAGAACATTTAAAAATTAATTCCCAAGTCTGCTCATAAAAATTAAATGACGATAGTGCTGTGGGTTCAGCAAGGAACTTACAAAGAATAATCGCCGAGAACAAACAGGAATGCTCGTGATCGAATCGTGACGTGGGATTTGTCAGCTTCGCGGGGTTTATTACCGGTTTTCCGACCGTCTGAGAAATCTCGTTGATGCGGTGGGCGCGACTTTTTTGGTGATAACTGGTTTTCTCAGCCTGTTGGAACGACGTCGTCCCTTGATCGGTTTTAGCAGTCAAGAATTCTTTACTTTGACTTTGCTTGTTCTATTACTTGTCGATTTAGGGTTTTTTTTTTTTTTACTCAACTAAATTTAATTGAATTGAACCAAATAAAGAATTAGTATGACAAAATTAACTAAATTTCATCAAATTATAAAAAAAATTATATTATATTATTAAAATTTTAAAATAATATATAACTAGTGGAAAGTTTGCTTTAGTGCATGTCAAAGTGAGTGAGTACTAGTAGCTAAATTTTAATCTTGCATTGAAAGAAACTACTAAATAATAATACTATGTGATTTATCAACACAAAACTACAAATGCATACAACCTCTTACCTTAAAATATGAAATGATTGAGCAAGCCCTCAAATTGTTCCAACTTAGTCACAATATTCACATCTCTGTCACTAAAACTGATTTACTGACTGTACAATCTATGATTGTAATACACATGTATGAAATACTTACTCAAGAGATCCACTCATTCAATCTTTACAAAATAATTTTGTGAAAACACAAATCGATCTCTGTATCTCAATGTATCATATGTTTGTTGGTTATCTAGGTGACATGGTGGAATAACTGCAAGTAGCTCGAGATGATGGGACGGAAGCTGGCAAAGATCCGACGGCGAAAGAGCTAAACTTACTGAAATTGAACTCTCTTTTCATAGCTTTATAAACTTGTTCCAAACCTTCTTCAATCAGCTCTAGCACAGTCTGTGGCATTGGTGGCACATTTATTTCCACTGTTTCTTCCAGCATTTTCACCACTTCCCCCATTGATGGCCTCATGCTAACCTCGTCTTGTATGCACCAGAACGCAGTTTTCAGAGCCCTCGTCAGCTCCTCTTCATCCACCGTCCCTCCCATTCTCCTATCCGCGACCTTAATTGCCGTTCCATTGCCCAATTCCTGCAAACCACAAGAAAAAATGTTCACCTAAGGTTTTAGTGTTCGGTAAACTGACAAAAAGTTGCTTTTAATTTAAGCGTCTTAAACATAGTGCTTTTGAAATACCTTGAAGGCCCATCCAGGAAAGAAGAAGTCCTCAGGATCAAGACTCATGTCGAGATTTCTTCTACCGCCAATGATCTCAAGAAGCAGCATTCCATAGCTGTAAACATCAGCTTTAACAGTAATTGGCCTATTGCTGACCCATTCTGGGGCTAAGTACCCTCTGGTGCCTCTGATCATGGTCACCACCTGAGAATGCTCTCTCCCCATCATCTTTGCCAGCCCAAAATCAGACACTTTGGGACAGAAATTCTCGTCCAGAAGGATGTTTTCAGGCTTTATGTCACAGTGGATGATCCTGTCCCGGCATTGCTCGTGGAAGTAGGCAATGCCTTGTGCAGTCCCGAGAGCGATGTGGAACCGAGTCGACCAGTCCAGTGGCCGGTCTTTGGGGTCGTAGGAGGGGAATATCCATTTGTCGAGGGATCCATTTTTCATAAACTCATAAACCAGAAGCCTGGTGAATGATGAATCATGATGATCAAATGTTGCAAGAAAAAGTGTAAAATCACAGTGATCACAATTCTGACCTTTGTGATCCTTCTGAGCAGTATCCACACAGCCTAACCAGATTCATGTGATGCATAGAGCTAATAGTGGTCACTTCTGTGATGAACTCTTTCTCTCCATGTGGTAATATCCTGTCCAGCTTCTTGACAGCAATCAGCGTTCCATCTCCGAGGCTTCCCTTGTACACGGTACCGAATCCACCTGCAAAATTTGTCCGAATCAAGACAATGAACAAGTACAACCTTGTCTGAAGTAGGGATAACTGATGAGAAAGCTTTTACCTGTTCCAATCATGAGGGAAAAGTTGCTGGTCCTGAGCTGCAAATCGCGGTAACTGAAGTTTATCGGAGTTCCAGATAGTATCAACGAGCTCTCGAGGGCTCTCTTCAAGGCGCGTTTTCTGTGAACATATATGTAGAGCAAGCAAGAGAGCAGCAAAACAAGAACCATCAAGCTAAGGACAATAGGGATAGCCAGAAATTTCTTCTTCGATGACCCTTTTCCGTCGTTGTCAGTCTCCCATGTGCCATTAGATTGAACCTTAACAAACAAGGTTGATCCCGTATCCTCAAACCCCCCGAACTCCAGCCTCCTCAGCAGCCAGCAGTAAGGCTTCTCCTCATTAAGCCCGTAAATAGATGCAACACAGTTGCAATCAGAAAGACAGGCATCGCCACATTTGGACACGGTTACCACATCGCTGTAGTTCGCGACAACAGATGAATCGGAGAAATGATAGTTCGTGTCCTGAACCGTTGAAACCTTAAACTGTGATGTCAGGTTCTCATGATGAGGACTGCATTTTCCTGTCAAAGATGAATTCGACCAGCATTCTCCATCAATTCCGACGTTGGATCCAGACAAGCAGGTACAAGAAGCATTAGTCTTACTTCTGTCCAAACTGCAAATCCCATTCCCACAAATACCAGCAATGTCACAAGGATTCGAGACAGCAGCCCACTCTGCGACCCACTGTCTGGAACCGTTTAGGTTGTCGTCCCATCTGTACAACCTAAGATTTCCGTTCATCTCAAGCGTAAGCCGCCGGAGAACTGCCGGCCTCACTGTCTGATTTATTGCAGAAGACAGCCCTTCCTTATCATCATCGTTCTTGTGCACATACACAGCTCCGTCAGACGGCGAATCATACGCGATTCCGAAGCTCCCGCCTCCGTCCAAAATCGCCACGACGTTCCCGTTTCCGGTGGCGTTGGATATATCCGGCCCCGTCCAGTAAGACAGATTGGCGTAGTGATCGAGCGAAACGCCGTTGTACTCCGGCAAGTTGTAGGTCAGAGCGAGGCTCAGCGAAGTAGGCTGCTGCAACATCTTCAGCGTGAAGAAACCGCCGTTTGCCGGCGACATGGACGAGGTTAACTCCATGGAGGCGGACAGCGGCTGGCCGGGGAGAAGCGTGTCGGAGGGGTGGTCAAAGCTCTGCCAGGCGACGGTTGAGTTGGAGCTGTAGAGGATGAGGTTGCCGTTTTCCGACAAGGCGGCCGTTTCCACGGCGGCGTTGGAGGTGTTTGAGGACCAGACGGTGGTGCGACGGTCGACGAGGAGGAGGCTTCCGGCGGGGTCGAACTCCAAGACTGCATCTTTGCTGACTGAGGATTTTCTATTCAGAAGAGGATTGAGACAAAACGAAAGAGTTGGTTGGTTGGCCAAACACATTCATAAACACCTGCAAAAACTTAAGGAAGCTGACTACTGTACATGGAATGCAGGGCTATTCCCTCAAATCACTCAAGTTCAGACATTATAACGATTGTTGGATTCAAAATTTGATTACCCTCCAAACTTGGTGATGGTGATATCAAACAACATAGGATAGGAGTACCACACAATTTCCTGAAGTAAAACCAAAATTTGATTACAAAAATCACATTATTTCAATTAGTTAAAGAATTTGCACCAAGTTTTCCTTCACAACATACTTTCTCTGGGGAATATGTGATTATGTATACAGAATAATGTCAGACAAAAGTCAATCTTTTTCTTACTAGAAACAACATAGGAGTTCAAAATTCTTACGTGTAGGCAGACCAAACTACGACTCGATCACCCGGAATCTGAGCAAACCAAATGGCAAGACGGAATTGGTCGGAGCCCGCCGGAGTGAACCCGAAAGCGAATGTCCCATTGTCGGAATTCCATGTTTGGTTTTCTCTGGCGACGAGTCTGGACCCCAAGCTGACACCGCCACACATGCATCCAAAAACGCCGGAAAAAGCTGCAACAAACAGCAGAAATGTCGGAATCGAGCTCGGAAAACTGGATTCCATGGTAGTGGTGAATGAGATGATGATGATGATGATGCAGAATAATTGATGGGAGTGGAGAGTACTTATTGAAAATTGGAGTATGATCGGGAAGGGCAACACGTGTCCGGAGGTTGGTGAACTGCAATGTTGAAAAACGGACAAATTCAGAGGGTGGACGGCGCGGGAGATTACTGCTGCTGTTGCGTGTGTTAATTCGCTGTGCTCATCAATCTCAACTCCAAGTGCGCCCACCTTTCCGAATTTTTCAATTTGATCTTTTACAACATTTGTTAACGTCAAAACTTACAGTTTTTACTGTGCAAAAAAAGTTATAGGAGATGTAAACTTAACTAAACTAGAAAGTCAAGACATCAGTCTAGCTAAAAATAGTATGATACTTTATTCGTCTCAATTAAAACGTCTTACCTAAAAATCAAACTAAACTTGCAACGATAATAAATTTGGACGAGTTCAATTTGGATGATTATAATATGAAATGCAGTTAATTTAAAATGCGAGTTTAGCTACAAAAGAGTGGCCAAGTCAAGTTATAAATGATGGATATGATTAAATAATGATTTGTAGGTGGATGTTGAAGCAGTATGAGGTCCAAGTCAAAGACTTTGCCATATTTCATAACCATCTCTATTTTAATGTGACATGTCGGCCACGTCACATTCATGATTGATCTGGTGCACAGTATGGGAAACCAGAACCCGAACATCTTTCACATTAATACCAAATTTGTCAATTACTTTTTTGGGTTCAAAATGCAATCAGCATATACATGATATTCATGTTACTACTTCATGTAGATGTAGCATTTTACAACCAGCATGGTTTGCATAAAGGTCTGAAAGATGCATGTATGGAGCAGGATATTTACTTGTGCACTTCACATTGGGAACATATAAAAAGGATTGTCTATACATCATCATCATCATCAAGGTCCATGATCACCCTTGTATTCCTCCTTGAAGTTGGAACATGCTTCTGTGATTCATCGTCGGAGATTTCATCTTCATAATCAGCAAGTTCGTCACCCAATTTATCGAGCATTTCCTGAGATTCCATACCTTCATCGTCCCTGATAGACGTCAAGCGGCTGTGAGATGACTTCCCACCACTGAATCCTCCAGTTTCTACATGTTCTGGTTCCGAGGTTTCAACTCCAGAGGATTGTTCATATGCATTCCTAAAGAGGGGTGAAATAATTTTTAAAATGGCATTTAGGGATATGATATATTAATTATGGAAATAGATATAGATGGATTAGAGAACATACGATTGAACTGGACTCCGTAAGTCATCATCTGATAGACTGTTAGCAGTCTCCTGATTCTGTCCTATGGCATCCTCACTATTCTTCTGCTTTTTGCTCCTGATGAAGAAATGCCGAAACTTTATTCTACATCATTCCAACTCACAGAAACTGGGATTTTCTATTCTAGTTTTTTTGTTTATTTGGAGAATGGGAATTTTTATTCTAGTTTTTTACATTAATGAAAACATCAAGACTGGAAAGGGGAATGAAAATATCACCTCTTCTTCTTTGTCATGAACGACATCAAAGGTTCATCATCAGAATTGCCTGAATGGCCAGCTGAATCTTCATCAATGCTTTCATCTCGTGGACGAAAGCCAGTGTTTGAACTCTTCTTTTTGGCAACTGAAAGACCAAGCTGCTTTAGTTTGTAAGTCACCTGCCTGCCAGAAATTTTGCCTTCAGGATCCAAAGCTGCAGCAATCAAAGCACTGCATCTCTTTTGATCTTTAAACCTTCATAGAACAACAATTTTTCAGTTTAGTACTAAAAGAATGTTAATCTGGAGGCCCTTGCCTCCTCTTTCCTGCCATCAACCATTTGAAAGTGTTAAAAATTTAAGAGACAAAAATGCGTGCATAATCAACACTTAAGACCACTCACTGATCATATAGATCTTTAATCTTCTGCTCTGAAACTTCACTAAGTGCGCACACTCTTTTTCTTTTGTTCCTGAAAGACAAAATTCATATCATCATGAGGGTCGTAATGGTAAATGTCCTATGGATTAGTACCAAGTAAGGTGAGGTCATACTTGATTTCTTTCTCTTTTACATCGTCTGAAGAGTAAGCACGCCCTTTCGTATCCAACACCTTGGAGTTAGTTTCATTAGAAAATGCATCCCTGCTAAAAACAAAACACACCAACTACTTTAATTTCATACACCACACAATCAACCATGCCATGTAAATTTTGAAACAAACAAAATACTGTGGATGGTGTCTGTATGCCAGTATGCTTCTATCAAGTAATAGAGATATCTCATGCCTCAATGACATAGGGTAACAGTATGATAATATCAAACAATCAAACAAAATATTAAATAATTACTCACTTCTTGCTGGACTCCTGATGTGACATTGGAATATCATCCTCATCATCACCTAGAGCATCAGCTATACTTCTCCGAACCCATCCTTCCCCTCCAGATGAACCGGCTGTTCCATTTACCTTTCCTTGTCCAATATCTTTCTTGTAACTACCAAGCTCTTCTAACATACACTCAGCATTGATAAGATGACATTCTTTTCTTGTTTTCGAGAAGAGAATTTCCACAAATAGCAGGGGACGGGCCTTCATTTTCCGCAGCATTCTCCTAACTAAACTTGTTAGGAAAAGAACAATATTTTGATATTCTTGGCATGGCTTTGACTTCTGCTCTTCCAGGATATCATAGAAAGTAATCAAGTATGATAACTGTAAGCAAGTTCACAGAAAAAAAACATATCAATGTCACTAGTCTTAGTTAATGCTAATAGATTAATAAAACAACAAAATCCAGTATCCAAGAGCATAATTGTGGTTGATACCTGGTACAGCATTGGAGAGAGATCCAAATCCTCACAGATTCTTCGAAGTAAACATATAATATAGTGGTTTGTACTGACAGAATTGCTCTTATAGAACTTCAGTAACCAGCACAAGTTGTTCAAGATATTCTGGGTTGAAAGAGTGGAAACTATTCTGTCCATATTGAAGTCAACTTCATTAGTTGTTGCTTGTTGCTCCTCCTCAGAAGATTCAAACGTTTCCTGATCAAATTCATCAGAAACTTTTTTTTCCACTGGTGGGGTGTTGCTTCTGAGGTTTTCCGTCTCTGTTTCAATTTCTACTTGTCCATTGACCTGACTAGGGCCCTCATTCACATTGCATTCAGAATAACTTAACTTCTCCTTTCCTACAGTATCAACATCCTTTGACTGTTCAACACGTGGCCCTGCATTGACACCTTCAGATTTTTCAACACCTGTGTTTACATCCTCAGATTGTTCACCAACTGGCCCAGTATCTTCATGCTGATTAGCATCATCCTTTTTGAGCGATGTGTCAATCACATTCTTTACTTTCTTTTTCCTGGATTTTCTAGCAACCTGCAACAGAACAATTTAATGAACCAGCCTTTCCAAACAAGTATCATACAGTCTCACCACATTCAGACAGAGATAGCACCACATTAACTTGCAGGAATGTTATTCTATATTATTATGCAATTTCATGGTACTCACAAGTGAGGTAAAAGAATTTCCTGAATGCAACATTAGTTTGGTCTTAGCTTCCAACTTACTGCCAATCTAATTACTTAATTGTAATACTGACATTGCAACTAAAGGAATATACTCAACTCCATAGATCTAATAATTTCAAAGTGTTTCTCTTTGTTTCAATTGTTGCATTTATAATTTAACAGGTCTAGAAAATTCTCCCCAGGCTTTGTAGTGCAACTGTTGACTGTGCAGGCTGCTAGGTGTAATTGCAATTAGTTCCATGCAAAAATATATATATAAAAAAAATTCACTTCATTGAAATATTTCAAAGTCCTACAATGCCAATGAAAAGAAGAACAGATCAGAATATACCCTCAATGTGCCACGTGATTGAAGACTTTCCATGAGTCGAAAAATTACATGTATGGTTTCTACTAAATCTGCAAGATCACTGGGAAAATGACAAAATAGGAAACATTAGCAACAGGTTGGAGTGTAAATAAATCCTCGTTATAACTCTTAAAGTACAAAAAAAAAAAAAAAAAATATCCTGGCTGACATGATGTGACTTTGAGGACCTATATATTCGAAGAAAGTAAGTTTCTCAAAAGAAGAAACCTTTTGGTCTGTTTGTGCCTATCAAATGATCTGATCATGTTCAGGAGATACTGAGTCATCCCTTCCTCAGTTTGATCATAGAATAACTTGTAAAGAAGGACACGAGCTGTTTTAGGCTCCATTGAATCTTCAGAGGACTGTTTAAGCACTAAATCCAGTTGGCGAATCTGCTTGCATTTACATGAATTATTATATCACCAAAAAACATGACTCGTACTTCATAACCCCTAAAGTAAATGAATAGTATGGATATAGGTAATTGACATATCACCATAATTTTTAACAAAGATCCAGCAGCAGAAAGCGATGTATAGTCATTGGTCTCCTTCAAGGCATCAAAAGCGTAGCGCCACTTGGATATAAGAACCATGAACATTGATTCATTCAGTGTTTCTGCTATTGGCCCACATATGCTGCCTCTGAAGCTTGTGCTATTACCATGGTGATCAATGGGTTTATCGGCTTCACTGCTGAGCTGTAAAAGCACAAGAATTAAGAGTAAATCTATATGTATGCAAGAGCTCAAAGCATTTCAATTGTTCCAACCCAAATGCTCTTATACAAGATACTACACAATGTTTAAACTTATTAAACAGTTTCCATTATGGTTAATATTCTTTTACAGGTGCAAACATCACTACTAAAATTTGAATCACGCCCTTTACGAGAATAAAGCCTGGCCATATATTATATCTGTGATCCTGTTTTAATTGTCAAAAAAATGAGAGCTTTTCTTTGTTTATAACCCTGTACTTCAAGTGGAAAACACCAACTGTGGTCCTGCAATACAGATGGGGAAATCCTAATTTCTAGACATCAAACTAAATTTACAGCACTAATTATGGAGAAATCTAAAAGAATCAGGAAGGGATGGTCAGCAATTACCTTTGAACTTTGAAACTTGTAATACTGAAACGAAGTAACAAACCAAGCAACCTGAAAGAACATAACAACATCGCTGTTTTGTATTGCAGGATGTTCTTTCACAATATCTTCCCGGACTGACTTCATTAAAGCTGGTAAAGGATTGGACCAAAAAAAATCTAAATATGCATCAAAGTAGTAGTAGAAAGAGAATAATAATCAGCAGCCAATTAGTTTAGGTACCATTGTATCCTCCCCCAGATAAGAACTGATCAATGAAATCATATAGTAGATGCAAAGTTTTGCTCTTCATTGTTGGCAGTCTTCCATGATCCCATGCAGTTCTCTTTGATACCCGGTGATGTTTGTGAGGCTTGTGCAGAACATCACTAGGTCTGAGGTTTGGATTCCCATTCCATATGGTTTTAGAGCCATCCTATAGCATAAAAATCGTTCAGATAACTAACAAAAAACAACACAATCACACAAGCTAGCATCCAAAGAATATGTAATCTCATACCAGGGTTTTCCGAGTAAAAGTTCCACTGAACTTTGAACAAGAACTCAAATAGCGCATTCTATTTATCATCTTTTTTTCTTGTTCTTCTTGCATAATGCAGCTGAGGCCGTCAAGTGAGCTCTCAGCATTTTCATCTTCCTGAGGAATAAGCACGCATGTAATCAAAGGATTAACAGATACAAAAATACTCTAGTGTACAACATTCAGAACACACCAACTTAACTGTAAACAAATAACCAAAAATAAAAATAAAAGAGCAACAGAATAAATAATGCAGGCCATCGAATTTCTACATGATTCTTATCCTCAAGAAGCTAAGCAGCTGTATAAAAAAGTTACTCACATGCTCTATAACATACAAATATATGTCAAAATTTTGATTTGTTTAGCACCTAAACCTTTTGCCTGTATAATGACTTCACCAAGTGAAGAAAAACGAACCTTGGAGATTTCTCGCAAATTTTTAGCAATCAGATCTGGTTGTTGGCCCTTGAATATGTAATGGAAAGTTTCCAATAGAAGCAAGTTGTCTTGACGGAAATAACCACACGAACCGCCCACGTGCTGGGACAGCGCTAGCAGCAATTCCATCACATTTTCTTGAAACAACAGCTCTAAGAACCTATCTCTGATGGATAAGTACTCTGTGGCTGACCCACCCACTTTTTGCAGGGTTGATATATCTTGAATGGCTAGAAGGTTACGGAATAGAGTAAGCACAAGCTGGACCAGCTTCCAGTCATCTTCGGAGAATGATTCACTGGTTATTCAACAATAGCATGGCTCAGGAAACTAACAAAAATGCATAATAAACGCACATATCATAGATGTTCCCAGAAGTGAATTCAAAACAGTGTAAAGAAAGGCAATGCCACAACGCCGAATGGGAAAAATAATAGCAAGAACTTGCCTATCCAAATTCTCCAGTGGTTTCTCCAAAAGAGACAGTATGACTGGAATGATGTTACTGGAGGTAATAGCAGACTTTATACCCCAAAGATACTCTATTTGCTGTGCAATCTCGGTCGATGTAGGCTCGATAGGCATTGTGAGAAAAACCAGAATCTTCACTGCATAATCAAACAACTTCGACTTAAAATTTAAACACGACAATACCATTCACGAAAATCAAATCCGAAAACAGCAAAATTTTCACCTGAAGTTAGGACTAAAACACGGTCGTCTTGACAGAAGTCAATAATGGGCACCAAATCTTTCGCCACTGTATTCCATTTGCAGACCTGCTTGAAAACCTCTCGCGTCTGCGGATCATCTCGCCGCATAAACCTCAGCAAATCCCTCAGATTATCTGCAACGAAGTTTCAGATTCAAGTTCAATAAAATCAATAAATAAGCAGCATAATCAAAATCAGAAACTAGATTGATTCAATGAGCATCACCTAGACAATATTCTCCCTGAGCGTAACCGATTCGATTGCCATAGTCGTCTTCTTCGATAGCTCCGAGGCCGGCGCAGATTAGCGACAACCCTTCCATTGCCTTGAGGGTTTAATCGACACTGAAAACTCCAATTCTGACAAGTGTTTTCTGGTAATCGAGGATAAATGCTAAGAAGTCGGCACCAAGCTAATAAATTGGTACGAGGAAATGAGGTTGAAGATGAAAACCCTTCTGAATCTGAACGTGGCGCGGGCGGCAAAATAGAAATGATGCGTAAATTTTCCCGCGCTTTGAAGGGTTCATTCTGGGCTGGAATGTTGGCATCATTTCAGATATGAGCAAGGCTTTTTATTACATTCGACCCTTTGATGAATAAAAAATTGGCTCGTATGGATATTGGGCCTACTGGGCTGCTTGTCACGAGTAGTTCGCTTCTCGGTAAATTTCCTGAAAGGGTGACCTGTTTCAGTCTTTTCATCAGAAACACGAGGAAAACAAGAGACGAGAAAGAGAGTGAATTGCACCTGTATCCTATCACTTTACGTGAATTACAAAACCATACCAAAATATTTTTATAACTTTATTCAGACCTGAAAAACAAACTTTGTTGATAAAATAATTTCCATACCTTATGAAAACATAAAGATACCAATTTGAAGTACATAATAATAAATATATATACATTATAAAAATATTATATGGAAAATAATGGAGGCATTAGGCCCTGTTTGCTAGAACTTTTCTGTAGATCAATTCAGTTCAGTTCAATATATTTAAATTTATTTCAGTTCAGTTCAGTATATTTAAATTTATTTCAGTTCAGATAAATATATTTATATTTTTTAATTCAGTTCAGTTCAATAATTTTTTTATTATAAGTTGCATTTTTACTATATATTACGATGATATATGATAAATATTTAAATTATTTCAGTTCAGTTAAATATATTTAAATTTACTTTTGTTCAGTTCAGTTCAGTACAAAAAAAAACTATAGCAAACAGGGCCTTATAAATGAAACAAGTAATGGAAGCGTATAGAGAGTTCTCAGAAGAACAGCTAATGAAAATAAACATTTCCTTTATCGCAGTTGTTTCTTTCTCCACCATAACTAATTACAAAGTCAAAATTGTTTAATTCAACATTCAAATTGAATTGATAAATAATCTAGAAAATGGAAGGAGTATAAGAAGACAAATTCTTGGGTGAGACAGTCTCACCCAAGAGGCAGGACCAAGTAAACACTTTTTTGGGCGATGTTTGATTAATTGACACAAAGGTTTTGATGATGTGACATGTTTGATAAACTAACATCGAAGTTTGGTGGCGTCAATGTTTGATGAGGTGATATTAAGTTATGACGAGGTGACAACAATGAAATTTTCCTTATTTGGCATTGCCTCATGAGTGAGGGTGCCTCACATGAGAATTACTTGTATAAGAATATATGGGGAAATTCTAAACTATCCTTAAGCTAATATAGATTATATCTTATAACAATAAAATGTTGCTAATTTATTTTAATTATTTTGTGAGACAATATTTTCTTTATGTTTTACACAAATGTTAAGTAAGTTGGTACACAAGTTTTAGCTAGACCACCAAATATAGACATTCAAATTATTAAAAAATACATTTACATTAAAATGATAAAAATTATAGCACATAAAAATATTTATCATGATTCATGAACATATCCGTGGACACCTAAAATTATTATATAAAATTTTAAAAAATTCATGTATATCCCCATTAAAAAAGAAGATAGATTAGCATACAAAAAAAAGGGCAATCAGATTGATACAAATTGATACTAATTGATAAAAAGGGAAGAAAGAAAACGAAAACAAACAAATTGATACTAATTCCTAATATTAGATAAACTTATGGGTAGGAATTTAATTTAAACAAAGAAAAGCAAAACAAGAAGGTTTGAATAAAGTCAGCAACACTTCGATACAAACGAAGTTACGAAAGCCGCCTGCCTCCATCCTCTTGCTTCTTCTCCTATAAACATCCGCCAAACTCAACGGCGATTTCTACAAGAAATCTACAGCCTCGCCAAGAACTTGCTTATTCTCCATTAAATTAACCAGCCTGAGTGAGAGCTTTGTAGCTGCATAAATCCGCCGAGATTTTCCACCTCCCAATCACATCTCACTGTACTCACCATGGCGCAAGTAGTTGCTACTCGACCAATCCACAGCTCGCTGTCTAGCCCTAGCTCTGGATCTCTGCAGAGCCAGGTCGAGAAGCTGAAGCCTTCTGGCTTCGCCAACAAGGTTTTGGCTCGCAATGCGCCCCGGAAGTGCGCCGGAGCCGTGCGCATCAGTTTGCCGATCACCGCCGCAAGATCTGCGCGCCAATCGGAAGTTCTTCCTTTCACTCCGGAGGATTTTCAGAAGGTTGTACGCTCTTCCTGCATGATTTTTATGTTCTATTTATTTAGTTGTGTTTTTTCCGTTGTTTCTGATAATGTGCTTAGATTTCTGCTGTTCTTCTCTGAAAAAGGAAAATGGAAAATGTTGAAGTGAAGAGCTTATGAATTTGTAAAAATATGATCCTAATTTCTGTTAGGCGTACGTGTTTTCTTCTGAAACAGTGGAAACCGGATGGATTGATATTTCTAATTCAGTGAATTCATAACATTTGTTTGAAGATTACGTAGTTAAGTATCCACATTTATCTTTGAACCAAAATCTTCTTATGTGGAAACGGTTAATGATTGAAACTGGAAGCTTTGAAACTGGAAATTAATGTTTGGATTGTTACCGTGGTTGGCTTATGTGGCTATTGATATTTGTTTTTGGGTCACTGTTCTTACTGTTCGTAAATTTACTGTTTTCAGACTGATGAGCAAATTCAGAGCTTACAGGGGATCCAACAGCTAGGTGATACAGCGGTTGGGATGTGGTCTAAGCCCACAGTAAGACGCAAGACAAAGATTGTTTGCACCATTGGTCCATCTACAGACTCAAAGGAAATGATATGGAAACTGGCTGAGGCTGGTATGAATGTTGCTCGTCTGAATATGTCTCATGGAGACCATGCCTCTCATCAGAAAGTGATTGACTTGGTTAAAGAATATAATGCCCAAGCTAAGGACAATGTCATTGCCATTATGCTTGACACCAAGGCAAGTCTTTGGTTGAATAATTGGAAATTTGTACTAATAGCTTCTATTTTCCTATATTAAGTCAACGGCTTTTACTTGACGAGGACAGTATTTGCTCTTAGTTGATACACATTCTTAATTTGGATATACTTGGATTGTTGGCAGGGTCCAGAGGTTAGAAGTGGGGACTTACCTCAACCAATCAACTTGGAACCTGGACAAGAGTTCACTTTTACAATCAAGAGAGGAGTGGGAACTGCTGACTGTGTCAGTGTTAACTATGATGATTTTGTCAATGACGTAGAAGCTGGGGATATGCTTCTTGTTGATGGTAGGCCATATATTTTCTTTTTACAACAACGAGATAAGTGCAAATGAGTATTTTCTTCATTGTGAAAAGGTTGAGAACTACATAGCATTATCAGAGAAATGTGAGATGTTGTCTAATACTACTTTAAAGAGAGTTGGAAAGCAGTCACTTATAATTTTTTTAATTTTGAACTTGCCCTTCTGGCATTTGCGAAAAAATCACGAGGAATAGTTTGGGTTTTATTGCGTGATTCAGAATATGTTGTATAGAGGATAACTTGAATCATGTTTCTTACACTCTTTACTTGTAGGTGGCATGATGTCATTTATGGTAAAATCCAAGACTGAAGATTCAGTTAAATGTGAAGTTGTTGATGGTGGAGAGCTCAAATCTAGGCGCCATTTGAATGTTCGAGGCAAAAGTGCTACACTTCCATCAATCACTGGTCAGAATTAGTGATTAATATCTTGTATTGAAGTGGTTTTCATATCTTGTATTTGAACAAACACATTTATGTGTGAACAATCCTCATGGTAGTAACATCGTAAATTTGCTTATTAATTCATGCAGAAAAGGACTGGGATGACATCAAGTTTGGAGTAGACAATAAGGTGGACTTCTATGCTGTTTCCTTTGTCAAAGATGCTGCTGTGGTCCATGAGTTGAAGAACTACCTTAAGAGTAAGAGTGCTTACTACTTCATTATCTGTTGTCTGTCTTAGTTTATTTTCTCCCTTCCAAAAACATTATGATTTTTTGACTTTTAATATTTATAATATTCATGTGGACTCTGTAGGCTGCGATGCTGATATTCATGTCATTGTAAAGATTGAAAGTGCTGACTCCATTCCAAACTTGCACTCCATCATTACTGCCTCCGATGGGGTAACTACTTATGGTGCAAAATAGCTGGATATTAAATTATTCTTCACCCACTGTATTTTTATCTAATAGTTTTAGTTGATCTGAGAAGTATATAAGAATTGCCATCTTCTCCTGTACTGGCCAATGTTGATTTATGGCTTAATGTGTGTCAGGCAATGGTTGCAAGAGGAGATCTAGGTGCTGAGCTGCCAATTGAGGAGGTTCCCTTGTTGCAGGTAATGTTTCTTACGTCCTAGGATGGTTTCCTTTTGACTTGTACATATTTATGTTCAAGGTCCTCAAAGCATGTCACTGCAGGAAGAAATTATCAACATATGTCGCAGTATGGGGAAAGCTGTTATTGTGGCAACCAATATGCTTGAAAGCATGATTGTTCACCCAACACCTACCCGAGCTGAGGTATCCGATATTTCTATCGCAGTCAAAGAGGGTGCTGATGCAATTATGCTTTCTGGAGAAACAGCTCATGGAAAGTAAGGACTAGTTTCATGATTCATAAAATACAATTTAGACACTGCATTATGTCAGAGCAATGCACAGTTTATTGTTTGACTAAATTTTGATTTCACTTGTATCCAAGGTTCCCTTTGAAGGCAGTAAAGGTCATGCACACCGTCTCAATGAGGACTGAAGCAACCATGGCTGGTGGAGAAAAACCAGCCAATCTTGGTCATGCTTTCAAGGTTACCTTAATCCTTTCTACCGTCTAATAATGACTGAGTCTTTAAATCCGTATCAATTCTGATTATTGTTTTCCGTACTAAACAGAACCATATGAGCGAAATGTTTGCATACCATGCTACAATGATGTCCAACACTCTGGGCACATCAATTGTCGTCTTTACCAGAACTGGCTTCATGTCTATCCTTCTAAGCCACTTCAGGCCCTGTGGCACTATATTTGCCTTTACAAATGAGTACGTGATTTCACTACTGATAAATTGATGGAATGTCATTGTGAGTTAAGTTGTTGACGAGTTTTCGACTCATTACAACTTATTGGAATGCAGGAAGAGAGTACAACAAAGGCTGGCTTTGTATCAAGGTGTTTGCCCGATTTATATGGAGTTCGTGGATGATGCTGAAGAGACATTCTCTAACGCATTGACTCTGTTGAAGGTGAGGTTCATGGTCATATCAATTTTCTTTCTTGATATAATGTTTCTATATGACTATGGGAGAACTTTAATTTTCTTGTGCTGCTATAAATGTTGTAATTGATAGTTTTTTGGTGCTCTCTGTAATTTAACTGCAATTCATTGCCAAATTACAGAAACAAGGAATGGTGAAGGAAGGAGAACAAGTAGCCCTTGTTCAAAGTGGCAAACAACCTATCTGGCGGTTCCATTCAACTCACAACATTCAGGTCAGGAAAGTTTAGATTGGCGACAGATAATTGCTCGAACGCAAAACAAATGATATGAGAGTTTGCAATGTACCGTTGATCATCTGCTGAAAGTCTCCTCTTGTGTGGAAATCCTTGCTCCAAGTGTGGCATAACCGTCATAGCTCATTTTTGTTTTATCTTTATTCTGTCCGAACCCATATATTTTGCTCTCAATTTTCTATGGAGAATCCTCAGATTGTTTATCGTTAGTCTGTTGTAGTTTGAATAACTAATTATAATAGTTATATTCTTGTGGGCAAGAGTAATTTCGGTTGAAACTCTTTTGTGCAACAGTAATTTGAATTGGAACTTGTACTGTTTTTGAATTGAAGCTCGTAACCTCTGAAACCTATTTGGCAATCTATTTAGCTCAATCATGTCAAATAAATTCAAATAAAATCAAGTATTTACTACAAGCACCTAAAAGACAACATTGTTCATCGAATTATCCAACATGTAACAATGACAATTTAGTATTTCTTACAAACACCTAAAAGACAACATCACTGTTCATCAAATTATCTTACATCCAACATATTAAGCTTCACAAGGAGTACATGCACACTACATAACATCAGGCACTAGTAATTTTCACATCCATTTCCCGAGTCACAAATCAAGAATCTTACAAAGAGGCGAATTCCAGGTTCTCAGAAGGATGCATTACCTCTGAGCATTGCCATCAGGGTTCCCCCATGCACCCTCCCCTCCGGCAGTGAAAGTTCAGCTAAAGCTTCCTGCGGCCTCTTCTCAAAGGACGACGAGCACATATCTACACCACTTGGGAAAACGAAAGAGCTGCTTGAAAGGCCAGATAGCGGGTTTTGGAGTGAAGGAGTCGAAACACTTCCACCAGTCATCGGCTTCTCTTGAATCAGAGCAGAGTGAGCAGCACAAAGTCCAGCTTTGCCCCTAGCAAACTTATCACACATAGCCACATCTTGACCACTGAAATCATACCCGACTTGTCCCCAGCAGCATCTTTTCCCTCCACCATGAGCCTTGCAAAAGTCTGTACTTCCCTGAGCACTTTTGGAACATTCTGGAAACTTGCACCTTTTACCACCACCATGCCGAACACAATAGTTTGTTCGGCCTCGAGCACTTCTAGTGCAGTCAGCCATCACACACCTCTTCCCTCCACCATGGCTGACACAGAATGAAGTACCTCCATGAACGCTCTTCGTGCACCCCTCAAAAGTGCACCTCTTGCCCCCACCATGCCCTTTGCAAAACGGTGTGCTGCCTTCCGCGCCTTTGGTGCATCCTAGGAAGGTGCACCTCTTACCGCCACCATGCGCTTTGCAAAACAGCGTGCTTCCCTGAGCGCCCTTGGTGCAGGCAGGATACTGGCATCGGCGGCCACCACCATGGGAAATGCACAGAGAGGAAACCCCCTCAGCACTCTTAGTACAGTTTTCCATCTTACACCTTTTGCCTCCACCGTGGCGGATGCACAATCCTGATTTGCCACGGGCTGCACGGGTGCAGCCCTCGTGGCTGCAGCGCTTGCCACCTCCGTGACTGATGCAGAAGTCAGTGCGCCCCTCAGCGCTTTTGGTGCAACCAAGAAACTGGCACCTCCTGCCGCCTCCATGGGCCTTGCAGAATACCGTCCTGCCCTCTGCGCCTTTATGGCAGCCAGCTCTCTGGCACCTCTGGCCACCCCCATGGGCAATGCAAAGTCCCGAGGCACCCCTAGCTCCTCTAGTGCATCCTTCAAAGGTACAATTTTTCACACTGGCACGGCGTGGTTGACTCTTAGCTCTGATGGAATCATTCTGGTCATTTGCAGGGTTAACCAGAGTAAATGCCCCCAAGGCATTCGAAGGGGGCAGAAGAGATGATGCTGAACCATCGAAATCATTCAGACAAAGGCCTGATCCTTGAGTAACTGAAGTGATGTCTGAATCAGTAAGTGCAGTTGAGAGGCTCAACTCAAGGTCTATATCAGACCTCTTACCTTTTTCAAATGCTTTTCCACCATAAACAGTCTGATTCAGACTAGAAGTCTTTTGATTTCCTGGAAAATCAATGCTCAAGCTCAGATCAATGGAGGAATCATCGTCTATTTCCTTCCCTGATGATGGACAGCTCAGCCCAAGAAAAGAAGGTTCATAAACTCCGCCCCATTTCCGCTTGCTTCCACTGAAAATACGAGGGTTCGATGGACCGGACACATCTAACCCGAACAAAGGTACTTCACGGTCTTTTGACTGAACATTACTGAAACTGTTCAGTCCAACAGCCAAATTTGCATTATAATACAGAGGGGCCTTGTCCATGTACTCCAGAACCACTGTCTACTAACCCCCAATCAAGTAATCTTTAGTTCCCTACTTCCCTAAACTGAATGGACAAATATTACCTAAAAATCAACGAATAAATCAGCCAATTCAACACCCGAGCATCCTCCGCTAACGAAACCTGAGGTGTCACAGCGATCCATTGCAGCTACTTTAAAAAACACTAGTCCTAATTACAAGCTGCTGGAAACTGTCGGAACCATTACACTCCCGATATATCTAAAGAAGCCATACCAGGAAAGCGCATCATATCTAAACACAGAACCTGTAAGAGACAAGTATATTAACACAAGCCTTCTAAAATTTGATCCTTTTCCTAAGGTCACAAACAGCGTAACATCATAACCAAATCGAACAATTACCATTTCCAGACAATAATCAACCTAGTAGACATTTCTTCCTCAACAAATACAAGCACGCAAGCACAAACGTCTCAAATATTTGGTCAGAAATTAGTTTAAAAAAAAAAAATTTGACAAACACAATTTTTTTACAATAATTGTACCCCCGAACCACCTGCTTGCTTTTCCATACAGGTAAACATGAAAATCAGTGAAACACAGAATCAAAACAAGCAACCAAACCACATCCAATTTTCCTTCTCTGATAACTGGAATCAAAAGGAAATAAATCACATGCAAAAAGGGAAACCCATGAATTTTGGCAACGGTGAACAAAACAACAAAGAAAGGGATTGATCAAAAAAACACGCACACACACAGTAGGAACTTGGAGGAAACTAAAAGTAGAAGATTACCTTGGGATTAGAAGCTCGGAGATGAAGAACCGCTGACACGGATTGAATGGATAAGTATCAATTTAGGGTTTTGGTGGAGCGGTGCCGGCTAATTCAGAAGGAGAACAGAGGGGGTATGTGTCTGGAAATGGTGAAGAAACGGTGTGTGTAATTTAAAGTATTTTCGACACTCTCTAGAGTATTTCCTTATTTATATAAGCGCATGTTAAGGTTAGGCGTACGTTAAGGCTCTTGGTGGTTCTGGTTCCTGCGTGCGCTGGACCATGCTTCTTCTGGTGCATCCTCGTTTAGTTTCTAGGAGTTGACAATTTCCTCCTCGGGCTTTGGGTAATTAAAGTTGTGCACCTTTGATTTCTTTTTTCTCTTTTCAAACCCACAACCTAATCCCTCTCATCCGTCTAGCCAAATCGGCTAAATTGACTTTTCAAAGTTAAAATGAGCCGACTTTGACTATTAATTTTTATTAATATATATTTAGAGTTGATATGGTAGGTATAATTTTAGATTCATCATATCATATATTTTCATATTACCATTTTTCTATAAAAAATTAAAACATAAAAATAAATACATTTGTGGTCAAAGTCGCCTCAATTTGACTTTAAAAAGTCTATTATATAATTTTGGTTGGGACTTAAAAAGTATTTAAGATTGATACAATTGATTTTGACACATTCTCAAAAAGGGAAGAGTGATAGGGGAAAATGTTTATGAGAGTAGAAATGAGTGAAAGATATTTAAACATTCTTATTAAAAGTGGAGAGACAATAATATTAAAAAATTGTACCGAATAGAAAAGTATGTCATTGTAAGTGAATTGAAAGTAATATATTTATGAAAAGTGAGTGAAAGACACCTGATAACAGTTGATATAAAAGTCAAAGAAAGGTCGACACAATATACTTTTATGACAATAACTTGTTAATATACTGGTCAAACAAGATTTAAGGGATACATTTTTAAAAAAACTTTAATTACACTACAACAACTTCATTAAGTTTGTATGGGGGCCTTTTAGAAACACGAGAGATATTAAGGGTCATTTTGTAATATAGGAGGGAAAATCGTCAGTATTGAGTTGGTACCTCGTGTGCATCGAATCTGACCAGAGTCGTTAAATAGAGTTATTATAGAGATTAGTGTAATCCTTGGGACGATGAGACAAGATTTGACGACGTCATTCATTATGTCACCATGCACGTAGCCCGTAGGCAGCGGCTCGCAACCGCCAATGGTGCAGCGTGCCAGGCCCACAAGTCCAAGTTACTCCTTTTATTTGGGCTGGCCATGGGACCCAATACAATTGTCTAACTAACTCTGGCGCCAAAACACTATTCTTTTATTAGCATCCTTTATTAAAATAGCCAGGAATATGCGTTTTTAAATTCCCGCTATGGAAACCAGTCACTCAACAAATTAAAAGCATCTTTTTGATATCTTCATCTTTTCTTTTGAATCCGACATGCTATTTGCAAAACATGTATTTTACTGTACCGCAACCTATATTTTTAGTATAAAAATGAATATATTAATATTTTAATATATATCTTCTTGTATTGATTCAAATAATAATATTGTCCAAATTTAAAAAATCTAAATTATAAAGTATATATTAGTGTATGTATTCGTATTTTAGACGGCAAATAAGCAAAATACAGGTTGCAAATAGCAAACTCATTTTGAATTCTTTACTATTTTATAAACATCAAAATTTTAGATTAAAATAAGGAAGTAAAGTATAATATTTAAATAGTATCGATATAAAGTAATCAGAATTATTTTAATTTCAAGTGTAATGGAATATAGGAAGTGTCCAAGTCCAGATTATTATGTTTCAAACAATTGCAGATTGATTAAACATATAAATAGTGGAAAATTCAACGGAAATTAACTAAAAACACCCAATAAAATTTCAACCGAGCAAGTGATTGATCCACTGATTTAATTAGTGCATTCAAATCACTCAAACGCTCTTCACAATGGCCGGGCTGTAGCCATTCTGATCGTCCCAATATTTTGACCAAAGCATCACGCCACCATATTTGGGCGACTTCTTAATCGCCGGAAGGATGTCGGAAATCAGCACGTCCGGCGGTATGTACCCACTTCCGGCCGCCTGAGGAGCTGCCGGTAGGCCCATAAAAAATTTATCAGCCTTAATGGTCCTAGTCCAGTAGTTCCAAGAACCTAGAATGTTGGTAGTATTCCCTTGAACATACTGGCATGGAGGATTGTTGTAGAATTGTATCCAAACAAAGTCAAACAGACCCTCGCTAAGGGCAGTCCCTAAATTTCTGTCTGGAAATGGGCACTGAGGGGCAGCACTTAGGTACACTTTTTTCCCCCTGATCCCACAATAGCCCTTCAAGTACCTGTTATAAAGTCAAACATATAAGGGTTAAAAACTATGGTGATGACCAAATAATATTTACACATAAATGAAATGGATAATTAGAGTTTTTGTATAACAAAAAGAAATGCTGATTTTAAAATAAAAGCTAGAGGATGGATGATTTTATATAAAAAAATATATTTATTAAATAAAGCTTTTGATAAATTGCATTAAAGCGCAACTTATAATGAAATTGCTTATAGTTATGGTCCTATCTTATCAATTAATTTCAGCATATTCTAATATAAAATTTATTTACAGTTAGCACATTTATCAATACTACTCAACAATGCTTAATTATTATTAATTTGTTACGAGTCATGGTTGTTCTAATCTTCCGTTAGTTCAAAGTTTAAGCTAGTTAAGTACATTTTAATTAAAGTTATCTCAATTGAGTTACAAATAGTAATATACTAGATAGAAATTCAGTTCGGTTTCGGTTGAAAATAGAGTAAAACAGAGTTGCAAACACCGATTAAATATTGATGTGATTTGGTGAGGAATATATAGTATTTATAACAGTACCTTGCAAGATCATTCCAATAAAGAGTTGACCCGAGCTCGATATCGAAGTCAACGCCGTCCAATGCGGCGGGACCAAGTGGCCTGGAAGTGGAGGTTCCACCGAGAAAGTTGTTCCACAAATAAAGCGACACAATTCTGGCATCCTCTTTCGACGCCAGTGAGTAGTTCCCCACGCCGCCGCCCAACGACAGCAGCACCAAGATACCGTGGCGCTGGCAGTAGCGTACGCCGTCGCTCACGGTGGCGCAACCGCCATCAGCGGGGTTGCAGTGTCCGGCGAGGTTGAGCTCAGGGGTTTGACCGCCTCCGAATTTGATTAGGAACGCTAAGTTGACATATTTGTATCTGCCGGTGGCGCAGGTGGCGGTTAGGTTTCCCTCGAAGCCGTTCTGGCCCCAGTAGATGCTTATTCCGCCACGACCATGGCGGCCGCCGTGAGCTAAAGCGAGGGAAAATAAACAGAACAGTGAGATGGTGGCGAAAGTGTTGCCGGCATTCGAAGCCATTTTGTTGCTGCGTTTTTGTTTTTGTGAATGATGTTGCAGAAGTTCTTTCCTTTTTATAGGATTCAAATGGAATTTCTCTAATCTATTTTTACTGTAAATAATGTTGTTTAATGCTCGATGATGAGGAAAGAGTTGACTTAAACAAATTTTGATATGATTGCTGGGGATTTTCAGTATTTATCTTATCTGACTCGGCTGTTGGTGGTGCTGTTTGAAAAGTGATCGGTTTTCTTCTTGTAATTTTATGTTTACGTACATGCACCAACCGGAAGTGACCATGTTTGAACGTCTGGAATGAATATTTAAAATCTTTACCTGTTATCTTACCTTCGATGAAAAATAGATATTAACAGCTTCATTTATATCTTTATTGCGTCAACGAAAAGTTAAAATTGCACATAATTAGTTAACTATTACTCCATCAGTTCCAAACTAATTTACATATATCTTTGTGGTCTGTTTTCAAACACATATTTTACTTTTAATATATATCATTAACTACAAATAATAAGTTTTTATATTATATGTATATATATATATATATTTATTTAGAAGATAGTTGTTATGTCCAATTCAACCATATAATGCAATTTACTCTAAAAAAAATGTTAGTATATCACCGGTATGTATGCAATGTTTTATTATACGTATAAATTTTTATTAGGTGGTCATCATATCATTAGAATGACTAGTATATAAAATTATCTGATATGGTTAATTAGTAAAATTCTATACTATATTTTAGTACAAACACTTTTTAATTATTCAAAACACTAATTACTGCTATGATATTGTTTAGTTTTTTTAAGAAGTTGATTAATTAGTGTTATTGAACATATATGACCCGGTCAAAGTTGACTTCTTTTCTCATCTTTGAAATAGTCAAGAATCTCATTTGATATATGACTGACTGATTGTCTCATCTTTGGATCAGTACAAAGTGGAAGAACAAATTTTTATATATATAGGATCAACAACCAATTATTCGAACTTAATTATTATCGTAATATATAGTTTCATACACTAGACTTGATAGCCGTGCTATATCCCTGATCAAAATTCCTGTTCCACAGCATCACTCCCGCGTACTTAGTAGAAGTCTTAATCTTGGGAAGCACGTCGGAAATGAGCACTTCCGGCGGAACATACCCTCTTCTACTGGGTGACGCCGGAAGTCCCATGAAGATCTGACTACTTTTAACCGTAGGATCCGTAACCCACCTGTTCCAGCTGGCTATGAGGTTGTCGGAATTATTATTTGCATACTGGCACGATGGATTATTGTAAAACTGAACCCAAACGTAATCGAAAACGCTTTCGTTGATCGCTGGGGATATATAACAGCCTGTCCGGAAAGATACACTGCGGCGCCGCCGATAAGTACACCTTCTTCCCGGCCGCGGATCCTTTCCCGATCAGGGCTCTGGCCAAATCACCCCAGTGCTGGCTGCCGCCGGATTCAATGTCAAAGTCGACGCCGTCCAAGGCGGCGGGGCCGAGAGGACGGTTGCTGGAATTGCCGCCGAGGAAGTTGTCCCAGATGTACTGCGCGACCTGATCTGCATCGTCCGCCGAGGAGAGGCTGTAGTTTCCGATGATAGAAAGACTTTAATGCCCTGCCCCTGACAAGCCGTGATGTTGCTGCTCAGTGGCATACACCTACCGGTGGAAGGGTTGCAGTGACCGGCTAAGTTGAGCACCGGTGTCGCGCCTCTCCCGAAGGTGGATAAGAATGCCACGTTGACGAACTGGTAGTTGCCGGTGGTGCAGGGTTCCTTCTGACCCGGATTGGCCCCAGTAGATGGCAATTCCGGCGCTTTCTGTAGAAACTGCCAGCAGACAGAATGAGAAAGCCAGGAAAATTGCACCACTGCTGCTACAAACCGCCATGTTTAATTATTCTTCTTAAAAGTTCTTATTTGTTGCTTAAGATTTCTGTATTCTTCTATACTACTAGTTTAATAGCACTGTTTTGTGGAAAATATGCAGACTAAGGGATGATTACGCCACGCAAACTCCATGGAGGCAAATTAGTCAATGGTTAGGTTTAGTAGTACTCATCCACCTATATAGGAGTAATTGAAAATTCAACGGTAATGTGTACTAACGGCCCTATCTTCAATTAGTTTGAAATAAATTCACCACTCTTTATTTAAATGACAGGCAGAAATATACAGTATTGGTTTCAGACTCTTTCAATTAAATTTTGGCCACATAAATTATGCATTTAATTATTTTTCAATTAAATGCAACTTAGTTGATATATTTTAACTCCTAAACCAAATCACCTTTCAGTTCATTTAAAGACTCAGAAGTTAGAACCCTTCATAGCTGAAATTTTTCGTGTCACTTTTACGTATCACATTCTTTATTCATTTTATGATTGCCACAATTTTTTAATTTATTTTGACATTTTAAATCTTTGGCAAAGGTTTTGATCATTCACAAATCAAAATGATTTCCCTGGAACAAACCCAATGAATCCTTCATCGGTCCTGGCATATAATGTATATAAACAAAAATAATTTGTGTGAAAGATCGGTTTCAGACTCTTCACCTAAACATACTTACATCAAGATATACAAAATTTTCTGGTTTAATTTCATACTCTTAAAATAAATGTTGGCCACATAATTTATGTATTAATTGATTTTCAATTACACACTAAACTTTGTTAATATACATTATTTGTTTATATATATTTGTTAACATCATAATTATGGTTTTTGTTATATGTAGACCGGATTAAATTGTAAATAGTTAATATTTCAAAAATAAGGAAGGATTAATTTGCAATTTTAAAAATTTTAAGAAATTCACGCGCTACAGTAATTCGTGCGTGAACAGTAGTTACAGTACCACATGATAGTAACAGTAACAGTAAACAGTAACATGAACAGTACCGGTGAACAGTACTGCTACATTTAAAAAAAACAAATTTCAGGTTTTGTTATAAATCTTCATCTTTTAAGTTGAGTTACACATTTTGGTTTAAATAGCCTATGTTTTATGTTATAATGATATCTTTTGAGTTACAAGCTCAATTTATTGGATAATAAATACCGCCCAAGATTTTGGTTTAAATTCCCCATGCTTTAAGTTATAATCCTCATCTTCTGAGTTACAAGTTCAGTTTTTTGAAAAAAATGTATGTTTGTCATGTTTTGATTTAAATCAACCATGTTTTATGTTATACTGATCATCTTTTGTGTTACAAATTCAGTTTATTAGATGATAAATAGTGGTCAAGATTTTGGTTTTAATTCCCCATGTTTTAAGTTATAATACTCATCTTCTGAGTTACAAGTTCCCCATAATTTTGGTTTTAATTCCCCATGTTTTAAGTTATAATACACCATCCAAAAGAGTACACCGAAAAATCTGGTGAAACGCCTTGTCGCTGGAGCCGCGCGAGCAAATTTACCGCACATACGATACTTTTGGAAGTTAATGCCTCGTACAAAATTTATGGGAAAAAATACAGATCTGCATTCTGCAGGTAGCAATTTTTACTCCATATTTATAAGATGTTGTATGATTATGTGATTCCAGCTTGGCACAAGAGTATTAGATATGAAATTAGATTTTAATGAGTATTATTTTGAAAAATAGTTTCTTAAAAAATTGTTTAGGAGAAGACAATTTTCTAATATCTTAATATTATAAATAAAATAAAATTACGAAATCCTAATAGAACAAACGGAATAACGGAACTAGTCCCGAAGCCAAAAAAACTAATTTTAAAAATACTGGAATGTTTTAGTCAGTTTCAATAGTAACGTATGTTTGTGAAGCATCCAAAGTGGGAGCTTATTAACCTAAACTTTTCTTTTAGAAGGGAGATAATTACCAAACAAATATCACATCCGGGGATACAAATTACAAATTAATGTATGTTGATTGAAAGGCTGTTGTACGTACGTGGTTGTTATTTTTATGCAGGTTAGTTTCTCCAAAATGTAAAATGTTAGCCACTATTTTCCAATGCATGTTGTTGTCCTCATGCAGTCACTTGTACATAGAGGTCTAAATGAACTGAACTATTTTCCAATGCATGTTGTTGTCCTCATGCAGTCACTTGTACATAGAGGTTTAAATGAACTGAACCGTTCGTGAATAACTCGTGAATAACTCGGTCAAAGTTCGTTTTCGAACTCGGTTTGACCAGTTCGAACTCGAACTCGAGCTCGTTCGTTTATATACGAGCTCGAACTCGAGCTCATAAGAGCCAGCTCGATAGGCTCGTCGAGCCTCGAATAGAACTTTTATATAGAATTTTTTTATAAATTAATTAAATTTTGTTATTAATGCTTTAACAAGCTTGAACTTGCTCGAGTTCGAACTAGCTCGAGTTCGAACTAGCTCGAGTTCGAACTCGAACTCGATTTTTATCGAGCTCACGAGTCGAGCTCGAACTTTCTAAAAGTCGAGCTCGAACTAAAATATCTCAACTCGTGCGAGCTCGAACTCGATCACGAACATGCAATACAAACTCGAACTCGAACTCGAACTCGAACACAGGTCTGTTCGAGCTCGACTCGACTCGTTTACAACCCTACTTGTACATTCAAAACTCGTTTGTCCTCATGCAATCACTTGTACATTCAATTTTGACGAATAGGAGTACAAAATTATCATCACATGTCCAAAATTAATGTATGTTGATTGAAAGGCTGTTGTATGTGGTTGTTATTTTTATGCAGGTTAGTTTCTCCCACATTTTGGACCCGATTCTCCCAAAATTACATACAAATCTATTACCATTATGCCACTAGGACTTTAAAACGCTCAAAAAATTAAAGTCCTTGTGACACTCCATCTGTCCCACCAGAAGCTGCACATTTTCTTTATTAGTCTGTTCCACTAGAAGGTGCACATTTTTTTTTATGGTCTATTTCTTTCAATCCCCACCACTCATTGCTCTCACTTACTTCTTAAATCAATTCTCATCTACACATCTTACTTTCCTTAATATTTGTGATACTTTCTTTCTCTGCAAGTTCAGCTGGGACAGAGTGGTAGTGGTGTGTAGTTTTGGAGATTCGGGTTCAAATCCACTTGTTGCACCTTTTTCCCATTAAAATAAACCTAAAATTACTGTTATACCCCAACATTTAACTGTTTTTAATGAGTTAACAACTCAGTTAGGCACAGGGAGTACAAATGAAGCAAAAACAAAAGGTAGGGGGTCTTTTTGACATTAAAATTCTATAGGGGTCAAACTGACAGTTTTGCAAAGATTGTGGGTTCTCTATAAAATTCTCTCTAATAACAAAAAAAACAAAGAATTATCATCGACATATTCTTGATAATAGAACATGCATCTAAAATGGGGCATTTATTAAATTGACAATTATATGATTTTGAGCCTCCGCTGATTGAGCCACCACCACCACCACCGCCGTCAGAGCCCCACATTGTTGATAGAGCTTGCAGTACATCACGGTCAACATGAGGCCGAAGAGGCAAAGGACCGGGATGAGTACTTGCACATGAACGCGAAGGACATCATTATGATTTATGTGAGTCCTAGAAAATTACTATAAAATAAGGTTCAAATTACCATCATGTGCAATTTTTTTATTATGAATATTGTTACCATCTTTATTCCATCTCTCTCTCTTTCCTAGTCGATTATCTGTGTGTGATCGATTCTTGGTTGAACGATGTTCTTTGCGTCCATCCTGCTGTTGGAGATCATTATAACCATACGGAGAATGGTCATGGTTATAAAATGGTCAAAATTATATGTTGAGGTCATAAATTAAACATTTTTTAAGTTGGGGCTAAAAAATGATCATTAATTTGACATATGTTGGGGTTAAAAAATAATTTATTACCCGCTTCCAAGAGCTCCAGCATACGTGCTTCCTCAAGCTCTCGCCTACGTGCTTCCTCAAGCTCTCGCCTACGTGCTTCCAAGAGCTCCAGCATACATGCTTCTTCCAAGAGCTCCGGCCGCGCCTCCAGTTGCGGTTCCACGACAGACTTACGCTCAAAGCGTCTCCGAGAACCTCACGGAGGCGGAAAAGGAGTATCACGCGACGACCAGACTCTATCTTATTCCTAGACTCTGTTTTCCTAAAGATCATCACGCCGCGGAAGCTGCACAACATCGAGTCCACCACCGCCCAAGGGAGGTTAGGGTTTTGGTTGACGGTACGCTCGAGCCGCCGTATAGACAGGTGATTCGGATTTTTTTTTCGTTGGATCGGGTCGGGTTATATATGATATATATATATATATATATTTATTGGCAACGAGGAGTATATATATAATTTATATTGTACTTATTTATCTTCCGGACCGGTCGGGTTTTTTTGGCAACTATACAGGGAGGCGGAGATCTGTTCAAGTTGTGTCCGGCAGGGGAAACTACGGCCGTTGCTTTGGAGACATGTGTGATTACGCCCACAACAATCGTGAGCTACGCTTTGGAAACTTCCCTGGCTCAATCGATGACACGAAAAAGTTCTACGAAACTCAGAATTGTAATTTGCGCAGGGGAACTTTTTGTCCTTACGGGATAGTTTGCACGGTCAGTATCACCTGAATATTACTTTTTGAGTGTTGTTTCTGTATCACCTGAGGAGTAAGGAACTGGGATGCAGTAAAAGCGAGTGTAACCTTACGTGGCCCACGTGCAAACGTTAAAATTCTGTTAGAATTGCAGATAAAAACACACACACAGTAGCAAAATCTAACACGCCTATTTCGCTGCATTTGCATCCCAGCTTTTCCCTCTCTCCTCAGCCTCCCCCTCCCTAAAGACACAGTACGTACATTTCTTCCTCCCCAAACCTTTCATTCTCTCCGATCTACAGTTTTGCTGCTGCCATGTGTCTAGAAGCGCTCCACGAGATCCAGCCAACTCCCCTCCGAGAGCTCCGGCTATGCTTTCACGATCTCAGGCTCCCGCCGGCGCGCATCCAAGAGCTCCCGTCGGCGTCCTTCCAAGAGCTCAGGCAGCGTACGTGCTTCCACGACCTCCGGCTGCGCCTCCAGTTTCCGTTCCACGACGAACTTACTCTCAGAGTGTCTCCGACAGCCTCACAGAGGCGGAGAAAGAGTATCACGCTACGGCCGGACTCTATCTTCTTCCTAGACTCCGTTTCACTGAAGATCATCACGCCGGGGAAGCTGCACATCATCGAATCCACCACCACCCAAGGGAGGCTAGGGTTCCGGTTGACGATACGCTCCAGTGGTCGTACAGACCGGTGATTCGGATATTTTTTCGTTGGATCGGGTCTGGATTTATATGATATATATATTTATTTATTGGCAGCGAAGAGTATATATATAATTTATACTGTACTAATTATCTTCTGGACCGTGTCGGTTTTTTTTTCCGGCAACCACAGGGAGGCGGAGATCTGTACTACGGCCGTTGATTTGGAGACAAGTGCGATTATGCTCACAGCAATCGCGAGCTGCGCGTTGGGAACTTCCCGGTCTCAATTGATGATATGAAAAGGTTCTACAAAACTAGGGATTGTAATTTGCTCAGGGGAGATTTCTGTCCTTACGAGATAGCTTGCACGGTGAATATTACTCTTTGAGGGTTGTTTATGTGTTTCTCAGTTCATTAGTGTTGTTTCCAAGTCTAATTAATTACAGCATGCTCATGATACAAAGGAGAAGAGAGCCAAAAGTAAGGACAAATCAGTCCCTTGTCCCTTGTTCCATCAAATGGTGTTTGCTTCTTCACCAAAAAACAAGCTAGATACCCTTATCTGCATTAGGTAAGGTTTAGTTTTTGTTTTAGTTTTGTTATTTGTAGTTTAGGACAAATATTTGTTTGTTATCTGCAGAGGACTGATCTCTTGTTCATGGCTCTTTATGAGGATTATGAGATCAGCTATCCCTTTCAATTTATTCTTATGATGATGTTACGATCCAAAAGAGTACATCAAATATGGTGAAACACACTTATATAGGGATATCTATCGACTCCTACCTCGCAAATGGAGCCAACAAATTTGCAACACTTGTGAAAATTTATGAAAAAACTTATGAAAACAAACAAAACTTATGAAAAAAGGTAGATCTAGTACTAAGTTTTATTCCATATTCAAGATGCTATATGATTATGTGATTTCAGCGTGACACAAGAGTATTAGATATAAAATTAAGTTTATAGGGTGTTATTTTGATACTTGGTTTCAGAAAAAAGATTAATAAGGAAAAAACTCTCCAATTTTTCTTTGATCACAAACTACATATATAGATCCACCACTTCCTAAATGCAGATTTCATAAGTGTGAATTTACTAAAAAAACCATCTAGTAAATAGAAAAATGTCTAAAATATTATTATACAAGGATTTATTTTTGTAAAAATGTCCCAAGAAATGTTAAATTGATGATTTCTTTCCCAAATAAATTCAAATGGATGATTTTTACCCCACCAAATAATAAAGTGCAAAACAAACAATTTTGTCCCCTTACCCATTTATGTTAAAATTTTAACTTTTGGGTATTTTTGTTATTTTAATTTAATTTATTTTTTTGAAAAAAATTGAAAACCCTTATCGCGTTGTACATAGAATTAGTTTCAAAAGTTTGTTTAGAAAAAATAATTCCAATTATTTTTAATCAAACTGAATTAAGTTAAACTAGTGACAGTAAATCATACGTTGTACGATCTATGTAATCACTTTTAAATAGTATTGCAAATGGTTGCTTGATTTTATTTGAGAATTCCGATTGGGCTTAATTTACCATATAATTTCTTGATACATTTGGGCTGAACTATATTATTATATTATGGAAATCTTATTTTTTGTTGAGTTTATTGCAGAATTGGAGGAAAAGATAATTAAGGGGTGCTTGGTTGGGGGGGTTTGGGAGTGAGATATGGGTTTCATTATAGAGTTGCTTGTTTGGTAGACTATAATCATTGAAGAGGGTCCACCACCATTACCCCATACTGGCCAATCATCCATTCCCCTCAAATATGAGAACTATGGGTTTCATTACTCTATAATGAATGAGACCCACTATTGGGGGTGCTTGGTTGAAATAGAGGAATGGGAATCGGAATGAGAATGATAATAAGGTATAATGATTATAGGGGTAATGATTATAATGTTGTTGTTTGGTTTGCATAAGGGAATGGATAAAAATAGTAAACTAAAATGACGGAGTGCCTAAATATAGTAAACAACTAGGTAATGAAACCCATAGTTGTCAATTTTGGGGGGTTTGGGTGATTGGCCAGTTTTGGGCAATGAAGGTGGGCCCCATATAATCATAATACCCAACCAAACACCCCTACTCTATAATCAAACCATTACTATTTTTAGTTAATCTTTTATCTATTTTTAGTATATAAACTGATTCCCTTAATCCTAACCAAACATCAACACTATAATGATTCCCTCAATAATCAATCCCCACTATTATCATTCCCATTCACATTCCCATTCCCCTCAACCAACCAAGCACCCCCTAAATATTTTTATCTGCAATTTAACGAGAAATTTAGGAGAGATGGAAAAGGAAGCTGGAGTGCACGCACTATTTCTGCAGAAATACAATCTTTCTGGTATGACATTGGAGCAAGGAAGGGAATATTATATGGAGATTGATTTGGCTAAGTTAGAGTCACTTTCCTTTTTACTCCCAGCGAGAATCGAACACAGGACCTCTGAATAATTCTACAAGTGTCTTACCACTTGAGCTATTATCAATTCCCGAGTCAGAGTCACTTTTGTTATCTTTTTAAGACATTGGAAAAACAATATATTCCTTATTGTTGTATTATTTATACACTCGTTTGGTTCGCGTACGAAACGCAGGAATTACAAAATCTGAGCATTTATCGTTCTTGATATTTGTTTGTTTTGCGTATAATAGTAAAAACGGTGGAAATGATGATTCCGCCGGAAATTCAATTTCCCACATAACCTAGGAAAATTGTTACCGAGCTCTACCTAGGTCGAATTGAAATACGCGTCAATTTTATACGAGATTACCATTTACTCCCAACCATAACATTATTTTCTCACCTCATGCCGTAATAACGTAATAAATAAAGAAACAGAAGAAGCCAACCAAACAACATGTAGTAAATAAAATCCTAGGAATTACAAAATACGAAGGTGCAACCAAACAGTTTTTCCAAATTCTGAATATTATGATGGAGGAATTTATTTCCGAGTAATTAACAAATTCATGGTAATTTAATTCCTACATGAACCAAACGACCCCTTAGATTGTTTTTAAGGTTTGAGCGCTTACTTGATTGGCCACCAATTTTATCATTTTCATCAATAAAAACCCACATGTTTTCCATATGCTTGTTAATATGATTTCAATCATGCTTTCTAACTAAACCCCTTTATTCCGGTGATGATTCCCTTTATTGGTGATGATTGAGGAAGTACTACTGTCTATTCTTATGAGATCTAATTCGTTTTAATACTTTGAATTGCATGCGTATATATGTCTGTCTTGTTCATAAATTATAATTTGTTGAGAGAACATTGTTTTAATGTCAATTTATATTCTCTATACATAACGCATGTCAACAAAAAAAAATAAATTAGATAAGTTGAAATAGAAGACATCGAATGTATTTAATTCATTCAGAGACTTTTCACATGGATCTTAAAGTGGGACTTTGCGGGTTATTGCTCAAAGTGGGGTTGCAAACATGTCGTGAAGATGATTATTCATTAGCTAATTAATTCGTCCACACAAATTTTCTCTGGTTGATTACGAATTGTTTCGTCCTATTATATTTTTCGTAGGCTCTTTGGAGTTTTGATTAAAATTCCAAAATTTGTAAATAATTTTGGTAAATAAATCTAAGAAAATTTTGTATAATTACGTTACTACTGTAAATTAAATACATTGTATAATTATGATAAATACACTAATTAAGTTTTATAAGTAGATTCACATTGTATTTATTGGGAAAATTTAATAGTATTCAACAAACAATTAATCGTATATTTACAAATCTATTTATTTTACCCACGGAAACCTGGCTTTATATATACTATTAAAGATTAAACTTGTTTAAATGATATAAAACAAACACAAACCAACATTTACTCGTAAGAGAAGAAGAAGAAAAAAAGTCCACGCAACAATTTACTTCAACCGATGATTCAAACTTTATTTATTCTTTCATTTACCACCCACCAACTCACAGATAAGGCAGTGATTAACGGGAAGAAATACAAATTTTCAGACACTAGCCTTAATAGTCGCACTGTATCCAGTGTCGAAATTCTTGTTCCACAACATCACCCCCGCATACTTAGAAGAAGTCTTAATCCTCGGCAGCACGTCAGAAATGAGCGTCTCCGGCGGAACATAGCCGCTTCCCGCCGCCCCGGGAGCCGCCGGAAGTCCCATGAAGATCTGCCCACTGTTAACCCCAACCCACTGGTTCCAGCTGGCTACTAGGTTGTCGGCATTATTATTCGCGTACTGACACGAAGGATTATTATAGAACTGAATCCACACGTAGTCGAAAACCCCCTCGTTAATCGCAGGCGATAACAGCGCGTCCGGAAAGATGCATTGCGGCGCCGCCGACAGGTACACTTTTTTCCCGGCGGCGGACCCTTTCCCGGTCAGGGCTCTAGCCAGTTCACCCCAGTGCTGGCTGCCGCCTGATTCAATGTCAAAGTCAACGCCATCCAAGACGGCATCACCAAGTGGACGGTTGCCGGACTGGCCGCCGAGGAAGTTGTCCCAGATGTACTGCGCCACCTGGTTTGCATCGTCCGCCGAGGAGAGGCCGTAACTTCCCGCGCCGCCGCCGAGTGATAGTAAGACCTTAATGTTCTGCCCCTGACAACCTTTAATTTGGTCGCTCAGTGACTTACACGTGCCGTCAGAAGGGTTGCAGTGACCGGCTAAGTTGAGCTCCGGCGTTGCGCCGTTACCGAAGGTGGATAGAAATGCGACGTTGACGAACTGGTAGTTGCCGGTGGCGCAGGTTTCCGCCAGGGTTCCTTCTGTGCCGAATTGGCCCCAGTAGATTGCGATTCCGGCGCCTTCTGATGAAACTGCCAACAAACACAATGAGAAAGCCAAGAAAATTGCACCGTTGCTATAACTAGCCATGTTTATTTTCTTAGTTTGTTAACTTGCTGGTTTTAATTAAGTGCTTTGCATTCATTGGTATTTATACAAGTTCAAGGACACTGTTTTGTGAAGGGATGAATACGCCATGCAGACTCTTGAGTCAAGCAGTCAATGGTTTGATTCAGTACTCCAGCATTTGAAAATTCAACTCATAATATACTGCATGTGACTATTAATTTAGTTCAGACTCTTCAATTAAATTTTGCCGACATAAAATAATATTCATCTCTATCCAATACCACTCAACTTAGTTAATTTATCTTACCACTAGCTATTTTCAATTTCAATTTAGTCCAATTCAAATCATTTCAAATTTCATTTTAATTCAGATTGATTCAACTGAGTTGCGCGCACCCTCCTTTTATTGTTTGAAATTTCAGTTATTCATTTTACCATTGTTTAATTACCATCAATCGAGTAGTACATTTAAATTTAGTTGAAATGTAAGTACTAGTTTAATTCATTTAAGCTTCATCCCCAAGCTTTTTCTAGACCATTATATAATAAAAAAAATTTTGATGCATAGTCAACTAATTTTGGTATCCAACACATGAGTATTTTTGTAATTTAAACCCCCAAAGTCAAAACAAGTCGTTTTAAAAAAAAGAAATTTGCTTAGTTCTTTTCATTATCCTTTTATTTTATTGAGTTTAATTAGTTAAGTTTACTCAAACTTGGTTCGATTCACTTTTATCTAATTCAATTAAAATTAATTAAATTTTAACCAATTGAGTCATGCACGTACATTTCACGTCTAGACTGAGTCGTCGCTCATCAAGCTTGGACCGCTCGTCGATCGTATATCTTCCGGTTGACAGGTAAGCGGAACCCATACGACAAGTTTAATTAACGGTGTAAAAATGAATTAAAGGACGAAGAAAATTCGAACCCAATCTTCAGTCAGTCTATCTGTTAGGCATGCCTATTTGTCCTTTAACCCCTGATTTCATTCACACCATTGATTCTCTACCTAACAAAGTTATCTCTGTTTTACTGCGGTTAGCAAATGCAAAGTAATTATTATATCGTGTAGATCGATTCCCCTTCATCGACAAAGTGCGCAAACGCATGCAATACTTACGAAGGCGGTAATTTTCCCACTCGGGAAAGCAAATAATAAAAAATTTTATTTTACAGAATTTTACCATATAGACGTCGTGGGCATCCGATTTCGCGCTGGCCTTCAGTAATTGTGTTCAATGGCAGGACAAGTTCAATGCTACGAGACTAACGAGAGTAAAAGCAGACACCATTGACTATGTTTCGTTATTTTCAAAATGTGTGTTAAATAAATGGACTAGTGTAAACTTTTTTATATGACAATATTTCCGAAATATTTAGGTCGTGAGCTTATTTTTTGATGTACTGAACTGAATTGAATTGAACTGAACTGAATTAAAAAATGATGTATTGAGAAATGGAATCAACATGACTGAATTAACCTGAATTTCATTAAATTACATTTTCACTGAACTGAACTGAACTGAATTGAACTGAATTGAACTGAACTGAACTGATCTACAGATAAGGTCTAGTAAACAGGGCTTATTGTGGTATGCATGTAAATATTTTTACGTAGCATACCAAATCAACCGTCTCTTCCAGCCATCCTGATCATCTCCGGCCTCATCCTAATCATGACCTAAAACCTCATCCTTCAACCAAAATAAGGTACCAAATAAATGCTACTATTTAGCCAAACTAATAAGCACTTGCACTTCATTTGTTCATATATATCTGAGTGCCACACTTTTTATATGCAATTTTTTTAATTATAATTTTATCTGTTACTTTACAATTTTTTTTTTTTGTAGTATTCACAATATTATATTTCATTCCTCTACTTTTCAAATTCTAGAGTGTTCAACAAATAAGGTCAATAGAATTTAAGCATAATATAAAATTTTATTTAATTTTTATTGCAAGGGATAATATGTGATTATTACTATTTACTATGATAATAATAATTTCAGACATTAGGCTTAATAGCGGCACTATATCCCTGGTCGAAATTCTTGTTCCACAACATCACTCCTGCATAGTTAGGAGAAGACTTGATCGCCGGCAGCACCTGAGAGTTGAACACGTCCGGTGGAACATATCCACTTACCGCCGCCTCGGGAGCCGCCGGAAGTCCCATGAAGATCTGCCCACTGTTAACCGTAATCCACTTGTTCCAGCTGGCTAAAAGGTTGTCGGCATTTCCCGCGTACTGACACAGCGCCGGAGCATTATTATAAAACTGAATCCAAACGTAATCGAAAAGTCCGGTGCTGATCGCCGGAGATAACTGATCATCCGGGAACTTACACTGCGGCGCCGCCGACAAGTAAACCTTCTTCCCAAACCCGGTCAGAGCTTTAGCCAGATCGCTCCAGTGCTGGTCGCCGCCGGTTTCAAAGTCGAAGTCAACTCCATCCAAAACGGCGTCACCGAGAGGACGGTTGCTTGACTGGCCGCCGAGGAAGTTGTCCCAGATGTACTGAGCGACCTGACCTGCTTCCTCCGCCGAGGAGAGGCCATAGTTTCCGGCGGCGCCCCCGAGTGATAAAAAAACTTTAATTCTCTGCCCCTGGCAAGCTCTAATCTCATTGCTCAGTGACTGACACGTGCCAGAGGGAGGGTCGCAGTGACCGGCTAAGTTAAGCACTGGCGCCTTGCCTTTTCCGAAGGTGGATAAAAAGGCAATGTTGACGATCTGGTAGTTACCGGTGGCGCAGGTCTCCGACAGCGTCCCTTCCTTGGCGACCTCGCCTTGGCCCCAGTAAGTTACGATTCCGGCGCCTTCTGAAGAAGCTGCCAGCAGACAGAATGAGACAGCCAAGAATAATGCACCACTGCTGCTGTAAACCGCCATTTTTCTTCGTTCTTAGTTGCAGGTTAAGTGCTCTGCATTTTGGTCCATGTTTATACTTGTTCAACAGGGCCCCCATTGTGTGGAAAATATTCAGATTACGCGACGAGTACGCTTTTGAGACTCTTGAGTCATGCATTTGAAAATTCAACGGTAATGTACTATGTTTGTGTGTTGTCTGACCGACAAATAGGCGTTTGACACATTGTCTCGACGGATTTTCTCCGCGTACTTTTCACGTTTAGATTAATAGGTAATCGGAACTCATACGACAAGTTTAACGGTGTAGGATTCATTAAATGAGATGGAAGAAAATTCGAGGAAACAAAGAAACGTCAATCTTCAGTTTCCCAGATTTCACTGTCGAGTCACAAATATTTTTATTTCTACTCAATTACTCATCACCAAACAAAGATCGATCTTTGTACTATCCCAGTTTTACAGCTGTTAAAGTCTCCAGTGTGAAATGCAAGATGTGTAGATTCACCAATTACATGATCAGTTTATATCCGAATAATAATTCACGTTCAGTAATCCTGGAAATGAACTTGAAAGCAATGTGGAAAACTCCACACACACGCAGATTATTCGTAACCTTGATTGGCGTCTTAGATTACATGTTCATCATCGCGAACACAATTGCCAGCTGCTCGATCCTTATCTTCATCCTCAAACATTTCTTCCTTATGGTGATATAGTTACATCAGATTCAATCAAAATGTCAATTATACACCATGGAAATGTGTTCCCAATTGCAAACTTATTCATAATTGTTAGGATTTAATTGAATTCCTTTAATCAGTTTTCTGTAATAAATGAAAAGTTGATATTCCATCCTGTTTTCAGATTCATGGATTAGGTAAATCTAGCTATTTATGACTTATATTAGGCAAAGTCATATTTAGTTTCCGAATCTGTAGCTGGAGAGAGCATTATATATACTCTCGTCTGTATCAGTATCTGTGTGATTTCAAGATGGCCCTTTGGGTCTGAGAAATTCGCCACATCTGGGCCTAATAAATCTGATTCTGGTCATGGAGGTAGTCAATTGGTGTATTTTCTTTATTATTATTTTGAGCTGCGCGGAGGGGTCAATTTCCCAACAGTGGTATTAGAGAGTTTTGGTTCAGCTTCCGTCAAGATAATGATAAAGAAATCTGGTGTTGCCGTACAATCTGGGTGAACTGCGGTGTTTTCCATCTGTTTGGGCTCAAGTCGGCAATCTGAAATCTGTAAGAACTAATTAATCTGTTTTAATTTGATTCTGATAATTATTTAGTTCTTGTGAGAATTAGTCACTTGTGACTACTGGTTCTGGGAGAATAAATCTACGTTGGTCATGGGTTTATTTATTTGGCTTGGTTCTTGCTGAGTGTAGGCGGCGGCCGTGTGGTGTATATATTAAGCTTCTGGGTACGTAGTATTAGTTTGTTAAAACTTAATACTTTTTGCTTAATTATATTAGCCTACATTGCAAGTTACATCTGGAGGTCAAGTTTTTTATTTGTTCTCTTTCGGGATTTTATTGGATTCTTCTTGTCCTGGTCCTGGATCTGTGAAGAAAATGTCTTCAATTCATGACATGAAGAAGGAGAGCTGTACTGAAATAAATAATTTTAGTTTGTGGCAAATAAAGAAATCTGGGCTTGTTGGATCTGTTGATGTTGCTTCTGCTGGGATCACAAGCTAATATGTCTGACAAGTTCTTTCCGGGTTGAACTTGTATGTCTGTCTGTTTGTGGGTGATTCAAGAAGACGTTTGAGAATTCATCTATATATGGAGAGAGTTCAAGTGTGGTGTCTGTGTGTGGTACAGCTCAAGAAGGCGTATGAGAATTTATCGGTGCATGGTTCAAATTACGCTTGAGAAGTTGTCTGTTTGTGTTCGTGGTACGGTTCAAGAAGACGTATGAGAGCTCTGGATCAAGAATACGTTTGAGGAAAACCCGCTAACAACAGTTCTTTCTTGGTTGAACTTGTTGAAATCTGTTCTGTTAGCAAATCCTTGCCTGGTTGGATTTGTTCCGTATTTGCTGTTCTGGTCTGTTGCTGTTCTGGTTACAAGTCCTTGCCTGATTGGATTTGTTCTGTGGTGGTTTCTGGTACATTTAGTACACCTGTTTGGCACGACTCCCCGAGTGCATCTGTTTCTGGTACATCTAGCACGACCACCGTGAATCTGGTACGACTAGTCATCGTACATCTGGTACATCTGGCACAATCATTGACGATCATTGTGCATCTGCATCTGGAAGTGAGGAGATTCAATTCAAGGGGGAATTGTTAGGATTTAATTGAATTCCTTTAATCAGTTTTCTGTAATAAATGGAAAGTTGATATTCCATTATGTTTTCAAATTCGTAGATTAGGTAAATCTAACTGTTTATGACTTATATTAGGCAAAGTCATATTTAGTTTCCGAATATGTAGCTGGAGAGAGCATTATATATACTCTAGTCTGTATCTATAATCTGTGTGATTTCAAGATGGCCCTTTGGGTCTGAGAAATTCGCCACATCTGAAGCCTAATAAATCTGATTCTGGTCGTGGAGGTAGCCAATTGGTGAACCATGTTTTGTATTTTCTTTATTATTATTTTGAGCTGCGCGGAGAGGTCAATTTCCCAACAATAATGAATCATTTGGATCACTCCATGTTATCAAGTATCACTAATCACCTTATATCTCTTGGCAGAGTATCATGATCATAAAAGCTATCTAACTTATTAGAACTTGCGATCTTAGCTAATGCATCAACATCTGAATTGAGCGAAACTTACTTGCTTTTCTCCTTGCAAACTCACCAAAGTTATCCATTTAGCGTCGCTGCATCCATGGTCATAAAGTTTGTTCCACAGCATCACTCCCGCATATTTAAGAGAAGTCTTGATCGCCGGCAGCACCTGAGAGTTGAGCATTTCCACTGGAACATTACCACCCATCGGTGCCGCTCCCGCACCCGCCGGAATTCCGAGGAATATGTGATCGCAATTGACCGTAGTCCACTTGTTCCAACTGGCAATGAGGTTTGCAGCATTGTCCGCGTACTGGCACTGTGCCATCGGATTATTGTAGAACTGCACCCAAACGTAGTCGAAGAGCCCGGTGTCGATCGCCGCCCTTAATCGCTTGTCCGGAAAGGGACACTGCGGCGCCGCCGACAACAACACTTTTTCCGGGAACCCTTTAAGGGCTTTCGCAAGATCGCCCCAGTACTGGTAATTGTCTGAACCGGATTCGATGTCGAAGTCCACTCCGTCCAAGGCGGCGTCGCCGAGGGGACGGTCATTGGATTGGCCGCCGAGGAAGCTGTTCCAGATGTACCGCGCAACTTTCCCGGCGTCCTCCGGAGAAGATAGGCCGTAGTTGCCAGCGGCACCGCCGAGGGATAAAAAGACTTTGATGTCCTTGGCCTGAGGTCACTTGGGTTCCTCACTGAGGTCACTTGGGTTCCTCACTGAGGTCACTTGTAAGTTGTGTCATATATACCTACGTAAGAGGTAAACGGAACCCACACGACAAGTTTAACGGTGTAATAATTGATTACACGGAAATTCGAGGAAAGAAAAACCCAATCTCCAGTCTTAGGCTCTTAGCAGAACGTCATATCACATATGTTTCGTCTTTCCTAGATTTCACTGTCAAATCACAACATTTTAAATACTAACAAGTACTCTCTCCAAATTCATTATAATTGGCCTTTCCTTTTTCGAAAGGTTCTCTAATAATGGCTCTTGCCATTTTTTTTGTAAAATTTAGATCAATTTCAACAACACAATTTACTTTTACACATTTCCACACAATTCTCACCATCCATTCCTTCTTGTCTTAAAAAGAGTGCAAAAAAGCACAAGTCATTTACAAATTACAAAGAATCAGAGGGAGTAGTAACAAAGATTATCTATTTTTTACCGCTCTTACAGTGGAGTAAAAACACCACAGTAAAATGCAACATGAACATGTGTTTGGATTCACCAATAATCACCACATGAGCAGAATCCGTTCTCGAAGTGATGGAAGCGGTTAATATCCCTAACAATGATTTCACGTTCAGTAATCCTGGAAATGAACTTGAAGGCACTATGGCAATCTCCACACACGCGCAGGTTCTTCGTTACCCTGATTGCTGTCCCAGGTTTCGTGTTCATCATCGCAAACACAATCGCCAGCTTCTCACTATGAACCACCAAGTGCTGTTCTTTATCCTCATCCTCGACATCGTGAAGCGCGTCATCGGTTTCCGGGACATAACCAGCTTCCTTAATCTTCCCGAGCAGAATATCCAGTTCCTCGTAGATTTCTTTAGACTCTGGATGTGACCTATCGCCAGCGAGAAAAGTATGAACCTGACCGTTCAGCTCCACGTTGCTGATGCCTGGAACCTTCTTGATTCCTCTGCCTCTCATGATTTCTCTAATGGCTGTCACTTTCTTCCATCTCCCAGCCTTTGCATATACGTTTGATAACAGAACATAATAACCAGACTGCTCAGGAGCCATTTCAAAGAGACGATCTGCAGCTTCGAGTGCACAGTCCATGTTCTTATGAACACGACACGCGCTCAGAAAACAGCCCCAGATCTTCTCATTCGGTTCCATTGGCATCTTCTTGATGAAATCATAAGCCTCTTTTACTCTTCCAGCGCGGCCTAACAGATCAACCATGCAAGAAAAGTGCTCCAACCTAGGTACTACGCTGTACTCTTTTATCATTACATCATATATGTATCTGCCTTGCTCCAACAGGCCTGCGTGGCTGCAGGCCGACAGAACTGAAACGAAGGCTATAGAATCGGGAGAAACAGACCTCCTCATTTCTGAAAATAGTGAAACAGCATTCGCACCATCCCCGCTCCTGCCATAAGCAGAGATCATAGAAGTCCATGAAACAACATCCTTAAATCGCATACTGTCAAACACTTCCCTTGCCTCCTTCAGACATCCGCACTTGGCATACATATTGATCAAGGCATTCTCAACAGACAGATTTGGGAGAATTTCTTGGCAGATGGCATGCTTATGAATCCGTTTTCCAATCACTATCGCTGAAACGTCTCCACAAGCTGGAAGAATGCTGGCCACAGTTATAGCATCACCTTTAATCCCAAGATCTTCCATTTGTAGATAGAGCTCGAGAGCCTTGTTAGACATGGAATTACTGACGTACATGGCAATCATCACATTCCAAGGAACTAAAGCTTCATTTTTTACCTTCGCGAACATATCCTCAACAAATGTGACATTCTCAGCAGAGGTGTTAGCAATTGCAGGCAGGAGGCTAGCCATGGTGCCAGCATCTGGATTCAATTCCATCTCCCTGCATATTTCCAGGGCATCATCAAACCCTCCATTTTGAGCAAATGCTGCAATTATTGAGTTCCATGAGACAACATCTCTGCTGGGCATATGATCGAGCACACGACGTGCATCAATTAAACTTCCACACTTCCCATACATCGCGATCAGGCCGTTCCCGACATATATATTTGAGTCGAGATTCATCCTCAAAACCTGGGAATGGATTTGCAGTCCGACCTGCAGATCATTAGATGCAGAGCAGGCTTTAAGAACACATGGGAAGGTATAGTAATCAGGCCTTGTTCCACTAGAATTCATGCTCTTGAACAGAGATACAGCGTCGTGATGAAGTCGGTTGTTGACGTATCCACGGAGCATAACGTTGAATATCACGGCATTTCTCTGAGGAATTTTATCGAACACCTGCCGGGTGACCCTGGTTTCGCCGCAAGCAGAGTAGGCACGCATCAGCCTGATCCCGAAGGCAATGCTTGAGCTCAGATTCGGATCGAAGACGATTCTGGCATGGATGTTTCTCACGGTTTTGATATCCGGCCATTGATCTAGAATTTGGCTGTATAAAGCAGCCTCGGAACAGACTGTGGTAGTTGGTCGGAATTGGTGCGGTCGATTGTTAGTTGAAAAATAGCGGGAAAGACGAAGAGGATTGCCTCCACTTTTCATACGTTTTCTACTACCAAAATGAGGTCATTTTTCATCACCAATCGACATTTATATTTCAAAAAAGCAAAAAAAAACTGATTAGACTAGCAGAGAGAACTACTATTGTAGTAACTTTTATATCAATCGGTATCTTTCTAGTTTCTACCATTGAAGTAATGAAAAAAATATACAGACATCTGACTTATTAGCAACTATTCACTCCATTGGTGAACGTGCTTATACACATACTACAGTACAACATATAGTGAGTGAGTGAGTAAGTGAAAATTAATGATACAGCATCTTTGAACGAGTGCCATGTTAATCTATGGAGATACAATGTAAGTTAATCGTCATCGTCTTGGAAGAGAGCCTTTGATACAGAGTTAGGAGGATTCCCAGGAGATTTCCACTCCCCATCTCCTTGACCATTTTCTCGGGAGTATGGGCGTTTCCTACCCGACATCATCGGTGTCTCTAACACCACACTACAACTGCCTATCTGCTTATCCCTCCTCTTGGTGTCCTTGTGAAGAGAATCAGATTTGCCTTTTGCTTCATTATGCATCTTTGCTGCCCGGACTCTTTGCAGATTAGGCAACCTGCTCCGAAAATACCTTCCATCCTTTTCTCGTTTTGCACGTGCTTCACTTAAGCGCTTGGCTTCCTCATCTTCCAGTGAAACTGATTGGGGTATGTCCTGGCTATCAGACTTTTCATGGATTTCTTGATCCCTCGAGGAATCCTCACTATCAAAGAGGGAAGCTAGGAAAACTTGAGTCTCATCCTCCTCACCAAATGGCAACAGATCCATTTTATTGTATATATCCTTCACAGTGTCTTCAAGTACAACAGAATATCTGACCAGAATGTCATCATGTATTAGCAGGCAACACAAGTAAAACTCATGCGAAGTTGGAACTTGAATAGTTCCAGGAAGGAACAAGTCAACAAGTAGTCATCCAAGAAAAAACATACTACTTATTAGTATGTACAGTTGTCTGTCAAATTCACAAATACTTAGAATTATAAAATATTAGGGTAGTACATATGATGAGTAGGCAGAAAAAGGCATCCGATAACAAAATTGAGAAGCTTTAACCACATGAGGTACAAAGTCCATAAATTCAAACAGCATCTCGGTTATTTTCATCATTTTACTTCAGTGCACAGTACATCAGAGCATGTGAAAAATAGGACAAATTGACAAACAACATAGTAACATATCTATAAAAACAGCATTAAAGAATTTGCAAGGGAAAAGTAAAGATGACAATTGTTATACTTATCGTAATGGGAGACATGGAGCAATATTAACTGTTGCAAATTTATTAAGAAATTACCTGGCTTTGATGGTCCGCTCGACATAGTCATAAAGGCTAACACTGCCATGAACACCTCCTTCAATCAGATACTGAATTATATTTAAAAATGAGCATATCTGTTTCAGAAGCTTCTTCTTCAGTGGCTCTTGCATACTGATCAAGACCCCTGCTCGCAAAATCTCCATACAAAGGAAAACCTGTAGCTCATATCTTATGCCAAAAAGAGGAAACATAATCATATTAATAGTCGTCCACTAATGCATTAACTTGTTATTTATCTCTTCAGAAAATAAGAAGTCATACCTTCTAAGAGGCCCTTCTGACGGGTTAGGATTAAACGATTTAGAAGATGGACCACTGCATTCTTCTTCTTCTTCACCCACACATTTCATCTCTTTGGGATCGCTTAATAATAATTTCATAAGTTTGGCACAGATAGAATCACAAGAATCGTTTTCTGGATATTGGGCTACAGCATTTTCTTTTCTCACACCACCTTGAAGAAGCCAGTGAATTGATGTCTTGACAAGTTGCTCGGCTAAAGTCTGCACATTCAACCCAGATTCAAGTCCGAGTTGGATTCTTTCTGAGATATTGTTGAAGAATGTTTCCATGGTTTCTGAACACAATACAGCCCTAGCTTCCTCAATATTTTCAGGTTGTTCAGATGAAGATTTGGGAGATCTTGGGTTCTGGTTCTTCATGGACTTCAACTCAAGCAGCTGTTGGATGCTTTGTTGGCTATACTTTATGATCTGTTTCATCCAGCATTTCAGGAACTTCAGCTTCTTGTCCTTTTCAAACTTTCTGGCAAAATAAATTTCTGACAAGTCGAGATCAGAACACTCCAAGGCTGTTTTCTGGAAAGAGGCCCAGGTGAGATCTTGGTACACTTTCTTTTGATTCTTCTTCTCCTTTCCAGGTCCACAGTCTCCAGAAGTCTCAGTTTGGGAGCTGACAAACCTGTTTGAGTTGCTTGGTTCAACACAAAGATCTTGAATTTTACTAATCAATGATGCATCACACTCATCTCTATGGCAACCATCATTTAATATCGAGAGGAGAGCTGAGTGAGCAGTGAAAGGCTTGAGAATACCAAGAACTTCATCTCCTTTACTATTTGCGAGTGAAACCAAGGCACAGTAACCTTCACAACACAAAAAACTAAGAATAATCTGCCATATGGGCACGGGACTACGATGAGAGACAGCATCTGTTTCTGTATATAGAATGTCAAGAATCCTATCAGCAAAATGTTCACCGCTTGAACCCTTTCTCTGCCTCTTAGAAGCTCCCGGCAACTCTTTCACCAGAATGATGCCAGGCAAAAACCCTGCAAACTTCTCCCCCTCATTGAACCTATGTACAGCCTTGATGGAAAGCTTGACAGTACCATCACTAAAGCGACCCCAAAAGGTTTCACTTGCACCAAAACCAACACTTTGTGAATCTCCAAACTCTACAGAACTCCATTCACCATCAGACTTTTGACCAGCCAAGGTATTCAAATTCAGCAATTCAAGATTACAGCAGGAACATTCCAAAGGATTGTCATTCACATCCAAGATTCCAAGATTTAGTTGAACGTCACTGAGTCTATACGTCCCATTTCCATTCAGAAGCTTAAATGGAACACCAATTTTTGGGTATATCAATCTGAAAGGAACCAAAGCAGATCCTAGCACAACTGAATCCGTCGAACAAAATCCACACCCCAAGTTCCCCATCCCCTTCTCAAATTGTCCTAATTCATTTCCAATTTTACTATCCTCTACATCATACACAACATTAACCCAACTAAAATGCACATGCCTACGGTAGAATGCATCAATCACACCTCTAAACGCATTACTAAACTTCTGCAATAATTCATGAGACCCACTAGAGTCTCCAGGCTTCTCATTTACATCTAAGTAACGAATAGGCGAAAACAAAACAACCAAATTAGATCTCACAGGAGGGAAATGATTACTACCTTTGCCTTCCCAGTAATAATCATGCACCAATTCAAGCAGTGAATCAGCTGTATGCGAGGCGAGGGGCCTCCCCTGCAACAATTCCGCTACAATCGGTGCGGCGGAGAGAGAATCCAGAGCTTTCAGCAGGGAGGTTAGGGTTTGCGTGTGGCAGTCGAAGGAGAGAGAAGTCAACTTCAATTGGGGGAAAAGGCGGTCGACGGCGTCGCTAGAACGCCGCAGAGGAAGGGAAGAAAAGAAGAGCCGGTAGGCGAAGAGAGAGCTACGGAGGGGAGGGAAACTGAGGAGGCGCTTGACGGAGCAAACGACAGCGTTTAGGTACGGTTTAGGGCTCTGGAGAAAAAATACCGGATGGAGATCGATTACCAGTACAATCCGCTCCGTTCTCGAGTAATCTAATGGCTCCGCCATTCCGGGAGTCTGATTGGAGGTGGATCCACTTCTGTGATGTGTGTTTGATCGGAAAACTGAAAATTCCGCCAGGAATTAAAGAGCGGCGGATCTGCTGCGGCAAAAGAGCGCCGATGTGAACCGCCGGCGGTGCTGAGATAATTATGCTTTTCTGGTCAATTTGTTTGGAACTGTGGGGATCAGCCGCTTCTAAAAAAAGAAGATGCCAATGTGTTTTGGCGGGAAAATGAAAACGCCTGTGACACTGTTGAACAAATCCAAAAGGAAAAGGGGGGAAACCGGGAAAGGGCACGCCGGCACGTGATTAGGAAGATGGATAGAAATCATTTGCAATTTTTGTTCTTAAAGTGACTTATAATTCCACCTTTTAATGTATTTGCTTTCCCCCCCTTTATGTTTCATTAGAGTACATTTTAATCCATAACAATTAACAAGCCATTCTCATTCCTATTATACTTTCAATTTTCTCTTCAATTATCATAAGTTTATTAAGTTATGAATTTATGATATCTTTAGGATTGTAGTTCAATAAGACTCTAGTAAAATTAAAGTAGTATTGTATTCTTCCCATATTCTATAATTTTGCACGTGTTAGTAATAGGGATAATTCATTTTGTCATCAAAATTATAAAATGTGTTGAAAATTGATTTGACCAAGAGAAATGAAATTAATATTCAATCTCAAAACGTATTAACTAACCAAAAATTGGTAATTAAAAAAAATTTATAATTATTATAATTTACTAAAATTTCACGGGTTTTTTTGGTTACCAAAATTAATCTTTGAAAAAGTATGTTTGGGATTAAAAAACTTTGGATACATCACAGAACGACACCGTACGAACTTTATCTTCACTGAGTTCAGTAAACGTCCTCAGAAGTCAGAACCTCCTTTCTACATTCCGATAGAGCGAGTGAGTCTTCCCGGAATATGTCGGCCTTCTGTAGTTCTGGAATAATTTGCAGAGACTGTCCAGCTTCAATAATTCTTCCGGCGTTTTTTCTAGCTCCGTCGCCTTTCTCTATAAGGTTCTCTAAATTGTGCCCCCGCCACGCGCCGCTGTCATTGTCCTGGTTTTCCCCGCGTTTTGGGAGAAATTCGCCTTTGTGCTCGAGCAATTCGCCGGATGGGGAGGCAGATGTGTCTGGAGTGGAGGAGGACGAGTGGCTGCAGAAGCTTCCGGATAAGAAGAAGCCGCTGTACTCGCATAGCTTGCCTTGCTTGGAGGCGTGGTTGAAGAGCCTGGGGTTTCATCAGAGCAAAGAGGACAGAGCTGTTTGGTTTGTGGAGAATCCTGATTGGCACGCCCACCTCTCTCTTGATGTCACCGACCTCTATATCAGGTGAGCATTGTTCAATTGCATTTCTCTGTGTTTTTCAATTTTGTCTTGTTGCTTAATGTAATGTAGATATGTCCGTGAGAATCGTGTTAGGAATCATAGCTTGTTTCATTGCTAGGATAGCTCTATTGAGGGATAACGACATAATGTTGTGTTGATATCTAATAAACTATGCCATTGTTTTCACAATGAGCATTTGAAATTCCATAACCGATTACACATTCAAATCTTTCATCTTCATCTTCTGTTCATAGTATCTCAGTTTTACGATGTGATATCTGTTTCAGGCTTAAGAATTTCATTAACCTTGCCTCTTCATTCTGAAATGGATAGATGATGTTTACAATTGCTTGAAATGCAGGTACCTAAAGAGCGGACCAGGAAACCTGGAGAAAGATGTTGAACGGAGATTCAGTTATGCGTTGAGTAGAGAGGACATCTACAATGCAATACTTGGAGGTCCATAGCTAGGTATCAGTTTTTGTGTTCTTCCCTTTGGAGATTGATCAATTGAACTTTGATCCATAAATGTATTGTATACACATATACAAATGGTTGAAATTTGGCTAATATCGATTTATCTGTTCATAAGTGGCTTTATTTCCTTCTCAGGGTTTTCAGTTTTACATATCTAATCTTACACAGAAATACTACTATAGGAACTTCTAAGAACTGAGGAAAGATCAAAATTCACTTGAAACAAAATTAACAAATCTACATTACAACAATCTATATGTACATGTATTAGGAATACAGCTTCAATTACCTACATAAAGCTCCATAATTTTAACAGCTCTATCTAATTGTTTAAATTCTTAAATTCCATGAAAACACGGTGTTGGACGATAGGAAGACTATGAGATCATCTCCTCAAAGTACCGAAGCTTTCTTCTGCCTTTACTTTGTGGAACTATAAAGTTCAAAATGAATTAGATGCCTGCAGCTCTGAACTGTAGCTTCAGTTTATTTCTGCGGACTGAGAATGAGACCAATATTCCTTTACTAGCTTGCCGAACAGGGAATTTTCATCTTTCATCAACTGCATAGGTTCATCATACTCCACGAGTTTGCCGTCACTGATGGCAAGAACCTTAGTGCAATCCATCACAGTCGGTATTCTGTGTGCCACTGTGATCACGGTGCAATCAGCAAATTCTGCCCTGATTGTTTTCTGTAGAATCATATCAGTAGCGTTATCTATCGAGGCAGTTGCTTCATCTAGAACCAATATCTTGCTTCTCCTCAGTAGAGCTCGGCCTAAGCAGAACAGCTGCCGCTGCCCCATACTCCAGTTCGACCCATCTTCCACAACTGAAAGTAGCCGACATGATAGTTATCCAAACTGTACTAGGATATATATACAGGCCAGTAACAAATACCGTCTATAGCTTAAAACTTACCCAATGAGTCAAGACCATCAACCTTCTCCTGGACAGCATCCCTGAGCTGACATTTACCTAGGACCTTTTAAAATAGAGGAGATAGTTAAAACCAAAAATGCCATAGATTTAGTACTACTTAGAAAAAAGAGCAGAAGTTTTTCTTAGGTTGTACCTCCCATATCTCTAGATCATTGTGCTGACCAAGGGGGTCCAAGTTATGTCTCACAGTTCCGGTGAAAAGAGTTGGATCCTGTGGTATAATCCCAAACCGAGATCTCAGATCATGGAGTCCTATTGTACAGATGTCTATTCCATCGACTATTATTCTTCCACCAACTGGTTCAACCAGACGGAAGAGGGCCCCAATTAGAGTAGTTTTTCCACTACCAGTTCGGCCAACGATGCCTATTTTATGCCCTCCTTCAAATGTACAACTGATACCACGAAGCACGAGCGGGGAACCAGCCCTATACCTAATCTGTAAGAAATATTGATTAGTCTGATATTCATTGATTGCTTTCAAAAGCAATTCTAGAAGTAGTAGAATGTACCTGCAGATCTTGAATCTCGACTTTGCCCTCAGTTGGCCAGTTGGCTGGCGGTCGTTTGCCTTCTATCACTTCTGGGGCTTCACTTGGTAGGTGCATGTACTGATTAAGCCTCTCTACAGATATTATGTAATTCGCCAAAGTGCACTGGTTTTGAATGGAAAATACAAGGGACATGTTTAGTGAAAGACCGTAGGACAAAGCCATTCCAATAAATCCTGCAACCACGGATAGATTTTCCGTTAGAACAAGTAATATTCTACATTGGATCAAAGTCAGTGAATCATTAGCACAATATCATACCAGAGCTGAAAGTTCCAGTTGGAAGCAAAACCATGCAGAGAGCCGAGGAAGCAAGAACAGTGGCACTAACTGTTTCTAACCTCTGAATCAACCACTCACTTGCAGCAAAATTGTGGAAAAAAGGACTGGCATTTCTGTCAACGAGTTCCAGATTCTTGACAAAGAAACGATCTTCCTGTTCAAAAGCTCTAATCGTCATGGCTCCGGCTAGAGATTCAGCAAGATGATTTGCCACAAAAGATTTAGTTGTTCCATTAAGACGCATCAATTCTTTTGCAGTGGCAAAGTAGTATCTCTGTCAGCCAATAACAAAAAACAAAATATCAGGTAGTGGCGGAGTGAAAAACACTAATGATCATTTCATATGGTAGGACAACAATCAACAAGCTTTCATTCTTATATGCTAAACAAACAAGAATCCATAATTTTAGATCCTTTTCTAGTCATCAGTTCTCATAAAAAAACTCCCAGTAATTACCTGTAGTCGAATAGCCAGATAAAGCAATGGGATTGAGACAAATACTACTTGCCAGGTGACCACAGTAAGCACTGCTAAATTAGAGTAAAAGTTTGTGGTTGCACCAACAGCAAAAATGAGGTTAAACGGAACATCAAGATCGACAATGCTCAAATCTGCAGATACCTGCCCAAACAAAAACAGAAGTGCAAGATTCTTAGTTCTGAGAAAAGTGCATATATCAACAAAATTGTACCTTATTCACAAGTATGACATTTACCCGACTTAATATTCTTCCCAATGGAGTAGAGTCATAAAATGACATGGGTGCGCGGAAGAGAGAAACCAGTAGCTGCGAGAATAAGGATTTTGAAGATGCGAGACCTAATACAACAGTGCTCAGAGATCTGCTGAGTAAAAGAAACGTTGACGCAAAACCAATCACCAAGTAAACTGTGATCAGTTTCAATGTGCTAACTTCAGGCTTGTCAACACTTGCTGCCATCCACGAGTTCTGCAATACTTGACCTACCACAAAAAAGACGTGCGAGACGACAGCCAATGTAAAGAACAAGTAGCCTTTGTTCTGACTTAGGTACTGAACATAAGGCCTAAACCCAGTGTCTCCAACTTCCCTCTCTTCTTGCTTAATCAACTGGGCACCTTCTGATGGTATCGAACTCTTTTTACTGAATGACTTTCTGATAATTTCTGCGGCAGGAGCACTACTCTTTTGGGAGGTATTAACCTCTGATAACCTATCTGAACCAGCAGTCTCCTTATGTGCATCAACCAATCTTTGAAAGTCTTTGCTGGAGGCAAGTAACTCATTATACGGACCAGCACTAAGAATTTCACCATCAGACAAAAACTGCAAACAGAAGTAGACGCATGAATATCTGACGTAAATAAAGAACTCCTCGGTTACTAGTTACCAGAATGTACAAATGAATAAAACTCACCAGAACAGAATCGAAAGCAGGAAGGAAATCTACTTGATGGGTAACAAGCAAGACAGTCTTCCCAGAGAGAGCTCCTATGACGTATTCCTGGACGGGATAAGGGAAAGCAGGTTATTACAACAAATATGTGTTTAAGCAAATGCAAAAGAAATTTATAAAATGGCGTGGAAGTATTTACTTGGAATAAGTTTGAGGCAGTGTGTGCATCAACAGCACTGAAGGGATCATCCAGTAGATATATATCTGCATTCTGATATAAAGCCCTGGCGAGTTGAATCCTTTGCTTCTGTCCACCGCTAAGATTAACACCTCTTTCTCCTATTTCAGTGAGATCACCATGGGGTAGCAAGTCAAAATCCTTCACCAATGAACATTTTTCCAATGTTTCACGATACCTATGATCATCCATGGGGGAACCAAACAGTATGTTTTCGCGGATACTTCCTGTCTGGATCCATGCTGACTGAGAAACATATGCAACTGTGCCTAGCGCTTGAACCTGTAGGATGTAGATTAGTATAATTCAGTACAAGATAGTTTCATGCAATTCATTACTTAACTGTATACTACGAAGTGAAAATTATGTTAACTTACTGTTCCATGAGTAATTGGAACCTCTCCAAGAATGGCTGCTAAAAGTGTTGACTTTCCAGAACCTACTTCCCCGCAGATAGCAACCTTTTCACCACGCCTGACCTCCAAGTTAATGTTTCGAAGTGTGGCTTTCATCGGGTTCTCTTCCCATGATAGAGAAGCAGACTTTATCACAATGCTCAGACTTGTAATTTCGCCACAAGATTTCTTCCTTACACTTGCAACATCCAACTCAGGCGCACCAAGAAACTCCACAATCCTGTTGAAAGACACCTTGGCTTGAATGACTACACCAATCAAATCAGGAATAGTTCTAACAGGATCCTGAACTAGTCGTAATGTTGCCACAAATGTGAAAACATTACTCGCGTGTAGAGGAACGCGAAGGAAATAACAAGCACCAAAAGTAGCAGCTGATACCAGCACAGGAGATGACCAGAAAAGAAAGCTGTTATATGCCTTACGCAACTGAACAGCTGACAGCCACTTTTCTTCAACAAATCTTAGCTTCTCAATAACATCCTTGAAATGATTTTCCCATGCATATAACTTCAAAACCTTCATATTCACCAGTGCTTCTGAAACAGCCTTCAATCGATCATCCTGTGCTGACATCAGCTTTGTCTGAAACTTGTGCTGTAACTTTGCAAGGGGAGTGTTGGCAAGGACAGTAAGAACTATCACTACCATGGATGCAATCGTAGCAAGCCCGACAGCACGGTAGAGGATCAAAAGGGCAAAGCAGAGCTGGAGGCTTGTTGTCCACGTTTGATGCAACCAGAAAGGAAATTCTCCGATCCTGTAAGCATCCACAGTAACGTAATTCATGATCTCACCACTTGAATGTGTCAATTTCGCAGCATTCGACAGTCTTATCTGCTTCTTATAAATACCTGCTGTCAACAAGGACCTTAACTTCAGTCCTATGAGTCTGCTCCTGAAGTACCACTGTCTTTGAGACAAAGACTCTAAATTCTTTGAGCAGAAAAGCAGACCTGCCAATACATAACCTTCATATTTAAAACTTTCATTTCCTTCTGCAACTTCGATGAAGGCATTGAGTAGCAGTGGACCAGCTGAAAGAGTTATTACCTTAAGCAAGGCAAAGATTCCCGACACAAATATCTCCCTGCGATAGCATAGCCAGATTGTCTTTGAGATTGATGGCTGGGCTATCGGATCAGCTTCCTTCTGTTTATTGAATAGATACATAAACTTCGAAAAACATGAGCCAGCTTGATCTGCTTGACGCAGCTTTGGAATATCTTCATCCTCCAAAGTTTTCTCCTTTCCTTTCTTCATCAAAGGATTCAACCACCAGAATGACATCTTATTACAAAAACCAGCCGCCTCAAATGGAGTTTCACGGCTAACATCACCATATTCGCCTTTTTCATCAGCCACCCCATTCAAGGGAGCACAGAGATCACTCTCAGAGCTATCCTCGGGTGTGCTATTGCATTTGTAAGCATGTAACAACAACAAACAAGCTCCTATCACAGATAACACATCTAAAGCTATCTTAACAGAAACCTCTTTATCAAGAACCGCAGTCCCGATAGAGAAACCGCAAGCAATTCCAGCAAACAATAATGCAAGAACAGTCAAAAGCCTCATAGGGGCTTTCGAAAAGACCTTTCCCTTGAGACTAACAGTTAAACCAACTAATAACCATGTCAGTCCATGGAAACACAAGGAACACCACCAATGAAGAGGCAGTAAACTGTGGGTTTCCCTAAAACCCCTTACCAGCATCCAGATGCCCAAACACAGGTACAAGAGACCAATCAAACCATTCAACATGGCTGTACCTGTCTGCAATGCAGAAATTCTGCTACGCCGCGCATAGATCCTCGAGAATTTCTCAGATGGCCTACTGAACATAAGGAAAATGTAAACAACTAAGAGCAGCACATCGAAACAAACCATCAATGCATGATTGATACAAGAGGATGAGTGCGAAACAGCGACCAAATCAGCAGCACATAATCGCCGTTCTGTGCAGTCATCATATGCACCACAAAACACGCTCCAAAAATCCTCCATTTTCGACCGTCTTTGCCTGCCTCACCTGAATTTCCACACACACACACACAAAAAGCAAACCAAAGCAATTAAAACACCAAAACCAGAACACTAATCTTTTCCTTATAAATCAACCAAACAAACAAACTGTTTGAATCCAAAGCAGAAATCTTGAATTAGTAGAAAAATTTGCAGAGGTTGCAGGACGTGAAAAACGTTTCATACCTCGAAATTGGCAAAGACGATCGTACCTCCACAAATATGTCCAACTGGCGGAGTGGCAGCCTTTTGTTTCCACGCTTGTTGCTTTCTGCAAAGAGAAAAGTGACTACACAAATGAGTGAACACGAACAGCATGTAGACCACACAACTTTTGACTAAAAATTTACAAACTTTTTGCAAACTTTTCCAATGATGGCGGTTACGCTCCTAATCAACTTCGCTAGCAGTGATTACTATCCTACCCTATTTTCCGGTCACCGGAACCGGCAAACATACGCCGTGAGATCCAAAACCGATAAGTCAATGTCATTATTTAGCAGAAAACCGTTGGTAAGGAAGAATCAAAGTCTACCTAATATACGCGTTTAGCGGCAGTGGATATTATTGTTTTAGGATCGTGTTTTCCGGATCCTCCAGATAATTTTAATCATTCACCGTTTTAAACTAAACCGAAGCATGTACTCCTGGTAGGCGGCGGCGGTGATGGCGTGAGTGAAGATGAGGCGGTGGCGATGAAAACTAGGAAGCGGCGGGAGATATAAATAAGGGAGGGGAAGGGGGAGGGAAGAGCGGCGTCATGGCACACGTCGGCCGCTAACTGACAAGTTTTGTCGTTTAGTTCCTCCGGGATCCCGTTACTTGCCGTTTCTATTCCTACTCAGATAATTAGCATTTCGCCACGTTGTGATTTTGTTCAGTACTACTACAATAAATAATCATATTTAAAACTAGTGGACCGACAAAATAGGGAATTCTGGCCGAACCCGAATCCCATGTTGCTATTTGCGGCTGCTAGTTTTTAATACTCGCGGCACATTTAATTTGCACGTAACCATTTTTAAAATAAGAAATCACTAGCAAATATGATTAAATAAATTTAAAGTTAAAGTTAAAAACTAGATATCATTTTAATTAATGATGAATACATTCAATTATTTGGATATTCTCCAGAATATGACCATTAATAGAAAATATGCTTTAAAAGTATATGGAAAGGTAGGGAACTGGAGAAAGTATACAAATGCGGCGGTGTGTGATTCTGTGAGACTTTAGTATATACGGTATTGTCATATTTCTAAAATTAATAAAATAAAGTGACATTAATATTCAATAATTTAAATATAGATAAATTTCTAATTTTTTTCTTTCGTAATTATTCCACAATTTCTAATCTTAATATTTAACTATATTCATTTATGATAAATAACTCGTCCCTCATACATACTATTGCTTACCAAAACCACTATAAAATGGAGTATGATTTTTTTTTCCGGGCAATTTTTGGATAGTGGCGATTTATCCATTCTGTGATTATTTTCCTATTCTTGGGATTAGGCCTGTCAAACGGATAAAACGGATATATCCGTGATTCATATCCAATGAATAATTATCCATTGGACCATTTAATTAAATGGATTAAATGGATAATTATCCATTGGTACCATTTAAATGGATCAGATACCCATTTATCCATTGGTACCATTTAAATGGATCAGATATCCATTTATCCAATGGATAAAACTTATGGATCTATTAGATCAATGTCTAATAAATCACATACTACTTTTAACTTAATTATTCCGAGTTTGATTTTACTGAGCTGAACTCAACTGTATTGAATTGAGATGGCATGAAAATACTAAGTTGATTTGATTAATTAAATTAAATTTTATTTTTTTCTTAATACCTATAATTTATCAAAGATAAATTAAATTAGGTTGATTTGATTGATACTAGGTTGATTTGATTGATACTAGATTAATTTGTTTGTTACCATGTTACTTTTAAAATATAAACGAGCACATGCAAGATTAGTATTGACAATGGTATAACTATGTGATAAAATATAAAAATATAAAATAAGGTTGATAATAGTATTTACATTGACACTTCGTATTATCATCAAAAGGCCATTCATCAATGATGATGGTTATAATATTTATAGACCTAAAATACAAACTAAATGGGGAAAATATTCTAATCAATAACTTTCTTACTAAGAGAACAATATAGCTAAATATCTATATTCCTAACATAACGATATACTAAATATTTTTATTTTCTTTCCTTAATCTCAACACCCTCCCTCAAGTTGGAGCATGGTGAAAACCATGACCGACTTGCGAAAAAGATCATGAAATATCTGTCAGAAAGAGCACACTACCTCGTTAAAAAACCCAGTGGGAAAAAGAGTATAGTGTACCCCTTTCATTAGCTCCATAAAAAAATGGTAGTTTCCAAAGGTCGGAAGAGTTCGCCTAGTAAGAGTAGGTAAGGGCCCATCAAGTAGTATATCGGTGGTCCGTGTGGATGCCATAATCCTTTCACGCCTCCGCAAGTGCAAGGTACGGGCCGTAAGCACATTACACTTGGACAATATATTAGTAGAGTAAAAAAACAGTATATTAGTAGCAATCGGCAAATCGGTGACGGAATCGACTAGCGGCGGCAACACGATGGTGGCTAGCAGCGGTCGAACGGTCAGCAATCTGCAGTAAGTAGGTCAGTAATTAGCAATCTGATGATTCCAAAGTCAACTAGCGGCGGCAACTCTGGGCAACTAGCGGCGGCAACTCTGGGCAGCTAGCAGCGGTCGACGGGAACTCAACGGCAGGGCATGTAGTAGTCAGGTCCAGGAACGAACAGCTCTTGATACCATGATAAAATATAAAAATATAAAATAAGGTTGATAATAGTATTTACATTGACACTTCGTATTATCATCAAAAGGCCATTCATCAATGATGATGGTTATAATATTTATAGACCTAAAATACAAACTAAATGGGGAAAATATTCTAATCAATAACTTTCTTACTAAGAGAACAATATAGCTAAATATCTATATTCCTAACATAACGATATACTAAATATTTTTATTTTCTTTCCTTAATCTCAACACTATGGTATATAAAATAATAGATCGTTTTTATTAGTACTATGTTAGTTTGATTTATACTAGGTTGTTTATTAGGTACCATTTTACGTCGGAAATGGAAAAATTAATTTAAAAAAATTTGGGAAATGTAACTAATAATGTCATCGCTATGGAGTGTAAAATATTTGATGCGGTTTGATATGTACAAGATTTTTTTGTTTTATACTAGGTTGTTTGTCTGGTACTGTGTTATATCGAAAATAAAAATAACGTTTAACACAACTTATATAATATTAATAATTGTATCAATGTCGCATATGAAGCAACGGTTGATATTTGATTTATACTAGGTTGTTTGATTGTAACTAGGTTATATGTGTGTTTGAACCCAATGGGTTGTTTATCAAAATTATCCAATGGATAACCGTTATCCATATCCATTTAATCCGTTTATCTAATTATCCAATAATCTAATTATCCAATAAGTCTTTATCCAATAAGTTAATTATCCATTTAATCCATTTATTTTTTTATCCAATAAGTTCATCATCCAATAAGTTTTATCCAATGAGTTCAAATTGTAAATGGATATGGGTTATCCATTGGATAACTTATCCAATTTGACAGGTCTACTTGGGATAGTGGAGCTTTAGTAATCCACTACACTGAATATTGATGATCACTGATCACAAGTTGCCATGGCCGGTGCCCAGCGAAGAAGATAAGCAAAGGAAAACCATGGTGCGTCCTCTACCTTTTACTACTATTCTTGTTTGACTTTTTTTTTAGAAAAAAAACACAATGCTTTCATTTCAATATTATCGAAAATATAAACAAACTTTTCAAATTTATGTATTTAAATAACATATCTTCTTTTTAATTTATTTATATAGTAAAAATTATTGACACTAAACATTTATTATCAAAATTTAAAAAATTAATATTTAGCCATTTATGAACTTGTATTTACATGAATTATGTTATATAAACACGATATTGTAGTAAAAATATAAGATAATTCAAATGGAGATATCAATCCAAACTACTCCGTATTAGATTAGATTATAAAAAAAATAAAAAAATGAAAACCAAAATCTTGTATCACTGGGATGACGAAGGAGGTGACGAACTGTTGATGATGGGTTCGGGGTTGATTAATTGTGTGGCTACTGGCTAGCTACCACAGAAGTTGACAGTTCAACCAAACGTTAACATGTCAAAGCAAATTTGGTTGAGAAGGTCTTGGTTGAGAAGGTCTTGGGAAAACCAAATTTACAAAGTTTTGGGTGGTAGGACGAATGATAGTTCATGTGTTTAATGGATTTGTTTTTCGCTGATTTGTAAATTTGGTTTTCCCTTCGGCATCCAATCATTCAGAAAATACTAATGGTACCTTAATTATTAAAGTAGGCCTCTATTCATCAAAATAGTACCTTAATTATTTGTTTTAGATTTGCAAGAAAATAAAATGTTTATACTAGCACAGAAATAGAGCGCAAATGAAAAGGGAAAAAGTGAGAACTAGAAGAGTTTTACTAAAAATTTTATATTTTGGATGTTCATACTCCATTAAATAATCAAGAGACAATTTTTTATCAAAAAATAATCCATCTCTGAGAATTATGTGTACATATATTTGAAAAAGAAGAATCACCAAGACATGTTTTTCCTTTCCATTCCTCATTGATTCACTCTCTTTCTAGTCATTAAACTTAACCAATTCACTGATTAGTACTGTAAGAACATGACTGGTAAATACTTAAACTGTTGTTACTTCAGCTGACTGAGAATGTGACCAGTATTCCTTCACAAGCTTGCCAAATAAGGAATCCTCATCCTTCATCAACTCCGTCGGTTCATCATACTCCACGAGCTTCCCTGTAATAACATTCAGAATTAAATATGTTTTTCTGTTAGAACCTAAGCTGATTCAGCGTACAAACAAACATGTGGTTTCATGAAGCTTACCGTCGCTAATGGCAAGAACCTTAGTGCAGTCCATCACGGTAGGGATTCTGTGTGCCACTGTGATCACAGTGCAATCAGCGAATTCTGCCCTGATTGTTTTCTGCAGAATCATATCGGTAGCGTTGTCTATCGATGCAGTTGCTTCGTCCAGAACCAATATCTTGCTCCTTCTCAGTAGAGCTCGGCCTAAGCAGAACAACTGCCGCTGCCCCATACTCCAGTTCGATCCGTCTTCCACAACTGCACTCAGCACGAAAATGTTATCCAACTGTACGAGGATATACAGGCAATCAGAAACATTCAATGCCATAAATATTACCCAAGGAATCAAGACCTTCTTCCTTGTCCTGGACTGTATCCTTGAGCTGACATTTGCCAAGGACCTTAATATGGAAAAGAATATTAGACAAACATATGATAACCAAGTTCACCATATATGAAGATATTAAGGATATACCTCCCATATTTCTTGGTCATTATGCTGGCCAAGAGGATCCAAATTGTGTCTAACAGTGCCAGTGAAAAGAGTTGGATCCTGTGGTATAATCCCAAACCTTGACCGTAAATCATGGAGTCCTATGGTGCAGATGTCAATTCTATCGACTAAAATTCTTCCACCAACGGGCTCAACTAGACGAAAGAGAGCACCAATGAGGGTAGTTTTCCCACTGCCAGTTCGGCCAACAATGCCGATTTTATGTCCTCCTTCAAATGTACAACTGATCCCACGAAGAACCAGTGGAGCATCAGCCCTGTACCTGATCTGTAAGCAATGCAACTAGTATAATGAACATGAATGACTTCCATAACCAAAAAAAAAGTGGAAGAGATGAACCTGCAAATCTTGAATCTCGACTTTGCCCTCAGCTGGCCAGTTGGCTGGTGCTCGATTGTCTTCTCTAACTTCAGGAGCTTCACTTGGTATGTGCATGTATTGGTTAAGCCTCTCTACGGATATTATATAATTCGCCAAAGTGCACTGGTCTTGCATGGAAAACACAAGGGACGAGTTCAATGAAAGACCATACGACAAAGCCATTCCGATAAAGCCTGCAAAATCTCAGCCATTAAAGTCAGAAGTACAACAGATTAGTACCAAAGCTTAAAAAATATGGCATACCAGAGCTAAAAGTTCCGGGAGGTAGTAAAACCATGCAGAGACCTGAGGAGGCAAGAACAGTGGCACTAACTGTTTCTAGCCTTTGGATCAACCACTCGGTTACAGCAAAATTGTGAAAGAAAGGACTAGCATTTGTGTCAACAAGTTCCAAATTCTTGACAAAAAACCGATCTTCCTGTCCAAAAGCTCTAATTGTCATTGCTCCAGCTAAAGTTTCAGCAAGATGATTCGCCACAAAAGACTTGGTTGTGCCATTAATGCGCATCAGTTCTTTTGCAGTGGCAAAGTAGTATCTCTACCACCACCAATAACAACACAATAAATTTCATCAGCCCAGTGACCTATACAAAATTTGGAAAAACAACACTTCTCTCTTATTGTCTCTCATTTCCACAACAATTCCAGAAATTACCTGCAAGCGAAGAGCCAGATAAAGCAATGGGATTGAGACAAACAATACTTGCCAGGTAACTGCAGCTAAGACTGCTAGATTGGAGGCAAAGATTGTGGTCGCACCAACAGTGAAAATGAGATAAAAAGGAATATCAAGGTCAACAATGCTCAAATCTGCAGATACCTGCCAAAAAGAAGAACTCGAAATTCTGAGTTCAAATAATGCAAAAAAATCAAAATCAAAACCCTGGCCTTAGTTTAACATGTATGAGATTTACCCGGCTTAATATCCTTCCCAGTGGAGTAGAGTCATAAAATGACATGGGCGCACGGAAAAGAGAATTCAGTAACTGTAGGAATAATGATTTTGATGACTGGTCCCCCAGTATAACAGTGCACAGAGATCTACTGAGTAAAAGAAATGTTGATGCAAAACCAATGGCCAAGTAAACTGTGATCAGTTTCAGTGTGCTAACTCCAGGCTTGTCCACATTTGCTGCCATCCACGAGTTCTGAGCTATCTGACCTATCACAAAAAGCACGTGCGAGAAGATAGCGCATGTAAAGAACAAGTAGCCTTTGTTCTGACTTAAGTACTGAACATAGGGTCTAAAGCCAGTATCTCCAACTTCCCTCTCTTCTTGCTTAATCAACTGGTCACCTACAGATGGTTTAGCACTCTTCTCAATGAATGTCTTCCTAATTTCTATGGCAGGCACACTGTTATTACGGGGCATATTAACATTTGATGGCCTCTCTGAACCAGCAGTCTCCTTATGTGCATCAACCAATCTCTGAAAATCTTTGCTAGAGGCAAGTAACTCATGGTATAGACCAGCGCTTAAAATTTCACCATCAGACAAAAACTGCAAAGAAGAGTAAGATATAAGTAACCTTAAAAATTACTTTGGTATCTAATAAAAATGTTCAAGTGGGGTTAAACTCACCAGAACACTATCAAAAGCAGGAAGGAAATCGACTTGATGAGTAATAAGTAAGACAGTCTTGCCAGACAGAGCTCCGATGACATATTCCTGACAGGAGAAGTGAAAAAGAAATTACACCAACGATATATTTAAACCAAGGCAGGTCAAAAAAGAAGCCACACAACCATGAGAAATCAATATAACATCGAAAACTGCTTACATGGAATAAATTTGAGGCTGTATGTGCATCAACAGCACTGAAGGGATCATCAAGTAGATATATGTCAGCATTCTGATATAGAGCCCTGGCAAGTTGAATCCGTTGCTTCTGTCCACCGCTAAGATTAACACCTCTCTCTCCTATTTCAGTGAGATCGCCATGGGGAAGCAACTCAAAATCCTTCACCAATGAACATTTTTCCAGTGTTTCATGATACCTAGGTTCATCCATTGGGGAGCCAAACAAAATATTCTCTCGGATACTCCCACTCTGAATCCAAGCAGATTGAGATACATAAGCAATGGTGCCATGCACTTGAACCTGTAGAATGTTGACAGCCCAATCAGCAAATCTCGAAAATAATCACACTTTGAAATTGTGTGATGACACTAAGACCTACACCTATAAATATACAGTATGACAGTTGTTTACTCACCGTTCCATGAGTAATCGGAACCTCTCCAAGAATAGTTGCCAAAAGGGTTGACTTTCCGGAACCAACCTCTCCACAAATAGCAATCTTTTCACCATGTCTAACCTCCAAATTAATGTTACTAAGTGTGGATTTCAGAGGATTTTCTTCCCATGAGAGAGAAGCTGACTTTATTACAATGTTATGACATTTATTTCCTCCAAAAGAACCCTGTCTTACATTTCCTACATCCAATTCAGGCGCTTCAAGAAACTCAACAATCCGGTTGAAAGAAACTTTGGCTTGAATCACTACACCGATAACATCAGGAATAGTTCTCACTGGATCCTGAACTAAGCGTAATGTTGCCACAAATGTGAAAACATTACTTGCATGTAGAGGGATACCAAGGAAATAGCAAGCCCCGAAAGTAGCAGCAGATACCAATACAGGAGATGACCAGAAAAGAAAGTTATTATAAGCTTTACGCAACTGAACAGCTGACAACCACTTTTCTTCAATGTGTCTTAGATTCTCAATAACATTCTTGAAATGATTCTCCCATGCATACAATTTCAAAACCTTCATATTCACCAGTGCCTCCGAAACAGCCTTCAGCCGGTCATCCTGTGCTATCATAAGCTTGGTCTGAAACTTGTGCTGTAACTTTGCAAGGGGGGTGTTGGAAAGGACAGTAAGACATATTACTATCAAGGATGCAATTGTGGCAAGCCCAACAGCATGGTAGAGAATTAAAAGGGCTAAGCAGAGCTGAAGGCCTGTTGTCCATGTTTGATGCATCCGGAAAGGAAATTCTCCAACTCTGTAGGCATCCACTGTAACATAATTCATAATCTCACCACTTGAGTGGGACAACTTAGCAGCATTTGACAGTCTAAGTTGCTTCTTATAAATAGCTGCTGTTAACAAGGATCTTACTTTCAGTCCTATCAGTCTGCTCCTGAAGAACCACTGCCTTTGAGACAACGATTCTAAATTCTTTGAGCAGAAAAGCAAAGCAGCCAATGCATAACCTTCACATTTGAAACTCCCCTTTCCTTCTGCAACCTCAATGAATGCATTGAGTAGCAGAGGACCAGCAGAAATAGTAATTATTTTCAGCAAGGCAAAGAATCCCGACACAAATATATCCCTCCAGTAGCATCTAAAGACTATCTTTAAGACTGAGGGTTGGTTCATGGGATCAGCTTCTTTCTGTTTATCTAATATTTCCAGAAACATCGAATAGCAGGCGCCTGCTTGATCTTCCTGACGCAACTTGGGAATATCTTCATCCACCAGAGTTTTCTCCTTTCCCCTTTTCATCAAAGGATTCAGCCACCAAAAGGACATCTCACTCAGAAGTCCAGCGGTCTCAAAAGGAGTGGCACAGCTTTCATAAGCACATTTTCCTTTTTCACTAGTCAATCCATTCAGGGGAGCACACAGATCATTCATAGCACCATCCTCAGGTGCGTTATAGCATTTGTAAGCAAGTAACAGCAGCAAACTAGCTCCCATCATAGATAATACATCTAAAGCTACCTTGATAGAAACCTCTCTATCAAGAATGGCTGTAACAATGGAGAATATGCAAGCAATAACCGAAAACAAGAAGGCAACAGTGGTCAAAAGCCTCATAGGAACTCTTGAAAAAACCCTCCCTCTAAGGCTCACAGTTAAACTAACTAACAACCATGTCAGTCCATGGAAACATAACAAACACCACCAGTGAAGAGGTAATACGCTGTGTGTTTTCCCCAACTCCCTTACCAGTATCCAGAGGCCCAAAGACACATACAGAACACCAAGTAAACCATTGAACATGGCCACAACTGTCTGCAGCAGGGAAACAGCATAGCTTCGGGCAACTACACTCGAGGATGTAGATGATGGTCTACAAAACATAAGGAATAGGTAAGCAACCAAGAGCAGAACATCGAAACAAACAATCAATGCATGCTTGATACACGAGGATGAGTGTAACACGGCTCCTAATCCAGCGGCATTAAGCCGCTGGTCTGTGCTGTCAGATGCACCACAAAACATGCTCCAAAAATCCTCCATGGCCACTTTATGACCCTCTTTGGTAACTTCAACCTGAATTCCATATAGCAACACCAAAATAAACATAAATTACATTGTCAGAAGCAACAGATCATACATAAACTGTTCGCATCCAAAAGCAGAAATGCGAAAAAAGATAGTAGGACTCGCACTAACATCATCAGAAATGACGATAAAGTTAAAACAAAAATCTCTCGAGCAATAGGCATAGAAAAACCACTTATTCAAACCATTTGAATTCTGTAACCACTCCAGAAGATCAGAAATGTTATACTATATATTATGACAGTGCCAAATCATACAGATAAAATTTCCATCTCAAAGCAGAAAAGCTGTATCGTTACATACCTAGACTGGGAAAGAGACGGTCCTGTAACTCCACGTCCAAGGGAAAAGTTTCTGCAAAAAGAAAAGGAAGAGAGAGCGACAACGTAGAAATTGACTGAATCCAAACAACAAAAAGAAAACCTGAAACTACTCATTTTTGCAATGCCTGAATCGATGATAATTAAATATGCCGTGAGATTCTCAACAATTATTCTTTACAGTATCCAGCACTGCAGACGAGGTAGAATATTCCAGTTTTTCTAATAAAATAACAGCGAAGAATTTTGTACTGGAGCATGCATGTGTTGTTTGGATTGGGCGGCTAAATATGACGTGCTGAGTATATGTACAGCGGCGGAAAGTGGCGTCGGCGGCCAGTAGAATCGGCGTGTGATGACGGGAAGAAGTGCCGGCAAGCGGCAGCCTCCTTCGCCGTCTCGTTTTGACTTATTGGCGTGCGTTATCTTATCTTAATTTTTATCTTTTTCAAATACCCCGTACCAATTGTTCAGTTAAATATGTTAAGTTGCTAAATTTTAACTGAATTTTTTAATTTAAAATATTATCATATGTAATTTATTAAAATTAAATTCTTAAATTTTGATGATGTACATAGTAGTATATTAGCAGTTAAACACATATATGGAAGACCATGAAAAATCAGTTGTGCACGTTCATTTGCTACCGAAATATATAAAAGCCACACCAATATTTTTTAGACCAAAAACCGAATGATTCATAAGCTATTTACTTACTTAATTCATTTCTTACCCCCTCTGGTTCTTTTATTAAAGATAATAATAATATTATAGTATAAGTTTTATTATTTATTAAAGATAATATAGAGAAGTTTTTAAGCTCCCAACAAATAAAATAAATAGTGACATATTGGCATAGGTGTCAAAGTGGTAGAAACAGAGAGAGTATTTTGTTTCTTACATAATATTAAAAATATAATTCAACTCTTCGTACTTAAATTTTAATCAAACTCAACACAAAATATTTACACTAACCGTTTTAAATTTAAATCAAACCCTACAAAATATTTAAACTAACCGTTTTGATTTTAAAATAATATAAAAAATACAATTCAATAACCACCCTAGCCGTTGAAATTAATTAAGTGAAATTATAATTCAACACTTTTACCTATTTAGTGTTATATATAATAACAAAATCAATCAAATTAATATTATATTAAAATATGTATGGTAGTATTCATTTATTTTGGTCACATCTACGATTATAACATTAAGTTGTGCACGAAGAAAAAGATAGTGTTAAAAATATCATTCAATCCCTCACATATATACTTAGATTTAAATCATCCACCATGTATTTTTTTTAATAATATAATTAATTATGTGTATATATATGGGTTGCTCAATTTATTTTTTATCCATATAATAAAAATATGGATTTTGATTTCAGCGATTTTATTTTTTTAATATTTAATATTTAATATTTATATTGCCCTTTGGCACTTGATTTATTTTTTATTTTTACTCAATTTATTTTATAATTTATATTTCATAGTGATTCTCTTTCCTACGAGTCAGGCATTTATTCGGATATGGCAGTCTCGATGCATGCCTTACAGAAAATATTGCCACACTTTGTTGACATTTTCTCAACCAACGGACTAATTAATTATACAAAATAATCTAGTTCGTGGTGGTACAGGTGATGTTGTCACTTTAGGCGTGGCCTATGAGAATGTTAGGGTTATAGCACACTTTAGGTGGGGTTGGTTCTCCGACCCGCTTGTATTGATTAGTTTTAAACACTCTGGTTGATTGTTTTTCAGATTCCATATCAACCCGATTCCTCGGAACATCGTCATACAATGCTTCTATATATCGATGGGTGCAGGTTGCACGTGTTTGAATATAGGAGAGGAGGAGCATTTAGGTCTGGTTTTCGATTTCGGGTGCAGTCCCTCCAGCCGCCAGAGTTCTTCGGCCGATGGTGTTTGCAAGGCAGAATTCCAGAGTTTGTTGCACCGATGGTGGTTACAAGACAGAATTTGTCCCACCAACCTAGGGTTTATCGCGCGTTTGGGAGTAAGGGAGATGATTTTGATTTCAGCGATATGATTTTTTTTAAAAAAATTATATTTATATTTATCGCTTGAATCCAATTCAAGCCCTTTGGCACTTGAAACTAATTAAAATTATAATTCATTTTGATTTGTTATTTATAGTATACCACACAACATAATTCATAATTCCAAATGATTTATTAAAACTATTAATTTTAAATTTGAATGGACTATTTATTAGTATCTGGCACTTTGTAATGTTAATTTAAAATGTATATAACTATACCTAACTTGATGCCAAAATAATAGAAATAAATACCTTCTTTAATTTAGGTTAGATTATATGCTAGAACCCATATTGATCTTGTTTGGGAGTTAGTTACTTATTTTTAATAGTGTTTTAAACTGTGAAAAAAATTCTAAAATATTTCAATTACTTTTACTTTAATTTATTTAAGGTGTATGTATTTTTTTAATAAATAAAGCCACCTTATACACATATATATTACAATTTTTTTAATTAGTTGTTCTTTTCAGGTATATTAGCATGTATAATAGTTGTGCACGATGATTCACGAACGTCGGAATTCCACTATTATATTAGTTTTATTAGTATTGAAATTTTCCATACTAATCCAATTAAATATCGTGGGAAACGTACGGTTTTAACCCTTGGTGCTAAAAAGTACGGTTTTACTCCGAAATATTATAGTTTATAAAAGTTGTTCACCAAACACCTTTTAGTAATTACTATGACGGATCAAATTTCTATATTTAAATCAAATTTTTAAACGCTCTTGAAAAAACTGCTAGCCAAACGGGGCTAGAGCTCAAGGTTATAGTAATGGACTAACTTTTACTTTTACTTTATTTTCTTGGAAAATAAAGCTCCGGTCGAGATCAGCTCATTAACATATATTAATAGTCACGAGCTTCCTCAAAAACCCATTGGTAGTTTGGTACTACCTACAAATCCCTATTTGCTAGAGTTTATATTTTGCTAAAACTAAATTAAAGTGAAAATTAACGTATTGAAAAAAGAAAAAAATTAAAGACTAAATTAACCTGAATTCCATCAAATTATGTTTTCTCTGAATTGAATTGATCTAGTACTAAAAAGTAAAGCTGTTATTTCATACTTTAAGTTCTGCCGACCGATAATGAGACCAGTATTCCTTCACTAGCCTGCCGAACAGTGAATTCTCCTTCTTCATCAACTGCAGCGGTTCATCAAACTCCACCAATTTCCCTGTAATACAATTCGGTTGCATAATTTACTCAGCTGATTTCACCATTACCATAAATGCAGATGCATGAAGATTGAAGATTTACCATCACTAATGGCAAGAACCTTAGTGCAATCCATCACGGTTGGTATTCTGTGCGCCACCGTGATCACTGTGCAATCAGCAAATTCCGCCCTGATGATCTTCTGTAGAATCATATCAGTAGCATTGTCTATCGATGCAGTTGCTTCGTCGAGAACCAATACCTTGCTTCTTCTCAGTAAAGCTCGGCCTAAGCAGAACAATTGGCGCTGTCCCATGCTCCAGTTCAATCCGTCCTCCACAACTGTAGCAGTTCAAAAAACACGTGTAACGGTTAATAAATCTAACAAAATCATTGCACCATTATTATTTTTTCATGAAGTTTGATCTGAGGCAGGTAAAAATTAATTACCCAAAGAGTCAAGACCATCTTCCTTCTCCCTGACAGCATCCTTGAGCTGACATTTTCCAAGGACCTTTTCAGAATGGAATAAACAATTAGACAATCTTTATATCAAGTTGGTCACAGTGAAGTAAATAATGAGGGAAAATAAGACCCTCGTTCCGTTCCAGCTGAAACTGCACATTTTTTCGTCAAATTTATAAGATAACGTTACAGCTGAGACGGAGAGAGTAGTGATTCATTCATTTGATGTTGAAATATAGAAGTACCTCCCATATTTCCTTGTCATTGTGCTGGCCAAGAGGGTCCAAATTGTGTCTCACAGTTCCGGTGAAAAGAGTTGGATCCTGTGGTATGATCCCAAACCTAGACCTCAAATCATGGAGCCCTATTGTACATATGTCTATTCCATCTACTAATATTCTTCCACCAACTGGCTCGACGAGGCGAAAAAGGGCACCGATCAGAGTAGTCTTCCCACTACCAGTCCGGCCAACAATGCCGATTTTATGCCCCCCTTCAAATGTACAACTGATCCCGCGAAGAACCATTGGAGCATCGGGTCTATACCTGATCTGTAAGCGTTGAGCAATGCAATTAGGCCAATGAGCATCAATGAGTTGCAAAACAAGTGCAAGAAATGAACCTGCAAATCATGAATCTCTACTTTTCCCTCAGCAGGCCAGTTTGCTGGCGGCCGATTGTGCTCTATGACCTCGGGAGCTTCACTGGGTATGTTCATGTACTGGTTAAGCCTCTCTACAGAAATAATGTTGTTCGAAAAAGTGCACTGGTATTGAATCGAATTCACCAGGGAACCGTTTAATGAAAGACCGTAGGACAAAGCCATTCCAATAAATCCTGCAAAAACACAGATTTTGACAACATTTTACATCTCATAGCTTTATAATCACTATGTTGTGTGAAGTTGAAGAATGGGGACACACCAGAGCTGAAAGTTCCAGAAGGAACGAGAACCATGCAGAGAGCCGAAGAAGCAAGAACAATCGCACTCACTGTTTCCAGCCTCTGAATCAGCCATTCATTAGCAGCAAAATTGTGGAAGAAGGGACTAGCATTTGCATCAACAAGTTCCAGATTCTTATCGAAGAAACGATCTTGCTGTTCAAAAGCTCTGATTGTCATGGCTCCTGCTAGAGTCTCAGCAACATGATTTGCCACGAAAGACTTGGTCGTGCCATTAATGCGCATTAGCTCTTTTGCCGAGGCAAAGTAGTATCTCTGTCATCAACAAGACAGCAGAACAATTCATCATTACAAGTTTGTTTGTAGAAAGTTTGACCTAACAACTCCTAAATAATCAATTACCTGTAAAAGAAGAGCCAGATAAACCAGTGGGATTGAGACAGCCAAGACTTGCCAGGTGATCACAGACAGTACAAGAATGTTAAAGCAGAAGGTTGTGGTTGCACTAACAGTGAAAACAAAGGTAAATGCGAGATCAAGATCGATGATGCTCAAATCTGCAGAAACCTGTCAAAAAAAGTGAAACACATTCAGAGTTCTGATCACAGTGCATCAAGTCTCCAATCATTTACGACATTTACCCGGCTCAATATCCTCCCTAGAGGAGTAGAGTCATAAAACGACATGGGGGCACGGAAGAGCGAATTCAGCAGCTGCAAGAATATTGATCTTGATGACACAAGGCCTAGTGTGACGGTGCAGAGAGATCGGCAGAGTAAAAGGACAGTGGACGAGAGACCGATCACCAAGTAAACTAAGATCAGTTTCATCGTGCTAACTCCAGGCTTGTCAACATATGCTGCCATCCACGAGTTTTGCAGAATCCGAACCATCACAAAAGAGGCGTGCAAAAGCGCAGCCAATGTGAAGAACAAGTACCCTTTATTCTGACCTAAGTACTGAAAATGAGGCCTAAATCCAGTATCTCCAACTTCCCTCTCTTCTTGCTTAATCAACTGGTCAACTCCTGAGAATTTTGATGAACTCTTTTCGCTGAAATTCTTCCTGATTTCCTTCTTAGGAGTTAAGACTCTACTATTAACCTCGGATGGCCTGTCTGAACCAGCAGTCTCCTTATGTGCATCAACCAAGCTCTGAAAACCTTTGCTAGAAGCAAGCAGCTCATGGTATGAACCAGCATGTAGAATTTCACCATCAGACAAAAACTACAAAGAAAAGTAATAACATATGATCATCATTAAAAAATTTACTGTGCTATTATAGTCAATAGAAATGTTAAAACTGAGGAAACCTCACCAGAACAGAATCAAAAGCAGGAAGGAAATCGACTTGATGGGTGACAAGTAAGACTGTCTTCCCAAAGAGAGCTCCTATGACGTATTCCTGTTGAGATCATTACACCAAAACATGATTAAACATGTTAAAATTCTGATCTTCTGTCTTAAAATATTTACCTGGAATAAGTTTGAGGCTGTTTGTGCATCAACAGCACTGAAGGGATCATCCAGTAAATATATGTCTGCATTCTGATATAAAGCCCTAGCAAGCTGAATCCGCTGCTTCTGCCCTCCGCTAAGATTTACACCTCTTTCTCCTATTTCAGTGAGATCGCCATGGGGGAGCAACTCAAGATCCTTAACCATTGAACACTTTTCTACTGTTTCCTGGTATCTTAGATAATCCATTGGAGAGCCAAACAAAATATTTTCGCGAATACTTCCGCTCTGAATCCAAGCTGATTGTGAAACATAAGCAATGCTGCCTTGCACTTGAACCTGTAAAATCACAACAACAAAAAAACAGTAAATTTTAGATAGCTATGTATACAAAGAAAATGCTGAGGTCATCTGCTCACCGTTCCATCAGTAATCGGAACCTCTCCAAGAATGGCTGTCAAAAGTGTGGACTTTCCTGAACCAACCTCTCCACAAATAGCAACTTTTTCGCCATGTTTAACCACCAAATCGACGTTTCTAAGCGTCGGTTTCAGAGGATTCTTTTCCCATGAGAGACAAGCAGACCTGAGTACAATGTTATGATCACTTGTAATAAGTCCAACACAGTGTTTCTTCCGGACACCAGCAGTATCCAGCTCAGGTGCATCAAGAAACGTCACAATCCTGTCAAATGCAACCCTGGCCTGAATCACAACTGCAATAACATCAGGAATTAATTTGACAGGATCCTGAACCAAGCGTAACGTGGCTAAAAATGTGAACACATTGCTAGCATACAATGGAACACCGAGGAAATAGCAGGCCCCGAAAGTAGCAGCAGAGATCAGCACAGGAGATGACCAGAAGAGAAAGCTGTTATATGCTTTCCTCAGCTGAATAGCCAAAAGCCACTTTTCTTCGACTTGCCTCAGCTTCTGCATAACATTCTTGAAGTGATTCTCCCATGCATACAGCTTCAACACCTTCATATTCACCAGTGCCTCGGAAACAGCCTTCAGCCGCTCATCCTGAGCTGACATCATCTTCGACTGAAACTCGTGCTGCAGTTTTGCTAGAGGAGTGTTGGCAAGGACAGTGAGGACTAGCACTACCAAGGATGCTATTGTAGCGAGCCCCACAGCACGGTAGATTATGAGTAGCGCGAGGCAGAGCTGGAGGCTTGTAGTCCATGTCTGATGAAACCTGAAGGGGAATTCGCCAACTCGATAAGCATCCACTGTTACATAGTTCATTATCTCACCACTCGAGTGCATCATTTTCGCAGAATTCGACAGTCTTAGCTGCTTCTTGTAGATAGCTGCTGTCAGTAAGGATCTTACTTTCAGACCTATTAATCTGCTCCTGAAATACCATTGTCTTTGAGACAAGGATTCCAGGTTCTTCAGGCAGAAGAGCAAAGCAGCTAACACAAAGCCTTCGTATTTGAAGCTTCCCTTTCCTTCTGCAACATTGATGAAAGCATTCAGCAGGAGAGGACCAGCAGAAAGAGTGACTATTTTCATCAATGCGAAGAAACCCGACACGAATAAATCCTTTCCATGGCATAGCAAGATGATCTTCAAGACTGAGGGCTGATTCATGGGATCTGCTCCTTTCTGCTCATCAAACAGATCAACAAACACCGAATAACAGGTGCCAGCTCGATCTTCATAACGCAACTTTGGAATATCTTCATCCACTAGAGTTTTCTCCTTTCCCTTTCTCATCAATGGATTCAGCCACCAAAATGACATCTTACTCAAATATCCAGCAGCCTCAAATGGACTGAAATTGCCCTTTTCAGCAGCCTCTCCATTTAAGGGAGCGCGAAGATCATTCATAGCACTGTCCTCATATGCATTATGGCATTTGTAAGCATTTAGCAGCAGCAAACAAGCTCCGATCACAGACAATACATCTAAAGCTATTCTACTAGAAATCTGTTTATCTAGAATGGAAGTGACAAGAGAGAAGCCACATATAATCACTGAAAACAAGAAGGTGAGAATGTTTAAGAGCCTCAAATGGAGTTCTGAAAAAACCTCCTTTCTGAGGCTCACAGTTGAACTAACTAATGACCATGTTAGTCCATGGAAACATAAAAAACACCACCGTTGAAGAGGCAGTATACTGCTGGATTTCTCGAACTCCCTGATCAGAATCCATACGCCCATAGACAAGTATGAAAGGCCTAATACAACATTAAAAATGGCTACAATTTTCTGCAATGAGGAAATGCTGCCAACTATCCTTGGCGTTTTCTTCTGTTCTAATCTGCAGAGCAGAAGAAATAGGTAGACAACTAAGAGCAGAACATCAAACCCAACCATCAGCGCGTGATCGATACACGATGAAGACACGGCTACATCAGCACCACAAAACATGCTCCGATAGTCCTTCATGGCCTCTTTTCGACCGGCTTTTCCTCCTCAGAAAGCCTGAATTTCCAGACATAAACAGCAACAACAAAATCAACAAAAATGAGTACTTAATCCTCATTCCATAAAGTTTCCATCTCTAAAAAACAGAAGTTAGTAAGTTACTGAATGAGTAACTAACCAGCAAGCTGTGATGTTACACAGTATACCTTTGTTGGCTTCTCTGATAGCTTACAGATGTGGTATCATTTTGAGAAGCGAGGGTGACAACGTAGAAAAAGACTGAAAGGATAAAAATAAATACATTTTGCAGTGACGAATTGACGATAGCATAAATGCATTGTCATTCAACTTCGTCTGCAAGCGTAAAGTGTCGTGACATCCGACAATAGATAAAATACGTGTTCAACTTCAGATCCGCAGGTACAATTATTTTGTCCGCAGTTAACTATTAATGATTAATCTACACATTGCTCTGGAGACCAAGACTAAAACAATGAGAGGGATAAGATTTTCTACACCTTTTCAATATAATATAATCAGGAAAACAAAATTGGGATCACCAACAAAATATAATAGTAGTGGCAATCATCTGTCCAGCTTACGAATTTTGTTTTGTTCGATTCTTAGTTTGTATAATAATTTTACTGTCACGTCTGCCGGGGGCGGCGCCGACTGTGAAGTGTACATAATGCGTCCGGTCCGGCGGTTGAAGGAGATAGTCTCCGGTGCCGGTCAGATTCCGATGAAAACTGCGAACCAACCAGTGGGGGAAGGTCGTCATGGCTCACGTCTCTTGCTGATTGGAAAGTGTTGTCGTCTCACTTGACCTTCTTGCCCACCTTTGTCTTTATCATTTTTGACGTTTGAGTTTCGTCATGGGGCTTAGTAGATGAGACGAATTATAATTAATATGAATTTCAAACCAAAATTGTTGTTATTCAACTTTAAAAATGAAGTGATAAAAATGAAATAATTCGTTATTTATTACTAAAATCCATGAACTTATTAATTAAGCATGGTATTATTTTATCATCATACAAAATTACGAGGATTAATATCACATCAGTCACTAATCCAACCACCATGGATCACCACCAATCAACATTACTATATCGCGGCCACAACCACTATAATTATATTTTTCATTCGTTCTTTCTAAGTTAAACCAATAGAGAACAAAGAGAATGAAAACAAATAAAAATGAACAAATATAATGTGATTGCTATATTAATCATCACAATTTTGTAGAACTTGATTCCGTAACTGCATTGAACTAAACAAAATGCACACCCCCTTTTTCCTTTCCATTATTTTGCATTCTTTTTGTTAATCCAGCTATGTTTTTATAATATGAACCAAACATCACTTAAATAAGTTATATCACCGATTACAATCATGAAAAAATTTCAGTACACCTCATACCCGTTTATGTAATATATACTTAAAGATGAGTTGTTATTTAGAAAAGCATTGTGTTGCCTTTCTTGATATTTATACATAATGCGAATTAAGTTTGCGAGTATCTACATTCTAAATTTCAATGTTCATTCACGCCCTCTAAATAACCAATAGTAAAAAATCAGTATTATTCAAAGTTGTTGGACTTGCTCCAATGCCTTGTTTGGTAAAACTTATTTTTTGTTCAACCAAAGTAAACTAGATTGAATTGAATTGAAAACTAATATATTGAAAAATAATAATTAACATGACTGAATTAACCTGAATCTCATCAAGTAAATTTTCACTGAACTGAACCGCGGATAAACTCTGCAAAACGGGCCTAAGTCTATATAATTCCATCCATTGCTTTAAAAGTGATAATATGATTTATATCAACGTGTTGCTACTAGAGATGACACTGGGGCGGGTTTTGGTGGTGACCCGCCCCATTTGCACCGGTTTGGGGCGGGGATGGGGAAAAGTTGATGGGTAATGGGGCGGGGATGAGGATGAAATCACAACCCGTCATGGGTCATGGGGCGGGGATGGATTTTATACATCACCCGCCCCATACCCGCCCCATACCCGCCCCATACCCGCCCCATCCCCGTTATACCCGCCCCATACCCGGCTCGCCCCAATATAATTATATTAATAATATTATTATACATATTAATTAATAAAAAAATATTAATTAATTTCTTACTATAATTTAATAATCAACCTCTAATAGTTAAAATGAGAAGAAAACTAACAATAACAATGCATTTGGACTATTCTTTGACAATCGTTTTTATAATTACAAACTTCTTGTTTGCTTCAAATTTGAATGAGATTTCAATTACATTTTTTTGTTTGGGTTTGAGATTTTTGTGTTTTTAAAGATTTTATATTTCTCAATATAACTAATATTGCGTTTGATTAAAAGTTATATAAACAAATTTATTTTAAACTGATATAAGAGGTGGGCGAGGATGGGTCATGGGGCGGGGATGAGTCATGGGGCGGGGATGGGTCATGGGGCATGGGGTGGGGCGGGTCATGGAGCGGAGATGGTTTTATAATAAAACTCGATGGGGCGGGAATGGTTTTTAATTTTGTACCCATCATGGGTCATGGGGCGGGGATGGGTTTTAAAATATTAGATGGGGATGGGGATGGGATAGCTAGTACCCGCCCCAGTGCCATCCCTAGTTGCTACTCTTCTTATTCTTCTTCTTTTTTCTTTTTTTTGGAAAAACGTGTTGCTACTTTGAATCTCTTTTTTTCATGAGCTTGCCTCACAGAACCTCTATCACTTTTAACAAAGACAACAAGATGAAATTTGGAAACTAAAGCACAAACTAAAGCTACTTTGAATCTCAAATTTTGTAATCTTCCATTTGGCAAATTCTCATTTGAGACCTGTCTTAAATGAGACCAAAGATTATATGAGACTGTTATTGATTGAATTTGTCGTTGGTGAGCTTTAAACCCGCCGATTTCCTTGATTGAATTTGTCGTTGGTGAAATTAACCAATGAAATGATTAAGAAAATTGACCGAAAGATCAAGCAAATTGAACGAAAGATCAAATTAACTGAAAAATCAAGGCAAAACAAAAATACTCAAGGACATTGATTGAAACATCAAACAAACTAACTAAAAGATCAAGCTGAAACAGTAAATGCTCATTCTCCTGCTCTTGGTCTCCACAAGGACAGGTCTCACCCAAGACTTTCTCCTTACATTTATGTCTTTGTTTGAGTGCAACAAAATAATACTTTAAAACTATGACTTTGCCTTTTGGGGAGCAATCAATATAATTAATTTCATATTCATTGAAGTTTGAAGGAATTCAAGAAATTATTTCTAGAACACTTCAACCAAATTTTGCAATGAGAATTAAAAATCAATGATTCAATGGTAGAATCTATAAAGAATAAGGTAGTGGCATTTCCTTTTTTATTTTATTTTTGAAAATAGTATAGACTGTATAGTACCATTTCCATTGAAAACTGTAGTAGTGTATTATATTTTCCCATATTGACAAGACGACTCTTTTATTCTTTCCTTGACTGCAAACTTTACTCGACTGATTCATCACCCTCACCGATTAAAGATACACTCATTTGACTAATCCTCCGACTGAAACAGCAGAATGGCGAGTAAGGCGGCGTTCAGCAATCGGCATCCCCGGACCGGAATTCGATCTCGGATTGTAACTCTGACGCTCTCAATGATCGCCACGCTCGCTTCGTTTTACGCCGCCAGAAGGTAAGAGCTGTGCTGGTTGGCCCGGAAATTTGAATTTTCCCGATTATATATGTGCTGGATTCGAATTGCATTTTCCGTTCATTCTGAGAGTTTAGCAAGATTTATCCGATCACGGCTATTATTATTGTTTTTGTGAATTTTCTGGGCGCTCAATTGCTTTAGAACATGAATTCGATTGACTGAAGCAGATCGTCGCATTTGATTTTAATTTTATTTTTAACTAGGGTGTGATTGAATGTAAGCTTTTAGAATGGAATTTTTGTTTGAATTGAGCTGTTTCTTATGTGATTATATCTGTAGGATGTGGCAGGCTGCTGAAGAGAGGGTATCGCTGATGGAAGAGCTAGATAGAATCACTGGGCTGGTATTAATCCTTTATTGATTGTTGAATAAATGCAACACTGTTATAGTTTTGTTATTTTTTGAAAGAACGGGGATTTTGCCTTTTCGATGGCGCTAAGACTATTGTTTTTAAAACATGTGAATATCAACTGAGAAATGACTATCTTCCTGTCATATGAGCCCGTTGCTTTAATTCTGACAGTGCATATATACTTGCTGATTTTTTGTGTTAGTGAGCCTCCTTTATAATGTCCTCATGGATTCATGATTCAAGTTGATTTGTTTCTGTTGTGATTAGGTAACATCTGTGGTATCCGTGGGAGATTCTCTCAGAATTATTAACTGCAGGTGAATAAGATACTCCCATGTACCATGTAAACAATTATTCATGAGTTAACGTTGCGTGCACTTGTAATTAGGGAAAATAATAAAACACTGTCTGCAATGGAGATGGACCTGGTGGCAGCTAGGCAAGAAGGTTTTAGTTCAAGCTACTTATCTGAGAAGGATAACCCTCCTAAAGAAAGGCCCCTCGTAGTCATTGGTGTTTTTACTGGATTTGGTCGCAAGAACAGTAGAGATGCTATACGCAAGGCATGGATGAGATCTGGTATTTACCCATGTTTCACTCTTATTAAGTAAAGGCTGTGTTTTGGCTGTGTTTCACTATCATGGCAGTTTGTTGACCACGATGTTTACATCTTTCTGTTAAGAAATAACACTGGGAATCTGGAATAAGAGAATAGTCTCAGAGGCAATAGATAGAAAGCTATCATAGGTTTACAATTATAGGAGTAAATGGAGAAAATTTATAAGTGTCAAAATCTGGTAATTATCTTGAAGTTTGTTTGTTGATCGAGTCCTTTGATGTTTCAATTGTATGTAATTCTTTTAATCTTGCTATTTGTACCAACCACTCTTCAGGCACAACAAAGGGAATTATTCCACGATTTGTCATAGGCAGGAGGTATCTTTTCCCACCTTTACGTTTCTAGTATCCTTTTGTTCCATTTCATTAATGGTGATATGACCTTGCCTTGCAGTAATAACCGTGGAGACAGCTTGGATAGAAGCATTGATAGCGAAAACAAACAAACAAATGATTTTTTAATTCTTGTAAGCCCCTTGGTCTCATTACGTGAAAAAAGGTTGCAGATTTGTTATGACATGGATATTAAATCTGGTAAATTTGACAGGAAAACTACAACGAGGCATCTGAGGAACACTCCATGAAGACAAAGCTATTTTTTGCTCTTGCTGCAGATTATTGGAATGCTGACTTCTATGCAAAAGCAGATGATGATGTTTTTGTTAATATTGGTGAGGTTTTGCTAAATTACCTGCAGTAGTTTCCAAGAATTTTTATTTGGAATTGGAAATGTATCTTTGAGGGATTTGAAACTTGATGTTAGCAGGGATCTGGTGTTAGCCTCTATCTTTCATTCTTGTCTACATTATGAATCACGTACATCTATTTCTAACAAAGGTTTTTCTTGCTTTTGTTTTTAGATGCACTGGGAAGTACACTTTCTTCATATGTAAACAAAACTCGTGCGTATATTGGCTGTATGAAAACAGGCGAAGTATTTTCTGAACAGTGAGTGGATCTTAAAATTTGATTAAGTGACAAGTGGTTTAGAGTACATAACTGGAATCTACGACGAGTCAGCTGTATTTACGGTCTGAGTTTAAATTTGGCAGGAATCACAAATGGTATGAACCTGATTGGTGGAAATTTGGTGCTAAAAAAGAGTAAGTACATGGAATCACTTAATTTCCGCATATAATCATATCCTCTACAAATTTCCATAGAAACAACAGTGATGTTTTTAGTCATGTTGCTTCAAGGAATCGTATTCTTTTTCTCTCCTTTCTGCAGATACTTCCGCCATGCATCAGGTCAGATGTTAGTCATCACAAAGGCCTTAACCAAGTTCGTCTCAATAAACAGGTAGATTTACTCTCTGGTTTTGGGTTCACTGTTTGAATCTAGTATGTTGGAAAGAAACAGTAGATGATAATTCTTGGGTTGCAGGCATATTCTTAGGACTTATGCTCACCATGAGGTAAGTGTTGGGTCCTGGTTTATTGGAGCAAATGCTGAACATATCCACAATAAGAAGTTTTGCTGCTCATCTTGGTCAGCGGGTATGTAACCCTACTGCAATATAACTTGTAACTGTTTTGGGAAATAAAAAAGTTGGAACTGTGTTTAGATATAAAAGGTTTGGATGTTATCTCCCGGCTCTGATGGGAACGGTTTTCTGAATGTTGTTCGCAGGAGCTGTCTGTTCTGAAGTATGACGTGTTCATTTTAGGAGCCGGATTTGAATCAGCCATTCTGATCAACCGGGAAATAGGAAGGGGAGGTTTTTTTTTTCTTCTAGATAACAGTCTTTGTTCATTGAAATGGTTAGCCGTAGAATGGGATATGCCGGGTTAAGGTATACAAATTCTTTGCTCTTTGACTGTGGGGATTAGAATTAGGCCACAGATTATATGGTGTTGGGACTCGAGAGTAGAATTTTGATTTGGAATTAAGTTATTATTCTCTTTTATTTCTTAGTTTTCTTACTATCAAGCAATACTACAACTTTTTTTCGGGTCTATAATCTATATCCATGATTTTTTTGGGCAGCTAAAAACATTTTATAATGAAAAATGACACCTCCTCCTTTATTTAAATACCAGTAAGACTTGTACAATAACAATTTAACCATATTTTAATCAATATTACAATGTAAAATATATAACTATTTAGCCTTGATTTGATTAGAAATTGTATGTTAAAAATATTATTTAGCTAAAGTTAATCACAGACATGCTAAAATTTACACAATAAGCTATTTTATCATAAATATTATTAAAAATGAACTTTTACACCGGATCAAAATAACAAATATTACATCAATTAATAATTATTAGAAATAAGGCGACAATAACAAATAAACAAATAACATAAATTACATAATAAAATTAACATCAATCAATTATTAAGAATGATCAAATGATTATTGAGTAATATCAACTTTTCTAACCTTTTTAGGCGGTCTCGGACACTTTGTCAAAGTAAATAATACACAGATTATTTAGTCCCTATTTGTCAGAACTTATCTGTAGATCAATTCAGTTCAGTGAAAATGTAAGTTGATGAAATTCAGGTTATTTCAGGCATGCTGATTCCATTTTTCAATATATTGATTTATACTTCCACATCAAAAAATAAACTCTAACAAAATGCCTAATTTGTATTGAAAACAAATCACAATTTACACGCGGGTACTTCACTGAACCTATATATAAACTTTAAAAAACAATTGAAATAGAAAATACAAACAGACGTCTGAAAACGATCTTCCCTCCGTCCAAGTTCCAACTTTTTTCAGTGAAAGATTCGTTAAATTTCCTCAGCTTCGTTGTGGGCTCCCCATTAATTGATCATGGAGTACGATTACCGGAACAGAACGAGACCTCCTTACGATTCCCAAAACCCGATCAACAGACCCGGCCCCGCCACCGCCACCGCGGCCGCCGCCATGTACAACAATCCGAATTATTACCCCAGGGTCGGTCAACCGGGATCCTACCCGGTCAACGCTCCTCCCCACCGGAACCCCCCTTTCAATCAGCCCCAGCCTTCGTCGTCTTCTCGTGAGTTGACTCGCCCATCTCTCTCGCGCTAGTATTTGCGTTGTGACTGTTTCTTGTTTATGTTTCTGATTTGCTTTTTATTTTCCGATGAAATTGACAGATGGGATCGGGATTAGGGTTTCTCTGAAGCCGGAGTATCGGATTTCTCCACCGGTAAGATCAGCTGGAACCACCCTAGTTAATCCATTGGATTTTCCTTTTTTTTTTTTACAAAAATTAATTTGATCTAATTTCATACATTCGAAATAGATCTTAATTTGCTATGAAATGCCATTGTTTGCGTGGATAGTAGTACCATTGTTTTCATTTTCGGAATGATAAGCATTACTATGTTGTTGCAATTTTGCAAGCATCAATATAATATGATTAGTGTTAGAAGGATTAACAACTGTTAATCGCATTTGTAGCTCCCATTTTCCGTCCGTAAGGGACACGGCATTTAATTTCATCATAGTCTTTCTTATTGATGTCTAAATTCTGTATCTGCAGCCCATGTTGTCCCCCCTAATAGGAGATGTTCCTCGGAGCAATTTCGTGTTTGATTTCGAATTCGAGAAGAAGATCTTGGCTGAGGCAGAGAAAGATGGTCCGAACTGGAGCAGGATGGGACAGGAAAATCCTCCACCCAGGATGCAGGAAACTACATCTCCGGTATGGCTTGTTGTCCGAGTTAAATCATTGATCAGAAGTGGTGTAAATTTCTGTGAACTGTATGTACTTAGTGAATGTGATGTTTTTGGTAATGCAGGGAACCACATCAGACCCTGTACTAAACAAGTATATTGCATCCGGGATCAACAGAGACATTGCTACTGTAGCAGTAGCAAATTATGGAGACAATCCAACCAAGGTATATGTTTTTCTTTGGCTCCTTATACTCAGTTGAAATCACTATGTTTAATGTTTGGAAGATAAAGGTGTTATTACTGCTTCGTTATAGATGTTTTCTGAAAGATGGTTGTAAATGATTCCAAGATTTAGCATGATTTACATCACACTTATCCAAAAGAGTTTCTTTACTTGCTTCAGGTCAGGGAATTTGCCTCGGGTTATTCTATGTTGCTGGAAATGGGATTCTCACCAAACAACGTTGTTGAAGCCTTGCTTATGTATGACAATGATATCAGCAAAGCATCAGCATTTTGTGTCACTGGTTCATCCCAGTGAGGCTGGATGAGATGTAGTTGATCTATGTAATTGTATGAATGAATTGTTAAAGATTTACGGGATTGCCAGTGATAATAGTGTGAATCATTGTGGTGTATGGCGTTTTGATTCTTGAGATATATGAATCAGTTGGGTGTTTTTTATAACTTTTTATGGATTAGTACTAATTTCTAATTCACGTATCATTCCCAACACAACCCAAAGAAAGGCAAAATTGCCGTCAACTTCAGATAATCCCCCATCAAATTTGTGAATGCATAAACAATGATTTGAAGAGTTCCTTGATGAAATTTCATTCTTTGGATCAGAACCAAAATTACAGCGAGATTTCCAGAGTCAAGACCACAAGACTTGCCTACAATCCAAAAATGTGATCTGTAGCACCAAATATAGAAGCACCTAACTGTCTAGTGTTCAAGTCATTCACATCCAATGCAGAACCAAATCTGTCAAGCCACTGTGTAGGGCTCGGGTTTTCGCATTCCTCCACCCATTCCGAAGACATATCAATATCGTCAAGCTGAAGTGCATCTACTTGCTGAACTTGATCTCCTTCTGAAGTCTGTGATAGAATGGATCTACCTCCCTTGAGATTCTGCAGCTTGAGATTGTACTGTACATACACTAAATCGTTGAAATTTTCCTTATCGATCTTATTCCGTTTCTCAAAATGAAGCTGCTGGAATGTGCTCCAGTTTCTCACAAATGAAAAAGTGCTGCAGACCTGGCTTAGTATTCGGATGGCAACTCTTTGAAGTGTAGGCGCAGTGTCCCCATACTGTTCCCACCAAATTCCTGCAGTGCATTTAAGTTTAGGAATGCCTTCAAATGTAAAATGTTGAAATAAATGCCTTTTCTACAACATGTCTGGAAGGCTAAACATATGGACCGTAACGATATTAAATAGGAAACAAAATGACTATATGTTTGTAACATATTAGAAGTTACTAAAAAGTGCTGCTTAAGAAATACCACAGAAGGTCTTATGAATGCTATAGATAGGGATGAATAAACTTAGTACCCCCCCATCACTTTGAAAACAGTAATGTGTGTCATGTAAGAAAACTACAATAGAGTCCGATTTCCAACGAAGAAGTCATCAACGAATATGGCATAACAAGCATAACAAGATCCAGAAGCAATAAACCCCAAAGATCACAGAAAGCAAACAATTAACATTTTCAACAACAGCAAGCTTTTTTCCCCTAGGCCAAGGCAAACAAGAAACAGAAACAGGCAATCTAGAAGTAACGGATAAAAGATTCCTGACAATTTTAAAACGAATATAAAGAATCCAGACGGATAAAGATTCCTGTCTGGCTCGATGCCAATTGAGCATTTGGCTTCCCATTCTGATATACACAGAAGCAAATTTACACGTGTATGATTACAGGGGTGATCCCTATACTTAATGCTATATACATTTCAACAAACACGTAAACAGACATGGAAACAATATTATTATTTCGAATGAGAGGAATATTATCTACAAGTGGCTATATGTTCTACATATGTGAAGTTACTAAAAGTGTTGCAAAAAAATCACAGGTGATTCTATCATTGCTAAGAAGCTATAAACACAGTTTGATACTATAAATACATCAACTTTGGCATGAAAACGAACATATATACCTGGTGGAATAGTCTCAATTGCTTCCTTAGCCAGACTGCAACCAAACATACCAGACGCCCTTGAGAACAAAAGAATTTGATTGGAGATATCTCGTCTAAGCTCAGGTGTTGGCAACATTTTCTCCAGAACTCTGAAAAAATCTTCTTTAAGCAAACTAATGAACTTCGGCTCTACATTGTATTGGATGCTAGGATTCAGAAATGCAGCGGCAGAGTGGAGAGGAGAATGGAGGTTGTTATGCCAGTTCTTATCAACTATGTCTAAGAATGTATTGCACTTAATCTCATCCATGATGTAGTAAGTCCTAATTGACTCTTTTGCTCTGTTCATCAGTTCATAAATGAACCCTATTGCGGGCTTTCCTCCTGACAGTTCCCTCATTACCTTCAAAAATGGCTCAGAAAGAGAAACACATTCATCCACTGCCCTCCAGAGATCATTATCATCAAGATTGCTGGTGCAAGTTAAGCTCTGTGGCTTATTCGCATAAGCTGAATTTGCAGTATACTCCGGGCTGTTGAACATATGTTTCAGTCTAGGCCTTTGCTTCAACATACACTGCAAGGAGAGGAAATCAGATACGGTCTTTGTGAGTCCAGACTTGATGATATCCTGCCCAGAAGTGAACTTTTTCATTAGCTCAAGAAGCAGTGGTGTATTGTATATGAACTTTGAAATCGATTGTGTTTGAGTGATGCATCTGTTAACCCAATCCACCCTGGAGAATTCCTCCAAGATTGCATTTAGACACTGCCAAGCACAAGGGGACACGAAGATGCTGCCATAGTTTTGAAGAATGTGGCTCACCAAGCCAGTACAGTTAAGAGTAGTATCCACAATAATCTGCACCACATTGTCTTGCCCGATTTCCTGAACCACGGAGTCAAAAAGATCAGGAAGGAACTTGGTGTTCTTGTAGTACGAGGATGCATCAACCGACTTATGGAAATATGTTCTTGAAGGCGAAGAAACTAGGAAGTTAATTAAAGCTCGATTTTTGCTATCAGTCCATGTTTCAGCAATAATGGTACAACCTGTAAAAGGCCATTCTTTCTCAGCATCCTTCGACTCCAAGCTCACTTCAGTTTTGATTTTTGTCAACAACGCATTTCTGAGCGATTCAGGAGACGGTCCTACAAATACAGTTCCACACTTTTTGACAGCATCGATCATTTCCTTATACGATGAAGAGTGTGCTGCACTAAACTCCAACTTATTCTCAAGAAAGAACAAAGCAATGCACCTTTCTGCGGCTTCTTGGTCACTCAAGAGAGGGCATCGGCCCATCATCAACGCCATAGAAGTCGGGAAAACCTTGCTCGATGAGGGTAAAACGTCATCAAAGCTACTTGTAGAGACACTAGGAGGAGATGACAATGCATTCTCAATCTTCTGTTTCTTGCCATTTGGATTAAGGATTTCCCTTCCATCTTCCTTCAATGCTAAAATCGCTCGAACCCGATCAGTCACATCATCCCTCACCTTGCTGCATGGATTAACACCTTTGCTCGGAAGTCTAGACAAATGATACTTCAATCTACTAATCCCACCATTCAACAATCTCAAGCAGAACTTGCATTTCACTTTGTTCCCATCCAACCTTTCACCATACTCCCAACAAGCATCTTTCTCTCTAACCACTGCCAAAACATTCCCACATTCAGAACTTTACCCCCTTAAATTTGAACAACAACACAGAAAGCTCTATTTGGTAAAGTCCAGTTTAGCCAGAATAACGGCTCAAATTATGGTTTTGATCAAAATATTTGTTCTTACAGCTACATTGTAAAACTAACTTCAAATCAAACCCACATCATGAAACTTCTTTTTCTGCTGAGCTAAATCTCCATTTCAAATCAAAATCTAGCAAACCAAACCAATACTACAATTTCTGAAATAGTGCAAAATATAAAATCACAAAAAAATCCTGCACATAGAACAAAATACCAACCTCGAAGCAAACACAACAGTGCATCAAGAAATTAGAAAGAAAAAGGAGCTTAAGAGTGTCTGTACTTACTTTTTTTGGGGAGAAAATGATTATTATCGGAGAAAGAGATCGAGAGAGCGGGATGTGGGGAGCGTCTGGCGTGCGGTTTGTATATCGCGCGATATTTTGAGGATTGGGAATTTGGGATCTTAAGGTTAAGGCCGTCTATCGTCTTTTAATTTTTTTTAAGTAAAATTTTGTTATTGTCAAGATTACGCATGGAGCCTCGTTTTCACAAGTGTGTCCCGAATGAGCTACAAAGTTTGAATTTCTAGGTATTAGAGAGAATCTGTCAATGTATTATTCTCCAACTTTGACCTAATTCTATACAATGTCGAGGATGTAGTTGTCAGAAATGATTTTTTATCTCACACAATCTGAATTAGCCCTAGAACATCTCCAATTAATGATGTATTTGAAAGGTGTAAGTCGTGTGTCAAGCAAAGTGTTTCTTCCAAAGTCAAGAAGTGGATCAAAGGCATTTGTCTATCATCTTTTTATTTAAGACGATACTACTCCGCTCACTTGAACTTTGATAATTTCACTTCCAAGGAAAAATAGAGTTATTTTACTCAATTTTTTATAAAAAAATAATTTTACTCATTCTTCTCTCTTCTTTCATCTTTTTATTTTCTATTTTCTGTTTGTTATAACAATAAAAAAATTTAACCCAATTTCTAAATAGGCACAAATTAAACTGTAATACAAAACCAATGAACATGCATAAGGAACTCAAGTGAGCTTCGATGAATCAAGAATGATTACAAAGTTGAGTTGTTTAATTTTATAATTTCTTATTCACTTTCATAAGATATGGCTGATTAGAACGAATTATATGAATAGTATTCATATATGAATAGTATTCAGCATAATTGGTAGGATTGGTCAAGTTTGTTAGCATTATCAACAGACTTGATTAGGATTTAAAATATTTTTGATGATAATATTTACTTTAACTTAAAAAGCATTACAAATGGCAATATTATATTTGAGACTATTTGCTAATCGATCTACTACTCTCTACTTTGAAACGAAGTCAAATAAATAAAAGTAAATATATTTTGTCTAATATATTTTCAAAATCAAATTATTTTTAAATATAGTTAAAATGTAGGGCGTGTTTTAGTAAAAAAAATGTGTGAAATAGCAACACCCTTTTTATCAATATTGTGAGTTTCAGAAATGAATGAAAGAAGAACCCCGACATTTCTAATGATTGTGAGTTTCCGGGTTTCAGACATGACGAACTCCTCGGCATGAAAAAAGAAAATTCATAAGAATTTTATTTTCGAAGATTTCAAGAGTAAACCCATGATGGTTTCAGCGGAGATTATCACGAGGTCTAACCTACAGAAAAGGGTCTGGGATACGTATCCCTGGGATGCGGTATAATTTTTAATAATCCATTAGATAGGGAAATAAATATGATAAAGATGAGTTTAAAATGATACTCTGGATGATATTGCAAATACAAACTTTGCAAGGGGTTTTAATGTCATTTTGACTGGGCGACGAATAGCCGGTAATTGCTAACCCTTCTTCTTTCTTACGCCTCTCTCTGTCCTCCCCAGTCTCTCTCCCTCTTCCCAAAAACGCACGCGACCCGGCCTCTCTGTACTTCCCTAAATCCACATTTTGGCTAGGAATGTGATGCAGGACACTTGGCGTCAAGAATAGAGAAGGAGAGTGATCGACTCAAGCGTCCACCCTAATGAAAATCCATTTTAGAAGTGGATTGTTGGAAGGTTCCGATTCCAAGATAGAAAGAAAGCGCTCACCAAGAGTTTCCAATTCTACCTAAGAAGAGGAATATTCATACCTTTAATATTTTATGTTTCAGCTTTATATTTAGATTTCTGTAAGGATTCATCCTAGTATCTATAGGGCCTTTTGCATTCATTAATTTTCAGCTTTCAATCAATAAAACCAATTTAAGAATATAATTCTTTTGGTGGATTCCAACAACCTAGACAAGGAAACAGCGTTAGCGATTCCTTACTTTTCAAGATTCGTGTTTGCGGATCTTTTTACGTTTTCCAATTGCGTCAGAATGGGAGACAAATCACTCGAAGACTGCATGAGATTCATGGCAACTCCTCCTACCTGCGAGGTTTTCCCCGTTCCTCCTAAATTCTTGATGATGTTTTTGATTTTGGCTTTAATTTTGCAAATTTTTTGTTTGATTTTCGAGTAGGGTGTTAATTGTGGGTTCAGGCACAATGAGAAGACTAGGGACATGGCTAGAGCTAAGCAGAAACCAACGGATTGCTATTTTTGGCTTCAGGATCAGGACGAGTGCTCGAATCGTATGTGTGAGATGCAACATCCTCCGCTGGATCCACTTAGCACGAACTTTCCTGTTCCAAAGGCTTCTAAAGAAGAGAATGAGAAGACAAAAGCGGCTCAAGGTGACGGTCCATCATCATAAGCAGGTACTGTTATGTTCACTTTTCCGCAGAAGGAAACTGACTATTTTCTGTTATCTTCACCTTTCCCTTCATTGTTGTTGATGCGTGTCAAAAGAAAGACTCTTATTAGGCCCTTTCTGAGAATTTTTATTCTAGTTTTATATTAAGAAAACTTCAAGACTGGAAAGGGAAATGAAAATCTCACCTCTTTTTTTTTTTTTAATTAAATCACATATGAAAGGTGAAGGGATTTTCATTAGGTTCCCCATGCCTATAAATAACCGAAAAATTAAAAGGAGAAAAACTCCATGTACTTGTTTTACAAATGAAGAGGTTCAAACTAGAAACTAATGAATTGAAAAAGACAAGCTACATGGATGAGTATGGAACTCATACTGCTTTTTTCCAATCTCTAAACATAGAGAAGAGGTGATGTAATGCTGAGTAACTCATATTTCCATCTCCCGAGACTACAAAGAGACCCCCTGCAACTCTGTGTAAGACGAACCAAATCGACTCACAACTTAGCTTGGGGTTTTGAATCTTCAGGTTTGGAAATAGAGTTCGAGAGAATTCTGCTTGTTGATCTGATTTGAAAGAGTGGAGGACAGCTACATAGATACTTCTTTGCTGCAGTTCCATAGGCCTTTTGTAGTGTGCTATCCAAAGTTCCTCTGAATAGAGTACATGTTGTGCCTCGAGGAAGTCTGAATTCTGAGAGTTGGCAGCTTCATTGCATCACCCATAAGGGCTTTTCTCAATGAAAATGGAAGTATGTTCTGCTGCAAGAGTGTATGAGATGCAAGAGCAGCTTCATGAGCAACTGTATTCTGCTCTCTGAAGATGTGCTGAAACGTGATGGCATGGCCTCTTGTCAAGTCTTGAATCCTCCACAGGTCTCTCTCCATTCTCCAGGGTGGTGATGTTTGGAGGTTGATCATCTTGATTACCTGCAATGAGTCATATTCAACTATGAGTGGCAGGGAAGAGTTCTCCACACACCAGGTTAGACCAATCAGACAAGCTTTGAGCTCTGCAAACAAAGGATCATTAGTCACTGTAAGTGCTTCTGAACCAAGGTGTAGTAGCTGTCCAAGATTATCTCTAACTACAAAACCAGCTGAGGCGTAATTAAGTGGAGGACAGGCTGCATCAGTGTTAAGTTTAAAGCCTCTATCAGGGGGATCCCATTTATAACATTTGACAATTTTAATTTTGGGAGTCCTCCTTACTGGTAGCAGTCCTTTAGCAGCAATAAACACACAGTCTGATTTGATAAACTGGGGATGGACAGTAAAAATAGATGTTATGAAGTAATGTAATTGCTTCTTCATTCCAACAATGGATGGAGTGATTCCCTCAAAAATGAATTTATTTCTAGTGATCCATACAATCCAAATGATCAGACTAGGGATCACATGAAACAAATTATTTTTAGTTTTGGAAAACATGGAAATGGACCAGAACCAGGATATGGCATCAAAGAGATGTGGAAAAGTGACAGCAGACATTTCTAGAATATGAAACATTTCTTTCCAAAGAGGATCAGCAATAGAACATTTATGAAAACAATGATCTATATTTAATTCATTATCACAGAAGTTGCATTTAGATACAATATTAATGCCCATTCTTTTCAAAATCTCATCTGTTGGTATAAAATTATTGATCGTCTTCCACAAGAGCACAAATATTTTTGGAGGGAGTAGAGGATTCCATACCTGGGTCATGGAGTAGAAAATCTCACCTCTTCTTTTTTGTCATGAACGACATCAAAGGTTCATCGTCAGAATTGCCTGAATGGCCAGCTCACCAGCTGAATCTTCATCGTCGCATATGCTGAACATCAATGTTAAAAGCTGAATTAGCATGTTACACTAATCACGTAACCTAAAATTAATAGGTGCCCATTTCTTGGTCAATTGGATATACACACTAGATTTCATTAGTACATGTTTCATGAAAATGACTGCATTTTTAGAAACTAAAATTAAAACATATTAAATATGATATGTACGCCAACTAAGCATGCCATGTCATTCACTATAATTTTTCACTCTAATAATTCACTTAGACTATGATTACTCATGTTAGATAATGTAATTGGAAACAAAAATCGAAATTTTGTTTGGAAAATGGGGTGGTCTCTGGAGCGATCGTCTACATATGAGAAAGTCTTGGGTGAGACCTGTCCTTGTGGAGACCAAGAGCAGGGGAATGCACATTTATTGTTTCTACTTGATCTTTTAGTCAGTTTGTTTGATCTTTCAATCAATGTCCTTGAGTATTTTTGTTTTGCCTTGATTTTTCAGTTAATTTGATCTTTCGTTCAATTTGTTTGATCTTTTGGTCAATTTTCTTGATCATTTCGTTGGTCAATTTCACCAACGACAAATTCAATCAAGGAAATCGGCGGGTTTAAAGCTCACCAACGACAAATTCAATCAATAGCAGTCTCATATAATCTTTGGTCTCATTTGAAACTGGTCTCATTTGAGACAGATCTCAAATGAGAATTTGCCTATACGTATGTAGACCAGAGACTAATTTATAAATAGGGTAATATATTAAAATCAAGGAAGGACAAATTTGTAATTTTTGAAAAGTTAAAAAATCATGCGCTACAGTAACTTCGCGCGTGTACAGTGTTTGCTACAGTACCGCTACAGTGTTTTGCTACAACACATGAGATGTTTAACCCAAAACCTGAAGTTTGCTACAGTAGATGAGAGATTTAACTCAAAACCTGAAATTTACTACAATGTTTGTTACAATAACATGAGGGATTTAACCAAAAACCTGCAGTTTGCTACATGAGAGATATTTAACCCAAAAGCTGAAGTTTGCTACAGTAACATGAGGGATTTAACCCAAAACCTAAAACTTCAAGTTTATTACTGTCACATGAGGGATTTAACATAAAACCCGAACTTGTAATTTAGAAGATGATCATTATAACATAAAACATGGGGAATTTAAACCAAAATCTAGAATATTTTTATTATCTAATAAATTGAACTTGTAACTCAAAAGGTGATCATTATAACATAAAACATGTGGAATTTAAATCAAAATGTGTCACTTAAAACATTGAGGTTATAACCTAAAACATGAGGAGTTTAGAGCAAAACCTGAAAGATAGTTAATTATATAAAAATTGGTAGAGTATCAATCATCTAAAAACCTAAAACATGCAATTTATAAATTAAAACATGATCAATTTAAAACAAAATCTGAAATTTTATTTTTAAAAAAAAAACTGGAATTAGCACTGTAGCAGTAATGTTCATATGTTACTGTTCACACGTGAAATTCCTAAAATTTTTAAAATTGTAAATTAGTCTCTACTTGTTTTTGAAATATTAGACTATTTACAACTTGACCGTTTCCAAGACTTTGCCTTGGAAAATACTGTAAAAATCCAAATTAGAAACTACAAAAAAAGAGGGGAGGAAAAAAGAAAAAAAAAACTAAACTATCAGAGCCAGGTTTCGATCCTGGGACCTGTGGGTTATGGGCCCACCACGCTTCCGCTGCGCCACTCTGATTTGTTGTTAAAAGCTGGAATCATTTAATATTTATTGTAAATACACGACATGAACAAAGCAAACAGACAAAAATTACTAAATTTAAATTAGTATAGTTTGAAAGTCAAACGTAACGCCTAACAAAATAACGTAGTGGTTAATAAAAATAATGAATTGCAGTAATCGCATACCGAAACAATAAAATACTAATCCCCAGCTGCCACCACCTATATCTTCTTCTTTGATTAATGACGATTCTTTGCTTCGTAGTAGGTGAACCATGAATAATAAGTTAATAACCATCACTATGAGAGAGAAATTTTGTCAACAAAATAATAATACTCCCGCACTGCACCACACTAGCAAAGCACCCATCACCGCCGCTGTCCACGGCGGAGCCCCACCGCCGCCACACCCAAAAGTCATGCCAGCTGTATAAGTGATCTCACTCCTGCTCCGGCGGTCCCGATCACCACGTGCGCCTCCCGCTCTTCCCGCGCAGTCCCACCCACCCAAGCTTAAACTCCTCTCACACTCATCCATTATTACGTTTTCAAACTCACGTCTTCGTCTTCGTCCTCTTCTTCTCCGAGCAGACAACGTTCGATTTCGATCGCAGCTTTTTCGGGTCAGTTCATTCTAGTTAATGAATTTTAATTGGGCCGACAACCGAGGATTGCGTAGAAGTTGACCTTTAACGGTCTCTCATGCTTCTACGTAACTTCACTTCTTTACTATTTTCCGTTTTCTTCCCAATTCTCTAAATCACGTGCTGTTACAGAGATGGAGTGACGGTTTCAGTTCTGAGAGAAGGGGAAAGTATGGGCGGCTTTGATTTCAAGCTCTTGGCTTTATGCTTTTGCTTCTGTTCGTTTGTGATTCTTCCGGCCAAAACCGAGCCTATCGGAGATAAACAGGCTCTGCTGGATTTCGCCGGAAATGCATCGCATTCGCGGCCGTTAAACTGGGATTCGTCGACTCCGGCGTGTAAAGCCTGGGTCGGAGTCACCTGCAACCACGACGAATCAAGGATCATCGCCCTGAGATTGCCCGGATTCGGGTTCCGGGGATCCGTTCCCACCGACACTATAAGTCGGTTGTCTGAGTTGCAGATCTTGAGCCTCAGATCAAATGCTTTTACCGGTCCTTTCCCTTCAGAGATAACGAAGCTCGGTAACTTGACTTCACTGTATCTTCAGTTCAACAGGTTTCAGGGGCCATTGCCGGGAAACGTTTCACTTTTGCAGAATCTTTCCGTTCTTAATCTCTCCGGGAATGCTTTCAATGGTAGCATACCTTCCTCCATTTCAAATTTGACACATTTGACCGCTCTAATCCTGTCCAACAACTCGTTTTCCGGCGAAATCCCCGATCTCGATGTTGCTAGCCTCCAGCTGTTGGATCTTTCCAACAATGATTTGACCGGAAGTGTGCCTCAGTCTCTCATTAGGTTCCCTTCTGCTGCTTTCTCCGGCAATGATGTTTCTGTGCCCAGCATTTCTCCGGCTCTTTCCCCGAATGCACAGCCAAAGAAGCATTCTGTTAGGCTCGGTGGAGCTGCAATACTCGGGATCATAATCGGAGGCTCTGCTGTTGGTTTTGGAGTGATTGCCATTCTGCTCATTCTCTGCTATTCCAACAAAGAAACCCGTCCGAGGCAATCTGGAAAAGAAGGGAAAGATAAGAAAGTGGTGTCTGGTAGTCAGGATGGAGATGGCAGGCTGATCTTCTTCGAGGGCTGTGCTCTTGCATTCGACCTTGAAGACCTGCTTAGGGCTTCTGCCGAGGTCCTTGGGAAGGGGTCGTTTGGGACCACTTATAAGGCGGCATTGGAGGATGCAACGACTGTCGCTGTGAAGAGGCTGAAGGAGGTGACTGTTGCCAAACGTGACTTTGAGCTACAGATGGAGGCCGCTGGAAGCTTAAGGCACGAGAATGTAGTGCCTTTGAGAGCTTATTACTATTCCAAAGAGGAGAAACTGATGGTATATGATTACTACAATGGAGGGAGTGTGTCTGCTCTATTACACGGTAACGTCCTTATCCCATCTCTAGTGTTTTCAATGGTTACTTACCTTGCGAATTTATAGATTTCAGTTTTTTCCTTTTCTTGTGCCAAAGATTGTGATGTTAATGTATGTTTTTCTTCATAACTAGAGTCTAGTCTAGACTGTGGTTTTAATCTGATCTTACGTAGTGGTAGCTGGTAAAGTAATCTTGCAAGAACTGGATAAATTTAGTAGCTAGTGAATCAAGAAGCGTTTTTTTAATTTGTATTTTGCTCAACAATGTGTGGTGTTTATATTCTTGATGACGGTGGTGCTAGCTGTTCTCTTGTTCATCATTTCGAGAACAATGGGAAGCATTTCTTGTATGTTCCTGTTTTATTTGCTTTAGGTATTTGTAAACTTATGTGTTCGTTTGATTTCACAGCAAAGAGGGGGGAGAAGCGAATTCCTTTAGATTGGGAAACCCGCGTTCGTATAGCAGTTGGTGCTGCCAGAGGAATTGCTCATATTCATGAGGAATCTGCTGGGAAGCTTGTTCATGGAAACATTAAAGCCTCCAACATCTTCCTCAACTCGCAGCAGTACGGTTGTGTCTCTGATCTTGGCTTGGCAACGATTATGAATCCAATCGCTCCACCATCCATCCGGGCAGCTGGTTACCGTGCCCCAGAAGTCACAGACACCCGCAAAATCACGCAGGCATCTGATGTCTACAGCTTTGGGGTTCTGCTGCTCGAACTCCTGACCGGAAAATCACCCATCCATGCTGCTGGAGGCGGTGATGAGGTCATCCATTTGGTGAGATGGGTTCAGTCAGTGGTTCGCGAAGAGTGGACTGCAGAAGTTTTCGATGTGGAACTTCTGAGGTATCCTAACATAGAAGAAGAGATGGTGGAAATGTTGCAGATTGGGATGACATGTGTTGCAAGAATGCCAGAGCAGAGACCTAAAATGGTTGATGTAGTTAAGATGGTTGAGGATATTAGAAGAGCTGCTACTGGAAATCGACCTTCGACCGAGTCTACACCAGCATTAACACCCCTAGCTAAGGAGATGCCATCGTCTTCTTCTTCTACTCAACAGTTATAGCGTTATAGTTAAAGATAGAATGATTTCGGTGTCCTTTTCTTTTCCTGTAAAAAATATTCTTTGATTTCACCATATGAGATTCATATTTGTTCTGGCTTTCTGTGATGATTTGTCCTAGTTTCCGGACAAACTACCTTAACAGATGTAAGAATTCAGATACCAAGGTTGTGGGGTTCTTGTTGTATGATCAGACCCTATGGTGGTAGGGAGGATTGAATGTGATTGAATTGTGATGTTTGCATCTTTTGTAAACTTCTCGTGTATGTGACCAGCATAAACTATACGTCTGAAGTTCACACGCATTTTAATCAATTAAAGACAAAAGAACAAATTTATTGGTTTGAAGAGATTCCACCACTCGATATTCTGACAATAATGCACAATCCGTAATCTGTCAATGATGCATAGACAATGGGAATGACAATCCATACACACCAAAAGATGATACTTGTCCTAGCTAAGAAGCTAGAAACACACAAGAAAATTTCATATTAACAACCAAAAATATGAGTATTCACGAGAATTACAGCCATATAATATTTCTTTCACCTCAAACCGAGTTGATACACACCTCCCTACCAGCTGGAAAACAATAAAGACCATCAGCTTCCTAACCATAGAAGAATCAATTACATTTACACTCAACAGCACAAGCTCCCGTATATCCATAAGAAGATACTTAGCAACCAAAAAATAAACGAACGTGTGTGCCTCATTTCCTCACAATTTTTGTTCTAACGCCACCTGAAGTTTTGAAATATATAAAACAAAATTAAGTCCCAAAATTGATTTCATAACTGAACCCAAGGTTCCCACATTATAAAACAGAAAATTGCAAATGTACCTTCCACTTCTTCAAAATGTACTTCCTTCACTAGGTTCGCAGCTGCATGATACACAAACCTGCCAAACACAACAATTTTGAAGGTGATACCAGCAAAGGGGGAAAAAGGCTGATGGTAAAAACATGACACACCAGAATAAGCTGGAATTAAGGAGGACTAAACTACCAACAACATAGTGAGCTAATGTTACTCTACCAGGTGCATAAAAACTAAGAAACACACCTAAGCATATGAGAATCTTTCAGGTCAATACCGATTCAACCCATTCATATACACAAAGCTAAAACCAGGTGTTTATATTTGGCATAGGAGCACCATTAATGTTATAGCTACTTTGTGTTGAACAAAGTGAACTACATTGCAACACAATATTACGAGTAACATTTAAGAGCCCCTTTAATCATCACAAGTCAGCGTGTTAAACTATAGACTTAGAGTCACAAACAGATACATACTGTTTTCTAGTATTGGAGAAGATCCTCGAGGACAGCACATAAGGGATTTACTTAATTACCTTCTCGAGGACAACGCATAAAGGATTTACTTAAAGGATATTTTAGCTGTGTGCTGATGGTATGGTTTGAACATTTCATATAATTCTAACAGCTAGATTGACAACGAATAAAAGAGTGAAATAACCGGAAATTCAAAACAGGAATTCAAGTAAATTGGCTATTGTTTACCTATTAGAGTAAGACACTTCCACTTCAAAGTCAGCCTCACTTTTTGTAGCTTCTAACAATGCATTAACTATCTCCTTCTTCCTTGTACTAGCCAAAAGCAAGTCATACTCCGCCGGGATAATGATAGCCAGAAAGTTGTCACCTAGCTCGCTCAAACACAGCTTCTCAACAGAAGACTGAGCAATCCGTCTTTTAAGTGCATAAGTGTTCGGGTCTAAGATGTAAGCTGCAAACTCAGTAATCAGAAGTATACGCTGCTTAATCTTCCCCGTCCCCGTAAATTTCAACACTCTATCCGCAAAGAAAACGGTTTTGTCACCTGGAAAAGTAAAGGCCTTGTAAAATTAGTAACAGAAGAACATTGCCCACCCTAGGGCCAAACACAGCTTATTGTGAGCATTAACCAAAGTGCAGTAACACAAGATTACGATATTTCAGCCACATTAGTTCCTGTTATCAATTGGGATATGATTCGAAGATTAACATGCAATTAGCAATTAAAATTAGTAATACAGGAGATCGAGCGAATTTGAAACCTCAAATAAGATCCAGTTCAAAGTTAAGCATGCGGAGTTTACCTTGTTTGCGAAGAATTTTCATGATAGAGGGTCGTGAAGCCACCTTTATGTAATCCCTGCCGGAACTAGCGCCGTCCTCATTTTCTCCAGTCTCTGGTGAAGCATCGGTGTCATCCTCGCCGTTGCCGTCGGGAATTGGGCGCTCCTTCTCCGGCCGGCGGTTAGGGAATCGGTTCATTGCTGTTAGGTCGGAGTGCAGCCGGAGGTCGAACGGCGGTTGATTTTGTCGTTTTGACGTGAAAATTGGGGGTGACGGTGGGGCTAACCGCGCATTTGCCTTTGGTTTGGTTGGCTGGGTCCAGCTGTTGTTTTCTTCAGTTTCCCACTTTGGAAGGTGCTCGTGATTGGAATTTGGGATTCTATTTTACAACTTCTTTATTTACGTTTGAGTGCCTGGACTGAAAAAATGTTGCACGTGATATCCCTTCATTTTAGTTATTTCAGGTTTCGTACCCTTCATTTTCTGGATAAATATTCAATGGGTTAAGTGAATGTAATACGATTTCTTCCTTTCCCTTCCAAACTACTCACTTTTTTTGCTCCACATATTAAATATTGGAAAAAAATCACACATATTGAATGTGACAAAAGAATGTGAACTCACACATATTAAAGAAATCTTTTACATAAAAGGAAATATGCACATTTAAATAAAGAAAGTGTTTAAGTTTGACTAGTGTAAAAGGAGAAAGTTACAAACCATGTTATTTCATATAATATCAAACATCATATTACATAATTTTTGTAAGGTGAATGATATTTTATATGTTCGTGAAAAAATTTATATATTTAATATATCTCGTTTGCATAAGGGTCTCGTTTGGCTATCAACGGTTAGCTGTTAGCGGATTTTATCAGTTGTTAGCTGTTAGCGGATTCTATCAGCTGTTTTGACTAGCGGTTTGAGTAGCTGTTTGTATTTAAGTGTTTGGTAAATAACAATGGTCATGTTTGGTGACGAGAGTTTTGAGTAGCGTTTAGCTTTTTGGGTTAAATATGGACATTTGACTGGTCAATAAGCTTTTCTTAGTGTTTGGTGAATAGTTTTTTCTGATTAGCTGTTTTGGTGAAACCTCTCGTTTCTGAAACGCTAGAAAGAGCAGCGTTTACTAGGGATGGCAATGGATTTTCGATCCAGTCCAAATCCATGGATTTGAATCCATTTTTGACGGATATGGATGTTAAAAAATGAAATCCAACGGATATGGATCGGATACGGATTTATAACTTGCGGAGCGGATTTGGATATGGATTTTGTCGCAAATATCCATATCCAGTCCATATCCAATCCATGGATCCATTTAATATATAATAAATAACATATATATATATATATAATAATATATTAAATAAAAATAAAAACATGTAAAGCCACCTAAGGTTAGATACTGACATATAATCTTTTAATCCTACAAATTCACTCGTTTGGAATAATAGATCAAGGGAAAATGAGAGTGACTTATACTTTGAACTGAGTTATGTATTTTTTGGGAACTTGAACTAGATTTTCCACATATTTGTTTTAGCACATTGTGTACTTTGAATCACTTGATTGCAATTTTAATTTCATATATTTTTATAGAACTTATTTTGGAATTTATTCATCATTGTATAAATTGTAATTCATATGTGGATATGGATATCCACGGATATCCATGGATTTAGCGGATATGGATTTGGATGTCAATATTTTAGATCCAACAAATTTGGATCGGATACGGATTTAGGTACCAACAAGCGGATATGGATATGGATATTGTCAAATCCAATCCATATCCAATCCATTGCCATCCCTAGCGTTTACAAAGAATTAATTAAAAAAATATTACAAAATATCTTTTTTATCCTTATTCTTACAAAATTTCCTTTTAAAAAAAATCAAATTACTAAACCAAATGTTAATCATGTTAGCGTGCGTACAAATTCATATAATATTAATCAAATTTTAATAGTACAATTCATATATTCATATGCGTGCGTACGTATATATTTATTCTAAAATATTTTTTTAATTTATATTTTAACTATTTCATATCTTAATATTAAAATGTCCAGCTAAACATATATTACTATGAAATGTTAATCATTTTAATTTTTTAAAAGAAAATGGGTATATTAATAAAGAATAAAATAACAAATAGCATAAAAATAAATAAATATAGGTAATAAAAATTCCTTTCGATACTTCAAAACAAATAATACACTCCATAAAAGAAATTAATAATAAATTATATTAATGTCTATTTTGGTCTTTTAACGTAACAAAACAGCTATCAGCTAATTGTCATTTGCCAAACACTCAAACACAAACAGCTAATCAAACCGCTAGTCAAAACAGCTAATAGAATCAGCTAACAGCTAACAGCTAATAAAATCCGCTAACAGCTAACAGCTAAACGCTGATAGCCAAACGAGGCCAATGAGCTGATAGCTGTTTCATTATGTTAAATGACTGAAATAGACATTAGTATAGTTTATTATAAGTTATTTTTATGTAGTGTGTATTAATTGTTTTAAAAAATTGAAAAGTGTTTTATTACTAATATATTAATCTATTTTATGTTATTTGAAATATTATTCATTATTAGTATACCTACATTTATTTTAAAATTTTATGTTTTAGATTAAAATGCTTGAAATTTTCACAATGGTATATATTATAGTTCATGTCATTTTACTTTCAGTATGTGTAACGTTTTTCATGGTCACTCAACAACTCACAAGCTTGACATAATGAAGGGATATATAAGCTATTGCACAAGTAACTGAATCCCCAAATCCATTATCTAGACACATTAAAAATAAACATAAGTTCAAGTATAATGGATCACAAATATAAAGAACAAAAATGAACTATAAACCTCTTTCATCCAAATAAAATGAAAAAACAATTCGTACTATAACCAAAGGATCCAACATGTAAAAGGCACACATTACACACAATATAGGACAATCCCATGTGTGATTATTTAAACCAAATCATTTTTTATCTAAATCGATCTACTTATTCCCAGTACTCTTTCCGTACAAATAATTTATCCACTGAAGTTTTGAATAGTCGTCCGGCAAATCATGCAAAATTGTTCTCTTTGGGGCATCCTCAATCAAAGTGAGAGCAAAATTGAATAGATTACTACCAGGTAGTAAACCATCAATGGAAATTAGCTTTGCCAAAGAATCACCTGTTGAGATAGACGAATCACCAAGTGCACGTGCTTCAAGGTTCATGAACTCCATATCCTTATTGTTTCTCTCTGTGACAACATTCAACAAGGTGTCTACTTTCTCAAGCACTATCCCAGATGCTTTCTTCTTCAACACATGCGAGAGAGAAAAAAAACATCATAGATTGAATTTTGGTATCGAACACATGCGAGATGATTTTGCAGTTCTAACGTGCATGCATTATTTGTTCCAGAAACAGCCTAACCTAGTGCTTGCATCATCCAAAGAAGTAACGAAACAGCCTAATCTAGTACTTGCATTATTTAAAGGAGTAATAAAGACATAAAAAACCACAACAAAATCTTAAGAATATATAACTGAGGCATATTGTAAAACACCTTGTAGGCATAGTTTCGGATAGCAACGGAGACACACAAACATCATTGAAAAGGCAATATACTTCCATTGAAAGAAGAATCACGTCTGAAATATCGATCGGAGAGACAAAAATAATAATTACTAACTTGTTTTCAACAAAATCGCTGCATAAGTTCGGTTTGGTAGAGAAGAGGCTGAAGTCAGATTTGTGGAGAAGATGATATAATTTCATACGCAGAAGAGTACTGCGTTAAAGTTTTGATTAATTTGTGGAAAAGGAAATTTGGGAGAAATAAGGACAAAAAGGATATTTTGTAATATTTTCCAATTAATTATTTCGTAAACGCTGCTCTTTCTAGCGTTTCAGAAACGAGAGGTTTCATCAAAACAGCTCGGCAGAAAAAGCTCTTCACCAAACACTAAAAAGAGCTGATTGACAAGTCAACTGTCCATATTTAGCCAAAAAAGCTAAACGCTCTTCAAACCTCTCGTCACCAAACGAGGCCAGAACTTGTTACAAAATTTTATATGCCAAAAATAAATTTTCCTTCGACCTCATTAATAATACAAGAAAATTATAATGTTAACAATGATATAGTAACAATAATGTGAATTTTTTCTAGTGATAATAATATCATTACAATTGACTGATTCTCTTGAGTATGAATGTATAGTTGTAGATGGAAATAATGAACTCAAATGTTACTTATGCGGACTAAAAAGATTATATGTTAAATTGTATCAATGTGATTGTATCTACTCACAACATTAACAAAACATGATGCTTAAATGCTAGTTTTTATAAATTATGCATGGGTTATCACGTACACTATAAATAAATACAATAAAAAACAGACGACATAATTCATTTTTTTATATTGAGATCGGAATCGGTTGTAATTCTTGAACCTAAATTTTGAACTAAAAATGATGATACTTGAAACTATTTTATATTTTTTATGAGATATTATTCTTTGAAATCGAAATTTTAGTTTTAAAGAATAAAACTCTAGTATAGTTTAATAATAAATTAATAATGAGTAGTTGAATTAGAATCGGGTGGGACAAAAGTTATAGGGTGAAACTTGGAAGGAAAACCTAAAATTCAAGGGCTAAGAGGCAGTTTCCTTGAGAACAATTGTCTAAAATAAAAATCGAAACGCCAGCTGGTTTTCTATTCCCCGCGGGAAACAAATCAAATTAAGCAAAATAGTAAGTACGATTCGAGTAATAATGTCGTCATGGCGGGGCCCTTTATGTTATGCGGTTCATAGCGAGCCTCTCTTTATAAAATCAAGTTTAAGAACCTGCCTGCCCTCCTTTTTCGTTGCCGGCGCTGTTATAAATCCCTGCCTTCTCCGCAGATTCCTGTTCGCCAAACGCGGTTGGATAATTCATCGTTTTACAGGTAAAATTCATGTCCTTCAGTTCTGCGAACACGTGATTTAGCTGATCGGTTCGGTTCCATTTATGCCTCTTTGATTTTGACGATTTCATCGTAATCGCTGCAGGGGGGAATTAGGTCATGGCTTCCAAGCGTATTCTCAAGGAGCTCAAGGATCTCCAGAAGGATCCTCCCGTCTCGTGCAGCGCTGGTAGGTTTAATCCGCACTCTGTGACGCGTTTTTATGGTTCTGATTGATTATGCGATTGGATTATTGGATTATACTCGATGCATGGATGAAGTGTTTTTAAAGATTGTAATTTTTGTTGTTGTTGGAGATTAGTTTGATTAGCTATATTTTGACCAAATTGCCTTCAGATGATCAAAGTGCGTTGAGGATGATGGTTTAGGGTTTGCAGTGACTGAAACTGAGATTTCGTGTTTAAAGTTGCAATTTTGAAGAGTGTTAAAGTCAAATGTTTATGTGGATGCGATTATCTATGATATTACCCATACTTGTTGTCTGGATATCTTAACCAATGTTTGTAATCTTGCTTGTGAGTCTTGGTTAACGGAAGAAACTGGATTTGATCCATATATCACTGGCTTATTATCTTATTATTTCAGGCCCTGTGGGTGAAGATATGTTCCACTGGCAAGCAACAATCATAGGACCAGCTGACAGTCCTTATTCCGGTGGAGTGTTCCTAGTGACTATTCACTTTCCTCCTGACTATCCATTCAAGCCGCCAAAGGTGTGTGAAAATGTATCGTTAACTGTTATATTTTACCTCTCAGCTTTCTTGTGGTCCTGGGAGTCCCTAATATATCTTCTTGATTGTCCATAACTTGTCACTTTGAAATATTTTCATGATTTCACGCCGCATGGTAATGCCTGGATTAGTATGCTATGATTTTTCAGTCTGCATCAAAAGCATTTCGTCTGCCACAAGTCTTAATTTGGATCTCTAATAGGCTCTTGTCTTCTCTCGAGTCTTTCAGGTTGCTTTCAAGACTAAGGTTTTTCACCCCAATATAAACAGCAATGGAAGCATATGTCTTGATATATTGAAGGAGCAGTGGAGCCCTGCTCTCACTATCTCTAAGGTATAACTCCACCTCTAAAAAGACTGAATCTTGAGATGAATTTTAATTTACTGGTGGATGATGTTAAACGCTAGCTGTGTAATTGATTCTGGAATTGTATGTTGTTTAAGGACTAAAACTAGTACTACTATAAACCTTTGTTTCAAAACATAGTTCCCTTTTTGACATACTTGTGTGGTTTTGATTCTAGGTGTTACTTTCAATCTGTTCCTTGTTGACGGACCCAAATCCAGATGATCCTTTGGTTCCAGAGACTGCTCACATGTACAAGACAGACCTTCGCAAGTACGAGAACACTGCAAGGAGCTGGACTCAGAAGTACGCACAATAAGCTTAAGTTGTTTTAGCTGTCCTGTTTGAGAACTTGCTACGATATGGACCCTAAGTTAAGTAGAAAGGTGGTAACTGTTTGAGTGGCCTTCATTTCAGTCGTAACTTTGACGTGTAAAAGTAGGCGGGTGAATGCCGCCTTGAAACATTTACATGTCTCCTTTGCCTACTTTCTTTTGTTATGTTAAGTTAAACAATATCAGCTGTTCTGATACTTTGAAGCTATATAATAAGTTGTGCCTTTTATTAATATGAGATGCATTATGGAATAGAGGATATATGTACAAATTGTTATACTGTAAGGGGCAATGTGCTATATTTCATATAGCATCCCAACCTGCAGGGTCTTCTCTGGGGGCACCTGAAGTGCTGAGACCGATGATCGGCAGTTCTTCTGAAGAAATCTGTATAGGTAGTCTATAGCAATGTGAGCTAGCCACCCGTCGGTCACAGAAGAAAGTATGGTCCTCCCGATCACGAAAACTCTTTCTTCTTGTGCTATCAACTGAATCTTGTGCTGTTCGGAAATGTTTCCCGCGTTTTCCAAAAGTCTGTCCACGATCGAAGCTATGTAATCACCTCCCTCCATGTTGAGAGAATCCTTGTATCCCAGCTGAACCAAACACCGATAAACCCCTTCAATTCCCAGCTTCCCCATAATGAATCGTTCCTCTGGCAGGGTAGTTTTTATAGGGAGGGTCCTGATGGTAACAACCACCATTATTTCCCGAACTGAGCTTGTATGCTCAATGTATCGGCGGATAATTGGGGGAATACCATTCACAAGGTCGGAGAAGAAGAAGCAAATCCCGGGCGTTCGACACACCTTAGCGCTAGACAGCATCTGGCTCAGTTCCCCTAAGCTCATCTTCATTTCGGCTTCATATGTAATCTTCTTGCTCCTTCCATAGGTCCAGGATAACATGACCATTAGGAGAATCGCCGAGATGGCAAACGGCGCCCATCCTCCATGTGGAATCTTGTTAAGCAGGGATACCATGAAAAGGCCTTCTATTAATATGTAGGGAACAAAAAAGGCTAGGATGAGAAAGATGTTGGTGTTCCATATCACCAGCATTACCAATGTTGTCAAAATTGTAGTTATGATCATCACCCATATAACCACCACACCTGCATGCATCAAAACAAAAACATGAAACAGAAACTATGAAAAGACAATAATAACATATATGAACACTCAAGAAAACTTGTATAGTTACCGTAAGCGTTTGCTAATGCAACACCTCCTTTGAATCCAACGACGAGTCCAACACACAGAATCATCAACGCGTAGTTGATTTCCGGGGAATAAACTTGGCCCCCGTGCTTGGAAGAGGTATGAATCATTCGTACCCGAGGAAAACACCCGAGTGCCTGTGACTGCTTGACGATTGAAAAGCACGCGGAAATCATCGACTGGCTTGCAACAACTGCAGCCAGTGTAGAAACAACAAACATAGGCCAGTAGACAGGCCGGGGAATGGAGCTGTAGTAGGCATTAGTGATGTTTTCAGGGTGCTTTGTGAGATAAGCTGCTTCACCTGCATAGGCTAACACCAGTGCTGGATACACCATTAGTGAGTAAGCCCACTGCACCAAAACATCCATAATTTACATCCATAATTTACCATGCTTTCCATTTATAGTAACTGTTATGATTCTAGTGACTGATACTGATATGTTTTACCTGGATTGCTTTCTTGTTGAAGTGACCTAAATCGGCAAACATGGCTTCAGCTCCTGTTGAAGTTCATAAGGTTTCTGTCTAGTTAGCCTCTCTTTTTAAGTTCTTACTTTACCTTAATTCTTTAGAACATACTTATTACTCACCAGTTACACTTAGGAAAACAGCTCCAAGGAGATTCCAGGCAGTTCTTGCATTTCCAGACACGAAAAGCACGATGTAGTGAGGGGAAACAGCTTTGAGAATCGTAGGTTCATACTTGAACATGTTGTAGATGCCGATCAAGGCGTTTGCAACGAGCCAGAGAAGCATTATTGGGGAGAAAGTGAAGCTTACTTTGCTCGTTCCACATCGTTGGAAGAGGAAGAGTAATATTATAAGAAGCACAGACATGACAACTACATGATCTGCACCGGGTTAAAAAACAATGTAAATCCTGCAGATAACTTTAACTAAACAGGCCTTCTCCATCAAAGGAAATGGTAAAAAATTTTACAAGGAAATGGTCATACTAAGTTACTAACCCTGTGTTATCTTTGGTGACATGGACTGAATCCCCTGAAGCGCCGACAACACTAGCAGGTGAAAAAGAAAACTGGTGAAATCATCCTCATTTGAAACACTTGTTTGCTATATTTTTACTATAGAAAATGCATATGTACCACAAGTAGCAGGAGTAAGAGCTCCATCGCCGATCACCATGCAAGTCCCGAGCAAGACCATGAACAGCAAGACATTCTGTGCTTTGGTGCTTGTCTCCAGGAACTTCTTGGTCCTAGACTGCAGAGGACTTGGATTGCGGCTATAGTATCGCATGCTGTCATCGGTTTTCAAGCGCGTGTTTTGGCCTAAAAACTTGCTCTGAAGGTTGAGATGCTGGCACAGAAAGGAGTAGACAGCAAAAGTGCCACCTTCTCCATGATCATTCGCGTGAATCACGATGAAGACATATTTGATGAAGACGATTATGGTGGATGTCCAGAAGATGAGGCTCAAGATGCCTAGCAAGTCCTCTTTGGTGAGATTTGTCAGGTCTGTGGCTGAGAAGACATTAACAGGAGATGTTGCAAGGTCTCCATACACAACTCCCAAGGATTGGAAAGCCAGCAGCAAGGTTTGATTTGTAGGATATTCCTGTAATAAGTAATAACACACCTAAACTTCTTAGCTGATGAATGATGAATGATGATTAATTAAGAGGACTGAGAAAAATAAATATATCTATCTATATATATACCCTTGGCTTGCTGACTGGAGTTCTGTAAAACCGGCTGAAGCTGAGAATTCGGTCCAGGGCAGATGCTGGTTCATCATTTTCAACACAGGGATCTAAAACAGTGATGCCGCCATTCTCAGGATCATCTCCTAGTCCTACCATTGAGCTGTCTGCGATTTTCATGGTGTTTGTTAATGCATAACACAATTTAGCCTTAAATCATTTCAATATTATGACTTGCTTCTTATAGAAATTTCATGACATGTTTTCCTCTGTCCTATTTTATCCACTTTAGGACATTTTGTCTTGCATGATGTCTGTCCTATTTTATCTGGTTTAAGTTTGTCTTGCATGAAGTGTGTGGAGCAGGTGATGGTGGCGGTGCAATTCGCCTGGTGGCAACTGCAGAAAAAGACAGTGGGAGCACGAAATGGCTTACCAAATGAAATGAGAGCCTTGAAATCAGATCACATAAAGTATGGAAGATATGGAAGCAGGTAAGTGTAACCTAAAAACATGACGTGCAGATAATATAGTACTTTTTTTAAGTGTACACAAATGGAATGATATGGAGAAGAATATTGAAAAACGAAATTACTAACTAAGAAATGTCAAGTTAATTTTTTTTTTTAAAAACAATACAGTATCATTATGAATCAATCGATTCGAGTCGATGCTTGTTTACATTTCATGCTGAGCTATGAATTCCTCAGATTTCGTAAAGCATACCGACTTGCAAGAACTTGGCTGGTGGGATTCTAAGAGCTGTGAGAGAAGACCTGCAGTTTTTCTGCAAGAACCTATACAAATAATCAATGACAAGATGTGTAAGCCAGCCATTAGTCTCCTTGGATTTCAATATAGTCCTGCCAGCCACAAACACCACCCCCTTTTCAAACGACGCTTGAAGCTTCTCGTCTTCTTCCTCGCTCACAGCAATCTCTCGAAGGTTTGCTACTATGTTGGCAACAATATCATCCTTGAAAGCCTGCTCATCCTTGTACCCGAACTGAATCAAGCACCGGTAGACCCCGTCAATCGGGAGCTTCCCCACATCAAGGCGCTCCTCAGGGAGGACCGTCTTGATGGGGAGAGTCCTTATGGTAACAATGACGAGGATCTCGCGTAGGGAATTCGTGCTCTGGATATAATGCCTGACTATTGGCGGGATGCCATTGACAAGGTCTGTGCAGAAGAAGCAGATTCCAGGTGGCCGAGAAACGCAGTCTGATAACGTCTTGTCGAATTCTGGGATGCTCAGCTTCCTGTCTACGTCGAATGCAGCCTTCTTGCCTCTGCCGCTTGTCCAGGACATCATGATCACCAGGAAGAAGAATGCTATGGCAAATGGCACCCATCCTCCCTGAGGGATCTTGGTCATCAGGGATGTCATGAAAGCGCCCTCGATTAATATGAAGGGGATGAAAAACGCGAGAATCAGTGGAATCTTCGTGTTCCATATGATCGTCATCACTAGCGTCACCAAACATGTTGTGATTAGCATCACCCATATCACCGCCACACCTGCAAAATCAAGCCACCAAGTCAGAACTATCATTGAAATCAGGCGAAAAAGTGAAGGGAATGATGAAATACCATAGGCATTGCCAATCTCTACTCCGTTTCTGAAGGTTAAGACCAGAGCTATGCAGATGATCATGAGGATGAAGTTGATTTCGGGGGAGTAAACTTGTCCCTCGTGCTCGGCGGAAGTATGCTTGATATTGACCCTGGGAAAGCAGCCAAGAGCCAGAGATTGCTTGACAATGGAGAATGTGGCTGAAATCATGGACTGGCTCGCAATCGTAGCAGCCATGGTAGCCAACACAAACATGGGCCAGTACACCGGCTTAGGGATACCGCTGTAGAAAGCGTTGGAGATTTCGTGAGGATGTTTGGTTATGTAAGCTACCTCCCCAGCATAACACAGCACCAGTGATGGATACACGAAAAATGAGAATGCCATCTGCACAAACAAAACGAAATTGTTATGTTAATCTGCATTTCAGTCCAGTTCAATTCAGCTAAAGGTTAACCTGAATTGATCTCTTGTTAAAATGGCCCAAATCAGCAAACATGGCTTCAGCACCTGAGCATGGAAACAAAGTGTTCTCGTCAGATAACCATTTCTGACACGACAACATGATCGTTTCTGAAAAGAACAAAACCTGTGATGCACAGAAATACTGCTCCCAAGACTCCCCAGCCACTTCTACCGCGCTTTTTGAAGAACTTGACAATGTAATGAGGAGATAAACCCTTGAGAACAGCCGGGTTATAGACGGATATATTATAAGCTCCAATGACAAGGATGGAACTAAACCACAGGAACATGACTGGGGAGAAGGTTGATCCAACTTTGCTCGTCCCAAATCGCTGCAGAAAGAAGAGAGACAGAAGTATCGCAACCGCCATCGCCACCACATAATCTGAACAGTGAACACACAATCATCATTGATGATTAGCACCAAAACTCTGATACATATTTACCATTTACCACTTGTATAAAATTTACCTGTTGTTATCTTGGAAGAAAGTGACTGGATCCCAGAAAGCGCTGACAGAACTGCAATGTACATTACACAAAGAATGATATTAAACCACAACTACATATTATCGAATTCAAAATTTACTGAACTGAACAGAAATTTTTACCACTTGTAGCTGGTGTAAGGGCACCATCACCAATCACCATAGAAGTGCCCAAAAGGACCACAAATGTGAGCAGATTTTGGGAAACCCCGCTGTTCTCCATGAATGTCTTGGTCTTAGATTGTAACGTGGTTCCTCCTCGGCGTCGAGAGTAGAAACTCATGCTGGCATCGGATGCCAACCTCGTACTCTGAATGGTGAGCTTGCTTTTGAAGTTGATATGCTGGCACAGGTACGAGTACAGGGCAAAGGTTCCACCTTCTCCATGATCATCGGCCCGAAGTACGATGAAGACGTACTTGATCAAAGGGATCAGCGTTAATGTCCAGAAAATGAGGCTAAGGATTCCGAGCAAATCTTCCTCGGTCGGATTTGACAGTTTAACGGACGATATTGTGTACAACGGCGATGTTCCGAGGTCTCCATACACAACTCCTAGGGCTTGAAAAGCCAACAACAACGTCTGCATCTTATTGTATTCCTAATCGTTGACATGAATATAAACTAATTAATTATTTCGATTGAATTGATGATTTAATTCTTGAAAGCGAGATTTAAGAATTGAGAATTAGAACATACTTTTTTCGCCTGCACTGATGGACGGTATTTCTTGGCGAGTGACATGTCCGTAATAGCAGTGGTTGGTCCATGGTTCACTTCGCCGGAATGTTCATCGGCGCCGCCGTGCTCTGAGGAGGAGGAGCCGCTTTCGATATCTCCGTCCATGGATGCAATTACAAACAACAATTCCGATGAAATCCTATACGTAAAACTGATTTACTGAACAGATAAACTCGTCGGTTGTAATTCAGTTACGGACTTTATCAATTTAGAAAATGTAATTTGTACTACGTGCCTGTTTTTGTTTTTGTTTTTTTTAATGAATTATTAAGAACTCCAAAGATTTAGGGCAGAATACCTGTAACGCTGACTGCCTCAGCAGCACTCCTAGTTGAAACAAACCTCTGATAAAGACGCGCGTGTTTGAAAATCGTTTGTTCAATTAAACCTGATAATATATATACCTGATACTGATAGTACTAGAGGTATATACGGAGTATAACATCAGTATGCAGAATTACAGATAGATTCAGAGAAAGTTCTAGGTAATTTCTCGTTTAAGTTTACGCGCATTCCCACAATTTTACTGATTCGACCTTCAAATTGTATCATGGACCTTCAAATTTTAATCTGGACTTTTGGATATTCTAATAAATAGATAGTATCATGGAATTTAATGCACAAGATACACACGTTATATACCAAAGTCAATATTATTTATACTCCTTCCTTCCATTTCAGTTATATATACACGCTTTGACTTTCATCAGCAAGACTTAAAAAATATTAATAACTTATAATATGTGCAAACACAAGTTATAAGAATTTCATACTTAAATATACATGATATTAAATATCAAACAAAATTAAATAAGATAATATTCTGGATTATTTACAAATTCAATTTTAAGAACTTTATAAATAGTTAAATTGCATAATCCACGACAAGGTGTATATATTATTAAGGGTATGTAATTAAAGAAATGCTCATATGACGCAAACACATAGTAAGACATGCCTCATAGAGCCTATGATTATGGCTAAATATAACACATTAGTATAGGACGCAATGTGAATACTCTATTTTTTTACTCATTCCCTCTACTACCAACCCAAACACAAGCGCACCAAAATATCAATGTCAATAACCCAGATCTGTGTGTCACCAATTCAAATCTCACTTCCAACAACCCAAATTCCAGGATTGCCAAACATCTACACTGAAACCAAAAAAGACTAACAACTCAACCTGAACTAAATATCAAGAACATCTAGTTTAACTTTGAGTGAGTAAATTTTTTAGTTTAAAACCGAAATAAGTAATATGATTAGTGATACACTATTTTGACTATGTTTGATTGACCGACTCGATTAATTTAGAAGTATCTAGAATGTTGAATGTCAAAAATCATCATGATTCTTGTCTACCACAAATCATATCAAACTAGAATACATGTGAACCATCATTAATCTATTCACCCGGATGATATCGATGCTATCAAGTCCATTCAGATTCGGGGTGGTAGGGATAAATGGACTTGGCATTACACGAAATCGGGACAATTTACTGTGAAATCTGCTTATCACGCGGCTATGGAGCATCCGCAATCACCATTATATCATGATCTGGAGAATAGTACTTATGGGGAAATCCCGCAGTTCTGGAAGAAATTGTGGAGTCTGCACATTCCGAAGAGAGCGATCCACTTTGCATGGAGATTTACGACGGATTCATTGCCGACAGTGGAGAATATATTAGCACAGACAGTGGTTGTTCCTAACATATGCCCTTTATGCCCGGAGGAGGATGGAAGCTTATTGCACTTGTTTTTTGAATGCCCCTACAGTTAGGAGGTTTGGAGATACGCGGGTCTGCAGGACTTGATCTCCGCGGCTACTCAACCGAGAGGGGAGCTTCGCTTTAGAGAGTTGATTAAGAATAATGACTCGGCAGAAGTAGCATGGGTACTAATGCTATATGATGGAATATGGTTCCAAAGAAATAAGCAGTTTTTCGAACAACATCATCTGGAGCCTACTAGCATGGTTGCGTCTGTCCATGCTATTCTGGAGCGCTATAGGGTAGCAAAGGGATTGTCGGAAGGAATTTCAGATGCTCTCCGTCCCATACACCTTTTGAGACCACTGGAACACATACCACTGATTTGCTTCGATACGGGAATATCACATATGACAGGCCTTGGCATTATAGTGTACGATGTGGAGGGGCGGTTCCTACAAGCGCAAACAAGGCGTGTTCTAAATATCCAAGACCCTACACTTGCTGAGATGCTCGCTCTACAGGCATGTATTGAGGTGGCGGAGAGTTTGGGACTTCAGAATGTAGACCTGGTTGGTGATGCACTTCAAGTCATTGAAATGTTGAAAGGGGAGTCTCCTTGCTCTGTTGCATGCTCGGATCTGGCACCTATACTTCGGTCTAGCTTGATAAGGACAGTAATGACAATGCATTGGGTTCCTAGAGCACAAAACTCTACGGCTCATTCTATTGCGGCTTTTGCAAAGTCCATGTACCCTCACTATTACACTTAGTCTAGTATTCCGAGTTTTTTGTCAAACGATTCTGGACGTTATCCAGAACTTTGAAATGAAATGAAATGAGAGTATTATCTTCAAAAAAAAAAAAAACCATCATTAATCTATTTATTTTGTATTTATTTTTTTATACTATACAAAATAAAGGTAGTTATTATAGTGCAATGACTCTTCATCAAGAGAAAATATAGTTTGTGCTGAAAAAAGAATAGATTGGGCCTAGAGTATATGGGATGTGAAATCCTAGCCCATGTATATATACAACTCTGCTTCAATTCCTCTTTGATCTCACTTATGTGATAAGCCAGGCTTGGAGTGCTTTACGTAATCTCCTTCATTGGACTCATAGAGCTCACAATTCGCTAGCCTTAGCCTATATAAATATCCATTCTATGTCCGCATAATTGATTAAATTCCTAGAGATAAAAAGTAATCTAACTCCACCACGTGACTATGTAGCATTTTTGTATATTAGTTGGTTCAACAACAAAAAAAATTAAATTAAATTAAATTTTATTAAGTTTATTTTTAAATACAATAATTGGTATGGTTCATTTTAATTTAATTCAGAACTGAAGTAGTAGTTTCAAATCAAAAGTCCATATGATATATACTCCCAGGGCCGGCCCGGCCTCAGGCCCCAAAATATTTTTAAAAATTCAGTAATAATTATGCTATGTGTAGCATGAAACTGAATAGTAAAAACTTGTCAAATAAAAGGAATGATTCAATACTTATCCGATAAAATGAAGGATTAGGGAGATAAAAGGAAAGGAGAATAATTTAGGAGAGTAATTTAGTGTAGATTAAATGTTTTTACAATTTAGTAATTTAGTAAGGATTAGGGAGAGATAAAGGGAAAGAAAAATAATTTAGGAGAAGAATTAGGATAATTCAGGAGAGTAATTAATTGGAAAAGATTAATTTGCTCCAAAAGAGAACAATTGGCTTTATAATATTTCAACAAAATTTCTAATAAAAGAAAATTTTATGTTTAATTACGTTACTGTAAAAACAATAAATAAAGTAGTTTGTACGATACTAATAAATAAAATAAAACTAAGGACTTATAGTATAACCATCTATTTGGATGTATATTTTTTAATAAAATATATAAATGCCACTCACTCGTTTTATTAAAAAATAGTAACTTTATAAAAAATATATTCTTTACAGAATAGTAGTAGATAATTTTTAAATATGTTAGTTACCATCATGTAAGTTTATATTAAATTGAATGGATAAAATAGTTTTAAGGGCCATAATTTTATTTTTGCACAGGGCCTCCGAAATCTCAGGGCCGGCCCTGTATACTCCCTCCGTCCCAACCAAAATTTCTTACTTTCCTTTTTGGTCTGTCTCAACCAAAAACTTTTTACTTTCATTCTTTCCTCTTTTGGCAAAGAAACAACTACAAAAAGACAAATGCCCTTAATGAATTCTTACAAACAATTATAACATTAAGTAATATTTCATTTATACCCCTTAAAACTCCACTTATAAGATATAAAGTGCATATTTCTTAAAATCCGAGCCGAATTCAACTAAGAAGTTTTGGTTGAAACGGTACATGTTAGTGTATAGTTCATTTCAAATATATTGGAATACTGTTCTTGTTTTTCTATCCGTTGTGGTTAGGCTTTTTAGTAGCCTCTCGAGCACTTCAAATAATTCCAGTACCCTAAGCCCCGGGATCAATATTTTTGCTTGACAAAGTTTCAAATATCCCAAAAAACCTCGATAAAGCTCAGTAAATAAGAACTCTCAAGATATTGCTCCTCGGAATCCCAGAACAAAGTGATCATTTGAACTAATATTTTGGTATCGCTTGTCCTTTTCTTTTTTATCACTAGTCTTTGGCATGTTGTAATGACTAATGAGACTCCATTTTGACCGAGATAACTTGTATGATTATATTTCCCTTTTTTTTTATGGAACTTATATTTCCCTGAACAACATAAAATAAATCAAGGACCGTTTGTTCGAATGAGTTTATTTCTTGTTGTTTGAACTAAAACTTGAAATATATTTAGAGAACTAAACTGAAATAAATTAAAATGTATTAACTGAACTGAACTGAAATAATTTTAAAATATATTAAATATCATTAAAATTATAGTAAAAAAAGTAGTCTTTAATAAAAATATTATTGAACTAAACTAAACTAAACTGAAAAAATATAAATGTACAATCTGAATTGGAAAAAAAATTAAATATACTGAACTGAAATTATCTACGTAGAAGTTCAAACAAACAGGGACTGGAGTTGTATTCTATGAACCGTAATTTTTGTAAATATTACAAAACAGAATCTTAATACCAAAGGTTAGAAAAACAAAAAAGTCTCATGTGAGACCAATTTCAATTGATGGTACTATAGATAAATATCGATTTTCTTATTTTCAACTCTAGCTTTTTTACATATTAATCATAATTGTTCGAGTGTTATTGTCGATTTTCTAACTTTCAATTTTATCAACATTTTTACTTTCAAAACTGATCATTCGCATATTAACCATGATTATTCAGTGAAACTAGTTGTCATACAGATGATAGTGGGATTTGACACTCTATGGGCTTAAGATACCAGGATGATATCACTTACTTATTAATTAATCGCCATAACATAATAACATAGTTTAAGGCCAATTGAAGCCGGCAAAAGGTTCGTGCCCACGAGTGGAAAGATTATCAGAAATTCAGGTTTCAATTCTGAGCTTCCTGCAGCTCCCTTAATTCCAGGTCCTAACGTAACCACTTCTCGCAATATATCTATCGTCCATCATGTACTCTTTATAAAGTGTATCCAATTATTTTTATTATTTAATTTAATTTAAACCCCACTAATTCCATTAAAATTGATGGAAAAGTGACGTGGTTTGAAGACAATGTGTACTTTGAACAAGTTGACTTCCACTTAATATTTGGATTGGAGTGGGAAAACGTGGTGAACTTATAATCTTGTCCCAAAGGATCAAAACATAAGTATCCATAATTATTGGTACCTACAAAATTAAGCTTAATTGTAGACTAATTGAGGTTAGTGGCTTTCCTAATACGATGTTTGTTGGATAATTAACCGTATTATACTATTATTATTGGAGAAAATATAGTGAACTGGGATTTCATGTTAAAGCACATCCCACAATTAAATAAAGTACGTAATTTAGATATTGGTCGACATATTAGTTTGCTTAAACCTGAACCACCACATGCAAATTTCTGCCCATTCCTCTCTGCTTATCATCCTTGTCTTTTGAATCTTCACCATTATGGGCCCTGATCCGAATCTAACTTTCTCGTTGTTTTGAGTTTGAGTGCAAATTAATTAATATATTGATAAAGAGAGCTAATATAATTTAAATTAAATTGAACTGGACTGGACTAATTTACCCTGCTTACTGTTTAATTATTATTTTTACGACTAACTTTTCAGTTACATCACACAACCAATAGAAAATTAATACATATGAAGAATATTTTATGCACATTTATTATTAGTAGATGACAAATAATATCGTTAAATTAGATCAAACGATTATGGGTTGTAGTAGCTCCCCGAAATAGAATAAAATGTGATTATATCTTCTTCATTTTAGAAATTATTTACACCTAGCTGAAGTCGTGATCATTTGGCCGTGAAAACATTCCTTCCGTTACGTAAGGCAAAATCCGCTTCAGTGTATGTTCTTTCTTTCAACGCAAGTAACTTAAGTGGACCGTTAATTAATTATTACTGAGTGTTTATGTTTCAGTTACCGTTAATTACTGAGTAGTAGTAAATAGTAATTAGTGTTGGTGCATTGGAAATTGGATTTGGTTTTTGGGGAAAGCCCAAAATGAAAAAGGAAAGAAAAAACCGACATCTCTTGCTTCTCAAGGACTCTTGTGAACACGAAGATAACGTTTTCTATTTTTGCAGTAATTATTATCGGCGATGGAAAATTCATTCATTTTGGTGTCGTGTCCCGTGTTTTAATTACCTGGCTGAAATCGAAACCCACCACATAAAGTTTCCATCGAGTGCTATGTTTCAGTGTTGCCTGAAGCCTGGAGGAAACGAGGTCCATGATCATCATTTCTATCTTATTTAAAACGATTTATATGATTCAAACAGTAATGAAGATGATCAAGCAAAAGTCCATCAAAAAAGGAAGTATCATTTAAGCCAGTTTTATTTAGAACAAACTTGACGTTACTTAATATTATACTGAGGTTATTGCATCTCTAACAGTGACGGAACCAGACGCTAATATTCGGGAGAGCGAGATCGAATTGGGGGAGAGAAATTGGACTAGGGGAACGAAATCGAACTGCAAAAGGTTGTTTTCCGAAGCCTAAATTTCGAATTGCTTCCGCTGTTAATAAAAAATTTGGGGAAGCGGCCGCAACCCCGCGCTCCCCCAGCTTCGTCCCTGTCTCTAACATATATATCATCACATTATCAAGTAATATCAAACTCTTACCCAGTAAAACCGCCTCGTATACATGTGTTTGTCTATTTGAAATCATTTTAAATTAAATGATTAGCAAGTTATTTTAAGTCAATTCTGTCGGTAAATTTGTTTTGTATTGGTTATAAACATTCTTTAAAAAACTTTAAGAACTTGGGAAATGGAAATTGGACATTGCTATCTCTAGGTAATATATATATATATATATATAGACACACATTAATTGAGAGATTATGCATGTCTTTCATGGGTAAATGAATCACTCTCGTAGTTTTAAATTAACTTAATTAGTCGATCGTGAATAGTATATGCACCGGTAAAATCATAGTGTTCCTATATTACCGGTGGAGTCTCCTAGGCTACGCCAAAGGACAGTTGGAAAAGGAGCAACGATCAAATATTTCAAGTGTTAACCTCTTATTCTGTGCAGTTAAATATAATCATAGTTTTATTGCATGTTAGACTGTTACGCTAATGTAATAATTGTGCATACAGTAAAATACATAGTGTTGGATTATATCTAAACAGTTAAAATTATTTTATAACGGATTGTTACACTCATGCAATTAGTACATACAGTAAAATATGTTCTGCATAAAACTCCAATTATTTTAAGCAATGGCACATCATTCTCCCGTGGATGTTTATAAAGATGCATGAAGAAGAGTTTGAGAGAGATAGAGATGAGATTCAGAGACATTTACGCTGCCAAACGCTTGGACCAAGAACTGATTTCTAATTTTAATCTGGGTGATTAAGAGCCAGAATGACCATAAAGACTAAACAATTAACGTTAACAGTATGGATTCTTGGACTTGGTGCACTTTTATTTGATTTCTTTGACCTCTGTATCTTCTTCTTTCCCACACCATGCAACTTGGTGTCGACCAAGCTGATTTTATTACATGATTTATGCTCTGTGACCTCTGTCCTTTTAAACCTTTCTTTTTCAACCACTGTTGCTTAATCCAGTTCAGATGGGTAAAACTAATTCGGTTTTTCTAACGAGTGCCCAAGGGCACTCGATAACAGACGTGAGATTCCATTGAAATATGTAGTATTACGTTGATAATAGTAGTAATAAATGTAGTGATAATTAATTAGACTAATGTGCATTGATCATACGCGAATTAATCATTATTTACTCGGTAAATGCAGTAAAAGTATTAATTACACCATAATGATTTGCGTTGTACCATATTTACTGGTTGTTTTAAATATACTGGTCTCATCTCATGGACAAATGACAATATAAGTACTAAACATTCATATAGTAGGCTATAAAAAATTTGAAATATGGTTATAAATGTAGTATTTTTATTTTTGATATTATATTTGTTATGAACTCTAAAATATTATAAATATAGTATTTTTATTTTTAAAATAGTATTTTGGAACACCTAAAGAAAATTCTATCAAAGTGAAATATTATTAAAATACAATAAGTACTTTTACTTTTCAAAAATGGGAGTACAATCTAGTTTGAAAAGGTAAATAATATATTTTAATAATATATAATAAAATATTTAAATTATATAATTAATATTTTTATTTTTTATAGCCTACCGTATGAATATTAGGTACGTGTATTGTCAATGAGACCAATATATTTAAACAAGTAAAAACGGTATATAACAAATTAATTATGGTGTAATTAATACATGTTAGTACATTTACCGAGTAAATAATGATTAATTCGCGTATGATCAATGCACACTGATATAATTAATTATCACTGCAATTATTACTACAATTACCAACGTAATACTACGTATTTCAATGGAATCTCACAGCTGTTATCGAGTGCCCTTGGGCACTCGTTAGAAAAACCGAAACTAATTTCAAAAGTTTTTTAAGGCTAAGGACAAAGATTGATATTCTTACTTTTTTTTTTTTTCCATATTAAACATGATCATTCAGTGAGATCAATTGAGAAGTCTCAATTGAGAATTTGTAAAACTAATTTTATGAAATTTAAGTGCATTGATTCACTTTTAAATACATTTATTTCCATTCAATTCTAGTTAAATACGAAATACACTCTAGAAAATAGTGAAGTAAATTTAGAGGTAGCTAGAAAAATAAACATTACGGTGGAATGAAATGACTAATATCTTAATACTTAGTAGAATGTAAAGAATGAATACGTCCATTTAGTTTTTGTTTTGTTATGTATTTTCACTTGGGAACATTTTAAAAAAAACATTAGACCTAGTTGGGTAAATTTGTTTTGATTGGTAAACCAAAACAAATAAAAGATGGAAAAAAAAAACGTCGCATATTATTATAAGCTAGGAGCAGCGCATATTACTCGAACGTCCACCGATGGGGTTTTGATTTTGTCGAACTCGATGTAAGCATTTTTATTTTTTGACTTGTCGTTTGTTAATTATGCATCATCAACAAGTTAATAATAAATTAACTAAGATAATTAACACTTCACTTGGCTCCATGGCAAACTAATTAATCTCCCAATGCCCGTAACTTTTCTTCCTTGTCTTCGTGACTCCGATGCGTGAACGTAATTAACAACATGGGATCTCGCATAATTAAACATCGTTAATTTCTTGCTGTCGTTTAATTTGTCAAGTCAAAATGATGGTCTTCTACGCTCCCGGCCTTTTTTTGGTCCGTTTGAAGGTGCGGTTCATGAGAAATATAACCGACTTGGATTTGAAACTAGTGTGTGTTTTATTAGAGTATTATTATATTCATGCACGTGCCTAATTAACACTTCATCCTGTTAATCTTAGCCAATGACCTTCAAGAAAGCATATACTGAATACGCAAGCGGTTGCGGTATGACAGTAGCCGATGGTTCGGATGATGGAGAGTAACATTTGATGGAGGTGCTGTGGCGGCATTGCGGATGAAGTGTTGTAATTTAAAATGGTTGATTTAGTTTAGGTAATTCAAGTTATCATCATTTTAATTTGATGTTATTTCAAATCAATTTATTCAAAATCCAAAAAGCATGTGGGTTGGTTTACTTTGAAACACAAAAATTTCAAAAAACAACTTCTTTTGAAAGCAAAAACTATTTTTTGGCCAAAAGCATAAGTGTAGCGTTTTGGAGAGTGTTTATTTTGAAAGTTTACCTGACCAGGTAAAAGCAGGTCCTATGTTTCCTAAATTACGGAAATTTAGGAATGTATGGCCTCCCTCTAGGCATTGGCCCCGTTTTGTGACGAGAGTTTTGAAGAGCGTTTAACTTTTTGGGTTAAATATGGACAGTTGACTGGTCAATCAGCTCTTTTTGGTGTTTGGTGAAAAGCTTTTTCTAATTAGCTGCTTTGATGAAACCTCTCGTTTCTGAAACGCTAGAAAGAGCAGCGTTTACAAAAAAATAAACAAAACAATATATCAAAATATCTTTTTTATCCTTATTCTCACAAAATTTCCTTAAAACTAATAATTTATATATATATAATTCAACTTTGCCAAAACTTTTCATACGTACACAATATATAGATATTTTCGTACGTACATTTTTCAATATTTTTAATTTATTTTTGAAGTATTATAAATATTGAAATTAAAATGGCACATGCTAAATATATATATCAAAATAAATTTTGTATGTAATGTAATTCTGAAAATATTTTTTTTAAATAAACGTAGATATATTATAATAAAGAATAATAATTTAAATAATAAAAATAAATAAACATATAAGTGATAATTATTTTCGATAAACAAGCAAAACACTAAAACAATAATTAATAATAAATTGTACTAATGTCTATTTCAGTCATTTAACGCATTGAAACAGCTATCAGCTAATTGTTATTTGCCAAACACTAATGTACAAAACGCTAGTCAAACCGCTAGTCAAAACAGATAATAGAATCCGTTAACAACTAATAGCTAATAAAATCCGCTAACAGCTAACAGCTAACGCTGATTGCCAAACGAGGCCATTATTTACTTTTCTTTTCAAATACCTAATTTGGAGAGTAGCAACTGGTCAATCACCTATTGTGTTTGGAGAGTAACATTTTGGTCAATACCTACTTTAAGTAGGGCATAAACTAATACCTAATTTGGAGATCAGCGTTTTTGAGAGTGTTTTAATTTTTTTAAACTAAATATAGAATGTTTGACTGGTCAATCACCTATTGTATCTAGTGAGTAGCTATTTCAATTAAGTGTTCTTAGAAAACTATAATTTCTAAGACTAAATTTAATTAGAAAAATATTGTAAACTTTCCTTTTTCTAATGAACAAATCATAGGCAGTTTATTCATGTACGAATCATGGGTTGTTGCGTACCATACAAATTAAATTATTCTTTATTTTTCTTTATTTTATTTCCAAATATAAATTATCTGTATTCTCCTTTAAAAATTAAATTCAGAATAATAGCTCAAATAACAAATAACATATATAAATATTCAAGTAATAAAAATATTTTTCGATATTTTAAAACAAGTAATTACATTATACAAAATTAATAAATAATAAATTGTATGATGTTTTTTCAATCATTTAACGGTATGAAAATATTATAAGCTTTTTTTATTTACCAAACATTTATAAACGAATAGTTAGTCAAACTGCTAGTCAAAACATGGAGTAATAAAATTCACTAATATGTAACAATTAAATGATCTTTCAAAGAAGGCATAAATCTCATTTTAGGGAAATGATTGATATTTTTATAAATGCTTTACCACTTTCAGTGATTTGTGATTATACTATTCAGTGATTAGAGTCTGAAAACTACAAACTGAATAACTTATAGTACATAATGGCCCCGTTTGGTGACCAGAGTTTTGGAGAGCGTTTAGATTTTTTGGTTAAATATGGCTAGAAAGAGCAGCATTTGTAAAAATTTCTTTTCTTAATTAATCGAATTCCTTTAAAAAATAATTTATATACGTACACAATTTGTAAAATTAAAGTACGCATATTTGCTTTCTATAAAAAAAAACGCATTTTTTCATACGTACGTGCATTTGAGATTTTAAAAAAATTATATTTTCAATTTATTTTTAAAGTATTACACATATTAAAATTAAAATGACACCAAAATAAAAAGTTCAAGTATATTAATTCTAAATTTTAAAAAATAAATAAATGTAGATATATTAATAAAGAATAATAATTCAAATAATAACCGAAATATATATTCTAAACATATATCATTGTGAAAATTTCAACCATTTTAATCTAAACATTTATTTTTTTAAATAAATGTAAGTATATTAATAATGAATAATATTTCAAATAAAATTAAAATAGATAAACATATTAGTAATAAAAATACTTTTTGATATTTTAAAACAAGTAATACACACTACATAAAAATAACTTATAATAAATTTTACTAATGTCTATTTCAGTCATTTAACAAAACAAAACAGCTAACAGCTAATTGTTATTCACCAAACACTTAAATACAAACAGCTAGTCAAACCGCTAGTCAAAACAGCTAATAAAATCCGCTAACAGCTAACAGCTCCAATATTTGTTGATTTTTCGGAAAATTAATTGTATCCTGCCATGCAGTATTGATGATTTATAAATGGCCTAGTACGTAAATTATTATAAAATCAGTATTATGTAAATATATTTCTCGTTAAAAGAATAACAAGATTCAGGGAATCCCCCACACGAAAATTGAGAAATTAAAGCTCAAAAAAGCAAAGAAAAAAAAAAGAAGTGAAAAAGGGTTGTGATAAAAACGAATTTATAGTAATTTTCTCTCCTCAAAGTTAAAGTGTGTGACAAAAAGGTGAATCCCCAGGAATACAAAGAAAAGATTACCCGCACCGAATCAGACCAACTCACAAGGTGCCTGGACAGTTACCATGTGCACATTGTCCGGTAAAAATGATGGTGGGTGACCAAAACCACGGTAATAAAAGCAGGATATTATATTTAATTTACATGTCGTTGAACAGCGCGTGTGGTACACTTTATCGGTCTCAAACGAGAGCGTTATGACCACGTGCCACAGCTCGCGTGTCTCGAGAGAAGGAATTTTGAAAAGGAAGGTAAATAATGCCCAGAGGGAGGCCGTACATTTCTTAAATTATAATTGACGCCAAATCCTAGGCTGCCCGCCACGTTAATCACAGCTGTAAACCTTACCGGTAAAATTTCAAAAACGTACTAATAGTAAATTAATCAAATTAATGGTAACTTATGATTCTTCTTCCCGTTTTGCTCTATGGGAGAGCAATTTGAAGCTGGATATTTGCATCTCTCTAAATTCTAGAATAATTTGTTTTTTTTTAAGTTTATCCAAAAATAAACTTGTGGTTTCTTGAACATACAAACGAACATTTATTTTAATATGCATATCCTCGTGAAAATATCTTTAGTGGGAAACCTAACAATTGAAGAAAAAATAAGAGTAACTTTCTGTAAATATCATATGAAAATTGATGATTACTATAAATGAAATTGATATCAAGCACTTAAGTAATTCAGCAAGACAAACAACATATAACACCAGTTTTACAATAAAATAAAAGATTATATATCTCAATCATTTTTGTAATTAATCTATTCGTTTAGTCATATTTATTAAAATTCAATCTTAAAATTATACAATTAAACATCTTAAAATTAAATGAATTAATAATTCTCACAATATATCATAACATGGTATTTCAAAGTACAAAACTTCTAAACTTGAATTTGCAAATACCTAAGAATACTATTGATCAATATTTTCCAAATTAATGGAGCAAGTCCATAAAATTAACAATGCAACTCTAATTATAAGACCATCTATCATACATGCATTTTCAGCATTTGTAAACATGAAGAAAAAAAAAAGGTTATGGAACGGTAAATTTCTAATTTTATTCGACAAAAAAAAATCTTGATGAACTTGACTTTACATTTTCAGCATTTTATTAGCCGTTGTAGCCTACTATACGTATAAGCAACAAGTTAAATTCAAATTCACTTCTGAAAAATAATCTGAACTAGTAACTTTTCTGGCGTTTGGAGGGACAGAAATAGAAAGTAAAATAACTACAGTACATGCGCAATTGGTCAAAGAAGAGAGTTGCAGCAATTGGCTTTTTAATTTGACCGACGTTTTTAATTGGGCCGAGCATCCTGGGCCTCACGTGATCACCCACACGTACTTCGAGATGGCGAGTCATGTGATGAGTCAGCTTCATTTGATGTTCACTCATTGGACCAACAACGTCTCTCGCATGGCCCACTTCTGTACGTGTCCAAATCCTACACCAACCAAGATGCGGCGAGCCGCACATTACCGGTGACCCTTCGCCGGAATCTTTTGACCACCTATCGCCGACGGCCGGCGGGGGCCAACATCTTTTTAAAAACATTTTTTTGGGGAACCAGTATGTACGAGATATTGTTGTTTTACACTGGGCACTAAATTTCTGCTACTCGGGTCGCGTTCAAGCAATAAGTGGATGATATTTTTGTTTAAATCAAATTGTATGAAAATATGTTTTAGAAATGTACATTTTAAGATGAAAAGGACTAAATTCTGCTTGCCAAGATTTTTTTTTAATAGATTAATTCAGTAATATTAATTTTTTCAGTTCAGTTCAATTTAGTTTAATTAATTTTTACTAAATATTATTTTTTTACTACTAATTACAATAATATGTGGTAAATTTCAAAATTATTTTATATGAGTTTAACAAAGGAAAAAGAAACAGGGACTGAGTAGAAAAACTATGCACTAAATTGGGTTAATTGGTTTTTTAAGTGGCTCCGGATCCTCTATACCACTTTTGTATACCAATCTCTGTTCCACCAATCAAATTATGTCACATGTCTTTATTAACTTAACTCTAGTTAACCTATCTAACTCATAGTAGTAATTACTTTTTCATCTATTTTTGACAGTATATTTTTTTCTTCTTTTTCTATCTTTTAAATTAAATTAAGTTGATGTCTTAATTTTGCTAAGTAAATTTTCTAAGAAAAATAAAATAAAGTTTAAAATACATGTATTGCAAATTGGGCCGAATATCATGAACTTATATTTCATCTGATGAACTTAACCAAAACTGAACTATTTTGATTGAAATAATTAATTTGAACTAACGTAAAAATTGCAAATTAACAATTTAGATGAATAATATAAACTTATACAAACATATGATTTGAACTGAATTAAACATACCCTAGTAAAATAAAATGAATCAATAAGTTGTATACAGAAAATTTATTTAACAAAAATTATGAGTACGATGAACTGAAGTGAATTGAACTTAAATAAAATTTTAATTTATTTATTTGAATTGAAAATTTTAAATATATTAAACGAAACTAAATTGAACCGAACTGAATTAATCTACAAATAAACTCTTGCAAACAGGGCCTTTATATCTTTAGACTTTATTTTAATTTTCTTTGACAATTTACTTAGCAAAATTAAGACATCAACTTAATTTAATTTGAAAGATAGAAAAAGAGGAAAAGAATGTATGGTCAAAAATAGATGAAAAATCAATTAATGTGAATTAAATAGGTTAACTAGAGTTAAGTTAATAAAGACATGTGGCCCAATTTTGTTGGTGGAATAGAGAGTGGTACACCAAAGTGGTGTAGAGGATCCAGAGCCTTTTTAAGTAATGGTTAATTGGTTAAAAGCGTTCATTTTGGAATTGTTCATTTTGGCACAACAAAATAACTGGACATGAGCTGGTCATGAATCACGATATTGAGGAAAGCGGATGAATATAGAAATCGTGCATTTTTGAATGTGATTGATAATCATGTATTTTAATATTGAATTTGAATTTTTTATTTTGGGTTAACATTTTGTTGTATTATTCCACAATATTAAATTTAATTAAATGTTATGTTCAAAACTAATGGTATATTTTCCCAATCACATTATAAATGTCAATGGTACAATATTTGCATAACAAAACCGACAAAAATATGTTACGTTTCGTATGTTAAAGTATGATAAGTTTATACTTCAAACCGATGTTAATAATGAGAACATGAACATCAATTTATAGGGTGGACAAATGATGGACGAACCGTTAACCACACAAATTACCCTCTAAATATAGACTAAAAAAAATAACATATGTTTGAGTCGGATCCAACGAGGCTAAAGAATGCCATGGAGAACGACATTTATTTCAAATTACTCAAACGAATACATATTGGCATAGTTTGACAATTTCTTCAACCTTCAATCCCCTAAAACAACAAGCGGTGATTTCATGCGTTAAAGGCAGGACTAACTTAAATTCCAAAACCGAGATGATAACGAGGTGCGTGCATTTCATTATCTTTTGATTTTGGGCAGAAACATTGACTGAGTGATTATCATCCGCGCATATTACGCTCTAAAATATCAAAAAGGACAATATAGTGAGACAATATAATAATTTATGACAATAAATATTAATTGTAAAAGATTTGTATCAGAAAAATCTAAAAACTATTTTACATTCCATGTGTTAAATGCATTAGGAGATTGAATTCCAAATTGATGATAGTAAGATACATGCATTTCATCCGTAGGAGTATTATGGAGGGAAAAAGAGATGGATCAACCATCATCCACACGTATTCCACTATAAAATACCACAAATTAAAAGGGAAGATACATTTAATAGAATATATAATGTGACTATGTTAATAAAAATAAAAGGCTACAAATGTTGAAGTAAAAAAGATTGTTATAAACGAAATCAAAAAATAAAAGTTTACCTTTTATGCGGTAAAGACTAGTTTGAATTCCAACACCTACAAAATCTACACATATTTCCTTCTAAAATACCAAAAATTAATGAAGATATGGTCAAAAGAAAAGTGAGACTATTTTAGTAACTCAACATATTCCAAAACAAATAAATAAAAAAGAGACCGTTACTTTGTTTTGTAATGATAAACAGGAATTCATTGATACCAATGAGAGGAAATACATAGGCGTTGAGCTGAAAACAGCATGATGATTTCAAGAGTAATAAAAACAGTACCATAAATGAAAAAAGGAAAATGAAAAGATTTAATTAAAAAAGATTTTAGTGACGAGTTTCCAATTTGGGCTTGGTGGGATCCTATATAACTGTGATTTCAGTGTTATGGACACCACCGAAATCGAAACAAAACTCTGCTTCTCCCAATACAGCTCCACCAACTATATATTTTGGATTTCCGAGTATCTCTTCTTCCCCAAGAAATTTCTCCGTTTCAGAAAAATCATTTTCATAACCATTTCACCAGATTTGGTTTACCGGTTCCGACCACCTTTTTCCAGTGAACCGTGTGCTAGCCTTTTTTGTCAGAAGTTTTTACCCCTTTTAGGCCGTGCCATTGATTCTCTGCCTTTCGAGCTTCTCTTTGACGGTTCTTTCGCTTTCCCTCTTTAATTTTCCGCCTTTCACCCTTTACCTTCACGCTCCTGGGATTTATATGTGAGGGTTTGAGTATAAATACATCACCCAACACCATTGTTAAACAGTGGCTTTTCTCTCCCTGTGTTAAAATGATGGATCAAAGCTTCTTGTGTCCGGTTAAATACTCCGAGCACGTGACCAAGGTTAAGAAAACCTCCAAGCCCAGGAAATCCACCGGCCAGCGCAAGTACCCAGTTGTCCCTAAAACTATTCGGATAGCGGTGACGGACCCGGATGCAACCGACTCTTCAAGCGAAGAAGATGACATCTTCGGCCTCGGCCGGCAGCGCGTGAAGAGGTACATCAGCGAGGTCAGGATTGAGGCGGCGGCGGCGGTGAGTGTCAACATCACAAGCACGGCTGCCAGCAAGAAGAAGACTGCTGCTGAAACTCTCCACCACCCCAAGGTGAGGTCTATGAAGGTCAAGGAGCCGACGCCGCCGCCTGCGGTGGCGGGATGTGTCAAGAAGTTCCGTGGCGTAAGGCAGCGGCCCTGGGGTAAATGGGCGGCAGAAATTAGAGACCCCTCCAGGCGCGTGAGGCTCTGGCTAGGCACCTACGACACGGCAGAGGAAGCGGCAATGGTGTATGATAACGCCGCTATCAAGCTTCGTGGACCGGATGCTCAAACAAACTTCATCAGTCCTCCGAAGAAGAAAGAAGAACTCATCGCCGGAGAAGCTTCGGCCTCCGGCTACGAGTCCGGTGAGGAGTCACACAATCTCTGCTCCCGTTTATCTTCCCCAACATCGGTTCTCCGGTTCAGAAGCAGCGATCATTCAAAGTCAAGCGATGACGCTGAACTGCCGGTGCTGGATTCAGTGGACTCGAAAATGGAACCGGGTCACGAACAACAACCCGACCCATGGAAGATCCGGGGCCGGGCCGGATCCGATGAAGCCGAAGAATTCCAGGGTGAAACGACATTCATTCCGGACTACTCGAACGAATACATGCCGATGGACATTCCTTACTTAGACAGCTTCTTCAACTTCCAGTCCCCGGAGCAGCCGCAAACGTTGGACGACATCCCCATAGACAACGACAACGTTCCGACCACGGCGAAGACTTCTTCCCCAACATGTTTTACGGTAAACAGCAGCAGTAATTATTACGATGACATGATGATGAATGACGTTGACATGTCATTCGGTGACGTGCCCGGTCTCTTCGATGACCTGGCAGCCGCCGACGGCCACATTTTCGGGGACTTTGAGGATTCTCTGCCGTTCATCCCCGACGACCTCGGAACCATGGACCTCAATGTCGATGATTACTTTCAAGATGTCAACAACAATGATTTTGCCAGCGCCGATGCACTTTTAGCAGTATAATTAGTGTGTCATTTAGTGAGTTAATCGCGATTTCATTTCGCCGTTGTGATAGTTTAGGAAGTGAAAAAAAAAAAAAACGAAAGAAAAAATCATCAAAGGTGATTTCCTTTTAGCTTTTGCCCATTTTGCCATTCCCTTCCGGCAAAATTTTTGTCCATTGGCAATTGTCTAACGATGTTTTATCATTTAATTATATTCACTCCTTTTTTCCATATTTATATCCAGCATTGCTTTATATGGCTAAAATTACGTGCGGGCGAATTGTTTAGTATTTCTATTTATGGAATCTATTTGCGATAATGAATCTGGAGATTTTTCTTTCCGATTAAACCAAATTAAGTGAGGCGCGATTTGCGGTTGTCCGTTTGACCGAGTCGGTGAGAGGGTGGCGGTCGTGTGAAACAAAGTCAAAGTTTTATACTTCTAAGTTAGAGAAAAACGATGTTTAAATTCCTTGTCCGAGAGATTTGGTTTGCACAAAACAGTGAGGTTTCATGAGCCTCGTCGGTATCATTTTAAGACCCGGCCGGCATCCGCTTTGTGCAGAAAAGCAAAGGCAATTACGGCATTTCGTAGGAAAAGAAGAGAAAAGAAAAGCGATGGGACTTAAAAAGTGCTTTATTAATATTCACTGTTGTGTCTTCGCTTTCTCACCCTGCTTAATTAGCAATGTAGCTAAAAACATACGAGTGTAGTGTTTTATTTGTGTTTGTAACGAGTTTTAGGTCACCCACGTTGTGTAGATGCGACTTGGACCATTTTGTGAAGCACTCAAAGTTCAAACACCTTATGAACTTGTAGTCAACTCATGTGCTCACTTATTTCTAATTTCTATGAAATATGAATTAATATATGATACATAAAAACAATTTAAGGTTTAGTATGTTTTAGAATGTATTCTACATTGAAAATTGACATTTGAAGTTTAGTTTTTGGTGGGTACTTCTTAGGCCCTGTTTACCAAAGCTTATCTGTAGATCACTTCAGTTCAATTCATTTCAGTTCAGTATATCAAGAAATAATATCTAACACACAGTGCCTTACAGTACAAATTGGTAAGGATTTGCTATTTGCACCTCGTGTTTTTGTTTTAATTACATTAATATATATTTAACAATCAAAATGTTTAAAGTTTTGGACAGAAACATCATTAATAAAGTATACAACACGTATTAAAATAATAATTTAGTCATTTATATTACTAAATATACATAATGTAATACATTAAAATGCGAGGTTGCAAATAGCAGAGCAGGTTGGTAAATTAGTCTTTTATAAGTTTTAATGTTGCTTTGCTTAATACTTTTACACATTTCAAATTTGATCAAAATCAAAGTCAAGTAATAATATATCCACGTCAGCTTCGTATGTGCATACGTAAGGCTACAGTGGTGATTCGTAGGTTTTTAGGGTACAGTAGGGAGTTCTAGGTTATGAGGTAGCGTACTTGAAGAACAATACTGTACAGAGACAAGTACGTACTTTTATTTTGTCGAGATTTAAGATTTGGGATTGAAGACACGAGTCTTTAAATTTCACAGAAATGGTGGCTGGAATTTCGCGGGTGCCTTTTACTTACCCAGCTGTGTTCGATCGTGTAATTATTCATCTTCAATGCTAAATTCAATAATTTTACCAACTTTCTGAATTTTTCTAGCTCATAATTCCAATTCCATGCCATTCTGCTTTTAAATTCTGGAGCAATTACATTGATGTCGATCCCCACAATCTTTAATTTCTACCTTCTTTTAATATTTATTAATATCAATTAACCAACCACGTACAATCCAATCCATAATTAAGGAGGATATTTCACTTTAAAAGTATATTTTAAGAAAAATATAAACTGTACATATATTCCATTTTGTAGTTAGTTTAAGCCTCGTGGGTGATTATCAATAATTAAATTGACGTTGTACGTAAATATGAAGATGATCTCTTCATTTAGTACAAAAACCTTTTCCATATCTTTTCATTGGATGTTTTAGAATAGTGAGAAAACAGGAAAAAGTAGCATAAATATTTTATTAATGTTGTGCAAATGTAATGCATTTATGAATTAAAGTGGGTGCAATTTTCACACCTAGCAATTAAAAACTCTTGATGTAATCTTTGATAGAAAAGTGTATATTAGAGCATGTTGTTCGCATTTATTTGAATTTATTATACTTTAGATCAATTTAATTTGTTTCAATTCAATTTAAATCAACTTAGTACTAATCAAATGAACCGCAACGATCATGCTGACCTGTTATAATCAAAATGTTATATGATCACGCTCTTAGGACTATTATCTCGAACTTATGAATTCAACTGGATGCAATTCAATTTAGTTATTGATAGTCATTTATAGAACGTACCAACATAAAATGAACGACCAAAAATAGTAAGTGAGCCAATATTAGGCAAACGGAGGGAGTAAATCATAGGAATCATCAAATTGTTTCATGCATATCTCTCCAAAATAATAGTGTTTCATATGGACATTGAAATCAAAATTGCCGAGATCGATCATCACAAAAACAGCAAAATTCCGTGATTACTTGCTTTAGTCAAAATCAAAATGTGAAGGAATGGGGAAGCAATAGTAGTAGTAGCGGTATCTCCATGATCACATTGGTCAATGGAATATCTGGAATGGGGTCCTTCATTGCCTTTTCAGGTATGAAAGAAGTCGCCGAGGGATTACAAGTCAAATGCACGCCGAATTGCCGCTAAACACATTATTAACCGCGTAAATAAAATTCAAAAATTAACCGGCCAACAGTGATATTACTGCAAGGTCGAAAAAGAACAAGAAAATCGCTATCAGAGGATTAATAGAAAAACCGCAGTTGTTTGGACCAGAAATGCACGTGGCTCCGGCCAAAATGAGGAAGAAGACGGAAAATGATGATTTATATGATGGTTGGAGAAGAAGAAGACGACGGGGAAACATTAATGGGGGTTTTAAGATGCTATCCCCAATGCACAAAACCTCGTTGCAGCATCAACCCGAAGCAAGTGAGACAACCACCTTCATCATTACATTCTTCTTTGTCCTAACTCAATTTCTAGTTCTCGACCTTGGAATTGAGATTTCACATTATTCATTTTTCTTTACATAAGCATTGTTATTATTTCAAGTGAGATGAAATCATAAAATAGAAGTAAAACTAGTTCGAGTTGAACTTGTTTTTTTGGAGAAGTGACCAATTAATAAATGGTTTTGTTATATATATTCTTGTGGATTTCTAACATTAGTTTAGATGCTCCTTCAATTTAGATCAGCAAGATATAAATTTAAAAAATAATAATTGCGCTTTTAATACTTATTTGTACACAACTAATTTAAATTAAGGTAAATGTTAATACATTAAAGAATCGCAATAGATTTTAGATAATCTGGGAAAAATAATCTCTTATGCCCTGCCCAGTTCAACTTATTCCAATTATATTCAGTCAGAATCATCTACTTTTAACTTCAGATGTTTACTTCTGGCACCAATCATTTCAATCATCTTAGCTGAACTAGACTTAAACCTCATAATTGTTAGAAACTCCGTGATCTTAGAGTGGTAAGACAGGATAATTAATAGAGTTCTCACGAAGCATTGTAGTAGCAAGCTAGCTAGTGTATTATCGTCTCAATGATGATATTGCATGGCCCGAGATATTTTCCGGTAGTATCATACTATACGAATACGGTTAACGGTGCGGAAAAAGACATTAATGATTATAGGGATGTAGCGTATCCTGGGCCCGCCACGCAGAGAAATTAAGATGTTAGAGTATTAGTTCGGGACACAAGCACAATGATGATCGCAACACAATTAGAGGGAGAACCATTGGGCAGTTACTGGCGAACTCCACGAGCCATTTACCGGTGACTAAAATCATTGCGTAATCATTGTGTTTTGGGTTTTTTCTAATTTACTGTAATTAACAAATACTTTAATTATATTATCTTCGTCCTTCTTCTTTTTCTTAAATTAGTTTTCTGCATGCTGTATTGCTGTCATCATAATGCATGAATGCATTCTCAGAAGAGAGCCTGCCTTCTTTCACGTGAGAGATCGTTGCTTATAGAAGACGGGTGAATGGTAATCCTGGTCTCATAGAAAAATTGTAAAGAATATAAATACTTATGTAATAATAATAAAATTAATTGATCTTTACTTATTAAATCAAAATAGATGGGATAGTAATTGTAATTAAGTCCAAGTTGCATGTATTGAAATTTGAAAACGATAAAACAGGTTGCCCAATCTTCTCAGTAATGAAGAAAATCTTTAGAACAACAATAAGTTATTTGCTCTGATTTTTCAAGAAGGCACAATTTTATTTGGTCAACGAAAAATACTAATTTAGTTATTGAGTTACTCTACCCAGAACCTGTTTTTCAATCTCCCCATACACATACTGTCCGACAAAATTTTATATATGATGTTGAAAGTTGTAGCTAGTAGTATTAAATGCACGGCTTGATATATAAATGAACTCTTGTTGAAAAATCTAAACATCAACAAATGAAAATTTACCTTTCCTATCAAATCTTCACTTAGCAAGAAATGAACTATATCAACGACTTTTACAATTTACAAACACTACGCTAGCATTGAAAATCACCTTTCCACTCTGTTTGTGATTTGATCTTTCTACTCAAGGTGTCACATATTATAAAATGATAGAAGTTTTGTGCACCTATTGTTATATAAATGAATCTAGCTACTTTAAATTAACTAAACTTTATGACACTGAAACTAGTCTCAATTAATCTCACTGAAAAATTATACTTAAAATTTAAAATTATATCAGTTTTAAAAGTAAAAAGATTAAACATGAAAGTAGGAAAATTGGAAATAATACACTGAATGATCATATGTAATATGTAAAAGACCATATTTAAAAATAAGAAGACCAACTCAATTGAGATGACACTGGTCTCACATGAGATCTTCTCAATTTTATTTATAATAAATTTAGTACATTTGTTTGGGTTATGATTTGCATTTAAATTTAAAAAATAATGTTTATTTATACAAAGGTTTTCTCTTAACTTGATTTACATTGTTCGAATTTAAAATTTTAACGTGAACGTCATAAAATCTCCACTCTATCATGTATGAGAAGTCTACTATTAAGAACAGTTTCAATTGATATTAGAAAAAGATATTGATTTTCTCACTTTTTCTAACATGATCTTTTACCTAATAAGCATGATCATCTAATGTATTTATTGTTGATCTTCTCACTTTTATGGTTGTGATCATCTCACTTTCAAAACTGATATTTAAATATTAAACATCATTAGGCCCTGTTTGCCAGAGCTTATATGTAGATCAGTTCATTTCAGTTCAGTTCAATTAAGTTCAGTATTGTTCAGTTAAGTGAAAATACAATTTGATGAAATTTAGGTTAATTCAGTCGATCATGCCGATTCCATTTTTCAATATACCAATTTTACTTCAGTTTAGTTCAGTTAAGTAAATCAAGAAATAAACTCTAGCAAACAGGACTTTATTTAGTGAGATCAATTGAAACTTCATGTCTCATTTGTATATCAACAAACACAAACAAATACATAAATTGTGTATATCAACGAAATATCTCATAACTATTATAATTCTGAATCCGCCCGCTAATCCAGAAGAGTGAAATGAATGGAAGGATTCGCATGCAGGGTGGGAAAGTGACGAGATGAAGAAGGCGGGCACACATATCTTGGCAGTGCCACCCTTCTCCGCCCTTGAAAGGTCGCCGCAGCACGGGACCTTATATGGCGCTATTCCGCCAACCATGTGCCCTCCTTTCCTCGTGTTGGCTTTCGTGTTGCTGCACCACTCTCTGCACTCATGCAGGCTCTCTCTCTCTCTCTTTTTTAATTAAAAACAGATTTAATTTAGTAAATTCATTTTCCGAATACCCAAAAATAAAATTAAAATAACCCAGCCACGAACATGCACGAACCATATATATTTATTGGTCAGAAACTCAGAGCCGCATTTGAGAAATCTGGAAAAATATATTGTTGCAGTGTTCCAATGCAAAAATATATAAATTAAAATTAATGTGAACAGTGACAGCACCTTGAATCCTTCTACTTGGAGCCGGGTCCCCGCCCGGGTACCCATTTAATATACGGACCCACCCTCCGAGCTAAGGTTGGATTCGGCTTCTTTGTTACGTTCAAATATTCAATCACAAGTTATATGCTTGGGTCTTCCTACGTTGTACAATATCCGTATCTTTGTTGTAGTCAACTCATTTATTGTACGTATTTTTCACTCCATTTTATGTAGGGTTTGTTATTTTGCAACCTTGTATTTTACAGTATTTATAGCTAAAACTAAAAAATATATATTAACATATACATAACAATCAAGATATTCAAATTTCAGACAAAATCATCATTAATGATGTTTTGAATCAATACAATTTTATGTAAGACACATATGAAAATAGTAATGTAATCATTTTTATACGATGCTGCAAATAGTAAGCTAGGATTTACTATATGCAGTATTTTACTTTATTTAAAGATATTTATTTAACCATCAAAGATTTTCAAATTATGACAAAATTATCGTAAATATTGTTTGAAATCAATACAATATCATATAAAATATTTAATAGTAATATGTTCATTTTATACTAAAATATGGATTGCAATGCAGTAAAATACGAGTCTTCAAATAGCATGAACAATTTTTTAAATAATTTTGATGTTTTTTCTCTCTTTTTTGAAAAGTAGTTTAGATGTTAGGCAAATTCTCATTTGAGACCTGTCTCAAATGAGACCAAAGATTATATGAGACTATTATTGATTGAATTTTTCGTTGGTGAGCTTTAAACCCGCCGATTTCCTTGATTAAATTTGTCGTTGGTGAAATTAACCAAGGAAATGATCAAGAAAATTGACCGAAAGATCAAGCAAATTGAACGAAAGATCAAATTAACTGAAAAATCAAGGCAAAACAAAAATACTCAAGGACATTGATTGAAAGATCAAACAAACTGACTAAAAGATCAAGCAGAAACAGTAAATGCTCATTCCCCTACTCTTGGTCTCCACAAGGACAGGTCTCACCCAAAACTTTCTCTAGATGTTATGATAACACAATAATATAAAGTATCTTGCTTTGGCGACATTGTATTAAACTTTTGAATGAAATGGCATCATAATAATTATTTTACTACATTTGTTTTCTTAAAGGATAGCTATTTTGAAGCCGTACGTTAGCCTTTTTGCAGGGAGGACTTTTTACAAAGGTAGTCACGTAATGTGGAAGATACATAGGACAGAAGACAAAATGTTATGTAATTCTACTAGTATTTGAAAAGGTTATTATGAATTTTTATTGTAAAACTTTTTCATTGTCATTTGACATTTGTTTATAATCGTGTACATTCTTCCGCCCATTTTAATGAAATATAACCCATTTACTTCGATAAGATGATGGTAAAAAAGATAAGTTTATGGAGTTCAGTACATATATTTCTTCATGCTATCTGAATTTTTATATTAATAGTCAAATTTCTTAATCAAATTAAATGATCATAGTTGATAGGTAAAATGTTGGGTTTGAAAATTCAATATTTGTATCTAGTCTCAAGTAGAAGATTTTCTTATTAAATTATTATATTATGGTTGTAAGACAAAAATATTTTAGTCAAATTTTCAAGTCAAATATTTTCAAGTTATGTTACTATTAATTTATTATTCAATTGGAAGAGAATTGCCCCTGTGGGCTTGCGCAATAGTTACAAATTATAGGTATTGTGTAAATTTATCCAACATAAGGGTGCTGTTATTTCACGCCCTGTATTTTACTAAAGAGAAGGTTTTGGGTGAGACTGTCCTACCATAAGTTTATGGTAGGACAAATGATAGTTTGTGTGTTTAATGGATTTGTTCATGTGTTTCACTGTTTTGTTAATTTATTTACATATTGTTACAGATTATAAAAAACAAAATTGTGAAACACAAGAACAAATCTGTCAAACACATGAACCCAGCTTAATTATAACAAGCAAAACTGTCAAACACATGAACAAAACTTTGAAACACATGAATAAAATTAATGTTTTACTAACCGAAATTCTGAAATCTTTGTTTTGATTAATACATTTTTGTATTTGGAAAGTGTAAATTCATCAAATATTTTTTTCCAAGTCGTGCTTATCTCACTAAGCATTAATGAGAGTCCAAACAAATCAAATATAATCTCAAACCATCATTTTTCCCAAAAACCTCCACTTTATAAATGATTCCACACGTTTGATTAATTTGTTACTAAAGATATATATATATATATATATATATTACGACCATGTATATTAATACATATATGGTTTTTTTTGTGAGGCTCTGTGCCTTGGCACATTCGGTCCACCGTCAGGCCTGCCCTATGTATAAGCAAAATACAAGAAAGGGTATAACACTTCTGCAACATAACTCACATGCCATCAGCTTGAGTCGGTTGGTTAACAGAAACAAAATCATACCGCTGAAAATGCTATATGGTCTCATGGACTCACCGAGAAATGATGGCCCATCATGAAATTACATGGAAGTATACTAATTCATTTAATGTAAAATATAACATAAATTGAATCTTTAGATTACACATGAAAATGTGTTATTGTGTATGCATAATATTTTCCTTGCTATAGGCAAATTTTATTGAAATTAATAAAATATACTACAACTATTATTCCTTCCTCCACTATTTAGTTTAACTTGTTTTTTTTAACCCCCATTGATATCAAATTTGACAATAACTAATAAAATATATCTATTATACTAGACAAATTCCAAACTGAGACTCAATTGGTCTCATTGAATAAAAATGGTTAATATGTAAAAGACCAGTTTAAAAGTGACAAATTAGCAATAAATAATCATGTTTAATATGTAAAAGGTCGGATTTGAAACTAAGAAAGTATCTAATCTCCTATGAAAAGTTTTCATTATATTATTATCTGTACTGTTATTTAACAAAAATGAATAGTAACATTATCAAATATTTATGATAATTCTATCTTTTCAAACATTTAACATCACTTTTGGGTAAATGTTTGTGACTTTGTGTAGTTGAAAGTTGAAACTAAATGGAAAAGCTCCAAAACAAGTGGTTGAAAACAATACATAATCAGAAATGTGACACTTATTTTAGAAATATGCCATAACTAGAAAATAGAAATGTTGTCTTATTTGAATATCTCAATATAGATACCAATAAAAAGTCAAAAACTAAACGGAGAGAGTGGAGCAGGATTAACCAATTAACCGAGTCACAATCTGAGTCCGTTTATTGATTGAACAGCAAACACAAACATTATTTACAGATCGATGCCTGAAAACCGGCCAGTCCAAAATGATCTAGTTTTGTCGACTCCCCGGTCCCTACTCACGAGTCGCCACTTCGCTTGCAGGTTCGCTGCCCTCATTCGGATTTTTGAAAATCACTGTTTTTTTTCTGGACTTTTATGAATCAAAAAAACATATTTATAATTATTTATCTCCACCTTGATAAAAAAATAGTATAAAAAGCAGGAACAAGAAAAGGCGGACATGCAAATTGCAATGCATAAAAGCGACGGTACCGAGTTTTCATCTGTCTCCAAAAGTCAATGACAAAATTCATTTGATAACAATATCGTTCAAAAACTTCACTTATAGTAAGATCCTAATTAGCTTAGAGTAGAGATGTCTTAATCGGAGACAAATTACGTAATAAATCAAAGCGCTTAAGTGTCAACATCAACAAAACACGAACAAATTAATTAAAGCAATGTTTTCGGGCACCATATAATGTCCTCGCTATCGGACATAAACATTAAACGGAATATTGAGCACGTACGTTATTATTAATTAATTAAATAGACCAATTATTAAAGGGTCAAATCCAAAAAAAAAGAAAAAGAAATCGGCCAACTAAGATATGAGAAATAAAAACTGGTTTGAACATTCTTTTTGCATTGCGTGGGAGACAGCCCACAAGGAGCTCCCGACTTTGAGCTACCTAATCGTCAATTTGCGCTATTTCACACCCATAAAAGCCTAACTATACTTTTCATTTTTAAAAAAAATCAAATATCATTCATAGATTGCTGGGAAACGCCCAACATCGATGTATAGTGAAATTGACATACGATCAAACCAACCTATGAAAAAGGTAACCAAACTACATGTCAACCAGACTATCCGTCTGTACTATTACATTAAAGAGATCCAATAAAATTGTAATATCGCCCTCGGGGAAATTAACTTGCCGACGCAAAAACTATATCTGGTTGGCAAAGAGGAGCATCACGCATCAACCACAAATCCAATCAGGGATCTGCTATAAATGCAACACCACATGATAAAAAAACATGATTTATATTCTCCAAGCTTTCAGCCCTTGAAAGACACAAATCACGAACAGAAACACGATCCGCAACAACATATCAAGAACAAGAAAAAAAAAACATGAAACACCATCTGTAAACTAGATCGCGAACAAAACTTCAACATGAACAACCAGAATGAGCATCATAAACACAAGATCTAATTGATCATATAGAAGAACACTATTAATGTGTGAATTCACACTTATTTAAAGCAAAAAAATAAAAAAAACAAATAAACGATTGTTTTCCCATCTCTCCTTGGGAAAATCTCCAAAAACTAAGATTTTTTTTGGGCCCGGGGCTAGGTTTAGAGAGGGGAAGAAGAAGAGGGCGGAAGAAGGAGAGAGGAAAAAAAAATTCTATACTTTTCATCTCGTTTTTATTTATGTTCACAATATTATAGTGTATATATGTGAATTGATTAATTAATCAAGTCAAACCATTGCTCATCCGATCCATATCAATTATCAACTCAACATGCACTAATTAGACTAAAGTTGTGGCTGAAGGATATGTTTTCTTATCAAATATCTTCTTTCCAAGCTAAAGTTGTGAAACGTTATTCTTCGCTCTTTTAAATTGTAAAATGTTATTTTTTTCGAGTTTATCATTTCTTCAGATCAGTTTGGCTAAGTTCCTCAAAAGTATCATTGGATAACATGTATCTTAATCTCAAATATGGACATAGAAATTTTATAAAGTATTTAAAAAAGGTTATTGCACCTATAATTTTTTTTAAAAAAAACATAGCAGGTCATCGGACCTGCAATTCATATATGTCCGCCACTGCTTAATTTTGTCATCTTGATTATATTTTGAAATACATGAATTTACATTCCAGTCCGTTTCAATTAATTTCAGTAAGAAATGAGCTCAAGTGAAAATAGTAATACTAGTTGTCAAACTTATTGTCAAAGTTAAACTCTTATTTAATTATTGATAGAATAGAATTGAAGTAAAATTTAATATATCAAAAATAATTATAGCACAATTATAATATGTTAAAATTTATTTGTTAAATTAAATTAAAGTACAAGTAAGTGTAAAAGAACGTACACGTATATTTAAACTTTACACCCATGACCTAAAGTTTGGGACTGTCGCCTACACTTAGTATTTTCTTTAACATATTAAAATTATACACTCTACACACTTACTTATTATTTTTTATTTTTTTGAAGAATACTACACACTTTAGTTTACAGTCTTTTGAAAGCCTTTTTGTGTCTCTTTAATAAAAATAAAACCAGAAATGATCAGGTGAATATTTTTCTGGACACAAATAACAAATCTGTTGTGATCCCGGTGGATCGCAACTCCGATTAAACGTAAATAGGCTGCCGGAGCAGCTTGATTGAATAAACGAGAACAAGTTTGATTACAGGTTTCTTAGCTAAAAGACAAAAGAATAGAAAATAATCCCTAAATAGTCAAAATAGGAATCCCAGCTCACTGACGCCGTTGTAACGGTTCCCTAACGGTCAACCAGTCTTGACTGCTCATTGCAAATTACCAGAATGCCCTCGGTCACAGCTTCAGATCACAACATTCCCTCCCCCTAAAAACTCTGCTTGTCCTCAAGCACAAAATCTCAACTGTAGAAACGACAAAAACGCAGCTACCTTCAAACCTGAAACTGAGGAAACTGATTGCTAATAAAATCGGCATCCTCCCAAGATGATTCATCTACTCCCAAAATTTTCCACTGAACCAGCCACTGCACAACAGTTCTCCCATCCCTTGAAACCAACCTTCTCTGTAATACTTTCTGGGGATACAAACTCTCCAAATTCTCATAACTAATATTGGCAGATTGACCAGGAACCAAAGAGGGATCACCAACAAAAGCTTTCAGCAAAGAAACATGGAACACTGGATGTACCTTGCAAGTCAGAGGCAACTTGAGTTCATATGCAACTGCTCCCACTTTCTTCACTACTTGAAAAGGTCCATGGAACCTGGGACTAATCTTGGGACTGTGTGGCACCAATTCCTGCAAAGATGATTGTCTGTACTTGTTGACTTTCAGTAGTACCCAATCTCCCACATTAAAGTTTCTGTCAGTCCTCTTGGAATCAGTATACTCCTTCATTCTATCCTGAGCAGCCCTTAAATGTTCTTGTAGCTTTTTCTGCACTTCATTTCTCTGGTGGAGAAGGTCCTGGGCAGCAGGAAAAATTGTATCTGTCAATATCCCTAAAGGAATTGTCAATGGTTTCACACCATAAAGTGCTTCATAAGGTGACATCTGCAGCCTAGAATGATAGCTGGTGTTATACCACCATTCAGCAGTACCCAACCATTCCTTCCATCTCCCTGGGAAATCACTGCAGAAACACCTCAAATAGTTACCCAGAATCTGATTTACCCTTTCAGTTTGGCCATCACTTTCAGGGTGATAGGCACTGCTAAAGTTCAGTTTAACTCCTAATTTTCCAAAGACTTCATTCCAGAAATGACTGGTAAACACCTTGTCCCTGTCAGAAACTATTGATTCAGGAAGACCATGCAATCTATGTATCTCATCCAAGAAAACTTGAGCTACCTGTTTTGCTGTGTAAGGGTGAGAAAGTGCAATGAAGTGACTATATTTGGTGAACCTGTCCACCACAACTAGAACTGTATCATAGCCAAGGGATCTTGGTAGCCTCTCCACAAAATCCATGGTGATGTGTTTCCAAGCACCATCAGGGATAGGGAGGGGTTGTAAACAATGCTCACTCTTGCTTTTCTGGCAGACCACACAACCCTTAACAAAATTCACCACTTCCTCCTTCATCTTTGGCCAAGTGAATACAGTTAACACTCTCTTCATGGTAGCACTTTGCCCAGAATGCCCCCCTAATGCTGAGGAGTGCATAGTGGCCAATATCAAATTCCTTATATTTTCTCCACTTCCCACATAAATCCTCTGATCTTTCTTTAGAATGCCATTGGTGAATGTCAAATCTGAGTTCTGATTTTTGGTTAAAGTAGCTTGGGCAATGAGCATTTGAGCAGTCTCATCCCCCTCATAACTCTTCTCCAACTGAGATATCCAAGCAGGGATTAAAGAAGAAGAAATCAAAGGCATGCACTCCATTTCAGTGAAATCCTCTAACCCTTCAGTTTCCCTATTCTGGTCTCCTCTCTGTATAACCAGCTTCCCATCATTCCCCTTATCTACAACATTGTCAAGCTTTTCTTCATCAAAATGGGGGTACCTGGATAGAGCATCTGCCACTACATTAGTTTTCCCAGATTTGTACTGTATCTCAAAGTCCATTCCCAACAACTTTGTGATCCACTTATGCTGTATAGCTGTGTGAAGTTTCTGCTCTAACAAGTACTTTAAGCTCTGATGATCAGTTCTCAGTATAAATTTATTCCCTACTAGATAATGCTTCCATTTATCTACAGCTAACACAAGAGCCAGTAACTCCTTCTCATAAGTAGACAGTCCCTTATTTCTGGGACAAAATGCCTTGCTAAGAAATGAAATGGGCCTACCCTCTTGCATCAGTACAACACCCATACCTGAGTCACAAGCATCAGTCTCCACTATGAATGGCAATGAGAAATCCGGCATCCTCAGTACCGGGGCCTCAGTTATGGCTTTCTTGAGTTTTCCAAAAGCTTCATCAGCTGTACCATCCCATTTAAAAGCATCCTTCTTCAGAAGATCATTCAATGGCCTGCAAATCACCCCATAGTATTTGATGAACCTCCTGTAATAACCCGTCAATCCCAGAAATGATCTCAACTCCTTCAAGGTAGCTGGTGTAGGCCACTTTACCACACAACTGATTTTGCTATCATCCATCTCCACCCCATGCTCATAAATTATGTGCCCCAAGTAATTCACTCTACTCTCAGCAAATTCACACTTGGATAACTTAGCCAACAACTGATGCTCCCTCATCACTTCTAATACTCTCTGTACATGCTCCAAGTGTTCTTCAGCAGTTCTACTGTAAATCAGAATGTCATCAAAGAAGACTAGCACAAACTTCCTCATGAAATGCTGGAATACATGGTTCATCAGTGCTTGAAAAGTGGCTGGGGCATTGGTCAACCCAAAAGGCATCACTATGAATTCATAATGCCCATGATGGGTTTGAAAAGCAGTTTTTGGGATGTCCTCCTTCCTCACCCTGATTTGATGATACCCTGACCTGAGATCCAGTTTAGTGAAAAACTTAGCACCATGCAGCTCATCCAGTAGTTCATCAATGACTGGAATTGGGAATTTATCCTTTACTGTCATGTCATTGAGCTTCCTATAGTCAATACAGAGCCTCCAACTCTCATCTTTTTTCTTCACTAACAGTACTGGAGATGAATAGGGACTAGTGCTAGCCTGAACTACTTTATTCCCCAGTAGCTCTCCCACTTGCTTTTCAATTTCAGTTTTGTGGAAATGAGGATATCTATAAGGCCTGACTTTAAAAGGTTCAGCACCAGGCTTAAGGTTAATTTGATGGTCTATGGCTCTCTCTGGGGGTAACTCCTGTGGTTCCTGGAAAACTTCAACAAACTGGTTCAAAACCTCTTGCATACTTTCTGGAGCTCTCCTAAATACTGGTGAATCAGACAGTTCTGCTCCCATTCTGAATAACATGCCACCTTCCTTTTCTTTCTCTCCCAAGTCCTGTAATATATGTTCCTCCATGAACTCAGCCTGTGCCCCCTTCCTTCTGTGATCAGATACCACTTTAGCCTCAATGCCCTTCAACAGATCAAACCTCATCCTCTGACTTCCATTTCCTTTCAGCCACCATTTCTCTCCAGTAAACTGATTGGTGAGATTAACTTCATTGGTTAAAAAGTCAAAAGATATGGGGCTGAACCATTTCATCCAGTCAACCCCTAGAATCATATCCAAACCACCCAAATCCATTACTCTCAGGGTGAAAACAAACTGATGATCTTGAACTGTCCACCTCACCCCAGGACATCTAGACATACCACCAATCATGCTGCCATCTGCAATTTTCACCTTGAATGGCCTGATAAATTCCTCATGCAATCCCAAACTCTTAGCCAATTTTGGACTAATATAGCTGTGAGTGCTCCCAGTGTCAAGTAACATCTCTACTGACCTATCCCTTAGAGAACCAGAGAGATGTAGAGTGTCTACTTCAGGTACTTCACTGATCTCAGCATAGCTCCTCTTGCCCTTGATGCAATTTAAGGACATTAACTCCGGTTCCTCCCTTAGTTCTTCAACTACCTCACTCAAACCTTCCAGTTGCTTCAAAGGATCAAAGTCTTCCTCCACTACAACAATATCCTGTGGAGCACCCTCTTCCACATTTGCAATGTAATGGATCTGTCTCATCTTACACACATGACCAGGACTATATCTTTCTCCACACTTATAACAAAGATTATTATCTCTCCTGTACTTTTGCAGTTGGGGTGAAATTTTCTTAAACCCTGTTTTATCAGCATTGTTAACCCCAGTATCCTCTTTCTTCCCCAACACAGTACCCCATGGATAAGTTTCTTTCTTCACATTGGCCTGATTATAAGAACCTTGCATCATTCCCTTCTGTTTCTTGTACATGGAGTCTAAAAGTTTCTCCTGCAGAACTGCTATTTCCATCACATCATGCAAATTTTGGGGTCTTTGGGACTTGACTGCCAACTTGAGATCACCCCTGAGTCCACTCAAAAAGCTAGACATGTAGTAGAACTCTGGTTGATAGGGGTTTAGAGCCATCACCATAGCCTTCAGTAACTCAAACTGTTCTATGTATTCTTCTACTCCCCCTTTCTGATATTGTTTATTGAATTCCTCAATCAGATCCTCTCCACCTTTGACCCCAAATCTTCTTAATAAAGCAATTTTGAACTCACTCCAAGTGTTTACAGGTTTTATCATATACTCAGAAGCAAACCACACCTCAGCTTTCCCCTCAAAATACAGCTCAACAGTGCCAATCTTATCCTGATCTGCCATATTGCAATACTTAAAAATTCTCTCACATCTTCTAATCCATTCCAAGGGGTTATCACCATTAAACATATTCATTTCAATCCTAGGGTGCATTCTAGGCAAAGGGACCCTCCTACTCCCAAACATCATCTCATCTTGACCTTTTTGAGCATTATACATAGCATCCGGGAAAACAGTCCTATTATTATGCACATAGGGAGTACCAAAACGGTTTGGATTCTCAAACGAGCTAGAGCTAACCTCGAACAGGGGTTGTTGATGCGGCGGCTGAAATGCACCTTCTCCTTCCCATTGTAATTTGCATCGGTTCGTATCTCTACCCTCGGCTGTTCCACTTTTTCCTTCGCCGGCGTCCATCGCAGATCCTCAACTTCACGTGCCGGAGTTCGGATTTGTTCCCCGGGGATTCCCTCTGTTGATTTCTCCTTCCGCTTCACGAAATCCGTCATCATCGATCTGAATTCGTCGTTCGAAGACTGCATCTCTAACAGCTGTTGCGAGATCGCCGATTGAGCTGCCTGAGTCGTCGCCTGATCCGCACGGATGTTCATCGCCATCGCTCCGAGCTCAGTACGAATGTCTGTCATCTCGACCTGCAGCAATTTCATCGAGCCTTCCAGTTCCGCGATTCTGCTCTCGAGAACCTTATGCCGAGTGTCCGCCATTTCGTCGTTGATCGCGAGCCGAGGATTGCCCGCTCTGATACCAACTGTTGTGATCCCGGTGGATCGCAACTCCGATTAAACGTAAATAGGCTGCCGGAGCAGCTTGATTGAATAAACGAGAACAAGTTTGATTACAGGTTTCTTAGCTAAAAGACAAAAGAATAGAAAATAATCCCTAAATAGTCAAAATAGGAATCCCAGCTCACTGACGCCGTTGTAACGGTTCCCTAACGGTCAACCAGTCTTGACTGCTCATTGCAAATTACCAGAATGCCCTCGGTCACAGCTTCAGATCACAACATTCCCGTATGATAGAAAATTCAAAGTTTTAACCTACTTATCAAACTCGTATGTAGTGAAACTCGACTTTTGTTTACTTTGATGTTCGGGCTTTAATCAGCAACTTGGGCCAATATTTGAATTTTCTATCATCGGGTCAAAGGATCTCAAAGCCCAACCAATTTGGCAACTGTGTCTCAATTCTCAAATCACAAGTATAACAAATAACCAAGAATATATCAGGCAGGGTATAGAAACTATTTGAGCAAAATCTAGAAACACCTAATATGAATTTAATGCATCTTGTTTTCAAAAATAAAAAATAAAAAATAAAAAATTTAATGCATCATGGGCGTGATTCTTTCCTGCTTGTATTATAACATGAAGTCAGAAACCCATACCATACCAGCATAAACTAAACAATTAACCGCAATCCTGAATATGAAAAATGTTCTATATACTCTAACTGTTCGCCGAGGAATAGGAACTTAAGTTTCACTAATCAGTAACCACTACCACACACACACACACACACACACATTGAGGAAGGAAGATAATGGGAGAGGGACCAAAAAATCAGTAAGCTGAAAAATCAAACGAAACCAAGGCTCGTGAGATGCTCTTTCTACCCTGTACAGAAACCGAAAAATATCCTACACACTCTGCATAACATCTAATTTTTCGTGGTTACCAAAATGCCGAACTACAGTCTCACAACTACTCACTGCTTTTCGAGTTTCAACCAACCAATCAATAACAATTAACAACCTAGCCCCTAGCAAGCAACACATCCAACTGAGAGGATTGACTAGAAGAGCCCTCACGTCGAGACACTTTGGTCATATTTCTGTTGTAGACATCTTTAGGCTGTGGAAGGTCTAGAATGTATTTTTCTTTCAAACCAACTTGATGCAGATGTAGGAGAGCAAACATACTGAGTGCTACCAAAGCTGAATTTCCTAGAATACCACCCATCTGATCCAGCTTAAGAAACCTTCTAACAAAGGCGGAACTGGCCATGAAAACCTTGAAAAACGGATTTGACCCCTCACCATCTCGCGATGTAACTTTATCACCAGACTGAGATGCTGCCGACGTGTTTTCAGGTGACATAAATCGGCTTGCATTGTGTACTTCTCCTACCAGAGCTTGAGCCTCCTCAATTACCTTATATTTCTTACCTTGATGGTCAGCTAATCTCATTGCAAGAACAATACGACTTTGCTCCAAGCGAGCTATAGCTGCATCTCTCTCAGCCCGTTGGTGTGCCTGTACAGTCTGCAAACCATAACATCAAAACAGTAATTCCTGGCCAAACATCCAAAAACAGGTTTTCTGCAGAAACCCCAAGATGCACATAATTGAATTCATACCAGTTTGTCAAACAACTAATTTCTCCATCTTATCGTACAAATTTATCTGATAATGGTGTACTATGATAAATGATTATCACCACCAAACAACATTGACGAGTATTAACATTCAATTATCATCCCAATAACCAAATGTATAGGTAACAGGAGCATTTCTAAGAGGTCAAATTCCTAAATGAAAATAAATTACTCATCACAAAGTCATGAACAAGACTCTACACTTCCTCCCTGCACATAATAATTTGAATTTGCAGTGGCATAAACACTCACATAATGCACAATATTGAGTAACTAAAATATGCACAACATAGTCATTCCACTACAGATACAGCCATCGTAATCACGTAAGTGGTCAGTCTATACATACACACTTAAGATATCTTGAACGTGGGCAATTCAGCAACACGTCCCAACTGTGCGGTCAGTCACCATGTTTTAGCTATTCAATATACTACCTTCATGTTCTAATCAATACCTGTACCATCTGATGTTTAAATCTAACTAGCAAATTACCTATATTGCTCTTAACTTACCACTGGCTAATAACACTATTCAGCTCAATCATTCCAGCCCCATATGGTACAAACAATTACAGCGCATTTGAACAACCAAATACAGCGAGAAATAAGACTCAGCTATACAACTAAACACAGGCGACAAAATTCATTCATTTCGACGCCAAATTAAGCATTTCAAAGAGAGCAAAAAGCACGAAAACTCACATGGAAGAACTCCAGCTGGTCCTCGAGGTTCTCCAGAGCTGTGCGGATAGAATTGAGGCTCTTCGCCTCCTGAACCGCCGCGGAGTCGTCGGAGTCGGCGCCGGGAGACAAATCCTTGAAATAAACGAAGCCGGCGGGATTATTAGCAGCTCCGTTGGGTTTCTTCATGGCGTTGCTAGATTTGCTGCGGCTGTGGGATTTGACGGAGTTGAGGAAATGAGACCGGGAAACGGAGTGAATGGCGTCGCTGAGCTTGTCGTGAAGGTCCCAGATTTTCTCGAGCACGGCCTCGACCTCCTCCGCCTCCATCGCCCATTTCATCGGAAGCTCTCGAGAAGAAGAAGATACGGAAATCTGAGATTGATTCCAGGCTTCAAAAGGGGGGCAAAAAATAAAAGTGGTGGTGTTGGACTAGGGTTCGGGCCAGCGAGTCGCCGTGAATGGGGACCGCGGTGGGGTCCACGTCTCAACAAATTTCCCTCTCAGTATTTTTCACGACTATCAAAGTCGGCATATTAAAAATCAAATTAATATTAAAAAATTGTTGCGAGACGGCCAGGGTATTTGTTTGGTGGACACGAAGTCGGACGCCAAAATGGCGGGAATCTGTTTTGGTAACATCTGGAAATGATCCCCTGATTGTCACAGTCTCTCGGGCCTACTTCAGTCCAGTGGTAGGATTTGGGCCTTCAGGTTAGTGGCTTAGCCTAGGCCTTTATCTAATTATTGTCTTAGTTTACACTTCAGCCACTCAATTCCTTAACATTTTTGTTGAAATGAATATTCACAAAATTCAACGACTATTTTGTGTATTATTTTCTTTTGCAAAGCAAAATTGGTTGGTGGGAAATATAGGATTGATTGGACAACTCGTTCCTAAAAAATAAAAATAGATTTTTAAAAATTGTATAAGCAATCTCATATCCTATTAACAATCTAATCAACGTCTGTATAAAGATAAAAATTATTATATCCAACTTATCTGCGCTTATTAGCTTAGTTTTTGTCTAGCACTATAATCTTCTTCGATGCAGGTATAGCTTCAGATTCCGCAACCCTTGGAGTCATTGTTTTTTACCAGGAGAAGAGTTCCAAATATCAGTGACCCGATTCAGTCTACTTCTCTAGCCAGAGATGCACTAATTACGATCAACATGGTTAAGGGTGAAGTGGAGGTCACGTCGCATCAGTTTACAAACTCAGGAATTCAAACTAGATTGATAATTAGTTTCTTACGAGGACCTTTTTGGATAATTATGTAGCGCATTCTGTTGCAAACTACGTGAAAACGAGTGATCTTGCCTATACAACATAGTTATCTCCTCCTAACTTTTTATCACTGGCTTCTGGGAAAATTCTAGAACCATAAATGAAATACCAATTTCCTTAAAAAACACTATGATCTATTACATTTAATTTTAATTTAGTTTAGTGTTTTAAAAAAAAAAATTTCTAATTCTAAAATCTTAAGTCACATACTACGTTTTAAAATATAAAAATATAAAAAGTTTTTTCTCATATATAAAAAGATCTTTCCTCTCAACATAGGAAAAAGACCCCCTCAAAAAAAAAAAAAAAAAAACATAGGAAAAAGAAGAAAAGGGAATTGTGGCACGGAATAAGCCCCGGTTTGACCCGAGACGAATCTACACACTATAATCCGTTTAATATTCGAACCGACCGACCTCAGCAATGAGGTGGCCCAAATGCAGCCCTAAACCCTCTGTGTTTTCCTAATCCCACACCAAATGTCACACCAGTAACCACACAGGATTTCACCATTATTATTTTATTTATTTGTTCTCACCGTGTCCTCTTCTCCAAGCCATTCGGAATTTGCACCCCGCCACGTCCGCACTGCAGAGCTCTGCTGCAAACCTCTAGAAACTTCTCGATTTTCTCCAAAGGTGCGTGCAAAGAAAATTCTGCATTTAGGGCACTTTTTTTTTTGGCGGCTAAGGTTTAATCCCTAAATTTGCGGATTAATTTTGGGTTGTGGATTGAGAGGAGGTTGTGATTTTGTAGGTTTATTGGAAGGGAGGAAAGGTAGGAGGTGATGGTGGGCGAATTGAAGAGCGGAGATGATAGTAGCAGACAATGGTCGGAAACCTCTGGGAGGGTCGGAGATATCGATAACGGCGTACGTTTGATGTCCGATTCGTTGATGGTTACGGAGGGGGTTGAAGCGTCCCATCCTCAGCCGTCCGCGGTGGCGCGGGATGCCAAGGTCGGCTTCCCGGAGACGGTTCTCGCCGCCGCCGGATCCGCATTTTTGTCAGCCATCCTTGTTAATCCCCTTGACGTTGTCAAGGTAGCTTGTTCACTCTGCTTCAATGCCAAGCATTCATTAATCATGTTCGCAAACGTTTGCCTTTTCAGTTGTATGCATAATGAATATTACAATACTTTTGAATGAATCTTATGAGATACATAAGACACCTTAGATTGGGAGAATACTAGGTTGAGGACTCATTTTTGGTTTGTTGCGCCTTAGATAACCACATCTCTGTATCACCTAGGTGATTTTTAGTTATGTGTTTTGATATTTAGTGTTGTTGCTATTAGTTTCTAAATATTTGCACACTATTATCTTACAGACAAGGTTGCAAGCACAGGCTGCTGGAGCCGCTTACTCACATCCACTAAGTGATGTTACAAGTCGGATGGCGATTTTTGGACCAAACATGGTACTGTACTATATTACTGGTGTTTGTTATGTATAGTTTGAATTCTGTACTCTAGATTTCAGATGTCCTTATGTCTACTATAAACCTTCATTTGATTCTGTGTTATTCATTTTTTTGTTTGAATCTTTATTATGCAGATGTTTGCAGACTTAAGGTGTTCTCCTGCATGCTCTCGTGCCGGTGTCCATGGCACCGTTTCCCTTTGCCCTCCTGATTGCTTTCAGTATAAAGGATCATGGGACGTGTTCTACAAAATTATTCGACAGGTTTGTCTGCTTGGCCATGAAAGAGGTGTTGATTTGTGTGCCTGGTAACTGCATCTCTAAGATATTTGAATTAAAATACGCAGGAAGGAATAGCAAGGCTGTGGCGAGGTACAAATGCTGGTTTAGCATTGGCTGTGCCAACTGTAAGTAGTTTGTCGATCGGGAGCGAATAGTCATTACTTTTTGTTTTTTGATGTTTTTGCTCTTGTAAGACTGATTAGTTAAATGAATGCTTCTAACAGGTCGGAATATATCTGCCTCTTTATGATGTGTTCCTCAATCGTTTTGAAGAATTCACCTCTCAGAATTGTACATCCCTTGCACCTTATGCGCCTTTAGTGGCTGGTGGACTGGCACGTTCATTAGCTTGCACAAGCTGTTACCCAATAGAACTTGCGAGAACACGTATGCAGGTACTATCTGGTCCCATATAGTAATGTACCCTGATTTGAATAAAATTTGGAGAGCCGTTTCGTGTCTTCTATGAGAGCACCCTTCTCTCTCTGTTTTATAACTTTTTTAGATAAATGGCTTCTTGCATGCAGGCATATAAGGCTGTTGGTAAAAAGTCTCCTGGAGTTTTCCGGACTTTAATTGAGGTTGTCTCTAGTGGCCAGACCATGCCTCCCAACCAAAGTGAGGCTGCTTCCTGTGCCAAGACTGCGGCTCTTAATCAAAGCTGTAAGTAGATTAACATTTCCGAAGCTATTGGAGGATCAGTTTGTTTATCTTGTTTTTATGGATCATATGAATATCTACCATAAGGTATAATGATCCTCATGCAAAATTTCCATCTGAAATTGGAAAAATAAGAGTGCTTTTCTTTATATTTTGTGATAGGTTTCTTATATCTTTTGTGATTCTAACTGATGCACAATTTCTTCTTCCCCAGTGAAAAATTCCCGAATATTATTCACCGGCCTTGGTGCACAGCTTGCTCGTGATGTCCCTTACTCTGCAATATGTTGGGCAACTTTGGAGCCAGTAAGATTTTCTTGTACTTGCCCCTTTTCTATTTCTGAATTTGAGTCCAATATGATCATGGAATGTTTGAGGAGTTAAATCTGCTGGTCTGAACAGGTTAGGAGGAGGCTTCTTGGTCTGATTGGAGAAAATGAGAATGTTGCCGGTGTCCTTGCAGCAAATTTCTCGGCTGGTTTTGTTGCTGGAAGCTTCGCAGCTGCTGCTACATGTCCATTTGATGTTGCAAAAACACGACGGCAGATTGAGGTATGTACTACCTTCTTCATTGCAGTGAATGAATGTTGATGGTTTTTTTTTTTAAAAAATATATATGTAGTAGAAGGATATAACTCATCATTTGTTAAAGTTGGTTCTTATTTCTTAAGTAACCAATTGCTATACTCCTCCATTGTGAATGCCCTTATGGTCGTGATTGGATCTTATCCAACCCTTATCTTAAGTAGTAGTCACCACGGCTTAGCCAAATAAATTCCTTTGATGAGGGCGACTACCGTCATTCTTTACTTGTTTTGATTGGTTGGAATAAGTTTTCATCTGCTGTTTCATATTTCGTATAATATTGATCATCAAGCCTGATAATGAGCTGATTCTGTAATTGGATAGAAATGTTGCATGAGGAATGTAATATAGTTTTGTGTCGTTGATATTATATATTTGTGTTTTTGGGTATTTTACACTACTAATTTTATTACGTCTTCTTTATTGCAGAAAGATCCTCTCAGGGCATTGAGGATGACCACTAGACAAACACTCCTAGAAATTTGGAGGTACAGAACACTCAAAATGCCTCAACTTTTTATGTTTTTTATAATTTGGTAATTACAGTATTATGGAATTTGTGCTTTCCCAATTTGCGCTATTTTTTTCGGTCGGCCTGGATATGGACTTTTCATTGACAGTCCCTTTCCCTTTCTTATATTGTCATTTGATTTGCAATGTCTTTGGATATTCTGATGCTAGATTAGAGTCTGAATCAGTTTTTTGTCTGATTGGTACAGAGATGGTGGGATGAAAGGACTTTTTACAGGCGTGGGTCCTCGTGTTGCTCGAGCAGGCCCTTCTGTTGGGATTGTGGTTTCATTCTATGAAGTTGTGAAATATGCACTCCATCGGCATTACAACACTACTTGATCAAGGAGTTCTGTTCGAAGGATAGGATAGTATGCAATCGTACATAATCTGAAAAGCTTCGTATCGTTTCTTTGATATAAAAACCTGTAGTTACCCCTAATGTAGCTGATGCTAGGAGGTTGGCAGTTTTGGTGTTAGTCTCACGATGTGTTCCGCAAGGAATACCTAGTGTTCGGAACTTGAAAGAGGAATAAGTTCTGGACAATTTTTTGTAGCTGACTAGTTGATTCTGGGCTGTTTCTGGATTTACCAGTTCTTTGCAAGCTCTCTGAGCAATAAATATGCAACTTTCAATTCCAATGTACGATTAGAGATCTGAACTTATAGTCATAATGATTGTTATGATGATTGGGCAAGACTGAATAAAAATTCAAGTTATATTACAGGCATTTTCTATGTATTTCTATGGCATATAATGTTCATTCTTATGGCAACTTGGCAAGAAATAGTTCAATTCTTCCATTTCAACATGAAAATATATGTCCAGAATCCAGAGACTCACAATGTTCATATGATATCAGCTCACCAATCTAAATCAAAACAAAGGCAAGAAAATCCGGCGATCGAAACCAAACAAGGTTCTTCTGATGAATTAAATTTTTTAAAAAGTAGACAAAACTTTACAAGTCTTAAACTGAAATCTGGACTACTAATCTGAATGCACCACACAATGATTCTTCCATTTAACAAATGAATAACAAATGCATCACTCTATCTCTCCCCCCAATTCAGCGGGACGAAAACGAAAAACAACAGAGGAAGAAGAAACCAACACAACTATTCTTTAACAAACAGCACACACTGATTTTCTCGTCCGGTGATGATAATAGGTACGGCCACGGCGGCGGCGATGATCCGAAAGATCTAGTGAATAATGTAGGTCAACGCCAGAGCCAGCAGCAGCAGCGTATACGCTATTCCCTGATCAATCGAGTGACCTGCAGAAACCAAAATCCGTTAATCCCAACGGAAAATTGAACGGAAACTGAACGGGAATTGAAATGCAGTTAACTGCTTACCATCGCTGGTTGACGGAGCGGGAGCGGGTACGGAGATATCAGCTCCGGCGGCGGCGGCGGCAGGGAATACCGCGGCGAGGACGACGAAGACGGCGGCGAGGAACGCCATAGCAGCCCTAGATGAGATCACCTCCATTGTTGCCTCTCGAATTGGGTATCGTCTTTCGGAGCGGCGTCAATCTCTCTCTCTCTCCTCGCAGGGATAGGTTGAGGAGAGAAAAAATGGAGGTGATCTGCGTTTTACAGATTTGCTATTTCCCCTTCCGCGATCAGCTCTTCCTATTTTTAAGATTTTTTATTTTTGGTTCTTTGTGGCTGGCCCTCGGGTGGAAAACAGAAAGTGAGAAATGTGGGTCGTATTTATAGGGAAATTCCGGCAGCGCTGTTTGACTCGCTTTCAACGGCTGCGATTCTGTTAGATTTTGTTCCGTTGGAGAGTTGAATGGTTCAGAGAGATTGGCGCTCAATCCATTCAATACAGTCGTCGGTTTTTGTTCGTTTTAAGAATGTGGGTCCCGCGGTTAATCACCTCTAATTAATTTGGGTTTTACTACCTACCAACTGGGCCCTACATCTTATGAGTTGTGACCGTTGTTTTTAATTCTCTAAATATTCCATGACCATATTAATTCCTTTTTAATCCTTTAATACATGTATTTTTATCCCTTTTATAGACAAATCCAAATTCATAGAAATATATATTTCACAAGGGAAGGTGGATAAATTAGGAAATGCCCCACTATATTATTGTCAAATCTTGTCACATTATAATTATTTATTGTAACGTTAAAGTACAATTAGGCAAAGCAATCAGTTAGCAATTCCATTACTTGTACGATTCCATTAGACAGACAGGCAAAATTAATCAATTACGATTTGGTTTGTGAAATAGCCAGCTAGGCTCAATTATCACTAGTTATTAATTCAATCATCTTGATGACTACTAGTAGTTTTCAGTTTTCATCAAACATGGAGAAGCCTTGAATTCACTATTAAGCATTGTACTAGTTTCCTTTTTTTAAAAAAAAAACTGTTCTATTTATAAAATATGATTCTACTTGCAAGATATAGTTGAGAAATTATAGAAAAATATATGTGCAAATTTAATAAAAAAAACATGTTATACATATCAAATTATTGTTTCAAATAGTTCTTGTAATTTGTCATTTACTTTTGATGTCTGTATTTTTATGGCAATTATATTTACCTTATTATAAGGATTGAATACAATCATCTCAAATTATTAAGAATATGTTGGTCAACTTTAGTAAGATTTTGGTCAAAATTTTGATCAAGACTAAGGCCCTGTTTGCTAGAACTTATTTCCACCATGTACTGAACTGAATTGAACTGAACTGAACTGAATTGAATTGAACTGAAGTAAAAATGATGTATTGAAAAATGGAATCAGCATAACTGAATTAACCTGAATTTCATCAATTACATTTTCACTGAACTGAACTGAACTGAACTGAATTGAACTGAACTGAATTGAATTGAACTGAACTGAATTGAACTGAACTGATTTACAGATAAGCTCTGGTAAACAGGGCCTAATAGACTATGAAGAAGTTACTCCTCCTGCTTTGTCTTACAGCTTCCAATTATTCTCAACTTTCCGCCACTGATATGTTTTGATTGAGTATATGATTTGTAATGTAATTACTATGTAAGTTTTTTCTGTAAAATGTTTCTTGAAAATCGTTATGAAATGTTCGGATGGATAGATGGTGTAAAAGTTAACAGGAATGTGCTGTATGCTCAAACAAGACCGCTAATAAAAGGGAAATCTGTTATAATTCCATTGCGTGACAATATTAGATCAAAGTTTGCACTTACACAAATAGAATTCTATGTTAAAAAAGACTGCCACTAACAAAATATACACCACAGTTTAGATCTTTACATCCTATAGGCTATAGTTTACACAAACAGCACTGCAAACTCTCCACGAAGAAAGTGCAGCTCATCGGGCCAGAGCGGATCTTTGCCGATCTGATACATCTTTATTTTAAACATCAGAGTCATCAATGAAATCATCCAAGCTTTCACCTTCAGTTTCGGATTCATCATCCTCACCACTAGGAGAGTTTTCCTTAGAGAGCCTTTTGTTCAAATTTCTCAACCTCGTCAGTCTACGCTTACTACTACGAACATCATGAGGTTTGCCATCTTCATCATCCCCAAGGGAAGAAGCATCCATCTTCGACTCTTTCTTCAACCAAGCTCCAATAGGGATGTTGTCCTCAGATTCACTATCGCTATTACAAACAGTGGAAGCTCTTTTCCGCTTACGAACTGACGAGGGAGCAAATACATTCTGACAAGTTATGCCATCCTCATCATTTTGATCCGGAGATCCAGTCAAATTCACAGAACTGTGCTTCTTTCCTCGAACATTTGTCATAGTCAGCTCAAAAGCCTGACCTAGTTCATCATTGACCACAACAGCTTGCCTAGCGCCGGTTTCTTCTTCATAATTGCTGTTTGGAGATGTCATTGCACTTGGCTTAGACATCCCTGTAAAACGAAAAGTGCAGTTGAAATAGTTGAAAGCCAATCAAAATATGGTTTTTAAGGTGTATGATTCAACCCAAAGGATAAAACAAGTTTCCAAGTTCTTTTCTAGCAGAAGAAATATTAGTAGTGAGTTATTGTTATTATTCGAGGTATGTACAGTAGTTTTTATCAAAGTGGGGAAAATTAGTGTTTCATTCTACTTCAAACAAAAGGAACATGATCTCACAAACCAGAGATACCTGAAAGTGAAACATCCAGTATAATGATTAAGAGAACAATTAACCAAGTGGTTTAAAGTCGGTGTACCTGAAGGCTGTGTACTGCATCTATCACCGCTGGGAAGTTTCACATTGTCGTCATCAATCACCCGTCTCCTAAAGTTTTTTAAAAAAATCACAAATCAATCTTTAGAATTTCAGTGAGTTGCATACAGATCATTGACAATTAATTAGACTTAAACTTTTATCTGTCGCCAATTTTAATGTAGGAAAACTATTGTAGCACAATACTTTCAAAATTGCCAGTAGTCAAAGGAGCCATAAAATATAACACCACTTTGGAAATTCACATTATAGACACATCCTCACTATAGCCTTTACCAATGCTTCTTTGTTGAGGTAAATGGCAATCACCTTTTGCTGCACCTACAATTTTAAAGGACAGTGGACAGAAGCAAAGAGAAATTTTTTACTCACTTTGATTCGGAAGGAAGCCACAATGGGTCTTCGCCGCTCTGGTATGATTTAAACAGCTGATCTGAATAATGTAGTGCTAGCTTCCTGCACTTTTCGACACCTCTACGATCATACTTTTCCAATTCCTCCACAGATCTATTCAAATCACCTTCAGGATCTCCATCAGTTAAAAACTCACCCAGTTTAGAACCCCTGTGAAATATAAGCCAGTTCATTACAGTACTACACCAAATACTTGCTTTTCAAAAAATAACACAGAAACCGAAAGTTTCAATAATGATAAAGTTTAGAATCTTTACAGAGCACTAAATTATAGCATTAGAAAAGATAACCAAGAGCATGTCAACTGATAATCTTAGGCCTGTGATATCTTAGCCATTCGAAATTTGGTATATCCCAGTTCCAAACTCCAAAATTTCAACTTAACTCATCCATTAATAAAATTGATAATATGCAAAGTCATTGCGATTTTGTGAATCTACACAAAAAGGCCAGCACATTTTATAGGCTAACCACATTCTAGATCAGCAAGGGCATATTAAAAGAACAAATGAACTACAAAAATTACTAGTCCCCCTAAAGTGTAAAAGGAACAGCACATATGATATGATTTGCATTATTATAAATAAATAATGTCATAATGGAATTGCAATACGTACCCGAATGCATGACATTGGCTAAAACCTTGTCCATTGCGAAGTATTGTTGCCTTGTGATATTTCTCATCTGTTGTTTGTTTCCGGTAAAGAGCACAGACAGCCCTCATGCACAGTTCAGGATCTTTACCAAATGCAGCTTGCATATCTGCCAGAAATTCCCAATTCCAATCCCATTTATGATCTTTGTATCTTCCTATTCTGGCTATGATATTACTGTAGTTAGTATCACTATCAGAATCATCACCTAATTCCGAGTCACTGGCGCTAAAATAAATATCTTTGGATGTGTTTTCAGCATCTGAAATATCAGAGTCATTAACAATAAAACCGTCCAAGCTTTCACCTTCACTCTCTGAACCACCTTCATCAGAAGTACTCTTGTCAGTCTTCATGCTCTTTAAATGACTAGGTGAGCTTTCCTTGGAAGTTCTATTTGCTTTCGAATTTCCCAACTTCACCAGCCTACGCCTAATTACAGGTTTTCCATCTTCATCTGAGCAGGAAGTAGCATCTATCGTAGACTTAGTCCTCAAGGATCTCAACCTACTAACAGGAAGACGGTCCTCAGTGTCACTTTCACTGTCACTAGTAATTCTATTCAAAGCTCTTTTCCGCTTATGAGTTGATTTGGCAGCATTCCCTTTGTGAGAAGCTACGTCATCCCTGTCACTCAAATTCAGAGATACATTCAAATCTCCGGTCGATTCTAGGGCCACTTTATTTTTCATTGCTTCACCATTGAGCACACCTGCTTCGTCATCACTACCATCGATGTCAATCACACCAGCAGGCATAGCCGCAGCTATCTTCTTACTGCCTGTTTCTTCTCCAAAGAGCAACTGCGTTCTAGCTCGACTACCGCAGTCCAACCTACTCCTATTACGATTGCCACAATCTCCTTCCTTTAAAGGTGTCACATTTAAGAAAGTGTCACCAACTGGAGTTGCTGCTGTAGTCTCTTCTCTACCTATTCCAGTCATTCCATTAGAACTACCTTGCTCTAACTCCATCACCCAGCGTTCCAATTCTTCGCACTTTGATTTCCAAACCTGAACATCACTCTCAGCCTTTTTCTTCTCACATTCTAGAACTCGATTTTCAATCATCAACTCCAATATCTTATCATCCTCCACATATCCTGCAATATCAACAGAATTTTCCGTCTGCTGGATACCATTTACCACAGGATTAACCTTTTTTTCATCTTCCGTATTTGAAAATTCAAGTTTTTTGGCATCTCCCATCTTTCTCTCGAACCCCGATTTCAATTCAGTAAATCTCTGTTCCCACTCCAAACACTTAGTGCAGCATTGCGATGTACTTTCGACACTAACATCAACATCCTCAATCTCTTTAGCATCCATATCATTCCTAATTTATAAGCACAGTATCTAATTTATAAGCACAGTATACTAAAACAGATCTAAATAGATGAATAAACTCAAACTAAAAAGACAAGGAATTCCTAAGCAGAGAATGAAAAGGAATAAAAGTTACCGGGCCGTTTACGGTGGTTGTTCGCCGGAGGGCCAATTACCGCCGAAATTCCGCCTGTTGGGGTTTTCCCTTCACTACAAGTTTCCAATTTACAAAGCGACCATTATTTACATCTCCCCCCCTCAAGTTCTACAATTAACTATACATGGGTCCCTAAAATATTTTTGAATTACAAAATAAACTAAGGACATCTTTATGTCTTTTTCAAAAAAAAAAAAAAAAAGGACATCTTTATGTCTTTTTTCAAAAAAGAAAAAGAAAAAAAGGGACATCTTTATGTCTTTTTCAAAAAAAAAGAAAAAAAGGACATCTTTATGTCATGAATAATTCAATAATATTTTTGAATTAAAATATTTATTTCATGCAAAATTTAATGCTACAAACATACAATGATGCTTCTCTTAATAATGTCGGATGAAGGAAGGTAAACCTGGATCTTTTTAGATGCTTGCTCCGCATCATTTTCAGGAGCCACCTGATAGTAGGTTCATCCTCAGATGTGATATTCTTGTTATGTTTTATCCGGATTCAGATCAGCTTTAGACAAGGTAATAATCTGGAATTTCCAAAAACAAAACGAATCGAGTTGTGAGCATCCTAAATCCCTAATCAGCGCTGAATATTTTTTGAACAACTCAATCCAATTAATAGTGTACTTCCTAAAACAACATATGTATCTGAAATATTATTATCAACACTCATCGAAAGTTGATTCTTGAATTTTTATTTGTCTGGTGAGAGAGTCTGATATGTGCACGGCTTGCGCACGCTTGACGGGCAGATTTCTAATCAGCAGGCCAATAGTGCACAAGAGCCTAAAAAACTTGTGATCGTGCAGAACACGTCAGTGTGGGAAGAACGAAGGAGGAATATTGGTTTCTCGTTGGGTTCTTTTTTCCATCAATGTTGGTGTTTGATTGTCGGAAATACTCTCTGCTTGTATGAACACACAATCCTTTACTACTAATTTCAATGGGTTTCTTCTCAGCCAAACTCTTTATCATAGATTTCCGCATCTCTTAGGTAATAACACTGCACAGGTTTAACACTCTTCATCTTAACTTTCTCTTCCAAAAATGCACACATTCTTCACACATCCAGCAAGGTAGAATATGCCAATCCCAATAATGAAGGAGATGTACAAAGCATGTCAAGGTAAAAAATATTAGGGAAACCAAAATTAATAACATATTAGGCCATTGTATCGTCAACTAATTATCTCTATTTTAGTTTAATCAAATTTCACTTTATAAATTTATGAGAATTTTATTAGTCTAATTATTATTTAATTAGTTCATTATGCTTCTTATATAATGCATGCACTGATGCACAAAGACTGCACAGTGGTTTTGGTGCCTGCACATGCTGACGTGTTTATTTATTTACTATTAATTTTCTTCTCCTTTATAGAAATATTGATTTATTCTAGTATAGATTGCAATTTATTTTTTTTATTTTTTTGCAAAAATATGCTTGTGCATTAAATGTGCAAACATTGAATTGTTTTTATATTAGTGCACGACTTTTACATAAAAATGTGTGGATATTGTGCAATGGAAAGAACATCACCACCAATCTCCTTCACCACCTGCCGCCTCCACCACTGTGACTCTGCACAAATAAATATCAATTCATAACCGTTTTGTGCAGAATTTGCACCGCCGCTTTACATCTGCATTTGATCAGTTCATAACTAAAGTTCAAAAAGTGCGTCACTACTGGACATTTTTCTTGTAGTGGTGGAGAGATACGAGGGTCTTGCTCGTAGTGAGTACCATGAAATTGACTTTCGTCCCACTAAACACTTAATTATTTCTTTGACTATAGCGAAATTTGGAGCTTGTCCTTCTTCTCCATCCTCGAATCACTCTAATCATCGACGTCCATCGATGAATAAGTCTCTAAAGCGTCTCTTTACATCTCTTATATGTCACTGACTTCTTTTAAGCATCGGCTATATACATGTTATAGTTTTTTTTTTATTATGCTCTGGTCTTGAATTTGGAGCAATCATATATTGTCATGTACATTTGTCCACTGAGGTTTGAAATGCAAAGACAGAGGATTGCTAATTTTTAATATATTTTAATAGTGTAAAATTGTGATGTGCATCTCAATTTGTCTCACTGGATAATAATGCATTAATGTTTAATATGTAAAAAATCAGTTTTAAAAGTGAGAAGGTCGGACATGAAAGTTAGAAAATAAAAAATAAATACACTGAATGATCATACGTAATATGTAACAGATCATGATAGTGCGAATATCAACATTTATCACTAAACCACTTTAGTTAGCTCAAGTGGCCAAAGGCTTTGCCTTGGCTATGAGAGGTCCAGGGTTCAAACCCCCACTCCCCGAATTTGGGCTGGAAGGGATTTCTCTCATAGTCTTCCAAGTCTCCATCACCTCCAATCTGCAAGAGGCGTGCTCAACTGAGTGACGAGAGCTGCATCAACTGGCGTATTGAGCTGCATCAGCGGGTGTAAGTGGGGTTCTCAAATCCACTCAAAACCAAGTGGAGACCTATACCACTCGCCATTCGGGGATAATTAGACTAGGCTAGAGTAGGGTTAGATTAGCATAGAGTAGGATCCTTGTATCAGATTCGGTCGGTATTTGTAAAGAGCAGTGTGCCCAATAAAAAAAAACATTTATCACTAGTATCAATTGAGACTGGAGACCTTTTCTTTCACTATAGTAAATTACTAAATTGACTCATTTGAGATCGATGGTTGAGTTTGAACATGGTTCATTTGCCTCGTTCAATTATTGCAAATCTCACCGGAATTAGAAGGAGGCTGAAATTGATGTGTAGGCTTTAAAATCATGTTCGAGAGGATGCAGTTTTTCATGTCTCAAATAATTGTCTTTATTCTTTTTACTCTCGTTGATCATGAATTCATGATCATGAGTACTTATTGACGTTTCTATTTTGTAAGACGGCTAAACTAATTTTGGAGTATTCATCTACTACATTTTATATATATATATATATATATATATATATATATCTTAAATAGATAATAAAATTGGATCTTAAAATAGGTGAGTTTCTCGTTCTTTAATTTCCTCTCTTTTTAAATGTATTTGAGGAAGATGCACACCACAATTATTTTCAGAAAATGAACAAATTGTTTGAGGATAGTTTTGGTGATTCCATGATCACATTCTAGATTTATGTTATAAGCTTAGAAAAGAATACTTGATGATAAGAGAAGTTTTGATTGCTTTCCTTGATCGATCAATGCCAGTTAAAAAAAAGGAAAAAAAAACACAAAAACATACCAGATTCGAGCTACCGTGAACTTAATAATAACTTGATAGACTATATATTTTTTTTTTTTTGAAAATTGATAGACTATATATTTGAATGGTAAATTTGTTTAAAAAACATAACATTGACCAAATGAGAGATTCAATTTATTAATTGGATCAATTGAAAACCAACAAGATCTATTACAAATCACATAAGTATTCGATTTCTCATGGTTATCAACAATGGAACAACTCATTATCATAACAATAGTCATCTAACATGCAATATTTTTCCTTCTTTTTCTTGCCCACAACTCGATAATCTTCAAAGTCGAATTCAACATCATCATCCTCGTACCTTGGGATCAAAGATTTGTGATCTAGATCACAATCCTCGTTAGTTTTTACGTCACCGTTCTTGGCAGCAATCAGAGATTCACGTTCCATATCCTCATACTCGTCAAGTTCGACGTCTTCTTCATCGTCCTGATCATCATAAGGTAGAGTAAAATGAAATTTGGATTCTACTCGTGGTTCGATCACGCGCATCCGTGCACCCTTGATTGGACTACCAATTTCAACGTTCTTCAATTTCTTCATCCTCATTGTAGTACTCTTCAATTTCTTGATAATCTTCAACGTTGAACTCTTTGGAGAGCGCTCACATTTCTTCATAATTCTCTTCATTGGAGTTTGTATGGTAAATGAATAGATTTACCGTAGAGGGAGTGGCGCAAGGTATAGAATGGCTACACGGTATATATGTATAGCAAATTATAGACAGTATCCGAAACCTGAAAGGAATCAGAAAAGTTGATTTATTGTTAATCCGGAAAGGATTCGGATTTTTGCAGTGCTTGGGTTTTCTTTGGGCTTTATCTACTATTTATAAAAGCGTACTAAATTTTGCCCCGGCCTGTCTTGAGCCTAATAGCCGGTCGTTACGTTTGTTCTTGGCCTTCTGCGTCGGCGTTTTCTCCTCTCTGCTTCATCTAATTTCCCTTGGTTTCTCCGGTAACCCATCGTTAAATGCCCACCTTCGCAATTTTGCCCCTGCCCATCTCATCCTGTAAGTTGGTCACTCTTTTCTCCAACCGATTTTGACGTCCGAGACGTGGCATCTTCTCTGTTTCTACTGTGATGAGTCACCATCGGATAGCTTCGGCGTTCAATTCCTATTAGTACAATTCACCACTCCTTCGGGGCTTCACTTTTCGACTTGTTTGCAGGTATTATTTGCTCTGCACTATTTTTGCTTCTGTTGTTTCTCTTTTTTGGTTCAATTATTGTTCTTTCATATATTTTCGGCTTCATACGGTATTGGTAATTCCTTGTTCTGCTGTTGGTTTTTGAAATACCGAATCGTTGCATAGAAGGTGTTTGCTATATTGTCTAAGCTAACTTCCTTATTCTGCCTGTTGTTTTCTTTATTATTATTAGGTAGATATAAGTTTCATGTTTATGCACACATGGTGTTTGTTTAAATTTCTAAACTAATACCAATTTGTAGGTGTTTAAATTTACCAATTTGTAGTAATTTTTGATGGGCTTCGAATTCAAAATTCCTAATAATAAAGAATCAATTATGAACAGACAAGGAACAAAGACTATATTGAACAAGGATTATATTGAACGGGTAGTTTCAGAGCACGTTTATGACAGGATGAACATCCCCCTTAACCATTGATAAAAGGTCTAAACTTGTCCTAAAATTGTGCCAAAATCTTCTTCCATTTAGGTTTGATGCCTTAAAATTGATACACTAATTTGTATTTTCTTAGGTTTATGGTACTTCTACGTTGTTCAGGGTTTTATTTCTATATTTATGTCTACATAGTTTTTGAAGCTCTTACTTGTGACTTTTTTTTATGTGCTTTCGAATTTTAAAGTTCAAAGATTTTTTCTTGTATGAATGAACACCAAAATCTTTCTGTAACATTCATTTTGTTGTAGGATGTGAAATTCCGTAAAACTTTTGACAAATTCAATATTGTGGGGCGGGGGTGTATTCCTCACCTTTTCATCTCATCATAATTAATTTGCTGATATTTACTAGATTACATAACAAGAATATGATTATAATTACTGGACATTCACATGCTGCACAAGGTCTCATTTTAAATGTACTTTCTAATATCCTGCACTGAAAGCTTGGTACTTCTTCAAGGAAGAACTGTTGCATCACTTGTATTATTTCATCTTTATTCAATCGATATTCAATGATGTCAGTGTCAGTATTTTTATTTAGCTTCTCCTTTGCAAGTGTTTGCCATCAATAACTGTTATTGTAACTGTTATTTGATAACCAAAGACGTCCCAATCCAGAGTTACAAAAAAAGGACATCAGCCGGCAAAATGGACTTGTTATAAATATAGTTAACACAATGGCATAAAAATTATTAACTAAATGTGTTTGATATAAAATTAAGCATAGAAATAAACGACGCTACACATATACACTCAAACCTAGTTCGAAACCAACAATCATTTCTCAATTTTCACATATTTTATTAAAATATCCAAAGACTTCCAAAATAAACCCTAAGCCGGGGATCCAATGTCACAAAAACAGACTTCCCAAACTATAGCCTTGTCAGGATAACCAAAAATCTTCATAAAAAAAAAGGATAACCAAAAATCCAAAATCCCCCAATCCTAAGCCAATTTATGTAGAAGCAACAACATGACCTCTTGTCTATTTTAGCTTTTGCACTGCCTTGTTTAGTAACTGGCCCATTTTTAGACATCCAAATCACACAACCAGATAATGGGAATTATTTACAGACATCCAAACCACCACCCATCACTAAAAGATGGTTACTTTAAAAGCCCAGAACACTAAACAGACATAATAAAGTGCAATCAGGCGATGATCAATCATCAAAGAGTAAATTAAATGGGGAAAAAGAGTACTGACTGGACTGAAGCCTTGTTGATGTCGTTGAGGACGTGTTGTTGATCCTTCTACAGACGGTCCATCATTTTCCCAAAGTCCGACGATGACAACATCTTTTTCCTGGTGATCGAGGGAGCGGGGTTCCTTGAAAGTCATTCAGTCGCCCGCCCCTCCTGCCGACACGTAGCTGCCTGCTTCATGTAAATCCCTAGTCTTTATAATAGGTTTAGTTCACATTCATTTGAATCCATGTCCTTTCTTTGTTCTTTGAATTATAATAGGTTTATAATAGGCTTGTTCTTTTGCCTCTCATAATCTGTCTTCCATATCGCCTACAATCTGTTCGACAAATTGTCTCCATATAGGTTTCACTATTTTTGGTTCATGATTAGCTTCTTTTTCTGTAACAGAAAACAAGTGAGGTTTGGTTCATGTTTCTTTCTCTGACTCTCATAATCCTTTTATATAGATGCAAACATTGATATTTTTATTGGAGATTCTCTGTGTTTAGAGGTTAGAATTTGTGGTGATGGAATAATAGGGCTAAAGTAAATCACAAACGTTTGGTTGACTGTGTTTTCAATTTATGCAACTTACATGTTCGATAAAATGCTTCAATTAGTTCCCTTTTACTCACTGTCCTATTTTCTCTGTATCAATTAACCTTCATACATATCACCAGGACCTTTCTTGCTTCTTGTCTTTAATTCTGTTTTTTTTTTGGGCTGATTTTTGTTATCCTCCATTGCTCAATAAAGATTCTGAATTGGTTACAGACTTACAGGTAGCAGGTCCTCGTGGTCGGCAATTCCTCACATTTAGTGTTAGCATCACACAAGGTACAATTTTTACTGATTTCAAATACAACTGACACAATAAATTGTAGTTTACTGTCTTGTCTTTTGGCTCTCACAATCTGTCTTCCATATCGCCTACAACCTGTTCGACAAATTGTCTCCATATAGGTTTCACTATTTTTGGTTCATGATTAGCTTCTTTATCTGTAACAGAAAACATGTGTGTGTTTCTCGTTTTTGTGCCACCTGGTATTTATGTTTTTACTATGTCCACCTCTCACTTAAACAGTATTATTCATTCTATATGATGCCAGATTGTACATGGAGTAAATGAATTTGTACATGAAATTAATGACAACTTTACTTTCTTATATTCATTGATTCAGTGTTTTTGTTTTGGAATTAAACCCTATAAATATACAAACACAATAGAATAGACTATAGCTTGAGTAGGTTTTTTTTAATTTTTTTTTTAATGCTTCACTTGCTCATATCTGAATTTAAAGTTGGCCAAATTTTGTCAAACCTGTAGAACTCAAACCAACTGGAAAGAATGGAAACTGAATGAAGTAATCAATATATCAAAAGATAAGGAAACTATCTCATACGAGCTGAGAAATGGCAGACTTTGTTTTCTCTTTTACCTTTCTTCATCATGAAAATACATCACAGTGAGGACGTATATTACAGTACATGCACTTATTTACTGCCAAATTGTTCTGCTTCTGGATTGAGCTTTATTGAATTAGAACCTTTTCAAAGACTATATTCGGAGTACTTATTTGATTTTTATGTTGATGCTCTCACAGCTTTCAAATTCAATACACTACGCATCCAGTTACATGATTCGTAACGTAGAAACTATGAGCTTATAATAAACAATTAACAGCCTGCTATTTTAATGCATGTTCTCCCTTTGTTGTTCCTTTACTGTGTTGTTTCCTGCATTAAAGTGTACCTGGTCTGCTTTTACATGCCAAATACAAAACCAGAATTTTCCACCTGCTTATTTGTTTATAGTTGGTGACTTTAATCTATATACATGAAGATTTGAAGCTCCGTTTATCAAAAAATGATTGCCCTCCACTCTTGATAACATGACTGCTTTAAATCTTGGGAAAATTTCCCTGGGAAGCCTTGCAAATCTATTTTTTCTTATGAAATGGAGTTCGATTTACACTTGGAGTTTTCTTCTATTTCTAAAGAAGAATTGATCTTGTTTGAGTTTCAAATGTTTATGATTGAAATGAAGTGCTTCTAATAATGTTCATTTTATGTATCTCTGCTTCCTTCAATTGAAGCAGCCTTCATTGTGTGCTTTACATGTTATTAAATTATTCACAAATTTTGAACCTTCTACCACCATTCTCAACTTCATGGTAACAGCTTATTTGTAACCTTAATTTCTTATTCATCAGCTACTAATTTGGTAGTTATTTACAGTCGTAAAATATTATACATTGCCCATAGACGTTATACCGTTTTGTCAAGCTTTTTCATGTGTTTCTTCTCATCTTTATATTTTGATTAACACTTTTTCCTTTTTAGATTCCAATGAATTTTCACACTCTGAAATGTCGTTCACAGGTTTATTAGGGTTCTTCTGGTCTTACACAATCAATTGGAGCTTCCGCTATTTCACTGTCCTGGTAAGTCTGCAACTTACACTTCTCTGAACATGTGTATGTTCCGGCAGCCATCGTGGCAGTATGTAGGGAACTTGCAAAAGGCATGACTTGGGAGGATAACACATATTTTAGCTTCGTACTCCTTAGTGTGTTATGTTTAACACGTACGCATGTTTTGTAAGAAAGTTTACAGCCGATAAACAAGCAGTTTAACTAAGTAATGTAGTTTTATGTTCCAAAAAAAAAAGTAATGTAATTCTTCTTGTATGGACCTTTCTGAGTAGCAAAGATAGAACAGAAGTCAACATATATGATATAGATGACATGAATACTGATTTTACAATTTGTACCTCATAATTGTCTAATTGTTTCAGTCTATCCTTCACTGGATATTTTTATTTGTATTATTTTTTTAACCGAGTAATCTTTTACAAGCTGGAAGTAATTGATTTTTTTAGCAAAATTCTCTTCTTCAGGACCGGCTAAAGCCGCACTTCGTGCGGTACACCCACCTAGTTGTCAGAAAAAGAATAATGAATATTCAAGGAATTTTCCACCGATTCACCGTTTCATTTCCATTACACACCGCCGGAGCTTCTTCAATTTTCCGCCGGAAACATCTCCGGCAGACTCAATTTATTTGCACCATGGCTAAAGAGAAGGAAGAAGCTAAGGATTTTTTCGATTTCATGGATAATCTCAAGAACTACGAAAAGCTCGGTGTGCCTAAAGGCTCAGGGACAGAATCCTCGGATGGGTTCGACCTGGGACGGATGCGACGCCTGATGGGACTCCTCGGAAACCCACAATGCAAGTTCAAGGTTAATCTTTTGTTCTGTTCGGTTGTGCTACCTCAACCAAACACTGTATCAATTAATTGCTAAATTGGTTGAATTTGACATTGAAAACAGTCAGTGCATGTTGCTGGGACGAAGGGGAAAGGATCAACGGCTGCATTTCTTTCTGGGATTTTGCGGGCAGGAGGATATTCAGTAGGTTGTTATACTAGGTGCGTTTTGTTCTTTGGAATCTGTTTGAATGCTATTGTTATTTAGATAAGATGAACTGAAATAGGTGTTTTTTGTTGTGGGATTAGCCCGCACATACGAACTGTTAGGGAACGGATTACCCTGGGTGCAGTCGGTGGCCCTGTACCAGCAAGTTTGCTGAACGATCATTTTCTATGTGTGAGGAGGGATCTTGAGCGAGCTATTGAACTGGAAAATGGTTGTCTTACACATTTTGAGGTATGCATTCTTGTTTTTAGAGACAAATTTTTTAAAATATCTGAGGTTTTACACTTTGTGTGGTGTTCTGAAATTTGTGGTTTAGGTTCTTACTGCTTTGGCTCTCAGCTTGTTTGCTCGGCAGAATGTTGATATTGCTGTCATCGAGGTTGGTGAAGTTTGAATGTACTGAACCAATATTTTTGAGTCTCTGAATGCACAACTCCAATTTAAACTGATATATCATTTTAACCGTGTTTATGTTCAACTACTTTGTGTATGTTTCTACTGCATTCCTAAATTTCCATTCATGTTCGAAGGAAATTATTCCGAGTATTATTTCCATTGGTTCTTCTTTATCTGACCCCTGTTACATAGGCTGGATTGGGTGGAGCACGTGATGCAACAAATATAATCTCGAGTTCCAGTCTGGCTGCTGCAATCATAACTACGATTGGAGAGGAACATTTGGCTGCACTTGGCGGCTCTCTGGAAAGTATTGCTGTTGCAAAATCTGGAATAATAAAAGAGGGGCGTCCAGTTAGGTGGTTCTCCTTGTGCATACATTTTTTGTTTCGTAGTCAAGTGGTATTTCCATCGTGCATATAATTATTCTTCTAAGAACTAAGTGGAGCTATTATTTTTGCATGGATAGTTTCTTTATGTCTTTCAGGAAACATGTATATGTTGGTAACGATCTGAAATCATATTTACTCATTTATGGCTAATAGTGGATTTGAGGATGTATTGTCCAATCATCTAGGAGAATTATCTTTGAGTAACTTCATGTTGTTTCTAAGTCTACATATATTTGTTTCATGATAAGAGTCATATTTCCTGCTGACATCCTTGGCATTTATGCATGCTAATTGTACAGTAAGATAATGATGAAATTCTCAGGTTGTATTAGGAGGACCGTTCCTTCCGCACATCGAGTGCATTCTTCGTGATAAAGCCTCCTCTATGTCTTCTCCAGTTGTGTCTGTGTCAGACACTGGAAATAAAAGTGCTTTACAAAGCCTTGATAGAATGAGTGGCAGACCTTATCAGTTTTGTGACCTGGTGCTCCAGATAGAGAAGGACCTTCCTCTGGTATATGAACAATCACATTTTTAGTGTGCTAAGTTACTTGGTGAATTATTACTATAATCTCACCACAATCACGTTTTTATTTTTACAGTCCTTTAAATTGTTCGATGTGAAGCTATCAATGCTTGGTCAGCACCAGCTACAGAATGCTGCAACTGCCACTTGTGCAGCACTCTGCCTTCGCCATCAAGGTGTGTTCTTTTTCATTCTTTGCCTAGAGAATTATATTTTCCGAATTGTGTTATGATTTAAGGTCACTGTAGTAGGGAGATTTTTGTAGCTATGCTGATCACGGAAAACAAAGTAACCACTCGTTCTGTGTTTGTACTTCGTTTGGTTGGACTTTGTTTAAGTTTTGTTGGTGGTTGTGATTTGGCTTATGCCCTGAAATTTTACGCTTCTCGTTTTTCTTTTTTCTTTTTTCCATCTGTAAATCAGGGTGGAGTTTGTCAGATGAGGCTATTCGGGCTGGTCTACAAAGTGCGTTTTTGCTTGGAAGGAATCAAATCTTGACACCAAATGAAGTTGAGAGGTTGGGCCTTCCCAGAGCAACTGTAATGCTAGATGGAGGTTGACCTTTCATCATCATTCCAGATTTCCCGGTTTCAATCTAAACGTAATTTCGAATTCTTGACAGCTTGATATTTTTTTCAGCTCATACCAAGGAATCTGCTGGAGCTTTGGTGAATACGATCCAGATGGCATTTCCGAAATCAAGTTTAGTACTAGTAGTCGCCATGGCGAACGATAAAGATCATTTAGGCTTTGCTAGGGAACTGCTCTCAGGTTTGTCTCCAGTCCGATTACAATTATCCATTGCCAACAGAAAAGGATATGCCATTATGACCCTCCTCTGCTTTTCATGGCAGCTGCATCTTTGCAAGCAGTGTTTTTCACGGAAGTCTGCATTGCTGGAGAGAAATCCAGAACAACTCCAGCATCTTCTTTACGAGAGTCTTGGATCCGAGCATCCAAAGAGAAGAATATTGACGTCCTTGACTGCAGAATCAATGAACACGATAATGTCGGGGATTTATCATTCGATCGAAGAGAAGACCAAAGAGAAGGCCGAGCTGTAATATTTTCCGAAGGGTTTGTGATGGCCTGCATCAAAGCTGGAGGCCACATACTTGGTGCCAAAACTGGGGCAGAATCAGTGGTCGTAGTGACCGGTTCTCTGCATATTGTATCAGCTGTATTAAACTTAATAGATTGCTAATGCTCTGTATTAAAACTAAAATCTGTATTATCATTTATCGTATTTAAAAGATGATTTTGCTGCTTCTTATTGAATATGATATGTAGTGATCACAAGATTGATCTACTGTCTGATTTTTGATATGTGTGTAAACATAGGAAACATGTTTTGATTGTGCGACAGTGAAACATGCAAATGACAAAATCATACACAAAAACTGGGAAGATCCGAATACAATTGACGTGAGGTATTCTGAAGGGAACTTAACCTAAAACGTTGGGGTCGTGAAATCTATCTCGGAATCAAAATGGTGGGCCGTGGGTCCCACTCCCATTGCTCCAAAGTGAGCGATAGATCCCCGCGGTGTCTTTCTACAGGGCCCTTTTGTAGGGTGCCCTTGGCTTGTAGGCTGGAGGACAACTTTAAAAACTAAACACCAACCAAACCTATACTATTATTATTATTTTCAAAATTATAGTGCTATACAAATTGCAAAAAGTAAAATAAATAATTGAATAAATAAATTACGAGATACCATTCCACAATAAAATCGCTTGGCAGATTTGAATGAAAAGTGATTCTCAAAAAAGAAAAAAGGTTCATTTATCACTCATTTTTAATTAACGTCTATTTATTAGTATTATATTTACGTGTTTAAAAACTAGAGTAAGACTCCGTTTGCCAGAACTTATTTTTTTTCTGAACTGAAGTAAAAATTAATGTATTGAAAAATGAACCAGCATGAATGAATTAACCTGAATTTCATCAAATTACATTTCCATTGAAGTTAACTTAACTGATTTACAGAAAAGTTCTGACAAACAGGGTGCAACTGTAAGATTGTTATATGCAGCTACAATATAATACGAGTTACAAATGTTTTATGAAATAGGATCCCAAAATGTTTTTGAGGCCAAAACATTTTAATGCAATTGATTGAATTACAAAAGTAAAAAATTAATAAGAGACAGTATCTCACAAGAAACTATTCATGCATGATTCATGAGTATATGGGACAGGGACAACTAGAATAACTCTTTCGGACCAATCTCATTTGTCATTTGTCATTTCTAATTTACTAATATTAAAGATATAAAGACAGGTTCAAAGATTCTTAAAAATACAAGCAAACTTGAGCTAGCTCTATAGCTAGTGCTAGCTAGCTGGTTGAATCGATCTCTAGGTATGACCTATCATGCACATTAAAAGAATAATTAAATTTAATTATGACGTTTCATATATGATGTGGAAATCATTAATGAATGATTTCCAAGAAAGAAAAAGAAAAGTAAAAAATCTCTAAAGTAAATGAATGAATGTTACAGTAGTTAGCATTTAAGCCATCTCTGGTTTACGAATTTGTCCTGCACTGGATCTTTACCAATGCGTGGCTAGCTCTAGCTAGCTACCTCAATCAAGTAACTTATCATTTACTGCCACTACTACTGGTAATGTTTTTCTTACAGCTGCAAAGCCTTAAAGGAGCTAGGTTCACTGCATGTGGATTGTGGATTTTAATATGATCAGGATATCTGATTTTTTTAAACTATGGTTCAGATAAAATATAAATTGGTATTATTTAATTCAATATAATTATCGAAAAGGATTTTTTTATTCTGATTAGTACCCGAAATAGAATTTAGCAGTATACTTTTGGAATGGAATAGTAAATAAATTGGAGTTGGTATTTTATAAATACAAATTCTTATTTGACACTTGTCTTAACAGAGACCAAGTACTATAAGGGACCGTTATCGATTAAAGTTGTCGTTGGTGAGATTCAACCCCGCCGCCATTGTTAGATTTTAAGTTGCCGGTATCGGCAGAGCTTAGCCGTTTCACATCGACCGACTTGAGACTAAACTTTGGTGTGAATTTGTACGAAATAACAGTAAAGTACAAAGGATTAGAAATAATCAAGGAAATTGATTGAAAGATCAAGCAAAATGAAAGAAAGATCGAATTAACTGAAAGATCAAGGTAAAAAAGGAATGCTCAAGGGAACTGACTAAAAGATTAAGCAAAAACAGTAAATGATCATTCCCTTGGTCCTTGGTCTCCACAAGGACAGGTCTCACCAACACTCTCTCTTTTATGAAATCATAGATTATTATTCAATCTTACGTAGAAAAAGTTCTTCAGAGTTTTCAATCTTACGTAAAAAGTACTTACGTTTATACATATTTTCGGAGTTCGGGTCTTTGATATTCCCTCTCTGTAAAAAGTTAAAAAAGATTCCAGAGATTGACATTAACTATCAATCTAGTACTAATACTTTGTACGTTCTGTAAAACCCGCGTGCTTCAAATCTCTATTATAAGTTACAAACGAGATAGAGAATATGAATACAAAATAGTCCAAAATCTATAAGTTTTAAATAATTCTATATCGTACAAAAGTTATCTGACTTAATCTAATATATCCATTTTCAAGTAAATTTTTTTTGAAAAATTGATGCGCATGCACTTTCAATAAAATTAACATTAAAATCTGTTAAAATATAAACGTTGGAGTGGCTAGGTTGAAGTTTGTAACATTAATTGAAAAGATAAGTGATAAAAGTGAGATATTATTCATAAAAAATGAAGATAAGATCATATAAATGCATAGGATTCGTTGTGGCAATAACTTCTGAGAGGGCAGAGCATATAGAGTTAGACGTTGTAAATGAACTACGTTGCATGCAGCTGATTGTGCCCGGCGCCCGTCCCCCCTTTCTATAACTGCCTAAACACTATTTGAGTCCTCATTCAATTTTTACTGTTCCTTTTTCAATCTGAATGTTTTTTACTGTACTGGAATAACTATTATCCAGCTTGGAGAAGAAATGAATGATCATTTTAAAACTGATTTTTTTATACTATATTAATCATGATTATTTGGTTTCGTATTGCTGTTCTTCTCACTTTCACAATATCTGATCTTGATATTAAGCATGATCATTTAAAACTGATATTTTACATATTAAGCATGATCATTCAGTGAGACCAATAGAGACATGTACAAATGTTGATTTCCTCACTTTCAAACCCGATCTTTACATATTTAACATGATCATTCAGACTTTCATATATGATTTTCTCACTTTTAAAAATGTTGATCTTCCCACTTTCATATATTTGGACTTTTATATTCAATTAAGATGTATGATTTATTTTTTTAAAAAAATGAGGGAATCTGGTGCAAAAGTTTATTTATTTATATTTATTTGATGGGATGGAATTCTAGTACAAAAAAAAAGTTAATGAAATTATTATAGTTGTGGGAATCCACCTGATTACCTACCCCTGTTTGCTTTTTTCTCTGGAAAGGCATATGACTTTAAATAAACATTAATTGCTCACAAATAATATATATTTTCATGTTATGTATGAATGTGTGTACGTCCCAGAAATGGAAATGAAGAGAAGCGCAGAAGGGGTTAGTTGAGGGTGGTAAATGTGAAAGATGATTGTTCACATATATGCACAAAATTTGTATCCATGTGATGATGAACAAAGGGCCGTACTACCTATTCTCTCATTTTCACTTTAATTTTTCAATATTTTTCACAAGCATGTCGGATCACTTTAGATATTTTTAGTTTCACAATAAACTTTTTCATTCTCTATATATATTCTAGTTACTTTGCACAAATCTATAAACATTTTCAAACAAATATGTGAAAGAAGTGATGGCATGGTATATCATATTAATACTTGTGAATTTTGTTGTGGCATAGGAGTTTAAAACTTAAAACGAGCACAAGACATTAACGAATAAGATTGGAATATGCTCGATTAAAATTCAAAAACAAAAGTAAATGAACATGGTAAGATAATAAAATACTTATCAATAACGGTTCATGTTGAAACGGTGTTGAAGTGAACTAATAACCAGTTAACCATTGTTAGAATCAGATGGATACCTATTTTAAAATATTCAATTCAATCATATACAATAATATCTTTATATATGCACTCTGACCTTTTCCGGTCATTTGATAAAAAACGGAAACGCGTGTAAATTTACCGGCGCTGTAATTTTGCATCAAAGGTAGAAATCCAGGCGCAGTAATAATCTGATTTTGTTTTATGCAAAACACAAAAGAGAAAGACATTCTAAAAACAGGAATTTATGCGTAAGGAGGCATGGAGCACATATAAACCGTAAAGTTAATGTGGATCCGATCTCGAGATCAGGAGCAAGTACATTAAAAACCCAGTTTAACCCAGCGGAGCAAAATATATAAATGTTGCCATTAATTAATCCCAGTCATCTCTGACTGCTCGCTGGCTGGCTGGCGCCGGCCGGCCACACACACTGCACGGTGTGGTGCGTGTTTTTTTTTTTTCTTTTTTTCCTCCAATTTTGATTTTGAATGAATGAGGACGATGGATGGATGGACGGCAGAGATGGGAAATTGAATTAGCAAATGATAGGGGGCACGGAGAAGGCGTGTCTGCGCATTGAAGGCGACAAAGTTGCAGGCTATTGCTCAGTACCCATCTCTCTCTCTCTCTCTCTCATTCATTCATCGGCCTCATTTACTTCGCACACACTCACGCACTCAGACTCTGTCTATCGAGAGATTTAAATCGCAACATTTATAACCACTCCCCTTCGCATTTTGTCTTCTACCCACTGTCGCATCGTAATCACCACTCCTATACAAAGTTTTGTGACCAAAACACCCATTAGCATATCCCCTTCTTTCCCTTTTGCACCATGTCCCATTCCAAACGGCTCGTTTTTCCACGCACTATTCCGCACCTAACCGGGTCTTAACTTGGGTACTTATGGTTTAATTGACGCAGTCGGGATATCGAAAAAACTCACCCCACACCTAGAATCCTAGAAAAATTAAGTTGCATCACTTAGCAACTACTATAGTTGTATAATTTTAACTAACATCGTTTATTCAGTTGCGTGTTTTTGAACCGTCTTGTAATAGATAAGGATAATGATAATGATAAGCATTGAATAAATTTAGGGCTAATTTTAATAGTTACTATACATTCATATGCTCAGGAGTGTTTTTTCTAAGAGAAAAGGACTCTGGTATCCCTGAATACTTTATTATGTGCTTTTATACTCTCGAGTTTTTAAAATGTGTCTAGATATCGCTAAATTACCCCTAAATACGGGTGAGTATCATTGAAGTGTGTAAAGACGACTTTGCCTTGTTCGAATAAAACTATTATCATCCATTAATTCTTTGTTTAAACCATGATCCCCAACTCATGTTTCCCACGTTTTGTGCCATGCATTTGACAAAAGTGACGCAGACAAGGATTCTAATTAGAGGAATTTTGATGGGTTGATACAGATCTCGATGAGAGTCGGTGGTCATAGGATCTCAATCTTAGGAATTATTGTAGAATTATATGATTAAACTAACATCATATGTTCAGGAGTGTTTTTTTTTTAAAGTGAACGGACTTCGGTGATCCCGAATTCTTTTTTATTTGCATTTATACTCTTAAGGCTTTATAACGTGCCAGGTTATACCTATAACTTAATTCGAATGTTGGTCAAAGCCATTTTAAGTGTGTAAAGACAACATTAAGTGTTCTTTTAAACCCTGATCCCCAACTAATGTCTTCCATGTTTTGTGCCATGCACTTGACAAAAGTGACACAAACAATAATTTTAACCTTTTTTTGTGGTAAAGTAAGAGATCTCATTCCAACATAAGTCATTGTAAAACGCCTAGAAAAAGTCTGGGGTTATGTACCATATCCTCCTAACATAAACACCATTCTTTGCGAAAGAAGTAAGAGAGTGGGCAACTATATCTAGAAATCCAGAAAGGGTCCATAAATCTTTCTTGTAGAAGTCGAGCTTGAATTTCTTCGATGAGCTCTACACAACCGGGGCCGTAGGCTCCTAGGATCGAGTCATCCATACTATGGACAAGAAATTAATATTCATCAAAAGATAGTACCTCAAATTCGAGTTCCTCTGCAGTGCAATTGTAGTCCGAAGTGCGAGACACTCAGCATTGATTGGGTCAGTAATACCCTAAAGATTCATTCAGTGCTCTAATGAATGTCTCATTTTCCTATATAGCTATGACTCCAATGTCTGTAGTGCCAACTTTTATACCGGTGTCAAACAGCACCCGAGGTCCACAAGGGAGCGGATGAAGAAGAGATTGCTCATGTAGTCCCTTCGACGTTCTTTCTAGCCATTGGTTTGCATTCTTAAACAAGTGGAGATTCACACTGACAAAAAAAGGCATGCATTTCGGTCCCAATTTCCACTATATGAAGAGCATGCTGTTTTGCTGCATCCATATTCCATCACATAGCATCAGGATTGATTCTTCTGTCTTTGCGTCATTTCTCACAAGAAGTTTCATGAACCATTGATTAGGTCGATTCATTCTTGTTGTTTTAATGATCTAAGTTAGTCCCGCCGTATTCCAAAGCCCCCAACAAATTGGTATTCGATAAACAATTGGAGAGTGGATCCTCCATCTAGCTAGCATAGCGGGCAAGCGAGGAAAACATCATAGTTCGAGTTCTCAATTAACCTTTTATAAAATTTAAATATACATTATTAAATAGATATAATGGTTGTTTTAATCCACACTCTTAGAAAATCAAAGTGTGTATCATACTTTAATAACCGGTATAGTTGTATATTAGTTGTACCAATATTTGATTTCCTAAAATAGTTACATTGTATATTTGGTAGGATTCTCTTTGTACACTCTATTTATATTCAATGAGAATGAATCACCCAGGAGGGGATTTTACAATCGTACATGGTATCAAGAGCCTAAATCCTAATTTTTTTTCTCCCTATTTGCTACGGCAAGCAAGAGCCACCACCACAAACCCTAGTTATTTGTTTTATTGATTTTTGCTACGACAATATCTATCATGGCTACCTCAGACGAAGGCAACACACCACCATCACCACCACCAAAAGCCTTCCTCCACCCCGTTTATACGGTCACCAACATTCAGCACAAAGTTCGAGTTTTGGATGTCACCAAAGTCACGTATGCATCATGGGTTCGTCTCTTCCATCTTCACGCCAAAGGTTACAAAGTCCTTGCTCACATCGACGGTACACCGCCTCCTTCCGAAACCGATGCAACCTATGAAGCTTGGTGTGAAATAGATGCCCACGTTCTTCAATAGATCTACGGAACATTCAATGATGATCTCTTCTCCCGTGTTCTTGAGGATGATTCCACATCATATGCCGCTTGGATTTGTGTAAAGAATATCTTCCATAACAATATGGGTGCATGAGCAACATCCTTGGAACATGAGTTCAATAATCTCAAGCTTGAATCCATGACATCTCTTGAGGCATATTGCCAGCGCCTTCGCGAATTGGCTGGTGAGTTGAAGGATGTTGGAGCTGTTGTCAATGATCAACGTCTAGTGCTTCAATTGATTCGGGGTTTACCATCCGAATATGACATAGTTGCATCTTATGTTCACCAAACCATGCCCTCTTTTGAAACCGCACGTAGTATGCTTGAGTTGGAGCAACATCGCCGAGCCGGACGCGAAGAACCAGCGGCGGCAATGGTAGTGCCGTCGCCCCAGGCACCAGAACCTAACCGAGATCGAACCGAAACCCAACCGAGACCTCGAGGATATGGACAGCGTCGCGGTGGCTATCGTGGTGGCGGCTACCGTGGTGGCGGCTACCGTGGGGGCAAAAATAATCGTGGCCGCCGAAATTCCTCCGACAACTCATGAGGTCCTCCGCCGCCTTGGGTGGCACAATGGGGTTCTCCGCCTGCACCCTACCCCACTGCATCAGGTTGGGCGCCATCATGGTAGCCTTGGTCTTCTCAGAATCCGCGCATGCAGCCGATGATGAACCCGGTTCGGCCAGCATCTCCTCGCCCCGAATATGGACATGCAAACCTCACTCAATATGATGATTCTCAAGCGACTGACCTTAGACAAGCTTTCCAGGCAATGTCACTTCAGCCTGGTGGCGATCCGCAGTGGTATATGAATACTGGCGCTTCATCTCACCTCACCTCTAACTCAGGTAATATTGTTAATCCTCTAAATACAAGCAATATTCGTTCTATATTTGTTGGCAATGGCAATCGTATTCTAGTTTATGGTTCTGGTCACTCCAAACTCACCACCCCTAACCGCACACTTCACCTTACCAATGTTTTACACACTCCACATATAGTCAAAAACCTTATATCTGTCCGCCAATTTACAAAAGACAATTTTGTATCTGTAGAATTTGACCCTTATGGTTTCTCTGTGAAGGATTTTCAGAATAGGGGGATTATTTTGCGGAGCAATAGTGCAGGCGAGTTATATCCACTTGCTCCATCTCAGTCGTCTAATCCAGTTTCTTCTCCGTCGGCTCAGTCTTTTGTCGCCATTGCCCCTGATTTATGGCACTCCCGTCTAGGCCATCCTGGTGCTCCCGTTCTTCGTCATCTACATTCTCATTCTCGCATTTGTTTTAATAAAGAGCCAAGCTCTAATTTATGTACTCTTACAACCGGGTCACATGGGGTTGTAGGGTTTCGTTTTACCTGCTACCTAAGTAAAACCTATAGTTATGATGAGGTTTCGGGCCGGAATGGTAATTTAAGGCTGCCTGAATGACTGCGGTTTCTGCACCTCGGAAATCGTCTTCGGGAAAAGCATTTCTCAAACCTTTGCATATGCCATAAACAAATAATATGCATGCATTCAGATGATCAGAATTCTTTGGCAGTAATAAAAAAAGTACACCGCCAGAAAATTACATGCATTTAACTGATACTCCAAACTGCCAGAAACTGAAACCAGCAGTTTATAATCATTCCAACTTCACAGTTACTAACGTACGTTGCAATTCACCGGAGTTGGAATATTTTCTTAATAATTTAACGTACGTACGGTGCAATATTCACCGTGTCATAAAGAATTAACTTTCCTTCAGAGGCAAAATCAACTTTTGCTTTCTTTTCCAGTTTTTCGAATAATCTCAAGCCGGAGTTAATGTCAGACACATATTAACAGTTACTGTTCCGATGACAGCGGTTAACCAATTATGTTTGCCTTTTTAGTACGTTCAATAATATGCCCGCACCTATAATGACCAATCTTACAGTACTACGTGGCAGCGCGTACAATTTGCTCAAAATTAGACCATAAATTAAATTGCTCATAAACATTTGAATATTTCCAAAATGTTAATTTTTTGGGATATTTAATTATAGTAGTTTAATATATTATTTTTTATGAAAAGTCAAATAGTGGTACTGAAGCAATAATATTAATTTATTCAAGAATTTGATCAAATATTTAATGAATATATTTTCTGTCTGAGTCTTACAATAGGAGACATCGGAATGGGTGATTGAAAAGGTCAATTTTGAGAACAAGGTAGGCAAAACATCAAATTATACATCAACGGATATGATATATACAAATATATACTTTGATGATGACTGATTTAATCGTTGATTGATATATGAGTTCCAACTAGGTATGTATTCCATCACGGCTACGGATCATATGTACTGCACGTTCATCAGTAAAATATTCTTACATGTACAAAAACAAAAAGTGAAATAAAATAAAATATTCAGCATGTATATATGACAAAACAAAAATTTAAGATATTACTGTGGGGAATTTAACCCAGCTAAAATTGAAGTGACAATATATCAGACATTCTGATACGCTGAAAGCATTGCATACAAATATTATTAATAAATATATACGGTTAGAAAAAATTTTACATTATAGTTGGATGGAAGGAATAATTAATGCAAACAGATACTGGTGTAGTAACTATACAAAAATCCTAGATGTGTAAAAAATTATAATTACAAATAATATTTTACTTCCTAGATGTGTTTTTTTGTTTTTGCACTTTACATAGCTACTCGAGTCAGTGTGCGAACTTGTTCATTTTAAAACTCGTGTGTCGGTTTAGTAATATATTACTCATAGACGTTGCCTTAGAACTTGACTAGCTAGTCTCAAGATTAATCAATTATATTAACTAGGTGATTCGTGGCAGGTTGGTATATATATGAGACTAGGAAGTACATATTATTGTTTAACGATACATGTTGCTTTTTTTACCCTTTAAATGGTTACTTGAGTGTGTAAACATGTTCATTTTAAAACTCGTGTGTCTGTATACTAATTATATATCATGTTATTTTAAAATGCTGAAATCGTTTATCATGTCGAGTAAATTATAACACTCGTACGTCGTTGCCTTAGACTCAACTAGTCACACGATTAATCTATTAACTAGGTAACACGTGACGTGTCGGATATGTAAGACTATAGGAAGTACATACAACTATTTAACTAGGAAGTACACATATTACTGTTTCACTGTTTACTAGTGTGTGGTGATTTCATGGTGGGTGTGGGTGCAGTAAATTAAGAATTATAGAGTACTTAAGATCCAAACGGCTCTCTCATATGATCACATCATCTGAGTTTCTTCCTGGGAGTTAGTGCAATCACACACCAATTCCACTGAAACACTCCCCCTTTTAGTTTCTACCAAGTTCTTCACCCGTCGCCTTCCTTTCTCAGCCCCATCATAACAACGCTATTATTATTTATTTTTGCCCAAAAAGGCCCCATTTCCGATCCAGAAGATGGCGATTCCTTAGTTCCTTAATTTATTATCATTTTGTTTTCTTCCCATGATCTTGACACCCTGAAGACGAAAAACATCATCATGCCTATCTGAGGATCAATTGCACTTTCTTCGATTCCCATCCTGCGCTAATCTAGGGCGAACTCTTCTACCAGCAGCAACAGCAACATGGACAGCGCCGGCAGCTTGTCCGAATTCTTCGACGACGCTAATGTCAACGGCACCGCCGGCGTGACCTCGCCGGACGATATCTTCAGCGTTCTCGAGGCCTGGGAGGCGGTTAACAACTCGTCCAGCTGCTCGGACTATCTGAGCCAGGTGGCTGAGCCGGCGGCGGGGCTTATCAGCGCCGCCAGCAACAGCTGCAGGCTGGTTTCGCAGAAGTCCACGTCTTCGAGTACTACTCCACCGCCGCTTGATCAGTACTCCGGCGAGAACGACCAGAATGAGACCTCCGGCCGGATGTGCAAGCGGCAGAAGGTGGCGCCGACGACGACGAGCAATGCTCCGGCTTCCATAACCGCCGGTTCGGACATCGAGCTGGTGAGTCCGAGCCACGACGGCCGGATGACTCACATCACGGTGGAGCGGAACCGGAGGAAGCAGATGAACGACCACCTCACCGTCCTGCGATCTCTGATGCCGTGCTTCTATGTCAAAAGAGTAGGTTCATAGTATATTTACAGTACTGCTTTATTAATTTTTCCGAATTAATGTCTCATTTGATTTTTGAGTTTTCTTACAAAGGGCGATCAAGCATCAATCATCGGAGGGGTGGTGAACTACATCAACGAGTTGCAGCAAGTTCTGCAGTCGCTGGAGGCGAAGAAGCAGAGGAAAGTGTACAGCGAGGTGCTGAGTCCGAGGATCGTTTCGAGCAGTCCGAGGTCATCGCAGATAAGCAGCAGTCCCAGGAAGCCGCCGCTGAGTCCCAGATTAATGAGCGTGCCGATAAGCCCCAGGACGCCGCAGCCGAGCAGCCCTTACGTGGGGCCGCCGCCGAGGCTGCACGTGGCGGCGGCGGGGCTGCCTTCTCCGACGTGCTCCTCCACCTCGTCCATAAACGACAGCGTGAACGAGCTGGTGGCGCACTCGAAGACGGCTGTGGCGGAGGTGGAGGTTAAGTTTTCCGGGCCGAACTTGCTGGTGAAGACGATGGCGCCGCCGTTTCCGGGTCAAGTAGTCCGGATAATCTCAGCTCTGGAGGACCTCTCCCTGGAAGTCCTCCAGCTGGATATTACCAGCGTTGACGAAGCCATTATCTATTCCTTCACCATTAAGGTCAGACAATCCGTACATTATAGCTTCATTATTTATTGACAATCTTAAAGTTTTTATTTTTTTAATTTAAATTAATTATAAAAATAATTAAATTATTTTATTATAAGAAGAAGATTAATTATCGGAGATCTTAGTACATATCCAGCCTTAAAAAATGTCAAATACTATTTCTTATTACATCAAAACATGGGATCAATTAAGCTCATTAATTTAGAAAAAAAAAACTTATTTTGAAAGAAAGAAAAAAGAACATATATAAGAAAATTTTAAATTTTAAAAATAAAATAGGAAAAAAACTATTTAATTCAAGACTCCCCTTGTATGCTTTACTTCACCTTAATTTTCTCCAAAGAAAAATAAAAGGATTGAAAGCATTTCATCTACACACTTTACAAGCTTGAAGATACCTATTAATTAAACCACAGCATATATAAGATGTTCCCACCAATGATGAATACATAGGTGGTTGTAGTTACCAATGGCAAGGGATTAATTGGCACTAATTATCCAATTTATATTATTAATAGTATTTGTATTATTTTTATTTTTGCAATTACATAGAAGTTGAACATAAATTAATTATTGTATGTAGCTCAAGATGGATCACACACACACATAACATATATTCTCTAATTAAGGTATATATAGTAGTAATAATGTAGGATGTTTTTGAAAGTAATTGGAAGAAATTGCTTTGAAAATTAATTACAACCAATATCGACATTCTTGCATAAATTTATTTGTTTTTGAACTATATATAAATTTTTTGTTCTGTTTTTTTTCATTTCACATACCATTGCTAGGGGCACGTGATTTTCAACTTTTAATGGTTATTTTAGCAGCATAGTTTTTCCTCTGCAATGAAGGAACTAATTATATATATATATATATATATATATATATATATATATATATAATGGTATCTTTAAATAGAACATGCATGCAATATATCTATATGTTAAACTAATAATATTAGTGCTGACATAGGTTTTCGTTATTTATATGCATAATATAATAAGTTTATAATTGGGAAATAAAACAGTAGAGACATGTACTGATTTCATTTTTAAATGATCTTATATAATTAATTATCTGAAATTAAAAGGATTTTGGATAGCTCTTTTAATAGCTGTATATATAGGAGTGGTTAATAAATCTGGCACATGTACCAGCTGAGTAATCATATGCATGCGTGATTAATGCATTGGTAAAAAATATATATGGTCCCAAATGACAAACGTACCTCCGACATTTACCGGAATTAATTAACCAGTAGGCGACGAACCAATTAATTTTACCATGTAGTTTTTCTCTCCTGAATTCACTGCTCCGTTTCATGCTTTTTGAAATAATTACCTCGATCGATCGGCACCTCTGATGATTGCACGTGTTGTCTGAACAGATCGGAATAGAATGCCAGCTCAGCGCCGAGGAACTGGCTCACCAGATTCAGCTAACGTTTTGCTAAGTTCAGCCCAAAAAACTCATCTGCATGCATCATCTTTAGAAACCCTAGCTAATTAACACACACTCACACACACTATTCTCTCTTTCTTTAGTTACCGTTGCCGTTTAATTAATAAGTTTTTTTTTTTACTGAACTCCTGATTAATTAAGCTGTAGATCTATCGCTGGATTAATCAATCTTTTCAATTTAATTGCAGTTTAAATTTATCATTACTACGGTATCATGTTTAACAAGAGATCAGAACAAATGTATAATGCGCTAGCTGCAGCTTAATTAATTAAAACAAATGTAATCCATCTGTATTGTTTCGAGCGCCATGAGTTCCTTGTTGGAAACCTTGAGCCGTTGTTCCGACTGTCGGTCCAATCTGTGCACAGAGTAATTCAGTGGTCCTTTCCACATTCCGATTGTCGGACTAGTCTCAAGAAAACTAAACCTTAAGCTGTTGTGTTTGGCTTGTTTTTTTGTTTTGTTTTGAAATGCTTGTTTGTTTTGATGTGAAGGCCTTCTTATGTGAAGGGTAAATTATAACTTTTTCTAGACAAAATAAATCTAAAATAAATAAATAAAACTTATTTTTTTTTACCACTTATGAAATCCTTATAAATTTTAATCACAAAAATTTCTATTTACTCATCAGTTCTTTTCGTCATATGTATCGCTGAATTTGTAAAGTATAAATTAGGATTAACTTTGTAACTCGTATGTCTGAGAACTCTGGTCAGCCATCGAATTCTTTCTAATTTTTAGGTGATTTGAAAAAACACTTGAAAATGAACAACTAAATGTAGATAAAAGGATGGGTGCAATTTAAAAGATCAATGCCGATTTAAGAGTATCTGGACATTTTTCATAAACTAAGTGATGCATGAGCACTTTTTGACACATCTTTTGACACTTTTCTCTAATTTATATGGTATGATTTATATGTTGTTACTTATAAACACACTCATTTAGCATTAAAACTGCCAAAATAATATACTAGTTAATTTGAAATGTAAAAGTTATTTTAAAGTCAAAAGTAGAATGTGATAGTGTTATAACCTAGTTTTGATTGCAAGATTTTTTTTTAATCAAACGGTTAATAAAAGAGAAGATTATTAAACAGGACTACAATGTAATCCAAATACATATACATTGTAGACATGTATTAATAATCTACTTTGATTAAAACAATTGTCTACAATGTATTAATAATCTACATTAATACAGATGGATCCAAATACAATTGTAGACAATGGATCCAAATACAATTGTAGACAATGTAATCCAAATACATATACATATATATTTTGTAGACAATTTAAAAAGTAGATTATTAATACATGTACTTATTTGCGGATTGATTGCAAGTGGAATGTTACGGAGAATGTTCCCGTTTTGGTTATTTGTGGATCGAATTTATCATAAGACAAAGAATGTTTTTTTTTTGTATATTTTGAAAATTAAGACAAAGAATGTTACAATATATTGAAAGTGGTCCTTAGGATTGGCCATATATGTGTAAACAAACATATACATATGGACCTTTGATTTATCCTATTTTTGAATCCCTCCCTTTCAAAAAATTCAATATAAATGGTCCTTTTTGAGTCCTTCCCTTTCAATGTGATTCTATCTTCTTCATCTTAATAATAATAATGTTCTTGCGTGACTCCATCTACCGGACCAAGTGGTTAATTGCCGGCTCTGGATCTCCAGACTCCAGCCAACACCCGAAATTCATGGTCCCGTTTCGGACCATATCATGTAGGTAAAGGCTTTAGCCGGACGTAGCATTCCCATGCGGTCCATTAAGAATACATAATAATAATATAGTACTACTACAATTGTGTTGCATTTATGTAATAAGCTCGGTTCGCAAACTATTTTTTGCTTAACTGAACTGAAATATGAGAAGATTTTCCGTGAGATCAATCTCAATCGAGATTAGAGACAAATGTTGATCTTTCTCACTTTTAAACCCGACATTTTACATATTAAGCGTGATCACTCAGTGTATTATTGTTGATCTTTTCACTTTCATGTCAGATCGTCTTATTTTTAAGAATAATCTTTTACATATTAAACATGATTATTCAGTGAGAATTTGTCTTGAAGTGGAGTAAAAATTAATGTGCTATTAAAAATAAAATCGTTGCGACTAAATTAGCCTAAAATTCATAAAACCATTTTTCCCGGAATGAATGGAATGAATTGAACTGAATAGATACGTTACATATTCAACCGTAATTAAATGAATGGATACGTTGATACATTAACTCGATCCTTCCGTTATTCTCTTTTTTTTTTGAAGCTAGTACTAATATATTCATTTTTTTTTTTGAATTCAAGATAGATTACAACCTACCTATTATATTCATTAGTTTTTAATATACACTTATTTCAAGTGGACAATGAAATTTTGATGGCTATAAAATACATACTATGAAGAAGAGTTGCTATTCAATAATATTATGGTACGTTGCTATTAGTCATTATTTTGACATAAATCGAGGTGTAAACCAGTTTAAAATTTTAAATATCGTATTTATTTTTGCAAAAATAGTTTCATCTGCCATGTAGATGCTAATAATTGTGAAAAAAATTAAGGAAGTACTTAAAGTTAAATATATATTTTTGAATTAAATATCTTAAAGTTAAATATTAAAGTACACTTACATGCTTAGGCCCTGTTTACTAGAACTTATTTCTTGATGTACTGAATTGAACTGAACTGAACTGAAGTGAAAATTGATGTATTGAAAAATGGAATCAGCATGACTGAATTAACCTGAATTTCATCAAATTGCATTTTCACTGAACTGAATTGAACTGAACTGAACTAACATAAGATAATTTCTGGTAAACAAGGGCTTAAAGTTACAGGTTGCCATTTAATTTGATTGCAGAATAATGTTGCATGCGCGCATTCATTCATTCATCTCCACAGGCGAGTGGGGAATACTTGCATGTTACAACATCTAGAAGCAGTACTATATATACAAGTAAAATCTTTTAATTAAATTTATAATATTTACTAGTGTTAAAAAAAACGGATAAGAAATTATGTAATACTATTTCATTGAATTTAGGGATTTATAATTTTATTTAAGATGAGAATTATGGAGTGCAAAAACATCCCAGACACTCCAAATGAATTATTAACACCTTTTCCCCCTCCCTTTATTTAAGATGAGAATTATGGAGTGCAAAAATATCTCAGACACTCCAAAGGAATTATTAACACCTTTTCCCCCTCCCTTTAATATTACCACATATGACTTATTGACTTGTTTAATCAAAATTATTTTTAATAGTAAATACAATTATAATGACAAACATTAAAAATTATACTCCATCCGTTATAAAATTTTAAAATATAAAAAGTATATCATACGAGAATTTCAACGATATATTATATAATTATATTATTATTTGTATACTATAAGTTATTAATGGTTAAATATGGTATGAAAAAAATTGACTAAATAACAAGTGACGGAGGGACGGAGGACAAATAAAAAGGGACAAATAAAACAAATAAAAAGGACAAATAATTTGACTAAATTTTAAAGTAGGACAAATAAAAAGGGACGGATGGAGTACTAAATTTGAATTTAAATATCAAAAATAAATAATTTTAGACATAGTAACAAGTGTAATTAGTTGAAATGAGACAAAGGCCCTGTTTACTAGAGCTTATTTCTTGATGTACTGAACTGAACTGAACTGAACTGAATTGAACTGAACTGAACTGAACTGAACTGAACTGAACTGAAGTGAAAATTGATGTATTGAAAAATGGAATCAGCATGACTGAATTAACCTGAATTTCATCAAATTGCATTTTCACTGAACTGAACTGAACTGAATTGAACTGAACTGAACTGAACTGAACTGAACTGAACTGAACTGATATACAGATAAGCTCTGGTAAACATGGCCAAAGAACTTTGATCTCCTTCACAAAATAGAGTACTATCTATTATCTATCAATTAGAAATATTACCATAAATAATATTATGATTATTGAGGAGTATAGTAATTACGAAAATTTAAAACTTAAAACACCAGCCTCAAAACAATCTTTTTTTTAGCCAAAAATAATACGTGTAATGGTAAAAGGCAAAAATAGATGAAACGTGGAAGCGGACCGCCGCGAGCCTGCTGGGCTTATTCAAGGCCACTATTAGGGGTTAAAACGGGTTCAATATCGGATCTTATTGCCGCGAATTAAAATCCAAATCCGTGTTTGCCGCCATTCTCTGGCCTACTATAAAGTATAAACAAGGGGCCCTTTCCAGTTATCTGAACAGTAGACCCGGAGCGCAAAGTTCCGACCGGTGACCGCAAATTTGCTACGTAAGCTATTCTTCTGTTTAGTTTCAAATCATAGGATTTTTTTTGCCGCCTCTTAATCTCAATCGCATCTGCTTATAGAACAATTCGTGTATTGAATAAGATTCCAAGGGCTATTTATTCAATTAGTTTTGGTAATAGGTTGTTTTACTTTTACTAGGTTTTGTTTTAGAACTAGATTTGTAATGGGATATGGTACTGAGTTTTGGTTTTGGTTTTGGTTTTGGATGATTCTATAAGAATTCGTAGTTTGTTTTTTATATTGATTCAGATCGGCTTGAAGTTCTCACCTTACTATTGAAGTCTTTCGATTTGGGGATTTATCTGTGTTTTTTTTTAAAAAAATATTAAACAGGGTTAAAATCAATCGATTTGCCTTTGAATGGGTGTTTATGTGGATCATTATGTGGTACTAGGTATAGTATCCGAGGAAGAAGGGGCAAAACTTACTGAAAGGGAAATAGCAAAGGCCTTCAAGTTGAAGGCCTTGGAATTGCATCCTGATAAGAGACCTGATGACCCCAATGCCCATGAGAATTTCCAGAAGCTTTCAGCATCTTACGATGTCCTCAAAGATGAGAAGAAAAGGAGGCTTTTTGATGCCTTACTCAGTACGAGGAGGAGGAAGAGGGAGGAGGAGACTCGGCGGCAATCAGCTAGGGACTCCAAGAGACAGAAAATGAAGTCTGATCTCGAGGAAAAACAACGCTTTGCAGCTGCAGCTAGGAAGTTCGAAGAAGAGGCTAAGAAAGCTCAGAGAGAAGAGGATGAAATAACTGCTAGGAAGTTCAAAGAGGAGGCTAAGAAAGCTCAGAGAGAAGAGGATGAAATAACTGCTAGGAAGTTCAAAGAGGAGGTTGATGCAATTAGGGCAAATTTTGGTTATGTCTACCCAATGCATAATGTGACAAGTCCATCGGTTGGAAGTGATAATGCTATCGGCCCTTCCTGGAAGCGTATGGTATTGAAAGTGTCGTGGGCATCGGTTGGTGAAGATTATGATGTGCAGAAGTTGAGGAATTACTTTTGTTCGTTTGGGGTAGTTGAGGAAGTGATTGTGCTTGACAACAAGAAGAATTTTGCATATGTTGTAATGGCTTCCAGAGATGCAGTTGTTGCTGCAACCAAGATGATGTGGGTGGGCGATTTTTCAAATCTGCTGTCGGTTAAACCACTCCGTCCAGTTCGAGGTTCAAGGACAGTTGACCAAGATTCATTCTGAGAAAGGTTTATCAAATGAACAAATCGACGAAGAGGTAGTAAATTTAGTATTAAATAGAGCACTACATTTATCTTTGCATCATCAAATTTGTTGAACGTTTTTCTATTTTGGGAAAATTCAAATTACTGATTACACTATCGTTATGAATCACAAAATTGTTTGCATCAACCACTGAACAGTTTGTCTAGATAATCATTTGCTATCATACTGCTATTTTTCTTGTTGTAATTAGCCTTGTTTTTCTTGAATGCTCCATCAGGGGAAAAATCCCGAGTTATCAAATGTGAAGTTAGGATCGAATCCTGTTTGGCTGAACGGGAAATCCATGCCAGTGGTGGGAGAGTTTGTAGTGGAAGTTGCTGCTGATATCAGGCCGGTGAATTCAGGTTCGGATAGGTACAGATTCTGCATACCTGAAAAGTAGTTCGATCCTGTGGTTGTTGGAGGAGACACAAACGGAGGGGACATTTGACACGAGAAATGGTAAGGGCTGCTTTCTTGTTCTGTAGGTAATGCTGAAGGGAAGTTGAATATGGGGAAGTTTTGATGCTGCTGATGGTGAGTATCTAAATTGCTGGTTTCAACTTTCAGGTCTCTTTGGAAATTTATGAGTATCTCTTGCTCGGTTTGTTTTGCTTGAGCTATGACCTGCTTATGATTTCCCTGTTTGCTTGTTTCCGGCTTATCTGCTGGCACTGAAGTTGGGTTTAGCTCAGAAACCTGGTTACACGTGTGTGTTCCTCGGTACGTCACTTCAAAGATGGTTGGGTCCACATCGGATCTCTGAACTTGCTTTGTAGCCAGACAACCTTGGACATGTCGGTGGCTGCATCTATAGTAACCTCTGCAATCATATGAAATATAAATTGTTAGGGAAACTAAACCCGGTCAAAATAACTTTAATTGTTTTTTATGGTCTTAACTATGTGTGTCTATTTGGTTGCTCTTACGTGTGTGGCTTTTCTGGTTGATATTTAGAAGTGAACATTGCATGTGTTGTGATCAGCTCAGAAAAGTGTGACCTGATATGCATGAATCTTGTCTAAAAACATAGGCAGTTACAAAAGTTCCTTAATTACCTTGGGTATTTGGCTCCAAGAATGTCCTTCTGCCCATACTTTCTCCAACTAAAGCCATCATCTAGGGGTCCTTCAAGACCTGTCCCAGGACAAACTTGGATTTGTTTTGTCCACCTAGGCATAGACTTCCTGGGAAAGGGCCATGTTAGTGTTAAAACTTGTTCAGGATAATACATAGGTATGATCATATGAATCGTGTTGAGTTATTACCTTTTCCTGGATGCTTCTCCAGTTCCAAGATCCTTAAAGTCCCTGTCAGAATCTTCACTGTGTGGACTCCCACTCCGGGATCGTGGAGATTCAGACATTCCAACTGCCATCCCGGCACTTTGCTGCACGGAAGCGACAGCTAGGTTGTTACCTTTCAACAAATCTATTGCCTTTTCATAGGAGCTAAGGATTCTGTGGATCAACAGCTCCCGATTTTCGTGTGTCGAAGATGGTGCATTGATGTGAACCTGGAGCTGCCGGGCTAGCTCCCTCCCTTGCCTCAGCTCGTTTATCAGGTTCTCCATTGCAAGAAAAGGTTAGAGTATTCTTAAATTTTGTTTTTCAGATGAAAGCTTGTGGATTCTGATGATTTTGATTTGGCTGATGAGGTGCATGGTTTATAAAAATGGTTTAAGGTTTGAATGGTGTATAAAGGAGAGAGTCAGAAAGAAGTGAATGTTTGACTGAGGAAAGGGAGAGACTGACTATTCTCGTTCAAAGTCGAGGTCATTGGTCAACCGTGAGAATTGAGGTATTAAGGAAATGGCATCACAATCCCTTGCTGCTGACTCTTTCAACGACTATGAATTTGCCCGATTCAGACACAAACCTTACTGTTATGGTAACATTGTTATGGTAACATTGGAAAATCACGACAAAGTCGGTTTTACTTATAAGCACAATTCCGACAAATGTGCGGTAGATTTGAAGAAATGTTTTTGTTGAGTATGAGTGGATTCCTAATTGATATTATTAAGTATTAACAATGATTGGTAAAGGTGAGTTAAGTGGTAATTCTGGAAAGCGGTGAGAAATAGACGGTCAAAGTGGTGGAAGAGTGAAGTAAAGACCGAGAATTTTCAATTCCATTTCCGCGTTGCTACCTGGTACTTCCTTGGCCGAAGATGGGTAAATAAAAGCTTCCATTTTTTTCCAAATTTCAACGACTAAAAGTGATGACACGCAATTGACGTAAGAATATAACGCCAAGCTCTCCGTTGATGTCAACGATGTTAGCATCACTCTTTTATTCTTTGTTTCTGGAAATATTTTGACCAATCTCAGTCTCTCTGTATGCTATGTGTAAACGCTATAATTTTATTCTATTTATTAATTTGATCGTTCCGTTGAACGGAACAGGTATGGAAATATTAACTCTTTTGTTGGAAATGTCTCAACTAATGAAGCATGTTTTTATAGCCATTGATTTAACATTAAAGTTCATGAATCTTGGGTGCTGCTAACGTATCTCAAATGGGTCTAGTTCTATTGCGGTAATATTTGATGAAATTTAGTTATAAGTTTAGAGTGTTATTTGTTTTTATTTCAACTTATCTTAGATAAGATTAGTTGAGGAGAATAAACTTTAATAGTTTATTAACAATCGTTTTAATTAATATAAGATGAAAATTTCCTTAATTATTTTAAGAGAAAGTCTCTAGTGAACCCGTTTAATGGTGATGCATGTTGCTTAATAATATGATGATCTTGTCCCACCCTATTATCAAATAACATCTAAATGTCTTATTTAATGACACTATCATATACAAGTGTTATTTTGACTTTGATCGAGTTAACGGTAACTTTTTAAGATCATATAAAATAGTCCCTCCTAAAATCATATTGGAGAAGCTTATACCAACCTTGAATCTAATCAAAGTCCCTCCTAAAATAGTCAACCATCTCTTACAATCATCTTCTTCACCGTCACGATAAGGTTCGCAAGCGATGAGACTGACTTATTGACATTGAGATATAGGCTACTAGCGATGAGCTTAGGATAAGTGTAATCGAAGATGAGTGTGGGTTGCGGTTGTGATTGTCGACGATCAGATTTGGGTCCTGTGACGTTGAGGTTGGATTGTCGATGTTGAAATTTGGGCCGCTGGTGAGATTTTGATTCGACAATAGGTTGGTTGTGGATGGTAAGGTTGTGCCATTAAGATAGAATTAGATATACAAAAGTTGTGAAAATGAGTATCATAAATTGAATATGAGTAAGTCTAATATGAGGAAGTCTAAAGGTTACATAGTGGATATTTCTCAATAATTTTTAGATGTTCTTTCGTATTGATTATATGCCGTAATTATTGTTGTGCAACTACTCCATCCGTTCTTACCAAAACTACATAGTTCACTTTTCAACGTTAAACTGAGTCGACTTTGACCATGAATATCTTCAATTTTATGTTTTAATTTATGTATAAAAATGATAATTTGAAAATATATGATGAATCTAAAAGTATAACTATATATTAATAAAAATTAATGGTCAAAGTCGGCTCGATTTGACTTTGAAAAGTCAACTAAGCAGTTTTGGTTGATATGGACGGAGCATTTATTAAATTTCACAATATTTTCCGTATGTATTAATTGATATTAACTTTATTCAATTGACATTGCGTAAAATTTCATTAATGACATTTGTGATGGAATCATCTATTGTCTAACTTTTATATGTCTCTTTTTAAATTACTCATATATACTATCATTTTATTTTGCACCGGAAACTATTATAGGAGAAGTTCGAATCCGTTCCATTCGGATATTGATTGATCTTGGTTTGACATTGTTTACGCGAGACCGGTTCCCGCTTTCATTTTGTTTCACTCGTTCGTGCGTAATACTACTTATTCACGAAGCGGCATACCGACACATAAACACATACAACCATCAAACCAGAGACACATGAGAGTTTGAAATTGAATATTTACATTTTAAATTACTCATCTATACTATTATTTTATTTCGCACCGGAAACTATTATAGGAGAAGTTCGAATCCGTTCCATTCGAATATTGATAGATCTTGGTTTGACATGGTTTACGCGAGACTGGTTCCCACTTTCATTTTGTTTCGCTCGTGCGTAGTACTACTTACTCGTGAAGCGGCATACCGACACATAAACACGTACAACCATCAAACCAGAGAGACATGAAAGTTTGAGATTGAATATTTACATTTTAACCCGGAAAAATATAAAAATAAATTATATATTATACTCAGAGGCGGCCTGACCGTGAAGCGACTGAACTCTTCGCCTCAGGCCCCCAAATTTTTGGGTAATTTTGGGACCCCATTGGGGCTCCATTTTTTAAAATTAGGGTAATTTTGGGGCCCTTTTTTTAATTTTTTTTGTTATATAATAAAAATCGAGGTCTAAAATGATAAATATATTCTCATTCTTAATTTTTATGGTATTAAAACATTAGAAGATTCTAAAATTTTTCTCTAATATTATTAATTTATTGTCCTTATAGTATATGTTGAGTTTTTTTTTTCTCGCCTCATACTCTCAAAACTCCGGGACCGGTACTGATTATACTCACTACTTTTTTATTATGATTTATGACACACTTATATTCTACTTTGCAAGTTAATCTACATCTTTGTAATTGAAGAGTCAAATTGAACTTGTATAACTATTTAAAGTTATGAGAGCTCTAAATGAAACTCGGACTTTCTCGATTAAAGTTTTAAAAAATAAGATCGAAACACAAAGGATTCGTCGGGAAAGAGCAAGAAGTCTCACTCTCTCACCTAACTTCTGTAGCTTGTGCTACGTGGTAGCGCTCAGTAGGATTAGGCAAAAATTCATAAATGGGCGTTAAAAGTTAGGACAGAAAACGAAATAAAATACCGGCAAAGTGGTAAAAAGGATCAACTCGCCGAGTCAACTCTCGTAACTCGTCCACTGTTCTTCTTCTTGACTCCGTAAGTAATCCCCCTCCCCCGAAAAGGAAGAGGAAAGGAGGGGTCATAATTCTGAATCGCTCCAATCTCCGCCCGACTGTAACTGTAAGTCGTCATTTTCTACCTGTCTTTTCCCTCCTTTTGCTTTCCTTAATGTTTCCAGAGCAAATTTCTGAATTCCCCAATGTTTATAGGATGAACTGCATAATTTTAGCATATAACTAGGTTTCTGCTGTTTGAAGCGATAATTGATTTGTTGCTGCTGTTGTTGTGATAAAAATTGGCATTTGAGGGATTATGTGTTGAAATTTGAAATTAGTTAAGAATACTCGAATCGTATAGGGTTGCTTTAGGGGCTTCACATTTCTGCTGGCTCCTGTCAAAGGTTACGAAGAAGGTGTGCGTGCGTGTGTGTGTGTGTGTGTGTGTGTGTGGTGGCTTCGATTTCTGTTTATTGAACACTAAAATGTAAAGGATAGCTGAAAAGAATGATAAAAAATCCTTTGATTTTTAGCTTTGAAAAGGAAATAGCTGCGTGTTCATCGTCACCTTCTCCTTCTTCAATTTCACACTGCCTGTAAAGCAGGATACTTCGATATCTAGGAAGCAATAAATTTGTTAGAAGGCAATTTTCCCCTTTGCCTTTGTTTTACTTTGTCACTTTTCTGTACAGGTTCTTGAAGTTCGGTGGATATAGATCCACTGCTGCCAGGAATCGACCATGAGTTTTGTGTTTCGAGGCTCTAGATCAGATATAGAATCTGGCCTCCCTGGATTTATTCCTGAGCGGCGTACAGTGGTATGGCATTTCACTCTAGTCTTGTATAAATGTTACTTAACATACTTGTGACATTACCATCTTCGCAAGGTATGATAACTGAGTATTTTTAATGTTTTCCTTTAGCGTGTCCATGCCCGACAAGTTAATACCAACTCTCTTGCATTTCTTGTCACAGGTACTTATGCATTAAAAGTTCGATTATTCTTTGTTTCCACCTGTGATTATATATAAATCTAATTTTTTCTGTTATGGAACAGTTCTCTTGTTGTTCATGATCCTAAACTCACATCAAATGTCACCAAACTTTCTGGTAGGTGTTTCTATTAACTGTTAAATAGAGGGTATATTTTCAAAAAAATCAACTATTGTAAATACTGACCAGAGCTCTTCTCTGTAATCTTAGCTTTGGTTGGTGCTTGCTGTATTTTTGATGGCAACAACTCTGCGAATGTATGCCACTTGTCAGCAACTACAAGCTCAGGCTCAAGCTCAGGCTGCGGCAGCTAGCGGCCTTCTTGGTCATACTGAGCTGCGACTGCATATGCCACCATCTATTGCCCTTGCAACCAGAGGGAGATTACAAGGACTTAGACTTCAGCTTGCTCTCCTTGACCGTGAATTTGATGACTTGGGTAAGGTTTTGCATCTCTGCAGCCAAGACTCAAGATTGTAGTAATAATTTTGTGCTTGCTAGTTTGCTGGTTGAATTAATACATGCAGGATTCTAATTAGATTCTATGTTTGCCATCAGATTATGAAACTTTGAGGGCACTGGATGCAGATAATGCTCCAACTGGTCCCTCTATGAGTGATGAAGAAATTAATGCTCTTCCTGTTCATAAATACAAGGTTTCTGGCCCTGAATGGTATGTTAATAGTCCTGGCACAGCACATTTACCCCTTATTCTGTGTGTTCGTGTGTGCAATATGTTAGATGAGGTATAGCTTTTCATTCGGTTTCAATGACTACGGAACATTGTTTTTTGGAACAGTGCTGCTGGTTCATCAGTTCCGCAGGCTGCATCTTCATCATCAATTGAGGTGAGTCCCCCTTTGAAATGTAACTTTTTTAGATATTTTAATACTGATGATGTCACAATCTATTCTGCAAGGATTCAGTGATTTGAAAGTTCTATGAATGCCTAAGTCGAATTACATCAGTTCATGCATACTCTTTTCTATGTTTTGTGTTCTAATGAGCTTTAGAAATCTGAGCAATTTCTTCTTCTTATTCACATCCAGAAAAAGCAAGATACTACCAATGCAGCTGGGGGTGCAAAAGTGTCTGATGATGAACTGACTTGTAGTGTTTGCTTGGAGCAAGTTAGTGCAGGCGAACTTGTCCGTAGTTTGCCTTGCTTGCATCAGGTTTGCTTTCTTTCCTTTTCTCCAATCATCTAATGCTATTCCAATTTGGATTTAATAACAGCACTTTTTGGATATATATAATTAATGAGGTCTGGTCTGGCAAGATATCTTCTTTGAGATGTGTATGTTCCCCTGCAATGGTTGATAAGGGATGTCTGAATTGGCTGCTTTTATTGTATGTACCTGCAATGTTAATTTTAGTGTCCATTCAAATTTGTAAAGAGATGTCTGAATTGGTTGCTTTTAGTGTATTTACTTACAATGTTAATTTTCTTGATTTATTTTGCCAGTTCCATGTTAACTGCATTGATCCATGGCTCCGGCAACAAGGGACTTGCCCTGTTTGTAAATTTCGAGCTGGGTCGGGATGGAATCAGGATGGACAAGAAGAAGAAGATTCAGATGCTTCCTACATGGTTTAGCTTTTGATCTGGATTTCTACATATGGTTTAGCTTTTGATTAGCTACTGAAACCAAGCTGTTAGCTTATTATCTATGTATACGTGTATGTTACTGATCCAATCATCACTATACTGCTTGTTAGCGCAAACATGATATATAATACTAGTTGGTTGTGACCAGAAAAACAACAGAATCCAAAGCCAAATAATCACTCACACACATTTAAACTATGAAGAGCAATCACATTTACTCTACACAAATTATTCATTTAGTGTCTGTTCAAATGCGAAAATCTTGGTAGCTCAGAAGCATGAGGAAGGTAGGACAAATTCCAACATATACTCAGACATAAATTTAAGGTAGAGTTTAACAGCTGATCACAAGGAAGATAAGCATGTTTAGATCGACATAAAGTCCTACTTTGCTTTCCCTTTCCCCTTGCCTTTCTTGGCTTCGAGTTTGGCCTGGATTCGTGCAGCAGCTGCTGCCTTAGCTTCCTCTCTCTTTTTCTTCTCTTCCTCTTTAGTAGCAGCAGCACCCTCCCTCTGCTTTTTCAGTTCGCTATTGTCAAAAAAAATGTCATTAATATGAAAGTTTACCGAATGAAGATAAATATAGTAGAACCTATGGGAAATTACTTACTCGAGCCTTGCTCTTTCATCTGAAGCACTGCTTAGACTTGAACCCCTTCTTGGTCTGCAGGCAATCAGCTCCACCTCGAAAATGAGGGTCGCCCTGCGTCACAGAATGTATAATTTAAACAACCACAAGAAGGGTTTACCAAAACAAGCTAACACCCAAGACCTGATCTTAAGAGGCACTAAAGAAACATAGTTTATCCTTTCACTTGATTACAGATTTAGGATATACTAGCCAAATCTTGGGAAAGTCGAATTTGAAAGTACAAAGTAGAATTTCAAGTATAAATGGCTTGATTATGCATTAATCTTGGGAAAATTTATACACAATTAACAAAAATTCAACAATAAGAGGCTAAGACTGACTTAAGAACATGTCTCCAACACCTAGGACTGACTTAAAAACATGTATTCGAGCCTTCAGACAAGGTGGAAAAAGTGAAAATAGAGTCATCAAGAGAATTACTCCGGGGGTATTTCTGGAGGAGAACCAACACTTCCATAGGCATATTCTGGCTTGCAAGTGATCTTTGCAACCTCTCCAACCTGGGAAAAAGCAAACTACTTATGAGAAGTCCCATCACTAATGCTTGGTATTCATTAGTGTTGTAACAAGACACACTACCTTCATAGTTCTCAGTGCAATATCCCACGACCTGATCACAGACCCGGTCCCAAGCTCAAACGTGAAGATGGTATTATCTTCACGGGTGGTGTCAAACACTTCACCAGTATCAGCAAGAACTCCTTCATAATGGACTGCAAACATACAAGGATATTCTTCAAGTAAATTCCTCATTTCACTCAAGGAAGCACAAGAATCACCACAATACAAACTATAGTTTTAATAACATGCTTACCGTCCACGAGAGCAAGACTTTCGGAAGGAGCAACTGCATCAGGCTTAGCATGCCGAACAATGGTCTTTACGACACCTCCATCACCAGTTAAATCAATCTTAGCACTCATGGCTCCTAAAGTCTGGTTAAACTGAAACACGCCGCAAACAACATCGATTCAGTGAATCAGTAGCAATCCAATAATGAAAGGAATTCAAACCATAAGCTAATTTACTAGTAGCTCAGCTAAAAAGGCTAGTATGAACTAGGTTGATCACATACATATACAAATGTTTTACAGTCGACGTTTTATAATCATCTCACACATAAAGTACCTTGAGTATTTAAGAAAATCACAGTCTCGCATACGAAATCATCATAAAAATTAAAATTCAAGCCTGAGAGACTGTTAAATTAGGGTTTCAGTACCGGAGAAACAATTGCGGCGGAGGAGTAAGGCGGCGGCGGGCTGCAGAAGGTTGTTATTGAAAGTCGCAGATTTGGAAGGCGTTAAGTTGTGGGCCATAAGCTTCAGGGCGTTATCTTCTTCGCTTTTGTTCCTTCTCCTTCAATTGATTCCTTTTCTACTGCTAATTATGCTCTGTCTGCGTTTAGCATCCCCACTCACGTTGTCTTGTTTCTCTCCGACTCGCATGCTAGCGCGTGTAAATATCTCTCGATCCATATGTATAATAAAACTAAAATGTTTTTTCGCTCGTGAAAAGTAGTATTTTGACCCTTAAAAAAAAGTGAATGGTTTATGACTACGAAACTCATTTTAAAATTATTGGGGCCATAAATGCTGAAATTTTTTTTGAGGGCAAAAAAACTATGTTCAAAAGTTATAGGGGTCAGAAAAAACATTTTAGAAGTCAAATTTAGACCTCCATCCATCAAAGCTATTTTGCACACTTTTTATTCAAGTTTTTATCGCATATTTGATCGTTAATAACTTTATATTTATGTATTAACCTGGTCTAAAACTTTTAAAGTTCAAAAATAAAGCGCATTGTGAATCTAACAATATCTTGCATGATATTATTATAATATCTTGCAATTTATGGTCAACATGCTCTGACAAAGTTGACTAAAATGTGTGCAAAAAGAGTTTGGACGATGGAGTTCAAAAAATATAAACTTAATCATTGTTTAATTTGACCTGAATATGGAATAAAACTTCAATATTTTCTCTAATTCACAAATAAAGCGGTTGATCTACTCTGCCACTCAAGTCAGATCCTCTACATAGACGACAATGAAGAGTGTGAATGAAGTGATTTACTTGGCGGTGAATGGCAGGATGCGCACCCTCACTCTCATTAGAGTTAACCTCATGATCAAATTTACAGTCAGATTTAGGTCATCGAAATTGAGATTTGGTCATCGGCACTGAGGTTCATGTTGTCGGCCTTGAAGTTATGGTTATTGACATGTCACCAACTTTGAACTTTGGTCATTGACAGCGAGGCTGGGCCGCTGGCATTGAACTTGGGGAAAATTTGCATTAAGGGCAGTGGAACTTTCATTATTTGAAAGAAGAGTGTAATTTTAGTATAATTTCTAGAAAGGGCAGTAGTTAATTAATTCATATTTTCTTAAATAAGAGTAATTAACTAAAGACACTAATACCCTTCTTTTGGTTATTTTTGTTTAGTTTAAATTAAAATCAATTCTAGTCAAATAAGTTTAGTTAAGTTCCATCCAAAATATTTATATTAAGTTCAATTAAATTAAGTTTAGTTCACTTTATTAGCATTCAAAAAATTCCAATAAATTCATTTGAATTTAGTTAAATTTGGTTCAATTTAATTTATTTTAGTTAATCTTAATCAAGACAAGAATATATTTGTTGACATTCAATTTGATCATCCAAATTTTAATATTCACTTTATTTAGATTAATTTAGTTTAATTAAATTAAGTTCATTCAAATTCATCTTTGCTACATTAAATTTAAAATTCAAATCCATTAAAGTTTCGCCTTTAATTTAAAAAATCATTTTAATTAAACTGAATTGAACTTAACTTAAAATTAAACTTAGCCAAAATTGAATAACTTAACCTAATTGAATTAAATTTAAACAACCAAAAATGGGATGAAACTGAATTGAATTTTACTAAAATTTGTCTGAAGATGTACTAAAATAAATTAAACTAAATTGAACTGATTTCAACCAAATCTTAATAAACTCAATTTATTTTTTTAATATCAAAAGGTGAACTTAAATTAACTAAACTAGAACTAAATAATTGGGATAAGAATAAATTTAATTGAACTAAAACTAAAAATTTGGGATGAAACTAAATTTAACTGATTTGATTAAATTTTAATTAAATAGAAGTAAACTTAGTGAAACAAAACTGAATACTTAATTGAATAATACTAGAATAATGAAAATAAGGGTATTAATGTCTTTAATTAAATAATTATATTAAGAAAAAATTAACTAATTAATTACCGCCCTTTCTAGAAATTATGATAAAATTACACCCCTCTTTCAAATAAAGAAAGTTCCACTACCCTTAATACATATTTTCCCTTGAACTTGTGCTCCATGACGTTGATGTTTGGTCACGACAATGAGGTTTAAGTTTCAACGATGGGATTTTGAATTGCTGACGATGAGATTCGGTTCGGCATGTTGAGTTTTGGGTCATACGAGATTTGTTTGGCAGCGTGGTGGTGAGATGCCAATAAGATAGTGAATGGTGGAGTGGTGAACCGGTGATAAGGTGAGAGAAGATATGAGAAAATATTATCTTTCTATTATTATTATATAATACTCAATATAATATTATAAAGTTAAAAATACATAATATTATAGAGATCAACTTAACACCTCTATTTACAACTTTTAATTAATTTTATTTTTGTCTGAATAAATTCAAATCAATTCAATTTAACAAAAATATTAGGTCTAAGAAAACCCATTTAGCTTCAATAGATGTTGAATCGTATTCACCTTCAAATTGATTGGTGATTAGTTGAGTGACTTAAATCCTTTTATATTGGTCAGATTAATTTATATAAGTCCATGCGCGGGACAAATTAACCGACAGAGCAAATGCATTAGAATTGGTAGAGCAATTCAAATTCTTACATATTTTTGGTTCATTTCTTTATTATCTCGATGGAACTCTATAAGTGAGATACCCCAGCATATCTCAGGAGGAGCACAGAATATGAGAGTCTCATAATTGGAATCTTACAAAATAAATACAGAAGGATCAAACAAATCCCAATTAAATGTCGTCACGTTAGTCATAGAAGTAATGTATACAATACATATCATCTTCAAGGGTATCATCCAAACATAATCATTCCAATTTGCCTGTTTTTGGATGAGAGAGGCGCTGAAGTATTTTCACTAAACAAATGCGGCCATCTTCTCCGAACCCAACCAAAGATTCCATCAACTTTTCCGCTAGCGGCGAGAGAGTAGTACTAATCATCACGGCGGAGAACGTACCATGGCATTGCAGAAAACAGCATTTCATCTTGAACTCCTTCTACTTGTCCCTCTTCTGGTTCATATTCAATAAAGATCACTTCAAACTGATCATCACCCTCGTTCTTTTTTTTTTTTTTTGATAAAGAACCCTCGTTCTTCTTCATATGTTCATACTGGGATACCAACCTTTGAAAGCCATACTCAATACCTTTACTTTCATAATTATCTGGCCTGCCCATGAAAATGAAAATCTTCTTCTTCCTGGCTAATTTTAATTGGGCTAGACATGCTCATTACAAATACTTGAGAATTTAATACCCCTAACAAATTGATGTAATATACCAAAGAGTACCACTGTTTCTTTTCAAAAAAAAGAAAGATACATGAGAAAGAATACGAGTCTTATCATTACTCCATTATAATAATGATAATAATGGAATCTTACAAAATGCATGAGATACCACTGAAGGATCAAACAAATCCCAATTAAATGTCGCGATAGTCGCAGAAGCCGTTTATACGATACATATCATCTTCAAGGGTATCATCCAAACATAAACAGCCATATTCGCCTGTTTTTGAACGAGGAACGAAGCGCTTAAGTCTTTTCACAGAACAAATGCGGCCATCTTCTCCGAAGCCAACCAATGATTCAACCTTAAATAATTCCTTCAACTTTCTATCTAACAGGGCACTTCTATCATCACGGCGGAGGACGTACCATGGCATTGCAGAGAACAGCATTTCATCTTGGACTCCTACTACTTGTCCCTCTTCTTGGCAGTATGGTACAAGCTCGATAAAGATCACTTCAAACTCATCAACCATGTCATCCTTCATACGTTTATACTGGGATATCAACCTTTGAAACACGGTACGTTCATACTCATTTGGCCGGCCCATGAAAATAATGATATTCTTCTTCCTGTCTAAGAGCTCACGCGCAGGAATGGTGGTTTCTTTCGGATCTCGACCTAGGAATAATTCGGACCCCGACAATAACTCCAAGAACATTTCCTTCCTCATTTCCTCCGCCTTCTTCTTGGCAACAGCTAATCTAGTGAAGGGATATACATGTCCATGCACCTTCAAAATACTAGCTCCATACATGTCCAAAATCTTACCCTCAGGTCCCACTATGATGAGCTTATCCTGCCAGTTGTTGTCTACCTCGCATTCATAGCCCATAGTGAGACCCCAAAGCCGCTGGCTGACAGAGTTGTTGAATGGCAAGCACCACCACCCATACTCATGTATGTTGTGCTCCTGCAACACTTTATCTATCTTCTCCTTGAATATGTCCGGCTCAATCGAGCACAGAGTGGGAAGGTAAAGCACCACAATTTCAAACTTCTGATCATTCCGCTTGCATTGGTCAAGCAACTCGCCCAAACGGGGAATGAGTAAACCTCTACCGCACACGTATAACCCAACATGCTTCTTCTCCATCACTTCTGAGATACGCTGCACCTGACAAGTACCCAGCTTATGAACATAAACAGGGGAAGAAGATCCATAGGGCCTCAAAAGGTCCTCCAAGCCACCTTCCCGCAATATCTTGCGATTATCAAGCACCTTTTTCGTCCTCTGATCAGTGAAAGGAAAAGCCTCGGCTCCAAGGGCCCAAAAGTCATCAACATAAAAAGACTCCAAGAACGATCCATCGGTACCGTAAACAAAACACTGGAACCTGTAAACACCACAGTCAAGTGTCTTCCATATACACTCGCGTCGATTCCAGTCCTCATATGGTACTGCAAGGCAAGATGGGAATAGAGTAAACAAGCCATCGAAAGTCTCTTTTGTATCAGCCATGATATTCATCCTTGCAACCATTACCATCTCACACTCGCTGGCCCTCTCCGAAGACAACTCTTTGCAAAGATTTAAGAGGGATTGAAAATTGGGCCCAATGAGGACAGGCAAGTTAATGCAGAAAACCATCACATACTTGCCTCTAAAGGTGTCCGGTTTGAGTACCATCCGAGTCCGACTCGAAGCAACTAGATCTTTAGTAGTGCTGACATCACCTAAGGACAACAAAGACACAACATCGGGTGAACCACGAATGGAAGGACGCTTGCTTTGCTGCTCTCCACAATCCACAAGAAATTTTACTTCATTTAACCGAAGTGACCAGTCGTACTTAAAACATGGTGGCATGTCATCACGGATAGAACTGGGATCCTGCGGGTAGGTGATTGAATCATACCAGGCCACAACGCCATATTTCTTTTCATACTCGATCAATCTCTTTCTACGGTCTGCCAAACGAATCATCTCTTCCCTCAGCTTCCTTCTGCAAACATCATCATCTGAAGATGCAACATCATCACATGAGTCCGCATAATCATGACCCATCATGCTGTTGACGATATCCCACACTTGCTTCCTGTGCCTTTTCGAATAAATGGCGTCCAACAGGCCCTCCCTCTGAATAAACCCTCCTTCTGTCAACAACAGATACAGATTCTCCAGCAGCCTATCCATCTCTTGCTGAATTTGTGAATTCAATAAAAAAAACTCTTGCTAAATGTTTCCGATGAATAAAAATAAGAATGCGAGTCTATATATATAACTATTGCCATATTAAGCTAGACCTAATCTAAATAATAAAAGGAATAAAGAATGGAAACAGAATCAGATAAGGAATAAGAATAAGAATCCTATCAGAAATGGGATTTGGAAATCCCCCTTGTCCAAATCGGGCTTATCCAGCCTGTGATCTTTCTTCTTCTTCGGAATCCTTCTGTAATTGTAGAAATGGATATACGAATTTGACGAACATGATCAGAGAGATAAACCTAATTAAGCCACATACAGAGTCTAATTCAAATTCACCACAAAACCCTAACCTTGTCGATGGTCAAAAGATGCATACTGATGAGACGATTGAGACGTGAAGAAGGTGGAGCGCAAGAGAAGAGGGGATTTTCTGTTTTTTAGATTTCTAGGAGGATCTTTTTATGATTTGGTCCATAGGATACCAATGGTAAAAAATATAAGTTACTATTTTTAATATAATTTAACATTTTAAAAGTGATACAATATGGGAATATAAAAGATAGGAAAATTCTTCACTCAAACGATTTATCATCGTTGGATTAACTTTTAAAGGTAAAGATAACTTTAAATTCAAATTCAAAATTTTCTAAAAATAGATTAGGTTGACTGAACTTTCAGTCAAAAAATTCAGTCAAAAATTAAAGTTAATTTAATTTGATTCAGTTTCATCAAATTCAGTTTCGTCAAAAACTGAATTCAGTCACGTAAATTCATCCCATTTTTAATTGTTTCAATTTGATTCAATTAGGTTAATTTATGTAATTTTGGCTAAGTTTAATTTTAAGTTAAGTTCAATTCATTTCAATAAAAATGATTTTTTAAATTAAAGGCGGGACTTTAATGGAGCTGAATTTTAAATTTAATGTAGCAAAGATGAATTTGAATAAACTTAATTTAATTAAACTGAATTAAACTAAATAAAGGTGAATCTAAAAATTTGGATGATCAAATTGAATGTCAACAAAAATATTCTTGTCTTGATTAAGATTAACTAAAATAAATTAAAGTGAACCAATTTTAACTAAATTCAAATGAACTTAATGATTTTTTTTGAATGCTAATAAAGTGAACTAAACTTAATCTAATTGAACTGAAAATATAAAATTTTGGGATGCAACTTAACTAATCTTATTTGACAAGAATCGATTTTAATTTAAACTAAACAAAAATAACCAAAAGAAGGGTATTAGTGTCTTTAGTTAAATACTCTTATTAAGAAAATATGAATTAATTACCTACTGCCCTTTCTAGAAATTATGCTAAAATTACACCCTTGTTTCAAATAATGAAAGTTCCACTGCCCTTAATGCAACAATATATATATATATATAATTATATATTGTTGGTTTTAATAATATGGTGAAGCCAAGTTAAAAATATAATATTGACATCAAGAAAAACACAAAAAAGGTGCAACTCATAAACAGCCTTTCCTTCTCATTAAAACAGCAAAACCATCCGTCTCATTAAAACAGCAAAACCAGCAAACATACATGACAATAAAACTGCAGAACCCTAGTAATAACTGACAACAAAATACGCCTGAGATCAAATGTCGCAGTCGAGTAACTTGTATGACATATGATAGACCAACATAACATAATTGGTATGACAACAAAATTGTTGAAACCCGATTACCTGATAGATATCCTCGTGTCTGATTTATGTCCTTAATGATAATAATGGAACAGAATGTTACAAAGAGAGGGAATAAACGCTACTATAAGTTGCCATACTTGTCGAAGCCGAATAGTCGATGAATATCTTGCTCTAGTCGATGTGGACTAGTATCCAAACAAAACTCTGCATTTTCATAATTGAACGGCAGTAGTTTCACTGAACAAATGCTGCCATCTTCTCCAAACCCAACCAATGATTCGACCATGGAATTCTCCATTATACCAACTAATTCCTTCAACTTTTTCGCTAGCAGTGTGTGGCTTCCGCCAAGAGGGCAGAGGACGTACCATGGCATATAAGCAAATGTTTCCTTGGTAACCGCTTCATCTTCAATGAGTTGAACTCGAAGAGGAGGAACCTCATTAAACACCACTTCAAAACCCCTTTCCTCCATCATTCCATACTGCGATACCAACCCTTTAATACCATTAACACATTTGTGTGGCTTGCCCATGAAAATAATAATCTTCTTCTTCATGCTAAAGAGCTCCTCCGCATCAATGGTAACACGCGGATCACAACCTCGGAAAATCACAAATTGAATCGCGAGGCAAAGGGTAGCACATATTAGTAAGCCAATCATGAGGATTGTACTCTGTCATTCCCTTTTGTTCCGCTGGATGCAAACAGACTCAAGGTTTCTCAGTTTGGGGTTTGATAGAGAAGATAAGTAAGGCCATCTCGGCTTGGAAGGGGAAGCCGATGACGTACTCGGACATGCTGGAGCTCATCAAGTCAGTAGCACAGGGTACAATTGGATACTGGATCCTGGACTTCACTATCCAGAAGGAGGTTATAAAACGGCTTGAAGCTTTGGTTCGGGAATTCCTGTGGGGAGGGCCGAAGAAGAATAAGGTTGGCACACCCAAGAAAAATGGAGGATTGGGTTTGTGGGACTTTATCTGCTGGAATAAGGCAGTATTGGCTCGAAAAATCTGGGATTTTCACATAAAGAAGGACACCCTTTGGGTAAAGTGGGTTCACACTTACTACTTCAAGGGGGGCACTATTTGGGATTACGTGCCGAAAAAGGATTTGACCTCAGCACATATGAATCATCTTTGTAAGTTGAGGGACTTTCTTCTAGCTAGAGTTGGGCCGGAATTGATCATGACCATGGCAGGCTGGATGTTTCATATGGAGGGAAAGGATTCACGGATTACAGAGTCATCCATAAGGCTTCTTGGTCTGAATTCTATGAAGGAAGGACATCATCGGAAAAGAGAATATTCGCGTCTATCTGGAGAGGCCATATCCCCACAAAGTTCTCGTTCATCACATGGCTGGGACTGCATGAGAGATTGGGGACACGGGATCGGCACAAAGACCCTGACCCTATTGATAGAACCTGCATGATTTACGGTCACCCCGAGGAAACAAACTCCCATTTATTCTTCAGCCTTCTCGAAGAAAATTTGGGATAGGGTGAGGAGATGGTTGCAGATTGACAGACTTCTGATCACAATTCGTAGCTCAGGTAGCTAGGGTTTCATTATATTGTTGCAAAAGTTTCATTCTTTTGAATTAACATATATGTGTGAATTCATTTTGTGACTAAAATTTGGATGCGCAGAGGGTACATATTCTTTTATGAAATTTTTACAAGTTTTTGTTTGGTAGATTTAGACCGCATTCACGTTTAAATTGGAGCATGCGAGGCAAAGCTGGATCAATGAGTTTCTTTTGTTACACACATTATTTCCAAGGCTAATGTTATGGTTGGATTCTATGGTAATTGTGCAAAATCTAAACCTTTCAAGGAGCCAAAACTTTGAGTGGATTGAGCCAAAATTATTTTCTGCCCGTTGTACATTAAAATGCTGAACAATAGAGTGGTGTCATGAGCTACCTGATTGATATGTGGTTTAGGGATTAGCGAATCTCATGGTACAGTTTTGTGTTTCATAGACACGAGTTAGAGACTTGGAATTATTTATGTGATTGATATGTGAACAATGTCTCTTTCGCATGGGCTTCAATTAGCCATCCTACATGATGCAGTATTTTACTCGAATTAGAACAAATAAATATATATATATATATATGGCAAATTCTCATTTGAGACCTGTCTCAAATGAGACCAAACATTATATTATTGAATTTATCGTTGGTGAGCTTTAAACCCGCCGATTTCCTTGATTGAATTTGTCGTTGGTGAAATTGACCAAGGAAATGATCAAGAAAATTGACCGAAAGATCAAGCAAATTGAACGAAAGATCAAATTAACTGAAAAATCAAGGCAAAACAAAAATACTCAAGGACATTGATTGAAAGATCAAACAAACGGACTAAAAGATCAAGCAGAAACAGTAAATGCTTATTCCCCTCCTCTTGGTCTCCACAAGGACAGGTCTCACCCAAGACTTTCTCTATATATATATATAATGTATATATACAGGGTTATATATATAGGGGAGGGTTCTAGTGAGAACTCCTCTTAAAATAAGAACCTCCCTTATTATGAGAACTTTTAATATGGGCCATTTGATTTTAATTAATGGCTTAGATTAGATGGACGTTTTAAGCAAAGACAAATTACAAAGTAAGCTGTAAGCCCCTCAAATTAAGATATCAAAACTAAACATATTTCCCAATCCCTCTTCAAAACCCTTCACCGATTCTCTGTCTCTATGTTCAATCTCCGTCCAACGTCGCTGCTACACCCGATTCAATATTTCAGACAGCAATCCTAGCCGTTCCTTCCTCTGCGGTGAACAGTGAAGCAAGCCAACCGCCCTTGATCTAAAATCGCCCAGTTTCTTATTCAAACCTTCTCAATGATTTTGATCCCGTTCTTCTTCAATTCGCCGCCTTCGAAAACCAGAGCCACCACCAGGGCATAAGATGCTGCAGTATGACCTAATCTGGAAGCTTCGTCCAGGCACTCGATAGCTCGGTTTGGATCGTTCCTTCGAAATAATCCACCACTCCTTTTCTGAACAATGCCTCCGGATTCTTTCTTCAGAGGCATTTATCGAGAAACTCGGAAGCCAGGGTTTGGAGGAAAAAGAAGACATGGAAGAAAAAGGATTATCGGTTTTCTACTTCTTCGAGGCTGACGAAACGTTGGCCGATTCCGATGAGGCGGGAGGAGTACGGAGGGTGAATTTGTGGATTTGTTCGAGAGAGGTTTTGGATTTTGCTTGCTTTCCGAAACTCAACGGGAACTGAGTTTGTTGGGTTTTTCTCCTACCGTCTCCGGCGCCGGCGATTTTATACCTGTGCAGACGATTTTTGGTTCCGGTTGCCGGGATGGTGTTGGTTTCAGTTTCTGACAGAGATTTGATTTATGCGGAGGGAACTTGATATTTTGATGGTGTTGGCAATTGGCATAATATTTTATTAATTTGATCAGCGAGCAGAGTAAATCTGATGGGAAAAATAACGATGAGAGAAGAAGAGAAGAGATTGGATTAAAAAGAAGACAAGAGAAGAGGAGAAATAATGTGATTTGGAGGAGAGGTTTAAAGTGTAAAATGATACTATGATGGGGGTTTATTTTGTAAACTCCATTAACTTAGAAACCCATCTAATCTAAGCCATTAATTAAAATCAAATGGCTCATATTAAAATTTCTCACAATAGGGGAGGTTCTTATTTTAAAAGGGGTCCTCCCTCCCCTATATATATGGTACAATGTTTCGAACTTTTATTCACAAAACAAATTATGATTGTTTGAATTTTGTGACTACCCAAATTATGTTATTTCTGTAATTACATTCTTTCATAAGAGCACAAAGAGATCATCACATACTTTAAAATGGGTGAAAATTACCTTTAAAATTTATACTTTATTCGGTATAAGGAGATTAAATAATGAATATTGTATCATTCAAATTAGTAAATATTTACAATTGTTTTCCTATTATTTGACCTTTTTTTATGGACTATTATTTGACATTGAATTACCTTATGTAAAATAATAGATTTCTATGAATGACTCAATCTAATAAATTATGATGCAATATGATATTTCATCAACGTTAATTGTAATTATTTCTTTATTGTTAAAAAATCAATTACAAAATAAAATTGATAGAAAAAATGAATCATACTGAAGTAATATTTAATTTCAAAAGATAAAAACACTTTATTGAAATAATGCTACTATAAACTAAGGTCATGTTTGCTAGACCTTATCTGTAGATCATTTCAGTGAAATCGTAATTTGATGAAATTCAAGTTAATTCAGTCATGATGATTCCATTTTTCAATACATTAATTTTCATTTCAATTCAATTCAGTTCAGTTCAGTGCAGCAAAAAATGAACTCTAGCAAACAGGGTCTAAATATAAAAATTATGAGGTTGAGGTGGCGGTAAGTGGAAGGAAAAATGAGAGCAATTAAATGTACTAAAAATAGGATATTTACCATTTGACTCCAAAATTTCATAGTAATGCATTTCCTTAAATATACTTATAGTATGGGTTTTATATGGGTTTTAAATATACTTATAGTAATGCACGAGACTCTTCATAGAATAATTATAAAATTATTATTGAAAACTTATGTTATTATTTGCACTTTTAAGAACAATATTATTCATAAACATTTTCATTTAGACCAAAATGGATTTCTCACAAAAATAATACAATCATAAAATTTTATTTAAAATTGCTAAGCAGGTAAGAAAATTAATTGGTTAAAAATTTATAAAGTAGATGAGAGTATTATATTTAATTAAAATTTTAATTGGACTAGACATCATGCTCATTACAAATACTAGAATCGATCCAAACTGCAATATACCAAAGTTTAATATACCCCTAACAAATTGATGTAATATACCAAAGAGTATACCGCTGTTTCTTTTCAAAAAAAGAAAGATACATGAGAAAGAATACGAGTCTTATCATTACTCCATTATAATAATAATAATAATGGAATCTTACAAAATGCATGAGATACCACTGAAGGATCAAACAAATCCCAATTAAATGTCGCAATAGTCGCAGAAGCAGTTTATACGATACATATCATCTTCAAGGGTATCATCCAAACATAAATCGCCATATTCGCATATATTTCTTTTAGGAGGGAAGCGCTCAAGTGGTTTCACTGAACAAATGTGGCAATCTTCTCCGAACCCAACCAATAATTCAGGAGCATCAAATAATGCCATCAACTTTCTAGCTAACGGTGAGAGGGCACTTCTATCATCTTGGCGGAGGACGTACCATGGCATTGCAGAAAACAGCATTTCATCTTGGTCTGCTGGTTCATATTCAATAAAGATCACTTCAAACTCATCACCCATGTTATCCTTCATTTGTTTATACTGGGATATCAACCTTTGAAACACGAAACGTTTGGCAAGCTCGTTTGGGCAGGCCATGAAAATAATGATCTTCTTCTTCCTGTCTAAGAGCTCACGCGCAGGAATGGTGGTTTCTTTCGGATCTCCACCTAGGAATAATTCGGATCCCGACAATAACTCCAAGCACATTTCCTTCCTCATTTCCTCCGCCTTCTTCTTGGCAACAGCTAATCTAGTGAAGGGATATACATGTCCATGCTCCTTCAAAATACTAGCTCCATACATGTCCAAAATCTTACCCTCAGGTCCCACTATGATGAGCTTATCCTCCCAGTTGTCGTCTACCTCGCATTCATAGCCCATAGTGAGACCCCAAAGCCGCAGGCTGACAGAGTTGTTGAATGGCAAGCACCACCACCCATGCTCATGTATGTTGTGCTCCTGCAACACTTTATCTATCTTCTTCTTGAATAAGTCCGGCTCAATCGAGGACAGAGTGGGAAGGTAAAGCACCACAATTTCAAACTCCTGATTCTTCTGCTTGCATTGGTCAAGCAACTCGCTCAAACGGGGGATGAGTAAACCTCTATAGCACACGTATAACCCAACATGCTTCTTCTCCATCAATTCTGAGATACGCTGCACCTGTGAAGTACCCAACTTATGAACATAAACAGGGGAAGAAGATTTATAGGGCCTCAAAAGGTCCTCCAAGCCACCTTCCCTCAATATCTTGCGGTTATCTAGCACCTCTTTCGTCATCCGATCAGTGAAAGGAAAAGCCTCGGCTCCAAGGGCACGAAATTCATGAACATAAAAAGACTCCAAGAACAATCCATCGGTACCGTAAACAAAACACTGGAACCCGTCAACACCACAGTCAAGTGTCTTCCATATACACTCGCGTCGATTCCAGTCCTCATATGGTACTGCAAGGCAAGATGGGAATAGAGTAAACAAGCCATCGAAAGTCTCTTCTCTATCAGCCATGATATTCATCCTTGCAACCATTACCATCTCACACTTGCCGGCCAACTCTTTGCAAAGATTTAAGAGGCATTGAAAATTGGGCCCAATGAGGACAGGCAAGTTAATGCAGAAAACCATCACATACTTGCCTCTAAAGGTGTCCGGTTTAAGTACCATCCGAGTCCGAGTCCGATTCTGATTCCGATTCGAAGCAACTAGATCTTTAGTACTGCTGACATCACCTAAGGACAGCAAAGACACAACATTGGGTGACTCTTTTACACCACGAATGGAAGGACGCTTGCTTTGCTGCTCTCCACAATCCACAAGAAATTTTACTTCATTTACCCGAAGTGACAAGTCGTACTTAAAATATGGTGGCATGTCATCACAGATAGAACTGGGATCCAGCGGGTAGGTGATTGAATCATACCAGGCTACAACACCATATTTCTTTTCATGCTCGATCAATCTCTTTCGACGGTCTGCCAAACGAATCATCTCTTCCCTCAGCTTCCTTCTGCAAACATCATCCTCCGAAGATGCAACATCATCACATGAGTCCGCATAATCATGACTAATCATGCTGTTAACGATCTCCCACACTTCCTTCCTGTGCCTTTTCGAATAAATGGCATCCAACAGGCCCTCCTTCTGAATAAACCCTCCTTCTGTCAACAACAGATACAGATTCTCCAGCAGCCTATTATCCATCTCTTTCTGAGCCCTAAGGAAACAATTAAAAAAAAAATTACAAAGGTAAGCTCAAAATCATATAACCCTAAGCTTTTGGAGGATTTGATTATCAAGGCTCCATATATTGAATCTTTTGATTAGACTATTGAAGTTGTGAATTCAATAAGAATATCTCTTTCTGATTGATGAATAAAAATAAGCCCGCGAGTCTATATGTATATAACTACTACCATATTAAGCTAGAGTTCATCAGCTAGATGGAGCACTAACCTTGGAAGTAAATCGAGGACTTCGCTCCTAAACCTAAAAGAAAATACAAAGCCATTTAATTCCAATTCTCATTCAACTGGGGGTTAACCGGGATTTAGATATCCTACCTTTCACGGAAAAAGATATACAACAGATCCTCCTTATCCAACTCAGGATACTCCAGTAACAGATGCTCCAGCAGCTTCTGAAGCAGGTTTTCCAAATGATCCTTCTTCTCCTGAGCACTAAGATAATAAAAACAAAAATATATCAAATACCTGACAAATGATACCAAGCAGATGCAGGCAGAGGCTCATTCAAGTTTTCAGTTATAATTCTATTTAGGAATTCCTACCTTCTCAGATAAAGGATATCCAACATACCCCCCTTGACCAACTCAGGGTTTCTCAGCAACAGATGCTGCATCTTCGGCTCAAACTCCCTCTCGCTTCATCCAAAAAAATACACACACACACGTATTATTATTATTTTTGTCACATGCATTCAACGTGAAATGAAAAATCAAGTTCATCGGCTACATGAAATTTGGAAACCCTACCCTTCTACACGTGATTTGAACCGTTGGCGGCGTGTATAGTTTTTTTTTTTGTACCTGAAAAGTGAAACAACAAATAAAGAAATAGAGTGAGGCTCCATCTAATTCTAATTCTATCTCATTCACAACTGGAAGTTAAATGGGATTTGGAAATCATACTCTGTTTTCAAAAGTGTACGCCTCAGAACCTCCTCAGGCAACTCAGGGTTTTCCAACACCACATGACTCATAATCTTGTGGATTGGGTTAAATCTATCTGCTACAGTGATTTTCAGCAATTCGCTGAACAAAAAAAAGAAACCAAAGCAGAAGCAGGTGTATTTTAGTTTTTTTTTCTTTTAAAATCCAATTCTAATTGAACGGGACGTTGAATGGGATTTGGAAATGCACCGTTTGTAAGGAAATGGAGGTGGCTGACAAAGCTCCTCTTTCAACTCAGGGTGTTGCCTCCACATATCTTCCAGCAGAAACAAAAGCTTTTGTAAACGGTCAGGCTGGGCATGTTCAGCTTTACTTGGTTTTGTCCTTTTAAGTATGGACAAAGCCGCCTTCCTATGCCTGAAAAAATGGTACAAAGCAAAGATGCAAGGTGAGGCTCCATGCCTCCATCTAATTCTAATAAAAACCGGATGTTACCTTTTTGAAAAAAGGATATCAAACAGAACCGCCCTCTTCCTCACAAGCCTAAGAAAATAAAATAAAATAAATATTATGAAGTTGGTTTTTCTTTTTTATGGTCTAATTCTAATTGAACAGGAAGTTGAATGGATTTGGAATTCCTACGAGATATGATGGAGGTAAGCCAACATAGAGGCCACATCACGGTTATCTAACAAGAGATGCTTCAGCAGCTTCTCAACCTGGATTTCCATGGTAACATTCTCCTTCTGAGGCCTAAAAAGATAGCAATAATACAAGGTTAAGCTCAATCTAAGTCCTAATTCAACAGGAAGTTGAATGGAATTTGGAAACCCAACCTTTCAGCAAGAATCTCCGAAACCCTCATCTTCTTACTGAATAAATAACACAGAGCAGGTGTAGAGTGAGGATCTATCTCTAATTAGAATTCAACATGAATGAAAGCCCTAACCTTTCATCCTGAAGCGTAACTGTAGAAATACATCAATTGATTGAAAGAGAATCGAGAGAGAGATTCAAAACACATAATAAAGAGTCTAATTCAAATTCAAGTTGAAACCCTAACCTTGTCATCAAAACAGTCTCCAGATCGGCCTCCATGGCAACCAATAAAGAAAAAACTCTAGCTTTGAAAAAAGCCTAGCAATTTTTGGACTACAAGAGCAAAATGATGGGCTACATTTAGCAACACCCAAAACCTCTCTACTCTGCTTTATTTATAAACAGGTCCTTGCATTTTCGCTACTCCCTCGGTTGTAAAAGAAAAACCGAAAATCTGTCATCCGACCAACCAGACCGAACTGTTTCGAAAATTGCTCCGGTTAAGTAGTTCTTTTTATTTTTAGTTTTATAAGATACTAGCTTGGTGTCTGTCCACGCTTGCAGATTTGCAGATTTTAGCAAGAGATAATGATAGAAATAGTGACAAATTTTTACTTGTTTTCACGTTGATAAATGTTTTAAATGAATTATGTGCAGCACTCTAACGGATGAGTTCTAGAAAACAAATCCTAATAATAGAAATTTAAATTTTTAAAGGGAGGAGAAGTATAAATGACTTTTCTTAATAAAATAAAGAGTATAATTATCATTTATAGTAATTTACATTTGTCCTGCCCTAATAGAAATTTCTCTTACAAAAATAAACACATGTCAAGACTCAAGAGAGAGATTCAAAACACATAATTAAGAGTCTAATTCAAATTCAAGTTGAAACCCTAACCTTTGGAGGTAAGAGAGTAGTTCTTGCATATCAATTCGTCAAATCGGTCTCCAGATCGGGATCCATGGCAACCAAGATAGAAAAATCCTAGCTTTGGAGGTAAGAGAGTGGCGTGCAGATAAGATGGCTCAAGGACCGAACTTTTATAACCTAAACAGGTCCTTGCATATTCGCTACTCCCTCGGTTGTAAATGAAAACCGAAAAGCCCTCACCCGACCAGACTGAACCGTTTCCAAAATTGCTCCGGTTATGTAGTTCTTTATATTTCTAGTTTTATTATATAAAAAGTCAAAGTCTTGGTATAATAAAGTCAAAGTCTAGTGATATAAGTCAAAAACATGGAGGACCAATTTGCAATTTTTGAATTTTAAAAAAAATTCACGCGCTACTGTGTCAAGTCACGCGCTACAGTACGAGTCGCTATAATATCAGTTTGCTACAGTGTCGAGTTGCTACCGTACCGATTTTAACTTGAAACATTTTAACGCTTGAAACATAAACCCAATTGCTATATGCAGGACCAATTTTCTCATGCAGGACCGATTTGTTACCATAATACCCCCAAGTGTACCCTTGCATTTTGAGTAGCTTTTTTTGCATTCACAATAAAAGGGGCAGAATTATTTACCTTTACTCATTGTAGCGGAGAGCTTGATGTCCTGCTGCGAGCCTTGTGTAGGAGTTCAGGTTTCTCTCCCCTTGCCTATGAACTTTATGTGTTGTGAATCGGCAGCCATCAAATTCATCAGGATGTTGCTCATAAGGATTCGTCATAAGTTTACCGTAAGGATTTTAGCATGTCTTTTCAATGGAGCAAAGACATGAATTTATAGGTGGAGAGAGGACCTAAATCCTCATCAGGTTTCCGTAGAATTAATCTCAACCGTCCATCAAAGTAGAGATTATTAGGAAATATTCTTTTATACTTAATTTAATAAGTCACCAAATATATCATGGAATAGCAATATTCCAATAAGAAAACAGATCAAAATAAGACCACATAATAGGAAAGAATAATATATTCTTACAGTCTCCCACTTGGTCAATATTTGTATCCTTTAATGTTTTCTATCTGGAATCATAAGGTCGACATAAAATGCTAAACCTCTTTCATTTGGTCATCATAAGTGTTTTGACTAATGTAGTAATCAATGGGAGTCATGGCGGTCACAAATCATTCTGTAACATGATCCCTTCCATGTACTACTACATTGAATACCTTCATAGCTAAACCATAAACGTAAGTAGGAATTTCATAATGGTCCCTTAATGTCTTAAATAAAGACTAATTTTGTTATCATAAATCCCAACACAATAATGTGTGTGCACAAGGGAAACATAATATTTGAAAGATGTAAAATTCATAAAATATCTCAAATAAATGTCAAACAAAGGCTAATTAAGCATAAAACAGACAACATAATGCTCTCCTCAAGACCTAAACCGTTAGCATGCTTCATAATGGTCTTAGGAGGTAATGCTTTCGTAAATATGTTTGAGATCATAACATCAGTGCCTGTGTTTAATGACAATCTTTCATCTTTTCTAAGTAAAAAATAAATAAAAAATCTAACCATCTGTGGATGTGTTGATTTTCTATACGTCATCATGTAGTTTCTTAATCTACAAGTTCATCATTGGAGATATTTCATCATGGAGTAGATGATCGATCATTCACTGGGTTTTCCTCATTGTTAAATGCTTCAATAACAAAGGTTTCCCAACATTCAGAATTTATCATAATTTCCTGAATGACCACATCTTGAATTTTATCACTCCCACTAATCTCGCCATTCTTTCATAACATAAACAACACAAAACATAAATTAAATAATATGACAAACAATTATAGTGTTCCTGTGGGAATCACTATAATTTCATTAAGGTCACATATTCATGAACCATAAATAAGTGATGTAGCCAATAATTTAGACTAAGTTATCTGTGGATATCCATAGTCTACACACATACAAACACTTCATAAATTATCAATCATCTTATGTTCATAGTCTACCTGTGGGTAACTACTTATACATAAGAAAGATTAAAATTTTCCTTAGACATAGTTTCACATGCAAATCATTCAAGGATATAGTTACTGTGGTGATATCTAAACCCAATTTATGTATATTATATGAAACCAATGTATTGTAAGAATTATGCACATTAAATTGTTTCTCCATAATTAATCCAAATATGTTTTATACGGATTATGCATAAAACAACTTTTAGGATTTTAATGCAAAACCATTTTTGTACTAATAATGCACAAAATGTTTTCACGAGTTATATGTCAAACGATTATGCATAAAACCAATTTATCATCAGTAATTTCGCACGAATAATGCACGAATATAGTAAACATAAATTATACTATGAAAATCATTAATTCATAGAATCATGAAATAACAAGTTAAAAAAACTTTACTATATGTATACTCATAATTACATATAGGCATCATGCATAAACAATTCACTTCAACTTTGCATGCAACAATTTAAATACACCATTATTTCATAATGACATTACAATTTTCATGCACTTACGTCACATTCTAATGGAAAATAGATGCATATTTGTATCATAATCAATTCAAGGATTATCATTCATCACATAAATATACATGCATAATCATGTATACCAAAAGGTCCAAAACCCGAAGTCATACAAATATATACATCAAATCAAATTTGCATGCATCTCAGATTAAGTAAATAACACAAGCAAGCATACACTTTCATAATCTGGATCAAAATCATAGACAATCCATTTATTTCATGCTAGCATACGATAATCTTATTCAAATATACTTATTTCATACATCCATACATGCATATTTATGAATATTTGAATAGTTAAATAATCATGGTTAAACTTATATGAATAACATAATCACATAAATATCTCGTAATAGGATCTGCAATAACACTTTAATTTGCAGAAATATCTCGTATTGATACACTGCAAATTCAGTCTCCTTTTAAAGTTGTAGTGGTACGTGGAGATTTTCCAGTATTGGTCGGACTGGATTTTGCTTATCAAAGCTTTGTTATATGTGTATTTTGTTAATTGTTATTGCAATGATGTGAATGATTGTACGTAGGCCTGTCAAACTGGATAAGTTATCCAATAGATAACCCATATACTTACAATTTTAACTCATTGGATAAGACTTATTGGATGATGAACTTATTGGATAAAAAAAATAAATGAATTAAATGGATAATTAACTTATTGGATAAAAACTTATTGGATAATTAGCTTATTGGATAATTAGATAAACGGGTTAAATGGATATGGATAACGTTTATCCATTGGATAATTTTGATCAAACAACCCATTGGGTTCAAACACAAATATAACCTAGTTACAATCAAACAACCTAGTATAAATCAAATATCAACCGTTGCTTCATATACGACATTGATACAATTATTAATATTATATTAGTTGTGTTAAACGTTATTTTCATTTTCAATATAACACGGTTCCAGAAAAACAACCTAGTATAAAACAAAAAAATCGTGTATATATCAAACCGCATCAAATATTTTACACTCCATAGCGATGACACTATTAGTTACATTTTCCAAATTTTGTTAAATTAATTTTTCCATTTTCGACGTAAAATGGTACCTAGTAAACAACCTAGTATAAATCAAACAAACATAGTACTAATAAAAATGATTTATTATTTTATATACCATAGTTATACCATTGTCAATACTAATCTTGTATGGCCTCGTTTATATTTTAAAACTAACATGGTACCAAACAAATTAATCTAGTATGAATCAAATCAATCTAGTATCAATCAAATCAACCTAATTTAATTTATCTTTGAGAAATTATGGGTATTAAGAAAAAAATAAAATAAAATTTAATTAATCAAATCAACTTAATATTTCCACGCCACCTCAATTCAGTACAGTTGAGTTCAGCTCAGTAAAATCAAACTCAGAATAATTAAGTTAAAAGTAGTATGCGATTTATTAGACATTGATCTAATAGATCAATAAGTTTTATCCATTGGATAAATGGATATCTGATCCATTTAAATGGTACCAATAGATAAATGGGTATCTGATCCATTTAAATGGTACCAATGGATAATTCGGCCCAATAGATAATTATCCATTTGATCCATTTAATTAAATGATCCATTGAATCACGGATATATTCGTTTTATCCGTTTGACAGGCCTAATCGTACGGTGTCTGATTCTGAATGTCGTAGCTTGAATTGTTATTTTGTTTCATATTGTTTTCCATTTATTTGAAAATTTTAAATGTCAAAATATAAGAGGTTTTGATATCAATTTTTATAATATTATGTAATACATAAATTTTGTTCTCCACCTTAAAATCAAATTCTCTTAAAGATGATGCTCTCAAAGATGAATTCATATTTCATAAATTTTAGTAACTTATCAACTAATTACAATGTTTTTTACAAAATAATTGCGCACATACACAATGTCTAGTTATTAGGTAAGAAAATTAATTAATTAAAAAATTTATAAAGTAGATGAGAGTATAATATTTAATTAAAATTTTAATTGGACTAGACATCGGCCCTGTTTGCCAGAACTTATCTGTAGATCCGTTCAGTTCAGTTCAGTTCAATTCAGTTCAGTTCAATTCAGTTCAGTTCAGTTCAGTTCGGTGAAATGTAATTTGATGAAATTCAGGTTAATTCAGTCATGCTGATTCCATTTTTCAATACATCAATTTTACTTCAGTTCAGTTTAGTTCAGTTCAATTCAGTTCAGTTCAGTACCATCAAGAAATAAGCTCTAGTAAACAGGGTCATCATGCTCATTACAAATGCTAGAATCGATCCAAACTGCAATATACCAAAGATTAATATACCCCTAACAATTATTGATGTATATACCCCTAACATTGATCTAAGTTTTGAAATTGTTCCTGTGACTTTTGATAACCTTTGGTTTTCTTATTACTGGAACCTCACTTTGACATAAAAAATGCATAGGATCTGTTCTAGGTTGATCCCTGTCATAGTGGTCTGGGTTGTATGGTGTGCAAGAAACTCTTATCTCCATGATAGAATACACCCAACAATTTCTAGGATGAGAACTAGGATCATGAATATTTTACAGGCTATATTGTATGTTCATAACTTGAAATGGAACTTATCTGAAATTCCTACTTGCAATGTTATTCTCGCTGAGGTAAACTTGTGTTCGACAAGTGTTATGCTTGTTTGACAAGTGTTATGCTTGATTGATGATGATCAACAAAAATAAGCCCGCGAGTCGGCCACTTCTAAACCTTCATCATCATCAAATAAGAAAAGGAATCGGGCTCCGTATCGTTATGAAAATTGCTCCGGTTACATAGTTCTTTTATTTTTAGAAAGAATTTTTTCTTAAATCCCAAACTCTTTGAATTTTCCTTAATTTCTTATACTTTTCCATTATTAGTACTTCATTTTTAGAGAAAATTTATCTCTTTATAAATTCCAATATTGTTACATTTTAAACCGTTGACATAAGTCAAAGGTTACAGAATAAGTTTTTTTTAAAAATGTTAGGGTAATTTTAGAAGCTTATTTATTACTGAACTGAACTGAAATAAGTTTAAATATACTGAAATTGACTAAAATATATTTAAATAAACTAAAATTAATTGAAATAAGTTTAAATATATTTAACTGGATTGAACTGAACTGAAATAAATATAAATATAATAATTTAAATATAAAAACACATTAAGGTGATATGATCTGAACTGAAATGAATTAAATATCATCAAATTGAGAAATAAGAAAAGAGCGACTAAATTGATTTGCATATCATCAAATTATATTTCAGATGATATGAACTTATCTGAATTGAATTGATCTGAAAAGAACTAAATAAAAATAATATGTTTCCCTTTGTTATTTCTCTTAACAAATAATCATTCAATGAAGATATATTATATTTATAATCAAATATTTATTATATTTAAAGTAAAGATTATGGTAAAGTAAATAAATAAATTGAGTTAAATATTATCAAATCTGATCCGAACTAATTAAATTAAAATAATTTATCTTCAAATAATCATCTCTAAAGAGAAATATATAATATATAATATTTATTTGCTTCATAAAGGGTTTCAGGTAAGGGGTTTTGGGTGTCGCGCTTGATATCTCGGGAACTATTTAGTTGTGTTATCATTTTTCGATTGAACCTTAAAATTATACATAACATTACTAGATGACAAACAATACAGTTGAATCTATTGTGATTATGTTATTTAACCTTCATGACTTCATCCAGAGGACCCATTTTGAAAGTATAATAATCAACACTTATCATATATATGTTCATTTCTTTTCCTTTTATCTTATTTGTAATATAAACAAATAACATTTTCATCCAAATATATTTCATCAATACAATATAGAAACCTCACATTTTCGTTAAACAAAAACTAATTTTAGTTTCCCAAAAACAATAAACTATAGCGGTTTACCATGATATAATAATATAATAATACTAAGTACTAACCAACGTTGAAGTGTGATCTGATTTATGTCCTTAATGATAATAATGGAAAGGAATGTTACAAAGAGGGAATAAATGCTACTATATGTCGGCATACTCGTCGAAGCAGAATAGTCGATGGATATCATCCTCTAGTCCAACTGGAGAATCAACCAAACAAAACTCTGCATTTTCATAATTGTGCGGCACTAGATTCACTGAACAAATGCGGCCATCTTCTCCAAACCCAACCAATGATTCAACCTTGGAAATCTCAATTACACTAACTAAATCTTTCAACTTCTTCGCTAGCAGAGTGTTAGTTCCACCAAGGGGGCAGAGGACGTACCATGGCATATTAGCAAAGGCCTCCTTGGTAACCGGTTTATCTTCAGCTTCAACTTCTATTTCTACTCCTCCTCGTTGAATTCGGACACGAGGAACCTCAATAAACACCACTTCGAACCCCCCTTCCTCCCCCATCATTGCATACTGGGATACCAACCTTTTTAAACCATTAACACACTCATGTGGCTTGCCCATGAAAATAATAATCTTCTTCTTCATGTTTAAGAGATCTTTCCCATCAATGGTAACAAGCGGATCAAAACCTCGGAAAAGTTGTTCGCCTACCAGTAGCGGCTCCAATCTCAGCTCCCTCATTTCCTTCATCCTATTCTCCACAATCGCCTTTCTAGTGTAGGGATGTGGAATAACCCAGCCTCTGGTTTGAATTAAATCGCCTCCATACATGTCCAAGATCTTACCATCTGGTCCCACTATAATCAGCATATCCTCCAACTCTGCACTGCACTCATAACCGAGATTGTAGTCCCTAGTCAGAGCCCAAAACCGCATACTGACAGTGTTGTTGAACGGCAAACACCACCACCCATGGATCTCTCGCTTCTTCAACTTGCTCTCTATTTTATCCTTGAATACGAAAGGGTCAATCTCGGACACCAAGGGAAGGTAAAGCACCACAATTTCAAAGTCCTTCCCATTTTTCTTACATTGCAAATACACCTGTTGCAATCGGGGAATGAGGCCACCCACGCAGCATAGGTATAACCCAACATGCTTACCCTTCACCACTTCCGACATACTGAACTTTTCTTGATCACTATTGAGCTCATAAACAACAGCGGCTGGAGAAGTATCATAGGGCTTCAAAAGCTTCTCCAAGCTATCTTCCCGCAATTGCTTCAGCTCTTCCCTTTTATTCTTCCACATCTCTTCAGTAAAAGGAAATGCCTCAGCTCTATACAGGTTATCATAGTCATCAATAAAAAAGGACGTCGAAAAAAATCCATCGGGGCCAAAGACTAAACACTGAATCCCATAAGGATCGCCCTTAAGTACCTTCCATATACTCTCCCGTCGTACCCAGTCCTCATATGGTACTGCAAGACAAGAACGGGGGAATCCTGAAAATAAGTGCTTGAAAACATCTTTTGCATCAGCCAGGACATTCATCCTTGCAACCATTACCATCTTAACATCCTTGCGACACACCGACAACTCGTTACAAAGATTTAAGAAGGATTGACAACCATGTTGTGCAAAGAGGACAGGGGCATTAATACAGCAAACCAACAATGTTTTATTTTCAAACGTGTCTGGTTTAAGTACAACCAGTTCACAATCCTGATCAACAAGAGTCGGTTCACCAACGGCATCTGAGGACAACAAAGACACAACATTCCTTGGCTTCGAATCAGCGCATGCCTTCAAATCATTGAAAGATGCAACATCAGTAACTGTGCGTTCCCCCCTTCCAAATAACAGTGGCAAATCTAATTTTCCCCATAGACATCCCAACTGATCTTTTAAACTTGGCATCTCACTAATCGAATCGTCAGGCAAAGGGTAGCACATTTTAGTAAGCAATTCATCGTGACAATACTTTGCCAATCCCTTTCGACCGTATGCCAACCTACAGACCGCTTTTCCCAGCTCCTTTAATTTTTCACTACATGAAGGAGATACAATACAATCCGCATAATCAAGATCCATCCTATAAGCAAAAGAAAACAAAAGTAAAAAAATTGTCATGTAAATATAATGGAATTAAAAAACACCGTTCATCAGCTACAGGGAATATGGAATGCCCTAACCTTCCAGCAATACCCAGCATTTCATCCAGTTTCTCCCTAGACCTGAAAACAAATTAAAACAAAGCAGATGGTAGTGAGACTCGTTCTAGTTCCAATTCAACAGGAAGTTGAAAGGGATTTGGAAATCCTACCTTTTCGAATATAGGACATCCAGCAGAGCCTCCTTGTCCAACATAGAATTTTTCGACACCAGAACATTCAGCAGGTTCTCAACCTTCATTCTCAGCCTAAAAAACAGTCGTGAAGAGAGACTCAACACAAATAAAAACCCTAAGCCCTCTACACAAAGGGTCTAATTCAGATTCAACTTGAAACCTTGACCTGGTTGCCTCCATAAGAACCCCCACCCCTGACAGATTGCAATGGGCCAACCAATTTTTCTTTTCTTTCTTAAAAGAAGATAGAAAACCTAAGCTTTGGGGGTTTGATCATCAAGGCTCGATACATTGAACTATTGAATCCTTGAATGCATTAAAATATCTCTTATTGATGATAAACATATCCTCCTTCTAAGTAACTATTAAATTAATCTATTATTATTAGCGAACTATAGACCTAATTGTTATTAGAATTTTTTTAAAAAAATAGCTCATCAGCTAGACAGAATATGGCTGGGATGGGAATCCTACCTACTGAGTGGTTCTTCGTCCTTCCTGGTGAAAACACTGATAGAGTAATTCGTTAGTGTATTGATCAACTTCGAATAAAAATGTAGTTCATCAGCTAGATGGAATTTGGAAACCCTAACCTGGAAAGTATAGAGGTCACTGCATAGCTAAACCACCTAGATAACAATACAAAGCAGAGTGATGCTTCATTTGATTCTAATTCTCATTCAATTGGAAGTTAAACGGGATTCGGAAAACCTACAGTTTAGAAAACAGGATAATAGACGTTGATTTCTCAGTCAACCAAGGGCTTTCCAGCAATAGATGCTCCAGCAGCTTCCGAACCAGCTGATTCCACTTCTCGTGATCCTCAGCCCTAAGAACATTAAAACAAAAATATTACAAAGTTGATCCTGAAAAAGCAGACGCAGATGCAGATTGAGGCTCGTTCTAGTTTTAGTTCTGATTCTAATCCTAATCCTAATTCAACAGGAAGCTGAATGGGATTTGGAAATCTTACCTTACTAGATAAAGGGCACGCAGCATATGCTCCTTGTCTAAGTCAGGGTTTTTATACAACAGACTCCCCATCAGCCTATCAAACCGGATTTCAACCGATTCCCTGGTATTTGGATGCATTTGACGTATATCTTCAAGATTACTGAAATGGGATACAAAGCAAGATGCAGAAAGTGAGGGTCCATCTAATTCTATTCTCATTCAACTAGAAGTAAAATGGTATTTGGCAATCCCACCTTCCTGACAAAAGGATTCTCCTCATATCCACCTTATCCATCTCAGGGTTTTCCAACAACAGATGCTCCACCGCCGTCCAAAGTACGCTTTCCAGATGACCCACCGGCTTCCGAGGCCTAAGAAAATTAAAAATTAATAGATAACAAAGCTGGGATCAATGTAACATCTGATTCAATGTGTTCCTTCATATACCTGAAACAAGCAGATGCAGAGTGAGGCTCGTTCTAGTTTTTTTAATGCAATTCTAATTCAACAGGAAGTTGAAAGGGATTTGGAAATGCTACCTTTCCAAATGATCTGACAGGAATTGAAGCCCCTCACCCAACTCAGGGTTTTTCCTAAGGGACTCCAACGAATTTGAAATTCGCTCCTCAGTCTGATTGTCAGAATGAAGGTCTAGAAGTTCTGAGAACACAACCTTCCTACAGCTGAAAACGCAAGATGCAGAGTGAGGATCCAAGCCTCCATCTAATTCTAATTGAACTGGTAGTCAAATGGGATTTACCTTGCTGAAGAAAGGATATTAAACAGAAGCCCCTTCTTCTCCCCAAGCCTAGAAAATTAAAATAAAATTATGATTAAGTTGGGCTCAATCTAATTTCTAATTCAAAAATTTTCTTTTTTGGTATATGATTCTAATTGAACAAGAAATTGAATGGGATTTGGAATTCCTACCCAATACTATCGACATAATCCAAGAGACAGATCATCTCAGGGTTTTCCAACAAGAGATGCTTCAGCAGCTTCTTGACCTGGTTTTCCATTGGAACTGGGGTATCCATATAAATCATCTTCTTCTGAGGTCTAAGAAGATAGGGAAAAGTGATAAGAATAACACCTCAATCTAAATTCTAATTGAATGGAATTTGGAAACGCAGACATGAAATGAAATAGATCAATGAAACCCTAACCTTTCATCCTGAGGAGGGCTGTCGCTGCTAGAACTGTTGAGAGAGATTCAACAGGAATCAAAACACATAATGAAACCTGAATGCAATCGAATAAATCAATGAAAGCCTAACCTTTCATCCTGAAGCGGCGGGCTCTCGCTATGATCACTGTAGAAACAGATCAATTGATTCAAAGAGAGTCAAGAGAGAGATTCAAAACACATAAAGAGTCTAATTCAAATTCAAGTCGAACCCCTAACCTTGTCGTCAAATCGGTCTCCATATATGGCTTGGACTTGGAGTTGTTCTTCTTTTCTGTTTAGTTGGAAACGATCTGTACAGTGTACACACGTTATTTCAGAAAGAAATTATTAAGAAAGAACACTCTGAATTTTCCTTATTTTCCTGAATTAGGGTTATTATACAATTACTTTTGCTGTTATTTTTGTTTAGGCATGATTTTTTATACTTAAATTTGATTTTTTATTTGGCTTGATTTTTTCAATTTATTTCCTTAATGTTTCTGCTTTATTTAGACTAGAAATCAATCTTATAAAATCAAAGCCAAATCGATCCATTTATTTGATCTTTTCAAAATTAATTCTCGATTTCCGAGTATTCTATGAATCAACGGAGTTTGAAGGTTAATCTAGATATAGCACTAAGAACCTTGTGAATCAGACGCTTCCGCTACATCAAGCATTATGGCTCGAGTCAAAAATGAAGTTTTGCTGTCTCCATTTGTACTTATCATAAAATAACATATTTAAGGTGGATTATATAATAATATTTTTATTAATGTTTTAGTGGATCAGTTATATTAAAATTAATCTTCTATTATGTAATGCTTATATTTAAATCTGGTATTATCTAGTATGTTTTTTTTTTTTTGGAGAAATTCATTCAAGGTCCTGGGAAACGCCCAGAAACGATTACAATGAGTGGAATTGACATCCAATTCGACTAGTCTATTAAGAATAACCGAACTATATGGCAACCAGACTAATTGTGTCTGTACTATTACAGCTTAAGAGATCCAATAAAAAAATGTAATACCACCCTCAGGGATATTATCTTTCAACCGCGAAAACCATATCCGCTTGGCAGAGAAGAGCGTCTACCGCATCAATTACTGCGCCAATCAGGGATCTGCTACAACCGCAACACCACTTGATCCAAAACATGATCTACATTCTTCAAAATGCAAGCACCTTGAAATCCACAGATCACGAGCGGAAACACGATCCGTACAATCAGATCGAAAACAAATAAGACAAATAAAAAAACACGACCTTTATAACCAGACCGAGAACAAAACTTCGATATAAATCAAGATCTAATCGAAGAACTATTATTTTGTGGATTAGTCACACTTATTTCACCGTAAATCAATAAAGAGAAGAATCGTTGCTTCCCCATCTCCCCGTGATAGGAAGATGAGGAAAAAAATCATAGAGGAAGAGAGGGTTTTGATATTATCTAGTATGCTAACAGCTAACAAAAGACCCAATTTCCCACGAAGCACCTCCCCTGGTAGCTCTTGCCATACAATTAACATTTAGATGTGTTCCACTACTCTTAATGCCAATTTTCACTTCAATTAACCACCTAACTGAGATTTTCAGGAAACTATAGCCACTCTCATTTTCGGCTGCATTTCATTGGCATACTTGATACTACCAAGTAGAATATTGTTAAATTCTGTTCATTTACTAATTATTATATAAAACTTCGAGAAAGTGTTGGGTGAGACCTGTCCTTGTGGAGACCAAGAGAAGGGGAATGAGCATTTACTGTTTCTGCTTAATCTTTTAGTCAGTTTGTTTGATCTTTCAATCAATGTCCTTGAGTATTTTTGTTTTGCCTTGATTTTTCAGTTAATTTGATCTTTCGTTCAATTTGCTTGATCTTTCGGTCAATTTTCTTGATCATTTCCTTGGTCAATTTCACCAATGACAAATTCAATCAAGGAAATCGGCGGGTTTAAAGCTCATTCAATCAATAGCAATCTCATATAATGTTTGGTCTCTGTAGAGACAGGTCTCAAATGAGAATTTGTATAAAACTTCAGGATTTTGTTTGCTAAAAAGAGCCATTTTTTACTGTACGTCTATTAATTTAGGAAAACTCCTTCAGTCACCACTCAACCACCAGTAAAATTTAAAACATATCAATCTAATATATTAAAATGAACATACTATTACTAGAACATTTACTATTACTAGATGGCAAATAATACCATTTAGCCTTTTCAAATTTTTTTTTTTTGTAATATACAGACATAATATTTTCATTCAAACATATAAATTAATTTTAGTTTCGCAAAAACAATAAATTATGGTGGTTTACCATGATATAATAATACTAACTAACAAACGTTGAAGTGTAGTCTAATTTATGTCCTTAATGATAATAATGGAACGAAATGTTACAAAGAGGAGACATAAATGCTACTATATGTCAGCATACTTGTCGAAGCCGAATAGTTGATGGATATCATGCTCTAGTCGATGTGGACTAGTATCCAAACAAAACTCTGCATTTTCATATTTGTGCGGCAGTATTTTCACTAAACAAATGCTGCCATCTTTTCCAAACCCAACCAATAATTTATTCTTGGGTAAAATGCTTAGATAACACCCAGTTTTTAAATAAGTGTGATTATGACCCCGAGTTTTTAGAAAGTACAATTATAACCCTCGATTGGCCAACTTTTTACTAGAATAACCTTGGCCGTTTTGACTACCTTTGACCGGCCAATTTCCGGCATGAATCATATGATAAATGACAACAATACCCTTTAAAATAAAACAAAATCAAAAGCAATCTACAATTTAAATTTAAATTTCTCTTCGCGGCCATTTATACCGGCGCTCCTTTCCTCTTCAGCGCCGGCTCAAACTCATCTTCCTCCGCCGTCCTCTTCCAGTCTTCCTCATCTTCATGAAACTCTCTAACCCTGCCTCAAATCTGAACCGGTCTTCACACTGCCCAGCATGTACACCGACTGGTATCCTCCGGTGTAGAATCAGTTGCCGTCTCAGACTCCCTTCGCGACCTCCGACAGCGTGTTGACTGTTGTCCAGCCGTTCCTGGAATTGATGGACCCAGCTCAGCAACCATGCATCATCACATACAACAAATGCTTAAGCAACTAAATTCCAAAAGTTTGCAAATTTTCAAGAATAGGCAATACAAATTCCAAATGTTTAGCAACCGAACTCTTCTACCTAGATAACAAATTTCCAAGAATTTCAACAGACTCAGTTCAATAAGCAAACAAAGAAAAGAAATGGTTCAGCAACCTGAAAGTCCGTGCTTACTTGATCTATACTCTACCGTGTTCAAGTTTTAACTAAACAATCAACTTATTAAAACTGTAAGTGCGGAATAAAAAAGAACACGATATGATCACCCAGTTCAGTGCAATGCACCTACGTCTGGGGGGCCGTAGCCCGTGGTAAAACCCTTCACTAGTTGCAATAAATATGTCCGGTCTATTACAAACTAATGGCTACTCTAGCAAGCCTATCACACTACCAATTGGCTACTCTAGCTTTGATAATTGCTTCTATGATTACCTTCTTTTCCACGAAGGTGCGGCAAGGTCTTTCCCACCCGAGCTTTAACACACGTCCCTAGTGTTTTGTTATGGTTGCAAACTGTGGACTGCGTTGCCTCCTTGCTCGAAAGATAAAAACTCCGAATTACAGAATTTTGCTATTAAAATCGCCAATTGAGCACGCAACTGATGTCCTCCTTTTATAGCACAATGCCGTGGAAAAACTTCCTTTTTCACAGCTCTTGAATCCTTCCTTCAATACACTTCTATTCCAAATCTAAATCCTTGAAGAAAAGGAATTTATGGTTGTCTCAACTTCTATTTATGGAATATTTCATTCCCTGAATATTCCCATCTTAATACAGCTGCAGAACGCGTTGTAGACATCCATTAGGACTGTAGTTTCCATAGAAAAACCGCACACAATATTTCCTTCCATCTTTCAAAAACTGCGCTGGAACCTGGAAAATATTCTATCTTTTTCTGCCAACTGAAGTCATGTTGCAACATGACATTCCACAAAGCAGCCAACAAAATCTGGACTTACAATCTCCCCCTTTGGCAATTTGTGGACCCACTACAGCAAAAAGCTTTTAGTGAACTCAGAATCCCAAAAAAAATATATAAGCTTCTACTCCATGAATCCAACATAAGAACTTGGCAGAAAAAGTAGAATTACCAATTAACTACAGTCATCAAAAAACACAGTCACAATATTTCTCCCCCTGGGGCCATAAAATGCCAAAGGCCTGCAAAAGAACTTCCCCCAAGGTCATTCAAAAATCCCATTAATACAGAATCAACTCCCCCTGTCGTCAACGTCTCTGAGTTCTGGAGATCATTCATAGCTCGAACTCCTCATATCAGACCATAAATACAAAAGGCTAGCAAACCACGCAAATTTTAGCTTGATCTAAAACAGTCCATTACTCAGAGTACGACCGGAAACACCAGTGCACAGAGATTTGAGCAAGAATCCAAAAACAATCACAACCCGCAACAATCAAATCAAACCCTTCTCCAAATAAGCTACTACTATGCACATACAGCCAATAGTATGATCAAAATCCAGTGATCGCAGTAGAAGAAGTTGAATACCGTGTAGAACAATGATTAGGGTTAAGACTTGAAATCCTTGTGGCTGGAATATTCTGTCTTCTGTCAAAACCATAATCCATGTTGCAACATGAATTTTCCAAAGATCGGACAGATTTTTGGTTGATTCTCATATTCTTGGCAGCCATAAAAACTCTCTCAAAATAGCGTCCTCTTCAAGTTAACATTGACTCCAGACCCAGCTTGCTTGCTCCACATACTCCATAATGACGTTGCAACATGAGTTGTGCAAGTTGAAAAACTGTAATCAATTTCCCATCAGACTGTAATCTAGCAGCATCAACTTCGAATCCTTCAGCACTCAGAAAAACTGTAATCAAGCAGGGATGAGGTAATGCCTCAATGCACCTAGTCAAGAGCACTATGAATTCTCTTGAGAATATACTTCCCAAGATTTACTTCAAATCCAGAGCCAACCCCATAAATCTCTTCTGCCTGATCCAAGGTCAAGATGGTTGTATTAGTTGTCTGCATCCAACAGTTGATGCGCACTGTGAAGAGCAACCAGAATCTCAAAGTGAGAGAACTAGCGGGCATGTATCCAGAGGGCCAGGAACCAAGATTTCCAAAGGTTAAAGCTCTGGCCAACACATGCTAATCCACCTTGTAATCCCTTGGGTATACCAGATCATATCCCAATATTTAATGAATCCCTAATATAGAATTCAGTTTCTCAGAAGTTAATGCAATGATTCTCCCCCTGAAATACAGCTTCCCTGATCAATACTCACCATAAACTAGAGTCCCCTACATCAGATTGTTATAGAATTCAAGAACCATCTCTGGATCATACTCCTTAAGTACAGTAGCTGCTTGAACATACCCAATCTGGCCTGGAAGAGTGTCAAACCCACTCTCTGCACACTTCTTCATCTCTAGCACTTTCTCAGCAAAGAAACCTCTTGTGGCCAACATATCATAATAAAACCTGTCAGAATAAACCAAAGATAACAGTATGGCACTGGTTATTTCAAAATCCTTCTCAGGTGCATCCTCTGCAGCTGGCATATCATCATCCATCACAGCCCCTTTCTCCACTGTCTCCTCATCCTTTAACACAACATCCTCATCCTCAAGATTAGCATAGTCCTCCTCAACATGTATTTCATAATGATTGGTAGGAGATGGAATGGCATGGTCTTCATTATCCATATCAGTGAAATCCAAATCAATAGGATGAGAATCAGGCACAGTCAACTTGATGGTTCAGGCACAGTCAACCAGATAAGGCTTAGCCATTGATTCAGGCCTCACAAAGCTAGGTTTATAAACATCAGAGGCTATCATAACATCTGTCTTTGGGGGTTTTGGCCTCATCGTGCCATTAAAAGAACATCTGCCAGGGTTGTTTTTACTCCCAAAAGTACTATGGTAGAAATCATCCAACCCCTTAGCATATTCCCAAGTTTCCAACCTGTCATAATAGGCTTTCATTTTAGCTGCGTCCTTGGTGCTGGGAGCAACAATAAAGTTCTCGGGAAATACATCAACAGTAGGTGTAGGGGGTGAACTAGGCAGGGTCTGAATAGTTCCAGTAAGATTAGCTTCGGGCTCAATCAATTCAACACAAGGATCCCATATACCCTAGCCCATCGAATATCAAAAACTCCCCCTAAATCTGTCAACTCTTGATCATCAAACCCCATGCAAAATCGATAGCTATCTCGGAATACATACTTCAGAATTACTCACAGATCGAATCCCAGATAGTCTTTAAGAAGTACAGAAACCCTAGCATGCAAGTCAAGAATCCAAAGAAAACTAACAGATCGAGAACCCAGATCGATACCTTAATGGAGAAGCTGTGGATTCCGACTGATTCAGAGGTTCGGTGCTATATCCGTTGAAGTTGTAGTTGATTACGAATCACAGAAAGGCAGCAGAATAGAAAAACATGATGTTGTAATAGGAATGGGGATGGTTTTCTTTCTGGGCGCGAAGAATGAAGAAACTAAGTACCTTTTCCGCCTTTTTGTGCAAAATTGAAGACGGCCCAACGGAAAAATACAACATAAATACTATAGGCCCCCAGCTATCTCCCAAAATACACGCGTCTTTCACTTCATACGCGCACCATATATCTTCATGTTGCAACACGAAATGCAACCTTAACCATATTTTTGGTATTTTCTGATTTTTTATCAAGTGAAATTCAGAAATAGAAATAACAACTGTACAAGTTAGGTAGTCTTCAGTACCTCAGATAGTGCATACCCCAAGAGGCTGTCTTAGGGTTTCAAATGTAGACGCATCCAATGGCTTAGTAAAGATATCAGCATATTGACTCTCAGTAGGTACATGCTTGATTTCCACTTCCTTTCTTTCGACCAAGTCTCGGATAAAGTGGTGTCTGATATCGATATGTTTGGTGCGGTTATGTTGTACATGGTTCTTAGATATGTCAATGGCTGACTTATTAAGACTGTATAGCTTCACCCCAAAATCTCTGAGAATTTGTTTCATCCAAATCAGTTGAGTGCAGCAACTACCATCCGCCACATATTCAGCCTCAGCAGTAGATAAAGAGATTGAATTTTGCTTTTTACTATACCAAGACACCAAATTCTTCCCAATAAAGAAACAACCTCCAGTAGTACTTTTACGATCATTGGCATTACCAGCCCAGTCAGAATCACTGTACCCATATACCTGACAACTTGTACCCTTAGAAAACCAGATGCCATAATCAGCAGTGTCATGTACATACCGAATGATACTCTTCACAGTAGAAATATGGGATTCCTTAGGAGCTGCCTGGAATCTTGCACAAATACCAACACTCAAGGACAAATCTGGTCTACTTGATGTTAGATACAGTAGGCTTCCAATCATGCTTCTATAGAGTTTTGTATCCACAACTGCACCTTTCTCATCTCTGGTCAATTTGTCAGTAGTGGACCTTGGAGTTCGAACAGCTTTAGCATCACCTTGGTCTACTCGGCTCAACTTCAGAAGACTTAGAAATTTGGCTATCTCCTATGACCAGTGGTGATGTTGCAACATGAGAACTGGAACTTGATTCCTGGGGGGAGAGATTTTTCGAACTCTCATTTTTCTGAATTGAGATTTGCTGAACTATTTCTACATCATCAATTTCCTCAGAAACTCTGGCTGGCACATCCTTAACAACAACCTTAGCACTCAAACAAGTAACTGATGGCTCCAAAATATAACAGTTATCAGAAGATCTTCTCCCAGTGAGTACACCACTAGAGCCTTGCTTGACTGTACATAGGGATTCATCAAAGTGAACCATCATCTGATGATCACACAGATGGCTGATGCTGATCAGGTTAGCCTTGAGATCCTCTACTAGCAATACATCATGTAACACAGGAAAATCTTGAATCTTGAGCTCTCCCTTTCCAATAACTTTACTAATCTTGCCATCTCCAAATTGGACTGTACCATTCCATGGCACCATATTGCTCAACAAATCTGGGGATCCAGTCATGTGCCTCGAGCACCCACTGTCAAAATACCAAGTGTTCCTGGCATACACATTATAGCAGGTATGAACTACAAAGCAGTTTAAAGAAGATTTCGGTACCCATACTTTCTTGGTGAGTCTCTTCTGCTGCTCAGGTTCCATGTTGCAACATGAAGAGAACTGCTTGCCTCTCATAATATCTCTCAGTAATCTCATACATTGATAATCACCATGACCCTGCATCATACAATATTCACAACATTTAGGAGGGGTTTTTCTTGGCAATGTACCCTGTGATATCTTCACTTCAGAGTTAGGAACATAGGTGCTCTGGTTGACTTTAGAGATTCTCTTACTAGTAGAAGCTTGAGTCCTAGCAGAGACAAACACTGTTTTCTTCAACTGAGACTTTGTACCAAAGTTGTTGTAACCCAGACCATGTCTATTTCCAGCATTCTTTCCCATCATCAGAAGATCATTCAATTTGGCAGTGCCCTTGTTTAGTTTCTGAATAGTTGCTTCAGCTTCCTCAGCCCTGGCAGTCAGAGATCTCAGTTTCTTTCCCAGATGGTCACAGTCAATAGTTCTGGCCCTGACTTTTTCTTCAGCATTCACAGCTCTGGTGGTCATGATCTCCAGCTTCTTGCTTAGAATTTCAGAGGTTACCTCAGCATCTTTAGCTCTCTTGGTCATTGTCTCTAGTTTCATGGCTTTATCCACATCATCCATAGGTTTCTTTCCTTCTGAAATCTCATTTTTCTTCAACAGATCAGTAAGCAACCCTTCAGCTTTCTCAGCTCTTTTAGTCATGGATTTAAGACTCAAAGTCAGCTCTTCAATTTCCTGCACCTCAACCAGTGAATCATTCACTAAGGTGTTGACTTTTACTTTCAGAGACTCAACTTCTTCAGCAAGTTTTAATGCTTCAGCTCCTCCACTTTGTGTATCCTTCAAGCTTTTGATGATCTCAATTGATTTTTCCCATTCCTTATACAGATCATCATATGCATTCTGGATATCAGTGTCTCCTTCTACCTCATCTGGAACTGGTCCTGAGTCCACAACCTTAACCCCAAAAGACACATGCTTTTCTGGCTGAATCTCATCTTCATCATCACTCCAGGTTTCACCAGCTGCTACAAATGCCTTAGGTTGATTTAAAAAATTTCCACACTGATAAGCAAGATGTCCATAGCCACTGCATTCCTTACACTGAGGTTTTCCAGCATGCTTTGTACCTTCCGGGCCTCTAGTTAGGTCATCAACAGTTCCGAGTCTATTCTGAGTGGAATCCCCTCCTTGAAAATTTTTAGCACTGTTCTGTGGATCTATAAGCTGAGCTCTTTGACCCTGATAGGACTGAGTTCCGTGGTTCTGAAAGGACTGAGCTCCTTGGTTTTGGAAAACCTGAGTTCCCTGGCCTTGATTCACTTGAGCTTGTACACCTTGTGGACCTGGAAACCCTCTGACTTGACCCTGAGTACCTTGATTTCCTCTTCCTTGATTTCCAGAGAAACCTCTGCCTTGATTTCCCCTCATGAATCTCCCAAAGTTTCTAGCCAGCAAAGCCATTTCATCTGAGCCAGTATTTTCCATCTCCAACTTTCCTTTCCCTTTTGATGTTGCAACATGAAATGACAGGGCCTTTTTGTCCTTACTTTTCTCAGTGCACATCTCTGATGTCTTCATAAACCCCATCAGCTCATCTAGAGTAACCACATCCAGCTGAGAATTAATCTCCAAGTTCATGACTAAAACCGAGAATTTCTCAGGTAGTGACCTCTTCACCTTGTCCAAAACTTGAGCCTCAGTATATCTTTCTCCAAACTGGTGTGCTCTATGAATTAAATCTTTCAATCTAGTGCTGAATTCATCAACTGACTCGTGTTCCAACATCTCCAGGCTTTCAAATTCAGATTTGATCATTCCAAGTTTGATTTTTCTGACTGACTTGGAACCTTCATGCTCCTTCTCAAGAGCTTCCCAAGCAGCTTTGGCAGTAGTACACCCCGAGATGATTCTGAATTGGTCATCTTTTACTCCATTATACAGAGCCCCCAAAACCTTACTGTTAAGCCTCTTCATAGCCTTCTCTGCATCAGTCCATGGAAGAGGTTTAGGAATAGTTTCACCAGCCGGATTTGTTGTGGTAGGTGGACTGTAGCCAATCTCAATCATATTCCAAGCATCATCATCAAGTTGGTCAATAAATATACGCATGCGCGTCTTCCAGTCCGGGTAGCCTCCATCAACCAGTAGAGGAGCTCGTGTGATGGATCCTCCTTCTTTGGCCATAGTAAGCAGATCGGTCACTCACCTCGCAAGAGGATTAAAAGAGTGATTAAGCTCTGATACCAAATGAAAGTCCGTGCTTACTTGATCTATACTCTACCGTGTTCAAGTTTTAACTAAACAATCAACTTATTAAAACTGTAAGTGCGGAATAAAAAAGAACATGATATGATCACCCAGTTCAGTGCAATGCACCTACGTCTGGGGGGCCGTAGCCCGTGGTAAAACCCTTCACTAGTTGCAATAAATATGTCCGGTCTATTACAAACTAATGGCTACTCTAGCAAGCCTATCACACTACCAATTGGCTACTCTAGCTTTGATAGTTGCTTCTATGATTACCTTCTTTTCCACGAAGGTGCGGCAAGGTCTTTCCCACCCGAGCTTTAACACACGTCCCTAGTGTTTTGTTATGGTTGCAAACCGTGGACTGCGTTGCCTCCTTGCTCGAAAGATAAAAACTCTGAATTACAGAATTTTGCTATTAAAATCGCCAATTGAGCACGCAACTGATGTCCTCCTTTTATAGCACAATGCCGTGGAAAAACTTCCTTTTTCACAGCTCTTGAATCCTTCCTTCAATACACTTCTATTCCAAATCTAAATCCTTGAAGAAAAGGAATTTATGGTTGTCTCAACTTCTTTTTATGGAATATTTCATTCCCTGAATATTCCCATCTTAATACAGCTGCAGAACGCGTTGTAGACATCCATTAGGACTGTAGTTTCCATAGAAAAACCGCACACAATATTTCCTTCCATCTTTCAAAAACTGCGCTGGAACCTGGAAAATATTCTATCTTTTTCTGCCAACTGAAGTCATGTTGCAACATGACATTCCACAAAGCAGCCAACAAAATCTGGACTTACACAACCAAATTCCAAAAGATTACAAATTTTGAAGTAGAGACAACAGAAATACCAAATACTTAGCAACCAAACTCCTATACCAAGATAAAAAAAATTACACCCCAAAAGTTCATAGAACGGGAAGTGAAAATTGACACAAGTTTAGTGATCTCAAATGCAAAGAGGATAGTTAAAAAAAGCTACTAAAAACATACCATAAGGAAGCGTTCCAAACGAGCACTAGAATGTTCAGGGCCCTTGTCCATCATAACCATGAGGCAGAAAACAAACTAAACCTGTCTGACGTAACCATTTGGCTTCTCCACTACTCAGAAACTGATCAAATATGACTTGAGCTCCATTAGAAAAATCACCAAACTTGAGCTAGCTAGACAACATTGTCTCCTGCATTATTATGAGTATTTGCTTTTGTTGCATCACCCTTCCCATCATTTGAACTGTTTGTTTTGTCCGGTGATTGTTCATCAATTTCTCCAATCTTGTCAATGTAAGCACCCGCCGAGATGAACCCTGACCGCCACGGCGCTGCCGCAGAGCTTCCTCCCCGTCCCCGGGATTTTCCTCACGTAGCTGCTGCACTCGCCGCCGGAGAGGTCCCCACGGCATTGGAACAGCCCGGCAGAGCCTCCAATTTCACATTCCAACTTCCAAAGAACTCAACGGCGACAAGGTATCCAGATGCAGAAATGTGACGAAGTAGCTCGAGGTTAAATAAATAGGAGAATCGGGAAGCGACCAGAGATACTCAATCAGTTCCGGAGTCGAACGGAAGATCGCACATCAGAATGGAGTTCATTCGGCCGCCGCGGCGATGTTGCCATACCTTCTGCAAGTCGGTGGTAGTGGGCACGCCGATTCGGTGAACCGTATTCATTAACTTGGTGCTGTCACCGTGATTTACAACAAATTTGGATAATTAAGATTGATTTCTGTGTGGGCGAAAAATGAGAATTTGATGATAGACTGGGAGAAGGAGAAGACTGAGGTGGGAAATGGAATGAAGAATTTTAATAGAGGCGGATTAATTTTCCCGCCACTGAACTCGAGATCTGTTTTTGCGCCGGCGGAGATTGGTATACAAACAAATTAATTCAAGAAAGCTTCACGGCCAACAGCAGCAGGAAAGAAAAAGGGTCGCACATGGTAGTGAGGTTGTGGGTAAATTTATCTTTTTAAAGTTTTTTTAATTAATCTTAAATCAAGGTTATTTTAGTCTTTTTACAGGCTATCTATCGGAAACTCATCGAAAATAAATTGTAGGGTTATAATCACACTTTTGAAAAACTCGGGGTTATAATCACACTAAAATCAAAACTGAGGGTCATATTAGCACTTTTTTCTTTATTCCTCTTCAGATCGGGAAAAAATGATAAGAATAATAATACCTCAATCTAAATTCTAGCCCTAAAACACTGCTAGCGAAAAAGTTGAAGGAATTAGTTAAAATATTCGAGTATTCCAAGATCGAATCATTGGTTGGGTTTGGATCCATACAAGTCCAAAATTTTACCATCAGGTCCCACAATAACCAGCTTATCCCTCCACTTCTCATCCCCGCCATAACCGCAATCGTAGTCCATAGTGAGACCCCAAATCCGCAGGCTGATAGAATTGTTGAATGGCAAACACCACCCACTTATTATTCTCTTCAAGCAACCTACTCTCTATTTTCTCCTTGAATAAGTCAGGGTCAATCTCTGATAACAAGGGAAGGTAAAGCACCACAATTTCAAACTCGTCCCCCTTTTCTTTGCATTGCAGATACAACTTTTGCAAACTCGGAATGAAACTACACCCGCAACATACGTATAAACCAACATGCTTATTCTTTATTACTTCCGAGATACTCATCTGTTCTTCAGGGCTATCGAGCTTATAAACAACAACATCTGGGGAAGTATCATAGGGCCTCAAGAGCTTATCCAAGCTATCATTCTGCAACTGCTCGCGTTTTGTATCAATCTCCTTCAACCTCTCTCCAGTAAAGGGAAAATCCTCAGCTCCATAGGGGATTTCAGAGGCATCAACACAAAAAAATGTCAAAAAAAATCCATCAGTGTCGTAGACTGAACACCCAATCAGTGTCTCACACTTAAGTTGCTTGCATACACGCTCACGTCTTTCCCAGTCCTCATATGGTATTGCAAGGCAAGAAGTGGGGAATCCTGAAAACAAGTTGAAATTCTATCTACTTAAAACAAACAATTGTTTTTTACTAGGTTCTGCCTATCATGATGTTCCAACATGAAACATAGTAAAGTGCAGAAAAGTAAATGACACCAACAATTGTTTACGCAGTTCGATGCATCGCATCTACGCCTGCGGGGCCAAGCCCAGTAATGTAATCATCCACTAGTATGTCAAAGATACAGTTTATACAAGACCTTATCTTTACTACTCTATCTGTGGATTTGCAACTCCCTTGTTGCCAATCCTACCTTAACCGAATCCCATCGGTCTCAACTCCTGTTGACGCTGGATCACCTCCTCCCGAGATTTTATGGTGTGTGATTACACTACTAAACATTCATGTCTCATTGTAGGTTTCATGAAGTTTGTTGGACCTAGCTGCCTGGCTCTGCTATATACAATTATGGGTGCAGAATTGTTCTTCAATAAAATCGTTAGCTTGAGCGTTGCAGCTGCTGTCCTATTTATAGCTCAGTGTCGTGTCTTCCTTCAGTTAGCACGGCTGTAGAATTCTTCTTCCATTATAACTCTCAATCAGATCCCTAACAGCTTGGAAAGAAGAATCCTGAATATCTCCAACTCTTTGATTATCGCCAGTTATTCCTTATCTCTTCAAATCAAATCCTTTGCGGTATTCTCCAAAATCCTGAGTTGAGAATATTCCATCGACTGTATTCAGACCACAAATACGACGCACAGTAATATTCCATAAACTGAAGTTTCCATAAATAAACCTTGCACATTCCGCATTTTAAACCCTGCTGGTGTAATCCGATGTTCCAACATGACTCTGTCTGCATGATGTTGGAACATAACTTTCCACAAATTAGCCAATTAAAAATGCGGACCTTTCAATCTCCCCCTTTGGCAATTTGTGGACCCAATAAGTATTTGATGGCTAAAAAATGAACTGATATAAATCTCAGATTATAAGATAGATCAAACAAGCTCCCCCTGAATATCAGAATCAGACTAGTTCAAAGATATAACTCCCCGTGAGTTCCAGAAATCAACTAGATGATAATTCAGCCATCAACTACTAGCAAAAACAATGCGGGTTATAGAATACAGTCATCCAAAAGATAATTCAGAAGCATTAAAAATATTCAAAATAAAAAATAGCACAAGTCATCCAATAAACTCCCCCTGGGGCCAAAATATGCCAAAGGCACCAAAAACTCCTCCCAGGGGCCTCCATAAATGCACTTAGATGCTCTTGCTTTGGTCTGAATCATCCGCAACAGGCTGCATATACTCAACAGAAAATTCCCAACTACATTGGCATAGATATAGAGTTTACCTCAGCAAAAATGCAATATGCCATATATAACAGTCACTCTAGCAGACTCTCTTCCATCAATGTATCGAATGCTTTTAACTCATTGGAAGAAGTAAGTAACCTCAACTCCCATTTCTTTGAGAACAATAGTAAAGAGTGTGCCATCTCTTTTCCTGATAAACTTGGCAGCCACATGCATCTGCTTCAAAAACACAATGCCAAGAGGGAACACTCTTCTTGTTCTAGTGCAATACAAAAGCTTTCCCATGTCTCAAGTCATATTAGTGGCATGTGACATTGTAATCCAGAAATACAACCATTGTGTACAGACAAAAATAGCTCAAGAGACAACAATGACGAGGGCAAATTAATTCTGATTGATCAAACTCGAAACCGATGTTGGAACATGGATTCCAATAGCATTTGCACCAAATGATTTAGACCCCTGTGCATTAAGTCCATACGGATGCCTCAGATACTTCTGTTCATAAAACTTATCAAACGCAATCTCAACCAGATCCAACACCGTGCTCTTCATTGGGATTGAAGAAATCATGTCATCTCGAAACACATATCCCATCAACTTAACAACATTGTATGACATATTAGATCATTAGAATGGAACCCAGTAGCTGATACTCGACATTTCGTCATCCATAGAAGAATGCTACTCATGATCTGAAAAACAACGTTTCTGAACATCATTACCATAAGTCACTCCCTTATTATACTCGCCAAAGTTTGACACTGCATCCCAAAAACTTGACATGAACTGTAAAACCAAATGCTTCAAACTTCAGACCAGCCAACTGCTTCATATGAAAGTGCAGGGGAAACATTGAATTCCAGTATGACCACTGGTTATGCATACGGTGATGCTGTCACATCACTACCATTCCCTTCAGAGACATCAGTCACAAGTGATGCCCCAACATCAATACTGATATGCCTTCAAATAACAATGATGCTCCCCCTAAACTCGTGATGGTCTCATCCTTAGGATAACCAATCCTACGGCTACATTCACCTCAGCAGCGAAACAGATTCAACCTCAGCCAAAAATAACCAACTCAAGTAGTGACGCCTAGGGTTTCAGAAAGTGTACAACCTTGAGTTTGTGGCTTCCACATGTGCACTGTGATGGTGGTTGTTCTCTGTAAAATTCCTTGCAAGCACTCATAGCAGCAGAAGAAGTCTTCTAACAAATTGAAAAGTCATTGAGCGGCAAGGAGGTTGTGTTGAAATAGTGATTGAAGATCGAGAGACATACTTACTGAGTGCAAAACCATTCTGGCCCAACATTCTTCTAGAATAAAATCCGGCTGAGCCCCTCAAAAATAAATTCCATGCGCTTTCTCATACTGACCCGTGTTGCAACATCAACAACTGTCAATTATGCATCCAGAATACCATCATGTTGCAACGTTAAAATACTTTACTTTAGTCACTCAACTCACATCCAAATCTTCATTCAGAATGTAAGTGGCTCCCCTGACTTCTACCTCAGAATCCTCTCTGTTTCTCACCTCTAAGACATGTTCAATGATCAAGTAGCATCCCAGATATAAACAGATTTCAGTACAGTAAAGAATTCTCCAACAAACCAGTATAATATTACCACACAGGCACAGATCCCAGAGATTTCAAATAGTGGATTCTCAAGAATTCAAACCCAAAGAATACCAACATTTTGTAAAGAAGACGTCCACGGAAACATCTATCAAGATTAATCTTCAATAGTAAACAAATACCTGGAGCTGTAGACACATCACTTTAAATCTCCTTGAGAATACCTTGAGCTGATTCACTCTCTGTGCACAATCTGATGTTTCAACATCACCAGGTACAGAATTGGTTGTTTCAATGTTCCAACATGGACAACCTCACCTCTAAATATTCAAACCAGAATTGACTCCCCCTATGGTCAACGCCTTTAAGCTCTTAATATCATTCATAGCCAAGAAGTTGCTCAGTTCAAACTATCAACACAAGAGCAAAGCAGTCCAACATCACCAGGATGAACTAGAACTCGTTCTCTAATTTGCAACCCAAATCCACCAATGCCCGAATTCAAAACAATCAACAATGAATACCAATGGTAGTTCTCAAATATGAAGCTCTACTTAAGGCAATTTCAACCCTTCAAGTTTTTCACCAATAAACACACTGCACCAAAGTACTCATGCATATACAACCCATAAAATCAACAAAATACCTGGTTGAATGTTGATTAGGATATTCTTAGAGACCTCGTTGCAAATCTCATTTCACGAACCTCAGTTGTGCTTGTGATCCATGACCAGAGTATCCGCTACGAGAGGACTATGATTAGAACTGCTGATGTTCCAAACATGATGCAGTGCATGGCCACCAACCAATCATTAAGCTGTTCTGATGTTGGAACATGACCAACTTCAGCGTTAACCTCAAAAAGTAACATCTTCTTTGAAACATCAAAACCATCGAATGAATTAGCTCTCTGGTTCATGTATACCATATATGTAATGCCTTTCTCTGCCTAAGCACCATCTTCTCAAAAATACATTCCATCACTTCATCACTATCACATAGCACAGTAACTGTCAGGGGCAAACTTCCAAGTTTCTTGCTAATCACACATATAAGGCCATGACACCTTAGAGGACACAGGTTAAATACCATATTCCTCAACCTTCTATAAGCTATCACATCGCTCCACAATCATATTCCTTTAGAAATCCTCAGTGTAGAACTTAGAACTTGAATATGCAATTCACCTCTCAGTTTGGCCTTAAATCCCTGATTTGATCTTCTTCTTCATCCTTTGTTGTCTAGAAGTGCTTTGTGCAGATATAAGTACAGAAACTTCCTCATCAATACTCCTTAAATTTCCAGTACCCCCGGGTTGTTCTTAAGTTGCAACATCATCATCCACACTCAAGTCAATACCAACTCCTTGTTACTTCAGCAACTCAGAGTTCTTACCACTATCATCACTGAAATACACTCTGAACAAAACATAGAGGGCCGATACACAGTGACTCCAAAGAAAATCATATACATGCCCATGCACAACCCACAACAATTAAATCAAACCCTCATATAACAAAGCTTGGCATTTAACATCGAGGACTCAAGCATCCAGAACTCAAGCATGTTGCAACATCGAGGACCAATACTACTATTTTTGTGTTTTTATTTTTATGAGAAATAAATAGAAACTATACAGCTTATAAGGGTATGTACCTCAAGTACGAGCACCGACAAAAGCGCGGTCTACTCCCCCTCGACGATAGCCCTGTTTAACAAGAGAGTGCCCGAGTCGCATAGTCCAAGCTTTCGGTGATTCTTTCAGGCTACGTAGATCCTTGTACCTCTTAGAATGGTGGAAATCAACCCTTGATATTGTATCGCCATATAGGGAACTTTCTTCACAAAAGATTGTAGCATCCGAAACATCCTGTTTTGAAGCATCTTGAGCCATTGAAACCTCCACTGAATCAGCACGTTCTCTAACATGTAAGTTTGTAGCACTAGGTGTGTACGCTGGTTCCATGTGCAATAATTCCATATTACGTGATGTTGCAACATCATGTACAGCAGATTGTGAACTTCTGGTATGCTTTCGTTGTTGACGAGGGCTGCACGTAATTTCCTTCTGATACATCAGTTCTGGTATTCCACTTACAACCTGAATTCTAGATGATTTGGCTAAGGTTTTCATGTCGGCATGTCCAAGTTTCCTATGCCATATATCTGACTCATCCATGTTTGTGATTAGACACTGAACATCCTGTTGTAAGACGTAGCAATTATCTGATGATCTCACCCCAGTAAATACTTCCTTGGACCCTTGTTGGACAGTACACTCTTTATCGTTAAATTTCACATTAAGCTTGTTATCACAGAGATGACTAATACTGATAATGTTTGCCTTTAGATCCTCAACCAGCAAGACATCATGAAAAATAGGGAGATTTTGAATCTGTAAATCACCTTTCCCTACAACCTTACTGATCTTACCATCGCCAAATTTGACCATACCATGATAAGGAACAATATTGCTCAAAAACTTCTGAGACCCTGTCATATGTCTAGAGCATCCAGAGTCAAAGTACCATGTGTCTCTAGAATATGCACTGAAATAGGTATGCACAGCAAAGCATTTAAGTGAGGTTTGAACCTATACCTTTTTGGTTAGCCTGGTTCTCATTGTTGGCTCCATGTTGGGACATGAGGAGAACTGTTTCCCGAACATGATATCCCGAAGCAGCTTTCTACATTGATAGTCAGAGTGACCTTGCATCATACAGTACTCACAGCACTTCGGTGGGGCTCTTCTGACTTCCTTCCATTCCTCAGGTTGATCATGCTGGGATTTCTGGATTGCAGTTGCTTTTGGCACAAACATCACTTTCTTATCACTTTTCTTAACCACTGGATTCTCTGTGATCACTGGTTGCTTCAGTTTGGCCTTTTGGTCATACCCCAAACCAAATCTGTTTCCAGCACTTTTCCCCATACCAAGTAGATCATCCAGCTTTGCAGTGCCCTTGTTCAGTTTCTGGAGGGTAGCTTTAGCCGATTCAGCTCTCTTTGTCATGATTTCCAGTTTCCTACTTGTGACTTCAAGTGAAATTTCTGCATTTTTGGCTCTTGTTGACATATCTGACCACTTCTGTTTCAGTGTTTCATTCACAGTTTCTGCATATGCAGCTTTCTTGGTCATAGCTCTCAACTGTGAATCCAGATCCTCAATAGTTTCCTCATCCATTACTGCACCACGAATCAGATCCTCAACCTTGTTCCTGATAAGCCTCACTTCAGATGGAACTGTACTGGTGATTATCATATCTTCAGCCAAATCGTCATCCGTACTCACGATGTTAGAACATGAGGCTATGTTTTCTTCGAGCACTGGACCTTCCTCAATTCTTGCACCAAACGAGATAAATTGATTTTCACCTCTCTCAGCCTTTTCTTCTTCGCCATCACTCCAAATGACATTATATGATTTATCCACTGTATTTCTCAGATTACCACAGTTTGCCCTTATATGCCCAGATCCATCAAACTCTCTACATTGAAGTTTTCCAGCATGTTTCGATCCTTCAGGTGCCCGTGTAGACTCCTCTTTCACTCGTCATTAGCTTCTTCGAAAGTTTTTCTCCTTCTGTCCATGGCTGAGGTTTCGGTACAGTTACTCCATCTACCACTGTAGTGGGGGCAGACCATGTTGTCTCAATCGAGTCCCATGCTTCGTCATCCAGTTGAGATATGAAGATCATCATTCTGGTCTTCCAGAGGTTGTAGTTGTCAGCATGCAGCATAGGGGGCCATGTCACAGATCCGGCGATCTGATCTCACCAACCTCGCAAGAGGATACAAAAGGTGACTCATCTTTGATACCAATTGAAATTCTATCTACTTAAAATAAACAATTGCTTTTTACTAGGTTCTTCCTATCATGATGTTCCAACATGAAATATAGTAAAATGCAGAAAAGTAAATGACACCAGCAATTGTTTACGTAGTTCGATGCATCGCATCTACGTCTGCTGGGCCAATCCCAGTAATGTAATCATCCACTAGTATGTCAAAGATACAGTTTATGCAAGAACTTATCTTTACTACTCTATCTGTGGATTTGCAACTCCCTTGCTGCCAATCCTGCCTTAACCGAATCTCATCGGTCCCAACTCCTGTTGACGTTGGATCACCTCCTCCCGAGATTTTATGGCGTGTGATTACACTACTAAACATTCATGTCCCAGTGTAGGTTTCATGAAGTTTGTTGGACCTTGCTCTGCTATATACAATTTTGGGTGTTGAATTGTTCTTCAATAAAATCGTTAGCTTGAGCGTTGCAGCTACTGTCCCATTTATAGCTCAGAGTTGTGTCTTCTTTCAGTTAGCACGGCTGTAGAATTCTTCTTCCATTATAACTCTCAATCAGATTGCTAACAGCTTGGAAAGAAGAATCCTCATGAATATCTCCAACTCTTTGATTATCGCCAATCATTCCTTATCTCTTCAAATCAAATCATTTGCGGTATTCTCCGAAATCCTGAGTTGAGAATATTCCATCGACTGTATTCATACCACAAATACGACGCACAATAATATTCCATAAACCGAAGTTTCCATAAATAAACCTTGCACATTCCGCATTATAAACCCTGCGGGTATAAGACGATGTTCCAATATGACTCTGTCTGCATGATGTTGGAACATCACTTTCCACAAATTAGCCAATTAAAAACGCGGACCTTTCACAAGTGATCAAAAACCTCTTTTGTATCGGCCCGGATATGCATCCTTGCAACCATCACCATCTTAACATCAGCAGCCCTCTCGTTGCAAAGATTTAAGAGGCATTGACAAGTAATATCTGTTCCAAAGATGGAAGGTGCGTCAATAGAGAAAACCATCACATATTTTTTTCTAAAGGTGTCTGGTTCAAGTACTGTATGTTCACCAGTGGGATCAACTAGAGTACCACCTAAGGACAACAAAGACAAAACATCGGGTGAATCCGTCACACCATTAGTTACATCAACATCATAGGAAGATGCAAAATCAACACGCCTTCCAGATAATACTATCTCTTCTAATTTGTGTCGTTGAACTGCCAATTTTGTTATACCTATATATTATTTCGGGCAGAAATGTAAATATAAAAATTACAGGGACTAAATTGCAAAATAAATAAATACATGAAATTTAAATATAGATTCGAAAAAAATGAACGGAGTAGTGTGTGCACTGCCCTTGAAACGAATAGGCCCCGCTATACGAGTCTTTCGCCCCTAGGATAAAACCATCGGGACTAAAGTCAACCTGTGACTGAAGTCCGTACTGGCGCACAGCCCGAAGGCATCTATCACATAATCAACGACTGACCTAAGATTTTGACAAACTCGATGAACGAACTTAGAGCCGACAGAGACAGATTTAGGAGAGAGATTATGAGTGGTGCTTAAGGCTTTGAATGAGATTGTGTTTGAGATTGTTTTTCTAACTGACTCCATGGCTCTATTTATAATGGTTCTACTCAGGTTTATTTTGGTAGACTGAAAGTTCTGATTGATTTCAAAATCAGAGAAAATATTCATCTGATTTGATTTGATGATTCAGCTTAACAAAAATAGCTGATTCACATAGTTGGAAATATTTGATCTCATCTTTTCACATGCTTGAAATATTTGATCTTATCTTTTCATGCATGTCAGCTGATCCTACGAATTTGGACAGCTTTCTGGGCCTTCTGGAAACATCTGGAAACTTCTGGAAGCTTCAGAAAACACAGTCGGGCCCGGTGCAAAATTGGACGCTAGTCCGGCCACCGGAGGCATAACAAGCCCAAGCCCATCAAGTGATTGATCACTTGAGCTCTTAAGGAATATTGACACTTATAAAGTGAACAATTTCTCTCTACGTTTCCAATGTGGGATTTGTACAAAATTCCCATTTCAAGAGACCATCTTTGAGTATCCATAAGTCGGTCATTCTTGTAACAATTTGAGTGTTCGAATAGCCGATTTTGTAGGTCTCGCGGAGGAGAATCCAACGGTGCCAAAATCTCGAGCTAATTCAACTTTTAACTATCTCAAATTTGTGCCCAAAGTTTCGGGTAATTACAATATTTCCCTCAAATTTCCAACAATCCCCCACATGAATCAGACATCACTGCGGGAATCAGAACAATCAAGACAGACACGGAATTGTATTGATTATGTGATAGATCGTATCGACGGCTTAGAACGCTGCATATGATAAGTGTGCGATTCCGCTTTGAACTTTCCCTTGAGAGAGCACACCTGTTCCACCGGTTAGGAAGTATGCGGTCCCGCTTTGAACTTCCCTGAACCTTTGGTGTGGACTTTCAGTGTACTTCCCACAGCCTTCTTTCCTGGCTCGTGCGCTTTCCTCGGTTGTGTCCATTTGTTATGGCCTTGGATCACTGCCTAGTTCCGTAAGTTTCCTAGAGAATTGAGTCCCAACAATTCCCTTTCGAAGCGGCCCACACTTCTCCTTACATAGGTGATTCTTTGCTTAGGAGTAGTTCATTGAACTTTCTCGTCTCCACTCAAGTAATCCATACTTTGAGGCCGTGAATCATTAAAAGCATTAAATGCTTATCCTCCAGTTCCTACACTGTTTCTTCATCTTAGGAATGAGACCATAGGTGCATTAAGCCCCCACAGTGGACGTCGGCGGGTCTTTGCAGTTCAGTTGTCCCTTTGAACCTAGACCATGGGATCTCTAATCGCATAGGAAGGGTTTTCCACATACGTAACCTCACCCTTTAGTGGACTTCAGTCCCATCCCTCTCGATGATGTCTTAACTATCTCTCGATTCAACCCTTTTGTAAGGGGGTCGGCTATGTTGTCCTTCGATCTAACATAGTCGATAGTGATCACTCCCGTTGAGAGAAGTTGCTGAATGGAGCTATGTCTTCGCCTGATATGGCGAGACTTTCCATTATACAACTTGGCTTGAGCCTTGTCGATAGTAGACTTATTGTCACAATATATACATATCGAAGGTATAGGCTTAGGCCATTCAGGAATATCTTCCACAAACTGTCGAAGCCATTCTGCCTCTTCTCCAGCCTTATCTAAGGCGACAAACTCAGATTCCATAGTGGATTTCGTTATCACAGTTTGCTTAGAAGATTTCCAAGAGACTGCTCCACCACCTAGTGTAAAGACATAACCACTAGTGGATTTCAAATCTTTTATATCATGTATCCAGTTAGCGTCGGTATATCCTTCGACCACTACTGGATAGCTCGTGTACTGGATTCCATAGTCACGAGTATGCCTGATATATCTTAACAGTCTCGTTATTCCCTTCCAGTGTTCATTACTGGGATTACTCGTATATCTGCTTAGCCTGCTTACAGCGTAAGCGATATCAGGTCTGGTACAACTCATTAGGTACATCAGACTCCCAATAACTCTCGAGTACTCCAACTGATTTACAGCCTCCAATCGATTTTTTCGAAAATGTGCATTGGGGTCTATCGGAGTAGGTGACACTTGAGAGTCATCTTTGCTGAATTTCTCGAGAATTTTGTCTACGTAGTGAGACTGGCTTAAGGTGATCCCTTCAGCACTTTGGATGATCTTGATTCCTAGAATCACATCCGCTATTCCCATGTCTTTCATATCAAATCGAGAATTCAGCATAGCTTTGGTAGATTTGACCATTTTATCGTTACTACCGACTATGAGCAAGTCATCCACATACAAGCACGGGATTACATATCCTTGCTCTGTTTCTTTCAGGTAGATGCACTTATCGCACTCATTTATCCTGAAACCACTAGTCAACATGGCATTGTCAAACTTTATGTGCCACTGCTTTGGTGCTTGTTTCAAGCCATACAGTGATTTCACAAGCTTGCAAACTTTCCTTTCTTGTCCTGGAGCGGAGAACCCTTCCGGTTGTTCCATATAGATTTCTTCCTCTAAATCTCCATTCAAAAAAGCAGTTTTCACATCCATTTGATGAATCGCGAGCTTCCGCATTGCTGCGATCGCAATGATCATCCTAATGGAACTTATTCTTGTCACTGGAGAATAAGTGTCAAAATAGTCAAGACCTTCCTTCTGTCTATAACCTTTGATAACAAGCCTTGCTTTATACTTGTCAATGGAGCCATCTGCTTTCATCTTCTTCTTGAAGATCCATTTAGAGCCTAGTGTCTTACTTCCTGGAGGTAGAGTCACTAGCTCCCACGTGTGATTCTGCAGAATCGATTCGATTTCATTCTTAATCGCTTCTTTCCACATAGGTTCATCAGGAGATCTTACGGCTTCCTTGTAGGACTGTGGATCAGTTTGAAGCATGAACGTCACATAATCAGAACCAAAAGATTTCTCAGTTTGATTTTGTTTGCTTCGTCTTAGCTCAGGTTCCTCTTGTACCTCGGGTTCATCATCATTCTCTACACCATTGTCCATATACTCGAATGTCCTCTTGGACGATTCTGCCCTTTCCTTGGCTGGGAACACATCTTCGAAGAAAGTGGCATTTCTCGATTCCATGATCGTGTTCTTATGGATATCAGGGTGTAGAGATTCATGTATGATGAATCGATATGCACTACTCTCGTGTGCATACCCTATGAAGATGCAATCGACCGTCTTAGGTCCTATCTTCAATTTCTTGGGTAGGGGTATCATAACCTTAGCAAGGCACCCCCACATTCGCAAGTACATATATGAAGGTTTCGTTCCTTTCCATAGTTCATAAGGAGTCTTATCAACCTTCTTCTTCGGTATCTTATTTAAAAGATAGTTGGCTGTCAATATAGCCTCCCCCCACATGTTCTGTGGCAACCCTGAACTTAAGAGCATCGCATTCATCATCTCTTTGAGAGTACGATTTTTCCGTTCAGCCACACCATTTGATTGAGGCGAGTAGGGGGCTGTGGTTTCGTGAATGATCCCTTGCTCGGCACAATACTGTCCGAAGGGTTCAACATATTCACCTCCACGATCGCTTCTGATCATCTTGATCTTAGCATCTCGTTGATTTTCAACTTCAGCCTTATAGAGAATGAACTTCTCAATCGCCTCATCTTTGCTTTTCAGCAGGTAAACATAACAGTATTTCGTGCTATCATCCACAAAGGTGATAAAATACTTGTAATTTCCTCTCGTTGGAGCGTACTTTAGATCACATATATCAGTGTGAATTAGTTCCAACGGTTTCGTGTTTCGGCTAACTTGTTTAAAAGCCACACGAGTCATTTTCGCCTCAACACAAGTCTTACACTTTTGCTTGGAGTCGAATTTTACGTTTGGTATTTCGTTCATGTTAATTATTCTTTTTAGGGAATCATAGTTAACATGTGCTAGTCTGCCATACCATAGATTAGGGGACTCAGTCAAGTAAGCAGAAGATGATGATGCTTTCATTGAATCAACTTTAGGGATTACAACCATGGTGTTCAGCTTGAACATTCCATCTAACTCATACCCCTTACCCACAAACATATTCTGTTTGGTGATTACAAGCTTATTAGCCTCTATGACTATTCTAAATCCATGCTTGTTCAGCGTAGAACCGGACACTAGGTTCCTGCGGACGTCTGGGACGTACAGTACGTTCGTCATAGTGAGCTCCCTGCCGGACGTCATCTTCAGCTTCATTATACCGCGTCCTTTCACAACGGAGGTGGCCGAGTTTCCCATGTAGAGTGGCTCGCCATCCTCTTCTGCCTTGAATTCGGTGAAGGCTTCCCTGACGCGGCAGATGTGCTTGGTAGCACCAGTGTCGATCCACCACTCCTTCGGGTTGGAATCCACCATGTTCACCTCCGAGATCACTGCACAGAGATCGATCTCGTCCATGTTACGAGACAGCTCGTCAACCATGTTGGCTTCATTCTTCTTGGCCTTCGCCTTCCTGCATTCGGATGATCTGTGACCCTCCCGGTTGCAGTTAAAGCATTTGCCATTGAATTTCTTCTTGGAAATTCCGCCTGCTCTAACACCAGACTTAGGTGCCCTCTTGCCGGCGTTACGGCCCCTGCCCCTGGAACCTCCTCCACCTTCAACGAGGTTGGCTCTCAGCTCGGGTCCAGTGCTCGGAGCTCTCTTGGAGAAGCCACGGTTCTCTTCTTCCACACGAAGCTTATGGAAAAGGTCGCCTAAGGTCATAACCTTGGTCTTATGCTTCAAGTAGTTCATGAAGTCCTTCCATGACGGCTGGAGCTTCTCGATGACGCAGAAGACCTGCAGGGATTCCGCCATCGTCAGCTTCTCGGACGTCATTTCGTTGATTATGAGCTGGAGCTCTTGAGCCTGATCAACGACAGACTTCCCGTCCACCATGGTGAACTTCAGAAACCTCCCAACGATCCATTTCTTGGATCCAAGGTCTTGGCCCTTGCCATGCTCGTGGTCGAGAGTATCCTAGAGCAGCTTTGCTGGCTTCTTGCCATGGTACACCGACCACAGGGAATCGTCCAGCTGATTGACTATGACGTTTTGCACCACATAGTCAGCTGCATTCCATGCTTTTAGCTGCTTGGCCACCGCCTCCTTGGTTGGCTCATCTGCGGTTGCCGCCGCGTCCTTCGGTGGATCCTCTGTGATCCAACGTAATGCCTTCATCTGGGAGAGCATGAAGTGCATCTTAGTCTGCCACATGGTGAAGTTCATGCCATTCTTGAACTTCGCCGGTTTTTCGAATGAAGATGGCAGACTTGAAGGCTGAATGATCTCATAATCGGTGCTCGCGTTCGCGTCAGCCATTGATCTGAGATTTTGACAAAAACAGACCATCAGTTTCCTTCGAAATACTCGTACAGAGATTTCGAGCTCGACAGAGTCTCAAACAGCATGCATAATAATATTGCATGTGTAAACAAATAATGCAGCATGCATATTAGTTGAAGAAAGTAAAGCACGTCTGCATGCAAAGTTGATAATAAATAAGGCATGCATCATTAACTAAATATGGCATGCATAATTTACGAATAAACTAAGGCATAAATCTGAATAGATTAGGCATGTAAATCACGAGAACAGTAAAGCATGCAATATTTTTCAAATAAGGCATGCAATATTTCTAGACCTAAACATGGCATAAATATATTGCAAGTATGCATAAATAAATTTTTGGCATGCTCGCTGGAAAACATATCATGCATGCTCGCTTGAAAACAAATAATTCATGCCCGCAATGTACAGGCCGGTCTTGAGATTTTGGGGGCCTCAAGCAAAAATAATATTTCTTATGGCTTTAAAAGTAAAATTTAATAAATTTAGGGTTATAACAAAAATATTATAAATTATACATAAAAATGCCTATAAATATCAAATTTTCTTATCTATATTTAGTTCTCATAAAGTATAAGACTCTATTTTGAAAGAATCAATATATTTTTTTTATATAAATATATTCAAATTAATAAAAATACTACATATTTTTTCTAAAAATGGGGCCCTTTTTTCCAAAAATATTTGGGGGCCTCAAGCGGTTGCGTAAGTTGCTTCCAAACAGGGCCGGCCCTGGCAATGTATAAACATAGTAGATGCATCTATTTTCGAATAATTCATGCAATCAATTTCTAATATTTTGCAATCATAATTTCCGAAAAATATATAGATTAAAATTGTATTCGTTTCAAGACTTTTATACCTATATATTATTTCGGGCAGAAATATAAATATAAAAATTACAGGGACTAAATTGCAAAATAAATAAATACATGAAATTTAAATATAGATTCGAAAAACATGAACGGAGTAGTGTGTGCACTGCCCTTGAAACGAATAGTCCCCGCTATACGAGTCTTTCGCCCCTAGGATAAAACCATCGGGACTAAAGTCAACCTGTGACTGAAGTCCGTACTGGCGCACAGCCCGAAGGCATCTATCACATAATCAACGACTGACCTGAGATTTTGACAAACTCGATGAACGAACTTAGAGCCGACAGAGACAGATTTAGGAGAGAGATTATGAGTGGTGCTTAAGGCTTTGAATGAGATTGTGTTTGAGATTGTTTTTCAAAATCAGAGAAAATATTCATCTGATTTGATTTGATGATTCAGCTTAACAAAAATAGCTGATTCACATAGTTGGAAATATTTGATCTCATCTTTTCATGCATGTCAGCTGATCCTACGAATTTGGACAGCTTTCTGGGCCTTCTGGAAACATCTGGAAGCTTCAGAAAACACAGTCGGGCCCGGTGCAAAATTGGACGCTAGTCCGGCCACCGGAGGCATAACAAGCCCAAGCCCATCAAGTGATTGATCACTTGAACTCTTAAGGAATATTGACACTTATAAAGTGAACAATTTCTCTCTACGTTTCCAATGTGGGATTTGTACAAAATTCCCATTTCAAGAGACCATCTTTGAATATCCATAAGTCGGTCATTCTTGATCCAATTTGAGTGTTCGAATAGCCGATTTTGTAGGTCTCGCGGAGGAGAATCCAACGGTGCCAAAATCTCGAGCTAATTCAACTTTTAACTATCTCAAATTTGTGCCCAAAGTTTCGGGTAATTACAATATTTCCCTCAAATTTCCAACAAATTTCCCCTTTAAATGTGGCATGTCACCAATAGAATTGGGATCCAAAGGGTAGCAAATTGAATGATGTCAAGATAAGCCATATTTATCTTCATACTCTCTCAATCTCTTTCTACGATCTGCCAAACGAATCATCTCTTCCCTCAGCTTTTTCCTCCTCGGAATATCACCATTCGAAGATGCATGCAACATCATCCACATAATCATGCTATTAACAACATCCCACACTTCCTTCCTGTGCCTTTTCGAATAAATGGAATCCAACAGACCCTCCTTCTGAATAAACCCTCCTTTTGTCAACAGCAGATACAGATTCTCCAGCAGCCTGTCCGTCTCTTTCTGAACCCCTGCCATATCTCTTGCTGGTTGATGAAGAATTGATGATGATGATGAATTGTTGTTGTTGAAGACCTCGAGTCTGTATATATCCTCCTTCCGAATAATTAATCTAGACCTAATCATCAAAATAAGAAAAGGAATAAAACTGACGAGTGGGAGTTTGTGAATGTTCAGGTTTGGAGTCTCCCAAACATTTGTTTTTATTTATATATAGGTCCTTGTATTTACATTTGTTTATTTTTCTTTCGCTAACATTTTCTCCCATTTGGCAAAGTTTGAGGCAATGATAGAAATACGAAGCTGTAGGTTTTTGTTTTAACTTTTGTAAATTGTTCTTAATATTTTTAACTAATTACTGATGTGGTTCTTTACCATTTAATAATTTACCACTAATTCAGAATTAATAATTGTATACAATACTAATTTTTTGAACATAATACAATAATAATTAAGGTAGCCCTATATGCATGTCCCAATGTCTATTTGCATATTCAAATAATTAGGTATTTTCTAAATAACCCTTATTAAATTATAATTTTAGTTTTATTTTGATTACAAAATTAGAGGAACTAAAATTAATAACATATTTATTGACAAAACAACAAGTGGGAAGTTACACAAAGATGAAGCAGGTTCAGAAGCTTGCTTCCCGTTATGATCACTCATCACACTTACCTAATATATCACTCAACTCTAGAAACTAAATTGCGTTTTGACTTGTCCTTTCGTTAAACTGTTGTAAGAGATAGTATCTTTCTTAGTGCTAAATTGTGTCTCGACATGTCAATTCATTAAACTGGCTTGAAAAGTTCCTACGACTGAGTTTATACTATCTTTAAGTGGATTTACATTTGTATTGTACAATAAATTTACTAGTCATTTCCTTCTTGATTCTAAAACAATCAGATTGTACTACAAACAATGGTTTTGGTAATAATGGATTATTTTAATTTCTTTTCATGGCCTAGAGAACCCAATAAACATCCCTCCACCATAGGTGGTTTTAAATTATTTTTTTAAAAGAAGTGTTGGCACTAGAATTAGTAAATACAAATATGTTTGTGTTGCAGACACTTAGTGTGGTAGTATCTATTATGTAAAAAAATTATGGATGTTGTTGAGAGTGAAAATAAAAAATAAAAATAGATGAGATGAGATGAGGATATTTGATTTGAAAGTGAAAATAATGAGTAGATGGATCATGTTGAAAGAATTGTGCAAATTATCAAATGTTATGAAGTTTCCCAAATAAAAATGATAAATGTTAAAGAAAATGGAGTGTATATCTTTCGAACAAAATTCATATTGGGGCGATATCAAAGGTTCGCAGGAATAGAGATGAGCACAAATACAAAATAACTTGGTGGGAAAAGTTAATGATCAAGGGCATCAGTAATTTCAAAGGGATTCGGTTCGGTTAAGGTGATTCGATTAGTAACAAAACAAGGAAAGAAAGTTCCAAGTTGATTGGCCGGAATCAGTTTGGTTATTACATTTCCGGTGTGGCGACTTTCCAGTAGCCGCATTGCTCCTAAAAATCCATCAATACACTGTAGTTCTTGTCACATAGGCCCAAACCAATAGCAGGCATCTGGCCCAGATGAAATAAACCAAAATCCACACAATATTGGGCTGCTACGTGATTGGCTGCCAATACGGTTTGGAAGTTGGAATCTTAATGACAATATAAAAGGTTCAAGATTGAGACGAAGATCTTTATCAATCGGGTCAAACCGAATCAAAATCCAAACATGACTTGATGTCAAAAACACAAAATCAAATAATTATTGGAACTGATTTGATCTCACGTATATCCAAAAATCAAATAATGCAATGAGGTCCAAGTCCAGTGTACTTCGTGACTCATAAGGATCCAAATCCATAAATTCTGAAACCAAAGTCGGTTGACCAAATATTTGGTGATTTTTTTTCTGCATTTGTTTAGGTGGTAACTAAATGGTCCCAATGGAGATTGAGATTTACAGCATATATATTACAGCAGGGATGTTTGATTCTTTGTGTTGCCCGATGCCTTGCCCGAGAGATTTTGCAGATTGTGTGTCGTACAGATTTTACGTTTTTGCATGGTTAAATTCATTTTTAAATTGTGGTGAATCTTTGTCCAGTTGTAATTTAATTGTTTTAACTTCAAAACCATCAAAATCTGAATTCATTACAACAAAAAATTCGAATCAATTATATAGCTCAATCGCGCTCTTAACTTCCTTAACAAACATAGGACCCATCTTTCCCAATCGGATGAGTTTCTTTTTCATAGTATTCAATTCTTTGGGATTTTGACGTGACAGACTCAATCTCAAACTAATGCATTTTTGGCCGTCTCTCAAACAACTATGATTGAGGAATGAATGATTTATCAATGCTGGCTATAATATTTTCACAAAAAAAAATACTGGCTATAACTATAATTGAGAAATAAATATGTGGAATAAGAAGAAAATAACACAAATTAATAGATGGCATCACTTAAATTTCACATAAAATATATATATTTTAGTACATGAAATAAAATACGAGTGCAAACTCTTTATATACTTATTATATGAAAATGGAAATTTCCAAAGGTATTTTTATAGATATTTTAAAGATTGACCATACTAGTTTTTGATAAATATTATCCAAAATATGCACTTTTACATTAAGCTTGCATCAATAAATGCAACATCAATCAATAATAATGGAAAATAATGTGAATTTCACCAAATAAATATAACATCAACATCAACTAACTACCTAACCATTTAATTGATTTGATTGGGTTATTCCATTTACCATGATTGGAAAACAGATCTAAAATCAACTTTATGAGGAAATGTTTGGGGAAATAGCCTTAGATTTAGAAATCGTTCAAATCTAATGTCACAAAGTTTTCGAATTACAAGTTTAAAATAGAGATAGAAACATAAAAAGTAGAAAGTATGAACATCCCAAACTAATTGTTCATATTTATTATTACCACATCAAATTTATCATAGTTTTGTGAATTGAATATCATAAGTAGGGGTTGCTACTTTCACTATTTAAAAAAAAAAAAAAAAATTGGCTTGGACATGGTCGGTTAAGAAGAAGTAGATGTATCATGTGTAGATTGAAAAAACACTTTATATCTTCAAACTAAAATAGAAACAAAATAAAACTCAACAACGAAGACAAAATAGAAGTGGGCCAGCCCACGTGGGCATTGGGTCCATAAAACATTAGCCATGTGACCAATGGCTCAGAAGGGCTCGATACCATGCCACCACACCAGTAATGGTTCTTCGTTACTGTTCCAACCATTTTCATTCACCAACTGACTCATGTCTCATGCCAACGTGTTAAGTTTCCCAAAGTCTTATTTTCAATTATCTTATCATTTTAATAATAGGTATAATTTTTTTTGAAATTTAGAGAAAATGGAATTTAGCGTAACAAAAATTTATAGTTTACTGATAGTGATAGATTACATCAATTAAAATGATATTTTACAAATAATTTGTACTAATAGATCAATTGCACCTTAGTCCTATCGTTCTTGCCTTTTTGGGTTAATTTATAGGAATGTATTGAAACATTCGCTATCCAATTTCGCAAACTAACTTGAGATTGAATAAGGTCAAAGTAAATTGAGATTGATTTGTACTAGTTATCTTAGTTGCAATCTATATTTGTCGTATAAAATGTCTATATTAATATTTTGAAACATGTCTTATATAAAATTATATTGATTCAAAAAGAATTATTAATGATGATTCTGTTTACAATTTAAAAATATTAATAATTAAGTATATATATATATATCAATTTACGTATTTTATTTTATATTGTTGCAAATGGATGCAAATTACAAGCCCCTTATATAATGGGTCCAAGTTATATTTTTATAAATTTATCGAGTTTTTATAAAGAAAATTATATCCATCCAACAATAATCATTATTATTTCGGTACACCTACCTGCTTACAGAATGAATTCAGCTGAGAACTCATTTAACAGAAGGGCTCTATTTTTATTTTCGAGCTAATAATTGAATAAAAATTGATTTATACATCCATTGTCCTATAAATATATGTTTTACAATTAGTTTTGATATAAACAACATCTAATCATTCGAATTTGTTGCGTTGGATACACGGATGAAAAGAAAGGATCAGTTGAATTCGTACGTATGTGCATGTACTTTGAGATTAGCTGCTTGCAGGTAGAATTGTTCAGGCTTGCCAATTCATTATTATTAAAATTTATTTTGACCTATTTTTTTAATCTAGAAAAGTTTTAAATAACCATAAAAAAATTTGTGTTGATATCCTTCTAAACGAATTGTATTAAACAAAAAAAAATTGAGATAATATACAATCATGATTACAATATGAGAAATTGTACTTCTTCATACTGTATTATCTTATTTCAAGAAAGATCACAAAAATTACTACTCCTTAGTTAATTTCACACAAAGAAATAGATAGAAAAATAATTAAATTGTACCCTTATATTCTATTGTCAAATGATCCACGTATAAAACGAGATTTATTTTTCCCTAAATAAACGAAACATCTGAATAAACTGAATTATGATAAAGTAAAATCATAATCCTTTTAATTCCAATAATGGATTACAGGCGCATGCAGCATTATGTACTAATGAAGCAAATAATCAAATTGGAAGAAGCACGCCAAAAGCACATCCCCAGAAGGGCCCAAATAATTTCCAGGAAATGAGAGTCAAACAATGAATCTATGAACAAGCTGGGCAAATGATTGAAATCAAATGTTTTTTTAATTTATTAATATCATTATCCATAATTGCATATTATCGCCCACTTTTAAAATTAGTGGACAAACAATGCTGCAATTAACTATAGGCTATAGCTTATCCCTTCCAAATTTCCAATTAGTAATTGAGTACGTAGTGCTTTAGTTTATTTTGTCCTATTAATCTTATAACTCACTTGATAATTTTCAACTTAGTGGGATCACTTTTGGCCCGTGATTAGACTCAAATCATTCCTTGTATCTATCTATGGGATTGTGTTATTGAAGATCTTAAACATCATTTCAAAATCAACATATGTGGGGTTTATATTTTGACTCTTTACCAATCTATAATTGATATATGTGGAGTATTACTATCATTGAACTTTAGGTTACTAGCATTAAGTTTCAAATTACCTTTGTTGAGATTTAGGTATTCATTGACGAGCTGTTGAGGTGGTTGCTTGAGTGTATGGTTCATAGGTGTTAATGTTCGAACTAGCGGCATTGAGGTCCAGATTGCCGATATTGAGGTGTTACTATTTACAATAACTTTGTCTGGCTAATTAAAATTTCAATTATACACTTTGTAGATATAAAATGGAGTGCAAATAAAATCCAATGAGTGTAAATAGAATCACCCAATGATAAAATGAAATGAGTGAAATTACTATCTCGCTTATAAAGCTATAGCTAGTCAACCAGAAGATTTTGCATAATCTTTTTGGGGAAATGCTGGCCACCCCCTTTGAATTTGCATGGATTGTTGGAACTATTTACAACGTTGTACTCTTTAATTCATCTTAATTAGTTATCACCTTTATTCTCCCGGCAATCAAGATTTGTAAATTTCTACGAGAGCTAGCTAAGATAACGTAAATTAACATGCCAATTGCCATGAAAGTGCATTATGCCGATTGATAACAATCACTTTTAATTTGGTAAAAAAAATTATTTATTGTATGTGACACATATATATTTTTGAAATCAAATGTCATTCATATGTTGGTGGGAAACGTCCAACATCGATTTACAGTGGAATTGACATACAATCAAATCAACCTATGAAAAGCGTAATCAAACTACATGTCAACCAGACTATCTGTCTGTACTATTACATTAAAGAGATCCAATAAAATTGTAATATCGCCCTCGGGGAAATTAACTTGCTGCCGCGAAAACTATATCTGGTTGTCAAAGAGGAGCATCACGCATCAACCACAAAGCCAATCAGGGATGTGCTATAACTACAACACCACCTGATAAAAAACATGATTTATATTCTCCAAGCTTTCAGCCCTTGAAAGACACAAATCACAAACAGAAACACGATCCGCAACAGCAGATCAAGAACAAGAAACAAAAAAAAACGAAACACAATCTGTAAACTAGATCGCGAACAAAACTTCAACATGAACAACCAGACCGAGCATCATAAACACAAGATCTAATTGATCATATCAAAGAACACTATTAATGTGTGAATTCACACTTATTTAAAGCAAAAAAAAATTAAAAAACAAATAAACGGTTGTTTTCCCATCTCCCCAATAGGAAAATCGCCAAAAACTAAGGTTTCTTTTTGGCCCGCGGCTAGGGTTTAGAGAGGGGAAGAAGAAGAGAGAGGAAGAAGGAGAGAAGAATATGTATGTGACATATATATAGATGTTCAAATAACAAAGTTATTTCTCAATTCCATATTTTATATGCTATGGACACAATTCTCTCATCATAGAAAGAGAATCTTCGATTGCTCAAAGGTGGTGAAAAAAAAAGAGTTGAAAGTTGAAACATGCAGCTACCATACTTCCTGTGGGCTAGCTGTGGTTAATTGTAAGGATTTAAGTTTTATAAATAAATAATTTTGTCATTGTTCTCAGAAAATATTAATTTCAGATTTAAATAATGAAGTTGAAAATAGAAATGCATGCAGTTTATAGAAAACACCATAGTTTCTGCGGAAGGCGACCTCCATGTGTAGCTCTCGTGACTCCTTGTCAGCATGGTTACCAGCTATCTTTTCCCGATGCAATACAATATTATTTTAATTTTAATATACTGCTAAAAAAATTACTGTTCTATAATAATTTATTAATGTAAATTATGAACAATTGATTAATCTCTTCTTTTTTTTGAAAAAACAATTGATTAATCTTAGCAGTTGAATTAATGTTTGGACGGAAGTTTGGACCACCGCTATCTGGTTTCCGAATTCCGAAGACTTCCATTTTTCAGCTGCCCAAGCTAATGAAGCTATACATAGCGGAAATTTTCACAACTAACGTTGCCAAGACGTTTTGTTTAAGAATGCAACCATTTTTTTAGTATTTGGAAAGATGTTTAATGGTGTAGGTGTTCATACATATACCATTCTTAATATCTTTTAGTGTTACATAACTTTATTCTTCTAAATAATAAAGGGTATGACATTCACTTTTGAAAATAATTGACAATGTTTTGAATAAAAGTAATACTAAATATGATGGATCAGTCTCACTCTCAGGATGAAGCTGTGGTGTTGGTTAAAGTGGATGGATCATTTCAGAAGTCATGTAATCTAGGAACTGCATGTTGGACCATTGCAAGAGGGACTGAAACAAAAAGGGGATCGGATTTCTTCGTATATGTCTCTCCACTACAAGCAGAATCTGAAGCTTGTTGGAGAACCATCAAAGCAGCATCCAGGGGACACCCAAATGGAATTTGCTTGCTCACGGACTCGCACGATCTGGTGGCGGCACTCAACGATGTAGAGTTAGCGTCATGTGAGATTAAGGGCATCGCAGAATGTATTATTGCATCTCCGAGGAGCTCTTTCTCCTTTTTTTAATGTTAACAAAGTAATACTGAATATGGTATAGTGTCTCACTCAACTTCATATTTGGAATAGAGAAGTATTTGAAGTGAAATTTTATCAAAGAGTTTTGAAAGTAAAATGCTTGTAATACTAACTAATTTTATCATTATAATTCACCGTCAAAATATTAAAATGTAACGTTGATGTTGTAGTGGTTTAACTCTTTCAATTTTTGGTGATTTACTCATTGGCAAATCAAAAGCATATCATGGCAGGATAAAAAGGTTAAAAGCGAAATCATTCTCGAACAATTACATTTTATGAGCGAGAAAGTATAATAAAGTTATTACAACAAAAATGAAAAATATGAAATATTAATAATATGTCATCACGAAAATATAAAATCCAACTTATATTTTGTATAACCTTATCTACTAGAATGAATTCAACTGGATGATAAGTTGATGATTAAATTGAACAAAAATTTATCAAATTATATTCTTAAAATAAAGTGTCTTTTCCAAAAAAAATAATTTGTTATAACTTATATAAATAATTTTCGTAATATTTCACAATGATTTAGCTACATTATGAGGTAATCAAATTTAGAGTGGCAAGTGGCAACCGGAAAGGAAAGTTCCCAGAATCGACACTGAGCGCAGCCTCTACGTCATCAATCCTCATCAAACTCTGTACCATCCAAATAAACTAAAATTGCGTTTCCGTTACTGCAAAACCATTTCCAGAAATTCAAGAACTGCAAAATTAACATCCCAAATTTAAATAACCCCTCGTAATTCGAAAAGAGGACCTTAGAAACTCCGAAGAGTTAATCCATCAGCAGCACCCAGAATCACGTTTGGTTGATCCAGAAATTCTTGCATATATTTGCCCTTCCCATTTCAATTATTCAACCGTAATAATGCGGATTAAAATAATCACTGACACAAATTCTTTTTAAAAAAAAAGGCACAGATAGATTAAAAAACAATTATCTTGGTCAGCCAAACACACCGGATCCACACAGTTACTGCGGCACTGTCTCCACGGGAATCTCCCCGTTTTTCTTACACAGGCCGATCATTTGACCTCCGAACTCAAAAACCCAGAATCTACTCAGAATTACTCCTCGTATATAACAATCCTTAAAGGATACAAAAAGATGAGAGAGAGGGGGAAGAAAAACCAAAAAAACACTAAAGCTAGCGTATTCACATGTCGATCTGATCTGGGTTTCTCTTCCTCCTCGGACGCCGGAAAATTGCAGAGCCCACCAATCGGAATCTCGCAGGGAGAAGGAGAATCTCAGTAACTCTTTCTTCTTCATCAGGAATCGCTGTACTCGCGCCAGCAGACGAGCATCGTCACGCACCGCCGCATGATGTAGAACCGGGCGCGCTGCTCTTTGACCAGCCGCGCGCACTTCCGGGTGAAGGCGCATCTCCGGTGGCCGGAATTCTTGATGAAGGAGGAGGACGACCGGCAGCTTCTCGAGGATGTCTCCTTCTTCGACAGCTTCCACTTGTCGTCGAAGTAGAGCTCCGCCGTTGCCGGTGGAGGCGGAGGTGGTGGTTGTGGTGCGGAGTTAGCGGCCATGTCGATTTTTGAAGGTGGGGAAAAAGGAATTGTGCAGAGAGTGAAAACAGAGAGTGAAACAGGAAATGGGATTGATTGGGTTTTGGAAAGAGAAAGGAGAGAGTGGTGTGTATTTATAACGGAGTTTTAGAGAGGGAACGTTTTTTGAATAGAAAAATGACAGTGGGTATCACCTGGACCTTGTTACTTGTTATAGCCTTGGTGGGGCCACCCCGTTTTGTTTTTTTGTTTTTTTTTTAAATTAATTTTTGTTTTTGAGTAAAAGTGGTTTTTTATTTGTGGATACTTAAATCGGTATTGATTGTTTTTGGTGAGAAATTGCAATTTATGTATATATGGTTTTATTTTTTAATTTTGATAATTTTTGATGATGATATTCCTTGACTACTTGTACACACTACACACCATTAATGTGCGTGGCCACTTAATTATGTGAAAGTGAAGGAGTAATCTTGTCATAAATAATTATGCAATTCTACGAGGATATCACTTGACCTATGCCACTCTTTTGCATCCATTTCATTCAGTTTTAGACTTTTAGTGATGTTTATAGTTTATTTATTATTATTATTTTAAATAGATTTTGTTTCTTTTTGTTGGTTGAGAAAGTCTCATATGAGCTATTTATAAGACAAAGCCTCAAAGTTCAATACTAATAAGCAATTATAAGTAAAATATTCAACTCACTACTTACCAACACGTTGCTGCTAGACTCAAATATAACCGCCACGACTCACACATTAACATCGATAATCGCAACCGTAACACCAAATTCCATGTCATCATTACTGGTGCAACTTTATCTACGTCGACGACCCAAATCTCACTTCTGTGAAATCCAAACATCAACGCGACAACCTAACCTCAACAATGATGCCGACAACTCAAATCTTAAGTTCGCCAATTTAGTCGTCATGCCCCAAGTCCCAACCTCACATTCAATATCCCAAACCTCACGCATTGCAACGTCACTGTCGCAACATTCAGTAATGTCTCAATCTAAACGTTAAAGAGCCTATTGGATCACTCTGCGCCACCGCCTATTGTCCGACGGGCACACCAAATTGTGGAGCTCCATTTTGAGAATTGCTCTTTGTTGTTGTTGATGAAAATAAATGTTATTAGTCTTTTGTTTGTTATGACCTTGGGGTGGAAAATGGTGTCATCTTATAGAATATTGATTAAATGGATACTAGGAGCGGTTATCTACTTATTATTTCAACTCATTTCAAGTGAATTGAAATAAATTTAAAGTAATTTAGTTAAATGAAGTGAACTGATTTGAATAGATATACACTAAATTTACCTAAAAACTTTTATAATTTCCCTATAGCAAAGGTATGTTATACCATCATCTGCCCTAACTTAAGTGTACAATATTGAAAAGGTTTTGGATAAGTCAAGTTTTCATACAAGTTCATATAGGTGGGATATTTTATTTTATTTGGTTTATTATAATCAAAAGTAGGATCATTTTGGTAAATTAGAGGTTGATTATAAAAATAGAAACAAACTCTAGGATGACTCAAAAAGGCAGAGACTAGAGAGTTGAGGATACAGGCTGAGGTCAGCAAGGCCCAACTGCCCAAGAAATACAATAGCCATAACAGTAGTAGCTATACGCTACCCACCTACGTACCTTTCAATCTTTATATTTGTCACCATTCTTGCAATAACTTATTCCAAACAAATACAGTAGTATTCTTGAATAACGTATTGCAAACAAATATTAATAAATCAATTAATCCGGTATAATATAAACGACAAACAGTACGCGTAATTTTTCATAGTTTTTTTCTATTTTGTATATAAAAAAGATTTGTATATACATTGCAAAAAACTTAACAGTGACGTAAGAAACCTTCTCATATTCCGGACAAGATAAAACAGCATTAGTATAATGTTTGTAATGGTATTCCGTATTTGATATTGGAGGTAAACGTGTAGTTCCATTGCTTAAATAAAGTAAGAGAAAGTCTTGGGTGAGACCTGTCCTTGTGGAGACCAAGAGCAGGGGAATGAGCATTTACTGTTTCTGTTTGATTTTTTAGTCAGTTTGATTGATCTTTCAATTAATGTGCTTGAGTATTTTTGTTTTGCCTTGATTTTTCAGTTAATTTGATCTTTCGTTCAATTTGCTTGATGTTTCGGTCAAATTTCCTTGATCATTTCATTGGTCAATTTCACCAACGACAAATTCAATCAAGGAAATCGGCGTGTGAGCTTAATTCAATCAATAACAGTCTCATATAATCTTTGGTCTCAATGGAGACAGGTCTCAATTGAGAATTAGTAATAAAGTAATTGCTCGAAATTGCACTTCTTGAATGAGATAACTATGTAAGTCATAATCATCCTATTGAAACAAGTTGAATCCACATCAACGTACTTGTTGTTTATGAAACAATGGTTGCTTCATCGCAACCATGAAATTTGGGTCATATAAGGCTAATTTGTCATTTAGTTAATTGTTATTCACTTTTAATCTACTTTTAATTCATATGCAGTTGATCAAAATTGAATAATCATTTATAATAGGTAAAATAATCATCTTGGAATTAAAAGATATTTCATGAAAATCAGCAATCACCTATATGAATAATCATGTTTAATAGGTAAAAGGTCAGGTTTAAAATTAAAAAGATCAAACACTAGTCATTGGTCTCAATTGAGACCTTGTTATTCAACACAACACATTAATTTTAGATTTAAATTTCACACTTACTATTTTGATATTTAAAAATAACTTATTATAGCACACACTCACACAACATACTCCATAATATATAATATAGTAATATGCTAATATAGAATTCTTGTAACGTTGTTTTAACCTTTAACGTTGCTTGCATATCCCAAATGAGGAAGATGACAAGAAACTAGAGTCACCAATCTAAAGTTTGTTGTAGTATGAAATGAGGGTGACAGTACCAAGTTCTTTTTCTGTAGCTACTATAGCTGGAGGCCGGAGGCGGTGCACATGAGTCAGAAATGCTCACTATACCTCTTTGTTTTTACCAGTTTTATCGCATCTCCAAAAATTCATTTCTACTCACACGCCAAGAAAGCATTTTGATTGCCCAGATTGTGTTCAGTTGGATCATAGCTTGTTAAGAGAGGTGATGTCATTCTATCTCCTTTTCTTTGTATAGTGGTAGTCATGCCCACCTCACCTCCTTTTTACATCTTCAATCAAAGGATGGAGTTTGTATTAAACTTTAGAGGGGAATTTCCATAAATCCCAACACAAATATCCTGATCCAGTATTTATCTTATTCCAAATTCGGACGAAATGGCCACACTCCTTAATTATTATTTACTTATTTTCAAATTTCACTACCTTTTTATTTATTGATTACACCTCCCTCTTCGTATAATATGGCCTTTAGTTTCTTTACTGGGCAGGTACGTTTTTCTTTTGCAAGTCTGCATTTTTATCAAAATACCCCTAAATGCTCCCTTGCATTTTAGTTAGCATTTTTAGCCTTACTTATATTGAGAGCGTTCTTGTAAAAATTTGGACCAGCATAAGAAAAACGTACTTGCATGAATCAACCTCCTTCCTTTATATACACTACCACATTCCATGATAAAACGCAGTTTGTGAAAAATGGATGAATATCTCCCAGAATTTAGGTTTTTCCCAGCAAAAGAAGATCTCATCGATTTTTACCTTCACAATAAGCTTCAAAATACCCCATCATCGACATGGAAAAAGTCATCCTATCATCGACATTTACAAATTAAGCATCTTACCCCATCTTACACAACAATTTTGGTGAACCATGTTACATTTACTACTAATTAAGCACATTGATGTTATAATCAAAACGTTGGATAGTTTTTGGCGTGCAAAAAAAGACAAATTGTGGGACGGGACCCAAAGAGCATTTGATAATATTATGGTCAAAAGATAAAATGTGAAGACTAATTAAAATAAAATGTGAAGTGAAAGAACAATACTACGATTTGCCAGTTCATCATCCATCGTCCGGACTTCTCATGACCTCCTTTAACCTTTTTCTGCATGCTCCTTTGGCTTTCATATTTTTCACCCTGTTTTTGTCCGAGCAAGGACGAAATGAGCATCGGGGTAAAAGTGAAAGTAGCATCGCTGCATACGTCATAAAGAGATTGAATACGGATTTTCAAATTTGGATCCATGGACCATAATCTTACTTAAGGACAAAATTTCTTTTATTATTTATTAATATAAGCCAAACAATTGGTTGAAATTGAAATTTGACATAAGCCATATATAAATATTGTATATTTATATATTTAGGGTTCACTATCTCCTTTACTGAGGCAAATTCTGTTGCTGACTCCTTAGCTAAGCTAGTCAATACCACAATGTTTGATCATGACTTTAACCACTTTAATCTCCCTAGAGAAAATTAAAGGTTTGGTTAGTCTTGATATAGCAGAGTGTTTCTCTATATAAGAATGAAATAAATGCCTAGAACTATTTACTGTTTTATGGTTTCTCTTTGCAGGATACAGGTGCTGAACTCAATCAAAGTTGTTTCTCACCCAAAGCACTCTACTACACTCCAACTGCCCAGATCATCTCAGGTGGTCATTTGGAAACTCATACTTAACTACTCAAAACATCAGCAAACAGGATACAATATCTCATTAGTTCTTCATGTGAAGTCACTGATTTCAAATCACATAGGGCTAACTGGCTTTTCGCCTTGCTTGGCTTGTCGATTACCGAACTACCCCTTGTAATGTTATCCTCGCTGAGGCATACTTGTGCTCGGCAAGTGTTATGCTTGTTGAGTACTAACCTGGATCAGTTGAGTAGATATCGATTATAAATCTTTGACTATATGCTCAAAAGAATTTGTACTTTTTCAAGTTTTTTCATCCTATCGTTGGGATTTTTCTTGGTCATTCCAAATTTTTTCATCCTAATTGATAGAATTTTTTTGAACTCATTGTATACATCAGACAATTTTTTGAGCTTATCATGGTTTGAGGAGCCAAATAAATCACCCCACCTTTGGTGGTTTGAATTGAAAAAAATAATTTATATATATATATATATATATATATATATATATTGTATGAATTTGCGAATTATTGTAAACTAATATCATATCTTAAATATGAGCTATATGAAATGGATGGCATTCAACGTGATGAATCAATGCATAACATATTTTCCCTCCCCATTTAAAACAAAAAAACAAAATTATTTGTATTTACATAAATATAGATTCTCAGAAAATAAAAATAAGGATTTTGTAATTTGATTTTATGCTGTGCACTACATGTGGCGGTCGGCACCGTGTGTTACGGTTTGCCTTGCCCCTGGTCAAACGGACCAAAAGTCTCGGGTATCATACCCTTCCCGGTCAACCTTACCTTAATTTGTAAAACGTGAAATTTAATTATTTAAAAAAGTTGTAATTAAGTGAAATATTACGGAATGTAACGTAAACTGAAATAAATTATTTATCGTTCAACGGCTATTGAATTTGCAGATCGCACGTGTGCGTCTCATTCGCACGTGGCAAACCTGCAGTGCAACGCCGAGTCCATACTGCCGTGCATCACCGATTCGCCGACCCCGGCCACCCACACCTTTACTATTGCATATTTTAAGTTCATTTCAAAATACATTAGTGATTGTTTATTATATTATAATACTTATACACATGTGAAATTATAATACTTATGCATTAGTGATTGTTTAATTTTTTAAATAATTTGTTGAAATTTTCATGAAATTATGAAACATTAACCTGACTAAATTTTAGTAGGCATCGTACGAAACTTTTTGATCAACTCATAACTACAAATGTGTTCAGTTTTCACAACGTATATATACATATCCACAATTTTCTAAATGCAGATTTTATTTAGGGTTATAAAATCAAACTTGTTTAAGGAGTTATATATTTTAGTAAATTTATACTAAATGAGATATGCATTTAAGGAATCATGGATAATTATACATGGCAATAGCACCCATCATGCTTTAATTCTAATCTATTATTTTTTATATAAATTACCACACTTGTAAATAAAAAACTTGTTAAAATTTTCCCTCTGCGTACACAACTCATTTTACATAAGAAATCAATTTAAATGATGTAAAAGGCTACAACAATAGTGTCCACCTTATTTTCATTAGTTCATATTTAAGATGCAAGAAAGGAAAAACGTCAATCACTTAAACTAGGGCAGTAAACGAGTCAAGTCGAGCTCGAACATACCTGTGTTTGAGTTCAATTTCGTACGAGTTGAGATATTTTAGCTCGAACTCAATTCGTCTGACTTTTAAAAAGTTCGATCTTGATAAAAAATTGAGTTCGAATTAGAACTCGAGAACATTAAGCATTAATATGAATAAAATTTAATTTATTTATATAAAAATTATATATAAAATTATATTCGAGTTGCTTGACGAGCCTATCGAGCTAGCTCTTATGAGGTCGAGTTCGAGCTCGTATATAAACGAACGAGCTCAATTTCTCAAGTCCGAACTAGTCAAACCGAGTTCGAAAACGAACTTTAACTTAGTTGTTCGTGAGTTGTTCACGAACGGTTTAGTTCATTTACACCCCAACTTAAACAGAGATCAAGAATTAGTAATCACTTTTAACTTATTTTAAAGTAAGTCTTGGCAAAAATAATTAAACGTAATGATAACCGCAAGCCATGAATCTAAACCATCAACGAATGTATCATTCCGGCATTCAGGCCATCTTTTATTACACGACAAACTTTCCCATCATCAGACTCAACGTTAACAATCTGAGTTGACCGGTCAAACCACAATTAATCATCGTGGAATAGAATCAACTTTTAATTAATCATAGCCCTTAATCGCATGCTAAGGTTTTGGACTATTGTGAGAATCTAGCTCATCAGATTAATTGAGACACACTCAAATTAAATTAAATAAAAACTATAATTAAATCCCCAATCATGAGTATAGCCGAAGCGGCAAAGACTTTCTAACAAAAGTCACTCGACTGCGCATTGTCCACAAAACTGGGTGCATGAACTTCATTTTATGCCTAAATACAAATTATACACTATTAGGATAAACAAAAAGTTTATGTAGATAATCTCCATTCAATTTAATTTAATTTTAATAATATTTAGACTAATTTAGCCGTATTTATTTTTATTTTTTTAATGCATTAATTTTAACTTCAATTTATCTGACATAGTGTTTTATCTCACATATTACGTATAAAACTTTAGAAGAAAACGTAATGAAGGACAGACTCCTATATCCGATGACACGTCTTATTATGGAGGACTCTATCCCTACTTTAATTGTAAGATAGTGAATCGATTGAAATTTAATATGGTGGAATTAATATGCCGATTTTTATCATTAAAAATGATCAATTTTACGTGTTAAAAAGACTTCATTGGTGGATGTTTAATAGAATTATTGTAAAATGATCAAGTAGCACATTGTATAATATTCGTTCGTCCAAAATAGCTTTAATGTTTTTTTAGGAACTCACAACACATGATCCCATGTGGAGGACCTTGGCTCCTATCGATACCTCAATTCAGTGTAGCGCCGTTACGCATGTTTAGCAGTACCAAACCTTGATATTTTGTTATTTGATATTTCCTGCAAATAAATGTTGCGATTCATAATTTAGAATGAACCCGGTTCTCGATCACCGATCGAGTTTTGATGTATTTCCGGAGGCGGCGCCGGTTGGTCGATTTCTTAAATTACAATGCATCTTGTCGGCTCTTGGGACACTAAACACAAGTTTTAACATACCTCAATTTTGTAAACCATAATAATATAGGCCAACTATTTTGTTCTTTAAAAGAAATCTTATAGGCCACCTATTTGTAAACCATAATCAAATAGTTAATATCTAAAAGATCAGACATAAAAATGAGAAAATCAGCAGTAATGCACTAAATGATCATGCTTAATACGTAAAATATCATGCTTCAGAAGATTAACCTATATATTTAGTTTCAATTAAAACTGTTCTTACAGAAGATTAAATAGTTATCCCGTCCATTTTTCTGGTAAACCGCCTCAATATCTCTAAATGTTTTAACATTGGATAAATTCTCAATTGAGATACGGTTTCACAGAATAATAATACTTAGTTAGTTTGCATATCAGGGATGTGAGAAGATCAGCAATAATACGCTAAAGGATCATAATTAATAAGCAAAAAATCATGCTTGAGAAGATCAATATTTGTCCTTAATTTCAATTAAGGGTGGCTCCAGCCTCCCCTAAAATTTCCCGGCGAAGGCCCAAGAACAATTAAGTCGGGAAGCTTGCTTGATTCCGCCTTCTCCAGAAAAAGCTCCGCCTCTGCACGGCTGCCGCGTCGGAGAAGAAAGGCGCTGAAAGCCTTTTTTAGCTAAAATTTAGGAAAAAAAAAAAAAAACGCATAAATCCAAAATCCAGAAAATAGTCAAACACACGCAGTGGGCAAGTGGAGAACTGAATAATCCCAGATCCAAAATCCTTTTTGCCAGCCCCTGGAACCCCCAACCGCTCCGTCGCTGGCCGCCCCAACCGCTCCGCCGCCGGCCGCCCCAATTACCTGACCTGGGTATTGGACTATTGGGCATCCCCCCACCGCCCGCTCGTTTTCTGAATCAGCCGCTCGGCTCTTTCCCAAATCACAAATCAGAGGTATTTTTTAATTCGTTTTTACCTGTTATTTTAGTTAAATATATATAATTTGGTTGTATACTTGTATTTAGATAAGTTGGTAAATGGTAATAAATTGATTTTTGGTTAGTTAATTACTTATCTTATATAAGTAATGTTGTTTTAGAGCATAAGAAATAGTTTTTCAGTTATTTATTTAACTTGTAAAAATACTATTTTATCATACTCGATTTATTGTATTAAGTTTGTGTTTAATTATTTATGAGTTGAATGGTAAAAAAAAATTCCTTACATAGTACTGTTCAGCCTCCCCAAAATATCAGTGCTAGATCCGCCACTGCATCAGGTTATTTACCTTTTACCAGTGTTGTTGTTAAGTCCCGTACGTATAGCTATTAAACCTGATTTAAGAAGTAATTCATATTTCTATTTATTGAGTAAATAACGCAAAAGCTTTCCGAAAACGTCACAGAATGTATTTACCTTTATCATTCGCCCAGACCATGCATGCATGCGCTGCTGGCTTGAAAAAATATGGAAGAACTTTGCCTAAAAGAAAACCCAGGACAATAAAAAGCAAGAATTGATTTATGCGAGAATATTGAGGCATTTGATCCAGAATCAAACAGCAAACAACTTAATAATTAATTACCAGTTCATAATTATTATTAAGAAATTTAGCAGCAGCCAAGATTCACGAGCACAAATGTGTTACTGGGTTAACAAAAAAGTGTCCACATTCTTCATAAGCTTCAAAATACGATCCAATAATTTTCTTTATCCTCCAATTCTTGGTTAATTACAACAACTTGTTGAGAATTTGTCTCCAATAAAAAAACATGCAATATATTACTTGTCTTTCAACTGTTTTCTGGCCTCGAAAATTAATGAATTTAATAATTTTTTAGTGAATGGGGTAATTAATTGTGCATGCAGCCATGCAACAGATCGATAGAGAGATTCATGCAAAATTATTTGCAAATATATAGTATATATATATTTTGTTCCGTACATGTTACTACGTGGGAGCTGACTTTGATCGATGCGTAGAATGAATTGTGAGATATATAATTTAAAGTCAAAGCTCCCTATATTTTTGGGCATAATTGACTGCTCGATTCTCTAAATGTTACAGCAAATTATGAATTGAATTGTTGCCAATGATTAGAATATACCCATTTGGACCTAGCGAAGCTTGCAAACTGAAAAACAATGATTTTTTTAAAAAAATGTTTTTTGATAGTCAAATGTACTTATATACACACACCCAGTGGCGGAACCAGGATCTTATTTCAACTGGGGCACACGAACCCTAGGTTACATTTACTTCCAAAAAAAATTGTACTACACATGTAATTCAAGAAAATTGCCATACCAGTCAAGCAATTCAAGAAAATTGCCTTTGTTGAGAGAATCACACCCCTCATCATGACCACGAAAAGCCAAACCTTGCTTTAACAAGTATCTTATCACATTTAAAACCGCAGTCAAACGAGTGCGATATGCCTCTTCTGATTCACGCCCATGAGCCTCAAAACACTGTGTGATACTTTGCCTTGGAATACTGTAGTTTCTCAAATCCATAACGGCACCATTGTGAGCACCATTCACTTTAGCACCATGTTGCTTAGGGGTGGGCAAAAAAACCGAAAAACCGAAAACCGAACCGAAACCGAAAAATCCAAAATCGAATAACCCGAACCGAATTAAATAAATGGTTTTCGGGTATCCGAATTGATAAAACCGAATTATAAATATGGTTTTTGGTTTGGTTTCGGTTTTCGAAACTCAAACCGAAACCGAACCGAAAACCGAATTACAATTAATTAAATTAATTATTAATAAATATATAAATTAAATAAATATTTATAATACAAAAATAACAAAATTAGGGGACCATCTATAGGTTTTATTATCTATGAGTAATAAAAATAACCGAATTATGTTTATCTATAGGTTTTATTAGATTTTTGGCTTGAACCGTGATTGGATTTTTTTAGATTTAAAATTTTATTTAAATGTAATTCGGGTTATTTGGTTTATTCGGGTTAAACCGAAAACCGAATTCTGAATTCGGTTTGGTTTTTCGGTTTGTTCGGTTTGTTTGGTTCGGTTTCGGTTTTGAATTTTTTTTGAAAAAAACCGAACAAACCGAACCAAATAACCCGAAACCGAATAAACCGAACCGACGCCCACCCCTAATGTTGCTTGAAAAGATCAAGTGCATGCTTCCAATTTGTCACCCCAATCTCAGTAAATGCCGCCGAACCACCAAAAAGATAACAAGGAAAACAAAATGCTGCATCCTTTGACATGCTATACTCCAACCAAGGATATTTTTCAAACCACCCCTTAACAAAACCTCTTTTTCTATCACCCCACGTTGTCATGGGGAAAGGATGACTTTTAGGCTGACAAGGGCCTCTTATCACATATGCACATTTCACTTCATTTTTAATAGATGCATCATACTCATGAATAGGTTTTCGTAACGCGGGATCACTTGGAACATCATTCAAATTGAATTCTACACGAGATTGTTTACTGCTACTACCCTCTTCATTAGGTTCATTAGCTCTCTTCAAAGATGGATATCCTTGACTTCGAACTACAAAATTATTCATGACCTAGTACACAAAAAATAAAATATAATATCAAAATTATGCATCTTTAAAATTATAAAAGCATACAAAATAAAACCCCTAAACATATAATATAAAACCCCAAAACCTACAAATTAAAACTCCAAAATCATCCAATCTACAATCTCACTAATCAATTATATAAAACAATAAAAAAAAAAAAACAAACAGAACAAAAACAAAAACAAACGAAACAAAAACAAAAACAAACAAAACAAACAAAACCTGTGGGCGGCTGCAAGGGGCCAAATAAATAATGCTTCTGCTCTGCTCTCTGCCCCTAAATAATTATTTAGGCTTCCCCGCTTCAGCCTTCAGGTTCACGTCCGCGGCGCCTGATCCCTGCTGCTGGGCTGACGGGCCGGGACGACAACGAGCAACGGCGGCAAGCCGGCAAGCAGCGATGGGCGGTCGGCAGCGATGGGCGGTCGGCTGGATCGTCGTACTCGTTTCGTCGGCTGGTTAGGAAGCCAAGCGGTAACGGGTTTGGGGTATTTGGGTTTGGGCTTAATTGGGTAAGTTTTATTTATTTATTTTTATTTTTTTTAAAAACCTAAAACGACGTCGTTTTTATATAAAAATTTTCAAATTTCGTTCGGGGCACGTGCCCCATTGTGCCCCTGTGTAGTTCCGCCCCTGCACACACCCCATACTCTGTAGTATACTTTGCTTTACGATTTTCATTTTCGAAAGTCAAATAGTTTTTTTATAATTAGTCTAATTAATTATTAAGCCTTGCCAATTGGAAAATCCAAGTGTTTGAAGGTCATTTTTATGTTTTCGAAAAGTTGTTTAAGTCAAATAATATCATACAGAGATGCTCCTGCTGATTTAGCCTGTCATACAGAGAAAATAGATACTCCTACTCCAAATGCCTCAAATTTAACACTCCTTATTCTTAAACTAAAAGCCAATTTTGAAATTAAATCAATTGGAGGCTCTCCCATTCATAAAATAAAAATCCCACGAAATTTCACATTAAATTATAAACCTGGTGGACGTCGTTTTACCACACAAAATATTCTGCAAACTCAACACAAAGATTAGTATAGTCGTAAGCAGATTCGATCCCACGAGGAACAGTGCAATTTCTATCAATTCAACCTACCAAACAATTTTGATTTAGCAATCACGCCTTAAACTTTGATTTTGTTTTGTTTTATAGCTATGAAAAACTTGTAAATTATAATCCTAAAAATTCAGAATAATGAATGCAAGAAAGAGAATGAAATCACGAAAGTTTATATATTAAGAAAGCAATCGGCTTAAATTAATCAGTTGGTTCAATCCTTGATCAACTACCTATATTCCACTAAATCCTATGAATCATCCAGTTATAAGAGAGCAAGTATTCGCTAAACCCTCTAAATTCCCCCTTAATTTATCGCTAGCGAACTAGTATTTGCTTTATTCGCTAGACCCTAATTAAAGTACCCCTAGGCAGTATTCGCACACCCAGATACACACTTTAATCGTATTAAAGCTAGGGAAACCTGAAACAGATAATCAAGCACGTATTCGCATGCAAATATCATCTACCCAATTGTTCATTATCTTGTTATTACAGTCTTAAGCGTTATCTGTTTTTCACAAGATTTTCGCTACTTATTTAGCACTAGCCTAACAGAATTTAGGGTGATCAATCCTAAACTAGCAAGCATAGATGAAGAACATGAACAATCAAAAACTCACAAGATCAAGTTTCATGCAACAGTATCTCAATTCATGAACCACTTAATTAACCTAAGCCGATTAAATTAAATTTAGCTACTCATGACTGAATTAAACACAAAATCAAATAAGAATAAATTAAACATAATAACAATGAGAAGAATCAAAGAAGAAAATACCAATGATGAATTACTGAATAAATCGAGCTGCTGTCATAAGTTTCTGAGTTCTGGCCAGAAGAAAAGCTACGGGGAACTAATTCTGCGATGCAAAAAGTCTCTTTTTAACTCCTACGGAATTATCCTATATATATTCTATTCCCCAAAAGAATTCCCCTTTATTCTAGGAAAATCAATCAAATCCTCACTAATTTTGGAAGAGGTAGAATTCTTGTCAAGCAAATATTCTGGCGGCAGCTTTCTTTGAGACTGAATCCTGTGCAGAAACGGATTTATTTCATTCTTGCCTTGGCCGCCAACTTTTTCTTCTTGGGCTGAAATTCTTCTTTTTGGCCCAATTATTTTGGCTGAAATTAGCCTTCTTTAATGGACAGCAGCTTCATCAACTCCCTAGATGAGGGATCAGACCATTACCTCATTAAAAACCCTCTCGGGAAAAAAGAGTATAATGACCCCCTTTCATCAGCTTCACCTCAGCCGGGTCATTTCCATGGAGCAACTTAGGAATCGTAAACGAAACACAACTCTGCCACATGGAGGATTATTCCGGGATAAGGCTCAACTGGAATAGTGTCCTTCGGCTCCAAATAGCTTAAAATCAGCTCCAAAACAGGACTTCTTGCTCCAAGTGTTCACCTCCAGGTATATGTGTAATCTGAGCATCAAATACAATCCATAAGTACTAAAATCCATAGAAATCAGCCATAATATTACTCAGAAAAACACAACAAATATCAACACATCAAATATCCTCACACTTGATTCATGCTTGCCCTCAAGTATGATATGAACTTATTTCACAAGAGCATTCATGCACATTTACTCCTCTAACTCAAACCAGAAAAATAAAAAGAAAGGAATAAAAGGAACAAGCAAACCAAACAAAAACCTGACAACTAAAAACTTAAACACACTACACACAAACTTTGGTCAAACAATCCAGCATTTCAAGTGTTCATTTCATCGGTTCATCAACAAATGTCTCCTTTCCAAGTTCAAGTTTCAATTCACAAACAAATGTTGGTATCATCCCCCTTTATCTGGTTATCAACTGATCAAAAGGAAACAAGCACAAATTTCTCACGGTTTTCACTCAGCACACATGATGAAGGGACATTCACTCAATAATATTCATGCGGTAGCCTCAGTCAATACATAACAAGCCAAGAAGGTCTTTAAGGGTTGTAACGGGGCTGGGGGTTGTAATGTTGGTTAGACCCTAGGGGCTCTAAGTTTACACAAATCAAATCATGCACATATGCTCAAGAACAATTAGGAGAAAAATTCCAGCAAAGACATATTATTTACAAGACAAAATCTGGACTGATCAAACACTATTCAGGATCTGGACTTCTTTTTTTTTTTTTTTTTTTCAGAATATATTTTTTTTTCCTTTTTTTTTTTCTTTGTCCAGACCCGAAATTACAGAATACATGCTCAAATTACAACTACAATGCCATAGAACAAATAAGTCATAAAGACTATTTTTTTTTTTTTAATGGAAACAGGGCACTCGAAATCAAATTCACGACCATCAAGAGCTGAATTTTAAATTCAAAAGCATACATGCATGGGGTGAAGAACAGGATAAACAACAAGGCTAAAGGGTTTCATATCAGTGGGTAATCAAAGAAAAGGCCAGGCTCAGCGGGGCTAACTAGGGGATATAAAAGGGTAGGCTATGTAAGATGTGTGGCTTATCCTAATTTTGCCTTCCTTTAACCTATCATGCATCGACCTTAGCTACCACACCACTCAGAAAGAAAGATTGATGTAGAGAGTGCTCTACTCTAGGCTCTGATCCTCACATTTTACTTGGCTTTTTCATGCAAGTCTTGTTCGTCATCCCAGTATCATTTAACCAAGTTCAGATTAATTTCAAGGTTTTATCATTAAGCATTTCAAAGGTGATATCAAGCAACAAAAGTTTGCTAATATGATTCTTTTACCGGCAAGGGTAATCCATATCAACACCCAATTCCCTTACTAACTATCATGCTGAAAATTTGACCGACTCTACACACAAAAACACACATATTTTTTTGATTTTTCAGAATTTTTAAGACTCATTAAACACACAAAACAGCACTCAAAACACACAAATATATACATCTAAATCTCCTCACACTTAAACCTTGCTTGCCCTCAAGCAAGCTTAGTTTAAAAGCAAGAAGAACCTAATAAAATTGTACAGAAAATAAAAGAATGGAAAATAAAAATAAAAATAAAACAGGAGAAGGGATTAGGGAAACTCAGGGAGGGAGGGCTGCTCTAGCTTATTGCATGTTGTATTCTGGTTGCCTCGAAGTGGCATAGAGCGGCGACGGTGCGGTAGCTGGAGCAGTGAATGGTGGCCTGGAATCGGCATAGAAAGTCGGCAATCAGCAACGCCGGTGCCGATTATTCAGAAGGTGGCTGCTTCTTCGCTTGCTGCCCGCGGTCTCCATCTCCTCAGAATTGAAGGAGGACGATGAAGGTGAGTTCCCCGTGGTTGTCGCGCCAGTGACCAGTGGTGAGGATGATTCCGGCAATGGGATGAGGCGGCGTAGTGGTCTTGGACGGCGGTGGTGTACTGTGGAGAGGGGGAGGTTCTGGATTCTGATGATTTGGGGGAAATCGTGGGAAATCGAAGGGATTAAAGGATTTACTTCCTTTAATTGCAGTTCAGTCCTTCACTCTCCATCTTCCCCGTATATAAATCCCCAAACTTTCCACAGAAAACACCAAGTCTTGTAAGCTTTACAAAATGGCCCCAGGATTGATCTCGCCATTCCTAATCCCTGCAAAATAAAAACAAATTAAATACTCTATAATTTTTTTTTTTTTTTGATGAAATCAAGAACAAATCAAGAAAAACGAAAAGAAAAATCTGGGTTGCCTCCCAGTAGCGCCTTTGTTTATAGTCTTCGGCTAGACTTTCTGGTTGCGATCAGTGAGAGGTGGATGGGCACAATGAAATTTCTTCCACTATTGCCACCTGAGAAGCATCATAAAATGGTTTAAGACGATGACCATTGACGAGGAATGCTTTGTGTGTATCCATGCTCTTAATTTCCACGGCTCCATTTGGGCAAACAGAGGTTACAACGAATGGTCCTGCCCACTTTGACTTGAGTTTACCGGGCATTAACCGAAGCTTTGACTGGAAAAGCAAAACCTTCTGCCCTACCACGAACTTCTTTGACCTCAGGTTCTTGTCGTGCCACATCTTGGTTCTCTCTTTGTACCACATAGCATTATCAAATGCTTCCAATCGCAGTTCTTCCAATTCCTGAAGTTGGAACTTCCTTTCCTCCTCACACTTGCTTGTTTCCATGTTCATCTCCTTAACCGCCCAATATGCCTTATGTTCAAGCTCAACTGGTAGATGGCACATCTTCCCAAAGACAAGTCTATAGGGGGACATTCCAATTGGTGTCTTGTAAGCAGTGCGATATGCCCATAAAGCATCCTCCAACCTTTTGCTCCAATCCTTCCTGGAAGGATTTACTGTCTTCTCCAAGACTTGCTTAATCTCTCTGTTGGACACCTCTGCTTGACCATTGGACTGAGGGTGGTAAGTGGTAGCAAGTCTATGATGTACTCCATACTTCTTCATAAGAGCCTCAATGGTGCGGTTTTTGAAATGAGTCCCTTGATCACTAATGACTGCTCGTGGCACACCAAATCTGCTGAATATGTTAGCTTTCAAGAAACCTGCCACTACTTGAGAATCATTAGTGCGGGTGGCTTTTGCTTCCACCCACTTCGAGACATAATCAACCGCAAGTAATATATAAATATTACCGAAAGAACTAGGAAAAGGGCCCATAAAATCCATGCCCCACACATCAAATATTTCACAAACAATTATAGGTACTTGGGGCATCTCATCACGTTGAGATATATTTCCTGTCCTTTGGCATTTTTCACAACTCTTACAAAACATATAAGCATCTCTATGAAGAGTTAACCAAAAGAAACCACTATCAAGCACTTTACGAGCAGTACGTTTTGGGCCAAAATGACCACCACATGCAAATGAGTGACAATGCAAAAGAATCGTACCTTGTTCTGCTTCAGGAATGCATCGTCTAATGATTTGGTCGGAACCAATCTTCCAAAGATAAGGTTCATCCCAAATATAATGCTTGCACTCACTCTTGAGCTTCAACTTCTGAGCACGACAGATATCTTCGGGCACGTCCCCGGTGGTCATGAAGTTAACAATATCAGCATACCATGGATCATGGTCCAAATTTCCATTTCGTGCCATTGTCACCAGGCTTTGTTTGGCCAAATAGAGGTCTGTCGCAGCATACAGGTATTCTTCGGGGAAAGATTCTTGAATAGGAATTTCATCCTCGGGTTTCACCAAACGACTAAGGTGGTCTGCAACGTGATTTTCAGCACCCTTCTTGTCCCGTACTTCCCAATCGAACTCTTGCAACAACAAAATCCATCTGATAAGCCTCGGTTTGGATTCTTTCTTCGTGAACAAGTACTTCAAGGCGGAGTGATCAGTATAGACAATGATCTTTGATCCCAGCAAGTAAGATCTGAACTTTTCAAGGGCAAATACCACTGCCAATAACTCCTTTTCAGTGGTGGTGTAGTTGCATTGAGCTGGGTTCAACGTCTTCGAGGCGTAGTATATCACATGACTCTCATTTCCAATCCTTTGTCCCAAGACCGCTCCAACTGCATAATCGCTTGCATCACACATCAACTCAAAGGGAAGATCCCAATTCGGTGGTTGCATTATTGGGGCTGAAATAAGATTCTCCTTCAATATATCAAAGGAACGCTTTCGATCTTCAGTCATCTCGAAAGCAACATCATCCTGAAGCAACTTAGTTAGGGGTTGAGCTATCTTGGCAAAATCCTTGATGAACCTTCGATAAAATCCAGCGTGCCCCAAAAAACCACGTATCTCTCGCACATTAGTCGGGTAAGGGAGTTGCTCAATCGTCTCCACTTTGGCTTTGTCTACTTGAATGCCCCTTTCTGAAACGACATGCCCCAAGACAATGCCCTCATTCACCATGAAGTGACATTTCTCATAATTTAGCACAAGACCTCTCTTTACACATCGAATCAACACTTGCTCCAAGTGACCCAAACATGTCTCAAAAGAGTCCCCATACACTGTGAAATCGTCCATGAACACCTCAATGCTTGACTCAATCAAATCTGAAAAAATGCTCATCATACATCTCTGAAAGGTGCCTGGAGCATTGCATAACCCGAATGGCATCCTTCTATACGCATAAGTTCCAAATGGGCAAGTGAATGTTGTTTTCTCTTGGTCTTCTGGATTCACACAAATCTGGAAATACCCGCTATACCCATCCAAAAAGCAGAAGAAGTTATTACCAGCCAATCTCTCCAACATCTGATCAATGAAAGGAAGTGGAAAATGGTCCTTGCGAGTTGCAGCATTAAGCTTCCTGTAGTCGATGCACATCCTCCATCCAGTAACTAGTCGAGTAGGCACCAACTCATTCTTATCATTCTTGACCACTTGAAAACCTGACTTCTTGGGCACCACATGAACTGGACTAACCCACTTGCTGTCTGAAATAGGGTAGATAATGCCCAAGGAAAGCAATTTCAAGACTTCCTTTAGAACCACCTCTCGCATGTTGGGGTTTAGCTTTCTCTGAGCATCTCGAACAGGTTTTGCATCCTCCTCCATCAAAATATGGTGTGTACAAATGTCTGGGCTGATCCCCGTGATGTCTGCTAAGGTCCAACCAATTGCCTTCTTGTACCTTTTCAGCATTGCAACTAGTTTCCCTTCTTGAAATCCTGTCAACTTAGTACTGACAATCACTGGGAGCGTCTCAGAATCTCCCAGGTACACATACTTCAGGTTTGGTGGCAGCACTTTCAACTCTAAGATCGGTGGTAAAACATCGGATGGGAGAGGTTTGTCTGAAGGGCTCTGTTTGGCCAAACAGAGGGTCGTTCCGGTGCTTAAAAGCTCTTCTTGAGCATAAATAGAGTTCAGCAGCTCACGTATCTCCTTATCACTCTTTCCATGAACCATGAGCTCGTTGACACCTGCGGGTAGTGGAATTCCAGTGTTTTCCTGCAAGTATTCGGTCTCAAGATAATCTTGGACTAAGGGGTCAATGACATCAATGGCATAAATATTTTCAGCATCTATTGGTTGTTTCATAGCATCATCAATACTGAAAGTATACTTTTCACCATAGTAATCAAGACAAATAGTTCCCTTTCCCACATTAATTATTGTATTAGCCGTTCTTAAGAAAGGTCGACCTAACAATACACCTGAATTACTTTTCCCACCATGATAATTCATCTTCATCACATAGAAATCGGCAGGATATACAAATTCATTAATCTTTACAAGTACATTCTCCAATAACCCTTCTGGATATACACAAGATCTATCTGCTAACTGAATTGTTACCCGAGTGTCTACCAATTCAGCTCCCTTCAAATTTTTATAAACAGATAATGGCATGACATTAATCGAGGCACCTAAGTCACACATAGCAGAATCAATCTTAACATTTCCAATAAAACATGGTAGAGAGAACATACCGGGATCCTTGCACTTTTGAGGCAGTTCTTTCTGGATTACTGCTGAAACCGACTCACCCACTATAACCTTGCTTGAGTCCTTTGGTTTACCTGCAATAAAATCCTTCAAGAATTTGCTAACTGGAGGAATTCTTATAGCCTGCAAGAAAGGAAGGTTAATCTCCATTTTCCCAAAGATGGATAGCAAATCAATTGAATCATTTTTCTTTTTAGCCAATCGACGAGGAAAAGGTGGAAGGATAATAGGATTGTTCAAACCTGGTTTTTCACTTACCTCCCTAGTCTGATTGTAATCACCTTCGTTCTCCTTTTCGGCTTCTGTCTCCGGGCTCTGTTTGGCCAAATGGGGCTCTGTGGCAGATTGGTTCGGCTGCTTCTTTGCACCTTTTTCTGTGGTTTTAGGAGGTAGTGGTTCGAGCTCCTTTCCACTTCTGAGAGTCACCTGGTTGGCCGTCTCCCTTGGATTCATTTGCACTTGAGAGGGAAGCCCTGGTTGCTTCATTCGGAGCTCGTTCATCGAGTTCGCTAACTGGGCTATTTGTCGGGTATGCTCCTCTAAGGTTGCCTCCGCCTTCTTATTGCTATTCTTCTGTTCCTGAAGCATACTCATGATCACATCTAGTTTATCGTCACTAGATTTTGCTTGAGGTGGTGGCTGATTTTGGGGGTACCGAGGTTGAGTTCCTTGATTTTGCGGAACGTAAGGTTGTTGAGGTTGTTGAGGTGGATCTCTCCATCGGAGGTTGGGATGATCTCTCCACCCTGGATTGTAAGTGGCTGAATAAGGATCCCTCATTGGTTGCCTCTCGTTCCAATTCCCCATGGCATTCGCTTGTTCATCCATAACATTGTTTGCAACTGCAACTTTATCCACCACCTTTGACAGTAACCTTTCCATCCTATTCATCATATCTTTGAATTCGTCTTGATTGGAGGGTTCTGCTTGTGCTACCTTCTTCAAGATCCTTACTTCCTCGGTATCATATTCCTTCTTGGAGTTGATCAACTTCTTCACAATCTCCTTAGCATCATTAACTCTGATATCGGAAAATCCTCCATTGCTCGCTGTATTGAGCAAATCCTTGTTTACTGCCGTTAATCCTCCATAAAAGTACTGAAGTAGCTGCCCCTCTGGAAATCGGTGATTCGGGCAACTATCCACCAAACGCTTAAATCTCAGCCAAAAGGCACTAAGAGGCTCGTCATATTCTTGCTTCACACTCGAGATATCCTTTTTCAACGCCTCTGTTTTGGTGGATGGGAAGTAGTACTCCAAAAACAGCTTCTTCAGGGCATTCCATGTGGTGATGGAATTTGGCGGCAAGCTCGAAAACCACTGATTTGCTGCTCCAGTCATGCTGAATGGGAATGCCACCAGCTTGAATTGCTCCTCCGTCACGTTTGTTGGCCTCTTCTGCACCTTACAAATCTTGATAAATTCGTTCAAGAAATTGTAAGGATCTTCAGTGCTTCTCCCCTGAAACTTAGGAAGCACATTAAGCAACGCCAGCTTGATTTCAATTGGACCAGCTGTCGCAGGTAGTTGAATGGGAGTTGGGGGATCCTCATCACTGTGACCTGTGAGCTCCCACATGTACGGGTTGTTGGCATTCGGATCAATGCGTTGGTCACCCATTTCGGATTCAGAAGATGCAGATTCGGACTCAGCTTCAAATTCAGCTCCAGAAACAACCTCCGTTTGGCCAAACAGAGCGTCTGCGGCAGATTGTAACTCCTGTTCCTTGGCTAACTTCCGATTCAACCTAGCTTGCCTTTCAATCTCAGGAACAAATAACAGTTCTGTGCTCTCAGATCTGGTCATAAACCAGCACTAACACACAATCAGTAGGAAAAAAAAAATATAACAGAAATTAACAAACCGCTCCCCGGCAGCGGCGCCAATTTGGTGGACGTCGTTTTACCACACAAAATATTTTGCAAACTCAACACAAAGATTAGTATAGTCGTAAGCAGATTCGATCCCACGAGGAACAGTGCAATTTCTATCAATTCAACCTACCAAACAATTTTGATTTAGCAATCACGCCTTAAACTTTGATTTTGTTTTGTTTTATAGCTATGAAAAACTTGTAAATTATAATCCTAAAAATTCAGAATAATGAATGCAAGAAAGAGAATGAAATCACGAAAGTTTATATATTAAGAAAGCAATCGGCTTAAATTAATCAGTTGGTTCAATCCTTGATCAACTACCTATATTCCACTAAATCCTATGAATCATCCAGTTATAAGAGAGCAAGTATTCGCTAAACCCTCTAAATTCCCCCTTAATTTATCGCTAGCGAACTAGTATTTGCTTTATTCGCTAGACCCTAATTAAAGTACCCCTAGGCAGTATTCGCACACCCAGATACACACTTTAATCGTATTAAAGCTAGGGAAACCTGAAACAGATAATCAAGCACGTATTCGCATGCAAATATCATCTACCCAATTGTTCATTATCTTGTTATTACAGTCTTAAGCGTTATCTGTTTTTCACAAGATTTTCGCTACTTATTTAGCACTAGCCTAACCGAATTTAGGGTGATCAATCCTAAACTAGCAAGCATAGATGAAGAACATGAACAATCAAAAACTCACAAGATCAAGTTTCATGCAACAGTATCTCAATTCATGAACCACTTAATTAACCTAAGCCGATTAAATTAAATTTAGCTACTCATGACTGAATTAAACACAAAATCAAATAAGAATAAATTAAACATAATAACAATGAGAAGAATCAAAGAAGAAAATACCAATGATGAATTACTGAATAAATCGAGCTGCTGTCATAAGTTTCTGAGTTCTGGCCAGAAGAAAAGCTACGGGGAACTAATTCTGCGATGCAAAAAGTCTCTTTTTAACTCCTACGGAATTATCCTATATATATTCTATTCCCCAAAAGAATTCCCCTTTATTCTAGGAAAATCAATCAAATCCTCACTAATTTTGGAAGAGGTAGAATTCTTGTCAAGCAAATATTCTGGCGGCAGCTTTCTTTGAGACTGAATCCTGTGCAGAAACGGATTTATTTCATTCTTGCCTTGGCCGCCAACTTTTTCTTCTTGGGCTGAAATTCTTCTTTTTGGCCCAATTATTTTGGCTGAAATTAGCCTTCTTTAATGGAAGGCAGCTTCATCAACTCCCTAGATGAGGGATCAGACCATTACCTCATTAAAAACCCTCTCGGGAAAAAAGAGTATAATGACCCCCTTTCATCAGCTTCACCTCAGCCGGGTCATTTCCATGGAGCAACTTAGGAATCGTAAACGAAACACAACTCTGCCACATGGAGGATTCTCAACTGGAATAGTGTCCTTCGGCTCCAAATAGCTTAAAATCAGCTCAAAAACAGGACTTCTTGCTCCAAGTGTTCACCTCCAGGTATATGTGTAATCTGAGCATCAAATACAATCCATAAGTACTAAAATCCATAGAAATCAGCCATAATATTACTCAGAAAAACACAACAAATATCAACACATCAAAACCTTGCCCCAAATCGAATGTAACTGAATTCAGATTTTCCCAAATCGAACGCGTCCGAATCCAATGCTCCCAATTCTGAATTCGCCCAACTCAATTCACCCTAATTTGGATGTACACCACGCTTTCACAACAAAAGTTACAATACCCTAATTAATTTATTAACATTAAACCTAGGAGATTGAACGTTGGAATACAACAAATATGAAGAACATAGAAGCTAGCCACGAGGAAAACTTTTTTAAAGTACATTGCTTTCTTCATCATAGATCTATGTTTGAGTTTCCCAGTTCCCTCCATTTTCAAGAAAATGTAAATATAGATGGAGCTGAATCAAGGCTTGTGACAATTGACAACTTAATTATTAGGTACAGGAACAGAGCTTAGTAAGCACGTTTTGTGCAATATTCAGTTCTTAAGAAGAAACATGAAAAGTCTAGATGACTATTTTGGATCATGAGAAATGCCATTACTGTTATTATATCAATTCCTAGAGAGCTTAGAAGAACTGAATATAAAACCAATAATATGAATCCATGCATACACAAATGAAAAACCGCCACTAAAACTATTGTCTAGCAAAAACATCAAAACTACAACTCATCAGGGTTAGAAGAAAATGAAGTTGCTACCTTGTTCTCTATCAGGCTCCTTGGCTCTTCTTTGGATCAATAATGGCCTGTCAAATTTATTACAAATATTACACATAATAATTATTAGTGTAATGAAAAACAAATCTCATTGCAAAGAGATGCAGAAAATCAACTACGAAAGCATTTTCCAGATCGAATGACATTTCAGATGGTTAAAAAAAACCTAAATAGGTATATATATTTGAAAGTGAAAGATCAGAAGGAGTTTTTCCTAATAGATACTTTAAAACCATTTATCCAAACCGTTGCTAAAACATCCTCAAAGTCAGTAGTAAAAGCTGCACTTTGTTAGAATTAAACATGTTGAGAGTTCAAAATCTAGCACAAATGGTGTATAACTATTCAATATAAAAGGATACAATCTTAGAGCAAGTCCAACAGCTTCCCCAAGTTGGGGAATTTCAACTTAGAGTTCAGTTCAGTTAAGTAATAATTTAATAATTTAATATATACTTAGAGTATCTATTAATGATTTAATATAAAGTATCTAATAATTTAATAATCTAATATAAAGGTAAATACATTTAATTTCAAAATATTTAATGAACTCTAAGTCCAACAGCTACCCTATTGTTGTTGAGCTAAACTGAACTGAGTTGAAGTGAAATTAATGTATTGAAAAAAGAATCGGTATGACTAAATTAATCTAAATTTCATCAAATCATATTGAAACTGAACTAAACTGAATGAAATTGAACTGAACTGATATGAACAATTAAGCTCAAAAAATTGAACTAATTTATACTGAACTGAACTAAAATACAAATAAGTTTACAGAACTTAACTTATCTGAAAACTAAAAAAGTTTATTGAACTGAACTGAAAAAAGATTATTTGAACTCATCTGAACTGAAAAAATATTATCTGAACTCATTTGAACTAAAAAACATTTATCTGAACTAAAAAAAGTTTATCTGAACTAAAAAATATTCAAATAATCTCTAGAGAACATAACCTTAAGCATTTTATCCATTATAGCGGTTCTTGTTCTTCATGCTTTCCAGACTTGGTCCTCAGTTGCAAAATTACATGCTCGTTCTACCTCACCTTCAGATCTCCGCTGCTGCACGGCTGCAGTCCTACCGCCGGGTAGAGACAGAATGAATAAAACGCAGGAAAACGATGAAATCTGCCAGCTGATTTTCCTTATGTTTTATTCTTAATATGGTACCTATGAGGCCAGTATATAATGAAAACTTACCTTAATTTATTAGGTGATGAATTCTGATTCAGAGAAACCATGGTAAGAAAATTATTTCTTTCTATTATGTGGTCTTATATTAATCAGTTTTCTTATTGGAATATTTCTATTCCATGATATATTTGGTGACTTATTAAATTAAGTATAAAGAAATATTTCCTAATAATCTCCACTTTGATGGACGGTTGAGATTAATTCTACGGAAACCTGATGAGGATTTAGGTCCTCTCTCCACCTATAAATTCATGTCTTTGTTCCATTGAAAACACATGCTAAAGTCATCTTATGTGTTCTGATAGTAGACTTATGACGAATTCTTATGAGCAGCAATCTGATGAATCCTGATGAATTCTTATGATCATCCTTATGAACCCTGATGAATCTTAAAGGAAATCCGAAAGGCTGCTGATTCACACAACAAATAAAATTAGGCAAGGGGAGAGAAACCTAAACTCCTACATAAAGCTGACAGGTTCAGGATATCGACCTCTCCGCTACAATGTATGGAGGTAAGTAATTCCATAAAATGCTCATAATTCTATTACGTGATTAATCTAGATGTTTAAAGATCTTAGGACATTTATGCAATGTAAAATTATGTTTACAACCATAACTCATAAACATTAGATCAAATAGTTCAATATTCCTACCAACTGCTCCGCCGCCCTTAAAAAATAATAAACCATCAGCCATAAAAAAGAGACATATAGTAAAAGTCACTTGGGGTAAGATATAATAATGATATCGCGATGGAATTTGAGGTAGTATTAATTCAATGGACAGACCAAAATTGAGGTCAATAAAACATAGGCTGAGAACGGTTCCTTTGCATCTGTGAACTAAAAATGATCATTCTAATCCTCCTGAAAATCAATTATACTATTCTGAAAATCCGGCAATCAGAATCCATACACATTTGATCCTAGAACGATTGAATTAAATCACACAATGGAACGGTGCCTTACCGGTGACTCAAGTTTCAAGAATACGAACTTTATAAACTCCACTTGATATGCTTTGTACATTATGTAGAGTGCATTATTCTTCTGTACAATTCTCCATGACCCTGCAATTTATTTAGGCAAAATCACCTTATATTTTTCAAGGTCACAAGAATTCTATAACGTTTTATAGAAACACCAAAAAAAAAAAAAAAAAAAAAACCACGGTGTGTATATAAAACATGAGAACCACTAGTGCAAAGAGGACCATACGAGGCACTTTTTTGAGGCGGTTCCGCATATTTTTGAAAACCGCCTCAAAATGAGTGTCTTACGAATTCGTAAGACCATTCGTAAATAATGATGGTTGACCAGAGAATGCGGTTAAGATGTCATTTTGAGGCGGTTTTTGGAAAAGTGCCTTAAAATTCACCGTGTTACGAATTCTTAACATTACTTTGAACATCTTACGAATTATTGAGAGAGAGATGGGCAGACTTACGAATTCTTAAGAGAGAGTTGATCAGACATACGAATTCTTAAGAGGTAGTTAAGCAAACTTACGAATTCTTAAGAGGGAGTTGAGCAGACTTACGAATTCTTAAGAGGACTTATTCAGACTTACGCATTCTTAAGAGGAAATTGGGCAGACTTACGAATTCTAAAGAGTACTTATACAGACTTACGAATTTTTAAGATGCTTATGTAGATCTACGAATACTTAAGAGAGAATTGGGTTTTGTTTTTGCCTTCAACCATAGAAACCCTAAACCCACAAAAATCTAAACCCTAAACCCACAAAAATCTAAACCTTTAACCCATTAAAACGCTAAATCCACACAAAATTTAGTTCAACTAATCTAATATCATATCTTACATAACTTTCTAACATGGTAACTAAATTGAGTTTAATTTATCAAAGGTTAAACTTTAATTGAGTTGAACTAATCAAAAAAGTCATTAAATTGATTTTTGTAGAATAACTCAATTGAATTTAACTAATCAAAAGACACACGTTACTTATATTTCTACAAACACTAAATAAACAGGGTTTAATTAATCAAATTGAATTTTCTTTACAAACACTAACAAACATTAACAAACCATTCGTTGTCTAGTCGAGATTGACTTTCTACAAATACTAACAGATAATTATTTTTGTTTATTCTAAATTGAATTAGTCTAAGGAAAGGTCAAATCTAACTTAATAAATATAAACACTAGTAACTAAATTTAGTGTAACTAGTGTAATATTATATCTTATAACTTAAAAAAAACTATCTACTAACTAAATTGAGTTTAAATAATCAAAGATTAAACATTACTTGACTTTCTATAAACACTACCTATATTGAGTTATCTAAAATGAAGGTCATCCCTTGCATAACTTTTCATAATTACTAATGACTCATGCAGTATAAGTTAAATATGAACTACGTGCCTATAGGGGGGTCTCCTAATAGTATAATAAATTTAGTTGAATCAAAGATCAAATATTAATTGACATTACATCAACACCAAACATATTGAATCAAAGTTGACTCTGTCACGCCTTTTTATATATACTGGGCTAATGATTAGTTAAGTTATACTTAACTAAATCGAATTGAGTTAATGACCAGTAAAACTTTACTTGACTTTCTAGAAACGTTGATTAAGTTTAACGAATCAAAAGTAATACTTCTACATACATTGAGTTTAAATAACTGATAGCTAGCACGAACTTGACTTTTTATAAACACTAACTATATAGAGTTTAACTAGATGTAACCCTTCTTTTCACTTTCTATAATCACTACGAGTAACAAAACTGAGTTAAAGTAATGCATGAATGTACGACAGTTTTGCCTAAAATTTTGCAATCCGTCGTTAACGAACTCAAATCTAAATTGACATTTTTATATATTAATACTAATAATAAAATGACATTTTATCTTATCAAACGTATTTGACCTTTGGTAATTACTAGTAACCAAATTATTGATATTTTTTAATTAATAGTATTTATTTATAATATCGCGTCTTATTATTATAGTCAACGGAATTATATATATTTATCCCATTGGAATACCCATTTATCAAAGAAAAATAGAATTTAATTATTGATACAAATACATTAGTTGTGTAAATAATACATTACCTAAAATAACTTCCAAAAGAAACTAGTTAGCCCTGTTTACTAGAGATTATCTGTATATCTTTTCAGTTTAATTCAGTTCAGTTCAATTTAGTTAAATTCAGTGAAAATTTGATTTAATGAAATTCAGATTAATTCAGTCATGCTAATTTCATTTTTCAATATATTAATTTTCATTTCAGTTCAGTTCAGCAATAAATAAACTCTAGCAAACATAACCTTATTAATATATGAGAAACTTATTTGTCTCCTTATACATTAACCCAATCCCTTTTCCCCATTTGCACATCAGTGCCCTTTTTTTTTTTTTGAAAATTCCCCATTTGCACATCAGTGCCCTTGTCTCCGCCGAATGCTCTCTGGACCGTCACCGTCGCCGCCCGATTGTGCCCGTCGTTGCCTCTCCACTCACTCCGACCGTCGCCCTCTCCGCCTCTCCCCGTCGCCACCTCTGCCAAGCTCCGATTGCGTCCTGGATCATCGTCGCCGGATTTTGCTCTGGACCGTCGTTGTCGCCTGATTGCTCCTGTCTTCGCCCACAACCCGATTGCGCCCGCTGCAATCACTGCTGCTCCGACTTAAGCTCAGCTTGGATTTGTTGCTATATCAAGTAATTGTTCCTTGTTTCATTATTACTTAGCTTTTATATGCTACTATTTTTTTCTTTTGATTATTTATACTTTGTTCTTTTACTGTGTTTTAGGAGCAGGTATTTCTAGTGGACATGAAGTGCACAATGAAATCGGTATTGAAAAGATGAGAGCCTCCAGGAGATTCGCTGCACAGGTTATTCAGCATGCTGGTTCATTAGTCAAGGTAATTTTCGATGTAGATTACAGATGGATATTCTCAAATTATCGCTAGTTGTATAGTTCTCTGGTAAACAAACTTATGGAATGGTACTATTATGTTCTATTTCTTTGGTTACAGATAGTTGTGAATAACTACTGATTAATTTACGCACTTGGATTTAATTAGCAATAATGGTAGCTAGAAATCACTGGCTTGTTTGTTTGACATTTGATCTTATCTTGGCAGCCATGCATTAGATCAAGAGGTCCATCAAATGATCATTCAGAGTGGAGCATATCCCTCCCCTCTTGGTTATGGTGGATTTCCCAAGATTGTATGTACATCAGTCAATGAGTGCATTTGCCATGGGATTCCAGATTCACGTGAGCTTGAGGTTTGGCATTGAGTCACTTTCCTTCACACTTTTCTGAATAAATAGTGTAACTCAAAGAGCAAAATTTGTGTTTTGCAGGATGGTGATATTGTGAATATTGATGTTACAGTCTATTTCAACGTAAGTTGTTTCTCCTCAAATGGTATCTATAATGTAGGTTATGTTTAGATATGTAAGAAACTGAATGTAACCTGAAAAAAATGGTCTTCTGTGAAGCAAAAAAACTGGTACAGGGAATACTCTATTTCATTAAAGTTTGATTCTATTCATTTTCTTTGTTTCGTTTTATTGAAGTATGATTTTCATTTTCTTTGAAGTGTGATTTTCTTTATTTTCTTTGTTTCTTTGTGAAGAAAAAAAAGAAATCTGCTCTGTTACCGCCTTCGGTCACTGGAGAGATCTGCTCACCATCGGGCTTGTACAAGACACTAGTGTGATCATCACCACCTTGGGATCACTTCTTTTACTGCTTGTGTAGAGGTACATTAATTTTTCATTTCGTTTTTATGTGACTTTTTAAAGTACAAGATCTTAGTTTATGTGCATATATATGTTAGTATTTATATGATGATACAAAAATAGTATTACTATCCTTATCAGCACTTTGCAGGATTAGGTAATAACGTACTCAATATGATCTTTCTATATCCATTTAAACCACTTACCTAATCTGGTTTATTGTGTTTCAGGATGTTCATGGCGTGTTCGTGGAAGTGACCTGGATCAAAGAGTTTAGTTTATACAATTTTTCATACTGTTTTTTCTGGCATCTACATACTTCAGATGCCAAGTTGGTTTATAATTCTCACATTTAGTCTTGCCAATCTTCTCTAGTTTCATTTTTCAGGTTTCTCATATAGAGTATAAATAGTCTTGTAAATACATTTATTTGTGTGGAATTATGGGAATACGCACTTCTTGTGTATATATAATATGTAAGCCGGAGCTTTTTGAGAATTTTGGGAGCTCATTTATTCCCCACTCGTGATACTACTTACGAATTCGTAAGTAGTATTACAAGTGTTCGTAAGTAGTATTACAAGTGAGGATTTTTTTTGGAGGATCCGTAACCTCTTACGAATGAGTAAGACCTTTCTGTTAATTTACAAAATATCTTACGAATGCGTAAGACCATTCTGTCGGGTTATTTTATTTTTTTTACGATTTTGTAAGATATTCTTACATTAACGTATTTTGCCAATCATACGCCTTCATAACAAAATATATTTCACCTTACGAATTCGTAACATGACATAATTTAGAGGCGGTTCTGAACCGCCTCAAACGAAATTCCGTTTGAGGCAGGACCAGAAGAGGCGGTTCAAAAACGCCTCTGTTGGTACGTTTTAACCGCCTCTAATGGGCACTCCGTACACTAGTGAACGGTGCCTTCGGTGGCTTGAACATGATTTCAGAATTTTAGAAAGAAGAACAAATTTGCCAGACTTACGTACTTCAGCAATTACATTTATATTAAACTAGTAGAAGTGTTGCCCGGTGTATTTAAATTCTTTTAATTATAAAAATATTTATTGTATATTTAAACATTTTAATACATTTTTAATTGTAAAAATATATTTTTTTCACAACAATATTGAGTGGAATTCGGTAATGCAAAGGTAAATAGATTTATAATATATTTATTTAGTAGGAAATAATGTATTGGTGAATACAATGTGTTAATAGATGATATTGACTCATTTTAAAGTATTACATTATTTTTTAACTGATGCACATAAATCAGGTTTGAAATTAAGCCTTTTAAAATGTTAGGTTAAGAATTGACTCGTTGTTGCAAAGTTTGAACATTATTTCGTAATCTTGCAATATAGGATTGTTGAGCCAAATGTGTCCATTTTATTGAGATTATTTCTTATTGATATAAAATAAAATTACTATATTAAAAATAGAATCAGTATAAATAAACTAACATGCGGTTAGATCCAATACCAATTTTACTATGCAGAATATATTCATACATAATGCATACATTTTTGAGTCACATCATAATAACGTCTGAAGACCCGGAAATCATCAATCCGGCCAGCCCTGAACTTTTTCTGCAACAATGGTGAATTCTTATAATCTCATCCATCCATTAAGAGCCTGAATCCAACATCATCATCATCCTCCCAATTCATGAAAAGAAACCTCTCGCTGAACGCTTTCCCAAGGCTTCAATGTCATGGCCCGGAGCTCTTCTTTTCGACACTGGAATCCACCATCTTGGCCGTTCAAGTTTCGACTATATTTCCGACATCTCCGGCCACCTCCCGCCGCGAAGCAGCTCCTGCAAAGCTCACATTTCAGTCTCTTATAAAGCTGCTTCACCACTCTCCTCCCCAAAATGTTCGTCAAGATTACCAACTTACCAAGGTCGACGAAGAAAAGGGATTGACCCGGATCAATAACGCACCCAGATTGTGCTCATGGCGTTCTAGGATCGCTCGCGTCGGTAGGCATGCATGATCATTTCGATAAAGATTGGAACATTAACATCCGGTCAGATCCAATTTGTAACGATCGATTTCAGCCGCTTTTCCATCAAGAAAAAGACTGACCCAATTCTGTGGCAGGAAATTATATATCCAGTTTCTGAGCACAAATTAAACGGTTTTCGATGTTCGTGATCGGCAAAGCCGGTTGTGGTCCGGTGTCGGCCCTCCTGTATGTAAGGTCCAGTTTTTGTTGGCTGCTTTGTGGAATGTCATGTTGCAACATGACTTCCGTTGGCAGAGAAAAAGATAGAATATTTTCAGAGTTCCAGCGCAGTTTGTGAAAGAAGGAAGGAAGGAAATATTGCGTGGATCTTTTATTGAAACTACAGTCCTAATTGATGTCTAAAACGTGTTTTGCAGCTGGTGTCAGAATGGAATATTCGTGCATTGGAGTTTTTCCATTAATAAGAGATTTAGACATTCAAGGATTCCTTTCCTTCAAGGATTTAGATTTGGAATAGAAGTTTATTGAAGGAAGGATTCAAGAGCCGTGCAAAAGGACGTTTTTCCACGGCGATGTGCTATAAAAGAAGGACGTCAGTTGCGTGTTCTATCATCGATCTTCACAGCAAAAATTCTGTAAATCAGGGTTTTATCTTTTGAGCAAGAAGGCAACGCAGTCCACGGTTTTCAACCAAAACAAAACACTAGGGACGTGTGTTAAAGCTCGGGTGGAAAAGATTTTGCCGCAACTTCGTGGAAAAGAAGGCAATCATAGTAGCAACTATCAAAGCTAGAGTAGCCACTTGGTAGTGTGATAGGCTTGCTAGAGTAGCTGTTAGTTTGTAATAGATCGGAAATATTTATTGCAACTAGTGAAGGATTTTTACCACGGGCTACGGCCCCTCAGACGTAGGTGCATTGCACTGAACTGGGTGATCCATTCGTGTGTCATTTAAAATACCGCACATTTAGTTTTATTTAGTCGTTTAAGTTAAACTAGCACATGAATTAGTTTGATCGCAGTAAGCAGGACTTTCAGTTGGTATCAGATCTTAATCACTCTTTTAATCCTCTTGCGAGGTGAGTGAACGATATGCTTACGATGGCCAAGGAAGGAGGATCCATCACAAGGGCGCCATTACTGGTTGATGGAAATTATCCTGACTGGAAAACGAGGATGCGTATTTTCATAGATCAACTTGATGATGATGCATGGAATATGATAGAAGTTGGTTACACTCCACCTACCTCAACAAATGCTGATGGAGAAACCATTCCAAAACCAGCACCATGGACTGATTTTGAGAAGGCAATGAAGAGGCTTAACAGTAAGGTTTTGGGTGCCCTGTATAATGGAGTAAAGGATGACCAATTCAGAATTATCTCAGGGTGTACTACTGCCAAAGCTGCCTGGGAAGCTCTTGAGAAGGAGCATGAAGGATCAAGACCTGTTAGGAAGATCAAGCTTGGGATGATTAAGTCTGAATTTGAGAGATTGGAGATGATGGAGCATGAAACTGTTGATGAATTCAGTACCAGACTGAATGACCTAATCCACAGAGCTCATCAGTTTGGAGAAAAGTATACTGAGGATCAAATTCTAGACAAGGTGAAGAGATCACTGCCAGAAAGATTTTCAGGGTTAGTAATGAATCTGGAAATTAATTCCCAACTTGATGGAGTCACTCTAGATGAGTTAATGGGTTTTATGAAGACCTCTGAGATGCACAGTGACAGAAATAAGGACAAAAAGGCACTGTTCTTTCATGTTGCAACATCTAAAGGCAAAGGAAAACTGGAGGAGATGGAGAATACTGGCTCAGATGAAATGACTTTGTTGGCTAGGAACTTTGGGAGATTTATGAGGGGAAATCAAGCAGAGGCTTCTCTAGAAATCAAGGAAGTGGAAATCAAGTTACTCAGAATCAAGGTAGTCAGGGTCAGACCAGAGGATTTCCAGGTTCACAAAGTGTACAGGCTCAAGTAAATCAAAGTCAGGGAACTCAGGTTTTCCAAAACCAAGGAGCTCAGCCCTTTCAGAACCAGGGAACTCAGTCCTATCAAGGTCAAGGAACTCAGCCCCTTCAGAACCAGGGAACTCAATCTTATCAGAACCAGGGAACTCAGCCCTATCAAGGTCAAGGAGCTCAGCCTATAGATCCACATAACATGGTTAAAAATTTTCAGGGAGGGGATTCCACTCAGAATAGACTCAGAACTGTTGATGATTTACCAAGAGGCCCTGAAGGTACAAAGCATGCTGGAAAACCTCAGTGTAAGGAATGTAGTGGTTATGGACATCTTGCCTATCAGTGTGGTAATTTTTTAAATCAACCTAAGGCATTTGTAGCATCTGGTGAAACCTGGAGTGATGATGAAGATGAGATTCAACCAGAGAAACATGTGTCTTTTGGGGTTAGAATTTTTGAATCTAGACCACTTACAGATAAGGAAAATGAGGATAGTGATGATGAAAGTGGCTCTATCCAGAATGCCTATAATGATCTGTATAAGGAATGGGAAAAATCAGCTGAAATCATCAATAGCATGAAGGGTGCACAAAGTGGAGGTGCTGAAGCCTTAAAACTTACTGAAGAAGTTGAGTCTCTAAAAGTAAAGGTCAATACCTTAGTGAATGATTCACTGGTTGAAGAATAAGCAGTTGAAGAATTAACTTTGAGTCTTAAATCCATGACTAAAAGAGCTGAGAAAGCTGAGGAATCACTTGCTGATTTGGTGAAGAAAATTGAGATTTCAGAAGGAAAGAAACCTATGGATGATGTGGAAAAATCAAGGAAGCTAGAAACAATGTCCAAGACAGCTAAGGATATTGAGGTAGCCTCTGAAATTTTGAGCAGGAAGTTGGAAATCATGACCACCAGAGCCTTGAATGCTGAACAAACAGTAAAATCCAGAACTGTTGACTGTGAGAATCTGGGAAAGAAGATTAGATCTTTAACTGCCAGAGCTGAGGAAGCCGAAGCCACAATACAGAAATTCAACAAAGGAACTGCTAAACTGGATGATTTGTTGGTTACGGGGAAAAATGCTGGAAATAAGCATGGTCGGGATATAACAGTAAAATATCTAATTCTCAGGTTAATAAGACAGTCTTTGTGTCTGCTGGAAACCGAGCAACCAACAGTCAAAGAATCATCAGAACAAATCACTCCAAAAATGAACCTATTTCAGAAAAGAAGGAATCTCATTGAGTAGCAGCCAGGAAAACTCCTCCTAGATGTTGTGAGTACTGTATGATGCAGGGCTATGATGAGTTTCGATGTATGAAATTACTTAGAGATATCATGAGAGGGAAGCAGTTTTCCTCATGTTGCAACATGGAACCTGATCTGCAGAAGAAATTGACCAAAAATGTATGGATTCCTAAAACTTCTCTTAACTGTTTATGTAATCCATGCCTGCTATAGTGTCTATGCCAGGGACACATGTTATTTTGATAGCGGATGTTCCAGACACATGACTGGTTCACCAGATTTGCTAAAAAATGTGCTACCTTGGATTGGCACTGTTCAATTTGGAGATGGAAAAATCAGCAAGGTCATTGGTAAAGGGGAGCTACATATTCAGGACTTTCCTGTATTCTATGATGTACTGCTAGTGGAGGATCTCAAGGCAAACCTCATAAGCATCAGCCATCTCTGTGATCATCATATGACAGTCCACTTTAATGAATCTCTCTGTACTGTCAAACAAGGTTCTAATGGAGTACTCACAGGGAGAAGATCATCTGACAACTGCTATATTTTGGAGCCATCAATTACATGCTTGAGTGCTAATGTCGACAACTCAACTTTGTGGCATCGAAGACTGGGTCATGCAAACACTAAAGCACTGAGTAGAGCATCACGGATTGAAGCTAACTGCCTAAAATCACCTATCAGAAGGATATGATCTGTGGTCCATGCAAGGAAGGAAAACAGACTAAGGCTTCTCACTCAGTCAATGACATCACTACTTCTCAGAATTTGGAATTGCTTCATATGGATCTAATGGGGCCAGTTAATGTCTCAAGTGTGTCTGGAAAGAGGTTCATCTTTGTTTGTGTTGATGATTTCTCTAGATTCTCATGGGTTGAGTTGTTGATAGAGAAATCAGAAGCAGTAAGCTTTAACAGAGATCTTGTACTCCGTCTAAACACTGAAAAGGCTAGTGCAAACCAGAGAGTTGTCAGCATCCAAACAGACAATGGAGGAGAATTCAAGAACACTGCCATGGTTGAATTTTGTTCAACTCATGGGATTAATCATATTTTTTCACCACCATTATCTCCACCTATGAATGGCATTGTTGATCGTAAAACAGAACCATACAAGAAATGGCTCGGACTATGCTAGCTGAGTATGATGTGCCAAAACACTGGTGGAGTGAGGCAGTCAAGACTGCATTTTATGTTATCAATCGGGTGTACCTAAGACCATGGACAGAGAAAACGGCATATGAGATTTGGAAAGGGAAGAAACCTAGTGTGGCACATTTTCATGTATTTGGTGCAGAATGTTATATTCTCAGAGATAGAGAAAAGCTTGGAAAATTTGAGTCAAAATCAGACAAAGGTGTGTTTCTTGGTTATGCTTTAAACAGCAGAGCTTACAGGGTATTTAACAAACGCACTGGGATTATTATGGAATATATCAATGTGGTAGTTAAGGATGTTCCCGACAGGATTTCAGAAGATATTGATGATATGGAGTTCTTGCAGAAAAATTCAACCCAGAGCCTGAAAAAACTATCTGCTGAACAACCAAGTACCAGTTCTCATGTTGCAACACCACCTGTGATTCCAGGAGATGGTCAAATTCCTGAGTCCTCTGAAGTTGAGTTATCTAAGTCAGCAAATCCAATTGTACCAATAACATTTCCTTCTGATGAATCTGCTCAATCAACACAGAAGGATATGGGAAAAATCACAGAGAGTGATTCAGACACTTCCGATGAATCTGATAGAGAAGTGACTCCGACAAACACAGGAATTACTCCAAGACAGAAAAATCCACGAGGAATGCCACCTGTGAACTATGCCCAAATGCACCATGGAAGTCGTCATGTGTTACAATGTTTTCTGTCCCTGATCGAGCCAAAGAACCATAGGGAAGCTTTGTTGGATGAGTACTGGATTTCAGCTATGCAGGAAGAGCTGAGTCAGTTTGAGCGAAATGATGTGTGGGAACTAGTTGCACGTCCACAAGGGATCAATGTGATTGGTACAAAGTGGATCTTCAAGAATAAATCTGATTGAGATGGGACAGTAACCAGAAACAAAGCTAGGCTTGTTGCCCAAGGATATACACAGGTTGAAGGAGTGGATTTTGATGAGACGTTTTCCCCTGTTGCAAGACTTGAATCTGTTAGAATTCTCTTAGCCATGTCTTGTGTCCTAAACTTTAAACTCCATCAGATGGATGTCAAAAGTGTCTTTTTAAATGGAATTGTGAATGAGGAGGTATATGTAGAGCAACCTAAAGGGTTTGAGGATCCCCACCATCCGAATCATGTATTCAAACTCAAAAAGGCATTGTATGGACTAAAGCAAGCCCCTCGTGCTTGGTATGACCGGTTAACATAGTTCTTGTTACAGAAAGGCTATGTAAGGGGTGGAGTTGATCGAACTCTTTTCATGCTTTCTCAAGGTCCTCGCATATTGATTGCTCAGATATATGTTGATGATATTGTCTTTGGATCAACCTCTACTACACTGGTGGATGAGTTTGTCTCTCTAATGACTTCTGAGTTCAAAATGAGTATGGTGGGTGAACTATCTTATTTTTTAGGGCTACAGGTGAAACAAGGTGATGATGGTTTGTTTATAAACCAAACTAAGTATGCCCTGAACCTGGTCAAGAAGTTTGGTCTTGGTGATGCTAAATCTGTTCGAACTCCAATGTCCACTACTGAGAAATTAACCAGAGATGAGAAAGGTGTAGCTGTGGATACAAAACTGTACAAAAGCATGATTGGGAGCCTACTGTATCTAACAGCAAGTAGACCTGATATTTCATTAAGTGTTGGCATATGTGCAAGATTTCAGGCAGCTCCTAAGGAATCTCATGTCTCGGCTGTGAAGAGAATTATTAGGTATGTACATGTGACTGCCAATTATGGCATCTGGTTTTCTAAGGGAACAAGTTGCTTGGTATATGGATACAGTGATTCAGACTGGGCTGGCAATGCCAATGATCGAAAAAGTACCACTGGAGGGTGTTTTTTTATTGGGCAGAATTTGGTGTCTTGGTACAGTAAGAAGCATAATTCAATCTCTTTATCTACTACGAAAGCCGAGTATTTAGCTGCTGGGAGTTGCTGCACTCAACTGATATGGATGAAACAGATGCTCAGAGACTATGGTATTAAACTAGGCAGTCTTACTATTTTATGTGACAATAAATCTGCAATTGATATCTCTAAGAACCTTGTCCAGCACAACAGAACCAAACACATAGATATCAGACACCACTTTATCCGAGACTTAGTTGAACGTAAGGAAGTGGAACTTAAACATCTGCCCACTGAAAGCCAATACGCAGATATCTTCACTAAGCCATTGGATGCCTCTACCTTTGAAACCTTAAGACAACATCTTGGGGTGTGTACTATCTGAGGTACTGAAGCCTACATACGTGTATAGTTGTTATTTCAAATTCAGTTTTTCCATTTGATAAAAATCAGAAAATACCAAAAATATGGTTAAGGGCGAAAGATGGATGTCGTGTTGCAACATGAAGATATAAGGCGTGAGTAATGAAGTAAGGCGCGTGTATTAGCAGGGGACAGCTGGGGCCCATGAGATTTATGTGGTATTTTTCCGTTGGGCCATCTTAAATATTTCGCGTAAAAAGGCAGAAATTAGTTTCTTCCTTTCTCATATTCGCGCCCAGCAAAATCATTTGCTATTCCAGTTGCAACACGAGGTTTTTGCTCTCCCTCTCTCTCTCATCGTGGAATCTCTCGCTGCCATTCACCAAAATCTTCATCGGATTTCTGCAATAATCGGAACCCACTGCTCTGGTTAAGGTATTCCCTCGGTTTTCTCGGATTATTGATTTCGTCGGATTCGTGAGTTGCTTTAATAGGGTTTCTGTGAGTTCTGTGCTTCTTGATTGGGTTGATTGTGTAGCTCTGAATATGTATTTCCGTGATAGTGATCGAGTATGTGTGGGGTTTGATAGTCAAGATTTGATAGATCCAGGGGGAGATTTTGACACTCGCTGGGCAAAGGGTTTACGGGATACCTATAATGAATTGATTGACCCCGAGGCTAATCTTGTTGGTTTTGTGAAACTCATACCTAAATCACCCCCTGCCCCAGCTCTGGATGTAATTCCAGAAAACTTCATACCTGCTTCTGGTTCGAAAGATGAAGTTAAAATCAAGGAGTACCATCAGAGGTTAAGAATTTGGGAATATGCTAAGGGATTAGATAATTATCTACATGGTGCTTTGGGAAGTAGAAATAATGCTGTGGGAAGTAGAAATAATCCTGATAGATGTTCATTTGATGGAAAGATGAGGCCAAAACCCCCTAAGACTGATGTGACTATAACCTCTGATCTGTATAAACCTACCTTTGTGAGGCCAGAACCAATGACAAACCCTTACATGAGGCCATCTTCCTCTAATTCCAGGTACTCTACAAGAAGCACCACAATGGGTGGAACTCAGAAAGGGAAGGGCAACCCTGAGTTTCCCAAGAGGACTCCAAATACTAAAGTTCCTTGTGTGGGGACCAGACCTTATCACACAAGGTCCAACACAAAGTCCAGAACTGTGTTCACTAGTACAAGTGACACCTCAATTGTCTTGGATGATTCAGTTCCACAGGAGGGAAAACACATCAGCTCCAGGTCTATAAGCTTTAGGTGTGCAGACTTTGTTGATCCCATGGATCACTTAACCTTGGGCCAGCGGCTCAAACTCAGAAGACAGATCACTACATCTTCATCACTACAGGTGCAGGATGAGCCTGTTCCAACTGTTCATGACACAATCCATGGACCATGTGTCATTTCAGATGCTGCTTGTTCTACTGGAGCCTCTTCTGTTGCTCATACTGATGCTTCTACTCCCTCTACTACTCCTGTTGCAACCACTCCTGCTATTGCGCCCACCAAAGTTTATTCCAGGAGAACCAAAAAGACTGCTGGTAGGGTATGGTATGATGGGAGAAGGACGCAATGTTTTACAGATTTCCCACGAGCTACCTCCTATTGTGAGGATAACCCCTTTCTCAAATATTTGAAAACTCTTAGGGGTCCTGCTTCTGCTGATGGGGATGATGGTATTAGAGTTACTGCCTCTGGGATAATTGATGAAGTTCCAGGAGGTCCTTCTACTGCTGATGTTGCAACACCAGATTTTCTCAGATATCATGGGACTGCAGCAGTTTTATTTCTACCTGATGGACTAACTCTAGAGGATTGCTTTGAACCTCTGTCTGATGATGAAGAGGTCAAGGATGATGAGCTCCTCATTGCTGATATACTGTAGAGTCTGAGGAAACCAGTGATCACTGCTAGAATTTCTGCTGATGTACCTCCTGTGGTTGAGGAGGTTCTCACAAGTGTCCAGCATCCTTCTCATGTTGCATCACCAGATTCTCTCAGTCCTTCACAGAAGACAGAAATTGTGGGGTCTGAGCAGCATACCAGGACTGCAGTCCTTGAAGACCAGGAGAGTAATAATGATGATGAGGTCCAAGGTCCTTCCTCTAATCCTGCAGAGATGCCAACTGCAGCAACTATTGATGATTATGAGGATCAGGGATTCCAGTTAGAGGCAGATGTACAAAGTCCACAAATTGGTGGTAAGGATTCTGATGTTTCCAAACTAAGTCCCGTCAAGCGCACTGTGGAAGATTCTCCCATTCACTTGGATGCTGCAGATGATGTTCAGGATGTACCTTCCCCTGCCTCCCCTTATCAGGCTCCGGATGAGGAAGACTATGCTAATCTGGAGGATCCCGATGTTGATCTTGAAGCTACAGTTGAAAATGATGCTCCTGAAGATGGTGAGATGATCAATGCTAGGTTGTTGTCCTTGGCTCACTCTGAGAAATTCTACTCTGTCACAGCCAGTCTCCACTATGATCTTCTGAGCTCAAGGGGATTCTTTGTTGAGAAAGTACTGGACATCAAGAAGTGTGCTGAGAGTGGGTTTGACAAATTTCTATGACCGATTGGCTATGTTCAAGCAGCCACTGTATTCAAGGAGTATGATCCAGAAATGGTGCTGGAATTTTACAGCAATCTTCAGAGGAGCACACTGTTAGTAGGGACTGACTGGTCAGGTAAGCTATATTTCAGGGGGAGAATTGTTGAGCTCACCTCTGCGAAACTAAATTCTATCTTGGGAGTCAAGTTATTGCTGGGATCTGATATGCTCTATCCAAGGGACTTCAAGATGGATAACAATGTGCTGGACAGAGCCTTGACATTTGGAAAACTTGGTTCCTGGCCCTCTGGTTATGTGCCTAATAGCTCTCTCACCTTGAGATTCTGGCTGCTGTTTAAAGTCCTCATAAACTGCTGGATGCAAACCACCAACACCACCACCTTAACCCCAGATCAGACTGAATTGCTGTTTGGCATAGGTTCAGGGTGTGAAGTTAATCTGGGAGAGTATATTCTTAAGAGGATTGTTGGAGCTCTTGACTCTTCGAGATGCACTGAGGCCTTGCCTCATCCTTGTTTGATCACAGCTTTTCTGATGGCTGAAGGATTTGAGGCTAATATGGATGGCATGAGATCTGCTGGCAAGTTTGGTTTCACTGCCAAATCCTTGGACAGAGCTGTGTTGGACTTGCCCTGGGATCAAGAGATTATGTCCGGGGATGTAGTCATGTCAAATCAGTTTGAGCTGCGGGCTGCTGAAAAGAAGATCCAGTTGCATATGGATCAAATTGTTTTTCACAGTGAGATGCTGAAGAAGGCTCAGGATGCTAAAGCACAGGTTCTTGCTACTATTGCTAAGGAGCATGAGGGGGCTGCACCTACTTCAAAGGGTTCTGAACCATCTATAGCTGCTCCTTCTAGTTCATCTAAGCGAGCTCAGTTTTCAGGTGCTGTAAAGCAATCCCGTGCCAAGAAATCCAAGCCCACAGTCCCTCCAGCATGGAAAAGAGGCAAAGTTTTGTCTGATTCTGAGGATGATGCTCATTGATTGTTTTTGTTGCTGTCTTTTTCCCTCTCCCCTCCGTTTATTTCGTACTTTGGATTTTGATTATGGTCCTTTGGCATTTTATGGCCCCAGGGGGAGATATTGTGAGATCTTGGATGACTGTAGTTTATGGATGATTCTATTTTTTTGCCAAGTTTTTAATTGCCATGAAGTAGAAGCTTATGGTTTTTCTGGGATTCTGAGTTCCAAATTGCCAAAGGGGGAGATTGTAAGGTCCATTTTTTGTTGGCTGCTTTGTGGAAGAGAGAACACTACCGTTCCTACGTGTCTTAAAAGGAAACGTGGAAAAGGGAGGTATAGTGCAATGGGGAGAGCCGGAAGAACGGGCATTCGCGGAGCTGTAAGAACACCTTCATGAGCTGCCGGTCCTATCGCCCCCAACTGGAGGAGAGACTCTTTATCTATACATATCAGCAGGCACCGAAGCCGTCAGCGGAGCGCTAATCAGGGAAGTGTCGAAGGTACAGAAGCCGGTCTACTACATTAACCGCACTCTTCAAGGGGCAGAAACCAGATACTCGGCCCAAGAGAAATTGGTGCTAGCATTGGTTCATGCAGCCCGGAGACTGCGAACTTATTTCCAGTCCCATCCGGTTGTGGTATTGACGAACGAGCCTCTGAAAACGATCCTAACCAAGCCCGGTGCGTCCGGCCGTATGGCCAAATGGGCCGTGGAGCTTAGCGAGCATTCCATTGAATTCTCACCAAGAAAGGCGATCAAGGGCCAGGTCATGGCAGATTTCCTAGCTGAGATGCCGGAAGAGGCCGGTAGCCCGACTGTCGAAGAAAAGCCTGTTATAAAGCGACGAGTAAGTCATGAACATAGAACTGACTGGTGGAAATTGCACGTTGATGGAGCATCCGGTGTGGAAGGCGCAGGAGCAGGATTGATCGTCACAGACCCGGGAGGAGTAGAGACCACATACGCTCTTCGATTCAACTTTCCCGCAACCAACAATGAAGCCGCATATGAGGCTCTTATTTCTGGAATGGAAATCGCAAAGAAGTTAGGCGCCATCAAGGTGGACGCGTACGGGGACTCTGCTCTAGTCGCAAATCAATTCAACGGGTCCTATGCCGCGAGGGATCCAACCATGCAAAAATACCTGGAGAAGGTCAAGAGTTTGGCTCTCGGGTTTGAGGAATTCGATATTACTCGGGTACCCAGATCAGAGAACACGCGAGCAGACGCTTTGAGAAAGCTGGCATCATCAGCCAGCGGACATCTCACTAAAACCGTTCTGGTGGAAACGCTTGCAGTCAGATCCACGGACTGTGCGAAGATCAGTCTAATAGCAGAAGGCACGAAATGCTGGATGACGCCGCTGAAAAGGCTCATAATGCATGGTGTCAGACCTGTGAATGACAAAGAGGCAAACGCATTGGCGAAAAAGGCATTGGGTTTTACAGTCAAAGATGGGATCCCTTACAGACAGGGTTTTCTTGAACCGTGGTTGAGATGTGTAAACAAAACGCAAGGCGTGCAAGTGTTGAAAGAGCTTCACGAAGGGTCTTGTGGTGCACATCAAGGATCGCGCACACTAGCTTTGCGCGCTACCCGAGCAGGATATTATTGGCCAAAAATGAAAGACGACGCAGACGAGCTAGTCCAGAAGTGACACCAATGTCAGATTCATGCCACCGTACCGAGGTTACCAGGGCAGAAGATGACTAGCATACATTCACCATGGCCGTTCGCCGTATGGGGTATCAATATTGTCGGACCTTTTCCGCTGGCGGTCGGGAGGCAGCGTTTTCTGGTGGTGGCTGTCGACTATTTCACAAAGTGGGTGGAGGCTATACCGCTAGCTACTATAACCGGACGAAGGATAATGAACTTTGTGTGGAAGCACATTGTTTGTCGGTTCGGGCTCCCCCACACTATTGTGAGCGACAACGGAAAACAGTTCGCCAACGAACCATTCAGATCATGGTGCAGTGGCTATAACATCGGACAGAACTTCACATTTGTGGCACATCCCCAAGCAAATGGTCAGACCGAAAGGACGAACCGGACGATTGTGGAAGGGATCAAGAAAAGGTTGACTCGCGCCAAAGGGAACTGGGTAGAAGAACTTTGCAGTGTCCTGTGGGCCTACAGAACTACTCCCCGGACGGCGACCGGAGAAACCCCATACCTTCTCTGCTTCGGAAGTGAAGCCATCATACCGCCGAAAATCATGGTTCCTACTGCTAGAGTTGACGATCCTTTGGATCAAGAGGATAACAATGAGACAGTCAGGCAGAAGCTGGAAGAGCTGGAAAGGAACAAGGAACCCGCGCAGTTGAAGGAAGCGTCCTACAAATCTTATGTTGAACAGCGATATAACGCGAGGGTCCGAGTACGGAGCCTGCGTGTGGGAGACTTGGCCCTGAGAAAAAATGAAGCCAGTCGTGTGGAAGGCCAGCGGTAGCAGACCAGATGGTATTCATGGTGCCCATGCTATTTCTACCAAAAATAATACAGCGCAAAATAAACCTGAGTTTGTTGAAGGAGAGAAGGGGAAGTTTTACCTGAAAGAGGAAGAAGATGAATCGGGATAGAAGCAGAGGCCCTCCTCGAGCTTATCAGATTTTAAATGAGAAGCGTATCGGGGAAGGAAGCCAAGCGGAATTCCCGAAAAAACAATAAATGCTCGTGGGCCCATCTGCAACTCAGAGAACGAGGCAGTGGAGCGCGTGGGCTGGACAATGGATCTGAACCGTCCGCACAATCTTGGACTGCAACGCCAACTGTTCGGGTGGTTTTGAAAATTTAAAATCACACATGCATCTGTCAGACCAACAGTCCAATGAGTATAATATTTGGACTATACACATGGACTGGGGGGACTTGATAAATATGGCACTATTCCCTGGAACAGTCAAAGGCCCCAAGTAAAAGGCCCAAGCTGGACCGAACCAGGATCCGGCCCACGAACGACTCTGCGCACTGTTGAGGATTACATTGTTCGATATCGGCAGCTCAAATGGCTATAAATAAAGCCAGATCAACGACCAGAATCGTTTAAAAAATCTGGAAAACCGTAATCCGACCGAAACCGAACCGTTATGAGAATAGGTTAATAGGTTAACATGCTAATAGGTTTAAAGCGGTTTGGTTAAACGGATTTGGAGGTTAATCGGTTCGGTTTATGGATTTAAAATTTTAATAACGGTTTATCCGTTTAACCGTTTAATATTTTATATATTAATATATATATATATTAAGACTTTCTAAATCTCATAGAGTTTAACCTTGAGCTTTGACCCTTTGACTTTCAAAATTCCTAAATCCTTTTATATTAGCAACCAGCCAACCATTCACGGATTCCCTTTGTAATTGTACGCCGACCAATTATTTTGTGCTCCTCCACCGCCGACCTCCGAGACTGAGAGCTCCTCCGCCGCACCGCACCTACGCCCACACCCACTGGGTAGTATTTAGATGATTCAAGAATTTGATGTTTGATCATTTTGTATGGCAGTTGAATTGACAAATAAATTTTCGTAGTTAAATCATGGACTTTTGTAAAAATTTCTACCACATCGTCAGTATTTTAGTGGTGACATTTTGATATTTGTGGTAGTCTCCCCTCTAAAGTGAATTTGTTCATTTTCTCTTTCCTCTTGTATTGAATTTCATTTTTTAATTTATTGTCAAAGTGATCGATAAATGTGTAAACCGATTATAACCGTGTAACCGAAAAAATAAACCTAAACCGAACCGATATAACAGATAATATTATTGGTTGGTTAAAAGGTTTTCTTTCTAATTTGATAAACCGGTAGAAACCGAACCGTTTAACCTGTAAACCAATTAACCAACCGTTGAACACCCCTCTAGCCAATTGTATACTTATTAAGGGTATTACTCTTGGCCAATGCAGCATATGCATGTATAGTTTCACCTAAAGAAGACATTTGCAAACAAACCAATATGTATTCTACTATGGAGCACATTAATATGGATCAGCCGAAACATGAGGTGAGAAGAAAAAATGACAGGCCATTAGACATATGAATGAAACCTATAACGTACCAAATCAAGTTTGAACATAAATGAAGAATTAGTTGATCACACATCCACACTTGACAAAAAAAGGAAAATTATATGGCAGCAAAGCAGTATACACAAATTATAGGGCATACTAAATTTAGCTAAATTTGGGAAAATTAGACATCACAGTCCAAAATAGGATTATAGACATTTAAACAAACAGCTTGTGTGCATTAATATGAATCCTAAACTGTTGAAATTAATATACATGAGATTTTGCCAAACTCTCAATATATGAACTGAGAGTGCATCCCCCTGAGATGAGGGATTGATCCGAATTTTGACCAAATTATTCGCGAGTTGTTCACGAACGGATTAGTTCATTTACACCCTTAGATGAGGGATTGATCCAATGAGTGTTTGGTTGAGGGATTTAAGAGGGAGGAATGAGTATGATTTTAGGGATGTGTGTTTGGTTAGAGGGAGATGAATGGTGGGGTCCATCTCAATTCTCTCAAAGTGGCCAAGAGAGCAAACCTTCTGACTTTGTTTGGTGACGAGAGTTTTGAATGGTGAGGTCCATTCAAATCATTACCAATCAGTTAACAACTAATCACCAAACACCCCCTAATTATATATTACAAATTCTCATTTGAAACATGTCTCTAAAGAGACCAAGTACTATAAGAGACAATTATCGGTTGAAGTTGCCATTAGCGAACTTCAACCCTGCTGCCGCTGTTAGAATGTTGACCTCGCTAGAGCTCAACCGGCTCACATGGACTGACTCGAGACTGAGTTTCGATATGAATTTGTACGGAATAACATCAATGTATCAAGGATTAGGAATGATCAAGGAAATTTTTGAAATATCAAGAAAATTGAATGAAAGATCAAGTTAGAACAAAAATGCTCAAGGGAACTGACTGAAAGATCAATCAACTGACTAAAAAATCAAGCAAAAACGGTAAATGCTCAAATCGCTTGTCCCTTGGTCTCTACAAGGACATGTCTCACCCAAAACTTTCTCTTTATATATACTATATATATGCGTGTATGGAAAACTATGCGTGTATATATATATATATATACAATTATTGTAAATAAATAATTGCAAAATAATCTCCGGTTAATCAATTATTTATTCGTATTGAATACCGAAAACTTTAACCTTAACTGAAAACCGATTATTCAAAAAGTAATAATACAATAACCTAACCGTACAATTTGGTTAAATATTAAAATCGGTTCAGTTATCCGATTATTATTATTATTATTATTATTTTTAAATCAGCACTATTTTCCAAGGTTATAGCAAGTGGGTTTGGGTGGGTAAATGGGCTTATTGCCACCATAAAAGTTTTGGTTATGTGATTCGGTCATCTTATCTGCACGCCTCTCTCTCACATCCAAAGCTAGGTTTTCTCTTTCTTGGTTGATGATATGGAGACCGATCTGACTACAAGGTTAGGGTTTCAACTTGAATTTGAATTTGAATTTGAATTAAGACTCTGTACGTGGTTTGAAACCTCTCTTCACGCTCGTTGAATGAATTGATCTGTTTCTTCAGTCATCATAGCGAGAGCCCGATTCAGGATGAAAGGTTAGACTTTCATTGATTTACATAATTTCATTCAGGTTCCATTATATGCTTTGATTCCTGCTGAATCTCTTGACAATCGTTGAATTAATTGACAGTTATAGCAGCGAGAGCCCTCCTCAGGATGAAAGGTTAGGCTTTCATTGATCTATTTACACCTGAATGTGTCTAATCAAAAGATTCAATATATAGAGCCTTATTACTGAAAATTGTCTGGGTTTCCAAATTCTATTCAATTTGAATTCAGATTGAGATATTATTCTTATCATTTCCCCCGATATTTTTAGGCCTTGGAAGAAGATGGTTTATATGGATAAAACAGTTCCAATGGAAAACCAGGTCAAGAAGCTACTGAAGCATCTCTTGTTGGAAAACCCCGAGGTGATCTGTCTCTTGGATTATGTCGATAGTATTGGGTAGGAATTCCAAATCCCATTCAATTTCTTGTACAATTAGAATCATCATATACCAAAAAAGAAAATTTTTGAATTAGAAATTAGATTGAGCCCAACTTAATCATAATTTTATTTTAATTTTCTAGGCTTGGGGATAAGAAGAAGCTTCTGTTTGATATCCTTTCTTCAACAAGGTAAATCCCATTTGACTTCCAGTTCAATTAGAATTAGATGGAGGCTTGGATCCTCACACTGCATCTTGCGTTATATCATTTTTTTCAGCTATAGGAAGGTTGTGTTCTCAGAACTTCTAGACCTTCATTCTGACAATCAGACCGATGAGAGAATTATAAATTCGTTGGAGTCCCTTAGGAAAAACCCTGAGTTGGGTAAGGAGCTTCAATTCCTGCCAGATCATTTGGAAAGGTAGCATTTCCAAATCCCTTTCAACTTCCTGTTGAATTAGAATTGCATAAAAAAAACTAGAACGAGCCTCACTCTGCATCTACTTGTTTCAGGTATATGAAGGAACACAATGAATCAGATGTTACATTGATCCCAGCTTTGTTATCTATTAATTTTTAATTTTCTTAGGCCTCGGAAGCCGGTGGGTCATCTGGAAAGCGTACTTTGGACAGCGGTGAAGCATCTGTTGTTGGAAAACCCTGAGATGGATGAGGTGCATATGAAGACAATCCTTTTGTCAGGAAGGTGGGATTGCCGAATCCCATTTTACTTCTAGTTGAATGAGACTAGAATTAGATGGACCCTCACTTTCTGCATCTTGCTTTGTATCCCATTTTAGTAATCTTGAAGATATACGTCAAATGCATCCAAATACCAGGGAATCGGTTGAAATCCTGTTTGATAGGCTGATGGGGAGTCTGTTGTATAAAAACCCTGACTTAGACAAGGAGGATATGCTGCGTGCCCTTTATCTAGTAAGGTAAGATTTCCAAATCCCATTCAACTTCCTGTTGAATTAGGATTAGGATTAGAATCAGAACTAAAACTAGAACGAGCCTGCATCTGTGTCTGCTTTTTCAGGATCAACTTTGTAATATTTTTGTTTTTATGTTCTTAGGCCTGAGGATCAGGAGAAGTGGAATCAGCTGGTTCGGAAGCTGCTGGAGCATCTGTTGCTGGAAAGCCCTTGGTTGACTGAGAAATCAACGTCTATTATCCTTTTTTCTAAACTGTAGGTTTTCCGAATCCCATTTAACTTCCAATTGAATGAGAATTAGAATCAAATGGATCATCACTCTGCTTTGTATTGTTATTTAGGTGGTTTAGCTATGCAGTGACCCCTACAATTTCCAGGTTAGGGTTTCCAAATTCCATCTAGCTGATGAACTACATTTTTATTCGAAGTTGATCAATACACTAACGAATTGCTCTATCAGTGTTTTCAGTGTTTTCACCAGGAAGGACGATCTACCACTGAGTAAGTAGGTTCCCATCCCAGCCATATTCTTTCTAGCTGATGAGCTATTTTTTAAAATTCTAATAACAATCAGGTCTATAGTTCACTAATAATAATAGATTAATTTAATAGTTACTTAGAAGGAGGATATGTTTATCAACAATAAGAGACATTTTAATGAATTCAAGGATTCAATAGTTCAATCAAAAGATTCAATGTATCGAGCCTTGATGATCAAACCCCCAAAGCTTATGTTTTCTATCTTCTTTTAAGAAAGAAAAAAAATTGGTTGGCCCATAGTACAAGGCGGCAATTTGTCAGGGGTGGGGGTTCTTATGGAGGCAACCATGTTAAGGTTTCAAGTTCAATCTGAATTAGACCCTTTGTGTAGAGGGCTTAGGGTTTTTATTTGTGTTGAGTCTCTCCTCACGACTGTATTTTAGGCTGAGAATGATGGTTGAGAACCTGCTGAATGTTCTGGTGTCGAAAAATTCTAAGTTGGACAAGGAGGCTCTCCTGGATGTCCTATATTCGAAAAGGTAGGATTTCCAAATCCCTTTCAACTTCCTGTTGAATTGGAACTAGAACGAGTCTCACTACCATCTGCTTTGTTTAAATTTGTTTTCAGCTCTAGGGAGAAACTGGATGAAATGCTGGGTATTGCTGGAAGGTTAGGGCATTCCAAATTCCCTGTAGCTGATGAACGGTGTTTTTTAATTCCATTATATATACATGACAATTTTTTTACTTTTGTTTTCTTTTGTAGGATGGATCTTGATTATGCGGATTGTATTGTATCTCCTTCATGTAGTGAAAAATTAAAGGAGCTGGGAAAAGCGGTCAGTAGGTTGGCATACGGTCAAAAGGGATTGGCAAAGTATTGTCACGATGAATTGCTTACTAAAATGTGCTACCCTTTGCCTGAGGATTCGATTTGTGAGATGCCAGGTTTAAAAGATCAGTTGGGATGTCTATGGGGAAACTTAGATTTGCCACTGTTATTTGGAAGGGGGGAATGCACACTTACTGATGTTGCATCTTTCAATGATTTGAAGGCATGCGCTGATTCGAAGCCAAGGAATGTTGTGTCTTTGCTGTCCTCAGATACCGATGGTGAACAGACTCTTGTTGATCAGGCTCGTGAACTGGTTGTACTTAAACCAGACACGTTTGAAAATAAAACCGTGTTGGTTTGCTGTATTAATGCCCCTGTCCTCTTTGCACAACATGGTTGTCAATCCTTCTTAAATCTTTGCAACGAGTTGTCAGAGTGTCGCAGGGATGTTGAGATGGTAATGGTTGCAAGGATGAATGTCCTGGCTGATGCAAAAGATGTTTTCGAGCACTTGTTTTCAGGATTCCCCCGTTCTTGTCTTGCAGTACCATATGAGGACTGGGAACGACGGGAGGGTATATGGAAAGTATTTAAGGGCGATCCTTATGGGATTCAGTGTTTGGTCTTTGGCCCCGATGGATTTTTTTTGACGTCCTTTTTTATTGATGACTATGATAACCTCTATAGAGCTGAGGCATTTCCTTTTACTGAAGAGATGTGGGAGAATAAAAGGGAAGAGCTGAAGCAATTGCGGGAAGATAGCTTGGAGAAGCTTTTGAAGCCCTATGGTACTTCTCCAGCCGCTGTTGTTTATGAGCTCAATAGTGATCAAGAAAAGTTCAGTATGTCGGAAGTGGTGAAGGGTAAGCATGTTGGGTTATACGTATGCTGCGTGGGTGGCCTCATTCCCCGGTTGCAACAGGTGTATTTGCAATGTAAGAAAAATGGGGAGGACTTTGAAATTGTGGTGCTTTACCTTCCCTTGGTGTCCGAGATTGACCCTTGCGTATTCAAGGATAAAATAGAGAGTAAGTTGAAGAAGCGAAAGGTCCATGGGTGGTGGTGTTTGCCGTTCAACAACACTGTCAGTATGCGGTTTTGGGCTCTGACTAGGGACTACAATCTCGGTTATGAGTGCAGTGCAGAGTTGGAGGATATGCTGATTATAGTGGGACCAGATGGTAAGATCTTGGACATGTATGGAGGCGATTTAATTCAAACCAGAGGCTGGGTTATTCCACATCCCTTCACTAGAAAGGCGATTGTGGAGAATAGGATGAAGGAAATGAGGGAGCTGAGATTGGAGCCGCTACTGGTAGGCGAACAACTTTTCCGAGGTTTTGATCCGCTTGTTACCATTGATGGGAAAGATCTCTTAAACATGAAGAAGAAGATTATTATTTTCATGGGCAAGCCACACAAGTGTGTTAATGGTTTAAAAAGGTTGGTATCCCAGTATGCAATGATGGGGGAGGAAGGGGGGTTCGAAGTGGTGTTTATTGAGGTTCCTCGTATCCGAATTCAACGAGGAGGAGTAGAAATAGAAGTTGAAGCCGAAGATAAACCGGTTACCAAGGAGGCCTTTGCTAATATGCCATGGTACGTCCTCTGCCCCCTTGGTGGAACTAACACTCTGCTAGCGAAGAAGTTGAAAGATTTAGTTAGTGTAACTGAGTATTCCAAGGTCGAATCATTGGTTGGGTTTGGAGAAGATGGCCGCATTTGTTCAGTGAATCTAGTGCCGCACAATTATGAAAATGCAGAGTTTTGTTTGGTTGATTCTCCAGTTGGACTAGAGGATGATATCCATCGACTATTCTGCTTCGACGAGTATGCCGACATATAGTAGCATTTATTCCCTCTCTTTGTAACATTCCGTTCCATTGTTATAATTTTAAGGACATAAATCAGATCACACTTCAACGTTTGTTAGTACTTAGTATCATTATATTATTATATCATGGTAAACCGCTAAAGTTTATTGTTTTTGCGAAACAAAAATTAGTTTTTGTTTAACGAAAATGTGAGGTTTCTATATTGTATTGATGAAATATATTTGGATGAAAATGTTATTTATTTATATTACAAATAAGATAAAAGGAAAAGAAGGCACTACAAAAAAATGAACATATATATTAAAAATGGGTCCTTTGGATGAAGGTTAAATAATATAATCACAATAGATTCTACGGTATTGTTTGTCATCTAGTAATGTTATGTATAATTTTAAGGTTCAATCGAAAAATGATAACACAACTAAATAGTTCCCGAGATATCAAGCGCCGCACCCAAAACCCCTTACCTGAAACCCATGAAGCAAATAAATATTATAGTTCTCTTTAGATTACAAATAAATATTATAGTTCTCTTTTATATTACAAATAAGATAAAAGGAAAAGAAGGCACTACAAAAAAATGAACATATATATTAAAAATGGGTCCTTTGGATGAAGGTTAAATAATATAATCACAATAGATTCTACGGTATTGTTTGTCATCTAGTAATGTTATGTATAATTTTAAGGTTCAATCGAAAAATGATAACACAACTAAATAGTTCCCGAGATATCAAGCGCCGCACCCAAAACCCCTTACCTGAAACCCATGAAGCAAATAAATATTATAGTTCTCTTTAGATATGATTATCTGTAAATAACAGATGAAGATAAATTATTTTAATTTAGTTCAGTTCAGTTCAAATTATTTTATTTGTAATATTATCAGAATAATTTAATAATATTTAACTTAATTTATTTATTTACTTTAAATATAATAAATAGACAAATTCTTGGGTGAGGTAGTCTCACCCAAGAGACAGAGAACATAATATAATTACTGGACAATTTAATTGGAATGGGATGATGTTTTATATTAGCAGAAAATATAGGGACTCATACTGCAATTACAAGTAACTCAATCAAAACAATCAGTGTTTAATTACTCAACCGCCGTCTAACCCGCATCTAATCAATAGACAAATTCTCGATTCGTGATTATTTTAAATATACACATAAATATGATATATCTTCATTAAATGATTGTTTGTTAATAGAAATAACAAAGGGAAACATATTATTTTTATTTAATTCAGTTCAGATCAATTCAATTCGGATAAGTTCATATCATCTGAAACATAATTTGATGATATGCAAATCAATTTAGTCGTTCTATTCTTATTTCCCAATTTGATGATATTTAACTCATTTCAGTTCAAATCATATCACCTTAATATGCTTTTATATTTAAATTATTAAAAAAATTATTTATATTTATATTTATATTTATATTTATTTAAGTTCAATCCAGTTAAATATATTTAAACTTATTTCAATTAAGTTTAGTTTAGTTAAATATATTTAAATATATTTTAGTCCAGTTCAGTATATTTAAACTTATTTTAGTTCATTTCAGCAATAAATAAGCTTCTAACATTTTAAAAAGGTTGCTGTTATTGCTAGAGCAAAATATTGCCGATTTTCCTTTCTTACCCTTTTATCATTAATCTCATTCCCTTTGGCCCTCTCATCGTCTCCGTTAGCCGAGAGCTTCTTCGTATAAATATAGCGGTCTAGTGGTCGTATGGCAATCACATCTCCGCTCTGGACTCTCTCCTTCCCCATCGCCTAAATCATCTTCGCACCCTATAGTCTTCACTGTCATCTCCCGGTCTTCGATGCTGCTACGGCCACCGCAAGCAAACTGTATCTCCACCACCTCACCTTCAATAACCTCCGTCTCTTTATTGATTCTAACTCCGGCTTTCCTAAAAGCTCCGTTTTGGACAGTTCCAATCCAGTGAGAACAGTTCGCTGCCGGCAAGCATAGAAAAAGGGATTTCATCATCTACTTCTAGTTTTATTTTTATTTTTAAAGTTTCTTTATTGTTTGCTAGAGCTTATTTCTTGATATACTAAACTGTACTGAACTGTATTGAACTGAAATAAAAATTAATGTATTGAAAAATGGAATAAGTATGACTGATTTAACATGGATTTCATCAAATTACATTTTCACTTAATCGACTAACAATCCACTATTCTGCTTTGACAAGTATGCCGACATATAGTAGCATTTATTCCCTCTCTTTGTAACATTCCGTTCCATTATTATCATTAAGGACATAAATCAGATCACACTTCGGGCCTGTTTATTAGAACTTATTTTTTGATGTACTGAACTGAACTGAATTGAACTAAATTAAAATTGATGTATTGAAAAATGGAATCAACATGACTGAACTAACCTGAATTTCATCAAATTACATTTTCACTGAACTGAACTGAATTGAACTGAATTGAAGTGATCTACAGATAAGTTCTAGTAAACAGGGCCTTCAACGTTTGTTAGTATTTTTATATTATGAATAAGTCTTAGAAGTGATAGTCACACCAAGGTCTCAACTGCAATTTTTAGTAGGCAATAATTTTATGTGGCGCGTGTAAATGGTATGTGAAAACAATTGATTCAATACAAATTCTCATTTGAGACCTGTCTCTATAGAGACCAGGGACTATAGACACAATTTAGAACTTCTGGAAGTAAAATGAAAAACGTGCCTAACTATAGGGGCTCAATTGAAAATTTGGATAAATTTGTTTCTCTCTCCTTCCCTCTCCAGGATTTCTCCTTTTTCTCGCTGCCCAAATCGACGGCGGATCAAGCCACCATCTATGTGCTTGAGCTCGTAATCACCATTTTCCATCATCGTCCTCAGCCGGACCATCTCCAGAGCTGGCGATTTTTCACCAAAATTCGTGAGATTAATTCCTCGGTTCTCACAGTCACTGACAACAAAAACAGCTTTCCGGCGCCCTGTCGCCGAAAGTCACTAACCTCAGATACCTCGAGCAATATACATAAAGTTGGCATCATTTCGACGGCGTAATCCCGGGTGTATTGGGTCGCTTACCTGGAGCATTTGGAAATTTGGTACAACACCTACGACAGCGGAATCCCGTTACGATCTCCACAATTTTGCTCGGCGGGAGCTACTTCGAAAACTAGAGGACTGAGCTGGAATATGTTTAGAAAAGTTTAGAGGGGTGGAAAACTGAGCTTGATTCAAAAGAGAACTATTTGCGGAACTATTTGAAAAAAATTTGTACAGTGGAAACAAATTTAAAGCGAAGGAAGGTTGATTCAAGGGAAAACATCAGCTGTTTTTAAGTAATAATTTGACTGAAAAATCAATGAAATGAACAGAAAGATCAATGACATTGTCTGAAAGATCAAGAAAAATAGTAAATGCTCAAGCATGATGATTAAAAGATCAAGATAGAACAGTAAATGCTCAAGAAAATTGACTAAAAGATCAAGGTAAACACAAGAATGCTCAGATAAATTGACTGAAAAATCAAGGCACAACAATACATGCTCAAGAACAGTAACTAAAAGACCAAAACAACACATTAAATGCTCAATCACATTGAGATTGACCAGATTTCCTCAATTGTCTTGAAGTTTTATTGTAATATTCTATTTCTTTGATCTTTTCAATTATTACTTGAGATTCATCTTATTCTATTTGATGTCTTTGACATTTTCTTTAATTTTTTTCAGTTATCACTTGATCTTGATCTTATTCTGTTTGAGCTTTTTGATATGTTCTTTGATTTTTTTCATTTATCACTTGAATTTAATCTTGTTTTGTTTGATCTTTGATATATTTGATTTTTTGATATTTTCTTTTGATGATTTTCAGTTATATCTTGAGCTTGATATTATAAAGAAATGACTTGATTACCATGGCATGGCACCAGAAATAACCCCTGGTCCAGATCAAAACCACAAAACAAAGAAGCCATGATTAACAAAAAGATGTACGAGTGAATTTTGGGATTGGATTGGAAGAGGCGAAGAGCCTAATATGGCCGTCTCATTCCCCAAGTTCACCCACCAAATTTGGCCAATAAATCCCAATTTCTAGAAAGCTGCGCAGTCAAATTATTTCGGCAATCCTTCCGCAGCTGCGTCCTCCGGCGTGCCGGATCAGCAGAACTACAAGGAAGCCACCGGAGCGCAGCTTTGGGTGCTGTATCTTTTTCTGACGTCATTGGGGATCGGCTCCGGAAAATCTCGTCAGATCGATTTTGGCAACATCGCGGCCGGCAATATGCTCCGGCGGAGGAATCGATCTCAACGCGGGTCTTTGTTTGCTGCAGCAACAAAATTGGGGGTTTTATGTCATATTGTTTCAGAATTTGCTGAATGGGCCCGTAAAGTCTGTCTTAATTACCATAAGGCACCGATTTTAAAATAATCACGGTTTAACCCCCGTTTTTATGTTGAGGTTATTGTGTTATTCCCTTTGGTCTCCATAAGAACTGGTCTCACCCAAAATTTTCTTTTGATTCAATCAGCGCGGCTAATGCGTACGAAATATTCTCACCATATTTATAGTGGCCCAACAAAACCAAACCGAAACCGAAAAATCCAAAATTCATTAACCCAAATCGAATTAAATATATGGTTTTCGAACATTCGAATTGACAAAATCGAATTACAAATTTTAGTTTTTGAAACTCACTGAAACCGAACCGAAAACCGAATAACAATAAATTAAATAATTAATTATTAATAAATATGTAAATAAAATAAATATATATGAACATAAAAACAATTAAATCAGATTTTACTATGAATATTATAGTTTCTTAGTTTAATGTATGAAATTTAGTCTAGACCATGGTTTATTTGATTTTTAATTGGAATAATAATAGTTTCATTTATGATTGTAATTTTTGAGATTTAAATTATAATTCGAAAAATTATTGAATTCGGGTCGGTTTAAAACCGAAAATCGAATTCTGAATTCGATTCGGTTTGTTATTGAATCCGGGTCGGTTTCGGTTTTGGAAATTTTTGAAAAAAACCCGAACAAACCAAACCAAGTAACCCAAAATCGAACAAACCGATCCGACGCCCACCCCTACCCAACCTCACTCCATATTTATCGTTCCCTACCTTTTCCTTTTAAAATCATGTTTTCCTTTTAAACATGGTTTTTAAGTTTAGGTTTCAAGTTAAAACAACAGATTAATATTTGTAAGGTGTATCCTGATTTCTACATAATATGGATATATAGCTACTAATTAAATGACAAATATTATTATGATAATTAACTAATTATCTTTACTTTTGACATTATTTACTTTTTCTTTCCTTACCTCCCTCCCTAAACCCCCGATTAATCACCCGGCGAATATAATTACGGAATACAGTACATCTCAAGGATCACCTTTCTCCATCTTCGTTCCGATCAAAACCACCAACTTCCAATTCGGGTATTTTTTATTTTTTAAAAAAATTAGGAATATCATTAGGGATGACACTGGGGCGGGTTTGGGGCGGGTACTAGCTATCCCATCCTCATCCCCATTTAATATTTTAAAATTCATCCCCGCCCCATGACCCATGATGGGTACAAAATTAAAAATCATCCCCGCCCCATCGGGTTTTATTATAAAACCATCCCCGCTCCATGACCCGCCCCACCCCATGCCCCATGACCCATCCCCACCCCATGCCCCATGACCCATCCCCGCCCCATGACCCATGACCCATCCTCACCCACCTCTTATATCAGTTTAAAATACATTTGTTTATATAACTTTTACTCAAACGCAATAATAATTATATTGAGAAATATAAAATCTTTAAAAAGACAAAAATCTCAAACCTAAACAAAAAAAATGTAATTGAAATCTCACTCAAATTTGAAGCAAACAGGAAGTTTGTAATTATAAAATCGATTGCCAAAGAATAGTCCAAATACATTATTATTGTTAGTTTTCTTCTAATTATTAGGGGTTAATTATTAAATTATAGTAAGAAATTAAATAATATTTTTTATTAATTAATATATATTGGGGCGGGCCGGGTATGGGGCGGGTATAACGGGGATGGGGCGGGATGGGGCTAGTTGGGGCGGGGATGGGGCGGGTGATGTATAAAATCCATCCCCGCCCCATGACCCATGACGGGTTGTGATTTCATCCCCATCCCCGCCCCAAACCGGTGCAAATGGGGCAGGTCACCACCAAAACCCGCCCCAGTGCCATCCCTAAATATCATTGTAACGCCCCGGGAATTACAAGACTAAAAATTAAAGGGCGCTACAGTATAGATAGAGTTTACTACAACTTTCGAGTCAAGTCCTTCTACCGAAGCTATAAACATACTGTATACATTGTCTTGGCCATTAAATATTCAAGAAATGTCTACGCCAACTAAAATAAAACTCTATACATTCAATGTTCTTCACTAAAACACCATCGTAAATTTTATCCTATCGCTCAATTAGAGATCTGCAATAAAAATAGTGTAAAGAGTGGGGTGAGCTACACTAGCTCAGTGAGACTAATATCATTCTTTCAATAATTTAGACAGCATTCAGTACTTATCACAGTCAAGTACATGGAGCAAATAGTCACGTAGCAGCAAGCAATGTCATTCAAGTAGTTTCACAGACAAGAGCAAGGCTTTGCACTTATAGTAAACAATTTAATGTTCAAGTCAAAACAATGAGTAGTGCCTATTGAAAAGATAATGAAAACATGATAAAACCCTCACCTTCGCCTGACTTAACACGTAAGAGATTAGGTGAAAGCTAAGGTGGTTATCCAGAAACTGATAACCATGAGAAGCACAACAGAACAATGCTAGAGAAACTGATCTAAGAGCACAACCACAACTTAATCTCCATTCTGTGATACTCTTCTGCTCTATAACTCTGAAACTAACGTTTCCAAAGCTCCCAAAATAATCCCCTCAATTATCAGGATAACACCCGTCTGTGACACCGCTTGGTGAGAGGGTTCCGCTGCAACGCCGTTGCGCCGTAAAGAAGATGTTAAAAAGTCGGTGAAGGATCCATGAAAAGTCTCGGTACCCACGTAATCACCACCTTAGTTCTGCCCCAATTCCGGCGATAAGCTTTGCAGTCATAAGGACTGTTCGACTACTGAAAATCTCAACGCTCAGAGATGGCTGTATTTGGCCGACTAGCGTACTATAAATTGGAAGAAGGTTAATATGGTTGTGACTGATTTGAGCTGAGCCGAGGATAAGACGGTGTAAGGTCCAGTTTTTGTTGGCTGCCTTGTGGAAGGTCATGTTGCAACATGACTCGTCTGGCAGAAAAAGAGAATATTTTCCAAGTTCCAGCGCAGGTTTTGATAGATGGAATGAAATATTGCGTGCTGATTTCTATGGAAACTACAGTCCTAATGGGTGTCCACAACGTGCCTTGCAGCTGTGATTAGAATGAGAATATTCGTGGAGCTGAATTTTCCATTAACAAGAAGTTGAGACAGCCATCGATTCCTTTTCTTCAAGGTTTTATATTTGGAATAGAAGTTTATTGAAGGAAGGATTCAAGAGCCGTGCAAAAGGAAGTTTTTCCATGGTGTTGAGCTATAAAAGAAGGACATCAGTTGCGTGCTCGTACACCGATCTTCACAGCAAAATTCTATAAATCAGGGTTTTTATCGTTCGAGCAAGGAGGCAACACAGTTCGAGGTTTTCTACAACCACAAACACTTGGGACGTGTGTATAAGCTCGGGTGGAAGAGATCTTGCCGCCGCCTTCGTGGAAAAGAAAGTAATCATAGAAGCAACTACTAGAGAGCGAACTAGTAGTGTGAGAGGCTAGCAGGAATTGTCATTAGATTGTAATAGTCCAGACATATTTGTTACTATCTAGTGAAGGATCTTTACACCGGGCTACGGCCCCCCAGACGTAGGTGTTTTGCACTGAATTGGGTGATCAAATTGTGTCTTGGTGATGCTAAAGCTGTAAGGACTCCTATGTCTACTACTGAGAAACTAACCAAGGATGAAAAATGTGTGGTTGTGGATGCAAAACTCTATAGAAGCATGATTGAAAGGCTCCTATATCTAACGGCCAGTAGACCTGATATTTCCTTGAGTGTTGGTATATGTGCCAGATTTCAAGCAGCTCCCAAAGAATCCCATGTCACTGCTGTGAAGAAGATTATCAGGTATGTACATGGGACCTCTGACTATGGTATCTGGTTCTCTAAAGGGACTAGTTGCCAAGTATATGGATACAGTGATTCAGATTGGGCTAGTAATGCGAATGATAGAAAAATTAGGGGGTTGCTCCATGCAGGTCCAGTTTTCTCTTGCATGTCCGTATTTTTACCATAATACCCCTAATACTATTAAGACAAAGAAAAGGCTTGAAATCATAGGGTTCCATCAGGGGGCATTATGGTAAAAATACGGACCTTCAAGAGAAAAATGGACCTGCATAGAGAAATTGCTAAAAAGTACCACTGGTGGATGCTTCTTTATTGGAAAGAATTTGGTCTCTTGGTATAGTAAAAATCAAAACTCCATCTCTCTATCTACTGCTGAGGCTGAATACATGGCTGCGGGAAGCTGTTGCACTCAACTGATTTGAATGAAACAAATGCTCAGAGATTATGGGGTGAAGCTAGGCAGTCTTACTATTCTCTATGACAATAAGTCAGCTATTGACATATCTAAGAATCCAGTACAGCACAACCGCACTAAGCATATTGATATCAGACACCACTTTATTCGAGACTTGGTCGAAAGAAAGGAAGTGGAAATCAAGCATGTGCCTAATGAGAGTCAATATGCAGATATATTTACTAAGCCACTGGATGCTTCCAGATTTGAGACCCTAAGACAGTATCTTGGGGTGTGCAGACTATAAGGTACATAAGCCTACCTATTTGTATAGTTGTTATTTCGATTTCCGTGTTTTTCATTTGATAAAATCAGAAAATACCAAAAATATGGTTGTGGAGTAAGGTTGCATTTCGTGTTGCAACATGGAGACATAAGGTGGGCGTGTTGGAATTTGAGGCGCGTGTGAAGTGGGAGACAGCTGGGGCCCGAGCGTATTTATGTGTTGATTTTCCGTTGGACCGCTTTCAATTTCTCGCGTAAAAAGGCGAAAAAGTTATTGTTTCCTCCTCTCTTCTTCGCGCCCAGCAAAATATCCCTCCCCATTCCTATTGCAACACATGATTTCAGTACTAAATCTCTCCGTGATTCGCCTTCACTTTAATTGCTGTAACTCGCCGAGAACTTCGTCGGAACTCTGAAATTACCGGAAATTGCAGCTCCATCACTGTCTAAGGTACCTATCTGGATCTCTTATTCTAATTGGTCGTCTCCGGTGATTTTTAAAGTTGCATGCTAGGGTTTCCAGTTCTTTTGACACATGCCTTACCACACAAGGTTTAACACCAAGTCAAGGGTGGTGTTCACTAATACCAGAGATACACCTCTCATATTGGATGATCCAGTTCCAACAGTCCATGACACCATCCATGGCCCTGGAGCACCTCCTGTTACTGCTCCTGAGGATATCAATGAGGTCCAGAATCCTGTGGACCAAAATGATACTGTTCCAGAGGAGATCAATGTGGTCCAGGACTCTGTGGAACACAATGCTACAAAGCAAGTTGAAGCTCAACAACAGGAGGTGCAACAAGAACCTCATCCAAGTCCTTCAAGCTCAAAGAGTGCTGAGTCTTTTGACCCTATGGACCATCTAACCATGAGCCAGCGGTTGAGAATCAGAAACCAGCTAAGGAGTCAACCCATCTCAGCTATTCCAATCTCATCTAGGACACATACTTCACCAACTCTTGTTATTGCTGCCCCCACCAAGGTTTACTCCAGGAGAACTAAACAAACAGCTGGGAGAGTGTGGTTTGACAACCGGGAAATCCAGTACTTCACTGATTTTAAAATAGCTACCTCCTGTTGCCCTGATGATCCCTACCTTAAATTTCTAAAGACTATTCCCAGGGGTCCACCTTCACCTGGGGATGAGCTTGAAGAGGAAGAAGTAGTTGAAAGCTGTCAGAATTTGGGAGAGAGAGTTCTAGGTGGCACATCCCATCTTGATGTTGCAACATCAGATTTCCTTAGGTATCATGGTACTCGGGCAGCTCTATTTCTGCCTAATGGACTCACTATGGAGGATTGTTTCGAACCAATGTCTGAGAATGAGTCTGGTCATAATTCTCATGACTCTATACCTGATGGGAGGGAGTTTGTTCCCACAACTACTAATCCTGATAATCTTAAAGGTGATGAGCATTTGGTTGCTGGAATACTACAGGGCTCAGAAGAGACTGTGTTGGAAACCAGAGTTCCTGAGGTTGCAGCTGCTGCTCTGGGGAAGATATTCTCTGAGGTTGTTAGGCCTACTTCTACTGTTGCAACACCAGTTGTTTCCAACCATAGTACAGAAAAGGCACTCTTTGAAGAGACAGATTCCAACCATATACCTTTGTCAAGATGGAACTGAGGTGATCGAGGAACAGGAGGGTCAAAATGATTATGAGGTTCAAGGACCAGTGCCTGTTGATACTAAACCATCAGCTGATACCATGCCAGAGGTGCCAACTGCAGATGAATTTGCTAATTGTGAGAAACAAGATGTGCAGTTGGAGGTGGATGCAGAGAGTCAACATGTGGAGGATGGTGTTCCTGAGTTCTCTAAGCTAAGTCCTATTAGGTGGGAGGTCGTCGCCGTACCTCTCAAATATACTATTTATGTTCACTTACTACCTCTACACACAATTAAGCATATAGTGGCAAGTAAGGTTCGTTCCACAGGGAGAAGGTTATTTCTATGTATATCTTGTAGTATATATATATATATATATATATATATATATATATATATGCATATATAAAAGCAATGTAAATAAGGGGGGGTTTTGAGTTGAGTTTTTGTAAGAAACACTACTAAGTAAAGCAACTAGAATTCTATGATTACAACTAGTTTAGCATTTAAGATTTTAACTAAAGGATTAACTAATGAAAATACTAGACTTGGACATATGAGATTGGTGACTTCTTATTATGAGATTTTCCTCAAACTTTATCATGATGCCTTTAGAATGGTGAAGATTAGTGAGAAACTATCTTTAACCATAGTTATGAAAAATGAAAGTATCTTCACAACTTCAATTGATAATCTTACTAGATGATAACAACTAGTTCAATTGAATCAATATTACTTCAAATTAGATGTTCCTCAACCCTACCCATGCAATTTGATAACAAACTTGACATAGGTACAATGCTAATGAATGATCTTAAGAACAAATACAATTGATAACAACATGCATTTGATTCCTAATTTACTACTCCTACATAGAAAGAATGATAACATTCTAACCATGGAAAAGCAATATCTAACACATATCCAACACATATCTATCACTAGGAAATCATTCCTAATCATTTCAAGCATCAAATACACATATAAATTATGATCATTCAATAGCAAATCACCATTCCTAAGCTTCATTAATCATGTTCTCAATCCATAACAAGAAGTCCAATCACATATATCCAAGAAGGGTTTTAGCCTACTATCATAGTTATATTATCAAAACAATAATCAATACAACAAACCATAATGAATTCAAAGATCAAAATCCAAAGGAAAATGAAGGAAAATGAGTTTTGCTCTGTAAAAATCCGATCCTCTAACAATGAGGATAAGTTCCTTTTATAGTCTAAAAATAATTAAAATTAAAGCAAACAAAATGCAAGTGGCAGAAGTTTTTCGAGGGCCGCGCGAAATCCTTCGCGGACCGCGAGCTCGGTTCTCGCGGTTCGCGGCCGAGGATTCGCGGCCCGCGCGTCCGTGGCGTCCGCGGTCCGCGACCGAGGTTTCGCGGACCGCGCGTCTGATCCTCGCGAACCGCGGCCGGCGTTTCGCGGGTCGCGCGACTCGGCTTCTCTGCGGTTCTCGCGCTGGTCCTCGCGGTTCGCGACCGGAGTTTCGCGGACCGCGCGTCTTCGGCTTCGTGGCCCTCGTGCTGGTCCTCGCGGCTCGCGACCGGAGTTTCGCGGACCGCGCGAAACTCGACATCTTCCAAAACAGCAACACACACCCTCGCGGTTCGCGACCTAGGTTTCGCGGTCCGCGAGAGTGTGCCTTCACGCCACTTCTACGACCGGTTCTTCAATGTATCTGCTTCCTCCAGGACGGTCATAGAAGGTCTTCAAATCATCCAAATCTATCGCAAGTGCAATTCAAGGTCGAAATGCACGTCTTCAATTTCAAACCATCATGAATGATTCGGTCCAAAAGTCTAATATAAAGTACAAAATGCTATCTAAAACAGCTCTCAAATGCTACAAAATAAGAGTATATCTAGGACCTATCATTAGGCTCACTGTTCCAAATTCTCCTATTGATTTAGACATGGATGATGTTGCCCAGGATATTCCTCACTCTCCCATTCATGATGAGGTGCCAGTTGAGGAAAATTTTACCCATCATAAGGATCAAGATGCTGTACTGAAAGAGGATTTAGAGAATCAGCACAGAAATGATGGTGATGCTGATCTGAAGGATGATGTTGTGCATGAGGATACCCCTGAGGAGGATTTTGACATGATCTGTGCCAGAATTCTGAGAAATTTTACTCTGTTGAAGCCAATGCTAACTATGATTTGTTGGCCACAAGAGGGTTCTTTGCTGAGAAAGTGCTGGATATGAAGAAATGTGCTGACAGTGACTTTGATACGTTTCTAGGCCAGATTGGATGTGTTCAAGCAGCCACTGTATTTCAACTGTATGATCTAGAGATGGTTCTTGAATTTTATAGCAATCTTATGAAGGGAACTTTGGTTGTTGGGAATGACTAGTCTGGGAAGCTCTATTTCAGGGGGAGAATTATCTCATTGACATCTGAGAAGCTAAATTCTATCTTGGGAATTCATCTGATGGTGAGAGCTGATGTAGTCTATCCAAGGGATTACAAGGTGGATAAGCCTTTGTTGGCTAGGGCATTAACCCATGGAAAACTTAGATCATGGCCCTCTGGATATGTGCCCACTAGCTCTCTTACCCTGAGGTTCTTGTTACTTTTCAAGGTCCTCATAAATTGCTGGATGCAAACCACCAATACCACTACCTTAACTCAAGATCAGGCAGAACTACTATATGGCATTGGTTCAGGGTTTGAAGTTAATCTTGGAGATTATATTTTAAAGCGGATTGTTGGTGCTCTTGAGCCATCTAGGTGTACTGAGGCATTACCTCATCCTTGTCTGATTACAACATTCTTGAGAGCTGATGGCTTTATAGATGATCTGGATAGGATGAAATACGTTGGCAAATTTGGTTTCACTGCTTAATCTGTGGATAGGGAAGTGTTAGATTTGCCCTGGGATCAAGAGGTTTCTACAGCTGATGTGATTATGTCTGACGAATTTGAGCTTCGTGCTGTTGAGAAGAGGATCTTGTTGCATATGGATCAGTTGATTTTTCATGGAGAAATGCTGAAGAAAGCTCAGGAGGATAAGGTCACGCTTGTTGCTGCTATTGCCAAAGAGGGTACAAGTGTTGAATCGTCTACCGAGGTCCCTGGACCATCTAGCTTTGCTGCCCCCTCTAGTTCCTCTAAGCGTCCTAGAACTCATGTCTCGGTGAAGAAGCCTCCAACCAAGAAGTCAAGTCCTCAGTCATTCCTGCCTGGAGAAGGGGCAAGGTTTTACCAGATTCCGAGGACGATGCTGAGTAATGTGATGTCTATGTTTCCTCTATATCCCTGTTTTTGTTGGATTTTCTTTTCTGATGGGGTCTTTTGGCACTTTATGGCCCCATGGGGAGATGGTGATAGATTGATAGATTATTTTAATGATTTTGGATTTCTGGATGACTGTAGTTTTGTTATTGATTCTATTTTTTCTGCCACTTGAATTTTTGTGATGGGCTCAAATTATGGTTATTTCTGATCAGAAGTGTGCAATTCAGTTTGATTGGAGATTTTCTTGGGATTCTGAGTTCAGTGAAGATTTTTGAAATGTTGGGTCCACAAATTGCCAAAGAAGGAGATTGTAAGGTCCAGTTTTTGTTGCCTGTTTTGTGGAAGGTCATGTTGCAACATGCTTAGCAGCTCGGAGAAAGGCTTTTCCTTTACGCCGAGAAGCATGTGCCTTCCACCTATCCTGTACGTATAGCAAGACTTGTCTGGCAGAAAAAGATAGAATATTTTCCCGCGCAGGTTTTGAAAGATGGAAGGAAATATTGCATGCTGATTTCTATGGAAACTACAGTCCTAATGGGTGTCCACAACGTGCCTTGCTGCTGTGATTAGAATGGGAATATTCGTGGAGCTGAATTTTCCATTAACAAGAAGTTGAGACAGCCATGGATTCCTTTTTCTTCATGGTTTTAGATTTGGAATAGAAGTTTATTGAAGGAAGGATTCAAGAGCCGTGCAAAAGGAAGTTTTTCCACGGTGTTGAGCTATAAAAGAAGGACATCAGTTGCGTGCTCGTACACCGATCTTCACAGCAAAATTCTGTAAATCAGGATTTTTATCGTTCGAGCAAGGAGGCAACATAGTCCGAGGTTTTCTACAACCACAAACACTTGGGACGTGTGTATAAGCTCGGGTGAAAGAGATCTTGCCACCACCTTCGTGGAAAAGAAGGTAATCATAGAAGCAACTACTAGAGAGCGAACTAGTAGTGTGATAGGCTAGCAGGAATTGCCATTAGATTGTAATAGACCGGACATATTTGTTACTATCTAGTGAATGATCTTTACATCGGACTACGGCCCCCAGATGTAGGTGCTTTGCACTGAACTGGGTGATCATATCGTGTCTTCTTTAATTTTCGCACTTAGTTTTAATTTGTTGTCTTAAATTAAAACTGGACACGATTTAGTATAAATCACAATAATCAGGAACTTTCAGACGGGTCTAGAACGAAGATTAAGAAAGGGGAAAAGATGGAGAAGAAAGATGATGGTGTTATTTTGGGTTTTGGATAGCCAGGGGCGGTTTTGAGGAAAACAAACTAAGGGGGTGCTTGGTTGAGGGGTTTGGAGGTGGGTAATGGGTTTGATTATAGAGTATGGGTGTTTGGTTGAGTATTATGATTATATGGGCCCACCTTCGTTACCCAAAACTGGTCAATCACCCAAACCCCCCAAAATTGACAACTATGGGTTTCATTACCTAGTTGTTTACTATATTTAGCCACTCCGTCATTTTAGTTTACTAATTTTAGCCATTCCCTAATGCAAACCAAACAACAACATTATAATCATTACCCCTATAATCATTATACCCTATTATCATTCTCATTCCGATTCTCATTGCTCTGTTTCAACCAAGCACCCCCTAATTAAACATTAATGCTTAGTCATTACAATTTGGTGGGTGGTTTATTCCTAGTGTGCCACGTCTCTAACTAATGCATTCCCTTTCTTTTGATCTTATTTTTAGTTGTCATGGACTACTTTGTCATTACAATTTGGTGGGTGGTTTTTTCCTAGAGTGCCACGTCTCTAACTAATGCATTCCCCTTTCTTTTGATCTTATTTTTAGTTGTCATGAACTACTTTTACAAATTATTCTACAGCTTAATTCATTCCAGTCAAATTGATAATGCTGTTCTACAAATTAGGGTCTTCACAATCATTACAATAAATCTCTGTTTATAAGTGCTGTTTATATACGAATGATCAAGAATTCGTGCCATCTTTCTATTAGGTGTCATTTAATGTTAAAAGGAAAGATAATTAGGTGTCATTTAATTAGTGGCTATGGGATCTAGGCCCTATTTGCTAGAGTTTATTTTTTGTTGTACTGAACTGAACTGAAATAAATTTAAATTTACTGAAATGAACTGAACTGAAATAATTTTAAATATATTTAACTGAACTGAAATAAATGTAAAAACATTTTTATATAATTTAAATATAAAAACACGTTGAGGTGATATAATCTGAACTGAATTGAGTTAAATATCATCAAATTATAGTGCAGATGATATGAACTTATCTAAACAAAACTGAATTGTTCTGAATTGAATTGAACTAATCTGAAATGAACTAAAATAAACTTATCATATAATGATGACATATTATCTTTGGTTGAGTCGATTTAAATGAATCACGATTCAAATAATTATATTTGAGTATAAAATGTAAAGGTTATGGTATATTAAAGAAATATATTGAGTTGAATATCATAATCATGTATTTTTTAGGGGATATGAGTCATTCAGTTGTATATCATAAAATTATATTTCAGAGGATATGAACTGAATTTATCTGAACTGAACTGAACTAATTAAAAATAGTCATATAATGAAGCATATTATATTTGGCTGAGTCGATTTAAATGAATCACGATTCAACTAATTATATTGGAGTATATAAAGTAAAGGTTATGGTATATTAAAGAAATATATTGAGTTGTATATCATAGCCATGTATTTTTCAGGGGATATGAGTCATTGAGTTGTATATCATAATAATATATTAAAAAGGATACGAGTCATTGATTTGTATATCATAAAATTATATTTCAGAGGATATGAACTTATCTGAACTGAACTGAACTAATTGAAAACAGTCATATAATGAAGCATATTATTTTGGTTGAGTCGATTTAAAGGAATCACGATTCAAATAATTATATTATATTTAAAGTAAAGGTTATGGTAAAGTAAGACATCATAAAATTAAATTTCAGAGGATCTGAATTAAATTGGACTGAACTGATCTGAATTGAACTAAAATAAAAATAATATATTTTCATTTGTTATTAACGAATGATCATCATCATATAAAAGGAAATTTGATGAACTTATATTTCATTCGAACTGAACTGAACCAAACTGAACTATTTTAATTTGAACTGAAGCAAAAATAATGTACTGCGAAATAAAAATTGAGTCGAATAATATAAACTTTTAGAGACATATTATTTGCACTGAACTGAACTGAACTAACTAAACATTGGAAATCAAAAGAAAATTAAGTAAAAAAATGTTTACAAAAATTTATAAAAAAAATAAATATTTAGGAATACACTGAATTGAAATAAATTTAAATTTATTTAACTGAACTGAAATAATTTTAAATATATTGAACTGGACTGAACTGAATTGAAGAAAATTTAAATTTAATGAATTGAACTGAACTAAAATGAAATGATCTACAGATAAGTTCTGGTAAACAGGGTCTTACCTTACAAATATTAATCTCATAATAGATTAGTACTTTTTCAAATAAAATTCCTTAAATTTTTCGGTTTCTGCTGTCAAAAGTACATGTATGTGGAATGTTGCATGCATGGTGGTAGGAGCTACTTTAGGATAAAACAATTAAATCAAGCCCTATAAATAAAGCTAAAGGTTGAATGTGAATAATACTTGAAATCCGTCTCAACAAAGATCACGTTCTATAACGGTCAGTTATCGGTTGAAATTGTCGTCCGTTATTAATTACTTCAACCCTCCAGCCCTCCAGCCGTTGTTAGATTTTAGATTGTTGGTGTCACCAGAGCTCCGTCGTCTCACATGTACCGACTCGAGACTGAGTTTCGCTGTGAATTTGTACGAAATAACAGTATTGTACCAAGGATTAGAAATGATCAAGGAAATTGATTGAACGATGAAATAAAATGAATGAAACATAAAATTAATTGAAAAAACAAGGTAAAAAGGAAAATCTCAAATGATCTGTTTGAAAACGTTGTTACATTTTTGTTGGGTGGGTTATATAGCAAAGTTAGTGATTATCTTGGGATATTGTTATTGTGAATGTGGTTTTGTAGTATCACTCCGTAACAGCCATAACTGCACACTTTTTGGTCAATTTTTTTAGAGCATGTTTGATCGTGAATAACTTTATTTTTATACATTATTATGGTCTAAAAATTTTATAGCTAAAAAATAGAGCGCATTGTGAATCTAACCATATCCCATATGATACTATTATATCACATATGCCAATTGCAATTTACGGTCAAACATGCTCGGACAAAGTTAACTAAAAAGTGTGCAGTTTCGGCTGGGACGGAGGGAGTACTACTAATTGACTGAAAAAAAAAAAGCTTCATGGATTTATAATTGAGTAAAGAAATGTATTGTTGCAGTCTTGCAGAGGACAACGGAAGTCGGAAAGCATCATCAGAAAGAGAAAAGATGCATCTAAACAGTAAATACGTATGCAAAAAATAAAGGTATTATTGGTATTTTTATATAAAATCTTGCTCCGGGGAAATATTAGCCGCCTTTGGGGAATTCACGAGAATAGGAAATTATAAGGTGAGTTAGGCCTCGTTTGCTAGACCTTATTTCTTGATGTCCTGAAGTGAACTAAATTGAACTGAATTGAACTGAAGTAAAAATTCATGTATTGAAAAATGGAATCAGCATGACTGAATTAACCTGAATTTCCTCAAATCGCATTTTCACTGAACTAAACATGTTTCTCTAATAATACTTTTTGCGTATTTAATTGTTGATGTGAAATTGTTTGTTTGTTAACCTAATTTACTTTATAATGATGATGATAATTGATGGTAATCACTCTATAAATGTTAGAGTGCAACAATATAGTATGAGTTTATGAGAGACCAATGATCAAAGGAATGATCATTTACCTTTTTTTTTTTAGTTCAGTTCAGTAATATGGTGGAATATGCTTCAAGATATGCACTTAACTACCCAGTTCAGACCCTTAAATCGGAAATTTTGGATGGTACATTTTTTCTGCGAAATCTAGTCCTGTACTCAACAGAATATTTTGAGGTCGTACTGTCGTACAGCTCCAGGGCTGGGCTCAATGCCACCTTTCCCCGCCGTATCAATCTTATCATGTTCCGGTGGCGTCAACATCTCATAGTTCAGCACCAGCCGCACGAGCGTGACCCTGAGGATCGGAATCACGAAGATGATCCCGGGGCAGCTGCTCCGGACAGTAGATACCAGAAATCATTTCCGTTGGCCTCCACCTTTGCTTCCTCCTCCGAAAACCTCTCCTACCGGAATTGGATTTGATTCCGGCCGAAACACGATAGCTAACATATGGGTTTTGGGGAATTTTCGTCTACATATAAAGCAAGTTCAAATGAATTTGTTGACTTCTCAAAAAATTGATTACCCATAGACTGAGCAAAAAAGAACGTAATATTCCGTTTTAAATTGTGCCTTTGTTGATTTTCACAACTTTTTTTAGTTTTAGCTCTCATCTGAAGGAACTTGAACTACTGCAGTTTAATAAGTTGTATTCAACTATCAGACTGTTAAAAATGACTACTTTTGATCTGCTTGAGAGCCATTTCTGAGGGTTAAACTGAAATATTCTTCTCATTAACATGTAGTGAAAGGTGTTAGTGGACTAGACTAGAGTGCAAAGTCTGAATCAGAAAGATCTAGGACTTTGAGAAACCTGAATCAGTTCTGTTATTTGTTTATTTTGGTCAGATGAAATTAGGTTTTCATTTTGTTTCTTAAAACTCATCACTACATGTGAACTATATCAGGGTTCTGCATTCAATACTATTGATAAAGGCATGGGATTCTTGAAGAAGGACTTGCTGCGCAAGCAGATAGAAAAACAAGAATATTTTGATGATGTTCAATCATAGAAGCCGTGTTGATTTTTTGTTTGTTTTCAGTACATGTTGATTATTGAAGGCGAAGAGATTGCTACATTTGCAAAGGACATCATCAAGTTTCTCTTCACTCGGAAGAAAAGTCTCCGTCTAAAACGGTTGATAGATGACTGGGTGAAAACTTTCCGAAGAGTACCCCGACATGGTGGGCTAGTCCGGCTAAGTATAAGCTCTTATACCGGCAACATGATAGAAATGCAGTTATATATTATCACATGAATGGTGCATTTCAACAAATATTTCTTTCCTCAAAACTCCGCTCTGTCAAAAATTTAAGATTGTTTGGCCATTTGAGTATATTTAAGTAAAAATTCTTCAATAATTTTGTTTAAGTTTTAGATGATGTAACATGTTCAAAATTCTAATGAAAACTTAGCTACACATGTACTTTTATACCTGAGTACAATTTTTGCATTTAATAATAATAATAAAAGGTCCAACAACGATAGATTTGTACTGCATTTACATCATCTAAAACTTGCATCAGAATCCAGATTAATAGATCCTAATTGAAAACAAAAGGGGAGCGTCCACAAGAGAATGTACAAAAAGGGAACCCAAGACAGACAAGCAAGAAGACTCAATATGCTGCCAACATACTGAGGATCCTTTATGACTCCAAACGGGATGGTATGCAAATATGCAATAATTCAAACGCCATCAATTCATGTAGATGGACATTATTTACAAGTAAGCAATCTACTAAGCAAACAAGAAGCCCCATTAAGCTCTACATCTAATCACTGTTTCTACTTTCTAGTTTAGAAGAGAAAAAATGCAGAGTGATTATATAGAAGAAATGCCACAGAGACACATAGAGGCCCTGTCCAATACAGCTTATTTTCAGCACTTTCAGCACCTTTCAGCAAGGTTCAGCACCTTTCAGCAAGGTTCAGCACCTTTCAGCAAGGTTCAGCACCCTTCAGCAAGGTTCAGCACCCTTCAGCAAGGTTCAGCACCCTTCAGCACATTTTCAGCACCCTTCAGCTTATTTTCAGCACCTTTCAGCACCCTTCAGCTTATTTTCAGCACCTTTCAGCACTTGTCACTATTCATATACATGAAATTGTTATAAAAAAATTTTAAAAACGAATTAATCATTCTTCAAATATATAGTTTCCTAATGCTTAATCATTTTTCAAATATATATAAATAACAATTTGAGCAATGGTAAACCAAATTTATATATAAAAATTGTACAACTTTTGCAAACATATTAGTACTTCCAATAATAGTAAAAATTACATATACTACTAATCGCTATCATCTAATGATTCATCTTCGCTAACATCACTAACTTCTAAATCACCACCTCCTGTATGCCAAATTTGTAATGCAATACTCTCGCGCACTTCGTTCATAGCAGCTTTTCGATCATCGGCGTACAAACCTGAATCAATACTTCCTTCACCCTCAGGATGATCTAACACGGGAATGTCTCGTTTTTGCATTCGAATGAAGTTATGAAGTGTGAAACATGAAACAATTATTGCTTTTTGGGAATCAATGTCAGTTTGGGGCATTCTTTTTAAGATTTTCCAAGTACTCTTCAACTGACCGAAAGCTCCTTCTACTTTCATTCTTAAAGAAGAATGTCGTTTGTTAAAATGTTCCTTCATACCTCGAGGTGGTGCGGTTCTAAATTGCGGTAGATGCCTTCGGCTTGTTCCATCACTGTATGGAGCCAAGTATCCAAGGGTGTTTGGATATCCCGAATCTACCAAATAATATTTTCCTACACAGATTGACCAATACGTAAATACATTATACATTATTAGTTGTTAGATAAGTGGGTGTAAATTAGAAATATTACCTTCCGGAGGATGAGGAAAACAGAATTCTGGGTTACCCAATGCATCTCTCCACACTGTTGTATCGGGGGAACTGCAGGAAAAGCTGGATCGCGTTTGTGAGGATAAGATAGGTGAAGATCCGATAAAATAGGTGAAAATTTGATAAAAAGGGATCACTTGAGAGCTTGGGTTTTCTTGTAATATTCAAAGGGTTTAAGGGGCTATTTGAAAAAAAAAAGGTGGCATAAAATTACATGTTTTTAAAGTAAAATTGTAGGATTAATATAAATTTTTTAAATATTGTATATGAATATAAAATTAATATTAATAATATATAAATGATAATATATATATAGATGGATTATAGTTATTCTATTGGATATAATTTTATGATACACTTATGCCAAATTAAAATTATGTTCAACTACTAAAAAAAAATTATTCAACGCATTTCAAAATGTAACATTCACATTATTTTATTAATCACAACACATAATTATATATATCATACAATTTTAATTTAATTTCAACACATTCAGCACCTTTCAGCTTATTTTCAGCACGTTTCAGCACCCTTCAGCTTATTTTCAACACCTTTCAGCACCCTTCAGCTTATTTTCAGACGTTCAGCACCCTTCAGCAAGGTTCAGCACCCTTCAGCAAGGTTCAGCACCCTTCAGCAAGATTCAGCACCTTTCAGCAAGGTTCAGCACCTTTCAGCACCCTTCAGCACCTTTCAGCACTTTTCAGCACTTTTCAGCACCTTATTGGACAGGGCCAGACATGTTTGATTGTTACGAACCTGCGGCCTTTACTTAAGGAGTTGTCCACAGCGGCCTTATGGAACAGTAAACCGAGTGCGTTCAGATCTCCGTTTTGACCACTCTTCACTGGATCAGTTGTAAACTTCCTGCAATCAACGAATTTAAGGGTTTTCTTTTCGACAAAGAAATTGATGGCGGACAGAGCTTTTTCATCTTCAGCAGACACCTTAACCGCAGCTCTATTATCATGATCATAATCTGTTTCAACATTTCCCACTTGTACCGTTATTGGCAATTTGATCCGTGCTTGCAGCTCTTGGTGGGTAGTTTTTTTACTTTTAATTCCTACCAAATTCAATAAATAAACATGTCACAATCAAAAAAAAAATTCAAATAATAATAAAGGTAAGAAATATATCTACCTTCAAAGACTTCTTTAATAACCGGAAACAGTTTACTCGCTATTTCGGCAACTGATTCGAAAAATGAAACCGCCTCCCAGTCTTTTTTGGGTTTAATAACATGCTTATAATAACTCCTCCTCCTCAAACGATCACCAGTTTTGTGCAGTTCATCGAACATGTACTTTTCGATATCTTTGATATTACCTACTGCAACTCTCGTCTTTTCATTATAAACATGTTTCACCTTTGCCTCGCCGGAGCTCATGCCACCACCATCCATGCAGTAAAACATACCGTGTGTTGTGCAAATAAGCTTTTCCAACGCCCTCTCACCAGTCAAATTAAGATTTTTAACCAGTAACTTAACATTTATTGATCTGAACCTTAGTAGAGCAGGAAGAATGAAAATCTGGAATTTCCATATCTCGTCCTTAGATAAGTTTGGATCAACCACTTCATACCTCTCTTCAAAAGGTATAGGGGTTACTGGTGGTGATGGTGAAGGTGTTGGAGATCGTTGCTTCCTTTCCTCATCCTCACGTTTCTGTTTCTGAGCCTGACGTTGCTTTTTAAGTGCCGATTTAGATGTATACTTTATAAATTCTCCTTCCCCATGTCCCTCACCTCCCTCAACTCCAGAGTGCTTGCTAACCTTTCCACCTTCCACTTTGTTTGGACCTGCATTCTCCCTCTTGCCATGTTGATCAAACTCGGCATTTACTTCCTCTCTGTGGCTATGGTTGGAGTTTAAAGTTGCTGATCCGTACTGGGTTCCACCGCCTGGATGGGAATCTGGTAATTGCTTCTTTCCCCTCTTACCACTCTTACTCTTCTCCGGTAACAGCCTCTTTCTACTCTTTACAACCTTCCTCTTCTTCTCTGTGTACTGTCCCGTACTCATTCTCATGTACCTCTTTCTTTTGAGGTTTACATCCTGATCACCACCATCTTCATCTTCCCCTCCATCCACTGCTTCCTCCTCCGCATCGATATCATCCTCGGTTCTATCTAGGTTTTCACAGCCTTCAATCGATTCGGCTGACAAAAAACTGGAAGCAGACTGGTCATTGTTGGTAATAGAGCCTTCTTCAGACCTCTTAAGAAACTTGACCTGTCTTCTAGTTCCCCAGCGAACCATGCCGCCCCCTTTAAGGAGCTCTGCTAAGCAATTCACTTCCCCTGTTCTGGGGGAATCAGTTCTGGCCAACCAGAACTCCTTAGAGTGCTTCATTTCAGCAAACTCCTTAGAAGGGACCATCCGGCCTAGGACTTTCGTTGCAAGGGCGGTTCCCATCACGAACTTCTCATCCATGGCAGGGTACATCTCTCTGATGCAATTGCTGGTTTCCAGTGAGCCCGGGCTAGGATATCTCACAACCACGTTCAGCTTCGTTTTATCACTTACCTGAAGATCGAAATCAAACCAGGGGAAAAAACTCTATCAGGATTCATGTTATGAGCTCCAAAGACTTAACATTCAAGCTGGAATAGCAGTTAAAAACTCACCATGGCAACACGGATTGATCTGAGGTGTGCAGGGATTGTCACAGGCAGGTTACTTTGATCAATCTCGTAGACAGAGCCAACCTCGATTCGATCCAAATCAAAATGTACAGCAGGAGGGCCGCTATCCACATTATCTGATTCCAGAAAGTCATATGACCAGATAAGCATCAGAGCACTGAATGTATGAAATGAAAAATGAAAAACCACGCAATTTGTTTATGCAAAATCAAGACAGTAGATTACCGGAATTGCTGCTCAGCTTATGCTCTGGGAAGAGCTCAGAATCCGGATGAAAACCAGCTAAAACATTCATAGAATTAGGCTGCTCTAGTCCCTGGAAAGCAAACCAGAACAAACAGGGTAAATTTAAAATGCCTTTGACTTTATGGATCTAGTTAGCAAATTAATAGCTCATGCTTTTTACCCTATTTGACATTATGGATCTAGCTAGTTGAATAAAGCGCATTATAACATTGACGCCAATTCATGCTTCTCAGAGTGGGCGTGTGCTTGTGTACCAAGAAAAAAGAGGGCTAAATAAATTACCAGGGATAAGGATTCCCTGCGATTTCTGAAGCGCCGCCTTTGATAGGTTATCATCTCTACTTATTTCCTGCAAAAATATCAAGAGAGAAGAACAAAGATCGAGAGATCAGTAACAAAAACTACTGTGACTGTGTGTTTTCAGAATGCCATTAATGCTCAGAATAAATCCAGAAAAAGTTATAACCACTCCCAGACCTTGCCAGTACTGCAGTACGTGCAAAACGCCAATTCATGACAGATCATGGAAAAGAAAAAGCGCTGCACACACACACACACAACCTTTCACATCTAGAACCTTTAAAATCGTGAAGAACATGACTCGGAATCAAATTTAAAATCTAATTCAAAAACTTATTCGCAAACTCACCGCGAATCTACTCACAGAGAGGTCGAAAACGTTTTTACTAAACCGACTAACCGAGATCTACAAACTTCGTCAACGATAAACACACACAGAGTTCGGGCAGACAAAAATACAGATTCAGCTAGAAATTTTCGTTTAAAAAATGAGAAAAATCACTGTGAGACTCGATATTTCAAAAGCACATGCTCAATCGTACGTAAAGGGCGAAGATTAAGTCTACTTAAAGCACACGTCGCTCACCTCACGTCAGAGGAACGGAGGAGCAACGCCGCCGGAGAAAGTTGAAGCTTAGAAACGTCTACAGAACAGCCGATGATCTACTGGAAAAATCAGCTCAGTATTCGACAATAATCAGCTAATAATTATGATTCTATGAATATAAATAAACGAGAGCGGAGGAGAGAGAAAACATTACCGGAGAAGAAAATTGCTGGGTTATTTTCTGAGCATTCGTACCCTGCTGCATTTGTATTTATGCGTAACAGAATGCACTGCCAATGCCATTTTCCCTTTCCATTACTCCTGACCCTTGTCGACTTGTCGCTGCTTTACATGTGGCACATTTTGGTCCCAGCCCTTAATTTACGAATATGCCCCCATTCCTTGCCAAAAAAGCCCAAAGTGGTTTTCATTCCTTGCCCCCCACACTCAAATGAATTAATATCATATTTTAATTTTCACAAGCATTAATTAACAAACTCTAGTTTTATCTTTTTGGTTGTTTCAAAAAAAAAAAAACACTCTACTCTTGTGGAATATTCTTGTTTAGTTTATTTACATTTATATTTATAATATCCATTTGTAATTAAATACGTTCCTTTTTAAAAACAAAGTGCACAAAATAACACTGAAATCCAAGGCTTACATAAAGAAGTCACCATGGTATTCACTCAGCACTCTTTAACCAGATGTTTTTCTGCTTTCTTGATCAGCATGAGCGTGAGCAGCCTCCGATAAAGGATAAGTATGATTTGCAAACACTTCTCCACCTGAAGCCTGAAGCCACATTTGCAAACACTTCTCCAGCAGCTTCCAACAGTTCATCTCGATCGAGTCGCAGTGTAGCTCATCATCGAGGGGCCTGTCAAGAACAGAGAACTGGCAGAGGTACCGGGTCTGTCCAAAGCTGACCATGTATCCACGAGTTTTCAGGCATGCTAATGACCCCTGATCAACAGAAAAATCAAAATCATGGATTATTATATGTCAATGGAGGCAGTCTCAAGATCAGCATATGAAGGAAACTCTACCAACTTTTTCCATGTCAGTATGCCATCTATAAGGTTATTATAATTAAATGCCTTAATCAATTAAGGCATGAAATGAATCTTGCCTCAAAGGTGTCTTTTCCAACAGAATCATAAACAACTTCTACTCCTTTTCCTGAGTGACAAAATCCTCCTCTTCATACATTATGCTATGGTGACAGCCATCTTCTTTTGCTTGGGAAGCCTTTTCTTCAGTCGAAACTGTACCAATCACAGTTGCACCAAGTGCATTTGCCCACTGGCATAACAGAGACCCAACTCCACCAGCCGCTGCATGAACAAGAACTACATGTCCAGGTTGGACCTGTAAATATTTCAACAGTCAGAATTCAGATGTCGGTCATGATGATAACAGATCTTTGTTTTGGAACTCAAAACAAGCAGCTACATGATATGCTATCTTCGTCACAGTTTTTTCTGTTTATCAAAAGGATGATACAACTAAGCAAGGCAAAAACTTCTCTGAAACCAGATTTCAACAACATTCTTAGCTAGAGGCAGAAAATCAAGTAAAGACAATCACAATTCACTAGTTTATTTCTAAAAACTATTAAATCCATATGACATGAAAGGGCCTTGTAAGTATGAGAAATGCCCCTCATTTTTTCAACAAAATGTTTAACTGCAAACGGGAACAGCCATATTACATAATTAAGGTGGAACACAGCAACACACCATCATATCACATTCAATTATACAAATTGAGGAAGCTAAGTCAGAGAAATTACAGACAGAGACAAGTAGTTTTTTGCTAAAAACTTATTGAAGTGCAAGAAAATTAAGTGTTTTTTTACCACCGGCTAAACCACTTTTCTCAACATCAAGCACACTCATATACAAGGTGAAAAAGAACTTGTAGTATACTCGAAAAATGGCAAGAAAGGATCCTGTGAGAAAATGCCCTTCTTACTCACTTACTCTTCTGCACTGCATTAGCACCCACCGGTTGGCCAGCATAGGAGACGATATCTCCAACTTTTCGACCCATTCAGACCCGAGTTCTCCCATTTCTACATTTTCCAATTTCAAAACCTAAGTTCATTCATTTAGGGATTAATTCAATCATTCTAAGAGTTCAACCCAAAGATATGACTTACCTCAGGGCAGCCATCGTGAACTCTAATAGACTTGACATTGGTGTTGACGCCGGAGCAGGAAGCGACTGCAACGAATCAGGAAAAGAGAAATTCAAAAAAATGGCGTCTGCTTCTTCTCCTTAATCTTCACGCCACTCAGCAACGGCACCCGTTTTGCTTTCTATTCGCCGGAGCCTCAACGATGCCTCCCGGAGAACCAATATTCCGGCAATGTCCGTCCATGGACTTCTCCGGGAAGGCGACTTGAGGGAGGACCAATGTCTCACAGGTCGGGTTATAGGAGAATTTTCATTATAACGGGTCGTGTATCAAAATTCTCCGTTATTTATCTGTAACGTTACTCTATTTTCAAAAATAACACTACCCCTCCAAAGGTTTGTTGCTTTCCCAACCGTTCATCTCCCTGTTTTGAGGCAAAAAGAGGATAGAGTTAGTTAAGGCATTCAGGGGGGGAGGGAAAGCGATTGTGCTTGTAGTTGGAGTGGTCACCTTTATTGGTCAAACCAAACAAAGAATGTATAAATTTATTTTTTGAAATAAAATAACCGTATGAGTGAGTATATAACTATAAAATAACCGTAGGAGTAGACCATTCATTTTATTTCTGTTCATAGCATGTGTTAAGCACTTCATTCGAATAGATTGTATTTAAGAATAAATTGTAGTCTAAAGAATTCATTTCTTTCGAATAAATAAAATAAACAGCGGTTCAATTTTTGTGTCTATGTTGAGAAATAGTAAATTAACATTCTAAACACTGTTACTATCCCTACAACAGTTGAAATAGTAATCGTCCGTACACATCGACACCTATGATGATGATCATCAACTTAATTTACAAAGCTTTAATTTAAGATTATACTACAATTAGAGTACAAATCCGATCAAATAAATATATTCATAGGGTCAATCATCAAATGTATAGCACGTGGAACCTTTTCATTTTCTTAAATTTGATAGATTTCAGGCTGCAATTATCCCCGGTTACTTTATATTTTGATGATCACCTCATTTTGTCCAACATTCCTATTACTTTTGATTAACATCTTTTTTTCAATTATTTAGGTCATAAAAATAGAGATAAGAGATAATAATATGTAGTAAAGATTAAAGATAGTAATTGAATAGATTAAAAAAACACACATTTTAGGCAACAAAAAGCATGAAGAAGGTTGCAAATGATATTTCAATAGGACTGACTATCTTCAATCGAAGCCAAACAAAACTTCACTATTATAAGCTAGCATGCTGCATTATTCTGTGTTGATATTTTATTAGAAATGTTTGTCTCCATTCGAAACCAAACAAAGCTTCGTTGAAGGATTCAAATACAAATCCCAATTTCAATCTTAAACCGAAATTATACTATAATAATATGAGAAGAATAACACACTAATTCCTATAACAATTATAAAAATTTGATCGGAAAATAACCGTTAAAAAATTACAGGGAATCAGCTAATAATAAATCTTTAGAGTAAGGCTTTAATTTGTTGCGCAAAATTCAATTTCAGAAGTTCTTTTTAGTAGTGAATATATGATATACCGTGATTTATAGTAATAGCAAAATCAAAATTTTGAAACACTTCAAAAATGTCCATGAGGTGTAGTTGATTACTTGACGGAATGGTTGAATGCTATCAATGGCCTTGTTCAGTTTAGCTGAAAACGTGCTAAGGGTGCTGATTGGTGTTGAAAGTAGTTGAAAAGTAAGGGAAAATGTGCTGATTTATGCTGATTGGAGTTGATTTGTGCTGATTGCTGATAGAATAATCTGAACTGAAAAGAGTCAATCTCTTATCTCAAGGTGGATTGATTAATATATTTTAGGGTTAAATCAATTCCAATTGGAGCTGTTTTTAGCATGTACTATCAATATCCATATCTTGAATAAATATCATCATATGTAATATCATTAAATTCATTATGAAACGTAATATTATAATACTAAAAAAATTTATACCTATTAATATATGTGATTAGGGATATTTATAGCTAAATATTTATGTTAAGAAATGGGAAAATAAATTCGTTACCATTTACTTTGGGGGGACGTTGGGAGTGATGACCAGCAAGGGATGTTTTTCTCTTGCCCAATCTTCTGGGGCCAAGGAATCATTTGAGGAACTGATTGGAAAAGGCCAAATCTTTGCAAAACCAGCAAAAAGCATTCCTTCGATTTTTGCGTGCCGTGACTAGTCACATCATCAAAAACCAACTGGGAACTTTATTGGAACAAGACAGAAAACACTTCTTTTTGACTTGGTATCATGTGCCTACCTAGCTCTAGGGTTTCTAGCTAGAATCATTGTTTTATAGTTTACCTGGGTGCTGTGGCTAAAATGGTTTATTGTTTGAATTTGGTGACTCCATTAATAAGAGCATCTCCAACGTGTAAAACAAATAATAAAGGAAAATAAAATATACAATTTAGAAGTACTCTGTATAAATATAAAAATATGCTATCAAACAAAAAATTAAAAAATAAATACGCATAAATTCAATTATAGCTAGATTCTGAAATTTGAAGAGTCAACACTAGTACAAATTAGGCCTAATGTAACACTTTATGTGTAACACTTGTTAAAATATTACATTTGTTAAAAATTTGTAACACTTTCAATAAGTGTTACATTTTATGAGGCTAATGTAACACTTTCCAAAAAATGCTGCAAGTTTACTTCCTATTGTAACACTTTTTGAAAGTGTTGCCTATTTGGGGAACACTTTAGAAGTGTTGCACATCCAACTTATTTGAAATGTTTAATTTTTGATAAGGTTAATTAAACAACCTGATCGATCAACCCAAATTTTTGGATGGTTAATTTACTTTGTAATATTTATGAAGTTAGGAAATTAGATATTAACATTAGAAAGGAAAGTCACCATATTTCTTATAAAATAATAATTAAAATTTTACGTAATTAAATACTACTTTTTTTAAAAAAAGTTAAAAGTTTAATTATTTATCAATCGTCAGTACTATGAAAAGTTATTATTGATTTTTGTTATTATTATTTCATAGTAATATATTTATAATGTTATAAATAAATAATAAATAAAAAGTTAATTAAGGCCAAGGGTAGATTGGTAATTGTGGAGAGGAGGTCAACCGGTCAATGAACAAGAAATCATGCTTTGGCCATGACTCTGGAAGCTGCTGTGTTTTGTTTAATTATTTCCCCCAAATTCATGAACAAAGAATTAAGTGGACTACTCTGCGTTCTTTTCCCCAAATTCCTTTATGCCTTGTTGTTCTTATTCGCACAATCTGTATTTGCTGATTCGCAAAGAGGAAGGAGTTTTGATTTTTCAATCCGAGAAGAGAGGAAGGAGTTTTGATTTTTCAATCCGAGAAGAGAGGAAGCACGGCGGCGGCGGCGTGGCAGAAGCACTTCGCGGCGGCGGCGGCGGCCAGCACGACAGCGGAAAGCACGACGACGGCTACGCAGACCTTGACCGTCTTCTCCTGATTCCAGCCCTAGCATCTCTAATTCGTCAAGTAAGTTTTCCGATTTTCCCCCTTTCGTTGAAGAAATTTTCAAAAGCCCTAAGTCGGACTGTACCAGATTTAGGCTTATTCAATTCTTATACCAAAATCTTTGTGAGAAATATGAAGACTTGTAGATTTGATAGAACCACTGATTCGCGAGTTTCTTCGGCTCAATCGGTGATCGAATTCGGTAATCTATGATTCCTATATGATTGAAATTTTTAATCTCTGCTCAATTAGCTCGGTTTAACTCCATTGTTTTTGAAGCTGATCGGTTTGGGTAGCACGGATTTTAATCCGAAAAGAGAGGAAGTGCAGAGTTCGCGAGTCTCTTCGGCTTACTCAGTGATCGAATTTGGTAATCTCTTATTGAATTGTTTATTCTCTGCTCAGAAACCATAGTATTATCATTGTTAATCTCTTATTGAAATTGTTTTGATGCTGAAGTTTTTTGTGTGTTTTGATGCTGAAGTTAACTACTGGTGAAGTGAAACCATATCATTGTTAATCTCTTATTGAAATTGTTTTGATGCTGAATTTTTTTGTGTGTTTTGAAATTGGGAAAGATAAGCAAACAATTTTATTTCTCTTTGTCTTATATACTTTTGGGCTTTCAATTACCATAAGTTCTCAAGTGATTGAGTCTCGTATATCTATCTGGCTTGCTTGTTTAATGTCATGTATGTGTGTATGTTTGCAGGAGCGTTGCTCAGTTAGAAGAGATCGGTCTAAGTCTCAAAATAATAGGCATACAGCAGGTCCAATAAGTTTTGCTCGAATTCGAGAAGAGATGGTAATATTCAGTTTGTTTGAAGCTTTACGTTTTCCCTACATGCCAACATAATTTAGTTTGATCTAAGTTTATGTGTTTTTTTTAATCAAAATAGACAAATGAAAATAACAACAAGGACCCTCCCACACTAGCTCAGCTTTTCGAGCTCACACGTAAAAGAGCAGAGGGGAGATTGTATGATAAGCCATACGATGAGACAGCCAAAATAATTGTAAGTTAATAAATTAGATTTGCTTTATTTTTCTTAAACATATCTGAATATCATAATTTGTACTCCACATTGTACAGGAAAAAATGCACAGTTACGAAGCTCCCAATGATGGAAGTGGTCCTTCAGATGCATTTCTTGTTGTAATGGGAGCAGAGTATGATGGTCATCGCAGGCTATACGGAAGGGGGTTTACAAACCAAATGCTAAAGAAGTTGAGTGGCTTTGAATCATCATATGTGGTGTCAAGTGAGGTTGCGGAGTCATTTCAGAGCTGCTCAAACATTGAAAGCAACTTTCATGCAAGAAAAACTGAACTGAAACAAATGCAGCAAGATATGGACGCTGACCATGAAAGGAAAAAGAAGGAGTTAGAGGATCTGCGAAAAGATATTGAAATTGACCGGGAGAAAATCATTGCAGAGGAAGTCCAACAATTCTATGCAGAAATGGCTAAAGCAGCCATGTCTTGAGGTATTTTTCTGAATGTGATGATATTTTCATTTTTGATGATAATTTAATTTTCTGAATCTGATGATATTCTGCATTTCCTGGTCCTTGTTGTTCTTGAAAAAAAGTTTGGTATATAGGATGCTATATTATTTAGCTTCTGCATGTGGAAAGTAGTATTCACCAAATTCATGGAAGAATAATCGGTAAATAGTCGTTCTCAGTTTATAATCAGAGAAAAAGTTTGATTGCTCAAAACTATTTGTTAGTTACCAATAGATAGAATGTTTCTTTGATCTGCACATTTATTTTCTTAGACTTGTCCTTCATGCATAATTTTCTCAGAAATTTTTTCTGTAACTCTAATCATTCTTCCAGCTGTGCAGATTGTTACTGTTTGCATTAACCTACTCTTAAGCTTGTAGTTGCTTATTAGCTTTAAAATTTTTAATTCAGCTTTGAAGAGGAAAGTTTAGAATAGCTGGCACTGCTATGCTTTAGCTAAACATTTTTGGGAGTTTGCATATATTATATGTTCCCAGTGGTGTTTTTTTCTTTGAGTGAATAGGGTTAACTATTTCATATATTGAAGATACATGTCTTCAAGTCACTTTTTGCTAACACTTGGGAATTTTTTGTAGGTTGTAAAATTGTTGTTTAAAATGCCACTTGAAGCCTGCTGCGATGACTACTATAGCTGCTGTCCACATGAGTAGTACCCTTTTTGCAATGTCAAAGCAGACACTTGTGCACTTAGCAAGAACATCCTATATGAGCTGAATGTAGTTAGATGTAGATGTAGTTTGATTTGTGAAATATTTTGAAATATGGGTAATTTTGTGATTTAATGAAAGTTTTCAGTTTATTTAGTGATATAGTATAACTTCATGAGTGTTACCTTAATCTTTCCAAAAGTGTTACATATAAGTGTTACATTAGCCTTTCCAAAAGTGTTACATTAGATATAATTAAAAGTGTTACATAAACCTTTCCAAAAGTGTTACATTAGGCTTTCCATAAGTGTTACATTAGATCTTTCCAAAAGTGTTACATTTGATCTTTCCAAAAGTCCAAAAGTGTTACATTAGCCTTTCCAAAAGTGTTACATTAGCATTTCCAAAAGTGTTACATTAGCCTTTCCAAAAGTGTTACATTAGGGGATCAAAAGTGTTATTTTCTGAAAGTGTTACCTTAGCTAGAAAGTTGTAGCACTTTCAAAAAGTGTTACCTAAAAGCTTGAAAGTGTTACACTAGATCTAATGTAACATCGCCTAAGGTAATGCTTTCAAAAGTGTTACATTAGACCTAAAGTAACACTTTTAGTACCTAAAGTAACACTTTTGAAGTGATACAATAGACCTAGTTTGTACTAGTGCAACATGCTCATTTACATTAGTCTTGTCTCCACATTTTAGTGAATATTTTGTCTCCATAGAAACCAAACAAAATTTCATTGAAAAGATTCAAAAAGAAATCCAAATTTCCCCGTAACCCAAGTTATATACTTAACTATATATGTATGAGAAGAATAACACACACTAATTCCTATATAAGAACTATAAAACTTTGGTCGGATAGAAATTATTAAAAATATAAAATTAAAGGGATCTTTAGTGTGAGACTTGAATTTGTTGAACAGAGTTCAATTTCAGAAGTTCGTTCCGATGAATGTTTGGCCGTACTGCCAGTTGGACGGTGCGATGTTCCATGATGTCAAAAATTGACGGTCGTCGGTGAGTACTCTGAACGACAGAGATTGATCGTTAAGAAGCTTATCTATCTCCCAATTTTGGCCCCAGTTGCGGCGAAGTGGGATCCACGCGGTCTTGGATCCTTTCACCCATGCGGAAATGACGTTCCCGGCACCGCCAACGTTGGTGATCAGAATCAAATTGAAGTATTGGTGTTCGTTAATTTGGAACCGAATTCCTCCTCTTTTCCGACAAGGAACCCTGCATTCAAAATATAGTGTTCTTGATAACATGTACATTCTTCCCAAGATTGTTAGTGTGTTTTTTTAATTCTTGTCTAGTATTTAGACCATATATATAGAGAGATTGAATCTAAAGAATGAATCCAATTATTATAATGCAAAACCTATGCTCAATTTATAATACACATACAAATTGTACCATAGTATTTGACATATAACAATCTGCCTAGTATGAACATGATCACTCAATAAAGTTAGAGATACAATGTATTCGTTAATTAAAGCTTACCGGCGGTAGACGACGGGGACAATTCCAGCACGGTATTGAGCCATCTTGAGAAACATGGGCACGGAGAGATCAAAATGGGTTCGGGGCGGGTTGCACCAACCGCCATTGTCACTTGGAATATCCCAATTTGTTCCAGAGTAAGACCTGATAACATAAGACCATATGAAATGAAAAATGAAAACCCAAGCAATCTGTTTATGCAACAAATTCAGACAGTGATTTACCGGAATTTCTGATTGAAAACCGGCTAAACCATCCTTGATAGCTCGCTGCTCAGAATCCGGCTAAAAACCGGCTAAACCGGCCTAGAAAAGGAAACCAGAAAGACGCACAGTAAATTTAAAGGAAAATGCCTTTTCCGCAAATTAACCACTCATGCCTTTTACCCACTTTGACTTTTTTTGGATCTAGTCTAGGTGAATAAAGAGCGTTGTAAAAATATCACCAGAAAAATAAATAATGAAGTCACCGATAAGGATCCCTCTCTGTAGGTTTCCATCATTGTAGGCTTCCTGCAAAAATCAAGAGAGCAGTAAAAGATGAACAAAATTGGAGAGATCAGTAGAGCATGAATTTAAAACCACTGTGTGACTGTGTGTTTTCAGCACTGAGTGACAGTGTGATTTCAGATAACACACTAATCGATATTCCAGATCTAAGATAGATCTTCACTCAGATAAATCACCCCAGAGGTCGAAAACCTTTTACGACTAACCTAGATCTAAGAACTTTCGTCAACAATAAACACACACAAATAGTACGTTTGGGCAGACAAAAAACAGATTCAACTAAAAAGTTTTGTTTCAAAAATGAGGAAAACCACTGTGAGACCCGATTTTTCTAAAGCCCATGCTCAATCGTAAGAAAAGAGCAAAAAAGCAAAAAAAAACAACCGGAAAAGAAAAAGGAGAAAAACGCTGCTCACCGCCGGAAAAGAAAAAGAGAAAACGCTGCTCACCACCGGAATAACCAGATGCAAGTACTATTGTGAGTGTGAGAAATAGTAGGTAGGGAGAGAAGAAATTTGTAGGGTATTTTTTTAGTATTCGTACTCACTCTAGTGCTACGTTTGTATACAGTGACCTTACAATTTGTCATTTTTTGGCACCACTTAAATTTATGATTATGCCCACTACTACTCTTTTTAAATAGAAAGCAATTTTCATTTCAAATTAATCCTTTAGTTAAATTTAAATTTAGCATCAAATGAATTAGGCCCTGTTTGCCAGAACTTATCTGTAGATCAGTTCACTTCAGTTCAGTTCAGTTCAACTCAATTCAGTTCAGTTCAGTTCAGTTCAGCGAAAATGTAATTGATGAAATTCAGGTTAATTCAGTTATACTGATTCCATTTTTCAATACATCATTTTACTTCAGTTCAGTTCAGTTCAGTTCAATACAGTTCAGTTCAGTTCCGTTCAATACAGTACAGTTCAGTTCAGTTCAGTTCAGTACATGGTGGAAATAAGTTCTAGTAAACAGGGCCTTAATATTTACCGTTAATTAGGTATTTTACATTATTTATTTTTTCACATTTATAATCATACATTAACAAACTCTAGTTTTATATTTTCTCAATCTCTATTTTGTTTCCTTTTTTTAGAGTGTAATTAAATACGTTCCACAAAACTAAGGTGTGCACAGTTAGGGAATAAAGAGGATTACAAAGGATAGGTAAAGCTACCAAATTTCCCTTAGTTTCCATTGATTTCTACAAAAGTTCACAATCAATTTTTTATTTTTAAAGTTTCAATGGGAAATTTCATATTAGGTTTGGATTTATCGTATTCAGGTAAATATTATCATTTTTAGAATCTGTTTTCAAGTTGGTTTTGAATTTCTGTATCTATTATCACTAATGCTGACTCCTCTGATATATTCAAAATGTTGGATTATTTATATTTTATATTTTGAATTTCTTCTTCCCATTTATAATTTACATTTAAATTTTCATTATAACGTTACTTCTTCCCATTCTATATATCAAAATTCTCCTTTATTTATATGTAACATTGCTCTAATTTCACATAGAAATTTTCAAACATAACAGATCAGAGCAATCTCTTAGGGCCCTCCATAGATTTAAAAGGTTTGTTGCTTTCCCAATCTCTTAGGGCCCTTGTTTTGAGGTAGAAAGGGTAGGGTGAGTTAAGGCAGGCATTCAAGGGAAAAGAAAGCGATCGGTGCTTGCAGTTGGAGTAGTCACCTTCATTGGCCAAACAAAGAAAGTATGAATTTATTTTTTGAAAATAAAATAATAGTATGAGTGAGTATATGGCCTAGGCTTAGGATTTGACCATTCATTTTATTTCTGTTCATATTATGGTGTTAAGCACTTCATTCGAATAGATTGCATTTTAAGAATAAATTGTAGTCTATAGAGGCCTTGTCCAATCCACCTTATTTTCAGCACTTTCAGCAAGGTTCAGCACCCTTCAGCAAGGTTCAACACCCTTCAGCAAGGTTCAGCACCTTTCAGCACCCTTCAGTTTATTTTCAGCACGTTTCAGCACTTGTCACTATTCACATACATGAATTGTTATAAAATTAAATTTAAAAACGAATTAATCATTCTTCAAATATATAGTTTCCTAATTCTTAATCATTTTTCAAATATATATAAATAACAATTTTGTATTGGTAAACCAAATTTATAAATAAATATTATATAACTGTTGCAAACATATTAGTATTTCCAATAATATTAAAAATTACATATACTACTAATCGCTATCATCTAATGATTCATCATCGCCAGCATCACTAACTTCTAAATCACCACCTCCTGTATGCCAAATTTGATAAGATAGGTGAGAATCTGATAAAATAGGTGAAGATATGATAAAATAGGGATCACTTAAGAGATTGGGTTTTCTTGTAATATTCAAAGGGTTCAAGGGTCTGTTAGGAAAAAATGATGGGATAAAATCACATGTTTTTAAAGTAAAATTGTAGGATTAATATAAATTTTTTAACATATTGTATCTGAATATAAAATTAATATTAATAATATACAGATGGATTATAGTTATTCTATTGGATATTATTTTATGTTACACTTATGCCAAATTAAACTTATGTTCAATTAGTAAAAAAAAATTATTCAACGCATTTCAAAATGTAACATTGACATTATTTTATTAATCACAACACATAATTATATATATCATATAATTTTAATTTAATTTCAGTTTATTTTCAGCACGTTTCAGCACCCTTCAGCTTATTTTCAGACGTTCAGCACCCTTCAGCAAGGTTCAACACCCTTCAGCAGAGTTCAGCACCTTTCAGCAAGGCTCAACACCCTTTCAACACTTTTCAGCAGCTTATTGGACAGGGCCAGAATTGGATTCATTTCTTTCGAATAAATAAAATAAACAACGGTTCGGTTTTTGTGTCTATGTTGAGAAATAGTAAATTAACATTCTAAACACTGTTACTATCCCTACAACAGTTAAAATAGTAATCGTCCGTACGTATCGACACCTATGATGATGATCATCAACTTAATTTACAAAGCTTTAATTTAAGATTATATTACAATTAACTCAATTAGAGTACAAATCCGATCAAATAAATATATTCATAGGGTCAATCATCAAATGTATAACACGTGGGACCTTTTCATTTTCTTAAATTTGATAGATTTCAAGCTGCAATTATCCCCGTTATTTATTATTTTGATGCTCACCTCATTTTGTCCAACATTCCTATTACTTTAGTTTTGATTAACATCTTTTTTCAATAATAGATAGTAAAGATTAAAGATAGTAATTGAATAGATTATAAAAACACACATTTTAGGCAACTAAGAGCTTCATTATTCTTTCTTGATATTTTACTAGAAATGTTTGTCTCCATTCGAAACCAAACAAAACTTCGTTGAAGGTTTTAACAACAAATCCCAATTCAACCTTAACCCGATGTTATACTCTAACAATATATGTATGAGAAGAATAACACACTAATCCCTATAACAATTATAAAACTTTGGTCGGGAAAAAACCATTAACAATTAAAGGGAATCAACTAATAATAAATCTTTAGAGCAAGGCTTGAATTTGGTGCACGAAATTCAATTTCAGAAGTTGTTTTTAGTAGTGAATGTCTGATCATACCGTGATTTCTAGTAGTGAGGTTAATTTTTTTTACTTTTAACCTCTATAGCAAAATCAAAATTTTGAAACACTTCAAAAATGCCAATGATGTGTAGTGGAACATCGCACCGTCCAGTTGAGCTGATTGGAGCTAGAATCATTGTTTTTCAAAATTTCCAAAACGGTAAGAAATAGTTTACCTGGGTGCTGTGGCTAAAATGGTTTATTGTTTGAATTTGGTGATTCCATTTATAAGAGCATCTCCAACGTGTAAAACAAATAATAAAGGAAAATAAAATATACAATTTAGAAGTACTCTGTATAAATTTTTTTTTTTTTTGAAGAATACTCTGTATAAATATAAATATATGCTATCAAACAAAAAATTAAAAAATAAATACGCATAAATTCAATTATAGCTAGATTCTGAAATTTGAAGAGTCAACATGCTCATATGAAAAAGAAGCTTTCACTCTACTTTAGTTTGTCTCCACATTTTAGTGAATATTTTGGTTGTTTGTTCATAGAAACCAAACAAAATTTCATTGAAAATATTCAAAAAGAAATCCAAATTTCCCCGTAACCCCAAGTTATATACTTAACTATATATGTATGAGAAGAATAACACACACTAATTCCTATATAAGAACTATAAAACTTTGGTCGGATAGAAATTATTAAAAATATATAATTAAAGGGATCTTTAGTGTGAGACTTGAATTTGTTGAACAAAGTTCAATTATTTCAGAAGTTCGTTCCGATGAATGTTTGGCCGTACTGCCAATTGGACGGTGCGATGTTCCATGACGTCAAAAATCGACGGTCACTGGTGAGTACTCTGAACGACAGAGATTGATCGTTAAGAAGCTTATCTGTCTCCCAATTTTGGCCCCAGTTGCGGCGAAGTGGGATCCACGCGGTCTTGGATCCTTTCACCCATGCGGAAATGACGTTCCCAGCACCGCCAACGTTGGTGATCAGAATCAAATTGAAGTATTGGTGTCCGTTAACTTGGAACCGAATTCCTCCTCTTTTCCGACAAGGAACCCTGCATTCAAAACTTTACATTTTAGTGCACGCGTTTTTATTACTTTAATAATTCAAGTCAAAATATAGTGTTCTTGATAACATGTACATTCTTCCCAAGATTGTTAATGTATTTTTTTAATTCTTGTCTAGTATTTAGACCATATATATAGAGACTGAATCTAAAGAATGAATCCAATTATTATAATGCAAAACCTATGCTCAATTTATAATAAACATACAAATTATACCATAGTATTTGACATATAACAATCTGCCTAGTATGAACATGATCACTCAATAAAGTTAGAGATACAATGTATTCGTTAATTAAAGCTTACCGGCGGTAGACGACGGGGACAATTCCAGCACGATATTGAGCCATCTTGAGAAACATGGGCATGGAGAGATCAAAATGGGTTCGGGGCGGGTTGCACCAACCGCCATTGTCACTTGGAATATCCCAATTCGGCGGGCATAAGTTGGTGGCGGTGACGAAAATTGAAGGTCTTCCAGGATAACACGACTTATCATTGCTGCATTTAATCTCAAAACACGCCCCACAACTCAATCCGTTGTTGAACATAGCACTGCTCAATGCGGCATTGTTCACCCCATAACCTTGGTTATACAAATCTCCGTAACCGCAAGCACCACCTTCAAATCAAACAAAAAGATTCATAAGTATGCCTTAACTTATAATATCAAACAAAGATAGCAACTACGATCATAAGTACAATGAGCCATCGATAAGTAATAAATTAGATAATTTACCCATAGTTCCGGAGGCATCACTACCACCGTAGAAGGTGGCATGAGCAGTCATCCATCTGCCGGCATGAAAGCCTCCAGGGACTTTGCTCTCGGCAACTTGCGTGAGGAAAATAACGACAAGAATAACTGTAGTGACAATTTTCACGGCCATAATTTTACAAAAATGAAGGCGGTGCGGTGTTGATCGGGGATGTGAAGGGGTACTTATTGCTTGAGAAACTATGGAGAGGGACTAATTCCTCAAGTAATGGTGTTTTAACGATTAAATGAAATATACAATTTCCTCAATTAAAGTGCATATTGGCGGAAACCTAATTCCAACTACCTTATTTTCTACTATTACTTTATTTTCCCATCATTTTTTACTCTTATGATTAGTAAATACCATAAATTTGCTTAGTACGCCTGATTGGGTTCAGATCCTGTAATATTTCCGTGATTTCAAATTATCTAATTGGGAAAATCTTCCACCAAAGCACATGATTAATGTATCGCTGATTGTAAACGGAAATAGAAAGGCATTATTATTGTATATTTATAATTGATTCGAAATTCGAATTCGAATGTGCCTATCTAAGAATAAATTGTAGCCTACGTACAAAATTGGATTTCCTTTCTGTCGATAAATATTTTTTTTCAAACGGATCAACTTTTGTGATCAATTTGTGTCTATGTTGAGAAGAGTAATTAACATTCTAAACACTGTTAGCTCTCCGTACAAAAGTTATAATAGTAATCGTCCGTACATATCTACACAGATGATGATGGTGATTAACTTAATTTATGCATTAATTTAATATTAGAGCTCAATCCAAGTCAAACCCGATTAAATCCGGTCAATGTATAACATGTGGGGCCTCTTTTCCGCTTTGGTTGATATGGTCGTGGTATGAACATCATCTTGGCATAAAATTATAAATTCTGAAACACGTCTCGCCATAACCCATAAGTATGATCTTGACACATCCTTTTCGTTTTCTCTTCTTAAATTTGGCTAGGCTTTTATTTTAGTATCACCTCATTTGAATTAGTGGCGAATTGCCGATGGATATAACATGCCCGATGGATCTTTTAAACTTTTTAAAATTATCATTAATTAATTAATGTAAAATCAACGAATGAGAAATTATACGATGGACTTAGCAACAATGTTGGATTAGAAACAGGGTAAATGTAAAAGAACGGGTGTATAGTATCAAGAAACAGATCAAGAATACTACTGACTAAAATTATCCTGATGTATGATACTTGGAATTCACTCCCGAGTTTCATGTTATTCGTTTCGGGACGATTCCCAGAACCCTGAAGTTGAATGAAATTATTACATTTAAAAAAAAAAAACATATCAAGAATAATACTGAGTAAAATTATTGACTAATACAAATGGATGCACTAAAATGGAAAATTTTGAATGCAGATTGCAGATTGCATAGTGCTTTATCGGAAGAGATGAGGGATCCAATTCCGATCACCAACGTCAACGGCGTTGGGTGACAAAATTCAAGACCCCGTAGGTTCCACTTCGCCGAAATTGGGATCAGGTAACTTCCTCAATGATCAATTGGTGTTGTTCAAAGTTCTCACTAACGAACCACTAGTTTATGACGCGATGCAACATCGCATCGTCTAACCAGTAATGCGACCACACATTCACCGGAAAGAACTTTTTAAATTGAATTCCGAGCAACAAATGCAAGTGTCACACTAAGAGTTATCATCATTTTCCTTTTAAATATTTTTTCCGACCAAATTTCACTGTTCTTAAAGGGATTAGTGCTATTCCTCTTATACATAAGTATAAAAATTGGAGGTGGGGACCTTGGGGTGGAAATTCGGATATGTTGTTGAGATTGTTTAAATGTTTTAAGTTGGAGTTTTTTTCCCCTTTTCACAGTAAAGTTGAGGTTTTAAAGCACATCAAAAATGTCAATAAAATAAAATGTTATTATAATAGTACTTTATTATAATTTATGGAATGTTATTACCAAAAAAAAAATGTCAATAAAATAGTTGACTGGTCAACAAACTGTAATACTATCCTTCTTTTTTTTGAAGAAAACTGTTATACTATCTTTTTTTGAAGATATTATCATTCAACTTCAAGATTCTGGAAATTGTCCAGAAACGAATGATAGGAAACTCGGGGGTGAGTTCCAAGAGTCATACACTTAGCATAGTTAGCTAGAGAATGAGCTACAAAATTCTGACTACGAGGAACCCAGTAAGGTCCCGACCACGAACTATTCTCTGCTAGACTACGAATTCTCTGCACTGTCTCCATGCAATTCACCAAGCAATCCACCTCTCCATGCACCATTTGAATAACATGAAGAGCGTCCCCCACCAACTTCACCCCCGGTTGGTTCATGTCCCTTGCCAACACAATCACTTCCTTTGATGATAGGAAAATAGGGAAGTGACTCGGATTCAAGTCATCTTCCAGGAAATTGCTTACTCACGTGATAAAAGGCGATGACAAGGCGTGAAGAGGTACATCCACGTGCTGGAGGGTCTCGCAAGGTACAGGAAGGTGACACATGATGATGAGAATGAGGGAGGCCTAAAGCGCCTATAAATAGAGGTCACAATCAGTCATTCCAGGTAAGTTCTCTATATCTTGAATACAGAGTTTTTATCTTTCAAAACACAACATCTCATCATCACACCGGAGCTACCACCCCGCGCGGGGGGGAGGGGGGGGCTTGTTTTACAAGCTTCGGAGAACAGGTTCCAAGCAAGTCCAGTCTGAAGCCTAGGAGTTCGGATGGTCAAGAACAGTTAGCGAGCAGCATTCATACTTCACCAGCAATTAGCGCCCAGAAGCCCTCGGATACGTCGACTCTTCGAGGCCCCGATTACTAGTGCGGATTCGCCCTGCGTCATTCTCCACGGCCAGGCATTCAGCCAGTGTTGGGTCCCTGGCGTGCTGTATTCGTCGTGCCACAACACGCAAGAAATGTCCAGATTGATCCAGTGCCACTGCACCCACTCCCGCATCGCTATTCAGGATTCCAACATCAAAGTTAATCTGGATACCCGGGTCTGGCGGTCTCAGTAATGTCTGCGGTAATAGTGAGTTTGATGCATCTTCTCTCTAGTGCTGAGCTGATCTGTAGGATCTCAAGTTGGCCACCACCCCTGTAGCTACAACATTGGCCGCCAGCTGGGCTTGTTCGAATATCCTCTTGTTCCTTTGAAACCATATTCCATCACAGACCATGATTACAAGAGAACAGAACTCATCATCCCCATCTTTTAGCAGTTCTCGAAACCATGCATCCCCCCTCTCCTTCCTCGCTATTTCGACTTTCGGCCTCAATGCCACTGTTCCCCATATTGTTTTAGCGTATTCACAGTCAAAGAACAGGTGTGCCGTCGAGTCATCCTCTTCCAAGCAGAACGGACATTCCGTAGCTACTTCGACCCCCCTTCTCCTCAGATTGACCACCGTTGGCAGAGAATCTTTGCACAACCTCCAAGCAAAATGCAATGCTCGCTTCGGAACTCAGAACTTCCATAAACGCTTCCAGGAAGCTGGTGCCTCCCATACAGAGTCGGCGGCTGCTGATGCCTCATCTCCACTTCAATGCGATAGGCTGACCAAACCGTATACTTTCCATGGTTCGTGTAGTGCCATATCCATTTATCCGAAAAACTCGGATTATGGAGCGGGATCTCTCTAATCGCTACCACTTCCTCCGGTGAGAACAACTCCTCCAACAGCCCCTCCTTCCACCACCTCGTGTCTTCATCAATCAGATCTTCCACCCTTACAATATGGCCTGGGATATTCTGCGGGCTCCGAATCCTGTAATTTCCATCCTTTGGTATCCATGGATCATTGCAAATCGACGTGTGCTGCCCTGATCCGATCGACCTATTGTTCCCTTTCTGAATCAGCTCCAGTGCCCCATGAATGCTTCTCCAAGCCCAGGATGGTCGTGAGCCGAGAGTCGATGAGAGCATATCCCCATCTCGGTAGTACTTCGCCTTCATCACCCTAGCTAGAAGCGACCCTGGTTGAGTGAGGAGTCTTCATGCCTGTTTCCCCATGAGTGCTTGGTTAAACACCACGATATCCCTGAACCCCGGGCCGCCCTTTCCTTTCGCCCTAGCCATCTTCCTCCACTCCCCCCATGAGATCTTGCGCTCCGAGCTCGTTCCTCCCCACCAAAAGTTGCTCAGCAGGCCATGAATCTCATCCACTACGTACCCTGGCAGCTGGAAGCAGCTCATCGTGTAGTTCAGCATGAATGAATTAACCTGAATTTCATCAAATTGCATTTTCACTGAACTGAACTGAACTGAACTGAATTGAAATGAATTGAACTGAACTGAACTGATCTACAGATAAGCTCTGGTAAACAGGGCCTAACTATTTTGACATACTAAGGTCTGGTTTGACAGAGACTTTATGTAAATTAGTTCAGTTTAGTTCTGTAAAAATGTAATTTGGTGAAATTCAGGTTAATTCAGCCATACTGGTTATTATTTTCAATACATTAATTTTAGTTCAGTTTAGTTCAGCAAGGAATAAGTTCTATTAAACTATACCTGATTTTTAGAATTAAATTTAGTTTAGTTTAGGTGAAATTAGCTCGTTACATTGTATTATAAATCCATATAAGGAATATTTCGTTTCTTTGCCCATTAATTTTCCAAATTAGCATCATAATCCACTTTAGATGGAAGTTAGGCATGATCAAAATGTCAATGTTCCAAACTAGAACCTGAAAAGTTTAATCCGTAAAAATGAAAAATAGTTCCACCATCATCATCATCATCATCAATTCATCATCATCATCATCATTACAATAGGTTTCATTACCCTAACCCCATTTTGACCGACTGACCGTTTACAATCTTTAATCCAAATTAAGAAGGAAGTTTTGCATTAATCGTAATTTCAAATTTTGCGGATTACAGGCAGAAGAACAGGTTTATCTGTGGAGTTCTAAGCGAGGAAGAATCGAGTGGCAATTCTCCCGCCAACTTGAGCCCATTTGAATTTTGAAAATATGGGGATATCCCGCTCCTATAGTCCAGCCATGCAATTCAGCTACTAAATTGACTTTAGTCAAAGTCATTTTCTCCATGCAGCATGAAAGGAGTTTAACTATTTGTGCCTAATTAATCCCTTTACTTTAGCACAAACCACCACTCTTGGACTTCGTTTCTCTTGCCCTCTTATTTAAACTTATTTTAAAATGTATCTAATTGAACAAAATTTTAAAAAATGAAAGTAGCAATACAATGATTTAATTAAGTTTAATCATATTTGATTAAATTGATTTTTATAGCCCCAACTTTGATCATTTGGGCAATTTTTAGCCCTAACAATAAAAGTGTCTAATTTCTAGCCCCAACATTATAATTTGATCCGTTTATAGCCCCTAGGCCATTTTTTGCAAAACCCCATGGGTATTTTGGTACTTTCCATCCAAGAACCAATATCTGGTCGGAAAGATCATCGATTAGCTGTTCAAACTCCGCCGGCAAAAATCATGCCTAAACAGTGAATGGATGCCAACAAAATTAGAATTTGATTTTGATTGAGAATCTTACCAGGTATCCACGGAGACGGCTTGAATTCTTTTCGCCGCCCAATTCTCCTCCCGGTTTCCGCCGCCGGGCATCGTTGTTCCCCGGCCGTGGCTGGTCAGCCTGATGACGGCCGCCGCCGCCTGTGCAGCAGCGATTGCAACGTTGGCTGCGACGACGATGACTTTCTTGCTCTGTTCCTTGTCGGAACCGGAACCGGAACCGCCACCACCGTAGAACGAAGACTGCAGCCACGTAACCTCCCCGGAGTTATATTTGATGATCTTTCCGACCAGGTTTCTTGGATGGAAAGTACAAAAATACCCTGGGAGTTTGCAAAAAATGGCCCAGGAGCTATAAACGGATCAAATTGTAATGTTGGGGCTAGGAATTAGGCACTTTTATTGTTAGGGCTAAAAATTGCTCAAATGATCAAAGTTGGGGCTACAAAAATCAATTTAATCATCATATTTCATCACCTTTGACATAAATCAAACTAAGATACAAGATTTCTAGTATTAATTATGAAAATCTTCTTTAGTTAAAAGGAAACGGTCAAAACACACCTGTTTGTTGTGATAAGCATAAAATTTATGTTTACCCAATAGTTGAATTATCTTAAGTTGAGAATTCGAATTTCATTCTTTTTTTTTTTTTTTTTTTTGAAAACATTCGAATTTCATTCATTAGAACATGAAAGCTACTATAAGTAAGTTGGACATTATGTATGGATTCGGAAACAACTATAACTAGGGAGAAATAAATACACCCAATCAATAAAGGATAATGTATCTAACCAACTCTATCGAGTCCTACAAAACATTTATTTTGTTTCGACGTGAGATTTTGCCAAAAATGACAAAAAAAAATTCTCAATTGATCTCAATGAATTTTCACACTTAATATGTAAAAGATCACTCTTGAAAATGAGAAGATCAAACATGAAAGTGAAAAGATGAAAAATAATATACTAAATAATCATGTAATATGTGTAAAAGATCATGCTTGAAACGACTTTATATTTTGACAAATTCTCAATTGAAACCTATCTTAATTGGTCTCAGATCCTGTTTGTCAGAGCTTATCTGTAGATCAGTTCACTTCAGTTCAGTTCAGTACATGGTGGAAATAAACTCTAGCAAACAGGGTCTCACTGAATAATCATACTTAATATGTAAGAGATCAATCTTGAGAGTGAAAATATCAGACGTGAAAGTGAGAATATCAGCAATAATACAATAAATAATCATGATTAATATGTAAAAAATCAAGTTTAAAAGTAAGAACATCAACATTTAGCACTAGTTTTAATTTAGGAGATCATATGAGACCTTCTGTTATATTTTTATTTGTGCCTAATATCTACTTCAATTGGAAGGAATTTACTTGTTTGTATGCATGCAAAATTTAATGATTTTCCAAATGAACCGAATACAAAACAGTGAAAGGAGTGAATATTGTTTCCTATTTTAATATTAAGAAAGAAAGATGTATTTCACATAAATCTTATTCCGCCAGCAATCTGTTGCTAGATTACTGATGTCAAGTGTCAACAGTGCACCACAATACAATATCAAACTCTTACAATATTTTACCAATTCACGGATCATAAAACTTCATAACATTCTTATTATACCTTTCTATATTGATGATGTCGATATTATACAATAACACATGTAAATAATCATTTCAACATATCTGACCTGATTTGAACTGAACAAAAAAATAGTATATTGAAAGATATAAATATTATGACTAGGTTAAGATAAATATTACAAATTTGTATTTTATTTCATCTGAATTGTTCTTAACTAGTTTAATGTGAAGTAAGTTGATCGAAATGGAAAAGGTTAAGTTACTTCTTAGTTCTTAGTTAAGATTATGAAAAAAATCATCATGCGGTCACAATAACTATCAAATTGGCTGCAATCAAAATCAACCACACATCTTTCATTGGCAAAAAGTAGTATTCATTTCTGACCATAATGGAGCACTTTATAACAATGAGTTTGCAGATATTGTATACATTTTCCCTATTAAGCTTCCAGGTCTGCCCATGTCCAATATATTGACCATTGACTTTCCATTTCAAGAGCGCCAAGGGTTTAAGAGTATGGTGAGTTGGTGATCGCCACCGCTCGGAATCATGCTTTTAGGGAAGAAATAAATGGCCGATTTGCATTTCTAGATTAAGGCCATGTTTGCTAGATCTTATTTCTCACTGTATCGAACTGAACTGAACTGAAAATTGATGTATTGAAGAAATCAACATAACTGAATTAACCTGAATTTCATCAAATTGCATTTTCACTGAACTGAACTGAACCGAACTAATCTACAGATAAACTCTGTCAAACAGGGCCTAAGTGTTTAGATTTTGAGGGTTTTTTTTTTAAAAAAAGTAGAATAATGGTTTTGAATAAGCATAACATTTAGGGTTTATTCTCTCAAATTTATTTGAACTGTTTTAAATTAAACTAATTTGAATTGTAATACACATTTATTGAGAAACGGAATTATGTCATGTTTTCTTCAACTTATATGTAGATCGTTGTAGTTTTAAAGTTCAATTCAGTCTTGTAAAAATACAATTTGATGAAATAAAGGTTAATTTAGTTATGCTGATTTTTTTCCAGTAACATACATACTTTATTTCAGTTCAGTATAATTTAATTCAGATGAGTTCAGGAAAAATAATTCAGTATAATTTAATTCCAGTAACATGGCATTAGTATACTAACTAATTTAAGTTGAACACTATTAAATTATCATATGAAATGCATTGGTCACATATGAATTGAATTTACCTAATTTGAGATGAGAAATTCACAAAAGTTATGAAATTCATGCCCTTAACCTTGGAAGGAAAACAAGAAGTTGTACCAAAACAAACCAAAATACTCACACGGTTGAGGCCGCCGGGCCAGATTTAGTTTTAGTGTAGCTCTAGCTGCTGCCTACATTCATTTTGCATAAATTGGGTCATATTCCTTTATTTTTGGGTTTGTGTCTTAAAATAGGGCACGTGCCGGGCCGGGCCGGGTAAATTTGTTGGGTTGGGCCGGGTTTTATTTACTCATCTCAAGCTTTCCATCTTCCTCAACTTGCAATTTGCGAATAAATGTTTTGTGAAAAAATATATCCAATGAGCAGGATTTTACTCATTTGATCATTTGGGGTCTAATTCTTTTACCCCCAAAGAAAGAAATTTTAGCACATGAAAATATATTAGAAAGCATTATCAAAAAAATTTGTATACTGTACTAAAAAGCACCTAATATTTTTTTTATATAATCCATTCAAATTTTAATTCTATAGGGGTGTTTGGTGAAGAGCTGTTTGGGCTCAAATTAGCTGATTGGGGCCAATTAGCTTTTTGACCAATCCAAAAAACTATTAAAAGTGTTTGGTAAAGAGCTTTTTAGAAGAGATGTTTGGGCCCAAAAGGCTAATTTTCAAAACGCTAATAAAAGCAGCGTTTTTAAATCAGTTGTTTACATTTATTGCCTAAACTTACCTTTTTAACCCTCTTTAACAATCAATTGTTCGCCTTCTTCTTTTTATTTCACGCAATATACGTACGTACATGTTATGGCAATTTACCATGGTTAAGAAATAAATTTATTTATAAAAATTAATATATTGAATATATATTTTTTACGTTCAGTTGGCCTACTTGTTTAGTTTCCTTTAGCTTCATATTTTTGTGTTCATATTTCATATTTTATAATAACAAATTATTTATGTATTATGTATTAATTTTAAATGTACAACTCTTCTCAATTTTAGCTAGGTAAGTATTTTGATTAACATTTAAATTTTAATTAATCTTTAAGGGAATTATAATGATTATTTTTTATAGTTTGAAAGACCATAAATATATAAATATATTGGTAATATATTTTAATCTCCATTTTATATAATTCAATACAATATTTATTAGTAACTTAAAATTATATATAAAAAAATTATAAATGTTTGCTATATTTATTAGTAATTATAAAATGATTAATTAATAAATATAAACATGTCTTTAAACGTCATTTCATCTTGTTTGTTATACAAACAACTAATGACTATCAGATAAGTTACCAAACACTTGTATTAAATCAGCTAATGTAATCAGTTAGTCAAATCAGCTAATATAATCAGTTAGTCAAATCATCTATTATCTATCAACTAATCACAAAACACCCTCCCACGGGAATCACTAGGGAGAGGATGGATATCGGAACGTTGACGGTTTGGTTTTGTTTTGTTTTGTTTTGTTTAGCAGCAGATAATAACCAAGATATAAAGGCCACTCAAATAGATGGCCCCATGTAAAGGTCTCTATGTAAATGACGCCGTCAAATTCCCTCGTTACATTGCTGACGTTTGTGACGGTCTCACGCCTGAGTGTGTGGTTTGTGTGAGAGAGAAAATTGCAGATTAAAAGGAAAGGGAAAATTGTGGGGAATAATGGATATACTCCGATTCCCTTTCAAAAATACCAATTTACTAGTATCATGTTTCATGGTTTCTAATAAGGATAGAGTTAACAGACTTCATTAAATTATTCTAAATTTCATTAAATTACATTTTCACTGAATTAACCTGGAATTATCAAATTATATTACATTGAACCAAACTAAATTAAACTGAAGCAAATATATCCTAAATAATTTCTATTATGAATTAATTTCCTAGCAATAAATAGTGATTGATAAATCCAATTTCGGATCACTACATAGATCAAATTTGGCCCTATTTGCTAGAGATTATCTGTAGATCAGTTCAGTTCAATGAAACTATAACTTGATGAAATTCAGGTTAATTCAGTTACGCTGATTCCATTTTTCAATACATTAATTTTAGTTCAGTTCAGTTCAATTCAGTTCATTACCATCAAGAAATAAGCTCTAGCAAACATGACCAAATTCTGAAATTGAAACAAGAATGATTATCTATAAACTTTAGATGGGAAATATGAGATTGAATAAGTGATGATCATGATTATCTTAAAGTCATGGATTTGGATTAGTCCGTCAAATGCGAATAGGATACGTTTCTAATGAAGGAAGGAGTGGGGGAAATTACCAAACTATAAAAGAAGTCTAAATGGGAGAGTTTGTGTTTCGGTCACGTCAAGTAACTCAATCGCCGGTTCGATTTTGAGCTGCCCCACGTGAAAGATGGGTAAGGTTCGTCATCCAAATGAATGAAGTCCGTTAACTCTATCCTTTCCTCCGTTCCTTCCCCTGTCAACCAAACATTTCCATTTTCATTCTTTCTGCTTTATTTTATTACTATAAGCTTGTGGACACTAATTTGATGATATATATATATATATATATATATATATATATATATATATGAGGGCATTTTAGCATTATACTTACAAACATTTGAGTAGTGACATCTTTCTCCTTTCATATCTTCCTGAAGTCCAAAATTATAATGAAATATTTAGATTTAACATCAATATAATGTATTAAATGATACAATCTAGAACTTCATACAGTTGTTTTCGAGAGCTGACTAACATTGACCAAACTGCAAAAAATAATTTTCGTTTTACCAAGATACTTCGTTAAATATAATTAATGTTTGGTAAGACTAGGATCAACGGTTTATTTCGGTTGTAAGATTGTAAGTATAACAAGTTGTAAGAATAATAGTTAATGAATTACTTTATCTATAAACCTGAAATACTATTACAACGATCGTCATTGGTCATTGCCTCATTGGTTGCTTACTAATGGCTACCAATAGGCCCAAAACCAATAAATACTCTGAAATTAACATTTCTTAAAATAGTAATAAACAAACGGAAATAAAAACACACATATTTGGTTCTTGCATATCTTAGAAGCTTGGTGAAAATGATTGAAAGAGCTTGTCTATTTACATGCATGCGTATTATAGAAGCAATAATCCCCATCATTATTATATTTTGAAATAAATATAGAGTTCGTTGCACATTTCTTTAATTGGGGAAAAACATCATAAAAGTAGCTTTAAATCATAACCTTATTATTGAATGTTAACCGCCTGATTGAACAAATATAGACTTAATTTGTACCGCGCTACATTGAACGTACATTTCCTTACCTTCTTTTGGTTATAATTAAATTAATTAATCAATAAGTTGGAGAAAATTAAATACTCCAGTTAAGACATAAAAGCGATCAATTTTTGTTGCCATTCACTTTTGGTGGCGGATTACCCACTAAATACCCCATGTTTAATGTTATTCTTTCTATTTGTATACAAAGTTGTTCTAGTTGATTTATGATAAATTCTTGTAATAGATCAGGAAACTGGTTTTGGGCATTTTGGCCCTTTTTGACGTTAATAATATTTACCAATGGTTAACGTTAAAAACCAAAATCAATAATCTATTAATTCGTGAATCATGATTATAATCTTGGGGTTGACAATTCTATAGCAGTTCATATATTTAAATTTCACTAATCACAACATTATTAATAATGTACGATAAGTATCTATGTATGATTATTTAATAAATTGGCCAAACAAGATTGGTAATTCAGTAATTAGTTAACTTTTCAACAATTAATCATTCTTATTGACCTAGTTACGTTTTCATTCTGCACAAGCAAACATTATAAAAGTAAGACTCTCTAAGAAAATGTCAAATGTAGAAACCCTCCAATATTGTGCAAATGTGTATGCAGTAAACCGTTTATTTAAATATCGACTTGGCAGTTTTTAAAATGGGTCAACAGAACGTGTGTTAAACACGTAACGCTCAATTCTTAAACGAAAATTACATGTCAATTTTTTTTAAAAAAAATATTGCGAGAATAAATTTCTCACATGCATATTAATGCGTGGAAACTGGAAAGTGCCTTGATATATTGCTCCCTTTTCCAAAGTGTTTCAAATCAGCAATTGTCTAGTAAATCACCCGTCATGTATATCCCTTCTAGATAAGTTTACATTAGTTGAATTCAGATCGTTTTGAAATAGATGAGATATAATTTAATAATATTTAATTTAATTTAGCCATTTTATTACTATTTCTCAGTTCACTAATTTTTTACTTTAGTTAAAACCAATTCAGTTAATTAAAATAAGATATTTTTTGCCGGTTCTAATCAGGTGGGAGAACGTTCCCTAAATCGCCATATTTTTTATGATCTATAAAAACACAAAGTTACTACTTACTATTAAACACGGGCCGAACTCATTAGTTGAATCATAGGCGCCATTTACCAAAGACATCTCTTTTAACAATACTTCTTAACTATTCTTAACCAATGTTGTTTGTGAAAATATATCATAATCAGATTTTCTAGTAGGTCGAAATTTATATACTACTATGAAAATTCATAATTACAGTACATCTTTGTTTAATTATAATTTTATTTTTTGCAATATGGATTATATTTTATCACTCAGCAGTACTGTGTAACATAAAATATAGGAGCCATGATATATCCACAAACCAGTCCACAATACATGTTATTGGATGTTTGTTTTGTTCAGTGGTTAAATAAATGATTAAATTCCCATTTAAGGCAAATTCTCATTTGAGACCTGTCTCAAATGAGACTGCTATTGATTGAATTTGTCGTCGGTGAGCTTTAAACCCGCCGATTTCCTTGATTGAATTTGTCGTTGGTGAAATTGACCAAGGAAATATCAAGAAAATTGACCGAAAGATCAAGCAAATTGAACGAAAGATCAAATTAACTGAAAAATCAAGGCAAAACAAAAATACTCAAGGACATTGATTGAAAAATCAAACAAACTGACTAAAAGATCAAGCAGAAACAGTAAATGATCATTCCCCTGCTCTTGGTCTCCACAAGAACAGGTCTCACCCAAGACTTTCTCCCCATTTAATATCAGATTCGTCCTTCGTTGCCCATGTTTTCTCCACCGTTTCACCATGTCAAAATAAGCTTTGTATTATATTGTCTTAGCTTTGAATCCAAAGACTATGTTGTTACGGCTGGCGACGGCTAATACCCATCTAAACCACCAACCAGACGTCAAATAATTAGCTAATTACCAGTCGCACTTTGCTCAATCAAAAGTTTTATTAAAACTGACATATTAAGACTGGAATTTTTTTAGAATTTAACTGAATATTCAATCAATCATTTGTCCAAATTATAACATACCATAATTAACTATATAATGAGTTCATATTTTGAAAAATAGAATAATATGAAACCATTGAATCTGATTCAAACGACTATGAATGGTGTGATTAAATCTCCAGTCAAAGAATTGTAGTTGTTCTTAAAATTATGTAAAATACAATTAGTAAAACTTTAATGCTATGAAAACACATGGCATGGTGAATTAACCAATCTAAATGCAACTTTTAGAGTAAGAATCAACTCAATTTTGATGTTAAACATAAGCCATTTTAACTTCAAAAATAGTTAAAATTGCAGAAATAATGGAGAAATAGAATGGATATTATTTGCTATAATTTAGTTTTATACAAGATAAATTACTTAAATAGATAGAAATGGCTGAAAATAACTAATGTGAATGTGTTAATTACCACAATAAAAAGTCAAATACCAACACAAATAGAAGTTGTGATGGTCAACGTGATGTAAAACTGATTGAATCATGAATTCACTTTTCGCCGGACCACGGTAAGGAAAACCCAAGACAAAAGAGAGAAGAAAGGTAAACGCCACGTGTCGAGCTCAGGATGTTGATAAACACCAATAAATGGGGGGAGAGGGAGTTGAGGTGGTCCGCCCAACCAATCCCCCAAACTCGATGACCGGTTGACCGGCTGAACCGGTTTTGCGGTCAATCAGTCCAAACAACAATAAAAAACTCTCCATTCCCTTTATTTATCCCCTAATAATAATATTTATATTTTTTTTAAAATAATAAAAAGTAGTGAGAGAAAGAGAGAGGTTTTAGCACTCTGTTAAAAACTCTTGGTTGGTTGGTGTTTTTCTCCATCCCCAAACCCATAGAGGTTTTTCATTTCTGTCCACAACCACATCCCATCTCCCCCAATATATATACATCTATAACATACATTTAAATCTATATATATACATAGGTAGATTGCACAAATTAAACCCCAGAATCGGAGGATTTTCGTCTTTTGTACAGAATTTACTGTTAACAGGGAATTCTTCTCCAAGCGATCATAGAGGTATGCGATTTTTTTCCTTCCAGATTTTGTGTTTTGGGGACGGGGAAATGGGGAATTGGGGTTGATCATGGTGGGATCTGGTGAGATTCGTTTGAATTTCGTGGGTTTTGTTGCGTGATCGCCGAGAATTTTTATAGGGCTTTTGATTTTGTGATGATTATGTGTGGGGGAACATTGGATTTGCGAAATGGGGTTTTGATTTTCTGATCGCACAGTTTTTGTAAATTTTGAGGGGCTTTGAATTGGGTTTGTTTGTTGTGAAATCCGCCTGAATGATTCGGTTTCAATGGAGTTATGAAAATGGGTTGCCTGATCTGCTGCTCTTGAGACATGCGTATTGCTTTTTGAAATTAGTTAAATCATTTATTGTCTTGCTTTTTAATATTGGATAATCATGAACTTGTGGCTGTGTGCTCCACTTGGAAATTTGATTTCATCTGATAATTGTTAATTTCCCTCAATAATGAAAAATCCTCCTAGTTGGGAGATTTGATTCCCAGATCGATGATTATCTCGTTGTATTGTTGTTTGTGCATGAAATTATCTGGTTTTACCTTTTTTTGAGTCAGATCAACCTCTTAGTGAGAGAGCCGGTTGAATTTGGAATAATCGTTACTTTTCTAGCGCTGGTTATTAAGGATCAGGATCCCATTTGTTTGTTTTGGATGTATGTAAATGTGTCATCCGCTAATTGGTGGATATGATACAGGTCTGCTTTAACGGTCGAGGTTTGCGTTAGTTGGTGTTTCATGACATTTGGCATGCTTCCTGAGATATGGTGCTGAAGAAAAGGTTGGATTATGGGTTCAGTGGCTACGAAATACCGGTTATCCCTAGGGCTCCTCGATCTCTGAGAGTAAGTATTACCTTTATAGCATTTGTGAGTTGTCAAGTGTCTTTTGTAGCATTTGTGTGATGTCATGTGATCTCAGCCTTGCTTTTTGATCTGTCAGAGGAGGGCTCCGGTCAAGAAGCCAGATGGAGATCCGGGAATATGTGCGTTTGAATTGCTTGCAGCTGTAGCTGGGAAATTGTTGCAGGAGAGTGAAAGCTCTGCTTCCAGTAATGCGTCGGGGACAAAGGTAGGATCATATCTTAATGCCGGTGGAACTAAGCTGGAAAGGGTTCAAGAAATTAATGCATTGAGATCAGAATGCCATGACCAGGGAAGTTGTGTGGAGAGTGCTTTTGTACCATCTTTCATAGCACAAGACCTCTGTATAAAGTCTGCTTCGAAGGATCACCCTCATGGAGGAAGCAATTCTCTCTCAGAGCGAACCTCCATTGTCACAAGTTCTGATGCTTCAAAGAAAGTTGACTGTGATTTGAAGCTGGGACTGTGCAATGACAGAAATGTAGATGGGATAATATCCCCTCGGAAAGATGGAGTTTCTCAGGTGGTTTATAATTTATGCCCTGGTAATGTAGAGAGTGGAACAGAAACACAAGTAGGAAATGGAATGAAGCAAATTGGTGACCTAACTTTGGCTAACAGTGCGAGTGTAAAGAAGCAGATGGAGAAGTGTATGAACAGTAAACCACTGATTAACTCAGACAGTAGTGTACAGTTGTCCTTGTACAGGGACCCCATTCCGAATGCTGGTTATCCCAAGCATAGGAACCGTGTAAATGTAGGAATTAGAGATGATGACGACAATTCTTTCCGGTGCCATAGAGTTAGCACCAAGATTAGGGCCTTTAGGCCACAAGCTCGCAACTATTACCGAAGGATAAGGAAGATGGGCTCAAAATATTACTGGAAACCTGCTCCAAGGCTGAGAGATTATGAAGTATCGAACACCTGTAAGTACAGAATACTCATCACCTTTAGTATTTTATTTTTAAAAGACTGCTCAGAATAGGTTGCACAAAATTCTTAATCTTCTGCTGACTTCTTATGTCTTGGTGTTTTAGGTGATGGAATGAGGTCCTTTTACCGCCCTGGTAAAACTGTTCACCCAAGGGATAGAAACCTAGGCGAAGTCCCTTCTAAACGAAGGAAGTTAAGTGGCCGAAGCTATGTTGTTGCATACGATGAGGAAGCTAGTAGTGAAAGTATATCTAATTCCCCTGGGAAGGTGGGATATAAGATATCAGACGCCATCCAACATAGAGGTTGGTCTTAAACGGCTTTCAGGTTTACTTACAGGTCCTTTGACTATATTGCATTTCCTAATCATATCCATATTTGCTTGCAGCAAGCGGGTCACCAACATCTGTCAAAGGAAGCCCAAAATCAAAGAATTCAAGTGGTAAGATGTGTTTCTTATGCTAATTAAATGACAAAAATATAAGCTGGCAGTCCCCTGACAGACCCTTTCTTTGATTTTTCAGTAAAGCTAAGCATAAAATCCTTCAAGGTACCAGAGCTCTACATTGAGGTTCCCGAAACTGCGACAGTTGGTTCACTGAAGGTACATGGAAAACCTTATTGTTGGAAGCCTCGGAATTTATTTTTTTCAAATTGCTTTGATGATTTTTGTTTTACAATGGATAAATTTTTCATAACTGTGAATGTGATGCTTGTTCACCTCAGAGGACAGTGATGGAAACGGTGACTGCTATACTAGGAGGTGGACTGAGGGTTGGTGTTGTTCTTCAAGGGAAGAAGGTCAGGGATGACAGTCGAACTCTACAGCAGGCTGGTATATCTCACGGTGGCAACCTTGACTCCTTAGGATTTGTACTGGAGCCCAACTTTACTGAAGTTAGTGAGCCTCCCATGGATTCCCCTCCTTTGTTGAACTGTGAAGCAGAACAGAAATTGCAGGGGTAAGCATTATTTTGCATTCCTTGATGTTTAATTCGTTTTTAGTTTCTTACAAACAGGAAATCTTTTATTTCTATGTGATGCTTATACTTTTTAATTATATTACATCTTCAGACCTACATCTACTCCTGTTATTGAGTCTGGACCATCAAGTGCTACCTCAGATCCTCCTCCAATGCTTAAGATGATCAGGCAGCATGAATCTGACCATGAAATCATTCTTTCCCCTAGGATCCCTACTGATGCAGTAACAGATAAGGTAGTATCTGCCTCCAGGGCTTTGGTTCCCCTTCCTGTAGTGAATGCCGAGGCTCTAGCGATGGTTCCCATGAGCCCGAAACTTAATAAGCGCTCCGAGGCTTCCCAACGAAGGACTCGCAGGCCATTTTCTGTTGGTGAAGTGGAAGCTCTGGTTTCAGCTGTTGAAATACTCGGAACTGGAAGGTTAGTATTTTTCACTTTTATATTTTCTATTACATCCTCCTTGTATGAATGGAGAACTGTAACTTCAGCTAACTTTTACGTTCACTGTTGTGCAGATGGCGTGATGTTAAGATGCGTTCCTTTGAAAATGCAGATCATCGAACCTATGTTGATTTAAAGGTTAGAAACTGCAGTTGTTTTTTGGATGGATTCTCCATTCTTTTGTATATTGCAGAGATATATTTGCTTTAGTGGTGAAATGTAGCCTTTTCAGTGAATTGGACCTGCCTGAATATGAATTTGTTGGGTATAACTCTGTAAACAGGACAAATGGAAGACTTTGGTTCACACAGCTAGCATCTCGCCGCAGCAAAGAAGGGGAGAACCAGTGCCTCAGGATCTTCTGGACCGAGTATTAATGGCTCACTCATACTGGTCTCTGCATCAGTCTAAGCAGCATGGGAAGCACCAACTTGAACCCCTGCTAGTTGTGGATCCTGAATCAGAAATAATCGAAATCTGAAGGCTGTGGCACCAGCAGGCCGGACGTGTAAAAATTTGTGGTAGGGAAGTGGAAAACAGTCAAATGTAAAAAGATTGTGAAGTTCCTTTTTTTACTTCTTCTTCTAATTTAGCAATGCTATGATGATTGATTCTTAGAACATGTAAATGATGGAATAAGGTTTATGTTTTTATTCCTTCAAGAATTAGAAATTGAAGGCTTGTTTCATTTGGTTCAAACGTAGTTGTAGAATGTCCCACAAAAGGGACTGCAAATTCATCAGGCTGTAACTTTCATCTGATTATACACATTCATTTTCCCTTTGATTTGAAATTCAATAAACATTGTACATTTATAAATCCTGCTGTTAAAGGTGATAGATACTTTGCTTATTCAAACGCAACAGGACCCAAGGCATTTTTTAAAAAAAAAAATATTCATGATCCATAATTTTAATGTTGTCAGTTCATAAAGATGTGTCGGAAACAACTGTGAAGGTGTTGATGTGTTGGTGATTCCTCTTGGCTTTAAGGATGATTCTGATTTCTGAATTGTAATTTTTATTTCTTGCTCTAAATTGTAGACCATCACAATGCACTTTCGGTGCAATTTACCCCCTTTCATCACAGTGGAGCAAACCTTCATATATAACAAGGAGTTCAAGCATTTTGACTATTGTTCAATAAACTTGTCGAGTTTAAACGTTATGTATATACTATATATAAATTTATTATTATGTAGTATAAATTAAGCTAGATGAACCGAGATCAATCTCATCACCATTCACAGAAAGCCGAACTCGAGAATATGAAAGAGGGATACTTGGAGCGTGATCCATAACATAAAAAAGCGGTGGAGAAAATTATTGGGATGGTGGTGAATTGTGGCGGTGGGGATTAAATTAAACGGCAGGGCACGTTGAAGCATGTGATTAGTACTCATTCATTCGGAATATTATAATACTCAAAGATCCGTCCCGGAATTCAGCTGTCTTACTTGCAAATTACTGTTCTCCGTTAGTTTGTCATCTCGCTTTCGTTAAAAGTAACCGTTGGATCTAAGTTGAGTTGGTTGGATTGCGTTTGGATGAGGCAAAGCCAGCTAAACAATACCACGCTACTTTCCTCTTCAATTCCATCTGGTTTTCTGTTTACTTCCTTTTTTTTATATTATTATTCTCCTTTTTCGGACAAGATGGGGCCCTTTTTTATTAATTTTTATATAACTACATGCAAATGTGAGATCTGAATCCTTAATTATACAACCAATCATATCCCTATCCTCATACCTAATGCCTGTATTTTCCCATTTGATTACTCTCTCAAATCATTGGTGTTTAATTAAGAGATAAAACCATGACATGGTATGATCGGTAGATGAAAAAATATGGTACTATTCATTTTTTTAGCTTCATTCTAGTGAACTAAATTGAAGGGAAATGAATATTAAAAATAAAAAATTGTTAATTCATATGTTATTGAATTGAAATTGAAATAATATACTTATAAGATTTTGAGAAAACAAAGTCGGGTGCATTGTTTTATCCAACTTATCTTTATTTTAGTTTGACTTATTAGTTCGTACAAAAATCAACTTAAAATAATAGGTAATATAATTCATCATATCGAATTGATGTTGGTATTACATTTGAATAGAGCAAGTTTCACGTATAACCTTAACCCAATGAAACTATCACATATGCCCAATAACATTAATTAATATAAAACAAAATACATTCACGTACTTTTTTTTTTTTGGTAAAATACAAATACTAGAATTTTGGTGCATATTTCTCAAAATTTTCCCCTAACTTCTTCCACCCCTCTAACACTTCACCATCAACTAATTTGGGGATTGTTAATTTGGGGAAAATTGGTAACATTATTTGCGGAAGATCCATGAAAATTTGTGAATATTACACTTAGACACTAAACAGAAAATATTTATTTTTAACCTAAAACTTATGAAAAATGGAATTTTCAGTTATCTATGGCTGAATCAAACAAGATTTCATTCTAACTTAAAGAAAGTGAAGAGTCTTGCCTCATGGAGAAAACAGTACTCCCTCTGTCTCACATCAATCTGCACAGTTGACTTTTCAAAGTCAAACTTAGGAAACTTTGACTGTAATTATAGGTCAATATATAAATGATAAAACTATTATATGAGATACCAATAGATTCATTATAACATCTATTTTTCAAAAAGTAAGTTTTTATATATTGTTTCTATATGTACTTAAAGATATTAATGGTCAAACACGATCATTGAAGACCGTGAAAAGTCAACTGTGCGGATTTGGGTGAGACGGAGGGAGTACTCAAAATTTTAAATAGTGTTCGGCTATTACTTAACAAATTCCAACTAGTCTCATTTTAAATCTTACAAGGATAAGGATAAGATAAAATATTTCTACTTGTATACAATTTACCCATGCTGGCCTTTAAGGCCCGGTTTACAAGAGTTTATTTCTTGATGTACTAAACTGAACTGATCTACAGATAAGCTCTGGTAAACAGGGCCTAAATGAGAAAATAAATAAACACTTTTCATAAGTCAAATTTAATTATAAAACGAATTAATTACCCCAATGACACAAAATCATAAACTAGATTAACAAAACGGTGCATAGAGACCAAAAACGGGGCACCATATGATGAGACGCGATAGCTGTTTAACGGGCTTTGATCGGGCTATATTATGTCCTTGTGAATAATGTGGATAGCCCGAAATGATTGTGTTGAATATAGCAAATGATGGCCGCCTCAATCAGGAATCAGACCAATGTGATACCGATGCTTGGGCCCAGTGACTCCCAAGTCTCTTGAAGCTGATTAGGCAGCAGCCCACTATACCCACTCCACACACTTCACCGCCTTCCTAATATGGTTTAGGGACTAAACTGCAATTATCTTTTACTGTAATACAAAAGATGTTTGGTTGGACTTTATGTTTAGGCCATTCATTTCATTGAAATTAGGCTATGATCAAAGAGGCACAAACTATATATATATATATGATTTCATGTGATCAAATTAGGGTATGATCAAAGAGGCAAGAACAAATCCACAGAAATTTCTTAGTTCTTGATATACTTATTTACCATGAATCATAATTTTTACAATTTTACCGTCACTTATAGATACAATGTTACTGTAAAACTCATTTTTGTGTTTCTAAAACTTGATACTTAATTACAACGAATCATATTTTTAAAATTTTACCGTTATTAATCGTTTTAGATCTTCTAATTCAGTATTCCAAAAAGGATTTGTTTTTAAAAGAAAGACATGGTCTAGAGTATTTATCATTTTGTCTTGTTGTATGATCATGATTTACTAATCGAGTAATTTACCGTATCAAACCATTCAAACATGCATGTTATTATTCCTAATGAGCATTAATATTAATTGGAGCTCTCAATAATGGTAAAAAATTAATGGGAGTTATCACCAAATTGACAGGGACGGTTCTAAAAAGGCACCGCTCTTTGAGTGAGAGTTTTGGACCAATACTTTCTACTACGGTCTACGAGTAATATAGAGAATAGACCCATATCATATGGTTCATAAATTTAGTCTAATGCCGACATGTTTATCTCCGGCGGTTCGGCCCATTTCCAGATCGTTCTAGTATCTGTTTTCATTTTTCATTTTAACAATTAGTACACACATGACACATTTCATTGTGACAAAATAATCATTTTCGGAAAACAAGTATCGAAGTATATACTCTGAGTATCTTAAATACCAAACATGCATCTCTTTAGTCAGTATCGAAGTATTTACACTAATATTTTTAAGATAACCACAACCACAACGATAATCATAAGATTCTCAGAAACGTGATCATTGCACCGCAAATCGCCGACTTCATAGGTAAAGTTTTTCTTCAATGTATTGTCCTCCTCCACCCCAATTCAATCTATTCGAATCAACTTTATGCATTGATTCAATTATCATGTGACTAGGGATACAAACACGATGTTAGTATCTCTAGCAGTTTACGATATTCAACGATCTACCATCAAAGACAGATTCAAGAATTCACAAAATAATTAAATAAAAGTTTGTTACACCAATAATTGCGATAAGGTTAAAGAGAATCTGCTATTGTATTGCTAAACTTAAAACATTTAATTTCTTACCTTGAACTTATAGAATTGAGGATTTGCCATACTTTACCTCACTACGTAATCGTATCAAACAAAACTTGCTTACTAGTCACCATTATAAATATTTCTATCCACCATAGCTACATCAAATTTATCAAAAAACCTTTGTGTATCCAATGAGTAGAAACCCAAAACTGATAATAGGAGTATTTCATCTTTTGAAATCTGACTAACTGTGTTTCCAAACGTATTGGAAATTTGGAATGAATGCCTACTAATTGGAATCTAACCCAAATAAAGAAATTTGTGATTCTCGGGTAACAAAGAAGAACATTAGGCAGATTCAAGAAAGAGACGTGCGTTTATGTAATCTTCCGCTTAAACATTCATATAACTATGGTTTATAAAAATATAATTAAAGGGTCAAAAAACGACGTGCGATTTCCATTATAACAACATTAGTACTCCTTTAAAGGGTCATGAAATATATATAATTTCATTTAAATGGCGATCTTCTGTCGACCTTCTGCGAGCAACAAGTTCAATAGATCAGCAACACAGTATCTTGTTTACCGTATTTAACTACAAGCAATGTTGCCATATTTGATTCAGTTCATAAATCATAATGGGTGTTTTTACAGTTACCAAATGCGATTCAAACCATTAAGAGTAAAATGCTTAGATGACCCCCAGTTATGGGTTAAGTGCGATTGTAACCCTCAGTTCTTGGTTGAGTGCGATTATAACTCCCAGTTTTTGGTTAAGTGCGATTATGACCCTCTTCCGATCAAATTTATGTAAAATATAACCCTAAACAGGTTGATATGAACAATTCAGGTATACACATATGTGAGCAAACAGTATTTCTCTTTGAATTTGAAGTGAATTTCATAAATCATCCAAATATAATGTTTCATCAAAAATACAATGTAAGGTTATAATTGCACCTATCAAAAACTCGGGGTTATATTAGCACTTTTCTCAACCATTAAATTATGATGGCATTGCATGAATTTTGTGCTAATTAAGGATCGTTACTATATCAAGCTGAGGCGAAGTTCATATGACCTTGACATATGAACAGTCCAGTTGGCTACATCATTGTAGAAATGATTTCCACAGCAAAGCTAGTAGCATAACAAAGTTATTTGACCAAAAACTGCATGTCACAAAATAAATTCAGTAAACCTAGCTCACAACTTACCTATCGATCATTGACTTTTTTTATGAATGTTTAATTGTTAGTTGTTACCAAGCAAATTTACTTTGAATGTTACTAGTAACTAGTAAGGAATAAGAACACAAAAATTCAATAATTAAACTTACCAGTCCATTGACTCTTCGAGTACTGTTGACTACCTTTAAGGCAAATTCTCATTTGAGACAGGTCTCAAATGAGACCAAAGATTATATGAGACTGCTATTCATTGAATTTGTCGTTGGTGAGCTTTAAACCTGCCGATTTCGTTGATTGAATTTGTCGTTGGTGAAATTGACCAAGGAAATTACCAAGAAAATTGACCGAAAGATCAAGCAAATTGAACGAAAGATCAAATTAACTGAAAAATCAAGGCAAAACAAAAATACTCAAGGACATTGATTGAAAGATCAAACAAACTGACTAAAAGATCAAGCAGAAACAGTAAATGCTCATTCTCCTGCTCTTGGTCTCCACAAGGACAGGTTTCACCCAAGACTTTCTCATTTTTTTAAGTTGCAACTAAATAAATTTCCTTTAGATGTTATTCGATAGTGGTAAAGAAGTAAAGAACATATAACTTTAAATTATACAACTCACAAGTCCACCAACTTGCCGATCATTGACTTCTTTTATGAATTATGATATCAAACATTACTTTTGGTGCTAGTGTGACAAGTGATACGAACATAATAAATGTTTCATCTATTTATAATTAATAATTATATATTTCACTAATTTTTGTTTGCTATACTGCTCATGCTAAAAGAAATTAATAAAACCACTACTAAGTTTAACAGCTTACAAAGGACCACTGACTCAAAAGAAGAAAGATAAACTTATTGTCTAGTCTAGCACAAATTTGTTTATTGATGTAAGTGACAAAAACATAACAAATGTTTATTGGTGGAATTTATCTTTCATTTTTCTGAATTCTATTCAATTGTGAGTGTTTCTTAAATACAAGAAGAATTTAAATACTGTATAAAGAAATATGATAACAAATAATAACTCGCCGACCATTGATTTTTTTGCAATACATTTATTACTTGATGGATTGTTACCAAGTGATACAAATAAATGATACTCATTTTAATTTCTTGTATAGTATTACAACTCATGCTTGACAAAAGACTTTAATAATCCAACTCTCAACTTTTAAAACTCACTAACCAATTAAAGTTTTAAACAAATTAGTGGTTGATGAGTAACTAGGTAAAAAATTTATACATAGAAGATTTGTTATAAGTGATAATAAGTTATAGAAGATTTGTTTGTTATAGAAAATTTATAAGTGATACTTATCTTTTATAGTTTGTAAATCTAGCGAATATAAAATATTATGAATTTATCATTTCGCCAACTATTTGACCTTTTTCGAAATATGAATCTATCATTTCGCCGACTATTTGACTTTTAAAAAAAATGAGTTTAATATAACTTGTAGATGTATACAAATAACTAAAAATTTATAATAGATGACAAAAAAGAAAAATAGAAGATTTGAATAAATTACATCAGATTGCCAAAATTAGAACACAGAAGCATCGGGAAAAACACAACGGTTTGACTTATCAGATCATATATTGCACAAGACAACGAACATAAAAGACCACATTATTACGAGTGGGCAATACTGTCATCGCTCTATTCAATTCAACGGATAGGATCTCTCTTCATTCCCTGCCCACCATGTGCATAAAGGCACCCTTTAAATACCCAAAATCTTCTCCTTGAAATCCCATTTACCATTTCCTCCTTAATTTCCACAAAGCCGCGACCAATATCTCTGCTTCGACCGCAAAATCCCGTAAGCATTCAATCTCTCGTCCTCGATTTCATTGTTCGTCATCATCATAATCTGCGCTGTATGTTTAACGATTCAAGAAGCATGACATATGTACATACGGGCTGTTTAGTGTTTAATTGTTTACTGAGTTTGATGTCCAGAATGTTTAGTTCATGCTTTTGAGCTTTGATTTGGGTTGCGATTTTGCGAATACTGTTTGTTGATGCTTTGTTTTTTTGGGTGTTTTCTGTAGGAAGTCTTGGTTTTGTGGGTGTGTTGTCGGGATTTATGGTTATGGACGGTAGTTTGCGGCAGTCCTTTGGGAGTAGCCCGGGATTTGTGTTTGGCAGCGGTGGAGTTCAGAGCTCCGGTGAGAAAATGGCGCCGGAGGATTGTGTTCCCCGATCATCGCCGCCACCACCGGCTGCTGCCCCCCTTCCGAACTTTGGCAGCAGCGCTTCGGATCCGGACGGGGAGTGTGACTTCAGCGACGTGGTCCTCAAGTACATCAGCGGAATTCTGATGGAGGAGGACGTGGAGGACAAGACTGGTGCGTTGCAGGAATCGGAGGCCTTGCAGGTGGCGGAGAAGTCCTTCTACGAGGTGATCGGAGAGAAGTACCCGGAGCCCGATCCTCCGCCGCCGGTGATTGATCCTAATTTGGGGGTGGAGGATTTTCTGGTAGACTACGCCGGTTCCGGCAGCGGGCTGTGGTGCCCTAACTGGACCACTTCCGAGCCCCCTTCTTCCGTACCTGCCTTTTCTCTCCCCGGACCGCAGTTTTCCGTCGAGGTTGCTTCCTGCTCCGGGGGTAGCGCCGGCACTGTTTCCGACGGACTGGCTGATTCGCCGGATAGTACTCTTCGGATTTCTGATGTTTTCAGTGACAGCGACTCCGCGCTGCAGTTCAAGAAGGGGATGGAGGAGGCGAACAAGTTCCTGCCGCGTCCGAAGCCGTTTCTGGACTATGACACCATGTTTCCGACAATGAAGGTTGAGAAGAGAGAAGCTGTTCGATTCTACGAGGAATCAAGAGGGAAGAAGAACGCATTCGCTGAAGATCCAGATCTCCAGAGGGGAACGAAGCAGACAGCTCTATACTCAGAATCAACTGTCCGATCGCAGCTGTTTGATGATGTTCTTCTGTGCAGTGGAGGCAAGAACGAGTCCGACCTGCGGAAGGCGTTGCAGGAGGTTGCCAGCAAGAGTTTTTCCATGAACAATCCGGCCAAAGGAGGGTCTTCCAACGGCGGGAAATCGAGGAACAAGAAGGGGGGTACGAGGAGGAACAACGTTGTTGACCTAAGGACCTTGCTATCCCTCTGTGCTCAGGCTGTTGCAGGAGATGACCGGAGAACCGCAAAAGAGTTTCTCAGGCAGATTAGGGAAAACTCTTCCCCAACTGGAGATGGGATGCAGAGATTAGCACATTACTTTGCTGGCGGGCTTGAGGCTCGAATGGCGGGCTCGGGTACTCAGATTTACAAGGCCCTGATTGCGATTCCAGTTTCCGCGGTTGATCTTTTGAAGGCTTACCAGCTTTTCCTTGCAGCCTGTCCTTTCAGGAAGCTATCCATTTTCTTTGCGAACAAGACAATCTGGCATGTCTCTGAGAAAGCTTCAGCTGTGCACATTATCGATTTTGGGGTTCTGTATGGCTTCCAGTGGCCTTGTCTTATGCAGCGCCTCTCGAGCAGGCCCGGTGGCCCCCCCAAGCTTCGTATCACAGGTGTGGATTTCCCTCATCCAGGCTTCCGCCCTTCTGAGCGAGTTGAGGAGACAGGTCGGCGTTTGGCCAACTACGCAGAGACATTTGGGGTCCAGTTTGAGTTCAATGCTATAGCTCAGAGTTGGGAGACGATAAAGATCACGGACCTCAAACTCAGGGAAGATGAGGTACTCGTGGTGAACTGTCTGTACCGGTTCAGGAATCTCCTGGATGAAACTGTGGTGGTGAACAGTCCTAGAAACACTGTCCTGAACCTGATCAAGGAGATCAAGCCAAAGGTTTTCATTCTAGGGATTGTCAATGGTGCCTACAATGCTCCATTCTTTGTCACTCGCTTCAGGGAAGCACTGTTCCATTATTCGTCCATCTTTGACATGCTGGAGACGAACATTCCCCGGGAAATCCACGAGAGGGAGCTGTTGGAGAAAACAGTATTCGGCCGTGAGGCAATGAATGTGATCGCCTGTGAAGGTGCTGAGCGGATTGAGAGGCCCGAGACTTACAAGCAATGGCAGGTGAGGAACTTCAGAGCCGGGTTCAGACAGCTTCCGTTGAATGAGGAGATCATGAGAATGTCCAGAGAGCGAGTTAAGTCGTATGACAAGGACTTTGTGATTGACGAGGACAGCCACTGGATGTTGCAGGGCTGGAAAGGGCGTATTATCTACGCCCTTTCTTCTTGGAGGCCAGCTGATTGACCTTTGCATTCTCCTTCTTGGTAATTCGTAGTTATTTATGATGTTTGCATTAGGTTTTCAGAACTTTTAGGAAGCGTCCGTGCAAGAATCCCGGTTCAGGTCTTGGGACGAAGTAGATTGTTTCCTAGAATGGCTAGATCAACATCGGAGTAGGGTAAAAAACTAAACAGTTGGACTGTAGTTTACATGGTACTTACTCTACATATATGTATTTTGATTTTCGAATTTTGGAGGCAAGTGGAATAGGAAATATGCTTCATTTTTCTTAGTTCTGATGGGAATATCGCTGTTTATGACAGTGAATGTGTGCAATTAGATGGATTAACGTAAGTAGTAAAGTTATTGACTTTGGATTTTGGTTTTAGGAGTAGGTTTTTGGTGAGTCGGTTGTTGAGTGGATGTGTGTTGTGTCATGAAGTTTATGTAGCGTCAGGAACTCCAATTAGAAGTCTAAGGAAAATGTTTTATAGTATGGAATTACGTGTGCAGGGAGAATGTTTCAAAGGCATGTTTTATGACACTGATGTAACCATCTGAATTCAACTGTGTTTTTCACTCCTTCTTCAGCCTAAATAAGAAGTTATATGATGATTTAATATCGACTTTATTAAGTAGGTTAGATCGTGTAGTTCATGTTAGCTTGTGGTAACTTGTCAAATATACTCACAATCTTGTTACATTTACAAACTAAACAAATCTTGTCAAATATGTTGCCGAAACTCCAAGATGGACAAAACTCAAAACTTGCAAAATACTTGCAACTTTAGGTTACATATTTAGATCACATAGGTCGTGTTAACATTTCAACCGAGTTTGTAGTAACTTGTCAAATATACTCAAAAATCTTGTTACATTTACACACTAAATTAGATCAACATATTAACCGTGCTCCAGTTAGAATATGATAAACATGCCAAACACATAAGTTGATTTGCTTAACCATTTGAATTTTGATACAAGTAGGCCTTTTAATTTATTAACAACCTGGAAGTATATTCTGTACACACTTTGTTAGATTCGTTGTAACACTTAATTCTAATGTCAAAATTTATATGATAATACAATACATAATTAAAAGTTATAAACAGTCAAATATTCGTTGAAAATGATATTTACAATAGTTGAATAGGGGAGTATAAAAAGGTACATGCATTCATTTACACATACACACCAAAAATGCAATATTGTCGAAATTGTCGAAATTCCACGAGGGGGAAAGAAAAAGTGTCTTCTTTTGAATTGTGACGTTTTTTTAGGGTTTATGCTTTATTGGAGTATATCAATTTGTTAAACCCTCTCTCGAACGCGAATGAGCGGAGCAGGATTGCCGGATTTCTTCTACCGCGAAGCGCAGCGCCTCGGCTATGTCGCTCGCTCTGCCTTCAAGGTCTCATTCTCTTCTTCATTTTCAATTTGGGATTTCTTCCAAAATTCATGTGCCTTAATTATGAACTGTGTTTGTTGGAAGGGCAGTTACTTCAAATGCAGGAAAAGTATAAACTCATCAAACCTGGTTCTTCTGTTCTTGATCTTGGCTGTGCTCCCGGTGCCTGGCTCCAGGTATGCAAGTTGAGTTGAAATCACTGATCTTTTTTCAAAAATTGGGTTTTACTGATCAATTGATGCAGGTAGCTTGCCAGAGCTTAGGGCCATTGAAAAAGGGTGGGATTGTTGTGGGGATTGACACAAAGGTAATTAATTGATTAATTGTCTTTAATGTTTACCACTTACATGAAGAAGATTTTGATGTGATGTGATTTCTGCATTTGGAATGTTTGCAGAGCAGAAGGTGAAGGTTCCGGCTATGCATTGTGATGCTAGGGTTCAGACTGTTTCCGCTGATGTGATGAAATATCCTAAAGAACAGATTAGGGCGCTTTCTCCCGAGGTATATTGGCTGGATGCTGTTTGTTCACATCTTTTGTGTTTGAATCTCTTTTCTGTTGTCGGCATGTTTGGGAAACGTCATTTGAGGAATTGAGTCTCCTCGGCGTTTATCACCATGAACTGATTAGGAGATGGCACAAATTTATGTAGAGACAATTTATTGGAGAGGAGTTTGAGTGACTTGTGATGAATCAACTTACACTCACTAGTAGTAAATAGATTTGCTCCAGTTATTGCAGTGATGAAGTTTTGCATGCTGATGTTGTCAGAATTTGGATTTAGATAAGCTTTTCTTATGCTCTCGTAATGCCGAGTTTAATGTAGTGAACTAGGAAGGAAATGTTATGCAATGGCTAATAGTAGCTTTTCTTTTGGTAATCATGCCTAGACATATGGACTAGAAATCTATCAGTACATGGCAGCAGATTAACTAGGTTGTTTTTAGCTGTGAAGAAAATAGAAGTGCTATGTTAACATGAATTTTTGTGCAATTGTGCTGTTAATAAGCAACTGATGAATTGGTCAAGGGCAATATGACTTGCTGTATATTTTCAAGGCATATCAGAATATGACTTCTTTTGGTTCCTCCCTATGCAGAATAAGGGGTTTTCTGTCATTCTCTCTGATATGTGTCCCGTAGTTTCTGGGATCACAGCAAAGGATACGGCTCTATCTGCAGAACTAGGGATGCGAGCTCTTAGTTTGGCTGTTGGGGAGGCTGCGTTAGTTCAATCTGCTGATACCTCAGAAAGTAAAGCTCAAGATGGCGGGATTCTCTTGCCAGGTGGCCATCTAATCGTGAAGCTTTTGGAGAGTGAAGATGTGAAAGGTATGATGATCATTCAAGACTCCTCACCGTTTTGTCCATTACTTGGTTTGAAGAAGCTTTTAATGTAGTACTTACGTTGTTTATGTTTTGGTCTACAGAAATCAGCCAAATGTGCAAACCACTTTTCAGAAAAGCATCCTTGTTGAGACCTAAGGCTACAAGACCAAGCTCGAGAGAGATTTACGTGGTTTGTCAAGGATTACTATAAGCATAGAGCTCACTTGTACTGAAAGCTTGATATACTATTACTGTATAAGTTGTCGGCATAGTCCATTTGTACCTTGGAAATCAGTCGAATTATAATGGCAGGGAATCTAATCATTACTTTTCTTCTCTCCAAATTTAGTTATTTAATCTCAGTTTTGAGCCCTACACATAAAGTTTTGAATTGGAAGTGAAAGTTAAAATGAGACAAAATCAGTGGAATTTAATGGCATATTGGATCTGGTTAGTCATTACATTTCTTCCTTTGGACTCCAAAGTTATTCACAATCTCAGCTGTTGTGCCTTTTCTTGAACTGAAGTAGACTATTAGAAACCACTCAAGTTTGATTGATTTTTTGCGACATTGTTATTCACTTAAACCTTCCAAACTTGTTCTTTTGAAGATAAGCAGTGCAAAGACGAGTAGAACAAATATTTATTTTTATTGCAATGATGGTAACATCATGATTTTTATGTCTTCAATATCGAAAATCACTATAAAGAATGATGTAAACTATGGAACACACTGATATAGTCTTCTAGACTTCACTACGGATGGATCACTATGCTCTGGGATTTTACAAATGAACCAAACAAACATATATGCTGCTATATAACATGTATATCCTTATATGCTGCTACATTCCAATCTTCAGAAAGTCTTCTAAAAAAAAAAAAAAACTTCAGAAATCCTTGGTGTGATTGCTGATGCTTGTAACCATTTGAGTATTCTTGCCATGGAAATTCTTCACCGAATATGGGTTCTAGGCATGGACCATAACCCTGTATCCTTCACCTGAGACTGAAAAAGATGGTTAAGCTAAGACAAGCTGGATATATATCTGAATGGAACCTAACAATGAAACTTGACTACCTACTACTTACCGGTGCTTTAATGGATGGAAAAACGTTCCAGAATCGCAACGTCTCATCGCCAGCTCCAGTCACAATTGTCTGGCCATCGGGTGATACAGCAAGATAGAGCACTCTCATAGTATGGCCAGTTAGAGTTGCAACCTATTCAGAATCATATTCAAACATCAGATATACAAAATAACATCAACCAGATAAGAAGAAGATAATAAATGGATTACCTTTGCCAGAGATGGATACTTCCACACCATAACTTGGTTCTGAGAATAGCCATGGGTGCTCACAAGCTCATTAACATTTTTGCTCCAAGCAAGATTGCAAACCTGCATAAAAGTTGACACTTTCTATCAGCCAAAAAGGAGCCATACAATTATGCAAACAATTTGAGAAAAAATATAAAAAACTTTCTTTACCTGACTTCCAGTATCAATATGGTTCAACTGGTTGCCATTTGTAGTGTTCCAGAAGCGAATGCACCTATCGGCGGTTCCTCCTCCAGAAGCAAGAAGCCCGTTCTGGTGGGGAGACCAGGTTATCGCCTTCACAGCGGCAGTGTGCTCAGTCAGCCTCAGAACAGGTTTTGGAAAGTGCTGGTTCCAAACCAAGAGCTGCAAAACAAAATACCCCATTAGCATTCCTAACAGAATTAAGGATGATATATGATTCGAAAATGCCTTACCTGATTGTCATTTCCTCCTGATGCAAGCTCTCTATCATCATGTGACCACTTCAGCCCGCAAACCTGAGTTGAATCAAAGAGGGCATCATCAGCATATATTTAACAGTCTAATATGTATATGTTCCAGCAGCTTAAGGTAAATTTGGTCCTTACCTCAGACCTGTGACCAGAAAGTTTGCTTATGTGATCAGTTGGCACTCGAAGATCGTGCAAAAGTATGTTTCGATCCCTACTGCCTGAAGCCAGTACACGCGAACTCCACGATAGAACTCCAGTTCTTGTTTGATGACCACTGAAGGTCCTGATCTTTTTGCATTTAGTTCCATCCCATACCTGAAAACAGCACAAAAGTACTAAGTTTTCACTCTAAATGGCCTCAACTGCAACAAACTACAAAAGATCTACACAGGATTCATTTCAAACACACCTGAACTTGACCATGAATTGTGCCAACTGAAATGTAAGAACCCTCTTTAGTCCACTGCACCGAGCAGACACCATCATTTGGTGCCAAGTCGCACAGCTTTGTGACCTAACAAAAGCAAAAGATGAGTTTAGTTGTTTAAACACAGTACCATGTAGGCATAAAACAATGCTTACTCACCTTGCTATTAGAGGCACTCCATAAATAGACACAAGTGCCTAATCCAACAGCAAGAACATTCTGAGAAGACCAATCAACCAGGTTCAAATAGAAGTCATCTTGAAGCGCAGGCGCATCGAGAACCTGAAACAAAAGACACATCTCAATGTTCAATAATTGACTGACACAATCAGACACACGTACGAGGAGAACAATTCAATGATTAGGGCAAACCTTATTTGGCGTCTTGGGGACCTTTCTCGGCGGCTTAGGAGGGGTAGAAACCTCGGAAATGCTTGCACTGTCGAACCTCAGCATGGACGGCGAGAACGGCGAGTTGGGGCCCGAATGCTCCGTCTTGAATCGCAGAATGTTGGTGTTGGGGCTCGTCGGCGATCCCTTACCTGCAGGAGAAGGAGAAGAAGCAAAGTCAGGGCCGAAAAGCTCAGTTCTTAACATCCTCTTATACGGAGAATCCTCTTTCCCCGGAGAATCCTTGTCCTGGATCCCGAAAGCGTCCAGCCTCGACGACGACCGGCAGGGGATAAACCGGTCGCTCCGGGTACCGGGCCGGGACGACGGAGACTTGGAGAGATTGGCGATCGCTCTCGGCGACATCATCTGGGCGGCGCGAACAGGAGAGTAGTAGGGCGTCTCCACGCGGAGGGGAGTCGTGGTCATTGAGGACGGCAGAGCAATCCCGGTCCCACTCTTTCGCCTCTGATCGGAATCCATTTTCCGGCGTTAATCTGTTGAGAAAAATTGGATTTTGAGATCTGAGAAGGGTTTGGCTTAGCTGCCAATGGAGCTGAAAGAAAAGTCAGCAAGAGCGGGTGGAGACTGGAGAGAGCAACGGACACTTTTCTGGTTTGAGTGGGCTCTCTTATGTAGTAAGGTTGTGAATCTGAATTCCAACGGTCAATTTTGCCATAGAAGGTATGTGAGTTATTTCCTTAACCACTTTTTTTAAAAAAAAAATAAAATTGGATGGTTATTTGGCACTTAAAAAACAAATGATTTTTGTGATATATACGTTGGTGATGTTGGAATTGCAAAATATATTTGTTTATACTAATAACGGTCAAATTATAGATTAAGTTTGGTGATAAATTACATTGAAATTGCAAACTTTATTCATGTTAGGTCGATAATCAATAACTATTGTCCATATTATAACGTTACAATGGCAACGTCTATTTTATTTTGCCTTAAATTGAAAATAGTTTTAATGCTAAGATGAATGGTTTCACTTTGGAAGACAAGTGGGCAATTTTCTTATTCCGGTTTTATCTTAGTTTATATTTTATTACCGTTATCTTACCTTTTTAGATAGTTACTTACACTTTAAAACTACTAAATTTAGTAATATATCCGTTGATGATGTTGGAATTGCAAAATTTATTTCTTTTATATTAATAATGTTTGATTTATACTTGTAACAAGTTACATTGAAACTGCAAGTTTTATTCATAACGTTGATGAATGGTAACAGTTAAATAATGTTTGTGTCAATTTTTTTACCCTAATTTTACTTTGAGTTGGGATTTTGCAATCGTTATCTAAGCTTTTTGAGATGACTGCATAGCACTAAAAGACAAATTATTCTAGTACTAATGTCATTAATCATGTCATTTCATATCAACAACTAAATATGAGCTATTGATTAAATAAATTAGGCGATAAAGTTGAAATTAAGAACAAAATGACACTAGATTGTGGGTTTTTAGTTCTATTCATGTTAGATACATGACTAAGAAATACAGTGACTATCATTTAGGATGGTAGTATAGGGTAATTTTTTTTGGTCATGACTTTGAAAATGATTTTGATATTAAGATATGTTTTCATTAATAGTCAACTAAAATACAATCATTTCAACTTATGATATGAAAGAATGTAAAAATAGTCATGTGGAATTCATACAATATTTATAATTTATAATATTAATGATGGAAATTGGGAATGGTTGAATCTGAATAAAAGTTTGCTTGAGTATTGGGAGATTGGTACCGACTATTAATGATGAACTCTATTATGAACTCCGTCGAATCCATCACCATTTTAGGAGATTGGAGATTATCTCTATGTCAAAAAACATGTGATAAACAGAACTTAACTAATCTGGTGCTCGCCAAAACTCTGACCATGTTTACTAGAACTTATTTCTTGATGTACTGAACTGAACTGAATTGAACTGATCTGAACTGAACTGAATTGATCTACAGATAAGCTCTGGTAAACAGGGCCTAAGATATGCTTTCATTAATAGTCAACTAAAATACAATCATTTCAACTTATGATATGAAAGAATGTAAAAATATCATGTTGAATTCATACAATATTTATAATTTATAATATTAATGGTGGAAATTGGGAATGGTTGAATCTGAATAAAAGTTTGCTTGAGTATTGGGAGATTGGTACCGACTATTAATGATGATTATGAACTCCGTCAAATCCATCACCATTTTAGGATATTGGAGATTATCTCTATGTCAAAAAACATGTGATAAACAGAACTTAACGAATCTGGTGCTTTAGTGTATATGTTTGCAGAAAAGTTCATAAACTTTTTGATAATGTCCCTTATGCATTGAATTTTGAAATTTTTTGTTCTTTAACTTCAAAACTTATAAAATGAGGTTTGCTGGAATATCAAACAAGACCAAACACAATACTTTAATTGATTGGGATCATCCGCCATATAATTTACACACTTTCTTGTACTTAACAATTGTACATCTGTATAATTACATATTTTTGCGTATTTAGATAAAACATAATATTTTTAGATAATTTACATACAAATATACAATACAACTTGAAATTTAGCTCGGTTTAAATTTAAAATTACTTATTTTCAGTATATTTTTTGTTTCATTGATATCAAACATAACTCCAACAAAAAAAGAAAACTAGCGAAATTGAATGGTCTAACGTTGACTTGAGGCTATCGTAATCTTAAACTACTTCTGTCCTATTAAACACCCTCTGTCCGATTTCGGTCATTGCCTAATTACTTTGTAAAAAGAAAGAATGAAAAAAATTAGCAATTCTCGATCAAGTATTCAACAAATTTAAATCAAGAACACGAAAACTCAGAGAGAATTGGAGGCTCATATCAAGTGTAAATGGATTTTGATCTGTCATTGCAGGGGAAGAATCTCAAACTAGAGCAGAAGAACAGAATCGGAAATGATTTCTAAGCCGCCACAGCCCAATTCAGGGCGGCGGCTATCATTCAACGCCGCCGTTCTTCCGCCGTTCGGACTCAATTCCCCCACTCGAGTCCTCTCTCTTTTCAATCACAGCCCATCCAATCTCCGTTTCATGAACCATAAACTCATTTATTTTTAAAAAAAAACTGTAATATGATGAGAAAACAGATCCAAAAACAAAGCATGATAAGGATATCAGAAAATGCAGCTTCCCGGTAGGGTTTAAGAGAGGGCTGCTGGAGTTTATAGGTTCAGGGTTTTCAGCAATTGGACTGGTGTATTGTGGGTCGCTGAAGCCCACAAACCCAAATATTTGGGCTAAATTTCTCCGAAGGCAGAGTTTTTCAATCTTCCTTGGCCCAGATCGTAGGAAGGAGGAGACTAACAAGCCCACAATCCCACATAATGCACCAGCTTCCAAATGGTTTCAAATGTTTTTATTTGACAGTAAAATGGCTTGAGATAAAGAGTAGTTACAGTTCTTTGACATCATATATGATTTTTTTGGATTCACCTGAATGTGAATTTTGTCTGACAACAAAATTAGAAAATGTTTAAAACTGAGACAAACTAAATGGCTGTTATCTCAAAAGTCCATCAGTACAAGACAAATTAGACTACTTCACTTGAATGATGAATGCCAGGCTTCTAAATTGCATTATACTCAGCTCATAATCCTTGTGTTTTAGCAAGTTTGTAGTTAGCTGTTAACAGAAATAACTTTATTACACAGTTCAGTTTAGCAACTTGAAATTAAATCAGTTCATGGTTCATAATAATTAAGTTTAGTGATGAAAAAGAAGATGACCTTAGAAGAAGAAACTCAGGTTCTCTTCCTTTTGTACTTCAAGTTCCTGAGCCTCATCATGATATACTCAACAATTTCCTTCAAAGTAGCCTTTCTTTGTTCCTTGAAGTTCCAAAGCTCTGCAACTGGATATCTTCCACTTGGATTGTACTCATTCAGCTCCATCAATGCATCGGCAACCGCCCCGTAAACATCCACCCCACACTCATCTCTCAGCTCCCTCAGCTTCTCATCTTCCTCATCCACAATTTCCTACATATCATGATAAAGCAGAACATGGCAAAATATCTCAACATTGTGGAAAGACCGTCTTTCAAAAGATACAACCGGTGGAGAAATATGCATACCGTATGTTTTCCTTGTATCTCGACTATCTTGAAAGGATGCCACTGTGGATTAAACACGTGTGCTTCCCAGAATGAACAGAGCTCAGCAGCTTTTGCTTCTCCGTCGGAGTGATTAGAACACAGTGCCTGAAATGGTTTCTTATCAACATGTCCCATGATTCTGACCCCAAATGAAGTGCGGCTATAGCCCTGCAGCTCCTGCAATAACAAAACACACACACACACACACACACATAAACAGGAAATTCATTGGTTAAGCTTTTGATGTCATAAGAAAGTGAAAGATTTTCTGCAAAAGTATGTATTTGGAAGCCAGAAGCTATACTTTAATGGCTTCTTTTCGAGCCTCCTGCAATTCGTCGTTAGATTTTCGCTCTTTGGAGATCAGGACCTGCATTTGATCCTTCATGCTGCCAATATCATCCTGCAATTCTTGCATCTGGGATATGGCCTGCACCAACTAATATAACAGAATCCATTCATATTTTAACTAAGGTAAAGAACATGCTATCATATGATCAAATAAAACTACATGTGTTCTTACATTTGATTGACATTCATCAAGCTCCTTCCTTTGCAGCTCGTGTTCTTCAAGTTTACTCTCCATTTCTTGCCTCAACTTCCCAATTTCTTGCACCAAGCTTTCATTTTCTTCGATTAGTGCGAAATATGGATCTTCCATTTCTTGTCTTGGCTCCTCATGTTTCTGATTCAACCCTTCGTTGTCCTCCATGGCTGCGAAATTTTGATGTTCTTCGGCTCGGTTATCATGCTGCACTTTCTCAAATTGCTCCTCCGAGCTTTCATCTTCTTCCATCATTGCAAAAGTTAGGTCTTCTTCAACTTGGTTCTCCAACTCAAGTTTAAGCTTCTCAATTTCCTGCTTCAAGCTTTCATTTTCTTCCATTACTGTGAAATTTGCAGGGAAAGAACACATTATCATCCATTCATTCAAGATAAGTGAAGAACATGGATCATGTGAAATTATGAATGCTTACCTTTTCCAAGGAGAGCATCCTTCTTCTCCAATTGATCTTCTAGATGAATCAAGATCGTGGTGTTGTATTCTGCATCCTTAACCAAACCGAAAACACATCTTTTCAGCTGCCGGAGTTCCTCGCCGGAGTTCCTCATGATTTCTAAGTTCCAACCTCACTAAATTAACTGTTTGTCGGTGTTGTTCATCAGATGAATTGAGAGGTGGTCTTTTTTAAGGTACAGCAACATGTAAGTTGTGTGTGAAATGGAAGGTTTTAAAAGTGTTTTGGCAACTTTCCCTGCTTTGTGGTACATAAGTGCCAACCGCGTGATCGGTTGTTTTACGTTTAACATGATTCAATTAAAGTAATTTTACGTTGTGTTATTGTGTTAAAATTAAACGAACTAAAATAAAATGAAGTGAGATTAAGGTGAAATGATAACTCACAAGCCTAAAATTTAGAAAACTTTAGGATAATGGTAGCGAAACTTTATGTATTTTTAGATCACTTAGACCCTACGTATTTGCTTGAGTTTATTTTTTTCTGAACTGAAGTAAAAATTTATGTATTGAAAAAAGAATCGACATGACTGAATTAAACTGAATTTAATCTAATCACAATTTCACTCATTTAATTGAATTGAACTGAACAAATCTACAGAAAATCTCTGGCAAACATGGCCATAGTGTGAAGTAAAATCCAATCTTATAAGTCAAAATGTAGTTTTTTTTGTTTGTATATTCCCGATTTTATAAGTCTCTGTTTTAGTCCAACTTATTGTTATTTCAATATCACCACCATGTTACCAAGGGTAATCCAAAACTCACCTTTATCGACCCAACTTAGCACCGGCAACCCTAATATCAATGTTACACCATGTTTCAATGTCGGCCCAAACCTGAACACCAGTAACCCAACCTTATACAGTCAATTCAAAATCTCAGCGTTGACTGTGACCAAACTTCAACGTGAATAATTACAACTTTAAGATCGATGACCCAAACGTCAACATTAGCTCACAAGCATCACAATCGACGATCTAAACCTTAATGTTGAAAGTCAAAACATCACCACAACTGTCATGTCATCAAAATAAACAGTAGCAAAAAAGATTGTGAATAATAGTTAGGGATAAAAGGAATACCAAATAATAGTTAGCAAAAAGATTGTGCCCTTATTTCAAGTGTGTGGAAATAAGGGCACTTAGTTGTAATTGACGACCAGCCGGAACAAAATTGGGGAAATTTATAATATTATTATATATTTACAAAGAGGCCCATATATTTTTGCAAATCTTTATATATATATATATATATGAATTACTAGAATTTATTATGAAATGCCTTGGTAATAAAGTCAAAAAATAAAATAAAAATGTCCATAGCTATCTCCCAGCATTACTACCAAAAGCTTTATGAGAATTGAGAAATTCCTTTCCAAATAAAAAGGCATTTTTAAAAATTCGTACAAAAAGAAAAAGACCTTCATGAAAATACTAGTACTCCAATTGGTACAAGGAATTTCATGCTGTTTAAATAATAATTAAAGAAAAGTCACATCAAAATCCCAGCCCAAATTACAACTACTTGAACTCGGTTCGACCGAATACAATTTCGGTAACCAACTTGAACCCGGTTTCTCTTTTTCAGCGAAAACCCTTAAACCCTAGTCTCCACTCCCTCCACCTCTTTCTCTCTCTCCTCAATAAAACCCTTTCTGTCGGTCTCTCTCATTCACTCTCCTCCGCCTCTCAGACCAGTCATCAAACCTCGTAAGCTCCCTCTTCTACGCAGTCTCTGTCAAATTTGCTTAATTTCCCGGTCTCATATTGCTAATCCGGCGGCTGTAATTTTTCTGCAGGACGGAAAAATGTTGGTGCTTTTCGAAACCCCAGCGGGCTTTGCCCTTTTCAAAGTGCTTGATGAAGCAAAGCTCTCCAAAGTTGAGGTAATCCTCGGTTCAGAACCCATCTTCTTCTTCGCGCTTCAACGTTATTCAGAACCCATCTTTTCTAAATTGTGTCGCTTTGTTGTTGTTGCAGGATTTGTCCAAGGAGTTCTCATCCCCCGACTCCGCCAGACAGGTTGGTACTTAGTTTTTTACTTGTTTAGTTTTTTGTTTGATTAGATCGTTTGGAATCTTGGATTGTGTAGAAATGAATGCATGTGCTTTTAATATGTTGAAAGAGTTTTTCTTGTTGCCTATGAGCTCAGCTTGTTTTGTTTTGCTTTGGTTTGATTACTTTTATTAGATTGTTAAGCTGAAAGCCTTCAACAAGTTTGAGAATACTTCGGAGGCGTTGGCAGCAGCTACTTTGTTGATTGAAAGCAAGCCAAGCAAAGGGCTGCGGAAGTTCCTGCGTGCGCATTGTGACGGTGAATCACTAGCTGTGGCTGACTCCAAACTCGGGAATGCAATTAAGGAGAAGCTGGTATGTGCTGTTGGAAAGTTGTTTACTTGCTTTTATTCTGTGTTGGAAGTTTGACTGAATACTGACCTTTAAATTGTTCGTTTCTATAGCAAATTGACTGTGTCCACAATGCTTCCGTTATGGAGCTGATGAGAGGTGTAAGGAGTCAGTTGTCTGAGCTGATAGCTGGTTTAGCTGCTCAGGATTTGAATCCAATGAGCCTGGGTCTGTCTCACAGCATGTCTAGATACAAGCTCAAGTTCAGCCCAGATAAGGTACTTGTTTATGTGGCTGAAATATTGTTTATCCTTTGCTGTCTTATGTCTGCCGAATGTGGCTCTGAAAGTTTAATGTGCCACAGAAATTGCTCTTTTTTTATTGACACTACTTTTTAGTTTAATACATTTACTCTACCCTGTAAGTTAATTATGTCTGTGATACTGATACCTCATGTGCCTATTGTCTTCTGATTCTTAAGTATCTAGCCAGATGTTGATTTAATCTCTATACAAACTTCGACAGGTGGATACTATGATCATTCAGGCTATTGGCCTTTTGGATGATATTGATAAAGAATTGAATACCTATGCTATGAGAGTCCGAGAATGGTATGGTTGGCATTTTCCCGAGCTTGCAAAGATTGTGCAAGACAACATTCTGTATGCCAAGGCAGTAAAATTGATGGGAGATCGCGTGAATGCTGCAAAGCTTGACTTTTCCGAGGTGAGCTTTTGTTCCCCATATTGATAAACCTGGAAGTTTGATAAGTAAACAATTTTTCCATTTGTTTGTTAAGTAAAATCATTTTTCTTTTAAATGTTTAGAGAATCCAGTCTCTCATCTGCATAGCAATGATTACTTACATGAATTCTTTGATTTTTAGATACTCTCTGAAGAAGTTGAAGCAGAGCTCAAGGAAGCTTCACAGATATCCATGGGAACTGAAATCAGTGAGCTTGACTTGATGAACATTAAAGATCTCTGCAGCCAAGTTCTTTCTTTTTCTGAGTACAGAGCTCAGTTATATGATTACTTAAAGAGCAGGATGAACACTATTGCCCCAAATCTAACTGCTCTAGTTGGAGAACTCGTTGGAGCCCGCCTTATTGCTCATGGAGGTAGCTTGCTGAATCTTGCAAAGCAACCAGGAAGCACAGTACAGATTCTCGGTGCAGAAAAGGCACTCTTCAGAGCTCTTAAGACAAAGCATGCGACTCCCAAATATGGTCTTATTTACCATGCATCTTTAATCGGTCAGGCAGCACCCAAACACAAGGGTAAAATTTCAAGATCCCTTGCTGCTAAAGCTGCACTGGCAATCAGATATGATGCTCTGGCCGATAGCCAGGATAATACAATGGGATTGGAGAACCGTGCCAAGGTACTGTGGTTTGGTTTAGGTTAATTGCACTCGAATTGTTTGTCTTGTTGTTAACTATAATTTCTGGTGCTGTAGCTTGAAGCTCGTCTGAGAAACCTGGAAGGCAAAGAACTGAGCAAATCTGCTGGCTCTGCCAAAGGCAAGCCAATGATTGAAGTCTACGACAAAGACAAAAAGAAGGGTGCTGGTGGACTGAATACTCCTGGCAAGGTCAGTAAACAAATTCGATTTGAAATCACCCAAAGTTTTTTTAATTTCAACCTGTCATGTGTGACTGACCTTTTTCCCCCTTCTCTACAGGCTTACAATCCTGCTGCTGACTCAACGCTTGGAAGAAATAAGGAACAAGAAGCAGAGAAGATGATTGTTGACGAGGAGGTTCCAGTTGCAGTTAGTGAGAAGAAAAAGAAGAAGAAGGCTGCAGATTCTGAGGTTGCTGCTGCAGAGCCCGAGACTGAAGCTGTTTCTCAAAAGAAAGAAAAGAAGAAGAAGAGTAAGAAGCATGCTGAAGCTGAGGAGGTTGAGCCTGAAACTGCCGAGGCTGGAGAGAAGAAGAAAAAGAAGAGGAAGCATTCCGAAGCTGTGGAGGAAGTTGAAGCTCAGAGTGACAAGAAGGAAAAGAAGAAGAAGAAGAAGAGCAAGTCAGAGGAATAAGGCGACGTGGTTGCTGAATTTTGTAGGCGGTGTTCTGCTTGGGTTGTTACCTGTTGTAGAACGGAACTTCTTAACTTTTGTGATGTATTTGCCGTTAGGATCTGGTGTCCCTTTTATTAGAAGACTTGAATTAAACTCTTATCGTTGGCTTGATGGTTATGACTTATGACTTGTGATCTATTCCAGTTGTCTTATGATTTTGGTTTTACTAAGCCATTGAAATCGGCTGAATGAGAATGAGCTTTTTCAGGTCTCTCTAATGGACCTGCTCAATTCATTAGGTTGAAAGGCATTTTGCCTGCCGAAGTTAAAGTGGAATTTTAACTTTTGTGTATAAATAACTCGTGTTTTGATAATGATGAACGTTGTTTGGCATTAGATTTGGCAGCTTCATGAGAATCTTGCCAACAGTAGGATCAAATAAATGGATTAAAACCTGAATAACTGAAATAATGGAATCTTACAACATTAACAAGTATTTCTATTATCTTAATACAACTTTGCTTATGATAAAATGACAATTTGTTGGTTTAGTTAAAAGATGACAGTTTTTTGAAAAAGGTATTCAAACCTAGTAAAAAAAAGAAGCTTTCATCCTGCAAAACATGATGGATAAATTTTGCAGTAGGCACTGAATGTAGAGCCAAAAAGTTTAAAGCGACGCGTTTTACCTTAAAACAGTCATGGACCAACAAAAGTTCTTGTATTATATCAAAACAAATACAAAATATTGGGTCAAATTCTAAACGCCATAGATTTAGATTGGTCTTCCCCGCCCATGTTTTTTCTATCACATTATACTTGACGTTTGCAAGACTAGCTTGAAGTGAATGAAACTAGTTAACACTTTCAAAAATAACAATTCAAAGCACAGAAATGTAACACCATAAATTTAGTGCTCAGAAACATCAAATTAAATACTGTAATGAATTTTTTACATTAAGTACAAACACAGATAAAACACACAAACGTCAAATCCGCAGCTGGCAAGGAAATGCAGGATTTCTGAAATTCAGAAATACAAACTTCAGGAAGTTTATTGTTACACACACATGCTTAAAGAAAAAATTATTCCTACAGAAAACATGTCTTCCCAACTTGCACCTCGCGAACTCAGTTATTCAGCTACGCCCTCTTTGATAGTTCCATATGAACTTTCAATTTGTTGGTCAACTGGATAACTCCCTCCTTTAGAGTTGCCTTCCGACCGTCAGCATAGTTCCACAGCTCTGAGGTTATGTACCTCCCACTCGGGTTGTACTCGTTGATCTCGAGCAGAGCTGTGGTCACAGCATCATACACCTCATCCCCTATTTTCTTCAGCTCCCGGATCCTATCGTCATCTTCATCTATCACTTCCTAAACAGTCAAGACAGCACATTTACATTGTGAATTTTCAACAGGGGTAAAAACATTGCACGGGATTTATCATTCATATCACTTCAGGACTCAGAAGTGGGACTAGATACTAAAAGAAGCTGGTCTTTAACTTATCAAAGATCGTTCAATGGAAAACACATCACTTTCTAACAAAGTTAACATCTGAGAAAAGAAGCTGCACACGTACCACAGTTTTTCCATCGCGTTCAACCTTCTTAAGAGGATGCCATCCAGGATCCTTGAGGTATTCATTCCAAAAGGCGAACAGGTCAGAAGCCCTTTCCTCCACCTCTGCATCACTTCGGTACTTCCTCTTCATGGCTTCATGAAATGGTTTTGCATCAAGTTCACCAATTCTCTTTATTCCATACTGTGCTGTATTTGGGAACTCCTTAAAACCCTGGAAAGTTGCGTATTAATCAGAAATCAAAGCTTGGGTAATGCAACACAGTGGATTAAAATTTCATTATGCAAAACAGCCTCTTGTCTACCAACAAAAGGGAAAGGCATAATCTAAGTATTACCCAAAAAAAAAAAAAGACGTAGGGCCAGGTCATTAAGCAGCCAATACGTGAGCCAGCTTTCAACTAAGGATTATAACATACATGTAGACCAATCTCAATTTTTTTACTAACTACTAGAGAATCAGTTAACTTTCTCATTCATAAGCCTTCCAACAGTTTTACTTATCTTTTTTGACAAAAACCAGAAACACAATTTGAGAGTGTAATGTCTTCCAAGGGCAAAAAAAATAAAAATATCATAAGGTGCCCTACTATCAGGTAGATAACCAAACAGAGCAAAAAATACATATAAGTTCTGCAAAAATGACTTACATTGATCAATTCTTTTCTAGCATCCTGCACCTCTTCATTGCTGTTGCGCTCCTTCACAATTAGAGTTTGATTCAACCTGTCCATATCATCAAGTTCACCAACCTTTTCTCTTAACATTTTGTTTATTGCATTGGCCTTCTCCATCATTTCCGGATCACCTTCCTCTCCCATGTGCTTCATGACATTTAACTGACCTTTTAAAGTTTCAATTTGCAGCTGCAAGGCTACTTTTGCTTCTCTGTCCTTCTCAAGCTGTATAATTCTCTTGCGCAGAGCTTCTTGTTGTTTCTGAAAACATAAATATCCAGACAGCCTCAGTATCAACTATCAATTATAGGAAGAAGTTTGCTTATTAGAATTATAAGGCTTACCTTTTGCTCTTCAGCTAGTCTCATTAAATTCTCATCAACTTTTCTTTGCTCCTCGGATGCAGCACTGAGGTTAACATTTTTGGAAGCATTCTGGAAAATGGAAATATAATCAAATATCCTTCGAGCATTAAGAAGACAGGATATGTAAAAGAAAGAAAATACGAGTTGTTTTCCTCTTAAAATTTCCTAGATTAATTACTCATATTAATCATCAATCAAAACAAATGCATTCTGATTGGGGTTGACAAGTTCACAACTGCATAGAAAACCACCTCTATACACTTTTGTAAACTTTTAAGGGTTTGAACCCAATTTGTAAGCACTAATAAGCATCAAATCATTATGAAAGTTTAACCAGAGAACATGGACAGAAGAACAACTTGGAGACTTGTTATACAGGAAGAGCAATAGCATATGCGAAGTGAGTTCATTTACCTCTTCCAACTCTTCCAGTAGCTTTTTCCTGTCAATTTCATTTTTGGCTTCACGCTGCTCCAGTTGTTTACCCCGTTCTTCAAGTTGATTTTTCTGGCTTTCCAGCTGGGCCTTCAGCTTTTCATGATCATTGAATATCTTATGAAAATGATCCCGAGCAGATACTTGAAGCTTTCTCAGTTCTGCAAATTGCAAACAAATTATAAGCAATCTACACAAGAAAAATTCTGGCTTCTTCTATCTAATTCTACTCAAAGTTAAAGTTTATACCTTCGTTATAAGCTTGATGAAGCTTATCCTTTTCTTCCATCAAGGTTGAGAGAGAACTCTCTGTTTCCTCAAACTTGGTCTTCATCTCCTGTAAATGCATATCCTTGGCCGCAATGACACTGGTCAAGTTATTCACAAGTTTCTTAGTCTTCCGAGCTTCCTCATCCATGATATCTGATATGGTTTTAACATCTCCAATCCTACGAAGATGCTCTCCAATGATAGTATCAGATTGGTAATCATCCACACGAGCAACCCAAGCATAAAGACCAAACTTTGGACCATTATTTGCATTCCAGTCCCTCTTGCCATGTTGATCAGCCTCATAGTCTTTCTCAAAGGACATGGCATTGTTGAACCCAAACCAATCCTTCATGAACTCCACTATAGCCATCCCTGAGTGGCCTTGGTAGTTCCACAAAGGGCGCACTCTAGTGGGGTTGAATCCTCTTAAGGTCAACTGGTCCCTCAACCTAGAGCCACTTTCGCCCACATAGCGGCCATCCTTAAACTCAGTCGGAAGGTTGACTACAATCCCTATCCAGGGCCACACAAACATCTCATCCCGATCGTGATCAGCTAGGGGATCAACCTCGGCATTTGCAGCCCGTGAAGGACCAGCATTTGCTACTCCCTTCTCCAAGAACTTCACCAGTGCCAGATGGTTCGCTTTCTCCCGGGCAGTTCTTTTGTTTGAAGCACCAATCCCACTTGCATGCTGCAACAGATCCTTGTACAGAAAATCTGCCTTTCTCTTCTTTGGGCAGTATGGGCAATTGAAAGATCGGTCAGATGTCTTCACTTGGCGAGTTCCATTCTGTAACTTTTCAAAGGACTTCTGTTGGTAATCTTCAATTTCCGACTCGCTAATATCCGTATCATCACTGGAGCTGTGGTCTCCCATTTTATCCACCTAGTGTTGGCACAGAAAAAGAGCATCAGTACAAGAAGAAGTTAACCAACTGCCACAGATCAATTCCAGAAACAATCTCCATATAGAGAAAACACCTGCATGCATTCTACCCATCACCTCCCCATAAAAACCCTACATCCATACGGTAAACACTGCCACATTTGGTTCGGAAAAAACAAGGAAACGCTAGAAAAAGAGCAGCATTCAACAGTTTCACCTTAAAAAGCACAGATCTTTGATCTTTCACACATCAGTCCCCAAAGAAACCCAATCAAGTCCAAATCATATCCCAGCTCAACCCAAAAATAAAAAATTCCAAATCCCATCTAAACTCAAACTTCAAATCATACTTATTCAAAGTCTAAAAATGGTTGAAAACAGTTCAAAATCTAGTGAAACAGAGCTCAATTTCCAAAACAGCAGCCTCTATCTACCAGGAAATGGAACTCTACCATTATAGTTCAAAAACAGAGCTCAAAATCTACTAGTACTCAGACTAGGATACCGACCGGAATATACAACTAAGATCTAAAGGGAAAGTTCTGCATATAGAGAAAACATTTACATACATTCAACCCATCACCTCCCCACAAAACCCCACATCCATACCGCAAAAACTGCCCACATTTGGTTCGGAAGAAACAAGGAAACGCTAGAAAAAGAGCAGCATTCAACAGTCTCGCCTTAAAAAGCACAGATCTTTGCTCTTCCACTGCCAGTCTCCAAAGAAACCCAATCAAGTCCAAATCAAATCCCAGCTAAACCCAAAAACATAAAATTTCTCCCTTTTTCAGCATGCATGGTAATCACAACACGAAATCAACAGATAAGGCAAAATTAAAAACTAGATTGTTACCTTAATTGGGCAATTTTTAATTGTTCTTCCGATGGGAGAAATGGGGAGGGTTTAAGGGCGGAAGAAGTTTTGTATAATGGCAAAAACCATTAAGGCAATAGAGGGTGGGTGGGTAGGTTGGGCGGTGGGCGGTGGGCGGTGACCGGTGAGAGTAGCCCCAATGAGAGTGTGAGTGTGAGTGTGTGAAAAAGGTCAGATGGCACAGAATTTGCTCTGTCTTATTACCAAAATCTGGTTACAGAAACACCATTATTGTGTTGTGATGACTCTCTACTACGAGAAAATGTCAGAATGTTTTGACTGAGTTGCTGTTACAAAATCCAAAAGATTTTGTTTTACTTCTTGAGACTACCTGATAAAAGTAATTTGGGTAAAATGCATATATAACCTCCAGTTCTAGGTTATGTGCAGATATAACCTTCAGTTTTAATAAAGTGCAATTATAACTATCAATCGGCCAAATTTGTGCAATTATAACCCCGAATGCATTAGTTGGAGTTGTCCGGTTGAATTCAGGCATATAGCTTACAAGAAAAGATAAACATACCCTTTGGGTTTGAGCTAAAATTTTGCAGAAAAAACCCCCTATTGACTGTATCAATTCTGCAACTTGTATCTTCCTCATCCTAGATTGAGAGTCAGAACCGAAATTTTACCAAGAGTGAGAGTTGATCTATAAAGTTAATCATAGCCGATTTTATCAGATTTCGTTTCTGGTTTTTCGGGTGGAAAGATTTTTGTGCAAAAACGGTCAATGATTTCTTGGCTACTGGGGGCTCGGGATCGGCCGGAACCGGCCGGGACAGCGTCGCAACGGTGTGGGTCGTGGCTCATTGTTGCAGATCAGGGTCGTCGGTGGGTGGCTACCTCCTCGAGACCGAAACCGATTGTTTCAGTTAAGTCTTCTCGGATTCAAGACAAAAGCATTTATATTTCGGAAGATTTGGGGGTTTCGAGTGTGAGGTAGGAGTAGGGGTGGTCGGGATTTAACTATGGGGTTGGGAGGACTCCGTTCCGGCGAGAGGTTCCGGCCGGAGCCTCTCCGGCGAAAAACCTTCCGATGGGTTTTTGTTTCAGCGACAGATAGGAGCAATAATTCCTTGGGAAGAAGAATATGATATCTTGTGTTCTCAAGGAAAAAGATTACACTGAATTGGGTGTGGCAGGAATACTGCATATGTTAGCAGCTAAAAAGATACAGTATGTAATCTTACATATTTGTTTTGGGTTCATCAGATTTCCCCCCAGGATAACTCTGCACCTTCTTCATCATTTTTTAAAAATTATTTTAAACTAAGTTCAATTTTGTCTTTTTGCATATTAACAGACCTTTCTGATCAGAATCTCATCGGAGGTTTAAGACAGGGTTATAATAGCACTTTTCAAGAACTCGGGGTTATATTTGCACATAACTAAGAACTGGGGGTTATATGGGCACTTTTCTCAAGTAATTTCGTTCATTCCCTAAAACTTTCAGTTTTTTTTTACCAATTTAGGAATGGATTTGTGAATTATTACTCCCTCTGTTTGTTTTGGTTTGGCGCAATTGTACAAAACCTATGTACTCCGAAAATTCGATGGGCTGTTCATTTGGAGAGACTCGACCCGACCCAAAATTTATGGGTTAAGATCATGTTCAAACGGGCCGGAACAGGCCATTGCACCTTGGGTTGATCCGAGTTCGGGTCGGTTCGGCTCACGTCCCAAATTATTGTTATTATTTTGCAAAAAAAAAATAAAAAAAATCACCAATTGTTTTATAATATAAAAATAATAATTTAAAGCGTGGTAGTTACTTTTATTTTAAATGAAATTAATGTAACTTTTAATTAAGTGTAGAAACCATTGCAATACCAAGTAAGAGTTCAGACAATAACATTTTCAAAAAAAAAAAAAAAAAGAGTTCAGACAATAAAATTTCAGTCAACATAATTTTTTTGATACAACAGGATCATGTAAACTCCCAAATTTTAACTTAAATAGACAATATTAGTCTTAAACTTCAGTTGCAAGCCGAATTAACTCTAAATATCTTAATCAACTAAATAAAATCTTCCTATCTTTTACTTATAAACCAGAAAACCTGTGAAAGAAGCACTATAGAACAAGTGAAAAAAGATCAAAGTATATAATTTCTCAAATAAGATAAGTAAAGGGATTTTCATTAGGTTCCCCATGCCTATAAATAACCGAATTAAAAGGAGAAAACTCAATGTACTTGTTTTACAAATTAAGAGGTTCAAACTAGAAACTAATGAATTGAAAAAGACAAGCTACATGTATAAGTATGGCACTCGTACTGCTTTTTTCCAATCTCTAAACATAGAGAAGAGGTGCTGTAATGCCGAGTAACTCATATTTCCATCTCCTGAGACTACAAAGAGACCCCCTACAACTCCATCTCCTGAGACTACAAAGAGACCCCCTACAACTCTGTGTAAGACGAACCAAATCGACACACAACTTAGCTTGGGGTTTCGAATCTTCAGGTTTAGAAATAGAGTTCGAGAGAATTCTGCTTGTTGATCTGATTTGAAAGAGTGGAGGACAACTACATAGATACTTCTTTGCTGCAGTTCCATAGGCCTTTTGTAGTGTGCTATCCAAAGTTCCTCTGAATAGAGTACCTGCATTTAGATAGAGTGACAATAAGGTCAGTAGCATCCATCCTTCAGATTCTGATTGATGGAATCTGTTCTCTGTCCATCTGCAAATGAGCTCTAATTTCTACAGGAAGATCCACTAAATTAACGGATGAACTGGATTTTAGCTGAGAAGCAAATTTTGCCAGTGAATCAGCAACTATGTTCCCCTGTCTGAAAGTATGCTTCAAGGTGAATTGTTTTAAAAGGGAATATGTGCTATCCACCAGATGGAACAGTTTCCAATGAGCAGTTATGGGATTTAAAATCATTGAGATGCCTACTAGACAGTCAGATTCTATAATGCATTGAAGATAACCATGTATTGATGTATATGACCATGCAATATCCCAAACTTTATAGCCTTTATCTCTGCCTCAAGGGGAGAAGAAGCATCTATGTAATATGCTCAGCAGATATAAATTGACCTTTGGAATCTCTACATATAATGCCAATTCCAGCCTTAGAGGATAATCCAGATCAAGAGACTGGTCACCTTCTTCACAAGAATCTTGTGAAAGTATTTATAAGATCAAAGTACCAGAAGTGCTCTTTTCTAGCCGCCTCAAAGCCTCGTGTGTTTTGCCACTATTTGTAAAAGAAAATGTGCATCAGTGTAACATAGATCAACCAAGCAATTGCCAAGAAATCTTCGAATGTGATGATAAAATTGCCATTAAGGCCAAATTTCTTTGTAGTGCTTATGTTAACATAACACATATATTTACTCTCTATTTTTAGGTCTCCCCCATTCTCCTTTTTAGTTTGCTTCATGGTTATATAATTTCTAGAACATTCACGGATTACAAGTGCTTCCTACGCATATAGTCAGACTTTAATCGATTGAATTTTCAAATCTAAGGGAGCTATGAATCTTATGTAATTTAGATTCTCCACACATCCATCTTAGCATCCTCGTTACTGCTACTCTTTTTCCATACATGAACATATGCCTTCAGTTGCTTACAATATCAATATTAAGAAATGCTCAATTTATTTTCGTAAAGTTTGATATGTGCTCTACATTATTTCAAATTCATCAGTTACACGAAGTGCATTACCATTTTAATACCTTTATTAATAAGATAATTAAAACGTGTGATTAATTATAACTGACATGCACGAAGTATCAAACAAGAGCACGTAAATTGAACAAGAAAATGCCGAAAGAGATCAATTATATTTCAATCAAGAAACTTGATTAAAAAAACATATAAAGAAACAAAATTAAATCAACATCACATAAATATTTCAATCAAACACATGGATAACAACATTAAACACATAGCAAAGATATTAAGACAGCAATAGATTAATGCTACAGAATCCTAGAAACTAAACCTGAAATGGGGAAATAGAGTTTGTCAACCTAAATGTCTCTCTGAATTCCCATAAGAAACAAACACCAATAATTTTAAAAGACCCGTTAAATACCTATTCCACAGCCCTAAAATCCAGTAACTGAAGATGAAAAATGAAAACAATGTAGTTACGAGGTTACCTATTCCACAACCCTAAAATTCAGTAACTGAAGATGAAAAATGAAAACAATATAGTTACGAGGTTACCTATTTCACAACCCTAAACTTCAGTAGGTGGAGATAAAAATGAAAAGAATGTAGTTACGAGATTACTTTTTATACTAATTCTCAATAGAGACCTGTCTCCATTGAGACCAAGAACTACAATAAGTTTGGGGTATATATGCAAAATACAGGAGATTATAGGGGCTTGTCTGCAAAAATAGTATATTTCACCCCATTCATCTTCTTCCTCGCGATCTCCGCGTTTCCACATTCTTCCTACAGTTTCGAAACTTTCGCGTTGAAGAATCCGCCGCCATCGATTCTTCCGTGGCTGGGTTTTTGACTCCTTCTAGCTGTTCCGGTGAGAAAACAGGCGAACCTTCGTGTGTCGCGATCTTGGATCACGATTTTTCCGATTAGAGCTCAGGGGCCGTCTCCTGAGTATAGCAGCCAGACTTCTTTATGGTACTAGCGTTGCAAAAAGACCGGAGTCGTGGCTCCGGCGTCACAGTTGTAGAGCTTTGCTCGTCAGCACCGGAAACCTGCAAGATTGACTCAGCATGTTTTTTGTTTGATTTTTTTGTTATTTTGTTTGATTTTTCTGTTATTTTCTTTGATTTTTCTGTTATTAATTAAAAAAGTAATATCCCAGCACTCGCGTGTGGAACTGACGAAGAGATACAAATCGAGACAAAACAGTAAATGGTCAAATACATTGACTAAGAGATTAAGACATCACAGTAAAAAGGTTAACCTGATTGACTAAAAGATCAAGACATCAGAGTAAAAGATTAAACACATTGACTAAAAAATCAAGACATCACACTAAAAGTTCAAACACATTGAGTTATGAATGCTCAAGCAAATCAACTAAAAGATCAAGACAAACCATAAATACTCAAGTACATCGATTAAAAGATCAAGACAAACCATAAATACTCAAGCACAATTTCTAAATCCAACCTCAAAAATTCCTAAATCCAAAAAGATCAAGACTAATTAAATACTCAAGCACAATTCTCATAATTAAAAGGATCAGCGAGATGATTTACCTCATATAGTTCCTCTAGGATTTGCAACTGAGCTTTTTCCAGCTGATTGTGAGTCTGCTGATTGAATCCTCCATTGACGCCATCGACCAGGGATTAACAAGTTCACCATGAAAAGCTTCTGAATTAAACGAATCCGCCACGATGTCTCATAGTAGAGTTGCCGTCAAATTCATCGGAACAAATCTGAATCGTGGAGGATGAAATTGGGCAGAGAAAAACGAAGGATTGCAGGTTTCTGTTGGGTAAGTCGTCGACGAAAGGAAAGCTTGCAGGGCTACTCGTCGGAGACCGGAAAGGGAGCGTTGGCAAGGATTGGGAATAAAGAAAAGGGAGATCCGGGATGTTTGGGGAAAAAGGATGACATATGTGAAGGTTTGCAAAATAGTCCCTGTATTTAAATCTAATATTACTATTGCACCGAATATAGAATTATTACAGAATGACGCCAAAACTTTAGAAACTCCTATTATATGGACTCCTTTACCCTTGGTCTCCACAAGGACAGGTCTCAACCAAGATTTTCTCTAATTTTATTATAAACGAATATTCAAATATCCTTTAAATATAAACGAATATTCGAAAATTCTTTTCTAATTATAACATTTGAGTTTATATTTTCAACATAAAAGAATATTCAAATATTCTTTTTCTAATTAGGAAGATTGAGTTGTTACGAGTTGAATCTTTATTTATTAAGAGTTCATTATGATAAATGAGGAGTTTCGATAATTTATCTTAATGGCTACATAAAAATTATGCCAACCAATTGTATAACTCTTGTAATTTTGGTCCAAACTTAAAAATACCGCGAGAAAATATGTTGGCACACGCACGTCACATGCCCTATTTTCTTACCACGCATGAGATACGTACGGCACATGCCCAATAATTGCTACAATTAAATATTTTATAAAAAACAACTTTATCTAAGTAAATTAAAATTAATTTTTTTTCCGGTGAATCAGATCATAACGTGGGGAAATCAATCGATGTGATATGTAAGTGAGAATTAAAACATTATAATGAAATATTCATTTATTATTATTATTATAATTATGTAGTTGAGAGTTTATTGCAATTGAAAGATCAATCAGATATCTTCACTTGGCGAGTTCGATTCTTTAACTCTTCAAGGGACTTTCGTTTGTAACTCTTCAATTGCCGAAACAACAACCTCGATCTACCATTATAGTAAAGGAAATGGAAGGGGCCCTGCGGGCGAGAGATATCGTCTTTTACTCCATAGTAAAGGAAATGAAATTCTACTCCTACTCAAACTCGGGTACCGACCAGAATATAAAGCTACAGCTTGTTCTAAAGGGGGAAATTCTACAATCAAAACAGTATCCATATAGAGTAAATTGAGTAGTTACGAGTTTATAATTCTATTTATTGAGAATTCATCATGACGGACAGAAATTATTTTTGAGATATGAATATAACGTCTTGGTTAAAGAAAATTTTATGACAACCAACAAAATTTACTATAATGGTAGATCGAGGTTGTTGTTTCGGCAATTGAGCTCTGTTTTTGTTATATTTTGAAGTGCATTCAACCATTTTTAAACTTTGAATAAGTTTGATTTGAAGTTTGAGGATTTAAGATAAAATATATTGGCACACACGAAACGTGCCCTATCTCATGAATTAAAACATGCATGAGATACGTACGACACACGTCCAAGAACTACTAAAATTAAATATTATTTAAGAGATAAAATTTTACTGAAACAAACTAAAATTTAGAAAATTCGTCGGTAAATTCGACCGATTTAATATGAAAGTGAGAGTAAAAAAATGATAATAATTTTATTTTTATTTTTATAATTTATATGCAGATGGGAGAAATGCAATGGGTTTGGTTTAAGGGCAGGCGAAGGTTTATATATTGGTAAATACCATGAAGGCAATCAAGGGTGGGTTGGTCGGTGAGAGTAGCCCTAATAGCGTGTGAGTGTGTGAAAAACATAGACTTTAATTATTGTATCGTATGGAGTCTATTACGAGAAAATGTCAGAATGAATCGCCTGAGTTGCTATTACAAATTCAAATAGATTTTGTTTACTCTTGACACTACCCAAAAAGGTCCCGAGCCAACACTTTTCTCTAGTAAATTCCTGATTCTAAGCACATTTTCAACACAGTTCACTACACATTTCTACTTCTGTTGATAGAGCATTCCGGCGAGATTAACTTTTGGTAGGTTTAAATCTGCGGTCATAATCAATACTTCCTTAAGCATCCGCCATAGCCGGATATTGGACGTTACAGAATCTCCACATAGCTGCTCGGATGAACCTTCCTTTTTGGTACACCGCAATCACTCCCACGCCCGCATTTCCTTCTACAATTTCGGCATCAAAATTTATTTGAACCTCCCCATCCGACGGTCGTAAGAGCAACTGAGGTCAATTTATTTCACATAATTTATTTGTAGTTCACTTTAAGCAAACCAAATTGCGTATTTAACAATTAAAAAGGGGCTAAATATATTATTATAATTTAGATGAACAATACTGCCGTAACTGAAAAATCTTTTTTTCACTTCAACCCGGCTTCATCTTCCTCGCCGATGGAAAATTCCGATCGACAGTTGGTGTTAGCTTTATAACGACAGCTGAAACTATATATTAGCCATACATTGCAGCAGCTTCGAGAATGTTCTCTCAGTTCGGAGCGACGGCGGAGTCGCTGAGCAAAGCCTCAACCATGGTGTTCCGGATCGGTACGGACGCCCACCTATACGATGATCCCGATGACGTCAGCATCGCCCCGCTCCTCGACAGCAAGTTCGATTCAGAGAAATGCGAAGCTCTTAAGCGCCTGCTCGCTCTCATCGCCCAGGGCTTTGACGTCTCCAATTACTTCCCTCAGGTAAATGACCTTTTTCTTCTCCCATATGTTCATCGTGTATTTAGAATTGATGCTGATTTCTCACAGCTTTGATGAATTTACAGGTAGTGAAAAACGTTGCATCGCAGTCGATTGAGGTTAAGAAGCTGGTGTACTGCTATCTTCTTCATTATGCGGAAAAGTAGGTTAATCTACTACTGCAGTTTCAGTTAATCATTTGTTATGAGTTACAGTTAGGAATGGATGCAATGTGATGTGTTTTTTGTGTGTATTTATAATATGTAGGCGTCCGAATGAGGCATTGCTTTCAATCAACTATTTTCAGAAGGATTTAGGGGATACAAATCCATTGGTCAGGGCGTGGGCACTTCGGACAATGGCTGGGATTCGGCTGCATGTGATTGCACCTCTTGTCATGGTAGCTGTGACTAAATGTGCTAGGGATCCTTCGGTCTATGTTAGAAGATGTGCTGCCAATGCGCTTCCCAAGTTGCATGATCTACACTTGGATGAAAATGCTGCCTCCATTATAGAGGTTTGTGCGGTTTTGAATTGTAGATAATTGTTGTAGATACCCGATGCCGACACTTTTCAGAAAATTAGTTTTTGATATACTTCTGAAAATTAATATTGCTCATAATTAAGACTTTAATAGTCATCTGTGTGTGAAACCTGTGAATCATATGTATAGTTGGCTTTTCATAGTATTCGTTTGCTCTTATTATATAAACTGTGCTTATGAAAATGGGGATAAAAAGAAGAGGAGCTTCGCTTTCTACTGACCGTTATCAATTTATTGTGTAGCTTGTTGCAATTTTACTGAATGACAATTCTCCTGGGGTAGTTGGAGCTGCTGCTGCAGCGTTTTCTTCAGTTTGTCCGAATAACTTAGTTTTGATTGGAAGAAACTTTAGAAGATTATGCGAGACTCTACCTGATGTGGAAGAATGGGGTCAGATTTTGCTTATTGGGATACTTTTACGATATGTAATTGCAAGGCATGGGCTAGTTAAAGACTCCATCATGGTTTCAAAGAATAAAAATTCTGATAAGAGCATTTCAAATCCCTATCAGAACGGCGATGATGAATCTGACACCAACAGGAAACTTAAAGGAAGCTCTCTGGACTTATCTGATGGGATATCTACATCTGATATTTCAGATATAGTCTGCAGGAGTTACCTAGAAGGTCCAGATAAATATCTTTCTCCATATAGACGTGCAGATGGACCACCTTCTGGAGTAGAGGATGTTAATTTCACTTCTGCAAAAGATAATGATGATGTTAATATTCTACTGCTATGTACTTCACCTTTGTTGTGGAGTTATAACAGTGCTGTAGTACTTGCTGCTGCTGGAGTGCATTGGATAATGGCACCAAAACGTGATATCAAGAAAATTGTTAAACCCCTTCTCTTTCTGCTGAGGTCATCCAGTTCTTCGAAATATTTGGTAGGTAATACAGCCAATTAGTTTTGGAGACTCTCTGTTTCGGCTTTTGCCATGCCAAGAGATGCATTGTTTTTCTGTTCATTTCCTTGACTTGCTCAGGTAATAAAAGGTGCCTCGATTGTTCTACCTTTTCTATGCAGGTTCTTTGCAATATCCAAGTTTTTGCTAAAGCGATGCCTTCACTCTTTGCTCCACATTTTGAGGACTTCTTCATTAGTGTTTCAGACTCCTATCAAGTGAAGGCTTTGAAACTTGAGATACTATCTTCAGTCGCTACAGATGCATCAATCTCTTCTATTTTTCAAGAGTTCCGGGTATGTGTTTTTTAGCTGTTCATTTTTATTTGCTAGGGATTATTTTATTTTCTTTGCTCTAACTTTTCTTGCCACGATTCATTTGTTTTGGTACTAGGATTATGTCAAAGATCCAGATAGAAAATTTGCTGCGAGTACAGTTGTTGCTATAGGTCTATGTGCAGAACGGTTTCCAAACGTAGCAAATGTATGTTTGGAAGGGCTATTGGACATTGCATCTCAAGGTTATCATATATTTATCTTTTGTGATGCTTTAGAAAATATTGGAACCTGTTGTATAATTTCCTTTCTATTTTTTCGGGATGAATTGTCTGAAGAAGTAGCTTTGTAAACAGAATCAGCCAATGTCGATAGTGGATCCAAGGATGGGGAACTAGTGTTGGTTCAGGCATTATACTCAATAAAAGCAATCATAAGAAAAGATCCTAGCACTTATGAGAAGGTTTCCTTCCCTTTCAATTTCATATATATTACTACTGTGTGCCATTGTGGTAACATGAACCTTTTAGCCATATCTCTGCATTGGACAAATTTGAAATAGAGTGAGAATCTAAACAGTAAAAATAATTTGCATCCTTTGTCTCTTGTGATGCTGGAATGCATATACTTTGTATGACCTTTTGTATCCAGGATACGAAGATATTGGTGTATCAGTCTGTTCAATGCTATTTAAAGTGGAAGATTTGGCCTGAAAAGATGGCATTGCTATGTTTTGTAAACTTTTAAATTATAATAGACTATTTGCAAATTTACTGTCTTCAATGGAGGGCTGATTGTAAAACTTCTTGTTAATTTGCAGCTTTAGCCTCTACTTTTGGCTATTGTAAGGTAATAAAGGGCAACATGTTAATTGAGAGGAAATATGGCTAAAGAAGACAAGTAATTTGTAGTTTGACTATAATGGATACAGGATCAGTGTTATAATGTCTGTTCTGAAAGATAGGAGAATTTAAGTTGATCTGAGACCTAGCCCTTTTGCCATTTGAAGTACTAAAATTTACAATTTTAAGAGAAAGAGCATCTTCTCTAAATGATTGCATTTTGTTTCCTGGAAAAATTAGAAGATAACGTGGTATTCATGTGTTATTACTCTAATATCAAGGATAATCCTTTATTTTATTTTATTGTCACCTTCCCTTGATTCCTGCCAATATTCTCCTTTTTGATACATGGTTGTATTACTTGGACATGCCTATCTTAATTTGAATCAATACTTGTAACTATTACCAAGAATAAATGGTGTAGACCTCATTCATTTGTTTCCCTGTCCAACTCTTTCATACAGGTCATTGTCCATTTAATTCGGAAGTTGGACTCCATCCAAGTTCCTGCTGCGCGTGGAACGATTATCTGGATGCTTGGTGAATACAATGACACTGGACCTGTCATTCAGAAAGCTTTACATGTTGTGATGAGATACTTAGCCCGGTGCTTTCCCATGGAAGAAATTGAAACAAAGCTTCAGATTCTGAATTCTTTTACCAAGGTGTTTTAAATTTTTTTTCTTAACATTCTTATCAATTGCAAATTTGGCTGCTGGGAAACTGATCACTGAATTTCTGTGATTATCTGCATCTTGAATGCTATGATGAAAATCCATATGGTGATTGAACTAAATAAACAGTCACAGTTCCTTGCATGTTGCATAGTTTTTTCCTTCAAAAAAGGTCTTTGTATATTGATAACTTTTCCCTTGACTTTTCCTAGATCATGCTGCGACTGAAAGAAGATGAATTGCTGGCATCCAGAAAAATTTTAAATTACCTGCTTGATCTTGCTAGATGTGACCTGAACTATGATATTCGTGACCGTGCTCGTCTTATAAAGGAGCTTCTCTCCTGCTATATAGGGTCTAATGATGTGAAAGAATTAGTAGTATCCAAATTGGAGGTCCAGGGTGTCGCATGTGTACTGGCTGAAAGGATGTTTGGGGGCCAAGTAAAAGAAACTTCACCTGAACCCTTCAATGTTAAGTTTTATCTACCGGGATCTCTGTCACAAATTGTTCTTCATGCAGCTCCAGGCTACGAACCTCTTCCAAGACCTTGCAGTCTAAGTATTGAGGACGTTTTGAAGGGAGTAAAGATCTCAGGGGATGGTTCTTCTGATAGTGATTTCGATAGCAACGATCCTTATTCTGTATCTGGTTCTCTGAATGAAGAAGGGAGCAACTCAGACTACAGCTATGAAGAGTCTATTGTCGATTCTGATGTTACTGGTGGTGGTAGTACAGATGGTTCACTAAATGAACATGGTTGCAATTCGGGTCCATTGATCCCTCTATTGGACGTTGGCTATTCTAATGAAATTCAAAATGGAACCTCTCGTCCTAATAACCCCTATTCTGGCTCTAATAATCTTGAGGAGCTGATATCTGGACAATCGCTTGAATCATGGTTGGAGGATGAGAAACCAAATTCAAGCCACATGTTTTCTGAACCAAGTGATACTAGAACATCATCCGCCAGAATCTCAATTGGAGATGTTGCTAGCAGAGTTACGCGTAAAATGCATACACTATTAGATCCTGCCAACAGTCACGGCCTGAAGGTGCATTATGTATTTTTATCTGAGGCATCAACTTTATCTCCTCTGCTTGTGTGTCTACAACTTTCCCTTGAGAACTGTTCGACCAGCCCCTTGTCAAGTATACAACTACTAGAAGATGATAAAGTTCACGATTCTTCAGATCAAGCATCAACATCGACTGAGAGGTAATATTAAGCTTCAATTTTCTTAGAGCTGGCAATCTGACGTTTTAGTGTGTTCCTGAATCTAATAGTTGGATGAATATACATCTCTGCTTTCAAAAAACTCCGTTATTCACATTCATTGACTATATCTCGTTTATCTACTTGGTTACAGGACTTCACCTCAAGAGAATGTGCCAACTCTAGTTCCTCTGGAAGAAATTTCCAGCTTGGACCCTGGTCAAACTACCACAAGAATGCTTCAAGTCCATTTCCATCATCATCTTTTACCTCTGAAGCTAGGCTTGTGGTGTAACAATAATTGTTATCCTGTTAAACTGCGACCCGACATTGGATTTTTTGTGAAACCTCTAGCTCTGGATGTAGAAGCATTCTTGAGCAAGGAAGCTCAGCTTCCCGGGATGTTTGAGTACACAAGGAGGTCAGTTGTTAAGACCGTGTATTTATTTCTGTTCCCTTGCACAGTTGCACTTGATGTCTTTCATTGCCTCAGACTAGTATATGGAAGTAGAATTTGAACAATTTGTTTGATTTACCTCAGGTGTATCTTTGCTGACCACATTCAGGAGCTGAAAGAAAGTGACACCTCAGGGAACAAGGATAACTTTCTTGTAATCTGTGAATGCTTAGCATTAAAAGTGCTCAGCAACGCAAACCTCTTCCTTGTATCCGTCGATATGCCCATTTCTGCCAACCTTAATGATGCTTCTGGTTTACTGCTAAGGTTTAGTGGTGAACTTTTGAGCAATTCATACCCTTGTTTAGTTAGTATTACCCTGGAGGGAACATGCTTTCAACCTCTGAATATATCTGTAAAAGTAAATTGTGAAGAAACTGTATTCGGTTTGAATCTGTTGAATAGAATCGTGAATTTCTTATCCGATTCTGTTCAAAAATAATAAATGTACTTTTTGGGTTTTAAGACCATTTTGTATTGATGAGATAGTTTTCTCTGTACTAGCCTCAATCCGAGTTCCTCAATGAGATTACAGTGGATTGCTGTCCCTTTTTTGAAACTTTATGCATTCTTAGTTTCATAAAAAAAGGAAAATATGTATATTGATTTGTCAAGTCTGCTAGATGCTCTTTACATGGGATTCACAAGGAGATAACGTAACGAAATTCAAATGTGTAAGGCTGGATCTCAATCAGTGTAGCTGTGGAAGATTTCCTGTCACCATTTAGGCATTCCATCATCAACCTCTTCAGAGACCTGGATTGCGGCAACTGGCTGTATATCCATTCCAGCAGTGATTGCATGTCGTCTGCAAAGTCTCTCATGTGCCATTGCATCAGTTTTGGCACCAGAATCTTTTTCTTGATGGTAACTCCGACAGCAGCCTCCAGGTACTCCACTTTTGCCCTCTCTAGTTGATTCGCCACCTCGTCTGACGTATAAACCCTTAGCTGCAGAGCCACAAAGTCAAACTTTATGTTATCAATGATCATTCTTCTGCAGTATATTTTATGATTATGTGAATGTATATACTCACAGCAGGGGATGACCAGCAGCCACGGCACAGAGCAAATGTGACGTTGGGTTCTGGATACCTGAGGCCATATGCATGTCTCAGTAGCATTTCCTTCTCCTGTGTCAACGCCTTCACATATATTTGTCACGTTTCATTATTAGCATCCAAAACCAGTATCTTTTCCTGGGGTAGTATAACATTGAAATACTTATTAACCTGTTTAAGGTCTGTCGGTTGACGGAGTATAAAATGCTCGATAGCCAGAGCATTTAGTACAATACCTCCAACATTTATCACAGCCTGGCAGAATAAAGATTCATATCAGATTATCTTTAATCTTCTCTTGCTACTTGTTTTATGGAATTCCCAGTATTTGTCCAATGTTTGTGTACATATACCTCATTCATGGCTGTCAGTAGTTTGTCCTGGCTGGTGGGAAATCCCTGCTGCAGAAAGGCCTGAAACGCAAGATACATTCACATATTGTTTATCTGTTTGTGATTCTTCCTAGGAACATAGTATAAAAATGTCTTACTGTACATGCATGATGCACGCGTTATAGGTGTTAATCCAGAAAGCCAACTTCTGTTTGCAGGTCAAGCGGGATAGTTCCACGTTACTGAGTTTATGCATCAAAACCCTGTAAGAAATCATTGAACTTTATATAGAGTCTTCCATGGTTTGTTTGGTTGTATATAAGGCGAGTCATCTGAAGTACCGTAATCTTCTCATTGCTGGACGGCATTCAGATAAGTGGCTCTTGTCGATTGAATTCCGTGTAATCTGGACAAAATCCTTGTAAGCTCCTATATCTCTGATGGTGACATCAAAGTCTTGCAGTATTCTGTACGGGTCGAGATTGGATTTCTCAGAATCTCCCGAGAATGGAGATGAGGTGCAACTGAGAGATGCCTTTGATATGAGTCCCCTTGGTTTCATGGAGGATAGGTTGCATTTAGGAAGAACACCTGATCCTTTCATCTCGAACGTTGCCTGGTTCAGCTGAATGTATATGCCTATCAAACATTTTATCAGCTCTTCAGACAGCTTGTTTGGCTTCTCATCCTCAGCTTCAATGTCTAATTGGAAGTAACCTCCCCAACTTCTTGAGCTCGAACATCTTGAATTCTGATCCATGTTCCCTGTTACATCAAGCATTAATTACAGGTACAGCTTCATAACACAATAAGATGTGTACCATACTCAGGAAGGATAGCATGAGTTACCGGTTCCCAGGAGAGATGAACTCTGCATCTCCATGAATGAACCAACAGAGGTCCTTCTTTCTTCTCCAACATGCCGTTTCTTATGCTTAGCATCGTGTTCAATGCGCATTTTCTGCCTGGGAATCTGTGATTTCCTTTGCCATTGCCCGGATTGAATCTGTAGCATTTCACAGTCTCTGGTCTGTTTCTTTTCTCGGTACAAGTCCAGCTTGAGCTCATCCACCTTCCTCTCCAGCCAGATGATTTCTTCCTCCACAGTAGTCAATTCAGTCATGAGCATCTGCACCTGCACAATCCAATCCAGCACAGATGGTAAAAAACCGGACGACTGTAAAAATGGAAAATGTCCCAAAACATTGATGGATCTTTTTTACCTGGGGTGGAAGCAAGGAAGAAACAAATTCAGAACAATGAAATGGCTGGTGCAAGGCACATTGCAGAACCCTGTGGAGCTGCAGCTCCACATCAAGCTCGCCGCGCAATATCTCGACCTCTTCTTCGAGGCCTTTCACCAACTGCTTCCCTTCGCTGTGCTGCATCAGTAAGTCCTCAAATTTCATATCTCAAGAACCTCATAACTCATAAGAACCATGAAAGGCCATGCAGAAGATGTTTCAGAAGATGAAAACAGGAGGAAATGTCTGTCAATTTAGGATGATGGCATTATGGCAATAGGTAGAAAATGTTGCAGATTGCAGAGGAAATGTGTAGGGCTGATATATGTCATATTTTGTCTGAGGTTTCCGAAAACGTGATCTCACCTACAACCATAAATTCAGTAATTGAGGTCAGAGACGTGAAGTCCATGAACAGCTTTAAAAACTAACCGCCGCCCAGTGTGTCCACTTTTTTTACATATTGTTTTGCTTTTTTTTTGTCAACTTGTTTCGTTAGGAGTAGTTGAGCACTGTGTTTGGGACTATGAGATCAAGCCACGGATTATCTTTCTAAGATTCGGTAAACAAGTTTGGTTTGAGTTTCATTTTAAATTTAAATTTACGAAAATCAAAAAGGAAATATCTATCGCCGTCTGTGGGACTCGAACCCACGACCACGTGGTTAAAAGCCACGCGCTCTACCAACTGAGCTAAGACGGCTGTTGAAGTAAAGGTGATTAGTAATTTATATAATCTTTGAGAACACCCATTTGAATTGTAGCCCGGCTACCAATATTATTTCTGCGTAAACACTAATCCGTTCATTTTTTAAACACTAATTTATTGATATGAATCTAGCTGCTTAACTATTGTCATAGGTAATTTTGTTAGAAACAATGTATAACCTCAATTTTTTGAGGTGATTCCACTATTATTAACATAAAACACCATAATATGGTCTATTGTGTTAGAATATATATTAGATATTAGCTTGAAGATAGTATAATTTTTATTGTACATTTCTTTGTGTATCACATTCTTTATCTTGTAACACATAATTTTTAAATATTCAAAAAAAAATTGTTCTATAAAATTTCCTCAATGTCCTAATGCGGCTATCATGTTGTAATATATTGAGTATGTTAAAACCAATCAAGATTAATCAAAATATATAGTAATTTCCCTAATTTGGAAGCCTTTGCTCATCTATAAATTATAGTTGGACAAAATTTGACAAGTAATTGATACTAGGAAACTACTACTTCCTCACGGAACATTCCATTAAACACAGTTAGACTGAGCACAACAGCTAAGAGTTTCAAAACACAAAGTTAAAAAAAGAGCTACAGAGAATGAGGACACCAGCCAAGAAACACAGTTGAAACAAATGAGACAGAACAGAAGCTAGTGTCCACTCTGCTTCCATCCCCCGATATCTTCGCTGTCATCAATGGCCTCCACCTTCGGGGTGAAAGTGATGCCGACTTTGATCTCCCCGCAGAACCTCTGGTCGATCGCCGTGACGCTGTACTTCTGAGGATGGAGCTCAGCCTTTCCCTTCTCCACTCCTAGTTCCAGCAGCTCCTTCACGTATATGCTGCATTTGGACACAAAAATCATTAGGTCGATCGACATTCTGTGATGTTCAATTCAGTTCAAATCTGATCAATCGGAAAGATACATACGTGCACTGGCCGACGAAGTCGTCCTCGGAGAAGGTGTCATGGTCCATGATCTTGAGCAGCAGCTTGTACTGCCCATCTCCACCTGGATACTCTGCCCTGAATCTGAACGTCTCGTTCCATTCCGGGTTCCTACCCTGCCCTGCAACCACATCATCATCATTCAATTCAGTTTAGTTCAGTTTCAATTAATTTCACTTGAACTTTTAAAAAAATGTCTAAATCAAAATAAGGTCAGCAATGTGAGCTACACGTTGGAGCAGGCTGATAAAAAGAAAGTCATGGGCCTGTTGAATTTATTTTTGAGATGAGCCCAAGTATTGATGGATAGCCCACTAGCCCAACAATTGACTGTTCCGGAGGCGACTAAGAACTCGGAGTTTTTGAGGCCGCGAGCGTTCACCAGATTGACCTCCATTACTCCGATCGTCATCTTTCCGGTCGGCGGACTAAACAAAGAACAACGTTTGGAATTGGAATAAGAAAAGGATTTTGGGAGAATTGGGATATTGATGATCCAAGAGTAAGACTAGAGGTGTCTTATATATACGTTGGATGCCAAGTGGAAAACCTGTTTTGTTGCATTATTTAATTTATTTATTTATAGCGTTCTTTGTATTTTTCTGCAGAAGTTTTGTAACGCTTTCTCTTTGAAACTCGGGATTTGACCCATCTTCTAACCATTTTTACCCTTTGACGTCCTGAGAATGTTCGCCAACACGTCCAGTTACATCATCTCCTTTACGAATTTTCTTTACAATGTGGTCAATTATGGAATTCTCCCATGAGATTTGTTCAACAGATTACTGAAATTTGAAAAGACTAATTAATTAATTGTACTTTACAAGCAAATTAACCATGTGCTTTCAAGTTATCAGAGCCATCTCCACTGAGATTATACCAAAGCGCTTTCAAATTAATTAATCATTTAAAAAATCCATTGTTTAACGAATATAAATTTATGTCCTTCAATCAGTTTTCCCAAAAAAACGCTTCTTGATTAGTATTCAAAGATCTATGCAAACATTCTTCAGAAAAATTATTAGTCACCAAACTGGAAGGATAATTTCCAAGTTGACTCAACTTTCCCAGTTTGAAACAGTCCTCTCTAAAACGGTTTCCATCACGTTAAACTCACTCACATAAGATTACCACAATCAACAACATAAAAATAAGGTCACTTGCAACCTTAGCATAGCAGCCTTGCTGATTGGAGTTTCAACTACAACCAACCTAATCAAAATCAGACCATCTTCTTCCTCATACTCCAATACAACACAATCATGTTGGAAAAAACAATCAATCTGAAAAAGAGAAATCATAGACTCGGTAATAATACTCATCGGTTTCGACCACATTAATTTCCAACCAAAATCTGTACTTGAGCTTGTCAAATCTTAAGTACAAGTCATAGAATAAAAAATGCTAGTCTACATCTTTTAAAGAATTTTGCATAACAATGCAGCTTATTCCATTCAGTAAATCACCATCTAGGAAACAAAAAAAAAAGTGTTTCTACAACGTGATATTAGTTGATAACAAAAAATGTATACGTGGAGTTCAAGGGAGATGTTATCATCTCTCGGGTGTCTTCTCTGCAGACTGCTGAGATTGAGGAGTTGGGATAGGACATGTACCAGGTGTCTTAACTGCAGAATCCTGAGGTTGAGGTGTTGGGATGGGGCATGCTATAAAAGCAGGAGCGGCGGGTGCTGGTGGATAATCCGATACACTAATCTGAACAGTCTGTTTCTTCTCATCATTGCCAGGAACATGGAGGAGAGCATCTAGTACTATTACATCCCAATCACGTGGCCGTAGAAATGAAAATATGGTGTCATCTGTAAAACACATTGAGATGCAAAGAGGAAAATTAACCCCGAGAATTTGATGATGACAAATCACAAATCCAAAATCAACACCCTCTCCTCATAACCACATAGAACATAAACTTCATTATGAACAAAGGACATAAGAAGAACAAAAGCTAAGCACTAACCTCCATTACGAACAGCCTTCAACCGAAAGATTCCCGTGCCCTGTGGTGCAGAAACAGGAAAGGTGCAAGATACAGAATGCCTCTTATGAGCCAGAGCAAGTGAGGCATTATACCAAGGACCTCTTTCTATTGGTTCTCCAATGGCACTAACAATCTCCTGGTTCTTGCTTGCTTTTTCCATAGCTTTGCTGCAAGGAATCCAAACAACCATTAAAAATCATACAGAAAGTTGTTCAACAAACAGTCCATATTTGTTTCAATACTAGCAGGTCAAGTAAAAGGGAAAGAGCTACTTTGCATTATTTTACCAAGTGTCACTTGCGGTACTAATCAATTTATTCAAAATAGACAGTAAGAGCTCTAAATCAACGCACACTTAAACGAAGCTACATATTGGAGTGGATTCACAATTTAGTGCCAGGTGCCTACATTATTTTTAAAACGACACTCCTAAAATATGGAGTAGCACAAATTGAACAAAGTTCATAAGCATCTACGAAACAATATCCACATAAACATTGCACTCTATACGAATGACCATAAAAATCACTAAAAAGCTCTACAATTGCCTCCAAACAGACTGTTTCAATCTTTTTCCCCCCAAATTCTCGAAAATGCTGAAAGTAAATAAATTTGTACTAGCAATACGGGTTCAAAATCAACAATAGAGAGAAAACAGTGAAATACAATACCTACTGCAGGCATGATAGATAGCGAGATCGTCAAGAGCGCTGAGAGCAATACCGCCGGTCAAGCATATGAGCGCGCCGGAGACCGCCCTCCGCCCCCACGTTTTCCTCGGTTTTTCAGTTCCTTCCTCCGCCAAGCTACTCTACCGACAATTCACGGAGTGATCAGATTCAGTTCAACTGAGATCAACAATTGGTTCTCAAAGCGGTAAAACTGTAAAAAAAACTGAAGGTGGTACTTACGCAGGTGAGGCAGGTTGGGGCCTCTTCAGGAAAGGGAGAAACCGTCTTCCCAGCATTCTTTCTTTGATTTTGGAGAACAAAGCCGTCGGCGAAGTAACGCGAGCAAGAAAGAGAAAGTATTACAGTAGATTGGGCTTATTGTAGCCCGAGTAAAATAGCCCAAATGTAAATGGCTAGCCCTGGCCCACTTACGCGAAGTGGTATTTTCAGTTGAAAAAGCTTTCGACCCAGGTTTTTTTGGTATGGTGTGCGAAAAATGTACCGTGCACTTGAAGTCTTTAACTGATAAATAGTAGTATATCTTTACAGCCAATTTTAACATTTCATATAGCTATTATCAAAACAAACAAAAAATCATAGCTAAAGTAAATAAAATTGATGACCATTTCCACAGTTGATAAAGGTATGATGATTGGAAAACTAACAAACTCTAGTTTTTCTCACATTTTGGCAGTATATAGGATGCAAGATGAGTTGATAATGTTTCTGAGTTGAAAAGTACAAAAGAAGTTGAAGTTCAACAACCAATAATACAAGTAAATGAGTTCAACATTGTTTATCGATTCCCAGCAACCCAAATGCTCATCTGTTGTTCCTGTGAGAGATGTCTGCGGACCTTGATCTTGATCCAGACGGTGACCTTGATGCTCGCTTAGCTGGTGGTGGTGACCTCCGTTGACCTAGTTCATCCTCGGCTTCCCTATCAGTTTTTCTGCGTACACACATTGCAAAAACCACCACTCAGAAAACAAAACTAAACTAGCTGGTCTTTAAACACAATCAAAGATTTCCTTTCAACCACAAACTTAGTACATCAAGAAGGTAAACAATCAGTCCATCATTATGGGATCAATGTACTTACTTTTCGACAGTATGGTCAGCACCACTGACATGGCCTGGAGAGTATGACCTCCTGTTGTGAGCTGGCTCTCGGTCTTCCAGATGATCTCTTGAATATCTAGGACGGTCTGACTGCCTCCTATCTGGAGAAATTGAATAGCCACCACGCCCCCTTGGCGCAGGAGAGAAAGACCTACAAATTACAACCAGATATCCAGTTTAACACGAGAGAGAGATGATGACAGATGAGATGTAAGTCATCAGGCTTAACAATTCACCTTGAACGCTGACGGCTTCTTGATCCTGTAGGATATCGCGGGGATCGAGAGCGGGAACGGGAACGGGATCGGGATCGAGAATACCCTGTCCAGGCATTGAACTTTTTTAGAGATAAGGCACACCGAAGCAAATATAGTTTGACATGGCTATAGAAACTGGACAGAAGTCTATAGCTCATTGCACCATACCACCCTCATTCAGTTACTAATTATTACCCAACTAAGTTACACTTCAAACAACTTTGATTAAACTGAACATTACTCACCCCGATATGAAGACCGTCGTCCTCCATAACCTACAGGTCCTCTGCTAGATGAATGATATCAATATTTAGAAACTCTGAAAGTTGAGAAATTGCGTATCAAAGAATGGGAGTTTGCTTACCCAGTCCTTGTTCTCCGGCGCATGTCTTCAGGCCTTTTCCTGTTCTCTGCAGCAACAACTACGGAAATCTCCCTGCCAGCAAAAATCCGCCCATTCATCTGATATTGAGCCTCTGCAGCTTCATAAGAATCAACAAACTGCACAAAAGCAAACCCACGAGGTTGCCTAGACAGAGGATAAAGAATAGTTAGCTATGCAACAATCAAAACCAAAAAAGAATATAAATTGAGTTTACTTAAATTACACTTCCTAGAACTTCCTCACAGAATATGAAGTTTACATGAGCATAAAATTCATAGGACTAGCTTATAGAAGCAAACGAAGATGTATGTCAACTTGGCCAAAAACTAAATGGCTGACCTTTTCTTCTACATTCAAGTAAGCAAGCAACTTCAAGAGAACCAAGTTACTTGTAATTTCTCGAAATGCTTGTAAACATATGATGCACTTGAAATTAGCACATTCCAAGAACTAAATCTTCTCATATAGTCTTCATTTGCCAACCATCAATCTTCATCATCATCAAACTTGTAATGCTAGTCTATTTATAGTTTTCTTCACAAAGACAAACTCCTCATTTGGAACATTAACACCCTTGGTGGACAATATTTTGTTCGGAATGATAAGGACAGGGCTTCATCAATTTTGGGGCTTGGGCTTGTTTTAACTTCAAACAAACAGACCCCTACAACCAGCATAACTCAACATGAAACAAATACATGGAAAAAAAAAAGCATTTCAGTATGTAAAACTATATAAGATAGAAATGCTAGATAGTGTAATTACAGTACTTAACAAAGTGACCCAGTTTTTGCACCCAATAAATCATAATAAAGCACTGGATATGAGCTAAAGGCCACAGAAATTATGTCATGTCAACATTTGACATTTTCCCTACTAATAGAAGGTACATGAAGAATTTGGCAAAGGCAGAGAGATCTATGATTGAGGACATCCACACATATATAAGACTAGCTATAACAAGAATAAATAATTTTCATGGAAAGGTTTTCACCATATATGAGTATAATTAATGGATATTAAAAAAGATGATTGTACAACGGAACTCACCCAGTATGATAGTCCTTTGGAAGATAAACGTCTCTGACTGTGCCAAATCTTTCAAATGGAATTCGGAGTTCTTCTGGTCTATAGCAGTATAATTTAATCAATATCATCACAAACGGACATAAAGATACTTACACAACAGAAATATGCATCGGATACCTGCAATCTAATGGAATGTTTCGAACCAAAAGACTTCCTTGACGAACTTCGCCCCTTCTTGGAGGGGGGCTTCGATGCCGACCACCTCCATATCCTCTCCTCGGAGGACTCTGATATGGTGGACTGTACCTCAGCATGATTCAGTGCCTATAACGTGAAGTAAAATGAAGAATCAAGAAACAGCCAGGATACAATACCAGGACAAAAAATGTATGAGAAAAAAATTGCAGGTTCAAATTCTTCAGGACAAGATTCACAGAAACAGAATACAATTATCAACAAGAACAAAACTAACGGCATAAAATCACAGCATAAAAACAAGAGCTCAATTTTTATCCAATTAAATCCATGAAATTTACAGACGAACTACACAACCAATTCCTCAAGAAGATATGAACAAGAATGTACGAGGAAAAAAGTAATTCGGAGAATTCACCTACCGGTTTCCGAGGATTGTTGAGTGAGATCTCAAAGTCGAGTGTTGACGAGGAGCAATAGAGTTAAACTCACAAAACCCTAGGCTAACAGTCAAATCATGACTCAGCTTTCAAGAGAGAATCCAGAAATGAAAGCGCAGTTCGAAAAGAAGAAATGAAAGCGCGCGGCCGCATGCGTAGACTACCACGCTTTCTGATTTCAATAATACATGTAATTATAACCAAAGGAGTATTATTTAACTGGCAAAGTTTTGGAAGCGACCGTCTACATATGTAGACAGGGTTAAATTGTAAATAGTCTAATATTTCAAAAACAAGGAGGGACTAATTTGCAATTTTTAAAAATTTAGAAATTTCACGTGCTACAATAATTTCGCGTGTGAACAGTAACATGTGAACAATGTGAATAGTACTGCTACAGTGCTAATTCCATTTTTCTAATTTTTTTTTTAAAAAAAATCAGATTTTGTTTTAAATTGATCATGTTTTATTTTATAAATTACATCTTTTAGGTTTTAGATGATTGATACTCTACCAATTTTTATATGATTAACTATCTTTCAGGTTTTACTTTAAACTCCTCATGTTTTAGGTTATAACCTCAATGTTTTAAGTGACCCATTTTGATTTAAATTCCACATGTTTTATGTTATAATGATCACCTTTTGGGTAATAATAAAAATCTTCTAGGTTTTGGTTTAAATTCCACATGTTTTATGTTACAATGATCATCTTCTAAATTACAAGTTCAAGTTTTAGGTTAAATCTCTCATGTGACTGTAATAAACTTGAGATTTTGGGTTAAATTCCTCATGTTACTGTAGTAAACTTCAGGTTTTGGGTTAAATTCCTCATGTTACTGTAGCAAACTTCAGGTTTTGGGTTAAATCCCTCATGTTACTGTAGCAAACTTCAGGTTTTGAGTTAAACCCTCATATAACAAACTTCAAGTTTTGGATTAAATCCCTCATGTTACTGTAAGCAACTTCAGGTTTTGGGTTAAATCCCCATGTTATTGTAGCAAACTTCAGGTTGTGGGTTAAATCCTTCATGTAGCAAACTTCAGGTTTTGAGTTAAATCCCTCATGTTACTGTAGCAAACTTCAGGTTTTGGGTTAAACCCCTCATGTAGCAAACTTCAGGTTTTGGATTAAATCCCTCATGTACTGTAGCAAACTTCAGGTTTTGGAGTTAAATCCTCATGTTACTGTAGCAAACTTCAGGTTTTGAGTTAAATCCCTCATGTACTGTAGCAAACACTGTACAAGCGCGAAGTTATTGTAGCGCGTGATTTTTTAAAATTTTTAAAAAATTGCAAATTGGTCCTTCCTTGTTTTTGATATATTACCCTATTTATAACTTAATCCTTGGTCTACATATGTAGACGGTCGCTCCAGAGACCACCCCTATTTAACTATGTAAATTATACTCATTATATTTTACAAAATAGTACTCCCTCCGTACCAGCTGGATGTGCACAGCTGACTTTTCACGGTCTTCAATACACGTGTTTGACTGCTAATATCTTTAACTAAGTATATTATCAAGATATGAAAATTTGATATTAATAAACTACATGTTACAAAGATTTCAACAATATTAGATACGATAATATTTTTATTTATTTATGCATTCAAAAATCCAGTCAAAATTTAGCATAATTGACTGAAAAATGTTCCTGTGCAGAAACAGCTAGTCCAGAGGGAGTACCAAATTTGGTGTTTTTGAATACGCTTAAATTACTTTCAACTGAGTTCATGTTTGTCTGATCTTATTTCTTGTTGAACTGAATTGAACTAATCTGAATTGAAATGCATTATATATATATATATATATATTGAAAAGAAATGCATTATATATTTAACTGAACTGAATTGAATGGAATTTTTTTTAATTTTATCATATATCATTGTAATTTATAGTAAAAAAGTAACAATTAATAAAAAATTATTGAATTAAATTGAAAAAAATATAAATATATTTATCTAAATTGAACTGAAAAATATATAAATATATTAAATTGAACTAATTTAAAGATAAGCACAAGCAAATAAGGCCTTATAATGGTAAAAATGTCATTCATTACTATTATGATATGTCATTGATTACTATTATCATTATTATGTCTATTGCTTTCAAGCAAAGTATAGTCCTAGCAAAGAAATAAATACATAAATACACTTATAAGTTATAATGTTCTCATAAAGATGTTTACAATTTTACATCCAATATGTTATATGTTATACGTCCTAAAACGAACAAAAATTCACTACATTTTAAAACTACATAAAAATTCTCAAGTACAAAACGAATCTTCTTCTAACCAAATACCTCGAACCAAATAAATACATAAATACACTTATAAGTTATAATGTTCTCATAAAGATGTTTACAATTTTACATCCAATATGTTATATGTTATACCTCCACAACAACAAAAACCATCTTATATTTTGGCCTCGTCTCGCTCTTAGGAAACCTTCTGATATGCTCCATTTCTTTTCAGGTTTCTGAGAAATCTAAACTGTTTTCTGCTGCCTCTTAGGTGATTTCCTTGCAAACAACAGGAAGATGCTATCGTGCTAGTAAGACATGGTCATCACGAAGCAAACCTACAATGCCCCCAAGTACTAACAAGCAACTGCAGTTTTCTCGAGTTCAGGTGGCTGGTCGTCTAAACCAGTTTGCAAGGGGGTCTTCTGGAACTGGTTTCTGAGCTGTCCACAGGCTGCACTAGCATCCAAGCCACGGGTCTGCCGAACACTAACTGTCACTTTACGGGACTCTAGAGCGGTTGAGAATGCAAGAATCTGGGCAAAATATCACAGTTATACACTTGAATCAAATTCTTCATGTTCAAGAGCACGAAATTAAAGTTTTGCAAATCATTCAGAAAAGAAAAAGTAAGGAAAAAGGTGTACCGATTTTCTGGATGGCCGCTTGTACACGGAATCTTCTATAGGGTTATATGGTATGATGTTCACATGATAACCGCTACCCCATTTGCGCAGCAGTTCTGCTAGCTCCACTGCATGCTCGACTGAGTCATTGATTCCAGCTTCAGAACGAACATACAGTTGATCAGATTACCGTCAAGGAAGAGTAATCTTGAAAACCTTTTCTAAGAGAGAAGTTCAATATACCTAAAAGTGTATACTCAAAAGACACCCGCCGGCTAGTTTCATCAAAATAGTCCTTGCAGTCCTTCATAATTGCTTCGAGGGGATAGGACTTTGCACTTGGGATTATAGTCTCCCGGAGCTTCTGGTTGGGTGCATGTAAGCTTAATAAGACGCGGGAGAAGAAAAAGTGGGGTTAATATAGCACCATCAAAGAGATTAAATGTAACTATTGACTTTGCAGTACACTATAATCTGCTCCAATCAGTGTTGACATTCACTAAGCGTAGAGGAAGGTCAAATTTTATATTATCCAATGAGCAAACTGAAATAAAGTCATAAACGAGATGCAAATTAAAGGATTTGACAAAAATAAATAATGCAGGTTCTCACATGACAGCTTACATTGTCGATTTAACATTGTCATATCGTTAAAAGCCCAAGATAATATTGTCTAAAGATGGAATAAAACAGATAGTTACATATCAAACTTGTAGATTATCTAAACAACTAAAATAATATTTTACTGAATAGTTTCTTATTACATCATCCATTTTATCAAAGAGGAGAACTGCAAATCACAAAAAAAATAAAAAAATTGACATGTGTAGAAATTGATAATGTATAAAGTAGAACAAAAGGCATAACTTGATCACGGTTACATTAATTTTCTCTGAAATGCATAAATTTGCATCAATTACCTGATAGCCAATGTTGATTGAAGCTTGTGAGAAGCCAACCTTTTTATTGTGTTTGGTACTCCAACAGTTGATATAGTGATCATCCTTTGCCCAATTTGGATATCCTAAACAATAAATAAGTTGAGAATACTAAAAAACAAAACACTTTAAGCATGGTAAAAGGGCAGAGGTGTTTAGTAACCTTGTTCAGACAACGGTGTGCTTCCAGTACTTCTTTCAGGTTCATCATGGGCTCACCCATTCCCATAAACACAACATTAGTGACCCTGCGCTGGAAAGCATCTTCTATTGCCAACACCTGTACAGATGAGATCAATTAAGTATTTCGTTAAGCAGAAAAAATGTCAACCCAGGATTAAGTTCTTCAGAAACGTCCATATGTCACATGATATAAGGATCAAAGGATTCCTAACATTATACCTGCTCCACGATTTCATGGCTTTTAAGGTTCCTAGCAAATCCTCCCTTACCAGTCGCACAGAAGGAACACCGCAGTGCACATCCTACCTAAATGACACAAAGAAAAATAAACATTAACCACTTCCATCAAAAAGAATAATTTCCAATCTTTTGCTTGAAATCCTAAAAATCAATTCTGCATTAAGAACAACCTGCGATGAGACACAAGCGGTCAAACGAGGTGAGCCTTTCTTATCATCCACTGGTATCCCAACAGTTTCAACCAAACGGCCGTCAGCCAATTTCATTAGCAACTGGAGACAAAACCACACAAATCTTAAAAACTCTAAAACAAAAATCAGCACAATATTCTACACATGCTGATAGCTGATTACCTTAATGGTACCATCAGCAGCTGTAACCATCTTATATACCGGTGATCTTCCGATTCTCCACCCAGCTTCATGCAACTCATTCCTGAAGGCCAGTGGCACTTCTTCCACACAAAATTAAACATTATTCAAGTAACTTTACTCCCAAAAAGTTACAATAATATCATTCAGAAAAAGCAGAGCTACTTACATTGGCTTAAGTCATCCATTTCTTTAGCTTTCATTTTGTAGAGTAAATGATGCAATTGTGTTCCTCTATAGCGTTTCTACACAGACAAAGGTAGTAAGTAAATTATATGAAAAGAAACCAAAATTGGCGCGAAGATTCTGTGCCCGACGGCTTTAATTACCTGGCCGAAGTCGATGGCCAGCTGTTGAAGCTCCTGTTCGGACATGCCGAGGAGCACCGTCGACGGCGGAGATGACGACTTCTTCAGGCTGGGTGAAGGTACGGTAGCGGTGCTCACTGTGCTGAAGGCAACCGTCAGGGCGCGAAACCTAACGACACGCGCCAACGGCGCTGTTACCACGTGCTGCAGAAACGCCATAGTTTGATTGCCGGGGTTCTGAAATTGTAGACCCAAAACACCACATCCGATAACGATAAACCCCCACCGTGGGCTTAAACCTTTGTTATTACAAAGTTAGCCCCTTTCAAAAGATAGTTTCATTTTCTTTCTATTCATGGTAAAAAAGTTTCTAAAATTAATTTTTGAAAAAATATATTAAAAATTGCTATTTTCATATTCTTCTATTTTGAAGTAAATGAAATTGTGAAATTGTGCGTGTGAGGAAATTAGGTGAAGAAGCTTATAAAATTAATAAAGTATGAATGAAAAATATTACTCTTATAAGGGTGAGATGATAAATGGAGTACAGTATTATATTTCCTACGAGTATTTTTTATAGCAAGAGTATGATGATATTATGAAGAGATGAAGAAGATTAATATTTTGTATGTTTTGGTAAATCAAACTTTCACTAGTACTAATATAAAATTGGAATATTAGTAAGATTACAGGGTGCAATTTGACCTCGGTTTAATATGTTTTATCAATTTTATGGTTTAATTTGACTTGATATTAGTAAGATTACTAGTTGTAATTGATATTTTATTTGTCCGATGAAATACACCATGAAACATGAAACATATTTTTAAAAAACAAAAATACAAGAAGAATAAAAAATAACACAAATTATAGTTGAAATAAATGATATACAGTAACTTGTGAATATTTTTACAAAACTATTGATTGGAAATTTTTATCTCTCATATTTGCAAAACTATAGTTCACTTCAACATAAACAATTTAATTTCAGTTCAATTCAATTCAACATAAACAATTTAATTTCAGTTCAATTCAAATCAACCAACACATATAATAAAAGCAGTTATGAAGAAAGGCCAAAAGGTAGATGAGCTCAAAATTTGATGACTAGCTTTGAGTTTCTCACACATTGAGCAGGATCTCATATGGTTCACATCATACTTACACAAATGGACGAAGATACCTGTAAATTATACTACCATTAACTACAAAACTACCAAGTACATAATGCCGTTAAACCATAGAAGGTAGAAGAAGATAAGCCCCAAGAATCATCATCCAAATCGTATCTAGCATCGGTGCAGTGCAGACTGAATAATGCATATTTTGTAACACTGATACTGGTCATCTGCTCGAGATCGAACCTGATGATGCAACACAAGCCCATCCTGCATCCGTCTTCACTGTTTTCCTCACTGAGATTGTGATGAAGAATCCGACCTTTGAGCAGGTATAGGTGAAGGGGACAGTTTTGGATGAATCACGACCTTTCTTGGACTCGGTAATGGTGATGACTGCCTGCCTCGTGCTCTTTGGTTCTTCCTGATTGCCTCAGATTTGACACTCCCACCAGAGTCCAGGTCCTTAAGCTGCTCCAAGGTTCTAACAACCTCTTCCATGTTTGGCCTGTACTTTGGTTCGTTTGAAAGGCACTTGATTGCAAGAGTTGCAGCCTTGATTGCTCCGTTTATCGAGTACTGCCCTTCTATTCTCACATCCATTACTTGGAAAATCCTGCGCTTGCTCGCGAGGTAAGGCCTGGCCCACTCGATGAGGTTGTGCTCTCCAGGGGGGCGGTTCTTGTCTACGACCCTACGGCCAGTCAGCATTTCCAGCAGAACCACCCCAAAACTATACACGTCACTTTTTGGGGTCAAGTGACCTTCATAAGAAACAGAATGCAAGAATGTTTTAGCTCAGAGAAACAAAAAAAAAAACATTTCAAAACATCGAGCAGAAAAAGTTGCAATATGAGTATGGTACGTACCTGTGGCCATATACTCGGGAGCAGCATAGCCATAGGTTCCCATGACTCTAGTAGATACATAGCTCTTGCCATCAACAGGACCATCTTTTGCAAGCCCGAAATCTGAGAGCTTTGCATTGTAGTTCTGAGAGTAAGATCATGCACAAGATTAATCAGTGATGCCAATATTCACAAGACAGAAACATATTTAACAGTCTCATAGGAGTCGATTCACTTACAGAATCAAGCAAGATATTAGAGGTCTTGAAATCACGGTAGATGACTTTGGCTTCAGGGCTGTGAAGATATGCCAGTCCCTTTGCTGCTCCCAGAGCAACCTTCATCCTGAGACTCCATGGCAATGGCTGGAAGTAAGCACTCCCTATCAAAATTGAACAAAAGACAGACTCATTACAAATTACAATGAATAGTACACCAAACAAGAGTAAACATTCAGGACCACATAGGGATCTCAAGAACTTACTCCTGAAGAGATGGTTTTCCAAGCTTCCCCGTGGCATGAACTCATACACTAGAAGCCTGTGTTCATCTTCCAAGCAATATCCAACCAATTTTACAAGATTAGGATGATGGAGTGTGCCAAGGTAGTTAATTTCTGTCTGTGATCAATAAGACAAAAATCAAATTAACCTTCTACTGTATGTTCTGGCTATAAAATCACAAAAAAGGGCAAATTCACACTCACCAGCCATTCCCTGTGACCTTGAAGACCTTCTTGGTTCAGTCTCTTAGCAGCAATAACCAAACCAGTTCCAGGCTTGGCTGCCTTGAAAGTATTCTCATCAATCCAACCTTTAAAAACACAACCAAAACCGCCTTCCCCCAACACACTATCTGGGCGGAAGTTCCTAGTGGCAGTCTTCAAATCATTAAAGGTAAAACTCTTCAGCTTCGTCGAATCCAAGATTTCGCTCTCGCTGCGAGGAGTCACCGGAACTGTCCCTACACATGAGTCAAGTCAATAGCAATTCCCTCAACATCATAAACTATGAAGGACTACAAAATAGTAAAAAAATAACATAGAAACTTCCAGCAGGTAAAAAATTTGATGATCATAGAAACTCAAATCTAGAATCCCTAAAATCCTTAAAAGCCCTTATTCATAGTGATTCATCAAGAGACTCTGCTCAATATAGTGCCAAAATAGTTGTTGAGAGTACGAAATCAATAATTCCACCTCTTATACCTGGAAACAAATTAACCAGGTAAAGACAGCAGAACTACAGTCATCACTTCTTATAAACTATAACATAACACACATCAAAAACAATCATTTCCAACACTTTTTTTCCTTTTTCTGAAACCCAAAAAGATCCAAACAGAAAGGGAAACTTTTGATCGTATAAAGTGAAATACTGCAACAACAACAAAAAAATCCAGTCTTGAAACATTACCAGCGTGGAGAGGACTTTCAGCCTTGATTCGAGCACTCAAGCAAGAACCCATGAATCAAAATCCAAACTTTATTCCAGTCTGATCCTCCAGGGAACAAAAAAGGTGAAAAAAAAAGAGAATATGAAAATTTTTTATGAGAATCTGAGAACAGAAGACAGTGATAATCTGCAGCAGCAACCAAAACCAAAAAGATCAGAGAGACGAGAAAAGGGTGTGAACATGTTAAGGTTTTCAATCCTGAATAAAGAATAAGTTGAATATTTTACTTGTATGATTTGTTTGGTTGGTTTCACGAGAAGCTTATATTTCCAAACCTTCCCGAAGGCCAAAAAGGTTGACCTTTTGTAATACCGGTCTCGGGGATGTCGTCAGCCTTTGCTCTGCAACTTGGTGACACGTAGGCAGAGGGGGAAATGGAGGTACTGATTTCTGAAGAGCGAGGCAATCTAGAGGGAGAGTGAATGAAGTTGACTGATTTAAAAATTTTGATTGATACTAATAAACACAATTGACATTAAATTTGAAAGAATCTAAATATGGAGGGAGATCACATTTTAATGTAAAAAAACTCAAGACTAATTGATTCATTTTAATGTAAAGTTATTTTCATGAATTTTATATGTGTATAGATGAAATGCAACTCCCTAATATATTCCTTGAAAAGGAAAATGCTTTGGTTTATCATGTTGATCTTGTGAAAAATCACAGTGGTATAACGGAGAAAATCAGGCATCTTTTTTAGTAGGAATATGAATATCATTAATGAGGCAGCACCAAGTATTTTTGTTGTTCAAAAGTTTAGAGTACCATTACTAAAAATGATATCAAGGTTACAAATCAAAAGATGAAAACAGTAGCAGGATTATTAGTGGAAAAAAATCATGATTGATGACTATTTTAGCAATTAACATTTCTCATCCATTCACTTAAAAATATGACCATTTGGGTAAAAATTATGTTGGATTTTTTCCATAATTATCACACTCTTTTATGGATTAAATCAATCACTCTAATCCATTGAATAAATAAAGCGAGATTATAATAAGACAAATTAGCATTTGATGCTTTCCTGGTGACAACAGTTAAATCAACAAAAGAACGTGTATTTTTTCAAAATTTATTATTTTTAGAGAAACTTGGGTGAGTCGGTAGAATGTAATGTATATATAAAAAATATGTAATTGTAGAATTTTACAAGTAAATTAAAAAATACATTAGTAATTAATAAATAATGAATTATATTATTAACTCGGATATTTTTCGATGAGCTTATATGTTTCTATTATTATGAAAAATATTGAATAAGACTAAAATATAATTTTTTATAAATTATAAAATTGGTTGGAAATAGGCGGGAATACAAAATGCACCGACATTGATTTGATTTGTTTGTCTATTAATTACAACCGTTACTCCATCATCTCGTAATAATATACGATTATCAATCACTTCAAAAAAATTCCCCTACAAAATGCCTATTAAATATCTACGCCTCCTTTTATCTATTCCATTTTCAAGAGATAAACGCACTTTCGGTTGTTTGTAAATAATTACTCCTCATGTGCAATTTTCGAGAGATCACGCATATATGCTTGAAGAAGAAATTGTCCGGTTCTCTAATTAATACTCCTGTCTTTATTTTCTGTGCCAATGTAATCATCTCCGGAATTAGTTTTTATGTTTTTGTCCGGTTCTCTAATTAATACTCCTGTCTTTATTTTCTGTGCCAATGTAATCATCTCCGGAATTAGTTTTTATGTTTTTCTAAACAGTTGTTAGGCCGACAAAGATTTCATCAAACAAATACTATATTTATGAAAATGTTGTATTAAAATTATTATTTAAATTCAAACATGAGTACACTCGAATAGATAAGAAGTCTCTGTAGTTCCTAATCTCAAAAGTTTTCAAAACGTGAATAGATATCAGCTGGATTACCCATCCAATTCCTTATTAAGGTTGTCTAAGCTATGTTTGGATTCAGATTGAGTTGTGAGTAATTGGAGCAATCTTGTTTGATATGGGCATATTTTGTTTGATATGGGCATATTTTTCACGGCGATATAGAGTTTATGAGATTACATGCATTTTGGAGAGAAAACACATATGAGGCTTTTGTTAATGGCAGGGACTAGAAACCTACGGGGTGATAGTTATTGGATAGCTTTGAACTCATACGAGGAAGTAGATCATGCAATTGTAATTCCAAGAATAGCAAGTTTTTTTTCGGCTCCAATAGATTCCCTAATTCATTCCCACTTTTGGGGATTTTGAAGAGAGGAAAAGAATTGATTCTCCATTTTATTATTTAAATACATATATTTCAAGTGTGAATATCTTTAATTATAAAATAAAAATTTATAAGAAATATATTCTTAAATTCATGACGAACAAACAAGATCATGCATGACTATGTTCACATGTATGTAAAAATTTGAATATTTTTATATGAGATATTGTTTTGTTCTTTGTAATGTATATTTTTATAATATGTAATTTTCATATAATTTATCTTACATAATTTAAGATGTTAAGAGTACAAAATCATTTTTGAATAGTGAAAAAAGAAATAAAGCAAAGATAAATATGTAAAATACTAAAACTTAACATATATATGCATTAAATTATAATCCCTACAATAGAGAATCTGTTTTAGTTGAAAAAAATATATGAAATATTAGAATTTTTTTCGATCTTTTATAGTAAATTATAGTGAAACTGATGGACTTATTTTAATATAGAGTACATGATAACCAGTAAAATGCCTCATATGTATATTTGGCATTTAGCAACGGGGCATTACATTAATCAAGATCCTACTGTTAAAATAATAGGACAAATCCAAATCCAAATCCAAATCCAAATCCAAATCCAAAGTATCCAATTCAAAGAACAGCTGAAGCTCGTGAGTTGTGAGCAACAAACTGACCTTTTCAGATTCATTTTAACTTCACTAAAACGACAGTTGAATATGGATAAACACAAAACAAACAAATGCCCTTTTTGTTAGGCCTCTTCCCATTTAGTATTATTTTGTTCAGAGTAAAATTCTCCCCTTAGCTCCTATATCACTTATAGCGCAAGTATAATTCTATACTTTTCAAGGAGTTGATCGAACATGATTTGAGAAAGTTAATTCTGAGCCAGTGTTGTATCAAATTATGTCGTACTAGCTATTTTGTGCAGATGCGGATCTAGGAATACCAAAATGGTGGGGCAAAATCATAATTTTTCAAATACTACAAATGATTTTTTAAAAGTATAGGGGTAAAATATTAGTTTTCCGAAATTTAATACACAAAAATATGAAAAATAAATAAATTTGGGTGGCAACTGCCACCTTTGCCATAACCTACATCCACCTCTAATTTTGGCCCTGTTTACTAGAGCTTATTTATTGATGGTACCGAACTGAACTGAACTGAACTGAATTGAACTGAACTGAACTGAAGTAAAATTGATGTATTGAAAAATGGAATCAGCATGACTGAATTAACCTGAATTTCATCAAATTACATTTCACTGAACTGAATTGAACTGAACTGAACTGAACTGAATTGAACTGAACTGAACTGATCTACAGATAAGCTCTGGCAAACAGGGCCTTTGTGTTATAATAATTAGTATGGTATTGAGTTGAAAAGTGTTGATCTATATATTTGTGTTTAATAGCGTGTATATATATATATATATATATATATATATATATATATATATATATATATATATATATATATGTTAAAGACATTGATATGAGATGTTTATAAAAATTGTTAAAATGAACTCATTTAAACTGAATCAAATTCATCCAATGTTTATAAAATAGAAGTTCAAGTCATCATGTCAACACTCAAAAAAAGTAAACTCAAAGTTTTAAAACGGTCTGAGCAAATGATGTCTGATTAAGAGAGCGGTGCGATCCTCGCTTTTTGGTGACCTGGATATTTTAAGATAATCTAAGTGTAAAGTGTTTTAAAACTTATCCTGACTTGAGTTTATTTTCTTGAAAATTCAGGCTTGGGTTGACTTTTCTGTCTTTCCACAGCATGGTTGAAAGTTGAAACAAACAAGAGTGTACGCGGTACAGAAGACCGTCGTACCAACCAAGCTATTTGAGCATTCACATATTTTTACTTGGTCTAATCTTTAGGTTCAGCCGTCTTCTTCTAGTCGTTTTGATCTTTCCCTAAATCTACTTATACTTATAAGCTCAAAGATTAATAGCTTAATTACGAGACTTTTCTAAAGCTCCTACTTCTAACTTCTAACTACCTAGTCCATGTTGTGTACTGGAAAATATGCTGGTTGTTATTCTCCATCTCACTTTCTTTGATTGTGAGAGGCAAAAACACTAAAATGCAACGCAATAAACCATCTCTAGGATCTAGATGTGTAAGATGTATACAATTATATCACTTTAGGTACTAATTGAATTCATCGGTTCAAATTTTATACATTGAAATAAGAAATCAAGACAAATGCTCAAATAATTATTATGCAAATCAGACATAAGAATAAGAATACCGAACTTCATAGGTGAGATCGAATGAATGTTGTAACTAGCTGCCTTACACTATCCAAGATCTCAGCAGATTCGAAATTTTATATTGTTCTTTTGAGAGTTTTACCTACTTCAATCTGATTTGTTATTGGCAAGTTTTATAAGTTTTACCATATTTTTGTTTTTAATAATATATTTTCAATAACTATCACAAATTATACCTTTCACATTTTCAGTTTTACACCAATAAATTAAAAACAAAATGGGCAATTGTTAGAAAAAGAGAAGGTAGTGTCGTAATGTTCAAGTGCACACGAGAAAAATGATATGATGAGCCGTTGAAATGATATAAAATGATAAACTAAGCAATGATCAACACAAACACAAACACAAACACAAACACGTAGGCTTGTGCAGAGTGACTAACCCAATCCATGTCCATTCGATCCGTTAAAATAAGATCCATGCATTCATGCCGCATATGGATCACGTTAAAATGGTTTTGGATCCGGCATTGCGACTCAATTGTGATCTAGTATTGAGAAGATGAGATCTTAGCGTTTTAGCTTGATCTTCTAACTTTTAAACCCAGTCTCTTACTTATTAAACATAATCATGCATGATATTATTCTCATTTTCATGTATAATTTTTTACATATTAAAGTTGATCATTCAGCGTATCATGATTGATCCTCTTGTCCGATTTTGTACATGCATGCTTAAAAATATTGATGATAACACATTTGACTCATTTGACTTTTGAGTTGGACCCAATTCACCCGATCCAAATTGATAAATTGGCCAAATTGGATCACGGTTTGACTTTTGAGTAAGAGACGAAGCGCACTCAGTTGGAAGCCTTTCGTGTATGTGTGGTGTCTCATCCAGCGCCAAGTCGCGGCACACGTAACAGATCATATGATTTGCATTACCGACTTTAACGTTTGGTGCCGGTAAACACATTCGGATAACGTTACAGGCGCCGCCTCACCAATTACCATCACTACTTTTCCATACTTTTCATCATCAAACAATCCCATCTGAAAACAAACAAAACTTTTAAATAAATACTTGCTTCCATTATTCACCACAAATTACACTCAATGTGGAACAGAGTACAAATAATTGTCAAAATACATTTATTGGAGTCTCCATTATTATTATTAAGTAAAATAAGCACATTTCGGCAAACATTTCGTCCTCGGCTCTAATTAACCACTTTTTTCTTCATCTCTGGAGGGTTGATAATGCTGGTGAACTCCGGCTACAAAAAAAACAAACAGAGTCAGAACAGATCAAAACTATGATTTCGATGAAAAAAAAAAGGTTTTTTATTTTTATTTTGTTTTAATGTAAATATATAATACCTTGAGAAAAGATCTACCGACTAGGAATCCATCGACGTCTGCTTGGGTACCCAATTCCTTGCAGTTTTCAGCATTCACAGAGCCTCCATATATGATCCTAGTTGACTCAGCCACCCCAGCACTTACATTCCCATGAAGCCACTTCCTCAGTTCACTGTGCACCTGAAATTTGGATAACCAAATTCTTTATACATATATATATATATATATATATATATATATATTCATTTTCATTAAAGAGTTAAATTAAGGCTTAATTACCTCTTGAACCTGGGCAGGACTTGCAACCTTGGAGCCAGCTCCAATAGCCCAGAAAGGCTCGTATGCGAGCGATAACAACATTAGTCCAATCCGAAATTCGGTCTGAAAAATATATATATATATATATATATATATATATATTATATATATATATATTATATATATATATGATGCATTGGTAGTGAATCATATAACTAAAATTCGGTCTCTCCAACGCATGCGATAATCTTCAACCCTCGTGAAAGAGCATATGCCACCTTTTCTCCCACAAACTAACATAAAACCACACACATTTATAATCAAACATATATTCGTGTGTATATACATTAATTGAAACCAGCATATTGAGAAAGCTATAGAAAGGAAAAAGACCTCATTAGTTTCACCCAAATGGACTCTCCTCTCCGAGTGACCACTAATGGCCCATGGAACACCCAAATTCACAAGCATCTCAGCACTGCATACAATTCAAATTCTGTTTATATTTAGTCATATATATGTCTACATTTTCACCAAAAACAATCCATATTTTATTTGGAATTTAACATTAAAGTGGAAACACACACACACAAACTCAAATGCATATATTAGTATATATATATATATATATATATATATATATATATATATATATATATATATATATATATATATAACCATGCAACTAACATGGGCAAATCAAACATATATATACCTAACTTCACCGGTGTAGGAGCCTTCCTCCTTAACCCAACAATTCTGGGCAGCAACCTGGAACTCCGATCGCAGTGTACTCTTGGCTAACTCCAGGAACACAAACGTAGGGGAGACAACAACCTCTGCATGCGAGCATTCAGCATTATATATCACATTGATCTTTCATGAGGAACATCTGCAACATAATCGATTTATCAATCACATGAGTCACTCACCGGCAACATCCGAAGGCGTAACTTCAGCAGCGTTCAGTGTCGAGATCGTCTTCTTCACCCCATCAACGGTTCCATTCTACATTTAAGATTGTTTTTTTTAATGAAATGCAACAGAAAGTGAAGTATAAACTCAAAAACATATGGCCTAACCTTTGCATTACGTGGACGCCGGAGCACCAGAAAACTCTAGTCCGACGTGGCATGGGCCTAAATATTCGTTTTGCAGCAAGCCGAAATATGGTGTTAGGCCATGGCGATGTGTACGGATCACCGATTGCAGTTTACGCACATGGCTCTGCTAATTCTTGGGCCGCCACCACGTGACATGGCACCAGACTGCCGAACAAAATATTCGTTAGGCCCGGCCATACGGTCATAATTATGTCCAATGGGTCGATTACACTAGATAATATCCAGACCAAGTGCCCGAATTTATGTTGGTTAATTATTTTTAAGAAGATTCTAGAAGAAATAAAAGAAAATGAAAGGAAGAATACGTGAAAATAAAAAATAAAAGAAAAGATGAATAATCTAGAATAATGAAGTTAGGAGGATTACTTAATAATTATTTTTAGTTTTCGTTAAAAATTTGATGTGTATTATTGTTGAACCGGCCACGAGACAAAATCAATGTGAAAAGTACCATATGACTCCAAGAATTCTGTTTTTATATATAATATAGAGATAGACTAGAAAATATATATGACTTATCTATAGGAAATGATACGATTTAGCCTTTGGGACCTTTTTTAGTTTAAAGTAAAAACAATCAACCTTTACTGTATAACCAAGCTCCTAGAGGAGATGGCCACCAGCAACATGCAAGGTGCATGGCTGGGGTGGAGGTCCTGGGTTCAATCCCAGGCTCCATCTTTGGGAGGCTAATATGCCATTTATTCCCACATAAAAACAATCAAAAAAAAAAAAAAAAAAAAAAAAAAAACCTTTACTGTATGAGATTCATGTTTTGTAGTGCCTCTTTTCTTTTTCTTTATTTTGAAGGTGACCTTATATTAAACTTAAAAACCAGAAAGATGACAAATGAAATGATTCAGCCTTAAGAGCACCTACAACCATATAGTCTCACTTTTGGATTTAAACCCATTTTTTCAATAAAGTCCCACTTTTCAGATTTTAACTCACAACCATACAGACCACCACATCATCATCACACATCATCATTTTTATCCTCATTAATAACATATTTATTTAATTTATGTTTTGATAGATGATAAATCTTACTTTAAATTGAAAATAAAGTATGGAAAATTACTTTATGTTTTAAGAAATGATTATTTTTAATTTAATAATGACAAATAAATAAATTAAAATTTAATTAAACTAATCTTACTTTTAATCAAGAATGATTTTACACAAGATCTAATTCACCTAGGCTAATCTACATAACAAAATGATTATTAATAATTAAAATATTTTAATAATTAAAAAGTGCTAGTATAAAACCATATTTATTTGTTTTTCATGATATATAACAAATATAAAATATAGATATAGATAATTTGCGATGAATAATTTAATGTATACATCAAAACTATATAACTATTCATACTTTATTACTAAACAAGCAGTAATGATATTTTAGATTTTGTAATTAATGCAGTAATGAAATAAGGTAATGAAATGAAACAGGCAATGCAATTTTGGGGAAAAGAACATGTAGAGAAAAAATGAAAAAGACATGACTGGCCAGCTTGCCACATGTTTTGTTTTCATTGGTTTTAATCACCAATCCAATGGCTTGAAAAATTAAGACAAATGTCTTTTTCTTTTCCGAAAGTTACAGGAATTTAGGTGAAAGCTTGCCCATTGTGGCCATTTTCAAGGCTTTGAACATTTTACATCCCTCTCAAAGCCTGCCATTGCAGGCGCTCTAAGGCCGCATTGTACTCTCTAAATAGTACATTTATATTAACTTTCATAACTTTGGGAGGAAAGGAAAGAATACTGAAGAAGCTATCTAATAACTTCCACAATATGAATTTCCCAAAGCGCTGACTCGACGTCTTTGAGTGCCGCCACTGATTCAGATGAATCTGTGAATCAGAGGTCTAGAATCCCTGTTCTCTCTTGTTGAAGGGGGATTTGCTTATAAAGAAGTCTGAGGCCGTGGTAATGTAAACTCCAGCTCTGATGGACCATGCTGCAATTCCAATCGATTACTTTTGCTGATATGAACCATCAACCATGACAATTGCTTCCTGATACTGTTGACTCCCCTCGTATGGTGCTGCTTGAGGTTTATTAATAATTTCTAGATCCGTGGATTAGTTCTTTGTTGCTATGTATCATTGCTGATTACTTCATGCTTTCTGTATAGCATAAACTTTGCTATTGCAACCTGCACACATGAAGGAAAATGTGGGTATGAAATGGTATTTGTTGAGTATCCTCGAAAACGAGGAATCTCAGAGGTCAAACAATGATAAGTTTTCTAAGGTACATCTATCGCCACATGAATGGAACTTACGCGCAATTAGCTATTGAGTTAAAGCATGTAGTTAATCTCTATTCTCTATTTGATTTCGAGATAGAATTGGAGTTGTTTGCTCCAATTTCCATATTATGTTGGTTTTCGTATGTAGTAGGATTTCATTTTATTTAAGGACGATCTCTATTCACTATTTGATTTCGAGATATAATTGGAGTTGTTTGCTCCAATTTCCATATTTTGTTGGTTTTAAAAGTATATTATAGGATTCCATTTTATTTAAGGACTTGTTTTTTGTTTTTTGTTTTTTTTTTGGATTTGAGGTATGTCCGTGTATTCTGCAAGATTCCATTTAATCTAAGGACTTGCCTTCATGGATTGAAATTCTGTTGTTTGTTACTCCCTCCCCATCCATAGTAAACAATATATCGGCGTAAAAACTTGCATATACCGAATAATTTATACAAATTTAGGTGAAAATTTACCATAAAGCCACCCAATTATCTGTAATAGTAATAAATTGACAAAATTTAATACGCTAGCTGTATAAAATACCAAACTACTTTTATTGGGAAAAATGATCAAAGTAATCTTCAACCAACATAACACAAAGATAAAGTGAAAGGAGAAGTCTGGCTCTGTTATTACAGTAAAAGCTCAAATTAGAGAAGTGCCAAAAGTAAAGGAGAATGACTTCATCCAGGTACAATCTCCAACCACAGAAGTACAAAACTCAAACACAACAGCTGATCAAGAGCCTAAGCACTTTTCTTCACCTCAGCAGCCTTGATAATGTCGATGAACTCCGGCTATAGTGAATAAAAATGAACAAAAGAAAAATATGTTAGAACACATTGCAGAATTTCAATACTGAAAGATGTATGTACTCATTTTTTTTCCCTTGCAGAGTATCAACATGAAAAACTAGCCAGCATAATCAAGAAACAGCTAGAGAGAATCAAAACAGGATCATTACCTTCAATGAAGCTCCACCAACTAGGAATCCATCAACATCTGTTTGACCACCCAATTCCTTGCAGTTGCCAGCATTCACAGAGCCTACATTATTTCAACAGCAGTAACTCCATTAGAAAAAAGAGAGGACAGGACTGTTGCAAATTATCAGCTAGTATAACCTTTGGCAATAACACACAGGGATAGATGTCTCGAGCCAAATGGTTTATCGACCACAGTAAATAACATAATCAGCAAATTGTGTTTTTACTATACATTCTATATAGAGGATAGCAGTAATCCAAGTCTAAATAATCTACTAGACTAGATGTGTATAGAAAATGGAAATACCTCCATAGATGATTCTAGTTGACTCAGCAACAGCAGCACTTACATTGGCATGAAGCCACTTCCTCAATTCATCATGAACCTAATTGGACACAATTATATTAAGGGTGAGTTCTTTTATATTCCTAACACTAGTCAATGTCAACCAAGGACCAGGGTAAACTAAAATTAAGTAAATGCTTACTTCTTGAGCCTGAGCAGGACTTGCAACCTTCCCAGTTCCAATAGCCCAAACAGGCTCATATGCGACAACAACATTAGTCCAGTCGGAAACTCGGTCTGCATAAGAAAATTGCAATTGTTAAAAGCCAAAATCAGAAGAGACACACTGTCCTGTGACTCACACCACAAGGATCACATAGAGTACAAAGCTTTTTGCAAGTAAGAATAGCTACCAGGTATACTGATGCACTGCATTACTTCCAGAAAGGCTTAAACAAGTCAACAAAATGTGCTCTCAATTACACACAAACTCTACAATTTAGGACTGAGCAAAAAACAAATAATAACCCAAAGGTGCAACCATGGACGGCAAAAGAAGTTATATAGAACTGAAAAAGAAAAGAAAAAAGAAGTACTTAAAAGAGCAGCAAGGCTAATATTGGAGTCAAGACTTAGTGCCACTCAATTAACATATTCCAAAGTGATAAGACACATACAAACACCACCAAATTGGAACATACAAAGCAAAAGATGTAGCACATGCCATGGTTCCGTTTACAAAGTATATTTACTAAGAAGAATGTTTTGTACCTGCAATTGCTTTAGTCTGAGCAGCAACAACTTCCATAGTTGAACCTGATTCCCTCTGTTCAAGAGTCTCTCCAACACAGGCAATCACCTTCAACCCTTGTGAAAGAGCATATGCTACCTTGTCTCCCACAAACTAACATAAAAACAGTCATCAAAGTAATCAGCAACTTTGCAGTGAAGGGGGAGAAAACACAGTATAGAATCACACATAATTATAAAGAATAAAAATAGATCGAAGAGGATATAGAAAGGAATACCTCATTAGTTTCACCCATGAGGGCTCTCCTCTCTGAATGACCAACAATGACCCATGGAACGCCCAAGTTGACAAGCATCTCAGCACTACATAAAATTCAAGTTCTGTATTCAATAACACTAAACCCAAAACAAAGAAGTCTATGCTGAACATGGAAATCATATAGTTGTGAAAAAACACTCAAATATCAAATTCAAGTTTACCTAACTTCACCAGTGAAGGCACCTCCCTTCTTAACCCAGCAATTCTGGGCAGCAACCTGGAACTCTGATCGTAGAGTGCTCTTGGTCAATTCGAGGAACACGAAGGGAGGGGAGACAACAACCTCTGCAAAAAATACCAAAACTTTCAGAACTGTAAAGCACTACAATAGACGCTAACCACACAACCAAACTATCACTCACCAACAACATCGGTAGATGGAACTTGAGCAGCATTAAGTGTTGAGATGATCTTCTTCACCTCATCAACGGTTCCATTCTGCATTAAAATCAATTTAAGAAATCACTACCTCGTTTATAAAATATCAACCCAAAATCATAACTAATCATCATCTAATCATCCATAGAGCTAAATTAAACCTCGCGAAGTCTATTTAACTACTGCAAACAGGTAATCATTATTTCAACATATTTAAAAAAATCTACGAAAAAAAATCTACATAATTATCAGCGATTTATGCAAGGTTTAAGAATCAGGATCTAGATCATTCATTCAGTAGCTAGATCGTTGCAGATACCGGATACGGAATGGCGTAGAAACACAGAAAAGTTAAGATCTAATGGCGTAGAAAAGAAATCCTTACGCATTTCCAGTTGCCACCGACGAAGAACTTTCTACCCATGGCGATCACGAGATTGCGAAGAAAAACAGCTGATAATTCCCAAGCAAATCGGTGTGCGATGCGACTCTACTGTGTGTCTGTGTGAGTGATGAAACCGATGAATATATACGGTAGATTTTCCGTGATTTATTTTTAGTATTTTCTTGTGGCGAAAGAAATTATTATTTTTTGCGGATCTAAATGGATTGGCCTATGTGGCGAGTAAAATGTCGATAATAGCCTCTGATACGTCCCAAACCGTGCCGCGGAATATTCCAGAGCATCACTTACTGTGGGCGCATGTAAGTGCAATTTCGTCATGATCGAATTTTTAAAGGTCCACCACGGTTTGCTCGTGAGATCGTGCTTGTTGACGTCAGCCGACTAATCAGGCCTGGGCCTTCTCTTCTCAAAATATGGGCTGAAAATATTTTCCTCTCTTGGTCTATGTTTATACATGGTAGTAGTATATATCTTCTTCACCCTTTTTCTATATTTTTATTTTTACTTCCTAGATTTAATCACTTTCTTTTTATTTTCGCATGATATTTTTGTATTTTATATATTATGCTACTCCATTTTTTAAATTTTATTTTGTTTTCTATATTTTACTTCGAATATTTACCTGCTTATTTGGAGTAAACCAAAAAAGTCCTTTTTTTTTTGCTTTCTGGGCTGACATTTGCTTAATGGCCCGAATCGGAATGGATCCATTAAATTGAAATTTGTCATGATCAGGCCTATAGCCAGGGGCATAATAGTCAATGGGCTTGAGGTTGGGAGTGGTGAGGTGACTGATGAAATACGTGGGGCAAAAAACGTCAAAGAGCAGCCAAGTTACCCTTCTGTTAGGGGGAAACTTCTTCTGTTCGGCATTCCGGTGAGGTATATTCATTAATTAATTGATTTAATATCCTGTCAAAAATATATTGATTATTTATTCATCTTTCGCGCCATTTTACATTCATCATTCCCGCCTCTCGTCATCACAGATTAGGGCTAAATCTTCAGTTTTCATCCGACTCCAAATTCTGCCGGAAATTCACTCGGTACACATACCGGTATGGCCGCCGGGCAGTATGAATCCCAGGCCTCTGTATTTTCCGCCGCCGAGGTTTGTACCTTATTCTCTAATCACCACGACGATGTCGTTTTGGGTTCTAATTTTTGAATGATTATTGCAGTTGGAGTTTTTAGCCGAAGATGAAATGATTAAAATCCATCCTAACACGACCATGGGCGAACTAGAGCTCAAATGTGTAATTAGTTTTGCTATCTTTTTCTGCTCGTTTTGGAATAAGTGCAAGATTTATGTATTGCTGATTTTGTTTGGTTGAATTGATGAAATGGACAGGGAACATATGGTACTATCCGGGCAGCGATTCCTATTGATGTTCCCATTTGGTTAGCAGTAGCCCTGAAGAAGAGAGGAAAATGTACAATTGCCCATCCTGATTGGATGAAAAAAGGTTAGTGCCTTTCTTTGATTTAATTTTTAATTTTTTTCAATATTAGATCTACCGTGTTATGATTTTTCAAAATCGCAAGTTCGGCATAGTTTGCTCTAAGTATAAGATGCACAATTTGCTGAAATATAGCACTTTTAATTTTTATCTAATGTGAGAGGAGGTTTTAACTTCCAGTGGTGTATGATTTTACTCATAGAGCCATTGATAAAAGTGTTGGAGGCAGAGAGAGGCGCCGATAACTTCCAGGAGCTACCATTTCATTATGTAGAAATATCAAGGCTTCTCTTCGACCAGTAAGTTGACATCAGTGGGATTCGTTGACATCAGTGGGATTCGTTGTCATATACTTACAGACTCTAGATTGCTGACTATATGCTTCATTTTTGCAGTGCGCGTGATGATATGGAAGATGCTTACATGGTTAGTTAGTTTTACTGGTGCCTCTGGTAGCTGGCATGTGTGAGGACTATTTTGATTTTAGTTCATTATAATTTCAGGTAAGGTCACTCATTGAGGATATCAAAGATGTGCGATTCCACAAGGTTGGCACTGGCTTGGAGATAATTTCAAGAGAGCATACAATGGCACTGAAGGTATGTATTCTCTTGTCCTTTTGTTATAGTGATCCCCGCTTACCAGAATTTTCATTTTTAGTTGCTTTAAATACCATAGGAATACATCCCTTCCAAAGTTGCTATAAGAACAGAATATGTTGCTTTGTGTTTGTTCTCCTAATGTAAAAAGAATTTCACTTCACTCCTGAATCCAACCATTGTTATCTGGAAGATATTACACCAGTAATTTGTTATAATGCGATATTTGGTCTATTCCAATATGTGTATGAAGCTCTAGTTGATATCTTGTTTTGAACTTGAATATACCTTCAATCAACCAATTGTGTATTTTAGCCAGAGAACTGGTTTATCCTTTTATGTATATACCTTGATTTACTTGCATACTTGATGTCTTAAATTTTGGTTTCTTTACACCTCGGCATAGTATCTCCTCAATGTCAATATGAGCTGCTGTAATGATTACACTACTGTGATTCATGTGGTCAAACATGTTATTTGGCCAATGGCTATTATCACGAGTCTTTCATTCTCTGCTATCTATCTATTATTGTGTTCAGATCATGTCTTCTTGTATCATTTGACAAATCAGACCATTTGTACCTTTGGTTTTGAATATCATTTGACAGAAGTTACATAGAAAGCAAAGTTCTACCCTTCTATGGGGACAACAATAGAGTTGCAGAAACAAAAAACCAGAAAAACCAATTTCACACTTCAGATGAATGCGCGCATTAGTTCCCCCGTCTTCGCTTCATATTCATAAACCTCAGCAAGCTCATCTCTTGAGTCTGACCACTCCATAGCTTTCTCAAGTGCTAACTCGACCCTCCTTTCTTATAAGCAGGCATGTAGGTCTCCTTTCGTATGTTATCCCTCATCTTGCAAGCATTCTCCTCGAATGTGCGTCTTGCTTCGCTCTTCCTTCTATACCTTTCATCGTCCGGCCTTGTACTTTTTAGCTTATTCGATCATCACCTTAACTTCCCTCTCGAGAGAGCCTTCCGCTCTCTATAGGGATGCTTTTTTCCCTGCCAGTGGCTCTGTCCTTCGTGGACACTTCCAAGATCCCATTGGCTTTCAAATCAAATTCTGATTCCAAATCAAGATCCCATTTCCTCTTATCATCCCCTTCCCACATGAACCCCAGCAGCTTAACGTTGATATCTTGTTGAACTTGAATATACCATTAAATCAACCAATTGTGTGTTTTAGCCAGAACTGGTTTATCCTTTTATGTGTATACCTTGATCTACTTGAATTCGTAGGATCATGTAAACTTTGTCAGAACACATGGCTCATTTGTTTTAATCTTAGAAGTAAAATTTGGAGTGCTATAGGAGTTAGTAGTGTAGGTAACACTGTAAGAAATACAATCAAGTTTGATTTCACCTATTTAACTCAGACTTACCCTCTTTCACCAACTATAACGAGAGGGAATTTTGGAAGATTGTGTGTCATAGTTGTATACTCACGAACTTCTTACATAGTATGTGTTTTCCTGGGAAACTCCTAAATCCACCAATTAATTTTGCAGCTTAAAAATCTGTCAGCAATGGAAGTAAATGTAATCAGGCCTTTTGTCACAAGGGCCCTCGGAACGGTTCACAAGCTGAGTAGTTCTGACATGATACCGGATGCAGATGGTTCATCAACTACACAACCCCAAACTGCAAACCGTGGGCCAAGAGTAAGTTGCACTAAAATTCTTTCTTTTACCGTTTATGTCCTTCACTTAATAGATAGGCTGCCAAGTTCAAAAGTAGCAAATGATTTGTCTTTTGCAACCAGACATTGTCACTTGATCTCCTGTATTCTCTGCATTGGCCAAGGTTTGGATCCGTTATTGAATGCTATTCTTTTATTGTTGTCAATTCAGCGCCAACTGAAAGATCGATGAGGCAGTTCCAGTGATACATATGCTGAGGTAACTATATGCTGTATCCTATAGCTATGACATTGCAACGGTTTGAGCAAATTTCTGTAATTGCTAGAGGTTCTAAGCATAAGAAAATGAAGCCATTTGTACTGTGGCACTGTATTTCATGACCACTAGTGATGGTTGAATTTGCAAAGACAACTTGGACAAGTAACTCAAAATAAAACTATGGTTTTTTAAGTTGTTTCTTGAATAATTTTTTCAAGATGTGAAATGGAATGGAATGAGTGTAGAATTAGGTCAGGAGGGACCGACTCTCCATCTTCTTGGCATATGGCAATGATTAGATTCCCACTGCAATTTTCCTTCTTTATTGGATTCATATAATTGGCAAAATTAAAAAGGCAAACATTCATGAATTTCTTTTGTTCATGTTCAGGCTATCCGAAACATTGCATGTGTTCCTCCTGGAGTTGGGCTGGCTCTGAGAATATAAGTTCGTTACATAATGTTCTCATTATTTGTTTGTATGATTGGGTCGTCCAAGACAATTCTCTTATATCCTCTTTCATGTTCGAGAATTATATTATATTTGTAATTTTTCACTCTTTTAAGTTATTTTTTAGCTGTGAATTGCTAAACTTATCGAATGTAATCGGTGAACTTGGATTGTTTTTTTCTCGTAGAAAATTAAGGTATTTGAGTATGTCACAGGGTGCCCAACTAGCCAAGTGCTTTTTTAAAGCATTGCTTGATTAGCCACCATGAAAAGATGGATTAGTTTTTGGCTTATGGAGACATTATTGAGAGGGATTAGGTCCCCTTTGTTTCGCTCTAAAGGGGTACTATCATCATCGAACTTTAACTTGCCATTTTTATACTTCCTCCAATATATTGGTCCTACAATAGAGTAGATAGAGTAGTAAATCTTTTGGAATTGAGTTAGTACCAAAAAGTTAAAACGGGTAAAACATGGATAAGGTCAAGAACCACAGCCTCTTGTGTTCAACTTCAACGGTAGAAATGGTGCATAAATAAATCTTGAATAAACGTTTTTCTGCATACCGAAACCACCTCTTTTGTAAATGTCTCGTGAACAAACTTGTTTTTCTTTTGAACAAACAACAAACTTGTAGAGGCTCAAGTTGCACGTGTTAAAAAAGCACAGGTTCTGTGAACATAATTTTTGCTGCTTCCCACCTGTAAACGGTGTTATCTAAAAATCATCGGTCAACCAAATCAACAATTACTAGTAGCAATAATTAATTGTGCTAACTGTGTAGTTTATGGTCAAGGAAGTTGCCGTGAGACTTAGTCAATATGCCCGCTCCAGCGGTCCAGCCCACCGCCTCCGTCAACGGTTGGCCAATTATCCTACTCCCTCCGTACCAGCTGGGTGTGCACAGCTGACTTTTCACGGTCTTCAATACACGTGTTTGACTGCTAATATCTTTAATTATGTATATTATAAAGATATGAAAATTTGATATTAATAAACTACATGTTATGACGATTCCAACTATATTGGATACGATAATATTTTTATTTATCTATGCATTCAAAAATTCAGTCAAAATTTAGCATAGTTGACTGAAAAAAGTCTCCTGTGCAGAAACAGCTGGTCCAGAGGGAGTATATTTGTCTTTGTCAAATCACAGGGATACTCCGAGTCCGACCCGTGCATATGAAAAGACCTTTATACCCCCATTACAAAGGTCCAACCCAAGATGTTAAACCAAGTGTACAAATTTGAATAAATTTTTGTAATTTATTTGAGAATCATTAGAAATCAAATTGTACATTGACCCTAGTAAAAACGAATTATAAACTTTCAAACAAAATTTATTTGACTTGAAAAATGTATAAACACAAGGTATAAAAATTAGTACATGATATATAGTATTACGAATCGAACAACATTACCTACTATAGTAATCTATATTATATATTAATTTAATTTTGAATAAGAAATTTCAACTTTTTCAATAGTTCCATTGAAAAAATATACTTATGGAATGATGGAACATTTGATATTGTAATTCCATTCCTATCCAATTTTATTAACACCAGACACAAAATACTAGTTGCTCATTTCTATAATCCTATCCAATTCCAATATATAATTTGCTGAGGAAACATGTGATTTTAGGTTGAGTGATAGTATTTTAAAAATCATAACGTACTTATGTGAACAAAGAAAACAAAATAACAAATCACAAAATGTTTTCACATACACGAAACATGTTTTCACATACACGCAACATGCTTTCACATAATAGTTTTGTTTATTTATTTAATACTATAACATATGAAGAATGAACGTGCTTCAGAACAGCAAGAAACCTAAATTATTAGGAAACAGTTTACTATGAAATTTTCGATTCGAAAGCTTTGCAAAGAAAATTAGAACAAAAGGCAAAAACCACGAAAAAATAAGATAAATCAAACGTAAGTTACAAATAACATTTCCATCTACCAAAGGCTGTGAATTAAATTTATGATTTTTTACCTAATAACAAAATATTAGCCTTACAGCTAGCTTACTTTAATTCCTGTAATAGCTCATACAATTAATTAGCCTTCATTAAATACAAAACTTACTCCCTCCGTCCCCAAAGGTTGTCCTAGTTGTTCAGTCAAACATTTTTATACCATGTTTGACCATTAATAACTTTCATTATACTTAATATTAGAGTAAATAATTTTGATTTTTAAAAAGTACATCATACGAGGATTCTAACGATATCTCATGTGAAAATATATCATTTATATATTATAAGTTATTAATGGTCAAACATGGTGTGAAAAAAATTTACTATTTCAGTAGGACATTTATAAGGGGACGGAGAGATTTAAGCAAAAGCAAATTCAGAAAATTCCAGGTAAACAATACGCACCCAGAAACAAAAAGAAGCATAGAGGCGAATATTCCGCCAATTTCCGTCCAAATACATCCACTGGGAAGCTGCGCTTTTTATCCAATTGCCCTCGGAAACCCCGTGACATTTATGCTGTATAACTGTATTAAACTTGGCCACCAAGTTATTAAAGCCACGTCATAAACCCAAAATGGTCATTTCACATTCCCACGCAATTTATATGACTCACCTTTCCTTTCAACTGTTTTCTTCATCCTTTGGGTTTCCGAATATCCTTTTCCAGGCTCCCCCGCCCATCTGGTTCATTCCTTTAATTCCCACGCTATAAATACCCCTCTCCCCCCCCTCTCATTTCGAATTTGAATTCGATGCAGTAATTCGTTCTCCTCATCAAATAATAATAAAAATTGGTAATAGAGTTTTAATAATATTCTAGAAGGTGATCGGAATTGGTGACCGGAGCTAGGGTTTTATGGAGTGTAAGGTGTTTCCGGCGGCATCGGGGGATTATTGGCGGATGAGGCTCGGGGCTACCGGCGCCGGCGGCGATGTGGCGCAGATCGGCGGGAGGTTTAGCCCGGAGAGTGAGCTGGACTTGGCGATGATGGTGAGTGAATTCCTCGAGTACGGAAGCGCCGGTGCCGATTCCAGGTGCAGCAGCGACAGCGATTCCGGATTTCACGATTTGCCTAACCTCGCGCACAAAATTTGTGTGAGTTTCTTAATTGTTTTGCCTTTTCTGATTTTGAGCGTGAGCTGTAATTGTGAGACTTATCTATGATGCGTGTTCAAATAGTTGAACTGTTCTTTGTTAGGAGTAGAGTCTAATAGAATACTTTTATTTGAGCACGTTTTCTCTATATGAACTAGGAAGGTATATTTTCATGATATCTAATTGAAATTGAATTAGTCATCTGGAATGCTCTGTGGATAATTTAGGTTAATTCATCATCTTCATGAATCAGTAGGAAATAGGATTAGTGTGTGCAATGGTTTAGAGAAACCTGTGGTCATGATGAACTCTTGAAATTCAGCTTCGAAATATAAGCATATGTGTGATCCTTGTTAGTGACCCTGGGTTATTATGCAGCGGCTCAAGTGTGCTAGTGATCAATTCGAGAGGGATATGCTTTCGGTTGTCAGTTCTCTTCTGCTCTCTGTTGCTGATACAGACCTCCAGCATGTGAAGCTAGGTTTGTGCAATGCTAGCTGTATACGATTTTCTTTGGTGGAGCTTTTGAGGCGATCTGGCTATGATGCCGGTGTTTGTGCAGCCAAGTGGTCTGGAAGTAGCAAAGTTCCTGGAGGTATAATTTCTCTGTCCTATTTCAATCTAGATTATATAGTTTTGAGTTTTTGTGTTCATTGAATGGAAGCTCCTCTGTAAGAAGTTGTATCGGACTGGAACTGCTAATTCTGTAATTCGTTTACACTTCTATGGCTTGCTAATAAAATTTCTGAATTCCTAGGAAGAATAAACTTGACTTGAGAGGTCATAATTAGATCTTCGTGTGGTGGTTTAGCTTGTTCTACACTAAGGCCTTAGAGGGATAAACTTAGTTGCTACTTGCTAACTAGTAGGTTTTTATTGTAATCTGTTTTGGGTTTCATAGGCTAATATTTTTTGTACTTTGATTATTCAGGGGATCATGAATACATTGATGTGATCTACCAAGATGATGCTGGAACCCCTGAGCGTCTGATAATTGATATCGACTTCCACAGTCATTTTGAGATTGCTAGAGCTGTGGATTCCTACGACAGAATATTGAGATCACTTCCTGGAGTTTATGTGGGTTCTTGGAACAGGCTGAACAAATTGCTGCAGGTCATGGTTGAAGCAGCTAGAGCTTCTCTCAAACAGAATTCCATGCCTTTCCCCCCTTGGAGATCTCTTGCATACTTGCAGGCCAAGTGGGAGACTCCCTATAAACGAAAGCTCACTCCCGATGAACAGAGTGTTTCTGAAACCAATAATATGGATCACAAACAGTGCAATGGGTCATTGAGGAAGTTGCAGTCAGAACTTGAAATCGAGCGCCTTTTGAAGCCCGTGAATGATAGCTGGAGACCAAATCACGGTAAGCTGAAGTTCTTGTACGAGACAGTCTGATATAAGGTCTGGTTCTGTGGGAGCTTTAGTAGAGTTGCAGTAAAAAGTTTTCATCCTCACTTTACTTTCTTTTCGGCTGAAAAATCATCTGAGTTTGCAGGCATACTTATATAGCTGGTACCGTAATAAATATTACCCAAGATATTAGTGGCAATTTTCCCCCTTGCCATCTGATATTTGATATATGTTACGAACCCATTCTACATATTTTTGACATGCTGCCTGATGGGAGCAAGTTATGATTGTTTCCACTCTTGTTGTGGCAATTTTGGTTTCTTTACACCTCGGCTTAGTATCTCCAATGTCAATATGAGCTGCTGTAATGTTTACACTACAATGATTCATGTGGTCAAACATTTTATTTGGCTGGTGGCTATTATAACGAGTCTTTCATTCTCTGCTATTCTAATTCTTCTATTTTTATGTTCTTATCATGTTTCCTTGTATCATTTGACAAATCAGACCATTTGTACCATGTGTTTTGCATATCATTTGACAGAAGTAACTTAAAAAACAAAGTTCTACACTTCTATGGAAAGGACAATAGAGTTACAGAAAACAAAAACCAGAAAAGTAGACTTCACACTTCACACTTCAGTTGAATGCGCGCATTAGTTCCCTCGTCTTTGCTTCATATTCATGAACCTCAGCAAGTTCATCTCTTGAGTCCAACCACTCCATAGCTTTCTCAAGTGCTAACTCAGCCCTCCTTCTCTTATAGGCAGGCATATATGCCTCCTTTCGTATGTTTTCCCTCATCTTGCAAGCATACTCCTCGAATGCGCGTCTTGACTCGCTCTTCCTTCTGTACCTTTCATCGTCGTCCTTGTACTTCTTAGCTTCCTCGATCATCATCTTAACTTCTTCTCTCGAGAGCCTTCCGCTCTCTATAGGGATGCTCTTTTCCCGGCCCGTGGCCCTGTCCTTCGCAGACACTTCCAAGATCCCATTGGCTTTCAGATGAAAGCAGATGTCAATGGTAGGCTCTTTCCTTGGTGCCAACTCAATGCCATGCAGCACAATCTCTCCCAGCCTTCTGTTGTCTGTTGATTTAGCTCTCTCCCCTTCGAAAACCGGGAATTTCACCCAGGTTTGGTAATCTTTTGTTGTGGTGAAAGTCTCCACAACTCTAGTAGGGATGGTGGTGTTCCTTGGAATCAGAACGTTCATGACATCTCGCGTCGTCTCAACGCCGAGAGACAAAGGGTTCACATCCATAAGCACAATGTTTTTGATCTTCTCATTTCCCTGGCCACTTAAGAATGTGGCCTCAACAGCTGCACCGTGAGCCACGGCCTCATCGGGGTTGATCCCTCCACAGAGCTCCCTGCCATCCAGCAAGTCTCTTAACATGTTCCGAACCTTGATGATCCTGCTCGAACCGCCAACCATGACAACATCATCAATGTCTCTCTTGATCATCCTTGCATCTGTCAAACACTTGGCAACTATCTGAATGCACTTGTTGAACAAGTCCATGTTCAGCTCATCGAACTTGGACCGGCTTAGAATGGTCGAAAAATCCCTGCCTTCGAACAATGAATCAATGTGGATGGTCGTCTCATCGTAGGACGAGAGTGTCCTCTTCCCCCTTTCACAGGCTGTTCTGAGCCTTCTTACAGCTTTTGGATTCTTACTCATGTCTTTCTTGTGCTTCCTCTTGAACTCCTTGATGAAGTGGCTCACCACTCGGTTATCGAAATCCTCCCCACCAAGGTGGGTATCACCACCAATACCTTTGACAACAATGTTGTTGTTGTCAATGGTGAGGATTGAGACATCAAAAGTGCCACCTCCGAGATCGAATATCAGAACATTCTTCTTCCCGCTGATGAGGGAGATGTAGTTGAGGCCGTACGCGATGGCAGCTGCCGTCGGCTCGTTGATGATGCGCAGCACGTTGATTCCGGCGATTTCTCCGGCATCGATCGTGGCCTGGCGCTGCGACTGGTTGAAATAGGCGGGAACTGTAATGACTGCATCTTTCACCTCCATTCCTATGTAGGCCTCAGCAATCTGCTTCATCTTAATCAGCACCATTGAAGATATCTCCTCAGGTGAAAACTGCTTCTTCTCACCTTTGTAGCTCACACTAATCATTGCTCTGCCATTAGCACCAGGGATGACCTTAAATGGCCACAACTCCATATCACTCTGCACTGATTCATCAATAAATTCTCTGCCAATGAGTCTCTTAGCACCTGCACACATCCACCAATTTTAGATGTTCGGTAAACCGCTAAAATCAACAGTTTCACCAAAACGCAAAATAAACTTACCGAAGACGGTGTTGATGGGATTCAAGCTGGCCTGGTTGAAAGCAGCTTCGCCGGCTAGGCGTTGGGCGTCGGTGAAAGCGACGTAAGAAGGGGTGGTCCGGTTGCCTTGCTCATTCGGTATGATCTCAATCCGATCGTTTCTCCAGTAGGCCACGCAGGAGTAGGTTGTGCCGAGGTCGATTCCGATTGCCGGAGCCTTATCACTCATCTTGATTATGCCGGAAAATGGAATGCTTGTAGAATGGAGATTAGCTAATGCACAAGAATATGTCTACTGTGAATTATATAATGCATTAGTAGTCTTTGTTTGCGTGTTTGTCAAAATTCTACGAAATTTACCACCATTGTGATTCAGGTCTTCAAGTCTAAGTCTTCTATAAATTATATATCCAATCCAATCTAATCTAATGATCCCCACTGTCTTGATAGCTCCTTTTAGCTTTTTAAAGTTATAGTAGTTTGTAGGATCATACATCATGAGTCATGACAGTGACAAAGTCAAAGTTTTGATTAGAATGGTGTTGTTTCAATCAACTGAAGTCATTTGGCAAAATAAATCAACCAAGGTCACAGATGCAACGTAGTACTTACGTATGAAGAGCATCTTTCAAAGTTTTTGACCCTATGAGATAACTCAGTTTTCTCATCAATAAGGTAGGTTTGTTGAAGAATTATGGCCTTGTCTGTGTGTGACTGTGTGTGTAATCAAGGTGCTTGGAAGTTTGATTATAAGTGAAATAAAAATGGGTGGGGACTGGGGAGATCTAAAAAGAGGAAATAACTATGAGAAAGTTTTCGGTTAGACAACCTAAAGTTTAGGCAGTTGATGTTCTTCAATAATGTGTTGATGTTTTTTAATAATCTGTTGATGTAGATTAGATATAGTAATTGATGTTGCGCATTTATTTGTTGAAGTTCATCTTATTTTCAATAGTCATTAATTAGTGTTACATTAATACATTTGCTCATGTTAACATAGTGTAAAAGTACATTTATCATGATCGATGTGATTAAATACTATATTGCCTTACTTTTAGGCTGCCTCATATGCAAGTTTGTGGATAACTATATACTTGTAGGAGAAGTTTTTAGAAACAATTCGGTTCTATCATAATTATAGTGCAATAAATCAATCGTTTTATTTTAGTTGATGTTTCTGTGCATTTTTTCAATTTTCTGCTATGTCCGGTAAGTGTGGTATAGAACAAAATTTTCTTTTTTGAACTCAAACTTTAATTAATATTAAGAAGAAAAACGATCACAAGTTGTCTGGCCTAACTTAATGGCCATATCGTGTTCCGTACTTAACACATTTCTACTAACTTTGTTAACATTAAAAAAGGAGAAAGAGTTCCTCAGGAGAGCAGTAGTGCTTTCTGTGATGCCCTTAATCTCCCATGGCGCTAACTCGGTATCATTGAGTGCCGCCACTAGTTCCAACGAGTCTGTAAGCAAATTCCTCTTGGGTGATCCCTGGTTGCTCAAGCATTAGCTTCAGCTTGTAAAGGAGAGGTTGAAATAAAGAAATCCGTTCCTCTTGATGGTCCAGCCTGCAGTGCCCAAATTACATCTTCTCTGAAATGATCCATCCACTTTTACTAGCACCATTTGGTCCTCCTAATTCTGATTCTGAATTTGTGTCCGTGGAGTGACTTTAGAGAAGGACTGAACCTCCTGTGTTACCCCGTTGGGATTGAACTGCTGCACCACTTCCTATTTTTTGTATAGTAGAAATTTTGCAATGGCGATGTTTGCACATGCACTTGCATCCAGATCCACATCTTCCATAACCTTCTTGTTCTTTTGGATCCATATCTCCCAAAGGGTAAAGATCAGAAGCCTTGTGTCATTGTCCAGATTATCTGCTAGCAACCATTTGTGTAGCCAAGAGCTGGAGTGTAGCTGACTATGTCTTAAGATCTTTTGAATCAAGGGGGAGTTGGACCAGAATCTTCTACTTTCTCTGCATTCAATAAAAAGGTGCAATTCATCTTCTTCCTGCAAGCAACATCTTGGACATATGACCTGATATGAGATTTTCCTTTTCCTTCTGTTTACTGGTGTTGGGAGAGCTTGTGAGAGTAGCTTCCATAAGAACATGTTCAACTTGTAAGGAACCTTTAAGTTCCAAGCTCTATCCCATAGCTTCTTCCTCCTGGAGTCTATACATCCAATCTCAGCCATCCGAATGTGATATCCTTTCTTAGCAGAATATTGCCCATTCCTATTATGAATCCAAAGTGGAGTATTTTCTGTAGATGGATCAGTACTCATCTTCATTGCTATGATGTGTGGAATGACTTCTCTTGGAAATATAACACTTAGTAGAGGTTCTCTCCATGAATTGGGCCCTTGAATCAAGTGTTCAACCTTCATATCTGTGTGATGTGACACCACATTTCTGGCTCTGAGTGGATTATTAATATTTGGAATCCATTGATCCTTTACTCTTACCTTCTTCGATTATTAATCTTGCATGCTAGATTATCTAAGATCATATCTCTAGCCCACAGAATGGATTTCCAGCCACAAGAGTCTCCTGGTTTCTGTCTGACTTCTCTCATATCAGGATTTCTGAGGTACTTGGCTTTATATACCTTCACCAGCAATGAATCTTTATTCCTGAGCACATTCCAGGCATGTTTAGCAAGCATGGCCTTGTTCATTCATACTGCTGACCTGATTCCCAGTCCTCCTTCACTTTTTGACTTAGACAGAGTTTTCCATGATCTCCAGTGAGTAGTTCTTCCCTTTAGCTCTCCTTTCCAAATGAAGCAAGCTGTCATTTTATCCAGTTTCTGAAGGATGCATTTGGGGATTTTGAAAATGCTGAGTGGATAAATAGAGAGTGCACTCAATACATGCTTTGCCAGTGTTACCCTTCCTGTGAAGTTTAGCAGTTTTGTCTTCCAGGAGCCAAACTTCTCTTTAGCTTTCTTGATCAGATTTTGAAATATCTCCCTTTTATGTTCCTGAAAATTGATCTGTATTCCCAGATATTTCTCTCCAAGGCCAAGGCTGTGAATATTAAGGGAGTACATTAAATACTGTCTCATTTCTCCTGAAGTGTTTAGACTGAACGGTACTGAACACTTATCCAAATTGAGTTTTTGTCCTGAGAACCTGGCATACAAATCCAGAGTTTTTGCCAGCTGATTCACACTCTCATAAGTGACCTTTGAGAACATAATGCAGTAATCTGCATACATTAGATGGCTGACTCTATGACCCCCCTAGAAACTTGTACTCCCAGATACTTGTTCCTTGTCATTTGATTCTCCAGCCAGGAGGACATAAACGGTTGTGCTATGATAAAAAGATATGGAGATAAAGGGCACCCCTGTCTTATTCCTTTGTTTGGGTAAAAAATAGCAGAGGTTTTTCCATTGACCACAACCTGATATGAAACAGATCTTAAGCACCACATTACTAGATTTATCCAATTAGCAGGGAACCCCATAGCTCCCAGTGCCAGCTCCATAAAGTTCCATTATATTCTATCATAGGCCTTGCTCATATCTAGTTTGATAGCAGCCATTCCCACTTTGCCTTGTGTCATGTGATTCAAATCATGCATTACCTCATGAGCCAAAAGTACATTCTCAGTGATGTTTCTGCCAGGTACAAAGCCATTTTGGCTTTCAGAAATCAGACTTCCAATGCATTTCCTCAATCTTTTGGTTAAGACCTTGGCAATTGTATTTGACATTGCATAGAGCAATAGGTCTAAAATCTGCTGTATTGGAATGGGTCTTTTTCTTGGGGATCATGACTAGTTGAGTCTTGTTCCAATCAGCTGGAAAAGGCTCACCATTTAGAATTTTAAGTATTGTGGCTGAGAAATCCTCACCAATGATCCTCCAGTATCTCTTGTAGAAGCCAGCATGTAAACCATCTTCCCCTGGAGAAGCTCAAGGTTTGTCCACAATTTCTTGAATATATAGTAATTTGAAATCTAATATGAATGGAGTTAGAATGATTTACTAATCATCTCAATTTGATGAGCAATTTTTTAAGGTAAATATTTATTGCTTTCAGAATTTACTGGAAATCGTCCATTTGCGATTGAACATGGGCATGTAAAGCTCCCTCTAGTAGGGGGCTAGACTCTGTGAGCGACACTAGGGATTGAGCTAAATAACATAATGAAGTCCAAGGTGACCAACATGGTCCCATAAAATTACTAATCCCTAACTCCGATGATGTCATTATGAGAGTGTGAATCAGCTGGTAAAAACTCTGGAAGGTGATATGCTAGTTTAACCAACTCTGGATTTGGTTAAACTAGCATATCCGCTAATTTGATTTCATAATGAGCCATTGTTGAGTTGGTTAAACTAGCATATCCGCTAGTCTTTAAATCAAATTCCTTTACGTTCAAAAAAAAATCAAATTCCGATAAATAACCGTTTAATTTGAACATGCAAATGGCCCAGTCGATGGATATTAGTGGGTTACCATTTAGATCAATGGATTCGATTGACTGGCCACTTTGACCACTTTGACTTCTAATAGTCTACAATTTGGGCCGTAATTGTTTATAGGGGGCACGGGGACGAAAAGTCCAGTCCAAAATAGTGAACGGTTCAAAAAATGGTAAATCTTAACACAAAAAACCAAGAATGTAATATCACGAATTCACAATAGTTCAAAATTCAAATCTTAACACAAAGAGCCACAAATTGTGATAGTTTTAAGGATACTTGCTTATTTTTTGTGAATTAATCAAAAAACATTCTAAAATTTTGAACACTTTCAGAAAAAGAAGAAGTTAGCATTTATTTCACAGCTGTCACAGATTAATCTGGCCCAATCCTACGATCAGGGTCAAAGTAAATTTGAAATTCCAACTTTTTATCTGATGATGGCCAAAATCAGAAAAGATTTGTCACGTAAATATGCAATCTGTCTCCTTGCCGCGTAATCATTTTATCCAGATCCACTGTAAATATGTTTACTTAAATTAATACGTTCATTTACCAAATATACCATCCCAATCCAAATATTCATGGTATGGATTTTTATCCTCAAACAGTGAAACAGATAAGGAAAGAGACACACAAAAACAACACCGTGTGCTACATTGCGGTATAAACGCGTTTCAACAGAGCCGAATAATCAGAAAAGAAGAAGAGTACACACATTTACTTTCCTTTTCAAGCCGACCACTTTTGACTTCATTCCTTTCTTATCTTTTCAGTTTTCACCACTTTTAACGTAAGCCACTCGAATGTTCCATATATTGAGTTTCATCTTGCCGACGTAACTAATCACCACCGCGTTTAAATAGCCTCTCAACTTCACCACACACATCCATTTCTTTCTTCCCGACTTCATCAATCACAATGGCGATGCCAAAGCCCACGTGGCTGTTTTTGTTGTTCACCATTCTTTCCCTCCACCGCCCCGCCGCCGTGACGGCCATCGGAGTCAACTACGGTACCCTCGCCGACAACCTTCCGCCGCCGGCGCAAGTGGCTCAGTTCCTCAAGGAGAAGACTATAATAGACAAGGTCAAGATTTTCGACGTGAACCCGGATATAATCCGGGCCTTCGCCAACACCGGGATCTCCGTCACCGTTACAATCCCTAACGGAGAGATCCCCGGCCTCACCGACGTCCGTAACGCCCGCCGCTACATAGATGAGCACATCAGGCCGTTCTACCCTGCGACCAAGTTCGACATCATCGCCGTCGGGAACGAGATCCTCCACTGGGGCCCACAGAACCTGATCGACAACCTCGTCCCGGCCATGCGGGCCCTACACGAGGCCCTGCAGAAGAGCAACATTACGGACGTTAAGGTTTCGACGCCGCATTCGTTGGGCATCCTCTACTCGGCAAAACCGCCCATGGGGGCCCGCTTCCGATCCGGCTGGGACGTGGGCGTTCTGAAGCCCATGCTGCAGTTCCTCAGCGAGACCAAATCCCCGTTTATGGTCAACCCGTACCCGTATTTCGCCTTCGACCCGAAAGAGCTCGATTTCGATGTGTTCCGACCGTCTAAAACGTACTACGATAGATTTTCAAAAAAGACTTACACCAACAAATTCGATATCCTAATGGACGCCGTTTGGCTATCCATGAGGAGATTGGGCCACGGCGAGGTGGACATTCTGGTGGCGGAGACGGGGTGGCCGTCCGCCGGCGAGACTTTCGAGCCGCAGTGCAACCCCGAGAATGCGGCGGCGTACAACGGCGGCCTGGTGAGGAAGTACAACTCCGGCGCGGGCACTCCTCTGCAGCCTCACAAGAAGTTCGAAACGTATCTCTTCGCATTGTTCAATGAGAATCAGAAGTCGGGCTCCATCGCCGAGAGGAACTGGGGGCTTTTCCGGCCCGATTTCACGCCGGTTTACGACGCCGGAATCATGAAGCCCGGTGCCGGAGGAAAGGTAACAGATTAAACTTTTAAACTTTTTTCATTATTCGTGATTTTTGTTGGTGTAGTTTTAAGAGAATTTGAATTTGTTCTTGCGATGAGGAATATCGAATTGCGGGTGGTGGGGGCAGTTTAGTTTCTTAATCGGGACACTTGTCTATTAGCTAACGGATCATTGAGGCCACCTGGCGATAATGGAAACACGGGTTGTCATTTTGGTTAAAGGGTTGCGTATGACTGTGTGAACACGCGATTCTTAGATTCGGCCACCTTTGATGGTTTTCTATTTCCAACAAAACGCTTTGAATTATTTTCAAAACAAGATGCTTTGAATTTTGACTTTTAGTCTTCACTTCTTCATATTTCTTTGTTCGTTTCTAGTTGGTACTTCTCATCAAATAATTGTAACATTTTTTTTCAAAAAAAATAAAAATAATTGTAACATTTAATTTGCATTTTGTTTTCTTGCTTACAAAATTATGTTTCAATATTTTTTTATAAGGTACTACATTTTTAAGATGGATACAAATTATTCAAGATACTACATTTTTTATAAGGTTATCTATAGAAGTGGTACATTATTGATTGATGTTTTTTTCTCCTTATTTTTAGTAGTATTAGAAGGTTAAAAGATTTTTCTTTTGAAAATAGATAACCCTAAAATTTACGAATTTAAGTAGATTGTCTGGAAGTAGTTATCCTTTTGTACTATTGATTATTTTTAGCATATTATTTAAGGCTTAAGTTTTCTAAAACTTGCAAACCATGGAAAAATACAGAATCATCAGTTATATTTGAAAAGTCTAATTTCCCCTCCTTAGAAATCACCTAACAACTTGTAAAACTTAAACAAAATGACTAAAATTAGTTTCATTCTTGACGAATCCTCTATCCAAATTTCAGTCCCCATTGCCACCTTCGCCTGATTCCCCACAGACCCCTGTGAATCCTGGCAACATTCCATCATCACCGCCACTTTCGGCCGATTCCCCTCATCCGTCGCCGTCGCCGTTGCCACAGCCCCAAGTGGATGATGCCGGAAACATTCCATCACTGCCGCCACTTTCGCCTGATTCCCCACATCCGCCGCCGCCACCACAGCCCCCTGTGAATTCCGGCAACGTTCCATCATCACCGCCGCTTTCACTTATGATGCCATGGTTTATAACACTGCTTCTGGTGTACAAATCAGTGGCATCATCATCATCATGTGATCATTTGTGCAATTAAGGTTGTGAGCCTCAACGTTTGTGGCTTCTAGATTCTAACTTACTTGAAAGCACTGTAATTTATGATTCTAAATTTGCTGTTCCTAACCCATGTTTGTTTTTTGCAACATTTGCAGCCGGGTCCAGCGAGGCCGACGCCGACTCCGTCACCTTCCGGCAAGAAATACTGCGTACCGAAGGCAGGAGCGGCGGACGCAGCCCTGCAGAACAACATAAACTACCTTTGTGACGACGGCAAACTCGACTGCCATGCAATTAGAGAAGGAGGATCCTGCTTCACTCCCAACTCAGTCAGATCTCACGCCGCTTACGTCATGAACGCTTGGTTCCAGAAGAACGGCCCCGCCGCCTTCAACTGTGACTTTTCCGGCACCGGTGAAATCACCACCACTAATCCAAGTAAGCATTTAGAACACTGTTACTTCGTTTCAATGCATTTGTTGTTTGGAATCTGATTCTCTGTTTTTGTTTTCTATTTCAGGTCATGGTGCCTGCGCCTTTTGAATGGTGATCAAGTGCCATTTTTTTCCCGGATATCTGTTTATTTATTTGACTGTGTTCTATTGACCTTGATTTAATGAATCAAGGTTAGTGTATGATGGTCCTAATAAGTGACTCTCAGAGTTATGATTAGGTCTGATTTTAGGTGTTGATTTGAGATATTGTACATGCCAACATTTGTACCATATTAATCTATTTGATTTCAGCTCTCACTTTCCTTTTTATATTGGATTTAAATTCAGTGTAAGGTCCCGTTTGGTAACGAGAGGTTTGAAGAGCGATTAGCTTTTTCATCTAAATATGGATAGTTGATTAGTCAAACAGCTAGTTACTGTGTTTGGTGAATAGCTTTTTCTACGTAGCTGTTTTGGTGAAATCTCTCGTTTCTGAAACGCTGAAAAGAGCAGCGTTTACAAAAACTTCATTAAAAACATATTACAAAATATCTTTTTTATCCCTATTTCTCAAGAATTTCCTTTTTCTTTATTTCATCAAAACCTCAATATTTTTTATCTACGTGACTTTTTGTATGAAGGCAACCGTACAAAACATTAATTTTGTATTTATTTAAAAACCTCAATAAATAAAAAAAAATTTATGCAAGAGTATAAAAAATATTAAACCTCACATAAATAAATAAAATTAAAGGGGCCACACATTCATGTTTAATCTAAAAATAAATTTTAAACAAATATAGGTATAAACATTAATAATGAATAATTTTCAATTTTCAAATAACATAAAAAAAAACAAACATATAGTAATAAAAATATTTTTCAATACTTCAAAACAAGTAACAGATACAAAATAAAAAAATATATAATGAATTGTAATAATGTCTATTTTAGTCATTTAACACAATAAAACAGCTAACAGCTAATTTTTATTTACCAAACACTCATATACAAACCGCTAGTCAAAACGCTAGTCAAAACAGCTAATTAAATCCGCTAACAGCTAACAGCTGGTGGAATCAGCTAACAGCTAACAGCTAACAGCTAACAGCTAACAGCTGAATGCCAAACGAGGCCTAAATCTATTTGAAGAGCGTTTAACTTTTTTTTGGTTAAATATGGATAGTTGATTAGTCAATCAAACTCTATATTGTGTTTGGTAAAGACTAAGGAGGGTTTTCTAATTAGCTGTTGAAAACTCTAATTTCTGAAATGCTAGAAAGAAGAGCGTTTGCAAGAATTTAATCAAAATAATATTACAAAATATCTTTTTTATCTTTATCCGCGATTCTTCACAAATTTTTAAATTTATTTAATCATTCTAACTGCTTACGTCTTGTACTCTTCTATACTTTGGAATTTGAAGTAATTCTTAAAATATTAGTCTTGTAAGTCTAAGCATATTAAAAAAATAAAATTTCAAGTACTATATAAATTTGTTTACAAAAATTTGCAATTTATATTTGAATGGAATTAAAATGGCCCGAACTAAACATATACCACTGTAAAAAAATTAAACTTTTTAATTCTACAAATAAAAATTTAAAACATTATAGGTATATTAATAATGAATAAAATTTTAAATAAAAATAATTTTCAGTTCAAATTTCAAAACAACTAATAAGCAATACATTAAAAAATTAATAATTAATTGTACTAATGTCTATTTTAGTCATTTAACATAATGAAACAACTGTCAACTAATTGTTATTTACCAAACACTTATATACAAACCGCTAGTTAAACAGTTAGTCAAAACAGCTAATGAAATCCGCAACAGCTAACCGCTAATAAAAATCACTAAACTAACAGCTAAACACTGTTCTCCAAACAAGCCCATTATCTTGCCGTTCATAGCTTAATTGAATTGAATTTCATCATTTTTTTTGCTAAATTTGACTAAGTAGAACTCATGTACTTATAATTTAAATTAACTCCGTGTTTGCATGAGATTTGATGAAATTTAGATTAATCCAGATTAATTTTTTATCAATATACGGTTCAACACAAAATAAACCAATCCAAACATGGACTAAATAAAAATAACCTAATTAAACTCAATGAAAAGATGGTAATGCTTAAAATAGAAAGTTCATGAGATCAACTAAATTCGACTATACTAGACTAGCCAAGATTATCAAGTTCACAAAGAACTTCTTGCATGTTTAATTGCAACCAAAACTGCTCACGGAAGTCTCTGATATTCTGGATTTCGACTCCACCCAAGAGCCGCATAATCTCAGCCTTGTTAGCCCGAAGAGATTCAACAATACAACTGGGCTTTTCCTGGGCCACGACGAACAGCTTCAAAATCCGAAACGCACTCACCCGATTCCTCTTATCAGCATCTTCTAGGATCTTCATAATCAGCTTCAGATTCTCCGTGGACCCCACGTACCGCCGCAGCACAGCGGAGTTCGAATCCGCCGCCAGAATCTCCACCAGAAACTCCAACCCCTCGTACTTCAACACCTTAAGCGCTGACCCCAGCAGCCTAACGTGGTAGTACTCCTCGAAGAACCACTCGTAGTTTTCCCACATGAACGTCGCCGCCGCGGACGGGTGTCTGATCAGCAGCAGATGCCTGAACGTATGCCACGCGTCGCCCTTGATGTAGCGGTCCGGGTGATTGATGTAGTCGAAGAAGCGCTTCATCGTCTCCGGCGAATTCAGGACGTGTTTCGCTACTATTTCCTGACGCAAGCATTCCCGGAGAAACCCGCCGTAGTCCTGCGCCAACTCGGCGTCTTCAGTTTTACTGTATGCGGTGGCTATCAGCGCGTCGAACAAACCGATGTTGGATTTCAGGTACTCGTAGCAAATCGGACCATCGGGGATAAACGGCCTACTATACGACTGCTGTTGGATGACTTTGGAGACGAGCTGGATCGAGTGAGTCCGGGTTTCGTGGCTCAGAGTCGGGAAACAGGTGAGTAACTCACGCAGGGCGTCGGCTTTGAAGAATTCCCGAGTCAACTCGATGCAGTTTTTCTGCCCAATGACTCTGGTTCTGAGCATCATAGTCTTTAGTTGAACGATGTGATCTCGGATGAACTCAATCGACTGCTTTTGGATTTCCCGGGGATTGCAGAACTGTACGTGTCCGAGCCAACGCAGTTGAGTCACCGTACATTGGACCACCTGCGCCGGACGCGTTGGCCTCCACACGCGCAAACAAGGATGCTCCATCGATCGCGTTGTCATGAATGCTGCATACCAGGATTCACGAACGTTTTAGCTTAATTAATTGTGTAGAAACTTGAAAAAGGGGTTTCTCATATAGACCTATTTATCGTCCTTTTACGCATTAGCTTCGGATACGATTTTTTCAAAGGCGGTTAGGAATTTAGAATTTTAAATAAATTCACTAAAATAATTTTAACTAAATTATTTTTTTTTACTATATATATTACCATATGTGATAGATTTCAAAATTATTTCAATTTCGTTAAATAAATTTAAATTTATTTTGCTTCAATTCGGCTGAAATCAATTCAAGTAAGACATAATCTCAAGCAAACAAGGAATTATACTATTTTTTTTTCAAAAACAAAAAACTTATCTCATTATGACTATAATCCATTGTGTACTAGGAAATTTATGGAAGTATTATAGTTCGTGACATTTGATAATCGTGGTATTATAAGTTCAATATCAAATTTTCAATTGTCCATGAAATTTAAATTTGAATGAAGCATATCAATATTAGGTTTTAATTTAATTAATAATGTGAGTAAAATTATTTATTTGTTAACAAAATAAATAAGTACAATTTAATTAAATTTTACTAAAATATAATTATTAACTCAAGAAAATAGGATAAATGGTTGGATTTATTTGTGTTTTTAGTATTTTATGTTAAATTGTTAAAAATGAAAATCTTAACATGATATTTTTTGAGTTATTCAAAAAAAATAAAATTACTCATCTGAATTTGTTCACAAACAGCTGTTGCTTTTTGTATCGTGAATAAATTAATTTGATTAATTGTTTGTTTGATTCGACATGGAATAAACAATTTTGTCATTTTCCCCACGTGACCATCGCTGACCATAATTTTGCTGTGATGCTGAATTGTATTACTAATATAATAGTATAATATAATAAAAATGGTTTGTAAAATATACAAAAATGTGATAGAGATGGATGTGATTCAATTCAAACCAAATATTTGTATAGTCAGTTGGGCTGTCACTTTAAGGACAATCTGTAAATGCTTAAACTGAAGATCAAATTCAATTTGGCCAATCCATCTTCTAGCTCAAGATATGTATACATCTTTCTTGGATTACAATTATCACGAGTTCACGACTATTTTTTAGCCTTCTAAACGACCATATACATATATATATATATATATATATATATATATATATATATATATGGTGGGTCCCGCGGAGGCTGTCTTTTAATATAATTCCTGTGACAACAACATTACTTTGGTTGGCATCATTATTTCCATGTCCACCCCAAGCATATAGGCTTTTCTTAATCCAAAGCTGAGATGAGAAAGTAAAAGAGCATCCATACTTCTCCAGTTATGCATTGCATATACAGATTTGAGCCATTCAATTTAATTCTACTAATGCTATTACACTATGGAGTCATGCATTTGTGTCCCCTTGGCCCTTCATGTACATGTTCCGGAAGAGTTGGCGGTTGTGAGACCGTCTGATATTCAGTTAAGATCATCTTCTATTTTGTGTGGTTGAAGGCAGTGCATCAAACGAACATTGATAAAAATAAAAAGGAAATTTGGTAACTATAAAGTTATTTTACGAAGAGAACACAAAATTTTGTTTAATTATTTTTTATTTCAGATCAGTGAAAATATTTAAAACTAGGAAGATCCTTCCTGACCAAATTGTTTTAAAGATGAAATTTAAGTATAGTTGGAAACAATGATGTGATTGTTCTTCTTTTGTTTTGAAAGAAATATGGTCTTTTTAACTAATTGAATATTTTTATTTATTAAAACTATTTACATGTCATGACTCATGCGCAAGCAAAAGCTTAAACAAATGGAAGTCGATCGAGGTGACTAGGTGAGTCAACACGGGAATGTTCCCCCAAAATGTGGTCCTAAAACTCCTAATCCTAATCACAACCCTTAATAATCTTCTTTAATTCTTGATCAAAAAGAAATAAACTTAATCAATGAATAAACCAAATGGAAAAGCTAACTGCTACTGTTATAATTTCAGACCCCAAAACTTTTTATCAAATGCACATGGAATGCTCTGATTATTTCTTTCTGCATTAATCCATTCATTTGTCTGAGACTGTTTTCTTAATAATACTAGTACTCTCTCCGTCTCACCCAAACCTGCACAGTTGACTTTTCACGATCTTCAATGATCGTGTTTGAGCATTAAGATCTTTAAGTACATATAGAAATAATATATAAAATTTTACTTTTTGAAAAATAGATGTTATAATGAATCTATTAATATCTCATATAATAGTTTTGTCATTTATATATTGACCTATAATTACAGTCAAAGTTTCATATGTTTGACTTGAAAAGTCAACTGTGCAGCTTGAGGGAGTAGAAGTATTTTGTTCGAAGTAGTGACCACAATCAGTATGATTACAAACCAATCATGATTGGCATTAGAAAACTAGCTAGTGTCAATATATATATTTGTGCAATCATAATCTCACATTCTGCTCTATTCAATTATCGATCCTATATTGCTATTTGAGGAAACATGTTTTTAGGTGTTAATGGAATTAAAATACTAATAGAGTTCCACTATCTTCTTCAAAATGCAAGCCAAATATAATTTTCTATTTCTTGTTATTTTGCATGTCAATTTTATTTTAAATTTATATCAAATCACCATCATGAGAAATATTGCTGATTTAGATAGTACATGTATCAAAAACATTTTTTCTATGCAAATTTCATCTTGAAAAAGTCAAAAGATGAAAATGAGGAGCAATCCTATTTTTTTCCATCACAATTATATTTTTTAATTAGTTTTGACTATATGAAAAGATGTTTTTATTAGTCATAAATTTTTAATAAATTGCATTTAATAATAAGTGATGCGCAATATCAAAAGTCAAATAAAAGATGATTTCTATCAACATTTCGTTTTAACAGAAAAATCTTAAAATTCAAATGAGATGTCAAAAGTCAAAAATCGTTACATTATGAAATTTTGGAATGAATTTTGAAATCGTTACCAATCACTCTATCATAAATTTTGGATCCATTAGGAAAGTTTAAAACAGATATATAGTAAACATAGAAGTATATATATTTTTAAATTATATACACACATAAGTATACTTTTACTTTTAAAAAAAAAAATTTAAAATAATGTGGAGTTTATAGAGAATAATAACATCACTATCAAAAAGCAAGTCATTGGTTGCTTGCTATCATTTCCCCCAAAGACCAAAAGCAAGTTATCACAGCACTATACCAATTCGACTCATCACCAACACACAAACACACAGTCACACAGTAAATTAAAAGCTCCATTTCCATGGAAGAGAAAGAGAAGAAGAAGAAGAGCAAGAAACCAAAGTACGAAACCCCCAAATCCTCCGATTTATCCTTCAAGCCTTCCTCCCAAGTCAAAGGCCTCCGCTTCGGCGGCCAGTTCATCGTCAAATCCTTCACCGTCCGCCGCGCACGGCCGCTCGAGTTCCTCAGCCTCCTCTCCCTCCCCCCTCCGCCACCTCCGCCGCCCGCAAACCACCGCAGCACCACCGCCAAACAGCCGTTTGCGTCGACCACGGTTTTCCTGCCGACGAACTTCACCATCCTGGCCCACCACGCTTGGCACACGCTCACCCTGGGGCTGGGGACGAAGAAGTCGAAGGTGGCGGTGTTCGTGTTCGAGACGGCAGCGATGAAGGCGGCGGCGGACAGGGTGTGGCCGCCGGAGATCCCGCTCGGGGAGGTGAACAAGAAGCTGATCAGGGGCCAGACCGGGTGCGAGATGGCGCGGTTCAAGTTCAGGAAAGGGTGCATAACTTTCTACGTTTTCGCCGTTCGCCGGATTGGGAATCAGGGTTTTCCGTTCGCCGACGATCTCCGGGAAATTTTGCAGTCAGTGGTTTCGCTCAACGATTTCTTGGATCACACCGCCATGCTCGCGATGCCGAATCAGAGGAGCATTAATTATCATGGCCCCCCTGCTACCATGGTTCATTAGTCTTTTTTTTTTTTTTTTTTGAATTTTTATTTTATTTTTACAATGTTTTTTTTGTGAAGATTTTCTCATCTTCTTCAACTAATTTCTCATCATATTTTTTTGTCTTCTACTTTTTTTTAAAAAAAATGTTCTAATTTGAACTGGGATATACTAGGAGTGGTACTGTTTATGTAACTAGCAGAATAATTGAAGTTTTTTAAATTATTGTTTAGTGCACAAGAATTCTTAATTTTAGATATATTTGTCTAAAGTTAACATTGAGACACAATTTTTTTTAAAGATAGTTTTTCCTGTGAGTTGTTGGTATGATGCCAATTGCTAACAAAAGTTGGTCACCGGTAATGATGTGTTTAGTAGATTAGACTTGTTGATCAATTAAGTTGTCTGAAGTGGATTTTTTGCCCATTAACAAAACTCACTAAGTATCAATTTGATTAGGTACTGAAAGCAACAAATGAAAAAAATAGACATCTACTACCTAACTGAGATTTATAACTTAATTACACTTAAATAATAGCTTCGTCTAATGTAGTTCAACTTAATTCAACAACTATTTTTATTTGATAAATTTTAATTAATTTAGTCATAATAGTATTGTACTTACGTTTTCATTTTCTTTTCAGTTCACTTAGATTACTCTATCTGAACAGTATTATTTTCCCCTTAATTGGGTTAAGGATATGTTGGGAAATCCCAGGTTAATAATAATAATAATGATGATTATTGAAATCAAGGACTGGGAATTCATTCAATGAACATGTCAGAGTCTGATTTTGGCAGACAGTAAACACTGTGTTTTTCGTGACTTGAGCTTAGATCTACCCAACCCTGCTGAAAATCAAGAACCGTAAACATACTAAATCCATCAATACATTGTTCTTGTTTCCAAATCTAGAATAACAGAAAGATGAATTCTTACATTTATAGATATATTTGAATCGAGAATTTGAGATTTTAGGTGAAAAAACTGCAAAAATAAGCAGCAGCTAGCAGAAATTGATCACCGACATGGAACTGATGCATAAACAGTTTTTATCGTTAATTTAATGGGGGGTGATCTGAGAATCTGCGGGCACTGATTTTGATCATTTAAATGTCTGATAAGATCCGAATCAACTTCAGTATACTCCTAGTACTACTGGACATGAGAACGTGACTTTTCTTACCTAACTACCAGTTTATAGCTGCCTTGGAAAAACCATTACAAACAGAAACAAAGCTTCAAAAAAATCCAAATGGAACCAATCTTGGTGACTCTTATCTATAGCCATCACATATTTTCCAATAAGTTCCTCAATGATCTTCCAATATTGTCCTTTGGAAAAAAGAAAATGTTCAATTGAAATCCTCCTGCAATTTTTAAAACTTGAAAGAGATTGGTCAGTGTTGTGGAGGGAGGGTAACTATGACCCCTCCCATGCTAATAATAGAATTCATGATTGTCATTTGGCATCTTCGATATCATGTTCAGAATTATATAACTATACATATCACAATTATAAATATTTTTGATAGACCTATCATGTATTTAAAGACTTATGATTTATTTGAAAAAGAAGAGGTTATCTGTACATTTTTTATAACATAAACTTAAAAAAATGTCCTCTATTGCACTTTCATGTTTGGAGCAAAATTTATATTAATTTCAAGAGTAAAACTTTTTTTGTTTCATTTTCCAATACAATATCCTTCATTAATTCATCTTTTTCAAAAAATTTATAGTACTAGAGTGTTGATATAACAAAATCGGAGGGAATAAATAATTTATAGATGATGTGAATTTTCCACGTAAATCACTTAGAAACACGGACTTGCAAAATAAACACGAACTTGATATGATAATTATTCAACAGTCGTCAAATAATTACCCGGGATATGATAATTACCTAACAACTGTCAAATAATTACCTGGAGAACCAAGAACCACCGTCCCTGGGGCGACTGCAACCGAGTCTTAAAATTGAACACACAGCTCAAAGTCGAAATTCCCGAATCAAGAAATCTCTTGTATTAATCTTAAAGTCTCAAAATCTTTCTATTACAATGACAAGAGCAATATTTATAATCCTAATAAAATTCCTAATCCTACCAATAATCAGAAAATAATAATCAACTCCTACAACTATAAGGAAAATAAATATAATCTTACTAAGATTAAAACACCATTTTAGGAAAAACTCTAAAGCTTGGTAAGGAAAAAATCTAACTAATTATTTTATGATATTTGATACCATATTCGTATCAATAGATCATCTAATGCCTGCTTGTGTTATTCTTTTTGGGGATAGGCATAGAAAGTTGAACTAGAAAATGTGTTCAAGGCATGAAGCTGAAGCTTCTTTCACTTTAGCTTTAATCATTCAAAGGCACAAGGCCCTTTTTTTTGTTCTGTTCACTTAAATGAATAGGGTGTTGCTAATTTCAATAATTATTTAATTATATTTTAAAATATTTTAATTTTGAAAAATCAGAAAATATATTTAGGCTTGTTTGCTAGAGTTTATTTGCACCATGTACTGAACTGAACTGAACTGAACTGAACTGAAGTAATAATGATGTATTGAAAATGGAATCAGCATAACTGAATTAACCTGAATTTCATCAATTATATTTTCACTGAACTGAACTGATTTGAACTGAATTAAACTGAATTGAACTGAACTGATCTACATATAAGCTCTGGCAAACAGGGCCTTAGTTCATGTTTAATTTTCCCCAACTAAGTTTGGGCTGTATTCAATAAATGACGAAAACGGGCTATTCTGAAATACTTGGGCTTTGAGTTGCCTTCATTGGTCCATCAACGGCCATTCTCATCAATTGAAACCCCCCGCATGCAATCAATTGGAAGGAGGAAATAGAGAAGATGAATCAGAAGTTCGGAGGAGGGAAACTGCCGACCGGAACGCCGTCGCTGGCTTGGTCGAGCGTGGTGGTGGTGGCGTCGCTCCTCGCCGGAGCCTCCATCGTCCACAACATCTTCAAACCCGATCTGGTAAGTTTGTTTACTTCTGTAATTTATCGTCGAAACTCTGCTTGCTGTGAGCAAGCAAGTGTTCGATGAAATGCCTAACTGAGTTTACATTGCAGACCTTACCTCCAATGGACGATAAAGTCGATGAAGCTGTTAAACCGGAAGTCAGCAAGTCATGATTTGGTGCGGATGCACTTTTATTTTTCAGAATTTCTGTCTGAATTTGTACTCACCATTATATAATTTCCCATGTAACTTGAATAGCTAAACTTGTATAATGGGATTCATATGTTACTATATTGTTCTAATCTGGATTCATTCCAAGCCTGTTTGATTAAATTGGTCTACAACTTTAACCTCGCCGAGGGAACTTGGCATTCTTATAAAGATTTTAGAGCAATGAATTTAAATTGCATTATAAACGCATCCGTTTGGTGACAAGAGTTTTGAAAAACGTTTAGCTTTTTTGGCTAAATATGGATAATTGACTGATCAATCAATTCTTTCTAGTGTTTGGTGGGTAGAGTTTTCTAATTAGTTTTTTTTGGTGAAACATCTTATTTCTGAAACGCTAGAAACACCAGCGTTTGTAAAAAGTTAATCAAAGAAATATTACAAAATATCTTTTTTATCCTTATTCTTTACAAAATTTTCTTTTCTTAATTAATCGAATTCCTTAACTATTAAAAAAACTTAATGGTTATAATTCTCCGGCCCTTGCCTGGACCCGTGAAATAGCTACAGTAACATGCTGGGTCTTTTCGCCCATCCCTAACACTGGTTAGTCATGCAAGAACTTGTAACCCGATTATGAAAGAGAGTAATGTTCCATTATTTTTTTGAACGTTTTCAATACTTTGAAATGATAATACAATACCTGACCTCTTAAATAAAATTTAGATGACCAATTCTTGGGTGAGGCAGCCTCACCCATGAGGCAGGATCAATTTAACCAATTTTTTGATGAGATTTGATGAATTGGCACCTCAAGACTTGATGAGTTGATTATGTTTGATGAATTGACACCGAGGTTTGATGAGGTGACGTTGAGATTTGATGAGTTGGTAGCGATGTAGGATGAGGTGACAACATTAAAACTATCTTATTTGGCCTTGCCTCATGGGTGAAGCTGCCTTATAGGAGAATTACTCAATTTAGATAGGGAAAGGCTACCATACTCTTTTTATGAATTTTGAGGAATAACAGCATCCTTAACTAAACCGGGCAAAGGGCCCATGCCAATCTCGTGGCTCCATTGCGTGCAAACTGCAAACCTTTGAAAACGGACTGTAGTAAGAAATAGGATTCCCAATCTTTAACGTAGCAACAAAAACAGTGAAATTATAGTGTAGAGAATCCTTAAATTGGGTGGCGGTTTCTTGTTGCAGGTTAGTTCATCTGCCCCAACTACACGCCATAAATTACTTGTCAAACCCCTTCAATTGGCACCGCTCCTATAATATTATTCTCAGTCCGAGGCCATTCTTCCTCAGATCTCGTTTCTCCAGGATGAAGGTGTCCGTGACCACGCGCAGCGGCCGGGAGCTCATCAAGGGCGGCCTCGACCTCAGCGACACCGTATTACCTTTTTTCTCCGGCACTGTTTTTTGTGTTTAGAGTGTGATTTATAGTGTTGGAGGTTTTATTGTGTCTGTGTTTTTGCAGGCTACTGTTGCTGATCTGCAGGACGCAATCCATAAGCGAAGTGAGTGATTTTGTTTTTAATTTTCTGCTTTGAATTTGAGTTCAATTTGTTTTGTGAAATAGGCTTTTGATTTAGTTCGAATAATAAGATATATGAATATATAGTCAGGTAGCTGTATTCTGTGTTAGAATTTCAAAAATTTGTGCATTTGACAGTTTTGAAGTAACCTGTGCTCGATGTTGATGCTAAAAGATTGTTGATGTTCATAAAAACAAATAATGCTCTAAGGTTTATGTTACGAAGTAACAGGCTTTTGATTTAGTTCAAATAATGACATGTGAATATATATAGTAGGTAAGTGTATACTGTGTAAGATTTTCACATTTGCGCATATGACAGTTATTTAAGTAACCTATGCTCGATGTTGATGTTAAACGATTGTTAATGTTCCACACTGGATCTTTTGATCTCTTGCTAACAATCAAATTCTAGGTTTGTGTGTTAGGGGTGATTAAAATTACCAGCAAACATCCAAAAATTGGTTTGATTGTTGCAAGATTTCACTGTTTTCCCTTTTTGGAACTTATTTTGAGTGTGTAGCTGCACTAAGTCGTGCAATTAGAAAATGAATCTCAATCAAAATAATTTTCATCATTTTTGTTTACTTAACACTTATCAGTTACTTATGCACAGATAATGAATCACAATTGATTATGTGCATCTTGCATATTGTATCTCTTTTGTGGTTAGTTTCTAAAATGTTTATGATTTTCACGTTCTGACAAGATTAAGTGTTGTTGACAGCCAAAAAGTTCTATCCATCACGACAACGGCTGACCCTTCCTCTTCCCCAAGGATCTAAAGAGAAGCCTACTGTCCTTCATTACAGCAAGAGACTCACTGAGTACACACAAGGAAATGCTGATCAGTTAACTGTTGTTTTCAAGGATCTAGGTCCGCAGGTTAAATACAGCACGCTCTTCTTCTTCGAATATTTGGGCCCGCTTGTTCTGTATCCTCTTTTCTACTATTTCAATGTGTATCAGTATCTCGGTTTCAAAGGGGAGAGGGTTATCCAGCCAGTTCAGACATATGCAATGTACTACTGGTGTTTCCACTACTTCAAGCGTATCATGGAAACCTTCTTTGTGCACCGATTTAGCCATGCCACTTCGCCCATCTCTAATGTGTTCAGGAATTGTGCTTATTACTGGAGCTTTGGGGCTTATATTGCCTACTATGTCAATCACCCGCTTTACACACCTGTTAGTGATCTCCAGATGAAGATCGGCTTTGGCTTTGGCATAGTTTGTCAATTATCCAACTTTTATACCCACATTTTGTTAAGAAACCTTCGAGGTCCTGGTGGTAGTGGTGGATATCAAATTCCTAGCGGTTTTCTGTTCAATATTGTTACGTGTGCGAATTACACCACGGAAATTTATCAGTGGCTGGGTTTTAATGTTGCTACACAGACTGTAGCTGGCTATGTGTTCATGATTGTTGCTGCTTCCATAATGACAAACTGGGCACTCGCAAAGCACAGGCGCTTGAGGAAGGTATGACTTTCTTTCATGCTTGGAGGCATAATTACAGAAATCTATGCACTAGGGGAACATATGCATTTATGTTCTTTGCATTTCTGGTATCAAATCACCTGTTTCTTGCACCTGTCAACCATATTTTGTGCCGTGGTTAACTTTGGACCTTTGGTAGCTTATAAGGTGTTACGATGTTTCTTTTTTGCTGTGCCTCTCTAGAACTGTTGATACTTACTAGTTACTACTCCTATCTCCCTTTTCATCCGTGTTTCATGCAACTAATGATTTTATGATTAGAGTATTCTTCAGTTTGCTTACTGATTTATTTTATGTCTCACGAGTTCTTGTTGCTGCCATGAACTTATAGCTGTACAAGCCTGTTTGCCTGTTTTTAAAGTTATGCAGTAGTATAGTTCGTTTTAATAGCGCACAACTCTTTGTTTTGCTTATCAATTTATTCTATTATTTGCAGTTATTTGATGGAAAGGATGGACGACCAAAGTATCCTAGAAGATGGGTGATATTGCCCCCATTCCTGTAAGTTACTGTACCTGAGAAATGAGACATGAGCAGAGGTACTGCATGTGGTACCATGTCACAAACGACGACATGTCTGAGGTCATTTCAGTTAAGATTATCGAATAGATAGACTTCAATTCTGTCTGCTCATTTAGACAAGGAGGTATTATGTTTGAGATAATTTTTCATTTATTTCCATTCGATCATGTGATGTCTAATTGCAATTTGCAGTAGATCTCTGGATGATTTCGGATGCCTTTGTTAGGACATACTACATTGATGCATTATGTACTCAATATATTTACTTCTTTATAATAAAGTACTTGGTTTATCAATATTTCCATATGCTTATTTGCTGTTTACAACTGGTCATGCATATATTCTTACATCATCGAACAAAATTACTTTACTTATTCTGCAACAAGCGTATTCGTTTGTTTCGTTGTACTCCTCATGTTCCTCATAAAGAGGCATGCTTCTTTCTTACATGAAAAGACTCTTTATACGGCTGATTCCCATCTGAGATTATATAGGGGGGAAAGGTGTGGTTTTTGTTGATTCCCTTTGAATCATTTCCCTCCTTTTGGTTTTGCATCATGCCTTGTGAAAGATAATTAGTATTATTAATTGACAGAAATTAGTGGTAGTATTTTTTGTGTTAGCAAATGACACCTTGCAAATCATGAGTAGCATTATCTCCATGGTTGGTGGGCACTGTGATTGTGTTAAAACTCAAAAGAAAGAAGATTTGACAAATGCATTTTCAAAAGCAATGACAACTGTGTTCTTGTTGTAAAATTAGAATTTGGGGGAAAAAAGGATCCCCTTTTCTCTTGCCTGTATTATGATATATTGATATGGTATCTAAAGAGGATCATAGATTCATTTAAAAGACAAAACACATGGCTGCCAACCTTTTAGGCTGTTATGTTTCTAAAGCATCTTAGACCATTTTGAGCTTCCATCCTTGTTCATGTGAAAGATGCTACTCAACACCCATGGGTGGAGCCTAATGGTTGAGACATTGATTCAATTGGCCTGAGGCTGTGAGTTCGAGCCTCGGCAGCGGCAGTGTGGGGATTTCCTTGTTTCAAGGGTTCCTTGTGCGCACCGAGCACAATGGTTCCTGGCGCTAGGTTACCATGATTTATCTTGTCACCAAGCCTTGTGGTGTCGGGTGGGTGGGGCGCTGCGGGCGAGCGTTATCGCCTTTTTTGTCCTGTGAAAGATGCTACTCTTTTTTACAATCTTTATATTTCTATATAATACCAGAACAGCAAATACATCACAAGATTTTATGTAATCTGTGATAATTTTTTTCTAAACATTTCCAACCATCAGATTTTATGTAATAGTCCTTGTAATGGTGGTTGAGGAAATGATGCATCTTGTAAAGAATATTGTAAACATGATGAAACAGGAACTAGAATAGAGACAAATTGGACGGCCTGAGATTTTGGTTGCAGCTGTAATTGTGGGCGGCTGGGAAAAAACTGAAAAGAAGTTCCAGGGAGATGGGAACAAAGGTAATAAATGGACTGAAAGTGAAAGACGTTCTTCTTCTTCTTTCTTCTGCACAAGAATGGATATGTGAGGTCCAAATACATGCAAGTGATTAGCCACAGAATAGTTGAGGACGAGAATTTGCACTAATATCCATTATACACTCACGGATAATGACCAACAAGTAATAATTTTAGAGGTTATTTTTAGTGATTTGAATGGAACGGAACAAAATTGAACTGAAATAAAAAAATAGCGATTATATGACTAAATAGGAGAATTTGGCCTTAGTATTGAATTGAAACGAAAGTACTTAACATGGAGAGGAAATAGTGCTACACCGGTATGCAAGTACGAGTCTATAAATCTTGAAGTGGCTATAGTATTTGTTTTTGTCACATTTTGTTGAACTGAACCAAAATCAACAAAGTGAAAAGTGAAAACAACTAGTTGTGAATTTAAAATAAGCAAATTTTCATCAAAGTACCATACCAATATTTCACAATCATGCTTTTCCAAAATTGTAACCGAAATGTCCTTTCTATCTTTGATCCCAACTCTCTGAAATTGGAAAACAATCCTCACAAAAAATTCACTAGCTTCATTTAATGTGCTTCTCAACATGTTGGCCATGTACAGCAGTTAAAACACTGTCATTTCAACTATCTGAAAGTATTAAACTTGGAAAAATCCTGGATTTGATTTTCTCTTGAATGGAAAAAAAGAGGAAATATTTTATAAAAAACAGAAAAAAGCTAAAAAAAGCAGTGGCAACCACGAAGAATGATAGCGTCCATGGCGCAAGACGTGTCATCCCCGCCTGCCAATATCCAGACTGTTGATTCTCCTCCCATCCAACGGCCCACGTTGCTTCTCCTTCCTCCTTATAATCCCCCCGCCAATCTGTTTTCTCAGTCCTCATAATCATCTCCCCCAACCTCCAACCTCGCCACTCTCTCTGCTTCCAAGGTACTTTTGCTTAACATTAATTTCCACGTTTCTTGTCGTAGATTGGATCTGTCAATCATTCTGCTTTATGGGATTTCTCGTTCTTGTTCGAATGTATGCAGTTCTCGTTTTGTGTTTTTGCCAGTTTAGTTGACTTTAAGTTTTTGCTTGCTGTATTTTTTGATTTAGTTGAAAAAACTATTACCTTTGTTCTGCTTGATGGAAGTTTGAGGAACGAAGGCCTTTTTGCTCTGTTTACGTTGATTTTGATCAGTACAATGATTGCTAGATATGATCACTTGGATTCTGATTGCATTTACTGCTTAGATGAAGTTGATTTCTGTTTGAGCATTGAACTTCTTGAATGAAGAGTGGCATTGTCAGTTGCGCGAAGTTAACTTGACCGTGAAGTTAAATTGGTGTATGTAATAATCTTGTAAGCAGGATCTTGTTAGATCGGTCGATTTTCAAAATGTCAACTTTTTACTGTTGAGATTGTCAAAATATCAACTATTTGCTGGCTTAAATAGTGAAGAGCCAGTCTGTGTAGCTTTGGCTGGGGGGCATTGGGGTGTTTATTACTTTTTTGGAGTTTACTTTTTACTCACGGTTCTGTCATTTGTACAGAACATAACATAGAATACAATGGCTGAAGCAGAGGAAATTCAGCCACTCGTCTGTGACAATGGAACTGGAATGGTCAAGGTACAATGAAATGCATAAGTTACTTTATAATTACAGTTTGTATGGTTTGAAAACTAGTTTGGTTAAGTTTTTAACTTCCTTGATTAGGCTGGATTTGCTGGAGATGATGCTCCAAGGGCTGTTTTCCCTAGCATTGTGGGACGTCCTCGTCACACTGGTGTGATGGTGGGAATGGGTCAAAAAGATGCCTATGTTGGTGATGAAGCTCAGTCGAAAAGAGGTATCTTGACCCTCAAGTACCCAATCGAGCACGGAATTGTCAGCAATTGGGATGACATGGAGAAGATTTGGCATCACACTTTCTACAATGAGCTTCGTGTTGCTCCAGAAGAGCACCCTGTCCTCTTAACTGAGGCACCCCTCAATCCCAAGGCCAATAGGGAAAAGATGACTCAGATCATGTTCGAGACTTTCAACACCCCTGCCATGTATGTTGCCATCCAGGCCGTGCTGTCCCTTTACGCCAGTGGTCGTACTACTGGTAAGTTAACTTTCAGAAAATGTACATGAATCTAAGAATGCAAAATGTTCCATGATATTCGAACTTTGGAAATGGCTATAGACATTTAATTTAGTGCAAATGTTTATGACTTTGAAACTTGGAAAAAGCTACTAACATTGAATTTAGTTTAAAAGTTTCATGTTATTGAATTTTTGTTAAGGCTATAGATATTGAATTTGATACAAATGTTTCATGATATATGAATCTCGAAAAAAAGATTTAATTGATTTGTTTCGCATTAGGTATTGTGTTGGATTCTGGTGATGGTGTCAGCCATACAGTGCCGATCTATGAGGGTTACGCTTTGCCACATGCCATTCTCCGTCTTGATTTGGCTGGTCGTGATCTAACCGATCACTTGATGAAGGTCCTTACTGAACGTGGTTACTCTTTCACCACCACAGCAGAGAGGGAAATTGTGAGAGATGTGAAGGAGAAACTGGCTTACATTGCACTAGATTTTGAGCAGGAGATGGAGACCTCGAAGACTAGCTCTTCTGTTGAGAAGAGCTATGAGCTGCCCGATGGACAAGTCATCACCATTGGAAATGAGCGGTTCAGATGCCCTGAAGTCCTCTTCCAGCCTTCGATGATAGGAATGGAAGCAGCTGGAATCCACGAGACTACATATAACTCCATCATGAAGTGTGACGTGGATATTAGGAAGGATCTTTATGGAAACATTGTGCTCAGTGGTGGATCTACCATGTTCCCTGGAATTGCCGATAGGATGAGCAAAGAGATTACAGCCTTAGCTCCTAGCAGCATGAAGATCAAGGTGGTTGCACCTCCCGAAAGAAAATACAGTGTCTGGATTGGAGGCTCCATCTTGGCCTCACTCAGCACCTTCCAACAGGTTTGTTCCATTCACCTCTGCTTTAATTTTTCCACATTTGACATGACTATGTTAGTAATCATGGTGATCTAGTCTAATATGTTGTTTGTCTTCTTTTCTGTAGATGTGGATTGCCAAGGCAGAATACGATGAATCTGGTCCTTCCATCGTGCATAGAAAGTGTTTCTAATTACTATGCAAAAGATTTCTTATTTCAAGACATTTGTCATTTCATGAATCCATGAAGCCAATACCAAAGAAAGTGTAACGAAAAAGATATTCATTGATGTTTTGTTTTTCATTGTTTTAGCTTAGGTTTGTTTTCTGAACCTGTTATCCTCATATTTGAGAGTCGATTGCTGGAAGTTATAATTCTTTCATTGTATTCAATGCAGTAGTTTCAGTGTTTCCTTCAAGAGTTCAATCATTTCTGCTCTTTCTGAATATACTAACAATATATACAAACATGAGCACACAAAAGTTCTGAAAGATTAACACTAGGAAAGCAGGGCGGCTCGAGTTTGATGATCATCATCTTCTTCACAGGTTTTTTTTTCTTTTTGATGAATCTTCACAGGTTCGGTAATCACTGAAGTGAGAGTTCCATCTCACATACCTATCCAGTTTTGATTCCTCTGTCGATGAAGTCGGTTTCTGGCTGAAACTTCCGAATCCATTTATCCCAACAGTCAGTTTTCGTTCCCTCACTCTTTCTTCTTTGAGAAACGACTCATTCTCGAGCAACTTCACAACTCTTTTGGCCTTTCTCTGTACACTTGCTCCCCAGTTGAATCCTCGCTCGTCAACATAGCAAAAATCGGCCATCTCTGCAATGATGTCTTTGTCAGTTTGAAACTCCTCTGCTACACTCAGTGGTCCACGCGTGAGAAGGTGTTCTAGTAGAATGATGGCTTTATAGGATGCTCGCCAATTCTTTCTTTCATGTTTCTGCAACCTGCACGTGAAGATAACGCGCAATTTTTACATGTTTTGATGAAGAAAGCAAGGTAACTAATGAGTAATGAATCACCTTTCATGAAGAATATCGACGATCCTCCAATAATCATCGACTTCAAAGGCAGCGCGAGATATGATCCTCATGGAACGAGCATCTGGTACAGAGGAGTCTCCATTTGTGGCATCTTCCGCCAGTCTTGAAAACAAACACAAACAGCTTAAATGATTTAAACGATGCGTTTATGCGTGTTTGAGTGAGCTTGTGTTAGGAAGAGCTTACATCTGAGCGTGTGTGGTGTCGAGCAGGGCTAAGCGCGCAGCCTTGATTCCGTCCTTCAAGAACAAGGAAGCTTGCCTTCTAAACTCATGCAGCAGGAACTGGAAGTCCATGTTGTTTGATGATGTTAAGGTTTAATGAAGAGGCTGTTCTTAACTTGAGAGTTACAACTACTCCATTATATAAGAAATTAGCAATCTTCAACCACTCTATAAAGTTGGCTTTTGCATATGTAATGCCCCGGAAGATAAATTTATTTTTATGAACAATGCAAAGATTGCATGTAATATTAGAAAACTTGTCTTTTTGGATTTGTTTCCACCTCCTTAAAGTTACCTAGCAAACGTCAGAAAGGCAAGATAATGCATTTGCTTACATTTATCCTTACATTGATAAGGCAAGATAATGCATCTCCTTAAAGTTACATGGCAAACTCTTTACCCTTACATTTTGTGAACGTTTTTTCCAAGACATAAGTTTCTCATGTCAGGTTTTGCGTTATTTGGTTGCATGATCTACACTTGCCAAATATTTACTGGCTCATGGGTATTAAAAATCTACATTATTTTAGCGCACTCTACTCTTATTTCAAATCATATGAACTCAAACATGTTAAATTATGAAAATGACCAAAATAATCACATGACAAAAATATAGTGTGAAAACTAAAAATCCATTAGAAATGGGGCGTAAAAATAGTATTTACAAATTTTAGTAATAATATATTGTAAGGTGCAAATATTTATTTGAAAAATATTTTATTGTACAGAAAAGAATTAAGTTGAACGAAATTTTAGGTGATTTAATTTTTTCCCTTCATTAATTGATACAAAAACCTTTGACTATATGTTGACCTACTAAAAACCTTCTATTGTAGGTCGGGGGTATCATTTTGGAACATTAATGAAAAATTGGGTACCTTTTTAATGCAAATTTAAAAAGTGGGCACCAAAATGCGAATTTCATGCAAAACTGGGTACCATTTTGGGTATTTTCTCTTTGCTGATTCATTCATCCTAAAAAAAGCAGTTCAGAGTCTTCCAGAATGTAAACAATGAGTCAGATGACAAATGAAGTAAGATGAGGTAAGCTTCCACCAGAATTTTGCTGTTCCTTGAAGAAAGTGAGACTTAGCCACATTGACAATCACAAATTTAAAGTAAAAATAAATAGAACTCGTATTACCACCATCAAATGTGATTGTGGAAGCAGAAAAAATCTACTCCGAAAACACTAAAACAACAAAAACGTGCTTGTTAAGGAATCAGTTCTCTTCATAAGATTGCATCTCAGCTATCGAAGCCTTTTCCGCCTATCTAGATTTGTTGATAGAGCTAAGTGATACATCTACTCAAAAGCGTAACCTCAGCTGTAGACTTTCCATATGCCTGCCCTGTAAGCTAATGACATCAGCCCCATCTCCCACAACATATTGGGAATGCTCAAGAGGTTAACTTTCGATCCTGGGATCTCACACCAGTTTACCGATATCTCAACCATTGGGATATTGAACCGTTTGCATAAGTAGACCAACTCCACATCAAAGCACCACCTGTAAAATTTTTAATTCAGTATGAATGGAAGTAAGTCTAGAAATAGTCTATAAAACAGTAGCTATGCACGAGTTAATTATGATGATAATATAGTGAAAGCTGCCCAACTACAAAACAGGTGGTACCTTTTCAATCGGATATTGGTGAAAAGCTTCCGAGCAGCAGCTCTTGTAAACATCTTAAAACCACACTGTCCGAACAGTAAGGACAATAGATGAATAACGTTTCAAAATCACAGTGAAAAGAAATGAGGATACCAAGGAGTTTAGACCAAATGATGACCTGAGTATCACGGACTCCAGATCCAGCAGCTAAAAGAACCACAACATGGAAGCCTTTCATCAGGAAATTGCGATACCACTTTCTCTGAAACACAGTTTTCAACGTTATTTACTTAGGTATTTATGAAAGAAAAAAAAACATAGAATGGAAATAAATGAGAAGAAAACATAAACTCAACTGTTGCCAGAGCCTTTTCCTCAAGATGAGCACGAGAACCAAAGGAAGCAATTGGAATGTCTGAGATTCTTACTGTTGGATTGCTATCAACAGAATCCCCAAAATTACGTTCCTTCCGAGCAACTGCAAGGATCTGACTGGAAATTTTTAGATAATTTACCCCCACAAAATGAAAAAAGAAGAGAGTGGAGTAACATCAGCTACCAACCTGATTTTCAAGCTTTTCAAGGTCATCTACCTTTGTTGCACCATCAGCATCAAGCATTAAGAGGAGTTCACCACGGGAATGCAGCATTCCCTATATTACATTGCTTTCACAGAAGCACAAAGCTTTACACATTTGCCACTATGAATATTTAAAAGTAGAGTAAAATCTTGAACTAGAAAGAGAAATTTGAATGTTTTGACAGGACTCACTTTTCTTATAGCTTCTCCCTTTCCATGGTTCTTCCCAAGAAGAATTACTCTCACATTATCAACTTTGTACCTTTTGACAAAATCAAAAGCTACCCTAGTAGTTCCATCAGCACTTCCATCATCAACGACTATCACCTACCAAAACAATGATACCGAAAGTCACATGCAGTTTCCAAAGAAAAATATGCAAACCTAATGTCCATCGAGAATGGTCTGAGTACTGATACAATATACTAAATTACTACCAAGTTTCAATAAGAATGAGACTTAAAAATGTTCTAAGAGAATACATCAGGGATCAGTCACTTCAGGGTTTGTCCCCACAACCTCAGCTAAAAAAATGCACCACCATATCACATTGAATATCAGGAAAAATCCAGATCAATCTACATATCTTTAAATTAGGAGGAAGCAGGGATGAATCATATGGTAAAAATATTTGCTGAGTTAACAAATTTAAGTTATCCCATTTATTAGTAACTCCTCTAAATTAAAAAATTTCATTGACAAAATGAAACAAATTCCTACAACAAGTTTGATTTCAACAGCATAATAAATCTGGTCCAAGTACTTGTAATCAGAAAACAAACACATGTTAACCAATACCTCATACGTAAACGCCTTGTCCTTTGCAGCACGTTGATGAAGATAACTAGCAAAAGGACAAACATATTCATCAAAGAACTTCACTTTACAATAAGTACTACGAACTAAATGCATGACAAGAATATTCTAGAAAAACTACAATATCAGAAATGTCTAAACAGGAGAATGAAAAGATAATGCAGCTCTCACTGAAAAGATGAATTATGAGTTAACTGATTAACTGAATAACAAATAAATAAAAGAATGCTTCAACTCACTTTATGGTTTCGTCTAGAGCTCCTGGAAGCCTAACCTCTTCATTGTACGCAGGTACAATTAAAGATATGTACTTTTCAGCAGGCTCGAAAATATGAGGACATTTAACCTGGAATTATTTGCATTCAAACAAACAAATCAACCACCGCAGCAAAATGTAATTCTATCCCAAAATTTGCAGAAATCAAAGAAACAAACACATTTGAAAAATCCTAAACGAGTGCTGAACCTAATCAATCACAGTGCAATAAGAAAACCTAATTCCTGGACGAAAAAAACAGAACAAATGATTAACCTGTTTCAACGAATTAGGATCTTCGAACACAGGATGAGCTTCCACGTGACTGAGAAAAACATCTTCAGGTCAGAATCAACACAAAAGCAAGATCATCTCATTATAAGGAAAAGTTAAACAAAATACAGAATCGGGATCAGTACTTGTGGTTGAATCTTCTTCTATAACTTTCCCAGACGAGAGCGGATATCAATCCCAAAGCTACGAGCAAGGCTGTGATTAGCAGGAGCTGAAACGCTGTCCGTAAAATTCCCATTATTTGGGGATTCGATCGATCGGATGAATTTGAATAGTGTTCTTCTTCCTTTTCTTTCTCTGACCAACGACCGATCAACTGATCGAAATACAGTAGACAAGACTTTGGATAAAAGCTACTAGTAAACACAAGAATAATTTAATATTTACTATACTAAATTTTAGTGCTTATTCAAGAAGCCCGTCTAGCTCAGTTGGTAGAGCGCAAGGCTCTTAACCTTGTGGTCGTGGGTTCGAGCCCCACGGTGGGCGATTGTATTTTGTTAAATGCGCTTTTCTTGGCTCGTTTGGGGATTTTTCTCTTGCTATACTTTGACTTTTTCATTCAAAATATGCATTTCCTTGTAGGGGTGTGCATGAACCGGTCCGGACCGGAAAAATGGACCGGACCGGACCGGAAAGTAACGGACCAGAACCGGATATAAGGGATTCCGGTCCGGTCTCCGGTCCAAGTTTTTTAGGGATTCCGGGTTCGGTCCGGTCCGGTCTCCGGTCCAACTTTTTTAGGGATTCCGGGTCCGGTCCGGTCCGGTCCAAAACCGGGTAATTTCCGGTCCGGACCGGATGGACCGGTATTTAATATACTTTATATTTTAAAATATTTATAAATTAATTTATGTGTTATTTTTATTTTTGGTCATTAATATTAGTATTATTCTATCACTTCAAATTATATTTTTTGAAATTTATAGATTTATAAAGGTGTCTTTTAGTTGTTATAAATTTTTTACTCACATTTTTTGAACAATTTTAATCGTTTGTGAGACCATTGCATCTTCTTTTGTTATTTAACAATCATGCAATCATATTTCACAAATTCTATTTTAATATAACTTATTTTTATTCTAATTTTTATATTACTAAATTTTTTGTAGTAAAAAAAGTTTAATTTTTATAATAAAAATAAAGTTTAAAAAATAAAATATTAAAATTCCGGTCTAACCGGTCCGGTCCGGTCCAAACCCGGAATAATTCCGGACCGGTCCCGGTCCATAATATCCCCTTTCCGGTCCGGTCTTCGGTCCAAGAATTATGGACATTCCGGTCCCGGTCCAAACCGGTTCCGGTCCAAACCGGTTCCGGTCCGGTCCGGTCCGGGTCGGACCGGTTGCACAGCCCTATTTCCTTGTACTCTATTCGATTCACTAATTTTGGACCTTTTTCAAGGAATGTTGACCTAAATTTTGATATTCGCATATACTGTATTAGTCCATTATATTATACATTTTTTTAATTCTCCATAACATTTGGTTTTCAAAAATGTCTCACATGACATTGAGATACACTATGTGAAATTTAAGGTCAAATATTGCTTTAAAAATGGGTGAAAAAAGTTGGACAGTTACAGTGAATTAGATAGAGTATTCTGTAAAATTTTGGCTTTTTAACTTGTCCGGAAAATTATTCTATGCAACGGCTGCACCACGTAAGATTGTAGCCTAAAACAAACTCATTGTAATTAGTAACTTTTACCATCAAATACCAAGAAAATTAGAAAGATAAAACTAAATTTTAATTAAAGTGATTTTTTTTTAAAAACAAAACATAACTTATGTTTCAGGTATCTAGAAAACATTCAGAAACGAATGACAAAAATTTCGGAAGAGAATCCAATGTGTTCACTATTAAGGGACTCGACTTTGCAAAGTTCGTTAGAGTATGAGCTACAAAATTCTTATCTCGAGGCACCCAAAAAAGGCCTTCTATATTATTCTTATCTAACATAAACCTTGATCTTTCAAACGATAATTCACAAATGACTGGGCATTCTGCTTTCTGTATGGCTATTTGTACCACTTGAAGATCATCCCTTGTAACACATCACCCTTCTAGGTGGAGCTCTTCAATTCAAATAAATGCTTCCTCCAAAGCCATTGTTTATGTTGGTACATGATCTGAAATATTATGAAATCGTCTAGGTGAAGCATATAAAAATATCGATCTGAGTTGAAAATCACCACACTCATGGCAGTGGTCCCATTATCAATGCTTGCATCAAAGTATGCTCGGTGATATGTTTCTGGTGGTTTGAGGAGGACTCTCGACAGTAGAGCGCTTGAATTCTCTGACTATCCTTGAGCTTCCGCTAACCTGAGACCACCAAAGCAATCATGACCGATGCCGACAGATGAGTTTGGTTGAAAACTTTCCTATGAAATCAGATGCCATCACATATCATAATTACCCGCTCACAAAGGTCATCTTCCTTGTCTTTCAGCAAGTTTCAAAACCACAAATCCCCGCGAAGTAATACAAGAGCCCTAATCCTCGCCTCAACTTTGGTAGTCGACCAAGTAGTCCTTGCATAACTGCAATCAAAGAACATATTTCTAGTTGTGATTTCTTCCTCCCGACAAAGCGCACAAAGTGGGGAGACATCCAAAGTACGTTTTTGAAAGTTCTCAAGTGTAGCGAGCGAGTCTGAGCAAAGTCTCTAGGCACCCTAAACTTCCAAAATCTTGCCCATAATGCCTTCGATTCTCCATATCAGAGGTCAGCAAGAAGTGGAGAGCTGACAATAGAGGACTCTATATCGCCAAGTGATAAGCTGAACGAACCATATACACAAACCAGAAGCCGTGTTATGTCATATCCAACTATCGGCCATGTCCCGGTTTTGCAACAGTACGTATCTGCTTGATGGCGGCTGCGTCTCCCGGATAAAAAAACGTATCTAAAATGTCTGTTCTCCACCACCACCTAGTATAAGGGTCTATATAAGGTCTTCAACACATGATGACATTTGCCGGGATGTGCCACACTATAATTATGGATACAACTACTACATTGAATAATTTCTGCACTTAGCCTATTGTGATTTGAATCAACAAACTGATAGTCAAATGCTTGAGAGAGATCATGTCTAAATAATTTAGGGAAAAAAACCTTTGACTTGAGGCTTTGAACACCACAATATGACTAGATATCAGGAATTAATTACGTAATATCATGGATAAAGCGTCATGAACCAAAGTATGCTTACGGTTACATTAGTAATCCGTCAAAAATAAAATCCAGTAAACTGTTTGAATGTTTCCTGCCGATTGAGATGTGTGGGCGGTGGATCGTAGACCCAAAATGGCATACTTTATTACTTAGCCACATGAAATACGTACAGAGACCGACGACAATGATCACAAAATGATTTTGGTTGCGTACGTACGCTACATATGTTGAAATCGGAATTTCTTAATTTAACAATAATTAGGATGACATTGTATATATTGATCTTACATTATTATTATTTTATTTTTTAAAAATGGTTATTACTTCATTCAATCTCAGGACCTGGAAATCATCCATGAACGAATGACAAGAAACTTGGGTGTAACCCAAGAATCGTATAACAGAAGCTCGACTTTGCATAGTTAGTTAGAGAGTGCGCTATAAAATTTTCACATAATGATTTTGTTGGAAATGAAATTTATACCCCTAATTGAAGATATTGGAAATTAGAAAAAAAGAACGTAACCTTTCTATCCTATACAATATTGTTATCTTCTGATTTCAATTTCACATGATGACTAATAATTCCCGATATTTGAAATAATTTGTATCTCTTTATATCCAGAAAGGACTTTGAAGATCAGCTTGGCAGTGATCAAGAGTATTATTATATTTTACCTTATTAGATGGCTATATGTTCGAGAGATACGTAGAATATTAATATGTACTCCTATTCTCAATGCCGATTCGATTAACAAAAGAATATTTCCTTCATATTTTATTCTATACACATTTTAAATAACAAATAGTCTTCACACGGATAGAAACTACGCGGAACGCTGCATGCGTATTAAGGAAGGGAATACTTAAATTAGGTCGAAATTTACTTGGATTTATTTATTAAATTACACATCACTTTGGCAAATATCTCATCTATATAAACCACAAAAGTGAAACATGTTTCTATTACAATCTCCCATTTCAACTATATATATTTATCATCCAACTGCGGTTCCGAACTACCGATATATACCTGATATCAATGTAAGCTCTTTGTTCTTATTATTCGATTCTTGTTATCATGCAATTATAATTGTGTTTCATTTCGTTTCATTAAATTTAATTTTAATTATGAATTTAGTGCTTCGCAACTTAATAAATTAATTAGTACCAATTCACGTTTTCCGATGAAAAACAAAATGTTTGAACTCGTCAATAATGGAGTGGCTATAGGCTATATCATGTAAATTAATTAATTCGATGTGTCGTTCTTGATCACTAGCTAATTGCGTGTACAAAATTAATAAAGAACGACTATTAATTGCGTGGTACGTACATATAATTCGCAAATAATAAAATTGTTGGTCATTCGTCTTGTTTTTCTGCAAGTTTATTTAAGTTTCGCAAGATACGATCGTATACTAGTCATCAGTAGACATTAAAGAAAGACTTCGCCGGAGTCTCTAGCAAAAGAAAATTAAAGAAGCCTGGCCCCAGTAAAACAAAAAATGGTTATATGAAAATTATAATTAGTGTAATATATATATATATATATATATGGGACCGCTTAATTTCTGAATATAGTCGTAGATATTAGAAGTCAACTTTTTTTAGAAGAAAAATATGCAAAAGGACAACACAAATGGGACAGAGAATAGTAGTATTTATAACTTCAGATTGCACATATATGCATTTTTAGCTATAACAAATTTGCTTTCATCTTGATCATCAACTCAATCTCTCTGTACTTTGATCGACAGAGTTAATTTACCTTACTTTCGACGATGGCAAAGCTTCTGCCGTTAGTAACTACGAGAAACTTCGTCCTGAGGATCAAAGTCCACTGCTCAAAGTGCGAGAACAAGACGAAACTATTTCTCCTGGCTGTTCCCGGTATATATTCTGCAACGATTGATAGAAACAAAGGAGCCGTCACCATCTCCGGCACCGTCAAACCGTCCAGAATCATCACGCTCCTAGAGCAGGGGCTCGGCCTCAAGGCCGAGCTTCTGTGGGACCAAACCCCAACAGTACCTAGGGCTACATCATCGTCTTCAGCAGATCATGCCAATGATTTACAGATTGTTTCGAAAGTTGCAGAAAAGAAAGATCATCAAAGCTTCATCGACTCTGATCAGATAATGTCGCAGCTGAGGCAGTTATCAGGCATTCAGGGGTTGGAATCGGTCGAAATCAAGCTGAACTTCAAGCGCGAAAGCCCTGGTAACGGGGATGTAAAAGTGGTTGTTCACGGCGGAAGCGACGTCAGCAGCGGCGGTGGATCTTGGGGTCATCATGATAACCATGCTCATGGTTATCCTGTCACGAGTTCTTATAATGGTTGCCCTAACCTGCAGTGGCCGCCGCCTTGGGCTGGTGGTTACAGCCCGTCGGCGCCTCCTAGCTACGATGACGCCCCGCCTCCACCACCGCCTGCTCCGGTGAGGGATGGCTCTTTTTTCAACCATTTTAGCGACGAAAACACGAGCAGCTGCACAATTATGTGAAGACCGAGTTCAGCTACGTAGTTAATTTTCTGATTGGGAAAAAGAAAAAGAAAAAAGAGTGGTGTTTAATTTGGAATAGAGAACATTTGGGTTTGTGTTATTTTTGCTATTTATTACGTTAATCTAGTGTAATATAAAATCAGCGAGCTTTCATATTATTGTACATCATTCTAGGTTCTACTCCATGTCTACATATGTAATGGTTTGAGTTTGTGCGCAAATTAAAGAGAAAAAGAAAAGAAAAAAAGAGGGAGTGTGTGTAATTATAAGTTGTTTTTGTTTTTGTTTTATTTCTCTCCTATTTCAATTCAGAATGTGTAAGTTCAATAAAAATACATTAAACGACGAGTTGTTTCATAACAATTTCTAAACTTAAAATCCTAGGAGGAAGATGTATAAACGTAATTATCACTTCACACGAGCTAATTTAATGATATTCAGATTATATAAATTCATCCTTTTGAATATATATTAGTATTTTCAAATCCAGTCACCACCACCTGTCCTTGTTGATTTTTCGTTAATTGATTCATACTTATGATAGTTTTCCAATTATGGAGAAATCTACAACACTCATTACTTCTGCTGCCGTTTGAAATCTAAAATATTATTAAAAGTAGGACAAACTAAACCACTCAATATTTTAAGCAATAGACTAAAACTAAGATTTACCTACCCAATATAACATATATACCATGCCTCCTAGTACACCTGTAACCTCCCGACTATACCCCATTTACTAAATAAAATTTATTAAAATAAATCCAATCGAGAGGTTGTAAAATAGAATTTAACGACACTATCCAACGTTCTTCGAAAATCGCTCAATGGTCAAATACATCCCCAAACTTTCGATATTCAAAATCTAAAAAGAAAAATGATTTTAAAAGAGGGTGAGCTACAACTAACTCGTGAGAATTTCACATTTCCCCAAACCCTTCACACTCGGCAATTTTACAATCAAACACACATTGCACACAATTAGTCAACAAAGCATGCATTCAATTTAGTTCAAACACAAAAATAATCCATGTTTAATTATAAAAAGCTTTATGAAAAGGAATCAAGAAAATGATAAAACCCTCACCTTCATAATCCAAACGTAGAATTTTCACCAATGTAAAGCAGAACAAGGCTTGAAGCCAAAAAGAAAGAATTGGGGCAGAGATATCCCAGATGCTCGTTACAATTTTAGCATTTCATAGCTTTTATTTAAAAAAATATTCGTAGCCAAAAAAAAAAAAAAAAAAATGACCATTTCCATAGCCTTTTGGAAGAAGGTGAATCCTCGTGTTGCCGCAGCTCTAAAAGGTAGCTCATGTAATTATTATTATTATCCCGATTCCTTTTTGTAGGAATCAGAGGTGATCAGCAATGGCGTTCCAGCACTTGCACTTACGAGGAAATCAAGAAACATATCGACTTGCCGTTTACAGCTTCTACGGGATGGGATTGACCCAACTACAAGAAGAGAGTGAAAAATCATGCCTGCCGCAGATGCCCTACCGGTAAAAACAAGGTGAAAGGTCTGAAATTCCATGTCTGCCCATTGACGGGTGCCTTTGATGATATGAGCAGAGCTTTTGATAAATTTTTTGGAGAAGTGATGCACTTCAACGAGGTTCTTAAGGATGGTGTTGATCTAAAAGTGTAAGAGACAGATGCTTTGTGAGAGAAGTGGCCTGACTTTGAATCGACTTTGAATTAAAACAGTGAATTTAGAGTGCTTTGTGGGTGTTTACTTGCTGGAAACCCTTTGCTCAAATCAAAGGGTATTGATTTGAATATTATCCATCTTATTTGAATGATTTGATCAGCTGATTAACTAGCTATTTGATTATTAGTTGATGCGTAGTTTTTTGTTCACTATTCTTGGGCTGGTGGTTATAGCCCGTGGGCACCTCCTAGCTACGATGTGCCACCTCCACCTCCACCACCACCTGCTCCTGTGATCGAGGGATGGTTCTAGTTTCAACCGGTTTAGTGATGATAATACGAGCAATTGCACAATTACGTGAAGAGCTAGGCAGTTGTTTAATTTTGTTCGGATAGAAAAAATAGAGTGATGTTTAATTTGGAATAGAGTATATTAGTATTGTGTTCTCTTTCCGGCTTGTTTACTACGTACGTCAATCTAGAGTAGATATACGCTAAAATATATTAGCGAGTTTTCATATTTGTGTACTTGTAATATTTGAGTTTGTGTGCAGTGTGTAATTAAAAGAAAAAGGAAAAAAAGAGTTTGTGTGTAATTAAGGTGCTTATTTTTTATTTTACCATTCCATTTAAAATGGGTAAAAGTTCAATATATGTATAGAATCTACAACATTTAGTGAGTTGCTTCTTAACATTTTTATAAATTCTCATTTGATATCTGTCTCTATATATCACTACACCAAAACTGGCCTTTAGTGACAGGCCAAATCCGTCACTAAAAGCCCAAAATTCGTCACTAAACGATTTAGTGATGGCGTCACTTGTTCCTTGGAAAAGGGTCGTGGGAAAAGGGCTTGGTGACGAATTTACTGTTCATTCGTCACCAATTCCTGGCTTTCCTGACGAAATATCTTCGTCACTAAGTTAGTGACAACAAATTTTGTCACTAAAACTCTGTCACTAAATGGTCTGATTCCGTCACCAATGATACTAATCTGTGACAAACAAATAGTGACGACAATATGTCGTCAAAGCATTAGTGACGGTCAACGGCTTTGGTGACGAATATACTCTGTCATATGTGAGATGATTTAGTGACGGTCAATGGTTTTAGTGACGAATTTATAATGTCACCATTGAGATGATTTAGTGACGAGCTTACAGCGTCAGGGATTGTGAGCATTAGTGACGGAAGATTAATACTTTAGTGACAAACTCTCTTATCAGTAAATAACCAATAGTCAACTCAAGGTCAAATTATTTTTAATTTATAAAATATCAAAAGTCACCAAATTTTATAAATATCCCACAATATATCAATTACATTGCATCAAAAGTATGAACCTATATCTACATCTACTTCTACTTCTAGGGGAACTTGTTCTCTTTCCCTCCACTCCCCTGCTCAGAACTTCATTTGATGTTGAATCTGCAAAAAAAACAAAAAGACAAGTTAGATAGTGATGATAAAAGTCTAGCAAGCAAAATAGTTCAGTTCATATATATCAGTCATAGCTAAATAGTTCAGTTCATATATATCAGTCAGAGCTAAATAGTTCAGTTCATACATATCAGTCAGAGCTAAATAGTTCAGTTCATACATATCACTCAGTACTCAGTACTTCAACAATTCAACCACCTCAATACTCTACATATTCCATACTTAAAAAGTTAGAAGATCCATAACCACATTATTTCTACAGAGTTCGTACATTACCTGAAACATGAAAGCCATATTGACAGCCGTTTAGCCTGCAGTTTTACCAAAGAAACACATTTAAATTCTTCATTCATGCTTTATAATGATGAATGACAAGAAACATCAATCTTAATAATTCATCTTTTTTGTAGAAAGAGATTCAGATAGATTAACCAAAACAAAAACACAAACCTGGAGATAACAGCTATTTCCTGGGCGACTTTGCTAGCATTCTTGGGCTTCACCTTCAAGATTAGCATCAATGTCAGAAAATTCATCATGTGTACAACAGAAAGCATTCGTGAAACAAACTTCCTACAAATTCTGTCCAAACTCAGAAACAAAGAAAAGGGAACACAGTGAAAAAAAGATTACAAGACCTATTTTCCATTTAGAGCCATGCATCTAAACTACACTACTTCTTGAATCCCATTTTCTGAACCATATTCAATTCTTTACCAACCACCATTCAACATATATAGTCGTGTTCCGACTAAGCAGAGGATATTAATGCAAATTTACCTTTCACAATGAAGCTGGGGAGTGGAAGATACTCCTTTGGGGCAGTCTTCAACCCTCCAATGGCAGATCCTGGCTTCAAGGAGTAACCTTCAACACAATCAATGAGCATTTTTGAAATTATATCATCACTGGAAAATCAAAAACAAAAATCGGCAAGGTCAGATGAAAAGAAACAAACATAGTTGGTCAGAGAAGAAACAAAACTACCAAGAACCAATGCAGAACGATGAAACCAATGCAGAAGTCTTAACTATATAATTTGAACTAGAAGGATAGAAGTAAGAAGATGACCTGTTTATGCTTCTTAACACCATCAAAAACATAAACTTTGCATAGAAGCTCAAAAGTAGAATATTCTAATTACAGAAGCTAGTCCATCTAATCATAAAAGCAATAAAGCAATAAACCTTGTATCCTAATGTTCGCGATCACTTTCGATAATGACATCCACTATTTATCTATCAGTAAACCCACCAAACATTCACAACCTTCAATCTCTTATTCAGAGATCAAACATGCAACTAAAGCCTATATGCAACCATGTACTCAGAATTTACAATACATTAGAACATTCCACTCCGAGGAAGACATGTATAGCAGCCACTTTAAACCTCTTTATTTGATTCATTACTTAATCAAATTAATATATTCTTGACTCTAGGTCATAGTTCATATTTCAAAGATTACAGTAGTTCAGAAATCAGACAAAAAGGAGTTACGGTTATAAAGTTGTGAACTTTTTAAGTAGCAGTCAGCTTGCTGCCAGAAACCGTATCAGAAAAATAAAACGCAGATCTTTAAAATGCTACATCTTACTCAATTCTTAACCAAATTAATCCATTCCTGTTTCTAATGGTAGCCCAGAGTTCTAAGATTACTAAAGTGTAAATCTTGGCCAAAAACGAATCATATTTGTAAAGTTATGATTTTTTTAAATATGTCTCAGCTGCTGCCAAGAACAGCTTCAGTGCAGAGTTTTAAAAGCCATTTTCTTGACCATTTCTTAATCAAACTAGCTCATTGTTGGTTCTAAATCCCAGTTCTAGTTTCTAAGATGATCTCTACATAAAAATTAACCAAAGCAAAGCTACGAGTAAAAAGTTAAGATCATTAAAAGTGGACCAGGCCAGAAAACAACTTTCAAACATATATAGCCAACTAGATTTCATGTTAAAAATTTTCCTTCAAAACAAATTCACATGCAAGGATTGGAGAAATAATGCACATGAACATAAATAAGAACTAAATCGCAAACCACCTAAAGTTCATGGCAATCCTCTTTGTCTCTAAGGGTACCAACACACTAGTTAATAAAACAAATATTCTCTCTTTGGCATTTTCTCAAACACCTTCAAGGCACAACTCATCTTATAACTTATTTACATAGACTTTGTCCTAATTGCCTACATGTAATTTGCAGCACACGAAACTAAGATGATAAGGGTTGTAGATATCAACATATTTACATGATCATCTACCCTCTTGCTTTTGCTCAGAATGATTACAGTTCAAGTTTTGTCAGTGAATCACCAGCATCACCAACTACTTTGGTTTGTGGTAGTTAATCAAGAAAACCTTTCAACCACTAATCAAAGTAAAGTTTTTCAAGCACCCTAGAAATTTAAACTACTTTTGAGCCAACTTTTGGACAAAGTACACAGAAAATGCGTCTGAAAATTTAACAAAAAGGAGGATTGTGGTCAATTTGATGGTAATAATCTTGTCTATACTGTGTAAGAAACCTTTTAGAAAGGATCAAAACACTCGGTCAACCTTCCTGGATATCCAAAATCTATAAATTGACCATAATCCTCAAGTAAAAGATGTAACTTTTATCAGTAAGCAAATCGAGAGCAAGAAAAAAAGAGGAAATCGCTACTTACTTAGCACCGATGATAAGCACAGCACCACGGAAGCCTTCAAGAATCTTACGGAGCTTGTCGCCGACCTCCACATCACTGATACTCTCACCCGCCACCGCAATGCATCTCTGATACTCCCTTTCAGCTCCAGCGTCGCCGCTGCGTTCTCCCAACACTTCTACCATTCTGAACGCATTGAACAATTGATGATTAGACATAGCCACCGTTGGCGCGAACGATCTGACCGTTGACCCACTCGCCGGCGTCGCTGACCAGGAACCCCACCACAGGCATCACGTCCTCCGTCTTTCCGGCGTAAAACATCTCGGTGGCGATGGGGCCGGGGGCCACGCAGTTCGCGGTGATCCCGGTGCCTCTGAGCTCCTTGGCGAGGATTTTGACCATGGCCTCCCCCGCCGCTTTGGACGCCGTGTAGGCGCCATAGTTGGGCTTCAGGGAAGCCACCAGCGACGACGAGAGGCACACAATCCTCCGGAAAAATGAAAGTCAATGGATCGAAGGACGCGATCTGGTGGTTCAGAAGATAAGAAAAAAAGATTGAAGATGAAAGATGCGATAGGGTTTTAGATTAGGCAAGGACATATACACGGGTGAGATTCAATTGGTAGATGTGATTGACGGTTCAGATAATTTGAAGATAAATACAATTTTGTTTTTTAACATAAATATTATATTAGTATTTTATTAGTATTATAAAAACTTTTAAATTAAATTATTATTATAAATTACTTTAGAAATTTTGCTTAATATTACAATATATGTAACATATTCATCATATACATAAATAATTATACTATCATTATACTACGAACAAGTAAAGTAAAGTAAATTTATTGTCAATATCTCACTTTCAATATTTATAAAAAATTAAGAGGCTCTTCCATATTAGTTAAAATTAATTATTATATAAAAATTTAAGAAGAAGTGACATTTAAATTAATTCAGTCATACTTTATAATAAGTCAAGTAATGTTTGACCATTGATTAGTTATACCTAATTTTGTATGTAATAGTTATATAGTTAGTGACTTAGTGTACATAGAATGTTAAGTAATAGTTGACTTTGTGTCTGTTTGCCAGAGTTTATAAGTATATCAGTTCAATTTTGTTCAATTTAGTAAAATATATATTTTATGAAATTAAGTTTAATTCAGTTATGCTGATTCTTTTTTCAATACATTAATTTTCAATTCAATTCAGTTCACTTCAGTTCAATCCAATTCAGTTCAGTGCAACAAGAAATAACCTCTGGCAAACAGGACCTTTGTGTTAAAGTCAATAAACCTATTAGTGTTTATAAAAATTAAAAAGTGTAGGAGTTAATAGTTCATTAGTCAAACTCAGTTAATTCATAGAAAGTCAATCAACCGTTGAATTTTAATTTGTTACAGTTTGCAAGAATTTAAGTAATATTTGACTTATTAAAGTAGTTACTAGTGTTTAGCTACTAGCTAAGTAATATTTGACCTATGCAGAAGTCTTAGTTAGTTATATGAAGTAAAAGTTGATATTCGAATAAATATAGTCAATTTAGTTATATGTGTTTATATAAAATTTAATAAGATTTACCTTTGATTAGTTATACTCAATTTCGTTATGGCCACATATTTATTAATGGGGGATGCTATTTCCACAACCCAATATCCTAAATCCACAACTCATTTAAGGTAAATTTTACTAAAATATCCCTTATTAAAATTTAATTTTAGTTAGCTATTATTATGAAACTTAGTCCTAATCAAACTCTAATTTATGAAATGTACCACACTCTTTATATATAGTATAAAATATTCTTATCAACTTTCTCTACAAATTTCACGTAGCTATTCAAATTAATAAGTAAATGCGCATCATGTTTGCCAGAACTTATCTTTAGATCAATTCAGTTCAGTTTAATTCAGTTCAGTTTAGTGAAAGTGTAATTTGATGAAATTCATATTAATTCAGTCATGCTGATTCCATTTTTCAATACATTAATTTACACTTCAGTTCAGTTCAGTTCCGTTCAATTCAGTTCAGTTCAGTTCAGTTCCGTTCAATTCAGTTCAGTTCAGTTCAGTTCAGTTCAATTCAGTACACCAAGAAATAAGTTATAGCAAATAGGGCCTAAATTTGAAGGTGTTGAATGAATGTTGAAGGTTTTGAGGATTTCTTGGACCTACAATTAAATTTAACAAAAACTTGAGTCCAAAATTTATTATTCAAAACTTAAGGGATTTAAATGATATAATAAATGTTAATTGAATCCTAAATTTAATGAGGGGTGATTAAGTAAATTTATCACCAAATGGGTTGTGGATTTAGGATATTGGGTTGTGGAAATAGATCTTGTGTTATTAATAATTACTAAGCAACTCAAGAACACAACCATTGTATATGCTTTTAACAAATGATCCACATCCAAGCATAATCCACCTTGTTAATCAGGGATCTTTAACATATACAAAACCAATAACACATTGAATTGTGTAATTAAGTATAAACACCTTGATTCAAACCAAAATCAAGCATCCAAATACTAGATCTTATCGAAATAACCGAATAAAAAAAATCTCAATTTAGTAAGAGTTTCGATCAAAATGATCGTCCTGAAAGAAAAGAAAAGAAAATAAAAGTTCAGATCTTAAAAAAAATCTATTTAAGATTATTTCCCATGGGGAAAAAGAAATTTGTGGGAGCAAGAGAAACATTGTATTAAGAATGAGTATTAGTGTTAATAGAAACTCGTTATTTGATTTACATTTGATTAATTTAATTAATTTAGTTAATCTATGGAAAGTAAATTTAAAGTTAGCTTATTTATTAGTATTTATAAAATGTCATTTCTTTTACTGGTGTCATTATTTATACATCTTCTATATATAATGACACCAGTAATTATAAAAAATGTTTAAACTTAAATTATTCATATATTCATAAATGTTTGTATTATAATTAAATTAAATATTTATAAAATATTAAAGCAAAAAGATATATTTTAACATTTATAATTTATAGTTCATCTTTTTTCATTGTTGTTTTTTAATTATTACATAACTATTTTAAAAATAAAAATAAATATTTGGCCCATATTTTGACCCGGTTTCTATCTGAACAATCTCAGTTTTTCACCTAGCATTTCAGCCCATAATTTTCTTGGGCCAAGCATCAACTTCATTTTCCGTCATATATATTCTGTGACGCCTGGAATCTGTCACTAAGTTTCTGTGACGCAAAAGTTCTCGTCACTATTTATATTAGTGACGACATCATTTCCGTCAGAATATATTTGTCACTAAATCTCGTCACTTAACTTGAAATCGTCACTAGAACTGTCACTAAAGGCTGATCAGGTGACGAGAACATATATTCGTCACTAATTCCGTCACTAAATCTAACCTATGGTGACAAAATTATTTTCGTCACTAAGAATCACTTAGTTGACGAAACATGGTGACAAGATTTTGCATCCGTCACTAATTCTTGTCTTTAGCGACGGTTCCTCGTGACAATTTGTCACTGATGGCCATATTTGGTGTAGTGTATAGAGACTAGGGACTATGAGACCAATTTAGAAATTATAGGTACATTCATAAAATGTGCCTAACTACAGGGACTTAATTGCAAAACTAAGTTTATTTCCTTCTTCTTCCCTATTTCCTCCGCTGCCTGCAACTTTGACATTATGTTTGCCGGAAACTACACGAATCATCTGCGAACCATGGCCGATGGACAAATTAGTGAATGCTAAAACATCCGCGAACTCCGAGCGAATGTTTATGTATGTGAGGAAGAGCTCAAGAGATTTGTAATGCCCATGGAGTATCTGGGCCACCATTCGCTTATCTTCTCCGAGAGGCCGAAGAAGAGTTTGGGTTCCAACAGAAAGATCCCTTTTACAACGCCGTTGCCGACGTCCAAAATGTAAGCATCTATATATACATACAAGAAATACATTGAATTATACACGATTGTACATATATGAATTACTCGCCACATTTCTGTGTGACTCCAGGGAACGTAGATTCCTGATTCCGACAGTTGACCTCTTCTCAATATTTATGCTACTAGCTAATTTTAAATACTAATTAAATTAAATACATACATTTATATTGTAATTAAACTCCTCTCTTCTTTCGACTCTATAAATTAATCACACGTACGTGATCAGTTGTAAGTCACGAATCAAGTGACCATTCATTAATTTGTTGAATTTCCGAGCTCATTTACAATCTATCGAGTTCTTAATTAAATCGGTCTAGAACGAAGTAGAGTACATAATTAATTTCTGATCACTATTTTTAGCTCACATTTGCCTTCATTACTAATAGCATATATTTAGTGTGATGCTTTAGGAGATAATAAAAGAAGTCGTCGGATTCCTATGATCGCTGGAGTTTATGCCGCTCCGAGTAATGGCCGTTTACTTTTTCCCAAGCTATTTGAAGTCATATAGTAAAATGCGTTGTCCTCCTCCAAGAAACTTCATCATCAAGCTCAAAAGCCGCTGCAGCTCAAACAGCGATAAAGAGACGATCAAAAGATAACTCTAAGGGTTCATTCCGTGAAGGTGGATTCAGGTGGCGAGACATGAGTGGCCATCTCCGGCAGAGTGAAGCCCACCGAAATCATCACGCAACTCAAACAGGGACTAGGTCTAAAGGCGACAGTGTTTTGGGAGGTTTCCGCAGGCCAGTCACTGATGAGAGCCAAGGACATTTACCGAGTTTTGGCAATTGGTCTCCGTATATAAGAAAAGGTTCCACCCAAGATTTTCTCATAGTTTTTTTGTTTCGTATTTTCTTTCATTTTATAATTATTTATTTATTTAAATATTATAAATAAACCAACTGAGGCCCTGTTTGCTAGAGTAGTTCAGTTCAGTAAAATTGCAATTTTATGAAATTTAGGTTAATTCACTTATGCTCATTTTTTTTTTTTTTCAATACATTTATTTTCAGTTCAGTTTAGTTCAGTTTAATCTAGTTCAGTTCAATTCAGTGCAGCAAGAAATAAGCTCTGGCAACCAGGGTTTGAGTTAGAAAGACAAAAAATTTTGCACACACAAACTATACTAATAAACATATGAAAAAATTACTCGTCGTAACATAAATTATTAGAATCATCAATTCGTTTGTGTTACGACGCAAGAATTATTACAATCATCAAATTCATACAAGCGTCTACAATTAATCACTTTCTTCCATATCATTAGCTAGTTTCACGTCTTGAGTTCCAAATCTGTACATGTATAGTATAATGCACTAGTCCTATAACATTTTTCCGAATCACATCAAACATGTTTGAATCAACGACTCCCTCTCTAGGCTCGCAATCTAAAATAGGAATCTCGAGTTGTTGCATCAAAATGAAGCTATGAAAAGTGAAACATGAAACAATAATTGCAATTTGGGTATCAAGTGACACCTGAGGCATCCTTTTAAGCACCAAATGTCATTTCTACTTTCATTTTTAGTGAAGAAGGCCATTTGTTGAAATGTTTAGTCATACGTTTAGGCGGCACACTTCTAAATTCTTGTAAGTGTCTTCTACATCCTACATCACTTTTGGAGCCATATATCCAAGATTCCCAAGAGGAGCAGTGTGAGTTGGGAGTGTGGAGCAAAAAAGTAGTAATTGGAAATGCATCAGTTACCGTTGTACACTGTAAAATTTCCTGAGCATTGCGTCCGGAAAAATGCGAGATGGTGTATTAACCAACATTTTTTTTGCTGCATTAATTGTGTCATGCCGGAAAATCTCAAATGCCAGCAGTTTCTTATTAGTTGCAAGTAAACTGATACATAATCAATGTCCAACACTGGCAAAATGAAGCTAGCATGAATTTTGTGAGGCAACTGAGCATAGACAACCCGTGTAGAAGAAAAAAAAAATTAATACGAAGGAAATAACTTTATGCATCACACACAAATCAAAAGAAAGATAAAAACAAGCAATGTTATTTCAGATTCACTTTATGAGCACACCTGAGAAACCTCATCGATCAAGGTATTCAATAACAATCTCGTTTAAAAATATCGCACCTAAATTAAAAACTCATTAAGGTATCCCGAAAAATTATATTTAAATTAAGAATAAAAATGTTTAGAACTCTTTTTTGACAAATTAATGTTCGAACCAAAATTAAAGAGTGTTGACAATCTCATCATTGTGAACTCTCATCACCAGTGTACTAAATCTGTGGGAGGTGATTTTGTAGCTCAATAGTTATGAGCCTGAGGTGGTGCACTGGAAATAATTGGAGAGAAAATTTTAACCTAAAATATCAAGGCCAAGATTGTTTCGTTGTTATTTTATTTTTTATTTTTTTTGGTCAAACCAAAGTGGGGTATATATTGGTTCCCCAAACCATAGAATGAAAAATCATAGTAGTTAAATATAGTTACATAGTAGTATTCTCTAAAAAGAAAACATAAGAACATAAGAAAACCATAGTGGCAAACTATGATCCATAATGCCCTAATGACATGGATTAAATACAAAGGCTTAACCTCCTAGTGAGGAGCTTTGTGGTGTAGAAAGAAACTACGCAGGCCCAAAAAATTACCCACAAAAAGAATGAGTAGTTGGTGAGAACTCATTCTGTATCAAAAGGATGAGAATAAGAGTAGGGGATAGATATTCCACTTGCTTATTAGAGAATCACAATGAGACAGAGTGAGACACAAGTCAACCTATGAAAAACCTTAATCACCCTCTCTTATTTTCATATAAACCGTAGCATGTCCTGGCAGATCAGTGAAAAGCTTCCAGCTCATCTCCAGTGGTGCTTCCATACAAGTCTGATTGTATAGGGGCCATATGTGTGTGTCTCCAGCTCCATGTACCTGTCATGAGAGAAAAATCAGCAGTACCAATACTTACTGACTCACAAGTCTCAAATTTGGCAGACTCAAATCAATAACAGTAAAAGCCTTGATGTGCTGTGGGATGTTTGCAGTTATAGTGCCAGTGACAACATTATCAAGGGAGTATCTAGCAAGGGCATCTGCCACTCTATTTGCTTCTCTAAAAATATGGTGTAAAGGAATGTCTTTGGCTAGTCTATTAATCTCATCCACCAGATTGAAAAACTTCCAGTGGGCAGTGATTGGATTAATGATCATAGACACACCAACCAAGCAGTCAGACTCACTTAATTATGAAAACATTGAGCCCAAGAGATAAGCAAAAAAGGATACCATGTTTTATAACTTTTAGCTCAGCCTCTAGTGGTGAAGATGCATCTAAATATCATACAGCAGCAGCAATAATAGCCCCCCATATATCTCTAATTATGCATCCTAAACCAACTTTCCCATTTGACCAAGAAGCATCAACATTCATCTTTAAGCCATGTGTGGGTTTCTTCCACTGGACTTTGATGGTCTTGGCTTTGGGGGTTCTAGGGCACTTAGGTAAAATAGTATTGGAGAAGATGTCAATGTCAAATTGTTTATGAATATGCACCGGTTTTACAATGAAGGAATAAAACACCATTTCTTTGATCTCTTTTAAAATAGCAAACTGACTTGGTTTAATATTATCAAAGAGCATTTTATTCCTAGCCTTCCATAGACTCCAACAAATATATGAGGTAATATTATAAGTCACTATGGATTGCAGTTTTGTAAAACCAGATAAAGGCAAGTAGTATGAAAGTCTGCACCATATACTAAGAAAAGATTGATCATTTATGCCAACTAAAGCCAAAGCATTTTTCCATATCGTTACTGGTAGATGACATTCATTGAAAAATGATCAATAGAGTCTGAAGCTGAGCAGATCAGCACTTAGAAGCTATTTGAAAATCATAATATCTAAAGACATTATCGAAGGGTTGAAAAGTCTCCACATAAAGATAGAAATCTTTTTGGGGATCCTTTTATCCCTAGCTTAGAGAGGGATCGAGAAGTACATTTGTTTTCCTTGAGCATTAGATATGAAGATTTGAAGGAGAACTTTCCTCTCTAGTCAGGCTTCCATATTAACATGTCCTCTCTGTGACAGAGTATTGATGTTTCCTGCAAAAAGTTAGTGATATCAGACTGAAGCCATGGATCTATGGATGGCATAAAAAGAGCTTTGTTGTTAATGAAATCTGCCACAGTGGCATTTTCTGGAATAATGGTTTGAGTATGATGGACATGGTCTATCATAGCTCCCTACTGTGTCCATTTTGTGTTCCAAAAACTACAAGACCCAATGCCATGTAAAATTCTAATATGGTGAGTGGAAAATTCATCTACCAGACATATCCTTTTCCATGCAGATGAGGTTCTATAAGAACTAGGTAAAGATGCAATGAAATGTGTCCAAGGAGCAGAAGCAACTTGGAACTTCCACCACAGTTTGACAGAACATGCAAGTATAATAGTTAAGAAAGATCTAAAACCAAGACCATTTTGTGTGATTGGGAAACACATGTCACTCCATTTTCTCCATGTCTTTTTTGGTTTTAAATCTATCTCACCCTAGAAAAATAGAAATCATCCTAGTTATGACCTTTATGACATGCTTTGTAGGGTATAGAACAGTAAAGATGTGCTGGGGGAGTGAGTAGATGCATGATTTTATAAGTGTGAGCTTAGAGCCATTTGTTTTTCCAGTTGTTTAGCCTTTTCTCCACCATTTCCACCACAGGTTGGAAATGCATATTTAGGGCTTTACCTTGGAAGATTGGACATCCAAGATATTTAAAAGGAAAAAAACGTTGTTTCATCCCCAAGATGTTCCTAATCTGATGTACCTTAGCTAAAGATGCATTTCTACCAATAAAGAAATCACTCTTTTTAAAATTTATTTTTTGTTCAGTGACAACTTCAAACTGAACCAGAAAAGCCTTAAGCCTAATGAGACTGATTTTAGTTGCTTTTATGAAAATCACAGTATCATCAGCATAAGAGAGATGTGATATGTTAATAGCATTTATGGGTAGATCATAGTAATGTAACTTACCATTACTAAAAGCAAAAGAGATACTTCTAGCGAAAACTTCTGAGAAAAGATTGAAGAGAAAGGGAGAAAGGGGATCTCCCTGCTTTATACCTCTGGTTGGTTTGAAAAAACCACATGGCTTACCATTAATAAGTACCGAGAACCAAGACTGTGCCAGATTCTTCATGATGCAATGAACAAACAAGCCATGAAAACCAAATTTCAGTAGAACACTATTTAAAAAGGACCAACTGACCCTGTCAAAAACTTTCCTAAGATCAAGTTTAAAAATGCAATTTGGGTCCCTATTTTTCCTATTTAAATGTGTGACCATTTCATTTAGATATAGAACATTGTCTGAAATGTCTAGCTATCTCTCATAAGACTGTTTGGTTAGGTGAAATCATCTTATGCCTAAGAGGCTTCATCCTTTCCATTAACAGTTTTGTAAAAATCTTGTTGATAACATTTGAAAGAGAGATAAGCCTAAAAGCATCAAAGGATATGGGTGAGACCTTCTTTAGGATGAGTGTTATCCAGGTGGCTGAAATACCTTTAGAGATTTTTGCTGTGGATAGAAATTCATTGACAGCTTTAGTAACATCCATTGAGATGATATCCCAACACTTGATATAGAAGGAATCAATGAAACCATCAGGGCCAAGAGCACTGTTTTTATTGAGACTAAAAACAATGTCTTTGACCTCTCCATGGGTAGCAGGAAGAATGAGAGACTCATTTTCTTCAGGAGTAATGCATTTTGGGATTTTTGTGAGGAAATGAGAATAGAATAAGCCCTGGATGGCTAGAGGATGAGAGCAATTCTTCATAAAAAGATACACTATTATAAAAAGATTGTTTCGTTGTTAAATTTGGCATATATGTGATCTACTTACACGTTTTTTTTTTGGCTAAAACAACTCACTATTATGACAACTAAAAATTACTTAACAATTCATCCAAAAAAAAAGAAGTCTTACCAATTAATAATGGAAAGTTTTTGAAATCAAATATTTTGTACACATCATTTTTTAAATAAATTGTTGTCTCCGTCTTTTTCGCCTTTGTACAAAATATAAATAGATTATTTTATATAATCATCCAAATAAGTTAGTTGTGCGACCTTTTATATTTATTTGAAAATTATTTTAATTGTATTTAACAAACAAGTAAGCATGAATTTGCAAATCTATCCATTGCGTACACGAAAATCTCAGCAAATTGAATTTATATATACTGTACTATGTGAGATAAGTGTTCATGGTATTCCATCTGATCAACAAAATAGATTGTACGTACCAGGAATGCTGATCCTTGTAAGAAATGAAAAACTGAGCAAATTTTAAAATTTAGGGAAAAAAAGGGAAAATTCCCTCAAAGGGCGTAATAAAAATTGAAATTCCTACTAATGGTTTAAAACTTTCATAATTCCTATTAAGGGTGTGAATATAATTTAATACTTGAAATTATAACTAAGTTACAGTTTTACCCTTTAAATAAGAAATACACTTCACTACATGTTCAATTTACTTATTTTATAGTAAAAATACGTGTGAAAAATAAATTCATTTTAGTAAAGTTAAATATATTCAGTTTGACAAAAAATCAATTTCATTAAAAGAAAATTAGCTCAATTTCATGAAGTTAACTCGAATTCGAATGAATTCAGATCACTTTAGTTCAAGTATGTTTTTAAATCAAAATTACTTCAACTATATATCAATTTGTAATTTTGTATATTTTGTTAATTTAATTTAGTTTAGTTCAGTTAATTTCAGTTCAAATCAGTCCACAAAAATAATAATTTAATTGACTCGTTGAATTTCAGTTTCAAAAATGGACTCCTTGAATTTAAATATGAACGAGTAGATTTTTTTGCTTGACTAACTTGAACTGAATTAAATTGAGCTAAACTAAATTAAAATTTAAATATCATCAACAAAAATGATTTTAAAACTGAATTAAATTAAAATAAATTTAATAAATTAAGATTTTTTTGACAAATTAGTTCCTATTACTAAAATTTTCTATTATAAGGGTAGAATAGTAATTTAATTATAAGATAAAAGGTGTACGTAGAGGAAATGTGAGCAAGTTATCCCAATTTTTCAGAAAATCTTCCTCAACTTCTCCTTTGTAGATGCAAGTAGTGAAGTCGTCACCGAATGATTTGAACTTGGTGAAAATATGTGACAGATTGCGTAACGCATTTTGGGCTATATGCCAAATGCACAAACGGTGATGTGCATGTGGAAAAACTTTCTTAATAGCATTGCCAATTGCTGGGGCCTGGTCTGTGAATATAGTCTTCATTGTCTTTTCCCCCATTGCTTCTAGAAATCTTTCAAAGACCCAAATAAAAGTCTCTGTGGTTTCGTCACTTATCAAGGCACTAGCAAATGTGCTGGTCTGTCTGTGATGGTTCACACCAACAAATGGTGCAAAAGGCATCTCATAGTCATTTGTCTTGTATGTTGTATCAAAAGACACAACATCACCAAAACATTCATAATCAATTCTTGACTTTGCATCACACCAGAAACAATTCTGAATCTGATTATTTGCATCCAAGTCTATTCTATAAAAGAATGAACTATTTTCCTTTTTCTTCTTTCGAAAATAATCAAGAAGAAGCATGCCATCACCTTTCTTGAGAAATTCCATGCGATTCCTTTGCACCAAATTATCCAAGTCTGCAGGTAAGAAGTTTAGCTTATCAACACCACCTGCTTCTTGAGCACAATAGTGATAGATTTTAGAAGGACCAATCCCAGCTTCTGTCATGCTATTAATCATGTCTTTTTGAGCTGGACGAATTCGTCTATGGGATCTCAACATATGAGCCTTGTCTGGAGCAGCAAGTACATGAGTATGTTGTGATACAAGCTGTGTAACCACATAATTTCCCGAATTCTCCACCTCAATCCTCATGAGTGCTTCACAATAGCATCTTATTTGTGAGCGTGACTTGTTTGGCGTACCCTTCGAAGAATGCTTCTCTTTGAATCCTTGAGCAGAACAACATAGTACTCTATACATAAGTTTGTTATCAATCTTCCTTTGATATCTGGTGTGCTTCCGAATACTAAATCCTGCAGCCAGGGCATATGAATTGTAAAATTCATATGCTTCATCTTCTGCTCCAAAGGTCATACCGATTTTCGGAACAACACCCAACTCAAGAGCCTTATCATAATCCACTTGATACGACTGTAGATGTTCTTTCTCTGAGAACTGAAGACCCATCTGTAAACTAAAAAAAAACAATTCATGTAAACACCTAGGACTATACACAATAGATACTATACAGTACCTTAACTTATTTTTGAAATATGTGTTCAAATTGTTTGTTGAGTTGGGTGTTATACAGTACCTTAATCACCAAGCGTAGATAATCGGGTATCTCTTACGTCTCTAATAATCCCAGAATTAAAACGTCCCAGAAATAATTGGCCGGGAGAGAACACAATAGAGTCCGGCGATAGATCGGCGAAATCAACTACGACGGCTTTTTTTCGGGTGGGTACGAGTGGATGGTACTCTTTCTCTTATGCTCAATGGACAGTTCCAGTTTTGCCCTCTGAACATCTAATCCGACCTGCATAAAGGGATACATAAATGGTCTGTAAAAAGTATAAACCATATGAAATCATTCTGCCAATAAACATGAATATGTAGTATATCAAATATATATATACTTGCTACTTCATCTTGGTTTACAGAATGTCTTTCTTCAATAAAACTCCCAACTTTCTGCTTCCGTTTTAACATATTAGAGCAGAGCCCTTTCCAACCCTTCAAGCTAGCTTAATCAGATACAACTACAAGACAATATTGACTACACATGGCAAAATTTGCAGACAACTATCTAAAGGAAAATTGCTACTGAAGCTCAAATTTTGAATGACGAAAGTCCACACATATAAGCATATTATTCTTCAAGATGAAAGGTAATCATGTCTGATCCATATGGTTTTCCTAATTGAAATCGAATGTTACACAATAGAGTCCGGCGATAGATCGGCGAAATCAACTACGGCGGCTTTTTTTTCGGGTGGGTACTAGTGGATGGTCCCCTTTCTGAAGAAGTTCAGACCGGATTTAACATCGGCTCTTTTCGGGTGGGTACGGGTTGATGGTTTTCTGCCGGAAGAAATTCAGAAAGGGGGAAAATCGATTGTGCAGGGGAGAACGGGGTGAGAAAGATGGTTCAGAAAAGAAATTAAGGTAAAAATATGGGAATAAACGGAAAGATTTAGAAAAATGGGATGAAACTAACCCTCCGTTAGTAAAACTTAACACTTGCCATGTGTCATAATTTAATTGAGTGCACAGCTCCACATACAAGGAATTAAAACATACAAAATTTTCTGTTCGCCACTAACTGGGCAAAATCTTCCCCCCTCTGACGGTTGAATTTTATTTCGGTGGTCGATCGTAATTAATAAACTATGGCTTAATGCCTTAACCCCTAATTAATCAAAGGTACGTAATTCCCTTTCGACTTTCGTTCTCCCAAATCAATCTCCTATATATAGCGTCATTACAACACATGAACCAAAAACAGAAAATCAATATTGATCAGTCAAGTTTTTTCCCCCTGTAAAGATCACAAGTTTCATTTGTTCAAACTTTGTTAATGGCATCGTTGGCGAGTTCACCAGTTGCTCCGAGGCGATTCCTCCTCAGCACCAACATTTGCTGCTCCAAGATGGAGAGAAAGTTGCAGAGGATTCTGGAAACAACTTCAGGTGTCCAGTCTTTCCGGATGTCCAGAAAGGCCGGGACCGTGCTCATCTCCGGCTCGGCGGAGCCGTCCAGGATCATGACGCTTCTCCAGCAGCGAATGGGGCTCAGGTCGGAGCTCTTGTGGGACCAGATCACTGAGATCAGCCCAGCAGCAACCGCGGTATCATACCGCCGGCGTGCCGACGAGATGAATGTCACGTTCCAGTTGAAAAGGATTCAAGGGTCCGTTGAAATCAAGCTGAGCATGAATCCCGAAGATGAGCCTTTCAACGACCCGCCGCCGCAACAGTTGTGGCCGGGTGGTTATGCTCCCACGGCGCCGATGGAGACTGATAGTTACTAATTCGACGCTCCACCACCACCACCACCTCCTCCGCCGGCGACGTTTGCTTCGGTTTTCGACCAACCCTATGACGAAGGCCCTTCCGCCACGTGCATGATTATGTGATTAAGAGGTATCCGATTCTGAATGACAAGGCTTCTTTAATTTATGTTTCGAAATCATATTTTGTAATTCGTTCAATGCGTTTTTTGGTTTGTAAACTCGATCCATGCATATATCCAATTTTATAGTGCATACATATGTCATTTTGTATGTTTCAGTTTATTCTTCATCATATGAATAACGTACGTAGTGCAATAAATTAATTTAGCATCGTTGGCGTGGAAGACAAGTTACAAATGTAATATCATGTATAATTGTTTAAATTTATTTTCAGATTATCCATTCTCATTAGTACCCTAATTTATTTTCACATACAAATAATTGTTTTTATTATTACACCTGAGAGAAATTTAAATCAGCATTTAATTTACACATATAAGGAGGAAAATATATACTTGTTTGTTGACCAAGTCCGTCTATAAATACCAGGAAAATGTTTAAAAGTCTTTTTCGTCCATATATAAGCCTTTTTAGACATATTTACTTCATATGAGTAACACAAAACAACTTGGTTGGATCTCAGTTTTACTTCATCGGCCTTCTTTTTTTCATATAAACCAAATTATTATTTCCGATTTATGTTTTCTTCATCCGAAATGCGCCCAACTCTCTTTATCAATACAGCTGCGTATTAACCGTTTTCTAAATCAATACATAACTACAAAACCGAATATAACTCATGTAATTAACTACTAATCCACATCAATCATCCCTCCAGTTATCTCCTTTATCTCCGTTACTTCTCTCCTTTTATCTCTTTTATCTCTTTTATCTCTGAAGTTCCTTCTCCGCTGCGAAGTAGTAATTATCTTTATATTACGCATTAATTACCTCGTTCGAGGCTTGGGAATTGGAGGCCCTTGCGCACAACTCCATGATACACCGTTTTATGCAAATCCAGCTCTCGCAACTTGCAAATGGACTAGATATAGATTTGGGGTTCCCACAAGATACACCAGGTTATGTGGTTTCATGCACCATTTGATGGTGCTCACCTCTAATAAGACCAGTCGCTCACTTGAGCACGACTCCTGCCCGATGGACCAGATATAGATGTGCTCTCACACAATACATATATGCGCACAGCTCTGCATGATTTACAGGATTATATAGTTTTCTACGTTAGTCAACTGTGTAGCTCGTTGTTCCCGATCTGGTTGGTCAGGTTGTAGTTTATGTTTTTTGTTTATAGTTCTTCATTTGGTTGGACATGTTGTGGATCGTGTTCCCATTCGTGATCTATGATTTTCAAAGTGATTACAGTTTGAAAAACATAGATCGTGGTTTGTATCTAGTGGTGTTGCGGTTGTAGCAGATCCCCGATTGGTGCAGTGATTGATGCGGAAGACGCTCCTCTCTGCCAAGCGGTTGTGGTGTTCGCTCTGTTGTTATCGCTGCAATTCTTCAGTCTAGTACAAGCAATGGAAGGCAGCCCAATGCGCTTTTTGATATCAGCGTACGTGCAAAGTTTTGCACGCCACCGATTACCTCAGATACCTATAAAAAAATGAAGAAATACAAGTTAGAAAACGCAACAAACAAAAGGGGAAAATAACCAGAAAATATCTAACATTTACATAATTACAGTACCTTTTAAGGCGGCTCGGACCCGAGGATCCAGCCTCCTCCAAAGATTGACTTTTAGTTTGAAATAGACCTCGGGAGGCCAAAATTCCTTAAAACCATGTCTGGCTTCGTGCTTTCTAAAACTGCCACAAAGAGGATCCTTTTTACCAGTTTTATTAGGCATTGCCCGATCAATATATGGGATGTTACCGATGTCCTTCTTCGCTCACTTGTAATCATCAATATCGAACATCTCATTTGTATGCTCGTCTTCGGGTCTGAGAGCGCAAAAGTTGTGCACAAACGTGCCTTTGATACTAGATTCACCTGCCGACAACTTAACGCGGTCTGTGGCTAGGGTGCCTTGCTCATCCAATGTAGCAGCAACAAATAGTTCATAGGCCCACATAGGGCCCTTGCAATTGGCGAAACTTATCACATACTCTGGTTGGCCAGGGATGCATCTCGGTGGGGCTGGTCCACGTAAACATGGACCAGATGAAGAGATAGAAGAAGAGATAGGCGGCTGTTGAATTGAAGAAGATGGAACATCAGTTAGCCCATGCTTTGCTGGTGGCTGGTTATGTGAAGGACCTCCACTTGCACCAACCATGTGTCTGATAAGATGAATCCTTTCAGTTGCATCCTCCCTCAGATTAGGCAGGAGAATTGGATTACTGAAATCCAACAGTCACGGTGAAAATTAGAAGATTAGACACAGTGAAAAAGAAATTCAACAGTCACTTAAAGAATAATTTCAAACGGAAAAAAATGATGGCCTAATAAAAGGTATTGTTCTTTTTACCTATCAACACAAGACCATCTGTTCTTGGGGTCTCTGCATCTGTTCTCTTGGTGACAACTAGTCTTTTGCTTCTTTTTTTGATGCTGCCTCTTTCTCCTCTTTACAACCTTGGTCTTCTTGGTGTGATGTATAATCCTCTTTCTTTTGTGGTTTTTCACTCCAAGAATCATCTCGCAGTAACTTGTTTGGAGCACAAAATAACAAATATAAGAACGTAAGCAGCCACTATTACTACAAATCATGGACACAAGCAAGTTATGAGAAGAGCTTGACTGTAAGCAGCCACTATTACTACAAATCATGGACACACACAAGTTATGAGGGAAGATAGACTATAACTAATAGACGTTCATTGTATTTTTCCTGCTCAATCAAACGTAATAGACTTAATTAAACATCCACCATATTACTGCAAATCATGTACACGAAATGGTGATAGTTGTTTGGAACATAGATAAATTGGACCACTACCTTAGAGTTGTTGCAGGTCACGATCGGCCATTAGAGTGTGCTCTGAGGCTTGCGAATCGTGAAGCCACTCTTCTGCCTTTCAGAGGTTGCTGCTTCCTCCTCTGCCCTTTCAACTGTTGCATTCACTAATTGCACTTGCTTCAGTTCAACATGTGGCACTTGAACTTGCTCTTTTGTCACCATTAATGTCAGTTCCGAGTTCTGTATATCAGCCTGAAATATGCAATCAGACTATAAGATAGTGCCAACGACCATTTCTAAAATTCTCCCTAGCAAGTCTGGGCAGTTTGAACGCATTCAATACCATATATACACATAGAATGTTCAATAAATGAGACAAATAAGTTATGTAGAGACTAGCAGTCATATGTTATACCATAGAAGAAGCTGCCTCCTCAATAGCTAGATTTTGTTCTTTTTGCTCTCCCAAAAGATTACTGTTCATAAAATATAGATTTCAACATCAGATCTTCTACTATGGTAAACACTCAAGGAATCCAAGTAAGCTCATTAATTTAATAGTAAAATATTTGTAAATAATCACCTTAACTTTCAGGGTTGTTGGTCCATGTGCTTCCCAGGAACCATATCTTTCACATTATTTAGGAGCTAAGGAGCTTCATGCTCCAGCAGCTTTACATCCATGGCAGGGTACATGTCAATTCCATCATTCAACTGAGGATTAAAATCAAACCAGGGGAAAAAAAATCTATGAGGATTTATGCCATTAGCTCCAATATGAACAAGTAAGCTGGGAGAGCAGTTAAAAACTCACCCTTAAAGGGGTTCTCTCAGCCAGTTCCACATGGAACTGCCCCCCTTATTTCCATCCAAATCCACGTACTCTGATTCCAAAAAGTAATAAGACCGGATAAAAAATGAAAATCCTAACAATCTTTTTATTATGCAACAGATCCCGTATATTACCAGGGAAGAGCTCAGAATCCGGCTGAAAACCGGCTAAACCATCCTTGAAACCCGGTGGCTGCTCTAGTCTCTGTAAAAGCAAGGAAAATGCCTTTTAACCCTCTTTGACTTTTTTAGATCTAGATGATTAAAGCACGTTGTAAAAATAACACAAAAAAGAGCTAAATAATGAAATTACCGAAATGGATTCCTCCCTGCGCCGCTTTTGATAGGTTTTCATCTTGTTTTTCCTGCAATGTTTGTGTACAAGATGAACAAAAATCGAGAGATCAATAACTAGATCTCAAATATACTCAGCAAAAACTACTGTGTGACTGTGTTTTCAGCAAAAAAGAAAACGGAGAAAGTGGGCGATCGAGTACACTGTGTGACTGTGTTTTTTTTTAGCAATGCAAGCTCAGAGAAACCCAAAATAGTTATAACCACTCCCCAAATCTTGCCCATTAATCAAGGACCCATTTAAATTCTAATTCAAAAGCTGACCCCAAGCTCAACGCGAATATACCCACCGAGACGTTGAAAACACACACAAACACACAATTTGCACAGAAGAAAAATAGATTCAAGAACTGAAAATTTTCGTTTAAAAAAGACAGACTCGATTTTTCAAAAGCCCGTGCTAAATAGCGAAGATTTAAGTATAGCAAAAGGCCATCACCTCACGGCAGAGAAACAGAGGAGGAGCAGCTAAGAAACTCAGACCAATATCTATTTCAACAAATTATCGTGATGATGATAAAGCGAGAGGGCGGAGGAGAGAGAAAAAAATGATCGGAAAAGAAATTTGTTTATTCATATACATTTTCTTCCTCTTTCTTTTTCCACTACTCCTGACCATTGTCGATACATTTTGGTCCCCCGACCTTAAACTACTATCCTGCCCCCAAAATCCTAACATGATAAATTACTATCATGTAGCTCAAGATTTTGCTCTTGTATCCCCAAAAATGACTATATTGCCCCCTATATGAAGTAACATAGATTTTCTGCAACTAAAAAAGATGGGTATTTTGGTATATTCAATCGTATTTTGGGCTAAATGAGAAAAATGATACTATTTTTCTTTGTTTTCGTATAACTGACAAAGTAGATTTCCCTTTCGGCTGTTTGAAAAACTTCAGTTCTGATTATGTTTTCGAAAAACGAGCTTCATTAATTGATTCAGAACACCCGCCCCTTGCAAATATCTATGGGTGGGCACTTTCATTTCGTAGTTATAAGAAAGAGGGAATCACTCAATTCCTTGTAAGATTAAAAATTTCTTCGATTTGATGTTGTGTAAATTGATATTGATTTTCTATTTATACTTATTGAAAATTTTTATAGGGTAACATTTAACAACACCCTTTTCATTCCTTGCCCCCACAATCAAATGAATGAACATCAGAATTACCGTTAATCAGAGCATCCACAATGGTCACAGGTCACAATGGTCACATCTTAATAGATTTCCCACAATATATTATTGGGCAGATTTAAACTAGTAAAAAATCTCTATTTGTGATTCATGGTAAATTTTCCTCTGTTTACAAAATCTACTATAAACGACTTTTTTGATTCATGGTAGACGTTGAATAAGTGTGATTCACACAATGAAATTGTTCTCGATTTGATCGGCTCAATCCATGATTTAGTTGTTCATCGGTATTTTTTTCCCGATCTGGTTGGACAGTTCGTGGTGTATGTTTTTTGTTTATAGTTCTTCATCTGGTTGGACATGTCGTGGATCATGTTCCCGTTCGGGATTTATGATTTTCAAGGTGTTTATAGTTTGAAGAACATAGATCGTGGTTTGGATCTAGTGGTGTTGCGGTTGTAGCAGATCCCCGATTGGCGCAGTGATTGATGCAGGAGATGCTCCTCTCTGCCAAGCGGTTGTGGTGTTCGCTCTGTTGTTATCGCTGCAATTCTTCAGTCTAGTACAAGCACTAAAAGGCAGCTCAATGCGCTTTTTGATATCAGCGTACGTGCAAAATCTTGCACGCCACCGATTACCTCAAATACCTATAAAAATAGGGAGGAAATACAAGTACGAAAACGCTACAAACAAAAGGGGAAAAGAATCAGAAAAAATCAAACATTTACATAATTACAATACCTTTTAAGGCGGCTCGGACCCGAGGATCCAGCCTCTTCCAAAGATTGACTTTCAGTTTGAAATAGACCTCGGGAGGCAAAAATTCCTTAAAACCATGTCTGGCTTCATGCTTTCTAAAAGTGCCACAAAGAAGATCCTTTTTCCCAATTTTGTTGGGCATTGCCCGATCAATATATGGGATGTTACCGATGTCCTTCTTCGCTCACTTGTAATCATCAATATCAAACATCTCATTTGTATGCTCGTCTTCGGGTCTGAGAGCGCAAAAGTTGTGCACAAACGTGCCTTTGATACTAGATTCACCTGCCGACAACTTAACGCGGTCTGTGGCTAGGGTGCCTTGCTCATCCAGTGTAGCATCAACAAATAGTTCATAAGCCCACATAGGGCCCTTGCAATTGGCGAAAGTTATCACATACTCTGGTTGGCCAGGGATGCATCTCGGTGGGGCTGGTCCACGTAAACATGGACCAGATGAAGAGATAGAAGAAGAGATAGGCGGCTGTTGAGTTGAAGAAGATGGAACAACAGTTAGCCCATTCTTTGCTTGCGGCTGGTTATGTGAAGGACATCCACTTGGTGAATACTCATTGTTACTCTATATATTAAATATCTTGTGGTGAATAATACATATACAATTCCCACTTTGCATTCTTACATGGTATCATAGTGGGTTCAATTTGGACATGGACCCTAATGAGTTTATTGGGCCGATGTGTGGATGCTCTTTGGGCCGGTGGTATCTCCCTTAATTTAATCGGTGGAGTATTATGCTTCTCTTAAACCGGTGGAGTGCCCATTAATTTGGCCTTAATATGAACCCATATCCAACCCGATATGGGTTTTCCGCAACAAGTTCAAATCTGATGGATTCATTGAGCGTCATAAGGCGCGTTTGGTTGTTCTCGGTAACCGTCAAATTGAGGGAACTGACTTCACTGAAACTTTTGCTCCAGTTGCCAAGATGGACTCTGTTCGTTTGCTTCTTACTGTTGCTGTCATTCGTGGTTGGGAGCTTCATCAGATGGACGTTCACAATGCCTTTCTCCACGGTGATCTTCATGAAAAAGTCTACATGCGTCCGCCTCCTGGTTATGGTTCTTCTTCTAGACTAGTTTGTAAGCTTCAGAAGTCCCTCTATGGTTTATGACAGGCGCCTCGTAACTGGTTTGCAAAGCTGTCTACTGCCTTGTTGGCCTTCGGTTTCGTCCAAAGCAAGGCTGAGTACTCCCTTTTCTCGTATCTTCGAGGTTCGATTTCCATGCATGTCTTGCTTTATGTTGACGATCTGGTCATTTCTTCCAACTCTCCTACTCTCCTTGCTAGTTTTAAGGAATATTTAGGCTCGTGTTTTCACATGAAGGGTCTTGGTCCCTTGAAGTACTTTCTTGGGATTGAGGTGGCTCGCGGACCAGATGGGATGTTTCTGTGTCAACGGAAATATACCCTAGATATTTTTTCTGATGCTGGACTTTCAACCAGTAAGCCGGTTGACTTTACGATGGAGCCATAACATGACCTTACACGTGTGAAGGAGCCCTTGTTCGAAGACCCTGCACGTTATCGTCGCTTTATTGGACGATTGATCTACCTCACTATTACTCGGCATGAGTTGAGTTTTTTTTTTTTGAAGAAGGCCTGAGTTAAGTTATTCGGTTCATACACTTGCTCAGTTTATGCAGTCGCCATACCTTCCTCATTGGCAAGCTGCCTTACGTGTGTTACACTACGTGAGGAGTCATCATGGCCAAGGTTTATTAAGGAAGGGAATACTTAAATTAGGTCGAAATTTACTTGGATTTATTTATTAAATTACACATCACTTTTGGATATATCTCATCTATATAAACCACGAAAAGTGAAACATCTAATCTCCCATTTCTACTCTACGGACTACCGAAATACAGATACCTGGATGTTGATGTAAGCTCTTTGTTCTTATTATTCCATTCTTGTTATCGTGCAATTATACTTGTGTTTTTCATTTCATTCATTAAATTTAATTTTAATTGTGAATTTTTTTGAAAAATAATAATTACTTTCATTCAACTTCAAGGTCCTGGGAATCGTCCAGAAACGAATGACAAGAAACTTGGGGGTGTGACCCAAGAATCGTACAACAGGGGGCTCGACTTTGCATAGTTAGCTAAAGATTGCGCTATAAAGTTTTCAGTACGAGGAACCCATAAGGGGTCTAGATAGTTGCGTGAATTTAGTGCTTCGCAACTTAATAAATTACTACCAATTTACGTTTTCCAATGAAAAACAAAGTGTTTGAACTCGTCAATGATGGAGTGGCTATAGGCTATATCTATCATGTAAATTAATTAATTCGATGTGTCGTTCTTGATCACTAGCTAATTGCGTGTGCAAAATTAATAAAGAAGTAAAGAACGACTATTGGCGTGGTACGTATATATATAATTGGCAAATAAAAGTGTTGGTCATTCGTCTTGTTTTTCTGCAAGTATAGTTGATATTTGCAAGATACGATCGTATACTAGTCATCAGTATACATTAAAGAAAGACTTCGCCGGAGTCTCCAGACTCTAGCAAAGAAAATTAAAGATTAAGCCTGGCCCCAGTAAAACCAAAATTTTCTAAAATTGTATACGATCACTAGGTTAGGGTTCTATTTGCTAGAATTTATTTACTGCTGAACTGAACCGAACTGAACTTAAAATTAATATATTAAAAAAAAATCCAGCATGAATGAATTAACATGAATTTCAGTAAATTATATTTTTACTAAATTGAACTGATTTAAATTAAATTGAATTGAACTAATATATAGAAAATTTCTGACAGACTTAACTATATATGACTGTACATGTAGCCAACAATTTAGTTACTCTATCTCATTTAGCCGATCACATTGTTTGACAACCTGATTGTCCTTTATAATATAAAAGTGTTCATATAATTAGATGCACGACGATACTTTATCATCTAATTATTTCTCATTTTCTCATCATTTTTTAATAATTCCATCCATTCACATTGTCTTAATTATTAAAATTAGTTGGAATTCATATGAAGCATGGTTAATTAGATGGGTTACGGATGGACCGCATAATTTCGGAATACCAATATAGTTTAGTCGCAGGTTTTAGAAGTCAACTTTTTTTTTAGAAAAAAAAGAAAAATATGCAAAAGAACAATACAAATGGGACAGAGAATATATAGTATAGTGTATATATATAAGTTCAGATCATCAACTCAATCTCTCGATCTCTACTTTTATCCACAGAGTTAATTTTCGATACTTTTGAAATGGCAAAGTCTCTGCCATTAGTAACCACGAGAAACTTCATCCTGATGATCAAACTCCACTGCACAAAGTGCGAGAACAAGACGAAGCTATTTCTCCTTACTATTCCAGGCCTTCATTCTGCAACTCTAAATAGAAAGGAAGGCTCCGTCGCCATCTCCGGCACCGTCAAACCGTCCAGAATCATCACCCTCCTCGAAGGCCGAGAGCTTCTGTGGGACCAGACCCCAACAGTTTTTAGGGCTACATCATCTTCTTCAGCACATCATGCCAATGATTTACAGATTGTTTCGAGGCGATCGACAAAAGTTTCAGTAAAGAAAGATCATCAAAGCTTCATCGACTCTGAACAAATAATGTCGCAGCTGAGGCAGTTATCAGGGATTCAGGGGTTGGAATCGGTCGAAATCAAGCTGAACTTCAAGCGCGAAAGCCCTGGTAACGGGGATGTAAAAGTGGTTGTTCACGGCGGCGGCAGCGGCGGATCTTGGGGTCATCATGATAACTATGCTCATGGTTATCCTGTCACGAGTTCTTATAATGGATGCCCTAACCTGCAGTGGCCGCCGCCTTGGGCTGGTGGTTATAGCCCGTCGGCGCCTCCTGGCTATGATGACGTGCCGCCTCCACCACCGCCTGCTCCGGTGAGGGATGGTTCTTTTTTCAACCAGTTTAGTGACGATAATACGAGCAGCTGCATAATTATGTGAAGACCTAGGTATTTAATTGATTTTCTTCTGACATAAAAAAAGAGAAAAAAAAAAAGTGCTGTTTTATTTGGAATAGAGTATATTAGGATTTGTGTTTTTTTCCGGCTTGATTAATTATTACATACGTCAATCTAGAATAGATTGTAAGACTTGATTCAAAGAAAACAAAAAAGAGTGTGTGTAATTAAGGTGCATTTTTTTTTCCCATTCCATTCCCAAATGTGTAAGTTCAGTAAATAGAATCTACATCAGCTAAGAACATCTCCAATCCCACCCTCACTTTAAACAAAATCAAAAAACATGTCACATTAAGTGACTTTTTAACTAAAAATCTTCTCAAATATAAATGTCAAGTATGAGCCTTAATATGATGTGACACACATTTTAATTGAATGTGTCAAATAGAGATTCACTTCTATTTTTAGACATAGTTGTGGGACTTCTCATAAATTTATCTTATTCTAATTTAATTTTGTCCATTCAAAAATTAACACATCATACTAAAGTTTTGTTTGTGAATCTTGCATTGGAGATGAAATTTAAAAGAGCACCTTCAATTTGTTTGGCTTTGATAAATACCTCATATTAAAGCTCCATTCAAAATGTGTCAAGTGGACAAAGTGACTTTAGGGTTGAAGATGCTCTAATAACAAATATCAACTACACTACTCCATATTTTTCCAAAAAATAAAATTAAAAAATACACTCCATATTTGTATTTTTGAAAATAATAGTTGCATAGTATCGCTTCATACTGTTTCATTCCTGGTCATACAAATGAATGACGAAGAATTCTAAATTATTAGCTAGGTGATCACGTACGTATTAGCTGGTATTATAAAAAGGGGTAGATTTGTAATCATCCTTTCTAATGTAAGTGCAAACTTTTTTTTTTGGTGTAATTATCTTAAATACTCACACTTATTAAAATTTTCTTATGAAATATGCTTGTATAACAGTCATTTATAAATATTTTATTTTAATAGTCATATACTTTCTTCGTCCTAATTAATTAATATATAAATTTTGAAAATAATTATAATAGCAATGTTTAACTATTAAAATATTCAACTAGGGCATTTAAGTATTATAAAAAAAAATTACGTTTATTTATCATGAAATCCTATAAATATTTTTCTTGTCAATAAAAAAATATTCGTTAAACTTATTAGCTTTGATAAAATATTTGAAAATTTTCATTTCAATAATGATCGTAATATAATTGAAAAAGCTAAATTTTCAAAATAATAGATCCATATTTTTAAGAAATAACCAATACAGGTCCTTTGATCGTGGCACAAGTTATTGACAAAGTAAAACCTCCCTAGCTCTTACTTACAGTTGACCACTTCTCATTTATGCAACTAGCTTTTTTTTATTTTATTGTAAAAATACTAAATAATTAAAATATATTTATATTGTAATTAATTAAACTCCGGTCCTCGCTCTTTCGTCTCTATAAATAAATCACACGTACGTCAATTGTAACTCACTCATACCATCATCAACCGAATCATCAGCACCAACCTTCTGCTTCGAAACAACTCAGGTACTCGTATTTTCCGACCAATTTTCATTGTTGAGTTTTCGCGCTCATTTACGATTTATCGGCCGGTTCTTAAGTCGGTTTAGCTAGAATGAAATTTTGTAATTAATTCTCGATCACTATTTTTAACTCACATTTTGCCTTCTATGTACTATTAGTAAATATATATTTAGTGTGACGCTTAAGGAGATAATAAAAGACGTCTGTCGTCGATCGCCGGAGTTTATGTGGCTCCGATCGAGTAATGGCCGTTTACTTCTTCTTTTTTCCAAGCTATTTGAAGTCATATATAGTAATATTCTATTTTTGCTACGTCTCTTTCAAATTTCAATACACTCAGTCTGAACTAGTAGACATTAATTGGTAAGATTCCTCACATATGTAACCGTTTGGAGATAAAAATATATTCATGTATTGCAGGGTGTGAGAGAATTAAATGTGTTTTTAGTGGCGACACATATAAAAAGTGTGACATATTTCTACACATTCATATTTACTAAAATATTATATTTCATCCATTTATAGAAAGTTTTAAAAAAATGATCACTTTAAGGTACTACGTACACTCTGGCCACATTTAAGTTAGAGACACTTCTTCATGGACTACTCAAAAAATATTTTAAAATACAAAATATTATGATATGTTGCGTCACATGTATTTCTTAATCGTTTTTTAGTGACTTATGAATGTGGTGAAATCAATTACAGTACTCCCTCTGGACCAGCTGTTTTTGCACAGGAGACTTTTTTAATTTCAGTCAACTATGCTAAATTTTGACTGCATTTTTGAATGCATAAATAAATAAAAATATTATCGTATCTAATATTGTTGGAATCGTCATAACATGTAGTTTATTAATATCAAATTTTCAAATCTTTATAATATACATAGTTAAACATATTAGCAGTCAAACACGTGTATTGAAGACCGTGAAAAGTCAGCTGTGCACATCGAGCTGGTAATTAATTGTTACGATTCACGAATATAGTGTCACTATATCAATTTTTAGAGAAGGACTAGACCAAAAGTACTGTTGGAAACCTGATAATTCATTGATAACATTCCTAATGATTTTCTTTAGTGACACAAGAGATGATTATATATATATATATATATATATATATATACTGACACCAGAAAATGCTACATATATATATGACAGTTGATCATCATCATCATCAAAATGCCATCTCTTCGTTTACTTCCTCCAAGAAACTTCATCATCAAGCTCAAAAGCCGCTGCAGCTCAAACAGTGATAAAGAGACGATCAGAAGATTTCTACATACAACTCTAAGGGTTCATTCTGTGAAGCTGGATCCATACGGCGAGACCGTGGCCATCTCCGGCACGGTGAAGCCCACCGAAATAATCACGCAACTCAAACAGGGACTAGGTCTAAAGGCGACACTTTTTTGGGAGGTTTCTACAGGCGGCCAGTCACTGATGAGAGCCAAGGATATTTACCGAGTTTTCACGGCGAGACGGGAAAATAATGTGGCGGTTAACATGAGGAATGTTCAGCAGAATGATGACATGAAATCAAACTGCGGCGGCGTTGGGATTTTCAGTGTGTCTTCTTCATGTTGTGGTAGCTTTTCTGTTGCTCTTGTTCATGTACCCGTGAATCGAAATATGTTTGATGATAGTCGCAGTGGAAATGATCATGGTTCAAGTAATTATATTCATAGCAATAACCTGCAGTATTCGCCACCACATGTTGCTGCCGGATATATTCCACCACCGTTTTCCGGTGGTTATGCTCCATCGGCGCCGCCAATGGAGACTGCCGAAAACCACTATCGTTACGCTTCTCCACCACCGCCGCCGCCGCCGCCACCACCACATGCTCCGGCGCCAATGGGATTGGAGATTGATGATGATGAGTACTACTTTGACGCTCCTCCACCAGTACGTCCAGAACCTGATGTGGAGTTGTCTGATTCATTTTCCGACCAGTACTCGAGTGATGATGAATACCCTACAACCAGTTGTATAGTTATGTGACATGACGAGGCTTGTCGATCCGTTTTTTGTGTGGTAAAAGTGTAATAGCGTACTCCCTTCACTCTACTTAAAGAATCCCGTTTTTTAAGATTAAAATTTAAAAACAAGATTTTTCATGTTGAATGAAGTAGTAGTTGAATATTGTTCGTAGCTTATTTAATAGTATATTTTAAGTAAATTGATAGAGAACGTCTTGGGTGAAACCTGTCCTTGTGGAGACCAAGAGCAGGGGAATGAGCATTTACTGTTTCTGCTTGATCTTTTAGTCAGTTTGTTTGATCTTTCAATCAATGTCCTTGAGTATTTTTGTTTTGCCTTGATTTTTCAGTTAATTTGATCTTTCGTTCAATTTGCTTGATCTTTCGGTCAATTTTCTTGATCATTTCCTTGGTCAATTTCACCAACGAAAAATTCAATCAAGGAAATCGGCGGGTTTAAACCTCACCTACGACAAATTCAATCAATATGAGTCTCATATAATCTTTGGTCTCATTTGAGACAGGTCTCAAATGAGAATTTGCCAAATTGATATGAGATGCATATTTTATAGTTAGTTTTAAATATGATCAAATAAGATTTTATTTTTTTTAGGATGAGACCGACTTATCACAAATTTACAATTAAATATAGTTGTTCATTACTTCACACTTTTATTAGATTAGTTTATATATTTTTGTTTTATAATTAGAACTTTATTATTATACCTTGAAGCATGTCTATATATAAATATACATAAATATAGTTAGTTTAATGCCTTGTTCAATTGAGCTTATTACTTCAGTTTAGTTCAACGGTTCAGTTTAGCAAAAAACTTATTTTTATAAAATTCATATTAATTTAATCGTATTGATTCTGTTTTCGATTACATTACTCCAGTTCAATTTAGTTCATTTCAGCAAAAAAATAAGTTCAAGAGAGCAGAAACTAAGTATTAGTGTCACTAATTCTGTTTTGTTATTATACTTTTGTTTATTTACATTAATCTTTATTATTATAAATGAATTACATGAGTTAGAGGGACAGATCAAATTTAATAAACACACAAACAATTTCTGCTTAGGGATTATTATATATCAACTGGTAACTAATTAATATAGTTAAGAAAGATTCAACACCAGAGATTGAGTGCTCAAGTAATTAATTAGCGCGGGTGACGCAAGGTATACTTCGTAATCATAGTTACATGTAAACCCAAGACGTGTATGCATATCCTAGGAAAGTGTTGACAATTGTACAAATGATAATTACATTAATGACCTGTCACTAATCATGGGATGCATTTGATTTTGTGCTAACCATCGTTTGCGTACGCTAGGTTTGCCGGAAATTAACCCAAAATGTATTTTACTGCATATTTAATTTGGCGCCGAAGCTAATGTTATTGACTTTTTTCCTACCAAAAGAATATGAAGTACCAAAATAATTCATCAATTTCTTTTTATTTTTCTGGGAGTCAGATTTATTAATCCCAAATAGTTCATCGAAAAATTGAGATGGGGAAGGTATAGAGTGATGCATCAATTAAAGGTATCAGGCTATATATATACATATATATATAGGAAGGGATCAATGCACACCCTTATTTGCACACCATTTACACACCAAATCACAGCCATTTATTTCTAATCTGATCTAATGGTCATAAATGATTCAGATTTTATTTATTTATTTATGTTCACCTTCTTCCCCTATAATTCCTCACTTTCTTTCTCGTCTTTCCTTCTTCGACGTCTCCTTCATGCTTCATTATTTCTCTGCAATTTTTTTCCTTTTGTTTTCTTTCTTCTTCTACTTCTCCTCTCCCAAATCTATTTGACCAATTTAATCTAACCATAAAGTATTCTTTCTCCACACATCACCACTGACTCTTCTTATTTTATTCACTCACCCATATGATGGATTTCACAACATCCTAAGTTCCAAGGGAGCATATAGGAGCTAATCGAATAGTACTTTCAAATAAAGGAGCCCATTTCCAGAAATCACTTCATCAAATTTATATTAATCTCAATCGTGTTCAGGGGTTTGATTTTGTGGGGAAACATTGCTTCATAATCTTCTTCACAGAACGTTGGGTTTGATGGGTGAAAACTTGAAAAATCTCTTAACCATAGCAAATTAAAATTTCATCGACTGCCAAACTTCTCGGTTGATGACCGCCAATTTTCACATGTATCAATCGATTTGCGAGTTCTGAAGCAGCCGACCGGGAACCCAGATCTCGCAAGCCAAGGAATGTTTTCCCAATCATTGCCCCTTTGGCAGAGTAACGATGATAGAATAGCAGCAGCGTTGGATAATTGAACAAAAAATGAGGGCTTTCGGGTTTCCAGTGTATACCCAATCGCAGGCTTATCTGAAGTTAATTCAAAATCGCCGAAAACGGTTGAATCGGGGAATTTCCGGCAAGAAGTGACGTTTGATTTCAGGTCTTTTTTCTGCGATTTGATTGGGATTAATGCTTGGCAGAAAATTAGTTTGAGAGTAAGTGGTTTTTAATTAATTAGAAAATAAAATTAATCAATGGCTCAGATTAGATTTAATCAATGGCTGTGATTTGGTGTGTAAATGGTGTGCAAATAAGGGTGTGCATTGTTGTAACTCTTTCAATTAATTTGGCTTTTGAAGGGCTTGGGACCTAATGAAAGAGTTCAAAATATCAATCAAATTAACTAGTACCATTTCATGAATTGATGAAATTGATCCGAAATACATATAACCATTTCTGACAATATACACGTACGATTGATCCATCAATCAAATACCAGCTTAAAATCCCATACATAATCAAAAACAACAGTACTGGAGTACTATATATACGAATAATAAAATTATAAAACACACTTAATTATAATCATGAATGTCTAAGTATTTAACGACCGAAAAAATCAAATCCCGATGTAAAGCTTTCTGTCCTTGAATCTTAAACCCTCTTTGGGAGGGAGAAAGATGAGAATATAGAGGAAACTGCAGAAAGCAAGAAGGCCAGAAGGCAAATACTTGCCGCTGCTTCCGCCTTGTGCACAAACGTGTCGAACTCCGAACTAGTTACCCGCTTCGCATCGATCGTGTAACCAAACGCCGCCGCAGCTCCGGTCGCCAGGAAATAAGATATCACCTGATCATTCATTCATACAAAATGATTTTTCATCAGCATTTTGAAGCTCTCATAAATAATTAATATTTATGGTTATATATATATATATATATATATACATATATATATATATCGATTATATATCGTACCTTGTCGGCGAAGAAGTCGAACTGAAGCATGCTCTCACCTCCGACCCGGTTTCCGGTGCTCAGGAAAAGTATGTTCAAGACAGCTTGCAAAAGAGAGTACACAAGCCCAACCACAGCAGTAGCAAGAAGATAGCTGAATATTTCACAACAAAATCAGAATAGTTACTCATGAAAATGAAAAAATAAACGCAATTGAAAGAAATTTAATTACCGGTAGACGTAGAAATCGTTGAACGTGAGCTTGCCCTCGTAGTAGTCGGTGGTCTCGGTGATATCGATGCTGTTGGTGACGACGAGGATCATCGTGATGAGCAGCAAAACGGCGGTTAGCAGCCTCACTATTAAGGTCACGATCGGAGACACGGCGGCGGGGGACGGTGGCGCAGCCATTGCTAGCTCTGATAATAATTACAAGCTTATTTATGAATTACCTTAATTTTAATATTCCCCTGGTTTTATTGTTTTCGTGGATATCATCACCGTAGGATTCTGCTAAGGTATATATAGTGTTTATCGGCATTCCTAAAGTCAATGCTCGGCGATGGTCGTCGACTAATGTGAGTATGAAGAGAAAGAGAAAAGAATAAGGTCGACAACGTGCAATTTGCATGGCTCAAGTCAAATGACAGGCTTCCTTGTATTTTTGCTGGGGACTAAAAAAAATCCACTAAATGGGCGGATTTGATAATTAGCCAACATGCATAGTTTACTTCTGAATAGGAAGACTTTGAATTTAAAGCCATATCGTTGACCCCAAAACGGCGATCGATTATTACAAAGTCGTGCACGTCATTCGTAAATTTCCATGTAATTAATGGATAGTCACTAAAGTTAATTATGATGTAAAATGAAGTGCTACGATTATGATTTTAATTTTATTAAGGTTGTAATATAATTTACCGTGTTTCAAATGAATGTAATATAATTTTAAAGTCAAATGAATGCATATATACTAAGAGTCCACATTTCCCCAAACTTATCTTGACTTTTTTTTAGTTCAAATCAGTTCATTTTAATTAATGTCAGTTCAGTTCATTTGATGAAGGGAATGATTAGTGGCTGTTAAATTCACGACTAATGATTATAGGAATCAGGGAATTGCAAAAATGAATGAATGATAATTTATATGTTTATGTTCTTAATTTCAAAATCCAACCTTTTAAATATTAAGCGTAATCATTTAGTGTATTATAGTTAATTTTTTCACATTTATACTGATCTTTTAATCACTTTCAAAAATAATATTTTAAGTAATTGTGTGACACCAATTAAGACAGATTTCAATTGAATATTTTTCAAGTAATATATGACATTTGATGGAGGGAATGATTATTAATTAATCTGGCTGTTAAAATGATTGTAGGAAAGGAATCAGGGCATATTATTGAGTGATAATTACAAAAATGAACAAGTTGTGAATGATAATTTATCTGTTAGTGGCCGACGTGTTGACAGCTCAAACTTACAAATTAAATGAACGCGGTATCTCTTTAGTACATGAGCGGCTGAGCATTTGTTATCATTTTCACGGCCCTCCGTTTCCTGGTTAATTAGATCTACGTTCAAACTAAAGGAGTTTCGCTTTTCCAAGCTTGCAAGTAAATCCAACGATTTGGATGATGCTGTCCTATAATTCACAAAGAACATGGCAGTACAATGAAAAATTCATGAATTTATGTGATTTAAGTGTGTTTGACTAAGCCTTTGTTTGATATAATTTAATTTGAGATTCAAAAGTTTGAAACCTCATGAATTCTATAATCAAATGATGAAACATGATTTTAATTTTAAATTCGTATATGCATCCAACTTTATAAGTTTTGATAAAATTTATTTTAACCAAAATTTTATGAGAAAGTTTCATATAAGGGCATCTTACGGTAAGGGCATGACAAAATATATCATATTTCACTAGATTTGGGGTTATTATACAATTATTTTAATTATTTTTGTTTGTGCCTGATGTTTTTATACTTGAATTTGACCTTTATTTAGGTTGATCTTTCATTTGGTTTGATCTTTTAGAATTTTTGCATGATGTTTTTATTTGATTTGATGTTTTTATTTGATTTGATATTTTAAGTTTTGGGCATTACTTTTCACCTTAAAAAAATAAGAAGTAATAATTCAAATGGATCCCCAATAAAATTACACCCCTCCCCTTGTCCCCAATAGGAATCAAAGTCAGGACCTCTATTGTTTATGACCTAAATAAATAAAATAAGTTATATACTAATCCCCAATCTTGTAGAAAGTAGTCTCGTTTGACTTTCCTTTACCGTCCTGGGACCTTCCAGGAGACGCTTATATTATAAGCCTAAAAAACTGAAATATTAAAGATGCAAAAACAATTAATTTTGAGCAAATATTATCTTAAGCATTGCTTGTTTATAACGTTACGTATTGTGATAAAATATGGAACTCGGGCGACCTAAATCACCCCAAGCATTTGAGAACTCAAAATTTACCCGCTTATTATTTATTTATTTTTAAAGGTATTACTTTGGTATGGATAAAATATTTACCCATCCAACCTAGGGATGACAATGGATTGGATATGGATTGAATTTGACAATATTCATATCCAATTCAGCTTGTTGGTGCCTAAATCCGTATCCGATCCAAATCTTTTGGATCTAAAATATTAACATCCGAATCCATATCCGCTAAATCCATGGATATCCATGTCCACATATAAATTACAATTTATACAATGATGAATAAATTCCAAAATAAGTTCTATAAAAATTCAAGAAATTAAAATTACAATCAAGTGATTCAAAATACACAATGTGTTAAAAATAAATACGTGGAAAAACTAGTCAAAGTTCCAAAAAATACGTAACTCAGTTTAAAGTATAAGTCCCTTTATTTTTCCCTAGATCTATTCTTCCAAACGAGTGAATTGGTAGGGTTAGAAGATTATATATCAGTATCTGTATCTAACCATAGGTGACTTTATATATTTTTAATTTAATTTTAATTATTTAATATATTATTAGATATATATTTTGTTATTAAATATTTATATATTATTTATTATATATTAAATGGATCCATGGATTGGATATGGACTGGGTATGGATATTTACGACAAAATCCATATCTAAACCCGCTCCGCAAGCTATAAATCCGTATCCAATCCATATCCGATCCATATTCGTTGGATTTCAGTTTTTAACATCCATATCCGTCAAAAATAGATTTAAATCCATGGATTTGAACTGGATCGGAAATTCATTGCCATCCCTAATCCAACCCAACTTTCTGTAATGACATATCATGATTTCAAATTAAATACAGGAAATTTGGCATAAATATTTGTTATCAGGCGAGGTAGTGTAACGAGGTAGCATAATTTTGACTTATTCCAGCCAATCAAATTGAAGATTGAACTTAGAAAAACAAATTGGGGAATTTTTTTAATACTTTATGCATTTACGCTGAAAAAATAATTATATAATAAAAAATTATAAGAAAGGTGTATTATTAAATTTCAGATTACGATGAACAAAACAATGTATGACTATGTTTACATGTATATAAAAATTTGAATATTGTAATGTGAAATTTTGTTTAGTAAATCATAGGGAATTCGTTGGACTTGCTCAAGACGAGAGATGCGGTGGTAGTGGGAGGTTGTGTAGTATAGGATGGGAGGGGAGCGGGGCCAATTCATGCTTGTTTGAGATGAAATCAGAAATTAATCTTCCTTCCATCTTCCTCAATTCTTTTTCATATATCCAGGTGTGACACCAAAATACTTTATCGCCAAAATAATGTTGCATGATATTCAAGTGGGTGTAGCTGATAACGTGAAACTAACTATGATACCACTTTTAGGAGATTAATCCCTTCTTATAGTTTAAGATAACAATTAAGAAATACAAAACACAGATTCAGCGTGGATCGACCAAAGTCTACGTCTACCAGAGAATTAAATTTATATATTCTAGAGAATTATAAATTCAACCCTCATAAATTCTCTTTATAATAATTATCTTTTCTCTACTACACATATGATCACAATGGTATTCTCCCTCCTATTTTCTAAGAAATGTCCCAATTTTTTTCTCACTTTTTCCAATTCACGTAAATTTGAAATATTATACAATTTATAGAATTATCATGTGAGTAATCATTGAATTAACATGCATTTTCTAACTATTAAATTTTAATAAATAAATGTTATATTGTAACCATGATACTTATACTTAGGTCTTATTTGCTAGAGCTTTTCTGTATATTAGTTTAGTTCAGTACAACAAGAAATAACCTCTAGCAAACAGGGTCCTACTGATATTCTAAAAATGTCTCAAATTTTCTCACTTTTTCCACCCACAGTTGTATCTCTAAATTTGAAGTTTTATACAAGTTACCAAACGTATTGCTATTTATATGCTCTTTAACTAAAAACTAAAACACATTTAAAATACAAATACCACATCAATATTTTTAAAAGTAAATTTATCTGACCAAATCAGGATTTCAGAATTCATCATAACATCAAACTATCAAATATTTATAAATGATTGTTATATGATCTGGCCCTGATTCACATATATATATATGGCCCGAACCGACCAACTTAAAAGCACCCACTCATTCTGCCTCTATCTTTCTCTCACAAAAACACATGTAGAGTTTTGGGTGCTTTATTGACGGTTGAATATTGTGAGGTGCAATTGCTTTAATCTCTCTCGATCGCTAGAGACTAGGGCCCTGTCCAATAGGGTGCTGGTACAGGTTGCTGGTGCTGGTAGGTGCTGGTAGATGCTGGTAGGTGCTGGTAGGTGCTGGTAGGTGCTGGTAGGTGCTGGTAGGTGCTGGAAGGTGCTGGTAGGTGCTGGTACGTGCTGGTAGGTGCTGGAAGGTGCTGGTAGGTGCTGGTAGGGTATTTAAATTAAATTAAAATTGTATAATTATGATGTACATAATTATGTACTGTGATTAATAAAATAATGTCAATGTTATATGTTGACTTACATTTACTATTTTTTGATAAGTTAAACATAAGTTTAATTAATCATTAGTGTATCATAAAATAATATCCAATACAATAACTGTAACCAAAAATAAATAAATTATATGTATATTCATGTACATATTATTAATATAAATTTTATAAATTTAAAAAATTTATATTAATAATATGATTTTACTTTGGAGACATGTAATTTTGTATCCCAAATTTTTTTTTCTCACAGCCCCTTGACTGTGTTGAAAAACCAAGTGGTGATGTTATCTTATCTGGTAGATTCAGGATATCCAAACACCCTTGGATACTTGGCTCCATATAGTGATGGACACCACCTCGAGGTATGAAGGAACATTTTAACAAACGACATTCTTCTTTAAGAATGAAAGTAGAAGGAGCTTTCGGTCAGTTGAAGAGTTCTTGGAAAATGTTAAAAAGAATGCCCCAAACTGACATTGATTCCCAAAAAGCAATAATTGTTGCATGTTTCACACTTCATAACTTCATTCGCATGCAACAACTAGACATTCCCGTGTTAGATCATCCTGAGGGTGTAGGAAGTAGTGATTCAGGTTTGTACGATGATGATCGAAAAACTGCTATGAACGAAGTGCGTGAGAGTATTGCCTTACAAATTTGGCATTTAGGAGATGTTGATTTAGAAGGTAGTGATGTTGGCGAAGATGAATCATTAGATGATAGCGATTAGTAGTATATGTGATTTGTAATATTATTGGAAGTACGAATATGTTTGTAACAGTTGTAAAATAGTTATTTATAATATTGATTTACTAGTACGAAATTGTTATTTAAATAGATTTGAAAAATGATTAATAATTATGAAACTATATATTTGAAGAATGATAATTCATACAAAACATTGTGAAACTAATTTTAAAGAGAAATCATAATTTTGTTGTAAAAAAAAAATTTAAACAATTCATGTTTGTGAATAGTGACAAGTGCTGGTAGGTGCTGGTAGGTGCTGGTGGGTGCTGATAGAGGTGCTGGTGGGTGATGATAGGTGCTGGTGGGTGCTGATAGGTGCTGGTAGGTGCTGGTGGGTGCTGGTAGGTGCTGGTGGTGCTGGTTTTGTGCGCTATTGGACAGGGCCTAGCGCTCTCTCTATATATATATATAACGGATCATATATCTTGGGCACTGCAAAAGCAAATCCCCAGTCAGATTCCCCACTGTCCCTCTGTTCTGTTCAAAAGAAATCCCTAATTCTCTTCTCTTCTCTTGACCACCGCACTCTGTTTTATGCATTTCACAGATTTCTTGTTCATGTTTATTCCATTGATTGATTCTAAAGTAGCATTTTATTTGAACACATGCATGCTGATCTGGCTCGTAATTAATTAAGCTGTAGCCATTATGGTGATAATTATGTAGTTAATGATATCATGTGATCGATTCTTGACACCAGTATTGATCGTGTGATTTTCGATTCTTCTCTTTATCATGCCCTTTGCATGCAGTTTGCCTTATTGAAACTAGTGTAACTATACCTTCTACCTATATATATATATATATATATATATATATATATATATATATATATATATATATATGATTCGCATTAAACCCATTTAAAATACAAATATGACATTAGTATTTCAAAAACAAATATCATCTTACCATTCAAATTTCAGCTATCAAATCATTGAGGTGCAATTGAGTGTGTAAATAGAAATAATAGAGTTATCATGTACAGTGAAATGAAATTAAGTGAGTACATTTGTCTCTAATATAGACGTTGCAATGAGATGAAATAGTGTTAACTTAATTATTCCAAATGTAATAAGCCATTAATTTGTAGTGAAATAGATTAAAAGATATCCTGGCCCGTTTGATTCTAGCTTATTTACTGACTTATTGACAACTTTAAAGTTCTGCCTTTTCGATCAAACAATGCGAGTAAAAAACTAGACAACGAGACAACATAGTCACGCATTACTCTTAGATCTTTCAACATATTACAGTTCTTGTTGAAAATAATTATGTTTCATTTTTATACATTTTTTTAATATTATGTAGTCTAAGTCTTTTAATATTTCAACATATAAAGTAAATTTATTATCCGTCAATTGAAAATAAATCAACTAGTATACATTATATATCTTATTTAATATTATTAGTTTTCATAATACACAATATTAAATGATTACTAAATGCTTTTTAAAATATTTAAATACAAAATATGTATATTAACATTAATGTTAAATAAAAATAATAAGATATGAAAAATAAGTTTAAAAAGAATAAAATATGTAAAATAAGTTTATAAATAAAGGTACGTAGTCATATCCTTAATTAAAGTCATTTTGCATAAAACAGTTAATAACTAATTTTGCGAAACGGCTTTGAAAACAGTTAACAGTACTCAAACATTTAAGCTTAATGGCTAACATAAATAGTTGGTCCCAAGCTAGCTTAAGTGAAGACAACCAACAAACAAGATATATGTACTTCTTCCATAGAGATCATTCCTGTCCCAAAAACATGTACTTCTTCATTCCCACTTCAAGTTTTACAAATAGTAATCAGCTAGCTAGTTTTCGAAATATGGATATTGCACAAACATATATATATATATATATATATATATATATATATATATAACTAACAAAAATCTTCAACTTATAATTTAAAGAGTAGTACAATGCATATTCAAGTTATATGTATGATTCATATATATCACTAACATAGCTACTCGACCAAATATTTCCCATCTAGCTAGCGTATTAAATATTATAACTAATTAGGGAAGAAAAAAAGAGCACTCCAAGAAACAATTTCATGCATGCCCTATAGTAAATCATGATCATGAACACGATCAAATATTAATACTGATCAACATAAGTTAGGGAAGCCTGCAAATTCATGAAACTACAAATATATGTATAAATAAATATCTGATATATATAATTTAGCTGAGACTGCAAATATATGTATAAATAAATGTAGGGTTTCAACAAAAAAAAAAAATAATAATAATAACAACCAATATCACAAGAGATAAGTAGTTGTAGAGGTAGAACCAGCAGATAGATCTGGATTCCATGCATTCATATTTCCACTTCCCCAATACGACGTCTCTTCATTCCCTGGATTGATGCTCAGAATATTCCTTCCTTCCTGCTTCACTGAATCGGCCGCCGATTCCGATCCCACCATTCTATGGCCGAACTGATCCACATGAGCCCCTGCCTGAAACTGTTCCAGCCCAGCAGCAGCCAAGAAAGGAAACTGCGGCTGCCCTCTCCACAGATCGGCGAATCGAGCCGATAAGTTTACAGGCATGTTGCTAATGTTCATCACTCCATTCTGAAACTCATGAAGTTGCCCAAATCCTGCTCCATTTATACTGCTGCTGTTATTTCCAAAATCGGAAAGATTTTGGAGATGAGGATGAAAGAAAGGCATGTGAATTTGGCTGCTTTGAGGATGATGAGATGGATTAGAAGAAGAAACTACTGTTGCAGAGGTATTAGGGCTGCTGCTTATCGTAATATTCAGCGGGGACTTCGATGGTGCTTTTGGTTTGCTTCTTTTGTTCCTCCGGCAACCTCCGCCGACGGGGACGCTCCTCAGGGCGCCTCCACGTGTCCAGTAGCGGCGGCACGTCTTGCAGAAGTGGCGCGGCTGGGTTAGGTTATAGTTGTTGAAGTAGCAGAACTTGGTGTTGGTCGACTCGCAGCGCGGGCATTTCAGCTGGGACGGCTCGGCTGGCTGAGGAAGCTTTGCAAGCCGCGCTTTCTCCGCCATCGACCCGGGCCGCGCCGGTGGTGGCGGTAGCTGATCAGAACTGGCATGATGATCTCTCGGACCTCCCTGTTGAAGATCTTGTTGCTATATATATACACAAATCAAACATTTCTTAATTATCATCATATATAAAAAGGTATATTCAAATTTCAATCGAGTATATATATATTTCTAGGGTTAGTTTTGTTTAGGATTATGTAAAGTTGATGAATATTACCAGTGGCCAGTTGGGAGGATCTTGATAGAGCGGAAGAGATGAGAATTCCATCTTTAGTAAGGGATGATGGCGGAGATGATGGAATCACATCAGCAAGAAGATAGTTGCAGAGAAAGAGAGAGAAAAGAGAGAATGGGGACTTGTAATTCTAAAGTTAAAGTAGAGGTGCTTATTTATTACGGACATACAATACAGTAGGACTGCATGCTTTTAGTCTATAGCCCATCCTCATCCCACTTTCTCCTTCTTTTGCTAATTATTAGTATTTTCTTCTCGTCCCCTTTAAATATATAATTAAATATAAGTCTTAGTAGTTAGTAATTACCTGCCATGTATTTGTTTAATTATTTATATATGAACCCCTAATAGTTACTTAACTTGTTTTTAATATTTACAATTGTTGTACCTTATTCGTTTTGTAAAATGATGCACAATTGAGTTCAATTTTTAACGAATAAAGTTGAAGTTAAGAGGATTTTTGAACTAAATTGCATGTAACAAGAAAGCACTCGTACCACCGCAACGTGGCCTTTGAAAGAGATATTTTGAAAGAGATATTAACATTTGTACCTAGTTATTCATACATCAATAATAAGAGTTTTGTTTTCAGGTACATTTAGGATGATTCATTAACATGCTTCATATAATGACAATCATTCCGAAACAAATTTACATTTCGACTTGTCAGTTTGTTAATCTGCCCTGAAATTTGATATTACCTAAAATCATGAATCTCCTTAGGTTCTCACAGTGAGTAAACTTGTAACAAGTTTTTTTTCCACTCATATAGAGTTTTTTTGTATTATACTTCTCAAATTGAGTCCTTTGATTTTAGGGTTAAGAGAGACCAATACAATACCTCGGGGATATTTATTTATTTTCAAGTTTTTACAAGTCATCTAAAAATTGAAAATACACATTTCGATGTTGAATCAATGCTTTTAGGTATATGATTTACAAAGACAATCTAAATCAATGCTTAACAAATAACTGAGGTCTTAGGGGTAAATAAACATTTTTCTCAATAAAGTTATAAATTGTTGAAATGATGTACGAAATACAATTAATAATACTATTTTAGTTTAAAATAGTTAATCCCAAGTACTAATTTTCAAAACAAATTGCATCCAGTTTAAAATTTAAAACGCTTAAATTAAGTTAATTAACCGATAATATGCATATTTTAGAATGACATTCCTGTGCCGACTACATTGCTCTGTTGGTCAACAGTTAATCGATAAGATTAAGAGTTGTGAGGTAAATAGAACACTGGTAACTTTGTAAAGCACTTAAAGCAGCATCAGTTTTGCCTTCTCCTGCAAACACCTTCTTCTTCATCTGGGTTCAGAATGGGTGTGAAAGCAGAGGCTCCAGCCATCGGAATCGACCTTGGGACGACGTACTCCTGCGTCGGGTACTGGAAAACCGATCGAATTGAAATCATAGCAAACGACCAAGGCAGCCGGACCACCCCTTCGTACGTGGCTTTCACCGATCATGAACGTCTCATCGGCGACGGAGCTTACAACCAAGCTGCTTTCAATCCCTGCAACACCGTCTTCGGTAACGCTCTTGTTTTTGCTGTTTTCGATTTCTCTCTGTTAAGTTGAAGCAGAAATCTCTGATTTCTCTTGTATTGATATTTTTTTACCAATCTGAATTTCAGTTGAATTCAATTCAATTCTAATTATCAGTCCTACTATTGCTATTTTCACTACACTTAATTTCAGCTCAGTTGAATTCAGATAAGATGAAATCAGGAGAAAAGGAAGGTCCTTACTTTTCCTTATGATGGTTGAAGATTGATCTGTGTATTTTTATTTGAGAAGTTTTATCACACGCATATACTGTAGTAGTATAATAGTTATAGTATACTATATAAATATGTTTCTGAATTTATTATTGCAGATGCCAAGAGATTGATTGGTAGGAAGTTTAGTGATGGTTCAGTACAAGATGATGTGAAACTGTGGCCATTTAAGGTCATTTGTGGAGCTGATGACAGACCAATGATCTCTGTTACCTTCAAGGGTGAGAAAAAGGAATTCGCTGCTGAGGAGATCTCTGCCATGGTTCTCACAAGGATGAAACAAATAGCTGAAACTTTCATTGGGTCTGAGGTGAAGGGTGCAGTTATTACCGTTCCTGCTTATTTTGATCAGTCACAGCGCCGAGCTACCATGGATGCTGGTAGAATTGCTGGAATCAATGTGCTGAATATCATTAACGAGCCAACTGCTGCTGCGATTGCTTATGGAATCGACGTTACATCCAGCACCACTCGGAAGAGGACGAATGCTCTTATATTTGATCTAGGGGGAGGTACTTTTGATGTAGCAGTTCTCACCATTGAAGGCGATCAAATTCAAGTCAAGGCTATTGGTGGTGATACTCACCTCGGTGGGGAGGACTTTGATAATCGAGTCGTGAACCACTTCATTAAGGAATTTAAGAGGAAGCACAGCAAGGATATGAGTGGTAACCCTAGAGCTGTTAGGAGACTGAGAACAGCATGTGAGAAGGGGAAGAGGTTACTTTCTTATGCTACTCAGACAAGGATAGAGGTGGATGCCCTTTTTGAAGGCATTGACTTTTCTGCAGTTCTTACCAGGTCTAAATTCGAGGAGCTAAACGCAGATTTGTTTAACAAGTGCATTGAGAGCGTGGAAAAATGTTTGTCTGATGCCAGCATGAATAAGAATGATGTCGATGATGTTGTGCTTGTGGGTGGCTCAAGCAGGATTTTCAAGGTCCAACAGTTGGTAAAAGATCTTTTGAATGGGAAGGAGCTTTGCAGAAGCATCAATCCAGATGAAGCTGTTGCTTATGGTGCAGCTGTTCAAGCTGCAAATTTAAGTGGCCAGGGGAATAAGAAGATTCGAGACCTTGTACTTCTGGAAGTTACCCCATTGTCTTTGGGCGTTGCAGTTGTTGGTGATGTCATGAGGGTGGTAATTCCTAGGAATACCACCATCCCGGCCGCTAGAAATTATGCTACCACAACTGTTCGGGATTACCAAACTTCAGTGGATTATGAGGTGTACGAGGGCGAGAGAGCTAAAGCATCAGACAACAAACTATTAGGTAAGTTTACACTGAAAAACATTCAAGTAGCTCTCAGGAGAGTTGCTAAGATCAGTGTCCAATTTGATCTGCAAGCCAATGGCATTTTGAGCGTCAGTGCTCGAGATCGAGCAACAGGTGCACAAACAAGCACTACTATAAGTGGTGGAAGGTTATCAGGAGAGGAGATTGAGAGGATGATCGGGGACGCAAACATGTATAAGGCTGAGGATGCAGAGCACAAAAGGAAGTATGATGCTCGGCATGACTTTGAGCAATACGCTTGTCAGATGAGAGATAACATTGAGAAGAAGACCAAGTATGGTAGTTCTGCTAATTGGGAAATGAAGGCGAAAGTTGCAATTGAGAAGGCTTTTGAATGGATGGATGCAGAGAAAAAACTTGCTGAGGTTCATGAATATGAAGAAAAGAAGAATGAACTGATGAGATTATTGAACTGATTAAGCACAAGTGACTAGGATTTTATGAACTTAAATCTAGTCTCATTTTGAACTGAAATTAGAGTATATTATGAACTCCTTTCCATTAATTGTGTTTTCAAAACTGTTTTCTTGCTATTTATCTTGAAAGAGTCTCAAGATATACTTCTAGAGATTAAATTGAAATTATTTTACAATATTTTTCTCATATACATATTAAACAGTTATTTTCAATATGTAAATTTTTTTTCATTTAATAAGCCCTCCCTTAAGTAATATAAGGATTATATCATTCATATATCGCATTAAAATTTCGGACATTGTCGGGACATTATCTAGTATAATTATTCTTCTTATATTTAAAGAATATTTGTATAATATTAAAATGAGAAATTCTCCTTAACAACATAGTGAGTAAGGGGCTCATGACTCATGAGACACTTAATTATTTAAGTAAATGTAAATAAAAACATATTCCTAAAATTTAGGTTAAAATATAATTAAGCGAAAGTCTCAAATAAGGGCATACGGTAAGGGCAAGTCAAAAAGAGACCAATTTCTACATGATTGAGTGATATTATATAATTATTTTATATATTTGAGTTATTTATGTTTGATTCTGATGTTTTTATACATGAGTTTGATCTTTTATTTGGTTCGATTTTATTTCGTTTGATGTTTTTGGTTTTTGGCCTGATGTTTTTATTTGGCTTGATGTTTTAGGTTTTGGGTAATATTTTTCACTTTATTACCTTGACCTTTTATGTTTCATGTTCCAAATAATTAAAATAATTATATAAGAACCCCCAATATAATAGAAGATAGTCTCTTTTTGGTCTGCCCTTACCGTAAGGGGACCTTACATGAGACGTTCTCTATAATTAAACTTTTTTTATTTCATATTTCTCCAATTCTTATGTATCTTTTAGAAAGCTACCACCAACTAATATCTTACTGTCATCTCACCGCCATGTTAATTTGTTATCGATGAATCAAACATTTGTCAACCAAACTTCAAAGATGTCCCGAATATCAATACAAACAACCCAAACCTCGAGTGACCCAAAACCCAATCCTCTACTTCAGCGACAAAAAACCTCAATGTCTGCGAGTGATGGCTCAGACCTCAAGTTTAGTGATCAAAATCTCAACGCCAATTATCCAAATTTAATCAGGTGATTCAAAGTTCAACATCTCAACCCAAAACTCCATGTCTTCAGCCACGATATCATAATTGACTGGCATGTTATGCAAGGGGGCACAACCCCTCCACTAGATCACCGGAACATATGACCGATGTATTAAATAAGTAAGACTAAATTAACTTGAATTTCAAGTGATTAGTTAAACTATACTAAATTTCAGTACAACCGGTCCTTATATTATAAGGGGATCCCTATTATAAGGTAGTAACTTATACTCGCTCTGCCTCAAAGAGATGTATTAAATTTTCCTTTTGGTCCGTTCCAAAGAGATTTATCTATTTCACTTTTTGACAAAAAATTATAATATAAACTATCAACCTTCTCTCACATATTTCACCAACCACACCATCCGCATTAGTGCCACATCAGCTTTCTTAAAAATTGTGCCAAAATCAATTTGACACGTAAATATGGGATGGAGGGAATAGTTAAAACTCTTTTTCTTTTGATCGGTATAGTTAAAACTATTAATATAAGCGAAAATGCTCCATTTTTCTGCTGATGTGTGTAAATGTACAGTCAACTGATAAGATTTACTGTAAAGGTTGGAGATTCTCTAGTATCAGTAGTAGTTAGGGGTGTTCAACGGTTGGTTAATTGGTCTACAGGTTAAACGGTTCGGTTTCTACCGGTTTATCAAATTAGAAAGAAAACCTTTTAACCAACCAATAATATTATCGGTTATATCGGTTCGGTTTATATCGGTTTTCGGTTTATTTTTTCGGTTACACGGTTATAATCGGTTTACACATTTATCGATCACTTTGACAATAAATTAAAAAATGAAATTCAATACAAGAGGAAAGAGAAAATGAACAAATTCACTGTAGAGGGGAGACTACCACAAATATCAAAATGTCACCACTAAAATACTGACGATGTGGTAGAAATTTTTACAAAAGTCCATGATTTAACTACGAAAATTTATTTGTCAATTCAACTGCCATACAAAATGATCAAACATCAAATTCTTGAATCATCTAAATACTACCCAGTGGGTGTGGGCGTAGGTGCGGTGCGGTGGAGGAGCTCTCAGTCTCGGAGGTCGGCGGTGGAGGAGCACAAAATAATTGGTCGGCGTACAATTACAAAGGGAATCCGTGAATGGTTGGCTGGTTGCTAATATAAAAAGGTTTAGGAATTTTGAAAGTCAAAGGGTCAAAGCTCAAGGTTAAACTCTATGAGATTTAGAAGGTCTTAATATATATATATATATATATATTAATATATAAAATATTAAACGGTTAAACGGATAAACCGTTATTAAAATTTTAAATCCATAAACCGAACCGATTAACCTCCAAATCCGTTTAACCAAACCGCTTTAAACCTATTAGCCTGTTAACCTATTAACCTATTCTCATAACAGTTCGGTTTCGGTCGGATTACGGTTTTCCGGATTTTTTGAACAGCCCTAGTAGTAGTAGTACACTTTCCAATTTGCTCCACTTTATCACAGGCAATTTGGTAAAGCAACACACCAGTTTTCCCTTCTCCTCCAAACACCTATTGTTGCTCTTCTTTTTTGGCGTTCAGAATGGACGTGAAAGCAGAGGCTCCGGCCATCGGAATCGACCTCGGGACGACGTACTCCTGCGTCGGGTACTGGAAAACCGATCGAATTGAAATCATAGCAAACGACCAAGGCAGCCGGACAACCCCTTCATACGTGGCTTTCACCGATGATGAACGTCTCATCGGCGACGGGGCTTACAACCAAGTTGCTTTCAATCCCTGCAACACCGTCTTCGGTAACGCTCTCGCTGTATTCACCTTTTTTTTTTCTAAAATTTAGTTGAGCCGGTAGACCAATTGTGCAGTTTGTAGTTCATATACATGTTAGAAATTCGCAGTAAGGGTTTCACATTCAAAGTTGAAAGTTTTATTTAGGTTTTGTTTTTTAGTGATTCACATGAAGTTTCTGTATTGATACTTGATGTATCCATCTGCATTTCACTTCAATTCAATTCATTAAGTAAAACTAGATTAGTTTAATCCCATTCTTACTATTTCAGTTCAGTTTAATTCATTCAAATCAGTATAAATCGGGAGAAAATAATAGCCCTGTATAATTCAGGGAAAAGAACTAGCCTTACTCATGATTTACTTTTACTTGTAATTTTGAGAGAGGTTTTGTGGTTGCTTTCATTGAGACGTTTCATCAAACATATGGTAGTATAACAGTTGTAGTATACTCTGTAAATACCTTTACAGTATAACAGTTTCTGAATTTATATTCTTGCAGATGCCAAGAGATTGATTGGTAGGAAGTTTAGTGATGAGTCAGTTCAAGATGATGTGAAACTGTGGCCATTTAAGGTCATTTGTGGAGCTAATGACAGGCCAATGATCTCTGTAACCTTCAAAGGTGAGAAAAAGGAATTCGCTGCTGAGGAGATCTCTGCTATGGTTCTCACAAGGATGAAGCAAATTGCTGAAACTTTTATTGGGTCTGAAGTGAAGGGTGCAGTTATAACAGTTCCAGCCTATTTTGATCAGTCACAGCGCCAAGCTACCATGGATGCTGGTAGAATTGCTGGCATCAATGTGCTGAGTATCATTAACGAGCCTACTGCTGCTGCGATTTCTTATGGCCTTGACTATTTTTCCAGCATTACTCAGAAGAAGAGGAATGCTCTTATATTTGATCTCGGGGGTGGTACTTTCGATGTAGCACTTCTCACCATTGAAGCTGATAAAATTCATGTCAAGGCTATTGGTGGTGATACTCACCTTGGCGGGGAGGACTTTGATAATAGAGTTGTGAACCACTTCATGAAGGAATTCAAGAGGAAGCACAACAAGGATATCGGTGGAAACCCTAGAGCAGTTAGGAGACTGAAAACAGCATGTGATAAGGGCAAGAGGTTGCTTTCTTATGCTACTCAGACAAGGATTGATATAGATGCTCTTTTTGAAGGCATTGACTTTTCTGCAGTTCTTTCCAGGTCTAAATTTGAGGAGTTAAACTCAGATTTGTTTAACAAGTGTATTGAAATCGTGGAAACATGCTTGTCTGATGCCAGCATGAATAAGAGTGATGTTGATGATGTTGTGCTTGTGGGTGGTTCAAGCAGGATTCTAAAGATCCAACAGCTGGTAAAAGACCTTCTGAATGGCAAGGAGCTTTGGATGAGCACCAATCCAGATGAAGCGGTTGCTTATGGTGCAGCTGTTAAAGCTGCAATCTTAACTGGCCAGGGAAATGAGAAGATCCGAAATCTTGTGCTTGTGGATGTTACCCCATTATCATTGGGCGTCCAATCTGTTGGGGATGTCATGGATGTGGTGATTCCCAGAAACTCTACCATCCCTACTGCAAGAAATGTAACCCGCGAAACCTCTTTAGATTACCAGAAAAGTGTTTTGTTTCGAGTGTATGAGGGTGAGAGAGCTAAAGCATCAAGCAACAAACTATTAGGTGAATTTAGACTGACAGATATTCAGGTGGCTCCCAGAGGAGTTGCTTCGTTTGATCTCTGCTATGAATTGCATGCCAATGGCCTTTTAAGTATCAGTGCTCGAGATGAAGTTACAGGCGCTCAGAATAGCATTACTGTTAGTACTGGAAGGTTATCAGGAGAGGAGATTAAGAGGATGATAAGGGAAGCAAAGATGTACAAGGCAGAGGATGAAAATCACAGAGAGAAGAATGATGCCCGTCATGCCTTTGAGCAATACGTTTGCCGGGTGAGAGATAGTCTTGAGAAGGATATAAGATCTGCTACTGAAAAATTGAATGCGAAAGTTGCGACTGAAAAGGCATTGGAATGGTTGGATGCAAAGAAAGAACTTGCTGAGGTTCATGAATATGAAGAGAAGAAGAATGAACTGATGAGATTATTGAACTAGCTAATTAAGCGCGATTGCCGATTGCCGATTGCCGATTGCCGATTGCCGATTGCCGATTGCCGATTGCCGATTGCCGATTGACTAGGGTCTGATGCAAGTTTCTGGTGTCATTTTGAACTTGTGCTATATGCTCTACGAACTCTAAGTTTTTGTGTGTTTCATAACTAGCTACTTTCTTTCTGATTGTCTTGAAAGTCTACCGATGTACTTTGTTGGAGATAGAATGGAAGTTGTTTTGGCCTTTTGTGGTACATCTAGCAAGCCATTATATGAATTGTTTTTTCTTCTGTAAATGTAACCACCTGCATTTAATTGATCAAGTCCATGGTGCAATACCATTTGAATTGATTTATTAACATTAAAAAATAACCTACATATACTCTGAAAATAGCTGACTGACATTATGTTCTTATTTAATTTGGCTTTGAATAAAGAATTATCTCACTTTACTCAAAGTCAAAACATTACCGTTAACTACCCAAAATCTTAATATTGGTGACCCAATCCTTAAATCGGTGATTCAATTCTCAATCCAAAATTGAATGGTTAGAATTCATCTAAACTTTAATAAAAGAAAACATGGAGTATTAAACAAAATCATTCCAAAATTTTAAAAAAAGTATTATTTATACAAAATTAGAAAAAATACGAGTACAATGTTTGATTTGAATATTTTTTTTATATTTTTCATGTAAAGATTTGCTAGAAATTGGTCTTTCAACAGAAAATGTAAGACCTTATGGTAACAGTTAATACGAGATAGAATTAACAATACTAATTAGAACATTACATTTATTTATTTTATCATGGAGTAATTCTCCTATGAGGCAAGGCCAAATAAGGAAAATTTCATTGATGCCAACCTCATCATAACTCACTACAACCTCATCAAATCTCGACGCCACCTCATCAAACATTGGTGGCAGTTCATCAAACATGTCACCTCATCAAAACCTTTGTGTCCGTTCATCAAACCTCACCAAAAACAGTGTTTAATTGGTTCTGCCTCTTGGGTGAGGCTGCCTCATACTAAGAGGCAGCCTTAAATTTTAATTCATACTAACCCTTAAATTTTTATCCCATTTCTACAAATTTGGGGGTTCTCCCTCTTTTCTTCAAGTTTCTTCAAAGTTACAGATATGTTTGGGGAGCGGTTGGAGCAACTTACCAATCAAAACCCCCAAAATTATCAAAATAGGGGTGTAATTCTCACACTAGAAAACTAACACTGTACTGCGCCAAAAAGCATAGGCATCTTCTTTTTTTCGAGTTTATAAGTGGATTAGTTTAATTTAATTAGGTGAAATATAATTTAATGATCAGGTTAATTTATTCATACTAATTTTTATTTAATAAATATTCACTTTAAATAATTTAGTTTAATTTTAAACAATTCAATTAAATTCATTTCAATTTAGTATAAAATATGACATAATGGCGGAATCATTGTTTACTTCTTGGTTGTTTGGATTACTCTCTAAATATTTCATTGACCAAGACTTTTTTTATATATACATCCAAGTATCCTACCGCGTCTACTAAATCCCCGCATGTATTTTGTAAGGAATTCATTTGCAAGTGGCTGGAGGAGTACTTCAAGTCTAACAACCATGTGAATGACTGCTTTAGCCAATTAGCCATGTGAATGACCAAAGTAAATGTATATACTATATATATAATGGTTGTTAGACCAAAATATTTATAATTATATATAGTACCGAAGTCTATCTGAAATTTACACAGCACCTTCGAATTTATTCTCATTTCCTCAAAAGTTGAAATTCTTAGTATTCTTTCGGTTTACCACCATGAGCGGAGGTCCAGCTATCGGAATCGACTTGGGGACGACGTACTCGTGCGTCGGTTTCTGGAGGAATGATCGGATTGAGATCTTGGAGAATGATCAAGGCAACCGAATCACGCCGTCTTATGTTGCTTTCTCCGATCAAGAGCGTTTGAGTGGAAATGCTGCTCACAACCAAGCTGCATTCAATCCCGTCAACACCATCTTCGGTAAATCTCCTTCAATTTCTTCAGCAAAGAATTAATTATGCTTAATTACTGACACACCCCATATATTTGAATTACAGATACAAAGAGATTAATTGGTAGGAAATTCAGCGATGAGACTGTACAAAGTGATATGAAACTGTGGCCATTCAAGGTCATTTCCGATGCTAATGATAGGCCCGTCATCGCCGTCACCTTCAAAGGTGAAGCAAAGGAGTTCGCAGCCGAAGAGATCTCTTCCATAGTTCTATCGAGGTTGAAGCAAATGGCAGAGGACAAAATCGGGTCCAAAGTGACTGATGCAGTCATTACTGTTCCTGCCTATTTCGATCAGTTACAGCGACAGGCTACAATGGATGCTGCACAAATTGCAGGCATCAACGTACTGAACATCATCAACGAACCAACAGCTGCTGCCATCGCTTACAGCCTCGAAAACAGCTGGAGCTTCACTAGCAAGAAGAATGTTCTCGTGTTTGATCTCGGTGGCGGTACTTTCGACATCTCCCTCCTAAGCATGCAGAAAAGCAAGGTCGAGGTCAAGGCCACGTGTGGCGATACTCACCTCGGCGGGGAGGACTTCGACAACCGAATGGTGAGCCATTTCATCAAGGAGTTCAACAGGAAGAACAAGAAGGATATCAGCGGAAATCCTAGAGCCATCAGGAAGCTGAAAACAGCTTGTGAGAAGGCTAAAAGGGTGCTCTCCTCCGCTACTGAGACGATGATCGAGATCGATACCCTGGATGGCTGCGACTTTTATGAAAAAATAACCAGGGCTAAATTTGAAGAGCTAAACAAAGACTTATTCACCAAGTGCATCAAGACTGTGGACACCTGCTTGATGGACGCCAAGATGAACAAAAACGATCTCCATGATGTTGTCCTGGTGGGCGGTTCGAGCAGGATCCCAAAAGTTCAGCAACTGTTAAAGGAGCTGCTGAACGGTAAGGATCTTTGCCGGAGCATCAACCCCGATGAAGCGGTTGCGTACGGCGCAGCCGTTCAAGCGGCGAAGCTGAGCGGCCAAGGAAATGACAGGGTTCACTGTTTTGAGCTCATTGAGGTCACTCCTTTATCTATTGGCATCAACGTTGTAGGAGGGGTGACAAGGGTTGTAATTCCGAAGAACACTCCGATTCCTGTTAGAAAAGAGCATAGTCTTATGACTATCAAAGACAACCAGGACGACATCGACATTATAGTGGTGGAGGGAGAAAGAGTGAGAACTGCTGATAACAAATTGTTGGGTGAATTTACCGTGATAGGGATCGAACCGGCACCTAGAGGAGCCATGAAGGTAGATATAACCTTAGATTTGAAATCAGACGGGATTTTGAAGGTTTCTGCCAAGAACAGAAAGACTGGAAAAGAGCAAAGCATCACTGTGACAAGCGGGAGACTATCCACACAGCAAATGGAGACGATGATCGAGGAAGGAAACAAGTCCAAGGCCGAGGATGATAAGTACATTAAGAGGGGTGAAGCGAGGGCCGCCTTTAATCGTTGCGCGGTCGATCTGAGGGAGAAGCTTGAGAAGATGAGCGTTTCGTCTGCTGCCAAAAGAAAGGCCGATGTTGCGATCGAGAAGGCCTTTAAATGGTTGGATGACTTGGCTGAAAAGAAAGAGCTTGCACAAGTCCATGAATACGAAGAGAAAGCCAAGGAGCTAAAAAATCTGGCCATCTTCTCCAAGTAAATACCAACAGCATGGTGTGGCATACTGGCCGATGCAAATGCTCATGCATCCAACCACAATTTATAGAGCAATACGTTTTCATTACATTTCTGTTGTATAATGTTTTGTGACGGTTTTTTCTTTTGTTTGTACGTTTTTTGCTTTGCTTTTCTTGTGCTTCATCTCTAATTGCTTAATGAAATAATACACCATTCTACCATTGATCAAGTACCCACCATTCTGTAGCCTTGACTTTAATCTCCTCTTTTTTCATTCCCAGAATTGAGACCTCAAGAGCACCACCACCAAGATTGAAAACAAGAACATATCTTGTGGCGGTGGTGAAACTTTTGTCTAGATTGTAAGCGATCGCAGCTGAGTACTGTACATTGATGCCTGCAATTTTCACAGCATTCATCGTCGCCTGACCAAGATTGAAAACAACTATTATGTAGTTAGTCTTTCAACCTGTTCTAATCTGGAAAATGAACAACTGCTAAAATGTAATACACTCATATATTATAATGATGAATCTGAGTCCAGGCCACACCAGATTACAGATAATGCTACATTCAATTAATGATCAACAACAAATGAAAGAATTGAAATTAATTACCCTGTTCAAGGAATCAGGCAGCAGAAACGTGTACGTCACATGAAATTTTCCGCCAAGAACAGAAAGACTGGGAAAGAACAAGGCATCACTGTGACCAGTGGGAGATTATCGACCCTGCAAATGGAGACGATGGTCGAGGAAGCAAAGAAGTCCAAGGCCGAGGATGAAAAGTGTACATTGAGAAATATGAGGCAAGGCGTGACTTTAAGGATTACGTTGTCCGCATGAGGGATAGGTTGGAGAAGATGACCATTTCCTCCTCTTCTTCTGCTGACAAAAAGAAGGCTGAAGCTGCAATTGAGAAAGCCTTGAGTTGGATGGATGCAATGGATGAGATTTGTCAATTTGTCAATTGAGAGGTCCATCACCATCGTGGGATGAATTTGTCAATTTGATGCCCAATCCAAGCTGATTAAAATCATAAACCTGCAATTTTGGAAGGTGTTGTAGCAGCTTCAGGTGGAAAGAAAAATTTCAAAATTACAGAATGAATGAATGATAGATTATAATGGTGTTCGAAGGATAGAGAAGGGGCGGGGATGATTGAATCCACCCGGCCAACAATTAATCAACAAATAAACAAATATATACTTACTAAAATTATTTAAGGATTTTTATGGAATAAGAGATTAATTTTGCTCTGGCGGCTAATTATTGCTCTGGCAATAACAGCAGCCTAATAATAATACTACTCTTCCTTAATCATATCATATGGATTTATAACCCAGGTCATTTATACTCATGAATTATGTATAAATTCAAGAATAGCTTCACACACATGGTATTCATGTTGTCGTTGACTGATGGTTGTCCATTACATACCTCAAATCTGATCGATCACGTGATTCACGTGGAACAAAAGTGAGTTGTTTGTTTGTAGTTTAAGAAAACATTTTTTTTATGAAAAATTAATTGAACAAAAGTTTTATTATTGGAACAAAAGTGAGTTGTTTCAAATTTTTAGGTCATTTTCAATATATTTGAAATTTAATTATTTACAACAATCAGACAAAATACAAATTGTCATTTGACACATGTCTCTATCGAGACCAAGTACTATAAGAGACCGTTATCGCTTGAAGTTGTCGTTGGTATAACTTTCAACAACGCCATTGTTGTTTGATTTTAGGTTGTTGGTGTCACCAGAGCTTAGCCGTCTCACTTGGACCGACTCGAGACTGAGGTTCGGTGTGAATTTGTACGAAATAACAATAATGTACCAAGTACTAGGAATGATCAAGGAAATTGACTAAAAGATCAAGCAAAATGAATGAAAGATCAAAGTAACTAAAAGATCATGGTAAAATAGGAATGCTAAGGAAATTAACTGAAAGATCAATCAAACTGACTAAAAGATCAAGCAAAATCAATAAATAATAATTCCCCTAGCCTTTAGTCTCCAGAAGAACAGGTTCACCCAAAACCCAAAACTTTCTAAAGAAAAATTTACGAATTATAAATTAAACAGTTGGAAGAAAATTTTGACCCTACGGTTGTATATACAAATAACCAAACCAGGATGGTCTTTCTTTAATACGTAAATAAATAAAGCATATTCTTTCCTGATCAATTCATAATACAAGTCAATCTATATAGGCTGTTCCCAGGTCATTTTCGAAAAGAGGCGGGAAAACAATTGCTTATTACTAGTTTCTGCTGATCATGATGTTCCAAAATGAAATAATGTAAACTGCAGAAAAGTAAATGACACAAGTAATTGATTACGTAGTTCGATGCAACGCATCTACGTAAGTAACCATCCACTAGTAAGTCAAAGATACAGATTACAGAATACTTATTTTTACTACTCTATGGGGTGGTTTGGTTCGCGTACTAAACGCAGTAAATATAGAATCTGCGTATTTAAGATTTTGGATTGTTGTTTGGTTAACGTATAATGGTTAAAACACTGGAAATAACGATTCCGCGGAAATTCAATTTCCCACACAACGTGGGAAATTTCTTACCGAGTAATACCTAGGTCGAAATTAAATACGCGTAATTTTTATAAGAAATTACCATTTTCTCCCAACCATTACGTAATTTTTCTACGATCATGCATATATATTTTTATTTCCTCCAGTTTTATTTCGCGGCCATTTCTGTTTTAAACTTTTTATAACTTTTTTGTTTATTTAACTGTACGTATACATATTATTAACATGGGATTTCGAATGAAATATTTTATTGTTATCAAATTTTCTTATTTTGTGATTTTATTTTTGAAGTATAATTATTTTTTGATTTTTTTAGAGAACAATAAATTATTTTTTATAGATTCAAGTGAGTTTTTTTGATTATTTGGAAAATTACAATAAGTTAAATATTTTATTCGATTGAATTCATTTGAATGTTTTTGGGATATATAGTTGCAAAATTGTTAGATTCGAGTGAGTTCATTTGAATGTTTTTGGATATATAGTTGCAAAATTGTTAGATTCGAAAGAAATACTCAAGTCAACCAAACAACATGTAGTAAATAAAATCCTAGGAATTATAAAATACGAAGATGCAACCAAACAGTTTTTCCAAATTCTGAGTATTTTGATGGAGGGATTTATTTCCGAGTAATTACCAAATATGTGGGAATTTAATTCCCACATGAACCAAACGACCTCTGTGTGTGGATTTGCAACTCCCTTGCTGCCAATTGGCCTGACTAGCTATGCTATCAGTTGAATGCTCAATCACCTCTCCCGAGGTTTTATGGGTGGGTTACTACACTAAACATCATGTCCCAGAGTAGGTATCATTAAGTTCTATGGACCTTACTGTAAGTCCAGTTTTTCAGTTTTTAGTTGGCTGCTTTGTGGAAGTCATGTTGCAACATGACTTTGTGAGTGGCAGAAAAAGAATATTTTCTGATCTCGGTTTTGAGGATTAATTGATGAAAGGAAATATTCTGAGATACTCTTTGCATGGAAACTACAGTCATGATGGGAGTCTTCAACGTGATTTGCAGCGATGGTATATTGATATTCCTTACAAACGTTGAAGACAGACCAAAAAGTTCCTTTCTTCAAGTCTTTAATATGGAATAAAAGTTCAGTGAAGGAATGAGTCTAGAGCTGTGAAAAAGGAAGGTTTCTCACGGCATTGTGATATAAAAGAAGGACGACAGTCGCGTGCTCGTTATCGCTTTTCACCGAAAAAATTCCGTTTATCAGGATTAATCTTTCGAGCAATTGAGGCGACACAGGTCCGAGGTTTTCACAACCAACTCACACTTGGGACGTGTGTTGAAGCTCGGGTGTTCAAGATCTTGCCGCACTTTCGTGGAAAAGAAGGTAATCACTGTAACAGCTATCAGAAAGAATTGGTAGTGTGATAGGCTTGCTAGTGTAGCCATTAGATTGTAATAGATCAGGAAAACATTTATTGCATCTAGTGAAGGATCTTAACACGGGCTACGGCCCCCCAGACGTAGGTGCTTTGCACTGAACTGGGTGAACAATTCGTGTGTTCTTTAAATTCCGCACCTTAGTTTTATTTTATTGTATTAAGTAAAACTAGCACACGAATTAGTTTAAATCATCGTAAGTAGGACTTTCATTTGGTATCAGAGCTTAATCGCTCCTTTCTTCCTCTTGCGAGGTGAGTGTACGATTTGCTTACGATGGCCAGAGAAGGAGGATCCATCACCAGAGCTCCGTTGTTGGTAGATGGAAATTACCCGGACTGGAAAACGAGGATGCGCATTTTTATTGATCAGCTAAACGATGATGCTTGGAATATGATCGAAGTGGGATATTCTCCACCAACCACAACCAATGAGGCAGGAGCAACCATTCCCAAACCAGCTCCTTGGACTGAAACCGAGAAGGCACTTAAAAGACTCAACAGTAAAGTCTTGGGCGCACTGTATAATGGAGTAAAAGATGAGCAGTTCAGAATCATCTCTGGGTGTACAACTGCTAGGGCTGCCTGGAAGGCACTTGAGAAAGAATATGAAGGATCAGGACCAGTCAGAAAAATCAAGCTTGGTATGGTAAAATCTGAATTTGAGAGCCTGGAGATGTTTGAGCATGAATCTGTTGATGAGTTTAGTCTCAGATTGAAGGACTTGATCCACAGGGCACATCAGTTTGGTGACACTATACAGAAGTTCAAGTTTTGGACAAGGTGAAGAGATCACTGCCTGAGAAATTCTTAGGGTTAGTTATGAATTTAGAAATAAATTCCCAGCTGAAGGATGAGATAACCCTGGATGAGCTTATGGGATTCATAAAAACTTCAGAGATGCAGACTGACAAAAGTAAGGATAAAAAGGCATTGTCCTTTCATGCTTCTCACTCAAAAGGGAAGGGAAAACAGGAAGAGTTTGATGGATATGGATCAGAGGAGATAGCTTTCCTAGCCAGAAACTTTGGTAAATTCATGAGAGGAAATCAAGGAAGAGGTTTTTCAGGGAACCAAGGAAGAGCAAATCAGAGTTCACAGAATCAAGGTACATAAACTCAAGTAAGGAGTTATCCTGTGTCACAAGGAGTACAAGCTCAAGGAAATCAAAATCTGGGGAACCAGTACTCTCAGGGACAGGGTGCACAGGTTACAGAGTCTCAGAACACAGCTAAAAACCTTCAAGGAATTGATTCAGCCCAAAATAGATTGAGATCTGTTGATGACCTACCTAGAGGTCCTGAAGGTACTAAGCATGCTGGAAAACCACAGTGCAAAGAGTGCAATGGCTATGGACATTTAGCCTATCAATGTGGAAATTTTCTCAATCAATCCAAGGCATTCATATCATCTGGAGAAACTTGGAGTGATGATGAAGATGAGAGCCAACCGGAGAAGCATGTGTCCTTTGGAGTGAGAGTTGTTGAATCTGGACCAGTCTTGGAGAATGTTGATGATGATGACGTTACCAAGGAGTCTCTCCAGTCTGCATATGAGAATCTTTATGTTGAATGGGAAAAATCAGTTGAAATTATAAAGACTTTGACAGAAACAAAGATTGATGGTGATATGGCTCTGAAACTTACTGAAGACGTTGAGTCTCTGAAAGACAAGATCAACACTCTAGTAAATGATGCACTTGTGGAAGAACAGGAGATTGAGGAATTAACTGCAAAACTTAGATCTATGACTGACAGAGCTGAAAAATCTGAGGGATTACTTGCTGAACTACAGAAGAAAATGGAAATTTCTGATGGGAAGAGACCTATGGATGATGATGAGAAGTCCATGAAACTTGAGATAATGACCAAAAGAGCTAAGGATGCTGAAGTTGCCTCTGAGATTCTAATCAAGAAGCTGGAAATTATGACTTTTAGAGCAGTGAGTGCTGAAGAAAAGGCTAATGCCAGAACCAGTGACTGTGAAAATCTGAGGAATAAAATAAGGTCCTTAACTGTAAGGGCAGGGGAAGCTGAGCTCACCATTCAGAAGCTGAATACAGGAACAGCCAAATTGGATGATCTTCTTGTGATTGGGAAGAATGCAGGAAACAGGCAAGGATTGGGTTACAATAATTTTGCTTCAAGTTCTCAAGTGAAGAAAACTGTCTTTGTTCCTGCTGGTATCCAAGACTCTACCAGTAGAAGGAGTGGAAAAATCATCAAGAATTTCGAAGGAGCTAATTCTGAGTTGAAAAATCGAGAGGTAGCTGTGTCAAGAAAAACTCCTCCCAAATGTTGTGAGTACTGTATGATGCAGGGGCATAATGAATATCGATGTATGAGACTGCTAAGAGACATCATGAGAGGCAAGCAATTTACCTCATGTTGCAACATGGAACCGGAGCGACAGAAGAGATTAACCAAGAAGGTATGGGTTCCTAAAAAATCTATTAATTGTTTTGTAGTCCATACTTGCTATAGTGTCTATGCCAGGAACACATGGTATTTTGATAGCGGTTGCTCAAGGCACATGACCGGCTCACCAGAATTGCTGAAAATGTTATCCCTTGGATTGGCACTGTTCAGTTTGGGGATGGAAAAATCAGTAAAGTGATTGGAAAAGGGGAGCTGCAAATCCAAGATTTTCCTATATTCTATGATGTTCTATTAGTAGAAGATCTCAAGGCCAATCTTATCAGTATCAGCCATCTTTGTGACCATCAGATGACAGTCCGCTTTGATGAGTTGATATGTACAGTTAGGCAAGGATCAAATGGTGTGCTCACAGGTAGAAGATCTTCAGACAATTGTTATATTCTTGAACAATCCATCACTTGTCTATCTGCCAAATTGGACACTTCGACACTATGGCATAGGAGATTGGGCCATGCAAATACCAAGTCTCTGAACAAGGTCTCCAGAATTGAAGCTGTGAGATGACTGCCAGTTATTGCTTATCAGCAGGATATGATTTGTGGACCATGCAAGGAGGGTAAACAGACCAGGACCTCCCATTCTGCTATTAATGACATTACCACATCTCAAAATCTGGAACTTCTACATATGGACCTCATGGGACCAGTGAATGTCTTAAGTGTGTCTGGAAAGAGGTTTATTTTTGTCTGTGTTGATGATTACTCCAGGTATTCATGGGTTGAACTTCTAACTGATAAATCAGAGGCTGTAAGTGTCATTCGAGATCTAGTACTTCGTCTGAACAACGAGAAGGCAAGCCTAAATCAGAGGGTTGTGCGTATTCAAACAGATAATGGAGGAGAATTCAAGAATGAGGCTATGACCCAATTTTGCTCAGCTAATGGCATTACTCATATCTATGCCCCGCCATACTCAGCTCCTATGAATGGGATTGTGGAACGCAAGAACAGAACTATCCAAGAGATGGCTAGGTCTATGATGGTTGAGTACAGTGTTCCTAAAAGATGGTGGAGTGAGGCAGTTAAAACAGCCTGCTATGTGATCAACCGAGTGTATTTGAGGCCATGGACAGAAAAAACTGCATATGAAATATGGAAAGGAAGGAAACCAAGTGTTGCTGATTTTCATGTATTTGGTGCTGAATGCTATATTCTTAGAGACAGAGAAAAACTTGGGAAATTTGAGTCTAAATCAGATAGAGGAGTATTTCTTGGATATGCAGTAAACAGCAGAGCTTATAGGGTGTTCAATAAACGCACGGGAACCCTTATGGAATCTATTAATGTTGTAATCAAGGATGTGGACGATAGAGTTACAGACGATACTGAGGATATTGAGATAGTCCAGCAACCGTTACCTCAGAGAAGTGAGACAAATAATACTCCTGATCAACCCGTGACAAGTACTCATGTTGCAACATCACAACCGACTATTGACAGCAGTAAAATTTCAAAAATCTCTGAAGTTGAAACTAGTGATCCTTCTGATTCCACAGTTCCACCAACCCATGGCAGTGATGAAGATCCGACAACAGCTCAAAAGAATGTAACTATCCCATCTGGGAATATCCCATATGACATTGAAGATGATGCTTGCATATCTGATGAAGAGGAACCTGATAACTCAGAAAATACAGGGAGTGCTCCTAGATCTAGGAATCCACGGGGATTACCAAGGTTAAATTATGCACAAATGCACCATGGAAGTCGACATGTGATTCAATGTTTTCTTTCCTTAGTTGAGCCTAAGAACCATAAGGAAGCCCTATTGGATGAGTACTGGATTTCAGCTATGCAGGAAGAGCTTAGCCAGTTCGAACGTAATGATGTGTGGGAACTGGTTGCACGTCCACAAGGGATTAATGTAATTGGTACAAAATGGATCTTTAAGAATAAATCTGATGGAGATGGAACAGTGACCAGAAACAAAGCCAGACTGGTAGCTCAGGGATATACACAGGTTGAGGGAGTGGATTTTGATGAAACATTTGCCCCTGTTGCAAGACTTGAATCTGTCCGAATTCTCTTAGCTATGTCATGTGTACTAAACTTTAATCTACACCAGATGGATGTTAAGAGTGCTTTTTTGAATGGTATTGTTAATGAGGAGGTATATGTTGAGCAGCCTAAGGGTTTTGAAGATCCTCACTTTCCCAATCATGTGTTTAAACTCAAGAAAGCCCTATATGGCCTCAAACAAGCACCAAGAGCCTGGTATGAAAGACTAACTCAATTTCTTCTTAAAAAGGGCTATATTCGAGGGGGAGTTGATAGAACCCTGTTTATGTATTCTCAAGGGACAGACATCTTAATAGCTCAGATTTATGTGGATGATATTGTATTTGGCTCAACCTCTACAGATCTTGTAAATGAATTTGTCTCGTTGATGACATCGGAGTTTGAGATGAGCATGGTGGGTGAACTTTCCTATTTTCTAGGACTACAAGTCAAACAAGGTGATGATGGTCTGTTCATCAATCAAACAAAATATGCTTTGAACCTGGTCAAGAAGTTTGGTCTTGGAGATGCAAAGGCAGTACGAACTCCAATGTCTACCACTGAGAAGTTAACTAATGATGAGAAAGGTGTGCCTGTCGATACTAAGCTATATCGGAGTATGATTGGCAGTCTCTTGTATCTAACAGCTAGTAGGCCTGATATTTCTTTAAGTGTTGGAATTTGTGCCCGGTTTCAAGCTGCACCTAAGGAATCTCATGTAACTGCAGTAAAGAGAATCATCAGATACATTTCTGGCACTGCTGATTATGGTATCTGGTTTTCGAAGGGTATGAGCTGTCAAGTGTATGGTTATAGTGACTCTGATTGGGCTGGTAATGCAAATGACAGGAAGAGTACAACAGGAGGTTGTTTCTTTATTGGTCAAAATCTTGTGTCTTGGTACAGCAAAAAGCAAAATTCGATATCTCTGTCCACTGCTGAGGCTGAGTATTTAGCTGCTGGAAGCTGCTGCACCCAGCTGATATGGATGAAACAGATGCTTCGAGACTATGGTGTGAAACTAGGCAGTCTTACTATTCTGTGTGACAATAAATCTGCAATTGATATCTCCAAGAATCCAGTCCAGCATAACAGAACCAAACACATAGATATAAGACACCACTTTATTCGAGACTTAGTTGAGAGAAAGGAAGTGGAACTTAAGCATGTGCCTACTGAGAGCCAATTTGCATATATCTTCACTAAGCCATTGGATGCTTCAACGTTTGAAACCCTAAGACAACATCTTGAGGTGTGTACTATCTGAAGTGCTGTAGGCTATCTGTCCTGTATAGTTGTCAATTTCAAATTCAGTGTTTCCGTTTTCCAAATATCAGAAAATACCAAAAATATGGTTAAGGGTGAAGGTTGCTTGTCATGTTGCAACATGAAAGTTTACAGCAAGTAATGAAACTAATGCGCATGTACAGTGGGAGACAACTGGGCCCAACAGAATTGATGTGTGTTTTTCCCGTTGGGCAAGCCTTTTAATTTTTGAAGAAAAAGAGCCGAAAAGTAAATTTCCTTTTCTATTTTCGCGCCTTGAAAAAAACCCCCCCTCATTCCTATTGCAACATCAGAGATTCTTTGAAGCTTTCTCTCTCATCGCGGCCAGTGTGCTCCACTACTCGACGAACCTTGTATCGCACCTCGGGGGCAGTCCGAAAAGCGTCACCTCTTCGCGGCCCAAGGTACTCTACTAGAGCATCAAGGATGGCTGGATCTAATACTGGAAAGGGAGTCCCTGGCAGTGCTAGAAGGCCAAGTAATAAGATCCCATCCACCAGGACTAGGCCGTATCATACAAGGTGGAACACCAAGTCCAGGATGAAGTTCACCAACACTAAGGACACCCCTCTAGAGATAGATGATGTATCACTCACAGTTCATGACACTGCTCACAGCCTTGAGTCATCTCCTGGCCAAGTACCAGAGGTATTACAAGAGGATCAGGGTCACCTAAATCAAAATGCAGAAGAATCTGATGATCAGGAGTCTAGGGACTGGAGTCAGAAGTCTGATATTAATGAGGATGACTTGCAAGCTCAGCAACAGCAAGCTCTGGAGGAATCAAGGAACCCTTCTTCTCCTCTTGATGAAGATTTTGATTCTGAGGATAATACCACCCTAAGGGAATGGTTGAGGGTCAAAAATCAGAACTCAGTTCAGGCTAGGGCAGACAAAGATCAGAAGAAATCTACAAATTCACACCCCACCAGCAGTCCATCCAGTCAATCAATGTCGAACACAGAGGTCCCTCTTCCTATTTCAAAACTCAGAAGCATGAACAAGCTTCAACCTAGGCAAGCGAAGAAGTTTTCTTTGACTGGGTCATCAGATAGTGCTACCCTACTATCTTTAAGACAAATACTGGATGTGAGATATCATCAGAAGTTCAATGATTGGTCCTCTTTTGCTCCTGTTCCTTCACCCCTGATCTACTCTAGGAGAGTAAAGAAGACAGCTGGGAGGATATGGCATGATAACAGGGAGATTATTTCAAAATACACCAATCAGAGGACCAGCACTGGTAAGCAATCATCTCCTAATCCAAAGGTTGATGATGAATCTTTGGTTGCAAATATCCTACAAGGATTAGAGAAGACAGTTTTAACAGCCAGTACTGCCACTTTTACCAATTCTCCCTCCACTATGGCTACTGGTGCTGATGATTGCAAACAGCAGGCTCCTAGCACTGGCAAACCCTCTTCTCAATCTTCTCCAGTCTCTGATACTGACCTTCTGAATGAGGATGAACCCAGTCAACCTACTGCTGATAATCCTCCAGATGTTCCTAAGCTCAGTCCCATTAAGCTTACTGTTCAGGATTCTCCAATTAATCTGGATAATGCCTATACTGATCAAGATGTTTCTTCTCCTGCATCTCCTTATCAAGCTCCGAATGAAGAGGATTATGCAGACTTTCAGGATCAAAGTATGAATGCAGGAGCTCAGCAAAAGGATGAGAATGAAGCTGATGATATACCTGATGTAGCTGATGTACCAGAGGACCTTGATATGCTTTGTACCAGGATCCTCTCCTTGGCCCACTCTGAAAGGTTTCACTCTGTTAAGGCTAGTGCTGATCATGACCTCTTAGCTATCAGGGGGTTTCTTGTTGAAAAAGTGGTTGATATGAAGAAATGTGCAGAGAGTGGGTTTGATAGATTTCTGCAGCAGATTAACTGTGTTCAAGCATCCACTGTGTTCCAGGAATATGATCCTGAGATGGTTCTTGAGTTCTATAGCAATTTGATGCCGGGCAATCTGGTTTCTGGAGATGACTAGTTTGGGAAGCTATACTTCAGGGGGGAGAATTCTTACACTCACTCCAGCTAGGCTAAATGAGGTTATTGGCATTCAGCTGTTTGTTGAAGAGGATCTGGTATATCCCCAGGACTACAATGTGGATGATGATATTATGGCTAGAGCTCTTACCTATGGGAAGCTCCATAAATGACCTGTTGCCTGCATGCCCACCAGCTCTCTCACCTTAAGGTTCTTGATGTTGTTTAAAGTTCTTATTAGCTGCTGGATGCAGACTACCAATACCACCACACTGACTTCTGATCAAGCAGAGCTGCTATATGGCATTGGGTCAGGTTTTGAGGTCAACCTTGGAGCTTACATTCTTAAGCGTATGCATGGCACCCTTGATTCTTCCAGGTGCACTGATGCTTTACCCCATCCATGTCTCATTACTGCATTTTTGAAAGCTGAAGGCTTTGAAGTTGATGCCACCATTGCTAGACCAGCTGGGAAATTTGGGTTTACTGCAAAGTCAGCTGCTCGTGAGTTGTTGGATTTGCCTTGGGATAGAGAGGCATCTCAGGCTGCTGCAGTTATGTCTGATGAGTTTGAACTTCGCATGGTTGACAAGAAGATTCAGTTTCATATGGATCAAATGGTTTTTCATGGGGATATGCTTCGGAAGCATCAAGAGGACAGGGAAGGTCTTGTTGCTGCAATTGCTAAACGCAGGGCTGCTGGTACTTCATCTTCTAAAGCTCCTGAGCCCTCATCCTCGACTGCTCCATCGTCCTTCAAGAAGCGGGTCTCAACCTCTACAAAGCAACCTGCAGCAAAACGGTCCAAGTCATCGGTGAACAAGCCAGCAACGAGGAAGTCCTGATCATGATGGTGTTTGTATTTTTGTGTCTTCTGTTGCTTTTTCTCTCTTCTCCTCTATTTCTTTTATTTTTTGGTTCTACTTTGATCGGGGACCTTTGGCATTTTATGGCCCCAAGGGGGAGAGATATTTCTGAGATTATCTTTTCAGATATTGGATAATTGTAGTTTATAAGTTTTTATGCCACAGTTTTTTTATGGATCCATGTGTAGCTTGTCATTCCCAGAAGTTTATGTTGAGATATGTCTGGGTTCAGTGAAGAAGGTTGATATGTCTGGGTCCACAAATTGCCAAAGGGGGAGATTGTAAGTCCAGTTTTTCAGTTTTTAGTTGGCTGCTTTGTGGAAGTCATGTTGCAACATGACTTTGTGAGTGGTAGAAAAAGAATATTTTCTGATCTCGGTCTTGAGGATTAATTGATGAAAGGAAATATTCTGAGATACTCTTTGCATGGAAACTACAGTCATGATGGGAGTCTTCAACGTGATTTGCAGCGATGGTATATTGATATTCCTTACAAACGTTGAAGACAGACCAAAAAGTTCTTTTCTTCAAGTCTTTAATATGGAATAAAAGTTCAGTGAAGGAAGGAGTCTAGAGCTGTGAAAAAGGAAGGTTTCACACGGCATTGTGATATAAAAGAAGGACGACAGTCGCGTGCGTTATCGATTTTCACCGCAAAAATTCCGTTTATCAGGATTAATCTTTCGAGCAATTGAGGCGACACAGGTCCGAGGTTTTCACAACCAACTCACACTTGGGACGTGTGTTGAAGCTCGGGTGTTCAAGATCTTGCCGCACCTTCGTGGAAAAGAAGGTAATCACTGTAACAGCTATCAGAAAGAATTGGTAGTGTGATAGGCTTGCTAGTGTAGCCATTAGATTGTAATAGATCAGGAAAACATTTATTGCATCTAGTGAAGGATCTTAACACGGGCTACGGCCCCCCAGACGTAGGTGCTTTGCACTGAATTGGGTGAACAATTCGTGTGTTCTTTAAATTCCGCACCTTAGTTTTATTTTATTGTATTAAGTAAAACTAGCACACGAATTAGTTTAAATCATCGTAAGTAGGACTTTCACTTGCTGCCTATCGCTGCTCTATACAATCCTGAATGCAGAATTGTTCTTGATCAATAAAAGCGGTGAGCTTTGCATTGCAGCTGCTGTCCCATTTATAGCTCAGTGCCGTGTCCTTCATCAGTTTGCACGGCTAAGGAATTCTTCTTCAACGATGACTCTCATTCAGTTCGTTAACAGGCTGGAAGAAGGACTCCTGAATATCTCCAACTCCTTTATTATCGCTAAGCATGCTTATCTCTTCAATTCAAACCCTTCGCGATATTATCCAAAATCCTGAGCTGGGAATATTCCATGACTGTATTCATACAACAAATACGACGCACAACAATATTACATAACAGGAAGTTACCATAAATGAACCCTGCGCATTCCGCATTCTAAACCATGCTGGTATCTGTCTACTTGATGTTGGAACATCGCTTTCCACAAATTAGCCAATCAAAACGCGGACCTTTCAGCCCTTACTATAATTACCTAAATTATATTATGGCAGCTAGATTGGCCATTAAATTATATTTTATTATATGAATATTGTCCCAGTCAGGGCCATATATACGTTTGTTTCGAACATTTTTCTTATATTTTCCGTATAATTAATCATTGCCAGCTAGCTGCTTGCAATATCCGGCCATCGAAATCGACCTGGATACTACGTATTCCTGCGTCGATTTCTGGAGAAACGATCTAGTCGAGTTCCTAGAAAACGACCAAGGCAACAGAATCACGCCTTCCTAGTTCTTATAATGATTCTAAGGGAGATGCAAAAACGTTTAATGAGAATAGTTGGGAGTTGGGAATTAGTGATCATAAAAGTATCTGCAGAATGGTGAAATTTGGGTGAACTATGACACTTTCTGGCATGCATGTCACTAATTTGTGTCACTGCTGAAACTCTTTATTTCACGCTGATTTTAATTTACAGAATATTTTTTTTCTCCACTCAAAATCATTGATTAAATAAATATTGCAGGAAAAAACAGCGAGAAAATTAAAATTACAACTACGAAATATTCATTTCTACCCTTGCATTTCAATCATAGAGAATAATCTAGAATTAAGTTTTTTTGTTTGAATTCTTTTTGGTTTCGCTCTTTCCAATTTGATTGATAAATGATAATATATATGCGAACATGCATGCATGTCTTTGTCTGAGTTAGATTCAAAAATTTCATCGAACAAAGTCTAATTTAAATATAATCCTAGAACAGGTGGGGTTTTTTAATATAACATATATGTATCTGGTTGTTATGAACTGAACAATATTATCATTCTCTCTAATTATTAATTGAATTAACAGTAAAAACAAATTCCTACTTGCAGGGTGGGTGGTGGTAGTTACAAATTAAACAATCAATAATTTCCAGCGGATTTACCAATGATAGACAATTGTACAATAATAATATATATGTTTAGGCGCCTTTCAGCCTTTCACGTATGATCGAAATGTACCTCTTTTTTCCTTTTCTTTTCTTTTTGAAAATGAAAAATGATCTACTGTACGTCTTTGATACTTCAATATTAAAGCTAAAACCGATTTTTGTTATTATTATTATTGGGAGTCTCCCTGAGACCTGATTGCTAGAGCTTATTTTTTGTTGTACTGAACTGAACTGAATTGAAATAATACTGAAATATATTTATCTTAACTGAAATAAATTTAAATGTACTGAACTGAATTGAACTGAAAATATTTAAATATTTATCATATATCATTGGAATCTATAGTAAAAATGTAACTTATAATAATAATAAATATTGATCTGAACTGAACTGAACTGAAATAAATTTAAATATACTAAACCGAAATGAAATAAATTTAAATATATTTAACTGAACTGAACTCTACAGAAAAGTTCTAGCAAACATTTGATCGTAAACTTCCTATATTTGGAAAGGTTTTAATTAATTTTAGAGTAATTCTTCTGTGAGGCCGCCTCACCCATGAGGCAAGGCCAAATAAAGAAAATTTCACTGTTGTCACCTCATTATAACTCACTACCACCTCATCAAATCTCGACATCACCTCATCAAATGTCAGTGTCAGTTCATCAAACATGTCACCTCGTCAAATCTCGATGTCACCTCATCAAATCTCGGTGTCAGTTCATCAAACATGCTACCTCGTCGAAACCTTTGTGTTAGTTCATCAAAACTCACCAAAAAAAATGTTTAGTTGGTCCTGCCTTTTGGATGAGGCTGTCTCACCCAAGAATTGGTCTTAATTTTATCTACATAACTAATTACCATTTTTGTCTCACTTTAAGTAAGAGTGTTTAAAGTTGGATGCCAGTAATTAAAGGGGGTTGCTCCATGCAGGTCCGTATTTTTACCATAATACCCCTAATATTGTTAAGGCAAAAAATGAGATTGAAATCATAGGGTTCCATCAGGGGGCATTATAGTAAAAATACGGACTTGCAAGAGAAAAATGGACCTGCATGGAGAAATTGCTTAATTAAAACAAGTTGGGGATCGAGGAGTACTTAAGTTGAAAATATTTGCAAGCAATAAAGAAGTAATTAAGTAGGAAGAGGAACATATATAGCCGCCGTAGTAAAATAACCTGTTTAGCAACCGTAACAACCATTAATTTGATACCCACTGCTTGGCATATCGATCCATGACCAATATATATACACCACCAAAGTCTTTCTGAAATTCATCATCAATAGCTTCGCAAATTACATTTTTTCTCAGTTGAAATTAGCAGCCTTTTCGATCGGTTTGCCAACATGAGCGGAGGTTCAGCTATCGGAATCGACTTGGGGACGACATACTCGTGCGTTGGATACTGGAGAAACGATCGGATTGAGATCTTGGAGAATGATCAGGGCAACCGAACCACTCCGTCTTACGTTGCTTTCTCCGATAGAGAGCGTTTGAGTGGAAATGCTGCTCACAATCAAGCTGCATTCAATCCGGTCAACACCATATTCGGTAACTTTCCTTGAATTTCTTTCACAAAAGTATATAAATGCAGATGAGATCTTCTATGTAAATATTCTGCGTCAACATTACGCTAAAGCGACGTAGCTTATTCTTTTGGAATAAATTGTTTCATCGCATTTAAATTTTTATCTGTTGAATAAATATTTTACCACTTTCACGCTAAGTCTGTATCATTTCACCGTTAATGCTCAAATTTTAGCTAGTTTTTAGTTTTATTAAAACTTATTTTAATACAATTAACGCTTAATTAAATTTATTTTATATAATTAACAAAAAATATTAATTATTAATTAAGATCTTAAACTCATATATATATAAATTATATTTTTACAAACCATATAAATGTGTACTTGTTTACCAAGACTTCCGTGAAACGAGTATTTTTTTTGCATATATTTATTAAGATGTTTATAAGTTTTATTTGTCAAACTCGTAATTATTCAATTAGTTCATTTACAACATTTAAAGAACAAAAAACTTAGGTTAACAAAAGAATATATAATAAAACAGATTTCATAACACAAATAATTTAACAAGCTATATAGACATGTTTATAACATTTAAATATATTTTTTTTAAACCAAAATTATCATAATAAAATGTTAATAAAACAAACACATAAAATATTTTACGAACATTTAAGAGCAAGTCCAACAGCTTCCCTACAAGATTCTTCAAGATATAGTACTACATCCCCATATTTCCTATCTTTTTTTGCTTCAACTCCAACAGCTTCCTTAGAGCAAGTCCAACAGGTTTTCTAAATTTTTTTCTAAAGTAGAGAAAAAAAGGTGATATTTGCTATAAATTTTTCCTTCCAATCCAACAGTTTTGCTATTTTAGAGAGAAAATGGAATATTTTTCAAAAATTTACTAAAAATAGGAATTCTAATTCAATTCCCATAAATTTCGTTCTCCAAATTTACTCACTAATTATGCATATATAGAGAATGAAATCTTATCTCTCATCATTTTTCTATAATAGAGATTGAGATAGCAAATCTGTTGGAGACAAAAAACTCTAAAAATATAGAAAATCTCTATTACAGAGATCCTGTTGGACTTAGAATCTGCATTAAATTTCAGTATTTTATATCTTTATTATTGTTTTTTCACCATTCAAGTATATTTTGGAATCTTAATATTTTAAATTATGTATGATTAAAAAATGTGAAAATATATATTATTAAAATATGCATTAAAACGAACATAACAACATCTCACATGACAATATTCAAATTTTTATAAACATGTAAACATAGTCATTTATGATCTTGTTTTGTTCGTCAAAATATGAAATTTAATAATATATATTTCTTATAATTCTTTATTATATACAATTTAAGATAATCACATTTGAAATATATGTATTTGAATTATAAAACTAATAAAGAGAGGTAAATGATCAACATAAATGCACTAAGCATTAAATTTTGCTTCCCCAAGTTTTTTTTTCACTCTACAGATTTGGGGAAGCAACACGTAGATTTATTTAAAATCCCCAAGTTGGGGAATGGGATAGGGAATCTGTTGGAGCTGAAAAATGGATGATATTCTATAAATTTATTGAAATCCCCCAACTTGGAGAAGCTGTTGGACTTGCTCTAACATGGCTAAAATCACGGTCACTACTATTGTGACAGTTATGTTCAAAGAGATTTATTAGTGACGGTTAGACTGGCATATATAACATTTGTGACAAGCATGATACGACAACTTAAAAGAGAGTATAAGTTGATGTAGCAATATAGATATAGAAATGAATGGCATAAATATACGTAGGGTAACCTCTTAGCTAGTGACACATGCATGGGATATCAAAACATATTTGACACTTCATAATTATTTGTCTATATTTTTGTCACTACTAGAATATTTCTGCCACTAATATTATCTTTTGCAAAGACAAAAGGCAATAATTATAGGACCAAAATTATTATATGACAACCTATATATGTTATTTTTTAATTACAGATACAAAGAGATTGATTGGCCGAAAATTTAGTGATGAGACGGTACAGAGTGATATGAAACTCTGGCCATTCAAGGTCATTTCAGATGCTAATGACAGGCCCATCATCGCGGTTACCTTTAAAGGCGAGACGAAGGAATTCGCAGCTGAAGAGATCTCTTCAATAGTGCTAGCAAGGATGAAGCAAACTGCAGAGGACAAAATTGGGTCCAAAGTGAGAGATGCAGTCATTACCGTTCCTGCCTATTTCGATCAACTACAGCGGCAGGCGACAATGGATGCTGCACAAATTGCAGGCATCAACGTACTGAACATCATCAACGAACCAACAGCTGCTGCGGTTGCTTACGGTTTCGAAAACAGTTGGAGCTTCGCTAGTAAGCGCAATGTTCTCGTGTTCGATCTTGGCGGTGGAACTTTCGATATCTCCCTTCTCACCATGGAGAAGGGAAAGGTCGCGGTCAAGGCTACATGTGGCGACACTCACCTTGGTGGGGAGGACTTCGATAACCAGATGGTGAACCATTTCATCAAGGAGTTCAACAGGAAGAACAAGAAGGACATCAGCGGAAATCCTAGAGCTATCAGGAAGCTGAAAACAGCTTGTGAGAAGGCTAAAAGGGTACTTTCCTCTGCTACCGAGACGTTGATTGAGATTGATACCCTTGATGGCTGCGACTTTTATGAAAAAATAACCAGGGCTAAGTTCGAGGAGCTGAACAAAGACTTATTCGCCAAGTGCATCAAGACTGTGGACACATGCTTGATTGATGCCAAGATGAACAAAAACGATCTCCATGATGTTGTCCTGGTTGGCGGTTCGAGCAGGATCCCGAAAGTTCAGCAACTGTTGAAAGAGCTGCTGAACGGGAAGGATCTTTGCCGGAGCATAAACCCCGATGAAGCGGTTGCGTACGGCGCAGCCGTTCAAGCGGCGAAGCTGAGCGGCCAAGGAAATGATAAAGTTCATTGTTTCGAGCTCGTAGAGGTCACCCCTTTATCTCTAGGCATCAATGTTGTTGGAGAAGTGACAAGGGTTATTATACCTAAGAATACCGCAATCCCTGTAAGAAAGGTGAAAGATTTCGTGACTAGTAAGGATAACCAGATCAGCATGGGAATCCAGGTATTGGAGGGTGAAAGAGTGAGAATCACCGAAAACAAACTGTTGGGTAAGTTTACTCTGACAGGGATACAACCGGCACCTCGGGGAACCACGAAGATAGACGTGAGCTTTGATCTGAAATCAGATGGAATTTTGAAGGTTTCTGCCAAGAACAGAAAGACGGGAAAAGAACAGGGCATCACCGTGACCAGCGGGAGATTATCGGCACAGCAATTGGAGAAGATGATCGAGGAAGCGAAGAAGTCCAAGGCAGAGGATGAAGAGTACATTAAGAAGAGTAAAGCAAGGGGCGCCTTTAAAGATTGTGCTGTTAATCTGAGGGATAAGCTGGAGAAGATGAATATTGCTGACAAGAAGGAGGCTGAAGCTGCGATCGAAAAGGCCTTTAAATGGTTGGATGCAAAGACAGAGCTTGCAGAAGTCAATGTGTATGAAGAGAAAACCAAGGAGCTGAAAAAGCTGCCCATTTTCTGTAAGTGATTGTACTGCAGCCTGGCTGATGCAAATGTTGATCCTACCGGACCAGATATACTCAAATTAAACTCCACATTTCATTTCAAAATTTATGTTGTAAAATATAGTGTGACGATTTCCTCACATGTTTGTGCGTTTTTGGTTTGTTTGTTATTGTAAATTTTCAATTTGTTCCTTATTAATCTTTCCATAATTGTCAATTTGACCCCCTATTGAATTTTAAGAGGTGTCCTACCATAAGGTCATAAGCTTATGGTAGGACGAATGATAGTTCATGTGTTTGCTAGATTTGTTAGTGTGTTTGTAAGTTTTGTTTGCCTTTAACACATGAACACAATTTATAGCAAACAAAAATTAGAAATACATAAACAAACACATGAAACACATGAACAAAAGTTATGTCAAACAAAGTTTAGAAATACACAAACAAATGTATTAAACACATGAACTATCATTGGTCCTACCATAAGCTTATGATAGGACGGTCTTACCCAAAACTTTGTAGAATTTTAATGTCAACAAAACTCCTTAACATTTCATTTTTTCTTAATTTAGACCCACTATGGCTAATTGAGCCGTTAACTCATTACAAACCGTTAAATGTTGGGTTATAGTAGTAATTTCAAGTTAAATTTAAGGAAAAATTTCTATTAAGGGCGTGGTATAAATGTAAATTATTATAAAATACGTGAAACTTGTATATTTATTGTTAAGGTTAGAAATCTAAATGTTAGGGAGGAGAGGGTTATAAATGACTTTTTTTATATATAAAATAAAGAATAGAAATATCATAACGCCCTTAACAATAAATATACAAGTTTCACGCACTTTATAATAATTTACATTTATACCCCGCCTTTAATTAAAATTTTTCCTAAAACTATAGTTTGTAAATGTTTGCTTGGGTAGTATAATTGGTTTGTTTTTAATTATATTATTGTGTTCATGACACTTGTTTCCAAATCCTCCTCAACCATCTTCTTGGAGTCGGTCCGATTGAAATAAACTTCGTCAATATTTTCTTAATAATTCAAATTCGTATTTTGGCGGGAATGTAAATAAAGGCCCGCTACGAGAGATAAAAACACAAATTGGGACTAGATAAAAAAAACAATTTCTCTATGCAGGTCAATTTTTCTCTTGCAGGTCCGTATTTTTACCATAATGCTCCCTAATGGAACCCTATGATTTCAAGCCCATTGTCTGTCTTAACAATATTAAGGGTATTATGGTAAAAATACGGACATGTAAAAGAGAAATGGACCTGCATAGAGCAAACCCCTAAAAATGAATTATGTATAAATTCAAGAATAGCTTCACACACATGGTACTAATGATTTTATAATATCTCATGTATTCATGTATCTGATCGATCACGTGATTCACGTAGAACAAAAGTGAGTTGTTTGTTTGTAGTTTTATGAAAAACATTTTTCGTAAAACATTTTTTAAATTTGTTTGTAGAAAACATTTTCTTATGAAAATTGAAGAGTATGATTTGACACGTACGGCTTGGCTTCAAATTATCCAAGTCATTTTCAATAGATTAAAATTTTAATTATTTAATTACAACAGTCGTTACATCTAATTTAAATTACGAATTCTAAATTTTTATACGAATTCTAAATTAGACATAGTTGGAAGAATATTTGGACCCTACGGATGTACAATAAATAATACAAGTCAAACTATATAGGCTGTTCCCAGGTCATTTTCGAAAAGAGGCGGGAAGAAAAACACGGCCTTACTAAAATAACCTGAATTATTATGGCAGCTAGATTGGCCTAGCTTGACCATTAAATTATATTTTATCATATGAATATTGTCCCAGTCAGGGTCATATATACGTTTGTTTCGAACATTTTCCTTATCTTTTCCGAATAATTAATCATTGCTAGCTGCTTGAAATGAGTTGTCCGGCGATCGGAATCGATCTGGGTACGACGTATTCCTGCGTCGGATTCTGGAGAAATGATCGAGTCGAGATCCTAGAAAACGACCAAGGCAACAGAATCACGCCTTCTTACGTAGCTTTCACCGATGCAGAACGGTTAGACGGAAACGCTGCTCACAATCAAGCCATCTTCAATCCCGTCAACACCATTTTCGGTAACTTAACTGATCTCTCTTATGATTCACGTTTCTTCAACCTTATCTTTCAATGTTTTTGTGTGTTTTCTGTTAGATGCAAAGAGATTAATTGGTAGGAAATTCAACGATGAGACGGTTCAGAAAGACATGAAACTCTGGCCATTTAAGGTTGTTAGCGGAACTAATGACAGACCAGTCATCGATGTCACGTACAAAGGTGAAACGAAGCAATTCGCAGCTGAGGAGATCTCTTCGTTTGTTTTGACGAGGATGAAACAAACCGCCGAGGGTAAAATCGGCACGGCGGTGAAGGACGCGGTTGTGACTGTACCTGCCTATTTCGACCAGTCACAGCGTCAGGCGACAATGGACGCCGCGGAGATCGCCGGAATAAATGTTCTAAGCATCATCAACGAGCCAACCGCCGCCGCCATCGCTTACGGTCTGGAAAACAGTTGGAGCTTCGCTGGCAAGAGGAACGTTGTTGTTTTCGACCTTGGCGGTGGTACTTTTGACATCTCGGTTCTGACCATGGAGAAAGGCAAGATTCAGGTCAAAGCCACCGGCGGCGACACTCACCTCGGCGGGGAGGACTTTGACAATAACACGGTCAACCATTTCATCGAGCAGTTCAATCGTAAGAACAATCGTGACATTGGCACGAATCCTAGAGCAATCAGGAAACTAAGATCCGCTTGCGAGAAGGCCAAGAGAATACTCTCTTCTGCTTCAAGCGTGGTGATTGAGATCGATACCCTAGAAGGCGTTGACTTTTACGCGAAACTCACGCGGGCAAAATTCGAGGAGCTGAACCATGATTTGTTCAAGAAATGCATGGATATTGTCGATGAGTGTCTGAAAGATGCCCAGATGGACAAAAATTCTGTTGATGACGTTGTTCTAGTCGGTGGTTCGAGCCGGATTCCGAAAGTTCAACAACTGTTACGAGAATTTCTTAACGGTAAGGAGCTTTGCAAGAGCATCAATCCCGACGAAGCCGTGGCCTACGGCGCGGCGGTTCACGCGGCGAAGCTGAGCGGCCAGGGAAACAATCGGATCTTGAACCTCGAGTTAGTCGAGGTTACGCCGTTATCCATCGGCATCGAGAGCAGAGGAATGGTAATGGACACGGTCTTTCCTCGGAACACCACGATTCCGGCCACGAAAACCTTAGTCCGAACAACCGTAGAGGACAACCAGACCAGCGTGACATTCAAAGTGTTCGAGGGCGAGCGAGCAAGAACCGCCGACAACAAACTCCTCGGCGAGTTCACCATGACAGACCTCGTACCAGCACCAAGAGGAATCCCATACCTCGAACTCCGGTTCGATCTTGAACTAGATGGAATCTTAAACGTGTCCGCTAAGGACAGGAGCAGCGGCCGAGAGCACAGCATTGTCGTGACCAGCGGGAGGCTGTCGCGGCAGCAGATGGAGGAGATGGCCGAGGTAGCGAAGATTAATAAGGCCGAGGATGAGGTGTACAGGAGCAAGGAGGAGGCTAGGGCTGAGTTCGAAAGGAGTGTTTATGAGATGAGGGATAAGCTGGGAATGGCGACGGTGGCGTCGGTGAAAGGCGCGATTCGGGAGGCGCTGGAGTGGCTGGATGGGTTGAATGATGAGCTTGCTGAGGTTCATGAGTTCGAGCACAAGACCAAGGAGCTCAAGCTTTTGCGTCTGTTTTCTGCTAATTGAAAGTCAAATTATGGTCAATTTTGTTTGGAAGCGAGGAAATTTAGTACAATGTTGTTTTATTTTGGTGTGAAATATTGTGGGGCAGATGTTAAAATTTATTTCTTATGTTTCTATATAGCTAATGTTAATTGTTTGAAATCATGCTGCCGATTGAAATTTCCCTGCGGAAATCGGGAGTAATTAATTGGGTTCATTGGTATATGCATGGTTCTTGGAAAGCTTAAAAGACAGCCCAGCACTCGAAAATATTAGTCAGCCGCAGCATACTTTAGTCAGCTGCAGCGTCGAGCAACAGTAGATGCTGCAAAAATTGCATGCATTAATGTTCTGCGTGTTATGGATCATTAACCAACTGCTACTGCCATTGCCAACTCCTGCAAGGTCAATGAAAGGAAGAACATTCTGATGTTTGACCTCAGGGGTTGTCACCATTGAGCAGAAGAAGAGTGCACTTCCACCACCTACATTCTCCGACGACCTAATAGCCAAGCATCCTCACCCTAACCGAGGAACTGTTGGAAATGTAAACGTTTCTTGTCATGTTGATACAGAAGGGTTTTTTCCGGATGAGAATGCGGCTCCAGAAGATTGCTATAAGTGCGCATATATATGTAAACTTTAAGCTGGGAGATTCATCCGTCGTAATGCCAAAGTCATAATTGCAGGCCTCATGTGTTTATTCATAGGTGATGCTCAAAAGAAGTTTACATATGGAGGCTTGCATCTATGGCAATCCTATTTCTGATCAAGAACATCTCCCACAAAAACTTTGACGCGTTTTCTCGAGCTAGGATGAATGCCCTTAAGGCTAAAGCAGGAATCATACTAAGAGATGGAGAAGAGTTACCCAAATTGTTCTCGAGCTTCAGGCCTACAAAGATGCTTTGGGGTCAAGTGTTAGTTTGAGGAGGCTTGTCACTGAAATTGCTATGACTGTTCAGCGTAGCCACGGTCAAGCAAGTGGAGCTATATATGCTTCATACTGCTCAGATACTTGAATGGACTGAAATGTCTGCTATTAAATTCATCAATGACACTTTGATGATCACAGATTCTCCGATTCTCAAGTATCCGGAGCTGGTGGATGAGACTCTTCTTGATCCTCAGTACTTCAGGCTGCTTGAAGACCCTGCCGACACTAAATGCGTGGAGAGGTCCAATTTTCTGACTCTTTTCAAAGTGGCGCAGCGCCTTAAGTCTCTCCTCTATCCTTCTGTCAATCAGTTTTACAAAGGAGATGATGACTCGAGGGAGGACCCTGTTGTTGAAAGAACATGTTGACTATTTTGAGACAAGGCCTTGTCTTACCCTCCAGAGGAGTTTGAGATGGGCCACTGATCAGGATCCGTTCCCGGCATCAGTGGAGGAAGAGGAGGAAGAACCGGTTCATAACAGGAGGGTGCACCGGAGAACCGAGTAGAAACAAATTGCAAGTACTTTTACTGATCATGTTGTGCTTTTTGCCATCTTTGGAAAATTTGAACTTGGCTTAATTTGGAGATTATGTCTTTTGTTAATTTTTATTTGTACAATTCGTATTCGATGCAACAATTAAGACGCATCAGGATTTCTGATCTTGAAATCATCTGTTTTCTAATTTTCCTGATACCATGTAATGGTGTAGCATTGTTCTGCATGCTCTCTATATATATAGGCTTGTGATCAGTTGCTTGTTTACTCAAAATAAAAGAAGAAAAAGAGTAGTATCGAAGTAAAATCTATTGCTGATGATAATCATCTTTTGGCTGGGAGGATTTCGATAACAGAATGTTGAACCACTGCCTTAAGGAATTCAAGAACAAGTTCAGAAGGGACAGCCCTTAAGAAAGTAGAAGGCTGATCAAATCTCTGCACATGAGCGGGAAAAATTTTAAATCTCAAATAATTTAAAATAGGAAAATATATACTATATGAATATCCCGCTACGGCCGCTAGTACGTCTTTGACCATTTTATCCCTCGAAATTTGGTGTTAAAATAAAATATTACGCCGACCCAGCCCAAGCGGCTTAAGCAGACGTCATTTAACTTTCACTACATCGCATCAATATTATTACTATGCATGCATGCATGCATTGCATATATATTCAATTACCAATGTTAATCTTTATGAATCACTATGCTATAGCAATTGATTCGTCTGAGCAACAGAGAAAGGTTTTTACCCTGTGCTTGCATTAGCTTGATTTTACCATTTTCATTTTTTCAAGATAATTCATCTTCACTTGGCTCAAATGACTGGAAAAGTGGATCGGAATTTACAAGATTACTGATCATTTCAGCTGCTCTTGACTGATTTGGTCAGTGACTTTGGTTCAACCGGACGGGTTAGAGGTGAACCGGTCAAGAACCGGTTTGACTAGCCGTTAGAGAGTTACTTTTGCACCGACTTGCTACCCCAATTAATTAATTAACTAGGGCAACCGTCATGTGCCGAACTTATTCTATGCATGCTGCCGATTAAAATTTCCCAGCGGGAACTGGGACCGACTCATAATAAATACACAGTCTTGGAAAGCTTAAAAGGCAGGTTCAGCAGTAATACTCTGACATCAAAACTCGAAAAACTTTATTACATTTACTATAGGGTTTAACTTTTTTCTATTTAACATTCACCAGCAGGATAATTTGAAACAACAGGAAAAAAGGTTCAGCATTTTCATTTTGAGCTTCCAAATTAGCTTCACTTGGTTTGAGAATGAGTAGTGGAAAAGTGAAAGGTCCGGCTATCGGAATCGATCTCGGGACGACATACTCGTGTGTGACCTACTGGAAACATGACAGAATCGAAATCATAGCAAATGATCAGGGAAACAGAACTACCCCTTCTTATGTTGCTTTCACTGATAATGACGTCTCATCGGCGATGGAGCTTACAATCAAGTTGCCTTCAATCCCATCAACACTGTTTTTGGTAAAGCTCTCACAGCACTACACAGTCAATATTTTTCTATATGTAGTCTGTGTTTATATACATAAGAGACATAGGTGTGTATGTGTGTGTTGCATGCATATATGTAAGCAAGTTCTTTGACTAAATGAGGATCTTGTAAAGCATATTTTTCTGTATATACCATGAACACTATACTAGAAGATGAGTTCTTTTCCCCCATTCGTGTGCTTGTCTGCTTTATATCTCTATGTAGCTAAGAATCTAAGATATGTTTATGTGTGTGTGTGTGTGTGTGTTTTACAGAGAAATTTGAACTATACAGTGTTTTTAAGGCACAGTATGTATTTCAATTTAAGAAATTTGAATGTTTTTTCTTTTGTTTCCTTGCAGATGCAAAGAGGCTGATTGGAAGGGGGTTTAATGATGGGTCCATACAGAATGATATGAAGTTGTGGCCTTTTAAGGTGATTTGTGGCTCTAATGACAGGCCAATGATAACTGTTACCTACAAAGGTGAGCATAAACAGTTTGCTGCTGAGGAGATCTCTTCCATGATTCTTACAAAGATGAAGCAAGTTGCTGAGGTTTACATCGGATCTGAGGTGAAGAATGCTGTCATTACAGTCCCTGCATACTTTGATCAGTCGCAGAGGCAAGCAACAATAGATGCTGGAGAAATTGCTGGCATTAATGTGATGCACATCTTGAACGAACCAACAGCTGCTGCTATCGCTTATGGTCTTGACAATTCATTTAGCTTCACTGAAAAGAAGAATGTCCTTATCTTTGACCTCGGGGGTGGCACCTTTGATGTCGCGGTTCTCACTATCGAACAAGATAACATTCAAGTGAAGGCTATTGCAGGTGATACTCACCTTGGTGGTGAGGATTTCGACAACAGATTGTTGAACTACTGCATTGAGGAGTTCAAGAGGAAGTACAGAAAGGATGTCAGTGGAAATCCTAAGGCAATTAGGAGGCTCAAAACAGCATGTGAGAAGGCTAAAAGGATACTTTCGTTTACTGCTGAAACAAGAATCGACATTGATGCGCTGTGTGAAGGTATCGACTTTTCAGCTCCAATTACCAGGTCTAAGTTTGAAAAGTTAAATCTAGATTTGTTTGAAAAGTGCATTCAGACCGTTGAAGACTGTTTGAAGGATGCCGAAATGAAAAAGAGTGATGTCAATGATACTGTGTTAGTTGGTGGTTCTAGCAGGATTCCAAGGGTTCAGCAAATGTTGAAAGAACTGCTAAATGGCAAAGAGCTTTCGAAGCGGATCAATCCAGATGAAGCTGTTGCTTTTGGGGCAGCTGTCCAAGCAGCAAAGTTAAGCGGCGGTGGGAATCATAAGGTTCAAAACCTTGTAATCATGGAGGTTACACCTCTGTCTCTTGGTGTTGATATAGTCGGAGATGTCATGAGTGTTGTAATTCCAAGGAACTCTGCAATCCCTACTACAAAAGTCTGCAATTATACCACTATTCAAGATAACCAGACAAGTATCTCCTTTCCAATATATGAGGGTGAGAGAGCAAGATCTTCAGACAACAAAATATTGGGTAGACTAAAGCTGACAGGAATTGAATTAGCTCCCAGGAAAGTTCCTTCAATCGAAGTTTGCTTCCATTTGCAAGCCAATGGCATTTTGAATGTCTCGGCTAGAGATAAAACTACAGGTGAAGAAAATCGTGTTACTATAAAGAATGACGGATTATCAAGGGACAAAATTGAGAGGATGATTCAGGAAGCCAATTTTTTTAAAGAGGAGGATGAAGAACACATGATGAAGAGTAAAGCTAGGCGTGAATTTGAGAATTACGTTTGTGAGATGCGAGATACCATAGAGAAGGAGCCTTTGTCTTATGCAGACAAAAGGAAGGCAGATGATGCAATTGAGAAGGCCTTTGAATGGCTGGATGATGGGAATGAACTTGCTGAGGTTGCTGTGTATGGTGGTAAGATGATAGAGCTGAAGATGAAATTGAATAAGTTTATAAATACCATGTGAAGATCGACGACGACGACTGAGCTGATCATGAGCCTTTTGGGATGGCTATCTTGCATGGATTCTGCTGGCCTGGTGAAGATCACTAATTTCTGTTTTGGTACTTTTAATTTTTTCATGAACTTAGCATTTTGATTTCTATTCAGTACTTATATCTCTTCAAGTAGCTGTTTATGGCTGCTTTTCTGAATTTTATCTATGGATTTCTACTTTGTATTGCAAGTTTTTGTGTTGCAATCAACTGGTTCTTGCGGCTATTTTCATGAATTTTACCGTCTATTATGGGTTTTTACTTGTTACACCTGTACACTCTTTGTAAAAAATCAGACATTCCTTGCTATTTGAATATTGCAGTGCTGTTGTTTACTTATTCTAATTAATCAGACTTTGTAAAAATGTAATGATCTGATTTCATTGAAACTGAAATATTACAATATATAGGCATGTACAATACTTCTAGACTAAGTAATCTATACAAAGACAAGATATTAAAATATTTATAAAATATGTCAATACTCCTCCTCAAGTTGGAGCATGAATATCCAGAATGCCCAACTTGCCAAATAATGTCTGAAACTGATGTCGGCCGAGAGCCTTAGTAAACAAATCAGCAGGTTGTTCTGAAGTACGAATGTGATGTGTAACCACCTCACCAGACTGAACCAAATCTCGAACAAAGTGGAAATCAACCTCAATATGCTTTGTTCGCTCATGAAAAATCGGGTTAGCCACTATGTGAATAGCCGATTGACTATCACAAAAGAGGCGCATCGGTGGAGAATGATGAACTCCCAATGAACGAAGAAGGGACTTGAGCCACAACAACTCACAACAGACCACAACCATGGCCCTATATTCGGCCTCAGCAGAAGAATGAGAAGCAGTCGGCTGCTTCTTAAGAAGCAGTCGGTATGGTGAGGTGTAATGGCAAATTAGAGAGTAAGGGTAATTGAGATAGATAGTTTTTTGCAACTAAGTCCGAGCATCTCCAATGGTAAGCTAATGCTTAACTTGCCATGTCACTATTCAAGTAATTGATGTGGCAAGCTACATACTTCCCCAATGGTAAGCTACCATGCGTTAACTACAAATGTCCCATATGTTTTTTAATTTTTTTTATCAATAATTATTTTTCTTATTAAAAACAACAAACATATTTATCCAAGAGTCCAATATACTTTATATTTTATGTATAAATTATATTGATAAAAAAATAAAATGTTTTTTTCATAACTATTTTATATTTAAGTGACATAAATAAATCATTATAATAATACAATTAGTGATTAAAAATGTTTAAAAATATCATATTTACACTATTCAAGTTATATATATATATATATATATATAGAATTTAACTAAAATTAAATTTTTGTTGGTTGTATTTTATTTCTTTGTATTTAATGTTATACTGTATATGTTAATCCAATGAATATAAGTGTTTCCCATAGTTATTATGATACATAATCATTTAAAATATGAATAGAGAATCATATATCTCGAATATTTTCATATTATTATCTTTTATATCTCATTGGTATTATTCGAATTTCATATATATATAAATATAATAATATGGGATATGGGTGTATATATGTGATTTGAGTATATGATTAACGAAGGTGATTTTGAATCATGCGTTAACCGTACTACCTGATCCATTCTTCCACATCTCTGAAATCCAAAGCCAAATTCAATAAAAATTATCATGACAATAAACTTGGTTATAAATTTATATTTTACCGTAAGAATACAGATCAAAATATAGATATATATTTATTTGGTTGGATTTACTATTATTCGAATACATTTATTTATGTGTGGAACACATGCATTTAATACTGGAAGTACTGCTTTGTAGAGCAGTACTGCATGACACAGCTGCTGACTTGGCATTGCAACAACCGGTGTAGCAGTATGCTACCATCTTTAAAAATTTGCAAGCAATTCCAAAAAGTACACCATTGGAGATGCTCGTATACTGTTGACACGATAATGAATATTTTTTTATCCCAAAACTTTTAAAAATGTGTTTTGTCATGCAATTACTCTTATTTTATGGGTACTATTAGGCCTTGTCTAATGGTTTGGGCAGCCTTATACTAGACTTACTCATATGTTTACACATGTGTTTTTATTTATACCTCATTTGACCAAAAATTTCCTAAAAAATTACATTTGTGTACAAATACTATATTTTATTAAAAATTACACTTAGGTTTTGTTTGCTAGAGTTTTATGTAGACCAGTTCAGTTTAGTTTAGTTTAGTTTAGTTCAATTAAATACATTTATATTTTTTCCAGTTCAGATAAATATATTTATTTTATTTTTCCAGTTCAGTTCAATAATTTTTTATTAAAAGTTACTTTTACTATATATATTTCAATTTATAATGATATATATAGATTACAATGATATATATATTTTAATTTATTTCAGTTCAGTTAGATAAATTTAAATATATTTTACTTATTTCAAAGAGAACTAAGGCCATGTTTGCTGGAGCTTATCTGTAGATCCAGTTCAATTCAGTTCAGTCTAGTGAAAATGTAATTTGATGAAATTCAATTTAATTCAGTCATGCTGATTCCATTTTTCAATACAACAATTTTTACTTTAATTCAATTCAGTTCATTACATTAAGAAATAAGAAATAAGCTCTAACAAACAGAGACTAAGTTCTGCGAATTATTTAAACTAGCGTGGTCTCTCCACGCGTTGCGTGGAGGACTTGGCACACATATCTCTAGAATATATCAAAATTGTCATTACATAAACATGATTATCTATTCAGTTTTTCACATCTTCACAAAGTTGGAAACATTTTTCAAAAGTTGTATAGGTAACTTTGCAAATTTGTGTGCATTTCAACAACTTTGTATTCACAAACCGACGCAATCAAGGGAGATATAGAAAAAACTGTTTCGGCAGTATGCTGAAACCTAATAATATTTTGAGAAAAGTAGAAGATAAAACCAAAGAAAAGTATAAGCCGAACAAAAGATCATTGAAATTCACTTTTATAATTTTTTAAAAGCTCATGGAATGCAAAATGCAAATTTGATCAGTGAAGAAATAAGAGCAGCAAACCAAATTCTTCCCCGAACCCCCCTAACATTTTGTATTGATACTTCATCTAAAAATTTCAACATACTCATGTATATGATAATCACTAAGTAAAGGCCAGAGTGGGCATCAACAAACTAAATGATTAACATGTAGGCTAAATCAAGGTAGGAACAGAAAATACTGAGAAGAAAATAGAAGGAAAGTTATACTTTTAGGTAGAGATGATGTTCTAGATGTGTCAATTTATAGATGCATTGTCTAATGGTAATCAATGTGTGTTTTGGTTTATGTTACTGAAAAGACACAACTTAACATGTATAAATGATGTGACTTTTCAATACGCTAAGAATTTCATACCCTATTGTATGTTGCTTATCCTACATTGGCTTATGATAATCGGTGGAAGTGCTTGCAGTCCCCTATTAGTTAATACTAGAGTCCAAACTTTTTGTCACTCATATCAGAATATCTTTTCAGTACTCTAAAATACAAGATTTATTTTTTAATAACTACAAGCATTTTTTAAAATTATAATTAAAAGTAAAATAATAAGAGATTAATAAAATAAACTAATCATATAAACATGATATAAAAAACTATTCTACTACGGCCGTATTACCTTACAGAAAAAAATTTCACCTTTAAAAAGACTATAATAATTCTCTTTATCATGATTAAAATAAATAAAGTATAATACAAATGATCTCCAACAAAAATGGTGAATTATATTAAGGTTTGTTAGTTGTAGCTTTTTTTTTGATCCTGGTTAGTTATAGCTGAACATAAATACAATCACAAAATGTCAGATATAGAGGGCCCAATCGGATATAGCCTAGTGTTAAGAGCATAATCAGAAAATTGACATGTCAGAACTTCCACACAAAATGTTTACTTTTTATATAGCTTCGGTCATCAGCTCGTCCATATAATAATTTAATCATGAGAAACTAATAATTAAGCGATTAAATTGGATGAACCGAGCTGGACGAAGCAACGGACTTACTTTTTAATTTTTTTTAAAACAACAAATTCTCCTTTCATTAATTTCATGAATTTGAAAAATATCCAGAATTTGAAAAAATATCCAGAATTGTTTGACAAATAATAAGGAAAAATAAAAATTAATTAGAGAGCTATATGACTACATGTAATCAGAAAATTGACCCTCAAAAAATTAAAATTATGACCAAAACATGCAAGAGTAAGTGGGAATATTGACTTCTGTTTTAGCTAGATGTACTTTCCAAGTTCCAATTACCTTCCTATAATTAATGAAAAATGTTGAGTTATCTTGGTTTTGATTTATGAATTGGTATATTTATATGAAGAAGGATATATTTTTTTTTTTGAAAAGACACATCTTCTTGTTTCTTATATTTATTGAAAAGGTATGGGGTGTAGAATTACCAAATTACCCTTGCTGGAAGATAAGGAGAAACTTTTATCAAAGTATTCTCATTATAGTTTTGTTCTAGGATAAACGTTTAACATTACTTTTTAAGGCTATTTGTCAATTGAAATTAATTAAACTTCAAAAGCGGTAACTGGAATCGACGGAGCAAGTTTTTGTTAATGGTGAATACTTAACGGCCATTTTCACCACGAGATCGACAGGAATCGATTGGGTTCAATGGAGAAGGGTGTATGCACAGTCTTGGAAGCTTAAAAGACAGTTTCAGCAGTAAATTTTTAAAACAAATTTCGAAATTTTTTTATAAAGACAACACACTGATCAAGGCCTATACTGTAGGGTCCTTTTTGTATGTAACAGCAGTCCAACACTTTCATTTCATTTCATCAAATTTCCTTTTTGTTCATCTTCATATTAGACTTGAGAATGAGTACTGAAAAGGTAAAGTGTCCGGCCATCGGAATCGATCTCGGGACGACGTACTCGTGTGTAGGCTACTGGAAACATGATCGAATCGAAATCATAGCAAATGATCAGGGCAACAGAACTACTCCTTCTTATGTTGCTTTCACTGATACTGAACGCCTCATTGGCGATGGAGCTTACAATCAAGTTGCTTTCAATCCCATCAACACCGTCTTCGGTAACGTCCATCTGCTTTTGTTCCAGTTTTAGTGTAAATGTTATCCATATTTTACCATATATATATCACACACACTATAGAGATATTCATCCTCAGATATATTTTGCCATATGTCTTTGACAGTTTGACTAATGAGAGGATCTTGTAAAACATATTTTTCTATTCCCTAAAAACTGTATATGGACTCTACATAGTAAACTACAATCTACAAACAGAAGATGATTCCAAGGGATTTTACGGCTTTATGTATCACCATGTAGGCAGAATCTAAGATCTTTTTTGATATGCATACTTAAAAAGGCTGTTGTTTTAACTGAAAGAAACACTGGATGGTTAGTTATTTTATAGCTTATCTTATACATGTGATTAAGAATCATATGCATTTGACTCCCATCTCTGATTATATGTTATAATATATTCTTCAATTTTTGAAACTGATTTTACTATATTTCACAAAAGTTTGTGGCCTTGTGGGCAATGTGATTCAGTTTTAGAAAATTTGATTATATATATTTCATCTTTTTCCTTACAGATGCAAAGAGGCTGATTGGAAGGGGGTTTAAAGATGAATCCGTGCAAAAGGACATGAAGCTGTGGCCTTTCAAGGTGATTTGTGGCTTAAATGACAGGCCAATGATATCGGTCACCTACAAATGTGAGCAAAAACAGTTTGCTGCTGAGGAAATATCTTCCATGATTCTTACAAAGATGAAACAGGTTGCTGAGGCTTACGTCGGGTCAGAGGTGAAGGATGCTGTCATCACCGTTCCAGCATACTTCGATCAGTCGCAGCGTCAGGCAACTATGGATGCTGGAAAAATTGCAGGAATTAATGTGTTGCGTATCTTGAATGAACCAACTGCTGCTGCAATTGCTTATGGCCATGACAATGCTGGATGCTTTTCCAAAAAGAAGAATGTTCTGATATTTGATCTAGGGGGTGGTACCTTTGATGTCGCGGTTCTCACTATCGAACAAGATAACATTCAAGTGAAGGCTATTGCAGGTGATACTCACCTTGGTGGGGAGGATTTCGACAACAGATTGTTGAACTACTGCATTGAGGAGTTCAAGAGGAAGTACAGAAAGGATGTCAGTGGAAATCCTAAGGCAATTAGGAGGCTCAAAACAGCATGTGAGAAGGCTAAAAGGATACTTTCGTTTACTGCTGAAACAAGAATCGACATTGATGCGCTGTGTGAAGGTATCGACTTTTCAGCTCCAATTACCAGGTCTAAGTTTGAAAAGTTAAATCTAGATTTGTTTGAAAAGTGCATTCAGACTGTTGAAGATTGTTTGAAGGATGCCAAAATGAACAAGAGTGATGTCAATGATATTGTGTTAGTTGGTGGTTCTAGTAGGATTCCGAAGGTTCAGCAATTGCTGAGAGATTTGCTAAACGGCAAAGATCTTTCGAAGAGTATCAATCCAGATGAAGCTGTTGCCTATGGCGCAGCTGTTCAAGCTGCAAACCTGAGTGGCCATGGAAACCAGAAGGTTCGAAACCTTGTGATTCAGGAGGTTACACCTTTATCTCTTGGTATTGAAACTAATGGAGGAGACATGTGTATTGTGATTCCAAGGAACTCTAACATTCCTACTAGAATAGTTAAAGGAAGTTTTACAACCGGGAAAGATTACCAGACTGGTATGCCACTTTTAATCTATGAGGGTGAGAGAGCAAGAACAACACACAACAAGTTCCTGGGTGGTTTTTATCTATCAGGCATTGAACCAGCTCTCAGGGGAGTTCCTAAGGTAGATGTAACCTTTGAATTGGAAGCCAGTGGAATTTTAAATGTTTCGGCGAGGGATTCAGTTACAGGTGTTGAAAACAGAATCACTATCAATAATGCAAGATTATCAAGACATGAAATCGAGAGGATGATAGAAGAAGCAAAGCGGTATAAAGATGAGGATGAAAAACACAGAAGAAAGAGTGAAGCAAGGCGTGCATTTGAGAGTTACGTTTGTCAGATGCGAGATACCATAGAGAAGAAGCACTTGTCTTATGAAGACAAAAAGAAGGCAGAAGATGCAATTCAGATGGCTTTTGAGTGGCTGGATGATGGGAATGAGCTTGCTGAGGTTGATGTTTATGGTGTTAAGCAGTTAGAGCTGGATATCAGACTAATGAGGTTTACATATACCATGTGAAGGCCATTGAGTTGATGCGCCTTTTGGGGATGGTATGCATGCAGATTGTTGGTAGTTTTCATTCAACTGTTTTTGGCTGCTGTTTTTCATGATTTTTCATCCACGGATTTCTACATATTTGGTATTTTTAAATTTCCATGTAATTCTTTTTTGGCTGCAATATTTCATGTCCTTTTCAACCATTGAATTCTTCTAATCAGTAATTTTAGGCTTTCAAGTAACTGTTTTTTGCGGCTATTTTTCATAAATTTTGTCTATGTATGGATATCTTACTGCCAGTTTTCATGTAGTAACATGTTTTTGGCTGCTGTAAATCATGAATTTTATCTACTGTTGTTCCATGTAGTAACACGTGTCATGTAGTTTTCATGTATTTTTTGGCAAAGCAGACATTTCCATATGGTAAAATGGTACTAATCTTATGTCCCACATTTGAATTTGAACACTGCAGTGCTGGTGTTCTTATAGACAGCTTAATTGAAAGACAGGTTCATTGCATAAATATAGATCGACGCATAGTCTTAGAAAGCTTAATTAAAAGACAGCTCAAGCACAGAACACTTTTGACATCAAAACTCTAAAAACTTTTATCAAGATAGGGTTTACTCTTTTTCTACATTCACTGTCAAGATAATCCGACACAACAGTAAAAGGTTTAAGCTTAATCATCTTTACTTGGTTTGAGAATGAGTACTGGAAAATTGAAGGGCCCGGCCATTGGAATCTGTTTGTATGCATTTGATTCCCACATATATTTCTGATATTATGCATTGATAAAATTTGTCACATTTTGAAACTGATTATACAGAATTTGTTAGGATACATTCTTTGAGTAATTTATTTTTTCTCTTTACAGATGCAAAGAGACTGATTGGGAGGGGGTTTAAGGATGAGACCGTGCAGAATGATATGAAGTTGTGGCCTTTTAAGGTGATTTGTGGCTCTAATGACAGGCCAATGATAGCTGTGACCTACAAAGGGGAGGAAAAGAAATTTGCTGCTGAGGAGATCTCTTCCATGATTCTTACAAAGATGAAACAAGTTGCTGAGGCTTACATCGGGTCCGATGTTAAGGATGCAGTCATTACTGTTCCTGCATACTTTGATCAGTTGCAGCGTCAAGCAACGGTAGATGCTGGTGAAATTGCAGGCATTAATGTTCTGAGTATCCTGAATGAACCAACTGCTGCTGCTATTGCTTATGGTCTTGACAATTCATTTAGCTTCACTGTAAAGAAAAATGTCCTAATCTTTGACCTTGGGGGTGGTACTTTTGATGTCGCAGTTCTCACAATCGAACAAGATAACATTGAAGTGAAGGCTATTGCGGGTGGTAGTCACCTTGGTGGAGAGGATTTTGACTCTCAAATGTTGAATTACTGCATTAAGGAGTTCAAGAGGAAGTACAGGAAAGATGTTAGTAAAAATCCTAAAGCAATTAGGAGGCTCAAAACAGCATGTGAGAAGACTAAGAGGATACTGTCATATAGTTCTGAAACAAGAATCGAAATTGATGCGCTGTTTGAAGGTATTGATTTTACAGCTCCTATCACTCGCTCAAAATTTGAGGAGTTGAATCAGGATTTATTTGAAAAGTGCATTCAGAAACTATGGTTTTACATGCTACGCCATTTTAACTGTTAAAATTGATTATTAAAAGAACTTAGGGTTTAGATGTCTAAGAATAGGTACAAACCTGCTCATTCACATTCCGATAACGAACCGATATGCATAATGTATTGGTCTCCAAAAGGGTTCCATGAATGTGTTTTGTTCTTTCTAGGAGAATTCCATACACCTAATCAATTATTATCATTGAAATATGATTAAATATTATAAATTTAATTATGTAAAAGTGAAGTAATAGAAGGAAAGATTGGGGACCTTCTCAATCATAGAAGGATACTCCCGCACATCTTCTGGCCGGAAGAAGACATCTTTACCTCCTTAACAATGCCAAACAAAAAGTAATTAGAGTAATAAAATATATTTTTCTAAAAATTTCTTAAGAGTCTTTTGTCATTTTCATCATATTAACATAAACGTACCTTGGTGTACTTGATGTTCATGCTATGGCTTCCAACATAGCACAATTTATCTAATTTTACGAATTCATACACCTATCAAATTTATGAACAAAGCCACGGACGGATGGAGACTGCCCGTATTTTTGGTAGCGACTTTCTCTCTCTAGTTTTGGTGCTCTGACCTCTCTCTACTCTCGTTCTTCTCACGCTCTCACGCGCTACCGTTAACAGTAAATAAACGGATATATTTAGCTGATAACGTACACATCCCAACCTTATCCCCACTTTGGCGACGCCGTCCATGGCGGTTCTTCCGCCGCCGGGTGGTGGAAACCCTGCAAATCCACCACCAAATCCACCACAACAGCCCCAGTCTGGCCCACCATCATATAGAGACAGATTACAACCAACACCCACCTCTCAAAATCTTCTGTTGAATCCAATTACGGAGTTCAAAGGAGAAATTGCTGTTCTACTTGACGACTCCGACATCGACATCATGTCGGAGCCTTTCAACAAGCACCTTGTCGGAAAATTCCAAGGTGGTCGCCCGGCGCTCTCGTTCATCAGGCATCAGTTCAAAAAGATAGGCTTCATCGGGGAGGCAACAATCATGGCACTCGACAAGAACAACATCTTCATAAAGTTCCACCACGATGAGGACATCCAAAGATGCTGGATCAAGAGGAATTGGAACATTGGTGGCTCCATTATGAAGGTACTTAAATGGACTAAACACTTTGATGTGAATGAAGAGCCTCCTATTGTTCCAGTTTGGTTAACAGTTGAATCCCCTCCTGCTTATGCTCTAGATTATGAGTATATACCATTGATAGCAAATAGGCTAGGAACTCTAATCTTTGCTGACCCCCCAACTCAGAATTTAACTAGACCATCACCTGCTAGAATTTGTGTTGAAATGGACCTCACTGGTCAATTTCCTGATAGAGTTAGATTGGGGTCAAAGACAGTTCACAAATGGTACAAAATCTCTTATGAAGAGCACCCTGTATACTGTTCTAAAATAGGTCATAAAACCGAAGAGTGCTCCACACATGAGAAGACCATCAGCCAGGCAAAGCCACACTCTCACCCATCTGCTCAGATACCCAAACCAGCTCCCAAACCTAAAAAAGCTATCCAAAAGACACAAAACAGTACTCAGATATATCATCCTCTTCCTCCAAAAGCAAGCCAAACCCTCTCTGAGAAACAGCTTGGAAAATTACCTATGGTAGTTGAAGAAGAGGAGCAGTTCTTAGATGCATCTGACTCACTGAACAAAGACGATGGAATTCAAGCTGAGCAATCCTCTATTGATTCTGAGCTGATGGCCCTGAAACACAAGGATGTTATCTATGCTGGCAGTCTCCCACCATCATGCAAGTGGGTAGAAGTGCAAAATAGAACAGCCAAGAATCACGCCAAGTGGAGATCATCAGACGATTTATGGGTTTCTCAGAAACAGGCTAAGTCAATTCCTTCTGATTCAAATAGAGAACTGGTTACAAAAGAATTTAAAGAATTTCACCTTTCTTTGTCTTCCAAGTTCTCAATTTTGCAGGATATGAGCAACGATGATACTGACATTCAAGAACCAGCACAGGAAGCAGCTCATGTAAATGAGATTCAGCCAACCCTGGAGGCTCTTGAAGACATCTCAAATCACTCACCAGATGAGGTACCACCTCCTAGCAATACTGAAATGGAAATTGAGAAAGAGATGCCTTCCCCTCCACCTCCCATTACATATAGCAGGAAAGCCACAGTTGTCACTGGTAAGAACAAACAAGCGATGGTTTTACCAACTTCAGACAAATCAGAGGAAGAGATGTCCCCTCCACCATCAGATACACACGAAAAAGAGGTCTTAGAAGCACCTCAGCCAATCTTTAGTCCATATGACAATATCCAGATGGAGGCCCAGCCCCAGCTGGAAATGCCACCAGTCAAAGCCAACAAGTCTACTGTCATCACTGGTAAAAAGAAACAATCAGTACTCATCCCACAGGCTGACACTTCAGGTACCCCTCTGCCTAATCAAGATGGTAGGAATTTTCTAAAAACTCCTAATGTCATGACTCGTGCCAAAACAAAATCAAATATTGTCAATGAATGTTAAATTATTAACATGGAATGCTAGAGGAATCAATAAGTCTTTATTGAGATTGCAGAATATTGTAAAAACCCATAATATCTCAATTCTGAATATTATTGAAACCAAGCAAAAAGTTGTCAACCTAGATCATTTTAAAAATACTCTTGGATTTCAAACAGCTTTCTCATCTCAAGACTCAAGAACTTGGATTTTTTTTAAAAGTGACTTTATTGGTTCTTTGATTTCTCTTCATGGACAGTTTACTCATGTACATGTCTCCCATTTATCCAATGCCATATCTTTTGATCTCTTTGCTGTTTATGGATATCATGATAAATCTGAAAGAAAAAAAATGTTTGATATTCTATCTACAACCATTTCAAACTTTGTGTGTCCTTTGTTAGTTACCGGGGATTTTAATGTGATTAGGTCACTCTCTGGATATAGGGGAACATCTTCCCCTGAGGTCAATGGAATAAATGAGTTTGACAATTTCATTAATTTCAATAACTTACATGAGATTAACACAGTAGGCAACCCTTTTACCTGGACAAATGGTAGAAAGCTTTCTCATAAAGTAGCAAAGAGACTGGATAGAACTTTAGCCAATTCAAAATGGTTTCAAGCATATCCTCTCTCAGTTGTGCAAACACTTGGTAGAATGACATCAGATCACAACCCACTCTTTTTAGATACTCAAATAAATGATAAATCATACCCTAAGGCTTTTAGATTTCAGAACATGTGGACTGAGCATTCAACCTTTTTAACAGAGGTCTCAACAAACTGGGCAATTCATATTGAAGAGCAAGGAATGTTGAGATTCTCTGTTAAACTAAAAAGATTGAAAGCTCATCTCACTAACTGGAATAAAGTGATTTTTGGTAACATTTTTGAAAAGATTAAATCCTTAGAATCAAAAATCATGGATGCTGAAACTAGATATGATTTATCTTCTGACTTACTGGATTTAGCTTCTCTTAATAATTTACATTCTGAATATACCAACCTCCTGCACCAGGAAATGCTCTTCTGGCAGCATAAATCTAGATTTCACTGGTTTAAAAATGGAGATCATAACACAAAGTTTTTTCACCAGAGTGTAAGGGATAAACAAGCTAGATTAGGCATTAATAAAATCAACTTAGGAGATAATCAATGGATTAGTGATCAGGAACAAATTGGTGAGGCAGCTGCTTCTTTCTATAAGCACTTGCTCACTGATGATAGCATTGATCCATCAGGTCAAGACCTCACTCATTTCCTAGGATATATTCCTAACACCATTACCGAGGAAGATAACATCTCTCTCCTAAAACCTGTAGAAATGGAAGAACTGCAAAATGTTGTCTTTAATCTTAGTGAGTTCAGTGCATCTGGACCAGATGGTTATAATGGAAAGTTTTACAGAGCTACATGGGACATTATCAAAGAGGATCTACTCACTGCAGTTAGAGAATTTTTGTTTGGAGTCCCAATGCCCAAAGCCTTCTCCAGTACACTGATAACACTCATTCCCAAGGTCCAAACCCCAACAAGTTTCACTGAATATAAGCCTATTAGTCTGTCAAATTTTTCAAACAAAATCTGCTCCAAACTTCTATCTGACAGACTAAAGCCCATGGTTAGTAAGTGCATCTCAGAGGAACAATCTGCATTCATGGAAGGGAGGGAGATTTCTGACAACATTCTAATCATGCAGGAACTGGTCAGATTGCTTGACAAACCAGGTCAGAGCCTTAACACAATATTAAAGATAGATATGTCTAAGGCTTTCGACAGGGTGTCCTGGTCCATGCTGAACTCACTTTTACTCAAGTATGGTTTCCATGGCCATATTGTAACAGTCATTCTAAGAAATATTAGTTCAGCATGGTTCTCTCTCTTGATTAATAGAACTCCATATGGTTTTTTCAAGCCATCTAGAGGCCTTAAGCAGGGAGACCCCCTTTCTCCAATCTTGTTTAACTTCCTAACAGAGCTTTTAAATAGAGGTTTGAAACATATGTTTCAACTAGGCTGGATAGATAGGTTCAGGATGCCTTTGGGAGCTGTAAATGTTTCACATTTATCTTATGCAGATGACACTGTCATCTTTATTCAGGCAACAAAAAAGTCCCTATCTAATCTGGTCACTTTCCTAAAGCATTATCAGGCTGCATCTGGCCAGTTAGTTAATTTCAGTAAGAGTGCATTTTTTGTGGGAAAAAAGACTAGCTCACTGAGAATTGAAATGATTAAAACCATTACATCCATGTCTCAGGGAGCTTTTCCATTCCAATATTTGGGTGTACCCATATTTAAAGGAAGGAAATTGAATATCTATTTCCAACTTTTAATTGAGAAACTGAATGCCAAAGTTCTTAAGTGGAACAACAAATGGTTAAATATGGCAGGAAGAATCATTCTCATTAGGCATGTTCTAGCATCTATTCCCCAGCATATATGGTGTGTTATGGCACCAACAAAACACACCATAGAATCAATGGAAACTATCTGTGCTAACTTCCTATGGGGTCTAAATGAGAACCACACTCCCAAAAGGCACTGGAAAACATGGTCTGAGCTCTGTTATCCAGTAAGTCAAAATGGCCTTGGATTCAAAAGTTTTCACACAGTCATTGACAGTTTCTCCATTAAACTTTACTGGAAACTCCAAGTGGGAGAAACTCTCTGGTCAAGATTGATTTGGTCATTGTCAAACTCTCAAAGAACCTCTGACCCATGGAAAAGGGTCAAAGCCATCACTAAGTGGCTGAAAAAAATACCAGAATCTTGGTTGGCAATGGTCAGGCTAACTTTTGGGCTCAAACTGGTCAGGCTTGGGATTTCTATCTGACCTCTGGCATAGTGAAGATGAAATTCCCCATCCATCTCTAACAATTGAGCAATTTCAAAGAGAAAAAACATCATTCATTACTCAAATGAATGATGGCCTCTCTACTGAAATAGTGCAATTCTTGCAAAATCAATTTACTCTATTTGACAGGAAGGATAAGCTAATATGGAAACCCGCTCCATTAGGTAAGTTCTCAGTATCCTCTGCTTATATGTCACTTGCTAGAACTAGAAGTAGCAGCTACTCCATGACCTAGGTATGGAATCGTCTACTCCCTCCAAAAATATTTGTGCTCTTATGGAAGATGATCAATAATTTTATACCAACAGATGAAATTTTGAAAAGAATGGGCATTAATATTGTATCTAAATGCAACTTCTGTGATAATGAATTAAATATAGATCATTGTTTTCATAAATGTTCTATTGCTGATCCACTTTGGAAAGAAATGTTTCATATCCTAGAAATGCCTGCTGTCACTTTTCCACATCTCTTTGATGCCATATCCTGGTTCTGGTCCATTTCCATGTTTTCCAAAACTAAAAATAATTTGTTTCATGTGATCCCTAGTCTGATCTTTTGGATTGTATGGATCACTAGAAATAAATTCATTTTTGAGGGAATCACTCCATCCATTGTTGGAATGAAGAAGCAATTACATTACTTCATAACATCTGTTTTTACTCTCCATCCCCAGTTTATCAAATCAGACTGTGTGTTTAATGCTGCTAAAGGACTGCTACCAGTAAGGAGGACTCCCAAAATTAAAATTGTCAAATGTTATAAATGGGATCCCCCAGATAGAGGCTTTAAACTTAACACTGATGCAGCCTGTCCTCCACTTAATTACGCCTCAGCTGGTTTTGTAGTTAGAGATAATCTTGGACACCTACTACACCTTGGTTCAGAAGCACTTACAGTGACTAATGATCCTTTGTTTGCAGAGCTCAAAGCTTGTCTGATTGGTCTAACATGGTGTGTGGAGAACTCTTCCCTGCCACTCATAGTTGAATCTGACTCATTGCAGGTAATCAAGATGATCAACCTCCAAACATCACCACCCTGGAGAATGGAGAGAGACCTGTGGAGGATTCAAGACTTGACAAGAGGCCAGGCCATCACGTTTCAGCACATCTTCAGAGAGCAGAATACAGTTGCTCATGAAGCTGCTCTTGCATCTCATACACTCTTGCAGCAGAACATACTTCCATTTTCATTGAGAAAAGCCCTTATGGGTGATGCAATGAAGCTGCCAACTCTCAGAATTCAGACTTCCTCGAGGCACAACATGTACTCTATTCAGAGGAACTTTGGATAGCACACTACAAAAGACCTATGGAACTGCAGCAAAGAAGTATCTATGTAGCTGTCCTCCATTCTTTCAAATCAGATCAACAAGCAGAATTCTCTTGAACTCTATTTCCAAACCTGAAGATTCGAAACCCCAAGCTAAGTTGTGTGTCGATTTGGTTCGTCTTACACAGAGTTGCAGGGGGTCTCTTTATAGTCTCAGGAGATGGAAATATGAGTTACTCAGCATTACAGCACCTCTTCTCTATGTTTAGAGATTGGAAAAAAGCAGTATGAGTTCCATACTCATCCATGTAGCTTGTCTTTTTCAATTCATTAGTTTCTAGTTTGAACCTCTTCATTTGTAAAACAAGTACATGGAGTTTTTCTCCTTTTAATTTTTCAGTTATTTATAGGCATGAGGAACATAATGAAAATCCCTTCACCTTTCATAGGTGATTTAATTTAAAAAATATATATATATGAACAAAGCCACGTTAGATTTAATTTGGTAAAATTCACTTTGTACGAAAATAAAAAGAAAATAGCAGAAAATTCACCGACCAATATATACTAACCTTATTTCGATCCCGTCCACTAACAATAGCAGTTGGGAATGTATTATTCAGCTTTCGCACGGTTTCTCTCATCTGTGATATCACAGAGTTTTTATGAGTTATCATTGAAGCTAGTTATGTGCCGCGGTTTGAAGCAAAAATTAAAATTTATAAGTAGAATAATATTTTTTTATAGGATCCGGGATGAATATTTTGTGAAGGTTGAGCGTCCTGAAATGATTATTTCTATTTCTAAACATGTGCATGAAATAGAAAATCTTACATCATTGGACATGAACGCCTTATATGGATCGTTTACTATTCGAGATAGTGTCCCGTCTTAATCCAAGAACATCGTAATGTTCTTCCCTTGTGTAGCAGCGTTTATGTCCACGAATGATTGTAGAGCCGATGGAATAGCCTGCCATTTATAAATTTCATTATAAATTTGATGTTGAATTATAGTAAATATGCAAAAAATAATATGAATGGTGACTCTAAGATAATTCATTTTTTCATCCAATCTATATTGAACTAGATTAAAATTAAAATTTGAATCTGTCAATAAGACTTCAAAATGATAGAAATATGGAACTGAAATGCACATGTCTACAATGAAAGTTACTCACCAAATACTAATTGAAATCTTTATACAAACCGACAGTATTGCCCTATGCACCTTTCGAACACTTGCTTAACTCTCCAACACCTAGCATTTATAATCACCTGTTGTGTATGAAATCTTGAGTTAATTTATAGGATATGTTTTGCAATTCTTTAGTGGCAGAACTAAGAACTTAGAGCATCTCCAATGGTGATAAATTGGTAGTTGCTTGCAAATTTCCAAAAGTTGCAGCACTACTACCTACCATTATTTGATGTCCACGTAAACCCTGCTGGCCAAACAGTCGAATAGTCATAAATTAAACTCATTTTCTTGAATAATATATGTTTACCATAAAATTTGTCAATTACCATGGTAAATTGATCATATAAAACTCATTCAAAATTTAAATAATATTTACTTACGATATCGAAGGTTGTAACATAAATATTCGATATCGCATTATATTGTTGAGTTTGTAGTAATAGTTAAGATGCGAAGTCTTCTACTATGTTGTCTTTGTATGAACATATTTTCGAATTCGAAAGGCTAGATTAATGTTTTCGAAATCGAATTCCATTGTCCTGATTAACCAAAAAATTATATACTTGTGGAAAACTTCAGGTATAAAGAAATACCATCAAATATAAAGAAACAAGAGTACGTACAAATTCCAGAAAACAACAAAAGAAAAGAACAAGAGTACGGAAAATGTCAAACAGGATGAATGGTACAAAGATAGTGAACATAAGAACAATGAGTATCTAAGCTCCTCGGAAAGAAGTATTCTCTTCCATTGGAGGCAGCATAATAAAGTTGTCCTCATCATCACTATTACCATCGCTAATCCAACCATAGCAAGGTTTCCTAATCTTCTTAGTCGGGGGTGAAGCCTCAGGTTTGACATCGACATTGTCAACATGTTTGACTTCCACAGTCGAGGCCGAACCAATCTTGCTTCCATCAGCGATTAGGGGCTGAGGCTTAGCAACCTTTTCAACCACAATGAACAAACGTAAATCAAAATCACTACAAAATTTTCGGTGAACACTATGATGAACATTTGGGGTTTAAAAGATTAGAAACTATTATTGTGCATCCAAAGTGGTAACTACTTCCAAGCACAAAGGTACCAAGTACTAGGTAAAAAAGTTATTGCAAAAACAATAATAGCATGAACTATTGAGAAAACATAAATCAAAGTTTACATGAATCTATGAATGCATTACCTTGGCAGCATCCCTGTCAATCAAGGTGGGCAACACCACCACATCTCTTGCGGCATCCTTTTGAGCACAAGATTGGCTAGTATCCTTCGACATCTTGGAATTAGATGATGGGTTTGTGCTAAGGGATGTATTTGGGATTTTTTCGGCACAGATAGATTGAAAAAGTTGGGATAAGAATGTTGAGTTTAATAATCTCCGCCGGTTTATTTATATTAAATATATCATTTTCGAAGTCGCCAAGTCTATTTATATATGTTCGATATCGCATATAAGTTCTACCTTCTTGACAGGGGACTAGGAGAATATATATTCGATATCGAAATCATAGTAAAATGAATTTCGATATCGAACACAGTCTGCTTAGGATATTGATCAAGTACTATCGATATCGAATTTACTTAAGGGGATAGAATTTACAAAACTTCGATATCGAAAGTGTATCGGGTTTGGGCAAAATTGCGTTTTAAATTGGTCAATCCTCTAAACTTAGGTTATTTTCTTATGTTGTTATTTTGTTCCAACACTTGATTTCGAATTTCAAACTCCAACATCACATTCATATTAAAATTCATGGCCCAATGTTGGAATTCATAAAAATTCAAATCAAAGTTCATACTAATACAAAACAACACAAATGGAGTAAAAGGAAATAAGTGATCCTAAAACACCTTGGAAACATGAACGGCCAGAATATTAGATCAAGCATTCAAATTCAATCTTCTTCAGCCTCTGAAGACCATCCTTCACCTGTTGAACTTGAACAGGATTATGCAGAAATGTCCCAGTACAAAAAACTTTCCATAGCGTACTCCGGTTCTGATGGATCCACAGTAACTCCAATGAAATGCTGTCTGCCTAGTCTGATAATTTCTTTCTTTGCTTCATGGGTCTCCCTAATTTCTTTCTCCGCCCTAATCAGCCCTTTCTCAACCGCACGGCGCATCAACTCTATTCTTTTCTGAAAATCATAAATTATTGCAACAAGTAAAAAAAAAAATCCATAATTTGATCTTTAAAACTGTATATATGATTAATATTGAAGTCAATTTCATAAAAGAATAATTGAGGGAATAACTTACTACACCACGAGTGCATTTTTTGTCAAACTCCTTTTGTGATTCTAAGATTATGTATGAATCATCCCAAGGAATTCGGGCTGCCCCCAACCGAGGAAAATTATATTCAAATTGAGTCTTCAAGAAGTCCAGCTTGCGGCGTTCCTCAGGTTCAACAACGTCTACCCACTCTACATATTTCATACAACATTCAAATTAGTTTTATTATTACAATCAAACAAAAAATTGTAAAATCATTGCGGATCCAGCACTATGTTGAGTATTAATTCATACCTCTCATCCTATCATTCTTCAACTTTGCAATCCTTGCTTCCATTGCTATCCTTCTTTGTTCAGCCGGAGATATATTGCTATTGCCCGCCATGACCAAGTAGAGGAGGAAGAAGGAAGAAAACAAAAGGCTTGGATGAAAATGATGCTTGAGATCACCTAAAATAGACTTCCCAAGATAGTTGTGGTCCCCATGTGATTAATTGAACGGAGCAAACAAGAATTTAGGTATGAGATATTTTTAGTCTGTTTGTCTACTGACACAGGGCTACTAAACGTTCGATATCGAAATCCAAATTTACCACATTGCGATTTCGAAACACTACACAGATACAAGTCGATATCGAAATTAAAGTTTTGATACAGAAACAAGTCGATACAGAAACAAGTATCATATAATGTACACGATATCGAAGGTGTTAACATAAATATTCGATTTCGCATATTTGTTAGACCTTCTTGACAGGGACTAGGAGAATAATGCTTCGATATCGAAATCATAGTAAAATATGTGTCGATATCGAAAACATTCTACTTAGGATATTGATCAAGTACTATCAATTTCGAATGACCTATGGGGGTAGAATTTATAAACCTTCGATATCGAAAATATATCGAGTTTGGGAAAAATTGCGTTTTAAATTGGTCAACCCTCAAAACTTAGGTTATTTTCTTGTGTGGGTATTTTGTTCCAACACTTGATTTCGAATTTCAAACTCCAATCTAAGGGATTCAAGGTTCATGAAATTGTTGGGTTGATTCATACCATAATCATCAACTTAAAGGTATGAAATTTGTATAGTTTTTTTGAGTTTTGAACCTTACCATTTAATTGTATGTGAGTTTGATGATTGTTTCATTGTTTTTTTCCTTGATTGCATAGGAGTTTGTTGTTTGACAATTTGATTGGGTTTTGCAATAGTTGGACGTTGTAGAGATGGAACGAGTCGAAATTATTAGAAGGAATGATAGATTGTCCTTTGAGTATCGTGGTTTGATAGAGGAATTTATTCATGTTGGTTTTGAGGATGCAAAGATCAAAGATGTTGAAGGTGTTAGATGTCCCAGCAAAGATTGTAAGAACAATGCCTATTATGATGATGAGATGGTTTTACGTGAACATTTGTATTGTAGGGGTTTTGACCCTAAGTACACGGTATGGATTTGGCATGGTGAAGTTGTAGTTGACAAAATTATTCCCGAAATTGATGTTGGTAGTGAAGACATGGAATATGATGCTTATCTTGGTGAGATGGTAGAAGATGTTGCTAGGGAATTTGTTAATAATCCTAGTGTTCTAACGGCAATGATGAATGATAAAGAAACACCATTATACAAGGGGTCTAGGCATTGTATTATGGCGGCGACATTGTTGATGATGAATTTGAAGGCGAAACATGAGATTACCGATAAAGGGATGACGGAGTTGTTTGTTATTGTTAAAGAATTTCTTCCGGTTGATAACTTGTTGCCCGATAAAGTATATGCTGCGAAAAAGATTTTGTGTCCAATGGGAATGGAATTGGAGAAGATTCATGCATGCCCTAATGATTGTATGTTGTATAGGTCGGTGGAGGAGAAAAAATTGGATAATTTTCTAGTATGTGGGGAGTCTCGATACAAACTAAAGGATAAAGAATTAATCAAAGTTGGGGATGAAGAGAGTACATTTAGCGATAAGAAAACACCCGCAAAAGTAATGTGGTATCTTCCTATTGTGCCTAGATTGAAAAGGTTGTTTGCAAACCTGGATGATGCGAAGCTGTTTACTTGGCATGCAGAGAGGGAGCGAGGGGGTGATGACATCATTAGTCATGCATCGGATGGAGAACAGTGTAAAAAAAATGGATGAATTGTACCCTGAATTTGGGAAAGAACCCCGAAACCTCCGACTAGGGTTATCAACGGATGGTATGAACCCGTTTGGCAATTTGTCTAGCACACACAGTTCATGGCCTGTGATGTTGGTTATTTACAATCTACCTTCTTGGTTGATGATGAAACGCAAATATGTGTTGCTATCAATGATGACATCAGGACCGAAACAGCCTGGAAATGACATTGACGTTTACCTTGCCCCACTCATTGAAGATTTGAGGTCTTTGTTCAACTCGGGTGTATCGATAGCCGATGGTAGTCGTGGGGATGAGAAGTTTGAGTTAAAAGGGATGTTGATGTGGACCATTAATGATTTTCCAGCATTGGGCAATTTAAAAGGATATTCAGTGGAAGGTCACCTTGCATGTCCTATTTGTGAGAAAAACACAAGTTCGGCATCATGGTTCATTTGATTGTTCACTTAGTCCGTGAGATCAAACTATGTGGACCGGTATTTTTACGGTGGATGTATCCATTTGAACGGTACATGAAGATCTTCAAGTTGTTTGTGAAAAATCGTTACCGGCCTGATGCTAGTATAGTTCAATGCTATGTCGCCGAAGAGGTAATTGAGTTTTGTACAAACTACCTAAAAGATGTTGATACAATTGGTGTTCCCAACTCTAGACATGAAAGTAGGTTGGATGGTCATGGATTGAGGCACAAGCGCATGTTCCAACCATCGGCTGATGATCTTATTAAAGCTCATGTGTACGTTCTCCGGAATCATAAAGAAATTTCTCCCTATGTAGACATTCATATGAAGGAATTAATCGAGGCGAATAGTGGTTTGACCGAAGAGGGATTGCTAGACGAGCACAATCGAGTGTTTGCATCTTGGCTACAAAATCATGTTCAATCTGGAGATCATTCTGAAACTGTGAAATGGTTATCTCGTCGCCCTCTTGGTACAGTCAAATCCTTTGGTGGATATGATATAAATGGATATACCTTTGGGACAAAAGATATGGATGATAATGGTGTATCTCAGAATAGCGGGGTGTCTAACATTTTAGATTCACTAGAAGATGGAACATTGAAGAAAAAGATGTTTTTTGGCACTATAACCGATATTTGGGAGCTTGATTATGTGAAGTTGAGAATAGCCGTTTTTAAATGTATTTGGGTGGATGAAAGGCACGGTATCAAGCATGAAGGTTTAGGCATGACTTTCGTTGATCGTGCTCGACAAGGTTCAAAAGAGGATCCGTTCATTTTGGCCGTCCAAGCTGATCAAGTGTTTTATGTTACTGACCCAGTCGACCATCAATGGGAAGTTGTTGTTGTTGGAGGGAAGAAATCCTTTGTCGATGATGAAATGAGGGAACATGATGATGTCACCGAGGAAAATGCCCCATTAGATTTTCATTACATGAAGACGAGCTATTGGAAGATGAAGGGAGCTTGAAGCGTTATATGGCTCGCGTTGATCATGATGAGGGTATTTGGGTTACTAATACATGTAAGGTATCTAAGAGGAAGAGAAAGAATCCTAGCAAAAAGCAGTATATTTGTAATTTTTTATTTGCACGAATGTAGTTTCGATATCGGTAATTACAATATTCAGCCTTTCGATATCGACTTGTTGTTAATATTGTGAATGTTTTAGAACTCATATGTTTTCGATATCGTATACGATTTCGTTGATATATTCGTTGTCGAAATACTGTTCTTCTAAATCCCTGGGACACCCACCGATTACTTCTAGCGATATCGAAAGGGTGAAGTTTATGTGAGTGATTTAGGCCTTAGGGTTTTCGATTTCGCATAAACTGTCGTTGTTTTCTTCGATATCGAAATTAACTTCTTCTTAAGCCCTGGGATACCTACCGAGACTTATTTCGATATCGAACGTATTAAGATTTACCTTTCGAAATCGATACCGAACCGGGTATTATCCAGTGGATACCAACATTGACCCTAATTGACCTTAAACCCTAGCCCATGAACATGAGATTTTGAAGTCGAAAAGGTGTATTAATCAAACGAATTTAATCTTCGATATCGAAAGTATTCTCGCTTGGACGCATTTAATGCGAGTCAGCTGCAATCTCGTCGGGTCAAACACACCCAAAAACATCCAAACGCCAAAGTAATTGGTGTAAGTGCATTTATTGGGTTTCAAATCCTCTACCCACCTCTTCCATCAATTTTTCCCTCCCATTTCATCATCTATTGTATATCTCTCAATCAATCCATCATATTTGTGTTATTGCATTGATTTTCACCTATCTCTATTGAAATTTGAGGGTTTGTGGGTCAATTTTCATCCATTTCTCCACATTGACACATTTAGGGTTCTTGAGACCTAAAGGGTTGTGTTAATTGAATGGGCTTTCATTGAGAAGGTTGGGTGGTACACTTCAAACATCAATTACTACTAAGGGTAAGTAGTCCATTTCTTTTTTTGAATACCTAGGGTTTGAGTTTTTTCCTCCAATTTGGATTAAGCTTTAATTACATGTGTTGTGCTCTAATGTCAACTTAACTGGACTAAGGTATTAATAATTTATGACTCTATATGTTCTATGAGTATTTGTTGGGAGAACTTATTTTGACCTAAGTTCATAGCTAGAACATGTTTACCAATACCTTTACTTCATCCTCAATTTGTACTATGTTTTTTTATTGCACCATTTTTTGGCCGCGTTGGTTGATAGTTGATGGAAATTGTAATGACATACCCGTTAGGAAAAAACCTTCCGAGTTGAAGAAACCAACAATAGCCAAAAAATACCCAACCTCTTTTGACGCAAAGCAAACACTTGAATTGTTGAGGTCACTCCCTATGTTCGTTAGAACATTACATGAGTACTTAGATCACAAAGACATAAATATGATATGTCAATTTTCGGGTAACGAGCAAGTGTTCGGAGTGAGGAGGGACTTGAAGGTTCCTTTGCAAGATTTCAAAGATTTTTGGCATATGTTGGAATTGGACTCAACTATGCTATCACTACATCAAACGTAAGTTTCCTCATATTAAATTTACATAATATTATTTTAACCTTTACATCTCGTACTAATTGTTTACAATTACACTACTAGCTATATGCATCACAAGTCTATGCAAAAGGAAAAACATTGGATAGGTTTCCTATGTCCCCATTCCATCACTTTATTTGAAGGCACGGCACCAACAACCCAACGTGCTTATCTTACTAATTAATTCGTATGGAAAACAAGAAGATATTCATAGGCCCCTACCTAGAAGGGTAATCATCTTTCTATATACTTCATTTGAAAACATATGTTATTGTCTTATTTAATATCATGTTGCCAATTTTGTACTAGTGGGCATTGGCGTTTTGTTGCTATGGTACCCGAGCAAAAGCGAGTCTATTGGATTGATTCTCTAAACCTTCCACCAACCAAAGCCTTCGCCGATCTTGTCGAGGTGGTTATGCATGAGGTTAATGATAATACCCTTCAATCTTTTGAACTCATTCAAATAACGGTAAGCAATTTCATTTGTGTTGCTTTTAATGTTTTAGAAATAATTTCATAACTACCGTTCTTGGATTTTCAACTCAACAAAGTACAAGAGACAACGATCTACTTGGGAATGCGGCTACTACAAATTCATATTTACCGACAAGTGTGTTGATTCTCTAACGTTGTACAATCTTGATCTCCGTCAAGTAGGCTCATTTTCTTCATCATCAAGTTTTTTCATCTCTCATTAAACTTTGGAATATAACTTTACATCGATTTTTTTATTTCCTTGTTATATCACAAAAATGTAGATTTTTTAAGATGACCAAACTCCCTACACTATGGCCGAATTAAATGATGCAAGAAATAAGTTCGCACGCCGCCTTTTATTGGTTCGTGGCCGGGTTATATCATCCCCGTTTCTCCTAGCATAGATTTAGGTTAAATGATAATTTAGTTGTGTTGTTCTGCTATCATAGACTAGTTTAATGTTACATATGGTTTGGATTTTAGCTATTAGTGTAGCTTTTGGTTGTCTGGGCAGATGTAACTTTCGAAGGCGCAATATTAGAATTATATATTTCGAGCTCGCAAGTATTGGAATTATATGTTTCGATATCGCCTATCCATATGACAGACAACATTTTCGATATCGTTGCAATATTCGGGCCTTGTAGCAGGGCTTGAGCCGAATTTCACTTTCGGTATCGCATACATTGTTCGTTCCGTTTCTAACCCTAACGATATCGCACGCAAATTATAACCGACATAGTATTCGATAGCGCAATCATCAAATAAATCATACGATATCGCAATGTTTCTCTGGTCTTGTGACAGGGCTTCAGCCGAATTTGCTTGCGATAACAGCCACTCGTCGTTCGTATTTTAATCAATTCGATTTCGTTGGATTAAAACACACGTTGCGATATCGAAAGTGTGTAGTGAAGTCCATGCATATTAAAAGCATATTACGATATCGAAGAGACACAAACATATATTCGATATCGACAAAGGTTTAATTGAGTTTTGGTGCATATAGTAAATTAATCGATATCGAATTATGGTTTATGTAGTTTCGAATACGACAAGTCATGTTCTTAGATTTCAAATTCCAATTAAGTTATCGATATCGAATATATATTTCCAATAAACCCGATATCGAAATTGCAGTAGTTCATTTTAGGCTGTCGAACTCGAATGTATACTAAACAGAGATCCCAATACGATCGATATCGTACGCATATGTCTAAACACCCCGATGGCTGTGCTTGCGATATCGAAAGTATTGGACCGAACGTAGCTTTCGAGTTCGAAAGTATATGAAAAACCGCGGCGGTTCAGGGAACCGCCTTAAATTATTTCCGTTTTACGGCACAGCCACAAAAGGCGGTTCCATTGTGCCTTCTCTGGTACGTTGGAACCGTCTTTAAACATCTCTCCCTCCACTAGTGGTTGAAGGGAAGCATTTATTCCCTGTGAAATTACTCTTCGCGAAGAAGGAAAGCATTTGTTCTATTAATTCAAACCATTCTTTAAAATAAAGTGATAGGATAAGATCATGCAATCTTTAGAATCATGCTTTCTAGCTTTCATTCATGCCTTAGCATATATTCCTTGTTTTATGAAACCTTAGAATATATTCATTGTTAATTAATTATGAAGCCTCGTCAGAATAAACAAGAAGGGATAATAAAGCTCTGGTCAGCATGCATGCAAATTCCAAAAATCGGTATCACCTCGCCACCGATCGAGCTGGTCCTAAAGTTTTCTGGGAAAATAATATTTTTTTAGGGTTCTAATTAAAGTAAATTTAATTTTGTTAAGGGTTATACAATGAACAAGGACTACAAATATGAAATTCCTAAATTATATGAGAAGGTCTTGGGTGAGACCGTCCTACCATAAGCTTATGGTAAGACGAATGATAGTTCATGTGTTTAATGGATTTGTTCACGTGTTTCACAGCTTTGTTAATTCATTTACATATTGTTACACATTATGACAAACAAAATTGTGAAACACAAGAACAAATCTGTCAAACACATGAACCCAGCTTATAACAAACCAAACTGTGAAATATATGAACAAAACTGTGAAACACATGAACAAATCTATTAAACACATGAACTATCATTCGTCCTACCATAAACTTATGGTAGGACGGTCTCACCCAAGACTTTGTAAAATTATATTTAGTTTCATATTCCTAAACTACATTTAGTTTTTGTGTGAGACCATATATATATCCATTTAGTTCACCTTTTACCATTTTAAATTTGTTTAAAAGTAAAATAACCACAACCAGTAGTTTCGTTAAAAACGATCTAGTGAAGATCTTTACACCGGGCTACGACCCTTAGACGTAGGTGCTTTGCACTGAACAAGGTGATTATAAAAATGTATTTGCATTCTAGAAGAAAATAAAAAAATAAATTCACATGGGACCTATCAAACTATATAAGAATGTAGATTATCATTAATGAGGTGTGTAGCTTGCCAACTCATTAGGTTGAAAAGTTGACATGACAAGTCAAACTACATGCACTTATAGCTTAGTATTGTGGATGCTCTTATTCTATAATTGCTGCCGATTAAAATCTCCCATCGGGAACTGGAATCGACTCATAATAAATACACAGTCTTGGAAAGCTTAAAAGGCAGATTCAGCAGTAATACTTTGACATCAAAACTAGAAAAACTTTATTACATTTACTATAGGGTACTTTGACTCTTTTCTATATAACATTCACCAGCAGGATACTTTGAAACAACAGGAAAAAAGGTTCAGCATTTTCATTTTGAGTAGCCAAACTTGGTTTGAGAATGAGTAGTGGAAAAGTGTAAGGTCCGGCCATCGGAATCGATCTCGGGACGACATACTCCTGTGTGGCCTACTGGAAACATGACCGAATCGAAATCATAGCAAATGATCAGGGCAACAGAACCACCCCTTCTTATGTTGCTTTCACTGAAACTGAACGTCTTATCGGCGATGGAGCTTACAATCAAGTTGCCTTCAATCCCATCAACACTGTTTTCGGTAAGTTCTCGCAGCCCGTCTCGTTTTGTTCTTGTTTTGCTATATGCACTAGTCTATGTTTATATAGATAAGAGACATAGGTGTGTATGGGTAATTTGCATATGCATATACATGTAAGCAAGTTCTTTGACTAAATGAGTATCTTGTAAAACATATTTGTATGTATATACGAGGAAAACTATACTAGAAGATGAGTTTTTTTCCCCCTTCTGCTTTTTGTGCTTGGCTGCTTGCATGTCTGCTTTATATGTAGCTAAGAATCTAAGATTTGTTTGTGTCTGTGTGTGTTTTACAGAGAAATTTGAATTATAGAGAATGCTTTTTAAGGCATATGCATTTGATTCTTACACATTTTGAAATTGTGAAATTTAACATTAATACAAAGTCTTAGGTGAGACCGTCCTACCATAAACTTATGGTAGGACGAATGATAGTTCATGTGTTAAATAGATTTGTTCATGAGTTTCACAGTTTTGTTTGCTATAATCTGGGTTCATGTGTTTGACAGATTTGTTCTTGTGTTTCACAATTTTATTTGGGGAAAATTTCTATTAAGGTATTACAAATCAAAATTATTAAAAAAGGCGTTACATATATATATATATTTATTATTAAGGGCATTTCAATATTTCCAACCATTAATTAATCTTAAAAAGGTGTTATTGCCCTTTGTAACATTATTAAACTCTTTGCGAAATAAAACAAAAATAAAAGAGAGTCTCAATCCGTTCTGCTTCAACTTCTCGACACCCAATCTGCTTCTGTGCTGAACTGGTTTTGCACCAAACCAAATCATGATCACAACGCTCGTGTAATAGACTTTTTGGGCCGTCCTTGCTGCGTATAATCATATTCTGAAGCCGACGTTGGCCAGACCGAGAGTCTGCATTCCTTACCCGGTTGAAACAAAAACCTTGTGCAGAATTAGTTGTTAGGGCAGAAACCTTGAGATTGCATAATTACTTGTTCTTTTTAATGAATATCACATCGATCGTAATGATAAATGTAGACCAATTCTGTTGACTGTTCTCTTTTGCTCCAACTATGACATCATAATTACTCTGTTGCCTTTTTGTGAACAAAGGATTCACCAATTTTCGGATGAGCCCAAAAATTTCCAGCCAACCATGTACAGTACCCATTATGCACACAGATTCTGGAATTTTATGCACAAAGGCCCTGTCCAGTAGTGCTTATTTCCAGCACCTCCAGCACCCTCCAACACTTGTCACTATTCACGGACATGAATGATTGATTTTTTTTAAAAAAATAAAAAATAATTTTTCTTTAGAATTAGTTTCAATATATTATGTACGAATTAATCCTTCTTTAAATATATATTTTCATAATTATGTACATCATAATTATACAATTTTAATTTAATTTCAACACCCTCCATCACCCCTCCAGCACCCTCCAGCACCAGCTACCAATTCCAGCACCCTATTGGACAGGGCCAAAAAAAAAGATAAAATATATCAATATTCTCAAACAATAAAGATAAGCAGTACTACAAAAATTTGAAGTATAGTTGCAGAAACATATTCCCCAGAAATAATGCCAATCCTTAAACAAGGGTGCAAATTAAAGATGAGTTTCTAATACATTATTCTAAAATGGTTGTTTCGCCTGCTTTGCTCCCATTATTACAAGTGTGAGTGCTTCTCAGTATCAGGAACCATGCACGCCCGTCCTTCCCAGCAAATGTGACCATGCACGCCCGTCCTTCCCAGCCATATCACATTTGCATTGAACATATTTCGGCACGTACAAATATGAACACTTCCATAGCAGAGGTAGCTACCAACACTGTATGACAAAGTAGAGAAAAATAATACTTAAGGTTTCGAGCTGATGGAAGGATAACTGAACATAAAACATAGTTGAAAGTTGATTCTACTCACCTTCTTTAAAAAAGTACAAGTTATATATTCAACAGATTACAGAAAGACTAACCTGCCTACAAAGGCTCTCGACATGTAGAGCGATAATGGCCAAACGTATTGCATCGTACAGGTCTTCGGTCCATGAATTGTGATTCAATTCGCCTTTTCCGAGGTCTTCCTGGAGGTCGCTTGCTTCTTGGAGGTAAGTTGGTTGACGTCGTTTTACCACACAAAATATTCTGCAAACTCAACACAAAGATTAGTATAGTCGTAAGCAGATTCGATCCCACGAGGAACAGTGCAATTTCTATCAATTCAACCTACCAAACAATTTTGATTTAGCAATCACGCCTTAAACTTTGATTTTGTTTTGTTTTATAGCTATGAAAAACTTGTAAATTATAATCCTAAAAATTCAGAATAATGAATGCAAGAAAGAGAATGAAATCACGAAAGTTTATATATTAAGAAAGCAATCGGCTTAAATTAATCAGTTGGTTCAATCCTTGATCAACTACCTATATTCCACTAAATCCTATGAATCATCCAGTTATAAGAGAGCAAGTATTCGCTAAACCCTCTAAATTCCCCCTTAATTTATCGCTAGCGAACTAGTATTTGCTTTATTCGCTAGACCCTAATTAAAGTACCCCTAGGCAGTATTCGCACACCCAGATACACACTTTAATCGTATTAAAGCTAGGGAAACCTGAAACAGATAATCAAGCACGTATTCGCATGCAAATATCATCTACCAAATTGTTCATTATCTTGTTATTACAGTCTTAAGCGTTATCTGTTTTTCACAAGATTTTCGCTACTTATTTAGCACTAGCCTAACAGAATTTAGGGTGATCAATCCTAAACTAGCAAGCATAGATGAAGCACATGAACAATCAAAAACTCACAAGATCAAGTTTCATGCAACAGTATCTCAATTCATGAACCACTTAATTAACCTAAGCCGATTAAATTAAATTTAGCTACTCATGACTGAATTAAACACAAAATCAAATAAGAATAAATTAAACATAATAACAATGAGAAGAATCAAAGAAGAAAATACCAATGATGAATTACTGAATAAATCGAGCTGCTGTCATAAGTTTCTCAGTTCTGGCCAGAAGAAAAGCTACGGGGAACTAATTCTGCGATGCAAAAAGTCTCCTTTAACTCCTACGGAATTATCCTATATATATTCTATTCCCCAAAAGAATTCCCCTTTATTCTAGGAAAATCAATCAAATCCTCACTAATTTTGGAAGAGGTAGAATTCTTGTCAAGCAAATATTCTGGCGGCAGCTTTCTTTGAGACTGAATCCTGTGCAGAAACGGATTTATTTCATTCTTGCCTTGGCCGCCAACTTTTTCTTCTTGGGCTGAAATTCTTCTTTTTGGCCCAATTATTTTGGCTGAAATTAGCCTTCTTTAATGGACATCAGCTTCATCAACTCCCTAGATGAGGGATCAGACCATTACCTCATTAAAAACCCTCTCGGGAAAAAAGAGTATAATGACCCCCTTTCATCAGCTTCACCTCAGCCGGGTCATTTCCATGGAGCAACTTAGGAATCGTAACCGAAACACAACTCTGCCACATGGAGGATTATTCCGGGATAAGGCTCAACTGGAATAGTGTCCTTCGGCTCCAAATAGCTTAAAATCAGCTCCAAAACAGGACTTCTTGCTCCAAGTGTTCATCTCGAGGTATATGTGTAATCTGAGCATCAAATACAATCCATAAGTACTAAAATCCATAGAAATCAGCCATAATATTACTCAGAAAAACACAACAAATATCAACACATCATAAGTGAATCCATAATTTCAGAAATTTCTTCTTCGACAGGAGAAACATGCAAAGTACTGGCTACCGGCATGTCGATAGTAGGAATTCCAGGCATCAATTCAGCATAAATCTTCCGTTGAACATCTATCTTATAACAATCGACAACACAGTCATGTGATACCCCTTTTGTAGAAAATAGATCCATCGGCTAATAATATATTCTCACCACCTGTATGGAAATAACAAAATATTGTTTTTTCCATCTGCATCAAGGCATTAATCACAGTGAGTACAACAAGGGTTATAATCTTTAGAGCATATTACTATTTACGGATGCTATAGATTACAGAGAATTCAATTCATTGAATATTACGGAAACATACCTGGAGATGATAATGATCTTAGCAATATATCGTGGATGAATTTCTGTTCTGCGCAGGTGCGATGAGAGAAGGGAGTTATGGACAGCCTCTCTTTTATTTTTGTTTTATTTCGTAAAGAGTTTAATAATGTTACAAAGGGTAATAACGTCTTTTTAAGATTAATTAATGGTTGGAAATATTGAAATGCCCTTAATAATAAATATATATTTCAAGCCCTTTTTAATAATTTTGATTTGTAATATGCCCTTAATAGAAATTTTCCCTTTTATTTGTTATAATCTGTAATAATGTGTAAATGAACTAACAAAGCTGTGAAACACATGAACTATCATTCGGGTGACCATAAACTTATGGTAGGACGGTCTCACCCAAGACCTTATAGCATGTATTGATAGGGCTGATTCCCGTTTCTAGAAAATATACTAACCGCTCAACTATTCAACGGTTCGGTTAACCTATAAAATTGACAATAAAAATTAGATAACCTTTGTCTCGGTTAATTAGAAATTCGGTTAGGTTAACCAATAATTTTGATATTTCATTAATTATAAATATTTTGAGACACGGTTTAGCATACTACAAGAGTTATACAAAAGCTACCTCCAGAGGAATACAAAAGTTAGCTATATATACATATATCCTCATACACCAAGAGGCAAGAGGAATACAAAAGCTAGGCAAGAGTGAAATGTGGGAGAATTAAGTTTTGGTAAGGGTTTGGTGCTATTTAGATAGGGTTAATAATAATAATATAAATAAATAATTGTAAAATAATCCCCGGTTAGTCGGTTAACTATTCGTGTTGAATATTTGAGAAATTTGAGTATTTTTTTTCCCTTGCAGATGCAAAGAGACTGATTGGAAGGGGGTTTAAAGATGAGTCTGTACAGAATGATATGAAGTTGTGGCCATTTAAAGTGATTTGTGGCTCAAATGACAGGCCAATGATATCTGTAACTTCCAAAGGTGAGGAAAAACAGTTTGCTGCTGAGGAGATTTCTTCCATGATTCTTACAAAGATGAAAAAAGTTGCTGGGGCATACATCGGATCTGAGGTGAAGAATGCTGTCATTACTGTCCCTGCGTACTTTGATCAGTCACAGCGTCAAGCAACAATAGATGCTGGTGAAATTGCAGGCATTAATGTTCTGCGCATCTTGAACGAACCAACAGCTGCTGCCATTGCTTATGGCCTTGACAACTCATTTAGCTTCACTCAAAAGAAGAATGTTCTGATTTTCGACCTTGGGGGTGGTACTTTTGATGTCGCTGTTCTCACTATCGTAAAGGATAACATTAAAGTGAAGACTATTGGGGGTGATACTCACCTTGGTGGGGAGGATTTCGACAATAGAATGTTGAAACACTTCATTAAAGAATTCAAGAGGAAGTTCAAGAGGGATGTCAGTGGCAACCCTAAAGCTATGAGGAGGCTCAAAACAGCATGTGAGAGGACTAAGAGGATACTTTCGTTTACTGCTGAAACAAGAATTGATATTGATGCCCTTTGTGAAGGTATTGACTTTTCAGCTCCAATCACCAGGTCAAAGTTTGAGGAGTTAAATATGGATTTATTTAAAAAGTGTATTCAGACAGTTGAAAAGTGTTTGGAGGATGCTGAGATGAAAACGAGTGATGTTGATGATATTGTGTTAGTTGGTGGTTCAAGCAGAATTCCAAAGGTTCAGAAAATGTTGCAAGATTTGCTAAATGGCAAAGAGCTTTCGAATCGCATCAATCCAGATGAAGCTGTTGCATATGGGGCAGCTGTTCAAGCAACAAAGCTGAGTGGCCAAGGAAACCTGATTGTTCAAAACCTTGTTGTAGAAGAAGTTACACCTTTGTCTCTTGGAGTTGGAATTTTGGGAGGAGTCATGAGTGTTGTGATTCCTAGGAACACCATAATTCCTACTAGAAAAGCTGAAAAAGGTTTTTCAACCACCGTAGATAATCAGACTAGTATCTATCTTCCGATACTTGAGGGTGAGAGATCAAGAACAACGGACAACAAACTGCTGGGTGAACTCAGGTTCACGGGGTTTGAAATAGCACCCAGGGGAATCCCTTCCTTTGAGATCTGCTTTGATTTAAGAGACAATGGCATTTTGAAAGTCACGGCGAGGGATACACTTTCAGGTGAAGAAAATAGTGTCACCATCAACAATGAAAAGTTATCAAGAGACGAAATTGAGAGGATGATAGAGGAAGCTGAGCGGTATAAAGAGGAGGATGAAGAACACATGAAGAAGAGTGAAGCGAGGTGTGCGTTTGAGAGATATGCTATTCACATGCGGGATATGATAAAGAAGAAGAAGAAGAAGAAGAAGAAGCACATTTCTCATGCAGTCAAAAAGGAGGCAGAAGAAGCCATTGAGGATGCCTTTGAGTGGCTAGATGATGGGAATGAGCTTGCTGAGGTTGATGTCTATGGTGTTAAGAAGTTAGAGCTGCAGATGAGACTGATGAGGTTTACAAATACCATGGCAGAATCATTGAACTGATGAGATAGTATATCTTCTGCATGCAGCTTGTTGGTATGGTGAAGAAATGGATTTCTGTTTTCATTCTACTTTTTTTTGCTACTGTTTTTCGTGATTTTCATCTATGGCCGGGTTTCTGTATACATTCGGAACTTAATTTTCATGCAACTGTTTTTGGCTGCTATAATTCATGATCTTCATCTATTGATTTCTTAAGTTTTCATGTAACTGTTTTTAGCAGCTATTTTTCATAGATATGGTACTGTAAGGTTCCATATAGTAACATGTTTTTGGCTACTATTTTTCCTGAATTTCATTTACTGTTCATGAGTTCTTTTACTGTTTTTGTCTTTGAATATTGGATTGCACTTTAAGTCTGCAATGGAGTAAAAGAGTATTTTGTTCATGTTATAATTGACTGGTGTTTTGTGACGAATTGCGTACAAGAATGAAAACAACTGTAAAGTCCAGGTATATACAGATCACCTAGTGCAACATGCATGCTCTAGCCAATTATTTAATTAATGTGGTATAATGTGCATTTATAAGTAAATCAATAATTGATTTTCGTAAATAAAGGCTGAACACAAATTGTTTAACCGATCTATATATGCTGCAGATTGAAATTTCCCAGCAGCTAACAGCTATATTTTCACAACGAGAATCGACACTATTTAATTATTATCATAATTCATAGGTCAATGGATATATACAGTAGATAGAGCTTAAAAGACAGCTCCAGCAGAAGTAACTCTTTTGACATCAGAACTTGAAAACCCTTATGAAGGCATTCACTATACATAGGGTTTTACCCTTTTGCTATGTTACATTCACTGGCAAGATAATTGAAACAACAGTAAAAAAAGGTTTAGACTTGTTCATCCTCACTTGGCTTGAGAATGAGTACTGGGGCCATCGGAATCGATCTCGGCCGACATACTCTTGTGTAGGCTACGGGACCTCCAGCGGTGGTTTAGCAGATCGTTGGCCTTGGGGCGGTAGTATGAGGCTTGGGCTTCAAGGCGAGCCGGCCCCAAAAGCCAACCCCGCAGACTACGGTACATCTCGTGGCAGGCATCCGCACTGGCCGCAACGGCGATACCCTCCAGCCTCTTGTCAAACTCGGCGGAGCGGAGGACTTTCTGGGTTATAGCATCAAGGGCCTCAAGTTGGGCTTCTTTCTTTTCCTTATTGAGGGAGGAATACTTCTTCTCAACCTCAGTCAGTTTCTTCTCTTTTTCAGCCAGCTTCTTCTCCCTCTTGGCCAGCTTCTTCTGGGATTCCTTTAGCCGGGCCTCAAGGCCCTCCTGCTCGGTCAGCTTTTCCTTAGCCTCTCGGAGCTCCTTCTCCACCTTGACAAAAAGCCCGGCACTATAACGAGAATAGGTCCGGTTTAGTGCCTCGGTGAACTGAGCGTCCGCCAGGAGGGAGTCGGTAAAGGTAACGCTCTGCAAAAAAAAAAGGGATTAAGGATTAAGGGACCCGGGGAAGTATATATATATATAAAAAAAAAGAGTTTGAAAGATTAAGACTGCTACCTCTTCTTTTCCCTCCGGGTTAGCCTCAGAAGCAGCAGCCCGCAGGGGAGTGTTGTGAACAGCAGGAGGAGGAGGAGGGGGAGGAAAATCATTGATCCTCTGACGAGAGGATGGGGGAGACCCAGGCAGCTCATTAGCAGGCGGCCGTTTGAACTGGCTCCGCCACTATAAACCGGATGCTGGATAAAGGACCGGCGCCTGGGAGTAGGTGATGGGACGGGAACAGCACGGGACGCTGAAGATAACCCGGAGGAATGCGGCTGGCGAGATCGCGGCTGCGAGCGAGCCCCTTGCGGGATGATGGCTGGATTCTCAGTAGAGGATGGCTCAGGATGGGGAGCCACTTGTTGAGCAGGCCCGGCTTGATCATCTCCGGTTGAATACCTCTCCACAAAAGTCATAGCGTCCGCGTACAATGGAGGTTGTACTGAAACCAAGCAAAGAAAGTTAGAAAGAATATATAAAAAATATATATAGAAGGCAAACAGAGATCAGAAATAAAATAAAAGCCTTAATAGGCACCTTCATCCGGCCACACCGCAGCTATGCGTGGGAGAGTGAAGAGCTCAGCAGGATAGATCCCGCGAGGCCAATAGTAGCCCGCGTTCCCGGTCTTAAAAAAGTCGTCCATACTTAAAGGGGAAAGACGGAGGAGGTTGTGATCACTGGTAATGATGCCGGGGAGATTGGCGAGGGGTTTCTTGTCCTCAGGAACGAGAGAGTCGTTCCAGGTGGGCATAGGGTACACCCGGGCATCACATAGGAAGAAACCCTTCGAAAGGTATCCTTTGGCGGATTTAGGTTTGGTAAGGATGAAGTCCTTTATCCCGGAGCGAATGGTAAAAGAAAAACGCCCGGGAAAGACGCATGTGCCTTCCGCAAGGCATAGAAGGAGCGGAAGAGTAAGAGAGAAGGGGGAATGTAGCACCTGGCGCAATTAAGCAAGAAACCCGGATGACTGGTCCCCCGCATCACAGAAACCCGGATGACTGGTCTGGGGGGCTAGTGATGATACCGGCCCAGCACTCTACTAGGCCGGGAAAAGGCCCATGGCCCAGGATTGAGGAAGTAACGCCTTTCCCCCTGGAGGCACATCCGGACAAGAAGAAGGACAGATAGTAACAAGGAAAAGTGGTCCTGAGTCTTATCCAAAGCAGGCAACCTCAACTATAAATACTAGTCTTAAACAGTGAACAAGGTATGTGACTTATATCTCTCTACTTTATATTGAGAGCATTTCCGTACGTTTTTCCCTCATCGCTATCCCATCTCATCATCACGCCGGAGCTTCTTCCCCGGGACACCTCCCGGGGATTGTTTTGCAGGATCGTCGCGGGCCTGCTTGGAAGGAGACCCGGATAGCATTGAGACCCGGGGAACGGGCGGATTTTGGTAGCATCATCGAACACAGTATTTCATATAAACGATATCGCATATGTTGCTAGGGTACATGTATCTTCGATATCGACAAGATCTAAACATAGGTCCGGAGAACTACGATCTCGCAAATATATGGGTTAATACCGGATGTCATTGACATTTTCGAGTTCGAAACATGGGTGACCGAAGGAGTGTTTCGATATCGCAAGAGCTGTAAACCGCCGTAAAGGTCATTGTAAGGACCTGTGTTCTCCAGTCAAACAAGATATTATTTTGAACCATGATGGATTAAAATTTCAGAATCTAAATAATGATTTTTGTATTTTCACGAAAAGCACTAGATAAGTTGAACCAATAAATAAGGTTAAGTATAACAAAAATAAGTATCAAAATCGTAATATGAGTAAATATTAAAACTCTCAGTTATGAAGTTGAGAAAAATAAATGTTGTAGAAGGATAGGATTATTTTAGTTTAATACAAATGAAACAAAACTCTCAAATTATATAGTATAAGAAATAAATAAAGTAATAATAACACTAATAATAAAATAAAAATGTTAAAACAAAAGAAAAGAGAATGAGACGTGTCATGCTGAGGAGAACACAACTCATGACTAATCAAGGGAAATGTTAATTAATGAATCTAACTTGATCATTTTGCCTCTGTTTCGTTCTAAGCCAAAAAAAAAACCACTCTTCTCCTTCTTTCCGGTATCTTTCTCCTACATTCTCAACCCGTTTCCCAAATTCCAGCCTTCTCCACCGCGAGCATCACCGGAGTATAACCCCGCCGTCGATTTCTCTAATTCCATCACTGGCGTGGCCTGTAAGTCCAGTTTTTAGTTGGCTGCTTTGTGGAAGTCATGTTGCAACATGACTTTGTGCGTGGCAGAAAAAGAATATTGTCTGATCTCGGTCTTAAGGAGTAATTGATGAAAGGAAATATTCTGAGATACTCTTCGTATGGAAACTACAGTCATGATGGGAGTCTTCAACGTGATTTGCAGCAATGGTATATTAGTATTCCTTACAAACGTTGAAGACAGACCAAAAAGTTCCTTTCTTCAAGTATTGAATATGGAATAGAAGTTCAGTGAAGGAAGGAGTCTAGAGCGGTGAAAAAGGAAGTTTTTCTCACAGCATCGTGCTATAAAAGATGGACGACGGTCGCGTGCTCAGTATCGCTTTACACTGCAAAAAATCCTGTTTATCAGAGTTAAACTTTCGAGCTACAGAGGCGACACAGGTCCAGGGTTTTTCATAACCAACTCACACTTGGGACGTGTGTTGAAACTCGGGTGTTCAAGATCCTGTCGCACCTTCGTGGAAAAGAAGGTAATCACTGTAACAGCTATCAGAAAGAATTGGTAGTGTGATAGACTAGCTAATATAGCCATTAGATTGTAATAGATCAGAGAACGTTTATTGCATCTAGTGAAAGATCTTAACACGGGTGATCAATTCGTGTGTTCTTTAATTTCCGCACTATTAGTTTTATCTTATTGCTAGAAGTAAAACTATCACACGAACTGGTTAAGTCATCATAAGCAGGACTTTCATGGCCAACGCGCTGCTACCGCCGCCGCAACTGGCTCGTCTTCGGATACGGATTCGGTACCCGGCTCTTCCCGGCCGTCGCACTTCTCCGCTACCACCCAAACCTCAAACTCGGCCACCAGCAGCGGAAGGGCAAGTACGTGAGCCGGTGTGGAAGCCCAACGAGATGTTGTGACTGGCCAGGGCCTGGAGGATTCAGTACCCAAGGAAGATCTAGTTCGAATGGGTCAGAATCCGATACGGCTAACACGCCGGCACCGGTAAGAGGCAAAACCGAACTGATAAGGACGGGGAGGTTGCCGAATATCTGAACCGACACGAGGTTAACAGGGATGCTGCAACCGACTCCCTCCCTGTGAATCGTGAATCCCTCCGATGAGGTTATCAACTAGGATTTGGAATAGTTATTGAATGTTTTGACTTCAAGACAGGTGAGTGTTCTCACTTTTCAAAAACTATAGTATATAGTGTACTATTTATATTTTCAAAAATACAAAAGGTACTCGTTTCTGATAATTGAGATTCTTTAAGATATAAGTGAGTACTTTTATTCTCAAGATATGTGCTATATGAAACTCTCATGATACCTGTAAATGATATATATATATATATATATTTGGTTTGACTTGTAATAAATGATATGTTTATAGTCTGGACAGTTATATGATACTTCTGTTTCTGATTTAATGTCTTGATTATATACTGGCTTGTTGTCATTTGGCTAGTGGATAATGATATGGATGTATTGAGTGTGCTTATATCATGGATTATCCTGAGTTTATAAAGTATATTTATTGTAAATCTAGTTAGATGGTTATATGATATCACATTGTATACTTTTATTCACTGATAGTGATAGATGACTTTCTGGTGTTATTTTGTGTGAGATTAAAAATTCTATAAATGAGTACCTTGGTGCATGTGCTTATCTGTTATGTGGCGGCTTGTATAGTTGGATCAGTCGTGTTATATGATCAAAATGTTTACTATGCTCCCTATGATCAAAAGATTTTTCGTCGGTCTCAAATGACATGTGTAAAACTATGAGATTGCTTGTTAACGTGGGATGTACCTTTAATATATACAAGTGATAACTTTAATCTTAATTCTCGGAATATATGCTACCTGAGGCTATGCCACTTACTGTAATTTGAACCGTATCTTCTCTACCTGATTAGTGTAATATGATTACTCCCTCCGTACCAGCTAGATGTGCACATGAGACTTTTCACGGTCTTCTAGACACGTGTTTGACTGCTAATATCTTTAATTACGTATATTATCAAGACATTAAAAAACAGCTCAAGAACAGAACACTTTTGACATCAAAACTCTAAAAACTTTTATCAACACAGGGTTTACTCTTTTTCTACATTCACTGGCAAGATAATCTGACACAACAGTAAAAGGTTTAAGCTTAATCATCTTCACTTGGTTTGAGAATGAGTACTAGAAAATTGAAGGGCCCGGCCATTGGAATCGACCTCGGGACGACATACTAGTGTGTAGCCTACTGGAAACATGACCGAATCGAAGTCATAGCAAACGATCAGGGAAACAGAACCACCCCTTCTTACGTTGCTTTCACCGACAACGACCGTCTCATTGGGGATGGAGCTTACAATCAAGTTACCTTCAATCCCGCAACACCGTCTTCGGTAACGATCTCGCAATCTATCTCATTTGTTTTCTTTTCCTTCTGTTTACGGGCTTGATCGGATATCGTTTTGTAAGATCTATGTTAGTACTTAGGAAGGCTTTTCTGTTTCTGTTGACAGAGAAACTGCTTTTATAGCTTTTCTTGTATGCATTTGATTCCACATATATTTCTGATATTATGCATTAATAAATTTTGTCACATTTTGAAACTGATTATACAACATTTGTTAGGATACAGTATGAGTTTCAGTTTGAGCAGTTTGAGTAAAAATCATTCTCCTTACAGATGCAAAGAGACTGATTGGGAGGGGGTTTAAGGATGAGTCCGTGCAGAATGATATGAAGTTGTGGCCTTTTAAGGTGATTTGTGGCTCTAATGACAGGCCAATGATAGCTGTGACCTACAAAGGTGAGGAAAAGAAATTTGCTGCTGAGGAGATCTCTTCCATGATTCTTACAAAGATGAAGCAAGTTGCTGAGGCTTATATCGGGTCTGAGGTGAAGGATGTTGTTATTACTGTTCCTGCCTATTTTGATCAGTCACAGCGTCAATCAACGATAGATGCTGGTGAAATTGCAGGCATTAATGTTCTGAGTATCCTGAATGAACCAACCGCTGCTGCTATTGCTTATGGCCTTGACAATTCATTTAGCTTCACTAAAAAGGAAAATGTCCTAATCTTTGACCTTGGGGGTGGTACTTTTGATGTCACAGTTCTCACAATCGAACAAGATAACATTGAAGTGAAGGCTATTGCGGGTGATACTCACCTTGGTGGAGAGGATTTTGACTCTCAAATGTTGAATTACTGCATTAAGGAGTTCAAGAGGAAGTACAGGAAAGATGTTAGTGAAAATCCTAAAGCAATTAGGAGGCTCAAAACAGCATGTGAGAAGACTAAGAGGATACTGTCATGTAGTTCTGAAACAAGAATCAAAATTGATGCGCTGTTTGAAGGTATTGATTTTACAGCTCCTATCACTCGCTCAAAATTTGAGGAGTTGAATCAGGATTTATTTGAAAAGTGCATTCAAACTGTTGAAGAATGTTTGAAGGATGCCAAGATGAACAAGAGTGATGTGAATGATATTGTCTTAGTTGGGGGTTCTAGTAGGATTCCAAAAGTTCAGGAATTGCTGGGAGAATTGCTAAATGACAAAAAGTTTTCGAAGAGTATCAATCCAGATGAAGCCGTTGCATAAGGTGCAGCTGTTCAAGCAGCAAAGTTGAGTGGCCATGGAAACCCGAAGATTCGAAGCCTTGTGATTCAGGAGGTTACGCTTTTATCCCTTGGTATTCTAACTACCAGAGAAGTCATGTCTGTTGTGGTTCCAAGGAACTCTACTATTCCTACTAGAAAAGTTATTAAAGGCCTTTCAACTCCGAAAGATTACCAGACTGTTTTGTCATTTCCAGGATTTGAGGGTGAGAGAGCAAGAACAACACAAAACAAGCTCCTGGGCATTGAATCAGCTCTCAGGGGAGTCCTGAAGATTGATGTTACCTTTGAATTGGAAGCCAGTGGTATTTTGAATGTTTCGGCGAGGGATACTGTTACAGGTGTTGAAAACAGCATCACTATCAACAATGCAAGATTATCGAGAAATGAAATCGAGAGGATGATAGAAGAGGCAAAGCAGTATAAAGAAGAAGAAGAAGATGAAGAACTCAGAAAGAAGAGTGAAGCAAGGCGTGCATTTGAGAGTTTTGTTTGCCAGATGCGAAATACCATAAGAAAGAAGCACATGTCTTATGAAGACAAAAAGCACATGTCTTAGATGATGGGAATGAGCTTGCTGAGGTTAATGTTTATGGTGGTAAAAAGTCAGAGCTGAAGAGGATATTGACGCGGTTTACAGATACCATGTAAGAGTCATTGAGCTGATGCGCCTTTCAAGATGGTATGCATTCAGCTTGTTGGTATGGTGATGAAATGGATTTCTGTTTTCATTCAACTTTTTTTTGGCTGCTATATTTCATGATCTTCATCTATTGATTTCTCAAGTTTTCATGTAACTTTTTTTAGCTGCTGTTTTTCATAGATATGGTACTGTAAGGTGTTATATAGTAGTAACATGTTTTTGACTGCTATTTTTCATGAATTTCATTTACTGTTCATGGATTCATTTACTTTTCATGTCCTTGAATATTGCACTGCAATGGATTAAAAGGTTATTTTGTCCATGTTATAATTGACTGGTGTTTTGTGACGAACTACAAGGTTCTACAAGTATTAATAATACCAATTATGAAAGCTTCAGGTATTTTTAGGTAACACACTTTTCAGGTATTAGATCTGAATTGCTAAATGTAGCCCATGTTTTTACTCTTTGTAGCCCAAAATCTCCATCAAATGACTGTAACGCCCTCTGTATTTAGGCTACTAGTTTTCATGAACTAAAAAATAAGGGCATTTTTGTCATTTTACTTGAATGTTGGGCTACAAGAGCAAAATGTTGGGCTACATATAGCAACACCCTATTAAATTTCAGAAATTTACAGGCAGGGGCTTCAGGTAGCACAAGTATTTCAGAGTTTTGTACTTTTAAGTGAAATTTAATGTTTCTTATTCATACAATTATAAAAGTAGCTTCTTTCATTCAGATTTTCTTTGGTAATGCTTTACGAATAATACCTAACTTATTTAAGTTACAGCCAACCTATGAGGGATTCGAACCCTCATTTTTGTGCAAATGTACAATTGCACATTGCTCTACCGTTTGAGCTAATAGGTTTTTAACTTCAGATTATTGAGTTTCAAACATGAATATTGACATCATATCGAAAACACATTGCGAATCATATAGACAAAACACCACAACTTTTGACATATAATAAACCTCATTCAGACTAACCTTCAGAACCATTCACTCACCGATGTTCGGATCAACAAGATAAGCACCTGCAGAATGTGCTTAAAATTTAACATGAAGACCACTTGAGACAAAAATGGGGAGAAATGCAGATACCTAGAGCATAAAATTTTCAGGAAATCTCATAATGCCTCACTCTGTTTCAAAAATCCCTTATTTCCTTGATTTAACATGGAGATCAGGAGATGATAATCAAAAGTATATCATCCTACTTTAAATGAGAACTATAACTAGTTCTAGAGCAACTAAGAATGCTAAGCCTAAACAGAAAATCATAAAGATTGAATAGCACTATCACTGTTCTGAGATGGTTTGCAAAAGGCATACCTCTGTGGATTCAGATACAACAAGAAGTACGAGTTCCTTACTAACATCACCAAAAACATGTTACCAGTTCTCCGAAGGGCATCAGTTTAATAACCACAAATATTCACATATTCATCTCCCTCCCTCAGTTGCTTTTCTGATCAATAAACTGAAAACCAGACACATTAATCACAATGACATGTTTTGTTTGGTTGATTTATTCTAACCTTAATTGGAATGAGCTTAACAAAACACAAGTGATCAAACTAATCCTTAACAAATCATGCTGATAAAAATAAATCATCACAATTTTAAGACCGAAAAGCTTACTAAACCATGTGTGAAGAATCAGAAGCACTTTCAAGTTCATATTGAAATACATTTCAAGCATAGGGAAAACCTCCATGGCAGAATACATACTGCTTACAGATTTTCTTTGAACACTAACATGCAAATAATCATTCTGGAAAAGTAAAGGTTTGGAGAGTGACCTGCTTAGACCCATTCTTATCCCTGACTCATTTTGGAAAAATTGACAATGCTCAACTCCAGCTGCATTTTCATGTAGTTCGTGATACAAAGACATGATCTGAAAAAATATTTGTAAATTATAAACTCAAACAACCTAAATAATCAGAAAATAGATGAACTTTATATGAGAATAAAAACTACCTGATGGGTTTGAAACATTCTAAAATGACTGCGTCCTCAAGGCATACCTACTAAGAAAATATTAGCTTAAAATATCATACACTCCGAAATTAAAATCAATCTACAGTACTCACTAAATTCCCTTATTGTTATAATACAGTAAAGTGATTCAATATCAGCATCAAGGTGATAAAATCAATGTCGGAATTGGCACAGTTAACCCAGAGACATGAAAATAATCAAGAAAGAAAAGATAGATAATGTACATGAGTTGACGCATTGGCATGTCGTGTTCTCCATATTTCTCGAGCTCTGCTGCATCCAAATTAGGCTTTTTGGAGCAATTTTTAGAAAGGTGTCCTGCATTCAAAAGGCGGAAAATTGGGTGGAGAAAAAGAGACGGAAAGAATGAGATGAAAAGAAATTAGATTCAAACTCTAGACAAAGGGTTAGGTAACGTACCTTTCTTAATAAGTGGCACACATTTGGCCTAATTCTTAATCAGTAATCATTTGGAATGCATCCATCCTTTTCTGCCTTGGCAATTCTTCTGAGTATCATCACTTTTGAGAATTATGGGAAGATAAATCATAAGACTATATAACAATACATACATTTAAAACAAATATTGAAGGGAAAACAATCACTAACCTGCAAATTGAGAATTTAAAAATACCTGTAATTCTTTTTAAACTTTCAACACTTTCTCCATGAACCCTGGTTCCTGACGACCATCTCAGTTCTGAGTGACTTTATATGAGTCATATCTGGGCAAAAACAATATAAATGCATGATCTTGTTAGCTCTTATTCAATTCAGTTGTTCAGTTCAGATAAGTTCAGTCGAAGAATCAGGACCTTAAATTTGTCGTAACAGTACAGAAAGAGCAAAAATTAAATACTCCATATCATAAAATTCAGTGATCACTAACATTTAGAGAATGCAGAGCTGCAATCGCTGATTGATGATTAACAAAGGTAGCAAATGCAACAACCTGCAAATTTCCACAACACTAAACAATTAATCATACACTTCTGCAATCCCAACCAACAGAAAACACTTCTAACTGCGATTTCAAACATAAAAGGGGAAAAAAGACGACCTGACTTCCGCGGCCGGTGTATTTGAGCTGCAGAACGGCGGAGGCGGAAGAGGTTGTGGATTTCGCGGGCTTTCACGTCGTTAGGGAGCCCCGACACGAAGAGTGATTTTAACATAGGTCTGTAGAAGTTGAAGAGATTGTCTTGGAAAGATTGCAGAGGAAGAATGTGGAGAGGGTAAGAAGAACAGTCCAGAAATCAGTCTTCATGTACCCAATTGAATATGACAATCAACCCAAGACGAACAAAGATATACAAGATTTTTTTATTTACGTCTTTTAGTTTGTGTTATCATTTATTTTGAATTAGTTGTCACTTATTTTGAGTTTTTCTTTGTATAATTTTTTATTTGTTTGACTGTTTAACTTTTGATATTGGAAATTCTTAATAAAAAATTTAGAAGTTGACAGAGGATTTCGTTACTAACCTCTTGATATATTTAATTTATAACTATAAAAAGAAAAATATTGCTCAAATTATAATTCAGATATTCTATTTATTTATAATTTATTAAAGGTCAAAAATTATGGCATAATCATCTTACCTATAAAATTCATTGTAAGAGAAAATGCTCATGCATAAATTGAATCTACTATAAGATGAAACGCTAAATTTTAGGCGTGGGCCTGTTTTAGGCCAGTACCCAGTCATTTAGCTTCCAAAATAATTTCTCCACCCTTTTCCTTTTTTCCTTCTCCTTCGTTAAATTAACCTGTTCAGTCTTTTCCTAGTTCTACGTAGTCTTATACTCGCTTGATTATTTTGACCCAAAAATCATGAGATGAAAGCGGGTTTCCACACCAAGGCCCAATCCACTTAAGTTCGTAGGGTACCTCGGACTGACACGTATCTCCCCATTTTCATGGGTAAGTCTTCTATAAACTCCTTCTATATTCCCATGTTTTCTAAATCTTCCGCTTTCCCTGGTTTTACTCCCTTTTGGTTCGTTTCTGCTAATCCTTCATGTATTTCGATATGTATTTCGATTACCTTCAATTAGTATGTTGTTTCCCCTCCTATGGGTTTGTCCCGTTTTGGTTATTGTCTTGTAATTGTGTTGTATTCTTTGTGGTTTATGGGGATTCAGTTTCATGCACACAAAGTGTTTGTTTGAATTCCTAAACTAATACTTTGATGTTCTTGTTTTTGTTGTTTAATTCGTCCTCCGTATACATGCTCAAGTTATTCTTATTGCATTATAGTATCTAAGTCCAGGTTTAAGTTATAATTTTCTCCAAGTTTCATGTTATTGAAGTTTTTTACTCTGAAATTTGGTAGTCTTAAATCGAAACAACATGTCTAACATGATTATCAAAAAAATAGTGGCAGTTTATTTATTTTTAGATACTCAAGCTATATATTTACCTGAGCTATATACAAGCTTTATACACTTTCTTTGAATGGTCGGTCATATTTTATCATTAGAATTTTCTTTACTGTTCAAATGGAATGTTTCTTATAATTCCAATCAGTTTTAGCTTCTAATTTCTCTATAAGCCTGAAGAGGCATTACATGTTAATTTGAATGATGAAAACAGATGAACTACTTGCATATTATTCATGTCTTATATTGGCATGCTTTGTTTCTAATAAGTGGCAGTTGATATACAATTGGGTAGGCGATAGTGAATCTGGGACTGGGAGAAAATGAGAAGCATAGGCGTCGAATTACTGATACTATCTATCATAGTAGGGTTCTTAATTGATTTCCTTCTTTTCTTCTACTTTATTTCCACCATTCAGCTCAATGGAAGACAGATGCATTCCGCTTCAAGCTTTGACGGTCAAAAGTACCAACTGGTTTGTCAAAGTTGTTGTTGCTGAGAAGACCCCTATACACTTCGTAGATTCTAAACCTCTCCAAAGATTTGTCTTCGTTGACAATCAGGTACGGTAATGTTAGCTCACACAATTTTAGTTCACTGGGATGCAAGTATATGACGAAGCTGTTCAGCAGTAGGATAAAGCGCTACACCTTTACCGTGCTCATTATGTGGGAAATGGAAAAATCAAGCTGTTGCCAGCTTTGTCTTCAGTTTTGGCACCTTCGGACTACCACATACTGCTCAATAAAAGCAGCTCTGTCCGACTCACTCTTAGGGAACAACATTTGCCACTGGATCATATTTATCACACACACACACCCCTTTGCAGACTGCCATGAGTTTGCAGTTGATAGTGATCAGCGAATAGGTATGTCTTCTAACTTATTAATTCTCATGTGCTCACAACATCTATTTTCTCATACTAACTACTCACCTGTTTACACATCTGATAACTCCCAGGTTTACTGTGTGCTGTGATACATGTTTTCCCCGTACGTCGTGTTCGTAGACAGGAGAAAGTTCTTCAAGAATTTGTCATTCCCAACCAAGAGTCAGTTTCACTTACAAGAACCTACATTTATGACATCCTTGTGTTTCGTGTACTCATTATTTACATTCAATATGATCTTATGAAGTTTTCTATTTTGAAACACAGGTGCACGCCCATGATCCTCACTCTGTGCGACGATTTTCTACAACACGAGGCACGGGCCCTGGTTGATAGTGTCCATAAAATGCCTGTAATACTAGGAATGCGCCTTAAAGTCAACACTTTTCATGGTAAATTGTGTTCTCTTCTCACATTCTCGCCCTCTTTTTTGACATACCTATTCTACATACTCATCCTTCTACCACTGCAGGCATCTCATTGGGCACTGCCTTAAACACTACAATTTTATTTGAGCCACCATTACCAGAGGCTACACAGCTCCAGTCATGGTAAAGTTCTATTTGATTACCATCATCATATTTGACTGTCGACTTTTTTTTGATTCCAGGCTCCTGATACCCCTAGTTTCGCAACACCAACATATATAAGCTCAAAAAACTGTCACGAATCAGATGAACACTCCTACAACTCATTCCTCGGCTTTGAAATATAGGTTAATACTGGTAAAATCGTAACTATTTCAAGTTGTGTCCATAAAATAGAAGCTCGCCCTTTGCCATAACATTTTGACAAATTTTAACTACTTTTATATCCAGTAATTAGTGACAGCTTGCGTAAGTAGAGGGGAGTGAAGTTAGAAAACCTGCATTTTCTTTCATATTAGCGGTTAGCTACTGCATGACTGGTAAAATGTTTCTGCAGCTCATTCCTCGGCTTTGAAATATAGGTTAATACTGGTAAAATCGTAATTGTTTCGAGTTGTGTACATTAAATAGAAGCTCGCCCTTTGCCATAACATTTTGACAAATTTTAACTACTTTTATATCCAGTAATTAGTAACAGCTTGCGTAAGTAGAGGGGAGTGAAGTTAGAAAACCTGCATTTTCCCTCATATTAGCGGTTAGCTACTGCATGACTGATGAAATGTTTTTGCTTCTTTCTATTATGCATATTGAGTTCTGTATCTACTACTACGTGTTAATCATGTCTTCCAGAACAAACCCCCAGTTACAGCCTACAACAAGGAACAACTTACCATGCAGACTAGCAAATTTCATCACTCACTCTGTGATTTTTTATGGCTATCAAGATAGCAAGTGTATATCATGTAATTATGCTTGCCACTTTGTATTGAATTTGGAGGCGTTTAGAGGTATCTTCGTACTACCTTCAACTATGAGTGGATGTTCTTCCTCTTATATATACTACTGTAGATCAAAGGTTTGATGCAGCAGGACTTGAGCAGCCTATATATAACACTACTACACCATTCTCAACTGATGTTATTTTTCATCCATCTCTTACAAATATTGATACGACAGTGCTTTTATGTATGATGTATTATTTTGACTATTTTACAATTACGACACCATTATTCGGTGATCTCAGGTAGCATTGGTCATATCTTGTATAGAAAGTCCACAACCGGGAAAGCTACATCTACAGTTTAGGTGTTGTATACTATGTTTGTACTGATGTGGTGTTGTAGATGAACTGGATGCAAAGTATTCAGGTGCTTTATTTGAAGAAGAATCTTCATTATATCACTGTCCATGTATATGTCTATTTAGATTTCCCAACTGAAGTAAACATTGGATGAATGCAATCAATGCATATTTACACTTCCAATTAGTGTTATATATTAGTTTTATTTATTTTATTCGCACTTACGGGCTAAGCCGCACAACGTGCGGTGCTCTCACCTAGTTAAATGGAATGTATGCAAATTATTCGATACACTAGGGGTGTGCATAGGGGTGATCATGGGTGCAGACCCCGCCCAGACCCAGCGGGTTTAGACCCATCGGGTCGGGTTTGGATCCCATTTTTTAAGACCTGCGCGGGTTTGGGTCGGGTCCGGATACCGCATTAAATAAATGGGACTGGGTCCAAATACTAAATGTTAAGATCCAGACCCATTAAACATATATGTATTATATAAATATATACTAATATTCAGTAAAACAAGTCCAGTACGTTTGGACTTTCATAAGTCAACTCACATAGTTTCAAGTCCAATAATACTAATTACTAATTAGTAATGCGGTAATGTCAAACCAAATCCTAATGCCACATGACTACACAAGTATACAACACACAACAGAACAGAAGTCTAGAAATAAACTGTTATGTAATTATTTTAAAATTTCTAATGTTAAAGTTAAAATAGTTATTTTGTATTAAAGACCTGTTTGAGACCCTTGGACCCATTAGACCCGTCAGGTCTGGGTCCGGATCTCATTTTTTAAGACCCATCGAGTATAGGTCGGGTATGGGTCTTACTATATTTAAACGGGTTGGGTCCGGATATTAGTGGACCCGACCTATGATCATCCCTACTGGTGCACATTGTACCCCAAGTCTTTCTAACTAATTGATGAAAATAATATTATTTAAAATTTAATTAATAATTTTAAATATGTAGTGCACTTCCTCTCTCTGGAATTTTAATAATTTAATAATTTTAAAATCTCGGCAAGGAAATGAAATTACTAAATTCCAGAGAGAGGATAATTGGGAATTTAATGAGATATCAGTTTAAAATTGGGATATTTGATTAAGGAGAGAGACCGTTACCAAAATTGTAGGAAGAAAATTATACTATATTACATGCACGTGAACTCTACGGTTATGGGTTCTTAATTGTAATTTATTTTACAAAAGAACAACCATATATAATGAAAAGGGGAAATTGGTGCGAGACTGAAAACTGTCATCTGAAACGATGTCACGAAGTTGTCCGCCGTGCATTGCACGGTAATTTTTCTAAAAAGTACATGAAATTTACATAGCAACAAAAAATGTCAAAAAAATGCACAATTAAGTAGACAAGATTTTTGATGATACAATAGGAGCAAAATTAATTGCGGATGTGCATGGGAGATTAATCTGTCAAGCATACCTTGGTGGCTGGCCTGATGCATGCATCTGTGAGTTCCGTCCAAGCAGGTGTTTGGGCTTCACTATAAAAGTCACCATTGCCGACATTATTTTGATTTTCACCAAAAGTGATTTAGTTACTTATCGTACGACTTAAACATTTATTTTGCAGCTATTCAGAAAAATAAAAGATGTCACATTTATTTTTAACGGAAATGATTTAGTTTCTTATCATATTTAAGAGGTAATTTAGTTTCTTATCAAATTTAAAAGGTGATTTAGTTTCTTATCACATTTAAAAGGTGAGGAAATTGATGACCTTTGTTGAATTTGATGGTAGAAAAGGGGAAATTGGTGCGAGACTGAAAACTGTCATCTGAAACGATGTCAAGAAATGCACGGTAATTTTTCTTAAAAGTACATGAAATTTACATAGCAACAAAAAATGTCAAAAAAATGCACAATTAAGTAGACACGATTTTTGATGATACAATAGGAGCAAAATTAATTGCGGATGTGCATGGGAGATTAATCTGTCAAGCATACTTTGGTGGCTGGCCTGATGCATGCATCTGTGAGTTCCGTCCAAGCAGGCGTTTGGGCATCACTATTAAAGTCACCATTGTCCGACATTATTTTGATTTTCACCAGAAGTGATTTAGTTTCTTATCGTACGACTTTCACATTTATTTTGCTGCTATTCACAAAAATAAAAGATGTCACATTTATTTTTAACGGAAGTGATTTAGTTTCTTATCATATTTAAAAGGTGATTTAGTTTCTTATCCCATTTTAAAGGTGATTTAGTTTCTTATCACATTTAAAAGGTGAGGAAATTGATGACCTTTGTTGAATTTGATGGTAGAAAAGGGGAAATTGGTGCAAGACTGAAAACTGTCATCTGAAACGATGTCACGTAATTTTTCTAAAAAGTACATGAAATTTACATAGCAACAAAAAATGTCAAAAAAATGCACAATTAAGTAGACAAGATTTTTGATGATACAATAGCAAGAAAATTAATCGTGGATGTACATGGGAGATTAATATGTCAAGCATACCTTGGTGGCTGGCCAGCATTTTGTAAGAAGAACAACATTACAGAGAGTGATGCATGCATCTGGGAGTTCCGTCCAAGCAGGCGTTTGGGCTTCACTATTAAAGTCACCATTGTCCGACATTATTTTGTTTCTTACCAGAAGTGATTTTGTTTCTTATCGTACGACTTTCACATTTATTTTGCTGTTATTCAAAAAATAAAAGATGTCACATTTATTTTTAACGGTAGTGATTTAGTTTCTTATCATATTTAAAAGGTGATTTAGTTTCTTATCACATTTAAAAGGTGATTTAGTTTTTTATCACATTTAAAAGGTGAGGAAATTGATGACCTTTGTTGAATTTGGTACAAAAGGGGAAATTGGTGCGAGACTGAAAACTGTCATCTGAAACGATGTCACGAAGTTGTCCCGCGTGCATTGCACGGTAAGTTTTCTAAAAAGTACATGTAATTTACATAGCAACAAAAAATGTCAAAAAAATGCACAATTAAGTAGACAAGATTTTTGATGGTCGATAGCAGCAAAATTAATCGCGGATGTGCATGAGAGATTAATCTGTCAAGCATACCTTGGTGGCTGGCCAGCATTATGCAAGAAGAACAACATTACAAAGAGCGATGCATGCATCTGTGAGTTCTGTCCAAGCAGGCGTTTAGGCTTCACTGTTAAAGTCACAATTGTCCGACATTATTTTGATTTTCACCAGAAGTGATTTAGTTTCTTATCGTACGACTTTCACATTTATTTTGCTGCTATTCAGAAAAATAAAAGATGTCAAATTTATTTTTAACGGAAGTGATTTAGTTTCTTATCATATTTAAAAGGTGATTTAGTTTCTTGTCACATTTTAAAGGTGATTTAGTTTCTAATCACATTTAAAAGGTGAGGAAATTGATGACATTTGTTGAATTTGATGGTAGAAAAGGGGAAATTGGTGCAAGACTGAAAACTGTCATCTGAACAATGTCACGTAGTTGTCCACCGTGCATTGCACGGTAATTTTTCTAAAAAGTACATGAAATTTACATAGCAACAAAAAATGTCAAAAAAATGCACAATTAAGTAGACAAGATTTTTGATGGTCGATAGCAGCAAAATTAATCGCGGATGTGCATGAGAGATTAATCTGTCAAGCATACCTTGGTGGCTGGCCAGCATTTTGCAAGAAGAACAACATTACAAAGAGCGATGCATGCATCTGTGAGTTCTGTCCAAGCAGGCGTTTAGGCTTCACTGTTAAAGTCACAATTGTCCGACATTATTTTGATTTTCACCAGAAGTGATTTAGTTTCTTATCGTACGACTTTCACATTTATTTTGCTGCTATTCAGAAAAATAAAAGATGTCAAATTTATTTTTAACGGAAGTGATTTAGTTTCTTATCATATTTAAAAGGTGATTTAGTTTCTTGTCACATTTTAAAGGTGATTTAGTTTCTAATCACATTTAAAAGGTGAGGAAATTGATGACATTTGTTGAATTTGATGGTAGAAAAGGGGAAATTGGTGCAAGACTGAAAACTGTCATCTGAACAATGTCACGTAGTTGTCCACCGTGCATTGCACGGTAATTTTTCTAAAAAGTACATGAAATTTACATAGCAACAAAAAATGTCAAAAAAATGCACAATTAAGTAGACAAGATTTTTGATGATACAATAGGAGCAAAATTAATTGCGGATGTGCATGGGAGATTAATCTGTCAAGCATACTTTGGTGGCTGGCCAGCATTATGCAAGAAGAACAACATTACAAAGAGCGATGCATGCATCTGTGAGTTCTGTCCAAGCAGGCGTTTGGGCTTCACTATTAAAGTCACCATTGTCCGACATTATTTTGTTTCTTACCAGAAGTGATTTTGTTTCTTATCGTACGACTTTCACATTTATTTTGCTGCTATTCAGAAAAATGAAAGATGTCACATTTATTTTTAACGGAAGTGATTTAGTTTCTTATCATATTTAAAAGGTGATTTAGTTTCTTATCACATTTTAAAGGTGAGGAAATTGATGACATTTGTTGAATTTGATGGTAGAAAAGGGGAAATTGGTGCAAGACTGAAAACTGTCATCTGAACAATGTCACGTAGTTGTCCGCCGTGCATTGCACGGTAATTTTTCTAAAAAGTACATGAAATTTACATAGCAACAAAAAATGTCAAAAAAATGCACAATGAAGTAGACAAGATTTTTGATGATACAATAGGAGCAAAATTAATTGCGGATGTGCATGGGAGATTAATCTGTCAAGCATACTTTGGTGGCTGGCCTGATGCATGCATCTGTGAGTTCCGTCCAAGCAGCGTTTGGGCATCACTATTAAAGTCACCATTGTCCGACATTATTTTGATTTTCACCAAAAGTGATTTAGTTTCTTATCGTACGACTTTCACATTTATTTTGCTGCTATTCACAAAAATAAAAGATGTCACATTTATTTTTAACGAAAGTGATTTAGTTTCTTATCATATTTAAAAGGTGATTTAGTTTCTTATCCCATTTTAAAGGTGATTTAGTTTCTTATCACATTTAAAAGGTGAGGAAATTGATGACCTTTGTTGAATTTGATGGTAGAAAAGGGGAAATTGGTGCGAGACTGAAAACTGTGATCTGAAACAATGTCACGAAGTTGTCCGTCGTGCATTGCACGGTAATTTTTCTAAAAAGTACATAAAATTTACATAGCAACAAAAAATGTCAAAAAAATGCACAATTAAGTAGACAAGATTTTTGATGATACAATAGGAGCAAAATTAATTGCGGATGTGCATGGGAGATTAATCTGTCAAGCATACTTTGGTGGCTGGCCTGATGCATGCATCTGTGAGTTCCGTCCAAGCAGACGTTTGGCCATCACTATTAAAGTCATCATTGTCCGACATTATTTTGATTTTCACCAGAAGTGATTTAGTTTCTTATCATACGACTTTCACATTTATTTTGCTGCTATTCACAAAAATAAAAGATGTCACATTTATTTTTAACGGAAGTGATTTAGTTTTGTCCGCCGTGCATTGCACGGTAATTTTTCTAAAAAGTACATGAAATTTACATAGCAACAAAAAATGTCAAAAAAATGCACAATTAAGTAGACAAGATTTTTGATGATACAATAGGAGCAAAATTAATCGCGGATGTGCATGGGATATTAATCTGTCAAGCATACCTTAGTGGTTGGCCAGCATTATGCAAGAAGAACAACGTTACAGAGAATGATGCATGCTTCTGTGAGTACCGTCCAAGCAGGCGTTTGGGCTTCACTATGAAAGTCACCATTGTCCGACATTATTTTGATTTTCACCAGAAGTGATTTAGTTTCTTATCGTACGACTTTCACATTTATTTTGCTGTTATTCAGAAAAATAAAAGATGTCACATTTATTTTTAACGCAAGTGAATTAGTTTTTTTTTTTATATTAACCAGCAGTGCTGAAGGGATATTTATTTGGCTCCCTAGACCATATCTCACAAAGTCTTAAAACTTAATACAAATTGTCCAGGAAAAACCCCAACTAAGTGGGATGGAAAAAAAAGAAAAAAACAACTAGTTGGGATGAAAAAACTTGGGAAGTTCTAAGTTCTATGAGAAGATTGTAGTTAGCAATTCTTAATCCATATCGACTCAGCTGATCTAGTTTAGTGATCGACCAGTTTCCCAGTCGAGAGCACAATTTTGCCCCAGCGAGGATATCACTACAAGGAGCAAGTCTGTGAATATCAAGATGAACTTGAGTAAACACATATTAGCCACTTGAGTGTGCTTAAAAATTGCTAACTTGTGAAATAAATTTGAGTTAGATTTAGTCCATAAGTGCATTTTTACAGAGTAAAAAGAATGAAGTTCTCTCCAGCAGCCAATCTGAGGTTTCCTTTTTGGTGAGAGCTGGCCGTCTGTGTGATGAACTTGGCTCCAGAATCCAACCTCCATATGGGATTTTGAGTTCCAGAATCCAGAAATTCAAGAGAATGCAAGATGTAGTTGAATCTGAGGTCATTTCAACCTACCACAAGGTCAAATGACCTCGTGGTTATCCTGCAGCGAAATATAGTGTCATCAGTATCCGAAGGTAAGAGGTTAAAACAAGTGAACAAAAAAAAAGGAAGGAGGACACCTGATCCAGATGCAGTATTTCCTTTCCTCTTTTATGTTGTCTCCATGATGCTTCACTCCTTTTCTGTCCTTGTCTATCCTGCAATACATGTAAAAAAGAAAGCAGAACCCATTCTCACAGATTTTACTGATTTCTAACATATGGGAACTCTATGCTATCTAGTTGAACTAAACCTCTGATTTCAGAAGGGAGTGAAGTATGTATAAAGTTGCTAGATAGTTTATTAATACTTGCCATTTTAGCTAGAGCATCTGCAACTGAATTACCTTCTCTAAAGATATGGTGAAAAGACACATTGAACTCACCTGTTAAGCTCCAAATGTTTCTGATCAGATTGTTGAACCTCCAAGGGATTTTAAATTCCATTCTCACCATTTTAAGAAGAACCTGAGAATCTACTTCACATTGGATATTTTCGTAGCCATTCGCATAAGCTGTTTCCAGCCCAATGGCTAAACCATGGATCTCAGCCTCTAGACTATCCATCTGGCCAAGATATCTTGATTTAGCCACAAGGACTCTCCCATCTTGGTCCCTGATAACAATGCCAGCTCCGGCTGACCCATCTTTTAATGAGGAGCCATCAGTGTTAACTTTAACACTATGGTTTTGGGGTAATTTCCAAACCACAGTAGCATGTTGGATTCTTTTAACCACTCTACAAACTGGAACCAGGGAGAGTAAGGTAGGACTGATTTGATTAACTTCTGGTTGTTTCCATTTGAAATCATGGAGCTTGAGTATGGCTTTGATTGTCCCGAAAACATTGGTTGCAATAGTCAACCAGTTTGCTGCTTTGGAGTCATAAAGCCATGCATTTCTAGCACACCAGATATACCAACATGTAATGCTAGGTACCAACCTTATTGCTTGAGCTTGGGTTTTAATTTTAATGTCAATGTTCCAATAGTAATGGAATCTGTCCCATAGGTTCGAGCAGTTGACATTACCAATATCAAACCACTGATTAATGTACTTCCATAAAATCATGACCTTTTCACAGTTGTTGAAACAATGGTGTATGTCCTCACTGTCCTTCTTGCAGAAAGGACAAATAGAGGATAAATGGAAGTTAAAATTTTCCAGTACATCACACATTGGTACAAGTCTGTTCAAGAGTCTCCATGCAAAGATTGTAAACTTTCTGGGGAGTATCTTAGACCATAGGTGTTTAAAAGATGGAATTATATTTCTCCTAGGTCTAAGTATATCATATGCAGAAGTCAAAGTGAAAAAGCCATTTTTTTCAGGTTTCCATACCAAAGAATCAGGATAGTTTTCATACAAAGCAAAATCTTTGCTCAGCATAACAATATATTCTGAATCTAGGCCAACAGTTAACTCATTCAAATATGTTTCCTGGTTGTAGATAAAATCTGAGATGGTTATATCAGGTAAGGGTATATTGTAATTTTCATCCCATACATCTATCAAAGGAAAATCTAGTAGCCAGTTTGTGTGCCAGAAAGATACTTTTCCTTCACCAATTTGAAGTTTAGTGTGTGGAGATGCAGACTCATGAATATATTTAATTCTTTTCCAACTCTTTGAATTTTTAAGATAGGTTGGTAAACCCCACATAAACTCAGCCCAAAGACTTTTTCCTAGTTGCAATTTCCACCACAATTTCATTGAGAAACTATCTATGATGGTATGGAAATTTTTAGTGTTCAAACCATTTTCAAGTTCTGGGTAGCTAATTTTACTCCATGATCTCCATACTCTTTTCTGTCCATAATCAGAAGTTCCCCATAGAAATTTTGAAAAAAGTACATGCATTTTATCAATGACCCCTTTAGTTGGTTTTGAAACTGCTAAAATGTGTAAGGGTATTGATGTTAAAACATGTTTTATCAAGATTAATCTCCCAGCTTGATTCAACCATTTATTCTGCCAGAGAAGTAATCTAGATGATATTTTTTCAAAAATGGTTTGAAAGAAACTATGTTTTGTTCTACCTGTGTATATGGGACATCCTAAGTATTGGAATGGAAATGCCCCTGGGGTTACTGATGTAACTTGCTGGATTAAAACTCTATATGTATTTGATGCATGCTTTGAGATATAAAATGATGATTTTTGGAAATTAATTTTCTGCCCTATTGATGCTTCATATTTTTCCAGAAACCTTTTTAGAGTTAGAAGACCAGTTTTGTTAGCTTTTAAAAACACTACAGTATCATCAGCAAAGTTAAGATGTGTTACTTTGTAAACAGAATTTGGCAGATTGTAATAACCAATTCTTGAGTTTTCATAGAGAATCCTTAGATTTCTTGTAAACACCTCAGTGAGAAGAATAAAAAGGTAGGGAGATAAGGGATCACCCTGTTTTAAACCCCTCGATGTTTTAAAGAAACCGAAAGGCTTTCCATTAACAAGAATGGAGAACACTGCTGCAACCATATTACCCATTATATTCTTGACAACTAGACCATGAAAACCTAATTTTAGTAACAGAGAGTTTAAAAAAGACCATGAGACCCTATCAAATGCCTTCATCATATCCAGTTTAAAACATGCATTAAAACCTCCTGACTTATTGTTCAATAGTTTAATCATTTCTTGCATTAGGAGGACATTATCAGCAAGCTCTCTTCCTTGAACAAAGGCAGATTGTTCAGGAGAGATTAATGAAGGCATGATTGGTTTTAATCTCTCGGTATAAACCCTTGAAAAGATTTTGTTTAGAAAATTAGACAAACTGATTGGTCTATAATCACTAAAACATGAGTTAACTTGCTTCTTAGGTATTAAAACTATGAATGATGATGCAATGGCCCTAGGTATTGATGTTCCAGCAAGAAACTCATTAACAGCACTAAGTAAATCCCCAGATATAATATCCCAACACACAGTGTAGAACTTACCTGAATATCCATCTGGCCCTGGTGATGAATCACCATCCATTTCAAAGACAATTTTCTTCAGGCTATCCAGATTGATGGTGCTTAAAAGTTCCTCATTTATCTCATCAGTAATCATGTTCGGGATCCCCTGTAACATCTCATAAGAAGCTGAACCATCGATATCAGTATTTTCAGCCGTAAGAAGGTTTTGGAAAAAAGAAACAGCTTCATTTCCTATCTCATTTGGATCTTTAATCCAAATACCTTGTGTGTTTTTTATCTCAGAAATGGTTTGCCTAGCATGTTTTGCTTTAATAGATGCATGGAAATATTTAGTGTTTGAATCACCATCTGCTAGCCATTTAATCCTAGCTTTTTGTTTCCAAAAGATCTCTTTTCTATTCAGAGCTAGTGTAAGTTCAGCTTGGACTTGATTTAGTTCCATTCTAGATTGGCTGTTATTTAGTTGTTGATGATTAAGTTCTTTTTCCAGTACTTTATCTTCAGCCAACTGAACTAAATCGTTCACATTTCCAAAAACTGATTTATTCCATTCTTTTAAAGCAATTTTTAGCCTTCTCAGTTTTATGGAAAACCTAAGCATTCCTTGTTCCACACAAAAAGCATTCCAATTTTCAGAAACCAAGTTCATAAAAGTATTATGTGTAGTCCAACAGTTCTGAAATCTAAATGCCTTTGGGCCAGCTGAGAAGTTAAGATTTGCTAATGTCATTAGAAGTGGAGAGTGGTCTGATGGGTGTCTAGACTTAACTCTTATACTAGCATTAGGAAATAAGTTCAATAGAGATTCATTTGCTAGTCCTCTGTCAAGTCTTTCCCAGACATTCCCAGTCCTAACCCCAGTCCATGTATACTGGTTACCGGAGGTAGGCACTTCTATTAGATCATTGTTTTCAATGAAGACAGTAAAATCTATCATGCAGTTAAGATTTGGTGCTGACTGCCCTAAGTACTCACTAGGTTCCCTGATGCAATTAAAATCTCCTATCAACATTAATGGCTCACTACAGTGTTGATTTAAACTCGACCAGAGAGGGTACCTAGAGGATCTATCATGTTTGGCATAAATAAAAGCAGCACACCATTTAAAAGACACAGAAGCATGCGTTAATTCAGTTAAAACATATTGATCATGCACATCAAGAACGGATATTTTAAAGACATCATTCCAAAAAATCCAAATTTTATCTCTGGGGTCTGCATAAAAATTATTGAAACCTAGTTCAAAGGCTATGGTTCTTATCTGATCTGATTTTAACATAGGCTCAATTAACACAAATAATGATATGTTATTTTTCCTTTTAATGTTCCTGACTCTATTTTGTGCATTAACATTCCTAATACCCCTAACATTCCACACACAGATGTTAAATGATACCATTATTACGTAGGGTTTGAGTATCTAAATGAGAAGTAGTCCTAATTGATTTGGCTGAAGATGTATAATCCTTTTTATTATTCTTTTTCTTGGATTCAATTAGGGAAAAAATCAAATCATCATCTGATCCTGCCTCATCACTAGTAAAACTTTGAAATCTATTTTGCAATAATAAACTTGGTTCCATAATGATATCTCCATCCTTTCCTTTTGAACCTTTAGAACCTTTAGTCTGTGACCATTGATATCTGGGTTCAAGTTTATCAAGCAAAATTCTATCCTCACTGGTCAATTTAGTTGGAGCATCTGAGGAAGATGAGTTCTTACCTTCACTTACTTTTCTTACTTTACCACTTACTTGAGATGATGTTAGATCCTTGGAAGCAGTTTCTTCATGAACATCAGGGGAAATTCTCGCAATGTTTGTCAACCCTGGTACCTGTGAGTCTCCTGCAATCCCCTCATTGTAGATATTAGTGCCCTGGTTCATATCAGAAAGAGAGTTTCCTCTGATATGAGAGCCAGTGAGAAGAGGGTCACTTATTCTGTTATCCCTTGAATACTCAGAATCAGTGATATCCTCTATTATGACCTCATTAAGATTTCTTTCTTGAGTTACTGTTAAAGAAATATCCTTACCATAGTTTACCTAAGGAGTAACTGTCTTTTGAGCTTCTGAGGTTTTCTTGCTTGCATTGGCTGTCACATTTTGAGTACTCACTACAGTTTGAGGAGTTACTTCTTGAGCGTCATATGTTTGTGTATCTTTTTCCTTCCATATTCCTGTCCTCTTACCTGCATAGAAACTTTTACCTGCAAAATGTGGACCTCTCTTTTCCAAGGAGATAGACTTAACAGGGGGATTAGTAATAACCATCTCATTTGGAGTAACTTTCTCCGTAGTGGTGACAATATCTGTAGGAGTGTTAGCCTTCTCATTATGATTTAAACCTGAGGATGATGGTTTATTGACATCTATATTGTTGACCTCTATAGTAGCAGGTCTCCAAGGAGTTACTTGGGAACTAACAGATCCAATTTTGCAATAATCTTTAGTATGCCCAATTTTTAGACACTTAGTACAATAAAAGGGTATCCCTTCATATTCTACTTTTTGCCAGTAGCCTGTTTTCCTATAGCTAATCCAAATTCTCTCCAAAAGAGGTTTTGTTATATCCAATTCAACACAGACTTTTGCAACATGTGGTCTAGTCCTATTTAATGTAGCTTTGTCTACTTTAACAGGATGACCAAATAAATTTCCAATAGACAACATAGCATGTTCTTCAAAAAACTGTTGCTTTAAGCCATAAAGTGAAATCCATACCGGGACAATAGGGGAATCAGCCGAAGGATCGAAATCAGGACTCCATTTTGTTATTCTGATAGAGTATGCTCCAAAGTTCCAAATCTTATGAAGCCAGCACCTGTAATAATCATCAGAAAGCTCGAAATGGATTAGAACTTGATGATTATCCAATAAATAAATACCAAAGTGACCCAGAAATCCAGCCGTCTGAAAATCATGTCTCAGTTTATCAAGCTTTGGTCTGGCCCTTGAAAATTTCCCAACCAGTGTATATTTCAAAGGTGCCTCGAGCCTATCACATTTCTCATCGGAAAAGTGAATCCCAGGCTCTCCAAGATGATCTACTCTGGGTTTTGGGGCAAAAATTGGATTGAAGGGTTCTCTGGGGATTTGAGCGCCATTCGATTGGGTGCTTTGGATGTTTTGGGTGAGTGACCGAGCAAAGGAGATCGGTTGGGGATTGATCAGTTGGGAATTGATTGGTGGAATATTGATTGGTGGCTCCGCCATCGCGGCGGCGCCGGAGATCACGAACTGAGAGAGCAGAGATGAGAGAAGGCTCCGTAAATTACGGTGAGCAGAGCTTTTTTCCCTTACATTGATCGAAAAAAAAAAGGTGAATTAGTTTCTTATCATATTTAAAAGGTGATTTAGTTTCTTATCACGTTTAAAAGGTGATTTAGTTTCTTATCACATTTAAAAGGTGATTTAGTTTCTTATCACATTTAAAAGGTGAGGAAATTGTTGACCTTTGTTGAATTTGATGGTAGAAAAGGGGAAATTGGTGCGAGACTGAAAACTGTCATCTGAAACGATGTCACGAAGTTGTCCGTCGTGCATTGCACGGTAATTTTTCTAAAAAGTACATGAAATTTACATAGCAACAAAAAATGTCAAAAAAATGCACAATTAAGTAGACAAGATTTTTGATGATACAGTAGCAGCAAAATTAATCGCGGATGTGCATGGGAGATTAATCTGTCAAGCATACCTTAGTGGCTGGCCAGCATTATGCAAGAAGAACAACGTTACAGAGAGTGATGCATGCTTCTGTGAGTTCCGTCCAAGCAGGCGTTTGGGCTTCACTATGAAAGTCACCATTGTCCGACATTATTTTGATTTTCACCAGAAGTGATTTAGTTTCTTATCGTACGACTTCCACATCCATTTTGCTGCTATTCAGAAAAATAAAAGATGTCACATTTATTTTAAGCGGAAGTGATTTAGTTTCTCATCATATTTAAAAGGTGATTTAGTTTCTTATCACATTTGAATGGTGATATAGTTTCTTATCCCATTTAAAAGGTGAGGAAATTGATGACCTTTGTTGAATTTGATGGTAGAAAAAGGGAAATTGGTGCGAGACTGAAAACTGTCATCTGAAACGATGTCACGAAGTTGTCCGCCGTGCATTGCACGGTAATTTTTCTAAAAAGTACATGAAATTTACATAGCAACAAAAAATGTCAAAAAAATGCACAATTAAGTAGACAAGATTTTTGATGATACAGTAGCAGCAAAATTAATCGCGGATGTGCATGGGAGATTAATCTGTCAAGCATACCTTAGTGGTTGGCCAACATTATGCAAGAAGAACAACGTTACAGAGAATGATGCATGCTTCTGTGAGTACCGTCCAAGCAGGCGTTTGGGCTTCACTATGAAAGTCACCATTGTCCAACATTATTTTGATTTTCACCAGAAGTGATTTAGTTTCTTATCGTACGACTTTCACATTTATTTTGCTGTTATTCAGAAAAATAAAAGATGTCACATTTATTTTTAACGGAAGTGAATTAGTTTCTTATCATATTAAAAAGGTGATTTAGTTTCTTATCATGTTTAAAAGGTGATTTAGTTTCTTATCACATTTAAAAGGTGAGGAAATTGATGACCTTTGTTGAATTTGAAGGTAGAAAAGGGGAAATTGGTGCGAGACTTAAAACTGTCATCTGAAACGATGTCACGAAGTTGTCCGCCGTGCATTGCACGGTAATTTTTCTAAAAAGTACATGAAATTTACATAGCAACAAAAAATGTCAAAAAAATGTACAATTAAGCAGAAAAGATTTTTGATGATACAATAGGAGCAAAATTAATCGCGGATGTGTATGGGATATTAATCTGTCAAGCATAGGGTGGCTGGCTAGCATTATGCAAGAAGAACAACATTACAGAGAGTGATACATGCATCTGTGAGTTCCGTTCAAGCAGGTGTTTGGGCTTCACTATGAAAGTCACCATTGTCCGACATTATTTTGATTTTCACCAGAAGTGATTTAGGTTTTTATCGCACGACTTTCACTTTTATTTTGCTGCTATTCAGAAAAATAAAAGATGTCACATTTATTTTTAACGGAAGTGATTTAGTTTCTTATCACATTCAAAAGGTGATTTAGTTGCTTATCACATTTAAAAGGTGAGGAAATTGTTGACCTTTGTTGAATTTGATGGTAGAAAAGGGGAAATTGGTGCGAGACTGAAAACTGTCATCTGAAGCGATGTCACGAAGTTGTCCGCCGTGCATTGCACGGTAATTTTTCTAAAAAGTACATGAAATTTACATAGCAACAACAAATGTCAAAAAAATGCACAATTAAGTAGACAAGATTTTTGATGATACAGTAGCAGCAAAATTAATCGCGGATGTGCATGGGAGATTAATCTGTCAAGCATACCTTAGTGGTTGGCCAGCATTATGCAAGAAGAACAACGTTACAGAGAATGATGCATGCTTCTGTGAGTACCGTCCAAGCAGGCGTTTGGGCTTCACTATGAAAGTCACCATTGTCCGACAGTATTTTGATTTTCACCAGAAGTGATTTAGTTTCTTATCGTACGACTTTCAAATTCATTTTGCTGTTATTCAGAAAAATAAAAATGTCACATTTATTTTTAACGGAAGTGAATTAGTTTCTTATCATATTTAAAAGGTGATTTAGTTTCTTATCATGTTTAAAAGGTGATTTAGTTTCTTATCACATTTAAAAGGTGAGGAAATTGATGACCTTTGTTGAATTTGAAGGTAGAAAAGGGGAAATTGGTGCGAGACTTAAAACTGTCATCTGAAACGATGTCACGAAGTTGTCCGCCGTGCATTGCACGGTAATTTTTCTAAAAAGTACATGAAATTTACATAGCAACAAAAAATGTCAGAAAAATGCACAATTAAGTAGACAAGATTTTTGATGATACAGTAGCAGCAAAACTAATCGCGGATGTGCATGGGAGATTAATCTGTCAAGCATACCTTAGTGGTTGGCCAGCATTATGCAAGAAGAACAACGTTACAGAGAATGATGCATGCATCTGGGAGTTCCGTTTAAGCAGGCGTTTGGGCTTCACTATGAAAGTCACCATTGTCCGACATTATTTTGATTTTCACCAGAAGTGATTTAGTTTTTTATCGTATGACTTTCACTTTTATTTTGCTGCTATTCAGAAAAATAAAAGATGTCACATTTATTTTTAACGGAAGTGATTTAGTTTCTTATCATATTTAAAAGGTGATTTAGTTTCTTATCACATTTAAAAGGTGATTTAGTTTCTTATCACATTTAAAAGGTGAGGAAATTGTTGACCTTTGTTGAATTTGATGGTAGAAAAGGGGAAATTGGTGCGAGACTGAAAACTGTCATCTGAAACGATGTCACGAAGTTGTCCGCCGTGCATTGCACGGTAATTTTTCTAAAAAGTACATGAAATTTACATAGCAACAAAAAATGTCAAAAAAATGCACAATTAAGTAGACAAGATTTTTGATGATACAGTAGCAGCAAAACTAATCGCGGATGTGCATGGGAGATTAATCTGTCAAGCATACCTTAGTGGTTGGCCAGCATTATGCAAGAAGAACAACGTTACAGAGAATGATGCATGCTTCTGTGAGTACCGTCCAAGCGGGCGTTTGGGCTTCACTATGAAAGTCACCATTGTCCGACATTATTTTGATTTTCACCAGAAGTGATTTAGTTTCTTATCGTACGACTTTCACATTTATTTTGCTGTTATTCAGAAAAATAAAAGATGTCACATTTATTTTTAACGGAAGTGAATTAGTTTCTTATCATATTAAAAAGGTGATTTAGTTTCTTATCACGTTTAAAAGGTGATTTAGTTTCTTATCACATTTAAAAGGTGAGGAAATTGATGACCTTTGTTGAATTTGATGGTAGAAAAGGGGAAATTGGTGCGAGACTTAAAACTGTCATCTGAAACGATGTCACGAAGTTGTCCGCCGTGCATTGCACGGTAATTTTTCTAAAAAGTACATGAAATTTACATAGCAACAAAAAATGTCAAAAAAATGTAAAATTAAGTAGAAAAGATTTTTGATGATACAATAGGAGCAAAATTAATCGCGGATGTGCATGGGATATTAATCTGTCAAGCATACCTTGGTGGCTGGCCAGCAATATGCAAGAAGAACAACATTACAGAGAGTGATGCATGCATCTGTGAGTTCCGTTCAAGCAGGTGTTTGGGCTTCACTATGAAAGTCACCATTGTCCGACATTATTTTGATTTTCACCAGAAGTGATTTAGGTTTTTATCGCACGACTTTCACTTTTATTTTGCTGCTATTCAGAAAAATAAAAGATGTCACATTTATTTTTAACGGAAGTTATTTAGTTTCTTATCACATTTAAACGGTGATTTAGTTTCTTATCACATTTAAAAGGTGAGGAAATTGTTGACCTTTGTTGAATTTGATGGTAGAAAAGGGGAAATTGGTGCGAGACTGAAAACTGTCGTCTGAAGCAATGTCACGAAGTTGTCCGCCGTGCATTGCACGGTAATTTTTCTAAAAAGTACATGAAATTTACATAGCAACAAAAAATGTCAAAAAAATGCACAATTAAGTAGACAAGATTTTTGATGATACAGTAGCAGCAAAACTAATCGCGGATGTGCATGGGAGATTAATCTGTCAAGCATACCTTAGTGGTTGGCCAGCATTATGCAAGAAGAACAACGTTACAGAGAATGATGCATGCTTCTGTGAGTACCGTCCAAGCGGGCGTTTGGGCTTCACTATGAAAGTCACCATTGTCCGACATTATTTTGATTTTCACCAGAAGTGATTTAGTTTCTTATCGTACGACTTTCACATTTATTTTGCTGTTATTCAGAAAAATAAAAGATGTCACATTTATTTTTAACGGAAGTGAATTAGTTTCTTATCATATTAAAAAGGTGATTTAGTTTCTTATCACGTTTAAAAGGTGATTTAGTTTCTTATCACATTTAAAAGGTGAGGAAATTGATGACCTTTGTTGAATTTGATGGTAGAAAAGGGGAAATTGGTGCGAGACTTAAAACTGTCATCTGAAACGATGTCACGAAGTTGTCCGCCGTGCATTGCACGGTAATTTTTCTAAAAAGTACATGAAATTTACATAGCAACAAAAAATGTAAAATTAAGTAGAAAATATTTTTGATGATACAATAGGAGCAAAATTAATCGCGGATGTGCATGGGATATTAATCTGTCAAGCATACCTTGGTGGCTGGCCAGCAATATGCAAGAAGAACAACATTACAGAGAGTGATGCATGCATCTGTGAGTTCCGTTCAAGCAGGTGTTTGGGCTTCACTATGAAAGTCACCATTGTCCGACATTATTTTGATTTTCACCAGAAGTGATTTAGGTTTTTATCGCACGACTTTCACTTTTATTTTGCTGCTATTCAGAAAAATAAAAGATGTCACATTTATTTTTAACGGAAGTTATTTAGTTTCTTATCACATTTAAAAGGTGATTTAGTTTCTTATCACATTTAAAAGGTGAGGAAATTGTTGACCTTTGTTGAATTTGATGGTAGAAAAGGGGAAATTGGTGCGAGACTGAAAACTGTCGTCTGAAGCAATGTCACGAAGTTGTCCGCCGTGCATTGCACGGTAATTTTTCTAAAAAGTACATGAAATTTACATAGCAACAAAAAATGTCAAAAAAATGCACAATTAAGTAGACAAGATTTTTGATGATACAGTAGCAGCAAAATTAATCGCAATGTGCATGGGAGATTAATCTGTCAAGCATACCTTAGTGGTTGGCCAGCATTATGCAAGAAGAACAACGTTACAGAGAATGATGCATGCTTCTGTGAGTACCGTCCAAGCGGGCGTTTGGGCTTCACTATGAAAGTCACCATTGTCCGACATTATTTTGATTTTCACCAGAAGTGATTTAGTTTCTTATCGTACGACTTTCACATTCATTTTGCTGTTATTCAGAAAAATAAAAGATGTCACATTTATTTTTAACGGAAGTGAATTAGTTTCTTATCATATTAAAAAGGTGATTTAGTTTCTTATCACGTTTAAAAGGTGATTTAGTTTCTTATCACATTTAAAAGGTGAGGAAATTGATGACCTTTGTTGAATTTGATGGTAGAAAAGGGGAAATTGGTGCGAGACTTAAAACTGTCATCTGAAACGATGTCACGAAGTTGTCCGCCGTGCATTGCACGGTAATTTTTCTAAAAAGTACATGAAATTTACATAGCAACAAAAAATGTCAAAAAAATGTACAATTAAGTAGACAAGATTTTTGATGATACAATAGGAGCAAAATTAATCGCGGATGTGCATGGGATATTAATCTGTCAAGCATACCTTGGTGGCTGGCCAGCATTATGCAAGAAGAACAACTTTACAGAGAGTGATGCATGCATCTGTGAGTTCCGTTTAAGCAGGCGTTTGGGCTTCACTATGAAAGTCACCATTGTCCGACATTATTTTGATTTTCACCAGAAGTGATTTAGTTTTTTATCGTATGACTTTCACTTTTATTTTGCTGCTATTCAGAAAAATAAAAGATGTCACATTTATTTTTAACGGAAGTGATTTAGTTTCTTATCATATTTAAAAGGTGATTTAGTTTCTTATCACATTTAAAAGGTGATTTAGTTTCTTATCACATTTAAAAGGTGAGGAAATTGTTGACCTTTGTTGAATTTGATGGTAGAAAAGGGGAAATTGGTGCGAGACTGAAAACTGTCATCTGAAACGATGTCACGAAGTTGTCCGCCGTGCATTGCACGGTAATTTTTCTAAAAAGTACATGAAATTTACATAGCAACAAAAAATGTCAAAAAAATGCACAATTAAGTAGACAAGATTTTTGATGATACAGTAGCAGCAAAACTAATCGCGGATGTGCATGGGAGATTAATCTGTCAAGCATACCTTAGTGGTTGGCCAGCATTATGCAAGAAGAACAACGTTACAGAGAATGATGCATGCTTCTGTGAGTACCGTCCAAGCGGGCGTTTGGGCTTCACTATGAAAGTCACCATTGTCCGACATTATTTTGATTTTCACCAGAAGTGATTTAGTTTCTTATCGTACGACTTTCACATTTATTTTGCTGTTATTCAGAAAAATAAAAGATGTCACATTTATTTTTAACGGAAGTGAATTAGTTTCTTATCATATTAAAAAGGTGATTTAGTTTCTTATCACGTTTAAAAGGTGATTTAGTTTCTTATCACATTTAAAAGGTGAGGAAATTGATGACCTTTGTTGAATTTGATGGTAGAAAAGGGAAAATTGGTGCGAGACTTAAAACTGTCATCTGAAACGATGTCACGAAGTTGTCCGCCGTGCATTGCACGGTAATTTTTCTAAAAAGTACATGAAATTTACATAGCAACAAAAAATGTCAAAAAAATGTACAATTATGTAGACAAGATTTTTGATGATACAATAGGAGCAAAATTAATCGCGGATGTGCATGGGATATTAATCTGTCAAGCATACCTTGGTGGCTGGCCAGCATTATGCAAGAAGAACAACATTACAGAGAGTGATGCATGCATCTGTGAGTTCCGTTTAAGCAGGCGTTTGGGCTTCACTATGAAAGTCACCATTGTCCGACATTATTTTGATTTTCACCAGAAGTGATTTAGTTTTTTATCGTATGACTTTCACTTTTATTTTGCTGCTATTCAGAAAAATAAAAGATGTCACATTTATTTTTAACGGAAGTGATTTAGTTTCTTATCATATTTAAAAGGTGATTTAGTTTCTTATCACATTTAAAAGGTGATTTAGTTTCTTATCACATTTAAAAGGTGAGGAAATTGTTGACCTTTGTTGAATTTGATGGTAGAAAAGGGGAAATTGGTGCGAGACTGAAAACTGTCATCTGAAACGATGTCACGAAGTTGTCCGCCGTGCATTGCACGGTAATTTTTCTAAAAAGTACATGAAATTTACATAGCAACAAAAAATGTCAAAAAAATGCACAATTAAGTAGACAAGATTTTTGATGATACAGTAGCAGCAAAACTAATCGCGGATGTGCATGGGAGATTAATCTGTCAAGCATACCTTAGTGGTTGGCCAGCATTATGCAAGAAGAACAACGTTACAGAGAATGATGCATGCTTCTGTGAGTACCGTCCAAGCGGGCGTTTGGGCTTCACTATGAAAGTCACCATTGTCCGACATTATTTTGATTTTCACCAGAAGTGATTTAGTTTCTTATCGTACGACTTTCACATTTATTTTGCTGTTATTCAGAAAAATAAAAGATGTCACATTTATTTTTAACGGAAGTGAATTAGTTTCTTATCATATTAAAAAGGTGATTTAGTTTCTTATCACGTTTAAAAGGTGATTTAGTTTCTTATCACATTTAAAAGGTGAGGAAATTGATGACCTTTGTTGAATTTGATGGTAGAAAAGGGAAAATTGGTGCGAGACTTAAAACTGTCATCTGGAACGATGTCACGAAGTTGTCCGCCGTGCATTGCACGGTAATTTTTCTAAAAAGTACATGAAATTTACATAGCAACAAAAAATGTCAAAAAAATGCACAATTAAGTAGACAAGATTTTTGATGATACAGTAGCAGCAAAACTAATCGCGGATGTGCATGGGAGATTAATCTGTCAAGCATACCTTAGTGGTTGGCCAGCATTATGCAAGAAGAACAACGTTACAGAGAATGATGCATGCTTCTGTGAGTACCGTCCAAGCGGGCGTTTGGGCTTCACTATGAAAGTCACCATTGTCCGACATTATTTTGATTTTCACCAGAAGTGATTTAGTTTCTTATCGTACGACTTTCACATTTATTTTGCTGTTATTCAGAAAAATAAAAGATGTCACATTTATTTTTAACGGAAGTGAATTAGTTTCTTATCATATTAAAAAGGTGATTTAGTTTCTTATCACGTTTAAAAGGTGATTTAGTTTCTTATCACATTTAAAAGGTGAGGAAATTGATGACCTTTGTTGAATTTGATGGTAGAAAAGGGAAAATTGGTGCGAGACTTAAAACTGTCATCTGGAACGATGTCACGAAGTTGTCCGCCGTGCATTGCACGGTAATTTTTCTAAAAAGTACATGAAATTTACATAGCAACAAAAAATGTCAGAAAAATGCACAATTAAGTAGACAAGATTTTTGATGATACAGTAGCAGCAAAACTAATCGCGGATGTGCATGGGAGATTACTCTGTCAAGCATACCTTAGTGGTTGGCCAGCATTATGCAAGAAGAACAACGTTACAGAGAATGATGCATGCATCTGGGAGTTCCGTTTAAGCAGGCGTTTGGGCTTCACTATGAAAGTCACCATTGTCCGACATTATTTTGATTTTCACCAGAAGTGATTTAGTTTTTTATCGTATGACTTTCACTTTTATTTTGCTGCTATTCAGAAAAATAAAAGATGTCACATTTATTTTTAACGGAAGTGATTTAGTTTCTTATCATATTTAAAAGGTGATTTAGTTTCTTATCACATTTAAAAGGTGATTTAGTTTCTTATCACATTTAAAAGGTGAGGAAATTGTTGACCTTTGTTGAATTTGATGGTAGAAAAGGGGAAATTGGTGCGAAACTGAAAACTGTCATCTGAAACGATGTCACGAAGTTGTCCGCCGTGCATTGCACGGTAATTTTTCTAAAAAGTACATGAAATTTACATAGCAACAAAAAATGTCAGAAAAATGCACAATTAAGTAGACAAGATTTTTGATGATACAGTAGCAGCAAAATTAATCGCGGATGTGCATGGGAGATTAATCTGTCAAGCATACCTTAGTGGTTGGCCAGCATTATGCAAGAAGAACAACGTTACAGAGAATGATGCATGCTTCTGTGAGTACCGTCCAAGCAGGCGTTTGGGATTCACTATGAAAGTCACCATTGTCCGACATTATTTTGATTTTCACCAGAAGTGATTTAGTTTTTTATCGTATGACTTTCACTTTTATTTTGCTGCTATTCAGAAAAATAAAAGATGTCACATTTATTTTTAACGGAAGTGATTTAGTTTCTTATCATATTTAAAAGGTGATTTAGTTTCTTATCACATTTAAAAGGTGATTTAGTTTCTTATCACATTTAAAAGGTGAGGAAATTGTTGACCTTTGTTGAATTTGATGGTAGAAAAGGGGAAATTGGTGCGAGACTGAAAACTGTCATCTAAAACGATGTCACGAAGTTGTCCGCCGTGCATTGCACGGTAATTTTTCTAAAAAGTACATGAAATTTACATAGCAACAAAAAATGTCAAAAAAATGCACAATTAAGTAGACAAGATTTTTGATGATACAGTAGCAGCAAAATTAATCGCGGATGTGCATGGGAGATTAATCTGTCAAGCATACCTTAGTGGTTGGCCAGCATTATGCAAGAAGAACAACGTTACAGAGAATGATGCATGCTTCTGTGAGTACCGTCCAAGCAGGCGTTTGGGATTCACTATGAAAGTCACCATTGTCCGACATTATCTTGATTTTCACCAGAAGTGATTTAGTTTCTTATCGTACGACTTTCACATTTATTTTGCTGTTATTCAGAAAAATAAAAGATGTCACATTTATTTTTAACGGAAGTGAATTAGTTTCTTATCATTTTTAAAAGGTGATTTAGTTTCTTATCACGTTTAAAAGGTGATTTAGTTTCTTATCACATTTAAAAGGTGAGGAAATTGATGACCTTTGTTGAATTTGATGGTAGAAATGGGGAAATTTGTGCGAGACTTAAAACTGTCATCTGAAACGATGTCACGAAGTTGTCCGCCGTGCATTGCACGGTAATTATTCTGAAAAGTACATGAAATTTACATAGCAACAAAAAATGTCAAAAAAATGTACAATTAAGTAGAAAAGATTTTTGATGATACAATAGGAGCAAAATTAATCGCGGATGTGCATGGGATATTAATCTGTCAAGCATACCTTGGTGGCTGGCCAGCATTATGCAAGAAGAACAACATTACAGAGAGTGATGCATGCATCTGTGAGTTCCGTTCAAGCAGGCGTTTGGGCTTCACTATGAAAGTCACCATTGTCTGACATTATTTTGATTTTCACCAGAAGTGATTTAGTTTCATATCGTACGACTTTCACTTTTATTTTGCTGCTATTCAGAAAAATAAAAGATGTCACACTTATTTTTAACGGAAGTGAATTAGTTTCTTATCATATTTAAAAGGTTATTTAGTTTCTTATCACATTTAAAAGGTGATTTAGTTTCTTATCACATTTAAAAGGTGAGGAAATTGATGACCTTTGTTGAATTTGATGATAGAAAAGGGGAAATTGGTGCGAGACTGAAAACTGTCATCTGAAACGATGTCACGAAGTTGTCCGCCGTGCATTGCACGGTAATTTTTCTAAAAAGTACATGAAATTTACATAGCAACAAAAAATGTCAAAAAAATGCACCATTAAGTAGACAAGATTTTTGATGATACAGTAGCAGCAAAATTAATCGCGGATGTGCATGGGAGATTAATCTGTCAAGCATACCTTAGTGGCTGGCCATCATTATGCAAGAAGAACAACATTACAGAGAGTGATGCATGCATCAGTGAGTTCCGTTCAAGCAGGCGTTTGGGCTTCACTATGAAAGTCACCATTGTCCGACATTATTTTGATTTTCACCAGAAGTGATTTAGTTTCTTATCGTACGAATTTCACATTTAGTTTGCTGCTATTCAGAAAAATAAAAGATGTCACATTTATTTTTAACGGAAGTGATTTAGTTTCTTATCATATTTAAAAGGTGATTTAGTTTCTTATCACGTTTAAAAGGTGATTTAGTTTCTTATCACATTTAAAAGGTGAGGAAATTGATGACCTTTGTTGAATTTGATGGTAGAAAAGGAGAAATTGGTGCGAGACTGAAAACTGTCATCTGAAACGATGTCACGAAGTTGTCCGCCGTGCATTGCACGGTAATTTTTCTAAAAAGTACATGAAATTTACATAGCAACAAAAAATGTCAAAAAATGCATGGGAGATTAATCTGTCAAGCATACCTTGGTGGCTGGCCAGCATTATGCAAGAAGAACAACATTACAGAGAGTGATGCATGCATCTGTGAGTTCCGTCCAAGCAGGCATTTGGGCATCACTATTAAAGTCACCATTGTCCGACATTATTTTGATTTTCATCAGAAGTGATTTAGTTTCTTATCGTACGACTTTCACATTTATTTTGCTGCTATTCAGAAAAATAAAAGATGTCAAATTTATTTTTATAAGGTACATGATTTAGTTTCTTATCATATTTAAAAGGTGACTTTCACATTTATTTTGCTGCTATTCAGAAAATAAAAGATGTCACATTTATTTTTAACGGAAGTGATTTAGTTTCTTATCATATTTAAAAGGTACATGATTGTGCATTTTTTTGACATTTTTTGTTGCTATGTAAATGTCATGTACTTTTTAGAAAAATTACCGTGCAACGCACGGCGGACAACTTCGTGACATCGTTTCAGATGACAGTTTTTAGTCTCGCACCAATTTCCCCTTTTCTACCATCAAATTCAACAAAGGTCATCAATTTCCTCACAATTTGCTAGATGAAGTTGTTCTTTACTTAAATTTAGGTACATTAATTTGATGTTTTTAAATTTTACAGATTTGTTGAATTTATTTCTTCAAATCTATAATGCACACCACCTGTTTGGTAAAATTCTTCCTCTCCATTTTGTTATATTCTGTAAATTGTGGTATGCTAGAGTATTGGCCGTTTTCCCCGACTTGGAAGCAGCAAGGCCAAGATTCAGACTTTGTGCTCTTTGCATATTGCCCTTGGAAAGATCAAGAACCTTCTGAAATATTGTTCAGAATGCAGTAAACTTTACTTGATATGCCTCTTTTTTTGTATTTTAGTGATAAATGTTATCACTTGCTTGAATTAGTAACGAGGGATTTTCTTTACTTCAGGTGATCACTAGCGATTTCGTTGTTCTAATGTTTTAGAAGGCAAGATGCCTTGAGGCAGGTCGAAGATATTGTCCAAAAATCTATCAGTTGTAGTCAGGTAACTCTACGACTACGGTCTTGCTATTGTCCCAATATGCATGGAGCCTCACCCGGCTCCGGATCCTCTATACCACATTAGTGTACCATTCTCTATACCACCAATCACATCATGACACTTGTTTAATTAATTTAACTCCTAACTCATCTCACTAACTATGATTAACCAATATCTAATTAAACTAGTAAAATATTTCATTTTTACCAAAGATTTTGCCTACTCTCTTTTCTCCGGCAGAATTTCTAATCGCCCGGAGAATTCGATCAAGAAATGTACTCTCATAACATCTCCAGAGACTGCTATCACCGTTGCTAATATCTGGCATCCAGATTCTCTAAAAATAGCGTATGCTCTCATCCTCATCGGTCATCTAAAGGGCTTCCATTTCCCCCAAATGGTCCTAACCCCATAAAACCTACTCATCCTCTCCGTTAACTTACACCCCTCGTTCTATCTCCTCCCGCCGGCCGTCTTGAAGAGATGCAGTTTAATTGTTCGAGCTGTGAGCCATATGCGTTTTAACTAACAGCTTATTATTATCTTGGCATCTAGAAACACCTAAAAGATGCAATTTTGTTTCAGCTTAATTTTTTTTAAAACCTTTATATATCTATCCTGGGCCTTCGTTATTATCTCGAAATTTCGGTTCAACGACCTGGCCTTAAATGATGTTAAACAAAAATGAGAGGCAGCATCTCCCTTCGGGCTAGTTTTGTCGGCGGATGGAAGGGTTCGCTTGAATTAATTTGTTTTGATATGCTTGTTGATTCAAACCAGAGGTTTTAGATTAATCATTAGCTAACCAAGTGCCGCGGAGAAGATCAACTTCAATGAAGATTGATATTTTTGTAACAAGTCTTGCGAACAAAATGCTTTCAAGCGACATGTTTCTCTATAATCAGATATTCATGTTCAGAGTATTGTGAAATTATTTTTGGTGTTTATCTGCAACATTCTAGATGTTTCTATTCTAATTCAGTCTTTTCAGATGTGAAATAGTACTAGAATTTTGAAGAAAAGTAACTCTGTTTAGGTTTCAGGTTGATTTTTCGATATCCAACTTGGAGAAATTGATTGTTGGACTCTGCGGTAGCTTTCTCGGTTAAATTCTCCGGCGATTAAAAATTCTGCCGGAAATGAGAGAGAACGCAAAATATTTGCTAAAAAGGAAAGTATTTTAGTTTTTTAAATATTTTAGTTTAATTAGAAATTGGTTAATCATAGTTAGTAAGAGTTAGTGGGATGAGTTAGGAGTTAAATTAATTTAAACAAGTGTCATAATGTGATTGGTGGTGTAGAGAATGGTACACAAATGTGGTATAGAGGATCCGGAGCCGCCTCACCCTGTATCTTGCTTTGTGTTGTTTTTTCAGGTATAGGAAGGAGGTGTTAGCCATGCTTAAATGGACACGGTTTTCAAAAATTAAGTTCTAGATGATATAGTTGATCTGCTGGAGAGGATATGGCTGGAGCTGATTAATCCCTTCTTTTGTTTTCTGAATTGCTATTTGTAACCCAAAATTTTGCTCATGTAATCCAAAAACAATGTTCAATGACAATAATGCCCCCTGTAAATAGGCTAACAGTTTTCCATAGAGTAAAATTAGGGGTATTTTTGTCTTTTAACCACAATTTTTGGGTTACATGAGCAAAACCTTGGGGTACAAATTTATTTATGGTTTTTTTTTACTTGTGGTGATACTACAGGAAGGGCATTTATTTATGGTTTTTTTTTGCTATTTACAGGCTTGCCTTTTGCACAACTGAGTGCAATGGTATCACTTATTTGATATTGCTGAAAAATTATGAACCAGTAGTTGTCGGAATTACAATATACATACCAAATTTATCACCAAGTCCTCCACGCAAAAGCGGACTGTAACAATATACAGACCACGCTAGTAATTTGAATATGTAATACATGTAAACCACATTTTTCCACTCTCAAATCTCGGCAAGGAAATGAAATTACAAAATTCCAGAGAGAGGATAATTGGGAATTTAATGAGAAATCAGATTGAAATTGGGGTATTTAAGGAGAGAGACCGTTACCAAAATTGTAGGAAGAAAATTATACTATATTATATGCACGTGAACGTGGAGTCCGTGGACTCTACGGTTATGGGTTCTTAATTGTAATTTAGTTTACAAAAGAGGACAATCCATTGTGTACCCGGTAGAAATTGTGACAGTTACTGGCAAGATAATCTGAAACAACAGTAAAAAGGTTTAAGAATTCATCTTTCACTTGGCTTGATAATGAGTGCTGAAAAGGTAAATGGTCCGGCCATTGGAATCGATCTCGGGACGACGTACTCGTGTGTAGGCTACTGGAAACATGATCGAATCGAAATCATAGCAAATGATCAGGGCAACAGAACTACTCCTTCTTATGTCGCTTTCACTGATACTGATCGTCTCATCGGCGATGGAGCTTTCAATCAAGTTGCCTTCAATCCCATCAACACTGTCTTCGGTAATGATCCCATCAACACTGCTTTTCTTCTATGTTTGTGTGTATATATTATGCCTTAAAATATTTTTGTCGCATATTGAAATTGATTATACTGTGTACAGTATGATGAGTTTAAGTTTGAGCAGTTTGAGCAATTTTTTCTTTGCAGATGCAAAGAGACTGATTGGAAGGGGCTTTAGTGATGAGTCGGTACAGAATGATATGAAGTTGTGGCCTTTCAAGGTGATTTGTGGCTCAAATGACAGGCCAATGATATCTGTCAATTACAAAGGTGAGAAGAAACAGTTTGCTGCTGAGGAGATCTCTTCATTGATTCTTGCAAAGATGAAACAAGTTGCTGAGGCCTACATTGGATCTGAGGTGAAGAATGCTGTCATTACTGTCCCTGCATACTTTGATCAGTTGCAGCGGCAAGCAACAATAGATGCTGGAAAAATTGCAGGCATTAATGTTCTGCGCATCTTGAACGAACCAACCGCTGCTGCCATTGCTTATGGCCTTGACAACTCATTCAGCTTCACTCAAAAGAAGAATGTCCTTATCTTTGACCTCGGGGGTGGTACTTTTGATGTCGCGGTTCTCACTATCGAACAAGACAACATTGAAGTGAAGGCTATTGCGGGTGATACTCACCTTGGTGGGGAGGATTTTGACAATAGAATGTTGAATTACTGCATCAAGGAGTTCAAGAGGAAGTACAGGAAAGATGTTAGTCAAAATCCTAAAGCTATTAGGAGGCTCAAGACAGCTTGTGAGAGGACTAAGAGGATACTGTCATTATGTTCTGAAACAAGAATCGACATTGATGCGCTGTTTGAAGGCATTGATTTTACAGCTCCTATCACCCGCTCAAAATTTGAGGAGTTGAATCAAGATTTATTTGAAAAGTGCATTCAGACTGTTGAAAAGTGCTTACAGGATGCCAAGATGGACAAGATCAATGTCGATGATGTAGTTTTAGTCGGTGGTTCGAGTAGGACTCCAAAGGTTCAGAAACTGTTGCAGGATTCGCTAAACGGAAAACAGCTTTCGAAGAGCATCAATCCAGATGAAGCTGTTGCATACGGTGCAGCTGTTCAAGCAGCAAAGCTAAGTGGCCAAGGAAACCCGAAGATTCGAAGCCTTGTGATTCAGTAGGTTACACCTTTATGTCTTGGTATTCTAACTACCAGAGAAGTCATGCATGTTGTGGTTCCAAGGAACTCTTCTATCCCTACTAGAAATGTTGTAAGAGGCTGTACAACTTCCCAAGACTACCAGGCTCGAATGACACTTTCAATATATGAGGGTGAGAGAGCAATAACAACACACAACAAGTTCCTGGGTGTTTTAAGACTTCCAGGCATTGAATCAGCTCTCAGAGGAGTTTCAATATGTTACCTTTGAATTGGAAGCCAGTGGCATTTTGAATGTTTCGGCGAGGGATACTGTTACAGGTGCTGAAAACAGTGTCACAATCAACAATGTAAGATTATCGAAAGATGAAATCGAGAGGATGATAGAAGAAGCAAAGTGGCATGAAGATGAGGATGAAGAACACATGAAGAAGAGTAAAGCAAGGGGTGCTTTTGAGAGACATGTTTGTCACATGCGAGATATGATAAAGACGAAGCAAATGACTTATGCAGGCAAAAGGAAGGCAGAGGAAGCCATTGAGGAGGCCTTTGAATGGTTGGATAATGGGAATGAGCTTGCTGAGGTTGATGTCTATGGTGTTAAAAAGTTAGAGCTGAAGGTGAGATTGATGATGTTGAGGTGATAATCATTGAGCTGATGCGCCTTTCGAGATGGCATGCATTCAGATTAATTTCTGTTTTCATTCAACTTTTTTTTGGCTACTGTTTTTGGCTGCTATATTTCATGATCTTCATCTATTGATTTCTTATGTTTTCATGTACTGTAAGTCTGTAAGGTTTCATATACTAGTAATTTTCTGGCAAAGGAGACATTCCCTTCTATAATGCTGTGCTGATGTTATAAAATGGTTCCTCATGTCCTCAATAGTTTTTCTGTTCTGTTGATTAATACTACTGCACTTCAAAATAAAAAACTTTAGTCACACTTTTTCTAAGTGTGACAAAACTCAAATATTTGTAACTAAAATGTATTGCTCACACTCTTTGACTTTTATCCCTTGAAATTTTAGTTAAAATTCGAATATTAAATCAATGGGTGGCCAGATTTAATATAGTAAAGATAGTAGACCATTCTTTATTTGACTTTGTGTTCATACACAAGATCAATGCTTACAGCAAATCAAGATGTGGATGAAGATAACTGCAGGCAGTTGACAAACAAAAGTTTCCCACTTTAGTACGTTGATAATTGGCTGTTGATTAAAAAGTACGTTGTTGTTCATTAATTCATTTGGCATCACTTGAGTTTTCAGAATGAATGAGAAGACCGGCAGCATAGCCATCGGAATCGACCTCGGAACAACTTACTCGTGCGTTGGATACTGGAAAGATGGTCGAGTTGAGATCATAACAAATGATCAAGGCAACAGAATCACTCCGTCTTACGTAGCCTTCACCGAAATTGAACGCCTGGTTGGGGATGCTGCATTCAACCAAGTTGCTCTGAATTCTGTCAACACCATCTTTGGTAACTCATTTCTAGCCCTGATTTTTGTTCTGCTGATTGCTTATACGTAAATGTGTTTTTTGATGAATGTGAATAGTTCAATCTGCATTCATTAGACACGTGTCCACGAATATGTGACTATGTTGGCTGAATTGCAGATGCCAAGAGATTGATTGGTAGAAAATATAGTGATGAATCAGTGCAAAGTGACATGAAGCTGTGGCCATTCAAGGTCATTTCTGGCACAGAAGACAGGCCTAAGATCTGTGTTACTTACAAAGGTGAGGAAAAACAATTTTCAGCTGAAGAAATTTCTTCCATGGTTCTGATGAAGATGAAAGAGATTGCAGAGAAATACATTGGATCAGCAGTTAGCGATGCAGTTGTGACTGTTCCTGCTTACTTCGATCAATCACAGCGCCAGGCGACAATGGATGCTGCAGAAATAGCAGGCCTTAATGTATTGAACATCATCAACGAACCAACAGCTGCTGCCATAGCTTATGGCCTTGAAATTTCTTTAAGATTCCGAAACAACATTAATGTTCTTGTTTTCGATCTAGGTGGTGGTACTTTTGATGTAGCCGTGATCACCATAAAAAACAGCAAAAACATTGAAGTTAAGGCTATTGCAGGAGACACTCATCTCGGAGGGGAAGACTTTGACAGCAGAATGGTTAATCATTTCATGGAAGAGTTCAAGAGGAAGCACAACAAGGATATGAGCGGAAACCCGAGAGCGCTCAGGAGGCTAAGAACAGCTTGTGAGAGGGCCAAGAGGATGCTTTCATCCGCTAGCGACGCGAGAATCGACATTGATGCCATGTTTGAAGGAATGGACTTCTCTGCAAGGGTTAGCCGGCCGTTATTCGAACAGCTAAATATAGACTTATTCAACAGATGCATTGAAATAGTCGATAAATGTTTGGTGGAAGCTAAGATGAGGAAGAATTACATTGATGATATCGTCCTTGTCGGCGGTTCAAGCAGGATCCCAAAGGTTCAGCAAATGTTGCAAGAGTTGCTAGGTGGGAAGGAGCTTTGTGGAAGCATCAATCCGGATGAAGCTGTCGCGTATGGCGCGGCTGTTCAGGCAGCAAATATGACCAGTCTGCAGGGTGATGATAATAATAAGGTCCACCACGTCATAATCACCGAGGTTACCGCGCTATCTCTCGGCATTGCAACTAACCGAGATGTCATGCGTGTTGTGATACCGAGGAACACCCCCATACCTACTCGAAAACTATGGAGAGACGGTCTCACAACGAGCTTTGATAACCAGACTGGCATCGTCTTTCCGGTGTACGAGGGTGAGAGAGTAAGGTCAACAGAAAACAAACTGTTAGGCACAGTTATCATAACAGGCATCGAGATGGCCCCTAGGGGGGTCCCTCGGATCGATGTCTGCTTTGATCTGCAAGCCAACGGCATTTTGATAGTCTCTGCAATGAATAAATACACAGGAAAGGAAACGAGCATCGCTGTGAAAAGCGGGAGATTATCGGAAAATGAAAGGGAGATGATGATAGAAGAAGCAAACAAGTGCAAAGATGAGGATGAAAAGGTGATCATGAAAAATAAGGCTAGGACAGCTTTTCGAACATATGTTTGTACAGTGAGGGATAAAATAGAGACAAAGGAAAACATGCATTCTGATAGTAAAAAGGAAGCCGGAGATGCGGTTGAGAAGGCCTTCCAGTGGCTGGATGCCGAGAAAGAGCTTGCTGAAGTTAGCGAGTACGAAGCGAAGACCAGGGAACTGGAACTGTTAGTCTGAGTGTACTGGTTGCAGGGACAAAGTTACACTTCACATTTTTCGTGTCTATTGTGTATGTATTGTGTATAATTATATGGTTTTGTGTTTGTGTTATTTTCTCTCATTTGAATGCATGCAAATTGCAAAATATTCTTTCAAAAGTTGCCAATGCTGCTATGAAATTCCATTCAGGCATTTTATCAAACAGTTATAATTAAATTCAATTGCCTTTGGGAAAAGGACCTTTATCGTTTGTAGAATTTTGGTACACGTCCAAGATTATTTAGTTGACAGTGGACATTAACTAGCAATTAGAAATGAAAAAGTGGACTTGGCTTTTAGTGGACTTTGTATACTACTACTTGTGAATGAAATTTCTTTGAAGTTGGGACGAAGATTACCAGCAGTTGACAAACAGAGTTTCATAACATTAATTACATCGCTGCTGTTTATTTTGCATCATTGTTTTTCAGAATGAGTGACAAGGCCGGCGGCAGAGCCATCGGAATCGACCTTGGCACAACCTACTCGTGCGTGGCATACTGGAAAGATGATCGAGTTGAGATCATACCAAATGATCAAGGTAACAGAATTACGCCGTCTTATGTAGCCTTCACCGACAACGAATGCCTGGTTGGGGATGCCGCTTTCAACCAAGTTGCTCTAAATGCTGTTAATACCATCTTTGGTGAGTCACTTTTAAGCCTAACTTCTCATGTTCTCTGTTTTTGTTCTGCTTTCTGGTTTAGTATAGTATATATTCAATATTTTCAAGATCACACTTTAACTAGTGACAAGCTATATATATATATATATATATATATATATATATATATATATATATATATATATATATATGCGACTATTTACATTGATTTAATTTAGAGTAACAGAAATAAGTGTGACTAAAATATATAGTAACAGTATCTAACTTATAGTATAGTAACAGAAACATATGTGACTAAAGTCTTTTATTTTTTGTGATCAGCTTCATGTGTCCTTTTAAGAAGAATGAAATAGAGAGTGTGTGGACTTATTTGAATTATGAGTAGGATAACATAAACATCACTACTGCACTTAGTTTGGAGTTCAATTTTCATTGAGCACATTTTTACTATTATGTGATTATACTTATACTGTTATACATATATAATCTGGTTGCAGATGCTAAGAGAATCATTGGTAGAAAATTTAGTGACGAGTCATTACAGCGTGACATGAAGCTATGGCCATTCAAGGTCATTTCTAGTAGCGATGACAGACCGAGGATCCTTGTTACTCACAACGGTGAGGAAAAGGAATTCGCGGCTGAAGAGATCTCTGCAATGGTCCTTACCAAAATGAAAGATATTGCTGAGAAATATATTGGTTCAGTGGTTAAAAATGCAGTTGTTACTGTTCCTGCTTATTTTAACCAATCACAGCGACAGGCGACGGTAGACGCTGCAAAAATTGCAGGCCTTAATGTATTGAGCATCATTAATGAACCAACTGCTGCTGCCATAGCTTATGGCCTTCAAAACTCTCCCAGAATGAAGAAGAAGAGAAGCGTTCTTGTTTTTGACTTTGGTGGTGGTACTTTTGATGTAGCCATTCTCACCATCAAAAAGAATAACTTCGAAGTCAAAGCTATTGCTGGTGATACTCACCTTGGAGGAGAAGACTTTGACAATAGGATGGTTCACCATTACATCGAAGAATTCAAGAAGAAATACAACAAGGATATGAGGGGAAATCCAAGATCGGTCAGGAGACTAAAAACAGTTTGTGAGAGGGCCAAGAGAATCCTCTCAAGTGTTTCTGAGACAAGAATTGACATTGATGCCTTGTTTGAAGGAATAGACTTTTCAGCTAAGATTACCAGACCTAAATTTGAGGATTTGAATTCAGATTTGTTTACCAAGTGCATGGAGACAGTAGAGAGCTGTTTGAAGGATGCCAAGATGACCAAAAAGGATGTGGATGATATTGTCCTTGTTGGTGGTTCAAGCAGGATTCCAAAGGTTAAGCAGTTGTTGCAACAACTGCTTAACCGTAAGGCGCTTTGGGGAAGTATCAATCCAGATGAAGCTGTTGCTTATGGTGCAGCTGTACAAGCGGCGAAATTGACCAGTCGAGGTAATGAAAAGATTCGCAACCTTGTGCTTGTGGAGGTCACCCCATTATCTCTTGGCATTGGAACTAGTTCAGATGTCATGTACTTTGTGATTCCAAGAAACACAGTTATACCTACTAGAAGAGAAAGTAAAGGCTTCACAACCATCTGTGATAACCAGACGGAAGCTTCATTTCCTATCTATGAGGGTGAGAGAATAAGAGCAAATGAGAACAAGTTCTTAGGTAGAATTGTTGTAACAGACATTGAGATGGCCCTGAGAGGTGTCCCTAGGATTGATTTCTACTTTGACTTGCAAGCCAGTGGCATTTTGAAGGTCTCTGCGAAGAACAGATTATCGGGGAAAGAAGTGAGCATCACTGTGATAAGCGGGGGGTTATCGGGACAGGAAAGGGAGGTTATGATTGAGGAAGCAATCAAGAACAAAGAAGAGGATGAAAAGCGCGTAAAACGATCTAATGCGAGGACTGCCTTGAGTATGTATGCTTGTTTGATGAGGGATAAAATGAGACAGGAGATCAATGTGTCTTTTGATAAGAAAAAGAAGGCTGAAGATGCACTTGAGAAGGCTCTTCAGAGGTTGGATGAAGAGAAAGAGTTTGCTGAAGTTTTCGAGTATGAAGAAATGACCAAGGAACTCAAACTGAGTATGGGTGACTTGGAGTAAAGTGGTGTAAATAATACTTGTGTAAAAAAATTGATAATTTGTTTTTGCCTATTTACTGTTTAAACTTTCATTTTGCCTCTGATCTTATTACTACTACTGTATCTGTTTTCTAATATGTTAAAAATGATTAGCTGCCATTTCAAAGAATGAAAACAGGTATAAATTGTCAATTTTTTGTTGCTCTTTTTTGCATGCTGTTGAAATGCAACCTGTGAGAGCATTTACTATTTACTCACTCTGATATTTTTACCAAATGTTTGATAATTTTGGACACTCATAAATATTTTTAAATAAAACGTCTTGGGTGAGGCCGTGTCATCATAAATTTATGGTACAACAAATGATTTCTCATATATTTAGTAGGATAGTTTGCATTGTGTGTTTTTAAACTTTGTTTGTGTTTTTTAACCAAATTAGTACATATACAATATCTAAATAAATAAAATTAGTAAAACATACATTAAAGTAGAACTAATGACACAAACAATTGAACTAACTATATAGACATATTTATAACATTTAAATAAATTAAAAGTACAATAATAAGAGTTTAATAAAACAAACACATAAACTAAACTAAACTTCTAAAAGGGCTAAGTAAAGAGAAGCTCATATATCATAAGATTATGGTAGGATGGTCTTATATGATACCTCTTTTTTTAAATTAATGGGTGAAACAAAAATAAATAATTAATAATATAATAAGAGTCAAATAACATAAATAAAACTTCTAAAAGTGTGAAGTAAATAGCGGCTCCAATCATAAAATTATGGACAACGGTCTCATATGAGACCCTCTCATTCTAAATTAATGTGGGAAGCGAAAATAAATAATAAAAAGTACAATAATGAGTGTCTAATAAAATAAACACATAAACCAAATTTCAAAAGTGGAAAGTAAATAGCAGCTTCTATTATAAGTTATGGTAGGACGATCTCATATGAAACCTTTGCATTTTTAAATTAATGTGGAAAGCAAAAATAAATAAAAAGTACAATAATAAGAGTCTAATAAAACATAGACATGAAACTAAGACCCTGTTTACCAGAGCTTATCTGTAGATCAGTTCAGTTCAGTTCAGTTCAATTCAGTTCAGTTTAATTCAGTTCAGTTCAGTTCAGTGAAAATGTAATTAATGAAATTCAGGTTAATTCAGTTATGCTGATTCCATTTTTCAATACATCATTTTTACTTCAGTTCAGTTCAGTTCAATTCAGTTCAGTTCAGTACATGGTGGAAATAAGCTCTAGCAAACAGGGCCTAAGAGCATCCACAATGGTTTGGAGGTAAGAAGCACTCCTTAAATGCCACATCATCTCTTTTTGTAAAAACTAGGTAAGAAGCAACCATCAACAATGGCGGTATACATTTCACTACTTCTTTAATGCAAAAAAAAAGAAATGTAAAGATGTAATAAAATAAATAAGAAATGTAAAATGAAAATTGTTTAGTGGTTGGGTCTTGCACAATACAAGATGTAACAACTCTTTATTTATGGAGTAACTCCCTATTAAGGAATGGTCCTTAAAAGTCCACAATGGTCATGCTAATATAAGGAGCTCTCCTTATTAAGAAAAGTTCTCCTAAGGAGCACCATTGTAGATGCTCTAAACTTCTACTAAGGTCCTGTTCTCTAGAGATTATTTGAATATTTTTTAGTTCAGATAAAGTTTTTTTTGTTCAGATAAACTTTTTTTCGTTCAGATAAATGTTTTTTAGTTCAGATAAACTTATTTTAGTTCAGATAAATATTTTTTAGTTCAGATGAGTTCAGATAATCTTTTTTCAGTTCAGATGAGTTTAGATAATCTTTTTTCAGCTCAGATGAGTTCAGTTCAGTAAATTTTTTTAGTTTTCAGATAAGTTCAGTTCAGTAAACTTATTTGTATTTTAGTTCAGTTCAGCTTAAATCAGTTCAATCTTTTGAGCTTAATTGTTCATATCAGTTCTGTTCAATTCCATCCAGTTTAGTTCAGTTTCAATGTGATTTGATGAAATTTAGATTAATTTAGTCATACCGATTCTTTTTTTTCCAATACATTAAGTTCAGTTTAGCTCAACAACAATATAATTTAGTGCAATTAATTAAGGTTAATTTATTTATACCGTTTATTTTCATCACACTTATTTATTTTCAATTCAGTTCAGTTCAGTTATCTATATGCTTTAGTTCAACTCAAATCAATATGTTTAGCTAGCAAACATGATCATATTTTTTAACATTAAGGCCCTGTGTGCCAGAACTTTTATATATCAATTCAGTTCAATTCAATCCAGTTCAGTTCAGTAAATTGAAGTGAAATGTAATTTGATGAAATTCATGTTAATTCAGTCATGTTGATTCTTTTTTTTCAGTACATTAATTTTCACTTCAGTTCAATTCAATCCATTTCAGTTCAGCTGAACAAGAAATAAACTCTATCAAACTCTAAGTTATACTCAATTTATTAAATTTCAAATGTTTTGAAAATGTCATATTTATTTCATTTCAGTTCAGTTGATCTATATATTCCAGTTCAACTTTGTTCTACGTATTTTCATATTAAATGTATTATGCTAAGATTAATAAATTTCAAATATATTGAAATTCATCATATTATTTTTAATTCAATTCAGTTCAGTTTATCTACATCAGTGCAACTCAGTTCAGTATGTTTTAATATTAAATGTATTATGTTATATTTAGATTAATGAATTTCAAATATATTGGAAATGATCATATATTTTTTAGTTAGTTTCATGGATGTGAATGCCACTGCAGAACAACACTCTAGGGTGATTCATGGCAAGGGAGATTGCAGTTTTTGGCTCTCCAATTGGACTGATTATGGTCCACTGATAGACAAAGTTGACCCAGGCAGCACAAATATCCCTTCAGCTACAACTGTCAAGGACTTCCAGGTGAACAAGAACCTTTATCTTCCATCTATCTCACCACTGCTACAGCCTGAAATCTGTTTTTTGTTGCAGGAACTTCAAATCCATAGCCATAGGTCAGACAGACTTATCTGGAAACCAGATATCAGAGGCAATTTCACTTTCAAGTCTGCCTATAAGATGTCTATCCCAAATCAAGGTGATATCCTTTCATTAGCAAAAATTTGGAACCCAAGAATTCAGAAAAAGGTTTCTGTTTTCATGTGGAAGCTAATAAATGCCTTACTTCCTTTTGATGATGTTATTATTAGATTTGGTTTTCACTTACCTTCAAAATGTTGTTTTTGTAAAAATCTGGACAGTTTAGAACATTTCTTTAATGATTGCATTTTTGCTAAACTGGTCTGGAAAGCTTTCAATAGTGCTCTAGGAATCCCAGAAATGTCTTTCCAATCACTATGGGATAGACTATCTGTTTACTGGACATATGAAGGTTTCACTCCTCTGCACTCTAATTTGATTGTTATCTATGCATGCTATCTGTGCTGGTTTATATGGAAAGCTAGGAATCAATTCCTATATGAAAACATCCTTTCATGCCCCGCTTTCCTTTTCAAGAGTGTTAAAAAACTCATTTTTAACATCTTTTTAGTTAAACCAGTTAGAACTCATAAGGTTTTTGATAAAGAACTTGTCATGCTAGGGATTCTACCATCCATTTCTTTTAGTACTGTTCCTAGACCTACTGCATCTCCTATAACATGGTCCATTCCTATGCATGTTTTAAAAATCAATGTAGATGCAGCTTGGAATAAGTCTAAATTACATGCAGGGGTAGGTGTCATTATTAGAAATAATAAGGCTGAATGTATCCTTGCTAACACATTTTATGTGTATGCCATGTCTGCTTTGCATGCAGAACTCTGTGCCATTCATAAAGGTTTTTGTATTGCTGAATCCTTTTCCCCTATTTTGGTTACAGTGGAATCAGATTGTCTTAATGCTATCAATATGATAAAACAGCCTAATCTTGCCCCATGGTCTTTGTATGATTATGTTGAGTCTTTACACAATAATTTCTCCTCTTTTAATTTGTTACATGTTTTTAGAGAGGGAAACCAACCTGCTGATGTACTCTCTAAAATGGCTCTTTTAGAGTCATCAGAAAGAGTCTATCAGCCTACTCTTATACCTGTTAAAGTTAAGGGGCTTCTGAATTTGGACAAACTCCAAATGCCTACACTCAGAGTCAATCTGAATGGATGCTGCTAATTCTTTCAATTTTTGCAGGTTTTTTGCAGGCTACTAGCAACAAGCACTGAATGAGGAAGCTGACAGCAGGCAGTAAGCAAGATTTTGCAGGCTGGATGTCACAGGCCAAATGCAGCTGTCACCACTTTTAGAATTTTCTCCTCTTTCCACTTTCCAGTTTTTGTTTTACTGATTTATATCCCTTGCTCGGCTGATTTGTGTCTCCTCGGATTCGCTAACAAGCTTGGTAATGTGAGGTATAAACTAGATACTGGATTTGGACAGAGGAAACCCCCTAGTTCCTTGAACTAGTTTTTGTTTTTTATTTTCCAATCTTTTGGATGCAATACCTCTTGCATCAGGGGGACATCCCCTTTTTGACAATGTATAAATACTATATTTGTACATTCTTTGGGCTTGGGATCCCATAAATAAGCCCCTACCATCAATGATGGTTTTAAACTTAAAAAAAAAAAGTTCAATTCAAATTACCAATATATTTCAATTCAGCTCAGTTTTTAAGTTCAAATAAGTTCAGCTAAATTTTTTAAGTACAAATGAGTTCAGTTCAGATGAGTTCAGATAAAGTTTTTTAAGTTCAGATAAACGTTTTTTAGTTCAGATAAACTTTTTTAAGTTCAGATGAGTTCAGATAAAGTTTTTTAAGTTCAGATAAACTTTTTTTAGTTCAAATAAGCTTTTAAGTTCAGATGAGTTCAAATACCGTGAAGAGAACAGGACCTAAGAGTGTGAAGTAAATTCATTTCTAAATTAAAGGGCGGGGAAGTAAAAACAAATAGTTAAGAGAAAGTCTTGGGTGAGACCTGTCCTTGTGGAGACCAAGAGCAAGGAAATGAGCATTTATTGTTTCTGCTTGATCTTTTAGTCAGTTTGTTTGATCTTCCAATCAATGTCCTTGAGTATTTTTGTTTTGCCTTGATTTTTCAGTTAATTTGATCTTTCGTTCAATTTGCTTGATCTTTCGGTCAATTTTCTTGATCATTTCCTTGGTCAATTTCACTAACGATAAATTCAATCAAGGAAATCGGCGGGTTTAAAGCTCACCAACGACAAATTCAATCAATAGCAGTCTCATATAATCTTTGGTCTCATTTGAGACAGGTCTCAAATGAGAATTTGCCAATAGGTAAAAGTAAAATAATAATAGTCTAATAAAACAAAAATATTAACGCGTTGACTTTGTTTTAGTCTATGATTACAGCAGCTTATCATATACTTGATCGGGACACGTTACCATAAGATAGTCCTAGTAAACTTCGGTGAAGATAACTGGAATAGTTGAAATTCTGTTGAGACGACCAAGACCCTGAAGAGGGCTAACTTAATATACCACGCCTCCATCCAACATCTCTAATCAAATTACAATATTATTCTGATCGATAGTTTTATTCCGGTGGTAACTAGCTATTATTTGGCCGGAATGGCTAAAAAAGCCGGCGTTAAAGCCATCGGAATCGACCTCGGGACGACCTACTCCTGCGTCGGGTACTGGAAAAATGATCGGATTGAAATTATAACAAACGATCAAGGTAACAGAATCACGCCGTCTTATGTTGCCTTCACCAATACAGAGCGCCTGACCGGAGATGCTGCTTACAACCAGGTGGCTTTCAATCCGGTTAACACCATCTTTGGTAATTCTCACTCTATTCAGTTCATTGATTATGCCTTTATGGAATTTAGATTAATTTAGCTCTATCACTATATTCGAATTCACTATGCGGTGATCTGTTCAATTAAGGCGAAAGGAACATGATAGTATGCTTTTCTCATGTTTTTTTAATTTATATTTCTTTGGAGTTGATGTTTTTGTATAGTTCTTTCCTTCCACATAAAGGCTGAATTTAGTTCATATGAGTATTTGATTGTGATAGAGGCTGAATTTTCATTTTTCTCTCTTAACAGATGCCAAAAGATTAATTGGCAGAAAATTCAGTGATGTTTCAGTACAAAGTGACATGAAGTTGTGGCCATTCAAAGTGATTTGTGGTACTGATGACAGGCCAATGATTTCTGTCACCTTCAAAGGTGAGGACAAGCAATTTGCAGCAGAGGAAATTTCTTCCATGGTTCTGATCAAGATAAAAGAGATTGCTGAGAAATATATCGGTTCAGAGGTGAAAGATGTTGTTATTACCGTCCCTGCATATTTCGATCATTCACAGCGACAGGCAACTATAGATGCCGGGGAAATTGCAGGGATGAACGTGCTGCATATCTTGAACGAACCAACTGCTGCTGCCATTGCTTATAGGCTCGAAAATTTTGAGAGCTTTTCTGGCAACAGAAATGTTCTTGTATTTGATCTCGGGGGTGGTACTTTTGATGTCTCCATTCTCTCCATTCAAATCGGTAGCATCGAGGTGAAGGCTACTGGAGGAGACACTCATCTTGGTGGGGAAGATTTCGACGACAGAATGGTGGACCACTACATGAAGGAATTCAAGAGGAAGCACAACAAGGATATGAGTGGAAATCCGAGATCACTCAGGAGGCTAAGAACATCTTGTGAGAGGGCTAAGAGGATTCTTTCATCTGCCGGCGAGACAAGAATCGACATTGATGCTTTGTTTGAAGGCATTGATTTTACAACAGTGGTCACCCGGCCAAAATTCGAGGAGCTGAACATGGATTTGTTTAACAAGTGCATCGAGACCGTTGAAAGGTGTTTCACCGATGCACAGATGAGTAAAACCGATGTCAATGATGTTGTCCTAGTGGGAGGCTCAAGCAGGATTCCAAAAGTGCAGCAGATGCTGAGAGACTTGCTAGATGGAAAGGAACTCCGCAAGAGCATAAACCCCGACGAGGCTGTTGCTTATGGTGCTGCTGTTGAAGCTGCCAAATTGACAGGACAAGGGGATGAGAGGGTTCAAAACATCGTACTAATGGAGGTCACCCCGCTATCTCTCGGAATTGAAACCACCGGGGAAGCAATGGATGTTTTGATTCCAAGAAACAGCCCTATTCCATTCAAAAAGGTTAAAACCTTCACAACGCGAAGCGACAACCAAACAAGCGTGTTATTCGAGGTGTTTGAGGGTGAGAGGACAAGATCAAGAGACAACAAACTATTAGGCCAGTTCATACTCTCCGGGGTGCAAATGGCTCCCCGGGGAGTCCCAAAGATGGACGTGTGCTTCGATCTGCTGGCCAACGGGCTTCTGAAAGTCTCGGCCAAGGACGTTGTGACAAAGAAAGAGAAGACCATCAGCATCAAGAGCGGAAAGTTAACACGGGTGCAGATCGATAAAATGGTGCAAGATGCTAGCAAGCATAAGGTGGAGGATGACAAGCACAAGAAAAAGGCCCAGGCGAGGCGTGACTTGGAGAACTACATTTACGAGGCGAGGGAAAGCATGAAGAGGTATGTGAGCATGCCAAAAAGCCAGAAAAGGAAGGTTGAAGATGAAATCCAGAAGACGTTCAAGTGGCTGGATGCAAGGAAAGATCTGTGCGAGGCTCATGAATATGAGAAGAAGAGAGCTGAGCTTGTGCACTTGATGAATGGTGTGCCTGAATATTCTATGTTCAAAAAGTTGTTGAATTTTGTTGGCAAAATAGTGCCGAGATAATATTTTGATTTGCTGTGATAAATATTTGAAGACATTTTTTAAAAATCTTTGTCCATCTGCATATATGAGTTTAATTCATAGGGATGGATGCTATTATAGCCAAAACTCCAATCTAGGAGATTTGATCAAACGATTTAGTGAAGTCTTTTGTGTGGTCAATATAATTGAATAGATAGGTTGACCAAGTGATCATATATAGGCAATTTGGATCAAAAGAAATATTTAATTTTCATGTCAGTTTGGCAAATGACATACTGAACAAGAAAAACTGAACAAAAGGCCTTCTAGAATCGTAAAAACTAAGATAGATGGTAACTTATCATTGGAACAAAAATAACCTCACATATTAGACAGAGCTTAAGAATTTAGTGAATCTTGTGAAGAGGCTGCCGCGGTTTGGTTCTGTAACCCGAGCCAGTTCCTTCATCTTCTCTTCATATTCATGGACTTCCCTCAGCTCTGTCTTGGCATCCAACCATTCCAAAGCTTTCTTCACTGCATCTTCAACCTTGTCCTTTTCTGCACAAGACAATGTGTTAATAATCAATGAGATTGCATAATATTCAATCCTTCAAATTTTGTCTTATATAATATTCAATCCTTTAAATGTTTATTGTTTTCTATGATCACTTGGTCAACCAGCAAAAACGAGTAGACCCTCGAAAAGACTTGACTGTTTTATTATATATACTGTCATATTGTGGACATGCAATAAGAAATGCATTCTTAGCTTTTGGAATATTATAAATACAGCCTGTACATTTTTGTGGAATTTGGCATGAAAGTTGACAAAACTAATGTTTCTGACCAAGACAGCTAATTTTTGAATAGCCTGCTCACAATAGTTTTGCTCTGCATTTTCAGCAGAATGGTGGCCGGAAATGCCATCGGAATCGACCTTGGGACCACGTATTCGTGCGTCGGATACTGGAAACACGATCGAGTTGAGATTATAACAAATGAGCAGGGCAACAGAATCACACCGTCGTATGTAGCTTTCACCGATACCGAACGGTTGGTAGGAGATGCTGCTTACAACCAAGTTTCCTTCAATCCTGCCAACACCATTTTCGGTAAGTAGTCATCCACACCTACTTTTTGTTTCCCATCTTAATTTGTTTTGTTTTGGAAAAAAATATTCTGTAATCTCTATGAATTTTCTTGAGATCAACACTTCTGACTTTAAACATTATTTTTCTTCAAAAAAATATAAAAATAACACTTTATAGTAACACAAACAAATGTAGCTAAAATATTATAGAATTGTGTCGGTAATTATTATTTTTTTTTGAAAATAACACTAATATTAATAAGGCAATAATAAATTACACAGCAAAGTTATAGAATTGTGTCGGTAATTATTAACGTAGTGATTATATTACATCTCCAAGTGTACTGTAGCAAAGTTAAAAACATTTTTTTGTGTAGCAAGGAAAGAAGTGTATGAACAATAGCGACACTTAATGGTGTAACTTTTATTTTCAACACGTTTCCATTATACATGTTACAATAATTTATTTATTTTTGTAAATGTAACCAGACATTGCAACTCTTTGTTTTTCATAACAGATGCAAAGAGATTAATTGGCAGGAAATTTAGTGATGGATCGGTACAAAGTGACATAAAGTTATGGCCATTCAAAGTGGTTTGTGGTATAGATGACAGGCCTATGATTTCAGTAACCTACAAAGGTGAGGGAAAACAATTTGCAGCAGAGGAAATCTCTTCCATGGTTCTAACTAAGATGAAAGAGATTGCTGAGAAATACATAGGTTCAAATGTTACAGATGCAGTTGTTACTGTTCCAGCTTATTTTGATCATACACAGCGGCAAGCGACAATGGATGCCGGAGAAATCGCTGGAATCAATGTGCTTCGCATAATCAACGAGCCAACGGCTGCTGCTATCGCATATAGCCTTGAAAATTCTTCCAGCCTCAGTTCTGGGGACCGAAATGTTCTTGTATTTGATCTCGGTGGTGGTACTTTTGATGTCTCCATTCTCACCATTGGTACCTATAACATTGAGGTCAAGGCAACCGGAGGAGATACTCATCTTGGTGGGGAGGATTTCGATGATCGAATAGTGAACCATTACATTAAGGAATTCAAGAGGAAGCACAACAAGGATATGAGTGGGAACCCAAGATCACTCAGGAGGCTAAGAACAGCTTGTGAGAGGGCTAAGAGGATCCTTTCTTCAGCTGGAGAGACTAGAATCGACATTGATGCCGTATTCGAAGGCATTGATTTTACATCACCTGTTACCCGTCCCAAGTTCGAGGAGTTGAACACGGATTTGTTTAAGAAATGCATGGATACAGTTGAGCAGTGCTTGGCAGATGCCCAAATGAACAAGAGCAATCTGAATGATGTGGTCCTTGTCGGTGGTTCGAGTAGGATCCCAAAAGTTCAGCAAATGCTAAAAAACTTGCTAAACGGGATTGATCTTTGCAAGAGCGTGAATCCAGACGAGGCTGTTGCTTATGGTGCTGCAGTTCAAGCTGCCATGCTAACCGGGCAGGGAAATGAGAAGGTCCAAAGCCTCATACTAATGGAGGTTACCCCGTTATCCCTCGGCATAGAAACTTCAGGGGAAGTGATGGATGTTTTGATTCCAAGAAACACCCATATACCTTTCAAAAAGGTCAAAAACTTCACAACTCGTGAGGACAACCAAACGGGCGTGTTATTCGAAGTGTTCGCGGGCGAGAGCGCAAGATCAAGAGACAACAAATGGTTAGGCCAGTTCATACTCACCGGGGTGCAAATGGCACCCCGGGGAGTTCCGAAGATAGATGTTTGCTTCGATTTACAGGCGAACGGGATCTTGAATGTGTCGGCGAGGGATGTTGGCACGGGGGAAGAGACGAGCATCAGTATCAAGAGTGGAAAATTGACAAAAGAGGAAATTGATAGGATGGTACGCGATGGTGAGGCCGAGTCTGAAAAGCACAAAAGAATTATTGAAGCAAGGATTGCCTTAGAGAAATACGTTCTTAGGACTCTTGAGTACTTAAAAGACGACAACATATTGCCATATACGCAGAAAAGGAAGGCGCGAGATGCATTGAAGAAGACGCTTAAATGGCTGAATGCAGAGAAAAAGCACACTACTGCTTATGAGTATGATATGAGGATGGAGGAATTGAGGCGTCTTGTGTTCCTCGGCCCTCTGCCTGACCCAATCTTTAAAAAATTGATGAAATTTATTGGCAAAATTATGTAGCTTTTTTTCTCTTAAACCGTGTAAATAATCAAAACAATAAATCGATGAGTTTAGTTTGAAAGTCCCATTCTTATGTTTTTTAAGATGAAAACATATACGTCGTTATCTATTACCAAGGTTGCACGGGTGCGGCCCTAATAAGGAAGACCCGTCCCCGTTTGCGTTTTGGGGACGGGTACGCCGACGGGTTCGGCTTTGGGACGTCCCTTTGCCGTCCCCTGAATGACGGGGACGGTCAGCCGTTCCGGTTGATAGGTTGACCGGTGGTTAGGGACGTCCCGGGGACGGAATTTGTGAAATAATTGCCGTTTTCAGACTTATATTTTCCAAAAATAAAAAGATTTTTTTACCATATAAACTGATACTAGTCTCTTTAATGTTTTGGACTTATATTTTCCAAAAACAAAAGGATTCTTCTACCATACTAGTATCAATCAATAGTCTATTTTCTTTATTCTTATTATTTGGGTTGATATATTTATTTTGTTATTAATATTTGCAAAATATAATACTAAGACTAATATTTAATATTAATATATTTTATCCGTTTGATATATCTATTTTATTATTAATATTTTTTGAAAATTTATATATTATTAATAATATATTATTAGTATATTTTATCTGTACCCTAGTCGTACCCGCACCCTCTAATTTTTGGATTTTGCCGTTTCCCGCACCCGTCCCCGTCCCCGTATATTGTACCCGTACCAGTTTTAGTGCAACTTAGTCTATTACTATATAAAAAGCAGATTCGATGGTTTCGTGATCCGGTTTAGGTACGGTGGTAGGTAAAAGGCTGTATAAAAATTACTCCATCCTCTGTGCTTATCCACTCTCTTTCACTCTGCTCACCCCCTGCGCCGGTTCCCAATTCGCCCCGTTTCTGCTCAGCCTCCGGCACATACGTGTCCTCTACTCCGTGTTTTACTGATGAATCGCCCAGACAGGTGTCTGCATATCCCTTGTTGTATAACTATTGTTGCCCACGACAGAGATCCTCATGCGCTTCCGATCAGGTACGAATTTGATTGTTTTGATCCTTTTACCACTACTCTTTCCAGCTGCCCTTCTTATATTCATGTGCTATACCTTCTGATTAGTTACGAGTTTGTTCCTTTTTCCGGTACTCTTCCCGCTCCCCGTTTCTGTATTCACGTCTCACCAAAACTTTGATGAACCCATGTTTCCTTTTTTATACTGTTCATGGTCTGATTCTATGGCCACAGCCTGTGAATTTTTATGCCTAATCGTCTATGCATCACTGGTTTTTGGATTTCAGTTATTGTAAATCCACCATCACCTTATTTACGCACACAACATGTTTGATTTAATTCCTCAACTAATTTTTTACTTGTCTTGGATTCTTTTATTTTCCACAGGTTTTCACACAGGCTAAAACAAGCTTCTAATGGATATTTCGACTACCATCTCAACTAGGTAAAGTATTTTTCTCCAACACAACTTGGTAAAATCCATGATACTACATACACTTCTGAATTGCTTAATATTCATTGGGAATAGTTTATATAAACTTTAACTTGTTTGATTCCATTAGCTGAAATGCCAAAAATAATGGCTTCCTGTACTTTAGTGACTACATCATTAGAATTTAGGCATTAAGAGAAAATTTTGTATCATAACTAATTCATTAAAGTCAACATGTATGATAAAAATGAAAAACAATAAAGGATAGGCATAGCCATTAGTCACCAAGAAAAAAGAAGGCATTCCTGACTTTTTCCTACAATCTTACAGTTCTTCAGTTTCACCTTTTCATCGTGTTCGATTATTTGCCTGAGTGGTTTACACCTTTTTCCTTATTTTTGGAGTTCTCTGATTTCCATTTTTTGTGCTTGCAGTGTGTACAATTTTATCCCCACAAAATCCCAGTTCTTACAAACCAAGGAAATCATGTTCATATGGGTATGAATATAAATCACGAAGTCCTAAGGTTTTTGTTGATTTTGTTAATCTGAACATGATGTAGTTCCATAGTTTTCGTTTTGATGATTGAAGGTCTTATGATTTGGTAGTGGTAATGAAGCTTTAGGTTCTTGATTCGGTAGGATATATCTTTGAAGTGATGGTTCCATGATGCCTTTCAAGAGAACAAATGTATAACTGTATATCGAAGCTTTCTGAGGCGTATTTCTGTTGGTTGGATATAATTTATTTTGTAAAAGCACAGTATCAATGATCAGTTATGGTGTTAGAAGCTCATGTCCTCTGTCCTTCACGGCATTCTTAGGCATTTCTTTTTTACGTATAAAGCTTAGCGAACCTGAATGTTAAAATTTTTCTAGAAGATACATTAGGAGTAGTAGATACCATTTTAGTATTTTTGGCATTTTACCCTGCTTATAAAGAGGAACGTCTACATTGAGTTGGAAGGTTTGAACGATGTTATGGTGAAAATATAGAACAATAAAGATATAAATGAAGAATATGAGTTATAGATATTGATTGCAGCTCTGTCCTATTGGCTTATTCCTTTTAATGATGGTCGATGCATGTAATATTTTGTCTTGCATATTATTTTTCTTTGAATTTTAATCATGTGCATCTGCTGCTGCAGGATAATTTTCTGGAGCTGTTCTCCAGGGAGCCTTATGTGTGTGCTTTTCTTGAGCTTAAAAAACAGATATCTTATGACCACCTTGGTAAGCCCTCTTTAATTTAGACTTTTGGTGAATAAGTCCTTGGTAATTTAACTTCTACGCATTTTGTTTGATGCCATATCTCATGTATAAATTACAAGAATGATCTAATTGCCAATCTAAAATTAAATGATTTAGAAGTGTTCATGCTAGCATTTTTGGTATAAATTTTGGTTATAATAGAGATGTCTTCAGTTATGCTGTCTATCATGTCTGAAAAATGTCTGAAAAATGAATGTGAACCCTCCTAACAGCTTTGATGATGGTCCTGGATAGTGGAAATCGTGAATATATAGGATGGCACTTTTTTTTAATATTTTGATCTGTGTGGAACACTGATCTTATCATTAATTCAATATTTATATTTTTATTTAGGATGTGCATTTTGTTTTCCCATTTTGGAAGTGGAAAGTACATTTGTTGTAAATACATTTAATTGCATTGCTCATTTTGACTATGTAATGAAAAACTAAGTTTCCCTACCAATTCGGGTCTTTCTCCAATCTGGCTTTTAAACTAGCCCTAAAACCACGTTTCCAGGGATCAATGAGCATTTTGGTTTTGTTTTGAATGCTGAGATTTGTTGAATCTAAAGCAAATACAAAACACCCAGAGACTAAACACATCTTTGGTAGTCAAATGTGCTACATGAACTTCTTTTACTTCTTTTACTTTTGTTTACTTTCTGATCTATGTGCTTTAACTTTCTTCATGTGGACCTTATTGCTTTGTTGGAACCGCTGCATTCTGAAATAATCAAACTAAATGTTATTGTTGCCCGCGCCCTTCATATTCTGTAAGGAGAATGGTGACCCTAGAGGACATGTCATTTTCTTGATTCTGATACATCGTTTATTTAGGCAACAATACTGTATACTTTGCAGCAGAGTTCGGCTCGGCTCCTACAGCTGAGTTACCAGCGGTTCTGTTTTTCCATTTTCCTGGTAAGTTCTCAATTGGCCTTCTATACATCATGTTTCTTTCTTACCAGAGAACATGTTATTTCTTAATTCTGATACATCATCTGCACATTTTAAAGGGATCATATCTTTTTCTTATGCATAAACACACTAATTATCATGTCCTTCCTTAGAGAATGTCTAAATTGATCTGCCTATCAATTCTTATTGCAGGTTTGTTTAGGCTACAATACTGTACACTTTGCAGCAGAGTTCGGCTCCTACAGCTGAGTTAGCAGCTGTTCTGTTTTTCCATTTTCCTGGTAAGTTTCTCAATTGGCCTTATATACACCGTGTTTGTTTCTGAAGTAGTTTACCAGTTATGTCTCAAAGAGAAATAGGACAAGAATCTGAAACTGACAAAAGGCTTAGAACCTCTAAACATAACAAGAGAAATGATTCATCTTTATTTGAGCGTAAACATGTCAAAAATGCAAAACGTAGGAAACTACAATGTATAGCAATAGTAGTTATTTTGCTACTATACAGGGAGGCGGAAATATTGCTCAAATGAGCAGTGTAAAAAGAGGATATATCCCTGAGTTGATTCAGTATGTTATGCATTAGTTGTTTTTCTTCGTGGAAGAGATTAGTTTTCCATAGCTTTCTTTCTCTGATCATTATGCTTTCTTACAAGTTGTCATTATGTTAGTAATTGATAAAGAAAATGAACATGCTCTATTAAGTAAGAAGTCAAGGTTTGTGCCGCGTGGAAATGTTCATTGCTGAGTCTACTTTCTATTTTGGACATCATTGCAGACTTCATTCAGTAATGGTAATTCAGTTTGGTTTTATCTTATTATTTTTTCCTTCAAATGTATTCTTAGCCAGGAAAAAGCTTAGAAGGGGCTGTGATAAGAGAAACTTGGGAGGAAACTGGCATCGAAGTTGGAGAAGTAATCTATCATAGTTCTCCGCCATGGCTAGACAAATTATTTATCTGACATGCTTCAGGTGTTCAGAGATGACAGATTTACAGGTCTAAGGTTTATGATCTATTTTTCATGAACACACTATTTATAGTAGAATCCAAGTAGTTAACCTGTGCATTTAAGCGGAAATGGGGTGATTGTATGCATGGGAATTTTCCTAAGTCTACTTCCATTCTCTATTTTGTCCTTAAGGAAAAGTTTAAGAATATGCTTGTTTTCAGATGGATAATGAGCTCGATTCATTCATGGTAGGCTCCCACAATTGATTCTAATCACCTGCTGTAAACTGTGTGTGTTAATGATATATCAGTTCATGGATTATTTAGTCAACTACTAACAAATTATTTTGAAAGCCACCATACTCATGTGCTACCTATATGATGCATGTTGTTATTATGCTTAATGCCCATGCCGTGGAAATTGCCAATCATTTACAACTTTATTTTTTGCATCTCTCCAAGTTTGGTATTTTAGGAATTTAAAAAATGAACCGTCATTGCTCTGTTCTATTTTGCAACACATTGAACTTTTTTTAGCGTAACAAACTACAAATACTATAGGATACATATCCTAAAGGCTTCACAAGTTAAACATGAGGCAAACTCTTTTGCATGTTAAAATAGTTGTTTTGTGTTTTAAATTTTGTCTGGCTTGTGATTTTTGAACGTTATTTTTTATGATTAGGAATTCCATCTTTTTATGATGTTATGGAGTTTATTCCTGGAGAAGAATTACAATACCAGTTACAGGAAAAACTTCCTCCTGTAATCTCAGAGGAAAAATGTAATTGTTTTCTTTCATTTTATGGAGAGTGATACTCTATGTGGACTCATTTGTCCAATAAGTTGAAGAAAGTTAATAGCTTGTGCATCTCTGGGAGAGGGGTATTCACACAGCCAGTTTGCAAGAAGGTATAATATTCTGAAATTGCTGGAGTCACAGCATAACTGTGCCCCAAAGAAAAAGAAGAGAGTGTTGGATGATGCCATGATGCTACGATAAAGGATGTATTGTAAGTTTATGTTAGATTTTAGAGAAGATGAATTTGAAGTAGTCATGTAGTGAGTTTGGCAGCTATCTAAAATCCACTCATTTTGATTTCTTGCTATTCTCAAAGCAAGATGTAAAAGTTTAGCCTAACATGTGCTATCTAATAATTTTTAACATTCAATGTATTATGTTATTTTACATTAACACATTTCAAATATATTCAAATTTATCATATTTGTTTCAATTCAGTATTGTGTTGATGAAAGACTAAAAGAATGGGGAAGGAGTCAAGTTTTGCTACTGAATTGTTAGATGCACAATTTTATCGATAATGTATTATATAAAAATACTCAAGTCCGGGTCCATCTTCTATACTCCTGATTAACACACAAAAACACACAAGTCCGGGTCCAAATTGCACGAAGTGCAATCACCCCTGCCTAGTCTTTTATTAACCATCATGACTTATTTATAACTTTATATATGTTTGAAATATCCATCCACGTAGGTGTTTGAAAATAACATGTTTCGCTTACGCAACCAATCTAAAATATGCATACGAAGCTAATCACGCACTTGCAAAGTTGCAAACTTGCAATTATGCTTGCCTTTTATTAATAAAAAAAATTAGATAAAAATTAGGATTAGATTAGAAGGAATCTTACCATAGTGTTTTGATCTCACAAAAATAGATAGTAACTAGTAAGATATATAAATCTACAAGATTATATCTAATTTTTCTATGCGTCGCAATTATGTCCAAAAATAATCATGGTAGACCACACCGATTAATTTGTCCACGTGATATACCCTATTTTTTTTTTGTTAATTGATCTTATACCCTAAGTTTTTGAAGAGTGTTTTGGTATCATTAGACTGGCGTTAACTTTGTAAATGGCAACTAAATGTTTAGTTTCAATCTACCTAATATTTAAAAATACAAATTTACAGAGATTTTAGTGATACAATTTACAAATTCAATGTTAGTCCGGGATACCAAAATACTATTCAAACATTTAAGGATGTATAATCACTTCAAAAAGAGATTAAGGGTACATGGGGATTTTTCGCAAAAAACTTTGTGTAAAGTCATAGAACAAGGCCATGTCCTCATCTCTTTGATCATTTAAAATTATTAATTAATGATGAAAAGTTATGGATAAATATAAGTTGATACTAAATCGTTAAAATATATTCCAAATATGTGGACATATCAAGCGCAAATGGTTTTTTGAAGAAAAAAAACAATAGATCAAAAATAGATCAAGCGCAGATGTTGTTATTAGGTTAATTATTCAAAAATTGAAGTATTTAGGTGGAATGAATCTTGCCATATATAATGTGTCAATTTATCTCACAAAAATAGATCGACACGATTATTTCTAATTTTTCTCTCCGCGTTACAATTACATCCAAAAATAACCATAGCGGACCACACCGATTAATTTGTCCACGTGGAAGCCAAAACTCACAAAAACTGATTAGACATATTACCGGGAAAAAGAGCTTTGCTTTGCTTGAGTGTAGTTAGTATGAAAAAAGCATTGTTATTGTGAAAATTAGAAGTTAGAAAGAATTAATACACCTTTGTAAATTGTAATTATCGACATGATTAATTTTGATAGGTTTGAATTTTTGGGGAATTTTTTTGTTCACGCGTCACGCATTGTGTTGTTGAGTATATAAAATAGGGAAGTAGAAAAAATAGGCTGAGAGGTGTGTTTCTAATTATAGTATGATTATAAGAGGTATCAAATTAGTTACTATCACATTTCACATGTAGTGTAGGGACTTTTTCTTCTGAATAATTTCTTGGAATTGAATTGAAAAATACAATTTTGTACAAAATGGTTAGACAAGTCATATTTTTATATGATTTTTTTGGGGAAAATTGTATATTATAATTTGTAACCAGTGCCACACTGATTGGCACTTTTTTTGCTTAAGAAGGCACACTCACTGACTGCCACACTGATTGACAAACGATTTACTTATTTTTCTAATAAGGGAGTAACTAAATTGGATATTTGTAAGTTGAATTATTATTATTTTTTTTAAAAGAGCATTGTAACAGTGCCTACTATTGTAATTGCAACCGGATTAGATCAAGAAAACAATATCTTTCCCTCAAAAAAAAAAAAAATGCCTAACGATATCTCTTAAAAACCGAAAAGACTCTGTAGATTAGGTAATATTTTGTCATTATTGTTGGTAAATTTCCTAGAATTTGGGTAGAAAATGAATAGAATTCGCAAAGGAAAAACAAAACCCCTGCTGACCATGCCTTACAGTTACAACAAAGACTTATCCATATTATATAATACACAGTTCTTTCTTCTTCTTCATCATCCAACGTTTGTAACTAGTCTGCAGTAATTAATCCTTCTGCTTCGTTTTGCATAATCAAAATGGCCGCAACTGATAAAAAACCAGCTTCCGGTCCAGCCATCGGAATCGACCTCGGAACAACCTACTCCTGCGTCGCGTACCGTTCCAAAGGCCGAGTCGAGATCATCCCCAACGACCAAGGCAACAGAACCACCCCTTCTTACGTTGCTTTCACTTACAACGAACGACTCATCGGCGACGCTGCTTTCAACCAGGTTTCCTTAAACCCTGCCAACACCGTCTTCGGTAATTACTCTTTCTGTTCTCCGATCTATATATATACTGGATTTAAAATTTGAAAAAGTATGTGTATTTTGAGTTTTAGCTGATGATGAAATGTTTTCGTTTTAATATTATACAGATGCTAAGAGATTGATTGGTCGGAAATTTAGCGATGAGATAGTGCAAAACGACATGAAATTGTGGCCGTTTCAAGTTGTACGTGGCAGTAAGGACGACAGGCCGATGATTTCAGTCAACTACAAAGGTGAGAAGAAGAAATTCACTGCTGAGGAGATCTCATCCATGGTTCTGACCAAGATGAAGCAGACTGCTGAGGCCTACATAGGATCCGAGGTGAGGGACGCAGTTGTCACTGTGCCAGCCTACTTCGACCACTCACAACGTCAGGCGACGATGGATGCCGGACAAATCGCGGGAATCAACATACTACGTTTGATTACTGAGCCAACCGCTGCTGCCATCGCTTACGGCCTCGACAACGCTAACAGCTTCACCGGGAAGAGGAATGTCCTGATATTCGACCTCGGAGGTGGAACCTTTGATGTCTCACTTCTCGCTATTAAGAATGGGAACATGGAAGTTAAGGCCACTTGTGGAGACACTCACCTCGGAGGCGAAGATTTCGACAACAGAATGGTGAACTACTACATCAAGGAGTTTAAGGAGAAGCACGAGAAAGACATCAGTGGAAACCCTAGGGCACTGAGGAGGCTAAGAACAGCTTGTGAGAGGGCCAAGAGGATTCTTTCCTCGGCGGCTGAGGCGAGGATCGAGATTGATTCCCTTTACGAGGGCATTGACTTCTCAACAACGTTAACTCGTCCCAAATTCGAGGAGTTGAACTTGGATTTGTTCCTCAAGTGTGTTGAAACTGTTGGAATGTGCTTGATGGACGCTCAGATGAACAAAAACGCGCTGGACGATGTCGTTCTGGTTGGCGGCTCAAGCAGGATCCCCAAAGTTCAGCAGCTGCTGCAAGACCTGCTGAATGGGAAGGAGCTTTGCAGAAACATCAATCCAGATGAAGCCGTTGCTTACGGCGCGGCTGTTCAAGCCGCCATCTTGAGCGGCCAGAAAGATGAGATGATCAAGGATCTTGTTTTGGTTGAGGTAATTAACTGTTTTCATCCATTTGTAGTAATTAATTTCTGGCATCACAAATTTTACTTGCATTTGACAGGTAACTCCCTTGTCACTTGGCATTGAAACTAAGGGAAAAGTGATGAGCGTTTTGGTTCCAAAGAACACCGCCATCCCTACTACCAACGCGGTGAAGAATTACACTACTTGCAGCGATAACCAAACCACCATGGGGATCCACGTGTTTGAAGGAGAAAGGGCAATATCCAGTCAGAACAAACTGTTGGGTGAATTTGTGCTGACAGGCATTCAAATGGCCCCGTGGGGAATCCCGAAGATCGATGTGACCTTCGAGCTGGAAGCCAACGGCCTTCTGAAAGTCTCCGCCAAGGACAGAGTCACCGGCAAAGAGAAGAACATCACGATCAAGAGCGGGAGACTATCGAAGCAGGAGATCGAGATGATGATTACAGAAGCCAAGAAGTTCAAGGATGAGGATGAACAGCACAAAAGGAAGAGTAAAGCCAACAATGAATTTCTGCAGTATTTTTATCAGATGAGGGAGGCTGCGAACGACAACACCATGCCCGCCACTGAGAAGAAGAAGGTTGAGGATGCTGTGAAGATGGCTTGTCGGTGGATTGATGCAAATAATCAGCTTTTCGAGGTTCATGAATATGAAGCCAAGAAGAAGGAACTGATGCGCGTCTGGACACCGTATTCCGATCACTCCACCGGACCCAGCAGTGGCAGTGCAACGCCGTTCAGAAGAATCAAGAATCTTTTTGGCCTTTGAAATGGATGCTACCTTTTTACATGTTTGATGTTTGTTTACTTTGAGCTTTTAAGAGTATTTCAACGCAAAGTATCACTGTCAAGCAATACTTACTATTGTTCTGCAATATTAATGTGACCGTGGATTTGGAAATATGGATTTGAAAAAGCTCTTCTTTTATTTCTTGAGAGCTACATTAACCAAAGGCTTTAATTTTCTATTGCGTTTGGCTAAGATTAGGATTAGGGACCTGCATTGGATTCACACTCAATCTAGACTTTTTTATCCTTTTTATTGAATGATGTTTAGATTGTAGTGAAGGGGAAAATGTGCCTTTTAGAAAAGAAATAGTTGTATTGCTTAAATGGACTGGACAACTAAAATGTGGAATTGTTAATGGCTTTAATGAAGAATCTAATTTTGTGTAATAACAAAAACTGCATTTAGTAACAATCTTCACACGCATGATTTATCCCGGTGACTCTTTTCCTCAAACAAGATTTCAACTGAACTTCATTTTACAATCTTGTACTCCTACATTTTTACTTGCAAATTTCGTAGCGAAAAATGAAATGCGACACTATATATATAAATCCAAAATGACTGAAAAAAGTTATTTGAAACAGCACGAGAATTATTAAAATGGAATCGCATAAACCAACAAATAACAGAGCCGAGATTTGATCCAAATTATTCTTACTGAATAGACAGCAAAATTGGCTATAAATTGCGATTCATTATTATAATCTAAATGAGATGTAACCTTTCTGGAATTTGTTGAGAATTTGAGATCAATGTAATAGACGCTCTAAATACTCGAGACCTAAGGATAAATGTCTCATCTATTAATGTACCTTAAAGAAATCTCTCATCTACTTTGTTTGTTTGTTTTAGGGGTGTTTGGTAAAGAGTTTTTTGAGTTAAAATTAGTTGTTTGACCATTTCAAAAGGCTAATAAAAGTGTTGGCAAATTCTCATTTGAGACCTGTCTCAAATGAGACCAAAGATGATATGAGACTGTTATTGATTGAATTTGTTGTTGGTGAGCTTTAAACCCGCCGATTTCCTTGATTGAATTTGTCGTTGGTGAAATTGACCAAGGAAATGATCAAGAAAATTGATCGAAAGATCAAGCAAATTGAACGAAAGATCAAATTAACTGAAAAATCAAGGCAAAACAAAAATACTCAAGGACATTGATTGAAAGATCAAACAAACTGACTAAAAGATCAAGCAGAAACAGTGGTCTCCACAAGGACAGGTCTCACCCAAGACTTTCTCAAAAGTGTTTGGTAAAGAACTGTTTGGATGGGTGTTTGGGTCCAAAAAGCTAATTTTAGAAACGCTCTTTTTTAAGCGTTTTTGAAACAGTTAATTCTTCTTTTTAATCTACTTCCTTCTTTATCATTTCTTTTTTAGTTATTTTCCTGTACGAAATTGTACGCTACCATTCACCTTCTTTTACGTTAAGTTTTTTTTTATGATTAAAATAAAATTTTCATCCAATCTTAAAATTCTTAAAATTTCTAAAATAAATAAAATTTATTTACTTACATTCTTGCTTCCAAAGTTTAATAAGTTTAACTTAGATTCATATTCCATTTACATATTTTCTTGGTTAAATATAAATTTTAATAGTGCTAAATTTTTTATGTTTTTATGAATTAATTTTAATTAGTTCGGAAGACCATAAATATATAATATATTTATAAAATAATATTCACCTTTTATAATTCGCATATAATATTTTTAATAATTTAAAATTGAATAAGTCTTGGAAGTGACCAGGGATTGTACTGCAAATAAATGAAATAGTGTCAAATCTCGCGGGTCAAACTGACCCATTTTGCAAACCGGCGCGTGTTGTTGACACGCCGTATATATACCAAATTCCCGACGCATAAACCCCCAATTTCACACCCCCTCTCATCTTCTCTCATCGAAGAGGATGAGAAACCGTCGGGATGACGCTACGGTAGGGGAGGCGGCTGATGCTAATCGATGGGGCGTTCTTGATCGGATTTCTGGTAATTTACGGTTACTGTGTGTTTATGTGTATTTGTGTGTTTATGTATATTTTGGCTGATACTCTGCAATTTGGAGAAAGGCAGTGGCAACCAGTAAACTTGTCTAATTTGTGGTGTTCATGTGATTATTGTTCTAAAATAGGGGAATTCGGTGTTGATTTGTGCTAGGCGAAGCCGCCGGGGAAGGCCTCGAACTCCTTGAGATCGGTGAATCTGTCGCTGTAGGAGTCAATCTCCTTCATCGTCTGGCCCCGTCGAGGGAGGTGGTGGTGCCGAGGGCTCGTCGTCGGATTTCACCGTAAGAGCGGCGGTTTTTTTATCTTCAATCCGGTGAGGTTAGTCATTTTTCTCCGTTATTCAATCACTTGTTTACATAGTTTCTGTTTTCATTTTTCTCCGTTATTCAATCACTTGTTTACATAGTTTCTGTTTTCAGCTTCATTGTTTCTGTTTGTGCATATGCATTTTTTTAAATCTTTCTTGAAAGGTTAGATGTTTAATAGTGAAAGTTTGACATTTAAGAGTGAAAGGTGTCCGTTATTTGTATATGTATATTTTATCTTTCTTAAAAAAGCTGTTGTTTAATAGTGAAAGATTGACATTTAAGATTGAAAGATTGTCTATTATTTGTATATGTAATTTTTGTCAATTTTGAAAGGTTGCTGTTTAAGAGTGAAATGTTGACATTTAAGAGTGAAAGGTTGACATTTAAGAGTGAAAGGTTGTCTGCCATTATATGTACTTTTGTCTTTCTTGAAAGGTTGTTATTTAATAGTGAAAGGTTGACCTCTAAGAGTGAAAGATTGTATATGCATTTCTAATTTTCTTGAAAGGTTGTTTAATAGTGAAATATTGACATTTAAGAGTGAAAGATTATCTGTTTTTTATATGTGCATTTTTTGTCATTCTTGAAAGGTTGACATTTAAGTCTGAAAGATTGTCGGCTATTATATGCCTGAAAGATTGTTTGAAAGGTTGACATTTTTTGTCTTGAATGGTTGTTGTTTAATAGTGAAAGGTTGACATTTTAAGAGTGAAATAATATCTGTGATTTTTTTTTTTTTTTGTCTTTCTTGAAAAGTTGTTGTTTAATAGTGAAAGGTTGACAATTAAGAATGAAAGGTTGTCTGTTATTTGTATATGTTGAAAGGTTGATGTTTAATAGTGAAAGGTTAACCTTTAAGAGTAAAAGGTTGTCTTCTATGCATTTTTGGTTTTTTTAAAAAAATTGCTGTTTAACCGTAAAAGGTTGATATTTAAGAATGAAAGTTGTCTAATATATATACACTTTCGTGTTTTTTAAAAGTTTGTTGTTTTATATTGAAAGGTTGACATTTAAGAGTGAAAGATTTTCTCTTTCTGTTAGGTTAGGGAGCATCAAAGAAGAGAAAAGATCAAATTCTAGAAAGGGACGCTGAAAAGAAAAAAAAAAAGGAATAAGAAGAGGAGCAGGAGCAGCAAGAACCAAAATCCCATGCGCCAAAAAGGAGGTTCGTTGGAATAGTCAATAAGGAGGAGGCTGGGTCTGGGTGTTATAATTTCAATGTCACGCGCGCGTGACTTTTTGTATTTATGTAAATTGCAATTAAGGAGTCGCGTCCTTTTAATTTATTCTGTATTTTCAATTAGGTCCTGGTCACTATATAGTGACGGTCACTCAAGAGACGGACTCTTTAAAATTATATTAAAACTTTGTTTTCTATTTATAAAATGGTTAATTATACAATATAAGTAGGCCCTTAAATGTCATTTTACCTTATTTGTTAAACAAACAGCTATTAACTACCAGCTAATTTTACCAAACACTTATATACAATCAGCTAATGTAAACAGCTAGTCAAATCAGCTAATACAATCAGCTAACAGTTAACAGCTATCAGCTAATTAATCATTGGTCTAGCTAATCTTTCAAAATACAAATTTTTAAGGTGAAATAGTTTCACTATATAAATTTATGGTATATTTATGTAATATATTTTATTACTTCATATCTATATTAAAATGTTCGGTTTTTCTAACGAGTGCACATGGGCACTCGTTAACATGGATGAGATTCCATGGATTATTGTGTAGTTAATCTTGATAAGTGCAGAATTAATTATTACGAACATCTATACATTAATTGGGTGTGAATGCATTGAATTTACGTGGTAAATACATCTGTTTGTCTTAATTACGTGGTAAATATCTATCTTTCTCAATTACTGTATACTTACCATTGGATTCTATTTACGGATAATTATATCATGGATAATGATTATTTATCGTACACATATTTAAAATTTACAGTGTCAGGTAATAAATATACGGTTTTTCTAACGAGTGCCCTAGGGCACTCGATAACAATAGAATCTTTTATGTGAGTTCGTGTATTATGTGATTCTTTGTGCATGGTTAATGAATACAACTACGTTGGTAGTATAAATTCAGCTTTCGATTAATCCTCCTTCGATCATCGAAATGTTCCATCAATGCTCTCATTTAATTCTTTTCCCTCCATTAGCATTTTACGTTACAAATCTCTCTCCAAACAAATTCTAAAATATCTGCAATTTACCTGTCACATTCCAAACTATTAATTTACTGTATCATCACCGTGTCGTGTCGTACCACTACATATTCTGGTATCATAAACATTTTTTTCCGGATCACTCTATTCATACCACTACATTTGTCATTCGGATTAAACATAAAAAAGTTTAGAATTCAAATATAAGATATGATAACATAAAACATAAAAATGAGGATGGTGTGGATTTTGTATAGGTGTAGATTCTTTCATACAATATTCATTCTGTAAACAAAACCATCCAGATAAATACAACCATGTATTTACAACTACAATTGGTATCCAAAATTAGGATTAAAAATTTATTTTATTGAATTCCCTCCATTTACCATTTCATTTCCCTCCAAAAATACTCTTATATAATCCACACCATCCTTATTTTTATGTTTTATGTTATCATATCTTATATTTGAATTCTAAAATTTTATGTTTAATCTGAATGACAAATGTAGTGGTATGAACAGAGTAATTTGGAAAAAAACAGTTTTTGATACTTGTAGTAGTACGAAACAATGATGATACAGTAAATTAATAGTTTGGAATGTGACAGGTAAATTGCAGATATTTTAGAATTTGTTTGGAGGGAGATTTGTAACGTAAAATGCTAATGGAGGGAAAAGAATTAAATGAGAGCATTGATGGAACATTTCGATGATCGAGGGAGGATTAATCGAAAGCTGAATTTATACTACCAACGTAGTTGTAGTCATTAACCATGCACAAAGAATCACATAATACACGAACTCACATAAAAGATTCTATTGTTATCGAGTGCCCTAGGGCACTCGTTAGAAAAACCGATAAATATATTCATACAATTTAGTGGTTATATTTTAGTTTTTATAAACCCACCAACTATTACTATAACAAAGTTGTATTTAGATAGCTTTATAAATTTTATAAATAATGTATATGAATTTTTTTTTGAAATAATACATGTAATAAACATATTAAATATCAATTAAACAATAATGAATTCAAACATTTAAAATATTGTTATTTTGGAAATTTTATCGAATGATATAGGCCCTGTTTACTTGAGCTTATTTCTTGATGTACTGAACTGAACTGAACTGAACTGAATTGAATTGAACTGAACTGAACTGAATTGAACTGAACTGAACTGAAGTAAAAATTGATGTATTGAAAAATGGAATCAGCATGACTGAATTAACATGAATTTCATCAAATTGCATTTTCACTGAACTGAACTGAACTGAACTGAATTGAACTGAACTGAACTGAACTGACCTGACCTGAACTGAACTGAACTGATCTACAGATAAGCTCTGGTAAACAGGGCCATATTATTTTAATACCATAAACAAAATTTATTTTTTGAATTCAAATATATTGTGATTTCAAATGGAATAATATCAAGTAAAGATAATTAATATGTTTACTAGACGGATTTTTTTTCCAGATATATGTTTACCATGAATAATCATCGTTTTTTTCCAGATATATGTGTACCATGAATAATCATCGTCAGAAGAAACCAAGTAGATGGTAAATATAAAGTAATTAAGACAAACAGATGTATTTACCACGTAAATTCAATGCATTCACACCCAATTAATATATAGATGTTCGTAATAATTAATTCTGCACTTATCAAAATTAACTACACAATAATCCATGGAATCTCATCCATGTTAACGAGTGCCCATGGCCACTCGTTAGAAAAACCGTAAAACGTTTCAATGTTTAAGTTAAACATATAATATTTTATGAAAACGTACTATAAACTTTCTTAATAAGTCGAACATTTCCAAGAATTTGCCATTCTTATTTGCTTATGTTGGTATTAATAAGTCATCCATTACAACTTTATGTTTGAATTATTGTGTTCCTATATATTTTTAAATCCATGGTTGATATTAAGCAAGTCTTTGATCCAAAAAGAGCTGACTTAACTTTTTATAATTAGATTAGGAATAATTGACTTTGCATATTGGAACGAAAAAGTGGTGATATTATGGGTAAACTTCCTAGAACTTAAAATCAAAATCCCTTCAGCTGGCTTGACCAAGACCCCAAGCACAGATCCATTCTATAATAACTCTACCTTCTCTATTACTCTTCTTACCTTTCAACATTTCCTATTCTCTAATTCTCTGTATCTTCATTTTACATCATCAAATTTAAAATGAATGCAGCAGCCGCAAAAAATACTAGGGGTCCGGCCATCGGAATCGACCTCGGCACAACCTACTCGTGCGTCGGATACTGGAAAGACGGTCGAGTTGAGATCATACAAAACGAACAAGGCAATCGAACCACCCCTTCTTACGTAGCTTTCACCGACGGCGAACGCCTCATCGGCGAAGCCGCTTTCAACCAGGTTGCCCTCAACCCCATCAACACCGTCTTCGGTAACTCACATCTAACCAATCTCTTTACATACTCTTTAATGTTGAGTCTTGATTATTTATATTTTCATGACAGATGCTAAGAGATTGATTGGTAGAAGATTTAGCGACGAAATAGTGCAAAATGACATAAAGCTTTGGCCATTCAAGGTCATTTCTGGCAAAAATGACAGGCCTGCGATTTCCATCACCTACAAAGGTGAGAAAAAGCAATTCGCCGCCGAGGAAATATCCTCCATGGTGCTAACCAAGATGAAACAGATTGCTGAGGCCTACATAGGCTCAGAGGTGAAGGACGCAGTCGTGACCGTGCCGGCCTACTTCGACCACTCACAGCGCCAGGCGACAATGGACGCCGGAGAAATCGCCGGGATCAACATCCTCCGTCTGATAATGGAGCCAACCGCCGCCGCAGTCGCTTATGGCCTAGACAACTTTTCAGAATTCACCCAGAAGAGGAATGTTCTTGTGTTTGATCTCGGTGGAGGTACTTTTGACGTCTCACTTCTTGCTATCAAAAACAGCAACATGGAAGTTAAGGCCACCTGTGGAGACACTCACCTCGGCGGGGAGGACTTCGACGACAGGCTGGTGAACCATTACATCAACGAGTTCAAGGCCAAGCACGGAAAGGACATCGGCGAAAACCCCAGATCGCTGAGGAGGCTGAGATCGGCCTGCGAGAGGGCCAAGAGGATACTTTCCTCCGCCGGCGAGGCGAGGATCGAGATCGACGCCTTGTTCGACGGCATCGACTTCTCAACAATGCTTACTCGGCCAAAATTCGAGGAGCTGAACTTAGACTTGTTCCTCAAGTGCATTGAGACTGTCAATCTGTGCTTGACGGACGCCAAGATGAACAAGAACGCGGTTGATGATATTGTCATGGTCGGCGGTTCGAGCAGGATCCCGAAAGTTCAGCAGCTGTTGCAGGATTTGTTGAACGGAAAGGAGCTTTGCAGAAACATCAACCCCGATGAGGCTGTTGCGTTTGGTGCAGCCATTCAGGCGGCGAACTTGAGCGGAAATCTGGTGTGTTTGAAGGATATTGATTCCCCGGCGAGCAGAAACGCCGGAAAATATGGTGGCAGCGGTGGTCAAGCGGCAGAGTCAAGGCGGCAAAGGAATGACAGCATCATGAGAATGCAGAAACTCGTGTTGACAGAGGTTACTCCGTTATCTCTCGGCGTTCAGTCTAAAGGTGATGTGATGGATGTTTTGATTCCGAGGAACACCGCCATCCCTTCGACGAAATCAAGGGACTTTGTTGTGACAGAGGATAATCTGACAAGCGTGCCATTTAACGTGTACGAGGGCGAGCGAGCAAAAGCAACCGAAAACAGATTTCTGGGCTATTTTATACTGTCTGGAATTCAACAAGCCCTCCGAGGAATCCCGAAGATCGACGTAACCTTCGAACTGGAAGCTAGCGGCCTCCTTAAAGTCTCCGCTAAGGACAGAGTTACAGGCAGCAGAAACAGCATCGCCATCAAAAGCGAGAGCCTATCGAAGCAGGATATCCAGACGATGATTACGGAAGCGAGCAAGTTTAAGGAGGAGGATGATTTGCACAGGAAGAAGAGCAAAGCGAGCCTTGACTTTGTGCATTACGTTTATCAGATGAGGGAGAGCGTAACCTCGGACACCTCGTCTGCGTTTGACAAAGCTAAGGTTGCAGAGGCGGTGAAGAGTGCTTTTGAATGGATAGATGCGACGACCGAGCTGAGGGAGGTCCGTGAGTATGAAGAGAAGATGAAGGAATTGGTGATCGTGTGGAAACCGAATTCGGCAAGGTCATGATTTGTTTTTTGGCCGGAAAGGTGGTCGGAATTGTTGTTGATAATACTTGTAATAAATACCGTCACACTCTCGGATAATACGTAATTTTCTGTTTTGTTTGTATTCTTTTTTCGACTACACTATTAGTTAAATACTTAAATCGTCACGTTACAGGTCGAAATAAGTAACTCTTATTAGCAACGCTTATTAAAGGCTACAATTATTTAAAAGTGTTGTTAAAAAAAAATTATGAGTGCTATGCAAAATCACTAGAAATATGAAAGCACTAATCTTTAATATTTATCAGCAAAGAATTAATTAAATTTTTATCATAATATTTACTTCTTAGATCCATATCATAATTAGAAAATAGACTTTGAAATAAATAATATACATAATTCTTCTGAATTTTAAGGACTATTTCATTTGAATTATTAATATAATAGAATTTACTAATTTATTAAACACCCTGTCTAAACTGTAACGTGTTCTTATGTTGATGTGCTGAGTTGAAAAGTAAAAAAATAAATAAATAATTGATGATGATGATGATGGTAGAAGAGTGAATTTTAGTTTGATATATGTTGAAGATATGAGTTGGAGAGTGCTTCTTTAGTTGAAAAGTGATGAAATTAACCCAATTATACTGAAGAGAAAATTTTAGGTGAGACTTGTAATTGTGTAGACCAAGGGTAAAAGGAGTCCATATAGTAGGAGTTTTCAAAATATTGGGGTCACTATGTAATAACTTCATTTTCGGTGCAATAGCCATATTAGGATAAACCACATGGACTAAAATGTTATTTCCTGGGAAATATTAGAATCAACCCTCTTTTTCTTCCCCGACGAAATCCCCCTTTTTTCTCCGGCGACATCCACCAAAGTTCCTTCCTGGCCGCCGTCGAAGAACTGCGATCCGTTGCCTTTCCTTCCCGCCGGAGATCTCAGCCTGCCGGAGCACTATTTGTTCTGCCGAAAATAGAACCAAGTCATGACATGAATGACCTTCCACCATCATAACAGGTTCATACACGGGGATGTTAATCTACCTCGCAACGCAGGCGTTGTCGCCGCCTCTGTTCTTAATAGTTGCTACTGAAGGAGATCGAGACATGCCCACTGTAAAGATGATGTTTTCGGGGTTCCAGGTTAAATTGAGCACTAGAGAAAATAATGTGGAACATGGAGTGTGGTCATTAAGCAGTATAAGGTATTGAGTAATTCTCCTGTGAGACAGCCTCACCCATGAGGCAAGGCCAAATAAGAAAAATTTCATTACTGCCACCTCATCATAACTCACTACCATCTCATCAAACATCGACGTCACCTCATCAAATATCGATGCTAGTTCATCAAACATGTAATCTCATCAAAACTTTTGTATCAGTTGATCAAATCTCACCAAAAATAGCGTTTATTTGGTCCTGCCTCTTGGGTGAGGCTGCCTCACCCAAGAATTAGCCTAAGGTATTTCATTCATCGCTAATGCACTGTTTATTTTTTGCCTTAATCAGATTGAATTAAAAACATAAATAATCAAGTAAAAAACATAAAAGATCAAACTCAAGTTAAAACTGAAAATATCAAAGAAAATATCAAAAAGATCAAACAGAATAAAATTAAACTCAAGTGATAAATGAAAAAAAAATCAAAGAAAATATCAAAAAAGATCAAACAGAATAAAATTAAGCTCAAGTGATGAAAGAAAAAAATCAAAGAAAATATTAGAAAATCAAACTCAAGTTATAACTGAAAAAGATCAAAGAAATAACAAAATATCAAACATAATAAGATCAAGATCAAGTAAAAACTGCAAAAGATCAAAGAAAAGATATAGAAGATCAAAGAGAAAAATATCAAGTAATAAACAATGATGATCAAGTCACTACTGCAAAAAATCTAGCTAAGTTCAAAGAAAATATAAAAAAAATCAAAAATGATCAAGTAAATACTGCAAAACAATAATGAGAATATAAAAAGATCAAGTAAATACTGCAAAAAATCAAGTACTAATATAAAAAGATCAAACACAAAAATGAACTACTCCACTACCTCTTCATGCAACTCATATTTATTCACACCATCACACACCTACTGTAATTTTTGCTTTTGGGGGACTACCCACGCTCTCGGCGTCGTCCTCGTCCTTCAAATCCAACAGATCGGACCGAACACCCAACAAGGAAAGAAGATGGTCACCGACAAAGAACAGAATACTACCTTCGGGGGAATCCAAATCAATTGAATCGTCGGAAATCATCACATGAAAATCATCACAGCGATCAATCGTCAGGGACTGAAGCTCCGGAAGTTTCGTCGGATCGGCGAGGATGAAATGTGCCTGGCGGATCGGGTTGTATGTGGTTTCACCAAATCGCCGGAATATGGAGACAGCGGGAGGGAAGGGAGAGGGAGGAAGAAAAAACTTCGCTTTGCATTTAAATCCCTATATTTAGGAGCGTTTTTCAATTAAGTCCATAATCTCTGAAAATGTTTAATAGTCCTGGTCTCTGTAGAGACAGGTCTCAAATGAGAATTTGTATTATACTAATCTAAACTCAATTAAACCTTAAGTCTATAATGAGATATACCTTTTATAATGTTCACTAATTTAATTATTATGTTACTATAGAAAATACAATTTTCCTCATTAATTTTTAGTTATTTAAAATATAGATATATTACATCGTGTTGAAACTGAAACATGTTGAGATGACAAATAATGTACTAATTAGTGTTATGATGTGCTGATTAATATCATATTCTGATAAATATTATTGAGAAGTGCTAATATAACCCTTAGTTATGTGATAAGTGCAAATATAACCCCGATTTTTTTATAAGTGCAATTATAACCCTATATTGTATTTTTGATGAGTGTCTAAACAACATATTTGGATGATTTATGAAATTCACTTCAAATTCAAAGAGAAATACTGTTTACTCACATATGTGTATACCTGAATTGGTCATATCAGCATGTTTAGGGTTGTATTTTACATAAATTTGATCGGAAGAGAGTCATAATCGCACTTAACCAAAAACTGGGGGTTATAATCGCACTCAACAAGAACTGAGGGTTACAATCGCACTTAACCCATAACTGGGGGTCATCTAAGCATTTTATCCAATATTATTTTGGGCAATTTGTTCTAACTGGTGTAGTGTTGTACAACTTCTTCTTATCAGTGTAGTGCTAGCATATAAAAATAAATTGAATTAAATATGACCTAAAACGAGTTTAAATAATTGACCTTAAATTTGATTGAAATGAAATGGAACTTAATTTAACATATGATCTAAATCATCTAATGGGAATTACATTGCAGCACGTAGTCATTGTGTTCCATTTATTAATATTATGTCGGTAAAATGTACAATTTTAGTCATGAAGTTGTTGAAAAAATGTACCATTTTAGTGGTTAAACATTGTTTGCTTCTTTTTTCCTAAAGTTGATATTTCTTCCATTTCAAATTCCGCCCGCAAGCGCCCATAAAAGCTCTTTAGCGTGTACGACTTCAGGAAAAGCGACACAATTTCCTCTGATAATTCAGGAAAGTTACGCTTAATTAATAACATATAGCGTCCGTAGACATTCTGGAATCTTGATGCAAAATCGTCATCCAAGTATACGTATTCATTTCATTTTTTTCTTGAAATTCTGTGTTACGCTACTAATATTATTTGAAAAATACTGATGGAAATTATGCATAGTTGACTCTTGTATTCAATAGAACTAAAATAGCTATCAATGTTACTTTAGATTGGATTAGATTTAGATTGCTTACATATATGTATATGTACAAACAACGACTTAGACTTTGCACAGTACCAATCAATAAGAAAAGAATCAAAAGATGAATATGAATATGAGAGGTAAATTTCGTAGAATATATGATAAATATATACCATTATTATAGCAAAGCCTTGACCAAGACTCCAAAGCCTCATGCATTTATATACTCCACTTCACAGTAGCATCTGCATCAGTTTTCTACCATTTCCAACTCTTTAGTTCTCTTTTTTCTTCACCACAATGGGTGCAACCGGAAAGGGCAACGACGGCGGAAGACCGGCCATCGGAATCGACCTCGGCACAACCTACTCCTGCGTCGGGTACCGGAAAAACGGTCGAGTTGAGATCATACAGAACGACCAAGGCAACCGAACCACTCCGTCTTACGTTGCTTTCACCGACACCGAGCGCCTTATCGGCGACGCAGCGTACAACCAAGTCGCGCTGAACCCCGTCAACTCCGTCTTTGGTAAACTCACTTTTTATCATGTTCAACTCAACTTATTTGCACTTGTTTTGATCAATTATAGCTTACTTTTCATTTGGTGGCATTTTGCTGATGTTTTTTTCCACAACAGATGCTAAGAGATTGATTGGGAGGAAGTTTAGTGATCCGACGGTTCAGGATGACATGAAGCTGTGGCCATTCAAGGTCATTTCCGGCACCGATGAGAGGCCGATGATTTCCATCACCTACAAAGGTGAGAAGAAGCAATTCGCTGCTGAAGAGATCTCCTCAATGGTTCTAATAAAGATGAAGAAGATAGCCGAGGCCTTCATCGGGTGCGACGTAAAAGATGCGGTGGTGACAGTTCCGGCCTACTTCGACTCATCACAGCGCCAGGCGACGATGGACGCCGGAGAAATCGCCGGAATCAACATACTGCGCCTAATCACCGAGCCAACTGCTGCTGCCATCGCCTACGGCCTCGACAACGCAAACAGCTTCACCGGAAAGAGGAATGTCCTTGTGTTTGACCTCGGTGGAGGCACTTTTGACGTCTCACTCCTTGCAATCAAGAACGGAAACATGGAAGTTAAGGCCACTTCTGGAGACACTCATCTCGGAGGGGAGGACTTCGACAACAGAATGGTGAACCATTACATCAAGGAGTTCAAGGCCAAGCACGGAAAGGATATCAGCGGAAACCCGAAGTCTCTGAGGAGGCTGAGAACAGCTTGTGAGAGGGCTAAGAGGATACTCTCATCTGCTGCTGAGACGAGGATCGAGATCGATGCCTTGTTTGAAGGCATCGACTTCACAGCCTCGCTCAGCCGTCCCAAATTCGAGGAAATGAACCTGGATTTGTTCCTCAAGTGCATTGAGACTGTTAGTCTGTGCTTGATGGATGCACAGATGAACAAAAACGCCCTGGATGATGTTGTTCTGGTCGGCGGTTCAAGCAGGATTCCGAAAGTTCAGCAGCTGCTACAAGACTTGCTGAATGGAAAGGAGCTTTGCAGAAACATCAATCCTGATGAGGCTGTTGCTTATGGTGCTGCTGTTCAAGCTGCAATCCTGAGCGGTCAGAAAGACGAGAAGATTCAGGACCTTGTCCTGATGGAGGTAACCCCGTTGTCTCTCGGGATTGAAACTACAGGTGAAGTCATGAATGTTCTGATCCCGAAGAACACCCCAATCCCTACCAAAAGAGTGCTGGATTTCACGACGCGCAGTGATAACCAAACTAGCGTGAGATTTCCAGTGTTCGAAGGTGAGAGAGCGAAATCAACTGACAACAAGCTGTTGGGTGAGTTTACCCTAACTGGAGTGCAGATGGCCCCTAGGGCAGTCCCTATAATCGACGTGACCTTCGAGTTGGAAGCCAATGGCCTTCTCAAAGCCTCTGCCAGGGACAGAGTCACAGGCAAAGAGAATAACATCACCATCAAAAGTGGGAGGCTATCGAAGCAGGAGATCGAGATGATGGTAAAGGAAGCCAGCAAGTTTAAGGAGGATGATGAAATGCACAAGAGGAAGAATAAAGCAAGGGGTGACTATGCTCAGTATGTGTATCAGATGAGGGAGAGTATAAACATTACCAGGTCTCCTGCGGAAAGAAAGAAGGTCGAAGAGGCCGTGAAGAGAGCTTTCCAATGGCTGGATGCTAAGGAGGAGCTAGCAGAGGTTCATGAATATGATGAGAAGATGAAGGAGCTAGAGCGCGCATGGAAGCCGCACGCTGATGATGCAAGCAGCAGCAGCGGCAGTGCAACGCCGATGAGAAAATTCATGAATATGTTCGGCCGAAGAAGTGGCTACTAATGGAATTCAACCTTCCATACTCTGTATTTGATGTTAATTTTCCTGAAAAAGTTAAAACTGCAAGTGGAGTATCACTTTTTACTATGAAAATGTACTGTGTGATATAATCATCCAATAAATAAGTACAACACGAGTATTTTTATGATTTTACAGCTGACAGTGAGAACCCTAACAAAGCCTCTGATTACTGAGCCAAAAATCTGCCTTGTAAAACTGGTTTCTTCAGAGACCACTGGAGCTGGAGACACTCTTGATGGATTCTTCTTCCATCTGCACAAGTCGTTCACAGAATGCCTCAATGTGGTGAGCCTCTTCTTCGAATGTGATCCGAAACTCCTTCCACTGATACTCGAAAGAACCATCGCCTCTTAATGGACCAACAATTTTTGCCAGAATATTGAATCCTTTGCGATCTACAGATACCAACACAGCATCCTTCATGGAAATAGAGGTTATTAAGGATAGAATAATCAACCATATTCACTCGTAAAATTGTCCAAGTTGCAATTTCAACATACTAGAACCAAGGATTTGTGTATGATAGTTCTTACAAGAAACATAAAAAATTTTAAGAACTAGAAAAGTCAACATTAATACCTTTGCCTGTGTCTTCAATAGGGTAATGCAAAAGAGGATCAAAGCTCTTCGTCTTGTCTCGCTTTGATTGATTCCATCAATAAGGCTGGTAGAAAATGGAGCTAAACAAGAGTACGCCATTATGAAAATCATGCAGACAAAATTTGATAAGGAGTGCTCAGTAAAGACGTAAGGGTGATGAGCGAAGTTACTTACATAACGGATCTGCTTTACATTCTACAAAATCCTCCATATCTACTTCATGAGTTCCTCCATTAGAATCAATGTAAGCGCATTCACTGTGTGTATGTAGTGCATTGTAAGTTTTACACATTTCAGTTTGCAATACATTGTACAGTTTTCTAAGAAACGCAACTGTCTCAATCATCAACTAAACCATACCTTTGTTTACATCATAATTAACAAAATTTAGCAATTATAGAAAAGTAGAGCTTCTAAATGATAATGGTATTCAATTAAAAAAAAAAAAGTCCTTAGTTTATCCAATGTAAAAGTAAAATGTAAGGTATAAACGATTTACCTGACATTAAATTTATATACAGCATATTCCTCATTTCCTTCCAGTAAGTCCTTGAGGTTTTCACTTCGTGGTGTAGCACTAAGTCGAGCTGAATTTAATACACTAGAAACAGAATATGTGGATTCCTCAACAATCTTCTCTTCTAAGGATATGGTTTCTTGAACACTCTCTGTAATCATAGCTACTTGCTGGGAACAAGAAAACAAAAAGGTCAGAATCAAATCCAATGCTATTTGACAAGTACTGCGCTAATATATGCTGCGAAAAAAGTAATAAAATCAAATTCTTTTCAGATAAAAGTAATAATGATTTTAGTATCCAGGCCACAACATAGGATCAAACTAAAACCCAATGCAGCAATACCTTTTCAAGACGAACAACATCTCCTGACAAAGTAACTCGAGCTGGCAACTGCATTATAACAATTAATCTTCTTAGACTAAACATTATCCAAAATTATTGAACATATTACTATTGCAGCTATAAATGAAATCACTGAGACAGTTTATTCAACTCAGATGCAGACTGAATGAACATGTTTGAAATGGAATATCCCATATTCCCTAAATAGGGTTTCAGGGGATTTGAAACAAGAGCGGATGAGTATCCAGCCACAAAGAGGCAGGACGGAGAGGTCGAAAAAGGATCAAGTCAAGTAATGACAGTCAACCTGTTGGATGGACCTAAATAAACCAGCGAGAATGCCTGGAAAGGGACTGGCAACAGCAAAAGAACTCCGTTCATCAATGATCGCATTCTGCAAATCAGGAAACTCAAATATCACCACCAAATTCAACTTGAGAGCATACTTTTTCAGTGCACAAGCTATTTATTCTGCACAGACCAGCTATAGAAGATAAACCTATGCAGGCACCATACTTATGCATTTATCAAGCCACACCAACAAGAAATATAGGATGTGCTAACATTATCAGCAGCAACAATAAAAACCTTATAATACAAGGTATAGCTTTCGAAAACACAGATTTATTACATCAAAACGGGTTCTTCAATCAGTATCTAGGATTCGGAAAACTGTTATAAGTGGTTGAGTTATCAAATGACCACATTAAAAGAATTATACTGTCACATTTTCTAAATACCTTTTGAAATCAAAAAAACATGTAATCCAGAATATATGCTAGACCTCATTCCAGCCAAAAAGAAAAAACACAAGCAAGGATCAGAGCATACCACATTGTGCAAGTCCTTCTCCGGAACCCAGATATAAGGCTTTCCCTTTCTAACAAAGTACTTCACTTTTGAAGAGTAAATACCTCCTTTGCTGAGATTATAAAAAACTAACATAAATCAATGATCGAACAAGAACAGCCAAAAAGCGTAAATTGTCCTAGAAATCATACTGATATTACCTTCCTTTAGCATCAGCTTGGACGGTGCAGAGTTTACCTTGCCAATTTGAAGCCAATATATTCTGCAGCGCCGGAAAAAAAACACCAAAAAGGATTAGTGAAACAAAAACATTATTCAAAACAATTGCTCAAATCTTCGGGATTGGGATATGATGAGAACCTTGCATTTCTCGGCTAGGGTTAAAATGGAAGCTTTACTTCCTTTCATGTTAGCCGGAGAATGCACACAAGGTGTTTGTTTATAGTACTGAGACAGACAGTTCGTTTGTTTCCTCGGCAAGTACTCTTCTTCTTGTTCGAAATTGGGTCCACTCGGAATTTATACTTTGGTTTATTTATTTATGGTAAATTACATTCTAACCCTACAATTTTGAATAAATTGGAACCAACTCACAATATTTTAAAGAATTATAATTGGATCCTTTATATTTGAACGAATCTGACATTGCTTCACGGAAGCAAAACTGTAGAATTGCAGGCTGTTGTTCTACAGCTCACCTGATCGGAACTCGAACGGAGATGGCTGAAGACGACGACGTTAATACGTCGGATTCAGATTCCGAGCAACAGTACTTCGAGTCGGAGCCGCAATACTTTGATAAGGATCGGCACGTCGCCTTCATGGAGAGGATGTGTGGTTACTTGCCGTCCCATTACCAGGCTCAAGAAATCAACCGCCTCACGCTTGCCTACTTCGCCATTGTTGGCCTCGGCGTTCTTGACTCCCTTGATCGAGTACTTCTTGTTCCTCTCCTTGTTTTTTTTTTCACTGAATTGGATTGTTTACTTACTGGATTGAGATAGTTGAGCATTGTCCATTCAATAAAGTATTCTCAAAGTTAACAAATTTTCACCATAGAATTGCATTAGTATGTGTATAACTAAGAACATCTGGGATTTTTGTTAGAAAATATGCATGCTTTTAACTGAATGTCCTCTTTTTGTTGATTATGTTGTGTCGTTTTTTAAGACTGTAGCATACAGATTTGACATAATGTGGAAAGAGGGAGTCTTTATTATTATAATCCAAGAGAAGATTCTGAATTGCTTTTTTGTATTGTTTTCGGATGATTGATACCATGTGTTCTTTGATAGATTGATAAACAAGTGGTGATTGAGTGGGTTTTGTCTTTTCAAGCACTTCCAAAGAATGAGGAGGAGTTGAATAATGGTAGTAAATCCTTCACAGAAGTGTTTGTTGTATTCTATACCTGGATTTTAATTGATTTGATGGAAGCTTTTTGCTTTTAATAGGACAATTTTATGGATTCCATGGTTCCAGAAGTTCTCAGTTTCAGGCAGATGAAAAAGGGGTATGACAACAAACAGTTACAATTCAAGTGAGAATCAACAGTTGAAAGGTTGAGCATGTTGGCTTGAGCTATTTTGGAATGTTCTTAATCTAAATCTCTGATTGCAGGGGGTGGTCCCTAATGGTAGTCATCTAGCAAGTACATATTGTGCACTGGCAATATTAAAGACGGTTGGATATGACCTTTCGGCTCTTGATTCTAAGGCAATCTGGAAATCGATGAATAACCTTCAGCAACCAGATGGATGGTAACTTTAAAACTGACTTTCATGTTAAAGCTGCTGATTACTGTATAGTGTGTGCATTTTAGCAGAGAACACTTCATAGTTTGATATGTTTTGTTCCTTGATTCTTTCAGTTTTATGCCCATTCATTCTGGAGCGGAGATAGATCTCCGGTTTATATATTGTGCTGGTAAGTCCACACGTTGACGTCACTTGATCAGACTTAATATCAGTGTTTGAAGACTAATACTTTGTTGTATCAGCATCCATCTGTTACATGTTGGGCAATTGGGATGGCATGGACAAGGAGAAAGCAAAAGATTACATAGTAAGATGTCAGGTACATGAAAGGTTTATGGTAACATCCCACTTTGTGGATACACTTGTTCTTTTATAAGCTCTTTAATATTTTGTTAAGTGTGTTCTTACAAGTTACCTCGCTATTGCAGTCATATGATGGGGGTTTTGGACTGATTCCTGGTTTAGAAGCTCACGGTTAGTGGCATAATCTCTGATTTATATCGATCATTATAAGTGAATCAAGTTTTTTTTTTTTTTTTGGCTTTGCTTGGTAGGAAATCTTGCAGTCATTATTCTTAATCAGCATGTCTCTAAATCCTTTTTTTACAATTTCATGTTTGTATCTGTGTGCCCCTTTTCATTCATTTTTTGCTGAAGCCCGTAGTTGTGTCATCATCCTTCATCAGCCATGAACAAGAGATATGTCAGTTTTGCAGTTAGTACCTGTGCTATAAGTGTCTGGCGATCTGACTGTATTCTTTATGTCTTCATGTGAATATTTGCTTGATATCTTAATTTTCTTGCCCTACTAAGATGACATGGGTCGAGTTTTATAGAATTTGGTTCAAATACAGTTGGTTGATGATGTTGTTTGTTTGAAATTAGGTGGTGGCACCTATTGTGCTGTTGCCTCGCTCCATTTGATGGGCTTCATTGAAGATGATCTGGTGTCTAAAACCACGTCCTCTTGTATAATAAATGTTCCGAGGCTATTGGAATGGAGCTTACAGGTTTGTTAACTTTATTCAAGGGAATCCTTTGAGTGTCTGAACTCTAAGTTCACATATGATTAGTTCAGTAAATCAAGCATATTTAAGAAACAGGATCGTGAGCCGTGTTGGACAACATTACAACAATAGTTCTTTGACAACCATTTTACTTTATTTGTTGCAGAGGCAATCCAGTGATGGTGGATTTCAAGGCAGACCAAATAAAGAATCCGATACGTGTTATGCTTTCTGGTATGGTTAGAAACCATTTTTAGTGTTCTCCAAGTTTTGTTGTCTTCCTTGTTAACTAATTGGACGAGCACTTCGATTCAGGATTGGAGGAGTTCTCAGAATTTTAGGAGCTCACAAGTTCATCGATGAGACAAACTTGCGTAAATTTCTCCTGTCTACTCAGTCACAGGTACTGGTTATCCCTGTGTTTAGAATACCATTTTGGTTTATATTAAGCTGCACTAAGTTCACTTGTTCGGTTCTTGCTTTCGAGAGACTTCCTTCCGGTTTTATCTCTGTGAAAATATTGGGTCTACTACAGCACTTGATGCATTCTTTTTTTCCTCTTTCAGTATGGTGGCTTCAGTAAATTCCCTGGACAGTATCCAGATATTTACCACTCATATTACGGAATCTGTGCTTTCAGTCTGTTAAAAGAACCTGAACTAAACCCTCTCTCCGTCCATCTAGGTATAGCCGATATCGCCTCTGCCGGGCTTCATATTTAACTGTTTTTCAATGTACTATATGTATCATGTATGCTTGTTGATAGTATCAACTTTCAATCCTTTTATAAAGGGTAGGTAACTATTCCTACAAAGCCTTGACCACAGTAATTTTTTGTGCTGTACTTCAGATAGATACGTCTTTATTTATTTTGTTACAAGAAGAAAATTTCTGCCCTCTGTTAAACTAGCTATACACAAAGCTTGCAGTAAAACCGAAGTAAAGTTTCGTTTTGTGTGGATGTTAGGATTGCATTGAATCTTTCATTTCTACCGTTTCCGACAAGATTAAAACAGTGGGTTGCAGTGATGAGTGATGATTAAAAGGGAGGGCACGGAGGGGGGAAATGATGAAATGAGCAATATCACCAAAGCTTTTTTGGGATGTGGTTTGCTTGTACTTTTTGTCTTTTGAAGCATGTGATCATCTTCATCTTCAACCTCAGTTTCGATGATGTTTTAACGTTTTAAAAAAAGGGCAGTTGCAGTTGTAGTAATTAGTAGTAATTTGCTTGACCCCAATGAATGATGATCTTGCAAGGTAGTTGTGCCTTTCGGCCTGCTCTGTCACGGGCGGGGTATCTGTATTCTGTACTCTGCTATTTATTTTTTGTTGCCCTCTTCCCCAGGTTAAATCTTTCAGCATTTACCACCCCAGTTTCCTCATTTTCTTCAACCTTAACCAAAACAATTCAATATGAAAGAGCATCTCCAATGGTGTCCTTCCTTGTGCGTTGGAGATATAAATTAGGACGAGATCAAGATAAACTTTGATATTTCGGAGATATTATAATAGAGAAAGTGCTATGTGAGACCAGAGACAAATATTGACCTTCTCACTTTTAATCCTGACCTTTTACTTATTAAGGATGATCATTCGGTGTATTATCCTCTCACTTTCAAAATTGATCTGTAATATGAGCAAGGGAGTACAAAGATTCTTATTTGTTTTCGTACTAAAAAGTCATAAACAGTCGAATTAATCAGTGTGTCCTACTAATAATCCAGCCACAAGAGACTGGGTGATAAAAATATGAACTCGTAGTCTCCCACTAGCATGATGGCCTCAGACAGCTCTCAACATCAGTTTCAGACTTTGTTGGTCTGATAAAGAATGTTGTCTCCACGATTTTTGTCGATACATGGTAATTAGTAAATTACATACAGTATTCAGTAAATTACACAGTAACAAGCGAAACAAAAGCTAAAAACTCCATAGCTGATCAGGAAAATAAAACATGATCTTCAGTTCTAACTGAACTTCAATGGAGGGGAAGAAGCTAATGGAAGAACCTGCGACGTATTCGAAGGATACTGAACCTGCATATTCCTCTCCTCCTGCGCTGCATTATCAACAAACAGAGTGATGAACTCATCTTTCTGCAGAAATCTTGAAGATGATGATGATGATGATGAAGAATTAGGGCTTTCTTGAAGATTATTTCTGCACAGCTTCTCATCAGCGTCTCTGAGAAACTTGAACATCGGAGGCGGCGAAGAGATGAACCAATTGAACTCAGCTTCAAACCCCTTCTGGCTATGGAGAATCCCCTTAGCAGGAGTCAAAGGTGGCGTGTAATAAGGCGGCGAAGCCATGGGAGTCAAGTACGGAGTTTCCACAACATGGTGAAGAAACAGATCGCTCAAACTCCTGCTTCTCGATTTCGACATCTTCGATCTCCCATCCTCGGACTCCAAATCCTCCCTGGTCTCCTCCTTGATCGTGAAGAGAAACCTCGGAGGCCCGAAAGCGAAGCTCTGCAAGATGTCCGAATTTCCATTTTCTCCTTCATCTTCTTCATGATGTGACTCATGAATGATGATTTCATGGGACGAAGAACGCAGGTTTTGCGAGCTCATGAGTCTCAGAGATGGAGTCCTCTTGAAATTCCAGCAGAAAGTATATCCATCATCTTCTAGAAGGTCTGTGTTCGTGATCCTCTTCTTCCACCATAGCAGATAATAAACCTCTGCAACAAGGGCCAGGAAAAGACACCCAAAAACCAGGCTAAGGGCAAGTCCTACACTGCTCAATGACTTCATCTTCTTCTTTATAATAATCTCTCCACCATTTTTTCTGCTTCAAGAACCTGCAAAATCTGGAGAGTGGGATTGTAATAAGGTAGGTGGAAAGCTTTAAGCAAAATGTGCATTTATCTTTAAGGTTTTGAAATGGATATGTGTGTAGATTATGATCTTTAACAGCTTAAAGGGAAGGGAAGAAAGGAGAGCGCGTGGCAAAAGTTGGTAAATTCTTGTCCGGTTTATAGTTGGGAAGTCCCATCTGAGCCAAAGTAGAGATGCTAAATATATTTTTGCTCTCACATGGTGTGGTTTGGTACTAATAAGCAAAAAGAAACTAATAAGCTCCATCCAGCATATGCATGACTAATTAGTTCCCTTTTTCCTTTCCTTCTTTCAAAATAGAGTTTTTCTTTTGGTTCTTTACACACCTATTAGCATAATTTATAAATGCAAACATGTTTGTTTATGAGAACAACTCAAATACTCCCTCTGTGCTCAATTAAGTGTCTTCTTGAAATGGTCAAACATGGTGTGAAAATATTTGACTAAATGACTAAGACACTTATCTGGGGACGGAGGGAGTACATTGGTATTTGATACTCTTTATGTTTTTCGGGAAAGGATTAATGAGTGAATCAGAATGATTGAATGAGGTTTTTTATATTAAAAATGTGAGATGTATAATAGTATTAGATTAAAAATTACTTTTAACTTCTAATATAGGATTCAAATAACCAAAAACATGAATGAATAAAAAAAATCAATAATTAACCTAATTTTCACCTATAACTATTTCATATTGGCCTTGTTCTCTTAACTTGTTTGTACATCACTTCCATTCAATTCAACTTAAAGTTCACTTAATTTATTTATACTGATTTTTAGCCTTTTATTACATCAATATTTTTATTTTAATAAGATTTAATTTAATTTAGTACGAGTATAGAATAAAATCTGAAGACGTGGCTAAGATTTGGACTTGTGGAGTTGGATATTGATGTTTTTGTTATTGGGCTTATGACAAATGGGCCTGTCCAAATTTTAGACAACAAAAAAAGGGTTCAAAATGGCAACATAGTTGCTCTTTGCCTTTTGGAGACAAATTAAGAAAGAGGTGGTCCTTTTAAGATGAAATGAAAGTTTGACTGATGCTTTTATCTTGCTTGGTTTTTCACTTTTTCTTCCTCAAGATGAAAAATGTTATACTTTGTCATGATCCAGTTACAATAACAATGATAATTTTAGATATTCCCTTAAAAGATAACTATAGTCAGATTTAGATGAGAAAGAAATCCTAATAAACCTACAAGGGAGAAGAGTTTCACAATACAAAATTCACACGTACTGCTAACCTCAACTACTCTATTTGTGCTAGAGAATGATGGTGGAAGAAAGTGGGCATCTTCATCTGCGGCCTCATATATGTCATGATGATGGTTTATTAGTAAGAGCAGAATGGTAAATTGTTGAGAGGGAGTTAGTTGATTTGACTTTGCAACGGTCAAGTCAACAAGGTTGTCGATAAAGTGGTTGGAACCGCCGTCAATTAACCATCAAGTTACCAGCTGAGCTGCTGATATACTGGGAGATTCTTCTAGTTTAGACTATTGATTGTAATGTATGTAAATCCGATCAATTCATGATTTTCTCATCTCAGTCTGTAATTCATTCTCACCCCAAAGGCAACCCCACTTTTGTAATTTCTCCCCAAATTATTCATCTATATATTCAAGTTCTTGTGAATATATGCCTTAGGCCCAGAGAAAATGCAAGTCCCAAAAGCAAGAGATCGATCAATGGTGAATCAGTGATGTTTCAAAAAAAAATTGTGAGTTACTAAATGCAACCCTTCATTTACTTAGCACATCCCTATTTTGCCTTTAAATTACCTAAAATAACATTTTAGCAATTCATCAATTTTCATCTCTTCCACTCCATTGTTGTAACCCATAAAATCTCTGCTCAAAAAACCTTTTTCGATCAAAATTTACGCAACCTGCATCCAATTGACTGCAAACCACCTCCGGTTGAGTCCTCCTCCACCTTCAACCGCGTACGTACATGAAAGTTCAACTATATATATGAAGTATCGATCAAGTAACGCTTCAAGCAACTCCAAGCATTCACATATGGTTGCTTCTATTATACCTGAGCATTCAATGTTTTACGCTCAACAATGGTTGGAGAGTAAAAATAAGCAATTTCTCCATGCAGGTCCATTTTTCTTTTGCAAGTCCGTATTTTTACCATAATGCCCCTGATGGAACCTTATGATTTCAACCCATTTTTTGTCTTAACAATATTAGGGGTATTATGGTAAAAAATACAGACCTGCAGAGAAAAATGGACCTGCATGGAGCAACCCCTAAAAATATAAATGCTCGTATATGAGTTGAGCAAAAGTCAATAAACACTTGGGCACCATCCAAGCATTACTTGATCCACGCTTGGATCTTTTCCGGGCCAAATTTTTTTTAATTGGTCAAAATTTTGACAGACCATAATATTGAACATGATTTTTTGCACAAGTGTATTAATGATTCGGTATCTCTTCATCCATGTAGAGATTTTTATCAAATTATAAGAAGAAAATGAGTAGAAAATTGAAAGAGATAAAGGGAAGAGGAATGGAATGGAATGGAGAAGAGAAAAGAAGTACCAGGTCCAGGGGTATTGCTTGAAAAACAAATGGTAAAATAGGATTGTACAGTACTAAGTAAATTTAGGGATGTATTTAGCCCTGATAGTTTATAAAATGAAAATTATAGCCATTTTGGCATGTTCTTCTTTAATCAAATAAATAAGAGTCAATTTGACATTAAAAATTAGTGTTAATTTATTTATTAGATTTTTTTTGATACTAAGGCCCTGTTTACCAGAGCTTATATGTAGATCAGTTCAGTTCAGTTCAGTTCAATTCAGTTCAGTTCAGTTCAATTCAGTTCAGTTCAGTTCAGTGAAAATGCAATCAGGTTAATTCAGTCATGCTGATTCCATTTTTCAATACATCAATTTTCACTTCAGTTCAATTCAGTTCAGTTCAGTTCAGTTCAGTTCAGTTCAGTACATCAGGAAATAAGCTCTAGTAAACAGGGCCTAAATGTGTTGAGCTTATTTTAGTTCAAACGTGATGTGAATCAATTTTTATTTTAATAACCCAACACAAATCACAATATAAATACAATACAAAATCTTCACTATGGTTAAATATTACTATCATCACAATATGAAATCACGATAAACACAAGCTTGTGCCATTTTACGGCCAAGTCACTTGTGTTTGTAACATAAGCAACACTAGATATGATTATGAAGTCACTATACATACTAACACAAACACGACAAGAAATTAATACTATTGTCAAATATTACAAACCGGAAAAAAAAAGTATCAACATGCCTAAGATACGTATATTTTTTACAACTACATTAATATGGGAACACATCCAATAGGAAATGTTGCAATCAAAATTTGCTGAAAATTCTTCCACTCGAATGTTATAAACCTCGCTACATTTCATCATACATTTCAATTTTCAACTATTTATTTACTAAACCATTATAATTACAGTTATGTAGTTTCTAAAGCTATCATAAATCTACTCTCTCCTCAACTTTTCTTATGGGGTCCGAAATCCAATAAAAAGAGCAATGCCAGTAAATATGCTAATTTTTCACAAGAATTATGAAAGAAGAAAACAGTTGAGTTTTACTATGCACTGATCGTGAAATAAAATCACTGATCGGAGCAAATCAGGCAGGGTAAATAGTGTGCCGATCAGTCGGTGGCGTCGAGTCCCGGTTAGATTCCAACAAATGCATCAGAATCTGAGGAGAAGGCGCGGCGTTGGTGCGGCACATCGGACAATTCGAATGCGATAAAAGCCACATGTCAATGCACTCCGCGTGATACGAATGCACACATTCCGGCAACGTCCGGAGCTCCTCGCCGTCCTCGAACTCCGACAAGCATACGGCGCACATGCCGTCGTTCTCCGGGATCAGCCCCGCCCCCTTCTGGTACTTGTGCGACGGGATCAGCTCCGCCAGCGAGTGCTCCATGCTCATGCTCTGCTGCCCGGCGCCGCCGTCGGAGTTCTGCTGGTGCTGGTTTCTCATCCTGTACGGCGGCAGTGCGGCGGAGCGGGAGCGAAGCCCGAGGATGGCCCTGACGTGGCCGGTGGTGATGCAGTGGTAGATGGTGACCACGACGGCGGCGGAGGCGGCGGCGATGAGGCAGATGATCAGTTTCGGTAGGAGGCTTGAGCCATCATCCTGCTGCCCGTCCGCCATGAAAATGGAGAAATGGTCGAGAAAATTAATGTGTTTTGGGAATTTTAATTATCAGAGTGCGCGAGCCGGCCGCCTGAGCTGTGCGATGAATGCGACGGAAATTGCCGGAGATTACGAAGCCTGTCGCATTAGTCAAGTTTAAGGTTTATCTTCTTCTTCTTGTGTTTTAGCGCGGGTTTTACAGAATTTAGTTTATTAGATTACGGTCTTTTTCTGAACTTTTTTTACGAGTTTCCAGAAAAACGGCAACTAGTAGTAAATTGTTTTCATCATTCAAGCAGAGCGATTCCTGAATTCTTTAGTGGCGAATTTAGGCCGGCCTGTTTGGTAGATGTTTATTTATGTTACTAATTTCAATTTAGTGAAAATATAATTTGATGAAATTCAGATTAATTAAGTCATGCTGGTTCTATTTTTCAATACATTAATTTTCAGTTAAGGTCAGTTCAACTTAGTTCAGTACATAAAAAAATAAGCTCTAGGAAACATACTCCCTCCGTCCCCAAAAGCATGTCCTACTTGACCGGTCAATTTTTTCATACCATGTTTGACCATTAATAACTTATAGCATAGAAGTAATAAACTTTCAATGGAGATATCGTTACATTCCTCGTATGACATACTTTCAAACCAACAAAATCATTTGCCCAATTGTTAAGTATAATGAAAGTTATTAATGGTCAAACATGGTATGAAAAAAATTGACCGGTCAAGTAGGACATTCTTTTGGGGACGGAGGGAGTACCTTATTTTCCCAAAATCCAGAAATATTCCTAAATCCTCAATTCAAATAGCCACGGTTATTGGAAAAAATATGTATCATTAAATCATAATTATCTTAAAAGATTAGGATATTAAGTCCCTGTTTACCATAGCTTATCTGTGGATCAGTTCAGTTCAGTAAATTTAAACTTTTTTTCAGTTCAGTTCAGTAAATTTAAATTTATTTCATCTTAGTTCAGTTCAGTTCAATATATTTAAAATTATTTCAGTTCAGTTCAGTTAAATAAATTTAAATCTATTTCATTTCAGTTCAGTTCAATGTATTCCTAAATATTTATTTTTTTATAAATTTTTGTAACTTTTTTTTTACTTAATTTTCTTTTGACTTCCAATGTTTAATTTAGTTTAATTCAGTTCAGTGCAAATAATATGTCTCTAGAAGTTTATATTATTCGACTCAATTTTTATTTCGCAATACATTATTTTTGCTTCAGTTCAAATTAAAATAGTTCAGTTTGGTTCAGTTTAGTTCGAATGAAATATAAGTTCATCAAATTTCCTTTTATATGATGATGATCATTCGTTAATAACAAATGAAAATATATTAATTTATTTTAGTTCAATTCAGATCAGTTCAGTCCAATTTAGTTCAGATCCTCTGAAATTTAATTTTATGATGTACAACTCAATTTACCATAACCTTTACTTTAAATATAATATAATTATTTGATTCGTGATTCTTTTAAATCGACTCAACCAAATATAATATGCTTCATCATATGACTATTTTTAATTAGTTCGGTTCAGTTTGTTTCAGTTCAGTTCAGATAAATTCAGGTCAGATCAGTTCATATCCTCTGAAATATAATTTTATGATATACAACTCAATGACTCACATCTTCTTTAATATATTATTATGATATACAAGTCAATGACTCATATCCATTAAAAATACATGGCTATGATATTCAACTCAAATAAGGGAAAATCTCAAATAAGGGCACCTTACGGTAAGGGCATTCCAACAAGAAATTATATCTTACAAGATTGGAGGTTATTATGTAATTATTTTAATTATTTGAGTTATTTTTGATTGTGTATGATGTTTTTATACTTGAATTTGATCTTTTAATTTGTTTGATCTTCCATTTGGTTTGATCTTTTATCTAATTTGATCTTCTAGGTTTTTGGCCTGATATTTTATTTTATTTGATCTTTCAAGTTTTGAGCAACATCTTTCACTTTATACCCTTGATCTTTTATCTTTTATGACCCAAATAATTAAAACAATTGTATATTAACCCCAATCTTGTAAAATGTGGTATGCTTTTGACATGCCCTTACCGTAAGGGCACCTTACATGAGACACTCTCTTTTCTTTAATATACCATAACATTTACTTTATATACTCCAATATATTTATTTGAATCGTGATTCAATTAAATCGACTCAACCAAATATAAAATGCTTCATTATATGACTATCTTTAATTAGTTCAGTTCAGATAAATTCAGTTCAGATCAGTTCATATCCTCTGAAATATAATTTTATGATATACAACTCAATGACTCATATACCCATAAATACATGACTATGATATTTAACTCAATATATTTCTTTAATATACCATAATCTTTACATTTTATACTCAAATATAATTATTTGAATCGTGATTCATTTAAATCGACTCAACCAAATATAATATGTCATCATTATATGATTAGTTTATTTTAGTTCATTTCAGATTAGTTCAATTTAATTCAGAACACTTCAGTTCAGTTTAGATAAGTTCATATCTGCACTATAATTTGATGATATTTAACTCAATTCAATTCAGATAATATCACCTCAACGTGTTTATGTTTAAATTTTATAAAAATATATTTATATTTATTTTAGTTCAGTTCAGTTCAGTTCAGTTAAATATATTTAAAATTATTTCAGTTCAGTTCAGTAAATTTAAAATTATTTCAATTTAGTTCAGTTCAGTTCAATACAGCAAAATATAATCTCTAGCAAACAGGACCTAAAAGTCAAAATGTACTAATCCTATGAATGATAAATTGAGTGTCCTTACATACCTATTTAAATTTTGTATTTACATATCTCAATTAATATAAATTTATTAACATAAGGCCCTGTTTACTAGGGATGACACTGGGGCGGATTTGGGGCGGGTACTAGCTATCTCATCCCCATCCTCATCTAATATTTTAAAACTCATCCCCACCCCATGACCCATGATGGGTACAAAATTAAAAATCATCCCCGCCCCATCGGGTTTTATTATAAAACCATCCCCGCTCCATGACCCACCCCACCCCATGCCCCATAACTCATCCACACCCCATGACTCATGACCCATCCTCACCCACCTCTTAAAATACATTTGTTTATATAACTTTTACTCAAACGCAATAATAATTATATTGAGAAATATAAAATCTTTAAAAAGACAAAAATCTCAAACCCAAACAAAAAAAAATGTAATTGAAATCTCACTCAAATTTGAAGCAAACAAGAAGTTTGTAATTATAAAAACGATTGCCAAAGAATAGTCCAAATACATTATTATTGTTAGTTTTCTTCTCATTTTAACTATAAGGGGTTGATTATTAAATTATAATAAAAAATTAATTAATATTATTTTTTATTAATTAATATATATAATAATATTATTAATATAATTATATTAGGGCGGGCCGGGTATGGGGCGGGTATAACGGGGATGTGGCGGGGATGGGGCGATGTATAAAATTCATCCCCGCCCACTAGTGGAGGAGCAGGGGATTTAAGGCGGTTCCATAATACCAGAGAAGGCACATTGGAACTGCCTTCTCTGGTTGTGCCGTAAACCGAAATCTGGTTTACGGCAGTTCTCGAACCGCCGTAAATTTACCATGACATACGAACTCGTATGTCTTCAGAAATAGCCGATGTTACTTACGCCTTCGTAAATATTTATGTATCTGAAAACAAAAATTCCACTTACGATAGTACCTACGAATTCGTAAGTACAATCGTAAGTGGGAAGAAAATAGACTCCCATTTTTGGAGCTCCAGTTTAATCAATATACATATAGCTTTTGAAGCGGAAGCAGAGATGAGGATTTGTTAACAAAAACCCACACGTTTAGAAAAACGGATGAAATCGGAGCAGTTCTACAAAACTATATATCATACAAATCATACATATGTAGAAGAAGGTTATATATTTACATACTTATACCATACAAAAGTAATTTCCGAGAGATTGAACCTATAGAATCCATTGAATCTGCTAGTATACCAAATGACCTGGATCTTGATCGAACTTCATAGCCATACGATCTCCAAAAACTTACCAAATGTTCCTTTTAGATCCAATATCCGACCCTTTTGATTCCCTGAGCAGATGCCGCTGCAACCCACCGCTAAGTAGATCGTTGGTTTTAGATCCCGGCGCCGGTAACCACCTTCACAGTTCACCTTCCTCTACATCTACAACCCAATGACGTCGCCGATTGTCGCCGAGAAGAGACGTTGCCTTTGATTCACCGGGAGTTCACCTTCCTCTACATCTACAACCCAATGACGTCGCCGATTGTCGCCGAGAAGAGACGTTGCCTTTGATTCACCGGGGAGAGGAGGGTCAGGAAATTGGTTATCGGCGGCGGAGAATCGCGGAGCGATCGTTGAAAAGGAAAAACGGCGGTGAAGTGGAGGGAGATGGAGATAAGATTCGATGAGGGAGATAGAGATAAGGTGCGAATGAAAATAAGGTGGAATTAATGAGGATTGATTTTATTAAATTAATATAAAGAAATAGAATATTTATTTAATTAGTATAATTATAAAATTTATATAAAAATTATCAGTATTGTATAAATATGGACAGTAGAAAGTAACTAAAACACACTAACAATTAGATTCATCAATCATCACTAATATTATTTTATGGAAATTATAAATCTTTATTATTAATAGTAATCATTACCATATTATATTTATATATATATAGAATTAGGATCATGTGTGACACCCTATATATATATATTAAATACAAGTGTTAAACATATAATTTTGTCCTAGGTGTTTATAAAATCTCAATTAAGATTTCACCTTTCATCAGTTAGTTAACTCAATTTAGTTAATGTTTGTAAAAAATAAAATAAGATTTAACTAAATCGATTTAGTTAATGTTTACGAGTTTCAATTCCAATATAGTTGTTGTAATTAGAAGGTCAATTTGATCTTTAACTAGTTAAATTCAATTTAGTTAGTATCTAAAGAAAGTTGAGTAATACTTAACTTTGATGATTTAATGAATATTTAGTTAGTTTCTAATGAATATGAAAGTCAATCAAGGGTACACCTTTAATTAGTAAACACAATATATTTAGTGTTTATATATAGAAAGCCATCTAAGAGTTAATCTTTAATTAGTTAGTAGTAATTTTTAGCTAGTAGTAATTTTTATCAAAAATCATAAGCTTTGACCTTCCATTAGTGAAGTAAATTTAGTTACAATTATTTATAAATATTAAGGCCCTGTTTTCCAAAGTTTATCTGTAGATCAGTTCAGTTTAGTTCAATTAAGTTCAGTACAACAAGAAATAAACTCTAGTAACAAGGCCTAAGTAAGACTTGACCTTTCGTTAATCTATTTTAATAATTTTGTGAATAGTTATAGAGTAATTCTCCTATGAGGCAGCCTCACCCATGAGGCAAAGCCAAATAAGCAAAATTTCATTGCTGTCACCTCATTATAACTCACTATCACCTCATCAAATCACGACGGCACATCATCAAACATCGGTGCCCGTTCATCAAACATGCCACCTCATCAAAACTATTGTGTCAGTTCATTAAACCTTGTCAAAAAAAGTACTTATTTGATCCTGCCTCATGGGTGAGGCTGCCTCACCCAAGAATTGGTCATAATTATATTGCTTGTTAGGAAAGATTGTTCATTAAATATAAGAATCGTATTATTGATCAATGGTTATCTAAAGTTTACTGATGATTGACCTTAAATTAAGGTTGAGAGTTTAGTGGGTTTGGGAATTGGGACTTAGGGTTTACTGGTTGTTGGGTTTAGAGTTTTGATTTTTAGTAGTCTAATTCAATTTAGAATAAACAAAGTCAATTAATGTTTAATAGTTAGTAAAACTTAATCACTATAATTAATATACATATATATATATACTTAATTACTATAAAAAAATTAATGATGGTTTACCTCTCGTTAGTTTAACAAACTTAATTAGTGTTTATAGGAGGTTTAGTAATTAGTGTTGACATTTGATTAATAAAATTCAATATATTTAGTGTTTGTAAAAAGTCAAGTAACGTGAGATGTTTGACACGCTAAACCTAATTTAATTAGTGTCTACAGAAAATTAAGTAAGAACTGATTTTTATCAATAATAATCAATTTACGAAACTCAAAAAAGGTTTAATCTTTGATAAATTAAATTAAATTTATTCAACGTTGTTTGAAAGTGAAGTAATGTATGACATTTGTTTATATAAACTCGATTTAATGTTTAAATTTTAAGGTTTTAATAGGTTTATGATTTTTTGGGTTTGAATTTGAAAAAGAAAATGGACAGAATCATCTTAAGACTTCGTAAGTCTACTAGACATGTGTTAAGAGTTCGTAAGTATACAAGACACATCTTAAGAGTTCGTAAGACGATAATTTTTACGACACTTTTTACATAACCGCCTTAAAATAGCACACGAACCGCCGTAAATGTCACCCACCATAACATACGAATCGAAAGGATCTTACGAGTTCGTAAGACATGTATTTTACGGCGGTTCTTTAAAAAAACGAGGAACCGCCTTAAAAAAGTGCCGTAATTCCCCTGCTTTGTACTAGTGGCCCCATGACCCATGATGGGTTGTGATTTCATCCTCATCCCCGCCCCATTACCCATCAACTTTTCCCCATCCCCGCCCTATTACCCATCAACTTTTCCCCATCCCCGCCCCAAATCGGTGCAAATGGGGCGGGTTACCACCAAAATCCTCCCCAGTGCCATCCATACTGTTTACTAGAACTTATCTGTATATCAGTTCAGTTCAATTCAGTTCAGTGAAAATGCAATTTGATGAAATTCAGGTTGATTCAGTCATGCTGATTCCATTTTTCAATACATCATTTTTTACTTCAATTTAGTTCAGTTCAATTCAGTTCAGTTCAATTTAATTCAGTTCAGTTCATCAAGAAATAAGCTCTAGTAAACAGGGCCTAATTCTTATGAAAATTTATTTTTATATTTTTGAAAGTCTTGTGAAATATTTTTTAGGCGAATTTCTTGTTTGTTAGAATTATTTTTGTAAGAAATGTGTTTTTGGATGAATTCCTGCTAAAGAAATCCGTATTTATGGAATTTATATTGTGAAAATTATTTAATTTGAAATTTAGAGAAGTGGTTTCAAGTCAGTGCGTGCATTCACCATTTTCAATTGCCAACTATAACTCTTGCTCCTTTCTCTCTCTAAATTTCGCTCCTCCTTCTCTCTAAACCACTGAACCACACGCGCCCCTCTTTAATGATGAAACAGTGCAAAAACGGTTATATTCGCCTTTACAGTTCCTGATAACGACTCCCTTACAGTGCTTCCCACCGTCACTCCGCTTGTTCTTTCATCTCAAAATGCAGCCCAGAACCCGTTTCCACCCAAATCATTTATCTCGGCTCTTACCAATCGATCTCCCCCTTTGTGTCAGCTTCCCAACAATCCAAATCTTAACCCCAAACGTGAGTTCCTTGGGGATATGGCATGCATCTACACCGAAGAACAAGTTGAACTTCTCTCCTCGCACTACTCCAATGCTCTAATTGGTAAATTCAACAGAGGAAGGCCCTCGATGGAGCAACTGGAGCTCGATTTCAAAACGGTTGGCTTCCGGGGGAGATACCAGCTAGGTCTAATTGATTACAAGCATGTTCTGATAAGATTTGAGCTGATGGAGGATTTCCAGAGGTGCTGGATCAAGGGGCTATGGATCTTCAGCAAATGCCCCATGAAAGTGCTCAGATGGACCCCGGATTTCTCACCTTACACGGAATCATCTATCGTTCCTCTATGGGTAACAGTCTCTGACATCCCTGTGTTTTTCTATAATATGGGTACTATAGAGGATGTGGGTAACTCTATAGGCTCATACATCAAAATAGATGTTGCCACTGAAACGCTTACTAGACCTTCTGTGCTTAAGCTCTGTGTTGAATTTGATTTACTTAAGCCTATGAAACCATTCATCAGACTAGGCACAGAGAAAAATCACATTAAGTGTAGAGTGGATTATGAAAATGTCCCACCATACTGTGTTCATTGCTCTAGAATTGGCCATTCTAAGATAGAGTGCAAGTTCAATCCTACTGCCAAAACTCAGCCTATCTCTGTCCCCATGGTTTCCACCATCCAAAATGCTCCAAAATCCCTCCTCATCCCTATTACAAAGGTCCACATCCAGCTGGATTCTTCATCTGGCCAAAACGTAGTCAATGGAGATAAGATTTCTCCTCCTATACAGCTTTCTCATCAATCCTATCCCAAATGGATGGCCACTGGCACCAAACTGTCTCAAGCCCCAAGTATTCTTGACTTGGATTTCGAAATGATCACTTATCTGATGGACAAAAATGGTATTAGTCCAATCATTGTCCTTCATCCCACTGCTATCCCTGACTCTGCCACTACTCTCACTGGAATCCAAGCTACTACCACTCCTCTCTCTAACCCTGACCTTTATATACCTGATTCTCCTATCATTCAGCCTCATCTGCAATCTCCATCCTTCCCAATTCAAAATGCTCCTGTTCACCAGATGGTATCCGACTCTTTCATTCAACCACGTAATCCTATTCCTGAGGATTCTGTGCCGATTTCCCAAAAAGATAACATGGTGCCCCCTCAGATTGTACCACCACACTCAAATGACCATTTCCTCTCTGAGCTTTTAATCACTGATGTGGACAATACACCTGGAATTCAGACTGATGATACTCCTATTCAGACTGAAATCACTGATGCTATATCTCATGAGATCCCAGCAGAAAAATGATTTATTCTCAAAGGGAAACCTGTTATTGATGTTACTCCTATTAATACCTATCATGACAGTGTCAGCTCAGGTTTCTCAGTTCCTAAAAGGAAGGGTACAAAATATGCTTCTGATGAGCTATCCAAAACCAGTAGGTTTTTCTCTCCTTTGAACTCGTTATTTTCTACTAAGAAATTTTTCTTCTCTCAGCAGAGGACTCCTCAGAACAGGTTCCTCCCCATAGCAGTTGAGGACAACTCTGAAGACTCTGAATATCTTAGTGATGATGGACAAAGCTCTAAGGCAGGCAAAGATGTACTGGAGCTCAACTCTGATGATGTCTCACTAGCTGGTCAGGTAAGTTCCCTTTCAACTTCACCAAAACCAGTCACTCCTACCATGAAATCTAAAAAAAATAGGAATGATAGCTATTTAACTCAGTTAAATAAAATCATAACTACGTCAAAAATTCTATCCAATGTTTCACATGATTAGTACAACCATTAATCTTAAATTTCTAGTGTGGAATATCAGAGGTATGGAATCTTCTTTGGAGAGGCTCATTACTTTGGTGTCTTCACACAGTTTTGAATTGGTTTGTCTAATTGAACCTATGCATGTCAACTCTAAATGTGAGCATTACAAACACTTCTTACATTTTGATAATTGTTTTTTCTCCTCTACTGGGCAAATTTGGATTTTTTGGAATAATAATCTCAATTTATCCAGTATCAAAAACCATGAACAATTTTTATCCACCAAGATCTTTAGTCAGAAATTGAATGCTACCATGGATGTTGTTTTCATATATGGCTTGAGAACTATGAAGGGTAGAAAAATGCTATGGAAGGAACTTAAGGTGCTAACCTCCTCACCCATGCACAATTTATATTGGTGATTTCAATGCCATAACTTCAATAAATGAGTATAAAGGTCCTTCAACTCCAAAATTAAGGAGTATGAAGGATTTTAATGAGTTTATTGACTTTATGGCTTTGGATGAGGTTAATACTGTAGGGAATTTTTTCACTTGGTCTAACAACAGGAGTCACCCTACCATTCAGAGGCTAGATAGAGATCTTTGCAATGCTGAATGGAAGTCTACTTTCCCCTCCTCTTCCATACAGGTTTTAAATAGGAAATCTTCTGACCATAACCCCCTTTTTCTTACCATTGGTAGCTCTATACAATCTTCTCCTAGACCTTTCAGGTTTCTCAATACCTGGTACAAAAGGCAGGAGTTTAATGAGGTTGTGAGAGAGAGCTGGTCCCAACCTCTTTCTGTGCATGGTCTTCTTGGCTTTTCTTTAAAACTGGTTAGACTAAAAAAGAGTCTTAGGATTTGGAATACATTGCATTTTGGTAATATTCATGATAATGTGGCTAATGCTGAGAAAGAGTTAAGTATTCAGGAAATCCAGTATGACCTGAATAACTCTTCTGATGAGCTCTTAAAGCTCAAAAAAGCAAAAGCCACACTTCTTAAAGCCATTAAAGAGCAAAGGCATTTCTGGAAACAGAAGGCCAAGATCAAATGGCTTAAAGAAGGTGATGATAACACCAAGTTTTTTCATAACTCTGTCAAAGAGAGAAAGGGTAGACTAAGCATTACAAAAATCAGAAGCTCTGGGGGTAGATGGCTTGATAATAATGATGAGATTGAGCAAGAAGCCATACTATACTATGAAAAACTCCTAACAGAGGAAGCTTCTGATGTCCAATTCCAGTCACATTTCCTCACCCAGATCCCTTGTCTTGTTAATGCTCAGGATAATGAGAAACTTTTACAACCAATTTCCCTCTTGGAAGTAAAAAACAATGTCTTTAGCCTTAACAAAAATAGTTGTCCTGGCCCTGATGAATTCACTGCTCACTTTTTCAGAAAATCTTGGGATATTATTGCCACTGATCTTTTATCTGCTGTTTCTGATTTTATGATAGGCAATAATATCCCAAAAGGTGTTGCCAGTTCATGGATCACAATCATTCCAAAAAAAGAAACTCCAGTCTCTTTTGATGATTTTAGACCAATCAGTCTTTCCAATGTTTTAAATAAAATTTGTTCTAAAGTTTTAATGGAAAGGTTGAAGTTTCTAATGCCTAGGATAATATCTCCTCACCAATCTGCTTTTATGAGAGATAGAGATATATCTGATAATGTGATCTATTTACAGGAAATGGTGAGATTTTTAAACAGGAAATCTAGAAGTCCTAACTGTATTGTCAAACTTGATCTCAAAAAAGCTTTTGATAGAGTTGGGTGGTCTTTTTTAAAATCTATTCTGCTTAAGTTTGGTTTCCAGGATACTTTTGTTTCTGTGATCATGAAAAATCTGTCAGAAGCATGGTTTTCAGTACTCATCAATGGTAAGGCAGTTGGATTTTTCCAACCTTCAAGAGGTATCAAACAGGGGGATCCCCTTTCTCCTTTTCTTTTTAACATTTTCAGTGAAGCTTTCACTAGAAGTTTACCTTTTGTGTTTGAGAAAGGTAAGCTTTCCTACTATGATCTGCCAAACAATGCTTTGAAAATCTCACATCTCACCTATGCAAATGGCACTGTTGTTGTTTTTCTTAATGCTGACAAGTCCACTCTCATTACATTTAAAGCATTCCTTGCCAAATTTGAAGATTCTTCTGGTCAAAAAATTAATTTTGATAAGAGTGATTTTTTTACGGAATTGCTAGATGCAGGACTGAATTACTCATGCAGGACCAACTTTGACCTGAAGTGACGGAATTGCCCTCTTTAGTTTTGGAGTGATTTTCTGAGTCCTTTGCCCTGGATTTTGTAGTAATTGCAAGGATATCCTCAATATTCATTCAAATTTCAGGATGAGGCAAATGCAGAGTTTCTGTTCGATGTTTTCCGGCCGTCCAAATCTGAGGCCGGTGGGAAGATGGAAAGGCCTGCCTCCGGTTAAGGAAGACGTGGAAATCACCCATGCGATTCCTGGAGACGCGGCGCCGAGTACTGTGGCGGTGGCGGTTTCTAAAGTTTCCGACACAGTCGAATCCGCCAAGGCAATATTCCAACACAGTCGATTTCTTCCGCCACAACCCATGGCATCACCGCCGCAAAGGAATGAATTGTTGTACGTATTTAATTGAACCGTGATTTCTGAATAATAAACGAGATTGTGATCCACATATTTACATCTTTTCATTGTTAATCTGATCTAAACGAAAAAAAAGGGAAAAAAAGGATTTCGGAAACCCGCGAGATTTTTGACGGAAAATGGATGTATTTAAATGCTTTTACGGTAGATCTGAGAGTATGATTTGGAATAGACATCTTATCTTTCCCAATTGCAGGCACGTGTCTTGAGGTCTATTTTAAATATATACTTTATATTATATATATTTATTACATGAATTCTTGAACATAAAGATCTGTTGATTAAGTGGTAAAACGGCTATTCAATTTAGCTCCCACCTCCCACCTCCCACCTCCCACCTGAATTCGAACCCATCCATGCTCCATCTTTTATTATTTTGCCATGTACAAACTACCCAGAGCGATCGGCTAGACCAGCCTTCGGTTTCAAGTTCCGGGACATTCCACCACTCGAAGTTTTTAATAATCTATAAATTGCCCCATAATTATAATATTACTTTATGCTAGCTCTCAACATAATAAACTCTCTTCTTCTTTCTTCAAATATTTTGACGGACTTTCTTTAAATAAATATGTTTATTAACTTTCAACAGTTATCAATAATCTCCCTTCCTCTTTGTAACTAAATTGAGTCTAATCAATCAAACCTTAATGAGTGGGTATACTATAATTAATTAATATTTAACTTTTATTTAACTAAAGTGAAAATTAATGTATTGAAGAAAAAAAGGTAAGAATTATCCTGAATGTCATAAAATTACATTTTCACTGAACTGAGCTGATCTACACATAAACTCGGGCAAACATGGCTTAAGTAAGTTGAGTCAACTGATCAATGTTTAATATATACTTAACTTTGTGTAAATAGTAACAATTCAAAATATACTTAACTAATCAAAGGGAGAATATTAACCGACTCTCAATAATTGCTAACTAAATTGAATAAATACTAACAACTAAATTAGACTTAATTAATCAAATGAGACAGCCATAATTGTCTCTCAACAGCTACTAACTAAATTGTATATGCACTAACAACTAGTAAAATAAAATTAACTAATCAAATGCAAAACCTTAATTGACTCTGAATAGCTACTAACTAAATTGTATAAAAACTAACAAAAATAGACATAACTAATAAAGAAAAATCTTAATTGACTCTCAATATCTACTAACTAAGTTGTGTAAAGCACTAGCAACTAAAACAAACGTAACTAATTGAAGGGGAAACCTTAATTGGCTCTCAATAGCTACTAACTAAATTGTATTCAAAACATTAACAACCTAAAACTAACTTAACTAATTCAAGAGGAAACCTTAATTGACTTTCAATAGCTACTAACTAAATTGGGCTTGACTAATCAATGTTCAATCTTTACTTTACTTGCTATAAACACAAACAACTAACTTGAACTTAACTATCGATAGAGACCAGTTAAGTTGAATTGAACTAATCCTAACTCTAACAACTAAATTGAATTTAACCAATCAAAGGAAAAACTTTACTTGATGTTCAATAGAAACACATTAAATTAAGTTTAACTATTTAAAAATCAAACCTTACTTGACTATAAATACTCACAAACAAATTTGAGTTTAACTAATTAATGTTTAATCTCTACTTAACTAATCATTTTTTGAGTTTAACTGATCAATATTTAACCTTAATTGGTTTCATATAATCACTAACAACTAAACTCAACTTAACTATGAATGGTTAAAATGATTAAATATCAACTCTCTATGAAAGCTAATTTACAACTTAAATAATCAAATATCGAACCTTATTCAACTATTTAATTATAAACACTAACTAAATTTAACTTTACTAAACTGAGTAGCTTGAAACCAAATTGAAGCCATGTGAAATTATTATTTGTTGTTTTTTGAGATAACGGAAGAGGTAGAAAATATATATGTTGCTCAAAAGTTTATTTAATAAATACACTGTATTGAAGCCTTTAAATATTTTTCAAACATTTGTCACTCACATTGAACCACAAAATCTCCAATTGAATATACTCACATGTTTCATTACATCTCATATAAGTTATTTAATAAATACACTCTATAACTTAGAATTTTCAAGAATCTTAATTGTTTTGGAAATAAATTAAACTACGTTACAGACATCTTCGGTGTTATAACTCAATATTATTCCTAATATGATATATGTAATGCATATAAAAAATTTTGTATTTTTTTGAGTTGCAGATGTAGTAGACGTAGAACAAATCAATGGACTACACTGGTGAGTTTACAAAGATTAAACATATTAACGTTGATAACTCGTCAACACAATATATATATATATAAATTTTTATTAATGTGAAAAGTATAATGTTAGTTGCGAAGATGTTAGTTAGAAATTCCTTCAAGCGGATTTCAATTTCAGCGTTTTTACAAAAACAATTATTATTTTCACTTAGGTCCTTCCAAGAAATTGGGAAATGTGAAATTATAAAATTGAATAATACGAAACAAAACTGAAACCATGTCAAATGTGAAAATATAGTTTTAAAATTTTTTGATGCAGCGAAGGAGGTAGAAAAAATATTTACATGTGATTTCCGATAGTTTCATATATTTTGTTATGGCCCTTTGTAAAAGTTAAAGTTTAATTTTTATATATACTTTTGTAGCTTACTTTTATCAAGTAGGTGAGTGATCTAGTGGTAACCTGTTTCCAATGTTTAGTCTTGGTCTGGAGTTCAATCCCAGGCACCAACATTTTGTTTCACTGCTAAGCTTTTTTTTTTTTTTTTAATTAAAAAGAAATTTGAAAATTTATTTAGAAGGACATAATAGATATCTCCCATGTAGATTTTTTTTATAAAAAATGTCGAAATTGAAATCTGCTTTTGAGCTTTATTATCAATCAAAATTTCAAACTATATAAAATTGAATATTATTATTTATTAATAAATTAGAAATATTGGTTTAATAACAATTATAAGTAAATAAGAGTAAGTTAAAATTAAAACATTAACTTTTTATGAACTATGAGTTTGGTTAAGTTCATCTTTAGGTTTAGGTAATCTTCGATTTTGTGTTAACAATAATTTTCGGGTTATGTGTCAGAACGGGTTGGATTGGTCATGTCGGGTTTCTCGGATTCGGGTCAGAATTGACTAAAATAAATATAAATATATTTAACTGAACTGAAATAAATTTAAATTTATTTAATTGAACTGAACGTTTAGCACGGGGCTTAAACCTTGGTTGTTTGGCCCAACATTCCATATTAGCACTTCAACAGTGGACATTACACCAACTACTGGAACATGCTTTTTTGTAGAAGTAAACATATACCATAAATTTTGACTTTTATAAAGGGCCGTATCAGTATATATGAAACTTTTGGGTAACATATGTTAATACTTTTTTTACCTTTTCCGTTGCCTCAAAAAACCTTTAAACTATATTTTCACATTTCGTATAGCTTCAATTTGGTTTAGAGACATAGATGAAAAAAATAAAAAATTTGTTGAAACGTCGAAATTAATATTTGCTTGAAAGAATTTCTAACTAACGTCTCCATAACTAACATTCTAATTTTCACCCAATTAAATTTTCTAATTACCTTCCGGTGAAGATACATCAACACTAATCTTTCTAGCCTTCGTATGCTCACTATTAAAGTACTCTGCTTTGTTCTACAACACCTATTTCTGTAACTCAAAAAAACACAAAACGTTTTACATGTATAATATTAGGAGATAGTAGTGAGTTGTAACACTGTGGACCTCCTTATTATATTTAAATTTATTTAAATCCCATTTAATGAATGAATACATGTATGAATAATAAATAAATTAAAATTTAAAATAAAGAAGATAAGGCATTATGTTGTGTGGTGGTTTGAGTTTGGTAAATCACGGTTGTGTATTGCCAAAACAAAAGTACAAACAATTAAAAATATGTTGATGGAGACCAACTTCTCAACAGCATTCTTGTAGAAAATTATGTGCATGTTTAAAATATAAATATAATTAAATACTAAAAGTAAGAATGAGAATCACGGTTAGTCGTCGTCCCCAATTTTCGTTCAACCTGCAACTATAAACCCAATTTTCACCGGAAATTATTCATCCGCGATTACAGCATCAACACCCGGAAACATCCCCAGCCACATCTCCACCGGTGGAATCGCCACCCACATCCACCAAAATCCCTAATAGGTTCAAGACTTCCTCTGCCTGTTCCTCCTTCGTTGCCCATCAGGATCTGGGTGTTAGTGAGCATACCGCTAGATCTTACCCGACCTCGGAAAGTTTGGCCGGGAAACAATCGTCGAAAATCGCCATCCCTTTCAGAGCTTTCGCATTAGTTTACTGAGCTTTGCAAATGTACCCTTCATTCGTTATTTATGCCTTTTAAATCCCCATGCTCACTTTATTGCACAGATGCCCCCAAAAACGCTTCCCATAACAGTTTGGACATAATAGTCATTTAACCTCAAGAGTTGGTCCTGCAGAAGTAATTCAGTCCTGCATATAGCAAGACCCTTTTTTTATTGGTACATGTGCATCTACTTCACAGTTGCATATCATTAAAAGGTCCCTAGGTATGAAAATAGGGAAGTTCCCTTTTAAATACTTAGGTGTTCCAATTTTCAAAGGCAAAGTTCAAAACATTCACTTTCAACCATTAATAGAGCAGATTGACAAAAGGCTCAATAACTGGAAAAATAGATGGTTGTCAGCTGGTGGAAGAATTACCCTCATAAAATCTTGCATTTTTTCCATTCCTCAGCATATCTGGTCTGTTATTTCTCCCCCAAACAGGTCATTAAATTGATTGAAAGAAAAATGAGTATTTTTTTCTGGGGAGAAAAGGATCTTAAACCTAAAAAATCTTGGAAAAGGTGGGATGAACTCTGCTTCCCCCTTAACTAGAATGGATTGGGTTTTAGATCCCTTTCATGCATCATTCTTGCCTGCTCTGCCAAACTTTGGTGGAAATTCCAATGTGCCAAAACACTCTGGTCTCATTTTATTGTTTCTCTCCCTGTGTCTTTTCAAAACTCTCCTAATTTGGAGAAGAATATGTTCGGTTAACACTTGGTGTGAGAGTTTGACTAAAGTGATTATTGGTAAGGGTCTATGCAATTTCTGGACATCTAACTAGCTGGATGTTGCTCCTATCAGTGATCACTGCAGTCCTACTCTCAGTCCCATCCCTGGAGCCTTAACTGTGGCAGAATTCTATCTTAACAAGAACAACTTTGTGCCTATTCTTTCTCCTCTACTCAGCACTGAAATAGTCTCTCTTTTGCAGGATTTCAAACTATCTGAGCACAGAGAGGATAGGCTTATCTGGAAGCCAAGTAAAAATGGACAGTTCACTTTCAAAACAGCTTACTTTCTCATCAGGGAGCAGAGAGGTAATATTGATTCCTTGCAACATCTTTGGAATCCCAAATTAGAAAAAAAGATTTCTGTCTTTATGTGGAGAATGATTAACTCCCTGCTCCCTTTTGATAACATCCTCAAAAGATGGAAATTCAACCTACCCTCTAAGTGCCCTGTGTGTATGCATGAAGATTCTCTTGACCATTTCTATAATTCTTGTGCTTTCTCTCTTAGTATCAAGGTCATACATAAATTTATGGGCATCACAGATAGAAATTTCAATACAATTTGGGAGAGATTATCTTTCTATCTCACTTATCCTGGTCTTTCTTCCTTACATAATTCAATCATTAGACTATCTCCCTCTATAGTCTGCTGGAACCTTTGGAAAGCTAGGAACAAGTGGCTCTTTGAAGATGTCAAGATGTTTGCTCCTTATATTCTCCATAACATTAAGGATCAGATATTCTTCATGTTTTCTTCCAAACCCTTCTATGTCTATAGTCAAATAGATGTAGAAATTGCTTCACACAGCTACCTTCCCTTGCATAAGAAAGCACCAAAGCCTAGGATTATGAGGATCACATGGACTAAACCTGCCAATGGACTGAAAATTAATGTAGATGCCTCTTGGAAGGCATCTAATAATTCAACATGTGTTAGTCTGGTTGTGAGAAATTCCATGGGAGGCTTTGTGTATGCCAGTTGTCTCTGTATTTCTGCTGGTTCTCCTCTTGAAGCTGAACTGTTAGCCATTAAGTTTGCACTTCAACATGCATGTTTCTACACTTCTAGCATAATTATAAAATCTGATTGCCTGAATGCTATCTCTTATGTTCTCAATCCTATAACTGCTCACTGGAAATTATTCCAACTTGCGGATGAATTGAACACATTGAGCAAAATCTTTCTTCTCAAACATGATTATAGAGAGGCTAATCAAGTTGCTGATATGATTGCTAAACTGGCTTTAGTCAATAATACTAGCAAAGTTTTTAACTCTTTCTCTGATCTTCCTTCTGAAGTGCAAGGACTCATCAGGCTTGACCAGATGGGTACCCTTGCACTCAGAATCTCTTAGGACAGATGCTGCTTTCTCTCTTTTATTTTTCAGGAATGGATTCCAATAGAGATTGCAAGCAAGCTGCTATCTGAGGCTGCCCTGTTGCTGGGAATTTTTACTATGACTGAGTTTATAACTCTGCTCATCCTTTTGCTACTCAAGAAATTTCTCTTGACTATATTGTGCTTCGCTTTAAAACGATCACTAAGCAGTTCGGAGTTTTCTTGAGTAATAGGCTCTATATCATCATTTTAGAAATAGTCACTAGCCTAGATGTGATTTCATTTGTTACAATGGAACTGAGCTTAAGTGCTCTGATGATGTATTTTATTTTGATGTGTTGGCTTGGGGATGCCTAATGAAAATCCCTCCATCTTGGATGGTTTGCCTTTAAAAAAAAAAAAAAAAAAAAACCAGCGCATGCGTGCATGCACGTGCACGTATAAGTTTTTTTACTCTGAATTTACAGATGAATGAAAGGTTACTATAAATTATGATTGCACAATATTCATGATAATCAATTGTATACTAGTACTATTTTCAAAAAAAATAAAATTGTATACTAGTACTAACTTAAATCAAGTGTTAATCACCACTAATACTTAACAAATACAAAATCTTGGGTGAGACCGTCCTACCATTTAGGACGAATGATAGTTCATGTGTTTAATAGATTTCTTCATGTGTTTAAGCTTATGAAGCATTAGAAGGGCTCCGGATCCTCTATACCACTCTTGTATACCATCCTCTGTACCACCAACCACGTGATGCCATGTGTCTAATCTAACTTAACTCCCACCATAGTACCAAATCCCACATCCCACATCTTTCGCATAGTTGTTATAGAACTCATAAGCTGCAAATTTTGTATCAAATTCCATGCCACATTCAGGGATAGTTTTTGTCGGAATCACACATGAACCATCTTTTTCATCCTTTCCATCATCCTCAACTATATTTATTATTTCTTCATCTTGAATGGTCTGAACCCGACCATCAACATTATCAAACTGTAACTTTCTACGTGTTTCCATCTCGGGAAGAAAAGATTTGCCATTCATCTCTTCAAAACAACAAAACAGAACAATATTATGATGAAGAAAAAAATACTATGATGACCTGATGAATTATGAATATGCCAGGGTTTAAAATATATGTTTATGCATCAAACAATGAATTTACACACTCACCTGATGAATTAAGCTGTTCGTCTTCCATCTCTTCTCGTTCTGAGAGAGTTTTCTCAGTTATATTCTCCGGCCAAGTGGTGATTATCTTCTCGTTCACGTTCAGTAGGATTCTCGTTCGGAAGAAGACGATGGGGTATATTTTGTGAAAATACTCGCGTAAAAGGAATTTGAAAAGTCTAAATTAAAATAATTTAATAAGAAATTAGTTAATCATGTTAATCAGAGTTAGTGGTGAGTTAGAGTTATGGTGGGAGTTAAGTTAGATTAGACACATGGCATCACGTGGTTGGTAGTACAGAGGATGGTATACAAGAGTGGTATAGAGGATCCGGAGCCCATTAGAAGTCATACAAAAGGAATTTTAGCATATTAAATTCCTATAAAATGGGTTGACATTAAAAGATGTAAGTGAGTTGTATTTACTATTGGGGTCGTTTGGTATGCGTATGAAACGCAGTAATAACAAAATACGAGGATTTGAACTTTACCGTGCTTGTTTGGTTGACGTAAAATAGCCAAAACGTCGGAAATATAAATTCCGCAGAATTTCAAATTACCACAGAACGAAGGAAATTTGTTACCGAGTACACCCTAGGTAGAATACAAATACGCGTTCATTTTCTACGATTTTACCAATTTATCCATCATGCATGCGGAAATTTTCCACTTCTACGCGACAAATTTCTATTTCCCTCCAATTTTAAAGAATCACGTGAAGTCAACCAAACAACATGCAGTAAATAAAATCCCAGCAATAACAAAATCCCCACGTGCAACCAAACAAGTTTTTCAAATTCTGAGGATTTTTTCAAAGGAATTAAATTCTGAGTAATTACAAAATCTGTGGGAACTTAATTCCCACATGAACCAAACGACCCCTTGATTTAGATTTTCTCTCCTACTTCTAACGAGAATTCCGATCATTTAAAGACATGCTCTTAGATACAACTTGCGCAAACTGCATAATTGAATAAGAATAACAAATTATGTTATTATCTAGAGTCGACGAGGATTATGTCCTAATAAAAAAAATAACATCTAGATTTAGTTAGAAGTATATATATGTATATGTCGAAACTTTTTTTTTCAAGACTTAGTCCTAACAAGATCAACGCTGTCAAGTGATTCAAATTAAGTATGGAAATGTCATCTAAGTCGGTTTTTAGTCTTGGTAAATTAGGTGCACTCAATTCTCTCAATCAATTGGGGTAGTTTTCATTTTTTGTGAGTTTCTAAATCAACGAGCGTCATTTCTGCATCAAAAATAAATTAATAATGGGAGTAATTAAAAAGATTGATTTGTAGAACTAATAATTCAATTTATATGAATAATGTCATAATTAACTGTTATATATCAAATAATGAATATTTTTTGGAAAGAAGTTAGGTGAACCATCCTGTTTAACACGTTAGAATATTAGCAACCATAAAACTACCATTCTTTCTTATTTAAAAAAGAAAAAATGGAAACTAAACACTATACATATGATTTTCCCCCCTCGTTTTTTGAATTAAAGTAAGTTGAAATAAAATAATAGGTTGAAATGAATAAAATAAAGTCAAATTACATTTTTAAAAACATGCTTCTTTTGAAAACAAAATGATGTTTGAGGAGTAGAGTATTAATCTACATTGGATTATTCGGTCATTACAGCCCAGTACAAAAGGTCCATGACCTCATGGGCTGAAGATCAAATAGAAATGCCAGATCAACAACTATCCAAATGTCCAAATTGAAATGAACTGCTTAACAACAATATTTTGTGACGGCTTTTAAAACTTTTTTTTTTTTAGTCTCACGGATTAAATACTTGCTACTATTTCACGCAATTCTCCCGGGGTTTCCGGGTCAAGTCTCCAGTCATACTCAATTCAAGAGTCGGAGTTGCATCGATGATGTCAAGAGCAGGGAAGCATCGACGGTGTAAATGGAATCTTCACTCCACTCTAAGTAGTATGGTGAGGACCTCGGTTACTCGATATACCGGATCAATAGAATATAGTAGGTTAGTGCAAAATTTAAATTAGAGTAAAGTATGATCCTTGTATCAGATTCGGTCGTTGTAGTGTTCCCTTAAAAAAAATTACTTGCTATAACCACAAATTAGCTGCCTTAGTTCCTTTTAATCCAAATTTGAATAAGGTTGGTTTAAAATAATGTATATCATCAAACCTATAAGCGAAATTAGAAAAATGTGATAATGACTGTAATATTACTGTAATATCACAATAATTTTTATTCTTGTGACTTGGTCTTAATGATTAAAGAAAATACTATGTATTATAGACTCTACAACTTGGTTGGAAAAATGAATCGAATTAAAAGAGTTTTCAATACAGATCAATTTGGTTAAATATTGTTTCATTCTCAAAAGTTCAACAATTAATTTAAACTAGGGAATCACAAAAAAAAAAAAAAAAAAACGTTATGCACGACTGTCGATTCATGTTCCTTAAGCTAGCTAGCTGGATTTAATAATTTTCCATTCCTTTGCTTTTGGAATCAAAACTGAGCTGGGTGTCCAAATAGCCATGGATGAGTGTGAATAATTGAATGGCATCCCTATTCTCCACTTTGGATGGAGTATTTATAATGGCGTCGCATTTTAAAAATAATAATTAATCACTGAAAGATGTAGGTTACATCTGGTGCAGCATAATCCTTAAATACGATTTAATCCTTAAACCATATTATTTTATTAGTAGTAATTCTCAGATCCTGTTCTGCGTGTGATGCACTCACGGCACGACAACCGGAATTATAGCTAGCTCCTCCTATCAAAATTCAAAAGTGCCCAATAATTTGTCTCAACTTTTTCTTTTTCTTTAATTATTAAATTTTTTTAGAGTCGCCTCATAATGCAAAGATTCATAATACTTTTAAGATGAACTTCTACATAACGTGTCTTGTTCAACCAACTAATAAATTATAAGATTTATATCATATCACTGACATGTATTGTCACAAATTTTGTGCATTTTGAATTAGATAAATTATGTATTTTTAATATTTATAATTATTTCATGCCAAATTTTCTGGTACGACTACATAGATTTTACGTACATGCACAATTTATTTTAACGAAGTGCCAACCAGCCAAACTTTGAAGTACTTTTATGATAATTTGAGACTTTTCCATCCATTTTGGCCGGCGGCCGGCGGGGACTAGATACTTTTATGGTCGGAAACAGGCTTAAGCCTTAAGCTTAAGCTTAAACTATAAATTAGCTGTGCAAACGGCCGCCGTTTGCAATGAACAGTACTCCCGTTTTTAAAATACTTGCCATTTTTTTATTTAGTCAAACTATTCGGACATGAGCAAGATAACGTGCTCCGTCCATGGAAATTAGGGAAGGGAGCTGTAAAAATCTATACGAGGAGGCATTAAAGTAGGGCTGATCACGATTAATCTTCCCGTTTTTAGAAAATATACTAACCGCTCAACTATTCAACGGTTCGGTCAATCTTTCAAATTGACAAATAAAATCTGATAACCTTTGTCTCGGTTAAATAGAAATTCGGTTAGGTTAACCGGTTAACTGTAGGTTAATCAATAATTTTGATAATTCATTAATTATAAAATATTTTGAGACACAGTTTAGCATACTACAAAAGCTAGCTATATATATTTTCTCATATGCCAAGAGTTATACAAAATCTATCTCAAAGAGGAATACAAAAGCTAACTATATATACATACTTCCTCATACACCAAGAGGCAAAGAGGAATACAAAAGCTAGCTACCTAGAGTGAAATGTGGGAGGGTTAAATTTTGTTAAGGGTTCGGTGCTATTTATACAGGGTTAATAATAATAATAATAATAATAATAAATAATTGCAAAATATACCCGTTAGTCGGTTAACTATTCGTGTTGAATATTGAAAATCTTAACCTTAACCGAAAGATCGGTTAGTCAAAAAGTGATAATCTTAATTTAACTCTACGGTTCGATTAACATTAAAATCGGTACGATTCCGGTCGGTTTCGTTTTCAGTTATACGGTTAGTTTTGCTCATCCCTAGCACCAAGTGGTCCAATTGAACCCTAACCACGTTATTTAATATTGTATTAATTTTATTAATATATGGATCTACTTGCCCCTATGGCGGAAGAGCAAATGCATTTTGTTAGTAAAAAATTCTTTTGTGCTCGATTTTAGTTAATTAATCTAATATAAAATTATTCATAAATTTTAATACATGTTTGATCACTACTTATTATTTCACATGCTCATTATTATTCGTTTAGTATGCACGTATATATTTACAAAATAAATAGTGTAATTTTTCGCATTATAATATTTTATTCACGATTTAAATTTCAACCTGGTAAATATAAATAATTTAATATTCAGAAGGTTGGATTGAATCACAAACTTTCAAAGTCATATCATGATATTTTCAATAACTAATTGAAACAAAAAACATCCACTCAAAGATATGAACCAAGATATTTGCAGCAATAATTCAAAGTTGGGTGTAGGCGGAATGAATTGATGTCATGAATCAGATAGAGCTAATGGTTTAGCATTTAGCTTATAATTGACATAGCGCGTGGACCATCCCACTTTGAAGCCTTTTTAACAATGGAGATTAAGGATTAGATAGCCTAAGTATTACGTCACCGGGTTCTGGCGATTTCCCATTTGGCAAATGGCAATGTGCATCAACTGGTTGGCGTAAGCGGAATTAGGAAGAAACTTCTGCACCCTTTTTTATTTATAGTACTCTAATCATGTTATTATTGGATTTGATGGTTTTAAGCTAGTGTGCGACTTTTCCATACACTATTCAAGTTTGTTCTTATGACTACGAGTCTATGATCACGACACCGCATCCAACACTGAATAAATTACACTTGAATCCTCGTAGTATTGGATAATATGCCACAATGCCTCTGAGATTATGGTTGTTAGACTTTTAGTTCTAAAGCTATACAAAACCCATGGATGAATTATCGATGGAGAACGGAACCCTACTAAAATTAGATGACGGAAATAATAGTGGATTATTGTATAATTTGTATTCTCTCCGCGTCTTTAATATGTTGACAACTGATATAATGCCAACAAAAGTTATTTCCACTTGAAGATGAAAATTTCAGCGTAAACAGAGAGGGAGACAAAAAGCCAACAATGTTAATTTCGGTCAAATTTGTGAACACAATAAATGACCATATTCGCAAAAATGGAGAAATCGCAAAAAGTTTTAAACATAGTTCTATAGGACCATATTCGGGTACGACCAAAGTTGTAGGGTGTGCCATCAAATCTAGAGTCCCGCATGTATTATTTTTCTCATCTAAAAAGGAGGTTGGAAAGTTCTTGATAGTACCATCGTTAAAAATCAACATTTTTAGACTTTCAAATATTATAAACCTAAACAAAACAACCAAATCATGGAAGCATACAAACACGTGTTTATAGGAATAAACAGGTTCAACACGTAAATTCAGTGAGATTGAATCATCAAATCAATTTGACAATTTATATTATGAGAAGTAATCTTTTAGGGCTTGATACATATATATATATATATGTGACACATATAAATTCAGACAATAAGAAGATTAAAAAATTACTATCACAAATGTCAATGGTTGAGAAATTGAGATGTTGTGATACAAATTTCCACATATAAAAAGGGAGGAGCAATCTTGGCCGACTAATTTTGAAGAGTTTGTTGATGGTAATGGAGGGTGAAGGTGTCGGTTTCTGGGTGATAAGTGATAAGCACATCTTTTTTCCACTTGACTTGCCCATTGCTCTGTGATTCCTACGTTTTCCCATCTTCTTTTTCCATTTCATTAACTCTGAAATTTGCATGTTTTAGTTTCTTCCTATAACTTTGTTCCACTTGCGTTACCTTTTGCCATTGTTTTGCTTTAGTTTTCTCTCCTATTGTAGGAGTTGTTGTCAACCACCACTCACTCATGAAAAGTAATAATCATAAAATTATATTAAAATCATGCTTTTTTCATGACTTTAAGAACCTTTAATTAGGAAACAAAGAATTTAGTAGGATTTTTATTAATATAAATTATATTAGTTTGTTAAAGAGTGGGTGAATCCATGTTTGGTGAATACTACCAATTTACCAACATTCAATATTTATAATAATAATTTAATTAATTACATTTTATGCACGATCGATATAAAATTAATTTATTATCTTTTTATCATACAATATGAACCTACCTACAAACTTTTTATTAGAAGCTGTAAAAGAGAAATAATCAATTTCCTAGAGGGACAAAGAGAAGGGTGAAATTTTATTTGGGTCTATTTAAATTATTACCAATTTTATAATAAATAATATAAAAGAGAAATAATCAATATTATAACTTCAACATGTGTCTTTATGAATAATTTTTATTTAAATTAATTTTGAACATAAGCATTTTTATTATTTTTTGATAAAACATACGCATTTGGTCACAAATAAAAATGGTGGATTCATGCATGCATATCCAACAATAAAAGTCAAATGAGCTATTCATACATATTCAATACACGTAAATATTCATAGATCCCAAACCGACGACGAATTCAAAATTGTTTAAAAGACGTTATATGTTAAGAAAAAGTAAGACCACCAACTAACAGTCAAACTTGCCGTCCATGTTAAACAGCAAATGTTACTCCGTAACACAAGGGGCTCACTGTTCTAAAATTTTTAAAAATCACAGGGCCACAGATTTTAGTTCCAAACAAATGGCGGGACCTTATTGCAATTACCGCATTTCAATTCAACGTCTAACAATAAGTGAGACGTCTTTTTGACCATACCCTACGTTAATCTCCTTCCTTATCTTATCATCAGTTCATCACCGTTATCTAACGGCGTCTGCTCTCCACACGACGGTCCTATGTGGTACAGGTCTTTCTCAGTCTGGACTCTTCCCTTCCCACCGCCCCTTTAAACTACCCTTATATCTATCCCCCTTTTCTCTTTCCCATTTCTTTCTGATGATGCGCAAATCAAAACCCTTCTCTTAAATTTCCAAGGTAACCCTCAAAATTTGTCTGAATTCCCATTTTTTTCCTGCATCCATGATGATGTATGACATAGATATGTACATACCCCACTCTGTTTTCTTCGTTGGGTTTTAGCCTTTTTGGATTGATTTGATTTCATAAGCATTGGGTAGAATTATTGATGGGGTTTTGATTTTATTGGAGAGAGATTTTTCTGTGCCTTTTTGGGTGTGAATATGATAGGGCTGCTGCTGCTGTTCATGTTTTAAACATGCTTAGTGGTTGCGTAAATCTTGTGGATTTTAGGCTGTTATATGGTTGTGAAGTGTTGCTCATGTTCTTGATTATTGGTTGTTGTGGGGCAACTGATTCCACCCTCTGAGGGGAAAATAAGGCCAGAAAATGCCCACTAAAGAGAAAATGGGGGAAGATCTTCTCACTAGCTTGTGTATGGAGAGTAACCATTTATCCACCCTGTTAACCATGGATTCGAGCTCTTCGAGCCATGATGAGACTGACAGGGAGATGAATCGGGCAGTGAATCTATTGCAGCCACCTCCAGATATCAATCTGCCGCTTTCGTCTGAGCCTAGCCCTCCCCCTTCCCTTTGGAGTGATACTTGTGAGCTGTTGGATGTTGGGATTGGTCCTCAGCACTATGAGGTTGAGGCTAGTGTTAATGTTACTAAGATAGGGAAGAAGTGTGCTAAGAGGTTGGATAGTGTATGGGGAGCTTGGCTGTTCTTCAGCTTTTATTTCAAGCCTGTTTTGAATGAGAAATCGAAGAGTAAGGTTACTTTGGAGAGTAGTGGGATCAATGGGTATGATAAGTCGGATTTGAAGCTGGATACTTTTCTTGTTCAGCATGATATGGAGAATATGTATATGTGGGTGTTTAAGGACAGGCCTGAAAATGCACTTGGGAAGATGCAGCTGAGGAGTTATATGAATGGTCATTCTCGACAAGGGGAGCGCCCTTTTCCCTTCAGCGTTGACAAAGGTTTTGTGCGATCTCATAGGATGCAGAGGAAGCACTACAGGGGTCTGTCTAATCCTCAGTGTGTTCATGGGATTGAGATTGTCCGCACTCCCAATCTTGCTGTTCTAGACGATGAAGAGCAGAAGAAGTGGATTGAGCTGACAGGAAGAGATTTGAACTTCTCCATCCCTCCTGAAGCTAGTGATTTCGGTACTTGGAGGAATCTTCCTAGTACTGATTTTGAGCTGGAGAGGCCCATGCCTTTGAAAAGCATCATACCTTTGAAAAGCATTCCTAGTTCTCAAGTGAAAAAGTTGCTGAATGGTTCTAGTCTGAATCTATCTACCCAGGCACCTGGTAATAATCATGCAAACGGCGAAGGGATGGAGCTTCTAAGCAACTCCAACAAGCGGAAGAGGAACTTCTTGAGCCATGGAAGTGATGATGACCTTTCTCTTCCAATCTCTGCAACTCAAGGTGGAAACTTGGGTGACATACATGGACCCGAGCCTTCATGGCTGGGGGAGTTCACTGGAGTGATGAGGAGTGCATATGGACCTGTGACAGCTGCTAAGAGCATATACGAGGATGAGGAGGGTTTCTTGATCATCATCAGCATGCCTTTTGCAGATCTTCAGAGAGTGAAAGTCACATGGAAGAACACTCTCTCCCATGGAATTGTGAAGATATCCTGTGTGAGCACAGGCTGTGTCCCGATTATTAAGAGACACGACAGGACATTTAAGCTAACAGATCCAACACCAGAGCACTGTCCACAAGGAGAATTTGTTCGTGAAATCCCACTTCCTACTCGTATTCCAGAAGATGCTCAATTAGAAGCATATGGTGATTCTACAGGAACCATGCTTGAGATTATTGTGCCCAAACATCGTACTGGACCAGAAGAGCATGAGGTTAGGGTCTGTCTCCGCCCTTCTCCTTGGAGTGAGCGTGCATATGTCGACTTGACAGAGGCACTGGTGTGAAGATGGATCAATTGATTTGTAAGATTAGTTTAGACGTCATTTCTTTTGTCTAAATTGCTAACCAATTTTATAGTTGGAAGTTATTGATTGAATCTTGTTTTCTTTTCAGCATCTTACTAATGAAACTTGTTATATCATCGCTGCATCGCACATTTGCCGAGCAGTGGCTGATCATCTTTCAACATAGCTTAGTAATGTTTAGATGGTAATTGGAGCAAATTGTATTTCATACTTTTGAATCTTTTGATATGTATCGATCATTGTTGATATGATTTGATGACATTACAACAGTAATAGTTGTTTTCCTATTAATGTTTGGTCTATTTTATATAATGCCATTTATTTAACATTCCAACATTCCTTAGCAAATTGTTGATTCTAAAGTTGAGGCATTTATTCAATTGTCTGTTTAAGGCTGTTCAAGGCTAGACAGAGAAGCAAGGTGTATATATTGTTAACTTCAAGGCTAGACAGAAAAGCAAATTGTTGTCTTTTTGTTGGTTTAGAAATGGAATATGAAAAGGATTCTTGTAAGCAAATATGAAAGCTTCTTTGTACAGTACAGCAGAGGTTGGTTTTGTGTCAAAATGCCCAGGCATTTAGCACCAGAAAGTAAAACAGTTGAAAATTTAAACAGCTATAAGTCTGGAACAGATAGTAGAACAAACTGAACTCGGATTACAAAACAAACTAGTACATGAAAACTTGCTAGAGTTGAACTATGAAATTTAAACACCACAACATCCAGCATCTTACAGCACCAAAAGCTAGAGTTGAACAACATTATTAGATAACAGACACTATCAACTTAATCGACTTCCTCGATCTTAGGTCCAGCACCAGAACCGCTTCCACCAGCACCACCTGAGGGGATGTCCTCATCCATGCCTCCAGCCATATCAGGGCCACCACCTTGATACATCTTTGCAATGATGGGATTGCAGATGCCCTCCAGCTCCTTCATCTTGTCCTCGAACTCGTCCACCTCAGCAAGCTGGTTCCCCTCGAGCCACTGGATGGCAGCGTCGACAGAATCCTCTATCTTCTTCTTGTCATCTGCAGGGAGCTTTGAGGCAATCTTCTCATCCTTGATGGTGTTCCTCATGTTGTAGGCATAGTTCTCCAGATTGTTCTTGGCATCCACCTTCTTCTTGTGCTCTTCATCCTCAGCCTTGTACCTCTCAGCCTCCTGCACCATCTTCTCAATCTCTTCCTTGGAGAGCCTTCCCTTGTCATTGGTGATGGTGATCTTGTTCTTCTGGCCAGTTGTCTTGTCCTCTGCAGATACATTCAGGATACCATTTGCATCGATGTCAAAGACGACGTTGATCTGAGGGACACCTCTAGGAGCTGGAGGAATGCCGGAAAGCTCGAATTTCCCAAGCAGGTTGTTGTCTCTGGTCCTGGTTCTTTCTCCCTCATACACTTGGATCAGAACTCCAGGCTGGTTGTCTGAGTAAGTAGAGAACACCTGCTCCTTCTTGGTCGGAATGGTTGTGTTCCTCGGGATGAGAGTTGTCATAACACCTCCTGCAGTCTCCAAGCCAAGGGAAAGAGGGGTGACATCAAGGAGAAGAAGGTCCTGAACCTTCTCGTTGCCCTCGCCGCTCAAGATCGCAGCTTGTACAGCAGCACCATAAGCAACGGCCTCATCTGGATTGATGCTTTTGCAGAGTTCTTTGCCGTTGAAGAAATCCTGCAGGAGCTGCTGGACTTTGGGAATCCGAGTAGAGCCACCGACAAGGACAACATCATGAACACCGTTCTTGTCCATCTTAGCATCCCTCAGGCACTTCTCAACCGGCTCCATACACTTCCTGAACAGATCCATGTTGAGCTCCTCGAATCTTGCCCTGGTGATGGTTGTGTAGAAATCGATACCTTCGAAGAGGGAATCGATCTCGATAGTGGTCTGAGCAGTAGAAGACAGTGTCCTCTTCGCCCTTTCACAGGCCGTCCTTAACCTCCTGAGAGCCCTAGGATTGCCACTGATGTCCTTCTTGTTCTTCCTCTTAAACTCCTGAACAAAGTGGTTCACCATTCTGTTGTCAAAATCTTCACCGCCGAGGTGAGTATCTCCGGCAGTAGCCTTCACCTCGAAGATACCCTCCTCAATGGTTAGGAGTGAGACATCGAATGTGCCACCGCCAAGATCGAAAATCAGCACGGTCTTCTCACCAGTGCTGGAGGACTTCTTGTCAAGACCATAAGCGATGGCAGCTGCAGTCGGTTCGTTGATGATCCGCATCACGTTCAGGCCAGCAATAACGCCGGCATCCTTCGTCGCCTGCCTCTGCGAGTCATTGAAGTAGGCAGGGACAGTGACAACAGCGTTCTTGATCGATATCCCGAGGAACGCCTCTGCAATCTCCCTCATCTTGATGAGCACCATGGAAGAGATCTCTTCTGCAGCAAACTGCTTCTCCTCCCCCTTGTGAGTTACTATGATCATAGGCTTGTCGCCGGGACCAGGAATGACCTTGAACGGCCATAGCTTCATATCAGCTTGGACAGACGGATCGCTGAACCTCCTTCCGATCAATCGCTTAGCATCTGTTCAAGTTCAACATATTCATCATTCAATCAGAATTCCAAGCATTTACCACCAAATAATTCTATAATTTCAACAGAAAAAGTTCAGCTGGAGATCATATATAACAGTAACAGAGCTCAATTGATCAAACCTAGCAGAAGATTAAAGAAAAAAATTGATTGTCTAGTGTAAAAAAACAGAAAAACACCGATTGATACTAATCGCATGCACAATTCACATTCAATTATCAAATGAATCTGAGAGAAACTGCTTACCAAAGACGGTGTTGGTAGGGTTCATGGCGACCTGATTCTTGGCAGCATCTCCGATGAGACGCTCGGTGTCAGTGAAGGCGACGTAGGACGGCGTCGTCCGGTTGCCTTGATCATTGGCGATGATCTCGACGCGGTCGTGCTGCCAGACTCCGACGCATGAGTAGGTGGTGCCCAGATCGATCCCAATCGCAGGTCCTTCGCCTTTTCCGGCCATGCTCGCACAGCAATTGCTAAAACTTGAAAGCTTTGTAGAGAAATCTAGCTAGGTTGTTATCAGAGAGCTTTGTGTTATGTTATGAAGATTGATTGAAGAGGTTGGGATGGGGAAGAGAGCTATATAGGGGAGCGGTGGTCCGTTCGAGAACGTTCGGTCATAGGCTGGAAGCAGCGGCAACTGTGTAGAATTGAGTTTGTTTGGCATTTCTTCTTCGCTTCTCGTGAGTTCCAGGCTATTCATTAGTTCGCATTTCGAAATTAATTGTTTTTTTCCCCTTTTAGTTACTTGGCCACGCACTCACGTTTCTAATAAGCTAAAAATTAATCGGTTTTTTAATGTGTTTCGATTAAAATAAATCTGACATTTTTTAAGTGAAATTAAAATTGATATTTTTGGATATTTATTTTATTTTATTTTATCCAGTTTAATAATTATTATTCTATACTTTTTTTGATGATTAAGAATTATATGTTTTTTTAATTTCTTTTATACATTTTAGAGTATTATTAATTTTCTATTCTATTACGTGTAATATACCGCCGGATAATGAGGTATGGTCTCATAAATTTCATAGTGAAATAAAAAAATGTTTCATAAAATCATAACTATAATTAAATATAAATTAAAATATATTTCTATAAAAATTTGGGGCCAAAATATAATTACTCTAATTCATGTGTACATTATATTCCTAAATTTTCTCACTTTTAAACCCATCATTTTACTTGTTGATTTTCTAATTCTCATGTCTGATTTTCTCTTCTTTTTTTTTACTTGATTATTCAGTGAGACCAATTGTCTCAATTAAGAAATTGTATTCATATAATTCTTCTAATATTTTTCATGTCAGCATTCACTATATTGCTGACACCTCACCACTATGTTATCATCGGCGATCCAAAGCTCATCTCAAGCAACCAAACATTTATTGAGACGACCAAAACTTCAGACAACCAAAAGCATATCCAAACCTAAACATAGACCAAAACTTCGACAATATATATCTCAACGTGAATAACTCAAACGTTAAGATCACTCACTATTGTGCCTCATTATAAACAAGTCAAACTTCAATTGGTAACCTAAAATATGCATAATTCACTTTTAACCATTTACTTACTTTTTTAGGATAATTGGTTCTGTTAACTGAACAGTAGGATTATAGATTATTGAAGTTTGATTTAAATTTAATCCAATGATAATGGATTACTTGATTTTTTTTATGGATTACCTGACTAAAGGTTCAATCACATAACTACATTCTTCCCACTTTTTCAATCTCAAAATAACTTCATTTTAAAGAAAATGGAGAGTCTTTGTAGTTATTCCAAATGTATTTATTGATTTGTGTTATGGTGGTGACTCAACTACGAACAATATTATGAATTTTAACACATCATGAACATTTACTCGTGACATAATGTTTAATCGTGATATGTCACGATTTGAAGGTGGCAATACCTTCAAAATATTCATTTGCATTGCCTTATAATTTGGGGGTTACTAAAACCTTCTAGTCTTAAAAGCATGTGATTCTGTGAAACTCTATAGCCCAGAGATCTAATTTAAGAACATCAAATATCGAATGAAAACATCGAATACGAATGCAATTTAAGGGCAATGATTTATATGGTAATTCTAAAGCCCAGAAAACGTAAACACTACAATAAAAAAACCCCTAAAAATATGAGTGGAACTGGAATCCTTCTCCCTACAGTCTTCCGTTTATTTTATTTTACTTCTCATTACGCTGGTAAATTGCGCTTGAAAATTTGAAGTTATTTTATAATTCATTTGCTCGTTATTTGCGTTTATTAGTTGCAAAAAAGCACTAACTCAAGTAGTAAACACAAATTACTGCAAAACTCAAGTAGTAGAATCGGATGAAATTTATCAAATCGGCTGGGAATTCATAGCTTCAGAACAAAGCTGCATACAACAATACAAAAACTAAATCCACAAGAACACACCACTACTCCATAAGAAACAACCTTAAGATCCCAGAATGAAAAGCAACTCAGAAAGGCATCCACCTTAGTCGACTTCCTCAATCTTGGGGCCAGCACCGCTTGCACCAGCCGAGGGGATATCCTCATCCATGCCGCCGGGCATACCAGGCCCTGCACCACCTTGGTACATCTTTGCAATGATGGGGTTGCAGATGCCCTCCAGATCCTTCATCTTGTCCTCCAGTTCATCCACCTCGGCAAGCTGGTTGCCTTCTAGCCACTGGATGGCTTCATCCACAGCATCCTCGATCTTCTTCTTGTCATCGGCAGGGAGCTTGGCAGCAATCTTCTCATCCTTGATGGTGTTCCTCATGTTGTAGGCATAATTCTCAAGGCCATTCTTAGCCTCAACCTTCTTCTTCACCTCCTCATCTTCTGCCTTGTACTTCTCAGCCTCCTGAACCATCTTCTCAATCTCTTCCTTGGAGAGCCTTCCCTTGTCATTGGTGATGGTAATCTTGTTCTTCTGGCCAGTGGTCTTGTCCTCAGCAGAAACGTTCAAGATGCCGTTGGCATCAATGTCGAAGCACACAGTGATCTGAGGAACGCCTCTAGGTGCTGGAGGGATGCCGGAAAGCTCAAATTTGCCGAGCAAATTGTTGTCTCTTGTTCTGGTTCTTTCACCCTCATACACTTGGATCAAGACTCCTGGCTGGTTGTCTGAGTAAGTAGAGAACACCTGCTCCTTCTTGGTGGGAATGGTGGTGTTTCTAGGAATGAGAACAGTCATTACACCTCCAGCTGTCTCCAAACCGAGAGAAAGAGGGGTAACATCCAAGAGAAGCAGGTCCTGAACCTTCTCGTTGCCCTCACCGCTCAAGATTGCTGCCTGCACAGCAGCACCATATGCAACGGCTTCATCTGGATTGATGCTTTTGCAGAGTTCCTTGCCGTTGAAGAAGTCCTGCAGAAGCTGCTGGACTTTGGGGATCCTAGTAGAACCCCCAACAAGCACGACATCGTGAACACCATTCTTGTCAATCTTGGCATCCCTCAAACATTTTTCGACAGGCTCCATACACTTTCTGAACAAGTCCATGTTGAGCTCCTCAAACCTCGCCCTGGTGATGGTTGTGTAGAAGTCAATCCCCTCGAAAAGAGAATCGATTTCAATAGTGGTCTGAGCAGGCGAAGACAGTGTCCTTTTCGCTCTTTCACATGCTGTCCTTAACCTCCTAAGAGCCCTTGGGTTTCCACTAATGTCCTTCTTGTTCTTCCTCTTGAACTCCTGGACGAAGTGGTTCACCATCCTGTTGTCAAAATCTTCACCTCCCAGGTGAGTATCTCCAGCAGTGGCCTTCACCTCAAAGATGCCCTCTTCAATTGTAAGCAGTGACACATCAAATGTGCCGCCACCAAGATCGAAAATCAGCACATTCTTCTCGCCTGAGCTGGAAGCCTTCTTGTCAAGACCATAAGCAATAGCAGCTGCAGTCGGTTCATTGATAATCCTCATCACGTTTAGGCCAGCAATAACACCAGCGTCCTTGGTGGCTTGCCTCTGTGAATCGTTGAAGTAAGCAGGAACAGTGACAACAGCATTCTTCACTGCGTTCCCTAAGAATGCCTCTGCAATCTCCCTCATCTTGATGAGCACCATAGAAGAAATCTCCTCCGCAGCAAACTGCTTCTCCTCTCCCTTGTAGTTCACTACAATCATTGGTTTCTCAGCAGGTCCAGGAATGACCTTGAATGGCCATAACTTCATGTCAGCTTGCACGGATGGATCACTGAATCTCCTTCCAATCAGCCGCTTAGCATCTGCTCAGTAAACAATACAGTTAGCACACAAATTTCAAAGCAATAGCTACCTACTCTACGAGCCTTGCAGACTTAATACAGATGCTCTAGTACTAACACCATAACCACAGAAAACAGTAAACAGAGTACAACAGATGCATAATGACCATTCAGATTAGTGTGACTTAATGAATAACACAACTGATCAAACAACGAACATGCTCTCAGTACGATTACCACAAAAATTAGCTCATTTATAAAAAATACAAGCGCTAATCAAAACCTCCTAAGTTCAGCAAAAATAACCTATTCCTATACCAAAATAACATGCTGATTTCACTAATCTAACGAATAAAGCCATAGATACAGAAATTAACAGCAACAATTTTCATAAATTAGGACTAATGAAGACTAGCGGCTGTGAACTTACCAAAAACGGTGTTGATAGGGTTCATCGCGACCTGATTCTTCGCCGCATCTCCGATGAGACGCTCCGTATCCGTGAACGCGACGTAGGACGGCGTCGTCCGGTTGCCTTGATCATTCGCGATGATCTCAACTCGATCGTGCTGCCAAACTCCTACGCACGAGTACGTGGTACCAAGATCGATACCGATCGCAGGACCTTCACCTTTGCCCGCCATGTCGACGAATAGCTATACTAATTTGATCCTTTTCAAAAAACGAATTTGATGTGATTTTGAGCTTTTTCTGAGAGAATTCTGTGTAAACTGGTTATGCAGGGAACAGGGCCAGGGAAAGTTTTTATAAGAAGGGCGCCCAATTCTAGAACATTCCGTTGTGTGTAATTCATGTCGTTGGATTGATGAGTAGCGCGGCAAATGTAGGGCACGGATGATTTTCCTGTGTACTTTCTTGTTTGTTCCAGACACTTCTACCCAGTTCTACCGAGTTCTTCTTCCTATTTCTGTTTTTTTTTTATATATTATCTTTTGGGGTTAGGAAAAAGAGGCGGATCACGTTTCATTCAGGCCGCGTTTCATTGCATCGGAAAACTTCAATATAAATTTAGAGCCGGCCCATTCTATCTGGGCCTACCGACGTCCGAGAACGGGCTGATTAGGATTGGGGGCATTAATTTTTTAGAAATCATACTTTTTGTATTTTATTTTTGAAAAATCAATATCAATTAGGGTATTAGAAATACGCCTAACAACGATTACATTCAACTAACATATTGCAATAATAATTGAACTGCATGTCAATTAGACCAATAGTGTATATACTATTAAAGTTTGAGATGTCTAATAAAAATGTAATACTACTCTCGGAGATACTTTCTTGAAATCTCGAAAATCACATATGTGTGTTATAGATGAGCATATAACTGCGCCAAAATATTGTTTGGAGAACTCTTATTGTGTGAAGCATCTGTATGGCATCTGTTTGTTTGTTGCAATGATTCTACAATCGTCTCAAGAGCCCTTGATGAGTCCAACCAAATCATGATATTATTAATCTCAAACCTCATTATCTGCCAGATCTTTACATATAGTCAACGCTTCTGCTTGAAGGGCTGAAGCAATTTCTTCTGCCACGGAATTCGCTAATGTGATGATACTATTAGAAATTAGAATTAGTTAATGCCTCCTTTCACGTAAACCGCCATCCGTCCTGATCTACCATGAAACTCCCGATTGATAACCCTAGTGAAACAATTCCCTAAACCAAAGATTGGTTAATTGCTATCTTTACCGTTTTAATAATCTTATAGTTAACCGCCAAAACTTTGATACGGTGTACATTATACCACTACGTGTATGCACCGTAAATTGAAAGAGTAAACCTCGTTCTTATATATATACGAAGTGCTTCATCCGAAGCTCTTAGCCATGAAAAATGCCTGAACTGAATCTGTGGGCACCTATGACCTATCTTCAAATGCAAACAAACGAACAATAAAAATGGAAATACCTGCTCAGTCTTTTGGAGAGACATATTTTTATATAAAAAATATTTGCAAGTTGCTTAAAGGGAGGTTTAATTAGGGAGCCGACAATTGCAAGTGTTGGTGCTTAATTCAGGAGTGGCCATGCCCATGCGTTATGCGTATGTATAAACACCATCGAGTGTTTATACTCAAAGGCAAAATCCCATACTCCCTCCGTCTCACTCAAAGCTGCACTGTTGACTTTTCACGGTCTTCAATGATCGTGTTTCACCATTAATATCTTTAAGTACATATAGAAACAATATATAAAAATTTACTTTTTGAAAAAAAATGTTATAATGAATCTATTGATATCTCATATAATAGTTTTATCATTTATATATTGACCTATAATTACAGTCAAAGTTTCCTAAGTTTGACTCTGAAAAGTCAACTGTGCAGCTTGAGGTGAGACAGAGGGAGTACGACATTCCATGGTATTCTATAGCACTCCACCTACAAATTATACTGCTATATTAAGATAATATATTTATGCCGAAAGTGATATTCTTCTTCTTCTTTTTTTTTTGTATTAAGAGATTGTTAATACATAATTTTGATGTATAAGTATATATTACCCTCTAAAAAAATTGTAGCATTTTTAAATTTATGGCATGCAAATATTTTTACGATTTATAGTACAAGTAATTTGTTTTGATATTCATTATTTTTAGAGAAAACATTTTAAAAAATGCGTATGATTTTAGTATATAGGAAAATAATTAATTCTAATTTAAATTGTAATGCATTTTAACTTCTTGGGAAGCATATTTTCTAATCCGTAGTGAGGATTTTCGAGAGTCTTTTCTGACGAATTTTTAATATGTGATTGATTACTTGTAGAAGTTTTGGTAGAAGAACCAAAATTTATACGACGTATAATTTTTTTAATTGAAATAATTAAGTACTTGGCATTTTGCTAGACATTTATCTTTATGCTACCGGACTTCAGATTTATGTGAGTATGGCTTAAGTGATAGATTATTCTAAAATTTTAGAAATAATACGTAGCCATTTCTGATTTCTCTAAAAAAATATGTCACAATTTCTTAATTGATTATATGAGTTAAGTGTTTTGTTATTTGACATGGAGAATAATTCCGCTAAATTTCTTATCAATTGTATATGAATGATTTCCAATACTCTCGAAATTGATTTTACGTAACTATAGTCTTCTTCTTAATTCAAAAGAAAGAGTGAATCTACAAGAGACCAAAAATATAACATTGAATTAGTATTTTGTAAATTATTGTTAAAATTCAGCGTTATAATTCTATTATAACAATTTTTAAAAGATCGACTTTTTAGCGGTGAATTATTAAAATTGATCGTCCCGTTCACGTATTTGAATCATAAAAAATTACTAAAAAAACAAAATGTGGAATATAATTACCAAGTTTTCTGCGTTCTCGCGCGCATATTTTCTTGGATCGGATTCTGTGACATTCGCGTAGTAGATCAAAATCAAACAAATGATCAGAAGAAATAAACCAAAAAATGTCACTGTCTTGTTTGATTGATATGCCAGTCTGATGAAATTTAACAGCAACCAAAAATTACAGCATTCTCTTCTTCGACTTTTTTTGCAAAGAAAGAAAGAGAGTTGGATACAGAAGATACTCTCTCTTTTTTATAATTCAGATACTCTGTCGCTTCCTATGACGCCATACATCCAATCCATTCATTCATTTTATAGGACTTTTCTATAAATTCATTCTCCCCTTCCTCATTTTTAATTCTCTGTTTTTACCTCTCCTCGGCGCCCCTAGAACCTTCTTTTCCCCCTCTCTTCCGGTTGCCCTCTCTCGCCGGATTTCTCATGGGCTCCTCGCCGTCCCAGGCCACTCTCCTGCTCCAGAAGCAGCTCAGGGGTACGCCGAATTACGAACCCTTTTGTTTGTTTTGTGATCTCGGATTGGTTTTCTGGGATTTTTTTATGTAAAGATCGTTTCTTTTTTGGTTGCAGATCTATGCAAGCATCCGGTTGATGGTTTCTCAGCTGGTCTGGTCGATGAGAATAACTTATTCGAATGGAGCGTCACGATTATTGGGCCACCGGACACTTTATAGTGAGTTTCTCTATTCCACGTGTGTTTGTTTTGTGATCAATTGATCGTTTTCAGTAGCTTGTTTGAAGGGTTTTGGGTTTAGTGCTTGTAATTGGGTGGATTTTGATTGTGGGAGTTGCTGTGGTTAATCTGTGCTACCGGTATGTAAAAGGTTGGATTTTTGGGTGTTTTGGGTGGTTTTGGATTGTGGGATTTAGATGGTTTAGTTGGAATTGGTGTAGCCATTTCTGTTTCAGGCTTCCAATGTTTATGAATCAATGGGAGATCTTGTAGTAATGAAGAAAGCGGGTGGTGTTGAATGCTTATAGTATTTGAAGCGGGTGGTGTTTGAAGTTTATGCTGGAAACTGATATTGAGAATGCCCCCAATTGATAGCATGTCAAATTTAATAGTTCGAGAGTTGTATTTGATAGCATGGTCATTCACTATTTATGGTTGATCTTTGCAATTATAATATAGTTGATAACAAGTGGAATTCCTTCATTGCAGTGAGGGAGGGTTTTTTAATGCAATCATGAGTTTCCCCCAGAATTACCCTATCAGTCCTCCAACGGTGAAGTTCACTTCGGAGGTCTGGCATCCAAATGGTTCGTGCTCTATTCCACCTTTTGTGTTATATTTTTAGCCGTTATGAGAGATGATCCAAAAAATTTAGTTAATGCACACATTCAGTGGGATTAATGCTTTTTTACAGTCTCATGTATAATTGTGGTGATATTAAGTTTCTGTATTTTTTGAACAGTTTATTCCGATGGAAAAGTGTGCATTTCAATTCTTCATCCTCCTGGTGATGATCCAAATGGATACGAACTTGCAAGTGAGCGTTGGACACCTGTTCATACGGTATGTGTGAACTATCTATTGGCCTCATTTTTTTTATATATATAAAAAGTATGTGGAGAAACTACTGAAATAAATATCAGTTTGCCAGAATAGACTTTACTGCCTTTTCTTGTATGTTATGAAAGTATTCTTCATGATGATGCTATTTATATTTTTGAGGATTGTGTGAGAAGGGTTTCATTATCATTACCAGAGGGGGAGCCAAATCCTAGTTGCTGGTTTAGAACTGGAATTATTTTTTGCTTTCATGTGAAAAGGGGTAACATGTCGTACTTTGAAAGCTTTCACTTAGCCTGATTTATGTTTATGCTTTGCTTTAGTTTAATTGTTTTTGTTTCACAAACTAAGCTGAAATTCAGGACAAGCATAAAAGAACCTGATATCAATATTGAAAAAGACACTAAGCATTGACCACTTATGATAGAATGTGTTTCAACTTGACATAGCGCCTCTACATGGTGCTGTGGCACTTTTATACCCCCCTTTTTTTCCTTTTTTTTCCTGACACCTATACCTCTAGCCAGTTCCTCATATGCAACAGCAAGTGGTAGTACAAATTCACGAGTTATTGTATTATGTATAAGAATGCTTTCCATCATATGCATTGGCTTTGAAGTTAACGAAAGGTCTAAATTTTCAGGTCGAGAGTATAGTATTGAGCATCATATCAATGCTCTCAAGCCCAAATGATGAGTCCCCTGCCAATGTTGAAGCTGCGGTAAGTTCCACCACCTGTTGACGTAATATTGTTCTTATCTTTTTTTGCTTTTGTCTTTCACTTGCTCTTATGGATTTCCCTTTTCTTCCCGTGGACACATAGTTTGTTTTGCTTTCATCCTGCTCGTGTTCTTCACATCATTCTGGTCATTGTTAAGGCTAATTATGCACGGCAGTTTGTGCTCAACTGCTCATTGGCTGTATGATGGTTTTATGTTATGCTTAGTTGGTCTTAGTGTGCTATTAAATGGTTTGTTTTTGTGTTCTTGGTTTTGGCTACTTACATTCCCCATTTTCATGGAATATACTTGTAAAGCTGTACTCACCTGTAGATCTAACTCCTTTCCATGGACATTTTTCTGATTCTCTAATGCAGAAGGAATGGAGAGACAATAGAGATGGGTTTAAGAAGAAAGTAAGCCGGTGCGTTAGAAGGTCGCAAGAGATGATGTGAAAACCTGTTACCGGTGCCTTGGGAGGACCAATCCTTCAGCTCAGCTCAGCTCTTTTCCAGCTGGGAAAAGAATCACTGAGAAAATAGCTCCAAAGACCAGAACTGTATTGTAGGATATCCTAAAGAAATTTCTTTTCGTTTTTTGCTTTGCTGTCTCTGGAAGACTGGAACAGTTTCTTTTGTTCTTCAAACTTGTAAGTTTACTGTCATTCAAAAGCAGTCTATTTGTCCCTGTGCCAACTGTCTAACTTGGATTGTCGGATTTTGTTAATCAAGACCAGTGAAGATGTTGAACTGCTTGGTGCTTGTGGTGCTTTTCTTCTCTCTTTTTTTCGCATTCGACATAGGGTATGATGCTTAGTTTGATAGGATAGTAAAGAATTTTCCTATATGGTGTTTTTAAAACATGAGATACATGGTGAATGATTTTGAAATTTATCTGTGATAACCTTTTAAGTATAGTACCTTGCAAGTTGTTAGCATGATTTTGAAGACATATTCAACCATTAAATTTGACTATTCGTTAGATTTATAGGTAAACTGCAGATGAGACTTTGATTGAATTTGAAGTGCATGAAGCCATGAACAAGACCTTAATCCACAGACTCTTTCCTGAAAGGGAAAGTTGGGATTTGACTGGGAATAGACTATTTTTGAGTCCAAGTTATTGCCTGTTAGCTCAGCAATGACCGTATGACAGCATATGACTAATTCACACAGATCAAATGATAAGTAGACCTTTTCCTTTTCTTCTTTCATTTATTGTAATGATAAATAGAGCTCTATGCCTATGCCTCATGTGAAATCAATCAACATAAACAAAAATAGATAGTCTTGCATTTTATATAAATTTAATCAAACAAATTTTCAACTTGTGTATATCTCATTGGTGATAATCATAATCGCTCTGCTTAATGAACACCTAAAATTTTGTAGTTTGATTATATATGGAGTATATTACAAAATTGCTCATGCTTAAGCAAACAAATTCTTCAAAAAAAATAAAAAATCTTCTAATTATATAATAAAAAAGTTGTAGATTTACCAATTAGTAAGAAAGAAAAAAATGGATGTGAACTTTCTCCTTGTCGTTCAACTTTGATGTGAACTAATTTATTTATTCTCATTTCTCACAACTTTGATTAGAGATTCACTTTCCCAAAAGGCTTTCCTTTGATTTTTCCCACTCGCTTTCCCTCTTCTTTCCTCAATCTACCACTGTTACACCAGTACTTTCCCAAGCTTCCCCATCTCCTCCCATGGAGCTCATGCCGTTTCTCGTGAACCCATCTTCAACCACATGATTCAATTGTTTTCCCCTGGCCAATTAATACCCATCTTCTCCAACCTTCCACACAAAACATATATATACGTATACATTCTCTGTCTTCTCCACCATATCCATCATATGAGGCCATGGTGATGAGGTCTCCTCAGGCCAACGACGCGACGGCGCTCCGGAACGGCGGGATTGAGACGCCGTCTCCCCGGCCGAGAATCCAGGCCCACTTCCACTCCACCGTCTCCGAGCAGAAGCTCCGCCGCTTCAATATACTAATCCTCGTCTTCCGATTCGCCACACTCTGCTTCACCCTCGCCGCCGCCATCTTCATGTTCTCCACCTCCCGCCCCCGGGGCTCCAAATCCCCCAGCTGGGCCGACTTTGAAGCCTTCCGCTTCGTCGCGATTGCCAACGCCATTGTCGTCCTCTACTCTCTCTTTGAGGTCGGCGCCTCCGTCTGGGAGATTTCCGGCGGCACCACCTTCCTGCCGGAGGTTTTCCAGGTCTGGTTCGACTTCGCCCACGACCAGGTCCCCCGGCTAAATTACCGACTTAATGTGTGACTGTGTGTTATTTTCCTTCCTGTGCTAAACGGTGTCGTTTGCTGCGCAGGTGTTCGCGTATATGCTGCTGTCGGCGGACACGGCGGGGACGGAGCTGGCACGGTCGCTGAGGGGTAGGGACACGTGTACGGACAACAGCGCGTTCTGCATACAGGCGGACATATCCATAGCCCTTGGATTCGCCGGGTTCTTTTTCTTGGGCTTGTCGTCGTTGCTTTCTGGGTTTCGAGTCGCGAGTTTCATAATTAATGGGTCGCGTTTACACCTCTAGAGGGAGGGGAAGGGGAATTTTGTGCCCGTCAATCATGTTGTACCATGCGCTTTACGAGTAGTACCTTCACCATGTGTGAGAGTTGTTTATTCGTTGTTCCTTATTACAGAGAACAGCAGAATCCCATTTTGGGATTTGTCTGATTCTTGGTTGCTTTCTTTGGAAATATTTGCTGCTGATAGGAACGTTTCTTTGAAAATATCCGTCCTCAAATTCTAGTCCAATTTAGTCCGTCCTCACATTTTGAACCGCTCAATTAAACGGACACCTTAGAAATGGTGGAACAAACTAATTTTGGGTTATTTCGAATTTGGTCAAATCATATTATCGAAAATACCAAACAATGACTAGTTTATCATGAATATAAAAATGTGGTTACAAGTAATTTGCCAAAATGATCCTTTAAGACTTTCATTTAGGGAAGGAAGTGTGATGTGATGCCGTGGAAAAAAATGTCTAGTGAGTGTTGGTTTTGGTAAGGGTACTAGCTTTGTAACTTCGTTTTCAAAGGTCTTGTAAGATGAACTGGACTTAAGAAGATTGGGCAGCTCAAAAATTAAAATGCAGTGGACCAATATAACAACTCTTGCATACGAAATAATATTTTTCTTAAAATCCATCTCAGGATCATGTTAAACGAAATCAAATTCAAAAAGTGCACCCCAAAAGGCATGATTTAATATGTGGTTGTTTCTATTTCCCGCCAATCAAGCTGTGGTTTCGAAAATTTAAATGGTGAAGTTCAAATGCAGAGGGAGTTTGACTGGGTCCAAACACAATGAACACAGACGACTGGTGCTGGACGTGAAAATCTCTCTCTGCAACTGACGGGCAGGAACGGGAACGCAAGCCAAGTCAACAAGTCTTTTTTTTAAAAAGAGTTGAGTGTGGACAAAATTCGAAATCTTTTTAACTGAAACTATAAATTTGTTTTTCAAAAAAAATTTCGAAGAAGAAGGGTGTCAACAACCACCACACACAACAATTTTTTATTTGCCAGTCAAATCAACCATACAAAACTAAGGCGGCTGTTAATTCCTGAGTAATAATTAACTACCCAGAGCAAATCTTTGTACTCGTATAATTTTTCTATAATGCCCTTTTGGGATTAATTTCCTTCTTCGTTGCCGCACTGGTTATCTTTGTTCAAAGGTTATCTTTGTTCAGTGTCGTAGCGATGCTTCTTCAATCTCTCTTCTTAAATAGAAGCCAGCCTAGCCTGTACGCACTATGACTGATTCTTATTCTATCGCCCCATGGCTTAAGCAACACATTCTATGGAATGCGACTTTGATTTATTTCTTTGTCTTTTGCAGACAATCTCTCATAATCAAGAGCAGAGCTCTTGCAACCAAGAGTCATATACTCATTTTTTTACCCAATTGCTATATGCAGAACCGATTTTCGCATGACCAATTTTTTACCATAATACCCCCAAGTGTACCTTGTATTTTGAGTAGCTTTTTTTGCCTTCACAATAAAATGGACATTTTGGTAAAAAATGGTCCTGCATGAGAAAAATGGTCCTGCATGTAGCAAACCCCTTTTTTTAATGTTAAGTTGGGCTGATTTAATTTACATAACTTTTTATTATTGACAATTCGTTTTCGGCCAAGAAAAACTATGCAATATTTGTGTGATCATATAACTGTGAGAACTATTCAAGATTCAAGAAAGTCTGTTGGAGAGCTTATCCCATTATTCAAGTAATATACTCTCTGTATTTGAATGATTATTATCCCCTGTATGTATATATGAAAGAAAAAAATGAAAGTAAAAAATGAAACTGCTCATATGATTCAGACAAAAGATATCCGATCTCTCGTTGCTTGAAAATCACTTCATAGATTCGAAAACTAGTTCTCGGTGAAATCATATGTACACCGGGTTGTATATAATTTAATTTGTGTCCAATCAACAAATACATCATTCTTCAACTGTTGGTAATGGCTTTTACAGAGCTTGAGGTGAGAGCATTTAATTTGATTATGTTTTGGCTCCTGTCCAGATTCTTTTGGACAGTGAGTAGCAGTCTCTGCTCAATCTGTGCTGATGAGTAGATTGGATATGGAAGAATAGGCTTGGCGAAATCTTTTCAAGGGAAAGGGGATTATAGGAAAATTATAAAATCTTTTGGATAGTGTTTAATCCCAAAAGGGTATTATAGGAAAATTATAAAATATTTGCTCTGGCAACTAATTATTGCTTTGACAATAACAACAGCCCAAAACTAATCATACACTATTAATTGTTAATTGGGAATGATTACTTGTAGCAAATGTATTAAAAGATGTACAAAATGTGTCAAACTTGAGAAAATTGATACTAGGACAAATTAATTAATTTAATCTATTTTTGAGCACTACCATGTTATCTAGAACATATCTAGAAACTCCCTAATCGAACATATCTAGATACTAAATTTTTTTCCACCCACAAGAAGCTGATATCTATGTTGAAACATCAGTTGCTTCTGCTGAAGTTACAGAAGCAACATCAGTGGCTGCTGTTGAAGTAAAAGAAGCTGAGGTTGAGGTTTGGTATTTGGGCTTTCAGCCCATGTCCAGCAGCCCATGTCAAATGGTTTACGTGGCAGTCAACGCCAATCGGTTTCTTCATCTTATCCTAGCTCAAGCTGTAGTTCAGTTGCTTTTCAGTTACAGTTTGTTACAACCGTTATTCGGTGAAGTAGTTAGCGGTTAGATCGGTAGCTTAACGATTACGTTTTGTAGGCTATAAGATCTAGATTGTATAGAGTTCACTTTGATGAGTTTTTGAGCTTTTTCGACTCTGATTAATAAACCGTTTTTCTCCGCCTCGTTAATGGCGTTTTCCTTCTTGTTGTTTGCTTGATCTGCAAACTTTATATGGTATCAAAGCAGTGTTGAGTGCTGTTCTTGATTGTTTACGGCTTAGATCTTGTGGATCTGTGAGCTCGTGTTGTTATTTTCGCTTGTGAAGATGACGAATTCAGGCGGAGGTCAAGGTTCCGGTGGAAACTCCGGAGGTGGCAATGGAGCGTGGGGACGCGGAAGCGGTTCTCCATGGAACACTGGTGGATCAAATGCAGGTGGCGGCGCTGGAAATGGCGGCGGCGGCGCTGGAAATGGCGGCGGTGGCGCAGTTGCTAACCGTTATGGAAATTTGGAGCTGCATCATTCAGAATTTCCTGGAGTCGTTCTGGTCACGAAATTGTTGACAGAACGCAACTATGCACAGTGGAGCAATGCGATGCGCATTGCACTTGGCTCAAAGGAGAAATTGGAGTTTATTGAAGGAAAAATCCCGAAGCCTGCCGAGGGAGATGAGTTGTATGATAAGTGGAAGAGAGTTGATTTCATGGTTACATCGTGGCTGTTGAATTCAATCTCACCTGAAATTGCAGAAGGTTTCATGTATGCATCTGGAGGAGCAATTGCTATATGGAAGGAGCTTGAGGAACGTTTCGGCATACCGAATGGTACACAGATTTATCAGCTTCATAGAGAAATCAATTCATTAAGGCAAGGTAACAGTTCACTTGCCATTTATTTTGGGAGAATGAAGAGTTATTGGGATAAGCTAGTTTCGGTTGATGCTATTCCATTTTGTGCCTGTGTTGTTTGTACTTGTGGTGCTGCTAAGAAAATAGCTGAAAGAGAGAATCGAGTTAGAGTTATTCAATTTTTAATGGGATTGAATGAAGAGTATGACACTATGAGAGATTCTGTGCTGGTTATGGAACCTATGCCACTTGTTACTAAGGTGCTTAATATGATGATTCAAATTGAAAATAAGAGAAGTGTTCAAACTGTTTTTGCTGACAATGTTGAAGTGAATCAGACTGCTTTTCTTGTTAATTCTGATAAGAGTGGCTATAAGAAGAAAGAGTTTGAAGGTGGAAGAAGGTCTCTGAAGTGTGATTACTGTCAGAGGGATGGTCACACAAGAGAGTACTGTTACAAGATCATAGGATATCCTGAGAAGTGGAAAGGGTCCAGGGATTCTAGAAGAAGGTCTTCTGGAAGAAATTTTGCTAATAATGTGGAAGCTGGTGAGGATGACAATGTGTCTCTGAATCAGTATGGTGGAAATGCTATGGTTCAACATGGAGGGACCAGCCAGCATGGTGGAAATGTTATGGTTGAGCATGGAGCATCTAATCAACAGTTTGGAGGGGCTACTCAGCAATCTTTCCCTTACAATCAATCACAGGTTGAGGGAGGCAGTTTAAGGTCAATGATCCAGCAGGAGCTGAGACAGTTGTTAAAGGGCAAAGGAAAGATGGAAGATGATCAAGTCATGGTCAATTTTGCTCACTTTGAGGATTTTGCAGGTATGAGTACCTTCTATGCATTGAGTCTATTAGATTCAAGTTTTCATGACTCTTGGATTTTGGATTCTGGAGCATCTATGCATATGTGCTCAAGAACTGTTTTTCTTGAATCTTTTGAAAAACAACATGATTATGTGCCTGTTTATCTGCCTGATGGTACTATCAAGTCTGTGGAACATATTGGCAAAGCTGTGTTAAGTCAGAATTTGCAATTGACTGAGTGTCTTCATGTCCCTGGTTTTAAATACAATTTGGTGTCAATAAATAAACTGGCAGTTGACAGAAATCTGGTCTGTTTGTTCTATCCTACAATGTGCTGTGTTCAGGACCTCTTGACTAAGCAGATCATAGCCATTGGAAGGGTGGAAAAGAAGTTGTACATACTAGACAAGAAGTCTTTTGACAAAGGATACATACAAGGCAGGATTTTGGAGCTGAAGCAAAATCTGTCTGTTTTGAGGAATAAGGTTTTGAAACCTCATAGATGTAATGGAGTGACTGATTTTCCTAGTGGTGTTTTGTGGCATCAGAGGATGGGACATCCATCTCTGAATGCTCTTAGGAAATTACCAGTAGATATGGCAAATTCTTTTGAAGATTGTATCTGTGATGTTTGTCATTTGGCAAAACAGAAAAGGTTGTCTTTTAATGAAAGAGATCATTGTGCAGAGAATTGTTTTGATTTGATTCACATGGATATTTGGGGTCCTTTTAGACAGAAATCTTTGTGTGGTGCCTCTTATTTCTTAACTGTTGTGGATGATCATTCAAGATGTACCTGGGTATTTTTGATGGCAGCAAAATCCCAGGCTTACTCAATTTTTCAGGCTTTTGTAAAAATGATCCACACAAAATTTTCAGTACTCATTAAGACTGTAAGGACAGATAATGGGACTGAGTTTCTAAGTGGAAATTTTCAACAATTTTTGGCACAGAATGGTATTGTACATCAGAGGAGCTGTGTATATACTCCACAGCAGAATGGAGTTGTTGAAAGAAAGCAACAACATCTGCTACAGTTAGCTAGGGCTTTGATGTTTCAATCTTCATTACCTTTGAAGTTTTGGGGAGATGCAGTGCTAACTGCAGCTTATTTGGTGAATAGGCTGCCCACAAGTGTGCTACAGTGGAAAACTCCCTATGAAGTACTAAACAGAAAAGCTCCTGATCTTCAGAATCTCAGAGTGTTTGGCTGTATTTGTCATGCAGCTAACACTGATCCTTTTAAACACAAGTTTGAACCCAGGGCTAGAAAAGCCATATTCATTGGTTATTCACCAAACCAAAAGGCTTACAAGTTGTTTGATATTTCTGAGCACAAGGTTTTTCATTCCAGAGATGTTGTGTTTCATGAGAGCAGTTTCTATTCTACTCCCAAGTCAAAGGATCATATTTCTTGCTTGCCTATATCTGCCATGGATAGCACACAAGTTCCATCTCAGTCTTCTCCTGTTTCTGCACCTAATGTGGCTCATCAACCTTCTGATTCATCTATTTCTGATGAAGCTTTTGATGAGGATGAGGATCCTGATGATGTTGTTCAAGCATTACCAATCTCTCTTCCTGCAAGAACTAGGAAGAAGCCAGCTTGGATGCAAGATTATGTTGTGAATAATGCTTTCATGGATTCAACTGTCCTGGTGGAACCGGATTCTTATCAGCAAGCATGTACTAAAAATGAGTGGATAGTGGCTATGCAGAAGGAACTCAGTGCTCTAGAACAAAACAACACTTGGGAGGTTGTGCCTTTACCCAGAGGCAAAAAGGCAGTAGGATGCAGATGGGTATACAAAGTCAAGAAGAATCCAGATGGTAGTGTTGAAAGGTGTAAAGCCAGGCTAGTTGCCAAGGGATATACTCAGAAGTTGGGTGAGGATTACAATGAGGTATTCTCTCCTGTGGCAAAGGTGGTTACAGTTAGGATTCTTTTTGCTTTGGCTGCATCTAAAGGCTGGCCATTACATCAGTTGGATGTAAATAATGCTTTCCTCCATGGAAATCTGGATGAAGAGGTCTATATGAATCCACCACCTGGATACACTGTCCCATCAGCACACCATAAGTGTCTTCTCAAGAAGTCACTCTATGGTTTAAAGCAGGCTAGCAGACAATGGAATTATGTTTTTTCTTCTGCTCTCTGTGGCTATGGTTTCACTCAGTCTTGCCATGATCCTTGTCTGTTCACCATGAAAAGTGGAAGTGATTTTCTGGCTTTACTGGTCTATGTTGATGATGTGTTGGTTACTGGGAGTTCACAGGCAGATATCTTAGCTGTTAAAGATTTTCTCCATGGGAAATTCTCTATTAAAAACCTTGGTGCAGCTCATTTCTTCTTGGGAATTGAAGTATTCAGAACTGATGCAGGTATCTACTTACATCAGCACAAGTATATTACTGATCTGCTGACACAGGCTTGCTTAACTGATACCAAGCCTCCATCTACTCCTCTTCCTCCTGGAACTCAGTTATCAGAGGATAAGTCATCTCTCCTCCCAGATCCTAGCCAATACAGGAGATTGATTGGGAAACTTTTGTATCTGAACTTCACAAGACCTGACATTAGCCATGCAGTTCAACATTTGAGCCAGTTTGTACAAGCTCCTACTACTGCTCAATTCAAGGCTGCAATTCATATTCTGAAATACCTTTCTGGATGTTCCACACTTGGCTTATTTTATTCAGCCAGTCCTTCATATTCCTTGAGAGGTTTTGCAGACTCTAGCTTTGTGGATGCTTCATCAGCTGCATTACAGGGTTTTTCTGATGCTGACTGGGCATCTTGCAAAACCACTAGAAAGTCCTTATCAGGCTATTGTGTCTTCTTTGGGAACTGTCTTGTTTCATGGAAAACTAAGAAACAGACTACTGTTTCTTGCAGTTCTGCTGAGGCAGAATATAGAAGTATGGCTGCTATCACAAGGGAACTCCAGTGGCTAGACTTTCTTCTGACTGACTTGGCTCTGAGCATTCCTAAACCTATTCCTCTTTACTGTGATAACCAGGCTGCATTGCACATTACTTCAAATCCAGTTTTTCATGAACGGACGAAGCACATTGAAATCGATTGCCATATTGTTAGGAATCAGTTCGTGAAAGGGTTCCTTGCACCTCAGTTTTTATCCACTAAACTCCAGCTGGCTGATTTCTTTACTAAGGCCCTGGCTCCCCCTCAATTCCATGGTTTCCTTGTCAAGTTGGGATTATCCTTCTGTCCATCTCCAACTTGAGAGGGGCGTGTTGAAACATCAGTTGCTTCTGCTGAAGTTACAGAAGCAACATCAGTGGCTGCTGTTGAAGTAAAAGAAGCTGAGGTTGAGGTTTGGTATTTGGGCTTTCAGCCCATGTCCAGCAGCCCATGTCAAATGGTTTACGTGGCAGTCAACGCCAATCGGTTTCTTCATCTTATCCTAGCTCAAGCTGTAGTTCAGTTGCTTTTCAGTTACAGTTTGTTACAACCGTTATTCGGTGAAGTAGTTAGCGGTTAGATCGGTAGCTTAACGATTACGTTTTGTAGGCTATAAGATCTAGATTGTATAGAGTTCACTTTGATGAGTTTTTGAGCTTTTTCGACTCTGATTAATAAACCGTTTTTCTCCGCCTCGTTAATGGCGTTTTCCTTCTTGTTGTTTGCTTGATCTGCAAACTTTATAATCTAATAGTAGAATGAGTTTCATCATATAACAATTTTCAACATGAATAACTCCTTCCATTAAACATATTTTACGGAAACAACCCCAATATCTGAGTTTACCATCACTTAGACGTTCCATTAAACATAATTGCGAACGTAGATAATTCGTCTTCCCTCCCATCCTAAGTTTACCTTGGACGATTGAGCATCCAACTCCGACCGACAGGTATGATGAAGTAGGTTTCGAGCGGATCAATTTGCTGTACACATTTTTGTGTATATAATATGATGAAATTAATAATAATTTTTTTCAATATAAAAAATGTACTTATGAAAGTTGAAAATTACCATGTATATTTTATCACAAGATCTCGTAATGTTTGATTGACAAACAATTCGATTAACAAAATCACTCATTCAAAATTTGCCAACAACATCAATTCTAAGAGCACACCACAACACTTAATGTAATCATACAATTATCTTTGCACGTAATTCTCATCACCCCAATCCATTCATAATTTATTCAATTTTGCAAAAATAAAGCGTTGATACGTTGTAAAATAATAATTGTAGTTAATGGTATGTAATTATTTGTTTAATCTTACTTCATTTTCAATTATTATTAATTGATGTTATTTTTGTTATCTTATTTTTTTAAATGCTGTTTTTGTTTATGTTAAATTTTATTAAAACGTGCATTTTATGATAGAGTAATTCTCCTGTGAGGCAGCCTCACCCATGAGCCAATGCCAAATATAGAAAATTTCATTGATACCATCTCATCATAACTCACTATCACCTCATCAAATCTCGACGATATCTCATCAAACATCGGTGTCAGCTCATCAAACATGTCACTTCATCAAAACCTTTGTGTCAATTCATCAAAACTCACCAAAAATAGTGTTTATTTGGTCCTGCCTCTTGCGTGAGCCTGCCTCACCCAAGAATTGGTCTTTATGATAAATTGAAAAATATTTGATCAAAACTAATTAAAATTGTCAACCAAAATGCTTGACCCTAAACAAAACGTGGACTTGGGCTAATTAACAGGGGGCGAACGCCAATTGGGGCAACCTTGTTTAGGATAGAGAAGCAATAGCACGGGGAATCACGTGGCGCGGGTCTTTGTAATTTTGTTGATACAGTCCCTTTCTATATTTCTTAGCCAGTTTTCCGTACCTTCCGATGATTTGTGCACCCAGACAACTCTGGAAGTTTGTCCTCTTCAATCAATTCTAGCAACCAGAATCGACCGATATCCATTTTCATCTACTCCAAAAACCCCATTCGACCTCATCACTTTGAACTTCGGTTACACAATCCCAAGCCAAATTCACATACAATTCAGCTTCCGGTTGCGGATAAAACCACTTTTTCATCCAGGTAGTTCAAGTTCGTTTTTAGGATTGGAATTCCGTCATTGTGTGAAGCTAATTCTATAAGATTCTGATGACGTGCCGATGCAAACCTCTCTCAGCTGCAATTTATTCGAGGTAGCACTTGCTTTTGTTTCTTTTGAATTTTTTCCCCTTCCATAAAAATTGGAAGAGCAATTCTGTATGAAACTGTGTGATGATCCTGGTCTGTTTGTGGTTATATCAAAGTAAAGTTAAATTTTGTTTTGGGAATTGAGCATAGTTGCTTTATTAATCCTGGAAAATATTTCAGAGGTGCCATTTTATAGTGAGGTTTGTGGATTAATTTGGTTCTGAAAGTTCTGCATGTTATTTAATGATGATCCTCATGGATGATTACTGCCTAATTAGCTTTTGTAGTTTTGTTTACTTTTTCATGCTTCTAGTTTGATACATTACTAGCTTTTTGTACCATTTTGATGCAGGTAAATTGCTTTGTTATCGAAAGTTATGCATGTTCTTGAATGATGATTCTCATAGACAATGACGGTCAAATTATCTGTTGCTTAATGTTTGTTTAAAGTTCCATACAGGAATAGCTGAAGTATCAGAATGGGAGACTCTTCGGGTGCACCGTCTAACACAAGTGTAGTACGAGTGGCAAGGGGTGGTACAAAAAAGAAGCAGTCTATAACTCATCTTGCTGCTGCTGCGTCAGCAGTTGTATCACGGAACACCATAAAATGTATCTCCTCGGCAAAAAATCGTGTCAAGGACAGTGGGGTTGCTGGTGACATAGCACTTTTTTTGGCAATCGCAGCTGCACTAAGTGTGGTGAGAAGGATTTCAAGGGCCAAATGTCCTTTTGTTTGGCGCACTCTTCAGGCGTTGCAAGCCCTTCACTTCCCTCTGTTGAAGTGGTTACAGAGATGGCATCCTTTTAAGGGACTTGCTAAAAGCACCGAGGTATAACTAACTGAATTGAAGTTAAAGGCTTGCATGCACTGGTTGAATTGTTTTGATGTATGGGATTATGGAGTTGCTTATTGTTGGTGTTGAGCTACAAAAAGTAAACTTGCGTATTTGAGCATTGGCAGATTTTTTAGGAAATATCAAGTAAATAACTATCCATTTTAGGTTGTTTATCACCATGCAAACACGTGGATATATTTTTAAAAAAGATTATATAAATGAGTATTAATAATCAAGTTTAAGAAGGAAGTTATCCTATTCAATTATGTAGGACAGACTGGATCTTTTGTGAGTTGTGAGGTGTGACATAATAATTTATTCCTGTAAAGATGCTAAACTAGCTCTTATAGTAATGTTGTTGCAGTTAATCTCTGAATGCAATTGCTGATCATGGAGGCTTGGCATTGCATTTCATGTATCTTAATCATAACAATGGACTGCACGTATCATGACTTTCTATCATGTAAATATTTTCGGCTGGATTATCTTTTATGATAACTTTCAAAGTGTCAATTGCATGTGCATGAAGAAAGAGGGCTTCATGTCATGATAGGTTGTTTTCTAAACAAAATAAGAGAAGACAGAAATGGTATGGCTCGTTTTTTAATAAATAGCGGACCATGACCTTTGGTTCATAAATGGCTTTTGGTTCACAAGGTGGATACCTTTCCTTCTTTGAGTAAGATCATATGCCGTCTTCGTGCTTATGTGCTACTCGTCATTCATTTGTATCAAGATACTATGTTCAGGAATATATTGACATTGTTATTACTTTGTTTTCTTTCCACTTTTATCTGCCCCTTAATGTTTGCATTAATCCATGTTATATTCCGACAGAAATTGTGTAGGCCAATGTTAGCTCTCTCAATTGCAACATTGTTCACCAACAAATATTCAAATGACACCTCAAATGGTGCAAACCATTCTCAAGATCTTTCTAGGTCAGGACCAGTGTCATCTTCTCAGAGAGCGAGTCCAGACAACAGGTAATCGTATATGCGTTTATGTTTGGTCATTTTGTGCATTAAAGAGTCATACTACATCTGTGTAATGCTGATTCCATGTGTGTCCCTACACAGCCATCCCTACAACCCTGATCCCCAATCTTTCTTGAATGTTCAACAGAGCAACACGTTAATGTTATATGCCTTTCATTTTTTCCTCATGGATTTCCTTAAATTATGGCGCCTTTGAACTCAGAATAGCTAGGTAGCTTCCTCAGTCAGCCTTCTTGACCAATGTTTGCTGTTTGCTTTACTTGCTTTTAGTGACCAATGTTTGTATTTGTAGGGTTAGCTCGACAGAAGATTGGTTGGTTCGACTCAACGTGGAGCTCAAAAGGCAGGGCATAACATTACCTGAGAGGTACTGTTACCTTTTTCTAAACTCTTATTCTGAGTCTGAGTAGTAGAGCTTGAAGAGAGTGGCAGTCTAAGATGCTACACAAGAGCAAACTTTTGCTAGTGCCAGACTATTCTCTTTCAATTTATCACATGAGTAAGCTACTAATTTCCGTTTATCCACTTTTCATGTCTATGAAGGCTAGGCGAGGATGAACTTCATCGATTTTATGCTGCTGTACAGGGTGATTTTCAAAGATTGATTGCAGCAATTAAGAAGACAACTGAGTGGAGGTTGAGCTATCAGCTTCTTGAACCTCAGGAACTCCAATCCTGGTCTCATTTGCTCTTTTGGCATGGGCATGATATGAGCCAACGCCCCTGCCTCATCATTCGTCTTGGACTTGCTTGCTCCACGCTCCCATCTAATGACATGCCAATCTTTGTTAGAGCAGTTGGTATGGACTTTATCTCTCACACATGCTTTTTAAAGCAGTTATGCAATATATGTGCTTGTCATATGCAACTCCAATTGCTACTGCTTTATGCAATACATGTGCTCATCATATGCAACTCCATTTGCTAATGCTTTGTGCAATATATGTGCTCTTTATATGCAACTCCCATTTGCTACTGCTTTTGTGCAATATATGTGCTCTTCATATGCAACTCCTTTGTGCATGTGCTCGTCGATACAACTCCATATGCTATTACTTTGTGCAGTATATGTGCTCGCCGTATACAACTCCATATGCTACTGCTTTGTGCAGTATACGTGCACTAGAATGTCAACTCAATCTCCAGATTAGAAAAATAAACTCAAATCTCTAATTGACAAAAGGATCACATAAAGTTAACTCGCAATAATAAGATTTAAAAGCTAATAAACTAATCATGTAATTAAGTCAAGATAAAAATACCCGAGGCTCAAACTTGTAAGTGAGTAGGACATTGTCAGATTTCATGTCTATGTGAATGATCCTCCTTCGGCAATTTTCGTGAAGATACCCAATTTAGACTATGAAGCATCCGAGATATTATTGGGTGTTTGACATGTCCCTGATAAGAAGTTGATTATCTGATCCTCAGATGTTCTCTTAGCTTCTTGATTACCACCCAATCTCCATTTGGGACGCATCCCTTGCCATAGGTATATAAGAAGATTACTTTCTAAATTAATTAAAAAATATTACTTTATTAAATAGATGCATTTTGAAACCTTTACTTCATGTATATTCATTAAAATTATTGATTAGTTAAAGTAGTCCTGCAATATATGCGCTTGTTATATGCAACTCTTGCTACTGCTTTTGTGCAATATATGTGCTAGTTATATGCAACTCTTGCTACTGCTTTTGTGCAATATATGTGCTAGTTATATGCAACTCTTGCTACTGCTTTTGTGCAATATATGTGCTTATCGTTTATAGCTCCATTTGCTACTACTTTGTGCAATACACCCGCTACTGCTAGTCATATTGCTTTGTGCAATATATGTGCATGGCTGGAACTCCACCCACTACCTGCTCGTCATATTGCTTTGTGCAATATATGTGCATATCTGGAAACTTTATAAAAGAAAATTAGGTTACCCCAAAATCTTTTACCATTTATATAAAGATAATTTTTATCATCTACTCAATTAATTTCCAAACCCTTTTAAAAGTTCTTGCCAATAGTTTGTAATTGTATAATGGTTCCTGAATATATGGCAAATTAAATTTTTTGCTGATGGGATTGTCACACTAAAGTTCAAATCTTTTTATCTTTGTAGAATTTTAGGAATTGTACATGATTTTCAAGCAAACATACTTGTTACTTGTTAGAGAAGTTGTGCAATAGACGTGCACGTCTGATGGGACTGTATTTACTGTTGTTTGACTAAACATCAAATTATGATTTATGTTAGTGTAGTCAGTTTATGGTATTTGTAATGTGTATTGCAGTGTCCCAGATAGAGGAAGGTGTTTTAAATTTGGTACAGGTGGAGCAACCACAAATTATTGTCTTGATGGACTGTCTGGGACTTTCTCCACTCGGATTTCCTATACATGTGATGAGATCCTGTGCTACGCTTCTGCAAGATCACTATCCTAACAGGCTCGGATCTCTGATGATAGTTAGGCTTCCACCTCTTGCTAGAGTTGTTATGCAAACTCTGTTCCAGGTATGTATAATGAAAATTTTTATTTGCTAGATAATCTAAGTAATAGCTGATATCGGCTTACAGTTTTAACTTTTAACTTACCTTCCTTTCACATAACTCACCGTTTATATAAGCAGGCATTAATCATGGTATCCTTAGTAATGAGTATACCGTTGTCACCTTTGTAGCTGTTGACCATTTTCACAATATCCTATTGCCATATTGAGAAATGCAATTCTACCTGTATGTATATTTAGCTAAGTCTCTTGGTCTCTTTGCAGGTTCTGAGGCCATCCACTCGGCGGAAAGTGAGAACCCTGGGAAGGAACTACCTAGATATCCTGTCAGACTGCCTCGACTCATTGCCGCCATCTCTCGGTGGTAACTGCAAGTGTTCAATATGTTCAGGAGTGCTCAATGCTAAGCAGAAAGATGGAGACACCTTTGTTGATCCACCTGAAGTTGTTGACCACATAGAAGACCATATTCAAAACTTGCATCGGAACATTGCTGATATGGATATTGAGAACAGGTACGACTTCAGAAGGACCTTAGCCATGGTCCTGATGATTCTGTGCATGCTTTCTATCATAGGTGTCGGTATTCGTTTACAGGAGTCATTGCCCATGATAATGTTGCAAAAACTCCTCTAGGGCTGGTGTAGGATGATCAGTAGGTTGTGTATGGTGATAAATCCTCATATGTCCCTCAACATGAATTGTATGCGGAAAATGTGGTTATTAATTCGTTGTAAATATATTAAAGCGAGAATAGAATACAGGTGGTAGTAGAGATTTTAGTTTATCTTGATGGAAACTCTGGAGCTTAAAACAACAATCGCTCCATTATCAGTTACCAAAGCTAGATTTATAACTTGTGTATTGTTTGGCTAATTGCTATTAGTTATTATAATAGCAACTTAATTGGTTTTAGTGACGTTAGCTATCAAAAAAGACAATGGGTCAAACCATCCAACCAAAACAGCTAGTCAAACTTCCGAATCAGAACACCTTACATTTCACCATCAAATGAAAACGCCTTGAAACCGCAAGCAAGTGATCAAACCGAATGATCAAACAACCAAAAATTGATTACCAAATCGAATTAGTTTCCTCGTGCATTTGCACATTGGCATCTATCATCTATGAAATCCGCATATATTTTGCCTGGTGGTGTAGTCTGAACCTGCACATACTATGCACAGTAGTATCCGAACATGCGCAGATCTTGAAGCCGAGCAAAATCAAAATGCACTAATTTCATAGCCCTTTAAAAGAGGCCATAACATAAAGCAAAAAATGCCTCAGATATGAGAGTTACATTATAATCTGCTGGAAAGAAATGATCTGTTCAGGCAATACATAGTGGTAAGTACTAATTGCTTGCATATTTAGGCTCAGCCATAACATAGTGGTAAGCAATAGTCATGAAAAAAACTAATATCCCGACAACATTTGCAAACAATCCCAAAGCTTGATAATCCATCCTGCATTGCCAAATTATAAATTTAAGAAATCGGTTAACTCGAATGATCATAAGACACACTAATGTTAGGTTGCTAATGACGAGAAGAGGATCATCATATGACCAAAACGCATAACACTCCATCAAGAAGAGCTGGAAAACAAGACAACCAGAACAAACACACAGCTGATGCTAACACTGCAACACAGGTAAAAACAACCTGAGTTTTTCACAGTCCAAAAACAACCCCAGAAATACAAACAATCTATGTTCACTATATTTACATCCACGAGGACCACAACAAGCAACAAAAGATTGTGATCGCAGTGGGAATCGAACCCACGACCTTTAGATTCGGAGTCTAACGCGATATCCACTCCGCTATGCGACCGTGTATGAACAACACATCATTTCACATGTATCTACCGGTCCGATGCAAGTTACGGTACACGACAAGTGAAGAAATGAATACGCTGCCCAGATTTTCAGATTCAAAAAAAAGAAGTGCGGAATGGTCCAAAACCAATGCAAATACTTCCAAATATGTATATTGTCTCCTACTTTACTTCAGATATAGAGATCAAAACAGCACACATAAAAACGAAAAGGTGCGTAAAATAGATTAATACCATCCAGATCGCGGATTACCTCTTTCCGGCGTCGAAAGATTCCTCCGGCTCCGGAGAATAAGAACTCGGAAGCGAATGCTGGGACGGGATCTGCAAGTTTTCGCGGAGGTATTATGCGGGGTCAGTTAATCGAGAGACTGAGTCTGTTGGAGTACAAATTAATGGTATGTAGGGGGTGTTTTCGTAATTTCTTATAAGTAAAAAAACAAAAACGAAAAATAGAAGTGTGGCTGCTGGGATTCGAGCCCAGGTCTCCACGGCCACAACGTGGAATTCTTACCACTAAACTACAGCCACTTCATGCCATTACGGCTTAAATCTTATAATATAACGTTTAAACATAGGTCTTGTTATATTTTGATCTCTGTGTCAGGAATTTTAAGTTGATTGATGTTTAGTTGTTAACTGTGTAAGGTCCTGTTCTCTTCACGGTATTTGAACTTATCTGAACTCATCTGAACTTAAAAAAGTTTATTTGAACTAAAAAAAGTTTATCTGAACTTAAAAAACTTTATCTGAACTCATCTGAACTTAAAAAAATTTATCTGAACTCATCTGAACTGAACTCATTTGTACTTAAAAAAATTAGCTGAACTTATTTGAACTTAAAAACTGAGCTGAATTGAAATATATAGATAAATTGAATTGAACTAAATTGAAACTAACTAAAAAATATATGATCATTTCCAATATATTTGAAATTCATTAATCTAAATATAACATAATACATTTAATATTAAAAGATACTGAACTGAATTGCACTGACGTAGATAAACTAAACTGAATCATTTCAAACAAACATTTGAAATTTAATAATTTGAGTATAAATTGAATTGAACTGAAGTGAAAATTAATGTACCGAAAAAAAGAATCAACATGACTGAATTAACCTGAATTTCATCAAATTACATTTCACTTCAATTTACTGAACTGGACTGAATTGAATTGAATTGAACTGATATATAAAAATTCTGGCACACAGGGCCTTAATGTTAAAAAATATGATCATGTTTGCTAGCTAAACATATTGATTTGAGTTGAGCTGAAGCATATAGATAACTGAACTGAACTGAATTGAATTGAAAATTAATAAGTGTGATGAAAATAAACGGTATGAATAAATTAACCTTAATTAATTGCACCAAATTATATTGTTGTTGAGCTAAACTGAACTGAACTGAAATTAATGTATTGAAAATAATAATCGGTATGACTAAATTAATCTAAATTTCATCAAATCATATTGAAACTGAACTAAACTGGATGAAGTTGAACTGAACTGATATGAACAATTAAGCTCAAAAGATTAAAATGATTTAAATTGAAATGAACTAAATTACAAATAAGTGTACTGAACTTAACTTATCTAAAAACTAAAAAAGTTTACAGAACTGAACTCAACTGAACTGAAAAAAGATTATCTGAACTCATCTGAACTAAAAAACATTTATCTGAACTAAAAAAAGTTTATCTGAACTAAAAAAACTTTATCTGAACTCATCTGAACTAAAAAACATTTATCTGAACTAAAAAAAGTTTATCTGAACTAAAATAACTTTATCTGAACTAAAAAATATTCAAATAATCTCTAGAGAACAGGACCTAAATTGATTAACGGAGATTTCGTTGCCAACATCTACTATAAATGGAGTATAGTTACTAGTAAAATCACATTGCCGATATGAGGTATGAATTTGGTGGTCGGAATTGATCGGTCGTCATTGAACTTTGGGCCACTAATGGAGAAATTTAGGTTCTTAGTGATGCGATTTTCGTTGAAGGCAATAAGATTTGGATCCCGACGTTGAGATTTAGCTTGTTGGAGTGAGATTTAGATCTCCAATGACGAGGTTTAGATTGCATATGGTGAGTGGGTTAGCGACGTGTGGTGATCGTCATCGATGAAAAGTAAAGAAGGTCAACCGTGCAGATTTTGGTGGACAAATGGAGTAGTATTATTTGTGAAATTTTAGTAATGTATTTTGTGTGAAGAATATATTTAAAATTTGTACTTCAATATCATATTTGATTTCACGATCGATTAATTGAATGTTGAAATATTTGTTAATGCTTATCTTACTTATGTTAAATAGTTTTTCCTCATTTTTTTAATATCTTATTAATTTATAAGGTTGTTATTGATGTTGTATTAGAGCCATTTGTAATTAGTGCTCTTTTACTTTTACTTACATATTATGTTTATCAAACTAATGAGATTAATTAATGAATACATATCTAGTGATTGTATAATACAAAATATCACATTCTGTAATACATATGAAAAATTCAGTGTTTATTTCACTACATTTACATAATTGAAATATCTTGTAAGTGATTTTCGATAAAATTTGACCATATTAATGAAATTTTACAATTCTACCGTCTCAATTCTGCTATAAAATTGATCATGGTCTCACAAGTCACAATCAATAAAAGTGTAGAAATTTAGGCATTGTTTGTCAGATCTTATCAGTAGATCAGTTCAATTCAACTCAGTTCCGTTAGTTTAAATTTAATTTTATAAAATTTAGGTTATAATTCTTTTTTCGATACATTAATTTTTAGTTCAATCCAGTTCAGTTCAATTTAGCAATAAATAAGCTTTGGCTTACACAATCTACACGTTTAACTTCTGGCTTCATCTATAACCTTTGATGATCAGTGATGACTTGTAGATGACTAAGCCGATAAACTGCAATTTATTAAGCTTCCATATCCTCCCAGAAATCCACACACCGAAATTAGTTGAGTCCAACCAAACGTGACGTAATTAAATAATATGCTCGGGATCTAATCCATACAGATATGCCCCACGTCATATTTTATCCCAATCCCGCGTTTCAAGAAATAATAGAAAGTGATTTAATTCTTTTGCTACTTTAGATTTTGTGGGAATAATCTCAAACTATCTGAAATGTTTCTCTTGAATGAATTTGTGAGAAAACCTTTTTTTTTCCCGATAACATGCGAAAAAAAGTTAACCTACTAGTTTGGTTCTAAAATAATATAATAAATATTCTAAAATCTAATATTATATTCAGGTAATTTGACAAACTTAATCATTTAGATTTTTGTTCCACTTCAAATAAATAAATCAACTTACTTGCACTTGCACTTACCCTTACACGTCATTATTTATTTATGCAACATAATCTTAATTTTTCAATATAATATTATTTAAAAAATTTATGCGAAAATTAAAATGAATAATAAAAAACAGGAAACTAGGATAAATAATGATTTCTAAAGAGTAAACACGATTAAATGCCAAAATTTACCATTTGAGAGTCCCGACTCCCGAGTCTTTGTATTTATACGTGAGGAATCATCTGCACAAAATCAACATATCGTTTGACTTGAAGAGGCTAGCTGGGGGAAAAACGCGACATTGTGTGATTTCTGTGAGTGAATCTCATCTGAAGCTGTTTAATCGTTGTTCTGTGATTCCCTAAATTGGTGTAATTCTTGAGAGATTTGGATCTGAATTGTAGTAGAAGGAAGGATGAATAGTTGCGGGACTCCTTCTTTAATTTTCAATTGCAAACTTTGATCACACTCTTCGTCCACCCACAGACACACACTGACAGTGCTACTGATTTTTTAAGATTTATTTCATTCAATATTTCTCTCTCGGGTTGGTGCAGTTTGGTGTGAATCATGAAACATGTTTTCGTGGGGTTCGCTTTTGTGTGTGGGGACTGGGGCGGGGCATGCTTTGATATCTCTGTTTTAAAAGGGAGAGATTTTGATTCTTGCTTGATTGAATTGCTCTAGTTGGTTCCGAAGCTTTGCAAAGATTTGTTTGTATGTGTGATGACAATTTCTTGATCAATGATCAATTTTTCAGTTTTAGTTGCATGATCAGTTTTGCTGTTTTGTTTGATTGACTCATTCTTTGACTGGATTTTGGTTTTGTGGATACAAAGATTCAATCAGACTGTGTTTGTGTTAAGTTACTCTCTGCATTTGTCTCTAATGTGCTGTTTTTTGATGTAATTTCAGAAAAGCTAAGAATCCATGGCCAAGGAAGCTTCCAATGGTGATGGCAATGTGACCACAAAGCCACCTCCAGAGCCCTCACCTTTGAGAAAGGCCAAATTCTTTAAGGTAAGACCCTTAAGCTGGTTTAAATGGAGTGTGTCATTTAATTGTTGCTTCTTAGTGGCAGAACTTTTGGCTAACTAGTTTCTTGCATACAGGCAAACATGAGAATTTTGATTACTGGAGGAGCTGGATTCATCGGCTCTCACTTGGTTGATAGGTTGATGGCAAATGAGAAAAACGAGGTAATTTCTTATTAGCAATAGCTCATTTGGGTCAAATGTAAATGTAGTGGATGATTGGCGCTCTTGAGGAAATATGCATTGGTCATACTTTAAGCCTTTGTGTTGATTTACTTTTTTGTTAGGTGATTGTTGTGGATAACTTCTTCACTGGTTCCAAAGACAACTTAAAGCAGTGGATAGGTCATCCAAGATTTGAGCTGATCCGTCATGGTATGTGCTTTTTGACTTGTTCTCTGCTCATAATTTTGTAAGATGGTCATGGTGCAGAAGAGTATTTATGTTTCTTTTCTCTGTCTTCAGATGTTACTGAAACGTTATTAGTTGAGGTTGATCAGATATACCATCTTGCATGTCCTGCTTCCCCTATCTTTTATAAGCATAATCCTGTGAAGGTTGGTTTTCAAGATTTTATTTTCTTTAAATAAATATGCAATGCACAATGTTCACTATCTTACTGTTTTTTAATCTTTTGATGAATAATTTTGTTCACTATCTTACTGTTTTTTAATCTTTTGATGAATGATTTTATTGTTGGTCAATAGACAATCAAGACAAATGTCATTGGGACAATGAACATGTTGGGTCTTGCCAAGCGTGTTGGGGCAAGGTAAATTCTTTACTTCTCCTCAGCTCTCTAGTTTGTTGCATATATTAGCTAATTGATTTACGATGGTGCAATCCTTAGGATTTTGCTGACATCAACTTCTGAAGTTTATGGAGATCCTTTGGTGCATCCTCAAGATGAGAGCTATTGGGGCAACGTGAACCCTATTGGTAATGCTCTCACCTCATGTTTAACCTATTAGTTGAACTGCACAAGCAGGATTGAGTGAAAAATCGGCAAATAGAGTGTAATTCTGAACACAAGAAGAAAAGCTCACATTGACCTTCGCTTTGTTTCCAATGTAGGTGTGAGGAGCTGTTATGATGAGGGTAAAAGGGTTGCTGAGACTTTGATGTTTGATTACCATAGACAACATGGCATAGGTAACAGTCGTTCAACCTCCTTTCCTTTTTGGTATTTTAAAAAAAATAAAAAATGTTGCCAATGTAATGTTTGAATTTTTATTGACTGATATGTTGACTATATTTCAGAGATACGGATTGCTAGGATCTTCAATACTTATGGACCTCGAATGAACATTGATGATGGTAGGGTGGTCAGCAATTTCATTGCACAAGCAATTCGGTATGACCTTATGCGCACGAGCTTCTTCTTCGCATGTTGCCTTGTGTAATTCAAACTCTTAACTTCTTTTTCCTATCTGTTTATGTACAGTAATGAACCCTTGACTGTCCAGCTGCCTGGTACCCAGACTCGAAGTTTTTGTTATGTCTCTGACATGGTAGGCCATCAATATCTTTAAGACACTCACATCCCTTGACTTAGTCAAGTTTCCTAATGACATTGGTTGATTGGGTTTTCACGGTGTAGGTTGATGGTCTGATTCGTCTTATGGAAGGGGATAATACTGGACCAATCAATATTGGCAATCCTGGTGAGTGTGATACCAACCAACGTTTGATTGTTTGGTTTGTCTGAGAGGTAGCTTTTATGTGACTCTTAATGTCACTATTAACTCTTTTTTATTCTTTGCATTTTAGGCGAATTCACAATGCTTGAACTTGCAGAAAACGTCAAGGAGGTATGTGTTGTGAACGAGTTGACATCTGAATTTTTATCCCTTCTAGGTGATTAACTCTGTGTGTGTGTTTATGCAGCTTATTAATCCCGAGGTGAAGATCATAACTGTTGAAAATACCCCTGATGATCCTCGGCAGAGAAAACCTGATATCACCAAGGCCAAGGAGCTGTTAGGCTGGGAGCCGAAGGTGAAGCTGCGTGATGGCCTTCCCCTCATGGAGGATGATTTCCGAAAGAGACTTGGCATCTCCAGAAAGAATTGAGCTTCAAAAAGGAGTGCCTGCAATGTTGAACATTATGATTTCCAATAAAATTTTATAGAAGAGTCTTTCTGTGATATTACTGGAAAACTGCATTAGTGTGGAGTTTGAATGAACTTTCGTGCAAAAGGCTGTATATCCAATATCTTAGTTATAAATTTCAAACTTGATTTGCTTCTTTATTCTGTTATTATATTGATTCAACACTCCACATGGATTTTTGCAACAATTGAAAATGAAATATATTTGAATTGATTGACAAAAATTGACACATTCATTCGGCATTTTACAAACTACTACTTCTATATTGCTAGTTTGTTTCTGGATTCAAACCCAGTTTGCCCAAGTTGCTAATATTTAAGTTCATTAACATTTTTTTGACTTTGGCATCTATTGCTTAACTTTTTCGAGCACCTCTTGCTTAAGGTCCTCAATCCTGGAAAAAACTGGCTTGGGTTGCGCCATGACTTGACCCTGCCTAAGCCCACCCCACTTGGTGTCACTCTGCAAGAAATAGAAATTAGACTGATAAAAGCCGAGCTGTGTCTTTTTTAAGGTTAAAGGAGAACTAACCCAGGTTATGCTGTTGAACTGGTCCTCTGAGTAGCCGAGCTGGTTATAAATGCTCAGAGATAAGCTCGGAGTGATTGGCGACAAAGCAACTGCTATAATTCTCATGGCTTCCAGTATGATCACGAGCTCCTATAATCGTCAAATATTATATCAGCAAGGTAGAGTAAAAGGTAAACAAGTAGTAAAGAATGAGGTGCTATAGAGCAAGGGAAATAACCTTCGCTGCAGCTTCAGAAGCAGCACCACCTAGTTTGAAACTCGACCATGGTGCTTGTTCATTGATGTACAGATTTCCAGCATTCCCGATTTCCACCACAGTTTCACAAGCTGATGAGAGGGCAAGGTTTTCGTAATGAGTTTGGGCGCTCTGGACCTTCAAATGACAAAACGCAACTAAAATTAACAGAATCACTGTCAAAGAACAAGCCACGTGTAATACAGAAGTGAACTGTTACCAGATTCTCCACTGTATCTTTGAATGCATTTCCTTCAGCTGCAGCAGATGAATCAATAGGCAATGTTGATTGACAATTTTTCTTCAGAAGTCCAAGGGTCCGATTGAGAAGATTCCCTGGTATTAAGACACGGATGTTAGCTTTGAAGCAACTATGAGGAAGTAATACAGTACAGGGTCGAAAAGAATCTAACTTCAGAAGTTACCAAATGTATTGGCAAGGTGTGCGTTAACAATGCTGATGAAACGACTTTCTGAGTAGTCCCCATCATTTCCAAACTCCACCTCCTTGAGGAAAAAATACCTGACTGCATCTGATCCATAAGTGTGCACCAGTTCGGTTGGTTCAATTGTGTTTCCTAATGTCTTACCCATCTTCATTCCATCCTGTAATTTTAGACACAAAAAGCATTGATGCATGATCAACAAGAGCAGAGAGATGGGCATTGAGTGATATGCCATAAGTAAGCACTCAATAGGATTCCACAAAACATGCTTCAAAGACGAACCAAAAAGGAAACCTTCATGCTGACTAAGTACCTTTGTCAAGAAACCATGGCCAAAAACCATCTTTGGAAGTGGGATGCCAGCTGACATGAGCATGGCAGGCCAGTAAACTGCATGAAATCGTAAAATATCCTGCATAGAAATGTCATCTTCATCACATCAACATCCCGAAAACAAATATTTACAACTTACATCCATTTCAACTCCCCTCAGCTGAGTCCTTAGAAGTTTATGAAAGTGTACATTTAAGCAAAGCTTATAACCAAAAAAGGAAAGGGAATGGGAACTGCTGATACCTTGCCAATTAAATGAAGGGAAGCTGGCCAGCCCGATGAAACTGCTGCTTGCAAGTTATACTCCTCCTCGTTGTCCAGCAGAGCAGATATATATCTACTTATCAGAAATGCAAGAAATGCAGAAATCAATGAGCACTGGAAGAAGAGGAGAATGGAAGAACGTTTTCACTGTTAACCTTAGCAGCATACAATGGTTCTGCGACTGAATGCCAGATTTTATTTCATTCAGTTTTCATCCACCCAAAGGAGAAAAGATGAATTCGTTTATTTATTTTAGTTTTCTTCTGCACTTGAAATTTGAATTTAAAACATGACAATACATTCAAGTGAAAAATTGCACAGGGGCACATATCTAGCACAACTCAAAGCATTCACCTTTAACCACAGAAAAAATACCCCAAAAAGTGGAAGAAAGAAAGGACTTTCAAGAAAGATTTGGGATGGATGATATGAAAACCGAAGAAAATATAAATTTCCACAGAATATATTGAAAAAAAAAAAAAAAAAAAAACTTTGACCTTCAAGAAGGAACTCAAATCATAAGGCAAAATAAGCAAGTATATATTGAAAACATTAAGATAACTCACCCTAATAAAGCATCAAACCAAACATATATAGTTTGCTTCATGTCATTAGGGACCTCTATACCCCAATCCACTAATGCACGGGAGATGGAAAAATCACGTAACCCACTTTTGATCCAACCTTGCACCTAAACAGAAGTCTGCATCAGAGGTTACAATCGGTAGAAGATAATTTTTTCATCCAATTGAAGGGGGATAAGACAGTGCATGATATTAAATATAATCTCAATTAGCATGGAGTAAGTGCAAAGATGGACTGTTAATGGTTCATGTGTTAGTCATTCCTAAATTATGCAAGGACAGAATAGCAGTTGACTAGAACTACAACAAAATGATTCACCACACTAAATATGGAGTTTATGTGAGAACTGGGACACTACTACAAAGCAGCAACTTGCGTCCTAGTCACTGACACTGTTTCTCACAAAAGAGAAGCATACATAGACTATTGAAAAGTTCAAAAGGTGACTATAACATGCAAGTAGAAATCTACCATGTTTGGATTGCAATTGGTTAGTATAATTTGACAGAATACAATTAGACCATGGGAGATGATAAAAAAAAAGCTAGCTACAAACAACAAACAAGCTATTATATAAAAATGAAGAAGGGGTGAGAATAGTTAGAGACTTAGAGTAATAGGGGGTTACATGGAAGATTATCATATACCTCACATGCCCCAATCTATTAGATTCATGCAACCAGCAGCAAAAAAGGTCCAAATAGATTGCTGTACAGCTCTAAAATGAATAAGATTATATTCTCTTACCTCATTATATCGAAAAGAAGGCTGCACAAAATCTGGATTTTCATGTAGGAGCTTTTCTAGGTATTGCTGATACTTTGATAGCGCAAAGAAATAATTGTCTTCTTTCCTTTCAGCACAAGGCTTCAGGTGAATAGGACAACAGTTGTTTTCGAGCAATTCTTTCTCATCCTGAAAGAGAGAATGAGTTGGTTAGTTCCCCACAAAAGGAGATGGTATCTGAAAACTGAAGCTAGATGTGCACTGTGCAGACTCCCAGTCTCTATGTTATTGGCATTAGAGAGTTCAATGATTATTTTGGATGCCAATAAGATTTTAGAATATAAAGTTCATCGTATATCATTTATTCCCACATAACCTAATGGCAGCATTTCTAGGAGCAAATTGGCAAGAAGAATGTCTGGGCCTATTTTTTTTTTAAGGAGTTACCAACGTGCACTCTACCAGAATTACAACCAAGAGCTTCAAAAGTTTCACACACGTAGGATAGTTACTAACCGAATACTGCATCCATTCACCACTAATGTTCAAGACATACAATTATTTTAATCTCTGTACAGGTGAAACATTTGAACCTCGACACATAGGCAAATACAATGCATGAATAGAAAATGCTAGCACCTTGGTAGGTGAAAAATGAGGAAGGAGAGCATCAACTGATTGGTTTGTTCATGATCTTAAAACACACACTTACTCAGCCATACTTAACAGCAAAGATAGCATCAAATCACACCCAAAGGCCAAAAGTTAGCAGATATACTAAGAATGGTTGCCTTGAAAAATGAAATGTTTCCTTGGGAAAGCAAGAACTGAAATATATGGAACAGAACCAAATAAACATCAACAGATCAAGGAATGCAAAACGAGTTTTTTTAAAAAAATTAGGTGAGAATAAGATCAAGTAGGACCTTATATTCTTCACAGTTGACACAGTAGAGGCCTTCATAATCTGCACGATAAATGTCACCACTAGCCAAAACCTTTGAGTAGAATTCCTTGACAATTGCTTCATGCTTAGGATCAGTGGTCCTTATGAACTTATCATAAGATATGTATAGCTGCATTTCACATCACATAAATAACCAAATATCATGAGGCTTTAGTTTCAAGTGGACACTTCATACATAAGGTAGTAGTCATGTTTATACTAGAGCTTACATCTTTCCAAAGGCTACGGTAAGCTTGTGACACGATATCACAGTGTTCAGCTGGCTTATAACCAGAGGCAGCTGCAGCCATTGCAATCTTTTCCCCATGCTCATCCGTGCCGGTGATGAATATAACCTTCTTTCCGAGAAGCCTCTGCACTAACAAGACGCATCAAATAAGATCAGGGCAGAAGGAACATGCATTGAAAACTTAAATTAAGATTAAAAATTACAATTAGAATCTGAAAGCTACAAACCTGAAAACGAGCAATGGCGTCAGCGGCAATGGTTGTGTAAGCACTTCCCATGTGAGGCGGGGCATTCACGTAGTAAAGCGGGGTTGTAATGACAAAAGGCTCAGCACCGGCGGCGGCGCCATTTGTGGCCGAGCGGCTGCTTGAACTGCAATTACAGTAAAGGTTTCTTCGGGTGTTGATTCTGAAATGCGTCCTTGTAAACTTAACCGAATTGGTCGGAGAATATGACGTCTGAGTTGGGGACGACGGAAGCCGCGCCGGATTCTGGACGGAGATTAGTGCTCTGCAACTCATCATTTTCTATGTTGAGCTGTACATTGGCGTATACCTTAAACCCCGCGAAAAATCTTTCAGAAGGATGGGTTTGAGAGCGGATGAAGAGACTGATGCAGTTATCTTCAGTAAGCCCAGAATATGGGATAAGGTCAATTGGTCAAATATGTGAGAGCCTGGAGATGTGGCCTGACTTTGAATTGAAACAGTGAATTGATAGTGTTTTTGGGGTTTAAATAAGCAGTGAGCACCATTTCCCCATTTTTTACTACATAGCTAAAAAGAGAATTAACAGGAAACCTTTGCTCAAAGCAAATGGCTATTTGAATATAATCCATTTTGTTTGGCTGATTTGACTGATTTGATTAGCTGATTAACTATCTATTTGATTATTAGTTGATGCACAGTTTTTGGTTAGTTGTAAAATCAAACGTCGACACTTTTTTGCCTTGTTTGATCGATTTCTTGCTTCTTGTAGTGGCAAAAGAGCGGATGAAGAGACCAGAAAACCAGAAAACAGCTAAAGAGATCGTTGTAGTGGCAAAAGCTTGTTCATAATATTCAATTCCGGGTTCAAGAACTACCATTTTGTGCATGTTCTGGAACAAGTAGCTTCAAACAAGACTCCTCACCTTATTTTTATAAGTAGGTACTGTTTCTGTTCATGAACTTGTTAAGTTTAGAACAAACATCTGAACCTGAACTTTTGACAGCAAATCCCACAATAGACATCATTTTGACAGATTTATCTACAATTAGTCATTATAAACCATCTCAATAAGCTTGAGATATCACAGCCACCTACTAAGATATTAACTTCTGAATATGGTGGTATGACAAGCAAGAACAACATGATACAATAGCATCATGTTATCAATTCCGGAAGTTGCTAAGAGAAAGTTGTGATTAAAGCTAAAGCACCATTAGGATCAATAACACAGCACAAGAAACAAAACATACCAACACCAAATTATTCAATCAAAGCACCTTGAATTCAAAATCAGCAGTTTGGATCAACAGAAAAGCAAGGTTTTTTAACCTAAACAGTTTTAGGTTTTACATTATATAGTGAGAATCATCATCTTTCAGTACTTAACAAATCCCCACTAAAGAAAAAAAAAATGAAACCCTTCCATTGTGCTCAAGAGTCTCTTTTATCACCAAAACCATGCCAGAAGAATCTAGCCTGCAAAATGTAAACAAAAGGAGGTCAGCCTGCAGTGTCATCACTTAATTCAAATATAAGTTTGCAACTTCCTACAGCCAGAACATACAGATTCCACAGAACACAGAACATGGTTGGGGAAAGTAAAAAAACTAGCACTTATGGACATAGCATTACACAATGAATTCGGCAAAAAACACAATACAGTCAAAGAAGCAACCTATAAACTAAACATTCTAAGAGGCAACACAACAATTGTTGGAGTTCGATCATATGAACTAGACTACAAAGAAGCAACCTAGAAACTAAACGATCTAAGAGGCAACACAACAATTGTTCGATTCGATCATAACAACTAAACTACAAGCTTTTTCATTTCTTCACCTTTATCCAACAAATTTTAAAAAAAATCCAGTTCCTTATAAACCGCAAGCTCAATCAAAGGAAATGCAACAGGATGGTGAACTTCAGCAGCCACAAATCTAATTGCCAGTCTCTGCTAAAAACCCTAATATATGCCATGCCCTTAATTTCTCTGAATAAAATCAAGCAATCCTAATCTCGCGCTGAACTCAAAAATATAATAAATCGCATTACTCAACAATAAACAAGTAAACTAGATCTAGAATGTAAAAACAGCGTAAACGTACATCATCAGTGCTTCTTGTGCCTTTGAGCAAAGACGGAATTCTTAGCGTCCTCCTCTGTATAAATCAACCATCGGAAGCAATCGGTAAGAAACACGCATCCCGGATTCAACAATCAAAACAATAAAATAATAAAATTGTAGGGGAAATTAGATTACGGACCGGTGAGGCCGAGGGACATCTTGGTGATGATGGCGCCGGTGACGGCGAATCCGACGAGGAAAGGCCAGTTCCGGTTCCATTCCCTGCGGAAAAACACGGGCCACGGATCGAACTTCCTCATTTTTCTCGCCTGCTTGTTTGCTGGTTGCCTCAGAGGTCAGGTCAAAATGCTCTCCTTCAGTGATAATGAAGCTGAATTGGATTGCGACTCCAATATAGTGGAATTTCATGGGCTTCATCTCTTGGGCTCGGAGGTCAATTATATAGCCCGTAGCCCACACGCCACACCTCAAAACTGTTATCGGTGCATGTCGCGGGCCTGCTATTTTACAGGAAAATGTTTGTGTGTTTTTTTTTGTTTATAAGAAAAATGTTTGTGTTTTAATTTTGGCTCCAAATCCCACAAATAACATTTTAAAATATCCTCATTTTTGGCTGGAATAAATTTTTACTTTACATGTATTTCAAAAATATGAATATAATTGTTAACACTTATTTAGTGCTATTGAGATTTGTATTTCTTGAAAAAATGTTGGTGTATTTTTAGATTGGTGTTGAGTTTGTAAATGACCTTCTTCAATCACCATTACAACATATCTCGCATACAAACACATTACTCATTAACCTCATACACTGGTGTTCTCATTATCCAACGTCATCTAAAATCAGCTCCCCAAGACAATCAAAAGAAAAATACATTTTTTCATTTTCTTAGTCAAATTACTTCGGTCCTTAATCTATAAATGGACCATTCACTAGCCAAAAAATATTAATATATATGAGTTTGACGGGGACAAAAAATATGTGATTATATATCTTTAACAAGTTGACATGATTCTTTATATAACTTTAAACTCACGGTTATTATTACCATCAACCAACTACTATCTCCAATTGTACTAACTAACCACTTAACCTTGTGCAACAATCGTCTTATAGTTTCTTTTTTTAAAAAAACAATAGTCTTACAGTCGTGTTAGGGTAAATTTACTCATACTTATGATTTATAGGCGTGTCAATCTGATGCATTTAAATTTTTACACTTTTCATGAGAATTTTTAAAAAAAAACGTATAATTTTTAAGGAGAAGGTCTTGGGTGAGACCGTCCTACCATAACCTTATGGTAGGACGAATGATAGTTCATGTGTTTAATGGATTTGTTCATGTGTTTCACAGCTTTGTTAATTCATTTACATATTGTTACAGATTATGGGGGTGTTTGGTGAAGAGCTGTTTGGGCTCAAATTAGCTGATTGGGGCCAATTAGCTGTTTGACCAATCCAAAAAGCTATTAAAAGTGTTTGGTAAAGAGTTTGGGCCCAAAAGGCTAATTTTCAAAACGCTAATAAAAGCAGCGTTTTTAAATCAGCTGTTTACATTTATTGCCTAAACTTACCTTTTTAACCCTCTTTAACAATCAATTGTTCGCCTTCTTCTTTTTATTTCACTTGCACGCAATATACGTACGTACATGGCAATTTATTTTTTAAATATATATTTTTTATGTTCAGTTGGCCTATTTGTTTAGTTTCCTTTAACTTCATATTTTTGTGTTCATATTTCATATTTTATAATAACAAATTATTTATGTATTATGCATTAATTTTAAATGTACGATTCTTCTCAATTTTAGCTAGGTAAGTATTTTGATTAACATTTAAATTTTAATTAATCTTTAAGGGAATTATAATGATTATTTCTTATAGTTTGAAAGACCATAAATATATAATTATATTGGTAATATATTTTAATCTCCATTTTATATAATTCAATACAATATTTATTAGTAACTTAAAATTATATAAAAATAAATTATAAATGTTTGCTCTATTTATTAGTAATTATAAAATGATTAATTAATAAATATAAACATGCCCTAAAACGTCATTTCATCTTGTTTGCTATACAAACATCTAATGACTATGAGCTAATTTTACCAAACACTTGTATTAAATCAGCTAATGTAAACAGCTAGTCAAATCAGCTATTACAATCAGCAAGTCAAATCAGCTAATGCAATCAGCTAACAGCTATCAGCTAATCACCAAACACCCCCTATAACAAACAAAATTGTGAAACACAAGAACAAATCTGTCAAACACATGAACCCAGCTTATAACAAACAAAACTGCATGTGAAACACATGAACAAAACTGTGAAACACATGAACAAATCTATTAAACACATGAACTATCATTCGTCCAACCATAAACTTATGGTAGGACGGTCTCACCCAAGACTTTGTAATTTTTAAAAGCTCATTTAACTTCCATATTCAACCGAATTACTACTATTAAATTACTCAAAAATTAAATTATCAAAACAATTAAATCCAAAATTCCATCGTGAATCCCACGATTAGACTCGAGAGCAGCCACAACATTTGATTAAGAAAAATTATCCCATCATCCTGAAGGAACAGATAATATTTAATTCTCACACAATAAAAAAACTATTCCACAACTAGTAGCAAAAAGGTGGCTCGAGGTTGATACCATAGGGCGCAGTGTTGCAATTATTGGGCTGTCACTCTCTGGAATAATATCGAAAAGAACTAGGAAACAAAAAAACAACAAAAGAAAAGTTTCGGCCGATATAAAAAATACGTTTTCCAGGAGTATTCTATTGACCAGGCTTACGTGGATCACCCATGGCAGCGGGCCCCACGATGGCCGACAAACATTGCTGAAGCTAAACAACCACACACTTTCATGAGCTTTGCGATTCATATGTTCTCAATCCGGACCGGTTCATACGAGTTCATAAATAAATGTAATCGCCTCTGCGTACAATCTGGATTAAGGTTTTCGGGGGAATTATGGGGGTTCCGTCGTGGGACGACATCGTTTTGTTCGAGCACGGTAAGAATCCCGGTGACCCGACTGTCGTCACGGTGAACTGCCCCGACAAGGCTGGACTCGGATGTGACCTGTGTGGGATTATTCTCGAGTTCGGACTCTATGTCACCCGCGGAGGTTTGAGAATTCCTTCATTTATTACTGGTTCAGAATTTTTGATGTGCAATTGCGTTGAGTTTGTTTGTATTGTAAGCATTGATTGACGTGTGGCGATTTTAATGTTAAGAAGATGTCTGCATCATTTTGCTAAAGTAGAATAGAAATAAAGAATGTTAGAATGCATCTTTTGGAATCCTTTACAAAATCAACTGAAAAGGGTAAGGGAAAGGGGAATCTTATTTGGCGGGTAAAAAGTATGTAAAAATCATGTCAATGAAGGAATCAATTCTGATAGCAACTCATAGAGATGCTATTCAGCTGTACAATTTGACAGGTATGAGTCATCTTTATATTGAATTTTGACTCCAATTCACTGAAGATGTTTTAATGGATGTAGTAGTTTGAGCTGATTCCAGGTTGATTTTTTCACGTGTTGGAAGAAGATCGCTGTTTAGGGGTCTAATTCCTCTCAACTTATTTCCTTCAGATAAAAAAAATGTCACATCATATTGAATGATAAAGGACTTCATTCAGTTTCCTGTTTTTTTTTGAGTTTGACTATTGCCATTGCCATTTTGTCTTTGATAGTGAAGTGAATGACACAGTCTGTTTTGTTGCATCATATGCATGTGTCCCCATCGTAAATCTAGGCAAAGATACTAAAATTACGTGTATGTTGCACTCCAAATTATGCGTGTCTCACTGCTGGATATGATAACCTTCAATGCAGATTTCACTACTGATGGGAAATGGTGTTACATTGTGTTGTGGGTGGTTCCTCGTCCAAGCTCTCTAAGGATAGATTGGGATAGCTTGAAAACCCGACTTCTTTCCGCTTGTCCATCATGTATGAGTTTGTTTTACTTAAATCAACAATCCAGCACCTCACCTCCTCCTCCAGTGTACCTACTGAAGATTTTCTCTCTGGACAGGAAGGGACTCTTACATGGTATATTTATTGAGATGTCAAATTTGTGTTCCTTCTGTTTCTTCACAGGTTTTACTTGTTAACTACATTGTGCATTGTTTGTTTCCAGATGTTACAAAGCTCATATGTGAGCTTGAACTAACCATTCAAAGAGTTAAAGTTATGACGACTCCAGATGACAAAGTATTAGATCTTTTCTTCATCACCGACAGCATGTAAGCTCATAATTTGGTTGTCTAATCCTAAAACACACCTTTATCTGCAACCTTCAATTTGATACTGTGTGACCTCAGGAATTTGTTACACACCCAAGAAAGGCGGAATGAAACATGTAAGAATCTGGAGGTTGTTTTAGGCGAATATTGTATCAGTTGTGAACTTTCGCCAGTTGGGCCAGAATATGTTGGTCAGCAGGAGTGCTCTTCTTTACAACCAGAAGTGCTGGAAGAACTGTTCAGTTGTAACTTGTCCAACAAAGACCCTTTTCCAGATGGTGCGACTTCTAACATGGCTAGAGTGAGGAAAAGTACAGTGACTGTGGATAATACATTGAGTCCAGCACACACTTTGCTTCAAATACAATGCACCGATCAGAAGGGCCTCATCTATGACATTTTGCGAACGTCCAAGGATCTTGATATTCAGGTATACCTTCCCTTGCTACTTTCTCTAGTCGTATGTTAACTACTTAGTTGACCTGATACATCTAGAGCTAAATCCTGGAAAAGAAAATCAATTTTCTGTTACTCCTATCACTTATTTTAAGGTATACAGAAGTTTTTGTTGTTTGTTCATACTGCAAAGTGATTTTTTTTAAAAAAAAATTCTTCAGGAGGGGGTTATATTTTTTATCTGAGGTATATTGGAAAGTACTTTTTCTTTTGTTTGAGAGTGAAGTATTTTGGATCTTTTGTTGAGAAGGGGGTGAACTTGATGTGGTGATTAGAACCCTGTCACTTGACTTTGATGCAGTAATTTTCAGTCCAACTATATATTATTTATGTAAAGTAAAGTTTGTTTCTCTTCTCCTTTTCCATCTAGATTGTTTACGGGAGAATTTCTCCTAGTGTCAAAGGACAACGAAACATGGACCTTTTCATCCGGACAACAGATGGAAAAAAGATTCTTGATCCTGATTCTCAGGTGGCTCTGTGTTCTCGCCTAAAGGAAGAGATGCTTCATCCATTAAGAGTCACCATCACCAGCCGTGGGCCTGATACAGAACTATTGGTTGCTAATCCTGTCGAGCTATCTGGAAGGGGAAGGCCCCGTGTTTTCTACGATGTTACAGTTGCTCTAAAAGCACTTGGCATCTGCATATTCTCGGTATGAGCTATCCGCATGTTGAAAATTTACTGCCTATAGTTTAGTTCTTCACTCTGATATTTGGATTTATTTGCAGGCTGAGATCAACCGGCATTCAACGCCTGACCGGCAGTGGGAAGTGTACAGATTTCTATTGGAAGAAAGCAGGAACTTTCCATTAGCTAGCAGGAAAGCGCGAAATGAGATTGTTGAGAGAGTTAGAGGAACTCTCATGGGGTGGTGAAATGAAGAGTGTACTAGTGAAAGGAGTAGCACAATTGTCATTTTCAATGCCTGTCAGTGAACATTGATGTGTTTTAACTTTTTTTAGACGTGTTTGAATCCATGTTTCTTCTCCGGGGTATTATATTTGTTCTGTTCATTCTCCTCAGTCTTCTCGTTGCACTTAGCCAAATGCCTGTACAAGCTCGAACAGAAATCTAGTATTTCGACAAAATCCTAGGGTATAAACCATCTCAAAAAGCACTTTAATGCCTGTAAGGTAAAATAGTTTGATCTTTAATCTCATGATTAGATAATTAATTGGGCTACATTGTAACGAGGGTACAATGTAATCTTTTTTTAAAACCCAAATTGCATTATACATTAAGAAAGGAAATGATTACAAATTATACCAATTATAAATTGTAAAGGAATTGATTACAAATTATACCAATTACAAATTGTTTGTTCATATTCAACACGTACCATTTTTTTATATAAAAAGTTTATGTTCAATATATATGACATTTTTACTTTAAAAAACACTCTTCAGCAATGCTATACTACTTTCCAAGATGCTCAATTACAATCATGTAGTGATAGAAAACGGAAAGAAAGCGTGATATGTTTTATTTTTTATTCAACAATTATTATAAATTATTAATATTTTGGTATGAGTTATTTACGAGCCGTTATTTAACAATTCAATTAAAACTTTATTTGAAATCGACTCATAATGTTTGAATTTGGAGAGACCTTGTTTGATGATTGATAGATAACATGATGATTATCATTCTTACTAACATTCCTAAACTAAACACTCACGGACTTTTGTCATTAAATAAAAAAACATTTATTGCATGTAATAATATTCCAACTCATTTATCCGTTCAATTTAAAGTGCAAAAGTTAAGTAAATATGACAAATGAATGGAGTAGTTAAATTGTTTTTTTTATAAACTAGCTGGGCTCTGCACCGTGCGTTGCCCGGTGTACCTGAGCACTTTTTAATAAAATTTTCAAATAAATTTTGTTTTTATAGGAATAACATCATTCATTTGATAGATAAATTTAAACGATTGGAATATACTATACTAACATAATAAAGGAAAATCAATTAAAATTAAAGGTGATGGGTGAGATTGTTAGACCATAAACTTATAGTGTGACAAATGATAGTTGGGAAAATTGGGATTAAGGGCAGTGGAACATGAGAAATTGGAAAGTGGGGTGTAAAATTCACATTATTTCTGAAAATGACAGTGAATAATTTACTTAATTTAAATTGATATAATTATTAATATAAAGACTTTTTTACCCCTATTTATATTATTTTCATTTAGATTAGTTGTACTTAGTTAAATTAAGTTTAGTTTCAATAAGTTCACTCCATTAAGTTTAGTTTCATTTGGCCAATATCTAAATGTATTAATAATAAAATTAGCCCAATTTAGTCCAATGTCATTTTATGTAGTTTTGGTTCAGTTCAATTTAGTTCACTTTAGTAGTATTCGATTCAGTTCATTATCATAATATTCTTTGAATTCACTCAAATTTAGTTGAATTATAACCAATTCCTTAATTTAGTTCAATTTAATTTAACTTTTTTCAGATCATTCAAAATTGGACGAATTCAATTCAATTCAAGTTCACTTTTCTTTAGTTTAATTAAATCCAGCTTCATTAGAAGCAATCAAAATTTTGGTAAAAAATCAATACAGGTCAATTCATATCCAACTAAAAAATTAGATTTACTTTTATTTAGTTCAATTCAATTCATTTTGGTTGACTAAGTTCATTTATATCTGCCTAAATTCAATTAATTTAGCTCCATCTTCTTTTCAGATTTTTTAATCCAATTTAGTTCAATTCCTTGGTATTTAAATCAATTAAATTTTATCAAGTTCATATGAATTTGACTGTTTTGAACGGTTAGAAATAAATTTTATTTAAATTGGAGTAAAATAAATAAAGTTAAACTGAATTTAACTAAATATAAGGAATTTAAAAAAAATAAAAATAAGGGTATTGTTGTCTTTGTATTAATAATCATATTAATTTAAAAAATGTTACGTATTCACCCTACTTAATTTCTAATGTTCTTATGCCCTTAATCCCAATTTTCCCATAGTTCATGTGTTTATTCTATTTGTTTGTATTTTTCTAAGCTTTTTTTGCTTGTGTGTTCATCAAATCAACTGTTACAAATATTAAAATTAACAATTAGAGTACTGTTGTGATTTTTTTGATAATTTATATATGCATAATGTCTATTTTCATATGATCACATACTTTAGAAGCAAGTTGAAATTAAAGGGAAAAAAAAGATGGATCATGATTCCTCATGATGCTCTTCCAGTTTCTTTTTAGAAGTAGATTGAGAAAAATATATTTTTGAAGTTCTTGTTATATATTCTCCAATTAAAATCTCAATGTCTTAATATTCTCTTTACACTTCCTCTTTGTTAAAAGAGGAGCAGGATATTCAAAGGTGAATGCCAATGTAAGGATAGAAGATATTTAAGTTGATTATATTGATAAAAGTAGATATTTGTGAATATTGTTAGTGATATGGTTAGATATGATTGCCTTTTGAGTTTTGAGAGTTAGACTTGGTGATGTTTGCATTTATTTACGAAATAAAGCTTTGAATAATAAGAGAGATAAAGCTATAAGTTACTTTTTCATCAATAATTTTTGTTATGATTTGAATCATATATCATTCAGTTGATTCCGGAAACTCATACTATGCCTAAAAACTAATCAAAGAGCAAAATATCTCAGCATCTCCTGAACTAATTATGTCATAAACATCTCTTTCGGCTAATCAGAATTCCTTGCAAAATTTTAGAAGGTCAATTTCTATATGAGCACATCAAACAAAAAAATAATTAAGGTTTTTAGAAATTAAGATTACAATGAAAAATGAAAAAATTGGGAGGGGAGACTTGGCTACTCATACTACACTGAAAATCATAGAGGGTCTCTTAAAGACTTAAACCTAAGAATGAGAAGAAATAATTTGGTATAAGAATTAATACTATCCCGGGCGGTGTACCGGCTCCACACCTTTCATCAAACTGCTCGCTGCAACTCATATACGTCGAAATTGTTTCTCTGATTACCCTAATTATTAAGGAAAGGAAAAGGGAGTAGCAAACGTACGTATGAATGGATCTGTTGGATCATTTCATTGTCGCTGCTGTCGGAGAGCATATTGAAATTCACCCTGATATAAATCATAGGCGGAAGGTAATCAAATCCTCTTTCTTTCCTGCAGTCGCTTAATGCAGGATTGTCGAATCCAGTTCTTGGAGTTGTTAAGATTAAACCTCCGGGTCTTAATTACACCGCCACCAATTTATTATACTTTATTTATAGAAGCAAACCATATCCAACCTTTTCGTACAGACTATCAATATTGTAATCTGGAACTTAAACTCCAAACAACAAATGATATTAAGAATAATAACATCAATTTCATATAAATCAACCAACAAAAAAAGATCCAACTCTGCAGCAAAGAGAGGTACAATTTGAACAACATGTATGAAAAACATTCAACACAAGAAGATGATTTAAAAAAAAAACCTGGTTGAAGATGATTCAAAGTTGTTTTTGAAATTTTCACACACAGAAGCCTGAAACAAATTAAGAGAGGTACAAAGTGAACACCGGATATTATGAAAATCATTCAACATTAGATGAGTACCTGAGAAAAGCAGATGCATCCGCCCAAGACAACGTGGTGGTAGCACACAAAGGCGTCCTCAAGATCCCTATATGGGTGGTAGCACACAAAGGCGTCTTCAAGATCCCTATATGGCTATATATACAACCTCAACTCCGGTGTGCTAAACCCTAATTTAAATATATATATATAAATAAGTGTATATTATATTTAAGTAAATATATTTATCGATAAATGATTTAAAGTAAAACATGATAAAATAGTAAGATATGCAATATATAATCTAATCTTGTTATTCCTTTTCTTTTAAAGTATTTTAGTTAACAAATAATAGTATGCTATAACAAAAATTAGTCCACCAATTTTATTATTAGACTTAGACTTAAATATAATCACACAATATATTCTTGACGACTCTTGCTAAAAATAATCATATGCAAATAATTACAATAATATATTAACAAAAATAATCACGGTAATATAGGTAAATAATCACATAAAAATATATGATTGTCAATTTAACCTAAAATTAATCACGCAAAATAAAGGTAAATAATCACATAAAAATATGTGATTGTCAATTTAACCTAAAATTAACCATTCAAGACTGTTGTCGGCTAAAAGTAATTACGTAAATTTGTGAACTTAGCCTAAAAATACTCACGATGATATTATTAGTTAACATATTTAGACAAATAATTAAAATGTAAGTTTATATCTATATTTAAAATGACGGCAAAATGATACTATATACAAAACGACATAGTTTATTCCACACACTTTTTTGAACTGAATAACTATTCTAGTTCCCTTTAGGGATGATACAATATTCATCATTTAATCTCCTGCCAATTAAAGTATAAATTTTTAAGGTAAGGAAATAATTGTTTTCACCCATTTTAAAGTATATGATGATCTCTTTGTGCTCTTATTAAAGAAGTAATTACATAAATCATATAATTTGGGTAATCACAATATTTTTAAACAATCATAATTTGTTTTGTGAATAAAAGTTTTTTAAAAAAAGTATATGACAACACATTGTACCATATATATATTTGTTCTAACTCGAATAAAATGTAAAATGCTGTATTCCGAATAAAAAGCATTTTAATGTCCAATGGGCAGAAAATAATTTTGACTGTTAATTCCGAATCTAGGAGCAAATGGAGGCTAAAAGAAGTTCTTAAGAGAATAGTTCCCTGTATCATATACAAATCTTACCCGTTTTTGGCTTCTTTGAATCAACGTTCTCAAAGAAATCAAAGATTATGCTCGTGGTTCAGCTAATCCACTCAAAGTTTTGGCTCCTTGAAAGGTTCAGAGTTTGCACAATTACCTTAGAATGCAACCACAACATTAGCCTTGTAAATCTTAAGTTTGTTAATATATCAAATATCAAATATATAATGTAACAAAAGAAACTCATTGATCCAGCTTTGCCTCGTATATGCTCCAAGACGTGAATGCAGTCAAAATCTACCAAACAGATGCTTACAAAAATTTGAACAACATATAACATGAAAAACATTCAAGATAAGAAGAAGATGTACAAAGGCACCTGGTCGAAGAAGGTTCTTATCAAATAGAAGATCATTGAGAAAATTTCACTCACCAAGAACGAAATGGTAAAATACAAATAGAATGGAACTATATATATATATATATATATATATGTAAGAATTTTTATTTTATTTTTTTTGGGAAAAATGATTCATTGGAACTAAACATGTAAGTGTATATTATATTTAAGTGAATATATTTGTGGATATATATGATTTCACGCATGATAAAATCACACCATGCCTCCAAAATATAACTTTTACATATTTAGCCAATCCCATCACCTACATTACATATTTAGGTTTAGACCTTGCACATATATTACATATTTAGGTAAATCATAGGATGTAGATTTTAATCATACGTTAATCCTACGTTGTCAACTTCATTAATCATATGATGATTGATTTAGCTAAATAATCAATTCCAGGAAATAGATTGCATATTTAGGTAGTTGGGAGACCGACCAGACGTTGAATAATTATTATTTAGGGAATCGGATATATGTTCAGATTAATAATCAATCCCAGCAAACCATAACTAATTATATTACATATTTAGGTTTGAAATAAAAGGTAGACTTTAATTAATCAAATATTACACATTAATTTACGTCGTCAACCTATATTATATATATCACAAAACTACATTGTTTATTCCACACACACTTTGAATTGAATAACTATTCTAGTTCCCTTTAGGGATAAGTAGTGAAATTGCATAAACATGTTGAACAAGCTGGGTTTTGATTTTGGGTTGGAACTTAAAGGCCAAAATTTCCAAAACCCATCCGCATTAGCCCATTTACCAATCCATGCTCATGATATCGTGGAACACTCTCCAAAAAATCGCAGTCCACTGTAATTAGATTCTGTTAATAAAACAAAACAAAACCCCGATCAAGTTTAGTAAATCTCACCTCTGTAACGGTCCATTAGGCCATCACCAGCGACTGCCAGCTAATAATACAGCTAATTCCGTTCCCACTATTCCTCTCCTTCTTTGTACCGAAATTCCAGAATTTCTACATCTATGTAGTTTGCAGTAAAACTTGCTTTCGAAAGGCGAAAAAAAAAAACGCACACACACAGTTACCTGTATGTGTAGATATACGCACAGCGGCGCGGCTGTACACATAGATTTATTATTTATACGTCCTATTAATGACGAGTTTTGCTAGTCCGGCGAGGAGTCCCGCTAGCTCGAGGATACAATTTGGCGGGGTTGGCAGCGTTTCCAGGCTGAGATCTTCTTCGCTGAAGAAGCCGCCCGAGCCGCTGCAGCGCGCCGTTGCTGATTGTCTGTCCTCTTCCGCGCCGTCGAACCATGGAAGCTCTTCCGCCACTGCTCCAGAAGCTTCTCGGACACTTAGGGTGCGAATTACGGTTTTTTTGTTGCTCAATTTTGCTTGTATGTAGATCTTGTGCTGTTCATTTCTATTTAGGTGTGCTCGGTTTTGATTTAATTTGATTATTTTTATGTGGAAAATTCTAATTTACACTAGTTGCGTACATGTATAATTGATTGTTGTTTGAGCCAGGGGTTTTGCTCAGCATTATGAATTTGTACTAATGAGGATGCTAGGGCATGATGTAGTATAGATTTAATTTTGCTTGGGTTTACTGATTAATTTTGTTGATGCTCGTAGATATCATTTTCTGTCACCAATTATAATACTGAAGAAAGGATATGAAAAGTGAAAGGACTTGAATTTCTTTTTGGGGGCTAACTGGAACAAAATAGATTATGGGGTCTTTCTGATCATCTTTGTGAATGAGCTCAGTAATAAAATCCAGTAGTGAAGACTGACTATTAATTCTTGATTTCTTTATTTTGGAAATTATGGATGTAACTTTGTAATTCATTTGCATGATAACGTTAATTACCTTAATTTAAGGTTAATTCAGAGCCAGTTGGATAGCGGCACTGGTCACTCAAAAAGTTTATAATCAGGGATTTTTAATGCATTTTTTTGTGTGTTTTTTTATGCGTTTTCTGGCTTTTCATATGAGCCAGTTGGAGATGGGACTTGAGAAACTCTACCAATTCTCTATAATAGCATTAGAGTTAGCTGTAGCAAGGCAAGTAGCAGCCCCTGTTTGGATACAATCGATGAGTTAATCTTTTCCCTGGAGAATTAGGTCTGTATCTAAAATAGGAACCCACAATTCAATCAAGGGCATAGAGAGGGAGAGAGAGAAAGAGTCCATAGATTCGAGACTCCATGGTTTGTCCGTGAAGTGGCCATAGATTAGACGGAGGAACTAACTATTCTCTTTTGCGGTCAAGTCCTTAAAAAGTACAAATTTGAAAATTGCCAATGCTGACCGTTACGCTTAGACTTATTTTTAAACAGTCCATAACCAGTTGAGGAACTAGTTACATTTCCTAATAAATCAGGAATGTTTTGGAAACATATTATAAAAGTAGGAACGGTACTTGTTATTTCACCTAAAAATGATTGTTGTTTTCTCTTTATTTTACTGACCTTTTCTTCCAGAAGGGTATATTATCCTTGTTACTATACTGGACACGTCGTCATATGAGTTTTGAATGCTATGTTGAATCCTTGGTTGCCTAGTGTATTATTGAACAATACTTCAGTTCTGGATATTTATCCTAAATTAATCGCAGGATTATCTGGCTACAAGCTCAACAACTGACGTGGCTTATGCTGTGCTTCTAGAGCACACTCTAGCTGAAAGAGAACGCAGGTATGTGTGTACTATTTCCCAGAATTGGTTTGCTTCTTCATCACATCTTAAATAGCTTTGCGGTGTCTTTATGAAACAGTTCCGTTATATAGCCCAAACAATTCTTTAATTCAGGATTAGTCTCCCAATTAATTTCTTGGTCGTTCAGGTTTGCTAATTACTTGTTAATATAGAATAAAAAGCAAGAAGGGTAATTGCCACGGCATTTACTTTATTTGTCAAATTAGACACCTTTCACGCCATGCTTCAGTCTTGCAATTGTAACTGTAGACTTGCGTCTGTCTGAAACTCTTTTATACTATATAAATGACGTGTAAAATCTTCTAAATCACTGCATTCATGAATTTGCTTTGGCTCTATCACTATCACTTATTCTGTATACATTACCTTCTACAGCCCAGCAGTGGTAGCAAGATGCGTCTCACTTTTGAAGCGTTATCTATTAAGGTCAGTCTTACATTTTGCTAATTAGTATTCTTAGCTGCGGGTGCAACTCATTTATATGATCAATATATTTGAGGGTTGATGCTGAGCATATATTTTGTGTAATTTTCTCTCATTTGTACTCACTCTGTCCCAAATAGTTACTAGATCAATTTTGTAAATATCAAAAACAAAAGGAAAAAAATAAATAAAGAAGGCGAAGAAGAAGAGACAAGGCCTTGATGCTTGGATGTACTTCACCCAAACAATTGGCTCTCGTTGTAATAGGTCCTGTTTTTGGTGCTTCTTCCAATCTAAAGATAAAACGTCATGTGATCAGCTAACATGGACACTATTTTGTGACCGCTGAAAATGAAAACTTAGACCAACATATGCTTAATTATAGTGTATAAGAATCTAGCATCCCACTATGTTGAGTTGCCTATGAGGGAATTGTGAGGAATCACGTTTGGTTATACCAGTTGAATCGTTAATATTTCTAGATAAATTTTCGCTATTGTATATATGTTTTTTCAACAGTATTTTGTTTCAGCAATAATCAGATGATATTATGGGTGATTGCTTTGAGGAAATGGGTTAAGCTCTTTATTGAGGCTATAAATACTGGCTTGTAAGTCTATATTAGTTAACTTCTTTTCCAACATCTCATTGATGTGTGGACTGGTGAGACTGGTTTAATATGCTTGCTCTAGTTTACAATGTAGTTAGAATCATTCTCTTCTGCAGAAAAGGTAGAGATTGTACATAAGCATTGTTCTTTCATTCTGACACGTCAGTCATTCTTCCCTCCTCAGTTGTTTTTACATTTTTGCAGATACAAACCCAACGAAGAGACATTACAGCAGATTGATAGGTTTTGTGTTTGCATAATTGCCGAGTGTGATCTAAACCCAAACCGGAAAGCAGCACCCTTGGTCAATCCTGTAAGTCAGCAAGCGGGGGCATCTACTGTTTCTCCAAAGCTTTCTCCCCTGCCTGTATCAAGCTTTGCTTCGGGATCTCTGGTGAAGTCACTAAATTATGTACGTTCTCTAGTGGCTCAATACATCCCCAGACGGTCATTTCAACCAGCAGCCTTTGCTGGAGCTCCATCTACCTCAAGACCGACACTTCCAACACTGTCGTCGTTGTTGAGCAAGTCCTTTAATTCCCAACTAGTCCCTACGGGAGGTAAGGAATCTTCTGAAAAAAATGAAGCTTCATCTTCAGTGAGAAATCCATCAATTCCTGAAGAGATTGATGGCTCAGAAAACCATGAATACGTAGTCCTTGACGTTTTCAAGTGGCGGTGGAAAAGAGACCAACAAGCATCTCTTCTTTCTGCCAAAAGGTAGTGAAGTTCTAAATTACACAACTGCAGTACTATCATATTATATTTTCATTCAGTGTCTTACAACTTTGAGAACCTCAAATGTTCAGCGATCATGTTTTGAAACCTCAAGATGTTAGTGCCCATAATTTCCTGGAAGTTGGAGCAGCTGCTCTTCTCGTGGGAGACTTGGAAGCCAAAGTGAAAGGCAAGCCTTGGGGAAACTTTGGGACTGCTGATATGCCTTTTCTTGATCAACTTTTACAGCCTTCCTTGCTTACAACTGTGACCAATTCTGCTTCTGCTCATGCACATTTAAGAGCGATAACAGCAATCAAACGATCTAAACTAGGACCTCAACAAATGTGGTATAGTCTCTATTCTTTCCTTTGGATTTGATTAGAAAGTCTTGACTACTCTTTGGTGGAATACACATTTCCCTATATGGGATCATTTGATTGTCATTCTAGAACCATACTGCTACCCTCAATGAACCCCTTCTAATTTTTTTCCTTAATGTCAAAGCAACTATTGTGTTAAAAAGTTATATTCTTTTGTCATTGAATAAAATAGACAGAAAGATGGCTTGGTTTGCAAAAATTATGTTTCAAGGTAATTTTTTGGGTGTTTCATCTGCACAACCAAAGTATACATTTTTTTCATCCGCAAATTATACATTTCATTTGTCACCTCAACACTTTAGTCCACAGATACTAATGGGTTTTGAAACCATAAGGGTGTATGTGTCAGTTGTCACCTTCTGCACTTTGTTTTGTTATGTTGTGTACTCACAGACCTAAAAATGCTAACGCTAATGCTTTTGATGGGAATTAGTTGTGTTCTTATGCTTATCAGTACTTTAACTTCTGTAGCCAGTGATGCAATGATGGTTTTTGAGAGCACTGATTATTGGTTTTTCTCAGGGAAGATACTCCATTGAATACCTTCCGTCCACGGGCAAGACCACTCTTCCAGTATCGCCATTACAGGTACTTTGTTGTGAGCTTATATAAATGATGCTGATAGTTCTCTAGAAACTTCCTTGCTAATGATTTTCTTGGTGCTGTTCTTATATGTTTGCTTAGTTGTACGTCTGTCTTTGTTTCTTTCACTACAGTTATAAATCTATCATTCTAGTTTCTTGATCATATTCAAATGCAGAAAGTCAGGTCAATGTTTATTTTAGCTACTGATCCTAGTAAATTGCAATTGATTTACAATTTTTTTTTTCTGATTTGTGGATTTTCAGGTATTGTATTTGAATATTAATATGGTTAGTTGGTCATAGTTTTCTAATTTTCTGTGGACCTGTTTCCCTGGTGAAACTTATTTTCATTAATTAGTAATCTGTGGATCTTTTCTGAATTTTAAGCTGTTTCTATCTGTATGAATGTGAACATTAATGAGTATATAAAGATCCACCTCAACTTTGCTGTTGTGTATAATTCAGATTGCGGTCATATGTCTGGTAGGATTCTGTTAGTTTGCTTATGCATTGTAATCTATACATCTACCTGAAACTATGTTATTCCATTTAATCAGTGAACAGCAACCTTTGCGTTTGAATGCTGCGGAGGTATGCGAGGTTATTGCTGCAGTTTGCACCGAAGCACCATCTCCAAATGCTAATTTCACAACAGTTTCATCTAAACTAAGTACTAACAGTGGAAGACCATCTATGGACGTTGCAGTGAGCGTGCTTGTCAAACTCATAATAGACATGTATGGTTCTGCTGCATTTAATGTCTCTCTTTTTGTACTGTCAAGCCTTAGCGTTTCTCTTTATGATTTGACTCAACTAATTTTCACATAAATGGGTGGGTGTAAACTAGTAATGGGTGAACGTAATGCAAATGTTTCCTGTTTTCACCAGTATATGACGGTTAATGTGAATTATTTGTCTGGTTCTGATTTTTTTGTAGGTATGTTTTGGATTCTGAAACGGCTGGTCCACTCACTCTATTTATGCTCGAGGTACTGTTTTCATTACTTGTTGGGTCTTACAAAAAAAGGTTTTGGGTATATTTTCATGGCAAATGAACTTAATTGCAGGAAATGCTCAAGTCACCCACATCGGTCTCAAAATCTAGGGCTTTTGATTTGATTCTGAATCTTGGCGTTCATGCACATCTATTGGAGCCTCCACCACTGGATGAATCTTCGCCAATTGAGGACGAGTATTCTCAAGAACAAAATTCAGACAACGAAATGCCCCTTCCCTCACAAGGAACAAGAAAGGTGGATTACTGGAAGAAAATCAAAAGTTCTTTGGCAATTGACAAGTTTGAGTGCTGGATTTTAGGCATTCTTGCTGAGGTTCTTCTTCATCTTGTCCAAGTAAGCAAATCATCTAGACTCGTGCTGGTTGCCGATTTAATTATCCAAAAAACTTTAGGCACATAAAACAATGGAGTTGGTTGTGTAACCAATTTAATATATTTTAAATTATTTGCTCAGCCCTTTCAGAATTTTTGATTTGGTCTGTTCTTTCCTGTTTTCCAACAGCACCATCAGCTATAGTGTATACCATTACTGCTCAATGCCCAAGCTACCTAGAAATCATGCAAAATTAAAATCCTAATAAAAATTCAATAAAAAATTAAGTAAACCTTACTGTATATGTTTTTGCAGCATTACAATAATTACCTTTCCAGTAAGTTTTCTATAGAAGTTCATAGTGTAGAATGGAGTAGAGGGAAGGGATGGGGATGATGGCGGAGTAAGAATTTATTCGATTAAGATAGAGGGGAGAGATAAGGGTATATAAGGGAGGCCAACGAAAGTGGATATGCCGAAGGAAAAGGTAACTCTAATCTGAATTCAAATCCTAGGCCAACTTAACTTTCCGAACAAGGCCCTAATAACATAACTGGTTATGAGGACTGTTATTTTGATGTGAAAAGAACTGGTTGTTATGTTGACATTCATTTTAAGTTCATTTCCTCATGTATTTTGATGTCCCTTGAATTCTACAATGCATCACAGGTAGAAGAGACTGAAGAATATATCTGGGCATCTGCTTTGAGCTGTTTACTGTATTTCATATGTGACAGAGGCAAAATCCGAAGGAGCAGATTGAAAATTCTTGACATAAGAGTATGCCACTTAAAATTTTTGTTTCATATTGTCTATAATGGTCCAGAATGACTTATCAATTCTCTGAATTTTGCGAGTCATATGATACTTTAAATGTTTCCTGTATAGTTATATTAAGGATATTAGTTGTAGAATCATGTCATTATATGAATCACTAAGTGCTTTATAGATAAAAACTCATTGATGAAAATTAATAATGTAGTGAGAGGGAAGTATTAGGTCTGTATTGGATTTGTGTCATATATTCTTACTACCCAAACTTCGTCATCATTACTAATCAAGTAGATTTTGTCGCAACATGTTAACTCTAATTTACCCATCGGTCTTTTTCACTGATTTAAGTGCAGATTATCATATGACTATAACTGATCAATTAATTTGAAAGTTATATATATGTAATTTTATTGTTGATAAAACTTACTAGCTTCATACTTTAATTTTTCTTTTTTCTTTTGGCAGGTTATAAAGGTTTTGTTAACAGTTAGCCGGGAACATTCTTGGGCAGAAGTAGTCCGAAGCAAGCTAATCTGCATGTTGACAAATATGTTTTATGAAGTTCCTGATGGATCTGGTAAAGGCCCTTCTGCTGGTCCAATGATTTTCATTGAGCAGGTTGATCTGATTGGAGGAATTGAATTTATATTTGTTGAGGTATGTAACATTCTTGTTTTGTTCTTTTTTAGCTTCCATATTCTTCATCAAATACCCTTTTGCTGAGTCCCTGCCACTATCATATACTTTTCAGTCTCCATGTGTAGTTCATTGTATTCACATAATTTTGAGCAGCAAGATTATGAATCTTTTCTCTTGCTGCAAAAGATGCCGAGTATCAAATGTATATGTTTCTTTTTTGCAAGTTTAATATAATTATAGGTATGTAGAGGTGAATTTCATGTGGTATGTCTTTATATTGAAATTAATATGTCAAATTAGTTTTATATTGCTCTGTGACTATCTTGAGGCTAAGGGGTATTTAAACCCCTCCTGTAATGAAATCAACATACGCTTAAGGTTTGTTTGCTTACATTTAATAACTAATTCTTATAATTTTTTAAACTTACAATTGCAGTTAGTTCTGTCCAAATCCAGAGATGCTAGGAGAAATTTGTACCTGGTTCTCTTTGATTGTGCCTTGCATCAAATAAATGAAAGTTGTGCTGCTATGGGCGTGTCTGAATATAGTGATGAAGAGGTCCAACCTATTGCTAACTTGCTCATGTTAGCCGACGCCTCTGAGGCTTTGCACATTTCTGTCAAACTTGGTGTGGAAGGCATTGTGCAGCTTTTGAAGCGATCAGTCTCTAATGCATTGTCAAGATATCCTAATAGTGACCGACTAGTTGTGGTAAAGCCTGTTAATTGTGTTTTTTAGTTTCTTTATTTTATTTGTTGATATTCAAGTGCAAAAACTGAGAGATTGGTTGGCTTTCAAGCACTCATGGATCCTGGAAGATTTCGTAAAATATTTTCTGTCAAAGTTGCAGATGTGGTTCACAAAGATTTTGACTCATGTATCGCAACCTTTTTTTTCATAAATCACTCCTACTTGCTCTCTGTGTGTTTTTTTTTTCTTGCAACTATTTAAGTAGAAAATAGTTTATCAGATGATGTGATCTCCATTTTCCTTTTGCTGAAGCTTGAAGTCAGCTTTTAGAACTTTCATCATTATGACCCAGTAATCGTGTAGCCAACTTTAATTTAACATTATTGCTTGACCTCTTTCATACATAAATGAGCACGTTTAAAAATATACTTGTACAATTTCAACATGTTACTCTTTTTGGCCTTAATGTAGTGTTATTTTTTTTCCAGCTAATGGAGAAGATCGTTGAGAAATTTGATGCCCTTATTAGATCATTTACTCATGTGGACAAGGAGTTTGCCCATATGATAACGACAGCCAAATCGTGTAAATTTCTGGAAATCAGTGATGCATATCCAACTAGCCTCAGTAAGAAAGCAAAGCTCTCTTGGGCCACTTTGCATTCTCTCCTACATTCTGACATACCTCAATATCGTCATCATGGGTATTTGTGGCTGGGTGAATTGCTCATAGCTGAAATTAGTGAAGAAGGTGGAACGAGTATTTGGTCAAGAATACAAAGCTTGAAGGATAAAATTAACCTTGCTGGTGTCAATGATTATTCGGCTGCTTTGGACGTACCTTTGCATATCTGGCTTGTGTGTGGACTTCTAAAATCCAAAAATAGTTTTATTAGATGGGGCTTCTTATATGTTCTTGAGAGGCTTCTTATGCAAAGCAAATTTCTTTTAGATGAGAGTGAAGTCAATCATTCAGTTAACGTTGAAGCTTCTGGTCAAGGAAATGACAAGAGCCGTATTGAAAAAGCAAATGCAGTGATAGATATTATGAGCAGTGCTTTGTCTTTGATGGCACAGATTACTGAAACTGACCATATTAATATACTAAAGGTAAAATACATCTGTTCCACTTTTTTGTTTGTTTATTTGATTTTATTCCATCTTCGGGGAAACTTGTACAATCAACCAATAATGAAAAATGCAAGTGATACTGAAACATAAACTCAGAAGCTTCTGTTTGCTGTTTTAAGACGGCATACATATCTATATCTGCTGCTCCTTTGCATGGATTCTGTGCAGTTTTCAGAATATCTTCAGTAGAAAAACAAATATAGAGAGCACATACTAGCATTATAGTCTCTTTGCATGGTCTAAACTAGTTTAGTTTAATAACTTCCCATCAGCTCTCTATTCGGTTCGTCAAGTACTTTAACCAAGTCATGAGATATATGTTAGTTATTTTATAGCATTCAAATGAACATTATCTTATGCATTTTTATCTGTACTGATAAATCAGGGATACAAGTTTTCTGTTAGTAGAACATCTTTCTCTAAACCTGCTATGAACATTTATTCTACACTACTTTTCAACTTGATTCTCCTTAAATTCTTCATTTTTTCTTGGTAAGTGTTCTTATATCAGTTCTCTTCTGGTTGCATTGACTCAGATGTGTGACATTCTGTTTTCCCAATTATGTCTCAAAGTTGCGCCTACAAGTGCAACTCCACTTGGAGATGTTGTGGTTGGCGATAAAGATGCTAGCGCAGATTGGTACAACAAAGCTGATACAGAACCTTTCCCTCAGAAGGACAGTGATAATTGGGAGTTCCCTTCCGGTGATGCTAATAGCAAATTTGACATAAAGAAAAGTGCCTTGATTGGTGAAACTGCATCCATGGCAGCTCTGTTACTTCGTGGACTCGCGATTGTTCCCATGCAGTTGCTTGCACGGATTCCTGCTGCTTTGTTTTACTGGCCTTTGATGCAACTTGCTGCTGCCGCAACAGACAATATTGCTTTGGGGGTTTCTGTTGGTAGCAAAGGAAGAGGGAATGTACCTGGTGCGACATCAGACATAAGAGCTACCCTTCTGTTACTTTTAATTGGCAAATGCACTGCAAATCCAGCTGTCTTTAAGGAATTTGGTGGTGAAGCGTTTTTCTGGTAAGGCTGCAATCCTATCTCTCAGTTACCTAATCAACTCTTGTTATTCTGAGGAATTCTGAAATGAATTCTACAATGTTATTCAGACACAACATGATCAATTTTACAATGTTAAATGTTGTGATCTATTTTTTTCAGGGAGCTGTTAGATGATCCGGATTCTAGAGTAGCTTATTACTCTTCAACTTTTCTTCTAAAAGTAAGTTTATAAATTGTGCTTCTGATCTCAATATTTAAATCTTTTAAATATAATTGGTTTCTAACTGGACTTGCAAATGCAGAGAATGATGACTGAAGAAGCAGAAAATTATCAGCGAATGCTTCACAGACTTGTTTCAAAAGCTCAACAGGTATGGTTTATATAGATAAACCTTCTTTCAGTTTTTTCAATGTTTCATATCTCTACTTAGCACAATAAAAAAAAAACTGAGAGCGAAAAGTAGTAAAAACATAAGGAAATATTCATTGGGTATAATGTTTTTGCATAATGAATAAGTTTTCTCTCTCTTTATATTACAAAGAGTACTCCTCCTATGCATCTGCATCTATAGTCAGCCATTATGAAGATAAATTTAATAGGTGATATATTTTGGGAATTTCCATGAACTCATTTATTTTTGTTGTTTTACATATGTTCATTGAGGTTCACTAGACTAATGTTGATTCTGACCTCTGCTTGCTATATGTGCAGAGCAACAACGAAAAGCTTTTAGAAAACCCCTATCTCCAGATGCGTGGTTTACGTCAAATATCAAATGAGTGATGTTGGACTATATCTAATATAGTCTTCCAGTTCAACAACTCCTAATCCTCTGATTTGGTGAACTGATTGCTTCAAATGTTTGTTATCGGTGATTGCTGCTGCATTTTCATTCTGTGGGAAATGGGATGCCTACCTTTTAGCTGTGCATCCAGAAGTCAAAAGATGTGAATTTGCGTCTAACAAGGGCTAAATTTGGATTTTTTTTTTTGAGTGCATACCTGGGTACCAGCATCTGGAATAAATTCAGAGGATGTTAAAGGACGATCTAGTGGCGGTACTTCTAATCATTCAGGTGAGGATCTTAATCCATTATTCATACACTTTTAGATGTTTGATTCTTGACAAAACATCCTGTTTTCTTCTTGTCATGTTTGGTTTCTAATATTAAATGTTCCCATTCTGTGTATATTTGAAGTAGTATATGAGAACACTATTTTAGGGCTTTCTTGCAAAATATATTCCAAGTTAGTGTGATTTGGTGTACTTTCACTCTTAAGTATTAGTTTGAGGGATAAATAGTTTTAAAAAATCTATCTTGTTCAAGTTTTTTTGTGCAAATACTTCTCTGCATTTTACACCATTCAGACAATGCAATCTTTGACTAAGTAAGTTACTTCTTCAATGAAGACATCATTCACTTCACCGTTCATTTTCTTATGGTAACTTGTAAATCTTTTTCTGCATGTAAATCTTTTTGTCATGGCGAGTTATGAATGGATTGTCTTTACAGGTGCTGCCGAGATGATTTCCCGAAGGCATCCCTTACTGTATTTTTACAGCAGGGTGAACTTTGACATCAGCTCATAGACGTGTTTGGTGTGTCTCGCTGGTGGATAGCAATCGAGATTGATAGTTGGAGGTCATGTTTGTTAGGGTGGTAATGGATTCATTGTTGAAGTCTCTTTGTATATGCATTCATAGTCGATTACCATAGGGATGTGATTGTTAGGTTTGTAGATATGTGGTTTTTGGGTTTTCCATGTTCCTCCCCTGATATATTTTCAGAAAGGGGAAGATCATGCTGCGATAGTTGTAAAATAGCTGTCAGAGAAATTTTGTCATCCTAACTTGTAAATTGGTGGTTTCACCAATCTGCTCTGTTAGCTTTTACATGTTTTTGTGAAGTATTTGAAATGGGATGATGATAAGAAGGATTAGCATTCCATTTTGGTGCACTACTTTTCCAGTTTAAATGTGCGGTTTGGCAAATACGTGGTTATTTCACAGTACTTGGTGCCAATGGTTGAAACTACAATAACAATGCGTTCAAATTTTTTACTGCAATGCATTCAAATTGAATTGCAGCAAGATATTAGTAGGCAGATCAAAGTCGTCTATTAGTAGCGATCTAACAAAACATAAAAAGCAGGAATATTCGTTTTTTACAGAATAGAGCCTTCATCCACCAACTAGAATTGTCTTCCGAAACAACTTAGGTAAAACATTTAACAGTCATAAAATCCTAGGGTGTTCAAAATTTATAAATTCTGACGATACTTAACTAAATCATCATCTAGGCTTTCAAGACGTGCTCTCTTTGTTCCACTTGGCTGTCCACAACCCATTCTCAGTCCGCCGCCCTGTCTCTGCCCAGATATGTGCCCGATGTTACTGAGAGACCAGCACAACAATTAGGCTCAGTAAATGCATGTAAAGAACGAACCATTTGAAATCTACAATACATTTTGATGAAGGATATACGCATAGGCAGCTTTGGCAATATCAGCTTGCATACACATAGATTGATTCACCATATGCAAATCCTTAAAAGATGGTTTTAAGCTTTAAGTGAGCATATAGATTGCCAGATTCTGGGGAAAAATCATCAGCACATTAAATATTATCTTGCTACTCTACTTTCTAAGTGAGCTTACTTTCCGGCGAATCCTCCACGCCTTATGTTACCACCAGAGCTGTTGAATCCAACTAGTTCGATGTTGATAGGTTTCCCATCAAGAGGCATCTTGTGAAACCTTTCAATAGCTGTTAAAGCATCTGAAGGTCGAACATATATTACCTCTGCTGTGCCCTAATCACAAACAAATCCCTTAGCTCACATGCCTTCAAATTAATGGCAATGACATGAACCAAATTTGGTAAGATACCTGAGAGTCTCCATTCTCATCATAGTGAATTGTATAGCGTCTCAGCGGTCCAACATCTGAAAATAGTATCTATACAATACAAAGGGATGGTAGAGAATGTCAGGAGAGTAAATAAGAGTAAAAAGCTTTGTAAACAACAAATTACATTTACATTTAAGCCCCAATCACAACAGTTAAAAAGATCTACTCTACAACCAGTGAGTTAAATGTCAAGAGCCACTAATAAAGAAAATGTGTTTGAAATCCAACAAGAAGATGATGCTTTTGATGAATCTAATCTAGGAGAGAACAAATCATTTTCCCCTTTATAATGTTACAATTGAAAACAGTTGTTTGAACCAATGTTACGATGTTGCATCTTCCTCTTTCAGAAGACCTAAAGAACAGGGGAACCCCCAACATTCCTGGTCGGAAAATTTTTTAAAAAAATCATACATCACGTTTTGATCTCAGGTTAATTAACAATTTAACATCATCACGCAGTATATGAATAAGCAATAATTAAGACCTTTTAATTTAAAAATCTACCTTGATATCCTGGTGAGTAACTCCAGAATCCAGGTTAGACACATAGAGCTTCGACTCTCCATGAGGACCATGACGAGCACTCACACGCTGCTGGTTCGCTGCTCGCATCCCAAACCTCTGCAGCTGTATTCATAATTAAACATCATTATGTCACTATGTGTGTGTGTGTGAAAAGGGGAACGGGGATTAAAAGTGCTCACCGGAGGAACAAGGTTGAAATGGCCGAAGTAACCGCCGTCCGGCAGCTGACGAACGGGACGGTAAGGCTGGAAGTTTTCCGGCACTGGCCGGAGGAATCTGTTCCGGTTGTCTTCAGCCGGCCGGGGAGGAGGAGGCTTCTTGTTCCGCCTGATGAGCTCAGCCAGGGACATGTCAAGAGCTTTTTCCAGCTCAGGCATTGCTGAAGATCCGAGAGAAAAACGGAAGCTTTCTTCTTCACAGTACTGAAAATCTGATAATTGCTAGTACCACTGCCAAAAAAAGATGCTTGTTTTGTTTTGATTTTCACGTGAAAGATGTACGAGAGTGTAACAGACTATGCAGAGCATTAATCTACGGATATGAGGAATAATAATAGTGGTGTAATTATTAATTTGACCAAATTATCCCTGCAAATAGGTGCTGTTGACGTGGTGTTTTGCCATTTTGGTGTAAAGGTGAAAAATGGCCAAAATGGTGCAGTACTGTGGTGCACCGCTAGTGCTTGCTGAACAAGGAAATTTGACAGGTACTAGTTGCTTTATTTGTGCAATTTTATATCACGCAATAAATGCTGCTCTACTTTAATAATTTTCCCAAGCTACCTAGCTATAGGTGTAACGTTTGAATTCTATACTACTTTTTTTTTTTTTTTTTTTATTGTAGTAATAGAATTCTATACTACTGGTTTTTGTTTTTGAGGTGTTTTGTTTTTTTTCTTTCTTTGTGCTTTCTATTATTCCCACCTCATTTGAATGTTAAGCTTAAATAAGTATAATGGGATGAGCCTACTATATGAATAAAAATGTGCTGCATGACGATAACATAGTGGTTTGTATTACTTGTTTGTTGCTAAGTTTCATCACATGGTGTATGTTATTTTTGTCAATATGGATTTTATTACTATTGAAATGGTTATAAGTATGTTTATATTTTATCACAGAAAGAGTATTGACACTTTTCTTTTCTAGAGAGTTTTTTATGGTCACTAGTCACTACTACTTTCTCCGTCCCAACTATTTCCGCACATAATCTTTTTCACGGTCTACGGCATTATATCTTTAACTACACATATTATCAATGTATAAAAATTTGATATCAATAAACTACATATTGTGACGAATCTAACAATATTGGATATGATAATACGGAGTATTTTTGTTTATCTATGCACTTTAACATCTTTAACTGGATAAAAGATTTTATGCATAAAAGGTTGGGACATATAGGGGTCGTTTGGTTCATGTGGGAATTAAGTTCCCACAGAATTTATAATTACTCGGATTATAATTTCTTAACAAAATACGCAGAAATATGTGAAATTGTTTGGTTGTACATGTAGGAATTTGGAATTCCGTGAATTTACTACGTAGTTTTGAAAAAATAACGAGTAATAGAATGGTAAACGCGGAATTGTAAATTACCTAGGTGGAGCAAGGTTTGAATTTTCCCACGTTTCGCAGAATTGTAACATCCGCGTAATTTTAAATTATTCCATTTTCTTTATAATACGCAAACCAAACAACCACACCAATTCCAAAATACGAGGATTTGTAATTTACCGCATACAATACTCGTACCAAACGACTCCATAGTACAAGATTACGTATTAACAATGGCAATGCGCGGTTATTTCGCCAAAAATTACATGTTTTGAGGTTTTAAACTTGAATCGATATTCAGTACTAACAGGCGGACGTAAGTTTCTTATTAATTGTTTCAATATCAATAATGATTTTCCAACTCAAACACTATGTATCTTTATCTCCGGGCAGCTTACTCCCTTTTCTTTAACCCTTTTTATTATTTGTTCCCTTGAACCCATGTATCTTTATATTCGGCCATGTCAATATCAGAGGTTGAATGTAGATCGCTTATGGATTTTGGTGTTTATTGGATTAGTGGTGTCAATTAAATGATTTGGGGTCGATCAATGGGGGTGGTGTTAAATGATACTGTTGATTAGTGGTGAAAGAACTAAAGACGCTAAAATCTGCTGGCCAAAATGGGGAGGACCTTCAATATAAATGGGTATGTTTAGGACTTTTTTTTATGAAAAAACTATATCATCTTCTGATAAACGATCTAACCATCGGCAGAGTTGTGTGACTATGAGACGTTGTAGCAGTTGAGTTAAAAAGTTTGAAATATAATGGTACGACTTGTATCCATTAGAATTAGATGTAATTTATTTATTTACTTTTTTTTAATTATGACCAACTCTTCTAAGACATAGATGTAATATATATTTCCCGCCATCTTCTAATATTGAACCATCTAACCATCGGCCTTTGCATGGCGCAACTAAAAATAATGGTCATGGTTTCCTAAACCCGATGGATTGGCGGGGAGATCTCTTACTAATTCTTATATCTTTCTCACACCCAGTATATATACATATATGTATTATGAGTTTAGATTTTTCAGGATAGTAGTTTAGATTAAGTATAAATGTCGATTAAACATATCAAACTATTGTATATGCCCCTAAAAATTAAGATACAACATGTACTTTTACATATTATTTTTACACGATTGCAATTTGACTTTGAATTTAATGGATTTTATGAATTGCACATCACTATCGTTCCAATTCAAATTACATGAAAAACGGGAAAATATCATCCAATCACACAACCTCGAAAATATCATCCAATTCTACTGATTTCGAGTAAGTTATATCCAAACAGGGGCGGAACCAACTGGGGGCTGGAGGTGTAGGCTCCAGCCCCCACCAGTAAAAACATAAGTAGGGTTAATTTTTTTTTTTTACGTTTTTAAATATATATAAGGAGTATTAGCACCCACCAGATCAGCCCACACCCCCAGCCCACACCCAGATCAGCCCACACCCGACCCAGCCCAACAGAAATTTAAAGAAATAATTAAATGTAAAAGAAATGGAGATTAAAAAAATTATTGTATATTTTATTAATATTTAATATAATATGTTAGCCCCCACCGGACATTTTTTCTGGTTCCGCTGTATCCAAATGTAAAATACAATCACTACCTTAAAAATCCAAACACTACAAAAAGATTCAACACAACTTGAACAAAAGCAAAGTTTTAGAATTCACCCATAAGCCAGTTCAATTATCCTCCCCAAAATTAATAAATTTTCTCGTTTTCGTACCACGCGATCTTGCCCCCACCACAATCACGAAATGCACCGGAAGGACGAAAAAAAAAATGCCTACTCGGCAAAACGGAAATCATAATTGACTTTAGTGGACAAATCAAAACCACCTCTTCTGCGTGTTCTGTGTGTTTTGCTCATCCTTTCTCCATTCTGTACCCCAACCCAAACCCATATTCGGCTCTATATATTTCCCAGCAAACCTTCACCCCCTTCACCAAATGCTAAAGAGAGAAAGCTAAAAGAAAATGGCCTCCATTGTTGAAGGAGGCATCGTCAACACTCCCATTCCGGTGCCGGTCAGAGCTGCGGCGGCGGAGGCGGTGGTTCAAAACGGCAGCAGCGGCAACACCTCGAAAAGCAGAGAAGAAGGCGAAATATCTCATTCCGCTAGCCGAGTAATCATCTAAGCCCTGATTTGCTGCTTTTTGTTCTTTCCAGTTTCATACATGCGATTGCTTAATATATAGACATTTTTGTGGACTAATCTTCGTCTTCTCCTGAATATTTTAATATTAAAATGGTAGCTGGACGTTGTCCTTACTAGGCTTTTACCATTTAGGGATTACGTTACGGAGCTAGGGTTTTTCCCCCCATCTTATATATGTGGTCTCCGTATCGATTTCTACTGTATTTTTCAGCCCCACAATTGAGTTAGTTTTTGAGTACGAGTCGGATAGAATTTTATCGGAATTCAATCCTAAGGAGTAAATCTGATGCTGCAGGAATCTGGTGCTAATGGTTCTGCATCTCAATCAGATTGCGCTGACAGTCTTCGAATGGTGACAGCTCGCCATTCTCCCGGAAACAGGACCGGTCACGAGGCTAAAGAGGGTAGGTTTTTTGCATATGCTAAAGAGAATTTTTTTTCAACTTTTTTTTCTTCTGGATGTTTATATGCAATTAAGCTTGTTGTCATTTGCTACTAAGTACTTGGAGCTGCTTCAGTTGTAAGAGTTTTGAAAGAGTCATTGTAACCTCATCATACAGATCTAGTAAAACTAGGCTTTGTGAAGGACTGTGATATGTTGCTCTAGTGATTTCACCCTTCTCTGTTATGTGTTCAGTTATGTGTTCATGTCAGGACCCTAGTTTTATAAATGCTTGGAAATGGATTATTGTGTTTCCTTATCGACATACCTGGAAGTAGTAACTGCTCTAATTTAGGTTGATCTTTTCATTGTTTACAGGCAAATGTGGCACTGACCTGTCTTCTAGCATGGTTGGCGTGCCATCAAGAGCTTCCCCACGTAAAGAGAATAGGAAGGGTTCCGACAAAAACCGTGGATTTGTGCCTTTTCTGATAGGGTTTTCAGACGATGACAGTGGTAGTGATTCTGAGGATAGCAATCGTACTAGTCGCTCTGCTGAAGTCAATAAGCTAGGTGCAAATAGAGTAAGCAGGCAACCCGTGTCTTCTCGAATTGGATCAAAAAAGGTGCAGCACGAGCTAACCAAGAAGTCTAACCCAATTCATAATGAAGTTTCTCACAATCGTCCATTTGTTTCTACATTAGCAAGGATCAACGGACCCACACCACGGAACACTGGTCAAAAGTCTGGCTTGACACATATCAGTAGTCTTCAAGGCAGGGCTGTTCAGAATCATATACCTGGGCAGAAATTTACTTTGGGTTATAATACGCAACAGCTGCAGGATCTAAGGCAGCTAATTGAACTTCGACAGAGTGAGATTGTTAAGGGAGCTCAGCAAGCGAAAAATTCAGTTGGAGACTTGTATGGGGATAGTAACTTTAAGAGCCCGGAACATGGAAAGAGAGCTCGTCATGCCTCTGATGATAATCCAAGGAGTGAGTTGAATGAATCTAACAAGAAGCGTTTAAAAACTGGAGAGCTACCACCCCCACGGCTAAAAACTGGAGAGCTACCACCTCCACGTTTAAAAACTAAAGAGCTACCATCTCCACGCTTAAAAACTGGAGAGCTTCCCACCCCACCTGGAAGGTCTGGGTCAATAGACCATTGTGGAAACACTGTGTCCCATCTTGATGAATATGGTAAAAATCATTCCCTTTTAATAAACGGTCAAGGGGGGAAACAAGTGGAGACACAGCGCACTCTCTCAGGTAATTGTTTAGAACTAATAATTTTCGCGATTCTTTGATGCCACTAAAGTGGTAAGATGTTTGCGATACTTTGTGATTGCTTGAGTTATGTCCGTGCAGGTTATAGTGCTCGGGCCAGTATTCAGAGATCTGGCAATGCAGAGGGAGCCAATCATATTAATTTGTTGACACGTAATGATGAGACAGAAATAGGGGCTATTCAAGATTTTCCAAAGAAATCAGTGAGTAGCACAAACTTCTGGTGTCCTGTTTCATTGCTCCTCTCTGATATATTTGTAACCTTTTCAGATGCATAGATCCCTGCGCGCGTGTGTGCACACGCTTGTGCGTGTCATGCATCACATTTATTGCTTATACCTTTTGTTCTCATTCCTTTTAGGATAATGTGGAGTTGGACCACCGCAAGTACAAGGGACAAGAGGTGCAAATATCAATCCAGAATAAGGTTGCATCTGGCTCTAACTTAATGGAAACACTTGACAGAAATCCAATTAATACTCTTGAAAGTAAACTAATATCTGATGTGAGGGCTCCAGCATCTCCTCGACACATGCTTAAAGTTAACCAACAGGTTAGTATGTAAACCTTGATCTGTGCACTTTTTCATATTTTTCTCTCGATTTGTTTTTGACTCCTTTTATGTTTTCCTAAAAGGAGGTCCCACTCAGTAATCCAGATTTCTTCAGTGATTTGAACAAGAGAAACTTGATGGTCAATAGTAACACTGATTTACAATCCCTGCTGGACCATGAGGAGTTGCTAGATAAAGAAATAGATGAAGCTCAAGAGCATCGACGCAAATGTGAAGTAGAAGAAAAAAATGCACTTATGGCATACCGGAAAGCCCAGAGGGTCTTGATTGACGCTCACGCAAGATGCTCTCAGCTCTACAGCAAAAGGGAACTGTATTCTGCACAGCTTCGATCCTTCATGATGGAGAACCCGAATTTGTTTTCCTCTCAGAGAGAAGCTGGATTCAATTCGTCTAATAACGCATCTGATGTTGATTTGCAGTTAATGCCATCATCTTACAATCAAGTGTTGGTTGGATCTAATGTAGAAGACCATGGTGGTCATGCTGCTGACATGCCTTCTGCAAACAATGAATATCAAACTATATCGAATTTGAATGTAAGTGGGACAAATTTGGAAACTGATGCTTGTAGGGAGCCTGATGGAAGTCCATCAAAGGACAGCAAGCAGTCTTTCTCAAGTGATGCTTGCTCTAGTTCTGGTGATTCAAGTCAGTCATCTTATGAGGACATTGGGGAATTTGAAGTGAATCACAAGTCTGCTCAAGAAAATATAGTTTATGAAGGAATGTCGGATGTTGAAGAAGGGAAGGAAAAGGATATCTATGAAGAGTCTGAAAGACAGGGACCAGTTGGCAGTTCTCAAGATTGTTTGCTTCTTGAAGCATCATTGCGGGCTCAACTTGTTGAAAAAATGAAAGGAAAGGGATTGTTAAGGAGCAAAAGTGCTGATAATTTGGTGGAAAACAGGACCAACAACGATAGTGATATAAAGATGATGGATACTGATGCGGAGGACACAGTGTCGCTTGAGGCAGGAAATGACAAACATCTTGAAATTGAAGGTACTTCTCAAGGATTGATCGCCTAAGAAGTATCAATTATATGAGAATGTAGATATTTTTTCATTTATTCTTTCATCTCTATGTATCCTGTAGTAATTCATGTTTGTGTATGTCTGCCAAGTCCGTATGTATATGTTTTCCATGACCCCCAAGGTTTAAAATTAAGTTGTTATTAGTTACGTCTCTTGTTATTTTCAACCAACTGATTTTGTCTACTCTGTGACTATCTGATTCTTGGAAAATAGATGGTAGCCAGGAAGGAAGGTCTCCTGATTTGCCCACCCAGATTAACGGCCAATTTGGTATTCCAAATCCTGAACATGAATCTCCTACCGAGGTATCTATGGATTGCTGTGTATATTTGGACTTTGAGCAGCCTACAATTTCTGGAGCCATTTTGTTTCCTACACTAAAGAATACCTTTATAAACGCCAAGGTCATGAAACTTATTGATGTACCAGAGTCCAAGTCTACAAGTCCTGGTGTACCTTTTTTCCTTAGTGATGAGGAAAATGAGGATGGTGCTTTTAATTCAAGCAAGCCAGGCTTACCGAGTTTGGGTGCAACCGAATCAGCTGCAATGGATTTCTGTCTTCAGAAGAATGGGTCTTTCTCCTCTGGTTCTACTATTGATCCAGTCTGGCCACTGTGCATGTATGAACTTCGTGGAAAATGCAATAGTGATGAGTGTTCATGGCAGCATGTTAGAGACTACTCTTCTGCAAAGATAAAGTCTAGGCATAATTCTGGTAAACTTTCTGTATCTTAGTGTCTCGTTTTAGATAAACCATTCTTATCATGTATAAGTTTATTTTTAATACTCAACTTGAAATATAATCAGGAAAGGAACATTTCTCTAGTGGTGCTCTGCTGAAGAAGCTGGATAATTTCGTCTGTGCCCCTCCTACCTATGTTGTGGGCACGGACATTCTGAGAGCTGATTCACGAGTTTATACTGCTGCTTTACCTCAAGGTTATGGCCAATGTTGGCGGAAGAGTTATAGTGCTTTCTTGGTTCTCTCTAATTTGTGTCCTACAATATGGCCATCAAATGAGCCATTTTTGCACGGGACTGAAGCTCGGAATGAGGATCATAGCAGCTGGAATAGGCGTTTATCTTACTTTCAGAGCGGAAACGGGAATCTGGTTTGTCAAAGCATCTATTTCTTTTGTTGGTGATTTCTAATACTTTTTACAGGATACAGCTAACCTCATTCAAGCCAAACTTTGTTGCTTGATTGACATTTATCTTTAATAACAGAAATGTGTTCACTAAATATGTTCCTATGTTTACCAAAGGGTGGTGCTATTACTTCTATTTGATTGAACAATTGTGTGTTGTTTTACTTGTGCCCGGTTCCCACAATTGTATCTTTATATTTTTGTTACACTGCTATGCTTTATTTGTTATCTGGGTGCTGCTTTTGGTTTTGTTATCCTATCCTTTTAATTGCATCTTTTAATTTGACTGTTTGTGGCTGTCCTTGGAATATTTTGCGTTTAGGGAAAACCCTCCTGATTTTGGTGGTCTAGCATTTAACTTGAATTTCTTAATATTCTGTCTGCGTAGAGCCAGCTTGATCAGTGTACTTCTGGTGTTGAACAAACAGTGGAAATGGCTCTTCTTATGTTGAGTGAGGATGTTAATAAGCGTAAAACCAGGGTTGAGGTACTTAAGTACTTGTTGTTAGTTATAGAGTTTCGGTGTTGGATTTAGGAACCCCCCCTTAAATATTTTTTCATTCTTAATCCAAACTATTAGGCAGTTACAGTTCTTGCTCGAGCCATTGAGGATAATGCATCATCTGAAATTCTTTGGATGGTTTACTTGCTGATTTTCTACAGTAATCAAAAGCCAACTGCAAATGAGGATTTTTTCAAGCCTGCGGTATGTACTTTGCTTTGCTGTTATACATCTCTGAACAAAGAATTTTTTTATAAACCCTTATTTGTGCCTTCTGGATTTTATATTATATTATGATGATGTCCTGTTATGGAAATTAGTCTAGGAGGGCATTTGTGATCTGTTATAGGCTTAGAGCAAAGGCAATTTGTTCCAAGTGAAGTTTTAGCTTGTCCAAATAATCTACTGCTTTGCTATGAAAGCCATATTTTCAGTTAAAGGCATGCCGTGATCATGTTATTTGTGTTGTAGATTCCTTGTTAGATTATATTCTATTCTGCCTTTAACCCACCCACCCATCCCTCCCCCTTCCCATCTCTCCATATTTATTGTTGGCTTCTGCTCCATTTACCCAAAAATACAAACCTCACTAAATTGTTTCTGGCTTATGCTAGCTGTTTATGTTTGTAGTTTGTGCTTACTTTTCAGTCCAACCAGTGAATACATGCTTTTCTCGGTTTTGTAGGTTAAATACAACAAGGAATCTTATGATCTGTGGCTCCTGTGCATTAATAGCCGGGCTCAACTGGAAGATCAGATGGCTGAATATGATACTGCACTCTCAGATATTTGCTGCCATGCTTCGAATTCTGATGTTGATACCTTGCATGTCAGTCAATGCATCTTGGATTTATTTCTGCAGATGATAAATTGCTTATGCATGTCTGGAAATGTTGGTAGGGCCATTGAGAAAATCAATGGGTTACATTCATCCTCAGAAAAGTCTGGGGATCATCCTCAACTGTCTATGACTAATGTTGTCGCTTGCCTGACCATATGTGACAAAGTCATTTTTTGGATATGTTGTGTCTATTTACTTGTATACAAGAAGTTACCTAATCTTGTGGTGCAGAGACTTGAATGTTGGAAAGATCCTTTTGCTATAGAATGGCCCACAGCTTATTTAAAACCCGATGAAAAGCAGCAGGCTGCCTCCCTGATGAAAATGGCTGTTAATTCCCTAGAATCTTACATGAACCATGAAGCACTTGGAAATGAAAAGACTCTGAGGGCGGCTCACCTATTTGCTCTCAACCATGTTAGATGTGTTTTGGTCCTCGAGAGTCTTGAGTGTAGTAGAAATTTGCTTGAAAAATACATCAAGGTCTATCCATCGTGTCCAGAACTTGTTTTGATGTCTGCCAGAACAGAGTATGAGTTGGGGGGTTCAAGTTTTTATGGGTTTGAAGAAGCTCTTAGAACCTGGCCAGATGAAGTTGGAGTTCAGTGTATTTGGAATCAGTATGCTAGACTCGCCCTTAGGAGTGGCAAAGTTGATTTTGTAAAGGAACTAATGCAGAGATGGTTACATTCTGTTTTTGAGGCACAAGGTTCTGGAGCTGGAGTTTCACACTCTAAAGAACAGAATTCTGAGAGATCACTGCAGTCAGCTTCAGTAACAGATCTCCATGACTGGTTTTGCAAATGTGGCCAGAACGACCAAGTGTTTGGAATGCTGAATTTTTCTCTCTACAAACTTTTGCAGAATGATCAGACCGAAGCTCACCGTGCATCAGAGTTGGCAATAAAAGCTGCTACTGATGATCATTTTCAGCTTTGTCTTAGTGAACTTGTTCCATTCTGGCTTACAGAAAATGTTCACCAACACGAGGGCACTTTTAATCTTAAGGGCATTTTGAACATCATGAATGTTCATGTAGCTGAGACCCGTTCTTTGCTTGTCCCTGAGCCTCTGTCTCGAGCATTCATTAAAAAAATCAAGAAGCAGAGAGTTCAACAACTAGTTAGCAAGTTATTGAGTCCAGTTTCAGCAGACTTTTCCTTGATGCACATGGTTCTTGAAGTTTGGCATGCACTGTCTGTTTTACCCAATGTTTTTGCCAAACCAACAGATTTGGTGGATTTGGCAGAAGCCATGATGGAGATATTGCCTTCTAATTATCTGCTTGCGATTTCAGTCTGCAAAGAGTTGTGTAAGATGATGGCCCATGCCACTTTGCCTTCAAGGCTATCTTTTTGGGCAGGATCCCTCTTGGTAACTGCACTATACCAAGCTGTTCCCCTAGCTCCAGAATATGTGTGGGTTGAAGCTGCAGAGGTGTTAAACAATTTGACTGATATTCGGAACATCAAGGAAAGCTTCCATAAAAAAGCCCTTGCAGTGTACCCGGTTTCAGTCAAACTGTGGACTTCATACCTCCATCTGTCAGACAATGAACTACACATGGAATTGGTTAAAGAAGCTGCTAAGACAGCTGGGATTGAGCTTGATTGACATATTCGCCAGATCCGGATGAAGCTTCAATGCTAGCAAATTTTGGGGATGGTAGTCTACTAGTACTTAGCTTTAGTCAACATCTGGTTTATGATTTTGATGATTAGTCGGTGATATAGACATCTGCGTAAATACGCAACATGGCGGATAGGTAACTATAATAGGGTTACTTGAAAATAGTGCTTTATCTTTTGAAGTCCAGGCCCCTGCTGGTAGAGTACCTAGGATGTTCATTATGCTTTCTTGTTTTTGTCTTTAATGCTGTGTACTTGGTCGTACTGATTGGCTAAGGATATTATGATCTTTTTGTTGCAGTTCATTGCAGAGGTACTTTGGTTCTTTTGATCTTACCTTTTGTGGAATGATTTCCAGCGGGATGATTCTTTGATAATGGAGATAATCTTGTATATTTTCTTGAGTGTTCCTAGCAGTTACAAATCCTCTCACAATTCCCTATGATCCTCTCGGGATGCATTTTTCAGTTCAGAAAAAACCCCGAAATGAACCGGAACTTGTAAACAGTTTAAAAATATATGTAATACTTGAATTAGTAATTATAATGAATATTACTTACAATATAATTCGATAAAAAAAAGATTATGCTACACAGGGGCGAAAATAGAACTTAAATAATGGTAGATCAAATTTTAATATGAATAAAAATTGTTAATAAAAGAATTATATATATAATTTTTTAAAAAAATTAAGCCTAAAAATATTTATTTTTTTAAAAAAATGGCAGGTCCTAGGACCTGCCATGCACAGTGGTGTCTCCGCCACTGATGTTACACGCGGTTAGGACAGAGACGACTTAAATTGAAGTTTTAGAAGAAAGTGAAAAGTGTTCCAAGGTTTAGCCAACGGAACCGTAATCTTGGCAAATTATAACATATTTCGAGGGTATATATCTCCTAATTTTACTCATATGCTATAAGTATCTAATTTCATGATATATTATTAGTGGTAGTAAGATGTTTATTGTACACCCCAATGTTTGTGCTTAAGAAAGGGCAGATTTCATAACACTACTCCAATATATTCGATTAAAATTATTTTATAATAAACTTTGAATAAAAGTTTCATAAGACTATAGTAGCATGTTATTTTTGGAGTGAGTAAGGGTAAATGGGTCAAAATAACCGAACGGGGAGCAGGGTTTTGACTTCGTTTCACCCCAGGGTTTTAAACTTTTTTTTTCCAATAAAGAAGATCAGCTGAGTGCTAGGTTTACCAATCAAGAGCCGTTCTTAGCACGCCGGCCAAACTCGGTGGCGCGTAGTCGTAAAGTGCGTTTCCGGAACCGTTTCATCTGCTGTTATTGCTGTAAAGTCTGATAACATTTCAACAGTATGAATAATCTGAAGGTCTCGTCGGAGCTGCCGGCGAAGCTCGAATTACAGTTCGAGGATGAAGTAGTTCAGTTCTCTGCTTTTGACGTGGAGCGCAACCGCCTCTTCTTCGCATCTTCTGCAAATTTCATATACACCACCCAGATTCCATGTCCTGCGGTAAACTATTTTCCCCTTTCAGAATTTCATAATTTCACTTTAGCATTTAATGTTGTGTGCACGAAGGAATGTTACGTTTTAGTTTAGTTTGTTAGGATTGAAGCCCAAACTCGAATGTTTAATGCATTACTTCTTTCCTCTTCAGAGTGATGAAATGTTTGCTGCATTAATAAGAACATTAGTATTGCTGCAAATGTTTGCTGCTGTATCTTATTTCTTTGATTAGTTTTAGTGTATATTTAGTTACTTTTCCTACATTTGGGTGGGATAGAGTATAATCAAGAGATATCTAATCGGAAGGGTTTTGTGACAGAATGGAGCTGCTTGGGCTTCGGCCTCATTATCTGTTACCGTGGAGAATATTGATTTAGAACCAGGAGACTATATTACTTCCTTGGATTATTTGATGGAGAAGGAGGCGTTGATTGTTGGAACATCTTATGGGATTCTCTTGCTATATAGCATAGATGATAATGTCAAAGAAGTGGTTGGCCAAGTGGAGGGTGGTGTTAAGTGCATTTCACCTAGTCCAGATGGAGATTTGCTTGGTATAATTACTGGTTTTGGTCAGATACTCGTAATGACTCATGATTGGGATCTGTTGTATGAGATGTCACTCGAAGACCATGCTGAGGATGTTGACGTAAGTAAGGACTTCTTCCCTTCCTGATTTGGATTCTACTTTCTCATTGTTGTGTGTGTGTGTGTGTTTTTTTTGTATGATACACTGGTGGCTTTATGTTAGGTCTGAACCATAATTAGTTGGTGCATTTGTCTTAATTTGTCTTGACTAAACCTGTTTGCAGATGAACCAATGATTTCTTCCAATTATTCATGTGAGAGCCCAATCTCGTGGCGGGGTGATGGGAAGTTCTTTGCAACACTAAGCAAGGTGCTTGACTCAGTTCCCTTGAAGAAGAAGCTTAAAGTTTGGGAACGAGATTCTGGCGCCCTTCACTCTGTATCAGAATCGATGGTTTTCATGGGAGGAGTTTTGGATTGGATGCCCAGTGGAGCAAAGATTGCTTCGGTTTGTGATCAAAGAGAAGCAAATAAGTGTCCATCGGTAGTTTTCTTTGAGAAAAATGGATTACAAAGAAATTCTTTTGGTATAAATGAAGAAGTTGATGCAAAAGTGGAATCTCTGAAGTGGAACTGCAATTCCGAACTTCTTGCTGCTGTTGTAAAGGGTGGACAGCAGGACTCTATCAAGGTCTGGTTCTTCAGTAACAATCATTGGTACTTGAAGCAGGAAATCAGATACTCAAAGAAGGATGGAGTTAAATTCATCTGGAATCCAGTGAAGCCATTACAGTTAATTAGTTGGACTCTTGATGGCCAGTTAATGATACACAACTTCATTTGGATCACGGCTGTCACAGATATCTCAACAGCATTTGTAATTGATGGCTCCAGTATCCGTGTTACCCCACTTTCTATATCTTTGATCCCACCCCCGATGTTTTTATTCAGCCTAAGGTTTCCTGCAGCAATTCGCAGTTTAGCTTTCCGTTCCCGGACCACTGCAAATAATTTGGCTGCACATATGTCAGATGGAAGGTTGTGTATTGTAGAACTTCCTGCCCTTGATCTGTGGGAGGAGCTAGAAAGCACAGAAATTGTGGTTGAAGCCGCCTCATGTGATTTTCGACTTGGATCTTCACTTGACTTGGCCTGGTTGGATTCTCATGTGCTTCTTAGTACATCTCATTCTGGGAAGGATGACAGCTCTTATCATTTACAAGAAATTCAGCTCATTTGTTCTGAAGATCACATACCAGGTTCAGTCACCTGCTCAGGCTGGCAAGCCCAAATTTCTGACCAAAGCTCTCTGGAAGGAGCGGTAATTGGTATAATTGCGAATCCACTTCATAGGTCTTCAGCATATATTCAGTTTGATGGTGGAAAAATAGTTCAGTATATATCAAAGTTGGATATTAGATCGAGTTTTGTTCAAAAACGTGAGGACATGACCTTTTCAACAACATGCCCATGGATGAACTTGGCTGTTGCTGAAGAATTTGGCTCACAAAAGGCTGTACTGTTTGGTCTTGATGACACAGGTAAGCTTCACCTAGGAGGAAGAATATTATGCAACAATTGCAGCAGTTTCTCTTGTTACTCGAATGCTATTGGGGGATCAACCTCACATTTGATTATTTTAACCAAACAAGATTCTCTGTTTGTTTTAAGTATTGGTGAAATCCAAAATGAACAATTAGATGCCAAATATGACAGTTTCCTGCCTACTGTTAAGAAGAGAAATGGAGAAGATGGAAGACGATGTATAAATGTATGGGAAAAAGGTGCTAAAATAATCACTGCCCTGCATGGAGATGAGTCTGCTGTTGTACTTCAAACAGTCCGAGGAAATCTTGAATGCATTTACCCAAGGAAGCTGGTTTTGGCCTCAATCATCAATGCACTGGTACAGGGGCGCTTTAGAGATGCATTGTCCATGATACGTAGGCACAGGATTGATTTCAACGTTATCGTTGATCACTGTGGTTGGAAATCTTTTATTCAGTCAGCTCCTGAATTCGTCAAACAAGTGAATAATTTGAGTTATATAACTGAGTTTGTTTGTGCCATAAAAAATGAAAATGTCATGGAGACATTGTACAAAGACTGCATAGTGCTGCCCTTTGGTGCTGTGTCTTCTGCAGACTTTAACGAATTAGATAGGAATAGAAAGGTCTCTGCTGTCCTGTTGGCAATAAGAAAGTCCCTTGAGGAGGAAATTGCTGAAAGTCCATCAAGGGAGCTTTCCATTTTGACAACCCTAGCTCGAAGTGATCCACCAGCTCTTGAGGAAGCTTTGAAAAGGATAAAAGTTATCAGGGAACTGGAACTATCAGATTCTGACAGGTTAATAAGGCGAACTAACTCACCTTCCGCTGAAGAATCTTTGAAGCACCTTTTGTGGCTATCTGATGCTGAAGCAATCTATGAGTCTGCTTTAGGACTTTATGATCTGAATCTTGCAGCTATGGTTGCTTTGAATTCTCAGAAGGATCCAAAGGAATTTCTTCCATTTCTTCAGGGACTTGAATGTATGCCATCTGTCCTAATGCATTACAATATTGATCTTAGACTGCAAAGATATGAAAATGCTTTGCGACATATTGTATCATCTGGAGATGAATTTTTTGAAGATTGCATGAGGCTCATCAGAAGTCATCCTGAACTTTTCCCACTTGGGCTGAAACTGATAACTGATCCGATCAAAAGAGGGCAAGTTTTTGAGGCATGGGGTGATCACTTGACTTCGACAAAATGCTTTGAAGATGCTGCCATGACTTATTTGCGTTGTTCTTGTCTGGAAAAAGCTCTGAAAGCTTATCGATCTTGTGGTAATTGGAGTGGGGTACTTACAGTTGCTGGTCTGATGAAACTTGCCAAGGAGGAGGTTATGCAGCTGGCTCAAGAACTCTGTGAGGAACTCCAGGCACTGGGAAAACCTGGGGATGCTGCAAAAATTGCTTTGGATTATTGTGGTGATGTGAAGGCGTGTATTGATCTTTTGGTCAATGCTCGAGAGTGGGATGAGGCTTTGAGGATTGCATTCCTTCACCAGAGGGATGACCTAATTTCAGAACTTAAAACTGCATCTCTCGAGTGTGCCAGCATGGTATCTGGGGACTATGCAGAGTCTCTGGAAAAAGTTGGAAAATACGTGACACGCTACCTAGCTGTTCGACAGCGAAGGTTGTTGCTTGCTGCCAAGCTTAAGGCAGATGAGCGCTCAGTAAATGAATTTGATGATGAGACTGCTTCAGAAGCTAGCAGTAATTTCAGTGGAATGAGCGCTTACACTACCGGGTATGTCTTACTCTTCTGTCCTACTATGTCCTCTGTTCCCTTATTTCCATTTAATTAGTATCTGCTACACATTTTAATGGAGTGGACATGTTGGCTACTTTATAGTCAGGCCAATTTACTGAATATGCATCTATAACTACTTCACATTTGGTCCAGACTCTTTGGTTTCCTTTTATAACTCCCGAAATACTTACTTATCACGTTTGTTACATTACCAGGACTAGGAGAGGTTCAGCTGTTTCAACTAGCTCAGCCTCTACAAAGGGAAGAGTGCGCCAACGGAACAAGGGAAAAATCCGTGCTGGCAGGTATATATGATTTGGGAGAAGATCCATACCCATCTTGCTGTTTTAATGTCTGGTCTGAGATTTTCGCATCTGTAATGGTGGTGTATAACTTTCTTGTAGCCCTGATGAGGAGGTGGCTTTGGTCGACCACTTGAAGGGAATGTCTTTGGCAGCAGGAGCTAAGCGCGAGGTCAAATCTCTTTTGATTTCGCTGGTGATGCTGGGGTGGGATGATATTGCTAGGAAAGTGCAGCAAGTTTGTGAGAACTTTCAAGTATCTCAGATGGCTGCTGTAAAATTAGCTGAGGATACTGCTTTGACTGATAGCATGGATGAGGAAGTCTATTCTATGGAGCACTACATTCAGAAAGTAAGAAAAGATGTCCCGCAGCTGGATGATTTCTCCTGGAAATCTCAAGTGTTGGTTTGAACATTGAAAACAGGTAACTTTTATTGGAAATCATATCTACTTAGATTTTTTTAAGCATTATTTGTTCCTTTTGCTATAACAACCTGATCTTCCTATCCATGCTTGTTTAACTGGTTCTCACGTTTCTTTAATAAACAGCAAACTTCAAACTGGATGAATGTCGAGCTCGTCCTGATAATGATTTGAGCACATCTTCAGTATGCTTTCTGTGGCGTAAACCAGCACTGATTATTATTCAAATATCGTGCAGCCCTATGGATTTTGCATTTGATTGTTATAGTGACGAACTGCTTTTTGTATTTTTTTTTTCTTCTTTCAGTTAGTAGCTGATTTACACTAGTAGCAGTATCCTGCTGAATAGTGACAAACGGTCTTCTCTATAATTTCTTTTGAAGCAGTATTTTACAGTAAACTTGGTTGTTTTGAAACTGGATTTTCATCTAGCCTTTGACTTTAAAATTTGACTGGTAAAAATTGTTTGGTAACTCATCTTAATATGACCTAGTTTTCTGCCAAACTGAATCATTTTTCTTGTAGTTTCAATAATTTCAATTTGTACAAAAGAAGCAAGTAATATGGTCATTCATCCAACTTTCGTCAAACAAAGAACCGAACTCAAAATTAGAGTGGAAATCTTCAAAGAATGGAATAAGAGGGAAAAGAGACCCAAAAAGTATTTAAAAGGGAAAAAAAATTAAAATTATGGGAAACTGGAAAAGGAATAAAATAAGGGCCCAACCGGGTTCGAACCGGTGACCTCTTGATCTGCAGTCAAATGCTCTACCACTGAGCTATGGACCCCGCTGTTGTCTAAAGAGCCCCGTTTATATTCTTATACTTAATTTATTACTGGTATACATTAGTCACCTTACCCCTTCATTTGCAGAGTGGTCTGTGCAAATGCAATTCAGTAAAAGCCATTTACTATAAAGGGTAAAAAATAGTTGAGGACTGAAATTAGGAACTAAGCAAGATGACTAGATGAGTGTTTCTGTTACAACTCCTTAAATTTATAATGAGGAATTATTCTGAGACTTTGGAGCTAAGGCTATTTGGTTTCTATCATAGTACTATTCTGAAGCATCAGTATCATCTCTATTTCATTCAAAATTCAAAGCCAACTACAACCTGGAATCTTTCGAAGCCCCGTTTGTTCCATCCTCAATCTCGTATTCCCTGCATCATTCCACCTTCCATTCCCAGAATACAAGCCTGACAACACCACATAGTGTCCCATGTTCCCCTCCTCGAGCTCGGCTATCTTCTCCAATGCCAGCTCGCCAAGTGTCACGTTAGCGTGCATTCTACACGCGTCAAGCAACGCCCCCCACACGGCCGCATCAGGCTGCATTGGCATTCCCTTGATCAGTTTGAGAATTTCGTCGAACAATCCAGCTCGGCCTAAGAGATCCACCATACACGCGTAGTGCTCCAAACCAGGTTCAAGGCTGTGTTTTTGCTTCATGGAGTTGAATATTTTCTGGCCTTCTTCGACTAAACCTGCATGTCTGCAAGCTGATAAGACACTGGTGAAGGAGACACAGTCCATCTTGATCTCATTCTCTTGCATGGTTGAAAAAATGGCAAGAGCAGAATCGCCTAATCCATGCACAGAGTATGCAGCAAGCATGGAATTCCAAGAAACAACATCCTTGTGTTTCATCTCAGCGAATATTTGTTTTGAATCATCTAAACGCCCACATTTGGCATACATGTCTATAAGAGCATTTCCAGCAAGCGTTTTAGTGTGAAATCCCCTCTGTATGATGTATGAGTGAATTGCCATGCCTTCCTTGAGGGCAGTTAGGAATGTTATGGCTGGAAGGATGGTCACGATTGTGATCAAATTAGGTTGGAAACTATCTGATCTCATTCTCTGAAATGCAGAAATGGCATCTTTAGAGCATCCATTGATCGCGTATCCTGCAATCATTGTATTCCATGAAACCTCGTCTTTCGCAAACTCGAGTTCTTTGAACAAGAATTCTGCAGATGATAAGGATCTACATTTTGCATACATGTCCATGAGGGCATTCTTGACATGGCAGTCAGACTCAAACCCTGACTTGATTACAAGCCCGTGGACCTTAGTTCCTAGGTTTACATCGCCTAAGAGAGCACAAGCTGGGAGTACGCCAACGATTGTGCCTGGATCCGGGCATAAATCAGACATCCTTAATCTGTCAAACATTTGCAATGCATTGTGAGCATCTCCAACCTGTGCATAAGCATTTATCAAACCATTCCATGTGACAATCTCCTTAGAATGAAGCCTTTCGAACAAAATCAATGCTGAAGAGAAAAGAGCGCACTTTGCATACATTGAAACAAGAGCAGTTCCGACAGAAATGTCGTGGTCAACTCCATCTTTGACTGCATAGCAATGCAAGCTTTTCCCAAGATTTACAGACAATAACTCTGCACAAGCTGGAAGGACACTCACTAAAGTGACCACATTAGGCTTCTGTTTCTCATTCTGCATTTCTCGAAAAACACAAAGAGCATCTTCGCAGTTTCCAGACTGTGCAAATGCAGATATAACTGCAGACCATGCAACCAAATCTTTATCTGGCATGCTCCAAAATATCCTCCCTGCCCTCTCAACCTCTCCACATTTAGCATACATAGTAATCAAAGCAGTCGTAATTCTAACATCTGGTTCAAACTTCTTCTGCCTCACAACACAATCATGAATCTCAACACCCGTCCTCAAATCCTTCAGCTCAGAAGCCGCCATCAGTGCATTCAAAGCAGACACCATATTGATCATCGAATTCCTCACTCTTAAAGCATCAAAAAGCTCCAAAACCTCCAAATACTTCCCATTATACACATATCCCGCCATCATAGTCCCCCAAGTCACATCATCTGATCTCCTAATCATCCCATCAAAAATGCACCGAGCCACCTCTGAGCACCCGCATTTCGCATAAACATCGATCATCCCATTCAAAACCGAAGTAGGAAAATCCCTCCTCCACACATATCCATGAATCGACCGACACACTCTCAAATCATTCAATTTACAAACCGCGGGAAACAAATTCAAAAAAGTGACCGCATTAGGCTCCACCCCGCGCCCCAACTGCATCTCCCTAAAAAGCTCCAACGCTTCACCGGGATCCCCACTCTGCGACAGCCCCGAAACCATAGCATTCCAAGCCACAATATCCCTGCTAGGCATTTTATCAAACACTTCCCGAGCGCACCTCAAGTCACCCACTTTACAGTACATATCAACCAGCCCGGTAGCAATAAACACGTCATTTTCCAGCTTCCGGCCAACAATCTCTGCGTGAATACGACGTCCCTCGGCTGAGTTCAGCACTCCGGTGCACGCTTTGAGCGCGAAGGTGAAAGTGAACTTGTCGGGCTGGGTCCCGCTCATCGATCGGTAGAGCTGGAGAGCTTCTCTGTGGTGGTTTGCTCTTGCGTAGGCTCTGATCATCGAGTTGCAGAGAATCAGCGGCGGGTTGGGCGAGGAGTCGAAAATTTGGCGGGAAAGCTTGCATCTTTGAAAGGAAGCGTACTTGTTGATGAGGTGGGTTTTGGATGAGGCGTCGGAGCTGAGGGCGGCGGTGACGAGGAGGGCGTGGATTTGGGTTAGGGTTCTCAGGTGTTGGCAGGACGAGAGAAGGGGAATGAGGTTGTGGAGATTGAGGTAGGATGAAGAGTTAGATGCATGGCGGATGAGCATTCTTATGACATGCTCGCATCACACTACTGGTAATCGTAGGTTCAGACTTCAGAAGATGAGCTTGTATTGGCGCGGTAACTCGACATGAATCTACAATAAGGAGTTGGGAATTGGTACGAAAGAAACATCCAAATATAATCTTCTTATTATTATAGATTCTTTTCTTTTTTATATTTCTTATTATTATATTTAATGATTTTATCATAGTTCATCATAGTTTTTAGAAAAAGTTCCCGATCATATATACCGTTGGTTTGTAATTTAAATTAAATTTTAGTCAATCAAACGTATTAGTTTGTAAAGAGGAAAGTTCTCACTGTAGCAATGGAGCGACAACAAGAAAGTTAAAAGTGAAGTACCCAAATTTTTGAAAGTTAAATCATAGTTCACACGCGACACTAATCAATTAGGACAAAAAATAACCACCAAATTCGTCATATTTTTGTCTTTTCAAAAATACTTCGAAATTACAACAAAAAGAGTCTTCATCGGTCCATGACATATTAATACATAACTCAAGAGCTCATGGGTACATAAGGATTTTGCTATGATTTTATCATAGTTAAATTACAAACATCCTAGGTTACTCTGTCTCAATTAAAACTCAGTTAAAACTGCACACTTTTTGTCAATTTTTCAGAGCATATTTTACAGTTAATAACTTCATTTTTATGCATTATTATGGATAAAAAAAAGTTATAGTTCAAAAATAGATTGCATTGTAAATTTAACACATATCTTGCATGATAAAATTATACCAACTGTAATTTATGGTCATTATAATAAAATTAACTAAAAAAATGTACCGTTTAACCAATTAAACGATTTTGCATATGCCAGTGTCTGACTATATATTTTCAGGAAGAGTGATTAAAATGCAGTTAAATGGTATAGAAATGACGTAAAATAAAAGTGCATACGTCATTTTCTCAAGCAAACCAATTATTTGTGCCTTAAAAGCAATAGACTCAGCCATGCGAATAATGAACTTCAAGTAATGCGAGAGGAGGAAGAAACATTTACTTCAAATAGCAAAATCAAGATGAACCACATATGTACGTCCATTCTGAAATTTTAAGATTCAAACCGAAATGCATAATGGTGCGTGTACTCTATCTCTGCGCATCAGAAGACATCAAACACCGCCTAGATAAATCACACCAAATTAATGTAAATCCACAAGATAACAATCAAAAACAACAAACCGAGAAACTTGGAACAGCAACCATCCAATATAGTATCATCATCTAAGCAAAGTTCTTTCTACTTGGCCACCATCTATAGACATTTAACATAGGCTGCAGAAGAGTGATCATTCTCCGTGACAGAGAAAAGTCAAGCAGCTCGGCTTTTGATAACGTCCAGGCCAATTTCAGAGGAATCAGTGGCTTGCAACTCGATCTGGATACCATCGAGCTCCCTCTTGAACCTGTCCTTGGAGCTGGCGTAAATCATCTTGCTTCTAACTCTTGAGGTGTCAGGTGACCTTCAACAATTCAATGAGAACATAAATAAAGACCTCATAGAGTTGCAAATGCAATCAACGACTCCCATAATCACAAGAAACCAAATGACAACTGAAACTAACCACGCAACAAAGAAGATTCTGCTCTTGGGGACACCTTCCTCAGTCATGAAATCAAAGTCAAACACAGCATAGCGGCACTCATCAGCAGGGAGGCAGGCTGCAAATTCATCATAGCCCTCAGCAGGTTCACCAACCTTTTCCACCATCACCTGTTTCAGTTTCTCCTCAATCTTGTAGATGATGAAACGGTAAGTCCTCTTAGCCTTCAACTCTAAGAACTTCAGCTTGCAGTCGTCATGAACAGCCATACCAGATGCTGCGTTGGCCTGTGGTTTCATGTAGCAGAGAGAGAGTATTCCGTAAGTCCAAAACCATAACATAGTGTAAGATCCCGAAATATACAAATTATAAAACATAACATGCTTCAAACCAAACCAACACCTTTCTAAGATTATTTTGCACTTAACAAGACTGAAACTGTTGCTCAGATTTCTTGTATAATATTATCCCAGATCAGTAACTTGCAACACAGAAACTTAACTCCAAATAAGTTAAAACTAAACCATAAATTTTTGCACTCATTCCAAAGCTTATTATCCACTAAATGACACCCAAGGAAAAGGACAAGTCCATAGAGACAAGAAAGAAAATAATCAGCGCTTCCTGAAAAGAGTGGAAGATGATTGAAGCTTCCACAAATTCATTGCAATCATTCCAATATTTTGATTATGGTCAGTATTACAAAGAAAGCTTTCCAGCTAGAAACAAGGATCAGCTCCTAGACATGCAAGATCAGTCTAATGGGGACGTTTGCAGAATACACAACAGAGCGCACAAAATTTTAATCGGGATTAATCGTCTTAGGCAAAAAAATTAACAATACTCTGATCCCTATAGTAGAAAAATGTAAAACACAATCCATAGATCAAGCGAAAAATTATTTCCCCCCGGCCTGTTATCATACAAAAACACGAATCCGCATTATCAACCCAGCATGAAGACCTCTAAATCCAAATTATAATCAATACAAAATAAACGGATCAACCATCAGATCCGATGACCAGATGAACAAAATCAAATTCAAAAAATCATTTCAACCAAAGTCAAAGCAAAACTACGATCCAATTCGATTTACTCATAGATCCAAAGTTTACGAGCAGAAAACAAAGGTCGCAGAGACACGTAAAGGATGAGAGAGATGATCCGGAGAACTGACCATGGTGCTGAGGAGGCGAGATCGAGAGGAGAGCGCGGTGGAGAGCAAATCTAGGGCTCCGATAAATGGGAATTTTGGTACAGATAGACTTTTGAATGACGAAGAAAATAGAGATGAAATATACAGACCCCCCACCGCCCTTTTTCCCTTTTTTATTTTTTTCTTTTCTCTTTTTTTCGTCTTTAAAAGTTAAATAAAATCCTAATAATTAAGTACTGGGGATTTTTTCTTAATTACATTTCGCCCCCTTTCAATTTAGTAAACTGACAGAATGATCTCAGTTTGTCACATTTCACTATAATAATGACTGCAAATATCTGTATTATTTGCGCTTTCAATTCTTATTATTTTGCGAAAAATATTTATTTTTAAAAATTTGCTAATAATAATTTAATTTTCCAACAAATATACAGTCAATTCCAGGACGAACAGAAGCTGGATTAGCTTTTTTGCTTGTGGATTTCCTTTATTTTATCCCTTTTTCTTTAAAAAAACTGAATTGTCTTGAGGATGCCAGCGAATCGGGCCTACAAATGATAGCTCGACTTGAGAGGTCCAGGGCCTGAAGCCCACTGATTAAAGGCCTGGGGTATTTCCTTAAAAGCCTAAGGAGCCGATTTTCAGTTGTGTTTATTTTCGAAAAGCATTTGTGATGGTAGTTTAGCCAATGTGAATTTGAATTGAAATAAAATTAATGTATTTTAAAGTGGTATTATAATAACTGTATGAAGTTGAATTTATTAAATTGTTGTAGTATTATATTTATCATAATCAAATTGGACTAATATTCAATTGAATGAATAATTATTTAATTAGTTTAATGTATGTAATTATGTGAATTGCATTTTTTAAATGTATCTTCCAGTTTTATAATATAATTTTTAAAGATGAAAGATTATATGCTGATTTTATGATAATACAATGCATAAAAATATTCTCCAACTGAAACGTGAGGGTAGGAAGATGTTATGGTGTTTGGTGAATAATTCTCAACAGTAGTCAATGAGGACGATGTGCAGCCAGCCAAGTAATGCTCACCGCCATTTCGCACATACATTATCATCTTAAACTAAATAGTAATTATTTTGTGTTGAAAAAAAAAAACCAAACACTATGTAATAAAATATTTACCAACAAATTGATAATTACTATCCCAAAAACATGTTTATGGTAAATTGTTGAAACTTGTTCTTAATGCTTCTAAACAAAGTTGACTTAACTTATAAATTTTCATTTTTGAAAGGTCCAGTTCATAGATGGCCTTAAAATAGATTTTAATCTCGCAACAAAATAGTTATTTTACAGCTACTCTATTTGAAATACAAAAACTTATTATACGTGTTTAAGCAAAATGGCTTATATGTTGGCATATATCTTTTGAATATTCGTTTAAACACATCATTATCATTAATAAATTTATTTTTATTTATTGATAGTATGATAGAAAGAAAGTTGGCATGTTGATGGCAGAAGAATTAATTCAGATGAATGCATCCTCTAACCACCAATATTATGTTATCATGATAGTACAATACAAGAACTCCTTATAATTGAGGAAATTAATATTGAAAGCTAAAGTCAATGTATTTGATCTGGAAAGATGTCGGAAATCATTCAAGACTGTTTGATCACATTCCCATCACGATCAAAAAAGATAGGAGCCTTTGCATTTGCATGGTTGCCATCTCACTCTTAGTTGTTAATTAGCCTTTAATCTGCATTCCCACATTACCTTTCCCTTTCCTTTTATGTGCCGTGGTCCATCACTAATCAACCCAAATGAAACAAATGATAGAAGCCACAACACTAATGAAAGCTAATGAATGGTACAAGAGTATGGTAATGAGGGATAAAACTAATACAAAGCATGTATACTTGTTAATTTTAACGTTGATTTTAAGCAGAATGCAGTTTCGAACTTTTGATAGACCATTATGGACACACGGAGATAGCAATTATTATGTTCATTCGCTAGCTAGTCATGCGAAAACAAACCTCGTAAAAACCATCATATGAATTAACCCCACCTCGTAAAAACCATCAGAAGATACTAATTCAGTACCTTGAATGATATAAAATCTTTCTTTTCAAATGTAATAATGCTATAATATTATAAACGATTTATAGAAGAGTTTTATAGACGTCCGGCACTTTCACTGGTTTCGTCATTACTTGTGTTGGCAATAAATGCATGTACCAAATTATCAAAAACGTATTTCATTTTATACTATTCACCTAACAGTGATGTGATCATAAGTAAAATAGCTCATAAATTGTATCAAACACGTCCTAACAAGCCAAAACTCCACTTAGCACATGAATTCTAATGGTAAAATTTTCGTTTTAGAGATGGTCTTTGGTAAGTTCATAATGCGTATATCTATGTTGTGGAAGCATAACGTCGGTTGTGGAGAAATTGGTGAAAGGATCGTGTGGAATAAGATTCTTGGTCAATGAAACCGGAACCAAACAAAGCCCTTTGCACCTCAGATCAGATTCTTTGTCCGCCATCATCTGTTTAAAGCATCAAAAGGTGCATTATTAGCCAAGTAAATTGAACCTAGTTAAGTTTTAAGCTAAACTACGTACCTTTGAGTTTACGTTTGATTGAGGATGGTCGTATTCTGTTGAATTGACTGAGCTCTAAACCAAAACACCCAAAATACGCACAATTAAATTATGATTCGACAATAATTCAAATTTACAAAAATTATGTATTATATGAATGGATAAATTATTCGAACTAGTTGTAGTTTTGATTATTTTGAATTGAAATAAAGTTTAGGGTGAACCTCAATTTGATCTAGAAGGACATTGATGAATATTGAAGCTTCGTGGAGCACAGAAGCTGTGTCAGTCTGCAAATAAATCGAACACCAATTTTCATTATGGATGGTTTTGCGTAAAATTGATAATTACTTTGCTTTGAGTTGTGACTGATAACCAACCTTGCCGTAGGGAGATACCAACTTCTGAAGAGCGGTGATTTTTTCTGCTAATTTTTGGCTTTTCCTTGGCGGAACGACCTGCATTAATTGTGGGACAATCATTCAAAATTAATGTAATGCAAACCTCCAAACAAAATCAATACATAACACGTAATGATCTAGTATGAACGTGAGGAATTCAACAGTACGACACTGAATCATTATGATTATTGATTAATATGTAAATGATCAGACTTTAAAAGTGAGAAGATCATCACGGGATAAGTAATGATCATATATAAAAGTGAGAAAATCAACATTCGTCATCTGTCTCAATTACGTAATTCCTACAAGAAACACTCTCATTTTTTACATTACATATCCTATATGGGTAATTGATTGGGTAAAATTGATCAAACTAATAATAAGTTAATAATCTAGGTTGATCATTATCCCGTATTATTGTAAAATTTTGATTGTCAAAATAATTATGATTATATTATACATTTCAGTTTTATCTTTTGTGTGAAAGATTGAATAAAATTATACAATTGATCATCTCAATCATACATTAAAAAAACAAATTCATGCATAAAACCCGGATTATATAAACGTCACACTAGTGAAAATGAGAATGACATACTGTGTCTTTTTGGGCATGGTGGTTGAGCCTTTGCATTTTCTTTTGAACTGTTTTTTTAGGTGCAGTCCATTCATCGCTTTTACATGGGCCATTGCCACCTAACAATTCAGCCCTTCTTTGGATTGCCACTTCACCAACCTTCTCAATGTTACGTTTCCTTGTCACGCCATGGACAATATTTCCCTGCATTATCATCATAAGTTAATAATAGTGCTGTTTTCTATTAGAATTTATCTAAGTTACTTCAAATTGAATTGAACTTATGTAGTACTGTAATGAATTAATATTGAATTTCATCTAAACCGAGGAAAAAAAAATGCATCAGAGAGAAATACGACAGAGAATGAACTAATAAACAGCTAATTTGAATCTGTTAAATTAAAATAAATGAACAGAATATATGCTTTCTTGATAGCTATTCTTCACCTAATTCAGGTTTGTTTGATTCCTCCTAAAAAATGATTATGAAAAATTGATGTTATTGTCTTTGCTTAGAAATTGGATTAAGAGAAGGCAATATGCATTTGGCGTTTGCTAAGGCATAGGTAGAGTAGTCCTATTCAGCCCATCTCAGCAGTTTTGGATAAATTACAAACGTTCCGAAGATGCCATTTTGGATGATACGCTCCGTTCAATTGTTCGTGTTCATGTCCATGTCCAAAAAACAGCCGTTAATTGCACATTTCAATATTGAGGTGGTGTCCAAGGTTATCCAATCAATGGATATTAGGAAATGTTGGAGTAGTTTTTAGCTGTCAGAGTAAATTATTGAAAAACTGAACAAATTATTGATAAATATAAATAGTTTTTTTTTTATCCTTTTGTCGTTTCATTATTTTAAAAGTTTATCAGTTTTGAACTGATAATAATTATTTTAAATATTACTTTAATGAGTCAAATGTCATATCACGTATAAATTAGAAGATTATTACTTGGAATAATTTTAGATATACATGCAGGGAGTATAATTATGTTTTGAGTTATATTAATGAACATGACATTTTGACTGATAGTAAGAAAAAGGAGTGTAATAAATTAAACCAAACATACAAGTTCGTGACTAGGTTGTACTGGTAGCCTCTCAGCACGGGACTGATTCTGCTTCTTGTTACTGGATCCAGAAGAATGGAGATCCAGGTTTTGAATGGTCACTGCTGATAAGGTCCCTGGAGAAAATAAGAAGTATAAAAGGTTGGTCTTATATGAAGCAGTGTTACATATGATCATAAGTTCGCTCAATGTTGATTTCATATTGTATGAAAATCATAGCAGCATTAAGCGAACTTATCACAAATTCGCCTTATTATCGGAAATAGAAACCTGATTGATAGTTGGTCAAACTAGGGAATTGTGAATATACTCCACCAATGAAGCTGCTTTGGATATGAGGCATTGCCATGTCCATGTAAAAGCTACTCTCATTTGCATTTCTGTAAAAAAATTTAACATATTAATAACCATACCAATTATTACTAATGAATGTATAAGCAACAAAACTATCATATGGCACTCACAAATGGCTGTCCATTTGCAGGGGATTATCTGAAACCGCCTCATTATATCCTGGAATTTATAAGTTATAAGAACATCAAGTGAAACGTTAGTTTTTTCCGCCACACGAAGGTAACGTTCATTTATATTTGATCTATACCGAATCAAACTCAATTAACGAAAACTTGTAACAGTGGAATATTTTCATTCGAATCAAAATGTACTCAAACGCACAGATAAAGTTAAAAGAACATAAACGGTAAGTTTTTGGAGGTATAAACTTACCGAATCCATATAACTGGGAATTAGAAGAAGTGGAGTGTGGAAACATGGAGCTGTGGGTTAAGGAGAACTGCATTTCTGTACCTGGAGAACACAGTAAAATTATATAACATAAAACATTGTCAAACTAGATGAAACCTTGGATTATATGTAATATATATATATATATATATATATATATATATATATATATATATATACATGCAGTCAACATAGAATATACACGTACGTACGTCGTAGTACAATAATTGGAAGAACTGGTCTGCGAGCTCAATCTAATGTACAGAGAAATTGTTTTTATGGACGGCTAAGGGCTCGTAGAATATACATCTGGACTTAGTTCGACGTGGTATTTAAAGGAATCCAATTACCCGTTGCTAATGGTATAAGACAAGTGAGATTTAGTTTGTTAATGTTTAAGGGCGGCTCTCCTAATTGTAAAAATGTTTCATTTTGTCTCATTTTTAGAGATGCAATAGTTGACTTGTGATGAATCACGGGAGAGTTCAGATAAGGATTCATAGTGCTGTTGACTCGGTTCATTGACCGGGCATCTCCTCGAAAATATAAGCAATTTCTCTATGCATGTCCATTTTTCTCTTGCAGGTCCGTATTTTTACCATAATATCCCTAATATTTTTACCAACCTTAATTTTTGAAATGAATTGACAACAATCGATCTCGTTGTTAGGGCATCTGATTTGTGAATAATTAAGAGTTGTTGTTATTAGTGTAAGTAATAATGAATTTATCATTTTCTCCCTCTAGCTAGCTAGTAACATCATTAATTCATTTTAGTAGCTGTGATCAAGCAATCGTATAACCATCTAAATTTGGAAAGAGTTGCTGGCGTGCAGCATGGATCTTCATGAGATAAGTGCAGCTGATTACATTTTGGCAGTGCACTAATATTTTGAACCAAGTGGTTAATTTAGTACACAAACCTTAATCGATCTGATTGGCTTCCATGGATCGCAGGTGATGACATCTTTGACTCCTTTTCTCCAATTGTACACATTCTAGAAATATTAACGTTGGAATCATTGGATTCACTCATCTGGAATGTTACATTTATTGACAGTTTTGCAAATACAGTTTTTAACTACACCTGATTAAAAATTACCAGCGTGAAATAGACAGGATAATTTTTGACTCGCTTATAAAATTCTGGTAAAATCAAGGGCACAAGACAGAAAATAGTTTAGATTATTCTTGTGTGTAGCTTAAAAGTGAAAATTTGTTTACTACTTAGCATTGTAAACTATGCAATGGTATACTAATATAAATCCACTACAGTTGTTGACTAGCTGGTGCTGAAGCAAATAGTGGTTGTTTCTAGCACTCATGGCTCGGCGATCGCAAAACATTCATTTTGCCACTCAATTAACTAACATATATAATCTTGAACGGCAACAATTTTTTTATGTTGGGTATTTGATGGTAAATGATTTGATTAACTGAGTAGTTGAGTTCCAACTCTTTTCATATATCAAGATATAACTAATGTAGTTGTGTAAAGTATAGAGATATATAATTCAACAAGAAAACCAGAACGTCGATCATTCCATTTGCTAGTACATGAGTCTAGTGTTATCGCTGTAATCTCCCCATATTATGTTGTTTTCGACAAATTTAGAGACGTACATCTTATGCATTCTTATAAGACGGAGGGAGTCTAATTTCAACATTAAACCTCCGTTCCAACAAAATCTTAGCTTGTAATTGGCAAACACTAAGCTAACTCAATTCCTTAAATATGTAGTTCCACTGTTTTACGATAATAATATTTAGAAGCAAAGTACCAGACAACCCAAATTTAATTATTCTATTCAAGTCATATGACTCATATTTCAAACATTAGCATAGTTGGGATCTCTAAAATACTTCATACAACAAGCATTTTTGGATCATCAATCATATTTCAACTTGTAAACCTTACAACAAATATTCATCTAAAATTAATTGATCTGAAAATGTGGATAAGTACCTAGTTAGCTGTTCACAAGAGTTTAACTTTCACTTAATCTTATCTAATCCGGACGTCAAAAGCATCCCTGCAGGCCAGATCAGGCCGAATCACGATCACTTGGCTTTTAGTTATCCATGTAAATTTAAATGCACAGCAAGCAAAGTCATCGATCGTCTTGCCTTCCAAATTGTTTGCAGGACAATTTTAACTTCATATTCATTTTATATTCTCCTTTCAACCAGCCAAACACACCCCAACAAAAACTAATGCAAACTGAAAAAACGAATATGGACATCAAAATTAATTGATAGACAGTATCATTAAAAAATTACAAATATTGAATATTTAATGCATCATAATATTGCAATATTTTCTAGAACGACAATCAACTTAGACTTAGGCCCTGTTTAGTATAGCTTATTTCTTGATGTACTGAACTGAACTGAACTGAACTGAACTGAATTGAACCGAACTGAACCGAACTGAACTGAACTGAACTGAACTGAACTGAACTGAACTGAACTGAAAATTGATGTATTGAAAAATGGAATCAGCATGACTGAATTAACCTGAATTTCATCAAATTACATTTTCACTGAACTGAACTGAACTGAATTGAACTGAACTGAACTGATCTACAGATAAGCTCTGGTAAACAGGGCCTTAGAGTCTTAGACCCCTGTTCTTCTGAGTTATAAATAAATGTATTAAAAATAAAAATTATTATAAATAAATTAACTAGAATTTTATAAAATTACTTTTGTTGAATAAAATTGAAATCGAGGTCCTTCAAGGGGTAAATTGTTTTATAAAAAAACAATAAGTTACTTATTTGAACTCTAGACGAAAACTTAGGCCGATTCGTTCAAATGGCCCATCACAGATTAATGAAGCCCATTCACACTTAGCCCACTAATGTGAGCTCCACTGAATAAAACACGCCCTAGGGTTTAAGAGAGCTCGCATCAATAACATACCCTAGCAGAGTATACGCATAGCCTCTCTTCTTCCCTCCGAAGCCATCTCTGCATATCGCCGCCGCCTAACGGTACGGTAAACTCGTTCCTCGTGCACTCTATCTCTCGTTTATACTCTGTTAATACCGGGCCATTTCCTTTTACTGTGTTGATTTGTTCATATTCTGTTTGATAATGGATCGACGATTTAGTGGCTTAGATTCTGATGCTTTGGAGTACTTTATGGTTTTCCGAGCGATTAGGTTGCGCCGATGTTGTTTTTTCTTGCTAATTGTTGTTCGGTATAAATAGAACCGTGCTACCGTTTGATTTAATGTTATGTAAAACACAGTTTGCGTTGCGTTTCATGTTACTGAGCATTTCTCTAGGCCAATTACATAGTGATGTCATGATTCTGAATGTTGTTAAACATGCGGTGGATGCATTTTTTGCTCTGTTAGCTTTTTAGAATGGAGTTCTTAGTAGTTTCTTGCCTGGAGTTTGTTTACTTGCATTAATGATCCAAATGTACAAATTGTTTGTTTATAGTGTGCTAATTATGTCATGAAAAGTGCATTTTGAATGCTTAACTGTACGTTTTGAACTTGTCTGAGATGAGTGTTATCTATGCCTGCTTGCAGAACTTGCTGAGAAGATGGTGAGAATCAGTGTGCTGGCTGATGCCCTCAAGAGCATGTACAATGCGGAAAAGAGAGGAAAGCGTCAGGTCATGATCAGGCCTTCTTCCAAGGTGGTCATCAAGTTTCTGTCTGTGATGCAGAAGCATGGTATGTCTCCCTCTCATATGTATTTCTGTTTGCTGATAGGCTCGGATAGTTGAATGCTAAAAGTTCTGCTTTTGGTGTCTATAGGATACATTGGCGAGTTCGAGTTTGTTGATGATCACAGGTCCGGCAAAATTGTTGTTGAGCTGAACGGAAGGCTGAACAAGTGTGGTGTTATCAGTCCTCGGTTTGATGTTGGTGTGGGCAGTATCGAAGGATGGACTGCTAGGCTGCTTCCATCTAGACAGGTAAAACCACGTCTTCAACTTAGCATTTCAGTATATATAGCCAGCCTTGTGTCTTCCTCTTCACTTAATGCCTTCCTTGAACAAGATTTATTTATATATATTGCCAAACATAATAAATATTTGCACAACATTAGGATTGTTTGGAACCAACTTTAAGTTGTGTTGTCTGAGGAAACCTTTTGTCTAATGATCGCACATGTCTCTCTGATTTGCAGTTTGGATTTATCGTGCTAACTACTTCTGCTGGCATCATGGATCATGAAGAGGCTAGGAGGAAAAGCGTTGGAGGGAAAGTGCTGGGTTTCTTCTATTAGATATCTTAAATCAATTGGGCAAGTTACAATGTGACAGTTTTGGACGAATTTTGTTTGATGACTTGTTTGATTACGGGGTAGTTGTGCTTGCAAGATTTTCGTTTTGCTCGAAATGTGAGTAGAGATTTTCTACTTGCATTTTTCGATTGTATTTTAAATTGGATATCAACTTATTATATCTAGCTGACTAGTGCCCTTATCTCTTAAGTTGTCTGTGTACAATTTCTTTCATTTTACACGGAAGTATTGATCATATTCAAGCAATGCCGTTCAAATGTTCATGAAAGCCTGTTTTATCGACCCTGTACCGCATCAATTCAATTGTTCTGATTCATACATGTTCTTCACTTAGATCCCATATGAGAAAATACACTACTACAAAAAACTAAAAGCATTCTTCATTTTTGCCTTCAGAAAGATGTATCCAGCAAAAGAAAACAAAAAGATCTATAGCATTCACCCAAGATAAATAGTGGCCAAATGTTCAATCACGCTCGTTACAATCTTGTTATACCAAGCACAACATTAACACACTAGGAGTATAAGGTGCACAAATAACCGTCTTATTTTGTATGCTAGACAAAATTACCCGAGATGAAAATACCAAAATAACGTAGTAGAAAAAGACCCAATTGCCAAAGGTTTTAGTTGCCCTAATGGTAAGAATATTACCATTGGAACACTAAGCTAGAGACGCACAGATGGTCGAAAGCCATAGGCGCCACCGCCGTCGTAAGCTTCTTCATCCTCAGTTGCCATCCGGCTGTCGCTCGTGGTTCTCGCCGAAGAGCCTGAAAACGAAGGAGAGGAAAGAAGGAACTGAACTGAACTTTGCTTAGTCATAGAATTAGTGATTAACTTTTTGTACACAGTGGGGAGAGGATCTTCCCAGCATATCCCTTTTGCGTGGGGGATTACTTTTCGCTTGGGTTTAGTCCCTCTTCAAACGTGGCAAAATGAAAATGGCATCTTAAAGGATTCCATACTTCGATTACGTAGGAGTTAAACTTAAGAGGAGCCACTATTATATTTAACATTTTTAATTAAAGTGTACTAGAGTATTATTATCAGCAAACAACACAAGTCAGCTTGGTCAAACTTGAGTTTTCACCGAACTCGAACTAAGTTTTAATTCATTTATTAATCAAACTTGGCTTCGAACAAAACTAGTGGATGTTGTTTGTTAAACTCAAGTTTCTCGAACTTGTGTAATAATTATTAAATAATGAAGTATATTAAAATTTATTTTGCAGTCGACTTCGAGTTGAAATGAGATTTTTTTTACTCATTCGAACTCACAGTGACATCAAATTCAATAAAATTTTAAGCGAATTAAACTCGAGTTGAATTGTTCTAACTTGGGTCGACTTATCCATCAATCATGCCATAAAGATTCTCGCACAACATTACAAATTTGAGGATCGTTGCGTACATCTCCAATTTAACATTTGGGTAACTTTGATTCACCGAACAAAAAAAAGCTAGCTACCAAAATAACTTTCAATTCATGATGTGAAGGAAAACAAGAAGTGGACAAAATTCATGATAACATGGTGCAATTTTGGAATTGCATATTTGCCCAATTTTGCCCATACATATTCCAACGCCCTCACAACACAAACCTTTGCCATTTTGTTAGCCCTTCACATGCAAATCGAAATCATCGGAAAAATATGACTGGGACAAAGCATATCAATTAAATAGATGCATTTGCAAATTGCATTGCCTTTTTTCCTTTCTTTCACGACCTTACGTAAAGTGGAAACGGATGGCGACGTCCAATGCTTTCACTCCTCGGCGGTTAAGGGGTCTTTAGTGTAAACTTTCCGTTCGTCTTGCTCACTTCCAACTCCCATATACAAGTTTCATGTCATTCTCACCGCTACTCCTAAACATATCCCAACTTCTTCTTTACAACCGTCAATTAATGTTTATAGAATCGATCTTACACTAAATCGTTTTTCAGAGATCGTAAAGTTGGTTTATAATAATCAGGTCGAAACTGGTGGAACTGACTTATTAGTTGGTAGAGGTTCAATCCTACTTGAGAATCGATCTTACACTACAAAACAGTGGAACCGATGTTTATAGGATAGATTTTATAAGAGATTATTTTTAAGAGATCGGTAAAGTTGAATCTATGGTAAAGTTGATCATTGGTAGAGATCGATCTGATGTTTACATGACAGAACTTTAAATATAATTAAAATTTAGCGGCAAAGATAAGAGTATTTAGGTGTGCAATCAAATTATACGAGTCCGCCTTTGCTCGATCGTTTAAATAAAGATATCATATTCGTCCTTAAAAAATAAGTTAATAGTTCGTAACTAAATTTCGTTTTTCTTCACCAAATTTAAAGACTATTGTGAGATGTATTTACGAATTTTTACGGAGTGCTATGGGAGTGATGGGACGGTTTAAATCGTTTCAACATTTTATTCACCTTATTTTGTTGTCTTGTTTTTTCTTGGCTTTCATTGAATATATATATTTTCTCGATAATATTTGTAGGATTTAAGGGGATTTTGTTTTGGAAGCGGAGGAAACAAATAAAACAAGGCAATTATTGTTATTCCTTGCACCCGACGAGGGAAAAGTCAGTCGGTTTCCCCTGTGCTCACATGGACGATTTCTGTTCCACATATATGTGCCAAGATATTGTAATACTAGTAAATTTTTTTTGACAAAAGATACTAATATTTAGTTGATGTGCTCAACACAATCTTAAACTTTGGGTTAATGTGCCCTTAAATGGAAGATATCTAAATTTTTACGTATAAAACGTAGCTTAATTTCATAACATTTCAGTAAGATATACTCCCTCCGTCCCAACCAAAATTTTTTAGCTGAATTCGACTCGAATTTTAAGAAAAATGCATTTTACATCTTATAAGTAAAGTTTTAAGGAGTATAAATGGAATATCACTTATTGTTATGGTTGTTTGTAAGAAATCATTAAGGGTATACTTGTCTTTTTGTAGTTGTTTTTTAACCAAAAGAGGAAAGAATGAAAGTAAGAAGTTTTTGTTAGGACGGACCAAAAAGGAAAGTAAGAAGTTTTGGTTGGGACGGAGGGAGTATTTTTTAACAATATTATCAACATTCGAGGATATTTAATAGAACATAATTAACATAGTTATAAACTTGGTACTATGTAAAGTGAAAAGTCGAAGATGAATTAAAACAACTCGGCATTCTATAATAAATAATGAAATAAATAGTTTTCAGAAGTTTTGCTCATGGTGCCACATAAATTTTTTAAAAATGTACTGATTAAATTGTTAAAGATGTACTAACTAATAAATGTACTAAAATATAGTAGAAGATTTATATGTATGAAAAAAAGGAACGTATAGTTTTTTGTTATTTTGCCTTGTTCGATACTAGTATAGCATAGCACACTATATATGCTAGATTTTGGCTTGTAGAATTCAGAATTGTCTCATACTACCATATATTCGTAATTTAATGTTCAAGCAAAGAGTTTATATTCAAGTCAAAAACAAATTTATTATTGAAAGATAATAATTTATAAAAGTCCAAATCAGACTAATCAGTAGTCAAATAATGGTATTGATTAAAATAAATTCAGTTCGCCGTACAATTGTTTGGTCTTCGAAACAACAAACAAAAAACCTAAAATCCAATCACATCTCAACACATAAACACCACCTACATTTTGTTTTTGGATTGAAAAACTCCACCCCTTTCCATCAAATATTCAGTGGCCCCACGATGAATACAGAAAAATAGGTGGGCTCGGATGCAATTATCCACGAAAAAGGAAAGTCCGAAATATTTCCTGATAACGTAGCCTTAAAGAGAGGGGAAACTGAAAAGGAAACAAACAAAGAGAGACTCCGTTAGTTGCACTTTGCATTAATTATACCCCACTCTCGTGACTTGCCCTCTCTCCAAAACTTATTTACATTTCAGCCCCTTAAAATTCCAAAGAATTTGTGCATTACATTCTTTTTAGCAAAAAAATTAATATTGTATATGTAACTTTAATCATTATATCTTTTTATTTAAAACATATTCAAAATACTAAATCATCAACTTCATATTTACAATAATGTATTCATAGTTATTAACTAATTTTAACGAAGTTCGTCCCCTTAAAACCTAGATTAAAACCTAGATAAGAAGGATTAGAGGTTACATCGAACTTAGAAGTTATAATCACAATCTTTTAAACTTTAAAAGATGTTTAAAGTTTGCGACTACTAGATTCGTTGTAAGTTATAGCTCTTCTTGTCTTGTTGTAAGACGGGTTTGCAGGGGACGAACCCCCTCAAAATTAGAAAATATTGAAAACTTGCCCCGAATAGTTATGCTCCTCCCTAATCCCGTCCTCACGTATAAAATCCTCTCTCCGGACTTTCTCTCTCTAGGAACTCAAATTTCAGTCTCTCTCTAGCTTCTCCACTGAAATTTAAATTTGCAGAGCTGCAATTTTTCCTCTTTTAATATTAGGGAGATAGAATATTTGTATTCAGACACACCAGAGTCTTGAATATTAATTTAATTACGATTATTTTCTGCTATCTTCTTTATTAGGTGGAGTGTTGGTTGGGTTTTTGAGCTGATTTTCGGTTTGAATTCTGTCAGCATTTTCCGATCTGTAATTACTGTACGGAATGCTGTTGCATTGAGTTTAGGTGACTGAGAGTAGCTAGGGTTTCGGTATCGGAGTTGGATGGTGTGTGATTGAAGGTTTCTAGGGTTTTGCGGCGATGAATCGGAGTTTTAGGGCTGAGGAGACGGGGTTCGCTCGCCGGAAGCCGCCGGAGAGGACGGGGAGCCTGAGGACGTCGGTGATGAGGGAGAAGGAAGATGAGCTGGCTCTTTTTTTGGAGATGCGGAAGCGCGAGAAGGAGCGAAATAGCCTTCTCATGCTTAACAACTCCGACGAGTTCGATGCTCCGCTCGGTATGTACTGGCTTACTTTTTTAATCCATAGTTTCTGTGTTGTTTGAGATTGAAAGCTGTTTGAAAATTTGAAATTTGAAATTTTCTGGCAATTATTTTTTACAATTATTGGATAGTGTAGTTACAAGATTATATTTTTTGGCAATTGCTGTGAATGGAAGATAATAATAGGCTGGGATAGTAGGCTGGTATTTCCATCTTGCTGTGAACTGTTGGTTTGATTCCGAAAATTTGATATATTTCGTTGTTTTGAGCTTTTCAGGACAGAGGTCTGGTAGCTCTCCCATTTTTAATCTCACGTCCAATGGGTCTGTGCCTCCAGCTCCACCTGCACGGAAGACTGCCACTGATGATTTCCTCAATTCCGACAATGATAAAAATGATTATGACTGGTATGTACATTTGCTTCAGATTATTCCATCTCCTGTTGATTGCACTATTCTAGGTTATAGCTCTTACGAATAATATTGAATGGACGTATTGGGTCTTAATGTTTGTTTGGTTATAGTAGCATTTTATCATTTAGGTTGTTATATGTTCTGGACTTTCTGGTATTACAATCCACCTCTTCTGTAACTCTTTGCTCATACGTTGTAGTCGTCCTGTAAATATTGGAAGATAGATTTTTTAAGGTTCTAGCTGGGGCACGTGTTGGTTTCCTTTAAACTCATTATATGCTTGTGGAGCTTTTTTGCTTTTTATGCTGTAATTTGTAAGTGTACATACTATGTTTATTCCCTGCTTTTGTGGTTTATCTAGTATGCCTTCTTTTTTGCTGCACTTGACTTTCTCTGAACTGATACACTATTGTCTTTCTGTGATTTGAAATGAATGTTGTTAAGTTTTTTAATTTTTAAAAATGTGTTTCAGGCTCCTGACTCCTCCTGGTACTCCTCTTTTCCCATCATTGGAAAAAGAAGCTAAAAAAACTGTCATGAATCAGATGAGCACTCCTAAAGCTCGCCCCCTGGCTTTGAAATCTAGGGTGAGACTGATAAAATTCAAACTGTTTAATCATACGTGTGGATTCACTGTTTGTAAGCTGACATATAAATATGGCCATAACATTTTGAATTTTTTTTTACGATTTAATTCTTGAAAGCTTGCGTAAATAGAAGGGGGTAAAATTAGAAGACTAGCGTTTCTTTCCCAGATTCTGTCGGCTGATGCATGGTTGATTAAATGTTTCCCATAGCTGCTGCTTGTCATCAGTTTGTTTTAATTATGCATTTTGAGTTCTGCATCTGCTACTAAGTGCTAATTATGTCTTCCTTTGCTGTATTGAAGCTGGCTAACCCCCAGTTGGAGCCTACAACAAGGAGCAACTTACCATCCAGACAGCAAATTTCATCTCATAGCTCGATTAATTCCAGTGCAGGACTCCGCAGACCCTCTTCATCAGGGGGATCAAGACCTTCTACCCCAACTGGGCGCCCCACTTTAAGTGCAACATCCAAACCTGCACCAACATCAGGACCAAAACCAGCTCTGAATCCTGGTTTGAAACCTTCAACAACTTCTAGAGCAACATCAGCTACAATCTCCAGACCCTCAAGGTCAGCAACGCCGACTAGAACCTCTCTGCCTTCAGCTAAACCAACAGTTCCTCCTAGATCATCTACACCTACTCCTAGATCTACAACTAGATCATCAACACCTACAACAACCAGACCAACTAGTTCTGCACCAAAACCTGCATCTAGATCCTCAACTCCCACTCGAAGGCCTTCAATGGTATCTTCCATGACACATACTTCTGCACCATTGGTTAGATCTCCATCTACCTCTTCAGTTGCTAGGTCAGCCTCGAGCACAGTAAAACATCCGGTGCAGCCACGTTCAAGTTCTCCCACTGTGAAACCCAGGCCATGGAAGCCTTCTGAGATGCCTGGCTTCTCTCTTGATGCACCACCAAACCTCAGAACCTCACTATCTGATAGACCAAACTCTGCAAGTAGAGGTCGACCAGGAGCTCCTTCTTCTCGATCTTCATCTATCGAGCCTGTGTCAAATGGGAGGGTGAGGAGACAGTCCTGCTCTCCATCAAGGGGAAGACCTCCTAACGGCATGCTTCATGGCAGTGGAGGGTCTGTTCCTGCTGGAAATCGGCTGTATGCTAAAGCAAATGACAATGTTAGCCCTGGTATGGTTGGTACGAAAATGGTTGAAAGGGTGATAAACATGCGTAAGCTGATACCACCCAAACAAGATGACAAACATTCGCCTCTAAGTAATTTATCTGGGAAATCCTCATCTCCTGACAGCTCTGGCTTTGGAAGAACTCTCTCCAAGAAATCTTTGGACATGGCTATAAGGCATATGGTATGTGCTTCCTTCTCTTCTCTGAATTATTATTATGCTAAAGATCCTGTTTTTAACAAGTACTAGGATTTATTTGTATACTACGTAGCCATTTTAGTGTTTTAGGTTTGAGATTATCATATCAGATTGAAGTAACGTGGTCTTATGCCTTTTCTTCTCTGCCTGTTTTAATTGGTTTTCAATTATGCAGGATATCCGGAAAACAATTCCAGGTAATCTTCGGCCTCTGATGAACCATATCCCGGCCTCCTCCATGTATAGTGTGAGATCGGGTTCCACTAGGAGCCGTACTATTAGTGTGTCTGATTCTCCACTTGCAACAAGCAGTAACGCTAGTTCTGAACTGAGTGTGAACAATAATGCTCTTTGCAACGCAACTGAAATGGAAGACGATATTAGCAGTGACAGAGGTGTTAGATCTCCGGCCAATATGCGGGGGAGGTGAGCAGACTTGGAGCCTATTTTGTTGTCCATTGTTGTAGTTTGACTTGCTCTGCTGCCACGAGTTACCACAGTCTGAAAAGGGCTTCGCAGAGAGAACTGACCGGGATTTGGCTCTGTCCTAATTCGTGTAAAGTGCATGCACATTGTAGCTGTGTTAGTTGAATCCACTGTTTGAGTAGTAATATGATTTAACCATCTCTCCGGTCATCTGTTAAAGTGACTACATACTCTTGTTATCTCTCATGAACATTATATCCTGCTTCATGCAACTTTGTGCAATTTAAAGTGGGAAAAAACAATGGGGAGTATTGAATTTTGAAATGATCTCTGAGTAGTTGTGCCACATTTCATGGATTTGGAATAACAGCTAATTAGAAGTGAATGAAGTTAAATATTACTGAACTGAATTGAACTGAACTAAGATCAGCAAAACTAAACTGCAGATGTTAAAGTTTCTACCTATTTTGCTTCCAAAAAAAAAAGTTTCTACCTATTTTGATACAAAGCTAAATGCTCATTTTGACTTCAATGAGCTACAAAAAAGTGTCTTCAGTGCAGCCTTGCTCTTGCTGCAATTCTCGATTCCGGCATTGTCATGAGCCAACCTCGAAACAAGCTTCATAATGCGATTCTTGAAAACCAACTTTGAGATCAGAATCTCAGTCTTTCTCATCTGGTGTGGAAGGCAGCAATCTTCAAGTCTGAATATTAGCTTTTTTTTTCTGCTTCGGTGGCTACTGCTTGAGCTACTGACACTGCTGAAGCCAGCTGAGAAATCCACACTCGGATCCATTAAAATGGACCTGCTTGTGCTTGTGCCATTATAACTTAGTCTCGTTGGCTTCATCTTGTTTTCGAAGATTCCTTGGACAATCTGTTCAGCTGGGATTTGATCATCATCATCATCATCATCACCTTCTTTACCTGGCTGGTTTTCCGGTTCCTGATTGATCCAGATGTCAAAAAACGATTCTTCATCTTGTTCTTGTTCTTCATGTTCTTGTTCAGGCCAGAAACTGAATCCTCCATCTTCTTGGTTAAGGATTTGAGCTTCTTGCTGATGCTTTCCAGTATCCTCCTTTTTGAGTAAGAATTGTCTGAAAGATGGAACTTCGTATCCTTCTTCCTCACCAATCATTGGCCTCGAGTGATCATCGATTTCTGTATGTACCTAAATTGAATAAATTAGCTCAACTGAACTGAATTGAATTGAATTCTCTTCAACTAACATTAAACAAAACATTAAAAAAAATCTTACCGGACTACTTTTGAAAGAAGGAATGTCTCTCTCATTCTTTCTTTTCTCTTCAATAGGGATGGCATTTGGAGCTCTAGAACCCCCTGCTGGAGCCTACAACAAGAAGCAGCAACAATGTTACAATATTATTATTACCGAAATTAAATTGAATTTAAACAAAATAAATATAAATATTTTTAGATCTTACCGGAGGAGAATCGGAGAAAGAAATTGGGATGATTAGTGTTGGATATGAGCAAACCAGTTCACCGGAAAACTGGCCGGCATCGTCGTCTTGTTTAGCGCATGAGAAAAATGTTTCGAACCACTTCTTTACTCGATACATGCCGAATGAATTGAATCAACACAGTGATGATCAAAGAATTTTTCTTAATAATAAGTGTTAGCACTAAACATTAAGATAGGTATATATAAGATGAGTATAACTAAAAGGAAATTTCGACATAATTGGTATTGGCAATCTTCACAAAATCTATAAAATGTGTAATTGAATAATATATAAAGAAATTTTTGATTTAATTGGTACAATGTACAATGAATATCTTAGGTGTAAGATTACGTTAGTGTTTACATTAGTGTTTAATGAAAAGAAACTAACTAAATACTACTAATTAAGGTTAATGAAATTGAATTGAACTGAACTGAACTAAATCTATAGAAAATGAGATAGGGCTAAATTGAACTAATATAAATAGAAATTTATATTGAAGGGAACGATTGAGTTTAAATAAAAATAAGGGAAAATTTCTATTAAGGGCGGAGTACAAATGTTTATTATTATAAAGGGTGTGAAACTTATATATTTATTGTTAAGGGCATTATGACATTTCTACACTTTATTTTATTAAGAAAAGTCATTTATATCCCTCTCCTCTCTAAAAAAAATTCAGATTTCTAATTAATATGTTTTGTTCTCTTGAGCTTATTTGTAAATCAATTCAATACAATTTAGTTAATTAGTTCAATAAAAATAAAATTTGATGAAATTTAGTTTAATTTGGTCATGCTAATTTTTTCCAGTACAATATTTTTAATTTAGTTCAATTTAGTTCGGTAAAATAAAATTTGATGAAATTTAGTTTAATTTAGTCATGTTTATTTTTTCGGTGCATTATTTTTCAATTAGTTCAGTTTAGTTTAGTTCAGTTGAATACTTTTGATCATGTTTTTAGTAACAATAAATTTTATTAACAAAAATATGATCAAAAGAATTATACTGAACTAAATTAAATTGAACTAAATTGAAAAAAATGTATTAAAAAATTCAATATGACTCAATTAAACTAAATTTCATTAAATTTTATTTTTACTGAACTGAATTGAACTAATTGAACTAAATTGTACTGAACTGATTTACAAATAAGCTCAAGAGAACAAAACCTATTAATTAGAAATCTGAATTTTTTAGGGAGGAGAGGGGTATAAATGACTTTTTTGAATTAAATAAAGAATATATTTGTTATAACGCCCTTAAAAATAAATATACAAGTTTCACACCCCTTATAATAATTTACATTTGTACCATGCCCTTAATAGAAATTTTCCCTAAAAATAATATGAATACGAGAAGTGATTGATGCAAGAGAGAATCATATTAGTTTTTGGAGTTGCAAGATAATGCAAACACTATGGTTATCGTGAAATTTAGTTATTCTTTTTATATGCTAGTTGAATTGGATACTAATTCCACTATAATCGATTCCGAATGTTTCCCAATACCATGAAAGGATATGTTCAAAAAAATAATAATTTATAATTAGTTGAGCAAATTCAATTCATCTAATTCACTTCAATTCAACCTAGTTCATTATGATCTAGACTAGTTTATCTCAACTAAATTTATTTCGATTAAAATTACATAGACTTATCTGCTACATAATTTTTAAGTCTTTTTTCCAATTCGATCATTCAGATCAAAACTCTTACTCAATCTGCAAGTAGACTACTGAACTCCATTATTTTCGCTTATTCGACCAGATCTAGTTATTTGGATATTTATTTTCGTGTTTTCAATGCGTCTACGTGATTTTATTTTATTTTGAAAGTATCATTCATAATGTTGGGAAACGCCCAATCGCGATTACAATTAGTGAAATCAAACATCTAGAATAGGTATCTCTATCAAGGATAACCAAACTAAATGCTAATCAGACTAATTGTTCTATTACAAAGGTGAGATCCAATAAAAGAGTAATATCCCCTCATAAATATACTGCCACAACAAAGGCACACAAAGCGAAAGTTATGAACAGTTTAACAAGTGATCTGTATGACTGTATCTAAGAATGATTTACATTGTTAATCAGACATGTTCAACATGTGCAACACCACGAACACAATGAAAACAAATGAATATTGCTTCTCCATCGCCCCAAAGGGGGAGATGGGGGAAGAAGAAGAGTTTCTATGATTTTGGTAGTTAGGCTTAGGCGGCATGTAATGCATCTAGATGAGCTAGGTCCTAAAGATGTGTTTACAGTTTGAATCAAGATACAAGATATTAATTTATTGAAAATGCCCTGTAGCGATTACAATGTAATTAATATTCAATTCAATTTAGTTCAGAAAATTTCATTTTAATTGAGCTTAGATTAGTTTATTTTAGTCCAGGTTAGTTAGAATATAATTTTATGTGATGTAGCTTAATTTAACCATGTTATTTCTATTTTTAAATATATTAGTTTTAATTTAATTTAGATCAAATCAAATGATTTCAAATCAATTTTTATCAGTTCAAATAAGCTTGGAAGATACGTTCCATTACTACTTTCACTTTAAAGTACTGTAAGAGTGATATCTAATTCGTTTAAATCGATTGATACAAATATAATATGTCTTTGTTATACGACCTTTTGTTAGTGACATATGAATCAATACATTAGTTGCAGTTTAGTTCATATAAGTTCAAATAAGTTGAAAAACATAATCCGATTATTGTAAATATAATAACTCTATTATATAATTCTTTGTAGTAGCACATAAATCATTACATTAATTTTAGTTAAGTTTACATCAAATCAAATAAGCTAATTTGTAACAAATTTTAAATTATAATTGCAATTTTATTTTAGTTAAAATAATATTTAAATCTATTTTAGTTTTGTTCATTTATTTAAAATAGAAAAAAGTATTATTACTACTTTCGCTTTTATAACTACTATAAGAGTGATACCTGATTCTTTTAAATCGATTGTTACTAATATATAATATGTCTACATTATACAATTTTTTGTTAGTAATATATGAATCAATAGCTCAATTGTAGTTTAGTTCATATAAGTTCAAAAAAGCTAAACTTACAAATACATCAATTGTAGTTTAGTTTAGTTCAAATAAATATATTAATATGTATTTTATTTTAGTTACATTGTCCATAGTCGGAGATGATTTGGGAAAGTACATAGAATTCTATAGATACGATATTTAGGCCCTGTTTACCAGAACTTATCTGTAGATCAATTCAGTTCAGTTCAGTGAAAATGCAATTTGATGAAATTCAGGTTAATTCAGTCATGCTGATTCCATTTTTCAATACATCAATTTTCACTTCAGTTAAGTTCAATTCAATTCAGTTTAGTTCAGTACATCAAAAATAAGCTCTAGTAAACAGGGCCTTAAAGTACAATCAAATAAATTTATTTTATTTTATTTCAGTTTAGTTCAAATAAATATTTTAATATTTATTTCATTTCAGTTCAATATAATTAAATTGGTTGAAGTTCAGTTCAATTCAGTCTAGTTCAATATATGTAATTTTGTTTCAGTTCAATATATTAAATTTATTTCAGTTATGTTCATTTCATCTATAATGTAAGGCCCTATTTGCCAGACCTTTTTTGTAGATCAGTTCAATTCAGTTAAATAAATTTAAATTTATTTCAGTTCTACTAAATATATTTAAATTTATTTCAGTTCTATTAAATATATTTCAATTCAGTTTAATTCATTTAAGTTTAGAAAGAAATAAGCTCTACTAACATGGCCTAAATAGGCATTAGAACTTCCATCATTGGAGACTGAGGGGGTGCTTGGTTGAGGGGTTTGGAGGTGGGTAATGAGTTTGATTATAGAGTATGGGTGTTTGGTTGGGTATTATTATTATATGGGGCCCACATCCATTACCCAAACCCCCCAAAATTGACTATTATGGGTTTCATTACCTACTTGTTTACTATATTTAGCCACTCCGACATTATAGTTTACTATTTTTATCAATTTCCTTGTGCAAACCAAGCAACAACATTATAATCATTACCCATATAATCATTATACCCTATTATCATTCCCATTCCGATTCCCATTACTCTATTTCAACCAAGCACCCCCTGAACAGTATTTTGAAAAAACATCATCCAGAATTGAGCGGTGAAACTGAAAATTTTCATTAACATGATGCCCCTAAAACGTGGGAAAACGTGGGAAAAACCAAAAAAATCTTTAATCAACAGATAGGTTTGCAATTTTCGTGTCGCCTTCGTCCATCCAGCAAGCGGCTTTTGTCTCATTCCTTCTTTCCGACAATCTGACATGATCCAGCACTTCTTCAGGAAATTCGGCACGATTCCCTGTTTCTTTCCCCCAGATTTCCGGACCCATTCTGCAAGTACTACAAGTCTACAACTCCTTTTTTTTTTTTCCTATTTTGCACTCACTATTTGACGAGTAAATACTTGTGGTTGTGGGAAGAATTAAAAGAGACGATGATCAGAATTCGCATCAGAGATGGGCTGGCAGAACCCTAGAACCCGCTTTCCTCCCTCAACCTTGCCCACGGCTCGATCGTGTACCTCGCGTACGACGACGAGCGCACTGTGGCTAGAGTGCGGTCCGTTCACCCCACCGGAAAAAGATAACCTTTTTCTCTAATCGCGAAGCAGGTATTTGAGTAAATGGCCTCTAGACCTTTTTTTTTGTAGCCTTTCATAAATTAGCTGAGTTAATTATTGGTTTTAGGGGCTGAGTTAATTTTTGTAGCCTTCCAATGTTCAGTGCCAATGAAAGCGCTGGCCTGTAAACTTGTTCATTTATGACCAAAGGCTGGGCAGAAACTGCATTCTTTATAATCACTATGTAATGATATCTGTAATTCATCTTTGGTGTGTTTACAGTTGTGTATGAAGTTTTAATTGTATTATTTTCAATTCTACCGTAATTTCAAGGGAAAAACTGGAAGTGTATGCATGTGCCTACCAGATGAGATAGAAATGTTTATTTATGAGTATGCTCTCTGCTAGCTGAAGTCATGTCTCTACTTAATTTGAGCACTGTCATGGGAATGACTTTACAGGGTGATTGAACTTTAATATACTTGTGACGTTAGATGTGTTTTCTCTCTGGAATGGACTTAGTTATAGAAATAGTGATTCTTGATCTGTTCAATGAACACTTTTATCTAGCAGTTAGAGATGACTAAAATACTGATATGCATCCAAATATTTTATGACTACTGAAAGCTTAAGCTTATCTAGATTTTCACAAATAATTTTATTAGCCATCAATCTTTGCTAACACTACTGTAGAATTGTTTAATTTGTACCTCAACTCAAAACGTAGGTGTCTTTGCCGGTGATGATGTTGATGTTGAATGTGAATAAAACCATCACAGAAATTTTTAGTAGATGTCAACTGTCAAGAAAAAGTTATGCCATTTCTCTTCCTTGTGATGGTTACATAAGGACACTTTGTACCATTCCCTTGGTACTTGAGATTTTAATAGCAGGGTGGCTGGTAGATTTGTGTAGGCTTCCTTAGTTTTCAAGACAAAAATTACAGAAAGCTGCTCAGTTTCTATGACCATGTTGTTGAATAGTATTTATAAATAGTGGAATCTCAGACTAGATCAGCTCTTATATATTATCATGAGCTGAATGAGTTTATCTATCTCTGTAAACTATATATGGTCCATTTGTTTGCTTTAGTTTTTAAAATTGCAACTTGTTTTTATACAGCACTCTGATTTTAAATGATGCAATCTCAAGAGATGATTTCTTCACCCTACTATAGTTTTCAAGAGAATTATTTGATCGTCTTCATATACATCACCTTAGCTTCATCTGCAAATATTCCTACAGTTCGTTAAAACTTTTTTATAGATTAGATATATGTATACAGATTATGTCTAATCTGTAAAAATATTTTAATAGCTCCCATCCTAAACTTGATAGTGAGGGTTAAGTTCCTTCAGCAGACATAGTAAGAGTAATTGTGAAAGTGGAGCTTAAGTCGCAAATCATTTGAATAGGCCATAACAATGGAGATTTGTAAAGGAGCCTGAGTTGCTGCATATATTATGTTTATCTAAAACAACCCGTACCTTTTACAGTTTTATCATGCTTTACCTCTTTGATAGGGATAAGATTGCACTTGGTTGATGCAAGGAATGTTCCGAGCCAATGGTGGACTCGGCTATCTGAAAAAACCCGACATGCTGATGACACCGGGTTACTGTCAAGATTTGTGTTTCAAGAAAACCTTGAAGGTGAGAGCAACCAAAAAAGCTGCAACTATTTCACCATAAAAATTCAAGAATAGAAATAAATGCTTTGCATATTTCTTAACATGTAGTAGGTTAAAGTCTACATGGGAGATGGATGGTGTAGAATTTTCTTCGAAGTCACTTTGGTTCGCGTTCTCCACCAAAATTTTACACCAAGGGTTGTTGGTTTCTTGTTTTTGGTAGCATTCTGATAATCAAATTCAGAATCCTCATATTATTTGCTCAAACAGGTTGGCATACATGGAGTGCCTGCTGATTGTGTGACGGAGAAGACGAAGAAGGCAAACAATTGGCGGCCAGTGTACCAAGAAGAGTTCACTTTCAGGCTCTCTCACTGAGCTCGCACTGCTGCGAGTTGAAGTGCACGATTACAACATGTTTGGTTAGTGATTTTGCTGGCTAGACATGTTTACCTGTGTCACATTTGCTTATGATCCAAGAAACGTTGGGCTCATGATGCACTTCGAGTTTGTAAAACATGTTTATTAAAACGCTCTCTTGGTATCCAATAAAGGACATGTTGTCTCAATTTCTTATTTGCTTTTATTCATCAATGTAACTTATATTTATACATTTTTGTGTAACAAATTCCAAAGAAACTGGGAAAATAAATACTTATCAAGGAAACATCTCTTACTCCATAGACATTGTGATCATATTCAATACACCAGTAGTTTCAAAAGTATATTAAAAAGTGAGAAATAGCACTAAAAATTCATATTTATGTGAGCAGCAGATTCTCAGATTTATTTGAGATCAGTATATGCGGCTTAAAGTCATCACCCAGATTCTACATCATCCTATCAAACACACATGGTTTGGTCCCCATTGTAGTAAAACGGCATTAAACCAAAAGCACGAGCGGTTTTAATAGCTCTTGCAACCTTTCTCTGGGCATGGGCATTGATCTTAGTCTAGAATAACAGGAAAAGTCAGAATAAACCTTCATCAATGGCAGATATGAATTGCAAATGTCAGTTGCTTACCATGCTTCTCTTGTTAATAATACCACTCTCTGTGATGAAGTTAGCAAGAAACGTCACATTCTAGGAAAAGAACAATATGTCCAGCAAAGAACCACAGTTTCAGGTTAAATCCCAAAGTCATAATTAAGAGAATACACTAGTGCACAATATCACACTACATATCTATACAGAGATAATCATACCCACCCTGATATTAGCTTTGTCCAGGACTTCCTTGGTGTGGTTTCAAACTCGTTTCTTCTATGCTTTTGATCTGCTGGTTTCTGAACATGTAAATCATCTTTGAAAGACGAGGCATCAGTATTGTGTAAAATAGGTAGCAGCTAAGATCTTGAATTTCAGACAATTATACTATGAGAGGATACAGTCAGCCTTCTTTCTTCAAGACAACAACAGAGGTAGCAGAAGTAAAAACTACATAATACAAAGTCATCAACAAAGTAGATAGCATATTCATATTCTGGAACTCCACCCGACATTACCATGAAATCTAGGACCTTGACAGGTCTTATTAGAGCTCTCGCCAGATTTACATACACTGCCTCTTACTTCAGAAAGACATATACGATGATGCTGCTCTGATGATGCAACTGGGATGTGATGGTGTCATGTTGCAGTATGATCAACTTCTGCAGATCCTTTGAAGAAAATCTGGCGAAAGCGAATGCCTCATCCTCATCCAAGTCGTGTTCAACATCCTGATTCCTCCCATCAGTTTCCTCACATTGTCGACCTTCTCAGATATGTGGCAGAGCGCTTTCATATCTCCCTGGATCCTTGTCATTGCGGCACTGATGAAATAATCCTTGTCGGCCAAGGTGATAGCCTTGCTCTCATCAATGTAATCGACTCCAATTCGTAATAACCTACTTGAAGAAAACCACAAATTCGAATCGCCAACGCCCAAATCGGAATTCGCCCTACACCATCCAGTTCAACTTCCCTGAATTTTTACTCCCAATCTGAGTTCGCCGATTCCAAAATATGAAATTAGCATACTCACCGTTCAAATTATTTTGTGATGAAGGAAAAACCCCAAAGACGTTCCAAAATCTACACCGAAATCTAAATTCATGTTCGTTCGGGTTAGGAAGAGATAGTAACCAAGTGTCTCAAACATCCGGCGGCGGCGGAATAAGGTAGAAACTTTTGTAGATTCCGATGACCCTTCACCTACTGAGAATTTTAAGAAAACAAAGAAACCTGCTGTAGTGGGTAATTAGATGGATACGTGTTTGATTTTTATTGGTTTACAATTGACTGAAGGTTCAGTCAAAATCTAAAAACTGAACTGTAGAGATTTCCTATTTATAAAATCATTGACTTAAATCGGCTGATATAAATACTTAAAATATTATTAATTTAGTACTTTACCAATGTTAGCTAATTCTGATTTTCCATAATTCCATATTTTATCATGCTTGCGTAATAAAAGGTAATGAAAACGGAAACAAAATATAGAGATCGTCCATATATGTTAATACGAAATTTCAATTTAATCTCACAGGATCACTTCCTTAAATAAGTTAAACCCTTCTCAAAATAATAACCAAATACATTGTTTGAAAAGTGGAAACACGAATGAAATCACATACACCATAGATATCATCAATATTGAACATACCAATTAAATTAAACATTCCTTTTTTAATACACATGCTATAAATAATAATAGTATCAAAATGTACAATTTCCCAATTTAAATGTGGTGTCACCTAAATTATCTTCCTTTCCTTAAATATCGTTAATAGAAAAATAAATGGAAACATTGATTCTGATGTATATATTGATCGCTGCCTTCATGGCACTACGACACCATCACCATCAAGTCGGCGTCAACCTGATTCGGCGATATGGAAGCAGGGGCGGAACATGGGGGTGGCCCAGGGTGGCCTGGCCACCCCCAAAAAATTAAAAATTGCATTTTATACCTTTGTAAATTGTTTAAAAAAAATAAAATTACATTTTATACCCTTGTAATTTTTAATATATTAAAATGTAGTGCTATAATTTTACTTTTATTCTATTATGCCTCCCCTCGACTTTAACTTTAATTTCTGGGTCCGCCCCTGTATGGAAGTTGTTGATATCTCCGAGGCCGGCAAATCGTGGTCTCCAACAGCTCTCTGATCCAGTAGCAGCAGCAGTGAAGAAAGTGGGATAAACTTCAATCCAGTTCAAATCAGTCGAAGAAAACATTGTTTTTGATTGATTGCCGGTAGATATAACACCGATGATCACCGGAGCATTCCAAAATTTCCATGAACAGCGAGGAAAAAGTATATGAATTTCCATCTACACTTCATAATCAACAAAGAATCTGGGAAGAATTAGTAGGCACTAGAAGAAGCTCAAATTCCTCAACGAATACATGATCCTGGACACGTGAATCGTGATTATTCATTTTCAGGATCAAGTATGTGTTGAGAAATTTGAAGTCTTCTTCTACTTCCTGCTAATGCTTTCCAGATTTGTTGATTATGAAGTGTCTAAAAGATGGTAATTCACATCCTTCTTCCTCGTTGTTCGTGGAATCTTTGAAGTGTTCTGGTGATCATCGGTGTCTGTATCTACAAGCAAACAACCAAACCATGTTCTTTCGCCTGGTTTGAATCTGGATTTCATTCTGCAAATAATATGTTTGGATTTATAGAGCTACCATTACTCAGTTCTTGTATAGGATTACAATTTATAAATACTCCAACAAAAGTATGTTGTTTGTATAGTTGTTTGGAATTCTCCGAAGAAAATGTATATAATTTTTCTTGTAAGTATATGTTTTGAATTACATAGGTACTCTGCCCAGCATGAGCTAAAACACAAGTTTAAACATTCAAAGTTATTTCACCTAAAGATAGAAAAAACATTCAGAATGTTTCAAACTCGGGTAACCATTGGAGAGATACAGTAAAGCAGCTAAAGCTCGTTCACACTTTCCCGACACAATAAATAACCTAAGACTCTACATAAAAGTAGATGATGGTACTCAAGCCACAGCCACCTGTTTCTGGGGCACTATTACAGCAGCAGGCTCAGATTTAGTGTCCTTATCACTTGCAGTTGCCGGCGAAGTGAGCTTCAAGTGGTCGGGAGTGCTGTGCTTGAGCTTCAAAAGTAAGTGCCGCATCCTAGATAAGTCGGTAGGCTTACCAGGCTTTGGTCCTTGGATTACAGTGAGAGAGGGCTTCTTCTCCTGGTCCTTCTTTCCCTTCTTTTCAATGGTAGGCACCTCTTTAGGAATGAGGTCTGCAATTGATTTCCAGTAGTTCTTGTCAACCTCAGCATGGAATTTCTCTTGCCCCGCTAAAAACACCTGATAAAACAGATCAACCAATGAGATAATAAGTCGACCAATATCATCAGTACACTTCATACTATGCATTTTTAAAAGGACCAATCATATCAACTAAAGGACATGAAACAATCGTTCAAAAAGAGGAGATCAAAACAACATCTCAAAAAGAGGAGATCAAAAAGACGACTAGAAAGTCGTCTTTATTCTTAGCATCGTCTAAACCAACATCTCAAATCAACTAAAAATATAAAGCAAATTCAGAACCAAACAAACCAGGATATAAACAACCAGTTTTTGATTCAGCAGATAAGGAACATACAAAATAGGCCACCAAAAAAGAATCAAATTCAGATCATGGGAGATTCATGGAGAACTTCAGAGGCAACCAACTAAGTGTACAAGATGATTAAATAATGCTATTTTCATTCCCATGGCAACTTTAGAAGAACAGCAGGCATACAAAATAGGCTGGCTATCATAAATTAAGCTCATAAAGACCGAGGCAGAAGAATGAAAAAAACTTACTTTCTCCCTGTCACGGTTACTGGCTATGTTGGTTTCACAAGCAATCTGCCTCTTCTTATGAAACTCAGTTTTGTATTCCTCAGCTTCAGCAAGGATTTGAGCAAGTAACTCTTTCTCCTGCTTTTCCTTCTCTTCCAGTCGGATGGCATTTTCTCTGAGTTCGATGTGACAAGCAAGAAAGACACAAAGTCAATCAAATAGCAATCTTTATAGCCACATATTCAAAATTAAAGCCTTTGATGATTTCTCTAAAAGCATAACCCAACCAATAATTTCCAGGTTTCCACAGTACGATCACAGTATTCATAATTCAATGTCTGTGATTAATGTTACCAAAATTCCACCTTTCAACGCGTAAACAAATGATGAACAAGCAATTCGATTAATTCGTTCATCTAATAGTCTATATATATACCCTAGGTAAGCAATCCAAAAATTCAAAATTAAACACAATTCTCCATGAGAGAAAAAACAAACAGAAGAAATATAGCCACAAATTTGTTATATCGTGAGAAATCACCTCCTCCATTCCCTGATAGCGTAACCTTCCTCGTGCAGCATCTCGGACGGAGGCGGCAGAATTGGTCCACTTTCTAACGGCTCTCCGACATCCTCGTGCGAGAACTCCGGCGCATCAGCACTAAATCCGCCTCCGGAAACGTGGATCGGAGTCGGGGATTGTTCATAACCGTCTACGAACGGAGCAGACGATCCGACCGATGAGTCGCTGGCCTTCTGATCAAACGAGTCAACGAAAGATGACGACATTGCTCTCGCGATATGTTTCTGACTTTGTCAAAAGCGCCTAGTAGCAGTACTGTTTATGCTAATGGGATTTTGTGTGGTTTGGTTTATTGGGCTGGGCCTTTGGTCTTTCTTTTATTTCAGGTGTTAAAGGCCTGTACTGGTTTTCTGCATTTCTTCTACTAGGAGAAAGTAGGGCTGTAAACGAGTCGAGTCGAGCTCGAACAGACATGTGTTCGTGATCGAGTTCGAGTTCGTATTACATGTTCGTGATCGAGTTCGAGTTCGTACGAGTTGAGATATTTTAGCTCGAGCTCGATTCGTCTCAGATTAAGAAAGTTCGAACTCGACTCGTGAGCTCGATAAAAGATCGAGTTCGAACTCGAACTCGAGCTAGTTCGAGCTTATTAAAGCATTAATGAATAAAATTTAATTTATTTATATTAAATTATATATAAATATTATATTCGAGCTGTTCGACGAGCCTATCGAGCTGGCTCTTATGAGCTCGAGTTCGAGCTCGTTTATAAACGAACGAGCTCGAGTTCGAGTTCGAACTGGTCAAACCGAGTTCGAAAACGAACTTTGACCGAGTTGTTCACGAGTTGTTCACGAACGGTTCAGTTCATTTACACCCCTAGGAGAAAGTATTGGGTGAGACTTGTCCTTGTGGAGACCAAGAGCAGGGGAATGAGCATTTACTGTTTCTGTTTGATCTTTTAGTCAGTTTGAGAATTTTGTTTTGCCTTGATTTTTCAGTTAATTTGATATTTCGTTCAATTTGCTTGATCTTTCGGTCAATTTTCTTGATCATTTCCTTGGTCAATTTCACCAACGACAAATTCAATCAAGGAAATTGGCGGGTTTAAAGCTCACCAATGACAAATTCAATCAATAGCAGTCTCAGGTAATCTTTGGTCTCATTTGATAAACTAAATTAATCACAAGTTTGCTGCCTACAAACTCCGCCACCAAACTTCTCCTGACATTTTTCCCACCTATTGTGACTGGATTTGGTTGGATATTGATCATTTTCCGCCTGATTTCGAGATCACTACTATTGAAATTTTTGACGATTGGTTTTCAAGATCACTACTATTGAAAATTTTGACGATTGGGAAATCGGTCTACCTCCCCGATTGGGCGTTTCTATGGCTCTGGTTGGGAGGAGGAGGATATCGAGATGGAGAGGATGAGGAATGCCATGGATGAGGATCTCGATGATGACCAAGCATTTTCACAGACCTTACAACAGTCGAGACGAAGAGAAGCTTTGGCGCTGAGTTCAAGTTTTCTACTCGATCTTTTCTATTTGATCTTTTTCATATTTTGTTTCATTTTTTTCAGTCATTACTTGAGTTTGATCTTTTAATGTAATGACTTGACCGTCTATCTTTATTAAATGATATTTTTCATTTATCACTTGATTTTTTTATTTGTATAGTTTTATTTGATCTTATTCAGTTATTAGTTGAACTTGATCTTTTGCAGCAATGAATTGATCATATATATATTCACTACTTGATCTTTTCCTGTTTGATCTTTTTTATTTTATCTTTGATCTTTTCCAGTTATCACTTAAACTTGATCTCTTGTAGTAATGACTTGACCACCTATCTTTATTACTTGATTTTTTATTTTTTTGATCTTTTACTGTAATGACTTTATTATCCTCAAGACTTGAGGATGCATTTTATATAGTCTCGAACTTAAACAGAATTTCCACATAATTCATTTTTATATAGATTTTGCAGGATAAGTATAATATGTGAGAGTATATTAGCGAGGTGGTGATAATATAGAGTTCGAAATACATGTGTTTGCGCGAGTTAAAAGCATGGGTGAAGAAAAATTATGACAGTAAAAATGAAGGACACGATTTATGCGAGAAGGAAAATAAGTCACAAAAGCACAAAATTTGGGAGAAGAAGATGTCAATATTTTCTCTCAATTTTTCTCCAAATTCAGAATGAAAACATTTTAATAATTTCCTACAAGGCTACAATACACCCTTCAATAAAAAAACAATTTAATCATTTTCAATTTTATGAATACTAACCATGAACTTGAAATAATTTAGGGGGCATACAATCACTTTCAAAAAACTAAAATCATATGCATTTCTATAATTTCACTTAACCTTTTGCCTAAAATTTACGGTCAACATCGATAAAAAATAGTATAGGCGTATGTTTTTTTAATCAGGGAGGCTAGGGATGAGCATGGGTCTAGGACCCGACCCAGACCCGGCGGGTTTAGACCCATCGGGTCGGGTACGGATCCAATTTTTTAAGACCCGACGGGTTTGGGTCGGGTATGGATCCAAGATTAAATAAACGGGTCGGGTCCGGATCTTAATACTAAGAACCAGACCCGACCCATCAAAGTATATATTGTAAATAAATAATTAATAAAGTCATTCTAAATTTATATTAAATAAACAGCATGTTGAATGGACTAAATAAGGTATGATGATTAATTTTTACTCTTCACACGTGTAACAACTAACAAGATAAGGCTGGAAAAAGTTAATTCCATATTTCCATTCATTCAATAAAAATGAGTGCATTTTTCATTGTTATTGGCTTATTGCATGTGCAGACCCCTAATATTGTTCGGCGCCTAATATTATAAGGCTAGAAAAAGTTAATCCCATATTTTCATTCATTCAGTAAAAACGAGTGCATTTTCCCCATATTTCATAACAATGAGTGCATTTTTCATTGTTATGAAAATGTTTTATTGCATGTGCGGCGCCTTAGTGTTATGTAGTTCAAGTGCTTTTACCTTCTAGTTTTTCTAACAAAACATTATTTCTTCTTTAGTTGGATCACAGTCACAAACTAGAACACTTCAACACTGGCATTGGTACTTGGCAGCAAATTCTAGTCTTCTTTAACAATATAAGATATCATTTTGGCTACCAATGATGTTTTTATTGTATATTGTTGATTGAAATTTAACGTCATATAGTAGACCATCTAAAAGCGTCGAATTTGTATTAACATTTTAGATTCTAATGTGTATTATGGATACTTTGTTATTATTTAACAATTTCTAATACCAAAGTTTAATTTTTTATAAAATAATTTAGGGACCCGTTTAAGACCCTTGGACCCTTAGACCCAACGGATTTGGGTCCGGGTCTTACTTTTTAAAACCCAGCGGATATGGGTCGGATCTGGATCTTACTATTTTTCAACGGGTCGAGTCCGGATATCACTGGACCTGGACCGACCCAGACCCTACCCATGAATCATGATATCCCTAAGGGAGGCATATGGATCTCAGAATAAGTGATCAATTATTATTGAAAAATCACCTTTACAACTAGAAGGGAACAAGAACAACCACCTGTCACTCAAAACCGTTCTTATCGTCCTGTTTCTCTTTCATCGTCAAACTCTCCGCCAGCACAGATGGCCGTGTCTCTCTGGCGGGCCGCGATGGGGTCAGCCCAGCCCACAGAAGACTACGACGGAATCGAGTTCTGGACCGACCCGGAGCGGACCGGGTGGCTGATGAAGCAGGGCGAGTACATCAAAACATGGCGGCGCCGCTGGTTCGTCCTCAAGCAGGGGAGGCTCTTCTGGTTCAAGGAAAACACCATCAGCCGCGGCTCCACCCCGCGCGGCGTCGTCCCGGTGGCGTCGTGCCTGACGGTCAAAGGCGCGGAGGACGTGCTGAACAAGCCCAACGCCTTCGAGCTGTCGACCCGGACCCAGACCATGTACTTCATCGCCGACACCGAGAAGGAGAAGGAGGACTGGATCAACTCCATCGGACGGTCCATAGTGCAGCACTCCAGGTCGGTCACCGTTAATGAGATCGTCGATTACTGACTCGGCCAACTCAGTATTTTAATAAGATCAAATTGTGTTGGATTTGTGTGTATATAGTGGTGATGAAGGTTTGTAATTGGATCCCTAATTTCAATTCAGTTCCACTTTTTTCAGTACATTTTATGAGATGCAGACAGAGTATACATTTGATCATGATCTGATATTAGTGAATTTTTTTTTTATGCCCAGCATATTAGCTAAATGCTGTTATTACATCTTCATATAATATTGCAATTTGCAAGCATCCCTTGATCATTGGCATTGTATGTGGTGAGTATTACATGATCCTATTGATAGATAATGATCAATAGATAGTTCTATCATTAGTTTCTTTCTGCACTAATATTCTTTTAGTAATCTGTGTTTAGATTAGTTAGAGTGTATATAAAGCTGTTGTTCGAGTGTAGGTAACTGGATCAAGAATGGTGTGTCATCACTCATCGCCACCATTTCTTCTCTTCTCGATAGTTTGTTTTGGTTATACTAGTATGTAGTATGATCTTTTCTGTGCATTTGCTAGTGAAAGTCTAAGACCATTAGCACTTCTTCAAGTTAGGATCATCACTAGATTGTCCAGTTCATCGTTATTGGATCTTTTAGAGGTTTAGGGTTTAAGGATCGAAAGCGAATTTGGTGCTTGTATAGGTATTGACAGTGTGGCAGAATGATTAGCTAGATGCAACCATATTGAGCATGTGATCTAATTCAAGCTTCACACTAACTGTGTGACCTCTACTTATACACCAAAGATGGCAATTTCCTCCTCAAAATTCAAGTTTGCAAGTTTGCAACCAAACACCCCAAAACCTCACCAGTCTATGCAACATTCAAGATGTTTTAAACTCTTTCTAATGAAAAAGAAGCTGTTTCAAAATTTGAACTGTGAAGATATGGATACATGATACATTATGACATTCATATTGATTGCCTTTCAATTTGGTACAAAATTTTGCAAAATCACCAAATGACACTCGAAAAGAAACATCAATAACAACAAACACAATTGCATACCATCAAGGCATCAACACTTGTCTTGGATATGGAATAAAAAGTCAAAATCACATTAAGGGAAACGGTACAATCAAATGAATCACTCAGCTCAGTCCATTGACTCATCAATCTCAATCTTCACAACCTCTCCATCGTCATACCGATCCTTCCGCGGTGGTGCCGGGGGCATGGTGACCCTAGGCGGCCCCCTCCCTTTGTTCTTATCATGAGGCCTCGCCTACGATCAATTCAGACAGCATTCAAATTCAATTTCTCAAAAAACTCAGTACTGCTTTTAAAAAATGACTTCGGAAATACTCACGTTGCCAAAGGAGTGGTTGAAGCGCTTGCCTCTTGCAGTCTTCTTGTCTCCTCTCCCACAATAAACTGGAATCGGAAGTAACATTCTCGTACTAAGTAATCAATCAATTCATCCAATTTGACTGTGTGAGAGAGAAATGGATTTATGATTACTTACTGAGAGGGAGCGTTGAAGTGGTGGTGGCCGGGAGGGCGGCGGAGAGAGAGGAGGAACACGGCAAGGAAATTTGGCGGGAAATGGAAACCGACGCCACAGGAACAACAGCTCCGACCAACAGAGACGCCATTCTTCTCGATTTCGCTCTATCCTCTTTTTCCCTCTTTAGGCCGCGTGTTTTGGATAAAATGAAACGCAGTCTGGTGTAGATTTGCAGCTGCTTGTTTTCACCTACAAAACTTTGGGCCACATTTGGTCTATACTGACTCAAAAGATTCGTCTATAATCAGGCCCGTTAGTGGCCCAAATCTGGCCGGTGAAGTCAGTTTAAATTGCCATTTTGGAGTGTTTGACCGATGAAAGACCGGCATATTTCTGGCCAAAATCGATAAACATAAGTTTACCTTTTCAAAAAGGGTCAAATTTTATAAATATTTTCCATGCTTTGGATGTGTTTGTTTAATATTGATTCAGGTAGAATGATACTGATCATTATCGATCAAACAATTTAAAGTTAGATTGTAAAAATCTTCACCGACATGGGAGTATATTAACACTTTCTAGATATAAATATGTATACAAATGCTACCCAAGAACTTGATTTGAAATTCATGAGGATTTTGTTCAAAAATTTCTCCCTCGAAACTATTATTTTTGGTGGTTGAGTGTAATCAAATGTTAGGTTCCACCCGCAAATGCTTTAGTTAAACATGCCAGAATCTTCCATGACTGTCATTTCCTTCAATATTCAAGTCTCCCTCCATTGTCATGGACGGTCAAGGAACTCCTAATTTAACAGTTTCCTCAAACTATTGAGTGGTTCTAAAAACATGATACTAATGACATAAATTATCTCTGCTCTTTTACCAGGTATAATTCACTGGATCACTCAACTTCAAATGATTCCCAAGACTTATTGCAAACATATGCCACCACAAGATGCAACATGAACATTTCTTCACCAAATGCACCTTGGTTGCTCATCTTCTGTGCGGCTTCCAGTGCAGAGTTTTTCCAATCTTGCTTCTATGATGCTTAATTGACTTGTTAATGGGTAAGGACTAAATCATTTCAGTCCCATAGGCTGTCTTGTATTTTGCTTAGTCAATTCACAAATAAGCAAGTGGTATGAAATCTTTAGCTCTTTCCCAACAAAGCAATTTAGATATAATGAGTTTTTTCTTAGCCTAGTACTAATCTAACACATTTTTTGAGACATGTTTGGCCTCATGAAGTGTTTTTTAGCATTTCACATACTAATATATTTTAATATTTTTCATGCATCAATAACCGGCGAGGACGTTGACACTATTTTCAGTTTTTGGTTTCATACGTTTGGGGAGGCCAATACGATCCCCACCAATGGTTTTTTAACCAAAAAAAAATAATCAACATAATGCTGCAAAAATTTAATGGGAAACATTACTAATTTGCACAAAAAATCTCAAAATTTTTAAAATTATTAAAAAGAACCGATTACTTTGTAAGGTTTTACAAACTCGAAGGTGAATTTATACCGGAAAAAGCACAAGAGATAGAAGTTGTATTTTGTAAATATTGAATTAAAAATAGACGAAGAAATATGGGTAAGGGTTAATGAGTTGACTGGTCAATGATTAGAGAATCCAAATCCATATGGGACTAGGGAACCCGAATCCACACGGGATTCGGAAAAGGCTCATGCCTATAAATAAAGAAAAGACCCACTCCATCTTTCATTAAATCATTTCCATTTCCTAGTGTGCTGCTCTACTTGACTCAGAGTCAGAGAGAAGAGAAAACAGAAAAGAAGAAAAAACAAGTTGAGGTTTTAATCTTGAGAAAGAATAATGGGAAAGAGAAAAGCAAGCAAGGCGCTGAAGCCGAACAAGAAGGTGGTGAACATGAAGAGCCTTGAGTCGGAATTCAAGTGCCCCTTCTGCTCCGCCAGCAGTGGCAACCTCGACGTAGAGATTGACAGGAAAGGCCTCGTCAGCAGTACATGGACGGCCACGATTTGCTGTTGGAAGTGCAAGGCCTGGTACTCCACCAAAGCCACCCGCCTCACCGATCCCATCGATCTTTACTACGAGTGGCTCGATGAATGCCAGCTCGCCAATCCCCCCAAGCACCCCTAGCTAGATTCATTCTGTTGATCATACGCATCTGTAAATTTCTGTTACATTCATTCCTATATCTTGATTGATATAAGAAGATTGATTCAAGATTTTGTGTATTTCAGTCAATAAGTAAACACCTGCAAATTCAAGAAATGTCAACTCGCTTTCTATCTTCTTCGAATATCAAAACCTGGCCAATAATCTTCTAACTCTTGAAGATGGATTCCCTGCGTGCAACGACATTGGATGGAACCGAGCTGAGTTTCACGAATGCGGACTCTGCCAGCGCGATGGCCTTTGCCATGCTTGCAACCTTGTTTTCGCACTCCTCGTACTCATCGTCGGGATTGCTGTCTGCGACGATCCCAGCACCGGCTTGGAGGTGCGCAATCCACTCCTGGCGCTGGTAGCTGCCCTTGTAAGAATACATGGTGTTGAAGTGAGGCCCTGTCGTGAACACCATGGTCCGAAGTGCCAGCGCGATGTCCATGTCACCCGAGAACGAGATGCAGCCTAGTCCTCCGCTGTATGGACCCCGCCTCACCGGCTCCAGCTCATCAATCAGCTGCATTGCCTTAACCTATACAGCAGAATATACTAAGTAAGGAACCATCTTATGTATGTGTTGAGATAGAAGGTTTTTCAATTGAAATAGGTTGAAAATAGGAGAGAATGTTAACCTTAGGAGCTCCACTAACTGTTCCGACAGGCAACGCTGCACTAAGTGCATCCCAGCAAGTAAGGTTATCCAGCAACTCACCAGTCACCTGCATTTTAATGTTGTATCAGTCAAACATGGTATCTCAGGAAATGCTTAATTCCACTGCTAACTATCTTAAAGCTGCCAAGAAAATTTTCATGGACATCCTGAATTGAAAACAACCTTCCATCTACAAATATGTTTATTTCCAATAGAATAATACACGCGAAAGGGAAGAGATTATCAGCCATATTCTCACCGTAGAGCTTATGTGCATCACATGGGAGAAGCGTTCAACTTTCATGATCTCTTCAACTTTCACAGAACCAGCCTTTGAGACCTGCAATAAAAATGCTTCGTTTTAGTACCACAATGTAATGAGCAAAGTTTAGCTGTCTGAGGCAAAGATAAGTAATAAATGTACTCCAGATATGAGAGCTAAACTATGATGTCCATATATAATAAATCCAGGGAGAAATGAAATAGGTAGATTCTATGAGATATAACCTTTCCGACATCATTTCGGGCCAAATCCACCAGCATGATATGTTCAGCACACTGCTTTTCGTTCCTGAGTAGCTCTTGTTCTCGCAGAAGATCTTCTCCCCGTGTGTTTCCCCTTCTCAAGGTTCCAGCCAAAGGCTTGTTGACAATCTTTCCCTGTTAAGATTAACAACGTATTAAAAATACCAGGTTATGTAGTCAGGTTTTAAACATATGATTTTACCTTTGTAACTCGGGTCAAGATCTCAGGGCTTGAAGCAACATGAATGCTTCCTTTAGCCTGAAAAGGAAGTTAACCATGGTTAAAGAACCTACTATATTAAACAAAAGTAGGACTATCAAAAAGGTGATTCTTACTTGTAGATAGGCCATATATGGACTAGGGCTGGTTACTCTCAGTGCTCGATAGATCTCAAATGGATCAGCGAATGTCCTCTTTTCAAAGCGCTGGCTTAGGACAACCTGGAAGATGTCTCCAGCAAGAATGTGCTCCTTTGCTCGGACAACAGAACTTGTATACTCTTCCCTGGTCATCTGTCTCTCACCCAAAGAATGTCCAAACATAGGACTCCACGTATCCATAGAACCTGCAGAGAGCTGAGGCCTGAAATGGACAGAGATTGTAAGTGCCATACTATGAAAACCAGAACATAAGATAGTAGTAGTGACTCACGTATCAATGTCGTGTACCCTCGATAACAGCATCTCCAAACGCTCCAATCCATCAGTGTAGGCCTTCTCATTTGACGAGAACCGATCCAATTGCACCCAGTGAATCACATATGCTTTCTGCACAAAAAGGGGAAAAACATTAAGTGTGCAAAACAGCACAATAACTATATTTTGATCAGTTGTTTGTAAAACAACTTGTAATAATATTGACAGTACCTTCTCCACGTGATCAAACACGATCACATCATCGTACAGCCCCAAATGGATGTCCGGTATCTTCCTGTCATCCCGAGGCGCCTGAGAGAATGGGAGGCTGCTCTTCTCCGAGTAACGAACTGTGTCGTACGAGAAGAATCCCACCCAGCCACCTGTCCATGTTACAGAAAGACTCCAGATTAACTATGAACACAACTTCTATTTGTGCACAAAAAGTTTCACGTTCGCACATTCAATGAACACACAAAGTTGCATATATAATTGCACAGTTTCTGCACTAAAAGCACACTTGTTCTAAACAAATCCAATATATTCATTTCTGCACTAAAGTAAAAACACACACTTGTTTAAAACAAATCCAAACATACTAAGTTGTAAACTACTAACACCAGATGCACAATAAAGCTAATCCTATGTTATATCATATAGTATGTATCATATGCAAAGATTACAAGGAAATCAGCAAAAAATCTCTATTTATATTTGCCAAACAGTAAACGAGTCAAACAATAGAACAAGGCAAATGATTAGTTGGTGGAATTACCGCAGAATGTGTTTGGCAGGTCATCCACCAGATGCGGCCTCCACTGCTCCGACAGCTGCCTCGGAACAGTCATCGGATCATCCGTGACCGCGACGGTGACCTTCCCTCTCCGGTGATCCACCACCGTCACATCGCTCTCCTTCGCGGTGACCTCCACCGCCGGCAGGGCACCCACCGCGCTGTACCGACCCTAACGAATTGAACAAACAAAACACAACAGCTTTAAATAAATTGACTGAAATAAATAAATAATAATATTAGAAATTAATTAATTAAACAGGTTGTAATCGTGCGAACTTACCACAGTGGACGAGCGCAGACCAGGCTCCACCGACTCGAACAGGAAGCTGGGACACTCCCGGTCGCCCTCCTTGACCAGGCACCGGTACGCCAGCACCGGAGTCAGGTGGTCGGAGAAGATGCAGGTGTACAGCGGAATCACGTTTCCGTGATTCGCTGCCTCCATGAACCTCTCCTTGCTGACCGTCGCTGCGCAAAAAAATTCAAACAGTCAGCGAATATATACACGAATTAAACCAAAACAAAAAATCCAGTTAAAATCCTACTTTATTCTGCCAAAATTTATTCAGAACAGCGTAATATCTATCACAGCTCAAAACACACACACACACGCAGTACTACCAAATCGCAAATGTACACAAAGGCACATTGCAAAAACATGAACTTATGCAAAACACACACAAATGCACACAAACCGCACGAAAACATGAACTAATCCTTTTTGTGCAAAATCACACACATAAATCGTACAAAAGCATGAAGCTATCTTTCCTTTTTTATTTTTGCAAAATTACACACAAAAACATGAATTCATCATTCTGTGCAAAATCATGCACAAAAATCACACAAAAACATGAATTCATCATTCTGTGCAAAATCATGCACAAAAATCACACGGAAACACGAATTCATCATTCTGTGCAAAATCGTGCACAAAAATCACACATAAAAAAAAGAACTTATCTCTCTGTGCGAAAATCACACACAAATGCACACAACTCGCTCATACACATGAACTTATCTCTCTGTGCGAAAAAACACACACATAAGTACTAATCGCACACACGCGAACTTATCTTCCGGTCTATACAAATCACAAACCCAAACGCATACAACTGACACAGATTAACAGACGCTTCTTCATTCTTCATGTGCAAAACAAATAAATCAATGGATAAAACCCAGCTTTCAGTCAATCGACAAAATCAGTCCAGATCATCATACTAAAGCTGCTTCATTCCACAAGATCTAATCAGACTGTCACATATCAATTAATCATAGCTCGAAGAACATATATCAAAAATCAGTCCAGATCCTACTAAATCTACTTCATTCCGACAGATTTACTCAAAGCAACACAATCAAATCATCACTAGAAGATGAAAAACAGGCACAAATGACAAAACACAAACAACGCGCATATATAACTCAGGATCCTCAGTTCTACAGATCGATTGTTACCTGAAGGAAAGGGCTCGGAGGAGGCGCTGCATTTGACAGCCGGACTATAGGGAACAGAAACGCCGGAGATACGGCCGCCGCCGCCGCCGATTGGAAGCTGTACGGACACCGACGAGGGAAAACGGCGATTCACCGGTGACAAACGAAGGTTGGCCGGGGAGAATCGACTGGCGACACACAAAGCTTCCATTTCTCTAAATCTCTCGCCCTAATCAACAGCCTAATAATGTTTTTGGGTTTTGTGGATTTGAGCTGCGCTACAGTATTTCTGAGAATGCTATTGCTAGGGCGGTTTTATATAGGGGTTCGCCATGCAGAAAAGGAAGATGTACAGGTGTGTGGTAGATTCGGCTCTGTCGGCTTAGGGTCGGCGCGCGTAACGTACGAAGCCGACAGAAATTTGAGCTCCGTTTGGTGCAGAAATGGACAGAAATCAAGACTTGCTAGAATTGGGCGGGAAAGGGAAAGGAGACAAAAGACTATTTAAGGAAAGACGGTTTGGTATAATTGAAAAATTGTTGAAACGGACTGGGAATTTGAATTGACTGAATCTGCCGGGGGATTTTGGCGATGATGCCAGTTGTAAATAATGCACTGCATTTATTGACGTGGCAAACATATTTGGTGATGGTCAATGTGAGTGAATTAATATGGTAGTTATCATTTAAGACGGTGATTTATTTTGACGTTGAATATTTTACGTATCATGTGATTTTGCTAATTAATTTAATGTCTATCTCATTACGAGTTTATTTTGACGTTGAATATTTTACGTTATATCAATCAAATGTCATATAATACAATATGCAGAATTGGTGATTTGACGAAATGGTAAGAATATTCTTTGGTTTCACACTATTTGTTTGACTTGAAACGAAACTTCATAATCGATTAATATATACTTTATTTGATACATAGTGTATTTTTCATTATTTTTAATGTTTTTTATTAGTTTAATTTATAGAGTGAATATGAATAATGTGAAAAGAAATGAGGTAACATATTAGCTTAATCTTGGTTCCATCAACCAATAGACTCAGTTTTGCAAGGTAGATCATCCACAAGTGAACGCATTCGTTGAATCGTTGGTGCCATAGCGTGTTGGATTGGATTTGCTATTCCCTTCGGTTGATTTTTTTTTTTTTTTTGAAATATTATCACGCATTGTTTCTTATTTGATAGCCGATTAATTGATTTCACGTGTTATGGATAATCATTCAAACATTGGCTAAATTCGAACCAAATACTCTATCGTGCATCTTGCCTTAATAATGTCCAAACATCCATTGTTTATCTGTTGCTGTGTCCGCTGACAGTAATAGCACAAATTTAGTCGGATTCTAATCCATCATCTTCAGTTTATAAGAACTTAAGAAATTGTATACTATAAGAATTGAGATAATTTTGATAACAACTGATAAATCTTCAAGACAAGAAAGTATAGTTCTTTCTCCATGAGAGGACGAACAAAAAACATGTATACTAAGATTTATTGGCATTTTTAATACCACAAGACAATCTTTGAACTGCATTTTACTGTATTTGCTACCACATACACTAATTGCACACCTCTATATTCAGTATCCAGTTGAGCTCTTTACAAGAAGTTGGACATGGCTTCGGTATTGAAAGGGAAAGGGTAAGGCAAGCATACTAGAAGGCCTAAAAGTAGAATAGCTACTCCTAGACTCACGTATTTGTTGTCGGGGCTGGATATTTCTTCAGAAAGTGGAGCTACAGGGCCTCTCTGCAGAAAGAATATCAATGCCACCCAATAAAACGCAACATCATTCACTAGCGACGATAGTCCCAGGAGCAAGATCGAGATGCCAGTCAATCGAGCTGAACCCTGCGTAATGCAAATCAAAGTTTGTATGATTCTACATCTTCTGCTAAAATTCAACTGTAAATAATCAGATCTATGATCTATCCTCCTAAAAATTTGTGGTAATTTTAAGTGCTTAAGCCCTGGATTCACCCGTGTGTGCGTGTGTGTGTGTGGATGAAATGTTGGCTATAAGGAATAGAGTTTTGTGTTGGCATTCAAACCTTTCTTCCAAATAAAGCAAAGGAAATCCGGCCACCATCTAGCTCTCCGGCAGGAATGCTGTTGATTGCATTGGTCAAGAGTCCAGCCCATGCCCATATTACAAGGGGGTTTACAGCTATTGATGTGCCTTCCTTGAGAGCATCCCCAAGAAGCAGCTTAGCTGTAGATATACAAATAAAAGAAGAAGAAAATTAATGAGCACTGAGCAGGATGGTGTAAATCTTTCAAACTCAACTTTTTAAGGGAAATACAATGTCAGATAATAAAACTTAAACTTCTTCACCAAGGAAACACAAATCTGAAAATAATGCTAGACTCATTAGTATAAGGGGAAATAACAACAAAAGGAGAGCATCCTCAACAAAGCCAAGGAGGAAATGGGGAAATTTTGCTTGTATTTCAGGTGTATAGAGCTCAAAAAGATGTGTTCAATATGAAGAAATTACCTATGCCCCCAACTAGAAGGGATTCATGAAATACACCAGCATCAACAACCGTTCCTAAGCCATCAGATGGTGGCAAGATGAAACCCAGAAGCAAGAGAACGAAGCCCAATGAAAACCCCGCCAGTGGTCCAGCAGCTGCAAATTTCAGAAGATCCTCACGATTCTTGACGATATTCAAGATCCTTGTTATAGCTCCAAAAGAGCCTATCTGCCACCAATAAAGTTCATTAGACATTCTTGGTCTCGGGCATCTGCTAGCCATATACGATGAGATAAAGACATACATTATGAGTTTCTAGCAAAATTGGCCCACAAGATTCAATACTAATTGCTTCACAAGTCAACATGAAAACAAGTCTAACCCATTAAGAGTTCAGACATTGAAGTTTGAACTACTGAATGGCTTATTACAGCCAGAATTTAGATGTCAGTTCCAAATATTTAATTCTTTGGGAATTAATGTAAATGTGTAATCAACAACCCAAGTATTTTTCCTCGAACTGTAAGGATATGTAGATCGTTATTACTGGAACTTTAACTTAAGTTAACCATTCAAAGCCAGTAGAACCTTCAGCACATGAAACTACTTTAGACCTGGTATAATCACAATTGCATCCCGTTATAATTATTTATGCTGGACCTACACAAACAACTATAGGTAAAACAAACATATATTGAAAAGGAGAAAAAAATCGGTTTCTTTACCATAACTATGAATGGAAATGTAGAGTATGCAAGCGAACAGACAGGAGTCACAGGACAAATGGCTAAAGTATTAAAAGCAGTATCCATGTTGCTAATGTTACAAATATTCTAAATGAAGAGGTGAAATACAAAGCAATTTTAAACCAGCTAACGAAAACTATCTAAATAACATACCTGTGAGCTAGGAACAAAAAATGGCACGCCAAGCTTAATCCCACTTTCTCTGGCCACCAAAATGTGGCTGATTTCATGAGCACCAAGAATAAGAACTGTTACAAGGGCACCAGGAAGGCCATCCTTCAGCAATTCAGGGTTGTCAAATAATCCACTGAGAAAGAAAAGAAATTTAAATAAGGCATACTCCGTACGTATCATGATACACTTACGCTACAAAAATGGAAAACCTAAAAAATATGCTACAGAAAACAAAATTAAATACTATAGCGCATCGACATTATGCATTATACTATGCATACAACAGCCAGTCAGACCTTAAACAAACACTGTATGCTTGAAAGCAATGCATCTGAACATAACCTTATCCATTGTTGTTAGACTGAGTTTGCATCCTTATGACACTTGGAAATGCCTTGAACATGGAAAGTTAACAATCTTTTTCCACAAAATTGAAGTTTAATGAAAGAGTGAAACTCTTGGAAGTGGAAAAACCACCAACAATCAGAAATGGTCGAAAGGGGTCGACCAACACAGGTGAACATTTTAACTTAAGTTGACAGACTAGTATACTCCAAAACTAAAATAGATGCATTTTAAACAAACCCAAGAAAGTGAAGAAATCAAACATTCCCAAAAACCCACAGTGTTTAACACGAGCATAAGCTGAATATGATCTAACAATAGAAAGAAATAGGTCGCTCACAAGAAGTTTGATTGCAGAGCAGGTACGTTGCGAAGCAATAACGTGAAGATTGTGACAAGTCCAAAAGAACCTGCTGCAAACCATTCAGGAACAGCTGGAGAAGCCAAACAAATTATGTTATGACTGATTGGCAACCTCCTCGGATTCAGAGACAATAGAAATGAAGCACACAATTCAAGAAAGAGCCAGTGGAATACCTGTGGTATCTGGTTGCAGAGTCATTTTGGGAACTACAACTGCAACAGGAGAATCATCCTCTGGATTTATTAAAAGGAAAAGCTTGTATAGGTCTCCAAATCTGTCCTGTACATAAAATATTAAGCACATTTTGCGATAATTTTTCAATTCAGAGGATTGGCCAAACTCAGATTTCAGGAGCAGGTATACCAAACCTGCATTCGCGCCCTTATCTTCTCATAGGTTGTTGAAGCATCGCCTCTCAGGTTTCCCTTAAATAGCACTCCACCCTATAAATGGAGATGCACAAGTTATTGCAGACCTGTATTAAAGACTGACAAATCCAGTAAATAAAAAGACTGGCATATAGATAGAAATCTTAAATTTTATGTTTCAAAACAATTGACATATATTCCAATGTTATGAGAAGTAGGGCAACAGCTAAGAAAGTTAATATACAAAATTTACAAAGTTATGCTTCAAGGGTTCCAATTATGACTGCAAATCAACAAAGAAATTAATCTTTGTTCATCTCATTTGCGCACCTCATAAGGCTCCTGGCTTGTGACAAAAAATGAGTCAAAGCCAAACACTTGATCTTTCAGAATGTCAATTGTTTCCTTTGAGATCCTAATTGACTCATCAAGTCGCTGAGGCTGTTTAAAGCATATCAAGTGAAGAGGGAAAGAATAAGAATCTTATATTATAAAGTCAATCAGTATAAAAAAAAGAGTAAACGAATGATCACTTAAGGATATTTTGCAAACAATTTTCTAGTTTCTATCACCTTCACACCTGGCAGAGGTGATCCACTAGCAACCTCAAAATCAGTTGTACCCTGGACAAGTGGAAATAATCAAACTAGAGTAACGAAATAAGCCCCAAGAAACAACATGCATTGAGATAACACATAAGTAGCAAAACAACCAAAGGACGTACCTCAGTTTTGGCACTAGTTTCTGTACTACTTTTGCTTTCTAGGCTTTTAGAATCAAGAACTGTAGGGCTGGTAGGCTGCTCTTCTTCATCCTATTAATAGAAGAAGCACCAAAATGCACCAACATTATAATTCATACCGTGTTTCCCTCGAAGATGTCAAAGTATTCATACAAAACACCAAGTTTACTTTACTAGAACGCTTCCCCATGACTGACTCGATTGCCTTCAAGTGATCGGCAATGCCCTACATTGTATAAAAGAAGGATGCAATGAAAACATCTTACCAACATGAGTTTTACAAAAATTGGCAGAGTTTCACAAAATTACCAAAGTAGCTTCATGAAACAAATAAATGAACCACCAAAACCATCCTTTCTCTAAGTGAGACGGTGGGTGGAAAAACAAAATCAGAAAAAGATACATATTTCTTCCATTTCACTAACAATGACATGTTCTTTAAGACAAGTTAAATTTACGGAAACACGAGTCATTATGTGGAACTGAAGGAGTAATACAAAGCATATGATCAGAGATGCAAACATCAAACATAACATTCTCAAAATAACAATTAAAAGATGCACCTCACTTCCAGTGCCAGATTCTGCACTATTTTGGCTCTCTAGACTTTTAGACTCGAGTGTCGTCGAGGTAATGGACTGCTCTTCCTCATCCTACAAACACGAGAAATCACCAAAAAACACCATAATTCAAATTAGAACGCATGATTAATGTATTCCACTTGCAGCTATCAACACGTAAAAACCAAAACAGTAAGTTTACCTTATCAGGACGTTTCCCCATGACTGACTCGATCGCCTTCAAGTGATCCGCTATGTCCTGTGTTGCACACAAAATCAATAGATGCAATTAGAACATCATTTCAACATGAAATTCTGAATTTCTGAGAATTAAACGGAGCATTACATACCTTCTTCTCATTATTACCGCTCTCTGGTTCCGTTTCTGTTGCGCTCATTTTGCAAGCAACCTTTCCATATCTACAATTAATTACGCAATCAACCACCCCACCCCAGCATTTCAACATGAAATTCTAAATTACTGAAATTCAAAGAAACGCAAGCATGTCAACGGAGGTTAATTCAGTTACCTGGAGAATTGGCTCGCCGGAAGATTGCAGCTCCATCGTGTACTGGCTACGGGTGGAAAAGCTAGCGGCTGGATATGAATAACTGAGCACGAGCTACACTGCGCCAAGGGAAGGACGCTTCCGAGGAATCTCGCCGGAAAACTCATCGAATTCATCGCCTGCTAGTGCCGCTGTTACTCAATGCGGTTTTTGGCGATGAGTTTATGCATAATCCGGGAATTTGATTTTTTGAAGCTTTGCTTGGGACAAGTATCTTATCTGTGTTGTGTTATTTTCGTGGAATAATTTTAATTCCTTTGGATATTTTTCTATATGGGCTTCTTATTTTTCGTTATTGCGGATACGAATTTTAATTTTTTTGGTTTGACAAAATATGCTAGAATTTGACCGTGGCGCAGAAAATGGAAAATGCCCGCTCATTGGAAAGCTAAACAGTTTGGCTAATCAGAGAAGGCCACGTGTACGGCATAATCTTTGGAGGTTTTGGAGGCACATCTCCAAAATACAGTTTGATTACTGTAGTCCGTCTATATCGTCATTTCTAGCTGGGCCAATTTGAACTCGCTTATAGCGTTTACAGGCCGATCCGATTTCATAGTCCTTACTCTAGTTGCGGGAAAAAAACAACTCTTTATAGGGTTAAAAAATCTAATTCAGTGTGTGAAAGACAACTAAACTGATATCTAACTTTAAACTTTACATTTGTCAAACAATAAGTGAATGACAAAGAATTTTGAACCAAGAGTGAGTGGGCGTTTGGCTATTTTTGGGTTTTCAGTAACTATAAAATTTAGAGAAAATTTGCCTCCAAAACGGAATTATTTGTCTCATAAGTGCTAATTTAAAGATTCATCATAATATGTAACAAGTGTGGTGTTTGTGCCTTTTACTTCCAAGATTTCAATATTATTCATTGATCCAAGTGGAAATTCACTTGTGTTATTTGGTATGCCACAACACAATGAGCTCGGTCACAAAAGACAATATTAAAAATCACTAGATTTGGAAGTGGAATTTTTAAAAAGAATAATCCATCTCTATAAGCAACAAATCAAATAAGCACGGAACTGATCATTAGCCATGCAACCTGCAATGTATGCTGCATTGTGTTGATTGAGTAAATGCTTCATGCTTTTTAAACTCAAATCCATGTTGTTAGAAGATTGAGTTTGGTCAAAATTGCAAGCAAGCATATGTGCTCTTGTATCAACTCCGCCAACATCCAGGCATCAACAAACAAAGCCCCAAAAAAGTTACAGCCAAAATCTAGCACCTACAACTACAAGGAAACTTTACTACTCCCTCTGTCCAACTCAACCTGCACAAGTCACTATTCATTTAGTCAAAATTGAATATTTTCAACATTTAAATTGAACTAGTATTAGTAATCAAATATGGTCGTAATGAGATTTTGTTAGATTCGTTGTAACATGTACTTTCATAATATCGAAATTTCATCATACATAATTATACATATATAAAGATATTGATGGTCAAAAAAAATTTTGGTCAATAAAAAAAAGTCAATTTGTGCAGCTATTGCTGGGAGCAGTGGCGGAACCAGGATGATTTTTGAGGTGGGGCTGACTAACACTATATATACTGTCTGGCGGTCGACGATGGTGACTACAAGGACTTATGGGCGATGCGATGGGGTATTTTTCATTATCATTTGGGGTTTTCGGTGAAATTTGAGTGTACTGGTCTCTCAATAATTATTAAAACGGTCTTAAGAGGTCAAGCATATAATATATTATTATATACATAAATCTCTTCTAATTACACAAAAGTATTGCAATGGCGTAGTGGTTATTGTATTAGTGTAATTACACACTAAAGGCCTTGAGTTCAATCCTAGTCTTTCCTATATTTCTTAATTTTTAAAAAATATTCATTTTTATGCTTTGATTTAACTGAGTTATTAATATTCATTTTTATGTTATTAATATAGGCATACTGTAGGCTTAAACAACATGCCTACATTTTGAAATTTCAGGAGGGGCTCAAGCCTATATGTAGTTCCGCCATTGGCTGGGAGTAATACAATATTGCACAAATTTTGAGCATTTTATGTATTTCCCATAATGATAAGAGAAAGTGATAGTACATAATTGTGACACAGACAATTTAGAGCATTTAACAGTTCAATACAACATCTACTAGATATGCATCTTATTAGATCACAGTAACTTGGATAGTAATATGTTCAACAAAAAAAATCCAATATATTTTGTGGCATTTTATGTTTTTTTCTTAACGCTAGCTAGTACAAGAACATAAGCTCGAAAACCAGACTAAACTTTAAGCATACTCTTCTAATTTGTTGACTGCTCAAACCGGACAAAAACAAAGACGAGACATGTTATATTTACGTGCTGATTCAAATTTGTTACTAAGTATATATTGATTTAAAACTTTAAGTACTACATTAAAAAGTATGAAGTCCTTAAAAAATTTGTTGCACTTTTCAATTTTCAATTTATAGAACACAATATATTTGACGGTTGACATTATATATATGACGTACATATTTCTCCAATACTAACCCAACAACACTCATACAGTATTATTTTTCCTAATATATTCATCAACTAATTTCCCATAACGATAAAGAAAGTGATAGTACATAATTGTGACACAGAAAATTTAGATCATTTAACAGTTCAATACAACATCTACTATATAAGTAAATATGCATCTTATTAGATCACAATAACTTGTATAGTATGTTTAACAAAAAAAATCCAATCAGAATCAGGGTAAAGTGAAAGGAGAGAAACTATACCCCAAAACTACAGCAAAACTTCCCAACATTAAAAGTACATAACATAACCAGGAGAGCGTTTTAGCTTCATCAGCTATTATTCAAAGAGCCATCAAAAGTCTAAAGTGCATTAAAGATTAGCAAGATGATCATGGATCTTCAGACTTTCGCTCGGCTGGTATAATATCGTCCCATGTTGCAGCAGGTTCCAATTCTATAAAAGAAACATCATCCTCCTCTGCATCACTGTCAATCCATCCATAACAGGGCCGCCTTACTCTCGGTGGTGGTGGTGGTGATTGCGGCCGTGATGGTGGTGAATGTGGCTGTGGTGGCGGTAGTGGAGACTGTGGCTGTGGTGGTGGTGACTGGGGCTGTGGTGGTGGTGGTGACTGGGGCTGTGGTGGTGGTGGTGGTGGTGGTGGTGGTGGTGGTGGTGGTGGTGGTGGTGGTGACTGGGGCTGCGGTGGTGGTGGTGGTGGTGGTGGTGACTGGGGCTGTGGTGGTGGTGGTGGTGGTGGTGGTGGTGGTGGTGGTGGTGACTGGGGCTGTGGTGGTGGTGGTGGTGGTGACTGGGGCTGTGGTGGTGGTGGTGGTGGTGACTGTGGCCGTGGTGGTGGTGACTGTGGCAGTGGCGGTGGTGCTGGCTGATCAGCAACATATTCCAAGGTATTGGCAATGACGTCTTTCAAAGCCTTGTGTTTCCCTATAAAAGTGGATGGTCACTAAGAGCATAAAAACAAGTCAAAATGAAATCCGAAAGTGAGAATCTCACCATTGTTTTTCTTCTTCTTCTTCTTTCTGCGAGGTAGTAGTAAGTCTGCAAGCACACAGTCCTCGTCGTCTGTCACCGCGTTTGCATTGGAGGTCTCTCCTTCAGTGAAGGCAATCTGAGAAACAAAAAAACACTTGTTTGAGAGAGTCTACAATCTTCTAAATGAAATTCTCTACAAGAGTTATTATACTACTGCAGTTTTTTTCCCAAAAATGGAATTTGTGAAGCACATTATAATCCATAAAAGTCATACATTCATCAAAAAACTGAAAAAGACCACTCAATCTGTAATGCAGGTAAAAAAACTGAACTTTTTGCTCTCAAGATCCATTCTTGAGGGGGGAAATGCAGCAACACAAAATCATAATAAAAAACGTGAATTTTAGGTCTAATACCTCAGGCAGTTTATCCATTTGGCCGGAATTCTCCTCTTGTATTTCCATTTGGCCGGAATTCCGGTCGTGTATTTCCAGCAGAGCATTCAGCAGCACACGGTAAGAATCTTCTTCAATGAAGTACCACTTACCCTCATAAATCTAAACATGAAAAGTAACTCTGCATGAATTTATAAATTTACAACAACAACAAAAAACAGTAAAAAAATGGAATAGTTTTCTTGAATCTTACCTCCAGAAGATGATAGGCCACATCCTTAATGAGCTCCTTATCACCGAAGCCATAGTTAGTCATCATGGATTCAACTGCTCGATCGATTCTTGAACCGCGACTCTGAGAAATTAAAAAAATCCCAACATTTATTCAATTTCTAAAGTATGAAAAACAGAGAAATGTAACTGGCAATTTGATGTTAAACAGAGCAATACCGGTGGTCTTCGCCTGGGCCTTCCCCTGGGTGCCATTGTTGCAGTTGAGATTAAAGTTTCGAGCTGCAGGGAAAATGGAGTTTTATTATCTTAGCAAGAAAATGGCGGTTTTATGCATCGTTGCATGCAAAGAGAATAGTGGATTTTGGCAGAAATTGGAATACTATTCAATGAAAAGTGCATGTACGTGTCAGCACGCTATTGGATGCAAACTCTCTAGAGAGTATCAAGTTTTGCATTGTCCAAATGGACCAAATCTGCCATTTGGTACACAACTTTCATGTTTTCGCTTATAAAATAGGGAGGCAAAAAGGACAACACAAGTTTATTGCTCCCTTTGTTTCTCTTTTAAAGTGTCGCTATTTTTCATTAAAAAAAGTCACATTTGTTTGTATCAACAAAAATGTTCATATCTTTGTTCATATCAACAAAAGTAGATTGGAGCGTTTTAATTTACTTCAAATCTTTGTTCATATATGTATTCAAATCAAATAAATTTATATGAGTTGAAGAAAATCGACCAATCATCCCGTTTAGTTGCAAACCTTTTTTCTCTATCAATCAAATTCAAACAATACTAGCAAATTAAACCATGCATCTACTTTTCACATTGGTGGAAACAATTTTAAGATTCAAATCGATGGACAATCAGAATGTGAAAATCATTAAAGATGGCGTGGTGGTGTTTACCTTGGTGGATCGATCTAATTCCTACATATGGTTGGCATATCACATCACAGAACCGGATCGTATCAAGTTTAATCGACGAAGTTTGGGAGAAATGGTGGAGGAGCTGCACACTTGAAAGAAAGGGAATGAATTTTTTGTTTATGGTAAAGGGAATGGTCAACCCAACAACAACCCAAATTTATTTACTTATAGCCATGAGGCCGTATCCAAAACAATGAATGGGAAATTAATATTTACTCTATCCGTTCACCTAATAATGATACACTTAGCATTTTGGATTTTCAATTTATTTTGGCTCCATTTCTTTCTTTCGGTAAAAGTGGCCGAATTTTGACCAATCTCTACCCTTCATTAAAATTCAAGTTGATCTCAACCTTTAATTGAGCATCTTCTTAATTGATGAGTCAAAGGTGGGTGTCAACAATAACTGAATGGAGGGAGTGAAAAGGTGAGTATTTCAAAAAAAAAATCTAATTCATTAATTTCCTAATTGAAGTCTTATTATTTTAAAAGCAAACCAACTAAAATGCATAGAAATCCTGTATTATCAATCTTATGTGATTTCTCTTAGAAAATACTATTAATTTTTAAAATAGAGAATATTAAAATTTTAATGCTATAAATTTTACTCCATTAGTTTTTAATTCAATTTAGTCAGAAGAAATCAGCTTAAGATGCATATAACTACAATTTTACCTTATGTATTTTCATTCTATTTATTTTTGGGATGATTTAAAACCTTACAAAAGGTTTGTTTTTTTCACGTTTGAAACAAATACACTGTAACACAAACAATGCCCATGACTTCAAAGATTCGTGAACACATATTAATAGCCAAAAAAAATTAAATGCATAAAACATTTGTATATAAAATAAAAAACCGTACAATTTTATTCATCAGGAGAACATTTGTGTGATTTATTAGTCAAAATGACCTTCACGTGATTTGAGTCTCCCAACCAACACAGAAATAGAAATGTGCAGAACTTCCTTGTTGGTCCATCCATAGAATTACATGAAAACGGAAATCTTTTACCTTTTGTCGTGATCTATTGTAATTTGAATGTGATCTTTTTTCAAGAAATATTCGTTATCGAAAATGGCATTTCAAAAGGCCAAATAAATGAGAAAATGGAAAGGAAGACCGTTGATTTTTAATTTACTTACTAAATAAAAATGTTGATTTAAGTCATTTTAATATATGGTGATTTGATTTCTATCAAATGTAACAATGTCAAACAACATTTTCTATTTTTGTATTATTTGATAACAATGTAATAAATTCAGAGTTTATCTACTTGCACTATCTTGATAACAATGCAATAAACATAATCTTAGACATTTAATTTAAATGAAGAAAGTAATAACATAGTACTATCAATGGCTACAAATGAAATATATATATAATATCATTCCATATCAACAAAGACAAGTCAAATGTAAACGAAAATCATCAGTTACTCCTACATAACTTTTTACAAGTGAGGCATGACTAATAGCATGATCAGACAAGCTATAAAAACACCACCACCAAAAGAAACTTGCAAATACCAGTCAAGAAATTCCGCAACTTCTCATCATGTATTCTGCATAGAAGAAGAAGGAGAAGAAGAAGAAGAGTGATTTAGCAGCTCAGTCGAATGAATTCGAGGGTGATAATTGAAGGACAGAGACAAACAATGGTAATATATCATATATGCATAAGAGCTAACAAACATCAGATCAAGCATTGCACGATGCAGGATGATGAAATAGTTAGATAAAACACAAAAGACTCAGAAATGAGCATTTTAATTAACAATGCATTTGGGATAGGAGATGAGATGTTATGCTTACAAGCCCGAATTCATACTTACAAAAATGACACATGTTCAGTTCCTTTTCTAGTTGTCTAGGACAACCAAAAAATCCATTTTAGTCCCAATGTTATTCACTAATGGTGCTTTTGTATCTATCATGCAGAGGTTTATCCTACTAATCCTCACAAAATCTCATCTTACCAAGTTTAAAAATCACATACATCAGGCTAGGGTTCAATGAAACATGTGAGTGATACAAGGATCATCCAGCAATCAAAAGGTACATTTCTAGTAATTATAACGCAACCAAATTAAAGAAGTGGAACTCCAATCTTTTATCCACATTCTGAAGCGCACAAACTTAAAGATTAGAGAGTGATCAAAGCACCAGTTTTTACCTTCGCCTTCAGTAATATCCTAAGGCCGGTCTGGAACTATCCTGTGAAGTAATCGGAAAGCGTGTCATTTTAAACTAATCCAACTCAATAGAAAGGATTAGAAATATTAGCAAAAGAAAATCGGGCAATAGACAGCACATAAGCAATAAAAAGGCTTAGACATATTAGCAAAAGAATAATCGTACTCTGAAGCTAGACAAACAGCACATATGTCACCTTAAAAATAACCAGCCTCGTTCGCTGGAGGCAGAAAAATAAAGTTGGCATCATCATCACTGTCGCCATCCTTGATCCATCCATAACAAGGCTTGCGTACTTTCTTTGATGGTGCAAGGTTTGAAGATTGAGGTTTAGGTACTTCGTTCCTGGCTTGCGTCAAGTCATCGTCCTTCAAGAGTAAAAGACTAAAGTTAATCCAGATACAATGCAGTCAATGTTTTGTTTTGCAACTAAGATAAAGCCTCGTTATGGCCTACTAGTAAGTGGCAGCAAGCACACAACCAGACATTAGAAATACGACTCAGTGCCTGAAGTGATGAAACATATTCAATGAACAAGCAAACAATTTCATAAATTCATTAAGGTGTTTATAATAGCAAAACAATGGCATAAGTTCATTAAGCAAACAATGAAGCTGCCCTATATTCCCACCAAAACTCAGCAGCAACAAGAATAAAACAATCAGCAGCACATTAAAGTGTTTAATAGCAATTTAAACTGTTGATTATGCAAATTCAGGACAAGAAAAGAGCAATCTTGAGACAGGAAAAAGTGTTAACCTGAGAGCCATATTCTTTAGATTTGCATTTGTCATAAATTTCAGCAAGGCTAACAACATTTGGCTCATGAACACCATCATCTTCATCAATTATCCCAGAAGAAGTTCCATGAAAAGCATCTTCCCTATCACACAGTAGTGGCATTGAAGAGCTTGCTGCTGCACTCGAACTCGCACCATCGCCTCCAGTGATTGCAGGTAGAGGCCCAGCTTCCCCATCCCCCTCAAGAAGTGTCTCAATGAGGAGCTTGTAAGAAGCCTCCTCAATGAAGATCCATCCTTGACCTTCTTCACCATCTTCCGCATAGAGCTACACAGCCATAAAAAATTACACACAAAACACAACGATTTTAAATTAGAATTGACAGAAAGATTATTGAACCTTGAGCAAGTTTTCCACGCATTTCCTCACAGTCTTGTCATCAAATCCCATCGGCCGCATCGCATCCAACGCTGCATCAATTCTCATAGGAGGCGGCTGCTAAAATAATAAATAAATAAAATCAGCCAAAATTCAAACCCTGTTATTCTTTAGCCCTGTTCTACATAACTTGAAAGAACCGAAATAAAGGAAAAACCTTTTTGCGGCCACGGCGGTTTGCAGGCGCCATTGTTGAGTTCAAGAATGTTCCCCTGAGTCTCTGAAATAGAACAGGAGCCGGCGACAAAAGTAAGAAAATTAGTGACACTTTTCCGGCGACAAAAGCTTTACAGTCAAAATCTCTAAGGCCTGAACAGGGGAAAATTCAAGACTCAAAACCCCATTCTTCAGAAACAGGACAGAAATCCGGTTTTGATATGTTTCCATCATCATAAAAGGAAAAAAGCGTGCTGGCAAACTTAAAATGACAACGACGGAAAACTGGAGTAAACTACACATTTTTCCATTTCGCTACATCTTTGCAATACGAACATTCAATGCTTTCTCTCACACTGTCACACAGGTTGCGTACTGGCTAGCAGCAGCAGGGCAGCGAAAAGAAAACAGAAAACGCGGAGCCGAAAAGCACAATCGGAAAAGTGGCCGGAAAATTTCCAGTCAGAGATGAGTGTAGATTACCGGAAATTTCGAGTGAGCGGCGTGGAGCGTGAGCCTGTGAGGGTACGTTTGAAGGTGATTGACGCGCAATTGGCTTCTTGGATACTCTAACTTTTTTAAGGCAATGTTTGGGTTATCGCTATATTTTACTTAGGCTCCGTCATTTTCTAGAAAAAAAAAAAAAAAAAGATAAATGAGAACGGTACTTTTTTTTTACACAATATCATCTATAACTATGACCCTTTCTATTTCTACAATTTATAAAATTTTGTCAAAAGCGTTTGTTTCCGAACATTTTCCGATGGCTTCTGTGGGAGCTTGCCAAGCATGCTTTAGCCTCCATCTAATATAAGTGTTGGTGTTGTCGCAGTGAAAATAATGTGTTTATACTCATGCTATCACATTCTTTGAGTGTTACCTATTTTGGAGAGAATATATAATTAGTTCATTTTATAACTTAATACTCAACTACCCTACTACCTACATTAACTTGTGATTGTTATAGGACAACCATTTAAGTGTGTGGTCAAACTTCCTTTTACTATTTAAATATGTATTAAAATATCTAAAATTACTAAATTAGATATAGTCAATTCACCACACAATGTTATAGATAGTAGTTGAAGTCAAAAAAAAAAAATTAATTTCACATGTTATTTTAGCTAAAAAACCTTATTTACTTAACACTTTAGATATGCGTTCTTGCATAAGAAATACACGTTGCATTTCTCTATTCTCCAATCTAATGTTTAAACATTGAAATCTCAAAACAAGATTTTCTTTGTTAATATCGAAACACATCTATATTCTGAACAGAACTCACTAATAATGATTGATAAATGAAAAAAGAAAAGAAAAAAAGGAGGTTATGTCAAATTGCCAATTCCCAAGAATGCACAATCGCAAAAGATTGTCTAATTTTTTGGTGAAAAACAACACCACCTCAAATAAACATTCACATCAGTGACATCACAAAAGATACTTTAATCAAATCAACAACACATTCAATGTGTCACCAAACATTCCTTAAAAGATACCAAAATCTGAAAATCTCATAGAAAATCTTATGAAAACACTGTCACCAAAAGCATTCTATTAAGACTAGCAAGTCCACAGTTCACAGGCAAACAAATTTCTGTACTGAAACATAAGATCAGAACCACCAAGTGATCGAATCCTCGAGTGAAATCGAAACATTATCAAGTTTGAAGAAATTCACCAGTAAAAAAAGAATACATGTAGTAGCAAGTATAAAGGCTTCAGTGATGAGCTGCAGGTGGAGGGGTGCACTGGTAGCATTTGGCAAACAGGCCAAAAGTATGAACCTGTTTAGCAAAAGTCTTCATGCTTGCCCAGCCTCCGAATCCAAATCCGACGTCTACAACCCAAATCACCACCAGTATGTTCACCACATACATCCCAGTCCAGCTCGGGAGGAAAAAAGGCGGTTGCTCAACCGCGTTCTGCACCATATTCACAGCATCAGAACACAGAGACATTAACACATTCATGTCTGGAAGAGAGCAGCTAGGTCACCTGTCGGGCCGAAGCATCCTTGAAAGTGAGCATATGAGCAAGAGGAGGGATAACATAGACAGTGAAGGTGACAAGAAATGCTCCAACTGTTGAATTGATCGGTCCGAAAAATGGAAGCATGATGGCTAAGAACCACAGTGGTAACACCACAGGCAGCCTAATCAGTGCCCTGAGGAAATTGTTTTTGGTGTCATGCATTCCCAGCAGTTTCTCCCACACAAAGTACAGCGGGGTGCACACGAATCCAAACGTTATAAACTGCAACCGACACCAAACATAAGATTCAGACAAATATAACCTAAGATGAAACATTCATTGCAGTTCAGAAATTTTAAGGACCTGATGAATGAGCATCAAGATAACAGCAGTGTCGCGCCAGCCTGTCCTGGGAAGGAGTGATAAGGCGTTTGCGTGTTCAAGCAGTGTATCGCCGAAAGCCCAGTAAACAGCAGCAGCAGAAGGGATTGTCATGGTGAAAACATATAAAGTAGCAAACAAGTATATGTATTTGAACTTTCTAGGCTTCCACATGGCATGCATAATCTCCCTGTAAGAACAACAGCCATACACAAGCTTTCAACATGAACTGAAACAAATGTACAGAGTTCGGACAGGTTTGCTTACACTGTAAAAGCATGGCCACCAAAGGTGTACAGTATATTAGTTGCGCCGGTTAAGTACAGAACCAGTTTTTTGGGGCCGGCGTGGACTGCTTCACGATCCTACAAAAACACGGTAGGAATTTCGCTGAAAACAACAAAATTTTCGAAAAAATATGTGAAAATTCAAAAGATCAAGAACCTGGCCATGGACAATGGCTGCAAAGGTCATGTACCAAGCAGTGTAAGTGGTCATCGCGAGCCCCAAAAACGACCAAATACGATAATTGTGATACGAGGGAATCAGCACAGTGGTTGCACAACATGCCCCAAATATGTAAGTCCAAGTCCTCTTGTTCAAATGATCATTAATGTAGTAAATGTTGCTGCAATTTTATGAAGAAATACAACAAGATTATCCACTAGACCATATAACATAAACAATAAATTAATCGAAACACGATAATCAGAAAATCAAGAAGGCTTACCTTGCACAAGCTATGAGCTGTATAACACAGGCACATAGCAGCAGAGTGCAGTTGAAGGCTAATCCCACTGCTTTCCATTTGGGACCCAGCAAGCCATCCAAAACCTCAAACCACTGTATTCAGACAGGTCAAGATTTAACATTCTTAAAATCTCAATCATGAAATGATGCAAGAACAAAAGGGGGATCATGTAAAGTGCTTACATTTATAGACTATCACATTCAGAACTACTTCATACATATATAGATCATCTTATTTAGAAAAGACACAAATTGAACATGTGCATAAAACAACAAACCATCCAAAACCTCAAACGAAAACCTAAAAACATCATGGCGTTCAGACAGGACACGACCATCAAATCGAAAAGCTACAAAAGATGTCGAATCAAATTAAACTTGTTGATGAACCTGTATAACGTGGTTCCGAAAGCTGACGCCTTCTTTCTCCTTCCTGCTCCTGTACTCCAAGTACAGACAGCTGATTAGGTATGAAGTCCAGCTTCCGACCAGACCATAGAAGATCTGAAAAATCACCCCCGAAGTCATTCCCATCTGAGCGAAAGTGCAAGGCAACGTCAACAGAACCTGCGCGACCTGTAATGAACAAATCCAGATCTCCAAGAATCAAACCTTAATCCCCCCAAAACATTTCATAAATCGCCACTAGTCCGAACCAGATTCTGCTTTTCCGTACCTGATTAGAGGCGCAGCTGAACCAGGCATCACCAACAGAGCCCCCATTCCAAAAGAAGTTCTTGATTCCGGTCCTTGATTCGCGGTCGTCTACACCTTCTCCCACTCCTCCATTTCCGACAACCTCGTCAACCTGCGACGCCGCCGTTGATGCTTTTTTCTGAGGTTACGGCAAAAACACGCACTCACACACTGAAAAAACCCGATGAAATGTTATAAGTGAATTTTGCCGAATGCTAAACTGTAATCTCATTAAATGATAACTGTAATCATACTCTGCCAAATGCGACACATATATACTTCGTAACGTAAGCATAACCGACCAAAAATAAGGAGACTTTTTAGTTTTTTCCAAAACTGTGTTCCATCTTTCTACCATGCAAGAACCAAAAGTAGAGTACTGAAACGGTTGCGTTTTGATTCCAAACGCAGGTTGAGTGGAATATAGAGTTTCTTTAGAACTGATATCCTATTCCGTTATGAGTTTCCACGCGCCGCCGTACTGATACTGCACCACCAACCCGGCAACCCCGGCGGCTCAGTTTCCCCGGAATCCTCGAGAACCGCTGCAATAAGCATTGTTCCTAGCTGAGAAAAGATATCCAAACAGAAAGCATAACCTGTTAATAAAATAGCCTCTAGTTTACAACTTTTAATATTGAGGAACCGAATTCAAAACCAGTGTTTTACAATATAAAATTATTTTATATAATATTCATATATAATAGGAAAAGTCGTGGGAGTGACCGTCACTATATAGTGACCAGGGTCTTTACTGCAAATATAGAAGTAAATTATAAATAGTGCAATAAAGAAAATCAAGGAGGGACTAATTTGCAATTTTAAAAAATTAAAAAATCACGCGCTACGATGTTTTCGCGCGTGCACAGTGTTTTGCTACCGTGTACTTCAATGTTTCAAGTTAAAATGTTCATGTTTTATGTTTCAAGTTAAAATGTTCATCTTTCACGTTAAAACGTCCATGTTTTATTTTAAAATGTTTATGTTTTATTTTTCAAGTTAAAATGTTAATGTTTCAAGTTAAAATGTTCATGTTTCACGTTAAAACGTCCATGTTTTATGTTTTAAGTTAAAATATTTATGTTTTATATTTTCAAGTTAAAATGTTCATGTTCATGTTCATGTTTTAAGTCAAAATGTTCATGTTTCAAAAAATATTCATGTTTTAAGTTAAACTGTTCATGTTTTATGTTTCAAGAAATGTTCATGTTTTATGTTTCAAGTTAAAATGTTTATGTTTCAAATTAAAGTGTTCATGTTTCACGTTAAAACATCCATGTTTTATGTTTTAAGTTAAAATATTTATGTTTTATGTTTCAAGTTAAAATGTTCATGTTCATGTTTTAAATCAAAATGTTTATGTTTTAAAAAATATTCATGTTTTATGTTAAACTGTTCATGTTTTATGTTTCAAGAAATGTTCATGTTTCACGTTAAAATGTTCAAGTTTTATGTTTCAAGTTAAAATGTTCATGTTTTAAGTTAAAGTGTTTATGTTTTATGTTGTACTGTAGCAACTCGACACTGTAGCAAATCGGTACTGTAGCGCGTAGCTTGACACTGTAGCGCGTGATTTTAAAAAATTTCTGAAATTGCAAATTGGTCCCTCCGTGTTTTTTTAACTTATATCCTATTTGCAATTTAATCTGGTCACTATATAGTGACGGTCACCCAAGAGACCAATTCTATTTATATTAATTTTACAAAATTTCAACAAACACATAGCAGTAAAGCTATCTCTACCGAATGGTTATAAAAAGGATATTTATATATATAAAAAATCCTTTTAAAAGAATCACACACAAATTATAAAAGAATCTAGGATAAACAAATTATAAACACGTGATGAATTAAATTTTAAAGAAAACGTATAAACAAATAATTTTCCGATCAGTTAGATTGTCCAGCAAAACACAGTTCGTTAAGAGTATACAGCTCAATGCGAAGCAAATCTAGCTACTTGCGTATCAGAATATAGGAACTTCACATTTTCATTTCTTGGGTTTTCTTCACAAATTAACAACATATCTTTTCTTGGGGTTTCTTCACAATTTAATGAGCCAGAAGACTGCCAGAAAGTATAAAATTTATAGTAATGAGTTCCCAAACCAAATTCTACATAGTAAATTTTATTTTGACCTCTAAACATCACAATTTCATCATAGGAAAACTCCAGACTTTCACACACACGCACTAGAAAATCGAAAAGGATGCAGGGGAATTGGGGAGTAAACATAAAACGCCGTGACAAAAGGTTCTCTGATTACAATCGGAAAATTGGACGTACCGTTAATTGGATCTCAAATTCCCCCATTTTCATCCTTTAAAGCCCAAACTGTACAGGCCCATCTAAACACCGATTCAAACAACTTTGACTCTGTTTGTGTGGGCGCGTTTTAGTTTTCCCGATTTTGTTTTTTTTTTAAATATTGTTTTAGAGGATTTTGCTTTATTAAAATTTAAAGGTGTACTACTGTTTTTACTAAGTGGCCAAATATTTGTGTCGTTTACGCAAATTCCAATCGAAAGCTGTAAACTTGCTTTGAGTACTCTGGTACTTTTACTACGTATACTTTTGAAAGGCCCCGTTTAGATTTCCCATCTAAACTTCAAACTTTAAGAGTTAAGACTTTAAGTTGTTTGCAAAAAAAAAAAAAAAAAAAAAAATATTTTGAAATTATTCAAAATAAAATTCAAAACAGATATGTAATGACTAGTGTGAAATGAGTGTATGTAGATGTAGTTGTAGTTGTAGTTGTAGTCGTAGTCTCGTAGAGTTACATATGTAGATGACTAGATGTACAAGAATTGTAGGGGCACCTATAGTTGTAAGGGGAAATGAGAAATATCTATGCAAAATATGTGAAGAAGGCATATGTGAAATGAAAATATATGAAGTGAAATGTAATTTTTTTTAAATATATATGGAAATAAAAAATAGGTAATGTTAACGAGAGATAAGTAATATGTGTGAAAATGATAAGGCTGAGTTAATAAATATTATATGTGAATGATTAATCTTAACCCCAAACATAAACTAATATATAATATTCTTGAAGCATATTATCTCAGTCTTTGTCAAAACGTATTGTTTGACTTTGAAAAGTCAAACAAAATAGATTTGACCATTAATTATAATTAGTAAATGTGTAAAACTATTATTGTGTAATATATGTTGGATTCATATTAACACGAGTTTTAAGCAATAATTTTTTGTTACATTTTTTTTAACACACTTGTACAAAAATATTAGTAGTCAAATCTGTTTTGGTTTGACATTGAAAGTTAAACCATAACTTTTAGTTGGGAGTTGGGAGTTGGGACAAAGGGAAAATAATTTTAAAATCAAATTAGTTTTGAATGTGTTAATTTACAGTTTTCAAACTAAATCCAAATGCATAAATTTTACCTTTTGTTGGCATAAAAAAGATCAGCAATGATCTATGTTAAAACGTTACATTTAGGTCCATTTCATTTTTAGAGTTATTGGTTATGAATGAAAAGCATGCTCCATTTCATTTTTTAACATAGCCAATATGACCTTGTTCAAACATCAGTTTTTTTTTTGTCAAAGATCAATTCTCATAACACAATGGTTCAGTTAAAAAGCACCAAACTCGTGAAGTGAAATCATACAATCATATACCGCAGTGTGATTAGTGACAATGAAAAATGCAGGTTATGCCAAAATATAAGCGACAATGATATCATTTGGTAAACGTCAACTCATCAAATACCCCATCCACACAACTTAAAAGATAATCCATCTTCAAATTCCATCTGATTTGTTACCAATACCAAACCATTTTCTACTACTTTTTGATAAGACTAGCAACAAATCCATAACATTTACTGATCTTAACATAATTCTGGCAGACAAATCAACCTTAAAACACACAAACAGGCTGCATTAACAAATCTCAGTGAGGATGAGCAGCTGGAGGGTGGCACTGATAGCATTTTGCAAACAGCCCAAAGGTATCAACTTGCTTGATGAAGTTCCTCATGCTTGCCCATCCTCCGAACCCAAACCCGACGATCAGAACCCAAACCACCACGAACACGTTCACCGCGTACATTGCAGTCCAGCTCGGGAGGAAGAAAGGCGGTTTTTCAACAGCGTTCTGCACCATTCATGAGACTTGCTTTAGATGATAGATTTCAGTAAAATCACAGGAAACAAATAAACACATTAATGGGAAAAAAAGGCAGTCCTAGTAGAGTAGGTGGTACTGTGGGTCAGGTAGCCAGCACATTTCAAGATATGACTACAATGATCAAGAAGTAACAGACTGAAAGCTAAGCTTCACCAAACTTGTCTCCTATGATCATGAAATGAAACTAATGAAGTGGTTTTTTCATAGCTTATGAAGCCTCAAAACATTCTCTAATCCCATTTAGACAAAGCATAACCAAACTAATCATTGAAGTCATATGTTTAACTGTTTTGGTTACACATTAGTCCATATATGGAAGTGACAGTTTAAGATCAAAGGGCTTCAACCCCACAAAAGGTTCTTGTCTAAACAATAATTGTGCAGAGTTTGAAGGCAGTTTTCATGGATGCAAAATGAGTGAACCAAAGGGATGCAGAAACTGTAGTTAGTAAGAGAGTGGACCAGCGAATTTACCTGCCGAGCCGAGGCTTCTTTGTAAGTGAGCATATGAGCAAGAGCAGGGATAATGTAGACAGTGAAGCTGACCAGGAAAGCTCCCACAGTTGAGTTGATAGGCCCGAAAAATGGGAAAATAATGGCCAAGAACCATATTGGTATCACCACTGGCAGCCTAATCAGTGCCCTCAAGCAAATGCTCTTTGTGTCATGCATTCCCACCACTTTCTCCCACACGAAATACAGTGGAGTACACGCGAATCCAAACGTTATGAACTGCAGCATCGGTTTTCAGACGGTAAAATTCAGAATCAGATTTGAAACCTTAACATGAACAAACTGATGAGGGAAAAATTAAGCACCTGATGAATAAGCATTAGAATAACAGCAGTGTCACGCCATCCTGTTTTGGGAAGGAGGGAGAGGGCGTTTGAATGCTCGAGCAGTGTATCGCCAAAAGCCCAGTAAACAGAAACCGCCGAAGGGATTGTCAGGGTGAAAACATATAAAGTTGCGTACAAGTAGATGTATTTGAACTTCCTAGGCTTCCACATTGCATGCATAATCTCCCTGCAAGAACAACCAATTCATACACAATCTTGATCAGTTTTTCATTTCTTTCATATCAACAAGAAAGAAAATAAAGGTGTTCATGAGGGAGAATTACTAACACTGTAACAGCATGCCCACCAAAGGTGTACAGAATATTAGTTGCTCCGGTGAAATAAAGAACCAGTTTTTGGGGGCCTCCATGGACTACTCCAGGAACCTGCAAAAACACGATACGAATTCCGCTCATATAACAGTCTTTAGCAGTTAAGTGTGTGTCATTGTTGGATCAAGATGAATTCCAAATACCTGGCCATGAACAAGGGCTGCAATGGCCATGTACCAAGCTGTATAAGTGGTCATTCCAAGCCCCAAAAACGACCAGATTCGATAGTTGTGGAATGAAGGAATGAACACAGTGGTAGCACAACATGCCCCAAATATGTAAGTCCAAGTCCTCTTGTCCAAATGATCATTAATGTAGTATATATTACTGCAATTTCACAGAGAAATAAACAAGATTATGCCCTAGGAATGGTTCTATGTAAACACAAACAGTTCTGAGTTCTTAGTATGAACTATGAAGATCAGAAATCAAACCTTGCACAAGCAATCAGTTGGATCACAGAGCCACAGAGCAGGAAAGTGCAATTGAAGGCTAAGCCTGCTGCTTTCCACTTGGGACCCAACAAACCATCTAAGACCTCGAACCACTGTGTTCATATGCAGATCATCGTATTCAGACAAGACCCAATTATGAAAAATATCCCAGATATAGTAACGTAAGCATCGAATTCAGACAAGGCCCAATTTTGAAAACATTTCAGAAATAGTAATGCAAGAACATATGGGATTGAATCAAACCTGAATAACGTGGTTCTTAAAGCTGACATTTTCTTTCTCCTTCCTGCTTCTGTACTCAACATAGAGGACGCTGATGAGGTAAGCAGTCCAGCTTCCCATAAGGCCATAAAAAACCTGCAGAATGACTCCTGAAAGCATCCCCAGTTGAGAGAAAGAGCATGGCAACGTCAGAAGAACCTGCGCCACCTGCAACAGCGAATTTTCCGAATCCAAAAACCTTAATTTCCCCGAAAAATCCCTACTTGATTTAAATCACCACACCAAAACAAAACAAAACAAAAAAGCATCTTTTTTTTTTCTCACCTGATTAGAAGCGCAGCTGAACCAGGCATCGCCGACCGAGCCCCCATTCCAGAAGAAGTTCTTGAACCCACCCTTGGACTCATGCTCATCACCTTCTGCTCCATCAATGCGCTGCTCTCCGGCCACAATAGGCTCTTCGCTCAGTTTCTCAGACGCCATATCTCCTTCCTTAAAAAAAACGCACACACGCACACTAGATGAACACAGAGAAATGCATATACTGAAATACAAAAAGTACTGATTTTTAGGTAATTTCAAGGAAGGAAAGGAGAATCAAAACAGATTGACCCTATCCGCATACCTTTATTATCTAGGCACTAGTTTTATGGTACCGGAGCAGTGTGGTCAGCTTTTTATAGGCAAAAAAAAAAAGTTAGTCGGCGGTTACGAATTGTACAGAAGGACACCTGTAATTGCTCTGTTTTCGAGAACCCACTTCACAAGAAAATAGCCAGTAGAGCAGAAGATGCAGTAAATGCCATTTTTTTCACGAAATTGGCATTACTGGAATCTGCGCTTTTTTCCCTGGCTTTTGTCTCTCTGTACCGCAAATGAAACTGATTCTCAATAAATGCAGCTCGCAATCCGATTCTGGCAAATGGAGTTATTACTCATTTTGCAAACGTATTAGATTACAGAGGGAAAGACAAGGGAAAACGAGGATTTGGCTCAGCTCTGGCTGCTCTTTCGGTCTGAATTGTGGAAAGGTTTCGTTTTGTTACCAAAAAAAAAGTTGCTTTTTTGCAGAGAAAATAATGGGGGGTGCTTTCTGCGTGACAGTTTTGAACTCAGAAAGCTCCTCTACGAATTCTCTCTTTCCGCTGAATCGTGACTATCTTTTATACTATGCTCCCATCAAAATTTGTGTTTGTAACTTTTCAAAATTAAACTTGGTTGATTTTGACTGTTAGTATATATTTAGTTAGTATAAGTATGTATTACTATAATTTTAGATAAACCATATGTATTTTGTATTTATTACTTTTAAAATTTTTGAAACATAAAATAAATAAATTCATTTTTTTAAAAAAGTCAACTAATCAATTTTGGTTAGGAATATTTTCATTAATTGACTTTAACATGATTGTTTGATTGTCAAAGATCTAAGCATAAGTGTAATTAATTTGAAATAAATGGTATGATTTCTTGAACTGATCCTCACATAATTTTCAATTAAATTAAATTTAGTCATGTAATTATGTTCATACTCCATCCTCCCCATCTATATTCATATACTTCGACTTTTATTTTTATTCGTTGAATTAAAAAAATGTTTGATTATTTGCGTGCAAACACTAGTTATAAAAAAATGTATACTTTAAAAATATATGAAATGACAGGAATCTAATAAATTCACATGTATTAACAAAAAATTTATTAATTCAATTTTAAGGTAAAAAGAAAAGTAACTTGACTAAATGCATAGTCAAATTGCCACAAATAGATGTGATGAAGGAAATATACAATTTAATACTCTAATTTAATTTAATTAAGTTTAATTTATATTAAAAAACTTTTTAATTAAATTTTATTAGTTAAAGTTTACTGAATTCAGTTCAACTAAGTGGTTAAATTCACAATCATTAATATCATCAAGAATGAAGTAACTTTCGTCTCATTTACGGTTTATATACCGCTGTGTCTACTAAAGTAACTTTCATCTCTATCACGTATCCAATATTTTTCGATTCGGATTACTGCGATTGTAAATCTTTTATCATCAAATAATGTCTTCTTTATCTTGTTTATCCATTGATTATAAATTATGCATATGAAATCAAGCTGGCATGATCCAGAAAAGTCTGCATTATATGGTATATGGAGTAAATGTCCCGTTGACTTATTAGTCTTGGACCAAAGTTTCCCGCCAAAAAATAAAAGGAATCTAATTAATTTCGTCACGTGATTTAATTAATCAAAGTTAGGATACGCTAATATTGTGCCATGCATAAGCATAAATCATAATTCATAAGTCATAAAAATATTGTACCATGTAATTAAAAATGTTGTTATCTCATAGTTTAGTACAAGATAAGGCAGAAATTTGAATCGCTAATTTAATTGGAATAATTACCACCCAAGAATGCCTCAATTCTTCATACATGCATGGAACAAAAGCAATGGATTTGATTTTGGTCAAACCCATTAATTCGCATAACAACCTTATTTTAATATATTTCATAAAAGTAAGAAATAAAGTGGCAAGATATGATTAAATAGAATATGTGTAATTGTTTAGCATTTTGGGAATTAAATAGATTATATTTCATTCGATAAAATGAAATGATGAAACGTGAACCCATCCGAAACAATATAATAGAAGCAATTGAGAAGATGGATATGGGTGCTTGACAAAAGCAACTTTCTACTCCTGGAATGCTGCATGCTATGCTAACCCAATTATGTTGAATGCTACATGTCTCCTTATCATTAGCAATTAGCAAAATTAATTAATTATTTATTAAGATGTTGATTTGTATATTTTTCTTTTTAACAAAGACACTTCTTAATTTTTGGGGACAAAATCACACATAACCCTAAACCCTACCGCCCCAAGAAAAAAACTCCTCTTCTTCTTCAATATTTTCCCCATATCCTTTGCTTTTTCATTTATTGATTCTTTATTACATTGAATAAGTGTGATTCACACAACGAAATTGTTATCGATTTGATCGGCTAAATCTATGATTTAGTTGTTCGTCGATGTTTTTGTTCCCGATCTGACTGGGCAGGTCGTGATTTATGTTTTTTTGTTTATAGTTCTTGATCTGGTTGGACAGGTCCTGGATCGTGTTCCCGTTTGTGATCTATGATTTTCAAAGTTTACAGTTTGAATAACATAGATCATGGTTTGGATCTAGTGGTGTTGCTTTTGTAGCAGATCCCCGATTGACGCATTGATTGATGAGGAAGACACTCCTCTCTGCCAAGCGGTTGTGGTGTTCGCGGTTGCAAAATAATATCTCCGAGGGCGGTATTACAGCATTTTTATTGGATCTCTCAATTTGTAATAGTAAAGACGGTATGAGTCTGGTTAGCATATGATTTAGTTTAACTTGTAATAGAATAGTTGATTAGATGTTGATTTCACTTGTAATCGTTACTGGACGTTTTCCCAATACCTTGAATAAAAATTTTTTAAAAAAAACAAAGCCAATTCTACGTTCAAATATGTTGATTTTAGTGATGAATGATGTGATTGAAACGTAGAGAAACATACATTTGAATCCCTAAGACCTTAATTTTTAAGTGATTTTATAAAAAAATTACCTCATACTATTACAATTCCTCATTATGTATCCTTGAATTGAAATTCATAAGATTATAATTTTAACATCAACAAATAAACATTTTACGTTTGATGCCAAGATAAAGAGACTACTCCACCTAAGGAGTGCAACACCGATGCTTTTTTCAAATTGACGGGGAACATTCGCCTACTCCACCTCTAATTTGATAAGTTCTATCATTCTCGATTTCTAAAACTGAAAACATGCCGACTCTCAACCCTTCTAGGGCATAGGGAGAACTTTACCTTGTCCAACAATGATTTCGAAAAACGGTCGATTCTCACCATAATTTGGAACCAATCTTCCGTTGATTATCATCAGCAACACTACAGACATGAAATCACGATGGAGAATGACACCAAGATCGTGATGAGGAGTCCCTACGCCGTTCCGACGCGAGTCCGCCGGGCTGCTCTAGCCTGCTGGAATACTGAGCGGCAGCGAATTCCCATTCGAACGGGGAAGAACCGGAGATCGAGCGAGCAAGAACATGAATCGATTGTGCTTTTTGGGAGATCTGAGATCTGTAAAGGTTAGCAACAGTTTGGTGGGGTTGCTGAACACCGTGAGCTTAATCCTCTTGGTGGTGATTCTCGGAGGCGGATGGCTGGACAGGCACGGCAGCATCGAGTGTGAGGGCTTCTTCCAGAAGGCGGCGATTGCCGTCGGCGTATTCCTGCTTGTGGTCATCTTGGACTTCATTATGTTATTTAGCTCAATCCCTAGTGTCGCTCACAAAGTCTAACTCCCTACTAGAGGGAGGTTTACCTGCCCATGTTCAATCGCAACTGGACGATTTCCAGTAAATTCTAAAAGCAATAAATATTTACCTTAAATTTTTTTTTGATAAGTTCTATCCCGTTGCGGCTATTGGAGTCTATGGTTGTAATTTTTATCGAAAAGTATGATGAATTGATTCGCTATCCTATCTTTATTTTTTTTTATTAAGTTTAGTGATCCTCACTAACCGTAGAATACGAGTATTGTTTAAATATTTGAAATTATAAAAAAGCACAGGAAAGAAATTTCCATTAAATTCTTCTGGTAGTAGATAAATCTCTGCCCCTTTTAGACTATGGCCACTCGTAAATAAAGATAGTGGTCAATTTTATGATAAATCATGAAGTTTAATATCGTGCTGCTCATCTTTCTTTCAAGGGAATAACAGCCATCGATTAATCAACTTAATACTTTTGCGGTTAGTGGGAAACCTCATGATTAGCGATAAGTTTTATTTTTAGAACACCTAGGTGAAGTTATTTTCCAGCTTCGTCCATGCAATAGTCAACTTATTTGAAACAGTTTAAAATAAGTTGGAGAAAAAATGAATTTGTAACGTTTTACTTTAGAAATACTACTGGAAAATAAACTCTCTTTTTTTTTACCTCACTACTCCATTTATCTTCAGTAAAAATTAAATATGGTACCTCTAGGTAATTTTACTAGTTTCTTACTATTAGAGCAAACTAAATAATGCCCGGGCTCATGCCCGAATTCATATTAATTTTGTTAGCCATAATAATTTTACATATTTTAAGGTTCAAGGTTTCAAAAAAAATAAATTATATATATAGGTATGTACGACGATTAATCTTTAAAATAGTATTAATAGTTATCAAATCGACACATGAAAGGTTTATGACCAATTCTTGGGTGAGGTTGCCTCACCCAAAAGGCAGGACCAAGTAAACACTTTTTATTGTGAGATTTGATGAACTAACACAAAAGTTTTGATGAGGTGACATGTTCGATGAACTAGCATCGATGTTTGATGATGTGACGTTGAGTTTTGATGAGATGGTAGTGAGTTATGATGAGGTGGCAGCAATGAAATTTTCCTTATTTCGCTTTGCCTCATGAGTGAGGCTGCCTCACATGAGAATTCCTCAAGGTTTATTATACTCCATAAATTTCATCTTGATTAGTAGAGTATATTTTATTAAATCTATTTTTTATAAGATTAGGTGGTAAATTTGTTATTTTAAATAAATTAGCATTAAAAAACTTATTCAGAAAAGTTAATGGGCTAATTAAGGAAAGAGAAAGATTGCATGAGAAGTTTTTGATTCAAGAACGAAAAAAAGAATATTATAGAGACTCTTGTGAAAATAATGTTTTTAGTTTTTTTAAAAAAAAGAATGAGAAAATTCTATTAGAGCGCCACGTGTCGCTTCCGTAGGCTCTCAAAATGTATAACTTTTATATATATAGATAACTCACCCATATTGAAAGATGAATATTTGATGAGAAAGTCTTGGGTGAGACTTGTCCTCGTGGAGACCAATGATTAAGTGAATGAGCATTTACTGTTTTTTCTTGATCTTTCAGTCAGTTTCCATGAACATTCATGTTATTTCGTACAAATTCGTACCGAATCTCAGTGTCGAGTCGGTCCATGTGAGCCGGAGGTCTAACAACCTAAAATCTAACAGCCACGGCGGGGTTGAAGCTCACCAACGGCAATTTCAACCGATAATGGTCCCTTATAAGTTATAATACTTGTTCTCCGTAGAGACAGGTCTCAAATGAGAATTTGTAATCTTTGATTTTGATCATTTTATAGGGTCATTTGAATATTTTATTTGTCACCATTTACTTATTTATACATGTAGAAAGAAAGATTATAAAACTTTACTTTCCCTTTTATTTGTATTGATATATACACGAAGTCCGTGTTTACCAGAGATTATCTGTAAATCAGTTCAGTTCAGTTTAATTCAGTTCATTTCAGTATATCAAGAAATAAGTTATTAAAGCAAATGGTACATGCGATCCACCAGCTTCCTCGATCTTTACTGGAAAGTTTTCCAATATCTACTCACGTTGATTGAGCTTCAACCTCCCTTTTATTTTGTTTTCCGGGTTTAGTCAAACGAGGTTAGGCCAAATTATTTTAACTTTAAGCCCATGGCTTTGGTAATAACGGAAAAAAAATGTGGAGCCATCCGGATTTTGTCATGATTTTTTATGAGTACCAAATTTATAAATTATTCATTTGCCACAAAGTAATCTAATTTAGCTTAACCAACATTCAATTTGATTTATATTTTTAGGTTTTTAATAGTTTAATTCTAGTAAAATAAATATATAAATACAAATTTTTGGTTAATTAAAACCGTTCCACCATAAGTTGATGGTGGTTTGTGTTTAAGGTCTGTTTGCTAGACTTTATTTTTTTATAAACTTGATTGAAATAAATTTCAATATATTTAATTGTTACTTTTTTTTTTACTATAAATTACATTGTATTTAATTTATAACTTTTATTCAGAAATATATTTAAGTGAATTGATCTAAATAAAAGTTCCGACAAACAGGAACTAAGTACTCAGTTAGTTGTTTATGAAATTTAAATATTTAAAAATTAATAAACAATGGAAGGTACAATCAACAAGATAAGGACACAAACAAATAAATTAACTATATATATTTAATTAATTTTTTATAAATAATCAAATATATCATAATTTTTTAAGTTGAAGATCAAGTTTAGAGATCCTACGTAGTACGTAGCAAGGCATTTTGACTCGAGCCAGTGGAACCAATTCAAAATATGAAGCAGGGATCATGGATGCTAATCAGCTTAATTTTATAAATAAATCGATCTTAAGTATGTGGCTGGGCTCACATCAGCATGACTTTAACTCTGCGTATGGTCCAATCCATACAATGATTTGAAGGAATCCAGTAATAGCTAATTAGTAGTGGCGAAACGAAAAATGTACCTGAGATCTTCGGTTTTTAAAAAGTGTTGTGGTATACTTTTGTATTTACGTTGACTTTGTAAATTGTAATTCTAAAAATTCTGACCGCCTATCTAAATGTGTATTTTCGATGATTAAATGACTTGAAAATAAACATTCAGATACCGATATGAGTTTTCAGAGATATGATTTACCGTTGGTTATTTTTCAAAAAACTTAGAGGCAATTGAGCACTTAACCAAAAATTCAAGGGTACATAACATCATATTTGTTGAACTAAATTGGGGGAAAAGGTAATGTTCGCTAGAGTTTATTTCTTGTTGATTAGAACTGAAAAAAATAAATTATATGAATATATAAATATATTAATCTGAACTGGAATAAACTATATTGAAAATTATAAATATATTTAACCGACTTGATGTACCAAAAAAAACTCTAGCAAATAGGTCTAAAGTATAACAAAATTAAGCTGAATTTTATTTTAAAATTTTATTATTAATTTAAACTAATATATTCACATTTTTCTCAACTAAAGTAAAAAAAGAAACTAAGACCCTATTTACTAGAGCTTATTTCTTGATGTACTGAACTGAACTGAACTGAACTGAACTGAACTGAATTGAACTGAACTGAAGTGAAAATTGATGTATTGAAAAATGGAATCAGCATGACTGAATTAACCTGAATTTCATCAAATTGCATTTTCACTAAACTAAATTGAACTAAACTGAATTGAACTGATCTACAGAGAAGCTCTGGTAAACAGGGCCTAACTCAAATTACTAAATCAAAATTTTTGATGAAATATTCACACACTAATTTGGAAAGCTATTCTCATAACCTTTTTCCTTGAGAGAATGTATTCTATAAAAAAAAATTCATCACAATCCCCGCTCCACATAAAAATCTACCTCTTGATTAGCATCCTAGGACATTCTCCTTTTGTCTCTCCTTATTCTTTACCCCACCTTCTTAATAGTTTAGTTTACGAAGGAAATGTGAATGATTAGGGTCAGCATACCCTTTTATAATTAAGCAAGAACTAATTAAGAAAGATGTGTTGATTTAAATTTGGATTATATTCGGCTCAAAATGGTATTGTCATGTCTTAAGAATAATCTTGTTCGCCCAAGTGGACACTAGGATTCATTCTACGATCATCATTGATTGTTGGTGAGGATAATCAAAATCCATCTCTATCTTCTCCTTTATTTTCATACGTACACTGGAATAATATATCAAATTATTTACTTTTCAGATGATCTACTACAAAGTTTACAGATGAGTTAAAAGAAGAGAGTCTAGTGTTAGACGGCCAATTGCAATTGATGTTCACTTAATTTTACATTGATGCTCCCTTACAATCTTTTGATGTTGATTATGTACAGTACATAACTGATGTTGTGCATTTTTTCTTTTTTGAATTTCACCTTATATACGATGTTTTTCAATTAATATCGTCTTTGTAAATATTGACCTCGTGTAGAAATTCATTTTTGATGGTGTTTGTAATCAAATAACGATCCTTTTTTGTGTTGTTTGTAATCAAATAATGAATATATATAAAATTGTCTAATTTTTAGGTTGCGTCATATGAGAGTGAGTTTGTCAACTGAATGTAAGATCTTTTGAGATTAATATTTGTTGATGTTATTCAAACCATTACATGACATTAATAAATTAATAAGAACAATATAGCCGTTTTATTAGAGATTTTGTAAGCTAATGACATGTTCTTGGTAGTATATCAGTTTATAAAAATATGATTCACTAAAATTTTATAAAGTTCAATTATACTTGATCTACTTGTGGTACATTAGTTTTGGCTTTACTCTATTTTAGTCTAATTCAGTAAGATATAAGTTTCATAAACCATATAAAACCAGGTTCTTCAAAGCCTATTTATTGAATGAGAAAGTCTTAGGTGAGACCTGTCCTTGTGGAGACCAAGAGCATGGGAATGAGCATTTACTGTTTCTACTTGATTTTTTAGTCAGTTTGTTTGATCTTTCAATCAATGTCCTTGAGTATTTTTTGTTTTGCCTTGATTTTTCAGTTAATTTGATCTTTCGTTCAATTTGCTTGATATTTCGGTCAATTTTCTTGATCATTTCCTTGGTCAATTTCACCAACGACAAATTCAATCAAGGAAATCGACGGGTTTAAAGCTCACCAACGACAAATTCAATCAATAGCAGTCTCATATAATCTTTGGTATCATTTGAGACAGGTCTCAAATGAGAATTTGCCTTATTGGATATGTTGAAATATTGAACTGAACCAAAATAAATTTAACTACCATTAAGACCAAAAGGACATGCACTAGAAGAAATCAACACAAAATCAAATTCACTGCATGAGTCTCCACTAAAACAAATCCACATATGGTTTGAACAACTAGTGTTGTTATTTATGCATGATATGATATCACAATCGTGTGAACTAACGTGCATCATGTTCTCCAGATTTGTGATGGATTCTGTGAGTCTTAGTGGGATATATACTTCCACAAGAATCAAATGCCAATCCATCAATCTTAATTTCCGTCTTTATACAAATCCCATTGCGTTTTTCCAACACTAATCTAGATATTTATGAGTATGAGTATATAACAGTGAACGAATTGCACATTTAATTTCTATTCATCTCATCTTAACTGAATTAAATTCATTTTATTGCATGATTATGAACAAAAATAAATCAAGCACTTCAAAGAATTTAAAATTTTGAGTTGTACGATCGAGTGATTATTTTTTACAATGAGAATGGCATGTTTCCTAGACATAATTATGTTAACCTGAATATTAATGGTGATTTTTTATAAATAAAAAATTTTAACCACCAATAATGGATATTAAGTATATTACAATGAAAATTTGAAATTATTCTGAAAACAATGTAAAAAAATTATGAAAATTACATGAATGTCATTGGGTGGAAAAAGAAGGAGGCTCAGCTGATATAAGCAGTTTAGCAAATCGACATGTAAGCAGTTTATCAAATTAACTTCTAAATACTAGAACTCATTACAAGAATTTAGTCTAATATATAGTTGACTAAATTGCACTGATATACATAGTATCTCAAAAATACAACCTAAAATTTAGAGTTACCATTTCAAAAATATCATCATCAAATAGAAGAAAGTAGATCGATCATGGTGATGAGAGGTGTGACATCCGGTATAAATAAATTCCCAAAATGCCGTTTTTGTCTCTATCTTGTGGTCAATATCGAGCACTGAGAATTGTGTGAACTATTTCAAGAATTTAATCTGGCGACAGTTCCCCAAACTGAAGGCATTTCTTAGAGTATTGACTGTGTAAATCTCCTCATGTCCTCATATTTAGGTGAAACAACTATTGCACGTCTTTCATAATCTCTACAATTTCATCCCCACTTTCTGATTTGACGATTCCCACTCTCTTTGGTCTTCTTTGCTCTCTCACATAATCTTTGAATATCTTTTAGATTGTGAGTGATTTGGTGTAATAATATTGCTCATGATATACACTCTTCTTTCCATTTACGTATCCACACATTCTAAATTGGGCTCTCCTCAAAATATTAGCCCAAGTTTCCTATTTAACTTTACATAACAAACTTGTCAGCTAAAATAATCGAAATAGTGCCCATGGACCGAGTATAATTTTCGACGCAGGCATCTGAGAGGGACGTGATGGATTTGGAGCCATTGCCCTAGATGAGGAAGTTAGATTCTTGGGAGCTACGGCGGACGTGACTCAAGGTGTTATATATGCATTTTATGCCGAAGGAAGAGCACTATTGGCAGTTATTAACCTTGATGGGGAATTGAACATTGAAGGCCCGACGTTTGTTGGCGACTATCTGGCGTTGATCCGCATGGTGAGGCATTTAGAACCTCCAGCTACTGGATGTAGAGAGCTCCTAGATAGTATATGTCACTCATTACAATAGGGTAGTTACACTAGCCCTTGTTGGATTGCGAGAGATCGAAATAATTATGCACACTCATTGGCTAGATATGTGAATGAGAGCTTAGATGCCATACTCCCCCAACTTTTCTTTTCTCAAATGATACTGGACGGTTTCCAGTGGCTTGAATCGAAGATTTTTACCTTTCAACAAAAATAGTATCCACTTTATGGCCAAATAACAATTTTAGTTTTCATTTTTAAGAACGGTTATCAATGTATGAAAAATACATTCCTCATCATCTTTGAGATATTCAAGTCTTGGGAAACTGTTATTTGGTTCTACCATCTCCATTTCTATACTACAACGCTACAAATACTATAATCCAGATCAACATTAGTGGATGTTTTACGTGCATGCCTGTGGTGATTATTTGATCTCCTCCTTGGCAGCTGAACCTCTCATGTCTCATGCAGGATGTTGACTTCTTTGACCGTATCTTTGTGGGTTCACTCCTCTTCCTTTGCGTGGGCTGGGCTCACTGGATTTCCGTAATGGGCCTGGAGTCCCTATGATAACTGGCCTTCCATGTTCCAACGTTTGAATTGTTCTACCCAACCTATTGATTATTTTTCTCTTATCTAAATTAAGTTGAACTTATTTAATCTGAAAAGAATTCAATAAATTTTGGGAGAATATGCCCCTACAATTTATTACAACTGATTCAAGTGACGTTGTTAACGCTAGAGGAATAATTATTTGGTAATTAGTAACGTTATCAGCGATTGGTAGAGCTAAAAATAAAAATAATTTGATATTAAAAAAAGGGCATCTGGTTTGAAATGGTTGGAGAGAAAAAAAAAGTGAATACCCTTAGTTTCCTTTGTCTTGTTAGGAATCTTTTTAAAGTTTTCATTATTATAATTTTAACTTTCTCACATTTCTATACATATTGGCATTGTAGAGTGCCACATATCTAAATTTCTATATTTTTACCTTTCTCACATTTCTATAAGAACTATGCAGATTGCATATTGCTAGATATCACTATTCGTCTTAAGCCACCATCATAGGGCTAAGCCACTAAGATTTTCGATTGTCATCAATCACCACTTCAACTACTATCAATCACAACCAACACTACTTTAACCACAACCAACCAGTACGCTTTTACCACTCTAGTCACCGATTACCACAACCACTTCGACTGTTACTAACCACTACAATAGTACTCCTGCCTCCACCGATCACCACCACCACTCACATCGCCACTAATCACCACCACCACAACAACCACATATCACGACTTTAACCATCATCACCAACTTGACCATTATCAATTATCCCTCCCACCACCACCGGGTCCACCGCATTTCAAACACCACGGTCATTAATTCCATTCGCCGCAACCACCACCTTTACTTGTCATCCCACGAACCACCACTTCAACTTCAACTACCATTTCATCTGCTATTGATCATCACCACCATCACTCCAGCTACCACACCACAACTTAGGTTTTTTTTTTTTTTTTTTACATAGACCTGCATATTATATAATTGTAACCTTGAACAATACATTCCAAGAGTTTACAGCTTGATGTTGTTGCACTTCACCTCTTGGGACTTTTACACAACAAAATAAAGAAAGGCAACATCCTAGCCTTGCTATATCTCTCCGAATTGCATCTGTCTACCACATTACAAAACAATTGCTTTGCATTAGATGTTGTTGCACTATCTTGGAATCCTGATGCAAATCCTCCTAAGCTGAAGTTGCATTGCTTCCTGTAAATCGGAAAGACAAGCCATAGCCTCAACCTGCAAATCTGACGAAGCTTGAAAGTGAGTGATTGTGCTGACCTTGCACGCTCCCGTGTGTTCCTCCCTTACGGACCATGTTGCGGATGCATGCATACTAGTTTTCAAAATGCTCAATCAATTGTTAAAAATATACACATCTTCTAGTTGATGATGATTGTGGCTCTGCTTTGTATCTTCTTCTTCATGTCTGACGACTGACATGTACCATCTCTTGAAAACTAGTTATGTCTTCACTTTCATGCTCTCCGGGTAAATAAAAAACTAAATCCATCCATGCTAGATCTGGCACTCTTTTCGGATCTTCTAGTCTACCCTCAAATGTCACAACCACTACTATCACTACACCATTGGCTATCATATTTAACCAATATGAAAAATAATAAAAGAGACCTTGATTATTTTGCATTATTAATTTGAACCAAATGATAAAAGGAAAATTTTCCATTTTCTCTTCCATCTGCTTTGTTATTTTTATTTTTCCATTTCCCAATGTGAAATAAATTATACCCCTAAAAAGTTTACCGGAAATAATTAAATTAAAAATATTAATGTAAATTTAATCGAATCTTAGAAACCATATCGATCCGAAAACATGCATTTATTTGTTCATCTTAATTTCATTTCACTAATTTATTTTTCATTACATTTATTTTTACTACAATCTAGTGGAAATATAGAACAAAATCAACTTTATGAGTTTTCTTTTTGTGAACTTTTTGAGTTTTCTTTTTGTTAACTTTTTGAGTATTGAACCCTAAATATGTTACCTTAAATACTTAGTATAAGGATATATTATATATAGTTATCTTTTTTTATTTCTAACTAGGTCCTAGCTGCGCCACAAATTTAAGGAAACCTTTTACTTGATTAAATCGGAAAAAATATAGTGGAGTGCATACATTAAATGTTTTTTTATAAAATTGATGAGAACTCTACCATAATCCTAAAAATAAAAGGAAATTAGAAAAGTTTCAGATTCAGCCGACTACATCTGGACCGTCCGTTTCAGATCCCACAGTCCATCCCATGCTATAAAAACTAGCGAGAGGCTGGCTGGTTAAACCTACACTGTCAGCAACAACAAAAAAAAACCCTCGCCCGCCTCTTCTCCATTTTCATCATGGTGAAAACCAAGGAAATCAGCGCCAAGAAGCTCTCTTATGCTGAGAAGCTGAGGAAGTATCTCGACGAGTACTCCCAAATTCTCGTCGCCGGCGCCGATAATGTCGGCTCCAACCAGTTGCAGAGCATCCGCAGCGGCCTCCGGGGAGATTCGGTGGTGCTGATGGGTAAGAACACCCTGATGAAGAAGGTGATCCGAGACCACGTTGAAAACACCAACGGCGACGCCGCCTTCCTCAATCTCGTCCCTCTCCTCGTGGTACGTGGTTTTTTTTTTGTGAAAAAATATGTTATTTTTTTAGCAATAGTGTTTTAATCTCGAATCACCATGGGATCTATGAATTTTTTTTCAGGATATTGGTGTTGGGATTTAAGATAGATACACTGTAATGTCTGAATTGTGTGAATTGGCAGCCAAAGATTTGATTTTTAATGTTTGTTTTGGGATTTGTTTGATTAGGGGAATGTCGGGTTGATCTTTACCAAAGGAGATTTGAAGGAAGTGGCTGACGAAATCATGAAATACAAGGTATGATATCTCGTAATTCAATGTGAATTTGTTCAAAAGTCGAAGGTTTAAGATATTAAATAGCTTCCAAAGTTGTCGTAGGGGTCTTAATTAAGACTTATATTGAAGACTGAACAGCAAAAGTGTCAGCTTAGAATTTATCCTTTTTACCTTATTACTTATTACAATGGAGTGAAATGTAATTTTTTCTTGTGTTTCTTTTTCTGCTTAGAATCTTGCTTGATCTTACAGAGTTTTATGAAGGATGAAGAAGAACAAAATGTTTCAATCCTTTTTACCTTATATAAGTGGCAGTAGATATGGAGATAGTAATTTTTTCTTGTGTTTCTTTCCCTTCCTAGAATCTTAAGTGGTCTGTCCATAAATAACAGAGTTTTAAGATATTTATCCTCTGTACCTTATGGAGTGGCAGTAGATATGAAGAGGGAATAGTAACTTTTTTCATGTAAACAGGTTGGAGCTCCTGCTCGCGTCAGTCTCGTGGCTCCTGTGGATGTTGTTGTGCCTCCTGGCAACACTGGACTTGATCCCTCACAGACAAGTTTCTTCCAGGTAAATCGCGATTACCTTTAGCATTACTGTTTCATATGGATCATCTGAATGAATATGACACGAATTCTTTCGTTTTTTTTCCAAAGGTTCTTAACATCCCAACCAAGATTAACAAGGGGACTGTTGAAATCATCACCCCGGTTGAGCTGATCAAGAAGGGTGACAAGGTGGGATCATCCGAAGCTGCATTGCTTTCGAAGCTAGGAATCAGGCCCTTCTCTTATGGTCTTGAAGTCGTCAGCGTGTTTGACAACGGCTCTGTCTTCAGCCCTGAAGTCCTAAGCCTGACTGAGGATGACCTCCTTGGAAAGTTTGCTGTCGGTGTTTCCATGGCTACTTCATTTGCACTGGAAATCTCTTATCCTACCTTGGCAGCCGCGCCTTACATGCTGATGAACGCCTACAAGAATGTCCTGTCAGTTGCTGTTTCAACTGACTACTCGTTCCCCAATGCCGAAGAAGTGAAGGAGTATCTGAAGGTATGTGGATTTGTAGAAGCTTTAGTTAACAAGCTTTAACTATGAGTATGCTCTTACGTTGTCTCTGATTGATGTTGATAATGGTTCTTGTTTGTTCGTTCCTAGGATCCGTCCAAGTTTGCTGCCATGGCTCCTGTAGCAGCTGCTGCTGCTTCCAGTGATGCTCCTGCTGCGGCTAAAGCGGTGGAGGCTGCTGAAGAATCCGAGGAGGAAGAAGACTATGCTATGAATCTGTTCGACGAGTGAGCATGTTGAGGTTAAATCTTCGGATTTAGTGTGTAATAACTTAGGCCTGTTGTTTCCTTGTCGGTCACCTCGTAGTTATGTTGCTGGAGATCATTCAGACTATGCTGTGGATTGATCGTTTTGTGTTTTAAGATTTCAGGAGTTTTAAGAATGTTAAGGTAATATTATTAACGCTTATTAATTTGCTTGTTTCTGTTTTTGTCTTTAACTTATTTGGTTCTCTGCTCCCAAGGATCTCTTGTTTCTAATTTACCTTTCCAAATTAAACCATTGATATCATTAGCCAGTAATTAAAAGAAGAATAAACGATTGGCAACCTAATAATTTGCATGAGATTAGTATGATATTATAAAAATGCATGAGACTACTAAAATAATTATATATTTTGAGCATATGCTTATTGTAAATGCTAAAGTCAGAATCTGCTGAACTATTTTCGAGGATCGCTTGACACATTGTGCCCAAAGAAGTTGTTCTAAACATTTGTTATCGTGAACTAGTCAATGTTGAAAATGTGGCTGATAACTTCCATCCACATAGGGTATTTCATAAGAGTAAGACTAAAGTGATACTGAAATACTAGTGAAGATTTTACTAAGGGAAATTCTATAATTGTTCACTTTAGGATTATTCAATTTTTTTTTACAAACAGTTATTTTAAATTTTAATTTTTTTGAAACATATATTAAATTTTTGATACTATGCATTAATAAGTATGAACTACTTCTTCAAAGTTTTACTTAACCAAGAAATTACGACACCAAAATTATGAAAATTATCTGATTATAGTCAACTTGGATGGACACAACAAAAAATTTAATACAAATATGAAATAACATGATTGACCAGAATTTCAAGAGATTAAAAATGGAAAAAAAGAAGAATTCAACAACGACTGGAAGTGGTGAATCCAGATATTAATAATGCAGAAAAACGAAATCGATGAGAAGAGTTTCAATTTGTGCAGTACGAAGGAGAGTCTGAAGCGTAACGATCCCTTGTGCCAACCGGAAATCGCCGGTGCCACCGACCACCGGGAACTCCCGGTACTGGTCTCTGACCGGAAGTCCCCCGAGAAAACTAACGGTGCTTCCATTGTACGCGCCGCCGGTGAATGCTAAAGTAAGCACCGGAGCCGCCAACAGATCTTCCTTTGACATGAAAACAAACAGCCCGCGCGCGTAACCAATCAGCTCGGAGCTGGATTCCGGCCCGGTTGTCAACGGAGCGTCAACTACACGTACCTCCCCGAACCTCGTCGGCGACGTGGCGGTTGTGTTGGCCCGAGCGATGATCACCGACGTTGCAGCGTCGCCGGTGAAAACGTTGTGGAGATAGAAGCGCATGTGAGAGACCTTCGGTGGCTGATGAAGCTTTTTGAACCATTTGGCCACGGCTTCGGGGCTTTGATCGTCTGGGATGCCGCAGCACTGTACTATGATGGTCACCATTGCAATGGCTATCACCATTGACCTCATCTTCAAGATCAGTTTAGTTTACAGTTCTGATTGCTAATAAGTTTGTGAGTGTGGTTTTCATTTTCATGGATCTATTAATACAGGCTAAGACCAGGTTCATGTGTGAACTATGAGCATATGGTTGATGTTTGACTTTCTATTCCTATTGTCAACTCTATTTCGTTCAAAATAAGATCCAATTGCACTAATAATAAGGAGAAAAAAGACTATATCACACACTTGCTGAGCGATAGTGTATTATTACTTTTTCTGTATCGCAAAACTCACACTCTAATTGTTAGAGTTTGAACTTTTAAACTTGAAAGACACTTAATAACTTAGAGCCTTATCATACCAGTATCACAAGTGTTGATACTTGATAGTATATTATGAGATTCGGGAGTATTTAACAGGGTTATTACTTCCTTCCCGATATGTGCTAGCAAGAAATTATCCCGCACTACAATTGTCAAAATTTGAACTTTTAAATTTCGAAAGACACTTAACAACTTGGCTGATCACGTGGGTGCAACTACTCATTAGCTCCCTCTTCTATTAGTGTTTAATATAATGAGATATATAATTCTCAGTACTACTATATTATATCAGTAGCTTGAATTTTGAATGATGAAAGTAAAGATTTATTACCTCATGATTAACCACTGTGTGCAAAACCAAACACAATATATTGTAAACATTACATCATTCCACCATATTATTAATATTATTATTCTTACTTCTCTATTTCACAAAGCACGTCCCAAATCTAACCTTTCATATGATAATATGTAAAAAGTTATTAGATATGAATAAATTAAATTTCAGCGAAGTGCATGGTTTCGCTATTGAAATAGTGAATGATGTGACTTTTATATATTACGTACCGACTAAATATAATTTCTCATAAAACATTTGCTCAAAAAGACGGTAATTAAAGTACAGTCGTTTAAATCTAGAAAGAAAAATAAAATACCAATAAAATATCACATAACTAATCATAATTATGAATTATGATAGTATAGTCGTTGAAAAAATCACTATTATGATTAGTTATCACATAATTATCAAGAAATGACTTAGAAAAAAGAAAACCGGGAATACCAATTCAACAATTGCAGAATGCAGAGTCGACTAGAAGTGCTGAATCCAAACATTAATAATGAAGAAAAATGAAATCGAAGAGAAGAGTTTCTTTTTGTGCAGTACTAAGGAGAGTCTGAACTGTAACGATTCCTTGTGCCAACCGGAAATCGCCGGTGCCACCGACTACCGGGAACTCCCTGTACCGGTCTCTGATCGGAAGGCCTCCAAGAACACTAACGGTGCTTCCATTGTACGCGCCGCCCGTGAACGCCAACGTCAGCACCGGAGCCGCCGACAGCTCCTCTTTTGACATGAAAACAAACAGTCCCCGCGCGTAACCAATCAGCTCGGAGTTGGATTCCGGCCCGGTTGTCAACGGAGCGTCAACTACACGCACCAGCCCGAACCTCGTCGGAGACGTGGCGGTTGTGTTGGCCTGAGCGATGAGCAGCGTCGTTGCATCGTCGCCAGTGAAAACGTTGTGGAGATAGAAGCGCATGCTAGAGACCTTGGGCGGCTGATGAAGCTTTTTGAACCATTTGGCCACGGCTTCCGGGCTTTGATCGTCTGGGATGCCGCCGCACTGTACTATGATGGTCGCCATTGCAACGGCTATCACCATTAATCTCATCTTCATGATCAATTTAGTTTACAGTTCTGATTGCAAATATGTCTGTGAATTGTGAGTGTGGTTTTCGTTTTCATGGATTTCTTCATCTTTTATAACATGCTGAGACTGACCGAGTTCATGTGTGAACTCACTGCTGACTTGTGAATTGTGATCTAATACCGTATGGTTGACCTTTGACTTTCTATTCCTATATGGTTGACCTTTGATTTCACTTCCAAAATCAGATGCAATTGCACTAGTTGAGGATCGTGAGAATGGTAATTGACTAATGAGCATAATAAATAGGTTTTTCAAAAAAAAAAAAAATGAGCATAATAAATAGGGATTGTGAGAAATTGAGAATAAAGTAGTGTTGAGGTTTATATGGTACTCATCACTATTATCTTATATTTTCAATCAGGTTTTATTATCTCATGTACATATTAACCATTTTATTATGCAAAACCAAATACAGTATTGTTATGAAATTTAAACTTATAGTAAAGTATTTAGTAAAGAAGAACTAATAATTTAGTATTATACACTTTGATATAGTGGTATGATATATGACTTATATAGATTAGATGAATGAATGTAAATTTTCAAAACAATTTACTCAACAGAACAATAACTCAGTCATTTATATCTAGAAATGCATTAATTTTCTACTTGAAGATTATAAAGTAGTAGTATGATTTAAGCGGTAATGATTATAAAGTAGTAGTATGATTTAAGCGGTAATGATCCGTTTGTTTAATTCATCCTAATTATTCATAGATGCTTTCTACAAGCAATCCTATTCAATAACGTCGGAAGTCTTCAAGTGTTAAAGTAACTTTAGTCTAATTGACCGTTGACTTATAAACGTAAAAATGAAGAACTGGAGACGGTTCAGTATTATAAGGACTATGGAGTACACCAAACGTGAATCTGTGAAAACTAAATGAAAATAAGAATCATTATTCATTACATTACCTCTCTAGAATTCGAGATATTGAGATATTGTTAAGATCTTAAAACTACACTCAATTAAATTCATAAAAATGTCATATATTACTGATTAATCAGATATCATATGTTTTTCTAATCATTACAATCAAATTCCAGCTTGGTATTGAACTGTGGAGTAATGCAGAACAAAGAAATCGTAGAGAAGAGTCTCATTAGTTGCACTTGCTCTGTAATTTCGAGCAATGGCCGTTCCTTTTGCTAGCCGGAGATGGCCGGAGCCACCAACAACGGCGTACTCCCTTGCCACCTTATTCTGCCGCCCCCAAAACAAGCTAGCCGTGCTTCCGTTGAACGCGCCGCCGGTGAAGTGAATGGTAAACACCGGACCAGACGACGTCTCCTCCTGTGACATGAACATAAACAACCCCTGCGCGTAGCCGATGATCTCGGAGTCAAACTCCGGCCCCTTTGTCAACCGCGCGTCGAAAACTTTCACCTCGCCGAATCTGGTCGGGTATTTTGTCTCGGGATGCGCAACCGGCACGCTGGTGGCGCCGTCGCCGGCGAAGGTGTTGTGGAAGTAGAACTGGAGCCTTGACAGCCTTGGCGGTCCGAACTGAGGAAGCTTCTCGTACCATTCGGCGACGGCTTCTGGGCTTTGATCGGCTGGGATTGCGGCGCACCGGACTACGATGGTCAAGAACGCCGGTAACAAGAGAATGACGCTGAATCTCATCTCCGTTGGATCAAGTTTGGCAGCAGCCTGTAAACGGGAGAGTATTTAATCACACCTTGCCGCAGCCTGTAAACGTGAGTTTTGTTTTTAATATTGGATAGCCCGCCTACTCTGACTTTACACTAAATTAATGTCTTGAACTTAGTTTTGGTTAGTTAAATGGAAGTGAAATTAAGTATTATGAAAAATTATTATTTGGAGTATGATAGAATCAAACTGAAATTTTATCTAATCATAATTTTAATGAACTAAACTAAATTAAACTAAATCGAATTATAATTAAGCTCAAGAGAACCTGATCAGTCCCGCAATTTTATACCATTGCTGATTAAAATAGAAGGTGTTTCGTGGTGGTTGGTTTTGGTATCAACGAAGTAGTGCGTACAAACTTATTGGCATGACCTTGATTTTCTCAAGTTGTTTAAAGAACATTGAGAAAAAAAAAAGAATGAATTCCAGAATATTGCTCTGGATACCAAATGTTCAGACCCCTCAAATCTCAACATGAATATAATTATATAACTTTGGATTCAAGAAAGATATTTCTTAAATGGATGATTTGATAATATTACATAAGACATACAAGCATAATAGTTAAAATTTAAAAAGAAAATAACTAACTATAACAAACAAACTTAATTAGAATTGGAAAAATGAATAATAATGGAAGTACATATGAACTAGAAATCTTGTCATGCATGCTTCAAGAAAATAAAATAAAATATCTTGTCATGCACAAATGAATGGGTGGATGAAATGGGGCTTTTATCTAGGCTTGGTGAAATGGACCTCTAAAAAAGATAAGACATAATCTGGCAACAATGCATCAGATCAGATGGGTCTAAACAAAGGCCCATTACATAAAAATTACGTCAGGCGTTTTATCAAACTAATGAATAAAAAAAAGTAAATTGATAAGTAAAAGTTTCCTTGGAAATGTTGGATCAAAATTCCATGAGAATTTTTGTGTGTCAAAATTTTACATATCATTCAAAATATAATTCAAGTAGAACAGTAACAACTCACTATCTATACTATAATACTAAAACAAGAAGTTTTGGCACTCACAAAGAAATCCACCTTAACCTCCAAAAATAATTTTAAAAGAAAATATTTTTCTAAATCTTCCTTAACACACTTCTTTTATGTCTCCTAACTTCATTTTTCTAGATTATTCTTCTTTCTTCTTTTTTTTTCCTATTCATATACTCTTCTTTCTTACAAAATCTTTTACCATTTTTATATTATTTTATAATTATTTTTTCATAATTAATATATAATACTAATTAAGATTTAGTATTGTTTTATACATGTTGCATATGTATTTTAATTCGGGCACCGCCCGGCTATTATCTAGTAAATTATTATTAGTGTCGTTTGAAAAATGTATTGCTCGTTATTTAAAAAATAAAAAGAACATTTTTAGTGTAATTTTCTGCATGCCCATCGATCCAAGCACATCTTATGATCTTATTTAGGGATGGCACTGGGGCGGGTTTTGCTGGTGACCCTCCCCATTTGCACCGGTTTGGAGCGGGGATGGGGAAAAGTTGATGGGTAATGGGGCGGGGATGGGGAAAAGTTGATGGGTAATGGGGCGGGGATGTGGATGAAATCACAACCCGTCATGGGTCATGGGGCGGGGATGGATTTTATACATCACCCGGCTCATCCCCGCCCTAACCCGCCCCATCCCCGTTATACCCGCGACATACCTGGCCCGCCCTAATATAATTATATTAATAATATAATTATATATATTAATTAATAAAAAATAATATTAATTAATTTCTTACTATAATTTAATAATCAACCCCTAATAGTTAAAATGAGAAGAAAACTAACAATAATAATGTATTTGGACTATTCTTTGGCAATCATTTTTATAATTACAAACTTCTTGTTTACTTCAAATTTGAGTGAGATTTCAAATACATTTTTTTGTTTGGGTTTGAGATTTTTGTCTTTTTAAAGATTTTATATTTATCAATATAATTATTATTGTGTTTCAGTAAAAGTTATATAAACAAATGTATTTTAAACGGATATAAGAGGTGTGTGAGGATGGGTCATGGGACGGGGATGGGTCATGGGGCATGGGGTGGGGCGGGTAATGGAGCGGAGATGGTTTTATAATAAAACCCGATGGGGCGGAGATGATTTTTAATTTTGTACCCATCATAGGTAATGGGGCGGGAATTGTTATTAAAATATTAGATGAGGATGGGGATGAGATAGCTAGTACCCGCCCCAGTGTCATCCCTAATCTTATTCCAATTGTTAGTCTAAACACCCACTACTTGTGTTTTCCAACATGTAAATGTGGAGTCGTCACAATTATGCAAGTGTCGTCAAATTGCTTTGAGCCTTTGAGTATGGAACTCGTCTTTTCGCTACTTTGCGGACTGCTTTACACCCAAAAAAATGACTACTACGCAAAAGATAAAGATGCATAGTAGGAGTATATTTAATCGTGGATCAAAACCAAACTGATAAGAGTTGTTTATAAAAAATATAAAAATAAATTTGGATATAATCAGGTAAAGATAAGATTATCCTGAATCCTGATCAATGTTCCTCGGCACGTCATGTTCAGTATTAACTGTGCACGTCCAGCAATTCGTTTAGATTCCCATTCTTTGTACTGAGCACTAAAATTCCCAAATTTATCCCCTCTACATTGTTAAAGAATTTGATACTCATATTAAAACAGCAAACCATACAAATTAAGATTCCTAATACTCTAGCTGGCAACACACCGGTCACAAAACGACACTATCACTACTCTCATTTTGAATGAGATGCCCTCAACATAAATAAAAAGAGTACCCTTTAAACAAAAATTGACTTATTTTAAAAGTATGAAAGAACTTTTTTTTTTTCAAATCTCTTTTTCCTTAAGTTTTTTAAAGGATAAGGTCTCTAGTAAGACCAGTTTTAAGTTTTAATACCCAATCTTTTACGTAGTAAACCTAAAACATAATCATTCAATGTATTATTATCGATCTTCTCACTTTAAACCATAATCTCTTATGTATTAAATATAATTATTCACTAAGCATAAACACTGAATAATTATTCAGGTATGAATTTGTCATTTAAAAAAGCAATTTGTTAAGCACATTAAAATGATTACAAAAAAATGGTTGGTTCATGGTTCACAGCTTGTAAATGGTAATTATGGCAACCTAGTAGTAGCTAGGGGGGATAGTTAAGTTAGTAATAAGCAGGTGTAATTAGTTGAAAAGAGTGGTTTATCAACAGGAAATCAGCAGCTCATTTTGACTAAAATGACAAGTCAACCCCTATCCGACCATTCACACTTCATCCAAATCCACTTAGCCAAATTGTGGTTCTGCAAATTGCTTGTGGGAAACGAGTTCCCTTCCCACCAAGCTAACCATACATCTGTTTCTTTACCTTTATCCCGTTCGTTTCATTCTCCTCCTATTATTAATGGCCTTTGTGCAAGATTATGAGGATTTGTTGATAACGATTGAACGATTGTGATATACCCGTTATGATATTTTATTATTTTTTCGTCCACTTGCTTGCAACAATTTATAGGTTTTGACCCGTGTTGACTCACAAATGCTATCTTAGCTACATTATTGGTGTGGATTAGGATGTGTTTATGGAGTGGTGGTTATAAATTATAAGTTGACTTAATGGAGTATTTATTTGTATTTCTTAATGGAGGATGTGTTTTTGTTCTATTGTCCAAAAACATACGCTTTATTTGAAAGGAAGGGAGTACAAGGTGGTTTTTATTATTTTGCTGAAAATGGTTATGAGATTTAGTGGTAAGAGCAAGTCCAACATCTTACCTACAAGATTCTCCAAGATATAATACTACATCCATATGTTTCCTATCTTTTTTTGCTTCAACTCCAACCGCTTCCCTAGTGTGGGGATTAGAATTTAATGCATATGTATTAAATTTCAGTATTTTATCTCTTTATTATTATTTTTTCACCATTCAAGTATATTTTGGAATCTTAATATTTTAAATTACGTATGATAAAAAAATGTGAAAAATATATATTATTAAAATATGCATTTAAACAACATAACAAGATCTCACATGACAATATTCAAATTTTTATAAACATGTAAACATAGTCATGCATGATCTTATTTTGTTCGTCAAAATATGAAATTTAATAATATATATTTCTTATAATTCTTTATTATATACAATTAAAGATAATCACATTTGAAATATATGTATTTGAATTATAAAACTAATAAAGAGAGGTAAATGATCAACATAAATGAATTAAACATTAAATTTTGCTTCCCCAAATTTTTTTTTCTCTCTACAGATTTGGGGAAGCAACATGTAGATTTCTTCAAAATCCCCATGTTCGGGAATGGGATAGGGCATCTGTTGGAGCTGAAAAATGACTCATATTCCCTAAATTTATTGAAATCCCCCAACTTGGGGAAGCTGTTGGACTTGCTCTAAGAGCTTATTAATAAAGATGTAATGTTACTCTTTAACCGTAAAGAATTAACATAGGCGAAACATTAAAATTAATGGTATGCTCTAATTTTACTATTCCCTCCGTCCCAAATTGTTGTATCCAATTGTTTTTGGCACAATCTTTAAAAAATATGATGTGACAATGATGTGGATGGTATGGTAGGTGAAGTATGTGAGAGAGAGTTAATAATTTATATTATAATTTGTTGCCAAAAAGGGAAATAAGTAAATCTCTTTGAAACGGACCAAAAGGGAAATTGGATACATGTCTTTGGGACGGATGAAGTATTTCTCATACTACGACAAAAACAAGGATATTTAACATTAAGGAAAATATTAATATTAGGATGAAATAAACTGAAATAATTTACCATTATATATTTTACACTATATTTTGTATTTGATACAAAATACTAGCTAGGTCCATACTCCTACCCACAAATCATAGCCAATTTTCTTGCTTTGTTCCTAAGCTACCTTACCAAGTATATATTTGAGTCCAAACATGCTGGATATGAATAAATAATAATACATGATTCATATGAAATGACAACTACAGTCCAATTTAGCTTTATTTCCCTATCAAAAACTTTAATTTTCTCGAATGCGTCAAGTTAAAAAAATCCATCGAAGCGGCTAGAACAAATTAGGCACGTCTTTTTAATCGGTCACCGAATGAATATTGAATTAGTGAATTGGAAAAAAGAGTATATATGAACAGTAACGTGCATGCATTCCAGAAGGCTGAGGAAGAGGATGAGGTAAGACAAGGCGGTGGGCCCGGCGGGGAAGTATAATACCGGCGTGCAAGGCAAACATGCAGGTGAAATTGCCGCAACCGCAAAGGACAGGTGGAGTCACATGAGTGGTCCGATGTGGAACCGCCGACCCGAACCCTACCCGCGCGACCACAACAACATTTGATTACGATGATGGGCTTAAGTTGTGCACCTATACGTGCTCATCATGCCACGCTTCGCCGGAGCACCTCGCATGTGGACTAGTAATTCACAAGGTTAGTTAGTGGGTGTCAATTGTTATTAACAACAATCTAACCTTCGAGTAGTTTTAATTGATTTTTTTTTTTATTGAATTGGTGTATGTTTCGACAAAAAATAAGCTAAATTTTTTAATAAACTGAAAAGATATAACCGATCGTAAAGGCTGATACCGTGTTTGAGAGTTTTCAGTTTGTATTAAGAAAGATACAACAGTGAGTTTATATGCAATAACCTATACAAGTGAGCACATAAGAGTAAAATGAGTAAAAGAATAAAACTATTATCTATCTTCTAAATCTATTAAACTTCTTCTATCTTCACATAAACACGTCTAAAATTACTCTATTGGACTAATGGAAATTTCAAATCAATTTGACACTAAATTCGTTTAAGCGCTATTGAGTAAAATTTTTACGATATTTTAACACTTAATGGAGAACTAATGACGTGTATGTCGAAATTGGTTCATACTTGGATCTCATTTTTGATTATTGTATCATTTACCAATATGCTCATTTGAACCAAGTTGAATTAAAATATATAGATTATCTAGACTCATAGATTGAATCGAACTTACAAGTTGATTGAATTAAACGGTAGTATACCAATTGAACTCATCTTACTGTCAAATTCAAGTAATTCTGCCAACTGATTGTGCTGTAGTTTTGTTAAATTCTTTTTTAACCATGTACTAGTAGTGGGAAGATTGGGTGTATGAGCTGTAGGGCTTAGTTGGAGGCCACGTTTGGAGGTATGGCCTTGTGGATAGAACGACACGTGGAGGGTGGGACCGGGATTTTCAAAGGCGGTAAACGCGGTGATTGAGTCCAACTAATTGGTCAGCCAGCTCCCGCCATAGTTCAAAACTTGGAATGGGTAGACGCACAAATTTGGGCCACGCTCTCTGACTTTTCCATCCTTTGACTTATCCCAACCCAACGGAAACTACTGCCAACGTGAGCCGAGTACTAGGATTAATTAAACCTATAATTCTTAATTGATTATTCTCTCTTTTTTTAATAACAATTATTCTCTCTTTCGTTTTCGATTAAATTAATTATTCAAGCATGGTTGGTGATAGTTCGTTGCATAATCCCAAATGGGCGTTTCTTTCACCCTACTAGACATGCAACCCCTTCTCCGAACATATCATATTAACACGCCAACAACCAATTTTATTTTTCTTCTCATCATTAAATAATTAACATGCAAGTGAATAGTGAATATTATAGAATTGAAGAAAAAAATGTAGTTAGTGCTATAATTATTATAAGCCTTTTTCTTGAGGTTATCTGTAACTCAATTCAGTTAAGTGAAAAAATATATAATTATATATTATGCTAAAATACAGATTAATTTAGCTATACTGATATTTTTCTTCAATGCATTAATTTCTACTTAATTTAAGTTCCTCAATTCAATCAGGAAAACATGGAGTTGAACACATTAACTTTTAAAAGCATGAGACCACGGTAAAAAATAATAATAAAATTTGTTTATAAGTTTGATTTTGCAGGAACCCCTTGGGATTTTTATTGTTCACCTTGTAGCTCTACTTTAGGAAAAAAACGAATCATGCGGATTTTGTACCGTTATTTCCGATGGATAAAAGTACTATTCCTCATACTGTAAGTTTCGTAAATTTCGAATCATGCAAAAGTGTCATCACTAAAAATGACAAAATTATAATCAAAAGAACATTTTATTGACTAAAAGGAAGAAAAAAAGAATATTTTATCTAAGTGTTAATAAAACATATGATCAATATCTGCTTTAATATATATGTGGATATTTTCCCCATCAAATGATTCTTGCTCCAGTATATTTCCAGCCAGAATGTGGTGTGACTTACGTTGTTATCGAACATATTTTCAACGTTATCGATTTACTATGCAGACATTCATTCCCCAATACCTCAAAACGGAGAACATATATATATATCAATCATCAATTACTCAACTTTTTTCGGCCCTTAATGACGCCATAAACGATGGCTACTTTAATTTGTACTGAAATCTTTATGTATATTATGGTCAACTTAATTTGTTAGGAAAATCAAATCCGATTCTTACCACTCCTTATCTGTGGCAATCAAATTAAACACCACATACAATGTATGCATTCATGAATGATACTATTCGACCAAGATTTTTCCAACTTCTTCTTAATGAAAATTAAGGTTCACCTCCTCTCATTTATCACCACTATTGTCACCTACACCATGTTATCCTCGACCAGATTTGAACACAATCTAAACTCGTTTAAACTGACCAATATGATCTGATTTGAAGCAAAATTAAAAGCATAACATCTTCAAATCATATGATCAAAAATAATTATTTGAACTTTAAAAATATTCAAATAATTTAAGATAAACCACCACTTACTCCACCGTATAAATCATATATGTGCATAGCGCAAAATCATGGTTGGAAAACTAAATTAGGAAAGTGAAAAATATATGGAGGCGTTTGGTAGAAATCACAACAAAAAAAATGGTTAAATAACGAGTGTAATATTAATGGGACGTTGCAACGGCTTAGACCTTGCCGGAAGATGCAAAAATACCCAACGTTTTGACAATTAACCGTCGGTGGCCGTCTTTTTGTTTTTTATAATTAGAATCATGTTTTATGTTAAGCGGATTGGTGCCGTCTTTGTTCTCCATAAGACATGGAAGAGAAGACTCTTTTTATTTTTTGCCTTCTTTGGTAGGCAAATCGTGATCGACCAACAAACACCACGACTTCTAAGCTGAGCTGCAAAATGTATTCCATCAATTATTCCCAATTTTAAAGCAAAAAATATGATGAAAAACATCAGTGTAAATTTTATATACCACATTCTCTTTTAACTTATCAGTATATTAGTAGTACTGATTTTGTTTTTTAATTTAATTCAGTTCAATAATAATGCATGCAAAGCTGTGATACATTTTAATAGGGGAATTATCTAAATTATTTATAAATGGAAAAAAAATTCAAAGGGTTAATAGTAATTCAAAAAGAAAAATAGGAAAGTAAGAGAATGCTTAAAGTAGCTAGTCGGGATTTCAGAAGCATGCCAAGTCCATTGCCGTGGCTGGGTGAAAGCATTATGCTTTAAATTTAAAACATAAATAACGGTCATTTTTTATTATAATTATTAGTTATTGAAAATGTTGTTCATCAACGACTCCAGATTATTCCAACGAGCTTATCCATTAAGCCAATTAGGTCAAGTTTCCTGAACATGGACTACGGTCTGCTATAATACTTACTTATTTTGAATTCTGCCCACCCTAGAATTTATGTCGAAAAGTCATTAAGTATTAATTTACACAAGGAGAAATTCATTCATTATTATACTCAATAATGCAGCTCAAACCTGGATCCAACGTCCAAAAAATCCTGCCATAAATAACCATATCTTGGTATAAAGTATTTAAGAGTGAATAATCAATTCATCAATGGATTATGTTCTTCTAATTTTATTTCTTCTTAAACTAAACTTAATTAAATTAGAGCAAAAATTAATATATTGAAAATGGAATCAGGTAAAAAAATAGGAATCAGGTATGACTAAATATTTTATTAGAAAATATTGAACTAATTATTGAACTGAAGTGAATTTTAAAAATGGAACTAATTAATATATCGATAAATATAAAAGAAACTTCGAACGTTTTTTTACTCATTTTTATCCAGAACAAATACTAGAAAAGTATTAGTTACTATATTACACTTTTAAAAAAAAAATCATTATAATTGAGAATTAATTGCTACAATATTCATAGGTATATCCAAATATTAGTGCGTTTGGTTTAAGCAGAGTTGAGCTGTATATTCCGAAAGGACCCATGGAGCAGCCTGCTCATGTGGGAAATTAACTGGAAAGAGAAGCATCCCATGAGCATCCTCCAGTTTTCCGTGACCAAGTTCAAGTTCACACGAGCCTATTTTCGTCATTCCACAGCTATATATCCATATTTGGATAAGCTTCAACTTCACGACATTTCCCACGCTAAATTCAATAAAACATTTTTCATTTCAAAAATCTAAATAAAAAAATAAAATCCGAGTAATTTATCCTTAGCCGCGCCTTCGGAATTCTCCGGTTTCTCATATTCTTAATTTCCACACGCCTTTCCGCTGTTCTTGTCCCCCTTCCTCCACTTTCCTATTTATACCAAATCATCTCTTTCCATTTTCAATTCATAAACAAACCTTCCAAAACTACAAATTACTTCTCTCAATCTTTTCTCTTTTGGGGAAAAAAAAATGGTTGATCTAGATTGGAAAACGAAAATGGTGTCTTCCGACATATCCAGCAAATCACCCAGGCTGTCAAACAAGCTCCAGATATCCATACCGGCACCGGCTGTCCGCGTGGCTGACTTGTCTCCGGCGTCGGAGTCGGCGTGTGCGGCTTACGAGCACTATCTCCGGCTTCCTGAGCTGAGGAAGCTCTGGAGCAGCCGGGATTTCCCCGGCTGGAAAAGCGAGTCGTTCATCAAGCCGGCTCTGCAGGGTTTGGAGATCACTTTCCGGTTTATTTCCACCGTTCTGTCCGACCCGAGGCCGTACGTTAATCGGAGGGAGTGGAAGCGCCGGCTGGAGTCTCTAGCCGTGGCTCAAGTCGAGATCATTGCTATGTTGTGCGAGGATGCTGAAGACGGCGCCGGCGCGGCTCCGATCGTTGATTTTGATTCGAGCTCCGGCGCGCTGATGCGTAACAGCAGCTCCGTCGAGGTGTGGAAGCACGCCGGAGAATCGACGGTGGTGAGCAGAGTGAGCGAGGCGAGCTTGCTGCCTAGGCTCTCCACGTGGCAGAAATCGGAAGACGTTGCCGAGAAGATACTGTACTCCATCGAGTGCCAGATGAGGCGGTGCCGGTATACACTCGGCGTCGGCGAGCCGAATCTCGCCGGAAAGCCGTGCCTCGACTACGACAAGCTCTGCGACCCAGCTCAGCTCCACGCGCTGAAGAAATCCCCGTCGGAGAACATGAACCTCGGAAACTCCGAGAACCAGACGCTCTACACCACCCACCAGATACTGGAGTCGTGGACATACGCCGCCGGGCAGCTGCTGATCAGAATTGAGGAGCAGATATATCAGAAGAAGTTCGAAAACGCGTCGGCGAATTCCTGGGCTTTGGAGAAAATCTGGAAACTGTTGACCCAGATTGAAGATCTGCATTTGTTAATGGATCCCAACGATTTCCTCCGTCTGAAGAATCAGCTCTCGATCAAAACAACGCCGGAAAGCGACCTGTTCTGCTTCCGGTCCAAAGGGCTGGTGGAAGTGACCCGGTTTTCCAAGGACCTGAGGCACAAGGTTCCGGAGATCCTGGAGGTGGAGGTGGACCCTAAGGGCGGGCCCAGGATTCAGGAGGCGGCGATGGAGCTTTACCAGCGGAGAAACGGCGGCGGCGCGTATGACAGGGTTCACCTGCTGCAGGCGTTGCAGGCGGTGGAGATGGCGGTGAAGAGCTTTTACTTCGCTTACAAGCAACTGCTGGTGGTGGTTATGGGTAGCGTGGAGGTGAACGGGAACCGGGCTCTGATGAGTTTGGATAATGGGGATGCGTTGACCCGAATATTTCTCGAGCCGACCTACTTTCCGAGCTTGGATGCGGCCAAGACTTTTCTGGGGCAGCATTGGGCTCATGAGGCTCGATGCTTCAGTCCTGATAGGCAGTCCAAGTGATGCGATGGGTTTCACACCCTTTAAAAAGATGTCATAAATGCGTTTTTTCTTGGATTAATTTCTTAATTTATTGGTGTACTTTATGTATTTGATTAGTGTAAGATACATGTTGTTATTCATGTAGAAATAGATCAACAATGTAAAATTTTGATGCTAGATTTTAGATATTTATTTATTTAATTATATAGTTGATTGACCAATATCCTACTTTTTAAGATTTTTCGAATTATGGATCAGATATTTTATATGAGCATACTTGATCTTTCTCTCCTCTTGTTGAAAGATTTTTTTCGACTAATCTCAATTGTTAGAGCATTTTACGGATATCCATCAGAATAGTTACTCATCAACTCATTGCGGTTGGGTTGTTTTCACAATAACCACGTGTAGTCTGTAGTGAAGTCATATTGAGCTTTTACAAAGCATGCAACAAGTTCTTAGATCTTGTTGTAACAAACATCAAAGTGGGCTCTAGTTGTGGAAGTGGCAAAGCAAAATGAGGGGGTTTCCAAGGTGTCAATATATAAAGAATTGGACGAATTTGAGATTAGGAGAATTCAGAAGATGTGTAGTAGATAATCCACAACAGGAGAGACCAAATTAAGCAATGAAAGGATCAATGTAAAGTATGATCAAAGAGATAGAGTCAACATTTGAGGTTTATGGATTTTTTATAGTTAATTTTCAGATTATCACTACTAGGAGACCCCATATAGGCACCGGTTTTTGACCTCCCAAGCAGCGGTTTTTAGGCCAAATTTTGACCGGTGCGTATGTATATAGGTGCTAGATTTGGACTTTTCTTAGCAGCGATTTTTGTACCGCTACTACTTTAATCCCGACAAGCAGCGGTTTTTGTACTGCTGCTTTAAAACGTTACTAGATTTCTCTAGCAGCGGTAAAATATAGCACCGCCTGAATTTCGCCAACCACTGCTAGATTAGTAACAATTCAATCCCCATAACTTTCTCATTTGCAAATTGACTATCAAAACTTTTATATTTGCGAAAAAAAATCCAATACTTTTATATATAACAAATCGAACTATAAAGTTTTTTTACTTACAATTTTATTCTAAAAGCTCTATACTATCTACTTTTTATAACAAAAAAATTCACACTAAAAGTTATATATTTGCCTTAGCAAATCCACAAAATTCATCTCGAAATCTCATCTACATAAAAAAAAGTATTCATCTTGAAACCCTCCTACTTCATCATCGTCACCAAAATTTGCTTCTATCTCTCTTCTGGCCATGCCAAGGCGGTAATATATATTATGCAAATGAGATTACTAACTGAGTCCAACATCCTTCTTGTCCACATCAAGCACAGCATCTAGTGATTCCAAAACCTGAAAAGTCAGTTAGACATTTCATCAAACACCTAGTCTGCACATTAAAAAAATTGATCATGTATAAGTAAAACCCACCAAATCATGAATCGGGTCGCGCCCAAAAACGACATGAGAGCACATAGAAGCGAGAAAAACAACAATGGTATCTGCAGGTTGCGGAGAGGACGATTTGAACCTGCATCACAAAGAATTGGAACCTGCAGTGGAAGCCGTGAGGGATTTTGAGAGAGAAAGGGATGAAGATAGAGATACTTTGAGAAAAAAGATAATTATTTTAAGGTGAGATTTAATTGATAAAGAGATTGACAGTATACTTATTTGACAATTATTTTAAGGTGAAATTTAATTGATAAAAGAGATTAACGGGTGCACTTGATAAAGATTCTATAGTTATTTGTGCAAAAGTTATTTTAGTACTGATTTACTACACCTAATGTTACCATAAATACACTAATTATGCCATAATAGTTGAAGATATCGACGGATACTTTAATTACCATAAATACATAAATTATTCATTTTTATAAATTCTTTCTAACAACTAAAAACAAATTATGTGAAACATTCGTATGAGGCACATCTATAAAAACAAATCTCTTTCATAATTACAAATCTGCCTTTTCCAATCCAAAATCCATTTACAATTAACTAAATTTGTATATTTTCTATGCACATCTATTAAACCTTAAAAATCTACATTTATCTTCATCAATTCCTATACTATACACTGGGGTACATAGCGCATCGTACCCCCAGGTCCTAATGGTTAATTATATTAATTACCTTTTTATGTAGAAAGTAAATTATTTTCACACGTTTTAATATTTTAACCATCGATAAAAAAACTGCAAGTCTGACTATTTCTTCCGAAACCGTCACCAAAATTTCAAATTTCAAATTATATATTTCATTGAAACATATTACACATATATCTTTACCAAATAGATTGTACATCTATATATGTCAAATTACACATTTAACTATGTCAAATTGCACAATACATTTCAATCTATACTAAATGCACCAAATTTTACTTATAACAAACTGCACATTTAGTTATGTCAAATTGACAATACATTTCAACAAAATCTATACTAAATGCACCAAATTCACTTATACCAAATTGCACATATAGTTATACAAAGTTTCACATTTAACTATGCCAAATTGCACATTTATATGTCAAATTGCACAATTTTACTATACCGAATGTACATTATGGTCATCCAAATTGCACATCTATCTATATCAAATTGCACATTTAGCCAAATCAAATTGCACAATACATGTTAACCGGGAAATTAACCAATACCAAAATTCACATCAATACCAAAGTGTACATTTACCTAAGGTAAACTGCACATATAACTATGTCAAATTGCACAATACATTTTAACCAGTAAATTAACGTACATCAAATTGTACATTTACATAGGTAAAACTGTACATCTAACCATTCCAACCTTGCACACTACATAATTAAGGAAGTTACGTGTGGTAGAAACGTGTGCAGTATAGGAGGTTTTAAACGTGCGTAACTGATTATAGTTTACAATTTTTAAAATTAGGTAAAAAATATTAAATTTATTTACTTAATAGGGGTCTGGGGGTAAGATGCTCTACGTACCCCGGTGTACAGAATAAATTGCGTATCTTCATTACTCCTTAACTACCGTTGATCGGGCCTAGGAGATATAATGGCACGGATGGACGTGTTTGGGGGGGGGGGGGTTTAACTATTGATGGGGGTGGGGTGGTGGTGGTGGGTGGGTTTTCTAACGAACTAATCAATCATAATATAATTTATCGGATAAATATATTAGCGGAATAAACAGATTGATTTCCAAGATCACTTTGAAATCTATGATAATATAAATATACATTGTGAGATGAATCACATACCTTTGAGATGCAAATCCACTGTCACTCAATGCAAATCCACACTCAACTCACACAAGGTTCCAACCGCAATTGATCACCTATTGCCTCATGAACAATGGCGATGAAAACCGTGTCGAGGTGATTTGACCACAAGCCGCACAAGCGCCCGGCCTCTATCAAGTCCACACGAACTGCTTTCCAGGATCCTAACTATTGGAGTGACTGGCTAGGTCTAAATGTGTCTGATCATCATTTCCAATAGTCTTGAACTACGATATATATAATATCATATAAATGGGCTTGGGCCACTAGTGTGTGAACCATAATGCCTATTTATCAAATAGTCCCTGAGATTAATTTATCTTATAAATTAACCCTAATCATTTTAACCTGGTACACAATCCTTATGTGTGTGACCCTTTAGGTTTCTACTCACATTGGTAGTAAATATGAATTGGATTTAGGACATAAACCAACAGGTTTAACTATTGATGGAGCAGACGACCCATCGGAAGAAGTAGCAATGCGCGCCGGTCAATTAACCTGATTCGATCAGGCCTGGAGTTGTCGGAATTCCAAAATGATTGCAGAATTTATTAATTGTTTGCATAATTGATCAGATGAATTAGTTGGCCTGTTTGGAAATTTGATTTGACATCCAATTGCTTCCCCCTATTTCAGTTTCCATCCGCCCAAGTTTGCGATAATTAGTAGTAAAGGGAGCCCAGCCATCGTTTCCTCATTCCAGTGCTCATGAGCTCCGCCACTACCATGTTTCCTCATTCCAGGACAACCTTTAAAGAAAGTGGAAGAACCGGAAGATTTCACCGGGAATTATTTTCTGGAAATTTGGAGGGTTTTTGGGTCAATTTGGTGTAGATTAGACCGTCGACCTCTATGCACTTCGATTTTCGGCACTCCAATTAAGATTTCGGTACTGCTGGTTCCACATCATTCAGCAATGAGAATTCTGCCTTCGGTACTTTCCTTTGTTCAGTGGCTGTCTTTCTCATCATTACAGAAGGATCTACTACACTAAAAAGGTTGGTTATTAACCTCTTCTCTGCTATGTATTAGTTAGTTTCCATCATTTTGTTAGCCATTGGTTCCCGGATAATAAGTCAGTAATCTAACTTGGACAGTTGATCTCTCATGCATTGTTCCGACAGCTTTTCTAATTTTTTTTTCTAAAGTAGAGATTAAAATGTAATATTTGCTATAAAATTTTCCATCCAATCCAACAACTACTCTATTTTAGAGATTTTGGAGAGAAAATGGAAGGTTGTTTAAATATTTTACTAAAAATAGGAATCTAATTCAAATCCCATAAATTTAGTTCTCCAAATTTACTCTCCTTTTGCATATATAGATAATGAAATTCTCTCTCATCATTTTTCTATAATATAGGAGTGGTTTGGTTCACGTAGGATTTAAATTACCACAGAATTTGTAATTACTCGGTTTTTCATTCCTTGCTAAAATGCTCAGAATCTGGTAAAATTGTTTGGTTGCATACGTACGGATTTTGTAATTCTTTCAACAGAGTATTGGTGAAACGTAAAAAGTGTAATAAATTGTAAAAGTACGCGGATTTGTAAATTACCTAGGGTAACCTAGTAAGATGATATTTCCTATGTTTCGTGGGAAATTTAAATTATGCGTAATTGTAAATTCCTGCCTTTTTTTATGTATTCACCGTCAACCAAACAATCACAAGTTATCCAAAATCCTAGCATTTTGTTATTCCCACATAATTTACGCGTAACAAAGGACTCCATAGATTGTGATAGCAAATCTGTTGGAGACAAAAAAAACTCTAAAAATATAAAAAATCTTTATTATAAAGATCATGTTGGACTTGCTCTAAGTTGGTTAAATGTAGATAAGCTACTTCGTTCAATTTTTTTTAATGAAGATGAGCTACTCAATATTGGACTTCTTTAATTTTTATTTCATGCCTAACTAGGATGGGGAAGGCTTAAGAAAAGGGGGTTTGTTGGATAATTAGCCTCATGATCATTTAAAATTTTAATGAAAGAAAATTTAAATGATAATATTTAGAGTGTTAACCGTGATCATCAGCTGTATCAAAGTATTCAATCTGAGAAACCCAAAATTTCAAATTTAAATAAACCAAATCTTAGTTGCACATTTGGTAAAAAATCAACGTCCTAATTATTAGTTGCAACAGATAAATCGCATTCACACTCCTAATACCCTAGTCAACGACCCCGATCCGCTCATACTTCATGCTCCTTGCCTTCAAGCGTCAAGCAAATTCCGCTTCACCGTGTTGCACCTACCTTCGCCGGTGATCCGCGAATGGGGTTTATATTTTTGCAGGAAAGTTAAGCTCACGAAATATATACCAGGATCATCGACGAGTGACGACAGAGATCATTCGAATGACCACCAGTTCGACCGGCCATCTCCGCTGATCTTCTACTCTATACGGCCGGTTAGTTATGCGGCCAACGCCGCTAAATGCCATCTGCGTATAGTGGTTCCCATATGGGCACTTCCATCAACCGTCGCCCCCGGCGTGACTTTTCTGAACCAGCTTCCGGCGGAGGCGACTTGCTTCTCCGGGAAGGGACCGCATGACGTGGCGAACTATGTGCAGCGGATTCTGGCGGCGACGCTTGGTTTTGAGTATCCGTGATATTAGCCGGAAGGATAAGTACATGCATGGTCCTCGATCGCCGGAAACAATGGAGTCGTTTCCCACACTTCCGGCGCCGAAAGGTTTCACAAGTTGGTCAGGGGGCGAATATTGATTCCATTTGTACGGGAAGTTTAGTGGGTGATCACAAAAAATTGTGTGATTGAAATAGTTATTTTGTTGAATACATGAAACGAAATGATCTAAGTGGTTTAATGTTCAAAATTACATGGTGGTCGATACATTTAGTTCAAGTTCATTAGCTGTAGTACATGTGATTTTGCTACAGCAGTTCAGAAGGATGAAATATGATGTTGTGATGAAGATGGACATGTGCTGTGAAGCAATTTCTACTTCGGCCTTTCCCTTTATTTTGTTTTTGGACTTTGGCCTTTTATTTATTTCTTGTTTTAGATTGCTGCACGTGGCACTCATCCAAGGGTGGCCATTTATTTTGTATAAAAACAACAGTTGCACTTTCCCTTTTTGAGAATTTCTTCAAATTCAGAAAAAAGGGTTCTTGAGTTCGTTTAATTTTGCTGGCTTTTCAGCCGGAGACGGTTAAACATAGATCAACGATAGAGAATTTCTTCAATGACGCCTTCAAATTTTGATCTTTTCATCCGCGCCAAGAAAATGGAGACAAGTTCTCAAGTAAGACTAGACCAAATTAGTCTCATTAAATTATCATAATTAATGTATAAAAGATCAGTTTCGAAAGTGAGAAGATCAGACATGAAAGTGAAAAGATCAACAATAATACATTGAATGATCATATGCTTAATACCTAAAAGATCGGGTTTAGAGCATCTCCAATGGTAAGCTAATGCTTAACTTGCCATGTCACTATTCAAGCAACTGACGTGGCAGACTACATGCTTCTACAATGGTAAGCTACTATAATTAACTACAAAGGTCCCACATATTCAAATGGATATAAGTGTTTGCCATATTCATAATTATTAGGATGCATAATCATTTAAAATATGAATAGAAAATTATGTATCTCGAATATTTTCATCTTAATATATTTTTTTATTTTCATCTTAATATTTTCATATATATATATATATATATACTCCCTCCGTCCCCATTTAAATGTCTCATTGAAATAGTCAATTTTTTTCACACCATATTTGACTATTATGAATGGAGATATTCATATTATGGTAACCCTTAGCATCATTCAAAAATAACAAAAATCTGATGAAAATCATCCCTACGAGAATACCATTTTCGGCGCCGCCGGTGAGTTACCAGCACACGGACCACGGACCCCGATTTCTCCGCTCCCGCGCGCCGTGGACCTAAATGGGGTAAAAGAAAGTGTAAATAATAGTAACTAGGTTAATTAAGGTTATGTGGTTGCTTCTGATAGGGTATCCGTATGGAGCTAAAATACGGGGCTTCCGTATAGATATTTTTCTGTTAGTTCATATCATATTAAATACAATTTGATGATAACAAACTTAATTTTGTTGTTCTATTCATATTTCTAAATACATTATTTTTCACTTAATTTCAAATCAGATCAATTCTCAAATTAGTTCAGTTAACTTCATTTAAGTTGGGAAAAACATACCCTAATTTTTGCAAATCCTAACTTTCGCAAATCCAAATCAGCTCTTCATACTTCTACAGTTGAAGTTGTAATTTTGTAATTTTATTTTTTTAGGATGAAAGATTACAATTTGAGTATTTTATTTGCTTTTAAATGTTACTTTTAATGCGATGTAAACTCGATAAATTTTTTAAAAATACATACAAATGATTTTTGGTGGTTTAAAATTGAAATACGTTGATGATATGTATCATTTTGATGGTAAAATAACTTGCTTAAGTGATTTCAAGACTTTTTCAATATTCTATTTATATTATGAATATTTTTGATAATATATTCTTATATTATGAAATTTTGGGTCACCCTATATGCGAAATCCTACCTTCGTAGTTGGATGTGGATCCCACTATACCTCTCCTATAACCAAAACACCTAACCAAACACCCCTAAATAATGGTTCACAAGATTATCTAAAATACTTTAGACATTGTAAGGCAACATTTGATTGGTGAATTTCATGAAATTGAAAGAAAGTGAAAATTAACCTAGAATTCCCCCATTCTCATCTAATAAACAATTTGGGGGGTGAGAAATGAGCGAGCACATCGATTTTGTTTTTGAAGGGAACACTACAACGACCGAATCTGATACAAGTATCATACCCTACTCTAATCAAATCCTACACTAACCTACTCTACTCTACTGATCCCGTATGTCGAGTGGACGAGATACTCACCATGATGCTTAGAGTGGAGTGAAGATCCCACTTACACCGTTGATGCTCCTCTGCTCTTGACTCCATCGATGCAGCTCCGACTCTTGAGTTGAGTACGACTGGAGACTTGACCCAGGGATCTGGGAGAATTGCGTGAAATGTTGCCTCTGAGGAGTTTCGAACTCGAGACCTCCCCTGAGCAGGGCAAGGCCCCTGGCCAACTGGGCTAGGCCAGTTGGTTAGCACATCGAATATGAGTGGGGTAAAATGGATAATTAAGAAATGTGGGTGTGACCCATTTTATAACGGGTTAAACATATATCGATTAGTGTTCTAAAAATTCTTGTCTAGACTCGATTAATCCCCGTTTAGGCGTTAGGCGGTACCTCAACGCCCCGATTATACCTTAGATGCTGACACTAGGCGTTTTTGGTTCAGGTGTCCGCTTAGAACCGTCCAAATTCGTCTAAATCCACCTAAAACCGCCTAGACCCAATCAACCTAACCTGACCTAGTGCCATTTAGACTACCTAAATCCGCCTTATATTTCTTTCAAATATTTTATTTTTGACCTCTTACTTAAAAATAAGAGTGCAAACGTTATTCCTAGACTCAAACATATTATTTTGCTTGTCAAGCATATTTTTAAATTGCCTATTATATGTATGGTGATGTGTTAAATATCTTTCTCAAATAATTATTTTTATTATTTTTAACGTAGATGTTCATCCTTTGTACGTTTCAACAATTGAAGTTGGTTGGGGTTAAGTACTAATCAATACTTTTATTAGCATTTCCCACCTCATGCATAATTTAATATAATTTTTTAATGAAAGAATATTTACTTATTTAAATAAACCAAATCCCATGCAAATCAACGCAGTTATCGATAAACCGCATTCATACACCATTAGGCCTAACTATTCAAACTCCAACGACCCTGATCCGCGCATACTTCATGCTCGTTTCCTTCAAGGCGCCGAGCATATTCCGCTTCACCGTGTTGCACCTACTTTCGCCGGTGATCAGCGTTTAGATTTATGCAGGAAAGTTATAAGCTCACGAAATACCCCGTCGACGACAGAGATCATTCGAATGACCGCCTATCGCCGGTGATCCTTCAACGACGGCCGGTTAGTTATGCGGCCAACGCCGCTAAATGCCTTATTAATCGTCCCGTGGACCTCAATCGGAATCGTGGTGGCAGTTACCTGCAATGCCATCTGCGTATAGTGGTTCCCGACGTGGGCACTTCCATCTACCGTCGCCGCCGCGTGACCTTTCTGAACCAGCTTCCGGCGGAGGCGACTTGCTCCTCCGGGAAGGGCCCGCATGACGTGGCGAACTATGTGCAGCGGATTCTAGCGGCGACGCTTGGTTTTGAGTGCACGGATTTTACCCGGAAGGATAAGTACATGCATGGTCCTCGATCGCCGGAAATGATGGAGTCGTTTCCCACACTTATGATTCCATTTGCACTTATGGTTTCTTTATGATTACATTCTCGGGCTTCTAGTTAGACAAATATTGATTCCATTTGCACGTGAAGTTTAGTGGGTGATCACTAAAAATTGTGTGATTGAAATAGTTATTTTGTTGAATACATGAAACAGAACAGCCTTCTTCTCATCGATCGTAGGCCTAAACAGAAGAAGAAAAACAAAAACATTTTTTGTGGGTTCTAGTTATAACTGAACAGGAATAAAGTGAGATTTGGAATTCCCACCTCTTCAAATAGAGGTAAACCAACAGATCATTCAAATAACGGCTTCCGAACAAGAGATGCTTCAGCAGCTTCCTAGCCTTCTGATGCCTAAAAAGATAACAATAATACATGGTTAAGGCTCAATCTAAATAAGAGCAATTCCAATTGAGCTTGATCTCCCTTTACGTTCCTCGTCAGATTTGGCGAAAATTGTATTCCACTGGTTCGGTAAAATGCCGCTGAAAACGCAGAGGATTGATATCGCGTGTCTGGTAGCCCAGTTCAGATCACCTGTACCGCCCATCCTATACCCATCCTGTACCGCTTTTGAAAACCTCGTCGTACAAGCCGATCCGAGTCTTTCTCCTCTGTATTTTCATCCCACAAACACCAGAAAAACAAGTCCACATAGACTGAGAAATTTGTATTGCAGGACGTTGTCAACTCCTGGTTGAAAAGTGGGCGTGTGATTCAATTTTGCCATCTTCATTCTTGAATAATAATGAATTTCTTGCTTGTGAAATTTGTTGTTTATCCAGGTGGGGATGGAAGATTTTTCTGGTGTGGATGAAAGGAACAATTGTGAGATGAGAAAAAGAACCCAAAAACAACGAACAAGTACAATCCAGTGAGATCAAACTTTGACCCAAAAACAGCGCACTTTGACCGGCGCCGACCCCCGGCGATCGGGATACATATTCTTTCTCCCCTCATCGGCTGCTTCAAAGCCCACTAGTTGATTGCTGTCGAAACGAAGCGTGAAGAAAATCGGGGCACCCTCGTCGAGGCCATCGCTCCATTTTTTCTGTCGCTGATCGGAAACCGCTCCTGAAGCCTGTCCGTGCACTCGTGTGCTTGTTTTGTGTTAAAGTGACCAAAACGACGGTGTTTTCAGAAGAGGTACAGGATGGGCATAGGATGGGCGGTACAGGTGATCTGAACTGCTGGTAGCCAATCAATGTTGCCAAAATAGTGGTGACCACTAAAAATGTATTTAAACAAGATTTCAAGTAGGATTTTTGTATTTAGGATTTTTGAAATATATTTAGAACTTGTGTTAAAGTAAGATTAACAATTTCTGAATACATGTAATTTAAACCCTTCAAATTTTAAAATATCTTATATAATCGTCTGAGAGGTGTAGTCAATTATCACACATTATATGTCACAAATTCTGACATCCACGATCAAGTCAGTAACGAATACGTATGCTAGCAAGCCTGTTGTCACCAATTAATCCTGTTGATATTCAATAGTTGATAAATATCATCCTCTAGAGTATCTTCCAAACAAGGTACAACTCTTCCATGGAACAAACGCAGCCATCTTCTCCAAACCCAACCAGTGATTCGTGAACTACTGATTTCAACAACTTGTCCGCCAACGGTGCGAACCGAGGGTAGACATACCATGGCATATCAGCAAACTGATCCTCATCTTCTCCTTCTGGTTGTGGTTTTCTCCATTCAATAAACACCACTTCAGCTCTCCCCTTCATTCTTCCATACTCGTAGTCAAAATAACGGTATGGAAGATTCTTGTATGCATGCTTATGATGGCCCAGAAAAACAAAAATCTTCTTCTCTCCCAACAAGAGATCTTCTGCAAAAACGGTATCACTCGGTTTATTACCTCGAAAAAGTTGATAACCTTCCAACAGCGACTCCAATCTAGTTGATCCCTTCAAAAACTTCTCTTCACAGATGTCCGCCCTGAGAGTGAGAGAGGATTTCTTATCTTCTGGCAAAGCATGAAAACTTTAACTCGAAAAGAATGCACAAACAAAATCTAGCAGTGCATAGTGTACTATTGTTAGTAACCGATCGATGAGGATACATCAATATATCTGATATAATAGACAGACCCCTGTAAACATCCAGTCAAATAAATGCAGGGGCAGAACAGACATGATTAATGGCAGTAGTCATAGTGTTTCATTTGAAAATCAAGTTATGTGATATGCCTGCGAAACATGAAAACCCACCTACCCGTCCAGTCTAAATCTTTCTCGAACATCTATGAGGTGTGGAGTATGGAAGCCACAATTGCGTAATATAGACTCTGAAAACGCACAAGTTGATCCCTGCAAACAAATGAGGATAAATTCATCAGTATTAACCATCAATTTCCAGACACAAATGTGGATAGCACATTCAAAACGCAATTTAGAAGTTGATTGAGCTCACCTTCCCTTTCGTGACAGCTACATGGATAACCTTCATCTTCTTTATTGGCTCTTCTAATTCTAGCATCTACAAAGACATCCATACAGCAGATTAATGTCACGTACATACCGTAAAAATGCATTGTATACACTAGAGAGTTAGAAGCATTACTCTAAGATAATCATAAAGGATATCAAATCTATCTCCTTTATTGCTCTTGTCAGCTCGACTACGCTTAGTTATCAGAGAAGACAGTGCCTCCATTGCCTCATCATATCGGCTCACAGCCGGTTTCTCCTCTGCATACTCAACTTTTCCATACCAACAACTCCACGTCAAAATTACAGAAAATGCAACAGAAAAGTAAAATCAACCAGCACCGGGTATTGAAACTACAAGTGCAGCTGAATTCAGCTAGAAATTACCTTGCGACATTCTTTCCGCGCGGCTACGAGATTTGAAGGCTTCTCATGAACAAATTAATAAATTACAATCAGTTAGCGAGGCAGGAGAAATACGTATTACATGGATTTAGATAAACGTAGCGGGGAGATGAGGAGCTTACAGATAGAGGATATGCGGCGGATCGACGGGAAATGACGTCGGAGATGGAGCGGCGGATCGACGGGAAATGACGTCGGAGATGGAGCGGCGGACCGGCGGCGAGTTTAGTTGGTGAATGGCGGTGAGTGAGGAGGGGGCAGATTGGGTTAGGCGCTTTTGCATTTGCCACCGCGAATTTTACAATTCTTTTCACATAGCCAGCCCAGTAAGTCATAGTAAACGCATTAAGATTTAAAATTTTATTAGCATTTCTATATTAGTAGTACTATGTTTTTCAAGAAAAAAATAAGAGGACAAAACTTTCCTTATCCATAGTGGTATTTGTAGTGACATCGAATATAATAAAGGAATAATTTGTATTCTGTTACAACCTTCATCCTGTCAAAAATCAATTCACAATGATTCCAATTTGTGCCAAAAATTATTTTCACTTGAAATTGAATCTTACAAAAAGTAAAAAACGTGTCTTCAAATGGTGAACTTCTACATGATACAATTTTTTTGACATAAATTATCAAGAATGAGTTCAAATAATCAATCACATGGACATCTATTTCTTGTTTTTCAAAAACCTCTCCACTGGTTGTGTTAACTTAGAATGAGTATATATTAGGCTAACTCATTCTTTTTTATGGCAATTTTTTGGCCATGATGTGGTGTTTCCAGTAAGTACTGCACAAATAGAAACCTTAATTTAGGCTTTCTATTCTTAAACCGTTTGGATGCCTAGCTCTATAGTAGCGGTTTTCTCTTGTAACATTTTTATTTTTGTTATTAAAAGGTAAAGAGAAGCCAATATAACTCCCCCACCAATGATGGTTTTCCTCAAGAAAAAAAGATTTTTGTATTATGAATACTTACCAATAATTATTTATGTAGTTGCAACTTCAAATTCATCCAAAATACATTACATTAACTTTCGTACTTTAATTAGTAACTGCACGAAATAATCTATTTAATGGTTGATGTAAATTTAATTTAATTACCACAACTGATGTCATATGTCACAATTAGTTTTATCATAAATAAACAGATCGAAACCTTTAATATAATACCTTGGTGGACAACTATTTAACTTTAAAATAAATATATGCCTGATAAAATGAAACATAAATATATATGTTAAAAAGGGCAGTACAACCATTTACAAGTAAACAACTCATTTTAACTATATTGTGAAAATTGGATATGGAGTGTAGCACACATTTCATGATTCTTCTGTTCTTTATCAAATTGGGGTTCTAAAAATAGTGAAATTTACTAAGTTTATAATTCATATACTTTAATCATATTAATCATCTAACCTAATTGTAATAATGTTTTCTTTATATTCACTTAAAAATGTTTTCTTTCTTTTATATTCAATTTTCTTTGTACGTAAAAAAAATAAAAATTCATCAAAACACTCTATTCATCACAATATTTTGTGATAAAAACTTAAAACACGTGGGATCTATGCAAGAAAAAAAAGTAGCCTACCATTGTTGGACTATGTAGCTTGACAAATCATTAGCTTGAAATATGACGTGGCAAGTCAAGCTACATCTTACCATTGGATACGCTCTAATAGGTCGATGACAGATTAGTTCAGATTAAGAAAATATCATAAACGCAATAGCTCCGAAAGGGAAAAGGAAAAGAAAATGAAAAAGGGGAAAAAATGGAAAAGACAGAATCACCCTAAAAATAGTGAATGCTTAATTAAAAGAAGATTAACGTTCATGACCTGAATTGAACCAAAAATTTGAAGATTAGTGGGGTGAGCTGATATTTTTCTATTTTATATTGATAAGGGCTGGGATGATTATTTCGTGAAGGTTGGGGTCCTTGGGGACTTGGGGTTGGGGGTCCCGAAAAAATTAAACTCTTTATAAATTATAAAGTTTTGGTTGCAATTCGGTCCCTGAAACATCTTATCTCTCTCTCTTACCTCCAAAGCTAGGTTTTCTCTTTCTTGGTTGACATGGTGGAGACTGATTTGATGACAAGCTCTTCACTCTCGTTGAATCAATTGATCTACTTCTACAAAAAAATTTTCCCTCGGGATGAATGGTTAGGCTTTCATTGTCTCTTGAAGCTCGTTGAATTAATTGACAAGCCGAGCCCTCCTCAGGATGAAAGGTTAGGCTTTCATTGATTTATATAATTTCATTCAGGTTATGTGTTCTTTTTATATGGAGGCAGATTTGATGACAAGGTCTTAGATCTGAAAATAGACTGAGCCTTAACCTTGTATTATTGTATTATCTTTTTAGGCTTCGGAAGGAAGGGGGGGTTCCCATGGAAAACCAGGTGCTGAAGATCTGTTGGACTTCTGCGTTGTATATTTTTTTATCCGATATGGAGGTCGAACGGAAGTCAAGGTTAGGGTTTCAACTTGAATTTGAATTAGAACTTAGATTAAGCCTTAACCATGTATTATTGTTATCTTTTTAGGCCTCAGAAGGCTGAGAAGCTGCTGAAGCATCTCTTGTTGGGAAATCGTTATTTGAACAATCTGTTGGTTTACCTCTATTTAAAGAGGTAGGATTTCCAAATCCCACTTTACTTCCTGTTCAATTAGAATTAGAACCCACATAAAAGCTAAGTTTTTTTATTTTATATTTTTAGGCCTACGATGAATAAGGCTGTTCTGTTTGATGTCCTTTTTTCAAAAAGGTAAATCCCATTTAACATCCGGTTTAATTAGAATTAGATTGAGGCATGGAGCCTCACCCTGCATCTTGCTTTGTATAGGTATAGGGATTTGCTGTTCACCGTCCTCAATAAGTCACGGTTTTTAAATAAGGCTGAGGCGCTAGATCGGTTTATGGATCTGCTGCTCCAGATGGGGAGGGGAAACCCTAAGTTGGAAGAAGAGCTTTCACTTAGCGAAATGGATCGGTGCATTTTCCAAATCCTATTTAACTACTTCCTGTTTAGGTTGAAATGAATTTAGAACTTTAAAAACTAAAAACTAAAACACATCTGCATCTGCTTTGGTTTCATTTTTATTTTTCAGACATGCGATGGAATACGCTATATCAGACATTGTAATTTATCACCCGATTCAAAAGATGGCCGACCATCTGCTGTTGGAAAACTCTGAGTTGGAAGAGTGGCATCTGAAGGAAACACTTTTCCCAGAAGGGTAGGATCTCCAAATCCCATGTAATTTCCAGTTGAATTTGAATTAGATTGTACATTCGAGTATATCATATATGCGTGTGTGTATTTTTTTTGGATGAAGCGAGATGGTGAGGGATTATCCGGTTGAGCAGTTGATGCAGCATCTGCTGTTGGGATGCCCTGAGTTGGACAGGGGGGATATGTTGGATATCCTTTATTTGAGCAGGTATGTTGGATATCCTTTATTAGAACTAAAAACTTGAACAAGCCTTTGTCTGGATCTGCTTGGTATCATTTTTCAGGTATAGGATCGACTTTGTAATTATTTTGTTTTAATTTTCTTAGTGCCCGGGAGAAGAAGGATGACTTGGAAAACCTGCTTGAGCATCTGCTGGAGCATCTGTTGCGGAAAAATCCTGAATTGAAACCGGAGGATCTGTTGGATATCCTTTTTTATGAAAGGTGGGATTTCCAAATCCCTTGTAACTTCCGTTGAATGAGAATTGGAATTAAATGGAGCATCACTCTGCTTTGTATTGTTTTTTAGGTTTAGGAGTGAAGTGCTCAATATACTTCCAAGGTTAGCTGATGTACTATATTTTTATTCCACGTTCAATTCACACACTTATCTAACAAAATAATTTTTTTCTTGAAAAGGATTCAGAATAAGAAGATGAAAGTTCGCGGGCTGGATATGCCCAAGAGTATCCCTTATTTTAGAAGGTGGGAATTCAAAACCTATCATTCTGATAGTATTCTTATTCCTGGAAAACCATTCTGATAGGATTCATATTCCTGTTATTTTATAATTAGGTCCAACCTAATATGTTAATAGTTACGTATGTAGACTCTTGGGCTTATATGTATTCATCATCATCAATTAGCAAGAGATATTTTCTTATAGAATTGGCAACTCTGTCTAATCAAAAGATTCAATACATCCAACCTTGATAATCAAATCCTCCAAAGCTTTGGTTTTTTCTTTTTAAAATAACAAAAAACAAAAATACTTTTTGATTGGCCATAGGATGAGGAGGTAGATATGGCAGGGGCTGTTATTGAGAAGACAAGGTTAGGGTTTCATGTTGAATTTGGATTAGACTCTGCATGTGTAGAGGGCTTAGGGTCTCGATTAATGTTGAAATCTCTCTTCACGTTCGTTGATTTATGTGTCATTCTTTTTAGCCTGCTGAAGGGTGTGCTGGAAAAAGCTGGTGATTTCCAAGAGGTGGACGCCCTTTACTCGAAAAGGTAGGATATCCAAATCTGATTTTGTTTCCTGTTGAATTAGAATTAGAACAAGCTTCACTGTGCATCTGACATCTGCTCTGTTTCATTTTTTCAGGTCTAGGGATAAATTGAATCTTATGTTGGGTATTGCTGAAAGGTTAGGACTCTCCGAATTCCATCTAGCTGTTGAGCTTTATTTGTATTTCCACATTTGATAAACATGACATATTTTATTTATTTTTTTGTTTGTAGGATGGGTCTTAGTCATGTGATTAAACATGATGTTGTATCTTCTGATGATGTAAGTTTAAGGGAGCTTGGAAAAGAGGTCAGTCGTTTGGCAGCCAACCGAATGAGATTGAGTTCGTATGACTTATCCTGGCTTCGTTCAATTTGCTACCCTTTGCCTCGCGATTCAATTAGTGACATGTTACGGGGGAAATGGGTAGATGAACTGGACAAATTAGAAGATGTAGTATTATCTGGAAGGTGGAAAAGCAGGTGGAAAGGCTCGCCTGATGAAGTTGAATCTTTGAACTTGACCACTGTCGTGTCTTTGTTGCCCTTTGGTGGTACTCTAGTTGATCCGACTGGTGAACGGATAGTACTTGAACCAGACACCTTCCATAGAAAATATGTTATGATTTTCTGTATTGACGCACCTGCCCTCTTCAGAGAAGATATTACTAGTTGTCAACCCCTCTTAAATCTTTGCAACGAACTGTCTTCTGAAAGGGCTGATGATGTTAAGATGGTGATGGTTGCAAGGATGAATATCCTGGCTGATACAGAAGATGTTTTCAATCACTTGTTTTCAGGATTCCCCACTTCTTGCCTTGCAATACCATATGAGGACTGGGAACGACGGGAGCATGTATGCAACCTACTGAAGTGTGGTTCTGATGAGATTAGGTGTTCAGTGTACAACAACACTGATGGATCTTTTCTGGCGACTTTTTGTGTTAAGGCTAAAAACCCCTATGGAGCTGAGGCTTTTCCTTTTACTAGAGAGAGGTTGGAGGAGATTGATGAAATGCGCAAGGGATTGCAGTACGATAGCTTGGATAAGCTTTTGAGGCCTTATAGTTACCCATACCCAGATGTTGTTGTTTATAAGCTTGATAGTCCTCAAGTGAAGTCCAGTATCTCGGAAGTGATGAAGGGGAAGCATGTTGGGTTATACGTGTGCTGCGATGGTGGTTTCATTCCCCGTTTGCGAAAGTTGTATTTGCACTGCAAGGAAAACAGGAAGGAGTTTGAAATTGTGGTGCTTTACCTTCCCTTGTTTTCTGCGATTGACCCGGACTTATTCAAGGAGAAAATAGAGACTAGGTTGCGGAACCATAATATAAGTGGGTGGTGTTTGCCATTCAACAACTCTGTCAGCCAGCGGATTTGGAGCATGACTATGGACTACGACTGCGATTATAACGGCGACAATGAGTGGATGGATAAGCTGATTATTGTGGGAACAGACGGTAAGATTTTGGACTTGTATGGATCCGTTGTGATCAACACGTATGACGGGTATGATGCATATCCTTACACCAGAGAGGCTGTCGTCAAGAAGGAATTGGAGGAATTGAAGAAAGTGAGATTGGAGTTGCTATTGCCAGATGAACTTTTTAGAGGTAATAACAGCAATGATACCGTATTTGCAAAAGACCTCGTCTCAAGAGTGGAGAAGGTTTTTATTTTCTTGGGCCAACGTAAGCATGTATACAAGAGTCGACTCTGTTCTTTCGATTATGAAGGTTTTGTATCCGGGTATGAAACAATGAAGGCGAGAGGTGGTGAAGTGGTCTTTATTGAATGGAGAGACGGAGAAGGAGAAGTTGATAAGTTTGCTGATATGCCATGGTATGTGTATCCTCATTTCGCACCTTTGGTGGATAAGTTGAAGGAATCAGTAGAAGACGAATCATTGGTTGGGTTTGATAAAGATGGCTGCGTTTGTTCCGTACAATCACTCTATGGAACAGTTGTACCTTGTTTTGAAGATACTCTAGAGGATGATATTTATCAACTATTGAATATCAACAGGATTGGTAACGACAGGCTTGCCAAGATAAGTAGTATTCTTTAAGATAACATTACTATTGAGGACGTGACTTGATCGTGTTTTATTTCTGAATTTTGTTCACGTACTATTAAATTATCATTCATATATGTAATGTTAGTATCATTAATCTGTTTTTATGGTTTTTTTATTATTTTGTTTAAATTTGATGAATATGACTAAATAAATAGGTACTATCCAAAAGGTAGCCCGATCATGCAACTTATTTGTAGCCACATTATCGACTTCTAGTTTGCTTTTTATTTTTAAACTTTCTTTAAACCTTGATTGTGATGGTAAGTCGCCGATTTAAATGTATTAGACATTCTACCAATTTCAGTAATCAAGATCATCTCCCGAAGTGTTTATACGGTTTTGACTTTTGGGGAGCTTGATCAGGAGAGAGAGAGAGAGGGATAGAGGATGAGTTGGGAGTTGGTTGACTTCGATGATGATCAAGTCAATTGGTTGTAGCTTGTTGGTCTAGTTTATTTTGAAATCTCTTTTTGAATGTATTGTCCTGATCTTTATTAATAAAGCTGGAAATGGAGTTATTCATAAAATGTTTTGATCATTTTACAAAGAAATTTAAATTTAAATTATATTATATTGAATTTTTAGAATCTTACTTTCCCAGAAAAAATTCTTTTAGAACTTTACAATTTTGTCCAATTCGGAAATCCTTATTTTTGAAAAATGTATTTTTTAGGACTCATAGACAGAAATGTTAAATCAACTAACAATCAATGTCACAAGAAATGAGTATTTATGTAATTTTGCATCTTTTAAAAATCAGCCCCAATCGAGTAGGGCATTTTTGTCACATTGCAAACCTCATTTGGGTTAAAGTCGTCGAATGACAAAAATGCCCTGCACGATTGGGCTGATTTTTGGAAGATGTGAAATTACAAAAATGTTCATGTCATTTGGTGCTGACTGTTAGTTGAATTAACTTTTACGCTAATGAGTCCTAAGAAGAGCATATTTCAAAAAATTGTAAAATTATAGAAAGTTCTATTTAGTAAAATCCACTTAATTTTGATTGCAAAATTAATTTGAATATTGATATTTGTGAGTTTGTTGAATTTGTAATAACATATATTTTGAAGACATCAAATTTTGAAAATTTATATTTGTTTTTACCGTAAGGTGATCTTAATTGAAACATTCTCTTGTCCGGGACATTATCTAGTAGGCAAATTATATGCTATCCCGGGGTACGTATCCCCGGGACTTTTCTGCAAAAATTTTTTTTAAAAAATAGTTAAATACTTTAATTCCGTGTACAACCGAGAACCTCGCAAAGTTGGTTTTCTTTCTCCTAACCCATTCAATCTTCTGTATTTTGTATCATCAATCCATTAAATTACTATTTGATGATTATATTCTTTTCTTTTGAACCTATATTTATCTCTTCTTTTTCTCTTTTTTCTACTAACAAATCTATTGTCCATAAATTGAAGCGAGTAAGATATACCGTATGTTTAATATACATATTTATTGTGTAAATTGTGCAATCTAATAATATTAAAAGTACATTTTATAAAAGTGATTTTTTATATATTCTACTTGGTTTTTTTTTCTTTGCGTTGTGCATCTTAACTCTTTGAATTGTGCAACCTATTACCGTTTAATACATTACACCAAAGTGTTAAATGATTATTTTTCTACTTTATTAAAATAATTGTGTATCGTGCATCTTAAATCTTTGAATTGTGCGTCTTAAGTCTTTGAATTGTGCAACCTATTGACGTTAAAAGTGCATTGTGCAAAAGTAATAAATGATTTTTTAATTATTTGATACATTGTACATGTGCATTTTTACTTTTAAAATGGTGCAATATACTAAAGCTAAATGTGTATTATACAAAAGTGATCGTTAAATGATTAGTATTTTTAATTACCTGATATTTAATACAATTTTTTTATTTTACAATTAAGGACCCGGGGGGTACGTATCCCCAGGATATAGTATAAGAATTGTTGAAGACATCAAATTTTTAAAATTTATATTTGTCTTTACCGTAAGGTGACCTTATTTGAAACTTTCTCTTGTCCGGGACATTATCTAGTATAAGCATAAGGCCCGAATAAGATTTTTAGTAACTCAATGTTGGATCATTAAAATTCACTGGATAAAATCTTTAAAATTACAGTTCATATTACTACTATGGTAAACTTAAAATATAACTAACAATAACCATCTCTTAAATAATAGAGAAATTTTTAAAACCCCAAACCTTTGCAAAAGTTCCATAATACATCACTGACGAATATAAATGTCAACCAACCTAGGATATTTGGAACTTGCGGTTGCTTTATCATGAACTGCCCAAACTTCGCTGTTTCTTGGATAAATGCTGAATTCTTCTTGTGTCAGGCCTGGAGATCTTGTGCATTTGTGTGAGAGTTCCTTAGGCGACATCAAAATCTCGCCCGAGTCCAGATTGAGTGAAAAGGAACCACAGCCAACATGGTACCTAGACTGAAATACATGATGATTCATATTCAGAGAGTTAAAAAAGCCATTGGAACTATAGGTTTAGTTATGAACTTTTGAATGGTTCTTGCTGTCTCGTTTCCTGTAGATTTTGATATTTGGAAGCAAATATAAAAACCAGTCTTATGGTAATATAACTTCTGTAGTTCTGTGATAGTTTCCCCTCTTAACATATTCATAATAAGCTTCTTATTTTGCATTACGTGTTGATTAGAGAAGTATATATCAGCTTGGTTGGATCTCATTCCGTCAAACATTTAAGGTGTTTCTATTTTTATTTATTCTTGATTTTTCTCGGTGCATGTAGTGTGTCTGGCATTTTGTCCAAATAGATCGTTTTGGTGGTTAAATTGAGCTACAAGCATATTTACCATCTAATCACCATGTTATCTCCATCTATGTTTCAGGATACAATGAGAATGCACAGAAAAGCCTCGATGAGGTGCATGAGAGGGGGAAGTTAATTATTGCCACATTATCTCTAAAATAATCTTTTCAGATTCTTCCATGTTTCTTTCATGTTTATGCAACTTGATCTTCTCCTAAAAGAAAAATTAACTGTTCAATTGCTATATATGTATGTTCCAGCAGATCAAACTTCCTTTCTTTCACATTCCAACAGCTGGAAATACTAGTCATATTAAAAGTACAAACTACAAACACTGTCCGATATATTATTTAGTTGATTGGAAGAATAATGCTTACAAAAATTATCAAACATCGATGAATTGATGTAGTACATAATTAACAAGAGGTCAACCAAGAACAAGAATAAAGACATGTTTAAAACCACGAAGAATTGGGCTAAATATCAAAGTAGTATAACCGTTTTAAATGTTAGGGGTCGAGAATAAATTTAATCTAAAATTATTAAATTGAGATGGAACAAGTAGTGTTGTTAAATATTATTAATGGAATTACAAGAGGTTTTACAAGAATCAAATCTTTGTTTGTGAAGTTGGATGAGATTGAGCCATCACCCACCATTTTACAAATTGATATACAATTAACATGATTATTAACGTTTTCAAAAATAATTATCAGGGTTTAATATTTCAAAAAACTAGTCATAAAAGTGTACTCCATGTGATATGAAGCCTACGAAGAAACATCAAGTTCCAACTTGTCATCCTTGTGCAGAAAATGGTCAGAGACAACTTTATTGTCGTAAAAGAATGAATCCAAAAACGCTTTTCTTTTGCTCAGTTCGTCATTTTCGTTTGCGTACCTTTCTGCTTTCAAATCAAATACTAAAGGCTATCTTTATCCATGACCACGGCCCAACTATTTAATGAGGGACAGTAATTTATATTATAAAAAACTGAAGGCACACCCAATTGCCCACAATCGGATGCGCTAGCACTCCGTATTCGGTAGTAGCAAATTTTGGGTAACCATGCAATACACAGACAACGTGTTATTGTTTTATTGGTTGATTTTTTAAAATAATTATTTGGTTATTAAATGTTAAATATACAGTCATTTTTTTTTGTTTTGAATGTTCACTTTTCAATATTATTTTCCATGTCTCGTAATGATTATAAATTCAACAAATTTATTATTAAGACCAACCCCATATTAAAATTATAGTGAAAATACAACATCTATAAAGTAAATTTTCAACAAGATAATATGAAATGCTAGACAAATGTTATGAACAAAAACTTGTAATTTCAAAAGGAATGAATGGTCTACTCCTAGTACTAGCCTACTAGTGTAGTCATACATTCATAGTTTTGGTTTGGTTTGACTAATGGAGGTGAGGTGACTACTCTTTAGTGTACATGGGTGACTGGGTCCAAAGAGATTCGCATGCGAAAACAGAGTCATGGTCATGGTAATGCTGATCGAAATCTTTTACTACATTTTAAAATACTAGAAAATGAGAAAATTAACGAGGAATCGTTTTGTCATGTATATAAATAAGTAATTAACAGAGAGAATTAAAGTTTAGATGTAAACTATAAATGGGATGAGGAAATCGTAAATGTAAAATATAAATTATTCAACTTTTAATATATTGAGCAGTCGCCATTAGTAATAGGCAGGGCAGACTGTTGTTTTATACTCGGTTCAAAATTCCAAAACCAACTCGAGAACCCTTCTAATATTATAATCTTTACCCGAAATAAATTCAAAACTGAAATGGAAATTTTCCAGTCCCTCTAAAGGAAATTATAGCTATAATAATAATAAGAAAGTGATTCTTGGAGAGTCTTTGTATTTACTAAACTTTTCAGCTAAATGTATACTTAATATATTTAAGTAGAGCTCGGCAGCTTGCATTATGATAGTATTGCTAGTTTGTACAAAATTCAAATTTTATTTGCAGTTTTCTCATTGAAACTTCATAATCAAGATGCGTAAAAATCAATGGAAACATGGGATTTTTTTTAGCTTTACATATCCTTGTCATGCTATTTCCCAATTATGCACACTTTAGTTATATTAATCTCTCATTGAGACTCTCTCCTCCTTCCCCTAGGGTTTAGAGAGAACCTTACCTTGTCCAACAAGGATTCCAAAAAACGGTCGATTATCACCATAATCTGGAGCAGATCAGCCGTGGATTATCATCTGAGACAATACCGACCTGCAATCACGGTGGCGAATAACACAAAAACCATGGTTACAGGCCCCTTGAGCCGATCCGATGAAGGTTTTGAAAACTCTGAGATCAGTCGCGCAATCGATGCCCGCCGGATTGCTGGTCGGCACCGAATTTCCGTTCGAACGAGAAGGAGTGGAGGAACATGCGAACAGACGCGATCAGAAGGTAGCAGCGAAGAGAGGGGTGGGCAGGAGATGCTGGACCAGGGAATCAACTACTTCCCTCGGACACTTTTTCGGCGATAAGAAATCAACAGCTAGCGATGATATCGCTTCTCTTGACGACGACCTCACCGAGTTTCAGGCGAAGACTGGCATGCCCCAGTCCCGCCATAATCTATGAGTCGAGGCAGCAAGAACCATCTGGAAGGCCTAATTCCATGGAAAGATGTCTAGATGGTTCAGAATAGGCACACTAATATGTGCCTCAGTTTGTTATTTTGTTTTGGTGTTGGGTTATTATTTCAGTTTTTTGTTTTATTGCAAATAACTGGCGAGGAGCTACATCTCGCTGAGGTAGGAGTCGATGCCCGAGGATCTCCCGAAGGCATCTAATGGGAGCAAGAAGATGAGGAACCCCACCGGACGAGACAATGTCGTTGGTGAAATCATCTGAGTTTAGGGATTAGTACAATCACGGGACCATGTTGGTCACCTTGGACTTCATTATGTTATTTAGCTCAATCCCTAGTGATGCTCATAGAGTCTAGCTCTCTACTAGAGGGAGTTTTACCTGCCCATGTTCAATCGCAGCTGGACGATTTCCAGTAAATTATGAAAGTAATAAATATTTACCTTCAAAAAAATAAAATTCATTTGATGGTAAATCTAAGACCATGTTTGTTAAAGATTATCTCTTGATAAACTTAACAGAACTAAATTAAGATAAAATTAAACATATTTAACTAAATTAAAATTATTTCTCATATATCATTTTAATCTATAGTAAAAAGTCATTTAAAATTGAAAAAAATAATGAAATTGAAAGTCATGGATTTTAAAAAAAAAACCAAGTATGAAGCAATGGCCGGTCAACAAAACGGGCAAAGTCAAGACTGAGGCTAATGGAAAGGGAAAGGACTTAGCAGCTGGCACTGTATACAAAGCAGCAGAGTACAAAAGCAAACCCAACAAATTTTCTCCTCTCCACTCTACTGAGTCCTGGCTAGCTCACATATTTCTCTCTCGTGATTCTCATTAGGAAGGTGAGCTTATATTCTCCGGTGTTTTTAATTCTCCGGTGTTTTTAGCTTTTTCATCGTCTCTCTGACGCGACGAATGTATTTTGAGAACACCTAATCTTTGCCCTCTTCCTCTGTTTGAAACGAAAATTTCCGGCCGAAGTTTTTTCTTCTAATAAAACGTTTTCGTTTAGTAAAAGATTCGCCGTGAGTAGATTAATTGGCTTTCGTCCTCTCCGTGGCCAGAGTAGAGTTTTAAATGCTCCATTTTTACTTGTTGATTTGCCTGGTAAATCGATTTATGGCAAAGGTCTGGTAGTGGTTACCAATTTTCTGGGTTTACTCTCACCATTAATGCATATCTGAAAAACTCACAGTCACACATCGTAATCCATCTCTCTGGCGAAAAGAGATCCGCATTTTTCTGTTGTTATTTGAATGCTCCATTCATGTTGAAGTTATGAATTGTTTAGTCACTTCAGGCTACAATGTTCTTTAATATTTTGACTTTCTCTTGGGTTTGCCTTTTTAAATCTTTTTCCCATGATTAGTAGACGGCTGTTGGTTATATAGTTAGTATTCCATTAACTTGAATCCGGCGTTGGAATTCAAATCTTTTACAAAATTTGCTCTGTTTGAATTTTGCAGGAAAAAATGGAGACTCGCTCCGGAAAGAAACCCTTATTCGTAATTTCATCATTTAGCTTCCTATTTCTTTGTACACAAAGCACACACGCACCTGAGCAACATGAATTGGTGTCAATAATATTTTACTTTGCCATTCTATTTTGCTGTTTTCCAGGGACTAGACAAGTCCATACCCAATCCTTTTCTGGATTTTGACGTGTGCCCTGATTATATGAATATCAGCCATTCATGTACGTAATCTAATGTCCTAATTTGTTGCATAATCAAACTGGCTTGTTTTTTCAATTTTCATTTCACGTGGCTTTCTTGAATCAGATGTGGAGTATGATCGAGTCACTAGACCACCTACCACGGTGATGTATGGAAAGAAGCTGATGAGAGTGCCTGTGATGGTGTCATCCATTACTCCTAAACCTACTCGGTTGCACTTCCCAGCTTTGGACTGCTTATATGCCTTCAACTCGTCGGAGATTGGATTTACTAGCTGGATTCCATTGCTAGCTTTGGACGACTTAGATGCTGACAGGATTCTGCAGATCACTGGGAGGTAATTATTTTCTTAGGCCATTTGTTTTGCTTTGGGAGTATGCATGAGTCATATGCATTCGATACAATATCTGTATAATCCAACAATCTTTATTCATTTTTTCGGAGTATACATGAGTCATATGCATTCGATACAATAATTCATTCTTTTTTTCTTCTTTATCTAGGGCACAAGAACCATATAGATCATATTAGAAAGTAATAAGCAGTAGATACAATAACTATTCCTTATAATAATATAAATCATCAAGAAAATGAATGACACTAGTAGGCAAAATATTTATAAGCTTCAAATGATGATTTTTCTCTTACAAATTAATGACAACTCTAAATGTGTGGGATGACTATTTAGTAGTTTGTGAATTACATGTTATAACCTATTGCTGATACCAAAATAAAATGTATTTTCCCTGCACGTTTACAGTACAAAAATAGTTCAGATTTGTGTCGTTTCTAAAGCACATAGAAAAACTTTAATAGATGATTGTGCATAGAAAAACTTTTGAAAAGATATAATTTAGATATAAGGAACCGATTCAGTTTCAATAGATGATTAAGGAAAGAAAATCTTTTCAAAAGTGCATGCAGGATTCCAACCCTTTTGAAGGGAGTATGTACTGTCATTACACTTAAAAAAGCTCCGATCTTTTTTTTAAAGCTAAAAAGCGCATATTTGTTAATATCTAAATTTTCTTTTTTCTGACAGTGGGAGGCCTCCAAGCAGTAGAGCTGAACCATCTTCTTTTTCTCTCGATGTTGACTTTCCTGATCTTCAATCATATATTGATAAACTACCACCACAAATAGAAACACCGTTTCAGCCCCTGCCACCTAGAGAGCCGCCATATTCTGCCCCAAAATTGCCAAAGCTTGAAATGATAGAAAGGAGTGAGGTCAAAGGAAAAATCTGGGAATTAGAGCTCTTGATTGCTCCAATTATGGCGGCATTCGCAAATCTGCCGATTGAAAGTGTCCTGATTTCAGCAAAAGTGGAAGTGATAAATGTGTTGAATTCTTTCCTACACTTCTGTGGACCTCATACGTACAAGGATCGAAACGAGGAGCAAATGTTTGGTCCACAAGACTATGATAAAGAGAAAGATTCAATTGCGCTGCTTCCTAATATGCATAAAGCGATGCCCACAAGAATTGATAACCGCCCTGAATACAAGTTTAGAAAGTATGAATCAGAAAAAGGTTTTTTCGGCCACTGGAAGACAGCAAAGGAGTATTTTGAATTCAAGTTGAGCGTATGGGAAAAGCTTGATCCTTATATCAGGGAGGCTTTGATAGGTAATATATAGTTTCCTTTTGTTAAATATATTTTATGATTTTTTCTACCTAATTTTCTGATTTTTCTACCGAATTTTGTAGCTATTCGGGGTCTGAAAATCAAGCCGAAGACAAAGAATCAGTGGGGTTGGACGGGTTATGGTGATGAATCAAAGTTGGTTCAGTATGAGGATCCTGCAAAACTTATTCCGGTGTTCTTCACTGTTCGTACCGGAATAGAAAAACGGGAGGAGAAAAATTTTGCGAAGGCTTTGCGGTTTTATGTGGAGACATCAACGGGTAAATTTGTCAACATGAGACCGCGTTTCAAGAAGAAACTGATATGGCATTTTCACAAGGATATGCCACTTGACACGTTTCTACGTATCTGAAGGTTGTTATGATATCGTAGTTGAATGAAGTAACCGTAGTTGAATGAAATCTCAAACACCGCTATCTTTTGTTCAGCTCAAATTAGAAGAATCCCCTAACACTTTCTTTTTTGGCGGTTAGAGTTAGAAGGATCTAGTTGAATGAATCCATACACTGCTATTTTTGGTCGATTGACACATTTCCTTCTGGTTATTCACTCTGGTATATTATATCTTCTTTTGGTCAACTTGATGTTTCTACGTACGTGAAAGTTATCTTTTTGGTTTCTTCATATTGTCGTCTTTGATTGCTAGGGTTAGATAGACGGCTCCATGAGAATGTTTTTTGGGTGCGGATGAATTTGTAAATGGGATTGGGATTGGGATTTTCTACTTGTTCTTCTTTTTGAAGTGGCTGCAGATGAAAATTGCTGATGATATTTTTGCCTTCATATGGAATGATGTTTCTATGTGAAAGTTATCTTTTGGTTTCTTCATTATTGCCGTCTTTGATTGCTAGGGTTAGATAGAGGGCATCTTGATCCATGGAGAATGTTTTTTGTGTGTGGATGAATTTGTAAATGGGATTGGGATTTGGGGATATTCTACTTGTTCTTCTTTTTGAAGTGGCTGCAGATGAAAATTGCTGCTGATATTTTTGCCTTCATATGGAAGGATAAAAGACAGTACCACTACCACATCATTGATATAAGTGTTTGTTTTCTAGTTTCTACCAATTAATTATATTTAATTAATGACAAATATTTTTTCCTTTTGCAAGAAATTGAGATAAGTATAAAAACAAGAATTTATGCTTTAAAAATCTATCATACATGTTATCAACAAGGCATAGATGTATAATATTATGCAAATTAACGTATAATACTTCATAACAACAAGGTGTTATACGGTTATGCATTCATTAATTATATATGAAACCCTATACACAAAATATGAGATCCATACCAACCTTTTAAACATAAGATTTTTTTAATTCAAACATAAGATTTTGGGGTGTTTGGTGATTAGCGGATTTGACCAGCTGATTGTATTAGCTGATTATACAAAAGTGTTTGGTGATATTAGCTGATAGTTAATAGATGTTTGTTTAATTTTTATTGTAAAATGACATATAAGGGCATGAGTGTATGTTATTAATTAATCGATGGATAAATAATAGTATTAATTCATACAATATTTTTTTTCTTCTTTTGGTCAACATATATAATTCATGCATATCATAATTATTGTAAATGATTGGTCTATAAATAGTTAAAAATATTTTTATTTTTCTGTTGTCAACGTATCGTGACTTTTTTAATTAATTAATGTCAAAATTATTTTGGTGAAATCATTGTTAAAAAAAATTAAATTAGTGAAATTCAAGAATTATTAAATTTAATTCCGTAAGAATATACAACAACCCGGATAAATGTGTTCTTGAATTATTATTTTTGTCATGCTCTTCGTGTAAAATTAATTTTTACAATTTAAAATTTTAGGATTTTTTTTTCAAGTAATATTAAGATATTAAAGAGTTCCAAAATTTTCTGATTTTTTTGGACTTTTTTCCCCTTTATAAAAGTAAAAAGACATAAATAACCTTTTCCAAATTGATCAAATGCTTGATCGTTAGTTGATTAACTAAGCATTTAACAAAGTGACCCAAAAAAATTCATTTTCAATAGTATAGTGACCTCAGAAAATAATATGAGAGATAAATGACCTAGAACCAAAATGGTTAAAAGTTTAGTGATTCCAAATAAAAATCACTCATAAAAATATGTAGTTAATTTTGGCCTTTAGATTAGAATTTGATCTAAGGTTAGAATCGTGTATTAGAACTTGTGTAAAAATAAGTGTTCCAATATAAGAAAACAATACCAAACTCCTATAAGGAAAAATTAAACTCTTTATAAATTAAAGCAGAGTAAATAAAAGTTTTGGTTGCGATTCGGTCCCTGAAACATCTTCTCTCTCTTATCTCCAAAGCTAGGTTTTCTCTTTCTTGGTTGACATGGTGGAGACTGATTTGATGACAATCTCTTCAAGCTCGTTGAATCAATTGATCTATTTCTACAGATATCATTGGCCTCGGGGTGAATGGCTAGGCTTTCATCGTCTCTTGAAGCTCGTTGAATTAATTGACAAGCCGAGCCCTCATCAGGATGAAAGGTAAGGCTTTCATTGATTTATATAATTTCATTCAGGTTTCATTATGTGTTTGATTTAAGATATGTTAGTTTTAATCTGATAGGCAGATTTTTTTTAGGCCTCAGAATGAGGGGGTTCCCATGGAAAACCAGGTGCTGAAGATCTGTTGGACTTATGTGTTACATATATTTTTATTCGATATGGAGGCCGAATGGGATTCAAGGTTAGGCTTTCAACTTGAATTTGAATTAGAACTTAGATTAGATTAAGCCTTAACCTTGTATTATTGTCATCCTTTTAGGCCTGAGAAGGCTGAGAAGCTGCTGAAGCATCTCTTGTTGGGAAACCGTTATTTGAACGATCTGTTGGTTTACCTCTATGTTAAGAGGTAGGAATTCCAATTACCACTTTACTTCCTGTTCAATTAGAATTAGAACACACATAAAAGCTAAGTTTTTTATATTATATTTTTAGGCCTACGATGAAGAAAGCGGTTCTGTTTGATGTCCTTTTCTCAACAAGGTAAATCCCATTTAACATCCGGTTTAATTATAATTAGATGGAGGCATGGAGCCTTACCCTGCATCTTGCTTTGTATAGTTATAGGAAGAAGGTGTTCACCGTCCTCAAAAAGTCACGGTTTTTAAATATGTCTGAGGCGCTAAATCAGTTTATGGATCTGCTGCTCGAGCTGGGGAGGGAGAACCCTAAGTTGGAAGCGGAGCTTTCACTTATCGATAAGGATAGGTGCATTTTCCGAATCCCATTCAACTACTCCCTGTTTAGTTAGAATTGGATTTAGAACTTTAAAAACAAAAAAACTAATGTGATTTGGTTTCATTATTATTTTTCAGGCATGTGATGCAATGCGTTATATCAGGCATTGCAATTTATCATCCAATTCAAAAGATGGCCGACCATCTGCTGTTGGAAAACTCTGAGTTGGAAGAGTGGCATCTGAAGGAAACACTTTTTCCAAAAGGGTAGGATCTCCAAATCCCATATAACTTCCAGTTGAATTTGAATTAGATTGTACATTCGAGTACATCATATATGCGTCTGTGTATTTTTTTTTGGATGAAGCGAGATGGTGAGGGATTATCCGGTTGAGCAGCTGATGCAGCATCTGCTGCTGGGATGCCCTGAGTTGGACAGGGGGGGTATGTTGGATATCCTTTATCTGAGAAGGTATGTTGGATATCCTTTATTAGAACTAAAAACTTGAACAAGCCTTTGTCTGGATCTGCTTGGTATCACTTTTCAGGTAAGGATCAACTTTGTAATTATTTTGTTTTAATTTTCTTAGTGCCCGGGAGAAGAAGGATGACTTAGAAAACCTGCTTGAGCATCTGCTGGAGCATCTGTTGCGGGAAAATCCTGAATTGAAACCGGAGGATCTGTTGGATATCCTTTTTTATGAAAGGTGGGATTTCCAAATCCCTTGTAACTTCCGTTGAATGAGAATTTGAATTAAATGGAGCATTAATCTGCTTTGTATTGTTTTTAAGGTTTAGGAGTGAAGTGCTCAATATACTTCCAAGGTTAGCTGATGTACTACATTTTCATTCCACGTTCAATACACACACTTAACGAACAAAATAATTTTTTTCTTTTGAAGGATTCAAAATAAGAAGATGAAAGTTCGCGGGCTGGATAAGCCCGATTTGGACATGGGGGGTATCCCTTATTCGGGAAGGTGGGAATTCAAAACCCATTCTGATAGTATTCTTATTCCTGGAAAACCATTCTGATAGGATTCATATTCCTGTTATTTTATAATTAGGTCCAACCTAATATGTTAATAGTTACGTATGTAGACTCTTGGGCTTATTTGTATTCATCATCATCAATTAGCAAGAGATATTTTCTTATAGAATTGGCAACTCTGTCTAATCAAAAGATTCAATACATCCAACCTTGATAATCAAATCCTCCAAAGCTTTGGTTTTTTCTTTTTAAAATAACAAAAAACAAAAATACTTTTTGATTGGCCATAGGATGAGGAGGTAGATATGGCAGGGGCTGTTATTGAGAAGACAAGGTTAGGGTTTCATGTTGAATTTGGATTAGACTCTGCATGTGTAGAGGGCTTAGGGTCTCGATTAATGTTGAAATCTCTCTTCACGTTCGTTGATTTATGTGTCATTCTTTTTAGCCTGCTGAAGGGTGTGCTGGAAAAAGCTGGTGATTTCCAAGAGGTGGACGCCCTTTACTCGAAAAGGTAGGATATCCAAATCTGATTTTGTTTCCTGTTGAATTAGAATTAGAACAAGCTTCACTGTGCATCTGACATCTGCTCTGTTTCATTTTTTCAGGTCTAGGGATAAATTGAATCTTATGTTGGGTATTGCTGAAAGGTTAGGACTCTCCGAATTCCATCTAGCTGTTGAGCTTTATTTGTATTTCCACATTTGATAAACATGACATATTTTATTTATTTTTTTGTTTGTAGGATGGGTCTTAGTCATGTGATTAAACATGATGTTGTATCTTCTGATGATGTAAGTTTAAGGGAGCTTGGAAAAGAGGTCAGTCGTTTGGCAGCCAACCGAATGAGATTGAGTTCGTATGACTTATCCTGGCTTCGTTCAATTTGCTACCCTTTGCCTCGCGATTCAATTAGTGACATGTTACGGGGGAAATGGGTAGATGAACTGGACAAATTAGAAGATGTAGTATTATCTGGAAGGTGGAAAAGCAGGTGGAAAGGCTCGCCTGATGAAGTTGAATCTTTGAACTTGACCACTGTCGTGTCTTTGTTGCCCTTTGGTGGTACTCTAGTTGATCCGACTGGTGAACGGATAGTACTTGAACCAGACACCTTCCATAGAAAATATGTTATGGTTTTCTGTATTGACGCACCTGCCCTCTTCAGAGAAGATATTACTAGTTGTCAACCCCTCTTAAATCTTTGCAACGAACTGTCTTCTGAAAGGGCTGATGATGTTAAGATGGTGATGGTTGCAAGGATGAATATCCTGGCTGATACAGAAGATGTTTTCAATCACTTGTTTTCAGGATTCCCCACTTCTTGCCTTGCAATACCATATGAGGACTGGGAACGACGGGAGCATGTATGCAACCTACTGAAGTGTGGTTCTGATGAGATTAGGTGTTCAGTGTACAACAACACTGATGGATCTTTTCTGGCGACTTTTTGTGTTAAGGCTAAAAACCCCTATGGAGCTGAGGCTTTTCCTTTTACTAGAGAGAGGTTGGAGGAGATTGATGAAATGCGCAAGGGATTGCAGTACGATAGCTTGGATAAGCTTTTGAGGCCTTATAGTTACCCATACCCAGATGTTGTTGTTTATAAGCTTGATAGTCCTCAAGTGAAGTCCAGTATCTCGGAAGTGATGAAGGGGAAGCATGTTGGGTTATACGTGTGCTGCGATGGTGGTTTCATTCCCCGTTTGCGAAAGTTGTATTTGCACTGCAAGGAAAACAGGAAGGAGTTTGAAATTGTGGTGCTTTACCTTCCCTTGTTTTCTGCGATTGACCCGGACTTATTCAAGGAGAAAATAGAGACTAGGTTGCGGAACCATAATATAAGTGGGTGGTGTTTGCCATTCAACAACTCTGTCAGCCAGCGGATTTGGAGCATGACTATGGACTACGACTGCGATTATAACGGCGACAATGAGTGGATGGATAAGCTGATTATTGTGGGAACAGACGGTAAGATTTTGGACTTGTATGGATCCGTTGTGATCAACACGTATGACGGGTATGATGCATATCCTTACACCAGAGAGGCTGTCGTCAAGAAGGAATTGGAGGAATTGAAGAAAGTGAGATTGGAGTTGCTATTGCCAGATGAACTTTTTAGAGGTAATAACAGCAATGATACCGTATTTGCAAAAGACCTCGTCTCAAGAGTGGAGAAGGTTTTTATTTTCTTGGGCCAACGTAAGCATGTATACAAGAGTCGACTCTGTTCTTTCGATTATGAAGGTTTTGTATCCGGGTATGAAACAATGAAGGCGAGAGGTGGTGAAGTGGTCTTTATTGAATGGAGAGACGGAGAAGGAGAAGTTGATAAGTTTGCTGATATGCCATGGTATGTGTATCCTCATTTCGCACCTTTGGTGGATAAGTTGAAGGAATCAGTAGAAGACGAATCATTGGTTGGGTTTGATAAAGATGGCTGCGTTTGTTCCGTACAATCACTCTATGGAACAGTTGTACCTTGTTTTGAAGATACTCTAGAGGATGATATTTATCAACTATTGAATATCAACAGGATTGGTAACGACAGGCTTGCCAAGATAAGTAGTATTCTTTAAGATAACATTACTATTGAGGACGTGACTTGATCGTGTTTTATTTCTGAATTTTGTTCACGTACTATTAAATTATCATTCATATATGTAATGTTAGTATCATTAATCTGTTTTTATGGTTTTTTTATTATTTTGTTTAAATTTGATGAATATGACTAAATAAATAGGTACTATCCAAAAGGTAGCCCGATCATGCAACTTATTTGTAGCCACATTATCGACTTCTAGTTTGCTTTTTATTTTTAAACTTTCTTTAAACCTTGATTGTGATGGTAAGTCGCCGATTCGATTTTGGAATTGGTAATTTAAAATTTTGTGGATGTTACAAAATTTTGTATTACGTAGGAAAATATTTACCTTGCTTCACCTAGGTAACTTACAATGCTTCATCTAGGTAACTTACAATTTTGGACGTTACAATTGTATTAATCATTATTTTTTCAAAATTCCCATTAAAACTCATTTTATCATATTTTTAAAATTCATTTTCGTAACCTGATTATCCTTATCTTTTTTTAAAAATTCAAAGTAAATTGACTCTCACATTAATTATTTTAAATTTTATTCATCAAAAATATTAAATTAATTTTTGAGTTATTGGTTTAATATAATTTTGAATATAGTAAAAACTTAATTTTAAATATACTACCCATCTTAAATCATTTATAAATTAAATTATTTGAAATTAAATTATTTTTATACTTATTTACCATTAAAATTTGGTACTCATATTATATTAATAATATCTTTAACATTACATTATTATATTGTATGTATATATATATTATTAATGAATTATAATTCGAGTAATTATAAATTCTGTGAGAATTTAATTTCCGCATAAACCAAACAGAGTAAAAATAATCTAGGTATTTGAAAGTTGTTATGTGTTTTGTTGGCGGGCAGTTAGAGTTAGCAAAACTTATCTCGGTGTTATTCACCATTCGTAACGGGATAGAAGGTCGGTAGGAGAATTTTTGCGAATGCTTTGCGGTTTTATGTAGACCCGGGAAATTTGTCAACATGACACCGCGTTTGAAGAAGAAACTGATAATATAGCATGGGAAGCCTATGCCACATACCACGTTTTTACGTACCTGAAATGTTTTCTGTGGCTGGCGGTTATAGTTAGAAGGACACTCACAGTAGTTGAATGAAATACCAAACACTACTATCTTTTGGTGAATTAACATTACTTGACATTTCCTTCTGCTTATTCACTCGTATGCTATATTATAACTCATGTTTTTTTTTTGGAAATTATAGCTAATGTGACCAATTAATTAATTACTCTTCATTATTTTCCATCTTTATCCAAATCAAAGTCCAAATCAGAATCCTAAGCCTTTTATTTGAAAAAAATCCTAATATTGTTTTGTTTAGGCTTTAACTTATCTATATGCTCAAAATTCATTCGACTCAACACCATAATTATTCGAAACTCATTCTTTTCGAACTCTGCATACATTCAAGTTAGATATATCTTGCCATTAGTTATTGGTGCCAATCTCTTTCATAATTACAAATCTGCCTTTTCCAATCCAAAATCCATTTACTATTAACTAAATTTGTATATTTTCTATGCACATCTATTAAACCTTAAAAATCTACATTTATCTTCATTACTCCTTAACTACCGTTGATCGGTCCTAGGAGATACACTGGCACGGATGGACGTGTTTTGGGGGGTGGTTGGTGGGTGGGTTTAACTATTGATGGAGCAGACGACCCATCGGAAGAAGTAGCAATGCGCGCCGGTCAATTAACCTGATTCGATCAGGCCTGGAGTTGTCGGAATTCCAAAATGATTGCAGAATTTATTAATTGTTTGCATGATTGATCAGATGAATTAGTTGGCCTGTTTGGAAATTTGATTTGACATCCAATTGCTTCCCCCTATTTCAGTTTCCATCCGCCCAAGTTTGCGATAATTAGTAGTAAAGGGAGCCCAGCCATCGTTTCCTCATTCCAGTGCTCATGAGCTCCGCCACTACCATGTTTCCTCATTCCAGGACAACCTTTAAAGAAAGTGGAAGAACCGGAAGATTTCACCGGGAATTATTTTCTGGAAATTTGGAGGGTTTTTGGGTCAATTTGGTGTAGATTAGACCGTCGACCTCTATGCACTTCGATTTTCGGCACTCCAATTAAGATTTCGGTACTGCTGGTTCCACATCATTCAGCAATGAGAATTCTGCCTTCGGTACTTTCCTTTGTTCAGTGGCTGTCTTTCTCATCATTACAGAAGGATCTACTACACTAAAAAGGTTGGTTATTAACCTCTTCTCTGCTATGTATTAGTTAGTTTCCATCATTTTGTTAGCCATTGGTTCCCGGATAATAAGTCAGTAATCTAACTTGGACAGTTGATCTCTCATGCATTGTTCCGACAGCTTTTCTAATTTTTTTTTCTAAAGTAGAGATTAAAATGTAATATTTGCTATAAAATTTTCCATCCAATCCAACAACTACTCTATTTTAGAGATTTTGGAGAGAAAATGGAAGGTTGTTTAAATATTTTACTAAAAATAGGAATCTAATTCAAATCCCATAAATTTAGTTCTCCAAATTTACTCTCCTTTTGCATATATAGATAATGAAATTCTCTCTCATCATTTTTCTATAATATAGGAGTGGTTTGGTTCACGTAGGATTTAAATTACCACAGAATTTGTAATTACTCGGTTTTTCATTCCTTGCTAAAATGCTCAGAATCTGGTAAAATTGTTTGGTTGCATACGTACGGATTTTGTAATTCTTTCAACAGAGTATTGGTGAAACGTAAAAAGTGTAATAAATTGTAAAAGTACGCGGATTTGTAAATTACCTAGGGTAACCTAGTAAGATGATATTTCCTATGTTTCGTGGGAAATTTAAATTATGCGTAATTGTAAATTCCTGCCTTTTTTTATGTATTCACCGTCAACCAAACAATCACAAGTTATCCAAAATCCTAGCATTTTGTTATTCCCACATAATTTACGCGTAACAAAGGACTCCATAGATTGTGATAGCAAATCTGTTGGAGACAAAAAAAACTCTAAAAATATAAAAAATCTTTATTATAAAGATCATGTTGGACTTGCTCTAAGTTGGTTAAATGTAGATAAGCTACTTCGTTCAATTTTTTTTTTAATGAAGATGAGCTACTCAATATTGGACTTCTTTAATTTTTATTTCATGCCTAACTAGGATGGGGAAGGCTTAAGAAAAGGGGGTTTGTTGGATAATTAGCCTCATGATCATTTAAAATTTTAATGAAAGAAAATTTAAATGATAATATTTAGAGTGTTAACCGTGATCATCAGCTGTATCAAAGTATTCAATCTGAGAAACCCAAAATTTCAAATTTAAATAAACCAAATCTTAGTTGCACATTTGGTAAAAAATCAACGTCCTAATTATTAGTTGCAACAGATAAATCGCATTCACACTCCTAATACCCTAGTCAACGACCCCGATCCGCTCATACTTCATGCTCCTTGCCTTCAAGGCGTCAAGCAAATTCCGCTTCACCGTGTTGCACCTACCTTCGCCGGTGATCCGCGAATGGGGTTTATATTTTTGCAGGAAAGTTAAGCTCACGAAATATATACCAGGATCATCGACGAGTGACGACAGAGATCATTCGAATGACCACCAGTTCGACCGGCCATCTCCGCTGATCTTCTACTCTATACGGCCGGTTAGTTATGCGGCCAACGCCGCTAAATGCCATCTGCGTATAGTGGTTCCCATATGGGCACTTCCATCAACCGTCGCCCCCGGCGTGACCTTTCTGAACCAGCTTCCGGCGGAGGCGACTTGCTTCTCCGGGAAGGGACCGCATGACGACGTGGCGAACTATGTGCAGCGGATTCTGGCGGCGACGCTTGGTTTTGAGTATCCGTGATATTAGCCGGAAGGATAAGTACATGCATGGTTCTCGATCGCCGGAAACAATGGAGTCGTTTCCCACACTTCCGGCGCCGAAAGGTTTCACAAGTTGGTCAGGGGGCGAATATTGATTCCATTTGTACGTGAAGTTTAGTGGGTGATCACAAAAAATTGTGTGATTGAAATAGTTATTTTGTTGAATACATGAAACGAAATGATCTAAGTGGTTTAATGTTCAAAATTACATGGTGGTCCATATATTTTATAAAATATTCCAAATGAAAGTAGGGAGGAAATTTAATTTTGACTAGGTAGATTGAAATTTTGAGAAACTAAACCGGTTTAAGAAAAAAAATTGAAAGTCATTGACAGGTTATGAACGACTTAATTTACATAGATTAGTGGTAAAAAAATTAACTAATAATATTATGAAGTTAGGTTGTTAGAGCTTATTTCTCGCTGAAGAGAAATGAACAAATCTTAAATATATTCAACTGAACTAAATAATTTTTAAATTTATTATATATTATTATAATTTATGAAATATTGAACTAAATCAAAAAAATATAAACATACTTTAGTGAACTGAATTGAACCATAAAACAAAGCTCTGGAAACCGGTGCCTGAATGGGTGAATACATAGAACATTAATTAATTGATGACTTATCAAAGTATTATTGTTCACGGAGGCTAAACACTCATATAATTGTGTACTTCATATGTTCATATACATTATCGCCAATGAAGCTCCATCTGAAACAGCCATGTTGATATCAAACGGCATCAGAGAATAAATAAACCGTCCAAACAACACTGTTCACAAAATCCTGATCGGAAAGAACTCCACGTACGCTCTTTTAATTAATTATAACGATTCTCATATAATCGTCAAAGGAGCCGCGTAATAACAAACATTAACTATCACATTGACGATCGATTCCGATGATCTAATTACCTCATTCCGACGTCGTGTGCACCAACACGAGGTTCGAAACAGACAGCGCCGGTCACCATGCCGATTCCGATGAACGCATGCAGCTTCTTCTTGAACGGGCTAGCGTAGAACAAGTACTCGCAGAGGTACATGGTGTACGAGTCCGAGAGCATTGACCGTCCAAATAATAGTCTTCAGAATTCAGATGGATCGACGGGGTACAGAATCCAAAGGCAGCAGTTGAAAAGATTCCGGCAATGTGGATGTGACGGAATTGTTGTCGATGATTCTCTTGATGGTCGGAAATGGAGACAAGTACTAGGTTAGAGAGATTATGTTTTAGATGATGCCGACTATGGTTTGAGCTAAGAGCATGGTGGGACGATTAATCATCATTGATATTATGATATGCTAAGAAAGGGAAGATCATGTAACACTATTAAGTTGCTTTTTTCAAAAAAAAAAAAAAAAAGTTGTTTGCGCTCATTTAGTTTTTGTTTGGCTCAGTTGATATAGAAGGAAGATAATGATATACATATAGTTGAGTGGTTGAGTAATTAATTAAAGGCCAAGTTGATTATAATAATAGTCGCTGATGGCTAAAGTGTTGTGAATTGTGATTAATTATGATCAATACAGCCAAAGAAGTGGTGATGATGGTAAATTGCGGCTAGTGAGGTCTGGACATGTATTTGGAACAAGATTTCAAGTGAGATTTGTATTTGTGTTACAATGACAAGCCCGAATTACACACTTCACGAGTAACAGACTCCGTTTATCTTACCAAGGTAGAATAAGATGTTCAGATATTTGGTTCTCTTTCCAATTGATAGTTTTCCCGGGTGTTTGTTATTAAATGAGCTGAGATTTTTTTTTTTCTTGGATAATTTACAAATGCTACTTATTCTGCACTTAGCATGCACTGCGGTTCCACAATATACATTAAGCAATCCAATGAATATCCAAATTTTATCATCTCATCATCGTCTTCTACATCCTTTCATCTCTTGTCTCCATGAAATGCTAGTCGTCTTCTACATCCTTTCATCTCTTGTCTCCATGAAATGCAAGTCTGTTCCTCTCCATTCATTGCTTTACTTTCTTTAGTCTCGCAAATCCAAGGACTAATGTTGTCTTGTCCAAAAAGACGCAAGATCAAGCTTCCTTTTGGTAAGCAAAGTTGCTTCATCATGTTTCAACTCTGCAAGATACATGCAATCATTTAATCATAGAAAAGGACCAAATTCTAAGACCATGCTAATTAAAAGAACACATAATGATCATAACCCCATACTTGTCAAAGCACTATAAAACAGGGTGATGTTAATCAAAGCACAATAAAACAGTGTTTCAAATAAAGGCCTTCCAAAACCCAGGCATGGTTCACAATAATCTGATTCAAATTATGAATGGAGATATTCATATTATGGTAACCCTTAGCATCATTCAAAAATGACAAAAATCTGATGAAAATCATCCCTACGAGAATACCATTTTCGGCGCCGCCGGTGAGTTACCAACACACGGACCACGGACCCCGATTTCTCCGCTCCCGCGCCGTGGACCTAAATGGGATAAAAGAAAGTGTAAATAATAGTAACTGGGTTAATTAAGGTTATGTGGTTGCTTCTGATAGGGTATCCGTATGAAGCTAAAATACGGGGCTTCCGTATAGATATTTTTCTGTTAGTTCATATCATATTAAATACAATTTGATGATAACAAACTTAATTTTGTTGTTCTATTCATATTTCTAAATACATTATTTTTCACTTAATTTCAAATCAGATCAATTCTCAAATTAGTTCAGTTAACTTCATTTAAGTTGGGAAAAACATACCCTAATTTTTGCAAATCCTAACTTTCGCAAATCCAAATCAGCTCTTCATACTTCTACAGTTGAAGTTGTAATTTTGTAATTTTATTTTTTTAAGATGAAAGATTACAATTTGAGTATTTTATTTGCTTTTAAATGTTACTTTTAATGCGATGTAAACTCGATAAATTTTTAAAAAATACATACAAATGATTTTTGGTGGTTTAAAATTGAAATACGTTGATAATATGTATCATTTTGATGGTAAAATAACTTGCTTAAGTGATTTCAAGACTTTTTCAATATTCTATTTATATTATGAATATTTTTGATAATATATTCTTATATTATGAAATTTTGGTGCACCCTATATGCGAAATCCTACCTTCGTAGTTGGATGTGGATCCCACTATACCTCTTCTATAACCAAAACACCCAACCAAACACCCCTAAATAATGGTTCACAAGATTATCTAAAATACTTTAGAAATTGTAAGGCAACATTTGTTTGGTGAATTTCATGAAATAGAAAGAAAGTGAAAATTAACCTAGAATTCCCCATTCTCATCTAATAAACAATTTTGTTGAGGGGTGGGGTCACTAACCTACTCTACTGATCCCGTATGTCGAGTGGACGAGGTCCTCACCATGATGCTTAGAGTGGAGTGAAGATCCCACTTACACCGTTGATGCTCCTCTGCTCTTGACTCCATCGATGCAGCTCCGATTCTTGAGTTGAGTACGACTGGAGACTTGACCCAAGGGATCTGGGAGAATTGCGTGAAATGTTGCCTCTGAGGAGTTTCGAACTCTAGACCTCCCCTGAGCAGGGCAAGGCCCCTGGCCAACTGGGCTAGGCCAATTGGTTAGCACATCGAATATGAGTTGGGTAAAATGGATAATTAAGAAATGTGGGTGTGACCCATTTTATAACGGGTTAAACATATATCGATTAGTGTTCTAAAAATTCTTGTCTAGACTCGATTAATCCCCGTTTAGGCGTTAGGCGGTACCTCAACGCCCCGATTATACCTTAGATGCTGACACTAGGCGTTTTTGGTTCAGGTGTCCGCTTAGAACCGTCCAAATTCGTCTAAATCCACCTAAAACCGCCTAGACCCGATCAACCTAACCTGACCTAGTGCCATTTAGACTACCTAAATCCGCCTTATATTTCTTTCAAATATTTTATTTTTGACCTCTTACTTAAAAATAAGAGTGCAAACGTTATTCCTAGACTCAAACATATTATTTTGCTTGTCAAGCATATTTTTTATACTGTTTAATGTACTATTCATAAGTATATGTAGCATATTTTATTTATTTAACACATATATATAATTTTATTAATAGTACAAATCCGCCTAGACCGATTGATCCCGACTAATCCCCGAGTAATCCCAGGCACTAGGCCACAACAATCCGCCCAACTAGCGCCTATCGATATTTAGAACATTGATATCTAAAAGGTCAAGTGAAACCTTGAGTTAAAAACCACTTAATTAGTGGGTCGAAAACCATATGTATTGAGCTAAAGAGTGAATTAGTCAAGTCAAACTGTAAGTTCAAAACCACTCGACCAGCGGGTCGAAATCCATATGAGTTGGACAAATTTTCAATTGATATATGTCTCAATTGGTCTCACTGAATAATTATATTTAATACGTAAAAGATCAAGTTTTGAAAGTGAGAAGATCAAATTAACATATTGTCATTGTTTTGGGTATGAAATTTTCTTCATAATTTGATGAAATATATACATTACTTAATTTAATTAAGTTAGCTTTTTTTATAAATATAATGTAGAAAAATCATTATAGTTACTATATAATTAAATAATCATTTTAATTGCCAATTGGGTATATTGTATATTTACTAGGAAAATATATTTATTTTGATACAAGTTGGATTCAAAAAACAGTTCTTTAATTATGTTTCATATTGGTGATATTTATTTCCTTTTCCCATGTAAATAATAATTAAATAATTTAACTTGTTTTTATGAAAAAACATACATCTCAATATTGTTTTAAAAATAGTGTATTTATGTGTTTAGATGTGATGCGACGATGATCGAAAAACCAATTATAAATTATAAATTTAAAAATTTTAGCATAAATTTTGTGCTTCACTTAATGTAGGGATGGCAACTGGCAAAGCCCACTGGGAGATTGGTTAGAGGCGTACACGAAGCCCATAGTCGCCGACATGATCGTTCGATGATGACCGACGCGGCAACACATGGTTGACCGAGGCCTCACCACAAGCCACGGGACTCGCAACCAAACAAACTAACCGACCTCAATTCTCCCCCGATATTTTCACCATCATCATCACCATCCACCAATTTGGTTTCCCACCTTCTCAAATCGGTTTTATCGATTTGGTGTCCCCACACTCCAGATTTACAATCACACACACTCACACACACTGAAGAAGATAGCCCACCGTTATCTTCTCAAGCATGGCCTCCATGTTTTGAGTCTGCGGGAGAGACGCTTTTTCTGGTAAGTTGCTGATTATAGTATTCATTGTTCCGTGCATGCATTTGGATTAACAATCTGGAAGAATGATGGCGAAGGGCGTGAATTACGAGCTAAGCTTTTGCCAAATTTTGCATCATTTTAGTTTGACTAATGAAGGAGTGTGTTTAATTCTTCAAGAAAGTAGTTTTCTTAAAAGTTGTTTAATCCTCTGAAGCTTTGGCCCTTTTCGTGAAGCGTGATTTTTGGGTGAGGGGCGGTGTGGGATGGCGGGACACGTGGGTGTGTATCATCTCTTACAGAGGTTGATTTATGTTTGTGTTGCTTTTCTATCTGTTTTTCACAGGCTGGATCGAGCTCACTCCACAGTTCACACCAACCAGATCGCAACAATATTCAAGCATTGCTGGCTTGACCAACTTATAGAAGTTTGAAAAAGGAGCTTTCTTCACATGATTCTTGTTTCCTGAGGTTGACTATTTGCTTGTCAAATGTTGCTTCATAGTATATGAGTCATTAGAAGTTTAGAGCCCTTTACCTTTCCCTGGTGAGCTTTGCTAGGATGAGGATCCATATTGCTGCAGCTAATGTGGATTGCTCATATCAATTGTTGGGAATAAAGGGTTCTATCTGCTCGTATCCTTCGATCAAAGGGAGGAGAGGGGAAGGGTATCTGAGTCCCTTGAAATCAAGAAAGCTGTTCAAGTCATTGGCTTTGCTGGATGGATGTGATTCTAGAGGAGCGCATGCAAGGAGGACGGTTTGCAGGGCGAGTATGGAGGAAGGTTTTGCTCCGAAGCATGTGTCAGATGATGAAGGTGGTGATCATGATTATTTGGTCACCCGAGTTGGCTGTGCCACAGCTGAGACAAAACCCCCTCCTAGTTATGATGGATTACCTAACGGTTCGATTAGGAAGTCTCGGGTTGATTTGTTGGAGCCTAAACTGGATGGACAGGATTGGCCAGAAAGGGAGTCACTTGTGTGGGCACATGTTGAACAGAAAGCCAGGAGCTTTGGGGTTCCACTATCACTGAAGATGATTCAGAGAAGGAACAGGATGGAAGGGGGCATAAAAGAAACAGGAGAATTGGAGCTTTCCTCGATGGCAAAGGCTTTTTCATCCATGGTATCAACCATTGTTGAGCTTCAGAGCCGTGCTTTGCAGATGAGGGAAGTGCTGTGTGATGAGGATTTAGGGTTGATCATTTCTGGTGTGCAGAGAGATATGCGCTCTTCTTTTTTGTGGTTGTTCCAGCAAGTATTCTCTCAAACGCCAGATTTGATGGTCCATGTAATGACACTACTGGCTGATTTCAGTGTACACTCGACATCACAATACTTGGCTACTTCACAGATTCCCTCACTTGTTGAAACTACCAAAGAAATGGCACCATTCAGAAGTGTTAGTGGAGTTGACTTGGAATTGGAATTCAGTCAATATGGCAATCCAAATGATATTTTGCAGCTTGGAGATCAAGCACTGAGGAATGAGACTGAGGTGTCTCTATGGAGTTCTTTTCTAGATGAAGCCAAAAGTCTGTCGCAAGAAGGTGCTGAGGAGATGGTTCTTGATCATGATGTATTGCGGAACATGGTGGCTCCTATCTCTGTTGAGATTGAATCTGATAATTACATGGAGTTTCTTAGGACCGATCTTATGTATCAAATGAGATTGTCTCAAGAGCCTGATAATCAACTTCTGCTCAGCAACTACGCTCAGTTTCTACAATTGGTTCCCCGTGATTACGACAGGTAATATCTCATTACTTTTTAAATGTTTGATGTGTTTGTGGCTTATTTACGTGTTTGTACTTAGCTGTGCAACTGTTACATAGTGGGATAGAACCTTTAGCTGTTTAGTTAAGCCGTGATTTCACGGGATTTTCTTATAGCATAGATGTAGTCCCGATTTTACTCACTGTCATTGGTTCTAACAGGGCAGAAGAGTGTTTTAAGAGGGCGATGAGGGTTGAGCCACCAGATGCTGAATCCATCAGCCAGTATGCAGAGTTCTTGTGGATGGTTAGAAAGGATTTATGGAGAGCAGAAGAAGCATACCTGCAAGCCCTATCTTTCGAGCCAGAGAACTCTTACTATGCATCTAAGTATGCTCACTTTTTGTGGAATACAGGCGGTGATGAAACGTGTTACCCTCTAGATGGTTCTGAAACAGATACCAAAAGTTTGGACGTGTAAATTATCCGATGAGCTGTTTTCTGGAAATTGTTCAAGTACCACCTCAGTTTTCTGGAAATTGTCGAGGTTTAGGTGGCAAGGGCTGTTGTTTCCACAGCGTGCTCCAACTTATATCCTCGGCATTTTATGCTGGGAAGTGCAATTTCTCTAGTACAGACTTCTAGTATAGAGACTATATAGGCAAGTTGAGCTTTTTGAATAAAACGTGTTTAGTCTTGTACCGTGATCATGAATAATGAAACAAGCACTGAGGTATAATATCTTCTTTCTATCCCAAAAAACTACTGTGTTGCACGTTTTCAAAAATTAAAAATACAACAAAATGTACATAGTGAATCAGTGAAGAGATGAAAATATTTGATACATTCAGAATCAGTTTTAGAGCTACAGATACAAAAAAAGGGAACGAGCATTTTAATCTAAGTCCTAAAAGAATGTCACTATGCTAACAATTTCTTCTATATTGGGTACATGGATGTATCACAAAATGGACATACAACAGCAGTAGTAATACTTCGTGGAAAAGCTATACCAAAAGAAATCGTGGGAGCCTGGCAACAGGATCACCAAAACCAGCTGCTTTGACTGTCGACAACCTTAACTGAAGTTGATATCAAGGGCATGCGCCCATATTCAGCCACAAATTTATTAACACATTGAGTCCTCTTATCGATGTGGCCACCTATGCTACTGATACCAGTAGAACCAATCTCAAATATTTTACCTAGTTTAGCATAAGACGGTGAATCAGTGAAGAGATGAAAATTTGAAAAGTCACTGCACATACATATATTGTCAGGTGACTCAAAATTTATCCAGCAAGCAGAGGAATGAATGGATTTTAAACAACGGTAACAAATCATCATAGTAAACTTCAGGAACAACAACTTCAGGAGCCCATATGTTTCCAAGCAGTAATAGCCAATAAGCAATACCAATAGTGAAATACAACTCACCTTTCACCCATATTGGGGGAACACCAGTAACATTAGCAACCAGAAATGACATTGCAATATCTTCACAATTCCTGGCGATTCCATTAAAGAGAAATAAGAGGCAAGATGTTAAAAAGGAGCCATAAATTTGATGAGTTCATAAGCAAATATATTCCCAGATCAGACATGCACCTGTTCTTAGTCGTATAGTCTCGGATAGATGCAGGCATCTGATGAGTATATAAGCTAAGATACTTTTGGTGGAAAAATGCCGCTTTAGAGAGAACCATGCTGTAGGTTCCCGTCCACCAAACAGACCACCAACCCCCGTAAGTGTATTTCTGAGCACTGCCTTTCTGCACGAGTTTCATTATAGCATCAGCATGTGATATAAGTAAAACTTATAACTGCAAGAGAGTTTTAGAAGAAATAAGGAAAGATTCTCTATTTAGTACATGCAAACCACGTGAAAAATTCACTAAAATAATATCTGATGAAGTTATCAAAAAAGATTGGGTTTACATAAAAAGTTAGATATTTAGTCCTACTAAATCACATAAGCACAACTTGCCTTAATTTGATTGCTTGTACAAAGAATATGAGTCAATACGAAACAAGGGAGAAGGATTATAGTTAATCTGTAAGTACAACAAAAGCACCACAATCAAACCACTGCAGAACCACCTATGTTTATCACCAACAAATCATTGGAGGAACTTTAGTCAATTAACCCCTTATTTTGGTCCATGAGTCAATGTAGCAAACCTTCATTCATCTAAAACACCACTGACGCTCAACTACAGAAAGAAAGATCAAACTATTCAAACTAATGAAAGCTTTTAATCAAGAAGCTATGAATAGAAGCTGAAATCAGTGTCATTGACATGCTAATTCAACTGCGAACAAATTCAGACCACATGGATATAATGAATGTTTTTCATGTAAAGACAATTATTAATTAAAAAAAGAAGTAAAGTGCATACCGATTTGTCAAGCCAATGCATACGCGGTACAAAACCCACCATTGCATCAGGTGCACTCTGCCAGATGCTAAAAGCTAATTCCACAGATGAGCACGGAAATATGATGTCATCATCAATGGAGAAGAGAGCATCTGTCTTTAGATTGTTGATCTCCTTGAATCGATTGTTCAAACTGTCTTCCTTATTCTTGTCAAATACCAATTCAATTTGATGGCCATCTTTAGAGTTTGACTCTATGACATGTTCTAAATGTTTAATAAGAGACTCCGAGGGAGGATCAGGCTCACTCCATACAATGTGTATTGAACTTAGCCTAGGACAAGAGGCATAGTGTGAAATTGACTTCTTAAGAAGATCATTTCTCTTCCACGTGTTAATCAGCAACGCATATCCTTTCCTACAAACAGTAAATATTACTCCACAAGCACCCACCACTCAGAATCATAGCAGAGACAAGACATAGGGATAATACGGTTGCAACTACTCAAAGTAGAAACAGAAGTCACAATCCAAAGATCGACCATCAAGGGCGACATCTAAGTATGGAAAATACATAATGGCTAGAAAGTTTAAACAAATGAGTTCACCACCCTATTTAACTTATTTTCTATGATACTACTACATACATTACAAATCTAATGAGCTGAAACAGGAACAGGGGATGTACACAAATCAGTGTCTAAAGAAACATTCCTCGTGTATTGTTGGTTTAAACACCACGTCTTATAATGTTTCTCCTACAAACACATAGAGAAGCAACGCTCTCATAAATATGCGAAATCCTAAATCCAATTTTGATCCTCCATACCTCATCAGTGTAGAAAATCTACATATACATCTTATCGAATTCGAATGTAGCTCGAAAGCATAAACCATCTATACTGCTCAAATTATATAATCTAAGGCTCAACAATCTACTCCATTTACCTACCATAGCTAAGTGAGATTAACAAACTAATTCCAGACACATGAAAGTAACCGTGAACTCAGCTAAATAAAATAAACTCATACTAACACTAACAATTATGAAAAGTTCATAATTAAAAAAGAAATGCATGATGACAAATCTAATTATACCTATTATGACTCAAACTTGTTAAAGTGAATCTTAAAAAGGTATTGAGGAGTAATAATTAATCATTAATAATCATATGGATAATGAATATAGTGTAGTTGCAATAACCTTGAAAGATCACTCTGGCGGAGATCATATGTGGTCAAGCTCTGCTTCCATCCCAAAAACGACGGCGCACGGCTAGCGAATACGATAACAGCAAAGACGATGCAGCAGCAGAGCAGCAGCTTTATCCTAACAGATCCAACCGCCGAGATCGCGCCTTGCCTGAACGTCCGGCGGTTGAACAGGCTCGTTCTCTGAATCATGCTCGTCATCGACGCGCCGGCAACACAGAGCACTCGTGCTACGCCGGAAAAAGACAATATCTTGCTCCAACTTAGCTAAAGGAGTCGTCGTCGATCCGAGTCCCGAAGGAGCGAACTCATAAGCGAGTCAACTGACTCAACTCAGTTCCGGTAATATATCAGTTCCTCTGCAACGCCGGCAGAAGCACCGGAGACGCCTATTCAGGCTGGATAACTGAACGCTCCGTTTAAACTCCGTCAAAGTCACCGGGATTTAGAAGTCCTCTCGGAAGTGTGGGTTGAAATTTGAAGGGGCGAATAAAAAGGAAAAAATAAAATTGTCTCAAACGGCGTCGCACAGAAAGATATGCTGACAAAATTTGAGGCAACTCCATAGATTTCCTTTATTTAATACTCCCTCCGTCCCAACCAAAACTTCTTAGTTGACTTTGGCTCGGATTTTAAGAAAAGTGTATGGTTTATCGTATAAGTGGAGTTTTAAGGGGTATAAATGGAATATCACTTATTGTTATGGTTGTTTGGAAGAATTCATTAAGGGTATATTTGTCATTTTGTAGTTATTTTCTTTACCAAAAGAGGGAAGAATGAAAGTAAGAAGTTTTGGTTGGGACGGACTAAAAAGGAAAGTAAGAAGTTTTGGTTGGGACGGAGGGAGTACTTCGAAGTTAGTTAAACAAAACTAAAATAATGATTGCGTAATAAATAACTGTAGTTGCGAGTTACCCGTAACACTATCAATGGTGATTTTGTCGTAGATTTTATTAAATTAAATTATATTACGTTACGTCATATGTTATCCAATGGAAATAAATCAAACTTTCCACAAGATTGGTTGAAATTTGTTTGCATGTTTTCTAATGTTCGCCATTTTATTCTAGAAATGTACGTACTAATGTTGTACAATATTTGACCATTTTGTGTTTTTTACGGAAAAAAGAGAGAAGCAAAAAAATAGTAATCTAAACTTAAACTTTTGGAGAATGTCTTAATTGAAACTGGAGAAAATTTTCTTATTTTTATATCTAATATTGAGATATTAAGTATAATCATTCAGTGCATTGTTGTTAATTTTTTTAATTCTATGTCTGTCTTTAAAACTGGTTTTTTTACCTATTAAAAACATGAATATTCAATGACATTAATTGAGACATAATATCAATTGAGAATTCTTTCAAAAAAAAAAAAAAATCAATTGAAAATTTGTCAAACTTTTGGGACACCATAAATATTTTGATCCAGAAGTTTTTGTTTTCACACAACATTTTCTCCAACTTTTGGCTCCTGTTTTATAGACTATAGTTACGATTGTGGTTTGAAAAAAGAAAAGAAAAGTCTCATAGGCTCGCATAACTCTGAAACTAAACTCACACAAAATACAAAATACAAAGTGCACCCCCTACCTAGTTTCATATGAATAGGAGGACTTTTTTTTTAACCCTCAACCCTAATTAGTAATTAGGATGGTTCTAGTTACCGAATTAACCCGAATTCATCAATTTATATTTTCAAAATTGAATTGAAAAGGTGAACATGATTCCTTATATTTTAAATTATATGTAAAATTGCACACACAATTTGCCGGAAGAACTTCCGGAATCCAGCTCAGAATAACTTTCTATAAATAACTTTAAATTTATTCTAAATTCTATTGCTCTACTCCGATATATTTTTCCGGCCGGAATCCAACTCAGAGAATAAGTTTCTAAAAATAACTTTACATTACTCCAAATCCCTAATATTGATGTAAATACAAATAAACATACCAACGAAGCAAAAATAGTAACTTCTGTTTTCTTATAAGATGAATAGGCCTTACTTTGATCTCACAAGAATGCAGTGGAGATGAAGGCCAAATTCCTTCTGTTATAGTCAATGGAATGTAATAGAGTATGAACCCTTTGTAATCCTCTTCAAAACCCCAGTGCCATGAACCATCGAATTTGTCCAGCTGATGGGTGTGAAAGTTATAAATAAAAAGATGGTCTCTTCTAGCAATAAAAATATAGTTTGATCTTCCCGGAACAAATGACACAAAAGAGTACCGATCACTTCTCGTATCACATGTCAATCCTACTAGACCCGAATTCATATCCAACATATACTGGGTATCGAAGATGAACGTCAACTTCCATCCACAATCCTCTTCATTAAATTCCAAAATTTGATTTTATCAATTTCAGTGGTAGCACATTGAAGACTACCTTCCGGGGTAACGTCATAATATGCATTGTCGCTTAGTTTGTAATTGCACTGTATTAATGGTCCCAGAATCAAACGAGTGTGCTGATTATCGGTATCATGCACAAGTAAAGCTAAGGTTACATGGTGTGGCTGGCCAATACGCTTTTTGACTGGTATACTACTCACAATTTCAGAGAATATGACTTCTCCCATCTCCAAGTCGAGGAACTGAATGTCTGAATGCATAGACGGTTAAAATAATCCACCATTACAACCTGAAAAAAGTTTATTAGTATTAAAGAAGCATATATCATGCAAAGATATATGTAACTATGAACCAAATTAGGTCAGAAAATCTATCTTATAAGCAGAATCATCATCCTTGGAGGGTATAACTTTCACGTTGGGGAATGGAAAACGCGACGGAGGTGGAGGCATTGGGGTGGTACTGCCATTGCTGACGATGTACAAGATGTTTTTAGGATCAGTGCAGATCATGAGGCCGTCACCGGATCTTGATTTTTATAAAAGCTTCAATTTGCTAGCCTTGTTTTTTCCGTTGAAATGGGAACCCAAATTGTTTGTCGCCACAAGCACAAACTTCTCTCTTGCAGCCACAAATCGGATCACCGATTTAAAATAGCCTCTCCAATTCCAAACCTTGGTGTACTCTCTTCGGAAGTTATCGCCGGCGATCAAATCCAGCCATTCTTTCGAAACTAAGACGCATTTAAAGATGTCGCTTGGATCTAGCTTTAGTAGAATCACCCTCAAAACATTATGGTTCATATCCTTCATAAACTGCATAAACTAGAGGATAGTAATAAATCATCAGTAACAATAATTTAAAAACATTAATCGCCTCGATCACTAGTATTAATTTGCAACAACGTCGATGGAAAAAAGTATAGATTTAGGGTTAGGGTTTATGCATAAGAAGCATATTTTTAATCTCACATAAGGTTAACATGATTGAAATCACTAATTTTTGAATCATGCTTTCAAAAGTACTCATAACGCAAAATCTCACCAGAATGCTGAAATCTTTGAACTAATTACTATTTGGAAACGAAAAAAAAAGTTTGAGGAACAAAATTTAAAATAGATTTACCTTAAAATTCAAGGTAGGTTTTTATTGCATGATTGATGACGGAAGATTCAGTTAAATATCTATTTATGTTGTGGGTTTGATTTGTTTTCTATATACATATGCATCTAGTCTTCCAGAAACAAAATCAGAAAAGGAAAAAAAAGGAAACTACAAAGACATTTTTGACAAACAAAGCCTAGAGCTCTTTCAATATTGTGCTGATTGAGATTTAGAATTTTGAATATTTGAATTTTGTGTTCGATCTAACTTTTTTGTGTTGTTTTGTTTATCTCGGTGACGCGGCACAATATTGAAAAAAAAGATATATTTATAATTGGTTAACGATGATAGCAATGCCCCACCTAGCCACATGTGGCATGAATCGACGGAGACGATGATAGCAATGCCACCAAGCCACAGGTGCTGCCGCTACTGTGTTGGGCATATATAAACGCAGAGATTCAGACGACGTCAACCATCATTTAGTAGTTCATAGAGGCCATGCTCCATTGATTCCGGTGAAGAGCACAACGGCGTTTCCCACATCCTCACCAACTCTCTTTGCTAGGCCAAAATCGGCGATCTCCAGAACCTTGCATGCAACATGGTTTTCCGACAAGCCCCGGTGATTAATGCATCTTCCGTCGAATCTCCTCTTCGGCCAATCCTACCGCACTCTGCTTTAGTATCCCATCTCGATGGTCACATGCATACATGAGTAATGGTTATCAAAAACTCGTCATCCACCAAGGCTTCTGTAAATCGGAAACCTGCACCAACTTCTAAGCTTTACCGAGGGCCGTCACGAATACTTCTGGAAACTCTCACGAACTTACGACCCATTGATATCACTGAAGTTCGGTCTGGTTCCAACGCCGGTGGTTTCCTCGGCGGGATTATCCGAAGACTAGGTGCTCAAACACCAAGAAGATCAGTATTCTGCAGCCGGCCGGCCTAAGCTGCTTGGGCAGCAGAGGCTGAGCTACAACGGACTGGATATCGCCTTAGCGCCGTACAACAACGAGTGGGGAGAAAAGAGAAAGATATGTGTTCTTCATATCCTTAGTGCGAAAAGAGCGAACCAATGAACCATTCGCCGATTATTTTCCGTAAAAATAATGTATTGCAAAATAAAAATTTAGCCGAATAATATAAACTTGTAGAGACATGATTTGAACTAAACTAACTAGTAATAGTGGACCGGACGTTGCCCGGTTTATTTATGCAGTTATTTTAATTTTTATAATGTTATCTTAATTAAAAAGATTGTCTTGTATAATAAAGTTATATGTTGAAAATTTGCTCAAATTGCAATTACATTTACGTGAGCATGAAAAATTAAAATGTAAAATAGTGAATGGAGCGGTAGTGAGAAAGAATATTGAATTGTGATACAATTAAAATAATTTTTTTGGAATGGAACATTTAGTTAAGAAATAATATAATATATGATGAATTTTATACCATAATATGAATGATTACTACATTTTCTATCATAAGTAATATATCTTCGCCGAAAATAGGACAATTTTAGTCTTAACACCTAATTCAAGATTACAATCACCTAATTTGTACATCATCTACTTCTAGAACTTGTTATCTAGAAGTATCACATATCACATATTTTCTCAATTTGTGACTGAACATTGGAGAATTTCTTCATTCTCTTCTTTTAGTTTCATCAATTACTCTTATCATGTTGAGCAAGAAAATTGTAAGTTAAGTTAAGTACCGCTTAACATACATAATTTATGAGATATAATCATATGAAACCATTTAACAATAAAAAGGATACTTACATTCAAACAAATTCTTTACGCCATAACAGCCACAATCCTAACACCCTTGTTCTAGAAGGGATGTTAAAAGAGTAGGGATATTACCTCAAGTATATTTAATCAAAGCAATATAATAATTTGCAAAGAATGAGAGTAGATTATAAAGATAGGCACGTAAAGTCAAAATCAAGATATGCATAGACTGTAGTGAAAGAACTGTATACGTACCTATCTACATCGATTGAAGAAATTGTCTTTGTTAGAATCTAAGCATGAAATCAAAAATAATGCAGAACTGAAATTAATCATGAGACTGAATTCGACTGACCGAAAAACAATCCCCAAAATCAGGACAATTTGTAACACAATGATCAATATTAGAGGGTTGGAATTTAGAACAGTACCTTGCAGAAATTTTAGTGAAGACAGTAAAATGGAACCCCCAAAGAGTTAGACAGAATCGCCTAAGAGTTTGACTGCAAGCTTGCTAAAATCTTGACTCATAATCGTTCCATGCCATCAACCAAGCATAACTAATCATAATAAATAAATAAATAAATAAATATTCAAGCAAGCATAAACCCAAGTATGCATGTATCATGTTCTTCGTGCATGAGTACGTATACATGAAGAACCACCGTCCGGAAATACAACTGCTGCCGGCGACCAACCTCGGCCGCGCAATAAATGCAAGGAATTCAAACCCTAATGTCGGTTGCTTCGCCTCTAAATCGCCGGAAAAAGGCCTTGTAATAAATAAGATTAATATATATCTTGAATCTTGATTCATTTATGTCAACTTTGATATTTTTTTAAATATTTATATGGTAGTTTTCTTAATATGATAATAAAAATTAGATGCATAATTAAATTTTGGTATATAAAATATTCTGTATAATCAAATATTGGTAAGAGTGAGTAATCATACCAAAAATAAATTATACCAAATAAATTACTACTACAAATAAATTATTTTGTATAATCATACCAAATAAGTTGGTTATGTATTTAAAAAAATAAAAAAAAATAAGTTGGTTATGTAATTTCTAAAATACCTTTTATAAGTGTATTTGTATTGTATATATTTGGAAAATTTAATTGTATTCAACAAACAATAAAGCGTAAATTTACAAATCTGTCCATTTTACACACGAAAAACGAAGCGAACTTTATATATATACTATATAGGATAAATAATTTCTTTAAACAATTAATTTTCATATGCTAATTATTGTTTAACATTATTAAAAGTGAAAATTTTATATAGACTAGCTCATGGCCCTCCCCAATATTGTTTTTTTGAAAAATTATAAAATTAACCCTTATATTTTTTATGTATTAAAATTTGTTAATCATAAATTCTTTTATATTCAACTATGATCCCATACAGATTAATTAAGTCATTCAATTTAAACATATTTCAGGTTGGAAACCGTATCATCTTTGAACCATCGTTTTGTCTAGTTACTACAGAAGAAATGCATAATTGCAACATCTTTCTAGCTATATATCATTCTCACCGAAACATTTTTAAGCGTTGTAATAACAAAACATGCATATTATTGGTTGTCTTAAAGAAGACCATAAAAATTAGCTCACATATTAATAATAAAACTCCAATACATTGCACCGAAACATCAAATCATCAATATCTTGGTTACTTTAATTAATTTGCATTCCGTCACATTCTTGAAAACATGCCAAAAGCAGGATTGATCATGACAGTTAACCGTACCCTCCGTCTAGCATAAGATCAAGCCCACTCATGAACCGGCTGATCATCGCTCCGGCCGGAGAACCACCCCATCAAGATTGGTGTACACCTTAGAATGCTCATCTTCACAGTGGCGTAGCTATGTAGGCAGTGGCGGAACTAGACCCAATCTCTTGGGGGAGCGAGATCGAACAGGGGGAGCGGGATTGCACTGTATAAGCCTATTTTTCAAAATTTTCGAAGGCTAAATGTCTAATTGCTACAGTAATATAGCCTGTAATCTGAAATCTACGGGGAACGGCCGCTGCCCCGCGCTCCCCCCAGTTCCGCCCCTGTATGTAGGAACCCGGGGTGCACGTGCACCCCGGAATTTATTATTTTTAAAAATATTTATATATTTACAAGACAAAATGTAGATTTAGTAATGTTTGTGCACCCTAAAATATTCTATTATTTTATATTTTCTTCTTCCGAAATTGTTGAATGATAGTCTGGTTATATATTTTAAAAAATATTTGGTGTTAGATGTTAATATTGATATATTTGTAAGTCGGTTTCAAAGTATAAAACCCCGACAAGTGACTATTTAGTACTTTGTATTGTATTATTTAGGCATTGAGTATTGTATAAAACCCCGACAAGTGCATCCGATTTTGAATTTCTGGATTCACCTCTGCATCTTCATCCATCCCGATGAACTTCTCCGACGTCGGAGTGAGAAGACAAACAGTTCACTCTGATCCCATGCCGCCCTAGCTCCGCCGCCGCGTTCCTAGTCAGCCCCACCACCGCGTGCTTCGAACCGCAGTAGGTGTGAGAGGCTATCCCCCCGACGCTGCCGGAGATGCTCCCGAGGTTGATGATGCAACCTCGCTTAGCCGGAATCATCACCCGGGCGGAGTGCTTCATGCCGATCGAGGAAAACTCCGGCAACGTTCACGCGCATCACGCGTTCGAAGTCGGCGAGTGGCTCGATCTCGAGTATGCTGACCATGATGTCATCCGTTAGACCGGCGTTGTTGACCATGTTGTCCAGCTTCCCGTGTTTGTAGACGGTGGCGTTAACGGCGTTTTCGAAGTCGATCAGATTCGGCCGACGTCAACGTAGACGAAGGGAAGCGTATTCGGAGTCGACCCGATTCGGCATTGATATTGACAATGACGACTTTGGCTCCGTCTCCGCCATGGAAGCACTGATGCCTTGGCTTGCACCAGTGATTATCAAAGCCACTTTGCCTTCCAACCACATCCTATAATTTGTTTTTTGTCTGGAAGATGCCGGATTAATCTATCCAGACAAAAGAGTAGCCATTTACACAGGAATTGCTCGTGATATATATTTTTCTTCTTCTCGTATGAAAACTTTTGTACTATCAAAGTGTATAAAACACACCATTTTATAGCTCTATGTTGTTGTTGTAGAGAGATTCTGAGAAGCTCACCCTGTCACCCATAGAGTTGACTACTTGAATATATCGAAGTTGGAAATGTTTAACCAACACTTATATTTTAGTGACTTTTTGATTGGTATTGTTTTATGCTAGACCTAAGTTTTTCAAAATTAGAATTTCAGTGGTGTTTTACGGAGCAACTTATAAAGATCATATTGTTTAATCTATTAACTATTTGTAGTTTTATAAAAATTAAGAATGATATATTACAAGTTGAATGAAAAAAAAAAAAAGTTACAAAAAGTGGTGGAGGGCTTTCAAATTAATTAATTATTTTTTATTTGAATTAACATAAATACTTATATGGAAACTATATTGTACTTTTTACATAAAAATCAACAAGAACAAATAATTAAAAATCAAATAGTAATTTATTAAAAGTAAGATAAATTCAACAAATATATCCGCATTTGGATGGAGAAGAAGGCCATACTCCTGAGTCCGCTAAAGTTAATGGAACAAAAAAGCGGTCATACCTGACGACACATTGACGCCCACATTTGTCCAGCAGGTTGGTCCGAGCATCGTAAATGTAAAGAATATAACCATATAGTAGTAGAAAAACAGAGTGTGGTCTTCCTGGAACAAATGACACAAAAGTGAATATATCTTTCCACGTCTCACCAGCTTTCAATGTCACTTGTTGATGAGAATTCATGGACCGATAATCAAAGATGAAGGAAGGCTTCCATTCACAATCCTCATCGTTAAAATCCCAAATTGTTAATTTCTCATATCTAGCAATACCACACTGCAGACTTCCCTCAGGGGTGACGTTATAGTTTCCCTTGCTCGGTGACATTCCGCAAATGCCCTGCTCTAATGGTCCTACGATCAAACATGTGTTGCTTTGATTATCAGTATCATGCGCAAGCAGAGAAGCAGAGTCGTACACTTGTGGCTGCACCCCAATACACTTTTTGCCCGGGAAATACACCACACTCTTGTTGTTCACAATTTTGGAATGCATGTGTAAATAAAAACCCTCGCACCTGAGCTCCGACTCCTCCCACTTCCACGCCGACGAATGGAATGTTTGAATTTTACAACGGTGGGCAGTACTCACCATTACAACCTAATAATTAATGTTATTTTTTAGTATTGAATAAGCAATACATATATATATACATGAGTTTCATAAAAATGTACCTTAAAAGAACCATCCTCGAACGATATAACATGTAAGTTGGGGAATCGAAAATACGCCGGAGGTGGTGGCAGTGGGGTTATACTCACCCCACTGCCAAGGTTGAAGACGTACAAGTTATCTTCAGGATCAGTGCAGAGCATGAGGCTGTTTGATTTCGACAAGAATTCACAATGCCTAGGTAAAAGCTTCATTTTATTTACGTAAGAACCTAAATTGTTTGTCCCCACCAATCCAAACGAATCCATTCTTATGACCAAGAATCCTATCACCAGCTTGGAATTACCATTCCAGTTCTCCAGGTATTCTCTTTGGAAGTAGGAGCTGGTGATTAACTCCATCCATTCTTTGCAAACTAAGATGCATTTGAATATAATGCTTGGATCCACCTTCAACAGAATCACACTCAAAATATCTGCGAATCAAGATCGATTAATATTTAGTAAAAATATGATATATAATTTGCAACAATAACAACATTGTGCATCAAGCATATGAGACCAAGTGAATCGATCATCGATATATATATAAAACCTCACCAGAATGCTCAAGTATCTGAGAAAATCTCTTTTTTGAGAGATTGAGTTGTTTCATGGTTGGTCTATGTTCTTCCGAATCCCTCTATTTCTACCATATTTTATACATCCCACGCCTCACTTTTTATTTCCATTAATAATATGAGAAACACGGGTGTTAAATAGGTATGTCTATTTTTGGATCCATCCGTATTATGTAAATCTTCTATTTTTAGAAAACCAATAGACAAAATCTTGCTTTTTTGTTAGCTTCGATCTGCTTAATTATGTCATGGATTTTATTACCTTCCCGTGATTACCTCAATTCTACTATTCTTGTTACTTTTGCTCTGATTTTTTTATAGAAAGTATTGATTGTGATTTGTTTAGTTTTATAGTTTCTTTTTGTTATAGGGTTTGCCAACTCAAAATGCCATAATGAGGAATCTTCATCTCAACTGGAAAGAATTATCCTTACCGTTATTGACTTACAGCGGTTAATGTCATGATGGTAAATTCTCTCAGGTTTCCTGTGAATACACTTTTGCTTTTCTATGCCTGCAAGGTTTTCCCCTTTGTAGCTACTATTAGGATCATTATTTTATTTTTTGTTTACTTTGAATTCAAGGAAATTTAGAGCTAACTCTTGATGAAAGTATGGTACTTTCCGTGGCTCTCTTTTATCTTTTAAATTTATGAAATAGAAAAAATACTTCTCCTTCTGTTTGATTCAGATTATGAATCTTCTTCATGCGCCAAGTTCTTTGCAGTCCACATGAATGTCTAGGTAAGAACTCACATGTATTTTTTGGTAGTATGTGTTTTTCCCAAGTGGTAACATAGGGAAGCAATTAGTTCCATTCATATGTGTTTTTTCCTGTGACTTCTTATTGCTTTATCTCCAATGATTTATGGATGTGAAAATATTCCAGAAAGATCAATCAAGAAGTCTCCGATCCTGATGATTGCAATGTTGAAGCTGTATGTCCTATTCTAAATTAATTGATATTATCAGACCAAGGGCTATAACTACTCCTGTTTCACAAATATCTTTACATTTTCTATTCATAATTTTTAAAGCACTTTGACATTTTTGTGAGTGTTCGTTCAGTGTCTTAGCATGTTATGACTTAAGCGCCTGTAGGGATAGTTTTTTTTTTCCCTTCCCCAAAATTGGGTAATAATCCAAATGGACCCCCAATAAAATCTCACCCCCTTTACCCAGCCAGAATCAAACCAGGACCTCTGGGTAATTCTACAAGTGTTTTACCACGTGACCTATTATCGATTCCCCAGATAGTTTTCATTGCTTTGTATCTAATTTAGGGGTGTAAATCAACCAAACAATTTGTGAGAAACTCGTGTACAGTTCGAAAAAAACTTGGTTCAAAGCTTAAATTAGATAAACACAAGTCGAGCTCGAGTCGGCTTGATTAGTAATCGAGCTCGAGCTCTCTGACTATTATTTGATAGGTTCATCGAGCCTTAACGAGCATGTACTCATTTAATTATATTATATATAAATTAAGAGTAATGCAAAGTTTTGGGTGAGACCGTCTAACGCAAAAGTAGTATAGTGATTTACTTTGACGTTGAATATTTTACCTATCATGTGATTCTAATGGAAGGGATTAAACAATTAGTGCGCTGATTAATTTAATATCCATGATCTATCTCATTAGAGCAAGTCCAACAGGTTTTCTAAATCTTTTTCTAAAGTAGAGAAAAAAAAGGTGATATTTGAATAAATTTTTCCTTCAAATCCAACAGTTTTGCTATTTTAGAGATTTTAGAGAGAAAATGGAATGTTTTTTCAAAAATTTACTAAAAATAGGAATTCTAATTCAATTCCCATAAATTTCGTTCTCCAAATTTACTCTCTCATTATGCATATATAGAGAATGAAATCTTCTCTCTTGTCATTTTTCTATAATAGAGATTGAGATAGCAAATCTGTTGGAGACAAAAAACTCTAAAAATATAGAAAATCTCTATTATAGAGATGCCGTTGGACTTGCTCTTACAACTCTCTTTGAAATTCTAAATTAAAGAATGTTACAAAAGTCACATGCCATATAATTATAATATACAGAATTGGTGATTAGATGAAATGGTAAGAATATTCTTTTAGTTTCACAATATTTGTTTAAATTGGAACGAAACTTCAAATTCGATTAATATAAACTTTTGTATGATGCGAAGTGTTATCTTCATTACTTTTTAAGTTTTTTTTATTAGTTTAAGTTATAAAAGTGAATAGGAATAATGTGAAAAGAAATGACTACATACAATGCACAATGACTACATACAATAAAAATCCATCCAAATAATATTCAATAAACCTTCTTGGATTTGTGTACATAAACAATCTATTGTATGTGCGTAATCCATTTTTACCACATTCTTAGATTTCTCAACTGTATTTATGTTTTCTATCATAGTAATATATGAAAGGAAATCATATAATTTGGGTATGGATGCTTAATGGATAATCATCTGTCTCAATAAAAACTGCACATTAACTTTTTTCTAGTTAAAAATTATACAAGTTTAATTTTTATGCAATAAATATATTTTAAAAGTAATAATTTTGTTTATCTTATATTTATACACAACTACATATATTTATAATCCAACAAATTTTATATCATCCAATGAAAATTAAAAGGTGCTACCACACTTTCCAACTAAATATATTTATAATCAAACAAATTTTATACTATCACTCACTTAATGAAAATTAAAAGGTACTACCACACTTTCCAACGGGACCAGAGATCACTAAAGTGGAAGAAGATCCGAAAGGAAGGAGATTCGTGGAGTGTGGTAGTAGGGTAAAACGAAATAATTGAAGCCAAAAAACATTCTAAATATGGTAGGTGAATAAAAAAGGTAGAGGATCCCAAAATAGAAATTGACGTTGCCAACACTTTGAAATTTGCAAGGCCAGCTCCATTTTTGTGCAGTTTGTAGGGTCAATATAATTAATAATAATGAAGACCAATTTGATAACCATGTGACCAGTGAAGAAATGCAGTCCTTTCATTTTTTTTGGACGGGTTTTCACATTTCAGGAGTTTGAAGAAATTGATATTAAGAATCTAGGTACCCTTATCATTCTATTAACATTAACAATTGCGTTTTCTTTCTCCACAATGGTAGCATGATAAATATGATTTTATAACTAGACGAGTTTTTCTAAATATTGTGTTATAAATAAGTAAGCAAGACACTTTGTGACGTGGAGGAAGTACAAATTTTGATAAGAGTACGACAATTTATTTTATTGTTGAATTGAACTGAAAATTAATATATTCAAATAAAGAATCAGCATAATTGAATTAATATCAAATACATTTTTCCTGAACTGAACTGAGTTAAACTAAACTGAACTGATCTACAAATAAGCTCTGGTAAATAGAATTATTAGAATGGCCAATTCATTGGTTTTATTATTAAAAGTATGGCTTCTACCAAAGAGGGCCTAAGAATCTATTCAAGAATTGAGATAAATAGGTAGCTTGAACATTTCGATTCCCGTGAAATAATTTGGATTTTGAATTCAATTCATCATCACGCGTGAGCGAGCAGTGTACCCTTTGCCTTGGGAACCTTCACACAGTTTCCCGTTGTGAGCCCAACATACGTCACGCGGTCACAAGAGTTAAGTTGTACTACTCCACAATGAAATCTGGAAACCTCTCAAGCATAACTTGTATTTATCTATATAGCTGGATGATGAACGCCGAGTCGATCGAAAAGCGCAGCTCGTGCAAAGAGCTTGAAATTATAATAATTTTGCAAACGATACTGTAATTTGTTTGTATATCCATCATCCATGAGATTATTAAAACACTAATTAAGTACGTGGAAGAGAACATACATATTTTTTGAACAACTTCTCAAATAATCTTGAATCTCTAATTTATCAAATGGGCTAATGCCAAATTAGTGTGTTATAAATAAGTAAGCAAAACATTTTTTGACGAGGAGGTCAGCTCGTGCCGTAAGGTGTTGGGTTAAGTCCCGCAACGAGCGCAACTCTCGTGTTTAGTTGCCATCGTTGAGTTTGGAACCCTGAACAAACTGCCGGTGATAAGCCGGAGGAAGGTGAGGATGACGTCAAGTCATCATGCCCCTTATGCCCTGGGCGACACACGTGCTACAATGGCCGGGACAAAGGGTCGCGATCCCGCGAGGGTGAGCTAACCCCAAAAACCCGTCCTCAGTTCGGATTGCAGGCTGCAACTCTCCTGCATGAAGCCGGAATCGCTAGTAATCGCCGGTCAGCCATACGGCGGTGAATCCGTTCTCGGGCCTTGTACACACCGCCCGTCACACTATGGGAGCTGGCCATGCCCGAAGTCGTTACCTTAACCGCAAGGAGGGGGATGCCGAATGCAGGGCTAGTGACTGGAGTGCAAACTTAAATAAGAGTACGGCCCCTGTTTGCTAGAAAAATAACATGTTATTTATTAAAAAAGAATTAGCATCAACCTGAATTTCATCAAATTACATATTGAACTGAACTAATATACATATAAGTTCTGACAAACGGGATTATTAGTATGGCCAATTCATTGGTATTATTAGTAAAAGTGTGGCGTAAGTATTTTTATGAATGTTGAATTGATGATTAATGGATTAAAGTGAAATATCTAAAGAAGAAGAAGAATACAATACGAATGAATTGGCCATAATTTTCTCAATATGGATTTGTGGATTAAAAGGTAAATGATCCAAAAACAGAAGTTGATGTAGCCAATACTAATGGTAGGTTGTGAGGCCAAGCTCCATTTTTGAAAGATAAATTGAATTCATATCACATCCATCTCAAAATCTACCACTCCCCAGTCCCCACAATTAAGAGCATATCACAATGCTTAAAGAATCCTATGTTTTAATACATGTTTTCATGCATGTTAATTATACTATTTGCTCGTCATCGTTAAAATCATTTGGTAAGTAATCTCTCCATTTTATAGTTGAAACTGTTTTAATTATTTATTTACTTAGTATTATTTAATTTTCACCTCAAAATTAAGTAAATGAATAATTTTGTAGATTATCGTGTTTGATTTGTAATAATATTTTTCTCACAATATTAAGTTTTAACTCGATTTTCTACAAAATTAAAGATATTAATAATCAAATATTAGTCACTTTCAAAAAAATTAAAAAAAATCAAATATTAGTCAACCAACACCTTGTAACGAATTTGGTTAGTTCAAGCTTATACAATTTCAATAAATGTGTATGGAACAAATTTCCATATCTTTGATATAACTAGAAATTGTCACAATTTCCATACTAACATGTCAAACTATTAGGCTAATAATTAGTTTCAACCTAAGATGTCAAAATATATACCCAAATTGTTACAATTTCCATGACTAGAATTTCCATGTCAAACTATTAAAGTATTGAAAAATGGAATCAGCAGGATTTCATGAAATTACATTTTCATTAAACTGAACTGAATTGAATTGAACTGAACTGATCTACAGATAAGCTCGGGCAAACATGGCCTAACATGTCAAACTATTAGGCTTATAATTTAAACCTAAGATGTCAAACTATTAACCTAAATTGTGACAATTTCCATGACTAGAAAGGTTCCGTTTTATAAATGTGTAACATTGCCCCAATTTCGAACAAATTAGCCATGACAGTAAAAATATGGTGAGAACCATTTAAAGAATGGAGTACTATGACATTGAGTCACCCACTAGCTTCATTAATAATGGCACCAGAAAGTGTTTTCATTACCCATCACCCCATGTAAAGACACTGAGAAATATTATTTACCTTAAACTTAAATGAATTTTTTTGGTTTGATAACATTTTATCCCGTGAAATGATGTTGATTTTGCATTCAATCCATGAGTCATGGTCATGGGGGAAAGTGAGTTGAAGCTGCAGGAAAAAAGAGCTGCCTTGGGAACCTTCACTTCACACGGTTTCACTTTGTGAGCCCACAGTCAATTTACAGTCAGGGTAGTAGGTACACAACGGTAAAACGAAATTAATTTTCACACGAATAATGGCCTGAAGAAAAATAAAAAATACAATGCTATATATGTTGTGGCTACAGTCAAGGCACCCTGGATCCCTGTTGTTTTCGAACATCAAGACAGCTGGAGGTATCTAAATCTAAATTTTATTCATCTGTTCAAATTGATTTTATTAATCTGCTGGGTTGATTTTATTAGTTAGGTTTACAAAATTGATTTCTGTTGGGTCGGTTTTATTAAGTTTACAAAATTGATCTGTTGGGTTGGAAAATGGGCTTAGCCCAAAGCAAAAATGATCTGATTTAAATTGGTTTCTTTCTTTCTTTAACGCAGATGCGCTGACGGCGAGCCTCGCATCACCGGAATATGACGTCAACAAACAGGAATTCAGGAAGGTGACCGAGATCAACATCGCAGTTTGTAACCTGTTGATGGGAAGCCAGGTGAATCAGAAACTCGATGAAGCCGTAGCTCACCTTGGCCATCATTTGAATCACGCGTTTAGTACCATCGAAGAAAGCCTCTGCCACCCCACCACCCTGGACACAGCAACAAGTTCAATCGGTTTACTACATCGCAGCCCGCTATTTGGATCTGGATATGGATATCCGCAATTGGCCTAGCACTCTCCCAAAGGTTTGATTTTTTCTCTCTTTGTTTTCTCGCAATTGGCCTAATACAAAAGCTTTGTATTAATCTAAATGTTCATTCCAGAAACTTGAAGGCGTGGGTCTCTCCAAACGGTTTTACCATGCCGTGAAGGGGAAGGGGATGGAAAACAGGCGGATGCTCGATTGGTCTGATTGCGAAGATCTGATCGGCTTGATTGAGGACCTTGCCGCTGCTCCCGCAATCGAAGACCAGCTGATGGAGGCAGGCCATATCATCAAGCTCCAGTCGGCAATTATGAAGGAGTCTACTGTATCCACAACGGTCAAGGAGGTCAAGCAGGAGCAATATAAGTGGGAGTTTTATCGCATCGAACAATTGCTTATTCGCAGATTCCCGGAGATGTATGAGACCTATACCCGGGTAAACCTCTTCAGATTTCAGATTTCAGAATTCTCAAAGGAAATCGTTAAAATAATGCTTCTGCAGATGAGACTCAACTTATTCTGTTGTCTGTTTTTACAGAATTTTGCATATGCCGATTTTGTGGGTAGGGCTACTCTTCTGGCCTTCTCCTCTTCTGTGGCCAAGTTCGCCTACACCGTCCGCCTTTTCTACCAGCTCTGAGGTATTATTTTGTAACTTTTTAGGCTGGTTGAATACGTATCATTCAAGGCTTAGCTCTTTGTAATATACAAGACTTAGGTTTATGTTTCATGTAATAATAAAGGTTATGTAATTTTCTGATATTTGGTAGCTGTTGTCATGCTTAAGATTTTCCAGGTTCTTGAAAACTATAGTTTCTTAATGAGTTTTTTTTTGTATTTTACTTGGTTTCAGGCACTCATCAGGCCAACAAGAAGTACTCTGTGATGGTTGCAGCATTATCTAGAGGCCTGTGAGCCAATTATGTTATGTTAGGGTTGTTATCCCCCCTTTGAATTATTATTTTGTTTGGATGTTGATTTATTTATCTAATTTATGATTGGTACTTTTGTCACCCTCAGTTGTGTAATATTCATGTTTATCTGCCTTTGCTATTATACTATATTGCTCAGTTGTAGAATAGGTCATTATGTGGAATGGAGGGAGTGCTCGGTTAAAACATGTTCTGTTTGTTATTATATGCTTTCTTAGGTAGCTTGAACATTTCGATTAAGTGAATCAGTAAAGAGGAAAAGTATTGTTACAAAAAGTACTGATTTAAGACATGCTTTCTTGATTCTTCAGCTGCTGTACTGTTACAAAAAGTACACCTTCTATAGCTAGCAACTATACATTTGTAACTCTTAATCACAGAGGACTTCTTTTTACATGAACATTAGGACATTTAAGCATACTTAAGAGTTGGAGGAGCAGTTTCTTTAGGTTGATCTCACTTATCTGGTCCTTAATCTCTCTTAGAAGCTTCAGTTCTTCCTCTCTACGTGTACCTTCTTGTCTTATGGCCAGTTCTTGGGACTCAACTATTCCTGAAGCCTGACTACTGAGATGCTGTTGAAACTTGTGCAGGGATACAGAAGGTATACTTTTCGTAGCTAGCATTGCCATATTGCAATTAACTTCAGACTTCATCACTCTATTGGATGGCTTCACAGCCTCCTCAGAAACATCCTCCTCCTCATCTTTCTCTCAACTCCTGGAGAAGTGCTGGTTTCATTTGCCATTTCTTCCATTTCCACTCATCTTTCTTTCACATTTCCGTTATCTTTTGAATGAACAATCGCCTTGAGCTTCAAATGCAGTAAGGAAGGGTCACAAGAAGCTCCAGATTTCTGTCCTCAAATAGCTTACTCCTGCTATCTCCTTTACACGCCTATCTAGTTTTCGCATCTGCTCCATGTACGAAACAATGCCTCCCATATTATTTGTGCAATTTTCCGCACGCGTGCTTGAAGCAAAGCTCTCCTCATCATTCAAATTCTTCCCCGAGCGCGATTTCAGAGATACAGGTGAGCCAAAGCCTTCAAACTCACTTGATTTTCAGTCTCTGGATCATCAAATTAAACCCCGAGGTCTTGAGCTTATCCCTATAAGCCTGCACTTGAGCCTCTAAAGATGACACCTCCATCTCCTTCTGATACATGATATCTTCAAAGATCTTCCGCGTAGGCGTAGCACATCTTCTCCTCCGCCAGTCGCACCGCCGCCTTCTCTCCCTGCAACCGCAATATCACCGCCATTGCTTCACTAGCAGCAGATGAAGAGGCTTCCCTCTCTGCCTCCAACTCATTGTAAAGCTTATGTAGCAACTGCTGCTGACTGCACAGAGTTCCTTTTCATAACTCAATTTCCCACTTCCATCCATTACTGTTTTCAGCACCCTAATTCGTAAACTAACAGTAAAACCAAACCAATCAGAACATCACCCCTAAATTCAAGAAAAGATAACATCTGAATTCAAGAATTCCAGTATCCCTGTTCTCAAATCAGTAAAGATAATCATAATTCATAACAAACAGCTTTTCGGGGTCTGTTCAGGACTTGCTGTTGATGAAAAAGTTATGGCTGTATTCTATGCTTTTGACATTCGATGCCACAGTTTGTTTTTCTAGAAACCAATCCGTCTTACTCTTAAATATAGGATTTACTGGAGGATTTCGATTAAATTCAAAGATTACTTGAATTCTTGATGAGTTTGGGATCTATTTTCTAGTAAATACATCAGCTTACCAGTTTCATCGAGTCCCGACTGTTTCTTCATATTCACCTACCTGCAACATTACAGAGTTTCCATTCAGCAAGTACAATGCAATCGACAGTTCACAAGATACCTATATTGTCAAGAGGCTCAAGACTAGAGTTGTGGAAACACAAAATCAAGCTCAGATATAAGGTAAGTTTCATTATTACACTCCATGAGTGCCTGCAATCAGTGGCAGACCCCCATTAATTTATATTTGATAGCAATTAAGAACTTTACAATCAAAAATCCCAGGTACAGATATCAAGAAACCACTGGGTCACGATTTAAATACAAGTTACAATCCTGTTTGTCGGAAGATGACGTGAAGAAAGATTGAAGACAAAGTAATTAGGTAAAATTTACGAAATGGGCTGCACGGTAAGTTGCTGATCAGAGGAAAACAAATCAATATTTTGATATGAAGGATGAAAAATATCATCAATAATGGTGGAGACCAAATAACGCGGAAACTAATGAAGACTGTGGAAGGCTCACAAAACACTGTTAAAACATACAACTGTTATGCCAAACTAGTTTGGTATACCTCTAGAATATATCAAAATTGTCATTCCATAAACATGATTATCTATTCACTTTTTCACATCTTTACACACAGTTGGAAACATTTTTCAAAAGTTGTATAGGTAACTTTGCAGATTTGTGTGCATTTCCAACCACACAAACAAAAACAAAAAACATTACAAATCATCCAAGAACAAATAGCATTACAAATCATCCAAGAGTACTAAAGACGAAGAGAATTGTCTTAAACTTCGTCGCTCGGAAAGATTTACTGACAAAATCTGAGGCAACTCCGTTGATTTTATTTAATACTTCGATCGAAGTTATTTAAACAAAGCTAAGATTAAAAACAAAAGTAAAACTAAACTAAAATAGATAACAGTATCAATAAGTGCCATTTGCGAGTTGCCCGTACAATATCATAATGTTATCCACAATATAAAAAAAACTCCAAGAATATTGGTTGGGATTTGTATGCATATTTTCTATTATTCCAATTTTAATTATTCTACAAATTAATGTACGTACAATATTTGACCATTTTAATTATCCTTTTTGACGAAAAAATAATCAAAAATAGTAATCTTTGCTTAAACTTTTGGGACACCACAACCAGTTTTCCTACAAAAGTTTTTGTTTTCACGCACCATTTTCTCCAACTTTTGGCTCCAGTTTTACGATTGTTATTTGGGAAAAGAATATTATATGTCCGTCGCGCATGGCGCAGGCTCGACCGCGATGGACATGCAGATTGAAGCCGTCGACTAGACTGACAAGGCCGGAAAGGGTGAACTCGGCTAAGGTGGCCGGAAACACGCCGCCTCTGCCGTCGCATCTTTGCTAGTACGCATGCCTTCTTTTCAACAAGAAATATTGCCCGTAGTGGCGTCTTAATTTGCCGGAGATCCTTTTAATGAGGCAAAACTGGCGCCGGAGATCATTTTCAACAAGCAATTCAGATCTTTAATTACAGAATGGGGAATAATACAAGCGAACGAAACATTTATGCACTATCAAAAAAGTATGAATTCTAGTAGTTGATTAAATTGAACTAAATGAAATTAAATATAACATAACGTTAAATAGCATTGTGCATGTGAGTGCGTGCGCAGCCAGCTAGTAATTAATTAATTTAGATTTTACTGGTTATTAAATTACTTTAAACTGCATTTATAAATTTAGATAATATCCGAAAAGACCGGTGGTCATGAAATTCATCTCGCGCGTCATGGTATAGTAATTTTGGTCGGAAATTCATCTCGCGCGCGTCCTGAGAATGGCCGTAAGCCAACATTGCTGATTGGGCTTGCCGTGTATTAATTTTAGAGAGCATATAATAACAAACTGGATTACTATGCAATTTTATTAATTATTTGGGTAATAAAACATAAAAATCAAAGAAATAAAGTGAAAAGATATGCCAAAAACCTAAAGATCAAAACAAATAAAAATAATTAAAGATCAAACCAAATAAATGATTAAACTCAAGTATAAAAACATCACGTTCAAAAAAATCAAATAATTAAAATAATTGTATTATAACTTCCAATTTTGTAGAAAATGTTCTATTTTTGGCTAAGTGCCCTTATTTGAAACTTTCTAATTTATCAATCATGCATACAAATTTTTTTTTTTCTTTTGTTGTCGCTCACCGTATGTGTATGATTATGTTTGAAGTATTAAGTTATGAAGTGTAAACGTGCATGGAAATGATGGTTTAACACCTGGGACCAATTTATCGACACATTTATGAGGTATGGTAAATATTCGATACGGTAATTAAATTTTATTATGATTATTATATAGTTTTCATAGATGCCTCGCCAAACTCTATAATTAATCATCATAACAATGGGTTATTTTAATTTAAAGGACAAATTTGTATTAAGGGCGAGGTAATGCAAATACACAAAGACCTCATGAATATAACAGTATTATTTGAGAAGGTTTCTTGTGATACCTCATTACTATTATTATTAATTAGCACCAGGGGCGGACCCAGAAATTAAAGTCAAGGGGGGCCATAATAGAATAAAAGTAAAATTATAGCACTATATTTTAATATATTAAAAATTACAAGGGTATAAAATGTAATTTTTATTTTTTTAAAACAATTTACAAAGGTATAAAATGCAATTTTTAATTTTTTGGGGGTGGCCAGGCCACCCTGGGCCACCCCTATGTTCCGCCCCTGATTAGCACGTACGTGAGATATCAACCATATTTCTGGAAATTGTGCAAATTTATAAAAATCGTACACGTCATATACCGTTCAAAATTTTAACCTTGATCAATAATGATTCACCTTTTTCTATTAGAAACGGTTCGATTTATTGTCATTACTAATATTATTAGCACGCGCGTGAGATCAACCATATTTCTGGAAATGGTTGGAATAATCTTTATCAAACAAAATTCTCGTACGCGTACGTTAGCTCCGAGAAATTTATAGAAATTTATCCTTTGGAATGTAAATTAGTGTAATTTAACGAGCACGTAACAGGCAGCACTTTGTGGTGATGCATGGGTAATTAAATTACGTGGGGAAAATTAAAGAGCATAGGGTATATGATTAACTGATTGATAAACCGTTATGAAAACACAAGTCACAAGATTCAGATTGCAACTCTGTGTGTGATAGATGATGATCGTTACAGCCTTACAGGGGCGTACATAAAATAAAAATATTAAATTTGCAATAACTTAAAACATATATTCGTAGTTTATCCTTTGTGTGATCTTCTTCATGCATGACTTAACCACAGGTTCCTCCTGTTTCTTCTTGGGCACGGTGACTGTGAGGACACCGTCTTCCATCTTCGCCTCTATCGCATCCGTCATCACATTCTCCGGCAGCCAGAACCTCCGCCGGAACTCACCCGCGCTTCTCTCCGACAGAAGATACTTATCATTCTTCTCCTCCGGCGCCGCCTTTGTTTCTCTGCTAATCTCTCCGCTAATGTTCAGCACGCCGCCTTGCCTTCTTCCACCTCAACCTTAACATGCTCCTTCTTCAACCCCGGCAGATCAGCCATGATGACGTGAGCATCTGCAGTCTCCTTCCAGTCAACCTTAAAGCTAGCAGATGTCTGCATGCAAATTGGGCCAGCGAAACGGAAGCTTGAGCAGGGTCCGCCGGGGCTTTTCCTCTGATTCGCCGCCGTTGTCGGGATGCTTGAAATAACATGCATCATCACCATGCTAAATGCTAATAGTATGTTTCTTGGTTTCTGGCCAGGGATTTATATTTGACTCAGAGTTGTGCTGAAGATTTGTAGATGAAGATTATGGTGGTAAAATGATTGTTAGGTTTATCTATAGGATGAAGAAGAAGATTCTGGAGAATTCGAGTGTTTCATAGAAGCAAGTTATGCATGTGATTTACCGACGTTCTAGAATCTTCTTATGCAAGAATCCCAAATGCTCACTAATTGTGTAAACACTAGCTAGTGTGTGGGATAATTTATATATATATATATATATATATATATATATATATATATATATATATATGCCTTCCACAATTTTCATGTTATACCAAAAAAAAAGAAGTCAAATCCAATTTATTTTCTTTATGCAAGTATGGAAAATAATGATAATTTCTCTACATTTTCTTTTTCTTTTGTTTGGAATTAGCTAGTATGTATGATGACACCTATTATTTTTCTCCCTTCATTTCCTTGGACGGTTGTTTTTTTTCTTACATTTTTTACACGAAGGGTGGGTGTAGAATTGATGAAATACGTCCTCATCAGCCCGAGAAAATGAAACACATCACAAACTATGTTTTATTGAAAATGAAATACGTATTCGACGGAGAAACCCTTCCACGCCTTCCCCTGTAATTTTGAGTACATATTAGAAAGTTATAAGCATCACTATAGTCAGAGGCGGATCCAGGATTTCAAGAGGAGTAGGGCATTTTACTCTTAATTTTTTTCCCCATTTCATTGCATAAAAGATAACTTAAAAATGCAACAATTTAATTACAAATACATCAAATAAAAATATGTATATTAAAGAAAATGTTATTCAATTCAATTCAATTTCCTTGAAGTTATTCAAAAATAGACTAATTATGTGTATTTTCACAAAAGTGGTGGGGCAAAAATAATAAATTTTAAAATTTAATACTTAAAAATTATAATAATTAATAATTTTTGGGTGGCAATGCTCTAAGCTAGATCCGCCGTTGACTATAGTACATATAGTTAGACTGATTGTAAAACAGTCAAGATAGACAAAAACACTAAGAAATGTGAAGGAGTACTATAAGTGAATAATAAATTAAATTTTGCCCGGTCAAAATTTATTACTAAATTGATTTTTTTCAAATTAAATGACTGCGTTTTAAATGGATGAAAATCTATCATACTTTATTACTTTACACTTATTTCATCTTATATTCACTTTTATGTAAGTGAAGTTTCAAATACATGTTATTTAAATAGTTATAATATGTGTAATATAATTCATTTCAATTTCTGCAAAAGGAGTTGTACGTTACTTTAGTCTAACGGCTCTATTTATTAATAGATCAAATTTTCATTTGCGTAATGCTAATACTAATTAAAATGTTAGAAACTTGTACTCTATCAAATAATCCTCGATCTGAAAGTGGTGTGCTTGAGTAGGCGCGGTCGTGGCTGAACTCGGAGACGATGAAGGAAATATGATCAGAACATTTTCGCGACTGTAATTTCTGTTGCAAATACTTCTTTTGCTTCAACTGTGAAGTCATGGACGTCGTGCTTTAAAGCTAATATTAATTATATTTTCAAGTGAATTATACTTGAAAATAATTTGATTTTTCAAAAATTCAAATTGATCTAGTAGTAATAATCAAATCTGGTTATATGAAATTTTGTTTAATTCGTTGTAACATGTATTTTCATATATATATATATATAATACCAAAATTTCATCATATGTAATTACACATGAATAAAGATATTGCTAATCAAAAATTTTTGGTTAATCAGAAAAAGTTAATTCGTGCAGTTTTAGGTGGGACAAATAAAATATACTGTATACATATAATAATATTCAAGTATAGTTAGCTTTAAAATTTTAACCAAATATATTGATACATATATTTATTTATACTTTAATATTAATGCATGTACTTGTAAATTACAAATCTAAGTGCAATTGCCCTGACTCCATTGGCGGCCGGCCGGGATCCCGAAAAAATCATGGATGAAAATTTCAAAAGGCATACTCCCTCCGTCGCACGCAAAGCTGCACAGTTGACTTTTCACGGTCTTCAATGATCGTGTTTGACTGTTAATATCTTTAAATACATATCGAAACAATTTATAAAAATTTACTTTTCGGAAAATAGATGTTATAATGAATCTAATGATATCTCATATATAGTTTTATCATTTATAAATTGGCCTATAATTACAGTCAAAGTTTTCTAAGTTTGACTCTGAAAAGTTAACTGTGCAGCTTGAGGTGAGACAGAGGGAGTACTCCTAAAATCTTGACGGTGATAACGTATCTGTACGAGATATTAATTATATATTGTAACTATGGTTTTATTATACAATACAAGCAAGAAACGACAGACAGAAACAAAAGTTGATATTTCACGGAAGAGTGGATGATCCGTTATAAATTTATAATGCATGTTTTCTCGTCTTCCAGAAACAAACAAAACGAAAAAAAAGGGCAATTTAATTACTATCACAGAAAAGGAAACTACAAAGACATTTTTGCCCCGTACATTGACAAAGAAAGCCAAGAGTACTGCTTTCAATATACAGTATATTGAGATCAGATGATTGAGATTTAATAGTAAAAAAATCATCACACTTATTTCTTAACATTTTAAATTTATCTATATTCAATTTTTGATACACTGTAACATGTAACAAAAATCTTAGTAGTAGGAGAGTGGTGTGGTAGAGATATGTGAATCTGCTTGCGCATGCATAAAAATAGAAATGGGACCTACTTATTTCTAGAATCTTCTTATGCAAGAATATCCCAAATGCTCAATTGTGTAATAAAATGTACACTGTGTCTAGTGTGGGATTATTGTATTTTTTATTTTAAAAAAACATAATTTTTAATCTACAACGTATGCCTTCCACAATTTTCATGTCACCAAGAAAAGGTAAAATCCAATTCATTTTCTTTTGCAAGTTTGGAAAATAATGAAATTTTCTCTTCGTTTTCTTTAGACTCTTTTTCTTTAGTCTATGAATTAATACGATGACACCTATGAATTTTCTTCCTCCATTACCCTTGGACGGTTGTTTTGTTTACATTTTTTTATGAAAGGTTGGGTGTAATTTTGAGTACATATTAGAAAGTTATAGTATCACTATAGTGCGCATATCGTTAGACTGGTTTGTAAAACGGTAAAGACACACTAAGAAATGGGAAGGAGTAAGTGAATACTAATTTAAATTTCGCCCGGTCTAAATTTATTAAACTAAATTGATTTTTTATTCAAATTAAATTAGTACGTTTTTAAAAAGACACAAGTTATGATGGTCTATTATACTTTAGACTTAGGCGCTGTTTACCAGAGCTTATCTGTAGATCAGTTCAGTTCAGTTCAGTGAAAATGTAATTTGATGACATTCAGGTTAATTCAGTCAATTCCATTTTTCAATACATCATTTTTTATTTCAGTTCAATTCAATTCAGTTCCGTTCAGTTAAGTACATCAAGAAATAAGCTCTAGTAAACATGGCCTTAATTATTACATCTTATATGCACTTTTATTTCAGTAGAGTTTCAAATAGAGATGTTATTTAAATATTTATAATATTATTCAATCCAATTCCTGCAAAAGGAGTTAACATTGTTATATTGTTACGGATTAATACATCAAATTTTCGCTTGCGTAGTTATCATAATACTAATTAAAATGTTAAAAACATGTACTCTATCAAATAATCCTCTGAAGTAAAGTTGTACATGCATGCATGCATCAATTAATTAGTTAGTACCTTTGACCGGAATGTCCCGATGACCTCAGTCCTCAGGCATATAAAAGCAGGCACAAAAGAAACAAGCGCTAACCGTGCAGAAATAAATTCCGCAAAATCACCGGCAAAGCTCGTCGGCAATTATAACCGGCCTTGTTCTGGTTTCCGAAGCGAACAAATTCTCGTCAGCTCACATTTCTGTGCTTTAAAGCTAATAATTAAATTTTCAAGTAAATTATACTAATAGATAAGATAATATCAAACTATAATTAGCTTTAACATTTTAACCAAATACGTTAATATATAAATTTATTTATTATACTTGAAAATTACAATCTAGTGCGACATTGCCCTGCTGACTCAATTGGCGGCCGGATCCCGAAAAATTCATGGATGAAATTTTCAAAAGGCATACAATCTTGACGGTGATAACGTATCTATCATATATAGCATATATATATGATGACCAATTCTTGGGTGAGGCAGACTCACCCATGAGGCAGGACCAATTTAACCCGTTTTTTGATGAGATTTGATGAATTGGCACCTAAGACTTGATGAGTTGATCATGTTTGATGAATTGACACCGATGTTTGATGAGGTGATGTTGAGATTTGATGAGTTGGTAGCGACGTAGAATGAGGTGACAACATTGAAACTAACCTATTTGGCCTTGCCTCATGGGTGAGGCTGCCTCATAGGAGAATTACTCATATATGATATATATATATAATTAACATATATATATGCTAATTATATATATATAAAAGTATGGCTTTATTATAAAATACAAGCAAGAAACGACAGGCAAAGAAACAAAAGTTTATATTTCACGGAAGAATGGATGATCCATTATAAAGGCCCTAAAAACGTAAATATCATAATTAAGAGGTGTGTTTAATTAGTTTTCACGATGTCGACCAGGATGAACAGCCAAATAACCTAATGCATGTTTTATCGTCTTCCAGAAACCAAAAAAAAAAAAAAACCAAAAAAAAAGGCAATTTAATTACTACTGGAGTATCACAGAAAAGGAAACTACATAGACATTTTTGCCCCGTACATTGATCAGATGATCATTGAGATTTCGATTTTTCAATGTTTGAATTATGCGCTCCATCTACCTTTTTTGTGTTGCTTTGATTATGTCAGTGGAGCTCCATCAAATTTCAATGTTTGATAACGTATCTTTTCAACTTTAATATAATTCAAAAACAAATATTTTTTATACTTGGTTAAAATTTGAAGCTAGGAGTACAGTTTAGCAAATAATTAGAAGGTGAAAAAACGAGTTAAATTGATGAGAAGTACCCATTTTATATACGCAATTGCTATTTGCAGTGACATATTACTCATGCAGGTCCAGCTTTTGCCATGAAGTTCGTATAATGCCCACGAGTTAGTTTTTGTTTTATGGTTTCAGGGGCTGAAATGCAATGCTGGGTCAACTAGAATTTAATTATTATTTCAATCCTTCAATATTTTGTTATTTGGAAGTTAAACCATCTGAACTTGTTGAAGTTTGCAACAATAATCCTTGTCCTCTAATTTTACCCCAAAAGTGAAAATGCTGAGAAGTGTTGACCATGAAATTACAGTGGCCGGAAAACTTAAAAGCAAAAACGACAGCTTCGTTGTCCATCACCTGACGGACAGATATGGAAGGGTTGAAGAGCGAATCAGCGACAGAGATCCTGACGAACAGATCGGCGTCGGTGATTCAGATTAGGTGACCGGTATCGGTGATTTAGATTAGGTGATCAACGTCGGATATCCAGATCGGAGATCCATATGTACCGTCGGAGATCCAGACCCAGATCAACGGAGATCTAAAGTCTCACCGAAGACGGAGATCCAGTGATATAGAGGTACCGACCGACGACAAAGATCCAGAGATCCAGAGGTACTGACCTGACCGGATTAAGGAGATCGAGAGGGACAGAGGTCGGGAGGGACGGAGATCGGCAACGGCGATGTAAATTCATATGATGTACATACACTACTAGAAAAAGGGTATTTGTTAACACATAAAAACTGTTGTGAAATACATATATAGTCACACTTATATTTATCCCAACACTTTGTTAATGTGTGGTGTTTGCCGGTGTTATAATAAGTCTAAAGTGTTGCAATAAGTAATTTTAGACCTGAATAAAATAATTAAATATACAATATATAATGTTGGGATAGATAAATGTTATCACACAATAAATTGTATTTATATATATTAAATATGCAATAATCCATATTCATTATTTAAATTTAAATTATATTTCAATGACTGTTTTAAATTAATAATGTAGGAATAGCTCATGTGTTCCAACATGTGATAGTGTATGAATAGAATACTATTCCAATACATAATAGTGTAGGGATACATAAGGTAATACCATATTAACTTGTGTTTTATTTAGTCCATGTTAGCACAATAATTTGCTGTCCCAATTAGTGCACTATGGGACGTACATATTGTGTCCCAATTCATCAGAAACCACACATGAAACTGTCACTAGGATATACAGTGAATAGTACTATGTGTTATATCAAATAGACTATAAAGACATTATTGCATAAAATATAGTGTGATGTTACAATAACATTTTTTTAACACACCACTGTAATGTCTCATTGGATATAAAACAGAACACTTACATGTTTGTCTATAACTAATCTTTTGACAAATAAATGAAATCAATTTGCATCACAAGTTCAAGCCTTTAAATTGTCACTTATCCTAAGCTCTCTGTATCTTCAAAAACTCCTGCTTATTCTATATATTGTATCTTCAAAACTGCTTCACGACAATTCGCTTATATTGTGGTTCAAATGCTCATATTGTACTTCTCCTCCAATACTTCTTACTTCTTTGCATAATCCTGTCAGCAACTTTACAACATCAGTTGGGTGTGAATTACGGTGTAAAAACAACTGAGACTGAGAACAATTAAGGAAGTGCAGCAACATATAAAGAATGTAGAAGCAAAAACAGGTTATCTAATACAATAGATTGTAGTCTTAACTTCAGGTTATGACAAATTTTTCATTTGCTCAGAGAATAAAACATGTTTAAGAAAAATCCATTTTCCACATTCATGAAATACCCCACTAGTCAGCAAATTAACCACCAAGATAAGAGGCAACCCAAAATAATGCCCTAATGTCTGCTACATGACGAACGTCGTAAAAAAACCAAAGAAAATAATGAAAAAACAAGCATTTGTGAATTCCGGTAAAATTAATTACTTGATTTACTTCCATCATTCGAATAATATACCTTGAAAATAATTGTGGCAATAATCTCCCTACCACGATAAATGTGGCACAGGCTCCACTTGCTTATGCAAATCCGTAGCTACAAGACCATGGGATGATCTCTGCTGGTTGTGATCCTAAAACAGAAGCAAACAGCTCATGTAAATATATGCGAGCATTTAGTTTAAACTACTGAAGTAGACCAATCACTGAAACTTTATTTAACAACAGATTATATGCTAGGTAAACACACATGTGTGCTAATGTTTAAAGCAGTAAGTGTTTTACATGGCATGTGGAGTGTCATAGACTTCCATTTTGACATTCCCTTCTTTCATCTTGCATACAATCTAGGTCTACACATAAAAAATACTACCATTTCAAAAGGGAGTAAAGAAAATAACCAAAAACAAATATAAGTAACTAAAACTGAACACAACCCAAATTCCTTGAACAAACAAGTCAATCAGATACATTGTAAACATTGAACAATTTGAATATATATATATATATATATATATATATATATATATATAAAAAGGGAAAATCATTTTCTAACATAATCTGAAACAGGTATTCTGAAAGATTGAAATTTGTGAGGGGCCTTTTTTTGTGGTCTAAAGTATACTGTAATCATTAATTGGTTATCCATGTACACATTGATCGCAATAAAATGAAGACAGTCTAGAAATGATTTACCCTCGTAGATCATGCCCTTGCAAGCCAGACAGTGGACTGCCTAGCCGGCTGATGATGCCCTTTCCCTTGACTTTCTCATCCTTTCAGGAGATCACAAATTAACACAGCTGGAATTGGACGCATAAATTGAAATGAAAAACTGAAAATTAATTAGATGAGAAGGCTTCAGTAGTATAAAAACAAACACAAGCCCTTTCACGGTTTCACCTCGATTGATCACGACTGACGAATCCCATCATTCTTTGTACGGATTTTGCCCACGGTCCCGAATCGAATTTCTTCGTTCACCAATTTTGGTGATGTAAAATTTGGTGTGCCTCTTGGGGAGTCCCTTTCCCAGCAAACATCTATGATTTGAGAAGATTAGTATATCGAAGAGTCAAATTAGGGATCGATATATTTAGAGCATAATCCGGCGTAATGCCTGGTGATGTAGTACTTCTACTCGGCTTATTCAACTAAAATTATAACTATTTGTGGTATCTTAATTTGTCATTTATTTCCATGACCTCTAAACCTCGAATTGTTATTAATTTATTTCTTTTTGAATCCGTAGTTTCAAAAATAATGTTAGCAAAATTTTTAAATAATAATATATTAAATATTCGGTAAACCAAATTAATTGGAATAATATAATAAAATTTTAGGCCCTGTTTCGGTAAACCAAATTAAGCCCTGTTTTCCAGAGATTATCTGTAGATCAGTTCAGTTCAGTTCAGTTCAATTCAGTTTAGTGAAATTGTAATTTGATGAAATACAGGTTAATTCAGTCACGCTGATTCCATTTTTTCAATACATCAATTTTACTTCAGTTCAGTTCAGTTCAGTACCATCAAGAAATAAACTCTAGCAAACAGGGCCTTAATTGCAATAATATAGAGGGTAATTTAGGCCCTGTTTCCTAGAGTTTTTCTGTAGATAAGTTCAGTTAAGTTCAATTTTTCAATTCACACTAACCAGGTAAAATCTCATATCTACTCTTACGGATAGTGGAAATTGACTCATAGTCTCCAATGATAGTAGGACTACATTTCAACAGCTAATTCTCTAAAGTATTCAGTCCATATAGAATTAAGGTCGACTAAAAGTACAACTACTGATATGAAATAAAGAGATGTTTAATTTCAAGTATAGATACAAAAAAAAAATGATCAAAATCTTCATTCATCAAAATACAATTCAAGATTATTATTTTCACATACAAACTTTTTGAATAATAATTCAAACTAACCTAATAAAATCTCCCCTCTTCTCCTTTTGGTGGAAATTGACCCATAACTTCATATGGTAGTAGCATTACATTTAAACCGCTAGTTCTCTAGAGTATTCAGTCCATATAAAATTAGGATCGACCCAAAGTACTATTACTGACTTGAAATATATTGAGATGGTAATATCGACATGTTACTCACTATTAGAGGTGTCAATTTGAATTAAACAATGTAATGTATTTTTTACGTGATCTTTATATAAACTTATATATCATAATTATTAAAGAAGTAAAAATGATAGTTGAGTTGTGTTTGATCAAATCATATTGTCAGATTATAAATTGACAATATTACGTATTAAATAATTATTTAGCCCGTGATACAATCACAATATCAAATTTTAGTGTAAAAGTCATATAAACTATAACATTAAGATAAAATATTCGATGTGGTCGGAACACCATAAATTTAATTAAATGAGATGGTGAATGATACGTGTTTATTAGTTTTTATTAGGATAAATGTTAGAACTTTTATTTAAATATCGTGCATTCTAAGGTTAATATATCTATATTTATAAAATATGATAGCTATGTGAAAATACAATAAATTTAATTTTAAGTGAAAGTTGACCTTTACTGGGAGAATATTATTTTCAATTTTATTGTAATTAAACGTGATATACATATAAAAGAATGATTAAATTATTTATGGGGTTAGGATCCCATAAATAAGCCTTCTGCCCTATGGCTTTAATTAAAAAAAATCATAAACTTGTTTTAAATGGAAAAATGCCTTTTGTAATGGAAAAGAAAAAGGAAAAAGAAAACAATTTAGATGGACAATAGAAGGAAGGAAAACAGCGCGGGAGAAAGAGGGAAAAGATGGCGCAGGAGAAAAGTAAAAAAATAGTGCAAAATATAGAAATTTCAAACAAACCAGAGTCTTTGTATTGTATTCCATTCCTTCAATGTTTGTCCAGTTTAGATGCAGATTTTTAGACTGAAAATCAGAATTGGGATCGAATTCACACGAAAAACACTACAGAAACCATTAATTCTATAAAAATTCAGAAATTTCACCATGCTCTGGCGATTTGAGTCCTTGTCCAGGCGAAGAACGATGTTGTGGCGATTTGAGTCCCCGTCCAAGTGGAGAAGGAGAAGATGAATCAGAGGGCATGTGTAAAATCTAGCCTCAACATTGTGGCGGTCGAAAATTGCTGCCCCGCACTTTGACCGCAAGAATGTCGTCATTGCTAATTCCGGTACCAATTTCTCTAGTTGTACTATTTGTGGGAAACATGTGTAATATATACCGATTGTGCCTTGTTATTCTTTTCAGATTACGGAGTTGATCCTGTTTTCCGTGGTCTACCATAGTCATAAAGGATGGAAATTAGAAAACATCATACACGTCCATGACTGGTATGAGTATGACTTTGTTTTTGAATTTATTGCTGCACAGTTTGTTTTAGTTATATACGTTCTCCTTTTTTTTTTCCCTTCGTATGTACTGAAGGTGAAGGGCACAATATATATGAATTTGCAAATATATATATGAACTTGCAGGGTGGAAAGATTTCTTTCAATTCCTTGGAAGTGATCAGGTGAAAAATAGGGAACCTGTGCCTAACATGTGATCAAATGTACTAATTTTTCTCTTTTGCCTTGAAGAGTGCAGTTTCTCGTCTTCATTCTTCAAATTGAGTCTTGGTATGGTTAAGTGTTAAGGCATTAGGCCAAAGTTTGTGATGTTTAAATCTACAAAAAATGATTTGGGCATTTTACATGCAGTCAGTTGCCCTTACCATTTCTAAACTCAAAGTGCCTGAAGGTGTATTAGACATGTTAAATGAAGATGTGCTATAGAAGAGCGGAGACAACAGATAGGGAAAGCATCATTGCTCTTGGCACCCTGCAAAAAGCAGTATTTTCTATGTGACTATGTCTTATATATTCGTTGTTCAAGCTATGCTCTATGTGACTACATATGTCTTACATTACAGTTGTAATTTTCAGGTTTAATTAGTAGCACTGATGCATATGCTTTTGCTCTCTGTAGAATTTTCTTACTGTGTGCCAATTGCCGACTATTTTTGTACTGACAAAGGTGTGCTATGGGTGGTGTAGAAGATATCAATGATGTTTGCTGAGAGTGCTCCTACTCCTAGTGTACTTGAAATAAGAGGTCAGATAGAATTGAAATCCTTTCTCAATGTGTTAATGGGTTATAAATGTAATTAAACACTTAAAATTTATTTTTCATAATATTTTTTTTATAGAACTAATATATATGGTATACTGACAATACTCTATTTTTCTAAAAAAAATATGTATAAATTACAAAATATTGTATTCAGATTTAATCGTGCTACATAAATTACTGTGTTTATAACATCAATATGCATACACAAGTATATAATGTTGTGATATGATTTTTGCATAATGTCACAATTGAATATTTTACCAACATAATTATTGTATTGTCTTCATATGTACTCTATAACCACACATATTTGGGGAACTCAATTCCAGTAATAAACCTCGTGTCCTAATAGTTATCTATTACTACGTTAACTTAAAAGTGTTCTTAAAATTGTGTTGGCAAAGACAATATTTTTAGTAGTGATAAAGTTGGGCATTCTTGTGTAGGAAATTCAGGTGAAGAATTCAATATGAAGAACTTTGATTTGTGTAGAAATTTCAGGTGAAGAAGTCGAGATTCGCCCGGAAAGATCTATTTGTCGCTTTTACTGCAGTTTGTTTGACACTGGAACTACATTTAATGTTTGGGCTGGTTTGCATTGTAAAACATAGGATGATACCTGGGCTGAAATGACAATAAAATGGATGGGCTGATTCCTTTCAATAAACATATGTGGCAAAATTGGCTTTGAAGATATTATGGGCACTTTACAGGTCTTACCTAGCAGAAGCAAGTCTCGTGTTTCACCAACAGGTCCGACAGTAGTACTAGTACTTCCTAGGAAGTGGAGATTACCCGTGGTCGAGCGGAAAAATTGTAAGGGGCCAATCTGGATAATAGAGTTGTTCATGTCTCAATTCATGGAGAAGTACGGAGGTTTGCCAAAAGAACTTATATCTGCTGGTCTGAATAGCTTAATTCATTTTTTCACTGCATGGCGTAAACAAGATTTTAAAGGACAGCTAGCTTTTAGCATGTCAGATTTTAATGCGATAAAACGTGTGATTTCTTGTATTCCGGGACTAGAACAGGCTATGCCGGAGTTGTTTGTGGGTTTTAAGTTACATGAGGCCATAAAAGGGAAATCTGGTTTCTGGAAACTTGTAGCATACTTTAGGTGTATGCTACACTTGCACGAGTTTCTCGATCCGTGTATTGGGGAGCTTTACAATGGTAAGTATCTCTTCTTTTGATTTGTTTTTTTTTTCTTCTCTTTCTCGTATATATTTCTAACTTCTTTTTTATTTATTGGTAGGTCTTAAAGGTCGAACTACAACAACATACCAGGACATATTGCTCCATTTAAGGTTACCTTGTTGTGCTGTAGCAGGAGTTCGTTACACTGAACGTAAAGAGGACAGGGACAATGTACCTGGTGTATACCATTATATTCAATAGGCCCAAAGTGAAACGCAACAAGCCCAGAAGGTCCATATACACACTCACAGGAGACAGAGAGGGCTAAATAGCGGCCCAGGCAACAAACAATAAAGGATCAGGTCAACATAATACCAAGAAGAGGGCAGCACGATCATCCACGAAGGGTACAACGTGGAGAGCTAAAACCGGGAAAGAAGTAGTATAAAAAGGGACACGCCCAGCATGAAAAAGGTACACAAGGAGAAACTGAGAATCTAGATTCATTATAGAAAGAAACTAACTTTAGCATCGGAGCTTGTTCCCGGGTTTAGCCGGGAATCCTTTTGCAGGTTTATCTCCGGTTGTCTTCTGGGAGTTTATCATCGGAGTAAAGAGAAGGAATCACATCAGTACCCAATTATTTTAAGGCTCTCCAGTTTCATGTGTGTGTAAGGACGGGTAAATTGGTGAATATTTTTGATAAAGGTCATCCTCAAGTTGCTTTGGTTACGAAGTTCAGATCTGAAATACCTTTCAATACCGATCTTATTTTGTAATTGTGATTTGGCTGTCCTAGGTTGTAGTTTTTTGAAAGATGTTTTAAATGATTATGTAATTCGATTTGGCCATACTAAGTCATTATTTACATCACACTTATCCAATAGAGTTTTTTGACTCCCTTCATGTCAGATTCTACAGCTGCAATGGATAATAATCAATTTCATCCGTTTATTAAATTGATCCAATGGATAATTATCCATTGACCCTAATTATCCATTGGTAACATTTAAATGAATCATATACCCGTTTATCCAATGGATAAAATTCATTGATCTATTGGATCAATGTCTAATAAATTGCATACTACTTTTGACTTAATTATTCTGAGTTTGATTTTACTGAGCTGAACTCAATTTTACTGAACTGAGCTGACGTGAAAATATTATTTCTCTGTTCTCGTGAGCTTAATTTTTTTCTTAATACCTTTAATTTCTCAAAGATAAATTAAATTAGGTTGATTTGATTGGTACTAGGTTGATTTGATTGATACTAGATTAATTTGTTTGGTACCATGTTACTTCAAAATATAAATGAACCCATGCAAGATTAGTATTGACAATGGTATAACTATGGTATATAAAATAATCGATCATTTTGATTGGTACTATGTTAGTTTGGTTTGTACTAGGTTGTTTATTAGGTACCATTTTACGTCGAAAATAAATTTAACAAAATTTGGAAAATGTAACTAATAGTGTCATCGCTATGGAGTGTAAAATATTTGATGCGGTTTGATATGTGCAATATTTTTTATTTTATACTAGGTTATTTGTTTGGTACCGTGTTATATCGAAAATGAAAATAACATTTAACACAATTTATATAATATCAATATTGCATATGAAGCAACGGTTGATATTTGATTTATACTAGTTTGTTTGATTGTTAGTATTATATGTGTATTTGATCCAAATGGATTGTTTGATCATAATTATCCAATGGATAACTGTTATCCATATCCATTTAACCCGTTTATCTAATTATCCAATAAGTCTTTATCCAATAAACTAATTATCCATTTAATTCATTTATTTTTTTATCCAATAAACTCATTATTCAATAAGTTTTAACCAATAAGTTAAAATTGTAAATGGATATGGATTATCCATTGGTTAACTTATTCAGTCTGACAGGTCTAGTATAACATATCTATGTATCATACGCTAATTATATATTATAAGTATGGCTTTATTGTAAAATACAAGCAAGAAACGACAGACAAATTAAAGAAGCAAAAGTTGATATTTCACGGAAGAATGGATGATCCATCATAAAGTCCCTAAAACGTAAATATCATAATTAAGGGGTGTGTTTAATTAGTTTTCACGATGTCGACCATGAAGAACAGCCAAATAAGCTAATGCATGTTTTCTCGTCTTCCAGAAACAAACAAAAAAAAAAGGCAATTTAATTACTATCACAGAAAAGGAAACTACAAAGACATTTTTGCCCCGTACATTGACAAAGAAAAGCCAAGAGTACTGCTTTCAATATACAGTATATTGAGATCAGATGATTGAGATTTCGAATTTTCAATATTTGAATTATGCGCTCGATCTAACTTTTTTGAGCTTTATTGTTTATCTCGGTGACGTGGGCACACAGTTCTTTTAACTTTAATTTCTTTTAAAAACAATGGTTAAAATTTTTAAGCTTTAATAAATAAATAGAAGGTGAAAAAAAAAGAAGTTAAATTCTACTTTGAAAATTAAAGAAATTCTCTTACCAGCACAAATTCATTATATTGTTTGACAAGTTAGATGTCTTTGGCAAGCAAATTCTATAAATAACATTGTATACATTTCACAAGATATTTAGCATCAATTAGCAGCTATTTCCAATCATCGGTATTATTTTATTTTTGCAAGAAGAGGAAGAATAGGCGCTAGAAACATCTAGCCATCTCATCCAACAACTTAATTGACTTTTGCATATTGCTGTAAATAGTGAAGTTAAAGTATATTTATCCACATCAACTCCAGAAATTAGGGTTACAAACATTTTTGTAGATACTCCCTCCGTCCCGTATTAAACTTCACACTTCACTATTTGATACTATTTGCTTTTAAACTTTGACCATATATTTGAATAGATATATTAATATTAATATTATCATATGTGATATCACTAGATTCATCGTAACATGTAGTATTCAAATATCAAATTTTTATGTGCCGATAATACATGTAACTAAAGATATTTACGGTCAAACATCTACATCGCCATACGTGAAAAGGATTCTGTGAAAAATAATGTGGGACGGAGGGAGTATAAATTAAAAATAATAACTCCCCCGTCCACATACCAACATGTCACTTTTTATATTCACTTTTCACCTAGCTATACTATTTTAATAGTAACAAAATCATCACACTTATTTATTACTAACATTTTAAATTTATCTATTCAATTTTTGATAAACCGTAAGACAAAAACCTTAGTAGTAGTAGTGGTAGAGATATGTGATGCTTGCGCATGCATAAAAATAGAAATGGGACCTACTTGTGCCAGGTTGTAATTAATGATGCATCTAAATATAGGCTGTCCGATCAAACAAATAATTGAAGACAAACAAAAATTCCCAAAGTTTTATTTAAAAAATGAAAAAACCTGAATTATTTTGGGAGGTCGGTTGCATGATGATCGGTCTACTAACCTTGCACAGTGAAAGTCAGCTTTTCAATGTGTATATCACACCAATAATTAAACACTGCAGTTTCACATTTAAATACTTTTCTAATGTGTCACTAATAGAATATATTGTTGATATTTGATGATGGTCATTGACATAAAACTAAATGATAGAAGACATAAATTGATATTTCGATTTATAATCAAATGAAGTGGGACGTCCAAAATAATTCGCAACTTCAAGATAATAAATCTAATTACACATCTTTTACTAATAAATCTAACTAACCATACACATCTTTTACTAATCTATTATCAAAAATTTGTTACTGAATGTCAGGTCGTAACTAGTTGGAAGAATACAACATTGTACAGTAAAATTTAATTATATAACGTTAGAAAGTGCAGAGGAGTATGTCACATTTGTCTCAAATTAACTTGCAAACTAATTAACCTAATTATTTAGTTTTATGATGCTAATAATAATTAATTTGAAGATTCTGTTCATGTTAATTTAAAATTTTTAAATTTTTTTTCCAAAATATGTGGTGCACAAAATTACAAAGATACATATGGACAAGTGGAGCAACACAAAGTGAGCAGTTGTCATCAAATAATAATGCAAGCAAAGCAACGGCTCCATTATTGGGATCGAGCAGCTCTATAAATATCAGGCCATTCCTCAGTTCTCCACACCACCACTTTCGATCTATACACAGACACAGAGATTAATCTATTTATACAGCAGCGAGAGCGATGGAGCGCAAGGAAGAGGACGTGAGATTGGGGACGAACAAGTACCCGGAGCAGCAGCCGCTCGGAACCGCCGCCCAGACCCGCGACCGGGACTACGAGGAGCCGCCGCCGTCGCCGCTGTTCGTCGCGCACGAGTTCGTGTCGTGGTCGTTCTACCGCGCCGGAATCGCGGAGTTCATCGCAACTTTCCTGTTCCTGTACATCACCGTCCTCACCGTGATGGGAGTCTCCCAGGCCGAAAGCAAGTGCTCCACCGTCGGAATTCAGGGCATCGCCTGGGCCTTCGGCGGCATGATCTTCGCCCTTGTTTACTGCACCGCCGGAATCTCCGGTAACTCATATTTACTCTGCATGCATTTCCCGTTACAATTTTTTTATGTGAAATTGCATCTGTATTATATGCTCTGGGAAAGATTGTCAGAATTTTCGAATATTGCACTTAGTTGTTGGATCTAAAAATAATTAATTAGCCCGATTCGAAGCTAGGGTTAAAATTAGTAAATTGTGCCTGCAGTAAGAACATATGCATTTTGGGAAAATAATTTTAATAGAGTGAGAGGGTTTAAGATAAAGCCAATTCTATTAATTAATTTTTCTTGAATGTACTAAATTCGGTTATGTTAATTTTGATTTAGTTTCATTTAGCCTAATTTAATACTAATACTACTGTATATGTTACCTTTTTCTACACATATTGATACCTTATCTATATTTACTTAAGTTTTAGGTGACAAAAATATAATTGCTCAAATGTATTCAAGACATCTCATGTATTTCATTCAGTTTTTTTTTTTTTGGAAGGGTTTGAAGAGCCCAATAGAATCCTACCACCTAGTGGCTTTAATTTTGTTTTAAAACAAAAACACACATGTATCTAAGAAATAGTCACATTACAACAACTTAATAATATTAAATAATCATATTATGACTACTTAATTACATACTAATTGATGTTCATGGTCCTTAAATGTCTTTAAAATTTAATTTTAAAAAATCCATAGCTCGTGATGGGGCTAAGGAAGAGTATATATGAATTAATTTACAAATGATGTACATATATATACGAATTTTTATTTTTCAAAGAACATATTCGAAATTTAAGACAATAAGATGGGGTACATACCATGTCGGTTCAAGTTCGACTGTTTGTACCATTCATATGTATTGAAGATAAAGATAAGAGTACTATATTGAATTGACTATACTTGCATGTGACTTTTACAACTGACCAAGCAAACCATTTTAGAGTATTGGCTTGAATCCGTGAGCTGGCTGGTTTTTTACTTTCAATTTTATTTTATTTTTTTGCAAATAAATTTTCGATATACTAATACAATATGTGAATATCTATAAAGTATGACAATTATCTAAACAATTTTAATTAGTATATTTAACGTGATTGGTTATTATTATATTATTTGTGGTAGGAGGACATATTAACCCGGCGGTTACGTTCGGGTTGTTCCTGGCCAGAAAATTGTCGGTGCCGAGGGCGTTGCTGTACATGATTATGCAGTGCCTGGGAGCCATATGCGGCGCCGGGGTGGTTAAGGGCTTCGGACCACACCTGTACATGACCAAAGGCGGCGGCGCCAACGTTGTCAACCCAGGTTACACCAAGGGAGATGGCCTCGGTGCTGAAATCATGGGCACGTTTGTGCTTGTCTACACCGTCTTCTCCGCCACCGACGCTAAGAGTAACGCCAGAGACTCCCACGTTCCCGTAAGCTATTCGTTTTTGAACTGATTAATTAAACAGACACATTTATTTCTATTAATATGTTATTTTTGCCTGAGCTGAACTTGAACTATTGTGTATATTATAAATGATAGATGCTTGCACCGCTGCCGATTGGGTTCGCCGTGTTTTTGGTGCATTTGGCGACCATTCCTATAACCGGAACCGGCATCAATCCGGCGAGAAGTCTTGGTGCGGCCATCATCTTCAATAAGGAAGCCGCTTGGAATGACCAGGTAATTTAATTAATTACTCTATTATTTTTTTGATTATTTGTGGTGGTTAAAAAGTAAATAAAAGTTCTTAACCTTTTTTTTTTTTGGTGATGGATGGATTGATCATGCAGTGGATATTTTGGGTCGGACCTTTCATCGGGGCAGCACTTGCAGCGTTCTACCACGTGGTTGTAATCAGAGCAATCCCATTCAGATCTAAATCCTAAGTCCCGATCAAGTGATTGTATCATATTAATAATATCATCAATCGATCGTTAATTAGTTTGTTATGTAATGTATGGAAATAACTTCAATATTTGTATGCTACGTATTCTATACACTTAATTCGTGCGTTTTCGTTTGGAACTTTCTATATCTGAATTCATATAGTTTTGTTCTAATAATGTCCCCTAAAATGTAGTAATTGTGAGTTTGACCAAAGAAAATAGTGGTTGATAACTATCAAAGGATGTTGAAACCATAATAAACAAATTATTCAGTTTTATCAAAGGATGTACCAACTAGAATGTTTGAGATGGATTTTCAAGGTCAATTGAACCAACTTTTGACAATCAGTATTTTTATTTGTATGCGTGATTTAAACTAATGAGGGTATATTGGTTAAATATGAACTGAAAAAAGAAAAAACCAATGATTTTATTTGATGTTAATTAGGTTCAAATCAACTAGAGACTCCATGCATCATAATATATAGTATGCATGATTTTTTGCTTAGTACGCGCGCATACGAGAACCATTGAAGTTAAGAAGCAACCGTATAATTAACTGCTTGCTTGTTCCTCCTTATCTGGGCCACTTCTATGAATTAGTTTGGAGAAAACCTACGAACAAATACGACCAAAGTGACGTCCAGTTCGTGACATTGCTCATCCGTTTAATTAGTTTGTTAAGTTATCATGCCAAATGGTTTCATCGGAGCTCCGAATTCCGGCGTTGGAATTGAAACTTGTTATTTGCAGACAACACAAGCTTGGGATCGACATTATAAACAACACAAGGGATTTTATATAAAAACGTTGGGCAAGGGATATTTATTATTCGACCCAAAAATGTTTTTAAAATTTTACCAGAATCCTAATTAATTGAAAGTTAACAAACATGAACAAGGTTAATTAGGATGACTATATCAAGAACCAGGTCGACATTGGTGCGCATGATTTTCTCACCACGTGAGTGAAGCAAGACGTGCATCTTTCACAGCGGCAACATTTCTCAGACAGTGAATTATGAATTTCCGACCAAAATTACTGCGAGTTGATGATTACCTAGGCTGCGGAAATACCATGAAACATAATATACTAGGCTGCTGCACGAGATGAATTTGTATCCAAGTTTTGGTATTTGTAATATATTAATGATTATTTTTGAAATTTGAAAGAGTATTTTTTGTCATAAAAGAAATAAAAAAGGATGTTGGTTTGGTGCCAAGGTACATGATCAGTAATTATCAAAATAATGGATCAGGGCACGGGATTATTTATGTCTAAAAAACAGATACGGTAAATTGCTATTTCAGCTAAATTTTCCATCCTTCCGAGCCAAAGGATTTTTCAAAAAAAAAAGGGATTTTTAAATTATAAAATTCATTTTTCAATTAATTTGGAGAGAGTGTATAGTGCGCGGCGGAGATGATGTGGACGAGCGTAATGCCGAGGGTACGCAGGGATTGCTTTAGTATCTTTACAAAATAATATCTCATGTGTTGTATATTATATTTGGGTGTTAAGTTAATGTAATATAGTGCATATTATTAAGAAAAAACACTGCACACTGCACGTATTTTTAATTAAAAGGAATTTTTTTATGCAAATAACATATATAGTTGACCCTAATTAAAAATCTAATAAATTAACTTTGCTAATTGCGCAACAATAAATTAATTGGATACTGTACAAGATCTAGCTAGACATCAAGATTAACCAGCCAACCTAGATATTGATTGCGTGTTTTCGATCTGGAGATCGAACGCGGCTATTGTGCATGTAATAGTTTGTTTTACGTAAGTAATTAATTAATCATGGGTTTCTATATATGTGTTCTATATATAATATACTCGTGCACGATTCTTATCCATTGGTTAAAAAAAATGGAATCATCAATTTTCTCAGCCTCCGTACTTGCCGCCACGTGTGAATCTCTACCTCCGATTCTTCCATGACATTTCTGTGTTTGCGCATTACTTCGATATCGATTCATCTTCACATGTTCGTTCAAAGATATGAAAATTCCGCCTAAAAAAATAAAATTAACAACACTCTTCTTGGTTTTTTTCTTCTGAAATTCAAATGTTTTTAGATGATTGTCTTACGAATAATATGAGATGGAATTGGAGTCATTTTGACTCTTAGTAAGGATAATTCCTCTAGTACTTATAAGTTGTAGTCACTTTTCTCATGAGGATGAGATTAAAATATTAAAATATTAAAACATATTCTATATATATTAGGCCCCAAATTCTTTTCTGCACCGGACCTCCAAAATCTCAGGGCCGGCCCTGGGTATTTTTATTTGGTTTGGTCCTCGATGGTTTTATTTGGTTTGATGTTTTAGATTTAGACAATATTTTTACTTTATTTCATTGATCTTTAATGTTTATGACCCAAATAATTAAAATAATTATATAAAAGTCCAGAAACCAAGCAAGAGGTGGTCTGTTGATGACCCGCCTTTCCTGTAGGGGAACCTTATAGAAAGACGCTATCTGACCCAAATGTATTCGAAAATTTCTGTCAACATAGCCTTAATTAGTTTATGATATAGAAAATGCAGTTGAGCTACCGGAGATGGATGCCGGTAACGTGCTGTCATGCCTGTAACACAAGGGATTTTAAAAACGTTGAGTAATGAATTTTTGTTATTCGACTCAAAAATTAATCTTGTTAAATTTTACCACAACCCTAATTAATTGAAAGCCAACGAACATGAATAAGGTTGGGATCGGATTACTATCAAGAACCATGCCAGTTCGACATTGGTGCTGTTGAAAAACAGAAGTCAAACAAAGTGGTCAATGCAGCAGATGAAGAAGGCAACTAGCTGAAGAAGCTTGTAACCGTCTTTCCCGCCAAAAACACAAGTTGCACGTTTTTGGCACCTGATGATCAGTTAGTCTGTTAGGAAGTTAGAATCTAGGCTTGTTACATTTCTTAGCAAGATATAAACGAGTTAGATTGTAACTTCCAAGACTTAAGAAAATCATAAATACAAAAATACTGCTTCTCTCAACTGCCATTAATGGCGTTTCAAGCTTTGTTGTATTTTTGGTTTATTTTCATGACACCAACGTGAGTGAAACAAGAAGTACGTGTATCTTTCCCAGCGTCATCATTCCTCAGACAGTGAATTATGAATTTCCGACCAAAATTACCACGTACGTAGAATACTTTACATGGAACAACTGGAAATACCATGAAACATAATATATATACTAGGCTGCGCACTAGATGAATTTCATGACCACCAGTCTTTTCGGATATTATCTAAATGAGTAATTGCAGTTTAATTTAATTTAATACCTAGTAAAATCTAACTTAATTAGTTACGATAGGCTGCGCACGCACTCACATGTGCGATGTCATTTACTGTAACATTACGTTATATCTAATTTTCATTTAGTTCAATTTCGGTTCAATTTAATCATCAGCTAGAATTCATACTTTTTCATAGTACATAAATATTGTTTCGTTCGCTAGTATATATTCTTCTCTTTTTGTAATTAAAGATCTGAATTTCTTGTTGAAAATGAAAAAAATGCAATTAAGTCAAAACTCAAAAGATAATTAAATTAAATTATGTACAATAATATTAAGATACATATATATCAAACCAGTCGAAACAGAAGCGCCCCTGCAGAAGTGCTAGCTAGCCTGAGAACCACTCCTCCTCTGCTGAGATGAGACGATGGCTCGGCTGCTGACTTAATTAGTATGAATTTCATCAAATTACATTTTGACTGAACTGACTTAATTAGCCTGAATTTCAACATGACTTAATTAGCCTGAATTCTGAACTGGACTAAACTAAATTAAACTTAATTGAACTAATTTACAGAAAAGTTCTGGCAAACAATGGCCTAGATCTTTTAGGTTTCTACATTTAATTGGATCTATTATGACATACTTACCTGAATTATTTTTAGATCACTTCAATTCAATTTCGTTCAATTAAATATATTTAAATTTATTTAGGTTCAATTTAGCATACTCTTAATTATATTCGCATCCTGCTTCGACCAGCTAGGGAGAGAGAACCTGCAACCCGCAACGTCCCCACTGTTCGACTTTATAAGAGTACCGGAGATGCCCTCAGAGTTATGCCCCTGAAAGTCACGATGATAGACGACGAAGGCAGGCAGAAGCCGAAGAATATCCGATAATGGACGCATCGACCTCGTATAAGGTACTACGTAATCCTCGGCCCAAACGAGCTAAATTCACATAGTGAACACATATAAATAGCAAAAGAAAAGAAGCAACAACGTAGCAAATAGCAAAATGGCATCTATCTACAACATATAGAAATTCATTATTAGCCAGACTAGTGAGACCTGGGCAACACATTTTCCAAGGAACAGAGAAATAATCGCCATTACAAAACAACATATTTCCGTCCAAATTATCATCTTTCTTATGTTTATCTAAATCAAAATCTGAATAAATGGCAATCTAATTAAGTCAGGTTTTGTAAAACCACGTACGTACGTACGCTTTTTAAATCTGTCTGTTGTTTCCATGGCAGTGCGAACATCAGAGATTCTTTTTTTTTTTTAGTTAAACCACCGATTGGTGGGGGGAGATATATTGGCTTCCCCTTGCCATTAAAAGAAAGAAAATAAAATTACAAGGAACCGCATAATAGGGATTAAGATACCCTGCGGTTTGGATAGAGAAGAACCATATAGGCTTCTCTAAATGTAGCATTTACAAAAGACAAATGCTGCATCAAGGCATTAGAGGTGCCTCAAAAAGAATGAGTTAAGAAGAAGACAGTTAGCCTAAAACTATTCTCATTCTATCAACAAGATGGATGTGGCAGTTTGATTGCAGAAATATGTGAAGGAGAACAATCTGAGTCCACTTGCTTGTTAGTGAATCAGTTAGACTGAGACCCAAATCAGCCTATGGAGAGAGTTTCCTGACAGATTCTGCTTCATTGGATTGAAGTCCTCAAAAACAGCACCAAAATCTTGGAGTGGTGTAGACCAGCAGTGAAGTTTCAGAGTGGTTCAGAGGTAGTGAGTAACTGGAAATATCTCCTATGGTGTTGCTCAAAATCCAGCTTGAGTTGAAACCTGTAAAGAAAAACAGACATCAGCAGCATCTATTTCTTATTCTGATGTTAGGGAGTCCTTGTTTATCTAACATAAGAGCCCCTCTAGCAGTAGATGGTAAATCATTTAAAACCAATTCACAGGAAAGATGTTTGGAGAGAGAGAATTTTGATAAAGAATCAGCCACAGAGTTAGCTTGTCTCAGAGTGTGAGAAAGAATAGCAGGAAAAAGGTTACAGTGTATATGATATGCTAGATGATACAGTTTCCAATGGGATTTGGAAGGATCATTAGCCATATGTACTGCATTTAGACAATCTGATTCCATCCAGAAAGTGAACAAATTAAGGGAATGGGCTGTAAATAAGCCAAATTTCAAAGCAAGAAGTTCAGCTTCTAATGGAGAGAAAGCAGTTGTGAAGAAGCATCTGGAATGAAGAAAATCCCCCTTATGGTTTCTAAAAATAACAGCTAAACCAGCACTGTTGGAGGAAGCCTCCCAAGCAGCATCAACATTTACTTTAACACCACTGGGGGGCTTAATCCAACTAATTTTGACAATATTTGGTTTTGGGGGTTTTAACCATTTGGGTAAAACTCCAGAACTAGCAATGTCAATATCATGTGGATTAGAGAGATAGAAAGGTTTGACAATATAAGAGTTGAAAATCATTTCTTTTACCTCTTTAAAAATAAATAAAAAAGAAGGTGGGATTTCTTCAAAAATCATTTTATTTCTTGCTTTCCATAGGCCCCAGCACACAAAAGATGGCACAATATTAACAAGTTGTGTGTGCAGTGATGTAAGACCATTAAAAGACCAGTAGGATGCAAGTCTGGACCATAAAGAGGGGAAAAATGGATTCCCTATACATAAAAATATGTGGATTGCCTTCCAGACTTGTAGAGCTATAGTGCAACTGTTAAAAAAATGGTCAATACTATCCTGACTATCACAGAAGGGACATTTAGATGCTAAAGAAAAACCAGACCAAATAAGAATATCATCAAATGGTAGGAAAAGATTAAACAATTTCCACATGAAAACAGAGACTTTCTTAGGTGTTCTGACTGACCATATTTTTGACATAGCTGGAGTTGTGGCTCTTTTTGGTCTAAGCAGTTCATAGGCTGATTTGAAGGTGAACTTGCCTTTGAGGTCAGGTTTCCAAACCAATCTATCTGCAAGCTGAGGCAAAAGCTTTGTTTCCTGCAACATAGAAATCACATTGTTGTTAGGAATTAGAGGTAGAATAGAAGGAAGATAGATTTCTCTATTTACAATGAAGTCAGCAACAGTGCATGCAGTAGGAATATTGGTTTGGTTTGGATTTACCAAGTCAATGATGGGAAAATTTCCTGACCAGGTAGAGTTCCAAAAGTCACAGTTTCCTTTTCCTATCAGAACTCTGATGTTAGCAGATGCAAAACTATCTACTTTACAAATTCTTTTCCATGTTTGGGAAGTTTTTGCAGAAAAAGGGAGTGAGGCTAGAAATAGTGTCCATGGAGCTTGTGCTAGTTGATATTTCCACCACAGTTTAACTGAAAAAGTTGTAACTATGGTGGATATTGATCTAACTCCTATTCCATTTTCAGAAATAGGGTAGCACATATCTCTCCATTTCCTCCACTTTTTCTTAGGTTTTTGATCATTTTTTCCCCAAAAGAAAGTAGAGATAGTACTTTCAAGTGCTTTTATTATCTCCTTTGGAGGATCAAAAACAGCCCAAATGTGCTGTGGAATAGAGTAAATGCATGATTTAATCAGAGTGAGTTTACCACCTGTTGACAACCACTTATTTTTCCAACTATCCAGTCTAGTATTAATGATCTCAAGCACTGGCTGGAAATGAGCTTGTAGCATCTTACCAGAAAAGATAGGACACCCAAGGTATCTAAATGGATATGCTCCTATTGTCATGCCCAAAATAGATTTAATTAAATTTATAGAGTGGGCAGATGCATACTTACTATAGAAAACCTCACTTTTTTCAAAATTAATTTTTTGTCCTGAGGTATTTTCAAAAACCACCAAGAATGCTTTAAGAATAGTGAGATTGGTTTTGTTAGCATTTAGAAAAATGATGGTATCATCAGCATAGGACAAATGAGAAATAGGAACAGCAGTAGTTGGAATTCTGAAATAATCAATTTTTCCTATCTCATAGACATAAGCTAAAGATCTTGTGAAAGCTTCAGAAAAAATGTTAAACAAGAAAGGGGATAAGGGGTCTCCCTGTTTGATGCCTCTTGTTGCACTGAAAAAACCCATTGGCTTTCCATTGATGAGAACAGAGAAACAAGCCTGTGAGAGGTTTTTTAGAACTGCATGGACAAACAAACCATTAAATCCAAATTTGTAGAGTACAGCACTTAAGAAATCCCAGCTTACTCTGTCAAAAGCTTTTTGTAAATCAAGCTTAAGAATACAATTAGTCCCTCTGCCTTTGTTATTAATAAATCTCATCATTTCCTTAAGGTAGAGAACATTATCAGAGATGTCTCTATTTGCCAGAAAAGCAGATTGATGATGTGATATTAATTTTGGCATTAGAGGTTTTAATCTCTCCATTAAGATTTTTGAGAAAATCTTATTGGAGACATTGGAGAGACTAATAGGCCTGTAATCATTGAAGGATATTGGAACCTCTTTCTTTGGGATTATGGTAATCCATGTGCTAGAGATGCCCTGAGGAATGGTTGGATTTATCATGAAATCGTTTGCTGCCTTTAGAAGGTCATCATAAATGATATCCCATGATTTAATGTAGAACTGGGCTGAAAAACCATCTGGACCAGGAGTACTGGATTTATTGAGGCTAAAAACAACAGCTCTGAGCTCTTCTAGTGAGATGGGACTATTGAGTTTGGAATTTTCTTCTGGAGTGATCAGACATGGGATTTGGCTGAGGAAATGTGAGAGAAAAGGAGGTGAGGTTGGTGTATCTGAAGTAAGAAGGTTTTCATAGAAAGAGATAGCTTCTTGCTCAATCAGAGCAATATCATCAATCCAAACTCCCTGAGAGTTTTGGATTTTAGTTATGCCTAATTTACTCTTTCTTTCTTTAACCGTTTTGTGAAAATACTCAGTATTTTCATCTCCTTCTTTCAGCCATTTGATTTTGGCCTTTTGCTTCCAGAAATGTTTCTCTTCTGACAGAGCCCTACTGAGTCTAGATTTAGCATCTTTTAGTTTGGATAATTCCAAGTCACTCTGATCAAGGTCATAGCTTATCTCTTGGAGTCTAAGGGTTTCTTCAGCTATGCAAACATTGTTAGTAATGTTTCCGAAGACTTCTTTATTCCAATATTTTAGGAATCTTTTCAGTCTGTTTAGCTTAAGATAGAAACCTAGCATGCCTTGGTGAGGAATTAGAGGGGTCCAGTTATTCTTAATCACCTCTATAAAATCCTTCCTTTTAAACCAGGTGTTTAAGAATCTAAAAGATCTAGGTGTGCTGGGGATAGAGCTACCTATTGTCAGCAGTAGGGGACTGTGATCAGATGTTTCTTTATTAAGGACAAGGATAGAAGATGATGGGAAGTTGGATATCCACTGGTTTGATGCAATTCCTCTATCAAGCCTTTCTATGGTAGGATGAAGCCTAGCATTTGTCCATGTGAATAAATTACCCACTGTATGAATTTCCTCTAGGGCCATGTTTTGTATGAACTCATTAAAATCTTTAATGGTTCCGAGTTTAGGTAAACCAGGGCCTTTATACTCATGAACAGATTTATAGGCATTAAAATCCCCCGCATAAAAAGCATTGTCTAGCCCTAAAGAGATTAAATCCCTCCACATATTTTTCCTACCAGTTCTACTTCTCAGTCCATAAACAAAAACCCCTTCCATTGGGGCTCTTAAATGGTGACTGAAAATTGAAACCGCTAGAAATTGTCTATGATCAGTTATAAGAGACAAGGAGATATTATTCTTCCAAAAAAGCCAAATCTGTCCAGTAGATGAGTGCATGAAATTTTCAAAATGTAGAGTATGCATGTATGCAGAGCATTTCGAAGAAAGATGCATAGGTTCAATAATGCAAAGTAGATCAGGTCTATAAGATATGAGCAGTCTATTTAATCTAATCATAGAAGTTTCCATGCCCCTAATGTTCCAAACTAGCATTTTAATTTTAAGGGTTGTATTAATCATAGATGACTACTGTTTGAGCATTTAGTGGATGATCTAAGAAGATATGCAACTTTATGAAGTTCATTTGTATATGCATTTTTTCTAGACTTTCTCTTGGTTCTTTTGAGCAAATTTGGAGGTGATACCTTTGTTGTGCTTACCTCTTGTCCATTCAAAATGATGGAAGCTGCTCCTTCTGAAATTGTGGATTCTTTGGATAAGAGATTGAGACAATCAATTTTATCAGAGATTGATTGAGGTAACTCCTGTAATGGTTGAAATTTGTTCCTGTACTTCTCCTGTGAGTGACAAGCAGTTTTGTTAGAGCTAAAACGAGAAAAAATACTGGTGTTGTTGATACCTTGAACTGAAATATCATCCTTCGCCATAAATCTTTGCTGAGACTTTTTTTTCTGAGCCTGTGAATCATGTTTTACAGTTGAAGATGATGATGAGGTGGGAGTTTCTCTGTGTGATGGTGCAGGAGATGTTGTTGAGGAAGAATTTTTCCCACTAGAGGAGAGCCTTGTAGCTTTGGAGTTATCACTGGAAAGTGAAATATGGGAGCTTGATGGTGAGGAAATTTTGTTCCCTCTAGAAATTGGTGACTGGGCTATTGGTGGGAATCCACTGCTAACTTGAAAAGTCTGAGCTACCAGAGGGGTGGAGGAGGGAGTAGCACTCCAAAAAATCTGAGCAGGTAGAGCAGGGTCATTCACTGATGGAAGAGGTCTTGCGCCATGAGGGGATACCAAATGAGGGGAAAACCCTGGTGGAGTAGTAACTGATGAGGACTGGATAAGAGGTGAAGATAATGGGTTAGCAACAACTGGAGAGATTAGGAGAGCCTCATTCTGTGTAGCAACTGGAGTTTCAACAACAACTATATCCTTTTTAGGAAGCTCTGTGGCAGTAGCTTTAGGAATATATCTGAGCTTAAGACCAGGTCTGCTAAATCTATATCCAGTTCTGTTAGAATATTTGAACATCCCTTTCTGAGGTCCTTTGTGAGATAGAGCTTGTGGGATATTCATTTTCTCCTGCATATCAAGACCAGAGCCACCAGCTCCATCATTTGGTTTGAGTTGTGCTGAAACAGGTTTAGGATGAGCTACTTTTGGATGAGATTGGACAGCTGCATTTTTCTGAAGTTGAAAAACACTAGGGTTTTCAGTAGGTTTTGGCTTCAACTCAGGATGCAGAAAACCACAATTCATATCACAATGTCCCATTATTTTGCAATGTCTACAATAGAGGGGAAGGTCCTCATATTCAATATCATATTCAGCAACTTTAGGACCTATTCCAGCAACTATGGATGAGGGCAAAGGGGATAAAAGGTCAATTTCAACACAAACTTTAATGGCAGATGGCCTAGTGAGTGCCATAGTAGCTGCATCCATTTTTAAAAATTTCCCGATCTGAGTGCTAATACCTTGAATAGCAGAAACATTGTAGAATAAAACAGGAAGTTTATGAATGGTTACCCATGCCGGAATAATTGATGATTCCAGTTCTGGTGAGAAGTCCGGAGTCCACTTCTGGACTTTCATTACAGCATTTCCAAAGCTCCATTGGCCCTTCATCCAGCATCGTTGATAGTCGTCTTTTTCCTGAAAGCGGATCAGAACGTGTCTGAAATCAAGAGAGCCCAAGTGATAGCGACCCGTGAACCCGATCGATTTGAATGAAGCCATTAGAGATTCCATAGCAGGTTTTCCTCGACTGAATTTACCGACTAAAGCATTGTGGTAGTATGAGGCTAACACAGCTCCTTCTTCAGCTGGCAAAATGTATGCTATCTTCCCTTTGTACTCCGTTATTGGGTGAAGATTGGGCGTGTTTGGTAGCACGGAGTAGAGGGGCTGATATTTAGTGTTTAAAGCCTGAAGAAAGGATTTTCCGGCGACTGGATCTCCCTGGGGGAGCGGTGGCTCCGCCATGGGGGTGTCCGTTAAAAGCCGTTAGAGATCCGTTGGTGGCTGAGAATAGTATCAATATTATTTGTTAAAGGTAAAAAGGTGGACTGAAAAGTAACAGTAACTAAGGGAGAGGCAGAGCGTGTTGGATTTTAGAGAGAGAAAACGGGTGAACAACGGGTGAAAACGGGTGAACATCAGATATTCAATTCGTCTGGTATATATTTTCCATCCATCCTTCCATTAAAAGGATTTTTCAATTATAAAAACTTATTTTTTAATTAATTCAGAAAGTGTATATTGCGCGGCAGAGATGATGCGGACGAGCGTACCGCCGGCCCAAAATAAAATCTGCTTTTAGTTTCCTTACAAAATTATGTCTCATGTATTGTATAAAAAAATACTGTACATATTTTTGAAATTTAAGATTGTAAAAAAATATATAGTTTATGACCCTAAAAATATAATTAAACACTTTGCTAATTGCGCAACAATAAAGGAGTAAAAGGCTAATTAGTTACGTTAACTTGTTTGTAACTTTAATTCATCTTGAAATTTTTCAATACGTATATATGTAAGGATAATTCCTGTCACTTTTCTCACGAGGATGCATGATATTAAAATATTATCAAAAAATAAAGAAACAAAAGAATTGCATTAAATTACAAAAGTAATTCGAGAAGAAAACAAAATGATTTTACTTGATGTTATGTTCAAATTAATTAGAGACTCTCCATGCATCACAACATATAGTACGCGTGATTTTTCGCTTAGTACGCGCGCATACGAGAACCATTGAAGTTAAGAAGTTAAAGAAGCGATCTTATAACTTCTTGCTTGTTCCTCCTCATATGAGCTATACTTCAAAATAGGGGTATAAATAATCAACCCGTTAACGAGAAACTCATAAACAGTTCGACAAAATCTTGGTTCAAATTCGAGTCAGACGAACACGAGTCGAGTTGGACTAGGCTTAATAAGCAATTGATCTCGAACTCGAACTCGAGTTCTTTGATTATTGTTTGATACATAGGCTTGTCGAGTTTAACGAGTCTAGAATTATGTTACAAAAGAATTTATTATTATGTATAAATAAGATTATAAAATGACGACGAGTATTTTTATTTAATACTAGAAACTAATATTCACACTATTCAGACGGCATTTTAGCCCTTTTTTTTGTTCTCTTCAAATTTCAGACGGCATTTTTGATATGTATCATTTATTCAGTTTTTTCTTCTTATTGTTGGTTTTAGTGCCAAATTTAAGTATGCCTAAAATTGTAAGAAGTATGCAAGTAGGTAACTAGGGTGAAAAAAACAAAAAACTTGCAAGGAGCTGCATGCGGACGTGAAATTCCTTGAAACTTTGAATGCCAAAATATAATTTAGACAATTAAAACTGGAAAATTTCTTCATGGTTTTTGACGACTTAATTAATTATCACTTCCTTTCGTAAATTATTCTGAAAGAGGACTTTTTATAAAGTGAATTTTGATAAAACTTATAATTGAAAAAATTCTGAAATTTTTAAAACTTTTAATTCAAAATATTCTGAAATTTTTGTTAGATAACATTCTTCTTCGTTTCTCCATCCCATCCGCTCAATATTCTTCCTCCACGACATTACATTAATACTGGGATATCGATTAATCTTTTAGTCATCTTCATTTGATTTGGCTGTTCAAGTTCTCGTTGATATCGATGGAGCGCAAAGAAGAGTACGCGACCGGGACTACGAAGGAGTGGCCGCCGTCGCCGTCATGGGTGTCTCCCGGACTGACAGCAAGTGCTCCACCGTCGGCGGGCAGCATGATCTTCGCCCTTGTTTACTGCACCGCCGGCATCTCCGGTATACATTTCCCGTTAAAATTTGTTTATGTGAAATTGCATCTGTATTATATGTTCTGGCCGGAAATTGCATCTAAAAATGATTAATTAGCCCGATTCGAAGCTGGGTTAAAATTAGTAACTAGTGCCCCGAGTAATTAAAAACATAGGCATCTTGGGAAAATAATGTTAATTAACGGCCTTTTCTTTCTTTCAGTGCATGATATTTCAACTTAATTACGTAGAAGATTGAATTTCATGAAATCATGAAGAATTAGTGGAGAAAGTTTAAGATAAGGACAAATCTAATAATTAATATATTTATAATTATCTTAAAAGTACTAAATTTGGTATGTTAATTTTGATTACGTTTTATATATTTAGCCTAAATTAATAATACTACTGTATGTATTGCTCTTTTTTTCTACACTTATTTGACATAATGATTGTCTATATGTACTTGCATGTTAATAATGATCACCAAGCAAACCACTACAGGCTTCTTTGTTAAATTAAGTTTATTCATCACATTAAAATGTTAAAAAGTCATTTGTCCAAATTAGAGTTAGGAAAATTCATAACCGTTTTTACCTTTTGCATTATACAAATTTGTTTACGTCACTTTTCTGACCTCAACAAGTTCGATTACGTATTCGTATACGCCTTCTTCCGGTCGGTCCTCTCCGGTTTCTTCTCCTCCTCTTTTCCGGCTGGAGCTGTATAATGATAGCTGTAGCCGTATCTAAGACCCTCAGCCGCTCGTCTCTTGGCTTCCACCTTTGCGCGCTGCAGAGAAACTGCGGCTTCCTGAGCCGCTAGCCTCTCGGCTTTCTCCCTTTCGCGGCGCAGCCTCTCCTCCTTGGCTTCGCGCTTGGCTTGCTTGGCCGCATAGTATTCAAGGCAACTCGATTTTTTGGGCAACATTGTGAATTGTTGTTCTTGTTTGCTGTGTGAGTATATCATGATGAGGTGCTTGGCTATTTATAGGGAAAAAACTTATTCTTTTGTCGGTTGGAATGGGAATCTTGGAGCCAAATTACTCTTGGCGGACAAGTATACTTGGAGATAAAGTCCACTTGTTTTTGTCATCAATGAGATTACACATTGAAATTATACCCACACACCATAAAAAATAATTAGCTGTCAAAAAATTAATTAAGTTTTTGTATTATTAAAAAAAAAAATTTATATATAGGACTTTTCTTCTTTTTATTCCTGATAAAATTCCAAAATGAAATTCAGTATGTTTTGCAAAATGGCTGATCCCGGGTTTAATTATAAGATGAAAAATTATTTTTTATGTTTATGTGGTTTTATTTATTATATGTGTTGATATATTTTTATTTATTTAAAGAACTTTATTTATTTTAAAATGTAACTTCAGCTAAACACAAAGAAATAGTCTTTTGTTTGGCAACCTCACCGCCCACCGGCCATTATACGAAGCGAAGTCTCATATGTGTACCATAACTTCTGTGGTCAAATTGTAATATACTATTTTAGTGACACCTCATTACGGTAATCCTAACATCATTCATGATCCAACATGGGAAGATTGGTGGAATTTCGCATGCAGATCCCTCAATTTAGTTTATATTAAATTTGATCTGCCCATGTTTTGTGACTGCATCATGATGAGACCGTCACATACAAATGTTTGTAAAATATGTAATATGTGAAATAATTTTAATTTAATCAAAGTAGGAGTTATTCTCTGAGGAGACTGTCTCTATATAGAGACCGGACTAAATTATAAATGGTGCAATAAAGAAAATCAAGGAGGGACCAATTTGCAAATTTTTTAAATTTAAAAAATCACGCGCTACCGTGTTTCCGCGTGTGTACAGTGTTTTGCTGCAGTGTTTGCTACGGTGCTTGCTACAGTGTACATGTTTCAAGTTAAAATGTTCATGTTCATGTTTTATATTTCAAGTTAAAATGTTTATGTTTTATGTTTCAAGTTAAAATGTTTATGTTTTATGTTTCAAGTTAAAATGTCCATGTTCATGTTTTAAGTCAAAATGTTCATGTTTTATGTTTTAAAAGATGTTCATGTTTTAGGTTTCAAGAAATGTTCATGTTTCACGTTAAAATGTTAATGTTTATGTTTTAAATTAAAATGTTCATGTTTTATGTTTTACTATGGCAAATTCTCATTTGAGACACCAAAGATTATATGAGACTGCTATTGATTGAATTTGTCGTTGGTGAGCTTTAAACCCGCCGATTTCCTTGATTGAATTTGTCGTTGGTGAAATTGACCAAGGAAATGATCAAGAAAATTGACCGAAAGATCAAGCAAATTGAACGAAAGATCAAATTAACTGAAAAATCAAGGCAAAACAAAAATACTCAAGGACATTGATTGAAAGATCAAACAAACTGACTAAAAGATCAAGCAGAAACAGTAAATGTTCATTCCCCTGCTCTTGGTCTCCACAAGGACAGGTCTCACCCAAAATTTTTTCTTTTACTGTAGCAACTCGATATTGTAGCAAACCGGTACTATAGTGACTCAATACTGTAGCGTGTTGCTTGACACTGTAGCGCGTGATTTTTTAAAATATTCAGAAATTGCAAATTGATCCCTCCGTATTTTTAACTTATATTACTATTACAATTTAATCCGGTCTCTATATAGAGACGCTTTTCCAAGACTTTGCCAAGTAAAGTAAATATTAGCAAAGTTCAAAAATTAATCATGATCTGCCTGAAAGTAAGTTAATTTTTTTGTATTGATCGTATATATATTGAAAAAGAAAACTTTAAATTGAATAAAACTAAACTTGCTCTAAAAATCTGAAACATAAGAACTGCTCCAACGTTTGGTTTTCTCAGCTGCTTTGATTTTGCCATGGTTTTTGTTCTCATGGTTGATCATATAGAAAGGGCAGGTGACCAGCCACGTGGTGGTCTGATCGATCTCTTCCGCGTACCCTAACCCTCGCTCATTCGCATTCTCTCGTTCAAGTACCTTTTGGTTTATATGTATACCCTTTCTCTCAAACGAATTACTTTCTTCGGCGGCTTCCTGAATATGTAAGCCGCCGATCTTGGCTTCCTGAGCCGCTAGTCTCTCGGCTCTCTCCTTGGCGCGCTGCAGCCTGTCCTCCCTGTCAAAGCGCTTCACCTGCTTTGTGGCGTAGTACTCCATGCAGCTTGAATTTTTGAGCAACGTCATTGTATTTTGTTGTTGTTTGCTGTGTGAGTTTACTATGAGAATTTAGGTTTCGATGCATATGTATTTATAGGGTAGAAATTATATCCGTTGGTCTATTCATGAATCCTTATCTGGTCCGAATAAGGTTAAATTAATCATATATTCTTGTCTGGAATAGGTTTTGTATATTAGATTGTTAGCTGTATTTGCTTTAGATGTTAATCATATACTGTATTGTTGTCAGGAATAGTTTTTGTAGATTAGATTGTTAGGTTTTGTAGATTAGATTGTTAGCTGTATTTACAGGATAGGCCGACTAAGGCCCTGCTTACCAGAGCTTAAGTTCAGTTCAGTTCAATTCAGTTCAATGAAAATGTAATTTAATGAAATTCAGGTCGATTCAGTCATGCTGATTCCATTTTTCAATACATCAAATTTTACTTCAGTTCATCAAGAAATAAACTCTAGCAAACCGGCTTAAATGCATATGAAAGGAAAATAAATCACAATCCTAAATTCCTAATCACTAATCAGAATACGCAATTTATTCTGTACACTGGGGTACGTAGAGCACCGTACCCCCATACCCTTTCTTGCAAAATCTATTTTTAGTTTTTAAGTAAATCTATTTTTATCTTCTAAAACCACGCAAAACATGCTCACACGTTTTTCCTATTTCCCCGTTATACATTCAGTTACACATGTATATTAAACTGCACATTTTTAAACGGCACATTTTTTAATACCAAATGACATCAACTGCACATTCACTAATCAAATCCCACCAAAAATCACATTTTGAATTGCACAATCACCTATGTCAAAATACACCACATATACATTCGGTTTACACATGCACATCGATTGATATTAAACTGCACATTTTATAATATCAAATTGCCCCAACTGCACATCCACTAATCAAATTCCACCAAAAATCACATTCTGAATTGCACAATTACCTATGTCAAATTGCACAATACATACATTCAGTCTACCTACGTATCGATATTAAACTGCACATTTTTGTATACCATATTGCTGGTATATTAGTGATGTGATGGAAGTCTTTTACGGTAATTTAGTTGTGCAATTTGGTTCAATTTGAAACAAAAAAATAATGTGAAATTTAGTTCATTTAGTATAAATTTATGTCAAATTTGGTATTACTGGTTAAAATGTAGTGTGGAGGTTGGAATGGTTAGATGAGATGTGCAGTTTTACCTATGTAAATGTACACTTTCATATACGTTAATTTACTGGTTAAAATGTATTGTGCAATTTGACATGGTTAGATGTGCAGTTTTACCTAGGTAAATGTACACTTTGGTATTGATGTGCAATCTGGTACTGGTTAATTTCCCGGTTGCATGTATTGTGCAATTTGAAATAGCTAAATGTGCAATTTGATATAAATATATGTGCAATTTGGATGTCCATAATGTACATTTGGTATAACGGTGAAATTTGACAGATATAGATGTGCAATTTGACATAGTTAAATGTGCAACTTGGTATAACTATATGTTCAATTTGGACCATTTGGTATAAGTTAATTTGGTGGATTTAGTACAAATTTTGTTGAAATGTATTGTGCAATTTGACATAACTAAGAGCATCCACAATGGTTGTGTTTTGGAGTTGCTTGGTAATTTTTGCAAAATTTGTAGCTAGTAGCTTACCATTGTTGCATGCCACATCATGTAGCTTGATTCAAGCTATGTAGCTCCACCAAGCTACTAGCTTGAATTAATTTGGTGGATCTCACACAATTAATCTAATGTATTTTAGTAAGAATTAGAGTTATGCATGACCATTTTTTATCTTATCTCATTAATACAAGCTATTACTTGTTGTAGCTTACCATTGTAGTTGTATGTAGCTTGTAGTTGTATGTAGCTTGCCAACTCATTAGCTTGAAAATGGGTCAAGCTACATGATGTTGTAGCTTACCATTGTGGATGCTCTAAATGTGCAGTTTGTTATAAGTAAAATTTGGTGCATTTAGTATAGATTGAAATGTATTGTGCAATCTGACATAGTTAAATGTGTAATTTGACATATATAAATGTACAATCCATTTGACATAGATATATGTGTAATATGTCAGAATTAAATATATAATTTGAAATTTTGGTGACGGTTTCGAAGAAGTACTATTTTTTATCGATGGTTAAAAATAGTAAAACGTGTGAAAATAATTTCTTTTTACATAAAAAGTAATTAACACAATTAACCATTAGGGCATGGGGTACGATGCTCTATGTACCCCAGTGTATAGTATAGGAATTGATCAGAATATTCTATAAATATTACCAATCTTCGAACTGATCATAATATCCGACAAATTTGCAACAACCACACCAAAGTTGATATAGAATTAGATCCTTTGCATCCAAATGATCGAGATTAGAACTGCTCCAACGTTTGGTTTTCTCAACGGCTTTGATTCTTCCAAGACATCTATTCCCAGCATTACCCCTGTTGTCATCGTCCCTAGGAAGAAGCTCCGGCGCCGCAGCCGATTTCCTCCACGCGCCGCCGACTCCTTTGACCGCGTAGAGCCGGTTTCTGTTCGGCGCCTTAATCGAGCGATTGTACTCACGCTCCATCCTAGTCTGTTCGGCCTTCTTGGTAATCTCCCTCCTCACCTTCTCCTGCTCGGCTAAGGTCAGATCTCCGGCTTTCGCGGCTTTACGCACGGCTTTAGCGGCTAGCTTCTCGGCTTGCTGCTGGGCTTGCAGCGCCCTCTCCTCGGCGGCGCGAGTCTTCTCCGTTAGGTGTTCATAGTGTGCCTTCTCCGCATCTTTCATCGCCCTCACGGCGGTCCTCCGCAGGTACGTCTCCTTGGAGTTTTTGGGCAACGTCATCGTATTTTAGATATGTTATGGAATTAATGATGCTGTGAAGGTAAATCAACCGTGTACTTATAGGATACATTTTTTTTTAATCCTTTTTTTGGATTAGGATTTGTTTAAAGAAAATAAAGGGTGGAGTTATTTGTGTATCCGATATTTTGATTTGGATACCAAAGTACAGTGGAAAAGATGAAAATACCCTCAATTTTTAATTTACGGAAAATCTACTAACTTATTTACCGGGATTATTTACCGGAAAATCCTAAGCTATATTTAACCATATAGAAAATACTAAATGGAGATCCTAGAAGCCCGTGACAATGAACGAAAGGTACTTTGATTCTAGGTGGCCAAGTATATTTGGAGCGGCTTTTACTGATTGTGACGTATTCCGTATGCGCATCATTGGAAAACCTTTTCCGGTTTGTAAATGGAAAATCTCTATTAATCCCTTTCCCATTTAGAATCTGTTTCATTCCTATCCTATATAGGGGTGTGCATGAACCGGTCCGGACCGGAAAAATGGACCGGACCGGACCGGAAAGTAACGGACCGGAACCGGATATAAGGGATTCCGGTCCGGTCTCCGGTCCAAGTTTTTTAGGGATTCCGGGTCCGGTCCGGTCCGGTCCAAAACCGGGTAATTTCCGGTCCGGACCGGATGGACCGGTATTTAATATACTTTATATTTTAAAATATTTATAAATTAATTTATGTGTTATTTTTATTTTTGGTCATTAATATTAGTATTATTCTATCACTTCAAATTATATTTTTTGAAATTTATAGATTTATAAAGGTGTCTTTTAGTTGTTATAAATTTTTTACTCACATTTTTTGAACAATTTTAATCGTTTGTGAGACCATTGCAACTTCTTTAGTTTTTTAAAAATCATGCAATCATATTTCACAAACTCTATTTTAATATAACTTATTTTTATTCTAATTTTTATTCTAATTTTTATATTACTAAATTATTTGTAGTAAAAAAATTTAATTTTTAACATAAAAATAAAGTTTAAAAAATAAAATATTAAAATTCCGGTCTAACCGGTCCGGTCCGGTCCAAACCCGGAATAATTCCGGACCGGTCCCGGTCCATAATATCCCCTTTCCGGTCCGGTCTTCGGTCCAAGAATTATGGACATTCCGGTCCCGGTCTAAACCGGTTCCGGTCCGGTCCGGTCCGGGTCGGACCGGTTGCACAGCCCTAATCCTATATATAGTTAACCACTTGTCTTTGCCTATCATTAATCAACCAACCCATTTCTGGTTCGATTAAGTAACTAATCTTCCAAACCATTTTTGGTTTGATAAACCCGTTAATCTTCCAAACCATTTTTGGCTCGATTAAGCAACCTTCACATCTTGCCGAAGCTATGGGTTCACCGGTATCGTTAGAAGTCCAGCTGCAGTGCAACCGCATTTTCCCAGAGGTCGGAGTCGAGCTCAAACCCGTCGCCACCGTGAAGTACACCAACACTGACATCATTGCCCCCAATTCTAAGGTGGTATTCACTTGGTCCAAAGACTTGTTGTGTTGGTCACAGCTCAAGGTTTGGAGCGAGATAGGATCTTCCGCAACATACATTCCGTCCAAGGATGACGTCGGTCATTGTTTGAGGTTAGCTTCACACGTTGTCGATGATGGAGGATTTCAAATATCATCTTCTGTTATTGTTGATACTACTAGTCCGGTTAGGCCTGTTAGTCCGTCTCCTAGGATTTTCGTTCCAACTGATTCGGGTCTGAAAAGATTAACCAGACCAAAACATTCTATGGATAAGTCGGATTTTAAGGTTTTGTCCTATAATTTGCTAGCTGATGTATATGCTAAAACCGGTAGAGATCAATATGATCACTGTCCGGCGTTTCAACTTAGTTGGGATTATAGGAGGCAGAACCTGTTAGCCAAAATTCTTTCTTACGATGCTGATATTCTGTGTCTTCAAGAGGTGCAAAGTGATCATTTTAGCAACTTTTTCGAACCCGAATTTTCCAATTTTGGATACTCAGCCATTTATAAGGGAAAGACAAGAACTTTGTGGAGTGGAAAAAAACATGTGACTGATGGATGTGCCACGTTTTTCCGCTCTGATAAGTTTAACTTGGTTAGAAACTACGGGGTTGAATTTGAAAAAATGGCAAAAACTTTGATTAATAAGCTAACATTCGAGTCACTGGAGAAGAAAAATGAAGCTCTTAGTCGTCTGGTGAAGGACAACATCGCTAATGTACTCATTTTAGAAGAAACGGGAATTCACCATTCAAGAATTTGTGTGGCGAACACTCATTTACATAGCGGTAAAGATGTTTCTGATGTTAGGCTATTTCAGGCTATCAGTCTCATTCAGGGGCTCCAAAAGATAGATTCGTTAGGTATTCCGGTTCTAGTTTGTGGTGATATGAATTCTTTGCCGGGAAGCAATACTCTTGAGTTTGTTACAAAAGGTAAAGTAGGGTATTTTAGACAGGAGAAGAAAGATGTTTTAGGGATAACTAAGCATCTTAAACTAACTCATTCCATGAAATTAGCTAATGCATATTCGGGAGCACTTGATGAACATGAAAATGAAACATTGGATTACATCTTTTACTCTGAAAACAAGTTGAAGCTCGACGGGGTTCTAGAATTTCCTTTTTACGAAACCATAGCGATGAAGAGGCAACTTCCGACGCCTCAGTGGTCATCCGACCATGTTGCTCTAGTCTCTAACTTGAGAATTAGAAAGCCCTATAGAAAGAAGAACTATTCAGATCTTCCCGCCGATCCATGGGAGGAACCAAAGAAGGTGGAGGTAAAGGTGAAGATCAATTTGGAAGTTAGGAAACAACAAGCATTCAAGAACCAGAAGAAGAATCATCTTACCAAGCTCACTCCTAATAACCTAAGTGCATCATTGCATAGGTTAATCATGGAAAGGCTAGAGATCACAAGTGCAATAATTCCTCCTCTTCATTTGGTCACAAGCCCTCCAGTTCAATGGGTCATGTAATATGTAGTAGTTAACAAAATGGGTAGGAATTGTGTACAAGATAGTGACTGTAACAAATTAGGAATATTGTAAAAGTCTCCATATTTCAAGTAATATTTGATGATATTGATTAATATTCTTTGCATATTTCATTACTATCTTTATTTTTTTTAAACTATCTTTAACTAGATTATATTGACTACTGTCTAATAACTAGTTTATTGATGATAAAAAAAAGCTAGATTATTTCGGAAACCTCTCTTAGAACACATTTATTTTACTAGTCTTAATAGATATAAAAAAAGAATGGTTTAACACTTCAGTGGCTTACAACCAAACAATCTATCTAATTTCCCAACTTCCATCCAGTATATTATCTTTCAGAAACACATCTATTGAGATAATGAACCTGGAACTCGAAGTAAGTTTATCCAAACGTCAATAACTCCCATCACAACTGAATGATCGGTAGCATACATTGGAAAGTTATAATATGATCAGTCCAATAAAATTACCTGCATGCAAAACTTGACATTTAAAATGATCAAATTACCAATCCATTGTACATTAAACTAACCTTCATTAAAGTCAACCTTTTGAGGTTAGATAGCAGAGAATCAAAACCTTTTAGTTTTCTATCATAAATATTTTAGTACTTCTTGAAATCCTATTTTAGCTTAACAAAATTTAGTTTCAGTTAACTGAGAACATCCATGTTTCTTATCTGAACCCGGCAGTTCTCTAATGGGAAAAGTATAGCAATGTTCTAATGAGAAAACTATGAGCATTGTATCATTCTAACCTCTGTAGGTGGATAGCACAATTTCACAACTAATTATATGATTTTGACCAAAAAAATTCATTTCTTGCTGTTTTAATTAGTCAGCTCTTGCTGGAAACTATGTGAACTTCTTCGTTTTTGAACTCTATGGAGACAGAGCACTTGCTGATGCTCTAGATATTGCACTCAAGATGACGCTGTCTATTCCCTTGGCTGATACACTGGCTTACAGAAAGGTACACTCCATGGCAAAATTTTGGACTAGTGTAATGGATATGATTGTTTTCCACGGTATTATTCATCAATGATCAATGAGAAGTACTAGTTCCTTATACTCTTATGTTCTTTCTGTCATTCATCATTAAAGGTTCATGCTGCTGCAGGATTTACATAATCTTGCTAGGCATGTTTCAGAATGTCCAAATATGCTCCTTAAGGTGAGTCAACTATTTAATTATCGATGTTTGAGACTGCATTTGCTTATCCTGTTTGTCATGGATTGGGTCTTGGGATACGCTTCTTGTTAACATTTCAGGATATGTCTGATAAATAATGCATCAAGCATTCCATTTTTTAGCTTTCCTGTTTTGTAGTTCTGATATGTATGTGTATATATATATATATATATATATATATATATATATATATATATATATATATATATATATATATATATAACTTTGTTGTTGATGCTGCAATTTGAGGTCTCTCTTGTTGACGCTGCCATATCTAAGTTTTGCAAACTTCAAACTTTACATGTCTATGGTCCTTGGATTCCCAGCATAAATACAGACGTGCCTATATTTTTTAATGAGGCTGTAGTCAAACGTTCTCTGTAGTCTGTATGGTATTCTTGGTAAATGGTAAGAACTTGCATGAAAGAATTAATACATGGCTAATGTTGAAGGTGATGATTAGTATCAACCCTGAATCGGGGAGACGCCTCAGCTTCCTATCAAGGTAAATGTCGTGGTTAAGCTTCCTAATGGCCAATGCTCGAGTTGGCTGCGCACACAAAATGCTCGATATATTGTCTCAGAGAGGCGTTAATGCTGGGATGCCATGACAGTCGCTCATTCACGTACAAGCTGTAGTCTTGTATGAGCATATGAGGTCTGAGGGAGTCAAGGCAGAAAGCGCAATTTTCACATTGGCGATCAAAGCTTGTACTGGGACGATGGAGTTGGAATCCGGGGAGAATATGGAAGATAGCTGTTCAGTTGGGATATGGGAATGATGTTTTGATGGGGATTCTGTTCAGTTTGATTAGAGTCTTAAACCCTTGCTTATTTGTTGACATCTGATCAGTTATTACTAATTTAAAATGTCATTTTTATTGTGTGAAATGATGTGCTGTTAGATAGATATTGGTTTTGTTATCTCATTCATGATATTCAAACACTTAGTTAGTATGTAATTTAATGGAAATGTATGGGGGTGAATTATATATCTCCTTTTTAAGATTTAGGTTTGAGTTATCGAAACTTTGATTCCCGGCCTGTACAATTGCATCATGGAACCAGTATCGGCTTTCCGTCATACATAACTGTGTTTTGTGGGTTTTTTTAGGGTGAAATGGGTTAGCTAGGACTAATGAGAAGTTACTCGTAAGGCACTGTAAATAAATGAATTTGGCGATAATGTGGTAAAACAAAACAGAGTCGATTTGTGGTGTGAAAGAAAAGTAGTAGATGTTTCTTGAGTAGTGCAGCATTTGAGCTAAAAGGGAAAAAATGCATAAGAAGGGAAAGGACTGTATGTATATTTTTCAAACTGTATATTTCATTGAAATTTTCAAAGTTACAAAGAGGGAAGTTAAACTGTACAAATATTTATATACAATATAGTAAGTGGCTAAGTTAGAGCTGTTCTCTTGCATCCACCGAACTCCACACCCTTGTTTTCTTCTCTTTTCCTTTTACAGGTGTCAAGTGCAGGAGGACTTGGCCTGACTCCACCGGGAAAAACAAACGCCGGTAAATCCCTTCGCCTAACATGCTTGACGCTCATGTCCATTCCTGGCTTCCTCGGACGATAAACGTTGACCACGTTAGTCTGAAACTCTTCCACGGTGGAGCTAAGATTAACCAATGGATGCTGATGCTGCTCAGCGCTGCGTTGGATACCCAGAAAGTAAGAGCAGGAAAACGGGCGGGATCCATCCGTCAGCTCTCCTGGACGCGGGTGGCATTGTAGGCCGTGCCCCTCCAGCATTCCGCCCAGACGCCTGAGCCGTGATTCCACCCATCCCTTCCACAGCATCAGATCCCCGGAATCAGCTGCAACAACGTCAATCTGCATAAAGTTCTTGTGTTCCTGGAAGAATCGGTAAGATGTGCAGAGTTCTTCCCAGACGGCGCTGCTTGTTGACGACTCATTGCAAATTTTGAACCCTCTTCTGAACTCCTCCGACATGATTTGCATGGTGCTTGAAGAGACGTTGTAGCTGGAGTTCATGGGTGGATGAGCAGGGGTGATTATAGCCATCGTGTCTTTGCATCCCAGCTGAGTCCTCCAAACCTGCGATGTTTTGCAGATGTGAACCGGATTCTGCCAGTTCCACTGCGAGAAGATCTTGAAAAGGCGGTGGATGATAACGTTTGGTGCTGAGTTGGGATAGAGCTGGCATATTTTCGCGACGAGAATCGCCCAGTTTATTCCACCGAGAAAACCCGAGAGGTTGGAGTATATCCCACGCTGCTTGGCCCAGTACTTGACGAACCTCAGACTGGTGCGGAAGTTGGCAACGTTGGGAACTAATTTGAGCAGTTCATCAATGACTCTGCAACCATTCAGACTCCTAACCGTCTCTTCATCGACGTTCACCAGTATCGACTCATCCCACAGGTTCAGATCTTCTGGGATTTCCATAACTGCAAGCCTGGCGTAGACCAGGTCAACCGAGATGCCGTCGTACTTGAACTTGATCACCGGCACATAGGCATCCGGCACAGGGAGCAAGTCGGTGACCAGCGGCTCCGTCGAGAGGATATCGCCGAGGTCGCCGAAGAAGTGCTCCTCCCTGGTGGCGTACCAGGGCCCCACACAGAGCATGTCGATGTCGGAGCCGGGGCCGTGGACGCCGAGCCGATAGGAACCGAAAGTGAAGATCTTGGCATTCGCTTGCTGAATCGCCTCTGTGCCACCGCCTTCGAGGCGGCACACGGATTTCACCCACCCCTTCACCATCTGGTCCAGCCGACCCACGGCTTCTTCCTTCTTCGCGGCTTCTTCCGGGCTTTTGAACAGCTGACCGACGCCGGACAAGAAGCTGTCCAGCTCGCGGCTCCTGATTACGTCATCCTCCGATGGCCCATTCCACAAAATCGGCTCGTCTGTGCCCAGCCATTGATTCCCAGCAGCCATGTCGAGATTTGTGTTGTTGTTTCTTTTCGGGACAAGAAGCGAAAAGCGGGAGGGAATTGAATGAATGTGTTTGGAAGTTGGAACAGAAAGGTATTTATAAGTTATAACAATGCTGAGCATCCGATCGACCGTTTCTCCTTTTCCGTATAGGAATCATATTTTTCCAAACTTTCCTTTTCCACTTTCCAGGTTGATGGAGGACGTTTTTGCTTAAATAACCTCATCTATGAAACTAATTTCCAATTCCTTTTTGAGATTTTCTATTTCTATTAAAATTTGATTTGTACATATATATTAATTTTTGCGTAAAAAATCATTTTTTATAGGTAAAAAGTACACATCAGAAATGCACTTTTCTACACAGCCGGCTTCTTCCACGCGCCGCCAGTAATGCGGAATTTTGATTGTGTTATTAATAATTAGTGTCCTATTTAAACTGGAGTAATTCTCCTATGAGGCAGCCTCACCCATGAGGCAAGGCCAAATAGGATAGTTTCAATGTTGTCACCTCATCCTACATCGCTACCAACTCATCAAATCTCAACATCACCTCATCAAATCTCGGTGTCAATTCATCAAACATGATCAACTCATCAAGTCTTGAGATGCCAATTCATCAAATCTCATCAAAAAATGAGTTAAATTGGTCTTGCCTCATGGGTGAGGCTGCCTCACCCAAGAATTGGTCTTTAAACTGATCTACAACAAAATCCCAACATTTTCTAGCAAAATCACGTTCTTCACCTACCCACATTATTCCCAGATACTCGGGAAAACTAAGACTCAATCGTGATTAACTAAGTATGCTGTCAACAAAACAATATATATACGAAGGTTTATTTGAGAGAACGTTTATATTTCAATAATACAAATGATGGATTATGTTGTGCATATAGAAAATAGGTGGGTAACCGATTAAATCGATCCACGCACCCAAAATCTGATACAAATTCCTTTTTCCTACATTGTATGCTGAAGTGAGAATTTTGGATATTCACTCATCAGTAGTTCAGTACATGCATATCATCAGTTATATTATTTTATTAGGGGATGCTATTTCAACATCTCAATATTCTAAATCAACAATTCTATTGAGGGTAAATTTACTAAAATATCCTTTATTAAATTTTAATTTTAGTTAGCTATTATCATGAAACTTTGTTTTAATCAAATTCTAATTCATGAAATGTACACCTTAATCCGTGATTAATCATTTTATTGACGGATTAAGCATCCGTGATTAATTACACGGGTGAAGAAACGGATTAAGCGACGGATTAATCACCTTATTATTCAGTTTTTGGTTGCACGTTAATGATCATTTAGTTTTTTTAAAAAAAAAAATGTAAGGCCCTGTTTACCAGAGCTTATCTGTATATCAGTTCAGTTCAGTTCAGTGAAAATATAATAAATGAAATTCAGGTTAATTCAGCATGCTGATTCCATTTTCAATACATCAATTTTTACTTCAGCTCAGTTCAATTCAGTACCGTAAATCAAGAAATAAGCTCTAGTAAACAGAGCCTAATACTAATTTTGAATTAAGCTGGACAGCTTATGAATGTTGAAGGTTTTGAGGATTTCTTGGGTTTACAATTAAATTTAACAAAAACTTGAATCCAAAATTTATTATTCAAAACTTAATGAAATAATAAATGTTAATTGAACCCTAAATTTAATGAGGGGTGATTAAGGAAATTTATCACTAAATAAGTTGTGTACTTAGGATATTGGGGTTGTGGATTTAGATCTTGTGTATTATTATTATAACGACACAAATATTCACTCATCAATGATCAGTTATAATTTTAAAAAAATTGATACTATTTACATACATATTTTTCAATCAGTTATAATTTAAAAAATTGATGCGAGTCCGCATGTTTTACACAAAGATGAAGAAACGAGATTGATGCTTTCTATTATTTGTTTTTGTTTTGTTTATGTGTATATATATATATATATATATATATATATATATATATATATATATATATATATATATATATAAACATACGCGTAAACTTGAAGCCAGTTATTGCAATGAATAAAGCATGAATTACTTTGGAGAAACGTATGAACAATTACGACCAAATTAAGAGACGCCTAGTCAAGTGGGATCAAATTCGTGACATATATGCCTGCCATCTTTGGCAAAAAAATCAAAGAAGAATAAGCACTCATGTACTTTGCGTGCTATGTATGATTCTTTCCCATATTTGGCAATAAATTAAAGAAAAATATTCACTTGGCACCGAGTCTGAGGGCTTGTTTGACAGAGCTTATTTCTAACTGAACTAAACAGTAAATTAATGTATTGAAAACAAAAGCAACATAACTGAATTAAAGTAATCTACGCACGGTCGACCTCATTTTAAAAAAATTCCTACTATATATAGTATAGTATTTCCCTTGTCTATAATATCATCTAGTTGCTCTCTTTAAATGGGATCGATTATGGCTCTGTTTGATACAATTGTGCCTATAAGACTCTGCTTGCCAGAGTTTATCTGTAGATCAATTTAGTTCAGTTCAATTTAGTTCAGTGAAAATGTAATTTGATGAAATTCAGGTTAATTCAGTCATGTTGGTTCCATTTTCCCTTGAAAACGGCTACTTTTGAAAAGTTATTTGTTTTTAAGTTACCAAACATAAAAAAGTGGGTGAGCTTTGAAGTAAAGTAGCAAAAAAGTAATACCAAACCGAGCTCATATATATACAAGCAACTTTAATACTAACATATATACTCCAGCTATAATGTACTTCATGGCATAAACCTTGCTAGATATATAGTACGGAAGAAAAATGATGTTATACTTTATGCATATAAATCTAATCTAAATAGACACTACTTCTCTTCAAACCAATGATTCAAATAAAATTGGTTTAATTTAGTTCTATTAAATTAAGTTCAATTAATTATGATTAAGTTCATCTCTAGTCAACTATTTCAGTTAAGATAAATTCGGTTTTATTTAATTTTATTATAATTTTGGTTCAATTCAATTCGATTAAATGTATCCTTATGCAACTAGATTCTATTCAGTTACGTCAATTTCATTTTTTTTATTCAGTAGTTCAAATCGAATTTAGACGTCATGTGTTGTTCTCTTCAAGTTCAAAATATTTTGATATATTAATTACTACTGTTCCAGTTACATGAAGTTCAAGTCAAAAGTTCATTTAATTCTAGCTATAAAATTTTATTATTTTCAATAATTATACCTAGATTTGCTCAAAGTTCAATAATATATAATCGATCATTGTAGTTCTGATCATTCAATGTTTGATCGTCATCAAGATTGAAACGTTGAATATAAATTACGATTTTAAGAACGTACGTTGAGCAATGGATTTTTATTATTCTGACTCAAAAATGTTGTTAAATTTTACCAGAATCCTAATTAATTGAAAGCCAACGAACATAAACAAGGTTGGGATGACTATCAAGAACCATGCCAGGTCGGTCGACAACATTGGTGCGCATGATTTTCTGATCACCAACGTGAGTGAAACAAGACGTGTATCATTCCTCAGACAGTCATTACGAATTTCCGACCAAAATTACTACGTAGAATATCTTACATGGAAGTAGTTGATACCATGAAACAAAATTACCTAGGCTTCGGAAATACCATGAAACATAATATATACTAGCTAGGCTGCGCACGAGATGAATTTCATGACCCCCAGTCTTTTCGGATATTATCTAAATTAATTTAATTTAATAACTAGTAAAAATCTAACTTAATTAATTACTAGGCTGCGCACGCACTCACATGCATGTGCAATGTTATTTACTGTAACATTATGTTATATTTAATTTTCATTTAGTTTAATTTCGGTTCAATTTAATCATCAGCTAGCTACTAGCTAGAATTCATACTTTTTTTATAGTATATAAATGTTTTCGTTCAGCTTGCATTCTTCTCTTTTTGTAATTAAAGATTTGAATTTCTTGTTGAAAATGAAAAAATGCAATTAAGTCAAAACTCAAAAGATAATTAAGTTAAATTATGTATAATAATATTAAGATATATACATATATATCAAACCAGTCGAAACAGAAGTGCTAGCTAGCATGAGAACCACCCCTCCTCCTCTGCTGAGATGGTGGCGCGCAAGGGACGCTGGGATGAGACGATGGCTCGGCTGCTGGTGGAGCTGTTCAAGCTGATGCCGGTGATGTCGGTCGACGGCAGAACCCTAGGAGCAAGGAAGGTCACACGGGAACGCAGTTTGCACGTGAAAATTTCGTCCCAATAATCCAATATATATATATATGCATGTTTTATCTTTGTCAACGAAAAGAGTTGTGATCAAGCTAGCTAGTTCGATTAATTACTTGCGGAAAAAGACTTCTATAATTTGTTTCAATTTGGTGAAAATTTAAAACTCCATTACAAAATTAATTAAAATGCATGGCTCGTCTAATTTTCACGAACTATGCACGTTTGTCGTTTTAGTTCTATCTCCTGAACTTAACTTAGTGCTGAATTTTGAACTCTGTTAGAAAATTAATTAAAATGAATATGTTCACCTTTTACGAACTACGTACGCACGCGCGCACACCATTTACAGTGGCATGCACTTTTCTTTTTTATCTAACAAATCAAATTATCTTATTTTATTTGTTTGGGTCGTATTTGTTATTTTTGTTAGTGAAATTAACTACATAAATAACACGTCCGATTTACGTGCGCGCGCACAGATAATAAGGTTATATACATTTATTAATTTGTTTATTTTTTAGAAGATAAACATTTATTTTTTATTCAGTGAGACCAATTGAGTGAGACCAATTGATTTTTTATTTTTTGATATGCACTTTTCTTTTTAATCCAACAAATCAAATGATCTTATTTTATTTGTTTGGGTTTACGTGCGCACAGATAAGGATATATACATTTATTTGTTTATTTTTTAGAAGATAAACATTTATTTTTTAATTTTTTAGAAGATAAAACATTCAATTCAAATTCAAAAAAAAGGGAATTTTTTAAGAGAGCATTTTTAATTTTCATGTGATTTGTAAATTTATGTAAAATGTGCCCGGAAAAAGAACATAGCTAGGGATTGTGGGAAAATAATTTTAACGGCCCTTTCTTTCTTTCAATGCATGACATTTCAAGCGACGAGTGTACGTGACGCCGAGGGTACGCAGTGATTGCGAAGCAAAGCCGCGCACAAAATAAAATCTGCTACATTTTATGGAGTATTATAAGTTTTTAAGGCCCTGCTGAACTGAACTGAAGTGAAATGAACGGAAGTGAAAATTATTGTATTGAAAAATGGAATCAACATGACTTAATTAACCTGAATTTCATCAAATTACATTTTCACTGAACTGAATTGAACTAAATTAAACTTAATTAAACTAATCTACAGAAAATTCTAGCAAACAGGGTCTAAATCTTTTTAGGTTGCAACATTTAATTGGATCTATATATTATGCCATACTTACCTGAATTATTTTTAGATCACTTCAATTCAATTTTGTTCAATTAAATTTATTTAAGTTCAATTTAGCATATTCTTAATTATATTCGCATCCAGCTTCGACCAGTTAGGGAGAGAGAACCTGCAACCCTCAACCTGCAACCCTTATTCATGGAAAAAGGGGTCTTATTAGGTTAATTAAAAGAGTCATCACCGATTCACTGTCTAATTAATTTTCAAATATTAGTGGCAGGTGGTCGGGAAAATGTCGAATGAGCTGAGAAAGGTTCTGGACCTCGATAGAGCATTAACCCGTGGAGGGTTTTAGAGGCCTGGCTTCAAGTCTGTACATATACAAGACCCTTGAGCCTCCGTCCTCTCACACCTGCTTCCTCCGCCTGGGTTTGCTGCCATATACCTCGATCTTGATGGCCATGAAGTCTCGGCTCTATCTCATCACGCAGGAGCATGTGGGTTGCAGCTTTGGTACCTGGTGATGATCTCGAAGATCGTTGTACAGTACACATTAATATAAGAACATGAATAAAGCTGATCTCTGAATCGATTGGAGCCGTTATTTCAGAAATGTAGCGATTTTTTTGGCTGTCTTTCCTCCATAAAGTATCGGTAGAATAACTTAACATTTTTTTTTGACAACACAATAACTTAACATGAAAGAAGTCTTTTTACTACTTTATGTTTTATGAATTTGATACGGAGAGCAAGTGTTAATCTTCTCACTTTCATGCCTGATTATTATATGTTTTGTTTTGATCTTTCTCACTTTCAAAATATGATCTTTTACATATATCACAGCTCTCAATTGGTCTCACTCAATTAGTCTCACTGAATAATCATACTTGATATGTAAAAGATCAGTCTTGCAAGTGAGAAGATTAGCAATGATACACTGAATGATCATGCTTAATATTTAAAAGGTCGAGTTTGAAAGTAAGAAGATCAACATTTGTAATGGTCTCAATGGAGATTTTCTCTTTACCTATTAAGCATGATCATTAGTGTATTACTGATGGTTTTCATGCCCACTCATTACATGTTTTGTGTTAACCTTCTTACTTTTAAACCTAATCTTTTACACGTTGAAAGTCTCAATTGAGTGTTTTTTTATAAGAAAAAGAAAGAAGTGTGCAATGAGCTTGCATTTAAGTTAAGCGAAAAAATAGTGTTGAAATTCAGGTTAAAATTCGATTTTTCAACCCATTATTTTTCACTTCAGTTCAATTCGAGGCCTAAGCTTATTTTTCTACGGAATTGAAGTGAAAATTATTATATTTAAAAAAAAAACTAAATTAACCTTCATAAAACTGGTAAAACAATGAGTTGTTTTGCGGAAATATAAATCCAATGAAGCAAAGATGTAATGGAATTTTATGGCCCCTAAATATGTGAAAAAGAAGATTTATGACCCCTAAAAATAAAATGCAGCATTTGTGGCCCCTAAAAATCAAAATGCAGCATTCACAACCCAAAACCAACTCCGTCAAAACAATGAATTTACGTCAGGGGTATTATCATAATTTTGAGTTTATAATTAAAAAAGAAAATAAATTTTGACGATGACGTCCTCATATTTGTAGCCCTATGCAGACTGCACCAACAAAGTACATGACACTGTGGACTTAAATTTCCTGGCAGTCACTAAGTTGTTCATTTCCTACCGCCAAAACTGTGTACGACGAACTGCCGTCAACATCAAATTTACAGAGAAATTGAGGACCATGTTTTGTTCAACTCGTGAGCTTGTCATCATCGTAATCATGTTCCCACTCTTCATCCCACATCTCCTCGTACTTGGATATCCCCAAATGCGAACGTCTAAATTCCCGATCCGTTGATTCCTGCAATATGGAAAAGAATCCTATGTACATATACACAGCTAATTTCATGTCATGTGAGCTAAAGTCAACTAGAAATTGGGCGTTGTCAGTTTGGATTTAGGCGTCGCTGGGAAACGGATGTCGTCAATCGGGTTTGATTTGGGCGGCGGGCGGCCTTTCAACCAAAAGTTAAGAGAGACAGGTGATGACATCCCCGTCATCATCAGAATTTCTTTTCTTATTTAATTTCTCAAAGTATAAAATATGATATTACGATAACACCCCTGAAAGAAAATTCATTGTTTTGATGGAGTTGGTTTTGGGGCTATGAATGCTGCAATTTTATTTTTGTGGACCACAAATGCTGCACTTTATTTTTAGGGGCCATAAATATTATTTTTCATATATTTAGGGACCATCAAATACCATTAGATCTAAAGCAAATGCGAAAGTAAACTTGCGAAGGCGTTAATAAAAGGATAGATAGTGACGGTGCGAGGACCGCGCCTTCAGAAGACAGTATGTTACAACCCATACATAACGACAAGGGTTTAGCCTAGGGCTTAGTTGAGGTGAGCGGTTTGGTTGTCCATTGGGAGCGCGCAGGATTTTAGGGCTATCGCATTTGCCAATTGTAAACTTACTGAATCTCTCTCCTCTCAATTTGGTTTTTATCATTTCTGTTCTGTAATAGTGGCATCTCTCCTCTCAATTGAATAATTTAAGATCTAAAAATAGGGTTCAAGTTAGGCACCAATATTTAATAGAAGGCTTTTTCCTCTCTTTTTCCAATTGTGGATTTGCCTACTACTTGACATTTAGTGCTTTAACTTGTTACAATTTTTCTGTTCTGATTCTTTTTTTTTGCCATGTCCATCATTTATCTTACTACTTGGTGATATGGCTGCTAGTTTTGTATCAAAGTATATGATTGGTTACTAACGTGACCTTACACTTCAATGACTCTTTGTGTTACCGTCCAATTTTCTTTGTGATAGTATAGAATTTTCTTTGTAAAGGTTGGGAGTAAGCATTTTGGCAACATAAATTAAGTTTTGGGTGAAGGAAAGATGCAGGCAGCTCCAAATGCGGATTGTAACTATGGCAATGGGCGAAGATTGCGGTGATAGATAGTGGCATATTCCACTGGCACATATCCTTCCAAGTCACTCCAGAACTAGTGACTAGCCGTGAAAACCCACACTTTTACAACAACAAGGTCGTTAGTGAAATATCAATGGTTGATTGGCTGACAACTCACGACACTCGTGGTCATGAAACTGCTATTGCAAGTATAGTTGTGGGAAATGTGATTGAGGATGTGAAAGTTTATGGAAATTCGATAGGATGGATTAGTGGTATTGCTCCTGATGCCGAACTCTTAAGCTATAATGTTAATGTGGATGATGTGAAGTTTGATGAAGTATACCCGGAGGATGGGCAATGCGAACTTGAATGCGAGGCTGTGGAAGATGCAATCGGAAAAGGAGTTGATATTATATCTATCTCTATGTGTTTTCCAGGAGGAAATGTGTATTCGACTCTATTAGGAACTGTTGCTCTCAAAGCTGCAATGAAGGGAATTATGGTTGTTTCCTCAGCAGGAAACAATGGTCCAAGTATGGGATCAGTTTCAAACGTCTTGCCTCCATGGATTCTTTCGGTTGCAACTTGTCACGGGAATTTAAGATTTCCTTTTATCGTAAAGCTTGAATGTGGAACTGAATTGCATGGCCAATCAACTTGTTATCGCATCCGTTTTATTTCAGCAAAATACCCTTTGTTATGTCTTTCTTCGATGAATGAGATGTGGACAGAGTCTAACACAATCATAGATCATGTGCTTGTTTTTTATCAAGATGATGTTTCCACGAATTTGTTCATAGTAAGCGACCATGTACTGAAGTATGGTGGTTGCGGCTTGATAATTATCAACAACGCGGGGAATGAATATTCATTGAACCTCTCACATCACAAAATTCCTACAATTTTGATAGCCTTTGAGGATGGTGAACTGTTGATAGACTACATCAAAAGAGAGGAAAATGGAGTTGCTGCGGCAGGCTTAATTTTTCCATGTTGTTGAAAAATCATGCAAAATTGACCGGTTAGTTGCTGCGTTTTCTTCTAGAGGTCCAAATCGATGAGAGATGGGTGGTGTTCTCAAACCAGACATTACTAGTCCGGGGGCAAATGTAGCAGAATGTTTCGTCATCGGTTCAGGAACTTCATACTCTTATGTGGCTGGGATGGCTGCAATTCTGAAGTATGCACATTCTGAATGGAAAAAAGTAGAACTGCAATCTGCTTTGATGACTATCGCATCTGATCTCGATGATGAAGGAATTTGTATTACGGATCAGAATAGAGAAGTGTCGAGGTCTTTGATATAGGTTGTGGACATATGAGTCTAGAGAACCTAAAACATGCCTTAAATCCCGGACTCGTGTATGATATGGATGTCATGAATGAAATACCAGCTTATCTGCGAGGGTTTGGGCATATAAGGAGCGGGAGGTAAAAGAATTTTTATTTTGCTATTTTTTATTTTCGTGTTAATTTAGTCTCCTGGGCTGGGTTGGGCTAGTATTCTGAATCTTTGCGTTAATTTTGGATGTATTTGTTTTTTGTTCTGAATCTTTTGGATCGGATGTATTTTGAATTTCTATTTGATTAAATAGTTTGGGCCTTTAAGCCCAAAGATGTTTCGGAAGTAGAACTCATTTTCTTCTCCTTCCAATTTGCAGCCATTTTACTTGGTAGCCTGAATCAGCACGTTCCTTTGGAGCGCCTTCTGCTCGATAAAAGCGTCTACGATGGAGAACTGAGGGTCCAGTTCAACATATGTCGAAGGGTTATAGACGCGCACCCCTCTTCTTTCCGGTGGATCAGAAAAAGGACAAACATTTAGTTTTTGCCGGGCTCGCTATGCTTCAGAAATTGTCCACGCAGACGTTTGAGCACTGGGTGAAATTATTCCGACGCGAGAATACGCTGACTCAAGTGAAAAACAAGTTTGAAGTTGTGGTAAGATAGACTAATAGACTTTGGATCTCCACCTACCTTCTCCTCGTGGATGCTAATCCAAATGAGGTAAAACATTCTCCAATTCGGTAGAAATAAAGTTGGTTGCAGTTTGGTTTGGTTGGTAATCGGTCAATTAACTTTTCTGAACGGGATTTACACAAAGACATTTCTGTGTGTCCAGTTTGCATAGATGATTGTGTGTCCCATTTCAGTTGATTTTTTTGTCCAAACTTGAATTTTTGCCAAGACATTTCTGTGTTTCCAGTTTGCATAGATGATTGTGTGTCCAATTTCTGTTGAATTTTTTGTCCAAGCTTGAATTTTTTGTCCAAGCTTGAATTTTTAACAAGACATTTCTGTGTGTTCAGTTTGCATAGATGATTGTGTGTCCAATTTCTGTTGAATTTTTTGTCCAAGCTTAAATTTTTAACAAGACATTTCTGTGTGTCCAGTTTGCATAGATGATTGTGTGTGCAATTTCTGTTGAATTTTTTGTCCAAGCTTGAATTTTTGCTATTATATGTGTCCAAGTTTCAAGTATGAATGCATACTCAAATGCAGGTGGAGTTGTTGCAGCTACAAATGTGGCTGCAGTTAGGGCTGTGCAACCGGTCCGACCCGGATCGGACCGGACCGGAACCAGTTTGGACCGGGACCGGAATGTCCATAATTCTTGGACCGAATACCGGACTGAAAAGGGGATATTCTGGACCGGGACCGGTTAGACCAGAATTTTAATATTTTTTTTTAACACATAAATTAATTAATAAATATTTTAAAATATAAAGATTATTAAATACCGGTCCATCCGGTCCGGACCGGAAAATACCCGGTTTTCTTGGACTGGACCAGACCGGACCCGGAATCCCTAAAAAACTTGGACCGGAATCCCTTATATCCGGTTCCGGTCCGTTACTTTCCGGTCCGGTCCGGTCCATTTTTCCGGTCCGGACCGGTTCATTCACACCCCTAGCTGCAGTTGGGTTTGAGTATATGCTTGGACGCATATATTTTTAATGCCTACTGGTATAACGGTTTGCTTAACAGTATCAACAACATACACCCTTTTCCCAGTAGTGTTTGATGTTCTCAATAGAGGCCTCATGAGGATACAGAAGCATCAAATATTGTCTATGTTCTAAAATAATTTTCTTAGTTCTTGTGAATGTTCTTGACCTGTGCTTAGAGCCTTGCTGGTATATGTGTCTAAGCTTGCTTGAAATGTTCTGTTTATTGGTGTTTCTTGATATTGTTGCAAACTTTTCTTGCTATATCTTAAACTAAAATTGAGACTTTGACTCTTGGGTTGCTTTATAGGATGTGAGCGATTTAAACTTAAGTAGTAAAATTTACAATGCTTTAACGGGTACTTCCCCTCCTCTGTATTCGGAGATGCTTGCTGGAGTTTCAACTGTTGATGATACTTTTGCCCTAGAAGGCAAGTTGTTGGCTTCCATGGCTATATGAAAGGCCAAGAAGGAAAAAGCAGAATAGGACCCTAAGAAGACTCGTCAATATGCATTAAGCCGAGAACTTCCTAATCGAGCTCAAATGGAAGTTTCTCGTATTGTGTGATCGTGAGGTAAAACGTTGTCTTCCCTTTTCTTTATGGTTAGATAATAATTTATTATGAAGACTAATTGCCCTTTTGGAGACTCTTTTCTTCTCGTAGATGCAGGGAATTAGTTCAATATGGGCTCATGCCCCTTGTCCTATATGCAACACATGTATTTGATACATTGGGCGGATTAAGCAAAGACGACAAGATAGTGGTTGAAACAAAATCCAGTCTTGAAGGAGTTATTAGGGAATCGAGTAGGTTGATATCTCGGCCTACTCTTCTCATGGATGCCGGGATTAATCACTGCCTTGTTGCGAGTCTATCGTTCTTCTATTTTATTTTCCAATGAAATTTTTTACTTGAACAGATGCCGGGCCTAATCACTGCCTTATTACACATTTTAAACCATTTACTACATGTTAACATGTAACTATCACTACTAGAAAAAAATTACATTTTATCGGTATGTATCACCGGTTAATAACTATTTCACCGGAAAATATAAGTTTTAACCGGTGCTACACAACATTGCACCGGTTGGAAAAAAGTTCAAGGAAGGGGGACCCATTACATTGCACCGACCCGAATAGTTTCCACCGGTGATATGGTGTTGTGTTGACATGGAATGGGAAGTTTACTGGGTCCCACTATATTGCACCGCTAAAAGTTTAAGCATCCGGTGCAATAAGAGTCAACGACTAAGCGAGTCAAAGAGAATTGCTAAAGTGCATATGAGTGAGTGGTGAAATGATTGTATTGCACCGGTCCAAAATAATTTGAAAATTATTGGCTATTTTGATTAACTTGCCACGTCGTGTGAACATTTTTTGTTTCACCTCACCCTCTTGCTACCGGTGAAACGCCGCATTTAATGCTACTTAACTACCCTTATGTGATGTGTCACCATATTATTCGAACACGTCATCCACTGTTTCACCGGTTACACATTACCGGTGAAACTTATGAAATTAGCAAAATTGGTAATAATTTCACATTTTAAACAAGATAATCAAAATTCTATATCGCAATATTCATCATATTATATATAAGAGCTTTTCATATCACTTTCGTAACAAAAAACAAACATTCGAGAGTAGTTGTAGTAACAACGTTGATGTCTTAATGAACATTCACTACTTATACATTACTTCGTTACTTATACATATACATTATGTTGTCATGACTACTTTCCCAATTTGATTCATTTGTATACACCCCATATAGAATAGTTTACACCCTACATTGTTACACTATTCAAAACATCTAACCTTATATAAGCAATGATCAAGTCATTAATATAGAGTAGATTATAATAAAAAACAACACTAAATATTGTTGAAATTATTTTGTATTAAAGTAATATATCCTTAGTAGTGAATGTTACATTCACATACTATGTATAACTCGTTCCATGTTTGTTATACATTCTAATAAGTAATTTTTAAAGTTTTAATAATTTTGTTGGGGTCAAATTAGAATTTTTTTAAGAGTTAGATAGATGGTTTTAAATGTAATCTTTTTCATTGCCCGTTCCACGAATCACATGAATCAAACAATATAAAAGTATAAAACAAAGGAATTGGGTGAAATTGATATTTTAAAAGTATTTAGGTCCATTATTAACATTTTAAAGAAATTTAGGAATTTATATGCAAATCATGAAAAGTCGTAATAGCAACAACAAGATGTTGCGTAGAATTAAGATTTTTATTTAAGTTATTTAAAATACTTTTAAACTCTATCCACCCTTTTTATTTACTTTTATTTCTTTTCTATTAGCATCGAGTAAATTTACTTTTAAAAAAATTAAGAAACTATTATAAGCAATATTTTTTTAATTAGGAAATCTCCACCTTAATGAAAGGAAAATCATACCGTAATTAATAATAATGTAAGGGAAGTCCTAAACTTTTATTTTTTATTCCTAATCTTGTTTGAACAGTGTATTTAGGCCCTGTTTACTAGAGCTTATTTCTTGATGTACTGAACTGAACTGAACTGAATTGAATTGAACTGAACTGAACTGAATTGAACTGAACTGAAGTGAAAATTGATGTATTGAAAAATGGAATCAGCATGACTGAATTAACCTGAATTTCATCAAATTGCATTTTCACTGAACAGAACTAAACTGGACTGAATTGAACTGATCTGAACTGAACTGAACTGAACTGATCTACGGATAAGCTCTGGTAAACATGGCCTTAAATCCTAAACTCATATCTTCTCATTTATTTATGTATATAGGCAAATTCTCATTTGAGACCTGTCTCAAATGAGACCAAATATTATATGAGACTGCTATTGATTGAATTTATCTTTGGTGAGCTTTAAACCCGCCAATTTCCTTGATTGAATTTGTCGTTGGTGAAATTGACCAAGGAAATGATCAAGAAAATTGACCGAAAGATCAAATAAATTGAACGAAAGATCAAATTAACTGAAAAATCAAGGCAAAACAAAAATATTCAAGGACATTGATTGAAAGATCAAACAAAATGACTAAAAGATCAAGAAGAAACAGTAAATGCTCATTCCCCTGCTCTTGGTCTCCACAAGGACAGGTCTCACCCAAAACTTTCTCTATACACTACAAGAGAACTGGGTTTTTGCAACATATATATGTGCGACCAATGTGTAAATGTCGCTAATTCGCCACACTTATGTCGATGTGTTATTTATTTGCGACATTTTTAAGTCACTTTCTTGCTATGTCATAATCTTTATGACACTTATGCGACACATTATTTAGTGTCCCAAATTTACGACATAATTTTTACAACACCCTTTAAAAATGTTTTAAATATGTGGCACAATGGTAAATCTGTTGCAAATTTGCGGCACTATTGTGTCATTTTTTTTAAAGTGATGCATTGTATGCTACATATATGCAACATTTTCTTTTCACTGAATCATTGCGGGAGTCGATCAATACCCGGAAGACTCGTGTTTTTGGAAGTAACTTGCTTGAAGCCATGCTCGGGATGGGTTCGGCGGCGAATGAAGAAAACTACCGTATCATAAAGTTTGTGTGCTTCTCAAACAATTTTTAGCTCTTTTATATATTAGTAGTATTCTTTTTTTCTTTATTTATTTTTATGATTATATTGTTCTCCCTTTTTACAAATGATTAAACTTTCTGAATCTATTGGTTGAGGTTAAGGACGAGGATGGAGCAAACAAATCAGCCCATAATGGCCCTCGTTCACTAACAACCGGCTCACTGGTAATTCTTTTTATGTTTCACCTTAATTTGGATTTTTATTTTATTCTTTTCTTATTGTATCCATGATTGTGAATGGTCAGGAGCGTGCTATGATTTATTGGAAAAACACGTGGAGTATGAGGATAGGTATAACATGATTTCAGCATTTGGGGCAGGGAACATATTCTAATTCTTAGAAGCAATGGTGGACACAAGCCTGGAGTTTTGCCGAAAGGGTTAATTACAGACAATGAAAATTTGCAGAAAGGAGAAGTCAAGCCAAGAACAATATTTTTATGTAGATCCTAATTAGTTTATTTTCAATTTTGCTTTGTGTGCTAGCAATACTCTAAAATCGTACATTTTAATAGTTTGATATTTTAATATTAATATTTTAATAATATTAGTTTATCTATTAAATAAACAATTAATGATTTAATTTATAGTATTCGACATTTCCTTTTATAGTGCGCTGTATATACTGTCGCAATTATGAATTGACAATTACAGTAATGTTGCATATTGTGTTGCCATTAAAACAAACTTCATTTTTGACTAATGGTGTTTAACGTGTCGCAAAAATCCATGCATCACTTATAATAAATGTTGCACAATGTGTAGCAAATTTTCATGCGCCGCTAAGCATAAATGATGCATAATGTGTCGCAAACAACATGCGTCACTAACATTAACTGACGCATAACGTGTCGCGATAAATATGCGTCAGAAAACTAAAAAGTCGTAGGATGTATCGCAAATATTCACGACAGGTAAAATAATGATGCATATTGTGTCATTACTTTTACGACACAATTGACTTTTTATGTCGCTAATTTTGCTACACTGCCTTTTACGACACATAAAATATTGATGCATATTGTGTAGCAAAATAGCACGCGTCACTATTGACATGACGTATAATGTGTCACGATTGATCCGCGTCACAAAACATAAAAGTCGCATGATGTGTCACATATATTCACGACAGATAAAATAATGATGCAAATTGTGTCATTAATTTTACGTCACAATCGAACTCTTGTGTCGCTAAATTTGCTACACCACCTTTTGCGACACAATATTTGGTGACGCATACTATGTCGTAAATAACCATTTACGGCACTTAATCAGCCCTAAGTGACACATATAAATGACGCAAAAGTACCAGTCTCCTGTAGTGATATCTCATGTATATATACATATATAATGTATTACTAATTATAATAAATACGGTTGCAGATTTGATAAATCAAATACTGATTTGATAAATCAAATAATGATTTGATAATAAACATAAATAAATAAGGTTCAGATTGATCTGAATCGTTAAAAAGTATTTCAAGGTAAATCTCAGCCGTTAACACCTTATCCTTCATTTAATATAGATCTCTTTCTCCCTTTTTCCTTCAACTACCTCATCCTCTCCGACGATCTGCCCAACTCTGTAATCCGAGTTGAATTGTATTTGGTATGTGCATAGTTGATGAAATGTTTCCTTTCACTGAACATTACTATGAAAATTGGCTATGAGGTTGAGAGTGGCATTATACTTGGCACAGGCTTGGGAGTATTGTAGCAGTGAAGGAGAGCGTTACTAAGCTTGTTAGGTAGCATCTATACTATACATAAATACTTGTAGAACCTTTATTTGCTATTGGAAAAGTATCGTTCGCATCGATCTGTATCTTCTTAAACAGCTACTAGTACTAAACTTGAAATTGTAGAATGTTTATAGTATCACACATTGCTTCATCTACTTTGTTTTTTCTTACTAGAGTTTTGCACTCAATTTAAATAATGTCATGACAAGAATTTGTCTTTTTCTTTTCTTTTTTAGTATAAAAGGTGCGCATTGAATGTTTTCATAATTCCTAGTATTTGTTTCACATGTCTGAAGCTTTTCTTTTATCGCTTGAGAAATGACTCTTGACAACAAGGTTCAATTCTTGCTTGTACATTGCAGGCATTTAATGTCTGCTATTACTCGCTGCAACACAGCGCGAGATTTGAAAGCATTCAAATCATGTGTACTCATTACTCAGGGACAAAGCCGCCGGGAGAGTCTCGGACAAGATTTCGTGAAACGATGTTGTGATTTAGGTTCTTACCATGATTTTAATGTTTACCGAGTTTTTTTTATCAGGTAATGTAGATCTTGTTTTCTTATAAACTTATGCATAGATGATAGAACCTCGTAACTTCAAAGTATATGTCGTCATGAACTTGCAGGAAGCAAATCCTAGGCTTTCTTGCTTCGCCTTGATGAAGAATTGCAGAGATGGTAAAAGTTTTTCAAGAGCTATTCGTGGTGGGTTTGTTGATCCGGGATGGGAAATCAAGGTACTTCGAATTTTGCTTACAATGAAACTGTTTTGGTTGCATTATGGTTAATTTAAAGCTTGTTTAATGGTACATAGGAGAGTTTTAGTTTGCTCCAAGACATTTACATTAGTTCTATGAGCATAGCAGATTGAAGATTGCATTCTAATGTAAGTTTTGGCTCCCTCTGTCCAATGTTCTTTGATGCGTGTTTAAGAATCTAACATTTTCAACTTATATTCTTGTGAAGTAGAAAATCGTCCTAGGTTGTTGCCAATCATGGCAACAAGTCAAGAAGGGAAAAGGCGATCACGTAGGTGTATGATTAATATAGATATTGCTACAAACTATTTTTTGCTTTAGTTTTATCCATGTTCTAGGATTAGATATGATAAATTTAGCTTTATATGTTTAGTTTTGTCCATGCTAGGAAAAGATTTGATAGTTTGGTTATCATTATCTTATTAATAAAAATAGTTTCTCAAGCAAATATTCTTACTGCTGTGATTTTTTTATTGGGATTCATTAGCTGCAAATTATGCTGGCTAGATCAGCTTTTCATTATTTTATTTATTTTATTTTTAAAAAATTCGTTTCACCTGTTAATTTCGGAATAGGTGAAATAGATATTTAACCAATTTTTTAAATTTTGTACCGGTGAAATGCATTTTTTGTTGACAAGTCCAACGTTGAATGAGTCCACCGTCCAGTCAGCACACTCCTGGGTCCCACTGGTCCATTCACCGATGAAACAAAATTCCCGTTTCACCACCTAGCAACAACACCGCTATTTCCAAAAATTTAAACCGGTGAAATTGGGCTTATTAACCGGTGCTGATGCCTTCAATTCTAGTAGTGTATATAGTCACCGCAGAGGTGTAAGGAGTTTAAGTACACTTACAAGTGTAATGAAGTTTTGTTAGACGTCCTTACTCTTTATCACACTTACACATGTAACAATATTGAGCATGAAAATGGGGAAATTTGATGAAATTACAAAATAAAAAGTACTGTTTTGCAATTTATTGATAGTTTGTATATCCCATCACCGTCGATTATGCAATTCAAACTTCCCCTTGCACTTGAAACAGTATATATAAAGTGAGTTATGGAGATGAGATTAGTGGCAATCGTGGCTGTCCGTGATGTCGCCACGGCACAGTGCAACACAGATTATCAAACCTCCCAATATCTCAAGCATGCATGAGCTTCTATCACGGCGTTGCAGGTTCATCAGGTTGATTCTCCTTTAACAACCGGGCCGGAGTTCAACTCCGAGCTGATCGGCTATGTGCGAGGGCCGAGGGCTGCTTGGCGGTGCTTACTGTAGGAACTATATTGACAGTAATTTGTAGTAAATAAAATTACAGAATATAAATTACAGAAAACGCATGAATAATAAAATACAAGTTATATTATTTATATTAATCATGCAAAACATGCCAAGAGTTACAAATAATCATGCATACAACATATTAAATATCCTAGACACAAAAGCATAGATCATTATGGAGTCGAGCTAGTCTCCGCCCTTGAAACTTATGAGGCCAACAAATGACACCAAAGTCCCATAGGATAAAACCATAAGGTAACATACAAAGTTACCTGGATTTCGTAGAGCCGATCTTCAATCACAATGACTTGACTCTCAACTCACTCAGCACCAATGAAAACACCAACACTCTCAATCTAATGTATCTATTACCAAACGTGTGTAAAAGGTTCTTTTCATATTGACTGATGGCTCTATATATATACTCCTAAATCCTATGAATTAGGAAACATAATTTTCAGCTGGAAAGATTCTCAATCCAATACGCATATGGATTCTCTCACAAAATAAGGTAAGCTGTGTTTTAATTATAGCATAAGAACTTTCCCAAATAATGAAAGTCTTATCTTTATGGAATAACACAAAGTAATTTCCATAAATCAAAAGAATGTACTACAAGTAATTCTTCAATTAAAACACATTCCGGGCTTTTCTAGAATGTTCAACATATGAACTTCATAAACAATAGAAATCCTATTTTGGGTAAATTTCTTTAACCAAAACTTTCTATATCTCATTCATCTCCGAATGATAAGCCCTAAAAGTTACCATGACTGTAACTTTCAATTTACCTTAAATAAATCATTTTCCAACAATCCCCCACATGAATCAGATATAGATTCGGGATTTCAATTACGCATTACACTAATGTAGTCATTGTGATTGCCGTATCGGAAGCTTAGATGCCTGCATAGGAATAAGTAGATCATTTAGTCCTTGAACTTTTCCCTTGGGATAGTACACTGTTTCACTGGTTAGGAAGTATGCGGTCCCGCTTTGAACTTCCCTGAACCGCTGGTATGAACTTTCATGTACGTCCCACAGACATCTTACTATACTCTGCGATTTCCGCGGTTGTGCCCAATTCTCGCGGCCATGGAGCACCTGCCTATTTCAGTCGCGTTTGTAAAGAATTGCGTCCTCATTCAATTCCCTCTAGAGGCGGCCACACCTCCCGCACATAGGTGGCTGGTTGCTGAGGAATTTGTTATTTGTTAAATAACCCATTTCCACTCTAATTCCTATAATTAGAGGCCGTTAGTCATTAAAAGCATTTCATGCTTACCCTCATTTCCACTTCACTGTTTCATCGTCATAGGAATAAGACAAGAGGTTTAAAGAAACCCCCACAGTGACGTCGGTGGGTCTTTGACGTTTAGTTGTCCCTTTGAACCTAGACCATGGGATCTCCAATCGCATAGGTTGGGTGTCCACAGACGTAACCTCACCATTTAATGGACTTCAGTCTCATTCCTCTCGATGATTTAACTACCTCTCGATTCAATTTCTTCGTCAAGAAATCGATCTAATCCTTTCGTCAAAGGAACACAACCTTATCTTAATGACGATAAGTCAATTTAGATAAATCCCGGTTTGAGAGTAGTTTTCTAATGATATTTTGTCTGCCTTTAGACATACCATTATCGATATGGCTTTACAGTAAACCAATCAGCACAAATTTGCTTTGGTTACCTTGGGATTCCCTTTTTCTCAAAAGGTACAGTACTCATTTCCTTTCCCATAATCCAACATAATGGATTTAGATTCCTCATATGAATCTAATTAAGAGAATCATTTCTCTACACATTTCAAGCCATATCCACGAGACCACGAGTATCACAAAAACTTGGATCCATTAGTTTTTCTCTTGACTACTCATGTCTCATCTTACTTTCAGAGTAAGAAATGTCTGATCGTGTACTACTCATTGTGTACTACAGACCTTCCATGACTCTACATTCTCTTTTCAAGAGAAGTCTCACCTTTACAAAGGTATTCCAACAAAGTTAGAGTCATTCTATTGAATACGATATATCTCTCATAGATTCAGTCATCGTATCAATATTACTATCAATGAGCGAACCATTCGATTTGAGAGCATAAATGACATAATCATTTCTTGTGTCTCTTAGCACTCATGCCTTAACTAAGCTCATTGATTCATATCATTGGCTCATCAACAATTAGTATCATCAACTCATGGACTGTTTTGGAGCATCGAGCCATTCATATTGCTCTATTCAGATCTTAATATCTAAATCTCCATTTAACCACTAGGTCCATTTGATGTACTTTGAGCTTACAGAAAGCCTCAATCGGAAGTACCATCATTTCAGGTATCATTCTCATTTCTGGAGAATACCATCAAGTATATAAATACTTACTAATTGTTGAAATCTACTAGCAGTCTAGTGATTTGCCTCACATGGTAGATCAATTTCACTATTGATTACCGTTTTTCCATAAACATCATTTCATGGAATTCTAGTCTTTTAAAGCTCTCAGATATACCTCTAAAGCAAAACAAGGCACAAGACTTTGTCCTATCACATTTGCTTCATTTAGGTTTATCATCACAGATTCTCTACGATTTCATCCATTGGCTCATAATGCCATTTAGGATAAATCAAGATCTCTAGGAATTTCCGTAAAATACTCTTTCATCAAAAGATGTATTTATCAATTCCATCAAATATTTCTTATGAATATCACAATATTTAATATTCTTTCATAAGAAGTCAACTAGCACTGCCATAATGTGCATTTATAGTAAATATACCATTTCAGGTCATATCTTACTATACCTGGTTAGACGTCAACCCCCACATTCGAATGAACTTCTCGGATGAGTCTACACCGTTAGGTCAACCCCCACATTCGAAGGAATTCGTAGGATGACTCTACACCGTTAAGAGTTTTCATTTACTCTTTTGAGATATCTTATTTAAGAGATCACCAACCTACATATAGGTTTTCCACATCGCTTTATCATTTCTAGCGACTTTCCGTTTCACTACTACATATAGCTAGTACATACGGAAAAATGACATTTGCGAATAATCTTGTAGTGTGAACGCAATCACAAAAAGATTTTACGTATTCGCTTTCACAATCAACTCATACCACAAATGATACAAAAATGGACTTAGAACCATTTATGTAAGTATCATTTTGGTGATTCTCGTTAATTATTACTTTAAGACAAAATTGCTTTGTCTAGCACATGACTTATCAAAAGTCTCGTTTGTTCAACAAATAAATCAAACACAAGATTCTCATCCCATAAAACTTATTTTAAGGATAGATTCTTTCACTGCAACACTTTCGTGTTTCAACTGATTGTGGGTATCTCTCTTATCTATACACATAATTAGAATAAGAGATGACTAGATTTCCCAATCTCAAGTAACCATTTATCCTGGCCATTACTACAACAGATTGAAGTAATATCCATGCCATCAAGGATTTGGTTAATCAATCACTCCAGGGATTTCAATTTACTATCCCTTATGGCGCATATTTCCCATCTCGTAGGGTAAAATGTGAGTTTGCAAACTCTACACAAAATACTGCCCATTTCCAAGTCATTTCAGTACAACAGTACTTGACTACACTCGAGTGACTTTCTCAATTCACATATAAATTGATATCTCAGCTCAAGTCTGAGTTACGCCGTCTCGCTATGAGTTCACGTTTTACATTCTTGACCCAAACATGGTCCCATTCGAGTCTAATTCTTGCTCGAATACATTTCCCTTTAAGCTAGACTCAATCGAATTCGAGTCTTAGTCTGGGATTCTGCCTTACCGGCTCAACCTAGAGTTTTTCACGTACATTTTCAAGTGCTTAGTGATATCTCTCTACCTTGTCAAAATTCATCTATTGCTGAATTTTAAGGTTTTCGGTCTCCCACATTGGACCGATATCATTATCATCTCCACACGTATAGTTCCTCGGAACTTTGTGTCTTGGAGTTCCTAGACCATATGTCTACGGATTAGATAATCTTAGAATTTTCAGTTCTTTCTGACCGAAATTCTAGACTTACCAAAGTCTCGGGATCCCTATCTCAGAATACAAAATTCTAGATTTGACCATATTGTCTTGGGATTTTCAAATCTCAGATTATTCAAGTTTCTCAACCAAACTGACGATTTATCAAATTCTTCAATTATGAGTAATTAGAATTTTAACCTCAGAATTCTTAGGTCTCTCAACCATAATTCTGACGATTATTTAATTCTTCGATTACAAATAATCAGAATTCCAGCATAGTTACGAAAACTCATGCTTTCAGGGTTTCTCGTTATAGTTCTTAAAACCAATACCCTTGACATAGTAAAATTACTCATGTCATCTCGTTCGTATTTTATAGATTATACACAATAATCAAAATATCGAACACAGAGCCGTATGCTCATCTCATGCAATATACAATTGCCTAGGTCTTACGAAGCTTGCTGTGAATTCATGATAATTGCACACAGCACATTGCCAATTCCATCACATAGCATAACTCCTGCCACTAGTTCTTGGTGATTGCACACAGCAAAATCAACCACAAAACCACAGACATGACATCACCAGCATCATATCTCATAGAATTGCATGTATAATAAGCCAGATAATATAAACAAATTATAATATCGCATACAATTATACACCCGTCAACTCACGTTCATAATATGCACGTAATCAATCCACTTTAGATTCCATCATCTACCTCTATCACCCGAACTAACCACATGCACTCACATAATTAAATTGCATGGAGATGATAAAATGGATCAATTTCATACTGTGACATGCATAATCTATATTTCATATTTAATTAATATAGACATACAAATTAATGTAACTTTGCATGCAACCAATGAAGCATATATATTCACGTAATCACATTGCCATTCAAAAATCATGCATCATTTACGTACGTAATCAATAATTTCATGGCAATTTCCAGACCAATTTCAACATATACAAATTGATCAATTTAACATGTGAATTTATCAATCTATTTTAATTAGATTTTCAACTTACTAATTTGAGCTAAATGACAAACAATTAGCATCCAGAATCAAAAGTTTATCACATAATTAGCCATGCATTCATGCGTCCATCAAAATTAATACTAGAACCACATATTAATTCTCATATTGTATAATTACATGATCAATTAAAATAGTTAACTAATTTCCCATGATCATCAAAACCCTTTATATGGACACATGCAATCAGAAACACGGCTCATTTAGCATGCAATTACATGATATCAAACTCAATTAAACAGTAAGTTGCATCTGCTATTAATATCACTGGATCCAGCATGCCAACTATTAACACGTTTGCATCAATTTAATATTCATGCATAATTCAGTTTCTTAAGCAAACAATTAAGTTGATCATTCTCGCAAACACATAATATTCATGCATATTTATGAATATTTATGAATATTTTAATAACCAAATAAACCTTGTTCTCAAATCAAGCCCATCCAAACTAAATTGAATACCACAGCTAATTCAATTTATTGGCTTTGATCCTCTAACCTTTCGTTTAAAAGTCGAGACCAAAAAAATCTCTGACTGATCAACACCATCTCCTCCACGATGCTCGTTGATCCTCGTAATTGATATTTGTACATGCCAAGAAAACTCGGCAAACCATTAGAAAAACTTCACATGAGTTTTTCGGATTTAAGTTCACAAAGAACAATTTCCGAAAAACCCTAAATCAAATAACACACATAAAAATCATGCTCATATAAATATATAATATAAGCACATAATTAATCATGCACCCCTACTTTTGGTTTATTCAATATAATAACCTTATCATGCATAATTTATAACTCATGTAGCATGTAGTCTTCGTAATTCTAATCACATTAAATTTCCAAAAACCACAATAATATTTCCGTAAAATATTCTATAATTTTCTGAAAAATTACACATCAATATCCGCCCTTTAAAAGTTTCATAAGTTTCAAGACTGTAGGAACTATATTGACAGTAATTTGTAGTAAATAAAATTACAGAATATAAATTACAGAAAACGCATGAATAATAAAATACAAGTTATATTATTTATATTAATCATGCAAAACATGCCAAGAGTTACAAATAATCATGCATACAACATATTAAATATCCTAGACACAAAAGCATAGATCATTATGGAGTCGAGCTAGTCTCCGCCCTTGAAACTTATGAGGCCAACAAATGACACCAAAGTCCCATAGGATAAAACCATAAGGTAACATACAAAGTTACCTGGATTTCGTAGAGCCGATCTTCAATCACAATGACTTGACTCTCAACTCACTCAGCACCAATGAAAACACCAACACTCTCAATCTAATGTATCTATTACCAAACGTGTGTAAAAGGTTCTTTTCATATTGACTGATGGCTCTATATATATACTCCTAAATCCTATGAATTAGGAAACATAATTTTCAGCTGGAAAGATTCTCAATCCAATACGCATATGGATTCTCTCACAAAATAAGGTAAGCTGTGTTTTAATTATAGCATAAGAACTTTCCCAAATAATGAAAGTCTTATCTTTATGGAATAACACAAAGTAATTTCCATAAATCAAAAGAATGTACTACAAGTAATTCTTCAATTAAAACACATTCCGGGCTTTTCTAGAATGTTCAACATATGAACTTCATAAACAATAGAAATCCTATTTTGGGTAAATTTCTTTAACCAAAACTTTCTATATCTCATTCATCTCCGAATGATAAGCCCTAAAAGTTACCATGACTGTAACTTTCAATTTACCTTAAATAAATCATTTTCCAACACTTACGTTGGTGTTCACCGGTGGCGAGTATAACGGAAGCACGGCGCCGCTGGTGAAATACCTGGAGGAAATGGCCGGTACCGAGACGGGCAGAATCTGTTCGGAGCGCCTTACTATTTCCGGTACGGGTTGGCGGCGCAAGGGCCCTCGGCGAGGGTGGAGAAAGCCGTCGCACTGAACGACGGCATGAAGCTGATCTTCCTCAGCCGCCAGCCGCAGGAGTGGCGCAAAGAGTACGTCAACTATCCATGTTCGGTGACAGTATACTATAATTTTATCCATGTACGACGTATAAGTTCACCCCGAACATGTTAGAAAATAATTAACAATCTATGTTCGAGTGAACTTAGATGTACATTAGTTCATATTTAAATTAGTTCTGTAAAAATTTAATTTGATAAAATTTTACTTAATCTAGTCTTCTATTTTTATTATATCAAAATATCAAGTCATGCATTGTTTTTTACGTGTTGAATACATAGTTTTTAACAATGGATTGAATGTTTATATAGTTTGAACATGCAATTGCTACATCTTCATTGTTTCGTACTGACCAAATTCTCCCTTCCCTCACCATCGCCGTATATTCATGAGATGCAAATACAGTATGGATTAATTAAGCACGATGAAGTTTAATGTTTGATTTTATTTTTATCTGATATTGATCTACAGATACTATCTTGAAAAAAAATGAGGAACTGTTTAAATATTATATTAATCTTAGAAAATTAACAAGGCATATATAATAGTCTATTCAATGTTTAAAAATATTATTATGTTTTAGGTAAGAGAAATTAAGTCTCAAATAAGGGCACCTTACGGTAATGGCAAGTTAAAAAGAAACTAATTTCTACAACATTGAGGGTTATTATATAATTATTTTATATATTTGAGTTATTTCTATTTTATTTTAGTTTGATTTAATTTCGTTTGATTTTTAGGTTTTGGGTCTGATGTTTTTATTTGGCTTGATCTTTTAGGTTTTGGGTAATATTTTTCACTTTATTTCCTTGATCTTTTATGTTTTATGGTCCAAATAATTAAAATAATTGTATAAGAACCCCCAATATGATAGAATATAGTGTCTTTTTGCCTTTTTGGTCTGCTCTTACTGTAAGAGGACCTTACAAGAGAGGTTCCTTTAGGTAAATATTCACTACCCTTTTTAGAAATTTAGGAAAAGATACACTCCGCTTAACAATTTTAAATGTTCAACTGCCCTTTATACCAACTAGATAATGCCCGGGCTCATGCCCGATTCATATTAATTTTATTAACCATGATAATTTTAAATATTATCAAAAAAGGTTAATACAGTTATGTAAGACGATTAATTTTAAAATAGTATTAACAATCATCAAATCGACACATAGAAGGTTTATTATACTCCATAAATTTCATATCTTGATTAGTAAAGTATATTTCAATAATTCTATTTTTTATAGGATTAGGTTATTTTAAATACATTAGCATTAAAAAACTTGTTTAGAAAAGCCAAACATATTAATTGGCTAATTAAGGAAAAAGAAAGACTGCATAAGAAGCTTTTGTTCCAAGAAAAAAGAAAAAAAAAATCTCTACCGTGTATTCTCTCTCTGCCTTGTAATAAAATTGGATCGGGAAAGAAGAGTTCTTACGTGAGAAGGAGAGTAGAAGGAAAAGATATACTCATAGTAATAATTCAGGAAAAGATAATATAGAAGAGTAATCTGCTAAAGGGATTTGGAAGAAAAATGGTAAGGGATTTACTTTTTAAAAAAAAAAACTTTTGTAATGCGTTGCGTAAGTTTTTGAATGTTTTGTTCACGTAAGTTTGAACTTATATATTTTTTCTCTTAAAGTCCTACATATTTCTAGTTAAATCAACTATCTTCTTTATTGATGACTACATTTTTTTTCTTGAAAACTCTGTTAAATTTATGTACTATGTATTACAATATATGATATACAATTGAATTTATATTAATTAGTTCAATTAATTATATTTCAGTTCAATTGAATTAATTATTTCAGCTTAGTTTAGCAAGAAATAAGCTATGTCATTTGAGACCTGTCTCAAATGAGACCAAATATTATATGAGACTGCTATTGATTGAATTTGTCGTTGGTGAGTTTTAAACCCGCCGATTTTCTTGATTGAATTTGTCGTTGGTGAAATTGACCAAGGAAATTATCAAGAAAATTGACCGAAAGATCAAGCAAATTGAACGAAGTATCAAATTAACTGAAAAATAAGGCAAAACAAAAATACTCAAGGATATTGATTGAAAGATCAAACAAACTGACTAAAAGATCAAGCAGAAACAGTAAATACTCATTCCCCTGCTCTTGGTCTCCACAAGGACAGGTCTCACCCAAAACTTTCTCAAACTAAATTAGCTGTAAATAATTATACGTTGAATTACTTATTTTAAACTACCTAAATCTATTTAAAAATGTTTAGAGAATATTTGTATTATAAATAGAATAAAAATATTTGACAGGCATGACGTTGTTTATTCCCAAGACAGTAGGTCGAAGCCAAGTCTTCCCGGCCGTGTGTTTCTATGCAGGATTTCATTCTTAGTTATGCCACTGGACGTCATTTTGACTCTTACTCTCTTAGTAAGGATAATTCCTCTTATATAATAATTAAAAGCTGTAGTCACTTTTCTCGTGAGGATGCGATCAAAATATTATCAAAAAAAATACAGAAACAAAAGAATTGCATTATATATATTGCAAAGTAATTTGAGATGAAAGTAGTAAAGATGCATAATGATTTTATTTGATGTTAGATTTCAAATGAATTAGAGACTCCATGCATGCATCACAATATATAGTATATACGCATATAGTGAGATACACATATTTGTAAAGATTATTTTCTTACGAGAGCCATTGACCATCAAATTGAAAATCGTGAGCATTGATGTTAAGAAGAAATGTTTAGGACGAATTTCAAGCAACTTCGTCTCATTAAGCTACTTCCATTTCGAGCACGAATAAAGCATGGTAGTTTTGAGAAACTTATGAACATTTACGAGTTCAAATTCATGACAATATTGCTCATCTGTTTATAATTTGTTACGTTATCCAAATTAAATAACACAATGCTTGATCCAGATTAATTCCAAGGGTTTTTTGGGAGTTATTAGGGCAGAATCATAAAAGGGTTTTTTTAACCGTTGAGATAGGGATTTTTGTTATACGACCCAAATTATAAAGGGATATTTCGACTCAAAAAAGTTTTTAAAATTTTATCAAAATCTTAATTAATTGAAAGTCAACGAACATGAACATTGTTAGAGGATGAGTACCTACGTATACGACGTGTATCTTTCACAGCGGCATCATTCCTCGAAATTATGAATTTTAGACCAAAATAACTAGTTATATATATATGGCAAATTCTCATTTTAGACCTGTCTCAAATGAGACCAAAGATTATATGAGACTGCTATTGATTGAATTTGTCGTCGGTGAGCTTTAAACCCGACGATTTCCTTGATTGAATTTGTCGTTGGTGAAATTGACCAAGGAAATATCAAGAAAATTGACCGAAAGATCAAGCAAATTGAACGAAAGATCAAATTAACTGAAAAATCAAGGCAAAACAACAATACTCAAGGACATTGATTGAAAAATCAAACAAACTGACTAAAAGATCAAGCAGAAACAGTAAATGCTCATTCCCCTGCTCTTGGTCTCCACAAGGACAGGTCTCACCCAAAACTTTCTCTATATATATATCGCATCAAAAAAACTAGTTAATGTATACTTTCATCTATTTTTTATGTTAAGGCAGAAGTGCTAGCTAGCATGAGAACCATACACCATCATTGTTTCGTACTGACCAAATTCTCTCTTCACCCACCATCTAGTTTATCCCATTGATGATGATCAGGATTGGAGAAAATTGAATGACTGATGTATGATGATCTTGTGGCTGATGTACCCGTGAACAGTCTTTCTCTTCCATTAGGTTAATTATTGGTAAATACCAATTTCTTGTTCAATTATACATTTCTCACATAGACTACTAATTCATAACACAATTTCTAATGATATTAAAAACTAAACTCGAAACATGAGGTATTTCAGTCTAAATTTTCTTATATGCTTTCACATATTTCCAGGCCTTCAAGATCAATCAACATGTCCAACAGAGATTCCGGACAGTCTTCAAACATGGAGTGCTTCTTTCTCTTCCATGATTATAGGGAAAGTGGAGTAAAAACTCATCATAGTTGGGATGGAACTCCATTCTCATGGGGATAAACCTCCCATAGTAGATGCTCTTAGAGTGGAGATAAAGGCCAAATCCCCGATTCCACTATATATGGTCAATGGAATAAACACATTGTCATTCTCTAAAAAATGACAGTGCCATGAACCTTCAAATTTGTTCAACTGCTGGGTGTGAATGTTATAAATAAAAAGATAGCATTTTCGTGCCATAAAAATGGAGTCTGATCTTCCCGGAACAAATGACACAAAAGTAAATGGTTTAGAGTACTGATTACTTCTCGCATCACATGTCAATTCTACTAGAGCAAATCATATCCAACACAAACTGGGTATCGAAGATGAACGACGACTTCCATCCACAATCCTCTTCATCAAGATTCCAAATTGTGATTTTATTAATGTCAGTAGTAGCACATTGAAGACTACCTTCCGGGGTGACATTATAATATGCATTGTCGCCAAATTCGTAACTGCACAGTATTAATGGTCCCAGAATCAAACGAGTATGTTGATTATTGGTATCATACGCTAGTAGAGCTAAACTTTCATATTGTGGTTGGCCAATACGCTTTGTAACTGGTATATACACCACACCCCTACTGCTCACAATTTGGGTGTATCTATTTACCTTAACATTATCGCGGAGAATCAACTGCAACTTCTCCCATCTCCAAGTCAAGGAACAGAATGTGTAAATGCATAGACGGCAGCGAAATTGATCCACCATTACAACCTTATAATGGTGAAAGGATTAAACAAAATATAATTATATATTTATATGAACTCCGACTTTTATATGAAAAAAGTTAGGTCAGAATATTTACCTTAAAAGCAGAATCATCATCCTTGCTGGATATAACTTGTCCAGTGCGGCATGGAAAACGCGTCGGAGGTGGCAGTGGGGTGGCACTGCCATTGCTGAAGATGTATAAGGTTCCTTTAGGATCACTGCAAATTATGAGGCCGTCATCTGAGCTTGATTTTGATAATAGAGTGAATTGAGTAGCCTTGATTTTTTTGTTGAAATGGAAACCCAAATTATTTGTCGGTGCAAGCTCAAACTTCTGTTTTACCGGCATGAATCCTATCACCGATCCAAAATAGTCTTTCCAAATCTTGGACGTAGTCTCTTCGAAAGCTAGGACAGGCGATCAAATCCAACCATTCTTTCGAAACTAAGATGCATTTGAAGACGCTGCTTGGATCCAACTTTAGTAGAATCACCCTCAAAACATCCACGTTGATATCCTTCATAACTGCTCCACCATGTATAATATCAGTGATTTCAATTATTAATTAACTTTGACTACAGTGCTAAAAGGATAGCAATAACAATAAAAACATGGATCACTAGTATTGATAGAAGGATAGCCATGGTTTAAGTTTAAACAGCTGTGGTTCGGGTTCCGTCGCAAGGGTCAACGAAGGCTAAAAATTTACCGGCCAAGTAATCTTGTCCGGTCCAATTGAAACAAACATCATTTTTTTTACAAATTCATTACAAAATTAAATCAAACGCAATACGAAACAAATTCTTTTTTAACTACTATCAAATTAAACCCATATTTGAAACAATCATTACAAAACATCAAACCCAAATATAACAAGAGATCTCGTATAACAAAAAAAAAACAACTTCATACCAACAAACCCGGTCAATCAATCGAGATGAGATCCTCGGTCGCACCTTGAGTCTGCAATTAAACTTAGCCGTTCTCGAGTCCGATGTCTTCTTGAGTCCGCTGAACTCAGATCTGTAGTTTAGATGTTCTCGCAAGAAAGAATCAAATCGGCATGGAATTTTTTTATTTGAAAAACAGAAAAAAGGCTGTCCATATGAAAAGAGAATATCGGGGAAGAGAAGATGATCTATTTGAGGAAAAGAATAGATGCGGCGAAGAATGATGGAAAGACAAAGGGAAGAATGGAAAAGGAGTTTATAGGAGGAGAATTAATTAAAAATAAGAAAAAGGAAAAAATCATATACTCTATTCAGAAAAATTATTGTGTAAAACGGGGCACCATCTAGATTTGTGCAGCATGACAAACTTATGGTAATATAGTAATTTTACCATGATAAAGGGGAAGAATGAAGACGGGAAGACAAAGGGGGGAGTGGAATATCACGAGGTTAAAAGGAAAAGGAGTTTATAGGAGGAGAATAAATTACACAAAAAAAAATAAAAAAATATGTATTCTGTGAAGAATTAAGGCACGTTTCCCAGAGTTTATCTGTAAATCAGCTCAGTTCAATTCAATTCAGTTCAGTTAAGTAAAAATGTAATTTGATGAAATTCAGATTAATTCAATCATGCTGATTCCATTTTTTAATACATCAACTTTTACTTCGGTTCAATTCAGTTCAGTTCAGTTCAATTAAGTTCAGTATATTAAGAAATAAGTTCTAGCAATCATGGTTAATAATATTCAGAAAAATGGTTGGGTAAAATGGGGCACCATCTAGATTTGTACAGCATGACAAACTTATGGTAATATAGCAATTTTACCATTAAACTAGATAATGTTCATATTAATTTTGTTAATTACTATAATTTTAGTAGTATTTTAAGGTTGAAAATTTCAAAAAATAATTAACGTATAAAAGATATGTACGACGACCAATTGTCCCAAAAATCTTTCCTATTTTTGGTCAAGTGAACTTAAGATTCTTGGAGATAGAACGCGTCAAGCTCCCAAGGCTGAACGTGCGGTGGAAGCTGATTAGGCATACTGTAGTTTGGAAAAATACAATTCGATTATTAGATCGGATATATAAATCATATTATCTCAATATGATCAATTTCATTGGAAACCTTAAAACTAATAATTTGGAAAGAAATTCAACAAGATTGTGTTTTCTTTTTCAATTTAGAGCCCATAATATTAATTTCAAAGGCTGGATTAGAAATATTGCCTACACAAACGCAACACGATGCATGAAATTTTATAACTTCCGACTTCCGATCAAAAAATATGCTAATAATTTTGACTTTGGCTCAAATTACACCAATCGCGTGTCGTGTATAAATAACATTTTACCAGCCAAATAGTTAATTAATAGCCACATGTTCCATAGAAAAAGAATTTGTAAAAAAGTTGCGACGTTAAAATGACATGCACCTATCCAAACTTTGCTTGACAAGTAAACAAAAGTCCACTTCTCGTAAATACATTAAATGGTGTTGTTTTTGAATCGTTTGCAATATATGATCATAACAGTAATAAAATTTGTTGAGTATGACACTTACCGCGCAGTAAAAGATAGTATAGCAATATATTTTCACACCTATAGCAATTTAAATAATTGTCTTACATAAAACAAATACACAATTAAAATTGTTGAGAACTAAATATCAAGTGGAGACGACCAAAGAATGAGTCTAGATATATAAAAATGCTAGAAAGTGAAATTCTATCTACTTTTACTAAACAATTGCTTATTACTAGATTCTGCCTATCATGATGTTCCAACCTGAAATAAAGTAAAGTGTAGAAAACCAGCAATTGTTTACGCATTTCGATGCATCACATCTATGTCTGCGGGGCCAAGCCCAGTAATGTTATTATCCATTAGTATGTCAAAGATACAGTTTATACAAGAACTTATCTTTACTACTCTATCTGTGGATTTGCAACTCCCTTGCTGCCAATCCGCCTTAACCGAATCCCACCGGTCTCAACTCTTGTTGACGCTGGATCACCTCCTCCCGAGATTTTATGGCGTGTGATTAACTACTAAACTTTCATGTCCCAGAGTATGTATCATCAAGTTCTATGGACCTTGCTACCTTGCTCTGCTATATATACAATTTCGGGTGCGGAATTGTTCTTCAATAAAATCGGTAGCTTGAGCGTTGCAGCTGTTGTCCTATTTATAGACCAGTGGCGTGTCTTCCATTAGTTAGCACGGCTGAAGGATTCTTCTTCCACTATAACTCTCAATCAGCTCGTTAACAGCCTGGAAGAAAGAATCTTGAATATCTCCAACTCCTTGATTATCGCCAACTAATCCTTATCTCTTCAAATCAAATCCTTTGCGATATTCTCCAAAATCCTGAGCTGAAAACATTCCATCGACTGTATTCATACCACAAATACGACGCGCAGTAATATTCCATAACATGAAGTTTCCATAAATAAACCTTGCGCATTCCGCATTCTAAACCCTGCTGGTATCCGTCTGCATGATGTTGGAACATCACTCTCCACAAATTAGCCAATTAAAAATGTGGACCTTTTAGAAAGAATATATCTTACACAGTTACACGTTACCACAGAAATAGATTACGCAAAGTCAACTATATTCTGCTAAGCATGATGTATTGAACTCATAATTCATTAGATACTTTTTATGAATGTCAACCAAGTGTCATAAGTAAATTGCTCCTGGTTGTTCAATCATTTGATAACCAGAGTCATTCTTTGATAAACGATCACTATGAGTCAGACAATATTTCATGTTCTGATACATACACAAATATACTTGCACTTATAAGAAACAGTAAACTGAGTTATAGAGATGAGATTAATGGCAATCGTGGATGTCATGAGGATCAAACCCCAAGATCTCAAGCATGAGCTTCTATCTCCATAATATTTTCACCAGCGTTGGTATCACGACAGTGCAGGTTGCACATGCCAACACAATAGCCACGTTGCCGACGAGCTTCGGGTTGGTATATGTGGTTGATTCTCCCTTAACAACCGGGCTCAGAGTTCAACTCTGAGCCGGCAGCGAGTATCACGAAATAACGACGAGCATGCTTGGTGGTGGTCCGATCGATGAGCGGTAGTACCCGATAGTGGGTGGCACTAGGGATCTCCGATTGGCACAGGGAATCGTGACCGTTAAGACTTATTCTCGTACGTAGTGCAATGACTGATCAAACCCTAGCTACTCTTTGCGATCGATTTCGTTTTTCTTCGTTATTAAATTTTATATTTCAGTTCCATATATTTTTCTACATCTATTATAGTTTTTACAATCTATAGATAAAGAAATGTATTGGACTGAATCCTTTGAAACTTAACAAATTGTAGAGTCCCTTGATTGTGTGCAATTGATTATGAGACCTAAAATCCAATTATAAGTTCTATCTTAAATAATCCTAAGCACACTTCTTTTTTTTATCTCCGCCCCCAATTTACACAAAATTGCAAACACGCGCTATTTACAAGTACATTCGTCCCCTATTTTTTTAAAATAATAATACTTGTAAATTATTGGAAAAATTAGGATTAAGGGCAATGGAACATTTATAATTGTTAAGTGGGGTGTACAGTTACCGTAATTTCAAAACCTTATTAATATTTTTAAACGTTGAATAGATAGTATTCCTGAATGATGTTTAGGGTTATGTTTAGGATGAAGATTTTCTTGCATTGATACATTAATTATCGGGGAAGGGATGGATGAGATCGATGGAGTTTACCGAGGTTGAGAGTAACATGATTACATGAGTGACTTGGTTTTGGAGTCTCAGCATTATTAGTATGATGATAATCAGGAAAGGACTATGCAACTGAGCTTGATTGGGTTTATAAATGGTGGTTTTTGAAGTTTTGTTTTGTGAATTATAATTATTTCTAACTTCTTTGATTAAGGATTGTGAATTATATCAAGTCATATGCTTTGTTTTCATGTGTTGAACACTATGTAAAGTAATGATGTCTCTGCATTAAACAGTATATATATAGACCAAATTAATATTCATTTTGAGAACCTCCAGTTTTCATTCACCCCCTTCATTTTAAGAAGGGGGTGAATAAACCAGAGTTGGACGGCCCAAGCCCCCCGAGTGAGACTCTACCCGTGGGTACTGGCTCTGTGGTTTTCTTACTTCTTTGAAAACCAGAAATCCCATCAAATTTTTCTCGTCTACTCTTTTTCTTGGTAAGATGGCTGATCTGTGTCCTGAGCAGCTGCTTAGGGTGGATACGATCTCCACCGAAATCATCAACACTGATCCAAATCAGCCTGGGAGAATTCCACCGGGAACCCGCCTTGCAAGCAGCATACTGGCAGTGGGAGGTAAAAGATCTATTTTTTTAATGTTATTTGTGTGATTTGATTGTGTGTTCAATTTCAGATTGTGTTGTTTGCGTTAAGTTAGAGTGATTTCAGAGTTTGCGTTCTTGGTGGTAGTGGTTCTGTGTTGCTGATAAATATAGAGTTTCCATTGTTTGCGTTAATTTAGGGTGATTCCAGAGTTTCCGTTCATAGTGGTAACTTTAAAAAAAATCGTTCATAGTGGTAACTGGTTCTATATACTGCTGATTAATATAGAGGGATAAATGGGTCATTTTTTTGGATCAATTCATGTCGCTCTGACCATCTTCTTATTGAAATTTACAGAAACGTTGTTGGGCAGTGTTAGCCGATACATCCCTATGCAACGGCTTCATGATGATTTGACCACTTTCCATGGAGAGATGCGGGTTCAGTTTAGAGTTTGTAACAATATTATGGAAGCTAATCCCATCTATTTCCTCGTGGATCAGAGTAGGAATTTGGACTTAGTCCGATTTAGGCTCGTGCCCCTTGCCCTATACTGCCAACAGGTATTTGATACCTTGGACGGATTGAACGAGAGCAACATGACTACGGCTGAAGCCAGATTTGGTCTTGAAGGAATCATAAGGGAATCAAATCGACTGTGGATATCGGCTTATTCTCTCCTCGTGGATGCTAAGCCTAATCGGGATATTTTTCTCCAATACAACACTACCTTATTGCAGTCCTTCCTTCTTCTGTTTTGTTTTCCAAAAATTTCTTACTTGAGAAGATGCCTTGTATCATGGGAGTTTTTAGCTGTTGATTTGTTCTCGACATTGTTTGTTGTTTCTGGTTAAATATGGTTGCTAAAAACTTAAACCGTAGTTTTTTGCCTACTAATTAAGTTACTGGCTAAATATTTACCTGGAAATCAATCTTCTATTGTTCATGTATTTGTGTGACTGTATTTTTAATTTGTGAATGTTCTTGACCCGTGTTTAGGCACTTATAGATGTTTGTGTGTCCAATTTATGTTAAAAATCAATATTTTTCATTGGTGTAAATGTCTTGAATTTTTTGATGTGGTAAACTTTTGAAGATTTTCTTGATTCCATTTTATATACTGCTATATTGCTTATATGAGTTGGATATGTTTAATTGCTTGGATTAAGAATATATAGTACATAAGGATTTTTTCCCTCTTGAGAAGTATAGGAAACAAGAAGATGTATATCCTTCTTTTGCACAATTTTTTATTAGCGCATTGCACTATGTTGCATAGCTCAATTTCTCTTTTGCTTTCTCTGTGTAAATTTAATGATTGTTTCCTTCCTTCTCTTTCCATAGTGATCTTTTTTTCAATCACACATTCTTGGTTCTTCTGGAGGAACTTCATAAGAAGTTTGAGATATTACATGGAAAAAGATGACATTAGATGACTCAATGATATGTCTTGTTTTTCAGTCTTGTTTATCAAGAAAATTAAATGCTCTTTGCATTCATTCGCCGGAATTTGTGGATTCTTCTTTGAGTTCACTTATTTAATTCTTCCCTCGTTAATGGCATTTGTGTCATTCATGAGATATTCTGCCCTAGGGATGTCATAAAATTATGTCACGAGAGAAATTATATGGTGGTTGGATTGGATATCATGTCAGGGAATTATATGGTGGTTGCATATCATGTTTTTTTTTGTATCTATGAGACACCTGTTGATATCTATTTATTGTTGTAACCATAATTTGTTTACGGGGGACTACATAGGAACTTACATAAGATAATGATACATAATGCTGCACAATTTGCACTTGGATTTTTTTTTTACAATCTTGTGATCATCCTTTTGTCCTAGATTTCAATCCAAGTACTCTACATTTCTCTGGCTTTTTTTTCCGTTTCTGGTTCAATGTGGTTGGTCATTTTGAAAACTGTCCATGGTAATTCACTGCCTACTGTTCAGTTGTGTGTTTATGTTTTCTAAAATAAGGACTTGTGAATGTTCTTGAGTAGTGCTTAGGGCCTGTGTTTATGTTTTGACTCTTGGATTGTTTTACAGGATGTTAAGAAATTGAAGTTAGGAAGCAGCATCTACTCTGCTTTGAAGGGATCTACCGCTCCTCGGTATCATAAATTGGTTGCCAAGATTTCATCATCGGATGCTGCCTCGACTTTGGAAGACATATTGTTGGCTTCCATTGCTATATGGAAAGTCAAGGCCGACAAGGGCAACATCAAAATGGAGAAGAAAGATCAATATGTTAGGAGCATCCTTCATGCCGAGAACCTCCTAGTTGAGCTCAAGTGGAGGTTTCTCACCTTGTGCAATCGCGAGGTAAAAATTGTATTCTCTTTATGGTAAAAATTGTAACTAAATTTAATAATGTTACATTGAGACTAATTACCAATTTTTTCAGCATGCCATAGCTTCAGAGTATGTGGGTAGGGCGACCCTTGGGGCAAGTGCACTAGTGGTGGCACGGCTAGCCTCAAAGAGCTACGCTATGATTCCAGCTTCATAAGGCCATTGAGAGGTATAAAGTGTATTTTCATTCACTTATATGATAGTAATAATTAAACAAGAAAGCCACCATTTTAAAAAAAAATCTTGTGATCATCCTTTTGTCCTAGACAGGGCCGGCCCTATATCGAAGCGGGTTAAACACCCGCTTCAGGTATTTTTGGAAAAAAAAGGCCATATTTTTAGAAAAATATGTAGTATTTTTACTAATTTAAATATATTTATATAAATAAAATATATTTAATTTCAAAATAGAGTTCTTATACAATATTAGAACTAAATATAAATTAAAAAATTTAATATTTAGGCATTTTGTATAATTCATAATATTTTTGCTATAAACCTAAACATATTAAAATTTTCTTTTAAAACCCTACAAAAAATTATTTTTGCTTGAGCCCCCCAAAATCTCAGGCTCGGCCCTGGTCCTAGATAATTTCAATTCAAGTACTCTGAACTTCTCTGCTTTTTTTTTCTAGTTCAATATGGTTGGTAAATTTTGAAAACTGTCCTTCACTACCTGGTTATTCACTATCATCTTCATTAGGATCCCAAATTGTGCTTTTATCTATTTCAGTGGTAGCACATTGGAGATTGCCTTCGGGAGTGATGTCATAGTATGCTTTGAAGAATTTAATGAATCTATATGTGAACTCTACCAATGGTCCCAAAATAACACGAATGGATTGATTATTGGCATCGTGCTGATTATTAGTATCATACACAAGTAGAGCATAATATTCGTGTCCACCAACCATCTTTTTGCTTGGCACATATGCCACGTCCCTATTACTCACAATTCTGGAGTAAAATGATATATAAAAACCATAGCAGTTTTCTGGTAATGACCTCTCCCATCTCCACTCCAAGGAATAGAATGTTTGAATGGTAAGAGAGTATTTTTCGTTGATAACCCACGATTACAACTTTCAAAGGATAAAAAAAATGTTATATAGTATTTAAAAGAAGTATAGTATGCAATGAACCAAATCAGTCTCGGAAAGTGTACCTTACAAGAACAATTTTGTGAGGATATAATATGTGCATTAGACTTCCAAATTTTATCAGGAGGTGGTGGCAATGGGGTGACTATAGCACCGAATCTGGAGGCAACAAAGTTGAAGACGTATTAGTTAACATCAGGATCAACGTAAATCGTGAGGCCATCTCCCGAGCTTGATTTTGATAAGAATCGGAAGTGCCCTTTCGAAAGCTTCGTTTTACTCATATGAGAACCAAAATTGTTTGTTTCCACCAGCCCAAACTGGCCCTCTATGGGCACGAATCCGATCACATTCTGCCGAATATTGCCTTTCCAGTTAACACCCTTCCACTTCTTGAGGTATTCTCTTCGGAAGCAAGAGCCGGTGATAAGTTCCAACCATTCTTTAGAAACCAATATGCATTTGAAGATGGTGTTTGGATCCACCTTTACCAGAATCACACTCCAAACATCCACATCCACATCACACCTTACTGCACAGGTCGAGCAGTTATGATTATAAATTATTATCAACTAATTTGAAGAAAATAATCAATCACTTTTAGAGAACAATTAAAGGTATATAGAAACTCACCGGGATGATGACGTCGGTGAGTAAACACTTTGAGATAATGCAGCCGTTTTTCATGGCTCCGATGCCCTGCCCTCTCACTCGCTCCTATATTTATTCTGGGATCCATCCATTCATACCTTATGTAATGATCATACGAAAATAGGCAAGTAAATATTTATGGTAAACGAATAAATAAATTTGAGGAAAGATTTCAACAACTATACCATATAACGAGACTATTTCTGGATCAAATGTTTCTAATTAAGGCATGTAGTTGCCGCTGCATAAATAAACCGGAATACTGATTGCCGCCGGAATTAATTTAACTGAACACTCTGCACTTTGTATTTATTTTATCATCGTCTTGGTCGAAGCTTGGTGATTGTGGCGACAAAAGCTTGCCGGAAAGCAGCATTACAGTAAAAGTTGGTCGGAGGCGAACAGTCCCATTAATTCCCTGCTTTAGACTTTTGCAGTAAAAGTTGTCAAATCGGTAGTCCATGTTTACCATGACCTATGTGTCGGCAATTTCCGGGCACATGATCATCATCTCCGGGACGTACTTTGGATTAATCGTTCATATCTGCACCTTCAAATTTAGCCGATTCATTTAAATAAATCGTTATAATTATTCTATGCATTATAAACAAGTTTTGAGAAATATAAGTGGTGAATCTACTTGTAATAAAATAAAATAAAAATTGAAATAAAAGCATGAATTGCGAGTTTTATGAAATTAAATTAATTGTAGTCATTTTTCAACACAGAATTTCACTAAAGTGTCATTTTATGTAAGAAAAATCTCGGAAGAACGAAGTGTCATTTTGTGCAAGAATTTAAAATTATTGGGATATGTAAATTACGTTAGTTGCCTGATAAAGCAACGAGGAGTTGAGCTGGTAGAAGTTAAACTTTGTATAATTTGTTAGATAAGAACTATATATTAGTTAGGGAAAATCAGGACGACAATTGTTTCGCCGACTAATTTTTTTAATATATTTTAATTTCATTCAACTAGTATGTTTTAATTTCATTCAACTCAATACTATTTATTTTTTATCATATATTACTATATGATATGGTAAATTTCAAGATTTTGTGTGAATAACTCAATGTGCATGCTTTATCAAATTCTTAGCATGCCCGAGTTATTTATTTTTTTTATGAAAAATCAAATTGCATGTAATTAAGTGTCTTTGTCAACAAAAGTGAGCTATAGTTCGATTTACGTGCGGAAAAAAACTTCAATTTATATGTTAATTTTATTCGAATTATTCTACTAGATTAATTCTATATATAGTCCAATTCTATAGTTCATGCACGTACTCACGTTAATCACACGCACATTGGTCCACAATCAGTTTAGCATGCAACTTTGCGTGCAGGACGTTAAATAAAACGGGATTTTTGTTCATGCACATGCTAGATTTGAAATTTTATTATGTTGAGCATTTATCCTCAATACAAATCTGGTAGTAATAGTTTTGTGTTAATTTAGTCTCCTGGGCTGGGCTTGTATTCTGAATCTTTGCTCAAAATTGCAATTACATTTAATTATGTGGCATGAAAAGCTAAATTGTAAAAATAATAACATTATTATTATTATTATTAATTTCATAACTACTTAAAAAATGAAAGGGAAGGAATATTGATTCATGATACAATAAAAATAATTTTTTTTGGAAAGGAACATTTAGTTAAGAAAGAAAATGTAATAATCATTCATATTATGGTATTTTTCCGTTTTATATAGAGTATTAAATTAATCATATATTATATTATAGTATACTATGATCATAACTAATATCTTTGCCAATAATATGATAAATTTATCCTTGACACCTATTCCAAGGGTCATTCAAACAATCATCTACTATATTAAACATCATCTACTTCTCGAACCTGTGATCTAGCAGACTCACATATTTTCACAATTTGTGACTGCACATCAGAAAATTTCTACATTATCCAAGATGTTGTAGAGGTTAATATAATAATTAAAGATAATTATAGAAAGACTATATTTTAAATATGTTAATTAATATTTAGTAAATATTTTATTTACTAACTATGTAGGGGTTTAATATCCAGTTATCAAAATATACTAACTAATTTTCCGTATATATTCAATTTACTAACTGCAGCCAGTTGAAAGTTAAGGAATATACACAGCTTACTTTAATAGAGACAAAGATTTAACAAGTATATATCTAATTTGCATTAAAAAGACTGTTCAAGAAAAGTTAAAAAGGACTGATCATCAAACTCCAGGAAAAGACCCTCGTGCCGCTTCTTCATGAGAGGCCTGTATTTGCAGATTTTACAGGTTGCGAAGATTGCTGATTATTTGCTCAAAGTGTAGATTATTGCTTCGTTTTACTACAACATAATTCTTTTCAAATTTCAAAAATTGTAAATACTATTTTTGGTTAGTAGAAAATTTTGTATTACTATAAATACAATATATTGTATAATTAAACTAAATAAGTTGGTTTATAATTTCTAAATTATCCTTTTATAAGTATATATATATTGTATTTATTTGAAAGTACAATTAAGCGTAAATTTACAAATCTTATCAATTTAACACACGAAAAACTTAATGAATCGGTTATATATATACTGTATATATAAGACAAAACCATACGTCAGTCTTCTACAGTAACTTGTATTTGTAATACAAGTAAAGATACTAATAGGCTTGTGTAATAGGACGGATTGAGGATGGAGAAGAGAGCCAAATCCCTGATTCCGCTCTAGTCCATGGAATTACCGCTATTTTATCATCATAAAAACATGACCCCTCAAATTTGTCCAGCACTTGAGTGTGAGCATTATAGATATAAAATACATACGCTCGTTTCACAAAAAAAGAGTCTGATATTCCAGGAACAAATGACACAAAAATAAAAGGAAAGCACTTATCAAACCTTTCCTCGCCTTTCAACATCTGTGCTGCATTTACTTCCCACACAGAATCCGCATTGACGATGTGCGAAGGCTTCCATTCACAATCCTCTTCATCAAGATTCCAAATTGTGATTTTATCCATTTCAGTGGTAGCACATTGAAGATTGCCTTCAGGAGTGACGTTATAGCATGCATCTTTACAAAATCTAGAGAATGTGTACTCTACCAATGGTCCCAAAATAACACGGATGGGTTGATTATTGACATCGTGTTGATTATTAGTATCATGCACAAGTAAAGCATAATATATACATTCACCAGAAGTCTCAATGCCCGGTATATATACCACGCCCCTATTACTCACACATTTGGAGTAATAAAATGGTATATAATGGATGTTTTCCAGCAAGGGCCTATCCCACCTCCACCTCCACTCCAAGGAACAGAATGTTTGAATAATAAGAGAGAATTCTTCGTTATAGCCCACGATTACAACCTTATAAAGACAAAAAGTTATATAGTATTAAAAGGAAGTTTAATATATTAATATGCTATAAACCAAATAAGCCTCATAAGTGTACCTTAAAAGAACCATTTTCTGTGGATATAATATGTGCATGAGGGCTTCGAATAATATTAGGAGGTGGCGGCCCTGGTGGCAATGGGGTGACTATAGCACCGCTTTCGGAGGCAACAAAGTTAAAGACATACAAGTTAGATTCAGGATCAGCGTAGACCGTGAGGCCATCTCCCGAGCTTGATTTTGACAAGAATCGAAAGCTCCCTTTCGAAAGCTTGGTTTTATTCACATGGGAACCAAACTTGTTTGTTACCACCAACCCAGACTCACCATTGATGGGTACGAATCCGATCACATTCTGCCGAATATTGCCTTTCCAGGTAACACCCTTCCACTTTTTGAGGTATTCTCTTCGGAAGCAAGAGCCGGTGATGTGTTCCAACCATTCTTTCGAAACCAATATGCATTTGAAGATGGTGTTTGGATCCACCTTTACCAGAATCACACTCCAAACATCCACGTCCACATCCACATCCACACCATTCCTTACTGCACAGGCCGAACAATTATACTTATTAACAACTAATCAGAAGAAAATAATAAATCACTAGAGAACAATTGAAGTGCTCGAAATTACAGGTAAATAAAAACTCACCGGAATGCTGACGATGACGACGGTGAGTAAAGTTTGGAAAACACTTTGAGAGAATGCCGCAGTTTTTCATGGCTCGTCTCTATTCTTCCGACACCCTGCCCTCTCCCTCCCTCTTTTGCTGCCATATTTATTTGTTTTAAGAAAATAGGTAAGTAAATAATTATGGTAAATAAACGAATAAACAAATTTGAGGAAAGATTTCAACAACTATACCATATATTCAACGCGACTATTTTTGGATCGAATGTTTCTAATTAAGGCATCATTTGTTTTGACTTCTGAGTTACTATCTGAATCGGTTTAGTCGATCTTAGGGGATTTGCTAAAGGGTAGTGGATCACTTCTAACCCCCTGTTTACTAGAGCTTATTTTTTGATATACTGAACTAAACTGAACTGAATTAAAATAAATTTAAATTTACTGAACTGAACTAAATTGAAATAAATTTAAATTTACTGAACTGAACTGAACTGAACTGAACTGAATTGAAATAATTTTAAATTTACTAAACTGAACTGAAATAATTTTAAATATATTGAACTGAACTGAAATAAATATAAATACATTTTATATTATTTAAATATAAAAACACGTGGAGGTGATATAATTTGAACTGAATTGAGTTAAATATCATCAAATTATAGTGCAGATGATATGAACTTATCTAAACTGAACTGAATTGTTCTGAACTGAATTAAACTAATCTAAACTGAACTAATTCCAAATTGTCATGTAATGAAGACATATTACATTTTGTTGAATCGATTTAAATGAATCACGATTCAAATAATTATATTGGATGTATAAAAAGTAAAGGTTATGGTACATTAAAGAAATATATTGAGTTGAATATCACATCCATGTATTTTTCAGGGGATATTAGTCATTGAGTTGTATATTATAAAATTATATTTAAGAGTATATGAACTGAACTGAACTGAATTGAAACGAACTGAACTAATTCCAAATTGTCATTATAATGAAGACACATTATATTTGGTTGAGTCGATTTAAATGAATCATGATTCAAATAATTATATTGGATGTATAAAAAGTAAAAGTAATGGTATATTAAAGAAATATATTAAGTTGAATATCATAGCCATGTATTTTTCAGGGAATCTGAGTCATTGAATTGTATATCATAATATTATTATATTAAAGAGAATATGAGTCATTGAGTTGTATATCATAAAATTATATTTAAGAGTATATGAACTGAACTGAACTGAAACGAACTGAACTAATTCCAAATTGTCATTATAATGAAGACATATTATATTTGGTTGAGTCGATTTAAATGAATCACGATTCAAATAATTATATTGGATGTATAAAAAGTAAATGTTATGGTATATTAAAGAAATATATTGAGTTGAATATCATAGCCATGTATTTTTCAGGGGATCTGAATTAAATTGGACTGAACTGATATGAATTGAACTAAAATAAAAAAATTATATTTTCATTTGTTATTAATGAATGCTCATCATCATATAAAAGGAAATTTGATGAACTGAACTGAACTTAGTTAAATTTAAATTTATTTAACTGAACTGAACTGAAATAATTTTAAATATACTGAATTGAACTGAACTGAACTGAAATAAATTTAAATTTACTGAACGGAACTGAACTGAACTGAAATAAATTTAAATTTACTGAACTGAACTGAACTGAAATAAATTTAAATTTACTGATCCATACTACAAAATTTAAATTTACTGAAATGAACTGAACTGAACTGATCTACAGATAAGCTCTGGTAAACAGGGCCTAATTGTTAATTGTTAAATATGGTGTAAGAGCAAGTCCAAGAGATACTACATTTTGTATATTTTGGAGGAAGTATGGAGATTTTATCCTATTATTAAACTCCAAGAGATACTACATGTGCTACTACAAGATGTAGATTTGGGGTAGTAAGAGAAACTCATCCTCTATATGTGTAGAAAGAGAAAATCAATTTGTAGTATGGAAAATTAAATGCCTACACATTGATCAATGCATTCTTTCCTTTTTTTAAACCCAAATTCCACTCTCTCTCTTCTCATCTTCAATGCAAAACATTAAAAAAGGTAGAAAATAATATTAAAATGTTTATAATATTAATGATAATCAATGCAAGAGCTACAAAATGTAGTAACTCTTGGAGATGAACAAAAATTTCATACTACATTTTAGCATTTCATACTACATCTTAGAAATTTTTATGTAGTATCTGTTGGACTTGCTCTAAGTTTTTCATAATTTCTAAAAAGGTAGTGATTATTTAATTAAAATTTAGTAATATTTTTAAATAGTAAATGGATAATTATACCCCGCTATTTATTAAAGGTGATCAAGAATTTGCTCCAGGTTCTTAAAAAACAGAACCGTGATATGCATTGAGGCCACCCCATTGATATGCATAATTAGTATCCTAGTAGTTCTACGTGCCTCCACAAATTAATAATTTTCAGGTAACTCTTTTTTGTATTGTTTGGGTCTTTTGGAGTATTCTTTTATCTTTTTGATTACGAATCCAGGTTTTACATATTGATATTTATAATTTTGTCTCAATTTACAAGATGGTTGTGCGGTAATAAAAACTTACATTTTTGCTTCAGTTTTAGTCGAATATGTATTGCTCTGGTGTTTTTTAGTATATGATAAATTAATAGGGAAAAGTTATGATTGATACTTAATGTGTTCGATGAAATTCCTCAATGAGCACATTTATTTACCAGTGAATATATGCAGATTACATTTGGAATGGAAAAAAACCTCGTTTGCTTTTGTCATTGGGGTGGCGAAAATAGTATTTCTCCAGATGGTTCGGTCACATATATTGGGGGAATAACTAATTCCCTTAATTTGTCAAGTGGAATGACTTTTGGAGAATTTGTAAATACAGTATACGAGAAGCTAGCTCTCGATCCCATGGAAAAGTTGATGCATTTTACTGTGAAATATGACTACAAACAACTTATTCTGATGAAAGACGATACAGATTTCCATTCATTTCTACACATGAATGATGATTTTGGGCACATTTATGTGTCAAATGCTGAAAAAGATGTAGCACTTCAATCTGATACTCACAATGGGATCATGTAAATATGTTAAAATGTATTGTGTTTCTTCAGTAATTATTTTCTTGAGTTACGGACTGTAATTTTAACAATGTCTTTCGACTTGCAGTATAGGCAATTCATCAACCAACACAATCGTAGCATGTGATCAAACGATTCAAAGTGCGATGAGTATTTGGGATGACATCATTATCGGTAAAGGACAAGTTTTTGATGATGCAGACAGTTTTCGAGTTAAGTTATACAAGTACTCAATTGCACACAGGTTTCCGTACAAGTTCACACACAATAAACCAGGCTACTTGAAAGTTAAGTGTGGTGTAGATGGATGTCCGTGGACAATTTCAGCATTGCGAGATGGAAACACAGACCAGGTGTCAATTAGAAAATTTGATAATCTTCATAAGCATTCGGCTGAAGATATGTTGAAGTTCAAGCCTAAGTACAACTCTAAATTGTTGGGCGATATATTTACAGAAAAGATATTTAGCTCTCCATCCTATTTACCTCGACAGATATCCAAGGACTCGTGGAGTGACTACCACTTTGAGATGTCATATTATCAGGCCTGGAAAGTAAAAGAGCAAGCAAAGTTATTCTTAGATGGTAACTTAGAAGATTCTTATAAATTGATTCCTTGGTATTGCTCTAGATTGAAGGAAGTTATGCGAGACACTATAGCTACATGGTCATGTTATGACGATGGAGCATTCAAACAACTGTTTGTCGCTTATGGTTGCTCAATTCGTGGATTTCATGATGGATGCAGGCCTTTGGTTTTCATTGATGGTTGTCATTTGAGTGGACCATGCAGGGGGACTTTGCTAGCCGCATCATCGATTGATGCCAATAATGGTATGTATCCCATAGATTATGGTGTTGATACTTCAGAAAATGAGGAAGATTGGCTTTGGTTTCTAAATCATCTCAAAAGTGTATTGCGCAACAGAGAGGTGGTAATTGTATCTGACAGACATCCTGCTATTTTGAGTGGTGTTAATACATTATTTGGTGAAGCAAATCATGCACATTGCTATCGGCATATACAAGAAAATTTTAGCTCATTTATCAATGGAAATCCAGACTTCAGGCTCGATAGGAAGGCAAAGAAAAGTGCTCAAAAATTACTTGATGTGATTGCATATGCTCGAACTATTCGTGACTATGAAAATGCTTTGAGCAAGATGTTAGATTTCCAGCCATTGTTGCATAACTGGGTTTTGCAGAATAAACCCGAACATTGGAGTAATGCTTTATTCAGAAAATCACGCTGGGATTGGTTGAACAGTAACATTGCTGGAAGTTTTAACGCTTGAATGGTTGAAGCAAGATCGTTACCTGTTGGAAGAATGATCAAGCTCATGTTGCGAAGTATTCTCAGTTATTATGCAATAAAGTGAATGATTTCAGCACGTGGAAACATGATGTAGGACGAAGGATTGAGGTTGAAAAAGTTAAGTTGGCAGAAGGTTTACATGCATCTCCAAGACCTCCTCTTGAGTTTACAGTTGTTGTTAATTTAGGCTAGTTACAACTAAAATAAATTTAATCATGCACAGTATGTTGATCTTATAAATAATGACAACATATCATGGGAGCATACATTACATATGTCTCAAAATCATCCCCGTGACATGGTGATAAGTTAACAAAGAGAATACTAATCTAATAATTAGTACAAAAGCTAAAAGGAACTAATTAATAGGGTTGTGTAATAGGATGATTTGAGAATGGAGAAGAGGGCCAAATCCCAGATTCTGCTAGAGTCCATGGAATTAATGTTTTGTGACTCGCACAAGAAATTGAACTCCCAAAATTATCCAGCAGTTGGGTGCGAGCATAATAAATATAAATTTTATTAGCTCGTGATATAAAAATGGAGTCCGATCTTCCTGGGACTAATGACACAAAAGTAAACGAAGAGCGCTCATCATCCCTTTTCTCCCCTTTCAACACGAGCGCCGAATTCTCTTTCCATACAGACTGGGCATTGACGACGAGTGAACGCCTCCATTCACCGTCCTTTTCATTACGATCCCAAATTGTGATTCTATCAAATTCAGTGGTAGCACATTGGAGAATGCATTCCGGAGTAACACCATAGTATGCTTTAGAGAATCTTTGTGTGAAATCTACTAACGGTCCCAAAATAACACGGATGGACTGATTATTAGTATCATACACAAATAGAGCATAATATTCGCTACGTACACCAACAAGCTTTGTGGCCGCCACATACGCCACACCCCTATTGCTCACAATTCCGGAGTAAACTGATAAACGAAAACCACAATAGTTTTCCGGCAGTGGCCTCTCCCACCTCCACCTCCACTCCAAGGAACAGAATGTTTGAATAACAAGAGAGTGTCCTCCATTATAATCCACCATTACAACCTTATAAAAATAAAAAAGGTTATTTAATATTAAAAAGAAGCATAACATGCAATTAGTCTCGGAAATTGTACCTTAAAAGAACCATCTTTTGAGGATATAATATGTGTAAGATCAGAGTATCGAATTATATCGGGTGGTGGCAATGGGGTGACTATAACACCGCCGTTGGAGGTAGCAAAGTTGAAGACATACAAATTATCCGGATCAGCGTATATCGTGAGGCCGTCTCCAGAGCTTGATTTTGATAAGAATCGAAAGTGCCCTTTCGAAAGTTTCATTTTATTCAAATGGGAACCAAAATTGTTTGCGGCCACCAGCCTAGACTTCTCGTCTATGGGTGCGAATCCAATCACATTCTGCCTAATATTGTCATTCCAGTTAACATTGCCATGCCACTTCTTGAGATATTCTCTTCTGAAGAAAGAGCTAGTAATGAGTTCCAGCCATTCTTTGGAAACCAATATGAATTTGAAGATGTTGCTTGGATCCACCTTTACCAGAATCACATTCCAAACATTCACATCCATAAAAATCACATCCTTCCTAGTTACTGCACAGATCGAGCAGTTATGCACTTTAATCATCACAACTAACTAGAAGGAAATAATAAATCAATAGAAAGCATGTGGAAAAAAACAATTAAAGCGCTCGAAATAAGAGGTAAACAGAAACTCACCGGAATTCTGACGTCGGTGAGTAAACTTTGAAAACCACTGTGAGAGAATGCTGTAGTTTTCCATGGCTCGTCGACTCGCCCTCTCGTCAAACCTACCATTGGGAAAGATATGTCATTTTGTGGGTAATTCCCTTTCTTTTTTTATATTAATTTTAAATGGAAATAATCCCAAACTTTGGTTTAAATTGACGACGTATTGGGCTGTGATATGGGCTTTTCATAAAGATAATTGTTTGGGCTTCTTCGACGTAATGCAATAAGTCCACCGGTTTCCCTTCTCTCGGTCAAAACCCTTACTCCCTCTCAGTCCCTTCCTTCCCCGCCTCTCTGCCAACTCTTACGTACCGGAGCTCCGACAATGGCGACCGTCCTGCAATTCCCCCAATCAGCAGCATCGACCAATCGGACGGCGAAAATCCATCCGCTAGTCATCTTCAACATCTGCGATTGCTACGTTAGGCGGCCTGACGGCGCCGAGCGCGTCATCGGAACCCTGCTCGGCTCCGTCTTACCTGACGGCACCGTTGACATCCGCAACTCCTATGCCGTTCCCCACAGTGAGTCCTCAGATCAGGTCCGGTTCGATTATATTGTTTTCATGTTTACTTTGATTTGATTCTCGCTTTTCGTTTTACTGAGGCGAGCTAATTTTCAGGTTGCTTTGGATATTGATTATCACCATAATATGCTGGCCTCGCAACAGAAGGTTAATCCGCGGGAAGCTATTGTTGGATGGTAAATGTTTTTCTATGTTTTTTATAAGTTTATTAGCTTCGGCATTCAGTTTGTAATTTGTATGTGCAAAATCTGTAAAATTTTAGCTGTTAGATGGATGAGAAAGCTTATTTGCACTGAGCTGTGAAACTGAATTATAGAAGATAATAGTGCTTTACAATTTACTTCAATTATCACTTAAATTATGTTGTAATTTGTGTTCAGATGTCTTCTCCGCGTGCTGTTTTCTTGGGATTGTAGTTTGCATAATCATGCTAATGCTTCTTACTTGATGACATGTTTATTTTTCATTTATGCTCTTGAGCTAGTAAAAATATGTAGTTTTATAGTTCTTTGGAAACCACCACACTTGCCCCAATAGTTCCAATGGCGAGTCTGATGTGTATTTTCCTTGGTTATGTGTGATTGTTTCAGTTCATTTCATACTACACGGTGATGTGGTTGTTAATACTCTTTCTCCTTTTAGACTTCTTGATTGAATTATTGCAAGAGAGTGTTTTGTCTAACTTTTGCTGGATTTAATAAGTCTAATTTAGTGACCTATTCTATATAAATAACCTATTACTGTCCATTGACTGATTATTGACCATCTCTTCTGAAACATATTATAGTTACAGAATGATTCTATATTTTTCACATCAGTTCTAATGTTTCAATGCTTATTCTTAGGTTCTCAACTGGAGCTGGTGTTACCGGAGGCAGTGCTTTAATACATGATTTTTATGCCAGAGAATTTCCGAATCCCATTCATTTGACAGTTGATACAGCCTTCACAGACGAAAAGCAAACTATTAAAGCATTTGTCTCTAATAGTTTGTCCATTGGAGATCACCAACTTGCTGCCCAATTTCAAGAAATTCCATTGGATACTCGCATGGTGGAAGCTGAGCGTGTTGGATGTAAGTTTTCTGCATTACAAATTGTCCTCTCCTAGTTTAAGTTGTTGACTAGGCTGTAACGGGGTTGGATTACAGATTTACTTTGTGGATGCTGAAAAAGGTTTTCCCTTTGTTAATTGTGCTTTAGTATTTGTTGTAGTTTAACTCACTTTGGTGCTAATATTTTGGTGGTACTGGTACCTATGCCTTGAGTTAGTTGTACTAGCTATAAAAATGAAACTTTCTGAAATTTCAAACTTTTGAATTTATTGCTATTGATTTGTGAGTTTGAATAATTTGCATATCCATATTGCCCCCTCTATAGTCAGTGGGAGCTCTTTGTTACTTTTAACAATTGTTTTCAAATCTCTGTTTTTGTCCTGAAAGTTCTTAAGGTCAATGTTTGCTGTAGTATAAATATATGTTAAATCTCTGATTTAATGCTGTTTTTCTTATCATGTAGATGATATTCTTGAGACCACAATGGTTGAGAGACTGCCAGGTGATATGGAAGGAATGGAAGCCACCATGGAAAGGCTGCTTTCGTTGATTGATGATGTTTACAAATATGTGGATGATGTTGTGGTAAGCAATAGCTTCGTGTTTTACCTTTTGTGAGTCTACATATCGACTCTTTTCTTAGACATTGTTTTCTCCTCCCAGGAAGGGCGTGCCGCACCTGATAATAACATTGGAAGGTTCATATCAGAAACTGTAGCATCTCTGCCAAAATTCTCACCTCAGGTTTTTAATAAGCTTGTTAATGATAGCTTCCAGGTAAACTCTCTCTCTCTCTCTCTCTCTCTCTCTCTCTGTCTCTCTCTCTCTGTCTCTCTCTCTCTCTCTCAACATATTGTGATCGAGTTGTTTCCATAGTGTTTTTTATTAACCAGCTGTGAAATTCCCTTGTTCAGGACCATTCACTCGTGCTTTATCTATCAAGCATTGCCAGAACGCAGCTCAGCTTGGCACGCACTCTGAATTCCGCAGCTCAGACCATGTAACTGACAAAATTAGTGTCTTAACACTTGATCTTTTGTAGTTTTGTATATGGCCAAAATTTGAGGACGCGGTCATATCATTTTGAAATTTTGTGATACTGTTATGATGACCATCTTTTTTTCTGGAAACCTTATTCTGTATGGCATGATATGGTTAGAACTTGTATTGTCGCATGGATTGATTCCTGTTATGGCTATCTCGTTAATCTTTAAAATGCTCTCTGGTAAATTTTACATTTGTAGAAAATGGGATTTTTGCCCCCCTTTTCCCAACTAAATATTGGATTCAAATACATATTCATGTATGACCCAACCCAAGTTTTCATTTACAATTCACATTCATTTGCAACTTTCGCATACTTATGAGAGTCTTAGCCTTGGAAAATCTGCGTTGTATGAAGAGAAGTTTTAATTGAGACCAAAGACAAATGTTTCATCACTTTTAAACCCGGCTAATCATCTCAATTTCATGTTTGATCTTTTCCCTTTCAAACCTGGCTGATATTTTCACTTTCATGTTTAATCTTCTTATTAGTGAGACCAATTAAGAGTTATATTCCAATATTTGATTACTTATAAAAACCAATCATTTTGTAAACTAGTTTTTCACTAGTTTAAACTATCTTCTTTTTTAAACTAGTTTTTCACTTGAATTATAATAAACTAAACTAATTGAACTGAAGGTAATTGATTGAAAAAGATGTAAGATGTTGATCATTGATGAAGATAACAAGGCACGAACGATTCCTGGTGCAGTCGATTATGGATTCAAGGCCTATGATTGGGGACTTTGCAAGAATTTCGTGCAGCTTGTAATAATGGTGTCCCGTAAATACAAACTCATAGTGGCCGGAGACAGAGAACGATAAAAGACGGGAATTAAGGCGGCCTAATTCTCACGCGTGCTCGTTTTTATAAAGAAATTTTGAATACCTCAATCACTCATACATAGTATTACATACTCACGAACAGCCATTCTGATCAGTTCCCATTCGCATTTCCGAAATGGACAAGTTTGTATTCATGTATTATTCGCGACTATTCAAGTGTCGGATTTATCACATTACCCAGACCTTAGATGCAGATGCTAAATTGAACTAAAATAAGTTTAAGTACAATGAGGTGAGTTGAAATGAATTTAAATATGCAAGTAATAGATTAGCATGTATCTGAATAATAATATGATTTTTGTTCCGCACTTTATCACGGCCGGAATTCATTTTTTGACCGGAAAACAAAAAAATTGCATCGTCTTCGTGCGAAAGGAATGGCAGCCTCCGGATTTCAGAGCGATGGATTGACGACGGAATAAAAAAAAAAGTGGAGTAACGGGACATCTTTATGTATTTAGAGGATTGGGTTAGGACAAGTGAATCGGACGTTTGGTGCTTTTTCCGATCTCCGCCTTTCCATATTTCCTATGACATTGAGCTTAGTGTTGACTGCTTTGTGGATTTGTAGTCTTACGTAATATCATGTACAACGTTTTTTTATGAATGAATTCATTCGTTACAGCGACAGAAGTTATGAAATTGAGGATATATGTTAATTCTACGACGATGAATAAATCTTTCCGGCGGGTTTCATATTCAGAAATTTATAGTGTGTTAAGACTTTATATTCATCAATCTTATATCTTTTACAAACTTTCACCCAGAAGACGCTAACTTTTTAATGTGATATATGGTTATATATCATGGTTTGAAATCTTTGCTGATTAATAATACAAATGACGATTGTTTAGTGGTCTTAATTAACTAATTAGATCGGGTAGTGGAGATCATACCTAGGAGTTAGAAGGGAGAATATAGGAGCGCCAAAGAACTAATGACAAAATGAACTGAAATTAACAAATGTACTATTTGGGGATGAGGAATTCAAAATTCAAAGAAAACATTCTTGAAAATTGTAAAAAGCACACACAACCAATTGACCGTTTACTCTCAAGTCTCAACAACATGTCCGGGCGAGATTAATTAACAGGTTTAAAAACTACGGGTCTATGATTAGTGGGAACCCTAACATTAATTGTATATCATAATATATAAGTGTTTCATAAAGTTGAGAAGTTGGAGCTTCTTTTCCTACTTTGCATATTGCAACTATGATAATCTGGCTAAAAACCGGGCACTTATAAGTTACTATTTCAACACTATAGTTGGTATTCAATTTCTTATATAATACATTAAATAATCATCATTAATATGTAAAATGTCGGATTTAAAAATGAGAAGATCAACATTTGTCCCTGATTTTAAATGGTCTCACATGACACCTTTTCTTTCTGCAACTAGTGGAAAATTGATATTCTATTATGTTTTCAGTTTATAAATTAAGTTAATTATGACTTAAATCAGGCAAAGTGTTTCCGATTCGATAGCTGGAGATAGCAATATTACATATTTTTTGTGTGTACTTAAACCAAATCTGATACAAGAATTCTATTCTAATCTAATATAATCCTACTATAGCCTAATCTACTGATCTCGCATGTCGAGTGGTTTAGCTCCCTGCTTGGCTTTGAGTGGGGCGAGACTCCACTTTATACACCGGGCAATGCTCTCCTACGTCACCACTCGATACAACTCATGTCACTCGATTGAGCACGCCTCATGCGGACGGAGAAATGGAGACTTGAACCAAGCGAAACCAGAGAGAAAGTCCTTTGAAAATTCCGCGCTAGTTGGAGGGTTAGAACTCTGCTCTCCGCTGGCCGGGTTGAATGTCTAGGCCACTTGAGTTAGCCCATGTGGTAATCATTATAATATATTCTCTCGTGTAAGTCTATATTCTGTGTGTTTTTCAGACAATATTGTTGTGGTATGTGAAATTCACTCATATGTGCGCCTAATAAATCCGTTTCTGGTCGTGGATGCAATTCGTGAACCATGTTAAAAAAACTAGTTTATGTATTTTTTATTTATCAAGAACTACGCGATATGGATTAATTTACCAACAGACTCGTCATCTACCGACGTCATAGGACTAATTTTGCAATAGTGTATAATATTTACTTACAATTTTAACAATGGTGCCCATATATACATATCCATAGCTCCTCATTCACGGATGTCATGCAGTAAAATTTACTTAAAATAACCCTATATGTGTGTGCATCATTCAAATTTAATACTCCCTTCATACTAGCTGCATTTGAACATAATATTTTTCAAAGGTGTACAAGACTCGTGTATGACTGCTAATATTTAACTATGTACATAATCACCATATAAAAATATTTTATATTAATAAATTATTATGTTATTACGATTTCAAAAATAATAGATACGATCATATTTTTATTTGCATTCAAAAATTCAGTTAAAATTTAGCATATTTGAATGAAAATAAGATTATTTGTAAATAAATATGGTACAAAGGGAGTACTTCATATACACCATCAATTATATTTGTATAGAATCTTTATCTACGTATATTAATAATATATAAAAAATTAATATTAATAAATTACATGTCATGACGAATTCAACCATGTACACTCTTTTTTCTCATTTATCCATTCAAATGCTCGACATAAATTCATATATGTTAAATAAGACACAACGCTAGCTTTAATGTTTTCACGATTTATTTTTTGAAATGATATAATGTATAAAACTATGTCGATATAATATGATTGTTTAGTTCATGCTCATGTTCGAAGAGATCATATACTTAGAAGACACGATCTGCTTGATTTCCACAGTATCATGATGATGGGTACGTGAATGCGTGAAGTCTTCTATTTCTGCAACTAATTTAAGTCCATTGTTCTTCCTTTTGCCCTCAAAACTCTAAAAAGAAGCTTTTATTAGATTAAATTTTTTTAGTTTGCATGCAACGAAAATTTGACTGAATCTGGTTCTGCTCGATCGGCTAAAGATATCTCTGCATATTCTGATCCGAGTGGGATCAGACAATGTGAACTTTGACTTTAAATCCTTCCCACCTCTGTCAGTGACTCTGACAGTACTTAATTAACCTTGGATTACTTACTTTAATTAAGTGTATTTACTAGAGACCAACAGCTAAACAACAAAATGCCGACAATGCATAAATCCCGATGCAATAGCATAGGATGCATATGGTTTTTGAGTCCTGAAATGTATATATTTAACCTCTTTCTTCGTAGAAATCTATGACAAGGATAGATACATAGCTATATACTATATAATATTACCTTCCCAATTAATTTTGTGATTTTATGATTAATTTTTCATACTCTCTAGCTGATTATTGATTCACATATGTATATTATATACGCTAGGAAAAATATACGAAATCTAAAATTTTAGTATATAAGAGCTATTTCGTGCAGAACTGGATTGGATTGAACTACAGTGAAAATTAATTTATTAAAAAAAAAAAGAATCAATATAACTAAATGAACCTGATGTTATTACGTACTCGTATTAGTGGAACATATATGAACTATCAACTCGACACAAAATATTGGCACCCAAATTCAAAGCTATTTGGTTGGTTTGAACTTTTAGATTTCATCTCTAAATTACCTTAGTAAGGTGTTGATAAATTTTAAAATATCATATATTTTATTAATTTACTAATGTAGGTCTTGTTTGCAGAATTTTTTACGTAAATCAGTTCAGTTAAATTAAATATAATTATAATTATTTTAGGTCAGTTCAGCTAATTTTTTTTAAAGACTTTTTGCTACTTTTTTATTTTCTACTGAACTGAACTGAAATACATTTAACGAAATTGAACTGAATTAAAATAATTTTAAAATTTATCCAACCTTATCATATATCATCTCTCAAACATTCTACTATTTTCCTTTTCTTTTTTCAAATATATAAGTTAGTCCTTTCACACTATATTTAAGGTCCATTAATATATTGTCTCGATGTTACTTCGAAGGAAGGGAATTGAGGATCAATGTTTGAATATTTAATGCAAACTAATGAGGACTCACCTCTCTGCCTGTCCAGACCAAAACTTTGAATGGTGGCTGCTTTTCTGCATGTCTATCTCCTTCTCCACAAAACAACAAAAAAAAAACTCCCATTTTCCATTAATAAAAGATCAAACACTAAAAAGTCCGTCTCTCTGCAATTCCCTAAATTCAAACCACTAGTCCCTGTCTTTCCTTAACTCAGATCCCAGATTATAAAAACATCCACGCACTTTTCAGCTTTTCCATCAGTACTATAAAGTAGTACTACGTTGTACAGAAAATCCCAGTTCTTTGAGCTCAGTGGTCAAAAGCAAGATATCATGGATGAAGGGTTTTGTGTTAGTAACAGATCCCGTGGCGCCGGTGCTTATGTCGGCGGCGGCGGTGGCATTAAGTGCGGGCGGTGGAACCCGACGGCGGAGCAGGTTAAGGTCCTCACCGACCTGTTCCGGTCGGGGCTCCGGACGCCGAGTACGGATCAGATCCAGAGGATTTCTTCACAGCTGAGCTGCTACGGCAGAGTCGAGAGCAAGAACGTGTTTTACTGGTTCCAGAACCACAAAGCCAGAGAGAGGCAGAAGCGCCGCAGGATTTCCAAGGATGATCATAAAGAAAATCAGTATGATCAAGACAAGAATTCTTCCAGTAACTGCATGAATATGATGAGTAAGTTTATCATTTTTTTTTTGTCGTATATTACATCAAGATCACTTGTGAAAATATATTTTTTACCATGTACATGATTATAAATAGATGATGAAAGAAGACGGGCAAGAATATTGGGATTTTAATTTGAATGTTACAAATTTAGTAATTCACTATAAAAAAATTTGTTTCAGAGAAAAATATTTCGGGTTCTAGTAAAAAAAAAGAAGTTTGATCGAGAACGTTACCTTTCTAAATTTAGGTTTATGTCATTGCTATATTTAGTAAGTCATTAGAGTTTGGATCAAATTGGTTATTGACTAGTCTTACAATTTGGCAGATGGAGCTGAGGAGATGAGTCAAGTTTTTCCGGCACCGGAGAGAGTGGTGGAAACGCTGCAATTATTTCCGTTGAACTCGTTCCGGGAAACGGAGACGGAACGGAAGCAATTCAGATTGTTTGCTGAAGATTGGAATGCACCCTCGTTTTCTTACGCCGCTAATCATCATATGGTGCATCATATTGACCAATACCATCCTGCTTTAGATCTCCGTTTAAGCTTCATGTCTTAGAATGATCAATTAATGACTTGTGTACTATCTACATGTATTATGTATACTAGGTTTTTGTTTTTATTCCACCATAATTAATTAAAATATAGTTTTCTGTTTTACTACTCAAACTTTTAGAATGAAGGTGTAATTAATTTAGCACCATTTGGTTATTTTTCATTCACATGTTACTTTGAAATACTATTCATAAATCATATTCAATTAACATTATTTAATGACATGTCAATTCCCAAAATTCGTATCATTTCACTTTTTATCGTCTCATTATTACTATCAGTACACTAACTAACAGAATTCACATCTGCCAACTCTAATATCATTGTCAACGACCCAAATATCACGATCAACGAGATTTGGATCGTCCCAAAACCAAACCTTTATAACGACGATTCAAATCTCATTTTTATGGACCCAACATCAATATTGTTGACCAAAACATAACTGTTAACGACTAAACTTCAACATCAACTATCACATAATTACCAATTAGCCCTATAATCCACTCAATATGCACTATCATCCATGACAACAATAGCATACCAGAGTTAAACAATTATGCATCTTTACCATCATCCCCGCGTTATTAAACACATGAAATTTGACTCCGTAAATTTAAAAATTGTATGTCGTAAGGAACAAAGTAAAAATTAAACATAAATTGGACATCACAGATTGGATTACAAGTTAGTTTGACTAGGATCTCCAAGCCAAAAGCACATTCAAGAGGAAATGTTTTGTACGTAGATCGATATCATACATGTTAAGGTTGAAAGTTGGAAAATTTTAATTCTAAGGAAAAAATTAAAACATTCATAGAATTTTATATAATTGGACAGAAAACTGAATATTTATTTTTAAACTCAAAAACTTATATAAATTGTAACGTCCCATTAAAAAAAATTTGATTTTATTTATGGAAATACAAGTGGGAATATGCACATGTATCTGGAAATCGTAGGCCCAGACTGAAACGGAAATTATCTGGATTGGGCCTGCCAAATTGGAGTCGATGCCCCGAGTTTTTGCAATAAATTGTCAGGGAAGAAACTAAAACTTTTATTTAATCACCAGAAACTTCTAGTTCCGTAAGCTTACCTCAATCGTATATTCCTCTAATCGTCGAGAAATTCAAACCGCCGTCGCCGCCGCCATATATAAAGTATCGTGTCGCTCACATAATCACATTTGAATTCCGTCCGGCGAAAGATGGATGTTATAAAGTCGCAGCAAATATCTTCCCGGCCGATCGACAAGGTGGTTGTTCACCCGCTGGTGCTGCTGAGCATAGTGGATCACTACAACAGGGTGGCGCGTGACACCAACAGGCGCGTCGTCGGGGTTTTGCTTGGTACCTCCGTCAAGGGCACCGTCGATGTCACCAACAGCTATGCTGGTTCAGATCTGAACTTTTCTATTTATTCAATTTATATTTGTATGGTTAATTAGCTTTCCTCAGTTGGGTAGATGCTGAATTAACTAGGGGTTTGAGTGCTGGGCGATTTAGGTTTTATGGAAAATTCTATCTGATGTTTTTGGGTCTTTAGGGTTTAAGTGGAGCTAGCTTTTTCTGCAATTAACTTGTGTTAGGGCTTTAAAGTTGCATAATGATGATTCATCAATTGGATTATTGTATATAATTATAACTGTGTTATTGTGAAAGTTAATTCATGAGTTTCGGTAGTAGTGTAGTTCAAAATAGAATGGGATTTGGTCATTTTAGCTTGCTTAGATGGCGGTTGTGTATTTTTGTGGTGTCCATAGGTCTTAGGAGTTAATTTGGAGGTATTTTGAAGGGATTGAACACTCTGATTAGGGAGGTTTATTGATATATTTGGCTACTACTTGCAGTTCCTTTTGAAGAGGATGATAAGGATTCCAGCATCTGGTTTCTCGACCACAACTATCATGAATCAATGTTTGCTATGTTTAGGCGAATTAATGGTACTGGCCTTACTCTTTAGAAATGTTGCATTTTCTAATTTGGAATTATAAGTTTTTGTATCTTGACTTGGGATATATCTATGTTTACAGCCAAAGAACACGTTGTTGGTTGGTACAGTACTGGTCCAAAACTAAGAGAGAATGACCTGAATGTACATGGACTTTTTAACGAGTAAGATTTTCATCTCTTTGAAGTTGTGTTTGTTTGTTTACCTTGAGCCATGGCTCTTCAGTCTACAAAAGAAATGGGGTTTAATTGGACCTCCTTTGTTTAATTTGTGACTTTTTCAGCTACGTGCCCAATCCAGTGCTGGTTATTATTGATGTTCAGCCCAGAGAGCTGGGAATACCCACTAAAGCCTACTGTGCTGTTGAGGAGGTCAAAGAGGTACTATTATATTTTTGGCATCTTGTAATTTTACTTAGTAATTGAGAAAGAATAGTTTGCATGAGAGCACCTGGTTGTGTAAAAATGGACGGTGCTATATACTTTTTGAATTTTACCGATTTCTTTCCAGAATGCAACTCAGAAAAGCCAGAAGGTGTTTGTCCATGTGCCATCAGAAATAGCTGCTCATGAAGTTGAAGAAATTGGTATACTTCAGATTTAACTTTCACCAATTTATTCATCTATGTGTCAAAAAGTAGTCATCCAGTTCCTAATTCTCTCATCTTCCTTGTGAGCAGGAGTTGAGCATTTGTTGAGGGATGTTAAGGACACAACAATTAGTACCCTTGCAACTGAGGTATGTAGATATACGCAGAGCTATAATTAGAAGTTGACCTTACATATATTTGACTAATAATAATGGCTCTGTTATGTAGGTTACTGGGAAACTTGCTGCCTTGAAGGGCTTGGATGCACGACTTCGCGAGATAAAAAGTTACCTTAAACTGGTTACTGAAGGGACATTACCTTTGAATCACGAGATTCTTTATCATTTACAGGTTAGTAAGCTGATAACATTTAGGATACTATTCTATGTTAGGATATGCATTCTATGTGGCACTGTCCTCCTTTCTCCAATCATTAGGCTTTTATGTTATGATAAATATTATGATTTATCATGTTCCATGTTAGGGTGGCTCATCAATAGCGTACCCAACTAGAGTTTATGAGATCCTTTCGTATCAATAATCATATCTTTTCTCATGACAAATTTTGTTTGCTATGGATTCCTCAAGTTAACTGTTACTAAGTATGCGTATGTAGCTACAGATTACTCTTATAGTATATAGTATGGTGTTCTCCTTTTTTACATTGATTCTGTTATCTGTCATATCTCAAAAGCAGTCTGTCCTTTTAACATGGAGAGTCTGTGTTGATACCACTGAGCTATTTTTGATTTTCTGGTTGATGTTATAATACCTTTCTTCTTGCAGGATGTGTTCAACCTCCTGCCAAATCTTAACGTGGCTGAATTAGTGAAATCATTTGCAGGTAAAGCTACTGATAGCTGGCTTAATTTAGTATTTTGTTTGATCTATTGCACTTCTCAGCACTTATTCTAAAACCAGCATTCTCTAATAAAACTAAGCTTTATTTGTTTTGCAGTGAAAACCAATGATATGATGCTGGTTATATACCTTTCTTCTGTCATCAGAAGCGTTATAGCTCTCCACAACTTGATCAACAACAAGGTTAGATTGATTTCAATCTTGTTTTGAGTTTAGCAATCTGAACATTATTGTGGCTGATTTTCTAAGATCTATGTGTTTTCATGTGATGTGGTTCATAGCTGATGATGGAAATTATACTTAGTACCTATCATCTTCTGGTTTGGATGTTTTTCACTATTACTTCTTTGCAAAAAATAAATTACTACATATCATTAAAACTTCTCTGAACTTTTATTTTGGCTCAAGACTTCATCAAATTCACACCGTAGTTTCCTTTTCTGTACTTTGTCTTGAGAATGGTTTTCGAATAGCAGCTGCCAATAATTATTTCGAAGCTGATGTCTTATGGTTTCTGTTTACTTATTTCAGATGCTTAACAAAGAACACGAAAAGGCTGAAGACTCAAAGCCTGTTGCCGTGCCAACTGCTGCTTGAAGTCGATGAAGACTGAAGTTTGGTTAGAGTTTACTTTAGTTGAGTCTCTTTTGGTACTGGAACTAGCTTTTGGGGCATTTGCTCAAAAACCATTTTGAACATTCATCGTATTAAGACAGTTAGAGGTGACACTGTAATGTAGACTCGGCATCAATCATACTTGTTATTTCTCTGCACTGATTTATTACTTCCAAGTTTTTTAAGGATTTCGTCATTTTATCGTCTGTTAATGCTTGAGTTTTAAGATGCTGATCAAGATATTCCAAAATAATGATTTTCTCAATGCTTCTTTCATCAACTAATTTGCACAGTTGTTTCAAGATCATCTTGAGAATACATGTAATTGTAAACATACTAAAATATACTAGTAAATCTAAAGAAGTTACCCTGAATCATCTTCATTGTTATCCGGCAATACCGACTGCTCAAAATCAGCATCCATAATCACTCCATCCATAATATGCACAAGCACATTCTTCTTCCTCTGCAAATCAACAACCTCGGATCGAACTCTGTTAACAAGCAGCATCCCATCCTCATCCCTTGACATGTACAGATTATAACCACCCAAGGAATCATAATCCAGCTCCTCACCATGAGGAACATCAGCCGCATAAATCATCCTAGGAACTGCCGAAAACCCCAGCACTTGACTCAGAACTGCGTAGGTATTATCATTTGCCTCGTCTCCCACGAAGCTTTCATTCAAATGCAGTCCGAGAACCTGCTGAAATGCCCTTTCCGACGGTAAGAACACGGTGAATGGTAAATCTTCCGGCAGCATTTCAATTACCACATCTCCAAACTTCCCAATTTGAGGCCCTCTTTTCTGCTTATGCCTAAACTTACTATTATTGGGAATCTCCGGTAGTCTAAATATAGTAAGAAACAAAATAACGAAACAGGAAACAGAGAAAGCGACGCAAATAAACGCCACTGGATTCTTCTCAATCTGTCGTCTACCCAGTTTCATCCTTTTCAAAATCCCCTGAGAAAACTATATCAGGACAGATATTAAGGAAGCTGAATTAGGACATATGAAACAGTGCGATGTTAACCTTGATCGGAGCTGTGCGGTGTTGGCCGGAGATCCGGCGAGAGAGAGCATGCGGAGAGACGCCGATTCCGAGATTCGAACTGAAAACGGGCGGAGCCATTAAAACTGAAGCTCTGGAATTTTGATTGATGGAGACGCCATGGGATCGCTACTTGCACACTCTTTGTGCTTTTCCTTCCTGAGTTTCTGCGGTTGGGGGAAACCACGCTTCTCGACATCTTCCTCAGTTTATTAACACGTTCTTTGACCGCGGGATCCGGTTTTGCTCTTCAAGTTAAAAATGTTAAATAAGAATTTCGATTTGGGTTTCTATCAAATTCGCGCCATTTATTATTCTTTTATGTTACTCCCTCTAGCCAAGTATGGGCTCGATTCGCTAACAGCGGTTCGGATTCTATCACCGGTTAGTTGTTACCGGATTTTATTAGCTGTTTTAACTAGCAGTTTGACAAGCGATTTGTATTTAAGTGTTTGGTAAATAACAAATAGCTGATAGTTGTTTCATTTTGTTAAATGACTGAAATAGGTATTAGTATAATTTATTATTTGTTTATTTTATTTAATGTGTATTACTTGTTTTAAAATAGAATCAAAAATTATTTTTTATTACTAATATGTTTATCTATTATTGTATTATTGTGTTATTTGAAATATTATTTATTAATATACCTACATTTAAATAAAAAAATATGTTTAGATTAAAATGCTTGAAATTCACAATGATTAGTTCAGGTTGTGTAACACTTCAACTATAAATTGAAAGTATTATAAACGAATATTTAAGAAGCAAACATTTCTAGGCAGAAGATATTACGTTAATGTTTATAATTAATGGATTCGTACGTGGAGCAGATATATTTCATGCGCAGAAATACAATGTTAGGATTTTGATCAATTTGATTAAAAAATGGAAAATGGTGAGGAATAAGGACAAAATGATATTTTCTAATTAATTATTTTGCAAACGCTGCTCTTTGGAGTGTTTCAGAAACGAGAGGTTTCATCAAAACAGCTAAGCAGAAAAACCTCTCCACCAAACACCCTAAAGAGCTGATTGACTAGTTTAATGTCCATATTTATCCAAAAAAGCTAATCTCTCGGCACCAAACAAGGCGTTGTATTTGATTGTATAGGACTATAGGTATGTAAAAATGGTTTTCGTTTGTTAAATGTGAAGGTGTTCTACGAGTCCAGTCTCAATTTAGATCACAGATAAATATTGATTTTATCACTTTCAATTATGATCTTTTATCTATTAAGCATAATGATTCCGTGTATTATTGATGATTTTCACACATTCATGTATGATCTTTGACATACAGATGCACTTCTCTAAAAAAGCTTCTATCAGCTTTAAACGAAACTAACAAACTTAAAACATGAAATCTTTGATTAATGAACAACTTTAATTATTTTCATTCGTTGGACAATTTTGGCCAAGCCTTTGATGGTTAACCAATTTGTGTTGAATCATCAATTGGGGAAATGTCGATTGTACCAGACAGGCCATAACTATGTAGATCGTAAATCTGGAAATAGGACGGGTGTGGAGTTTGGACAAACCTTGGAGAATTAACTTGTTTGCATCAATTGGGTAATTTTCGTATCTTTACTGCCGTTAAGAATGTGGGATTTGTAGGCCAACCACAACTTTTTGTCTTTTGTCCCACACTACGCATTTGGTCAAACTCCGAGTCCTTTTATAAGGAAATAAATCTGGCCCAATCAATTAGATTAATAGCATAGCATAATTGCATTAATTACGAAAATCAGATTACAAGCTTTTACTAGAATTAGATATTTCACAAACTACCCAAACCGTTTCCAACATTTTCAATCAACTCCCAACCCGACCAGTGAACCCGTCAATTTTAGTAGCTCGAGATGTACTGCATGAACTCCGGGTCGGACTCCAACGCCGTTAGCGTCTCCGGTGACAGAACCACCTCCAGATCGACGCTGCCGTTGCCTTCCCGGCCCGGAAAAGCGGAAATCTTACCGTCAAATTTGTTCGCCCGCCCGCTCCGAACCGCCATGGGTCGACCCCACCCGAAATCGTTGTCGAACATTGGGAATCTGGGAGAGCTTCCCATGGTGAGCATGGCGCCGTCGAAATTCCCCAGCGGGAAAGTCCTGGGGTTTTGCTCCCAGTCGTTTATGTAGCTCCTCACCATCTTATCGTCGTGGGCGAGCACGTTTTTGTTCAATTGCTCGGCGCACCACCGCAGATCGTGCGACAGGACGTCTCCAGCGGCGGCGTAGGTCGGGATGCTCTGAATTGCGTTACCGAAGTACATCGCGTCCAGCTTCGGCTCCAGGCGGTGGCGGCAGTTCACGGCCATTCGGAACGTCGTCGTTTTGGACGCCGGCAGCTTCCTCGCACGTGTCACTCCCCGCCAGAGCAGCGCACACAGTGACTGGAATGATGAAATCTCCAAAATGCCCTTCTTCATCTGCTGCTGCTGGTGGTTGAACGGCGCAGTCTTCCCTCCGTCGGCGATGGCGAAAGCGAGGGGATCGTTCCTCTGTTTTCCCATCAGTTCGAGGAGGTTAATTCCGTCATTTACTTCCCATTTCTGAGAGTAATTGACTTTGGATTTTATATTCAAGATTGACTCCCTGGTGAAACTGAAAATCCTCTGCCTTAACGGCGCGTCAACGTCGAACGTCACCGTGGGCCCACCGGCGGGTAGTTTCAGCACCGCCGAGGAAATCAGCACCGATTCCCGGCGAAAGTCCGGCGTCCTCGAGACCCTCTTCGCCCCCCGAGTCACCTCCGCGAAAGTATTAAAGAAATTCCAGAAGGAGGTTCCATCAGTGACGGCGTGATCTACAGAGCAGCCGATGAAAAGCCCGTCGGCGAGCTCGGTCACCTTGACGGCCAAAATCGGCATACGGTGGCCCTCGTAACTCACCATCCCGTCAAAGCAGAAAAACTCCTTGAACTCCTCAGCCACATCGGTAGGGCCCAGGAGGTCCCGAATGCGGACACCGGAGGCCTTCGCGTGAACGAATTCAACCCCGGCGTCGTTGCAGGTGATGTAAATGCACCCGTCGGAATCGGTGGTCAAGCGGCCGGCAAGGGGATGGAACTGGGTGAGTGTGGTGGCGAGGCTTCGCCGGAGAAGAGGAATTAAATCAGAAATCGGAATTTGAGGGCGGGTGAAGAGGCATCCCTTCTGGATGTAGTGGCAGGAGAGCATAGGCAGGTCGGAAACGGAGAGCTTGAGATTTTCCATGACGGAATTATGGGAAGGGAAAACTGTGGTTCTGGAAACCAGAACTGGGGACGACATTGTAACAGAGCAAGGCATTGTTAATTAATTGCAGAATGATTAAGAAGGATGGATGAAGGAGAAAACACACAGTCACACACTAGAAGACACTTTGCCTCTGCTGGGGGAGAAGTGAATATGGTGACTGATGAGAGATGGAGTGGGGGAGATTGGGTTTATATAGGGGGCGGAGTAGAATTGGGTGCATGCACATTTGGATTTTTATTAATTTTGCTAGTGTGTGAGTGTGTTTTCTGGGTTTTGTTTATTGGTGTGTGGGAATAAATTCATGAATATTACAGAATAGGTGGTGATAGTTGAAACTGCCTGGTGGAGTTGACTCTCTGTATTTACTATACTATAGGAATTTGGAGGAGGATTAGTATAACAATGGTGACACTAGTTAGTGTCCTGTTTGGCACCACTCAAAATGTAAGAATAGTTGACACGGATCTATTATTATTATTCATAACTAGTAAAGCACTACCGCAGTATAATTTATCACTTATTAATATCTTGTTCAGTGGAGGAAAAGAATAATGAAAAAAATACCATTCAAATTTAAATCAACAAAATTTTCCAAAAAAAATCAATCCGCATTCTGTGGGCTAGTGTTAAAAACAACCCCATCAATTGTTATTTGTAATCTATCTGGTCTTAAAAGAATATTTTCCTATATTTTGAATCAATAATTTTTTAACAATTTATAATAAGTAAATTTAAAAAAAAAATAATATATCTCTGCAACTGATTTTCAAACATGTAATAATGAATTTGATGTTAGTATTACACGAAAATATAACATGATCATTCGATGGAAATTTAATAATAAATTTCTAAAGATAATTGGAATCAATAAGAATCAATAATGAATTTTACATATTTACTGAAATCTTTCACCACATAAATTATAAATTTTAAGGCAAAGAAATATTTGATTTCACCTATCTTTGTACTCTTAATAAAAGGAATAACCCAAATTGCCTAAATTGAGTATAACATTTAATATTCTAATAATCATATATTTGCATGTTTTACCTAGATTACAATTGATCACACCATACATATACACGACATCAAACAACTTGATGTACAATTTTAATCAATCTTCACCATCAATACAAAATATAATTAGATGCACAATATTTTCCTGCAAAATCTAACTAAATCAATCAATTTCATCATCAACATAAAATAGAGTTGGATGAACATACCATCATACAAGAGTTTGAGGAATATAAATGAAAGTAATAATTATTAAGACTGCATGAGAATGAAGAGTTGGAGTATCAACTGGCGAATTGAGAATGAAGCTAAATAGAAGCATCTAGTTTGAAATATTTTTTTATTTTTTTTACCTTTCTCAGCTTCACCAATGAATCGGTTTGGACAAATTAAAAAAAACTTGAACATAACAAAACATTAGGTAAAAATAGACTACACATACTTGAGAGATCGTCGATAAAATCACAAAAATCGTACCCTCATAATAATCATGAAATGAATCACCTCGATATTTATCAAAAAATTCCTATCAATAATGAGAGTGGGGTTATCCACAAATCTATAATCACATCAAATAAGAAAATAGTTCATCGTAATGGATGAAATAACGTAAATGAAAATATATGTTAAAGGAAAAAAATCAGAAGTAAATAATTTATATATTCATCAAAACGTACCTCATAAATCATCCATACTCGCCACCAATGGGATGTTAATCTAAAAACTCCTCACAACTACTAATACAATTCATTTTTTGAGAACGGAAGTAGATTGTAATGATTTGTTGGAATTTATTTAAGATATAATGCATTAGCTAAATAATTATAGCAATAATCACAATGAATAAGAACAATATCTTGTTATCTTGTGTGGTGGAATATACACCAATATCTAGGGATGACACTAGGGCGGGTTTGGGGCGGGTACTAGATATCCCATCCCCATCTAATATTTTAAAACCCATCCCCGCCCCATGACCCATGATGGGTACAAAATTAAAAACCATCCCCGCCCCATCGGGTTTTATTATAAAATCATCCCCGCTCCATGACCCGCCCCACCCCATGACCCATCCTCACGCATCTCTTATATCAGTTTAAAATACATTTGTTTACATAATTTTTACTCAAACGCAATAATAATTATATTGAGAAATATAAAATCTTTAAAAAGACAAAAATCTCAAACCCGAATAAAAAAAATGTAATTGAAATCTCACTCAAATTTGAAGCAAACTAGAAGTTTGTAATTATAAAAACGATTGCCAAAGAATAGTCCAAATACATTATTATTGTTAGTTTTCTTCTCATTTTAACTATTAGGGATTGATTATTAAATTTTAGTAAGAAATTAATTAATATTATTTTTTATTAATTAATATATATAATAATATTATTAATATAATTACATTGGGGCGGGCCGGGTATGGGGTGGGTATAACGGGGATGGGGCGGGTTAGGGCGGGTGATGTATAAAATCCATCCCCGTCCCATGACCCATGACGGGTTGTGATTTCATCCCCATCCCCGCCCCATTACCCATCAACTTTTCCCCATCCCCGCCCCAAACCGGTGCAAATGGGGCGGGTCACCACCAAAACCCGCCCCAGTGCCATCCCTACCAATATCGTATGCTTGACATAGCCAAAAATAATCATATTAGCTAAGTAATTATAGCAATATATAATCACGGCAAATCACAGCCATATCTTGTGATTGAACTAATTCCAAACAATAACAATAACTTGCCGATTTGCCTAAATAACAATAACAAAACTACATCGTTATTCCACACACTTTTTGAAGCGAATAACTATTCTAGTTCCCTTTAGGGATAACACCACATTATCAAAAAAAAAAAAAAAAAACCCTAATTGATTGGATATATATTGATTAGTGGCTAATTAGGTGTTACATTAGTCTCTATTACTACATAACCACACCAATAAAACAAATTGGTATGGCTAATATACTAAACATTTCAGTTGTGAGATGTCCAAACTATCTCGATGAAAATTTACATAAACCATTTTTTCCCGTGTTATTTGTTAAATTATAATTAATGTAGTTCAACATAAAATTTTTTTAAATAACCTGAAATTAATTTCTTTCTTGTGGGCTATGCATGATTTTTTTCAACAATGGTATATGAATGAATTATTGAGATCTTATCAATGGTATTTTATATAATTGACTTATTTCATTGTCTTTGTATTAGAAAAACTAAACACCCATAGTATGCTTTTTTCTTTGAATACAGTCGCCCCATCTTCTACAAAGATCCGCTACATGTCTCTCCAATTATTCGTTGAGAGTCAAAGGTGCTAACATGAATTTAAATTCCTTGAATAAATAAAGATTAAGTAAACGTTATTCATGCAATAATATTCATGATTTCCCTCAACAATTCCAATCTCATTACTCGAATGGTAACAATATTCATGATTTTCCTCACCAAGCCCATACCAATAAATGCTAAAAACCAGAGATATTATAAATCTTTGCTCATTTCAACATTTTCAAGTTTCAATGAGGAGGGATATATTACTATATGCAAATGATTTCATCATGCTACAACAGATGCAAGTCTTGAGCTGATTTCTACAATTTGTTGGCACCACAATATTGGACCATATGGATGTGCATAGCACGTCACTTGCTATATTTGGTAAAGGCACACAATTTAAGATGGCTTAATGCTAAAATATTTAGGTTTAGCCCTTTTTTGCTAGAGGTTATTTCTTGATGTACTGAACTGAACTGAACTGAACTGAATTGAAGTAAAGTGAAAATTGATGTATTGAAAAATGGAATAAGCATGACTGAATTAATCTGAATTTCATCAAATTGCATTTCCACTGAATTGAACTGAACTGAACTGAACTGAACTGAACTGATCTACATATAAACTCTGGCAAACAGGGCCTTAAACTTGTATAATCTGGTCAAGTGAGCTTATTTTGTTGCTGAATGGAACTGATTTACTGATTTCCGTTCAATTCAAGTTAATTTAGTTACCAATTTTATTTTTCAAATACATTAATAATTATTTTCATTCAATTTAATTTATTTCAGCTTTACCGGTCTTAATCCTTAATTGTAATGGGACAATATATAGCGGGAACGAGGAAATAATATCAGAGAGAGATTTGGCTCTCAACTTAAGCAACTGTTTAGTTACGGTTTTCACCTAAATCTTCATTGGTAATGCCAATCAATGATATAAAGATGTAGTTTAATTTGATCAGAATCCCACGAGATAATTAGAGCCCCAAACATTAAGATACACTGTCCTAATACCGAGAGATTAGCCTGATTCTGGCGATCTTTTTCCCTGTGGCTGTGCCCTTTCCAAATATCTTCCGACATTCAAATCTCCGGCAGCATATCCGGGAGACCTTTGCACTCGTTTAATTGCTCTTTTTACCCAGATCTCACTTGCCATTTGTCATTATATTGAGGAGGATGTTTCACAATTGACATTTTAATAATTCCATTGCTTTTTTTTTGCGCATCGATCTTTTTCGTTCTATCATCACATCTTCCATTTGATATAGATGAACACGTGATCATAGAATTTTCCATTTTGATCCGAGCCATATTCAATCCATCATAACATAAGAGAAATTCTCAATTGAGACATGTCATGTCTCAATAGGTTCATGTTTAATATGTAAACTATTAGTGTTAAACGGGAAAAGTTCAAACATGAAAATGACAAGATTGGTAATAATACACTGAATGATCATGTTTAATATATAAAATGTTAGAGTTAAAAGTGAGATGAATAACATTTGTCAGTAATCTCAATTGATACTGGTACACATGATACCTTTCTCTAATATAAACCAAAATGAATCACACTCAAATTTTTCAAAAATTACCCAACCCATATTCAACATGCATCTATTTACCATTCTTTACTTTAAATTATCGTAAATTCTTTTTGTTTCACCTAAAACGTCTTGATTTAGGTTTCAAATAAAACAAATATGACGTTGGCCATTTTATTCATTATCTAATATGGAAGACTTTTATATATTACGTAACGTATTACTTATTAGATTTGTAATACTTACATTTTTAATTATTAATTTTTTCAAAATATTTCATACACTAAGGCCATGTTTGGCAGAGCTTTTTTGTAGATCATTCCAGTTCAATTTACTTCAGTTCATCGAAAATATAATTCTATGAAATTCAGGTTAATTCAATCATGCTAATTCCTTTTTTCAATACATTAATTTTATTTTAGTTTAGTTTAGTTCAGTTCAATCCACTTCAGTTCAGTTCAGTTCAGTTCAGCAAGAAATCAACTCTACAAAACAGGGCCTTAGTAAATATATTATTAGGCAAAGTTTGTAGTCATAGTTATCTAAGTTTAATTTTGAAAAGTTAAAACTCTTTAGATGGGATAAAAGGGAGTACTGCAATTTTATAGTTTGGGTCACCAAATAATCTACTACAATTTTATAGTGAGAGTTTTTTACGGTCAGTTGACAAATTGTGGTGGAAAATCTAACAAATCTGATGTTCATAACTCAATGATGTACTAGAAATGAAAACAAAAAGAAATGCAACATGAATGTGGCATTAATAAGAGATTCAGAGAAATGTGGATTATGGGACGATGAATTAATGGGCGCCGACTTTTAACATTCTGTAAGCTGCCTGTCATTCTCCTCATCCGGCATCGGAGTGCCAAATCCCAACTGTCTCCGGCGATAATATATGATTAAATGGGCGCTACTTGGTTAATGTTTTGGATTACCCTGCATTAACATATTAATTAGCATAACCGTCTTTTCTGATTCGTCGGCGCGGCGTTGAAAACTATTTTCTTATTTTAGTGCCAAATAGGAATCCCAACCCACGCTGGCTGAATCCATTTTGCCACCTCGATCAATTTCTATCAGTGCAAAGGATTTTATGTCACATTATTTTAGCCTTTGACTTTCTCTCCTAAATCCTTCTAATCATCTTTTCTCTACATTATTAGAGAGATTTTTTTTGAAAATACATTATCAGGGAGATTAGTTTAATAAAATGGCAAATTCTCATTTGAGACCTGACCAAAAATTATATGAGACTACTATTGATTGAATTTGTCGTTGGTGAGTTTTAAACCCGCCGATTTCCTTGATTGAATAAGTCGTTGGTGAAATTGACCAAGGAAATTGACCGAAAGATCAAGCAAATTGAACGAAAGATCAAATTAACTGAAAAATCAAGGCAAAACAAAAGTACTCAAGGACATTGATTGAAAGATCAAACAAACTGACTAAAAGATCAAGCAGAAACAGTAAATGCTCATTTCCCTGCTCTTGGTCTCCACAAGGACAGGTCTCACCCAAGACTTTCTCTAATAAAATATAATAAATTTAAATTACGTTTAGAATGGGTTACAAGAGTGGTTAGTGTTAGATTAACATGCAATTTTATGATGAATCTAATAAGTTCATAGTTAATAAGATATTATACAAGATAGGTAGAAAAATATTGATTTCATGGAAATATGTACTATTTTAAGTTGGTGAAAAGTAAATTATAAATATAATTCAATTACCAAATAGGTACAAAAAAAGCGATAATATCTTTAAAATAAATTTTTTCTCTCAAATTCTCAATCAATCTCTTTGACTAATCATTAGCTAATTTTATTTTATTTTTACTTTTGTTCAGAATGAAATTCTTGAAATATTGTGATTTAGAGTTGTTAGCTGGATAAAAGGATTATTTGACCAATTTGCTTTGGTGTCATAAAATAACAATAATCTGACATGGTACGTCTTAGGTGGATTAAATTATATGGCTGTGACTTGAAATATTATATTAAGTGGATTTAGAGCTAGGAAATGTATCATTGTTAAAATATTACAAGTGCAATTAAGGGCAGAACTTGGACGCTAATCACTGTACTTAAATTTTGGCTGCGTGCCGTATTTCGTTCCACGTGTTCGACAGCTCACACTAACCGCCAAGAATATTACACCTAATCACTCCTCTCCTCTCTACTAGTACATGAAAAATGTGAAGGTAACCTCATTTTCTTTGTCATGTACCTATTTTTTTAAAAAAAAGTTTGATAAATATTTTTGGACATTCATTGGTTTTGTAAATTATAAGAAGAAGGATCTATCGGTTTTGAATTGTTTAATTTAACCAATTTTAAAAATTAGTATAACATAGGCAACCATATATTAGACTTAAATTCTCGACTTAAGATATCAATAATAGCTCCATGGCCCACATTCCGAATATATTTTAGATTTATATTTACAAGAAAACTATAAGTAATATATAAATATACTCAAATTTATTCAACCAAAAAAAAAATCTATGTATAATATTTTTGGAAATCTTCTTACATTTCCATTCATTCACTGTTCGTTACTTCTTCCGCTTATCCAACTATAGAGTGTTTGTAGAATTTATCAATTGACCTTATTTTGCGGGAAGACAATAATTAACGTTACGCATCATGACAGTGATACATCAGCCAATAAAAAGTTTATCTCATTACTTAAATTTATGACAATGTAAAAATATCGGGCAAAAGAAAACTGAAAAGATCTACTAACACTTAAGAGTTAAGACTTAAGAGTGATCGAGTGTGATGTGAAATGGTGAAGGGCATCGATTCTTCGTTGGAGGGACTCTAAACAAAAACAGTACTGTGATCAAAAGATAATGGTAACGATTAGTTTGTTCATGGATTGATTGATTTGATATAGATTCTAGACGCACAACAATGCTAAAAGCCAACAAGAACTTGGACAAATTCCATTTCGTTTATTTATTATATATTATACAAAGAGAAAATCTTGGGTGAGACCTGTCCTTGTGGAGACCAAGAGCAGTGGAATGAGCATTTACTGTCTCTGCTTGATCTTTTAGTCAATTTGTTTGATCTTTCAATCAATGTCCTTGAGTATTTTTGTTTTGCCTTGATTTTTAAGTTAATTTGATCTTTCGTTCAATTTGCTTGATCTTTCGGTCAATTTTCTTGATCATTTCCTTGGTCAATTTCACCAACGACAAATTCAATCAAGGAAATCGACGTGTTTAAAGCTCACCAACGACAAATTCAATCAATAGCAGTCTCATATAATCTTTGGTCTCATTGAGACAGGTCTCAAATGAGAATTTGCCTTATACAAATCGATTAATCCAACAACTACCATAAAAATCAGTACAATTCATGGTACCTGCAACTGCCTTCATTTTACATTAGTCAATTTCTTCGGGCCATTACAAACAATTTTGATTATATTTATACGCATATTTGACTGCGTGAGTATATTAATTATACCCACCATTCGTGTATCTTTCAGTGAAGTCACCATGCATATGTACATGGCTAAATTAAACTATTTTCAATCGATTTCTTTTAACTTTATCCCTAGCCGGCTAAATTCAAATAATTAATTTCAGCCCCACTCAGCAAATTATTGTGGATACGTCTAAATGACTATATTCATAATCTCTTGAATTTCCGAAAGGGTGTTCTTTGTGTATATAATTTATATTTTAAAATATATCTCGACTATATAGTACAAAGATTACTAGCTAGCTAACAATATTTTAGGTAGATAGCAGGAACCTTGATTTAATTTTGTATATTCAATATGACTTTGTTCATTGTTTTTGGAACTTGGAAGGTATAGCAGCGGTTAGGACAAAGTTAGGATTCATGCTGTACTATTAAATTACAAATTCTCAATTAATCTCAAAAGTTTAAAATAATAACACAAAATAAATAATGATCAAAGATAAAAGTGAGAAAATAATTATTAACACAGAACAAATAATGATAGAAGTCGTTCTCTTTAATTTTTCTTCACGTCGGATTTTCCAGTCTAACAATAATAAATATTTTAGAGGATAAGTCACGTAGGTTTGGCTTAGATTATTTTTTAAGTTTCGGACTATTTATTTAATTTTATGGTGTAGTGTAGTGTAGTAGCATCACTCTAAACGGCTATCTATCTAGCTACCAATGTTTGGTGATACTTTTGAAAATGTAGTTAAGTATATGCATATTATCACACATACATTGCAAGGTGAATGAATCTATAATAAGTCTTGATAAGATGACATGACTTCATAATAATGGTGAAAAAGAATCCATTATGTTCGTGATGGTTCTTATATACTCTATTAGGAATAAAATTCTTTTTTTAATTGCTATAAATCCTATCTCTTTAAAAATAAAAGGTTTTCCCTCAATTTATTGATATCCAAATCATCATTGCCCAAAAAGATGACGATATTTTCATTTTATCATTACCTATTTTAGGTTTTTTTTTTACTTTTATATATTAAGTATGATTCTTCGTAACGTTGTATTATTGTGATCTGAATTACATATCCATTAATCTTTTCACTTCAATCCTCATCTTTTACGTATTAAACCTATTCTTTCTCATGCATAAAATAATTTTGGATGGGCACCAAAATACATCAAAAAATTTGTGAGAAATTAATTAATGTTGAGTTATTGTCTAGGAAGGTATAGCGGTTATGCTTACATATTTAATTAAGGGGTTAGGACAAAGTTAGGATTCATGCCACTATTTACAGCATTTAGAATTGGGAGTCGTTGAAGGATCCAAATATACATTATTATACTTTTATGGTCCTACAATATATTAGGTGTTGTTTAGCTTAGATTCTTTTTAAGTTTCATTTAAAAAAAGAATAAATTATTGTTGCGCTACTAAATCGCTCTAGAACGGGCATATATCTAGCTACTCATATTTGGTGAGCCCTATTGAAAAATGTAGGTTAAGCATATGCATATGACTACATATAATCACACATACATTGCAAGGTGAATGAATCTAAACCAAGTCTTGATATATAAGATGGCTCGTTTAATCAATAAATTGTGAAAACGAATTTCCTAAGCACGCGATGGTGTACTGATATGAGTGAATATAAGAGTAATGTCAAATTCTCCGCCTCTTTTTCTCAAAAGTGAGAGATCAGACATGAAAGTGAAATGATCAATAATAATACACTTCAGGATCATGCTTAATATAAAAGATCACGCTTGAAAGTGAGAACATGAACAATATATAACACATTTAACAACATTTATTCATAGTATCAATTGAGACTGGAATCACAGAAACATTCTCTTATTAATGGTAATTGTATGTGGATATTAATTTTTTTATTTGTAATTTTCATAAGAAATTTGAAATACAATGTAGAACATTGATGCTTTTTTCAAACATGTTTTTAAGTAGAGAAAAACAATGGTCAAAGATGGAAAAAATTCATGATTTATGTTGTAAGGTTATTGTTAGTGTTGTGAAGAAACAAAAACCTTGAGCTAAGTTGTGTGTCGATTTGTTTCGTCTTCACTGAATTGCATGGGGTTTCTCAAAGTCTCTAGTGTTTTAAATCAGAGCTCTTTTAGCTGGACATAAACCTCTCTCCCCACTGGAGCTGCAATTTGCCTCTGAAGTCCTAATCTTAGGCACTCATGTAGTCCTTATTATTCTAGTTTTTTATTCTCTTTTTTTCTAGTTTGAACAATTAGTATTTGTATGCTGAAGACATTTTCTTTTAGTCAATTGAAGGCTTGGGGAACCTAATGAAAATCCCTTCACCTTTCATAGGTGATTATAATTAAAAAAAAAAAAAAAACAAAAACAAACGCCACTTCCTGTCTGCTCTCATCCAATCATTAACAGGAGATGAACATGTGTTACTATTTACCTTTTGTTTGTAATTATAATCTTCGTAGCCCATGTAGTTTATCTTATATGTACTCTAAATGAAATTAATCTAGACATTTTATAAAATTAACACATTCTTTGAATACGAAAACGAAAAGACAAACTAGACAAGGACGATTTTTTTTTTTTAAAAAAATTAATCATTGGTTAGAAATTGAGTACATGTTACAATAATTTGACACGATATAATTCTATCTCTTTCATAAATTTATTTTTTGAATCCTAAATAGATCACAATTCTGGATGACAACAGTTTCGTGGATGTTTTTTCGTCGTAGCTCGTAGCATAGGGTGGAATTTCCATGCAGCAATTAAAATGTGATGTTTCTAGGTCAAGGTTGAGAAGGGCTCAATTATATATTTTTAAAGTAAAGATAATTTTTTGTACTTTTTCAAAAGATATCACAAATTCTCACTATATGATCATGATTAATATGTGAAAGTCAGTATTGAAAGTGAGACAATTAAAAATGAAAGTGAGAACCTCAACAATAATACATCGAATGATCAAGTTTTTATATGTAAAAAAAATCTAAATATCAACATTTTTACATATAGTCTCAATTGATCATAGTCTCACGTGGGACCTTCTTAAAACTAAATCATAAAATAATAACCTGCTGCTTAAATTTGATGCTGCTTTACACAATTTCTTTGTATATAATTAAATTTACAAAAAAAAACCTATTATACTTATCATCATATAAATTACAAAACTCAGAATTTACATCTTCTGGAGTTGTAATTAAATTTCTCGTAATAATGAAATTATTAATACATTTAAATTACTAAATATGTAAGCTTTTAAATTATAACTTTCTATGATTGCTTGATCATGCGTACGGAGGTGGACATCGCTATGAGGTGATATGAATGTGGATGGTGGCTGCAATGCATTGCATTCTTCGTACAACCAGAAGACGACAAAATATGCTTAAGGCCGTGTTTTTGTTCTCTAATTCTGCAAATACCAACAAAACAGCATTCTTGGTAAAACAGAGACAACAAAACCATTTCTACTTATGTTTTATTATATCTTGTATCGAAATGAATCGAGTATGAGCAGAACGGATGAACTAATATTGCATGCCCTAAATCGAGTACTATTAAATTGTTGAGAAATAAGGTGCAATTGTCCTAATTATTTATTTATTTTTTGTTAAAGGTTGACATATTCCTAATTTATTTATTTTTTATTAAAGGTTGACAATAACTTTCCGATCAATCTCACCGGACGTTATTCAAGTAGAACATTTTTCAGATTATTTTCTCATCTATTTTCCAGGTTACATACACGAAGTAGCCTGTCCACCCGTTGTGATTGTGAATGATATCGTTCAATATGTACCATAACGTCGCCAGGACAATTATTTATTATCGTGGGTGCAATAGATATTGATATATACACGAATATTGTACTACATTGATATAATGCCATTGCCCATGGATTCTGTTCTGCACTCCAAATCTATCATCGGAATATGCTTGATATCGACGTAAATTCACATTATTCATCACTCCTTGCATTCAACTTGCTACTTACAACTTACAAGAAAGCGATTTTTCCTTTTCAACTCTAAACAAATGCATGCATATGTCACACCTAGTTTTTTTTTGAATACCCATACTTTCGTTGATAAAAAAAAAAAAAAAAAAAAAGCTATAATAACTTTTATTATATGATGATGAAATGGGGAGAGTAGTAAACTAAGTAGAAAACAAAGTAGGTCTCATGTATTGTTCACAGTCTTTCAAGACAATAACTCATTGTTATAGAGAAACGGATGAAACTGACAGCGAGTAATACGATTGTATATTTATATTTGAAATTAATTAAATTGATATTCTACTAATCAAAAATTGTTAATTAGTTTAATATTCGAGTTTTGTACATATTTTTAGAAGCTGTGTATTCTAGAAAAATATAATCCATAAAACATACGTACCTTTAAAATCAAAATGATGCTAATTTCCAAGTAAATGAACACATTTCCGATCTTAAAATATCAATATAATAAGTGCAAGTGTTGAACATCATACATACATAGTCCATCACGCGGTCCATGCAAATAAGTGGTGGTGGTCAATTAGTATACACGTTACACCAAATAAATGGAGGCCGATCCATGGCACGGATGATTGGGAGTAAAATATATTTTTCCATCATTGTCTAAAATGAGGCAAGCAAAGTATTGAATAAGAAATAAAGTTTGTTAAGTTTAGTTTGTTTTATAGTTCATATTTTAATCTTTTATAAGAATTTATACTTTTGTTTATAAATTCTCGATTGAGATTTGGTATCAAAAGTTTAATACGTAAAAGGTCATGCATGAAAGTGAAAAGATCAACTCAAAACATGTAATGACCAAATATGAAAGTGAGAAGATCAGCAGCAATACACTGAATGACCATACTTAATAAAAAAAAATCAGATTTTAAAAGTGAGAAAGATCAAACATGAAAATGAAAAGATCAATATTTGCTCTATGTCTCAATTATGACCATTGGATAAATTGTTTTTTAAAATTTCAATGGAAGAAAATAATCAATAGAAAGCAAAATGATGCAATTATCTAGTTTTCTTGTGAGTTAGATTCTGTTCTCTTTTTTGGTTGCACTGATGAAACATAATCTAGCCAAAGTACAAAGAAAAAGGGAAAAGCATATTGGAATTTTCCCCTTTTCTATTGGGCAAGACAGAGATTCTAGACTTGCAATGTATTTCTCCCGTTTCCATCTCTGTTTCTCTTCTATCTTTGAATGTGTATAATTTACAGTATATATATATATATATAGGACAATAATTATCAATTGGTAATGGAATTGGCTGCTTTTGGATAAACATTATGTTGCAATTTAGAACCCATTTCTATTCTCTAAATGCATTGAACATCATCATTTTCTTTCCCACTCCTCCTGTCTGACATTGCACAATTTGCACCACCGAGAGTTGGAGATATTATATATATTCATGTGATGCACCCCTCCATTCCAATTTTAAATTATTTTTTTTTTTTTACTTTTTAAAAGATAAAAACTAACACAAATATGTAAAAGTAATGACTAGTATAAAATTAATTAAACACTTTGAAATTTTAATATCTGACAAGATACTTTTGGATAGATGTACACATTTTTCAAATTTACATATAGTAATGTTGATATATACATTCATATAGAAAGATAGAGATGATCTATGATAAATCATTTTTTATTACAGGACAAAAAAAAAGCAATTAATTCTTGACGCTAAGGTGAAAGTTCCACAAAATTACACGAATTCTAAAAAAGTCAACTAAAACATTTCACTCTCCCAATTAATTTGATGGTAGAATATCATTGACATATAAACTAGCTAAAACGGAATCAGGTATTATATTATTGGATACATATTTTTTAATATTAAAATATTATTACTTATAATTACAATATTAAAATATTAACAGTTAATTACAAAATTTTAATTCAGAAAATTGTAATGGAAATTTTAAAAGGAAGATCGAGGGTATTTGTTTTCAAATTTATATATTAATTTTTTTTAAACTCAAATTTATATGTTAATTAATTTTACAGTCAAAAGTTGCATTCTTTACAAAAATTTGTGGTAGAACCCTTAAATTTGTATGCGTTCGTTTAAATCCTTATCAATTGCCGTACATGATGAACCGTGATGACGACCATAGAGCAAATAATATGGCGACCGGATTATTTGGATGCGTCGGATTTCTTTGATTCTGATGATGCTCCCTTAACTCAGCCGATGTCCCTTCCACTCTCGGATCCAGCATCTCCTACGGGATCTTCTTCGACTTCCCAATCTCCTTCAGGATCTTCTACTCCGGTCGCCTCGCCTTCGCCTCATGGTTCTCCGACGCTGTCCCCAACACATTCTCCAACACAGTCTCTGTCCCCTTCTCCACCAAGGCAGCGTCATCGCATGATGACTCATTCTCAGACAGACAGTCTCACGGCCAACCGGCAGTTTAATGATTATGAGATGACAGGCTTTCATGCAGCTTTAATGGTCCAGACCGAACCTCGCAGATTCCGGACCGCTCTAAGAGTTCCTCATTGGGTTACTGCTATGGATGACGAAATGGAGGCACTCCGCAAACAACGCACTTAGGACCTTGTTCCTCGCCCTTCTGGTGTTAATGTTGTTAGCTCGAAGTGGATTTATCGCCTCAAGTATCGTCAGGATGGCACCATTGATCGGTATAAGGCTCGACTCGTTGCTCAAGGTTTTTCCCAATTACATTGCTTTGATTTCACACACACCTTCAGCCCAGTCGTGAAGGCTTCCACTGTTCGGATCATACTGTCCCTTCCTACAACCTTCTCTTGGCCCTTGCATCAGTTGGACGTTAAGAATGCATTTCTTAACGGTGTTCTCGACGCCCCTGTTTACATGGAGCAGCCTGCTGGATATATTGATCCCACTCGTCCTAGCTTTGTCTGTTGTCTTCGGAAGACCAGCTACGGCCTCAAACAGGCTCCCCATGCTTGGTTCCAACGGTTTAGCCCATTTTTATGCGTTTGGGTTTCAAATGCAGCTCCGCCGATACTTCACTGTTCATTTTTCGTCAGGGATCCAAGGTTCTCTACCTGCTCGTTTATGTCGATGATATCATTCTCACCGGAAATGATTCTGCTCTTATTCGTCGGTTCATCACTCTCACTGATAAAGAGTTTGTTGTCAAGGACCTTGGTGCTCTTCATTACTTCTTGGGATTGTAAGTGTCTCGCTCATCTTCTAGCATGTTTTTGGGACAAGCTAAGTATGCCATGGAGATATTGCAGCGAGCTTGTATGACTGATGCTGCTCCGGTCTCTACACTGTTTGTTCCGGGCTCTCAGCTTCTCAATTCTTTCAGTCTGGAGTTTTCAAATCCCAAGCTTTATCACTTTCTTGTTGGTGCTCTCCAGTATCTGATCATCACTCGCCCGGACCTCTCCTATGCGGTCAACTCTGTTAGTCAGTTTTTACAGTCTCCTTGTGATGATCATTATTAGGCTGTGATTCGCATTCTTCGATACGTCTGTGGCACTTTTCATTTTGGCCTCTATTTTCGGCCATCAACGGGTTCACTCTCTGTTTTGGGTTACTCGGATACTGATTGGGCTCGTTGTCTTGAGACGCGACGCTCGACCTATAATTATGCTATCTTTCTTGGTGGAAACCTCATCTCTTGGAGTGCTAAAAAGCAACCTACGGTCTCTCGTTCCAGTTGTGAATCCGAATATCGTGTCATGGTCAACACCGCTGCTTAACTTATTTGGCTAGGCACTCTTCTTCGTGAATTGGTTACCTCATGCAAACTTCGTGTTAGTCATGTTCCATCGCCCCTACAGGTTGCGGATATCTTCACCAAGGGTTTGTCGTCTCCTTTGTTTGTATTTTTTCGCTCCAAGCTTTGCGTTTCGTGTAATCCCACGCATAGGTTGAGGGGGTATTAGGATATATTGATTGATTCTACAATCAAGATATATTTTGTACATATTTAGAGTAGACTAGATTCAATGTATTTGTAATACTTTACTCTATTTATTTGTGAATATGACAGACACATCGTGTGATTATCACTTGAAATATCTACATACAAAACAAATAACATTAAATGAAGGAACTTATCATTTAGAACGAAAAGTGCACAATAAATATAAACTTGCGTTATTTAATAATAATAATTATTTGTGTTGATACTATAGGGTGGGACAAAGATTGAGTATGCTCTACATTGTATTTGGAGAAATGGAGGAAAAACAAAGACCAGCTTCAATGTTTTCTTTTTCATACATTGTTGGAAAACGTCTTTATCCACCTCACTAATTAATATTTTGGCAATCAATCAAACTGCTTCATGCTTGTCGTTGTAATTACATTTTTTAAAATATTTTATTCATTTGCTACACGTGAAACTCGATTCTATTATTACAACAACAATATAATTGTTTGGTGAGTAATAAATCAACAACGATAGTTCCTCTTTTTTGAAACAAAAAATAACATTAACGCTCTGCTCGTGCTAGAAAAATTGATGCGGTCAAACATCACTGTAAATTCTAAATTAAAAAATTATTTACTTAGACTATGTAGAAACTAACTGTGTGACATGTAGAATGTGGCTGCACTGTTTATGATATTTAATTTGAAGAAATTCTTACTAATTTGTATTAGGATTTTGCTGCAATATTGAATTCACACTGGTCAAACGTAAAAAATAATAATATTACTCCATTGTAGTAATATCTTATTGAGAGACGGCATAAATGTTAATCAATTGATGTTTATTTGATTTTATGTTGATGTTTCTCAATAATATTTTGACATTAGTTATGTAATGTAATTGATGTTTTGTGTTTATTTGTTGAAATTCACATTATTTTCATTGGTTATCAATTGATATTATTCTATTGTATAAGTTTATTTTAATAATATTTGTAGTTAAATAGTTAATTGGCTCATGCTTAGTCTGACTTAAAAAGAATTAGTGTACATGATTTCAAATCCAATTATTTCTGTTGTAAAAATCCAAAAACACAAGCACGCACTCTTCAATCGACAATCGGCCAAAATGTCATTTTTAAAAACGAGTGGGTCCTACTTCATATGATCATATCTTCACTTTTATCAGAGCTTACTGATAAGCTCTCCCTGGGATATTTTTATGGGACAATTTGGGAGTATATTAACGATTTAGCATTAGTGGACACTGGATAATGCAGCAAAAGCCAGCACAACAAAGTTTAGTTTTAGCAAAGTCAAGGGATGTTTATCCCTTAATCCATCCAAAAAGTTTCAATTAATTAAAACAGCCAAAGACAATTAATCATTCATCCAAAACACACCTTTTAGGATAGATTTTACTCACTCGTAAAATCATACTAATGCATCTACTAAACAGTGTCTTAGAAGTTAAGGCCCAAATGGAAATTAATGGTGTGGGTCGAAATTTATAGTTTTTCAATTTTGAATATGAACAATGATACAAAAATTGTCTGCAAAATATTGAAACGCAAAAGCGCGGAAACAGAAGCTGAAGAAAGAGACGAGAAGGTTCTCAAACACAAATGTAAATTCATCGAATCAAGAACTCAAACACAAAATCCATTACATAATGGAATCATCATTCAAAGCAGTGAAAGCACAATCCACAGTCAATATATAAGTGTAGAGGTGAGGTGGTACATTACAGGAGCCATGGTGGCGCTGCATGTGATGAATTCACACCGCCGGGATTCCGAGCTCCGATGAAATCAATGGGGCCCACGGCTGGAGGAGGTCGTAGACGACCAGGTCGATCGGGCTTCAGGATCTTGATAATTCGCCGGGGCCCGACGTGTCAAACACCTTCTTGAGAACTTTCATGAGGTCGGGAGGGAGGCCATTGGTGGTGTGGAAACTCGGAGGGAGCTCCGGCACGGCGGAGCTGAGGTGGAGATCAGCGAGCTTGATGGACAGGGACAGCTTTCCGGTGATTTTCGACCGGATGGAGCTCAGCGTCGCTGGAGTTGAGCAAATTAAGGTGGATTTTGAAGTTTTCGGCGGTGAGTTTCTTGGCCAGCTCGAAGTAGGGGAGAAACGTGGCCATGGCAGCATAAGCACGTTCAAGGTTTCATGGGGCTTTTCTTCTCCATTGATGACGAAGAATCTAAAGAAAACAAACAAGAAGCTGGTACTGAGTATTTTGACGTGCACGAGTGATGAGACCGATGAATTATGCTTACCATATCTGAGAAATATCTCTCTTAATTTGGTTAACTATGCATAAGTATAGTAATATACATTCTAATAATAAATCTAACGTACGTATATTAATATTTTACAAAAACAAAATAAAAGTCTTGTGATCACTGATCAATTGGCTCCAACGTTGAATTTAATTCGTCACACCCGACGGAATAAAAATAAAATTTAAGCATGCTTGCGTTGAGGAGACAATATTTAGCATTGGCTGAGTGAAGATATTATATGTATTAGTAGGTGCCTATTTTTACAAGAAATTAACAATAATGTATGTAAATATATCATTACATAAATTCACAAATCACACGAAAATTAAAAATTCTCTCTTAATCATTTCCCTTTTAAAAAAATAAATTTGAATTGAATGTTTATCTCCTAAAAAAATAAAAACTAAATGAATATCTTCTTCAGCTGATGATTTTGTCTATGCTTATGAAAGGAGATATTACAACATTTATTTAAGCATACCTTTATTTTAAAAAACTGAAAATAAGGGGGCGTACATACTTGCGCGCGTGTTTGTAATTTTATGCTGTAATATCTCGTGTGATTGGGGACGGGGATAAAAAGGAATCGTGCTTAGGATTTTTATTTTTTAAAAAAATTTATTCATGGAACGATTACAAATGGAATGAACATGTAATCAACTAGCCTATTACAAGTAATCAATAAAGAATCGTGCTTAGGATATTATAACGATAGAGAAATTATTGGATGCGGTCTCGTAATCAAAGGGGATTCGATAATGAAAAGAGAAAGTCTTGGGTGAGACCTGTCCTTGTGGAGACCAAGAGCGGGGGAATGAACATTTACTGTTTCTGCTTGATTTTTTAGTCAGTTTGTTTGATCTTTCAATCAATGTCCTTGAGTATTTTTGTTTTGCCTTGATTTTTCAGTTAATTTGATCTTTCGTTCAATTTTCTTGATCATTTCCTTGGTCAATTTCACCAACGACAAATTCAATCAAGGAAATCGGTGGGTTTAAATCTCATCAACGACAAATTCAATCAATAGCAGTTTCATATAATGTTTGGTTGTCTCAAATGAGAATTTGCCTAATGAGAATTGCACAAAGCATAATAATACGGCAAGTTCCGAAAAAGTTAGTTCAGTTTTTTTCATTTTAAATTTTCCAATTAAATAGTTATGATGCCCTATTTCTACTTGGGGGTATATTTGTCAGTTAAATCATCCAACATACTTCTTGAAAATCCTTGCATGCATTTATATACCTGACATGTTTTCCCAACAAAAATAGCAAACATTTTAGTACCACAAGTTGTCGTTTAATTGGTTAAGGCTCAAGTTTTATTTATCACGAATATTAAAGCTGTAGTTTTTTTTTAATGGGTTTCAGATTAATATATATGCGATGCACCGTATTTTGCCAATATCCAGAATTGGATAAACTTGTGAGAAGAGCTCGTGTGTGAAAAATAGCGGCGGAGTGGTAACGTGGGTTTGAGTGGCGGCGGTTTCGGCTACTTGTTCATATATCTTTTTATCCTTGTTAAAATTACATTGTGTAAAAAAACGAATATAGAAATTAAAATATTATAAGAAATAAATGTGAATGTCTTTCTAATTATTTAAATTTCATGATCAATTGTTATACGGTGTTTTAACGTTCCAGGTTATTTTTTCGTTCAAATAACAATAAAATTTAACTCAAATAACAGTTACCAATTTTTATACTTTCTCCGTACCACCTTGCACCAAAAACTTTTCACAATCTCTTAAATACGCGTTTCAGTGCTAATATCACTACAAATGTATATTATCCACAACCTAGGTTTAATAGTTATCTATCATTTTAAAACCAATCACTTCCCTACATTTTATGTTGAGACACTAGGTATAATACATAAACCCAAGTTACAAAATAATTTATCATCAATTACTCCCTAATATCCACTCACATTTACATCAAACTAAAGAATGTATATAAGAAGTAAATCTGAATTGTCATTGCACCATATCCATCACCATCAACCAATAAAATGATCATTGGAGTGCAGTAACATACAAGCAGCGGAATCTAGAAAATTGATAATCACAATTCGGATGGAACCCTAAATCACTATCAACATTCGCATCTCTTCTGCAAGAGGTTCTTTTTCTTTCCATCCGGTCCCTATTCTGGCCCTAATTGCCTCCTATTCCGACTCTTTGATTTTGTTGAAGTGTCCACTTTTGCATCGAATTGAATATGGATTTGTTATATGTACACGAGTAAAGGACTGAAGTGGGAGAGAGAGAGTCCAATGTGTTTACACTTTATGGAGTAGGTTTACAAAGAGTAATTAGGACCAACTAATTGTAAGTAGTCTTTATCATATGATCACTACCTGTGTGTTCTTAACATTGTGATTTTTTTCCCTAGAAAGCAAAGAAGGCCCTTCAACCTTTTAAAGGGCTTCACAAACGCATAAGGAGGCTTTCTACACCAGAGTCTATTTTGAATCACATCGGGGATTTAACAACCGATAATTTCATTAAGCTTGTAGGGAGACTGGATGCAATTTGTCGAATATGGCAGCGAGAGTTACGATTGCTGCATTGGACACTAGAATCTGAATATGAATCTGGAGGAAAAAAACACAAAGATGAAGCTTGTAGGAAGAAAGTGGCCCGCAAACTTATTTGAGCTGAAATGGATTCATCCGGATTTGTATACTCGTGTGGCAGAAGGCATATGGATATGATTAATGAGGTATGGTTATTATCCCTCTCTGGTTTCATTTTTGTTAGATCATGAAGCTACATTTCTGAAATTTCCTCATTCGATTATTAATCAGGAGTATCAGCATGTTGGTATAGCTCTACCGTTGTAGTATTGTAGAGTTGCTGAAAGAGCTATTTACACAACTCAACAACCTATTCAATAGGGATTTCAGCGGAAGGAACGTGTGATTCAACCGGTGAAGTCACTATGAGACTGTACACTCTTTTTCACCTTAACGTCACATTATTTGCTATTTGTTAAGTTTCAGTTTCTCTGTGTACTATGATGAAGGTGATGAATGGTCTGTAATAGTATAATGCTTAAGGATGTGTGTGTGTGTGTGTGTGTGTGTGTGTGACTGTTTATTTGTATAACAAATGAGATGCAAATTCGTAGTGTGATTCTGATTCTTTGTTGGTGCAAATTCACTATGTGGCTAGATTTAGTATTTTTTGCTTTTTGTATTATTATTAGTCGGGTATATTACTTTTTATCTTTGGATCGCATCTCTAGTTCTTGAATATATATAGATGTTTCCGATCAATTGAAGTATTGAATATGATTCGTTGAGAAATTACTCAGCTGGTCAGGAGTCTATCTATTCACTTTTAAGGTTCACTGTTAATGATACGGTTGGATGCTTGAGATCTTGATCAGCGACTAAGTGATCATGATGTAAAATAATTAGATAGCCATGAATATGTATTCGTGCATGAAACTTCTTATAATGTTAAGACTTGGGACAAATTAATGTCGGTTGATTATCTAACCTTTTTTTATATCACATTTTAATCTTCTCGTGTGTTAATACCGGATAACGACTATGTGTCTTTAAATGAGAAGTAGTATGTAGGATTACTTAACGAGCAAGTACTTCATGTTGCCTCTTCTGTTATTGTCAGTATTGTATCTTGGATGAATTTATTAAGCAACCATAATAAAAATAAGTTTTTTTATTATATTTTATTGTCACATATTGTCGGGCGAGATTTTTTTTTTTTTTTGTCATGAATGTGGTTAAGATGTCAGATTTAAAGAATCAGAAGGAGTTGGATCCGTTTATTCAAAATTTCGTAGACAAGTACCATAATGGGATTAGAATCCGTTTATTCAGTCTTTGTATATTTAGAACAAAACTTTTTCCCGAGAAAGAAGTAAAGACAATTATGCTTTTTGGTAACAGTTAACAATTTGTACGCGACTATAAAAGTACGCGACTATTTTTGGAATCGAATATTTCTAATCATATCCTGGCGTCTGTCAGAATTTCAATTGATAGGGGAGGGCACTTTAGTCTTTTCCCTGGATTCTAAAAGTTCCTAACGCCTACAGCTGACATGGAGCTCTGAGCTGCCTCACTCCAACGGTTCCAACTGCTCCAACAGATTCAAAGGCCGTTGACCGAACCGCCGGCGACCAACTGAATCTTCGGGATCTTCTCTAATTAGCTCAGATCAGGAATTAGTTAGACATCCATGTAATTGTACAAGCTGTAATCAGCAAACCTTCCAATCTCCCCTTTCATTTTCCCCTTTTCTTCCTATCTCCCCCTTTCTCTTGTAATTCTTCCTTCGATTCTACTGCAATGAAACTTTGATTTACAGTTTAATCCATTCATTTTAGTCGGTTCACGACATTTGGTATCATAGCGGACTTTTCTTGGACAAGATGGTGGAGAACATGAGGCAACAGAAGGCATTCGAGGCAATGATGGACGGAAGGTTCAACGAGCTGTTGCGGAAGCTCGGTACAGATCTTTATCGCGCCATGGAAACGAAGTTTGGAGCGATCAGCAAGGAGCTGGAAACTTCAATTGGTGCACAATCAACCAGGCGATGGCGAAGCAAACCACAGATTTAACCGGTCAACTCCGGTTGATGATGTCAAAAATGCTTAAAGGAACTCCGACACCGATTCTACAAGGCGGAGGAGCTGCGCAGAAGGAACCGGAGATCTTGCGGCAGGAGTTGATTAGGAACACTTTGCTTGTGGAGAATCCGCTGCAAAATGAAGCGGATGAGCGGAACGATGCCGGTAGGGATCGGAATGGCCGAAACTACGGCGGTTATCAGGCGAAAGTGGAACTGTCTTATTTTTCAGGAGATAATCCCAAGGAGTGGCTGCAGAGATGCCAGAAGTTCTTTATCTACCACAAAATTGCAGATATGAAGCGTGTGGAGACGGCGGAACTATATCTTGAAGGACGAGCTGAAATCTGGTTTCAAACAGAGAAGTTGTCACATGAGCGTTGGTGCTAGAAGGATTTCGCGGATGCACTGTTACTGAGGTTCATTGATTTGAGTGAGGTGGATGAATTCGAGGCCTTCAACAAACTCTACCAAAGAGGTTCAGTGAGAGTGTATCAGGAGACGTTTGAAGATCTGAAAACTCTGGTGTTGGGTAAGGATCCTAGACTACTTGAGTCTTATTTCATTTCGAGCTTTATTAGTGGCTTGAAAGATGAATTGAAACCTATGTTAAGATGTTTGCTCCTGCTATTTTGAAAGAAACTGTTAAACTAGCTTTGTTGCAAGAAAGAAACCTTGAGCTTATAAGTAAGAGAGCTAGATTGTTGGGAACCAGAACTTGCTTACTTATTCTAAGCCTAATGGAGATAGAAATAACGGGAAATCTGGTGAGGATAGGACCGATAAAAGAAGCACTACTAGTAGCTCTGGTAGTTTTGGAAATTACAGAAGAATTTCTCATCAAGAGTTGCAAATTAGGAGAGATCAGGGCCTTTGTTTTAAATGTGGTGACAAGTTTGTGCCAGGTCATAAGTGTAAATTCAAGCAGATTAACATGATCAACATGTTTTTGTGATAAAGGAAGAAGAACTGGAGCCTATTCTATTGGGAGAACCTGCGATTTTCACTTTGAATTCCATTGGAAGTGGATGCAGGAAAGTGAACACTATCACTGTGCAAGGTTGGATTGGGAGTAGAAGCATCAACTCGATACTGGATACTGGCAGCAATGAGAGCTTTGTTGATCAAGTGTTAGTTAATGATTTGGGGATAACACAGCTGGTGTGCAGACCATTTATTATGGAAGTAGCTGATGGTAGCAAGGTGAGGAGTCACACTTTTTGTCCTCAGGTGTACTGGAAAGTGCAGAAACATCAGTTTAAGTATGATATGAGAGTGCTGAAGTTGGGAGAGCTTGACTTGATACTGGATGACTGTCTACAGTCCTATTTGGTTTGACTTCAGAAAGAATTATATTACTTTACATGGATTGGCTGGAGAATGGACTCTGCAGGGCAGTGATGATGATTTGGTTCTGAAGGTTATCAGAAGTGGTGAAGACAGACAGAGGGGGGATTTGAAGAAGAGAAGGTTATGTCAGGCAGAACTAGGAAAGAAGTCAGTGGATTCCAAACAGGTGGTAAACAGGTATGAAGATGTCTTTGATGTGCCTAAATCTTTACCTCATAAGAGAGATATTGACCATCAAATTGTTTTGAAACCAGATGCTAAGGCATTTAAGCTGAAGCCTTACAGATATCCACATGCACACAAGGCAGAGATTGAGAAACAAGTTTATGAGCTGTTGAATAATAAAGTGATTAGACCCAACACTAGCTCTTTTTCTTCTCATGTACTGTTAGTTAAGAAAAAGGATGGGTCTTGGAGAATGTGTATTGACTATAGAAAGTTAAATGATAGTACAGTCAAAGACAAGTTCCCAATACTTGTCATTGATGAATTACTAGATGAGTTACATGGAGCTACTATCTTCTCCAAGCTGGATCTTAGAGCAAGCTACCACCAGATCGGAGTTCATGAAGGAGACATTCAGAAGACAGCCTTTCAAACACACAATGAACATTATGAGTTCTTGGTAATGCCTTTTGGGCTAACCAATGCTCCAGCAACTTTTCAGGCATTATTGAATCAAGTCTTCAGGGAGCAGCTAAGGAAGAGTGTGCTAGTCTTTTTTGATGATATCTTAGTATACAATAGAGATATGGCTGAACACAGTGTACATTTACAGATTGTTTTGGATTTAATAAGAAAGCATGATTTGTTTGCAAAACTTTCTAAGTGTGAGATTGGAAAGTCAGTAGTGGAATACCTTGGCCATATTATCTCTGGTACATGTGTGGAAATGAATCAGAAGAAGGTGAGTTGTGTTGTGAATTGGCCAACTCCTAAAAATCTGAAAGAACTTAGGGGTTAGGTTTGGCTGGTTATTACAGGAGGTTTATTGCAGGGTTTGGAACTATATGCAGGCATTTGCATGATTTACTTAAAAAAGATGCTTTCAAATGGAGTGACAAGGCTGCTGTTGCTTTTGATAACCTTAAGAAAGCCATCACTACAGCACCAGTTTTGAAGATGCCTGAGTTTGACAAGGATTTTTTCATAGAAACAGATGCTAGTGATATGGGGATGGGAGTTGTTCTCATGCAGGATCAACAACCTATTGCTTATCTCAGTAAGTCCTTCTGCCCCAGGATTAGAGGATTATCCACTTATGAAAAGGAATTATTGGCCATTGTAATGGCTATTGATAAGTGGAAACATTATCTCATTGGTAGTCATTTTATTATTAAGACTGATCATCAATCTTAGAAGTTTTTATTGGATCAAAAGCTGAATCATGCTCTGCAGTACAAATGGACTACTAAACTGTTAGGTTTGAACTTTGATATTCAATATAAGAAGGGGGTAGAGAATAGGGCAACTGATGCATTATCAAGAATACCTACACTTGGGGATTCAACAGTGGAGGGAACAATAGAAGAGACTGGGCTTAAAATCAAGGCCTTGGATTCTTTACAACCTCTGTGGCTGGCTCAACTGGAGGAAAGTTACATGGGGGATCCTGTTTCTCAAGAATTAATTGCTGCAGCTGTATTGAATGATAGTGGTACTGCTGAGTTCACTTACAACCAAGGCATTTTAAAGAAGGGTTTGAAGATTTATGTGGGAGCTTCAGGTAAAATTAGACAAACCATTCTTAATACAATGCATGCATCTGCTTTAGGGGGTCACTTAGGTCAGTCTACTACTTTGAGAAGAATTTTGGCAGTTTTCTGTTGGCTTGGGATTAAACAAGAGGTCATACAGTTTATTCAGCATTGTGTTATATGTGAGAAAAACAAAACTGAGCACTGTCACCCCTTGGCTTGTTACAACCTCTACCAGTTCCCACCCAAGCTTTGAAACATATCTCTATGGATTTCATTGAGAAATTTCCACTCTCCAAAGGATGTGACACAATCTTGGTAGTGATTGATAGAATGACTAAGTATGGTCATTTTATTTCCCTGACACACCCCTTTACAGCTCAGAATGTAGATGAGAAGTATTTTTCTGAAGTTTTCAAACTCCATGGGGTTCCTGAAACTATTGTGACTGACAGGGACAAGATTTTTCTGAGTAACTTTTGGAAAGAGATTTTCAGCAAGTTGGGACACTAGTGCAAAACAAACCATGCACGGCACCCATTTACGGCGGTTCCTTGTTTTTTTGAGGAACCGCCGTAAAATTGAGCCTCTTACGAACTCGTAACACTCTTCCGTAAGGGGGTAAGGGTGGCTGCCCAGAGAAGGCGGTTGGTTGTAGTTTTACGGCGGTTCTTGAAAAAGTGCCGTAAAATTTGTTGTGTTACGAACTCGTAAGAGATGCCTTTAAAACTTACGAAGTCTTAACATGTTTCTTGTAGACTTACGATGGCTTAACAAGTGTCTTACAGACTTACGAAGTCTTAACATGATTCTATGTTTTATTTATTTTTATTTATTTTTCAATTTCAACCCAATAAATCCTATACTACCAAATGCCTAAAAATTTATACCCTAAATCTACTAAATTAATATGAACAATTAAGCTCAAAAGAATTGGGTCTACGGTGCATGATAGTAAAATCACAAAATCTTTTTAGCATTATTTAAATTATTATAATATACAATATTTGATAGAACTGAACTGAATTGACATGAAAAAATTTAAAAATATTTAACTGGTCTAAACTGAATTGAACTGGAAAATAATTAAGTTTAATGAATTGAACTCATCTGAAAAATAAATGTTTACCTAACTGAACTCATATGAACTAAAAAAGATCATCTGAACTCATCTGAACTTCAAAATATTTTTCTGAACTGAAAAAGTTTATCTGAACTGAAAATATTTAAGATAATCTCTAGAGAACATGACCTAAATTGAATTTAACTAATATAAGATGAACATGAATAAAATTAACTATTTAAAGACAAATATTATGGACTAGACATTTTATCCTTAATAATTAAACTGAAGTGATAAATCTAAATAAGTAATAATTTATTGTTTTTGAGGATATTATCCTTAATAATTATCCTTAATAGATGCCTTTGAGGATATTATTTGTTGAACTGAAGTGATAAATCTAAATAAGTAATAATTTATTGTTTTTTTCAACATAGATGTTAAGGAAAACAGTTAATTAATTAATTCAAAAAGGAAACCAATTAATCAATGAGATAAAAACACAAACTCCATATTCTTACTTAATTTTCCCGATATTTCCCTATGTTAAAGAGATATTAATCTTATTTTTCAAACAATACAACTTTGTTTATTCCACATTTGAAAAGAATAACTATTATAGTTTAATAATTTCAAAAAACAAAAATAATATATGTAGAAGAATTAATTGAATTGTAGTACAATGATTATTATTTCCAGTTATTACCATTATTGTTTAATCCTAATTATTATAGTAGCTAAATATTAGCTTAATTATCTAATTTATCTCCTTGAAAATGTCGACTACCCACTTTCCCCTTGTTATTTACAAAGACTCAAAGAGAACTTGATTTCTATCTCTTTCCCCATCTCCCAAAATCCCATCTCCCGCATCTGTAATTCCATCACCGCCCAAATCGTCGCCCAAATCGTCACCTCCAGACCGTCACCGCCCGGATCATCGCTTCCCATACCGTCACCGCCCGGATCGATCTCTTCCGCCCGCATCGTTGCTGTCGTGGTTCATCGCGCCGTCGTCTCTGTGGGTGTGCTCGGATCGTCATTGGTCGGTTGTTGGCTTGCCCGGATCGTCGGAGGTCTATTGCTGCCCACCGTTGGTGATGTCCTGGATTCCAAGTTGTCAGCCGATCATGCTCCGATAATTGTCATGGATTCAAATCACTTTAGTTTTTCAGGTTTGAGGTTTGGACTTTTTTAGATCTCAAATTCAATCTTTCTGTATAAAAGATGTGGATGTTTATTGTAATGGGCTCTCTATGATTATCATTATTAAGTTGCTTGGTTCGGTTGTAGATGCTTGTTATTTGCCTACGAAATTGGAATCGATTTAGCGGGGCTCTTTGATTCCGGTGAATACCCACCGGAATCAAAGAGCTCATTTTTTCCCCACTTTCGATCTAACTTACGAATTCGTAAGTTTTATCGCAAGTGGGGAAAAAAATTCAGGTTCAAAAATGACTTACGAATTCGTAAGTAATTTGTGGCTTTGTTACGAAGTCGTAAGCTCCTTCAAAACTACGGCGGTTCCGGAACCGCCGTAAACCAAAATTGATTTACGGCAGGACCAGACACGGCGGTTCCGAACCGCCTTCTCTAGTATCCAGGAACCGCCGTGAATGTTATGTTTCTGTACTAGTGAGAGTTACTTTACAATACAATTCAGCTTACCATCCTGAGACGGATGGTCAGACTGAGAGACTGAACTAAGTGTTGCAGTCCTATCTCAGGTGTTTTTGCGGGGATAAACCTGATTCTTGGTGTAGCTGGCTTAGTGCGGCTGAGTGGTTGTACAACACATCTTATCATTCCAGCATTGGAATGACCCCTTATGAGTCTCTCTGTGGAGTCAAGCATTTGACAGTTCCATTTGGCCATTTCACTGATTCAGTTTTTCCAGTTGCTGCTGATATGCTCAATCAGAGGGAAAAGGTCCATGCTTTGCTTCAATCACATTTGAAGAAAGCTCGGGAAAGGATGAAGGGTTTTGCGGATCAGAAGAAGACAAACAGAAATATGAAGAAGGTGATTGGGTGTATTTGAAGCTCCAGAAGTATAGACAAAACTCTCTAAAGGATCACAGTCACGTGAAGTTAGCTCCCAAATTCTTTGGTCCTTTTCAGGTCATCAAAAGAATTGGTGCAGTGGCTTATAAGCTACAACTGCCCAGTTATGCCCATATTCATCCTGTTTTATTCATGTTTCCTTGCTCAAGAAACATGTTGGACCTCCTCCTAGTGATTCTGTTGTGTTACCGCCATCTGAAGTGCATGAAAGTGATACCCTTACTCCTAGAAGGGTGATGCAGAGAAGAATGGTTCTCAGAAATAGAGTTCAGGTTGCTCAATGGTTGATTCACTGGACTAACTTACCACTTGAAGAAGCTTCCTGGGAAGACTGTGAGACCATCAAATCTCAATTTCCATCTTTTCAGGTTTAGTTGCATGTTTGTGCATTGGGACTATCTGTTTTAGTGGTTTACTGGCACTGTGCCTTTGCTTTTAGCTTGAGGGCAAGCTTTGTCTTAAGGGGAAGGGAATGTCAGAATTCCAATTGATAGGGGAGGGCACTTTAGGCTTTTCCTTGGATTCTAGAAGTTCCTAGCTTGCATGGAGCTCTGAGCTGCCTCACTCCAACAGATTCAACGGCCGTTGACCGAACCGCCGGACCAACTGAATCTTCGGGATCTTCTCTAAATAGCTCAGATCAGGAATTAGTTAGGCATCCATGAAATTGTACAAGCTGTAATCAGCAAACCTTCCAATCTCCCCTTTCATTTTCCCCTTTTCTTCCAATCTCCCCCTTTCTCTTGTAATTCTCGACACCGTCACATGAAACGGAAAACTAACCCGATTAATTAAAATTCACTTTTGTACATATTAGTTTAGATTCATTTTATTTTGTAACGGTATCTATGACTAGCAACGGTATTTATCCCACAAGGGTACGCCGACTGCAAATGTGTTTCTTAATTAGCCGGAAAACAAAAATTGTTAGTGTACGAGTTATAAATATACACGTAAATATTTGATCTACTTTGTTGTTAAAACAAAATTCTACCTTCAATATTGCTTGCTAGCTAGAAGCGGCGGCATTTGAGACAAAAGCATTTTTAAGTTACACAATTATCAATTCCATCTATGTAAACAGATTCAAAGACTAACACTATCAATTTTTAAAAAGAATTTAGACAAACGATTCCATTCTTCTTACGTACCCACTTACAAGAACTTTAGGTGAGATGTTATCAAGTTAATAAATCTACTTTATATTTAAATTTGATTTTAAAATAAAATGCTAGCTCCTCTCTTTATACGCGTATCTATTTACCACGCGTAACTATTCCCCGCCTTTGAGGAGCTTCTGGTACAGCTCCGATTTATATTCCCGGCAATAGATTGGTCTCCGGAAAAGGGTACGCCGACTCAGAAGTGGTGTACGGGGGATACACAGAAACCATGGCAGCGCTGCACGTGACTGATTCCACCGCCGGGATTCCGAGCTCCTACGTACGAAACCATATGGCAGCGCTGCACGTGACTGATTCCGAGCTCCAACGTACAAAACCAATGGGGCCACATTTGGAGGATTCGCCGGAATGTGGCGTGGACCGACATGTCCAAAAATACGCCGGAATGCGGCTGATGGCTGACGTAGAGTTTACAAGGAGTCTGAGCTCATGCCGGTCAAAGAGATTGTTTCAGTTGGCACGTTCATTGTTGTTAATTACTTACGGTTACGTTATGTTTTTTTTTCCAGCTACATTTATGTTTGAGTTTTTTTTTATTTATAGGAAGCTGTATATTTGGTTTCTACCTCAAGTGGTTGAGTGGAAACAGTAAATCATCTGAATTGATTTTCTAATTGGTGTAACGAGAATGAAATAGAGGTTAGAGAAGTCGATTATTATATTTATAGATCAAAGAAGTGAGCAGCAGTTTCATGAATTTTTGTGTGATATTATTTGAAATTCAGAATCTATTTACTGTGATTACATATAATCATTTTCTGCACTTTGTACTGCCTTTTGCTTATTATTTGACATTTAGATTTTTTTGTTTGTTTTTTAACTGCACGCTGATTATTTGCTACTTGGAAACTTTGTTTTGCAGGCTAGTTTGTTTTTTGGAAATAAATTCCGGCGGCAATCAATTGGGGTTTCCAAGAGGTCTCCCAAAATAAGGTAAGTATCTAAGTAATGAAAGAAAATAGGAAAAATATTGTATTCTATGATTCCTAACCAAAAAAGGATATTACATAAGGTATGAATGGATGGATCCCGAAGTATATATATATATATATATATATATATATATATATATATATATATATATATATATATATATATATATATATATGAGCAGGTTGTCGGAGGTTGTCGGAAGGCAACTGAGGGAGGGAGAGGGCAGGTTGTCGGAAGAATAGAGACGAGCCATGAAAAACTGCGGCATTCTCTCAAAGTGTTTTCCAAAGTTTTACTTACAGACATCATCATTCAGGTAAGTTTCTATTAACCTGTAATTCGAGCACTTTAATTATTCGCTACTGATTTATTATTTTCTTTTAATTAGTTGTTAATAATTATAACTGCTCGACATGTGCAGCAAGGAATGATGTGGTTATAGATTTGAATGTGGATGTTTTGAGTTTGATTCTACTAAAGTTAGATCCAAGCAGCATCTTTAAATGCATCTTAGTTTCGAAAGAATGGCTGGATTTGATCGCCGGGTCTAGCTTTCGAAGAGAGTACGTCAAGATTTGGAACGACCATTTTAGATCGGTGGTCGGATTCATGCCTCTAAGAGAGAAGTTTGAACTGGCGTCGACAAACAATTTGGGTTTCCATTTCAACAAAAAAATCAAGGCTACTAAATTTAATCTATTATCAAAATCAAGCTCTGGTGACGGCCTCATGATCTGCACTGATCCTAAAGAAACCTTGTTCATCTTCAGCAATGGTAGTGCCACCACCTCCGACGCGTTTTCCATGCCGCAACGGACACGTTATATCCACCAAGGATGATGATTCGGCTTATAAGGTGGATATTCTGACCTAATTTTGTTCATATACATATCCTTCTGTAATACTAAATAATTTTTTTCACCGTTTTAAGGTTGTAATGGTGGTGGATCATTTTCGGCGTCTATGCATTCAGACATTCTGTTCCTCGACTTGGAGATGGGAGAAGTCGGAGCTGAGTTGCAGCAATAGTTTTGAGTTAAACACATTCTCTAAAATTGTGAGCAGTAGGGGTGTGGCGTATATACCAGTCAAAAAGCGTATTGGTCAGCCACAAGATAAAACCTTAGCTCTACTTGCGTATGATACCAATAATCAACACACTCGTTTGATTTTGGGACCATTAATACAGTGCATCTTCAGATTAAGGGCATATTATGACGTCACCCTGGAAGGTAGTCTTCAATGTGCTACCACTTACATTAATGAAATCACAATTTGGAATCTTGATGAAGAGGATTATGGATGGAAGCCGTTGTTCATCTTCGATACCCAGTTTGTGTTGGATTTAAATTCGGCTCTAGTAGCATTGACATGTAATACGAGAAGTGATTGGTACTCTACACCATTTACTTTTGTGTCATTTGTTCCGGGAAGATCAGACTCTATTTTTATAGCACGAAGAGGCTATATTTTTATTTATAACATTCACACCCAACAACTGGACAAATTTGAAGGTTCATGGCACTGGAATTTTAAAGAGAATTACAAGGTGTTTATTCCATTAACTATAGCTGAATTGGGGATTTGGCCTTCATCTCCAATCTAAGAGGCCCTATTGCATTCTTGCGAGATCAAATTTGAGCTTATATATTCATCTTCTCTTAGAATTTTTTTTGTTAGAATTTCTTCTTTGTTGGTATTCTTTTTTTAGATCCATTGGAATTTGGATTAATGTAAGTTTTTTTTAGAAATATGTGAGTTGGATTCGGGGAAAAAATCGGAGTTTCAGTATTTATTTTTGGGTAAAATGCTAATATAATCCTCAGTTTTAGATTATGTGTAAATAAAACCTTTAGTTTTATAATATAACCCTTGGTCAACCAAATTTGTGTAGATATAACCTTATAAGGCATTGACTGAATTTGACTGGTTTAATTCCGGCATATAGCCACCGTGAAAAGACAAAAATACCCTCAGGGGTTTCATAATAACAAAAATTCCCCACTTGACTATGTTAAATCGGAAACTTACCACCAAATTCACTTCAACACCTCCACCAAATTTACCACCACTACCTTACGAAGAGTGAGAGTCCAAAAGGTTAACCATAGACGGGGCAATGAGTATTAACGGTGAGAAGAATATATACGAGGTGTGGGTAGTACCATCAATGGCCGAAGAACGGGCTGCGTTATCGCAATTGTCGTGGTGGTGGGTGTGGCGGGGATGGAGTGGGGGCAAAAATTATGGAGCCCAATTTCCTCATGTGTTTTGGTTATAATATGTAATTTTGAACATATGTTCGGCCCTCTGGGTTCTTCATATTCCCCACCTTTGAATTAGCTATGCACCACTTTATTTTTTTAATTTATTTTAAACCAAGGTTAATTTCGTCTTTTCAAGCATAATTGAACTTCTCCCATTAGAAACTCACCGAAGATTTAATACATGGTTATAATAGCACTTTTTAAGAACTCGGGGTTATATATGCACATTTCTCTTTATTTTTTTAGAGCAATGTAAATTTGGATTAATGTAAAGTTATTTGTGTTTACATAAACTTGTTATTCCGAACTGGATTCCGGATTGGAGTTCCAGTTCTTTCAGTAAATTAATTATGCGTGCAATCTTAATTATGCGTGCAATCTCACATACTCCGGAAACTAAGTATGAATTAAAATATATGGAAGATTACTATAAAGAGCGTTATTAGCTTATAATTTGATGAAATTTGATGGAAAATTTAACTTAATTTGGATATCTAGCAAGAAGGATTTAGCAATAACAGTTGTGGAGTGAACAACCTAATGAGGCAGCTGCAAGAGCAGTGCAAAGGTTATCCTAATGTAATCAGATCTTTCATTAACAAAATAATAAGCAGCAACACAATGGAGCCAAGAACAGCAGGATGGAGGCATTAGTTTGGACAGCAATGCAGTCAACAAAAATGCAGGCAGCAATATGAAAAGCGGTGCAACATCTGTACTGTGTGCTTGCATGATATGCTTTCATTTGTCTCTTAGGTTGTAATGGTGCACTAGAGTTTATGAATTCGTTCGAATTTGGGATTAATACTCATGAGCACGAAAAATCTCTGCAGAATTTGGGATTAATACGCATTTCATCTTTACACTTACAATGCGTGGAAACACGAACTGGAGAACCAAGATGAGAAAATTCTCAAACACAAATATCGAATCAAAGAACTCAAATACGCCAATCTATAACACAAATTCCATTACATAATGAAATCATCATTCAAACCACAATCCACTGTCAATATATACATAGACACAATTCATTTTCATTCAGATCAAATTAGCTACTGAACATTTGAAACCAAGAAGACAAAGGCATATTCCGTTGTTTATGAAAACATCAGCTGCAATCTTATAAGTTATAATCATCTGTCGTATATTAGTAATGATGATAATCGCTGTAATCATCCCTAGCAGCCAAATCATTATCAAACCTTTCCGGAATCTTCTCTTCCTCCGGCTTCAGCCCTTCCTCCAATGCCATCCCTCCCAGCGCTCCGGCCACACCTCCAACCGCAAAGCCGGTTCCGACACCCATTTTCCCTCCGCGCTTGTGATCATACGGAGCATAATCCACCGGCGCACTTGGCCCTGGCGCGGCGTAGCTCGATTGCCGGTCGAAGAAGGGCCTGGACGGCTGCGGTGGCGGTGGCGGCTGCGAGTAGTAGCTGGAATAAAAGTGGGAGTAGGGGCTGGAGTAGTCGCCGTACTGGTAAGATTGTGAAGGCGGGGGTGGAGGTGGCGGCGACGGAGCAGCAGGCGGTGGTGGCGGTGGTGGCGGCGGGGCGTGCTGCGGGGGGGAAGAGTATGAGTATCCCCTGTTGTAGTCACGAGGAGTCATCGGTGGGGGAGGGGCAGTGGAGTAATAGTAGCTCGGAGGAGGGGTAAATTGGTAATCCGGTGCAGGGCGTTCGCGCAGAGAGAGCTTCAGACGGATCTTACCCTGTGGACGACCAGAAGGTCGTCGGATCTCGAACGTTCTGAGCTTGGTGGCGTCGTTGGAGTCCACGAGGTCCTTGATGTGGAACCGGAGGGTGCCGACCAAGGGCTTCGCAGTCTCCGACGGCTTCGAGTGGAAGATCTCGAGCGTCAATAGCGAGTCCTGAGGGGGAAGCGTCAGGGGTAGGACGAAGCGCTCGTTCCATACGGGTCGGGTCGAGCCGGAATCGTCCGATTTGGAGGCTTGCCTGCGCTCCGGGTCCACCCAGAAGATGGCGTAGGGCTTGAGATCGCCGTGGCGCCAGTTAACGTTCTTGAGATGCTTTGCGGAGACGATCGTAACGTCGAGATCGTAGAGCTTTGGCGGTGGTGGTGGTGGTGGCGGTCGTGGGTTGATTCCGGCCATCTTGTTACAGGCGGTGTGGGATGTGGCGGAGAGGTGGGGGAGTGTACTAGAGGATTTTGTCAACGAAGTAGATTAGATGAATCACTTGCAAAAACAAGTTTTGATGCTTATCGAAGCCTTTAGGACCTACAGTGACCCAATTCAAATAGCCCAACATTATGGGCTGGTAATTTCGGATTTGTGATACAGGAACCGATTTGTAATACTGAATTAAAAGGTAATTTGCCCTCTGATACCAAAGCTTCGGAGTATACGAGAAAGAAATCAGAATTTGAAATGAGAAAATAATATGTAGATGAGAAAGAAATCAGAATTTGGCCCTGTTTACTAGGGCTTATTTCTTGATGTACTGAACTGAACTGAACTGAACTGAATTGAACTGAACTGAACTGAATTGAATTGAACTGAACTGAACTGAAGTGAAAATTGATGTATTGAAAAATGGAATCAGCATGACTGAATTAACCTGAATTTCATCAAATTGCATTTTCACTGAACTGAACTGAACTGAACTGATCTACAGATAAGCTCTGCTAAACAGGGCCTTTGATATGAGAATATAATACATTCTTGATCGCTATATCATGAAAATCGATAACTCTCTAAACCTAAATTACCTAAAGCGGTCTCCTTTCCAACTCCTTTCAACTCATGCATACAAGGGGATTTACTATTTTGCTGTAACAGGTTGAACATGACAGATGAATCCAAATATCGATGTTCACCTGTTGAAATTGAAAAAAAGGGTTTAGAAGAGAATTTCTAGAGAGAAAAAACACTATGGGTTAATATTTGCAAGGCACCAAGTAAAAAACATCTATCTTGCTTGAATTACTATTTTGCCCTTACTGTGTAATAGGTGTTTACCCACAGTTGGATTCAAGTGTACAAAGCATATAAACTAATAAATTAATAATCAACTCGCCTATTTGAATTAATCATCACCATTGAAAGCAGTCTTCTATGTGTCATTACTGAATTTGAAAATTATTATATGCGATTTTGTTGGATTCATAATGACATGCATATTTGAACAATTAATTTTTCTTTAACTTATATCTTTACACAATTAAAGGTGTTGATCATCAAAAAATTTCTTGAGTTACATAAGTTTAGATGATGACCATGGAGAGACCTATAGAAATTAAAATCAAAGAAGAAGCTGGCAATTTATTTTTATTTTGATACAAGCAATGTTAACAATTATATTCTAAAACAATGACTATATATAGAACCGAACATACCTACCTGATTTTTAACCAGAGTATTTATTGATCAGATTTACATCATCTTCCTATAATTTTGACGAAGTATCAGTGAATTCATTCTAATAATTACCGCATGTTGAAGGAGATTTGAATATTGTGCGTTGTATCGAAATTCATTGAAGTATGTACAGTAAGAGGTAAACAAAAATAAGCACATTTAAACAACAAAAGGACAGCAAAAGGATTCAACAAAATTCTTTAATCCCAAAAATTTCTAGCTTTGAGCAGCTGCATGTTTAAGTAGACTAGGCAGGGTGATTGCACTTTGTGCAAATCGAACCCGGACTTGTGTGTTTTAGTGTGTTAATGAAGAGTATAAATTTGGATGACCAACTTATTTGGATTCGAGACTATAAAAATGAATGGAAAGATTTTGTTAATTTAGTGTTATAGTTAAGAGACTTCATTTACACATGGAACTATTTTATTTGATTTTTTATACACTTTATCGTGCATAAATCATAATATTTCATAAGCACTTATTACATTTATATACTGAAAAAAGAAAGAAAATAATACCAAAATATTTACATTATACGTTGATTCTTATTTGCTACATATTGCAGAATTCAGATAGCTTTAAAATTTAGATTGCAGTTCGACTTCCAAATGTGACACTGGATCATATGTCACTCTGGGTATTGTGGACGTGTACTTTCTTTAGCCTGAATCATCATGGTGTCTGCTTCTTTTGTATGAGAAGATGATGAACTGTGATCTCCAAGTGAGGGTGAAGATGAGGATGTGTCATTTGTTGGAAAGCACGAAACAATGGAATAGCTAGTAACTGTAGTGCTGAGTGCCTCATAACCGAATGTTCTTATATGGTAGAACATACGCACGTCCTTCAACTGATCACTGATAAGGGATTTCTTTTCCTGATATTCATAAGGAAAATGAAAACATGTAATATAGGAATATAAGAATGTTGAAGTATGTTAGGTAATAGAAAATATACCTCTTTCTGAAGAGCAAGTGGATCATCAGTTGTTGCACATTGCAACAACTGTTGAGCCTCTTTGTGGATGTGGGGGATTTTAGGATGCAGTATATCCTCTTGTTGGTCGGTAAAGGGACAGGTCCCATAGTCTTGGCGTTGGTGTTATTAGTTGCATCCAAGTATCTGCTTACACGAGTCCTCTATCAAGGATGTTCAATACAATCTCAACTTGATCCTTATCTTCTGCTTCGGGCGCCTGTGACTATCGAGATTTAAATTAGTACATAATGTATTAACTGGAACTGAATACAACAAAAACACTGCAACATGCCTATATCTTGATTCACAATAAATCCAAGCTTCTTCATTAGTTTTGGGGAAGTTTAGATTCACAGAAAACAGGCTTGGTTTGATTAAAGATGCTGTTGCAATCACTTGTTGCATTAAAGAGTTAGAGATATTCCAGAAGATGTATTTCATCTCAAGGTTTAGTCAGTGTAGTAGCAAATCACAGAATGCAATAATAGTTTGCCATTATCACTCATGTAATGTTGGTATAACAGCCATATCAATTATGTTTTGAATCCACTGGAGTAGGAGAAAAGTGGAGAAAAAATGGAATTCGCCAGGATCACTTGGAGAACAATGTCAACTTACTTATTACTCGATTAATGGATGCATGAAACTACCTAGATAGTAGGTCCTACTAAATCAACTCCGAGCTAGCAACTGTAAGCTAAGGTAGGATGAAAGAATTCCAAATAAAACATACAATATTAGAGGTGTGGCCTGTTAAAGAGTATTTCACAAGTGTAGCGTTTTGACTCAAGAGATAATCAATTTCTTCGTTCCAGTTCTATTTTGTTTCTAGTCTATTTAAAAATTAATAAAAGTAATAACACTGTACAAAGTCATTGGAGTTTGGATGTATTTAGATTTAGAATAGTATTCCATAGAATTACCGCCATCTTTATGGCTTTCACAACTTGCATTTTTGTATAGAAAACCTGTTACTGAAAGATAGAGAACTAATTTGATGATCAGATTATGAAAATTTTGATTAAAACTTATCATCAATCTCTTCTCCTTTTCACTCTTTCCGCTTTGGAAAGAGCTTTGTTTCACTTTTTTATTTTTTTCTTTATTCCCTTTTTCTAATTCCAATAACTCCTTTTATTTCCAAGGAAAAGAAATGCAAAGAGTAGTTTATTACATTGTACATGGTATGAATGAGTGATGATATGCCAAGTTCGACCATTACGACAGTTGTACTAAACTGTGAGGACTCACCAGAACAAATAAATGCAGCCTGAACCCAAAGATAGGAAAATAAACGAAATTGTATTCTATCGGCTCTAATTCAAAGCTCAGTATAACTAAAGTTTATTCTATCAGCTCTAATTCAAGCTAAGGCTGCAGTATAACTACGACAGAGTATTAAAGTCAAGGTAGTCATGTATGTCACTTGGAAAATTGTATTGAACAGCCACATAAAATGACAACATTAAGAAAGTAAGTCCAAAGGCAATGACTGAAATGAAAAATGGTATAAAATTTGATATGAAAATGACAGACCTGGAGAAAAAGCAACCGAAACACAAGGGAACAACAGTCGTGGTATAATCAAGAAAACCCTGCACGCAACAAGGCTCTCGTTAAAAACAATCTAAAGTCAAATCAAGGAAAATAGAGCACAAACTATTGGCAGCACACATTTGGGAAAACTACATCAAACAATAGACCGGGAAAGAGCAGAACAGAGAGGCATTCTGTCAGCTCAGTTGAAAAGCATCTAGAAGCAATAGTAATTATACAGGATGAATAAGTATGCAAATTGCAGAGTAATTAATTATAAGCTGATGACCATCAGATTCTTGTTTCAGACAATGCAAATTAGGGTTTTATATGAACAATTATGAGGAACATGTACCATGAGTGCTACTTGAACCGGTATTATATGAACAAAGCAAGCATGATACGTTCATCCTCCAGGTGGACTTTGTTTAAACATATACTACAGGCTAAAGCCGTAAATTCAGTTCGATCCTCGTTTTTCTTTCAAGCTGGCACTAACACAGGGAATGACAAGAAACGAATGCACATGAAGAAAACAGTTTTTTTATGATAGATTAAATGCCGTAGATGAGAGTGCATGAGAGAAGCATCCTATATGTACAAAACTGAACATGAATTTTTTTCATTCGGACTGAACATGATGAAAAGGTCAAACAGAAGAACTGTAAGATTGTAGGAAAAAGTCAGCCTGCCTTCTTTTTTCTTGGTGACTAATGGCTATGCCTATCCTTTGTTCTTTTTCATTTTTATCATACATGTTGACTTTAATTAATTAGTTAACGCCTTAAATACTACTGATGTAGTCACTAAAGTACAGGAAGCCATTATTTTTGGCATTTCAGGTAATGGAATCAAACAAGTCAAAGTTTATATAAAATATTCCCACTCAATATTAACCAATCCAGAAGTGGAGAAAAATACTTTACCTAGTTCTAGTTGAGATGGTAGTCGGAGTAGCCATCAGAAGCTTGTTTAAGTCTTTGTGAAAACCTGTGGAAAATAACAGAATCCAAAACAAGAAGGGTAATTAGTTGAGCAATTAAATCAAAGATGTTCAGTGTGTAAATAAGGTATAGAATCAGACATGAACATCATAAGGAATGAAACACATTTAATCTTATTTCATCCTATGTTTGCAAAGCTGTGAAGAATTAAAAGGGGCCAAAAAAAATAAGGATAATTAGTTCAGGAATTATATCGAACACGTTGTGTGCATAAATGAGGTGGTGGTGAATTCCTAAAAACTTGAATCCTAAAAACCACTAATATACACGTGATTAAACACGGAAGGCAGTTAACCAACAAACAAATCAATAGAGAGGGAACAAATAAAAACGGAAGAATCAAAGAAACTTAAGCAGAAATTACCCGAACAGAAGTGGCAAATTAAGCACGGAAGCAGCAGTGGTAATAGGATAAGGTCTGAATAGGAGGACGGTCAAAGGAATGTTAATATGCAGAGAGGTGAGTCATTGTTCCGGAAACGGAGAAGATGCCACGTTTACCAGAAGGATGACACGTTGGGGATTTCGGTCCTGGTCATCGAAATCGGCGGAGGAGATTGGATGATAACCATGACTGCCTACCGTTTCTGTAGCTGAGCAAAAGATTAAACGAAAGACGCAAAAGGTCCAGGGGGTCCAGGGGATTTCAACGTCTGGGCAACCGGAAACGGTACATTGACCGGATCACACATTTATTCAATCTGCTTTTAGTATAGTAATAGATAAAGCCCCCAATTGTCGTGTTCCCCGACGGGGTTACACTGATAAGTTTATGAACCTGCTCATCAACTTCGCCAGTTTTAGTCGGCACCGGAATCTTAGCTCTTCCAGCAACCACCACGCCGGAGGAAGTCGTCGGATCGACGCGCTTCCGGAACTGCAAAAGCTCCAGATACAAAAACTCATTCTCCGGCCGTTTGTCAAACTCTATTCTTATCTCCTGATTCCAAGACGGGTACAAATTCTCTCCGTACACCATGTCGGTTCGAAACTGCTCCAGGCTTTGGCTCTGCGTCACGTAGACTTGATACAGACCCCTAGAACAGCAGAAGATGTCTTTGAATGTCTTGGCATCCACGTTCCTCGCCGTCTTGATTTCAATGTTGAGAACGTAGCGCTGCTGGTTTCGTCGTCGGCTCATCATCATCCTCTCCTGATTTTGCTCCTCTGGAGTGTTGGTGATGCGGCGGCGCTTTTGATCGTTATTGTTCCACATAGAAGTCGATGGGAATTTATAATGTTAATTGAATGATTGGAAAGTTTATGCGGGTTTATAAGGACAAAAGAAAGCTTGTTCATAGGTGGAAACGGATTGTTGTCAACCGCTATGATTGTTCAAGGATTAGAATTAAACCCATGTATATTATTGTCTATTTTATTATTTTATTTACCAAATTTACTTCTTCTTACATCTCAAATCCCTTGGTATCATGTAAAAGGTTCAAATTAATTTGATTGGTTTGTAAATTAATTTTTTATATATATTTAATTGAACATAAATTAAAATTTTAATAAAATAAATATTGATTTGAACTGGAAAAAAATCAATATATTTATCTATACTGAAAAAATTAAATATATTGAACTGAAATGAAAAAAAAAACTAGCTGAGTTATACTAATTAACTAATGTACTGAATATTTTTAGAAAATAAGGTCTAATTGGTTTTGAAAAACATGAGTTATTAGATGTGAGAACTTTATCATGGCACATATCACAACTAGGGGTGATAACGAGTCGATCCGATCACGATCATCACTATGTTCATGATCGACTCGTTTAAATTTTGAGGTGATCACGATCCGATCGCGATCAAAGCGATCAAAATAATTCATGATCATGATCGGATCGTTTAAAAATTATAATGATCGCGATCTGATCGCGATCGACTCGTTTAGATAATCGATCAGATGATCAATGTTCAATAACGATCGGCTCGATCAAATGATCAATGATCAATCATGATCAGTTTAAAAGTTTTTTAAAAAAGTTAAAAATTAACAAATTACTAGAAAATAATTCATTTAGATGTATATATTTATATTATATTAATCGATTATCTTATCGATCGATATCGATCATCTTATCGATCTGTTCGCGATCATGATCGAGTTTTAATGTCTATGATCGTTGATCGTTCATTTATTAAACGATCAAAAAATTTTGATCATGATCGGCTCATTTATTAAATGAACGATCTCGATCCAATTTTTAACCGATCCGATCGCGATCCGATTAACGAACGCTCGTGATCGTGCTCACCCCTAATCACAACTACAAAATATAATTTTCAAATATAAAAAAGCTAAAATATGCACCTATATCTAGTTATCTACACACAAACTTTAGGCTGCTGTAGGATACTTTATAATAGAATTTTACATGTGAGAAGATTGAAATTTATCTCAATTAAATAATCATATTTAATGTATAAAATGTTAGTTTTAAAAGTAAAAATTTATACATATAAAAAATTATTAGTAATATTAATTATTAATTTTAAAAAGTCGAATTTTAAAGTTTTCTAATTGTTCTAACTTAGGGGGTGCTTGGTTGAGGGGTTTGGAGGTGGGTAATGGGTTTGATTATAGAGTAGGGGTGTTTGGTTGGGTATTATGATTATATGGGGTCCACCTTCATTGCCCAAAACTGGCCAATCACCCAAACCCCCAAAAATTGACAACTATGGGTTTCATTACCTAGTTGTTTACTATATTTAGGCACTCCGTCATTTTAGTTTACTATTTTTATCCATTCCCTTATGCAAACCAAACAACAACATTATAATCATTACCCCTATAATCATTATACCCTATTATCATTCTCATTCCTCTATTTCAACCAACCACCCCCTAGATAGTGTCACTAGAGACCTTTTCGAAAAAAAAAATTAGGAATTTAGGATATGTATTATGTGTACACGTCACCGTCTCATCGTGACAATAAACTAAAAGCATTGCTGTTTCCGTTTTTACAATCACGCCTTCTTTGTCATCGGGTTTATTTGTCTGGTCGAAAACCCTAGGCCCCATCCTCGCCGTCGCCGCCGCCTCGGTCGAAACCCATAGCTAGAAACCGGCCCTACGATCACTCTTCATGGCAGATTCCCAAGAAATTGAAATCTCTGTTGCCGATGAAATTGATATCATGAAGAAAGTTGAAGATGCAGTAACGGAGGGGAAGAGCCCGGACTGCGAATTCGATGGATTAATCGCAGGGTTCAGTTTGCTGTCAGATTCAATCGAGACAGAATTCCTCGAGATCTTCAAAATCATCCGTTATAAGTACGGATCCAGGTCCCAGGAGCATTCGGTTTCAGACCCGATTACTTTTCTCCGGGCCGTTAAACTTGTCGGCGGCCGCGAGGAAACGATTCAGAAAACAATCGATGCGCTCTGTGATAGAGCAATCTCTCTGGATGCAGGGAAGAAAATGTTAGTGGATTTCGTCGCGACCCGAATAGGATCCACTGCCCCGAATCTCGCCGCCTTCATTGGAAGCTCTGTTGCAGCTAAGCTCGTGGTGGAGGCCGGCGGCGTCCACGAACTGGCCAGGATGCCTTCAAGAGAATTACAACTCCTCGGCCTCAGAAGGATGATCTCAACCAGGTTCGCTTTCCGGGGCCCGGAGCAGGTCGGGTTTCTCGGAGATACCGATATGTACCGGAACACGCCGATGCTGTTGAGGGAACGCGTCAGCTGGCTCCTAGCCATGTCCTCAGCCGCGGCTGCTGGTATGGACCACCGGAAATCGAGCCCGACGGGCGAAATGGGAAGGTCTCTGCTCCACCAGGTTTCAGCGAGGGTTGAGAAGATTATGAGGCTTGGTGGGCGTAGGCTGAGGAAGGAGATGAATAAGCGGAGCTTTGGAAGTATTAAGCTCCGGCCAAAAGCTGCCGGAAAATTCAAGAAGCAGCGAGGTGGCGGCGGTTCTTCTACTCTGGGTCTTACTGAAGAACTTGCAGATCAATTGGGAAAGATGGCACTTGCAACTCAAACCACCTGTTTCTCTCCAGCTATTGAGTTTTCTAAGATGAACCTTTGAATTTGTTTGTTATTGGTAGGATGATAGGATCCTATTGAATTTTGAACTAGTGCAATTTTTTTTGTTGAAGGTAAATAATTTTGTCCGTCTAAATTTAGACTTTAAAGTTTTTCTTAGGGTGAGTTTTTGTAAAGTTATACGTTGATTCTCAACTAGTAAGGTCCTGTTCTCTAGAGATTATTTGAATATTTTTTAGTTCAGATAAAGTTTTTTTAGTTCAGATAAATGTTTTTTAGTTCAGATGTGTTCAGATAAAGTTTTTTTAGTTCAGATAAATGTTTTTTAGTTCAGATGAGTTTAGATAAAGTTTTTTTAGTTCAGATAAACTTTTTTTAGTTCAGATAAATGTTTTTTAGTTCAGATGAGTTTAGATAATCTTTTTTCAGTTTAGATGAGTTCAGATAATCTTTTTTCAGTTCAGATGAGTTCAGTTCAGTAAACTTTTTTAGTTTTCAGATAAGTTAAGTTCAGTACACTTATTTGTAATTTAGTTCATTTCAATTTAAATCATTTTAATCTTTTGAGCTTAATTGTTCATATTAGTTCAGTTCAACTTCATCCAGTTTAGTTCAGTTTCAATATGATTTGATGAAATTTAGATTAATTTAGTCATACCGATTCTTTTTTTCAATACATTAATTTCACTTCAGTTCAGTTCAGTTTAGCTCAACAACAATATAATTTGGTGCAATTAATTAAGGTTAATTTATTCATACCGTTTATTTTCATCACACTTATTAATTTTCAATTCAGTTCAGTTCAGTTATCTATATGCTTCAGCTCAACTCAAATCAATATGTTTAGCTAGCAAACATGATCATATTTTTTAACATTAAGGCCCTGTGTGCCAGAACTTTTATATATCAGTTCAATTCAATTCAATTCAATTCAATTCAGTTCAGTTCAGTAAATTGAAGTGAAATGTAATTTGATGAAATTCAGGTTAATTCAGTCATGTTGATTCTTTTTTTCGGTACATTAATTTTCACTTCAGTTCAATTCAATCAAGTTCAGTTCAGTTGAACAAGAAATAAACTCTATCAAACTCTAAGTTATACTCAAATTATTAAATTTCAAATGTTTGCTTAAAATGATTCAGTTCAGTTCATCTACATCAGTGCAATTCAGTTCAGTATCTTTTAATATTAAATGTATTATGTTATATTTAGATTAATGAATTTCAAATATATTGGAAATGATCATCTATTTTTTAGTTAGTTTCAATTTAGTTCAATTCAATTTATCTATATATTTCAATTCAGCTCAGTTTTTAAGTTCAAATAAGTTCAGCTAAATTTTTTAAGTACAAATGAGTTTAGTTCAGATGAGTTCAGATAAAGTTTTTTAAATTCAGATGAGTTCAGATAAAGTTTTTTAAGTTCAGATGAGTTCAGATAAAGTTTTTTAAGTTCAGATGAGTTCAGATAAAGTTTTTTAAGTTCAGATAAACTTTTTTTAGCTCAGATAAAGTTTTTTAAGTTCAGATGAGTTCAGATAAACTTTTTTTAGTTCAGATAAACTTTTTTAAGTTCAGATGAGTTCAGATAAGTTTAAATACCGTGAAGAGAACAGGACCTAAGTGTTTACGTTGATTTTGTAAATAATTGGGTCAAATGATTTTTGTAGCCACTAAACTATTACCATAGTTCACTTTTGAGCACTTATCTTTCTTTAGTTTTGGCCATTAAACTTTGAAAAGAGCTAATTTGAACCCATTCCATCAATTTTACACTTTAATTTATTGATGTCTGTCATCACAGGCTGAACTGTGATAACTCTATGAATAAAAATATCTTTTCATTCTGTTGAATCTAACTAGTGCCGACATTCGCGCCTCAGAGAATGATACTGGATCATCAAACACATGGAACGTCAGATTGAGTATACAAAAACAGAGCTCATAATGGTTTTACACCTCTTCGGAATGGTACGCTCTCTGCTGTAACCAGCACTACTGGCTGAACAACATATGTTTGTTCCGAATGAAGATGGCAACAATGGAATGGAAGCTCTGGGAGCTTCATATAATTATATAAACAACCGTCGTTTACCTATAATCAGATTTATGAGGATTTCGAGCAGAATGTTAATGAAGATACGCATGTAAAATGTAGCATAATATTCAAACCGCTGATTGAAGGGCTGGCTGATGATTCCCCGGAATTCAGATTCAAACCCGAACAGACGATCGACCTGACTCAGCAGAGGTTTGATGCCTAGTACCCTATTTTTGGGTTTTGCTATGTTTGTGTTGGTGATCGTGTTAATTCTACTGTAATGAACAGTGGAGGAGATTCAAGTACAAATTGTTTAGATCGAACTGTTCATCATCCCCGTGGCATTGGAGGAGTTGACTAAGAGTCTAAGAGCATCCATTATGGGTATTGAAATGAGTATCAATATTGGTATGTTGTGAAAATGGATGAAGAGAGTATGAAAAGGGTATGCAACTTTGATACATGTGGACACGCATGGACAAATTCATACTCATTCCATACCATTTTGTGGTCTCCACGGTGACCATATGTTTCCTTTTTTTTTCTTTTTTTTTTGCAATGAAAATAATTTCATACAAAAAAAAAATTAAAAAAAATAATTTCATTAATAATTCTAATATTTTTCTCTCTATAAATAGAGCTCAAATTTACATATGGTCTCACACATTTTGCAAACTTCATATTGTCCCTAATGTTTGCAAATTTTCTATTTTGAACATTGAATGGTTAAAGGTGGTCAGACACAAAATGATTTGAATGGCCAAAAGGGAATAGTTTAGTAGCTACTCGAATATTTGGATTTTCACCTAAATTATACTCTTGCACTTTTTGCCGTGTATTTCCACCAATTTTGATAGTAATTGAATATTCGGTAAATTATACTTATGGTCTTTGCCGTGGATTTCAACAAAATTTAATAGTAGTCGAATATTCGGTAAATTGTACTTATACTCTTTGCCGTGGATTTCCACCAAATTTGATAGCAGTCGAATATTCGGTAAATTGTACTTATGCTCTTTGCCGTGGATTTCCGCCAAATTTGATAGTAGTCGAATTTTTGGTAAATTGTACTTATGCTCTTTGTCATGGATTTACACCAAATTTAATTGTACTTATACTCTTTGCCGTGGATTTCCACCAAATTTAATAACAGTCGGATATTCGGTAAATTGTACTTATGCTCTTTGCCGTGGATTTCCACCAAATTTAATAGCAGTCGGATATTCGGTAAATTGTACTTGTGCTCTTTGCAGTGGATTTCCACAAAATTTAATACCAGTCGAATATTCGGTAAATTGTACTTATGCTCTTTGTCGTGGATTTTCACAAAATTTAATAGCATTCTAATATTCGGTAAACTGTACTTATGTTTTTTTGTCATGGATTTCCACCAAATTTAATAGCAGTCGGATATTCGATAAGTTGTACTTATGCTCTTTGCTGTGGATTTCCACCAAATTTAACATCAGTCGAATATTCAGTAAATTGTACTTATACTCTTTGCCGTGGATTTCCACCAAATCTAATAGCAGTCAGATATTCGGTAAATTGTACTTATACTTTTTGCGGTGGATTTCCACCAAATTTAATTGTCAAATATTCGGTAAATTATATTCGAATATTCGATAAATAAATTTAATAGTCAAATATTCTATAAAGTATGTCCACAGTCCACTTCCATATATTGATGGAAATTAAACCCCTTAGAAACTTACCATGATTGTTTCTAATGAGCCCTTCTGCTGCACACATTTTATATTTGAACTGTTAAAAGATCCATCAAATTGATCTTTAACATTTCAAGGGGACTAGACTGTTTCTCATAGGAGCTTGATGATTTGTTAAAAAATGGTTTTGGATAGTTTTCAACAAGAGCAAATGAGTTCAAGAAGTACTCATAATTTTGATCTGAATCACTAGCAATGAGACACTTCATCCAAACGATTAATCGTCCATATCACTAACAATGACACGCTTCATCAAATCAATGATTCATACGATTTTGATCTTGACTACTAACAATTTAAAAATCAGGGGAAGCTAAATTCTGGCTCACAATAGTTTTGAAATTCAATTGCAACAATGTAAACAGTCTAATACCAAGTACAAAGAAAAAAGCAAAAACAGTCCAGTGAAACTGCACCAATAATCCAATCTTTGATCACAGAGGTACAGCTTGAAGTCGCATGTCCAACCATAAGAAACCTCCAATCGTCTTCCCCCACGGGCACATGCTCACGAGCCCGACTCTCTGCTTCCCCTGCTCCCCGAGCACTTCCGGCACCGGAATTTTGGCTCTTCCGAGGACCACCGTGCCATCGGAGGTCCTAGGATCGCCATTGTTCCTGTAGTGCTGTAAAACCTCAAGAAACAAAAACTCGCTGACCGGACGCTCGTTAAAAATGATATGCCCTGCCGTATTCCATGTCGGAAAAATCTTATCTCCCCTGACTGAACTGGTCCGAAAGCACCCCTCCTCCGGGTCATGACTCGAAGTCACGCAAACCTGGTACAGACCGCGCACGCAGTTGAACACGCCGGTGGACTCATCTACATTCTCCGCCGAAAAGATCGCGACGCTGAGAATGTAGCGGCGGTATTGGCTCACCTTCTCCGGTATCACCGGGCTTTTCCGGGGCATGGCCACCGTCCGGCGGCGTTTTAGCTCCGTATCATAGTCGCGGTTCTGCATACTGAAAGTTATAATGAGGAAGATGGAGAAAGTGAGTAACAGCAGAGTTATTGTTGAATTTATATAAGTAACATAATTGAAACGGAAAAGAGTTATTATTACATATAATTTGTTGGGGGCAGAATTACTGTGTATATAGAATACTTGGCATTTGATTTCTATATTAAATTAAGGATATATAGAATTGGTGATGGCCTTTCTGTTTATAATATTTCCAAACATGGTAAACACAAAAAATATAACGAGATATATATTAATTAGATTCCGTAATTATCCATATTAGATGGACACACCATACGTTTAGATTATCTTCTATTAAAGGATATTGATTCATGAGTTGTCAGTGAATTATGTGTGGTAAAAACTGATAAATTCCAACATACCGATAAATATATATTTTTTTAAAAAAAGTCCTGATAGCCACAATAGTCCCTATCAAATTGATCCAACTTTAAACTAGTATCTTTATTTTAATTTCTAATATTTCTTTTGAAATATTATACTTAAAAAATATATATTATTATGATTTTTTTTAAAAAATATTATACTTAAAGTATATATTTATGTTACATATCATACCATAATCACATATTACATAATATTAATCTTACAATACCAATTAATAAAAGATAATGGTCAAAGTCTATGTTTGACTATGAAAAGTCAAATAAAACATTTTGGTTAAAACAGATTTGGGTATTTGAAATTCATTTACTCTAATTTAATTCATTAAAATTTTAGGAGTTGACTATTTGGTATCCTAATATTACTACTGACATCCAACTTACTGAAACTGACAATTATACCTTGTTATAATTTTAAAATAAAATTTAGATTTTCACTACAAGATATTAATAAATACTCGGAAAGACTATATATGTTGGAATTGTTTTCGGCTAATTATGTGAACAATGACTTTCGATAAACAATTCAATTTGATTGAGTGAGAGCCGGGGATGAATTCACCATTTGTAAGTCAAGTTGGGTCAACACACAAGAATTTATTGGCAAATAAAATTTTTTGTTTAAGTCACAAGGAAATTTGGATTGGAAATTAAGAATAAAGAGCATATTAGACTTTTTATGAAAAATTGTAGATGCCAACAGGTAAAAAGTGGATGCCGAATAGCCGTTTAGAAAATTTATTTGGTGCATTTAGTTAGGTCATGTTTGCTAGAGATTTTTGTAGATCAGTTCAGTTTAGTTAAATATATTTAATTTTATTTCAGTTTTAGTATATTTGAATTTATTTCAATTCAAGTAAATATATTTAAATTTATTTTAGTTCAATTCATTATAGTTAAGTTCAGCAAGAAATAAACTCTAGCAACTTTAAGGAAAGTTTATGTATGGCTCCCTAACCTTAACAAATATCAAAATAACTCTTATATACGGTGTAAAATTTGATTTAATGGACAAGTTGACTAAAGCCATGTTTGCCAGAGTTTTTCCGTTTATCAGATTAGTTTAGTTCAGTTTAATTCATCTCAGTTTAATTCAGTTGAGTAACAATGTAATTTTATGAAATTCAGGTTAATTCAGTTATGTTGGTTCTTTTTTCAATACATTAATTTTCACTCTAGTTCAGTTAAGTTCAATTTCATCCAGTTCAGTTCAATGCAGCAAAAATAAGCTCTAGCAAACAGGGGAAAAATGAAATAAGGGGTTATCTTGGCATATTTTATTGTTAGGGGTCATTTTTATTTTGAAAAATTCACCATATTTATTTGTTCTTTGATTGCTCCGGTGCATGGAAAACGGAATATGACGGATTCGTCGCATGTTAATTTGTGTGATGGCATGTGGAGAATGCAATTCGTCAATACTCGAAACAGTATGCAGTGTTATGACTTATGAAGGCTATTTTTTTTTTTTGTCAATACTCGACCAAGAATCTTTATATGGATTCAACAGTGCTGGAGAAAGCAATTGCTTGACCTCTATAAATTGAGATCCAAATTGTAGGAGATACCCTCAATATTTTAGACACAATCCTTGCATAGTTTCACATACGATGGTAATGCAGATTTAGTAGATATATATAATATTTCGTTACTTTTATCAAATGATTATCGACATTTTTCGTGATATTAAAATGTTATACTCCCCCGCACCAACTATTTCTACACATTTTAAATTTTACTAGTTGGGGAAAATTGGGATTAAGCGCAGTGGAACATTAGAAATTGGGAACTGGGGTATAAGTTTCACATAATTTCTGAAAAGGGCAGTGAATATTTAAATTAATTTTAATTAATATAATCAAGACAACAATACCCTTATTTCTATTATTTTTATTTAGATTGGTTGTGCTTAGTTAAATTTAGTTTAGTTTCAATAAGTTTACTCCAATATCTAAATAAATGTATTTATATTTAAATTAGTCCAATTTAGCCCTATGTCATTTTATGTGGTTTTGGTTCAATTCAATTTAGTTCACTATAGTAGTGATTCAGTTTCATTTCATTAAATTATATGAATTCACTCAAATTTAGTTGAATTCTGTTCAATTTCTTTCCCTTTTGCTTTTTTTTTTTTTTTTTTTTTAAGATAAACCACCTATGAAAGATGGGGGGAAATATATTTGGGATCCCCAATCCCTAAATTTTTTTGAGTTTTACAAACACCTAAAAGAGGTGTATCAAAAAGGAGAAAAAATCTCCTGAGTACAATAAGCTCTATGAAAAGGAGGCGGTTTGTAAGAAACCATAAGATAGCGAAATGAGCAGAGCTGAAAGAAAAGCACTAAGAGCGCGAGGAGCTATAGCTCCCGGCACGGCGGCGGCGCGTAGCCTGTACGCGCAGGGCACAAAGCGCGAGGAGCCGGAGGGCTCCCAGCACGTCGGCGATGCGTAGCCAGCACTCGCGGGGCACAATAGAGCGCGAGGAGCTGGAGCTCCCGGCACGTCGGTAGCGCGTAACCTGCACGCGCGGGGCACAAAGCGCGAGGAGCTGGAGGGCTCCCAGCACGGCGGTGACGCGTAACCTGGACGCGCAGGGCGCGTAGTGCGTGGACTACATGCTCTAGTTATTAACAATAAAAATAAAAATAAAAAACCACCTAATCCTCTAGTTGGACCAGAACCAAATGACCCGAACCGGAAATCGACCCGAACCGGAAACCGGACAGAACCAGGACCGACCCGAACCGGTTTTTGACCCGACCCGTGGAGGATCCGGGAGCAGATCTGGATCTGCGATCGCCGGTTGCGCGCGTCCTCGCTCGGAGCCGCGCCAGTGAGCCGGACAGCAGGAGCCGCGGGGCCGCCGCTGCTTGATCCTGGAGTCGCCGTCGAGACGCTGGGCTGTGGCCGGCAGCTTGGTCTCGACTGGACGGGATCTCGCCGGATCTGTCGCCGGGTGGTTGCCTCCGCTCGTTCTGAACTGGATCTGTCTCCGATCGGCTCCGATGATTCGTCGGACCGAGCTTTTCAGCGTTTGGAGCTTCTCTGAGTGGAGCAATGGCAGCACCGGACTCGGCGACTTTGGATCTGTAAATTGTCGAAGAAAAAAGGATGGTTCAGTAAAAACTACTAACAACTAAGCTAAAAGACGGGGTGGGGAGGTGACCGGCGCGGCGAGAGGCGCCAGCGGTCACCTCCCCTGAGCAGGTTCTGGTTTTTGGGGGAGGGGGCTACTGTAGACGGGAGAGCAGGTTCTGGTTTTGCAGGGTGAACTTAATTACACATCATTTTTCCCTTTTGCTTAGTTCAATTTAATCAGATAATTCAAAATTGGACGAATTCAATTCAATTTAAGTTCACAGTTTTTTAGTTTAATTTAGTCCAGCTTCATTAAATTTAATCAAAATTTTGGTTAAAATTAAATCCAAGTCAATTCATATCCATATAAAAAATTAAATTTACTTTCATTTAGTTCAATTCAATTCAATTTGGTTTACTAAATTCATTTATACTTGGCTAAGTTCAATTTAATTAAGTTCCATCTTTTTTTCTAGATTTATTAATCCAATCTAGTTCACTTCCTTGGAATTTAATTCAATTAAGTTTCATCAAGTTCATATGAATTGGACTGCTTTGAGCCGAATTGAAAAGATTTGATTAGAAATAAATTTTATGTAAATTGGAGTAAAATAAATATAGCTAAGCTGAATTTAACTAAATATAAGGGATATAAACAAAAAATAAGGGTATTGTTGTCTTTATATTAATAATCATATTAATTAAAATTAAGTTGATTATTTTTAGAAATTATGTGAAACTTACACCTCACTTTCCAATTTCTAATGTTCCACTGCCCTTAATCCCAATTTTCCCTGTTAGTTGACTCTGAAAATTTTGATGTTCCCAATTTCATTATCTATGTTTGATGTTTTAGTTATAAAGTAATTTTAAAATAATTACACAAAAATACAAATCAAACAAAATTACATGCGATAATATTCTAATTTAATTATCAATTCATTTTTAAGGTTATAGTTAAGAAATTTTGACTAAATATGATGAAATTAAGTATCTGGTACATTGGAAGCATTTTGTTTCCTCATATTGTTTTAATTTAATTTGAGTTCCTTTCATTATTTCAATTAATTTAGTAAAATATGAATTCGAAAACCATTGTTCAAACCTATTTAGCAATACCAACTTGTATATAATGCTGGTTCACCTAGTAGAATCAATCATCCCTTTCCCTCAAAAAATTGGATTTGTTGATTTCTTACCATCCGAATTCCCTTCGGTTTAGGATATACACATAAAATCGTTATTCATAACATCCAAAACTTTTTTGGTTTAGGAAATACGGGTTGGCTATATGTATAAATACTTGTCGGTGCGACTTCAGCACTCCATAATTGTTATTGAAACCGCATATTAGCAAATTGAGATTTGAGCAGAACTTAATAATGGTTTATATTCGTGACGAAGATTACTCTCCAGAAGAGGCGACATACGATTCTGCGCCGTCGCCGTTCCTCGAATTCTTGGTTTCCGCGTCAGATGATGGCTGGGTCGAAGATGAACTGGATTTGACCCGGTTTGACCTTGAAGAACAGTTCTTGCAGAAAGCTGGCCACAATGCTCCGAATATCATCGCGACCCGAATAGGATCCGTTGCTGCCCCGAACCCCACGGTTTTAGCTAAACTTATGGTAGAGGCCATGGGCCTCTCTGCACATATTCTAGTTCGGGTCGGGTTTCCGTTTGGTGTTCTTAGGAGATCTCGGCGCTATCGCATTTGCAAACGGGTTGAAAGATATCAAAAGCCCGTTACTTTGAAGCTGCCCAAGGCTCATACTGAGCCTGAGAGTGGGCCTCCGAGGAAGCATATGAAGAAGAAGGAGAAGAACTCTGCTGTGGCAGAGTTGAGCCAGATGATGAATAGAATGAGCGTTGGAGATGCTAAGCTTGGCCCAAAAGTAGACAATAAGTTCAAGAAGCAGCAAGTTGGTGCTAGTTGTGCTCAAGCACTTGCAAATCAGCTTGAGAGTAGCACGTTTTATCCGAAATTGCTGCATTATCAAACTTGAGAATTTGCTGATCCAAAAAAAAAAACTTGAGAATTTGAGAATACTGCTTTGATAGAGTTGAAAGATCAGCTATTTCAGTGTGCTGCCGAAAATCTATGTTGTGTATAAATCTACTTCCTTTAATAATATGAACTCATTGCTTCATGATTGATTCTATAGTGGTAAAATTAGGACTAGCTAGCACGGTAGCTCTCTTTAATTATCCTCACATATTTTATATGTTTGTTAAAGGTAAAATGATAAATAAGAAAAATTGATGGTCCGATTCAGGAGCTCTTTTGGGTCCCCATACACAAAAACGATGTTTTCTATTTTTGTTCAATCATGTATGATGGGTAACAAAACTTAAACGATACCTAGTTTTAATGTCACCTGAACTCATCTCGCCATAGCCATTCAGCTATAATCATTCCATTTTATTCATTTTAACTTACAATCATTTGAACCGATCGAAAAAGGTAATTTTTGATATAAGTTATTTTTGCCATAAAGATAACGATTTTCAAACACTTTATGATTATAATTTAAAAAGGATAAAATGATATTTAGATGCCTAGCTTTAAGCAAAAGTACATTTGAAATTATATCCAAATTGTTCACAATTCATTCATTTATACATTGTTAAAAATCACAAGCACGATAGATTCGAATCAAAACGGAGTGAGTAAGGCTATTATAGAAAGTTGTGAAGACACTTAAAATGCTTTAAGAAAACATCATTTTGGCCTTAAAAATTGTTAAAACTATATATTTTTTGACCATGAAAATTGTTGAGTGCTATATATGTTGAATTTTGTTATATCCGAAAAGGAACAAATTAATATAAGTTAGGAACAATTTGGGAATATATTTTGTTAAAAGTTTTTTTTTTTAAAAAAATAAAACCACCATAGGTGGAGGGATATTTATTAGGCTCCCCAAACCTGAGATAATAATCTCCTCGAACGGAGGCAATTTGAAAGATTACAGTATAAGTTAAGGAACCTACACTGTATCTAGAGCGCGGATACACGCTATACCTACAACTAAAAAGTGAGATAGAGTACATCTTAGCATCCTAAAATCTAATGCCCTAGAGCATCAAAACTATCTGGCAGGTAAAGCACCGATAATTTGAACTAACTAGAACAAACTAGACAGTCAAGTCTACTAGTCTAGCTCCCTTCACAGAGTCGCCGAGTGTAAATTGTGACAACTACTCTGACTTGGATTTCTCCTGTACTGTTACTAGGAAAGAGACTAGAAGCCGAGTGGATTTTCCATAGCCCAACTAATCCGGTTACAAGGAAAACAACAACTAGGCAAAGGATACTCGATAAACTAGTCCAGATAATTTTACAAAAAGACTAAATTAAAGCACTACTCCATCTGACAATAAATAAATAAAAGAAACAGAACCAGAACCAGAATCTCACGACCGGAGGATTCGGCTGTGGTTCGGCGGTTTCTCAGCGGCGCGTAGCAGTCACGCGCCAACCACTGACACGTTGACCAGATTCGTGTGGCGCGTGTATCACTGACGAGGCGTCAAGCCGTCAAGCGCGTTGATACGCCAGCTTGTTCGCACCACCGGCGGCGTGTGGCGCCGCGTGCTGCTCCTACAGGCTGTTCCGGGCAGATCCGAGTCCGAGATCACCGATCGAGCCCCTAACTTTTCCGGCTAAAAGTTCCTCTTCGGCGCTTGTTGGGAAGTAGCAGCGGCAGAATCTCCGGCTGGCGACTGTGTGAGAGCCACTGTCTTTCCACCTGCGAGACCTCTGCTCTGGCGGCAGTCCGGTAGCGGCGACTGTCACGCGGTGACTGTCTTTCCACCACCGGAGAGACCTCAACTGTGGACTTCTCCAATCGAACGACGAAGGTTACGTTTTGGCCGTCACTTGGCGGGGAGAACAGATAAAGGTTTAGGTAGGGGAAGAGTTGGGTGGCTAGGAGCGTAAATAAAGGTGAATGGGTGGAAGGGGTGACCGGCGGCGAGGAGCGCCGATTCCGGCCACCCCTCCGATCTGTGAAAGAGTAGATCTGGTCTTGGGTTTCGTGCGAGGGAGAGAGAGAAGGAGGGGGCTTAGGAAAACTGATGATTTTTTGTTAAAAGTTAATTAGAAACAATTTGAAAAATATTTTGAACATAATTAAACCTATAATTTCACCATGGATACTCTCATTTTCTCATTTAAAAAGTCTTAACTTAATTTATTAGTATCTTCCAAGAATTGAGAGTCACGTTATATCCAAAAAAAAAATTTGTTATTACATTTTCTCCAAATTTTTTTTTTTTTTAAACAATTCCTTTTCGGTCTCGGAAAATTTTTCCAATTCCATTCCGATTTAAGTTTTTCGGAACCAAAACCTCTCATCTCTAAATACCGGTCCCTGTTATCAGTGTGTGCCATACCAATCCATTGAGTCCGCATCTTCCTTTTACACCGACTAAAATGAATACACATCTAGATTTTTTCCTGGCTTCAAACCGAGCCTTTCTGGACAACCAAGGCGAACTGGACTGGGATCAAATCGAGGCCACTGCCCCGAATCTCTCAGCCCTCGTCGGGACCCCAGTCGCCGGAAAACTCCTCGTAAAGGCTGGTGGTCTTGACGCGCTGGCAAAGATGTCTCCGTACGACGTTTTATCTCTCGGAGCCGACGGCAATGATCAGAAAGTCGGTTACCTTAGAGACACTGGTATATATCGAACCGGCGGCGAGGAAGCCGGAAGCAAGCTGGCTCGCTGCGCCGCCGTGGCTGCACTCAAGGACCGTGAAGGATGCGATCCGACCGGTGAAATCGGAGCGAATATGAGAAAAGAATTGAGGCCGAAATGTACAGCATACAAGCGTGCGCTGTACAAGAAGAGGGCCAGGGCGGCGAAGGTGTTTGAGAAGATGATTACCATGGATTTAGGCGGCAATGAGGATCTGGAATCTGCCATTCTGAACAGCAAGCTCGGCGGGAAAAACAATGTCGGCAAATCCAAAAAGAAACAGAATGAGAATTCCGACACTAAGCTCGGCCCGAAGAATGCCTGCAACTTCAAAAGGCAACAAAATGGGAATCCTGGATGCGCTGTTCAGGACGGTAAGACCGGCCCGAAAAAGGGTGGCAAATGGCAGCATAATGGGAAGCGAACGCAAGAATGTGCTACTCAAACCGCCATGTTGTTCTGAAGGGAGAATTATAAGTTTTGATCGCTCTGTTGCTTGACAATTTGCAAGGGAGAGACAAAGTTGTAAATTACAATTAATCAAATTGATTGGATTGTGTTACTGTCGAATTATTTGTCCATCTGCAATAAACATTGTTACAACATACCCAATTACTTGGGAAGAAATAATGTATTTGTTTATGCAAACCGATAATAAAAACAAATATTGATATTGATAACTCATACCGGTGTTATTTATATTATACATATAAATATTGATATTGATATTTATTTGTCCAAGAATATATAATGATGGGAATTTAGTCAAGTTCAACTTAAGTTAGTGTCATTAAATTTATATACTTTAATCAATTTACTCTAGTATTGTTATCTTTATATATTTCAAGTTTTTGAATATGAAAACAGCCAAATCCATATAGAAAATGGAAAACGTCAAAATTTAGACTTTTATTCATATATATTCCAAAACCTTTCAGGTTTCGGAAATACTTTTGCTGCATATATATATATACTCCTCCCTATCATCTCATGTCATAATTTACTGAAACCGCATCGTCCTCTTCGTCGATTAAGAAATGGAAGACCTAGAGGAGTTCTGTGCCGAAATCGGGAACCTGGCCGATGGCGCCTGCAAGCTACGAGCGTGCCAGAGATACAAAGACATCATGAACAGAGTTGAATATGCAATTGCACACGACGAATACGACCTAGAATTACTTGCTGATTGCATCCATCTTTTTGCAGACATCAAGAATCAAGTTCTGATGATCCACAGATTCATCATGGATCGTTATAAAAACCGCTTGTCTGGATTGTTGGACACCAACGATCCCAATTACCTGGCCTCGGTTTCAATGGCGCTCCGAGGTTACGCCGCGGCGGAGCCATCCATGAAGACGACAGTTTTGTTGCAGAAAACAATTCGTGCGTGTGATGAAGCTGTTTCCCTTAGGTCAAATGGTTTCTTGGAAAATCTGATGAAATCCACCGCCCCGAATCTCACAGTCCTCGTCGGAGAAGTGGTCGCTGCTAAACTCATCGTGAAGGCCGGCGGCCTTCATGTACTGGCTGAGATGGAGCCGCGCGAGGTTCTATCTCTCGGCGCCGGCAGGGATGATCGGAATATCGGATGCCTTAAAGAAACTGCTTTATATCGAGACGCCGGCGGGAATGTATCAGCCAAAACCGAGCTGGCTCGCTGCGCCGCCACGGCTGCAGCCAAGGACTTTGAAGGGAAGGATCCAGCGGGCGGCGCCGGAAAGCTTCTCCGAACGATGATTCAGAATATGAAGCACGCATACAAACAGAAGGTTAGCATGATGGCGAGGATGAGGGAGACGAAGCTGAGTAAGATGATGAATGAGATGGGATTTGGCGGGGATGATCATGACAGTATGGAATGTGACAATCGGCGCGCAGCTATTGGAGCCGGTATGCTCGGCGCGAAAGTAGCCGCCGGCAAGTTCAAAAGGCAGCAACATGGGAATCGTAGTTAAAAGGCGCCATGAATTGAGAATTTGAAGTCTCGCGCGTTGAGATTATTTTAACTGAGTTGTAAACAATACAATTACCTGTATATATATAGTATTACTGTTACATGTTTGTCCGTCTAATGTAGTTTGTACATAACATTTTTATAAAATTCATCTGCCAGATCGACAAAAAGTTTATTTTTCAGATAAAAAAATTGCCAAAGGTTAAAAACTATAATGAAGGAGGCAAAGTTTGGCAAAAGAATTTTTTTTTACATAAATATCATCAAAATGCATTTTGTTTACCCAAAATAAACATGAAAAAATGCAACAACAATTGTATTGTAACAACTGAAAATTAGGTGAAATGCAAACAAATAAATATATAACATATCAATAGACATTATCATTTTTCAAAAAAAAACAACAACATATAATTATAAACATAAGCCACATAAGTTTTAGATTGCCTTAAATGAGATTTCTCTATAATTTGAATGTTATCAAACAATTTTAGTTTTAAGAGATTCAACACTTATTAAATTCAGTCTTTCACTTCCATTTTTAAGTTTGATGAATATAACCTTTATTAATATAATTTTTAGAATGCTACACTAGACAATTATTTGTTTGAATGCCACATTTATGAAATAGAACTTGAATACTTATAAGTTTCAAAAATAAAACTAGAAGTATAGTATATATTTTCAAATACAAATTCTATTGAGACAGATCTCAATTGGTCACACTGAATAATCATAATTAATATGTAAAAAATCAATCTTGAAAATAAGAAAATAACTAAGTAATCATGTTTAATATGTAAAATGATGAGTTTAAAAATGAAAAAATATCAGTTCATTTCTAGTCTTAATTGAGTCTCCCATAAAAAACCTTCTCATTTTCTAAACAACTTACCCGCTATTAATTTGATATCATTTAATATCACTCCTATCAAATCCTCTATCAAATTTCTTAATTATGTCTCAAACCGTGCCAATGTGCCATAGATACGTAATTTTTTATTTAACAAACCGGATAATTCCATAATATTCTCATTAGTAGGAAGACGGATAATTCCAATTTTGTTTTTACTTAGTAGTTACAAAACGTCAATTATATTTCCTTGAACGGAACACCAACCTTTTTTTAACTTGCATTTAGTTGCATAGAGTCGTCCCTCTCCCTCAACAACTTTGAAACTGAATTTATTGGTCACGCCTTACGGCAAAACCTCACTGCGCTGACCCTTCACATTTCAATTCTCACGTTTTTCTCCAGGCAGCTACCGCTCCGCCGGAGCTGAGACTCTTTAGATATGTCGGACGCGTTGATCAACGGGCTCGCCGGCGCCGGCGGCGGAATCATCGCTCAGCTCATCACCTACCCTCTCCAAACAGTAATTCTGACTGATTTCATTCTGTCTCCATTTTTTCATTTCTAGGTATTGTGCGTTTTTTTTCTTCAATAGGTAGTTGGTGTTTGTGATCTCAGGTAAATACGCGGCAGCAAACTGATAGAGATCCGAAGAAGGAGAAGACTAAGCATGGAACCGTTCAGCAAATGATCCAGGTGTGTGTCTGTGTGTGTTTGAGAATTAAGTTGTGAATTTGTTCCAGCTTGATATTACCCATTTTTTGGTTTGTTTGATCCGTAGGTTGTGAGGCAAGAGGGATGGGAGCGGCTCTACGGCGGCTTGGCTCCGTCGCTGGTTGGCACAGCTGCATCTCAGGTGAGCTAATTTATTTATTTATTTATTTTAAAATAAAATTTTCATTTATCACTGTAATTACGTATTATTGAAATTGACAGATTTGGATAAATTTGAAGTGAAATTTAGTCTCTAGGACTCTTGGCAAAATCTATTTTAGTTTAGGAAGGGGAACTTTTGGAGTGCTGCAATACAGTCTTGCATCAGTGTACTAGAGTTTTGTGGTCCCATGGCAGTGGTAAATGTGCCATTACCCCTAGTATTATGTCACAGTCTTGCAGATTTATCTTGATTTTTTTATTAAGGTGGACTAAACTTGTTGGACACTCACTGCTTTGTGCGTATATAATGTTACTCACTGTGGAACTTGTTACCTGGTGTAATTGGTTAGAAACACTTTCGCAGTATATGCAAGCAAATAATTACATGACAAGGTAACATATGGAGCACATTGGTTCTTGAAGTTACATTTATTAAATTCAAATAAATAAGATTTATACTACCTAGACTGCTGAGAGGAGAGGATAGTTGCTCGTCTGTGCTGTTGTTCCCATGGTCAAGCAGCAAGCTATATGGGCTCACATTATCATTTGCCAACTGTTTCTTCTCTAATTCTACTAGTTTCTTCATTATTTATAATAGTTCCTTACTTAGGAGGTTGGAATCTTTCTATTGCATACGAATGTTGGATGAAGGGGAGGGTTGGGATGCTACATTTCCACCTTTAGTTTAGGTATGGAACCTAAGAGGCAATATATGAGCATTGAGGTTAGAAAGCTTGTAAACTGGCTTTACATTTCCTTGGAGCACACTTCCTTTAACCTTTGTGTAATCCACTCATTAGAGCCTAAATCAGCATCAATCTGGGATTTCCCACCAGAATTATTGAAGGGGTATGGTTTTGTCTCTTGTAATCGTGTATCTTAATCAAAACACATGATGTTATAAGTGTCATGTACTGTAGTCATTTATGTGTGGCTTGTTCGTGTGTTTTGTTATAAATAGATTCAATCAACAATTTTTTAGTGCTATGCAATTTATTGTAAATATATGCTGCTAATAAACTTAATAGGCTGCTTACTAGAAGTATAAATGTGCAAGTATATAGTTTGTCATTCAGTCTGTACCATTGAACTATAGAAACAGCAAATTTTGGTGACCTTTAACAGGGTACACCTTTTCTCAGTAGAATATCTCAACTTCATTTGAGGAGAACAGGAATTATGCAATGAATAAATGCATATTATAAGAGTCTAATAATTGTAGCTCTAATCTGCATTCTCCTTTGCACAGGGGGTTTACTATTATTTCTATCAAATATTCAGGACCAAAGCTGAAATTGCTGCACTTGAACGGAAGAAAAGAGGTCTTGGTGATGGTTCAGTTGGAATGCTCTCATCTCTTGTAGTGGCTGCTTTGTCCGGGTAATTTCCTTTTACAAAATAGTTTGTGTCGAATAAAGACTGCAGGTAATGATAAATATTTGCAATGCCGTACCCCAAGAAGTTCCTTGGGTCAATTTTTACACCAATTAGGAATAATGATCAGACCATTTATTTTTTTATTTTTTTAATGGAACGTATTGCATTTTTTTTTAACAGTTATTTTAGCATCCCGTATTTGACTATCATGTGGTTAGAGGCTTTCTTGCATCTCCCCATAACTTAGTATAGGCACTTAGGCCCCATAGCTTGAGTATAAGCACTTTGGCAAAATAATAAATCCATCTTTATTAAAATATTGTTATTTCTTCCTGCCATATAAAGTCATAATATGAAAGCAGGCCCTTTCATAATTGTAGAAAGAGCTCTAATGACCCTTACACACAGAACTAATGTTGTTTGTTTGCAGGTGCGTGAATGTAATGCTAACGAGTCCTATTTGGGTGGTTGTGACTAGAATGCAGGCAAGGTCACTACTCCTCAGTTTAAACTAGTATATGGATTTATCATCGTCAAAACCAGGAGCTAGTTTGTTATTTTCCATAAAAGGCATTTTCAGTATTTTTTTAAGAATAAAAAAGTAGGCAAATTATGACCACAGTGTTTCAGTAAAACAATTTGCTGTGGTCATGCATATGCTAAATAGTGTTTGTTATATGTGTTTCAAACAAGAAAAATTCAAAAACCTGTATTCTCAACTTCTTTTTTATGTTTCCTGAGGTTCTTTATATCTTGGCAATGCCCCTGCAGACTTATAAAAAGAAAGCTGTAAATCGTGCAATTGAATCTGCTATATCAGAGGATACTGTTTCAAATGCAGTGGAGCCACCTCCATTTGGGACTTCCCATGCAGTATGGATTCTCTTGCTTTTGGAATTTTTATTTACATAACTTGTGCATGTTTGTTAATAAAGCTCACCCACAGGTTCAGGAAATTTATGATGAAGGTGGAGTTTTGGGATTCTGGAGAGGTGTCTTACCGACATTAATCATGGTATGGAATAATTAATATTGCTAAGTTCAAATATGTGTACATAGCTCATCTTATTATTTCTCACAGGTCAGCAATCCTTCTATACAATTTATGCTGTATGAAACCCTTTTAAAGAATTTGCGAAAGCGCCGTAAATTGAGCAATAAAGGGAGTGGTGACGTGTCTGCCTTGGAGGTATATCTTGATTACCTTCCTGGGTTACAATAGTGTTTTTTCTAAACAAATTAGGTTTCCTGTTAAGTATGCACTACATCAGAATTATCATTAATTGATTTTTGGCTAGGTTTTCTTGCTTGGAGCTGTGGCAAAACTTGGAGCTACTGTTGTCACATATCCTATTCTGGTTGTGAAGGTAACACGAATCTCTTTGATATATCTTTATTGCTGCATTGAGAGGACATTAAGGGAATAATCTAGCAATTGTCGTATTCTGTGTCTGGGATAAGCAATCACTCTTCTGGTAACATGCATAAGGAATCTATTGCACGATTACTTATACCCAGTGTTCACCTTTTACTAACCAAATTCTGCATTCAGATTCTCCTTTTGCATGTATAAGAATCGCCTCTTCAGTTTGAAATGTTTTAAGTTTCATAAAACTGAGACCTCTTCTAAAACTTCTTGTGCTCGTTCATGAGTACCATGCAAGGATATTGCAATGAGTTAAGTTGGTGTTTCTGTAGACGATGTTACTTCACTGTTCAGTGTGCACTGCAAATTCTCTTGAAGAAATGTATGGTTGAGTGGAATCCATAGTCGAGAATTCAGATAGCTGGGCAGCAACTGTATGAGCTCAATGTATGTATGTGGTTACAATTGTCCTCATACATCCTCTTGTTCACATTTTGCAGTCGAGACTTCAAGCAAAGCAAGGCAGCAGCGGAGACAAAAGAAACCATTACAAAGGTACTGATCAATCTTACTTTTAATCCTGTTGTGATTGCAAAAACACGAGTGATCTTAACTACCATTAGGATTGCCTGATTGTCTTTTCTCCTGCTCGAGATAAGATGAAAAATGCCATGTAACAATTTGATTTCATGAAATTCAGGGACATCGGATGCTATTGTGAAGATGATACAATATGAAGGGCTGAATGGATTTTACAAGGGGATGGGAACTAAAATTTTCCAGAGTGTACTCGCTGCAGCCGTTTTATTCATGATCAAGGAGGAACTTGTCAAGGGATCTAGATGGTTATTGACAAGTAAAAAGGCTAAAGTAGGCATATGAAGATAATAGACGCAGTTGCAGAAATTCACCTTGCCCGAAGAGAATTTGCTTGTACTAAGTGTGATATTATTGGTAACATCTGAGATGAAAAGCTTGATAAGTTTGTCTGTAACACAGATTACCACAATGTAAGGTAGTGTAATAGAGTATACCATTATTTGATTGCGCTAACAGAGCAATCTATTTGTGGTTCTCACAAAAATGAACCATCTCTAAAAGAAGGAAAACAATTTTCATGACTTTACAAGATTGTTTGAGATTTGGAACTTTACAAGGGATTGTCAGCAAATAATTTCATGTGAAGCTACTTGAAAGTTGATACTAATATTTGCTCGGGAAATGTTACATTTTAAAGTGTACAATTTTCTTGTGTAGCTAATGAGAATGAACGTGGTTCAAATTTTGTATAAATTGAGCATGTATTATTATTAATTTTGTATAAAATTTGTCATAGATAAAGCTTTGTCGTTGTGTAGTCGCAAAAATGTTAGCATCTAATTTTATTTTTTATTTATAAATTTTTAGCATCTTCTTTCCTTTTTTTTTAACAATTTAGGTTTTTTAATCGGTATCAATTTAATTCAGCAAAAAATTATTTTTAAACTAAAAATTAATTTAGTACGGATTCTATCAATACATTAATTTTCATTTTGGAGTCCAATTCAGCAAAAGAAACAAATTTTTTTTTGCAACACCTAATCTCTTGATATACTCTAATTGTTATGGTACATTTTTATATTGGACTGGAAAGTTTATAAAACTATTACAGAATCTGAAATTTAAAAAAATGTGCTAAATTATTGTTTGCAAGTGGCATCCTCACTCTTTTAAATTCTTCACTTACAATTTCAGTTAAAACATCCACATGTAAATTGTTGCCACGTGTAACATATCTATTGGGAGAATGACGAAATTTGCAGGTTCGGGGCTTTGGCTTCGATTATTAACATTGATGTCATTGATCAAATATATTAGTGAGAAAAGTTTTTCTAAAATTTCAGAATACTCTCTGTACTATTTTCCGACAAAGCCCTAATTTCTGCAACCAGAGGAGAAATGCCGGAGAACAAAGGAGACGCGGCAGCAGCCACCGCCGTCGCTAAACCTAAGAAGGCCAACCTCCTCGATCACCACTCCATCAAAAACCTCCTTGACGAGTCTGTTACCGAGGTTTATCTTCAACTATACGATGTGCTTTCCCCTTTTCTCTTACATGTAATTTTATAATTTCCAGTTCGATTTCGTTTATATAGATCGTGACCGCTAAAGGATTTCGTGAAGATGTGAGGTTGAGCAACGTCCGATTGCTGATTGGGAGCATTATCATCGCAATTGCTCTATTTGCTCAGTTCTACAACAAGAAATTTCCTGAGAACCGCAACTTCTTGATCGGGTGCATCGTGTTATATCCTTTCTCTGCAATTGATGAATTAACTCGTGATTTAATCTGTTTAGTAGGATTGTATAAATTTGCTCATTTGTTGGTTGTTTCTTTGACTAAAATCTGATTGACTCAGCGCTGTTTTTTGAAGCTTTTGCATAATTTGGGAAGGGAGTTGTTGTAGGTTTGAATTTTGTGAGCATTACAATCACTGATTCGTTTTAGCTGTGGATGATGATATGATGCAATTGTTTGGAGTTCCTTACTTTGTTTGATCTGAATATAGTTCTGATTAGAAAAATTTGATAATGGTAAAGTAAGAACTAAATACTATAGTTTTTTACTGGAACTTAAATGCTATTTTGTCCGCCAGTGATTGATTGTGTAATGTTCTCGAAACCTTCTTTGTAATCCTTGACTATGGCACGTATATAGTGTTCAACGGAATTATGCAGCTGATCATATACACAAAGGAGAAGAATGCAATTCTGTTTACCCATCCTCCTGTGGTAAGTTCAATTCTGGATGCAAAATATTTGTTGGTGGTGTTTTTTATATACTTATTAGAGTATTATCACAGAATACAGAATGCTCTAGTTAGTGATATTAATGTGTAGTCTGATGGATGACTAGGTTTGACTTCTGTTACTGTTCATAGAATTGTTGATCAGTGTTATTGAAGCTTGTGTACTTTCTGCTTTAGTGCCTTTAAATACCTTGAATCATGAATACAACCCTCTTATATAGGGTAATGATTGAATTTTACTTTTTCTTGTTTGTTTGTATGAGACTCTATAGTTGGGGTCAGTGCACTAGATGGTTGAGCTTATTTCCGTTTTCCTTGATTATCTAGTTCTCATGGCATTTGAGATCCCAATCTTAGGTTTTACCCTTCCATATCTTAGGTTTTAAACATAAGGGCCTTCTTGTTGTGCTTAATCTTACTTAGAACCTTAGAGGTATTGTCCTGCGTCCATCAGTTTGTTTCTAATCTTTCTTAGAAGTATTGTCCTGCATTCATCAGTTTGTTTCTGCAAGTAGCTGAACAAGTTGGTATATTACCATGATACTGTGGATGGCTGGATGCTGAGTTGTCTCGTAAACTTTATTCTGTGTTCATCATTCAGTATACAGAAGGTTTCATTTGTATGCAACTGTGATGTTTTAGTTGTAGTCTCTCTCTCTGTATGTTTTCTCCCGTTGTCCAGATAAAGATCCTTAAGGCTACCATTGATACTTTTCATAATTATGATGGTAATTTTTATTGAAAATTTATTTACAGTGGGTAGAAGTTTCATTTATCGCCCACAATGTAATGAAAGGCCGGAGAATTTGTGTCATGTGGACAAGTCTTCTGTTATCATTTGCTATGTTATATCACTCACTTACATAATATTTCCACGTGTGTCTTCCCGTCAGCCTTTAAATAATAAAACTTCTAATGACTAAAATAAGTTGATCTAACCTCTGAATGGATTGCTTTGTTTACTGGGTTTCAAAATTTCACTCCTTCATAGTATAATGCTAATCCTTGTAAACACCAGATAATGCCTAAGCCTAGGCACTGTTAATAACTAATAAGCATTTTATGTTAACCAATTTATGTTTTCTTTCCTGCGTAGCTATTATGTGATTGATTTTGTTTGTGTATTAAAAGAAAACTGTGGCAAAATTTTGCTACACGACCTCCAGAAATTTCAGGGGACTGAAAATTATCCTTTTTTTAAAATTCTTTTGCAGGATTCTTTCAGCGTTACTGGACTGGTTGTCTCTTCCAAGTTGCCAAGGTTTTCTGATATGTACTCCCTTTCCATAGCTAGTGCGGAACCCAAATCAATATCAGCTAAGCCGCCTGTTGAGTTCACTAAAAGTGTTACCCAATGGTTTGTCTCTTTGCCTCTAAATCTTATTTTGATAACACTTGCCCGTTTGCTGGTACTTTCCTTAAACCAAGCACACTGTTTCAGGTTCACCAAGGATGGAGTTTTGGTGGAAGGTCTCTTTTACAAAGATGTGGAACAGTTAGTAAATGACCATATTAAGGAAGGTAAGAAGAACAAGTGATGGCCACCATCATTTAGAGTCTGCATCAAAACATCATCAATCACCAGATAGAATCTGCAATAGTTTTCTAAGAACAGAAATAGCTTTCGTAGTTTTACCGAGAATAGATGGAAGAGTGCTTGTATAAGCTAAAAGATTTTGTGTTTTTTTCCTCTTTGAAAGGTAAAATTTAACATTGGATTCAGAGCTATTGGATGAGACTTGGACAGGACCTCAATGGTCACCATGAACATGAAATGTGGTGAACTGATTCAGTTAATGAAGTCTTTGTTCATCTGTTTAACATTCCTATATTCAAACACATGCATTACATTCTTTGGTTTCGTTGCATTACTTTCTCCTTCACACCTTACTTGTGAGATGTAATTAGGAAACATGAGAATTTGATGCTAGAGTTCGTCTACCTTTGCTAACTTGATTCTTTTAAAAAGAGACCCGTATAGTTTTGAATTTGATAACCACTTTTTTTTTCTTATAAATGCAAATCACACTTATATTGACCGTGAAAATCTACATGAACTTCTGGTAATCAAATGAACACCAAGAACGATCCTTGTGAAATGATTTTAGTGCATATGTCGTGGACAATGTTCATAGTCGCTTGGTCGTATGGATTAAATCTGGTTGAGTCGTGTAATGTGTTATTTGTCTGATAAAATCTTATCTGATTTGATTTGATACAATTTATAATAAATCCATAATTTTTTTTTTTGAAATCAAATATCATTCATATGTTGCTGGGAAACGCCCAACATCGATTTACAGTGGAATTGACATACAATCAAATCAACCTATGAAAAGGGTAACCAAACTACATGTCAACCAGACTATCTGTCTGTACTATTACATTAAAGAGATCCAATAAAATTGTAATATCGCCCTCGGGGAAATTAACTTGCTGCCGCGAAAACTATATCTGGTTGGCAAAGAGGAGCATCACGCATCAACCACAAAGCCAATCAGGGATCTGCTATAACTACAACACAAAAAACATGATTTATATTCTCCAACCTTTCAGCTCTTGAACAGGGGCGAATCCAGAAATTTTTCTTTGGGGTAACCTCTAATATAAGGGTAAACTAAAAATAAATTTTATAATATAAAATAAACGTATTTCGGACTTCAAACATGAGTAAATATGCAATTATCAAGTTTTAAGTGTGTACTTTTGTAGAAATTGGCATTGTTTGGCCAAATAATATTTAACGGCAATTTTGACAATTGATAGCTTTAGTTAAATATATTAACTAATTTAAAATTTTGATATTTACAAAATACATGTCAAATAGAATACAAAACTATATCACACATTTATATTATATTACTTCAAATTTATGGTCAAACTGACTTAAACATGTAACAAAAACTATGATGAATAATAGGGTATTTTATTGTAGAAGTTAAAATATTATTGTACATTTCATTTAAATTTGTATTATTGTGAATTTTATTGTATAAGTTAAATTAAATTATAGTTTTTTCAAATAAGAAAATAATTAAAACAAAATTCACACGTAAAAGTTAATGAAACAATCCTTACCTTACATGAAATCTAGTACTTAACGTTGTTAGCTGTGACAGAAGATTAGGAAAGAATAACTAGATTTTTTTAATACTTTTAAGTAAAAGTAAAAATTTAATAACTGGGGTAACCTATTTATTAACCACCGTCTCCGAACTAGCTGAAACATAAATAATTAACTCCTTTTATATTATTAGTAAAAGTAAAATTTTAATTTACTGGAGATAACTTATTTATTAATTATATATATTTATATAGAGAAAGTCTTGGGTGAGACCTGTCCTTGCGGAGACCAAGAGCAGGGGAATGAGCATTTATTGTTTCTGCTTGATCTTTTAGTCAGTTTGTTTGATTTTTCAATCAATGTGCTTGAGTATTTTTGTTTTGCCTTGATTTTTCAGTTAATTTGATCTTTCGTTCAATTTGCTTGATCTTTCGGTCAAATTTCCTTGATCATTTCCTTGGTCAATTTCACCAACGACAAATTCAATCAAGGAAATCGGCGGGTGAGCTTAATTCAATCAATAACAGTCTCATATAATCTTTGGTCTCAATGGAGACTGGTCTCAATGGAGACAGGTCTCAATTGAGAATTAGTAATTTATATATATATATACTGGTAATTTTTCTTTTACGGAGGGGTAACCTGGGTTACCCCAGGTTACCAACTAGCTCCGCCCCTGCTCTTGAAAGACACAAATCACGAACGGAAACACAATCCGCAATAGCAGATCAAGAACAAGAAACAAAAAAACAAGAAACACAATCTGTAAACTAGATCGCGAACAAAACTTCAACATGAACAACCAGACCGAGCATCATAAACACAAGATCTAATCGATCATATCGAAGAACACTAATAATAAGTGAATTCACACTTATTTAAAGCAAAAAACAAATCAAAAAAAATAAACGATTGTTTTCCCATCTCCCCATCCCCATGATGGGGGAGATGGGAAAATCGCCAAAAATTAAGGTTTCTTTTTGGCCGGCAGCTAGGGTTTAGAGAAGGGAAGAAGAAGAGAGAGGAAGAAGGAGAATGAATTAATAATAAATCCATAACTTGAAATTAATAATAGGAGTACTAAAAACAAAGATATAATCCTAATCTAAATTCTGATGGGATCATCCATTTAGGTTATTTTGTCACGGAAATGATTTTAGTGCATATGTCATGGACAATGTTCATAGTCGTTTGGTCGTATATGTTAAATCTGGTTGAGTCGTGTAATGTGTTATTTGTCCGATAAAATCTTTATCTGATTTGATCTGATACCATTCGACCTGTATAATAAATTCATAACTTGAAATTAATAATAGGGCGAGTACTTTTTTTTTGAATTCAAGATAGATTACAACCTACCTATTACATATACACGTCCTAATCTAGGACTAACTAGGAGACACCACATTAGATCCATGTAAGCACAGTGAAGCTATACACGATCCATCCACGTAGCTCTGAGACGTCCTCCTGAAGGACCCAGCTGCTTGCACCAACGAGCCACCGAACCACCGAAGCCGGAACCACCGATCGCACCATCATGAGTCACCACCTGCAGCATGGGAGACCACAGCGGGGGCCACCAACACGGCCCCTGGGAAACCACCATCGGCCCCTCTACGCTGGGTAGACCCTGACAATAATTGCTCAAATATTCGCAATTTTGTCAGGGGTGTGTTTTGAACCTTGGACCTCTCAGTTATAGAGAGGGTGGATTACCACTGAACCAGTGCGAGTACTTAAAACAAAGATATAATCCCAATCTAATTCTGATGGGATCATCCATTAAAATATGGTTTAGGCTATCTGATTGGGTTGATAACATGAGTTGCTGGAAATTTCAACTAGTGACGGGGCACACAAATCAACACACCCATTGGCCCTGGCATTTGGGACCCACGAAACATCGACCGGGCCCATAATTCCTGAGGCCGGCTGACGCAAATATCTTTCATGATTGTAGAGGTGGAAATTGGCTCGGACTTGAAACCTACCTTAAACCGCAGTGCAAGATAACAATTTAAATCCGTTCGCTTTTCAACGCCTCTCTATATAACCGATTCCGTCCGCAGCGTTGCCCTATTGTTGCTGAGGTTTTAGGTTGGCTGTTGTTATCTCCTTCTCCATTTCTCCGTCGCTCGCTTTTGAAATTATCTAACGAATTATCCCCAAATTCCGATTCGGTAGGGTTCGTGGACGTTTCTCGCTGATTGTTTTCCGGTAGCTAGATCTTGGAAATTAACGGCGCGCTAGATTATTTGAAAAAAAAAAAAACCACACACACACACACGCACGCACTAAAATGTCTAACTCGGAAAATGAACAGACGCGTAACGATAATCGGGAGATCGACGGCGGCGACGATCGGAATGATCAACCTAATGTCGCCGAGTGCTCGGAGGATTCAGCGTCGACGTCGAGTGAATCTCCGGCGGCTGCGTCTGTTCAGAGTGCATCCTCCAAGCTGATGGCGTCGGCGATTTCTGAAGCTTGTCGGCAGTATGAGGATTCGATTCAGGAGCAGGAGCAGAGCGATAGGATGGACAATATTGTGCAGTGCCTCCGCGCGCTGGATGTGCAGGTCATCGGAGCGTGTCGCACGGATGAGAGACTGAAGCCCCTGCTCAAGATTAACGCGTTCACTGGAGCCGCTGAAGATCGGTTACTGTCTCATCTTAGCCAGGTATATCATTAGAATCAGCTTTGTTGATGTTGATTAAGCTGATTTGTGAATGCTGTTTGTATAAGCATACTTGTAATAGGCGTCTGGTATGCATAGTTGATTTTGCGAGTTTAGATTTTTGACCTTGTTTTTTCAACTTACAGCACTTTGATCCATCAGAGGTAGGTTTGCTGGCTAGGTGCCTGTGCGTTCCCCTAGTGTCGATTCGCGTGGGGAAAGTTAACAAGCTAGGAGGCCTCCTCTGTCCTACTGCTACGAGGTAGTTGGGATCTCTTTTATCCACTTGCTTACTTGATGCTACTTGCTAACTGCTAAGTTTTCTGAAGTTGCTGCTCAATTAGGTTCTTGTAGATGAATCTTTAGTTTAAGCAAAATCATGTTCTCCTGTGTAAGACGTGGTATTGCATTTTATCACCTGTACAAGGTGTTGCTTGAAATAGAATAGCTTTGCTCTTATTTGGTGGACAATTGTGACATTGAGTAGATTAGAGTGGGAAGTTAGATTTGGGAATTGTTTAGTACGATCGTATGTGTTTCAATGAGCATTTTAGTTTCAAAAATCTTTGTTATGGTGATTGGGAGGACATCATTAGAAATATTGTGTCCTTAACTCGGACGTATTTTGACTTACATTTTTTGGTTGTAGGTGTTCCCCTCTCTAAAATTTATTTCAAGCTTGAATGAAATTGTCTGTGTTTGCCATTTCTTGTGATTTTGTTGCTGTACTCTTATATTTTTCAAAATCACATTGTGGTATATAGGCTTAGTTGTTATTTGTGTATTTGGGTTATATTTACCTCCGAATTGGTTAGTTCTACTAGTTCTGTTGCAGAATATACTGTAAGTTTGTATTTCTACTCTTTTCTTGGCTTAGCTTCTATATTTGTTTGCTGATTATTTATCTGCATTGGACCATTGGCACACAAGAAGTGCCATGTATGCAATTGCATCTCTTGTCTTTCTTTTCCACACTGCTTACAAATGTCTCCTTCAAAGACTTGTTGCACTGTGGAAACCAGTTTATTTAGATGTCTTTGGATTCTAGTATAGTAGTAGCTTGCCTCTGTAGGTTGGTGGAGTCAGGAAAATTTGCATTACATTCTGATCCATAAACTTGTTTAGGGTCATATTTTGAGTGTCTTGTACATGAATTGCAGACTTTCTTAACATCTCTTGATCGGTCTCACATGCTGGATTCTGTCTTTTTCAACCCACACTTTGACATATGGAGACACCATGGAGGTTGGTGTAATGAGTAATACTTTCTAGCATACTGGTTTAAAATTGTGATGGCATAGCTTCTCTTTCGAAATTTGATTAGTTACCGTAGTCATCATATGAATAGTTTCAATGGGGATTTGTGTTGTGTTATCAAATACTCATATCTGGATGGTAGAAGGTCTCCTTCTTTTCTGCAACTGAGATCCTTGAATGTTTTAACTGATCTATCTAAACATTGTTGGTGTGTAGTAATTTTAATGCTTAATTGTTTACTGAATGTATTTTAATATATGAAGTTCTGCTTAGTGTTCATCCTTCCAAATGAGCGTCTTTAGACTTATAGGGAATGTGGCTGTGTACTTATATGATCTCTGAACTAAAACAAGTAAAGGTAGCTTCATGCTCCCATGTTATGCACCTATCTTGGATATGTAGTATTTTTTCCCCTACCTAATAGATTTACACTGAATATGTGTGTTTGGAACTTATTTCTCTTTATTTCTGTGAAGCTGAGAAAGAAAAGAGACCAGAAACAATTCAACCCCCCTTGCACTACTGAGTGCCGAGATTTTTTTCCCCCTTCTGGTCTCAGAGAATAGTTGAGGTGTAATCAATCGATTGACTGAAAAATTATGTGCAAAACTAGTAAAAAAAATTGTTTCAAACATCCTTTGGGTTTCTTTCTTGTATGGGGTGGTTAGATCTTTCAGTACCTTAGTTTATAGTATAATTCCCCAATTGGGATTCTACCAGGCAAAGAAGTTAGCTTCTTGTGGAAAAACTCTTTCAGGACCCTGCATGTCTCCTTTGATGTTAACGTGTCTGTATTTACTTTTGTCTGTTCAATTATTGTACTGATTTTTAATCCAATCAGTTCTTGTGTGCTATTGCTGCAGGGGGAATCTAAATCTGACATTGTTGCCAACTTCTGACTTGCGAATCTCGTTTATTGGGGATGATGGTTCGGTAGAAAGACTGTCAACTTTGATGACTGATGCTCAGTGTTCTGCTGTTGAAATAGAGGAGATCTCAGCTGACATGTCAGGACGGTCTTTCATGATAAAGATTCCTGATAATGCCGTCTTTTACTTTTGGAGTTCTGAGAAGTCTAAGCTTCTGGGACTAGAATTGCTTAGAAAGGTAGTTTCTAATAGCTTGTACTGTAGTCAAGCACCAGAGTTAATTTCTAATGTGCATAATCCTTTTTCATGTCTAGATGGAAGATTTACTCAAACAGAAACCTTCTCTTGCTGAATTGACTGGAATTAGTGAATCCCGCCTTGAGAGCTTTGGGATTTATCTTCAAGCTTATCTAGTTGGATCATCGATGACAAATGCCCGCCCAGGTTCTGTTTTTCCACTGACCTCTTCGCTTGAGACCCCAGCTGAGCCTTCTGATTCTGATCCCACTTTCCAATCATCCGTCGGTTCAAAATCTTCTAGATTGAGACAGAGTGGTGGTCAAGGATCAAAGACAAGTCCACTTTATCAGGGTAGTCTTAGTCCCAGGCCTAGTGCCTTTAAAGAAGCTGTAGCAAGGAACTTGTCTTCCTTGAGAAGTGTATCTCGAGAAAGGTTCAGACGTCGTGGAGATAGCTATATATCATGCATTGACGATCTTGTTGCACCATCACTTAACAGCTCAAGGGCATCTGGATCAAGTGTCCCTGAGGACCAACTCCAAGAAGTCACCAGAGGCCATGCATCCAGTCTTCTGGAGTCTCCTGAGAAGTCCGACAGTCACCATCCTACTGGCTCAGGTGATCAGATTCCTCTAATAGGGTCATCTCGTTTTCCTCCATATTATTGCTGGTGCCCGACAGTTTCATCATCTCTGCAATATGCACCAGGAAATGCACCTCTTTCAACCCCATCATCTGAATCACTCTCACTGCCAAATTCCTTATCATCTGCCCTTTTGGCATCTAAGCTGCCTTTTAGCCTAAATGATGTTCCTCCTTTGGACTTTCCACCGCTCTTTCCCGACCCATTGGCTATGTTGCCATTATCATTTCCTGCTTCACAGCAAATTCCCACCTTCACACCTTTAATGTGTGACCCGATTGTCCACATTCCTGTGATCGATGTTTGCTCTTCTGGCCAGGGTTATTTGGTGAGTGCGGGCCCTGGTATTTCCACTGCCATCTCTCCATTGCACCCAAATCTTTCGAATCCTCTGAATCCTGAATCGGATTCATTGGCTGAGAAGAGTGCCAGAGAAACACTTCGCATGCTTATCAACAGTTCTAATCAGCCCAACCCCCCATTGCTGTTTCCTTCTGTGCTGTCAGCTGGTAGTGAGCTGCATAACATTCTAGCTGTTGGAAGTAGAGGTCTCTACAGTCCATCAGCTGGAAGTGAAATGCATAATATTCTTGGAGGTGGAAGTAGAGGTCTTTACAATCCCGCAACTGGGAATGAAATGCATAGCATTCTAGCTGTTGGAAGTAGAGGTTTTTATAGTGGAACGATTGGTAATGAACACAACATTCTATCAGTCGGAAGTAGAGGTCTTTACAGTGGAACCAATGATGTTGGTGCAATTGCGAGTAGTGTGGCGGGTATGAGTATGGTTTCATCTTCTGGCAGAGGTAACCTGTTTGAGGATGTGGAGAATGCAGAATGCTTTTCTGGTCCTCGTTTTGACAACAATGTTCCCGAGTCCGAGGAGGGAAGTTGTTAGTTTCATCTCAACTTGTGTAGATTCAGTTTTGTCATACAAAATTGTAGATATGTTGCTGTAACTAGATGTAGTCTGGTGGCAGGCTAAGCCTGTGTGTACCTGAACTGTGTATATTGATGAGATTTTATTAGTTTGTCATTTTTAATTTCTTTGGCTGTTGTAGAAGTCATAAACGTTTGAAAGCAAACTTTTAAAGTTGTATATCATCCAAATTGCTGGGCAATATCTGTTTAAATCACTCTCCATGTAAAGATAGCATTTCTCAGGAAGCATTTTTATCTACTCTTTTTTTTTTTTTCAAAATTTGTTTATTTATCAAATAATAATAATCTTTGTAGAATAAGTGCTCTTCATACATGAAACATTTGGCCTACAGGCCCTACACGTTTCTTTGACGGATTCTGATATATCTGTAAATTGGTCTTAATGAATAATCATTCAATCTTAAAAGTGAGAAAATCTTCAATAATTCAATGAATGGTTATGCTTAATTCATACGCTTAATATATAATATGTCAGATTTAAAAGTTAAAAGATTAACATTTGTATTTAGTCTCAATTGACACTAGTCTCCCAAAACTCCATCTTTTTAAAATCGATTACTTTTATCTTTACATGGTGTATTCTAGTTTTTAGGAGAGAATAAAAACAAAAACAAAAAAACCTTTCAACTCGGTTAGGTATATATTTTTAGTTAGTTACTTTTTATCCTCCCACCTATTTTTCTTATTCGTGTTTTTCCCTTTTTCTAACAGAAATCCAGTGACCACAAAAAGTAGGCACATTAAAATGGAACGGATATGAGGACAAAATAATTTCAGTGATTTAAAGGAAATCACACTAAAATAGAAATGAAAATCCCTTAAAAAAAAAGAAATGAAAACGATATCCAAATGTGACTAGGGCCCACAGACAGTGGGATTACATATGGTTCTTGAAGTGAGTCGATGTTGATTTACTCCTGGTGTACCACACAATTGAGGTTGATTTTTAATTAGAAATAAATATATTCAGAATCCAGTAGAATATAAAATAAATAGAGAAAACAAAATGAAAAACCTAAATGAGAGGATAAAAGTCTCCGTTTATGTAGAAATGAATGTTAAGATAGAAAAGAAAGTGCGTAAAATGAATCTCGACATTTATTGAGAGCATAAACATAAAAGAAATGAAAGTTGCATGAAGAATATTTTCAAGAGGGGGGAAATGTATATATATCGCAAATAATAAATCAAACCAATAATACGTGAATGATGTGTTAACACCTAAATCTAACTGGCTGAGTTTTGCTATTATGATATTGTCAACAAAGAGACAGAGACATGAAAGGCTTTTAAGGTCATCGTTAAGATTTAATGATCATCACTAAGCATCAAACAAAGGTAATCACGGACGAAAAAGGAGTCTTAGCAATTTAGTAGTACTATTATTTCAGCATTCAATTTGCAATTTAAAAGAATTAGAGAGGTCCCATAATGTGACTTTTTGAAGGCAATCAAGTGGGATTGTCAAAATATAAGACAACATATTAGCATGATAATGAATATTGATCCATCTCTTTGTCAAATCCAGCTGTACAAGAAAAGGAACGATGGATTTATTCACTCAATTTAATTTATTATTATCTTTTCATTCCACTACTTTAGCCTCATTAGGAATTAAAAAGTTCAAAAGAAGGGTTTGTAGTACTAGATCGGCTAGTAAATCTTATATGGCAATGGCATCTAGTCTAATATAGTATCGTCTCCATGATCCTAATTCCTCCTCCACAATTTACTTTTGGTGGGGAAAGGCCTAAATACGGGTCACTTTCCTTAATTAAATTCATCATGCACTATCTTTACAATCTTACATTTTTAGTCTTTTGGATTCATTCGAGTTTATAGTTTACAATTCTCTTATTTTTATAAGAAAGAATGTTTTTGTAGAATAGCGTATTTATAGATGGTTAGCAATATCGTCTTTAAAATTATAAATGAGTTGAGAGAGGTCATTTTCCTCTTTGTTGACATGTGGCATGCTCATATCAATTAACGATAATGAATGACCAAAATTAAGTGAAGCAAACATACATACGAGTGGAAAACATGTAATGTATTTACGAGTGGAATGGAACGACTCTAATGGATGAAACAGGTACTTCAACTAAATTCTTATATTTCCGAAATCCAATTATATACTTGATACTTGATAGTTCATACTAATATATATCAAACATTTCCCATACCATCACTCATATTGTGATTTGTGAGTTATAACACTAGCCACGTTTTCTTAGCCATACTGGATTTACAATTACACAAAAATATGGATATCGTGGTAAAAATTCAAATCGGCACAGTAAATTAGCCGCACCTAACTTCAAATTTTGATGTGAGTCAAAATTTGTCCATGATTTAATAAATATAGACAGTACTCCCTCGATCCTCAAATAAGTGTCTTACTCATTAGTCAATTTTTTTCACACCATATTTGACCATTAATAACTTATAATATATAAATAATATATTTTCACATGAAATGTCGTTAGAATCCTCGTATAATGTAATTTTTAGAAATTAAAATTATTTACTCTAATATTAAGTATAATTACAGTTATTAATAGTTAAACATGGTGTAAAAAAAACTATTTCAGTAGAACATTTATTTGGGGACGGAGGGAGTACGAACTATCATGAGTCATGAACCACGACAAACAACAATGTAGTGACTAATTAACGATTTTCTAATAAAATCAAGTTGAATTTTATTTTTCAAAACGCTTATGTAAATAGATATATGATCACATTAGTCAATTTAGAATAAGTGCAACAAATTGATAATTAAACGTCACGAATGACTACACTAAAAGCTATATTAAAATTAAGCAATTTCTCCATACAAGTCTATTTTTCTCTTGCAGGTCCGTATTTTTACCATAATCCCCCTAAAGGAACCCTATGATTTCAAACCCATTTTTTGCCTTAAAAATATTAGGGGTATTATGGTAAAAATACGGACCTGCAAGAGAAACCCTATGATTTCAAGCCCATTTTTTGCCATAAAAATATTAGGGGTATTATGGTAAAAATACGGACCTGCAAGAGAAAAATGGGAGCAACCCCTAAAATTATGTGCTTCCGTTATATTATATTATCTAAAATTCTTTTAGTTTAAACTAGGGTGACCACACCGCGCGTTGCGCGGCTGTTTTGGGGACAAAACAATGATTAAAAATATTATTAATTTATTAAGACTGTTATTTTAATTATTAATTATATTGATCTATAAATTTTATTTGATGTTCTTGTAAATTGGTTTTAAAATTAGTTCATTTTATTTTTTGCTCTGATTTTGACCTTTTGAAAATTATTCTTATTCCCAATTAAATTTGTAAAAGGATTTAAAATTAATTTTTTGCACACATGTATTTTTTGGAATAACCGAATAAGTGTACTTTTAACTATACATCATTACAATGTTGACCTATCTTTTGCACACGTCCTTATCCCTTTCCCCAATTCCTCCTCCTTCCACATCATACCCTTTCCGGTCAAGTTCCCGAGCTTCCATTTATCTACCTTCGACCGCCGCGGCGACGTACGTGAGGTGCTCCCGATAACCTCCATTTTTGCGCCGGCTTAGTCCAAGGAGCTCATACTCGGGAATTACTCTGTGACGATGCAGAAAGGCAAGTACAGCTACGATGTCGAGACTCTAATCAACAACTCTCGAGTCTCCTAGAATTGTGTTTCCCGGATTTCATCTTTTGCGCTACCGAGTTTTCCCAAGAACGGACCGTCTTCCGCAGCTCCCTCGCCGTTAAGCACGACCCGGATGAGACCATCTCCTTATTTGTCGCCATGGCACTTATAAGTTATATCACAGGTAAATCTTTCTCCCTTCTCCGGGAAAGTGATTATTTAATTGGAACTGACTTGCTGATTATTTACCTGATTTTAGAATTTGATGCTTACTCTGGAACGAAATCGCCTCTACCGATATTGGTTCTCCTGTAGTTCATTTGGTTTACAGTCCTACCAGCGGCAATAGCATCATTGCCATATTCGAGGTTAGTTTTCAATTACACTGTAATAATTAAATTCAGTTCTTTCACTTAGAAATGTAAATGGTTTAAAATATGATGCTGACTACTGCTGCCTTGCTTTCAGTAAGATTGCGCAATTAGGTTATGTGAATTCGATTTAGAGTAAACATGTGTCCTCCATTCCCTGAAGAAGAGGATGGAGCAAATTTCTCCAGACACAGAAGTACATCTTGCATTGACTCCGTTTCAACTTTTTGTATATTTTGGATTTAATCGGAGGATGAAGGTTACACGTAAATGATTATAGTTTGTTTGTGGATTTTATTTGTTGTGTTCACAATCATTTGAGATGTGCTACAATATGTGCCATAATATGAGCTATCATCTAGCTGTACAGAAAATCAAATGCACAGTTTTATAACTCAATAAGATACATTCTTGCAGGAAAAAGTTAGATGTGATCCACACATTATTATTTTCTGTTTGTGCTCACATATTTGTGCTTATGTTGTAATTAAAGTAGGTATGATCAACATTTGTTGCTCTTTTCAACTTAGTTGCACTTCATTTCAGTTCAGACAAACATGTAATTAACATGAACATGATGATGACTTTTTTTGTTTTCAGCTTGTGTTCTTTGTGTTCAATCCTGCATATATTGCCAGCAGCCTGGTAGATTCAATCAGCATGAGCAGCCTGGTGGAATTGTATGCTGCTTCTCTTTCTTCTTGTTCTTGTTTTTTTTTCATCTTCTAAATTTAATTAGAAATTACTTTTTTTTTGTCTTTGATGTGTGAGCAGATGGTACAATCCACATCATTGAAACATTTTATAGTAGAAGACTAATTCTGAAATGATTTAGAAGATTAATATAATTTCCTGTTAAATATAATGTTACCTTAATCTTCAGACACAATAACTTAGAAGGTTTAGTGGGGGATTTACACTATGATAATAGTACTTGAAGTTAACAAAAAAATTGAAATTTGTTAAAAAGGCACAAATAAATATAGATAGAATGAATTAGCACATGAGATATATGTGGGATACTGAAAAATTTCTCAAATAATATATCATAGCAAAGCTGTCAACACTTTATATTTGATTATATAGAATCAACTCAATTAAAGGGGGTTGCAAAATTATTTCCTGCCTTATTATAGTACAATCCACATCATTGAAACATTTTATAGTAGAAGACTAATTCTAAAATGAATATATTGAGAACTATGCAGTCAATGATAACTTTAAAGTCTATGCAATCTATTGATATGTGCTGTTAAATATAATGTCACCTTAATCTTCAGACGCAATAACTTAGAAGTTTTAGTGAAGGATTTACACTATGATAAATGATAATAGTACTTGAAATTAACCCACACAATTTTATATCTAATACTCCTATTATTTACTATAAATTTTTATTCTACTGAATTTTTCTGCAATGTGCTTTTTCTGCAAATGCTGAATGACTTTGTTAGAGTTAGAAGCTGTTGTTGTGTATGTAGAACTGTTCTTACAAAGCAGCTCTTTTTGGCAAAACTGCTGAAACGTGAGACAGATGTATTACTGCTAAACAAAGTGTTTTTTATTGCTAACAAAGAGGATGGTAAAGCGTGATAGTATCACACAAATCCGTATGAAGATTTTTGAAGCATGGTGTTGTCAGAGGTGCAATTGGATTCCTGGTGACGAAAGAGCTCAAATCCGAGAGATGGTAGTGTGACTTATAAATCAATCGGCATCATGAGGAAAGGAATATTTACCGTGTATCTTAATCTGTGCAGTAGATTTTTGTGATGCTTGGGGCCAAATTTGTGATTAAATTTACCAATACATAGACTTGATTGAGTTATCTTGCTTTTAATTTATGAATTGGTATGTTTATATGCATATGGATGTTTGTTTTTATGGAAAGACACAACTTTTTGTTTATTATAATTAATGAAAAAGGTTGAGTTGTTTTGGTTTTGATTTATGAATTGATATATTTATATGCAGAAGGATTTTTTTTTTAAAAGACACATCTTTTTGTTTCTTATATTTATTGAAAAGGTATGGGTGTAGAATTACCAAATTACCCTTGCTGAAAAGGTATGAGGTGTAGTTTTTTAGCACTTGGGGTGTAGAATTACCAAATTACCCTTGCTGGAAGATAAATGAGAAACTTTTATCAAAGAATTCTCATTATAATTTTGGTCTAGGATCAGTGTAAGGTTTTTTTTTGTTTGAAAATTCAAATCCGTGTAAGTCTAACAAAATATGACAAATTAACATTTAATTTAATTATAATTTTACTCATGTTCAATTCAATTTTCATTCAAGTTAAATGAGTTGAAAAAAATTATTTTTGAAAGTGCAATAAAATAAATGAGAAAAGGGGTGATTAGATAACATGGGTGCAACAAAAAACAAACAATCATAATTAAGGAAGAAGCACCGGAATCTACAGCCACATATCTGCCGGATGTTTCTTTCTCACTCCACCAATCCTTCTCGGTGTTCTTTTCTGTTTTTTACTTTCTCTCTCTACTCATTAAATCGCCACTCGAAAATAAATTGCATTAACAAACTCTTTTGTTTTTAGCCCCCAATATTAGGCTCTATTATGTCACAGCTCACGTTCATTAAATCTTGTACTGTTCATTTTCCAAGATACAAAAGATATTCCACAAAAAACAGATAAAAATAAAATTATAGGTAATACTAGGTCATCCATTATAGATCGAATTTTGACCATTTTTATTTTTCTATGTTTAATCCTTGGTTTAAAACATATCTACAAAAAATTATTTTGATTTATATCATTTAAAACGAATTTATTTTAGGAATAAAAGTAAAATTGAAATGTGACTTATATTTTAGTTCTGAAATTAAATTTCAAAATGAAAGATAGTAAAAATACTTTATAAAGTATTAATACCAGATCCTTAATTTGAGATGATTTTAAGAGGAAAATAGAACTTTATCATTTTGAAACGAAAAATTATAGATTTTTATAATAAGAAAGTAATGAAAGGAAAGGTTGCTACCTTTATTTCTATATAGACGCTCATATTTTCAGAAATTAATTGAATGAAATTTAATTACTTAAGCTACAAAGTGAAATGCTTTATAAAGTATTGAGATTAGATCCTTATTTTGAGATAACTTTAAAAGGAAAATAGAACTTTATCATTTAAAAACAGAAATTTATAAAATTTTATAATAAGTAAAGAAAAATAAAGAAAATGCTTTATAAAGTGCTCATATTTTCAGATAATTCTAAATTAGTTGAATGAAATTTAATTGAGTCAAACATAATAAATATTAAGCAAGTTGAAAATATAAATTATGAAAATAAAATATTGAAATAAATTAAATGAACCTGACCTATATAAATGATAATATCTCAAACAATCTTTATAAAGTCAAAAATTACGAGAATTATCAAAATCTCAATGAAATTTTACATAATTTAAACTTTAGAGTGAAAATGGAGAGCTTAAAGACGATGGGTAAATAGCAAAATTGTTAATAGTTTCAGAAGTGCAAAAAGTGTAAATAGAAGAAACGGGAGTGCTTAATTAGCAAATACTGCTGTTTAGAGTAATAATTAATTAGGAATGCCCCAACTGCCCTCCAAATTCTGCAAAAAAGTCACCACTCTTTCTGACGTAGCGTTCTCCGATTGGTTGTCATTTTGTTGTAGCACCATTTTCCCAGAGAGCCCCCTTCCTATCTTTTTCAGCCGCACACACTGACTCATACTCATTCGCCATCTTCCAATCCACAACCAAAAACCAAAAACCAAAAACCAAAAACAAGAAACCCACTCTCTTCACTTTGATGATGAACTACTCCCAATTCCAGTTCAATCCAATCCCCAATTAGTTAGCCTTTTCCTGTTCGGCGATTCCATTTCTATCAGTGAAGGATTTGCAGATTTCATTTCCATGGGGGATCAGAACAGCAACAGCAACAAGGTGGCGAGGTTGCTGGGAAACGGCGAGTACGACACCGCTCTTGACCTGGTCATCCCGTTCCTGCAGGAGTCGCGCGACCGGGAGGCAGCGTCGCTGGTGTCCCGGAGATGGTACGAGACGGAGGCGCTAACGCGCAAGCACGTGACCATGGCGCTCTGCTACACCGCCACCCCGCAGCAGCTGTCGAGGAGGTTCCGGAATCTTGAGTCGCTGAAGCTGAAAGGCAAGCCACGTGCCGCTATGTTTAATTTGATTCAGGAGGACTGGGGCGGTTACGTGACTCGCTGGGTGGAAGAAATCGGGAGGGCGTTCACCAAGCTGAAATCACTCCATTTCCGGCGGATGATCGTGAGTGATGCCGATCTCGCGCTCCTTGCCTCCCAAAGGGGTAAAACGCTTGAAGTCCTCAAGCTGGACAAGTGCTCGGGGTTTTCCACCGACGGGCTTCATCACATCACTCACGGTTGCAGGTAATGATACCCCTTACTTTTTCTTTGTTGTCCTTTTTATTTTCTTGTTTGTCTTTCTTGTTAATCACTTTTGATTACTGTGCTTTGAATGCTGTCAAAAATTGCATACTGATGTAGTATTAGTTTAACCCCGTGAAGGTGTACTAATATGGCTTTACTTACAGTCTTTGAGAAAAGTAGGGTTATAGGATGATTAGTGGAGTTTTGGGGATGGAGTTAGATTGTACTGATTCCTGTGTTTTTAATGCTATATTCTGGATTTGGAAGGCTTCTTTCTTTGCTTCATGCTGGCGAAAATTGCATATTACGTGTTAGTGCTGGTTTAACCCTGTGATGAAGGTGTGCTAATATGGCTTACTCACGGAGTTTGGAACATCAATGAGTAGTATTTAGTAAAGCAGAATACTTATTTGGGGTGGAGTTGGATCGTATAGAACTATAAGGCTCGGCTCATTGGATATGATGGGTTGTGGACTTCGAGGGTTTCCCCACTTAAGAAGTGATATTGAGTAAGGTGTTAACCATTTCAATAGCTTAAAAAGTTAAATGAGGGTTTCAAATGGAAGTTTATAATTAGTGTTGTGTTGAATTCTTAAGTTTGGAAAATATTGATTTTAAACTATGACGGAGTGTTGGAGCCTTGGAGGGACTATTTTTTATTTTTCGATTCATAATATCATGCCCTTTAGTGACTAATTATATTTCTGGTTTGGACATTTTTTTCTTCTTTCTGGTAGCAGTATGATATGAGAACCATCAATCAGTTGTGATTTGGAACTGTGGTCTGCACTAGGTTGAAGGTTTTCATTTCATGAACTTTGCCAAATGAGGTTTTTAGTCTTATGAGACAACTAATAGTCTCTTAACCATTGAGATGGTTGTAGATAGTATATATGAGTAAATGTATATCAGAATGGGAGAAACAATTAACACCAAGGAAAATCCTTTTTATGAAATAAAATTACCTAGCGTTTCTAAAATCTCTTCACATTTTTCTAATGATCACCTTTAAATCCCAAGTGCAACTGCAAGCATGCCATCAGTTGATGTACCACAGATTAGGTTAAATAGCCCATGCATCTGTCCCAGTACCCTTCTCAATTTTCCTAAGCATCCGACTGTTGCGAAACTTTTCATGATATCCCCATCCATAGAAAGCATACGAAGACCTACTATGGGACAGGCCTCTCATAATGGCACGCCTCAAAACTTTTTCTTTTTTTTTGGTTGTTTGAGGACTCTTCACACTTCAATTTAAAGCTTCAAGATTGTTTAATTGTGAACTTGTACCATTACATTAGTGAATTTATCTGTAGTAGCCAATCCGAGACTCTGATTTATGTGGTTGGTTCACTCAACAAAGGTTTTCTAGATTAGTCAATAGATCTAAAAATGGTTTTATTATAAATCAATTTCTGGTTTTTGAGCTTGTTTTTTCTGGTCGTATAAATTTTATCAATTTGTCTCATCAATCTGTTATTGTTTGGAACTGTGGTTCTAATCTAGGTTGAAGATTTTCATTTCACACGAACTATGCCAAATGAGGTTTTCAGTCTATGAGACAACCAATCAGTTTCTAAACCACTGAGATGATTGTGTTTGAGTAGATTTATAATCTTTGTGCTAGAAGGAATAGAGGAGAATTTTTTGACCATTACATGAGTGCCTGTACTTTGCTGTACTTTGCCTGTACTTTACTTGCCATTATATTTCTTGAACTTCTGTTGTCGCCAGTCTATGGTCGGTGCGCTCAAGAAAGGTTTATAGATCAGTCAACAGATCTACTAGGTTAGGGCAAGTTTTGCTCCTTGTCATGACCTTTCAGGTTTGAATGAATCAAAGCGTACTCTTCTCCTTGAAATATGTAAATATACTGGTGGAGATGTTAGTATGATATTGTAGAACATGATCTTTATATTTGTACTTCTACTCTTAATTAAGTTGTTTTCTTAAATATCTGTGGGGATTGTTTAATTTTGTTGTTTTTCTTGCATTTCTGTGCAGGAACTTGAAAACTTTGTTCTTAGAAGAGAGCAAAATTACTGATATTGATGGCAGGTGGCTGCATGAGATAGCAGAGAACCATTCCAGTCTGGAGCATCTCAACTTCTATCTCACGGAGCTCGGAAAAGTAGACTTCAAGGACTTGGAGCTCATAGCCAGAAGGTGCCCCTTGATTTCGGTGAAGATTAGTGATTGTGATCTTTTGAATCTTGTTCCTTTCTTCCAAGCTTCAGTGTCGCTAGAAGAGTTTGCTGGTGGGTCCTTCAATTATCTACCAGAAAATGATGGTGAGAATAACTTCGAAGACCAACTAAGAAGATATATTGCTGTGGGATTCCCCCCAAGGCTAAGCAGCTTGGGTCTAACATACATTGGGAATAGTGAAATGCCAATCATACACCCTGTTGCTTCCCGGCTTAAGAAGTTGGATCTTCTGTATGCTTTTCTTGACACAGACGGCCATTGTCAACTGCTGCAAAGGTGCCCAAACTTGGAAATTCTTGAGGTAAAAGTTAACTTTTTACATTACAGCCCATTCTATTATATGTTAGCTGTTGATTATATTGATTACCATGAAATCTATTGCTTGTGTTGAACTTCCCATTTCTAGACGTAGAGTGTGATATCAGTTTTCTAACATCACTACTGATTTTATTAGTTAATAGTATTTATTAGATACACATTTTTTCCAATTTGGTTGTTTTGTTGTTGAAGCATGTTACTTTATTAGTTTTAAATTGCGATAGTAACAGCGAATATGCGATGGGCTACTGCATCTGTAGTCGTAGGCATTGCGAATGCCAGAATGCATTCACATTAGATCACATCTGGCGTTTCAGCGTTCTGCCAATGTGGTGGCATCTTGGCTTGATCCGGTAGTTGACCACTTGACCACCACCAAAATAAAAAGATCCACTCTCGTTTCACTGATCAACCCAAAATACCCATTAATAGAACCCTAATTTAAAATCTATCTCCTCCATGACACTCTCATTCTTTCCTCTTTGAGGGCTCCATCTTTTTTCATCGACTACCTTCTTTGCTCCTCCCTACTCTCCAGATTCGGCAGCTGACGAGGGGTAGGGACAAGATATTTTGGAGGGTTTGGGGAAATGGAGATGATGACTTCCTTGATACATCTTGAATTCTTTTGAAAACTTTAAAGTTAAAAATTGTAGTTTTTAGGAACTATGTTGTGTTTGTGTCACTATAAAAATTATTTTTTGGGGGGACTTGAGGCTCTTGGCACTTGGTATTGTGCTCTACTGTTGCTGGTACTTAGTAGTTAATTCACAATTTGGATGAACTTAGTATGAATCTAACTTCACATTTGATTTTTGAACTTGTGCATGGTTCAAGTTTTGGGCCTCACTGCAGTGTAGGGTGTCTTACCTTCCTTTTGGCTCCTGGCTTATATGGTTAGGTTTTATATGCTTTGTAGCCATATTAATAACGTGTTGCATGTGTTTTTGGTCTATGGTGCAGGTAAGGGATGTTATTGGTGATAGAGGGCTGGAAATTCTTGCTCAGTTTTGCAAACTGCTGAGGAGACTCAGAATTGAAAGGGGTGCTGATGATCAAGGGATTGAGGATGTAGAAGGCATTGTATCCCAGAGGGGATTGATCTCTCTGTCCCAAGGATGCACTGAGTTGGAGTACATGGCTATCTACATGACTGACATCACAAATGAGTCCCTCGCAAGTGTAGGGACCCACCTGAAGAAGCTCGTCGATTTCCGTTTGGTGCTGCTGGATCGAGAAGAGAGGATAACTGATCTCCCGCTGGACAACGGAGTTAGGTCTCTTCTGATTGGCTGTTCTGGGTTGAGGAGGTTTGCCCTATATGTTAGAGCCGGTGGGCTGACAGACGTGGGCCTTGAATACATTGGCCAATACAGCCCGAATGTGAGATGGATGCTGCTTGGCTACGTCGGTCAATCAGATGATGGCCTAATTGCTTTCTCCAGAGGTTGTCCCAGCCTACAGAAGCTAGAGATCAGAGGCTGTGTTTTCAGCGAGCGGGCAATCGCTTTGGCTACATCTCAGCTTAGGTCTCTGAGGTACTTGTGGGTGCAAGGATATAGGGCTACATCTGTTGGCGGGCTTGATCTCTTGGGTATGGTTCGCCCTTTCTGGAACATCGAGTTGATCCCTTCCAGGAAAGTTTCCGCCACTGATCCAAATGGGGAAGCTGAAGACCATCCAGCTCACATACTGGCCTACTATTCACTTGCTGGAGAGAGAACCGATTTCCCACCGACTGTCATCCCTTTGCGCCCTCTTACCTTTTTCCCATAGTTTGTTTTGTTTTTCCATAAACTCATAGTATATTGGAGGCTTTTCCATATTAAAAAGAGACTGGTGATTTGTTGATATTGAGGAATCGGCTGTGCTCTCCCGACTACCTCTGCTGGAAACTTTTTTAGGATTTGGGTAAGAGTTCTGTGTTGACATTACATGTGATGTACTTACTATACAAGGTTACTGGATGCTTTACTCTTTGCCTGTTTACATTTGAATATCTTGTTGTTATAGTGCATATATTTGGTGTAGCTGTTATTGTTGCTGTTGTGAGTGCATGGGCTGAACTTGAACCGGGTCAACTCGTAAAATGACCTGGTCCGGCCTGGAATTTTGACCCGGACTCGGATATTTAGAATTCCCTCTGTTATTGTTAGAAGTGTGGTTATAGAATGGGGGAAAATACGAAGCCTTTTTAAACCTATTATTTTTCCTCTCCCAAAAAGACATTTCAATCATACCAAATTCAGATTTCTATGTTGATTAGATTTTGTGGGGCTGCGCAACCATAAAAACATTCATTTTATATCAAATCATCCATCTCATTCACACGCATCTTTTTACTGCTGGAAAAATCTCACTTCAACTAACAGGATTATTACTGATGGTATTCGCTTTAAAAATGTGAAAAGAAATATATAAATTAACGCCAATCAAAAGCATCCTTATAAATATAGGTTTTGTTTAATAAATGGATGGTTTAATAATAGTAGAGCTTTGTTATAAAAAATAAAATATAGGTTGTGCTGTTCGTGTAGGCATTTCTTTTGATTTTGTGAGGTGTACGTAGTTACAAATTAGCTTATCCAAACATTATTATGTGATTTCCTTACTTTTTGTGAGGTGTATGTAACTACAAATTTGCTTATTTCCCATTCCATATTAAGGTCCAGGTGGGGTGGATTGATGGATAAGTTGTACGGTATTGCACCATCTATATAATATCTTACGAGAAGGTCTTGGTTAGGACGAATGATAGTTCATGTGTTTAATGGATTTGTTCATGTGTTTCACAGCTTTGTTAATTCATTTACATATTTTTACAGATTATAACAAACAAAATTGTGAAACACAAGAACAAATCTGTCAAACACATGAACCCAGCTTATAACAAACAAAACTGTGAAACACATGAACTATCATTCGTCCTACCATAAGCTTATGGTAGGACGGTCTCACCCAAGACTTTGTATTATCTTATTATTTTATTCTAATTTAGAGTTAAAGCCCTGTTTGCTAGAACTTATTTTTTGATGCACTGAACTGAATTGAATTTGAAGTAAAAATTAATGTATTGGAAAATGGAATCAGCATAACTGAATTAACCTGCATTTCATAAAATTACATTTTCACTAAACTGAATTGAACTGAACTGAACTGATCTACATATACGCCATGGCAAACAGGTCCATAGATTATCAATCCTTCAGCCAATAATTTTGTAGCCGTAGATTTATTAACATTTCATCTAATCCGTTGAATCAAATCTTTAAGTGTAGCCGTATTAGTAATTTCATGCATATTATAGTTGCTAAGAAAAATAAGAGAGCATCTCACTAACACAGAGAAAACAATTGAGAATATGGAATGGTGAGCATATTATATCTTGAATCTTGACTTGTGCCCTAAGGAATTTACCTTTTTCTTCCTCCATATATAGCTTTGCAATGAGCATATTTTTCCAACAAAAGTAGTCAATAATTAGATACCACTTGTTGTTTTCTACCATCCACACAAACGCAACTAAATTAAAGTAAAATTAATATATTAAAAATTAATAATAACATAAAAAATTTAGCCTGGATTTTATTATAATATATTTCTTATCACTCAATATAATTTATATTAGAGTTGGTCTCTTGGGTGACCGTCACTATATAGTGACCAGATTAAATTGCAAATAGGATATAAGTTTAAAAAATACGGAGGGACCAATTTGCAATTTCAAAATTTTTTAAAAAATCACGCGCTACAATGTCAAGCCACGCGCTATAGTGCCGAGCCGCTACAGTACCGATTTGCTACAATTCGAGTTGCTACAGTAAACACATAAAACATGAACAGTTTAAATTAAAACATGAACATTTTGACTTAAAACATAAATATTTTAACTTAAAACATAAAACATGCACGTTTTAACGTGAAACGTAAACACTTTAACTTGAAACATAAAACATAAATATTTTAACTTAAAACATAAAACATGGACGTTTTAAAGTAAAACAGGAACATTTTAACTTGAAACATAAAACATGGACGTTTTAACGTGAATCATGGACACTTTAACTTGAAACATAAAACATGAACATTTTAACTTGAAATATAAAACATAAATATTTTAACTTAAAACATAAAACATAAAACGTGAAACATAAAACATGAACATTTTAACTTAAAACATGAACATTTTAACTTGAAACATAAAACATAAATATTTTAACTTAAAACATAAAACATAAATATTTTAACTTAAAACATAAAACATGGACGTTTTAACGTGAAACATGAACACTTTAACTTGAAACATGAACATTTTAACTTGAAACATTGAAGTACACTGTAGCAAACACTGTAGCGCACTGTAGAAAACACTGTACACGCGCGGCAACACTGTAGCGCGTGATTTTTTTAATTTTTAAAAATTGCAAATTGGTCCCTCCTTGATTTTCTTTATTGCACTATTTATAATTTAGTCCGGTCACTATATAGTGACGGTCACTCCCAAGACTTTTCCTTTATATTAATGTATATAGTTAAAATAAATTCATTATAATTCAATTGAGCTTGTTTTTATAGTCTAATAAGGGTTGCTAGACAATTTAAAAAAAATTAGTTTCATTTAATACCAGTTCCGTTTGAATCAGATAAAAATAATATAATTTTAGAGGATAATTTTGTTTAGTTTAGTTAAAGCTTTAAAACAACAATGATGCCTAAAAAGTTGTTAGGGGAATCGGATCCATAGTGTAAGATTTATCCCAAGGTCAAAGGAAGTTAAACATATTATGCTAGCTAGTACTAGTATAAGAAAGATATGTTATTTTTGGCAATCATGATAACGGAGTGCAAATTATGCAATTCTAGTATGGTCGGCGAAAAATGGAAATTCAGGATTCCAAAAGCATATTACATCTCTCTTCAAAGGCTAGCTTGTACAAGAAGCTCCACTCCTCGATTTGTAAATGGCAATAAGCACGAAAAATAATAATAAACCAATAAAAAGTTTCATGGCAAACGGATTAAGATTTATAGTTTAGATAGGTTAATGTTTTGTAATATTTTTGTTCTTTGTGCATTTAAATAGTTAGTCAAAATTTAGTATGCTTGACTGGAAAAAATAAATTATTATGTAATAAATCCAGCCGAAACGGAATGAATATTTGTATTGTGCTTGTTGGCTTTGCTTTAAAATATGTTGAGTTTTATTTTAGAGGGTTACATAACATTATTAAATTATCAAGTATATCAATATCAAATCATAAATATCAATTCATTTAAACTTTAATCCGCCTAAAACGAGAGTTTGTGATAAACGAAAAGGAATTTAAATTAGATCGTCACTTTTTGCATCATACATGTATCTTTTCATTTGTGGTATAATGTGTTTATTGTGGTATAAAGCAAAGAGATGCTTTAATAAGTGGGATGTAGACTCAGCCTTTGATAAAAGTGATAGTGATGAAACAACTTAGGTCAACTTGGCCAAAGTGAACAATATTTAGTCCAACCAAATCAAGGCGGAAAGAAGAGAGCAATTCTACATACATATATATATTTTTTTATTTATTTATTTATGAAGATTCGTGTTTCTCCACGTTATAGTGTTTTAATTTTATGCATTTTTATTGAAAGTACAGCTCTTGAAATTAAAACTCACTCTATATTTATTTATTTGATTTATAAAAAGAAATCACTGAATTAGTTTAAGAAAATATATTGAAATTGGAGAGTACTAGTATGGAATAATACTCTCAAGCTTGGTGGGTGCTGCCTGAGTCATGAGCCTATTTGAGTGAGTGTTTATAGATTTGGATACTAAGTGTCCATCACACGGTTATGATTTTATTGCCTTTTGCTTGTATTGATGATTTGATGTTATAGGGAATCAACTAGCGGTTATATTTTAGGAGACGGTAATGCACCATCTTAACTCATCGATTCTGAAATGTGTAGAGAACACAACTAATATTAGTCTTGTGTTACAGAAAAAATGACTAAAATATTAAAATGTTCGAACATTTTCCAATATTGGAATAATGAAAAGAATCATAATATGGTAAGTCTTATATTAATGAAATATGATACGTATATCTTTTCTTATTGTGAATTTGGAACTTAGTTTTTAAGTGGAAAAATGACTCTCTCTCTCTCTCTAATGATGATGGAACATCGTGCATTCATATTTACTCAATATAAAAATGGGTAATTTTAGCATGAGGAAGATGCTATGATTGTGATAATATGATAGAGAATCACATTCAAGTTAATCAAATACTAACTAACCAACTAACTAACTAAATCCTCGTTCCATATAAGTTATAACTAAACAATCTAGCAAGGTTTATCGAGATCTTTCATTTGACCAATTATATTATTGACTCTAACAGATACAAAAAAATACTCACGTTAAAACCTTCCAATCCTACTATTATGGTTGCCCATGCTATCCCTAACGATATTTGTAATTTTGTCACATGGCCCTAATTATCTGGGAAAACGAAAGCAAATGATTTCCATGCAGAAAAAAATGATTGAGCCACCGCTTTCAACAAAGTTAAACTGAACTGAACATCTTTATCATCAAAGTCTTAAATATGTAAAAATTTAAACACAGAGATCCTATTTCACATAATTTCCTAGTAATAGAATAGGATCAGCGCTTTTGCATTTCCACTTCATTAATCAGCAAGAAATCTTCATAGAACGTATTTTCTTGGCTGGATTTGAAACTCCGAATTCGCAATACAGTGATTCCCGGCATAGTTCCGACCATCGTCGATGACCATGAGGAACTGATCTTCGTCGGAATCCTTCCAGTCGTCCAGCCATATCTTCGATTCGTTCGTAGGTTTCTGTCCGAAGCTACCACATTTGGTGTCCTGCAGGAGGTTCACGGTGGTGATGTCGTGGATGCTCGGCCGCTTCTTGTCTTTCCCGCCGGAATGCTGCCGGAGAAAGTACTTCTGAGCATGGCTCGCCACCTGAGTCGGAGTCTTGGATATCACAAACTTCCGGGAGATGTTTCGCCAGTCCCCTTTTCCAAATGCCTGAAGTCCCATCAGAAACCTCCTACATTTGTCACACAAATCAACAACAATTGTGTTGATTAAAATCACATAATTTAAATGTTGTTCTAACAGTTAAAAATTAATTAAAGACACTAGCTACATGGAAAATAAATTTACTAGATGCAATCAATCTGTCCCAATGTAACTTACCATACATAAATTGATTGTATTGAGACGATTCTCATAACCATGAAATGAAACTATTTTAACTTTTAATAGAAAAAGGTTTATGTGATGAGAGAAATGATTGAATTTTGAAGAAATTATTGATTCACCTGTGTTCTTCTTCAGTCCAGGGGACGCCCTTTCTTCTCTCGTGATCAATCGAAGAAGCTCTGCCTCTTTTCCGACCGTTATCGAACGCGCGATTACCCATCACATCAAACGTCAGAGAAGAAGCCATGTAACCGGGAACCGGAACCAGACCGGCCTCTATGTTATTCACATCGGCAACCAGCTCCTGGTACTGCACATAGACATCGAAAACCGACCTCCCCGGAATCATCTCCGCCACCTTAAACCACCGGTCCGGCGTCGCTTCATCCACCATCGCCAAAGCCCGCTCGAACGCCTTGTTCTCCTCCCGGCTCCACTCCTCCCGGCCACCGCCACCCTTCGCCATAAACAAGCTCGAATCCAACAGATACGAAGCTGGATACATCGCCTCCATGAATCAAAACAAGAATTATGATCTCTGAATTTCTTTCTATGCCACTTCAAGAAAAATAGGCCTAGTTTATGGAGATGAAAAGGGAATCAGAATAAATATCAAATCAAAATTCGTGGTTTACAGAATCGGTGGAATCTTTGGGGCAATTGCCTGATCTTGAACAGAGGGGTGAAAACAGGGGAGAAAGAATCTAGGAAAGTCGGTAATCAAGTTGAGAGAGTGGAGAATAAGTGGCGAAAGAGAGTAGAACGAGGGAGAGGAAAGTTGACATGAAAACTCTGCTTAATTTTGATCGATGATAAAATCTGGAGGATTTGTTAATGGCGGCTCTTAAATAAAATGAATGGGGGTTTTTGGATATGGATTGTCGTCGTCAATGACTATTGGAAACCGATCACATCAGAGTTCAATGTTCATGGCCAGCTTGGAAAGCCTTGTGCTCATTTTTTTTAACTCTTTATTTTGTCTTTTTGGTTAAGTGCTTTTTTCTAAAATTTTATTTTGTTATATACAATATAATTGATGTTGATTTTTTTTAAAGCATATAATTTATATTTCAGGTTCTGGAAATGATTTGATTTTATGTTCATGTTAATCTGTTAATTATATACGGTAATTGATGTTAAAATCATTTTCGATGATATTGTGATTACATAATCTATTGTCTAACCGTTACACTATCTTATATGAGTTTTTGTATATAGTCTAGTATAACATAAATAGTTTGCATTTTATTTTTAGTACTAAAATTCCTTTAATATTTTCATAAATTACCTCTGTGTATTTTTAATTTTACTGAAGAAAAATTGTATGATTCAAAATATTTGAATACAAAACATATGAATTCATATAATATGTTAATTACTCTATAGAAAAATACTTTTTTTTAATAATTATAGAAAAATAGTGATTACACTTTAACAGGATTTTTTCTTTTCCTTTTGTGAATGTTTTTTATGTCGTTCTTTATGGATCCGTCTTTAATTTGCCTTTTTAATAATTAGTTTGAAAGCTGTGGCACGAAAGGAAAGGAAATGGGCGATGGCGTGGCCATGGGACGGCCACTTTGGTGGTGGTGGGAAGGCGGCTCTATCAGTTTGGCTTGGAACTGTTACTAAATTAAGCGCGGGTTTAGTCAAAAGGATTTTAATATTTCGAATCTTAAGGGATTTTGATTTTGATTTTGATTTTTTAAATAGATTCTATGGTTAACTTTAAATATATTTGAAATGGATTGTACAGTTAATTGAATCTTAGCATAATCTTCATAACAATAATTTCGTGACTTCGTGTAGAGAATATAGATAAATGAATTGTGTAATGGTTGATTTCTTCATTGATCAAATGCTGTATTTATACAAGGACTGTACAACTAATTACCTAGAATAACTATACTGATTGACAGCAATTACAACTCTATAATTAGGAAAAGAATATTAAACCTAATTCTGTAATATTTAGTAATATTCCAGAAAGACAATGCTAGCTGTACACAATCTCTAATACCCTCCCGCAAGCTCACGATCGGGGACGAACGAGAAGCTTGGACGTCAAAGACTTGAACCGAGAGGAACTCAAAGCCTTAGTGAAGATATCAGCAACTTGATCAACGGAATTGACATGACGAACAACAAGCTCACCAGCCTGGACTTGCTCTCGAACAAAGTGATAATCAATCTTAATATGCTTGGAGCGCTGATGAAAAACCGGATTTGCAGCAAGAAAAGTAGCACTAAGATTGTCACAAAGGAGAATAGGAGAACCAGGCAAAGAAACACCCATCTCAGCAAGAAGTTGTTGCAACCAAATAAGCTCAGCAGAAGCAAAAGCAAGGGCCCGATATTCAGCTTCAGTACTAGACCGGGCAACAACCCGTTGCTTGCGAGAAGACCAGCTCACCAAATTCCCTCCAAAGTAAACTGCAAACCCATGCTGAGACCGGCAATCATCGGGATCAGACGCCCAACCAGCATCAGTATAGCAAACGAGCCGAGAATCACGAGATGGACGAATAAGCAAACCATCATCTAGGGAACCCTTGAGATAACGAAGGATACGCTTAACTGCCGCCCAATGAAGCTCCGAGGGCTGATGCATAAACTGGCAAACACGATTGACCGAATAAGCAAGTTCTGGACGCGTGATGGTAACATACTGCAAAACACCCACAATGCTGCGATAAAGATGCAAGTCACCGAAAGCAGCACCACCTGCAACCAAACGAGAACCAGGAATAGCTGGAGAAGATATAGGCTTGGCTCCAACCATCTTGCTACGGTCCAAAAGATCAAGAATGTACTTCCTTTGAGAGAGATGAATGCCAGTCGAATTGCGAACAACCTCAATCCCAAGAAAAAAGTTAAGAGCACCAAGATCCTTCAAAGAGAACACTGAATTGAGATAGCGAACAAAGTCCTCAATAAAGGCGGAATTGGACCCAGTAATAATGAGATCATCCACATAAACCAAGACATAGACCACATCAGCTCCATGTCGCTTGATAAATAAGGATGTATCCGAGACACAAGGGAGAAACCCATGACGAAGGAGAGCATGATTGAGCTTCTGAAACCAGGCCCTAGGCGCTTGTTTGAGACCATAAATGGCCTTCCTAAGTCGGCAAACATGAGATGGTTGATGACTGGAAACAAAGCCAGGAGGTTGCTCCATGTAAACAATTTCAGCTAAGTCACCATTGAGAAAAGCATTATTGATATCAACCTGTCGCAGCGGCCAATTGCGAGTAACAGCAAGAGTCAGAACAAGGCGAATAGTAGTCGGCTTGATTACTGGACTGAAGGTATCAAAATAGTCAACCCCTTCCTCCTGATTGAAACCTTTCGCCACAAGGCGTGCTTTATAGCGCTCAACCGAACCATCCGGTTTCTTCTTGATCCTGAAAACCCACTTACAACCAACAAGATTAGAAGCAGAGGGCCGGGGAACCAAGTCCCAAGTCCCATTACTCAGTAAAGCATCATATTCTACCTGCATAGCATGCTGCCAATTTGGGTTCTTTTTGGCTTGAAGAAAGGTTTTGGGTTCAAAATCATAAGTGTCACCAGAGATGGGGTGTTTGGTGGCTGTGTAGAGTTTGGGTTTGAGAGAGTGGGTTTTGCCTCGAGTAACCATGGAATGTTCAGAGTTATCAACGGGGCGAAAATAAGAAGGAGCCTGATGATAGTCCGCAACCGGAGAGTGAGCTGACGGAGGAGACGGAGGAGGTGAAGTACTCGGCGATAAAACAGGTGAAGACGGCGATTCAGAAGTTGAGAGAGGAACCGAAGATGTCGGTATAGGAGATAGAGATGTTGGTGCAGCGGAAATTGGAATGGATGAGATAGACTGAAGAGCGTCAATGGGAACATCAGGAAACGAAGATGTAGTGGGAGAGACATGATCTGGAAATGGGAATACGGATTCATCGAACACAACATGACGGGAAACATAGGTACGAGATGACGGAACATGAAAACAGAGATAACCTTTATGTTTAGAGCTATACCCTAAGAAGACACATGCAACTGAGCGAAACTCGAGTTTATTGCTATTATATGGACGAAGATAGGGATAACATAGACAACCAAAGGACTTGAGGAACTGATAATCAGGTTGGCGATGGTAGAGACGTGAGTATGGAGAATCATAGGCAAGTGTAGGGGTGATGGTGCGATTATGGAGAAAGATAGCAGTATGGAAGGCTTGTTCCCAAAAACTGACTGGAAGGTGTGAGTGAGCTAATAAGGCAAGACCTTTTTCAACAACTATTCGATTTCGACGTTCGGAAGCACCATTTTGTTCAGGGGTATGAGGAGAAGAGACTCGATGTAAAATACCATTAGATTGAAGAAAGGTAGAGACATTTCTGTATTTCCCTCCCCAATCTGATTGAAAAGATTTAATTTTTGTAGAAAATTGTGTTTCAACCATCGTTTTAAACAAAGAGAAAGCCGAAAACACTTGAGATTTAGCATTTAAGAAATAAACCCAGACAAACTTGGTACAATCATCGATAAACAAAACAAAATACTTATTGCCATTTAAAGACGGAACAGGAGCAGGGCCCCAAACATCTGAATAAACCAAATCAAAAGGTTGTTGCGAAGGAACATGACTAGAAGGTAAAAACTGTCTATGACTCTTTCCTAGCTGACAAGCATCACAAATAGATAAATGTTTATTTGAAGAAATGGGTAAACTAAACTGAGACAACTGACGACGTAAGATACTTTCATTTGGATGAGCTAACCGACGATGCCAGCATGCGACTGAAGCTCGTTCTCCCACGAAGACGCGAGGACTCGAAGAAGACGAACTAGCGGGAAACTGGTACAGACCATCATCAGCCACTCCCTTTAACAAAATTTTGCCCTGCCAACTCTTAACATAACAGTGATCAGGGTGAAACTCAACAGAAACATTGTTATCCTTGCATAGCTTGGAAACACTCAAAAGATTTTTAGAAATTTGCGGCACAACAAGTATATCTTTTAAGGCAAGGTTATTAGAAGCATGACATGTAGGTAAAACAGAATGACTTAAATGAGTAATAGGGAGAGACTGACCATTCCCAACGAGTAGGTTGTCAGCACCAGTGTACTCCTGAAGCTTCAAGTTGCTGAGATTCGAGGCGACATGGTGAGTGGCACCCGAATCGACCACCCATGGATCAAAAAGGGCCGAGGGTGAAGCACCGCCGCTGGAGTGATAAGCTGCGTAGGTTGCCTTGGCCGGAGACCGAAATTGTGAAGCCGAGGAAGGAGCCAAAGATTGGAACTGACGTTGGCGCTGAGCTGCACGTTGGTTTGTTGGCGGGTAAGCCGCGGCATTGAACCGATTGTGGCAGTCGCGAGCATCGTGGTGTGGCTTTTTGCAAATCTGGCACACCAACTCGTCACCACTGGATGGGGCATCACGGACATGGACGACTGACTTTGTGCGGTTTGCTGACTGGCGACTGGAGTAAAAGGCCGACGGGAAAGCGGCATCTGATGATGACTCGAGAAGGCGTTGTTCTTCTTGTAAAAGGAGACCGAGGAGTTCGTTTGATGACACGGGAGAGTGAGACGACCGCATGTTGAGTGCAGTACGAAAGGTACCATATTCCGGACCAAGGCCAAACAGAATATAGGAGACGAACTCGGAGTCGGAGACAACGGTGAGGCACTCGGCAAAAGAGTCTGAGATTGCACGCTTCTTCTGAACATAATCGAGAATGGAGAGATTACCCTTTTGAAGCATCTGAAGTTGTTGCTTTAGATGCATCTCCCGAGCTTGAGTGTGCGAGTGAAACATGTGCTCAAGGTAAAGCCAACATTCAGAGGTGGTGACGGCACGAGCGACATGAGCAAGCATCGGAGTGGTGAGGGTGGAGCGGAGCCAAAGGAGAATAAGACGATCTTTGCGCTTCCAGGCAACATAATCTGGATTGGGTTCGTTGGACTCACCAGTGGAAGATCCCGCCTTGGCCTTTGTCGGTGATGGGGCGGAGCCGGATCGGAGAAACTCGTCAAGTTCATAAGCTTCCAAGGCAGAGCGCACGGTACCACGCCAGAGGAAGTAGTTGTCGCGATCAAGGCGAACAGCAAGGGCCGGAAATTGGAACCGCCAGACGCCGTGAAAAGAATTGAAGATGCAGACCCAGAAGAAGTGTGAGGAGGATTTGCGTCAACCATGTTTGGGGTGAATAGCCTGTGATATTTGTAGCAGACAAGAATGATATGTGGTGAATTATGGACTCGGAGATTTTGTAGCCGATCGAAAAGAATGATGCAGAAAGGTAAGGAATTATGTAGTAGTTGTGAGAATTATGTAGTGGAAAAGAATTATGTAGGCAAACCTTGGTCTGGGAATAATGTTTACGAAAAAAAAAAGTTAGGCTAGAGAGATCGTATGGCTTTTGACTGATACCATATAGATAAATGAATTGTGTAATGGTTGATTTCTTCATTGATCAAATGCTGTATTTATACAAGGACTGTACAACTAATTACCTAGAATAACTATACTGATTGACAGCAATTACAACTCTATAATTAGGAAAAGAATATTAAACCTAATTCTGTAATATTTAGTAATATTCCCACAGTCTCTAATAGAGAATCTCACGAAAATGGACAAATATCGATCCTGCAAATCCCTAGGTTTTCTATGTTCATAAAACAACCCAATGTAGAAGTGGTTTTATAGGTTATATCTTTCGTAATCAAGTTTCAAATCAGTATTAATTAAGTATAATTACATTCAACTTAATTTTGTTATATAGTTACTATGGCCCTGTTTACTAGAGGTTATTTCTTGATGTACTGTACTGAACTGAACTGAAATAAATTTAAATTTACTGAACTGAACTGAAATAAATTTAAATTTACTGAACTGAACTGAAATAAATTTAAATTTACTGAACTGAACTGAACTGAACTGAATTGAAATAATTTTAAATTTACTGAACTGAACTGAAATAATTTTAAATATATTGAACTGAACTGAAATAAATATAAATACATTTTTATATTATTTAAATATAAAAACACGTTGTCACGTTGAGGTGATATAATCTGAACTGAATTGAGTTAAATATCATAAAATTATAGTGCAGATGATATGAACTTATCTAAACTGAACTGAATTAAACTAATCTAAACTGAACTAATTCCAAATTGTCATGTAATGAAGACATATTACATTTGGTTGAATCGATTTAAATGAATCACGATTCAAATAATTATATTGGATGTATAAAAAGTAAAGGTTATGGTATATTAAAGAAATATATTGAGTTGAATATCATAGTCATGTATTTTTCAGGGGATATGAGTCATTGAGTTGTGTATCATTATATTATTATATTAAAGAGGATATGAGTCATTGAGTTGCATATCATAAAATTATATTTAAGAGGATATGAACTGAACTAATTCCAAATTGTCATATAATGAAGACATATTATATTTGGTTGAGTCGATTTAAATGAATCACGATTCAAATAATTATATTGGATGTATAAAAAGTAAAGGTTATGGTATATTAAAGAAATATATTGACATATTATATTTGTCATGTATTTTTCAGGGGATCTGAGTCATTGAGTTGTATATCATAATAATATTATATTAAAGAGGATATGAGTCATTGAGTTGTATATCATAAAATTATATTTGAGAGAATATGAACTGAACTGAACTGAACTGAATTGTTCTGAAATAAACTAAACTGAAACGTACTGTACTGAACTAATTCCAAATTGTCATATAATGAAGACATATTATATTTGGTTGAGTCGATTTAAATGAATCACGATTCAAATAATTATATTTGGTGTATAAAAAGTAAAGGTTATGGTATATTAAAGAAATATATTGATTTGAATATCATAGCCATGTATTTTTCAGGGGATCTGAACTAAATTGGACTGAACTGATATGAATTGAAATAAAATAAAAATAATATATTTTCATTTGTTATTAATGAATGCTCATCATCATATAAAAGGAAATTTGATGAACTGAACTGAACTGAACTGAAATAATTTTAAATATACTGAACTGAACTGAACTGAAATAAATTTAAATTTACTGAGTTGAACTGAAATAAATTTAAATTTACTGAACTGAACTGATCTATAGATAAGCTCTGGTAAACAGGGCCTATTTTATCATATTATAATCTTTATTTTAGCTTTTGTTCAGTTCAATTTAAATAGTTTTATCTTGATTCATAAAAATTGGGAACAACATATTCAAAGTACTTTATTTTGTAATATATAAAGTGAAAAATAATTAAATAAATTAAGTTGACATAAAAAAGAAAAGAAAAGAACCAAATAATAAACCCGTTTGATTCGACCGAACCTTTGGCGGGTTCTCGTAGATGTGGCGAGAATGAGATGGTGGAACTGAGCAACAAGGTAGACTAAGTGTATGCTAGCGCTGAGGTAGCACTGGTGATCGAAAGCGTCCATAGCTCACGAGAGCTGCGAGCCTACGATAACACTCACAATGATGGTTCGATGGCTTTTCGAACAGTACATAAATCAAGTGATGAGGTGTAAACCTGATCATTTGTTGGTGGGAACTTGGATTTTTCGGGTAAGTCGTTAACAGTGATGATGTCATACTTGGCCACACTCGATAGGCAAAGTAAATTTGTTAGCTTGAATCTTATAAAAAGATTCATTTGATCCATTTATATATAAATTTGCGTTTTAGTTACCATAGCAAGGTGGAGGAGCTATAACTTATAGCAGTAATATGTCTACAGTCTACTTCCAAGGTTGCGGAAAACTACCTTAGTTATGTGATTATGGAATATAATTACTTAGGATAATAGCTTAAGCAAACAGCGCCTGTAGCTCAGTGGATAGAGCGTCTGTTTCCTAAGCAGAAAGTCGTAGGTTCGACCCCTACCTGGCGCGCGCGATTATAATTTTTACCAACTTTATGATTCATATTTTTAGTGACTCAAATGCCCCAAATTTGTATTCTGTCGGCAACACTTCATTGGCTCATTGCCCTTTGACCTTTCCCTCGCCGTTAGGCCGATTTTTGGGGCCCACGTACCAAAAATAGATTCACATTATCAAAATAATTCACATTTTGCCCCTATGGTAAAATTATTTTCTTATCAAAGCAAATGTTTGTATTAGTTTAGTTTCATTTAGTTCAATGAAAATGCAATTTTATAGCTATTTTAAACTGACTATTAACTGAGTATAATTAGTGAGCGAGTTAACTACAAGTTTTCAATCCATCAGCATAAAATATTTTAAAAAATGAATGAAAACTACTTTCAAAAAAACAAAATCTTGCTTCACCAATTTATTTATTTTTCTTCATAGAAGGAATGTGATTGGTTTGATGGAACTGTTTTTTTACAAACAAATACTCCACTAACTAAAAGTATGTGACAGGGATAATTACACTTAATTATGGTGGTGTCAAGCTGAAGATTAACTTTTGAATTCTTTTTGAATATATATGTCGGCCTAGGACTAGGATTGAACATATTTGATACAATAGTAAGAGTCTTCTTGATTTGTACTTACTTTATGTCTTCATCACTTAAGTGTGATTTTGCTGCCAGAAATCATGAAAACCATTCTTTTTGCTCATAATTTGAAAGGCCAAACAGAAGAACACATCTTGAACGCGGAAAATTAAAGAACGGTGTATCATTAATCACACCGAGCACCATTAATATATTTTCAACACGTGCAAAAGTTTTACTTGCACCTTAAGCCAATGGAAATCAAATTTCGAAGTCATGGCTCTAATCATGTATGAATGAATCTTGACCGAATATTTCCTCTTCTCCTCAACTAAATGTTTGTTTTTCTAATATTTCATAACATGTTTTTAGCACTTATCAACATTCAAAATACCTGAACCAAAACTCAATTTAAGGAAAAGCTAAACACGGCATATTTTCTGACGGACTATGCGCAGATCCGCAGAGGAAGGTTGAGTAAAGGATGTACATAGTTCCGCACTTGAAATAGGAGAATCACTCCATAAGTAATCTTTTTCTTTTTTGTAAAAAAAAAGTAATCATTTTATTTGTGTCTTGTCTTTACTTTGAATTGCATGTGGAATCCTATTGATACAGGATTTATAAAGAAGAGCTAAGTAATCTATAATGTATTCTTGAGATACATCCTCTAGAGGATCAATCTCAAAAGACCAGTTAATGAGAGTGGAATCATTCCCATAATCTACCAGCTTCAATGAATTCATGGATCCATCCAAACCTACATTACTAGCCATCATTTTGTAAGAATAACTGTAGGATGCAGAATCCATGGAAACAAGCTCTTCCTTGATCCATGATCTCTCCTCATCTTCTCGGGGAAACATGAAACCGGAAACCAGCCGGATATAGCCCGGAATCCCTTCCTCTCCGGCCAAATCCGTGCACATTTCAACCATCGGCATCCACTCGCGTAATCTAAAGCTTTCAGACACCATCTTCCACACCTTTTTGACTGGTGCATCGATTATCCCCTTAACCGATCCACGCCATTTCTTGTGATCATTCCCTACTTCACTATTTGTTTCCCCCATTGTTCAAGGAAACTAGCTAAATTCTCAGTTCTTTATATAGGAATGCAAACTACAAGGATCTGAGATTACTAAGGCACAAGAAGAAGAGAGAATCTTAGGAAACATCATTGAAATACAATGGATTCTTGTAATTATACAACAGCTCAGCAGTTTTGTGTTTGATGACATAAATAAAGTTGTACATTTCAAGGAGGAAAAAAGAAACAGGCAATATATACCCAAAACTACCATTTCTGAGGTGCATCATATAGGTCAATCATTTCATTACCTTCTGCATATTGGTTCAAAGAAGCACCTTGCTCTTGGCCTAAAAGGAAGAAAAAAATGCGTGAAATCGGGATTTCTTAAGCAGCAGCTCCAACTGGTTCTGCAGCCTTGAGCCTTGAGGAGCCATAGAGTGTTTCCTCGAATCTGATGATCTCGTTTTTCGATCCATAAGCCACCTGAGTTCTGTCATCAAGATTCTCTATGACCTTGTCCAAAACCGACTGTTTTCCGTCACTGCTGTGTCCACCAGCCTTCTCAATCAAGAAGCCCAAGGGAGCAACTTCAAACAGCAATCTCAGCTTGGCTTTAGCTGTGGGGGATATCACATTTGTAAAGATCCCTTTTTCCTTCACAATAATCTGCATTTTCCAGAAATAAATATGTAAGGCACAAAAAACCTTAAAACACTCAAAATCTTGATCATACAGAAGCTTGTTGTTCATGTGAGTACCTGGTTTACATCAGGGACCATTCCTCCGGTGTATCGCAGGGTGTATTTCTCTCTAACGTAGAAGTCGATTAGCTGAATTAAGAATGCATCAAAAAATCAAGATTCAGTTCAACATTACCTAAAACTAAAACAAACATAGAACTTTGGAAGATACCTTGGCATAATCAGGGTTGTCAAATGTAGCCCTCAAGTTTCCAGGGGAGAACATTTTTCCCTCGCCGATTTCTGTTGTATCCTTAACATGTTGCCATTTTCCTGACATCAAAATTCAAACAGAGAAGGCATTTCAATGGAAGCTTCCAGATCAGCGACACATTTTATCAAACATGTGAAAGGCATACCTTCATCAAGGAGAAGGAATTCATGGGTTCCAGGACAGTCTTTGAGAGCAACAACGTAAGTTGTTCGCGGTCCGAATATTCCCATGGCGGCAGCCACCTGGTCTCTCCCGGTCACTCCGGTGAGCTTGTCTCCGGGCCACACTCCAAAAATGGTGCCGACAGTGAAGTTTGTGTCGACAATGCTGGAACCATCGAGTGGATCGAAAGCAACACTGAATCCGCCTGCCCAAATTCAGAGATTCGTGATCATCATTCTCAATTTCAAGGGAATTGTCGAAAAAAATATAACGTTGTTTGTAACTTTGTAAGTTTCTAACCTTCTACCGGGCCTCCCATGTCTTGAAGCTCAGGGACTTCCTCTGAACAAGCATATTTGCAGGAATGCGAGTACTTCAAAGCCTAGCAGATAAAAACATTCTTTTTTATTTTGATCAAAGTTATTAACAACAGATGGCTTTAAAATGTTTGTGCATTGGAATGAGGATTTAATGATGCTTGAACTTGATTTTAGTGTTTAATGAAGCTGTTCATACAACAAGACAATTACTCCATTCCTAAACAAGCCATGAATTTCCAAGATGCTGATGATTTTAAGCCTAAAAGCAAACATTTAGATTGAGTATGAGTTATTTACCTTAATCTTATGACAGATGTATCATAAAGTGCTCATATAAAAAACAGAATTTCACTTCTATTTTACTTTGTAGATATTCAAATACAATCTAATATCAAATGGATAATCCATTATTATAAATATGAAAATGGTGCATTTCTGGCTAGTTGTCAAAATGGTTTGCTTAAATTAAGCTTAAATTTGCATTCATCTGACCTCAAAGAGAAGCTTGTCAGCAAGCATATCAACAGCAAGCTGCTCATCACCAAAAGAATTAACACAAGCAGTTCCTCCACAAGAAGCTGTCCTGACTTTAAAGGCAATAGTTCTCAAAGCTTCTCCCATGCACATCAGCAGCCTGATCAGCGACTTATCTGGAGTAGCCTTTGTAAGAAACTCCTCCTGCACCAAAAACACACACTCACACAGTCATTATATCCTCATGAATCCAAAAAAAAATTAAAATTATCTTCCAATTCGATAGATAACTCACCAAACTGTCTCCAATCTCGCATTTGGTGACAAGGGCTGTGTTCTTGGAAGCCTTTGAGGCCTTAAGCGATGCTCTGAGCGGCAAAATTCGCAGGGATTCGCCGAACAACGAGCTCGATTTCAGGCTCTGAGTGCATTCAATACAAAAACTAATAAGTTCGTATAATCATATGATCATCAATTAATGTTTGCAGAGTTTAAGGACGTACTCTGGAGCTGAATGAAGGGGAAACAAAGGTTGAAGACACAATCCCAGTAGAATGCTGGGATGAAGCTTTGGGCAGGAGTGGTGATCCACCGGCATAACGGGTCAACCCGGTTGTTTCCATGATTGACGATGATGAATAACTGAACTGGGAAAAAGTTCAGAATCAGGGAGGAACTGATGATGATTAAGGTATATGGGGAGTGGAGTGAAGATAAGCAGGAGCCACGTGGCGGATCCTGGAAAGATAGGCTGATGTGTTTGTTAATTGCCATCGTTCAATTACTTGTGGCTCACATAATGGGATGCTGCTGCTAGAGGATATGGTGAGCTATTAACTGCAACTTTTTATGAACCATGATACAGATATTTTTGTCATGCAAATGCAAAAGTTGCACTCATAAAACAACTTTCATATTTGTTCTGACTGTATTATTTAGACAACAGCATTCCTTAAAGCCTCTTTAGGCTGAGATTTGGTATACAAGTCCATATAAAATTTAAGAAGGTTGACCTCGGGGCGGATATAGAAACAATATTATGGTAGGTCAAAAATTATTTTAAATAATAACTGTTCATGAAAACATTTTTAGAACAAAATTATTTTGAAATTAGGTCTAAAAATATTAATTTTTTTTAAAAAAATGGCAGGTCCTAGGGCCCGCCATGCACCTAACTATCTCCGCCACTGTTGATCACCCAATTATAGTGATAAGGTAAGTAGCGTTTTCAATTAGCTTGATTTGGTCAAAGTGCAAAACACTTGAAATTTTAAAATTTAGAGGTTTTAGATCATGTACGAATTAGATCATCTATACCTGAAAAACTCAGAGGTACATGGGTACACTTAACAAATTACTCAAATCTACATGAGTATTTTTCTCTATAAACTAGCTTATTCTATAAGTGAAGGAAAATTTTCATTTTATCACTAATATTTGCAAGTTAAATAATTTACAAACATCCTTGTCTATAAATTTGAGGACTTTTAAAAAAATTTCAAACTTCTTACCTAGTATTCAAATTCTATCCATATGAAGTTGCTAATTTGCTATCAATATTTTTGACCATCAATACATTTAATTAGCAACCAAAATTTGTTTGAAATTTAACTAGTGTCCTTTTTTATCTTCTTTTTGGGAGGAGGATGAAATGAATTGACCCAAAGTAGCCCAACAAAATGAGCTGAACTAAATCCAAAGATAGGCGTAAAACAGCCCATGAAATAGCCCCTTTTCAGTCCCATATTAAAAGCCCCTTTGGAGTTCCCGGTCAGATCAGTCGCCGGTAAATTGTATCACGAGGAAACGCCTCCACAAGCAAAAGTTTTCACCTCCGGTAATAAAGTCTGCAACTATGGCACTGAATTTTGTTAGTTTCCATTGTGAAAACAACTGTACCGAACGAATAGTTATATAGTCAATTATAATGATTAACGAGAGACGTGGATTGAAGCGGCTTTTTGGATTGGATGAGCCAAGTCGCAGCTCAATAATGCAACTTATATTTAAATTCTTTGAGGTGTCATTTCTCAATATTCCAAGTGGGGGAGAGGTTTATCTAATGAGGATTGTGTTCGATTTAATTCATGTGGGATCCAATCCGCTCAGTGTAGGATGATGGTGAATAACGTTGGAAGATACCGAATCCAGATTCTACAGGTCTGATGATCTGTCACCTTACAGTTTGTTCATCTATTTCTTATTAAACTATGGAGTATTTGATTATCAACTGGTGTATAAGGATTTGATTTGATGACTTTTATAGTTTTATTCTGAATTTTCAAATTGAATGTTGTTCTGGCTTTCTGGGCTTCTTTCATGATGCAGGTTTATCTGATTTCTGCAGGTTTAGGCAGTGGCAGTTTCTTGATCACAGAGATCCCACAATGTCTGCATATGGCTATGAAATGGAGCGGGCGCTTTCGGCTCAGAGCCTTTTGAGTAGAGAGGGATCAGGTGTGTGTGATTCTTCACTCTCTTCGCCTTGTTTCGAGCTGTTATACTAAGCATGAGTTGTGTTACTGAGATTAGCTGTTATACAAACTTGAATTCAAATGGGACATTGTGTTACTGAAAGGATTATTTGTGTGAGCTTTTGATATTGTTATCGGTTTCTCTACATAAATAGGTTGAATGATATTTTTGTATCATGTTAGTGGACTCAGTTGCTCATTTCCTCTGGCACAGAAACTGAAAGTCGTTCCACAATGGAGACGGGAGTTTACATGTCACCGTTTGCTGCTATCGTCTTTATTGGTGGGCTTGTAACAGTTGGTGTCTCGGTGTTGACATTGCTGATTGCAATGACTATGATGTTGCAGACCTGTCGGTCTCAAAGAGATGGTGTTGTGGAGATGCAAAAATCAACTGAGAGTCAAGAGTATTGTAGGATTATGGCTCTCCATTTTGAGCTCAATGGTCTAGATACGAGTTCTTTACCTTCAGTTTGCAAAGAACTAGCTGTTCAAAATCTCCAAGATGGTCATTACATGAGAGAATTGAAGAATGCTTTAAAAGTCGCTGAGAGTTATTTTAGTAACATCAGACCAGGAGAAGATGGAAAGGATGTGGTTTTGATGGATCTAAATGATTTAATTCCTCCGAGGTATTTTTCTACAGATTAGCTATTGCTTTTGTAATGTCCTTTTGCTTGAGTTTTCTCTTATTGTGCAATCTATTGCTGCAATGGAAAGCATCTACACTTCTTAACAGTCTAATCTTATTATGCACTCTTTGACTGCATTTTTATGCTGTCTTATTTACTGCAAATATGTGTATAAGAGAGCTGTACTCTGGTCTTTTTCTTGAAAAATGAAAATAGCCTATTGATGGTAGTGAACTTAGGATAGTTAAGTTTTTCTTCATCCTTTGTGGCATAGCCTTTACAATTCTGTTTTCTTGTTGTAGGTTCAGTTACAATAAGAGTCATGATTGCAAAGATGCGACACAGTTGATACAGGCAACAGTTCATCAAATGTACATAAAACTACGAGATGATGGATGGCAGTTGATTTTATTGTCAAGGAAACATGAGAGATTGCGGAATGCAATGGCCAAGTACCTTATTTCAGTTGGATGTGATGGATGGTCCTCGATGATCATGAGGTATGGCGGCTCATGTATAAACCTCTTAGAGGGATAAGTTCATGATATGAAAGAAACTACTAACATTTCAATGCTATGCAGTCTTGATGATGAAATGCAGATAGATAGTCAAGAATATGTTTCCAGGAGGAAGATTACAATCCAAAAACAAGGTTTTCGCATTATCGGAGCAATTAGCAGCCAGTTGGATTTCCTGATAGGTCCGAGGAATGGAAGACTGATCAACTTCAAGCTTCCCAGCGCTATGTTCTGAACCATATACCGAGTCCTGGCTGCTGCTTAGCTGCCAGTTTCATATCTTCATTTTTCATGTATACTAGTATTTCCAACCCCCGCTTCGCGGGGGCGGTCAAAATTTGCAATGTGAAGAGCTCGAATAATACCATCTGTTGAATTAGTTTAAGGAAATGTTGCATGGGAAAAAATTGAAATGAAATAATTGTGATAAGATACTTATAAAACCTTTAAGTTACAATTGTACTAAATTTTACTCCAGAGAATTGAATCTAAACTCACTAACCTATTGATAAACCTCAACAACAAAGTCCATATGCAAGTAATATTAATACTACTGAACACTGGAAATGAGTTGTATGAACAATGCATCCCGCTTGAATAATTTCAAATATATGCATCCAGATTATAAGGTTTGTGTATTAGTGGGGGTTTAAAGAATTGTAAGTATGACATCTAAAACATGATAGGAATTTGAATTATGTGTTGAATACAAACTAATAAATTTTAAAATGGTTTTAGTTTCCCCTCAAAAAAAATGATTTTAGTTTTACTCTAGGGTTGTAGCATGGGCAACTGATATTTTTTGGTAATAACATAATATAAGCTGATGCATGATTGAGCCACTCTCTCTTGTAGTACTAAATTGCCTGCTACGTGGACCCTACTATGGCTTCACCTCCACAGATGCAGACCAAGTGACCAACATACAAGAGGGATCATGCTTTCAAGTCCTGCAAAATGCAGACCTGTCAAAACAAGGTTACACAAGAACTTTAGAATTTCACATCTTAGACAAGGTTTTACTAAATGCAGGACCTTTGTTATCAAAAAACAAATAATTCCAGAACCTGTCAAAGAATATAATAAAAATATATGTAGAAATATCCTCTTGATAACCTAAACTGCACTAATCTTATTACACTGGATGAAGCTGATTGCTGCTTGTGCTTGTAATCCTATTTTTTATCAGAAGGACGATATTTAATTAAGATTGGAATATCTCAATTCAGTCCGAGTGTGTGATTGTCAAATTACACTTTCATCTAGAATAAGTGTCTGATTCTCAATTTCCAACATTCAAAACTACATAATGCAACAAACCATACCAGCCAATGCAGCTCAGATATCCATAACTACAAAATGAACCAAAATGGAGTTCATATACTATCTGTAAGCATAAAAGTAACATAAACATATGTGGTACATATGTTCTGTATCTGTGCATCCAAAACCATTAGAAATATGGCTTGTAAGAAAATTTATATGGCTGCTGTACTAATTCAAATCAAATCAGTACTAACTCAATTCAAAAATAAAAATAAAAACCACATTATATTTCTTACTGGAGGTTTAAACAAGACAGTTCAATCCGTATATAACAGCAAGAGTTTCCATAAAAAATAGACCCAGTTTAAATACTCCATGCTTCGTTAATAAAAACAGAAGCTCTAACCATGTATAGTGGTGGGGGGGGGGGGGGAGTTAACAATGTGCTCACCTTATCTTCTTGCAGGTCATTGCCCTGAATGATGTCCCTTTCTGTAAGCCTCCTTACCAGGTCATTAGACTGCACAAATCTACCTTCACATTCACAGCAAGTTGGTTCTCCAGTTCATTAACCTTTTCTTATTCGTGCTATTTACATTAATCAATAATTTGAAGGCTTCTATAGACATAAGAGGAGCATCTTCAAGAACAGATGGTGATGCATATGTAAAGCACAACAAAAAGCAATACAAATTAGGAATCAGAAAAAAGTGAGGATAAAAACACTTTAAGAACACTAAATCAAGCCCTGAAATAATCTAATTTATTAATCTCTATAAATCACGAGGCAAATAATGTGGATCAAAGAGAAAAACAAAAAGGAACTAACTGCGAACCTGTACTGCTAACATGGTTTTTGAAATGTCGACCAGATAATAATGTGCTTTCTGAATTTGTTCTTGCCTTTGAAAATTTCTTCCAGATCTTTGTGCCGAAGTCGCCAACTTCTGTATTGTTTCCCTGCAATTTCAACTGTTATAATTCCAAACTGTGATATATTAGGCATGGATCATCTCTCATTAATGTGAATCTAAGCATGCCTCCTCTCAAAGAGTGTCAAAGATGAAGGCCAGCAAGAGCTTCAGAATATGCACTTAAAAATTGCTGCTCTATACTTCTCAATCAAACTCTCTACCTTGTTACCGTACTCACCACTATCAAAGTCGATTCCCAGGATGTTGTTGAAGCAAAACTCTTTCACTACAAATGAAGGAAACATAGAAAATCAATACAGTACCAGATATAACCTTTTTGGAGAATTGGAGAATAAGAGTATACCTGAAGTTTTTATCGAAAGAAAAACAGAGCCTTGAGCATATTATACACCATTTTGCTTTCCTTGCCTCCCATGTGTCAACCTGACATGAAACAATAACATCCATTGAGCTTTCCTTGCCTCCTTCGTTAACAATAACCTACAATACATGAAAGAAAACCTAAAATAGAATCTCAATGAGGCCTAACAAAATATTCTTTCCTCTCCAGTTAAGAGTCTAATAGAGCATATATAGCCTCTGCCTCCCATGCATCATGCTGACATGAAACAGTAACATCCATTGGCCCTTCTTTGTCTCTGTCATGAGCAGGCTCCTACATCATAGGAAAGAAACTGGATAATAGAATCTAAACAGATCTCTTTTACATTAAGTTTCCATAACAATTGTCCTTCAGCTCTACATGAAGAAATGCAATCGAACAAAAATTACCTCAGCGTATCCCTTCTCCTCACATGTGTCAACCTGACCTAAAACAATAGCATCTATCGAACCTTTTATGTCTCCATGTTGAACAGTTTCCTGCAGCATATAGTTAAAAATTAGAATCAAACAGAATCTACCACATGAAGTTTCCAATATAAAACACTCCATCTGTCTCAGAACAAGCTTCATATCAACAGCTCATTTGGTCAAATTGATTAATTGTGGCCATTAAATTAATTATCAAGTATGATCTTATCAGATTTGTTGTAGTGTTTATAGACAAAAAAATATTCTTGAGAACCATGCTAAAATAAAGAGGGGACTAATAAAGTGGAATAGAGAGGGCAAAAAATACATTTGTTTAAGTTTTGTACCTCAGCCATCAATACTTGTGCATCAGATGAAAATAACTCCTTGCCTCCCACCAAATTGTTGTCATTAGCTAAGCCATCTTCACTTTCAAATACAGCTTTCGCCTAAAATTTTCAAATTTATGCAAAACAATTGTGAACTGGGACTTTATTTAAGCTGGAAATTAACAAGAACCCATAAGCTGAAATTGACACCAAAACAAAACATATCCATAAAAAATCTGATACGAAACTGAACAACTCACATAATTTCCTACTTGCAACCAGTGAGCACAAAATGAACATCAGGCTTCTAATTCTCATAAACATCCACTGAGTATTAAAAAAAGCGTGTACATCACTGAGAATACTGGAAATGTGTTGTATGAACAATGCACCCCACTGGAATAATTGCAAATATCTACATCAATAGATTATTAAAACAGATCATCGCAACTACCTAGAATATATACAGAAAATCTAAAACAAAACCGTGTACAGATCATTAAATAAGAAAATTCTTGCTCACCTGTGACTGTGAAGAAGTTAACTCAGGCGAATCCTCGAACACCTTGCATTCATAAAAAGAGAAAAAATGGACATGATTAGAAAATTTGGACTGCAGGTGAAAACCCACGTGAATAGAAGAATTTTATAAGAAAAAACAATCAGATTCAAGAATCAACTATCGAGAATCATCATCATCTTATTCACTGGAAAATTTGAAAGGAAACATAACAGTGGGAATGGAGAAGATACCATGATGAGGGCAAAGGCCAATCTGGGGAAGATACCATGATAACTTTGCTCATTTAAATTCATCATCGAAGCAGTACAGAGAATGTTACAGGTCAAAATTCAAGAATATCATTAGCCACATGTATATTTATTTTGGTGATCCAAATCCATGAGCGTTGTCCTGAAAGGACTCAAAGAGAAGGACAGTATCTTACTTGAGTAAAAGAAATGTTACTATCTAAATATATATCAGCACCGTCCCGGGAAAATATGGGGTCTTCAGACACCTGATAACAATTCAAAGTAAGTAATGTCCCTTCAGAATCTCAACTAAATAATTCAATTTATATACTTTCATGTCTGAAAAAGAAATAGAGAAACTGGAACAATTTTCATATCAAGGAGAATTCAAAAAAGGAACTGCAGCATTCTCATAAATTTAGAGCATAAAACAGAGGTGTGGTGACCCCTTTTACTTTTCCAGTGTCCTATTTGCCAGTAGCTCTCAGTTTATACCGGATAAAGAAAATCTTGGCTGAGAGTAAGCAATCTGAAAAATTGAAGACTACAAATTCTCACATTGACTCCATTCCTACTTCTGTGACTACTAAATTAGCACTCAACATCGAATGAATGTAAGAATTCTACTTCTGTGACTACTAAAGTGGCACTCAACATGTTTGGGTATAGCTCTATGTAGGGGAAATCTTTTCGAGTTTAATACCTTCGAGCAAAAATTTTAATTTCAAATTTATTAATCCCCATGTCCATTTCAATAAAATACTATATTGTCTGTTGATTACATCCAATTAAGAACCCAGGCAACAAGGTAGAGGCTCAATTCTAATATATGATACAGACCCTTATCACATCGGAAGTTCATCAGATATTTGTATTGCTTGTGGCATCCTAACATTGAATATTACATCTACACACATATCTCTGTTTCTTAGGAATATATGTACATGTACATAACCCTCTCTGTCACGCATACACAGAAACACGCAATTGTCCAACCAATTCATGGACAAGGAGTCAACTGACAAACATTTTTCCTAATAATTATGGACAAGGTTTCCTTCAAAAAAATTCAATATGTACAAGGAGTCCTTCTCATCAATAAGCTATCTTCAAATTTCAAATTTATTCAAAATCACTTCCTTCTTCATATTATACAACCAATTTCAACTATCACTGTAATTATAATTTACCAACCTGCTGGAAGTGTTACCGTGACCTCCTTCACTCCTTGAACCACGCCTGATCCACTGCACTCGAGCCATTCTACTGATTTTGGGGTAAGTTAAGGCATCAATATTTCTAACCCAAACAATACCAAGCTTTCCACTGATCATCCCACCGATCATCCGATCAAAACCTGTTGTTGAATCACCAAAGCTTTCTTAGACTGAATGAAGACCACGCGTAACTACAAAACAGAACCCATATGGCGTATTAGAAATTAAGCTGTAATATATATCAACGCAAGACCAAAAACAAGCACGCAAATTAAAATAAAAAAGAAGAAACTAAAATCGGGATCATACCGAGAAGAATCAACGGAAGCCAGATAATCACAATCGAGGCTGTATATTTAGCCAGAGGTATTAAAAATCAATGCTTAGGGATCACTCTGTAAGCTTCCATCGGATTAATGTATTGGGAACAGTCTGAAATAAAAGTGATAAAGATAACCAAAACTTTCATCGACAAAAGCTTGGAGAATGGAGTGGGAAAAAAGTCCAGAATAAGAAGAAAACATTGAAGAAGAGCCTGGAGAAGTCTATGACTGAATTTGGCAAAGAAGAGAGAGAGCATTTGGCAAAAACGAAGATCGAAATCAGTGGAGTTTTCGCGAAAGATGAAAGAAATAGGCTAAGGTGTTAACGTGGAAGCAGCAGAAGGAAGTTGTGCTTAAGCAGTGACGCGTGTAAGGGATGTACAAAGGAAATTATTAAAAAAAACGACCATGTAATCTACTGTAGAAGAGGGGATTCCCCCTTTTAAGATTAAGTAGATATATATTGGTATTGGTGGTTTGAAGAGGATATTCTTTGTAAATAGTACTATATTCACGGTGATGAACAATGTGCATCATATCAAATGCCTAATCTTGTTGATAACATCTGTTTGTGAAAAACCCAGATTTTATGTCATTTACTCAGATATCAAAATTATGAAAATGTTTTTCTTTCCTTTTGCTAGTGCTGGTTAAAAGGCCATTTTACACGAAAGAAGTGATCGCATTGCTTTCATGCCAACTCCTTCTGGTTTACATTATTGGATTATTTCTTTTCCTTGTCACTTATATAACTCCTTTACCGGATTCCCTTTCAAAATGTGATTTGTTTATTAAATAGATTCAAAAAATCAAACACATTGGCGCCTAAAAAAGAAAGAAGAGTAAGTCAACAGTCAACACAAAGCTCACAAGTAGAAAACGCGGGATGAATGACGCTGATTGTATACCTGCTTGCTCTCTGATCAGTGATCACACACAGTCACACACTGCTGAAATATGAATCTCTTCCTCGCCATCTCCATCCTCTCTCTGTTCACCACCGCCGCCTACGCCACCACCGTCGGCATCAACTACAACCCCTACGCCGCCCCAAACCTCCCCTCGCCGGAGCACGTCGCCGCCTACCTCACCCGCCACCTCAAAATCACCGCCGTCAACCTGCAGAACCCTCACCCCAGCGTCATCAGCGCTTTCTCCTCCTCCAACATCTCCCTCCTCATCACCCTCCCCAACCCCCAGATCTCCTTATTTGCAGAAAATCCCGCAGCCGCCGCAGAGTGGGTCCACCGCTACGTGCTCCCGTTCCACCCACGTGTCCGCATCTCGCTCATCTCGCTCGGCACCGACGCCGTCTCCGCCCTCCTCCTCCCGGCGATGCGCAACCTCCAGAAGTCCCTCCGTGACGCCGACATCACCACCATCCCCGTCTCCACCTCTTTCTCATTCCTCAGCCTGATCACCACCGCGTCTCCGCCCTCCGCCGCCGAGCTCCGGGAACCAATCTTAATCCGCCCCGTTTTACAGTTCCTGGCGCAGAATAACGCGTCCTTTCTCATCGACGTGTTCCCCTACAAGGTCTTCAAGCTCCGGCAGGAGATCCCGGTCGGATTCGCCATCTTCACCGAAAATCCGTTCTACTTCCGGCATGACCTCGCCACTAAAGCTCGGTACAGCAACCTCTTCGACATGATGGTGGACGGAGTGGCCGCCGCGCTGGCTAAAACCGGTCACCAGGACATCCCGTTGATCGTGACGCAGACTGGGTGGCCGAACGCCGTCAACGGTCCGGCGGATTCCGAGGTGAGTCCGGCGTACGCGCAGATGTACCTGAAAGGGCTGATGTCACACCTCAGGTCCAGGAAGGGAACTCCTCTGAAAAAGGAAGGTGTGGCTCAGGTGTACATTCACGAGTTGTTCGATGATGATCTCGATAACGTCAACAAGAATTACAGTGAGGATTGGGGGATTTTGTATCCTAACATGACTAGGAAGGTTAATTTTGCAGTTTCCGGTAAAATTGATCGACGGAGTAACTAAGTAGGAACAACGGAGGAGGGAAATTTGACCTTTAGAATGTGAACAATGATCATCCTTTTGAGAAAACAAAGAAAATCTCATATGTATAGCTTAGAAATAACGATTATGTTTGAATCAAAAACATCTTATGTTTAAAATGGTTTGTATGCATCTCTTATCATGTGTATAAGGTTTTCATTTCTAATGAATGCAAAACTGTATAACACCTTGTTGTTATGAACAATAAGCTATGAACTATTACACGTTAATTTACATGTTTGAAAGTCGATAACATCATATATTTATTATACCAATAACATGTATGAAGTATTTTAAAAGCAAAAATTCTTATTTTTGAGCTATCTATGCTAAAGTTTATACTAAGCTCAATTTCTTGCAAAAGGGAAAAAAATTTCATTGATTAAATATAATTAGACTGTCATATAATAAATTGGTAGAAACTAGAAAACAAACACTTATATCAATGATGTGGTATGAATGATGTGGTACTCCCTTTTATCCTTCCATATGAAGGCAAAACCATCATCAGCAATTTTCATCAGCAACCACTTCAAAAAGAAGAAGAACAAGTACTAGAAAATCCCAAACCCATTTTCAAATTCTCCATGGATCAAGATGCCCTCGATCTAACCCTAGCAATCAAAGATAGCAATCTGAAGAAGCCCGAACTCAATCTTCTAGGCTCTCTTCGTGTCAACGCCGCCCAACCGCCACCCTTCAGCCACCACCACGACCACCACAGCCACGGTGGTGGTGAGGTGGAGCCCTCGAGGGATTTCTCATGCAACTACTGCCAGAAGAAGTTTTCCAATTCTCAGGCTCTGGGCGCCCACCAAAACGCTCACAAGAGAGGGCTCTGTCCGTGGTTTACTCCAGGAATGCTTTTCATTCCCGGCGGCTGTGGTGGTGGCGGAATATTCGCCAGCATGGCGGCGCTGCCTCTGCATGGTACCTACAACCGCTCTTTAGGGATCCAGCCCCGCTCCATGATCCACAAGACGACGTCGACTTACTTCGGACCGCTGTACAGGCAGAGCGCGACCGCGAGTGCCCGGAGGCCGGTTGAGCAGCAGCCGGCGGTCGGGAGGCCTCCGGAGAACTATAAGATATTCTCGCCGTCGTCTGGTGGCTGGGTGGCGAGGATTGAGAGGTTCTCTCCGGTGGCGGCGGCGGTGGATCACTGCGGAGGGAAAGGACCGATGAAATGGGAAAATGGTGCCAAAAAAACCTGAAGATCACTTAGTTGAATTGACCCTTAAACTTTAAGTAGTTTGTTCATCAATTTTTTCTTGAACCAGTTAATTTCCTCAGAAGTATCAGTTTGGCAATCTTTACAATTGTTCAGAATATTTATTTAAATTTATGTTCTTGTTGTTAATTTGATGCTCTCATTCTTGCGCTGATGATATAGAAAATAAAAATAAAAACACAATACTTTAAATCCAAATATCCGAAGGTTATTTCATGGAGTAAACCATCAATTAGTTACGGACTAGATTATTTTCCCGCCATTTCCAGCTAAACGAAGAGTTGCACTGATAATGATACTATACATATGGTCTATTTTGTGATTTTTGACCTACTCCCTCGAAGTCTCCCACTTCATTGTAATTTTCTTGCTGAATACTTATTCAAATCTTCGATAACTTTTATCTTTCCAGGGTCAAACTTCCAAAAGTTGAAAAAATGCATCACCAAAATAGGTGTACAGTTTGCGTATACTCAGTAAAATAAACTAATATTACAGGCTTTTATCTTCCTCAAGCATGCGAACAAAAGTTAACCTGCGTTGACTTCCCAAATTCCAATGGATAATAATAAGACAGTAATAAAGCGGACAAATTTACCAAGCAGTATAGTCTATTTCAACCATTTTGTGATCAAAATAAAAACGTAAAATGGGAAATCTGTTTGAAAAAATAAAAAGATAGTAGCGAGATCCGTGCACACAGTCACACACTGGGTACACAATGCAGTCAGTACTAGTGAAGCAGCAACGGAATTGTATAACGGACTACAAATATCAGCTGCAGCAAGGTCCTTTCTCTCTCACACAGTCACACAGTGTACTGACTGCAGCCATGAATCTCCTCCTCGCCCTCTCTTTCCTCTCCCTGCTCACCACCACCGCCAACTCCACCACAACAGTGGGCGTCACCTACAACCCCTCCGCCGCCGCCAACCTCCCCACGCCGGAGAAGGTCTCCTCCTACCTCATCCACCGCCTCCATGTCTCCTCCGTCAACCTGCTCAACCCCACGCCCAACACCATCCGAGCATTCTCCTACTCCAACATCTCCCTCCTCCTCACCCTCCCCAACGACCACATCGCTGACTTCGCTGCCAATTCCACCGCCTCCGACCAGTGGGTCTACGACCACGTGCTGCCGTTTCACCCCCGGGCTCGCATCTCGCTCATCTCCCTCGGTTCCGACGTCCTTTCTCCTCTCCCACCCGGCATAAACCCTGCCGCCGACGCTGACCTGACCACCGTCCTCCTCCCAGCGATGCGCAACCTCCAGAAGTCCCTGTACGACCTCGGCATCAGAAGCATCCCGGTGTCCACTACTTTCTCCTTCATCACCGCCATCACCAGCGCGTTTCCGCCTTCCTCCGCCGAGTTCCAGGTGCCGATCGACAGCCTCGTGATCCTCCCTGTTCTAGAGTTCCTGAAGGAGAACCACTCGTCCTTCCTCATCGATGTTTTCCCCTACAAGGTCTTCAAGCTCCGGCCAGAGATCCCGGTCGGTTTCGCCATGTTCCAGGAGATCCCGTTCAACTTCCGGGATGACAGCGCCACCAGTACTCGCTACAGCAACCTCTTCGATATGATGGTGGACGGAGTGGTCGCAGCTCTAGCTAAAACCGGGCACCAGGACCTTCCGATAATCGTGACGCAGACCGGGTGGCCGAACGCCGTCAACGGCTCGGCGATGATGGAGGTGAATCCGACGTACGCGCAGATGTACCTGGAAGGGCTGATGTCACACCTCGAGTCCGGGACGGGGACTCCTCTGAAGAAAGACGGTGTTGCTGAGCTGTACGTTCACGAGCTGTTCGATGATGAGAGCAGCGATGATGCTATGAACACCAGTAGCAGCGAGAGCTGGGGGATTCTGTATCCAAACATGACCAGGAAGTTTGATTTTGCCTTCTCCGGCGCAGTCAATGAAGGCCCGGATTGGCTGATCATTGGTCTTGAAGTATTCATTCAAGTCATGAATTGGTGCCAGATATTTGTTCAAGTCGTGCTTTGAGTGTTGCTGTTGAATTTCAATTTCAATAAATGTCAGTTGCTAGTGAAATTAAGAACAGAGTTTGGTATGTGTGATTTCCTGTGATTTTGATGGAGATCATAGTTATGTTGTTTATTGGCTGTATTTGCATTCAGATTTTCACCTTATGGGTGATATGAATTTATTGCCAGTTTGAATGTGAATCGGGGAACCATCTGATTTCTAGTTTCTTTATGCCACTCCAGCAGTCCAGCATATGCTAATTCGTTTATGGCTCATATTCACGGCATATAGGAGAAGTTCAGATTATGTTGTAGCATGAACGAGTTGCTTTCTTTGGTCACTACAAATATAGATGAAGTTCTTAGATATGTTATGCATATGATGCATATTTAATGCATGAAAAACCATTTGCACAAAATAAAAGCACCTAAATTCTTGTAAAATGAACATGAGTTCTTTGTTTTATCATTTACAACCAAGAAACAAACCACCTAGTATGAGACTTGGATATGTTCCGAATCACCAATACAACCCCTTCAGAGAAACAAGTTTAGGCCGTACGGTAATCACTGCAGCTTCTGTACGAGAAGAGCATTCAGCATCCATATTCATTTGATGATGGCTTTGATTCGAAGGTTATGAAATTCTACAATGCAGCAGCCTTTCCAGCTAACAATTCATGATACTCGGTCAGGTCAGGATCTTCTCTATGCTTCTCCCACATTACATCAAACTCTGAACCCCTGGATCTAGTGAGAGGGGAAAAACACGACGTGAAGTTCATCAACCTCAAAAGGCCCAATAGCATCCTCAATGTACTAAATCAAGAAACCGGAAACTCAAATACTTACTGCTGGATTAACATTAGTATATTACAACATAGTGCTCTAATATCTTTCCGGCCAATTCGGATTGCAGATTCCTTGTACAAGGTGACAAGTTCGCTCACCAGCCTGTAAGCCAAAACAGGGACAGAATAAATTCATCTTTCCCTGATGCATAAGTCATCATCTCAGCCGAAATTCAAGTGCATGGTGATACTCACCTGTCTATGTATGGGGAATGCCTAATCCAAGTTAGTTTGAGAATAGTCTTGATTCTTTCAAGAACCTAATAAGAGGGTAGAAATCAATATTAAATCATCCACATCTAACATCCAACTCTTTATGGACAGTATACCAAATCCCTTAGAAGTAAATACTTCTTACCAGTATCACAGTTTCATCATCATCAGCATGCATCCATTTGAAGAAAAGTGGAAAGATACGCCTGAAATGAGCTAAAAGAATAAGACCCATGCTGTTAAAGAACGGCTCAATGAGTTCAAGCCACACAACTCGACGCTCCTTATCTCTCGGTTGTCTTTCCAGGTGACTAAGCATTTCATTAAGCAACTTCTCATACCTATATTCAAGAAGAAAAACATGCTTATGAAACAGCTTCTCCCACACATAACTGCACTAAGGCTACTGTCTAGGGAAATCACAAAGCAAGTATATGGCAACAAATAACACGAGGGTATATGGCAACAAATAACATGAGGGTAGACAGTACCATGGGCTACGAGGATTACTTCGTTGGGTGAGAGTCACGAGAAGTACAGTCATCTCAACCACGGATCGCCATATATCATCGCTTCCAGCAACATTTTGGCAACAGGCCTCCAGAACAACTTCGTCGTAGTGACTGATTTCAGCAGCATTTACATTTCTCGCAATGTGAATAAAGGTGATCATCCCTTGCTCCTTAGATAACAAAAGACACATACATCAAATTTCTATAGCCTTATGCAACATCCTAATAGAGCTCGATACACGAAAAATTAAATAAAATCTAGAAGAAGGATGACTAACTTTGACTTGAGGAGACCAGTGATCTAGAGCTGTTAAAGTACAGGGAATCACCATAGAACAGAGTTTTCCTAAATTAGGATAATCAACCTGCACAAAACGTATCAGTAGATTGAATAAATTGAAATCACATTTCTAGATAAATTCAGACAAAGTTGACCTGAGAGACGATCCATCGGAGCTGGTGAGCAGCCAAGACGGCGTATGCCGCCGGAACACCGGCGCTAGCAGCAGAAACTTCATCCCCTGAACCAATTGAACTCTCCTCTACTTTATTCTTCAATGGAAGTAATAATTTAGGTATAAACTCAACCAGCAATCTCTTCTCCTCGACAATCCTAATCACCTCTTTTCCATCATAATAAGCCGCCGAAAGGTCTGCCAAACCGGCGGCGGCGGCGGCACGGAGAGATTCAGGTATCCACAAGAGGTGCTCGGATGTCGAATTGGATGAAGAAGACAGAGCGGCGAAGCATAGGATTAAGTCTACGATTTCCGGCTCGGAAACAACGGCGGAGGTGGAAGGGCGGAGAAGAGAGAGGAGCTCTGACTTGACGGAGTAGTTGGCGCCTTCAGGGGGACTGTATTGCGCCCTTGACAGTTGCTCGCTGACTGAACTGGTCAATCTGCAGCAGTGAAAAGACGACGTCGTTATATGATTATACGTGCAGTTGTGAGTGTGTGAAAATGAGAGGGAATTAGGGGTAGTTATTACCGATTGATGATTTGGAGAAGAAGGACAGATGATTCCGGCATTGTTCAGACCTCTCAGTTGAGTGTGAAGAAGATGCAAATTCTTGCAAATGTCGGGCAGTCGGGCTAAATGAAAATTAACTATAAAGCCCAATTTTTATATCTTTGTGAAAATAAATAGGCCTGTTAAATTTGAGGCCCAACATTTTTATGATGTGTATTGGCCCACATATATAAAAGTATTCTTCTCTTATCTATCAAGAATTTGAGGAATGCAAATATCTTTACTATTGGATTTGTGGAATATCAATAATATCTAAGTCAAACTAAATGGATTTGTGTGAAGAAATACATAATCTGTAATAAAGTGAATACACATTTCAATAGAAATCATTTCTATGAATCATTAGTTAGAATTTGGACAATTGATATACCAGTTTTATGTAGATAATGATTTGAAATTGGTAGATTATATAGAATTACATCTAGAGGTGTATTGGGTATTTAACACTAGTTTTTGGCCACGTTTATTAGATCTTATTTTTTGCTGAACTGAACTGAAGTGCACTGAGCTTGATTGAACTAAACTGAACCGAACTAAAGTGAAAATTAATGTGTTAATGCATGACTGAATTAACCTTAATTTCATCAAATTACAATTTAACTTAACTTAACTGATCAATAGAGAAATTGTGGTAAATAATCATAAATGCTTTAAAAGCATATTATCATAAGGCTTTAAAAGCATATTATCATAAAGGATAAGAGCAAGAAATCACTTAATAATCTTTGATTATATGATCCCTAAACAAAGCAAAGGAAAGTGCAAAACTATTCCATACATCATACATGGTTAGTTGTCTATTAAGGATAATGTTAATACATGGCGACCACTAACTTGACATTAAAAGTCACAAAAAAGGTTAGCAGAAAGAAACTGGAAATATTCTGTCCACTTGGACAAAAACTGACCAAAATTCGATTACGAGTGAACAACTAGTCAAGAGTAATATTTCCAGCGAAGATATTTGTCACCTTTCTCTTTCCCTTTTATCCACGTATTTCCTTTATCAGATTATAATTCCACCCCCGCCCCACCATCATCATCATTGACATTATCTCTTTTTGTTAGCAAACCCCTTCATTTTACTGGGATTTACCCAAAAATAATACAGAGTAATCGTTTATATTTAGTCAAATAAGGCCACCTTTGATTCTAAGCAATAATAAGTTGCTCTGCTGCTGCCAAGTTTCTGTCCATAGATCGAGAACCCGCATCCTGTTAGGTATGATCCAACTGCCGATTTTTCTGGGAAATATATGTTTTTCTTTTTCATTTATAGTTTGTGTTTTGTGATGTTGAAATGAAAATGGAGAATAATTGGTTTCTCTGCAATGTGTTTGTTGAAAAGATTGTTTTTTTATTGTAGAAGTGGGGAGATCGTAGGAGGGTCTAATTCGGATCAGATCTAGGAATAAGAAAGCAATGTCTTTTACTGGGACGCAGCAGAAATGCAAGGCTTGTGACAAGACTGTGTATCCAGTGGAGCTGCTGTCCGCTGATGGCATCAGCTATCACAAATCTTGCTTCAAGTGCTTCCACTGCAAAAGCACCCTCAAGGTATTTGGGGCTTTGATCTGTGTTTGTGCTGCTATTATATTTAGCTTGAAATGTCATTTGATCTTTGAGTTTTGGGTTAATTGTATTGGATGGTTTGATCATTGACAATTAGTACATTGTGGTGATTATTGTTTGTGGCTTGCATTTGATTTTCAGCTCAGCAATTACTCATCAATGGAAGGTGTTTTGTATTGCAAGCCTCATTTCGAGCAGCTCTATAAGGAGTCTGGCAATTTCAACAAGAACTTCCAATCACGTATGCCTTTTACTTGGTGAAATCCTTCTTTGTTGTTTTAGTCTATTTGAAGTCGGCTTTGTAACATTTGTTCTTCCTCTTTGACAGCTGCCAAGTCAGCTGAGAAGTTGACTCCCCAGCTGGTAAAACTTTCTTTCATTCTTAAACATGAGTTATTTGAAGTTTGAATATTTATGAGAAGCATTGTGGATCAGTTGTCTGAATTAGATCTTTAATGGTGTATCATGTATGGAATCTTGTCTGCAGACAAAGTCAGCTAGCAGAGCTGCTGGCATGTTTTCTGGGACCCAAGATAAGTGTGCTACATGCGGGAAGACTGCCTACCCTTTGGAAAAGGTAAAAAGACTGAATTGAAAGAGAGTGATTTGGTTTATTATCTTAGCAATCCTTTTGTTCGATCGGTAATTAATAACTCATGCTATGTAGAATTGATCAGTTGAATGTATGTACATAGTAACATAACATGTTGCTTTAATAGAATTGGAGTTGGTAATGCTTGCTAGTGACTTTGGTTTTTGATCTAGAGTGTGTTGATTGCCAATGAGTTCCTACATTGCTGAACATATCCAACCAATTGTACAGGGAACAATAGGATATACCATTGAACTCATGCATTCTGTTTCTTTAGTTCTGAGTTGTAGAAAGTTATTTTAAATACTGAGTTTTTCCCCAACCAAACATGACAGTGAGATAAAGACTTGATTGTGTTGTTTTTGTTCTGCATATTTAGTTTATCATACTTTACTATGAGGACCATGACCTAGTTATTGACCCATGTCGAATAATCTTAGTTGTGTTATGATGCAATATGGTTCACTAGTGAAAATGCTGTGTGGAGTAATGCATTTTTCGATGTAATTGTTTTTTTTTATTTGGAGTTTTGCTTGAACTCGAGTTGCTTAAAGGAGACGTTATAATGTACATGAATGTATCTTGTTTATGTTTATCTGATGCAACATTTTCTGGCACTAACTTTACCAGGTGACAGTGGAGAACCAAAGCTACCACAAGACATGTTTCAAGTGTTCTCACGGTGGCTGCTCACTGTCTCCATCAAATTATGCTGCGTTGGACGGCATTTTGTACTGTAAGCCCCATTTTTCGCAGCTCTTCAAGGAGAAGGGAAGCTACAACCATTTGATCAAGTCAGCTTCAATGAAGCGGCCAGTGACACCTGTTCCCGATGCCGCTGCTTAACATTATTTCTTCTTTATTATTATTATTATTCATGAGTTACAATTACCTTGTTATGGGTGTGTTTTCCTTGGTCTGAGTTACCGATACTATAATTTACTCATGTTGTACCTTATTTTCTGGGAATTTGATGTCCCTTTAACTTTGAGGTGTGGAATGCCAATAACTCATTCCTGGCGGCATCTGCTACTACTCTTTGCTATTGATATGGTTTGTTATCTAATGTCTTTGCTATTGATATGGTTTGTTGTTTTATCAAATGTGTGCTATTGAATACTGGATATAGATTCTCTGCTGGTTTTGTTTCTGTAAGAAGTTTTTTACCAAGGCCTTTGTTCTCTGATTGATTTATGTTATTTTCTACATCACATGATTGTTCAAGAATGTGAAGATAGTGCAGAATTGGATAAGAATGTCAGAAATAGAAGAATTCATAAATTGATATTAACGGTGTGAAAATGCAATACGAAGCATAAAAATCTAATAGTATCCACATGATTGATATGATCAAATATTTACTAAATGAAATTTATTATTATTTGACAATAAATTGCAAATGTTAATAATAACAACAAAAAATCACTGGTGCGTAGAAAATGGCCGCGCTTTCCCTGGGACGAACTGACCGCACTAAACTTATGGCGGGAACAATCATCTTTCCCGCCAAATTAAACCCTTGCAGTTCTCACCACTATAAGTATTTTTCACCATTGCAGAGAAATCTCATCGCCTCCATTTCTAAGAAATCAATCACAAACGCGGAAAACCCTTTCAAAAATTAACCCCCAAAACAAAGAAAATGTTTGAGCTGAGGCTGGTGCAGGGGAGTTTGCTGAAGAAGGTGCTGGAATCCATCAAGGATTTGGTGAACGATGCCAATTTCGACTGCTCGGCGACTGGGTTCTCCCTGCAGGCCATGGATTCGAGCCACGTGGCGCTGGTTTCCCTTCTTCTCCGGGCGGAGGGATTTGAGCACTACCGCTGCGACCGCACTGTCTCCATGGGGATGAACCTCGCCAACATGTCTAAGATGCTCAAATGCGCCGGAAACGATGACATCGTCACCATCAAGGCCGATGACGGAACCGACTCCGTCACCTTCATGTTCGAGAGCCCCTGTATGCTTCTTTTCCCCTCTTTTCTTTGTGCATTTGGATCTAAATGTATAGTTTGGAAACCCTAATTACATTTCTGATTCGTTGTCTCTAGAGCACTAAAACAAGTTCGTTGAGGATTAGGAATTTAGGATTAGATAATACTTGGAATGAGACTATAAACAGTGAATATGATGCCACTGTGTGAGGATAAATGCTCAGTTGTATAACTGTATTTCAGTATTTGTATTGATACTAGTTGGTTGAATGTTGAAATTTGTAGTGTGACTTTTGGGATTAGGGCTTATTGGCTATAGTTGAGATGAATGCATGAAGAAATTGACAATTTTTTTGACTGTTTTGTTTATGCAGTACTAGTTCTTGAACATCTGCTGTTTATTGAGGCCAGTTTGTTCATTGTTTTTTTTTGTTTTAACCCTTTTAATGATGTTTGATTTGTGCTTTTTCCTTGGAAATTTTGATGTTGAAGCTCAAGACAAGATATCAGACTTTGAGATGAAGCTAATGGACATTGACAGCGAGCATCTTGGGATCCCAGAATCTGAATATGAAGCTATTGTTAGGATGCCTTCTGCTGAGTTTGCAAGAATCTGCAGGGACCTCACCAGCATTGGGGATACTGGTAATATGCTCTCTACATATGCCTGTTCTTTCTTTCTTCAAATCCTTTTACTAATAACTCCAATGTGGCACCATTTTCTGCAGTTGTGATTTCTGTGACCAAAGAAGGTGTTAAGTTTTCCACAAGAGGCGACATAGGAGCAGCAAACATCGTTTGCAGACAGAATACCACAGTTGACAAGGTATTCAGTTTCCCCTCAAAACTAACTCATTTTTTCATGACATTTGTCTGCTATTTGGACTGTTAATTTTTAACTTGTTTTTAACGGTGAAGCCACATGAAGCTGTGCTCATAGAGATGCAAGAACCTGTGTCGTTGACCTTTGCACTGAGGTACATGAACTCATTTGCAAAGGCCACCCCTCTTGCCGAGCAAGTGACTATCAGCCTGTCTTCTGAACTCCCGGTGGTGGTTGAATACAAAGTTGCAGAGATGGGATACATCAGGTTCTACCTAGCTCCGAAGATTGAAGAAGATGAGGAAGAGGGCGCTGCAGCTCCTGTGCAAAATGTGCCCAAGCCGAGGAAGGAGAAGAAGCCTAAATCTGAGCCTGTTGATCATGATCCTATGGAAGTTGTAAAAGTCGATGATGATGGGGAAACTCATGGTGACGAAGAGAAGAAGCCGGAAGTTGGAACCAAGGAAGAAGTCATGGATGTTGAGTAGCTGTTCTTGCTGATTGCTTTTAGGTTAGATGGGTGTTTTGTGGTAATCCAAAGACTTTTACAGTTGGTTTTTGTGATTCAGATAGCGTTGAATCTTTAGGACATTAGTGCAGGTAAACTAATGCCAAGCTATGAATCTATGAAGTGGTTTGTTTGTTAGAATTTTCACGAGATCTTATTTTTGCCGATAATTCGTTAGGATTGTAGAGCTGGTAGGACCAAAATGATCAAAAGTGTAGACAAGTTTGCACTGTAATGTAATATTCAATTAGCCTGGAATTCTTGTCCATGGTGAAGTAAAATCAAGTGTTGCTAATTAATTTAATCAAAACTGTAAACTCCGTCACAACATAGTGTACCTTGTCCAACTCTACAACCTTGCCTGAAAGAATAAGATTACTACTATACCAAGAGTTTGAAGCGGGAAGAATGGATATCCGAACAAAAGCTTATAAAAACTTCTCTACTTGGCCTAATTCACTAGTGTTTTCAGGTTTCCATCCAAAATGTATATATATCATTAGGGCAATAGTGCAATCCCATTGATCTCGGGAAGGCTGCACCCCTTCTCCTCAAATGCTAGTAGGCATATCAGTTTAATAAATATTCTACGACTTCTCTGCTTTACTACGATTCTTGGCTTCGCTGTAGAGTATAACTCCGGATACTGTCAGAGCATATCCCATCATCCCGGTAACTGACACTGGATTCCTAAATATCAAAATTGAAACAACAACTGCAACGGCACCTTTGGCATTGCCGAGGACCTGGTTCATAAAACAAAAGAAGTGCAAAGTGTGAGACAAAGACACACAGATCATGAACAAGGTCTACAATGAATCAGGTAGCAACCAAAATAGTAGCTTTATTAGGGCAGTTTCATAATAATTTAGACATCAATACTAGATTAAAACTCAGAGGTGACCACAGTTAGAGATTATGTAGATTTTTAAGATTTAAGAAGTGCTCGAAGAGAGTGTAAGTTTTAATGGAGAACTGCTTCCTTGATAGAAACTGTCAGGACATTCTAGCAGGGCTAGTGTCTCGTATCTAAGCGTTCTAGCACCCTCACCAGCTCCTAACTCACATCTCACGTCTAATTATGGCTAAAAATAAGGTATGGAACCAAAGTTTCTGAGAGGAATAAACAGGGTGGAATAAAAGGTATCAAATGCAACCTCAGTCCCACAAAGACTATGCTACTATATCTATTTCTGAGCATTCTCTAAGTGTGATCCCAAAATAAACATGAATCATGTAGCGCACTGAAGCATCACAGTTATGAATCAGCAAAGAAAGAGAAATACCTGAAGGGTCAAAGCACTGGTGTGCTTTGTGACCAAAAAGTTGGTCAAATTCACAAAATATGCAAGTGCTGAATTGAACAGCAGGTACCATATAATTCTATTATCAGTCCTAGCCAACACCAAGGTTATACCAACAACATTTTGCTCCATGTAAAGCGTTGCAGGAAGTAGAAGCACCACAGCAATAGGAGCCATGTAAAGCAGAAGATTCATCGAATTCAGCTTCTCCCTAAAACACAATTAAATGACATACAAAAACAAAAGCACTTTAGCATCATAACTAAGGACCACAGGTGTTTAAAACAGCAAGCAAAACTCATTTATCAGCACAAAATCTGATTACCCTTCAGAAGACAGCAAAATCCCTTGTAGCACAGACTTCAACGCTCGAGCAGCCGTGGCACCAACACACATAATAAACCCAAACAAATGGAAGCTTGGCTCACCCTGAGCCAAGAGAAAGGAAAACTTAAGACTAACAAGAAAAAAACAACAAACCAAACCCAGCCTATATGAACCAGGCACATTGAATTACTAACATAGCATGTCTTACTTTATCGGCTATTTGAAATGTAAAATATAAGATCAGAGGCCATAAAATTCTCCACAAAACAACAGATTACATCAACAATAATCATGAGTTTAGTGGCTATTTTTTCTTCTATCTAAAAAGTCAAATACCCCCATCAAACAATAACCCTACTGATAGGTCACCTAGATAGTCAGGTTGAAACATGATTAAAACCATTATGGGCAAACCTCAACTAATTAGCAATTTATAAAACAGCGACACAACAACAACAACAACAAAAACACATAATAATTAGTTGAAGAAATACGCACCCCGCTGGCAATAACTACACCAGTGACAACAGGAAGGAGAGTGAAGTAGACGAGCCAAGCCTCCCTCTTGAGAGTCATCAAGTAAGCAAACACGGCGGTGAAGAACGGCGTTGTAGCACCAATAGCTTGATTAAACGAAACCGGCAGAAACCGAAGCGATATATTACCACTAACAACAGAACCACAGAACACCAGGCTCAACGCAGCGATCTTAAAGAACTGGCGCCTAGATCTTATCGTCTGCATCGGGACAATCTTCATCCACGCAATTGCAATGTAGCTGAACAGTGAGCACGCGGTCATGTGGCACATGGTCAGAAAGATCGGGTACCGGAACCCGTAATTGCTCAGCAGGTACTTGTTCAGCAGCAGCACTCCGATGTTGGACGCGTACCACGACGACACCAGCCCAAACGTGAACAGACGGCTCGACGGCGCCGCCACCGCGGCCTTCATCCCCGACATTCCGAATCACGCACCGGAATTGACTGATGATTTGCGGTATTTCAACAGAAATAGGAGCTAATTAATCGCTAGGGTTAGAATTTAGAGAGATCTGAGACGCATTTGGGGGTTTGAAGCGGGTTCGGGTCCCGTGGATCTGATGATTCGCTCCCGTCACGGCAGCATTGAATCAGCAGCCACCAATTGTACAGTTAACCGGCGAGCGGGCGGCCGGAGATTCTGTACGCGGTATTTGTGCTGAGTATATGTATTATGTTCGTGCGTGTGAACGGTGTGATTAGTATGTGTCAGTGTGTGAGTGCGTGTTTATGGCTATGGAGATTTGAAGACTGCCGACGGGGAATTTGCAGAGGGAGAGAGAGAAAGGGGAGACTTTAAAAAGGAACGCGTCTGGTTGTTGATTTGGAGTTGAATTTTATTTATTTTTTTGTTTAGGTCATTTAATTTCTATTAAGTAGATCTATAATTGTTTAGGAACATCACTAATTAATTTTTGGGTTTTTTGCACGACTTTTTCGTTAGTTAATCATTTCAACTTATACCTATGTTTATTAATAGCTATATGCTTGATGAAAAAGTCAAGATATATTTTTAGAAATTACGAAAAATTGAAAAATAACTCACTTGATGTTAATGTATATGAAAATTAGCTCAAAATTTATTAAAAGGAAAAAAAAATTAGGAAAAATGAGTGAATCAAGTACTTAAAAAACTGATGACCAATTCTTGGGTGAGGCAGGCTCACCCATGAGGCAGGAACAATTTAACCCATTTTTTGATGAGATTTGATGAAATGACACCTCAAGACTTGATGAGTTAATCATGTTTGATGAATTGACACCGAGGTTTGATGAGGAGATGTTGAGATTTGATGAGTTGGTAGCGATGTAGGATGAGGTGACAACATTGAAACTATCATATTTGGCCTTGCCTCATAGGAGAATTACTCAAAACTGATATGGTATAACTATATTTTTAGTATTTTTTCAAAAACAAATTACTCAAAATGAATTTAAATCCATTGAACACACGTGTATTAACTTCAATTGCCCAGATGGGCCAGATCCATTGTTCAATGAGATTACCAAATTATGAATTACCGGTATTAAGCATTGGTTATTCATAAAATTTCTATTACTTATGGTTCATTTTATTTGATCTAAGAAAAATTGCATGGTTTTTCTTTTTGTGAAAAAAAAAAAGACGGGATGGATGGAGAGTGTTCTATGGCTGTTTCCACTTCCAGGAAGCTCACAATTGGGTTCAAATGAAGACTTTTTTTTCCTGGAATAATGTGTAGGAATTAGGGGAGAAGCAAAGAGTTAATTTGACTTGTATTTTATGTAAAATTAGATTATATCAGGAATAAAAATGCCAGCTTCGATCATGTGGAAAACTGGTCTGCATTTTTGTGATGAACTGAACCTTAAGAATTGGGGATTCCTTTACAGCCATGTTGGTTTCCTGCCGTCCTAAGCGATACTTTATTTATTTATAGCATGTAAAATATCATAATTTTCATTTTTTTTTTATATATTTTTACCCCACCTGTAGAAGTAAAAATATTATAAAGTTACTCCCTTGAGGACCGACAATCTGAAATACTAATCGAGCATGAAAAAGGAAAGAATCGAATGTACGGCAAGTTATAAACGCTTATAAATAAAATGGAATTTGTTTTGATGGTATGCGTCGATTTTGTATGCCTTTAATGGTGGGAAGAAAAGGGTGGAAATGGTTAAAATGCCGCCCACATTGTTTTTGTCGAAATTTTGGACGTGATAAAATGGGATTGCAACAAACGTGAGGGTGACAATGGATAATAATAGAATAGACACATCCTAACAAACTGCAGTCTGTGTTATTCTTTCTCATCCAAAAGGCAATGGTTCAATCTGCGTGATGATGAATGATGATGAATCGTGTTGGTGGACGTTTTGGAGCAAATGAACCAGTTTACTAGAATTTTGCAGCCTTGGTGTTTAACGTACATAGACTTTGTATTTAGTACTCATGTGTTCATTTACATGTTATTTTGATCTTATCTGTATGTACGTCAAATTCGTTTTGTTCATTCAATTTATATTAGTTTAATATATGTATATAATTTGATAAAATTCAACTTAATTTAGTCCTGCTTATTCTATTTGTTCATAATTCATCTTTTAACACATGATTCAATTCAATTTGGAAAGAGATAAACTCATAACAAATTGCACTACTAGCTCAAGTGACTAGAATGTTAAGCTTGCTCAGGTGCAACCTGATTCAAACCCCTATTTTCTGATTGCATAATTATATGTCAAAAAGAAAACTCAAAAGAAAGAGCTTTTGAATCCATAAACTATTAATATAATAACTAAATTAACCTGAATTTTATAAAATTTTACACTAAAACACATTAATATACTGATAAGATAGACTTACTAACATCCTAACAGGAGACTCTCTATGACAGAATACTATAATAACACAAGAATTAAAATGCCCTAATATATAAATAGTAGCTGGAATTAGTAGTAGGTAATTCAAGGGGTCAACTCAAATGTGATTAAAGAATGATGCAGGGCGTGGATGATAATGATATCGTGTACACAGTGTAGTTCTACCAAATAATTAAGTTGAATTTGCAACCACCACGACGATTTGTGTGTTGGTAGAGAGGTTGAATATTCAGTTGGATTGGACCTCTTACCGGCTAAAATGGAATCCTCCGATGGCTCTACTTGCCTCTCAAGTCTAACCGTTTTTAATTTATGAGCAACTCCAGAATTCTTCACAGAATGCCATTTATGAGGACACAGAAAACTTCTTGCTTGGCAAATTTATTGTTACTGTTGAAATGTTGATATAGGAAGAACAAGGAAATGCAGAGAGAAGATGGAGATGAGAGGTTTTGGGGGAAAATCTTTTTTCATTATTACTCTGAGATCTGTGCATTACAAGTTACTAGGTGGGGTGCTGCACGCTGTGCGGCTTAGCCCGTAACTGAAAACAAATAATCAATAAAATTATAAAATTTTCATATAACACTAATAAAAATGTAAATGTGTATTCATTTAACTTTTAATCATATGTCATGACAATAAGTTAGTTACTTCTAATTTGTCTGGGAAAATCACAACCGTATAAGTGCCAAGTGACCACTGCAATTCTCTTCATTGTCCCTGTTGCATCATCGTCATCCAATGCATTAATAGCAGAGCCAATCATTTGAGCGTAGGAGGTGGGTTAGAACATCTGCATGCTCTATCTTGTGAGGACAACATTGAGAAACTTGCAATATGCCAAAGCCGTTCTTATTCTTTCAATGTTGATACCATATGATGTTGCTTCATGCAAGTAGCCACCTGGTAGGAGGAAAACATCAAACAATTAGTAACTGGAAACAAGACAACAGCTGCATCAAACTTTCCAGATTCCTTTGCAATTCATTCATGTTGTTTCACTACTCATTTCTCGATTCGTTTGCTGAAACTCCTTCTACTAATCTGAGACAAACATAAAGTTAGAATCATCATTTCCAGCTAGTTCAGCAACCTCTTTATTTCCCTCAAATTGTGTACCTTTTCTCTTTATCCCACACTACCACTAAGGCACTAATAATAGTTGAAACTTGAAAGCATATCGCAACGGAAGTTTTTTACACTCATCCCCTTTGCACAAAATCCATTGACATCATGGAAACATAAGCTGCATGTATGAGGCAAAATCAAAATCAGCACAGTTTATTATACAATGCACAAACTTATCCAAACTGATAAAATCATGATGCAATCACTGGAACCTACGAAATCTAACAAATACAAGCTTTACAGAAAAAGAGACCAGCTACATCAAACCGACCAGATCACATGCAGTATAACATCATACAATGAAGATTGTACACCGGACAAAAATAATGAGCCTTAAAGAGAGTACACGTGTGAGTCAGGGTATAGCAGCGCCAATATATGTTCCTGAATTTAAGTCGGCCACCATAAATCACACCTTGCATAAGCATACGGACTAAAAAAACTTAAGAACCCGGAAAACACACATAAATCAGGTATTCCGTAAAAAAATTAAAGTATAATATGATTGCTAACCCCGATATTGCCCAACACATTGACAATATCGTTAATATAGCATCTCTCAACACCTGAAATCACACCCACAATACAGCTACAAGGATATTCAAAGTTAATCTGGCTGCTGCTTAAGTTTTTTACGGTATTCAAAGTGAAGAAATCTTTACGAGTCCATTAAAATCGGAAGCCACTTTGAATAAATTGAGGGAGAAATGGCCTTTTCAGCACCTGAAAGTCAAGAACATTTTATAAATCAAAATCTAACACATATGCTGCATGTGTTCAGAAACATAACTGTAGATGATTTTTCAGAGCTTAAAAGTAATTGCATAATAACATAATAGCCTTATTATTTATTTGAGAAAGTTATGACATTTATATAGAAGCTTATAACATAATGCATGAATAAAGCATACATAAATAGAGAACTGGGATATTTCCATGTTTCTAGTGTTTTGCTGGCACGTGAAGGCCATTTTAATGCAGATCCAACAACCTCTGGATTAGCTAATGATCCACAGTTCCTCAAAACATAAATACAGTTCTATGACAAAAGCATCAGTAAGCAAAGAAACATCCAACCAAACTCCAATACAGATCTGAAACCCAACCATGTCATTGGCCTCTTCTCTTGCTGCCAAGAGAAGTAACTGGCACAACTCCCAAGCTTCTAGCAATTAACAGACCACTTGCGAAATGAGATGGGGTTCTAGGAAATCAAATGGCTTAATTGGCATGTTGTTCTAGGAAAACAAAGAGTAACTTAACTGCAACTACATCTATAGGTTTTACCACATCAGTGACATACTCAGATGTAGTCAATACTAATATGGAAGAAAAATATTAAGACTAAAGTACACAACTGAGCTGAATATATAGCTTGTGTATCTAAAAAAAAACTGAAGTACACAACAAAATCATTTGGAGAAGCTTCAAACATTAAATTCTTAAATGCTAAAACTCGTGACTGGAAAAATTAATGTTTCAGTCTTCTCTAGACCATCGGAATTGAGTCAACCAACCAGAATATTTAAAAGAATGGATAGAAGCAAAATATAATTACTAATACATACAGGTGTTAATAAGCCATGCAAAAAAAGTTACCAAAAAACAAACAAGGGCAAGGCCTGATCACGTAGTCATTACGAGAGAGAGAGAGAGAGAGAGAGAGAGGCAAATGATACCTTGATTTTCACTGGCCGAGCCTAAAACTTTGCAGTTTTACCATTGTTTCTTCCACCATTTGAGCAGCTCTTTATTTACAGCAAATGCACCATTTTTTGAGTTGCCCCCGGTGTTCCCCTTACCCTTACCCTTTGAATCCTATGAAAAAGAAATTCACATGAACCGTAAGATACATTAAATGAACTTCAAAAAGCTTGGGATAATTTACTATAGTGCCTGAGATGCCACATGAGCAAAAGCTGATATTTTGTATCGTTCTAGGTAGCATCAAACTTGAAATGGGTCCAATCTAAACAAGTAGTGTCTGTGACTGGTTAATACAATAGCAGTAAGAATTCACAACAACAATCCAAGCACATGTGGACTGATTTCATGAAGCATCATTAAAGAATTAACGTTCGACGCAAGATTTTTTCTTCTAATTCCTAATGACATAAGACTTTAGGTAAATCTATAAAAGAGTTTATCCAGGCAGATATAACACCATGAATGTTCAAAGGCATGCAGTAGTCACTAAAGACAGCCCTCGGAATGAGGCCAGACATTAAATCGAACATGTCAAGAACGCGTATGGAAAGATGTACATTTTAAAGTATGGAAAACCCGGATCAGCTACATGAACTGCAATTGTGGGAGAAAAAGTTTGGTTGTTTACATTAATGACTCTAGGTTTTAGTCCATTCATGAATACTGGTAACTTATTGTAACATAGATGAAAACCATTTTGTGCTAGAAAAGAGAGTTTGCATTCAAGAACCCCGCTTCAAGAAGGTCCTAAAAAATGTTTGAGGGAATGAAACTGCGGAAACAATGAACTCCATATCTCATGATGATAAATAAGTAACCACATTTCTATCCTCCATCAGATAAAAAAATCACCTGTGCACTTATTTTGGAGTTCTACAAACCTGCTATAGTTTCAATATCTTCATTGCTACATATAAATGCCAAACAGTAGGTAAAATGATCCAAGTTTGTTCAGCACACCAAGATATGCATAATCTTTCAAATAACATATTCATCTGGGAGTTTCATCGAACATCTTTACATAGTTATAAGTTTTGAAATTATTCAAGTATGATCGAAACAGATATGAACGACCTGCTAAAGACATGATCGTCAATAGATTATGGTAATCAAAAAGGAATAAGACGTTGGAGAAAAACCAAACCTTAGGAGTTAAGATCATCACGGGATGGCGAAAATAATCTCCGGAAGAATCCATATCCATCTAACACAATTTTGGGGGTGGTAATGGGATATCCATATCCATCACGGGGTTTGAACACAACAGTTCAAAGTTCAAAGTTGCAAGGAAAATAAGGAGGCAACTGATTAAGTAGACAACAAAATGGCTTGAGAAGAGGCACCGGGAACCTGCGAAAAACGTACCAGGCAAGTCTAAAAATCAAGCGTTGAACTTGACTTTATCGATTGGGAACCGGCTGAGGAAGTTTTGGTTTGGAAAAAGTGATCAGTGGAAAGCAGGAAGGAAGAGTTTTGTTGGGGCGCAAAATTCACTTTAGCGTGGTTTCATCTTATAGTAGATATACAAAGAAGATAAGAAAATAAGTTGACCACAAAGTTTCAGCCACAAATGATCGGCCAGAGCATTTCAACCTGAACTTTCAATATTGCTCATGGACCTTCAATAGTTACACTTTCGGCAAAATGGTAATCGTGAAATCACAGAAATATACTTCTCCGTGAAGGAAATGGTTTTTACGAAATCAATACCAAACCATTTACGTATTAATAATCAAAGACAATCTCCATATTGTCAAGCAGAAAAATGACAATCTCCAATCCATTTACACTAATCATCCATCAACAATTAACTGACACATAAAAGGCCAAGCAATCACTAAAAGACCCAGCAGAGTGAGGATGGTTTTTGTTTGAGAGATTATGATTGCAACATCAAAATATATTAACACGGAAAAATGAAACGATTTCACAAACTTGAAGCAACAAGAACAGCAGATTAAAATCATCCATGATTAACATAATCCATGAAACATAATCCATAACAGAGTAATAAGCTCATAACAACAAAAGCTGGGATGTTCAGTTGACAAATAAAACCTAAGACTACTTCCAACCACTAATGGATCAAGTGCATAGTGCCATCTATCATCACCAATGATCTTCAGCAAGTCTTCTATAGCATTCCTGGACACTGCAATAAGAAACAAACTATTTAGATAAAGCTGTAGAAGCAGGACTTTAACAAAAACACAGTAGTATATTGATTAAAAGAGAATGCTGATTAATAGGCAATCCTAGGCTACAGCAGAAACCACACCACACAAAGATGCTGATAAACTTTTCAATCAGCAAACAACAACACTATCTACAACAACAGATGTTTCATAGATGTTACAATTAGAACATATGTACAAAACACAGATCATGAAACATTAAGTTATCAAAAGTTGCAGAGTGCATTCAGGCAGCCAGTCTTGGTACATTTATACCACTCGACAATGTAGCAGTGAACCGAAATAACCAAAATCAATCACATATCTATGAAACACTATCTAAAATTAGAACAGTACACAACATTTTCCTTTGACAATTTGTTAACAATACAATTCAACAAAGAATAACAGTACTCAAGGCGGGGTTTACCTTAAACGCTGCTGGGGTACATGAAGACGCGAACCCTCATTCCCTGAAAACAAAGAAACAAAGAACATTAAGCTAATTGTCAACAGAAAATCTGGGCTCCAAAATCTCTTAACAACAAAAACTCCCAATATCAGAATCTTCAACATGTAATATAAGAACCCCAATACATGTGATGTCCAGCTAAAAAAACCCCAAATTTAATATAATAAAAAAGAATCAATGAAAGCAAAATCTCTGCAATTCCTCATATGCTAAATTTTTTCTTTATTTCTCAATCAATTCTGTGATGTTTTCACATGCACACAAACAAAAAATCAAATTCTTCGCAATGCTTAATTTTACCAGAAACAGTACTGCAAATCACCAGCATTTCACTAGCTAAATTAACTCTAAATTAATCCAATTGATTCAAAAAATTAATTTTAAACCTAAACTCAAAATTCAAGCACAGCAACTATACTAAGCAGCAGACAACAATTCAGCGGATAGCTCACGCAATATCGAATCGGCAGAAGAAAATACCTGAGAAAATTAAGGCAGAAAATTCGAACAGCAAATTAAACAAACACGGGAGCAGCGATTGGGAAGAACATCAAATCGGTAAATCTAAAGTAAAGAGCTCGTACCATGGACTTTGGTGGCAGGTTGGAGGTGAACTTAGCTCGGACAACCCCACTGTTGCCGTGAGGCCTTGAAACCTTTCCCCAGATGCAACGATACTGGGATCCGTTCTTCTTAACCTTTGCCTTATATATGTAGGCCATCTTCTTGCCGCGATACCAGTCCACTTCCTCCTTAGTGTTCACTCCCTCGATCTGGATCAGCGAGGTGTTGGGGTACTGGTTCGACTTCGACCTCTTGTACCCAAGGATCGTTCCCCTTGTGTAGAGCCTGCAAAAGATCAGAAAGTTAACACCACCAGAAATCGGACATCGGACCGAAAAGTTAACACCAGAAATACACCCAAGCTCTGTAGAGCCTACCTGACTCTCTCTCCTTGCTGTCTCTTAGCTATCTTCACCATGTCGGCGGCGCTCTCCTTGTCGGCGGCGGTGGCTGTTGGCAATGAAAGAGAGAGATGATGGCCTAATAGCCCTAAACCCTAAACCCGAGATGAATTTATACTGAATGAACATTAGGGTATCCTTAGCTGGGCCGCCCGGGCTTGTATCCTTAGCTGGGCCGCCCGAGAATCTGTATATTTACGATTGATCAAAAATAGAATAGCCCAAGAAATCTACCTTGGCACCCGGGTTATTTTTGGTTTTTACAGCATTTTTACCCTGAAGCGGAGATTTCTTTCCTTCTTCCCTTCCCGTGCCCTTGCCCTGAACGGCCCAAATTTACAAGTCGCGAGAAACTCCAACTTCGTCGTCTTTGTCGGCTCTGTCATTGCTTGGATGCCGTTCTTTTTTTATGGTCTATTGCGTGGGCCGTCGATTACTGGTCTAGCTTGGATGCCGTTTGATTTTTGCGCTTGCTTGGGCACCGTCGAATCATAGGTCGGTGGGGTGGGCAGATTTCATCCGTTGGATTTCAGGGCAAATTTATATTTATACTTGGTTTATATAGCCATTCTTCATCCTGAAATCAACTCAACTTCGAAGGTATGGTTTTTGTACTTAGATGCTCTCTTAGACCTTAGAAGTCTGTATTTGTTGGAATGGTGATTACCTTTTCGAATTCATGGCTTACTAATTTTCTTGTGGTTTTAATGGGGTCAAAATCTTGATACACTGTATGATTCTGTTCTGAAGTATCCAAACCTGAAGTATCATCTCATTGATTTCAGGTTGTGAATGTTCCTGATAACGGAGCTGGAAAACCTCTACATGGTACGAGAACTAACATTCACATTCTCAGTTCTCGTCTACTGCTGAAATTCCTATGCTTCTCTTTTTGATCTTTAGTAGACTGTTTTGATTATAGTAGAGTTATATAAACTACAGTTGTGGAATCTTGATCCTTTTCTCCCAATTTTGGTAATGAGACACTAAAAAGATGAAGTCTGAAATATTGTTGCCTGAATAATGGTTTAACTCCATAATCACGTAAATATTTGAACTGGTCTGACTGAATTTCTTTCACCGAGTTCTATTAATTTGCTGTCAAAGATTTAAAGTTTATGGTGATGCTAAAAGACTTAGAGTTATATAAACTACAGTTGTGGAATCTTGATCTTTTTCTCCCAATTTTGGTAATGAGACACTAAAAAGATGAAGTCTGAAATATTGTTGCCTGAATAATGTTTAACTCCATAGTCACGTAAATATTTGAACTGGTCTCACTGAATTTCTTTCACCGAGTTCTTTTTAATTGATGCTAAAAGGTAGATAGATACAAAAAATATCTATTTTATATGCAGTGGAACCTTTGTTGGTGATGTACCTCCGGTGCATATTTTTGTTTTGTTTTTGGTGATAAATATTTTTTTTGTGTGTAAAACTAAAAGCTATGAAAAGTACTACAATCTGAGGCTTTAAAGGCAGATTTTTTTTCAACTATAAGGTTTACATTAGTTAAATGAACGTTTGAATTATGCTACTATGTAGATTCATGAAGAGCCCGTCTATATTCTTTGAAAAATACACCTGGTTGTTTTGTTTTTCTGGAACTAAGGGATTTGATTATGCCATTCATTGCAGACTTCTTGCTCTTCATAAGATTGTGTTTTTTTGGTATCCTAATCTGACCAACTGCTATCATTTTCATTGATTCTATTATTTATGCCTTGAGTTTATTCTAGGATGCATATTGATTTCATGGAATGTTTAATCAGATTCACCATATTTGTAAATTTGATGAAGTATATATGTTATCTGGCTAGATTTCAATCATGTTAAAAAAAAAATTTAATCGACCAAGACTAATTTTTGTGATCAGTTAAGGAAGGTTTTTCACATGAGATGGACATGTGTACTACTGTAATCTGGAAATAGGAGGATCTGTTGAGGGAACAGATGAACGAGCTTGGGTTAATTCAGCCCAGTTTCTGCATTTCCATTTTAAATGAAATTAGATTTTAAGAATACAGAATGTTGCTGGGTAATACAGAATTGTCATTCAATTGCACATGGAGATGAAATAAGATGTGCTAATTTGGCTACTGTTGTCCTATATTACTGTCTATGTTATGTAAAAAAAAAGTCATTTGCCCTTTTCGTGCTATCAATCATGCACCCTTAAGGTTCTTTGTTTGTATGTTTTGGTTCAACTAGCAAGAAAGAGAACATTATGAATATGTGATCATTGATGGAAAATTTATGCACAAACAAACAGGATCTTTGTTATGAGCACCACTAAGAGACTTTATGCTGGAGTGGTGAGATTTTCAGCAATTACTTTGCATAAGGGTATTCATTTATTAACGTCTAACTTAATCTTTGTTGCTGCTCGCTGTCTTGTTGTAATCCTACTCTTTAATGCCTTCAGTAGAAGAAATGAGTTTTCCATCATTCCAATTTCCTTGCCGATGAGGCTACTTTAGCTGCTGGAAGGCTGGTAGTAGTTGATGGAACTCTTAAGGTACTGAAATTTTAATCTAGCAATTCCAACTTGAATCTGGTAGTTGCAGTATATTATATATTGAATCTAAGATAATTGAATATATGATCATGTTATATCGACCATGTTATAAATCTTTCTTCAGAGTATGCAAAACTGCTGTATCAGTTCTGAATTTCGTTTGATACCACTTCTATTTGGTGACTGATGTGTTGTTTCTATTCAGGTTTAGAAGTGGGTGGTGAGATGAACTTGGCAGCTGGAATTCAAGTGGCACAGATGCCTCTGACGCATCGCCAAAACAAGAAGCAGCACCAGAGGATAATTGTATTCACTAGGAGGGGTGGGCATTTGTGTCATTTAGAATGACGATTGACGGGTAATTAGAGTTAGTATTGATCTCCTAGAATACCAACTATTCAACTAACATAACATTTCAAAAATAAGTTATACGTTTTAATTTAAATAGTGTACATTTTGATTTTTAGCTACTTATATTTTATCTTAAAAGTATACATTTTTATATAATTTGTTTTTGCACTTTTCACATTTGAGCTTGAGTTATAGTGATAGTTCCATAAACTTCAAGAAGGTTGATCTTTCAAATAAATTAGACCAACAAAAAATATCTACAAAATAGAATTAAACTTTTCATTTAATTTGAAATGAAATCAAACTTACTATCTCTTCAAATTGTGGTGATAGTCATGATGAATATTTTAATGTGATATATTCAAATGTAAAAGAAAAACAAGTCAAATTATTAATTATATTAAACATATTTGCAAATATATAAATTAAAAGTTTTAATGCCCACCGCGCGTTTCACGGCAATTTATTGTTTATAAATTTATTTGTATATTTACTAATGAATAATATTTTGTTTGAATGTTTAAAAATAAAATTACAAAATTGTACAATGCAATTGGAGAAAGAAATCCTTATTAGTACATCTTTTGGTACAGTGCACATATAGCTAACACCAGCATATAAAATTCCACACAAGTTTAGAGAAGAAAAGCTAACTATCTACACAAAACAAAGAAAACATCATATTTCTGATGACACAACATATATGAAGTGTGTGAGCTGCTCCACTCATGACTCAATACCAGCTTTCCATGCATTGTATCTGTTTCTCAAAGCAAATTTTGATCGTTACTTCTACTTATTATCAATATGGCTAAGGGAAGCTGTCATGAGCAAATATATTTTTTCTCGGAAAGAACAAAATGATGAGCGGTCTTCAATCAAATATCAAGCCTAATAAACAAGAGAAGAAAATCGTCATTAAAAAGTAAGCAGTACCGATAAAAACAAACTACAAAGTCTATTCATTTTAAACTAAATCACCATCCTCTTACACCCACTCTTCCAGGAAAAGGAAAATACAACAGATCACGTTCTACATATTGATCTGTTTTAACAAAATCCCAATTCTCACAATTACAACTGAAAAAATAAAATAACAAAGAGTAAACTAAAACCACCAGATAAGAACTCTATCCCCTAAGTAATAAAAACAAAAATTTCGCATAGAAGCTGAATGGGAAAACTAAAATCAAATAACTCAAAGACTTCTCTAATCATATATGAAGTGTGTGAGCTGCTATTGTTTTTTTGAATTGGACAGTATCTAACTCACATCACAGTTTTCTGCAAATGGGATGCTAAGAATAAAGATGTGCTAAGGTCCTTGAGTGGAGGAACTCCAAATAGCTAGGGACGTGGGTGGACCTCTAGGTTTGAAAAATAATCTTAGCTAAATAATCTCAGAACACCAATAGCAGTAACATTTCCATATCTTTTCAAAATACTACAATATATAGAGCAATACTAAATCTAAATGAACTGTTCAGTATCATGCCAGTTTAAAAATAATGACAAGGAAATCTTACTGTAGAGTGTATGAAGGTTATGAATGCATCATTAAAATGGTTTACAGTTTAAAATTAGGTTAATCCATGGCTATTGTATTTATGTACAGCATATGGCGCAGCGCAATCCCATTCTGATGTGCTTACATAAATATATAATGAACATTCAATTCACACAAAGATGTACTCACCGTTTTCTGCAATTGTGAAGAAGCCTAGGTGAGCTCGGAGAGGATAATCACTGGGAGGGCTTGTCATCAATAACTGCATCCTTCGTTTTCAATAAATTAGTGTCGTATTCAAATTCTGTGCCGATGAACTGGATTATCAATGTTAATGGGATGAACAGCATGAGCCCTCCTGATAATCTCCGCTGAGGCCTCAGATAAACCAATTACTTTATTTTACCCTCTTCAACCAAATTATTCATAGTTCCCATCTACAACAAATCAAATAAGATTAGAATAATACAAAAACAAAATGCAGTAACTTGTTCCTATATTGATTCATCAAAGCCTCCAGACAGCAAAATAGAACAGAAAAACTGAAAAAGACAAACTTTTATAACCTTGAATCCCATGATACAATCATAAAGCGTTTTTTGCAAATTCAAACAACAACCGGTGTCAAGATTGTAATAACAATTGGACCTAAATAACCAAAATTTGATGGGTAAGAATTTTAAAAAAGGTACCTTTTGAATAACCCGTGTTCTTCATCACGACAGAAATTCGTAGCTATATAAAGATGCTCCGAAATCAATGTTCTGTAGAGGAATATCGTGTGCTGAGAACGTGGACTGAGAAGTTGGATGTAAAAGGAACGTGGGAGGAGTTGGAGAACGTGAGGAGAAAGACGCCGGTTTTCTGTTTTAAAAACTCAGGGATTGATGAGGAAAAGGTAGGATATACGTGGAGGAATCTCAGCCATTAATTTGATCTGACGGCTAATATTTCACTGACTGGTGTGTATGCATAAAAAAAATACTATTATATGCATAAAAAAATACTATTATATGTATAAAAGGTCTCTTGGGTGACCGTCACTATATAGTGACCAGATTAAATTGCAAATAGGATATAAGTTAAAAAAACACAGAGGGACCAAATTGTAATTTTAGAAAATTTTTAAAAATCACGCGCTACAGTGTCAAGCCACGCGCTACAGTGTCGAGCCGCTACAGTACCGATTTGCTACAGTGTCGAGTTGCTACAGTACAACATAAAACATGAACACTTTAACTTAAAACATGAACATTTTAACTTGAACATTTTAACGTGAAACATGAACATTTCTAGAAACATAAAACATGGACAGTGTAACTTAAAACATGAATTTTTTTGAAACATGAACATTTTGAATTAAAACATGAACATTTTAACTTGAAATATAAAACATAAATATTTTAAGTTAAAACATAAAACATGGACGTTTTAACGTGAAACATGAACACTTTAACTTGAAACATGAACATTTTAACTTGAAACATAAAACATAAATATTTTAACTTAAAACATAAAACATGAACACTTTAACTTGAAACATAAACATTTTAACTTGAAACATAAAATATGTACATTTCTTGAAACATAAAACATGAACAGTTTAACTTAAAACATGAATATTTTTTGAAACATGAACATTTTGACTTAAAACATGAACATGAACATTTTAACTTGAAATATAAAACATTAATATTTTAACTTAAAACATAAAACATGGACGTTTTAACGTGAAACATGAACATTTTAACTTGAAACATGAACATTCTAACTTGAAAAACAAAACATAAACATTTTAACTTAAAACATAAAACATGGACGTTTTAACGTGAAACATGAACATTTTAACTTGAAACATAAAAGTACATTGTAGCAAAACACTGTGCACGCGCGGAAACACTGTAGCGCGTGATTTTTTAAAATTTTAAAAAATTACAAATTGGTTCCTCCTTGATTTTCTTTATTGGACTATTTATAATTTACTTCTATATTTGAAGTAAAGATCCTGGTCACTCCTAAGACTTTTTCAATAAAAAATACTATTATATGCATAAATTAAAAATACTATTATATGCATAAAAAATTTGCGTGCAGCGTGGTGTGTATCACCTAGTTCTTCCGAATCTGTAACTCCGACCGCTCTGAATCAGGTACCCGTGAAAATTGATTGATCTTCCATTGCTATGGTTAGATTTCAGATTTCCCCCCTATTTTGTGTTTGTTCTGATTAGTATAAATTTGTGGGTTTTGGTTCATGAGTTCGTATTCTAATTTGTGGAGTTGGAGCTTGGTCTGGTGTTCATTATTTGAATCGTAGCATATATTGAATCCATATTGCAAAATTAGAAGTTACATAGGTGATTTGCTTGTTTGGTTGATTTTATGAGTATGTAAAGAGGGGGATTATTTGTTTTTGCAGCAAAAATGGGACTGTGGACACTGCTGGAGGGCTGCCTGCTTATTTTAAATGCGATGGCCATTTTAAACGAGGACAGATTCCTTGCACCGAAGGGATGGACCTCCGAAGAATACTTGGGTGTCCGGAAGAACTCGTTGAAGGGGCAGATTCTTGGTCTCATTTACGCAACACAGTGGTTAAGATATTTTCTTATACCACTGAACTCTGTCTTCATTGTTATCAAATTGGTGTGGGGCTGATGCTGCTATAGTAAGTCTGATGACTTTGTTTTATTTCCTTTTGGTTTATCTTTGTTGCAGAGAACCCTAACCTTAGCAAGGATGACTGTCTTTTTAGCTTCCTAGATTGAGCTAGCTGTGTGATGTACTGTTTTGGTTTTTATGAAATTATGTGTGTATGGTTTGTTTATCCCACTTAAAGACGTCAAAATTTCTGCTTCATTGTATTTAAATGGTATGCAGTATTTGCAGAATCCTTGACATGTACAAAATTTTCATCAGAAGTCTTATTATCATCAGGGATCCTTGTATGATTATCAGACGCTCACTTGTGTTTTGGAGGTTCGCCTAGATAGATCAGTCTTCTGGAACTTCTCCTTTTCATTTTCAAACCAATAAGTACCTAGTTATGTGACTTTGGTTCAGAAATAACCTTGAAATAACATGCATTTTGATGTTGCTGTTTCCCAGCATGATAGGTAGCATAAGATGGACATATTTGTTTTGCAATAAATAGCAATAGATTAGAATCGTTTAGGAAGTAATTTGTACTGATGAGGCTCATACTTAAATGTAGTAGCCTTCATCATATATACACGTAACACCTTGCATAATACGTATGATAACCCCTGAGAGGCTGAGACCTCTGGTAAGCATAGATGAGTTAAATCCTTTTAAACAGTGCATTTACATGTCGCTCACTTCTTTTTGCATCAGCATAAGAATCAATTAGCATTAAGTGGTAGGGTTGTAAATGTATATTGCTTTCAGTAATAAGCACCTTAGCCAGAAGATGTTTATCTCTAGAGTTAACATCTGCTTTTGCTGTGCAGGTACTTGAATGCTACTGAGGAGCGCCATAGAAAAATGGTCTTGTAGAAGCCATATTTGAAAGTTGTGTACGAAGAGTTTAGTGGTAGCTTTACTGGTTTCATGTAGCTTTTTGTATTTAAACAAATCGTCTAGCCAGAGCCAAATGCATTTTCCTCCTCTTTTTTCGTTCGTGTGAAAGGACAACATGCATCTTTTGTAGTAACACATTGTAATATGACTTCACATTGTGATTTATGAGTTTGTATCTTCCTAAATTTATATTTTCTTGAGAAGGATGATAAAATTAATATGCATCACTTTACTCTTATCATCAAATTGCTGGACAGAAAAATCAGAACAAGCAAGTCAGTTTAATATAAGTATATAACAAACCTGTTGTTTATACCATTACTTTTCTAACTTCCTACATAACTCCAAGACACTAAAAAAACGTGATCTATACTTGATCAAATGGTACAACGTAGAACAATCTACCTATTACTGTAGTTCATAAGTCTGCGAAAAGATGATATGTCGTCGAGTCTACTGAAATAAGCCTTAAGGCAGCAACTCCAGCAGCAATGGCTATGGCAGCAAAGAAAACTACATTCAACCAATGCCAGCTCTTTTGTAAAGTAGTCAGCTTGTTTCCCTTGGCTATAAGGTACATGTGATTTGCAAGAATGAAGGTAAGGGGGAATGTGCTGAAAGCTCCAGTCAGGCTCATGAAATCTCCCAGAAAGGGCAGCATAGCTGCAATGAATGTGGTGATTCCGAGGTATCCTCCTCGTACTCCCACGCGGAAGAGCAAGTTGCGGAAAGCCAATGCACTACCTCTTACATTAAACTTCGTATCCAAGTATTCATACATTGGACTAGCAAAAATCTACAAGAGATGCGATTTCAGGAAGCTGAAAATGTATATGAAAAACAAGAGGTTAGAGACTGTGATATTACATGCAAGGCAATCACGGTCTGTAGATAAGCTGCAATATTGGCGACTGCTTTCACCCAAACTGGGCCGTTTACGCTGTTGAGCAAATATGTTGATGTGTCCGCACCATAAGCCCAGTATCCTATGAATGTAACTGCATACATGGGCAAAACCCCGATGGTGAATTGAAAGTAAAGACCTTTCATCATATTTTCAACAACAGGCTGTTTCACTGTTGCCTGTTACAAGGAGAATATGTGATTTTGTCAATACAGTAACAGAGACAGATCTGTGAGTGTAAGAAATTGGAGAAAACCAGTTGAAGCAAAAGACAACAAACTAGTCTATGCACCCAATAAGTAAGAAGGATGACAAACAAGACATTCAAAGGAACTTATTCAACTACAAACTCAATATTTGCACAACTTATATAAACTCAAGTATGAGTGACTCCATCCTCGCCTTAAAGAATCAATCAGAAACAAATCAAGGGGCAAGAGGCCCAAGACAGATAGAAAGTAGATTATAGAGTACTTCAGCAATGGAGAGCTACAGACCTGTATCTCTGGAAGCATTCCAGTGTTGAATGCAAATACAAGGTTTGCTGCTGCACCTATAATACTAAAAATTTTGCTTGATTTGCTTCCTGGAATATCGTAGTCCCTGGGAGGAGCTTCAACTCCTACAAATTACTCTCTAAATTTAGATGATTTCATTTTCGGGATTACTAGTAGGTTAAACAAACGAAGATAGTGAACATTTGCGAATTGTGTTTTCCAAAAATAAGACTTATAATGATATTTTACTACAGGAATTATCAAGGACGTGATCATACCATCTTTAACAGAAAGGACAATAGCGATGACAATATACATTAAACTGAATAATGTTGAGAATCCAAGCCAAATCCTTAGTGCTGACAGATGAGGTACACTGATAGCAAAAAGGGCACATCCAACACCCGCTAGTGCAATAAAATGTGGCAGCTTCAGTACGTGCTCATCGGTGAAAAGAACATACACAGCCTGCATATGCATAAACAGGTTACGAGCTCTAGATAAAACATTCACCAGTTGATCTTTGCTTACTACAAATTACTCCAGTACCTTAGGGAATCAAGTTTAAACGTTCTTAGCCGAATTAATTTATGCAATCAATCTTGTTATTTATTAAGAGAAGTTCAGAAAAACATGCTGTCTAGCTTTGTTTTGTCAATCGAAAATACAAGTCAAAATGAATAATTACAAAAAGCAGTCGTAGTATTATGATGTGAAATTACCTTCAAAGCCTGCCCAGCCAGAATGATGAATCCAACATTGATCATAAAAAGATTCACATACTGCAATCCCCAAGTGAGTCCATAAACCTTCTTACCTACAACATAGAAAACATTATAGAAGAAGCTATACTTGACGTGTGCACTTTTCTTTATTCTGAATTCTCATACCATACACAGCTCCAGCAAGATCTCTGTATCTGATACGCCTCTTCCCTCCAAATTCATGAAGCCTTGCAACTAGAGCATTGGCATACAGCGATATAGCTGTAGCCAGAATCAGCCCTACCACACCTCCGATCCAACCCAAAGGAAGCATGACCGTACCCGAATATCCCAGCACATATGCACTGTTTATACCAGTGGTAAGCACAAATCCAACCTGAAACCACGAATCTGCATTTCAAAGTAAGAGCTGAACATGAGCAAACTCACAGATATTTGTAAACATCATCATCATCATCATATAACATAAAGCAAAATTCCCTTTTCCAGAATTTATTGCCAAAACCAAACCAAACAATTAACACGCTGAGATCCCATTTTAGCACACTAAGCCTCAACAATTGCTAATGAAACCTTTTCTTCCACACAAAAGGCTCTTTTAAAACCATCTATATTTGCTGATTTTATTTGACAGAAGATTTGAAAACTAAGAATTTAAGAAACATGGAGCAATAAATTGTAAAGTATATTAAACATAGTTAGAGATACATACTTCTTCTTTCTCTCTTTTAAAACATGATATTGAAAGGGATACAACAACCATTCCCAGAAAAGAAGCAACACATCAAACACGTCAAGAAACCCATTAAAGAAATTTCAAAAACAATTCAGCAAACCTTGGCTGATTAGATGGGCGGTCTCCGGCATGTCAACCGCCATGTGATTATCATCTTTGAGAGGGCTAGCGGGCCCCACGTCGTCGTTTTGTTGGCGCCGTTCAGAAACCATTTCACCGGAAGCTTGAGCTTCTCCAAATAGCAGAGCGCACTCTTCTTCTGCTTCTTCCTCCTCCAATGCCCCAGAATTCAACTCCCCGTTCCCCTTTTGTAGCTGAAACGAATAATTGACGCCCTGCGAATTATATACTATATATATTTGTGGATCAAATAAAAATGAGAATACAGATTCTGTAAAAATATCTATATCTATAAATATACGAGCTGTCAGAATCCGAACACGCATCAAACACCTAGTGTGCGTGTGGGCTTAGCCTTGTATGGAAAGGGCCCGCATAATTACAGCCGTCGAAGAAGAATGTGGTGTGCGAGTTTTAAAGGAGGAGAAATATGGCGCCAACTGACCTCCATTAGTATAAATTCAATGGCGCTTTTCTGTTATTGCGTCTGGGAATCTGCCTTTACGACCCTCGGGTCAGCGGTGACCCAAAAGGACGGTTGGTTCGGGTCTGGACGGGTCGGACCGTGCCACGGGGAGTTAGAGGATGAAAGCTTCGATATGCTGGAGCTCTGTAATGAATCTAGAGGTTTGAATGATTAGCTGGTTTTTATTCGGTGAGGACACGTTAGTTTATTTGATTGGTTGTTTAAATGATTGGTTAAACAAATACAAAGATTACTGTGTGAGTGTGTCCCTTGCTTCCAGCATGATTTGCTAAAAGTCAAACTAGCCTATTATCTTACAAACATGCAATATTAATAATGATAAAACACACGTAAATAAATATCAAACCGATAAAAAAAATAAACATCATAAAAAATAGGCAATCCATGTTTTGTGCTCTTTAAAAAATTTGATATGAATTAAAACATTATAAAATCATTTCCATTAATATGGGAGTATTATATTGTTAAAAATAATGATTGTATCCATAATCATAACTTAAATTTACATATTAAATATTAGGGCTAGAGTTTTGTACCAAAATACCGTACCAACCGACTTACCAACCGTACTATTACCAATGGATAACTGAGATTAAATGTCTTCTCTAAATTTAGTAAAAATTAGAGTCAACCCCCACCAAAACTTTCTATTATTGTACTAGGTCACCGCTGAGTCGCTGACATAGTCGTGGTTGAAAATTGAGGCACATAATACTACGTTTGAGGCTATAACTAATGCTAGTATATATAGTCGATTGAGCCCAAATGTACCATATCATATGTCCAATATTTTAAAAGGTGAGTGGGAACAACAACCAAATAAACGTAAGTGTGAACTTAAAAATGGAAAATAAAGACTGACTTAATCGTCAAAATATCTCCCAAAACTTTTCCGATCAATCAAGTTCCGATGTAAGTGAAGATTTGAACATGTGCTGATTTATCACTGAGGACACTTGAATTAGTTCAGGTAATTTGACTTTTTATCATAAGATTCATTAACTGTTGAAAAATGTCAAATAACTATAACAATATGATAATACAATTTTAATGTTTGATAGAACGTGTGATAAATATTAATTGATGGATTTTTTTACCGTGAATGACCTGCTAATTTGCTCTCCCGTGTTGATTTATGAAGGTAAACGTCATTTTTTTATTGTATACATCACTTTGGTAAACAGTCAGTAATTTGTGCTGATAGTCTGAACTCATTTGCATCATGATAATTGTTTTATTAACAATTTTTTATGTTATTCGAAAAAAAAACAGTTTTTTATGTGTTTCATTATTGCCTATGACTCATGAGAGTTGAAATTTTCCCTCGTGGGTGCAACTGGACCATTTAATGTGCCGGAGGACCTGAGCAATGCTAAAAATAAATTATAATCCTTCCTTATCTTCAACCAAAACAGGAAAGAGAACCGAACAATGGCGTAAGGTTTGATAGTGAAATGTGAATCCGTTAATTTTCAAAGATTAGGCAAACAAACCGCATATTTTGACTTTTCAAACAGGCTATGCCCATCTATTCCTCCTTTACATATTCTTCTTTTCAGGTAAAGTTCATTCCAACTCAAAATTATACTCCACTTCACACTTTTTACCATTCAAAGTGGTTGATAATAATTATTCAAAAAGATAATGAAAAAAGTGGGTGATAAATTAGTGCTAGTGCCCTGTTAGAACTTATTTGTAGGTAGTTCAATTCATCTCAGTTCAGTTCAATGAAAATGAAATTCAGATTAATTCAGTCATGCTGATTTCATTTTTATCAAGAAATAAACTCTAGTAAACAGGACCTTATTAAGTAATTTATACCCTGCCAGAAAATTCTTTTTTTTAAAAAAAAATCACAGTATAGAATTATAAGAGAACATGGAAATCGAAAAATACAAACGTCGCCTAAGTATTGCGGTGATGGGCTTAGCCATATCTTTTGCTGGACTTTATGATCTACAAGGTGTGTGAATAAAATATTTACAACAGTCTCGTTATGGAGTGTTTCAAATAAGTTGCGTGTTGCTATTTCACGCTCTATATTTTACTAAAACACGTTCTGTATTTTGACTATTATTTAATTACATTTAAAAATAATATGATGTTAAAAAATCAAGAATGTATTTAGATTGTGTTTAATTTTCCGCAACTATAGTATAATTTTAGTTTGAAAAACATAACAAAAATAAATATTTTAGGGCGTATTTACACTATTTCAAGGCGTGCAAAATTCAGAGCGTGGTATATCAATTCTGAATAAGTTTCCTCCCCCTATTTTATGTTGACATGCTCAAAATTATCAATCACTTCCAAAAAAGAAATTTTCTTTGGAAAGAGAGTGTATCAATATACAGACCTCTCCCCAAAACCCTAGCTGCCCTCTCCCAAAATCCTCCCCAAACTCCTTCTTTTCTTCTTCAATTTTCTTCCCCGTCTTCCCATAATGGGGAGACGGGGAAGCAATTGTTCTTCTATTTATTGTTTTTAATACCGTTGAATAAGTGAGTTTCAATCAACATAATAAGTTCTTCGACTAGATCTTGATTTATGTCGAAATTTTGTTCTCGATCCAATTATAAGGATCGTGGTTTATGATTTGTGTCTATTGTTCTGATTTGATTATACAGATCGTGTTTCCGGTCATGATTTCTGGGTTTCAAGGTGCTTGCAGTTTGAAGAACATTGATCATGTTTTGGATCAAGTGGTGTTGCGTTTGTAGTAGATCCCTGATTGGCGAAGTGATTGATGCGGGAGACGCTCCTCTATGCCAAGCAGATGTGGTTTGAGCAATTATTAGATAATATCACTGAGGGCGGTATTACACTTTTTATTGGATCTCTCAAACTGTAATAGTACAGACTTGTTACTATAAGTCTGGTTGACAGTTTGTTCGGTTGTTCTTGTAATAGACTAGTCGAATTGGATGACAATTCCACTCATTGTAATCGTTTCTGGGCGTTTCCCAGTACCATGAAAGAATTTCTTAAAAAAAATAATAAAAAAATATACAGTATACTAGTTCCAAAACTTTGTTTTCATGTTATTTCGTTTCTTTTAAATATCCGATGTACTCAATTCTCTTTGTTTTGATACTTATCATTTAAAGGTATGTTAGAGATAATCTTGATCATTCATTTCATTTTTCTTGTTTTACTTTAATTTGAGACAACTCAAGTGGCATCTCATAAATATTTGCACCCAAAAATGAGTATCAATATAAAGAAAACATAGAGAGGAGTAAGAGCCAATGAACCAACCATGGCCAAATGGGATATAAGTAGAAATTGACTATTGTCATATTTGATCTAGTACGTAGAACAAACCACCGGACTAGTTTAAGTGGTCAAAGACATTGTTTTGGCTAGGATAGTTTTAGGGTTCAAACTCTCACTTCCCTATATTGGGATGCATGTGATTCTCTTATAGTCTCAAGTCTTCATCCGATCCCTTCCATTCGCAGTAGGCATTCTCAAGTGAGAAACTGGAACTGGATCAACTGGCGTACAAAGTGTATTAGCACGTGTAAGTGACATCCTTACCCCCACCACAAGTTATAAATTCATTTTATAGGAGCTGCTGGAGCATTTTCCTAATCAAAATCCACAAAAACTATCAAAATCTCTATAATAGAGATAAGTTGGATTTGCTAAAAACAACTACATTTCTATTATATTTGGGACTAAAATATTACGAAAGTTACAAACATAAATTTACGGGTGGAAATCACATCAACTTGAAAAATTCCCACCATTATACTGTATGCATATGTTTTAGCACAAACATTTGTATGCAGACTTAGAGCAAGTCCAACAGCTTCCCCAAGTTGGGAGATTTCAATAAATTTAGGGAATATGAGCCATTTTTCAACTCCAACAAATTCCCTATCCCATTCCCCAACTTGGGGATTTTGAAGAAATCTACATGTTGCTTCCCCAAATCTGTAGAGAGAGAAAAAAAACTTGGGGAAGCAAAATTTAATGCTTAGTGCATTAATGTTGTTCCTTTACCTCTCTTTAATAGTTTTATAATTCAAATACATATATTTCAAATGTGATTATCTTTAATTGTATATAATAAAGAATTATAAGAAATATATATTATTAAATTTCATATTTTGACGAACAAAACAAGATCATACATGACTATGTTCACATGTTTATAAAAATTTGAATATTGTCATGTGAGATCTTGTTATGTTCGTTTTAATGCATATTTTAATAATATATATTTTTCACATTTTTTTATCATACGTAATTTAAAATATTAAGATTCCAAAATATACTTGAATGGTGAAAAAACAATAATAAAGAGATAAAATACTGAAATTTAATGCACATGCATTAAATTATAATCCTCACACTAGGGAAGCTGTTGGAGTTGAACCAAAAAAAAATAGGGAATATGAGGATGTAGTACTATATTTTGGAGAATCTTGTAGGGAAACTGTTGGACTTGCTCTTACAATGAGGCAATTAACATTACTTAATATAATAATATAGTCACGCCACAAACTTAGCCTATCATAAAAAAACATGAAATTGTCTCAACGTGAGTATGACAAGCCATGAGAGAATTTCTCCTCTTGATGCTTTATTTAATTTTAATTTTAATTTATTTTGGTAAATAAATTGCCCCAATTTTATTATAGTTTAGGGACATTTTATGAATCAGTTTGGAATGGAGCCAGCGTGTACTTTATCAACAATAGTGTGTACACTGTGGAAGGGAGACAAGTTCTCATGTAAATTGGGTCAATAATGGGCTTTGAGTGAAGAGGAAGATGACAGAACAGGTGTGCATTGGAGACAGTTCAATGACTTTGGGCCCCCAAGGCCCACAAACCCAATGCAAATTATCCAGCCGAGAGCGTACGCTTTCTGTTTTGGAAATTTTGCATGTTTGTTCTGCCCTACATGGTTTTGATTTTGTTGTCTCCAGGGGCGACACCAGACCTACCTACATACTCCCCATTTCACGACCATAGTCTGATCACTCTCGCTCACTCGCCACAGTATGTTTCATCTCAAGATTCCACAATCAAAACCCCAAATTTGTCGTTGAATTGTTTTAGTTTAATGAATATTGATGTGAATGAGTTGATTACCATGTTGAAAATGTATAATAATAAGTATTGTTGAGTAATATAGTGTGAATATTTAGGTGTTATTGAGAAACTCACAAGTTTAGTACTCCTAACTTATTGAGACGCTGGTTAGATTACTCCTAACTTAAGCAGCAGCAATGTGGAGAATTCATGCCTAGCAGAATCCCTGTGCACATTGAACAATGGACAACCAACTGGTCATGGCGTTGTATTACCATGATTTGTCTCTCCACCAAGAACTGCAATGTGGAGGATAATCGCATTTTGCTCTTCGTATATAAGTGTTATTGAGTGATTGATTGTACTCAAACATAATAAAATCCTCGGAGATGGCAAATACTATAATTTAAAGGATGCAAGTAAGTATTAGTACGTCTTGTTATACATGTCGAAGTTTGTTGGGGATGATAATGTACGTGTATGGATGCGTGCAAGTTCTTGGATAGATTAAGCCCGTGTTTGCTAGAGCTTATTTCTTACTGTACTGAACTGATCGATCTAAAAGCTCTAGCAAACCTGATATAAGTACAATGTTGAGTATAAGCACGTTTTAGGGGAATTGTAGGGGGTAATCACATGTTGGTCGGTTGCTTTGGAATGGTGAATTAAGGGGGGGAAAAATCTTGAAAGTTGGGGAAATTCATTAGATTCTAAATAAAGAGTCATGAAGGCCATGTGATGCTCATCTCTACAAATTGCAGGGCCACAGGGCATGGTCTCGTGCTCATCAGTCACACTATAGTTTCTTCTTCAAGACTCTCAGAACTCCCTCATTTCACACTCCGAGTACTAACTAATGGAGTAACATGTAATTATTATTTAATAATTAATCCCATCCTTAGTGTTAAAGTATATGTTGGTCACAACCCTTTTATTAATTAGTAAAGTATCAACAACTATTTCATAATCCCTTTATTATTTAGTAAACTGTTAAAAGAGTACAAAAAAATAATCTATATTTTCGACTAAAAACGAAAAGGATATCATCAACTTTCAAAGTAAGAACTTTTGAATACATATTTTACTCATACATAACTCCACCAAAAAATATCACACTTCTAATGTGGTATATTATGAATTTTAATAAACTTATCTATAATTGAAGAATATGTATATGAAGTAGAGCATTTCTTACATTTAATAGTATAATCTACTTTACAAATACAAAACAATAAATATCAATTGATCATATTCATCTATTGGTTGGTTAAATAAAAGAATAACTTAGTCAAATTTTCAAGTTAGGAGCGGCTCGTTATTAAGAAATAATTCTTAAAATTCCACAAAAATTTTTTTTGAAGCAAACAAATTATATTTCAGGTTTCTGGAAAACGTCCCGAAACGAATGATAAGAACCTAGATAGAGGATCCAAGTATTGTATAACGAAGGGCTCGACTTCGCATAGTTTGCTAGAGCGTGAGCGACAAAATTACAATCACTTGGGACCCAGAAGGGACACTCTAAATGATTCCAATCTAGCGTAGATACGATTCGGTCAAGAACCGACTCACATATGACCGGACAAGCCACCTTGCGTATAAGTATATAACCATTTTCACCACTTGAATAGCATCTCCGATAAAGCAAACTTGTGGGTGGTTAACAACTTTTGCCAGCAGCAGGGCTTCCTCAAGCGCTAATGTCTCAACAAGTACTGGGTCTTGGACATGGGGAAATCCTGGTAGATGCACGAAGGAAGGCACCTCTTGAGTCAAAAGTCACTGTACCAGTCACCAGACTCAACACTGAATCACCATCAATACCCGCATCAAAGTAAATCCTGGTTCGTCCTTCTGGCGGTCGTAGTAATGATCCTGGCAAAAGGGACTCCAAGACTTCCTCCACCCATCCGCGAGCCTCCAAGAAAATTACTCTTAAGATGCAATCAGAGGCGGAGATACCGCCTAACATGGCTGGTCACTTGACCTGCCATTTTTTTTTAAAAATAATAATTTTGTTTGGTGAAATTTTAAAATAGATATGTTTTATTAATTTTTATTATGAACAATTTTCATTTATATAAAATTTTGACCTACCAAAACAAAATTTCTATCTCCGCCCCTGGATGCAATCTTATAGATGCTCTGATCAACAACCTGAATCAAAACCACTAATCTAACTTTTCTTATTAATTATTAGTAGATTGTTTGATTGTGCTTGTGTAAAGTTGACTTATTTTAAAAATACAGCGAGATTAAGGTAAGTAATCTTAATTTTATTTGCACGTCAATTTAATTTAACTCATTTTAATAAAAAAAATCATTAAATCTGATTTGTTTTAAAATACTCCATTTCTAAGAAATAAGCCAGAATGAAAAACTCATATCTTGATATTCGAGTCTAGAGGTACATAACTAATAGTACTACTCAACATCCTCTTCAAAATAAGAAACAACAAATCGGATCAATGTGTGAGAAATAAAACCCACAATTTTTGATGAAAAATAAATTATATGAAAAAGAAAAGGAGTTTATTTGGAGCTCAACCACTAAATTGTTTGATTCCTAATGAATGGTCAATGGATGATTGAAAGGGTTAGGATATTTAAGTGAATGCTGGGGCATACTGTGCACTATTCCCACAAATTAGGGTCATCCCAGTATGATTATGATTGTATTCCTCCTTTGCAATTAGTCAAAAAAACAAAATTTTGTACATTTACTTCATTCTTCATAAAAAAAAAAATCCAAGTAAAAGCATTAGAATCAGGATTAATTAATTAACAATCATGGAAAATTAAAATAACCAATTTTCTGACGGTTTGGCGCGGGCTTCAACAAATTAAGCATTTTTTCAACAAAAGTTTGATTAAATTAACCGGCCGGAATAAATAAATAATTCGGTTTCGATCCCAACTTAATTATTATCAGTTCCATGCAAACTGCAGATCCACGAACTGAATTTATATTACTTGGTTGATAATGATCACATCACAGCGGCATCTCATAATTAAAAAGAAGCATTAAATAATGAACGGAAAATATATAAACCCGTATCCGGAGGCCGATGAAGATTGAAAGGATAATTTAGTTACCTTGCGGTGGCGTACGGCGGATGGAGCCGCTCAACGCAGATCTCCGGCGAGTTTATCATACGGCGGCGCCGGCGAAGGCAGCTACCGAGGGAGATATCCAAAGGGATAGCATGATCCCGTAAATTCAACAAGCTTTTGCATGCAGAAAAAGCATATCCAGAAAATTGGAATTGTGATCTCAAAATCATCAGGATCAATGCGATCCCTTTGGATGCCTCCTTCAGTGGCAGTTAAAAGCAGTTGAACAGTTTGAACAAGTTTTCAGATATCTCAAAAATATGATTTTCTTATTTTTTGTTGTTGAGAGAGAGAAGATCAGAAAAAGATGAGAGACTGATGAATTAGCACAAACTTGGATGGACAGACAAGAGAGAGTGGTGTTAAGGGTGTCTGCGCCATCCTCCATATATAAAAGAGGAGAGAAATGATCTCACCAAATGAAGGGCCATAAATAATTTTTTATTTATTATAAATATAAAATAAAAGAGGAGTCCCATGAATCTAAATTTAGAATATATATTTCTCCATATAACAAACTAATTAAGAAGTTCACAAGTAATTCTTATAAAAATAACCATAATATTCATCTGAAAGTTGTAATACGTACGTAAGCAAACAACACAATTACAAATATTCATAATCAACAAAAAAAAACTCACATTTTTTTTTTACAGAACTAAGAAAAAAATTATTTCAAGATAGTGGAAAAATGCTCAGTAATTACTGTAAAATTTATCAAAATTCGACTGATTTATTATTATTATATAACTAAATTAAATGTCTAACAATATTCTACTATTTAAATAATTAATATTGGTAGAATTCACATGGGAAAAAAAGAGTGGGAATTAGTAGGGCCCATGAATACCAATCTCAAACAAAGGCAAAGCTCATGGGGTTTTATTAGTGGGTCAGTATTAGAAATTTTATGGACTCCAAACATGGGGGTTGAGTTGTAAATATCAAAGTTTCCTTCTAATTAGTAATCCTACCTTTTTAAAAAAAAATAAAAATAAAAATAAAAATCTTCTGTAATCCTACCATTCACTTCATTTGATAGTTAGGCTCCATCCAACGGTCTAGAGAGTCTCTAGACTACATTTTCGAATTGCCCTTTTTAATACTATAAACGAGTAGTTTATGTTGGTGATCGTTACAAATCAATAAAGGATGTATCAGGCAAATTTAGATTAGTGGTCCAGATCACCTTTTTCTCAACTTATTCAGTCAGAAATTAAATGGAACAAATTTGATGAATTTAAATGAAATTGGAAATATCATAATTGAGCTAAAATGAAAAAATATTAACTAATTAAATGATTCTTTTTTGAGTACAAAAGTAATCTTTTGCCAATGGCAACTTTTTCCATTAGTATAAATTAATTCAATATAACCATTAATCAAGTCCAATGATTAAAATATACGTAATGCTACTAAAGAAATCTTGGACTAGATAATATACTAGATCCAAGGAGATCGCAAGCTTGTGCGAAGTTTTGGACACAGTTTAATGATTGTTTGTTTCCAGTATGACTATTATGAACTATTTTATATTCCATCGAGATTTGTAGATAGTCAAACTTCAGACCTTGATAAGATCGTTATTTGGCCTGTGGGCAAATGCAGCTTGTTGCTGAAAACAAGATTAAATTTATAAACTATGATGAATGATTTTTTTTTTAAAAAAAAAACCTCGTATACATGTTTAAAATATTAATTTATACTAGCATATAATTAAAATTATTAATAATTAAATAATTTATGAATTAACGGACTCTCCCATTATAATTAGGTAGCACTAGCATCCATGGATGTCTATGTAGCATATGTATTAGAGTAATTCTCCTGTGAGGCAGCTTCACCCATGAGGCAAGGCCAAATAAGGAAATTTCATGATTTCCACTTAATCATGCCTCACTAACATGTCATCAAATCTCGACGCCAACTCATCAAACCTCGTTGTCAGTTTATCATACATATCACTTCATCAAAACCTCGATATCAGTTCATCAAATCTCACAAAAAAGAAGATTCATTTGGCCTTGCCTCATTGCCTCACCCAAGAATTGTATGTATTAAGGGTAAGGTGGATTACTGACACCCAATTTTGTTTTAATTTTATTTTTTAAAATTCTACCTCACTATTCTACTAAAATTACATATAATATCTAGAAAATTATTATGAGGAGGATTTTTGTTATTCCTCAGCTTTTGCATGGGGAATTTGTAAATTCAATTGGCTGACAATAATATTGGTTAGAAATTAAATGAAATGAAATGCCAATGCATTATGCATGAATACTGTTTGGCCAAAATTATGCAATATTCTCAAACAAATTTGGGGACCCTTTTGTGTCATAATTTGTAGTTTAGGGCGTGGATTTGAGGTTTTGGACTCTGCCTTAATTGAACTTATTATCCTCACCGACCCTCAAGAACATGTGTAATTCAAGTGTGAGCAGAACAAATGTTGGATAATATCTGTCCCGAATTGATCGTGCGGATTCGACGTTGTTTTTGGCATGTTTAAATCACACCAATTCTTTTTATTTTAATTCGTGGTTTAGAATATAGCGCTGTTTATTTACAATTATTTTTCATTCTTATGTACTCGTATATTATTAATTATTAATAATTATTTTTGGAGTATTATTATAGTAGGTGAGTTGGGGGATCTTGGCCTTTAGGAGGTGTGTACTGTAGCTTAGGATAATGAGAGGTGATCGGCTAATTACCTTTAACTTTATGCTCATAAAGCTCATTATAACATGCTAATTGATTGCAGATTAATATTCGATCTGTTTTTTTTTTTTGCTATCCAATATTGTTTAATACAGAATCATATTTGGATTAATCTAAACGTAAATACCAATGTGGAATTTTTAAAAAATGTTTTTGAAGATAATGTGGAACTTTTATTGATGAATTAAGGCCCTGTCCATTAGGGCGCTGGAATTGGTAGCTGGTGCTGGTAGGTGCTGGTAGGTGCTGGAGGGTGCTGGAAGGTGCTGGAGGGTGCTGGAGGGGGTTGAAATTAAATTAAAATTGTATAATTATGATGTACATAATTATGAAACTATATATTTAAAGAATGATTAATTCGTACACAACATATTGAAACTAATTTTAAAGAAAAAATATTTTTTATTTTTTTAAAAAAAATAAATCATTCATGTATCACATACTGACAAGTGCTGGTAGGTGCTGAAGGGTGCTGGAGGTGCTGGAAATAAGCGCTAATGGACAGGGCCTAAGTTGGATGGGTGTTAGCTAGAGAAGATGGACGGATTGATGATCCGTGAGTGACAACAGAATGAGGATAGGGAGGTGGGTGAGGGAGTATGATGTTAGATTTTGTTCACACTATCGAAACATGATGGTCCATTGGACCACAATCCTCAACTCACTCACCCAATACTCGGAACTTCTCTCACACACACAGTGCCGTCCTCCGGTGGTGCTCCGACGGCCCCCACCATTTATTTACTAATATAAATTCGGGCGGAACTAGAGATAAATATTTGGAGAGTGAGATTGAACTACATAAAAATATTTTTTGAAACCTAAACTTTCGATGGTTAAACTTGTTAGCTGGATCCAGGGAGTGGCTGCGGTTTTTCTCTCCAGTTCCGCCCATGGTTTTTTTTTTTTTAAGACAAAACCACCATTGGTGGAGGAAATTTTATTGGCTCACTAAATCATTAGTAATTAAATAGTTTTACATGATAATTGTCACCATAGATCAGAGAAATAGATGCACTTTTTGATCCGTAGGATTGATTCCTGAGAAAACGTTCTATAGAGCAAAACAACCTACCCTTCGTGTCCTTCATCCCCTGTGGTGAATGCTCTATAGCCAGGTTTTCCAGTGTCAATCGAAAGGAAGCAAAGAGTGCTACAACAGAGATACAGTAGATAAGCAAAATAACTTCTGAAGCAAGGCTTCCAAAAGAATGAAAAAATAGGATGAGTCTTTCTCCTATTTATATGCATAGGCTGTAAGTAGCTGTTAGTTGCTAAGAGACTCCAAGGCTGGTATGAGTTGCTTCCAGACTCCTTCTTCATGATACAAAGGCCCTTCAGTGATCAAGCAAGTCCAAGCCACCTGCAACTTACACAAAAGGCAACAATAACTTGTCCTAAATAATTAACCGGTTAGAAGTCTAACAGTTGGAACCCCAATCATACCAAGTCTAATAATCCCTTTCAACTTTCTAGGGGCATCTACCAAAGATAAAACTGCAGATCGTTGAATTTGAGTGCAATATTTTGAAAGAAAATTTGCAGCAGAGTTGGCTTCTCTAAGCACATGGGAAATAGGATGTAGTGTACTAAATTTATACAAATCATAGCAGCATGAATAAATATTCCAATCAGTGGAATTGGGGTGATTGACGCCATTAACTGCTGCAGCACAATCAGATTCAACAGAGAAAGTGTGTAGCTGCATTTGTAAACCAATTTGGTATCCATGATGGATGTCATCTAATTCTGCATGCAAGGGAAATTGAGAAATAACAAATTCGTATAACTTCAAATTTTTTGGGTTAATGCATTAAGGCTATGTTCTCTTATCGTATATCAATCAATGTAGTAAAAAAAAAGTTTTATAAAATTCATGTTAATTTAGTGATAGTAATTTTATTTTCCAATACTTGGTTAATCTGAACTTAGTTCAATTCAGTTCAACAACATTTGTAGGAGTTGATCTCACAATATTGAATACTTTAATAAGGCCATTGTTTGTAAAGTGTCAACCATTCGTATCATTATCACATGGAATTATTGTATTTTTGGAGCAAACAAAAATTGCACGAACACAAAATAATGTAACATAGACGCATACCTCTCCCGTGGGTTGATGGAGGCAAACAAAAAATGGTACTCTGAGTTGTTTGGATGGATCGGTGGCAAAGTGCCAGGTGTAACTTACGTTCGTGTTCAATCTTTATGCGACAATTGTACCTCGCCAGTAAATCCTCACAATCATCTTCGTAATCAACCCATTCCCTTAAATTACTCACTGTGAATTTAAGTTGCAATTTTATTTTATTTTAAAATAATAAAAATCATTATAAACTGCGAAACGTCCATTTGGCCACGAACAGATGAACAGCTTCTTTCTTGTCCTGCTACCCATACACATTATGATGCTTTTTGACAAATGGGCGATCGTAAATTCAAAACAAATGAAATGAGTAGTTGACCTTAAAGTTCAGTTGATTAATTTATGTTGAATTTATGAGTTGAATTTCTAAAACCATTGGGTTCAAATTCAATCATTAAATTTTGCCCGCACTTAATTATGACAATTTACCATGCGTCGAATACAGCTTTGATTAATATTTCTTCTGCCTAAAAATATTATATATTCATTAATTTATCTTTCTATAATCTCTTTTAATTTTTTTTTCCAGAAAAATCATTTTCGATTCTTTGATGAGACGGAAATGAAGCGATGGAAATATGGAATGGATAATTAGGCCAGTTTACCAGAGCTTATCTGTAGTTCAGTTCAATTCAATTTAATTCAGTCCAGTTTAGTGAAAATGCAATTTGATGAAATTCTGGTTAATTCAGTCATGCTGATTCCATTTTTCAATAATCTGATTTTCAGTTCAGTTCAGTTTAGTTCAACAAGAAATAAACTCAAGCAAACAGGGTCTTAGTTGTAGTCAAGAGTCAGGACCAACGCAGTTATTGGTTTTGATTGAGATTAGGACCACAATTCATCACACATATACTGGCAATCTTCTTTGTATTCATCACACATGATCAATTAATATAAATCATTTTCATGGTACGTACGATTTGGAGTAACAAAAATTACCCTGCATATCAGTGGACCAAGTTGGGTGCTGCGCTTCAATTCTCGTGGAGATGATATAAATCATAAATGTTATATTTGGAATTTCTACCATGTGGTATGATTTATTATTAGATGGACCACGTAATTCTGCATGAGCAGTAGTTAGGTCATGTGTTTTTATATCAATATGAATTGAACTAAATTAAACTAATAAAACTTGAAAGACTTAAATGAAGTACAAATTTTAACAATTGTCTCAAAAGTTTAATATGCCAAACACCAGACTTTAAATGTGAGAAGATCAATTCAGAACAAGTATGAAAGTGAAATGATCAACATTTGCCCTCTATATCAATTAGGATCATTCACACGAAGTATGATTATATTGGAAAGAAGACACTTAATTATGCTTCTATCACTTGGTTTTTCAAATTAACAATCCGGTTCGGTGTGACACTAAATTTTAGGGTGTTTTATTTGCTTAGCTCTCTTTTGTGTAAGAAAATGCCATACGTTCAATTCTCCCAACAAATACATTCCGATTCCTTGTCGTTGTATATATGTTTAGTTCAGATCATTTCAATTTAGTTTCATTTTAACAATCTAATGTGTGGAGATTAGTGTGATGATAGAATGAATTGAATTGAGATCATTAGGTAGAAAAGATTGAATGAGTGGAATAGTGGGAGAGTGGTAAGGTGGAATGGCTGGATGAGGTTGAGCATGGATTGGAGCCGGCAGGTCAAGTTGTTGTCCATTACAACTAATCGGAGACAAATGCTGGGCCACGTATTGTCCAATTCCGACGAGGAATATAACCATGATTCTACATGAACATAAGAAAATAATTTTGATATCTTAAAACCTTGCTCGAAAATATAAAAATACTTGTATAATTGGAAAAATAAAATAAAATATGAAGATTAATCTATTTGTCTCAATAAAATTTAAAAACTAGTGATTTTTTTTTTCTATGTAGCACATTGATCTAAAAATATATGGAAAAGAAAAATCAAACTCATCTCATTGCCAATTCATCACTTTCTGGTCCTCCACTATTTAAAGCACTTCATATGATATGAATGATCTTACTGATTTCAGTGCCATTTGAAGTGTCCACGACAACGCCGCTCTCCTTCATTCATTTTATGCAATCAACCACTATCTCCTTCATTCATTTTTTTTTCAATTTATTTGTTCTATAATTTTCTTAACGTGCCAGCGGTAAAAAAGATTTAGAGTGAAGTATAAAAAATTGAGATTTAATACAGTTATATTTTAATTTCATATATAGTATATATATGTTAAATTTGTTACTTTTGCCCCAGCCCAATAATATGAAAATACAAATATTTTCATATATATGATTTAGATTAATCCATGATACAGATGTTCTAGGTTTGATATATCTCTACATATTTGATATTGTAATGCTTTTTCCAGTAAGTGGAAATGAGAAAGAATAAGTAAAACATAAAGCAAGTATATGAGAATTTACGTGGCACACCTGCACAGATACATAATCCCCATCGATAATAAGTTATATAAGGAACTGCAAAACCATATTTATAATATGTCAAACCCTAACCCTAGCGCTAACCCTAACCTATTTGAATTGGGCCAAAACTAATGGGTGTTGCTATATGTAGCCCAACATTTTGCTCTTTGTAGCCCAAAATACAAGTGAAATGTCAAAAATGCCCTCAATTTTTAGTTCATGAAAAACTAGTAGTCTAAATACAAGGGGCATTATAGTCATTTGATGAAAATTCTGGGCTACAAAGAGTAAAAACATGGGGAACATTTAGCAATTCAGAAACTAATAGACCAACATTTTCGAAGATTCTGATTAAAATATAAACATAATTGCAAGGAACACTAGGTGTATATATAAATACTGATGAGGCAATTTTAATTAAGGGTAGTGACGTCATAAACAAAATGGGTTGATTGCGTTTAAGATTTGGTGTTTGTCCGAGAGGGTTAATGCCGTGAATTAGTTGTTTTTGGGGCACACTCAATTGGTGTGAGTGATGATCGTTGGTATATTGTTTTTTTGTGGTTCCTTTTTCATCCCACTCACTTGGGATATTACGCATACTTTAATTTTCCCGGCACTACCAAAGCCAGCGACGGAGAACCACCATTTTTTATTTTTTTTTAAAGATAAACCACCTATAAAAGGTGGAGGAGACTATATTTGGGATCTCCAATCCTTAAATTTTTTAACTTCTACAAACACCTGAAAGAGGTGTATCAAAAAGGAGTAAAAATCTCCTGAGTACAATAACCTCCATGAAAAATGGAGACAGTTTGCAAGAAACCATCTATGCGTTGGCAAAATGATCAGAGCTGAAAGAGAAAGCACTAAAAGCGCGAGGAGCTGGTGGGCTCCCGGCGCGTAGCCTGCACGCGCGGGGCACAAGAGAGCGCGAGGAGCCGGAGGGCTCCCGGCGTGGCGGCGACGCGTAGCCTTTACGTGCGGGCAAAAAGCGCGAGGAGCTGGAGGGCTCCCGGCACGTCGGCAACGAATAGCCTGCACGCGCGGGGCACAAGAGAGCGCGAGGAGCTGGAGGACTCCCAGCACTGCGACGGGCGCATAGCCTGAACGCGCATGGACTGTCGGCTTTGCAATTATGTCGGAGAACCACCATTCATATACATGCTTCCTCAAATTCTATTTATTCATTCTCACGACATTCATCCAAATTCCAACATCATCATAAACTTTGCCACCCATATTATAATTACGTACTATAATTTTCTAGATATTATCGAGTAATAGAAAAAAAATTGAAAATTTATAGTAATGTCATACGTTTATTTATGGATGACATATTTAGTATATCCACTAATAACTCTAAAATTTCATATAAAAGATAATAATATCAAAATCAGCCTAATTTGGAAAAAAAAATGTTTAATATAATTTGACTGGTTAGGTTTAATTTGAAAAATAACTTGACCATTAAGATATTTAAATTAAAATTGAAAATAACAGTGTCAGATTTGGTAAGTTTTTTTGTTAGAGAAAGTCTTGGGTGAGACCTGTCCTTGTAGAGACCAAGAGCAGGGGAATGAGCATTTACTGTTTCTGCTTGATCTTTTAGTCAGTTTGTTTGATCTTTCAATCAATGTGCTTGAGTATTTTTGTTTTGCCTTGATTTTTAGTTAATTTGATCTTTCGTTCAATTTGCTTGATCTTTCGATCAAATTTCCTTGATCATTTCCTTGGTCAATTTCACCAACGACAAATTTAATCAAGGAAATCGGCGGGTGAGCTTAATTCAATCAATAGCAGTCTCATATAATCTTTGGTCTCAATGGAGACAGGTCTCAATTGAGAATTAGTATTTTTGTTAATGTCATTATCTTAGTGTCGTGCTTTGGGTTGTCAAAGAAGATAATAGAGAACTCCTTTGGTCTGCTGCGATTGCTAATGCATGCTCATGTTTCACTGTCACTTTGAAAATCTTCCACTTATAATTTCGTGTTTCATTCTCTTTTAAATTTAAATCACAATAAAATTCACCTGGCCGAGGAGTTTTTTTTTTTTTTTGACAAACATAAACTTTTATTACAAACATCCATTGTTCTTACAGGAGAACTGATTTGCTGCCAAATGGTCAGCATGAACCATATCTCTAGATACCTTAGTACACTTAAAAAAAGAAAAACTTGACATGAGGTGGTGTATATCCCTAACAATCGCATCTATCTCCCAGAAGGTCGAACTAGAAGATTTCGCGATCTGTTCTTGAACAATTTTTGAATCCGTCTTGAGCCAAATCAACCCAACCTGTAGAGCTGAAGCTTCTTGTACTCCTTTGAGGCAAGCCATAGCTTCTGCCTGAAGTGATGAAGAAGCCTGAAAATGTGTCACTCCTTTGGTGATCTGGTTCCCAGTTGTTGCATGTTGAACTGTCCAAGCTGCCGACGCATGATACGTTAATTTCCAAAAAGCTGCATCAACCGTTACTACATATACATCCTGTGGCACTTGATTGATGGAATCGCCGATACCCTGATTGCACAGTGGTATTTGTTGCTGCTGTTGCGAAATATCCTCAATATCCAGCTGTGTGCGCCTACTGGACCACCATTCCTCCATTGCCATATCTGCAATTAACTTGACATCTTGATCCTGAGCTCTGAAAACTACATTATTCCTTGATTTCCATATGCTCCATAACATATAGCATGACATTTGTAGAGCATCTGTATCCGGAACCATCTTCATCCATTTCCAAAACCAATCTTTGAAAGACAACTGATGACCCTGATTAAAATCAAGACCAAGAACAGATGCTTTCCATATTCTTCTTGACTTATCACAACCAAGAAACAAATGATCTGTATCCTCGGTCATACCATCCTCGGTCATACCATCCCTACATCGCGAACAGTATGAATCCATGGTTATTTTCCTCTTGTACAAATTGTCAGCAGTAGGCAAAGCATCATTTAAAGCTCTCCATATGAAAACCAATATCTTCATTGGCACTTTTATATCCCAAAAAGCAGTCCACTTGGGGATTTCAGATGTGGATGATGATGCCTGATCCTCCATATTCATATCCTGGCATCTATATCCTGTCTTTACATTATATGAACCATTTGATGTAAAAGGCCATATTACCTCATCATCCAATAAAGCATAAACAGGAATATGTATTGATTGATTAATTTCTTATGATATTAAAAGTTGAGAAAGTCTTGGGTGAGACCTGTCCTTGTGGAGACCAAGAGCAGGGGGAATGAACATTTACTGTTTCTGCTTGATCTTTTAGCCAGTTTGTTTGATCTTTCAATCAATGTGCTTGAGTATTTTTGTTTTGCCTTGATTTTTCAGTTAATTTGATATTTCGTTCAATTTGCTTGATCTTTCGGTCAATTTCCTTGATCATTTCCTAGGTTAATTTCACCAACGACAAATTCAATCAAGGAAATCGGCGGGTTTAAAGCTCACCAACGACAAATTCAATCAATAACAGTCTCATATAATTTTTGGTCTCAATGGAGACAGGTCTCAATTGAGAATTAGTATTAAAAGTTAGTACAATATTGAATTTTAATGTTCAAGTTTACTAGTGACCTCAAAATGGGTGTCTTGAGTTGGCACAACTTATAAACGGTATACTTATTACGAAAACTTTTAATACTATTTAATAAACTATAAAATGTAAGTAAATTAATTTTACTTATAAGTACAATTACACTAGATATAATTACCAAGCTCTCCTTTCTTTTAAATATATGCTAACTACGTACGTGGTGGTGATGAAACCATAACTACGTCACACTTGACTTGAATGACGTACGTTCGAAACAGTTAAGTTTCAATAGACAATATATTGGTAAAAAAAATCAAATTTGGGCAATGCTTTTGATTAGGTTTAGCACAATGATGACTGATGAGCACATCTAGAATGCTGCTGGACAAGAATTATCAAAAAACGATCATATATATATATGCATGGCGGGGTTTCATCATGATATATAATGTCCCCCACGAATCAAATAAAATAACTCATGAGAAATTAACGTAATGCCCGCATTAGATTAAGCAGATTAGTTTAATATAAAATGCATGATTAAGGGAAGTTTGGTTTGACTATGTGAATACAAGTTTTTTCTGCTCTAATCTTTCAAACATTACAAATTCTCATTTGGCACCCGTTTCCACAGATACTAAATATTATAAGGGACCGTTTTCGGTTAAAGTTGCCGTTGGTGAGCTTTAACCCCGTCGTTGCTGCTGTTAAATTTTAGGTTGTTGGTGTCGCCAGAGCTCAGTCGTCTCACATTGACCGACTCAATACTGAGTTTCGATTTGAATTTGTACGAAATAACAGTAACGTACCAAGGATCAGGAATGATCAAAGAAATTGACTTAAATATCAAACAAAATGAATAACAGGTCAAATTAACTAAAAGATCAAGGTAACAAAATAATGTTCAAGGGAACTGACTGAAAGATCAATGAAAGTGACTAAAAGATCAAACAAAAACAGTAAATGTTCATTCTTTTGGCACTTAGTCTCTACAAAAACAGGTCTCGCCCAACACTTTCTCAACCTTCATAATCAAACCAACAATTTAACTAGCACTTGTTTCATGAATACTACTTGAATTTCAGACCCTCTAATTAAATTTGTAGTATAGCAATTTTAATTTTTTTTGTATGGACAAATAAGTTATATATAATCAACTAATTTAACAGCATTTTGAAAATAAAGAATCAAGATGAACGGATCGAGAAGCCTTTTAATCACCATAGCTTTCATGATTCAGCGCCCTTTATTACTGTCTGGGTTTGTTAAGCATGAGGAAAGTCAACACACCATTTAAATCATTAGTTTCATTATCACACTAACGCGCGCATTTGGCTTTTTTTTAAAAAAAAAAAAAACTTTCGTCCCCTTTTGTATTTCCACTGCAAAAATTTAAATAATCTGAATAATAATGTATACATATGAAACCCAAAAACTGAATCTATGTAGTAAACTATTTTGAACAAAAATAATAATGGTATGGCTAATTAAATTAAATAATTTGAAGTGAACTGATTTGAAATTACCTTGTTAATTACGCATTCATGAACAAGGACGGTGAAAATATTCATGCAGTTATTAAGAATAATCAAGATGCAGGGTTAATAATGGGGTTGTTCCATGCATGTCCATTTTTTTTTTGCATGTCCGTATTTTTACCATAATACCCTTAATATTGTTAAGGAAAAAATGAGCTTGAAATCATAGGGTTCCATAGAGGACATTATGGTAAAATGTGGACCTGAAAGAGAAAAATGTACCTGGATAGAGAAATTTCTTTAATAATGTACCCTGAAAATGAACAACGGCGAAATAATTGATCATAAAGCGCAACTCCAAAACAAATCCACGCACATGCATGCAGATCCATTTGACTTAAAATTTGTGATATTACAGTCACTTGTTACGTTTCCAATGTTGAGGCCGTGATTTAGGGACTTTTTTTTACTTCCCTACAAAGATTTGATCAACAGTCAATCATCGAGGATTTAATCATGATGAAAGATCACTCTAGGTTTCTTTCCTTCAGCTTTATGTTAACTGTTCAACTAGAAAATAATGCATTAAAAGAATGAATAGCGATGTAATTCAATAAATCCTACTTATTTCATTCGAACTACGAATTTGAATCTACCTTGTGAAATTGAACACGATTGGATGTTCATTTTCCATTAGTTGAAAATTTTCAGCCCCTCCTCTCCCGAGACCCAGTCCCTCAAAAAACTCCCAATCTGCATCGTTGGGGAGGCACCAGTCGGCTCCCCCGCCGGTCCGGTGGTGACCTCCCCACCCCCTACTAGTTGTAGCTTAGTTCTTCTTAGTACCCCACCTTTTTTCCCTCGAAAAACTACAGATCTATTCCGTTCCGTCACCGTACCGATTGCCAGGGTTTCACGCCGGAGTCCGGCGGACAGCGTCCCCAGCGCCTCACGGCGCCGGAGGCAAACTCCCATCGCCGACCTTCACCTGTTGCTGGCGCGCCACGCCAGATCGGGTCACCCGTTTGATCCGGCGGAAGGCGTTTCAGACCGTCAAGCGCAGCGCCCCGACAGCGTCCCACGACGCAGATCCAGCGCACCAGCCACGGCGCAGACGGCGCCGGCCCAGATCCAGATCGTCGGCTTCGCTGGCGCACCACGGCTAGCTAAGCGGAGGCCCGCAGCGATCTGGGCCCATCATAGACGGACCAGTGGGCGACGGCAATCCCCGGGTCGGGTCGGGTGGCTCAACCGGGTCGGTCCGACCATGGTTCTGGTTCTGGTCCAACTAGAGGGTGAGGTGGTTTTTATATTGTAGTAGATTTTATGTTAAGGTCAGGGAAATTTGATTCTAGGTATTATTTGTCAACTTTAGTTTACCGGACGGGTACGTTTCTGTTTCGGAAACTTTAGTTGACTTCAACTCTGGTTTATATTGTCGGTAAGGAGAAATCCGAGTCAGAGTAGTAATTATACATACTTCTGGCGTTTTCCACAAATATAAACCAGAGTTGTAGACAGTGGAAGTTAGCTTTGCAGCTTTTCTCGTGTTAGATTATACCTTTTTTCAACTATCTATACTATGTGTTATTTGCTAGCTAGTTAAACCCGAATTAGTTGGAATATGCACATGGTATTGACCTGATAGTAGGGGATATGATTTGGAACTGGTCTTTTTTGCGAAACTGTCCTGACAGACTTGGGGAGTATCCTTGCCCATTTGTTTGTTATATCTCTCTTAACCCTTAATTGGCGAGAGGGAAAACCCCATGGGCTTCTGGACTAGGTAACATTTGTGCCTAGACTAGTAGACTTTGATTAGATAGTTTAGAATGCAAAGTTAAGGTGCTACGCTTGTCAGGTAGTTTCAGACAGTAGATTTGTAAGATGTATCCCCTTTTTTATGTAAGCCTTCGAGCACCACAGCCTTCGGGCAACACACTGCTTCCAGGCGAAAGCCTAGGAATTACAGCCTTCGGGCAACACCTTACTTCTGGGCGAAAGCCTAGGAAATTGCCTTCGGGCAACACATTGCTTCCGGGCGAAAGTCCAGGAATTAGCCTTCGGGCCACATTTGTATTTTATTTTATTTTATTTGCTTGGGTTGAGGAGCCGTCAATAATCCTCAAGATTCGCCTTCGGGTATAAAAAAAAGATTGGATGTTAAGTTTCTGTATGTTAGATCTCTCCTCTTGGAATATTAATCTATTCACCCTAATATTATATTTTTTAATAAAAAAGTGAATAATTTTTATTCATATCATTGGAAAACGTCTAGAACGATCTGATATATAAAAACTCAGATAGAGTATACCAACTTCTTCTAACATGTCTTAGACAAAAAGTTTTACTTGGTTTATCTTGAGTTTGATTGGCGCTTTAAAAATTTGAGATTTAAGTGAAACTCGTCTTAAAAGAAGAGAAGTTCTCTTGAGAACCGTCTCAATTTAAATCAGAGGTAAATATTAATTTTCTCACCCTTTTGAAACCAGCACCTATTTTTTAAAAAGTTTAAACATGTATTTTTATATAGTAAGCATGATCATTTAATGTACTATTTTCGATTTACTAATTTTCATGTCTGATCTTATCATTCAAAACTGATTTTGTACATAATAAATATGATTATCGAGCTATTTGAAATAAGAGAATTTCTTTGAAGAGAAAGGTAAAATGTCTATGAGGACTTGAAGATTGAGTACACTTGTCTATATGGGCTTTCTTGCTAGCCCAATGGAGAGTCTCATTAAGATGGACCGAATTGTTACTTGACGATTTAACAGAAAAATGGAAGCAAAGCCTTTGGGCATCTCAAATGTCGAAAAACCCTTTTTCAGAAAAATAGAAAACCTCCGAGTCAATCAACAGCTTTCCTCCACTTTCAAACTCGTCCCCGTTCCGTTTACCCTTTCGAGAAAATGAGGCAGTTACACCCACTACCCCACCACCCCTTTTTTCAAATTACCATTTTCTCCCGCGCCCACGACCTTCAAACGACGCCGTATTTCATACAACCTTAGAATTCCAAAAGACCAAACCTGTTAAACACGCTCGTAATTAACGCATAAATGCGTGTACAAAACCGCCATTAACACATTTCACACATAATTAAATAACTCCGTCACCCTCTACAGCTTTGCAGTTAGGAAGGTACAGGCAGTTGCGTCGGAATGGAGAGCGACATGACGGCCGCTGCGATAAAGGACGGCGGTTCGAGGAATTCCGCCGCCGCTGCCTCCGCCTTCGTCGATGGTGATCAAGCTGATGCTGCGTTCAAGGCGATGATGGAAGCGGAGGATTTGAGCAGCGGCGGTATAGGCAGCAGAGGCGGCGGCGGAAGAGTGAAGGGGCCGTGGAAGCCGTACGAGGACGTGAGGCTTCACCGGCTGGTGAGTAAGTTCGGGCCGAGGAATTGGGTTATGATCGCCCGGGGGATTCCAGGGCGTTCTGGAAAATCCTGCCGCCTTCGCTGGTGTAACCAGCTCGATCCTTTTGTCAAGCGCAGACCTTTCACTGGTATGCTCTCTACCTTCGTCGATTATTTTGAATTTCTGTTTGAGATTATTATTTTCCATATGCATTTGATTAAGCTCATCTGTTTTGTACTATGTATTCGCTCTTGCGATTCTGCTTATGAGTTTTGTTCAAGTAAAAATCTAGGGCTTGTAAGTTTGCGATGTGTTGTTATGTTAATTGTGGGATGGCAATTGCTGGTTTGATTGATTATAATTTGAGTAAAGTCGTTTTCTTGTTTTTATGAAGAGGCTATTTCCTGGGGAGATGTGCAATTCTCCGAGCTTATTTTGGAGAATTCGTAGAATTGTTGATATATCATTGATTTGTTTTTACGATTCTGCTCATGAGTTGTTTTCAAGTAGAAATCTGGGGCTTGGGATTTTTCGTTATGAGGCATACTCTTCAATCTTCATTCCTCAGAGCACAAACTTTAAAGTTCTAAAACCTTATTTCAAGTGGTTAATGTGGTGAAATTTGCTGGCCTGATTGATTATAGTTTACATCTCTCTGCTCTTCATCCAAACGGAAACGAGGCGGATGAGCATGGTTGCGAACCTCCCTTATGAATGCTAAGAGTAGTTATTTTGTTATTTGGTGATGATCCTGCTGTTTTGTAAATTTTATTGATTGAAATAAAATGCAGATGAAGAAGATCATATAATACTAGCTGCACAAGCCATCCATGGGAACAAATGGGCTGCAATTGCTAAACTCCTACCTGGCAGGACTGACAATGCTATTAAAAACCACTGGAATGCTTATCTGAGACGTAAATTTCCAGGCTATTCATCTCCGCCCACGTGTAAAAGCACGGTTGTTCCTGATGGAAACGTAGACAGAACATCAGAATGTATTGTTCCATGTGAAGATATTGAGTCTTTGAATTATTTGCAGCAGGAGAATGGCAGCATAGGGGAAGAAAAGTTGGAAAGTGGTGAATATATAGCTCATATTGATAGAGAGAATTTATACTCCAACAAGTTATCTCCCTGCGTTTCTCGGCCCTTGGCGAAAATTGGTGCATTCAGTATTTATAATCCTTCTGCTTCCAACTTTGCTCTTCCAAGTGCGGCTCCGATGAAGGGACCTCTGGTGCAATCGCCAAATCCTGAAATCTGCAAGTTTCTGGAAAGTATACATAGTGAGCCTGTGATCCCTTCTCACTGCAGTTATGGTTGCTGCAAATCTTCTGGAAAAAGATCTTCTCAGAGTTCCTTATTGGGGCCTGAATTTGTTGATTACGAAGAACTTCCTCCCATCTCAGGCGATGGCTTAGCCGCCATTGCAACAGACCTAACCAATATTGCCTGGATGAAATATGGCTTGGAGAAGTCCTCAAGAATGCCACATACCGATAGCAATGAAACTCATGAAAACGTGTTTCAGCCATTGCACTTTGATGAGGGATGGTGCCAACAGTTCAGGGACATAATGACCGATGCATTACCAGTTCCAGTGCCTCTGCGGCCCTGTGTTTTTTCCAGCTGAAAGACTTGTATGAAGATACTCAAAGTGAGTACAGGTTTTTCTGCATGACTATACTGATCTCGTATAGAGTTTATATCGTTACAGCATATGCTTAAGATCGGATGAATATGTAGTTATGTTTTTCCTTTTCAAAATGAAGCACACATTTTTGTTCACTGGTTAAAAATCATACATGATACAACTATGTATTTGACTGAATTGTTGGGTAGTTATTTATGGCTTATTCAGGAAACAGATGATCTAAATTATGGTTACCTGTTCATAAGGAAGATGGGGTATGTTTCTGCCACTGATCAGAATGTACAACTCTCTTATCTTTATAACAAACTCACCTACATTATGTATGGGCATATGGTATGGGTAATGAAGAACACAGTCAATATTCCCATTTTAATTCAGAAAAAAAGCTTTTTGTTCATTGAATTTTTAAAGGAAATAGGTTGGAGAATTTTTCATTCCCATTTTCTTTAAGTTCAAGAAAGCAAAAATGGATTAATGGTACTCTATTATGCTTCCAGCTGGTTTTTTACATTCTTTTCCCCCAATTAGTGGCTTGTATGGCTCTTTTCCTGCTTTTCATTCATAACAAACACGCTATACTTATATTTATAAACTCAGAATCATGTGATTATGGACCGCTTTATGATTTCTTTGCGTGACAATAGTAATTGTCACCATACAAATATCATGAAATACTCACTAGTTCCAAAAATATGCATTTGTTCACAAGAAAATATAAATTCCTCGTATAAAACCAAAAATATCTCAACATGTTTATTCTCTTTGATCTTGTTTCAACTTTTTTTCTTATATAAAAAATAACGTCTTTTAGAGATGTGTTATTTTCGTGTCGAGAGTCTAAAATACTCGTTGTAACGTATACCTATAAACAAATTTGGGAAACATGAGAGTGATGATGACCTTCTAGACACAATCTCAAAAAACACTAGTTCCAAAATACTCAATTATTCAAGATAATATGTAAATTCCTCATATACAACCATAAATATCTCAACATTCTTGCTCTAGCTTCACATGTTATTCTCCTTTTTTGTCTAGTTTCATCTTTTAAAAGAAATAACGTCTTTTAAAAACGCATTACACTTGTATCAATAGTCTAAAAATACTCGTTATTCTTGTGCCGAGAGCCTGAAATACTCGTTGCTATTATACGATATGAGCAAATTTGGAAAACATGAAGAGTGATGATGATGACATATATGGAATCAGACAAAAAGTGCTTATATAAGGATGCAAAAGCTGAATTATTCTTTACAAATAAAAGAGATCTGAAAAACAAAATTACCAAGAAATAAAGTTTAATTGACAGGAACCCCATAGTAGAAAAGCTGAAGCATAATGGAGTGCTCCAAAGAGGTAGTGTAAAAACATTCTTTCTTCTTTTCCTCCTTTTGCAAGTGAAGGGTGACTTGTACAAAGTTTTAACTTACTCAAAAGCTAACCACTTCCAAGAGTAACAACAAACCTCCTCAATCTTCACAAACAAAGACACTAAAAAGACAAGAGCCATGTTTCCCCTCTTTGAGTCATCATGTTAATCTGCTAAAACCTTGTTTGATCTTATGTCTGTGTTATCATAGGCTGATATGGGGACTGAGAATGCTGAAGCCTCTGCAGACCATTCTGTGTCCATTGTTGTTGTTGAAGAAGGAGACAGCTCTGTTGGGGAGAAAAAGGCTGAGATTTCTGGGATTGACAAGAATGAAAGCGAGGCTGAGATTTCTGGGATTCAAGAAAAGAGCAGAGAATCCTCGGTTTCGGAGTTTTCAGTGATTGTGGATCTGGAAGCTGGTGTCCAAGAAACCAATGTAGTACATTTGTTGCCGTCCAAAGCTGAGAGGGATTGCAGAATCTGCCACCTCAGCTTGGATGCAACCAATCAGGAATCATCTGGGGTGCCGATTGAACTGGGCTGTTCTTGCAAAGATGACCTGGCTGCTGCCCACAGACATTGCGCTGAGGCTTGGTTCAAGATCAAAGGCAACAAGTAAGCAAGAAATCTGCTCTTTTCTTGGTTTTTGCTGTTTGAAAAAATCATTAGTTTGCACTTTATCTGTGTTGAGTGGGACTTAAACAGTCCAAAAACACCAATTTTCAGTGGAGAAGTCAAAAATAATGGCATAGATGAACATTTTTTAACATTAATGCAAAAAATCTAAAAGATAAAGGGTTTAAGCATGCCTTAATTAAGTGACAAGCTTGTTTAGTGTGAGGTCTACCACTTAGTTAATAATCTTGACTTATATATCATGCCTGATATAGAGTACATTTTTTAGTTTGATTTATTAGCATTGTTGAATTTGGCTAGTTGATAATGGTCAAAACTTAAAAGGCATGTTTTCTTTGTAATTGTGGCCCTGAATTTGCGAACTAGCAGTGTTTTGGAAGATTCTTGGTCTACTCAGACATTTTCATCCTTCAAGAGAGTGATAATCATATGTCAAATATTCGTGAATCGGTATTTTCTACCGGGATTACATGATCCTGGATGATTCTGAATTCTAGTTAACAAGCCTAAAATCTGGTATCCTATGTTTAACTTAACTAGCAAATGAAGGTGATGCCTAATGTAGTTTAGCTGTCACTGTCTTTTGATTATTTGACAATGTTCTTGTTCTGAATTCTGATCCCCCATTTTATATGTAGAACCTGTGAAATATGCGGGTCGATTGCACACAACGTAGTTGGTCCGAATGAGGCCGAGTTGCTGGATGATTCCGGTGAAGTCAACGAGGGTTCAACCAGGACTAATGTGCCTGCAGCTGTAGCAGAGGCAAGGAATTTCTGGCAGGGTCACCGGTTTCTGAACTTCCTACTAGCCTGCATGGTATTTGCATTTGTCATATCCTGGCTCTTTCACTTCAACATTCCATCATAAAAATGATCATCCATAGTTACAGAATTTACGCGATTTTCGTGCTGTTTATAGTAGCGAATGTTTAGTTCGAAAAGTGGAGCTAGCTTGCATTCTTCTTGTTGCAAATGTACTAGTACTTGTTATGAATGTATCAAAATCAAGCCAGCATCTTTTTGGTTCTTTGAGGATCATTTCATTGTACTAGAGGATGATACAGCAAAGGTTGTTTGAAGCTTGTCTGAAAATCTGGAGTTGTTAGTGAGATAGAGAGTGAGAATCCAATGATCTCATGAGCACCATTTAGTGCGTGATTCTGGAGCCCAGTGGGGGGCATAAATATGGTGGTCCTGCTGCCATGTGGATGGAGCCAGGAGTTGTTCATAACTCCAACTGTCCAAATGTGTGAAAACAGTTCGTCAAACATTTGCTCAGATATCCAGACAGATGATGGATTATCTTAATTCCTGTCTTGTGTATAAATATTACCATCGAAGAATATACCTGACTACTAATCCCTCCGCGGATTGCGGAATGTTCCCAGATTCAGAATTTTTCAAAAAATATTCCTAGATTCAGATTGGATCAAGATATCAGTGATTTTTTGGGAAAATAACACTAGTTCTTAACAGTTGGTTCGAGAGAGTAAGGTGGAAATGAAATGAAATGAATGAAGATAATAGGGGAAATTATTCCTATATACTTTTCGAATAAAACAATTCAATCATTTCAAGATACTATAAGGAGCAGTGACGGAACTAGACCCAAACTCTTGGGGGAGTGAGATCTAACGGGGAGCGAGATTGCACTGTATAAGCCTATTTTTCAAAAAATTTGAAGGCTAAATGTCTAATTGCTACAGTAATATAGCCTGTAATCTGAAATTTATGGGGAGCGGCCGCTGCCCCGCGCTCCCCCCCAATTCCGCCCCTGATAAGGAGAATAATGTATGGGATATCATAATCTCTTATTTACAAGTAAATGATAACAGCTACTAGGCACACCAGGTTTTACTAATGCAGTTTGTATTATGTTAGAAAATGACTAAAAAATCCTTCACAATTTGAACCATTTGATTTCTTTATCTATGCACATAGTAGTATTGTTTTGTATTTACATATACATATGTGAGTTGACTTAATAAAACTTTCTTTGGCCTCATACAAGTATCATCAAATAATACTAAAGTTAAATTAGTAAATTCAAAAAAAATATGGACGTCTTTTGGTAAAATTTTAACGTCTTTTACCTAACCCCCAACAAATTTATTTTTCCTGCCAGATAAAAAATTGTTTGTTAATCGAATAAGTAGTAAAGAAAGACATAAATTATCTTGAAATGTATCTTTCTGAAAATCCAAACTTTTGCGCACAATTATCATATATTCTCAAGTCAAATTACACAAATTACTCAAATCAATAACAAGCTAGCGCACATGTTCATGTACGATGTAGTGTGCAACTTACAGCTTTGGTGTTTGCTTGTCACTCATCTTTTGCGTGACTACCGATTCCATTACAACTTACAAGCAACTCAAATTTCACAAAATGTCATCCGCTAGCTGCTGGTAATTAAATTTAGTTCATATTAGTTCATAAAAAAATAAGTTTAGAATTACGGATCTTAAGAGTTCTTGCAATGTCGTGTCAATCTTTTTTCGCCCATATTAACTGAGTGTTAAATAAAATTATTACACGACATGTCAAATATAATCTCGATCCTATTTAACTTTTGACTTAACCCATTTTTAAACAGCAAATTAAAGAAAACCAGCCTAAATTCGATTCCGCAAACGTCATGCCACTGATTTCATGGTCTACTCTTGTAATGCATGAACTGCAGAAGAAGCTAATGAGTTGAGGATTTTGTGTTACATGATCGATTGAACGTGCGAGGCATGATTGGAGGACTTTTTGTCATCTGACTTTTACGATTACGATAACTACAATTATAATTACGTGTCAAAAAAAACACACAAAAAGGCCACACCAAATTAATGAAAAGATTAGAAAAAGAAATCAAGATTAATGTGCAGCCAAAGACATTGCTAGAGTACGGTTCAGCCAACCAGGCAGCCACCAGAAAACCCAGCTCGACGGAAATTAATTAAATGCGCCGACGTTATTAGCTCCGATATCAGTATCAGTCGGTCGTTTTGCATGCATACATGCGGGCATTACGCTGTGGATGGATAAACTATATATTTATTAATTAATAATTGATTTCTACATTCTAATAATTGATTGGTTGCTTGTTGGTTATCTTGATTTATAGATACTCTGCATATGATTTAAGTGTTAATCAAGTTTCTTTAAAACAATTGTAGTTTGGATTTGGCATTGCTGGCAAGGTAACCCGATCTCTATATATGTATATATGTCCTAGTTATTATCCCTCATCCTTGAACATCCTTGAACAGCGTGATTAACCTCCTCATCACTCCGTGATGCCGGGATGAAGGGGTCATGCGGGCAAGTGATATTGTCTTTTGCTTCATATATATGTCCTAGTTATCCTTTCTAATTTACTACAACATATATAATATACAAATTTTCGATTAACACTTGCATCAATTTGGTTTCACTGAACTATCATGCCTTTTGTTTAAAGATTGAGCGTCTCATTTAAGGTTCCCTTACTGTAAGGGCAAGCCAAAATGAGCCACATTCTATAAGATTTACTATACAATTATTTTAATTATTTGGGCCATAAAACATAAAAAATCAAGGAAATTTTAAGTGAAAAACTATTGCCCAAAATCTAAAAGATCAAACCAAATAAAAACATCATGCCCAAAACTGAAAATATCAAACCAAATAAAATATCTAGATCTGATTTCTTGCTAAATTGAACTGAACTGAACTGAAATAAATTTAAAAATATTTTAAAATTTATCATATACAGTATCATTGTAATCTATATTAAGAAAAACTAACATCTAATAAAAACATTATTGAACTTAACTGAAAAATATATAAATATACAAAACTGAACTAAAAAATATATAAATATATTTATCTGAACTGAATTGAACAGAACTACAAAAATCTTTGGCAAACAAAGGCATTACAAACACACATAAATTAACTAGCATACTAATAATAATCATAAATATATGAAAAATATTTGTTCTATAATCAATTTATAGTAAAATGGTGTCACGCAAGACTTTACTTATAGAATGATTGGATAAATATTGTAAAAATATTTTTGATTCTCTTGACGAATTTTTGTTATTTTCCCTCAAGACATCCTAATAATCAATTTATATAAAGTAAACGTAACAAATTCAACTTTCATATAAGAAAATATTAATAAGTGTCGTAAGGGGTATTTCGGGTGCTTTAGAAAACATAAAGTCTTAATTGACCCCAAACCTATTAAAAGAATAAAACTAAAGCATTCACTAGAAAACATTTACCTCATGAAATTATCTTTAAGTTTTTTAAAACTATCTTAAAACCTTTTTTTTTTTAAATTATCTTAAAACCTTAAGAATCTAAAATCCAAGAATGGAAAAAGTCAATATAAGTCTAGCTTGTGCGAAATTACAGGCTGTGAAATTGAGAAGTCGCAAATTAACCAATAAAATCAATCAGAACATTTAGGCGGAGCCAATCCGATCAAGATAACAAAAGCGAAAGATTGTCACTTTGTCACTTTGTAATGCTTTTCCGGTCATTATCCACATTACCGCAAAAATGTCAATATCTTTACTGCCATTTTCCACAAATTCACACTCAACAAACCAAATTTCACAAAATAAAATAAATAGAAAGGGTGTAAATAAAATATTATTAATAGTGTTTCCACACACAGAGTGAGAAAAAAAGAATATAAGCGTGCGGCCACGACATTGACGAAACGCAGGCACGTTTAAAGGTCGGTCGGATTTCGCCATTAATTCCCATAAGTAACTAAAATCTCCAAACTCTTCTTCTCATTTTTAGTGATCAACTGGTTATGAGGACGCTGTGCCCCAATCTGGACAGAGACGATGCGCTTGAAACGGTTCTCGAAGTTCCGGTGCCGGAGGAGATCTTCGGCGCCGCCAAGATCAGGTCGCCGTGGCCTAACCTTATGTCGTGGATGAAATCCAGCCCGGAAAAGACTGCCGTCTCGGCGCTCTTCGGCGGCGGCGGAAAAGGCACGGAGATTCAGCTCCTTCTCGGCGTTGTCGGAGCTCCTCTCATTCCGTTACCCATCAACTCCCGCCATTTTTTCAACAAAAGCTTCGCCAACCATCCTATTGTAAGCCTCAACCTCCTTTTCTTTATGCTCAATTGCTTTTCATAGTAACTCCAATTCATTAAAATATGTTTAGAGCATGTTCAGTGAAAATAAATTCATAAAAATATGTTGTTAGTCCATTTTCTCCAGAACTTATTTCTTATTAAACTAAACAAAACTGATGTACAGAACTGGCCTTAGTGTACGTCGTTATTTTACTATATCGCTAAATTATTTTTAGTTCGGTTCAAAAATGTATTAAAGTAAGATATTGATGAGATTTTGATGTAAATATGTTTTGTAAGGTTCAAAAGTAAGTGAATTAACATAAATGTCGACTATTTCAATCAAATCCCCAAATCCTTTATTTCTAAGTTGTACTTTGAAAGAATGACTCTATGGAGAAAATGAAAAGGTCTAGGTTCTGTTTTCTTTTTTCAATTTTTCAAAAAATTTCTCTAACTCGATGATACAAAATGCAGGAGCGTTCCATGGCGAAGTATATCGTGCAGCAGTACATCGCGGCGGCCGGCGGAGACGGCGCTCTGAACTCGATTCAGAGCATGTGCGCGACGGGGAAAGTGAGGATGGCGACGACGGAAGTTGTCTCCGGCGAAGCTCTGAGTCTGAACAACAATAGCAAAGGCATGAAAGTGAAGAGCCTGTCGAACGGAGCCGGCGAAATGGGAGGGTTCGTTTTGTGGCAGAAACGGCCGGATTTATGGAACCTGGAACTGGTGGTTTCCGGCTACAAAATCAGCGCCGGCAGCGATGGCAAAGTCGCATGGAGGCAGACTCCGTGGCACCATTCCCACGCCTCTCGCGGTCCACCACGACCACTTCGTCGTACATTACAGGTGTGTGTCTTACTCCACCTAATTTTGATTCCATTGCCTAGAAATTATTCTCTTTATCCGCTGAACTATTCAAGAAATTTACATCCGGAAATGCGCTATAATGTGATAAAAATAGACTAATATAAGTAATAATAATATGATACATGACTTGAACCTTCATAAAAAAAACTGAATTGTATAATTTTTTTGACTCTCTAAATTCGTGATAGTCTTTTAAATTTTAAGATTTATTTAAACCGATAAAATTTTATTTCACCCTTATTCTCTTGCCCTAAACAGGAAATCAAACTCATTAAAGCAATTATCAATTATCATATTTTAGCATAATTATCCTTAAAATTCTATATTGTAGAAAATAAAGTGTGTTGATATTTTGGATTTCACCATCTTCATAGAATAGAGATAGTCTAAAATTCAACTAATTATTTATAGGAATATATTTGTTAAAGTGTGACATTTATAAAAAAGCTAGTATAAATAATCTTTCATAACTATTTATGGAGATTTTGTGTACAAATGACAATTTTAGCAAGACTTGTGGATTCAGAATTGAACGTTTTACAAAAAAGTAAAAATATTCAACGAATCCTTTTTTCTCCACAGGGTCTTGACCCGAGGTCAACGGCGAACCTGTTTTCCAATTCCATCTGCACCGGAGAAAAGACAATCCACGGCGAAGATTGCTTCGTGCTCAAACTCGAGGTGGAGCCCACAACGCTCAGAGCAAGAAGCAGCAGCAACGTGGAGATAATAAGGCATTCGATTTGGGGCTATTTCAGCCAGAAAACCGGCCTGATTATCCACCTGGAGGACACCCATCTCCTCCGAATAAGGACACCTGCGAACGAGGTCTTCTGGGAGACAACGATGGAGTCGCAGATACGAGATTACCGTACCGTCGACGGAGTCAACATCGCACATTCCGGCAGGACGAGCGTGTCGCTGTGCCGGTTCGGGGAAAGCTCCGAGAGCCACACCAGGACGAGGATGGAAGAGGTTTGGGCAATTGAAGAGGTCGATTTCAACATCAAAGGACTAAGCTTGGACTGCTTTCTGCCTCCCGGCGATCTTAAGAGAGAGGAAGAAGATGCCGGAATGATTGTCCGTGGCGGCAAATTTTCACGAGATGAGACTAAGTCGCCGTTCAGAGTCCGGTCAAATGTCGGTTCCAGAACTGGCGCCATGAGAAATGTCACTAAAGTAGCGTCGGTTGATGAGGATTATAATCATAATAATTAATGTAACATCCTGCGATTCCTCTTTGTACATATGCAGAATCGCAGCGCATTGTTGAAAGTTAAGAAAAAAACCAAAAAAAATGAAGCACTTGCAAAAAAAACAAAAAAACAGAGCTTATTCATTTCGCTAATAAAACACCAGAAATACAGAGCTTTTATTTTTAGTCACACATTACATTACATCACAATTCCAAACAAAGACACTCAAAAACACACACTCACACAGTAAATAAAGACATTGTTGATCAAACTTGATAGACACAGATCATCAGATATCAGTTAAATCAGCCGGAGATGTCAATGGCCTTGACCTCAGGCTTCTTGACCTCCTCCTTGGGAACAGTGACAGTGAGCACGCCGTTCTCCATGCTGGCCTTGACCTCATCAACCTTGGCGTTCTCCGGCAGCCGGAAGCGGCGGAGGAACTTGCCGCTGCTCCTCTCCACGCGGTGCCACTTGTCGTTCTTCTCCTCCTGCTCGCGGCTCCTCTCGCCGCTGATCTGCAGCACCTTCCCTTCCTCAACCTCCACCTTCACCTCCTCCTTCTTCAGCCCCGGCAGATCGGCCTGAAACACGTGCGCCTCCGGCGTCTCCTTCCAGTCAATCCGAGCGCCGGCGAAGGCAGAGGTCTCCTTGGAGAGATTCGAGGAGCCGGCGACGGCGTTGGAGATCGAGAAGCCTTCGAAGGGGTCGAAGACGTCGAGGGAGAAGGGGTCGAAAACGTTGCTTCGCCGGCCGAGAAAGCTTGGAATCAGCGACATTTTTTGTTGTTGTTGCAGAGAAATGGAATTTGTTGTTGTAGTTGCTTGATTGTTGACAATCGATTTGGGGATTTTCAGATGGTTTGATGGATCAGAAGAGGGAGGTATATATAGGGCGGAAGGATGAATCTAGCTTCTTCCGGTATTATCTTCCCTATTCTTGATTTTGATTTGGGCGGATTTAATCCAAGCGTTTCTGTAAGCTTCTATAACCTTCGCTACTTGTCCAGAACCAGAATGTACAAGTAAATGACACGACTGTGCTCCACTGTATTTTTGCAAAATTGTATTTTGACCCCTATCTTTTCATCTTTCTTGTTAGTTAAAATGAACCATATGATTAGTATGATTAAATTTAGCTTCATTTAGACGGAATGATGGTGGTAAAACAATTGTAATTTACTTGATGATGATAGATTTACTAATTTTACTTGATGATGATAAGATGAATAGAACATAGTGGTAAAACAATTGCAAGCGTGAGTAGTCCTCTACTCCTCTTGCTCTAGACTAACCAAAGACTTTTTTAAATAAAATATACACTAAGGCCCTGTTTATTAGAGTTTATTTTTTGCTGTACTGAACTGAATTGAACAGAACTGAAATAAATTTAAATTTACTGAACTGAACTGAACTGAATTGAAATAATTTTAAATTTACTGAACTGAACTGAATTGAAATAATTTTAAATTTACTGAACTGAACTGAACTGAATTGAAATAATTTTAAATTTACTGAACTGAACTGAACTGAAATAATTTTAAATATATTGAACTGAACTGAAATAAATAAAAATACATTTTTATATTATTTAAATATAAAAACACGTTGAGGTACATTTTTATATTATTTAAATATAAAAACACGTTGAGGTGATATAATTTGAACTGAATTGAGTTAAATATCATCAAATTATAGTGCATATGATATGAACTTATCTAAACTAAACTCAATTGTTCTGAACTAAATTAAACTAATCTAAACTGAACTAATTCCAAATTGTCATGTAATGAAGACATATTACATTTGGTTGAATCGATTTAAATGAATCACGATTCAAATAATTATATTGAATGTATAAAAAGTAAAGGTTATAGTATATTAAAAAAATATATTAAGTTGAATATAATAGCCATGTATTTTTCAGGGGATTTGAGTCATTGAGTTGTATATCATAATATTATTATATTAAAGAGGATATGAGTCATTGAGTTGTATATCATGAAATTATATTTAAGAGGATATGAACTGAACTGAACTGAACTAATTCCAAATTGTCATATAATGAAGACATATTATATTTGGTTGAGTCGATTTAAATGAATCACGATTCAAATAATTATATTGGTTGTATAAAAGGTAAAGGTTATGGTATATTAAAGAAATATATTAAGTTGAATATCATAGCCAAGTATTTTTCAGGGGATGAGTCATTGAGTTGTATATCAAAATATTATTATATTAAAGAGAGTACGAGTCATTGAGTTGTATATCATAAAATTATATTTAAGAGGATATGAACTGAACTGAACTGAACTTAATTGTTCTAAACTGAACTGAACTGAAACGTACTGAACTGAACTAATTCCAAATTGTCATATAATGAAGACATATTATATATAATTTAGTCGATTTTAATGCATCACGATTAAAATAATTATATTGGATGTATAAAAAGTAAATGTTATGGTATATTAAAGAAATATATTGAGTTGAATATTATAGTCATGTATTTTTCAGGGGATCTGAACTAAATTGAACTGAACTGATATGAATTGAACTAAAATAAAAATAATATATTTTCATTTGTTATTAATGAATGCTCATCATCATATAAAAGGAAATTTGATGAACTGAACTGAACTTAATTAAATTTAAATTTATTTAACTGAACTGAACTGAAATAATTTTAAATATACTGAATTGAACTGAACTGAACTGAAATAAATTTAAATTTACTGAACTAAACTGAAATAAATTTAAATTTACTGAACTGAACTGAAATAAATTTAAATTTACTGAACTGAACTGAACTGAACTGAACTGAACTGAACTGATCTACAGATAAGCTCTGGTAAACAGGGCCTAAGAATTAAAGTGATAGTAAATTCATTACTTCTTATAATAATAATAATTATAGATCCTTTAAATCTAAAATTAGTAGTATAATAAATAATACCAGTAGTTGAAACTGTCGAGGTGGTTTCAAGGCCGGGTTGAGAGATCTCCATACAGTTCATGAGTTGCACACCATCGTGAGCAGTTTCACCTCATTAAAGAAGGAGCAGATGCCCGAGGGTCTTCCGGATGAATGATATGGGAGAAAGATGTTAGAGACCCCTATGGAGGACCTTTGCTGTAAAGTAACGTTGTCCGGCAATCGCGACAAAGACATGGAAGAGGATCACATCACAGTTAGAGAATAGTACTTTTATGGGACCTTGTTGGTCACCTCGTTCTTCATAATCTATAGTTCATTCTCTAGCAATCTTCTCAGAGTCGAGCACTTTGCTATTTAATGCAAGGGAGGCTCCTCTTAGCCTTATTCTACTGCTTCTGGACGATTTCCAGTAATCATGAATGAAATAAAAAAATTTATTTTCAAAAAAAAACTTTAAAATGATTTATAAAAGCAAGTCCAACAGCTTTCGTATAATAGAGATTTTTACAACTTTTAGACATTTTGGACACCTTTCAAATTCATTATATTTTCTCTATATATATTTTATTTTTTTTCCTATTATAGAGAAAGAAAGAGAAGCAAGATTATGAAAATCTCTAAAATAGAAAATCTATTTGAATTGAGGATAAAAATTATAGAATTTTTTGGATTTGAATCTCTATTTTGTAAAAAAATTTAGCAACCTATTGGAATGTACAATTATGAATTATGTATATGTTTTTTTTTTTTTTTTTTTAAGATTGGAATGTATTTTGTTACATGTTTAGGGTTTAGGATAGCGATTTAAGCAGGCATAGAAGTCTATACAATACTCAACTTCTTCTTAACCGGACTCAACAATCTACACGTAACGCATTGATAAAAGCGCCGGTCCACCGCAAAATCGGAACTTCCAGTACTTCCGGAAGAATGGAACCAGCAAATTTTTACTATGGAGGATTTAACAGCAGCGATTTATACTGCATGTACCCTTCATCGTATTCCAACCTTTACTACGCTCCATGGTATGGCAGCTATATAAACCCTTCATCGACGCCGTTTGGGGGTCAGGCGAAAATAGATTGGAAGAATATGGCGCCAGGCCTGATGAAAGAGTGGTGGCAATTGGCCACGGCGGCGCCGCCTGGGCCGCCTCTACCACCTTTGCCTCCGCTTCCGCCTCTGGGTTTTGAATCGACGCAGTCGTCGATGCTTCCATATATAGACTGGAAGGAGACTCCATATGCCCACGTGTTCATTGCCGACGCTCCTGGCGCCGGGAGGGAGGAGGTGCTTGTGTGGGTGGGGGGCGGTAGGATGCTGAAGATTTGGTGGGAGCAAAAGAGGGACAACAACGGCGGCAACACGTGGCGCCTTACCGAGAGGATTTCCGGCAGCTTCTTCCGGGAAATCTCCCTCCCGATAGACGCCGATGAGAATGAGGTGTCCGTGGTGGTTGAGAAGGGAGTTCTCACAGTGACGGTGGCTAAAAAGGGAGAGGAGAAGCCGGTGGCAAAACAGGAGGAGCGGGAGGAGAAGCCGGTGGCGAAACAGGAGGAAGGGGAGGAGAAGCCTGATGTCAAGGCGGCGGAGGCCTCTGATGATGAAAACGAATTTGTAATGGTGTGATTGATTTAGTTGGAGTGGGTTGGCAAATAATAATCCTCATCTTTCAATTTCAATGCATTTATTTTTATAAATCTAGCGTTCAATGAACACCCTTATGCAGGTTCGTTCAAATTAAGGATCCTTTTGTTTTTGTTATCAGTTGAAGTTTGGTTTCTCTACTGTATTTTCTGTTTGTTAAATTATAGATATGACAGTAGGGATCGATTATCTGGATTTGATGATTCTTCTGCTGATTTTTGCAACAGCTCAGCATGTAATTAACTTGTTTTTTCCATTTTTATACTGATTCATTTGGTGCATTCTTTACTGTTTTGATGTTACTCAGTCGATGATGATTGTTAAGCTTTAGCTGTATAGTTCTGACAGCATTGACGGGTTTAATCTTCTTTCTGATGGGAAGTACAAATGCAGTACAGTTCTTGAGTTTGATGCTTCAATGAAAACTTGTGAGTGAATCTTTTGCCATTCTTGTGTTATCTTTCGTCTCTCTAAAGTACCCTTTAAATTGTTTGGCTTAGCTTCACTTCATTTTACTAATGTTTTTTTGAACAATTTTTACTTCTTTCATTGTAATATTGTGTTTCTAACAGCAGCTTATCAACCTAGTTCACTAATAATTGCAAGTTGTTTCCCTTAAATGGTCTTTTAGGCTGAAATTTTGATAAGGCTTACACATTTACTTGCATTGATGCTGATGTCTTCTTCCTTAATTTTATAAATTTATATATAAAAATCTATCATCTATACTTTAAAAATGAGAATCTGCAAACATCTATGCTAAAGTCCTGTTTCTTCTCTTGATAATCAAGAAGGAGTGACTAGAACAAATCTTTAAGGTTTTAGTTGTAAACACTTTTATGAATTAAAAGTTACATAAGCTTCATTTTAAAATAAAGAAAATGAAGGGAAATTTTCATTATTTTCCATACATGCAAAGAAAATGAATTAGATTTTGACTGTTTTTCTTGGTAACATGAAAATTTATGTTTATTTAAATGAAAATACAATAATCCCACACTAGTGTTTACTCAAGTAAGCATTTGGGATATTCTTGCAGAAGAAGATTCTAGAACGTTTTGGTTTTGGCAGTAAACTCTCTTGCCTTCCTGCCTAAGGCAGCCAAAGCTTCATTGCTGACGTCGGTGAATCGCATGCATTGCTTGCTCCTATGAAAGTCTCGAATTCACTAGAATCTTCTCCTTCGTCCTATAAATAAACCTAGAAATGATATTACCACCATAATCTTCATCTTCAGCACAACACTGAGTCAAATATAAATCCTCTAGCCTGAAATCAAGAAAAATACTATTAGCATGATGATGATGCGTGTTATTTCAAGCATCCCGGTGGCGGGGGCGAGTCGGAGAAACAGCCCCTGCGGACCCTCTTCGGGCTTTCGTTTCGCTGGACCAATTTGCATGCAGACAAAAAGCTCAGACCAGAAAACCTCAGCATCTGCTAGCTTTAGCGTTGACTGGAAGGAGACCGCAGATGCTCACGTCTTCATGGCTGATCTGCCGGGGTTGAAGAAGGAGCATGTCAAGGTTGAGGTTGAAGAAGGCGGCGTGCTGAATATCAGCGGAGAGAGGAGCAGAGAAACAGAGGCGGCGCCGGAGGAGAAGGATGCGAAGTATCTTCTGTCGGAGAGAAGTTCGGGTGAGTTCCGGCGGAGGTTCCGGCTGCCGGAGAATGTGGAGATGGATGCGATCGAGGCGAAGATGGAAGACGGTGTCCTCACTGTCACCGTGCCCAAGAAGAAACAGGAGGAACCTGTGGTGAAGGCTGTTGAAGTTTCTGGTTAAGTCATGCATGAAGAAGATTACTGAAGCATAAACTACGAATATTTTTTAAGTTATTGCAAATTTGAAATTGCTATTTAATTATGTTTCATTTCATGTACGCCTCTGTAATAGTTACCATGTACTTTTGAACTATAATACAGAGTATGAAAATTATATATTACAGTAATTCTATTTCATTTTATGTTATCAACAATTGTGATCAGTCAAATATATAATTAGTTACTGTCAATATTTATAATTAGTGAACACCATACCAACCTTAGAAAACAAGCAAAATGAGCAGAAAAACCGAACCAAAACTATAGTGGCATACGTAGTCTTTATTGCAACCATATAAAATACATGGTCTAGATTATATGTTCAAGAATAAAGCTCATTTTTTTACCCAATTTATTTGCAAATTACAATTTAAAACTTATCTTTACACCAACAAGTATTCAAATTTCACTAAAGTTACAACATAATAATATGAATTATAATAGCATGTTAAGTGGGTTAGCAACAAAATGTTGTGGTGATTTTTATAATATGAAATAATTGTTATGGATCGATTCATAATATGTATGAAAACAATAGGGAGTGAATTGATAATGGTAGAGAAAACTCGCAATAATAATATAAATAATTTGTCCAACGGTTTCAATATTATTATGATAATTATTAAGTGACTACAGCGCTGTAATCACTTAATAAAACATTAAGTGACTCATGTTTTAACTAGCTAAAACATGAGAATATAATATAAAACATGAGAATATAATATAAAGCTATGAAAATAATATAAAGCTATAAACCCTACTAATTTGCATTTGGCCTATATGATTAAACACACACAAACATAATTTTCAAAAAAAAAAAAAAAAAAAAAAAAAACACACCCAAACATATGCAATGCAACAATTTTACGCTGTGCAATGTTGTGATTATGTAGCCATTATTACGCTTCAAATAATCACAATAAAATTACTATAAACAGTAACTTTTATCTATTTCATATAAACAGTAAATATTCGTCGGTCAACAAAAACTCCCTCGTGGACGGCGAGGCTAGTAGCGGGCCACAGCTTCCTTCCAACACCAACGGTCCACAGCTTCCGCCTTTAAAACACGATACCACACACACACTTCTGCAACAGAAACTAGAGTCGAAAAAAATGGGTTCGAAATCTGAGAATCCGGCGCCACACGTTCTGATATTTCCGTTGCCGATTCAGGGCCACGTGAACTCCATGCTCAGGCTAGCGGAGCTTCTCTGCCTCGCTCAGCTGGACATTACCTTCATCGTCTCCGAGTTCAGCCACGACCGCCTCCTCAAGCACACCACCGTCGAATCCCGGTTCGGCCGGTACCCTGGATTCCGGTTCCAGACGATCTCCGACGGGCTCCCCGACGACCACCCCCGGGCCGGCGATCGGATCATGGATATACTTCCGGCGACGAAGAATGTGACGGGGCCACTGTTCAAGCAGATGATGGTTGACGAGAATTTGTTTGCTTCCGAAACCAGAAGGTCGATTACATGCATAATTGCTGACGGAGTTTTGAGCTTTGCCGGTGATTTTGCAGAGGAGAAAGGGATTCCGCTCATTTATTTCCGTACGGTCAGCGCTTGCTCCTTTTGGGCCTGCTTTTGTATGCCTGAGCTAATCGAAGCCGGGGACATTCCGGTCAAAGGTACTAAAAACACATGCTCATAATTGCTACAATGTTTTCTGTCAAACTTAGAAGATGATTTGACGGAGATTTTGATTATGCTAGTTTGAATGAAACAGGGCAGGTGCATGATGAACATTTTAACTAGCATTAGCTGTGCAAAAACAATAAGGTCTTAATTTATCTATCGGGCTAATTTTTCCCAAAAAAGAACAAAACTTAATTGAACTAGCACTAAAATAGTAAAGATAAATTCTCAATTAAGACCCGTCTCAATTGATTTCACTGAATGATCATGTTTTATATGTAAAATATTAGTTTTAAAAGTGAAAATATTATAAATGAAAGTGAAAACATCAACAATATAGACTGAATGATTATGTTTAATAGGTAAAAGATCGAGTTTAAAATCTTCATTTGTCCATAGATTCCATTGAGACTGTCTTAATAGACAAACAAACTAGGTTAAATCTTAATATATTTGAAATTTTACTGAAATGAAGGCCCTGTTTACCAGAGATTATCTGTAGCTCAATTCAGTTCAGTTCAATTTAATTCAGTTCAGCTCAGTGAAAATGTAATTTGATGAAATTCAGGTTGATTAAGTTATGTTAATTTCATTTTTCAATACATTATTTTTACTTCAATTCAGTTTAGTTCAATACATGGTGGAAATAAACTCTAGCAAATAGGGCCGATTGCATATAAGCCAAAAATAGGGGGAAAGTTAGGCCTGGTTTCAAATGTTAGTTTCAGTGTAATTTGAATAATAATAATATTATTGTATCTTATTCATTAAATTTATTATTAAAAATAGATTCTAGATATAAGTATGACTTTTAAAGATACATTAGTAATTAAACATGTGTTGTGAAAACATTCCATGCAATTTGGTATGTGAGGGAGGGAGTACGTAGCTCCTTCCGTTAATTTAATAGTGTTTTTTACTTTTACCTCCAATCTAAAAGTATGGACTAAATTGAAATTATAACTTGCTAATGTATTCTGAAAATACAGGGGAAGGAATGGATCTGGAGGTGAAAAGCGTTCCAGGCATGGAAGGGTTTCTCCGGCGACGGGATCTTCCCGGTTTCTGCCGCGTTAACGACATCAACGAGCCAAAGCTCCAAACTCTGAAGATCGAAACCCGGCAAACTCCGAGAGCTCAGGCAGCAATCCTCAACACTTTCGAAGACTTAGAAGGCCCTGTTTTATCCCACATTCGCAAACACATGCCGAGACTCTTCACCATCGGCCCCAGCCACTCCCACTTAGCCGCCAGACGGGAATCCCTGAACGCCGGAGCCGCCATCTCCGCCGGCAGCTTCTGGGAAGAAGACCGGAGCTGCGTTGCCTGGCTCGATTCGCAGCCGCCGAAATCAGTCATCTACGTCAGCTTCGGGAGCATCACCGTACTAACTCGAGAACAGCTCCTGGAGTTCTGGTTCGGGCTGGTCAACAGCGGTCAACGCTTCTTATGGGTCATGAGGCCGGAGTCCATCAAGGACGGCTCCGGCGGGATTCCGGCAGAGCTCGAAAAGGGTACGAAGGAGAGAGGATTCATGGTGGGGTGGGCCCCACAGGAGGAGGTTCTGAACCATGGTGCCGTCGGCGGGTTCTTGACTCACAGCGGGTGGAATTCGACGTTGGAGAGCATCGTTTCGGGGATTCCGATGATCTGCTGGCCTTACTTTGCCGACCAGATGATTAACAGTAGGTTTGTGAGCGAGGTTTGGAGGATTGGATTGGACATGAAGGACACGTGTGACAGAGTGAGCATTGAGAAGATGGTGAGGGATTTGATGGATGTTAGGAAGGATGAGTTTCTGGAAAGGACTGAAAGTATGAGGAGATTGGCGGGAAAAGCTGTTACTGAAGGTGGATCATCGTACAATCAGTTGGATGGCCTTGTTGACTACATTCAATCAATGATATCTTAAGAAAAATCGATGAATTAATTGACAAAATAATTTGAGTTTAATTGGTTGTTTTCCTTGCGCTATATTGAAATAATTGTTGAGCTCTTTTACGGGCACTTGATGTAACTGAAATTGACCATACATCATTACCTAGATTGATCGATTTTCAATAGTATTTTTGGTACTTTATTATTGGTAGAACTTAATATGCTATCTTTTTCGATCAAATGTGCTCAAACCCGTAAAAGAAGTGTTGAGCAGATACGGAACCCTAAAATCCAATTACGCGACTTAATATTATTACCTTTACCATCGAAATTGGTAAATATAATTGGAGCGTTATCCAAATAGTTCCGTCCTTGAATAGTAATATTTAAAAAAAATTGCTCATACAACCTAACACTTACACTACTATATTTCATTAAGAAGAGTTTTCTATTTTTCGCATTAAACAATCATGACTAAAATATATTTTCACATACAAAATAAAATTAAAGATCAACAACTATATATCAGCTACAAGATAATAAAATGCACATATCATTTGTAAGAAAATAATGATATACTCGGCCGAATAAATGGAATTCATAGCAAATTCCTAATTGGATATCCGTTCTAGTTATTGGTTACGCAAGGCAGTCAACATCGTCATATTATTATAATAGTCAACTTTGCAGACCACCCAATCATTTACACAAAAAACGTGGTCTTACCGACGATTTCAACGGCCACAAATCCTGCAAGAAGATTTGATTCTCATCAAAACCTTCTAAAACTGATCTGAAAACAAGAGAATCCGAAAGACACAAGAAATGGATAATTTACCACCTCATGTTCTCATCTTCCCCGTTCCGATCCAGGGCCATGTGAACACCATGCTCCGGCTAGCAGAGCTGCTCTGTCTAGCTGACCTCCATGTCACTTTCCTGGTTTCCGACTTCAACCACGACCGCCTCCTCAAGCATTCCTCCGTCGCATCCCGTTTCGGAAAGTACGCCGGATTCCGGTTCCAGACCATCTCCGACGGGCTTCCCGACGACCACTCCAGAGCCGGCGAGGGGTTCGCCGATATCATTCCGGCCTTGTATCAGGTCACGGCGCCGCTGTTCAAGAAGATGATGACGGAGAGCGACTGCTTCAGCTCTCCATCCCGGAGGCCGGTCAGTTGCATTATAGCCGATGGAGTTTTCAGTTTTGCGATTGATTTTGCTGAGCAGAATGGGATTTCGATTGTCTACTTTCGAACTATCAGCGCTTGCTCGTTTTGGGCCTGTTTTCGTCTGCCGGAGCTAGTTGAAGCACAAGAGCTGCCAATCAAAGGTAATGTGGATTAGATTTTGCTAGTATAGTAAATGTAGAATTATTTGACTTTATATCTAATACGTGACCAATTTTGTTTAGTTTATACTGATAAATGATAATTTAGGTACAATAAATTATATCATACTCTTGGGTACAACAAAGTTGTATTGTCCGCAAGATTAAAATCTAAGTATGAATTTAAAACAAATGAACTCGACTATATGTATATATCTACCCCATCCAAACTATGATCATTGTACATTATATCAGGGCTCAATGTATATTCATGCACATTACGATACTTAGGCCCTGTCCAATTGGGCTGAAATTGAATTGAATTGAATTGAATTTAACTGAATTGAATTGATTGCTGTTGAATTGAATTGAATTGAATTGAATTGATTGCTGCTGAATTGAATTGAATTGAATTGATTGCTGTTGAATTGAATTTAATTTAATTTAATTTAATTGATCAGAAAATAATTTAACATCATAAAAATTGATTGCTCATTTAATGAACATTTTTTAATATACTATTAATATCTATTTTATTATTTCATTGACATTTTTTAAAATTCAAATATTTAGATGTACATGTGATCATCTAATTCACATTCGCGCCTCATTTGATGAATATTTGAATATGTTATTATTATTTGTTTATTATTTTATTGAAATTTTTGAAAATTCAAATATTTAGATTTACGTGTGATTATCTAATTCACATTGCTAAAATATTTTTTAGCAATTTAAAAAATTAATTAATACCATAATATCATTGTTTTGGATATTTTTTATATAGGATTGGTTTATAACTTGCATTTTGATGTCGTTTATCCCACACACAATTTAAAGAGAATAAGTTTTATAGTTCCCTTTAGAGATGATTTAAACTTAATGAAAATGAACTATAATAAATTTAAAATAATTTGAATAAATTGAATTGAATTGAATGCTGTTGAATTGAATTGAATTGAATTGAATGCTGTTGAATTGAATTGAATTGAATTGAATGCTGTTGAATTGAATTGAATTGAATTGAATGCTGTTGAATTGAATTGAATTGAATTGAATGCTGTTGAATTGAATTGAATTGAATTGAATTGAACTCTGAATAAGTTGAATTGAACTCTGAATAAGTTGAATTGGACAGGGCCTTATAGAGAAAGCAAGTTAAATTTACATCATTGCCAATTTCTATTAACAACGATGCATAAATATACATAAATGAACAAAATACTTGAAATATGATGCTCCTGGTATCATGGTAATTGGCACACCATATGATTTGTGCATGAACAATTAATAAAATGAAATTGTTCATTTAGGTAATCATTCAACATAATTGATTGACAGTAAGTTTGTTCAATGTATAGAATTATAATTTTCATATTATGATACAGGAGAAAACATGGATGAAGTGGTAAGAAGCGTACCGGGAACAGGGGATTATCTCCGGCGAAGGGATCTCCCCGGATATTTCCGGATCAATGACATGAACAACATGATAACTTTCAACATAATAAAAGCCGAAACTATGCAAACTACGCGAGTACAGGCGGTGATCCTCAACACATTCGAAGACTTAGAAGGACCGATACTGTCCGAAATACGTAAAATCATGCCGAGAGTTTTCACAGTCGGGCCGAACCATTTCCATCTCAAAGCCCGAATCGCGACGAAGCGGGCTGAAACCTCAGGCGTTTCAGCCAGCTTCTGGGAAGAAGATAGAAACTGTTTAGCCTGGCTGGATTCCCAGCCGGAAAAGTCAGTGATTTATGTCAGCTTCGGAAGCATTACCGTTGTTACGAGGAAGCAAATGCTTGAGCTCTGGCACGGGCTTGTAAACAGTGGGAAGAGATTCCTGTGGGTGACGAGGCCGGATTCTGTACTCGGAACCGGAGACGATGGCCGGAAGAGTGAAATTCCGGCGGAGCTGGAATCCGGGACGAAATCCAGAGGCTACATGGTGGGCTGGGCGCCGCAGCAGGAGGTCTTGAATCACGTGGCGGTGGGGGCTTTTTTGACACACAGTGGATGGAATTCGACGCTGGAAAGCATCGTCGCCGGAGTTCCGATGATCTGTTGGCCGTACTTTGCCGATCAGTTCACGAACAGCAGGCTTGTGAGTGAGGTTTGGAAGATCGGAGTGGACATGAAGGATACCTGCGACAGAGATCTTGTCGCGGAATCGGTGAGGGAGGTGATGGAAGTGAGGAAGGATGAGTTCTTGGAAAGAGTTGGTGCCATGTCGGAATTGGCAAGAAAGGCGGTGGCTCAAGGTGGATCATCCTATTCTAATTTGGATGGACTCGTGGAATTTATTAAATCGACCGTTGGTTGATTGTATGATGTTTCGATCTTTGTTTGTTTGGAAGTAAAACCTTGTCTTTAAACATCATTCCACGAAACAAAATTCATCGGTAATTAACTTGTGATCATTATTTTGATTCCATACATATTTAAATTGAGTTGAATATAGTTCATTTCAAATGATGAATAGGCTGATAAGTTTTTGGAATTTTTTTTGAATTAAGCGCAGTGAAATATTAAAAATTGGGATGTACGTACATAATTTCTTAAAAGGTTTGAGCTAATGTAACTAGGATATTGATCAAATAAGGGTTAAGGCGCAAAGTTCCGTAATACATAACTAAGTACATACTTAGAAAATATAAAAATTCAAGTAATACGATATCGTTTATTTCAAACACTCTTTAACGTGAATAATTATTATATTTCTCTTTAGAGATCATTGATATAAAGATACTAATACCCTATTATATATTTTTGCTCAAATAACTTGTGCTTATTTAAATTTGCTTTAGCGTAAGTTCACTCCAATTTAAATAAAATTTATTTCAATTCAAATTAGTTCAATTTAACCCTATTTCATTTTCTCTAATTTTAGCTCATTTCAATTTGGTCCACTTTAGTAGTATTCAATTAAGTTCCTTCTCATTAATATATATTTATTCGGATCATTCAAACCTGGACAAATTCAATTCAGTTCACCTCTATTCATTCACCTGCTTCATTAAAATAAATCAAATATTTGGTTAAAATTCAATCCATGTCACATATCCATCTAAAACAAGTTATATTTACTTTTAGTTGTTTCATTTCAATTCAATTTGGTTCACTAAATATATTTGACTAAATGGAATCTAACTAAGCTCCATCATTTTTTTGAATTTTAAATCCATTTTAGTTCATTGTCTTGGTATTCAATTCAATCAAGTTTCATCAAGTTCATATGAATTTGACAATTTTGAGTTGAATTGAACGAATTTGATTAGAATTCTTTTAATGAGAGTAAAACAAAAGGAAAATCTAAATAGAGGTAATACTATCTTTATATCAATAATTATATTAATAAAATTAAGTTAATTATTAATGTATTTTCGTGCCGTATGGTTATTAATCCAAAATTTCCCTAATTTTTTAACCACAAATATTATCAACATGTAGTCTTTAAAATGTTGAAACGGCAAGGCAATGACTAGGATATATAGGTGGGAGCAAGCGTGCCCGGACGGAAGGTTTTCTCCGACGATCGACGAGACTTGCCGGACTTCTGCCGAGAAGACTACACCGTTGACGAGAACTTCAGGCAAGCATTGAAGTCAACGGTAGCCATTCCAAAGGCGGCCGGACTTATTTTGAACTCATTCCAAATGGCCTAATTACAGTTATTATACAGTTTAATTATACTCACACATGCATGATAAAGTGTTGGTGCATCCTGCAGACAATGATCCATTGATGTAAACAAAATTTAGGTTAAAGAACAGATTAATTTGGGAATAACATTACCTGGCCATGTTAAATTAGCTGGTTAGTTACATGACCTTTGGAAGTGGACGAAAGTCAGTTTTACTAGATCCCAACAATTCTTAATAAATACTAGAAATAACTCAACAAGAACTACATCTCAAAGAATCCTCGGATTCAACAATGGGTGATGATGGATGTGTTCCTCACGTACTCATCTTTCCACTACCGATACAAAGCCCGGTCAATACCATGCTGAAGCTGGCCGAGCTTATGTGCTTAGCCGGGCTTCACGTAACGTTCCTCATCACAAAGCACAATCACAAGCGCGTTTTAAGTTGCTCCAACGTTCAAGCTCGCATGTCTCAGTACGAAGGGCGGTTCCACTGGGAGGTCATCGCAGATGGCCTTCCAGAGGACGATCCTCGCAATGTGGAGAGATTTGGAGAGATTCTCGATTCTCTGCAAAGCGTGGCAGAGCCTTTCTTGAGGGAATTTCTAAAAGGGAGGAGTGATGAAACAGTACCAATGATAAGTTGTGTTGTTGTGGAGGGATTGTACTATTATGCTCTTGACATTACAGAGGAGTTGGGGGTTCCGCTTATGTTTTTCGAAACTATTAGTCCTGCTTGCCTATGGGTTTACATGTGTCTTACCAGGATGATGGAAGATGGTGAACTTCCTTTCAAAGGTTAGTGTGCATGCATCTTTTGCACTCTTTAATCAAATCTTGCTAATTCCATTTATTTATAAAAAAAAATATATTGAAAATTGTACTATTTTTGAGTTACCATCGTTGACTTTGTATTATTAAAGTTATCAATACTTTATATCTTGACAATATATAATACAATGCACATGCTAGTGTTTAAACTAAGTTAATCTTACCAGATCAATAGTGCAATTACAGTTTCAGGTGAGATAGATCGGTAGTAGTTGATTGGGTATATGAATTCTCAAATCACATTTTAAATTAATTTATTAATGACAAATTTATTATTACAATATAGGGAATTGCCTTGATGTTCCAGTAACAAGTGTACCAGGCATGGAAGGTGTTCTCCGGCGTCGGGATCTACCGGATTTCTGCCGACGAGACTATACCCTCGAACGCAATGCCATACTAGCTCTTGAGTCGGTGAAAGCCATTCCTCGATCAGCAGGCCTATGTTGTGAACCCGATTCGTAATTCCGAACTGAACAGTAACTTTACCCGCCGGAGCGGTGAAATTGAGTAACAAAGTATCAGAATGATTACAAAAATGATCGATCCCCCTTTCCAATTCCCAGCTGAGACATATAGGAAATCCTACTAATTAACCCGACTCATCCGGTTAGACCGGTTTAACGTTCTGGTCAGTTGACCTTTTGACTATAGCGAAATTACCAAAATGCCATTAACTATAAATTGAAATCACAACATTCCCTCCTCTTGAAATTCTGCTTGTCCTCAAGCAGCAAAATGTGGAAACTGATTCTGAACAAACTCAGCATCTTCCCAAGAAGCATCCTCCACCAGAAGATTCTTCCATTGCACCAACCATTGAACCACTGACCTCCCATTCCTCGTGATCAATCTTCTTTGCAGTACCTTCTCTGGTTGTAGTGCTTCCAAATCCTCATAACTGATATTCGGGCAATGCCCAGAAACCTGAGTGGGATCCCCAATGAATGCTTTTAGCAGAGAAACATGAAAGACAGGGTGAACCTTACTTCCAAGGGGCAACTTCAGTTCATATGCTACTGCTCCAATCTTTTTCATAACCTGGAAAGGTCCATGAAATTTTGAACTGATCTTAGGGTTCTGGAACTGTAAGTCCTGTAAGGTAGTCTGTCTGTGTTTGTTGGCCTTCAACAACACCCAGTCTCCCACAACAAACTCCCTGTCAGTCCTTTTGGTGTCAGCATAACTCTTCATTCTGTCCTGGGCTGCCTTCAAGTAAATTTGCAACTTTTTCTGTACTTCACTCCTCTGTTGCAACAGATCTTGTGCCGCTGGAAATATAGTGTCAGTCAATGCTCCCAATGATACAGACAATGGCTTCACCCCATATAAAGCCTCAAATGGTGACATGCTCAACCTGGAGTGATGGCTAGTGTTGTACCACCACTCAGCAGTTCCCAACCATTCCTTCCACCTCCCTGGAAACTCACTGCAGAAACACCTCAAATAGTTTCCTAAAATCTGGTTTACTCTTTCTGTTTGGCCATCAGTTTCAGGGTGATAAGCTGTACTGAATTTGAGCTTCACTCCCAGTTTCCCAAACACAGCATTCCAGAAATGACTGGTGAAGATTTTATCTCTGTCCGAAACAATAGATTCTGGAAGACCATGCAATCTGTGTACTTCATCCAAGAAGGCTTGTGCTACTTGTTTAGCTGAAAAAGGGTGAGCTAGGGCAATGAAATGGCTATACTTAGTGAACCTATCAACAACCACTAGAACTGTATTAAATCCCTGGGATACAGGTAACTGCTCAACAAAATCCATAGTGATATGCTTCCAAGCTCCCTCTGGTATAGGTAAAGGCTGTAGAAGGCCAGGAGGGTGACAGTGCTCACTCTTGTTCTTTTGGCACACTACACACTTCCTTACAAACTGTATGACCTCAGCTTTCAGATTAGGCCAAACAAAAGTGGTTAAAACTCTCTTGATGGTGGCACTCTGCCCAGAATGGCCCCCAATTGAAGAAGCATGCATGGAAGCTAGAATGTCAGCTCTAATAGTACCTTGACTTCCCACATAAATTCTCTGCCCCTGTTTTAAAATACCACTGGTGTATGTCAACTCAGGGTTCTGATTCCTGGTAAGTGTTGCCTCTGCTATTAGGTGTTGAGCTGCTTCATCTCCATCATAACTGGCTTCTAGCTGAGTTATCCAAGCAGGAACTAAGGTTGAAGAAGATAGCACATTACAAGTTGCCACCACTTCAATTTCTGAGCCCTTCTCTCTTGTCTTAGCTTCAGTCACTAACTTCTCTCTTGTCTTAGCTTCCGTCACTAACTCAGGCCTCACTAACTCAGGCCAAGCCGCAATCACAACATTCCCTTCTTGCTCATCACCAGTAAGCCCTTCCTCATTATCCCATTTCACTCCCACAACAGGAATCACCTGATCTTCAGTCTCCACTCCATCTTGGTGAGGGTACCTGGATAATGCATCAGCCACTGCATTGGTTTTACCAGTCTTATACTGAATTTCAAAGTCCAATCCCAGCAGCTTTGTTGCCCATTTGTGCTGAATAGCTGTGTGTAGTTTCTGTTCTAACAGAAATTTCAAGCTTTGGTGATCTGTTTTAATGATGAATCTGTTACCTACCACATAGTGCCTCCATTTGTCCACTGCCATCACAAGTGCCAATAGCTCCTTCTCATAGGTTGAAAGTCCTCTATTCCTGGGGCAGAAGGTTTTGCTAAGAAAAGCAATGGGTCTTCCTTCTTGCATCAGAACAGCCCCCATGCCTGAGTCACAAGCATCAGTCTCAATTACAAAGGGAATGCTGAAGTCTGGCATCCTTAGCACAGGTGCTGCAGTTACAGCCCTCTTGAGTGTTTCAAAAGCTTCAGTTGCCACTGTAGTCCATATAAACCCATCCTTTTTAAGCAAATCATGGAGTGGCCTGCAAATTAGTCCATAACTCTGGATGAACCTTCTATAGTAACCTGTCAATCCCAGAAATGACCTTAGCTGCTTTATGTTCTGAGGTTCTGGCCAGTCTAAAATGCAACTAACCTTGCTGCTATCCATCCCAACTCCTTCTTCAGAGACCACATGACCCAGATATTCCATTCTGGTTTCAGCAAATGCACACTTGGAGATCTTAGCCAATAGTTTGTTGTCCTTCAAAATCTGTAACACCATTCTTACATGCTCCACATGCTCCTTAACATCCTTACTATAAACCAATATATCATCAAAAAACACCAGCACAAACTTCCTCATATATTGTTGAAATACTTTGTTCATCAAGGCTTGGAAAGTGGCAGGAGCATTGGTTAAGCCAAAAGGCATTACCAAGAACTCATAATGCCCTTGGTGAGTTTGGAAAGCTGTTTTGTGGATGTCCTCCTCTCTCACCCTTATCTGATGGTACCCTGACCTTAAATCCAACTTAGAGAAGAACTTGGACCCATGCAGCTCATCAAGCAGTTCATCAATAACTGGGATGGGAAATTTATCCTTCACAGTGATGTCTTTCAATCTCCTGTAATCAATACACAGCCTCCAAGTCCCATCTTTCTTCTTTACTAACAGCACAGGAGAGGAATAAGGGCTTGTACTTGGCTGTACCACCTGGTTAGTTAACAGATCCTGAACTTGTTTCTCAATCTCAGGCTTGTGAAAATGGGGATATCTATAGGGCCTGACCTTAAATGGCACTGCATCAGGTTTAAGGTTTATCTGATGATCAATCTCTCTTTCTGGGGGTAGCTCTGTGGGATTCTGAAACACCTCAGGGAACTGCTCCAACACCTTCTGAAATTCTGGAGAGGCTTGAAGAAAAACCTTGGATTGAGTAAATTCTTCCTTCATCTGAGGTCCTTTGCATTCACTGACCACCCTCTCTTCATCCTCTTGTAAAAAATAAGTCTCCATAAAATCCTCAAGGTTTCTTCTCTTTCTAAACTCAGTGAGCTCCTTGGCCTCAACTCCTCTCATCAAATTGAACCTCAGCCTATGGTTTCCATTACCCTTCAACCACCATTTCTCTCCAGTATATTGACTAGTGAGGTTCACCTCATTAGTCATAAAATCAAATGAAATCGGGCTGTACCATTTCATCCAATCTACCCCCAAAATCATGTCAAGACCCCCTTAATCCATCACACTCAATGAAAACACAAACTGGTGATCTTGCACACTCCATCTCACTCCAGGACATCTAGAAATTCCTCCTACCATACTCCCATCAGCAATCTTCACCTTAAATGGTCTGGTAAATTCCTCCTGCAGTCCCAATCCTTTAGCCAACCTGGGACTAATAAAGCTATTCGTGCTCCCAGTATCCAAAAGTATATCCACAGTGTAATTCTTCAAGTTCCCTGTGAGATGCAAAGTTTCAGCCTCAGCAGTTTCTGAAGAGTCTCTCCCAATACACTTCAAGGTCATCATCTCAGGCTCTCTCTTCAATATTTCCACCTCATCCTCCAATCCTTCCAACTGCTTCAGACTCTCAAAATCATCCTCCACTACTATGATGTCCTGTGGTTTTCCTTCTTCCACATTAGAGATATAATGTATTTGCCTATACTTGCAAATGTGTCCTGGATGGTACTTATCCCCACACTTATAGCAAAGTTGGTTCTCCTTTCTGCGTTGCTGTTCCTGTGGTGAAATCTTTTTAAACCCTGGTTGAACCTTCTTCTCTTCATTATTATTCCTCCATGGATAGTTCTGAGTTTCTTTTCTGCCATAACTAGCACCAACAGCCCCTTGTCCCACTGCCTTATGTTTCTTATACAATCCCTCCAAATGCTTCTCCTGTAGCACTGCCAGCTCCATAGTATCATGCAGATTCTTAGGCCTCTGAGACTTAACAGCTAACTTTAAGTCACTCCTCAATCCACTCAAGAAACTTGAAAGGTAATAAGAGTCTGACTGATAGGGGTTCAAACACATCACCATGGCCTTCAGCACCTCAAACTGTTCTATGTATTCCTCTACCCCATTTTTCTGATACAACTTGTTGAATTCCTCAATCAAATCATCCCCTCCTTTGACTCCAAATCTCTGCAGTAGAGCTACTTTGAAATCCCCCCAAGTCTCAGGTATATTGATGCTAAACTCAGAAGCATACCATATTTCTGCTTTACCCTCCAGATACAGTTCAACCATCTCTACTCTCTCATAATCAGCAACATCAAAATATCTGAAAAATTTCTCACACTTCTGCAACCATTCTAAAGGATTATCCCCCCCAAATGGAACTAGTTCAAGCCTAGGTTGCATTCTAGCAATCCTCCTATGTCCATTGTTCATTTCATCATAATTGTTTACCCTAGCCCTAGGATGCACAACACGATTATTACGGACAAAAGGAACGCGTTCATCATTAACAATAGGGCTCACCATTACTGGAGGTTTCGAGCGCTGACTTTTCTCCCACTCGGTCTTGCTAAGCTCCTCAGCTCCGATCTCGTTCTGCTCAATCTCCAGCTCAATCTGGTTGCTTGATTCACCGAACTCCTTCACAGGTGACTTCTCCCTCAATCGAATTAACCTCGCGAGCATCTCCTTGAGTTCCCCGTTCGCGCGCTCATTCACCGCTTGGTTGCGATCGTTCACAGCTTGATTCTCCTGGATCCTCTTCTCTAGTGCTGACTGAGTTGCAGCGTTACCAGCTCGGAGCTCCGCCGCGAGGGTACCGAACTCAGAGCGGTTCGTGGTCACTTCCTGTTGCAGCGATTTTAGAGATCCTTCCAAATCGTTGAGCCTACACTCCAACTGCCTGTTGCGAGTCTCCGCCATTATCCCGTCCGAGCACCGATCTGCTCTGATACCAATTGTTGTGAACCCGATTCGTAATTCCGAACTGAACAGTAACTTTACCCGCCGGAACGGTGAAATTGAGTAACAAAGTATCAGAATGATTACAAAAATGATCGATCCCCCTTTCCAATTCCCAGCTGAGACATATATGAAATCCTACTAATTAACCCGACTCATCCGGTTAGACCGGTTTAACGTTCTGGTCAGTTGACCTTTTGACTATAGCGAAATTACCAAAATGCCATTAACTATAAATTGAAATCACAACAGCCTAATACTCAACTCATTTGCAGAGCTCGAAAGCCCATTTCTTTCTCACATGGGCTCGAAAGTTCGTAACTTGTACTCCATAGGGCCAATTCAGTTACACTTATCGACAACAAAATTCGTGGCCCAACAGCAACCTGAAAATCTGAATGCGAATCTATCAAATAGTTTTTGGAAAGAAGACAAAAACTGTCTAGAGTGGCTTGATTTACAGTCATCCAAATCAGTTATTTACATTAGCTTTGGAAGTTTGAGAAACTTGACAAATGAGGAGTTCTTAGAATTCTGGCATGGGATCTTAAACAGTGGGCATCGGTTTCTTTGGGTGATCAGGCCCGGATCAATCAGTGGACAAGAATGACAGGAATCGAACTGTATTGATTGAACATTTTGGTACTTTTACTGGAATTAAGCTAAAACTAGGCTAAAAGCTATGAACTACAATCATGATCGAATCTCCACGAAATCGATAACTCCCAAATGGATAAATCCCTCCTATTTGTATGCTCCCCCTAACAGAAATGCTGGTGCCGCCTTTGCTCATCCACCGTCCACAACCAGTTAGACAAAACGTTGACCACATGGTAAAATGACATAAACACCCCTCGGTCAATTCCTGGATCATGACAATCCCCACCGCTAGAATCGAGCTTGTCCTCAAGCTCTGAACAACACCAATTTGAACGCATTCACAGTCTGATAAGAGCTTCTGCAGCCGTTCCAATGACGAAGAAAAGATGCAGACGTAATGATTTTCTGTCAGTTGCAGCCATGCATCATGATACATCCTTGTTAGCACTCTATTAGCTTTCCAATTCCACAGTAGCTGATCTTTTCCCAAGAATTTAGTCCAGCTTGATAAGGAAAAACAAGATGGAAATGCACATTGACTTTTCACCCAAAAGATGTTCTGCTCCATCTCCATGGTGCACTCACGTGTAGTTCTTGTCCATGGAGACAATGATGAAAGAAATGGGGCCATTAAATGGGCGAATTCAATGCCCAGACTCACTAATGCTGCCACCTCAAGCATCTCCAAATGGCAACATATATCATTGCATGAAACTTCATTAACCCATGCTGTCTTCATCTCGTTGAGTATGCCATTTCCAAGAAACCTTTCACTCTGGACAAAATGAATATTTAAAGCAGCTCCTATAGTCCAGCGTTATTTGGAAGAGTGAACCACCTTCAAATACTGTCAACACTTTGTCCCAAACCTTGAATCCCAGGCCAACAATATATTTCTTAGCAAAAATGTTGCAGCATGCAAGAATATTTACTAACTTGCATTTGGATTTTGAAAACAGTTCAGGCTGTGGAGTGGTTTCCTCTGTACAGTTGCATCCATCAACATCAACATTAAGCGCGAACTGAGAGTACTCCAAGTGCTGTCTAATACCAGTCTTCAGTTGAGCAAAATCATCCGAGTTCATGTATTCGGAGCATGAGCCTGTCTGTATAAGCTGCTTGTAACTAGAACTCTTCAATCTTCCAGTCAGCATTTCGAGTTCTCGGGAAATTGCTGCAGATATTGATTGCCCAGTGGCTATATCATTCCACCAAAAATCATGAATGATCAGTGTTTTCCTTCTCGTTTCAGAGTAACTGGTCATGCTTGGTAATCTCACAACAATATATATCAGTTCAAAGTGTATCTGATGATCGTTCTTTCTTGAGCATGCCAAGGGATAAATATCTAAGATAATAGAATCAAGACAATGTCCCATTCCTAATTTCAAAGCAGAAACACTGATCATGCCTATGCTTCTGTAACTATGCAAATAACCATAAACTCCAGATATCCTTCCAACAAGACTTAAAATGAACCGTCTTAGATTTGTTAATGCCTTCCAGAGATTCAGATGACATTGAGCATTAATCAGGTTCAAATTTCCATCAAACTGAACTTCCATGAAACCAGAAACAACTGTATCAAAAAACTTTTCAGCTTCACCATAACTCTCATTGTGCCCCCTTGCTTCAAAACTGGAATGAACTCCAAAACAGCGAAAAAGATTCCCCAAAATGCCAGGATCGAAGCACATTAAAGGCTCAACAAATTTACTATAAGCATTGATCATTCTCAAACTCTCAACCTGAGACCTCAAGCTTATGTGAAGTTCATCCGATGATTTCCTCCCTCGTAAAACCAGACTTGTCCCCAAGTATTGCAAGTAAAAATTAAAATTTCTTGTACTTCCTTCAAAAGTGGTCACCAACATCACCCAAGACTTTGGAACATCATTCAGATTCTCCCTGTTGTTCCTGATCAGATTCCCCGGTGAAAACCACTCATGCAAAGCTACAATTTGCTGTTGTACTCTTTGCTGCAAATACCGCTTCGTAATTACACTCCAATCTTTGAATGTTGTTTTTGATTCTAAAGCATTGCTATAAGAAAATCCACTACCATGCTCCACTTTAGTCTCAGATTCAACGTACCAGTTTAAAAATCTTAGTTCATTAGAAAAACTAAGCATTTTTTCACCCTTAGAATTTACTAAATCATTTGCAAGAATTCCAGGATCGAAAGATATAACACCACCAGCACTTTCAATGCTACCATAGAATCCACACCAACTGACTAGTCTCCTGCTTATACAATTCTTGATATCCAATTCCATAATTCCCTCATAATTTCTAACATGTGTGACCCTAATTAACTCTTTCTCATTATTGAACTCCAGATCATTAACATATGAGAAGTTAATTCTAGGCTTAGTTGCAATCAAATGGTCCTTCGCAGGTAACTCGCCAATAATACCAGGATCATAACAAGTTACATGCACGTCTTCTTTCTCCAATTTAACATGCGAATCAATTTTATCAAAGTCTACTGTGACATGAATTACTTCTATAGTGCTTGAACTTTCACCATTCATAACCACATTACTGTCGTCACCAGAAACTAAGACATCCGGATTTTCATTTCCAGAACTCACAAAATCCTTATCACATTTAACATATTCCGGAATCTTGGGAGTACTAAAGATATTACCCGAGAAACTAGGCAGCTGCAATGAACCATATTGTCTTCCCATCACATCTCTCCAACCCCTATGATTACCATTTCCAAATTGATAGCCTGGAGGAACAGACTCTCCTGCTCTATTTCCAAACTGAAAATTCTCACCAGCTCCAAGTACATTATCCCCATTGTTTCCTCCTTTACCCCATGGTCTATTAGTTTGTATCCTAGGGATGTTAACATTTTGCACATTATCAAAATTACCACCAGTTTCTGGCCAAATCACATTAGCAACATCACTGTTCTCCTTCATAACCACTCTAGGATCATTCTGATGGATAAATTGACCGTTCATACGGAATGAGGGAGTAACAGGAAGTACCTTGCCGGGATTTGACACTTTCGCCTGAGAATTCTGGTTCAAAGCCTCACCAGCAAAAGGGGGTGACAACTGAGCTTTGCCTCGCTCTTTGTTTACTGCAACTTAACCCTGGATCGTGGCGTTTGACCCGTGTTGGGTCGTGCCGCCGGCGTGAGGTGAAATTTCCCTTGTGAACCCTCGGATCTCCGGTGTTCTTTGTTCGAACAACGCCGCACGAATTTCCCCGTGAAGGCGCTGCTCCATAGCTCGTTGTGATTGTTCGGCCAAGCGATGCGATTGGGCAAATCCCTCCGCCATCTGAGCATTGAAGTTCTCAGCCAATTGATTGCCCAGCTCTGCGAAGCTCGATTTCAACTCACTCTCCAAACTCGATTTCATCTCCATCTTTAATTTCTGCATCGACGATTCCACTCCTTGTAACGACGAATCGACATGGGTGCGCAGATCATCCAAACGCTGGTTCGTCTCTTGGTAATGTCTCTGTAGATCAGAGTTCTTCACGGCGGCCATTGATCCGAGAACCGATCCGCTCTGATACCAATTGACAGGAATCGAACTGTATTGATTGAACATTTTGGTACTTTTACTGGAATTAAGCTAAAACTAGGCTAAAAGCTATGAACTACAATCATGATCGAATCTCCACGAAATCGATAACTCCCAAATGGATAAATCCCTCCTATTTGTATGCTCCCCCTAACAGAAATGCTGGTGCCGCCTTTGCTCATCCACCGTCCACAACCAGTTAGACAAAACGTTGACCACATGGTAAAATGACATAAACACCCCTCGGTCAATTCCTGGATCATGACAAAGAACTGGATCATGATGGGCTATTAAAAAAACTCAGCGTCAACACAAATGGGCTGGGTCTGATTGTGGGCTGGGTGCCACAAGAAAAGGTTTTGGCCCACCCCGCAGTCGGTGGATTTTTCACTCACAGTGGATGGAATTCAACAATGGAAAGCATTATTGCTGGGGTGCCAATGATTTGCTGGCCTTGCTACGTGGATCAGTTGGTGACCTCTAGGTTTGTCAATGAGGTGTGGAAGTTGGGATTGGATATGAAAGATGTTTGGGGCAGATCTGTTATAGAGAAAATGATTAGGGACTTGATGGAAAGTAAAGATAAGTTTAATGATTCGGCTGAAAAATGGTCGACATTGGCAAGGCAAAGTGTCTATAAGGGAGGATCGTCACACTTGGATTTCGCCCGCCTCATTAGAGACATCAAAAACTTGTCCATGAAATGAATGGATTTAATATTATTTTTATGTGACGTGCTTCTCAATTCAATTTAATCGACTTCATTTTAGTTCAATCTTTAAAAAAAATATATATTATTTTCACATCATGTAATTAATTTATGATCTTACTCTTAAAGAAATAATTCATCCTTTATATTCACTTTTCAATTTTTTAACTTCCATTATTGATCCATAGTTTATGAAAATGTATCTTTCAAAAAATATTATAAAAAAGGAATGGTGACTTTTGGAGCACAATGCTTAAATATTTAGACGGCTGAATTACATTAATGCATGCAAAACCCAATAATGTATGTTGCCCACCTTATCCTTTACATTCAACGGTCCATTTTGCCAACCCCGATACATTTTTTTTGTGATGAACTGATGATGAAGTAGTTTTCTTGAAACCATTTTTGCGTACAGACAGAAGTAAGTACCAAATCATGGCTCGTCCTCATGTAATAATATTACCTTTACCGCTCCAGGGGCCTGTAAATTGCATGCTCAAGCTTGCAGAACTGCTGTGTCTTGAAGACGTTCATGTCACTTTCATCAACACAGAGCACATTCAGCGCCGGCTGCAATCTTGCAGCGACGTTGAATCCCGTTTCAGACGATGCCCCAATTTCAGGTTCGAAACGATCCCGGACGGGCTTCCCGGCGACGATCCTCGTACAGGGGATAGAATTGTGGAGCTTTTCCTGTCCATGGAAGCCGTCAGCCAGCTCATTCTCAGACAGATGCTGACCTCTGGTTCTCTCGGTCCAAACTCGGAAAAGCCACCGACCTCAATCATCGCTGATGGGTTTTTCAGCTTCGCCGTCGACATGGCGAAACAGAGCAATCTGCCGCTCATTTACTTTGACACCATCAGCCCTTGCGGGCTCTGGTCTTATCTCTGTCTTCCTAAACTCATCGAAGCTGGAGAATTTCCGTTCAAAGGTTAGCTTTTCAAACGTATGTCCATCTTTGTTAGAATTTCATAAGTGGGTTTTCTAGTACGTGAGCATATGGTTTGTATTTGTTTAATGTAGACGACGATTTGGATGCGCCGATTAAGCATGTTGAAGAGATGGAATGCGTAATGCGGCGCCGGGATTTTCCGAGCTTTTACCGGATCGGCGAAGTCGACAACGTTTTAATCCAACTAGTTCTGAAAGAAGATCGAGAATTACCAAAAGCTCAGGCGCTGATTTTTAACACGTTTGAAGATCTTGATCGCGGCACACTTTCTCTAATGCGCAGTCTAGGCCCAGAAGTCTACGCCGTCGGTCCAATTCACACGCACTTAAACTCAAGACTTGCCGCCGCCGCTGGTGACGGCGGCTCCGCCCCTTTCTACGGTCTCTGGAGGGAGGACACGGCCTGCATCGCGTGGCTGGACGCGCAGCCGCCGAAGTCGGTGGTGTACGTCAGCATCGGAAGCCTTGCATCCATGACCGTTGACCAGTTGATGGAAATATGGCACGGATTGGTGAACAGCGGGGCAAGATTCTTGTGGGTCCACAGAGAAGGGTCGATTGTGGGGGCGACGCGTGATGATACTCCGCCGGAACTAGCCAGAGCGACGGAGGAGAGAGGGCTCATCGTGGGGTGGGCCCCGCAGGAGGAGGTTCTGGTTCATCCCGGAGTCGGCGGCTTCTTGACTCACGGCGGGTGGAACTCGACGCTGGAGAGCGTGGCGGCGGGAGTGCCGATGATAGGGTGGCCGTACTTCGTTGACCAGCAGGTCAACGCGAGGTATGTGTCGGAGGTTTGGAAGCTGGGAGTGGACATGAAGGATAACTGTGATCGGAGAACGGTGGAGATGATGGTGAGAGAGGTTATGGATGTCCGGAGGGAGGAGTTTCAGGGGAGGGCTGATGAAGTGGCGAAATTGGCTGGAATGAGTGTTGAACCAGGTGGATCTTCTTACTCTGATTTGGACCGTTTGATTCAGGACATCAAATTCTGCAGATTCAGTAATTTGTCATTAGGTATGGATTATGATGAGTTATGAGTTATGACCACTTCAAAAGTACAAATCACCCATTCAAATCATGTCCAAAACAAACTTGATTGAATAATTTCAATAAATTTCTAATCTGCACTTCATAAATTTGTTACCTTGCATTTTGGGTTGCTTGATCTTACATAGGGGTGGGTGGCTGAACTGAATTGAACTAAAAATCAATGTATTGAGAAAAGAATCAACGTGACCAAATTTACCTGAATGTCACCAAATTAGTAATTTTTACTGAACTAAACTAATTTACAGAAAAGTTCTGACAAAGGGTCTTACTTCAAAGGTAGCAAAATCATTTTCTTTCGGAAACTTGTATTCCATCCATCTAACTAAATTTTGCATGATAGAGAAGTGTAAATGAGTGTAAATTACTTTGTGGATTCGTTTGCAATATGAATAAAAGGGTAAATGAGTCTAGCCAAAATGGAAGAGGTGTTTTAAAGTTTGAACTTCGATAACATTTTCAAGTTGATAAACTGGGTTCAAACTCAGTTCTAAACTCAATTCTGAAGATAAAAAAGCTCAATTCAAGACCAATATTATAATATATCACTTAAATCCTGTTTACTAAAGCTTATTTCTTGATGTACTGAACTGAACTGAACTGAACTGAGATGAAAATTGATGTATTGAAAAATGGAATCAACATGACTGAATTAACCTGAATTTCAAAAAATTATATTTTCACTAAATTGAACTGAATTGAATTGAATTGAACTGTCTACGGATAAGCTCTGGCAATCATTACGTGGTGGGGTGGTTAGGGGAAAAATAGTAGAAGAATATAAAAGATTTGAATGGAGTACTGAACTGAACTGAACTAAACTGAACAAAAACTTATAGTGAAAATGTATTGAAAAAAAAAATCAGTATGACTGAATTAACCTGAATTTCATCAAATGACATTTTCACTAAACTTAACAGAATTGAACTGATCTACAGAAAAACTCTGGCAAACAGAAGTAGGAGAAGGTCTTATGTGAGACCAAGGACAATTGTTGATTTTCTCTCTTTTAATCATGACATTTTACCTATTAAGCATAATCATTTCGTATATTATTGTTAATTTTCTCACTTTCATAGTGACTAAGACATTAAAAATCCAAAACCCTCTCTGTGCGCAGCCGCCCCCAAATCAAAAATTCCTTCAATCTTCCCCATCTTTCTGTCATGGAGAGATGGGGAAGAAATTGCTTCTTTGTTTATTGATTCTCTATTACATTGGATAAGTGTGATTCACACAATGAAATTGTTCTCGATTTGATCGGCTGAATCCATGATTTAGTTGTTCGTCGTTGTTTTGGTTCCCGATCTGGTTGGACAGGTCGTGGTTTAGGTCTTTGTTTATAGTTCTTGATCTGGTTGGACAGGTCGTGGATCGTGTTCCCGTTCCCGTTCGTGATCTATGAATTTCAAGGTGTTTACAGTTTGAAGAACATAGATCGTGGTTTGGATCTAGTGGTGTTGCGATAATAGCAGATCCCCGATTGGCGCAGTGATTGATGCGGGAGACGCTCCTCTCTGCCAAGCGGTTGTGGTGTTCCCGGTTGCCAAATAATATCCCGATGGCGGTATTATAGCTTTTTTATTGGATCTCTCAATTTGTAATAGTACAGACGGTATGAGGCTGGTTAGCATATGATTTAATTAGCCTTGTAATACGCTAGTTGATTAGATATTGATTCCACTTGTAATCGTTACTAGGCGTTTCCAAATATCATGAATGAATTTTTCAAAAAAAAAATCACTTTCATGTCTGATCTTTTCACCTTTATAAAATAATTATATATATTAAACATGATTATTCAGTGAGAATAATTGAGACAAAAAGAATTTGTTTTTCAAGTACCACGTAGCTAGCAGCCATAGTTACTTTTAGAATTGCACCAGCAACAGTATATAGTTACTTATTTATTTTTGACTACCGTAGTTGATATCTACAAAGACCTTCTATATCAACAACTCGTTAAGAGTCTTCAGAGAACTATTGATGGTCATTTTCTTGGATGGAGAATTTACTTGAACGTATCAAATTGCAATCTTGATAATTAATGTTTAGGGTAGGTAAGATTTGCCTGAATAATTACTCCAGGCTAATAATTATTCAAGATACTGGGACGACTAGCTAAGAATGAATAATTTCATGAAATTTAATGCTTGATAAATTAAAAGATATGTGATATGGATCTAATTAACAAAATAATATTCTTCATTAACAATAATTTTAGCTGGCTTTGTAGTAAGTTAGAATTTCCAAAAATAAAATAAAATAGTAATAATAGTTAGACTGAATATAATTAAGTTTCATGAAACGAATAGATTTGAAGAACTAAAATTGAAGAAAAAAATAAATATATTAAAAAAAAGCTTGTAAGTCAATCTTTATTTGATGGTCAAAGATCTTGCCATACTGATGTCATAGGATTTACCCAGCGACTTGTTAGGCAAAATCTACCGAATAAAGTTTGTTTGAACTTGAAAGCTGAAATAAGATTTAGACAAAATCCTAACATGATTATTGTGTTTTTCCAGAAGACAATGAACTGCATTTAATTTGAAGAGTGGTCCAATTCCAGCCGCCCACAGGCCATTAATAATATTGGTTAACTTGTTGAACGATAACAGTGATATATCTATATCGGATCAATACGAATCATAGCTATCTCTCACGAAAAATATTGTTAGATTCGTTCAAGATATTGGGACGACTATCCAAGAATTTTAATCAAGAGAAATCAAAGAAATTATACCTATATTGATTGAATTTGTCCCATAATAGATGATATCATTAGTGTTAAATGCTAAACAACTCCAAAGAGTCAGTCGTTATAATGGACAGATTTTAACGTAAAAACTAAGCTTGAATATGAAAACATCATGAAATACACAATTACATAAACGAATTCAGGATTAGGAAAGTAATGGGGCGGTATTAAAATTTTTAGGTTTTATATGCATTTTTGATAATTACAGGACAATATTCTAATTTTTACAAATTTACTGCATAAGATAAAATCAAGATTTTTTTGGGTGAGTGCACCTTCATGGTGAAAGTCCTGCTTACTATGATCAAAATCGATTCGTGTGCTAGTTTTACTTAAAACAACTAAATAAAACTAAAGGTGCGGAAATTAAAGAACACACGAATTGATCACCCAGTTCAGTGCAACGCACCTACATCTGGGGGGCCGTAACCCGTCGTAAAGATCATTCACTAGTTGCAATAAATATGTCCGGTCTATTACAAACTAATGGCTAGTCTAGCAAGTCTATCACACTACCAATTGGCTACTCTAGCTCTTTGATAGTTGTTACGATGATTACCTTCTTTTCCACGAAGGTGTGGCAAGATTTCTTCCATCCAAGTTTTAACACACGTCCCTAGTGTTTTGTTATGGTCGAAAACCGTGGATTGCGTTGCCTTCTTGCTCAAAAGATAAAAACCCTGAATTACAGAATTTTGCCGTGAAGATCAGTAAATGAGCACGCAACTGATGTCCTTCTTTTATAGCTCATTGCCGTGGAAAAATTTCCTTTTGCACGGCTCTTGAATCCTTCTATTCCAAATCTAAAACATTGAAGAAAAAGGAATTCTTGAATGTCTAAATCTCTTATTAATGGAAAACTCAAATGCACGAATATTCCATTCTGATAACAACTGCAAAACACGTTTTAGAAATCAATTATGACTGTAGTTTCCATAAAAGATCCGCACAATATTTCCTTCCTTCTTTCAAAAACCGCGCTGGAACTCGGAAAATATTCTATCTTTTTCTGCCAACCGAAATCATGTTGCAACATGACATTCCACAAAGCATCCAACAAAAATTGGACCTTACACTCCGCCTATATGTTATACTCCCTCCGTCCCAACCAAAACTTCTTAGTTGACTTTGGCTCGGATTTTAAGAAAAGTGTATTGTTTATTATATAAGTGGAGTTTTAAGGGGTATAAATGGAATATCACTTATTGTTATGGTTGTTTGGAAGAATTCATTAAGGGTATATTTGTCATTTTGTAGTTATTTTTTTTACCAAAAGAGGAAAGAATGAAAGTAAGAAGTTTTGGTTGGGACGGACCAAAAAGTAAAGTAAGAAGTTTTGGTCGGGACGGAGGGAGTATAACGTAACTGATTCAGCTCTATATTTTCCTTTAAAAATACTATTTGATAAAATAGTCCATGCACAAATAAGACACAAATCAGTAAATGTTACAATATTTTGGTGGATTTAGTTTCTGGAAATGGGAGAATCAAAGAAGAAGATATTCTGTGAATAAATAAGGGAATCAAATCTATGGAAACATGCGGAATCCTAAGGAAATATTTGCCAAAGTAAGAAACGAAACAAGTATTACGTACGCACATGTGATCTGGTCTTACCCTCAATCCTGATGAACAAATATTTCCAGGCAGGATTCAGGATCCTGCTGTCACCTTATTCCACACTTCAGTTTTGACCATTTCAATTATTATGAAATTGACTTAATTTGTACTAATGAAATTGACTTTGTACTCAATTTCCATGATCTTTGTTGATGATATGTTTACACCGACTAATACGCAAATTGTGATTTAAGTTAGGGAAAAAATTACTTTTTATATTCATTCACAAAAAATTATTTCGATTCACTCATCCAATCCTTATGCATGTATGAACGGGTATTAGGTTGTATTCGATCGGAGAACTGTCAGATTTAATTAGAGTTCTATCTTATGTAGAGTTATAATTTTTTTTACAAATAATAATGACATCACTCATCACCATCTTTGCCTTTCCATAACATCATTTTTATATGGTAGTACATCATTGTCATTCATCAGTAACCAATTAACATAATTAATCACATGAACTTAGTTACGAAGATGTTTAATTAATATAAACACTCGCGGCATCTTTGGATCGATGGGCATTAGCTGTTGAAGCACTAAGAAACAAGAATATTAAAAACAAATAAATAGTGATCGACACCCAAATGATTAGATTTTTGTGTGTAATTAAAGAGTGCTTGGGAGTTTAGTGACCTGATTAATTTATTAATCTTCGCAATAAGCGAAAACAGTGGGAGGTGTTTTAAGCGGTGCGGTGGGTGCACGACCGATGTGCGCAATGCCACAATTAATAAGATTTTTATTATTTCTTTTAAGCACTTTTTTGTGTTATATATGTTGTATTAATTTATATTAAATGTGTGCATGTACAATTCACAAATTAGTTGGTGAGCTTATAATTAAGTTATATAGTTTAGATAGGACATTTTGTCATGTTTATAGACATTACTATACCCATGTTACAATTACATCAAAGTGTCATTAAATAACAAAGAGTACATAATGTTGTACATTAGGTATCATTTGCACATGCCATGTTGAGAATTTTTAATTTGTTGGTTTTATACAAATATTGGTTTGGTGTTAAATGAAGTTATTTTCAATTTATTCAGTTGATGGTATAGAATAGTTTAAACAAATAGCATGTCAATTATTTATTTGTTTTTTTTTCAAATCATTATTTATTTGTTTTTAAAAAGTATACTATCACATATTTTCTATGCTTGCATTATTCAATTCTTTATTTATAATTGAAAATGGATATATTTTGACTATTATATTTTTTTAGTCTCTACCCTAATAATGCGATGTTTTCCATTACTTATTTATAAATATTACAAATTCACAATCAGGGCAGTGCATAATGTTCGATGTTAAAATTGGAGAATAAATACATAAAAGTTGAAGCGGTGGTGCTAGAAGAGATTGTTGAGTGTAATCGTATATGGTGTCCCGATTCTATATTTTGTCGAAGAATCAGCCATGAAGTGTGTAATGAGTTTGGCGACTAAATATCATCAGCAAATTATACTGATACAAAATTTAATTTCAATATTTAAAAGTTGTAACCAATTATTAATTATGTAATATGCATGTCCAAAACAAGTAAATGAGGATGTAAATTTAATTTAGAATTGATTGATAAGCAGATTATTTTAAGAATAACCAGTAATGGTCACAACGGCCACTTGAAAACATTTGTTCCGACTAATGAAAGTAGTACCAGATTTGAATTTCCCTCCACTTGATACCCCCAACCAATCAACGGTAAAATATTCGGCCACGTCAGTTTTTCACTCACTCTGCCGAGAACCATAAAATTAACCCAAGCCAATTCAGGAGGCACCGCACTCACCACTCTCGTGAAGTCCAAATCACAACCGAACTAGGCTTCAAGGCTGATAAATGGCCCCGTTGATTAGATCCACTCAAGTTTTCAACAACAAATTTACTTTTTCTTATTTTCACGAAGGGACGGGAGAATATTATCCGTCACTGAAAAACACTCGAATGAGACAGTCTGAATATAATATGTTAAGAGGTTATTTTTGTCGAAAAATAATTTACGTCAGTTCTACGGTACTAAATCAATTTTCAAAAACATGAACACTTAAAAATAACTAAAAAGCAAGCTACAAAAGAAACGGAATTACAGATTATCTCTAATTTTATTGAAAGTTTAAAAGTTGAGAGGGTCTTGTGTGAGACCATTCTCATTAGGGATGAATGTTAGATCTTTTCACTTTGAAGTACTACCTTTTAAGTGTCAATTAAGCATAACTATTCAGTATATTCTTGCCGATTTTCACACTTTGATGTAGAGCTTAACACAAAATAAACCCAAACCATTGCCAACTGACAAGGCCAATCGAAATTAGGCATCACAATCTGGCTCTCTTGTGAAGTCCAAATCAAAACCAGATCTTTGCATATTAATATTTTGGCGCCATCAAAAACACTAAAAATATTTCTTGCCCGCAATCCTATAAATAGTATCCACTCGCTTATCACGAATTGCATGCAAAATCTTTTTGCGAATCCGGCCCCTACAAAAAAACAACGCACACACACAGGCCACAGCTAGCGGAAACATACCAACCCAAATTTACTGCATCGGACAAAATACAAGTTCCTAAAACACCTTTTTATTTTCCTGCACCAAAAAGCAAAAAGTACAGTACGCTATAAATTGCCAGTTGGATTCAGACAACAACATTTGATCATATGGATAACCATCATCACCCGGCCTCCCAGACCCGGACCCGGATCCGAACCCCGCATGTGCTCTTTTTCCCACTCCCCCTTCAGGGGCCGGTCAACTGCTTCCTCAAGCTCGCCGAGTTATTCTGCCTCCGCCGCCTTAAAATCACCTTCCTTAATTCCGACCATATTCACCGCCGCCTTCTTTCTCTCACCGACATTTCCACCCGCTTTCAAACCTACGACGGGCTTTTTAGCTTCCGTACGATTCCCGATGGGCTGCCGGAGGACAGTCCCCGCACCGGCGAGCAGATTGCGGAGCTGCTGGACTCCATGGAAGCTGTCAGCCTGCCTCTGTTCAGGGAGATGGTCCGGTGCAGCGACGCCGCCGCACACGGCGGAGATGACCGTGGCGAGGAAACACCGTTCACTTGTATCATAGCGGATGGGGCGTTTGGTTTTGCTGCGGATGTAGCCGGAGAGTTTGGAGTGCCGCTGTTATACTTTGATACTATCAGTCCTTGTGGCCTCTGGACTTTGGTCTGTGCTAACAGGCTCGTTGAAGCTGGTGAATTTCCTTTCAAAGGTTAGTAATATTATTTATCCCTCCGTGTATAAATTAAATAGATCTTTTCATCCAAATATTAATAAATTATAAATAAATATGGAGGCTAGGGGTTCGAGTTCAATAGTGCAATTACAAGTTGAAATGTATAATGACAAATTTTCATATAAACTCACTTTGTAATCATGCTTAACAGATAAATGATCTATTTTAAAAGTGAGAAGATCAGACACGAAAATCAAAAAATCAGCAATAATACCCTAAATATCGTACTTAATTATAAAAGTTCAGGATTCAAACGAGAATATCTAACTCTCAAGTTTCGGATTGGTCTCGGATTGGAATTTTTCTTTTATAATTTTCCATAGAAATGTACGGATACCTTGTGCACTAACTTAGAGAAACTTAGTTGCATTGATTTGTTTTCCACATATACTAACTTTTGTAATTGTGATCTTGTTAGAGGTTGTGAATGGATATTCCTAGTTTTGGGTCAAATTTTAACATATAGTTAGATATCGATGATCAGCTGGCGGCAAATGTTCTTTGTTTTTTCGGCTGACCTCATTTACTCATGTGACGCCAAATTCCCACTTATTTTGTTTTTATTTTTTTTGGATCAATTCCCACTTAATTAGAACGTGCTACTTTTTACTTTTTAGTTCCGATATTTGTCCTGTTCTTGTATGACCTATTCAAATTTGTATGTTTAGGTGACATTAATTAAAAATGTATGCATGGAATTGGAAACACTTAGCCCATGTTTACTCTAGTTTACTTTTGATATAACCTCACTAAAATTTATAAAATCAATCAATATGACTCTAAAATGTATAAAATTATTTTTTACTGAACTAAATTAAACTGAATTTAATTGATATATGAAAAAGGTCTTGGGTAATGGTAGGACGGATGATAGTCTATGTGTTTGTTAGGTTCGCTAGTGTGTAAGCTTTGTTTGACGCCTTTAACACAATTTATGGCAAATAAAAATTAGAACACACAAACAAATGTATTAAACACATGAACACAATTTATGGCACGTAAAAATTAGAAAAACAAACAAATGTATAAAATACATGAACACAAGTTATGTCAAACAAAGCTTAGAAACACACAAGTAAACAAATGTATTAAACACATGAAATATCATTCGTCCCGTCATAAGATTATGGTAGGACGGTCTCATCCAAAAATTTGTATTAATGTTTTGATAAGTTTAAGAGAATAATGCCTTGATAGGTATTAGGTGGCTTTAACAACGTGAATCAATATAATATATATACGTAGTATAATTAACTCTGCTGAAATTGCATTTTCAACTCTTAATAAAGTTTTATTTTGTCTGAAAACAAATAAATTAGCCGATGACATGGACGCAACGATAAGCAGTGTTCCGGCGATGGAGGGTTTTCTCCGGCGACGTGATCTTCCGAGTTTTTTCCGCATCAACGATATAAAGAGCCCACTGGTTCAACGCATCCTGAACGAAGAACGGCAGATGAAGCTAGCGCAGGGCCTCATCTTCAACACCTTCCACGATCTCGAAGCCCCCGTACTTTCCCAACTTCACACTTTGACCCCAAAAGTCTACGCCATCGGCCCGCTCCACACCCACCACAAGATCCTCCTTATCGCCGGTCACAAAGCACCCAAAGTGGGGTCCACAAACAGCTTCTGGGAGGAGAACCGGGACTGCATCTCATGGCTGGACGAGCAACCGGTTAAGTCGGTCGTCTACGTCAGCATCGGGAGCCTTGCCGTCATGGGGAAGGAGCAGTTTCTGGAGATATGGCACGGGCTGGTGAGCAGCCGGGTTCGGTTTCTCTGGGTCCAGCGGCCCGGGTCGATAACCGGGTTGGGTGATGACGTGGACCGGCGTCTTCAGGAAGCTACGAGAGAGAGAGGGTGCATCGTGAGCTGGGCTCCTCAGGAGGAGGTTTTAGGGCACGCGGCGGTCGGTGCATTTCTGACTCACAGCGGCTGGAATTCGACGCTCGAGAGTATTGTGGAGGGCGTTCCCATGATCTGCTGGCCCTATTTCGCTGATCAACAGGTGATATTTTTATTATTTATATTACCTTCTTATGTCTTTTTTTCTTTTAATCAACACTAATTTTTTTCCCTTTTTGTGTCATAAAACATTTCAGTTCCATATATAGAGTTTAACTTATTTTTCGTAGAGATGAACTAAACTGAAAGTACTTGAAACTATAACCAGTATAATTAAATTAGCCCGATTTTTATAAAACTGTTTTCGATGAATTAAGGTTAAGAGAACAAGAATTCGGATGATTTTTAACACTCGTTTTACTTTAATCTCTTTATTTTCAATTTTCTCCTATCATCATCAATTAGACACAATTTATGAGAACCTGATGAGCTTATACACCAGTTCAGTCTAGTCTAGTTTAGTTTAGTACAAATTAAATAAAAATTAATTTAGTTATACTTATTCTATCATTCATTATTTTAATTTCCATTTCATAAAAATAGTCAATTTCCTAGTTTTTTAATGAAAATGTATTTTGAAAATGAAAGCAGATAAATAGCAGATTTGTGGGGGAGGTGTGGAAGGTGGGCGTGGACATGAAGGATACATGTGACAGGGGCATTGTGGAGATGATGGTGAGGGAAATCATGGAAGACAAAAAGGACGATGACGTCATTCAGATCAGAGTGAGGGATATGGCGAATTTGGCTAAGCAATGTGTAAACGAAGGCGGGTCTTCATACCATGACTTGAATCGTCTCATCCAGGATATCAAGCTGATGAGGTTGTTGTAGCCATCCTGGGCCCATATATAGTACTCAACATTGGGCTTGATAAAGGCTTGGTATTCTTTTTGCTAAATTTTTATCATAAATAAATTAATTAATGATTTATTATGTGTTATGTTTGAATAAATATGTTAAATTGTTCTTGCCTCTTGGTGATTATATAACTCCAACAATTAACAATAAATTATTACATCCTCGATTACCTTACTCATTTCAAGTGAACTGCCCTATGTCACATAAAAATGTCAACAGCCCATAAAAAAACTTAGAGATTGAATGCATGAAAAAAAGAATAACAAAACTTTGAATTTCCTCCTAGTGGCATACCATATTCATTTTATTTTATAACACTTATCCTCATTTTGTATCAGTTGAATTTTAAAAAAATATATTCACAATCTTCTAGCATAAATTTAAATATTGCTAATGTATTTAACTACATTTATTAAAATTTTGATATTAAAAATAACATATTGCATGTATTGAACTCTACTATGACATGTTTATTTATCTCTGTTCATTCAAATATTTAGTCAAATTTTAATATTTTTACTAAAAACAGTTCTACACATAAAGATCCTATGCGAAGGATGTAAATAAAATAATAAAAGAAGTGAAATCAATTAAATTTTATCATAATGAAAATGTTAAGTACTTCAAACTTTCCACACCGTTTTATCACAACACTCTCACGTCTCAAAATGGAGCAGACGGCACCGCCTCATGTGCTCATCTTCCCGTTGCCGTTACAGGGCCCCGTCAACTGCATGTTCAAGCTGGCCGAGCTGCTCTGTCTCGCCGGCGTACACGTCACCTTCATGGTTACAGAGCATATCCACGCGCGCCTTCTCCAGAACACCAATATCCAGGCCCGGTTCGACCATTACCCCGGTTTCCGGCTAAGATCCATCCCGGACGGGCTGCCGGCCGAGCACCCGCGCACCGGTGACAGATTCATGGAGCTGTTCCAGTCTCTGACCACCAAAACCAAACCGGTCTTCAAGGAGATGTTGACTTCCGGCTGCCTCAGCGGTGAAAACCAGCAGCCGGTCAAGTTCATCATCGCCGATGGGATCTTGGGGTTTACCTGCGACGTTGCTAATGAGATCGGAATTCCGATTGTTTATGTCCGAACTTTGAGTCCATGCTCACTCTGGATCTTCTTTTGTCTTCCCAAGCTCATTGAAGCTGGTCAACTGCCTCTCACTGCAGGTACCAGATCTGTAAATTTTGTTTGCATGCGTTGAACTTTTTGTTCGCTATTATTTTACTGTTTGTTTAGTGAATTCATACGGAGTATTAAATTGCTATTAGACGGTTTTACGTTTACAATTTGTGGTTGATGTTAACATGTAAGTGGGTGGATCTTTGAATTACGTAATATTGTTTAGAAGGATAGTAAATTATCATCTAAAACTTGCATGATATATAATTACTATAAGCTATGTATTTTTTTCTTAGATATAGTTCAGTTTAGCTTCATTAAATTTTCTTAAATTTAATTCATTAGTTACCTCATAATAATTTTCTTTTGTAGTTTAATTTATTTTGTTTAGTAAATTTTAGTGATACGTAATACTTCTTTAAATTCGGTTTCATCCCAATTTTAAATTCCTAGTTCAATGCAATTCAGTTTGTAGTAGTATTTAATGGCCTTTACTATATGCAGTCCAAATTTACTTTTTGCAGTCCATATTTATACATAATCTACCATATATACTCTTAATTACTTAAACTACAACCAATTTGCAAGTCAACCCATTGTATTCATATAAATTCCATATTTATCCTAATTACTTACCTTCTATTATTTTGTTTCTTTCTTCTCTTTTCTCCTGCAAATCATCCTTTTTTATTAATTTCTTCAATTAATTCATCATATTCCTCTCTTTCGTCTTCTTATTCAAATAAAAATAGGATTCTTTCTTCAATTAATTCACCATCATCATTGATCCTTTATCTTCCAATCCTACTTTCTTCAAATCCTACTTTCCTAATTTCTTCTTTTTCCCCAAATATAATTGTATCTTCTACCATGAGTCTCTTCCACCTCATTTTTTTCTATATTATGATGTTTTTTACAATTCACTTCCAACTGGTTGTCGTTTAAATACATATGTTCGTAAATCAGGTTGTTGATGATGATTGTTTGGATTAACCAAAAAATTTAGCAAAGAATTGTGTATCTTTGTTAATGTTGTTAAGGTGAAATTAAATTGATGTTGGTGGTTTGCAAAACAGATGAAAGGACGAAAAATGGTATGCAGAGAATTGATGGTGGAAGAAGAACGAATTTGCGGGAAATTGAATATGTTAAATTATATGTTAAATGGTCCCTTCCCAATTACATATTATATTATTTTAATGCTTAGTGTGTAAATTGCATCAACCCACTAAATTTTAAAACCTAAACCCACTAAATCCACAAACAACAGTAACTAAATTGATTTTAACTAGTGAATTCAAAATATTATTTATCTTCCACAAACACTAGTAGCTAAATTGAGTTTAACTAGTGAGTTCAAATCTTACTTAACTTTCTATGACGCAAATATCTAAATTGAATTTAACTAGTGATAAGTTATATATTACTTGACTATACCAGTAACTAAATTGAGTTTATCTAATAAAATGTCAAATCTTACTTGAGTTTCTATAATTGCTAGTTACTAAATTAAGTTTAACTAGTGAAGGTCAAATCTTGCTTAAACGCTAGTAACTAAATTGAGTTTAACTAATAAAAAGTTAAATATTGCTTGACTTTTTATAAATACTTGTAACTAAATTGAATTTACCTAGTGAAAGGTCAAATCTTACTTTAATTTTTATAAACACTAGTAGCTAAATTAAGTTTAACTAGTGAATGTAATATTACTTGACATTGCATAAACACCAGTAAATAAACTGAGTTTAACTAACTTTACTTTTATAATAGTAATAAAATTAAATTTAACTGATGATATGTCAAGTATTACTTGACCTTTTATAAAGTCGAATTTTACTTCACATTTTATAAATATTGGTAACAAAATTAAGTTTAACCAGTCAACTATTACTTAATTTTCTATAAGCACAAGTAGCTAAATTGTGTTTACCTAATTAAAAGTAAAATATTTACTTGACCCTTTATCAATATTGGTAACTAAATCAAGTCTTAACCAGTAAAATATCAAATTTTACTTGACCTCTTATAACGAATAGTATTCCGATACATTATAATTGCGTTATACACGCGCGGAATATAGAAAAGTATGGTATTATGTTCATATATTTTATTTAGGAAAAATTGAAACCATGTGAAAATTTTCACATTTAAGTTGAAAGATTAGCTTTTATTTTCTTGAAATGTGTATTTATTTTAAATTGTTTTTTTTCAAAAGTTTTTATTCTATTTTTATGAGTGAATATGATTACACGTACTAAATTTAGATTTAAAGTATGGATGTTTGTATAAAAGGTTATGAGTTTATAATCATTTTAGTTCCAAATTTATATTTTATTAAAATATACACAGTTTGTCAAGATACATTCTCTAAACAATTTATAAAAAAATAAATATCAAACATTAATTTTTATTTTTTTTGTGCCGCTAATGAAAACTTATATGTAATTAAAGTTTTATGGTATTTCAATTTTTTCATTGAAACCACCTTTTAAGTTGACCTTTCAAATAAGGATCATTACAGCCTTTTCATTTTCAAGTAATAAATATTGGCCCATTAAAGTTACGTAAAAACAACAAACTTTAATGCTGCTAATTAATTAGTGGATATTAAGAAAGTAAAGTCAAAATTTTGAAAATCAATATCTAAATATCTCATCTTGTCATTATCTTTTTTTTTTTTTAAATTAAACTTGAGTGAAACACCCAAACCAAATGAAATCCACTGAAAAATACAGAGTTTAAAGGTTTGTTCTATCCACTGACATTATCAAAAATTGAGAAACAATGAAGTTTAAAGGTTTGTTCTATCCAATATTTTAAATTTATTCAAACTGACCCGATTTGAATTGAAATAAAATTGATTTCAGCAAAAATATTATGACTTAATTAATATTGAATATTAAATCATAATTCATTTGAACTAAATTGAACTAAATTAATCTAATTTAATTTTAAATATGCTAATCAAAATTGAAAATGAAAAAATTAAATCTTTTGAAATTGATTAATTTGAAGGAAAAAAGGCGGATGATGAATTGATGATCCTTTTTATTTGAATTGATGAAAGAGGACGAACAAGAGAAAGATGGTGAATTAATTGGCCAAGATGATGAATTTGCAGGAGGTAGGAGATACCAATTAGGATAAATATGGAATTAATGTGAATACAATGGATTGATTTGCAATTGAATATAGTAAAACTAATTAAGGGCATATGTGGTAGATTATGTACAAATATGGACTACAAAAAATAAATTTGGACTGCATATAGTAAAGGCCTATTTAATTCAATTCAGCTTTATTAAGAATGAGTAAAAATATCATGAAAGTGAATTGAATTGTGATAAAACTTGAAAAGTTGTGCCGCAATTGAATGATTTAAATTTTTAAATAAATTTGAATGAACATAATGAATCTGGGCTTAATTTGACTCAACAAAATAACCAAAACAAATGAAACAGTGTAACAATCATATGATATACTCCCTCCGTTTCACTATGATTTATCCAATTGCTTTTGACACGCTTTTTAAGAAAGCTGATGTGGCGCTGATGTGGGTGGTAGGGTTGGTGATTTATGTGAGAGAAGGTTAATAGTTTATATTATAATTTTTTGCCAAAAAAGGAAATGAGTAAATCTCTTTGGGACGGATCAAAAGAGAAATTTGATATATCTCTTTGGGACGGAGAGAGTAAATTTCAAGTAGTAAGAAATATATATTTTTAAAGATTATATAAGTGTTATATACATATATATATATATATCCATATATATAAACCTAAGCAAAATATTCTCGTTAATTTATATTTATGCTGCAAACGTTTTTTTTTTAAATTAATAAGAATAATCAAGTAAAACTTTGGTGGATCAGGTTGTGATCTGGATGTTCTGATTAGTGGTGTGCCCGGCACAGAAACCTTTCTCCGACGACGTGATATGCCGTCCTTTTTCCGTTTATGTGATATGAATGACGGACAAGTCCTGGCATGCAAAAGAGAAGGCCAAGAAAATTCAAGGGCTCACGGCTTAATCCTAAACACGTTCGAGGATCTTGATGAAAGCGTGCTCTCCCACATGCGAACTGTTTGTCCTAACATATACACCATTGGACCCGTTCACGAGCTTCTGAAAGTCCTGTTAGCCGCTCAGGCGACGGCACCGCCGCCGCCGGATTCTTCCAGCAGTTTATGGCAAGAAGACAGAAGCTGCCTCGAGTGGGTGGATTCCAAATCGCCGAAATCAATCATCTATGTCAGCTTCGGAAGTATTGCGAAGTTGACCGAAGCCCAACTAGTTGAGTTCTGGCACGGCCTGGTTAACAGCGGCGTTGACTTTTTATGGGTCATCCGGCTAGATTCAATCGCCGGAAAAGACTGGGAGAGTCACATTCCGTCGGAGCTCCGGGAGGGGACGGAGAAGCGAGGGTGCATAGTTTCGTGGGCCCCGCAGGAGGAGGTGTTGGCCCACCCTGCTGTCGGCGGTTTCTTGACGCACAGTGGGTGGAACTCGACGTTGGAGAGTATCTACGCCGGTGTGCCGATGATTACGTGGCCGTGCTTTCTCGACCAACAAGTGAACAGCAGGTTTGCCAGCGAGGTTTGGAAGGTAGGGATTGACATGAAAGATACCTGTGATAGAATTATCATTGAAAACATGGTGAGGGAATTGATGGTTGTTAGAAAACAGGAATTTTCAGACAGGGCCTCTGCTATGGCGGATTTGGCTAAGAAATGTTTGATGGAGGGAGGGTCTTCTTACCGTAACTTGGATCGTCTGGTTAAGGACATTCATTCCATGACATCCTAAGATACGTAAAGCCATGCTGAATTGATGAGACCAATAGATATACCACATGGCACATAAGGGTGTGATTATGATTAATTGTACTTTGTGTTTTTTTTTATTTCATAATTTGCTTAATTGATTTTTTTAAGTGAAAATTTTATGTCACTGGAAATCGTCCAATATTTGTTGATAAGAAAAACGGCGGTGGGCTATTCCATGCAGTTGTTTCCTTAGAACTCATTTTCGCATGACTAGTTAATGAATGCGCACAATAATTTCTATCTCTCGGTGTCCAGAAGGGTCTATCAAAACCGTATTCTGCTAGATTATTGATGCTACCAAAATCTGCCGGTCTCCTGAGGATCAACGCTATCCGGGGGTCCTTCGAAGTGTGCCCGCAACGAACCTACAAAATAATCCCCGAAAGACTTCCCGGGGGAAGAATCTCCGATGTGATGATGAGATGTGGATAGCGATGAGGGGGAAATCGTACGGAAATGCTCTCAATAAGAAATAGAGATATCGAAGTCACATACCTGACTCACTGTTTTGGACCAGTATTTATAGCCGAGGCTTTCTCCATGAGATAAGGGTAAGGACCACTTTACCTTGTCACTTTTCTCGTCCCCTTACTTTTCCGGACGTGTCCTTGCGGGAAATGTACTGCCACCTTTTATCTTGGGCCGTTGTCCCTTTTCCAGGCCCAACGGGGTGCTGGACCGGTATTATCACTAGCCTCATAGACCAGCGGCCCGGGCTCTCTGACACGGGGGGTTGGTCTTTAGAAATTCTTCCCGACACGTGGGCTCAGCTTTGCAAACTCCCAGTTTCGGCGGCTCCCTTCCCTATTCCGCATTCATCATTACCTCGCGCCCCGCACTCCAGCTGCTTTTCCTTCTTTCTAGGCGACGTTTCTCATTCTATTGTCTATATAAGGCCCTGGCTCCCTTCTCATAACCTCTCTTCGCACTTCCTAGACGCTCTATCATTCTTTCGAGTAAGTCTTAGTCTCCTTTTCTCTTTGTTTTCCCTATCTTTCTCTCTCCCTACTTTACTATGAGTTCCCATCAACTTACTAATTCTTCCTTGGACGCCGAGGAGATCCAAAACCAGTTTGAGGTTGTATTTCAGACCTCCTCCGGGGATATCTCCTCTCCGGGTTTCCATCCAGAGACCCTCAGTACTTCTCAGGAACCCCCTGTTCCGGGTTCTACTGTCTCTGAGGGGACGGGATTACCCTCGCCCGGCCATTCCAGCCCCACCAGGGAGGAACCCTTCGAGGAAATACTTGTGGGAGATCTTGGTGATGATGTCCCTCGGGGCCCCACCCATGGGGTGAAGCCTTTGGGCATCCGGTTTTTGGGTGTCTCCGGAGGCCCCCCATCTTTAGATAGAGATGTTTTAGACTTAGTAAAGCGTTATTTTATTCCCTTACTCCCTGAATGCTTCCCTCTCTAAGCTTCCCCCGGGGACATCCGAGCGGGAGGTTGCGTGTATTCCTAGGGTCCACTTTCAGTACGGGCTCAGCCACCCTTTCCCTCCTTTATTCACCATAATCTTCAACTTCTACAAGATGCCCCCGACCCAGCTACATCTAAACGGGGTCGTGTTAATAATGACCTTTCTGCTCAACTGCGCCCGATGCGCCATTCCTCCTAACCTTCTTCTTTTTCGCTTTTTCTATGCTCTACAACGCTCCCATGCATCCTTAACGAGCATTTTTTCCTTCTCAATTCGTTCCGGGATGAAGGATTTCCTCACGGGTAAACCCAAGTATGCCAAAGGGTACCCATCGAAAGGTTTCTTCAGCTATGATTCCCAGGTGTATCACATGCCTCCATGGAACGATTCCCTTCTCCCTGAGGACAAAAAACCCTTATCCTCTCTTCCCGCGATCATAACCAGCGACCACAACCTCCTCCGCTTATCCCCCTTGAACATGGATGATTTTTTAAGACCGGGAACGCGGGCTACTACTGGCCTCGCGGGATATATCCTGATGGCCTATTCACTCTCCCGCGCATCTCCGTTGTGTGGCCGGCTGGAGGTGCCTATTTAAGGGCTTTAGTCCTTGTTAAATTTTTATTTTTTTTATACTGCATCCTAACTGTGTTATTGTTTCTTTTAGTTTCAGTTCAACCTTCTTTACACGCGGACGTCATGACATATGTGGAGAAGCCTTCCGGGGAAGATGGCCAGCAAGGAAACCCTCGCTCGAGGCAGCCAGCCCCACCTGAGCAGCAAGTGGTTCCCCTGCCCGGGCCACTCTCCACCGAAAATCCTGTCATCATCCCACAGAGGTCTCGCCAGCAGCAACGACCCCGCCAGCAGAAGCCCCCCGGGACGTCTTCTTCTTCACTGGCTGCCCCGTCAACACTTGCAACTCCTGCTGGGTCTTCCTCTACGCCTGGGCAGAGGTCCTTCATCAACCACCCGGACTATAGCGGCGGGGCCAGTTCCCTGTTCAAGCGAACATCTTCTGATGAGCTGTAGGGCTCTCCTCCGCGCTCCCGGCAGAAAACAGAGGATGTTCCTCCTCCTCCCCCTCCTCCTGCTCGGACTACTCCCCCGCAGACTGTTTCTTCTGAAGCCCTTCCTGAGGAGAAAGAAGAGGTAACTTATCCATTTCTTATGCAATGCTTTCGTTTTCCCGGATGTCCTTAACCCCCCCACCCCTTCTTTCTTTTGCAGTGCATCACCTTCATTGACTCCCTCCTGGCGGATTCTCAGTTTACTGAGGCGCTGAACCGGATTTATCCCAGGTATAGCGCCAGACTGTTCGCCAAGGTGGAGAAGGAACTCCGGGAGGCCAAAGAGAAGTTGGTCGGGCAAGACGAGCTTAAGGCCCGACTGGAGGAGTCTCAGAAGAAGTTGGCCGAGAAGGAAAAGAAGCTAGCAAAGAAGGAAAATAAGCCAGATGAAGTGGACAAGAAGTATTCTTCCCTCAAGAAGGATAAAAAGAGTTCCCAGCTTGAGGTCCTGACTCAGAAACTTCTCTGGTCGGTGGAGTTTGAAAAGCAGCTGGAGGGGATTGCCGCTGCGGCAAGTGCTGACGCTTGCCATGAGATATATCGCGACTGCGGGGTTGGCTGCCGGGGCCCGCTTGCCTTGACGCCCAAGCGTCTTACTATCGGCCCAAGGCGAATGATTTGTTGAATCACCGCTGGTGATCCCTTCAGGAAGCGGATTTGAAGAGCCTCGTGCCCCAGCTGTGGCAGTCACTGGAAATGTCATCCCGGGTCCCCTTCGCCTCAGATATCAAGAAGGTGAAGCTCCCAGAGAGTGGCGAAGCTTCCTTCCCCGACCCCGCCCCAGAGAGCTTCAATGTTTATGGAGTAGTTTCGGAGACGCCCTATTGGACCGAGAGCTACTATGAGTACTGCGCGGTGCCTGATAACGCGGTGCCTGATAATTTTGGGTACCAAGTCGTCCATGTCGAGGAGGAGAATGAGTACCGCGTGGGTCTCGGAGAAGGGCATGATGACTTGCTGTACCAGTCCCGGAAGTCTACTCGGAGGGTGGGATTTCCCAAGCGACTAGCAGACGAGCCTAAGGTGGACGCTCCCGCTTATGGTGGTCCCAGCTGGACTGCTGAGGACATAACAGAGCTAGAGCGGAGGTGGGAAATGGCCCATGCTACCCCGGAAGGAGGGGATTCTGCTGCGCACAATGTACAACCCTAGACCTTAGCTTTTATTGTAATTTTCCAACTTTTGTAATCTAACTCTCCGGAGGGTATATGTAGAACTTGGCCTTAGTGCCCATTTTGATAATATAAAGTTCTACTTTTAACGAAATCGTTCTTTCCTTTTCTCTTTTTGTAGTCCGAGCGCAACTCAGGGGAACTTCTGCCACAGGGGCCAGTGCCTTATATATTTCCTCATCCTAATTGTTCTTCTGAACCTATTTCTCCCTCCCCCGCACTAGGTGCCTCTAATGCTCTTTCCTTCAAAGTAAGCTAGCTCACTGGATGTTTGGAGGCAATCAGGCCGACCGAGCCATGTCCGAGGCGGGGTTGTGCTCGTTCCTTCACGAGTTCGGGTCTGTTCAGGCATTGGTGTCGTTTCTTAAGGCGATTGAGAACAAGTTTGAGTCATTAAATCATTGTTTTGACCTGGCCTCTGATCATATAAGGGAAGCCTTAAATTCCTCCCGAACCATAGCTGAGTTCCAGGCCCTTCATGACGATTCTCAGCATCGTACCGCCAAAGAATTAGGTATGGTGTGGGGCAAACCGAGCGGGTGCATGAGAAACTTAAGAATCTGGAGACCCGGACCGCACAGAATAAATTAATTTATGACTTGGAGACGGAGAATCGGTCCCTTACTCACAGGAATAGGGTTCTTCAAGATGCTCTGCTGGTTGTTCGGTTGTCTTACCACCTTCTTGGGCTTAAGGTCGGTTTGGTTGGAGTGTACCCCCTCACCGACATCCCCACTGGGGTCAGCAAAGTAATTAGGCCCATAGAGGCCAACCCGGAAAAGTTCGGAGAGGGAGCTCCTCGTCATGAGGCGTACTTCCATAGAATGGCATCGTAAGATAACCGCGGGGGAAGTCGAGCCGTACCCTCCAAGTCTTCGTCGGGTTCCCGTCCGGGTGGAAGTAGATGTGGCCTATGAAAGATATGAGGATATGTCTGTGTCCCTTGATCCGAACGAAGTGGCGAGGAGAATTAGGCGCGTCCAGGATATTGCCGCTTTCGTGGTTACTAGTGGGGATGAAGACCACAGTAGGTTTCCGCATCAGCCGAGAGGAGAAGGGCAAGATGCAACCAACTTCTTCCCCAAGTATAAGTTTGCCACATCCGCCGGGATAAGGCGGGCCGCTCCCGGGGGGTCTGTAGTGGTTTCCATCCCGGAGCTTAATGAGGAGGAGGCTGAGCAATTGGAAGAAGAACTTGTCTGGAATCAAGCTTCAGATGCCCGTTTTGCCGAAAACATACTATCTTCCCAGTTCTTTGGAGGGGACTTCCGCTCGGGCAACCCTGAGGGTGCTTCCGTCCGGGCAACCCTAAGTGGATATAGCATTGTATAGATAGGAAAACTTATGTAATAGGTTATATGGTTATCTTTTCACCTATGTATTTGTTTACTTGTAATTTTACGATAATCAAGTAAAAGTTTCAGGATTGATTTTTTCATTAATAATGCTTGTAAGAAAGCATTACATCCTCTAGCCCCTGGGGTTCATCCAAGCTCCGGGTCCTCTCCGGCGGGGCACCCAAATGGGAGCTACCCATTGGTCCCTTTTTCTAGGCCCGGAGCGTGGCAAAACGTTGGGGCTCTCTCCAGGCATATTCATGCTTACGAGAGGGGGCCCGGCATATCCATGGCTTAGTAGCTATGGTCAAAGCGGGGCACTCTACTTCCCGTAGAACCTTCTTAAGTTAGCTACGTTCCATCTCCTAGAGACTGCCTTCCCTTGCTTGTCTTCTGGTACGTAGTTTCCTCCTAGGTGCGTCTCTTTCACCTTGTAGGCCCCTTTCCAGTTGGGTGTAAGCTTCCCTTCCGGGTACCTCTTCACTGGGGAGAACAATTCCTTGCAGACCCTCCTATCATGGTACCTCTTCACTCTTTCCTTCACCTTCGCCTCGTGAAGTGCGGCATTCTCTCGTTTCTCCTCGAGGTCCTGCATCTTCATCCTCCGGGCACTGGAATTGGGTCCGGGGACTTGGAATCCCAACCTCCGCGGGGATTACTTCCTTCGATCCGTACACCAGGCAGTATGGAGATTCTCCCGTAGCCGAGCTTTCTGTTGTTCGGTGAGCCCAAAGAACAATGGGCAACTCCCATATCCAATTCCCCCGGGCGCCTTCCAAGCGAGCTTTCAAGCCGTTGATGATGATTCGATTGGTGACCTCCACTTGCCCATTTGCCTGGGGATGATACACCGAAGTCAGCTTCTGTTCTATGGCATACTTGACCCACCACGACTTGAAGAGATCATTTTCAAACTGTGCCCCATTATCTGTGACTATGATCTTGGGGATGCCAAACCGGCATATGATGTTCTTCCAGCAAAACTTGATACAAGTTAACCCCATGATGTTGGTAAGCAGTTCGGCCTCCACCCACTTGCTCAAGTAGTCAATTGCTACAATCAAGTACCTGGCTCCTCCCGAGGCGGTGTGGAATGGTCCTACCAAGTCGATTCCCCATCTGCTGAATGGCCAGACTCCCGTGATTCCCATCAACTCCTCCCGGGGAACATGGATCAACGGGGCAAAGGTTTGGCATGGGAGACACTTCTGGACATATTTCTCCGCATCCTTGAACAACGTCGGCCAATAATATCCCAACCTTAGGATCTTTCTTGCCATCGTGCGGGCTTCTTGGTGACTGCCATTGGATCCCTCATGCACTTCCCGGAGAATATGCTGGTCCTCTGCTCTCTCCACACATTTGAGCAAAGGTTGGAGGTATCTTCTCTTGTATAGCACGCCGTCTTGAACCACATACTTTGGTGTTTTAACCCTCAGCTTCCTGGCTTGCCCTCTATCATCTGGGGAGATTCCTTCCTCTAAGTATGCCCGCATGTGGACAATCTATGATTCCTCTTCGTTTATCAGCATTACTTGGTTATTCTCCTGGTAGCTCCTTCTCCCCAGTACCTCCATATACAACTTTTGGTTAGTCCCGGGTTTTAATTCCGAGGAAGCCAGCTTGCTCAAGGCATCTGCCTTGATGTTCTCCTCCCGGGGAACCTGAACCAGGCTAAAGGATTCAAACCCGGCTACCAGAGGCTTCACCATCTCCAAGTACTTCTATAGGCTCCTCTCCCATCGGGGTGCTGGGCCGGTATTATCAATTATCTACTTCTTCCCGAATCATCTGTAAAAGTCCTTAGACATCTCCAATGACTGACACTTCTTCAACTCCTAGTTCTTCCGCCATTAACAGAGGTGCCTTATGCTAAAAGTGCTTCTGTAATACCAATAACATGCTTCGATATTGCCTTGAAAAAACTGCCTCCCATCAAATAAGATTGCTCCAAATATCACAGAATTCGAGCTCAATCCCGCATCAAAGTACAACTTCCATCCTTCATTTGGCGGCCTTAATAAGGAATGAACATGTATTCTAGGTGACATCCTCTCTGGCCATCCGTTCGCGTCATGGAAAATATGAGATTTGCAATTGCATAACCTGCTAATGTTGTTGAGTTCTGGTCCCTGCTTTGGAACAATTTCATATTTTTCCGCCTTTAAAGTGCATCGAAGATCATGACTATCATTTCATATAATCTCTAGAGAGATATTTAGAAGTTAATAATGAAATGTTAAATAGATGAGCCGACATATATTTATAATCAATCGAAACAAAACATATACGTAGGACAATGACAAAACTATTTAGGGGTCTATCCATATTCTAACCAATTTTTCTTTGAACATATCTACACATGCCAATGGCGAACATGCAAATTTCCCTCCAAATCTCCAATTGATATTTTTCGCAATAATTTGCATGGGACCATAAAGTCATCACTTTGATAAGTCATACCTTATCCCACAAAAGGGCAAATTACACGCCTCATCAAAATCCAAATCCTCAATAATCGAAACAAAATGACGCCGCCCCAACCGCACGTCCTGATCTTGCCGTTACCGTTACAGGGGCCCGTCAACTCCACGTTCAAGCTGGCCGAGCTCCTCTGCCTCGCCGGTCTACACGTCACCTTCCTCGTAACGGAAAACATCCACGACCGCCTTCTCCGTCACACCAACATCCAGGCCCAAATCGACAGCTATCCCGCTTTCCAGCTCAAATCCATGCCGGACGGACTCCCGGCCGACCACCCGCGCTCCGGGGATAGCTACATGGAGCTGATAGATTCTCTCAACTCCAAAGTCAAACAAACACTCAAAGACATGTTGACTTCCGGCTATTTCAGCCCACCGATCAAATTCATCATTTCCGACGAAGGCTTGGTGCGTACCTGCGACGTTGCAAACGAAATCGGAATTCCGATCGTTTATTTTCAGTCTATCAGCCCCAGTTGCATTTGGGTATTCCAGTGTATTCCGAAGCTCATTCAAGCCGGCGAACTGCCTTTCAGCTCAGGTATATATGAAGCTTGATTCTGCAATTCCCATGTTTTTTTCCCGTTCTGAAACGTGTTGATTTGTTAAAATATATAAAATGTGATAATGGTATTTATAATGACACTTCTATTATCATAAAAGAAAATTCATCTAAGAGGATGATTACAGTATTTATAGCGATATATAAGAGTCTCTATCTTTCCATTTTTCGATGTGAGATAGATGCAATACAATACAAAGTATAGTAGGAAAAATGTATATATTCTATATTCTATGTTCTATTTTATATTCCTAATATAACAATATGACTATTCTATTTTCTTCTCTAATCTCAATACCCTCCCTCAAATTGGTACACAGTGATCATGATCAAAAGTGTCCAACTTGCGAAAAAGAACATGAAATTGCTGTCAGACGGAGCACCTTACCTCATTAAAAAACTCAGTGGGAAAAAGAGTATAGCGTTGCTCCTCTTTACAAGCTCTATAGTCTTGAATCAACATCAGTAGCGAAAAAAATACGAAAGTTTTCAAAGAACACGAGGAGAACAAAAATCATGACAGCATCCGGCAAAACATCCAACAATAGTAGCAAGCAGCAAAAGCAATAGGAAAAGTAGTAATGGTAAAACGGAGTAGCACCAGCAGAGAAAGTAGCACTGGTAGAATGGAGTAGCACTAGTAATAAGGAAAGTAGCAGAGGTGAAGCTACGAAAGAGGACCGATTAATCGAATAGTAGCAGAGGTGAAGCTACGGTGAAGATCGATTAATTAACGGAGTAGCAGCAACTGAGGACCAACTAATCGAAGAGTAGCAAAGGTGAAGCTACGGTGAAGATCGATTAATCGGCGTCTGTAAAAAACAGTATACTAGTAGCAATCGCTAAATCAGTGACGATTATCAACTAGCGGCGGCAACGCGAAGGTGGCTAGAAGCGGTCGAACGGTCAACAAATCTGCAAAAGTCAACTAGCGGCGACAACTCTGGGCGACTAGGTAGTAGTCAGGTCCAGGAACGAACAACTCTTGATACCATATTAAATTATATGGATTTCAGGCTTCATTACAATCACAGATACAGATGGCTTACAGACGAGCTATCCTCAAACGTAATCTTGAGTCATGCTAATGAACTCTCAGACACCTTCTTGAATAGCCCAGACGATGTGAGATGCCAACCTGGCATTGATTTGCCGATTGCTACTAATTTACTATTTTTTTACATACGCCAATTAATCAATCTTCATTGTAACTTCACCTCTGCTACTCTTCGATTAGTTGGTCCTCTTTTGTACCTCTGCTACTCTTCGATTAATCGGTCCTCTTTCATAGCTTCACCTCTGTTACTCCGTTAATTAATCGATCTTCACCGTAACTTCACCTCTGTTACTCCGTTAATTAATCTATCTTCACCGTAACTTCACCTCTGCTACTCTTCGATTAATCGGTTCTCTTTCGTAACTTCACCTCTTATACTTTCCTTATTACTGGTGCTACTCCGTTCTACCAGTGCTACTTTCTCTGCTGGTGCTACTCCATTTTCCCATTACTACTTTTGTTGCTTGCTACTATTGTTGGATGTTTTGCCGGATGCTGTCATGATTTTTGTTCTCCTCGTGTTCTTTGAAAACTAATGTATTGTTTTCGCTCTACTGATGTTGATTCAAGACTATGGAGCTTGTGATGAGGAGCAACGTTATACTCTTTTTCCCACTGGATTTTTTAATGATGTAGTGTGCTCCATCTGACAACAATTTCATGTTCTTTTTCGCAAGTTGGACACTTTTGATCATGATCACCGTGCTCCAACTTGTGGGAGGGTATTAAGATTAGAGAAGAAAATAGAATAGTCATATTATTATATTGGAAATATAAAATAGAATATAGAATATATATAACTTTTCCTATTATACTTTGTATTGTATTGCATCTATCCCACATCGGAAGATGGAAGGATAGAAGCTCATATATATCCCTATAAATACGGTAATAATCCTCTTGGATGAATTACCTTTTAATGATAATATAAAGTGCCATTGTAAATATCATTATCACCTTATTTTTATATTTTATATTTTAACATGATTTAATAATATCAGATGATGATTTGGATGGTCTGATAAAGAGTGTGCCGGGAATGGAAAGTTTTCTCCGGCGGCGGGATTTGCCGCCGTTCTGCCGTCTTGGCGATATAGATAATGAAGAGATCCGGCCATACAAAACGGAGGTACGAGAATATTCAGGGGTACAAGGTTTGATCCTCAACACGTTCGAGGAACTGGATGGTTCCGTGCTCTCCCGGATTCGCAGTACCGTCTGTCCTAACCTGTATACTGTTGGGCCCATTCACGAGCTTCTGAAAGCCCAGTTGTCCACTCCGGCGCCGGCGACGTCCAGCAGCTTGTGGAAAGAAGACAGAAGCTGTCTGCAATGGCTGGACTCAAAACCGCCGAAATCTGTGATTTATGTCAGTTTCGGAAGCATTGCAAAGTTGACCACAGCTCAACTCGTTGAATTCTGGTTCGGTTTGGTTCATAGCGGGGTTTACTTTCTGTGGGTGATTAGGCCGGATTCCGTCACCGGAGAGGACTGGGAGAGTGAGGTGCCGGCGGAGCTCCGGCAAGCAAATGAGAAGAAAGGGTGCATAGTGGAGTGGGCCCCGCAGGAGGAAGTGCTGGCCCACATGGCCGTCGGCGGGTTCTTGACGCACAGCGGCTGGAACTCTACGTTGGAGAGTATCTACGCTGGAGTTCCGATGATATCGTGGCCGTACTTTTTCGACCAGCAAGTTAGTGGCAGGTTTGTGAGTGAAGTTTGGAAGCTTGGTTTGGACATGAAAGATACCTGCGACAGAAGTATAGTGGAGAAGATGGTCAGGGAAGTGATGGAGGTTAGAAAACAAGAATTCTCAGACAGGGCCACTGCAATGGCGGAATCGGCTAAAACCTGTTTGATGGAAGGAGGTTCTTCATACTGTAACCTTGATCGGTTGGTTAAGGACATTCGTTCCATTATATCCCAAGATTAGATCTTGGTTATAACTTATAGCTTGCAAGGATTATATAGCTACTAGCCTACTATGCTTTTGTGGCAGGTTTGCATTTTCTCATAACTTATTTATTTGTTTAATTGAACCAAGAACTAATATATTATGGATGTATTTTATTAATAAATTTTGTTGATATAAGAGAAATGTATATTTAATTAGTGTATTTGTATATATAAGGCTCAGAAGTTATTTTTCAGGAGTGAAGTGAAAATTAATGTTTAAAAAAATATTCAGCGCATGCATAACTGAATTTGAATTCCCCCATCAAATTATAATTCCACTTCCCTTTATTGGACTGAATTGAACATAATTTCAAACAAAAGCAAGTAATTAAGCATCCTACCAAAAAGAGGCACCATATGGTAATTTATTTTTACTTTAAAAGGGTATGATTTCTCAAGTTTCTATAAAAAATTTCGGTCAATAATATATATTCCTAATTTGAAGGTGGCAAGGGCTTACAAAACTCAGGCCTTCCGTACAGACCAAGAACTAATAATTAAGAAGGCGTTGGATCAATAAACAAAGTCATGGAAAGCTTGCTATCAGAACTGCCCCGCGACATAATTCATCTCATCATCAGTAATCACTTGCCTCGCACCAGCAAATCAGCGATTCAGCTAAGCCGCATATCTAAGGATATCTTGAGCGCAGTACAAAGGCGTCCTTATCTGGTTTTCGAGTGGAACGACGACGATGATACGCAACAAGGAATCAAATATCTGCTCTCCACCCTCACCAGGTACGAGGAAGACAACATCCATCTGGACACCTTCAGTCTCACACGTAAGACGTATGTTAATCAAACTATGATTGATCAACTTATCGGATGCATCCGGTTGGCGGCGGCCAATTAAGAACCTGGGACTCGAAAACCTTACTATATACATGCCGCGTCAGTATTTGAATCTACCGAAACCTGTCTTCGAAGCTGAATCACTGGTGCGGTTAAACTTGACTTTTTGTCGTTTGCTGCCTGCTGACACTAGTGGAAATCAGGGGTTTTAAGGCGGTTGTTTAAGGCGGTTCCTTGGAACCGCCTTAAAATTTAGCATTTTTCGAATTCGAAAAACCAATTCGTAAGGTATGTAATGGCGGGCGACCAGAGAAGGCGGTTCGTGGTGATTTTAAGGCGGTTCTAAAAAAAGTGCCGTAAAAAACACTATTTTTCGAATGAGAAAAGTATTTCCGCTGCTTTATTTAATTTTTCGAATGAGAAAAGTATTTCCGCTGCTTTATTTGATTTTTCGAATAAGAAAGATGGTTCTCCTGTCTTAAGAATGAGAAAGAAGTTTTATGTTGACTTATTTTGACTTCAACCCTATAATAAACCCACTAAATCTAAATTCTAAACCACTAAAACTCTAACCCACACTAAATTGAGTTTATACTAATCAAAAATCAGTTCTTATTTGATTTTCTATATACACTAATTAAATTAAGATGAATTAATCAAAGATCACACATTACTTGATTCTCTACAAATCCTAACTAAACTAAGTTTACTTAATTGAATTTCACACTTACTTGACATTCTATATATACTAATTAAGTTGGGTTTAGATAATATAAGATCAATCCACACTACTAATTAAATTGAGTTTAACTAATCAAAGATTAACTCTTATTTCACTTTCTATAAACACTAACTATATTGAGTTTAGTAAAACAAGGGCAACCCTTGATTAACTTTCTATATTCACTAAAAATTAGAACTAATCAAATCTAAGTCATCAAAAGTTAACTCTTACTCAAATTTCTTTAGACACTAACTAAATTGATTTGAACTACTCAAAGGTCAAACTTCAATTGACCTTCTAATAACAACAATTGTATTGATTCAAAGTTGACACTTATAAACATTGACATAATCGAATTGGACTAATGATTGGTCAAACTTTAATTGACTTTCTATATATTTTGTAATTAATTCTTACAAACAAACAATTGACTTTTTTTACTCCAAATTGAATTATATTTGCTAATGAAAAGTCAAATATTACTTGACTATCTATAATCCTTGATAACTCATATTAGAGATTCAATTGATCTTACTTGACTTCTTATACACCCTAACTAAATTGAGTTTAACTAGTTAAAAGCAAATCTTACATAACTTTATGTAGACACAAACTAAGTTTAAACTACTCAAACTCTTAACACTTTCTTGACACAAACTAAATTGACACTTAACTATAAATATTTACTAAGTAAATGAGTTAAACCAATAATTAGTCAAACTTTACTTGACTTTATAGAAACACTACTAATGACTAACTGGACTTATTTAAATTCTATTTACAATGACTAACTCGACTTATATACTTACAACAGTAACTAATTAATTAACCGATTGAGGCCGTCGCCGCCGCCCGATTGAGCCCGTCAAATGGATTTGATGAATATTATTGAAATTGAACTTATTTAAATATCAGTTACAAGTACAATAAAATTAATTTAAATATAAAATAAAATTAATTCTGATTGAAGTCATAAAGTTCAAATAAATTAAGAAAAATAATTAAATTTATCCAAATCCATATAGAGAATGATATTTATTCTAAAATTCAATAAATATATCAAATTATAATGTATTTGTTTAAGTTTGATCTCAACCGTCAATATTTTTCATCAATTATCTCAGCCATTAAAACTTCACCTCATACAACCATCTTAGGGTTTAGGGTGTCTTGCATATTTAATTAGTGAAAACACATATTTAATTGAGTTTAACTAGTGAAAAGTTAAATTTTTACTTGACTGTCCTTAAACACTAGAAGTTAGTTTTTTTTTATAGCAAATTAGTTTTTTAATTGTCAAAGAATTTAAATAAATTTCATTATTATTATCACAAGACAAATTCTTGTTTGAAACTCATCACAATTTTATTAGTAATTAAATTCCTTTAAAATTTTTATTTTTATTTTAATGGTATATAAACCAAATTCTTCCCTTATCTCTTCATTAGATCTCAATAGTTCCCATCTCCTCCCAAAACGCTGCCCCGTCGCCCTCCGCCCTCCGCCCTCCGCCCTCGCCCTCGCCCGCCCGCTGCCCGCTGCCGCCCTCGCCCGCCCGCCCGCTGCCGCCCTCGCCCGCCCGCCCGCTGCCGCCCTCGCCCGCCCGCCCGCTGCCGCCCTCGCCCGCCCGCCCGCTGCCGCCCTCGCCCGCCCGCCCGCTGCCGCCCTCGCCCGCCCGCCCGCTGCCGCCCTCGATTTCGGTTAAACAACTTAGGAGGAAGAAGGATGGATAATTTTGGATGAGGTTAATCAATCCAACCCAACTCTTTACTGTAATTTTAGGTATAAAGTCTTGTTTCTCAATTTCAATAATCGTCCATTCATTGGGAAAAATCCATGCATGTATTTAACTGAAGTATAGGTGTGATTTGGGGTATGTGCTTTGTTTCGGAAGGAATATTTTAACATGAAATCTGCTATATATGTTTGAATCATAGTTGCTGCCAGACCCACTTTTAATGATCATAATATGTTACTCGTAGCTTCGTTTTGGGTCAAATTTTATGTAGAAGTACTATTAGAATCTTGATCTGTGATTTAGAACCAACAATGAACACCTGTTTGATTAATAAATGGTCAAGAAAGTGGCTTTTAAAACTCTGCACTAGAGCTGTTATTGGCAGCAACTGAGACATATTTAGAAAAATCATAACTTCATAATTATGATTCATTTTTGTCCAAGATTTACACTTTAGTAAACATAATACTCTGGGATACCATTAGAAACAGGAAAGGATTAATTTCGTTAAGAATTGAGTAAGATATAGCGTTTTAAAGATCTGATTTTTATTTTCTGCTACAGTTTCTGGTAGCAAGCTGACTGATACTTAAAAGGTTCACAACTTGATAACCGTAACTCCTTTTTGCCTGATATCTGAACTACTGTAATCTCTGAAATATGAACTATAATCTAGAGTCAAGAATATATTAATTTGGTTAAGGAATGAGCCAGATACAGAGCTTTAAAGTGACTGCGATACATGTCTTCATCGAACTGAAACTGATATTGTAAATTCTGAGTACATGATATGCATATAGGCTTTAGTTGCATGTTTGTTCTCTGAATTGGAGATTAGAGGTTGTGAATGTTTGGAGGGTTTACTAATAGATAAATAATTGATGTCACAGGTAGTATCGAAAGTGATCGCGAGCAGTAGGATACAAGGTGAGGGTTCTACCTTTTCTCAAATCGCAAAACCTTTTAAAAACTGATTCCATTCCAAGAGTTTGAGAAACATTCTGGAAGTCAAATGCTCTTTTCATGAAAATGTTTATAGTATTTAGGATCTTCACTGGGCGTAAGCTCACCCCTTTTCTCTTAAATTATTTTAGGTTAAGCCTTAACTAAGTAAAGTTCATGCTCGACTAAGAAGTGGAGGGCGTCCAGGGCCAAACTTCCGTAGTGTTGATGCTGTTTATATGATAGAGTGGAGTTGAGATGCTGTTTTGTTGAGCTCCATGACGGCAGCATATGGCATTGTAAAGGAAGCTATTGATGTATTTGAGTATGATTCAACCATAATGTATAAAGCTAACCTGATTGGTTTTTATTGATTAATTTCGAGTTCTCCGATAAATGTTTTCACCCACTCGCGATAGTGCTTACGAGTTCGTAAGCATTATGGCGAGTGGTTTTTTTTTGGAAGATTCGTAATGTTTTTCGAATGAGAAAGACCTTTCTGCTGGGTTACAAAGTTTTTCGAATTAGAAAGACCTTTCTCCTAGGTTACAAAGTTTTTCGAACTAGAAAGACCTTTCTCCTAGGTTACAAAGTTTTTCGAACTAGAAAGACCTTTCTGCTGGGTTACAAAAATTTTACGAATTCGAAAATTTTTTACGTTGACGCGGTTATAGTAGATGACACTTACGAATTCGAAACATGACATGTGACACTTTTCGAATTCGAAATATGTCAAAATTTTACGGCGGTTGGGGGAACCGCCTTAAACATGATTCCATTTTACGGCACAGCCAGAGAAGGCGGTTCCAATGTGCCTTCTCTGGTATGTTGGAACCGCCTTAAATCCACTCTTTCTCCACTAGTGTGACAGCAAAACAATAACGTGGCCTAATCTCAAACAGATTCGTCTTTTTTGAAAGTCCGTGCTTACTAAAATCTGTACTATCGTGTCAAGTTTTAATTCAAAAACAGCGAAATTAAAACTAAGTGCGGAAAGTAAAAAGACACGATATGATGACCCAGTTCAGTGCAAAGCACCTACGTCTGGGGGCCGTAGCCCGTGTTAAGATCCTTCACTAGATGCAATAAATATTTTCCTGATCTATTACAGTCTAGTGGTTACTCTAGCAAGCCTATCACACTACCATTTCTTTCTAATAGCTGTTACAGTGATTACCTTCTTTTCCACGAAGGTGCGGCAAGATCTTGAACACCCGAGCTTCAACACACGTCCCTAGTGTTTTGGTTATGGTAGAAACCGTGGACTGCGTTGCCTTTGCGCTCAAACGATAAAACTCTGAGTTACAGAATTTTGCTGTGTAAAAACCATTCAATCGAGCACGCAACCGATGTCCTTCTTTTATAGCTCATTGCCGTGAAAACCTTCCTTTTGCACGCTCTTGAATCCTTCATTCAATAGACTTCTATTCCACATTTAAATCTTGAAGAAGAGGAATTTATGTGTGTCTAATCATCTGGTAAATGGAAAACTGATCACCACGAATATTTCCATTTTAATACAGCTGCAAATCACATTGTAGACACCCATTAGGACTGTAGTTTCCATAAACTCCATCGCACAATATTTTCCTTCCATCTTCAAAACCTGCGCTGAAACCTGGAAAATATTCTATCTTTTTCTGCCAACTGAAGTCATGTTTCCACAAAGCAGCCAACAAAACTGGACCTTACATTTTTCAAGTACATATGGGAGAGGGGGTTTTTGAGAATATAATCAGAGGCTGCCCTTTGATTGAAATTCTGGAGATTAGGGGAGGTCAAACCTTAATTTTAAGGTTTCCGACCTTGGTTACCTCAAGAAACTTGCTATTGACTATCTGCTGGGTGATACTACTATTGAGATCGGTGCAGCACCAAATTTGGAATTTTTAAGTACATGTGGTGGAATTTTAAGGTTCCAGGTTGATTTGGGTGTATACAAATACCATAAGCTGAAGAGCATAACGATGTCCAGCCTAGGTGGACCGCCATTCATTAATATTGATTCTTTCATCAACCCAGGACCGTCCCCGACATTTTGGAGGCCATGTACAAAAATAAAAATAAGACCCCTAATACATTAGTAAAAAAAATAAAGACTTTTTAAATAAATTATAAATAAGATTTTTTTTGGGTAATATATGGTTGAGAGACAACTTGATTTATATAAGGAAAAATTAGACCGTTTAAGCATTTGTCAGATATGCCGTTAATTTTCATCATTTGGCGGTGAGCGGGAATGATTTCAGGGAATTGAATTTAGACGGTTTGGAAATTGAAAAATTAATAATAAATGATTTAGTTGGAAATTGAAACAAATAATGAAAAATAAACCATAAATATTAGGAAAGAGTAGAAAGTGGTGCAGATTTCTACGTGATTTCTGAAATTTGAATCAAAATATCATATTCTGAAAAATTAAAATTTAATAAACCTGGAGAAGATGAATATATCAAGCTCAACATCCAAGGAGAAGATGAATATATAAACCTGGAGAAGATGAATATATCAAGCTCAACATCCAAGGATTGCAGGCGGAGAGTTTTGATGTGCCTAACATTGTTAACTTCAGATTCATGAACAACGTTCACTAGTGCAGAAACCATGTTTTTACGGCGGTTCCATCGTACCAACGAAGGCACCTGGGAACCGCCGTTACTGGCTGTGCCGTAAATGGCGCAACCCGTTACGGCGGTTCCCAGAACCGCCGTGTTATTTACTGATCCTTCGATATCGTAAGTCAAATTCGGCACAAGGTCTTATGATATCGCAGGTGTGCATTCCATACGTTGTTTCTCCATTTCTGTACGAAATCGAAGGTAGATCTTAAGTAGTTTAATGGTGTTACGATATCGTAATCCAATCAAAGCGAAAGTTGAATCGAAATCGTAACTATGTATTTATATATGGCATTCCCGGTACTCATATTGACGAGTTTGTATGCAATTCCGGTGGAATCGATAATGTTAGTCTTTCGATATCGTATAGATGTAATACACGATCCGATATCGAATGATATAACCATATTAGAGAAGTCGCATCGGGTGTTGGTAGTGACTCGAAATCGAACTTGGTTAAGAAACTCCGGGATTCCATCTACACGGACACGAGTTCGAAAGGATACTGAACACAGATACGAACTCGGAGACGACATTGTCGACTTTAACTAAACACGAAATCGTAGAGAGTGGTCAAATCCTAATAATGAAACGAAGTCGATTAAAGAGGTTCTTATCTTGCGATATCGTAGGTGGTTTAGGAAAATATTAATTCCAAATTCAATGTTGCGAAATCGATTCGTGGTAAATATATTTTGCGAGTTCGTGTCCAGTTTGTGATATTTGTGACCTGTGCGATATCGGTTGTTTTGGAAAAGTTAGTTACGAGTTCGATACATTCATTCAGGCTATACGAACTCTTTATATTTATGAATGGCACTATTCAGTAGGCGCTCTCGGAAGATCATTCCGCTGTCATCCCTGTCCCAAGACCGATAAATGGTACGACATCGAGACTGGAAACAAAAAATCCACGAATTCGAAAACGATTTTTGCTAAATTCAGGGTGAGAAATGATTCGATATCGAATGTATATACGACATTGACAAGAGTTCGAATGAATTATCGTACTGAACCGAATGCTGGACACGAGTTCGAAAGAAAATTCTTTCCAGTAACCGTATTCCAAAAATCACTACTGAAATCTACAATTTTAACAGCACCACAAGCAACCTTTCTTCTAACAGTACACAAATCTATACTACATTTTTCTTATGTAAGAGCGGTGTGGATATGACTTTACTACGAGCCAAAACAAGGTAGCGAGCTAACTTATCTCTTGCATCATTTAAGTCGGCGATGGTGTAGGGAGTTTGGTCATCTTCAAAAACCTGATTTGGAATAAGGTAGTTTCCAAGTCAAGTTAGATTTCATAGTCATCATGAAATGAAAATTATGGTGATGAATACATTGAACTTACTTGACGAAGATCAAGTTTGTCCAATGTTAGATTTTCAACACACTTGTTGGCAAATACGAAGGTATAGTAGCCGGACTCCCAATTACGTCTTTGCCTCTTGTACTTTGTTGTGGGCAAAAATCAAGAATGCTAGTTATGCAACGAAAGCTTAACAAAATATAATAATTGGTGGTAAAATGATGTGATTGTTTACCGTTATTTGTATGAGCTCAAAAGAACGAAGAGTGTTTTGATTAACATCATGCATAGCCACCTCAAGAAGATCGGCGAAAGCTTTGGGTGGAGGATTATTTAGAGAATCAATCCAATACACTCTCTTTTGCCCCGGTACCATAGCAACAAAACTCCAATGACCCCTATCGAAAAATTGAAATCATAATATTATGTCAAGACAAAAATTTTAGTTTTAATATCAAGTTTAGAGGAAGCTGAGTACCCTCCGTTGTAGGGCCCTATGAATATTTTCTTGTTTTCCAATTGAAGTGTGGCGGTTAGATAACTAAGTTGAGCAGTAGGGGCACAACCTTCAACCATGCGCATGCTTTCGGGACATAGATAACCAATCCAATCTTTTCCATTTTTACAAGACTTGGAATACATGCTCCTAGTAGAGTTAATGTAAACAATTAGGATTAAATATGAACCCGCGATATTTAATGAAAAGGTAAAAATAAGGAAACTTACAATTGATGGAGTGTTAGGATATTTGAGTCTAAATCCCCCATATTCCAAATGTCTTTGAAATGACCCAAAGGAATAATCAAATCCGCTCGAAATCCAAACACACTCTCATTACCGGAGAACCTATAGAAGGATTTGATGTTTTGGTGATCTAAGAATTCGTGTAACTTCCTTACCCAATAAGGTAGTTCGTTCAAAAATTTTAACAATTCCTTGGGATCAAAAGTGGTGGGGTATTTATTGGCAATTATTTGTTTCTTCACCTCGTCTACCTTTTTCCTCATGGGTATGTCATTAGAACCTCCATCAACTATCAACCATCGTGGCCAAATAACATACCCTCCAACCATATCCCCAACCCTAGTTTTTTCCCCTTCGGGCATTGGCAAAAGGGCCGTTGGCTCTATTGCCCTACCTATGGCAACTCTACCAAATCCTATGGGAATAGCTTGGAGATGGTGTGTTCGCATCTTTTCCTCAAAGGTTCCATTTGCCACATGTTTAGGGGTCTCGTTGAGACCACAATCAATGAAAAGCTTATACGTCAAAATCTAATAACAATATAATGTCAAAGTTAATAATAACACAAAATAAATATTTATTTAGAATATTAACATAGTAGGTGAAAAATTACCTTTATTGTGGAAGGTTTGGATGTAATATCTATGGGTTGATGTTGCAATGGTCGAATTGGCTCTTGTTCAACATGTCCAATGTTTACCTCCACACTAGGCTCTTCATTGACCGGAATATGATGCGATCCTCTAGACGAGGGACGACGCTCACCAACTACAATATTTTCCTCGGGTGGATGTACGTACCCCATTTGTTGGGCCATGGCATCAACTTGCTTCCTTAATGAAGCATACTCCAAATTTTGGGAAAGTATTGTTTCTTTTTGCCTTTCTATCGTCCACTTAGCCACGTATAGTTCCGAAGGCTTCTCTTTTCCGTTACTTCGCGTTATCCCAAAAGCCTCTCGTTGAGTCAAATAACGACCAACCCCCCTTGCCCTCCCGGGATGATCCTTCCCAACCGCTTTAGCCAATACATCCATCTTCCCCACGGGTGTAAAAAGGCCTTCCTTCTCTTGAACGAGTATCTCATCCTATATAAAATTTTCAAAATAGATTTATAATACTTGTTTTGATTATTTTCAATATCGTAATTGAGAAAATGTTGCCTTACCACTTTCTTTGCGACTTCTTGAACTTCGGTAGTTGTGTATGTTTTATCGCTCTTCATTCTACCTCTAACAAACATATCATGCCGGGGAATGTCATCAATCTTTAACGGTACAACCTTCTCCCGTGCCTCTTCTGTGGTCATCCCATCCTCGAGGTTCTTGGTATATTGCTTCTCTTGGCTCTCACCATCAAGCTTGTCTCCAAGACCCAAGTATCCCGCCCTACTCATTGTGTGATAGAGTTTATTTGCTTTGGCACATTTTATCTTCATTTCTCGGGTTCCCTTCCATAAAGATTATGTCATTAATAATATTAAAAGCAATACATTGATTGAATGACAATGAAAACAAATAAATTATGTCTTACATCGGCTTCATGATCGAGAGACCTTTGCTTGAATGTTTCCCAACTCGATAGGAGGATATAATTGTGTTTTACTAGAGGATGTTGACCAACTCTTTTCCCTCCCTCGTATATATAGTCTTTCGCCAATCTAAACTTGAATTCACGACTAGCTTTGGAGACAATGTTCAAAGCCTTCTTCTTCACGGCTTCTTCATCCATTGCATCAATTTCAAAGGGTGCCTATTGCATATGAAAATATGAGAAAAACTACGATACAAATTCATACTTTAAATAATGAACTCAATGTAATGGAGACGATGTACCTTACAATCGTTGAAAAAATCCGTTCTTTGTGCTGGATTAATCTCCTTCCAAGTCTTTGTTGCAATGTCGACTCTTGTTCTCCCGACTTTTCCACACCAACTCGACCACAATGGTCGCTCCTTAGAAATAGCAATGCCTTTCGCATCAAATTTCATTGGTGTCTTTACCTCGTTATTCCAACGCCTTTGTACAATGCGACAATACTCCTTAGCTTTTTGTTTTGCCGAAACCTTTTTTTGTGAACTCTTGTCTCCACCATTTGCTATCTTCTTTGTTTTCTTAGGCCTCTTGTCCCCACTAGCATCACTTTGGCGTTTTTTGCTACCCATGACAAAGTCCTACTAACACAAGATCATAAATAAGTACCTAAGTTAGGGCAATTCACAAAAGCATGAAAAATGAGAATGAAACAAAGTTAATAGAAACTCATTAATGCTATATGGATATGAATAAAGTATAAACATGCACAATACAATCACTAAATAGCACAACATATCAATAAATGCATAAACATATTGACAAAAGATGGAAACCCTAGGTGAAAAATGCAACAAATTTATAAATAATCCATTTCAATAAAAGAGTGTTTGTAGTGTTCCAAACATAACTATTAATCAAAGCCCATACACTTTAACAAACCCTTGAGGTCCTAACAATGCACATATGTTGATGGATGTGTAGAAATAGATGAGAATATGGGTCTTTATATAGTTGAACAATAAATCTATAAGATATGCTAAGGATGAACACAAACTTGTTGGTTTGATTGAAATGAATGGATTAGAGAAAGAAATTGGTGGGAAAAACCAAAAGAGGAGGGAGATTTTGGTGTTTGGAGAGTAATAAATGCGAAAAAGAATGAGAGTTTTTGGTTTTTGTGGTGTTTTTTGGGGTTTTGACCCGCACAATCGCCGGTTGACTTGCATTAAATGCGGTTGTCGAAATACCTTGCGAAATCGTAACTAACTTTCGTTTGGAATTTCCATATTGCGAGTTCGTATGACCCATTATAAGGGTTTAGGGTTTAACCTCCAGTCCGGGTTGCCGTGGGTATCCATCGGGTATTACACTGTTTAGGGTTTTAAGTATAACGCGTGGACTACAGGATACGAATTCGTAAGCCTTATATTGCATGTTGTCGATATCGAGACGTGGTTATGATTATATACACGATATCGTAACTATTATAAGAACTACATACGATATCGAAAGTAGTATAATTTGTAAGTATACATTTATGATATGTATGACTAATGATTGAGGTTTTGTGTATTTTTTAACAAGTCAAAAGTTAATCTTTTTTACGTTGATCCTTGATTTATATTATATCATTGTAGTATTTGTTAGATTAGTAATTAATTAGGTCAGAAATGTGTTCACCATGAATGTGTATAATTATGAGTAATTGGCTAATCGTGACTAATTTGTTTCCAATCAATTGGGGGTATACTTCGTTTATTAATAATTGCAATTTAATTAGTCAAATTTGTTCTTTTGGACTGGAAGTTAGAAATACATGGATGAGTATTAATGTTTTGTGTTGTCTGTTCATGTATATATGTACATGCTATGGAGTAAATGACTATATTGAATTGCAAATACCTAATGCTTGTAAGTAAACCATGATCCAATTAGTCAAGTAATATGTCATATATATTGTTCACAATGTTTTTTGTAATTACAATGCGTTAGTATCAAAGCACTATATTGTCTATTCATATGTATACATATATATAATATTGTCAAGCCATAGGTTGTATTAAACACATGTAATTTTATGACTTTAGGTATTCAAAATTAAAATATTTTGTACTATTGTATACCATTCTATAGTTCCATACATATATATAGATTATTTTTTAGACAAATAACTTTGTACTAATTTATATTAGTTTTAATAAATAATTCAATTACTTATGTTTATTAACTTTATATGTTTATTCAACTATATAAAGTTCATATATAATCCGTCAATTAATTTATAATAATGTTATATTTATTTTGCTCGCAATATTAATATGAAAGAACATACTCATGTATCAAAATATATAGTCTTACGAGTTCGAATGGACAATTTAAAGGTTTCGATATCGAATGTATTTAATACAACCTATGGGTAAGGAAGTTGGACTCGAATTCGAATGCCATGCGAAATTGGACTCGAAGTCGAAACGGACCGTGAAAGCCAGGCGAAATTGGACTCGACTTCGAAGGCCATCACTATATTTAAAAAAAAAAGACGGGTTTGAGGAATATAAAAGTTTTCCCCCTAATTTCTTCAAATCCCTAATTTTGAAAAACCCCCAAAATCCCTAAATCATCTAACAAGCTGGCGGACATGGTTCGATCAAGAGGAGGAAGTGAAAGGCCTGCAACTCGAAAGCAAGGGCGTGGTGGTCGGGCTGAGTCCGCCGCCAATGAGGCAGAGAGCAGCCGCGGTGGTAGCCGTGCAAGAGCTCCCCGCTCTGGATTAATTAATGAGGCTGCACATGCGATTGAGAGCCATGGTACTCGGCGTGGTAGAGGCCGGGGTCGGGGAGAAAATGTTGGTGGTGGAGAGGCACCGGTGAACCCTCCACAGCCACAACCGGAAACTGAAAACTCAAGCTCGGAAGAGGATGTAGATCTTGAGTTGAAGCCCACATTCATCGATGACGATGCTGCCCTTCGCTACCAAGAATGGGCTGATAGGAAAACCCTCTCCACCAAGGTATTCAAAAAATCTCAACTAGAAGATGAGGTTAAATTTGATTATGTGTTGAATTGGTTTAAGCCCCATTACTTGGATGGTTTATTGACTTTAGAGGAGGATGTTTATCATGAAGAAGTTCTCCAATTTTATTCAAACTGGAGAAAGGATGGTAATAGCTATTTAACTAGGGTTAGAGGTAAGGACATATTGGTTGATCAATTTACTATCAATGCTGCTATAGGATGTCCTTATATTGATTCTAGTTTTCTGAGAGGAACTGATCCGAATGGTCCCTATGACATGTTCATCCAACAAAGCTTTAAAAGAAATATTGACATTAAGCTACCTTTTGATCTTCGGAAAGTGGCAAAGAAGTATTTCCGAGTAACAGCCCCTGATTTAGGAAAACCTAAGACCGACTACTCCATTCTTGAACTCAGTCTAGAGCAGAGACTTGTTTACGAGTTCATAGCTCTGAATGTTTTCCCATCCGGTGGTCATGCTTGTGAAGCCACGGTTCATAACATCATGCTCTTCTACTTCATCATGGAGGGACATAAGATAAACCCTGGTTATGCCATCCTCCACTACATGGTAAAGGCTGCAAACTCAACGGGGAAGTCATACCCATATGGTCGTTTGATCACTGCATTGATCCGCAAGGAAGGGGTTGTACCTCAAGGTCGTCCAGAGGTGTCCGAGTACTACGACAATGCATGGTTGACCGTACCGAGAGGTCGCCGAGATAGCCATTTGACAGTTTCCGAATGCTCTCCACTTTGAACATGTGTTTGGAGCCAACTTGCAAATGTTCGATTGTGCTCTTCAAGCACAACCTCATCGGTTAAACTACCATTGTCCTCCACTATTTCCTTCATGTGTTGTTCAACGTAGGGGGCAATTTCTTTATGATTCCGAAGAACATAAATATGAGCTTTAACGAGATCATCAGCTGATGGACTAAACAAGAACCTGTGCCTCAAACCGTGACCTTCCAACCGACTTTCATGCCTAGAACTTGGAACCCCAATTGTGTCAACATCTTTTAAGTAATTGTTACAAAACTCAATTACTTCTTCGGCCACATAGCGTTGCACTATACTTGCGTCTGGGCGATAACGGTTTTTCACAAACAACTTGAAGATCTTCATATACCGTTCAAATGGATACATCCAACGTAGAAACACAGGGCCACAAATTTTGATCTCACGCACTAAATGGACAATCAAGTGAACCATTATATCGAAAAAAGATGGAGGAAAGTACATCTCCAAGCGACACAATACTTCGATCACCATTCTTTGCAACTTGTCTAACCTCCGATGACTGAGACTTTTTTGACAAATAGCCTTAAAAAAATAGCAAAGCTTGGTTATTGCGGACCTCACATGCGTCGGGAGACAACCTCTAATGGCTATGGCATTCAACTCTTGCATCAAATTGTGGCAATCATGTGACTTCATACCGGCTAGCTTAAGTTCCTTCATTTGGACACAAGACCTTATATTGGAAGAATACCCCGTAGGAACTTTGACCGACTTTAACGTCCTACAAAAACTCTCCTTCTCTTTTGTCGACATTGTATAACACGCCGGTGGTAAGTAAGTTTTGTCCCCTTCCTCCACGGGTGCAAGTGAGGGTCTTATACCTAAACTCACCAAATCTTGTCGTGACTTCAACCCATCTTTTGTTTTCCCCTCGGTGTTCAAAAGTGTTCCTACCAACGCGTCACATACATTCTTTTCAATGTGCATGACATCTAGACAATGTGTTACTTCCAAATACTTCCAATATGGCAAGTTGAAAAAAATTGACCTCTTTTTCCAATTACCACTATTTTTGGCTACCTTCTCCTTTTTCCCGTACACATGTCTCAATGTCTCCATATTTGCAAGTATTTCAATGCCGGTTGGTGGGATAGGTTCTGGATCGGTCTCAACTTTGCCATTGAACCATTTCTTCGCAAACCTCCATGGATGATTTACAGGTAAGAATCGTCGATGACCTAGATAAACTGTTTTCCCACCATTTTTCAATTGAGTATGGCTTGTATTTTTCTCACAAACAGGACATGCAAGATGACCTTTCACAGAATAACCCTTTAAATTGCCCAAAGCCGGAAAATCATTAATGGTCCACATCAACATCGCTTTTAATTGAAATTTGTCATCCCCGCGACTCCCGTCGGCTATCCACACTCCCGGGTTGAACAAAGACTTCAAATCTTCAATAAGTGGCTCCAAGTATACATCAATGTCATTACCGGGTTGTTTAGGCCCTGAAATCAACATAGATAGCAACACATATTTTCTTTTCATCATCAACCAAGATGGTAGATTATAAATCACCAACATCACAGGCCATGAACTGTGTGTGCTAGACAAATTTCCAAAAGGATTCATACCATCTGTTGATAACCCTAAGCGGAGGTTTCTGTCTTCGGTTCCAAATTCAGGATACAATTCATCCATTTTTTTCCATTGCTCTCCGTCGGATGCATGACTAATAATGTCATCCCCCCCTCGCTCCCTTTCTGCATGCCACGTAAACAATTTAGCATCATCGGGGTTTGCAAACAACCTTTTTAGTCTGGGCACAATTGGGAGATACCACATAACTTTTGCGGGTGTTTTCTTATCGCTAAATGTACTGTCTTCATCCCCAACATTGATTGATTCTTTCTCCTTGGCTTTGTATCGAGACTCCCCACAAACTAGACAGTTGTTCAATTTTTTTTCCTCCATCGACCTAAACAACATACAATCATTAGGGCATGCATGTATCTTCTCCAATTCCATCCCCATTGGACACAATATTTTTTTCGCATCATATACTCTATTGGGCAACAAATTACCTACGGGTAGCAATTCTTTCACAACCTCGAACAACTCACTCATCCCTTTATCGGTAATCCCATGTCTTGCCTTCAAATTCATCATCAACAATGTTGCAGCCATAATACAATGCCTAGACCCCTTGTATAATGGTGTCTCTTTATCATTCAACATTGCCGCTAAAACGCTAGGCTTTCCCACAAATTCCCTAGCAACATCGTACACCAATTCTCCTAGATCATCATCATATTCCATATTTTGACTACCAATTTCGATATCGGGCATATCCGTGTCAACTTCAACTTCACCATGCCATATCCAATGCGTATAGTTAGGGTCAAAACCACGACAAATCAAATGTTCACGTATAACCATTCCATCGTCAAAATAAGCATTGTTTTTACAATCTTTGCATGGACATCTAACAGCCTCAACCCCGTTGCTATTTGCATCCTCGAAAGCCACATTAATAAATTCTTCAATCAACTCACTATACTCGACGGACAATCTATTATTTTGCCTTATAACTTCAACTCGATCCATATCAACAACGTCCCACAATGTCTAACCCAAACGGAATTTCTACAACAAACTCCTATATAATCATAAAGCAATATTAATAAATCGTATGAATTAATAAATGAACAAATTCATATAGAAGCCGTAAATTCAAACCTTTGTGTAACTCGTAAGTGGGAGAAAATCACAAACAAATGCCTTGATTGCCTTGGAATGACCTTCAAAATGACGATGATTGGTTTTAAGAAACAGCCCACAAGCTCATTAATAGCTAAACTTCTATCTTTTTGAGAAAAAGTGTGGTTTTTAAGGAATATCCCGTAGGTCATACGAACTCGTAGGGAACTTAATATACCTATTCGATTTCGAATTCAAATTCGTATATATTTTAAAGAACTAGCGATGACTGATTCGAACTCGAATATATGTAAAATGCTTCCTGCGATATCGTATCTCATATCGCCTACAATCCTGTATTTTGGCCGAATTCCGTTACGATATCGAAAGACAAAAATCTATATATAGAAACATAACGGCCCAAAAAAAATTTCACCCAGCCACCGAATCTCATAAACCCCAAAGCGGAAATAACAAGAAAATTTCTGGTAATCTCCAAGAACATCATCAATTCGACCATGGATAGTAATCATGCTGACATTGTGCCTATCACTGCCAACGAAGAGGTTGTTGTTACCCCCAAGTTCAACGAGCCGGATGAAGATTCAATATCGAAAGAGGTAAACTTTTGATTATAGCTTATGGAGTCAATATTTGATTAGATCTTTTGTAACCCTTGGCTTATGGAATCCATATTAATGTTATAAGATTGATAGTTGATGAGGAAACTTACAATATTTTTTGGGCTTGAATATTACTTTCACATCTTGTAAATTCAACTTATAAGCACATTGATGGTTTAGGATTTGTTATGATATAAATTCTGAATCTCCTTGTTATTGGGCATATGTGAACGTGTTTTGACAGAGTGTTGAGCCGATGCAACCAATCACAGATGGAGACGGTATTGGTGAAACCTCTTCTACCTTGCTATCACTATGTTTAACAGAAGATGATGCAGACAACAGTGATGAGGATGATGGTGAGCATGATGATGGTGTTCTTGTACAACCACAACCATCAGTACCGATTAAGAAGATACGAAAACCTTGCTATGGTTGGATTAGAGATGGCGACACCATTGATGATGAAGAAAACTTTGTTTATCTTGAACCGGCAAACGAGGATAATTTTTTCCCCAAACCTTAGATGTTCATTGTCTTAGTTGACATTGTCCCGCCTCTAGGCTATTTCTACAATTCAACTCTTGTTTTCTTTATCTTACGAGATTGTCACTACTCTTGTTTTATTCTAAGTATTGACATTGTCCTTGTTCTTTTCACTTTTCATGAATTATCAATGGTTCATGAATTCAAATATGTTTTCTGGAAGATTTTCATGCAAAACATTACAATATTTATCTATCCAGCATGTAGTAACTTAAAAAACTATCCATCAAACAAATGAACTACGTATAGGGTATGCTTGCTGATTCAAGACCACGCACTCTTTCGACTTCGACAACATTTCCGGGTACTCTTTCGATATCGTAAGGTTAGTCTTGTATGACCAAATTAGCAGTGAAATTTCGTTTCATGAAACTTTATTAAAAACCAACTCGTTACGATATCGCAACCAGCACGAGTAATAAGTGCGATATCGAAGGAATATTTTATAAACGAAGCGAATTCGAAACTGTCTTTCGTGCACATAACTATTACATGATCAAATGTGATGAATAGATAAAGCATTCAAATTCAATCTTCTTCAGCTTCTGAAGACCATCCTTCACCTGTTGAACTTGAACAGGATTCTGCAGAAATGTCCCAGTACAAAAAACTTTCCATAGTGTACTCTGGTTCTGATGGATCCACAGTAACTCCAATGAAATGTTGTCTGCCTAGTCTGATAATTTCTTCCTTAGCTTCATGGGTCTCCCTAATTTCTTTCTCCGCCCTAATCAGCCCTTTCTCAACCGCACGGCGCATATACTCAATTTTTTTCTGTTATTCATAAATTTTAGCAATAAGTAAAACAACATCCCCATAATTTGATCTTTACAACTGTATATATTATTAATATTGAAGTCAATTTCATAAAAGAATAATTGAGGGAATAACTTACTACACCACGAGTGTATTCCTTGTCAAACTCCTTTTGAGATTCTAAGATTATGTACGAATCATCCCACGGAATTCGTGCTGCCCCAAACCGAGGAAAAAGATATTGAAATTGATTCTTCAAGAAGTCCAGTTTGCGGCGTTGCTCAGGTTCAACAACGTCTTCCCACTCTATATATTGCATACAAGATTCAAATTAGTAATAATGAAATGTGTAACCAAAAAATGTAAAATCATTGAAGATCCAGCACAATGTTGAGTATTAATTGATACCTGTCATCCTATCAGTCCTCAACTTTGCAATTCTTGCTTCCATTGAGATCCTTCTTTGTTCAGCAGGGGATAAATTGCTACTGCCCGCCATAGTATGAAAATAAAAACCAAGGAGAGGAGGAAGAAGGAAGAAAACAAAAGGTTTAACTGAAAATGATGGTTGTGATCACATATGTGTTTAATTGGACGAAGAAAACAACAAGTTGTGGTCCCCATGTCATTAGTTGGACGGAGAAAACAACAAGTTAGACAGAAGATATTTTTAGTCCGTTCGTCTACTGACACAGAACTTTCGATATCGAAAGTTTATAGTACATACGATACGATATCGTATGCCCGTTAGTCTATTGACACGGCGCTCTGGGCGAGTACATTTTCGATATCAACACATAATGTTTGTGTTACGATATCGTAGCTGTTATATTAATATACAATTTGGCCAGGTCAATGTTTTTCGAACTCGACTCAAGATTCGTTTCATCCAACTTTAGTAAAAACAAACTAGTTACGAAATCGTACGAATCAACATATTTGTTTGCGATATCGTAGATACATATTAACAAACCTACGATATCGTATGTAGTTTCAAAGTACGGCGGTTATTACCGATCGCCGTGAAATATGGAAGGAACCGCCGTTAATTAGTACCCAGAAAACTAGGGCAATAAAAACGACCGAATTTGACTTTCGAACTCGAAAGATGTACACAGTTACGGCGGTTCCTGGGTGTTTTGCGGAACCGCCGTAATTACCTGCCGTAAATCACATGATTTGCACTAGTGGTTGTTCCCAAGTTCTCATTTGCAGGTAACTCAGGCGGATGGATTACTAGCATCACATTCAAAATGCGCGATGACGGAAGCTTAGACTGGTTCTTGAAACTGAAGGAATTCTTTGCTGTAATAAACATGGCCAAAGGATGCAGTTTCCTTATTACATTTGACGAGGAAGGCGCAAACATGTCTGTTTACGCGCTTGCACAGGAACTCGTGGATTGCGACATCTCCATCTCTGGATTCGTTCCAGTTCTTACCTTGGCATGTAATAAGTGTTGGAAAATGATTTAATTAAGGTAAATTGAAAGTTACAGTCATGGTAACTTTTGGGGCTTATCATTCGGAGATGAATGAGATATAGAAAGTTTTGGTTAAAGAAATTTACCCAAAATAGGATTTCTATTGTTTATGAAGTTCATATGTTGAACATTCTAGAAAAGCCCAGAATGTGTTTTAATTGAAGAATTACTTGTAGTACATTCTTTTGGTTTATGGAAATTACTTTGTGTTATTCCATAAAGATAAGACTTTCATTATTTGGGAAAGTTCTTATGCTATAATTAAAACACAGTTTACCTTATTTTGTGAGAGAATCCATATGCGTATTGGATTGAGAATCTTTCCAGCTGAAAATTATGTTTCCTAATTCATAGGATTTAGGAGTATATATATAGAGCCATCAGTCAATATGAAAAGAACTTTTTACACACGTTTGGTAGATACATTAGATTGAGAGTGTTGGTGTTTTCATTGGTGGTGAGTGAGTTGAGAGTCAAGTCATTGTGATTGAAGATCGGCTCTACGAAATCCAGGTAACTTTGTATGTTACCTTATGGTTTTATCCTATGGGACTTTGGTGTCATTTGTTGGCCTCATAAGTTTCAAGGGCGGAGACTAGCTCGACTCCATAATGATCTATGTTTTTGTGTTTAGGATATTTAATATGTTGTATGCATAATTATTTGTAACTCTTGGCATGTTTTGCATGATTAATATAAATAATATAACTTGTATTTTATTATTCATGTGTTTTCTGTAATTTATATTCTGTAATTTTATTTATTACAAATTACTGTTAATATAGTTCCTACAGTTTTCTCTTGACTACTCATGTCTCATCTTACTTTCAGAGTAAGAAATGTCTGATCGTGTACAACTCATTGTGTACTACAGACCTTCAATGACTCTACATTCTCTTATCAAGAGAAGTTTCACCTTTACTAAGGTATTCCAACAATGTTAAAGTCATTCTATTGAATACGATATATCTCTCATAGATTCAGTCATCGTATCAATATCACTATCAATGAGCGAACCATTCGATTTGAGAACATAAATGATATAATCATTTCTCGTGTCTCTTAGCACTCATGCCTTAACTAATCTCATTGATTCAAATCATTGGCTCATCAACAATTAGTGTCATCAACTCATGGACTGTTTTGGAGCATCAAGCCATTCATATTGCTCTATTCAGATCTTAATATCTAAATCTCCATTTAGCCACTAGGTCCATTTGATGTACTTTTGAGCTTACACAAAGCTTCAATCGGAAGTACCATCATTCCAGGTATCATTCTCATTTATGGAGAATACCATTAAGTATACGAATACTTACTAATTGTTGAAATCTACTAGCAGCCTAGTGATTTGCCTCACCTGGTAGATCAATCTCACTATTGATTACCATTTTTCCATAAACATCATTTCATGGAATTCTAGCCTTTTAAAGCTCTCAGATATACCTCTAAAGCTAAACAAGGCACAAGACTTTGTCCTATCACATTTGCTTCCTCTAGGTTTATCATCACAGATTCTCAAGATTTCATCCATTGGCTCATAATGCCATTTAGGATAAATCAAGATCTCTAGGAATTTCATAAAATACTCTTTCATCAAAAGAAGATGTATTTATCAATTCCATCAAATATTTCTTATGAATATCACAATATTTAATATTCTTTCATAAGAATTCAACAAGCACTGCCATAATGTGCATTTATAGTAAATATACCATTTCAGGTCATATCTTACTATACCTGGTTAGACGTCAACCCCCACATTCGAATGAACTTCTCAAATGAGTCCTTACCGTTAGGTCAACCCCCACATTCGAAGGAATTCGTAGGATGACTCTACACCGTTAAGAGTTTTCATTTACTCTTTTGGGATATCTTATTTAAGAGATCACTGACCTATACATAGGTTTCTCACATCGCTTTATCATTTCTAGCGACTTCCCATTTCACTACCATATATAACTAGTATATACGGAATAATGACATTTGCGAATAATCTTGTAGTGTGAACGCAATCACAAAAAGATTTTACGTATTCGCTTTCACAATCAACTCATACCAGAAATGATATGAAAATGGACTTAGAACCATTTATGTAAGTATCATTTTGGTGATTCTCGTTAATTATTACTTTAAGACAAAATCGCTTTGTCTACCACATGATTTTTCAAAAGTCTCGTTTGTTCAACAAATGAATCAAACCCAAGATTCTTATCGCATAAAACTATATTTTAAGGATAGATTCTTTCACTGCAACACTTTCGTGTTTCAACTGATTGCGAGAATCTCTCTTATCTATACAACATACTTAGAATAAGAGATGACCAGATTTCCCAATATCAAGTAACCATTTATCCTAGCTATTACTACAACAAATTGAAGTAATATCCATGCCATCAAGGATTTGATTAACCAATCACTTCAGGGATTTCGATTTACTATCCCTTATGGCGCAGATTTCCCATCTCGTAGGGTAAAATGTGAGTTAGCAAACTCTACACAAAATACTGCCCATTTCCAAGTCAGTTCAGTACAACAGTACTTGACTACACTCGAGTGACTTTCTCAATTCACATATAAATTGATATCTCAGCTCAAGTCTGAGTTACGCCGTCTCGCTATGAGTTCACGTTTTACACTCTTGACCCAAACATGGTCCCATTCGAGTCTCATTCTTGCTCGAATACATTTTCCTTTAAGCTAGACTCAATCGAATTCGAGTCTTAGTCTGGGATTCAGCCTTATCGGCTCAACTTAGAGTTTTTCACGTACTTTTTCAAGTTCTTAGTGATAACTCTCTACCTTGTCAAAATTCATCTATTGCTAAATTTTTTAAGGTTTCCGATCCCCCACATTGGACCGATATCATTATCATCTCCACACGTATAGTTCCTCGGAACTTCGTGTCTTGGAGTTCCTAGACCATATGTCTACGAATTAGATAATCTTAGAATTTTCAGTTCTTTCTGACCGAAATTCTAGACTTAACAAAGTCTCGGGATCCCTATCTCAGAATACAAAATTCTAGATTTGACCATATTGTCTTGGGATTTTCAAATCTCAGATTATTCAGGTTTCTCAACCAATCTGACGATTTATCAAATTCTTCAATTATGAGTAATTAGAATTTTAACCTCAGAATTCTTAGGTCTCTCAACCATAATTCTGACGATTATTTAATTCTTCGATTACAAATAATCAGAATTTCAGCATAGTTACGAAAACTCATGCTTTCAGGGTTTATCGTTATGGTTCTTAAAACCAATACCCTTGACATAGTAAAATTACTCATGTCATCTCGTTCGTATTTTATAGATTATACACAATAATCAAAATATCGAACACAGAGCCGTATGCTCACCTCATGCAATACACAATTGCCAAGGTCTTACGAAGCTTGCTGTGAATTCATGACAATTGCACACAGCACATTGCCAAATCCATCACATAGCATAGCTTCTGCCACCAGTTCTTGGTGATTGCACACAGCAAACCAACCACAAAACCGTAGAGATAGAATCGCCAACATCATATCTCATAAACTTGCAAGTATAATAAGCCAGATAATATAAACAAATTATAATATCACATACAATTATACATTGTCAACTCAAGTTCATAATATGCATTTAATCAATCCAATTCAGATTCAACAATCTACGTACACCACTGAAACACCTGCTATATGCACTCTCATAATCACATTGCACAAAAGTGATAAACTGGATCAATTTTATTCCATAACATGCATAACCTATATTTCATATTTAATATAGATATACCAATTAAGTTAACCTCGCATGCAACCAGTAAATCAGTCATTCACGTAATCATATTGGCATGCAACTTAATTATCTATGCCATGTATATCAAAATCATATCATGCAGTACACAACTATACATGCCATGCATGCATCACATTGATTATCTCTCATGCATCACATTGATCATGCATACTAACATATAAAATTCACGTGTGTACACATATATAATTTTTCATGCCAACTCAATATTAATGCATGTAATTCACTTTATACACACAACAAGTTCGACGACCTCAACTAAATTTTGTTTAATAAAACAAATATCTAGTATATGAATATTGCTACTCAATTTCTAAGCATGCATAAATTCACACGTTTGCATCAATTTAATATTCATGCATAATTCAGTTTCTCATGCAAACAATTAAGTTGATCATTCTCGCAATTGATATTTGTACATGCCAAGAAAAATCGGCAAACCATTAGAAAAACTTCACATGAGTTTTTCGGATTTAAGTTCACAAAGAACAATTTCCGAAAAACCCTAAATCAAATAACACACATAAAAATCATGCTCATATAAATATATAATATAAGCACATAATTAATCATGCACCCCTACTTTTGGTTTATTCAATATAATAACCTTAGCATGCATAATTTATAACTCACGTAGCATGTAGTCTTCGTAATTCTAATCACATGAATTTTCAAAAACCATCAATAAAATTTCCGTAAAATATTCTATAATTTTCTGAAAATTACACATCAATATCCGCCCTTTAATGGATCCAAGTTTGTGTGATACTCGTGTTCTCGTGGATATGGCTTGAAATGTGTAGAGAAATGATTCTCTTAATTAGATTCATATGAGGAATCTAAATCCATTATGTTGGATTATGGGAAAGGAAATGAGTATCCGTGCCTTTTGAGAAAAAGGAAATCCCAAGGTAACCAAAGCAAATTTGTGCTGATTGGTTTACTGTAAAGCCATATCGATAATGGTATGTCTAAACGTAGATAAAATATCATTAGAAAACTACTCTCAAACCGGGATTTATCTAAACTGACTTATCGTCATTAAGATAAGGTTGTGTTCCTTTGACGAAAGGATTAGATCGATTTCTTGACGAAGAAATTGAATCGAGAGGTAGTTAAATCATCGAGAGGAATGAGACTGAAGTCCATTAAATGGTGAGGTTATGTCTGTGGACACCCAACCTATGCGATTGGAGATCCCATGGTCTAGGTTCAAAGGGACAACTAAACGTCAAAGACCCACCGACGTCACTGTGGGGGTTTCTTTAAACCTCTTGTCTTATTCCTATGATGATGAAACAGTGAAGTGGAAATGAGGGTAAGCATGAAATGCTTTTAATGACTAACGGCCTCTAATTATGGGAATTAGAGTGGAAATGGGTTATTTAACAAATAACAAATTCCTCAGCAACCAGTCACCTATGTGCGGGAGGTGTGGCCGCCTCTAGAGGGAATTGAATGAGGACGCAATTCTTTACAAACGCGACTGAAATAGGCAGGTGCTCCATGGCCGCGAGAATTGGGCACAACCGCGGAAATCGTAGAGTATAGTAAGATGTCTGTGGGACGTACATGAAAGTTCATACCAGCGGTTCAGGGAAGTTCAAAGCGGAACCGCATACTTCCTAACCAGTGAAACAGTGTGCTATCCCAAGGGAAAAGTTCAAGGACTAAATGATCTACTTATTCCTATGCAGACATCTAAGCTTCTGATACGGCAATCACAATGACTACATTAGTGTAATGCGTAATTGAAATCCCGAATCTGTATCTGATTCATGTGGGGGATTGTTGGAAAATGATTTAATTAAGGTAAATTGAAAGTTACAGTCATGGTAACTTTTGGGGCTTATCATTCGGAGATGAATGAGATATAGAAAGTTTTGGTTAAAGAAATTTACCCAAAATAGGATTTCTATTGTTTATGAAGTTCATATGTTGAACATTCTAGAAAAGCCCAGAATGTGTTTTAATTGAAGAATTACTTGTAGTACATTCTTTTGGTTTATGGAAATTACTTTGTGTTATTCCATAAAGATAAGACTTTCATTATTTGGGAAAGTTCTTATGCTATAATTAAAACACAGTTTACCTTATTTTGTGAGAGAATCCATATGCGTATTGGATTGAGAATCTTTCCAGCTGAAAATTATGTTTCCTAATTCATAGGATTTAGGAGTATATATATAGAGCCATCAGTCAATATGAAAAGAACTTTTTACACACGTTTGGTAGATACATTAGATTGAGAGTGTTGGTGTTTTCATTGGTGGTGAGTGAGTTGAGAGTCAAGTCATTGTGATTGAAGATCGGCTCTACGAAATCCAGGTAACTTTATCCTATGGGACTTTGGTGTCATTTGTTGGCCTCATAAGTTTCAAGGGCGGAGACTAGCTCGACTCCATAATGATCTATGTTTTTGTGTTTAGGATATTTAATATGTTGTATGCATAATTATTTGTAACTCTTGGCATGTTTTGCATGATTAATATAAATAATATAACTTGTATTTTATTATTCATGTGTTTTCTGTAATTTATATTCTGTAATTTTATTTATTACAAATTACTGTCAATATAGTTCCTACAATAAGCCCAAGTCATTTTCCTTAACTTTTGCTAGGAAAATCTTAGATGGTATCATCTTGATGTTCCACCCTCGAAGGATAGTGTTCAAGGATTGGTTCAACTGCGAATTCCCAAAGGCGCTGTATGATGATCAACTAATGTTTAATAACATTTACTCCATAAACGCGCAGGGGACCAAACTCGTGCGGCCTCATGTATCGGACAGGGACAAATTTTTGGAAATCGTGTATCAAGGAAATCGTGTTTATCAGTTGAATATAAATAAATTGAGAAGCACATGATCCTATTGATTAGATATGAAGGTAGTCCTGCACTAATCTAGATTAGTTCAGTTCATTTAATTATGTTTGAATTTATTTCAGTTCATTTAATATATTTAAATTTATTTCAGTTCAGATAAATATATTATTTTTGTTCAGTTCAAATAAATATATTTTTATTTATTTCAGTATAGTTCAGTACAATAATTCTTTAATTATAAGTTACATTTTTTACTATAGATTGCAATGATATATGATAAATTTTAAAATTATTTTAATTCAGTTTAGTTCAGTTAAATATATTTAAATTTATTTCAAATCAGATAAATTTGGTTTTTTGAAGAAAAGTTCAGATAAATTTGTTTAAACTTATTTAAATTCAGTTCATCAAGAAATAAGCTCTATTAGAGCCTTAAATTTATTGTATTTGATGTATAGAAAAATGATTATTATGAGTAATATAATGGAAAATAGGCAATAATATAGCAATATGGAATATTTGACCACATCTCGCCTAATTTGTAAGATATTTCCAAATACTACCACTTAATTAAAATACACAAGATCTATTTCCACAACCCAATATCCTAAATTCACGGCCCATTTAGTGATAAATTTACTTCATCACCCCTCATAAAATTTAGGATTCAATTAACATTTATTATTTCATTTAAATCCCTTAAGTTTTGAATAATAAATTTTGGATTCAAGTTTTTGTTAAATTTAATTGTAGGCCCAAGAAATCCTCAAAATCTTCAACATTCATTAGCTGTCCAACTTAATTCAACACCTTCAAATTTAGGTCATGTTTGCTAGAGCTTATTTCTTGGTATACTGAACTGAACTGAATTGAACTGAAATAAGTTTAAATATGTTTATTTGAACTGAAATAAATTTAAATTTAATGAACTGAAATGATTTTAAATATATTTAACTGAACTGAACTGAAATAATATAAATTTTTATCATATATCATTGTAATCTTTAGTAAAAATGTAACTTATAATAAAAAATTATTGAACTGAAATAAATTGAAGTATATTTATCTGGACTGAAAAAATATAAATATGTTTATCTGAACTGAAATAAATTGAAATATATTTATTTGGACTAAAAAAATATAAATTTGTTTATCTGAACTGAAATAAATTTAAATATACTGAACTGAACTGAACTAAATTTAAATAGCTACGTAAAATTTGTAGACAAAGTCGAAAGAATATTTTATACTATTTATAAAGAGTGGGTAGATTTTATGAATAAGAGTTTGATTAAGACTAAGTTTCATAATAATAGCTAACTAAAATTAAAATTTAAAAAGGGAAATAGCATCCCCTTAAAATAAACCTCGTGTAATTGGTCCGGCATCGTCATTCATTGAACCATATTTTCTTGGCCCAAATATTTCTTTCCTTCCACTCCGCTCGCTCGAAAGCAACTCAAAATGGATCGAACGCCGCCGCCGCCACCGCCACACGTGCTTATGTTTCCGTTACCGTTACAGGGCCCCGTCAACTCCATGTTCAAGCTAGCAGAGCTCCTCTGCCTCGCCGGATTACACGTCACCTTCATCGTCACGGAGCACATCCACGACCGCCTTCTCCGTTACACCGACACCCAAGCCCGGTTCAACCAGTATCCCGGTTTCCAGCTGAAATCGATTCCGGACGGTCTTCCCGCCGATCACTCTCGCTCCGGCGATCAATTCATGGAGCTGTTCGATTCTCTCAGGTCAAACACCAAGCCAATCTTCAAGGACATGTTGACTTCCGGCAGCCTCAGCGGCGATACCCGGCAGCCGGTCAAATTCATCATTGCAGATGGCAGCTTGGGGTTCACCTGCGACGTTGCTAACGAGGTCGGAATTCCGATTGTTTATGTCCGAACCATCAGCGCGTGTTGCCTATGGGTATTCTTTTGCCTCCCCAAGCTGATTGAAGCCGGTGAACTGCCATTCAATTCAGGTACTGTAACTAATTCCGATTTTATATTTTCCGTTTCCCCAAATATTAGTTTCGAATCGAGTTTATTTACTTTTTGTTAATCAGATGATGATTTGGATGTGCCGATTAAAAGTGTGCCGGGAACGGAGAGTTTTCTCCGGCGGCGTGATTTGCCGTCGTTTTGCCGCCTAGGTGAGGTTGACGGCGAGCATATCCGGTTGTATAAAACGGAGGGCCGAGAGAATTCCCGGGCCCACGGTTTAATCCTCAACACGTTTGAGGAGCTGGACGAGGTCGTGCTTTCCCAGATCCGTACAGTTTGCCCTAACCTGTACACTTTGGGGCCGGTTCATGAACTTCTGAAAGCCAAGCTATCCACTCCGACAGCAGCGGCGGCGCCACCGTCTTCCACCAGTTTGTGGAAGGAAGACAGAAGCTGCCTTACGTGGCTGGATTTGAAGCCGCCGAAGTCCGTTATTTATGTCAGCTTCGGAAGCATAGCAACGTTGACCACGGGCCAACTCGTTGACTTCTGGCACGGTTTGGCCGACAGCGGAGCCTACTTCCTGTGGGTGATGAGGCCGGATTCAATCGCCGGAGATGACTGGGAGAATAAGGTTCCGGCGGAGCTCCGGGAAGCAACGGAGAAGAGAGGCTACTTCGTGGGGTGGGCCCCGCAGGAGGAGGTGTTGGCCCATCCGGCCGTCGGCGGGTTTCTGACACACAACGGGTGGAATTCAACGTTGGAGAGCATCTACGCCGGCGTGCCGATGATATCGTGGCCGTACTTCTTCGACCAGCAAGTGAACAGTAGGTTCGTGAGCGAAGTGTGGAAGCTTGGTCTGGACATGAAGGATACCTGCGACAGAAGGATCGTTGAGAAGACGGTTAGGGAATTGATGGATGTCAGAAAACAGGAATTTTCCCGAAGAGCTGCGGAAATGGCAGAATCGGCTAAGAAATGCTTGATGGAAGGAGGCTCTTCTTTCAACAATTTGACTCGGCTCATCGATGACATTCATTCAATGGCATCGCGTGACTGAAGACTTTCATAAATCTCATTTTGTTTTTTGTTTTTCTTTCTGTATTTTATCTCAAATTCAATTATTTTTGACAAATTTGGTCCATCAATTTTACACTTGTGAAAATGACTTTTATGTTTCTAATTCTATGAACTACTTTCATCAGTTTCATGTCATATTGTAGAGGAGAAAATGAGTCACGTATCTTATTAAATCAAAGAACATGTAAGTATAAAAAGCCAATAATGAATGAGAAAATAAAAGATTCTTCGAATTTTAATTAAGGCATGTTTTCTTATTTCTCTCGCTAAATAAAATTTATAGCATTTCTAATTCCTTACGGTAAGGGCAGACCAAAAGAAGACCATCAATGAGAACACTAGGGGTTATTATACAATTTTATTAATTATTTGGCCATAAAACATAAAAGATCAAGGAATTAAAGTGAAAAGATATGCCCAAAACATAAAAGATCAAGCCAAATAAAGATCAAACCAAATAAAATATCAAACTCAAGTATACAAACATCAAGTTTAAACAAAAATAACTCAAATAATTAAAACATTGTATAATAACCCACCATTTTGTAGAAAATGTTAATATTTTTGGTTTACTCTTACCGTAAGGTGCCCTAATTTCTCAATAAAATTTATTGTATTGAAAAATAAAACAGTATAACTAAATTAACTTAAATATCATAAGACTGTATTAAATTGAACTAAATTGAACTTATATATTGACAAACCAATAAAAATGGGTTTAGGGTAACAATCTGAACAATTGTAGCTCATACTAACTAGAATGGAGTTTAAGTCCATACTAGCTAGAATTAGCAGCTACGCCTACTAGCTAGCCAGTAGTAAAGGAAAGCACTAATATTTTAACTCTTAACCTAGAGCTTGAATACCTTGAATACCTAGAGGTTAAGGGCTTGAATACCAAGGGCTTGAATACCTAGAGCTTGAAGATTAGTATTAAAAGTGAAAAAAAAATCAGAATTGAAAGTGAGCAGATCAGGAATAATACACTAATGATCATGGTTAATATTGTCGGATATGATGAGCAGTTTTCAGCAGATTTGGTATTCAATAACCAAAGAAGAAGAGAAAAATATCAGAAAAATAATAATTTATGCAATAAAATTGTGGCTGCTGCGCTACAAGATGGGTATAAATAGGGTGTTCTATTTGTATCCCGGTATTTCGCTATTGTAACCCAAAATACCGGGTGAAAAGACATTACTACCCTTCAAAATGTAAGATGAATACAATGTTAGCCTACCTACAGAGGCATAATATATAGTCATTTCATAGGATTTTTGGGCTACAAGGAGCAAATTCATCAACTACATTTAGCAACTCAGTATAAAATACAACTCTATTTTTTTTTTTTGAAAAATGTATAAAATACTACTCTTGAAACCTAGGTTAAAAATAAACTTATTTTTAATATATTAAAACGCAAACGGTTTCAGATGGCCGCACCAGAATGGAGTTCACTGCATTATAGTGAGTTATGTTTATTGGTATAATTTCCTTTCTGAAAAAGGTATTATATGTAACCCTTACAGAATTTGTCCGAAAACTACTGATCAGCTTGTTTTTGACGAAATTTTTTTCTTCAATTCTCGGATAAAATTCTCTACATCAATCATGCACGAGATAGTAAATAAGGTGGATATAGGGTCTTTTTACAAATAATGAATTTGTTAACTTATGCTTGCTTGTAGTTGTCTTAAACTTTAAAAAGACCTCCCTCCGTCTCACTCAAAGCTGCACAGTTGACTTTTCACGGTTTTCAATGATCGTGTTTGACTGTTAATATCTTTAAATACATATCGAAACAATTTATAAAAATTTACTTTTCGGAAAATAGATGTTATAATGATATCTAATGAATCTAATATTATCTCAGAGGGAGTATGGGATTTTGACTAGTCAATTGATATGTTATTTCTACAATAACACGCATAGTTAAAACTAGTAAAATTTTAAAATGTGCATTTCAAGAATACTATGCGAATTTTTTAAAAATCCCAAAAATTAGAATTTAACAATAACAATGCACAATAATAATAAAATAAGTAAATAACATAACTTATCTTTTATGGGCCTAGTTTAACCTATCCAATACGAGCAATTAATTTTGTCGTTGACAACTTGGCGTTAGTTGTCGGAGAGCATCAAATCACTTCTCGCCCTCGCATTTCTGGCCGTAGTGAAAATGGATCACGCGACACCCCCTCCGCCGCATGTCCTCATCTTTCCCGTTCCTCTCCAGGGACCCATCGGCTCCACGCTCAAGCTAGCCGAGCTCCTCTGCCTCGCCGGTCTGAGCATCACCTTCCTAGTTACAGAGCACGTCCACGATCGTTTTCTCCGTTACACTAATATACAGGCCCGGTTCGATCGCTACCCCGGTTTCCAGTTCAACACCATCCCGGACGGCCTCCCGGCCCACCACCCACGTTCCGGTGACAGGTACATCGAGCTGTTCGATTCTCTCACGTCAAACACCAAACCGATTTTTAAAAACATGTTGACCTCCGGCCACCTCCTCGGCGTCAACTGTATCATCGCCGACACCTGTTTGGGCTTTACCTGCGACGTTGCTAATGAACTCGGGATCCCGCTTTTTTATGTCCGAACTTACAGCCCGTGTTGTCTCTGGTTGTTCTTCTGTCTTCCCAAGCTGATCGAAACCGGTGAACTGCTTTTCTACCAAGGTGTTAATTAATTTCCTGCAAAATTTATGTTTTTTGCAGACATTTTCACTGTTTTTAATGTTAATTTTTCGATGGATCAGATGATGATTTGGACGTGCTGATAAAAAATGTGCCGGAAATGGAATCTTTTCTCCGGCGCCGCGATCTACCGCCGTTTTGCCGTCTAGGTGACGTACAGGAGAAACATCTCCGATTGTATGAATCGGAGGGCCGAGAAAATTCCCGTGCCCGCGGTTTAATCCTCAACACGTTTGAAGAGCTGGACGGGCCAGTGCTGTCACAGATTCGAACCGTTTGCCCTAATCTCTACACTATTGGCCCGATCCACGAGCTTCTCAGAGCCAAGTTATCCACTCAGGCGGCGGCGGCGCCGTCATCATCAGCCAGCAGTCTATGGAAAGAAGACAGAGGCTGCCTGACCTGGCTAGACTCAAAACCGCCAAAGTCTGTAATTTATGTCAGTTTTGGAAGTATGGCAACTTTGACCATGGCTCAGCTTGTTGACTTCTGGAAGGGCTTGATTGACAGCGCCGTTTACTTTCTGTGGGTCATCAGGCCGGACTCCATTGCCGGCATGATTCCGGCAGAGGTCCGTGACGGGACAGAGCAGAGAGGGTACATAGTGGAATGGGCTCCGCAGGAGGAAGTGCTGGCCCATAATGCCGTCGGAGGTTTTCTGACACACAGTGGCTGGAACTCGACCATGGAGAGCATCTCCGCCGGCGTTCCGATGATATCGTGGCCGTACTTTTTCGACCAGCAAGTGAATGGCAGGTACGTAAGTGAAGTGTGGAAGCTTGGATTGGACATGAAAGATACCTGCGACAGAAGTATAGTGGAGAAGATGGTCAGGGAACTGATGAACGTTAGAAAGCAAGAATTTTCAGACAGAGCTTCTGTAATGGCGGAATTGGCCAAGAAATGTTTGATGGAAGGAAGTGATTCTTACTTTAACTTGGATCGTCTGGTTAAGGACATTAAATCCATGACAATCAAAGATTGAGGAGTTATGTTCTTTTCCGATATCCCACATTTCAGTTCAGCTTTGTTAAATTTTGTCTTTATCATTAGTGGAAACTAGTTAATTCCCGGTTGTTTTCCTGCAGTATGGTCGTTGAACACTATTATTTATTGGTGATTTATATACAGTTGTCATGTTTGTAACTAACAATTATTCCAATTTCGAAATCAGTTCCAAACTTTTCCAAAAAAATAAAAAAGTCCGCAAACAACTGTGAGTCCGCAATCTGGTCTGGACATAAACTATAGGATCAATTCCGAGAATAATCAAGTTGGGTGTCTAAATTCCCAAAATATTCAATTTTTGGTTCAAATTCCCAAACTAGGTAACTTGGCAAATGGTTTGCCAAGTTTCAAAAGATAGAGTAATTGCTAAACCAACTCATAGTTTGTGATAATTATAGATTGACCCACAAACTTTAGAATGAGCAATATTACCAACTCAAATTCGATTTATATAAAAGGAAAATTAAAATTTTCTGGATATAAACAAATTGAATTACATTGCTATGTAGACACCGGTGCAAGCATGTGTGTTGCTAGCAAAAATGTAATACCCAAAGAACACTGGGTAAATGTAGAAAAACCAATAAGAGTAAAAATTGGAAACGGATCACATATCATACTCTCTAAGGTCTGTAAAAATCTTAATATAATGATAGCAGGTGAAATATTTCATATTCCAACTGTATATCAACAGGAATCTGGAATAGATTTTATTATTGGAAATAATTTCTGTCTGTTGTATCATCCATTTGTCCAATACACAGATAGAATAATTTTCACATTAAATAATAATCCTATACACATAGGGAAAATAAGAAGAGCTCTCAGAGTAGGGGTTCCTGGATATTTAGATTATATGAAAAAGAAATCTAAATCACCAAAACCAGAGGCACTAAATATTAGCCCTAATAAAATTACTTCTCTTTTAAAGAGGGGGGTATATATATTAAAGAACAACAGCTTTTTGTGCTTCAAAATACAAAACTTTGTAAAATAGAAACACTTTTAGATTCTGTGTGTTCAGAAAATCCAATAGACCCTAACAAGTCAAAATATTGGATGACAGCTACCATAAAACTAATCGATCCAAAGACAATTGTAAAGGTTAAACCAATGCAATATAGTCCTAAAGATAGAGAAGAATTTGGAAAACAAATTAAAGAATTGCTAGATTTAAAAGTAATTAAACCAAGCAAATCTCCTCATATGTCTCCAGCTTTCTTGGTAGAAAATGAAGCTGAGAAACGAAGAGGAAAAAAGAGAATGGTTGTCAACTATAAAGCTATAAACTCAGCTACAATAGGAGACAGTCATAACCTTCCTAATAAAGATGAGTTATTAACCTTAATAAGAGGAAAGAAAATATTCAGTAGTTTTGATTGTAAATCAGGATTCTGGCAAGTATTGCTAGATGAAGAATCACAATTATTAACTGCTTTCACATGTCCACAAGGTCTTTACCAGTGGAATGTTGTACCCTTTGGGTTAAAACAGGCTCCAGCCATATTTCAAAGACATATGCAGAATGCATTTAGGACCTTTGAAAAATTCTGTTGTGTTTATATTGATGACATTTTAGTCTTCAGTAATAATGAGACAGAACATCTGTGGCAAGTAGCAGCAGTACTTAAAAAATGTGCTTCTCTGGGAATAATACTCTCAAAAAAGAAAACACAGCTTTTTAAAACTAAAATCAATTTTCTAGGACTAGAAATTGAAGAAGGATCTCATCGACCTCAAGACCATGTCTTGGAACATATTCAAAAGTTTCCAGATATCCTTGAAAATAAAAAACAGTTGCAGAGATTCCTAGGAAATCTCACTTATGCTTCTGATTACATTCCTAAGCTTGCCCAGGTCAGAGCACCATTACAAGCAAAACTTAAGGAAGATGTTCCATGGGAATGGAAAGATACAGATACCAACTATATGGTAAAAATAAAGAAAAGTTTAAAAAACTTTCCTAAGCTTTATCACCCACAACCTGAGGATAAACTGATCATAGAAACTGATGCATCAGATTTATTCTGGGGAGGAATTCTTAAAGCGGAAAGTAATGGTAAAGAATACATTTGCCGATATACTTCAGGAAGCTTTAAGGCTGCTGAAAAAAATTATCATAGTAACGAGAAAGAATACCTTTCTGTTATTAGAGTAATCAAAAAATTCTCTGTTTATCTAACTCCTTGCAGGTTTTTAGTAAGAACAGATAATAAGAATTTTACTTATTTCCTAAAAATAAATCTAAAAGGAGATAGAAAACAAGGTCGTCTAGTTAGATGGCAAATGTGGTTATCTAGATATGATTTTGATGTTATTCATATTGCAGGTACCAAGAATTATTTTGCAGATTTTCTTACCAGAGAATTTCAGCAAGATTATAAAGAATAATACAAATGTTTCTAACGTTTGTTTCTTTGTGAAGCATCCAGCATGGATGAAATGGAGCAGCTAAAGCTGCAAGAAGGACTTTTAGTCCAAGAACTGGAGCTGGTCCGAGCCAAGCTCAAGTATCTTAACCTGATCAAATTGGGTAAAGAAAAAGAGCAAGCTTCTGAAAATGAAGTAAAAAAGGTTATCTTATCACCTTCTCCCTCAAAAGAGAAAGATAAGGCTATTCCAACGCAAACGGCAGTTGGTAAAGAATCAACAAATCCGTTGAAGGCTGTGGATTTGCCAAAAATCCAGAAGGAAGTACAAACTTCCATCAAACTGGTTAGTCCAGTAGATTTTTGCTTAAGGCCGAATCAGGGAATTCCAATCCCACAGACTAAAGTTACACCTTTAGCATCGGAGAAATCCGAAGAGGGAATTCAAATCCCAAAAAGATCTAAAACATATTATGTGGTTTATAATGGCCCTAATGCTGGGATCTATGAAGATTGGAGCTTCGCCAAAAAAGCAACTGAAGGAGTCTCCAACATTGCACACAAGAAGTTCAAATCCTTCCAGGAAGCAAGAACTTCAGCAGACCTATACACTGGGTCATCTTTATTAGCACCTCTGGAGCTAATTACCAATGGAGAGATGATGAAGCCCAACACCTTCAGTGCAGCTCTGTTGTCCAAAAAGAAGTCATTGACCTCGCTAGGAAGGCTTCCCAGCAAACCTAGGAAAGACACGGTAAGATCTGCAAAAGTAGACTACACCGACGAAATTACAGAAGCAGGCTTTGAATACTGCTACCGATATGCAAGATTTGCCAGCGAAGAAAAGTTTTTGGAGGAAAAGTTCTTCACTACAGACTCCAAAAATTTAAGTTATTACAACTTCACTAAGAATGCTAATCCCGAACAGGTTTACGAAGCATTCCAATATGGTTTGGTAAAAACCATATATCCAAGTCCTAATTTGTTGGAAATTAGCCATTTCCCTAAGGCTATTATCGACACAATTAAGACTTTTAGGAAAAAAATGCACCAAACCAGGGCAAGAAGTTTTTCTAAAAATTAATAGTTCCGGTCCATACTGGAATCAATTAGGATTATTGGTATATCATCCTCAGCATTTGGTCCAGATTGGCATTTGCAAAGGAGATCATTATCATCCATCTCAGCCCATGGAGTGCAAACTCGAGGCTAGCGATCTGCTACCCTTAGCAATAAGAAGACTGGAAGGTTTTATTCAAAAACTTTTCAGTTTCAGCTCAGATGATGGGTTATTTGTAAACTATCAAGATGCCACCGTCTTGATATACAGCAAGTCACCCAAAAAGATCAGCGAAGCCGATGAGGGCAAATTTGTTAAATTCCAAAATACTTTGGTTAATCCATTTGTTTTGGGAGAACATATTCCAGACCTTTGCAAAAGGATGAAGAATTACCGCAGTAATTATCTATGCGGTAGATGCTCAGAAGAAAGTGGATCACCCACTAAAGCAGACAGTGACCTCTCCACTAACATAGCTGCCGACAGCTCAAATGACCCCTCCACTGCAAGTGACAGCAAGTAGTGGATAATAATGCATCTGCTTTAGGTGGATACAATAATGCATCTGCTTTAGTAAGGTGCAATAATGTAAGTGTGTTTGTACGTAAGGGATGACGCACCCCTCTTTAATAATGCAGACCCTTCCTTATCTATAAAAGGAAGTTCATTTCTTGTAATCTGGGAGCGCCCCTCACTTCTGCGCCTCATTGTAATTTACTTTCAACCTCTGTAATCCCCTGGAGACGAACCTCGTCCAGGATTCTGTCTGATCTTCTGATCATTATGTGTGAATAAAAAGCCCTTTAGGGCCCTCTTGTAATTACATGTAAGTTTCTATAATCTGTATCTTCTTTCTTATTATTGATTGTTGTATACATGCTTACCTGTTATAATGAAACCTGGAGTCCATAGAATAGGGAGTACCGCTTAGGCAGGTGGCCGTTTAGGAAAACAAGATTCGCAGGATTGGTTAAGTTATAAACAGATAAGCATGATAACCATACACTCTTAGTAATATAGTAAGGAAGATATAAGGAGCTTGCATGAATTACTTAGGGTTCTAAAGTATTAAATTCATAAACTACTTTAAATAAAATATCGAAGTTTGAATGAGCAAAAATATTTGTAAATCTATTCTCAACAGAGAAATATCAAAAGAAGATAAAAATTTATCTGAATTTCATAGAGTTGGCTTTAATAGTCAATCCAGATATAGTTTTGGAACTAAGTTTTGTAAAAAACATCAGACCCAAATTTATGTACAATTTATGAATACCTTTAAAGTATGCATAAAATGTATAAAAGAATCTCAAGATTCTGTAAAAAGGATGAACTCTTAAAAATCATTCAAATGAATAAAAACGTTTGTAAATCAATTCTTGACAGAGAATTAACTAAAGAAGATAAGAAATTATCTAAATTCCGTAGAGTTGGGCCTTATAGTCAATCTAGGTATAGTTTTGGAACAAGATTTTGTGAAAAACATCAAACTCTTGTGCATTATATGAACATCTATAAAGGATGTTTAAAATGTATAAAAGAAAATTAAAATTCCGCAGATCACCCAAAAACCTGGTATCAGAGCCATGTTTAAAATAAAAAGAATTATTTGAAAGATTCAATATTAAAATGAATCATTTAAATACAGAAGAAACAATTGATGAAAATCAAGATGTTTCTAATGTTCAAACCTTTGAATCTAATAAAGAATTCATAGGAAGTTTCTTAATAAAACATGAACTACTTACAAAAATTAGGTCTTCTAAACTTAATCTAAGAAAAGAAAATATCTTTAATATACCTTTTTTAGAAAAATTAAAAAGGAAAAACAGCATCTACTATTTTGTAGGTACTAAAGAAATGCATGTAGATATCAAAGATACTACAGGAGAAGTATATTTACCTTTAATTACTCTAAAGGAAATCAAAGAAAATTTAAACAAAATAGATACTCCCTCCGTACCAGCTGGATGTGCACAGCTGACTTTTCACGGTCTTCAATACACGTGTTTGACTGCTAATATCTTTAACTACGTATATTATAAAGATATGAAAATTTGATATTAATAAACTACATGTTATGACGATTCCAACAATATTAGATATGACGATATTTTTATTTATCCATGGATTCAAAAATTCAGTCAAAATTTAGCATAGTTGACTGAAAAAAGTCTCCTGTGCAGAAACAGCTGGTCCAGAGGGAGTAGTAAAATCAGAGATACTATCACAATGGTACACTTTGGTGCCGTCAAAATCCTATTGAAATCAGAATTTCAAGAGGGAATAGATTCCCCAGTCAAAATGGTCTTGATAGACAACAGAATAAATGATAGGCAAGATTGCATTTTAGGTGCAGCTAGAGAAAATTTATCTTACCAAAAATTCATGTTTACAGTCTATCCTAAATTTGGAATTAGTTTAGATACAACAAATCTAGACAAAACATTATCTTTCATTCATAAATTTGAAAGAGAAGATTTAATGAATAAAGGAGATAAAGTATTTAGCTTAACCTATCTGGTTGCTTATGCATTAACTAATAGTCATCACAGTATTGACTATAAAAAGAAAGAATACATCGAACTAGAAGATGTATTTTCACAAATAGGAACTGTTCAAGACAAACAGTTTTCTGAAATCTCTCCTGTGGATAACAAATGGGCTATTGATATAGCTAAAGATAAAAAACTCATGGGAGAACGATACAAATCAAAGATAGAAAGGAATAAGCTTATAATAGGAGAGCCTTCCAGAAAAAGTATTTCAAAAGAACCTAGCAAGAGAGATCTCTTAATAGGAATTTCAAAAAGAATAGAAGACATGGAAAGTCAGCTTGAACAAATGTCTTGATGAGTGTTAAAGAAATACAAGAAGATATAAATCTTTTAAAAACAAAACTAGAAGAAATTCTAAATGTTTTAAATAACGAAGATAATAAGTTAGAAGCTGCAGCAGCAAAAATTATCATTGAATTAAAAACAGTAATTCAAGAAAACCAGAAGATAGTCTTAGAACAAAAAGATTTAAAAATAACTCCTTTGGGAGATGAGGAAAGACCAAAACCTATAGGTTTAGAAAAATATTCTTACCCCAATTACGGAGTAGGAAATGCAGAATTAGGATCCTCTGGAAATCCTAAAGCATTAACTTGGTCATTCGGTAAAAATGACAAACAACCAATATGACCAACTATATACCAAAGATTGAAAAAATCTTTTGGGATCACATAGAAGGTGATGAATTACAGGTAAACGAAGAAAACTTCGATTTACTAGACCATGCTCTTAGGTTGCTAGAATTATAAAATGATGAACTAGCAAACCAGGAAATAGAAAACAGTCCCAAACTAAAACAATTGTTTGGAATTGAAGACTTAAAAGTCTTAAACAATGAAGAATCAGCTAGTGAATCTGAAATAAGTGAACATGTAATCAGCGATTCAGATTACATACCAGAAAACTTTAACATGAAAAATGTTAAAAAAGAAAAAGGTGAAAGCTCGTATATGGGCTCTAAAAGAAGAAGAACTAATCAACCACAGTATTTTCCAGAAAGTGCAAAATCCAAGGTTGGAAGTTCAAAAGGATCAGATGATAATTTCCTAAATATTGACTGTCAAAATAATAGGAAAGAAATCATTGATAAATGGGCAGCAGAATTAAGTTTAATAATTCAAACAAATCCTGATGCCTATACAGAATCACGAACCATTTTGCTATTAATAGAACATAAGAGTCTAGGAATAGCAAAAGAATTTATAAAAAATACCATCTGGACAGATGCTAATAACAACATTCCATATAATATTCTAGACATAGTTCTAGATGGATTATATACTATGTTCTTAGGAATTGATTTTTCCGGAGACAAAGAACATGAAAAACAATTAGTACAAGAAAAAGCTAAAAAATGACTAACAGAGCTCCAACTCTGTGATATATGCTATCTAGAAGATTTCAATTGTGATTATGAAGTAAATCTTTATAAATTAGAACAAAATGAATTTCCAGAAATGATACTTCAGTATCTGAGAAAAATCCCTTTGGTAGGAGAAAAAGCCTTAGAAAGGTTTAAAATTGAAACTTTCAATAGAAGAACTACTAGTTACAGTCTAGGATACGCTATAAGAATAGTAAAAGACGAACTGTCAAAATTCTGTGAACTAATAAGAACTCAGAAAAAGCTTAAAAAGTTTAATAAAAAATGTTGTGCAATATCAGGAGTAAATCCTGTAGAGTATGGTTGCAGGACAGAATATAAAAAGAAGAAAAAATTCTTTTCTAAGAAAAAATCTTCTAAATATAGGTTTATTAAAAAGAAAAAGAAATTTCAACCGGGAAAATTCTTTAAGAAAAAATCTGATACGAGATCAGAAAACCAAAAATTCTGTCCAAAAGGAAAGAAAAATTGTAGATGTTGGATATGCAACATAGAAGGACATTATGCAAATGAATGTCCTAATAGGCAAGATTCTAACAAAATTAAATTATTAGAATTTGCATATAAGATGGGATACGAACCCATAGAAGAAAAATATGATGAGGTAGAAAAGGTTTACATCATAGAAATACTAGAACCAGAAATAAATTCTAGTTCCAGTGAAACAGAATCAGATGAATTAAGTACATCTGATTAAACCTTAGGGGTAAAAATAAAAATAACAAATAAAATGAAGGACTAAAATGAATAGGCAAAACAAGAAGTTCTCAAAGAGAACATTTTCGGAATTTTGCCTACAAAAGTGAATATTCTCGGAATTTTGCTTATACTATATTTACCATTCGAATATAACCCAACACCAAAAACAACTGTGAGTCACCAACACACCAAAATCAAATCCCACCATCACCAGTACAAAAAACAGTAATGAAATAGGAGAACAAGAAGATTAGAAGAAGAAGAAAATTGGTGAAGAATGGAAATATTAGTTACGTCTACAAAATTTACATCAAATTTCGAGTTCAAAGTATATTCAGTGTATTATTATATATACAATCATGCGTTCCATGTTTGAAAACAAATTCCGACAACGATTATTCAATGAACAATCACCTTTTAATTTTAATAAGAATTATAGTATATGTGTTTAATGACATCGGAAAAAAACTTTGTCATTCATTAGTAACCGCCAGCTCAGTTGAGTTGCAAGCATTGTTGTGCTAATGAAAAAGTAGGCCAAAGTATCACTAAATATAACATAATCAGATCTAATTTCGACTTCGAAACCTTATTAATTAGATATTCTGACAAACTATAGTTACTACATGCCATCTCACAATGTTAATGATTAAGTTAGGTATATACTGACATATATTATTCAATTTAATATATATTAATTTTAATTTAGTATCATTTAGATTTGAGAAAATCATGTCAAAATAAACACCCTTGCCTGAAGATCAAGTGCATTTATAAGTTAAAGTTAGCAACCATACTCTTTCTTTCATCATGCACTTTTTCATCATACTAACTTTTGCAATTGTATTCTATGTTTTTGTGTGATCGTTTAATTTTAAGCTCTAAATAAAAATAATATTACTCCCTATATACCAACTGTTTCTGCATAAAAACTGTTTTTCAGTGAAAAATGCTAAATTTTGATTGAATTTTTGAATGCATAGATAAATAAAAATATTAAATTGTAGTTGAATTTTTGAATGTTATATATAACATTATAATATGTAGTTTATTAATATTAAATTTTTATATATTAATAATATATATTTTTAAGGATATTAGTAGTTAAAAACGTGTATTAAAATCCGTGATTGTACAAATTCACCCGTACGGATGAGTGCTTGCTTTGATTTTTTGACCATAAAATAGAAGGCGGAACTAACTATGCAAAAATTGGATACATAAAAATTGTTAGATAATTAGAATAATTAAGCTAAGCTTTATCTAGCCGTTTGGTTGTTTTGTTTTTTATGGGAGTGATGACATTTGGATACATTTGACGAGCAAACGTCCAAAAACACATGCAGCGTTGGGTGAATATATAAGCACAACTTGCAGAACAGCTCCAGAAGCACTTAAAAAATGGACGGAAAATCGCCGCCGCCGCCGCATGTTCTTATATTCCCGCTGCCTTACCAAGGTCCGATGAACTCCACGTTCAAGCTAGCAGAAATCATATGCCGTGATGGTATCAAAGTGACCTTTCTCGTCACCAAATTCATCCACCGCCGCCTGCAGTTGAGTTCCTCAACAAATCTCCAATCCCTTTTGCTTGATGGCCGGAATTTTCAACTCCGGCAAATCAGCGACGGTCTCCCGGATGACCACCCACGATCCGGCGACAGATTCGCCGAGGTTTTGGAATCCCTGAAGATGAACACCAAACCACTGCTTAAAGACATGCTGAATTCCGGCGACGGAGTTTTCCGGCAACCGGTGACGTGCGTCATTGCTGACGGAATCATGGGGTGGACATTTGATCTTGCTCAGGAGATTGGGGTTCCAATTTTTTATTGCCGGACTGTTAGTCCCTGTTCTCTGTGGACGTTCTTTTGCCTTCCCGGGCTCATCAACTCCGGCGAGCTTCCTCCTCTGGATCCTTCCGACACAAGTACGCTTTGATTTCATAACACTGTATTTCGAGTAAAAAAAAAGATACATCTAAGTCGACTAACTGGGTTTTTTCTTTTACAGATTCTGGCGACATGGACAAGCTGGTAACCGGTGTTCCGGGGACTGAAACTTTTCTCCGGCGACGGGATCTTCCAAGGGTTGATCCTTTTGGAGATGCAGCGTACGATATTCTGCAACTGTTAACACGAGAGGTCCATGAAAATCGTCGAGCCCATGGGCTTATACTCAACACCTTTGAAGAACTCGATGGGCTCGTTCTTTCTCATCTGCGCAAAACCTGTCCGAATATCTACGCAATCGGGCCGATCCACGCGCCCTCTTCCGGCACCGGTTCATCCAGTTTCTGGGCTCAGGACCGGAGCTGCCTGGATTGGCTGGACCGGCAACCGGCGAAATCGGTTATTTACGTCAGCTTCGGGAGCATCACAACGTTTTCAAAAGCGAAGCTCATGGAGCTATGGCACGGGCTGGTGAACAGCGGGGTTAAGTTCCTGTGGGTGATGAGGCCGGACTTCATCGTCGGAGAAAACTGGGAGAGTGATATTCCGGCGGAGCTCTCGTCGGGGACGAAGCAGAGAGGATGCATTGTGGGGTGGGCCCCGCAGGCGGAGGTGCTTGGCCATGCGGCGGTCGGAGGATTCCTGACGCATTCCGGCTGGAACTCGACGCTGGAGAGCATCTACGCCGCCGTGCCGATGCTGTGTTGGCCGTACTTAATGGATCAGCAGGTGAACAGCAGGTTCGTCAGCGCGGCGTGGAGGCTGGGGCTGGATATGAAGGACACGTGTGATCGAGCCGTCGTTGAAGAAATGGTGAGGGAATTGATGGTGGTGAGAAATGAGGAGTTTCGTCAACGGGCTGATGAGATGGCTGAATTGGCAAGGAAATGCTTGAGGGAAGGAGGTTCGTCGTTTTGTCATTTCCGGCGTCTGGTAAATGACATTCGTTCCATGGCTGGCCAATCTTCATAGTTCTTGATCTCAGATTTTACAATGACGATGATTGTGTTCAAACTTAATAATTTTTTTTTTTGTTTTTTTTTTTTTTGTGAAATTGGGATGTTTGATCATAGTTGTTGGAATGTTGAACATGAGAAATTGTCGTTTGTTTGCGTATGTTACATACTCCATGTAGCATATTTTTCATTACTAATTATTTAAGAAGATAATGGCATGGCATGATATGCAATGATGCAAATATTATACTCCCTTTACACTTTAAGTTTTGTGAGCTTGATCATTAATAATTTTAATAATATATAAATATTAATATAAAAATTAAATTCATTAAAAATATGTTATATTAAGAATTCGACAAGATCATATGTAATAATGTTTTCACTTATTTACTAATTAAATTTGAAAATTAATGTTTGACTAATTGAATAGCCAAATTGAAAAAAATAAAAAAATAATAGCCATGTTGCAGAAAACTTCAAGAGCATGTTTAATTTTATTTTGACAAAAATATACGTGACATGTTCAAAAACTGGCTAATGTTATACTTAAGATTTGCACTCCAATACTGATATAATAATAATAATAATAGCTTGAGAACATGAACTGAGTGGAACAAAAAAAATTATATACTCATTAGCCTTGTAAGTATAAATCAAGGGAGCGTCTCGTTACTAATTGAGACCGAGGGCAAAAATGTTAATCTTCTCATCCAGTGTATTATTGTTGATTTTCTCATTTTCAATATTCCTGATCATTACTTGTTCTATGTTGATTAACATTTTTGCAAAATTAAATGAATCAACAAAATCATATGTAATAATATTTTAACTTATTTATTAATTAAATTTGAAAATCAAAGTTCAGCGAGTTTGACTGGTTTAATAGCCAAATTGAAAAAATAAAATAAAAAATTATAACCAAGTTGAAGAAAACTTCAAGAGCATCTTTAATGTTAAAAGCTGAACATTTATAGATTTTGACAAAATTAAACGTGACATGGTCAAAAACTGACTAATGTAATACTATTACTTCCTGACCAGTGACTGAAGATCCCGGATCAACTTGTCCAAATTATAAAATGATGAACCGCCATCTGCAATACTCTTCTCAGCCAACACCGCCAACTTAGTTGCGCTCTTCAAGAACTCGTCCTTCTTCTCCACCATCAGCTCCTTAATCATCTTCTCCACAACAGCACCATCGCAGGTATCCTTCATGTCCAAACCATTCCTCCAAACCTCTGCAACAAACCTGCTGTTGGTCTGCTGGTCGGCAAAGTACGGCCACGTCATCATCGGAACTCCGGCATAAATACTCTCCAGCGTCGAGTTCCACCCACTGTGCGTCCAAAACCCGCCAACCGCCGGGTGGGCCAGGACCTCTTCCTGAGGGGCCCACTCCACCATGTAGCCTCTCTCCCTCGTGGCTTCCTCCAGCTCCGTCCTAGTCTTCCCGAAGCCGTCTCCGTCGTCGCCGCCTCTGCCGATCAAGTCGGCGCGGATGACCCAGAGAAACTTCACGCCGCTGCCGGCTAAGCCGCGCCAGAACTCGAGCAGCTGGTCCTTCGTCACCACGGCTACGCTCCCGAAGCTGACGTAGAGGACGGATTTCGGCAGCTGGCTGTCGAGCCATTGAATGCAGCTTCTGTCTTCTTCCCACAGGCTGTTGGTTGAGGAGCTGTTTGAGTTAGCCGCTAGCTTGGATTTCAGGTGAGCGTGGAGAGGCCCGATTGTGTACAGGTTCGGACAGTGGTTCTTGATTTCGGACAAAACGGGTCCTTCTAAATCATCGAATGTGTTCATGATTAATCCTCTGGCTCGTGGCGTTTGCCCTGTTTCGTTTAGTAGCAACTGGAAATCAGGGCTTTTGATGTCGCTTTGACGGCAGAAGCTTGGGAGATCCCGGCGCCGGAGAAATGCCTCCATGCCTTTCACGTTTTTTACGGCCATGTCCATCTCGTTTTCTAAAAAATAAAATTAAAATAATCAACATTCTATAAAGACAAGTCATTTAGTTTGCTAGGCAAAATGAAATTAGCAACTATCAGGAGTTTTCAAACATTTTTAAACATGACATGTGATGTGGTTAAATTCATATTGATACATAATACAATTTAAATGTAAAATTTTTTGTGTTAAAATAAACGTCTCTGATATATATAATCAATCAAACATCTTAATTAATTAATTAATAGACTATCCTGTATAATAAATTGTGGAGGTTCAACTGGTAAATCTTTTTATCACCATTATAAGTAAATGAAATCATAAATCCACAATCTTTGACCTTGTACGAAGAATTACTGGTGTTTCATTTGACAGATTTGAGTAATTATTAGTTACTTTCACTTTAGAGAATCTTATTTCCACAGATGAACGATTTTATGAACAGACTAGATTGAATTGATTAAGTTTACATACCGGAAAATGGGATCTCCCCGGCTTGAATCATTTGAGGTATGCAAAAGTAAGCCCAAAACGCACAAGCACTGACCGTACGGAAATACAGAACCGGCACTCCAATCTCCTCACCGACGTCAAGGGCAATGCTCAAGATCCCATCAGCTATGACGCACGTGATCGGAGACTTTCCGGCGCCATTCCGGCAGGAATCCCGACTCAACAGTTCCCTTAAAAACGGAACGGCCACCACATTCAGGGAGTCGTAAAGCTTCACCACCTCGTCGGGGGTCTGGGTCTTCCCTTCGTAAACTCCGTCGGGAAGGGCTAGCAAATGGAATTCGCGATACTTGGAGAACCGCCTCTCGACGTCGGAGTGGAGGAGGAGGCGGTGGCGGATGTTGGGGGATACGAGGTAGGTGACGGCGGCTCCGGCGAGGCATAAAAGCTCGGCGAGCTTCAGCATGGAGTTGACATGGCCTTGCGCCGGGAAGGGGAAGATGAGCACGTGAGGCGGCGGCGCCGGAATGTTTGATTCACCCATTTATAATTTGCACAAAGATTTGTTTCAAGTATTTTCTGCGGGTTTTTATTTATAGATTGTGAGAAGAAGATACCAATAGAAATTTGATTACGTGAACTTTATTTTATATATTTGACTTTGGCGATTATTACTAATTTTGGAATTGGAATGACCATCTTACCTTTTTCGTCATTGTTAGTCTTCAAATAAAATCCGCTATGATGGCTCATCTTTTTTTTTAATATAAAGGAAACAAGAAAGTTGGATTAGGAAGTTCAGAAAGTTTTTTACTTCAAAATATGAAGAAAATAATACTCAATAAAATAAAGAGCTCCATAAAAATACTCCACCTAAAGTCAAACTAGCACGCCCTTTTAAATAGTCCGTCACATTAAAACTGCATATTCGGATTAATGACAATTGATACAAATATTGAATCCTTAATATTTAAAATTATGCTACTCGTAAATAGTATACGTTCAATTTTTTCAGTTAAAATTGCATACTTCTCCTTTAAGTAATTTTTAACATGAAAAAATACATTCTCATGAAGGCCTCTGTTTTTTTTTTTAGTTTTTCAAAATCACATCTTTCATAAGCCTCCACTCCTCCCAATATATTACCAGAATCACCTCTCGTACCACCACCGACCTCATGAAAAAAATAACATAAACACCTCTCAAAGTTTTAGCTGGGCTAAAACATTTAAGATGTATAATTTACAAAATTAACACAAAATCTATACGTATTAGAAAACTCTCTAAAAATTAAAAAGTATAAGATAATCACCCAACGTGCGATAAATAATATGCGATAAATACAATCTACTCCTAATATGCGATAAAAAATCAGATTTGTTGTTTCAAATTAATGCTGACAAGAACGAATCAAGTGTGCTGGAACCGTCTGGATGACCTTAAAATTCAATGGAAAGATCTCCAGACGGTTCAGGAAAGGCGCACTAGTATGTGCCTGAGCCTTTTATTTTGTTTTGCTGTTTGTTTACAATTTCAGTTTTTTATTTTGATACAAATAATCGGCGAGGAGCTACATCTCGTCAAGGTAGGAGCTGATGCACGAGGGTCTTCCGGAGACATCTCGTGGGAGAAAGAGGATGAGGAACCCCTTTGGAAGCCCTTCGCTTTAAGGAAAGTTTGTTCGGAAGTCGAGACAATACCAATGGAGAAGTCATCTGAGTTAGGGATTAGTACATTTACGGGGCCATGTTGGTCGCATTGGTGCCTGGGGTTTTGAGCCATTCTCTCTTGGTGCCTGGGGATTTGTTGGGGATTAGTACTTCTAGCTCCTTGGTGCCTGGGGTTTTGAGCCATTCTCTCTTGCTCTCCATATAATTTGGATTTGTCCCATGCTAATTTGGAACAAGTTCGAGAGTCCAGCTCCACATTTTCCATTACCTTTTTATTCCTTTGTATCCAAATTTCCCACAGAGTAAAGATGAGTAACCTGATCTCATTCTCATCCTTGGCTGTCTCTATCCAGTTTTGTAACCATACATTGAAGTTGGTAATAAGTAGAACTGCAACCTTTGACCTTAATTCTGATTCACTCTATACCAGTTGTGAATGCCTACAATTAATGAAAAGATGCAGTTCATCTTCTTCCTGGCTAAGGCATCTCGCACACCAGTTGGAAGAGCTTTAACTAGGATTCTCCAGAAAAAGACTGTTAGCTTATAGGGGACCTTCGAATTCCAAAGTTATCCCACATTTTCTTTCTTATAAGATCAGGACATTCTTGTTCTGCCATGGCTACATGATAGCCTTTCTTCACTTTGTACCTACCATCTCTGTTTAGCATCCAAATAGGAGAGTCCTTTTGCATTTGGATTTGCTTGCACCCTCATAGCCAAAATGTGAGGTACTACTTGTGGGGGTGGGGGATACTTCTAATTAGAGAGCTTCTCCAATTACCATCCTCCTGCATCAGATGATTAACTCTAAGATTGGTGTGAGCAACAATGGGGCTGCTAGCCGTCAACGGGTTGTTTATGGTAAGGATCCACTGGTCACCTACACTAACCCTTCTACCATCGCTCATTCTCAAGGTAAGATTTTCAGTTACCAATTCCCTTGCCCATAGTATAGATTTCCACCCCACGAGTCTTGAGGTCTTGCTTTTACCTCCATGAAGTTATTGTTTCTGAGGTATTTTGCTTGGAACACTCTGACTAGAAGTGAATCATCTTCCTTCACCATCTTTCATGCATGCTTTGCAAGCAATGCTTTGTTCATACCCAAAGCAGATCTCATGCCTAGTCCACCCTCTTTCTTGGATCTTGAAATGAATTTTCATCATCTCTAGTGTATTATCCTCCCTTCCATCTCACCTTTCCAAATGAAGGTCGCAGACATTCTATCAAGTTTGTACAACACACACTTGGGAATTTTAAAGATACTCAGAGGATATATTGATAAAGCACTAAAAACATGCTTTGCTAGGGTTATCCTTCCAGGAAATCCAAGAAATATGGACTTCCAAGAGCCATATTTTTCCTCTGCCCTATTAATCAGACTGTTGTAAATGGCTTGCTTCTCTCCTTGAAAATCAATTGGCAGGCCTAGATACTTACCTCCTAAGCCCTGATTGTGTATATTCATGTAATCCATCATGTATTGCCTCAGATTATGTGGAGTGTTAGGGCTGAAGAATATGGAGCACTTATCATTATTCAGTCTATGCCCAGAAAAACCTAGCATATAAGTCTAGTGTTTTTGCGACATCTTCCACCGTCTTATGATTGACTTTGGTAAATAAAATGCAATCATCTGCATACATCAGATGGCTGATTCTCGGCCCTCCCCTTGAGACCTGAACTCCCAGATTTCTGTTCTGAACTACTTTATGTTCCAGCCAAGCAGACATAAACTGTTGTACTATGATGAAGAGATATGGGGAGAGTGAACAACCTTTCCTGAGACCTTTGTTAGGGACAAAGAGTGGTGAAAAATTTATATTCACTGTCACAGTATATGAGAAAGACTGTACAAACCACATTAGGAGATCAATCCATTTCTGAGGAAAGTTCATGAACTTCAGTGCCTTTTCAAGAAATTCCCATGACACTCTATCATATGCTTTGCTCATATCTAGTTTAATTGCTGCCACCCCTACATTTCCTTATTTCTTTTGAGTTAAATAATGTACCACCTCATGAGCCAGCAAAACATTCTCAATGATGTTTCTTCCCGGGACAAATCCATTCTGACTATCTGAGATTAAGTCTCCTATACATCTCTTTAATATTCTAGCCAACACCTTGGCCAGTATTTTGTACTTCACATTGCACAATGCGATGGGTCTGAAATATGAAGGTGTTTGGGGTATTTTCTTTTTGGGAATCATCACTAGTTGTGTTCTGTTCCACTCCAGTGGGAATCTTTCACCTTCCAAAATCCTAATCAGATTACTGGAAATGTCATCTCCCACTATGCTCCAACACCTCTTGTAAAACCCTGCTGGGATACCATCTGCTCCCGGGGAAGACCAAGATTTCATTTCTTTTATCGCCAGCCAGATATCTTTCTAAGAAAAGCTAGCTGAGGGAGATCTTATCTGTTCTGCACTTAGCTTTCTTTCATTCTGCTGCAAGAACTCCTCCATTCCTACATCTCCTTCAATTGCTGGAGGATAAAAACTTGGAGTGACAAAAGTAGATTGCACATGTTCTATGACTATTTCTACAATTCTTGTTTCCTCTGTTATCTATTGGTCTTCTCTGTCCTTGACTCCCTGCATGAGATTACTGTTCTTCCTTTTGGTGGCCCATTTATGGAAAAAATGAGGTGTTTCTATCCCCTTGCATCATCCAGGAGACCTTGGCTCTTTGTTGCCAATATTCAGCTTGTTTGTGAAGCAAGTCCTCAAGTTGTAATGTTGATCTTCTAAGCTCATTTTGTGCACTGAAGCCCTGAAGACCATGCTGCAAACTTCATACCTTCTGTGTAAGCTCCTTGATTCGCTTTTCCATGTTTCCATATGCATTCTGGTGCCAGTTAGATAAGTGTCTTAGGGCAATTTCTAAACTCTCATCCATCCTGTAAGCAGTCAGGTTTCCACCACAAATGTTCCTTTGTTGCATCCAAACCTTTTCAATGATCTTTTCCGCTTGCTCAACCTTAGCCCAGAATGCCTCAAACTTATAGCTTTTCTTCCTTCTACCTCTTTCTACCTTCAGTTCCACCACTACAGGGCTATGGTCTGATACCACCATTGGTAAATTCTTGACCCTTGCAGTAGGAAAGGATTCCATCCATCTGTTATTGCAAAAAGCTCTGTCCAATCTTTCTAATACGGTATTTGGAGCATCTCTATTATTGGTCCATGTATACCAGAGCCCAGTGTTTCTGACCTCACTTAGTTCCTGCTCTTCTAATAATGAATGCAGTTCAGTATGCAAATCTGAAGCAACTGGGGTGCCTCCCTTCTTGTCTTGCTAACTGAGGACTTGATTGAAATCACCTACTAGAACTAAAGGCAACCTTGAATGAAAAGAAAAGGATCTAATCTGGTTCCAAACAAGGGCCCTGTCTGCCACTATAGGGGCTCCATAAACAAAACCTACACACTATTTATTCCTACTAGCATCATTAACTAAAGCAAACATGAAATTACTAGACACTTGAACAAACTCCAAATCCACTGTGTTGTTCCAAAAGACTACTACTCCACCTGATCTTCCAACTGAGTCAACAACCTTCAGCTTTGTAAAATAAGTACTTTCCATCCAGTATTTCAGTTTCTTAGACTGCATTTTTGATTCTAACAAGCACAAAATACTCGGCTTTACTTGTTTAATCAGTCGGTTGACCATTCTTTTTGTAGAGGCTTTGTTAAAGCCTCTACAATTCCAACAAAGGACACTCATGGTTCCTGTCGGAGCTGATTTGGTTCAGCTCGTGGAAACCTCAGAGTATTTTCAGCATCTCCTTCGCACCTCTCACTACATTGACCTGCCTTTATCACCTCCAACTGGCTCAAGTCCACTTGTCCAACATTTTCCTTTGCCTCATCAAATTCTGTTGATATGTCCATCTCCCAAGGCTCATTTGTTTCTACCCGCATGTTCCAGGGTCTGTGCTTTTTCCTTGGAGGCTCTATAGGCTCATTTATTTCTACCAGCAAGTTCCAGGATCCGTGCTACTTCCTTGGGGGCTCCAAAGTCTCATTTGTTTCTACCAGCATGTTCCAGGATTTGTGCTTTTCCTTGGGGGCTCCAAACGCTTATCAACCTTCTGTTTGCCTGATATCATCCCTACCCAAGACCTCTTGGCTAACAATCTCTTCTTTGTAGTGAACATAAATACTGAGCTTTCGAGTTCGTTCCTCCGACCGCATGATTCCCTTGTTGTCTGCCTGAATGTATCCTGAGGTCTGAGCTTTGGTAAATCTGGCTTAGCATCTTGTTTCTTCTTCTATACATACTTATTTACGACCATGTACTGATTTTTGCCAAGGTAAGAACCTCTTTGTTGCCCACTTTCGCGCTTTTGGCTTTTTGAAAATTTTCCTTCTTTATTAGTAGGATTTGATCCACAATTCATATTTTTCTTTCCTGACTTGTTCTGTGAGGAATCCATCTGCTGTCTGGATTTTCCATTATGAGGCTTTTGGGAACTCTCTTCTCTTTCCCTTGCACTAATACCTTTATCAAGATCACCCAAATTCCTATGTGCCCATACATGCTTAGGATTCACAATATTCCCCTTAAAGTGAGTTGGTTCGGCAAACTTCGTCTTTGCCTCTAAACCCTGACGTAGAGTAATCCTTATCTTTGCAGTCCAAATTCTTTTGTTCTGATGGTCTCTGCTTTCTATAGTTGATATCACCACACTGTCCTCTGTACCATAATTCATTCTTTTCAATATTTCTGCCACAACAACTGCCGAATGGACAGCGGTACCAAGAGCAGTCACTTCAACTACCTTGCCCAACTGAAGAAATCCCCTTGTAAGATCCACATAGAAATTAATGGGCTTTTTGTAACTTGACACATGAACTTGCTGAAGCATGACTTTTGTCTTAGAATCAGGTTCTGACATGTTTACCAATTACCACACAAATGCAATATAGGATGACTTAATCTGCCTCTAGATCTTCCTGACAGTATGTAATCAACAAAAACCTTCGCTTCAACTTAAAATTAGTTCTTTGTTTGTACCTGGACTGAAACAAAACAACCTCTCTGTAGCTTTCCTTTTACCCAAAATCACAGCAACCTAGCCGTGCCAAATTTTCCGAACACAAGGTACGGACAGAAGGAAACAGCTAGCAGCGGTATAGATTCAGAGGATAGTAGACCAATCCTAGTAAACCATCTACCAGATCTGACCAGCGGCGATGCTTTCAGAATGCCGGGGTTTTGAAAATATTTTCCGTTAGATTCAGCAATAATAAAATAGTGGGCTTTGAAGAGAATGATGAGGGCAGCAAAAATCTGTGGTCTGATTGCTAGGGGTCAGCGCCGATCGGCCGGAATCTCCATCAAAGTGCGGTCAAAGGTCAGTTTTGACCCCTCCAGGTCCGGGGGTCCGGAGAAATATTCAGTTATTCTCCGACCAAAATCTTTATAAATAACATAAAATTCCTTTTATTTATGCTTAAAATATTTCTCTCATACAAGTAACACAACAAATCGCTACTGCAGGAAGCTTGATTAAAGGCTTTAATGGAAGGCTGTTCGTCGAAAAATTCTAGAAAATGCTGTGCAACAATATTTCCGATATCGGAAGCGTGTAATTCTAGGAGCTCTATCATTAGACAACGTTTGAAATTTTTTAGAAAGCGGTCAATTCTGAACCGCCGTCTAAAAATTTTCATGAACGGCGTTTTATAATACCAGTTGTCCAAAGTAATAAAGAAACACTGTTGAAATAAAGTAGTTTCCGATAACGGAAGCCCGGTTCCGAGATGGGAAGCAATATTCTAGTAAATAATTTTTGGGTTCCGAAGTTGGAAGTAAAGAAAGCGATTAACCGGAAAAACAAGCATATTTCCGATATCTATGACCAATTCTAATATATTTTTTTAGGTTCCGAATTCGGAAGTACTAATATGTACCCGATCCCGGTTAATGTAGTAATCGGAGCTAAATTTTGACTTTTTAAAATTTTGACCGGCGTAACTATTATAATGTTTCGACATAAATTGGAGATTGAACGTAGAATTTCATCATAGTTCCGAGATCAGAACCTTATTCTATTATATTTTTAGGTTCCGGGATCGGAAATGAATATAATTTCCCAATCCCTATTAGTTCCGGATTCAGAACTAAATTTTTAAAAACTTAAAAATACGTTAGCCTAAAATACATGACTATATTTTTGGTTTGCCAAACTTGCAAAGCTCAAACTCCCTTGTATAATGAGTTGACATGAATAGGTTTGACTAGCTTATCGAGTTAATATGTATAAATCATAAAATATTAGTATTATGATGTGTATATAAAATTTTTAGGAGATGAAATTATATTGGGGTGTGCTAGATGCATGTCTATTTTTCTCTTGCATGTCCGTATTTTTACTATAATACCCCTAATATTGTTAATACAAAAAATGGATTTGAAGTCACAAGGTGTCATAGGGGGCATTATGGTATAATGTGGACCTGCAAAAGAAAAATGTACTTGCATATAGAAAACCCAAATTATATTTTGTGTAGATTGGTTATACAAAGTATAAGAATATTTAAAATAGTTTCAGCTAAGAATTTTTAAGTCAATTTTTATAGAACATATGGGAGTATATATGTATACAATGTCTGGGTGATACCATCATTAGGGCTGTGCAACCGGTCCGACCCGGACCGGACCGGACCGGGACCGGTTTGGACCAGGACCGGAATGTCCATAAATCTTGGACCGAAGACCGGACCGGAAAGGGGATATTCTGGACCGGGACCGGTCCGGAATTATTTCGGGTTTGGACCGGACCGGACCGGTTAGACCGGAATTTTAATATATTATTTTTTAAACTTTATTTTTATGTTAAATATTAAACTTTTTTTACTACAAAAAAATTTAGTAATATGAAAATTATAATAAAAATGAGTTATATTAAATTAGAGTGTGTGAAACATGATTGCATGATTTTTAAATATTAAAAGAAGATGCAATGGTCTCCCAAAAGATTAATATTGTTCAAAAAAAGAGAGTAAAAAATTTATAACAACTAAAAACCACCTTTATAAATCTATAAATTTCAATAAATATAATTTGAATTGATAGAATAATATTAATATTAATGACCAAAAATAAAATAACACATAAATTAATTAATAAATATTTAAAAATATAAATTATATTAAATACCGGTCCATCCGGTCCGGACCGGAAAATACTCGGTTTTGGACCAGACCGGACCAGACCCGGAATTCCTAAAAAACTTGGACCAGAGACCGGACCGGAATCCCTTATATCCGGTTCCGGTCCGTTACTTTCCGGTCCGGTCCGGTCCATTATTCCGGTCCGGACCGGTTCATGCACACCCCTAACCATCATAACAAAAATTTATGGTGTAATGAATGATTTTCTCATATTTTATTACGATAGTTTGCGTGTTTCTAAGATTAGTTTGTCTTTCTAACTCAATTAGTTCATTTACAATATTTAAATATATGAAATAAATTATTAAACGAAGAAAAATACAACAAAATATAATTAATGACACAAACACTTGAACTAAACATATATATTAAATATTATTAAAATAAATAATTAAAAACATTATAAGATAAATAATTATAATAATGTTGAAATAATATTACCACATAAAATATGATCAAGGCAGAGCTATATTACATAATTATAACAATATGATCCAATACAATTAAATATGTATTATTACTAGTTACTACACACATAGAGAGAAATTATTCAAATAATTGAGTCTCTCATACTAGTTTATAGTACTAATTTTCATATTAACTTTTACTCAGTTCTCTATAATATTTATTATAACAAAAAAAATTTATAAACACATTAGATGCACAAGTATTATCACACAAGTATTTATTATTACCACAAATTTACTACTGAATTTAATGGAAAAGTATTGTACAAAAGTAAATTTTATAAAAGTAAACTAAACATAAATAATTTAAACCAATACATAATAAGATCGAGAGAACATGAGTTTACGTTAAAAAACGATTGTGAGTTTTTTTAAGTCAAAAATTATTATATCCAAGAACTTTCCTCGTACCGGGCCTTAATAAGTCAAGCCCAAGTAAAACCCTAACATATTTAATTTTAAGAGAAAGTCTTGGGTGAGACCTGTCCTTGTGGAGACCAAGAGCAGGGGAATGAGCATTTACTGTTTCTGCTTGATCTTTTAGTCAGTTTGTTTGATCTTTCAATCAATGTGCTTGAGTATTTTTGTTTTGCCTTGATTTTTCAGTTAATTTGATCTTTCGTTCAATTTGCTTGATCTTTCGGTCAAATTTCCTTGATCATTTCCTTGGTCAATTTCACCAACGACAAATTCAATCAAGAAAATCGGCGGGTGAGCTTAATTCAATCAATAGCAGTCTTATATAATCTTTGGTCTCAATGGAGACAGGTCTCAATTGAGAATTAGTATTAATTTAATAACTCTATGAGGATCTCATTCCACACAAACAAGCTCATCTCATATTTTTCTATGTATACTTTGTTAAGTGTAAACCCTTGCTGCTCTAATTCGGGCATTAAGGATTTAGAATCAGTATACCAGCTAATAATATATTACATGTTAAGAAAACTTGTCAATCCAATTTGGAGGCGCATGAAGCTCTCACTACGAACCGCCACGGTGAATCCGAAACTCCTCGATTTTGTAGATGATTTAGTGGATCGAATACTTTTGTAATTTCTTCTTAAAATTTTTATTTATATCTTGCGTTTGTTTTGTTTAGGACACGGATGATGCAAGGACAAAGAAAACAATTTGAATGCATGTTTTAGATATAATACAATGGGAGATTGGTTCTTAGTGTCCTTGGTTTGGGATTTACCATTTTACCATAATATGTTTTCTTTTCAAGTAGTTTATTTTTGAGTAATTTACTATCATCAATGTTATACGACCGGTATATATGTGTTTTGGATACGAGTCATATGAATTACAAGGATGCATTATTCATTGTTAAACTCTTTAGAACTTTTTGTTTTGAATTATTTTTTTAAAAGTAATTTTTGTTTTTCAGGATACAATTATTTCCAAAAGAGCAACAAGACCAAGAAGGCTGTGATATGAGAATTGATTACATATATGCTGATTTGGGAATTGATGCTGATTTTAAGTTGTAAATTGAGTTTCTATATATACTCTCATTGTAATTGATATTTTAATTAGTGTAAACTTTAATAGCAATTGCTATTAATCATGACAATAAATGCAATATTAAATAGAGAAAATAATATTTGTGTAATGAGAGATTGTGTCTTAATTAGAATACATAAATAATGCTTAAATGCGGTAAAAATTTGTGCGAACAAAATTGAATTTCCGGTGTCGGAAACTTTACAACTAACTAGAACTCACACTAGATATCATAACGTCTAATAAATCGAAACGCTCTTAGAATATGGAACCAGTGCTGGAATGCGGTAATAAATTGTGCGAAACAAACTTGAATTTTCGATATCGAAAACTTTACAACTAACTAGAATTCATACTAGATACCGGAATGTATGATAAATCGAAACGCTTCTAGAATCCGGAAAACGGTGAAAAACAACCAACAAGTAGAATTAGATTTCCTAATTCGGAACAATACTCATTAACCAGAATGGAACCTAAAATACGTAAACTATGCAAAATCGAATGTGGGCTCGTATTCATAAACTTAATGGCCGGATAATTTTATCCCGGCGACAAATCAATGGAAAATACTAACTTTCGAACACGGAACTAATGTAGAGTAAATCCCAGAATCTTAAGTTCCGCCACTAGAAATAAATGGACAGCGATTGGAAAATAATCAATGGACAACGTTTGAAAAAACCTTTAATTATCTCATTGCACGTTTCCTAATTAAACGTTGTCTAATGAAATAAAATGGACGGCTCAACCACCTATACGGCTCCTCCCAAATGTCTTCTATTACCCAAATAACAGCCGTTATAATGGTATGCTCTCCCACTAGAGAATCATTCGTAGAATATCCTTAAACTAATTATAATTTGACAAATTTGGCGGGCAACACAACCCCTTAAAACGACAAGATAAGATCAATCAAGCTCTGCAGCGACCGATGAGAAGATCCACCGACTTCAACACAGTCTGCAACCTTTTTCCTGTAAAATTCCATTCTCCCTGTAATCTCTGCATCACCCATCAATCTCCTAATCGCCTTCTCGATCTCGTCCTTAACCAGACCTTTCTCCAAATGCACCCCAATCTTCCACACATCGCTGACAAATCGAGAATTCACCTGCTGATCTCCGAAGAACGGCGAGCACATCATCGGAACTCCCTCGCAGATACTCTCCAGCGTCGAATTCCAGCCGGAATGCGTCCAGAAACCGCCCACCGCCGGATGTGCCAGAACCTCCGGCTGCGGCGCCCAGTTCACCATGTATCCCCTGCTCTCCACCACCGCTGAGAACCCTTCCGGCAAATTCTCCATGCCGGAAGAATTCTGCACCAAACCGGGTCGAACCACCCATAGAAAAGGATGACAGCTGTTCGCGATTCCCCACGCCACTTCCGACAGCTGGGCTTGGTCCATTTTTGCGATGCTACCGAAGCTAACGTAGATAACTGATTTGGCCGGTTGTTTGTCAAGCCATTTGATGGCGTTCTGGTCCTGTTTTATCAGGCTTGAGGATGATTCCGGGAAGTATTTGTGAAGCGGGCCGATTGCGAAGGTCGGAATTCGGAATTCTTGGTCGGAAATGGTGAGCTGTTCGTCTTCGAGCTCTGTGAAGGAGTTGTAGATCAAGCCTGATGCGGTCTTGGTTTTCTCCACCATGGAGCCCGCAAGGCGTAAAAAACCTCCGGGATCTTCAGAATTTATCCATGGGATGTCCTTCACTTTAAGGGGTGGAAATTCCGGCAAATGTACTTCCAATTCTGAATCTTAACAACCCAAAACAAACATATATGAAAAAGAAAATCAATTAACGTTAGTATGTACGTAATTATTGACAAAGTTATACATACTCTGTTTGGGAAGATACCCGAGCTTCCTGAACAGCGGCAGAGAATAGAAACCTAGGAATGAACAAACGCTGGTTGTCCTAAAGGCAATCCTCGGAATCTTGAAGTAGTCAGCCAACTCCTGAGAAAAATACCAATTCGTATCCGTGATCAGACATGCTACAGAATCATCATCATCAGACAATAATCCGGCCAGAGCTTCCCGAAAGGGTTCGACGCAGTTGACGTTGAGCTTGGTAAGAAGCGCGACAACATCCGAGGTATTGGTTTCGTGTTCTAAAAGGCCGTCTGGAATCGGGTGGAAGATGAAGTGAGGGTATTTGGAAGAATCCGGCGAGTTGAACCGGGTATGAATGATGGTGATTCGAAAACCTTGGGTATGTAGAATTTGAGCTAGCTGAATCATGGGGTTTATATGGCCCTGCAGAGGAACCGGGAATAGCAGCAACCGCCTGTTTTTTGCCACCGACGCCATCGATGAAGGCCTGATATGATATGATTATAGACTGCAAATTAAAGCCACAATATATAGATATATATTGATATTCATATGTATGTATAGTAACGGAGTGAAAAACAGGACCAGCATGCAACATGAGATGAGTACGTATGCGATTACGTTTTGTGGTTTGCGTCATCTTGAGTTTAATGCATTGATAAATGAGCATGCAAAATCAGATGTTAGGTCTCAATCACAAGGATGTATATATCATGGGAAATGTACTCAAATTTAGCAGATGAGATGTTAAAATGAATAAGCTTTGAATCTCCAAAGAAATTCAATCATAAAGTTAGGCCATGTACAATTTAACTTATTTACAGCTTATTCGTTTCAGTTTTACTTTCAATAAATTACTTTCTACTTAGTTTCATTACAAATAAACTACTTTCAGCACATGTCCAGTTGATCAGCTTATTCAATTATGCACAATTTAGCTACCTTAAATTTAGCTTAGTTTGATTCAATGAAATATAATTCTTTTTTAATTAGTTTCAAAAGTTTGATACAAATTTAACTCATTCAATTTAATTTTAATTTAATTCATCCAGACATTAATCAAACGTTACTTCATTTCAATTCAATATAATTCAGTTTCATTTGGTATAGCTAATTTTATTTCAATTTAGTTCAATATACTTCTGTTAAATTTGATTGGGCTTAAACAAATTCAATTCAATTTCATTCTATATAATGTAGTTCACATTTATCAATCACTTTCCAAAAAATAATAAATTATTAATCATTTTCATATTTCAATTCTTCTTACAGTGTACGTTGAACCAAATTCATAAAATACATCTACTACTCACTTTCATCTAATGATTCAGTTTCACTAGAATCACTACCTAATGAATGCCAATTTATAAGGATATAGCATCACGTAGTTCTGCTATATCAATATTCTGATATACGTCGAACATATGTGAATCTCTAACTCCTTGTGTAAAACTCATGATCTAAAATAGCAATCTCAATCTCTTGCATTTGAGTGAAGTTATGAAGCATAAAACATGAAAACTGTATTGCCATTGGAGAATTATAGATATTTGAGGCATTGTTTTAGCACTTTCTAATAACTCTTCAACTAATTGAAAGCCCCTTTCACTTTTATCCTTAATGAGAATATTGTTTATTAAATTTCCTCTCTACCCTTTAGGTGTTGCAATGCCTTATGATTCTTCCATTACATAAAATTTGTATCCAAATAAGTCCAATTTTAACCGATTCTATTATAGAAATATAGACCACTAAAAATCTGATTCACTTTGCATCGGTTTATTCAATTCTTAATGAAATGTTTCCACATGTTTGTACTAAACAAAATGCCTGACTTATCGGAGTTGCTTCTCTATCCTGAAATACTCTGGTATATTTCGCATCTCATGTTATTGATCTAGCTAGCGTTACGAAACATGTTTCCACTTATGCTTTGTGCCTCTCTAAGTGTTAACGTTTTGGATAACCTAGATCTTTGGTCTAAATCGATCAAATGGTAATTTAATTGTAACAGATTTCTAGTTGACCAATCTTTTCCAACAATAAGGGATATTTAAATTCGAAAAAGTAAAACTACATTATATTAAATCATACTTCATATGATAATTAATCTACCTTGTAGGAAAATTTCTAATCAGAAGGACATGATAAGATCAGTCAAGCTTTGCAAAGCCTGATAAGAAGATCCACCGACTTCAACACATGCAGCAACCTTTTTCCTGTAAAATTCCATTCTCTCTGTAATCTCTGCATCGCCCATTAATCTCCTAATAGCCTTCTCAATCTCCTCCTTCACCAGACCTTTCTCCAAATGCACCCCAATCTTCCACACGTCGCTCACAAATCGAGAATTCACCTGCTGATCTCCGAAGAACGGCGAGCACAACATCGGAACTCCCTCGCAGATACTTTCCAGCGTCGAATTCCAGCCGGAATGCGTCCAGAAACCGCCCACCGCCGGATGTGCCAGAACCTCCGTCTGCGGCGCCCAGTTCACCATGTATCCTCTGCTCTCCACCGCCGCTGAAAACCCTTCCGGCAGATTCTCAAGGCCGGAAGAATTCTGCACCAAACCGGGTCGAACCACCCAGAGAAAAGGATTACAACTGTTCGCGATTCCCCACGCCACTTCTGACAGCTGAGATTGGTCCATTTCTGCGATGCTACCGAAGCTGACGTAGATGACTGATTTTTCCGGTTGTTTGTCGAGCCATTTGATGGCGCTCCGGTCCTGCTGGATCAGGCTCGAGGATGATTCCGGGAAGTACTTGTGAAGCGGGCCGATTGGGAAGGTCGGGATTCGGAATTCTTGGCCGGAAATGGTGAGTTGTTCGTCTTCGAGCTCTTTGAAGGAGTTGAAGATGAGTGCAGATGCGGCCTTGGTTTTCTCCATCATGCAGCTCGCAAGGTTGAATAAGCAATATTCGGAATTTAGCCATGGAAGGTCCTTCACTTTCAGGGGTGGAAATTCCGGCACTTCTACTTCCAGTTCTGAATCTTAATCACCTCGAAACAAACAAGATCAAGAAAATCAGCTAGTGCATTAACCACTACATGTATAACTCCAATTAAATTAAATATTCTATTTGTTCGTTTTTTCAAAGTCAAACAAATACGACTTTGACCATTAACTATGTAACGTTATTATTAGTAATATGTTATTGGATTCATCTATCAAATGAAAAATAAAATAAAAAATCATCAGCTTGTTGGAATATTTTTTTCAATAATCCATACATGATACATGTATGCTAAGTTACGAAAAATCATACAGTCCAAGAAGATCACAAATTAAATAACTCAGAACAGGGTTAAACAAACAAACAAATAACAACGACAAATAAAATGCTAATTTAATGTAAACCTGATTTAAACATGGCCGGATTATATATACTCACCCCGTTTGGGAAGATACCCGAGCTTCCTGAACAGCGGCAGAGAATAGAAACCCAGGAATGAACAGACGCTGGTTGTCCTAAACGCAATCCTCGGAAGCTTGAAGCTGTCAGCCAATTCCTGAGCAAAGTACCATATCGTATCCGTGATCAGACATGCTACAGAATCATCATCGGACAATATTCCGGCCAGCGCCTCACGAAACGGTTCGGCGCAGTTAACGTTGGCCTTTCCAAGAAGCGCGACAACATCCGAGGTGCTGGTTTCGTGTTCTAACAGGCCGTCCGGAATCGAGTGGAATACAAAGTGAGGGTATTTGGATGGATCCGGTGAGTTAAACCGGGTATGGATAATGGTGATCCGAAAACCTTGGGTATGTAGGATTTGAGCTAGCTGAATCATGGGGTTTATATGGCCCTGGAGAGGAACCGGAAATAGCAGCAACCGCCTGTTTTTCACCGGCGCCGCCATCGCCATGGATGAAGTACCTTGATATGAATATAGACCATGAAGGATTACACGCATATATATAATGTATATTTTAGCATATGTCGTAGCCAAAACTGTTTTAGTTGACTTTTTAAAGTCAAATTTGATCAATTTGACCATAAATTAATTTATATCAATATATATTTAGTGTTAATATAGTATATATATATATATATATATATATATATATATATTTTAGATTCACCCTATCATATATTTTTAAATAGTTTTTAAAAAAACATACAAAATAATTATTGTTAATTTTTTAAAAGTCAACTATACCGTTTTGATTGAAAATATAATGAAAAATAAAGGATCGATATTGTTTGATGCAAAATGAAATGACTACGTATGGATCGATAATATTTAAAGGATCGATAATATTTAATATGTTTATCAAGTCCTTTAAAAAAAGTCAAGCCAATGCTCTTATATATGAAAATATTAAAACATTGACAAGATGTAGGTAACGTAAATTATTTCTATTATTCAGTTTTTTTTGTTATACATTTAGGAATTGGTTATTATTATAGAGATAAAATGCTAGTTTATTATATATATTGAGTTCGTTTTCTACTTGAGATTGGTTATATATATTATTTGCAACAAATAATTTTTTTATAAAACTATAAAAATATTATATTTAATACACGTTATCTTTTCTAATTTAACCAATCAACTTTAACTTTGTATAATTAATATTTCTGATTATAGACATATTTTTGATTATTTCAGAAATATTTAATATTCAACACTTATTTGAGTTTTATCAAACACATACCCATATTCAGTATTCAGCACTTATTAGATTCAGACTTCAGTTTTCAGACTTCAAACATAAGTCTTCAGACAATAAGTTTTATCAAACACACCCTTAAAGTAGTATATGAGTAATAATATTCATGCATGATATAATTTTTGATTCTCCTTAACACATATTTTCTAAAAATATAAAATTTAGATCTACTTAATATATGTATATAAAGTTATCGACGGCAAACTTGCCGTCAAATACCCAAAACTGTTTTAGTTGACTTTTTAAAGTCAAATTGATCGAATTTGACCATAAATTAATTTATATCAATATATATTTAGTGTTAATATAGTATATATATTTTAGATTCACCCTATCATATAATTTTAAATAGCTTTTAAAAAAACATACAAAATATATATTGTTGATTTTTTAAAAGTCAACTAAAATTGAAAATATAATGAAAAATAAAGGATCGATATTGTTTGATGCAAAATGAAATGACTACGTATGCGATTACGTTTGGTGGTTTGCATCTTGTTTTGTGTCATTAATGCATTGCTAAAAAGAGCATGCAAAATATCAGGTATTAGGTCAAAAATTACACGTGGATTACAACAATCTATGGAAATGTTCTCAAATTAGCCGCTCCAACTTTATGGTATTAAAGCTCGTTGCTACTAAATTTACCAGAAAAGATGATCGAGTTGATGAAATTCGATATTGGTCAATGTCCAATTCCCATAATAATAATGTGAGATAATTAAGGTAATAAATGAACAGAGAACATGGCTTCTAATAATTGGACGAAGCTTTGAATTAAATTATTGAAAGCGTTATTACAAAGTGGCTCCACGTTCTTCACTTTGCATCAAATTTGTTTGTTCGATTTTTTTCTACGAAAAAAATATTTATTTGCTTTAGTAAAGAAGAACATGGACAATTAAATAGAGGTTGCGTAAAGAAGGTTCATAGGCGTATTTCATTTTTATTTTTTACGCTAAAATCATCATAGATAAGAGAATTATTCATCTAAGAACTATCTAATGAATGGATGCTACTTATAATGTTATATTTCCTACATGCAGATTCTTACAAGGAAGGAGTTTCCAAAACAAATCAACAGGCCAGAAGGAAGGAAGAATAGAGAGCAACCATCTCAATCTATCAAAGCAACAACATGCAGTTTTTCTTTTGACAGCTCTTCTGCCTCTTTTATAAGTGTCTATCCCACCCTGATGATTTAAGGATCTAAGCAAGTTTGTGATTCGATTTGTTTTGTTTTCACATAAAGGCTTGGAGCTTTCTACAATCTAAAGATAGGGATATTAGCACTTTCAACTCTCACTGCCTCTACCTCTCTTCTAGAGGTTGTAGCTAGTTTTGATGAGCCTAAAAACTCACTTTCTGGTTTTCAATTAGGTTTCTTTCACAATTGTTGTAAAAACTAAGCTCTGTGCTTCTTCTTCTTTTTTTTTTTCCTAAAGGATTGGGGAATCTAATGAAAATCCCTTCACCTTTCATAGGTGATTTTATTTAAAAAAAGAAAAAAAAAAGGATTATTCATGAATCCTCAACAGAAATAAAAAAACATAACATAATACACATAAGACCAAATAAGGGTCTTAGTGGCTACAAGTTGCCCGAAGGCTGTTCTCCACAAGTGGAGGCAATTTGGTAGGTAATAGGAAAATTTCTGAAACGTAAAGCAAATCTAATCTTCCCTGTATCTAAATATGGTGTGGTCCGAAAGCTATTTCCTAGGCTTTCGCCTGGAAGCAAGGTGGCGTCCGAAGGCTATTTCCTAGGCTTTCGCCTGGAAGAAAGGTGGCGCCCGAAGGCTTACATAAAAAAGGGGATACGTCGTAAAAATCTACGGTCTAATAGAAAGTATTCGAATTATCTGACAAGAGTAGTACCTTAACTCGCATTCTAAACTATCTAATCGAAGTCCACTAGTTTAGGCACAAATATTAACTAGTCCAGAAGCTCATGGGGTTTACTTTCTTAAGGGGGATATAACAAACAAATGGGCAAGGATACTCCCCAAGTCTGTCAGGACAATTCCACAAAAAGACCAGTTCCAAATCATATCCCCTATAAGAAGATAAATATTGGGCAGATTCCAACCAATCCGGTTCTAACTAGCTAGGAAATACGACATATTATAGAAATTTGAATAATCTATTTACATCGACTTTTTTAGAGTTAATATAATGTATTTTTTTTCCACGATCCAAGTTTAATCTAAAAAAATATCAAATTTCGGTCTTTATATCTCACCATATTGCCCGTGATACTTATCCTAACAGAATAGAAATAAATGCTGAATAGACAACTTCTTGAACTCTCATAGTCTATGACACTCATATGAAATAAAGATGGCGTGGCAAATTTATGTATCCACGTTGGTGGAGGGGTTTGGTACCCTATGATTAATCATTTTGGAGTATTCCAAATAATCCATGTTTAGTCCGGTTTAGATTAATTTTATCAGGAAAAAAGATGTTATATAAATAAATCAATCTTATCTACAATCCCTTCTTTCCACAAATAACATCATTTTGTAAAACATATATATCTCAGAAGTCATGTTCGATCATTACATGTTAGTTCGTATAAAACTTTAATCTTTTGGAAATCTATATTTTAATCTTTTGGAAATAAGAGTACATCAAACAATTGAGAAACAATTAAAATCAGAATCAGAAATTGACAAGGATCAACATTAAGTACCTCGAAGCCCTTTTCAGCCAGAGAAGAGAATGATGTCAAAGCCCGAAAGGAAGAAATCCCACTGGTTCTCACTTCTCAGATCAAACCTTTCTGCAACGCGTCCGAGATCAGACAAGAAACTGGACAGGGCACGCTCGAATGGTACGAGGTAGCTGGAATTGAGATATGCGATAAGGTTCAGGACATGTCCGCCGCCGGGAGCTTCGGGGCCGTCGGAAATGATGGTGTGGAAAGTAAAGTCGGGATATTTTTCCGGGCTGGATGGCATTAAGGTTTGTTTGGACGATGGTTATGGAGAATCCGTTCGAGCTGAGAATCACTGCGAGCTGGATCATTGGGGTTATGTGCCCTTGCAGAGGCAGTGGAAACAGTACCAAATGCTTCTCCATCTTGGTCTGCATCAAGACTTTAATTTTCAGCTTTTCTTAGAGCATCTCCAATTGTTGAAGAAACGGAGTTGCTTGTAATATTTGATAAATTTCAGCAGTGTACCTTACCATTGTTTCACTCCACGTTGACACTGCTACACGAGCAGTACTGCCGCACAGAGCAGTACTGCCGTCATTAATGTTATGAATTACCTTTCATTTACTTTTACTTGGTAAATATAATTTCTCTTTCCTTTCATTTACTTTTACTTGGTAAATATAATTTCTCTTTCTATTCACGTAGTTATATTCTATTATAAATATTTACTTTAATTAATTATTTTACGAGCATAAATAAATAATATTTATAAAAAATATATTTTAATATTGTATATATTATATTTTTTTATACTTAATATTTGATATAACTTATAAATAATTTGAAAAAATATATAAATATAATAAATATAAACATTATTTTTTAAAATATATCCAAACTTTGATTTGTATTCTTTCATAAAAAATTTAAATACATTATACCAATAAAATTTTATTCCAAATGCAAAAAAAAAAAAAAAACATAGAATGAAAAATACATCAAATATATTCTAATGACATTCCATACTTATTTCTAAGAATTTCACACACTTGTTCATGATTTTTTCTAGTTCTATCATCCATATTTGATGTGTCCTTGGTTAGAATTGCGAAATCATTTTGACGAATTTCCTCTTTCTTCCGTAGAAGAGCATCCTCACAAAGACCAAGTTTTTTCTAATAATTTGCAATATATTGGTAGTCTAAATGTTTTTATTATAATTATTTATTTTTATTTGTAATTTGTAAATCACTTTATAATTTAACATAATTATTTTTTAGTTGTTATAAAAATAATTTATTTATTTTTAAATCAATAGTATTTGTATCATTTAGATAAATACATTAATTAAATTTAATGATAGTAAAAATTCTTGGTAAAAATATTTAAAAAAATACGTGGGCCATTTATAGCTATAAACATAGTAGTTCACCATTGTGGAGCTATGTAGCTTGCCACATCAATTGCTTGAATAGTGACATGGCAAGTTAAGCATTAGCTTACCATTGGAGATGCTCTTAGTACGCAGAGGTGGAGATTAATGAAGAGGGGAAACATACATAATAATAATTGGGACGTGGCACGAGAGGGAAAAAATGAAGTAATTAATATAAATTAAACTAATTTTAAATGGAGTAAATATTGAAAAATAGTAATAAAATAATTAAATTAAGTTGAAAATTATCAAATTCTATTTCACATTGTATATTTAACTACGAACTCTTAGGATATATATGACCCCTCTATTGTTGCGTTTGTGAACCGTCTTTCTTCGCAAAGGTATTCTATTGTTGTGGTGAACCTTCTTTACATAGTAAACATGTTTAGTTAGCCAACATTCACAATTAATTTCATTAAAATCCTCATTCCTAATAAATCTTCTTTCTTCTCAATATGTAATGAAATGACGAAAATCTTTGATCCAATATTAACAACATTCTTAATATGAACAATGCGGGAAGGAAGAACATGATCTTCGATTCATATTCACTTCTTTGTATTTCATGTAACACAAAACTTTGTATCCCTATTTTACTTAAATTTTTCAATTCATTTTAAGATTAAATTAGATCAAATTAGTTCAGTTTAGTTCAAGTAAATTATAATTTGATTAATTCAATGTATTTTTGATGGAATAAATTTAATTTCATTTCAAATCAGGTTAGTAAAGTCATTGAGTTTAATTAGTGAAATACCAAATCCGCTTAAACACCGTTTATATAAAAGGTTATGAGTTAGACGATTTGAGTTCATGATTCATATTTTTTTAAAATATTAGACGATTTGAGTTCATGATTCATATTTTTTTAAAATATTAGACGATTTGTCAAGAGACCTTCTCTAATAATTTATAAAAATAGAAATGTCAAACATTAATTTATTATAAAAATATTTTGTTACTACATTGAAAATTTTATTGATGTATATGTTTCCCTAGTACAAAGTTTAACGTAATTAAAATTTTATTTTAATTTTTTTTGTATAGTCTTGCTTGCTAAAACTTATTACTTGCTAATCTGAACTAAATTGAACAGAACTGAAATAAATTGATGTGAAAATTAATGCATCAGAAAAATCAGCATGACTGAATTAACCTTAATTTCATCAAATTACATATGAACTGAACTAAACTAAGTTAAACTGAACTGAAATAAATAGAAGTTATAGAACTAAATTGACCTAATTTTAAAAAAACCGGCCTGCTTCATATATTGTTTTCATTGAAACAACCCTTTTAATTTGACTTTTCAAATACTAGGAACACACGTAAGCTTTTCTATTTTCAAGTAATAAATATTGGTCCATTAATGTTGTGTGAAAACATCAAGTTTCAATGCTATTAATTAGTATATATTAATAGGATAGTAAAGTCAATTTTTTTGAAAAATATCATATGGGCATTGTCAAAAATTGAGAAACGGTGAAGTTTTAAAGTTTAATTTATCCAACTTTATTAAATTTATTCAAACTAACCTGATTTGAAATGAGATAAAATTTATTCCAACAAAATTATTTTGACTTAATCAATACTGAATATAATCAAATTATAATTTACTTGAACTGAATTGAACTAATTTGGTCTAATTTGATCTTAATATGAATTGAAGAATTCAAGTAAAATAGGGATACAAAGTTTGTGTTACATGAAATATAAAGATCTGAATCTGAATTGAAGATCATGTTCATCCTGTACGTATTTTTCATATTAAGAATAATGTTGTTAATATTGAATCTAAGACTATTGTATTTAATTAGTTTATATAAAGTTCTTTTTTCGTCATGTCATTACATAATGATAATGAGAATGTACGTACCTAGGTCCTATACACATGGTCTTGTTGAAGACGAAGATTAATTAGAGGTGAGGATTGTAATGAAATTAATGTATATATGTGGGTGAAATGGCAAGTTGAATGTAGCTTAACTAATTAAGGGTATTTATGGTACATTATGTACAAATATGGACTGCAAAAAGAGAATTTGTACTACATATAGTAAAGGCCTTATTAATCAAGGGTATATCAACACTTTCCAAGAATCGATTTATACATATACTAGAAACTTAGTGGTATATGAGATTTTTTTTTCTAAAATTTAAATATTAACAATGAGTATACCTCCAAAACTCAAAAAACTAAAATAAATAGTATTCATAAATAGTACTCCCTCCGTCCCATCGGCATATGAACTATTCATTTAGTCAAAATTATGTAACTTTGACTTCAAAATTGAGTTAGTAAATAAGTCTAAAAATTATAGTATTTGATATCTTTAGATTCGTAATAATATATTTTAAAAATATCAACTTTATTCATCTTATTTTCGTACACAAATATAATTATTAATGATAAAACATTTCATGAGTCAACTGATGAAATTCAAAGCGTGTATCTTTAGCCAGGATGGAGGGAGTACTCTGTTCTGTAGCTACCTACCAAGCCATGCATGTTCTTCACGAGTTTGGGGGTGTTTGGTGACTGATTGTATTAGCTGATTTGACTATCTGATTGTATTAGCTGATTTGACTAGCGGATTTGACTAGCTGATTGTATAAAAGTGTTTGGTAAAATTAGCTGATAGTTAATAGCTGTTTGTTCAATTAATCTTGTAAAATGACACATAAGGACATAGATATGTTATTTCTTAACTACCAAGCAAATATATATTATTTGATCACTTGTAATATATATAAATTATATTGATATCATGGAACATAACAATAACCCATACCTTCAATAACATTAGATTTTACACCAATTAATATAAATAAATAAATATAAAATTAATAATATTTATAAACTTCTAATTTATATAATAAATTAAATAATCATCTATTTCAAGTGAAAGACATCGATATCATAAAAATAAACTAGAAAATTATTCTAACGGACGTACGATGCAAAGCATATGTTTATAATTTAATTTTGCAATTGGCCTAATTTTGGAGCAGAATTTTCTGTTGAGAAAATTAACCAAAAAAAAAAAAAAAGAGATAAAAGAGACAAAAAAAATCAACCGTGAGACAACGGCCAGGACTAGAGAATTAGAGGGCAACGGCAGTCAATAAAACAATAAATGCAATCAGCTGTTTTTGAAAACGCTCCTTTTTTCAGCGTTTTGAAAAAGAGCTTTTTGGACCAAAAAGCTATTTCAATCAGCTCATCACCAAACACTTTCAATTAGCTGTTTGACGGTCAAATCAGCTAATATTGGTCAAATCAGCTGATTTGAGCCCAAAAATCTCTTCACCAAATTATTGAAAGTGATCCGCGGGCCAAATTATTTTACAGGACCGCAATTTTAGGTTAATTACTTATATTTATAACCGCCATGATAAGTAGATGGACTCTTCCATTACATATGAGAATGGTGAATATATACACATACAAATCTATGTATATCATTACTAGCATTAATTGTCAGGTCGCACAATGCGCGACCATTGCCCAAATTGTTTTTTATAAACTTAGCTTGTATTATATGAAAAAGTCTCTTGTGAGTCAACATAAATATAAGACTGTTGATATTTTATGTTCATATATTGATGTTACTTGATTATCTTATGTGATAGTTAATGTTCATTTATTTGTTGAATTTTATTTTATTTTTGATTGTTATTAAATGATGTTGAATCTACATACGATTTGTAGATAGTGCATTTTTATGAGGTTTATAGCTAAATACTCTTTTGTTTTGGTTATAGGCTTATAGCTAAATACTCTTTGTAACTTCTTTTTTATATATTTTCATGCCATTGTGCGGTATTTAAAATATGTATAGAATAATATTGTATTTAATTGAAAAAGTGCTAGGGTATATCCGAGTTCTTCTGTAAGTGTTCATGTACCCCTGAATTTTGAGAAAGTGATTTACACCCTTAAGTGTATCTATTTAAATCGATTTAATCATCTATTTTATAACCATTAGTTTATTAATTGTAACTTGAGCTTGCTAATACATGTTAAATTTATAAATTGAAAATTGAGCAATGTTATGAGACCTGACCATTAATTCTAGTTATGCTATTAATTAAAATACTCCATTTAATACGGTTGTGTTGTTCATCAACTAAAATACTCCTTTTAGTTTTCTTGATTTGGAAAGTTGCTTGTTTTAGTTTTACGGTAAAGCTAATTTTATTTCAATTTAGTTCAATATACTTCAGTTAAATTTTATTGGGCTTAAACTCTTCAACTAATTTGAGGCATTGTTTTAGCACTTTCTAATAACTCTTCAACTAATTGAAAGCCCCTTTCACTTTTATCCTTAATGAGAATATTGTTTATTAAATTTCCTCTCTACCCTTTAGGTGTTGCAATGCCTTATGATTCTTCCATTACATAAAATTTGTATCCAAATAAGTCCAATTTTAACCGATTCTATTATAGAAATATAGACCACTAAAAATCTGATTCACTTTGCATCGGTTTATTCAATTCTTAATGAAATGTTTCCATGTTTGGACTAAACAAAATGCCTGACTTATCGGAGTTGCTTCTCTATCCTGAAATACTCTGAAAAGGGTATATTTCGCATCTCATGTTATTGATCTAGCTAGCGTTACGAAACATGTTTCCACTTATGATTTGTGCCTCTCTAAGTGTTAACGTTTTGGATAACCTAGATTTTTGGTTTAAATCGATCAAATGGTAATTTAATTGTAACAGATTTCTAGTTGACCAATCTTTTCCAACAATAAGGGATATTTAAATTCGAAAAAGTAAAACTACATTATATTAAATCATACTTCATATGATAATTAATCTACCTTCTAGGAAAATTTCTAATCAGAAGGACATGATAAGATCAGTCAAGCTTTGCAAAGCCTGATAAGAAGATCCACCGACTTCAACACATGCAGCAACCTTTTTCCTGTAAAATTCCATTCTCTCTGTAATCTCTGCATCGCCCATTAATCTCCTAATAGCCTTCTCAATCTCCTCCTTCACCAGACCTTTCTCCAAATGCACCCCAATCTTCCACACGTCGCTCACAAATCGAGAATTCACCTGCTGATCTCCGAAGAACGGCGAGCACAACATCGGAACTCCCTCGCAGATACTTTCCAGCGTCGAATTCCAGCCGGAATGCGTCCAGAAACCGCCCACCGCCGGATGTGCCAGAACCTCCGTCTGCGGCGCCCAGTTCACCATGTATCCTCTGCTCTCCACCGCCGCTGAAAACCCTTCCGGCAGATTCTCAAGGCCGGAAGAATTCTGCACCAAACCGGGTCGAACCACCCAGAGAAAAGGATTACAACTGTTCGCGATTCCCCACGCCACTTCTGACAGCTGAGATTGGTCCATTTCTGCGATGCTACCGAAGCTGACGTAGATGACTGATTTTTCCGGTTGTTTGTCGAGCCATTTGATGGCGCTCCGGTCCTGCTGGATCAGGCTCGAGGATGATTCCGGGAAGTACTTGTGAAGCGGGCCGATTGGGAAGGTCGGGATTCGGAATTCTTGGCCGGAAATGGTGAGTTGTTCGTCTTCGAGCTCTTTGAAGGAGTTGAAGATGAGTGCAGATGCGGCCTTGGTTTTCTCCATCATGCAGCTCGCAAGGTTGAATAAGCAATATTCGGAATTTAGCCATGGAAGGTCCTTCACTTTCAGGGGTGGAAATTCCGGCACTTCTACTTCCAGTTCTGAATCTTAATCACCTCGAAACAAACAAGATCAAGAAAATCAGCTAGTGCATTAACCACTACATGTATAACTCCAATTAAATTAAATATTATATTTGTTTGATTTTTCAAAGTCAAACAAATACGACTTTGACCATTAACTATGTAACGTTATTATTAGTAATATGTTATTGGATTCATCTATCAAATGAAAAATAAAATAAAAAATCATGTAGTGGGTCTGAATCGTGTGTACAAATTGAACGTGGTAAATAAGTGATTTATTTTCACTTATCACTTCAATCTGAACACACACCACCTACCATATTTGTAAAATAAAATATGTACAAATTTATGATGAAAATATTACTCATACATATAAGATCATGATTATCTATATTATCTAGTAATTTTTTAAGAATGCAAAAATTTATTAGATGTGATAGAATAAAAGATTAACCTAATCTAAATAAGTAGTTAACGTAAAAGATTAACGTAATATTTTGTTTATAATAATTATGTAGTTATGATTTCATTAACATTAATATATATATATTAAAATATTAAAACATTGACAAGATGTAGGTAACGTAAATTATTTCTATTATTCAGTTTTTTTTTTGTTATACATTTAGGAATTGGTTATTATTATAGAGATAAAATGCTAGTTTATTATATATATTGAGTTCGTTTTCTACTTGAGATTGGTTATATATATTATTTGCAACAAATAATTTTTTTATAAAAATATTATATTTAATGCACGTTATCTTTTCTAATTTAACCAATCAACTTTAACTTTGTATAATTAATATTTCTGATTATAGACATATTTTTGATTATTTCAGAAATATTTAATATTCAGCACTTATTTGAGTTTTATCAAACACATACCCATATTCAGTATTCAGCACTTATTAAATTCAGACTTCAGTTTTCAGACTTCAAACATAAGTCTTCAGACATAAGTTTTATCAAACACACCCTTAAAGTAGTATATGAGTAATAATATTCTTGCATGATATAATTTTTGATTCTCCTTAACACATATTTTCTAAAAATATAAAATTTAGATCTACTTAATATATGTATATAAAGTTATCGACGGTCAAACTTGCCGTCAAATAGTATTTTTGGTCAAGGGTGCCATTTAAATGAAACCAGCGGGAGTATTATGGTATGTCAAAATATAATTTTTACATATACATATAAACTGTTAATAAAAATTATTATAACATTACAAAAATGGTAGGTCTAGGACCGGTCATGCACATGTGTACATCCGCATCTGACTTGAACTGTGCTAAGGAAGTCGTGGTGCATTTAAAGTCGGCAACTAATCGTTATGGTGTTCGTTTTGCGTTGTTCATATATGGGTTACATATTATATATATAATTTAACAGATATATTTATCCTAATATTATAATATAAAAATAAATTCTAATTTAAATATAAATGAGAGGCCAACAAAAAGTTTTAAAAGATGCTGGAGCCCTACTGAAACCATGTTCAAAAACCAGTTTGTGCCAACCCTAATCAGTAATCGGCAAAAGAATTCTTGAATAAATTGAAACACTTTAACGTAGCTTCTAAGTACAGAAGAACATCATCAGGGTGATGAAATGCAAGCAACAAGACTATGTAAGGATTCATATGAAGATCCACCAGGCTTCAAACAGAGAGCTGCCTTTTCTTTTAGCTTTTCAATCCTCTCCCTAATCTCTTCTCCTACCTTTTCCTCCATCACCATCCTCACAGCCCGCTCAACCTTTCCTCTGTCTAAACCATCCAAGCTCACTCCGACCCCCCAATCATGGCAAGCATACCTCGCATTCACCAGTTGATCAGTCATGCGAGGCATGCATATCATCGGCACACCTTCACATACACTCTCCATCATCGAATTCCATCCACAATGACTCAAAAATGCTCCCACGCTCGGATGCGCGAGCACCTCGAGCTGGGGAGCCCATTGCACGATAAGGCATCGTCCATTCATCCTCTCTATGAGGTCCGGCCTGGCCCATTCAGAGCCACCCGGCATTAGGCCAGGTCGGACCACCAAGAGAAAAGTATGCATAGAATTGGCTAATCCCCAAGCAATCTCTGTTAGTTCCTCTGCATTTACTTGCACTAGGCTTCCAAAACTCACATAGATCACGGATTTACGCGCTTTTGTATCTAACCATGGGATGCAGTTCATGTCTTCTGACATCAAGCTAGATGAAAAAGAGGGGAAATATTTATGAAATGGACCGAGTGGATATATTGGAACGGAGAACAGCTCTCGCATTTTCTCCATTGCGTGCTGCTCCAACTCTTCAAATGAGTTCCAAATGAGTCCTGCAGATTTTTTAGTTTCTTGTACCATTTGGTTGATGAGATCAGTTAGGAGTTCGAAATTGCCTGAGTTGACCACAACAGGAAGATCTTTGATTCTAAGTGGCCAAAAGTCTTCAATTGGCTCTTCCAATCTTGAATCTGATAATCCAATCAAATGCACAATAAATAATACTACTAAAAGCCAAGTCTATAATAGTCAAATTAGTCTATCTTGATTTTCAGCATTCAAATAAATCTTTAGACACCTTTGCGAGGTGGAAATTACTCGAACTCAACTAAATTGCTCGAATTCAACATCATTTAGAAATTAAAGAAATGTACTCAATGAAACTCACTGATTAGTCTTAAGCCAAAAGTGAGAGCAAAACTGAAAAAGATGTACCTTGAACAGGGAGATAGCCCTTCTGAACCAGAAAAGAGAAGGAAGCAAATGCGCGAAAGGAAGAGATACCACTAGTCCTCAAAACAAACCGAGCAACATTAAATCTCTTAGAAACATCTCGCGTAAAGTACAAGAATGCGTCGGAGATCAAACAAGAGACAGGAGCGTCCGATGTCAGGTCTGTCAAGGCGCGCTCGAAGGGTACAGCGTAGTTGGTGTTCAAATCCGAGATGAGATTCAGGATGTTAAGTTCAGAAGCTTTACCATCAAAAATGGTATGGAAGGTAAAGTTTGGATAGTTTTCGGGGTTTAGAGCATTGATATTGGTTTGTATAATGGTTATTGAGAATCCCTTTGAATGGAGGATTTCTCCAAGCTGAAGCATGGGAGTTATGTGCCCCTGCAATGGCAGTGGAAACAGTAACAAACGATTCTTCATCATCTTCTGTAAACTACTTTTTCTCCATGTATGCAAAAGATTGAGGTCTATATTGTTTTTATCTGTACATTTAATAATTATTATATATATAAATCCTGTTTGTCTTGAGTGCTTGGAATCTGCATCTTTGTGATAAACAACACAAAGCCGCATGTTACTGATCTCTTCTTGAATAGCTCAAAAAGCTATTTCATAAACGTCAAACTTGTACTAATGTTGAATAAAAGGAGAGGACCAGAGATGCCAAAATTGATGGACTTAATTAGTCCAAGAATAATTTTTTCGGGCTGAATATGATTACAACATGGATTTTAATTAACCTTTTGGGATTCTTAGGACCTATTCTCTAGAGATTATTTCAACATTTTTTAGTTCAGATAAAAAAATATTAGTTCAGATAAACTTTTTTTAGTTCAGATAAGTTCAGATAAACTTTTTTTAGTTCAGATAAATGTTTTTTAGTTCAGATGAGTTCAGATAATCTTTTTTCAGTTCAAATGAGTTTTGATAATCTTTTTTTCAGTTCAGATGAGTTTAGTTCAGTAAAAAATTTTAGTTTTCAAATATGTTAAGTTCAGTAAACTTATTTGTAATTTAGTTCAGTTCAGTTTAAATCAGTTCAATCTTTGAGCTTAATTGTTTATATCAGTTCAGTTCAATTCCATTCAGTTTAGTTCAGTTTCAATATGATTTGATGATATTTAGATTAATTTAGTCATACCGATTCTTTTTTTTCAATACATTAATTTCACTTCAGTCCAGTTCAGTTTAGTTCAACAACAATATAATTTGGTGCAATTAATTAAGGTTAATTTATTCATACCGTTTATTTTCATCACACTTATTAATTTTCAATTCAGTTCAGTTCAGTTATCTATATGCTTCAGCTCAACTCAAATCAATATGTTTAGGTAGCAAACATGATCATATTTTTAAACATTAAGGCCCTGTGTGCCAAAACTTTTATATATCAGTTCAGTTCAATTCAATTCAATTCAATTCAGTTCAGTAAATTGAAGTGAAATGTAATTTGATGAAATTCAGGTTAATTCAGTCATGTTGATTCTTTTTTTCGGTACATTAATTTTCACTTCAGTTCAATTCAATCCAGTTCAGTTCAGTTGAACAAGAAATAAACTCTATCAAACTCTAAGTTATACTCAAATTATTAAATTTCAAATGTTTTGAAAATGTCATATTTATTTCATTTCAGTTCAGTTGATCTATATATTCCAGTTCAACTTTGTTCTACATATTTTCATATTAAGATTAATACATTTCAAATACATTGAAATTGATCATATTTTTTTTAATTCAGTTCAGTTCAGTTTATCTACATCAATGCAACTCAGCTTAGTATATTTTAATATTAAATGTATTATGTTATATTTATATTAATGAATTTCAAATGTATTGGAAATGATCATATATTTTTTAGTTAGTTTCAATTTAGTTCATTTCAATTCAACTCAGTTTTTAAGTTCAAATAAGTTCAGCTAAAATTTTTAAGTTCAGATGAGTTCAGATAAAGGTTTTTAAGTTCAAATGAGTTCATATGAGTTCAGATAAACTTTTTTAAGTTCAGATGAGTTCAGATAAACTTTTTTAAGTTCAGATAAACTTTTTTTAGTTCAGATAAACTTTTTTAAGTTCAGATGAGTTCATATAAGTTCAAATACCGTGAAGAGAATAGGACCTTAGGGCTTAAGATAAGATTTTCCAAAATGGATACCCGAGAAAGGCCCTGTTTGCCAGAGCTTATCTGTAGATCAGTTCAGTTCAATTCAGTTCAGTTCAGTTCAGTTCAGTGAAATGTAATTTGATGAAATTCAGATTAATTCAGTCATGCTGATTCCATTTTTCAATACATCAATTTACTTCAGTTCAGTTCAGTTCAATTCAGTTCAGTTCAGTACCATCAATAAATAAGCTCTAGTAAACAGGGCCAAAGTACGGAATTAAATTAATGGAATCAAATTAATATATTGAAAAAAAATTGATATGACTAAATTAACCTAATTTTCATCAAATTATATTTTTACTGAAACTAAACTAAATTACATTGAATTGAATTGAACCGAAATGAGCAGTTAAGCTCAAGAAAACATGGTCTACGACATGATATTAAAATCACATAATATTTTTAGCATTATTTAAATTATAATATATAATATTGAATAGAACTAAACTAAATTGACATGGAAAAAAAATTGAACTAAACTGGATTGAAAAACAAATAAGTTTACTGAATTGAACTCATCTGGAAAAAAATAATAAGTTTACTAAACTAAACTCATCTGAACTGGAAAAAAATTATTTGAACTTATCTAAACTCATAGAACTAAAAAACATTTATTTGTACCGAAAAAAACTCAGATTAGCTCCAAAGAACAATGTTATATTGTTACATATTCTAGTAGAAAATATTGAACCATGTTTAAAAACCAATTTGTGCTAACCCTGGTCAGTAATCAGCAAAGGAATTCTTGAATAATTGGAAGAACATCATCAGGGTGATTCAATGAATGTTTCAAGACTATGTAAGGACTGATATGAAGAACCACCAGGCTTCAAACACAGAGCTGCCTTTTCTTTCAACTCTTCAATCCTCTCCCTAATCTCTTCTCCTACCTTTTCCTCCATCACCATCTTCACAGCCTGCTCAACCTTTCCACTATCTATACCATCCAAGCTCACTCCGACCTGCCAATCATGGCATACATACCTCGCATTCACCAGCTGATCAGTCATGCGAGGCATGCAAATCGGCACTCCTTCACAAACACTCTCCATCGTCGAATTCCATCCACAATGACTCAAAAATGCTCCCACACTCTGATTTACGCGCTTTTGTATCTAACCATGTGATGCAATTCATGTCTTGTGATAGCAAGCTAGATGAAAAGGAGGGGAAATATTTATGAAATGGACCAAGTGGGTATATTGGAATGGGAAACAGCTCTTGTATTTTTTCCAATCCAGGCTGCTCCAACTCTTCAAATGAGTTCCAAATGAGTCCTGCAGATTTTTTTTGTTTCTTGTACCATTTGGTTGATGAGATCAGTTAGGAGTTCGAAATTGCCTGAGTTGACCACAACAGGAAGATCTTTGATTCTAAGTGGCCAAAAGTCTTCAATTGGCTCTTCCAATCTTGAATCTATAATCCAGTCAAATGACATTAAGTAATGCTACTAAAAGCAAAGTCTATAGTCAAATTGGTCTGTTATCATTTTTAGAACAATAGCATTTAGAAATCAAAAATGTACTCAAGAAAACTATCAATCTGATAAATATAAAAGAAGTACCTTGAACAGGGAGATAACCCTTCTGAACCAGAAAAGAGAAGGACGAGAATGCGCGAAAGGAAGAGATGCTACTAGTCCTCAGAACAAACCGAGCAACATTAAATCTTTCGGCAACATTCCTCGTATAGTACAAGAATGCATCCGAGATTAAACCAGAGACAGAAGCGTCCAATGTCAGCTCTGTCAAGGCGCGCTCGAAGGGTACAACGTAGATTGTGTTAAGATCCGAGATGAGATTCAGGATGTTAGGCTCAGAAGCTTCACTGTCAGATAAGCCATCAGAAATAGTGTAGAAAGAAAAATCGGGATAGTTTTCGGGTTTCAGAGCATTGATTTTGGTTTGTATAACGGTTATGGAGAATCCCTTTGAATGGAGGATTTCTCCGAGCTGAATCATGGGAGTTATGTGCCCCTGCAATGGCAGTGGAAACTAAAATTCTATCTACGTAACTCCAAACAATTGCTATTTATCTAGTTCTGCCTATCATGATGTTCCAACATGAAATAAAGTAAAGTGCAGAAAGTAAATGACACAGGCAATTATTTACGCAGTTCGATGCATCGCATCTACGTCTGCGGGGCCAAGCCCAGTAATGTAATCATCCACTAGTATGTCAAAGATACGGTTTATACAATAACTTATCTTTACTACTATATATGTGGATTTGCAAATCCCTTGCTGCCAATCCGCCTTAACCGATTCCCACCAGTCTCAACTCCCGTTGACGCTGGATCACCCCCTCCCGGAGCTTTATGGCGTGTGATACAGTTTATACAATTCTGCACCCAGAATTGTTCTTCAATAAAAATGGTCAGTTTGAGCGTTGCAGCTGCTGTCCTCTTTATAGCGCAGAGCCGTGTCTTCCATCAGTTAGCACGGCTGAAGAATTCTCTTTCCATAATAACTCTCAATCAGATCGCATAAATCTTGGAAAGTAGAATCTTCAATATCTCCAACTCTCTAAATATAGCAGAATTTCCTTTTCCTAATCCAAGTAAATCTCTGCAAATATTCCATAAATAATTCCAAATTGGAGATGGATATGGACTGTATTTATTCCATAAATAACATTGGACATGGACTTTATTTATTCCATAAATAATACACGCAGTAATATTCCTCCATCTCCATATACCATAATTAAACCCTGTGTTGTTATCAATCTGTCCGCAACTTCTGTTCTGTGCTGATACAAATCGATGTTCCAAACATGACTCCGTGTGTTGATGTTGGAACATCACTTTCCACAAATTAGCCAATTAAGTCTACGGACTTTACAATCTCCCCCTTTGGCAATTTGTGGACCCAATAAACTTTGGATGGCATAATAGACTGATAGAAATCCCAGGCAATAAATCATAAGACACAAACCTCCCCTGAGTATCAGAATCAACTAGTTCAAAACATATAACTCCCCCTGAGTTCTAGAATACAACAAGTTCAAACAACCATCAACTTTTCAGCATACGAATTCCAGCAAATAATACCATGACAGATAGGAAACAAAATACAGTCATCCCAAAACAAAGTATCCCACATCATCCAAAATTCTCCCCCTGGGGCCATGAATATGCCAAAGGCCCTCAAAAGAACTCCTCAGAGGCAAGATTAAACATCAAATAGCCAGGATACTTGAGTTCATTTAGAGCTGCTATCATTACTAGAACTCTGCTATTCAAAAACGTCATCAAAACCACAATTCCAAACAGGTTCTAGCATCCTCAAGAGCTGCATATACTCAACTAAAAATTCTCAGCTACATTGGTATAGATATAGAGTTTATCTCAGCAGAAATGCAATATGCCAAATATAACAGTCACTCTAGCAGCACTCTTCATTCAATGTATCGACTGCCTTTAACTCATCGGAAGAAGTAACCTCAACTCCCATTTCTTTGAGAACAACAGTAAAGAGTGTACCATCTCTTATCCTGATAAACTTGGCAGTCACATGCATACGCTTCAAAAACACCATGCCAAGAGCGAACACTCTTCTTGTTCTAGTGCAATACAAAAGCTTTCCCATGTCTCAAGTCATATTAGTGGCTCGTGACACTGTAATCCAGAAATACAACCACTGTGTGCAGACAAAAATAGCTCAAGAGACAACAATGAGAGGGAAAATTAATTCTGGTTGATCAGACCCAACACCGATGATGGAACATGGATTTCAATAGCATTTGCACCGAATGATTCAGACCCCTGTGCATTAAGTCCATACGGATGCCTCAGATACTTCTGCTCATAAAACTTGTCAAACGCAATCTCAACCAGATCCAACACCATGCTCTTCATTGGGATTGAAGAAATCATATCATCTCGAAACACATATCCCATCAACTTAACAACACTGTATGGCATATTAGATCATCAGAATGGAACCCAGTAGCTGATACTCCACATTTTTCATCCATAGAAGAACATCATTACCATAAGTCACTCCCTTATTATACTCGCCAAAGTTTGACACTGCATCCCAAACACTTGACATGTACTGTAAAACTGAATACTTCATACCAGCCAACTGCTTCATATGAGAGTGCAGGGGAAACATTGAGTTCCATGTATGCGTACGATGATGTTGTCACATCACTACTATTCCCTTCAGGGGCATCAGTCACAGATGATGTCCCAACATCAATACTGATATCCATTTCTCAAATAACAATGATACTCCCCCTAAACTCGTGAAGGTCTCACCCTTAGGACAACCAATCATAGAGCTACATTCACCTCAGCAGTGAAACAGATTCAACCTCAGCCAAAGATAGCCAACTCAAGTAGTGACGCCTAGGATTTCAGAAAGTGTACAACCTTGAGTTTGTGGCTTCCACAAGTGAACTGTGATGGTGGTTATTCTCTATAGAATTCCTTGCAAACACTCATAGCAGCGGAAGAAGTCTTCTAACAAATCGAAGAGCCATTAAGAGCTGCAAGGAGGTTGTGTTGGAGTAATGATTGAAGAGCAAGAGACATACTTACTGAGTGCAAAAATTATTCTGGCCCAACATTCTTCTAGAATAAAATCCAACTGGGCCCAACATACTTACCCGTATTGCAACATCAACAACGTCAATTGTGCATCCAGAATACCATCATGTTACAATGTCAAGATACTTCACTTCTGTCACTCAAGTCACATCCAAATCGTCATTCAGAACATAGGTGGCTCCCCTGACTTCTACCTCAGAATCCTCTCTGTTTCTCAGCTCTAAGCCATGTTCAGTGATCCAGTCATATCCCGAAAATAAACAGATTTCAGTACAGTAGAAAATTCTCCAACAAACCAGAATGATCTTACCACATAGGCACAGATCCCTAGAAATTCAAATAACGGATCCCAAAGAAAAACCAACAGTTTGCATAACAGACGTCCACCGAAACATCAATCAAGATTAATCTTCAAGAGTCAACAAATACCTGATGTATTCGGTGTGGGATTTGATCTAAACAATAAGACTTAGTTGAAGTCCAAATAGACACATTAGCTTCAATCTCCTTGAGAATACCTTGAGCTGATTCACTCTGAGCATAAACTGATGTTTCAACGTCACCAGGTATAGAACTGGTTGTTCCGATGTTCCAACATGGACAACCTCACCTCTAAACATTCAAACCAGAATGAACTCCCCCATGGTCAACGCCTTTTGAGTTCTTAATATTATTCATAACCAAAAAGTTGCGCTTGTGATCCATGACCAGAGTATCTGATACGAGAGAACTATGAGTAGTAGCTACGGATGTTTCAACACGATGCAGTGCATGGCAACCAACCAATCATTAAGATGTTCTAACGTTGGAACATGACCAACTTCAGCGCTAACCTCAAAAGGTAACATCTTCTTTGAAACATCAAAACCATCGAACGAATTAGCTCTGGTTCATGTATATCATATCTGTAACGCCTTTCTCTGCCTAAGCACCATCTTCTCAAATATAATATATTCCATTACTTCATTACTACCACATAGCACAGTAACTGTCGGGGGCAAACTTCTAAGTTACTTGCTAATCACACACATAAGGCCATGACATCTTAGAGGACACATGTTAGAGACCAGATTCCTCAACCTTCTATAAGCTATCACATCGCTCCACAATCATGTTCCTTTAGAAATCCTCAGTGTAGAACTTAGAACTTGAATATGCAATTCACCTCTCAGTTTGGCCTTAAATCCTTGATCTGACCTTCTTCCTCATCCTCTATTGTCTAGAAGTGCTTTGTGCAGATATAAGTATAAAAACTTCCTCATCAATACTCATTTCCAGCACCTCCAGGTTGTTCTGACGTTGCAACATCAGCATCCACACTCAAGTCAATACCAACTCCTTGTTACTTCAACAGCTCAGAGTTCTTACCATTATCATCACTCAAATACACTCTGAACAGAACATAGAGGACCGATGCATTGGGATTTGAATAGTGAATCCAAAGAAAATCATATCCATGCTCATGCACAACCCGCAACAATTAAATCAAACCCTCATAAGACAAAGCTGGGCATTTAAGGTATTGAAATCCTTGTTGTTGCAGTCAATCCTCTTACCTCGGACTCAAACATCTTCACAAAATACAATGCAATCGAGCCCAAAATAACTCCTTGCATCTCCAGTACTCACTCATGTTGCAACATCAGTAAAACCATATATCCAGAACTCAAGCATGTTGCACCATCGAGGACCAATACTACTATTTTTGTGTTTTTATTTTTATTTTCATGAGAAATAAATAACAACTATACATAATATAAGGATGTATACCTCAAGTACGAGCACCGACAAAAGCGCAGTCTACTCCCCATCGACGATAGCCCTGTTTGACAAGAGAGTGCCTGAGTCGCATAGTCCAAGCTTTCGGTGATTCTTTCGGACTACGTAGATCCTTATACCTCTTAGGTTGTTCGACATACATCTCCTCGTTTACCACGCCATTCAGAAATGCGCTTTTGACAACCATTTGATGCAAGGTGAAGTGTAGTACGCAGGACATAGCTAACAGAATACGAACTGATTCCAACCGAGCAACATGAGCGAAGGTCTCATCAAAGTCAATCCCTTCTACCTGAGTATAGCCTTGAGCAATCAGTCTGGCTTTATTCCGTGTGACATTGCCTTCAGCATCCGATTTATTCTTGAAAATCCACTTAGTCCCGATTACATTTATGCTTGGGGGCCGAGGAACAAGAGTCCATACATCATTTCGTTCAAACTGTGCCAATTCTTCCTGCATATCCGCAATCCAATACTCATCCAGAACTGCCTCCTTGTGATTCTTTGGTTCTACCAGTGAGATCAAACTTGAGCCATATGTGAGCGAGTAACATGTATTCCTTTGTTCAGCTGAGCATAGTCCAACTGAGCTTGATTCCTGGTATTGTGAATCTTTCCAACCGGGGTAGAAGGAGTAGATGATGTTGGAACATCAGATGCCGGATTAGAAACTGTATCTTGAGGTTCAGGTTGAGGCTGAGCAGATGATACGTTAGTGTCTGAAACAGTGCTATCACTTACCGGTGAGATTCCAGAAGGAGAGGTTCCAGATGGAGTCTGAACTCGAGGTGCCATAAATCTGTGCCATAAATCAGACTGATCAGTCTTGGACATAAGACACGTGATATCTTGATCAAGAACATAGCAGTTATCTGATGATCTTTCTCCAGTAAACACTTCTTCAGATCCATTTCGAACAGTACACTTCGTATCATCAAAATGCACAGTCAACTTGCTATCACACAAATGACTGATGCTGATCAGATTTGCAGTCAAGTCCTCTACAAGTAGGACATTGTGAAAAGTGGGTAGATCCTTGATCTGCAGTTCACCTTTGCCAGTCACTTTACTGACTTTCCCATCACCGAACTTCACCATCCCATGAAATGGACTCACGTTTGACAGAAACTTGCGAGACCCAGTCATGTGTCTTGAACATCCAGAATCAAAATACCAAGTATCTCTGGAGTATGCACTAAGACAGGTATGAACAGCAAAGCAGTTAATTGGAGATTTCGGAACCCATACCTTTTTAGTCAGCTTGGTTCGCATGGTTGGTTCCATGTTGGGACATGACGAGAACTGCTTTCCAAACATAATATCACGAAGTAGTCTTCTGCATTGGTGATCGCAATGACCCTGCATCATACAATACTTACAGCACTTTGGAGGGGCTTTTCTGGTTTCCTTCCATCCTTCAGGTTGATTAGGTACATGTTTCTGGACAACTGTTCCTTTAGGTACAAATGAGATTCTCATATCATTTCTCTGGGCTAGTGGATCCTTACTGATCACTGGTTGCTTAAGTTTAGCCTTTTGCTCATAGCCTAGGCCAAATCTGTTTCCAGCATTCTTCCCCATACCAAGCAGGTCATCCAACTGTGCAGTCCCTTTGTTTAGTTTCTGGATAGTAGATTCAGCTGACTCAGCTCTCTTGGTCATAATTTCCAGCTTTCTACTAGTGACCTCAAGGGAGAATTCTGCATTTTTCACTCTTGTTGACATTTCTGATCACTTCTGCTTCAGTGTCTTATTCATAGTTTCAGCATATAGCATGGGAGGCCTCGTCACAGATCCGCCTTCACTTCCTGACATCGTAGATAGATCTGATCTCACCAACCTCGCAAGAGGATAAACAAAAGGTGACTCAGCTCTGATACCAATTGAAATTCTATCTACGTAACTCCAAACAATTGCTATTTATCTAGTTCTGCCTATCATGATGTTCCAACATGATATAAAGTAAAGTGCAGAAAGTAAATGACACAGGCAATTGTTTACGCAGTTCGATGCATCGCATCTACGTCTGCGGGGCCAAGCCCAGTAATGTAATCATCCACTAGTATGTCAAAGATACGGTTTATACAATAACTTATCTTTACTACTCTATATGTGGATTTGCAAATCCCTTACTGCCAATCCGCCTTAACCGATTCCCACCGGTCTCAACTCCCGTTGACGCTGGATCACCCCCTCCCGGAGCTTTATGGCGTGTGATACAGTTTATACAATTCTGCACCCAGAATTGTTCTTCAATAAAAATGGTCAGTTTGAGCGTTGCAGCTGCTGTCCTCTTTATAGCGCAGAGCCGTGTCTTCCATCAGTTAGCACGGCTGAAGAATTCTTTTTCCATAATAACTCTCAATCAGATCGCATAAATCTTGGAAAGTAGAATCCTGAATATCTCCAACTCTCTAAATATAGCAGAATTTCCTTTTCCTAATCCAAGTAAATCTCTGCAAATATTCCATAAATAATTCCGAATTGGAGATGGATATGGACTGTATTTATTCCATAAATAACATTGGACATGGACTGTATTTATTCCATAAATAATACACGCAGTAATATTCCTCCATCTCCATATACCATAATTAAACTCTGTGTTGTTATCAATCTGTCCGCAACTTCTGTTCTGTGCTGATACAAATCGATGTTCCAAACATGACTCCGTCTGTTGATGTTGGAACACCACTTTCCACAAATTAGCCAATTAAGTCTACGGACTGTACACACGATTCTTCATCATCTTCTGTAAACTGCTTTTCTCCATGAATGCAAAAAACTGAGGTCTGTATTATTTTATTTATATGTACGTTTAATGACTATATAATTCCAGTTCATTTTGTGATATGATAGGAAAACTGAAAGCCGCATGTTCGTGATCTCTTCTTGATCACTGATGTCTGGATCAGCTCAACAAGCTTTTTCATAAACGCCAGACTTGTCCTTTTGTTTGAATTTAAGGAAAGTGCCAGAGATGGCAAAATTGATGGACTTTTAGGGCCTAGATAAAGCTAGCCCTGGATTAAGCCCAAGTTCTTATCGATTGTTTGGGCCTCATAGAGCCCAGATATGATTTTCCAAAATGGATATTCAAGAAAGTAAACTAAATTGATATTTCACGCCATATATTTTGCTTAAATATGCTCTCAAATATAGTAAATACCCTGTGAAGTAATATAAAATGCGTACTAAAATATTTGTTTTTGTTCTGTTTTTTAAGTTAAAATTTCACCCTAGTTGCGAAAAATAAACACAATCAAGATATATTTCCTGAATTTTCAACATCAAGTTACTTTTAAATATAATTAAATAATATTTAAAATACAATGCATATTTTAATAAAATACATGATGTGAAATAGTAACGTAGAGTAGACGAGGGTCAAACTCAGTCAAATAACTGGTCAATGAAGGTTTCAAAAAGGTGATGGAGGGGAATTAGCGGTTTGGCGGGAAACATTTGCAGTTGCAAACACCAATAATCCAATACATATTTATTGTAAGTTGTAACCGCTTTACAAAACATCACCGCTTTATTCATCAGCTTGAATCGGAAATTAGAAGTTATATGGAATGGTTTGGATGTTACTTGTAGTATTTAATTTATTTTTTCTTCCAGCCCTAAAATTTGCAAAATGAAATGAGAAAAGTGATCAAACTAGGATTTTAGAATTATCTCCGGTAGTAAAATATTTTGGAATGCCGTAAAATGAAATTTTTCTTTAGAATCAAACAAGGCCAAAATGTCCATTTTACCCTTAGATTCCAAAGCTTGATCATGACACCTTCCTTACACGTTAAACCGCATCATTCTCCATTTCATTTCTTGTTGATTAAGGCCCTTTGTATCCAAAAATGGTAGAGAATAAAAGTAAACTTGTCACAAAATTCTACTCAAAACGTGTTTACTTAACGCAATTTGTAGTAAATGAAGCAATTGAAATAATTGAGATGGTCACTTTCATAATAATACGCGCAAAAACATGGCTATTTGTCCCCTTGGGCAAAACTTCCAGAAAAGCACGGAGACGTAGCCATCCACTTCCTCAAAGGGACAATTTCAGCTGTAAATGTATGCACCCATTTTTTTCCAAACACGGTAATTTGATGCGTGTTGCTTTCCTTCGAAACTTGGACGCAGTGTGCAATCTAGCATTAAAGTATCATCCTTCATTCTTAAGGATTCAAATTTCAATCATGCTTTTGTAATTAGACATGTTTGGTAGAGTTTATTTTGGGTTTACGAGATTCTTTGAAGGTGAAATCCCTTCACGCAAATGTTTACCATTTCAACCCTGCCTCTTGAATCGAAATCTACTGGCGCTTCAAGAACCGGTTGAACGCATGGTAGGATCTGAACTGGTCTTCGACAAAGTACAATTTTGGTACATGGTGATGTAGTTGGACAATTTATGCGCACCGGATTGGAGATTGACATCTCAAAACTCTTATAATTTAGCTATTTAAGCATGTATTTTGTTGGATTAAACAAGGTCAAAGAAATTAATTAAACTAACCAAGTGAAAAGTCAAAATGAATTGGAAACATTTTAAAGTTTTTTTTTTTCAAATATTATTATTATGGAACTAACTTTTCTTTATCTTTTTTGAATTTTCGGATTGGATAGGAACGATTGGAAAGTCAAAACAATATAGTATAGTATCAAAATTCAAATGTGTATATTAATTAAGTTCTCTCCAAATTAGGTTCCAACCCGACCAATTATTGAAAGGGGCCAATTAGCATCAAAATACAATTATTTTGTGCAATAGTTAGACAGGTGTGTCTTGGATCCACATCGACCGTTGTAATTATGTTACATATTAAAGAATTGTAATAAATTGTCAAATTCAAATTCAAATTCAAACATAAATATAAATATAAATTAAAATGGATCATTACTTGGAGGCACGCTCCCTTCAAATCACAACAAACTCCTCCTCCCTACAAAATGATCAGCATCAACGTGGAAGTCTTCATTGCTTGTTTGCGATATTCTTTTTGCCTTAGAGAGCGACCATTACTTTAATGTTTATCCCCGCCATTTGGATCACGCTAATCCCTTAATATAAACATCAATTAATGTTAAATTAGTGGCCAATTATTTCACTTCCTCCTTGCTATAAAAAACAAGAGCAAGTATATTTGTAGGTGAACTCTTATTAAAATCCACTATTTGGTCTGATGAATCAGTTGATATACATGCAACGTCGGATACAGGATTACAAAAGTAGCGAGGTAACATAAATAATTTTGGAATATTATATACCAACAATATTTTTAAAATATAACGGGCAAAATGTTAATGTTATAACTCATAATATATATGAAGGGTGGACTTCATAATATCAATTAATTTTATAATATAAATTCAAGACGGTTATATAATATCCCACTTTTACTAGTGCAGTCCATATTTTATTATAACGTGACTAAAAAGTCTTCATAATTTGAATCATTTAATTTCTTTAATCATTCACATTGTAGTGTCTTGTATTTACAGATACATATGTGAATTACTTAGTTAATTTTTTTTGACCTCATCATACACATACCCTCAAATAATACAAGAGGTAAATAATAAATTCTAGTAAAATACGAACATTCACTAGTAAAATCTGGATGTAATTTAACCAACCCCTTAAAATTTATAACCAACCCCTAAAGATATCACCAATAGCACTAAACCACTAACTTCTTCTACTCATAATGAAGAATTTTTAAAAAAATTGAAGAATGGGCAGCTAATCCACTTAGTAGGAGTCCCTAATTAGATTAATTAAGGTGAATCCCATTCTCTAAGACAACACAAAAGTCGTGGCGATGATGCCTGCAACACATGCAGGATCGAAATTTGTCAGAAATTGGGGTAGAAGTTAAGATAAACTCCATTTTAGGTTGACCCTAATGCAAGATTCAACGTACTTAAGAAAATGGACTAACTAATTCTGCATTTATTTTATGTGATACTCTTACGTACGTTGCGTGGGGTTTCAGTGTTTATGCCTAATTGCCAATTAATCATAAACTAAACCAGGGATTCCGTTTCCTAATTATCATTAGTGAATAATACGTGTTGCCAACATATGTGGGTGTTATCATAGATTCTTAATCATTTTAGCTTTCTTGTCAAGTTACACAATGTTCCTCAAAAAGGGTTCTCCAAGTTTTTGAACTACGTTTTTATAGTTCCTTCTATACATTTGTATAATATACAAAAATTAAACGATTTTCAGTACCATAATATAAAATACAATTTTTTCACTAAAAAAATCAGTATGATTATAATTTGACTATGTAATATCAAAAAGGTTTAGAGTATGAGGTTGTTGCATGCAGTACCACTTTACTTCTTGTAGAACCAAATTAGAGTAGAATTGACTATAGTGTCATAATACTGGTCTTACATGAGCAAAATCAACATGGGCATTATGGTCAAATACTGATTTTGCAAGAGTAAATGAGTCTTGTATGAATCAAACACCGTTTATGTATCTACTTTTAAATTTTAAAAAATATTAGTAACCGTCACTATGCAATTTAAAGTTTGATTAAGGGGTGCATAATTACAATCATTATGACGAGTATGTACAAAGATAAGTATGGGTGATAAAGGAATTTACTAAAATGCCAAAAAAGGGGGAGATTGAATGAATAGTAGTTTGAGAGGGTCGGAGTTCAAAATTTGAAATTCAAAGGGCTAATGTGTGGAAACTGGAAGGTACTACTATTATGAAGCTACGATTCTGCAAAACGAAAGTCACTCAACTCCTGCGGGACCGGAAATCACAGTTTCTCGGTTAGAGTAAATTATGTGCTTAAACACTAATTAAAAAGTGTAATTATCTGGAAATGGAAACTGAGATGAGACCATTCAAACCATGTACTGCTAATCACACCAGACAAAACCAAATCGAGAACCTTGTTGGTGCCTGACAACATACGTTGTTGGATCTTGGAAACTAGGTTTGCCTCATGTTTTTCCATTTCTTTACTCGCTAGGAGTACTCCTATGGTTGTACTTTCTCCATTTTTCTAATAATTAGTCACTCTTTTATATTTCAAAAAAAAAAAACTCACATTTTCCCATAATCCTTACTAGGGTGTAAATGAACTTAGTCGCTCGTGAGCAATTCTCGAGCAACTCGAGTTTGAATTCGGGTTGACCAAACACGAGCTCGAACTATAACACGCTCGTCTATATAACAGCGCGAGCATATTTTTACCAGTTCGATAGATTCAATGAGTTTATCGAACAAACATGTATAATGTATTATTATTGTGGATTTTGTATGAAAGAGGAAAAATTTATAATAAAAAATTAAATATAAATAATAAATGAACACATTCCGTTAGTTCTTTATTTTTGTCTAAAAAGGTTTAATTTCTATAATTTTGGTTATTGTTGGTTGAAATATATCATAAATGAGATTTAAATAAGAAAAGTAAGCTTGATTTAAACTTATTGAGTTATATGAACTGAGTTGGCTCGAGTTCGAACTCGAATTTTATTGGACTCACGAGTCAACTCGAGCACTTAAAAAGACAAACGAGTCGAGGTCGAACACTTTTTTGTGATCGGTAGAGCTCGAACTTGTAAATTTTTAACGAGTTCAAACTCGAGCACACATATGCTTGAACTCGACTCGACTCATTTATACCCCTACTCCTTCCCTTTATATTTAACTAATTTGGAATAAACTATAAATAAAAATTAAAAATTGATCAGCAAATTTGAAGTAATATACTACAAGTAATAAAATTCACGGTTTCACCAAATGTAGATTTTGACCAGAATCGCGCCGCTCTATCGTTTCAATGTTAACACTGAAAGTGGTAATTGATGATGATTTGATTATTCCTACGACGGTCCGAGACAGTTGCATGGTGGTCTCTGTGGTGCAATGGTGAGGTTAATATCTCTAGCGTTTGGAATTTCCTCCGCCAATGTGATGTTGAGGTCATCGTTGAGTTTGTGTCATTGATATTGAGATTGTGGATTGTCAATGTTTTTTGTGCCAATATGGGAAAGGTTGGAGGTAAGGTTTGGTTGTTGGATTGAGTTTGTAGTCCCTATCGTTTGAGCGTGATGATAATCCTTTTTCAAATTGACCCGAACCGAACCCTTATAGCCCGCAGAAAACCATATGCAGCACTAAGAGTAGGACACTCCTCAAAAAGGAACCCAAACTCACATTCGGGCAATGCTTTCTCCCTCTGACCTGCTCTTATTTGCAACTCGGACACTACCGGTGCTCGGCATTGGGAGTACAAAAGGGGAGAAACCTTATCCGAAGTGAGGGGAAGGGGACCCTGCAAGGTAAAGCCATAGGAATCTATTATGTATAGGAATTAGAGCTAATAACAAAGGCAATACATGCGAAAAGGAGAAACTCAGGAAATGTAACATAATTTTTTTTTTTGTAGCAATACAAGGAGACGACTGAAATGTCCCTAACAAGCGGGGAGAGTAGCAACAGAGTAAAAGAAACTAAAGGAATCGCTAAGGTCTGGAAAAAGAAGATTATACATGGGAACTAGAGGCTTCCTCGGGAGACTGGAAACCCTCGGTAGTTTGAGCCAGTTGAAGAGGACCTAACTGAGTGGAGAACTCAATGAAAAGAGCGTCGTTGGACAAAGCGGCCCTGAAGTTGAAGGGTTCTGGCTCAGCACACCACTCCATATACCCATGGTTGCTAACAGAGTAGCGATGAGATGGGGGCTCAGGACAGACCCCCATGAGGATTGTGGAGGTCTGCCTCGGGCACGGCCTTCTCCGCTGAACCCTAGCATTCTTCTCTCCGATCTTCAAAAGGTCGGCTGCAGAAGTGGGCGGAGAGAAAGAGTGCAAAGCAGCCCAAATTTTGGGGGCTAGAGTTTGGAGAGTACTCAGGCGGAAGGCTCTAAGACGTTGTTCATAACGGGCCAAAACTCCAGAGTGATAATAACTTTTCTGCACAGCCAGACGAAGTTCCCCAAGAAGCCACCCTCGGATAATTTTCATAGAAGGCGGTGATTTGGTAGTCGTTCGACTCCTCCAGAATCTCGGACAAGGCCAGGTCACAGGCCTCAGAGCTGATCACTTCTTTGGTGATGGCATCGCAAAACTCACGGAACAGAGATCCATCTTCAAGGGGCTTGAGTTTCTCTTGGAGGAGAGTTGAGCGTGCTTTCTCCTCATCCAAGGCCCGCTGACAGGATTCCCGAGCCTGTCTTTCCTGCTGAAGGTCGCGGAGCAGATTACCCGAGAACTCCTCCCACTTCTCAGCCAGTAAGGACTGGAAGTCGGGAGAGTCGCTAAAACTCTTCACAAAAGCCTGGGCTTCCTGCATAAAAACAAGCACATTGATAAAAATGAAAATAGAAAGGGAAAAGAAAAAAGAGAAAGTAGGGAACAGGAGCGCTTACAGGGGATAAAAGGGAGGAGACAGGGCGGCGTCCACCAGGGTGGTCACAGGAACATATTTCTCAACTGCTGGAACCACAATAGCTGGATTCTCAATGGCAGGAGTAGCCACCTTCGGCTGAGCATGGACTTGTATCGAGAGTAGAGTAGGTTGTATTTCAGGAGGAGAAGATTTAGACTCAGCTAGCTGGGCAATGCGGGAAAGAGGGTCGTAGTCTGCCTTCAGATTGAAGACGTCACCCTTCGATGAGTTGGGCTTAAGAAACCAGGATTCCTCGGCCTGCACCACAGGGTCCACCAGAAGCCCTTCGATACATCAAATATCCGAGACATCGATTACTAGTGCGAATTTGCCCCACATCATCAATTTTTCCGATGACCTTGGATGATCAGCCATCATCAATGAATTTGACTTTGGAGCTGATTCTGAACAAGCCCTCTCGAAAGCTTCCCTCAATCTTTCGTTGAGAATTAAGAACTGTTCAGATAATTAAGGTCAAACACGTATTTGACCCCTGGTTGGCATGCAAAATTATGAAAATGCCCAGCTTGGAATGCAAATATGCGTAAATGCCCATGTCACATTAATTTAGTGTAATATATAATTTTCCAATAAAAACTTAAAATTAGGAGATCAGGCAATCGGTTCGGTTCAGGTGGTTACCCGAATGATAAAAAAGGTTGTTCAACAAACAAATCCAAGAGAGAAAGAAAGGACCTAGTCAACAAGTCCAGCGGGAAAGCACGTCACAGCAACCCAAAATGTTCCCTCTTTGTCTCTATCTTTCTCTTTCTCTCTCACTCACTTTGAAATCCGAAACACACACCAAAAGAACCGCGAAACCAACTTCCAAGCACCTCCGTAGGCCCCACCCCGGTAACCGATCCACCCTTGGGCCCCACCCACCGCATATCCCTCTCCTTCACGCCGAAGTTACCCGCCCCCAAAACACACTTTCCCCTTTTTTCTCCCTTTTACCATCACTCTTTCATACTAGAAATTTCGAAGACCGCAAAATTGCAAAATACAACAAAAGCCAAATTCCAAGAGTTGTTCATTATTATCCAGCTCATGCTTTGTCATTAGCCACAATTACACGATTAATGATGGTAAAAAATGAGTCAAACCGAATTAACAAATGACAATTTAAAGGAGATTGACTGGAATAATATAAATTCCATTATTGTCACTAAATAAATAGATCAAAAATATTTGAAGTACATGAAGAGGGCCGGAGGGTGGATGTCACACCTCCACTGTTGTTGGAACTACGGAAAAGTAAATCACACACTTTTACTGCTGCTACTCTACTAACCTGCTTTTTATGGTAAGTAAACCTTATTACTTCAATTTATTCCCAACCCAAAAAAGGAAAAAGTAAAAAACTGAAAAAAAAGCCCCCTCCAGTCACTCCTACACACCACTGTAATTTATCATCATCATCATCCCTGTATTTTCCCTAACACCCCCTCTGCATTATTGCTTTATTCTTTCATACCCCTAAATTCCACACTAATAATAAATATTCAAGCCAAAAAACCAAAAAATAACCATGTTGTTTCCCCACTACCATACCACTAACCCCCACTACTTTTTGGGACTCAAAAAAACACCCTCCTAGTCTCCTCCTCCGTCAATAAGTCCATTCCTGAGGAAGGCAGATTTCCTCCGGGCTAATATTTCGACTCGGTTGAACCGGGGGTTGAACCGGAGCGGCATTCCTCCTTGCGGTTACTGCAGCATAGCTACCAAAGACGACACCGTTTTGAACATTCCCGGGCTTTCCATGGGCAACTCCATTGTTCCAAGCATTTGCAGGCTTATTGGGAGTAGAAACTGCACAGTGAAGAAGAAGGAGATGATAAGTTAAATGTGAAATAAATCACATACAGTCAAAAAGATGGATATCAAAAGGAAAAGGCCAAAAAAGCAATGGATCTGAAAATGGAAGAACATATTAATTAAACAAGGCATACATGGAGATTTACAGCTATGAATTACCTGGCTTCTTGCGAAAATCCACTGGTTTGGAATTGAAATTGTTAATCCGCGGCAGGAATACGCCGGTCCCAGCGCGGCCACCACCGGCGGGCCCGCCAACGCCGTATCCATACCCATATCCGAATCCGCCACTTTGTACCCCAAAGTCACTGATCAGTTGTTGTTGGCTTCTCTGCTGGCTTGGCCATACACATGGAGCCCGATCCGACCCGTTTCCGACACCGACGTGGGGGTGGAAAATCTCTGGGGAATCAAATCTCCACGCGTTCTGGGTCTCCCTGCTCCACAGCCCACATGCATCCTGATTCATCATCTAAAAAAGGCACAGACAAAACGGATTAGACAAACATTCAATTCAAAGTTGATTTAATTGAGAAACTAGCCGGATACTCACCGCCGAATCGAACAGAGCGGCGGCGGAGGTGTTTTTGAGAGGCGGGGAAGTCGGAAGGCGATTTGGTGGGCCCACCACGACTGGATTTGGGGTGGGGGCACCTGTGCCGCTCATCTGCAGACGAGCTATCTGCCCGGCGGCTTGATATATCAGATCCCATGGGTCGTTCTCTAACCCCAACGGCGTGGTCGGCGGCGAAGACACCTGAGACGGCCCGTTGGAGCTCCCGTTGCTGGACATGGTGCTCCGGCCCGACCAACTACTCACTTTAGTCAGGGTCGACTGCGGCGAACCAGAAACCGCCTTAGATTTCTGTACAATTAAAACCGCGTAATCAGCAAAGCAATCATAATTAATTAATCAACAAATTAAATACGGCAGGTACAGATATGAAAAAAGGAAGGAAGGCAGCAAAAACCTCGCGGTTGGAGGGCAAGGGGATGAGCTTGGGGCCGCCATGAAGGGTTAACTGGCGAGTTAACTCAGTCAGAGCCGCGTCTTCCTCATCGCTGCTCTCGGTTTCGGTGAGCGACCCAGCGGGAGAACTCAGAGCATAGGACCCGAACTCGAACGGAGAGGACGCCTTCGCCGGGAAGTTCAGCACCGGCGGGGTGGGCTTGAGATGGTCCATGAGTATGTCCTCGTCGGTGAGGAACTCAGAGGGCAGCCAGAACTCTGCTTCGTCAAGCTTCTCCTCCATGACCATGGCTACAAATACTGGAAGCAGAGCAGTGTGTGAGTGTGTGTGTTTTTTTCGAAATGATGGACGGAAGGAGTGCTGAGTGAATCGTTGCTGGTTCTACACGATTTAATAATGAGAGTTGGGGATGGAGGGGGAGGACTATTATATGCGCCTGGGAGGGGGAGAATGGGGGCCCACAGGAAAAGAGAGGGAAGAAAGTTGGGGACTAGTGGGGGGGTTATTGCTTTGCTCTTTATTAAGGTTTCAGGGTCATTTTGAGACAAAATCGTAATTAGTAAATCCAGCTAATTACCATAATATCATATTTTAGCCTTTCGGTAGCTATTTTTATTTATTGCTTTTTGACTAAATTCGTTTGTTTTGGGAGGATTACATGCATCTCAATCAATGCTCAATGAACCATTTTTTTCAAAATAGCAATAAATGGTCGATAAAATAGGAGGATATTTTGTATAGTGAATTTGAAATGATATTTTTCCTTTATTTTATAATTCATTGAACATCTCTATTTTATAATTCATTGAACATATTTGTCTATTCATACAGTTTCATGAAACCTCATTTTTCTACTATTAGATTTCAAAAAACATGCATAATAATTTTACTTATGATTTAATAAATGTTGATTATTTAACGAAGCCAAATAATATAATAGGTGTAACGAATTTTATTTTTTGATGCGTTTTTATAATTATTATGTTTGACTGTCACACACCTCAATGTTCATTAAATAATTTAAAAGAATTGACAATGTAGTATTACGAGATAAATGGGAACAAATCAAAGGTCAATGAATTTGACCAAATTTTATATTCATGAATCATAATAAATATAAATAAATACTTCACTTAATAAAATGTGTGTAAATTCGTTATTTCGTACTTTTACTATAGTACTTGGAAAATAAACATAAATAGAAATTCAAAACAATTATGGATGAGTGTACGGAGTATCGTACTATTAATATATTATACTATATTTGTTTTTTTGCAACGTTGTATGTGTAATTATTAATAAATATTTCATGGTTTGTTTGCACTACTACCATAATTTGAAATTTTTACCGGCTCTTTCACTAGTCAAATTACTATAATTCATAATTGTAATTAGTTGCCAACTAATGTGAATTATATAAGAAAAGCGAATTATATTAAATGGTATAATTTGTTGCCAACTCACAACCTATCCCAAAACCCTACCCGCCCCTCTCCCAAAATCTTCCCTAAACTCCCTATTTTCTTCTTCAATTTTCTTCCTCGTCTTCCGCAATGGGGAGACAGGGAAACAACCGTTCTTCTATTTATTGTTTTTAATACCGTTGAATAAGTGTATTTCAATCCACATAATAAGTTATTCGACTAGATCTTGATTTATGTCGAAATTTTGTTCTCGATCCAATTATAAGGATCGTGTTTTATGATTTGTGTCTATTGTTTTGATCTGATTATACAGTTCGTGTTTCCGGTCATGATTTCTGGGTTTCAAGGTGCTTGCAGTTTGAAAAACATTGATCATGTTTTGGATCAAGTGGTGTTGCGGTTGTAGTAGATACCTGATTGGCGAATGGATTGATGCGGGAGACGCTCCTCTATGCCAAGCAGATGTGTATCCCTGATGGCGATATTACACTTTTTATTGGATTTCTCAAACTGTAATAGTACAGACTTGTTACTATAAGTTTGGTTGACTTTTTTTCAGTTGTTCTTGTAATAGACTAGTCGAATTTGATGTCAATTCCCATTGTATCATGAAAAAATTTCTTTTTTTAAAAAATACATAAATAAATTGCCAACTCAATTACTATTACATTTTTAGTTTGTTACGCAAATGTACGTAGTGAACGGTTCAGTGATATCATGTATGTTTATTTTTTATCTATTTATGTACATCTTTGATCATGCTTAGCAAAACTTGACAAAAATATGGTTTGTCATGCTAAAATTAATTTGGGACAAAATGCAGTTTTTAAAAATCCAGGGATCAAGTTTGTAATTATAAATTCAGATGGAGGATCAATTTGTGATTATAAATTCTGACTCAGAGCAGTGAAATTTATTTTCTTGCTGAAAATTTATTTTTTAGCTTGCGTCATCAATATGTTTATAATAGTCAACGCCATTATATATGCATTAAAATCTTAGAACAAAACCACTCATGAGTTCATCGTATGTATTAATGTGTCCATGAATTCTTGTAAATTACTGATATGTCCCTAGGCCGATGAAGATTTTTTTTCTGTAATTCTAGAGTATTTTATTACCGGCAAAAATCGTTTTGAAAAGACAAAATCATCAAATGACGAATTTGATGGTCATTTTTGTCCTAATTTACTCTTGTCGCAAGTGTTAAATGTGGCTTAAATTTCAAAATTTTGGGCATTTCATTTTCAATCCTCTTGTCGCCGCTCCAATGTTGCAGTTGTAAACAAGTTTACAAATCAACATGTTTATTCGACCAAAATTCAATCAAGTTACAAACAAGAGAATTTTTTCCAAAATTTTAAAATCATATACATTTGAAGAATTATTAAGGATAAATTCATAAATATGAATTGCTAATAATACATTGAACATGTATTTAAAAATATGAACTATATATTACAATAAAATATAGAATGTAAATATCAATTCATTTTTTATACAAATTATTATAACAAATTTGATGTGTACAAAACTGGTGAGACTGGGAAAATAAATGCCAAAGACCATGAAGTCTTTATGAAGTCCAGTGTTTAGCAGTTGTGCAGCATAAATATTGCAGGATATGAAGTCAAAGACAAATCCTGCAAGAAATTGCCACTCATCTGGTTTCTCAGTTTATCTATTGAGTCTCGTTGACTCATGAGGTCATAAATAATGAATGCCTGTTTATATTGCTGGTAAGCTTCATTATTCTCCACCAAAATGCAGTGGATTTTATAGCAGTGCTGTATACTAGTAATCTGGATCCACATTTTAGTATTTTATTAAAATTATTTTAAAGCCATGATTTTTGAGATCTTAGAGCATCCACAATCATACTCCTTAGATGCAATTTTCTTAATAAGGATCACTTCTTATTAGGAAATGACCATTGTTGATTTTTAAGGATCAAATCCTTATTTAGGGAGTGACTGCATCTTTTTGTATGCTAAATTACCTATTAATAAACATAAATCTCTGATTTATTGTCTTCCAAATTCAAATAAGAAGTACTCCTTAAAATTCTTATCATTGTTGATGTTGCTTCTTATTTAGTTCTTATCAAAAATAATTATGTGGCACTTAAGGAGTGCTCCTTAACTATAATACCATTGTGGATACTCTTAAACAGTTCAATTAAGTTAAACTGGCTCCATTCCGGCTAAAGCATGTGATTTTACTTCCAAAATCAAACTCAAACAATTTTGATTTCTAATATTTTTATTTAATTACATAAAATTTTAAATTGTGTTATTTAAATATATTAATCCAATAACCTTTTAATAATATTTTTACATATTGACTAATAAAAATTAATGAATGTTTACTTTAAATTCCTTTGTTCTTTATATTTTTTTCAAATACCTTTTAACAAATTTGAAAAATTTGTTAAATACCCTAGTTGGATCAGTACCTATTATCAAATTCTTGTTATCACGCAGAAATGTTCAAATACCTGTTAACTAATTTTTTCGTAATAAGCAGTCTTATCTTTGCCTTTTTATTACTTTATATATTTTTGAATTCTGTTTATTTTTCAATGAGTATGCAATTTTATTTTTTTAAATGAACGTGGCCTCTCTAATTTTAAATAAGTGAAAGGCATGTATTTAGTGAAGTTGAATTCAACTACACTCTAATTAAACTAAAATCCAATTTAAATTTTGAGAAGGTCTTGGGTGAGACTGTTCTACCATAAGCTTATGGTAGGACGAATGATAGTTCATGTGTTTAATGGATTTATTCATGTGTTTCACAGATTTGTTAGTTCATTTACACATTATTACAAATTATATAAAACAAAATTGTGAAACACCAGAACAAATGTGTCAAACACATGAACCTAGAGTATATCAAACAAAAATGTGAAACACATGAACAAATTTATTAAACACATAAACCCAGATTATAGCAAACAAAACTGTGAAACACATGAACAAATCTACTAAACACATGAACTATCATTCGTCCTACCATAAACTTATGGTAGGACGGTCTCACCCAATACTTTGTATTAAATTTTTATTGGTACATAAAACTAAACTTTCAGATGTAATCAACCCTCATCAACTCAATACATTCAATCACTATAAAGCACATTATATCACTAATCACTACCACAAGTAAAACACCATTTCATGTGGGCATGTTCACGGGATACACAGAACATTTACCGAGCTGTAAAAACAACTTATGATAACATTCCCATCTTGACGCCGTACAACAGCACAGACAATGAATTACATTAATGCCCAATTTAATGATAACAGTTTAACACTAGATGCACGTTTACCTGTTCTTTTCTGCAAGTACCGTTTTAAAATCTTCAATCCGAACATTCCATGGATTTTTACGGCGGGAATATTCAAGCCTAGTAATAAATTGTGGTTCGTAACAGCAGTAAACTGATGCTAATTATACAGTAATTACAAATTAGCGGTGTTTGTGGACCCTTAAGAAAGGTTAAAACATAATCATTAGCAACATCTGCTCGAATCATTGTTGTCATCATGCTTAGGATTTTCTTTTGGCACCAATCTTCCCACAAGTTGACCCAACCAGTACTTATCCTAATTAAGGATTTTGGATTTGAATTTGATTTGAATAAGGATAAGTTCTCGACTTGGGTTAATATATGTAAAAGAAAATCAAATGTGAGAAGATAAAATATAAAAGTGAAAAGAGCAACAATAAAATATCAGAATTAAAAATGAAAAGATAATGTTACTGATTTTAATTGAGAATTTGTTAACTCTCCAAATTAAATTTGTCATATTTATACACCTATTTTATATATTTTAAGCTTGAGAGTAATTACTCTTTAAATTGTATACTACTACTCCCTCAAGCTTGTAAGTTAATTACTTTTCAATTATATTCTTCCAATCTAACTTTCGTTAGTTGAATAAAATAATATTTGATCATTATATTGAATATTTTGTATACCAACAATGCATAGAACCCTTTTCTTGCAAATAATATAGTCTGCGTAACAAATTGCGCCGCATGATTGGGCCGGCATCGTCACCGGCCATACCTCCTCCTAGTAGATTCCGCACCGTTCATTCTGTCACGTTCACCTCCTCCGTCAAAATTAACGGCAGTCGCTATCACCCGCCATCACCAATAGCACCACCGAAACGAATTGCGTGACGGCGTGAACTTCCTTTCGTTGGTTCAACAAAATCTGCCGTCACTCAAACGGCTGGTGTGGAAACCAAAAGGCAAGCAATTTGGGCCCACAAAGTTCACAAGGCTTCATTCCAAAAAAAAAAACAATTACGAAAATAAAATTGGGGAGGAATTCCCGCCAAAATTGAAGGAAGCAGTTAATTGGTTACAGAAGTGAAGGTACCGGAAAATAATGGTGGGGACGGAGGGGCTGGCGGGAATTAGCTGATCGCCGTGAAGCTATTTATTTTCCAGGGCCCATCGGTGTTAATATGGCGGGAAAATTGAATCTTATTTTAATCCTTGGCAGTTAATTTCAGTGGAGCTAAAAGGAAAAGGCCAAAGTGGAGTCGTTGATTCCATTTTCACCAACGGCCATGTTTGTTTTTTTTTTTTTTTTTTACACCCATGTGGATCCTAATGGTTGGGACATTGGTTCAATTGTCCTGAGGTTGTGAGTTCGAGTCTCGGCAACGGCAGTGTGTGGATATCCTTGTTTTAAGGGTCCTTTGTATGCACCAAGCAGTGGATCAGCCAATGGTTCCTGACGCTAGGTTACCATGATTGATCTCCCCACCAAGGCCTGTGGTGTCGGGTGGGTGGGGCGCTGCGGCCGAGCGATATCGCCTTTTATACTGAATGAGGTTTTTTTTCCAACATTCAAAATTGAACTAAGGTGAGTTGATATTCAAATTTTAAATTGAGAGGTTTCACTAAATGAAATGTTTAACATGTAAATCATCCATCTTAAAAGTGAGATGTTAAATATGAAAATAGAAATATCAACAATAATACATTGAATGATCATGCATTCATGCTTAATATGTAAAAGATTATGTTTGAAAGTAAGAAGATTAATATTTGTTATTATATTAGTAGAAATATCCTCAAGTTGAAATGTTGATAATTTCAAAAGTACAAGACCAAAATTTTCTAAAAAGATTTTTCCAACACTGTATTCTTGTGTTGCTTGCAAATAGATAAGATGCTCAAAATCCAAATGTACATATTTATGTCTTGACATCTCACTTCGTGGCTTATGCGCTTCGTGAAACATTGAAAAGCTAACAATGTTTATGTAAGTTTAAATTAGGTCATCAATTTAGTTTTATCAAATTTCAATTGTATTTAAACTTGTTTCAAATAGTTTAATCTCACATCATTTTGACAAGACCGATCATAATAATAATGCCACTAAAGCTGTTTGGCACCAAAACATTTCAAAAATTGAACATGCAGTGTGTTCGTCCCACATAAAAGTCAAGGTCAGCATAGTTTAAGATAATTTTGTTTGGCCGAATCATTTTCATTTAGGCACCTTTTTGTCGACAGAATATAGCCTAAATTTATAAATAGAGAGTCCATATTTTACACAAATTAAAGGCTTCCGTATGGGGGTTTTTGGTTCATGGATGCGAAATGCAAATTGAAATTAAAAATAAATAAAATAAAAATGCAAATTGCACAACTCACTGCAACTGGACTAGTGTCACATCACATGGCTAGCATCAGCAATTGAGAACGGTACAGTGAATGGCTCAAATCCTGAGCGCGAATGTTTCTCAATTACTTACGAAGCAGTATTAAAATGGAAATAGTAATCTAACTTGATTATAGCATGGGTTTGCTCCTCCCATTCCAAAACTACATGGCCTAATTTGGTTCATACTTGGGTAAAATCAAATTCATTTACTTCCGATGGAAGAATCATAGACAAATACTTGGTGTGTGAGATCAATCTGGGAACGAGATTGTCATGTAAAAGAATTTATTTTGGATTCTAAACCTTAGAATCACTAGAGTAATATAGATTGTTATCAAGATTTCAGGGACTAGATGTGATCCCACACTCTCTAATTCTGCAATTTTAATTTATTTTTTATATTTAACACTCTTTTCACATTGCTTAAAACAACGAGACGAAGCAACAACCATTTTCATTTCTCACTAACTTCTAATAAAATCATTACATAATAGGTGAAATAATCAATATTATGAAATAACCCCATGTCCCGACCAAAACTTCTTCCTTTCTTTTTTGGTTCGTTCCAACCAAAACTTCTTAGTTTCATTCATTCCTCTTTTGGCTTAAAAATAATTACAAAAATACAAATATGCCTTTAATAAATTCTTACAACAATAATAATAAGTGATATTTCATTTATACCCTTAAAACTTCACTACTAAGATATAAAAATACATTTTTCTTAAAATCCGAATCGAAATCAACTGAGAAGTTTTGATTTGGACGGAGGAGTATACGCTATATACTATACAAAATATTAACATTTTTTAAGGATTAAAAACCCATAGAATCATGGGATGATGTCCGATGATGGTCCATAGATTAGGATCTTGGTGCAAACACATATAAAAATAATAATGAAAAAAATGGAGGTGGAATGAAAGAGATGGATGGAGTGAAAGAGGATTAGTGTCAACAGATTGGCATACAAGGAAACCACGTTCTTCCCCACATGCTCTCCCTCCGCCTTATCAATTCTCAAACTCTCAACTACAAATAGTATAAAGATATAAATGGTGAGCTGCATAATTTAATACTTATTGTGTCTTCGCGAACATGGAAGAACAGGAAAAGAGCCACCATTTTTATGTTCAAATTCACAATTTTCCACAAGACCAGCAGCCCGCTTTTTTGGCAAACCTTGGAAATCCTGATTCTGTATTTTTAGAAATTCTGCTTCTCCAACTGAATGAATGAATATGCATGGTGATGAAATACGTCGTTTGCATCATTATCTCATCATGCAAATTATAATCCACAAGTTTTTTTACCCAAAATCATATCTTCACTCTTTTGGCGTTATTTGACTGATGAGAACCAAAATATCAGGTTTGTGAAAATTTTAGTACGTATATATCAAGGTTTGATGGTTAAACATGTATGAATGATTAGAGTTACCGTAGACTGTATTTGAAACAAATAGCAAAAACTAATTAGGCGGATTTAGGTAGTCTAGAATCTGTAGATGACACTAGGTCAGATTAGGTTGATCAGGTCTAGGCGATTTTAGGTGAATTTAGATGGATTTGGACGGTTCTAATCAGACACCCGAACCAAAAACGCCTAGTATCAGTGCCTAGGGTATAATTGGGGTGGTGAGGTACCACCTAGCGCGGGCCTATGTGGGGATTTTTAAAACGCTTTTTAGGACCGATTTACACTAGAAGCTACTCCCTCCGTCCCATATTTATGTGTCCAATTGCTTTTGACACAATTTTTAAGAAAGCTGATATGACACTGATGTGGAGGGTAAGGTTGGTGAAGTATGTGAGAGAATGTTAATAGTTTATTTTATAATTTTTTGCCAAAAAAGGAAATGGGTAAATCTGCTTGGGATGGACCAAAAATGAAATTGGATATATCTAATTGAGATGGAAGGAGTAATTAGTAGCATAGCGTCCAATGAATTAATGATTTATGAATAAGCCATCCTTTCATTTTCAGCATAAATACGCACCCGAGGCAAGCTACTGAATAAATGATGAAACAATAATACGGGGAGACATTGATGGGCATGTTTTAAGGCTGTGGAATACAACTTTATAATATCCAATTCATTTCAATGATAATTAATAATTCAATTATTAATAATTATCACGGGATATGGCATGCGCGTTTTGTTGAAAATACGAGCATTCGTTATTCCATGGCCGAAAAGAAGAAACATCTGATTAGCTTTTTTGGGACAAATCGAAATGGAGGGAATTAAGCAAAGCGAATGATTAAATATTAAAAGTAAAGGACAAGGCAAATAATATACACGATTAGTAGACATCAAGTAAATATGTTTCTCTCACACATTATGTTTTTTGGAAGCTGTGTTCGCAACTAAAACGAAAGCTGGTCATAACAGTTTAAAAAATAAGTGTTACTTGGTCAGGTTTGCTTATAAGCACAACTGTGTCAAACACAGCCTAAATTAAGTTGAACTGAATTAGGTTTAATTAAATTGAACTTAATTGAGCTACTCCCTCTATACCAGCTAGAGTTGCACTCAAGACTTTTCACGATTTTCTACACGCGTGTTTGACTCCTAATATCCTTAACTACTTATATTATCAAGATATAAAAGTTTGATATTAATAAATTAAATGTTATGACGATTCCAACAATATTAAAAACGATAATATTTTTTTTGATCCATGCAGTTAAATTTAACATATTTGACTGAAAAAAGTTTCATGTGCAAATATAGCTGATACGAAGGAAGTACAAAAGAATAGAACTAAAAAATGTCGTGTAGGTCGTAAAATGTTAGAAAAAACAGACTAAAATGAAAAGCGGGAAATGATCGAAACAGGATGGAGGGTAAAAGAAAGGTATGTCGGGGAAGACACGAAGGAGTGTTGGTATGAATTGATCATTGAGTTTTGGGGTACGACGACGAGTACAACAGAGTCACGCACACAATGGTTTGGAGATTAATGTGTTAAATGCGACGCACCCCAAACACTATTCCACGCCTTTGCCCATCCTCACTTCCCATCACTCTACTACTCCTACACGGCTGCTCTATACCAGTTCCCATGTCTTTATTATGTTTGGTACCGTCTTTTTTCAACACCCAACGTCAACATGTAAATTCACAAGCAAATCCAAAAGACGGAAAGACCGAAAGAGTTAGGTCTCGATTAGGTAGTCTCAATTACTTCAATATAGTCCTAATTATTGTGCCAAAAAAAAGTATTATTCATTTCAGTTTAGTTAAATTTGAGTACATTCAAACCACTTCAGCTCAAATTAGTAATTTCCAACTCATATCAACATCAGCAGCACGCATAAGTACTATTCAATTCAGAACAACACTTATCAATACATCACAAGTGATCACAACTCATCGTTCATCCGTGCAGTTCAAAATAACACCATTTCAACTAAACATAATCTTACTCGTATAAGTGAATTGTGAATGCTTTCAACACAATAATATTTACCTATTAACGATAACTTCAAATGAGATAGTGTGGTATTACTGTTCTTAAATAAAATAGATGGTAGTATAAACATTTAGAAAAACACAAACATATAGTTAAAAGATAAAAAAGAATCGTATTCCTGAAACCTTGCATATATAGCACACCGAAAATCACCGCATTTACAAAAACCACGGTTTTGAAATGCTTTAATGTTTCTTGAACTGAGCTCTGTTCCTTCTTTATCATATGATACGACCGCGTTCTGTTTCTGCTCATTTCCAGTTGCAGTAAATCACAGATTGTTCAATCCTTATCCAAATTTTACTTTATCGGTTTCTCCGTCCAATAATAATTTTATTATTCATAATCCAAGTGATGGTCTGAACACAACTTTTAAATCTTAATCTAAGAAAAAGATTGTTTTTCTTTAAATATTACAAAATCTGATTAAAGCGTGGCACTTTACTTTCAGATCTGGGCAGCTTTAGCATTGTTCTTTCGCTTCCAAATCACGACAACCCATTTTGGGCCACCGCTGGCAGCCCATTTCCAAACTAGGCCTGAATCAAAACTATTGATCCGTCAAAACGGAATTAGTATGGACCTTTTGACCCATCATTCTCTCAGATTCTCAACAAATTCAGGTGAAAACCAGAAAAACATATACATAGAAAACAAGCTATACTATAATTCTTTATGCTGTACACAGGTTTCCTCCCAAAATCATTCTCATGATACTATAATACAACATGTACAGAATGTACAGACAAACAGACTTACGATATCAAAGCAACGGAGTCGTATTTCAAGGAAATAGAGACAGCAATGGACTGCTCTGATTCTCCATTTTCTCCAAAGGTATCTGCAAACGAAAATGAATAACCATCACACAGCAGCCCAGCACGTGCGAAGAACTAGAACCATGAGTGAGTGTACTAATAAACCCGTGTGGTAATAGAGAAGCCATATATAAACAAGAAAGGCATCTAGAACGAATAACTTACCAAAAGGAGATCCTCATCCGTACCAAATGCTTTGCGAGCGTCTTGTAAACGTTCTAAACTGATCTTCTCATGTTTCCTGTTTAATTTTTTTGTCAACTAGTAAGTCTAACAGAAATTTAGCAGAAACTAAGACTAGCAAACTTGAAAAGTTTTTTTTAGATTGCTTTTGGAAAAAGGCATCAAGGTGGAAACTGCTTGTGATAATGTTGAATGAGTAACTTCTAAACAAACTTAGAATGATGTCAAACCTTGAGCTTGCAGGATCTCGAATTTCAAACTCATTTGTAGAGGTGTCATAGTCACAAATTATAATGTAGTGCCCTTCAAAGCATTTAAAGATTCAGAAAGTAAGAAAAATTGGTAAAACTTAAAATGAAAATAAACTTGAAGATTAACTAAATTTACAGCTAAAAGTCTCACCAATATAGCTTGCACTGTCATCATAGATACCAGATATACATGCATCCTCTAGCCAGCATCGACTGCAAAGATGCATTGTACAAGTAAATTTTTAAAAATTTGGAAAGATTTCCTCAAAAACCCAAAGTACTACAAATTTAGTTGAAGAAAGGTATACCTTAATAAGCACTTATCAACTAAAGAAACTGCAATATACTTTCTAGACAAAACTATCAGAGAAAGTTCTTTTCCAGTAAACGATCTGCACTGTAGACAATAACATTCACAATCAGTATAATGGGTAAACTTTTTACCAACCATAGTTTTATACTTCTTCTAGTTGTTTTGCATCTAAATAGGTTTAAATCGGATTAAACCAAAATGCCTATTTATCTCCTTATCACAAGCTGCATTGAAAGTTACTGAAGGGCATTAACGAGAAGAATGGGTGCAAAGTTGATTGTTTTAACCAGATTCTTTGTCATAGAAAGATCTGAGAAGGGAAAAAATTAGAAATGACCGGACTTTACACCACAACTGCACGGTGATACCTATAGTAAGGGGAAAAAACATGACTCTAAATTTTAAGCATGCGTGAACAAATTCGACAGTTTCAACTAAAAGGGCCTAAAAATTTAACATTTATAGTCCTATGCGGCTATGCCATTTCCTCAAAATTATAAGAATATGCAACAACTTCTCTGAACAGACAAGGAGAAACTGATGAAACACCATATAATGATTTACCTCTATATTAATACCAGCATCACGTGCTTTTTGAAACAACATATCAACACGCTGTAGATCATTTGGCAGTTGGTCCTGCGTACAAACATAGGACATGTAGCAATAAGCACATAAAACTGAGTTTGTGAAAATAAATTCAGACAACATTTCAAATTCTTGATATAATGATCATCTTAACACTCATTGTTCACGGACCAAACCAATCCCTGACGAACATTTCAAGTTTATCTGACACACATGCAGCCATTTCTTAGAGCTTTTGCAATATGTAACATCAATATTAAACATAGGTCTTATGGACAATGTGGGAGAACAGGACAGCTGTATGATAGGTTACAATCAACAGGCCTCAAACACTCACTAAGAATAAATTTATATTTCTTAAGGGAAGTAGAAAATAAGCATGTCTTCATGTTAGATCAACTTTTAAAATTTCAATACTTCGAGTTAATTATAGGTGACACTAACACACAATCCACCTTAAAATATGGTGCTCAGCAATCCAACGAGTGACAAAGCTATGAAGTCTGTAAGCAGCAGACTTTCGATCATCCAGTATCCAAACTAAATTAATCAAATAGTTAACAAATTATTTGAGACAAGAACATAACAGTATTAAAGATAAATTAGGATTTCATGAAGCATATGATAACAATGGAACTGACTGTATGAATTTTAAAACAACGTATTAAAACTGCAGATCACCTTGTAATATGTCTCCACTGAAAAATTTGGGTTTGCTCCTAATGTTACAGTGAAGTAGGAGAATTTAACTGAAAACTTTTGCAATAGATATGCCAAATCAACAGTCCAGGTACTGCAGGAAACAATAGCATCAGAATTAAATCCTGGCAATTCTCATAGTCCGTGCATGTAAAAACTAACTTATATCTATACTCACAAACTTTTGTCTAAAAATTAAACACCATCATCAGAATTAAATCCTGGCAATTCTCATAGTCCGTGCATGTTAAAACTAACTTATATCTATACTCACAAACTTTTGTCTAAAAATTAAACACCATCAACTACAAGACAGTTAAAGCAGCAGGTTATACCTAAAAACATCCAAACAAGGATCATTTATGAAATACAATCAAGGTCAACAAGTTCACCTTGTCGTAGGGCAGAGCCGTTCCAGGTCGTCAATATCCCCATCGTGGATGTTTAGAGTCCTCAATACCATCAAAACACAAGCAAGACCACAATCCCACGTGTGCCGCTGGTTTATGTGTGGCACCTAAAATCCAATCACAGGTAGTAAAGTTATCATAAGAAATCACAGCATAGAACAATGAATAAACCAGATGATATAGAAGAGATCATTCTTGACTTACTTCAAAAGACCTTGGCTTTGAATAGTCCTCATCATCACACTTCTCCTTGCTCAAAATAAGCTTTAGTGGGTAAAACTCCACAAAATTCAAATGAGTACAGGCAGTTTCTTCATCATCTCCCTCTTCTTCCACTTTCAGAAACTTGTTCAAGAGATCAAACGGGTGCCACATCTATGATCAAATTCTCACCACTTTTTACAATTTACACTGCACTCAAACACAACAGCAAAAAACACCCAAATAAATACAACTTCCTATGAACACAGTAAAACCGATTCAATCAGGCAAATGCTGACAAAGTCAAACGCACGAAAGATAGGACACAATCACATCATTCGAAATGGGAAAGTCGTGCATACCAGCAGAAGAATTGTATGAGCAGCAAAATATTAAGACGAGGAAGATGTGCTGATTTCTGTGTAGAAAAAAGGCGCGTTTTTGGGTTGCAAGAACACGAGTTTAACGCTTATCTGGCTCCTAACCATAGGACTTTCTGCTTCATTCTCTGTATTGGGAAATTTCGTTTAATCTGTGCAGGGGAATATTTTATGCCATATGGTTTATTGAAACATTTCGGTTCCTGGGTGATTCCCAGATCTTCTAAGCTAATCAAATTTCTTGATTAGTTGATCTTAAAAGTTAAAAGGGTAAGTTTTCTTTTTCTTTTTTGGATAATCATCAAGGTGGGAAATAATTATATGAATTTCATATTACACTCGACTATTTATAAAATATCAATAATTAAATGATGAGATGTGTTTTTTCTTCCATGTTTGTTGAAACCAAATCCCCACCGGGTACATCAAAAAAAAAAAAAAAAAAAAAAATCCCCACCCGGGGATATCAATTTAGTTATGGAATATATGACATTGTATGCCGTCATCAATCAAAACATAAAAGATATTGTGAAAAGATATTGGAATAAAATAAAGACAGTGTTTGCCAAGTAGATTAGTTAAGTTCAACGAAAATGTAATTTGATAAAATTCAGGTTAATTCAGTTATGCTGATTTTTTTTTCTAATACATTATTTTTACTTCAATTCAGTTTAATTCAATTCAGTTCAGATCAATTCAGTTCAGTTCAACAAGAAATAAGCTCTACCAAACATGGCCAAAATCTAATAGGAATTTTAGTATCAATATAAACATTAAATTTATAATTCTCTTAAAATAGTAAACTATGATTTAATTAGTTTATATTTTTTTAAAAAAAAATTAAAACCACACAAGGTGGAGGGAATTTATTAGGCACCCTAGACCTTTAAAATCACCAACCAAAACAGTAATCTTACAAGAAAAACCTTGAGCAATGTTAGTTAGTTAGTTTATATTCCGATATTATTGATTTGCCTACTCATAATTAACATATAAAAATCGGTATTTTCACAATAGATATCTTTAAATTAATTTTATTTTTAAAAAATGTAGTAATTAATAGATGGATGAGTAAAGAATATTTTTTTTATTCTTCAGAAAAAAGAATATTTTTTTTGTTGCCTTTGTTTGTTGGCCTACATTAGTTTCCCACCAATTTAATAACGACTCCCTTTCCTTATTTATTAAGGTTGATACTTTTAGTCCTTTGGATAAGGCAACATTTTAGTTAAAAGTTGGGAGGCCAGCTACCTCAATTATTGCCCATGTGGTATTTTTGGTTTAGGTGTAACACCTCAACAAAATGTGAAATGGTTAGGTTACTTAATCCAAAATATTGAATTAAAAAAAATTACCATTTTCATCCGAATATTATTCAGTAATCAAATTGGTGATAACTAATAAAGCATACATATTGGCATTTGTCACTTTGAGAAGCTAAAAATAAAAATAAAAATAAAAGGGGACCATTTCAAAAGATTAACGAGCAAGACATGGGCCATATTACGTTGAAGTTACATACAACTTGGATCAGGACTTAGATTTTGAGTTTTCTGGGCCCCTATAAACACGAGTTTAAAATGTGCAAGTGTTAACCCCCGGCACCCACTCCGTCAACCATTGCTCCATTCACGTTTTCAGTGCACAACTGCACACGATGTTAACTTTAACTTTAGACTCCAAACAATTGAGAGAAATTTATGTGAATTTAGGAGCAAAGATTTTTCTTTAAATTTAGTTCAATACAGTTGTAGTTGAATAACTCGTGTTCTTACAAAAGAATGAGAAAATACACGAGGTGACAATTGAAATGAACTAAACTATCCATAACATATTCTTATTACTAACAAGTAACAACTTTCTTCATCCCACTAGGTTGTCCTGCTAATCTACCATTCACTCAAAAATTCACATCATATTTAATTAACAATAGCTTTAATTATGATTAATTTTGAGATAAATAATTTTAATTTTAAACAAATAAGTCATGGGAAAATTCCAACATTCACGTGGAAAATATAATTTGTATATTATAAATTTATAAAGTCAAACATTGTTTAATTTTTTTTAATGGAATACTAGGACACTCTTTTAAGGATGGGGGAGTATATCATATGCATGTGAAGAAACAAATCCAAAGTACCCGTGTCTTTGTGTGCATGTTATATGCTCCCTTATCCTGGGTTTATTTGTACATTTTGACTTTTAACTAAAAAAAGATTTGATTAATATATAAATTATATATAGTTGATATTTTGAAAATATAGGGTACGACTAATCTATAACTATAACATGTGATGGTGTATTTTCTTATATACTTATAATTTTGTGGTGTTTGTCAATTTTGTCTAATAAATATTGTATATTTAGACTTAGATGAGACGAATATAGTAAAATAGACGTGCATTTCACTTATAGTGTACATCTTTATATCACAACAAAATTTGAAAACAAAAAAATCATTCACATCCTTATATTTCTAAATGCAATCTCAACATTACAACCGATCAGTACCGATCATTTGGGTAGCGCTGAGATCAGGAGCCGCAATCGCCGATCCGCCATCAAGATGCTTTGGCAATAGCAGAAATCGTCAACGTCGAGTAATATGAAACAACCAAGTTCTTGTGGCAATTTCTCGTCGTCGAGATTTGTGGCAATTTCGCAAACACAATCTCAACATCGCGACCGATCTTATCAAGATTCCACAAATTGCCTCGCCAGCGTCCCGAGGTACGATTGTCGTTACCGACCGTGGAATGGCACATATTCAACGACATTTTTGTGCATTTTTACATAATAACCCCTATATTTGGGTAGACTTTCACTAATCCGCCAAAATTAAATGTTTATTTTTCAACCCAAATGTTATCGGAAGGGATTGCTTGGCCCCTGCCTCTTGGGTGATGTTGTCTCACTCAAAATTTTGTCTTAAAAATATGTTGTGTTGTACTTTATCTGTCACATCCAAAGTGTCTTAATTTTGACTTTTGGAGCCAAATAGTGCCAACTTCAACAATCAAATTATGCTAATCAATATGTAAGAATACTATCATATGATATATTGTTGGATTCATCCGAACATATATTTTGATGCTATATTTTCCATAATTTTTTTACACATAAAAATAAAGATATTAATATTCAAACGTTGATGCAACTAACTTTGAAAAGTTAACTCAGACGCTTTGGTTGGGACGGAGAGAGTAGCCCAATCTGCATAGAATCTTATTCATGGTCTTCTATACATCATTTTCAATAAGAAATCAACTTAGGGCTGATTTAAACTAACAAAAAAAAAAGCACTAGCACATTGCAACATATACAAGAAATAATCATAAAATCCAACATGAAATAAGAGGAACGAGCAAAGCAAACCTCACTAGGGATGATTCCGTTTCCAATTGTAAAACATGTACCTTCAGCTTGTCCTTTCTTGACATCATTATCATGACTTCCTTGTCTGATAAAATGGTGGCCTTTCAACTTTAATGTCCATGTTTCCAATTTGTCTATTGTAATGGGTTGAGACTTTGAGAAGGCCATTGGTTTCAAATTCTAAGGTAACACAGTTGAAGGCAGTCTCGGGATCATCTTCCTCTACAATTTTACCGGGCATGATGAATTCACCAAGTATTCCATAGAGCTCACTATGTAAAAGAACCGCACAGTTTGTTGGGTAGTGGTGTCAAGAGCTCTTACAATCTTGGAAGGACTATGAGTATTGTTCTGTATTTGAAACCACATCGGCTCATCCCTATCATTAACATGACACTGGAACCCGTAAATGAAAATGGGATGACCTCCTTAATCTCTATCCCTCGATTGCCCCGTTAGCTTAATCTTGCAACTTCAAATGCAGCGCCAACTACAATTGGAGCACCATGTGTAATTAAACTACCATCACGTACAACTGTAGCATAAACGACAAAGCTTCTACTCTGGCGGATAAACTTGCAAAGCTTCCTCACATTCTCTTGATATGTACGTGCAAGAACCTCATACAACAGTTGCTCAATTTGGGGATCTTCTTGAATCTCCAATCAACAGAACACCATAAAAAAAGGCTCTTTTACATCCGCCAAACATGCTTCCGCATAAGTAGTACACTTCTCAGATAATCTCATGCTCAACTCCTCAAACTTGGCTTGTGTGATTGTTGCTAAGAAGTTGATTCCATGAAGCAATGAGCTGATATTGATACAAACAGCAATAGCCATGGATAATTCTTTTTTAGCCTTCTCACAATATCTTCTCAACATTGTTCTCCCTGTTGAATACACTAACACAATACCTCACAAGCACTTATCGAAGTCCATCCCCCCAAGTTTACAATCCTCATCAGTAACCTTAACCAATCTTATCCCTTTTATCCATAACAAGGGATTAATCATGAGTACCCCCTCCAAGATCAAACACGAGGAGATTGCGCCATCTTTCCTAGATCTCGGAAGGGTCATCGTATGCAATCGCACAGTTGCTTTCGGCTCTGTTAAAAGGCGTAAAACATTCAACCCTGCAATACTAGAAGCATCCAGTGTTGCCTTGCGTTGTGACTCATTAAACCGTGCCGACACAGTGAGAACCATATCCCTCACCTCAGAGCCAAAGTACTCCTCGGCGTGCTGCTTCAATTTTGTGAGAACCATAGCTGTGATTTCCTTTGCAGAAAAATATTCCCTCTCACATCTATATGTGACAGATGTGACCGTGAATGCCCAGCTCTCATCTCCAATTCTCATACCAATCAATCTCTTGGCCCCTGTCAACAAGTTTATACACCTATCGGCAATGCGGTAAACTACCAACAAGTTCAAGTTTAGCCCAATAATATTACATGAACAAGGGATAAAGGCAAATTACCAAACACTGTGTTGGTGGTGAGATCGGGATCATAAGTAGAAAACTCCTCCCCAACAAGATATTCGGTATCAGTGAAAACAACGGAGGAAGGGATGGTTGATATGACCACAACCTGGCCATCGTCATTGACGTATCCCACATTCGTGTAGGTAGTGCCCAAGTCTATTCATATGGCTTGGGCCATGATTCTGATGAAAAGACAACTTCAAATTAACTTCGAATCGATTTTGCTGCCAAATTAACAATGCAAAATGAAAATACCTTACCGAAGGTTAGCTGCAACGCAGAGGAGGAGCGACACCCTCCTAGGAGTTAACATTCCGATGCGGCGATGCCTCCAACAATGCGAGCAAGAGAGACGCCTCCTAGGGTTTAACGTACCGGCACGGTGACACCTCTGATGACGCGAGCAAGAGCAATTTTTGAGGCGTACTTTTTGGGCCGCTATTTTAATGAGATTGGTCCGTGTTCACTTTTTCAGCGAAACATAAAAAAAAAATTCGATTGTAGCTAATTATGTTATATCTCGCATTTTCACGATGATGAAAGTCTAATGAATTTTTATGACTTAAAAGATGAGGATTTTAAAATAAAACTTGAAATTTGTAAAAATAAAATAGAATTAGTACTGTAGCAGTATTGTTCACGCGACACTGTTCATAAGGGTATTGTTCACGGCCAAATTACGGTAGCGTGTGAATTTCCTAAAAATTCAAAAATTGCAAATTGATCTCTCCTTGTTTTTACAAGTAACCCTATTTGCAATTAATCTGGTCTATATACGTAGATGGTGGTTTTAAGAGCATCTCGAATGGCAGGCTATAGCTTGCCTTGCCACATCACTATTCAAGCCAATGATGTGGCAAGCTACACATTACAATAATGGTGAGCTACATCCATAATTAATTACTAGGTCCCACGTGTTTGTATTTTTGACCAATATTTTAATATAAATTATGATTATCTTTAATTTTAATTAAATTAAATTTGAAATATATATATTTAATAAGTAAGATTTATCAAATAAATATCAAAATAATTTTCAATCTACGATAACAAAAAAGTGGTCAGTAAATATTATAAATTCAAGTTATATAAAAATCAAATTTGAATAGAAGAATAATTTTCTAATGAACATTATTTATTATTATTTAAAAAAATCATTTTATTATTCCATTTTATCCAACCAAATTATTTTATTCCATTTCTAATGAACATAAGTTATTTAAAAGAACATAATAATTATTACGTAATAATTACGTAGCACAACCAAATTGGATGGTTGGTTTGTACATGTTTTTCTACTTACCATACATATATATTATGAGAATATACGTGGTGTATTTTTTTCATTCTGTAAAAACATTAATTAAAATATTTCCATAGATCACTCGTAATTAACGCCGGCCTGCTCTGTTCGACAGTAATGCTTGACCAGCTACATTACGTGACATTAGAAACAATGGTTTAGCAGCTGCCGTAATCTTTCAAAATTTATAAGCAAATTTTGAAATAAAACTATTGGAGATGCGACTTTGCCCAAGAAATAAGCTTTTTGCAAAGAAAAAGGGAGATTAGCTGTTTTTATCAACAAATTAGCTGTTTTGAGGATCCCCTTCTCTTACTATTTTTATGTTTTACGCACACAATCCCAGATGGCCGGGCTACTGATTGTCGCATTATCCACAGCTCTCTGTGGCATACCAACTTCTTCACTCCGATCAGCTCTCTGTGGCATACCAACTTCTTCACTCCGATCAGCTCTCTGTGGCATACCAACTTCTTCACTCCGATCATTGTTAGTTTTCTCCTCCGCGCAGCGTCTCATAGCGGTAAGTATGCCCTTTCTTCTAAATATTTTCTGCATCAATTAGTCCAATCTGCAATTTCCCCTTGAACCCTTTAATTTGATAAAATTTTCCCCCCAATTTTGTTTAATACCAGTGGGCTATGCGTGTGCGCGTGCGTTCTAGAAGTGCAGACCTATGTGTGTTTTACATTGTACCTTGTTTGCTCGTATGTGCTTGTTAAAAGTGTTTTTGTTATATAGTGTAAATTTTCTGATTATCAAATGGACTCTGTGTGTGTGTTTGATTGTCAAAATGACTTTCGTGTTTTTGTTAGAATGTTTACACCTCTCAGTTTGTGTTTCCAATGGTTGCCCTTGTTGGGTATCTACTAGTAATGGTGATAAATAAATCCTAAGGTAGCGTTTGTTTGTTCTAATGTCCTTGTACTTGAGGAAGGGTAGTCGAATGTTTACGCCTCTTAGTTTGTTGTTCCCGTTTGAGTTTCTATTAGTTTTTCTTAAGAAAATAAACCTCGAGGGTTTGTAAAGAAGTTGCAGTTTGAAGGATCTGCTTGACTTGGTATTACTTAATTAATTTGCAACTCACTATGGACTATTGAAGACACAAACCTTTGTTTTTTTTAATGATGAAAAATGTATTAATGAGGGGTGGAAAATGAAAAACAATTATGTCTGTAACAGATCATGAACTTGTCATGATAAACTTGTAATGTAGAATTTAATTTAAGTAAAAGTTACACTTTAGGACAACTCAAGTTCTGTAGCATCAGCTGCCTGTGCCCAGAATTTTGTTGGTTACGTTCATCTAGTTTCTTAGACTTGTTCTGCTTATGTACTCTTGTTGTTTTAAATTTTCTCTGTTTAAATTTTACAACATTGACTAAGCACTTATAAACTAATTTATCAAACAAAAAAAAGTTTAATTTTCTGCAACTTATTCTTATGGATAAGCAGAAGCTAAGCTTATAAGCTCAGCTGGAATCAAAGGAAAGGCACAAGGCATGAAAACCAGTATTTTCTCGGAGAGGTTTTTAAAGATTAAACGGCAATTTCGGCGTGGTGAGATTTTCAATTGTTCTTCTTAGCTTATTTCTTGCCGAACTGAAATGAAGTGAAATTTAATGTATTGAAAAATAGGTTCAGTATAAACTAAATCAACCTAAATATCATTTTGATGAGTTGAACTAAATTGTTCTGAACTGGACTGCTATTGACATCTTTTATCGTGCATTTTGTTTTATTGGACACCTTTTATTGTGTACAATGATTTTCTGAAGTAAAAAAAGATTGAGCGGATGAGGTTGTATTCGGAGAGTAAAAAAAGACCAAAATGAGAATAATCTAAACTCAACTGAAATAGGAAGTGTCAGTTAAACAAATTCATACATTTAAAGCAAGTGTCAATCAAACTAGCGATGTGTATATGTATATAGAAAAATGGATTGTGATTCTTATGCATTAATATTTAAGAGGTGACTATTGTTGGAGCAGGAAAGAAGGACGTTGGTGTGGATGTTTGGTCTGTGATTCTGATTAAGGTAGATCCATGCAACCTCTTCAAATGCATCTTGGTTTCGAAGTCATGTCTGGAAGTGATCACTAGTCCATATTTTCGAATTAATTACCTGGAGATATGGAAGGACAGTTTGAAGGACAGTTTGAATGGTGTGATCGGATTCATGTACAGAAACGGGGACTTTCAGATAGATATTAGATGGCAGTTAGGTTTCCGTTTGAATAACACCAAGGTTATAAGGGGGCATCTTACGTTCAAATCAAAATCAAGCTCCGGTCTCATGCTCTGCTCTGATCCTAAAAATAACTTGTACGTCTTCAACTTTTCTTCCTTCAGCGGGAGTGTTATTGTCAACCCATTGCCTCCGCCTCCATTGAAATACGTGTACTCGTCCTCCTCCGTTATGGACATTATATCAGACGATGATGCTTCTTTTAAGGTAAATATTCTTGTCATAGTATATGAGCCTGGAAATTGAGCAGAAAATCTCCGTTAAGAATATGAAATTTGAGGTTTGGTCTTCCTATTAATAGGGGCAAATCATGTTTGCGTGCTTAATCTACTGTGGCCCTGCTCTGTTGAACTTATCATATCAGTAGTATATATATTCAGTTAAAAAAAACAGTTTTATGAAATTCAAGTTAATTTTGTCATGCTGATTCTTTTTTTTCAATACATAAATTTTCATTTCAGTTCAGTTTAGTTAGTTTTGCAAGATATAAGCTCAGAAGAATAGGGCCTTCTAACAAACTTTACATAAACATAAGAGAAAAGTGCAAGTACCCCTCAGTTTTTGAAAAGTGCTCTAGTACCCTGCATTGACGTTGATTTTGTAAATTGTACCTCTAAAAGCTTTGCTCGGGCATCCAAATGTGTATTTTTCTGACTATTAGTTGACTTGAAAATAAAACATCCAGATGTCAATTAAAACTTTTAGATGTCCGAGAGCACTTTTCATAAATTCAGGGATACATGGACCCATTTCTCTAAGCATAACTAGGTACAAACGAAGAATATTGGTAATTTATGAAAATTTAAACCAAGAACTTTCCATTAAATTGTAAAATATTAGAGGGACTACATTTAGCACTCTAGTAAACTTATAAACATTATATTTTTCTTTCAAGGTTGTAATGGCGGATTGGAACCGTGAGACTCGTCAGGGAGAATGGGCATCAAATGTTCAAACATTCTGCTCCTCCACATGGACGTGGGAGAAGTTGGAGCTGAATAGCTGCTATAAGTTTCGGTTAGTACAATCACACCCCGGACTTGTAGGTAAAAAGGGTATGTTGTATTGGCCGGCAAAAATGATGGGGAGTAACAGCTTGTGTCTTGCTGCTTATGATTCTAGGAGCCCAAAAGAAAGCTGCATCCGTTTGATTTCATTACCATCAAGTTACATCATATTTGGAGACGCATTCTTTGGCGCCACCCCTGAAGGCAATGTCATGTGTGTTACAACAAGACGTTGTGATATGATGATCAGAATTTGGGAGCTAAATGATGTGGCTGAAAATTGGAAGCTTTTGTGTGTGATGGATGATTCAGTTTGGGACGTTAATTCGGCACTCTTGTTAGCTGATGGCGAGAGGGATCTCCGAAAATATCCATTCGAGTTTTTGTCATTTGTTCCGGGAAGACCCGACTCCATTTTTGTAGCAGGGAGGTGGAGTTATTTTATTTATAATGTTCAAACCAAGGTGCTGGACAGATTTAAAGGATACTCGGAACATTATTTTAGGTCTGGGATTCAAGACGGGTATGTTCCAGTCACGATGGCGGATTTAGGAGTCTGGCCTTCTTCTTCCTTCTCAAACCATCTATCGCCGAAAAAGTCCCGTAATAGTTTTAGATCTCTTATATGTCACTGATCGGAACTTTTTTTACTGTTACAAAATGGACGGAAATATGCAAGACACCTTTTATAACAGAGAGTTGCAGTGTTATTAAAGTAAACTTTGGTTAGTCAAATATAGATTAGCATTGCATGCCTTCTGGATTCAAATCTTTGTAACATTTATTTGATGAATTGATGGCAACATTTGAAATAGTCGTTACTTATTTGAAATGTGCTACATCCGTTTTGAATATTCACTAGCCGTTGGTTGGGCCTTTTCGAAGACTTTCCTTTGCCAACCTTTTTTAGGTTTGCTTTAGACAACGGTAGTGGTACAGTAATGGCCCACTCTTCTTTATGGGCTCACGGATGAAGAACCCACTCATAACTAACATCTGGTTCCATTTTCTTAAAAGTTTTTTCATTTTGTTTTATATTTCCATAGAACTTATTTCAGAAAAGATTTGAGAGAAGGAATACATTTTGATTTTCTCACAGTATTATTCTGTAGTTATGTACCTATTGTATGAGAAAGGTGAAAACAGTGATTTGATTTTGGAGCTAGATTGTTTTACAGAGAAAATCCACATATACCCCTAAGTTCTTAAGGTATGTATTAATATACCCCGAGTTCTTGTTAAGTGTTGATATGTCCCTGGACCGACGAAAACTTTTTTTTTCTATAATCCTAGAGTGTGTTCTTGCCGTACAAAATCGATTTGAAAAGATATATTCGTCATTGACTTGTATCCATTTTTGTCTCAATTGACTTGTGTCGCGTGTGTTAACTATGGTTTAAATTTCAAAATTTTGGGTATTCCATTTTCAAATCTCCTGCCGCTGCTCCAATGTTGCAATTGTAAGTTCTCCTCTTTACGAATCAACATGTTTGATCGACCAAAATTCAATCAAAGTTACAAACCACGGGTATATCAGCACTTTCCAATAACTGATAGGCATATTAATACATACATAAGAACTCAGGGGTATATGAATTTTTATTTTATTTTATTTATCTCTTCTCTAATTTGCTTCTACGGTATATTTCGTAGAGTAAAATTATGTTTCGACTTTTAACATGTCTATTCACTAAAATGTCTTGAGAAGTGGATGTGATTAAACTTTACACCTTGCTCTTAAGAAATGAATTGGAATCGTTTTGTATGTTAGTTAATATAGAATCTTGCCCTTAAGTTTTATGATAGAAATGACTGTCGAAACATAATCCTAGATTGAATCTCGATTGCAGTGTCCATAGTAATTGCAGTCATCATATTCCTGTAGTTTTAAATCCGTAGTTTTGAATTCAATAAGACTAACATAACTAGAGATTCAAAATTACAAATTGAATTAAGAAATCCTTAAACCTTTAAAATAGAGAAGAAGAGCTTAAATTACTAGGAAATGATGGTCTTAATTTACGTAGAAAAACATCAAAAGTTGATTATACCAAAAGCGGAATATTAAAAAGTGGTGAAATTCATGTTCAAATCTCGCATTCTTAAACTTATTCCCTTATGTTCAAATCCCGTTAACACAAGTGGCCGCTGCCTCAATACTCTCACACCGTGAAACAAATTAAATTATGCCCCACCACACAATGACTCAACTACCCCTGTTCCAGTGTCGCACAGACGTACACTCCTTCAAACTCAAGGGCAAATATGTAACTTACGGATGATGTTGACTTCTCCGTCGCCCCCACGGCTATGAAGCCTCTCCCGTGGCATCATTATATAACCATTAATTTGAAATTAAGAAAAAGACTAGAAAGACCGTTGGCGAACCTGAATCCTCCAAAACACTTTGAAAATCAAATTCAGACAACATCGTTTTCGCAGAAAGAATAAAATCACCAGTCTCGCTCAGCTCTACTGCACATCCCATCACTTCTTCTCTCTTCTCTCTGCCATTTCACCATTTTCTGTTTCTGGGTTCCGTAGCTTAGATGGGGGAGAAGGATTCGCCCGGCGATTCGACCACTGAGTCGGGACTCAGCTCGAGCACCTCCGGATCGAGTAAGTACAGTAGCAGCTCCGATGGGTCGAAGGATTATTGCATTTCCTCGGCGGGGCCGAAAGGGTGGCCGCTCCCCAAGCCGCCGCCGCCTGCGGCGGCGAAGGATAAGCCCCAATTCAGCAAGGAGGAGGAGCTACTCAGGTTGAGGAAATTGGGATCCCGGGTTTCAGGTAACTTAGTGATCTTTTATGGGGGATTTGAAAATAGTCTAGCTGTTGAATCTTGGATTTACATGTTTAGGTGGGTGATTCAGATTTTAAATTAAAGTTTACTCATTTATTATTAGGGTTTGTCAGTGTTTATTCATGTTTGTTGTCTTTCAGTGGCGAGGGTGAGCTGAGAAATTCAATAATAACAATCCAATCTTTTTATTGATTTGGTGAATTTGTCTCATTTAAGAAGCTCAATTGTGAGCAATACTTTTAGCATCTGAAGAGGATGAGTTAGTTAGGGCTTTGCAGCTTAGTTGAGACTGAGATGAAAACATGTACAATTGCAATGTTTTGCAAACTTTTAAGCTCATTTTGGTTGGTGATTGATATCTTGTGTTTGAATTCACAGACGTGGAGATGATGAGGGAGAGGTTCGCAAAATTGCTTCTTGGTGAGGACATGTCTGGTGGTGGGAGAGGGGTCTGCCCAGCGCTGGCCATTTCGAATGCCGTCACTAATCTTTGCGGTATAAAATCGCTTGCTTTGTAGTTTATGTGCATTTAAATTGCTACTTGCTATGGATTCACTAATCACTGCAGGAATTGTGTACATATTTGTGAATGCCTTTTTAAGGTTTTCTGAAAAACTAGTGATTTTGTTGCCAATTTGATGGTTGTAGCTACTGTGTTTGGGCAACTGTGGACGCTGGCTCCTTTGCCTAATGAAAAGAAGCTCATGTGGCGGAAAGAGCTGGATTGCCTGCTTTCTGTTGGTGACCACATCGTGGAGCTGGTGCCTTCTGTTCAAACCCTAGCTGATGGCACCAAACTTGAGGTAGTTTCATCTGATTGTCTCATTTTCAACCTCTTAGTATTACTGAACTTGAATACATTTGCATTTGCATTTGTTAATGCATGGTGTTCTTACTTCTTAGCATTGTTAAAGTATCTGTCTTTTCCGATCCAGATTATGACAAGCAGGCCTCGAGCAGATATACTCATGGACCTCCCAGGTCTCCGAAAACTTGACCTATTGCTTCTTGTAAGAGTTATTTCCTTCTATTTTTCGGTTCTGTTTATGCTTTCAATCAAGCAGTTCTTTCCTTATCCTGATGTTAATTCAATGATCCCAGGAAATACTAGACAGTTTTGCACACAAAACGGAGTTTTGGTATGTTGATCAGGACTTAGAGGCTCCAGATGCTGATGGCTCAGCTTCTTTCCGCCAAACCATCCAGAGGCAAGAGGAGAAATGGTGGCTGCCTGTGCCAAGACTCCATGCCTGTGGTCTTCTCGAGGATACCAGAAAGAAGTTAGTCCACAAGCGCGAATGTGCTGCTCAAATTCTCAAAGCTGCAATGGCAATCAACAACTCTGCTCTAGCTGAAATGGAAGTTCCAGACTCGTACTTAGAAACCCTTCCTAAGGTCCGTATTGTCATAACTAGTAATATGATCTTCCATGTTGTCCATGACTATGTCTTGATTAATTACATGTTCTTCATGTGTTTGGCTGGCAGAATGGAAGATCTTGCTTGGGGGAGGTTATATACCGCTATATCACCTCAGATCATTTCTCCTCTGATTGCTTGCTCGACTGCCTGGATCTGTCATCGGAGCACGTGGCTCTGGACATAGCGAATCGAGTCGAGGCATCTATTTACGTGTGGCGCAGCAGGATACGTCCTCGGAACCACCTTCATCCCAACCGCTCAACTGCAAAGTCCTCTTGGGAAATGGTCAAGGATTTTGTGATTGATGGAGATAGGGCTCGAGCGATGCTAGCAGAAAGAGCTGAAAACCTCTTACTTTCCTTGAAACAGCGGTTCCCGGGCTTGAGCCAGACCACCTTGGATGCCACCAAGATTCAGTGCAACAAGGTATGTGTACTAAAACTTATTACTAAACATAATATATTCAAGAAATGTGTTTTAGTTTTTCATTTGGAAATTTTCAGGATGTTGGAAAGTCGATCCTGGAGAGCTATTCGCGGGTTTTGGAGAGCCTGGCCTTCAACATTGTAGCCCGAATAGACGATTTGCTGTATGTGGATGACTTGACTAAGCAGTCTGATAACCTCTCATCATCAACTCCAAGAGTCAGCATCATGGCTCAGAGGAAGGTTGGAATTCCTTACTCTGTGCCACTCTCTGGCACTCCTTGTGGCACAGCGTTCACCACCCCAAACTTCTCCCCTGCGCCACATGCCAGCTCCCCGAGGGAGGACACGACAACTCCTTTGATCATCAATGGCAGCAAGCTTTCTCGCCGTGGCATAGGGGTGAAGAGAGTCCTGACAAACTATCTTGGCACAGAGGTGAAGGTGAAGAACTGCGGCGTTCTTCTCGAAGGCTTAGGTTCTGTTTCTCAGAAATCTTCAGACCAAAATGCTTGTGAAAACAAGCAGGTGTCTGCTTGGAAATAGAGTTCCTTGTATCAAGTTGTTGAGGGTTTGTTTTCAGTGATAGAGAATCATTACACAGACATTTAAGAAAGTGATATTCTTACAGGAGTGATTAATCCTAATATTTCATCATAGTAAAAGATTTATTTACTGCTCCATTCATTTTGTGCATTTGAAAATTTGAAATACAATATACCTCTGAAAGGTTGATAGTGCTTTTAAAAGTCAGTAAAAGACTTTTTCCATCTTTTCACTTTTGCCCTTTTTGAGCCATGCGTTTGTGTATAATTTGAACTGGAATGAGAGGGATACTTGACCACTTGTGTGAATGTGATGGTTTTGTGTCTTGAATTCAAAATAAGTGTTTGAATCTATTTTCAAAAAAAATGTGTTTGAATCTTCCTTGGGTGCATGTGACCGGTTTTTTCCGGTTTTGAATCAAAATTAGTGTTTGTCAAATTCATGTTAGAACTTATGGACACTTCTATATTGTGATCTCAAAAGGCAAACTGTTTTCAAAGACCATTTTAATCTAAAATCAAAACATGAAGCTATATTGTTTTTGAACACCCACATTACATGAAATGATAATGCAAAATTTATTAGGCCTTGTTAATAAGTATATTAGTTATGTTCATTAAAAAGATAAATTTAAGATATTTAGGTTGATGGAGAAAAGTGGAACTCTAGATTTCTCTAGAAAGGAAGAGATGAGGAAGAAGTTGAACTTTTGAGTGTTGACGGAAGAATAAAGAAACTATAAAATAACGACGACCATTTAATAGTGTAGAAATAGAGATTACCCATTTAAAATTTCAAGCGCTCACCTTATGTAACTTTTAATAGATTGGAGGAAACCTTTCAAAACTATTAAAATATCTAAAATAGAACGGTTATAATTTTAAAGCTATTAAAATATCTAAAAGTCGGAACCAATAAACAAGAAGTCGTTGTAGTATAGTGGTAAGTATTCCCGCCTGTCACGCGGGTGACCCGGGTTCGATCCCCGGCAACGGCGAATATTTTTGCAACTTTGAATTATTATTTTTTGCTACGAAAACGACTGCGTTGGACTATTCAGAGTTCTTTAATTCTTGCGAAAAACCAGAAAGAAACAAGAAGATTAATTAACATCCAGATTTTTTCAAAAAGAAGGAATTTCTCGATGAAAATCATGGAGTTGTAATAGCCATTCATCGAATTCGTGGCTCCTAGGAAATACCCTTTCAAGATTCATCGTTAGTATATTCTGAATATTTCACATTAGAGCTCTTCGATTTTCTAATTTCTGGCGGCTGAGATCATCAAAAAACTGATAAAGGTTAGATTTCCAGATATATGCCTCTGCTACCATAATTTTTGCGAAAGAGATTATAATTAGTTAATTTTAGGTGTAAGTGATTATAGTCAAGTCAACGGTTCTTGCTTCAAAAGAAGCTAAATTTGTGATTACACTGTTTCTTGAATGAAGCTATTTTGAGGTTTTATTGCACGTTTCTTTGTTTCAGTTTTGTAGTATTTGGTTTAAGGTTGGAAACTTGCTCTTTTGAAGTCAAGTTTCTTGCTTGTTAATAGGGCTTAATCTCAAAAATCATTTGATTACTGTTATACCTTTTAAACTGATGAATTTTCATTTCTTGCTGTATTTCTGATCTTGAAATGCAGGATATCATGGTTCAACAATGCTGACTCTTCAAGTGTTGGGAATAAATAGTAGCTTCCAAGCATATCTAGATTCCCACCAGCTTAATGAGCATTCATGTGGAACACTTAGGCATAATAGCCCCTTGAGCAGTAGTGTGAGGGGGCCTTTTACTAAAGGAGTGCAAAATTGCGCCTTTTCTCGGGATTTTTTCTCTCATCTGAATGCGCATACCACAAAGAAATGGCTGGTGAGCTCCACTTTTATCATATATTTGTGATCCTATGTTTTTTAGTGCCATCTAGTTCTGTCATTTGATTGCGATGCTATGATTATAGTGCCGGTCACGAGATTCAGTTTCATCCGATGATGAGTACCGTTCATCACGCAATATAGCAATCAGCTTGTTCAGGCGTTACAGGAGTTTTGTGGAGCGCGGGGGAGGTGACCACTTAAAAGTATATCATTTTTCGTCGTTCATTTTTCTTAAGTTTGCATTTAAGAAAACATTCTCCCTTTAGTAATATGCTTGTGTATATGTTGGAATGCGCGGAATGTAGGAGTTCATCAGTGCTGGAGTAAATGCATATGCCTTAGGATGTACTGATGAAGGGTTAAGAACTGAACTTACTCAGCTGAAAGATTCAGGTGCTGAAATCGAAGCTCTACAAACATACAGTGGGACAACCAGTCTTAAATACAAAATCTTCAACAAGGAGGTAAAACTGTTATATTTATTATGTTTTACTGATCTTGTGTTTTCCAAAACTTGTTATAAGTTTAGACATGACAAAGAAACTGTCATCTTTCTCTGATAGTTTGATCACCGTTTGTTTCACCCGTGTTTGTGAGTTGTTTTGAGATTAGTAGTAACATCTTGAGATGCAGGTTGATGAATGCATATTATGGCTGAGCATCGTATTCATAACGATCCTCTGTACGCCCCAACCAACAGTAGTCCGATGGTCATCCACCCCTTCTGTCTCGGATGAAATGATCATTCAGTGGAAAGGTTTCTGTGCAATAATCGCTAATGCTTATTATGTGAGGGGAATGGCATGGTATGTTTAGTCGTAAAATCTGGAACTTTTACTCGAAATCTCCATTTTCTTAACATGTTTTGCGGCTTTTTGCCTTGTTCAGGCTGCCGGTGAAGACCCTTCAACTTGAGCAAATGGCGGTAGTAGGCTACGCAGAAGAGCCCTCGCTAGTTGCTAGCAGAATGCGGCTTGTATTTAGTACTCTCGAGGTATGTCCTCTTTCTTGATTTTAAGGTTCCCGCAAATGAAATGAGCGATATGATTGCATCTCGATGAACTGTTTATGGCCTGAATTTGTGCAGGTTGTGAGTCCACAGTGGCCTAGAGTCTGAACTAGTTTGTGTTCATCTGTTTTCTTGGAATCCAGTTATCAGTTTTGGTTCGAAATTGATTACGTTGCCATACTACAAAACTCTGAAACTGCACAAAGTTGGCTTAAATAAACGTGCCTTATTATGATATGAATTTGACAGATGCTCCTCAAGATTTACCTCTTTGTCAGATTCTCATTCTGATATTCTAGAAAAATGTACCAAAAAGGCAGATGAATTGTTCTGTATATATGTTGTGTTTGCTTTATTAGCCATGGGAAAAGTATTTCATAGTAGCCAACTCTTTTTCTATCATTCAATTGTAATTTCATCAAACCTTATGAGATATAGATACAATTATTAACTCTTAATGCACATAAGAGTGTGAATTCATAATGCTACAAAAACTTGGGAGCTGTAGTTATTTGTGCAATTATATACTCTATTCTAAACTTTACTTTCGATGTAAAATTTTAATTTGAAGTAGTAGCATTTTTTTCAAATAACATATCCACACATTCTTGCTTGTTTAAGTATATTTCATTCACTATTTTCGATGAGATTGTATTGATCCAAAAATGTTAAACCGTGATTTTTCAAGACCAAAAAGTTTAAAATAAATAAGAAATGCCCGGGAAAAAGCATCCAATTCCGTCTTTGGCCCCCTGAGCTGTCAGAACTCAGAAGGGGGTGGAGAATTAGATTCAAAGGCCATTGAAAAACCTGAAGACCGACCTCTGCAAAATCAGCCCCCTAAACACACTCATTCTCTCCGCTTTCCGCCGCCGCCGCAAAATGACGGACTCCGCCGGCGTCCCAAGACTAGCCACCACCATCCACATAACGGCGCTGGATGGAATAGTCAACGTCAACTCCCTGTTCACACTCGCCGTCTTCATCGGCCTCTCCTGGAACCCCAAGGATCCGGACAACCAGCTCAACCCGGACCCGAAATGCCAGGTGGGGCCCAAGGTCGCCGAGGATCTCGTGGCCTTCCACGTGTACTCCTTCAGCTCCTTCCTCTTCTCCAGCCTGGTCGCGCTCGGCCTCAAGCAGGCCATCCGGCTCGCCCGGTCCGCCCGTTACCGGACCGTCTTCACGGTCGACCTCGCCCACGTCAACAAAACCGCTCTCCGGGTCGGGTACGTCGTTTCCGCCGTCGGATCCGCCTCCGGCTGCTTGTTTCTGATGCTCGCTTTGATTAACGTTGTTCAGATCAAGCTCGGGGCTTTGTCCTGTGGCAGCGCCCATAGCTTAGGGGCAGTTGTTCCTCTAGTCATTTTGGTCCCCATTGCCCTTTTGTTCTATGTATCCACTGTTGTTTATGCTTTCACTCAGTAATTCTCGAGAAATCGAATGTTATGTTATCCCGACAGTTTAAACATGAATGAAGTGATCGTGTATTTGTGTGTTCATCGTTGTTAACTTTGATTAGTGCCGCATTACATGTTTGTAGTGGTTGAACACGATGATACTAGGTCGGTGACATGGCCTTTCATTACATCTAGAAGAAATGATTTTATGTGGTTGGTGAAACAAGGTTTTTTTGTGTGGAACTATGAATTGTTACTACTCAAATGCTGACACCTGGATTCTGAATGCTTCTTTTCTCATTTTGGATGATCAAAGAGGGTTAATCTGCAGGTTTTTTCCACCCCCATTAGGGGAAAAGTGATGCAAAACGCAATAGAAAAATGTAAGTGTTCTTGAGTGCTCATCCCACTTCATCTCTATGTTGGATCTCACGTGTCAGCAACTAATGGAGCTTGCTCCCTACTGAACTCATTATAAAACGAGGTTTGTTTGCATCAATGTTAGCATCTCAGTTATTACAGCAGAAGAAGAAGAAAGAGAGTGAGTGAAAGATGGAGAAGATGCTGAAGTCTGTGTTTGTTTTCGGGTTCCTCCTGGCTTTGGGAATCTCGAGCTTCCATGGAGCGAATGGAGCTGGGGAGTGCCCGAGATCTTCTCCGGATATGGAAGCAATGAAGCTGATTCCCTGTGCCCAGGCGGCACAGGATGAGAACGCCTCGGTTTCCAGCAGCTGCTGCACTCAGGTGCAGAAGCTGGGCAGGAACCCGAGGTGTCTCTGTGCTGTCATGCTCTCCAACACCGCTAAGAGCTCTGGCGTGAAGCCTGAAATCGCCGTCACCATTCCCAAACGCTGCAACCTGGCTGATCGCCCCATCGGTTACAAATGCGGAGGTAAGCTAGCCTTATTATTTGATCGAACTGAGCTGAAATGAACTGAATTGAATTCATTCCGTTGATATTTTCTGGTTTGTGCAGCTTACACATTGCCTTGATGTCTGGAAGACCGAAGAATGAAGGCTGCCAAGTTCCGGCCAAGTGTGTGAGTGTGTGTTTCTGTTTGTGTGTGTCTGTGTTTGTGTGAAGTATCTTTGCTTTAGGTTGCAATGATTGTAAGGGAAGTATATGCCTGGCTAGTTCGTCCATTATGAATACAATGCACTGCCTTATTTGTATGAAACTTCAGTACGAGAATTAGAGCATTTTTATTTATATGAGACTTCATTTACATAGTACATCGATTAGCAGAGACCATAAAAAGATGGAGGAGCTAAAGAGTACGACCTTAAAACAAACAAGAACACAAGTTGAGATACTATTTAGTACTTATATAGTCAACAACAAAAGCAGCAGAGGATCATCATCTACTTCTAACTTAACATCTTCTCACGATTCATAGTCCAAAAGCAATCGCGTTTTTCCGATGATCCCCTGTCTGTCAACAACCTCAATAGTACAGTGATCCCTGCCACCAGTTTCCTCTGGAAGCCGAGTTCGCGTTGTTGGGATCATCATCGTTTCCATCTTTTCTGAACTGCAAATATTATAAGAACAAAAACTAAGTTAATCTTGCCTTCCTTCGGAAACATTAAGGAAACTAGCACTAAGGTTTTTGTTTACACGTACATTATGCTGAGGATTAGTGGTCTGTCCAGGTGGAGAGTAAACATCCTGTCCACCATAGTAGATTGATGAGCTGAAGTAGCATGGATCCGCTGGCTCATTCTGGTAAACAGATTTACCATCCTTCTGATGTTGATACTCTGCAGAAAAAACCATCCAAAAACAATCATTAAAATATCCAAATTTGATGCAAGAAATTCATCAGTGTTCAAACAACAAACCTGAATTTCCTCGTTTCACATTGCCATAATGATGACCCCCGTAATCCTGATTTCTCCCGGGATAGGCCGTGTCCTTAACAAGCCCCTGTGTAAAAAAAACACAAGCTTTTTAAGAGTCGTGTGTTTCTAACTTTCTGTAACTAAAATCGAATGTAAGAACGGTGATTGCGTACCGTTGAGGACGGTCCGAAGACGGAACCGAAGACGCCGGAGGAAGTGGAGGACTTGGAGGGATCCTTCGGACCGAAAAGGTCGACGGTGAACGAGGAAGACGAGCTCGCGCCGACTTGCTTTCCCTTCTTGTCCATTTTTCAGAGTTGCAGAAAAAACAGAGCAGAGGATAATATATTAAAGGCTGGGGAAGAAGAGGAGAGAGAATATTGTTAAATTGATGGATACAGATCACGTGAAGCTGTGAGTGTGATTGCAGTGTGAGAAAATGGAACGGAGGCGACGCGCTATTTATAGGCCCTGATAATGAAACCGTGGTCAAATGCTAACTGTTGTTCTGTACCAAGAAAGATCCTATTCCTATCCATCCCTGCCAGCCATCAATCTTTTTTACTTTCTTTTCTTTAAAAGCCAACTTCATTTTACCATCCCATCAAAACTAGGTAAGATAACTAACCCCTATCTTGAGTAGAAGGATGTGTGAAAAATTGGAATTGATCGTGTCTCTACTATAAACACTTTCCATTTCAATTTCAATTTAACTTAGGTAGTTAAAACACATACTAAGAAATCTATAACGTTTTATTTGGAGGGTGCCTTAAACCACATCTAACACAGGCAGATCTAATGGTATGCACCTTATAATACAAGACATACTAGAATATAAACTAACAGGCATGTGAACAATAGCATTTAGGGTACTGACGCTTGTTCACAAAGTTGCACATCGGAGAAAAAGGTCATGTGCATTTACTTTTTGATTAAGTAATGGGCAAAAAAATGGTTGGAGGAAAAATAAAAGTTCAGATGAATTTTCACGTTTTCCTATCCCAAATATTAAACAGTGCGACAACGCCCAAATCCCCTACTCAACATGTCGTGCCATAGCCCACGACCAATCAGATCGAACCACTATCGTCTCACTGCTCAGTCTACCATAAAAATTAGTTATAGTTCAACCACTAACGATCGTGAAGGATTTCGATATACAACCTTATTTTAGTCACAAATTACCATCTAACATTCAATTTTACCTATATACTCACGTATTTTATTCAGATTCCGCCATTAACAACCTTAAATTAAGAGCACTACGAGCTCAACAAAGTCAATAACCTTCATTCTCAACTAAATATGGCCATGGGTATCTTGACATTAAGCCAAGTTGAAGGGTAGCCATCTCGAAGCCCACGTGTCCCACAAACTGGATATTAATAGTGGCTCTTGGTGGCGGTTGGACCGTTTACTAGTGATTAGTGCCCCTGCGGACTCCGCTCTGGCCCCTCTTTGCATTTGTATGACCATTTTCTGTGTGCGTGAGCCGTGAGGGAGAGTGAGAGTGGGACCCACGAGACAAAAACTAAGAAAGAAGATGAGGGGATAAATAGATAACTAGATAAGGTTTTGTTGTTTTTTTCTATCTTCCTACAACTTGATCATGGGATATGTTTTGTTTAACTAGTATTACCATCACTCATTCCATTCATTTCTATTTCAAAATTCACTCGCAATAATGTACTTTATGACTCACCAATAATGTCACACTTCACTTTTTAAGTGAATGAGAGTCACCCATTATATCATGTTAAATATAAATAATAGTATACTTTTAGTGTAGCTTATAATTTTCGTACTTAGCTGATTTAGTTAGATTGGACAGTATTTTATATGTTACGTGTTGGTTTTAGGCCCTGTCCAGTTCAGCTTATTTCCAGCACCTCCAATACCATCCAGCACTTGTCATTATTCACAGACATAATTGTTTGAATTTTTATTTTTTTTAATGAATGATTTTTCTTTAGAATTAGTTTTAATATGTTTTGTATGAATCAATCATTCTTTCAAATATATAGTTTCATAATTATGTGCATCATAATTATACAATTTTTATTTAATTTCAACACCCTCCAGCACCCCTCCAACACCTTCCAGCACCAGCTACCAATTCCAGCACCCTATTGAACAGGGCCTTAGAGTGAATAGAAGAAAAAAAAAATACTTACTCTTAAAATTTTTTATAAAAGAAAAATTCTCAACTGACATATGTTTCAAATTCAATTGCATCAGTTTTAAGAGTTAGAAGATCAGCAACAATACACTAAATGATCATAAGCTTATTTCAATGCAGTTGCACCCAAAATGATGATATTCCATTTCCATATTCTTATACTCCTTATAACCTTAGTCATGCATGTTGTGTATTGTGATATCACACATTGGAGCGTACGTAGAGAGTTGACTTCTTAGGAAGTGGCCGTTTCTCTCAAGTTGGTAAAAGATACGCAAAATACGATGGATCGATGCATGCAAAGATTACATATGATAAAGTTCTCTCAAGAGATCTAAGCGATTTGTATTCTTAATTAATTCCGCAGAGGCAAAGCATTTTGGAATCTTTTTCAATTCACTGACTACAAAAATGGAAGGAATATCATTTTATGTGTTAGGGAGGAACAAATGCCATGTGATGTAAATGTGGAAATTTCTAAAGCGGTTTTGTTCTCTGAGTTATTGTTATCCTGGAGAATGATTCTCGATCGAGCTGGATGATTTTGACCTGGTCGATGGTTTGTTCATTGCATTTTCGTTACCTATCTTTTACCGAAAAGAAATTTTAATGGTTAGGGCATTTTTGACCGCCTAACTACCAACGAATTTTCGATTCCCCCGGTTCCCATATACTTTATAACTACGAGTACAAAGCATTTGCCATTAGATTATCGGATCAGAAGTTGATTAAAAATGGACTCATTTATAGCACTTTTTCATTTGAACTATAAATTCAGTTGTATGCCTTTATACTACTATAGAATAGTTTATAATTTCACTTCTTTTTTATGGGTTGTTTTACTAAAACTGTTTGTAAATTACCGGAAAAATTATAATATTATCTCACTCCTCTTTCATTTTTCTGAATTGGCCTATGAAAATAGTGTACTAGTATATTCATAAGATATGAATGTAAAATATTACTTTAACAATAGAAAGTAATTTGGTGATTATTTGTAATAAGGAAAATATCATCCAAATCTATCATGGCATAGAAACGGATATCTTGAATAACTTTTTTTCATTTTAAAATGAGAAAAGAACAATATAAAATGAATAATTAAGGGAAATGAGTGAGTCAACAATGCAGCCATGCTGTGGGGCCGGATGGATCGGACATATCCAGATCCAAAATATCACCCCATACATATCCAGTTTCTGCCCAGAATACCATTTCTGTTTGCCTACGTTTCTGCTGCAGATTTTATCTCTTTTATTTTTTAATTAATTTAATGCATACATGCTTTTCTTATGGATTTTGAGCAATTAATTGTCTTTTTTTTAAAAAAAAAGATTGGGTAGAATTTTGGTTATATTGAGGTTTTGTTTGGACATTGTCTGCATGATTAAGGTTAACCCCACTTTTAATTGCGTTTCTCCTGTTTTGGTTCTGGTAATCAAAGTCAATTATCTCACTGTATTATCATTATTGTTGGGACCAAAACAATGCGGCATTGGTTTATTTAATTAGCAGATAATCCTAGTACAACTCACAAAGCTTAGGTTATCCTACTAATCCTAGTGATATATTGTATTAGCATTTAGTATAGGCATTAGGTTTCTTTTAATAGTAATTTATCCATATGATCTTTTTTTTTATATACTTATAATTTATTAGAGTTATGAGAAATTATATTTTTGTCCCAAAAAAGCTTTGTACGGTAGTTGCATTAAAGATGGTGCTAGCAAATCCACTGGCGGGTGAGGGTCATTCGAGTGCAAATATGCACTTTTATGTTGAGAGTGCTCTAGTATAAAGGTTATAAATTGAGACAAAAATAATTAGGTCTTTCTTACTTCGTGCGTAATCGTTATCTATATCGTTTTGATCTTATACCTATTAACATGATTATCCAGGGTATTGCTATAGATATGCTCACTTTCATATTTGATCATTACTCCCTCCGTCCCAGCAGAATCTGCACACTTTCCTTATTAGTCTGTCCCACAAGAAGGTGCACACTTTACTTTTATGGTCCATGTCTTTCAATCACCAATATTAACAAATAGGGGGTTTTACAAAATTTACTTCTTAAACCAATTTTCATCCATCCATCTTACTTTCCCTAATATTTGTAATGTTTTCTCTCTCTGCAACTCCAACTGGGACAGACTAGTATATGTTATGAATTGATGTTCTCACTTTTAATAATGTTTTGCATGTTAACTTTAGAAATTATATAAAGTATTATGATATGAAGTGTACTTACCCAATCAATGTTAATCAAGAGGCGCCTAAACACTATAGTAATTTATAATATCTATAAAGTCATATATACTAGTGTACTCTATCAATAAATTTCTTAATGAGTACTTAACATTATAATTCCATATCAATTTCAAGGATAAATTGATTATTATGGGACTATAGTCTACAGTGGAAAGATACACATGGTTCAATTATACTTATAGATTATGGCAGTGGGACGAGGAATCATAAATATGATGAAGATAAGGATAGCTTTTAGGTCATCTTCTTATTTTCTTCCCCATTACATGAACCATCACGTCTTATGATGATCATTTGCTTTTCCTTTCCCATCATAATTTAAAAATAAACTATGAAAAATCCACGCTCAAATATTATCAGTTACTAGCTTGCCGAAATATAATAGTACTAGGAAATAAAATTAAACGATAAAAATGAATAAATACATAGGAATTAATATTAGTGCAGTCCATTCACTAATGGAATGTGGATTGAACATTAGCAGCCACCAAAAGTCTCAAATCTCACATAAAAACAACAATTTTTTGGTTTTACTTGATTGTGGCTATAAACATTCATGTTGCGTAACACAACATCGGCAATTGTCTTTTACATATCACATCAGATAATTTTCATCATGTCATTTGAGAACTTATTTTAATTAAATTAATAAATAAGTTATAATATTAATGTATATGACTGAGTTTGATTAAGTAATAGTTTATATTTGCATATAATCAATAATAATATTTTTTAAACTAACATTGAAAGTTAAAATGTGTACATATATAAGCTTGGAAGGAAAGAGTTAAAGTAAAAATAATAGGGATCATGTTGATATTCTCACTTTCAGATTCGACTTAATTTTACAAAACATGGTCAGTAGATAGATTTTCTCAATTTCATGTTTGATTTTTTCACTTTTCAACACTAATTTTTTATCTATCGGTATAATTATTGAGTGAGACCTCATGAATTGAGAATTTGTCATAACATTTTTTATTTGTGGTGACTCATGCATCATTTTTGAGAGGTTGAATAATATTGGAATAACTTTACGTTGAAATATAAAGTCCATCGGAAATTTGGAGGGTTCAGACTAGACCAGTCCACTAAACTGGATTGGCATCACGTCGGCAACAAACTACTGTTAAAATTGAGGCTACAATTGATCATCAGATAAGATATGTTTTTCTTTCTAGTAATTTTTTTTTTCTTATCAAAAGGTGAACAAATTGAATTCAGCTCACAAAAAATATACATATTATAATGTTGATATTATATTCCTCAAATCTTTTCAATCTCGTTTTGGTGTAAGATGATATGGTAGGCTGAAGGTTTGGAATAATATCTAACCGGAAAGAAAAGATTTGTTAGTTTATGGGTTTTTTTTGGATCGGATTGTTGATCGGTTCTGAATACGAATATCTTCTGATCCCTAAATAAAATGCACATTCTTTTTCAGAATTGCTATACCACTCTCTGTATTTTGCTTAAACACACACTGAAATTGTATAAATACGCCCTAAAATATTTATTTTTGTTAAATTTTTCAAACTAAATTTATACTGCAGTTGCGGAAAATTAAACACGAACTAAATATATTTCTTGATTTTTCAACATCATATTATTTTAAAATATAATCAAATAATAGCTAAAATATAAGGCGTCCTTTTTTCTTTTTTTTTTTGCAAAAAACAATATTGGAGATTTGCATTTTTTGGGCCGGAGCACGCTAAAGTGTGTATGAAAATTAGGGCCGTGTGCTCCGCTCGATCAATTCATCGTATTCGTATCACTCAAACATAGGAATTATTACTGCTTTTGGATAGTAAATAAGCGTAAATTTATTTATTTTTCAATAAAAGTATATATGAGGGTAATGTAGAAACTAGTGAAACTTCCATGGACTACAGCGAAGGTTGCCGGAGCAGGATCCCTGCCACGAGCTTCTGCATTCTTCACGTCCGCCGGCGCCACCTCCGCAGCATTTGCAGTCCATTCCCAGGCTAGAGAACGCCGTCGAACTCCAATATTTACCTATTTAATATTTATAAATTAATTTCACACATGCTGAAAATTGAACCAATTCAAATCAACGAATTTTCTTACCTTCTGAAACTGTAGCGGCCATGGGTGGAATTTGAAGTTCGGAGGTGGCGATGGGGGTGAAATGGGAAGATAAAACCAAACAGACTGTCAAAAATAAAAATGACATTGATATTGCAGAACTAGTCTTAAACATAGCTAGCGCGGTAATAATTATATGTATGCAGTGGGTAAATTTGGTTTTTGATCTCAAGGTTTATATGTAATATGCATGCGGCCTTTGAATGAGATCTTAAAGTTTGCGGCTCCAGCTATATATAGTGGCTTAACGTACGACATGGACTAATCGAACTAGTTATTAACAATTAAAAAAAGGTATAATATATTGTTGATTATTCATTGCACTTTCAATTATATTCCCCTATTTTTATAAATACGTATGAAAATTAATAATAGAAGAACTGAGAACATAGTAATATTTATGAAATTATAATCCATTCGACCAAATAAATTACTGGATGTGATCGACTTAACCAACCTCACTCATATAGTATATTCGAACAATGGCCATGTTACTTGATTTACCTCAATCAATCGTTAAATATTATAATTTACCTCTTCATCAATATGTACAAGAATTTGTAACTTTACCCCCACCGAAAATTCATATAATACATGACAAATTCTCAGTTAAAACCTGTCTCAATTGATCTCATTGGTCCTATCCAGTTCAGATTATTTCAATCAGTTTTCATCTCAAATCCGCGCCGATCAACGCTAATCAGCTCATTTTCAGGCACTTTTCAGCTACTTTCAGCACCAATCAGCTCATTTTCAGCTTAACTGGACAATGTCACTAAATGATCATGGTGAATGTGTAAATAATTAGTCTTGAGAATGAGAAAATCACAAATAAAAGTAAAATAATCGGTAATAATACTCTAAATAATCATATTTAATATATAAGAGATGAAGATTGAAAATGGAAAACATTTATCCAAATTGAGACCGATCTCGCCTAATATCTACTCTTAAATACATAAAATTTATCAATGACTAGTAGTATATAATTTGGAATATATTTTCAAGCTTCTTCTAGAGGATCGGTGCATGAATGTACGTAATACTGTAAAAAGCATGAATGTACACGTACGTATAGCAAACGCGGATTCAATGCACATGGATTTTTCTTTCTTCTTTTGGTACTCTAATTTTTCCATGATATTCCTTTGGAGTTTGGACTAAAGTTTCCTTATTTGTCCGTTTTAATGTGAACGTATTCAGGCAATTTAGTCAAACTTTTTTCTTTCCCCTTTGACGGGCAAGACTATAGACAAGTCACATATGGTCATGTTAATGTATCAGTCTTTATGTTCATAACCCTAAGGCCATGTGGACTTTGCTTGGTTTTGAGTTTTGGTTTTGGTTTTTGGGTTTTGAGGAGAACCTGGTTTTAAAATTGATTTTGATCAAAATCAGTTTTGGTAAAATTTTAACTTTGTGTGGTTGGAAGTTTTGAGTTTTGGATTTTGAATTAACTATTATTATTTTTATTATTATTATTTTAGATTGAAAATTTGACATGTCATTTAATTTTACTTAGTCATTCATTATATTTTATTAAATAAAATTTTTGGTATATTAGACCAGGCTAGATAATATTTTATATAGTTTTTTTTATATGAGGTTGGGTTATGAATTTATGAACAATTTAAAAAGTTGGAATTCTGTTTTGACCCGTTTGACATTGTTTGCACCGAAAATTTAATTTTAATTAAGGATGGGTCAACAATTAATTTGACTCAAATAATACTTAGTTTTAAATTTAATATAATGTTGAAATAATAAATCGTCAATTTTTGAGTAAAAAAATTAATCCCAAACCAAGACTTATTCTCTAAATGGGTGATATTTTTAAATGTTCTATTTGAAAAATATAGAAATATAATTCCAACTTGACTAAATTTTAATATTTTAAAATTAGAATGAGATTATAAATTTTGACCCAACCGTTCAGGGTCTACAATTTTAACTTGACTAACGACAAAATAAAATCAAGTGTGTAGTTACAAAACTATTTGTCATGTTCTTTTAAATGGTCAATTTTGGGCAAAAATACGATTTTTACAAATTTACATTTTCATGTTAGAAAAGGTAAATTTTAACTATAAAATATTTAATTTTAACGGATTTATAATGTTCATAATCTATTTATAAAAATAATCAACTATTTATTACCTATGTAATATAATAATTTTTATAAAACTTATTTTATTATATATTTTATTAATAAAAATTAACTTATCTTAAATAAATATATCTTATTTTATGAAATATGTATAGTTTTACTATATATTTGTGCTAATTTTGAACAAAATATGAAAAAATAAAAAATATAATTTAAAATGAAAAGTCAAAACCTTGTCAAAACTTGACCAAAACCCAAAACAAAAACATGAACCGCACAGGGTTCTTGACAAATACTCCACTAATATATTATCTTAACTAAAAATGCTTAATTGATTTTTCAAACTCAAACAAAGTAAATTTTGATTATAGATATCTTCATTTTTATGTTTTAAGTTTTATTAGAAAATGATAATTTAAAAATATATAATAAGATGAATCTAAAAATATATACTATCGCATCAAATCTAAATATATATTAGTAAAAATTAAGGGTCAAAGTTGGGTCAGTTTGATTTTGGAAATTCAACTAAACAGTTTTGGTTAAAACTGAAGGATACAAATCTATGTTTATAAATTAAAATTGATGTATCAATCACAACTAGTCTATACGTGCGTATGGGATATCGATTCCTAATATGATGACCATGACCTGCTTTAGCCGGGCACATATTAAAATAATAAAAGTGGGTAAACAAATAAGCTTTTTACATTTTTTCTTTTGTTGGCAAAAAATAACTACAAAAAGATAAAATGTACCCTTAATGAATATCTACAAATAAACATAACAATAAGTGATATTCCATTTATACTTTTAAAACTTCACTATTAGGATATAAAATACATTTTTTTACAGTAAAATTCAAGGCGAATTCAACTAAGAAATTTTGGTTGGAATGTAGGGAGTATTTAGTAAAGTTTCTTTTTGAAACTGATTTTGAAATGGAGGAAAAGCGACTCAATAATATTGAAATCTTAATCACCGATTCTTAGCTTGTGATGAGGGGTGAATCGTGCTCGATTGATATGACAAAATAAAAGTCACACATTTGGGATATAATTCGTGCGGCATGGTCAACTAAATTTTGAGTGATCTAGAAAGTTTTGAACATTTATTCTTAATTTTCATATTAAACTCGTATAGAAACATGACAAGATATCTTGTGTTAGTTGTTTAATACTATAAATGTTGATCTTTCTCACTTTCAAATATACTCCCTTGGTACCAGCTAGATCTGCACATGAGACTTTTTTCAGTTAAAAATGCTAAAGTTTGACTGCATTTTTTAATGCATAAATAAATTAAAATGTTATTGTATTTAATATTGTTGGAATCATCATAAGATTTAGTTTATTAATATCAAACTTTTATATCTTGATAATATACGTAATTAAGGATATTAGCAGTCAAATACGTGTCTAGAAGACCGTGAAAAGTCTCATGTGCGCATCTAGCCGGTACAGAGGGAGTATTTTATTTATTAAAAAAATAATATTTTGGTATATTATTAGGGATTTTTCATTTTCAAAACTAATCTTTTATATACTATAAAATTTCAGTTGAGAATTTGTCATTTTGCGAGCGCATTTGACAAGATGAAATTAAAGTGCTTTGACAACATTAAGATTTCAGCTTGTTTCCATTTTGAAATTCAAAAATTAAATTTCAAAAACAGTTCAATCACATTACACGATAGAATTTCAAGCATAAGAATGTGCAACAACCGGGCTTCAGACTTATGAACCCCATCGTCCCACGCCAGAGAACCCGAAACCGGAGTCTAACGTAAGAACAGTAGGGTTGACTAATCTGTTCAGTTGACCAGACGGAGCCATCACCTTCGCCATGTAGGTCGAAACGGCGCTGCCAACGTTCGTCACCGTCCGGTGAAAAAGCAGCGTTCCGGTGGGGTGCCGGAAATAATGTTGTACGGAACAACTCTGGTGTCACCTTCGACCATGCAGCTACGATGTCCACTCCCGGCGCACTTATGTCCGGCTACCAAAATATAGATGGTTAATATTTAATTGCAATAATATATGATCCTAATTATTTTTCAAAATGAATTATGTACATAATCCTGGACCAATTATGAAACGGAAAATAAAAGTGAAAACGGATTTTGCCTTATATATATATATATATATATATATATATATATATATATAAAATAACAATTTGCGGCAAAGTTTATGATAACAAGAGAGAGAAGATGAGCAAAAGAATAAAGAGAGAGCTGTCCGAATTGCCGGAGGATGTTATTACCGATCACCTGCTTCCCAAGCTCAGCACCAAACAAGTGATTCGATTAAGCCTGGCATCCAAGGAGCTGTTGAGAGCAGTGCAAAAGCGCCCCGTTTTGAAATACGATCCTTGTGGGCGTGGCACGGTCCAAATTTGTTTTGAATCATATATTTTCGGTTTTTATGATGAAGAAATAGATTACCAAGACATATGCAAGAAACAACTCACGTATCTGCTGTCCACCCTCACCAGGTACGAGGAGGAAAACATCCATCTGGAGACTTTTATATTCCAGCATCCATCTACGTATCCAACTGAGAATTTGTCGAGATTGGATGTTGATAGATGCATCAGTCTGGCCACCGCCAAGAGCAGGGGACTCAAAAACCTCAACATACGCATTCCACATGCTTTGCCCAGGTCCGTTTTCAGAGCTGAATCACTTGTGCAGATTGAACTGAGTGGTTGTCGTTTGCACCAGCAGCCAGACATAATAACGTGGCCTAATCTCAAAGTGCTCCGTCTTTTTATAGTAGAAACGCGAATAGGGGTTTTAACGAATATAATCAAAGGCTGCCCTTTTATTGAAATTCTTGATATCTGTGCGTGCTGCTGCGACCAACCATTCTGGTTGGATGAGACTGAAACTGAAACTCAAACTGAAACTCTTGAACTGGGTCCAGCTCCGAATTTGGAAAGCTTAGCATGTGAAAGCCCTTTCGAGGTTGATTTTGATGAACATGAATACCCTAAGCTAAAGAGGATAAAGCTATCCAGACCAAGAGCATCATTTATAAATGGTGATTTGGCGCAACAATTTCCAGTTCTTGAAGAGTTAACTCTTCATCGTATAAGCCATGAGAAGCTGAATATATCAAGCCGGACGCTCAAGAAGATGAGGCTGGGCAGCATGGGCATTGATGGACTGCAAGAGGCGAGTTTTCATGTGCCTAACATTGATTTCTTTTTCTTTTCCTTCAACCGCCAAGTTGTTCCCACTTTATTATATGCAGGCGGATGGAATTCTGAAATCACGTTTAGAATCAAGAGTGGGAGCATAGGCATATCATGGTACCAGAAACTGAAGCAATTCTGGGCTGCTGCGTTGATAAACATGCAATATGCAGCTTCAATTATCGTTTCTTGCGGACAAGGTTTCACGGACTTCAGTATTTCATCTCATGGATATAGTAGTACTAGTCCATATCTTACCCTGGGAATTAACAAGTCGTCTCCTTTGCCTTTTGATACTAAAATCCTATATGCTATCATCTCAGATTTCCGCCCTCAAAGGATAAAGATTGCAGGTTTGGACTGTCAACTCCCAAAACTAGTATATGATCTTCTCATGCTGGCAAGGTTCTCCTCAGTACAGAAGGTGGCTCTTTTTTCCGGTCGAGGACACAGAAGTTTGGAGCAGAGTCAAGTATCAGACCAAGACAAATTCCTGGACTTGTTTAAAGTTGATAATCATGAGGACGAGGGGAATAACAAACTCACCGTGGTCTTTGATCTTAAATAGTAGTATTTAATTAGAATGGCAGGCAACAAATATTACAAAGAGTGTGCCTACATCATGTAGACGAGAGACGCATGGGATTTGCACCCTCCAAATACTCAAATCATGTAGACGAGAGACGCATACATAAATCTCTCTACTCTTTAACATATCTGGCTATTTATATGTGAGAAAGTGTTGGGTGACACCTGCCTTGTGGAGACCAAGGGACAATGGATTGAGTATTTACCGTTTTTTGCTTGATCTTTTAGTCAGTTTGATTCAGTTCCCTTGAGTATTCTCGAGTCTGGAGCCGATTGAGCTCTAGCTCTAGCGATACCAACATTCTAAATCTAACAGCGGCAGAAGCGAATATCAACTTCAACCGATAACAGTCTCTTATAGTATTTGGTGTCTGTAGAGACATATCTCAAATGAGAATGTGTATTTTTATATATACGTCAAATTGGGAAAAATATTAATCATGCATAAGTGTAATGGGCTGGAAGTACACAGGCTACTAGTTCCATACATGGTGATAAGGAACTAAACTAAGTTGCATCATTAGAACCGCGTTCACATTAAAATGGACATAAACAGAGTACATTATAAGAAATAATATGGGGAAAGACATATGATGGACTATCTATCAATCTTTAATTAATTTGTATCAATCTATGGTACCATAATACATATGATGGACATATGGTGCTACTATCAATCTATTAATTAATTTGTATCAATCTATGGTACCATAAGACATATGATATCAATCTATTAATTAATTTGTAACTTTTTTTGGTGCCATAAGTTACTATTTTCTTCTCAATTTAAGATTTACTAGTACACATTTAGAGACTATGACTTTAGTAAGGTTTTTATAAACTAATGGAAACAAACTAAAAGCTTGAAATGGAGGAAAAAGCGATTCAATGATGTTGAAATCTAAATCACCGATTCTTAGCTTGTGATGAGGGATGGAACATGCTTGATTTATACACTTTTTGGATATGATTCTTGCGGCATCGTCAATTATGTTTTGAGTGATCTAGAAAGTTTTGAACGTTTGTTTTTAATTTCCATATCAAAATCATCTAGAGATAGTGAAAACTAATTCAAAATCAAATGCGGAAAGATGAAAATAGATCTCCAAACTATCATAAATACGGAAGTGTAATTCATACCACCTTAGAAAATAAGTGCAGCTCAAATTTACTTTTATAGCAGTACAAAATTATTAAAAACGGATCAAAAGGAACACCTATCAATTAATGAACTACATGTGTTCACTTGCGTAGAGTAACTCCATGTTGTAACATCGTCCTAGAACTTCATGTTACAACATCGTTTCATGTTAGATCACCAGAAGGCAACATATTCTTCATATAGTCACTTTACGAGCGCGTTTGAATAGATTGAAAGTAATTTTGACAACATGTAGAATTATGTAGGATTTCTATATATGCTCTTGATACCAGTTAGAATTACGTAGGATAAAAAGTTGAGTTAATTGATGTCTCATACGTTCAGAATATATATACAAGATATATAGCTTGCTAACTAAGCTAATCTAATACAAACAAGGAAACTAGGTATTTATATTGCTAACCAAGTAACCTAAATGTAATATTCATGTCGTTTCATGTCGGATTACCAGAAGGTAACATATTCTTCATATAGTCATTTCACGAGCGTGTTTGAATAGATTGAAAGTAATTTTGACAACATTAATATTTCTTGTTTCTATTTTGAAATTCAACAATTAAATTTCAAAAAGAGTTCAATCACATTTTACACAATATATAGAATTTCAAGCATAAGAATGTGCAACAACCGGGCTTCGGACTTGATGAACCCCATCGTCCCACACCAAAGAACCCGAAGCCAGAGTCTTCAGAACCGTCGCCGTTACACTAACGGTGAAGCTCAGCTTCTGCCCTATCGATTTGAACGTAAGAACAGTAGGGTTGACCACAATTTTCAGCTGACCAAACGGCGCCGTCACCTTCGCCGTGTAGGTCGAAACGGGGCTGCCAACGTTCGTCACCGTCCGGCGAAAAACCCTAGATACAGATTGGCCGGAGGAGTTCCCGGAGAGTGTGAAAGAAGGGTAGTTCAGGTCCCAAACGGTGCCGTTTGTGGCTTTGGTGCAAGCGGCGTTATCACCGGTGGACAAGTTTCAGATTAGTGGCGTCACTAGTGCAAACAGGCGCATTCACGGCGCCTGTTTCACGGCGGTTTTGAAAAACCGCCGTTACTGGGGGCTTCCGATGTCGGAAGGTGGGTAGGGAGGCGCTTGAATGAATATTAACGGCGGTTATTGTAAAACCGCCGTTAATTTATGGTTTCCGATTTCGTAATACCAACCGAAACATGAACCGACCCCGATTACGACATCTGAAACTCAGTCGGTTGGGCTTCCGATGTCTGAATTCCACCCGAAATCGTAGCCGAATGCGTTATGACGTCGGAATTTAGCCTAATTTCAGCATTGTTTTATACTTTATTAAATTTAAATTATACATTATTCTTCCTCTTATCTTCTCGTACGTCCTCAGATCTCAATCCCTTTCGTAGATCGACCTTCTTCTTCTTTGTCTTTGTGAATTCTAATGACTAAATCGACCGGCTCGGCTTAAACACGCAGTCACGCAGTCACACAGTCACACAGTCACACAGTCGGCCGATAAGAGGGCGAGAGCATGGGCAAGAGCAGCGAGCGGCTGTTCCAAGAGGGAGAGCGGTGGAGGTAGGATTCCGATGGGGAAGCAGCCAAGGGGAGGCGGGAGGAGGAGAAAGATTGAGATAGGGTTTCAACATTACCTCGCCGCCGGCGTGAATAACGACAGAGCATCTATTATTATGGGCCGACTGTGTGACTGCGTGCTTTCGATCTTACCGCCAAAACGGAGCTTGCTTATCTCTGTTCATCTATATTACAGGAGCACGATGCCGGCAGGTCTAAGATGGATACCTGGTATACTTTGATTTTCCTACTCAATATATTTGTTTTACTCTTCTCGCCGCCACCGTTGCTGGATTTATAGGTATTAATTTTGATTTTTATTAGTGTTAACTAGCTGTCTGTTGTATACAACTGTATATTTGTTTAAAGATGTAATTGTGGCTTGTATGAAGATGTGATTCGGGTTTGTTTACGGGTTTGTATATGGGTTTGTACTTGTAAATAACCATTTGTACTTGTATATGAAGATGTTCCTGAGATTTCTGAGGTGGTAGGCAAACTGGTGATTGATAAGCTGTTACAGATGTCGTGAAACAAGAAGTTTTGGAACTGATATTTTATATACTCTTGTCAGCAGTGCAGATGTCGTGAAACAAGCTTTATCCAGATTGATAAGTTGCCTAAGCTTGAAGAAGGAGGTAATGCTTATGTTGACTTTAAAACTTTCTACTTTTATGTCAAAACTTTATTGCTTTTATGTTCTTGTTACAATTATGTTTACCATTTTTGCAGTTTCCGCGATTGATAGTTAGATCCTTGCATAATTACCTAGTTTGTCTTTTCAATGAATTTGTCTATTAATTTGTGTTGTCATTATTAGAATCTTTAAGTGCTGAGTTAGTCCCTTATTCGAGATCATAGCAATCATTTTTTGTTTATTATTAAGTTATCTATGATAGGTTAATATTTGTAATATTACCTCGACTAATCAGTTTACTCTTTCTATATTTCTAATACCACTGTTTGAGTAAACAAATACATGTTTGTCTGAAGTTTTAATCTCTATTTCTCCTATCCAGGCAAACAGAAAAAAGGAACAGCTGGTTTTGCAACTCAAAAAGCAGTAGCCTGGTGATATCTGCGTCATGGCAGCATTCATGTTTAACTATCTCAAGTTGAGTCCTGGTCAAGCTCTGTATTTAGGTACGAATGAGCCTCATGCATACATCTACGGTGAGCGTGTAGAGTGTATGACAACATCCGACAATGTTGTTTATGCAGTAAAGCCTGAGATGTCCCAACTCTATGCTCAATGCTCACATACAAACAGGTAATAACATGACATTGCATTTCTTGATTTGTGTTTTGAAGTCTTCTTTGATCTGTCCATTCTCAAATGCGAATTCGGGTTTCTGTTGCAGGGCCTCTGCCCAGCTTACTTGAAGGACTATTTGTATAAAAATGTTTCAGTTTGAGTTTGGGCGTTGAGTATATTTAATTTCGCCGGCCAATTGGCCGGCAATTTTTTTTATTACTTCCTAGGGAGCTTCCGATATCGGAAGCCCATAGCCTGTAGAGGTTACGATGTCGGAAACGAAGAACCAGCCACGGCGGTTTAAACCGCCGTGGTTGGGTCGATGACCAACCACGGCGCAGCCAACCACGGCAGTTTTTAACCGCCGTTAAACAAGAAAATAACCGCCGTAAATAGGCCTTTTATGCACTAGTGGTTGTAGCCTTGGCCGCATAAGAAGCTCACGAAGTCGGCTTCCCCCATGTCGTAGATTAAGCCGGGGCTGGCTGCTTTCATCGGGTTTATCTGACCCGACCCGTATGCGAACTCACCATCGCCGTTGACTTTTGAAGTAATCACCGTTGCTGATGAATTATGCGACGAGGTGATAGAGAAAAATAAGATTTAAAAAATCAGGTATATAAAAAATTATGTGATTACAAATTACCAGTGGTCATCAGAGCGGATTTGATCGCCGATGGAGGATTGAAGGATTTAACGTAAGCAGCTGCTCCGGTGGCGTGCGGACAAGCCATGGATGTACCGGAAATAATGTTGTACGGAACAATTCTGGTGTCACCTTCGTCTCCGGTCACGCTCGTCGCCTCCGACCATGCAGCTACGATGTCCACTCCCGGCGCGCTTATGTCAGGCTACCAAAATATATACACAACACATGTGAATAAATAATTAAATTGCAATTAAATAATTTGTAAACGGTTCGTGTAATTAAGATGGTTTGATTTTGATTAAGGATAGATAATATCACCTTGAGGATGTCGGCGGTTATCGGATTTGGACCCCTTGATGAAAACGAAACCACGTAAGGAGCTGCATCGTCTACTATTTGTGTAGTTTTGTCGATTATTGCGGTGGCGTTTCTGCAAACGTAATACATATATTATTAATAATTTAATATTGTATTGGCCTAAAAAACAATATCAACTGTTTAACGATTATTTGTTAATATATTTAATTACATTTGTTAATATATAGTACATTTTACGGTTATGACGAATTCAAATAACAATATTTTAGCTCACTTATCCACTTAAATATTCAATCGAAATTTAGTATATTTGATTGAATTTTTTTCATGTGCATATAAAACTGGTTCAGGTGAAGTGGAGAAAATTATATCAAATCATGACACTAAATCTTGAGAAGGTCTCTTGTGAGACTTGTCTCAATTGAGACTTAGGGACAAAATTGTCCTTTTATGTGTTAGGGGTCTTAACATAATTATTTTATGTTTCACATATTACGAAGTAGACTCATCAGATTCTGATTCTTCTTCGCTACTACTATAGTCTATTTCTATGATGTATACAATTCCTATATCATCATATTTTTCTTCTATGGGTTCATATCCCATTTCAGATGCAATTTCTAACAATTTTATTTTGTTATTATCTTGCCTATTAGGACATTCATTAGCGTAATGTCCTTCTATGTTGCAAACCCAACATCTACAATTTTTCTTTCCTTTTGGACAGAATTTTTGTTTTTCTGATCTTGTATCAGATTTTTTCTTAAAGAATTTTCCTGGTCGGAATTTCTTCCTCTTTTTAATAAATCTATATTTAGAAGAATTTTTCTTAGAAAAGAATTTTTTCTTCTTTTTATATTCTGTTCTACAACCATATTCTACAGGATTTTCTCCTGATATTGCACAACAGTTTTTATTAAACTTTTTAAGTTTTTTCTGAGTTCTTATTAGTTCACAGAATTTTGACAGTTCATCTTTTACTATTCTTATAGCATATCCTAGACTATAACTAGAAGTTCTTCTATTGAAAGTTTCAATTTTAAACCTTTCTAATGCTTTTTCTCCTACCAAAGGTATTTTTCTAAGATATTGAAGTATCATTTCTGAAAATTCAATTTGTTCTAGTTTGTAAAGATTTACTTCATAGTCACAATTGAATTCTTCTAGGTAACATATATCACAGAGTTGTAGTTCTGCTAAACGTTTCCTAGCTTTTTCTTGTACTAGTTGTTTTTCATGTATTTTATCACCAGTAAAATCAATTCCTAGGAACATAGTATATAATCCATCTAGAACTATATCTAGAATACTAATTCTCCATTGAGACCTGTCTCCATTGAGACCAAAGATTATATGAGACTGATATTGATTGAATTAAGCTCACCCACCGATTTCTTTGATTGAATTTGTCGTTGGTGAAATTGACCAAGGAAATGATCAAGGAAATTTGACCGAAAAATCAAGCAAATTGAACGAAAGATCAAATTAATTGAAAAATCTAGGCAAAACAAAAATACTCAAGCACATTGATTGAAAGATCAAACAAACTGACTAAAAGATCAAGCAGAAACAGTAAATGCTCATTCCCCTGCTCTTGGTCTCCACAAGGACAGGTCTCACCCAAGACTTTCATTATCTAGAATATTATATGGAATGTTGTTATTATCATCTGTCCAAATGGTGTTTTTTATGAATTATTTTGCTATTCCTAGACTCTTATGTTCTATTAATAACAATATAGTTCTTGATTCTGTATAGGCATCAGGATTAGTTTGAATTACTAAACTTAATTCTGCTGCCCATTTATCAATGATTTCTTTCCTATTATTTTGACAGTCAATATTTAGGAAATTATCATCTGATCCTTTTGAACTATTAACTTTGGATTTTGCACTTTCTGGAAAATACCATGGTTGATTAGCTCTTCTTCTTTTAGAGCCCATATATGAGCTTTCTCCTTTTTCTCTTTTAACATTTATGTTAAAGTTTTTTGGTGTACATTCTGAATCGTAATCGCTAATTACTTGTTCGCTTATTTCAGATTCACTAGCTGATTCTTCATTATTTAAAACTTTTAATTCTTCAATTCCAAACAATTGTTTTAGTTTGGGACTGTTTTCTATTTCTTGGTTTGCTAGTTCATCATTTTCTAATTCTAGCAACCTAAGAGCATGGTCAAGTAAATCGAAGTTTTCTTCGTTTACTTGTAATTCATCACCTTCTAGATGATCCCAAAAGATTTTTTCAATTTTTGGTATATAGTTGGTCATATTGGTTGTTTGTCATTTTTACCAAATGGCCAAGTTAATGCTTTAGGATTCCCAGAGGATCCTAACTCTGCATTTCCTACTCCATAATTGGGGTAAGAATATTTTCCTAAACTTATAGGTTTTGGTCTTTCCTCGTCTCCTATAGGAGTTATTTTCAAATCTTTTTGATCTAATATTACCTTATGGTTTTCTTGAATTACTGTTGTTAATTCAATGATAATTTTTGCTGCTGCAGCTTCTAACTTATTATCTTCTTTAGTTAGAATATCTAGAATTTCTTCTAATTTTGTTTTTAAAAGATTTATCTCTTCTTTTATTTCTGAAAAACTCATTAGGACATTTCTTCGAGCTGAATTTTCATGTCCTCTATTCGTTTTGACATTCCCATCAAGAGATCTCTGTCGCTGGGTTCTTTGGAAATACTTCTTCTAGAAGATTCTCCAATAATGAGTTTATTCCTTTCAATTCTTGATTTATAACGTTCTCCCATGGGTTTTTTGTCTTTAGCTATATCAATAGCCCATTTATTATCTACAGGGGAGATTTCAGAAAACTGTTTATCTTGAACAATTCCTATTTGAGAAAATACATCTTCTAGTTCAATGTATTCTTTCTTTCTATAGTCAATACTGTGATGACTATTTGTTAAAGCATAAGCAACCAGATAGGTTAAGCTGAATACTTTATCTCCTTTATTCATTAAATCTTCTCTTTCAAATTTATGAATGAAGGATAATGTTTTGTCTAGATTTGCTGTATCTAAACTAATACCAAATTTAGGATAGACTGTAAACATGAATTTTTGGTAAGCTAAATTTCCTCTAGCTGCACCTAAAATGCAATCTTGCCTATCATTTATTCTGTTGTCTATCAAGACCATTTTGACTGGGGAATCTATTCCCTCTTGAAATTCTGATTTCAATAGGATTTTGACGGCACCAAAGTGTACCATTGTGATAGTATCTCTAATTTTACTATCTATTTTGTTTAAATTTTCTTTAATTTCCTTTAGAGTAATTAAAGATAAATATACTTCTCCTGTAGTATCTTTAATATCTACATGCATCTCTTTAGTACCTACAAAATAGTAGATGCTATTTTTCCTTTTTAATTTTTCTAAAAAGGTTATATTAAAGATATTTTCTTTTCTTAGATTAAGTTTAGAAGACCTAATTTTTGAGAGTAATTCTTGTTTGATCAAGAAGCTTCCAATGAATCCTTCTTTAGATTCAAAGGTTTGAACGCTAGAAACATCTTGATTTTCATCAATTGTTTCTTCTATATTATCTAAATGATTCATTTTAACGAATTTTTTAGATAATATTTGTCATTTTAAACATGGCTCTGATACCAGGTTTTTGGGTGATGGTGCGGAATTTTAATTTTCTTTTATACATTTTAAACATCCTTTATAGATGTTCATATAATGCACAAGAGTTTGATGTTTTTCACAAAATCTTGTTCCAAAACTATACCTAGATTGACTATAAGGGCCAACTCTACGGAATTTAGATAATTTCTTATCTTCTTTAGTTAATTCTCTGTCAAGAATTAATTTACAAACGTTTTTATTCATTTGAAAGATTTTTAAGAGTTCATCCTTTTTACAGAATCTTGAGATTCTTTTATACATTTTATGCATACTTTAAAGGTATTCATAAATTGTATATAAATTTGGAGTTGATGTTTTTTACAAAACTTAGTTCCAAAACTATGTCTGGATTGACTATTAAAGCCAACTCTATGAAATTCAGATAAATTTTTATCTTCTTTTGATATTTCTCTGTTGAGAATAGATTTACAAATATTCTTGCTCATTCAAGCTTCGATATTTTATTTAATGTAGTTTATGATTTTAATACTTTAGGACCCTAAGTAATTCATGCAAGATCCTTATATCTTCCTTACTATATTATTAAGAGTGTATAGTTATCATGCTATCTGTTTATAACTTAACCAATCCTGCGAATCTTGTTTCCCTAAACGGCCACCTGCCTAAGCGGTACTCCCTATTCTATGGACTCCAGGTTTCATTATAACAGATAAGCATGTATACAACAATCAATAATAAGAAAGAAGATACAGATTATAGAAACTTACATGTAATTACAAGAGGGCCCTAAAGGGCTTTTTATTCACACATAGTAGATCCGAAGATCAGACAGAATCCTGGACGAAGTTCGTCTCCAGGCGATTACAGAGGTTGAAAATAAAAGACAATGAGGCGCAGAAGTGAGGGGCGCTCCCTCATTACAAGAAAAGAACTTCCTTTTATAGAGAAGGAAGGATCTGTATTATTAAAGAGGGGTGCGTCATCCCTTACGTACAAACGCACTTACATTATTGCACCTTACTAAAGCAGATGCATTATTGTATCCACCTAAAGCAGATGCATTATTATCCACTACCTGCTGTCACTTGAAGTGGAGGGGTCCTTTGAGCTGTCGGCAGCTTTGTTAGTGGAGAGGTCACTATCTTCTTTAGTGGAGGATCCACTTTCTTCTGAACATCTACCGCATAAATAATTACTGCGGTAATTCTTTATCCTTTTACATAGGTCTGGGATATGTTCTCCCAAAACAAATGGATTAACCAAAGTATTTTGGAATTTAACAAATTTGCCTTCGTCGGCTTCGCTGATCTTTTTAGGTGACTTGCTGTATATCAGGATGGTGGCATCTTGATAATTTACAAATAACCCATCATCTGAGCTAAAACTGAAAAGTTTTTGAACAAAACCTTCTAGTCTTTTTATTGCTAAGGGTAGCAGATCGCTAGCCTCGAGCTTGCACTCCATGGGCTGGGATGGATGATAATGATCCCCTTTGCAAATGCCGATCTGGACCAAATGCTGAGGATGATATACCAATAATCCTAATTGATTCCAGTATGGACCGGAACTATTAATTTTTAGAAAAACTTCCTGCCCTGGTTTGGTGCATTTTTTCCTAAAAGTCTTAATTGTGTCTATAATAGCCTTAGGGAAATGACTAATTTCTAACAAATTAGGACTTGGATATATGGTTTTTACCAAACCATATTGAAATGCCTCGTAAACCTGTTCAGGATTAGCATTGTTAGTGAAGTTGTAGTAACTTAAATTTTTGGAGTCTGTAGTGAAGAACCTCTCCTCCAAAAACTTTTCTTCGTTGGCAGATCTTGCATATCGGTAGCAGTATTCAAAGCCTGCTTCGGTAATTTTGTCGGTGTAGTCTACTTTTGCAGATTTTACCGTGTCCTCCCTTGGTTTGCTGGGAAGCCTTCCTAGCGAGGTCAATGACTTCTTTTTGGACAACAGAGCTGCACTGAAGGTGTTGGGCTTCATCATCTCTCCATTGGTAATTAGCTCTAGAGGTGCTAATAAAGATGACCCAGTGTATAGGTCTGCTGAAGTTCTTGCTTCCTGGAAGGATTTGAACTTCTTGTGTGCAATGTTGGAGACTCCTTCAGTTGCTTTTTTGGCGAAGCTCCAATCTTCATAGATCCCAGCATTAGGGCCATTATAAACCACATAATATGTTTTAGATCTTTTTGGGATTTGAATTCCCTCTTCGGATTTCTCCGATGCTAAAGGTGTAACTTTAGTCTGTGGGATTGGAATTCCCTGATTTGGCCTTAAGCAAAAATCTACTGGACTAACCAGTTTGGTGGAAGTTTGTACTTCCTTCTGGATTTTTGGCAAATCCACAGCATTCAACGGATTTGTTGATTCTTTACCAACTGCCGTTTGCGTTGGAATAGCCTTATCTTTCTCTTTTGAGGGAGAAGGTGATAAGATAACCTTTTTTACTTCATTTTCAGAAGCTTGTTCTTTTTCTTTACCCAATTTGATCAGGTTAAGATACTTGAGCTTGGCTCGAACCAGCTCCAGTTCTTGGACTAAAAGTCCTTCTTGCAGCTTTAGCTGCTCCATTTCATCCATGCTGGATGCTTCACAAAGAAACAAACGTTAGAAACATTTGTATTATTCTTTATAATCTTGCTGAAATTCTCTGGTAAGAAAATCTGCAAAATAATTCTTGGTACCTGCAATATGAATAACATCAAAATCATATCTAGATAACCACATTTGCCATCTAACTAGACGACCTTGTTTTCTATCTCCTTTTAGGTTTATTTTTAGGAAATAAGTAAAATTCTTATTATCTGTTCTTACTAAAAACCTGCAAGGAGTTAGATAGACAGAGAATTTTTTGATTACTCTAATAACAGAAAGGTATTCTTTCTCGTTACTATGATAATTCTTTTCAGCAGCCTTAAAGCTTCCTGAAGTATATCGGCAAATGTATTCTTTACCATTATTTTCCGCTTTAAGAATTCCTCCCCAAAATAAATCTGATGCATCAGTTTCTATGATCAGTTTGTCCTCAGGTTGTGGGTGATAAAGCTTAGGGAAGTTTTTTAAACTTTTCTTTATTTTTACCATATAGTTGGTATCTGTATCTTTCCATTCCCATGGAACATCTTCTTTAAGCTTTGCTTGTAATGGTGCTCTGACCTGAGCTAGCTTAGGAATATAATCAGAAGCATAAGTGAGAATTCCTAAGAATCTCTGCAACTGTTTTTTGTTTTCAAGGATATCTGGGAATTTTTGAATATGTTCCAAGATATGATCTTGAGGTCGATGAGACCCTTCTTCAATTTCTAGTCCTAGAAAATTGATTTTAGTTTTAAAAAGCTGTGTTTTCTTCTTTGAGAGTATTATTCCCAGAGAAGCACATTTTTTAAGTACTGCTGCTACTTGCCACAGATGTTCTGTCTCATTATTACTGAAGACTAAAATGTCATCAATATAAACACAACAGAATTTTTCAAAGGTCCTAAATGCATTCTGCATATGTCTTTGAAATATGGCTGGAGCCTGTTTTAACCCAAAGGGTACAACATTCCACTGGTAATGACCTTGTGGACATGTGAAAGCAGTTAATAATTGTGATTCTTCATCTAGCAATACTTGCCAGAATCCTGATTTACAATCAAAACTACTGAATATTTTCTTTCCTCTTATTAAGGTTAGCAACTCATCTTTATTAGGAAGGTTATGACTGTCTCCTATTGTAGCTGAGTTTATAGCTTTATAGTTGACAACCATTCTCTTTTTTCCTCTTCGTTTCTCAGCTTCATTTTCTACCAAGAAAGCTGGAGACATATGAGGAGATTTGCTTGGTTTAATTACTTTTAACTCTAGCAATTCTTTAATTTGTTTTCCAAATTCTTCTCTATCTTTAGGACTATATTGCATTGGTTTAACCTTTACAATTGTCTTTGGATTGATTAGTTTTATGGTAGCTGTCATCCAATATTTTGACTTGTTAGGGTCTATTGGATTTTCTGAACACACAGAATCTAAAAGTGTTTCTATTTTACAAAGTTTTGTATTTTGAAGCACAAAAAGTTGTTGTTCTTTAGTATATATACCCCCCCTCCTTAAAAGAGAAGTAATTTTATTAGAGCTAATATTTAGCGTCTCTGGTTTTGGTAATTTAGATTTCTTTTTCATGTGTTCTAAATAACCTGGAACTCCTACTTTAAGAGCTTTTCTTATTTTTCCTATATGTACAGGATTATTATTTAAAGTGAAAATTATCCTATCTGTGTATTGGACAAATGGATGATACAACAGACAGAAATTATTTCCAATAATAAAATCTATTCCAGATTCTTGTTGATATACAGTTGGAATATGAAATATTTCACCTGCTATCATTATGTTAAGATTTTTACAGACCTTAGAGAGTATAATGTGAGATCCATTTCCAATTTTTACTCTTATTGGTCTTTCTACATTTACCCAGTGTTCTTTAGGTATTACATTTTTGCTAGCAACACACATGCTTGCACCTGTGTCTACATAACAATGTAGTTCAATTTGTTTATATCCGGAAAAGTTTAGTTTTCCTTTTATATAAATTGAATTTGGGTTGGTTTTATTATTCATTACAAAGTTTGTAGGTTAATATGTAATTATTACAAACTATGAGGGTTGCTCTTGTAAATAGACAAGAGTTAAGAAAAAGGCAAAATTGCCCTTGGTCTCATGGGAGACGCGTCTTTTTTGAGAATTGTCACTAAATCTTATAACATTGTTTTTCGAATAAAAAAAAAATACCTTGTACCATTGATGTAGGTAATCACATTAGTGCCATCTGCAGTATCCAGGTATGTTGTAGACAAGGGAAAAGAGAATCCGAAATCTTTCCGGCCGGCGTCTTGCATTATTGCGCCGGCACTTAAAACCGCCGTCCCGTCGTTTAGCACGTCGCACAAAACTATCGTCCCGTTGACTTTTGTTTTGTCCAGAGAGTCGAACTCACAATACCTGTCACACGTAATTGATTAACTAATCCGAAGAACGTTCAACAAAATAATTACATGAAACCAACCAAACTAATGATCAAATTAATGTGGAATATTAAATAGTAAAATAATGATAATGATAATAACAATAAATCATTATTTCATGAGAACCTGGAATCTGATGCATCAAAACCGGCGGCAACATTTGGGACATCCCCGCCGTAAACAAGCGGATACGATTTACTCAGGTTGAACGTATTCACACTCACTCCCTACGAAGAAACACACGATTTATTTAGTTTAAGGATATAGCCATGTGATTTTAGACATGCAAGCAATAATAATAATAATAATTTATGACATTCGAACCAATTTCTTTAGTTTTTATAAAAATGTATTAACAGGTAAATGTATATAAAATTTTCAAAATTTTAAAAAATGCAAGAATCTGTCACGTCATGCACAGTGATATGTCCGCCCCTTACCAGCAAATAAAACTTTTGTTCATTGAGTTAAATTGATCGAACTTATCCGAAATAAACCTAATTAATAAAGCTTAAATGCACATAAGCATGAGATTATTACTTTTAATACATAAATCAAGTACAATTAAACTATAAAATTGACTGATAGGACTTTTGATTTCCCAATACTACGTTTGTGACAAACTTCCTGTTCGTGGCACTTGCCGCCACGGAGAGGGACCAGGGGGAGATATTCAAGATAGTTGAGGCCCTTGGACCCGAATTTCCGGCAGCGTTTGAAGTCAGTATCCCGTTTTTCATCGAATGAAACGCTCCGATGGCGATGGTGTCCTCGAAATAGTTCAACGGAAATGATCCACCAACGGAAAGCGAGATGATGTCAACTCCGTCGGCGATTGCGTCATCAAATGCCGCAAGAATATCCGCATCAGAGCAGCCGGCGGCCCAGCAGATTTTGTACACTGCGATTCTCGCCGACGGCACACCTCCTCGGGCGGTTCCGACGCCCAAGCCGAGCAAGCTTGCGTCGCTCACCGCCACTCCGGCCGACGTGGACGAAGTGTGGGTCCCGTGGCCTTCTAAGTCTCTAGGTGAGGAAATATCTCCTAATTCCCCGCTTGTTAGATAATGTTTTCCTCCAATTATTTTGCTACAATATCAAAACATATGTAAAAATTAATTTACTAATGATAAAAACGGTGAAAATTCACTTAGTTTGGATAGTCTATTATAATTTTGTGTTATGTCCAATTGTCCACAAATGTACATTAACATAGAAAGTATAATCTACATTATTTTAAAAAAAATATCTTGTTGTACATATGTTTTCAATAAAATTTTACTATTTTTTATTAACAGAGTCATGTCAGAGCCCTTAATATTAAGAAAAGATATCGCATATTTAATTTTAATGGTAGAATGTTTTCTTGCATTACATAAATTAAATAATTTATATGAAATTAAAATATTAAGTTGAGTACAATTAATAATAATATAACTAGAGATATAATTAGGTGAAGTTATATGCCATGTACGTACTTTTTTTTTTAACACAAGCTTTAATTAATATTAAGACAAGGAACGATTACAAATTGTACGGGCTAAACTGATGGCCATATTGTGTTCAATACTAAGTACGCTTCTACAAACTTTGTTAACATTAAAAAAGGAGAAAAAGTTCCTCAAAAGCTTGATGATGCATTCTGTGATGCCCTTTATCTCCCATGGCGCTGACTCTAAATTGTTGAGTGCCGCCACCAATTCCGAAGAGTCTGTAAGCAAGCAAATCCCTCTTGGGTGATCCCTGGATGCTGCTTTGATTGCCCTCCAACAAGCTTCTGCTTCAGCTTGTATAGGAGAGGTTGAGACAAAAAAATCAGATCCTCTTATTCTTTCTTCTGCTGATGATATAGTCCAACCTGCAGTTCCAAGATTGCATCTACTTTGAAATGAGCCATCTACTTTGACAAGAACCACCTGTTCCTCATGTCCTTGAGAGGGATCATGTGAGGTATTTTCAGAAAAGGACTGTCCTTCTGGGCATATCAAGGAGGAACAAGGTTGCTGTACCACCTCCTGCTTTTTGAAAAACAGGAATTTTGTAGTGGCTGTTTCTGCACAAATTCTTGAAGCCAGGTCTATATTGTCCATAGCTTTCTTGTTCCTTTGAATCCATATTTCCCAAAGGGAAAACAACAGAAGCCTTGTGTCATCTTCCGAATAATCTGATAGTAGCCATTAGTGCAGCCAAGGTCTAGAATGTAGTTGACTGTGGCTAAGAACTTTGTGGTCCAGAGGGGAACTCTCCTAGAATCTTCTACTCTCCCTGCAGTTAACAAAGAGGTGGAGTTCATCTTCTTCATGTGATAGGCATCTTGGGCAGGTTACCTGGTATGATATCTTTCTTTTCTTTCTGTTCACCAGTGTTGGCAGAGCCTTTGAGAGCAATTTCCAAAGGAACATGTTCAGCTTATAGGGGACTTTTAAATTCCAAACCTTGTCCCACGGCTTCTTCCTTCTTAGGTCAACACATCCAATTTCACTCATAAAGATGTGGTATCCTTTCTTAGCAGAGTATTTTCCATCTCTGTTATGAATCCATAGAGGATCATCTTCAACATGTGGATCAGCACTCATCTTCATTGCCAATATATTTGGGATGACTGTTCTGGGGAAAATGGCTCTTAATAGGGGCTCTCTCCAAGAGTTAGGTCCTTGGATAAGGTGTTCCACTCTCAGTTCAGTGTGTTGTGCTACCACATTACTGTTTCTGAGGGGGTTGTTGACAGCTGGAATCCATTGATCATGCACTCTTACTTTCTTTCCATTGTTGATTTTCCAGGCTAGATTGTCTGTAATCAGGTATTTTGCCAAGAGAATGGATTTCCAGCCCCAAGAGTCTCCTGGTTTCTGTCTGACTTCACTCATGTCCCTGTTCTTGAGGTATTTAGCCTTATATACCTTCACTAGAAGAGAGTCCTTATTTTTCAGAACATTCCAAGCATGTTTGGCCAGGAGGGCCTTATTCATTCCCACCGTTGATCTGAGTCCAAGTCCTCCTTCACTTTTGGACTTGGAAATGGTTTTCCATGACCTCCAGTGTATGGTTCTTCCTTCTAATTCTCCTTTCCAGATGAAGCAAGCTGTCATCCTGTCTAATTTCTGAAGGATACATTTGGGGATTTTAAAAATATTCAAAGGGTAAGTAGAAAGAGCAATGAGGACATGCTTAGCCAATGTAACTCTTCCTGTGAAGTTCAGCAGTTTTGTTTTCCAGGATCCAAACTTTTCCTTAGCTTTCTTAATCAAGTTCTGGAAGATTTCTTTATTCTGCTCCTGGAAGTTGATCTATATACCCAAATATTTCTCCCCAAGGCCAAGATTATGAATGTTCAAGGAATACATCAGGTACTGTTTCATTTCTTCTGAAGTTTTTGGACTGAACTGTACTGAGCATTTTTCCACATTCAGTCCTTGCATATAAGTCCAGGGATTTTTGCTTCGTCGTATAGTCTAGTTGTCCTATTTTTCAGCGAACAATTGAGATCGAGTTTGCATACATACTTCATCTGCATAATACAATCTTTAATTTATAACAAAATACTTTGGTACAAAATTGAAAATCTAAAAACAACTTACCTTATCACTCAATCTTGCCAAAACTTCAGCAATAGTCTTAGCAGCCAGTGAGATCAGCACTTCTACCAGATCTACCAGGTCTGGAACAAGGCTCAATGCTTTGGGAATGGTCCTCTCTAGTTTTGAGAGAATCTCATGAATACGAGAAATCTCTGCCATAATCTCCTTGGATCCAACAATGACATCACTAGCAGTCTGATTACCCAATCCAAAACAAAATGATATCAGCTCCACGAACTCATAATAATTATCATGCTATTCCCTTAACATGCACTGCTAAAATGATCATAATAAGCATCAAATGCGTGATGCACAAAAGAAGTTATGTTCATATTTGGAAGTTTAGATATATTAAAGATGAAATGTTAGAGCATATAAAAAAAACTTCTACGACCAGCAAATGCCATAGGCAACTAACTTTACCATATGACCAGCAAATGCCATAGGCAACTAACTTTACCATATGACCAGCATGTTGTATCCCTGGTCATACAAACCCAAACAGGTGAAAAGTTTATAATAATAACAGCTTTCCTTAACGGCATTGATTACCCAATCCAAAACATAATGACGATAACATATCAGATCCACGACTCTTAATAAATATTATGTTATTCCCCTAACTGTACAGCTAAAATGATCATAATGGGTATCAAATGCGTAATGCACAAAAGAAGTTATATTCATATTAGGAAGTTTATATCAAAGATGAAATGTTAGAGCTTATAAAAGAAACTTCTACATCGACCAGCAAATGCCATAGGCAACTAACTTTACCATATGACCAGCATGTTGTATCCCTGGTCATACAAACCCAAACAGGTGAAAAGTTTATAATAATAACAGCTTTCCTTAACGGCATTGATTACCCAATCCAAAACATAATGACGATAACATATCAGATCCACGACTCTTAATAAATATTATGTTATTCCCCTAACTGTACAGCTAAAATGATCATAATGGGTATCAAATGCGTAATGCACAAAAGAAGTTATATTCATATTAGGAAGTTTATATCAAAGATGAAATGTTAGAGCTTATAAAAGAAACTTCTACATCGACCAGCAAATGCCATAGGCAACTAACTTTACCATATGACCAGCATGTTGTATCCCTAAAAGTTTATAATAAAAACAACCCTTCTTCTTCAAGGAGCATGACATTGATTAGATATTCCTATATGTCAATATATGTACATTCATAAAAAACCAAATACGTACTACTATGTAATAACAGTCTGTCATTTATCACAGCAAGAACCAATCTATAGCAAAGAGTCAAAGAGTGCACAAAAATACAAAGCTACTGTAAGATACCAGTGACAGAAGATTATTGAGAGCTAAGAGTGGGACACATCGGTATAACTATTACTATTAAGCCTTGCATACATATTCGAATTAAGTTCAGACATCGTAGTATGGGCACCAGTAAATAACTAATCAGCCATACATTATAAACAGCAAAACTTGAAGCAGATATAAACCCTGTAATCAGTAGATTCTTATTACACAATCCATTCATTCTAACAACTAATAACAAAGATTCTTATTTCAGTTTCAACAACAACTAATAGTGACATCATTCTCCAGGGTCTGATTACCCAATCCAAAACAATGATGATAACAATATCGAACACATTGATGATAACACAACGATTACCCAGTCCACGACTCATTCTATCACTTATTCACAAAATCGAACTCAAAAGTGAAAAACAAACTCTCACTTATTCACAAAATCGAACACAAAAGGCGAAAAACAAATTCTCACTTATTCACAAAATCGAACACAAAAGCGAAAAACAAGAGGAAAATCGTACCGAGAGCTTAATCCGCTTTGCTGCCCTCTCAGCGTTCAGACCTTCAGACTCAGCTGTTTCCATCTGTGTAAATACTCGTCGAATTGATGAAATAGATAAAGATCTTCGAAATATATGCAGAAAATAGCTATTCCTAAATTTATCAATCTCTTCCTAAATTAAAAACTACGAATTTCAAATTCGCTAAAAACAAAGCATAATAAACGCACCGTTTGTTCACGGTCATCGGAGAGAAATTGATCGGAGCGAGCGGAGCACCTGCAGTTACAGGAGTTGATTTCAAATCCTCGATGTTCACATTCGCTAAAACGAAGGTAAAAACAAAGCAAAATAAACGCACTTGTTGTTCTCAATCAGTAGGAGAGAAATTGATCGGAGCACGTGTTGAGGTTCGATACCTCAAGGGGATATGACCTTTGATTTGTGGTCTGTCAACCTATTGAACCTTTTGATTAGGGATTCACCTACCATGAAGACACATCTTCTATTAAATTAATGATTGTATTCCATATTGAATTACATAGAATATGTCCTCTTTATATAGACATATATGAGAATAACAATCTAACTAAGAAAAGGAAATAGCTTACAACTATTACTATAATTAACTAGATTAATTAGAATAGGAAAAGGAATAATAATATAGCTAAATAAGGAATGGAGTCCCATCAGCACGAGTAAGGAATGGATTTATTTTCTATCGATTTCAAAATTTGCAGATAAACGGAAACGAAGAATATACAGAGGAACTCACTTTTTCAGTGTCACAAGTCACGACGAAGATGTGTTTCATTTCGTGTTTTATTGATAAGGAAAATAATTTTAAAGGCGGGAATAATTGGGCTGGACACCGAAACCCTAGTGTCATGATCCCGGAATTGGCCCGAGGGCATTTATGTCATTTTTCTATATGGTCAATGCCCGGTCTAACTTGCTATGGACAGTTCATGAGCAAAGGAGCGCCACCGGCATTTCGGTTAGGAGAGAGCATACAAATAAAGGGCACTCATTTGGTGGTTATCGATTTCGTGGTGATTCGATTCATAGCTTTTAACTTAGTTTTAACTTAATTCCTGTAAAAGTACCAAAATGTTCTTTGAATACAAATCGGTTCCTGTCACCTAGCTACTGAGAATGGGCTTGTAAACTGAATTGATAAATGTAAGACCAAAATTCTTATCAAATGACTCTAAGACACTGTTTATTTAGCCGCCTAATAGTTTTTCATGAACTAAAAAAAAAAAATTTAGACTCCAACATTCAAATCATCTAATTTTCTGCCATAACATTCTAAAAATGTTCTTTTTAGGCCCTAACATTTACAAAAAGTTTTTTTTACCATTTCGTTAAGTTTGATCATTAAAAGTGAGTTGACTTCCGTTAATCTTATTATAGGGGTATTTTGGTCATTTATACATTTTAAATTTTTCATTTTTATTCACGTGATCTTCATCACTTCCTGCATCATCTATTTTCCTCCGTATGTCATATTCAAGTTCACCACTAGGGATATTTTGGTCATTTCACATCATTGAAAAAATTCTATTTTTTTATGTTTCATTTCCTTTGTATTTTATTTTTAATATGACACTTTCTTCTTCTTCTTCTTCTTCATGTTACTCCTCTGATCCGCACCGAAAATTTTCAGACAAGTCAACCATTAGGAACATTTTGGTCATTAGAAATAATTAAAATATTCCAAATTTTATTTCTATTTGTGTTTTGTTATATTTTTTTAATATGATCTTCTTCACATTCGTCATTCATGCCTCCTCCTCCCGAACGACACAGTCATCTCGGATTTGGTGGAGAGCAATGACGTTGCGAAGAAAGCTGACATGAAAGGTAAGGTAATGAAAATCGTATTAAAAATCAAAGAAACATATAAAATAGGAAAAGAGTCATTAAAAAAAGTTTCATAATGTGAAATTGCTAAAATACCCCTAAAATAATATAATTTAAAGAAATCTATTCAATTTTAACGGTCAAACTTAACGGAATGCTAAAAAAATTATTTATAAAATTATAAGGCCAAAAAGAACATTTTTAGAATGTTAGGACAAAAATTCAAATTGTTTGAATGTTGGGACCTAAAATTACTTTTTTTATGAATGTTAGGGCTCAAAAAAATGAATTTAGTCAAAAAATTACTTCATTTGTAGAAAAATTTAATATATAAAGAAAATATATCATCTTCTAACCCTCACACAATATATGATATTAAATATAAATAAGGAATTCACTTTTTTTATAATGATTTATTATGTATAGTTCATAATATTTTTGTATAATTCTAAAAAAAATTCATTTAATTTGGAACCCTAAAAAATATTATTTTTACTTGAGCTCCCCAAATCCTAGGACCGGTCCTACTAAGTGTATCAAAGACATCAATGATCTCCATATGAACGACTACAAGAGTGTCTCTAGTCCTCTTCTAGTCTCCTGGCAGCAAGAGGATGACTCACTAATATAGAAGTCTCATTCCAGTCTCCTAGCAGTAAGAGGATGACTCATCCCCACTAATATCAGGAGCATGTCCCTTTAGAAGGCTCATTGAGCAGATCTCCATACTTGTCATTTACTATACCTGACATCACTTTTTGATGTGCATCAACTGTCACGGTTTATACAGACCCCTTCAGTTCATCATTGGAATTCTGCTCTTCACATAGTCAAATACTTGAAAGAATGCCCCACACTATTCACAACACTCCCATCTTGAGGGGGTGTGTAGAATTTATACAAGACACTAAAGCTGTTGTAAAACTTTGGAGTTTAAGGCGGTGGAACTCAGTTTCGGCGCCAACTTTTGTGCTGTCGTTTTGTGTTGTTTTTAGTGTCGTTTAGTCTCATGCCTATGTTGTCTCGTGTAAGCTTGTTTTATTCTCTATGATGCAACGTGCCATTGCTAGAACGGGCACGCGTCTATATAAATACATTGTTCTCATCCTTTTTCCCTGTTGAGAAAAGTAATCGATCTGAACCTTTTAACTTAATATTTAACAGTAAGAGAAAATAACTTAATATTTAACATATTTAACAGCAAGAGACAATAACTTAATCCATATTTAATCTAAGAGGATTGCCGAAGCCACTTTCTCTTCCCGAATTTCTCCATGCTTTGAATGATCAGTTTCATACCATGGAGAACGTTGAATTTGGGAACGAGATATATTGGGATTCACACTTCTCGACTCACTAGAAGATCAAATTTCGTATTTTCTTTGGATTTTCCCTTTTTCCGGCAGGTTACATTGAAAAATACTAAATTACTGAAAATTTTGATAATTATTAAATCAGAAAAATCAAGTGGATATATGGATATTCTTAATGATGTTGATGTTATTTTGTGAATTCCAATCCGCTTTGTTGTTTTTGAAAAGTGTCAAGCATTTTGGCTATGTATTTTTCATTATTGATCTAATATATATATATATATATATATATATATATATATATATATATGTATAGGATTATCTAAATTTGTGATTTGTTAAAAAATGTGACAAATATAAATATAACAAATAAGTCAAGAAAAGAAGGAAAAACTGGTAATGCTTGAAAAGACAAAAGAAACCATCCATAGATTACATTTTCTGAACAAACAGAATCTACATGAAATGAGTAAGCAAAGTTCATATGTTACAATCGTTTCAGGTTGGATCACTCCGAAGGCAACATATTCTTCATATAGTCATTTTACGAGGGCGTTTGATTAATAGATTGAAAGTAATTTTGACAACATTAAAAATATCTTGTTTCTATTTTGAAATTCATCAATTAAATTTCAAAAAGAGTTCAATCACATATTACACAATAGAATTTCAAGCATAAGAATGTGCAACAACCGGACTTCGGACTTGATGAACCCCATCGTCCCACACCAAAGAACCCGAAGCCAGAGTCTTCGGAACCGTCGCCGTTACACTAACGGTGAAGCTCAGCTTCTGCCCTAGCGATTTGAACGTAAGAACGGTAGGGTTGACCACAATTTTCAGCTGACCAGACGGCGCCATCACCTTCGCCGTGTAGGTCGAAACGGGGCTGCCAACGTTCGTCAACGTCCGGCGAAAAACCCTAGATACAGATTGGCCGGAGGAGTTCCCGGAGAGTGTGAAAGAAGGGTAGTTCAGGTCCCAAACGGTGCCGTTTGTGGCTTTGGTGCAAGCGGCGTTATCGCCGGTGACAAGTTTCAGATTAGTGGCGTTGTAGCCTTGGCCGCATAAGAAGCTCACGAAGTCGGCTTCCCCCATGTCGTAGATTAAGCCGGGGCTGGCTGCTTTCATCGGGTCTATCTGACCCGACCCGTATGCGAACTCACCATCGCCGTTGACTTTTGAAGTAATCACCGTTGCTGATGAATTATGCGACGAGGTGACAGAGAAAAATAAGATTTAAAAAATCAGATATATAAAAAATTATGTGATTACAAATTACCAGTGGTCATAAGAGCGGATTTGATCGCCGATGGAGACCAGCTAGGATTGAAGGATTTAACGTAAGCAGCTGCTCCGGTGGCGTGCGGACAAGCCATGGATGTGCCGGAAATAATGTTGTACGGAACAATTCTGGTGTCACCTTCGTCTCCGGTCACGCTCGTCGCCTCCGACCATGCAGCTACGATGTCCACTCCCGGCGCGCTTATGTCAGGCTACCAAAATATATACACATGTGAATAAATAATTAAATTGCAATTAAATAATTTGTAAACGGTTCGTGTAATTAATTAAGATGATTTGATTTTGATTAAGGATAGATAATATCACCTTGAGGATGTCGGCTGTTATCGGATTTGGACCCCTTGATGAAAACGAAACCACGTAAGGAGCTGCATCGTCTACTATTTGTGTAGTTTTGTCGATTACTGCGGTGGCGTTGCTGCAAACGTAATACATATATTATTAATAATTTAATATTGTATTGCCCTAAAAAACAATATCAACTGTTTAACGATTATTTGTTAATATATTTAATTACATTTGTTAATATATAGTACGTTTTTACAGTTATGACAGAATTCAAATAACAATATTCAAATAACAATATTTTAGCTAAATCTCATAACATTGTTTTTCGAATAAAAATAAAAAATATACCTTGTACCATTGATGTAGGTAATCACATTAGTGCCATCTGCAGTATCCAGGTATGTTGTAGACAAGGGAAAAGAGAATCCGAAATCTTTCCGGCCGGCGTCTTGCATTATTGCGCCGACTGCGCCGGCACTTAAAACCGCCATCCCGTCGTTTAACACGTCGCACAAAACTATCGTCCCGTTGACTTTTGTTTTATCCAGAGAGTCGAACTCACAGTACCTGTCGCACGTAATTGATTAACTAATCCTAAGAACGTTCAACAAAATAATTACATGAAACCAACCAAACTAATGATCAAATTAATGTGGAATATTAAATAATAAGATAATGATAATGATAATGACAATAAATCATTATTTCATGAGAACCTGGAATCTGATGCATCAAAACCGGCGGCAACATTTGGGACATCCCCGCCGTAAACTAACGGATACGATTTACTCAGATTGAACGTATTTACGCTCACTCCCTACGAAGCAACACAATTTATTTAGTTTAAGGATATAGCCATGTGATTTTAGACATGCAAGCAATAATAATAATAATAATAATTTATGACATTCGAACCAATTTCTTTAGTTTTTATAAAAATGTATCAACAAGTAAATGTATATAAAATTTTCAAAATTTTATAAAATGCAAGAATCTGTCATGCACAGTGATATGTCAGCCCCTTACCACCAAATAAAACTTTTGTTCATTGAATTAAATTGATCGAACTTATCCGAAATAAACCTATAAAATTTAAACTATAAAATTGACTGATTAAATATTACCTGATAGGACTTTTGATTTCCCAATACTACGTTTGTGACAAACTTCCTGTTCGTGGCACTTGCCGCCACGGAGAGGGACCAGGGGGAGAAATTCGAGATAGTTGAGGCCCCTGGACCCGAATTTCCGGCAGCGTTTGAAGTCAGTATCCCGTTTTTCATCGAATGAAACGCTCCGATGGCGATGGTGTCCTCGAAATAGTTCAACGGAAATGATCCGCCAACGGAAAGCGAGATGATGTCAACTCCGTCGGCGATTGCGTCATCAAACGCCGCGAGAATATCCGCATCGGAGCAGCCGGCGGCCCAGCAGATTTTGTACACTGCGATTCTCGCTGACGGCACACCTCCTCGAGCGGTTCCGGCGCCCAAGCCGAGCAAGCTTGCATCGCTCACCGCCACTCCGGCCGCCGTGGACGAAGTGTGGGTCCCATGTCCTTCTGAGTCTCTAGGTGAGGAAATATCTCCGGCGCCTAATTCCCCACTTGTTAGATAATGTTTTCCTCCAATTATTTTGCTACAATATCAAAGCATGTGTAAAAATTAATTGACTAATGATAAAAACGGTGAAAATTCACTTAGTTTGGATATTCTATTCTAAGTATAATCTACATTGATTTTTTTTTAATATCTTGTTGTACATATGTTTTCAATAAAATTTTACTATTTCTTATTAACAGAGTCATGTCAGAGCCGTTAATATTAAGAAAAGAAATCGCATATTTAATTTTAATGGTAGAATGTTTTCTTGCATTATATAAATTAAATAATTTATATGAAATTAAAATATTAACTTGAGTACAATTAATAATAATATAACTAGAGATATAATTAGGTGAAGTTATATGCCATGTACGTACTTGTTGCATGTAAAGTTTTTGGAGTTTTCGCAAGTGCCTTTCCACTTCTTGGGGGGAGGACCGTAACCGGAGTCACTAAAGCTTTCAGATTCCGGCCAGATTCCGGTATCGAGCATTGCTACTATGATATCACTTTCAACGGTTGCTCTTTTAGCATTCTGAGGTAGTCCCACGAAATCCCACGATCTTGTTGTCTGGACTTGTCTCATCCCATTTGGAAATACCGATACTACCCCTTGCATGTCTATTAATTTTCTCGTAATTAAGAATTCATAAATAATGTTATTGATCTTTAACTTAATTTGTATGGTATATTTGTGACTTACTGGCTATCATTTCCTTCTCTGCCTCTGTCAATCTTGCCAGAAAACCGTTGAAACTTCTCTTGTAACTATATAGGAGAGAATCTGCAGCTCTGTTGATGTAATAATTTGTACGATTGATCAATTCATCTATATATATATATATATACTATATTATAATATATATATATATGTATATTGCTAACTATTAAATATATATACTCAAAATTTGATAGATGTAATTGGAAAAAGATTATGTACAAATTTAAATATTCAACTGTAGTTTGTAACGAAGAATGAAGCATAAAAAGTATGCGACAACTTAAATTTTCACCCACCTTTTTCCCACAACTTGTTGTAGCATGTTTCTATGTAGTGTTGAAGCCAAGAAATCTTCCTTTGGACGATCACCCATGTACACAATATATTCCTGGACGAGAAAATCAATTAAAACCACGTAAGTTGTCGTGCAAATTCTTAAATCGAACTGAATTGAAATGATCTGAAATTTGAAATGCGATCAAACCGAAGAAAATATAGAAGAATTTACATGCCTTTGGTTCTCCTGCTGCACTGCAACTCGTGAAGAATAAATTGGCGGCAAATAAGAACGATAAAAGGCATGATGTAGAAACTGAATTGGCCATAGTGATAAATGGACTATTTGATGAGTGTTCGGAAATGGCATTTTATACACTGTCCTCGATTGTTTTGTAGTTCCGATGAAGCTCAATATACAGCGTACGTTGTTATCTTTCTCGTACTTGTTTTTTCTTGTTAATTAATTAGATAAAACTGTGGCGTAATCTGAATCCATCTCCGTAACGTTTTCGTCTACACAATTGCATTATGCCCGAATGAATTTTACGTACAATCTGCAATTTGTGACCGCGATCTTCAATTGTTCTGCAATTAGTTTAATTAATACACATTGACTTCTCTGCTTACGTTGGTACACTATGTAACAATACATACTATATAATCATAAAAAAACTAATTTATTTTTAATAACTAAATTCATCTTCTATTTTCGATGATGTGATGAAAATTACTTCGATGAGTAGATAAAAACTACGATCATAATTAAATAAAATTCAATGGTTTCAGTGAAATTCAGTCATGTTATTAAAAAAATTGATTAATTTGTTTGATCTTATTATTGCTAATTTTCATCAGGAAAACGGGTTTGAGAATGGAAGTGGTTCATGTTACAAGCCCAAACAAGCGAATGGGCTGAATCTCCACAGTAATTAATCAATCTAGAATAATTACAAACTTGTTGAATATAGTTAACAGTTGCGGGGATAGCTCAGTTGGGAGAGCGTCAGACTGAAGATCTGAAGGTCACGTGTTCGATCCACGTTCACCGCATTTTTATTGTTTTCTTTCACTTGGCTTATTTACGTGATATTTTCTTTCATCTTCGCTTTTTTTTCTATCACTATTATAACAAAAGTGATAATTTCTACGAGTTATGACAAACCTGTTACTTGTAATAATCTAGGGGTCAATTAGGTTAAAAACAGAATCGATAACCCAAGTTAAATGGCACAATTACGTGATTGTTTTTCAGCGAAGATGAAAATGATTTTTGGTTTTCCAGTGATAGAACAAAATCATAGTCTCAAGAGTTTCAGTTTCTTCATTCCTGTAATGCCAAGTTTGGCATTTAAAAATGGATCTTCCAGGTCAAACAGAACATGTTTCTACAATCCATTTTTAAACACCATTTTGTTTCTAGTGATTCTTTAGAAATCTTTGATGATTAAAAAGGTTCTTGTTAACAAGCCCTTATATGGCAACACAAATTAAAGTGACTAAATCTTGGAATGCAACAATAATTAACTACTCAATAAAGATTCAGATATATCGAAAACCAAAAATTAACAAGCATCCATGAGTAACACTGGGAGATCTTAAAAACATAATACATAACGACAACAATATCCACTCGTCCACATGATGCTAAACGTAAAGTCTACTCTCTTAGACAACTGCATCGATGAAGGCCCTTCCAGGTTGACGGTTTGCCAAAGGTCCATGGCATCCAAGAAGCTGCAAAATCGACAGATTATTAGCATCAGCATTAGAGAAATCTCACACAGGAACAGCAAATAAAGAACATCTGAACAGCGTGATTAACAAACCTTGGCATTGACACCATCATTCATGATCCTGTTCTCTCCCTTCCACTTGACGTAGTCAGAGCGGCTGAACTTGGTGAAACCCCTGCAATTGACAAAAAACAAGAATCAAAATCCCAAATCAAATGTCGGTATAACAAATTCTTATGCAATATCAAATTTCCATAGGACACAAGCAAAATCTTAACTTCATGCATTGACAATCATAAGCACTAGTCGATACATGTTATATAATGCTGCATATATATGACAAGAAGGATTTTACAGCTTTAAGATGAAACAATGGTCAGAAAATCAAAGAAAAGGATGCATACCACTTCCTACTGACAATGATCTTTTGCCTGCCAGGGAACTTGAACTTAGCACGACGAAGAGCTTCCTGAGCATTGGCACTGTTGGAGTCCTTGCATCGCACAGAGAGAAGCACCTGTCCAATAGCAACACGAGCACAAGTACCCTGTGGCTTGCCAAAAGCACCCCTCATACCAGTCTGAAGCCTATCCGCTCCAGCACATGAAAGCATCTTGTTGATACGGAGCACGTGGAAGGGGTGGACCCTGACCCTCAGGTGGAAGGCATCCTTCCCTGCAAACTTGGTCATGTACTTGTTGCAAGCAATACGCGCAGCCTCAAGTGCCTCACTCGACACATTCTCCTTCTCCCAACTCACCAAGTGGACGCAGAAGGGGAACTCGTCGACTCCCTTCTTCTTCATCCCAACGTCATAGATCCTGATCTTAGGGTCAGGCACACCACGGCAGTACCTAGACTTGGGGTACGGCTTGTTCTTGATCTGCCGGTAGCATCTAGCAGGTCCTACATCACAACAATCAGTCTCAACATCCAATATACGAATCAAAATTACCTCACAACAATCACTTTCAACATCCAATATACTTTCAACTGAATCAAAATTACCTCACAACAATCACTTTCAACATACTGAATCAAAACTAAAACCTTACACCAAAACATAAATTACTACCAATCCATTATTTCTACCAATGAATATTAAACATCTAAGAGCTTAAGGACCACGAAGCCACAAAAATAACCATAGAAACTTCAATCGATATCAGCTTTATATAGCAAATTCCGAAAAACAACAAACTCACATTAACCTAATCAATAATGTCATTATATATTAGTGAATCGAAACCCTAAACAGGCATGCGAGATCCTATACAGAATACAAAACAAGCATGATTCCAATATTGGAGTATCAAAATTACCTCACAACAATCACTTTCAACTGAATCAAAATTACCTCACATCAATCACTTTCAACATACTTTCAACTGAATCAAAACTACTAAAACCTTACACCAAAACATAAATTACTACCAACCCATTATTTCTACCAATGAATACTAAACATCTAAGAGCTTAAGGACCACGAAGCCACAAAAATAACCATAGAAACTCCAATCGATACCAGCTTTATCTAGCGAATTCCGAAAAACAACAAACTCGCATTAACCTAATCAATAATATCATTATATATTAGAGAATCGAAACCCTAAACAGGCGTGCGAGATCCTATACAGAAATACAAAACAAGCATGATTCGTGAACAATCAAACAAACGGCCTCCTAAATCAATCGCAATCCTATATATATCATCGTTAACGGATCCAAATCAACAGATAATTCATGAATGAATAATCTTACTTCTCCCCATGGCGACGGTCTTCCGCGGCGGATGAGAAAAGAGTAAAACCCTGCGTGAGACCTTGCCTATTTATATATAAGTGATGTATTGTAAAAAACCAAATAAAAAAATCATTTAATAAACCCTTAATTTAATAGTTTAACATTATTTTTTCATTTATTTTTACATGAAGAATAAAAATAGTAAAAGGTTAAATTTGAATATTAAAGTATTAAGATTTTGCCACAAGTGTCTTTCACTTTTATCACAATTTGTTATGCATATATATTTTTTTCCTTTATTTAGAATATTCATCTATTTATTTTCAAACAAATTTAAATTTTGTTTAACATAATAAATAGTTATTTTCATAATTAAAATAAGAATCATATCATTAATATATCACACTAAAATTTGATTATTCTAATTACCTTTCATTTTCTATAAACACTTTTTCTTAATTCCAATTTTGTTTGCAATTTGTTTTATTTTTTTTCGCTATTTTCACCTCTAATTCAGTTAAAAAATATATATATTTAATATTCATACATGATATTTAAATTAAAAATTAAAAACCTTAATTTAATACTAGTGAAAGTAAAAAATGGAACGCTTTTAATTCCAAGGATAGCGCTTTTAGGCTCGAGGGGAGAGGACAGATCTTGCAGAATGCATGCCGTTTAAAATTCCTGCTTGTGCGCTAAATCTCTTCTCAAGAAAAAATCATTTCTAAACTCCATTTTAATTTTTAATTTAATCTTTCTAAACTCGATCCATTTCAGTTCAGATCTTCCCACTGCGTTCGTGCGTTAATTCTGTGAATACGTGATTCGGATATTTTAATGTTTGATTTAATTGAAATGGTTGATTTAATTTGCAGGTTGTTGTTGGATTACATGAAGAAGAGGAGAAGAGATGACGTATAAGGCGGATCACGACTATGATTGCTTGTTCAAGATTGTTTTGATCGGAGATTCCGGCGTCGGAAAATCCAATTTACTTTCTAGGTTCACTCGAAATGAATTCTGCCTAGAATCTAAATCCACCATTGGCGTTGAATTTGCTACCAGAACTCTCCAGGTCCGTTAAACAATCTTTTTTTTTACCGTTTTCATTCATCTCTTATTTTTATTGTTTGATGGTTATATTTGCCTGATTTAACTAGTTACTCGTAGCTGTTTAACTAAGTAGTGTTTTATGTGGCTGATCTTCTAAATTTACTTAGTTATTAATTGATTGGTACTTGTGATCATCATGTTAACCAGTTTGATATATTTCCAGAAATATTAAAACACTACTTTAATACCATGATAAAATTAAAGGAGCGTCTTAGGTAGGACGATAGTGCTAATTAAGAAAAAAGCAAATGTTGAGCTTCTCATTTTCATACATGATCATTACTTGTTCCGTGTTGATCTTTTCACTTTTAAATTCTGATCTTTTACATATTAAGCATGATCACTCAGTATATTACTGTTAATCTTCCCACTTTCATGCATGATCATTACATGTTTTGTGTTGATATTCTCACTTTCAAATTTCAATCCTGATCTTTTAAATATTAAATTTGTATACATGGAGTTATTCCACATCGAGAAATAAAGTTGGGCACAATTATAATTTGTTTAGTAGCTTAGTACTCACTAATTTTAAACAGGTAGAGGGCAAAACGGTGAAAGCCCAAATATGGGACACGGCAGGGCAAGAAAGATACAGAGCCATAACCAGCGCATACTACAGAGGAGCAGTTGGTGCACTCCTAGTCTACGACATCACCAAGAGACAAACCTACGACAACGTTCACCGGTGGCTCCGCGAGCTGCGGGACCACGCGGATTCCAACATCGTGATCATGCTGGCCGGCAACAAGGCGGATCTGAACCACCTCAGGGCGGTCCCGGAGCAAGATGCGGCGGTGCTGGCCGAGAAAGAAGCGCTATCGTTTCTAGAAACGTCGGCGTTGGAAGCGACGAACGTGGAGAAAGCGTTTCAGACGACTTTGTTAGACATATATCAGATTGTGAGTAGGAAGGCATTGGCTGCACAGGAGGCCACTGCAAACCTGCCCGGCCAAGGGACAGCTATTAAGGTCGGGGAGTATGCTTCACCTCCGAATAAGAAAGCTTGTTGTTCTAATTAAGGTTTGAGATCTTAGGTGAGCTTTTGTAAACTCGAGTTTTTTGTATTGAGGAAGCATGTGATCAGAAGGAGAGTTACTTTTCTTGGCTCTGAGTTTGATGAATTGGATGGAGCATACTTTGTGCAATTCACTCTGTAATGTGCTTCAGTGCTTGTCAAGGTGTAGTGTTTATGTATTTAAATTAATTACCATATGGATAAGTTGTTTAGAGTGAGAATTTATAGGAGAAAATATGCTGGTGCCATTTTTCTTAGTAACAAATGTAATGTTGACACACATGTAATAAATATTTATTACTAAACTGAAGTGAAAATAAATATCAACACAACTGAATTAATCTTAATTTCATAAAATTACATTCTCACTGAGCTGAACTGGATTGAATTGAACTGATATACCGAAAATCTCTGGCAAACATGGTCTAAGACCCAATTTGATATATCTTATTTCTTGTTGCACTTAACTGAACTGAACTAAAGCTGAACTGAAGTGAAAATTAATGTATTGAAAAAAAAAATCGGCATGATTGAGGTCCTGTTTGGTAGAGCTTTACTTATAAGCAAATTTGGGTGAAAAGTACTTCTTTTTAAAGTTGATGTAACCTACTTCTATTTTTTATACTAAAAATATCTTCTACTTTTATAAAAAGATGATTTTTAGTAAGTTACCAAACACAAAAAACTACTTTACTTCAAAGTAAAGTAGATAAAAAGTAATACCAAACAGAGCCTGAATTAACCCAAATTTCATAACTTTACATTTTTACTAAACTAAACTGAACTGAACTACTGATAAGTTCTGGCAAACATGGCCTAAGTAGTAAGACAATATAAACTTAATACAAATGTAGTAAAAGGATTGATTAACGTTTGGGTTTGGATGGCGGTTGTTGAGGTTGAGTTTTTGAGCTAAAGCCGAGTCACATGTGTTGAAGTTAGGGTCAGATCATTAGCGTTGAGTTAATTGTTGTTGGGTTGAAGTTGGATGACCACGTTGAGGTGTGGGGTGGGTCATTATCATTGAGGTTTGAGTTAGATTTTAATATTAAGATTTGGATTAGGTTGAAGTTGGGTCGGATTGCCGAATTAAGGTTGGGTTGTTAGCGTTGAGGTTTGAATTAGGTTACCAGTCCTAAGGTTTTAAACCTGAGTTTTTGGTCACCAATGTGCGAGTGGTGGTGAGTGGTAAGGTAGGGGTCAAAATGGAAGAAAATACGAGACAAAAAATTTAAGTATTTACATTTTAATCCCAAAAAATTTATTTTACTTGTAATTTATTATATAACAACTTGTCTAATTATTTAATTGATTTAGTTCAATAAAATTATAATTTGATGATTTTTATTTATTTTTATGTGTTGAATTGAAACTTGACTCAAACCTCACCGACTCAACCCTCGATGTGTTGAATGAAAATATGTTGAATTGAAAATATGAAATTGAAAATATTCTCATTCAACACCACATTCTTTTAGTCAATTTCAAATTTAGGTTAATTCAAATGTGTTGAATGAAAATAACAAAAGGAAGGCGTTGTAGTTGCAAAGCATAAAACGGCGCCTTCAGACTCCCCTTCCCGCCTTCCCCAATTAAGTATGTGGCCCAAAACTCTTACTCCCCCGCCCAACTAAATCGAAAACACGTTTCCTTGTTTTTTTTTTTTTTTTTTTTCATTTAAAAAAAAAAAAAAAACACGTTTCCTTGTTAAAACCGAGAAATCAAGAAATAAAATAAAATAATATTGAGGAATATAAAGGTACCTTGAACCGACTAGATGAAACAGTAGAAGATACACAATATTGTTGTCCAGCTGCGGGCATTGATTTTATCTATCACCGCAATTTCCTTCAATACTAAGCTACTAATTCCACGAATTTATCCCTAAAATAATATATCATGCAATCTGACGCCAGATTTAGGGTGGTTATGGATGGCGGCAGCGGTGGCGGTGGCGGTGGCGGTGGCCAGAGAGTTTTCAATACCGGACACGGCGCCGTGGTGGTCGACGGCGGGGCTGCCGCTGGTGCCGCGCACAAATTGATGGAACAGCAGAAGCGGAAGGAAACGGAAAGAGCCGTTCACGATCAGCAACCTCGTGTCGGAACCGCAGCGCAGCTCATCGCCGGTGGTGTCGCCGGCGCCGTTGGGAAGACCTGCACAGCTCCCCTCGCTCGCCTTACCATTCTCTTCCAGGTCTGACTCTTCTCTGTATATCTATTATTCCATTCAGTGGCTTTCTGTTCGATTTCTGTCTGAGACTTGAAACGCTGCCGTTTGGTGCTTTCATGGCAGCTGCAAGGAATGCATTCTAGTGCAGCTAGTATGAAAAATGCAAGCATATGGCGGGAGACGAGTCGGATATTTAGAGAGGAAGGGTTTAGGGCGTTCTGGAAGGGGAATATGGTCACAATTGCTCATAGGCTTCCTTACTCTTCTGTCAGCTTCTATGCCTTTGAGCGTTATAAGAATGTTGGTACACAATTTCTAGTGCTTCAGTGTAATTAATTTATTGAGCATGTTTTTATTCATTGTGGTTTAAATTATTATGTTGTCACTGCCACAGCTCTTACAAGTCGTTTTGGGAGTCGAAAACCAGGGTGAAAATATAAGCAAAGATCTGTGTGTACGACTTGCAGGAGGCGGTTTGGCTGGGATTACTGCTGCTTCTGTTACATATCCTCTTGATCTTGTCAGGACTCGCCTGGCAGCTCAGGTTAGGTGTAATAGTTTACCTATATTCAGTATTTGCAACCTAAAAGCATTAGCTGATGTCATGTTTGGTTAACAATTTTACGATTTATGGTTTGCAGACGAATGTTATTTACTATAGGGGCATTTGGCATGCACTAAGTACCATTTGCAAGGACGAAGGTGCTTTTGGCCTGTACAAAGGTCTCGGAGCAACTTTGTTGGTAAATTATTTGGCATTGAATTAGTTTGAATCAGTCATGGTTTCTATTCAGCTCTGTTAACTAGTTGTTATGACATCATATTATAGGGCGTTGGTCCGAGCTTGGCGATCAGTTTCGCTGTTTATGAGACGGCAAGAGCACACTGGCAGTCTTACAGGTAGTATGTTGAATGCTGTTTAGTTACTTGAAGCTTTTGTCTAATGATTACACATTTGATGTAATGCTAAATCTTGGTTGTACCAGGCCTGATGACTCTACTGTCTTGATCGGCCTTGCTAGTGGCAGTCTATCTGGTATTGTATCATCCACTGGTGAGGTTCCACTCTTGCAATATAATGCTACTGCTTTAACATCTTTACAAAATTCTATATATTCTGAGATGAAATTGAAACTTGAGTTGATTATGTTGTTACATTCCTTAATAAATCAGCCATGTAGAAGCTGTGATGCTATGGCAGATTATATGACTAATTAGCTGAAAGAATTGTTATCCCCACTTCCCTTTCTTGATCTGATTTGATTTCTTATGCTGAAGGGATATTATAGAAATAGCTGTTTGTATTTGCTGGTTTTTTTTTAATCTTTTCCATTTGTTTATGTGCAAAGATAATTGACAGTAGAGACAGAACTGTATCAGGACTCTTGAATATTCATGATTAATGTAGAATCTGTTGTAGGCTTTTAGCAACATTGGTGGCATTAGTATTGATTACTTCTCATAAGATTCTGAACAGAAACGCCTAAATATGGTTAGGTTGGCACTGGACAAGGTAGATCATGTAATTCTCTGTAGAGATTACGTGACTAACTTCCTGTCTTCTGATATTGCTATCAAAGGTCTTGATTATCGTACCTGTATTCAATGCTTTTGATGCAGAGAAGCAGGTCCAAGTGCAGTTTTCTGCTAACTATCTAGTAAGCCTGAAATTAGAGCTAGACGTCACTAAAGTGCTTTTGTGCTGAACTTTAACTTATCAGTACTAATTTATCATATTCATAATTACATGCAGATGGTTGCTATGTTAAACCAGGCATGAAACTAAGATCTGCATCTCAATTCGCGTTGGGATGCATGGTGTATAACTCTCAACCAGAACTTGAGGATGAATGCTAACTGATTAATAACAGTCCATTTTTAATGAATCTAACATTTTATTGAAACTTTTTTTTTCCACCCATGAAGAATTTTATTGATTAACTTGCCTTTGCAGCAACATTCCCTTTGGATCTAGTGAGGCGGCGGATGCAGGTGCAAGGAGCTGGTGGTCGAGACCGAATTTACAAGTCGGGCCTCATTGGTACTTTCAGGAACATCTTCCAAGCAGAAGGCCTTCGGGGTTTCTACAGAGGAATTCTGCCTGAATATTACAAGGTTGTACCAAGTGTTGCTATCGTATTTATGACCTACGAAAAGCTGAAGCAGGTTTTGTCAGACGTCCCCTGAGGTTGACATAGTACGTGTCCCTCTCAATCCTAATTAACCTCTTTTGGTAGAAGATGACAGGTAAAGTACCATTTTAGAGAATGTAGTTTGTAATCTGCAGTAATGTATATGCTTATACATTTCAGAAACCATTTTGGAGGATATTGAAATGAGATTGTAGTCGATGTAGTCTGTAACGCTGTATTCTAGACCTTGCTGTAGCCTCTTAAGAGGACACAGAATGATAATTTGTTCTTTATTTATACAAGATGGCCTTTTTACTGCTTCGATATCTGTAATATATAAGCATAAGTCGGAAGTTATAGAAAAACAAGAAGTGCTAAACTGAGAAGAGATTCTGTATTACTTTACTAGAATGAAAAACTACCTACAATTTGGAAATGCAGAAATGATAATGAAAGTGAAATGCTATGAAGAGATTCCATTTGTGTTCTTGTTTTGTGTAGTCTTGTCGAACTGGTTGAAGAACCACGCCTTCTTCACCAGCACGAGCACGTTTTCAAAGGACCCCACAAAAATTAGGGGGAGCCAACCCAAGTTTTGTTGATCAACTCATTCCCCATGAGGTGCTCCACCGCCACGAATTTTCAAACAAAACTACTATGGAAGACTTCCGGTGTGCCAGACATGGTCTAACGTGCGGCGGAGACCGTAGTTCTTCACGGCAGCATTGGCTGATTTGAACCCTCCACCGTAGGCCGGAGATGGGTCGTTTGCTATCTGATGCATGAAGAACTTCCCCAGCTTACTCTCGACGTGTGATCTTCCGCCTTTCTTGGATGCTGATGATGATGACGACGATGCTGCTGCCATGGATGACGATGGAATGCTCGGCATCACCTCCGACTCGAGCCATAGCTGTGAAAGCACTTGACAGATGCCTTCCTCCACTTCTGGACTCAGGTTTCTGAAGCCTGCACATTTTGAGGAAATTTTAGAATTTTGCAAAAGTATAGACAAGAATACAAAGTCTGAGTTAAACAGAGTTACCTTTAAGACGGAGCCAGGCGTGCATAAGTTCATGAGCAAGAATAGCACCGGTAAGAAGTCTGCATTACGAAGGGAAATCAGTCTTTGTTCTTTTTACCTGATTCGAACAGAGCTAGAATTAAACCAAGTGAAAAGTAGTACCTTGGGAGGCCATACAGAACTAGAATTGCCGTGACTTCGCATTTCCGAGTGAGTTTATGTGCTTGTGTCCTCATCCCTACCATACCATGGCCACCGACTCTTGGCCTTCGCAGAATCTGTATATTTTGGGGACATTACAGAGCAGATAAGTCAGTCTTAAGCTAAATGATGGATTCCAGAATATCAACTCGAGCTAATCATCTTACACTTGCGACTGTCTGCTCTTCGGAAAGGCACAATCCCCGAGTTTCAGGCATGTGATGAAATCCCTGAGAAATAAATGCATCATATCAGTTGAAGTTTTATACATAAGGAATATAGATGGCTCAAGAACTGTGCTATGCATTACATGTTTTTCGCCTTCAATGGCTTCATTGAGAGCCTGCCTTTCAACCAGAAGCATGGGAACTTGTTGATCGATTCTCATGTTCATTCCCTCATAGAAATCTCTAATGGCGTGATAAAGTGGCTGGCAATCCCCGGTATCCATGATTGCAGATTCCATGCACTCTAAGCATAAACTGCGCCCATCTCCTAGTGATATGTATCTCACATTCCGTGACTTCAGAAGAATGTAATGTAATCAGAAAAATACTTCAAAAAAGTCATCAGGTTTTACAGAAAGGGAAATTGTGTTACCTCAAGACGTTCACAGCTGCAGCACCGGGGAGTCTTATCATACTCGTGCGAGGGGCAGTATTTCTGAGACCAGAAGGGGTGACATCTATACTCTATCAAGCCAGCACCATTTGTCGGGATCTGAAATTCATCAAAACAATGAAAAGAACAAGGACAATAAGCTTCTATTCCCAGAAATTTGACATTATGATGAGAGATATTGAAAGATCATGTATTACAAATTGGTGGCAGACTTCACATTTAGGATGAGCCAGCTCTTTGAAGCAAGATTTATGATATGAATTGCCTCCTGACAAAGAAAACTTCAATCAAACAAAGTCAATTAACATACTTAAAAAGGAAATGAAACAGCCTACTTTTACTAGACTAAGATATCCAAGAAAAAAAGCGAACCTCATATTCAGTTATCGGATATCCACAGGATTGACAGCGAAAGCAATCAGGATGGAAAAATGTCCCCATGCATCCCAAATAATTACCACCTCCGATTTCATGGTTGCAGCCTGCACAAACTCTGCAAGTTACAAGCTCATGAGGTGCCAAGGCAGTAAAACTATGATGACTTCTATTTTCATGAAGAAAAACAGGAGAAAAGTTACCTATATCCTCTGGAATAATGATCTCTTGGGGCATATGGAGGGTATGCTGGAAGAGGGCCACCATGAAGTGACCGTGCTAGATCTTCATCGGGGTCTGATCTCCTCGGGTATCCTTGGGGCCTCTTTAAGTCCTCAGCGAGCGAAAGTGCAATGGCACGGTCTAACTCCTCTTTTTCTTTTGCGCGAGAGCGATCACCCTGAGAGATATTTGACTACAATTGTGTCACAATATGATACAAAACAAATACATTCCTTGCAATAACTCAAAACATAAGTACACAACAAGTGCCACAACACAAGTTTTTCTCCTGAAGATAGTACTAATTCATAACACAATCTTAAAACAACAAATCAACAGTGAGACAAGAGCAGGTGCAGAAGTTACCAATGATCTTCGAACAGGAGGCTGCCAAACCATATTTTCGTCCCCAAGAAACTGCGGCTGGTTCCCACTTGGAACACCTCTACCAGAACTGCCCTTAAACAGCTTGCTCAGCCACTTCATAAACCTCGATTTCCTCTCTGTGTACGAAGAATCAGAGTGCCCTGCTTAAACCCCGCTCCCACAACATTCATTCCAAATTCAAACAAACAACTCAGCTGGGATGTAAAAACAAAACAAAGGGTCCAAATTCTTACCATATATGCATGGCTGAGAGAGATGGTTGATGCTGGGAGAATACATGGGCTGCAGGGCTGCAAAAAGCTATGTATAGGAGACGATTTTCTGGGTTTTCGAGGAGGGGTTGAAAATAAAAAGGACTAAGAGAGAGAGAGAGGGGGATGAAAGTGGTTGAAAAGGGGAGAGAGAAGGGAAAGGAACAAAGGCATCATTGATAAAGGTTGAGTTTTGAGAGAATCTGTGATAGGGAAAGAGATCCTTGGCTTGGGATTAGCAGTGAACAGAATGGAAGGGAAAGAAAAGAAGGGAAAATGGGGAATCTGCTGATGAGGATGTTTGATGGAAAGGAAGATCAAAAGGAAAAAGCTTTCATTTTTCATACACCCATTTGGACAAAGCTTGAGTAAGACCTCAGCAATGGAGCATTCATACTCAGAAATGCAGTATTTTGAATTTGCCGCCATAAATAATGCTTTGTATTTTCTCTTGGACATTTTCACAGACACCTAAACTGCACAGTTTCTTTACCTGCAAAAAACACGTAACAACAAAAATTTGATATTTTAAATACTATATTCTTCAAGAAAATAAAGTTTCACGTAGATCTGAGATCGAGTGATTGAACAGAAGAAGCATAAAGCAACAGGGAGTTTAATTGGCAGAGGAAAAGACACCATTAATTTAGTTCGATTTGGAGATTGGAATCTTGTATGGGTGTTGTGATGGAAAGTGGTCGATTGGCAGGAGAGATTGTTTAGAGAAAAAAGGGCATCAACAAATTTGCATTGCATTGCATCATCTTAAAGCTATATTTGTGTTTGGGATATGTTTCTAAAGCTTCAAAAGAATATGTTGCATGTTGAAATAAAGGTTATACTAACTGGGTTCTGCATGCTCAGGTTTTGCAGTAATCCCCCAATTATCAACTTTAAAAGGTCATCAATTTTTAGCTACAAGTTTCATATGTCATTCACAAAATTTGAGTGAAAATGAAGTGAATAAGACTAGCCTGTTTCTTCAATTGAAAGATTTATTAGGCTTTGTACTCTGATTTACATGAAACTGTAAAATTTTATTATTTTTATTTTTATTTTTTGAAAATACATGAAACTGTAAAATTGAATATCGGAACAGAATTGACTGAGCGGTAGAGTCGTGGAAACGCTTCTTTCTTCCTTGGATCTTAGCTCGATGGAACAATATGTTACTGCGGAAACACGGAAGAATTGAAATCATAGATCAAAACACTATGTATGGATGGTATGAACTGCCTAAGCAAGAACTCTTGAAGAGCGAACAAGCAGTTCAGATATTCACAACCAAGAAGTACTAGATTCTCTTCTCTTTCGGATAGGCCCTGAAAGGAGAAGGAAGGCTGGAATGCGAACAGGCGTCCATTATTGAATATGTGAGTGCTTACCTCATGCCTGCTAAAATAGACAATTGTTTGGCACTACATACTAGTTAGTAATTCACGAGTGTTCCTTTATATTTACAATTGGTGTGAGTATTAATTGTTAAATAAATTATTATTCATTTGTACTTTGTAGGGAATCATAAAACTATAAGGGTCTTATTAAATTTCACTAACTTCTCAAAATTGTTCGGACTTACACTTACTAGTTACTAACTTATTACCGATAATGTTTAAATAATTATTCGTGGAGTCTTCCTTTGTGACACTAGACACAAGAGGACAAAGTTGACTAATCTACGATAATAATTAATAGTCCCCAATGCTACTCTACATAGCACATATCTGTCTACCATGAGGCAAACACAATACTCCCATTATTTATGTATATATTTAATTTTACCATTTCATGAAATTATCGAGTCTAATTATTTATATTTATATATATATATATATATATATATATATATATATTTGATTTGATCAGTGGAGTGTGTATAGCCGATAAACAAAACAACACATAGTAGGGTAGATCTTTGCTTAGCATTAAAAGAAATTTGCACAAAGATTTGCAACTGATCTTATTGTCCAAGTCAAGGAATGATGCTCTCATTGCCCACGGAATCACACTTTGTAGTTACTAGTTAGTGAAACCAACGGTGTTTAATGAGTTCAAGATGCTACTTTTGTCAAATCTTAATTTCGCGTTTCTTTTTTAAGCATCCAAAACAAGAAATGTATCATTTCTGGGAATTCTTGATCGTCAATTGAGGCAGTGAAAGTATCAGATCCATACCCATTTTATCAATTTTTATGCTTTGAAAAAACTAGGTTGGTGCCTACTGCCTAGGTCGTGCAGAGGAATAAATACTCTCATCTTTTTGCCTGTCAATAAGCTGAATAAATAAATAAATACTGGCTTTAAAATGTGACTGGATTTTTGATCAATTCGTTTTATATTTACAGCTGATTCACTGAGAAACGTCCATTTTTTTAAGTGTAGATAAAAGAAAAAGATGCATGGAAAAACATTAGCCGTTACTCAACTTTGACAAAAGTAAAGGAGAAAGAAAAGTGAATTTTTGCAACCTTGTGGTGGGTAAAGATTTGTTTTGAATTGGATGCTCAAGTATTCTCCAGGTGGGATTGACGTGTATTAGAGCATCCAGGTGCAACTTTAAGTGCACTTTTCTTAATAAGAAACGCTCCTTATTTTGAAATGACCATTGTGGAGTTTTAAGAACCACTTCTTAATAAGGACTTGTTCCTTATTTATGGAGTGATTACCTCTGTTTTTGTGTCTAACTAACCAATGAATGAAAGTCAATGTCTTAATAATTTGAAAATTAAACATTAAAAATGATGAAGTAGCAATTAAGAAGTGCTTTTTATTTTTTTTTACTATTGTTGCTAAATGATTTTACTTAATTTTTTCTCAAAAATGATGATATGTCACTTAAGAAGTGGTCCTTAAGTTCAAACCTTTGTGGATACTCTTAATTTGTGCTGATGGTCAGGAATTTGAGGGACCTATTTTTGTAGAGACCAAAGATTAAGTGAATGAGCATTTACTGTTTTTGCTTGATTTTTTAGTCAGTATGATTGATCTTTCAATCAGTTGGCTTGAGCATTCATGTTTTGCCTTAATCTTTCAGTTAATTTGATCTTTCATTCAATTTTCTTGATCTTTCAGTCAATTTCCTTGATCATTCATAATCCTTGGTAATATTGTTATTCCGTACAAATTTATACTAAACCTCAGTGTCGAGTCGGTCCGTGTAACCCGATTGACCTCCAGTGACACCAACAACCTAAAATCTAACAACGACGGCGGGGTTGAACCTCACCAACGACAATTTCAACCGATAATGGTCAATCATAGTATTTGGTTTCTGTAGAGACCGGTCTCAAATGAAAATTTGTACATGAACTTACAGTGTGTATTTATACATTTAACCATGCTTATGAGTTATGAACTTTTCACAAGAGTTTTGTTAATAGAGAAAATTTAATGTAATCGATTAGTTATGAGAGACGATAATACTTTGTACACCAGTTTTGTAAAAATAATATAGATGCTATGCTGTTATTGTTCACTTTCCCAACATCCTTACTGTTAAATGGAAAGTTCAGACTCAGGGTTGCTTGTGAGATCCCAAATAATTTTGGAAAAACTAACTTCATTTTTATAAAAGAATATATATTATTTTTAATTTAAATTTAATTAGGTAAAGAAATTTTATCCTTTTTCAAAATAGGGCCTCACACTTTATAAACATTAAATTGAAATAATTTATAGTTATTTTCTATGTATAGTTCATACCATTTTTGTATAATTCAATTTTTTTTATTTTTTTATACTTTAGAATCCTAAAAATTAATATTTCTATTTTAGACTTCAAAATTGTAGGACCAGCCTTGTAAATGATTGGACAAATTCCAATAATATGAAATGAAAATTTCCATTCAAAGTCTATATTTTAAAAAATGTACTCCAATAATAACTTTCACTTCCTATTATCAACTAAGTTAATTATAGAAATAATCAAAAACAAAATTGGATGAAATATGAATTTCATGTAGTAGAAAAATTCGTTTGTTGAGGCCCTTGAGGGCCCGAATGCTTATGCTAAAACGCGAAGAGATAAAGTAGGCCAGATTGAAAAGCATGACCCATTTCTGCATTTCTGATCTGAATAGCTTTAATCAACCCATGTAATATGGGCCAATAGATGACACATTGACACCTTTACATGCTCATTTACATTTTATTTTTTATTTTTTTTGTAACCAAATTTTATTTCAAACAAAGTTTAACTATTTATAGACTTTAAAAATTAATTATTCTGATGCATTAAAAAAGGGTAATTTCATTAATTGAAGGAAAATATTATTTCCAAGAATTAAATAAAGTTTGACATTCTCTCATCTTTTTATCTTGGATAAAGTTAGAAATTTGTGACTTTCAACTATGTACTTGAAATTTTTTAATTCAAAATCCATAAAATTCCATTTATTTATTATCATTAATAAAAATTTTGACATTTTCTTAACTGAAAAGACAACTCTCCTTTCTAACATTTAATTTGAGTGCTCCATTTAAGTCAAATGGGCTACAAAAGGGAACACTATAATTTTTAAATTTATATGTTGACATCAAGGGTCAAATCTGATTTTAAAATATATTTTTTTAAAATGAACGACTTTTATAGACGGGAAAGAAAACATTTATCAAATATTCTATTTTTATTAGAATATATCATCATCACACATAAATTGGAATGAAAATGCAGAAAAAGGGAATCTATTCCAGCAGCCAGCAACGACGTCGTTCCACGGGAATCTGAGTGGACCCCACGAGGATTGAAATTGTAGAGAATGAAAGCCTGGACGGAAGCGACAAGGGCTAGGCTACGACTGTGAGAAGGGATACATAGATAGTGGGAAGAAGAGTCATCGGAGATTGCAATCTTGCAGCCGTCTCCTCAACAGCAGACCTAATATAAATTCATCCATGGCACCATAAATGAATTCCTAGAATATCTGTTTTCCCCATTTCCCCTCTCGAATTTTGCTCTGGATTGGGGATCTGCTTCGTCTGGTGCGATGGAAGCGTCTGTGGTGGATAGGATCATCGAGAAGCTGGTGGAGGTCCGATCTTCCAAGCCGGGGAAGCTGGTCCAGCTCTCCGAGGCTGAAATCAAGCAGCTCTGCGTCGTCTCCCGCGACATCTTCATGAAGCAGCCCAATCTTCTTGAGCTCGAAGCCCCCATCAAGATTTGCGGTATATACACATGCCTTTGTTTCCCTTCCTTTAATTCGTCCTTTAATCTTGTTTGTAATTGTTGTTCCGGACGTGATTTTGAGATGTAACAAAGGGTTTTGTGTTACTAGTTATGACAATTGAGACTGTTATGTGTTTTAAAATTATTATCTTTATGTGTGTATTTGATGAGCAACTTTGATTCTTGATTGTGACAAATATATACAGTCTCATTTCGGCGTTCAGCTTATCGGTTGTATATGTTTCCTGTAAATAAGAAGTGTTCATGTTACTCATGTATGCTTGTTGTAAACTTGTAATTCACTGCATTTTTGAATTGTTCACTATCCATTCCATTATGTCTGATTATCCACAACTAGGAAAGGAGAATGAGGATAGGATGTATATATTAATTTGAGATATTCTTGCTCTTATTCCACTGTTTGTTCCATCTGAAATGTTAATTATGTGTTAATATTCGCAATACCATTAAATTTTGGACTTATCCTATCCTCCTGCTGAATTATCTTCTGGGGAATAATGCTTTAATTTGTATGTATTGGTTGCAGGTGATATTCATGGTCAATACAGTGATCTGCTAAGACTGTTTGAATATGGTGGTTTTCCTCCTAAATCCAACTATCTCTTCCTGGGTGACTATGTGGATCGTGGCAAGCAGAGCTTGGAGACTATATGCCTTTTGCTTGCTTATAAAATCAAGTTTCCTGAGAACTTTTTCCTTTTGAGAGGGAACCATGAATGTGCCTCTATCAATAGGATATATGGGTTTTATGATGAGTGCAAGCGTCGTTTCAATGTGAGATTGTGGAAAGCCTTCACTGAATGTTTCAATTGTCTTCCTGTTGCTGCACTGGTTGATGACAAGATACTGTGCATGCATGGGGGCCTTTCTCCTGATCTTACAACACTCGATGAGATTAGGAATTTACCTCGACCTACTCCTATCCCAGATACTGGGTTGCTTTGTGATTTGCTTTGGTCAGATCCCGCGAAAGATGTGAAGGGGTGGGGAATGAATGACCGAGGAGTTTCTTACACATTTGGGCCAGATAAAGTCTCGGAAATTTTGTCAAAGCATGATTTGGATCTTGTCTGCCGTGCTCACCAGGTAATATATTGATCTTCCTTGGGTTTTTTTTCCTGCTTGAAGTTGGTTGATAGTTGCTAATATCCATTTGCTTCTGCAGGTTGTGGAAGATGGCTACGAGTTTTTTGCAGACAGGAAACTTGTTACCATTTTTTCAGCCCCTAATTACTGTGGTGAATTTGATAACGCTGGTGCAATGATGAGTGTCGATGAAAATTTGATGTGCTCATTCCAAATTCTTAAACCAGCAGAAAAGAAGAAGTTTATGATGTCCACAAAAATGTGATCAGTTCTCTTTCTCGTGCTAAGGTCAGCTTGTAGATACTTCTTGTTCTTAGATTTCTTGCTTTTCATTTACTTGCTAGATGTCAATTTAAAAAAAAGGTTGAATCTGTATTCATGTACGTATTCTGCTGAGTTTACTAGAGTATTAAAATTTTGCAATGAACACATCATCTGTGTTCTCTGTGACATCAGAAGTGTCTTACATTGATCTTGATTCTGTTAGCTGCAAATTTCAACTGGTATGTATAATTTGAAGACATTATGTCACTTCCATTAATTATTAGAGTAGTAATTACATTTCAGCACAGATCCATTACTTCCACTCTGCTAACTTCCACAGTTTGTACTTTAGACCTACTGGTTTATATCACTCCCTGCCAAATCGAGTTCTTGACAATTGTCTCTACATCGCAGGTATCCTGATCTGAACAGAATCTCGTAAACCAAGGCACTGAGGTTTTTCTTGAAGTCAATTTGGCGGAGGGGAGATTGCCAGTTCCGCTTTTACTTTAATTACCTTCTCATCGATTAAGGAACACGTCTTTGTGTACATATAGTTCCATTTAGAATTATGTTTGTGATTTGAGAACCTAAGGTGTAGAATTCGGGGACGTTTCAGAACTATAGTCCTTAGTTAGGGGTACTGTCATTTTTCACTATCTTTGCTGCAAACCGAATTGCTCTCAGATATGAAATTCTCTACCTTAAGTTGACTGTGCGAGTCTTTTAAAATGTCTATTTTTGATCGTGTCGACCTTTTTATCTACTGAAATGCAAGCTTAATATTTCCCCCTCATTTTAATCTTCTGCTTGTTTTGAGTCTTTTGACCAATTGATTACTACAACTCGAAAATCCCATGGAGGTTTGAACTGAAATACTATCAATATTTTCTGTCTCGTAATTATGGTTTAATTTAAGTACTCAAAATAGTTATTATTAACTAAGTACCACATGTAAATGTAAATGTCGATTATAAAGAATATCTCCCGTGAGACCAGTCTTAATTCAAACCATATACAAATGTTGATTATTTTACTTTCAATCCGAACCTTTTACATATTAAGTATGACCATTAAATTTATGATCTTCTCACTTTTAATACTGATGTTTTGCATATTAAGCATGATGAGAATTTGTTTAAAAGTAAAAAAAATGTATAATGCCAGAGAATGCCATATTTGGTGATAACATATGATAAATCTGAATATTGTAAAAACTTTCTTCACTACTTCTCAGCTCTAATTTTTCTTCTTCATTCAAATAAATTACAAGAGTCTTTTCAAAAATATATTTTAAAAAATAATCACAAGACTTTATTGGCCCAAACTTGTTTTTTTGAATTTCCGGCCCCACCGCTTTGTATTTCACTTCTTCACTCTCACAGTAGGGTTTCAAAAATCAAAAACCCCCAAAAAGCTACAAAAGCGATTTGCAGAAATGATCATCACCATCATCAACAACATCCTTCCCTACCACCTCCATTGCCGTCATCTCGAGCTCGCTTAGATTTCACACCTTACTAATTTTACTTCTATGCCAATTACTCATTTATTTGCGTTCTAATTGCCCGGAAAATGACGGATTCCATTAAATCTCTCCTGGCCGCGAGCTGCGGCGACACCATCAAGCTCTTCGACGTCTCGTCGGAGCACCGGGATCCCTGCGTTCTGAGCTACACTCCGTCCCCCGGTTCCAGAGTTCACTCCGTCAAGTGGAATCACACCAGTAAGTTCAACTATTCTCGTAATTGACTATCTGCATTTTGCGCAGTTGAAATTGTGTGAGATAATTCTAGTGTTGTTTTTTCGCAGATTTGGTCGTAGCTAGTGCTGGACAGGATCAGAAAATATCTCTATGGGGGAAAAATGGACAGAGCTTGGGGTCTATAGCCAGTGGCATCGGAGACGATATCGAGGTAGATTTGTTACTCTTTTTACCCGTGCTTAGTTTTTCTTAGATGTGAATTTCTTCAGGTTAGTTTTTGTTTTGGCACATTTGGTTAATTTGTGTCGAAATCTCTGCAAATTCTGATTGAAAGGTTTAGTTTGGATGTGAATTTGGTAAAATATGCCGTGTGGTGCATCAGCCTTCCTTTTCGGGGTTAAATTGTTTCGAGGCAAAGCCAGTATTATTATGTCTGACAGATCTAGTTAGCTAGATTTTGTACACATTTTTGACTTATATTTTTCGTTCTAGGAAAGCATCTATACCATCAATTTTAGCAACAAAGCTTCCAGATACATCTGTTCGGGGGGTGATGGCCAGGTTATAAGAATATGGGATTTGCAGCGCAAAAGGTGTGTGAAGTGGCTGAAAGGCCACAGTGATACTATAACTGGTGTAATGTACAATTGCAAAGACGAGCATCTAGCATCCATCAGTCTTAATGGAGACCTTATGCTTCACAATCTTGCCTCTGGTGCAAAGGCCGCTGAGTTGAAGGATCCAACTAGACAGGTTGCCTATCTGATTTAAGTCATGAATTTTATGTTAAGGATTTGAAACTTCAGTTATCTTATGGTCCTTAGATATTTATTTTTTTCTGATATTGATGATTTTAAAACCAGGTTCTGAGAGTGCTTGATTATTCTAGGATAAGCCGGCATCTCTTGGTGACAGCTGGTGATGATGGGTCTGTGCATCTGTGGGATACGACTGGTCGAAACCCCAAGGTTTGTTACATGAGATTTGAATTTTTTTTGTAGATTGCTAAACTTGAATATGCCATTTTTACCGAACTCTGGATTGGAAGTATTCCACAAACTATAGCTTGTCCTTGGTTTTCCTAGTTGAGCTACTTTGAGCTTGATGTGACAAGCTGATTTTTATGAATGATAGATGTCCTGGTTGAAGCAACATTCTGCACCAACTTCTGGTGTTGGTTTCTCCCCTTCAAATGACAAGGTATCTTCTTCTTACCTTGTTCATTAATCTTCTTATCCATTCCACATCAGCTCGATTGCAGACACTAGTTTACTAGTAGCACCCTGCTGATGTTATTCTGCTTCATTTGTTCCAGGTAATAGCCTCAGTTGGTATGGACAAGAAGTTGTATGTATATGACTCAAGTTCTAGAAGGCCTTCATGTTGCATTCCATATGAAACTCCTTTTTCCTCTATGTCATTTACGGATGATGGATTCACTCTCGCTGCTGGAACCAGCAATGGCTACGTGGTGTTCTATGATATGCGTGGAAAACCTCAACCCTTGACCGTTCTTCGTGCTTATGGAGAGGTGATATTTATTTTTTGCCATTTTGGTGTCGTCAAAATTGTGTGAATTGTGAAATGTTGTATTAACTCTTGTGTACATGATTGTATAAAGGCCGTTTCAAATCTATGCTGGCAAAGGTCAAAGCCTGTCATCGTAAACGAGAACAGTTCCACTCCTGACACTGTACTTTTGGGAGGTGTTTTGGAGGACTCAGTTCTTATGCCTGACCCTGTTCGTTCTGCACCTTCAACTTCTACAACGACCTCATTGTCTCGAAATTCTGGTCGTTCAGGTCCTTCAACGGATCCATTTTCAAATCTGGCAGGCAATGGTATGTCACCTGGTTTTTCTAGAGACGAGGAAACTCCAGTCAGAAGTGGTCTATGGACAGGTGGAGCTTTGTCTAGATTACATGCACCCCGTCCTTTCAATATCAAGGATGACATGGATGTGTTTTCACCACTAGTTGAAGTGCAGCCAATTACCCCTTCACTTGATAAGTTCTGGGATGAACATGATGTTTTGAAGAAGGATCATGACAAGAAACTTCTTTTTCCATCTTCAAGGAGATTTACCATTTCAGATGATGGAGGAAGTGATATTCAAACCACGTTTGACTGGAAATCCACTTCGATGTCTAAACAGGTAAAGCTGGTTGCATATCAACTGAAATGGGCTTTTCCCCCATCAGTGATATATTGTAGATCAAATCAACAAAGTTAATATGAGAATGATAAGTTTACCTCCATTTATGCAATCTCTTCATATATATATATACATATATATATATATACATATATATATATACATATATATACATATATACATATATACATATATATACATATATATACATATATACATATATACATATATATACATATATACATATATATACATATATACATATATATACATATATACATATATATACATATATATATACATATATACATACATATATACATATATACATATATATACATATATACATATATATATATGTGCCTTTTATATGTCTATCTGTTTACAGTTCTCCGGAGGGTTTTAGTATTATTTGTTAAAATTTAATGAAATTATTAAATCCATATTTAATGCAATTTCTAGCAACGGAGTATAACAAGGGGATTATACTGGTTATATAGAGGAGTATCAGTCCAATAGGTCCTGGTGATTAACCTGGTGGGTAAACCAGTCAGTTTCCTAAACTCTTGTTAATTTGTTAACTTAAGTTGGAGTAAATATGTGTGGACTCTCTTAAACATGATGGATCTTAAGTTGGAATTTTCGTATGTGGATTGGAGTGGAAAGAATAGCAATTCATTGTTTTTATTACATTCATTTATCATTGGTTAGCAGGAAATATCACAAAAAAATGATGCCTTTTTTACCCTCTTGCAGGATGATACCTTTTCTACCTTCTCTCAGTTTGTGTCTACTCCTACTTCATCCTCTAGGAGTACTGACGTTTCTTCAATAACTCCTCCAGAAGCTTGGGGTGGTGAAAAACTGTCGGATAAACTAACACAACTCCGGCAGTCTGCCAGCATACCTTCTCGTTTTGCTACCGTAACTGCTTCTAGTTTTACATCAGGGTCAATGTTTTCGGGATTACAAGATGTTCCTTTGCCCGAAAGCCAGAGTTTGGGCTCCCAATTGAGTGGAAATTTTAGCCTGGCAAATTTACGTGTCAGAGAAACTACTCCACAAGAGGCTTCCACTAATTCCTTAGCCAAAGGCAGTTTTAGTCAGACTAATCTTGACTCTTTTGGCTCTCAATTGTCCCTTCCGCGAAGATTTTCAAGTTATGCGGAAAGGATAGGCACCTCTTCAACATTTGCTGATGGGACAGCCCTTTCAGTAGGCTCTCCAAAAACCAAGAAAACAGGAGCTGAAACACGGGAAGATCTCATGAATAGTTGGTTAGCTAGGTCTGACAGATTATCTACCTCAGACTCTGCCAGCATACCAAATACGAATGTAAGAACTGTGGAGCTACTATTTTCTTACACTCCCCTCCTTTCATTTGATGAACGATATATTTATGTAGATGAGTTCATTGCAGCATCTGACCCGCAAATATTTCTATTTGTAATTGCATTTTTGGCAGGGTGTAGTGCAATCTCAGAAACCAACAGGAGAATCAGACTCACAGCAGGGAAATTCCTTCACTCTTCAGCTGTTCCAACGCACCCTTGATGAGACTCTTTCATCATTTCAGAAATCCATTCATGAAGATATGAGAAACCTTCATATAGAAATTTTGAGGCAGTTTCACTTACAGGAGGTGGGTTGACTATCATTCTTAATATGAGTTCCGTGCACCTGTTCTTTTACTGAACCTTGGAACTTAATGCAGATGGAAATGTCAGGCACAATGAAAGTAATTCTAGAAAACCAGGCTGAGCTTATGAAAGAAGTCCAATCACTGCGAAAGGAAACTCAGCAGCTTCGGCAAATGTTATGATTCTGTTTTCCATTTGGTGGTGCTGTAAATCTTATTTTCAAATAGGAAAAAAAAAAAAAAAGCTCTTAAACGGCAGCATTGTCTCATAGGCACTGTGATGTTTCTTTGCGGTGCTAGCTTTAGGTTTTGTATGTAGAGAAGAAAGGTGTTAGTTACCATGATTTTACGGCCATATTGGTTAGTGGGATTGACAGAGATGAGTATTGTTTGGACAAAATTTACCATATTTGCTCTCTTAGGCTGTCTGCACTTATATTAAGTTCAGTTCAGTAAAGTTTGAATAGATTCTATTTAACTTAGATTGCCCCGTTTGTTAGACTTTATTTCTTGCTGAACTAAACTAAACTGGAGTAAAAATTAATGTATTGAAAAAAAGAATAAGAGTGAATTAACCTGAATTTCATCAAATTATATTTTTAAGAAAGTGAAAATTAATGTGTTGAAAAAAAGAATTGGTGTGACGGTTGAATTTCATCAAATTACATTTTCACTGAACTGAATTGAACTGATTTATAGAAAAATTCAGTGCAAACAGTCCATTTCATAAGTTGATTTCTTACATCCATAAGTAGTTGGGATTCCTCTTATTACACTACAGGCTGAGCTGTGTCTTTCTTGACAGTCTTGTACAAATGCCTCTTGGCAAAGAAAACATAGGCACAGAAGTTGATGCATCCCAACCCCGTCAGCAACAAATAGAACTTGTCCAGGCGACTGCTGTTCACGTCCTTCCCGAACCAGCTGCTGCCAAGCTTCTCAGTAATGCTCCCAATAACAGTAATGAAAAAGCCACTCAGAAAGCTTCCAACTCCGATTGCGCTCAGAAAAAACGCGATCCCCAAACTCCTCATCGAATCAGGAACTTGCTCGTAGAAGTACTCCTGCAATCCGACGAAAGCAAATGAATCACCGATGCCTAGTAGTATGTACTGTGGAGTGATCCAGAGCACGCTCATCGCCGGAGAATGGCCGGAAATGTTTCCCAGCCGCTTCCTCTCGACCACTGCCGCCACCGCCATCAGCAGCACCGGGAAGATCATGCCGATGCCTATCCGCTGGAGGATTTTAAGGCCACGCTCTTGGCCTCTGAGTCTCTGCAAAACGGGGTTGAGGATCTTCTCGTACATGGCAATGGCGACCAGCATTGCGACGGTGCCGACCGTGCCTACGCTCGCGGGCGGGATTTCGAAGCTGCCGAGGTTTCTGTTCATGGTGCTGGCTTGCTTGACGAAGAAGGTTGCTCCCTGGGAGAGACAGATGCCGAACATCACCGAGGTTGACCAAATTGGGATCATGTTGATTATCAGCTTCGTCTCTTCAACCATGGTAACCGTTGCCACTCTCCATGATGTCTGATGAATGCCATCATTTTCAATTATTGCTGCCTTATCAAGAAATCTGCAAGCCAAAATGTAAGGTAACTTTTCACTCAATTCTCTTCACATATATATCAACTTGTAAAATATCCATCAAAACAGTAAATGTGAGTATAGGTTTTCTTTACCTTAGGCTGTTTGTGTGGCATAGTAGCCTTCCATGAATGTTCTTTGATTGGGGAATCTCGTATAGCATGTCAGGATTTGAAGGTAGAGGAAGATTTCTCTTGCTTAAAGCAGCCACAAAAACGCGGAAAATGGGCATCAAAGGGCTGCCCTGTGGCACCCTGTACCGGTAAAAGGACTTGCCAAGAAAGAACAGCAGCACGGAAATGGACATAATGAGGAGCAGGATTGAACTAGAAACTCCCCAGCCAAGATGGTCTTCAACATACACAATCAATGTTGTACCAATCAGGATCCCGGCACCGAGTGCAACGTTCCACCAGTTGAAGAATGACATCTTCTGCATTCTTTCCCCGAGGTGATCGTCATCAAACTGGTCTGCTCCAAAGCTTTCGAGGTTTGGCTTGTGCCCTCCAGCTCCCAAGGACAGTAAGAATAAGGCAATGAAGAACACTATTTCATGAACATCAGTGGATGGCTTGAGATTCGGGATGAATTCGGACAATGTTAGAAGGATCAACCCCTGAAAACCAGACCTCAAAGTTAGTGATCAGCGAAAAACCGATGGATTATGAAATGAAATCAGTCAAGGAGAAGTCACCAAGAGATAGATGGCAGATGATAGCATGATCATGAAGAACCGGCCGAGGTAGGCATCAGCCAGGAAAGCTCCAACCAGTGGCAACATTGTTGTGGCTCCAGTCCAATAGCTTACATTTTTTGCTGCTGTTCTGAGATCCTGGTGCAGCACTTTGGTGAGGTACGAGACGAGGTTCATTGCTATTGCAAAAAATGCTACTCTTTCACTGAACTCGATTGCTAAAATGAATCATGAAATGCTTATGTTACGGGTTTGTCAACCAACCTATTGCATTCAGTTCAGTATAAATCAGACGAAAAGAACATGAACTTACTGATGATGAAGATGGCGGCTTTCCATGCACCAGTTGAAGCTCTGACCGGAAAGTTGCCTTTGTGATCTACTGAGGAATTATGTACCAATTTGGATTGTTCATCATTAGTGTCTTTGGTTTTACCGTTGTCAGTCTTTTGGATTTCTTGAGCCATATTTCTGATTAGGATTCTTGAAGTTAGGAACTGGTTTTTAATTCTGACTTTAGCTGTGAAGAATGCCAATCTTTATAGAATCCTGAGATTGATGGAGATTACTCATTACTGTGTATGATAAGTATCAGTGTGATTGTTGGTGATGAATATATTCCTTGGCTTTATTTTATGTAATTGCTGTTGCATATATTCCCTGAATTTCTTTGTTTCTGAGGACCAATGTCAATGTTCTTTTTTCTTAAGTAATTATTAGTCTTCTCACTGAATCTTCACAGGTGATCAGAGCTTCATTTCTGTTCCTGGATTTTGAAAAAGGAGATAAAGATCTCAAATTGATTAGTGGTGGATTTGCTGTTCTGTTTTTATAATGTTATATTAACTTGCTGAATATATTCCCCGAGTTTTTTAAGCTGAGAGAAATAATTTAAGTGTTCATTCTCCAATGTGCTAGTCAATGATCAACTCCAAAAGATAACCCAGTGATCGGAAAAAAGTTAATACTATCAATTGCATAAATCTGACACTTGAAACCTTGAAATTTCTGTCAATATCGACCTGATATTTTTGGAAAATAATCATGAAACCGTAAGGGAGCACAGCCGAATTCGTGAAATGACAATTTTTTTACTGAAATCAAAACTTCCTATCACCTGTCTTACGACTAGTATAAACTTCAACTCTAGTCTAAACACACGGGAAATGGAACTGAACGCACCGTTGTTTGCACTACCAAATCAGCAACAAGTTTCCACTCAATTAGAGTCGTCTAGTAATGAAGCACACTAGAGGATGCCTAGAAACCCTGCCAGGCAGAATTGGTATCTTCTTCGTTATGCGGCATGCTCAACTAATCTATTTCACTAGCTTCAATACATCACCCACGAGATGCAAAGAGCCTGTGACCAGGACCTAAGGAGGAAGCAGCGTATAATTAACCAGATTGAAAAATCACACTGATACTGCCAGTCAACTGGTCAACTATTAAAGCATATATTGGGATTTAAGATTTGATTTAATGCTTCAAGGTGATGAACAAAGATACAAATCACATACAGTTAGGTTACTTTTATTCTCTAAAGTACTAAGATTCCCCTCGGCGAGCTTCTATTTATATAAAGAGTACATACTGGTTGCACATAGAACAAATGTACTTTTATTGTGATCAAGTTCAATGCAAAAATGCTTCCAAAACTAATAGCAAGACATTCTAAAGCCATACCTAGCCACATAATAAATACACCACCATGGAACTATACTTGTGTGGAAAAGAGATTTACTAGAGCATATAATAATTACCTGAAAACGAACAGAGGGATTTTTTATAGAACATTCTCTCAGCCAATCGATTGCATGTGGAATTGAAGGAAGCACAGAGCTATGGTCACTTTTGTGAACATCTTTGCTATCTGTATCTTCTTCAAAACTCAAATCTGCATTCTTCACTTCTCTGCCTGAGAAGTTTAAATCATATGGAAATTCATACATAGGAAAACCAACTGATAAAATATTCATGCATCTAAGCATGTCAGGACCAATACCTTTTTCACTGCAGACGAGGTCTTCCCATATTTTTTGTAGAGTTAATTGCCATGAAAGATCAACATTAGCATCAGGTGGAGGTAAGGAACTGGTCCCCACCTTGTAGTACACTGATGTGTTAGGTACAAAGAGTGTCTTCTCAAAGTAAACTCCTGAAATATGAACATGCTAAATGGGTCAGTGGTGAAAGTGAAGAAGCCATCTGAAAAACAACTCCAACTTTGCAAAATTATTCACTTCGAGTTTGCATGATTAAAGATTCACTCCTGAACAATCTGAAGTACTTACCACTACTTGTGCAGGCTTTTACCAAACGTGGGAGAAGTAAATGAGGATCCCTAACGGACATACAATTGAACAATAAAATCTGCATGATTAAAGACAAGTACACACATTAATATAAACAACTAAACGTCGATTGATAAGATAATGTCCTTCATGCATTTAGTCATTGTATAAAACTAATTTACAACCAAAGTACAATAATATAAGTTTAATAGCTATTACCACTGATGGGTGGTATCACAGAAAGCACGGAGCAGAGCATAGTACATGATTTGGCAAATGAGCATTTGCTTGATTTGTTATTACAAATCACTGCATATTTGAGACAATTGCCACTTGAACTGAACTCAAATAAGAGTAACTTTGTTCACAAATCTATTCTTACAGGAGAGCATAATAATTTTACCTGCACTGAGTTTTTTCTACTATCATTTCCATGGTCACTCGTGACAGATGGATGGGAAGCACTAGATTCTGTACTTGCATGGTTACCCCCTATTGCAATAGAAAACCATTTTGCACAGACTTCCATGCTCTCTGGACTGTGAGCACCATCAAGATAAAACTTTAGATCCCCTGGCCTTTCACTATCAATCAAACGATCTGAGACAATCTGAGCACGTCCTTGCAATTCAGCAGTGGTCAGTCCTTTGAGAAATTGTTCAGGCAAAGAAGTCTGTTTTAAAGAAAGGTTTTGTGAGGAATTAGAAACTAGATGCAAAGCCAAGATCTGCATTAGATGAGCTTGCATTGGAGGTACTTACAGAATCTTTTAAGTAACTCACTCCAACATTGCCTGTTCTTTCAAGCCATGTAGAGCACAGTGCAAGAGCCAGACCAGCATTTATATATTGGTGTTCTCCGTGAAGTCCAAGATCAAAACTGCTTAGCAACTTGGGATTTAAAGGTACTGTAACTTGAAGAGGCACCTATCAACATGATTTTTCCAAACAGTTTCAGCTCAGAATACAAGTCACTCAAAAATTTAATTGATGAACGAACTTTCCTGGGTCAAAGAATCAAGTATCACAAGTTGCTAAGCAACATAATACTCATAGTATATTAGTTAGCATTAACAATCAATTTCCCGTTTTATTTTTCGCATTTTCTTTAAGAAAATCAACAGTGCAGGTATTAAGATGCAAGATAAGCTAGACTACAGTTGAGAAATTTCCAGTATTCACTATAAACTAGAGCAATGTTTTCCTGACAGCCAAATGTCTGTAGAGCTGTAAGCCTGTAACATATAAGTGATACTTCAACACGGAAACACCCTTTATCTGACTACCTTTTATTAAAAATAATCACTGAGCTACATGTACTCACATCCAACTCAGAAGCCCTGGCTTCAAGCACATGCATGGCTTCATCAGGCTGGGAGACTGTAAAGGCTGGCACTCCGCGCTATTACAAGAGTAAGAGCTAAATATCAGTGGTGGAACAACTTAAGAAAACTAAATGGCAAATAAACTTTAGATAAAGATTAAAGAATGAGACATAAAAAACACCTTGAAAATCCCAGCCTTCTCTCCAGCAATTTGCCCAAGAGTATTTCCTACTCAATTTGTGAATGAATGAAAATGACACCCAAATGAATGTGCTTGCATAATTAATATGAGTAACATTTGGAGCATATAAATAAATTAAAAGACCATCTGCTTGAAATATAGACTCCGAAAATGAACTAACCCAGAATTTCCATGTGATCGTATCCAAGAGATGTTATACCACAAACAATAGGAGCTTCAACCTGACCAAAAGAATTGAAACAGTCGGAAATGAATAGCTAGACACTAAGAGAGAGCTTTAAGGGATTCCAATTAAACAAATCACATTATAATCTACAATTACGCAGATGCAGATTCTAGTAAAGAGATTGCATGCATACCACATTGGTTGCGTCAAATTTCCCACCTAATCCAACCTCCAAGATAGCCACATCCACCTACATTAGTAATATCATAAATATTATTATCCACCTGATATCAATACATCATAAGAAGTGATATAGGATAGAGTCACAGTAGTTACTTCATTTAAGATAGTGACTGCTGACATAGAGTAACGAATAAGTGAAATCAAATATTGAACCCAACCTGCTCTGCTGCAAATATCTTGAATGCAAGTAAAGCTAGAAAACGGAAATATGTGGGCATCGGAACCTCCTCACTTGTGCTATTCTGTATAAATACAAGTTGGCATTCAATATTGACAAACTAAGACCACATGTATTTCGTTTATACACAAAATATGTAAAGACACCATAGCAGTTATATGCTCCTTGTGAGCAAAATTGATTTACGTGCCTGCAATTTATACCAGCACCACCAGAAATAGGCCAAAAACTTCTCTTCACAGATGTCCGCCCTGAGAGTGAGAGAGGATTTCTTATCTTCTGGCAAAGCATGAAAACTTTAACTCGAAAAGAATGCACAAACAAAATCTAGCAGTGCATAGTGTACTATTGTTAGTAACCGATGAGGATACATCAATACATCTGATATAATAGACAGACCCCTGTAAACATCAAGTCAAATAAATGCAGGGGCAGAACAGACATGATTAATGGCAGTAGTCATAGTGTTTCATTTGAAAATCAAGTTATGTGATATGCCTGCGAAACATGAAAACCCACCCACCCGTCCAGTCTAAATCTTTCTCGAACATCTATGAGGTGTGGAGAAGTAAAAAGCCCTGTATGGAAGCCACAATTGCGTAATATAGACTCTGAAAACGCACAAGTTGATCCCTGCAAACAAATGAGGATAAATTCATCAGTATTAGCCATCAATGTCCAGACACAAATGTGGATAGCACATTCAAAACGCAAGTTAGATCTGATTGAGCTTACCTTTCCTTTCGTGCCAGCTACATGTATAACCTTCATCTTCTTTATTGGCTCTTCTAATTCTAGCATCTACAAAGACATCCATACATCAGATTAATGTCACGTACATACCGTAAAAATGCATTGTATACACTAGAGAGTTAGAAGCATTACTCTAAGATAATCATAAAGGATATCAAATCTATCTCCTTTATTGCTCTTGTCAGCTCGACTACGCTTAGTTATCAGAGAAGACAGTGCCTCCATTGCCTCATCATATCGGCTAACAGCCGGTTTCTCCTCTGCATACTCAACTTTTCCATACCAACAACTCCACGTCAAAATTACAGAAAATGCAACAGAAAAGTAAAATCAACCAGCACCGGGTATTGAAACTACAAGTGCAGCTGAATTCAGCTAGAAATTACCTTGCGACATTCTTTCCGCGCGGCTACGAGATTTGAAGGCTTCCATGAACAAATTAATAAATTACAATCAGTTAGCAAGGCAGGAGGAATACGTATTACATGGATTTAGAGAAACGTAGCGGGGAGATGAGGAGCTTACAGATAGAGGATATGCGGCGGATCGACGGGAAATGACGTCGGAGATGGACCGGCGGACCGGCGGCGATTTCAGTTGGTGAATGGCGGTGAGTGAGGAGGGGGCAGATTGGGTTAGGCGCTTTTGCATTTGCCACCGCGAATTTTACAATTCTTTTCACATAGCCAGCCCAGTAAGTCATAGTAAACGCATTAAGATTTAAAATTTCTTGTTATTAGCATTTCTATATTAGTAGTACTATGTTTTTTCAAGAAAAAAAATAAGAGGACAAAACTTTCCTTATCCATAGTGGTATTTGTAGTGACATCGAATATAATAAAGGAATAATTTGTATTCTGTTACAACCTTCATCCTGTCAAAAATCAATTCACAATGATTCCAATTTGTGCCAAAAATTATTTTCACTTGAAATTGAATCCTACAAAAAGTAAAAAATGTGTCTTCAAATGGTGAACTTCTTCATGATACAATTTTTTTATAAATAAATAAAATATATCAACATAAATTATCAAGAATGAGTTCAAATAATCAATCACATGGACATCTATTTCTTGTTTTTCAAAAACATCTCCACTGGATGTGTTAACTTAGAATGAGTATATATTAGGCTAACTCATTCTTTTTTATGGCAAATTTTTGGCCATGTTGTGGTGTTTCCAGTAAGTACTGCACAAATAGAAACCTTAATTTAGGCTTTCTATTCTTAAACCGTTTGGATGCCTAGCTCCATAGAAGCGATTTTCTCTTGTAACATTTTTATTATTTAAAAGGTAAGGGGAAGCCAATATAACTCCCCACCAATAGTGGTTTTCCTCAAGAAAAAAAGATTTTTGTTTTATGAATACTTACCAATAATTATTTATGTAGTTGCCAACTTCAAATTCATCCAAAGCACATTACATTAACTTTCAATGTAACCACAATTAACATCACTACGGTCGGGCTATCGAACACGGGGTCAGAAGTGAATTACGAGTCGGACCAATCGGCGAATCAAGCCGTTGGGGCATACGCGTCCTCTTGCTACCCATATGCGAGACGCCGTCTTAGCCTTTCATAACTAGGATCGCTCCCACACAATTTAATTACCACAACTAATGTCATATGTCACAATTAATTTTATCGTAAATAAACAGATCGAAACCTTTAATATAATACCTTAGTGGACAACTATTTAACTTTAAAATAAATATATGCCTGATAAAATGAAACATAAATATAAATGTTAAAAAGGGCAGTACAACCATTTACAAGTAAACAACTCATTTTAACTATATTGTGAAAATCGGATATGGAGTGTAGCACACATTTCATGATTCTTCTATTCTTTATCAAATTGGGGTTCTAAAAATAGTGAAATTTACTAAGTTTATAATTCTATACTTTAATCATATTAATCATCTAACCTAATTGTAGTAATGTTTTCTTTCTTTTATATTCAATTTTCTTTGTAGGTAAAAAAAATAAAAATTCATCAAAACACTCTATAAATAATTCCATTTCTATCCTACCTTATTAATAAAGACCAGGACAACACATTTCAAAAAGGAGCTTTCAAAGTAAACTAGACCAACAATCTATAACCAATTAAATTGATCATCATCGAAGTCATCCAACTCCCATGAATTCATCCTCTCTCTGTGCATGATCAAGCTCCCCAAAGTCAACAACGGCTAAAAATGGCAGTTCCTCCCTTCTGGGCTCTCATCATCGGCATCCTCGCCGTCAGCCGCCCCCTCCACGGCCACCCCGCCGCCTCACCGTACCTCTCCGCCGCCACCCTTTTCCAGAACTACGAGAAGATGATCAGTTCCTTCAAAATTTACATATATCCCATTGAAGACTCCGCCTCTTCTCTCTCTAGCTCACCCCAGCCGCTCTCTCTCTTCCACAGCTCGCTCACCAACAGCCAGTTTATTACGCCCGACCCGGAACAGGCCGACCTCTTTTACATACCGTTTCCACCGGAGATCTCCACGCGCTCGCGAGCCCGTGTCGTGAAAGAGATCAGAACGAATTACCCTTTCTGGAACCGCACCCTCGGCGCCGATCATTTCTTCGCCGCCCCCGCCGGCATCGAGTATTCGTCCGACCGGAACGCCGTCGAGCTGAAGAAGAACGCGATTCAGATATCCATATTCCCGACCACCTCCGGCAACTTCATCCCCCACAAGGATATCACGCTGCCGCCGCTGAACGCGTCCCCGCTAGCACTAATCGACGGGCCGGGTGCCAGTACGGCATCGTATCTGGGACTCATGATAGCGCACAGGCCGTCTTCCTTGGTCAAGGAGATGAAGGGTGACGATGAGTTCAGAGTCGTATCGGAGTCGTCGGATCAGGTTGACCTGATGAAAGACAGTAAGTTCTGCTTGATGGAGTACGACGGGGACGTGACGTGGCTGGCGGAGGCGATGGCGGTTGGGTGCGTGCCGGTGGTGATTGTGGACCGTCCGATCCAGGATATCCCCTTGATGGACGTCCTGAAGTGGTCCGATCTGGCGCTGCTGGTGGCGCCGCGCGGCGGCGCGAAGAGGCTGAAGGAGGTTTTGAAGGGGGTTGGTGCAGAGCGGTATGAGCGGATGAGGGAATCTGGTGTGACGGCGAGCAGGCACTTAGTGTGGAACTTGGAACCTCAGCCGCACGATGCTTTCCATATGCTCATGTATCAGCTGTGGCTTAGACGTCACACCGTCAGATACGCCCGCCGGGAGTCGGAGTAGAGTATTCTGTTTGTTCTCCGGCTGTTATTTGTTGTAATTCAAACCTTGTCATTTATATGCATTGAGTTGTAAACATATGAGAACCACTGTCTCAACATTCATGTTTCTCCATCAATAAAATCAAATTATAAGTGTGTAATGTAAACTTGGTGCAGACAAATTATAATGTTCTCTCTGCATAATCCTTGGAGAATTTGCAGTTAGAAGATAATCTAATGTTACCATGGAATGAGTTTATAAATTATCATTTTCTTTATTTGAGTTCAAGTTCAAGTTTGACTTCCGTTCTAGCGATTAAATTTGCACACAAAATATATTTAATTATTAATATACTAATTTTGTGCAAATGTAAATTTTCAGTCCATAAGATCACATATATTAATATTTAAATTAATTTATCAATTCATTTTTTTTTATAAAATCACTTTATAAATAATTCCATTTCCATCCAGCTTTATAATAAAGACCAGGAGTCCAGGACAGATGCATTCAAAAAGAGCCAACAACGTATAAACACTTCGGGAGATGAATCCGCGACTTTCCTATCATCAAGCTTTGGAGAAACTTTAAAAATGAAACTAAAGTAGATGACGTGCCTACAAATAAAGGGTATGATTGGGTATTAGTTACTGCCTTTTGGATAATATTGAGTAGTCATTGTTCAATATTCACAACATTTAAATAAAAATACCATAAAAATAGATTAATAAAGTAACACACGCATATGTATGCATATACACTCATTTATTTTCACTCAATTTTTTACTCCAAATTTGGACCCTTGAAGCACATATAATCTAAGGGCTCACTAATTTCTTTCCTTTTTTCTATCTTTGTAATTTCTCTCATTTATTTCTCTCATTTATTTCTCCCACTTATATTATGGTTCAGCAACCTAGTCTCCATTTTCTCCTTGTATAATTTCGGGTCAATCTTGGAAAACAAGGGAAGGTAAAGCACCACAATTTCAAACTCCTTTAGGTTTTCCTTGCAGTGCAAATACAAACTAGGAATGAAACCACCCTCGCAGCACACGTACAACCCAACATGCTTCTTCTTAATCACTTCCGAGATACTGGCCTCCACTTGAGGACTGTCGACCTTATAAACAACAACATCTGGGTATGGGTATGGGTATCTATAGGGACTCAAAAGCTTATCCAAACTATCGTACTTCAATCCCTCGCGCTCTTTATCAATCACCTCCAACCTCTCTCTAGTAAAAGGAAAAGCCTCAGCTCCATAGGGGGTTGTAGCAGTAACACAAAAAGTTTCCAAGTAAGATCCATTGGTGTTGTTGTAGTCCGAACACCTAATCCCACTATAACCAGACTTAAGTAGGTTGCATACATCCTCCCGTAGTTCCCAGTCCTCGTATGGGATTGCAAGGCAAGAAGTGGAAAATCCTGAAAACAAGTGATCGAAAACCTCGTATGTATCAGCCAAGATATTCATCCTTGCAACCATCACCATCTTAACATCATCAGCCCTCTCTGAAGACAGCTCGTTGCAAAGATTTAAGAGGGGTTGACAACTATTAATATCTTCACTAAGGAGCAGGTGCATCAATAAAGAAAATCATCACATATTTTTTATTGAAGGTGTCTAGTTCAAGTACTATTTGTTCACCAGTCGGATCAACTAGAGCACCACCTAATGGCAACAAAGACCCGACAGAGGTTGACTTCAAAGATGCAACTTCATCACTCTTGCCTATCCACCTGACTTTCCACCTTCCAGATAATACTACATCTTCTAATTTTTTCAGTTCAGCTACCCATTTCCCCCCCGTAACAAATCACTAATGGAATCGCAAGGCAAAAGGTAGCAAATTGAACGAAACCAGGATAAGTCATACAAACTCAATTTCATTCGATTGACTGCCAAACGACTGACCTCTTTTCCCAGCTCCCATAAAATTACATCAATACTCAACATTTGATTCAATTTATCCCTAGACCTGAAAAAATGGAACAGAGCAGATGTCAGATGCACAGTGAAGCTTGTTCTAATTCTAATTCAACAGGAAATTAATTTGGATTTGGATATCCTACCTTTTCGAATAAAGGACGTCCAGCCAAACCTCCATTTTCAACTCACCAGCATTTTCCGGCAACACACCCTTCATCAGGCTAAAAAGAATGACACATAAGTCAACGGACATGAAAAGAGATTTGGAATGCTCCATCTAATTCCAATTCTCATTCAACGGAAGTTATAAGGGATTTGGAAATCCAACCTTTCATAAAAAAGGATATCCAACAGATCCACCTTGTCCAATTCATAATTTTTCAGCAGATGCTCAAGCAGGTTTTCCAAGTGATCCTTCTTCTCCCGAACCCTAAGAAAACTAAAGGAAAATAATTACAAAGTTGATCCTATACCTGAAAAATGATACCAAGCAGATGCAGACATAGGCTTGTTCAAGTTTTTAGTTCTAATCCTAGCAAAACTATAATGAGAATTCTTTGGTTTTAATTTCTCCTTATCTTCCAGCAAGGGTAATTTGGTAATTCTACACCTACACACATTGATTAACATTAGACAATATATCTATAAATTGACACATCTGGCCACTTTAAATGCAAAAAAGCAAACATATTATTCACATTAAATCGTAAGCATTCCTTCACTTATGTCTTACCAGTATTTTCATTTCAATTTTATTCTATTTTATATTAGAATAATCATTAATCCTAGAGCAAAAGTATAATGAGAATTTTTTGGTTTTTAATTTCTCCTTATTTTCCAGCAAGAGTAATTTGGTAATTCTATAGAGCTTATCTGTAGATAAGTTCAATTCAGTTCAGTTCAGTTCAGTTCAATTCAGTTCAGTGAAAATGTAATTTGATGAAATTCAGGTTAATTCAGTCATGCTGATTCCATTTTTCAATACATCGATTTTTACTTCAGTTCAGTTCAGTTCAATTCAGTTTAGTACATCAAGAAATAAGCTCTAGTAAACAGGGCCAAATTAGTTATGATTGTGATTCTAAGATGCAATCAAATCTTACTAATTTGCTACTAACATGAATTTTCTTTAATTATTTATTATTAGAAGAAAACAACTCACCTCCAAAAGTCTCCAAAACTACCTACAAAATAGCAAAAATATATCAAAATTACTGCTTCATGGTAAATTCTTGGGGTGGCCCAGACACCCCTAGGACCCTCCATGATTCCGCCATAAGGCGTTTAGCGGCGTTGGCCGCATGTAATAACCGGCCGTCGTAGAAGATGACCGACGATGGTCGGTCGAACTAGTGGTTATTCGAATGATCTTTGTCGTCGATGATCGTGGGTATATATTTCAGCTTAACTTTCCGGCTAAATATAAACCATTCGCGTATCACCGGCGAAAGTAGGTGCAACACGGTGAAGCGGAATATGCTCAACTAACTAGGGTATGCTCAACTCATCATTTATGAATGCGGTTTATTGGTTTACGTTAAAAAAAATACTAAAAATAATGAATTAAGAAATATTTACTTAACATATCACATCATACATATAATGAAGATTTTACGAAACACTAATACAAACCTTTTAGTTTGACTTTATTTTTACATCGTATTGAAGCTATTTGATATTTGACTATGTTATCTTTACTTTTATGTTTATAAAATGTGTAGTTTCAAATGGAAGTTTACTAGTTTTACTTTTCCGACAATGCATCCCTTACGTCAAAGTTGTAGCTCGGATCAAAAAAAAATTACATGTCGGAGGCTCGTGGTGTTGTTGAGTCGAATGGATTTTGAGCATATAATAGATAAGTAAAAGCCAAAATAAAACAATATTAGGATTTTTTTTAAATGATTTGGATGAAAATAGCCACAACATAAAAGGATCGGGATTTATTTTCAAGAAAATAAATAAAGGATTTGGATTCGGATTAATTGATAGGTTAGTACATCACAATTAAATACCGATGTTCTCTAGAATTATATCCATCTAGAATAACTTGAAAACCTCTCGGCCACCATATCAAAAGACAGTAGATTAGTACATCACAATTGATTACCAATGTTCTCTAAAATTCTATCCGTCTAGAATAACTTCAAAACATCTCGGCCTTTTGTACCATGTCAAAACTCAAAAGACAGTAGAATAAACTACTATAGATCCTTACCAAACATAGATCAGACACGAAGATCCGAATTAATATGCAAACCTTCTGTACCACCCCAAATCAACAACCCCTCATCGATAAATGGCTCCATATTAACAAATTTTCCGGTAGCCGAGTCCATGTAAAACTGTAAAGATTTCACTGCACCTTTAGATTTACCTTCACCAAAGATGGAAGAGGTGAAAAATACGGGAATCAACGATCTAAGATCCTCATACTTAATCGTCTTAAGTTTATGAGCGTAAGTCGTCCAACCATCTACATTCTTTGTAGTCCTCTTGGTCTCTAGACCTTTGATGGTTGAAAATACGACAATGATAGCATTCACTTAAACAGTTAAATAGACATGCTAGACATGCAACATATAGGTAGAAGATCTTAGTTTTATTCTCCACATAATGAATCAGAACTGTAACAGAGTCATCAATACTTCAATAAAACACACACACTGTAAACACAAATTCATACTTGCACTCCACAGAAAACATCCAATTCATGAACTATAACAAATTTTGAATTGTCTTTGATATGATCCTCTTTAACTATCTCAATTCAGGCTTCCAAACTACCATCACAGAGAGTTAACAATACAGACTAACAAGTCTTGAACACACAAAGTTCATACTTTGATACTCCACATGAAACATCCTCAATTCATGAAGATATCATTACTCTTACATGTACTTAGTATACCCTTCTCTAAACAACTACAATGTCATGGTTCACTACAAACAGAGGTGGTCTACAAGAAAGATTCAAAACCCTAATCTTTAAATCATATTTTATTTCATCGCATGCAACAAAAACCAATCATTCACTTCACATATGCAACATTTAGAGGGATACAACATAAAAAAATCAAAGCTTTTGAGCCAGAAAATAAAAACACCTAAGTTGATTGAAACGAGAAAAAATTCTTACCTCTCAAAGCATGCCCTATGTGAGGATCAAGCTTTTTCCACCCACCCAACATAAATTCGAAGTACTCCGAAGGAGTTTCCCAATGCCCCCAAAATCCTTTCTTAACTTCATGTGCCCTATGCAAGTGATCCCTGCGACCATCTATCTTTGATGGCATCGCCTTATTCATATAGGGAATTAAAGCAATCACATGTTGCTCCAATTCAAAGGTTGTCATATCAAACATTTGTATTGGGCCATTATCTTCAGGGTCATTTGGAGCCAAAAAATGGATCAGTGAGTTGAGCAAGTAGATGCTAGCTACATGCACATGAATCATAATTTCAGGTACGGGCAACCCGCCAAATATCACCATAGTTGGAACTAGGAATAATTCCAAAATCCAAATAGATATGGCCTTTCCCCTCGTTATCATCTCAAGAGTCGGCAATCTTGGGTCAGGGGCATACTCAGGAACTGGTTGAATCACTGGCGGCGTCGGTGGTGTTGGCCGGTCTTTTAGAAAGGTCTCAAAAAAACTAGGGAAGTCCTTCGCCTTAAATAATTCAGAAGGGTCATCTGGCTGATCTCCACCGGTCCCACTGTTAATAATAATTTGATCACAAATATTAATGACTACTAGTTATTTTAGAATGAAGAATTGGATATAGAATGAAAGACTATAAATTGGATGACCTTTTATGTGATAGATTTACACTATGGTAAATCTATCGCATGCTATCCAATTTATAGTCTTTCATTCTATATCCAATTCTTCATTCTAAAATAACTAGTAGTCATTAATATTTGTGATCAAATTATTATTAACAGTGGGACCGGTAGAGATCAGCCAGATGACCCTTCTGAATTATTTCCCTAGTTTTTTTGAGACCTTTCTAAAAGACCGACCAACGCCACCGCCGCCGCCAGTGATTCAGCCACCGCCAGTGATTCAGCCACTTCCCGAGTATGCCCCCGACCCAAGATTGCCGACTCTTAAGATGATAACGAAGGGAGAGGCCATATCTATTTGGATTCTGGAATTATTCATAGTTCCAACTATGGTGATATTTGGCGGGTTGCCCGTACCTGAAATTATGATTTCTGCCCATGTAGCTAGCATATACATGCTCAACTCACTGATTCATTTTTTGGCGCCAAATGACCTGAAGATAATGGCCCACTACAAATGTTTGATATGGCAGCCTTTGAATTGGAGCAACATGCGATTGATTTAATTCCCTATATGAATAAGGCGATGAGATCAAAGATAGATGGTCGCAGGGATCACTTGCATAGGACACATGAAGTTAAGAAAGGAGTTTGGGGGCATTGGGAAACTCCTTCAGAGTACTTCGAATTTATGTTGGATGGGTGGAAAAAGCTTGATTGGAATGTTATCATTGTTGTATTTTCAACCATCAAAGGTCTACAGACCAAGAAGACTACAAAGAATGTTGATGGTTGGACGATTTATACTACTGGACTACAAAGAATGTTGATGGCATGGTTAGAACAATTGTTTGATTTGTTGTCTAAAGTCTAGGCATTGGTAATCAATTGTGATGTACTAATCTACTGTCTTTTGATATGGTTCAATAGGCCGAGAGGTTTTGAAGTTATTCTAGATGGATAGAATTCTAGAGAACATCGGTATTCAATTGTGATGTACTAATATATGTGTTTGGTAAGAGACCGAGAGGTATTTTGAAGTTATTATTGTGATGTACTAATCTACTGTCTTTTGATATGGTACAAAAGGTAGAGAGGTTTTGAAATCGGTATTCAATTGTGATGTACTAATCTATCAATTGTGATTTGTGACCAATCAATTAATCCGAATCCTTTTATTTATTTTCTTGAAAAGAAATCCTAATCCTTTTATGTTGTGGCTATTTTCATCCAAATCAAAAAAAAATTAAAAAAAAATCCTAATATATATTTTTTTAAGTTAAACCACCCATGGTGGGGGATCTTTATTAGGCTCCCCAAACCTATCCAAAAGAAATAAGGTTTATACAAAGCCAAGATTGGCATATGCAGCAAAGCTTCCAAAAGAATAAAAGAAATAGGCCTAGATAACCTATTCTAAGATGTATTACATTCATGTTGAGAGGATATATTTAGCAAAAAAAGGGGAGCCACTTAGTGATCGCAATGCGAAGCACAACTCTGCCACCCAATATTGCAATAGAAGATTTACAAAAATCCACTCAGAGATTTTATTCCAAGAAGGAGATACATCATTACAAGAGGGCATCCAGTCCCCTCTTCTGTGTGCAAAAATTGATTTCAACTGCTCCAACCAGCAAAAATGGACATCCTGAGACTGTCCAGAAACATCCTCCTCCTACAATTTGCCAAAAAATAAAACTAGTAAAAAGTTCTAAGGTGAGGCATAAGTTCAAAAAAAAAAATCCTAATATTGTTTTGTTTTGGCTCAAAATCCATTCGACTCAACAACATGAGCCTCCGCCATGATTTTTTTTGGATTCGAGCTACAACATTGACGTAAGGCGGTAAGGGATGCATGGTCGGAAAAGTAAAACTAGTAAACTTTGATTTGAAATTACACATTTTATAAACATAAAAGTAAAGATAACATAGTCAAATATCAAATAGCTTCAATATGATGTAAAAAAAAGGTCAAACTAAAAAGTTTGTATTAGTGTTTCGTAAAATCTACATTATATGTATGATGATGATATGTTAAGTAAATATTTCTTAATTCATTATTTTTAGTATTTTTTTAACGTAAACCGATAAACAGTATTCATACACCATGAGTCCTAACTAATCAGAACTCCAATACCCTAGTTAGTTGAGCATATTCCGCTTCACCGTGTTGCACCTACTTTCGCCGGTGATACGCGAATGGTTTATATTTATGCAGGAAAGTTAAGCTGAAATATATACCCAAGATCATCGACGACAAAGATCATTCGAATGACCACCAGTTCGACTTCGACCGACCATGGCCGGTGATCTTCTACGACGGCCGGTTAGTTATGCGTCCAACGCCGCTAAACGCCTTATTAATCGTCCTGTGGAATCGTGGTGAAAGCTATCCGCATTGCCATCGGCGTATAGTGGTTCCCATCCCGGTCAAAATCCGGCGCCATTCCTCTGCATCCACCGCACTCTAATGGACCCCGTCGTCCTCTCCTCAGTGATCCGCAGTCGAGTCCCCGCAGTCACCTACTCAATCTCTCGCCTGCTCCGTTCGACAAGAATTAGAGATATTGACGCCGCAAAAATAAATTAAACCAACAACTTGAGGAACCATTTTTGCTCACATTTAGCAAACTGTTCCCAATATTAATCCACCGGATCGTGCCCGTGGCGATGGACTACCGGATCGGGTTCTTCCACGAGACCGCCACGCGTGGGTGGAAGGTTTTGGACCCGATTTTCTTCTTCATGAATCTCCGGCCGATTTATGAGGTGACCTTTCTGAACCAGCTTCCGGCGGAGGCGACTTGCTCCTCCGGGAAGGGCCCGCATGACGAGGCGAACTATGTGCATCGGATTCTGGCGGCGACGCTTGGTTTTGAGTGCACGGATTTTACCCGGAAGGATAAGTACAGGGTCCTCGCCGGCGCCGAAAGGTTTGACAAGTTGGTCAGCGGGCTCAAACAGGTAGTGCGGGCGAATAATTGTACTATTTCAAAATCTTTAGTTAGACAAATATTGATTCCATTTGTACGGGAAGTTTAGTGGGTGACTAAAAATTGTGTGCATGATTGAAATATTGATTCCGTTGATCTTACCTCATTCCGACGTCGTGTTAAGGTTTGAGACAGCTTCGCCATGTGACCACCATGTGGATTCCAATGAGCGCATGCATGCAACTTCTTCTTGAAAAGATTCCGGCAATGTAGATCATGTAGTGGTGACGGAGTTGTTGTCGATATATATATATATATATATATATATATATATATATATATATATATATATGACTCTCTTGATGGTCGGGAATGGAGACAAGAGCGCATGGTGTGATGATTCATCATCATTGATATTATATATATATATATATATATATATATATATATATATATATATATATATATATATATATGCTAAGAAAATGAAGATCGACGTAACACAATACATATAGAATGAAGATAATAATAATCATGTATAGCTGAGTGGTTAACTAATTAAAAGCAAGTTAGTCATAATAGTAGTCAGTGATAGGTAAAGTCCTGTAATTAGTTATGATCAATGTAATCTGGTGAATGGTGATAATGGTAAATTGTGTGAACATGTATTTAGAACAAGATCTCAAGTGGGATTTATATTTAGGACTTTTAAAATATATTTAGAACTTGTGTTAAAATAACATGGCAAAGGTCTTGGGTGAGACCGTCCTACCATAAACTTATGGTAGGACGAAAGATAGTTCATGTGTTTGCTAACTTTGTTAGTGTGTTTGTAAGTTTTGTTTGCCTTTAACACATAAACACAATTTTTGGCAAACAAAAATTAAAAACACACAAACAAATGCATTAAACACATGAACAAAAGTTATGTCAAACAAAGTTTAGAAACACACAAACAAATGTATTAAACACATGAACTATCATTAATTCTACCATAACCTTATGGTAGGACGGTCTCACCCAAAACTTTGTAAATAACAAGTACGGAATTCATGTAATTTAAACCCTTATAAATTTAAAGTACGTAATAAAATCGCCAACCACATTGTTCATAGTCGTCTGAGAGGTGTAGTCAAATTATCCCACTAGTCTCACACAGTGGCGGATCTACTTGAAGGCGAGGGAAGACGGGCGCCTTCCCTAAAATCCGGCGGCCAGGCAGGAGCTACTGTTTCCGGCCGCCGGAAAGGCCAGCGGCGAAGACGCACCGGCATATCTGGAGAAGAAAGGCTCCAGAGAAAAGGCGCAACGGTCAGGCTCTGGAGAAAAGGCGCAGCGGCAGGCTCTGGAGAATTAATATTTTTTTATTTATTTTTAAGGGCTTAAATTTTGTGGTAATTCAGCCTTCCCTCAAAAAAATTTCTAGATCCGCCACTGGTCTCACACATTATAGATCCCTGGTTAGAACCTCGGCTCAGACATTTTTTCGTTTTGGGTTCTTTTCAGTTCTCAAGAGCAATTATCCTATTTTCAAAATGAAAAAGCAATATACTATCCTTTTTTCTGAACTTAATTCCAAACATCAAAATGTTATTGTCGATTCGTTTTGAAGTTGCCAAACTAAATTTAATAATTTAGGGTTTCTTGATGTTCTAAACTTCATCAAGATTAATTAAGTTAAACTTTTTAATCATCTTTAATGTATTAACTTGAATTTTAAATTAGAATAGATGGTATCTAATGGTCCAAAGTGTCAAAAAAATAGATTAATAAAAGTAACATATATATATATATATAATAGTACGTCAACAAAATTCTGACAAACACGATCAAGTCAGTAACCGATACGTATGCTAGCAAGCCTATTGATATGCAATCGTCTATAAATATCATCCTCTAGAGTGTCTTCCAAACTAAGTACAACACTTCCATAGAGTGATTGTACGGAACAAACGCAGCCATCTTCTCCAAACCCAACCAGTGATTCGTGAACTACTGATTTCAACAACTTGTCCGCCAACGGTGCGAACCGAGGGTAGACATACCATGGCATATCAGCAAACTGATCCTCATCTTCTCCTTGTGGTTTTCTCCATTCAATAAACACCACTTCAGCTCTCCCCTTCATTCTTCCATACTCGGATACAAAACCATCGTAGTCAAAAGAACGGTATGGATCACTCTTGTATGCATGCTTATGTTGGCCCAGGAAAACAAAAATCTTCTTCTCTCCCAACAAGAGATCTTCTGCAAAAACGGTATCACTCGGTTTATTACCTCGAAAAAGTTGACAACCTTCCAACAGCGACTCCAATCTCACTTCCTTCACTTCCTGCATCTTCTTCTTGACAAGAGCCTCTCTGGAGAAGGGATATGCATCAAACCTATAGTTGATTACAGCTGATCCATACAAGTCCAAAATCTTACCGTCTGTTCCCACAATAATCAGCTTGTCCATCCACTTCTCTTCGTCGCTATGATCGACGTAGTAGTTCATAGTGAGGCCCCAAACCCGCTGGCTGACAGAGTTGTTGAACGGCAAACACCACCCGCTTATATTATGGTTCCGCAACCTAGTCTCCATTTTCTCCTTGAATAAGTACGGGTCAATCTCGGAACACAAGGGAAGGTAAAGCACCACAATTTCAAACTCCTTCCTGTTTTCCTTGCAGTGCAAATGCAACTTTCGCAAACGGGGTATGAAACCACCCTCGCAGCACACGTATAACCCAACATGCTTCTTCTTTATCACTTCCGGGATACTGGCCTCCACTTGAGGACTGTCGAGGTTATAAACAACAACATCTGGGTATGGATATCTATAGGGCCTCAAAAGCTTATCCAAACTATCGTTCTGTAATCGCTTGCGCTCTTCATCAATCTCCTCCAACCTCTCTCTGGTAAAAGGAAAAGCCTCAGCTCCGTAGGAGGTTGTAGCATTAACACAAAAAGTTGTCAAGTAAGATCCATCAGTGTTGTTGTAGACCGAACACCTAATTCCACAATAACCACACTTAAGTAGGCTGCATACATGCTCCCGTCGTTCCCAGTCCTCATATGGGATTGCAAGGCAAGAAATGGGGAATCCTGAAAACAAGTGATCGAAGACCTCTTCTGTATCAGCCAGGATATTCATCCTTGCAACCATCACCATCTTAACATCATCAGCCCTGTCTGAAGATAGCTCGTTGCAAAGATTTAAGAGGGGTTGACAACTATCAATATCTTTTATAAAGAGGGCAGGTGCGTCAATACAGAAAATCATCACATATTTTTTATTGAATGTGTCTGGTTCAAGTACTATCCGTTCACCAGTTGGATCAACTAGAGCACCACCTAAGGGCAACAAAGAAACGACAGATGTTGAGTTCAAAGATGCAACTTCATCACTCTTGCCTTCCCACCTGCTTTTCCACCTTCCAGATAATACTACGTTTTCTAATTTGTCCAGTCTAAATGACCATTTCCCCCTTAACATGTCACTAATAGAATCGCAAGGCAGAGGGTAGCAAATTGAAAGAAGCCAGGATAAGTCATACGAACTCAATCTCATTCGATTGACTGCCAAATGACTGACCTCTTTTCCCAGCTCCCTTAAAATTACATCATCAGAAGATCCAACATCATGTTTAACCACATGACTAAGACTAAGATCCACCCTACCAAAAAAATAAAATGAAAATAAGTCTCCAATGTGGAATTAAAGATAAAGCTCGTCAGCTAGATGGAATTCGGTGAGCCCTAACCTTTCAGCAACACTCAACATTTGTTTCACTTTATCCCTAGACCTGAAAAAAATGAAACAGAGCAGATGTCAGATGCACAGTGAAGCTTGTTCTAATTCTAATTCAACAGGATTTTAAATTGGATTTGGATATCCTACCTTTTCGAATAAAGGACATCCAGCAGAGCCTTTTTGTCCAACTCACCAGCTTTTTCCAGCAACAGACCCTTCAGCAGGCTAAAAAGAATAACACATAAATCAACGTGAAGAGAGATTTAAACATTAATCGAAACCCTATGTCCTCTACACATACAGAGTCTAATCCAAATTCAACATGAAACCCTAACCTTGTCGTCTCAATAAGAGCCCTTGCCATAGCTACCTCCTCATCCTATGGTCAATCAAAAAGTATTTTTGCATTTTGATTTTTGAAAAAGAAAAAAACCAAAGCTTTGGAGGATTTGATTATCAAGGCTGTGGATATACTGAATCTTTTGATTAGACTATTGAATCCTTGAGTTGCCGATTCTATAAGAAAATATCTCTTGCTGATTGATTATGATGATGATGAATAAAAATAAGCACGTGAGTCTATGTACATAACCACCTTTCCAAATAAGGGACATCCCCCTTGTCCAATTCAGGCTTATCCAGCCCGCGATATTTCATCTTCTTCTTCTGAATCCTTCAAAAGAAAAAAATTATTTTGTTCAATACACTTATTGAACGTGGAATAAATATATAGTTCATCAGCTAACCTTGGAATCCCTAACCTTGGAAGTATATTGAGCACTTCGCTCCTAAACCTAAAAAACAATACAATGCTGAGCCATGCTCCATCTAATTCCAATTCTCATTCAACGGAAGTTATAAGGGATTTGGAAACCCTACCTTTCATAAAAAAGGATATCCAACAGATCCTCCTTGTCCAACTCAGGATTTTTCAGCAGATGCTCCAGCAGATGTTCAAGCAGGTTTTCCAAGTGATCCTTCTTCTCCTCATCCCTTAGAAAACTAAAACAAAATAATTACAAAGTTGACCCTATACCTGAAAAATGATACCAAGCAGATGCAGCCAGAGGCTTGTTCAAGTTTTTAGTTCTAATTCAAATAAAGGATATCCAACATACCCTCCATGTCCAAATCAGGGCATCCCAACAACAGATGCTGCATTAGTTGCTCAGCTGGATAATCCCTCACCATCTCGCTTCATCCAAAAAAATGCACACACGCATATATGATGTACTCGAATGTATAATGAAATCTAATTCAAATTCAACTGGAAGTGAAATGGGATTTGGAAATCCTACCCTTCTGGAAAAAGTGTTTCCTTCAGATGCCACTCATCCAACTCAGAGTTTTCCAACAGCACATGGTCGGCCATCTTTTGAATTGGGTTATAAATTACAATACCTGATACAGCGCATTCCATCCCATGCCTGAAAAATAAAAATGAATCCAAAGCAGATGCAAATGTGTTTTAGTTTTTTGTTTATAGAGTTCTAAATCCAATTCTAACTAAACAAGAAGTAGTTGAACGGGATTTGGAAAATGCACCTATCGACAATTGAAAAAAGCTCTGCTCTCAATTTAGGGTTTTCCCTCTCCAGCTGCTTCAGCAGATCCATAAACAGATTTAGAGCCTCAGACTTATTTAAAAACCGTGACTTTTTTAGCACAGCAAACACCTTCTTCCTATACCTATACAAAGCAAGATGCAGGGTGAGGCTCCATGCCTCCATCTAATTCTAATAAAACCGGATGTTAAATGGGATTTACCTTGTTGAAAAAAGGACATCAAACAGAACAGCCTTCTTCATCGTAGGCCTAAACAAATTTAATAAAAAATTTAGCTTTTTGTGGGTTCTAATTCTAATTGAACAGAAATAAAGTGAGATTTGGAATTCCTACCTCTTCAAATAGAGGTAAACCAACAGATCGTTCAAATAACGGCTTCCCAACAAGAGATGCTTCAGCAGCTTCTCAGCCTAACAATAATACATGGTTAAGGCTCAATCTAATCTAAGTTCTAATTCAAATTCAAGTTGAAGCCCTAACCTTGAATTCCAATCTTCCTCCACATCGGTTAGAAAAATAAACAACACATAAGTCCAACAGATTGTCTGCACCAATGGAAAACCCTCCTTCTGAGGCCTAAGAAGAGAGTAACAAATAACAACAAGAATCTGAGTTCTAGTTTCAAACCTTGTCATCAAATCAGCCTCCATATCGGATAAAAATATATATAACACATAAGTCCAAACAGATCCTAAATCAAAACACACAGTGAAACCTGAATGGAATGATATGAAAGCCTAACCTTTCATTCTGAGGAGGGCTCTCGCTACAATAACCGTCAATTGATTCAACGAGCGTCAAGAGACAATACAAGTCAGGAGGACAATGACACATGTCAACCAAGAAAGAGAAAACCTAGTTTTGAAGGTAAAGAGCAACTCCAATGGGCAATGGAGCTCTCCCTTTTACGTTCCTCGTCAGATTTGGTAAAATGCCGCTGAAAACGCAAAAATGCTACAGAATTAATCCACTGAATTTGTATGTTTGGGAGCCTGTTGCCGTTTTCCCCATTAAACCCTGAACCCTGAAAATAGAGTTTAAAACGAGTCCGGAAGTTCAAGTAATTAAAACCTTATAAATTTAAAGGAATTATAAAATTTTACCAACCACAGTATTCATAATTGTCTGGGTGGTGTAGTCGGTTATCACGCTAGTCTCACACACTAGAGGTCCCCGGTTCGAACCCGGGCTCAGACATTTTTCAGTTTTTTTCTGAACTTAATTTGTCAACACGTAACACGTTGGATTCGTTTTGAAGTTGCCAAACTAAATTTAATAGTATGTAACTTGAATTTTAAATTAGAATAAATGGTATCTAGTGGCCCAAAAATGTTTAAAAAACAATTTATGTTTTCTAAAAATAAAATGTAGCATTTGTAATCCTAACCCAACCTTTGTTATAACTATTCATAAACATTAGAGGTATTTTTATAATTTTAAAAATTATAAATGTATTGATGACGCTAATGCTGCACCGCGGGCTACGACTTGTGACTGCATCTCATCGCCCCGTTGAATTGCCCATGTCATTCCATATTTAGATTTGGATTTGGATCAATCGATTGGGAGTTTGGAATTGCGAAAAGAGATCGATGATGTTGTCGATCAAGGTCGAAGTTGATGAAGAATTTCAGGTTGGAGAACATGCACGACACATCAGCATCTGGGCGGAGACAACAACCAACTCTGTTGCAGCATAGGAGATGATGACGTTTGTACTTAAAAAATTATAAATACCAAAATAATGAATAGTTATAATGAAAGTTGTATTGGAGCTATAATTGATGTATTTTTTTATTTTTTTGGTCACACATAATGCACTTTATTTTTAAGAGTCATAAATCATATTTTTCGACGACACTTTTAGGGGTTATTAAATATTATTTATTCTTTAAATAAATTCAATTTAATTATACATATTATATTACTACGAGCATCAAATCCAAATTAGGCAAACGGGAGATCACACAAAATATATAAAAGCACGGACGGGAGAACGCGGTAAAAGCATTAGTTCAACGGTTATTGCTAACCTTTCTACCGGTATTCTTCGGGTGAGTACTCCCTCCATCTACAACCTTCATTGACCCGAGAAAGCTTTACAGCAAATCGATTCAAAAATATGCACAACCATAATTAGCCCTCACTTCATATTTACTCAAAAATCGCAGAAAACTGCTCGAATTAACCGATCATTGAATGAATACTGGCATCAGGAGAGCATAGATCCCTACCGGTACCGGAGATTCAATGGCATCGGACGAGTCACTGTCCAATCTTCCGACCAGTCACTTGCTCGGCTCGGTTCCGGTACGCGCTCTTCAATCTTCATTGCGATATGATTTTGTGTTTGCTTGTTTTAATTATCGATTTCAACGTGTAATTTGCACTCAAAAAGCTAATTAGGAAATGTAATTAGTGTTTCTGAGAAATTTCCCGGTTGTGAATTTATGCGGTAGGGATTTTGGAGGTTTTGATCGGCTATATAACTGTCTGCATGTAGCCTTCAGTATCATAGTTGTAGGATATGCTTTGGTTGATTTGATTAAGTCGGTAGGATAATCAGGTGCTTTGTTTACTCTTACGGAATCTTCTTTCTACAAGAAGAATATGCACGAATATTTTTCAGATAGGATTAAAGTGCAATTCACACTCTAAAAGCTAATTGAGAAATGTATTTAGTGATTCTGTGAAATGTTCGGTTGTAGATTTAGGTTGTAGGGGTTTAGATTTAGGCTGTAGAGGTTTAGATCTGTTGATCGGCTATCTAATTGTTTGCATTTGCCTCACATAGATGCACGATATAGACAAAGTGCAATTCACACTCTAAAAGCTAATTTAGAAATGTATATAGTGACTCTGTGATATGTTTGGTTGTAGTTTATGTGGTGGGGGTTTGGAGCTTTTGATCGGCTATCTAACTCTTTGCATGTTGCCTTTAATCGCATAGCTGCACGATTAAGTCTCTAGAATAATTGGTTGCTTTTTTCCCCATCATAGAATCTTCTTTCAACAGGAGGAAATGCACAAAATACGGTCAGGATAGGATTTAGTGTTAAACACACTTTGTATTGCATTATTTAATTATGTGTCTAGCTGGTGTGGGTTTCTAATGCTTATATGATGCTAAGCTACGGATTGCGACTAGTATTTGTGCTGTGATCTGACTGTGATTGGATTTATTTATTTTTAACAGGCTGTTGTAACTGAAGCAACGAGCACAAGCACAAGCACGAGCACGAGTGCAGGCACCTATGAAGGTTTGGACATCTAGAATTTTGTGGTTTACATTGATCATCGTTTCATTTCCCTAATTTGTTTGCTATAAACTTTAGCAGCTCCTGGAGCAAATCTGCAAATATTTCCTCCAACTAATGGTGCAAACAACTGGAAAGGTTATCAGACTCTTGGAGCCAGTAGTGGTATGCCTGATGGAAATCATTCTTCAACTTAATTTATCTACTACAAATTCTGTTCTTCTGTTTTTGGCATTATGGCCTGCATTTTACTGGAACTAATTGTCGATTGAGTCCCCGGTGATGTGTTTTACTGGTTAGTTCGTTGCGAATATATGCAGTGATGGCTTTGATTCTTTTGCTAAATCTCTGCAGAAGGGCAGGGGGAACAATCAACAGACAATTCGGCAAATAGTTGGAAGGGTTTCTTTAGTGTCTCCTCATACACCCAATATTTCAATGTAGATACAGATATCGTCCTGAACAGAATCATGAGTTCGTTATATCCAACCAGCGGGGATTTTTTCACCAAGATTGATGCTAATCCTGATCTGTAAGTTTTGTAAATTGTAAGCCTAGGATTTGTGAATTGAATTTATCTGGTACCCGTATCTCTTCTCTTAGTTATTGATCTAAGAACATTTGGATTGTTCAAGTTTTATCACCTTCACTCTCTTAGTGAGACATCTGATGTTTATTTTTGAAATCACTGGCAATATTGAAGGACATGAAATAAGAAGTAAGCGGACATATATAAGGGTTGAACGGCATAAGACTAACAAAGTTGTCCACTTAGTCAAATAGCTTAATTGTGAAATCACATAGTGAATTGAATTTATCTGGTACCTGTATCTCTTCTCTTAGTTATTGATCTAAGAATATTTGGATTCTTCAAGTTTTATCACCTTCACTCTCTTAGTGAGACATCTGATGTTTATTTTTGAAATCACTGGCAACATTGAAGGACATGAAATAAGAAGTAAGCGGACATATATAAGAGTTGAACAGTATAAGACTAACAAAGTTGTCCACTTAGTCAAATAGCTTAATTGTGAAATCACATAATGATGATAATATAGCAGTAAATTTGAAATCATATAATCAATTGGCTTACTTGTGAAATCACTTAAATGATGAGGATATTGGAGCAATATGAAGTCATATCGTCAAATTGGAACTCAAATTACAAGTTGTTTGATGTCTGCTATAACCATTATACTTGTCTGCCTTGGATTATCACGACTTCTAATCCATGACCTTAACAAACAGGTATGGTCTTGTCTGGATTTCCACCACATTGATATTTGTAATTGCTTCACTTGGAAACTGTGCAACCTACCTGATGCAAAAGAGAAGTGACAGCAATACTCCATGGAGTTTCGATGTTAGCTATGTCAATGTGGCTACATGTACTATATTTGGTTATGTGCTTCTTGTGCCCCTGGGCTTTTACTTTTTGCTGCAGTATTTGGGTCTGAATGCCAGCCTTATACGCTTTTGGTGCCTGTGGGGTTATTCACTCTTCATTTTCATTCTAAGCTCTGTAAGTATTCTTTATTCTTGTAAATTAGTTCTCTGTATGGATAAATTATGTGAAAGAATCCTACTGCTGGCAGTTGTAAGAGCAAAGTGAAGTGTTGTATGCCCCTGTGTTTGCTTTGACTTCAGAATGCTTATGAATATTCTATCATCCAAATGTCTTATTGTTTGATGAAATTACTTAGTCTTGCTTATGCCTTAATATGTGATATACAAGTGTACTTCTCTCTATGCATTTATTCATGAATGGTTTTATTGTCTTTAATGGATACTCTTGCTAGTCTAATAGCATAGTTGCTAACAAAACCTGAACTTTGGAGTAGCTACATGATTTTTTAGAGTTTTAGTGGGAGAAAAAAGTGCATTTCAAGTGTTTGCTTGCAACCTGATTGAGAGTTGAGAGAGTACAAGTAGATAGTCCAGTTTCTTCTGTGCATTTTCCAGGACCGTTAAAAATATAAATCGAGGCACCTTTTCATCTTCTTGTCCCTATCTTGTTTATAGGTTCTGACACAAGCATTTCCTCTATTATGCAGTTCCTACTGACGATTCCAGTCAGTTTTATTCGTTGGATGGTCATATTAATCAGTGGTGCTGCATCAGGCAGCTTCGTGGCTCTGAATCTTAGGTCCTATGCACAAACAAGTGATGTCACTGTGGTATTAGCAGCTGCGTTTGTTCTTCAAGTAGGCCTTGCAATTTTCATCAAGACGTGGTTCTTCCCGTGAATAAGGTGGCTCTATGCACTTCCCTGGACAGTTTGGTGCTATAAATAGTCTCAGTCTCACTTATGTCGGGATCATTGTGTAACTTGTGTTGTATGGGATCGATTTTGGTTTCCAACTTGATGAACATATGCTGATGCATTTACTATCATGCATGGCATGGTAATGCTACTTCAGATTTTGGGGGTTTAAGATGTAGATTCGTTAACTGCTCAAGTTTGAATACTGAACATAGTATTTGTAAATAATGTTGTTTTTTTTGGATTTAATGGAACAATATTTTGAAGTGAATTTGCATGCTCCGACATGAACTTGTTTGGAATCACATGGATCTTCTTGGACACCTTATGGGTTTCAGGGCCCAATGAATGCATATTTTGTGGATTATCTTATCCTCGTCACGGGCTCCAAAGATTTGTATGTCGGGACTGCTGTGGAACCGTGATTGGATATTCCGAATGAACGGCTTATCACTGGTTTTACCATTAAAGGACACCGTGAGAGCTGGATTCATCCAACCTAAAACTACCACATAACTAAAAAATCTCTTTGATCTTTATCCGATTATGCCTAGTTTTGTTTCTATCTACATTCTTGATAACAATTTGTTGTGACTTATAATAGGTAGTCGACAAAATGCAATTTAATCCTTTTGTGCTGTTTATTAGGTATGCCTTTTTCTTCAAAGCATATGGCATATGCCATATACATTTGTCACCTCTATAGGCAAGGATCCAAGGATGTATCAACGTGTACAACAAGAACTTAATGCCTTATTCCGCAAAATTGATGTATTTAAAATTGAATTAATCTGAATTTCATTAAATTATATTTTATTGAATTGAACTATGAATAAGCTCAAGAGATCAGGGTTTAAGCATCCACAAAAGAAATATCTTGAGCATAATCAGCCATGACTTTTTATCAATTATTCAATTCAGATAAGTGAAATTGTTATAGTAAAAAATTTGATATTTTTGCAAGTTGTACAAGATTTTTTTATGCATCTCACAAACAAAATATATTGATGCAATGCTCCTTAACTTATGAAGGGTTTTTTTTTTTTTCCAAAATCAACTCTTTAAAATATGGTTTCCCATAATCTCTTCAAAGAATGATAATCATCATAACATTTCAAACTATTGAACAAATGTTGAGTTGAAAATTTTGTCTTAAACAATGATTTGCAAGGAAATGATAGTCTACCATACATTTGTACATCGTACAAGTGTAGCATTTTTTTTGCTAGTGCTTAGGTGATTGATTTGTGTACTCTACACATGGAATGTGAGCCGTTCATTGATGTAAGAGAAGCAACAAAATTGACTTGTCCATCGATCATGTGACCTTCTTACACCTTTTTCTGAGGTGAAGCTGTGCAGCGCATGTTCGCCGCCTCAAAAAGAAGACAGGTGTTGCTCATGGTACGAGTGGAGCTAAAAACACAACGTTTTCACTCATTATTATTTCCTGTCTTTTTATAATTACACCATTAAACAATCCTGTGAACCTGTGACTAGCCACTAACCACTAATCAGGACTTTAATTTTAATATAAATATCTTAGTTTCGCCTCAGTTTAATTTTAAATATTCGGAGTTGTTGTTGTTGTGCCAACCACGTAATTGTGCCTCGGCGGCGGCTTCCGGCGTGCCAGGTCAGCAGCTTATCCTGACGTGGCGTGACGCCATTGCAGGTTGGTACGACATTTGTGAAACGAAATCAGAACCCTTGGTTGAGAGAGTCAGACTGAGCCGCCGAGTCGTTCGTGTCGACAGACGTTGTTGTTTTTTTGCATGTGGAGAAACGTTAAAATATGGTGAGGACCGGAAATCATAAGCCCGAGATGGTTATTTAATTCCGAGACCGCTATTTATACGCTCAATAAAAACCCTACACTCTCACACCACCGCCATTCCTAATTTCAACTCACCGTTTCGTTCTTCAACAGAGCTCTGATTTTTTGTGCTCCAGAGTGGCAAGAATGGGGATTAATGTGGATCCCACTCGCACCTTCATGAAAGATGTCAAGAGGGTTATTGTAAAGGTGTCAGCTTTTTCCCTGTGTTTTTTTTCCAATAATTTTTTTGCTTTAATTTTGTTCTAATTCAATCAGTGATATGGTTTTGGGAATCCCCTCTGATAAAGTTTACTTTTTGATTGGGATTTCTGTTATGAGAGTGAATTAGTTGCCAAAATTAAGAAAATGGTGCTGCATGGCTGGATATGATAATTTGCTGGGGATTTTTTTGTTTATGTTTGTTTGAGACGCTAAATGCAGATGGTGGAAATTTAAGCAGTGCAGAGTCATATATTGATAATGTTTGAACTTGGTTCTTATGGACAGTTTGAATGGCAACTGACCCTTTAGTGTTTATTTGGGGGATTTTTGAATCTAATGGATATGGACTTGTATGTATCTCTCACCTTTAAGATGAAATTGGGGACTGTGGCCTTGTTTGTTGCTAAATCAAATAGTGCTTGGAATTGATGTTGATGTTTTGGTATCACCAAGTTTGATTCTTTTGCTTAATCATTAGGATATTAGGATATCCCTTTTTGGACCAGGCTCACTTTTTTGGATGTTCAGAAAAGAGCATCAGTTACATATTTGATTTACTTCATCCCATGTTTTCCCATTTGTAGGTTGGAACTGCTGTTGTAACTAGAGGAGATGGGAGACTAGCATTAGGAAGATTGGGAGCTCTTTGTGAGCAGGTGACTTTTACATGAGATAATTGTTTGTTCAAATTCAAAAGGTTTGAGCCTTCTGGACTGACATATCTTTTGTTACAAAACCAGATTCAGGAACTAACTTCTCAAGGCCTCGAGGTTATTTTGGTGACTTCAGGAGCAGTTGGTGTTGGCCGCCAACGGCTTAGATACAGGAAATTGATTCATAGCAGGTACTCATATATCACACCATATAAGTTTGTGACCCCCTGTGGATAAACTTATTTTTGTACACCTTTAATAAGATTCATAGACATAACTACTAATCAGTTAGTTACATTCCTGCTATGATCAGGGTGTTTGACTCCTTTTACAATTGAATCTGAAATAGTTCAATTCAATATTTTCAGCTTTGCTGATCTTCAGAAGCCACAAGCTGAGCTTGATGGAAAAGCTTGTGCTGCAGTTGGACAAAATGGTCTCATGGCTCTTTATGACTCATTGTTCAGTCAGGTTATATATTTTTTTGTATAGCTTATGTTAAACCAAATTTTCTCTCTTTTTCTGTTTATGTAATCATGTATGCTTTCTCCATGCAGTTGGATATGACCTCAGCTCAGCTGCTTGTGACAGATAATGATTTTAAAGATCCCGACTTCAGATTTCAGCTCAACCAGACAGTAAATTCATTATTATCCCTGAAGGTTATACCAATATTTAATGAAAATGATGCCATCAGTACCCGGAAAGCCCCATATGAGGTACTTCAAATCTTGGAATTTTTGAATTAGGAAATTTTCCTGGAACGCCTTGAAATTATAAATAGTTGCGGGATGACTAATAACCTGGAGTTAATTGTGTGCAGGACATTTCTGGTATATTTTGGGACAATGACAGCTTAGCAGCATTATTGGCTATGGAGCTTAAAGCGGATCTTCTTGTCTTGTTGAGTGATGTTGACGGTCTCTACAGTGGCCCTCCATCTGATCCAAGGTCGAAGCTAATTCATACATACATCAAAGAGAAACATGAGGGACTTATTACTTTTGGGGACAAGTCTAGGGTAGGAAGAGGGGGGATGACAGCAAAGGTCAAAGCTGCTGTGCATGCTGCTAATTATGCCCCTGTAGTTATAACCAGGTTAGACTTCAATCCCTGCTATCTCTGATTAGGTTTTTGCAGACTTAAATAAGTTTAAGTGTTTGCATCTTTTGTGTTTATTCCCATACCACTGGCTTCACCGTTCGGAATTTTTAAAATTTCAGTCATTTGCATTCTCTTTACCTATGAATATCATGTGATGTTTGATTACTATGCTTGAGGAATTTGTTCTACAACTGATCTGGAACAAATTTGACGCGAAGTCTTGACTTCTTTCCCTTGTGTATACTGTATTAAATACTTTGTGGAGATATTAGGGCTTTATTTACTCTACATTTGATTAATTCCGTAAGCTTCACTGTTTGGAAGACCTTTTCCCATTTGTAGGCAATGTAATAATGTGAAAAGAAAGTTAGTTGGTAGTTTGCACTCCTCCAAGTTGATTTCATTCGAACAACATATTTTTTTCAAATAAAAATCTTCATGTGTTGGAATATAATAAGATTTAAATGTGACATTTTTCTTCTTCTTTGCATCTTTTTATCTCTCACAGTGGATTTGCTGTTGATAATATTATTAAAGTTCTTCGTGGAGAGCACATTGGTACACTTTTCCATAAGGATTCTAGTCAATGGGTTCCCGCTGGAGAAACTGGTAGTCATGAGATGGCAGTGGCAGCAAGGGAGTGTTCTAGAAGACTTCAGGTATTATAAATTTAAAGGCGTATTGGAGAGGTATTATTAGTATCTAGTGTACAACCTGCAATAAATGCATTATTCTTCTTTTTACAGGCATTGTCTTCTGAAGGAAGAAGTAAAATTTTGCGAGATATAGCCGATTCCTTAGAAAAAAATGAAAGCCTGATCTTGAGTGAAAATGCAGCTGATGTGGCTGCAGCTACAGATGCTGGATATGAGAAATCTTTGGTGTCCCGACTGGCTTTAAAGCCTGCAAAGGTAATATATTGCTCGACTATATTCCTCAGGGAGGAACTATTTTCAAAAGGCGCTTTAAAACCTTTGCCTTTTGTTTTATAGATTTCTGGTCTTGCAAATTCAATGCGCGTGCTTGCAAATATGGAAGATCCAATTGGCCGTGTTCTGAAAAAAACAGAGGTACCATTCACTTCAGTAATTTTAAGTCATAGAGTTCTATTGATGTGTCTGCCAATTTGATAGTCCCATTTATATGTTATTGGAATTGTAATTGTAATTTCAAGATAGAACTTTGTCTGTTTCATGCCATAATTTACGGTCTGATGGTATTGTTTACAACAGCTTGCTGATGGTTTCATGTTGGAGAAGACATCATCTCCTTTAGGCGTTCTTCTGATTATTTTTGAATCACGTCCTGATGCACTGGTTCAGGTATAAATTTATTTTTGACAAAGTTCAGTTACATGTGTACTTGACGTACAAAAATTATCAGTCAATATCAATATCAACACTTAATATGAATGAATTGATTGAAATGGACTAGCAGTAGACCCTTAATGTGTTTAGATTCTTGAATCATAAACATTCTCTTCTGGATATGATGCATAACTTCAAATTCACGTACAGATAGCTTCATTGGCAATAAGGAGCGGGAATGGTCTCCTACTGAAAGGAGGAAAAGAGGCGAAACGATCAAATTCTGTCTTGCATAAGGTTACACCCAACTGCAGAACTTTGATCATTATTGTAGTTTTCTCTTTTGGCATTTTGATTAGCCCTCTGCTATTTAATGTCTGTAGGTTATTACTTCATGCATCCCAGAAAGTGTGGGTGAAGAACTCATTGGCCTTGTGACATCCAGAGAAGATATCCCTGAATTGCTGAAGGTGACGTTTTATTTATATATAGTTCTATTTCACTTTCCAAATTTTTTTGTGTTCTAGGATAATTCATGGCCCTAAAATTCAACATATCTTGTCCAGCTTGATGACGTAATCGATCTTGTAATTCCAAGGGGAAGCAATAAACTTGTCTCTCAAATCAAAGCTTCAACAAAAATTCCTGTTCTTGGTCATGCTGGTGAATGAGCATCTATCTTCAACATTTTTGTGCATTAGTACATGGCTGTATCTTAATCATGTTTTCCCTACATATGCTTACTTTTCGTGTAGATGGAATATGCCATGTTTATGTTGATAAATCTGCTGACAAGGAGATGGCAAAGAAAATTGTGTTAGATGCTAAAATAGACTATCCAGCTGCCTGCAATGCTATGGTAATTTTTTTTCTTTATGAAGAAAATACATGTTCTGTTCTGATGCACTTATCAAAGTATTTTCCAACCTTTAGGAAACACTTTTGGTCCACGAGGATTTGGTGCAATCTGGTACCCTCAATGAGTTTATATTGGAACTTCAAGTCAAAGGTGTGTTATTATCTTTTACCCAGACACCTCTTTTGATCTTTTAGACTAAAAAAGGGAGCGGGAGTCATTTTGAGTGAATTGATCCATATGGTCTCACCCTTTTATTTGGGTTTATGGGGTGTAATTCTGTTTTTTGTTTTGTGAATATTTTGATGAAAATATTTGCTCTAGCATGTTATGAAGTCTGCCATCTGTTCCAGGTGTTACTCTTTATGGTGGACCAAGAGCAAGTAAAATACTGAAGATCCCAGAAGCACGTACGTTTCACCATGAATATAGTTCTCTTGCTTGTACGATTGAAATTGTGGATGATGTTCGTGCTGCAATTGATCATATACATCAACATGGAAGGCATGCTAGCTTCTCTGCTTTTTTAACCTAACTGTTCCTGTGTCTTAGGAAATATTCTCTTGATAAGAGTCTCATATGTTGTGAATGATGGATTAAAGATCTTGTTTTCTCGTTTCAGTTCCCATACAGACTGCATAGTCACTGATGATCACGAGGTTGCTGAACTGTTTCTAAATCAAGTCGACAGGTATCCCTTCCTTCGTTCATTGTGTGAGGTTTATTTCTCTAGCATGATTCTATGGAATGTAACTGAAGTTTATCAACATTGCCTACTATGATCCAGTGCTGCTGTACTTCACAATGCTAGCACCCGATTTTGTGATGGCTTTCGATTTGGGCTTGGTGCCGAGGTACATTTGATTCACCATTCTGATGAAATCCGGTATTTCTTTAAGTTGTCTGAAACTGTTGTCTATGTCTGATCAGGTTGGAATCAGTACGAGTAGGATCCACGCTCGTGGTCCCGTAGGCGTTGAAGGTCTTCTAACTACACGATGGTATGTTCACAACCTATGTTCAAAACTGGTCCTTTCATTAGTGCAACCGACTGATCATTTTGTGCAGGATTGCAAGGGGAAATGGCCAACTAGTAAATGGGGACAAGGATATCATTTACACCCACAAGGAGATTGCAGTTTGATGTTCAAGTGCTTGTTTGTGAACCAGCTTTGGTCGGTGCATTTGATAGAGCCACAAAGGATTCACAAAGTGGTTACGACTTTTTTGTGTATGTCCTGAATTTTCTGTACTATAGTATTGAAACTGAGTCTATTTAATAAATGTTAGACTAGCTATCAGATTTTCTTAGGAGAGGACTGTGTGAGGAATAAAGTCCCAGTTTCATTAGTTGATTGTTGTTTCAGTGACCAGCAGTGAGGTATAAAGAATTATTATATTATTCACATTTTTACCTACATTGAGTGAATTGTTCTTGTTGCAAATATCCCTTTACTACCAATCTTTGGTTTGGTTGAACAATTACAACTTTTAGATCAAGATCAAACAAGATAGTGATAGCACCATTCTCACCAATGAGAACACAAAATCATCACAGAAATAACTCTAAAAATGCATCATTCATACAGCCAGTTTTGAACTTTAGAGAGTAGAGCAACATGTGAAGAAAAATGCAGAGACTCATCAAGTTTATTTGGGATCAACAATATCCTCAGAATTCAGCCTATCAAACTAAAAGTTCTTGATTTCATTAATGTCCCTCAACTGATACTATTATATTAATGAAAAGTAGGCATAAGCAATCTCTCAAATGATTTCAAGTTCTTCACCTACTTTCTAATTCAAGCTTCTACAAAGCTCTTGAGGCTCTTGAGCCACACCACGTACTCCCTGCTATCTTTATTGATCATGTACTCGTGCAACGGGTTGGTTGTACTCGGCTTGATTCCCCTAATCTCCAGATACTTCGAGAACGCCTTCTGCAAATTCTCATCCAAATCACTGCACAAAACAGGAAAATGTTAGCAGCAACACAATGCAATGACCAAGAAAAGCTATAGTCCAAATGGTGAAAATCAAGAGCCAACTCACGAGAACTCGGGTCCTTCATAGGCAATATGGTCTTCTGGGGCGCTCGGGTCCTTCACAGACAAGCTGTCGATGACGATCTCATCAGGGTAGGCAGTGCAACCGAATTCCAAGCAGGGGCCACCGTCCTTGGCGACTCTCACAACCAAAGGAAGCTGGTTAGGCTCTCCCTTCTCAGTATCATCATCATCATCGTCATTGGCAGCTTCCTCATCCTCGTAGTTCCCAGTGACAGCGCTTGGCATGCTGACCTCAACGGTGATCTTTTCACCCTGATATGTTCTAGTTAGAGTGACAGTGCTCTGCCCTGGCAGGTCTTCGAGTTTGAAGGGGAAGTTCTCCGGAAGGGTATCATCCTGCCCAAAAAGTAATACAGCAACATAGTCACACTCAGCTTATTATACTATATCAACCTAAATAAATCAACTAAACTCCCAAGAGTTCTGTTCACAACGTTAACCTTCTTAACAATATCATCATTTTGTTACAAATAATGTTTAGTAGGATATTCCAACAGCTCCAATACATAATTTTCAAAAAAATACAATTTTTTTAAATTGGGATCAAAGAATTAACTTTTGATAGGAAAAGGTACCAATCGAAAATTTCATTCACCATAAGCTATGTAATGAAAGTTAAAACCTAAAACTTGGAGTAGATTCCAAAATTTGAAAGTAGAGCAGAAAAAGTAGTACCTCGATGGTATCAGCGGTATCCACAGCGTACTTGATCTCGTCCTTAAGCACGTTGACGAGCGTGATGTCTGCAATCACCGCAGGCGAGTCGGAGAAGTACCGGAGAGCGGACGGAGCAGATCGCTGGAATATCTGGGAGGAGAAACCGCCGGTGCGGCGGCTGGAGGCGGCGAAGAGAGCGGAGGAGGAGTGGTAGTTGTTGGACCTCGGAGCTTGTCGGAAAACTCGAGCGGCGACGGGAGCAGCTCGGCGGAGAGTGCCGGAAAAAGCCATTAGCGAGATTTGGGAGGATCAAAGAATGGGGGTTTTGCAGAGAATAGGGTTTTAGGAGGGTTTGGCGAGTCTTTGTGTTGTGGACAGCTTCGGACCTCAATAAATATTACCGGTTTTCTTTCCAACTTTACTTCTACTCATTTTCTACTTTACTTCTTCCTCAATAAATCACCTTTTTTTTTAAAAAAAAATAACTCAATATATCACTGATCACCTTTTAAATTAAAGTAATTTTTTAAATCCTAAGATAAGTTGCATGAAACAATTTGTAATTTTAATTTAGATCTACTAACAATTTTGGAATTTTTTTATGGTGAAATAAACAAAGATCTATTTATTTTACTACTTCAAGATAAAAAAACACAAACATTTTCCCTTGTGTTCTCTCCATCTTATTTGAATTAATTTATATAATATAAAATGAACTGATTATAATTATAGTAAAATTTTAATATAAAAAATAGGAATAGACAACTAAATTAAGTGAATTTCATACCATTATATTTATTTCAATTGAACTTATATGAACTACATTGAACGAAGAATCCAAATAAATTAGGGTGATGGTGATGTAACAAGAATTGTTTTTAAAATTCTCTACCTGAAGAAATTATTTCATTTAAAGGCCAAAACTTCGTGAGTTTATTTAGGGTGTTGATATTTCACGCCCTATATTTTACTAAAATATTTTTTGTATTTTAACTATTATTTAATTATATTTAAAAATAATGTGATGTTGAAAAACCAGGAAATATATTTAGATCGTGTTTCCGCAAATATGATGTAATTTTAGCTTGAAAAATAGAACAAAAATAAATATTTTATGGCGTATTTTTACACTATTTCATAGCGTATTTAAGTAAAATATAAGGCGTGAAATAGCAATTCGGTTTATTTACTTATCCTAGAGCAAAACTATAATGAGAATTCTTTGGTTTTAATTTCTCCTTATCTTCCAGCAAGGCTAATTTGGTAATTCTACAACCCATGTGCCAAAAAACTACACCCCATACCTTTTCAATAATTATAATAAACAAAAAGTTGTGTCTTTTCAATAAAAATCTATGCCTATTTGTGCCTTTTTAACAAACAAATTTTTTTTTTCAAAATTTCAGCACATTTCCAAGTTCATTTACATCAAATGAGAGGGATTAACAAAAGTATGTTTCACTTTGTATTCAAACTTAGTACCTTTATAATACATTTTTGAAGAGTCTCAAGCCAACATTAATAGGCTAGTGATCATCAATGGAACTATAGGCGAACAGATGCGAGCCATTGAGTTAATTCTGCTTAAGTTGGCAGGAGATCCTCAGTATATACAATCTGCCAGTGCGTCCATTTTCTTATGCAGGTAATGTAGTCTAGAGAGAAAAAACATGATTTTTATGAAATAATGGTTCACTTTTGGCTAGATACCAGAATCTTAAAAAAAGAGTAATAAGCTGCCAAATATGCGTAGGTTTTAATTTCTCTTTATCTTCCAGTAAGGATAATTTGGTAATTCTACACCCCATGCTAGTTAAATGAAACTTAATATAAAAATAATAAAGCATAAGCACATACTCATAGGGTATGGAATTCTTAGCTTATTGAACAGTCACATCATTTATACATATAAAGTTGTGTCTTTTCAGTAACATAAACCAAAAAAAAACATTGATTACTATTAGACAATACATCTATAAATTGACACATCTATAACATTTTCTCTATCTAGAAGTATAACTTTCCTTTTTTTTTTTTCCAGTATTTTCTGTTCCTACATTGATTTAGGCTATCACATTTAGTTTGTTGATGCCCACTCTGATCTTTACTTAGTGATTATCATATACGAGTATGTTGACATTTTTAGATGAAGTATCAATACAAAATGTTAAGGGGGTTCGGGGAAGAATTTGGTTTGCTTCTCTTATTTCTTCATTGATCAAATTTGCATTTTGCATTTCCATGAGTTTTTAAAAAATTATAAAAGTGAATTTCAATGATCTTGTGTCCGGCTTCTACTTTTCTTTGGTTTTAACTTCTACTTTTTTCTCAAAATATAATTTGGTTTCAGACAAAGAGTCATTTGTCTTGGAGCTGCGTCTCTTGAGATTGCTTGTATGATGAATACACATCCTTTTGAATAATATCAAGTTGTATCTTTTCAATAATAAGAAAATATCCAACAATCCCCCGCCATTTTCTATTTCTCCCTTGATTGCGTCGGTTTGTGAGTACAAAGTTGTGGCATTATACTAACATTGAACCCTAATGGCTTGAATGACCTGACTAGCATGTTGGAAATGCACACAGATCTGCAAAAGTTACCTATACAACTTTTGAAAAATGTTTCCAACTTTTGAGTGTGTAAAGATGTGAAAAACTAAATAGATAATTATGTTTATGTAGTGACAATTTTTAATCATGTATGTGTGCCACGTGGAGAGACCACGCTAGTTAAGGGTAAAATTTATCTTGGGAAAATTTCTATTAAGGTCGTGGTATAAATGTAAATTATTATAAAGGGCATGAAACTTGTATATTTATTGTTAAGTGCGTTATGATATTTATATTATTTACTTTATTAAGAAAAGTCATTTATACCCTTTTTTCCCTAAAAAATTCAGATTTCTAATTAATAGGTTTTGTTCTCTTGAGCTTATTTGTAAACCAGTTCAGTATAATTTAGTTCAATTCAGTTTAGTAAAATAAAATTTGACGGAATTCAGTTTAATCCAGTCACGCTGATTTTTGTTCAGTACATTATTTCCAATTCAGTTAAATTTAGTTCAATAAAATAAAATTTGATAAAATTTAGTTTAACTCAGTCATGCTGATTTTCTCCTTAAGTGCATTATTTTTCAATTTAGTTCAGTTGAATTCCTTTGATCATTATTTTTTTAGTAATTCAACTAAACTGAACTAAATTGAACTAAAGTGAAATATAATGTATTGAAAAAAATCAACATGACTGAATTAAACTAAATTGCATCAAATTTAATTTTTACTAAACTGATATACAAATAAGCTCAAGAACAAAACCTATTAATTAGAAATCTGAATTTTTTAGGGAGGAAAGGGTATAAATGAATTTTCTTAATAAAGTAAATAATAGAAATATCATAACGACCTTAATAATAAATATACAAGTTTCACGCCTTTTATAATAATTTACATTTTATACCACGCCCTTAATAGAAATTTTCCCATTTATCTTTTGTTATTGTAGACAAAAGATGAAAATAGAAAATATAGACAAAAAATGAAAGTTAGAATTTTAAGTTGGGAGTGATGGAATAGCAAAGAATTGTTCAACCAAAAGAAAAGGAAGAAAGTCATGATATCAACTTCCCCAGGAGTAGAACAAATCATTTCACACTGTTGAGCCTACTTTACTCTCCTCTTCAAAGAAATTACGGATTAAGTACCAGACATTAATGCTGGCAATCAAATCAAGGCCCCTTGTTCTCTGCAGAAAATCAAGGTCCTGATTCTTGTTTTCCTCATCATCGGAGGGATGTCTGAATTCCCAACCATTTCCGAGTAAAGATCCAGTCTTTAAGGTAAGATACAGTGATGAAGGCTTTGTTTGGGAGCCCCGGGAAGGTTAGCGGGCTGGTGCTGAGGTTAGGACAGTGTCTCTTCTCAGCTGCTTCACTTGGGGTCATGGCCTCTGCCCCTGGTTTCTCTACTGCCACTGCCTTCTGGTATGGTCTTCCCTTTCTTGATTCTCTTTTCATTTCATTTCATTATATGTTTCCTGCAAATGGGTATTCCTAATCTTGGCCTGACAATGGCATTGATATTTTGTGACTTACAATTTCACATGTTAGTTGTAGTCCAGATGGTTACTGTTTCACAATTTCAGATGGTTACATGTTTTTTCCAGTTAGTTTCTTGAAAGCAAGTTAGCTTCTTGAAGAGTTTGTTACGTAGCTGGCAGTAGGCACTGTACATAGTGTTCAAGTGAGCTCGTAGTACTGTTGTTGATTGACCACATTGATATTTTGAGAGGCTGTGATTGACAAAAGCTATGGATTATAATCTTGTTTGGTATTTGAACCACGCAATTACATCAAGCGAACGTGTTAGATTCCTGGATAAAGAATTAGCTATGTTGACAATTTAAGAGGCACAGGGTGTCTTCATTTAAGTAGAGATACTTCATGTAGAAAGTTGTGTAAGATCTATTTGTGTTATGGTTGGATGATACATTCATGGTTAAGTAAGCATTTGATCTCTGAAAGTCACGATTTTCTTAGAGCCTGCTTCTCTTTAGCTTAATCTTTAGTTAGAGTATTTTTATGTATCACCAATGAAATTCCTGTATTCCTCTCCCCTATTTCAGACTTTATGCTGTACATTAATTCTCTTCTATATAAAGTATGAAGCATGTTCCAAATTACTCTAAATTGTGCAGACTCTTGATTTTGCCATATCATGCTCTAAATTCCTATCTTCTGCTTGGTTCAGCTACTTGGTTGCATCAATGGGCCTTCAGCTTTTGTGGAGTTTTGGATTGGCTTGCTTTGATGTTCATGCATTGAGGTTCAAGAGAGACCTGCACAATCATATTTTTGTCAGCTTATTTCTTGTTGGCGACTGGGTAAATAACCTATCTCATCTTTGATGCCAGCTTTAATTGTAGATATTACTTTAGCAACAACCATAACCATGCTGATTGAATGAACTCCTGAAATGGCTGCCTTTGAATGTGTGAATAACTGATGACCACGTTTGAAGGAATACAACGGCCTACTTTTGTTTGGACAGATGTTCTAGTGCTTTTCAGTTCAATTTTCTGTTCTTTAGCATATGATGAAAAATAATTGTAAGCTGCAAGACAATCTTTTTGGATTTCGTAAAAGCTTACAATTTTGTTTTATTTTCAATTTTTAGTTAAAATTCATTAGTTGACTGTTACACAATGCTACTTTCACTTTATGTTTGCAAGTAAGTTGATCATCTATGCTACTGTTGCAAATTGATAAATCAGATCAAGATTGATACTTTATGTCTGGGCTTAAGAGTCACTCTAGTTATTTATTTAGTAAGAATTTGTATGAATGTGGTGCCTCTTACGATTTGCTGATATGAATGTGGTGCCTCTTGAATTTGGAGGATCCATCATTGTGGCAGGCTGCTACATTTACCTTACCAATCAGTAAAACTGTAAATACTGCAGTCTAACAGTGTCTGATTTGCAACACATTCAGGTCACTTCTACTCTGAGTCTTGCAGCTGCATCCTCATCAGCTGGCGTAACGATTCTGCTCATCAGAGACACGGCTATTTGCAGAGTGGGGCAAAAATTCTCTTGCGACATGTTCCAGATCTCCGTAGGATTAGCGTTTGTGTCGTGGTTCCTGCTCGCGATATCCTCTTACGTCATGTTTTGGCTTGCTGCTGCTGCCTAATTCATTTTCCATTGGCACCATTTCCTCACATTTGTACTACGGTATTTTCTTTTTTTGTAAACATAGTTTTTAATATAACTGTTACAATTCCTTTCATGTTTATGGAGAGAATGATTCCACTCGTTTTCAATTTTGTTTGGCTAAACATATATTTAAGATTCGGATGTAGAGTTATACATGAAGTTTTGACTGATACAACTGAACAATTACAGTTCTCAACTACAAATTTGTGAGATTCTGAATTTTATATTGAACTAAATGCAGATGAAAGTAAATTCACTGAACTTTACGTCACTTTCACTTTCAAATCCATTGGCATGTTGGTTATCAGATAACAATAGTCAAATGATCATGTCTTAATCATTATTAAACAAGGAATAGAACGTTGAAATGAATTCAATTTAGATCCTAGGCATCAAGATTTTGCATTTCTTTTTGGAGGGAATATGCCGTCTTTGATAGCATCAACGTAATATCCAAATCAAAGATCCAAAAAGCCCGGCTGCCGGATCTTAATAATGGATCTTAAAAAGGCCATGTCCAGTTCAGCTTATTTCCAGCACCTTTCAGCGCTTGTCACTATTCACAGACATGAATGATTGAATTTTTTTTATTTTAAAAAGAATGATTTTATTTTTAGAATTAGTTTCAATATGTTTTGTACGAATTAATCATTCTTCAAATATATAGTTTCATAATTATGTACATCATAATTATATAATTTTAATTTAATTTCAACACCCTCCAGCACCTTCTAGCACCAGCTACCAATTGCAGCACCCTATTGGACAGGCCAAAGAAGGACAAAGAGATAAAGAATTCACAGCAAAATTCAGTTTACGTTCATAAACATGTTAAAAACTGTAGAATGGATCACCATTTATGAAAAAAAAATGTATTTTTATATGCAAAAGTATCCTTAAAAGTTAAAACCGACAAAACATTACATTTTAAATTACAACTTGTTTAATTTTATTACTATTATTATTGTTAGGCAAATTCTCATTTGAGACAGGTCTCAAATGAGACAAAAGATTATATGAGACTGCTATTGATTGAATTTGTCGTTGGTGAGCTTTAAACCCGCCGATTTCCTTGATTGAATTTGTCGTTGGTGAAATTGACCAAGAAAATGATCAAGAAAATTGATCGAAAGATCAAATTAACTGAAAAATCAAGGCAAAACAAAAATACTCAAGGACATTGATTGAAAGATCAAACAAACTGACTAAAAGATCAAGCAGAAACAATAAATGCTCATTCCCATGCTCTTGGTCTCCACAAGGACAGGTCTCACCCAAAACTTTCTCTTATTGTTATGGTCACATCCTTTCATCCATGTATGATCCCGATATGCTATTTGGAGGTGAAATTTTACCGTGTATTATGATCCATATTTTAGTTTAAAAATTAATAAATTATAATTGGTATATCATTTTTCTTTTGTAATGGATTGAAAATATCATTAATAGTGCTTTTACCCAATGTCAAAAATTATGAATGCTAAATGAGCAGTCCATGTCAAGTTGGATGATGCTAAATACAGAGGAAGTGAGCTGTTTGTACAGAGGAAGCACCGACAGTAAACACGAAAATGAAAGCAAAAAAGCGTTCGTGTTCGACATACTAGGTTGTTTCATGTTTGTAATTGTCTAATTGTCTGCATCTGAAAAAGGAAGCTGCAGAATTTTGGAGCTCACTTTGAGACGATCTCTCTTGCAGAAAGCAATCTTCGTGTGTTTTTATTGTACGATTCTGCATTTAGAACAACAAGAACAAGAACAATATTGTTTTGGTATTCACAAGAATCACAACAGTTGCCTGAAGAAAGAAACTTATACTACTTGAATCTGCAAAAACAATGGCCATAGAATGGTAAAACACTATAGCATGATTTATTTCTATACACAAAAACGAAAAGATTACATATTTCACAATACACATCTGCCCTTCATCAAGACCCTTCAAGAAAATTAAACTCCCTGACATCAAGACTGCACTTAAAAAATAAAAATAAAAACGAGAAATTCGCGACTCAGGACAGCATACAACAGCAAGAAACTTAAAGATCAAAATGCAGTAAAAACACAGCAGCAGGTTTCACATGACTATCTCGGGCTTCAGGATGCTCGATTTGATCTCCTTGTGGGGCAAAACCACACCTCCATTGCTGTAGATCTCATCGCAGACATGGACATCTTCTCCCAGGATGGTCATGTTCTCCACACGAGCCCACTGCCCGACAGTTGAGTGCCAGCCGATGATGCTGCTGGAGATGCAGGCATGCTTCTTGATGCGGACCCCACGCATGATGGTGCACCGGGAAAGCCTCACGCCCGACTCAACCACACAGCCCGGCCCGATTGCAACATCGGGTCCGATCAGGCAGCCCTCTCCAATCTTGGCAGTCTCATCCACTATAACATTTCCAACTATGTGAGTTCCAGAGGCCAGTTTGGAAGGCGAGTTCTTTCTTAAGGAGTCGAGGTAGAGTCTCAGGCCGGAGATGTAATCCCTAGGCTGTCCAATGTCCATCCAGAAGCCCGGCAGGACCATTGCGAAAAGCTTCTTCTCTGATGCGATCATTGGGAAAGTTTCTTTCTCGATTGAGGTTGGTTTTAGCTCAATGCGATCAAGAACTGAGGGATTCAAGAGGTATATCCCAGCATTGATTTTGTTACCCACAAATAGCTTTGGCTTCTCCACAAACCTCTCCACCTCTCCAGTGGATTCATCCATGACCACCACCCCATACTTTGAGGGTTCATCCACCTATTTAAACATTTACATCAATTATGTAAATTGAGGTATACAATTAAATATCAGAAAATACTTGGAAAAAAAAATGTAAGTTTTTACCTTGGTCACCATGATTGAAGCTTCACCCCCATGGGATTTGTGAAATGCGATCATCTCCCTAAGCGGATATTCGCTGATGACATCACTGTTGAGAACGAAAAATGGATCACCAGAAGCATCGATCAGCTTGTCCCTAGCCAGAGCAAGGGGACCTGCAGTCCCAAGCGGCTCAGTCTCTTGGGAGCACGTGATCTTGATGCCGATCTTTTCTTCAAAATCTTTCAGAAAATTCAGCATCACCTATACAAGAAACAGTTTATAGATCATTAATCAAACAGTTCAAACTTAAACAGTTTAATAGATCATTAGTAAATCAAATCGGCTTTTACCTCTGGCTGGTAATTAATTGCAAGGACCACTTCATCCACTCCAATTGCCTTCAAAGCCTCAATCTGGCATCAGAAATATATGATTAACAAACAACTTAACCTATGAATGCATCAAAGTACCTATGGACAAGAAAAAAGACTAATGAAGTGACATACCTGATGCAAGATCATGGGTTTGTTAGCAAAATCAACGAGCGGTTTTGGGACACTCAAGGTTAATGGCCTCAACCTAGTGCCAAAACCTCCAACAAGAATGAGAGCCTTCATCCTGAAAAGAGGAGTTCTTGGTTATTTCCAGAAACGGTAGAAGGAACTTTTATTGCAAGTATGTAAGAAAGTGAATGAAGCCTGTTTATAAACTAATCTACACCCTCCCCCTTATATATGCATTTCCAAAGAAAAAGCCATGCACAAGGAAAGAACTCCGAACTGACAAGTGTACAGGACGAGAAAGTTCGAGGTTCTTAATTTAACTACCGAGGTAAAAAATTGTCGGTAGTCGGTACTTTCCAGCATTTGTTAATGAAAATGGATAAGTGTGAACCGAAAGGAAATAATCATTATTGAAAACCGTTCGAGTAAACGACAAATAATTGTATACGTGTAACTCTCTGAATCAAAGTGGCAAAAGCAATGAAATCATTTCAAACAGATCAGCTGAAAATGGAAATAAAAATCCAGCTATATTGTTGGTAAAATGTTAAAATTTTGAAATTTTGCTGATTTCAAAATGGTGACGGTAAAATGTTGAAATTTTGCTGATTTAGAATGATCGAACAGCTTACGAATGCAGTTGAAAATTTCAAAGAAACGTATCAACTACGCTAAGACTGATTTCAGCAAGCATAAACAATGAGCATTCTATCTTTCTTGAAGATACCAGCCCTCAGTAGAATACACACACAGCAAATTAAAGCAAAATCTGAAAATAAAATGCTCAAAAATGAAAATTCTAGCCTTTACCTCTCTTTTAAGGCCTTAAAGAACACAAGAAAACTAAACTCGATTCAACAAAACTGGTAACCACTAGTCATTTCCTTTAATCGATCATATATCCAATGAAACTACTCTAGTAAATTCGGTTCCAGTACAAAACTATCAATCCCTAACACTGACACCGTAAAACCTTAAACAGCCATCTACCATCCAACAAAAGTTAAAGCTTAAGAAGTAAAAATGCATTAACTCTGCAACATTCTCAACAAACCACGAGTCCATGACAACATAACATGTCATGATAAACAACCAAAAAGAAGAGACTAATACAGAAACATCAAGAACCTATACAAGCAGGCAAATTGATAAGCAGTTCTTGAAGATAAGCCATGATCCCAAAAACCAACATCAGATCCAACCATTCCAGCCACACAACATCAAAAGAACACCAAGAACAATCACAAATCCAACCAAACAATTCTACATTGCTTCTCCAAGCAGTCAAAGTCAACGAAAAAACAATGACAGATAAATAAAAACCAAAACTTGCATCTAAATCCATTACAATAGCCCAGAAATTCAAAAGAAAAACACCATTTGGGAATTACCTGAGATTAAAAAGGAGTGATTGGGGTTCTGGGGAGAATTGCAGGCTGGGTTTTGGGTGCGGTGTACGGAATTTATGAAGGCGAAAAACAAGAGGGACCTTTTTTTTCTATTTGTATTCAGAATCTGATCTGTACGATTTTCGCAAATCCAATGGTTTGGGATATCCCAAATTTGAAAGTGCGATTGAATTGCCTGCAATTCTAATTCTTAACCAAATTGCTGTTTATATAGGATCGGAATTCCTACGCATCTACACTTGAACTAACCTGCATCTATACCTATGTAGGTAATATTTCACTCCTTTTGCAGACGCGGGACGGATTACTATACCGGGGCGACGTTAACCGCGGTTTGTTTTTTATTGGCGGTTTTTAGAATTAGCACTTAATTGTGTAATTAAGGTAATTAAGGTTTCACCAATCACATTTGACTGGTACGAGGATTTTTCACCCCTTCTTCTTCTTCTCTTCTACTATTAATTTTTTAAAAAAATTAACTGAGAATGCCATATAATGGTGTGGATTTAGGTTAGCTGATCATTAAAAATAGTGAAAATATCACGTTGAACAATAAGAAAATTATACAGTTCAATTTTCATTATTTGAGCAAACCGTTAGTGACTTTTTAACTAGCAGAAAATTAATATGTAGTATTAGATTAGTTTTTATAGTTAACAATAACATCAGGGGCGGATGTACGTGGTAACGCGGGATGCACGTGCACCCCGCAATTTATCTTTTTTTTTTTTTTTTTTTTTTGCTTTTAAAATTTTACTAGGCTAATTTAAAATCTTAAAAATGGGTACACCTCTTCATTCGCAAGCTGATTTCTTAATTACTTTTTCGAATTTTACAAACTATTTTAATTGGTTACATTAACCCAACTTTTTTATTAATTTTACTTCCACTCGTCTAATTTTTTAAAATCTAAATTGACTCTTGCAAAGCTATATCCTCTGCAAAAAGCTAAAAAATATTATTATTTGCTGAAAATGATTAGAGAATTTGAATTGTACTAGAAACTTGACTTACTATGGTTCTTGAAGTGAAGTATCCTTTATTTGATTACTAAATATTATAATGACACTGTTTGTATTTTTGAAGGTTAAAAAGTAGTATAGAAATTAATTATATAGATATTAATGTCAAGTAGTAATTTTGGTACAAGTATGGAATAATTATCGGCAATTTTTGGTTGAAAAGGTTTGATCAGCTCTTAACATTATTGTAATTTTGGCATTTTATTTTCCCATGAGAAAGAGGTGTAATTTGGGTTTTATTTGGTTTTTAGATATTATTCTTGATGCGATTGTAATTCAATTTCAAAAATATATCCCAATGAGTGAATATTAAGTGATCTAAAAATATTTATATCATATATTCATTAAAAAAAATTTTGGTGCACCCCATTTACAAAATACTAGATCCGCCACTGAATAACATTATACTATCAAAGATAAATATAATAATTAAAATATCCAAATTTTATTTGCAATAAATGATAATTACACTATATATGTCCATTTTGCCGGATTACATGCATGTCTTAATTGAAGCAAGATCGGTATATACCTTAATAATTATTATATCCGTTTATATAGTGTTAACTAAATCAACATTATCGCCATAATTAATTGATTGATTAAGAAGATATACTATGTAGATCCACACACTCAATTATTGAATTTTCGTTAGATCCCAAAAATGATTATAAAATTGTTATTATCTTTGACTAGGAAAAAATTGCCTAAAATAATTTTTAAGGATATGTACGATCAAGTGGTGTCATTATAAAAGGAAATTACGGATGTGGGTTGGTAAAAAATGTGGGGGTATGGCCCTGTCCAATAGTGCTTATTTCCAGCACCTACCAGCACCCTCCAGCACTTGTCACTATTCACATACATGAAAGATTTATTTTTTTTTAAAAAAATAATAATAATTTTTCTTTAGAATTAGTTTCAATATGTTGTGTACGAATTAATCATTCTTTAAATATATAGTTTCATAATTATGTACATCATAATTATACAATTTTAATTTAATTCCAACACCCTCCAGCACTCCTCCAGCACCCTCCAGCACTCCTCCAGCACCAGCTACCAATTCCAGCGCCCTATTGGACAGGGCCTATATATGGAGAGGAATAATTGGGGAGGCTAGCACAATTTGAAGTCTTCTGATAGCCTTGGTGGCAATTTGTTGTGCTTTAATTTTAAAGCGGTTCACGATTAAACAGCTTATATTGTATTTTATAAAATGGGCCCTTGATTATACAGCTTATATTGTATTTTATAAAATGGGCCCTTGATTTTGACGTTTTATGGATTTAGGGCACAAACATTAGCATCATGAGATTCACGATTTCGATGAAACGGATATCATTTTGCGGTTATCAAAAATAGTGAAACTCAATAATTGAAAAGCTGATTTGGTGATCGACGAATATAGAGAAATATAAATGATGGTTTAGTGGTGATACACTATTATTTCCTTTTATAACCAAGCAAATAAGACGAATCACAATACTTTTAAATAAGTTATTTTCGTTTCATTCTCCTGATTTCAGTTTAATTTAAATAAGTTATTTTCGCTTTGTTTCGGCATAATTTTATTTTTTTAAAATCATAATATTAGAAAACGCCCAACATCGCCCAACATCTAATACAGGTATTCTATTTTTCAAAAAAAAAAAAATACAGGTATTCTATAAAAAAATAATAATACTAGATACTAATTAGACTAATTGTATTATTACAAAGGAGTTATAAAAACATTATAATTATGCCCTCCCTAATCTAAAGCTCTAAACTAGTTGCTTAAAATAGTCAATCGAGATTAATTAACATAACTAATACTGACACAATTTTTAGGCAGGAATTAAAACACGTGGAGCTGACTTTTATCTTTGAATGCGAAACAAGTCATTCCAACTATCAATTCCGGTAATTGAATATTTCGTACGTAAAAATGGCTTTCTTTTTTATGGTCAATTCATACGCAAAGTTGTAAATTGAGGTTCACTTGATTTGGCTTTGGTGTTAAAGAGGAAAAACGAGTAATGTAAAAAATTGAAACTTCTCGTTGATACATTCCAATATAGTTGAAACTTCTGAGAAAATCCCGTTTTTTAACATCATTCATCGTCTTTTTAATTTTTATTCGCATGCATCAATATGTACGAATTAATTGAAATTCCATGCTTTGTTATTAATAGTGTGGCTGAAAACAAAAAAAATACATGTTAATTCCGACATTTATAACTACTCATAAGAAATTCCGACATTCCTTAAATTCAAGGCAAAGTTTTGCTAATGCTACAATTTGTGCTTCTTCCTCGCTTAACCTTTTCAATTCCTCTCAACACACTCAAATTATATTCCGGTTTTTCCAAGTACTAGATTTTAATTATAAATATTTGACCAGATTTATAGGAGAAAAGTCGGATGTTTGACAAGTCTCAATTGATATTGGAAACAAATGTTGATCTTCTAACTTTTAAACTTGGCATTTTACATATTAATCATGATTATTTCGGTGTATAATTGTTGATCTTTCTCACTTTTAAGACTGATTTTTTACATATTAAACATTTCATAAACAGGTAAATACATGAAATGACTAAAGCTCTAATTTTTAATATGGTTCGAATATATGTTTTTTTATAAAATATATATGTGGTTCAAATCCTTTAATTTGGAGACTTTTCAAAAAAATTAGATGGAATTTAACAATCTATCATTGCTACTTATTTAATTGGCGATTGATACTTTAATATGGTAAGATTTACTCCGATCTAAACATACCTTTGCAGAACAAAAGCATAATTTCAGTTCACCTCAGCAAGAAATAAGTTTAGAAGAATGAAACCTCAACAATGTTCAACATTCAAGCAACACTGCAGAATAAACATGTTTAACGTTTCAAACATAATACCACCTTTTAGGCCATATCATATACTATGAGCCAAAAAAAACCTGATTTAAAGACAGTGACTTTGATCAAGCTCCAAAGAAACCACTCAGTCATCATAAGAAGTTGCCCTTTTTCTGAGGCAAATCATCATGTTCTAACTGGAAACAATTCTCGGGAACGCTACAGGAATCAATCTTAGGGACTTTGCAGAACCTAATCCTGTGCGAAAAACCGGGCATTTCAGTTTCCGAAATCTCACAGGTCAGGCTAAATCCATCTGTCTGAAACCTCTGAAAGAAAGTCAAGCAGCCTTTTACCTCGTTCAATCTAGCCACTGTCATCTTATCATCATCACCACCTGAGAACTCTGATAGAATCTCAACTATCCGAGATTTGCAGTTTTCGCCATGCATTGCCCAAATCTCCCCTTTTCTTGGATAAATATCAAAACTTGGTGCATTTTCCTCAAACCTGAGCAAATATGATAACTCAGATGCTGCAAGATGTACAATGGTTCCTCCTCGCTTGAATCTCCCACAGGTTATTGGGAGATTCATCTCCAGCTCAGTTTTAGACTCAGGCTCCAGAAATGTGACAAGAACTTGGCTGTTTGAAACAATATTGTCTATTGCTGCATATTGACGAGGAATCGAATCGTTTCCTTGTGAAACAGCCCAAACCTGACCACTAGCAATGCCATATGGCAAGGTGCAGAGATCATTCGGCACGGATAAATGGTCAACCTCCCACATTCCACTCTTTATCCCATCAGCCTCATTCCCAGTTAGCCTAATGGCAGGAAGTTTGTGGCTTAGCAGGTAGAAATCGCTCGGAGAAAGGTATGCACCATTGCAGATCCCTTCTTTTCTTCGGAAAATGGCTCCGAATCCCTCAACTTTTTCCAAGAATGCACATTTGATCACATCTATGTAGTTTGAGCAATCCGAGATAACTTCAACCAACCTAGGATATTTGGAACTCGCGGTTTCTTCATCATGAACTGCCCAAACTTCGCCGTTTCTTGGATGAATAATGAACTCCTCTTGTGTCAGGCTTGGAATCCATGTGCATTTGTGTGAGAGTTCCTTAGGCGACATCAAAATCTCGCCCGAGTCCAGATTGAGTGCAAAGGAACCACAGCCAACAGGCAGGCCTGCCTCACACCATTTCTTTTCGCGGTCGTGAAGTGGGACTGGTTTCAACCAGACCACTACAACCGAAGGACCTGACTTGCTCTTGATTTGGACATACCTATGATGATTCCTAGCTGCCCATATTTCACCAACTCTCATGCTTTCTATGTTTCTGCCTTCATCAAAATCAAAGAAATCCTGGTGAACCTCTTTCGAAGAAGAGGATGATGGACCAATTATTGGAGAATCATCATCATCATCATCAGCAGCAACTTCTTTCAAGTCCATTTCAGAATTGGAAGATAAAGCCTTCTCTTTGAGATCAGTACCTTTTTCTGCACATTCTGGAGAATCTGCAGCAAGTGTATCATAACCATAACCATCCAAGATTGCCTTTCGGAGCGAATCAAACGTGCCACGCTTTTTACTGTTAGAGAGAACCAGAAAGGCCTCCTGGATGAACTTCAGAGCCGATTCCGTGGCTTCTGGAAATGAGTCCTTCTTAGGTTGCAGCAGGTTCTGGAGTTTATTGTACCGAAGAGCGATCTCTCGTGGGGAGGATGAAGGCACGAGATGGAGGATTCTGTAGTGGTCAGTGCCAATGCTAGGGATTTGAAAGCTTGAAGCTAGTAGAATGTCACAGATTGTGAGCATCGGAAGAACGCGATCAAGTGAGAAGAAATCCAGAGTTTCTAAGAGCTTGTCTCTTGCATTTGCATAATCTCCAGATCTGATCATCTTATCTGCATCGTCTTCTTGGCGAAGAGCCTGTAGACTCTTGTTGTAAAACTCTAGAGATTTCGTCATCTCTGAAAAACTGAAAAATATTCAGAGAATGCCAAGAAAATGGTAAACACATCTAAAACAACACAGGGGGTGTCTAAGAAAATGAAATCAACAACAAGAATGTAGATTCATATGAAGGTAAAAAATGAGACTTTTCTACACACAATTCACCAATTAATGGAATCATCAGTAAGGAATCGATTATCAACGAGCAAAATATGCCTTATCAACTGTGTCTATAAAAGAATCGATCTTTAATAATCATCAGGCATGAAATATAAGGGTTTTATCAAACACCACAAATTTCTTGTCAGAAAAGTTCACATCTTGTGATTCTTCTCATAGAACCCAGAACAAGCACCTGTGTAAAAAGTAAAAACATGGAAGGAAATAGACTAACCTTTCAAGCGTCTATAAATGGACCTCAATCATCCAGTAATAGAAATCATTTTCAGTAAAGAACAAATATGCTGGACCATCAAGCGTCTATGAAGAATCAATCTTTAACAATCAGAAAACTAAGAGTCGGGAAATGTTCACGTCTTCTGAACCGTTCTTCTCACAGAACAAAGAACAAACACTTACTATGCATGTGTTACTGTGTGAGTGTGTGTAAGAAAACCAGGAGGGAAAGGGCCTAACCTTTTGTAGATTCGGTTTAATCCTCTTCGAAAGCAAGCTTTTCCGGCAGACCTGATTTCATCATAGGATAGTGAAGAAGATGGCTGATTACAGGGGAGAAAACAGGGCTTTTGTGTCTGCAAAAAGAAAAATCAAACAAAACCGAAATGTAAATGAAGATGAATGAAGGTACAAGAAACACAATTTGAATGACCTTGTACATTGTTTCTTTTTGTATAGGAGGACGTACAGCTTCTACAAATGTATAAAACATTTCGAAATTTCACTTTAGTTTTTGATACACATCTTTATCCTCCTCATTGAAATGCCAAGTTATGATTTTTCCATTACATGTTACTTATACTCTATATATTAACCTAAACCAATTTTTTTTTTTGATAATTTTCATCATAATTACTACTGCAACCAATTTATAAAGATGGATTTGAAAATTAATATAATAACAAGTTTACAATTCTTATTCAATCATTTTTTTTTAGAACCGAACTAGATTGTATCAAAAGGCAATTATAGGAAACCAAACCATGCATTCTCCCAAGTCCTAAACGTGTACTCTACACATGATGATCACTACTTAGGTATGTTATTTTCGCCTGATGTGAGCATTAACTACAAAATGACGTAAATTAAACCGAACGGAACAGAACTAAATTAAAATTAAAGAGTAGTTAAGGTGAAAATAACATCGAACTACCAACAAGATGCAATGAGAACCACTCCAATGGCCAAATCTACAACCATATATATGAACACACATATAATTACATCAAGTAAAAAAATTAATAGACCAATCAATACTTAGGTAGCCTTTGAGTTTGCAATGCTGATGATATACTCAATCTCTTCAACCACCTCTTTCATGGAAGGCCTGTCCTGTCTGCGAGGCTCCAAGCACCCCATCGCCAAGAACCCGAAGGCCTTGATCGTATCGACGGTCAGATCGGCAGCCCCCTCCTTCAGAACAGGATCAACCGCCTCCATCATCCTCTCCTCATCCACCAGCCTCTGCACGTAAACCGCCAGGTTGACGTCATCCTCGGACCTCCGAAAGTCGATGGCCCTCTCCGACGTCAGCAGCTCCAGCATCACCACCCCGAAGCTGTACACGTCACTCTTGTCCGTAAGCTGGTAGTTCCGGTAATACTCCGGGTCGAGGTATCCGAGGGTGCCCTGAGCGCACGTGGAGATGTGGCTCAGGTCGGTTTCCGCCAGCCGGGAAAGCCCGAAATCGGAAACCTTGGCGTTCAGGTTCCGATCAAGGAGGATGTTGCTGGACTTCACGTCGCGGTGGTAGATCGGCGGCTGCGCCGAGAAATGCAGGTACGCTAATGCGTCAGCCGTTGCCCGAGCGATCTGTAACCTAGAATTCCACGAGAGCTTCTTCCTATCGGAGAACGCCTGCAGATGTTCTAACAGAGTTCCGTTGGAGACGTACTCGTACACCATTAACGGCTGCTCGAGCTCGACGCAGCAGCCGAGGAGGCCGACGAGGCTCTTGTGGTTGACCTGGCAGAGGATTCTGACCTCGTTTAGGACCTGGTCGGTGCCCTTGGCGTTGCCGAGCTTGGCGCATTTGACGGCGACGACGGTGCAGTCGTCTAGGGTGCCGCGGTAGACCTCGCCGTAGCCGCCGACGCCGAGGAGGCGGTCGCGGGAGAAGTTTCCGGTGGCCTTCTTCATCTCTCTGCCGGAGAAGAGCTTGGCGGATTTTCCACCGCTGTAGTTGAGGATGTCTTCGCGCTCTCGAGCTATTCGGTCTCTGATGGATCGGATTCGCTGGTGCCGTTTATAGAGGAAGAATCCCATTACTGCCATGATTAATCCGACACCAAGTCCGGTGCTCAAACCTGTTTACATGTTCTTCATGTATTAGTCCAATGTTAAATGGATATAAAGTATAAACTCTCCCTAATTCTTTGAGCTTGTTGTTCATTTATGTTATTTCTATTATATGGTTTTTACTCTTTAATACAAATTCTCAATTATACACTAATAATCATGTTTAATAGGTAAATAATCATATTTAAAAGTGAAACATTTATCTATGGTCTTAATTGAGTCAAGTCACAAAAGAGACCTTTTCTAATTTTAATTTGGTTAAATTCAATTAAATTTATTTTACTTTAAGAATAAATATTTTTAAGAATCTACAATATAACCATGATTATCTTCTCCCAAATCCCAACTTATTTTTATTTTTTTACTGGATTGAAGTAAAATATACTTTTACTCCCAATTATATTAATATATCTAAATTAAATAAAGTTTCATGATCTCAATATTAGCTAAAATGGGGTGATGAAGATTAATGGAATATGGCCTATGTCTGATTCCATGATAATGATTGATATATTAGTAGACATACAATATGCACTTTATATTGGGACATAATAGAATATTAATAATTCCATGAAGTTCCAAAATTTCAAGGATCTTGTTTGACAATCATCACCTTTGGTTCTAGAAGTTGCATAATAATGAATCCCTAATCAAAATATGCCCAATTCAAATCATATGATCAAATAATTTAGTTTCTACCTAATTTGAAGTGCTAATGAAATGCAACCAAGAAAATGATGCAAACTAATGATTAGAGCATCCAATTAATTATTCGGCCAATTAGTTTTCATTGTTTGCACGATGGTATTAAGGAAGAGAAGTCAACATTTGAAATCTCAGTCAACCAGAAAGAAGAAAAGTCAACTACGAAATTCAGGTGCCAACCAACTAGAATGATAATATTATATTAAAAAAAATAGGATGATAATATTACTCCTATCAAAATTCAGATGCCCACACTTACCAGCAATAAGCCCAATTTTGCTGTCCCTGCAACCGTCTATATCCTTGCACGTCACATCTGCCCATAGAATTTGCCCATAGAATTTATAAGTCAAAGATAACGATTGCAGTAGAAATTTAACTTTAGAAAATTCAGCTCATTGAAAGAAATATTGAGCCGTAGTCAAAAAGTAATTAAAACAACTAAAGTTTCCAAAGACAAGTACATCAGGTAATGTAACATTTTTCTATTTACTGTACAATTTGTCCCATGCACACGCTAAAATGTTATTTAAAATGTAATTAATTTTCTATGGTAAAATATGGGTTGGTCTCTGGAGCGATCGTCTACATTTATAGATCAGTGACTAACTTATAAATAGAGTAATATATCAAAAATAAGGAAGGACCAATTTACAATTTTTAAAAAGTTAAAAAAATCACGCGCTACCGTAACTTCGCGCGTGTACAATGTTTGCTACAGTACCGCTACAGTATTTAACCCAAAACCTTAAGGTTGCTACAGTACAGCTACAGTAAGATGATGTATTTAACTCAAAACCTGAAATTTACTACGGTGTTGATACACTAACCTAAGGGATTTAACTAAAAACCTGAAATTTGCTACATGAGAAATTTAACCCAAAAGCTGAAGTTTGCTACAGTAACATGAGTAATTTAACCCAAAAACTCAAGTTTATTACAGTCACATGAGAGATTTAATCTAAAACCCGAACTTGTAATTTAGAAGATGATCGTTATAACATAAAATATGGGGAATTTAAACCAGGAATTTAAACCAAAACCTAGAAGATTTTTTTTTATCTAATAAACTGAACTTGTAACTCAAAAGGTGATCACTATAACGTAAAACATATGGAATTTAAATAAAAATGTGTCACTTATAACATTGAGGTTATAACTTAAAACAGGAGGAGTTTAAAGCAAAACTTGAAAGATAATTAATCATATAAAAATTGGTAGAGTATCAATCATTTAAAAACCTAAAAGATATAATTTATAAATTAAAACATGAGCAATTTAAAGCAAAATTTGTTTTTTTTAAAAAAAAAACTGGAATTAGCACTGTAGTATAATGTTTACATGTTACTATTCTCGTGCGAAATTACTGTAGCGGATGAATTTCCTAAATTTTTTAAAAATTTCAAATTATTCCCTCTTTGTTTTTGAAATACTAGACTATTTACAACTTAACCTGGTCTACATAGTTATTGACATGCTATAAAATGCTTAACTTAAAAATAACCTTTTATTTTTGAAATATAACGGTAATTTTTATAAATCAGTAAAAATAACATTTTTCTAGAATGTGGAAAATGTACTCTCTTACCCCGGGCACACGATCCGTTAATGGCGTCCCAATGGAAACCGGAGTTACAGAAGCACCGGCGAACTCCCGGGTTCGAACTCGGGTCAGACCCGCAAGTGGAACCCCGATCACAATCCGATTGGGACCCGCAGACGGGCTCCCGGGGCGAAACCCACTGCAACTCCATCCCAGGCTGCGGCCACCTGCTCACCGGCAGCGAGTAGTCCAAGTTGACAAAGCTCCGGTAAGCCCGACAGCCGGATTCCCTGACCCGGATAGAATCCGAAGTGGTCGACCCGCCCGCCTGGAAACTACAGCAAATCGGCGATCTCCCGCACGCGCCGCCGTCATTCGTCCCGTTGAGATAGGTGTGGCAGAGGCTGGTGGAGGAGCAGTCCAGCGGCGATTTCAGTAAGAGGTCGGAGCAGTTAAGGTAGAGCACGGTGTTGCTGCTGGTGATGTTGAACGGCGAGCTAGGGCTGAGCTGGATGCCCTGGGAGGATATATCCTGTGTGATGCAGGTGTTTGGGATGAACGGTGAGGGCTGGATCGTGAGCCGCTGCGTTTCCGGCGAGATGGAAGTTACCGGGTAGGTGTTGTTGACGGTGTCGAAGAAGAGTGCGCCGCCGGTGCAGCGGAGCTTGTAGAGCTGGTCACCGCATGCTGCGGCGGTGCTGAGCGGCCACGGGACCGGCGTGGTGCCGCAGCTGGGGCAGCGCTGGACGGCGGCAGAGAGTGCACGGCCGGCGCATGTTAGCAGGATCACCGCCGCGAGGAGGAGGATATGCAGGTGGCGGGAAGTGGAATGGTCAGCCATGTATTGGCGGTGAAGGTGAATATTGTAATATGTCTGAACTCTGAACTTGATTGTTCGCAGGGAGAGTTAAGGTTATTTATAAATATCGGCGGTACAATTAATGTGGTATTAGTCAAACATAATGGGATTTTCTGGCAGCATGAGTAGTATAAGAAATAAGAAATAATATTGCTGGTAAGTTGGTAACTATTGAATACTCGTTCCAGCCAAAGCGTCTTAGTTTGACTTTTCAAAGTCAAACTAAGACAACTTTGACTGCTAATATCTTTACATAAGTATGTAAATTATTTTTGAAAAATGCATTATTTTAAAATATACGTTATTATGAATCCAACAATATATTACATGATACTAATCTAGCATATAAACTAATAGATATCAAAGTCAAACTAACACACTTTGACTGGGACAGAGGGAGTAGTATGTAAAATGCTAAAGAATGATCCAACTCAAATTTCAAGCTCAGCTAGAATTTAAAATCACTGTTTAGTGTTTACTATGAATTTATTTAAAGAAATGTGACATGGTATCACAAGTTATCTAAAAGTAGATTGACATTACCTTTCGTAAATAATAAAACTAAAACATCTAAATGACCATTTAACTATTTATTTTTGATATATAGATGATTTGAAATGATTTAAGAATATTCATCAAGAAGCTGATTAGAGATTTTAAGGGTAAAGTTTACGAAATTAATATCACGGTGCAAGTGCGCGCGTCATGCAGGGAACATCCGGCAAGAACGACGGAAATGTGATTCACAAACAATGGTAGACTCTATCTTTTGTAGTACTTAATTTGTAGGATATTACACTTCCTTTAATCCTTTCAATAATGCATCACAACCATTTGTGCTGATTATCGGCCACTTTCTAGTTCATTTTAATGAACTAATAGTCTTGTTCGTTATTCATAAGCATTGGAAGGATTGCAATCCTGGAAACATGAATTTTTTTAATGATGTCGGAAGAAATAACCCATGTCGTTTCCGAATGGTTTAGTCCATCGGAAATGCTCTGATAATTTGAATAAGAACAAAACAGGTAAAAACCCGGCTCCTTGTCCCTTATATGGTTGTTTCCGAGATATCAAACCGATCGGAAACCAACTTTCCGCTTTCGGAAACATAACCGGGAACTGGAAATAATAATCAATTTCCGACAACGCGGGAAGTATCTGTGGAATCAGGTTTCAATCCCCCTTTTCCGAAACCGGAAATAGCACATGGAAACTCTAAATCGAACGTTATTTTCGACACCGGAAATATGTGTCGAATCAGGTTTCATGAACCTGTTCCCGAACTCAGAAATAGAACCTAGAAACTCTCAATCGGACCTCAATTTGGAAACTGGAAAGACAAATGGAACAATAAAAACCATTCAGAATTCCAAAATCGTAAATTCGATTAGCGTTTACAAAAACAAAATTTTTTCCTGGCTTTGTAAATTTAATCGAAGTACATCTCTCACGGCTTCGGTTATCATTCGGAGTTTTATATTTCCGACTGGGTAAAATTCAAATGCAATGCGATTGGCGACATCGAACATCGTTATCCGATTCTGTATTCGGTTTCCGAAATCAGAACAACTTTCTATACTCTCCTTCCCAAACATCCGTTTCCGACATAGTCAATATTGTTCCCGAAACCTATCTAAATTTGCGAAATCGGAAATGAGAATTACGGAAAAAATGATGTAATTTGCAGTCGCCCCAAGTCACGGCAGGGAGTTACCTCTCCCGCTAGTGATTGGTTAAAATATTTTTACACGTTCTTAATTAGTACTTTACATGTACTACATATAGCTGATTAATTACTAAAAGAGAAAGTCTTGGGTGAGACCTGTACTTGTGGAGACCAAGAGCAGGGGAATGAGCATTTACTGTTTCTGTTTGATCTTTTAGTCAGTTTGTTTGATTTTTCAATCAATGTCCTTGAGTATTTTTGTTTTGCCTTGATTTTTCAGTTAATTTGATCTTTCGTTCAATTTGCTTGATCTTTCGGTCAATTTTCTTGATCATTTCCTTGGTCAATTTCACCAACGACAAATTCAATCAAGGAAATCGGCGGGTTTAAAGCTCACCAACGACAAATTCAATCAATAGCAGTCTCATATAATCTTTGGTCTCATTTGAGACAGGTCTCAAATGAGAATTTGTATTACTAAAATATATAAGCAAACTTGCATGTATGAGAACTATTTTTCAAAAATTGAAAAGTTGTGTGTTATTTTTTTATTGAAATTAATTATATTCTATTAAACACGCGATAAATGGCATCATGTTTGGTATAATCTTCTACAGCTGCTTCACACTCAAACAACACTCTTTGGATAATTGTGTGAGTACTGTAGCGAAACACCGAACTATATATATATAGCTAGCTTATTTCTAAAGATGTCTTTTACCATATCTGGAAAGTTACGTTGAGCAATAATGAAATGGTCATTTTATAGAGATGGAGGGATGGAATCGTCATTTAATCGTCATTTTACAGGAATTTTGTAAAAAGGATTTTACAAAATGTATTCTAATTTCTTAACTTTTATTGGTAAATTATATACTTGAAGTCATATATACATTCAAAGTTATTTAAGTCGAATATTTGTATCCTTCATTTGTGTCCTTGAAATTTCAAAATTTACTTATTATTTTGTTAATTTTGTAAATAGGTGAAAAGCAACAATGTACTCTGAATGACATTATTTTCAATTAGAAAGAAACAGGCAAAATAGTCAATCAAATGCCAGAAATCGAGGTGGAAGTGTATAACAACTGCAGTTGTACATAAAGTCAACTGGAAATTAGATGCCCAGATCCAACGGAGAACTTCTCAGGAATTAATTATAATATTTTGGCACCACGATATGATGATTATTACCTTTTCATCAATGGGAATCCACTTTATGGATTCAAAAATCCCGTAAAGTTTAAGTATTCATGGAAGCATGTATACCAATTCGAACGTATTTCTAGTGAGATTACTTGCTCTTAAATGTGTAAAATAGTATGAGAATATGCAAATTGCATAATTCTGATAAGTCTACTCGCTAGAGAGAATTATGTCTCGAGTTCGATACCCACAAACCTCAACACTAATAAAAATGTTCTCATAATAATTTTTAGTAATGTTTCTGAACATCTTATTTAGTTTTTTTTATCGTGTTTCTGAAACCTGCTACTTTAGCCATAATTAAGACAATAAATCACCAACTGAAAAATATATTCTATCCTAGAAGACAGACAAATTTATGCATATCTTAATAAACCGCGGTAAATCCACCCTTTCTCCTGTAATAATTGTTCTTAACACATGAGCTAATTAAATATATACAAGTATGAATTCCATATATAAAAGATAAACTAATTAATCAAGTCTATATATAAGTCCTTGTAAGCAGAAGAAACCATGTCATCACTAGACCACCACATATAGCAACATCCTTGGCAACAACACACATGCATGTGTTCTAAAAGAATTCTTATACGCCAAACATATCATCATGAGTAGGCTGCAAATTGCAAAATATCAAAACTATGTCATGATCACCATCAATTGAACATTCTTAACTATAAACATATAAGTACTAGCATCGCTTAAATATATTAACAAACAATTTGGTCGACTAATTATAATTAATATGCAATTTCATCATGACTTATAGGAAAAATATTTTAATTATTTACATTTAAATTCTAACTTGTAATGTTCTTCAGAAAAACTAAACATGAGTACTAGACCTTTATGAAATTTAAAAACAAATATATGTAATTATAAGATGGGGACATAAACCTTACAATCAATACATAGCTAGCTCTAGTCATGTCACATGAAGGAAAAGAGAAATAGGAAAAAAGTGTAGATATGGGTTGAATGAATTATTTAAACTTTTTCCCATTTATTCCCAAAAGAAACCTAGACATACTTTTTTGGACTGAGAAATGCAAAGACCTAATGCATGAAATGAATTGTGTGTCGTAGCCCATCTTTTTATTCATGTAGACCAAAATTTGGTTGATATAATCATTTTTGGGTTAAAAATCTTGGGCTATATTTAGCAATTCAGAATGAATTATAAGTGAGTGAACTGACTATTTTTGCTGCTTTCTCAACTTTCTTGTGTGTATAAAAACCATCTCTCCCCTGCCAAACCATAACCTCAAAAACTCCCCCTTTCGTTTCCTTAAGCTTCCAAGGATTTGCTTCGTTTTGTTGCGTTTAGCTACATTTTCCAGATATATTGTTTTCAACTGCAAGTCTGCAACAATGATGAACTCAGCGTTGTTTTCTGCTGCTTGTGTACTTTTGATGCTGTTGATCAAAGTTGATGGCGAGCGGCTCGTCGACATCACCATCCTGGAAACGGCGGTTGAAAAGGGCGCCGTTTGCCTGGACGGATCTGCTCCGGCGTATTACTTCGATTCCGGATTCGGAGCCGGAATCAAGAACTGGCTAGTATTCCTTCCCAAGTAGTGAGTTTACACGAATTCCCCGGCTGCAGTCGGAAACTGGGCGTGTATGATCGCAGTTCCTTTCAAGTCTACGGTCCCCCATATCCGTACGACAAGACGTGTGTTTATGATTAAGTAAACTATGTTATATTATCAATGTAATGGCCCTTACAAGAAGGTCTTGTCTTCGATAATTTGGTGATTTTACATTTTTATTACAAATAATTTTACTCAAATCGGATTTGGCCTCAAAAATAATTAACCCCTGAAGGTGAAGGAAGGAAAGCTTCTCGAAACTAACTAATTGCAGAATCTACAATTCAAACTACACATTTCATCAGAATCAGCAGAGATTTTCCACACAAATAACCACTAAATGCTCAAAATCAGAAACTGACCTGCAACAAACAAAAGAACTCACATCTAAGTAAAAACTAACCGCAAGTTTTACAAGCCAAAATGCTTTTAGCTAATTACGAGAAAGTTACCAACAAATCTGGTGTAGTTTATAAATGTTTCTGAGAATGGTGTAGCAGTAAAAATACAACCACCGTCCAATCTAATCAAAGGACAATAGTCTAATCCTTGCAACATCAAACAACATGGTACAATCCATTGTATTTACATATGCAACACAAAACACCTCCTCTCAAATTTTCTGGTCAGTTCTAGTGTCAATGGAGAGATCATCCCATTCCCAGCTCAGCTGCTATCCTAACAAAATTGTAGCACGTGTTTTATCGCAGCCTGGTCCTTTACGACGGCTCTTTGCTTTCTGTTTCCGCCAGTGCCAGGGTATGCCACCAGCCACATGCTACATTCTTCACCACGCATCCTTCTACGGTAACTTTTGATGGTATGTTACGGTCAATTACGTCACCCAAGCCGAGCTACACCGTGAGCGTAACAGTTAGTGTGTTGTTTTGACTGACAAGAGGAAACATGAATACGGGAGATTAAGACATGATTTACCTGGCCATACTTGTTCCATCCCCAACAGAACACTTGGCCATCCTCTTCAAGCAACAAAAAACTAATGTGTCAGTCATATGAGAATTATGTTTACTTATAAGTAACACAGGTTAGCATTATCCAGTTCATTTTCTCATGTTGACTTTTATAAACACTTCAGAGCCATCATCAACATGCTACAGTCCAGCATTTGTTTTAGCGTCAGTCAACGTCATTTGTAACTGGATCAGTTGTAATAAGGAACGCAACCTAGGCTATAGCCTAAGACAAGGTTATCTGCACTGCACACCAGATTTTTCTAGGGCTAAACAACTCTATTTTAATGTTGGATTCCAGAATTACCAATGCAAAAATCATACCTGTAACCACAGCGCTGTGGCGAGCCCCACAAGAGACAGCTTTTGCATGCACGTTCTCCAGACTTGGTGCCTCAAGCAACCTTGGATGAGTCTAGAGCAGGACAGAATTTAAACCATTAAAACAACTGTTGACACTTGGCATGCATTTCATAATTGCAGCATAGATTTCATAATAAGAATACAAACCTCGGCCTGATCAGAACCGGTACCCAACTGCCCAAATTGATTCCCACCAAAGGCATAAACATCACCATCATCTGAAATACAAAGAGTGTGCCAGAGCCCTGCAGCCACTGCAGCTATTCTGATCCCAAGTAAAGAAGAGACACAAGTTGGACTGAGCTCATCATCTGTACTTCCAAGGCCACACTGCATAATTTGGCAATAGATTTTCCGTAAAAATGTTAATTTGCCTTCAATAAAAACGTAGCTCAGGGATTTGAACCTTAGCCACAAGGCTCACAATCAAAACAAAAATAACAGGATTGGGTCTAGAGGTGGAAAAAGATTGAGGGTAATCTGCACATACATGTGAAAGCTTTGCCAATTACTTTAACTGGTAAAAGAAAATTAATTCAGGTCTGAAGGTGCAAACTTGGTTTAGGGACTAAATGATATTAAATCTAAGTCATAACTTGTAAATGGAGAAGAAAGCCATCAATAATAGATAACATTGACTAATAAGCCAAAGAGAAAATTAGAGAAGAAAAAAACTCACTTGTCCATACAAACCCCAGCCAAACGTGAGTATAGCTCCTGTATCTGTTTCCAATATCAACATCAAGGAAATTGTGAACATGATATTCTTCACACATAAAGCATGATCCTGCATGTTGACTCAAAACATGGGCAAGTAGCTTATGATACTTATTATATGTGTATAAATTAACGACAAATATTCACCTGTAATCACTGCACTATGTCTACCCCCGCAGGCAATTCCCTTTATGTAACTTCCAGGAACTCTGAAATTATGATCTTCTGATCCCCCTCCACGAGGAAATGCTATGTTTCTATCCTTCCCCAGAGAAGTCGGCTCAATGCAAGGTACTGGATGTGGAGATGACACCATGCGTATTCGGGAACCCAGACCCAGCTGCCCCTCACCACCATAGCCCCATCCCCACACCTGTCCTAAATCTGAAACTTCGAAAAAACATAAGGCACATCTAGTGCCCACTTTACATAACTTCAACAATGAAACTTCCTATAGAGACTACCAAATTTCACATCTCACACGCATAGATGATAAGTAGGGAAACATGTTATGGCTAGAAACTGATCGAACTTACCTGACAGAGCTAATGTATGGCGACCGCCTGCAGCAACAGCAGTAATCCTAACTCCTGGATTTAGAGTAACCAGGCATGGCAATGCGGAAAGAGCTTCATCACTAGGTGATGAACTCTCAGCAGCTTGCTTTGCTGATGATACCCGCCTTCTCTTAGCACTCTCCTCTCCTGCTCCTTTAATATCTGCATTGGAAGTAGCCCCCACACTCGATCTCGATCCCAGACCTCGAGGGCTCACTGCATCAGAGAGGCTTTAAACTTATAAATCTGTAAATACAGTTGCATAATACAAACATATGCCAATCAAACAGTACCTTGGTCCAATGAAAATGAGCTTTGCCTGTCAGAGGCATCCTTTTCTGTGCCCATCGGTAAGGATGAGTCTCCAAAAACCTTCCCTGAGGGAACACATTCTTTCCATCCCCATGTATAAACTTCACCGGTGTCTGCTTACAAGTTCAAAACTTTAGGCAATATAAATGTGAAGGGAATACAACCTGACTACTTCCACATGACAAGATTCATATTCTACTCGCATCAACGCACCTGTAACTGCAACACAGTGCGCCCAACCTGCCGCGGCTCGGATTATCAAAACCTCGTCAGGAAGAGGGAAAGGCTCTGGCATTTCCTTACCAATAAAGTGCCACAAAATGTAGGTTATTTCACCAAGAAAACACTAACAGAAAAATCAGTACAATATACATTTTCCACTGCCATACCCCATGTTTTCCTGATGTCAAATAGCTTTGACCTAAATCATCCGTTGAACCCCATGTAATAAGCTTCCCATTGTCTGGACAAAAACACCAACATAATCTCATGAACACAGATCCAAACTTACACAAATACAAATTCATCAGACTACTTGATTACTAGGTTTTACCACAATGCTAGAGTACAGTAAAAACTGAAAAACAGTAAGCAATTGAGGGGAATAAAAAAAGTAAATTGAACTGACCAGAAATAGCCATAGCAAATCCACAGCCACCGCCGAAGACATCCTTCCAGGAACCTCCGACTGACGGCGGGAGATTCACCAGCATCGGTGACAAAATCGGCGACCTTTCCGGCAAAGCTCCGGGCAAGTACCCCCATGTATACACCAAACCTCCTTCTCTGTCCTCTTCCATTTCCACCCTCAAACTTTCTTCAACTCCTTCTCCATTTCCATTCATCTCCCAACAAAATCCAGATTTTTTCACTGAAATCCCTAAAAAAGGCAGTAGATTTCAGGGGGATTTTCTACTGCAAAATCCTATTGGAGTGATTTTGTTTTAATTTTCTTTTTTTTTTGGTAGAAAATGGAGAGAGGATTAAAATGGGCCGTATCAATTCCAGTGAAATGGAGGTGCCAGCTAGGATGCTCGCGTGGCCTACAGGACACGTGGCGAAATATGGACCGGATGATGGCTGTCCATTTATAGCCAGGAGTTGGCCAGGAAGTTTCTGGAAGGACGGCGTTGTTCCTAGACTTTCTATAGACCAAAGGTGACGTCAGGCTCGCAACCAATTCTTCATCGCCAGGTGTCCCAAGGGTGTTTAAAGTAGTTGGTTTATTTTCTGTTCCTGCCCATGGGTTTTGGATTAATTAAAGCTCATAGAATAATTTTGTTGCTTTTGAAACGTAGTGGAGCTTTTAAATGTTTTATTCTGGTGGGAAAAATGTTCAATAATTGACTCGTTGGCACATTCACCACCTCTTCACATGTAAATTGTTCATAAAGATAAATTGTGCACTTGACTAATTTAAAAATGCTAAGAGATTGACTAGAAAATAAATGTGGTCTTTTGACTGAAATTAATTTAGATTAGTATTAGATGAAATTAATTTGCCACCTCACAAGTCACAACTCAATATCGGTAATCCAACTTTCACCTATTATTATGATGACACAAATCTTAATAGTGACCCAAATCTCATTTATATTGATCTTAATTTCAACATGACAACTCACACTTATTGTGTCAAGAATTTCACATTATAACAAAAAAAATAAGGAAAATTAATATCTGACTTCACATAAAAAGTGGCAAAAAGGTAATTTGAAACTGAGTGAGACACAAGAACATGATTTTTACAATGATTATGATAACTAAATCAAACTAGTTCATAAGCGTATAATAACGGATCTTCTAATGCTTGAACTACAATAATAGAAAAATATGCTTCCTAGTCTGTTGTCGGTGGATTCAGATCGAGGGGGAGAGTGAGAGACTGAGAGTCTCCTCCTCAACGCACACTATCATTGAAGAAGAAGAAGAAATTGAAGTGGAGCATTTCAAGGTTGAAGCCCCATGCCTACCATGTGTCCAAATTGTAGTTTATTTTTCTCGTACTAGTACATGGAAAAAAAAACGGTGATGATTTTAAAAAAATGATAAAAAATCTCATCGATGATGAACTAGATTTTACTGCTTTTAGACATACAATGTAGTGCAACTTTTGAATGTTTTATTTTGTACTGAATATGTGTGTCATAATCAATCTGCTTTATGAGAGTATTAATTATCGATTAGTTATCGACGATTACAAATGATATCAAAATATATCCATGTTGGCCATAGCCCATATGCAAATAAAATGTAAAAATACAATAATGTTGGTGTCTAATTGAAAATAAGATAAAAATGTACGGTGGATTTTGTAGAAAAGTCCCTATATTTTATAACATTTTTTAAAAATTCCTTCCATTTTTTTAACTACATAATAGGTTAATCCAAATGGACCCCCAATAAAATCTCACTCCTCCCCTGGTCCCATCCAGAATCGAACTCAGGACCTCTGAGTAATTCTACTAGTGTCTTACCACTAGAGCAATGATCAATTCCTATAAAAAGTCTCATTATTCGCTTCAATTTGTGTCGTTAGCTACTAACAATTCACCATTTCAATTGGCTGAATCTATGTATAGATGTTTAAGTCATAGTATATTTTTCCCTCTCATATAAACTACACACTTTACGATTAATCGTATTTATTTATTTATTTTATAAAAATGAGTGCACTACAAATGAGTAATACTCTCTTTTTTTGGCTCCCTAGACCATAAGTCTCAAAAATCTTGATAAATTACAACGAGTCCAAGAAAAACCCCCAATAAGTTGGGATGAAAAAACTTGAGGTTCAAGAAAAATCCCAACTAGTTGGGATGAAAAAACTTAGGAAAAACCAAGAAACATGAGACTGTAGTTTATAACACAGGTTTGCCATGGTGATGATATCACTACAAGGTAGGGCTGTGCAACCGGTCCGACCAGGACCGGACCGGACCGGAACCGGTTTGGACCGGGACCGGAATGTCCATAATTCTTGGACCGAAGACCGGACCGGAAAGGGGATATTCTGGACCGGGACCGGTCCGGAATTATTCCGGATTTGGACCGGACCGGACCGGTTAGACCGGAATTTTAATATTTTATTTTTTAAACTTTATTTTTATGTTAAAAATTAAACTTTTTTTACTACAAAAAATTTAGTAATATGAAAATTAGAATAAAAATAAGTTATATTAAAATAGAGTTTGTGAAATATGATTGCATGATTTTTAAATAACAAAAGAAGATGCAATTGTCTCACAAACGTTTAAAATTGTTCAAAAAAAATGAGAGTATAAAATTTATAACAACTAAAAACCACCTTTATAAATCTATAAATTTCAAAAAATATAATTTGAAGTGATAGAATAATACTAATATTAATGACCAAAAATAAAAATAACACATAAATTAATTAATAAATATTTTAAAATATAAAGTATATTAAATATCGGTCCATCCGGTTCGGACCGGAAAATACCCGGTTTTGGACCGGACCGGACCGGACCCGGAATCCCTAAAAAACTTGGACCGGAGACCGGACCGGAATCCCTTATATCCGGTCCCGGTCCGTTACTTTCCGGTCCGGTCCGGTCCATTTTTCCGGTCCGGACCGGTTCATGCACACCCCTACTACAAGGAGCATGTTTGTGATATCAAGATGAACCTGACAGAGCACATATTTGCCACTTGAATGTGATCAGATACTACAAACTTCCCTAGGAGTGTAACTGTTACATAGTTTAAGATACATAGTATTAGTTTGCATTGAGCCATTGCTTTGAGATGACTTTCCAGGTATCTCCATTGTTGGATATGAGTGGATGGAAACTGTTCTTGATATTGTAATGTAAGAAGTGTATCGTCATGTTCCCTCCATTGTTGAATAAGTTGTTGTCCTTCATGATACTGATCTTTAACCACAAGGTCATTGGCCTTGTGGTATCCCTGAAGCAAGATGAGGAAAAAGCCAGTAAAGAGAACTAAATGGTCATGAGTTGATAAAAAAGAACTTTGGGGTTTATACACATGTTTTTTGAAGCTCATTCCAAACTTCAATGTGGTGCTATCTGCATTGTTTCTTCTCATCCTTCCTTTGTAACCTATCACATAAACAACACAACAGCAGTATCCAAAGTTCCCATAAAAAGTTCTAAGCACTTCTAACATAAGGGAATTCATGACTATCTAATATAACCGGTCTTTTAATTTGAACTGAAAGATTTTGGTGGGTAAAAGACTGTGATTCCTTGCTTTCACCTATTATGAGCCAAATATTCCTCATCAATGATGAGTTTCTATGGTATCTTGAATTCCTTCCTCACCATTTTTAGCAGGATTAGTGAGTCTACTTCACACTCCACTTCATCAACATCACTTGTGTAAGCAGTTTCTAGCCCTATAGAGAGTGCAGTGACCTCAACTTCAAGGCTATTCAGCTTCCCTAGACACTTTGATTTTGCTATCAAAACCATGCCCTCCTGATTCCTGAGAACTACTCATGCACCTGAATCTCCATTTTTCAAAGCTGATCGCTTTGCCTGTTTCTGAGGTATTCTCCACTGTACATTGATGGTTTGTCTTGTCCTGTGACCTGAAGAACTAGGAGTCAAAGACAAGAGACTAAATGGTAGATTAGTGGTGTCAGGTAGTTTCCATGTATTTTCCATTATTTTCACACATCACCTATGAATAGTATATGCCTATTGCCGCCTCCGTTCCGCCGCTACTCTGCCTGTCTATCGCTGTATTTTATTTTTTGCCTAAATTTAGTCAAATATGCTAGTCAGCAGATCCCAAATCCAAACCCTTGAAGACGCGAACGGTGAACCATAACCAAGATCCCAAAATCCAAACCCCGCCCGCAATTGGTAAGAATAAAAAGATGAGAAATACAAAACCATGTTTTTTTTCTTCTTTCCCTAAGTCTTGTTCTTGAGTAAAAATTACAGAGAAAAGTATACTTTTATTTTTGTTGCTTTAAGATTTGGTCTTTTGTATTTTGATTTTTTTAGGTTCAAACTAAATGTTAAAACAGTTTGTCTGAATCTTAATCCGAACAACTTTTACTATTAGTTGATTTTCCTGTCAATCATTTGAATAATTATTTTGAATTGGTTTTTATTTGAGTTTAACTTACATGATTTTGAATTTATATGATATTTTGATATTTGAGAAAGATATATTGTTAATATTGATAATGAGGATATTATACAACGATATCAAGCCAAGAGTTCTCATAGGTATAAATTGCCTCAAATACCACTTGTTTCTAGACATTAGAGCATTAGAAATATTTTTTAGTTCGTAGTTAACTTGTAAAACACTATCTTATACTAGGTTTATCATACTATTTTTCTTCCTATTAGCACCGTTCATGAAAGAATGATAATTCACCGTATGGTGAGTCTGTCATATTACTGAATATATAGAATACAATGATACAAGATACAATGAATGTAGACTAATCTATATATGTACAATGATATTTACAGAATATATCTTGACTGAATATATCAATCAAGATAATATCCTATTACCCCCCGTCAAGCTAAGCGTGGGATTCGAAGACACGCAAAGCTTGGAACGAAACATGGTGAAGAGGGAACGAGACAGACCCTTAGTGAAGATGTCAGCAATCTGCAGAGAGGAAGGAACATGACTAACACGGAGTTTGCCGGAATCCACCAATTCACGAACAAAGTGATAGTCGATGTCAATATGCTTGGCCCGTTTGTGAGCAACCGGATTCTGAGCAAGAAAGATGGCACTGCTATTGTCACAAAACAAAAGGGGCGATGACGACAAAGGAAGACGCAGCTCCTTAAGCAGATTGCACAACCAAGTTAGTTTAGCCGCAGTGTTAGCCATGGCATGATATTCCGACTCACAACTAGAACGAGAGACAGTTGGTTGCTTCTTAGCGCTCCAGGAAACAAGATTACCTCCAAGGAAGATAGCATATCCATAAGTAGAGCGACGAGTCTCTAGACAATGAGCCCAGTCAGCATCAGAGTACCCCAAAACAGATAGGGAAGCTGAAGTCGGGCGAAAAGAGAGACCGTAGTGAAGTGTACCACGAACATATCGGAGAATCCGAGTGACAGCCAGGTAATGGTCCTCACGAGGCGACTGAAGAAACTGACTAACAGAGTTAACTGCAAAGGCAAGATCAGGGCGAGTGATGGTCAAGTACTGCAAGGCACCAACAAGCGATCGATAGAGCTTGGGATTAGAGAACTCTGCACTAGAAGAGCTTAGCAACTGTGACCCAGGGACGAATGGGGTGGAGACACGGACGGCATCCGTCATGCCAGCACGCTGAAGAATCTCCATAGCATATTTAGCCTGACCCAAAAATAAGCCAGAAGAAGAGCGAGACACCTCCAGGCCTAAAAAGTAGTGTAGGGCCCCAAGATCCTTAATAGCAAACTCACGATCAGTACGAGAAATGAAACGTCGAATCAGAAGAGGATCATTGCCGGTGAGAATGATGTCATCCACATAAACCAAAAGATAAAGCACTTTCGATCCATGGGAAAAACTGAAGAGCGACGTATCAGTGGAGCAGCACTTGAAGCCTATGTGACGCAAATACGAACTGAAGCGTTGAAACCAAGCTCTGATACCATGAAAGAATGATAATTCACCTTATGGTGAGTCTGTCATATTACTGAATATATAGAATACAATGATACAAGATACAATGAATGTAGACTAATCTATATATGTACAATGATATTTACAGAATATATCTTGACTGAATATATCAATCAAGATAATATCCTATTAGTTCAGCCTTCCCAATATTTTACTGCTAGATGCGCCACTGCCAAGAATCCCTTCATATGGAACCTTGAGCTGACACATCATAATGTGTCAACATTCGATCATAGTTTTCATATTTTGCAGAGTTTCCAATTTGCGTGTAAAAATTATTATAAGATATAGAATCAGAATACTAAAATTTATCATATATCATTGTAACATATAGTAAAAATATAAATTTTAATAAAAATGATTGAATTGAACTAAAAAAATTAAATATATTTAACTGAATTGAAAAAATATGAATATATTTTAATGAACTGAATTGATCTACATAAAAACTCAAGCAAACAAGGTTAGTCATATTTTATGAAAATATGTAACATTGACTATTTTATTTACATATATACACTATATATTTAGACTATGATATATTTTATATATAATAATTTCCTTGATCATATTTTGTATAGTAATATTATTATTTTCCTTTTTATCTAATTAATCAAATGAGGTGCACCCAACCACCTAACTAGCTAGTTAAGACCCTGTTTACTAGAGTTTATTTCTTGATGTACTGAACTGAACTGAATTGAATTGAACTGAACTGAACTGAAGTGAAAATTGATGTATTGAAAAATGGAATCAGCATGACTGAATTAACCTGAATTTCATCAAATTGCATTTTCACTGAACTGAACTGAACTGAACTGAATTGAACTGATCTGAACTGATCTACGGATAAGCTCTGGTAAACAGGGTCTTATACCGAATATAAATTATTATATAGTTAATAAATAAGACTGATAATTAATTAAAGCAAAACCTAGATTAATCAAAACAGCAATCCTTTTCTGATTATTTTATATCGAAGTTTTAAAAATTATAAAATTTCGAATATGAAGAGATTAAGGAGTTATAACTTATTCAAAAATATTATAAATTTATATCCAAATATGAATTCAAATTAGAATGATGAAAAAACATCGAAACCTACCTTAAATCTTTAGGGTTCTTGGGGCCAGCATTATTTTACCTTTATTAGAAACATTCCTATAAATATTGTTTAGAATATTGCGCTAAACATTCCAAAAACTAATTTCCGAATTTAGAATATAAATTAAAAGGAAATATGAATTTCTAAAAGGAATTATATATTTATATCCAAATGTAAATTTTGATTAGAATTTAACATATTGAACTACCTTATATCTTTAAGGGGACCAGAACTATTTTACCTTTGTTAGAATAATGAAAATAGTTTACAATAATTATTTTAACATAAATTTTCTATAAATAATTTTGATAAATAATATGCGTATATTTAGAAAACAAATGTATGGTTAAATATTTTTTTAATAAAGGCATGTAAATATTGTATGGTTAAATATTTAAGGTAGTTTCATTGTCTTCTTGTTTTATTCTTATCCAGGTTAGGTTTTTGTAATTTTCAACAAAAAAAAAGTGATTATTTTTTAAATTTGAAAATGTATTTTTGGCTATAAAATATATAAAAAATGATGTATTTTGGATTTATTTTAGGATTTAATTTATTTTCTCCATACCAATATACATAACTGAATATTGTAATATCTCCTTTCAATAAGCATAGACAAAAATTCAAATATATGTTTTTCAATTCAAATTTTTTTTTTAAAGGACAAATTTTAAGAGAAAATTTTAATTTTTCGTACGTATGCATATACACGTATTTGTAAATTTATGTAATGACTTTATTAATATATTATTGTTAATTTTTTATAGGAATATAGCTTCTGCCGGCCAATGCTTATTATTGTCTCCTGCACTCAAGCATCATTCTTTTATTTTCCCTTGTGTGTGACAAATAATACCAACGTTCCAATCCAAAAGTCTTTTATATTTTATTTTTATGAATTAAAATATTAATATACTTTAGACATATTATTAGAATGTTTTATTCATGGTAAAAAATCAGAGTTGAATGTATACTTATCCAAAAATAAACTAGAAATAATCCAACATTTCCCGAGTTAAAACTGAGCGTAATATATTGCAATTTCGACAATTGAGGTAAGAATATATCATCCTTTCCATTTCTCAGATATGGTAAGCATAATCAATCTGTCCCATTTACAAGGATCATCATCGTCTATATAAACAGCTGCATGCACGTCGAAATACTCAGTCCTCCCAGCTCTTCAGAAATATAATAACCTTCTTGTTTCTTTCTTTAATTTAGATTCTTCATCATCATCAATATGGAGAAGAAAAGCCAGAAAACCTTGAACGTGCTTATGCTGCCATGGCTGGGCCACGGCCACATTTCACCCTACTTCGAGCTAGCCAAGAAACTCACCGCCAGAAACTTCAAAATCCACCTCTGCTCAACTCCGGCGACGCTGAGCTCCATCCGGTCGAAGGTCACCGGAAAGCTGTCCCAGTCCATCAGGCTCCATGAACTCAACCTCAGCTCCGCCGTGCCTGCAGATGCGGATACAGACGACGACATGCCGGCCGATCTCCCTCCGAGTTTCCACACCACCAACGGCCTCCCTCCCAACCTCATGAAAGCTCTCAAACGCGTATTCGACACGTCGGGCCCCACCGAGTTCCGGCAAATTATCAAGAGACTGAAGCCGAAGCCCGACCTGGTCATCTACGACCTCCTCCAGCCGTGGGCCCCGTTGATTTCATCGGAGCTCGGAATCCCGGCGGTGGAATTCATTACTTGCAGCGCCACCATGGCTTCTGTTATGTACCACCTCTACGCCACTCCAGGGACGAAGTACCCTTTTCCGGAGACCATTTATTACAGGGACTATGAATCGGACCAGTTTGAGAAGCTTTGCAAAGGCAAGGAAGATGCCGTGAGAGTTAAGCAGTGCATTGATCGATCATCAAACATTGTTCTGATCAAGAGTTTCGAGGAGATGGAAGGTGTTTACATGGATTACTTCTCCCAGATGTCGGGAAAGAAAGTTGTCCCAGTGGGCCCTCTTGTTCAAACTCCCAGCCTTGATGACAACGAGCAGTGCGAGATCATGGATTGGCTCAACCAGAAAGACAAGGCCTCCACCATTTTTGTTTCCTTCGGGAGCGAGTATTTTCTTTCTAAGTAAGTTTTCCTTACATACAATCGTTGTTAGTGTTTAGAAGATTAATTTTTGCAATTTCTTACGTGAGTTTTTTTTGTTGTTTAATCTACAGAGAAGATATGAAAGAAATCGCCAGGGGGTTAGAGATGAGTGGAGTCAACTTTATCTGGGTGGTTCGATTTTCCAAGGCCGAAGAAGATGTTAAAATCGAGGATGTCCTGCCGGAAGGGTTTTTCCAGCGTGTCGGAAGTAGGGGTAAAGTGGTCAACGGCTGGGCACCGCAGGCAAAGATCTTAGTGCACCCCAACACCGGTGGATTCGTGAGCCATTGCGGGTGGAATTCTGTGCTCGAAGGGCTCAAATTTGGTCTCCCAATAGTGGCTATGCCGATGCACCTTGACCAGCCGGTCAACGCTAGGTTACTCGAAGATGTTGGTGCCGGAGTTGAGGTGGTGAGGGAATCCGATGGGAGTCTCAATGCTCGGAAAATGGCGGACACGATCAAGCTTGTGGTTAAGGATAGCGCGGGGAAGTCGGTGAGGGCAAAAGCTATGGATTTTCAAGAGAAGATTGAGTTGAAGGGAGAGGAAGAAATTGACAATTTGGTTGTGGAATTGGTTAAGGTTTGTGGCGGTTCTAGGGCAAATGCCAAGAGAAAGCAACGTATGCCGTTCATGAAGATGTCCAACAAGTCTACCACGGTAGTATATTAATAAGTATATTATTGCACAATATTTTTGATTTGTGCATGTTGACTAATTATAGTGCGCTCCAAATCAGTTCCCATGATCTTATATTTGTTGATCAAAGAGTTCATGGTTTTAGGTAGTGCTTCAAATCATAGTTCTGATCTTATTTTTGATGATCAGATAGTTTTTTGGTTTATAATTAGGTTTTTGGTTGTTTCTTTGTGTTTGAGTTACCATATTATGAAATCCTACTTTCATGTCATCTCAATATGTATATTGATTTTTTAGATTTATAATATCATATTCTCAAAATATTATATTTTTTACTACTTTATTTACACATAATTAAATAGGTTAATAATTAATATTTTCTGAGTCAGTTATTGAAAGTCAAAAGTGTATTAACAAAATTAACATTTTGTAGAGGAAGTACAAAATTAATCTCGGTGCATTGGTCAAAGGTCAGGCGGTTCGTTGACCAAGCGGTTAAATCGTTGAAGCATTTTCAGTGAGCTGAGTTGCCTATAGATTGTGAAATCTTTTCTGTTTGATTCATTCATCTTGTAAACCAAAAACTGTTATTCTGTTATTAATAAATCAACCGCTCCGTCGAGTGGATTTTACGGTTATTTGGAGTTGTGACGCCGAGTTCACAGTTAGAGAGTACTCCAGCGTTTTCCATACAATCAGCAGACCTCAAAATTTAATCGGTACCGGTACGTTACTGGAATTGGGGAAGATGACCGGGAATGGCACACCCGCCGGCTTCGGAAAATGGACGTACGACACCGCGATCGGGTCCCACAGCTTCACCTTCCGGGACTTCTCTCGCGCCAAGGGCATGGGCCCGGGGAAGCGCCTCTCCAGCGACACCCTCAGCGTCGGCGGTTACGATTGGGCGCTGTACCTCTACCCCGACGGGAAGGAGCAGGGAAACTCCACATACGTGTCCGCTTACATCGCCCTGGCTACCGAGGGCAAGAAGAACGTGATGGCGCTGTTTGAGCTCACGCTTTTGGATCAGAGCGGCCGGGACAGGCACAAGGTCCGCAGCCACTTCAAGAACCCCCCGGAAAACGGTCCTCGCATCATTAAGCCCAAGGGCATGTGGTAAACTCTCCTTCTGCTCTTTATTCTTTTTGTAGGCTCAAGCTCCTGAGAGTATTTCTGGTGGTTGCTATGTGATCATGTTTGTGTTCTCCTGATTTTAGTGCATTTGTTTTTCATGATTCGCCACTTTCATTGAAAATGAGATTACATATAAGATCTTGAATCCAACAGTTTCTTGCCTGAGCATTTGACATGTTATCTGAGTCCAATCGGAATTGATTAATTAGTTGGAATCGGATTTCGAGCCCTGTGTATTGATTAAGGGTGAAGGAAGCATTTTTACTAACTGTGTTGCCTTGCAGGGGCTACCACAAGTACTTCAGAACAAGTGTTTTAGAACAGTCTAGTTACATCAAGGATGATTGCATTTCAATGAACTTTACTGTTGGAGTGATCAGGCTCCGTCTTGAAGGGGCGGAGCAAGATAGGATTCCTATTCCACCGCCGACTTTGGTCCTTGATCTCAAAATCTTGCTTGAAACTGGAATGGCCAGTGATTTATGCATCATCGTTGGTGGTAAGGAATTCAAGGCTCATAAGTCCATACTTGCTGTCCGCTCTCCTGTCTTCAGAAATCATTTTTTGGGACAGAATGGAGATCCAAATGTGTCTGCTATAGAGATTTTAGACACCGAGCCTTCAATCTTCAAGGTAACATTATGCATCTTTTGCTGATTATGTTTAGTTTCTTCGTGTTTTAGGTCTGTATGATAACAATTTTGAGGAATTTTTGTAGGCTGTGCTCCACTTTATATACACCGATAGCTGTCAGATTTCGGGATCAGCATCTACCGATACAGTCAAGCATCTATGGGAGGCTGCTCATCGCTATGGCTTAGATAGGCTGAAGCGGACATGTGAAGCGAGAATTTTTGAAGAAGTCGATGCTCAAAACACCGTAGCAGCAGCAACAGTTTCAGTTTCTCCGGCTGAACAGCACCAGTACTCTGAGCAGCTTAAGTCCATCTGCTCGAAATTTGCAGCTGCGGGACTGTTGCAGCAACGGTAATCTCATCGGACTCTGGAAACCTGCAAGCGTTCAAACCTGCTTGCCCTCTCCTATGACCTGAGTTGCAAAATGGTGGTTTGAAAACTCTATTAGACTATTACATTGTGTGACGTTCAAGTTGTTTGAATTAGCTCCTACAATATTAAATGCCAGTCGAAGCAGCTAGTCCCTTTTTATGTGTTTTTCGTTTTATAAAGTCCATTTTATAATGCATAGTTTAATATTGTACGTTTCCGTTTTAATGCATAGTTTATTAATATTAAATCATTTTTAGGAGTACTATCGCATCTAACATATAATTTATTAATATCATTTTTTTGTATTAATAATAAATTTTAAAAATATGTGTAATTAAAAATATTATTCGACCCAAATTTAGTTGGTCAGAGGGTATAAAATTTTGACTCCAAAATTTTGAAGGATAGGAGATGTTCTCATCTATAAAAGGCTCAACTTAAATTAGATTTTTTGGCTGAAATTCAATTCGGTACTAAACTAAACTGATTATTTTTTTTCATATAATTTCTTCCCAAATTAAACAGAGCATAAATGTCATGAAAATTAATAACGCTAATAAACTGAAAACGGCATTAGTGCAGATAAGTCCGGGTAGTGGGAGGGATAAGGTGGAGTATAAATACGTAACGGTGGGCGGAAGGTAAAGAAAGAAAACAGTAATTACATTCTTGAAACGTCTTCCACTCCAAAAGAAGAAGAAGAAGAAGAAGAAGAAGTCGTCACGCAAAAAGCGTAGCAGTTTCCCGAAAACCCCCTTCCGTTACATCTTCTCCTCCACCGCTTTTATAATTCTCCGACCGATTCTCTACAAAAACCCTCACTCGATTCAATTCCCACCCCCAAATGCGAAGATGATCGTGAATTGCCCCTCCCCCGCCGGCTCCAGCGAAATCAGCACCTCCAAATCGATCAGCGACACCGTGAATGGGTCCCACACCTTCACCATCCGGGGATTCTCCCTCGCCAAGGGCATGGGCGCCGGGAACTATATCTCCAGCGACAACTTCTCCGTCGGCGGCTACGACTGGGCGGTCTACTTCTACCCCGACGGGAAGAACCTCGAGGAGAACTCCGGCTACGTCTCCGTCTTCATCGCCCTGGCCAGCGAGGGCTCCGAAGTGAGGGCGCTGTTTGAGCTCACGCTTTTGGATCAGAGCGGCAAGGAAAGGCACAAGGTCCACAGCCATTTCCATCGCCCCCTCGACTCCGGTCCTTACTCCTTGAAGAATAAGGGCAGCATGTGGTAAATTCTCTTACATCTCTCCTTAATACTGTAAATTCCCCTAATTTTAGATGCGCTAGGGTTCATATTTATGAATTGCATTATTAGTTAGGAAGAATTTGTTGATGGCTTAGTAGTAAGTGTGCCTAGGATAAACAGTGAACTAAGGTTTAATTTAAGTAAGCAATGGAGTGAGGTTTTAAGCTTTTTGTTCAGGATTGGAATTGAATTGTTTATGCATGTGGTAAATTCCTTTGGTTGTGTGAATCTGTCTGCTGCTTGTGTACTTTGTGTTATTTACGTGTTTCATGATACTTTCATCTTATCTTTAGATTGCCACACACATATTCAATTTCCTACATATCGAGTTAGGGTGGACATAGCATACCTGCCACTGCTAACTTTATTGCCTTGCAGGGGCTACAAAAAGTTTTACAGAAGAACGAATTTGGAAAGCTCTGATTTTCTCAAGGATGACTGCCTTATAATGAACTGTACTGTTGGAGTTGTTAGAACCCGTGTTGATGCTCCTAAGCACTCTAGGATTGCTGTTCCTCCATCGAGCATGGGCCAGGATTTCAAAGTTCTGCTTGAAACTGAAATGGCCTTTGACATAAGGTTTATAGTTGGCGATGAGAAATTCAAGGCTCATAAGTTGATACTTGCTGCTCGCTCTCCTGTTTTTAGAGCCCAGTTTTATGGACCGATGGGAGATCCAAATGCACTTATCACAGAGGTGGAAGATATTGAGCCTTCAATCTTCAAGGTTAGAATTCTATTTCTTTTGCTATCTCGTTTCCTACAAGCTGTTTGTTCAGAATACATTGGGCAATGTGCTGATGGTTATGATTAAATTGAAGAAATTAGGGTAAATGTAATGTTTCACATTTGAATTTTGATAAATCACTTCAGAAACTTTTTTTACTATAGAGAGGTGTTTAGTTTCTTTGTATGTAGGCCTTTGCTGCATATCTATTAATTATCATTTTATCTAACTGATAACAGGTGATTTGCCAGTTAACTTGTTTTTGATTTTTTGGTCTAGTGATCTATTATGATGTGCATCTTGAAATTTTTGTAGGCTATGCTCCATTTTATTTACTCCGACAGCCTACCTGATTTTCATGAGATTTCGGGTTCAGCATCCATATGCACTGCTACCATCATGATCCAGCATCTATTGGAAGCTGCCGATCGATATGGCTTAGATAGGCTGAAATTGTTGTGTGAAGCAAGGTTGTGTGAAGATATCAATGCAGAGACTGTAGCAACAACTCTTTCACTTGCTGAACAACACCATTCTGCTCAGCTCAAAGCCATCTGCTTGAAATTTGCGGCTGCAAACTTGGGAGGTGCGTGTAGTCCATAGACCTGCCCTGCAGTGTTTCAGGTTGCTTTAAATATGATGTTTTGTTTTTCTGTGAATGTATTCATCTATTGACATCATATCACAGATCAATTTAATTAAATTTGTGTTTCTCTTTGCAATGTGGAACCATTTATCCTTCATTCCACTTTGTAGCGGTGGTGATTGGTACTTGAGGGAATTTTGTGAATAATTGTATGAATGGTACTTGAGGGAACATGTATGATTGTTACTAGCAGTCTAGCACATTCCCTCTTCTTTGTTTATTATTTATCTGACTTGTTTTGTTCTTGGAAATATCTTATTATATATTTGTTTGTTTTAAGGATCTTTGCTATTTTCTTTTGGCTTATTAAATTGGATGGAGGGTGTAGTTATGTTCTGCATTGTTTAATCCAGCTGATGTTTTACTTTCCAATGATGTTTCTCTACTATGTGAAGAAGAAAAGTACATATAGCTTATATGTACGCTTGTTTTAACTTGGGTTCTGTTTTGCAGAGATTATGCAAACAGAAGGGTATAAGCACATAGTAGACAACCATCCCTCGCTAGTGGCCGAGTTGCTGGAAACCGTTGCTTCAGTTGATGAGAAGCCAAGCCTGACGTCTAGTAAAAAACGTAGTAGCAGCAGCATATTTGGGCTAAATCTGGGCTCAGATGGTGGCGCTGCAGCAGAATCAGTGGGTCCCCATACCAGGCGTGTTCGTAGAAGGGTCTAATCAGGCAGTTGATCAAAGAAGGGTTGAAGAACATGGAGTTTTCATATGATGCATCTCAAAAGATGAATTATATTGAGCATGTTTATATATATGAATTATAGTTTAGACTCATATTCTACCATCTACTATCCAGTTGGCCAGTTGTGATTGACAGTTGTTTATTCCAGTTGCTGTTACACTGTCAGTCAAGCTGGCTAGCTGGAGTATGAAAACAACCTTGTAAAACTCTTTAAAAATCTCTGGTTGCAATGTTGAAGGCTTCCTCAGTAGATTATCCGTTTACTACAGTTAGTTAGAAGCATTTTGTATGGCATAGAAACTGAATTTGGCAGTGTTTGGAATTTTTTTTGGAAAAACAAAGTGGTGTAAAAGTTCCACGAAACAAATGTTTAAATGTTGTTTTGGTAATTAAATTATGAGCTGATTTACTGATACTTTACTTTACTTCTTTGCATGATATTTCTCGGTTGTACTTGTTACTATTTTCAATTCAAAACGTTAATTGGTTTCAATTTTAAGTTCACTTTGGTGTTTTGTTTCTATTGATAAAGAAGATTGACTTGTTAAAGGAGAAGGTTAGATCATCTATCATGTTCGTTTGAGATTATTTTTTATTGAAATGAATTAAACTGAACTAAAATACAAATAAATGCATTGAAAGTTAGAATTAGTATGGCTAAAATTATCTTGAATTTTATAAAACAATCTTTTTTTGTTGAACGAAAAGTCCTTGACTAAGGGCAAATGTTGATCTTCTCATTTTCATGCTTGATCATTATATGTTCCATATTGATTTTCTCACTTTCACAACATGGTCTTTTATATATTAAACTTTTGAGACATATTAAACTAAAGGAAAATTCTGCCTGCTTAGTTTCATTTAAATTTCATTTTGATTTTTTACATCAACTACTTTTTGGTTAATGGAGTATAAATTTATTTTCAGTTCAACTTCGGAATAACAAATACTCCCTCCGTCCCCTTATAAATGTCCTACTAAAATAGTCAATTTTTTTCACACCATGTTTGACCATTAATAACTTATAATATATAAATAATGTATTTTCACATGAGATATCGTTAGAATCCTCGTATGATGTACTTTTTAAAAATCAAAATCATTTACTCTAATATTAAGTATAATGAATGTTATTAATGGTCAAACACGGTGTGAAAAATAATTGACTATTTCAGTAGGACATTTATTTGGGGACGGAGGGAGTAACAATCATTTTTTGCGTGACAAAAATCTAAATATGAAAATATAAGACGCAGTTAGAAAGAAAGCAAGTCCAACTAAAAATCGACACACATTCAGACATGGAAAGAGCAAATAATGGGGAGTGAGACTGTGATGACGATAAATGCATCAGTATTTGGACTGCGATTCTACGGAAGACTGTAAAAATCCCCACAGAATATCAAAAAACACGCACTCACACACTGTTTATTTAAAGAGAAAAGTTTAACTGCGCGAATTGCATTCCCTCCATATTCAAGAAAGGTCTGGAAGGAAGAAGAAGAGATCCGATCTGGGAACACGAACAGAATCGGGGCGATGGGATTCGGCAATGTGGATCTCACCAAATCCGCAACCGTGTTCAGAGTCTCCATCCTCGTCTTCGTCTCCATCCTCTTCTTCTACCTCGGCACGCAGTGGTCCCACTCCGACGTCTACCGCCAGCTCCTCTTCTTCTCCTCACAGCAGAGCCCGGACCCGGTTTCCACCACCGTTGCCTTGTCCCCCAATTACAACAAGACCTTCGATGTCACCTCCCTCATAAACGACACCGTTTCCTCTCAGGACCAGCCGCAGCAGCAACTGCTGGGGGATGATGATAAGAGTGGTAATGTCGCCCCTGTTTCTGCTCCTGCTTTGGTTCCGCCTCCACCGCCTTCTCCGCCGGTGGTGAAGCGGATGGGGGTGGTGGACGAGAACGGTGTGATGACGGACAATTTTGACGTCGGGGAGTTTGATTCGGAGGCGGTGGAGAATTGGGAGGCTAACCGGACGGAAGAGGCGGCGAAGAACAGTGAGGTGGCGGCGAAGTTTAAGATTGGGAAGTTCCCTCTGTGTGACAGCAGCATGAGGGAGTACATTCCTTGCTTGGACAATGTGGAGGCGATCAAGAACCTTGATTCCACCGAAAAGGGGGAGAGATTCGAGCGGCATTGTCCTGCGAATGGGACCGGGTTGAATTGCCTGATTCCTGCTCCTCAGGGCTACAGACAGCCTGTTCCCTGGCCTAAGAGTCGAGATGAGGTATTCAAGTTTCAATCTTGAAATTTTGTTAAATCTGAGTTTCGAAGAAATGTGTTGATTTTATATCCTTGTTTAGGTTTGGTTCAGCAATGTACCTCATGCTCGCCTTGTTGAGGATAAAGGTGGGCAGAATTGGATGACTATTGATAAGGACAAGTTCAAGTTTCCTGGAGGTGGCACTCAGTTCATACATGGGGCTGGTCAATACTTGGACCAGATTGAAGAGGTTAGCATATTTGTGCAATGTTTTTACAGATTATTTTTAAAGGATGTTTTGTCTTAGCGTTATTTTATTCGTAGATGGTCCCAGGGATTGCTTTTGGTAAGAACACTCGGGTGGTTTTGGATGTCGGCTGTGGTGTAGCGAGTTTTGGTGCTTATCTGTTTTCGAAGAATGCTCTTACATTGTCTGTAGCCCCAAAAGATGTTCATGAAAACCAGATACAGTTTGCACTTGAAAGGGGTGTGCCTGCAATGGTGGCAGCATTTGCAACACGGCGTTTGCTATATCCTAGTCAGGCCTTTGATTTGGTGCACTGTTCGAGGTGCAGGATCAACTGGACACGGGATGGTAGGTGTAACTCAATATTTATATACATGTGATTGGAGTATTAATGATTATGTTTTTCTATTTTTTCATGTTTATGAAATACATTTTTTCATTACTTGTTTTCAATTGGAATTGAAGCAGTAGCTGATGCTGTTCTTTCTTAACTCTTAATATTGCTTGCATTGGATGAAGATGGTATTTTACTACTCGAGCTCAACAGAATGCTGCGGGCAGGAGGATACTTTGCTTGGGCTGCTCAGCCTGTTTACAAGCATGAAGCTGCCCTGGAAGAACAATGGGAAGGCAAGTGATTCAACCCATTTTTATTAGTTAATTTCTGTAGGGTTTTAAAGCCAGCCATTTTCTCTTTAAAAAGGATTATGAATGAGTTTTGGCAAACCCTTAACTTCCAAGGAATGCCTACATTTGATAATCAGCCTTTGCATCCTCCTGTTAACTCCTTATTGCACTCTGAAGTTTTCTTATTTCACTGGCACTGTAATTACTTTTACCTTTTCAACTAAGTTTCTTTTTTGATAATCTTTCCTCCTCAATTGCATGGACTGTCGTTTTCAAAGTAACTTAAATATGACACATATTATAGTGTGAGGTTTCTTTTAGTTGACATTCCTAAATATTGTTGGTACTATGAGCATAACTTTAATTTAGTTTTGTGCCTAAATTTTATTTTTTTTAATCCTCAGAAATGGTAAACCTGACCACCAGTCTTTGCTGGACCCTTGTCAAAAGGGAGGGATACATTGCTATATGGCAGAAGCCCTTGAATAACAGTTGCTATTTAAGCCGCAATGAAGGTGCCCAACCACCACTGTGTGATCAGGATGATGACCCTGATAAAGTCTGGTATGCCTATGCTCGCGTTTAGTTTCATTTTGATTACAGTTTTATGCTACTCCTTTGATCATTCCAGTAAAGGTTTTCCCGGGTCCCCTTTATGTAACAGCTTATATGTGAGATGCAATTTAGAGACTTTGAATTGAAGATTGTAGTTTGTGTTGATGTATTAGAGTACTAAATATTATCAGTTGTACCTATTTGATTATTTGGCTCCTTTTACCTGTTGGCTGTTGAGACCGCTTCCTTATTTGACTGTAATGGGTTTTTCATGTTGATGAAACTAGGTATGTTGATTTGAAGGCATGTATCTCCCGATTACCTGAGAATGGCTATGGTGCAAACGTTAGCCAATGGCCTGCACGGTTGCAAAATCCCCCAGATAGGCTCCAGAGCATACAGATGGATGCTTATATCTCCAGGAGAGAGCTATTTAAAGCCGAGTCTAAATACTGGAATGAAATCATACAAGGTTATATTAGAGGCCTTCGCTGGAAACAGTACAAGGTTAGAAACGTGATGGACATGAGAGCTGGTTATGGAGGGTAATATTTGCTGACTTCTGCTGTTTAAATTCATTAGCATTACTTTGAGTTACAATGATTATAACTTGCGCTCTCTTTATTCTCCTCTTCCTTTTGCTAGATTTGCAGCAGCTTTGATTGAACAGAAATTGGATTACTGGGTTCTCAATGTTGTACCTGTCAGTGGCCCCAACACATTACCAGTTATATACGACCGCGGACTTATTGGGGTTATGCACGATTGGTAATGATTGATTTAAAACCCTATTTTACTGTATTTTATGGTAATGAAGGATGCCTAAAACTTAAAGTCAAATTAGAAGTCAACCTAATTTCAAAATCAGGTCAAAGTCTTTTTTGTGGTGCACTTTGTAAACTACTCCTTCCGTCCAAGCTCATGTCACTAATCATTTTGTCAGATTAGTTTATTTTGACTGTAGAATTCAATTGATATATGAACCAAATATTTGTTCTAATGCTTGTTCTCACTGTACCAATGATCACCACTGGAAATTGCAACTCATTCTGATTCTTCTTAACCTTCATCCATTGTGATTAGGTGTGAACCATTCGACACGTATCCAAGAACCTATGATTTACTGCATGCTTCAGGGCTCTTCTCCGTTGAAAAGAAAAGGTATATTGTAGAGACTATTTTCCTTCATCCAGTGTTTCTACATTCTGGTTTTTTTTCGCTCAATACTGCAGCACAGGAATGTTTGACTTTTCTTTTCTTTTTTATGTTTAATCTAATTGTCCATTAAAAGGTGCAATGTATCTTCCATCATGCTGGAGATGGATCGAATCCTAAGGCCCGGTGGGCGTGCATATATTCAAGACTCACTTGCAGTTATGGATGAACTCAGCGCTATAGGGAAAGCCTTGGGTTGGCAAGTAGGGGTACGAGACACATCCGAAGGCCCCCATGCTAGTTACAGAATCCTGATAGCTGATAAACACCGACGTTGAAATTTGCCATTCTGTGGATAATTGGATCTTTGAGAATCAGCGCACCATTGAACTGGAAAGGAGCGGAACCATGATACTATATAATCCTGCTGCATTGGAGTGGTTGTCAAGTTGCACCAGATTTTGCAGCAGTTGTACAGCATATGAAAGATTAGTTGTGTTTGATTAGGAAACAGGCCAAGCCAAAAGTTGATGTACTTTTTTTTTGTTCTATAGCTAAGATGGATAGTTTTAATTATTTTCCACTTCTTTGATTGAGAATGGGATACTAGAATAAACAATGAGAATTCTACAAATGATTCACCTAATGAAGAAACGACCATTTCTATATATTTTCAAAAAAAAAAAAAAAAAAAAAAAACCATTCCTATATTTTCAAGATCAAGCATTTGCTTTTTCCAACAGCAAAATATAGTTTGAGTCAGTACACAGTTTTTTCTGCAATAAGTTGCAGCAGCAACAATAATAATATTTTGGGCCAGGATGCACAGTTTTTCCCAAATCCAGGTGAAGTAAGGGTTTCTTTAAACAGCAAGCAACACACACTGTATGTTTGGCCCTCAAATGGTATCTGCACTTTTCAATCTTGGTCTCCATTCGGGTGCAGCTGCACTTAGAGATTTCTGGGTAGATCTCCGGTGATGAGTCCCATTGTGCTCACCGTTTCCATTCATAACTGGTTGGGGAGATTTCTGAACCGGTCGAGAACCTCTCTGATTCCCAACAGTTCCATTCTGAAATGGCTGGGGAGATCTATGATTATTTCTAGGATGCATTGGCTGTGAATATCTCTGCTTAGTCCCAGTGTGTTGTTCTCTACCTCCGTTTATATTCAGAGGGCGGTTCAGAGTTCCAAAAGCAGGTTGGTTCTGAGCTTGACCGCGTGTCCAGTTTGGCAGGATTCGTCCAATATGCGGCCTGACAAGACTAGAGAGTAGTAGACCTGGATGCTGGTTGGGTGCAAGAAGCTGATTAAGTGTTGTATGGATTTCCTCTGATAACCTCCCTAATTCCTGACTGCTAACTGCCCTTGCTGTATTTGTAGGCTGCTCAAAAGGATCTTCAATCTAATCAACAGGACAAAAGAATTTTCTTAGACAATGAAAGGTGTTAATATAAAATAGTATTTATCCATATGGAGAGAGAGAGAGAGAGAGAGAGAGAGATTACCAGAAGAGCATATGTTCGTGGCTGCCATCTCAAATTGACATTGATATCCTCCCAGCTTCCAGTATACGGGCTTAATCCTTGATCCGCTGCCCTCAAACTAATATCAGAAAACTGGAAGATGCAAAGAATCAAAGCAAGGAATTTCCCCATCACCATGCACCTCATTTGCACAACGGGAGAGAATATAAAGAGCTTGGGCAATCATTGTTACCTTCTGGAAAAATGAGATGAAGAGCTCGGATAAAGAGCTTTGATTTTTCATTCTTGAGCTATCAGATCTGTATCTGTTCAAATTGACTGCAAAAGTATCTTCCACATGTTTCTCAGCTGCAGCCCTCACACCTACACACAGTAAAGTACAATTTTTGGGATGAGAACATCAAACAGCACAACAGTTAGTACCAAATTTCTTGCAAATTCATTAGTATCAACAGATAACAAAGAGGGGCATAAAAACAAATAGAAAAACTCATATATACCTGTAAGGTAATCAGCCATATTTCCAGGATATATGTCTACAAGAGGAGGAAATATTGCGGGCACGCAGGTCTGAAAAAGATTGCATGACCATACCATTTAAGTAAAGGTCAACTTTACCATATCAGTAGAAAAAGGTTTCTTATTTAGTTTTCAACTACCTGGAAATGGAACACAACCATCAAGCTAATGGAATATGAGTTCAAAGAACCTATCTTTGGGTCATTCAGATTATGTGCTTTAGCCCATTCCTTAACCTGCATAGAAGATTATACTGTTATTAAATAGTGACATTTTCTCCCTCTTCCATTCTAACATGAATGTGTTTGCAGACATGCCAGTAAAACCATATCACGAAAACGCCCATCAATTCCATTCATCCAGTACAGCATCTTAGACTTCATTTGACCATTCAAATTGTTAATCGAGATGTCACAAGAGATGTTCTGACTTTCCAACTTCAGAATTGGAACTCTTGCATGTCTTATAAGTTGGAAGTTGCGACATCCGCCTGTTAATCGCACCGAGGAAACAAATATGCATTATATCAGGCAGAATAAAACCAATCTCAAGTTTAAAAAAGTTTTCCGAGTTCGAGAATCTAGCTTTGTTTCTTCAACTCAAACTATAGGGAGTTACTCAGAGCCTCAAGAATACATGGGCACTCACTGCCAGCATAAACAGTAATGGCAGAAGTATATTAACGGATCTCGTTGTCTAAGTATTTGTTTGTACCATTTAAGCTAATGGAAATAATCAGTGACCAGAAGTCAAAACTGTGGTTTCGTGACCCTTTAAACCCTTTGCCCTGGGTTGGTGAAGAAGCGATACGCATTTTTCCCTTTATGAACATATTCAACAATATTTCCATTCATGTAATATAAGGAGTAATAACCAAACAAACTTCATATATTTTGATCAAGAACAAAATTATAATTATTTCACAAAGTTGACTGCCTTTTTTCTAACCATAGTCTCAAGACTAAAGTGCAAAGCCTTTTTTCCTTTGTATCTTTTTAATGAATATTTAACATAACAGGCATTTTAAATAAGTAAAGTCACCTCTCTTTCTCAATACTTTCAACACATCTGCAAGCAATGTTAGCTTGAGTTTTTTCCCAGCTACTGCAATATAGGAGCCATTGGCCAGCTCAATGGAAACATCTAAATCTCCCCATTTAGAAAAGAGATCGGACACAAAGGATCCGAATGGCTCAACAGTTGCCCCTGAAAAGCCACCAAGCATGCAGTTAGATAGTTAATATTTGCGTTTCAATCTGATTTCACAGAGACAAATCAGGACATGGATACAGACAGGGACGGGGACGGAAATTGGCAAAATGAAAATATTCATCTACGGCTATGACATGGATACGGTAGAAATAAAAATAAAACTATAAACAGAACAGCTTAAAATTTAGACAGTTCTACATAACTTAGAAGTAGATATGGACAACTGCGACTAGATTAGACAAATCATAAATGATAACAAGTTAAATCATAAAACAAGAAGAATTGATTTCACTATTTATGACAAGTTAATCATATAATCAATTCCGGCTGCCAGCCATCTACCAAGTCCAAGAACAATGGGGATAAAACAAAACAATCACAGACTAAGATTGAATAAAAATCTGCTGAGACTGATGGTAAGAACAGAAACGTAAAATGGCAGCCTCTCACTGTTAGAAAACTTGCAAATGGGGTTCTCCCATTGTAAGAAGACTTGCAGCAGCAGCAGTGTCAAAGCTTCAAACTGAGATGACAAGAAACGGCAGAATTGTGGCAAGGAGAAAGGATTTTGAAGGTTCTAAGAACCAGGGTGTTTGATCTTGATGGGATAAGTGGAGTAAAATTAATAAGGTTTATGAGAGATTGATAGTGATAAAATTTCCTTGTGATGTACATCATAACCCTGAGTTGTGTGACACAGCTTAGCCAGAAGGTGCCTGAAGGATGCCAAGGGTTTAGGAGGCCAAAATTTTCTTCGCTTTAAAAGTATTCCTACCGTCTTTATCTTAATCTACAGCCATAAATCTAAATTTTAGCCAATCTTAATCCAAGTTCTAAATCCTATAATCCGTCTGAAACCTACGCTATGTTGTGTTGCATCAATTTTATCATCTGCCTCAAACACATCCCCAAATTAGTCAAACAGTTGCGAACAGTCAGAGGTCTTCAGGGGACATATCTGACACGTGCCCGCTATGCAAAGACAATTAAATTGGCGTACATGATACGCGTGCTTCATATCAGAATTCACAAAAGAAATGACAAATGCCACACAATATCCAGTGTCCACTTGTCGGATTAAATGAAGAATGGGCCAACAGACATGCATTACTAGCACTAGGAACTCAGTAAATATCTCATTACACATTGTCCTGGCTCAAATGTATTTTCCTTTTTGTATTAGATTCACACACAGATTTTTTTCTTCCACAAACACAAATTAAAAATGCATGTGTACAAGTAACAACAGACGGGCATCGATGAAAACTTATTAAAGGGGAAATTAAGACCCAAGAATGAGGCATAACAAACATCACACAAAAAGCAATTGGTACCTCTTAGACTCTCAATGGATCCAACAGCAGCTTGAAGGTCCCGAATTACAGAGAATCTAATATTCCAATCAGCCTCATTGGGATTGACCACACAGATAATTTGCCTGAGGACAGCCTCCAACGCATCCGAATTACTGCTCATCCTGAGCACTATAAACAGCAGCTAACCCTAACTAACAATGCCAGACCTCTGCACAAAGCAACACATGTCTAATCAAAAAGAAAGCAGCAAACAAAACCCAATAAACAAAAAAAAAACAAAAAACCCACAAATTTAAAGCATTCAAAATCAAAGCTTGCAGATATTAACATCGGTAAGCATCAAAATACACGAATTCTTGACAGAAATCAGTCTTTTGGTACACTTGACTTGAAGAACAGCCTTACACTGATTTGGCTTTCCGAATAAGTGAGGTCCGAATCAGTGGGGGGCTTCCTTAAGAACGAGGTTTTCCTTTTTAGGATGACATCGACATGGTCCCCGGTCAGAGTCGTCACACTGAAAGTGAACTAAATCGTATTCGCAGCGGGAAGGCAGATAAAGGCGTTTTATGAAGGCTGAAGTTAGGCTCACGCTTTCAATGTGTAAGTTTTTTAAGAAAATCAAAATTGCCATTGTTTGTTTAACATTGTTTACAATTGTAATAGGATTGGAGTAGTTATTTTGAGCATTAACAAGAAATACCAATCACGTGGCAATGGAGTGATGACATGGTCGAAAACTGAGATGATGTGGTAGTTACCGGTGATAATATGTCTAATAAGGTAAAGTTGTGAAATTGTAATAATGAAATTGCAGCATCATTGAAGTTTGTTCTCTGTTAGTAAGGTTTCGTCGTTAGTCGTGACTCGTGAGGTATGGGTCTCCAACGTTAAAGTTTGGGTTCGTGGATTTTAAGGAATACCAGGTGAGGTATGGATCGTCGGCATTAAAATTTTGGGTCACTAAAATTTGGGTGGTCGGTGTTGAGATTTGTGCATTGAGGTTAATGTCGCCAATGATAAAGTATGGTTTACAGATATTAAGGTTTGGTAGGTCGATGTTGAGCTTTGCTTGCCTAAATAGAAGTTTGGGTCGTCGACATTTGAGAGTTGGTTCCCTAAACCCTAATCATTTACTCCTACTAGTATCGTTTTTTACATTAGAGTATAATTATGGATCTGTTTTTGTAGGATTCTAAGTACATATCCAAATTCCTAAGTACATGTCACACTTTATATCAAATTTACTAAAATATCCTTTATATTAATTCACTTTTACATGTTTAGTCTATTCGGAACTCTTTTTATCCCAGTTCAGTCCATTTTAACGTAACTAAATTCAGCTCCATCTCATGCATTAATTTAACGCTGAGGTCAATTTAGTTTAATCTTGTAAAGTTTATTCAATTCGTATCTATTCCATTTAGTTAATCCTTATTTGACATAATTTTTCATTATATTTCATTGCACTTATTTCAGTTCAGTTCAACCCAATCATGTTTATTCAATTGATTTTAGTCCAGTCCTAAAATTAATATGTATTATAAGTTAATGATATGTTAAAAAACGGCTTGAGTTTGTAGGTTTTGATGAACTATTTTAAAAATAGATTTTTTTTTATAAATATTAAAATAAGTGGAGAATATTATAGAAATTTTAGTATACATATAATATTTATAATTTTTTAATGATTAAAAGTGTATGCGGACCCCCTTGAGTTCTTTATCAAGTGTCCGTACCCTTGAGTTTTTGAAAAGTGTTATAGTACCCCTGAACTGATATTTACTTTGTAAATCGCACATCTAAAAGCTCAACTCGGCACATGAATGTTTATTTTCAAATTACATCATAGTCGGATATACACATTTAGATGACCGAGCAAAGTTTATAAAGATAAAATTAACAAAATCAACGTTAGTTTAATGGTACCATAGTACTTTTAAAAAATCAGACATGAATGATTGAATTTTTTATTTTTTTTAAAAAAAGAATGATTTTTCTTTAGAATTAGTTTTAATATGTTTTGTACAAATTAATCATTCTTCAAATATATAGTTTCATAATTATTTCATAATTATACAATTTTAATTTAATTTTAACATCCTTCAGCACTCTCTAGCATCTTCCAGCACCAGCTACCAATTGCAGCACCCTAATGAATAGGGCCTATGGGGTGGTGCAATTAGCAATACCTTTTTAATTTGTGTTTTCAAGGTTAAACTTATGTTACCAATTGAGGTCAACATTCCTTTACTATTGGCTCAATGTCAGTCAACAAACTATTACTATTACTCTTTGATTGGGTTTAGGACTGAGCCCAGAAAGTAGTCGTGGGCTTCCAGAAATTAATAGGCAAGCCCACCAAAATAGGGCAAACTCGGGTCGCGAAGTTACAAATGTTAAACAGTTCTTAGGCCTGTTTGCCAAGTACTCCTTCCGTCCCAACCAAAACTTTTTAGTTGACTTTGGCTCGGATTTTAAGAAATATGCATTTTATATCTTATAAGTTGAGTTTGAAGGGGTATAAATGGAATATCACTTATGGTTATGGTTGTTTGTAAGATTTCATTAAGGATATGTTTGTCTTTTTGTAGTTATTTTTTTGCCAAAAAGGAAAAAATAAAAGTAAGAAGTTTTGTTTGGGACGGACCAAAAAGGAAAGTAAGAAGTTTTGGTTGGGACGGAGGGAGTATTATTTGTAAATCAGTTCAGCTCAATTCAACTCAACTCAGTTTAGATCAGTTCAGTTCAACTCGATTCATTTCATTTCTAAAGTTTAGTTCAGTGAAAATGCAATTTGATAAAATTCAGGTCCATTCAGTCATGTTGATTCCATTTTCCAATACATTAATTTTCACTTCAGTTCAGTTTAGTTCACTTCAGTTCAATTCAATTCAATTCAATTCATTTCAGCAAGAAATAAGCTCTAACAATTCAAAAATATGTAGAGTTGTTTGTTTAGAAATGCAATATTTAGCCCTATATTTTACTTACATTTGAGAACTTTTTTAAAAGTTCTTTTCAAATCACTAAAAATTTGTGCTAGCTCGGACATTAATATGACTCATGTGTCATGTCCATATGAAAATCAAAATCCGAGCCAACTTTTCATTTCCTAAACTGCTAAACCGTAATATATACTTGAAAAGAAATCAAATGTAAGCTGATCATAAAGTTGCTACGCTGCAATTTGCGTGTGAATTGTGACACTACTAGGAGACCCCCTATAGGCGCCGATTTTCACCAGCGCTTTATCAAAATCGGTGCATAAAGTACAATAAGCACCGGTTTATAGTAGCGTTTCATCAAAATCGGTGCTGGAAGTACAATAAGCACCGGTTTTTAGCCGCTTCACCAAAACCAGTGCTGGAAGAACAATGAGCACCGGTTTTTAGCAGCGCTTCACCAAAACCAGTGCTAGAAGTAGAATGAGCACTGTTTTATAACGACGCTCCACCGAAATCGGGGCTTGAAGTACAATAAGCAGCTGATTTAATCATTAGCATTGATGCACCGCTGCTAAGATATTTTTTTACATTCTGAAACAAAAACTAAAATTTTTAAGCACTGCTTGGTGTGGAATAATAAAACTAAATTTTTTTCAGTTTATTTAATTAAAAACTAAATTTCGTGTGGAATTATTTACCGCTGGTTGATTGATGAAATACGATTATTAAATATTACATGATTAATATATCAAATATATAATAATTAAAATAATATAAATATAAATATTTTTAATGAAAATTGAGTATTGTTTATTTGACTAATTAATGTCAAATTCTGATATAAATGTCAATTTTTTTACTGTAGTTAAGTTGTTATGAAACTATTTTCATTTTATGTTTTACCAATTAAATTTGAAATTGAGTTTAAATTTAAATCCCGCATCCGATAAAATAGATAATTTGTATATGAAAATTATGAAATATGATCATGAGTATACTATTTTGTGATTATTTTTAAAAAATGAAGTACGCCATGTTACTTTTATTGAAAATGTGAAGAGTCAAAACAACCAAATTTAAGACCACAAATTTGTATTTGCAAAAATCGTTGAACTCTCATTCATATTGTTCTATTATTTTAAACACATTTTTTTCTCAAAAATAAGTGAAAATTGTGTTAACTTATCCATTAAACAAACCAAGAGACCAATCTCATACGAATTGTTCACATAATTTGTTTTTATTTGTTAGAGAGAATTTATAAAAATGAATAATTAGTGTATTTATGGTAATTAAAGTATTCGTCGATATCTTCAACTATTATGGCATAATTAGTGTATTTATGGTAACATTAGGTGTAGTAAATCAGTACTAAAATAACTTTTGCACAAATAACTATAGAAACTTTAACAAGTGCACTCATTAATCTCTTTTATCAATTAAATCTCACCTTAAAATAATTCTCAAATAAGTAAACTGACAATCTCTTTATCAATTAAATCTCACCTTAAAATAATTATCATTTTTCTCAAAGTATCTCTATCTTCATCCCTTTCTCTCTCAAAATCCCTCACGGCTTCCACTGCAAGTTCCAATTCTTTGCGACGATAGGTTGCTTCGAAATTCGTCCTTCGCCCAAATCCTCCTCGCCCGCAACCTGCAGATACCATTGTAGTTTTTCTCGCTTCTATGTGCTCTCATGTCGTTTTTGGGCGCGACCCGATTCATGATTTGGTGGGTGTATACGTGAGCAATTTTTTTAATGTGCAGACTAGGTGTTTGATGAAATGTCTGACTGACTTTGCAGGTTTTGGAATCACTAGATGCCGTGCTTGATGTGGACAAGAAGGATGTTGGACTCAGTTAGTAATCTCATTTACATACTATATATTACCGCCATGGCATGCCCAGAAGAGAGATAGAAGCAATTTCTGGTGACGATGATGAAGTAGGAGGGTTTCAAGATGAATATATTTTTTTATGTAGATGAGATTTCGAGATGAATTTTGTGGATTTGCTAAGGCAAATATAGAACTTTTAGTGTGAATTTTTTTGTTGTAAAAAGTAGTTAGTATAGGGATTTTAGAATAAAATTGTAAGTAAAAAAACTTTGTAGTTCGATTTGTTAATATATAAAAGTATTGGATTTTTTTTCGCAAATATAAAAGTTTTGATAGGTAATTTGCAAATGAGAAAGTTATGGGGACTGAATTGTTACTAATCTAGTAGTGGTTGGCGAAATTCAGGCGGTGCTATATTTTACCACTGCTAGAGAAATCTAGTAACGTTTTAAAGCAGCAGTTTGAAAACCGCTGCTAGACAAATCTAGTAGCGTTTTAAAGCAGCGATTTTAAAATCGCTGCTTGTCGGAATTAAAGTAGCAGCGGTACAAAAACCGCTGCTAAGAAAAGGTCAAATCTAGCACCTCTATACATACGCACCGGTCAAATTTTGGCCTAAAAACCGCTGCTTGGAGGGTCAAAAACCAGTGCCTATAGGGGGTCTTCTAGTAGTGTGAAAAGAAAACGGAGGAGAATATCCAAGCTCCTATAAACTGAAAGCTGGGCAATTAAAATGTTGTGGCCCCAAAGTTCCCAACAAAACATAAACATATTTGGATGAATATATTCTCTTTTATCCCTGCCAAATTAAGATCAAAATACAACATCTTCAATAAAAAAAAAACTAGGATATATTCTTAGAATGACGATCATCTGAACACGATTCTCTTTTATCAGCAGCTTCTTCCATAGAAACTTCTACGTAAATCATAACCACAAATCCTTGTAAAACTAATCTTATGGTCTTCATCTTAAAATGTATTGTTGGATAAGCAATCCATCTTCACTGTCATCTTTTCTAAGGAGAATATGTGCGCGTCTAACAATTGATGAGGTTAACTATCATTTTTGTAATTCAAGGTATTTATAGAGAGGTTAAAGAAGTATGAAACTTTTTAGTTAATATGAGAAGGTTTCATGTGAGACCAATATCAATTGACACTAGGGATAAATGTTGATGCTTTCACTTTCAAACCTGATCTTTCATTTAGTACATTATTGTTGATCTTTTCACTTTCATGTATAATTATCTTATTTTTAAAACAGATATTTTACCTATTAAATATGATTATTCATTGAGACCAATTGAGGCAGATGTTAATTGAGAATTTGAAGATCTCCTACAAGTCCAAGACCAGTCTCAATTGAGACTAGGAACAAATGTTGATATTCTCACTTTCGATCCCAACCTTTTACCTATTAAGCAGGATCATATTATTGATGATTTTCTACTTTCATGTACTCCCTCTGTACCACCTATTTCTGCACAGAAGACTTTTTTCAATCAACTGTGCTAAATTTTGACTGAATTTTTGAATGGATGGATATATAAAAATATTATCGTATCTAATATTGTTGGAATCATCATAACATGTAGTTTATTAATATCAAATTTTTAAATCTTGATAGTATACCTAGTTAAAGATATAAGCAGTCAAAAACGTGTATTGAATACCGTGTAAATTCAGCTGTACACATCTAACTGGTACGAAGGATTATAATTTTTACGTATTAACTATAATTATAAAATAAGAGTCAAATCAATAAGGTGGTTTTGATTGAAAAGGAAGGTAATGCTAGGTGGCACGTGGAAAGAGGATGCAAAAGCAGGTGGTACACGTAAGGGTCATTTCCACAAATTCTGGTCTAACCGAGTTTGGTTTGTGTTTTAAAAACGTGATTACATTTTTCCAAACAAAGTTAATTAAGACAAAGTGGACCGGTCGAAGCATCTAATTAGACTAATTTTCCCTAACCGCAACTTAACCCAATAGAGACCTGTCACCTGTGTATGGCATCTGCACCCCTCTTTTTTGGTATCCCATCATGTTTAATTTTGCCTTTTCCTTTTTCTTTTTTTAGGCACAAAGTTTTTCCATCCATCTCACATACTACTATTCATTTTATATAATGCACAAGTAAAACTATCAACTACTACTAGTATTTGTTATGTGTTAGTTTTATGAAAACATGTGATAGAGAAGATCGAGTATTGTGATAGTTTGTTTGTCTTTCTATTATCAATCGTTACCAGATGTTTTTCAGTAGTATGTGAGGATCATGAGTTTGTTTAACAAGAGAGTACTTTAAAATTGAAAAATTATTTAGTTCAACGGTTGTATTCATGCATGAAATTAATTAATTATATTTTCCAGTAAAAAATTGTATTTTTATTTTTTCCTTTTCACTTGTACAAATTCTCATTTGAGACCATGGACTACCGGGGACAGTTATCGGTCGAAATGACTGTTGGTGAGCTTCAACCCGCCGTAGCGGTTAGGCTTTAGATTGCTGGTGACGCCAGAGTTCAGTCGGCTTACACTTATACGAAAAAACATTTACCAGAGGCAAAGAACGATTAAGGAAATTGACTGAAAAATTGATCAATCAAATTGAATGAAAAATCAAGACAAAACAGTAAATGCTCAAGCAAATTAACTAGCAAAACAGAAATGTTCAAGAGATCTGACTGAAAGATTAAGAAAAAATAGTAAATGTTCATTTTCTTAACCTTGGTCTCGAACTGGTCTCACCGGAGATGTAATTATTAACTTGATATGTCATGAGTTTGTTTATTTGCACAAAATTACGTGGATCCTTCTAAATTTTTTTAATATATTGGAGGTTTCAAAATTTAGATTTTGTTAAATATATTCTCAAGTACCGGTACTCCAGCTAGCTATACTAGATGTTGATACATCTTTTATATGGTTAATGGTTGGTTGTTGGTGCTTTGTTGCCCTGCCTAATTTGGGATTTTCTAACCTAATCAGCTCTGTTATTCTGCAATTACGTGGACTTATGCGAGAATCTAATATTGATTTAATGAGCTGTGACTCACCCCAAATCTGAATCACATGGAAGTTTACTATTCGGTATTCAGCACCGTGAAGACTCGAGACTTTGTGCACTGCGATTTTGGGATGGCTTATACATTTACGTTACGTCTTATGCCTAGTGACTCAACTATGAGAAAATTCGTGATTTGATATACAAATAAATAAATAAATTAGGTTTATGATCTACATTCACTATACAACTTTACTTCGGTTTAGCGCAAGAAGAATTCTAAGAAATAATATAGGCCAGAAGGATCTGTTCTATAGGCTCGTACCTCTGAATATAGGCCAAGGATTTTGATATAGGGTAAATGTTGATTTGTTTTCATTTTCATATTTTTCACTTGTTTGGTGTTGATATTTTTACTTTCAAAATATGATATTTTTTCCATATTAAACATGTTTATTCAGTGTATTATTATTAATTTTTTCACTTTCATGCATGATTTTCTCATTTCAACCTATATTCACGGTTAAATTTGATAAATTTTGGCTAGTTTACTCCTATAATTTTAAAAAAAATTGATGGCGAATTAAATAGAATGAAAAGTGTTTACATGATTGCAAAAAGAAAGAATAAATAAAGAAAATATCTATAGCTCAATCAAAAAGAAATGTAGAAAAATCCAGCCCAATGCATTCATAGTTGCAATTTGCAAAGGCAACCGCAAAGATATTTTTGAACATTTGAATAAGGGGGGGATACGTGTCCCTCACCCCGCACTAGAGTTTGCCTCAAAAAACCTCATCTCTTATTTTGTTTACTGTACGCAGCTGTGAGGCCAACAACTTGCCTTTTATCTTTTTCCATCTTAATTCTATTCTTAGTTTTTTGGACCGCATTTCTAAATCATATCCTAAGCACACTTTTCTTGACATTCCCAGATGATTACTCAAGTTGTTAGGATTTCGATATGACAGGATTTCCAGAATCTGGATGAATATTAATGAAGGAACATGATTTCATTAAGAACACAGAGAAAACAACATTACAATTTTTTCTGGTAATTGATTGATTACCTAATTAAATATTATACATGATAGTGTTCTGCAACTGCAATTATCCTTTGGAGGGAACAATTAGAAGGAAATCCCATATGATTAACGTTAGTCTAATTCAAGGGATTGATCTTTTCTCCTCTCCCCGCCATTACTACAATTGCTGTCTTCTTCGACGCCTACTTATACAACACAACCTTAAAATCGCCATGGCTACAGATTCTTCCTCAGATCGACCACCACCACGCTCACGTTGTCGCTGCTATGCCGGGCCAGGGCCAGCTTCGTCAGCAGGATCGACGCGTCGCAGCAGGCCTTATCGGAACCGGAGCTGACAGTTCCCGGAGACTTGGCCGGAGACGTCGGCTTCAGGGACTGCAGGCACATGCGAGCGACGCCGCACGCGGTGTCGTTCGACACCACGTCCCATAATCCGTCGGTGGCGATAACCAGGGACTCGTCGCCGGCGGTGCGGTCGATGACTTGAACCTCCGGCTCCGATATCACGTACGGCTTCAGGTAGTTGTCTCCGATGGCACGTGACATTGCCAGAACGCCGAGAACTCGGGCCCCGTCCCAGTAGATGACCCGCCCACCCGCTTCCTGGATCCGGACCAACTCGTCGGGTCTATCCGGCTGCAATTACATTCAAAAACATTTCAGCACGTGTTGATAAATGGATAACTCCACAACTGAATCTAACAGAAAACAGTTACTTATATACCTTGTGGTCGACGGAGAGGGGGGCGGCCTTGCCGCTCCGGCCGAGGACGGCGCGGGAATCGCCGCAGTTGGCAATGATGATTTTCTCCGGCGTGACCACGGCGACGACGGCGGTGGATCCCACGGCGTCGCACTGGGGAGTGCGCAGCTCGCAGCGGCACGGGGAGGCGGGCCCGGCCGCGGCGGTGGACCATCCGACGACCTCTTTATCCATGCGAGAAAAGCTCTTCTTCATCATCTCCTCCCACGAGGCGTCGCCGCCTCTCTCCAGCTCCTCCTTCACAATCTCCTGCATCCTGTCCTTGCACTTCATGGCAACCTGGACGAATCAAAGCAGTAAAAATCAGCACGGAATTTTGAGACGATTGAAAATTTCAGAGAAATGGAAGATGAATTAAGATAAAACACAACTCAAACGTACATGTGAGCAGCCATGTCCATCGAAAACTCCGTAGTAGTCGAAGTTACTCGAGAACGAAGGATGAACAGAAACGGCGTCTTCCATGTCCCTGCGTCTCCCGCAAATCGATGTCGTCCCGTACTTAGGCTCTCCCGGTGCCGGCGCCGGCGGAGCAGATGAACTCGCCGGAGCACCCCCGACCACAGCCGAATCTGATTCTTGCTTCTTCTTCTTCACCGCTTTATCACAAACCTCGACCTTCCGCCGCTTGGGAAGCGGCGGCGGAGCCAGCGCCGCATCGGAGGCGACGAATCTGAACTGGTGAATCTCCATCCTCCGCCTCCTGGCGGACTGGGAGCTCGGCTCAACCGGCTTTGCGGTTTCCGTCTCACCGCCGATGTTAGGCCCACGACACAAACCCGCCATTGATGACTTCAACGAATTCTCCCCGAAACCTCAAAAAACACGAAAAAGAAGCTGGAAAAATCTGTAGATCTTAGTATTATTGCAGCGTGCTTAGGATATGAATGAAGGAAGGAGATGAGTTTTTAAGAAATGGAGAATGTAAATGAATTGGTGTGGGGGGAGACCACAATATACCTGATTAAGGGTGGGTCCCATGGGACTAGTTGCGGGCAGCTGCCCGTCACCGTCTAGGGTAGAACCCGACACGTACAGTTGGTGTGACGTAAGCCTCTGAGAAGATCTGGGCCGTCCGATGCATCATCGAGGACGATCTGGGTTAGACGAAGAGTACCACGTGTAATGAGAGTTGCAGAGAGGTATACGTGGCCCAATATGAGATGGACACAGGGTAACGGAAGGGTCCTACGTTATACTGACACGCATGTGGTCCTTGGACGACCTTGCCTGTGTACTGTTGTAATTCGCTTTTTCTAGCGTTTGATTTTAATTTTAAAATGGGCTGTGTCTGTGGATATATTACCACGTGGCGAGATCTTAGGTTACCAGATTCTTTCTTCTCCTCCTTCCTTTCCACGTACCAGCACAAGCCCATTGATTTATATTTCTGGAAAACCTTTGGAACTTTTTGTATATATTCATCCCTCAAATTTGAACATTTGACTGACTTTTTATTTTTTTGTTGGATAGTAGACGTCTATATATATAATATATATATATATATATCTGAAATTAAATTATGTATGCTTGAAATTGTGTATATTGATATCGGGTAAATTTTTGTTGAGTCAATTCTTATAAGTAAAGACATTATTAGGAATACGATTAGGGAAATCAGATACTTCAAATAATGAAAAAAAGAAAGAATTTATTTTATGACAAAACATAGAATGCCTTATTTGACATTAATTTTTTTAAGTAAAAAACTTATATTTCAGAACTCTGAAAATCATTTAGAAACGAATGACAAAAAGTTAGGAAGAGCATCTCATTTGTTAACTAAGAGGGAACTCGATTTCGCATAGTTAGATAGGCCATGGGTTATAAAACTATCATCTTGTGATTTTGTTCCATCATAAACATCTCCTTCCAAGAGCCGACTCACATATGACATGCCATGGTCATTCTTGACAAACTGGCTAGTTGCACCATCTGGAAAGCATACCATGCAGTGCAGGTATCTTGCTAGTCAAGAATTTCCGCCAAACTCAGAGCTTTCCCCTAGCACTAATGCTAATGTTTCTTCCAAGACAAAATCCTAGATATGCAGATATTTCCTTGCCGATGCACTAATGAAAGTGCTCCCAAAATCCAATGCCCATACTTCCGTTACTGCCGATACTCAGTCAATGCCGTAATCAAGGTAGATTATGAGTTTACCACTTAGTGGACGAAGCACAACTTTCTACAAATAAGAATCTGCAAAATTATACTACCATCCACGAGCTTCCAAAAAACGCCTTCGATTTGAATGAGTAGATGCCACCACCATGGTATCCAAGCTCATGTGTGATTAACCTTTATCACTCATTTAGTAAATGTAACTAACTGCACGTGAAGATTAATATGAAATTGCTAATCATGTTCTTTCTAATACTAGTCACTTCTTAAAATCCTCGCAACAAGTTTTTTATCTACCAAAATTACTAATATTTATGAACTAATCAAAGTATACGAAGTAGGTAAAAATAGGAGGAAATGAAACAGTAAAATTTGATGGGAGTTGTAACAAACTGGTTGGGTGAGGGTGTACGGTACGAGGGTGAGTGTGCGGGTAGGGTAGTTGGGAAGGTAGAGCAATGAACACGTAGGGGGGGCAGATGTCAACATTAAAAGAGACGTTCTTCCAGAGCTCGATACGTGGAGCTGATGATGCACCTGCCTGCACCGCACCATCCTTCTCCTTTTTTTAGTTTTTTTTTTCATTATTCCATCTCTAATTTTTTAAAATCAGTTTTCCATTAATTTCAATAGAATATACTCCAACCTCCCCAAATAAATGTCCTACTGAAATAGTTAAATTTTTTCACACCATGTTTGACCATTAATAACTTTAATTATACTTAATATTAGAGTAAATAATTTTAATTTCTAAAAAGTAAATCATACGAGAATTCTAACGATATTTTATGTGAAAATATAATATTTATATATTATAAGTTATTAATGGTCAAATATAGTGTAAAAAAATTGACTAAATGAGTAAGACACTTATTTAGGGACGGAGAGAGTAGTACTCTTAAAAATCACATTTTAATAAAAGGATTAGCCTATAGACACTAAAAAAGTTCACTAGATATTATTAAACTGTATCTCACATTAAAAACAGGCAGTTTCAGGGTTAAGTATTTAAATTTGCTGAACTACTTAATTTTATGATGGAATCTTAGTGCACTTGTATAGTTAGTTATATACTGAATCTGTTTGATTCTACAGGTCATTCACACCATATTAGGGCAGTAAACAAGTCGAGATCAAACATTTTACCTTTAGTTTCTCGAGTTTGAACTAGTAATTTCACACTCGAAGTCGATTAAAAATAATGATTATATATTATGGTCAAACATTTAACGAACAATGTCATTTGAACTTGAAACTAAGTTCAATTAATAAAGGAGTTGATTCTATATTAGATCAAATTCGGTCAGATGCGATCGAGTTTGCTCAAACTTAATTTCAAATGATTATTAACTGAACTATACGCGAATACTTTGACATATCGCAATTGGTGGTGTCGATTCGGGTAAATAGGTCGGTTTCGATCTTTCAAAAACGGGTTCGGTTAAAAACGGTTTCGGTTTAAATCGGTCATTTTTTCCTATTCGGTTAATATCGGTCAGGTCGGGTTGATGTCGGGTCGGATTTATTCGGTTATTTTTTCTTTTCCGGTTCATTTCGGGTTTAAATAAATATTAATCGGGTCGGTTCGGTTTGGATACTGATGTCAATACGGGTCATTCGGTCGGGTTGAAATGGTTTTGGGTCAAAATATGTTTGGTTATATAAAGTTCATTTAAATTTTTTTTTGTTCTTGTCGCCGAATTTGATTTTTCATATATATATATATATATATATATATATATATATATATACGTGTGTTTGTTTTTGATTCATTTAAATCGATATCTTTTCTTGATCTCCATAGCAGATTGAGTACTTTTGATTCTTTTATAGATTAATGTAATTGCTAGTTATTATTTGATTCATCTGATACTTTTGTTTTTGATCTATAATAGATCATGATTTTGTTACTAATTCTTGCTATTTAAATGTTTAATTTTGCGTTTCCAACGTGTTTATAGTTTGATACAAAATCTTTATAATTTTGACCACAATCATCTTGTTTATGGTATTACAGATGTTCTGTGAACCCTGATTAAAATTTTAGATTGTACTTAAGGTGGAGATCAATGTCAAGCGATTAATTCCCTGATTAACAATTTTGATTACTTTTAATTATTTTCCTCTCTATATGAATTAGTAATAAAATTGCAAATATTTAACACAAAAGTCGAATGTGTTAATGTGTACATTTATTTTGTTAAAATTGAGTAGAATTGTATATAGAATATGTATATTTTATATTTTAGGTGTTTACTATCAAAATTTTAGTTTAAATTAATTGGTAGGAACTAGGAAGTTTGAAAGTTTTATTTGCTTAGTAGTAATACAAACTTTAATTACATTTATAGGAATTTTCCATTTTCTTTGATTGATTGAATCGATTGATTTATGATGGTTATTTATTGGTTTGAATCGGTTTAGGTTGGTTACAGGTCGGGTTGATTTTGGTTCGGTTCGGTTCGGTACCGTGCAAATTCGGATATCGGTTGGCTTCGGGTCTAAATTCTCGGGTCAGTTCGGTTTTCAGGTTGAGTTCGGTTCGGGTCGGTTCGGTTCGGTGACCTATATCTCTCAGGTTATTATTGGATCGGTATTATTCGGTTTCGGTCGGTTTTTCGGGTTCGGGTCTGAACTGACAGCACTAATCGCAATGGATTCTACCCGCCACTCGATAAAATTGTAGTTCAAGGAAAGGTAGATAAGTCCACACTTTAAAATTAGTAAATAAACCCATTCACGGGTAGTACATATGAAAAGAATATGGAATAAAAAAGATACTACTTGTTTTTTTAAAATTTTTTACTAATATCAAGCATACCAATTCCTTCTCAAACAACCATATAATACGATACTCCATGAAATACACAAAGAAACAATAAAATATTTAAACGGAAAACATAACGTTGACCAGCAAAGTAGCAAAATAATAACATTGACCAGCAAAAAGAAAAGCTCCAATGAATGTGATCTGCTAAACTAATCCCGTCAAAATGGCATGTTGCCATACTCCACGTTAGATATGGTACATTTCATCTGACCTTCAATTATAATTCGTCATACTTTGACGGATTTTTTCCCGGAATAATCAGTTTTCATCCACTAATTCTGAAAATGTTCACTTTTTTGGGGAAATTCCGAAAGTAGGTAACTCGGCAAATGGTTTGCCGAGTTTATCAAAACGACATGGGCCCTGTCGTTTTGATAAGTGAACGCGGGCTGATGGATTTGGTCGCGTGGCCTGCTGACGTGGCTGGTAAACTCGGCAGTCAATCTGCCGAGTATCTATTAAATTAAAAAAAAATCGGGAATAAATCTCCATATCTGGAGACGCCAATCACTGGATTACCATCAAAAGACTCCATTACAAAATAATTACAAAACAAATATGAAGTCATTAATGTAGTACTTATTAAACAAATAGTCATCATCCAAATCAAATAAGTCATCAAAACACATCTATCAACTATTACATGAACTAGGTCAACGTCTAAGAGCATTACGACGTGCACAAGTTTTAGTAGTATGTGTAGTACTACCGCACGAAGTACACCGACCCCGACGCATTCTTGGATGATCTTGTTCATTTGGAATCCTTGTGTTGCAAAGCCTCCCTGCATCACAATTCTTTCTAGAAAAATCCGGCACCAACTTGAATGGCTCGGATGGCCAATAATCAGGATGTGCAACTGGTGCAAATTTGAAGGCATAAGTAGCAACCAACATTGGAGAACCAAAGTACTCATCGACCAAGTCAATAGCATGGAAAGTTGGGGCATTCCTGCTTGGGACTGAACATGCTCGATATGCATGCGAACATGGAATCTATAAATTTGGAACTTTCCACAAGAGCAATGTCTTTCTCTTAAAGAAACAGTCTGCACATTGCTTGATCTTGTTACTACCTGAAAAACCCCCCTTTCAGGATCATATCTTGTGCAACCATGATACTGTGATTTATTCTGGATCGACAAGAAGCATTTTGTCACATCTTGTGGCCAAGGATCCCTACTTTTCACACGCTCCATACCTTCATTTCCATATTCAACAAAATACTTATTCAACTTTTGGAATGCAGCTCTAACAAAAGCAGTGATGGGCAAGTCTCTAGAACCCTTCAGAACACCATTGAATGACTCACTTCGATTCGTTGTCATGATACCATAACGAACACCACCATCATGAGACAACGCCCATTTATCTAGTGGTGATCTCCTCAACCACTGATATGCAGCCTCTGAACTCCCTCGAATTGATTCCATCAATATATTAAACTTCCGAACTTGAGATTTGCGGGCTGCTCTCTCAACCATCTCAGTCAATTCGGTATTCTTGAACTCCTTGCTAAAGTATTCAAGAAAGTGGCGTAAGCAAAATCTGTGATGCACAAAAGGGGGCTGCAATATTGACATTTTTCGAAAAGAACTCATAATGCCACCATGTCTATCAGATATAATGCATACACCCTCACGACCACGAACCACATACTCCATTAGGTTCCTCAAAAACCAAGACCAGTTATCAAAATTTTCTCCTCCTGTAATAGCAAAAGCTAATGGTACAACATGACCAGCAGCATCAGCACCACATGCAATAAAAATGGTTTCCTTGTACCTACCATACTGATGGGTACCATCAATTGTAATCACGGGTCTGCAGTGTCGGAATGCCTTAATGCTTTGAGGGAATGCCCAAAATACAGCATCAAACACCTTCACATCTGGAAGACTATTCGGAGGAAATTTCCACCTCACCACTGTTCCTTGGTTTGCTGACTGCATTGCAGCAAAATATTTAGGCAAGATGGAATATGAAGTTTCCCAATTTCCATACACATCCTCTTTTGCCTTTTTCTTAGCCCACCAAGCCTTTTTATAAGTCACTTGAACACCTATGTTTGACATGTCAGTCACAACATCACGTGGTTTGTAAGCTGGATTTTCCTCTACATTTCTTCTAATGATCCTAGCAATTGATTTGCTATCAAAGTTTGAGTGGTCATCAGAGCTAACAGTGGTTCTACAACTATGATCCGAGTTCACCTTAATGATCTCCCAACACCCATGTCTCTTCTTTGCTCCGGAGACCATCCATGAGCAAGCTTGCCCCAAATTTGTGCATTGAACTTTCCACTTAGTAGGATTTACTAATGCACACTTTGTATTCGCCATATCACTGTAAACATTATGGTTTCATAGTCAACAATCTATAAGTTTAACGCTATTCAACATCTAAATATCATCCACATCTAAATATCCATCTCATATCATCCAAATAAAATTAATTAAACTATGTCATATAATATATAACATTATCCATCCTATCAATCCAAAAATACATTAAAACTAAGACAACATTCACACAACATATATCCTAACAAGTTCAACATTAACTTTCATCATCCAATATATTTGATCACTTTGTATTAGTACAAATCATACCTTTTTGAAGACAAACTTGAAATCGAAGCACTCCAATACCTCAACTTTTCCTCAATCCTAATCATGCATAAACAATCACACAAAAATTAATCTAAAATTCATTCTTAAAATAATTCATCAAAAAAGAAACAATTGGTTTACCATTCTAAACAATTTTGAGCTTCAAACTTGAACCCAAGCACTCCAAGCACTCCAATCACTCCAATCACGCAACTTCATTTACCTAATCATAACCAACAAAATATTTTACAAAATACCCAAAAAAATTAAAACATACAACTCAAATTTGAAAACTAAAAAACCTACCCGGCACCCATGGAAACACGCAAGAAACGACCCACTTTCCGGCGATCTGGACGGCTCAAATCTTCGAGCGAAACAAAATCTCCTTCTAGTTTTTTTTTTTTTGGTTTTGGCTGTTCGCGTCTGTTTTTCCCTTCTGTTTTAGTTCTGCTGCGCGTCTCCAGATCTGGAGATTTATTCCCGATTTTTTTTTTAATTTAATAGATACTCGGCAGATTGACTGCCGAGTTTACCAGCCACGTCAGCAGGCCACGCGGCCAAATCCATCAGCCCGCGTTCACTTATCAAAACGACAGGGCCCACGTCGTTTTGATAAACTCGGCAAACCATTTGCCGAGTTACCTACTTTCGGAATTTCCCCAAAAAAGTGAACATTTTCGGAATTAGAGAGTGAAAACTGATTATTCCGGGAAAAAATCCATACTTTGACTCTTAAACAATTAAAATAAATTTTCTGTCGCACTTCTCTGTAACCATTCTACATTTTAATATCGGCTTAGCTTATTTCCGATGCCGCGTTTAAAAATAAATAATAATAATCCGACGCTGTTATCGGTCTATTATTTACTATAAATTAGTTGCAATTATATCTATTTAATTGGTTACATATCTGGGCGGATGGTAATTAGCAAGCATAAAATTATTGTCGTTTTATTTTATTAGAGCTGGAAGCTTTTTGGTATTTGTATGTTACTATTATAGCTTGTGGTAATGGGGTGTTTGCAACATCATGTTCCTTGACATATAAACATAGTAATAGTGTTACTCATTAAATCAATCAAATTGTGCTTATTCTTATTCCTTTAATCATCTCCTACATCATTGTATGATTGAAAGAGTAATCTATAAATGCTCATTTATATATTAAAACTCATTTCTAGCAAGTTGAATCTATAAATGCTGACGAAAATGCATGGGTTGATGATAGTTGAGCGGTACTCCATTTGATGACTCTATTTTTGACATTTTCAACAAATCATCAGCAGGACGTAGATATTTTTACTAATTTACACATATTAGTTTTTATAAATAAAGCATAAAGGTTTATGACCGATAGAACTGGGCTCATCACTTTGACATATCAACAATCTCTTTTTTTTTTTTTTTTTTTCGCCAAATGAAACTTTTATTAATATTACACATAACGATTAATACATCTTGCCAACGCGTGTGCTTCAGCCACTAAGTTTCTTTCCACTTTGATTACATTTATTTGCAAGAACAAAAGCTTTAAACATATAAAATCTCCAAACATGGTGGATATGCATGGGTCTGGTGAACGATTACCCATTAAAACCTTCTGCAGTATTGTTGAATCCGTCCAAACAGTGATTGCCTTGTAACCTTTCTCCACGGCTTTTTTAAGCCCTTGGATAATCGCTGCTAACTCCACTTCCAGAGCTGAAAAAGCCTGCAAAATCACATAGCTGTGATCTTCTGCTTCCCCGTGACAGAAGGAAAAACACCATGCCGCTACTCCCGAGCTTGTTGCCTTATCAAAGGACCCATCCGTGATTAACACCACTTCCATCTGAGGTCCCCAATCAACTTCCTGAATGGAAGTTCTGTTGTGACCTGGATCATCCACATCCGTTGGTTCCAATATATCATTGATTCCATCAACACCGTGTAAGCGTTCCTGTGCCCTCATGAAACACTTCGAAGCAGACCAGATTTGTAATGGATCTTCATGTAGCTCCACTTCCCTGCTTTTCCATACAATATCATTACGATATAACCATATCTGCCAAATAATGCAAAAAGACAGCCATAAAACTTGCGAGTCCGGAGCATCCTCAATCCACTTCGTAAGCCAATTTGTAAAGGATCCATGTGCTGTATTAAAATCAAAGCCCAGAAAACTTATTCTCCACACCCGTTTTGCTATCTCACATTCTGCAAATATGTGATCTGTCGTTTCAATTCCATTGTTGCAGATTCTACACAAAGGATCAGTTATCACCCCTCTTTTAAACAAACCAGCTGCAGATGGCACTGCTCGTACCAAGATTCTCCATATCATCAATAACACTCTCTGTGGCAGTTTAGCTGCCCATAACTTCTTCCAAATTGGACTCCTCGTTTGGAGCATACTGGTGCTCGATTGTGGTACACTTGCTTCCTTCATCTGCCTAGCTAAACGGTATCCTCTTCTAACTTCATACTCTCCAGAGGATGACTCGCTCCACATCAAACTATCTGACTGAATGTTACTACTAAATTCTGGCAGCTGAATCCTCATGATTCTTCTTGCTGTATCTTCTGGGAAAATAGTTCGCACCAACTGTGCTTTCCACTTATGTTGGTCATCGATCAAGTGACTAACCTTCATTGAAGAACGTTGAGCCCAGGAGGAAGTCAGTGCAAGAGGATTTGAGGTCCCTGGAATCCAATCCTGCTTAATATCCAAGCTTCTTCCATTCACAACTTTCCATTTCACTCTCCCTTTTAATAACTCCGCTCCCCAAAGCAAGGATTTCCATGCCCAAGAATCAGCTGGTCTTTGTTTAATGTCTAAGAGCGATTTCCCGGCACAATATTTTGCTGATAAAATTCTTGAGAAAAGAGATTCCTTATCTTTGAGTAGTTTCCAGGCTAGTTTCGCCAGCATAGCCTGGTTAAACTCTTTAACCGCTCGCATTCCTAACCCACCTTCAGCCTTAGATGTGCATAACACACTCCATTTTTTCCAATGTATCGAGCGACCATCTACATCTCCATGCCATATAAACTGCCTCACCATTTTGTCTAATGTATCCGCTATTCCCTTAGGCAGCCTGTACACTCCCATGGTATAATTAGGAATAGATTGCAGAACAGACTTGGCTAGAGTTATCCTTCCAGCAAGTGATAGTGCACCCGTCTTCCATTTATCAATCCTTCTCTGCACCCTTGTGACCAAATCTTTAAAAATGAACTTTCTCCTCTTTACCTCCAAAATTCTAAGACCTAGATATTTCCCAGGCATACCCTGCTTATGAATTTGTATCGTACTGGAGATCAACTGTTTCAGAGCAGGGCTAGTGTTGGGACTGAAGTAAACTGAAGATTTCTCAAAATTCACTCTCTGGCCTGAAAATCTTGCAAAACTGTCCAGACGTTGAGCCAATAGTCTCGCATTTGCATGGGAATTCTCCAAAAATACCAGACAGTCGTCAGCATACATAAGGTGAGACAAGTTGGGTCCGTTTCTGCTTAACCTGAAACCAATTCTGGCGCCTCGTTCTTGGCTTGATTCCAATGCAGCTGAAAAAGCTTGCTGACTTAAAATGAACAGATAAGGCGACAACGGGAAGCCTTGCCTGATCCCCTTATTAGGCCTAAAACTCTCCGATATATTACCGTTCACAGAAACTCTATATGAAACCGTGGACACACATTTCATTATCATCTCAACAAACTGAACTGGAAATTCCATCTGCAATAATACCTTCTCTAAGAATTCCCATGACACCCTATCATACGCTTTGTTCATGTCCAATTTAATAGCTGAATATGACAGCCTTCCAGTTTTCTTTTTTCTGATCGCTTCCGTGAACTCATGAGCAAGAAAAATATTTTCACCAATGTATCTCCCAGGAATGAAACCACTTTGATTTGGAGCTACCAAATTCTGTATCACCTTCTTGATTCGGTTGGCTATGAGCTTTGCAATTATTTTGTACTGCACTTTGCACAGACTTATTGGTCTAAAATCCGTCGGCAGAAGCGGATTTTTAAGTTTTGGAATGTATACAATTAAAGTTTCATTCCAGCCCCTTCCCATCAATGCTCCATTCTGGAATTCTAAGATTGCTTGAATTAAAGGTACCTTGATTGCCTTCCAGTTTGTTTTGAAGAAACCTGGTGGAAATCCATCCAACCCTGGAGATGACCATGATTTCATGCTTGCTATCACATTCCAAATTTCCTTTTCAGTAAAAGGTTTCACCATTTCCGCTTTCTGCAAATCTGTCAACTTATTCGGAATCCTTTGCAATATGGTATGTAAGGAGTCATGATAATCATCCATAGCTGGATACATGGATTGTTGAATCAAGATTTCCCTTGTATGACTGACCATCATAGCCTCAATCAACTCTGGAGAGGTAATACAGTCACCGTTTCTATCTTGAAGCTGTAAAATCTGTTTTGCCATGGATTTTTTGACAGCCCACCTCTGTGTTCTGATCTCCCATTTTATCCCAATTCATTCTGGCTCTTTGCTGCCAATAATCCGCCTGATACTGCATAAGTTTGTGTAATTCAGCTTTGATGTCTTCCACCTCTTCCTGATACTGATGAAAATTCCTCTGACTCTGAAGGTTGGACAAACATTCCCCAAGTGAGTTTATTTTCTTCTCCAGATTTCCATAAGAATTACTATTCCAGTTTTGCAGATGGTTCATGGTATATTCCAACATCTGTGAGAAAATTGATGCAGAATTCCACATGGCATTGTTCCTATTCACAGAACCTTCTATTTCCCAAAGTTTGGACACAATTGACTTTGCTGCTGGATCCCTTGACCAATAAGCTTCATACCTCTTAAATTTCGTTGATGGACTCCGACACTTCACTGTTTGCATTAGAACTGGTCCATGATCAGAGGCTATAATCGGAAAATTATAGGTCATTGTTTCCGGCAGGGAGTTTAACCACTTTTCAGAAGCAAAACATCTGTCTAGTCTTTCCAAGATCACCTCTCTATCTTTCCTCCCATTACACCAAGTAAACCAATTACCAATCTGAGGAACTTCTCTCATATGCAGAGTATTCAACAATTCAATAAAGTATCTTGGTTCTGACTCAGCCATTAACTTTCCCCCAAACTTATCCTCTTGACTCAAAATCTGATTGAAATCTCCCATCATCAGTGTAGGTAGCTCAAATAGATAGTGACAGGATTCAAGCCATTCCCAAACATGATTCCTTGAGCCTCTAACTGGATCACCATACACAAAAACTATAGCTAAAGAGTTCTGAAACTCATCCATCACCTTAGTTATGATACCATTTCTCCTTGCGTCCACTACCTCAACATTAATACCTGAAGACCATAACAAAGCTAGACCCCCCGCAGTACCTTCGGGGTTTATAATAAAAGACTTGTCAAAATAAGAAGCCAATTGCCACTTACTTATAACCTCAGAGCTAGATTTTGTTTCCATCAAGAATAAGATCTCTGGCTTTCGGAAACGGGTCAGCCTATTTAAATGATTCTGTGCCAGAGGGCGGCTGAACCCTCGGCAGTTCCAGCTAAGGGCCCTCATGGCGCCTGCGATGGTTGTTTTGGGACAACCATCGGCAAACCCACAGATTTGTATTTTGACCCGAGCTTCAAGGATGCTGCATGAACCATCTTATCACCTAGATTATCAATCCTATTGGTGGAAATAATTTTGGCTTTCTTCACCGAACCTTGACCCACTTCTAGGTATTCAACCTTTCTTTTGTTCAGAAGCCTTCGATCATCTTGCAAGTTACCACAATTGCAGTTATCTGCATTCTTAGACACACTCTCTATCCATGCAGCAACCACATTATCCAGCTGATTTGGGCCTATCTGCCCTTGTTGTGCAACTCGCCTTCTCTTGAAAATTAAGCAATAATTTCGGTACTCATCCACAAATTTCCTTTTTCCAGAAATCGTCTCCCACCTATTTAATAACTTCAACAGATTTGAAAATGAATTGCCTTGCGTCTTGTTTCTCCCTTTCTGCATCTTCAACAATTTGATCCTCTTACTTACCAATGGAGCACTTTTCTGATTACTCTCATGATCTGTACCACCCTGATTCAGTTCAACGATTTGCTCTGCACCCTTATCCTTGAGACCACTATGTCGCACCTCATGTATTGCATTTTCCTCAGTTTGAGCACAAGACTTTGGAGCCTCCCGTGCTACTACAGTATAATGCACAGTACTACCCTTCCCCTCATTGTATCTTACATTTTCCCCAGTCCGGACATGATCTATATTTTTCTGAGCCATTTTCCCTGCGTCTACAACATTTTCTAACATCTGTTTATGATCTCCAACCATCTCCTGAGGTTTTCCCCGTTTATGCGTTACCCGATCATTTTCTAAAGCGGTCTTCTGGGATGAATTAATAGAAACTGACCGTTCCTCGGGTCGAGAGATATCAGTGCTAGTATGATTCTATTCTAATTCTACTCCAGACTTTGGAGCCTCTAAATCTACTTTAAAAGCAGTTTGCATCTTTTTTTCCAAATTTTCTTTAAAATAACAGGGCGTGTGCACATACCCTCTTCATTGCATGAACCCTTATCCTTAAGACCACTATGTCGCACCTCAGGTATTGCATTTTCCTCCGTTTGAGCACAAGACTTTGGAGCCTCCCGTGCTACTACAGTATAATGCACAGTACTACCCTTCCCCTCATTGTATCTCATACTTTCCCCAGTCCGGACATGATCTATATTTTCCTGAGCCCTATTCCCTTCGACTACAACATTTTCTAACATCTGTTTATGATCCCCAACCATCTCCTGAGGTTTTCCCCGTTGATGCGTTACCCGATCATTTTCTAAAACGGTTTCCTGGGATGAATTAATAGAAACTGACCGTTCCTTGGGTCGGGATATATCAGTGCTAGTATGATTCTGTTCTAATTCTACTCCAGACTTTGCAACCTCTAAATCTACTTTAAATCATCAACAATCTCAAAATATAGTAATTATTTAATGTTTGAGTATTCCTCTTCCATGTTCCAAATATTCACATTTGGAAATTCATTCTCCAGCTATGCAATGTGAAATTATTTACAGACCTAGTAGAGCTAATAACATACGAGCCAGACTTAGAATATGATGGTGGGAACATTAGTATTAGGGAGTGATATGGGATAGAGTTCCGTCTTTAATGTGTTATTCAGACAACTGCAAATCAATCCAAATCAAATAGTTTATTGCCAAACCAAATAGTATCATTATAATTAGACAAAAAATATATATGATTCCGCCACAATAGCAGAAGAGAGGATGGATGCAGATGGATGTGTGTACATTTACTTTAGAGCTTTGAACGGTAATATGATCGAGCATTTTAGTATAGTTAGATTAGATTACAATAATAATATGACTTCTTCTCTTCGGATTAGTTGACCTGTTTTAGAACAATTAAATCACTTATATTTGATAGATAATGTGAAATAAACTTGTATGATATAAATGAAAAATAAAATCAAAGATATTAGTAGTTGTATTTAAAAAATCATTAAATGTTTTAAAAACAAAATTTGTTGGGACCTTGATGCTAAATAGGTACACGGACCATGGATTGAAAGACAAGAAAGGAAAAAAAGTTGTAGGGTAGATTGGGGTAAATAATAAATGAAAAATAGGCATAAATGAAAAATAGGCATAAACGTGGAACGAGGTAGGATAGTACGACGATTTGAAGGGGCCCACGAATCTTGCTTTAGAAAAATAGATCAAAGAGAGGCCCATTGAGGGTTCGCCACGTCCACCGGATAAAGCTGGCAGGCAGTAGCCCTCTCCAGCTGACACGACCCCAGCCCAGTGCCACGTGCCCCCCATTTAAGTCCCCACCCAACCAATCGAACCAAAAAATCATCATTTGTTTGTTAAAACAAAACGAGAATTTCCGATCAAAAAAAAAAAAATCAAAATTTCAATTTAACATAAAAATCTTGTTCAAGGGTGAAATTTCTTTTAAAATAATCAAAGTATACTCCACAAAATAAAATGTGGTAATATAATATCTTTTAGACAAATTATGAAATAATTAAAAATGTTCTTAGGGAAGTAGATAATTTGGTGGAATTTGGATGGGGTGATTTATCGCGTTAAGTATCAGCAATTATCTTGGTCACTACAATAAATACCAATATTCCACGCCAAAGAATCATTTGATTAATCAACCGAGAAATCCAAACATTCAGCCAACAATTTATGATCTAAGCCAATCGTTGATTTTTTTCACAAAAAGAAAAGAAGAGAAGAAAAAGTCAATCATTAACCATTTAAGGGCCGAAATTTTTAATCCAGTGAGTCTTTTGATTATTGGGCCCAACCTAAATGGCCCATAAATTCAGAGAGGATACAAGTAAAAAAAGCAGAAATATCAAGAAAATGGTTTAACTTTCAATCATCCACTGAACTCAAAAGCACAGTGGAAGTTGACAATTTGGAGTGTTACATTAAGAAAAGAAGTTGACAGATTCCGGCAGTGCGAATCCATTAACGGTCATTCCTCCGTCAACAGAAACGATCTGTCCGGTAATGTATGATGCACAAGGAAGACAAAGGTATGCTACCAGGGATGACACTTCATCGGCTTCTCCAACACGTTTCAGCGGGGTTTTAGCTACTATGGCATCGTGGAAAGCCTCATTCTTGAGCAGCTGCAAGTATTCATTATATACTTTACATGAACATCTAAAATCCTCAAGCATAATTAAGGGTCTGTTATTTTCAATTCCAACTACACTTAAGTTCTGTGCAGATCATATCAATTCAGTTGAAACAAATACAACGATAGAGAGCTTAATCACTTGCATATGGCATTCAAGAAAGAAATGGAACGCAATGTGTTAACAGACACTTACATTTTCCACGAGTGATGTTCTGATGTACCACGGCGCAACAGAATTGACTCGGATATTGTCTTTAGCCCACTCACAAGCCAAATTTCTAGTAAGCTGATTCATTGCACCTGAAAATTCCGGAAGGTTAAAATGTCCCAATTATGTTTCTCAAGGGGCCATTATGAAATGTGAAGTACCTTTAGTAGCACCATATATAGAGCCAGAGAATATGTGCACCGAACCAGCAACAGAGGAGATGAACACGATGCTACCAACTCCAGATGCCTTGAGAAGAGGATAAGAAAGCTGGGACAGATGGTACGAGGATTCCAGGTTGGTGGTCATCAGCTTGGCGTAATCATCAGAGGTGTATTCCGAGGTTGGTTTCCTTATGTTTGTCCCCACATTATTAACCTGCTAACCAGATTTACTTACATAAGCAATCAAATAATATGTAACATTTCACCATTCTCATAAATCCTGATCACATTCGATCACTACTTCACTAGTGATCAGACATTACATTACGCATACCAACCAACTTGGGACGAGGTTATATACATACTTTTCCCTTCAATAACAACTATCCATCCTCATAATTCTCAGGCATATTCAATCACTAGTAACTAGTAACAACTCGATAATTACATTTGAATGAATCTATATCTTATCTTTACTAATTGAACTACACATTTTCAAGACAAAAAGAGGCATGTTCCATCACTGATTAATCATCAAGACATAATCTTTGTATACTTAGAAAATCACATTACAACGACGACGTTATTACTAATACTGTTTGAATTCTATGATCAAACATTTCATGATCGAAAAATGGAAGCAATCACACAAAAATGAGCAGGTATTCAGCATCAGCAATTACACAAAAACAATAACCTAGAACGTACGAGAATGTTGAGCTTGCCGTCGAACACAGAGGAAACTTTTTCGAGAAGCTGCTCTCTCTGTTCCCTAGAAGAAGCGTCGCAAACGGAGCCGGTGACTTTGAAGCCCTTGGCTTCCCATTCCTTAAGCCGATCGTTCAGCTCGGCTTCATTCCTCGAGCAAGTGTGGACGGTGGCGCCCAATTGCGCCAGCTCCTCCACCACAGCAAACCTAATGCCACGTTAGCATAAATTCAAATTCACCGTGATTGACGATTGTAATCAGATGAGATCGAAGCTGGAAATGAATGGAAGGGAAGCTTACCCGATGCCACGTGTGCCGCCGGTGACGAGAGCCGTCTTGCCGGAAAGAGACCATCGCGAACTGCTCCCTGCCATTTTCGGATAACTACTACTGACAAAATATTAAAAAAACAAGGATGAATAAATAAAAGAGCAAAAATATGATGAATTCAAGTTTTTTGGGTATGTAACTATGGCCCGGTTTGCTAGAGCTTATTTGAACTGAACTGAACTGAATTGAATTGAATTGAACTGAACTGAATTGAATTGAACTGAACTGAAGTGAAAATTGATGTATTGAAAATAGAATCAGCATGACTGAATTAACCTAATATTTTAACAATATTAAATACGATAATATTTTTATTTATTTATGCATTCAAAAATGCAGTCAAAATTTAGCATAGTTGACTGAAAAAGTCTCTTGTGCAAATATAACTGGTACAAAGAGAGTATTAAAATTAATTAAGTAATTATAACAAATAAGCAGTTAAATTGCAAAATAAATGAATAAAAGTATTGTCCTTATTTTTAAACTAAACTGAACTTAATTAATTTACTGGCCTAATTTTGATCAAGCCATTTGGACAAATTGATTATACCAAGGCCTGTTTTGGGGATGGCCCATTACAAACCTTTTAGATCAGATAACTCTTGCCTCTCCCTTTAAGTTCTTTCATCTGATACTTTATTCGTCACCTAATATTGTCACACTTACCATTTTGAGTGATCGTTTTATTTTAACACTCTTTTCTCTTTTGGTAAAAGTAGCCAAATTTTGGTCAATCCTACCATCCATTAAAATTCAAGTTGATCTCAACCTTTAATTGAGCATCTTTTTAATTGAAGAGTCAAAAGGTGAGTGACAATAATAGCTGAACGGAGGGAGTAATTCAAAAAGTAACAATCATGAATGTCCAAAATATAGTTTCCCTCCACAAATTCCAGATTTAAAAGTAATGTACTCCCTCCGTCCCAACCAAAACTAATTAGTTGATTTTTCAAAGTTAAACTGAACCGTCTTTTGACCATTAATTTCTATTAATATATATTTAGAGTTGATATAGTATATATATTTTTAGATTGATCATATCATAAATTTTAAATTATCATTTTTCAAATTAAAACATGAAAATGAAGGTATACATGGTCAACGTCGACTCAGTTTGAATTTGAAAAATTAATAAAGCAATTTTGGTTGGGACATAGACAGTATTAATATAGATGAAATCAACCGTTGCATTTAAATGGTACAGTAAGTGATTTGACTCCATTAAAGTAATAAAATATCATTTATGAGTTTATAATTTTTTAAAGATATGATTATGTTATGGTTTAACCACCTGTAAACCCGATGATGACCGCCGTCGGTTCACCGGAGATCCCTATCAATGAATCCTGTAACGAGAGACTTGATATCCTAGAAATCGCCCTTCTCCCACCCCGATGGTGTACTTCTTTGGGTTTAATTTTATGCCTAAACTTTGCAGAGTCTTGAAAGTTTCTTCTAGGGCGTTTGGGAAAAGGCTCACGCTTTCACTTTTGACCACCATGTCATCGACGTATGCTTCGATGTTTCATCCAATTTGGTGGGCGAATGCTTTGTCGACGGTTCTCTGATATGTTGCTCCAGCATTTTTTAGGCCGAATGGCATTCTGACATAGCAGAATGATCCCATTGTGGTGATGAAGGCCGTCTTTTCTTCATCTTTTGGGTTCATCAAAATCTGATGATATCCTTTGTAGGCATCTAAGAATGCTAAGGCTTCATGTCCCGAGATTGATTATACCAATTTATCAATCTTTGGCAGCGGATAAGAATCTTTCGGACAAAAATTGTTGAGAGTCGAATAGTCTACGCACATTCGCCACCCACCATTCGCCTTTTTCACCATCACTGGGTTAGCCAACCATATTGGGTATTTCACCTCTCGCAGGATACCAGCTTCCGTCAAGGCATGGACCTCATCCTCTATGGCCTGTTGTCTATCAGAGGCGAAGCTGCGTTGTTTTTGCCTGATTGGTCTGATTCCAGGATCTACATATAATTCGTGTGTGGCCACTTTCGGGTAGACTCCGCCCATATTTATAGGAGACCAGGCGAAGACATCATTGTACTGTTTTAAAATGAGTTTTATACTCCTTTTGATGCTTTCGGGCAGACGAGCACCTATTTTAATTGTTGACCAAGGATCGTTCTCGTCCATTTGGAAATCCTCTGTGTCTTCTCCTAGGTGGATTTTTGATATATTTGAGATGTGTTGCCCTGTGCCTACAGAATTGACCATAGGGAGATCATTATTTTCTGCCAACTTTGTGGGTCTCATGGTGATTGCCATGCACTACCTTGCTGTCTGCTGAGTTCCTCTAATAACAGCTATACCATTTGGCGTTGGGAATTTCATGACCAAGTGGTATGGCGACCAAATGGCTTTCACCGCATCCATCCATGGTCGTCCTATTATTGAATTGAATGGACTTAGTGCGTCTATGACCACGAAATCGCAAAGGATTGTACAACATTTGTCGCCTTCCCCCACTGTTACCGGAAGTTGGATTTGTCCTAGCGGCATTTCTGATTTTCCGGTAAATCCAACTAGCGCTGAAGTAGGTTTTTTTAGGTCTTCCCTTTTCAGCCCTAGTTTGTCAAAGCATTCGGCGAATAAAATGTCTACAGCGCTACCGTCATCCACAAAGACCCTATGAACAGTCGAATTCCCAATTTTCGCCACTATTACCAGTGGATCGTTGTGGGGTGAAGCGGTTGGTACTGTGTCACTTTCATCAAATGTAATCACCTCACTCATTTTAAATCTTTTATCCATTGGCTCTTGTGGCGGTACATATCCTGCTCTCTGTTTCCAAGCATTGTTTGAGATATGTTCCGTCGTACCATGAATGGATAATATGATTCGTTCTGTCGTTTGATATGATGGTTCTTCTTGGATTACAGTTGCAGTTATTTTTCCCTGAACTTTCACCTCTCCTCCTGTTTGAGCAGTCGCCCTGTTGTCATAACTGGTATTTTTCTTGTATTGGAGCAGATTCCCTTGCTTTATGTTATCCTCAATTTGTCTCATGAGGGCTGTGCAATCCTCGGTATCGTGTCCATGACCCCGATGAAAAGAACAATAAAACTTTTTCGGGCATTTATCTGTAGGCGCCAGCATTGGTTTAGGATCCCTAAAGAGATACTTATTGTTTTGCCAAACCTCTTTCCTGGATTTCGTCAGTGGCATTTCTTCGAAGGTCTTCGCCACAAAAACATCTTTTGCCCTGGATGATTGTGGTGGTTTGTCCTTCTTACCCTGCTGTTTTGACTCATTGTCGTATGGTTTTTTGACGCCCCTCTCATTCGCCTCTTCCGTACGAACATACCGCTCTATCAGTTTTTGTAGGTCACGCTCGTTACTGGCCATTTCTTCTCTTATCTTCTTAAAGAAGTCGCCTGACTTGAGCCCGCTCATGAACGCCCCTAAAAACATTTGGTAAGAGAGATCTTTAACTTGAAGACTCTCCATTACCATTTTTAAGTGATATTCCCCAATGCTATCATTATTCTGCTTTATATTAACTAAATCAGCAATTGTACGTTCGAATTTCTGATTCCTATAAAATCTTCCCAGGAACATATCAGATAATTGTGCCCATGACCTAATACTTTGTCGTGGGAGGTTCTCGTACCAGGTAATCGCCGGTCCTGTTAGGAATATCAGGAACGCCTTGCACATTACCGGTAATGGGGCATTCCGGAATCTCATACTGTTCCTGTATGAGTGCAAGAAATCCTTTGGGTCCGACGTTCCATCATATATCTTCACATGGAGAGGTAATTTGAAATTGTCGCTCATCGGGTAATCCTGTATATCTTTAGTGAAGGGAGAATAGTCAATTTCATCGTCCGCAATGATTGATTGTAATTCTTTGCTATAGATTAAAGTGTCTCTATGTCCAATTAAGATGGACCTCTCTTCTTTTCTTTCTCCTTGTCCAATTAATACAAAACGCTCTTCCCTTCTTTCTACGTTTACCCATCGACTTCCTAGGAAGTGTTATGGGCGATCAATGGGTATTGATCTCTCGCCCCTTTGATCAGCGTTGGCCCTGGAATCGTCCTGGGTCCTCCTGGCTCTTTTGAACTGGACGAACAGGTTTTCTGTCTGTGCTTCCAGGAAGGCTTCGAATGCTTCCTTCTCTTTTAGATGAGCGTGATCCGAGGATTCTGCGTTATCCTCTGGGCGTTCACCTCCTTGTGACCGATATTCTTCTTCCTCGTATTGCTCATCCTCCTCATGCTCGCTTTCCCTTCTGTCGGTTATAGTCCTAGAAGCGGAATTGCTGCTTTGAGGATCTTCTCTCCAGTTTCTTTTAGTGGTCACCATGGGGATTACACATGATAGTCCCCACAGACGGCGCCAATGTTATGGTTTAACCACCTGTAAGCCCGATGATGACCGCTGTCGGTTCACCGGAGATCCCTATCAATGAATCCTGTAACGAATCCTGCAAATTCACGGAAGGATTTCCGGGAAGACTCTCCGATGCCAAAGTCAGTTTTCTCTTGATATAAGATAATAGTTCAATCTTAAAAAGTGTGTACCTTCTTTCTTCTACTTTGGTTCTATTTATAGAGAGTCCCTTGCTTCCTATCTTCTTGGTTCGTGTCATCATGCTGTGATCGTGATCCCTCTATTTTCTCCTCCGAGGGATCATGTGCTTGCCTTGACTGAGTCACTCGTATTATCTCTTATTGGTCCAAGGCTTTGTTGGACTTTGTAATCCAGTAATTCCCTATTGGCATATGTAGCCCAGTAGGGCCTGTATGGTTCAGTATATACCAGATTAGTGATTATATATAAATATATGTAAATTACTTACTTTGGTATGTTAATTTTTTAAAAAATGAACAAGTTAGGCCTGTTTGTCAGAACTTATTTCTTGCTGCACTGAACTGAATTGAAGTAAAAAATTAATGTATAGGAAAAAAACAACATAATTGAATTAAACTAAATTTAATAAAATTATTTTTACTGAATTATACTGAACTAAACTGAACTGAACTGATCTAGTAATAAACTCTGGCAAACAGGGCCTTAGCGATCAATTTGAAACCTATATGTGGTATTAGCCATCAATTTCAAAGATGTTAAATGATCTTATCATTTTTAATAGAAAATTAATACTCCATATAATATTCAAATGAGTGAAAGATGGGAGGAAAATAAAAGAACAAGAGTGATGTATAGGAACAAGTTAGTGGTCAACGTGAAATGATTTAAATATGTCATGTCAATTTCCGACTTTAACTTATTTTTCGTCACATAATTAGTAGTTAATTGGTTCATAAATTGACATATTTGTCTGCATAATTTAATTTTCACATTATTTAGACCCCAATCCCCAAACTCAATCGTGTAAACATGCTACGGCCGACGTACTACTCTGTTGATGTACACTTTGCTACGTCCGAATGACATCACAAAATTCTGTCTTCAGTTTTTTATTTATTTTCCTAGGCAAAAAAGGAAAATTCAAGTCGTTTATCTATAAAATTAAGGGTAATCTAATAATTTTTCAAGAATTGTGGAACCAGAATTCTGTTTTGTGTAGCATAAGAGAGCTGCGAGAATTTTTTAAGAGGTTTAATTATAAATTGGGTGGCGCAACTTAATACTATTATACTTATATCAAATCCAGTTGCTCCAGTTACTAAGAATATGTATATGCTATAGACATGTTATCATTAAATTTGTCTTCATCAATAGATTTTATTTATAATTTAGTTTTTTATATGTTCGGTTCTTGATCAACTTATACGTGTCGTTATTAGTACTGATACTCATTTTCGATATCAATTTTCAAGGTGTTTATAATTTGAAAGACATGGATCATACTTTCGGGTCACAATTTACTATTCAACTTTTATAAAAAAAATCAATTTATAATAATTCAGACGTTATCGGTCTGATTGATCGTATAATTTATTATACTTGTAATCTTAGTTAAAGTGAATGTTAATTTCTTTGTACGTAACACAGAGGATAAATTCTCACTAAATAATCATGCATAATATATATGTAAACGAGCGTAAGATCATACGTAAAAGTGAAAAGATCGGCAATAAAACATTGAATGATCATGATTAATATATGTAAAGATCATACGTGAACGTTTGTCACTAGTTTCAAATGAGACTGAGAATCCAGAATATTTTTTTATTGATAAGTATATATTGTTAACACAAAAGTAGATGAAGAACCGAAACAATTCAAAAACCTACGAAGCAATACGTCCATATCTCCATAGTAAACCTGCATTGACATTTGAATGCCTTTGAGACCTCCCTTTCTCCCACCACGAGGGGTCCGATGCATATTTTATCAAATAAAAATAGAATTTTTCTCTCTCGAAAGCAAGCTACAAATATTAAATATGACATAGACCTATATATATATAATGCACTATATATATAGTTATATACATACATATATGTGTATATATAAATAAATAAGTGATCAGTCCCATGTGCAAATTCTGACGTGCTCACAGCAGATCTGCCTTAAATCCTCTGAAAAAATAATGCAGCTCAAAATATTAACTCATTAAATCACTCAGTTACACATCAATTAATATCCACATATTCAGCAATAATGCATGCATGCATACTTTCCATAAAAGGAAACCCCAAGGTACAATACAGCTCTCCCTCCAAATCCTCTCAAAGCACTTTCCCTTTTCGATCCAAGGTATAAAAGAATGGAATTACCCTCTACTTCTGGCAATTTTTTTACCGCGCGCCAAACGTCAACGCTTTTTTGGGCCAGAATTGAAGTTTCGTTCCGTCAATTTACCCTGACAGGGAATGTAATTAGTGGTTTTATATGGTACGATATTTATGGTATTATATTTACTGTGGAAAATGACCGATACCTGCATGAGCAGTAGCAATAATCGCCGGGTATCCTGCAAGAACGCTCGGTACCAACTGTGCCTAGCTAGCTATATTTATACATTTAGACTGAGAAATTTTTTCAAACTAGTATTAATGAAAAATCTAAAAATATTATATGCTTGAATGAAACGGATTTATGAAAATTCAAACTCATATTTAACCACTTAAAGCGGGAAAATTTTCATCATAACATCGTTATAATAATATTACTTGTTAACCAATCGACAAAGCTGTCAGTGTCACATTTTGACACAGGACCTAGAAAAGTGCTTATAATACATCACAAAAATTTACAATATTATTTCAGTTCAACTAAACATTTTGATAGTACTAAAATGATGAAAACATAAGAGACGTGATAAGATTCATCTGGATAATATAATACAACACAACACTGTTTAATATATAGTATTATAATACAATCTTCATCGACACTTCTCATCATTCATTATACAATTTCGTATGGTACAATATATCATATCGGATAAAGGGTGATATTATAAGGGCCAAATTGATTAGCGTAGCAACAAAGGAGGTGGTTATAAGGGTTTGTAAATGTTGGCATGAAATACTAGTTTAATAAAAGATTCTGTGGAAAAAAGCAATCCTTGTTGAATGTTTTACAGATTATGTTGGACATATGCATCCATTATCTATTACCAATAATTGAGTTACACTAACTGTACGTCAATCTTAATTAGCTTAATTAATTAACATAATATAATATTAATCCATAAATTGTTCGGTTTGGCTGTCAAGTTGTCACACACAGAATGAAATGACATACATTGGGATTGATTTAGCAGTCAGGATTTTTTCTAAAAGCTTCACTTCAATATAATATATGACCTTTTTCAAATTTTATCTCAAAAACAAATTGTCTTAATTAATTACATCCATTTGTCCAGCCACAAACATGTTTCGTGGAAATACTCTGATTCTTCGAATGTTTCAACAGTTTTCACTGCGAATTTTGATCAATTTTAACCGTTCAAATTGACTCAAAATGCTGCAAGAAATGAACTAAGATGAAATTAAATTTGCACTGAAGCATTAATTATTTGTACAACATCAAGTAGTTCAAGCAAGCAACAGCAACATCGTTGATAATTTCTTTCCACTAACTAATTAGCTAGCTAGATAGACGGATTATTTATCAACAACAGAATCGATCCCATTTGACTGCCGCCGGCGCCGGCGACTCTCCTAGCCTGAGCTCCAGATCCACGTCATCAATGGAGCTTGACGAACACGGCCGCTTACGGTAGAACGAAGACGATGACGATGACGTGGCAGCACCACCGCTCTTCAGCCTCTTGGACCCGTACGATGTCATTCCCACGGACAGGCTTGTTTCAACGACGTTGTCCTCAACAAGATTCGTCCAAGAAAAAGAAATCCTCTTCTTCTTGTTCGAAGAAACAGGCTCCTGATCAGTTTCCTGATCGGAATTCCTCGGGGAAACCCTAGAAGGAGCGGAAGAATCGGTTTCATCGGAAAGTGACGTCTGCTGCTTCAGGCGGGCTCGGTCTCGGCGGTGGACGTTCATGTGACCGCCTAGGGCTTGAGCGGACCGGAACTCGCGGTTGCAGAAAGTGCAGGAGTAAGATCTCGGCGGCCACACAAAAGGACCGGCGGCATCCTCTGCAAAAGCTTGCTCTTCCCATGATATCGGTGGTGAAGAAGATAGCAGTTGCTTGCTTTTCATCCACATCAAGTAGGGCATGTTTGGCTCCATTGGATCAAATGCGGTTTTTCTTTTGAGGTCTTAATGTTATGGCTTCGGGTGATGATAAAGATGGAGATGAATGTGAAAGGCAAATGGTGAAATATTGAGGGTGTTATATAAGGGGGATGAAGGAGGATGAAGTGATTTTTATTTTTATTTTTCTCCTCTTAGTTGAGTCTAGTGAATTAAATTAAATTGAATGCATGAAAGCAACTATCTAATCAATTGGGTGTGTTGGAAGTTACCGCATCATATTCAAGTTTTTATTGAATTATATTTTTATTGAAGATAATATTAAAACCTTGATATTACTATTACCCCCTTCTTCAAATATGGAAAATTTGATTTTTTTTCACTTGATCTTTATTAATCTTTCAACTCTTTCCACTCAAATATTATCACATAATTAAAATTACGTTCTAGGATTTTTTCGGCCAATCCACGAATCGTTGTGTTGATCTTCCTAATCGGATCGCACATGCACTATACTCAATCACTAATTAGTGGTTTAACATCGAGAGAGGTTGAAAAACCGATCCAAACCATTCTACGTTTGGGAGATCTGAGATCTGCAGAGGTTGTGATGGCGACGTCTCCGCCAGCAGGGTTTTCGGCGAAGCAAGGCGAGAGCTCTGGTTTTGTGCAGATTGTTGGCGCTATCTTTATACCCTCACGGCAGCTGGTGGAGCCGCGAAACACCGATGGTGGCAGTTTGTTTGAGGAGAACTGCGGCAGTTTTTTTGTTTGTTTTAATTTTTCTGATTGAATTCAAAGTCTAGCATCAGTTTCTGGTTCCGTGGTTCTCAAAAAGCCGTCACCGGTAAGCCGAATGGAGGAGGTGAGTCCTGATCTAGACCGGTGGTGCAAAGTGGTGCATTTGGAGGGGAGGACGAACAATATGGCTCAAGGGCTCTCGGGATCTCCGAAGGACGATGATGGGTCAAAGGTTTTAGTTGCACGCACGATAACAAATGTGTTTTCAGGGCGTCCAAAAACTGATCAAGCCGCGCGTGCAGCAACTGGACAGCGAGATTTCATTGTAGAAGAGGTTGACGAGCCTGAGGATAGCTATGAGAAGGTTGTGACGTTGCGGGAGAGTTCTGTTGTAGGCCGTGGCAACCGCCAAGCTGCTGCCGCCGCTGAAAGGACAGCCATGTGTTCTGTTACAGGTCGTGGTAACCACCAAGCTGCTGCCGTCATGGATGGTCGTGTTGCTGTTGCGATTACGCCGCTGAAGGGGCAGCTGAGGGATGGACGTGCAAGTAAGGCTATGGTTCTGGTTGATGCACCTATTATGCTTCATGTTGCTGTAGGTTTTCAAGGATTTCAGGCTACCAATACTCAGGAGGAGACTGGCGTGAAACTCCAGTCCCGCAAAAATTCATGAGTAAAACCAATTGGAACTGTCAAGAAGGTCTCAAAATAGTGTTGAGGGATCTCCAGACAGTTCAAGAGCTGCGCACCATCTTGCGCTTATGTTTTCTTTTATTTCTTGTTATTTTTTCTTTTCAGTATCTCAATTTAATTCAAATAACCGACGAGAAGTTACATCTCGTCGAGGTAGGAGCTGATGTCCGAGGGTCTTTCGGAGGCACTTCATGGGAGAAAGAGGATGAGGAACCACTTTGGAATCCCTTCGTTGTAAGGAAAGTTTGTCCGGAAATCGAGACAATGTCAATGGGGATTAGTTAGGGATTAGTACATTTACGGGGCCATGTTGGTCGCCTTGGTTTTCAATATTCTATTCAGCTCAATCTCTATCGTTACTTGCAGAGTCGAGCACCCTACTAGAGGAAGCTCTTCATAACCATGTTCAACCGCAGCTGGACGATTTCCATTAGTTTACGAAAGAAATAAATATTTATCTTAATAAAAAAATACTTACGTTCATGCTAGTGAAAATTTAATTTGATACTATTCAATTTAATTCCATTTCTAGTAGTTCAGTTTTTTAAAAAATAAAGTCGAGATAAGAGAGCCACTACTAGGAGTTCAAAATTTAATCTAAATAATAAGTTAACGGTTTAACAAAAGTGATTAAAGTTTTATAAAATAGCACAATCTTGCTCAGTTCGGTTCAACTACAGTAAAAAATTAATTCTTTTTGAATAGCTCATAAAAATAAGTTTGATTTAATTTGGTTCAATTCAATTCAGATCAGCATGACTGAATTAACCTAAATTTCATAAAATTACATTTCCACAGAACTGAACTAAATTGAACTGATCTACAGATAAGCTCTGGCAAACAGGGCCTAAATATTTTCGTTCAGCAAAATAGCACAATCTTACTTAGTTCAGTTCAACTACACTAAACTTTTTTTTAAAAAAAATTAAGAATACATCATAAAAAATAAGTTTGATTCAATAAATTTGGTACAGTTCAATTCAGATCCTATCATATAATAGAAGATCATGGAGAAGTAGTAGGGTAGTGTTTCGACTAATTTTGGAAGGGGCGGTGGGATAGCTCCCTTTGGATTATTGGATCATGGAAAGCGTTCTTGGCATTTCATACAAAATTAAGAGCCTAGTAGAGTGTACGACAAGAGTCAACTGTCGTATATTTCAAGTTCTTTCATGCAGCTTCGTGTGTACAAAATCGTATACTATCCAAAATCCAATCATCAAAAACCAATAATTAGTACTAATATATATGTCCAAATATATAAAGCCATAACAGTCCAATCCTTAAAGCCCATCAGTTAGGACTAAGTGGAAGGGCGACACTAAGGATTAATAAATTAATTACCTCAAAAAACATGGATTAAATAAAATATTAAAATAAAAATTTTAAATTAAATGGAGAAGAAAATAAAAAATTAATTTAAAGATTTGGATTAAAAAAATTGTTTGAGTTTATTTCTTGTTAAACTGAACCGAATTGAATTGAAATAAATTGAAATATATTTAACTAACTGAAATAATTTTAAATATATTTAATTTAAAAGAAGGTCTCATGTAAGGTCCCCTTACGGTAAGGGCGGACCATATTCTACAAGATTGGGGTGGACTATACATAATTATTAATTATTTGGGTCATAAAACATAATTCATGTGATACAAATCTACTAAACACATGAACTATCATTCGTCCTACGCTTATGGTAGGACGGTCTCACCCAAGACTTTGTATAAAAGATCAAGGAATAAAGTGAAATGATATTACCCAAAATCTGAAAGATCAAAGCAAATAAAAAAACCAGGTCTAAAACATAAAAGATCAAACTAAATAAAAAATCAAACCAAAAAAAGATCAAACTCAAGTATAAAAACATCAGGCTCAAACAAAAATAATTAAAATAATTGTTTGGTAACTCCAATCTTATAGAAAATGGTCTACTTTTGGGTTGCCGTTAGTGTAAGGTGCTCTTATTTGACACTTTCTCTTAATTGAAATAATGAAATTTATTGTACAACATTGTAATTGTAGTTTAAAAGTAATATTTAATAATAAAATATATATTGAATTGAACTGAAAAATAAAAATATATTTATCCAAACTGAAAAATTAAATATATTGAATTAAATTGAAAAAAAAAATATGTAACTAAACTTAATTAATTTTTAAAAAAAGTTCAGGCAAATAAGGTCGTAAGTATATAAAATGATTGAGTTCTCTTATTTAAAATTAGACTAGTTGCAATTTTACCATCAAGTTACTCTCCCATTGTTCTCATTTTCCGCCCATGCTACTGTAGTGATTATTCATTCTTGATTAAGTCAGTCCAAATAATTAATTTCATATTTGTCTTATGGTGAACGTCTGGAGAATCTTAATAGCTTGTCATTTCTTTAACATCACGTCAATTTTAAAGTCCGCAAACGTATTAATATAACTTTAGAGTATTGTAGGCATTTCCACAAAAAATATGAAGAAAAAAAGAGAGGCCATTTTCCGTCCAAAAGGGGAAATTAGTTCATATTTTAATATATTGTGCAACAAAATAACCATATATACTCGTAGTGTATCCTGGCATTACCTAACTAGTAACTAGTTATTAATATTTACAAATTCTCAATTGAAACTTGTCTTAATTTTTTGAAGATAAAATATTTATTTTTTACGTAAATTAATGGAAATCGTCCAGGTGCAGTTGAACATGGTTAAGAAGAGCTCCATCTAGTAGGGTGCTCGACTTTACAAGTATCACTAGGGATTGAGCTAAATAGAATATTGAAGACCAAGGTGACCAACATGACCACGTAATTGTACTAATCCCTAACTCAGATGACTTCTCCATTGACATTGTCTCGATTTCCGGACAAACTTTCCTTACAGCGAAGGACTTCCAAAGGGGTTACTCATCTTCTTTCTCACATGAGATGCCTCAGGCATCGACTCCTACCTCGACGAGATGTAGCTCCTCGGCGGTTATTTGCATCAACATAAAAACTGAAATAGTAAACAAACCGAAAAGCAAAATTTAAAGCTTAGGCAGATACTAGTGCGCCTATCCTAAACCATCTGGAGATCTTTCCATTGAATTTTAAGGCCATCCAGAAAGTTCCAGCTGGAGCGACTCATGGATCTTGGTGGGACTGGGCCTCACCACCAGTCTCCGCCTGAATTTCGGGAGCCTCTTCATCAACCGACATGACCTCGTCGCTATCTCGTGATTTCTTGTTCCCGAAGAACTTAGAGCCTTGCTCTCCCAGTGTTTCCTCGAGCCTTAATTTTCTCTTAGCACCCACGGGTAGCGCCTCCTCTCTTCCCTTGCCGCTACCATGTCCTCTACCTCGACCACCGGTAGCTGTTCCGCTTCGAATGCCAGTGACTGTGCCGCTTGACGTTCCCCGACCACCAGAGCACCATTCAGCGACGGCCTTCGATTTCACCAGATTTCTCCCACTCTCCCGGAGCCAAAGACAGTGGAACAATGGAGCTTGATCTCCCATAGCTAGTTGCGGCTTGCGGTTCGAAGATCGGCCGATTCCCTTCCTTGGTTGGCAGAGGAACGGTCGATTCATGTTCTTGCCGAGGCAAGTCGAGTTCTCTAAACCCTAGGGTTTAGAGTCGGCCGCCGCTCTCGAGGGGAGGAGGAGAAGCGTAAAAGCAGTCGAAAATACTTGAAACTTGTCTTAATTTGTTTTAAAAAATGATCATGTTTAATATGTAAAACATCAATCTTGAAAGTGAGAAGATCATATATAATATAATGAATGATCATGCTTAATATGTTAAAGGTCAGAGTTGAAAAATGAGAAGATCAACATTTGTCATTAGTCTCAGTTGAGACTGATTATAGGAGACCATCTCATGAATATTACACTTTGCTATGAAACTCAAAATTTAAAATGAAACTTAGAAACATTCAATTTTGCTAATATGAAACTTAGAAATAAGTGTTGATGAGTGTTGTAATGTACTGCTGAAATTAAGTTGAATCAGATATAACTTCAATCTAAAAGCAAACCAATTCCAAATCAGTAATGTTTTAGAGAACACGCATCTCCCATGTTAATTCAATTGACTATGAACTAATTAACTCAAACGATTAACGAATACGCTAGTATTTAGTCCACGTTGGAAGAATGGAAAGAGTCGATTGTGTCTTTAGTTACAACATGCAGTGAAAGAGTAGTGTCAAGTACGTTGATTGTTTAACACAGAATACATGTTTATGATTGAAGTTGAAATTCTCAGTTCTCCAAAACCAAACACCGATGAACACAAAACATTATCATTCTCAGTTCCAATCCGACAAACTGTGTATGAAAATGCAAACATCCACAATCAATTTTATACAGTTATTTTGAACCAAAACTAAACATGAAAGCAAGCATATTGAGTGTCTATGAATCTCGTCAAACACCTTCCTTCACAGCAACTGCGGCCTCGTATTCCTCCCCATCGTCATCAACAACCTTGGAGTCCTCTCCGAGGAAGTCCTTCCTGGCGTTGTCTGCGAGCATCAGAGCAACCAACCAGAAGAGCATCGAGTCGAGTGAGAGGAATGCTCCTCCGCCAAGAAGACCAGTCTTGGCGGTTGGACAGTCGGTTTGCAGGTTGTGGTGGACGTTCTTGCTACGGTGCATCTGTTCCGTGACTGTTGGCCATATCAGCATCGTTGCAGCCAACACCGTCACTCCACTGAAGAAAATAGAACAATACGAAGATTAGCACTAATTTATTCAAAGAATAACCGATCATCATCATAAGGAATCAAAATTCCAGTTCAAATCAGGCGAAATGAACATGGCCTAAAATCAATGTTCAAGAAACTGCATAGGCAGTAGCTTGATAAGCAGCTACCGATAATTTCCCCGATTATGAACATACACAGACTGGTACATTCATAAGGGTACTAACTTAAGACACCTTCAAGAAATGGAAAATCGCACATCACATCCACAAGGTTTGAGGACAAAATCTAGTCTATTAGGTAAAGAAGAAGAGAACCAACATATATAGCTCAGTAGGCCAAAATATTTATGCTGTCAATCAAGTTATCAATAAGGTGAAGAGAAGTAACAATATCCAAAATATCACTGTTAGTAGCACATTATCAAACATTACTGAAAATCCAAGAAATGCTGAACAGAAACAGAAACAAGAGAGAATGTATAAACTCACGAAGCAATGTTGAAAAACACGGAGAAGGAGGTGCTCTGGAACAAAGCAGACTTTGGAACAGACTTCCCTTGGTAGTTTTTAAACAGAGAGAAATATCCAACCAGACTCGAGGCAAGGAGGAAGATAATCGACAATATGCCCAAAAAAACAGTAGGATCTTTCGGGTACTTGCAAATCACAACATCTTTTCCACTGATTGGAGTACCTGCTGAGGGCTGTAAAACCCAAACAAAACACTCCAATCAATATTCAGAAAACACAGGCATATTTGTACATCACAAGATCAACATTCCACAATTTCCTCATCATATAACATGAAATAACATCACCAGTTGATATAATAATCAAAAGTAGATAAAGCAAAAAACAAAAAGGCAGTTATCACAGCATATGCAGATTATGAACATAAAGGAAGAACCTTTTCATCAGAAAAGCATCACATGGACGATCAATACAACATGAGGATCAACATTCCACAATTTCCTCATCATATAACATGAAACATCAATACCAATTGATATAGTGATCAAAATTAGGTGAAATTCAAAAAAGAAAAAGAAAAAAAGGCAGTGATCACAGCAGATTATGAACAAACATAAAGGAAGAATACTTTCATCAGAAATCATCACATAGACAACATATTACCTTCTTGTTTTCAGCAATAACTCCCAAAACGAAGGAGATCACACCAAGGGTTGCAGTCAACAAGGACATCATCTTCATGGATCCCATGTTTTCCAACTTCTAACACAAACCACTTCTTCCTGCAACAATTTCAACCAATATAAATACCAAAATTTCGACAAAAACAATGCTACAAACATCCAAAAAACGACCTTTTCAACATAAACTAGACTACAAAGGGTAAAAAACAAAGGGCAGTGAAAACTGAAAGGCACCTTGATATGAAGGAGAAGGGAGAAATGTTCAACGATCGGAAAAGTTGCGCACGCAGAAGCGGTGAATGTGTGTTAGATGAAGATTTGTAGGGGAAGTAGAGAAGGGGAAGAAGAATCGTGGGTAGTTTGGATTCCAGAATCCCAGCTAAATATAGATAGCTTTTTATTGTTTTTTTGATGCGTTGTTCCTGGTCAATTTTCTTGCCATTATACAGATGGAATATTTTTTTAAACACTGGAATCACGGATTTTTCTCCGTTTTAAAGACACTCCTAGTCTCACTAAAATTGATGTTTTAATAATCTTATCATCAATGATAAATTATATTCTTTTTCTCAATATTCCCGGTTGATTTAGTCAATAAAAATTTTACTTGATTAAATATTATTGATAAATAGGGCGCTTTGTTTTGCCGAGTTTTTATGTATGTATGGGTTCTTTCTTTCAATTGAAAATTTAATTTGATTGAATTGAGGTAAATTTAATTATAGGGATTTCTTTTTTCAATACATTAATTTTTACTTCAATTAAATTTAGTTCATCAAGAAATAAGTTCTATCAAAAAAGACCTATTTGTTAAAATGTTACAAGTGATATTGTTATATTTGAATTTATATGTAGTTCAATATATTGATGATAAAGTTATCAAATTAATATTTAATAAAATAGTATCACTAGGGCCCTGTTTACTAGAGCTTTTATCTATTCAATATGTTAAAACAGTTAAATATGTTTAAATTTATTTCAGTTCAGTTAATTAATTTAAATTTATTTCAGTTCAAATAAATATATTTAGACTTATTTCAATTCAGTTCAATTTAACAAGAAATAAACTCCAGTAAATCGTGTGTATCTCTCAAGAATATACTCCCTCTGTCTCACCTCAAGCTGCACAGTTGACTTTTCAGAGTCAAACTTAGGAAACTTTGACTGTAATTATAGGTCAATAGATAAATGATAAAACTATTATATGAGATATCAATAGATTCATTATAACATCTATTTTTCAAAAAGTAAATTTTTATATATTGTTTCTATATGTACTTAAAGATATTAATGGTCAAACACGATCATTGAAAATCGTAAAAAGTCAACTGTGCAGCTTTGGGTGAGACGGAGGGAGTACTATTTTTTGAAGGTCTCAAGAATATACTATTGTTAAAACGTCAATATTCTTAACCAGTTGTATGAAAGCTGAAGTCAGTCAACTAGGAGCAAGTGGAGCTTTGATGTTTGACTTATGGCCTCATGGGCCTCTCTTTGCAATGGATAGGATGACGTAACGGAATATCATGTTCACATATTCAATTCACATGTAAACTATCACTCCGTCCCAGCCATAACTGTACACTTTTTGATCAATATTTTAGAGCATGTTTCACCGTGAATAACTTTATTTTTATATATCATTATGGTCTAAAACTTTTATTGCTAAAAAATAGAGTGCATTGTGAATCTAACCATATCTCATATGATATTATTATAGCACATATGCCAATTGCAATTTACGGTCAAACATGCTCAGACAAAGTTGACTAAAAAGTGTGCAGTTTCGGCTGGAATGGAGAGAGTAGTTAATATCAATTTTCAACTAATGGTGGAATATAATCCACACTTTCTAATTTCTATCCATATTTTAAGTATGTTCATCCAATTCTTCCTGATAAAATATAAAGAAGGAAGTTTATCTCAAACATATAATATCATACCATTTGTAAATGTCCTTTCGTTTGCTTCCAATTTTAAATTTTGGACAAATAGTCATGAGTTTTTTTCCATAATAACATCATTTTGCAAACTAATATCTAAAGTAATTGATTTCCAATTTTAACTCTATTTTTGCAATGTAAAGAAAAAAAATCCCCTAAACCTTCTTCCCGTCTCCCCTTTTATTTTTAATTATTTTTATTTAATTATGTTTATGAATAAGTGGTGGATAAGTCAGAACCTTTAGATTCTTCAGATATGAAGTTTTTCATTGAATCGTTTATTTTTTTTGTTTTTTCTCTAAACCAATTCTTCTCATCTCGAGACCCTTACTCAGTTTGCTAGTAGATTGAGAGTTTGTTTTTAATCTGGTTCGAGACTTTCACCGACCACTAGGTAATTTTCTCAATAGTATTACAATTTTTTTGAAACTCTATTTTGTAATAGGACAATTACTCTGATTAGCACCTAGTTTGATTATCTTTGGTGAAATATATTAGATATTTATTTCACCTATTGTAATCACCGTTGGGTGTTCCCAACATCATGAATGATGGTTAAAAAACAAAAGCAAAAACACCATTTGTTTTTTTAAAACACCATTTTGGTTTTAGACATACCTTCATGAAATCATACATGCATAAGAATTGATACACTCCATTTTTCCCATTTATTTGTAAACTTGGATGAAATTTGACATTCAAATTGAATTGATGAAAGCTTAAGTGTGCAAATACAGATAAAACGGAGATATAATTAAATTTAGGAACCAAAATCAATATGATTCCTCCTAATTCATGTCTTACATGTATCTCATTTTCTTTATTTTAATTAATCTTTGTGTTCTAAAGTAGAGCCGACTCTCTTTCTCCCTAGGGTTTAAGAGAGAACCAACCTTGCATAGCAAGAATCCATATTTTGGCCGTCTTCTTCACGATTCGTTGACGATTACAACCAGAAATCTACAATCTACAACCGTAGAAGCAGCACGATGGTCAATACTGCAGCATTGATCTGCGGTTTGTCCCTCCGAGAAGACGAGAAAAGTTTGGTCATGGTGAAAAACCCTAGCGTCGGGGACACACGCCTGATGCTTGCAAGAAAGATCATGTCACGCCGCCGCTTCTCCCAGGAGTGGATCACCGACGCTTTTAAGAAGAAGAAGATAGGAAAAGCAAAGGGCCAAGAGGGCGGAGTTGCCAAGGGTGACAGAGGCCGCGGGCGAGGCAGAATAGCTCCGACGAGGGGGAAGTTACTTCTGGGAACAAAAAGGCAAAAGCTAGCGAGCCGGAGTTCGCTTCTATTAATGACAAGTTCACCAATATCCAGGCGGAGACTAGCGGGGAGTTCCAGTCCCACCAAGATCCATGAGTAAAACCAGTTGGAACTGTCGGGATGGTCTCAAAGTTCACCAACATCCCGCGCCTATGTTTTCTTTTAGTTTTTGTTCTTTATTCAGTTCAGTATTTCCTTTTAGTTCAAATAACAAACAAGCAGTTTCATCTCGTTGAAGAAGAAAAAGATGCCCGAGGGTATTTCGGAGGCATGACATGGGAGAAAGATGTTGGAGATCCCATATGGAGGACATTTGCTGTAAAGAAACGTTGTCTGGCAGTCGCATCAACGACATATGAGAAGATCACATCACCGTTAGAGAATAATACTTTTATGGGACCCTGTTGGTCACCGTGTTCTTCAGAATCTACCACTCATTCTTTAGCCATACTCGCAAAGTCGAGCACCCTGCTATTTTACGCATGGAGCCTTGTTTTACCGCTTCTGGACGATTTCCAATAAGCATGAATGAAATAAAAAATTTATTATAAAAAAAATTCATGTCTTATATGAAGATCAGTTTAATTTAATTTAGGTCATTGAAATTATAAATTGATGAGATTCCAGCTATATCTATCCTCTTAATTCTTTTTTTCAATGTATCCATTTTCAATTCAGTTTAGTTTAATCCACCTAAAAATAACCTCAAGAGAACATGTCCACCTATTTCATCCAACTTTTCAAGAACCTCGTACAAGTCAAAGGGTCGTATTTTAGTCCAACAATATTCATGATGGGCTTTCTAAATAAATCCCAGGCATGTGGAACTCAATATTGAATGTCCACAACCGTTAGCTAGCGGAAATGGAAATATGTTGTGAACCCGGTGGTTCACAACTTCCGATTAACCGTCAAACCTGCCGGAGCAGTTGAATTGATACGAAATAACTATTTTGATTTACAATTTCAGATAATCCTAACAGAAATGAGATTACAACCCTATATAGGAAACTCAGTTCAGCCCGGTTCAACCGGCCGGTCAACCAACGCCTCGAATTGTGCTGTAATTACCAAAATGCCCCTGGAACTTTATGGAATCACAACATTCCCTCCTGCTGAAATAATGCTTGTCCTCAAGCATTAAATCTTCCACGCATGATGCATTGGCCCCATATTTGACTTTGAATACCTTTTGGTTTGCATGATGCAACAGTCTGCATTTTTCCAGTGCCTTTTTCTTTCCCAGAGCCAAGCACCTAGAATTCTTGTCATCCTGTAAGCATTTCTTTCTCAGAACCAAACACCTAGAATTCTTGTCATCTTGTGAGCATTTCCAAGCTATTAACCATGTCCTTGTCTGACAATTTTGTTTGGCAAAACATCTCAAGGCTGGCCAACTCAGAACATATGTATCAGCTAGTGTAGCAGCACACAAGCTTTTATCTTCAAGATTACTCATCCTTGCTCCAAACTCCAGGCCATTTATAGTGAAAATTTCAGCACCGCACACACCTTTGCCTTCACAATCACCATTTCCCGAAGCACACAAGATAAGACACTTAAAGATATAGAGCTTCAGTGCCCATACCTCTGTAATGGTGCTTGAAAATGGACGCAATTTGCGTACAGAGCCAAAGACAGGCTCATGACTAAACAACATGCCTCTCAGCCGAATAAGACTTGCCTAAACTTGCTTCCAAACGCTGCTAATTTTCCAGAATCTGGTATGCACACTTCTCGACCTTAGCCAAAATGATTTGTTCACACTAAGAAAGCCTTTATTCAGAAAACCTGCTCCTAGATTTCCAAACCAGCCACCAGTCCTCCTTTTTGTGCCACCTCTAAAAATAGTTGCAAGTTTATCCCATGATGTCTGGACATTTTGAAGTTGAGTACAGTAATCTCCAATTTTCTGTTGAGCAAAATCAACAGATTCTTGCAATTCAAAATCCAAGTCTGAATATCTTTGTTGCTCATAGACTTCATGAACTGGATCATTTGCTCTGAAATATTTGAATTCGTCTTCATCATCAAGGTAAACACCACATATAAGTTCTCTCATTCTGAAGTACTCTTCTGCACCATAAACAACATGTCCAAATGAAACCTTAGCAGCTGGGACAAACTTCCCTGCACCACCATTAACAACAGATTGGTCTACTTGCTCCACTAGTGTATTCTTTCGAAATTTTTCTGCTAAACTTTCCATATCACTCGTGAACCCTCTTCCCCACTTAAAATGAAGCTTGACCCCAAGCTTTCTTTCAACGTCGTGTGTTGGAAGCATCATTGCAACCAAAAGGTTCCATACTGATGATTCTGCAGCAGCATTAACACCATTTCTCTTCCTAGTAGCTATTGCAAATTCCTTTTCGTATAGCCTATGGTTTAAACAAACACCTTCTTCAATTTTAATACCAGGATCATAACACATCCTAGGATAAGCACCTCCATTAGAGTAAGAGAATCTACCAGACTCAAAGTTCATCACAGACTCATCATCATTCCTAACAGAATCAATATTCGCTACTTCCAAACCAACTCTAGCTGAGCCTCCATGAAGCTCCTCGTCAAAATCATCATAAACAGGGCGCTTAAGTTCCTCTCCTTCATCAACCATTACTGCTATGCCCGAACATCCCTGGATTTCTTCTTTTCTAGCATTCAAAGCTTCAGCCTCCCTTCGCATCGCGAGTTCAGCTTCCCTTCGCATCTCGAGTTCATCCCCTTCTTCAATGGAGCCAAATCTATAAATGACCATATCACAAAATTCCTGCCAGTCCACATAATCTGAGCATTTAGTGTGCTGCTTGTACCATCCGATAACTGAAGGATCTTCCCAACAAGGTTGAACCAACGCAAGTCTCTGACTCACCGGAACTGAGTTTAGGTTGAATAGCTCCTCCGTTTTACGAACCCAATCGACCGCATTCTCTCTGGAAAATGATGGCAGATCCATCACCAATGCCTCACATATGCCTGGATCATAGCTTTTGACAGGAACATCTTCTATCCCTGACTCAGTATAGGTATCTAGTTTATCACTGTCTACTAGGACATGGATGCCTTCCACAGTGCATAAACTTTCAGCACCCATAAGAACACTACTAATATCAGTTTCAATGTGCAGTTTCCTCCTATCATCATCAACATCACTTTTAATAATGAATGCAGAATCTTCATCATATGAATCATTACCATTTCTATCATTCTTCAGAGCCGATTCAGAGTTAGGATTTACAACTAATAACTTCTCTCTTTTTATGAAATCCATGCCATCAGCAAAAGAAGAATTTATACTATGCTTAATCTTCATCACAGATTCAACAGGATCATCATACTTATCAGGAAAAGTGAGAACATTCTTACTCGACGAAGATTCAACAAGAACTGATGCCCGAGATGTGTCACCATAAATTTGTGTTTCCTCCCGCTCCTCTTCCAACACTGGTGAAATTCCCCGTCTCCACATCACTTCTGTCAACATCTCTTTGAGTTCGCTGTAATCCTCTTGTAATTTCCGCAGGCTAGCCAAATGATTCTCCTGGAAACGCCTCTCTCCGGCCAATTGACTCTCCCTAGCCGCTGCGTTTCTTGCCCGAAGCTCATCGATCCCCTCGCTGAACTCCGATTGGTTGTTCATCCCCGCCTGGTGTCGCATCTCCACCATCGAATCGCTTGCGAACTGCTCCTCCACCGAAATTCTTCGATGAAATATTGGCGATTGATAGTCACACCACGTGCTTCGGTCAACCTCCAGAAATTCGGGCTGAAACTCCATCGGTGGATATCCATAGCACGGCAAGTTCGAGCTCCCGTACGCTCTCTCTGATTTTCGTCGGAAATCGCAGTCGGAGAACTCCATCGACGGAACATCATAATCGTACCACGACCGCTCTTCTCCTGTCGGATTTTGCAGGTACAGATTCGCCGGAATTTGATCAAAATCCACGCTCTCCGATTCACCTAGATAGTCACAGTCGGAGAAGTTCGATTGAACCTCAGAATCAGACCACAACTGCTCAAAACCATCGTCCCCCTCCCAAGCCATCGTTACCGATGCTTTCCGCCGGATATGAGCCGAGGATTGCCCGCTCTGATACCAACTGTTGTGAACCCGGTGGTTCACAACTTCCGATTAACCGTCAAACCTGCCGGAGCAGTTGAATCGATACGAAATAACTATTTTGATTTACAATTTCAGATAATCCTAACAGAAATGAGATTACAACCCTATATAGGAAACTCAGCTCAGCCCGGTTCAACCGGCCGGTCAACCAACGCCTCGACTTGTGCTGTAATTACCAAAATGCCCCTGGAACTTTATGGAATCACAACAAAATATTGCTCATTCAAAACAGGCCGTATTGGGTTGAAATGCAGGCGTACGCACAACAAGCCCACCAAACAGGTACTGAACTGTTCGAGAGGCCGCAGGTTTGACGCTATCCACGAATATACAAATCTGTCGTCACTTCATTAGTCTGCTAACTGCTTCCGATTTTGTTTTTGTACCTTTCCGTCATTGGTCAAAAGCTTCGCTAACACTTGACTACGAAAAATTGAATCAGCCAAATATTGGTGGTTGTTAGCTCAGTAGTACTATTTTTGGCCAATTACAATCATATGTTTACATATAAGTATTGAAAATCTACTTAGATAAATTCAATTAGTTTACAAGTATGATATATTTATAGTTATATTTATAACTTATGATCATTTTTGTTTTACTGTAAACAACTACTTTATTTTCATTTTTTTGCCTAAGAAGTGGAAACTACTTTATTTTCATTTTTTGGTCTCATCATCTTTCAAAATAAGTGTTTCTGAATCAATTTCACTTATAAAGCACCACCACACTATACAAATCGATGATGATGATCAAACATTTTTAAATTAAGTGCCAAAAAAGTGAAAGTATACAAGTTTAACTGGAACAGAAGGTATGCATATGTTTAAATGATACTATTATTCATAGCGCTTTTGAATAGGGGGCATGGAAAGTTAAATGGAGTAAATATCTAAGTATTATTATAATTACTATATATATGGAGAAAAGTGTCATTGTACCCTTGAGTTTTCGATTAGGTACTCATATACCTTCGCAATTTTGAAAAGTGCTATGGTATTCATATGCTAGCGTTGATTTTGTGAATCGTACATCTAAAAGTCAAATTCGACCATTCAATGTGTATTTCTGACGGTTAAGTGACTAGAAAATAAAATTCAGATGCCGATTAGAGATTTTTGAGATGCGATTTACAAAATCAACGCCAATCCCATTTTCAACCACTTAGGGTACATTAAATATATAAATACATATATTTTTTTAATATATAAACAAGTATCAATCCATATAAATGGTGAAGGCATACTTACAACTAAATTAGGTAAATTGTTTCTAACTTTGCATCGCCGACATGAATCACGTGAAATTTTCACCTCTAATTAGGTAGAGAAGAGTGAAAGTGAAAATGTAAGAAAAACACAAACGTCAAAAATACGATAAAAATGGTTGGGTCGAAAACCTCAGAGGCTCAATCCATTCACGACGCAACACGTATAAATTATAAATAGCACCAGCATAACAACATAGTCCACCCTGGTAATAAACTTTCTCATTAATTTCTCCATCATCCATCTCTTCATTTTCCCACCTCGTCGTTTCTCCTCTCCCGGAGTTTCTTGATATTTCCACATGACGGCGGCGATACGGCGGTTCCGGCGTTGATATTGCTTGTCTGTGATATGGTTCATTCCTTCGACCCGGGAAAATATGGGTCATGATCCATCACCAAAGCCATGCAAGTTTTCCACCTTTTTATCTCAAAGCACCGACTTCATAACAGCCTCAATCCGGGTCGGGTTTCTGGTGATCATGGTTACCTTCGCCTTAGTTGGCTACTATTTTTACAGCACCCAATATTGCCGGTTTGCAGAATGCCGGAGACCATCCCCGGAATTTAAAATCTCCGTTTCATCTCCGGCTCTGTGTACCTCGCCGGAAGACCAGGATTTGGAGCCCACTAACATAACCCACATCGTGTTCGGTCTCGGCGGGTCGGGTCGGACATGGTCCGACCGGAGCAAATACTCCGGCTTGTGGTGGGAGCCGAACCTGACCCGGGGCTTCATCTGGCTCGACGAGCCACCCAAGACGACGTCGCTCTGGTCCGACAACTCCCCTCCACACCGGATATCCTCGGACTGGAGAAGATTCCGGTACTCCAGCTCCCGGTCGGCGGTCCGGCTCGCCCGGATCATCGTCGACTCGTTCCGGGTCGGGTTGCCCGACGTGCGGTGGTTCGTGATGGGCGACGACGACACGGTGTTCTTCAAGGAAAACCTGCTCACGGTGCTCCGGAAGTACGATCACCGGCGAATGTGCTACGTCGGCGGCAACTCCGAGAGCGTGGAGCAAGACGTCCTCCACTCTTTCGACATGGCTTTCGGCGGCGGCGGCATCGCCATCAGCTACCCGCTCGCGGCGAGGCTTTCCGCCGCAATGGACGGCTGTCTTGAACGCTACTATTATTTCTACGGCTCCGATCAACGGGTCTGGGCCTGCGCCAAGGAGCTCGGCGTCTCCCTGACCATGGAACGTGGGTTCCACCAGGTCCGTAACCTTAAACCGATATAATTAACATTAATATGTATTATCATCGTATTTTTAATTACGCAGTTAATGACTCTGGTCATATGCTGTTAAGGTAAAATACGTAGTTCACATGAAATAGATGAGTTTGTTTGGTTTTCGCATGAGGTTTGAAACTTTGAATACCAGGTGTCACATTTCTAGAGCCGTTTGAATTTCTTCATGCACTGAAAGTTGGTCAAATGATGGGCTTCTTTTTGTTTGTTTTGGTGGTTTTGCCAATTTAATTTTTATTTTATTTTTGAAACTAAGCCAATATAATGAAGTTTGGTGATCTGTTTTCATAGGCTGGGCGAATATGCTATGTCTCTTTTTAATCTTCTCCATTAAGATAGCATATGTACCCTGTCCTTTTTTGTCTCGAATGATGTTGTTGTTTTAACTGTTTGAGTTCTTTTTAACAACCTTTATAAAATGACCGTACTTTATCGTTTGAATTTGTTTAAGGTAGCGAATTTGTATGTAAGGCACGTCGCCTGCAACCTTAATCTTTTTTAAACTGTGTTGTTTGATAATGATGCTTCTTGTTCTTGCCAATTGGCAATGGCATCACTTCACATGATGTTTATATAAATGAGTTTAATATACAGAAAAAAACACATATTAATATATAAACCGTAGATGTCGGTATTATTGTCATCATGTGATTGTTCATATGAAATAGCACAATAACGTTGTCAATTTTGGCAGAGGATACAATGTTTAATATTGTTTTCTCATTTGTTATTTCAGATTGATATTCGAGGCAGCCTGTTAGGCCTTCTAACAGCACATCCTCTAACACCGCTTGTGTCACTGCACCACCTGGACTACGTTAAACCATTGTTCCCAAACATGTCCCAATACCAGTCACTGGTTCATCTTCTCCAAGCATACCACGCCGATCCATCGCAGATGATCCAGCAGAGCTTCTGCTACCACCACAGGAACAAATGGTCCGTCTCCGTTGCCTGGGGATACGCAGTAATGATATACCCGACTCTGCTACCGGCTGTGGAGCTCGAGAAGCCGTTGCAGACGTTCAAGACATGGCGCTCGAGCAAGGACGGGCCTTTCGTGTTCAATACCCGCCCGATGAGCTCGGATCCTTGCGAGAAGCCGCTTATATACTACCTAGACTCGGTTAGTGAGGGCCGCGATGGTCAGACTGTAACTAGCTATAACATGGTTGAAGAAAAGCGTAAGTGTAAGGATTTCAGATATTCTCGAGCAACTTTCAAGAGCGTTCGAGTCACAGCTTCGAAGATGCACTATAGAGAATGGAAGGTTTGTCATTCTTCCCCTAAATGCATAGAAACGACGATGAAACGACTGTTTTTCCTAATGTGTGTGTGTGTGTGTGCAGCACCCTCGGAGGCGATGCTGTGAGATTGGAGGTGTGAAGAATGGGAATCTGGACGTCCGAATCAGAAGATGTGAAGCTCAAGAATCCCTTGCCTATTAGGTTATTGTCTCATATAATACAACGAGGTTGTAGTTAGGAACTTAATTCAATAAAATTCACTTAGAAGCATAGAAAGTATCAAACTGAGTTTACAGAAAGAATGTGCTTTGAAAATTGCACCTGTCTGGCTCTCTCCACTGTCGGTTATGGTGCTATTTGCAGAAGAGCGTGTCTCGGGTGGCATTGCCAGTTGTCGGGTTTACCCTGTTAGAAAAAGGTACAGTCATTCTCCGATGAAACAAAAACTGGCTAAAGGAGAAGTGCGGATGAATTGGCGCATTACCCGTCTGCAACCTTGCACAGGTACTCGCGCTGATCATCTCTGATTCCTACATCCGTGAAGTCTGGCCAGAGTAACACGAATAAGAAAAGACTGTTAGATTGCAATTTTGTGTTGTACTATGTTAGAATGATGGAGTTCGATTATACTATGTTAGCCTTACCTGCTCCTGTGATAATCGATCCTTTGAAAGAAGTGTTCCCTGTTACAAGAGCTCCTTCCAAGTTTGCATTGCTCAAATTTACCTGCACAAAGTGTATTCAAGTGTTGAAGTTGTGTCCATACACATCACTAATGAACTCAAATTGAGGTAACCGAAAGTAACCAAACCTTAATCAAGGTACAAGGATAATCCAAACATGTTTGATCATCAACACATAAAGAGTTCTACTATACCTTAGTCACGTTTGCTAAAGAGAAATCAGCACCCCTAAGATCGGCATCAGAAAGATCAGCCCCTGAATGAATCATCAACTTAAGAACATATACGATGTAGTATCTGTTAAGAACGTATACGAGAAGGAAAGTACCAGTCAAATCAGCATCAAAGAAGCTAGCTCCGACTAACGTTGCACCTTTGAAATTGGCTTGCCTTAGTATAGACTGCAATGCTAATACAACGTGATTAAACAAACCTAGTATGTGAAATATTATACATTAAGACCTGCTAAAAAGAAATCATTTGCATTCGCAGATGAACTTACTGTTTTGAAATCTTGCCTGATCAAGCTCTTCCCACTGAAATCTTTCCCGGTAAGATCCTGCCCCCGAGTAACTTCAGAACCGTACGGACCACCGCCCTTTCCACAAAATACATAAACTCCAAATCAAAAACCTGAAAAGAGCAGAAAATCCTAGGTTTAGCAGATGCAATTACCTTAAACGCCAGAGCAGGATCAGAAGCGAAGACAATCGAAGCGGAGATAATAGCTAGTAAGCTCGCTCGGGAAATTTCTATGGCTATTAGTGCTGCGGGATTTCTCCGGTGACTCATCAGGGGAACCTGCGAAGATGCGCGATCAACTCAATTCGGTCAAATTAGAGTTTGCAATATATCCGTTTAAGAATGAGAGGTAATCAAAACGGTACCTGCGGCGGATGAGTGTCGGTGGCGGCGCGGGAAAGAGAGGTGGGAGCGGCGGTGGAAGATATAGGAGGGTGGAATTTTGGGAATGGAGGGAATTTGGAGGACAGGCAGGCGTTCAGAACCGCCATGGTTGGTTGAGATGGATAACTGGATAATTCCGATACTATTTTTCTGTTTATTACGAAATTTGAATTTTGTTAACATTCAGGTCCAATCACTAAAAAGTCAAGACTCAGATTAATTTACCGCTGACTTTTTATTTATTTTTGGCTTTCCACAATTGCTCGTGTTTTTTATTTGTAACTCAACTAAGTTTAAATATACTGAATTAAATTGAAATAATTCTAATATAATTAACTGAAATAATTTAAGATTTTGTTATATATATCATCGTAATCTACAATAAACTATAAATTTCATAAAAATATTGAACTCAATCGAATACAAAAAATAATAATTAATTGAGCTTATTTTATGCTGAACTAAACTAAGCTTATTAACGAGCTTATTTTATGCTGAACTAAACTAAGCTTATTAACGAGCTTATTTTATGTTGAACTAAACTGAATTGAACTGAAATAATTTTGATATTTACCATGTATTATTGAAATTTGTAGTTAAAAATTATTGATCTGAACTGAAAAATACAAATGTATTTAACTGAATTGAAATGAATCGATATACTATAAAAAACTCATTTAAACATGACCTTAACTGGTGAGGTTCTGGCCCAACTAGGAAATGATGTGTTTTTTCTTCATTTTATTTTTATTAATACTGTTATTAATGGATCTTGAATATTTGTACTAATTATTATATGTCAACCTTAATTTTACCGACGGGTACATGTTTATTATTTGATTAAATTTGGTTGGTTTATATCAACTCTTGTTTATATCACCGGTGAGGAGAATTCAGAGTCAAAATAGTAATTCTACGTACTTTTGGTTGTTTCAATTCATGTATAAACTAGACTTATAGACCATAAAACTTTTGCAACTTTTCTCGTGTCAGATAATAATCATTGTTCAATTTTCTATAGCATGCGGTAGTTGCTAGCCATTAGAACTGAATTGGATGGAATTTTCTTATTTAAGGGGATATAATTTGGAACTGGTATTTTTGCGGAATTATCCTAACAGATTTGGGGATAATTTTGATCATTTGTTTGTTAAATCCTTTATAAACCGCCTAGTTGACCGGGAGGATTTTGTGCCTACATTGGTAGAATACGAATTAAGGTATTGCACTTGTTAGGCATTTCGTTACTCTTGGGTATAATGTTGTAGGATTTTATGATGTATCCTTTTTTTGTTTGCGCTTTTACTCTATAATTGTATTTAATTGGTTGAGAATCAGTCGATAATCCTCTTGATTTCATTATAAAAAAACTTACTGATTATCTACATACAAGGACTTAGTCCTTGTTTGCCAGAACGTTTCTATAAATCAGTTCAGTTCAATTTAATTCAATTTAGCTTAGTTCATTAAAATGTAACATGATAAAATTCAGATTAATTCAACAATACTTATTCATTTTTTAAATACAAAAAACCTCAATTCAATTCAAAAAAAACTTTAGCCAAAAGTTGAGTTTTGTGAGGGTTTACTTTGGATTAACATTGTGATTACTGGGACGGGTACATGCATATTTGGCCCAAGCGGCCAAGCCCAATTACTTCTATTACAATAATATTATCTATTTCATTTTAGTGGCATGTCCTCCATTATATGACTTAAATTTTATTGAGAGGTTAACTGTTTGATCCGATCAAAGGAATGAGAAAAAACAGAATAAATGGCTCTAAATGATTAAAATTTTGCAAAAAAATGGACTGGAAAAGAAAGTGTCATGCAAATTGAAAATGAAGGCAGTAATGTATGTTCAATATTCCCTTAAATAATTGTAATTGATTTTTAATACATAAAGAGTGATATCAAATATTATTCATTAGTTGTAATATTTATCATATTTTTCTACATATTCACTATATTACAATATTACAGTTGGACATAAAGTAAAATATATTGCTATTAGGACACCAGTGGTTATGACACTAGTTTTAACTGGCGAAAAATTCTTCTTTACTGTATTTGGTAAGCTCGACATCCTCCTTTCAAATACCAACTAGATATCACCCTCGGAAAATGACCAAATATTTTTTCAATGAAAATATTTAAATTTATTATATTATATAAATATTAATTTGTTTAAATTGAATTAGAGGTGAAGAATAGCGGAAAATAAATAATATAAATTGAAAAGAAATTTGAAAGAAAGATTAAAATGGCACTTACACTCTTGGCACTTTTTTTTTTTTTTTAAAAGAAATTCATTCAATGTCATGGGAAACGCACAGAAACAATTACAATGAGTGGAATTGACATCCAATTCGACTAGTCTATTACAGAATAACCGAACTATATGGCAACCAGACTAATTGTGTCTGTACTATTACAGCTTAAGAGATCCAATAAAAAATGTAATACCGCCCTCATGGATATTATCTTTCAACCGCGAAAACCACATCCGCTTGGCAGAGAAGAACTTCTACTGCATCAATTACTGCGCCAATCAGAGATCTTCTACGATCGCAACATCACTTGATCCAAAACATGATCTACGTTCTTCAAACTGCAAGTACCTTGAAATCCACATATACGAGCGGAAACACGATCCGTACAATCAGATCGAGAACAATAAGACAAATAAAAAAACACGACCTTTATAACCCGATCGAGAACAAAACTTCGATATAAATCAAGATCTAATCGAAGAACTATTATTTTGTGGATTAGTTAAACTTATTTCACCGTAAATCAATAAAGAGAAGAATCATTGATTCCCCATCTCCCCTTGCTGGAAAGATGAGGAAGAAAATCAGAGAGGAAGAGAGGGTTTGGACGGCGGCTACAGAAAGGAAGAGAGAGGGTTTTTTGTTGTACTTACACTCTTGGCACTAAGATTAAGAAGATGCCCTTGAATAGTTGAAATTGAAGCAAGAAGAGAAAAAATGGATTGTATGATGGAAAATAACCTAAAATTTGTCATTTATAGGATGTGTTAACATAAAATGAACGGGCAAAAATGGTAAATGCTAACAAGAAGTACATTGTACTGGTCCGAGCAGAGTCCTGGAGGCAGTCGGTCATTTTGCCGCCACCTTCTTCCCTAAATGAGATAGAGCACTGTATGCACACATGCTACAGCCTACGCCTGACGCCACCATATCTGAGATCTCCTTTACCTTTTTTGGCATCTATGGACTGGGACTTGCCTTTGTGAAAATGTTGAAGTTAATTCGTAAAATTTTGTTTATAAAAATAAAAGTAGTACTATTTCCACCTGTTTATTTCAGTATATATTCTTGTTATTTAGAATAGTGAATAATGCACGAAATGACGCTCTTTATCAAGTGATTTTTGTTTTATGTTAATCTTTCGCACCTCATAGGCCCTATTTACCCGAGCTTATCTGTAGATCAGTTCAGTTCAGTTCAATGTTCAGTTCAGTTTAATTCAGTCCAGTTCAGTGAAAATGCAATTTGATGAAATTCAGGTTAATTCAGTCATGCAGATTCCATTTTTCAATACATCAATATTCACTTCAGTTCAGTTCAGTTCAGTACATCAAGAAATAAGCTCAAGTAAACAGGGCCATACTCCTTTAGTTTATTCAGCGTGAAAAATGTCAACAAAAAGTGAAATAAGAAATAAATTATATTTTAGACAAAATTACTACTCTATATAGATTTGGTTAATTTAAATTATATTTAATATTTAATATTTAATTGACTAGTATAACATTGTAGTATAAGTTTAGCTATTAATTAAAGATAATATGGACCATTATTAAAACCAGAACAAATAAAATGAATAGTTGAATATTGGCAGTGGTATCAAAGTGGTAGAGACATATGGAGTACTTTACGTTGGAGTTTGCTATTTATAGTCTGTATTTTGCTTATTTGCAATCTAAAATACGAATACATGCACTAATATATAGTCCATCATCCTAAATGTTATTTTGAAACAATACAATTTTCTATAAGACATATATCAAAATAGTAATATATATTCATTTTTATCAATACAGGCTGCAATATAGCAAAATATAGCCTGCAAATAGCTGGCCAGTTTACGTTTCATGACACCACACTTTTTTTTATTACATTTCATTTTTGGTAAAATGACCGTCATTCATTTAATCCTTTTCCGTTATCATTCATTTTTCACCAGTTATTTGACTCCTTTCTTATTTTCTGTTTAAATAGTAACTAGTTAATATTATAATTTACATAGATAGTCTAGACGTAAATTTAATAAGTTATAATTTGTTATTAGTTCTGATGTAAAAGTAGATTTATTAATGCATTATTTAAAAAAAAATGAATTTGAATTTTTGGTTAATTTTAAAAAGTAAAATTATGTTTTAAAAAAATAGGGTAAAATTATTGAAAGGAAGAAGGAGAGCACACAATAAATCAAGTTGAGCGGCGGAAATGTGTCCATTTCTGCAAATGTGCCCACAGCCCACAACCTTTACCAAATACAGAAACAGCAAGGTAGCTTCTTCAATTTAAACCGCGCCTACACTTTTCCCTTCATCCTCACCAAAACCCTCCACCTAAACCCTCCAATCAAATCCCCCCACGTGTACCCAGGACTAGATTTATTCCAGCTCAAAAATGGAAAAATACTAGGTAACCCAAAATAGATCCGCCCATAAATGGAATAGTGTCAACATTTCCTCCCCACATCTCTTAAAGAAAAGAAAAAATGCCTTTCTTATTCACATTAAAAAAAATTAAATTATAATAATAATTGATTGAGAAGTTTTTGGTAATTAAAAATTGGAGATTGGGGGTTTTGGTGGTCACAACTCACAACTCACATGGAGATTGGAAAATGGAACCTAGGAATTGACGGTCCAAAACGGTTTCCGTTTACAGGAAAAGTGGGGAGACAGCCAAAATGGAATACCACCTCATTCAATGCAAATACGCAGATAAAGCCAATTTGGGCACATCAACTCATTCAGGGATAATTACTCACTCACCCTATCCGATGCACTAGTCAAACTTATAACCGTATATATACGGTTTTGTATTATTACAGTATCTTCTCAATCACTCACTACTTTTAGTAATTATCTTAAGATAACATTGAAAATTATTACAAATAAGTAGTAGAGAAATTATATTAAGCTACCAATTTTGTAATTTTATTTTTATAGAAAATAAAAGTACTAGTACTAGATTTGTAAATTTATTATCAGTAATTTCAAAATATCAATTTTACGCCAGTTTTAGATGAAATACAATTTCAAAAGTTACTGGTCAAATGCCAAAAATCAAACCAGTTTTAATTAATGCATACGTTTCACCATTTTTGGTACTCAACTATTTATCATAATTTTTATTCCAAGTTTGACCATGAGCTTTAAGAAATATATGAATAATAATTTGACTTGTAATTTTTATACATCAAAATTTTAAAACATGCCGTTTATTAGTATTTTGGTCAAAGATTATCAAAAATTGTGAAACGGAAAAAATAGATAAATGATGTAATTTATTATTTAATCACATTTCGTACAAATTCAATACAATGAATTTGTATAATAAATTTAATGTAACATAATCTTATTGAGTTCAATCAATACCTCTAATATTTTAGTCAAACACATTATAAATTTCTAAAAACCAATTATCTTAAATTTATTATTATTATACTATCTTAAACGCATAACTTTTTCAAACCCATCCATTTCTGGCACCTTCCATCCGATGCCAATTATGTAAAGTAGAGAGTGAAAACGCAGTATAAAAGAAGTGAAAATTTGATGTGAACTACTACACAAAATACACAGTAACAAAAGAGCGGTGGTGGAGTATAAATTACCGTAGGCCTGCACAATCAAAAACTACGGCGCCTAGGCTGGAAATTAAGCAAAGCTCTGCAAAAGCAACGATACACAAAGTACAGAGAGGCAGCCCCACTCCTCTCAAAGGTAGAAAAGCTTTTATTCTACTCTACCCTACCTTACCTATACATACACCTCTCTGTATCTATTTTCACTGTACTTTTTGTACTATAATCTCTCTGATTCTGTGCTCTAATAATAACCCAGTTCAACAAATTTCTCCTCAACAACCTAAACTTCTCCGAATCCCCTTCATTTTATCCCCTTGTTCGTCTTCTTTTCTGGATCTGTGTCTGCAGAAATGCATTATTTTCTGAGTGTTTTGATGCTGCTGAATGCATATGCATCTGCAATTTAGAATTGTTTTTGAATCTGGGATTTGAGCTGTGTACTAGATCTGTGGGTGCTGTGTCGGAATTTGACTGTTTTGAGGTGGGTTTTGTTTTTGTTTTTGGATATGGTTTTTGGTTTTGTCTTCTTTTTCTTTAAGGAGGGTGAAAGAGGTGGGTGGTCGTGGTCGGTTGGCAAGGTTTTTGAGTGTCAGGAAAAAAAGCTTGTTTCTTTTGCTATTAATTCTTTGATTTTCGGGTCGCAGCTGTTGAATTTTGGGGCAGTGTGAAAATTCATTCGCATTTACATTTCTTGTTTTTTGCAGATTTGATACAGAGAAGAGATTAATTCCTTTGCTGAGACCTGAGAGAATGGCTAACAACAGGTGGTGGGCCGGAAACGTGGCGATGAATTCACCGCACCACCTCTCCTCCGCCGCGGAGGATGAGGGCGCCGCCGGAGGGAACCGCCAGCAGCAGCAGACCACTAATAGCAGCGGGAGCAACAACCCCAATCGTGATGTCGCCGCCGTCCAGAACCATGATGAGGATCGCGAGAATGAAGCGCAGAATCACGGAGGTGGTGGTGGGCTGGAGATATCGGAGCCTGGGAGCGGTGGAAGCGGCGGCGGCGGGCGGCGGCCCAGGGGAAGGCCACCGGGGTCGAAAAACCGGCCAAAGCCGCCGGTCGTGATAACCAAGGAGAGCCCGAATGCTCTCCGCAGCCACGTCCTGGAAATCAGCAGCGGCAGCGACGTGGCGGAGAGCATCGCCAACTTCGCCCAGCGCCGCCACCGCGGCGTCTCTGTGCTCAGCGGCAGCGGCTTAGTCAACAACGTGACCCTCCGGCAGCCGGCTGCTCCCGGCGGCATTATTACTCTCCATGGAAGGTTTGAGCTTCTGTCCCTCTCCGGCGCGTATCTCCCCGCGCCGTCCCCTCCCGGAGCCTCCGGCATGACGGTGTACCTGGCCGGCGGCCAGGGGCAGGTGGTGGGCGGCACAGTCGCCGGTCCGCTGGTGGCGTCAGGCCCGGTGATGGTCATAGCAGCCACATTCTCCAACGCAACCTACGAGCGGCTCCCACTGGATCCAGAAGAAGGCGGAGGCGGCGAAGGTGGCAACGACGGCGCCGGAGAAAGCGAGGGAATGCAAGTGCAGCCATCTGACGGCGGCGGTGGAGCAAGTTCTTCCGCGGCGGCTGCGGCTGAATCTGGTATGGCTGCTGATCCTGCAACTTCTATGCCATTATATAGTCACCATCACCAGCTGGTTCCTAATGGTCAGATGGGGAACGAGGCCTTCTGGAGGCCTCCTCCTTCTTACTAGTCCCTTCTCGACCATCATCGATCCATGAACACCAGTTTTTAGCTATAGCCTAGGTAGCTTTTTGACCGTTTTGAGAACTAATGTTAAAATCTAGGTTGTTTTGATGGCATGGAATCCAGGTTTTGTACCTTAACTTATGTATGATCGACCTTGTTCTTTCGTTCTTTCGTTGCATGCAAATGTTTGATGAATTTGTATGTTTTTTTTTCTGGGAAAATTAGTGTCCTCATGAGAATTGTCTTGATCATTGACATATTCAACATTGCATCAAAGATGAGCAGTTTGATTGCTTGGCATGATGGAGATTGACGTTGTTGGTTCGGATGCATATTTGCGTTCGGAGTCAATTCTTCAATCAATTCTGGGTAGAGTATGCAAGTTGGCTCCCTTTGGTGTTGTTCATATCTCTTTGTGTGGGATTTCAGGCAGCCGGGGCCGTTAATTAAGAACTTGAGTAGTGTGTCAACTTGCCCAACTTTTTTGTAATCATGGAACTTGCTTCTTTTTTTTTTTTTAAATTATTTGCTCACATCAGATATATAGTTGCATAATTTTTTTTATCAAGTTTCCCAAAGAGGTAAGATTTTTATTTTCATTTTAGGGCATGTGACATTATTTTATAGTTTAGATGCCAAAACAAGCTTTTATTAATAAAAGGGAAGGCTTCTATTTTGGGAGATGATCGAGTTTGAGACATCAATTAATTATGAATTTGGGGGGTGTTTGGACTTTAGGTGCATGTTAATTAATTCGATTAAGGCTAGCTTAGCTAGGACTCATTATATTATTCATTCTTTTGGTGTGGCTTAATTAATCTTTTGAGGGAATGTGTTGAGAATGTGGAAATGAAGCCTTTTATTCCTTCATTATTTCAACTTGATGTTCTATGCATTTTTATGAACATGCATATGATTCGGTGATCATGTTGAACCAAAACTATAGCAAAATTAGTGCATCATTTCATGTTTTTTGGGATTGGAATGAATTGAATTTAGTGAATTAGAAAATTCTACACTTCTATCCTTTTGTTTTGAACTGTTTCTCACTCGATCATCTCGTGTCTTAAAATTACTTTATAAATTGTAGTTTCAAGTGTACTTTCAAAGAGATTACGGTTCAAGTTTTTTTTTTTATACTAAAATTTTAGTCTCGTAAAATTATTAAACCACATAACCTAATCTATTTTTAGAAAAAAAAATGGATATGACGGTAGAATTATTACTCCACTTTTAAGAGCATCTCCAATGCAAGCATCAAATCGGTAAACTTCACTAGCCATGTCATTTTAGAGGCTCTCAACTTGAAAAACAATCTCCAATGCAACCATTTTTTGAAACCTTTAATCCTATGTGTCAACATTAATTATTGACACCCTCAATTAGACCCTCTCAAAATAGAGGCTCATATTGAGGCTTTCAATAATTAATTTACCATGTATAGCTTATTTAATGCATTAAAATCAATTCATTTTGTTCAAATATATCATGATGAGGATTGATTCATGATACTTGCATTGGAGAACGAAATTTCATTTTCAATGTGTCTTTATCCATGTCATAGAGACACCCAATAAACATTCGCCAAATGACTCCTATAAATATGGGTGAGGATCTATGCATTGGAGATGCTCTAAGCTCTTGTTTTTTATTTACGGATATCCCTAACGGAAATATAGGGAGGTTATGTATTTTATTATATTTGTATGAGTGAGCGTATGAATCTTAAAATTTAAATTAAGGCCATTTTCTCATGAGTATTGAGCTGAATTTAGTTCAATGAAAATATAATTTTGTCAATTAACAATCTTCTGTTTTCTTCAATATCTTATTTTTAATTAAGTTCAATAAAAAGTAAGTTTAGGAAAACATGACTTAAAGTAATTTGTTACTTTATAATTTCAAACAAAGTTGTATTCTACTTGCAAATTAACAATCTTGGTAGTATTCAAATTTTAAAAACAATCAATTTATTTTAACCTAAGAAGCATGATAGTTTTTACCCTTTACAGAACACAATTCTTCGATCATGAACAAGAAAAATGAGTGCTTTTTTTTTAATGTTCTGTGCCTAAAATGTTTTAAAGAAGTTATAATGCAAATAAAGGCATGCAAAGTGCAGTCATCATGGAATGTTTGTGTCCCGATTCCGTCCAATTGAAACCCATGCATTTAATTATTTTGGTGGTGGTGGTGGACCGGGTGGTTCAACCAGTCCAGGTAGATGACCAAACCGCTTGTTTATTATCCATTGACTTATTTATTGCTTATTCAAATATAATTTTATTGGTTTAAAAAAAGTCAAAGAAAGGCAAGGAATTTTGAGCACATTAATTAATCACCAGAGACAATTCATCGTTTAAGACTGGTACTATATATTTTTAAAAAGAAAGTATTGGGTGAGACCTGTACTTGATGAGACCAAGAGCAGGGGAATGAGCATTTCCTGTTTCTGCTTGATCTTTTAGTCAGTTTGTTTGATCTTTCAATCAATGTCCTTGAGTATTTTTATTTTGCCTTGATTTTTCAGTTAATTTGATCTTTTGTTCAACTTGCTTGATCTTTCGGTCAATTTTCTTGATCATTTAATTTGTTTTGCCTTGGTCAATTTCACCAACGACAAATTCAATCAAGGAAATCGGCGGGTTTAAAGCTCACCAACGACAAATTCAATCAATAGCAGTGTCATATTATCTTTGGTCTCATTTGAGCTCAAATGAGAATTTGTATTTTTGAAATCGAAAATAGAGAAAATTATCTAGTCATTGATGTTTATCCCTCTCTATCTTCTTCTTTGAGACAAAAACATTTTGGCGGGCAGCTGATTTTCGTGAGATGTTTCAACTTTGAATTGGATGCAGAGTAGCCGGTCAATATTGGGTTATGAACACCGGCAAGGCAACGATGGAATCTGCAATTTTTGTTTTGTTTGTTGGTTGGTTGGTTTCCCTAGATATATCTTTATCTACAACATTCGATAACGTTGAAGTTAAATCCATGTGAAAACATTTGCAAAATTCTCACTGGTCTCGTTAAGTAAACATTAAACTTAAAGTAAAATAGTCATAGAAGATTTGTGAAATGTTATATATATTGAATCTTACTGTACAAATACAATTTCCGAACTTTATAAGGATACAATAGATTGAATTTTCATGTTTGGAGATACTCCCTTGGTCCCCAAATAAATGTCCTACTGAAATAGTCAATTTTTTTCACACCATGTTTGACCATTAATAACTTTCATTTTTTTTGAAGCGATTAATAACTTTCATTATATTTAATGTTAGAGTAAATAATTTTGATTTTTAAAAAGTACATCATACGAGAATTCCAACGTTATCTCATATTTATATATTCTAAGTTATCAATGGTCAAATATGATGTGAAAAAATTTGACTATTTCAATAGGACATTTATAAGGGGACGGAGGGAGTATATGGTAGCTCTATCTCCACTGGTGTCTAACCAGGCTTGATTAATATTTGTTTTTTGATGGGGCACATGCACAAGTCTTTAAATGGGGTGAGCCTCCCACTTTGATATACAAGTACAACTTAAGATCAGAAAAAATTTTGGAAAAGAAAAAATAAATAAATACATACATACAATTAGGTAAAATTGTGGCCTTAAGCATATTTTAGTTTTTCCAATTTTATTACTATTGTTATGTAAATATTAGTCATGTTACTAATCTGTGTTGGTTAAATACGTATTGTGAACACTTATGAGTATTTTATAAAGCATAATATTACAGCAAAATTTATCCACGAGTAATGTCCTACTCCGATTATATTCAACTATGCTATCAAAACTGACTTGAAAATTATAGTTGAGAAACAAATATAACTACTTAATTAATAAAAGAATAACCAAAATTATAATAAAAGTGCATGTGAATTTCATGGTAACTAATATTGAGCCTGGCTAAGAAAGTAGTCAAAGTACATATTACATCAAACATACAATTAAACAACATGTTCACAAAATCATGTAGTATTGAATTTATTTGATCTTATGAAATTAAATAAATTTGTATTATTAATATATTTGGACCATAGGTTTACTGTTTCTAATTCTGATTTGTTGAGATGGATGATCATTTCTGAGATTTGTTGAGTTCTACGAAATCGTAATTTTGTCGAGCTCCCTATTAATTAACGCGTGTGATACTCTTCCTAACCTTTTCTCATTCATTTCTGAATGATTTCCTGAATGATGAATTATAAGTTCTTTACTTCACAAAAAAAACTTTGTCTCACTCCAAATAAAATAACACTTAGAGTAAGTCCAACAACTATGTTAATATAGCAAAATTGGTAATATATAGATGTTTTGGCCCTTTTTGAGTTTTTACAGATATGACTCTCCAAAACAGAGTATGAGAGGAGAGAAAATATTTGAATATGTATATGGGTAGAAAGAGAACGGTGCTCGAAATTTAATGCTACTTATTTAGCTCCAAACTTTCTATTCTTGTTATTACTAATCATATTTTTCAACAATTTCATCTATATTATATATATTTATATGTTACATAAAATAATGATTTATATAGGACAATTTATAATACAAATTTTATATGTTAATGAAGTGAAATATTTTCAAATTTAAAATAAATTATATACTTTAATTTAAAAATTATAACCATCAAAAACTAAACAATACTTGCAAAAACTTCAATGACTGGAAAATTTTATTTTTAAAATTTTAAAATAAATCATTTAAATTAGGAGAGCGTCTCCTGTAAGGTCCCTTACGGTAATGACATGTTAAAAGGAGATCATTTTTTACAAAATTCGAGGTGACTATACAATTATTTTAATTTTGAGAAAGTATAAAATTATGGCACCTTACTGTAAGGCCAAGTCAAAAGGAGGTCATTTTCTACAAAATTGAGGGTTACTATTTGATTATTTCAATTATTTGAGTTATTTTAGTTTGACCCTGATGTTTTTATACTTGAGTTTGATCTTTTATTTTCTATTTGATTTTAATTGGTTTGATCTTTTAGGTTTTGGGTCTTGTTTTTATCTGACTTGATCTTTTAGGTTTTGGGCAATATTTTTCACTTTATTTCCTTGATCTTTTATGCTTTATGGTCCAAATAATTAAAACAATTGTATAGGAACCCCTGATATGGTAGAAGGTGATGTCCTTTTGACCTGCCCTTATCGTAAGGGGACCTTACAGGTAGGGATGATCATGGGTCGGGTTTGGGTCGGGTCCACTAATATCCGGACCCGACCCGTTTAAAAATAGTAAGACTCATACCCGACGGGTCTTAAAAAATGAGATCCGGACTCAGACCAATGGGTCCAAGCCTCCAAGGGTCTCAAACGGGTCTTTAATAAAAAATAAATATTTTAACTTTAACACTAGAAATTTTAAAATAAATACGTAACAGTTTATTTCTGGACTACTGTTCTGTTGTGTGTTGTGTACTTGCGTACGTGTGTAGTCGTGTGCGTTTATTGAACGCATTAGGATTTGGTTTGGCATTACCGCATTACTAATTAGTAATTAGTATTATTGGTATTGAAACTATGTGAGTTGACTTATGAAAGTCCAAACGTATTGGACTTGTTTTACTAATAATTATGAATATTAGCATATATTTATATAATACATATATGTTTAATGGGTTTGGGTCGGGTCTGGATCATAACATTTAGTATTCGGACCCAGACCCATTTATTTAGTGCGGGATCCGGACCCGACCCAAACCCACTTAATCTTAAAAAATGGGATCCAAACCCAAACCGATGGATCTGGGCGGGTCCTATACCCATGATCATCCCTACTTACAGGAGACACTCTCTTTAATTTTTTAGACTATAAAACATAAAGGATCAAGGAAAAAAAGTGAAAAAATGCTGCCCAAAATCTAAAAGACCAAACAAAATAAAACATCAAGTCTAAAACATAAAACATCAAATCATATAAAAGATCAAACCAAAAAAAAATCAAGGTCAACCATAAAAACATCAAGTCCAAACAAAAGTAATTCAAATAATTAAAATAACTGTATAATAATACCCAATCTCGTAAATTGGCCTCTTTTTTATTTGCCCTTAACATAAGGTGCTTTTATTTGAAATTTTCTCTTAATTAGACGTTATTATAAAAAAATCTTAGTATATATCCTACTTGATGATAAACGTGATTGTGAATGATAGGACTTTTATGAATAATTATTTTCAATAAAAGTGTGATTTTCAACTTATTATTTAATTTTTGCAAGCACAAATTACACTTTATTTACTATTATTAATTATTATAAATACGGTCATCATTGTACTAATATATGCAAAATAGAGTATATGTTGGACTTGCTCTTAAAAACTTATATTATTATGAAATATAAGACACAAATTCTCAAAGTTCAGCAATAATACACCGAATTATTATTCTTGGTATGTTAAAGATCGGGTTGAATAAATAATAATTAAGTGTTCATATATACATATCCATATATGATTACCTATTTACAAATTCCAGACAACTTTTTTTCTAAAAATAACCGTTCATACGTGTATGAGATATGCATTTTGGAAATATAAATTTGTATATATGTCTTGTATTATAACTTTATGATTTCATATTAGTTTAGCCACACTAATTTTATTTTTTAATATATTCTTTTTCACTTCAATTAATTTTATCAAAAAATAAACTTAATTCCAAATATCAAATATTGACATAACATAATGCCCGATTGACCCGAAACTAGAAGTGGCTTCAAGTGAGTAAGATTGGCCTGTATAGTGTTGGCATTCTCCAAGGGTCACAAGGCAAAAAATTTTATGTTGGCATTGACCTAGTGTCTATAGTGACATGAATTGTGACATTTGATCCGTGGACACTTTCATTCGTGCCGCAATGAGAAATTTTCCACATCGGCCCGTCCTGGCATAGACATTAGTAATAGTAATAGAGAAAGTTTTGTGCAAATGATTTTGTTAGGAATCTACATGTTCTTGGACGGATCATGTTTATATTAGAACACAATTATCTATAGCCTATAGGGGCTCTTGTGGGTTCCACGAGATTATAATTTTGTAAATTCTACTTTGGTAGCTTTGCAAAAACGAGCTTCATATTAGTTAATATATGTGATGTCCTTCCTAAATTTCCATCTCTGGTTTCTTTACGATTATCAAAACTCTAAAATGTAAATTATTTTTTAATTTTTTAATTTTTTTTGCAAGAGTTCGGAAACCCGGTATCATTTTAAAGTTAAGCCGGGGTTTATAAAATTTTTATAGCCAAGGAGGAAGAAAACGGAGTATATCTGCAGTTCCTGAACTCTCTGACAAATGACGGCATGCTTCTGTTGGATGAAGGCCTGAACAAAATCATGATAATGGCGGAACCGGAGCCTCCTCTATGGGTTCACGCGAAAGCGAATATTGGCGTGATTTGTTTCACTAGTGAAGAGATCGTGGCTCCATTCCTGCTGCCGAAAATGGTTGGGAGGATTGAAACCATGCTGAATTATTTTCTTTCCCGGCTGGTGATGATGATGATGTTTCAACGGAATCTTCCAGAAGAACTGCAGCTAAAGGAGCTGCTTACGCAGATCATGAGGATTTATGTAAATCTGGCGCGAGGAGACGAAGAAAGCGTTTTCGTGGTTGCGATTTCAAGAGATCAGTCTTAAAGCGAGGAGCTATTCGGTGCTGCTGCGGAAGAACTGATGAAGAAAAATACTGGAAAACTGGAGAAGAGGCTGATAGATGAATTTCTGGAGCTGGAAAGAAAAGTTATAGTCGCAGCTCAGGAGGCGGCGGAGGCTGAATCGGCTCTCGGAGAGATACCGGAAGAGTTCATGGACCCGATTATGAATACTCTGATGACGGATCCGGTCATCTTGCCGAACACCAACGCCATGATTGACCGGCCGGTTATTCTGAGGCATCTTCTCACCAAAAGTACGGATCCCTTCAATGGCCTTCCTCTCACGGCCGACGTGTTGATTCCCGACGCTGAGCTCAAAGCGAAAATCGACCGATTCCTTCAAAGATGACCGGTTCCTTCTGTAAATTTTGACCTCTAGCGCACTGATTGGAACAAACGGCCTGTTGTATCCGTCCAACTTCAATGACCTAGATTGGCTGGAAAATGGAAACGAAAGAATGATGAACAAGTGAAGAAACTTATTACAAGTGGATTCTTGAAGATTCACTACAAGAAATTTGGCCTTTGGTGACCAAAATTTTAGCGACCAAATTTATTTTGGTCACCAAAGGATTGTTTTGTGACCAAAAGTTCTGGTCACATAAATTTGGTCACCAACTGAAATTTTAGTGACCATTTTTTATTTTGGTCACCAAAGGGCTCTTTATAGTTGGTCACTAAAATTTTCGCATCTATGGTGACGAAATCTGGTGACCAGAATTAGTCTCGTCACTAAAAGATGGCAGGTGACCAAATTTATTGGTCACCAAAACAATAATGATTTAGTGACCACATATTTTGTCACCAAATGTATGCAGTTGGTGGCTTAATTTTCTTCAAAGAATGTTGGGCCAATAATTCATGGGCAAACGGGTATTGGGCCAAGTATAAGCCATATAAATGATTGTCATAACTTGTGTTATATTTTCAAAAAAATATTTAAAAACTCGTGTTATAATTTTTAAAATTATTATTAAAGAGAGGATTATTAATCGCTTCCCATACAAAAATAGTGGGGAAAAAACATCATAAATCACAATATTCTTTATTAGGAGACAATCTGTATGATTACAAAGAACTTTATAACTATAACATTACAATACATTCCATTTTCAATTCAGTTTAGTTTATTTCAATTCAACACAAAATCAATTGGGTAGATATAAGATATTATCCGACTAAGGCCTTGTGCCCATGTTTGCCATATTTTGTAATATATATATATATATATATATATATATATATATGTATTGATATATGATATATAATTAGTATAACAAAATTGACCTAAATTACACATAATTTGATTTGCGTAAAACTACACTGAACTAATCAGAATTGAACTGATACAGTCTAAGGTCAAGTAAACTAGCCCAGGGCTCTAGATCGATATCATCAAAAACATTTCATTGAATATGAGAGATTCAAAGTGCCTTCTTATCTCAACTAATTATTAGTTGACATAAGAGATATACATTTATACTCATAATTAGCTGGACCATAGCACACTTTGATCATTGTTTTAACTAACCAAATTGTGAATCTTACTTGACTTTGTATTACACACTAAGTCCCTGTTTGCCAGAGTTTATCAGTAAATTAATTCAATTCAGTTCAGTGAAAATGTAATTTGATGAAATTTAGGTTAATTCAGTTATGCTGATTCCATTTTTCAATACATTAATTTCCGCTTCATTTCAGTTCAGTACAACAAGAAATAAGCTCTTGCAAACAGGGTTTAATTATACTCTGATTAACTAATAAAAGGTCGATTTTTACTTGAATTTCCATAAACACTAATTAAATAAAATTTAAAGGTCAAACTTTACTTGACATTCCATAAATACTCGTACTAAACAAATCAAGCTTTCCCAAATGTAGATCTCTCCTCCTAAGCATAATCAGTGGACTTATGCTAAATATTCTTCTATATAAACACCATTAACAAACTGATTTTATAATCAGATGACAATCTTTACTTGATTGATTTACATTACTATAAATTTTAAGTATTTTAACTTTTATTCAAAATATTTTTTACAAATAATAATTGTATGCTCAGTTGGAATTACTGAGTACTGACCAACATAGCAATTTAGCATAACATAAGATGGGAAAAGAAGAAAATAATTTACCAAATATGAAAAAAAATAAAATTGAAAATAGTAAGATATTTACTTTTAATGTCAACCATCAATGTCTTTTATAAAATCAATCTCAGTCGTTAAAATTTCCTTATCCTAACTTCATCTTCTTCTTCTTCATAGTCCCCATCATAAATTCATGATTGCCGCCCCGTCAACGCCGTTGTCATGCCGTGTTTATCGATCTGGAGCCTGGGTCGAGCACTTTTAAATTCACTGATGTCGCTATCGCCCGGGGCAAGCATTGGTCAAGTCCAAAATGCCGCTACTGCCCCGTTACCACTATTTCGTCAATCTGGAGCTTACCATCAATGGTCGAGCCATGCATCAAAGGGACGCCAGTTTCTTCGTCAATTTTGATCGGATCGAGCCCTTTTGATGGATGCTTCCATCGTCCGGAGCCGCCAAGTCCAAGTCCCTGGCTCATCGAGTAAATTTATTAATTGTCATTTTGATTTTGATTTTGAATTTGAAGTAGTTAGGTCAAATAACTAGTTTTTATGATTTGGTACTGCGTTTTTAGTTCTGAGATTCCGGAGGATTCGCCGGAATAGGGGATGGAATTGTATTGCCGCGTGGGTCTGATCTCATGTCAGTTAGTCGATGCCTCAGTGGAGTTTCAAATGAATTTATATTTTCCGGTGCCCCTTCAAAACCATTGTCCAGGTATTAATCAATTCCATCTTCTCGTGTCCATGTTGTTTGTTTGTTTATTTGTTTCTGGTTATTACTTGATACTATGTTGTTTTGACTTTTGAGCTGAAGATCAAGCTTGAAGGGATTGAGATTGATACAGATAGTTAATATGAGCTTTGTAACAGGGGCATAGAAAGTCTCTTTTGTTTGACATGCTAGCAGTGATTTTGTGTAGTTTGCTTAGGTATGAAACTATTATCTTTTATTTGTAGGACAAGTTATTCAAAGTTAAGGATAGGCAAAAGGAATTTGCTGAAAATAGCAATGGAAAACCTACTGGTGAAAAGCAAAATGCTGGAGAGCTGCTCCTTCACACAGGTTCCCCCTCTCTAATGGCTTAGAACTTATAAGCTTCTTGCATAATTGAATCGCATATCATATTGTTGGCTTGACATACTAGAATGATTGTGCTTTCTTGGTTGGGTTCTTCATGATGTATGGTGTTTCAAGAAACTTTTGGACTTATATATAGTAGAGTATGTTTCTATTTGATTCTATTTTGCAAATTTTTTTCATGTTCATGTCCATAAGATACCAAATGAGATTTGCAAATGAGAGTATGTATATGTATAGCAAATGAGATTTTCTCTATCATATTATAATGTGTCAGGTTTGCAACTTTTGTATGCTGGGAAAGGACATTCTTTTTGTAGTATTCTTTTTATATTGCCTGAGGCCCTAAGATTGATGGTGTGATTTTGCAAAATATTTATACAGGGGAAAATGCTTCAGCTGCCACTCCCGTATCGAACTCAAGTACTAGTTCTGATGCTTAAACAACTGCATTAGTTCTAGCATCTAGTAGTGGGTAAGTGTATCCACTGATATTTATTGTATTCGGAACATCTATCTAGTAATGAAGCAAAATACAGTGTTATGAGGCTCATAGTTGGTGAAGGGCGAGCTGCTGAAGACTTGGAGTCAAATGGAGCTGTGTCATAGTGTAGTGAGTGTGGTCGTGTGGTGGCATTTTACGAGCTAGGTAAAGCTGTTAATTTTTCTGGTACAAAGCTCGTGTATCTTGCCTAAATACATGTGCAGTGTACAAGAACAAAATTGATAACAGACTACCATGTCCCTTAATGTTCTACAACTAAATCTAATGTGATCAACCATTAACTTATATTATTATGAATATATAGTTTACTTGAATTGTGGGACAAATTATACAATTATCTACACAGTGAGGGAGAAAATAGTAGTTGGACGTTGCATATCAATATTGGCTTCCTTTTCCGTCACATCACATACATTGCTTTCTTGTGTATTCAGAGGTTCAGTACTATATTGCCAACTTCACATTTTTCATAATAATTGCCACAGTTGATATCATCTCTTATAAGTCTATAAGATGTAAGCTATATAGAAGGGATGTGTAACAGAGTAGTATATTAATGTTTTTGAAAATCATGAAGATATTCTGACTTATGTGAATCTGTCTTTGCATTAGGTGATTTTGGTGATGAGAACGTTGGTTTTGTTAGAAGTGTTGCAGAGGTCGACATCACCAAAACTATTATTCTTGGAAATCGTGATACCCGGTCCTCTACAAGGTAACTTAACGCTATTACATTGTTAGCATGTGGCATTATAGACTGCAATGTAGCTTTCCTTATATGGTGTGCATAATTATGTGAACATATAAGTGACTAGAATCCTATTTTGTGTAGATTATTTATCTTTACTGGAGCCAAAGTTCTCCAATTTGGATCTCTGCTTAAGGAACCACTGTCTCATGTGTCTCCAATATTCATCTTTTATGTTTGTATTGAGAGTGCCTTAATTTTCTGTTGCAAATTTCTGTCTCATGGGTCTCTAGCCTAATTTCTGTTGCAAATTTCTTGACGAATTGTTCATTAGACACATAAGTAAGCTCTTGTCTATCATTCTTCTCCTTTTAGAATTGATTAAGTTTGCAGATAAGTTCAAAATATTTACGGTTGTTTCTTGCAAGCCTAAGGCATGTGGTTCAGTGGTTATATTTCTCTTATACTGAATTATCTGTTGTTATAACTGTATATATACACTGAATTATTAGTTCTTTTGATGATTGATTAGGTGCTTCATGGAACCACTTCTTGGCTATGATGATACTAATGATGAAGGAAGAAAATGCCGAGGGGATGAATATAATGATCTTGCATCAATATATAGTTTAGTATTGTATCTTAGTTTCGTACTTGTTTGAACATTATTATGTAAATGGATGGTTTTATGAATTTTATATTTAATATATTATTTTTTGAAATTTACTGTTGAGATTACTGCATGGTGATTATAATAATTAATCACTAATAAGGATAGATTAGCTGTAATTGGGTGACTAAAAAATTGGTCACCAAATCATGTTAACATAGTCATGATATGGTGACAAAATTATTGGTCACCAAATCATGTCAACTTAACCATGATTTTGTGACCAAACTATTCGTCGGTAAATCATTGCATGAATTCCATGCCTCCCGCTCTTTAGTGACCAAAGAAATAAAATTAGTGACGAATTTTAGTGACAAAATATTTGGTCACCATTTAGTGACGAGTTGACTTTGGTCACCAGATTTGCCTTTAGTGACCAAATTTAGTGACGAGGTTGAAAATGGGCCTTTCGTGACCGACCTAGGGTGACCAACTTGTCGCATCACTTTTTTGGTCACTAAAGGCCAAAGTCAACGGAAAATGGCCCTTTAGTGACCAAATTTGAATGGTCACTGAAGACCAAATTTCTTGTAGTGATTATTGATCAACCAATGGAGGCGTCGTGGACGGGAATGTTTATTGAAGATTATTGATCAAAAGAATGTTTTTCAGACTAGCCCGGTCGGGGACGGGAAGACGGGCGGACAATGATAGTAATAAACTCTGATGAATTGATAATTGAGTAAAGAAAACTATTCTTGCAAAGAAGCAACAATCATAAATAGCAATTTGGTACAAATAAAAGTAAATACGTACGAAAATAATAAAAACCAAAAAGGTATTGACCAATTCTTGGGTGAGACAGCCTCACCCAAGAGGCAGGACCAAGTAATGAATTGAAACAAAGGTTTTGATGAGGTGACATGTTTGATGAACTGGCACCGAGGTTTGACGAGGTGGCCAAGTAATGAATTGAAACAAAGGTTTTGATGAGGTGACAAGTTTGATGATCTGGCACCGAGATTTGACGAGGTGGCGTCGAGGTTTGATGAGGTGGTAGTGAGTTATGATGAGATGACAGTAATGAAATTTTCCTTATTTGGTTTTGCCTCATGGGTGAGGCTACCTCATTGGAGAATTACTCAAAGGTATTATGCGTATTTTTCTAATTTTTTGGTCTGGAAGCTAATTATTTCTCTGGCAAAGGTATTATGGGTAACTCCTTTTCTCTTAACTTATTGTTAAAGGAGAAAGATAAAATCACTTTCACATTTGTATTTTTAAATTTTATTTTATTTTTTTTGGTGTAAAAATAAAGGAGATAAATAGAGTCCCTTTCATTATATAAGAAAGTTTGTAACTATGTTAATGTATTATTATTATATATTTTATCTATGTTGATTTATATATTTTTTTAAATATGTAAACATTGTACTGGATTTAGGTAATTTTTGGCGATTCCTTTCTTTATGATTATTAGCATAAAAATATTTTGTATTCTAAATTAGGTGAAATTAGATATTTTCTTCCTTTTAAACTATATAAATTATTTGGTAGTATAAAGATTTAGAATACTTGCATATGTGAAGTTAATTGATTGGTAGCATCATAAATTAATTACCATGTCATTATTATTTTATTTTTATTAGTTTACATTTAACTCATCATAATATTTTGTGTACCAAAACATGATAATTATATATCAGATTATTTTTGATAAAAAATTTTAAAATTACTAAATGTTTACATCACTAAATGTTTATTCTTTATTTGAAATTTCTTAACAATCCATTAAATTTGATTTAAAAAAGAAACTTTTTTTACTTATTGTTTGTTAGGTAATAAAAATAGGGGAAAAAATACAGCATCTTCTGTAAAATAAGCACTCTACCATTTTCACCCGGAGAATCTACATTTTATATTAAGATTATTACAAAAAAAAATTAAAAAGATAAATTTTAAGAATAAGAAACTAACAATACTAATTATTTTAGCTAAAATATAACTATATTTCTATTTAAACATTTTTACATTTTATACTCCCTCTAATTTTATTTTATTGTAACTTTTCTCTTTTAGTAAATTATATTAATTTCATACATAAAATACTTATCTATCCAATAATTTTATGTGATCAAGTATTACGTACAGTCACTATATTTTAATATATTACATTAATAAGTGATCAATACACCGCACTTTGTGTGGTGGAGCCAAACTATGTCTGTGGAATACACGAATTGACTGAAATATAATCAGTGATATAATCAAATAAGGGGTTTTTAACCTTATAAGTTTGTTCTGTCGTTGCCTATATACAAATGAAATATTCGCATTAAGATGATCTTGACTATATAATATGCTTGCCTAATGTGAAATTTATTATTATTGTTTTGAGTAATTTTAGAATAGTGGTGTTTCATCGAATTTGTTTGAGTAAAAAAAATAAAAAAATTTAGCGTTCCTAAATTTGCATTTCATTCATTTTATTTATTTTTTAACTTCTAGACTAGGCTATGGTTGCATCTATGAATTTTGGTTCCTTCCTTTTAAAATTAATTATTAGCTGAATTAATTAACTCAATTGAGTTTTGTTCGTTTTCATTATAGTGAAAGACTACCACCCGTTGGATAAAATAGTGGTAAAGACACATAATTTGACTTTGGGGTATAGAGAGATTGAGATCTTTAGACAAGGTTATGGAATGCACTTTGATAAAGAAGTTAAAGGAAATTGATTAAATTCGGGTTAATTTAGTCATACTAATTTTTTTAAATACATAAATTTTCACTTTATTTTAAGCCAACTCAATTTAGTTCAGCACAAACAAGACCTAACTGTATATTCTTTTTTCTTAAATAACATTATATCAAAATTTATAAAAATTATCATTTACATAATCGCGCAATCTAATAATAACCAAAAGTTCAATTAATAAGTGATCAAATTCGCCGTGCAACGCACGGTGGAACCCTGTTAGTACTAATAGAGAAAGTTTTGTGCAAATGATTTTGTTAGGAATCTACATGTTCTTTATATTAGAACACAATCATCTATAGCCTATAGGGGCTCTTGTGGGTTCCACGAGATTATAATTTTGTAAATTCTACTTTGGTAACTTTGCAAAAACGAGCTTCATATTAGTTAATATATGTGATGTCCTTCCTAAATTTCCATCTCTGGTTTCTTTACGATTATCAAAACTCTAAAATGTAAATTTTTTTTGCAAGAGTCCGGAAACCCGGTATCATTTTAAAGTCAAGCCGGGGTTTATAAAAATTTTAATGAATGAAGAAAATCTTTAAATATATAAATAAAGGAAATGATTGAAATTATTGTTGGTAATTTTTTTAAAAAACAGGAAAGTATCAATCCTGTAATCAAAAATAAAACAAAGATGGTATATTTACTCTGATAATAATAGTAAAAGAATAATAAGATTAATGTCATAAAAAAATAATGCAAAGAATGCTAATAAACCTCCAACCCATATATGACGCCAGCATATTTTTCTGGTATTCCCTTATTTACAAAATATACATCCCTAATTTTCTGAAAAGCATGCCATGTCAGCAAGCTGTCTGACCCGGCCTGGTGGCACTTTCCGACCACCCGGTTCACGTCTAACGTCTGCGCAACCCGGTCCAAACCGCCATACAAGCTGTCGCAGAACCTCATCAGATATTTAACGTCGTAGACGTGATGGCCAAAGAGCGCCTTCATCAGATTCAGAAATTCGTCCAGATTGTTGGGTAACGCGCAGCGCGTCAGCACCTTCGCCAAGTAGCCAAAATCGTAAGCGCTGTGAAACGTCACCCAGCTCACCGACTCGTTGCAAACCAGGCCGGATCCCATCGCCAACTCGGCGAAGTCCGCCGAGTTAATCCCGTAAATCCGGTTCTTCTGGAAGTCGATCCCGTAGCGCGTGAGGAGGTCAATGGAGTCCGGCGCGTAGAGGTGACGCTCGACGTCAAAGTCGGAGAAGTTGAACTGCCAGATGTAGTGGCAGTTGCCGGTGCCGAGATCCGGCAGGTTCCCGGCGGCATCGGAGAAAGTCAACCCAAGCTGAATGAGCTGTAAGAGGTCAACGTTCGTTTTCAGATACTTGTAGTGATCGTTTGCTTTAAGACACGCCCTCATCGCCGGCGGAGGGTTTATAACGACGCCGGGAAACTCAGTATCCATGGAGATAAACGGGAACTTATCTATAACGCTCTTAATCAGCTCGAATTCCGATACGAGGTTACACGCCCAAACTTCTCTCACCTTGATGGGCTTCGTCGGACGAATAGCCATGTTTTCCGACCGGACTGAATTTTGAATGTAGATACAATCGCAATTGAAATTTTGGGGTTTGGGGTTTTCGATGGAAATAAGGTTTGATTTGGTTAAGGTTATATAGGGAGAGGGACGACGAATATGTCGTTGCTTCGAAGGTGTACGTGAGTTCAGTGCAAGTAGCAATGTCCAGGTTCAATTCAACACGGGTTATTTCGAGAAAGTTGACCCGGAAAAGGAATATTTCATAATCTATATTTAGTAACGCACTTAAGGATAACATTTTTAACGTCATAATTTAGGATAACCGGAACAGATTCTTGGGAAAGATTTGCAGTTTAATTTGGAAAAATTAATTGGATAGAGTTTGGAGTTTTTTTTTGGGAAAAATGATTCCAGATTCTATTAATATATTCGAATTATTCTCAAAAAAATATATATATATACTCCGTATATTCGAATTTTGCATAACAGAAATTTTTTTGAGAAGTGGCGGCTTTTGACTTGACCTGGTCTTAAAATCTAAATAGATCAGTCTACTATACTAAGATTATTGGACTTGTACAGTAAAAAGAACATCATATTTGACTAAGGTAGTATTCACTGTTCAAAACACGGCCAATCAACAAACTCATGGCATAATTTCGTTAACAGGCTTTGTTGAATTTTCATGATTGGAAATTCGGCTGCAACCAAGAAACTGGAATAATTAAACTGAGGACTACGTTTCGATTCCGATGAGAATCATCGGATTGTGACTTCTGAGATCATCATAGTTCAAGTGAGGCTGCTTACGTTGCTGCAGTTATCCGCCCATACGTATTGATGATCAACAGTTTGATAAAATTCCTGACCGAAAAACGCCTGGGAGAGATCATCAGATTCCCATGATGATGTTGTCTGAGGAAGCTGAAGCTGCTCAGTTCCTGTAAGACCAAGTGGCTGATGATCGTTTTGTCCGAACATGTAATTTTCTTGAATCATATCATAGGAAGCAAATGCTGGCTCAGAAAACGTTGCTACATGATTCCCAATCTGTTCAATCTCCTGTTTCAGGCATGCAACCTGCAAAAAGAGACAGACAAGGTTAACGTTTTTGTCTTTGATCGAAAAAAAAATGCAGACAAAAAGTTTAAGATCGAAAAAAGAACCTGTTGTTGGAGTGCGAAGATGTGGGAAACGCAGCCGTAGACAGGATCCTGCATCCTCGCCAGGGCTTCATAGGAAACCGTGATGGCGGCTTCGCGGCGGTCTTTCATCGGCAGATGCAACAGCAGCTTGGAAACGTTGCTGGCGCCGAAAACTCTGTGCACGGCTTCGAAGTGGCTCGCTGCTTCCTCGTAGCAGAAAAATGGCGCGAAAACGCAGTCTTTGGCGCACCTTCTTCTCAAGAACTTGCACGCGCCACAGGAAGAAGAGCCAGCTCCTGTCATTATTAATATGGTCAGTTTGTTGGTTGTTGTGTTCTTTTTTTGGTGTTTGCTTCTTTGAGTTCTTAATTGGTTAGATTTGGTTACTTGATTGATTACTAGGTTTTTTATAATCACTGTCCGAAAGGGCTGATCATTTGATTTATACTGTGGCTTTCAGACAATATTCCAACTTTACCAGTAAAGTAAATTCTTTTAGTGGCCAACATTTTCATTCACAAATTGGGTAAGAATAAAAAAAAGTGGTTTTCCCAGTTCCTGCTTCTGCAACTGTTTTCCTCCATGATTGCAGATTACTGATCATTACTAAACTAGTATTCCTAACTAATATTCTTCTTCTGTCAAAGTTAATATTGAAGAGTTCAAAATGCCACAAAATTGTCGGAACAAAAAACGTTAACAGCCATGAATTTCGAGTACGAATATCAGTTTCAGTTCTATTTCTCAGATTCTAAGGCACTTAGTTTATTCTTGTAAGTTGAGGATTCCATTTGTTCAATAAGGGACACGTAAGCAATGATTTCTGCAACTATAATCATGCATCATAGTAGTATTATATTTGGTGTACAGTTGTGATCATGTTTGGCTGTTGGCCACTTGAGTGATGGGTGATAGGGCGGGCGGTTCTCGGAATGGCGGCCCTTTCAGACAGCAAAAGCCAAACATCTCCTTATCATTGGAAGACCAGAAAGGCGGTCATGGCTGAATCTCAGGAACTCAGAAACGTCGGCTGGCTAAGAATAATGGTAATGGCTATCAATTTCTGTCAGATCAGCTGCATATAATAAAACGTGTTTGTTATTTTTTGTTTTGGACTGATAAATATGCATGCACAAAAGGGATTAAGGAATAACATATGAGTAAACAATGTATGTGACAAGGGATGGTGGAAGGGAGCCTTTCCCACTTTGAGTAAAACGATGAGAGTGTTATGTGTTTTTTATTGTGAGCTAATCATGCAGTCTTAATCCTCAGCTAGGCTCATCTTTTGTTTTATTTTGTCTTCTTAGTAGAGAGTGGCGGAACCAGAAATTAAAATTAGAAGGAGTCATAATAAAATATATAAAAATTATAGGTATTAAATTTTAATTTATAAAAATACAAGGGTAAAAATACAATTTTTCAAATTTATGGGGTGGTCTGGCCACCTTGGGTCATCCCTTGGGTCTGCGACTGTTAGTAGGGTGGTAGTGGTAATTCTTAGAGCATCCACATTGGTGCTCCTTAAGTGCATTTTTTTTTAATAAAGACCACTCCTTAATGAGAACTTGTTCCTTAATTAGAGAGTGATAACCTCTTTATTTGTGTTAATTTAACCAATAAAGATATGCCACATATTATTTATTGTTTCCTAAATTTTAATAAAATATTAAAGTTAATTATTTAACACTTGTAGGAGTAGTTCTTATTTTTTCATCCATTGATGTGGCACTTAAGAAATAGTGTTTTACTGTTCTATCATTGTGGATGCTCTTAGTTTTTTACAACTATTATTGCTTTAGAACGATGGAGTAAATAATTAGTCCGCACTAGCTATTAAGTGACTTTTACAGCTAGAATTCACTATAAATTGATTATAGTGTTGTACTACATGGTAAAGAAATCGATGTTCATCTTATTACGTGGTCATGGTTTCAATTTCTATACACATAGAAACGATGTGGTTTGATGTGTTGATGAGTGCACAGAGTCATTAGATAAGAAAGATTGGGAGAAAGGGAGGAAATGTACAGATTATGAGAAATGATTTTGCATAACAGTTATACGAAATATCTAAAAGATTGTAATCGTTACTGGATGTATGAGAGAGAGGGATGTTGATTCCACTTGTAATTGTTACTGAGCGTTTTCCCAGTACCATGAATGAATTTTTCAAATTTTTTTTGTAAATTTTAAGATAAAAAGTATACATTTCAATAAATCTTGTATCAGTACCATGATCAAAAAATATGGTTGTTGATGGTCCAATTTGTTCCATGAACTATGGGTTAAAGAACTTAATTTAGATTATCAATAATTTTAGTCCAAACAGTTTTGAATGGATAAAAAATACTGTCACAGTTCTCTCAAAGATTAAGAGAAAATAATTATATAAACCACCCAAGAGAACGGTAGGAATTAGAAATTTCCTCTATCTTAGGCCCGTTGCAGTATGCTTGCCAGTTCGTATTTAAGTTACTACGGGCCTGGCATTGGGCTGGTATATCTTTTCCAGGTTATGATGAATAATGTAATTTCTCAATCCATATTTTTGTGCAAATATTTTTTTTAAAAAATAGATCAGAATGCGAAATCCAATCAATGCACTAGAATATAAAATAATAATAATAACATTAACAGTGATAACGAAGAAATGAAATGGATTAACATGGATCTAGGTGCTAATTTCGTTGTCAAACATTATCTGATAATTATAAATCCACATATTTATTCTCACCATACACATAATTTCACCAATTCTGAACTCTAAAATAAATTTTCCACAGAAACAAAATAAAGACTTCGTTTTGGCACTGTCCCAAAAATGAAGTTGCTAGAAAGAAAAAGATGTGATCAAACCCAACAGAGACCTGTGTGGAGCACAGCACTGCTTCCAAATACGGACAACAAATTTCAGGCTCCCACAATTTATAACCTCAATCTGATCATCTTCTTTCAAGAAATTTATATATTTTTTTAAAAAATGGGAAAAAAAACATAAATAAATGAATTATTCATCTATTTTACAAACCCAATCAGATTGCGGGAATGATAAGTGGAGAAGATGGGAGCTGGAATTGCAACCTCAAGATTCCATGGAGGGATTCAATTCCGGGTGCCACGTGGCAGAGCGGGTAATCTTGAGTGTGTGGCCGTTAGGAATTCAAAAGCCAATCCAAACTTAGTATAAGTATGCTCCTTCACTTCATCATCCCCTCTCCATTTACACTGTCCAACCAAACACATCCTCCGATCACTTCCTTCCGCCTTTACGATCGCCGCCGTCGACAATGGCCGCCGCTGTCCCTACCGTCGGAGCTATCAACCGTGCACCGGTAATCCGCCAATTCCATCTCCTTTTTGCCTTGCTAGTGTGATCAATGCCAAAATAGTAATGAATGATCTTAAATTTGCTGTAATCATAAGTAGTACGGTGTTATTTTCAACTCAATTCAGTTCAGTTGGTTTTGGCTATTTTGAGATGATCAGTAGTGCAGTGTTCTTAGTTGATTTTGGTTTGATCAAGTTGTTACTGTTCTATTTACTTCATCATGCTTCAGTTTGATTATGTTCAAATCATACAAAAGAAGATTAGGGTCTTAATATATGGTGTTATCAATATTTGATGGTTTACAACAACACTTATTTCTTGCTACTTGCTGAGCTTATTTCTTGCTAAATTCAACAGAACTGAACTGAAAATTAACATATTGAAAAAAAGAATTATCACGGCTGAAACAACCTGGATTTCATCATATTGTAAATAAATTAAACTGAACTGATATACTGATAAGCTCAAACAAACAGGGCGTAAATCAGCTAATTAGGCCCTGTAACTGTAAGACTAGGCGACTTATTATATGGTGTTATCAATGTTTGATTGCTCATAAAACTTATGAATTCAGTTCTAATTAGCTAACTAAAAATTGAATTGTGTAAACTATGGCAGCTTAAACTGAATGGAGGTGGAAGTGGAAGCGTGGTTCCAACCTCGTCTTTCTTCGGGAGCAGCTTGAAGAAGCTGAACTCTACCGCCCCAAAGACTTCTCCGTCGGGGAGCTTCAGAGTGATGGCCGTGGAGGAGAAGAAGCCCGACAGATGGGGAGGGCTCGGCACTGACATCTCCGACGATCAGCAAGATATCTCGAGAGGGAAGGGTATGGTTGATCCTCTCTTCCAAGCCCCTACAGGAGAGGGCACTCACAATGCTATCATGAGCTCTTATGAGTACATCAGCACCGGGCTGAGGACGTAAGTTGTTCGAGATTCTGATCATTTTGAGATGAAAACTGACCATTTCAATTTTCTGATTGAGCATTCATCTGAGTTCATGATTTTGATGATGTTGCAGATACAACTTTGACAACAACATGAATGGTTTCTACATTGCCCCTGCCTTCATGGAGAAGCTTCTTATCCACATCTCCAAGAACTTCATGAAATTGCCTAACATCAAGGTATTTCAAAACCTAGTGCTTGATATTAGTTAAAACAACATAAAATGGCTCATTTGATCATTTTAGAACCATTCAAATGATTTATTTTCATGTTATTAATAGTATTGGAAGTTGAAACATGTGCACGTTTGGTTAATGACAGGTTCCTCTCATTTTGGGTGTGTGGGGAGGCAAAGGTCAAGGAAAATCTTTCCAATGTGAGCTTGTGTTTGCCAAGATGGGAATCAAGTGAGTTTCTTTGATTTTTATTCAGATCAATCAATGTAATGAGATATAGCACAATTTTGTTATAGTATCACTGTTTAATTTTATCTAATTCAAGTATTATTCACTACATATCCGTTTCGTTTAAATCAATTCAAATTATGCCTTAACATTATGAAAATCAATCTATTTATACTCAAAGTACTTTTACTATTTTCTTGATACTTTGACTTTATAAGAAACAAATTTTATTTAAAAAAAAAAAAAACTCTTCTAGGTTTTATGAACTTTGAAAAGTCAACGTACACCACTTATATTATGGCCGTTGCATGAGTTCAGCCCTATCATGATGAGTGCCGGAGAGTTGGAGAGCGGGAACGCCGGAGAGCCGGCGAAGCTGATCAGGCAGAGGTACAGGGAAGCCGCCGACATCATCAAGAAGGGAAAGATGTGCTGCCTCTTCATCAACGATCTCGACGCCGGTGCCGGACGTATGGGCGGCACCACCCAGTACACCGTCAACAACCAGATGGTCAACGCCACCCTCATGAACATCGCCGACGCTCCAACCAACGTCCAGCTCCCCGGAATGTACAACAAGGAGGAGAACCCTAGGGTTCCGATCATCGTCACCGGTAACGATTTCTCCACCCTCTACGCCCCCCTCATCCGTGACGGTCGTATGGAGAAGTTCTACTGGGCTCCCACCCGTGATGACCGTATCGGAGTCTGCCTCGGTATCTTCCGTACCGACAATGTCGCCAAGGAGGACATCATCAAAGTTGTAGACACTTTCCCCGGCCAATCCATCGGTAAGTACTACTCCATCCGTCCCAGTTATATGTCATTAACACGTGTTTTGACTACTGATATATCATATATTTGGATTCATTATATCATATATTTTCGAATTATCATTTTTCTTAAACAAAATTAAACATAAAAAATGAAGATATTCATGATCAAAGTCAACTAAACAGTTTTGACTTTTGATTGGCACACAAAAGAGAAAGAATTATGTTATATTCAAACAAACAATTCTTTTTGGATGTGGTAGTTAAAGTGTGCGGATTATGCTGAGATGGTGAATTGTGTAACTTTCAGATTTCTTCGGGGCAATGAGGGCGAGAGTGTACGATGATGCGGTGAGGGAGTGGATCGAGCAAGTGGGAGTGGAGATGATCGGAAAGAAGCTTGTGAACTCAAGGGAAGGACCTCCGAAATTCGACCAGCCGAAGATGACGTTGGAGAAGCTGTTGGAATACGGTTACATGCTTGTGGCCGAGCAAGACAACGTTAAGAGAGTCCAATTGGCCGACAAGTACATGAGCGAGGCCGCTCTTGGTGATGCCAACAAGGATTCAATTGATAGAGGATCTTTCTATGGTTAGCTTTCTTCATCCATCCCCACTCCAACCCTGTAGGAGGTTTGCAACCCTTTCAATTTTTTAGAATCCGATATTCCGCGTAACGCTAGCTGTGACACTGCCTGACACTGTGACGTCAGTCAGTGTCACAGCTAGCGTTACTGAATATCCGTGCAGGTTCCTGAAAGCGGTGAATGTTTGTGACTAATGTGTGTAATGTGTTGTTGTGGTTGCAGCAGGAAGTGCGGCGCAGCAAGTAGGTATTCCGGTCCCGGAAGGATGCACTGACCGGAATGCGGTAAACTTCGATCCGACGGCGAGGAGTGATGATGGTAGCTGTAACTACACACTCTAAGCTTTGTTTATCTCTGTGGAGTAATAATTTTTTTACTTTCTGCAAGGTTGTAAGCTCAAGGAGTCTCAGTTTAAGTGTTGTATTCCTGTGTTTTTCCTTCTTGGATTAATGTCCTGTAATTTTGTGTCATATATCGTACACTACGGCTCCCTTCTTCTCCAATCAGTCAATCAATTTGAAGGATTGTGTTTTTCTTTCTTCTTCATTCATACCATGAATCTTTACTGATTTTATTGTATTCTTATAACATGTGTTGGAATTCAGACCAGCAACAATCCTTGAGTTGAGGCTACCTACAATCTCGTGAAGAGAACCTAGTGAGTTACATCACAGGTCGACAAACTAAGAACAATACACTACTAAAGCAAAAAATGTTTACTTTTATATCTCTAAATACATATAATAATGACATTTGAATTTACTTTTATTATTTGAAAATTAATGTTTTTATAAGTCTATCAACATTTAGTATAATAATGGCCAAATATTCAACATCCAAAACAGAATAGGTTCATCTTCTTTCCTTGCAATCTATTTAGAGATCACCGGTATATAATGTCATGAGACTCATGACCAATCTCATATAAGTTATTATGACAGTTTGAATGAGACGATCATGTGCGTGGTGAGTAATATGTAATATATAAAAGAAAAAGTACCTATATTTTATATGAAAATATTAAAATACTACAGTGAGCATTACTTATTGAATATATGTGTATACATCAGCCGTTTACATTGATAGTTGGAGAGAAGGAATCCGTTTACGATATGGTAATTTAATGTAACTGTATTAGTATAAGAACGGGTCCATAATTACGATAAGAGTAGAACAATATTAAAATATCTTGAACATTACAAGCATTTAAATAAAAATAGTAGAATAAAATTATGAGTTTTAAAATTTACCACATAATTATTATTTTTGAGTGGTGATGACCGCCCTTTGCCCTTAGTCCTTAGACCAGGATTATTGATGATTCTACATCTCAATTATATATGATGCCTATTTATATTGTACATGGTATTGCAGTAAACTTTTTAAGACACGCCAATTATTTATACAAATATTTACTAGAATTTTTGAATTTAGGTGTAGTGTGTACTAAAAATTGAATTTAGCCTTTCTAATTTTGTAAATAGCGACCACCTTTCTAATTTGACTCGTCCACTATCAAAAGTCAGAACAGAAAGAGAGCACCACCGACCCAGCGGCCGAGCCTCCGACTTCAAAAACCCTCGACCGCCACCGCCACCGCCAAAGCCGATGGTTTTCTTCTCAGATTGTGGCGGTTAGAGTCCAGACTCTGTGCTGGACCTTATGCTTAAATTATTGGTGTGTTCTTCCCCTTATCTAGTGTTTTTTATAATTTGTTCATAACTTTAGTGTGCTTAAATTCTTGGTAGTTCTACGCTCTTCAATGGCCCTGTGATTGTTTTTTCTGACCAGGCTGCAATATATTAGATCTTTCCGGTGTAGCGGTGAATTGTGCGGTTGGATTTTCCAGTCTGTAAATTGTAAGTTTGGGATGTGTTTTTAGTCTCATTTTCACTCTTTGAGTTGAATATGCATTTATCCATTGCTCAAAAGACTCAATTTTCAACCCTTAGAACTCTTTGCATATATGTAGGCTGAAACATGAATTCCTTTTCTAAAATGATGAAAACTAGTTCCAATGAAGAAGAAGACAGGCTTAGCAATTTACTAGAGTGTATCCTCTGCCATTTTTACCCACGAAAGATGCAGCCAAGACATCCATTCTTTCCAAAATGTGGAGATACCTCTTTCTTACTGTGCCAAAAGTCGACCTAATTGATAGCCGTGCTGGTCTGCAACATTCCCTAATGCGTTTTATCACTAGGAGGCTTATGCTATGTAGTAGAACAACTTCCATAACTGAGTTTCGACTGAGATGCAAGCAGTTTCCGGAAGCTCATCTGGCTCATTTGTGGCTCACAGCTCTTGTCTTCCGTAACGTTCAAGTTCTTGACATATCTTCACAGAGGACTTATGGCGTCTCTAGATGCTCACTGAGCAAATTACATCTTGCGTGGGAATCTTTAGAGGTTTTGAAATTACATGGACAGTGCTTTAAATTTAAGCTACCAGAGTTGGTGATGTTTCCTAAGTTGAAGGTACTCAACCTCAGATATGTTGAGCTGAGGTCTCTACCTCTTGATTCTCCACCTTACAGGTTTTCTGACAAAGTCTTTCCTCAGCTTGAGGATTTGAGGTTGGACCATCTTGAGTATGATGGAGGCTGGCCTTTGCTTTATGTAACCCTGTCAACCTTGAAAAGGTTAGCAGTAGCAACTGTTGATATGACCGTACAATTGACCCTGATAGATATTCACAGCCCGCAACTTCAACATCTGGAGTTGCAGATAAATGGTACTGATAGTAACACGGAAATATATATGTGCAACTTTGATTCCATAGTCTCTGTCTATTTCGTTCAGTTTGATCAAAGGGGCACACGGTTCACCGACTTCTTATGCAAGGTAAACAATGTCAAAGAGCTTGATCTCTCAGAATGGGCCGCGGAGGTAATTTCCAAGTATCAAAGTTGATTTCATTACAACCGTATAGCACAGCAAATACTTACTGGCTTTTTGATTGTACAGGGTTTGGAGGACTGTGATCCTTTGCCTCTATTTCCCAACTTGATACATCTCAAGATAGGGACACCGGCGAAACAGTTACTGTGGGATGTACTTCAAAATTCGCCCAATCTTGAAGCCCTCGATATAAAGGTATGCCTACTCCTTCTCACCTATTTCTGCACAATTTGACTTACTATATAACATTTAACTCGTTCGACTTATAATATCATTATTTATACACAACCAGATATTTAAAATTATACGTGTACAAAGAATCTACAATATTATGAATGTTGATATTAGATTACCTTTTAGCCTAATTCTTTTCAAACGAATAGTATTTGTGCAGAAATAGTTGGGACATAGGAAACAATAGATGTTAGTTAGTAGATATGATTCTCTTGTGCAGGTCTATACTGATAAGGACTATCTGGACCCAACCCTACCAACGCATACGTTTGGGGGCTGTTGCCCTCACCCGGAAAATGTGCCGGGGTGTTTTGGAAGATATGCATAAGAGCATTCGGTGAAACTGAAGCCGAGATTGAAGCAGTGAGGTTCATTTTACAGCATGGAGTTGTGAGATTGAGCTTGTCTGAAACTTCCTAGCGAGAGCGTTTATTCTTGCATCTTTGTGTTATTTTAGATATCAAGCTCCATGATCCTCTACTCTGTCTGTTGTCTGTGTAATTTGTTTTAGGCTAAGGTACCATCGTAGCGTGATCCGTAAGAAATCTTAATTATCTTAAGCTCAGATTGTGTTTATTCATCAAATTATATTTTTCCTGAGGTGAACTAAACTGATCTGTGTAAGTTATAGCAAACAAACATTAATAAATAAACAAAACTACTTACCGCGTTGAGGGCGTCGTACAATAAGGTATGCGTCCCAATATGCATGCACTGAATCCAGGTCGGAATTGCCAAAGATCTATTCAGTACCCCCAAGAAATCGAAGTTCATTAACAAAAGATTCTTGTTTGTTTTTCCCATCGAAATCAGGACAATGTTAGTTTCAAATTTTGGTTACCTTAAACACTCATTACTACTGCAGCAGGAAAATAATTATAGTATTTTTAATAAAAATAAAAATTAAACCATTGACCAATAATTGATGTAATTTTATTGGGCTCCCCATTAATGGAGTTTTTTTTTTATGTTGTCGATTAGTACTTATATTAGTTGTTAAAAAAAAATTAGAGAGGAGAGATTGACTTTGAAGCCAGCTCATGTGGCGAAGGCTTTACTCAGTTCTTACTTATATGGATATAATATGAAATCATTTGACTTCCAAGAAATTTGCAGATTTGACAAAATAGAATATACTTTTCTTTCAGTTTCTGCATCACTTGACTACTCATTAAACGGTAATAATGTGTTCAAGACTTTGAACAAGAACTAGGACCGCAAAAGAACTCAACGTATACGGGCGGTGTGAGTATGTTTAATTGTTTAGTACTAGGAAGAATAAAGTGGGGAATGAGAATATATTTAAATAGATGATGATGGTTCAAGAGATTAATGATAGAGATTATCTAAGTTGAATTTTAGAAATTAATAGTTCTAAATTTTAGACCATGTTTTGATGCACTTAGTTTTTTTTACTGAACTTATGTACAAATTAATGCACTAATAAAAATAATTAGCATTACTAAAATAACTTGAATTTTGTTTGATAATATTTTCATTGAATTGAACTGAAGTCTACAGTAAGTTGTCTACAAAATCATATTATTTTCTCCTTTTGATGAATTAATAGATTACATAAATATAAAATATCAAATTATATATGCATAAACAATTTCAAATATACAATAAATCAAAATTAACATTGTTTCAAAACAACTAAAAATAATATTCATCTAAAAATCTCAAAGAATTATCAAAACGAATATATTTATCAAAACAAGCTAAACTATACATATCAAACATAACGAAAATGTACGTTTTGAAATTAAAGTTTTCAATATTAAAACTCATTCTAAAACACTTCAAGAACATGATTATCTAGAATTCCAAACCACAACTGATTGAAATCAAGAAAAAAAATCGTCTCCCACTTTCACTGTGGGACCTAATCATTTTTCTCTGGTTTTACTTTATTCTCCTCTCCCATGCTCTGTACCTGCACCTCATCTTACCAGCCAAACAATGCCAACCTTCTTCTTCTTTCAACAAATCACAAATTATCACCTTATTATTAACTTATTATCACATTTCAAATTCCTCAACCTAAAAAAATGCCCACAAATTTCCTCATAATCCCGTTCTTGATCCTCCTCTTTCAGCCAGCAAACTCCCAAGAGTTCTTCTACAGCGGTTTCCAGCACGCCGGAAAAAACATAACCTTAAACGGCGACGCGCAAATCGAGAACAATGGTGTTTTGAGGTTAACCAGAGGTACTCCGAGGTTAATCGGACACGCTTTCCAATCGAATCCGCTGTTGTTTAAGAATCTTACAACTGGTAAGGTGAAATCGTTTTCCTGTGCTTTTGCTTTCGCCATGGCTCCCCAGATCGAGACTCTGGGTGGGCACGGGATGGCCTTCGTGATCTCGCGCTCGCCGGAGATCCCGGGGGCGTTTTCCCGCCAGTATTTGGGCCTGGTGAACACGACGGACAATGGTAACTCCTCCAACCACATTTTCGCGGTTGAGTTCGATACTGTCCAGGATATCGAGTTCGACGACATTAATGACAACCATGTCGGAATCGACGTCAACAGCCTGGTCTCCAACGCCTCTGCGAATGCGGCTTACTTCCGCGACGGGAATGCGACGAAGCACGACCTGAATCTCAAGTCCGGGAAGACGATTCAGGCGTGGGTTGACTATGATGCCACGAGGAATAAGCTGAATGTCACTCTTTCGTTGTCGTCCTCGAAGCCGAATCATTCGGTCCTGTCCTGTCGGATGGATCTGACGCCATTGTTTGAGGATTATATGTTTGTCGGCTTCTCTGCTTCCACCGGCCTGCTGGCTTCGTCCCACTATGTTTACGGCTGGAGCTTCAAGATGAACGGCGAAGCTCAGCCGTTGGATCTAGCTTCCCTTCCATCGCTTCCGAGGCCGAGAAAGAAACACCCTGTTATGATTCTGGTGGTTTCAATCTCTGCATTCGCATTTGTGGTGTTTGCAATCTTGTCGGCGAGGTATTCTTACATCAGAATCAAGAACAGGGAGAGAATCGAGGATTGGGAAATGGATGTCGGGCCGCACCGATTTTCTTACAGTGAACTGAAGCAGGCTACGAAGGGGTTCCGAGATAAAGAGCTCCTCGGATTCGGCGGTTTCGGTAGGGTTTACAAAGGTATCCTCCCAATCTCGAACGTTGAAGTTGCAGTGAAGAGAATCAGCCATGAAACGACTCAGGGTCTGAGCGAGTTCGTGTCGGAGATCTCCACCATCGGCCGGCTCCGGCACCGGAATCTGGTGCAGCTCCTGGGGTGGTGCCGGCGGGGAAGCGATCTGCTGCTTGTTTACGACTACATGCCGAACGGCAGCCTGGACAAATGGCTGTTTCATCAGCCGGAGATGATACTTTCGTGGAAGCAGAGGTTCAAGATTGTCCGAGGAGTCGCTTCCGGCCTGCTTTACTTGCACGAAGAATGGGAGCAGACCGTGATTCACAGAGACATTAAAGCCGGAAACATTCTGCTGGACGAGGATCTCAACGGTCGGCTCGGCGATTTCGGCCTAGCCAAGCTGTACGAACACGGGTCTGATCCTAGTACGACAAGAGTTGTCGGAACGTTAGGGTACTTAGCTCCGGAGCTGACGAAAACCGGTAAACCGACAACTGCTTCTGACGTGTTCGCATTCGGAGCTCTGTTGATGGAGGTTGTCTGCGGGAGAAGGCCGATCGAGCAGAAGGCACTGCCGGAGGAACTGATCCTGGTGGACTGGATATGGGACAGGTGGAAGCAAGGGGCGATTCTCGATGTGGTTGATCCTAGGTTGGAAGGCCAGTTTGATGAAACTGAGGTTGTTACTCTGCTAAAACTAGGGCTGATGTGTTCTTACAATGCTGCTCATAAGAGGCCGGGGATGAGGCAGGTGGTGAGGTATCTAGAAGGGGAAGCGCCGCTGCCTCGCCACCTGGCATCGCCAGACGTGTTCGAGGATTATGTTCATTCTTATCCGACATCCAGCTTACATAAGAAGGAAGTCTGGCCTTCGGTTGATGAAGGAGATGATGGCGAGGGAGCTAATTCAGCTACTCCACTTCCCATTTCTCGCAGTGAGTCGAAAAGATGATTTAAGGTTTGGATATAGCTTTCTAGTGTAGAGTTTGGAATGATTATCATTCATCCCCAATTTTGAATCAACTTTTCTGAGACCAATAGTATTCAGACACAGAAATACATCAACCCAATTAAACTTTGATCATGTACTTACATGCCGAGAAATCCTTAAAACATCATCATACTTCAATGTCTCTTACCACGTCGAAGATTTCATAGTCTTCAAACACTGTCCATGAACAAAGAATATTATGCATCTCGAGTTCATGCATATGTTATGTGTATCTATCTGTAATAGGTAATACTATCGTTTACCTGCATCGAGGGATCTGACATCATCAACCAGTGGCCCTAAAAGCAACGTGTTGCACAGAGGCGGGTCAACGGTCATCCAATTGGAACTTTCCAAGCCTTCCGAGCTCACTGAACTGTCTGTGATCCAGTCCTCGGGAATGGAGACGTTTTCGTGAGACACGGGGTCCACAATATCCTGTTCTTTGTTCACTTGCTCCCTATCAAGAACAGCATCAAGAATCAGTAACAAAATCAATAATCCAATGCAGTTAGTTAGTTAGTTAGTTAGTTAGTTAGTTAGTTAGTTAGTAACAGATGAAGAAGTTCGTTCTTCCTCTTACATTGGCCTCAAACACAAGTTGTTCTGCACAAAGAGAAGGTCGGTGAGCCTCTGCCGTTCCAAGCAGTTTTTGGTTTCATGCATCTGCTCAAAAGTTGCTCGGCTTCTCTTAGAGTGTATCAAACTGCAAGTTTGGCTCAGAATGCGGGCAGCCAAACGCGAAAGAGTAGGGCAACCCCCACCATAAGTCGACCACCATTGTGCTACAAGGATTGAAAAAAATTAGCGAAAAACGGCTAAAATATGGAGAGTAAACTATAAACTGGATATTCTAGGTGAGTGAAAATGGCTGTTTAGGACATTTAGTACCTGGAATCAAAGTATCTCTTGCTCTAACAGCCAACTGTCTCCCGAAATCTCCATCACCTTTCTGGTACGAGGTTATCTCTTCCATAGCCTTATCTTGAAGTTTTGGATCAGTCAACATTTTCTCTACAGAATCATAAACTAGGGACCTGATGTTAAGCAGCAAATCCCCTTGAGTATTGTAAAAGAATTTTGGATTCAGGTAAAAACCAGCAGCAAGAAGAGGATGATGCCGAAGCTGTTCCCATTGCTGATCTATGATATTCCAATAAATAATATACTCTTTCTTATCAGAAAACTCTTGCTTGATTGCTTCTTTGGCTCGGTAAATCCCGGCATTAACATACGCCATAGCGGGTCTCTTTTCGCTAGCAACTATCCTCAGAAGTCTCAATAGTGGATCCACTAATCGAGTAAGTAACATACAATTGACCCAAAATAACTGGCTGTCGACATATTCAAGAACAGTAATTCCATCCTGTTTCTTCGTATACTGACTTTCCATCCACTCTTGTGAAGAAACCATTGACATCAAATTGTGTCTTACATTAACCATCCGCTTCAATGTCAAGAAATCTGTCGAACAGGGAGTGTGTCCCAAATCGACTAATTCAACTCCAAAAGTGTGCTTCCTCATCATATTCAAAACAGCATTGTTGTTATATACGAACCTCGAAATTGTTTTAGCCTGTTCGAGAATTTCACTAACCCAATCTATCTTACTTATGTCCTCAAGCATCAAATCTATGCAGTGAGCAGCACAAGGTGTCCAGAAAATAGTAGGGTAAGCATCAGAAAGCCTTTTACCAGCATCAATATAACGGTCTTCACAGCTGGTAATTACTTGCACGACATTTCGCACCCCAACTTCCTCCACGGCCTCCTTAAGAAGATCAAACAGAGAATCCTCAGAGTGTACCATGTTGGACACATCCGCAGACCTCAAAAACACTGTCCCTTGAGAGCCATACACAAAGAACGATACAAATGTTTTACCACCACCCGAAACCCACTCATCCACCAAAATTGAACATCCCAACTTCCCCCAAGAGCTCATGCATTGATCAACATCATTTCTCACTTCTTGAATTGTACTCCTCAAAATCCAGCTCCTGAGGTCATTATAAGACGGGCCAACAACACGATCCGTTTGCAAAGAAATTGCATCAATCATAGGTTGGAAATAAGGCGATTTCACTGCATCTAAAGGCACTCCTACATCAAAGAAAAACTTTCCAATCGCCAAATGAACTTGGGAACTGCTCGCCTTTCTAACAGAATTACTAATGGGAACAGTTACATTCGGATTCCCTAAACCCGAACAAGCCCCTCTTCCCTTCTTTTTCCTACCATTTCCCTTCTTTCCTACAACCTCCTCAACGACCTCAAACTCGTTGCAATCCTGTCCAATCACATCCAAGCTAACCTCGTTGTTACTAGCATTGCCTAATTCATCAACCTCATCATTACAACCTACGAATACAGCATTGTTGTCAAACTCTGTCACACGTTCATCATTTTTATGTTTCTTCCTCTTCTTCATAACCACCTCACGCAAACTATCTTGCATTGAGAGGCGAACATCAGGCTGAACTCTCAGACAACTAGCGGCATTGCCCTTCTGACCAGCCAAGTGTTCCTTAATCCTATGAATCCCACCGCCCTTAAAAACCTTCCCACAATACACACACTTGAGCTCAAACCTAGTACCATTCTTAAACATTTCACAGTGTTTCCATGCCGGATCATGTTTGTTCTGGGGCACTGGTACTGATTCGGAATTTAAATTTGATTCCATTTCTACCTATCTTTCCAGATTCCTTTCGAAACCCTTTTAATCTACTAGCTTTTCACCTTCAAATTATCAACAAAAATGGTCTCAATCATTACATAAATATAAGAATGGCGGGAATTAGCAATTTAAAGGGAAATTGACGTTATTTAAAGGAAGGGAAGGAATGGCTTACTTGGTTCTGATTTTTCGGCAGAGCCGGCCGGAGTTGGGAAAGTGATCCGGAGTCTTGAGGGACAAAATAATTTATATTTGTACGGAAAATCGGTTATGTGACCGGGTAGACCGGTTCCAGTGGAGGCCCGGGCCTCGGATGATTCCGGTTTAGAGCCAGGGTTTTGGGTCCAAATTGGATGGAAACCGTCATATCAGGTTACTCTTTGCCAAACGGCCGGTCAAAATGTGAATCTGATTTACCTAAAAAAAAAAAAGTGAAAAACCAGAAAACAGTTATCCGATCGAAACTGAACAGTTATGAGAGTTATGAGAATAGGTTAATAGGTTTAAACGGATTTGGTTAAATGGATTTGGTTAAACGAATTTACAGGTTAATCGGTTCGGTTTATGATTTTAAAATTTTAATGACGGTTAATACGATTAACCGTTAAATATTTTACATATTAATTAATTTTATATTTATACATATTCGGAATTTCTAAAGTTCATAAAGTTTAGCTTTTACAATAGGCTTTGAACCTTTGATTTTCTAAATTCCTCAACCCTTTTATATTAATTAAAATCATCCACCTTATAATTGTAAACCCCAAGGCCAAACGTATGCACCACATCCACAAGTTCATCCCAGGGCCGGGTGGAACCTTTTCCCTTCTCATAAAACTCTAATTAGTTTTGAAACTCTGCAATTTTTCATTCTTAGGTTTACCATACTACTTTACCCCGTCATCACAGAATATAGATTGTTGCTACCGCGATCGATAAATATGTTTTCCTCCATTCTATATTAGTTGTTTGGAAAAAGTTATGTACTTTTGTAAAAAAATTACCACGTCGGCAATTTTTATTAGTGACATTTTGATATTTTGTGGTTGTCTCTCCACTCTCCGGTGAGTTTGATGATTATTTCCTCTTTACTCTTGTGCGGTATTTTATTTTTCATTCTATTGTCAAAGTGATCGATGAATGTGTAAACTGGTTAAAACTGTTTAACCGAAAAAATTATCCGAAACCGATATTAACCGAACCGATATAACCGATATTACTATTGGTTGGTTAATAGGTTTCCTTCCTAATTTTATAAACAAGTAGAAATCGAACCGTTTAACCTATAAACCGATTTAACCAACCGGTTGAACACCCTTGCCTTTACCCATTCTCTTCCCCTTAATTCAACTATTTTAATTATCTTTCCATTTTAAATTTTTTATAATTTAATAAATAAATTAATGTCGATGAATTAATTGACATTTATATATTTTATATAATAAATATTCTTTTCATGTTAAAACGGTAAAAAATATATTTTATTTTAAAATCATACCAACGAAAATCATATCAATGAATATATATATATATATATATATATATATATATATATATATATTCTAGTTTAAAAAGTCTTGCATGCCAGTAGAATACTTCTGCCCGATTAATTTAAAATTATTGTTAAGATAATTATTGAGAACATTTCTATTAATTCTGTGGAATAAATGTAAATCATTACAAAAGGCGTGAAACTTGTATATTTATTGTTAAGGGTGATATGATATTTCTACTCTTCATTTTATTAAGAAAAGTAATATATACCTCTCTCCTCCTAAAAATTTCAGATTTCTAATCAATACTCCGTATGTTTACAGCAACATTATGAGCAGTTACCATAATTACAGCAACATAATTTATTTCTTTTAATTTAATTGTATTATATACTAATAATTGATCGTGGAATTCCAAAAGAAACCGTTTCCGTAACGGCGCTTCAACTTCAAAACTTGCAATTTCTACGGTTGCATGCATTTATCTTCTTCTTCCTTTTTCACTGAAATCACAGAACTTCTTCGGACAAGAAATGTCGATTCTCTCGTCTCTCTGCTTCACTCTCTGCCTTCTGACACTAATCTCCCATTCAGGTACAAAATATCTTCATGTTCGAGTTAATTATATAATATGCTTGTCGGAATATTATGTGAAAATTTATGTGATTTTGGTGCAGATGGAATTCAACTTATCTTAGCCAACAACTGCAAGGAAAGCGTATGGCCCGGAATTCTCGCTCAGGAAGGACAGACTACTCTGAAGAACGGCGGTTTCCATCTCCCCTGCGGCGAGCAAGTTGTGATTCCGGCGCCGAATAACTGGTCCGGCAGGATATGGGCCCGGCGGGGCTGCTGCTTCGACGGCAACGGCAAAGGCTCGTGCCTGACCGGAGACTGCAACGGCCTCCTCGAGTGCCGCGGAGCCGCCGGGAAGCCTCCGGCGACGCTGCTGCAGATGACTCTGGGGACGCCGCAGGATTCCGTTCATTTCTATGACGTGAGTTTGGTGGACGGTTACAACCTCCCGATTTCGATGGCTCCGGTCGGCTTACCGACCTCCGGGGACTGCGGGGTTGCTGCGTGCACGGCGGATCTGAACGTTGTCTGCCCGATCTCGCTGGCGGTGGTGCACCAGCAAGGCGGAGGAGCGGTGGTGGGTTGCAAGAGCGACTGTCTAGCCACCAAGTCGCCGGAAAGTTGCTGCACCGGCGCTTACGGAGACTCGCGGGCCTGTAAACCGTCAATGGCCGCCAAGGTGTTTAAAGCCCTTTGTCCTCGGGCTTATTCCTACGCTTTTGACAGTTCCGGCGCTCTTCATAGATGCCGATCACCGGCTTATGTTGTCACTTTCTGCCCTGCCAACTAGTGCGCATCATTTTTGTTACATGTTACAACAAAAACCTGAATTTCACTTCAGGTTCAATTCAACTGAAATATGATTCAACTTATTATAGCCATATTGTAACCATTTCTTAATGCAATAAATCTTAGAAAAATGGTACCCTTCAGTTCAACTAATATATGTTTCAATTCATTCTAGCCATGTTGTTTCTTTTATTTCAGTTCACTTCGAAATAATCTCTGGGAAATATGGCCTAAATTCATTAGAAATAAGCTCAGGAGAACAAATACCGTACAAATTAAGGGAAATAAGTTTCCTTGAAAGGAAGATTATTAGTTTCAATTCATTAAAGCCATGTTGTTTCTGTTCACTTCAGTTCAAGCTCGGGAGAATATGGCCTAAATTCTTTATTCATAATTAGGGGTGGGCATCGGGTCGGGTTATTCGGTTTTCGGGTTGTTCGGTTCGGATTGTTCGGGTTGACCTTCAAAAATCTCAAACCCAAACCCGAACCATATTAGCTAAAAACCCGAATTTCGAATTCGGATTCGGGTTATTTGGGTTTCGGTTTGAACCCGGACAACCCAATTTACAACTTCAAGATTTTGGACAATCTAAAATTTCTAAAAAATCTCAATCAAAATTATTCAACTAAAACATAGATATGCTTAAATCATTCATACAAATATCACGACAAATGAAATCAAATCTTCAAACTTTGGATATTTAAGTCTGAAGAACGTAGATAAGAAAAGAGGGAGAGTTTAGTTGAAATACAAATTCAATATTCTGTTAACCAATTTAGAAGATTACTATCAATCTGCCAATCTGGACTCCAAACTCCATAACAGTTAGAAATAAGGTTAACTTCAAGTTTTACTATTATTATATATAGTACATTAATTATTTTATTATATATTAATTTTTGAATTCGGTTTTCGGGTTGGTTTTCGGGTTGAGTTTCAATACCCAAACCCGAACCAAAACCCATGTTTGTAATTCGGTTTTTTAGAATCCGGATACCCGTAACCCATTTATTGAATTCGGATTCGGGTTAATTGGTTTCGGATCATTTGGTTTCGGTTCGGTTTTCGGATTTCGGTTTTTTTTGCCCACCCCTATTCATAATCAAACAATATGGCATTATTTTTGTTACATGTTACAACAAAAACCTGAATTGCACTTCAGGTTCAATTCAACTAATATACAATGTTTCAATTCAACATAGCCATGTTGTTTTACTTCAGTTCAGTTAAAGAATATGGCCTTTATTCATAAATCATAATCAAACATATAGATTGATGCAAAGCCATGACAGATTAAGGGGGAAAAGTTTCCTTGAAAGGAAGATTATTAGTTCATACATTTCGGAAAAGTTCCGAAACAAAATACATCCAGGCTCTGCAAACAGCAACGTTTTTGTACAGTCACGGTAACAGTTTACGACTACGCTCACTTCATCAGCCTTTCTTTACACCCATACGAACTTGTACATTAGGCTATCATCTCTCTGCAGGGGCATCAGTTTCCTTCAACATCTAAGCCTTACCTAAAACCCGATTCTAGGTATGATATGTTCAGACTAAAAATGTACATTCTTAAAAAGATACAACCAACATTATTATTAGATTCTAGAAGGCTCCACCCATCAATATTAACCTGAGTGGAGCATGAAGCCAGATGCGGGCAGCTCTCTTACTAGCCTCTGTTAGCTGTACATTCTCCTTCCTACGCCTTCTAAGCTGCTGCGGGAGGATTTGAAGACATGATGCCGATCCTCTTCTCTGCAAATCATCCATCACATGTAAGTAACACGTTAATTGAACCACCTTTGACAAAACAACTCGAAGAATTATGAGGGTTTTGGTAAATCGTCATCGTACCTCCTGTAGCAACAAGTTTCTCTACGCGAGCAACAATATGCTTTCCGTATGTGTACTTCTTCAGTGCATTCAAATGAACTTTGATTCGACCAAGAATCAGTTCCAGCTGCTGATCATTACAGGTCTCTAGCACTTTCTGAACAACATAGTTGGCGAACTGGTCTTTCATCATAGCCTGGAACCGAGGGTTACAAGTCAAATTGAGTTGAAAGAAAGTTTACACATTGGAATCCTTACTATTATGGAGGGTTACTAATCCCACAACTTCCACTTCCCACTACACTTAGCCCTACTTCAAATTTCTCTTCTTTCATCATTTCTTTTTTATTCTATTTTTTACTTTTACTCCACGTGTTTATTTTTCTCTTAACCTCCATAACCACTAATACTAAAACCAACTTATCGAGGCAGAGAAAGCATGTAACTATATTCCCAACAAAACTCTCATGAGAGTGGAAATAGCATCTCTAAAGTTGTGACAGTGTGAGAACATAAAACGCAAAGATTCAATTAGTTTGCAAAGAATCTTAGAGTCGAACATATAAAACATATGCAGCCTAGGAATAAGTTAAATACTAGATAAAACTCAATTTTACCTGAAGAGGTTCATTTTCATCTGAAGTACCAAGCATCTTATTCACCAAGGTTTGGCGCTCCTCAGGGGTTCCAAAAGCTAAGCACTTCTCCACAACATTGGATGCAAATTTCTGCTGGCTCATCTGGACTATCTGCTCCGTTAGTTGACTAATTATCAATGATCGCTCGTCTGGCTTTCCATGTTCCAGTACATGCTGTTGGCACAAATATCAATTAAAGTCATGACCATGTATATTTAAACAATCAACAAACTTGTATTGAATCAATCTACCAAAATTTAAGTAATAATTGCACAAAGTGTAATTTGTAAGTAGAATTAAAACCTGGATAACGTAGTTTCCATATTGATCTTGGGCTAGCACGCAAACACATTGCATAATTTCATCCATGACAATGCTCTGTGTCTTGGGATCATGGCAATGCTCTAGGACTCGCTGCAACATCAATGCACAATGTACCCAGAGTCAAAGCATGCATTAGCAGTAACACTAAGCAAAGCAAAAAAAAAAAAAACTTTAAAAACTTAAAGGTTTGCTTGTAAAAACCTGTATAACTCGACAACCATATGGATGAGTTGACAATGCCACAACTTGAGTAAAGAAGGTTTCAACAATGAAGTGAATAGCCTCCTCAGGAACACACTCAATACATTTCTGAATGACATGATTCCCATTCTGATCACGTACACAGCGAATTATATGACCATCTAGCTCAACTACCATTTTCTTTTGCTGATCTAGGTCAATGACCTCTATTGCCTGCAAGAATATAAAATTCTTCAAAATACAGTATCTTTAAGGAAGTTGTAAGAAGGTAAAATCAGAGTCTTCCCACCAAGCAGTGGAGAATCAATATGACACTACTTTCCAAATTCCAAGGAAATGTATATATTTATATAAGAAAAGATAAGGGTGAACAGAAGTTCAGGGAAGTTTTTTCAGAGATTGTTCACCAAAGATACCTACTTCACATTTATTGTAGCACGCCAAAGAGGCTGAGGATGTGCAAAGTATCAAGGAGCACATGGAAAGTATTTTTGGAGCACTATTTTAAAACAGGTCTGCCACTAAAGCACTAAAATTTAAATTACACAATGCGGTGACACAATTGTAAGAATGTATTGAGCCAGAAAAATCTGAGAAAATGTAATAATGCCATCCACATGCTTTGCAATAGCTGCTAAGGTACCAATTGGAAATAATTATTTAGCGGGCCAACGAGAGAGGGCTAAAAACAGAATGCACGCATAGTGCACTAAATTATTTTCTAGAATGCACGCAAAGTGCACTAAATTATTTCCGTGCATTCTATTTTTAGCCCTCCCTCTTGCCTTGCCTTCTGGATTACTCGGGTCAAAGAGGGAGGGCTTAAAATAGAATGCACGCAAAGTGCACTAAATCATTTTTTTAAGAAAAAAAATTGACTTCATATTAACACTAAAATATCTGCCTTACCTTCTGGATTACTCGGCAACCATACATTTGAAGGCTGAGCGCTAAAACATGGCCAGTTAACTGCTCAGCTAATTCTCTAATCTGAACTGGAGTTCCATGTTCAAAAAACTGAATAGGATAAAAAAAATTAGATGTGTAACAGGCAGTCAATCAGTCATCGCATAATATATTGAAAGTATTCTTTCTTTAACAAATTTAACAAAGTGGGACATGACATTTATTTAAGAATAATAAAAATTAATTAATTAAAAAAACTTATAATTTTACCTTCTGGATCACATAATTACCAAATACATCAGTCATCAGGGTAAGTGCATGAGGCATAATCTCATCGAAAACCATATCCCTCTCTGATGGTGTAGCAGTTTCAAGTTTCTGTTGAATAAATCGACTGCCATACTGGTCCGCACTGCTCCAACAGAATCATAAATATTAGTTGTGCAGAGAACGTGCAAGAAAGAGTAATCTACCATTTTATACCTGAACTCAACAACATGGCCGGCAATCTCTGAAAGCTCAAAGGACTTTGATTTATTGCCCTTGAATTGATCCAGCATTGACAATCCAAAATTATCCCCCAGGTCCATATTCCAAGATCCAGGAATACTTCCATTGAAATTGTGCATCCCTGATGGGAATCGCATACTTCGTTCACCGTGTCTGATCCCAACTGGAGAATTCGGAAGAATATGTGCAGCAAATGGGTGACCAGCATGTGGCATACCAAGACCATATGCGGCATTACCATTATAACCATCAAAATTGTTAGGTTTTCCATGATATGGTAGACCGTACTGCGACTTGTAATGTAAGAGCAATGTCTCTAGATAAGATTTGTGCATCTCCAATAGTTCAGCAAATGAAGTACCATGAGACTCCCTATCAAACATGGGATCATTCAGAGCTGCAGAATACCTGGCCACATATTCAGATGATCTAAGATATTGAAGATAGAGAGGATCCACCATTGGCATTTGTTGAGCACTTCCCGAACTCTGATTCACAAATCTTCTAAGGCTTGCTAATTCTGAAGCAAGAGCCAGAGAATTGAGGCCAGAAGTCAGTCCACCAGCTAAATTTCTAGAGTCAACACCCATTGCCCTTGCAGAAGCAATGTCATCAAGGAAAGGGGATAAATTACCACCACCAAGCTGGTTCCCAATGAATGGTGATCTAGCAGCACCAGTCAAGCCATAGTTTGGAAATGAGGAATTCGGGTTATCAATATCTGAATACCGAGATGGAGAATTGCCCCCTCTGCTATTTGGCAACACGGAGGATCCCTTAAAGTATGCATCAGCAGAGGGCTGGAGAGAATTATGATATTGCAAACTATTTGAAAGTGAACGATGTTTATCGTAAAAGGTTTCAGGGTGGGTCTGAAATGGCGAAAGCCTCCCATCGTCCAACATGGTATTTGCTGACAAACTCATGCCAGAAAAGGCAGAATCAAGCTCCGTGGGCACATCTACACTCAATAGATCTTCAGTAGATGTCTTCAAAATGCTTGAGTTTCTCTTGTCAAGTGGCCTACCCCCACCAACTGGAAGAACGCGAGGACTGGGAGCTTTTGCAATATGCTGTGGATCTGGTGTGGTGCTTCGGGACAATGAGGCACCAAATGCAGAGGCATAATTCTGAGCAGCTGCAGATTCAATTTTTTGGAGCGCAGACATACCCTGATTGTTAAGACCAGAATAAAATGAATCTGCTTGTGTCAGCTCCTCCAGATGGGTAAACTCGGGATGGAGTGTGTTGTCATATGCTTGGGTGGATGTCTGAGACGGGTAGCCAGAAACTGATATTGCCTGATTTACATCATCCTGCATAAATATCAAACAACCACAGGATTAAAATTTCAAATTAGAAATAATACATCAATATAGTTGCAGTTGACCACATTGGAAATTTCCCCATAGTGTGATAAAAGACTTCATTTTTATTGATAGTCACTAAATGATTAACGTCTAAGGAAGAACATCAAAAGATACCGATACAAGAATCTCAGATCATTTCAGTAAAAGACTGCACGGGCATAATATAGTTACAATTCAAGTGCACAGAAAGTGCACAGCTACAAAACAGTAATTCAAGCTTCAGCACATAAACTGCACATAAATCACACAGTATCTCAACCCTAGCACGAAAGGTGCACATAAATCACACACTAACTCAACCATTAGCACAGAAAGTGCACATATATAAAAAAAACAGTAACTCAAGCTTTCAGCACATGAACTGCACATATATTAAACACTATACAATTACTCCAGCAACAACAATTTACAGTAAATTAAGAGTATTGACATTTAACAATACAAAATTGCATTCCAGCTAAATTTATACCTGTATAATCTCAGCAAAACTCTTTTGTCTCAGCCCTATGAGTCCATTGCCATCCCATTCGGTCCGAGAATCCACCACATTCTCTTCTTTCTTCCGAACTCCTACATCACCGCTGGTTCTACCAATCACTTTCCTTCTATCACCGACCGCCGGCAAACCAATCCCCACGCCGCTGCCGCCAGCACCAACCTTTTCACCGACACACTGTCCAAGCCGCCAGTTCTCCTTGAAAGCCAAAGGCGGCGGTAGACGAGGATTCAAATTCACATTGGACCGGTAGTACTGAGCGTACGACGGATCAGCCCGGAGTTCCTCCTCCGACACACCGCCGCTCGAGCCACCGACGCCGCCAAACAGGGCACTGAAAGATCCTTCAACGGTAGGCGGCGCCGAGCCGCTCCGGAAAATGCTGAGCTCGTTCTCGGCCTCATTAGCGCACTTCCGCTGCTCTTCCCTGAGCATCGTCTCCAGCTCGTCACGGAATTCGCCTGCGCCGTCCCTCACCGGTCGCATTCCGACTTCCGTCGCCGAATAGCTGTCCGTTATCATGACTTGTGTATACGCCTATACAGACTCTACTAAACACCACCGCGCAAATAAAAACCTCAAATTTCAGCTAAATTACACTTCAGGGACAAAAGGACGAGGTTTTAAAGCGGAGTAATTACAGAAGGTGTAAATTACGGTACGACATTGATATCTCCGGCGATTTTGATTCAGGGAAGGAGAGATCGGCGACGGAAACACGGCGGTGGAATAGGCATTTTGTAGAGAGAGAAAGAGACTTGGAAATTTTGGAAGGGTTTTATTCTAGAGAGAGAAAATGGCTACTGAGAGAGAGCTGCACAGAGTGAATAGTACACTGTGTGAAGACGGAAGGGGAGGGGTGGGCTTATATACTACAATGGCAGTGCATTTTGGTCCGTTGGATGAAGAAATAGACGGTGGATATTTCCAGATGGCAAAAGAAGACGGTGCTGCTTTTACCTATATGGGCATCCGCATGGGTTGCGGGTTCCTTTTTGCCATTTCCAGGCGGAAATAGATATTTGTCAGCAGGGCTCCGGTTTTAGTAGTATTTGCACTTCTGCCATGGCAAATATTATATTATTGAGTTTTGGCTTGTTTTGGAAACTTGCAAGGATTGGGGTTAGGGTTCTATTTTATGTTTGGGACCTTTGGTTGTTGCTTGAATGTATTAATAGAAAGTATGTAAGGATTTTGAAATGAGGTATCTATGTTGAAAATCGGTAACGTAAGAAATAACTAACGAATCTCTTGATTTAAATTTAAACGTTGTGTGAAATCAATTTGTTCCTATATCGCATACTAATATATGATTTTATTTTATAAATTAATGCAAATGATTGGCATTATCGACAAAATACGGATTTTCCGGCATAAAGTATGTAAGGGTAAATGAGGTTGTGCGACTACTAAAATTCACTAAACTATATCAAGGCTAATACGTATCCTTTGAAATGATTGGCAATGATTTACTTTGTTCCTAATCCGCTCAAGACTCATCCTAAAGGAGAGTTATAATGTTCGTCACTTGGATCACACGCTCATTTGCCGAAAAATTATCACACATACTCAATTGTCGAAAAATCATCATAGCACTCATTGCAACAGAGGCTTTAAATACCATGCAATATGGTACCATCTCCAAGCCAGTGACCATACCATCCTCAATGTCCATCTCAGCCCCACCTCCACCTTTCGTTGCTGCATTATTCACCTCATATTTTTTCATTCCCAAATCACGCATCAGCCTTTCCACTATATCGCGAACCAGTGGCTCCTTCTTGGAAGTGTCATCACCTCGTAGTTTCATCTTCCTATAGGTTTCGATCTCAAAACGTTCTTTAAAAGGTATCTCCAGTTCCCATGCTTTTTTGATGGCCTCGTTTGCACTCATACCATCCATGATTTCAACGTCATCATGGACTATGTTTTCCCCGGGCACATAGCTTGTTCCTTTAGCCGGAGTTCTGCTCACCTGTGCGGCCCTCCCTGAATTGGGTCGGCGAAATCCTTGCGGCATAGAATTCCGACGTTCAGGCTGGTAAAAAGGTGACATATTTGGTCTAGAAAAGAGCTCTTCAGGGTACCTTTCGGTGTCCCTCTCCTCCGGCGGCACCTGTTGTATGGCGACACAGCCATTATGATTATGCCCCATGATTCCACAGAATCCGCAGAATATAGGCAACTTTTCATAGCGAAATTTCAGCTGAATTTGCTGCCCAAGGTCCTCGATCTTCAGAACTCGACGCAGCGGCTTCAATACATTGATCTCACATCGGATACGCATGTAGTCTCCAACCATGCTGCCGTCCCTGTCTTTTTCTACTTCCAAGAATCTGCCAAGCTTATTACCTATCTTTGCCGCCGACTTTTCGTTAAGCAGATCGTCAGGGACATCGTGCACATGGATCCAAAAGGGTGCACTATCGAACACCAGTTTCGACACTACCATACCCGGAAAGGGTTTCCGCAGGATTAACAGGTAGTCACCGAAAATCCATGGCTGAGTTTCAAAAATTCTATCCCGGTCTCTCGAGTTTGGGAATTGAAACTGGTACAGGTTCAATCCCATCGACTTACACTTAAGCACTCCGGGCAACCCCCAAACAGTCATGAAGCACAATTCAATGTCCTTGCTCGGGATACGTCTTGGCGCCATGAGTTTCCCCACCAGAATGCAATCTAGTTTCACCGCCTCGGCCTCAGATCGCAGATCGTCGGTTGAGATCACCTCGTCTTCCTCCTCCGTTAGCTTGAGGCCACGGTACTTCTTCTCAATCTCAGTAATTGCGTTCGTCATTCTCGTTCCGTTGATGTTGCGTGGAATAGCAGTTGCAGTCTTGCCGTCGAAAACACACAGATCATATTGGGAAGATCTGTGTTGCCGCCGTCGATTTTTGTGCCGAAGAACCCTCCTTTTCCTTAACCCCTATCGTGGAATAGCAGCTGCAGTCTTGTCGTCGAAAGCACACAGATCAGATTGGGAAGATCGGTGATGCCGCCGTCGATATTTTTCCGTAGAACCCTCCTTTTTCCGAAGAACCCTCCTTTTTCTTAAACCCTAGCAGAGCACAGAAAAAGCCTCTCTAATGTGATTTGGCCGTTCATCCTTAAAGTGTGACTATGATGTGGTCAACATTAAATTCGGATTATGTTATTTAATTAGTGGGAATTTGTGAAAATCCTGACAAACACAGTCTCAACGCTGTTGGAGCATTTCTTGCAAGCAAGCTTTGAACTGGTTCGTGCAATTCTTTATCTTGTGGATAAAAACATGTTACATTTCTGACAGCAAGGCCCATAGTTCATGTGCAGTGAGGCTGATTAGTCAACTCTTGGGCTTCAGTTTGGATATACTGAATTTTATTTGGGCTTCAGTTTGAGTTTTTCCTGAAGTGTTGCTTCCAAACTTAGATAACAACATTTTTTTTTGGAGATGGTTAATATACAATATCTCATTGGGGACTTATCGGTTAAAATTGTCATTGATGAACTTCAACCCCATCACCGCTATTAGACTGTTAGATTTTAGGATGTTGGTGTCGCTAGAGCTCAACCGGCACACATGGATTGACTCGAGACTGAGTTTCGATATGAATTGTACGAACTAACAGTAATGTACCAATGATTAGGAATGATCAAGAAAATTGATTGAAAGATCAAGAAAACTGAATGAAAGATCAAGGCAAAACAATAATGCTCAAGGGAACTGACTAAAAGATCATGCAAAAAACGGTAAATGTTCAATCCCTTACCCCTTGGTCTCCACAAGAACAAATCTCACCAATAACTCCGTCTTGTTCATATGGTTGAAACAATCCATGAAGGTGAAACAGAAAGTGTTGCAATAGATGTTTCACAAACAAAACAAAAAAGCAAATAAAAATATTGGTGCCTTAATGTTATTGGTAAACCTAGAACAATGTTATATCTACTGTTGCATTTATTTGCTCAAGCTTGATTTTAAGAGGGAGGGTTTGTCATGATACCACCTTTATTAGAAGGGCAAAATTCATTTTCTATGGCATCAAGTGAGCAAAGGCACCTGATCGGGAAAGTTGATTAGGCTGCCTAGGGAATTCAGTTGAATCACCGAGCCATATAAATAGATCAATAGATGTACAGTTGTCATAAACTATCTATCTGTTGCATAGGGCGTAAATTAGATGGGCTGAAGGCCTGTTATTTGATGATAAATTTTAATTTCGATGTTATTAGGGGTATTTTTAGTTAATGTTTTACACATTGATGTGATCTTTTTGTGTAGATCGATTTATTTTACCCGGTCAAGTATTATACTATTTTATGTACAATATTTAAGTTAATATTTTGTAACTTTTAATACAATTTTTTTTTTGTGTCGTAATGTTTCAGTCGAATGAGTCGATCAATATCATTCAGTTCGATGATTGTTTCATTTCGTTTTCATACGTTAGAGATAACAAAATTAGAGCAAAACTTCCAACAATAACGTAATCCGTATCTTGGCTAATGAGTAATCAGCAAGTGTTTATAAATGCAGTAATTACACATCGCAATCTAGAGACATTAGGAAGGTTACTCAGCCGCATTATTTCCTACTCCCTCCGTCCCCAAAAGAATGTCCTACTTGACCGGTCAATTTTTTTCATACCATGTTTGACTATTAATAACTTTCATTATACTTAACAATTGGGCAAATGATTTTGTTGGTTTGAAAGTATGTCATACGAGGAATCTAACGATATCTCAATTGAAAGTTTATTACTTCTATGCTATAAGTTATTAATGGTCAAACATGGTATGAAAAAATTGACCGGTCAAGTAGGACATGCTTTTGGGGACGGAGGGAGTATCTGCAAAAGACTTTGACGGTATTTCTTCTTCATTTTTCTTTCAAGCAATTCCCAATAGAGAAAGTATTGGGTGAAACCTGTCCTTGTGGAGACCAAGAGGAGGGAAATGAGAATTTACTGTTTCTACTTGATCTTTTAGTCAGTTTGTTTGATATTTCAATCAATGTCCTTGAGTATTTTTGTTTTGCCTTGATTTTTCAGTTAATTTGATCTTTCGCTCAATTTGCCTGATCTTTCGGTCAATTTTCTTGATAATTTCCTTGGTCAATTTCACCAACGACAAATTCAATCAAGGAAATCGACAGGTTTAAAGCTCACCAACGACAAATTCAATCAATAGCAATCTCATATAATCTTTGATCTCAAATGAGAATTTGCCTTCCCGATAAAAATGGTTTTGATCCCAGCATGAGGAGCCAATTTCCTATCATAAGAGAATGATTCTGTGCTTTTGAATTTTCCACGCCAAGCTCCACGAGATCGTAAACATCACGATGATCATAAAACCGTCCAATCACAAGATTATCCGGCCTCTTCTTAGAGTGAGTTCCAAGCTGAAAAACAATACTTCCATGTTAAACCAGGATAAGTAGGAGAAAAGAATGGAGATAATTTACAAATGGTGCAAAACAAGAGAATGTCTCGTATTGATCTCACTGAATAATCATTTATTAACATGTAAAAAAAATCATGAAAATGAGAATATCAAAAAAAATTGACAAGATCAACAATAATACACTGAAAAGGATCATGCTAATTCATGAAAAATAATGAAAGGCTTTACTACAACTTTCGTAATTTTCAAATAATTACTACTCCCTCCGTCCCAAAAGACATTTATCCAATTTCCCTTTTGGTCCGTGCCAAAGAGATTTACATATTTCCTATTTTGGCAAAAAAAAACTATAATATAAACTATTAACCTTCTCTCACATAATTCATCAACCCTACCACCCACATCAGCACCACATTAGATTTCTTATAAACCGTGTCAAAAAGAATTGGGTACAGCATAGTGGGACGGAGGGAGTAGTTGATAGTAAACGGCTTAACCGCCCGAACAACCTATTTGAACCGGCCCGCTGACCAAGTTGTCAAACCTTTCGGCGCCGGAAGTGTGTGAAACGACGCCATCATTTCCGGCGAGGACCGTGTACTTATCTTTCCGGGTGAAATACGTGCACTCAAAACCAAGCGTCGCCGCTGCACATAATTCGCCACGTCATGCGGGCTCTTCCCGGAAGAGCAAGTCGCCTCCGCCGGAATCTGGTTTCAGAAAGGTCACCTCGTAGATCGGCCGGGGATTCATGAAGAAGAAAATCGGGTCCAAACCCACGCCCGGTGGTCGCGTGGAAGAACCCGACCCGGTAGTTCATGTCACGGGGACGACCGCTCTGAAATTTTACTAGTTTTCAGACTCGTAACTTAAATTTTACAAGTTTTAATATTGAAGTTGATTCAAAATCCAAATTTCTCTGGATTCTCACTTGATTAGATACATTTTACTGACGCTTGTCATTATTAAAAATTCAAAACTTGTAAAAAAAAACGTACAATAAATTATAAATGTTAATGATGCATACAGATAATACGCGTTTGAGCGCGTAGTCATTTATAGTAAAATTGTGGACGTTAAAAAGGCAAAAGATAAACGTTAGAGATAGTCAACTTTATTTGCAAAAGTACAGAATTTGTGAAAAAACTTTATGACGGTAATTTTTAGACATTTTTTTACACATTAATGTAATATTTCTGTGTAGATTGATTCATATGAGTAAATTAAAGTAACATACTATTTTTTGTACATCATTAATGTAGTAATGTTTCAGTCGATCGATATCAATCAGTTTGATGATTAATTGTTTCATTTCGTTTTCGTACGTTAGAGACAACAAATTTAAAAGCAAAACTTACAACACATCACATAATCCGTATCTTGGCTAATAAGTAATAAGTACTAATTAGCAACTGTTTATGGCTCAGCCGCATATTTTCCTATCTACCAAAGACTTTAACGGTATTTTTCTTTCCAGCAATTCCCAATACCTTCTCCGTCTCAAATGTGCACACTCTAAAGCGTAAATAATTGGTACCTAGTTTCAATTGCTCATTCAATACTCATACTTAATACGTAAACGATTAGTTTTGAAAGTGAAAGATCATATGTAAAGTCAGAAGATCAACGATAATGTTTAATACGTAAAAGGTGAAGGTTAAAGTGACATGATCAACATTAATTTGTCCCTAGTTTCAATTGAGACTAGTCTCATATGTAAATTTAGGATCAGGTGTGACACCTCATCTTATGTGTGACACTTTTCTTATGTGTGGGCCGTGTGGCACGTTTAAACATGACGAATTTATTTCAAAACTTGATCATTTTAAAGCAAAACAAAAGCTCATCTTCTGCAGATTCTACAGAAGATTATAAATTCCTCATGTTTATGTTTTGTGTGAAAATACTCATTTTTAAGGATTTAACAACTCATCCTTTTGTATTACACCTTTTGCTTTAAAATGCTCATGTTGCCCAATGCCCATACATAAGGTTAGTGTTCATGTTTTGTGTCAATTTCCTCACGTTGCCCGTAAGGTTAATGTTAATGTTTTGTGTCAATGTCATCATGTTTTAAGATTACACATAAATTTTTTGCTTTGCTTTAAAATGATCAAGTTTTGAACTAAATTCCTCATGTTTAAACGTGTCACACATAAAAGGAGTGTCACACTAGAACCTTCCCCTAAATAATAACCTCAAATAATATTTAAAGTAAATAATTGTATTAATTACCACACAAAAAAATAATAGTCAATTAGTCATACGTACGTACTCCCTCTGTCCCTTATTAGTTGTCCTACCTTTTCAGTCAAATATTTTCACTCTATGTTTGACCATTAATAACTTTAATTACACTTAATAATAATTTAAGAAATTTTAATATTCTAAGAGTGTTTCACACAGAGAATCTAAAGATATTTTATATGATGATATTATATTTATATACAAAAAGTTATTAATGGTCAAACATGGTGTGAAAAAAGTTAACTATTTTAATAGGACAATTAAAAAGGGACGGAGGGAGTACGTGTTGTGCTGGTAAGTAACCTAAATTCGCCACAGTAGACTCGTTTCGGGTGGATCCACGTATGGACGAAACCGCCAATTCTTACCATCGTTTTCCTTCTTTAAACGTTTTAGTTGGTTGGGGTTAAGTAATCAATATTTCTATTAGCTTTTTCCACCTCATGCATGATTTAAATGGTAACGACAGAAAATTAAAATAATAATAATATATAGATTGTTAACGTGGCGTACAATCCAACCGTCAATTGCAGCTGTATCAACCCGAGAAAACCAAGATTATGGATATAAATAAACCAAATCGCATGCATATTAACGTAGTTAGTTGCAAAACCGATAAACTGCATTCTCTTTCCATTAGACAAAGCGGTCAATCTACCTTCATCTTACAACCTTTTCATCCCTTATAAGCCTTCTCATCACTAAATCCTTAATCATAATCTAATCATATTCATACAACATTAGTCCTAAATATTCATCATGACCGTTGTGTCCGAACTCCAAGGTACCCTAATCAACGACCCCGATCCATTCTCCTACTTCATGCTTGTTGCCTTCGAGGCATCGAGCATATTTCGTTTCGCCGTGTTGCTGCTACTATGGCCGGTGATTCGCCTGCTGGCAGCCACCGGCAGAAGGGATATTGGCTTGAAATTGATGATATTTGTGGCCACGGTCGGGGTTCCGATATCGGAAATTGAGGCGGTGGCAAGGGCGGTTTTGCCCAAGTTTTATTTGGATGATATTGACATGGAAACATGGAGAGTGTTTAGCTCCCATGAGAAGAGAATCGTGGTGACGAAGACGCCTAGGGTTATGGTAGAAATGTTTGCGAAAGATCATTTGCGAGCCGACGAGGTTGTTGGAAGTGAACTTGGGGTTTGCTTTGGATTAGCAACTGGTTTCATCGATGGCGGATTCGATTCGATTAAGGATCGAGTTGAGGAGTTGACCGGAGATGAACAACCTTGTTTCGGCCTCGGAAGGCCGGATTCCGATGGCTCACTGTTCTTACACTTGTGCAAGGTTCGTTATTGTCGTATGTTTGTGCATGCTTTTATCCTTTGATTTACTTCACTTGAAAGTGTACGTAATTCAAGATTCTTGTGTGAATAAATATCAAACATATATACAATTATAATTTTGATTAAAATTAAGCATATGGATAGATCTATTACGTATATATAGTGCATGTTTTAATAATGGTTTATATTTACGCAGGAAAAGTTAAGATCACGAAATACCACCGTCATTGACGGCAAAGATCATTCTAATGACCACCACTTCGAGCGCCCATCGCCGGTGATCTTCCACGACGGCCGGCTAGTTATGCGGCCAACGCCGCTAAACGCTTTACTAATCGTTCTGTGGATCCCAATCGGAATCGTGCTGGCGGTTATCCGCATAGCCATCGGAGTAATAGTTCCCATGTGGGCTCTTCCATACATAGCACCATTATTTGGCGGTAGCGTCATAGTCAAAGGAAAACCGCCGCCGCCACCGTCGCGGTCAAACTCCGGCGTCCTGTTCGTCTGCACCCACCGCACTCTGATGGATCCAGTCGTCCTCTCCTCCGTGCTCCGCCGTAGAGTCCCCGCTGTCACCTACTCAATCTCTCGCCTGAGCGAAATCCTGTCTCCGATCCCCACCGTCCGTTTGACAAGAATCCGAGATATCGACGCCGCGAAAATAAAACAGCAGCTTGAAGTCGGCGATTTGGTCGTCTGCCCTGAAGGAACAACTTGCCGGGAACCGTTTTTGCTCCGGTTCAGCAAACTGTTCGCGGAATTGACCGACCGGATCGTGCCGGTGGCCATGAACTACCGGGTCGGGTTCTTCCACGCGACCACCGCGCGTGGGTGGAAGGGTTTGGACCCGATTTTCTTCTTCATGAATCCCCGCCCGATTTACGAGGTGACCTTTCTGAACCAGCTACCAGCGGAGGCGACTTGCTCCTCCGGGAAGAGCCCGCATGACGTGGCAAACTATGTACAGCGGATTCTGGCCGCGACGCTTGGTTTTGAGTGCACGGATTTTACCAGGAAGGATAAGTACAGGGTTCTCGCTGGAAATGATGGCGTCGTTTCGCACACTTCCGGCGCCGAAAGGTTTGACAAGTTGGTCAGCGGGTTCAAACAGGTGGTTCGGGCGGTTAAGCCATTTATCATCAACTAATTGATTTAAAATTGCGAAAGTTGTAGTAAAGCGTTTTATCATTTTTGATAATGATGACTTGATTTTTCTTCGTCTATCCTTTTCTTTTTTTGTGACAAAAAAAAGCATGCATGCATGCTTCATGTATTCTTTGGTTTTTTTTTTCTTTTTGCCTGTCATGTAAATAAAATTTTATTTTTGTACTTTTGAAGTTTTTATATTACACAAACTCTTAAGAGTCCGTCTCTTGAGTGACCGTCACTATATAGTGACCAGGACTAAACAGTAATAATTTAAATTTCAAAAAAATGGAGGGACTATTTTGTAATTTATGTAGAAAATAATTTCACGCGCACCCACGCACGGCTCCTTTTCCTACCTTCTCTCCTCCTCACCTGCCTAACTAAAAGTCCAGTAACTTGAAAAGTACCTACATATAATTAAAATGAAAATGAATAATTAAGCAGCTCCAATATTATCTCCAATATTTAACAAGTATAACAGTAACGAAAACCTTTCACGCTTGAATCTCAACCTTTCACGCTTAAATCTCAACCTTTCATTATTAAACAACAACCTTTCAAAAAAGACAAAAAAGACAAAAAATGTATATACAAAAAACGACAATCTTTCACTCTTAAATGTCAACCTTTCACTATTAAACATCAACATTTTAAAAAGACAAAAAATGCATATACAATTAACGTACAACATTTCACTCTTAAATGTCAACCTTTCACTATTAAACAGAAATCTTTTAAAAAAGAAAAAAAATGTATATACAAAATGACAATCTTTCACCCTAAAATGTATATACAAAATGACGAAAAAATGCATATACAAATATACAACCTTTCACCGTAAAAAATCAACATTTCAAGATAAAACGACAACCTTTCACTCTAAAAATCAACCTTTCAAAATAAAACAACCTTTCATTCTAAAAAATCAACCTTTCAAGATAAAACAACAACCTTTCACTCTAAAAAAATCAACCTTTCAAGATAAAACAACAATCTTTCGCTCTAAAAAATCAACCTTTCAAGATAAAATAATCTTTCACTCTAAAAACTCAACCTTTCAAGATAAAACAACAATCTTTCACTCTAAAAAATCAACCTTTCGAGATAAAACAACCTTTCAAAAAAGACAAAAAAATGCATATACAAATAACATATTAACTTTTTACTATTAAACAACCACCTTTTAAAAGACAAAAAATACATATACAAATAACTAGCAACCCTCTAAAATATCAATCTTTCACTAATAAACAACAACCTTTCAAAAAATTAAAAAAGTGCATATAAAAATAACTAGCAACCTTTCTCTCTTAAATATCAACTTTTCACTATTAAACAACAACCTTTCAAGAAAGTTAAAAATATGCATGTACAAATAACAGACAACGTTTTACTCTAAAATGTCAACCTTTCATTTTAAAACAACAACCTTTTAAAAAATGTACAATTGCAATTAGAAATTGCATCACTATATAGCTATATCACAGTTCATTGGTGAACTGGATCTCATCCATTTAAAATCCAGTGTTCCAGTTCAAAATTCTACGGATGACATTCATCGAAAACCTAATTCAACAAATTGACAGCAACTAAGAACACAAGCAGATCGAATCGAGAAATCTACGCGGCTACTAAAGAATCAAGGATTGAATGAATGAATCAATTACCTTGACGCGTCGTTACAGAAGCATCGAGCATCGAGCGTCGTTATCTGTGTCGCGTCGTTACAGAAGCATCGCGATCTGGAGTCACCGTATGGCGTTCTAAAGCACGACGCCGTTCACGATTTGAAGTCGTAAATCATCATCATCGGAGTCGAAAACTGATCTGGACGAGCACGCCGCCGCTTTCAGAAGCATCGGAGTCGGAAATCGATCAGAAGCATGATTGATCGGAGTCGCCACCGTTTATTGATTGATGGAGGCTGATCGCGCGCTGCGTTGCCGGCGGTTATAGGAGGTTCGCGATTAGGTTCTGAAAATTGGTGCAGATTTGGGGGGAAAATGGGCTTTCTGAAGGGAGTGGGGTGATTATATATGGCGCGTGGTGTCACACGCCGGATCGGAATGTGGGTCGGATCGGCCCGCGAGTTTTAGCTTTATTTTCTCTATTTTCACTTTAGTCCCTGGTCACTATATAGTGACGGTCACTTCCAAGACTTATCCAACTCTTAATTAACGCATTATAAAAAAAAACTCTTAATTAACCTTCACTTCCATCTAATCCAATGGTTAGTAATTAAGAATTTTCTAATTTTGTTAATTAATTTTTATTTTTTCCTTCCTTTTTTTCAACCCTTTTCTTAACCTTCTTTTAATTTCCATTGCATTTTCTTCTTCGTCTCTCTTCTCCTGTCTTATTGTTCAACCCGCAAGGCCACAACTTCTTTATGTTTCTCTTTTAATTTCTTTCTACTTCTTATCACCCAATAATATATAACTGATCGCTATTAAAAAAATTGAATATACATTTAATATTAATATTATTGCTTTAAAAATATGTTCGACATGGATAATTTGTGGTTGGAATTCGTGTTGTGGGGCTGGAAATCTGAAGAAGGTTTGAGGAGAGAAAGAAGGGTTAAATATGTAGGAGATGGATTTTGGGGTGGAGAATAAGCACGAATAAATTTTTTATAATTTGAAGATTAAATAGGATCCGATTTTTTCTTTTGAAATCAATAGGATCGGTTGTGAATCGAATGTTCTAACTTAAGTTTTGAGGTGAAATCTTGAATTCATGATTCAAATGACGTGAGAAACAGAGAAGATGAAGAAGAAAGGAGAATGAAAGGAAAGAGAATTACTCTTAACCGGTGAAAGGAAAAAAGGGAAAGAAAAAAAAAATTAATGAAGAAAACTAGAAAATTCTTAATTACTCTTAACCGTTGGATTGGATGGAAGTGAATAGTCATGAACTCATGATCATGTGTTAAACTATGTGTAAAAATAAACTTGTTAAATGATATATTGAAAATGTTATTAATAAGGTTGGGAAACGCCCAAACGCGATTAAAATACCCAATTGCTATATGCAGGAACGATTTTTTCATGCAAGACCAATTTTTTACCATAATACCCCCAAGTGTACCTTTGCATTTTGAGTAGCTTTTTTTGCCTTCACAATAAAAAGGACATTTTGGTAAAAACTGGTCTTGCATGAGAAAAATGGTCCTGCATGTAACAAACCCCTTAAAATAAAGGGCCGTTTGGTTCGCAGTAGGGAAACGGAAAGGAATCAACAAAGAGAGTGGAAAGAAAAGGAAAGGAAAAGTGGGCGATTCTCCATTTTGTTTGGTTCAGGTCATGTAATGGAATAAAGTTACCTTTAATTCTCTTTTTCTTGTTTGTTTCAAAATTCAAGGAATGGATGATGTTAGCGGTGATCAGAGTGGTGGCGGCGGTCACCATAATGGTGGTGGTAGTGGCGGTGATCGGAGTGACGGTGACGGTGATCGGAGTGGCGACGGTGTTGTGGTGGTGGTGGTCATCAAAGTCCCGGTGGTGTTGTGGTGGTAGCGGTCACTGGAGTGATGGTGGTGGTGGTCACAGGAGAGCCGGTACCGGTGATCAGAGTGGTGGTAGCGGCCACAAAAGTGGTAGTGGCGGTGATTAGAGTGGTGGTACCTATCACCTGAGTGACGGTGATCGGAGGGATGGTGGTGGTGTACTGGTGGCAGCGGTGACCAGAGTTGTTGCATGTCGTGATGGTGGTTATGGTAGTGGTAGTGGGTGGTGATAGTTTATTTTAGTTAAGAGGAATATTGGGGAATCCAAATCCAAGGGGGAGTGGGGAACGGGGATTAAGAATTTGGGGGAAACAAAACATGAAAAACGGGGAAAGAGAATGAAAAAAAACTACAACCAAACAGCAACAAAGGGAATCGAGGGTGTTGATTCCCTTTCCTTTTCCTGAAACCCCTTAACCAAACGGCCCCTAAGTGGAATAAACATGTAGCTATCAAACTAAATGCTCTTAACTAAAATAATACTACAAATGGTCCTATATACTACAAAAATGAATACCATGTAAATTACATGGTGGCCAATTTTATTAAGTATGCCAAATGAAAGTACAAGGTTAATTTTGACTTGGTAGATTTGAATTTTGAGAAACTAACTCGGTTAAGAAACACAGAGTGATTGAAAGGTTTATGAATGACTTAAGACACATAGATTTGTAATAAAAAATTATTTTAACTATTAATTTTTAAATGGAACTATAATCGTTATTAGTTTCAAAAAAGAGTCGGTCTCTGAGTAGACCGTCTATATTCTGACAGAATATAGACCAATGATTAAGTTGTAAATAGTGTATAAGACAAAAACACGGAGGGACCTTTATGCAATTTTAGAAAATTTTACACAAAAACATGGAGGGACCTTTATGCAATTTTACAAAAACATGGAGGGACCTTTATGCAATTTTATAACATGGAACCTGAAGGTTAAAACATGAAGTTTTTAACATGTAACATGAAGGTTTTAACACGAAACATTAAGATTTTAACACGAAACATGAAGGTCTTATAACATGGAACCTGGAGGTTAAAACATGAAGTTTTTAACATGTAACCTGAAGGTTTTAACACGAAACATTAAGATTTTAACACGAAACATGAATGTTTTATAACATGGAACCTGGAGGTTAAAACATGAAGTTTTTAACATGTAACATGAAGGTTTTAAAACGAAACATTAAGATTTTAACACGAAACATGAATGTTTCATAACATGGAACCTGGAGGTTAAAACATGAAGTTTTTAACATGTAACATGAAGGTTTTAACACGAAACATTAAGATTTTAACACGAAACATGAAGGTTTTATAACATGGAACCTGGAGGTTAAAACATGAAGTTTTTAACATGTAACATGAAGGTTTTAACACGAAACATTAAGATTTTAACACGAAACATGAAAGTTTTATAAAATGGAACCTGGATGTTCAAACATGAAGGTCTGGCACTATTCACTGGCACTGTTCACGCGCGGGTTACTGTAGCGCGTGAAAATCCTAATTTTTCAGAAATTGCAAATTGGTCCCTCCGTGTTTGTATAGTTAACATATCAGTCCCGTCTATATTTTGATCAGAATATAAACGGTCTATTCCAAGACTTATCCTTCAAAAAATGTGTATATTAAACAACATCGTATAATGATGTACAAGTTTCTTTTTTGGAGGAATAATTTGTCTAACTAGAAAAAAGTGTGTCGGATTAATTGATGTATACAAATAATTGTATTTAATAATGTATTTAATACTCACCACCAAACGTTCCAGCTCTAATTATTATTTTTTAAATATACACTATTTAGGGTATGAAATATTTTGCACACCCTTCCTAACAAAGAGAACTAGCCATCCTATAAATTTTTTTAAAATAAAAAACCATCACATGCCATTGCTCATACATGCATGCCTTTGTTTAGAACAATTTTTTAGTTATTTCTTACATGCATTTTTTGTGTTAAAAGGTTTTATTTATGAATGCCTATGTTTAATAGATAACTTTCTCCATGTTGTTATTTAGGCCATGTTTTCCAGAGCTTATCTGTAGTTCAGTTCAGTTCACTTCAATTCAGTTTAGTGAAATGTAATTTGATGAAATTCAGGTTTATTCAGTCATGATGATTCCATTTTTCAATACATCAATTTTACTTCAGTTCAGTTCAATTCAGTTCAGTACCATCAAGAAATAAGCTCTAGCAAACAGGGCCTTAGTACCCTTCTATTAATGTGAATTGGTGAATCTCATGTGAATAATGCAAAAATAAATCAAGCACACCGAAAAATGTACACAGAAAAGAAGGATTTATATGGGCGATTTGGTTACAATATATATTCTTCACAATATTCTTCCATCATCCTATTTTTCAAGGAGTTAAAAGACACATATATAATTAATTATACTTCGGACATGTTCTACTTTCTTAACTAGTACTAGAACAATTGCCATAGCGCCAATGAAGCCCCATCTGAAACAAACCTAAAACAATCCCAACTCCATTGCTAATCATAATGTTGATATCAAAAGGCAGCAACGAATAAACCGTCCAAACAGCGCTGTTCACCAATCCCGCCACGCATATCCTGATCGGCAAGAACTCGACGCTCTTAGTTTTGATAACGACTCTCACAATCGTCAGAGGAGCCGCGTAATAACAAACATTAACGATCACGCACACGATTCCGATGATCCTACCTCGTTCCGACGTCGTATGCAGGAACACGAGGTTTGAAACAGACAGGGCCGCCAGCATCACGGCAACGGTACCGATTCCGACGAGCGCGTGCAGCTTCTTCTTGAACGGGATGGCGTAGAACAAGTACACGCAGAGGTAAGCTGTGTACAGAACGAGACCGAGAGCGTTGACCGTCCAAATGAAGGTGCTCTTCGGATGGATCGACGGGCTTCCGTACAGAATCCAGAGGCAGCAGTTGAAGATTCCGGCAATGTAGATGTAGGGGTGGAATTCTTCGACGGAGTTTTTGACGATGATTCGCTTGATGGTCGGAACCGGAGACAGGTACAAGGTTAGAGAGATTATGTTTCCCATGATTCCGACCACGGTTCGAGCTAGGAGCATGGTGTGATGATTCATCATCATCGTTGATATGGTAAGAAAATGAAGATCGACGAATCAGTTTTAATGCTCTGTGATTTCGGTGAGCAATGCTTTCTGCGCGCCTTAATTTATAGTAAGAGGTAATTCATGATTTAGTTGTGGACAGTCAATCATGCGAAAAGCACTGTAGACTGTCTTCCCCAGTCCTAGCATGGTCGGTGTGAAGTTCATAACTGAATTGACGTGTTTTGAACAGATTTTCAAAAGAAGATAACAAGAAACTGGGATTTCTCAAAATAAAAAATGTATATTGGAAATTGTAGTCATCTGCGTCACATAAAGGTGGTCGGCGCAACTTCCATAAAATTGGAGCTTAACGTTTGGGCAACCAGCGTAAAGGTTTTAACGTTTCTGTTCGCTAAAAACTGAAATTCTTCCCGCATTTTCAGACGACTCACCGTCCTGATCACCTACTGGGAAACGGATTCTCCAAGAAACTTCGACACCCAGCTGCCATTCGTTAAGCCTCCCTGTTACTTGTGGGCCTTATGGCCTGTTCAACTATTTATTTTAGGCTACACCGCTCTGTTGGTAAATATTAAAGACACAATCTTGCTTGAAAGATCCTAATCTAAATGCGGGAACTGAAATGTTAATATATTACTTTATTTATTGTTGAATGATTTTTTTTTTTGAAATAACGCTTGTATTAAAATTAAAAATCAGACATGTTACACATAATACGGTTTAGCCTAATGCTTGATTGTGTTCCTTAACTAAGACATTTCTACTGACTTTCATAAACTTCGACGAGAAGAAAGAATACTGAAGAAGCTTCCTGATGTCTTCCACAATACTCTTAATCTCCCACGGCGCTGACTTAACATCTTTGAGTGCCGCCACTAGTTCGGACGAATCCGTTAGCAGTCGGATGCTTAGGACTCTTGTCCTTTCTGCTGCTTTTGTGCCTCTCCAGCAAGCTTCAGTTTCAGTTTGAATAGGAGAATTGCTGATTAAGATTGATGGATTCCTATCAATTGATGATAGGAAAGCCACCATTCTAATGTTCTCAATTGATGGACTCCTTTCAAACCATCCTTGAAACCATTTTGTAAAGTCCCATTCCTGGAGATGTTTCCCATAACTCTTTGGTTTCTCTGCAATGCAAGAAGAGATGCATTTCATTCTCCTCAAAGCGGCCACATCTGGTACGGACTGGAGAATCTATAATCTTCGTCTTGTGCAAATTGACTGTTGTTGGAAAGGCCTTTCTAAGCAGTCTCCATAGAAAAATTACTAGTTTGTATGGTACTTTCAGGTTCTAGATCTTGTTCCATAGGCTTTTCCTTCTTAGATCAGCACATCCAACAGTTGACATAGCCACATGATAACCTTTCTTGACAGAATATTTTCCATCCCTGTTTCCAGTCCATATGAGAGTGTCAGGCTTGTTAGAGTTTGCAGGGATCTTAATAGCCAGTATGTGAGGGACTAGACTAGAGGGAAAGATTACTCTAATCAAAGGTCCTCTCCAATTTCCATTTTCCTGGATGAGGTGCTCCACTTTGAGATCAGTACTCTAATTGATTACATTGCTACGTTGTTGGGATCCACTGTTCTGAGAGACCAGCCCTTTTTCCATTGTTGATCTTCCATCCCAGCTGACTTGTGATTAATCCTTTTGCACCAACAAGCGTCCCCTGACTTTGCTCTTACTTTTCTAAAGTCTGTATTGTGGAGGCATCTTGCTTTGTACACTTTAACCAGAAGTGAATCAGTATCTCTGATGATTTTTCAGGCATGTTTTGCCAGGAGTGCTTGATTCATGCCCTGAGCATATCTAATACCCAATCCTCCCACTACTATCGTCAAAATCAAGCCTCAATAGTTGAAAATCGAAATTTGATCGACTAAAATGCGATTGAACATATTCAAAAAGTTTCGTACTTAACATCTGATTCGGTTTGCATAGGAGAATTAAGCGGTTTCACGGTTGAGAATGAAAATTCTTCAGCTGGTGCTAGTTTGGTGGAGTCACCGAAATTGAGAATTGAACCTAGTGGCCTTAAATCACTCTAGTTTAATCCCACGGTTTTATTATGATCACTGTATTTTATTGAATATTTCACTATTGCATCAAAAGTTTAAAATTTTATTTTCAAACCAAAACTTGTTTTTTTTAAATGTATGCAATGCTCGTTTGTTTGAAAAGTATGGGTGATAAGTTGGTGGATTTATGTGGGGGCGCATGGTATGTTTGACTAGGGATGGAATATGCTTGCTACGTTCACAAGAAATGACTACCACTACCACATCAACATCAATGGGCATCAATGTCTTTAATAATGCTAATCAGACCAAACGCACGAGGCCTGTGATCAATTTGATCAAATTTCAATACATAGTAAAAGTCCCTTCAACAAGCCCAAATGGTATTTAATTTTAAAAAAATATGCTGCAAACATATTTGTTCCAAATAAAATTGGATCCTATGACCTTTTTAATTGAGTTGATCACATTTCATTATGTAAATTAAAAATTATTAAAATCTGATATTTTAAAAATAAATTAGATTAAGAATTTATATATATTCCTATTTTGTTGAATGTTATAATTACATTATATTTGTATAAATTTTTTAACACAAACAGATTTAATATTATATAATGTTAATTAAACATAAAATCAATTAAAATACTACAAGGAATTATCAAACAAATGAAATTATGAATTATCGACAAATATTACCCTATAGCATATAATTTTATTGGCCTGCTATATAATTTATTGATACGTTATCATTTTGATGTACGATATCTTTGAAATTGCATATACTAGTAATATTATTAATGACACATATGTTAAATTTACATAAATATAAATGAATGATAGAGTATTAAAAATGTATTTTTAAAATACCAACTATATAAAGTAAAATACTAACTGTATATAGTAATCTCCTAATTTGATAATGAGTGAGGATTAAAAATGAGATCATTTTGGGTAATCCACTCAATTGATGGTCAAAAGTGGGAAAGAAACATATACACACATCAAAAATCACGCCTCAAAAATAAAATACCCATAATTGAAAATTATAATAGCTCACCATTTTCCACTCAAAATGTACTGAACCGACCTAACGAAATTGAAACTTCAAAAAGAATGTCCAAGCACCATCATGCCCACGTGTCACACCCTGAAGCGTTGATGACACTCTTCATCATCTACACATTTCCAGAATTACCCCTCGCCTCCTCTCCATATTTTCTCTTAAAATTTTCTCCACCTCATTTTCTCTTCCCCACGACCCCCACCTCCTCCGCTCGCCGGAAATTCCCTCCACCGCCACCCCACCACCACCACCACCACCTTATTCTCTCCTAGATAGCATCTCCCTCGCCAAACAAAAGCGTGGGCATAGTTTCTGGTTTGTTAGTTCGTCAGATTTAGATTTCAATTTTCGTAATTTCTTGGTTAGCTGGTTAGCTTCGATCTTGGAGGGCGTTTGCTGGATCTGCGATCTGGATTAGGGTTCTGTAGGGAATTCATTAGATGTCTATGTCTCCGTCGTATTGGTGTTACAGATGCAATCGATTCGTCCGTGTTTGGAACCAGGATGCCATATCTTGCCCAGATTGCAACGGCGGATTTGTCGAGGAGATCGACGCGCCGGCTCGATCCTCCCCCCTCTCCGATTCAACACGGCGTCGCTTCCCCGCCGCGGCGATGTATATGATGCGGAATACTGATTCCGGTCAAGGGCCTGGCTCTGTGCCCAGCGCTGCTGCTGCTCCTGCCGCATCCGGGTCGGGTCCACTATTGGGTTCCGGTACGGGCTCTAGCCCCAGCTTGCGGAGGAGCAGGAGGAACGGCGGTGACAGGTCTCCGTTCAATCCGGTGATTGTGCTCCGAGGGCCGAATGATGGCAACGACGCCGGCGCAGGCACTGGGATTGGGATTGGCGGCGGATTCGAGCTGTATTACGACGACGGAGCGGGTACCGGATTGCGGCCGCTGCCGGCTAGTATGTCCGAGTTCTTGCGCGGGTCGGGTTTTGACAGGCTGCTGGATCAGCTGGCTCAGATTGAAGTTAATGGATTAGGGAGGCTTGATAATCCACCGGCTTCGAAAGCGGCGATTGAATCAATGCCCTCAATTGAGATTGATCAGAGCCATACAAGCACTGAATCGCACTGCGCCGTCTGCAAGGAGGCCTTCGAGCTGGGATCAGAAGCTCGAGAAATGCCCTGCAAACACATTTACCACTCAGAATGCATCCTCCCATGGCTCTCTCTGAGAAACTCCTGCCCTGTCTGCAGGCACGAGCTGGCCACCGACTCCTCCCGCGAAGTGGTGGAGCAAACCGCCGGAGCACCACCACCCCCGCCGCCAATTGCAGAGCAGAATGCCGGCAATGATGATGAAGCAGTTGGGCTGACCATATGGCGGTTGCCTGGCGGCGGTTTTGCCGTGGGGAGGTTTGCAGGTGGGAGGAGGAACGGTGAGAGGGACCTTCCTATGGTGTACACTGAAATGGATGGCGGGTTCAACAACAACGGGATTCCGAGGAGGATTTCGTGGGGATCGAGAGGGGTTGTTTCGCGGCAGAGCAGGGGGCTGAGGAGGGCGTTTCAGAGCTTGTTTTCGTGTTTTGGCGGCGGATCATCTGGTTCGAGTTCCAGCTCGGATTCGAGGATAACAAGGAGGAGCAGCTCGATCTCGTCGGTTTTCAGCTCGGCTGGACCGACGAGGCGCAGGCATTGGGCGTTTGATCTGAATGGCAATAATAACAGGAGATGGTGAAAGATTGAAAGAGGTGTGGTGGTGTATTTGTGGAATGTGTAAATAGATTAAACGCCAAAGAGATTCTATTGTTTGTACTGTTTTGATGATATTTTGAGGAAAGTAGAAGATGGTAAAAACACCATTATGATTCTGGTTTTTTAATAATGTTGCATATGTTATTTTTGGCTCTCTACTGCAATTTCTTTTCTGGTCTAATACTCTGTACAATGATTGGTTTGAACACCAGAATCTTGAATGTTGCCTGCAGTTTTGGCCTTTCTGAATCATGCGTGTCTGCTAAACTTCAATGTTTGTGAAACAAATCCCAAGATATTTATACGTACTCTAGTTGGGCTGCTAATCATGAAAGTAGTGCTATTTATTGTAGCTTGCTCAGCCAGAAACTACTGTAAAACTGACAATCCTTTGATTTATTCTTTTGAAATCGATGTGATGCACACTTATCTTTTGGATCAAAGGCAAAAATTGGTGATAACAGCTTTTAAAAGGGTTTAATCATGTCAGTTTTGAGGTGTAAATCAGCTCACTTCAATTTATTTTAGCTTAGTCCATTTAACATTAGGTTTAGTTTAGTTAAGTTTAATTCAGTATCATTCATGTCAACAATAGATAGGTTTAGGATGGTAACAAAGCCTTATTGGTGCCAATTACCTTCACAAGTTGTATGTTATTTATGTTGTATGATGATTTCACAACAAACTTTAGCAACCATTAACAGCATCTCCAATGCAACCCTCTCAATCAAAAATATTGATGGCCACGTAAGATTGATACTATAAAATTCTAAAAATCTTCTCCAATCCAAGCATCAATTAAAAGGTCAGTATTATGTGTCACATGACATGGATTGAAGGCATCAATTAAGGGGTGTATACCTTGATGCTCAATTTGAAGGCATCACTTTGCCAACTTAATATATTTAGACTTTTTTATTAATGAAATCATTTAGGCCCTGTTTACTAGAGCTTATTTCTTGATGTACTGAACTGAATTGAATTGAATTGAACTGAATTGAACTGAACTGAAGTGAAAATTGATGTATTGAAAAATGGAATCAACATGACTCAATTAACCCGAATTTCATCAAATTGCATTTTCACTGAATTGAACTAAACTGAATTGAATTGAACTAAACTGAACTGAACTGAATTGAACTGAACTGAACTACAGATAAGCTCTGGTAAACAGGGCCTTAATTATTTCATATTTGAATTTAAAAAATAAATACAATATTTAATTCGATAATATTGTTGTGCCAATTGATGGTTGCATTGTAGAACCAAAATTTAGAATGAAAGTTTTGAATCCTACATCACATTCAGGGGCGGACCCAGAAATTAAAGTCGAGGGGGGCCATAATAGAATAAAAGTAAAATTATAGCACTATATTTTAATATATTAAAAATTACAAGGGTATAAAATGTAATTTTTATTTTTTTAAAACAATTTACAAGACGTTGAAATTTTACAACTTTTAACTGAACAAAGACAAGATTGCAACTTCATAAAAAAAAATTTATTTCCACAACCCAATATCCTAAATCCACAACCCATTTAGGGTAAATTTTACTAAAATATTTTTTATTAAAATTTAATTTTAGTTAGTTATTATTATGAAACTTAGTCCTAATCAAACTCTAATTCATGAAATGTACCCCACTCTTTATATATAGTATAAAATATTCTTATCAACTTTCTCTACAAATTTCACGTAGCTATTCATATTAATCTATAAATTCACATCCTGTTTGCGAGAGCTTATCTGTAGATCAGTTAAGTTCAATTCAGTTCAGTTCAGTGAAAGTGTAATTTGATGAAATTCACATTAATTCAGTCATGCTGATTCCATTTTTCAATACATTAATTTACACTTCATATTTAAATGAATGTTGAAGGTTTTGAGAATTTCTTGGGGCTACAATTAAATTTAACAAAACTTGAATCCAAAATTTATTATTTAAAACTTAAGGGATTTAAATGATATAATGAATGTTAATTGAATCCTAAATTTAATGAGGGGTGATTAAGTAAATTTATTACTAAATAGGTTGTAAATTTAGGATATTGGGTTGTGGAAATAGATTTTTTTGGAAAAAAAAAACAACCATGGCCTTCACTGAATCTGATTGTGAAGGATTTTGAACTTTCCTTTATGAAAAAGATATTAAAGCCCACAAGTAGTCAATTAAGCATAACATATTGGTGTTACTACTATACCAATACGTGCATGTTTCATAAACTTCCCTACCTGCTGCAAAAGTTTGATAACGAGACTGCAACCGATGGTTTGACTAAATATCGCATATTTATGAGATTGGTTTTTCTTTCTACTATTTATTATACACAAGATTCAAAAATATATAATTTCTCTATCGATACAGAAAGAAGAAGGAACGGCTTTCTCTATACCAGATAAAAAATGCTGTTAATCCAAACGTATAATTCAACCTTTAGTAAATTTAAGGTACACGTATTTGCATATCTGCGTGGTCCTTTACAATATTTCAATTTATTTTTAAAGTATTATACATATGGTAATTAAAATGGTCTGCGGTAAACATTACCGATATAAAAATTTCAAGCATTTTATTTTAACAGTACATCCTTAAATAAATGTAGGTATATGAATAAAGAATAATATGTCAAATAACAAATATCATAAAAATAACAAATATCAAATACGAAATTGGAGTATTCTTTATAATTTTCTTAATCAACTCCAACATCTACTCTATTTTACATATTCTAGCATTTGTTATTGCACTAATGATTATCTGAATTGAATCAATAATAATTAATTTTAACTATTTTAAAATTTTAATTGATACAAATAAGGAATAAAAAAAATTTAGCATTAAGTTTTTGATAATAAAAATAGAAACTTTTGATACAAATAAGAATAGAAATTCGTAGCATTTAATTTTAAAACTCATTCTCTACATTTAGCTAATTGAATCTCTCTAATTAGTTGTCGAGTTAGTCTCTTAGGAGACCGTCTCTATATAGAGACCGGACTAAATTATAAATAGTGCAATAAAGAAAATCAAGGAGGGACCAATTTGCAATTTTTTAAAATTAAAAAAAAATCACGCGCTACAGTTTTTCCGCGCGTGTACAATGTTTTGCTACAATGCGCTACAGTGTACTTCAATGTTTCAAGTTAAAATGTTCATTTTTTATGTTTCAAGTTAAAGTGTTCATATTTCATGTTAAAACGTCTATGTTTTATGTTTTAAGTTAAAATGTTTATGTTTTATATTTCAAGTTAAAATGTTCATGTTTTATGTTTCACGTTAAAACGTCCATGTTTTATGTTTTAAGTTAAAATATTTGTGTTTCATGTTTCAAGTTAAAATGTTCATGTTCATGTTTTAAGTCAAAATGTTCATGTTTCAAAAAATATTCATGTTTTATGTTTTAAGAAATATTCATGTTTCACGTTAAAATGTTCATGTTTTATGTTTCAACTTAAAATGTTCACGTTTTACGTGTGTTACTGTAGCAACTCGACTGTAGCAAATCGGTACTGTAGCGTGATAAAATATAAAATATATACAAGGAATAATATTGTATATAAAAGGCTTGTTAATCCATGAGGATGATTACAGTATTTATAGGGACAGACCGGAGGTTCTAACCTTCCGTCTTCCGATGTGGGACAGATACAATACAGTACAAAGTACAATAGGAAAAGGATATTCTAGTCTATATTCCTAATATAACAATATGAGTAAATCTATTTACCATATTCCTCAATACCCTCCCTCAAGTTGGAGCACGATGATCGAGAGTGTCCAACTTGCGAAAAAGATCATGGAATTAGTGTCAGAGAGTGCAGAAGTCTTCAATCAGCATCAGTAAAGCCAGTAGAGTTCGGTTGGAAAGAGTAAGGCCGAAATGAGTTCGGCTGCAAAGGGTAAAGCCAGCAAAGTTTGGCTTGTAAGGGTAAGGGTAAAGCCAGCAAAGTTGGACCGGAAAAGTAGTATGGTCGAAAAGGAAAATAGTACGTTTTCAGGGCTGGAAGAGTTCAGCTTGGATAAGGCCGGAAGAGTTCGGCCAAAATAAGGTAAGGTCGAATGAGTTCAGTTCGACTTCAAAGGGTAAGGCCAGAAAAGTTCGGCTATGAAGGGTAAGGCCGGCAAAGTTCGGCTAAAAAAAAAAAAAAAGTAAGGCAAGAAAAGTTCGGCTAGAAAAGGTAAAGGCCGGATGAGTTCGGCTTTGAATGGATAAGGCCGGCAAATTGTAAGGCCGGAAAAGTATGGTCGGAATAGTAGATAACGCCGGAAGAGTTCGGCTAGGTAGAGGAATAGGGGAAAGTTCGCCGGAAGAGTTCGACTTGGTAGAGGAATAGTAGGTAACACCGGAAGAATTCGGCTAGGTAGAGTAGCAAGGCCGGAAGAGTTCGGCTAAAAAAATAAAATAATAACTAATACGATGATTCCCAAAGGTCGGCTAGCGAGGGTAACTTTAGGCAGCTAGAAGTCGACGAGAAAGGTCGGAAATCAAAGGAAGCCAACAGAATTCAGGTCCAGGAAAGAATAAGCTCTTGATACCATGATAAAATATAAAATATATACAAGGAATAATATTGTATATAAAAGGCTTGTACGCTACCGATGTGGGATATCTTAACATAGCGATTCGGTACCGTAGCGCGTGGGTTGACACTGTAGCGCGTGATTTTTTAAAATTTTCTGAAATTACAAATTGGTCACTCCATGTTTTTGACTTATATAACTATTTACAATTTAATCCGGTTTCTATATAGAGAGAGTCTGTTCCAAGACTTATCCTTAGTTGTCAAACACTTTTATACAAATTCACTATTTTTAAATAGCTAATAGAATCATTCCAATAAAAACCTTATTAAATCGCTAGTTAAAGACCTTATAAAATCCGCACGGATAACAACTAAGGTCCTGTTCTCTAGAGATTATTTGAATATTTTTTAGTTCAGATAAAGTTTTTTTAGTTCAGATAAATTTTTTTAGTTCAGATAAATGTTTTTTAGTTCAGATGAGTTCAGATACAGTTTTTTTAGTTCAGATAAACTTTTTTTAGCTCAGATAAATATTTTTTAGTTCAGATGAGTTCAAATAATCTTTTTTTAGTTCAGATGAGTTCAGATAATCTTTTTTCAGTTCAGATGAGTTCAGTTCAGTAAACCTTTTTAGTTTTCAGAAAAGTTAAGTTAAGTAAACTTATTTGTAATTTAGTTCAGTTCAGTTTAAACCGGTTCAATCTTTTGAGCTTAATTGTTTATATCAGTTCAGTTCAATTCCATTCAGTTTAGTTCAGTTTCAATATGATTTGATGAAATTTAGATTAATTTAGTCACACCGATTCTTTTTTTTCAATACATTAATTTCACTTCAGTTCAGTTTAGCTCAACAACAATATAATTTGGTGCAATTGATTAAGGTTAATTTATTCATACTGTTTATTTTCATCACACTTATTAATTTTCAATTCAGTTCAGTTCAGTTATCTATATGCTTCAACTCAACTCAAATCAATATGTTTAACTAGCAAACATGATCATATTTTTTTAACAATAAGGCCATGTGTGCCAGAACTTTTATATATCAGTTCAGTTCAGTTCAGTTCAGTAAATTGAAGTGAAATGTAATTTGATGAAATTCAGGTTAATTCAGTCATGTTGATTCTTTTTTTCGGTACATTAATTTTCACTTCAGTTCAATTCAATCCAGTTCTGTTCAGTTGAACAAGAAATAAATTCTATCAAACTCTAAGTTATACTCAAATTATTAAATTTCAAATGTTTTGAAAATGTCATATTTATTTCATTTCAGTTCAGTTGATCTATATATTCCAGTTCAACTTTGTTCTACATATTTTCATATTAAGATTAATAAATTTCAAATATATTGAAATTGATCATATTTGTTAATTCAATTCAGTCCAGTTTATCTACATCAGTGCAACTCAGTTCAGTATATTTTAATATTAAATGTATTATGTTATATTTAGATTAATGAATTTCAATATATTGGAAATGATCATGTATTTTTTAGTTAGTTTCAATTTAGTTCAATTCAATTTATCTATATATTTCAATTCAGCTCAGTTTTTAAGTTCAAATAAGTCCAGCTAAATTTTTTAAGCACAAATGAGTTCAGTTCACATGAGTTCAGATAAAGTTTTTTAAGTTCAGATGAGTTCAGATAAAGTTTTTTAAGTTCAGATTAGTTCAGATAAAGTTTTTTAAGTTCAGATAAACTTTTTTTAGTTCAGATAAACTTTTTTTAATTCAGTAAAGTTTTTTAAGTTCAGATGAGTTCAGATAAGTTCAAATACCGTGAAGAGAACATGACCTAAGTCATAGTGATTTTTATATCGTTCCAATTTTGTCCAATTTTTATATCATTCCAATTTAAGACCACTTTATACGCTGGTTGAATAGATCGTTTTACTGTCAAAACTGACAAATTTGAAACCCGTGGAAACAAATGAATAACACGCAAATAAGTCAACAACCCATTTAACGATTCGGATTACTCCAAATTACTCCCAAGTTAGAAACAAACGATTCTAGATATTGAATGCATAATCAATCTCATGTTCTATCAGTTACCATCCCCAACCTTATAAACTCATCCCACACGACCACAAAACGCCAAAAAAAAAAACCATTTTTCTTCCTCAACCACACAAGTACCAAACCTTAAGTAACTCATCAATGGAGTTCATACTTACTGTTCTGTCCGTGGTGCATTTTCTCATCTACTGCACTCTAATGGAGTCAGATTACTGTTATTCTCCGAAACCGTTAATTTTACCTCTCAAAGCTAACCAAACCCCTAACCGCCTCCGTTTCCACCACGACGTCTCTCTAACGGTTTCCGTCACCGTTGGTTCGCCCCCACAGAATGCTACCATGGTCCTCGACACAGGCAGCGAGCTCCCATGGCTCCACTGCAACGAAACGACGTCGAACAGATTCAGTCCTGGTCTCTCCACTTCTTATTCACCCGTTTCCTGCTCCACGCCTACATGCAGGACCCGAACCCAGGACTTGACCATACCCGCTTCCTGTGACCCGAAAAGTCTCTGCCATGTGATGGTCTCCTACGCAGATACCTCCTCCATGGAAGGAAACCTCGCCACGGATGTAATCGGGTTGGACGGGTCGGGTATACCCGAGTTTATATTCGGGTGCATGGATTCCGGTTCGAGTTCAACGCCGGCTGAGGATTCCAAGTCAACTGGGTTGATGGGTATGAACCGGGGCTCTTTATCATTTGTTTCACAACTGAATATCTCGAAATTCTCCTACTGCATATCCGGTCGGGACGATTCGGGTTTGTTGATATTCGGAGACGCTGGTTCAACCCTACCCGCCCAGTTAAATTATACGCCGCTGGTGATAAAAACGACCCGTTTACCCAGTTTCGACCGGTTTGCCTACACGGTCGAGCTCCACGGGATCAAGGTTGGGGATACGGTTCTACCCATACCCGAGTCCGTTTTGGAGCCGGACCACACCGGAGCGGGTCAAACCATGGTTGACTCAGGCACGCAGTTCACATTCATTGTCGGCGAGGCTTACAATGCGCTGAAGAAGGAGTTCATGAGCCAAACCGCTAACTCGCTGAAGCTGCTGAACGAGCCGAATTTCGTGTTCCAAGGTGCGATGGATTTGTGCTATCTGGTCGGGTCGGATATTCCGCCATTGCCGGCGGTGACGTTGATGTTTGGCGGGGCGGAGCTGAGAGTGGGCGGCGGAGATTTGCTGTACAAGGTGGCCGGAGAAACCCGGGGATCGGACAATGTTTATTGTTTGAGTTTTGGGAATTCGGATTTGCTGGGGATTGAGGCGTTCCTGATCGGGCACCATCATCAGGTTAACAAATGGGTGGAGTACGATCTTGCCAACTCGAGGATTGGAATTGCCGAGGTTGATTGTGGTGGTTTGGCAAGTCAAAGCAGGCTGTTTTGAAATTTTGATCTTGAAATTTTAATTCAGTTTAATTAATCAACAAATAAACTCAATTTCAATTTCAATAAACTCAACAAATATGCAAAGCTAAGTATTTCAATTCAGTTTAATTGTAAAAGACTTGGAGGAGAGCCGTTTTACGGAACCAGTTAATGGCTGGAGTATGGCTACGTTGATGAGCCACAGACCCCGTACCCAGAAAACGGCGGGTCCCACGTCACAGAAGCTTCATCCCAATGACAGCCATCCACGTGTCAAAAACTGCATCCATGAGCTCTGTTCAAAATATCTCAGCTTCCACTCTGAACGCGCCACGCCCAACTTTCCAGTCCCAGCACATATCATCCCCTGCTCTGCCACTGCCCACGTCACCATTCCTTCCACGGCCATCCCAAGCCGTCGATTTCGAATGCCTCCGCTCTCCACCGTTGAAATTTCCGCAGAGAAAAAGCTTGTGGACACCAAAATTTCCCGGTGCCTCTAAAATTTCAATTTTTAGACCATCTCTTCATTTTTCATCAGTCTCCAGAACATTCCTTCAGCAACTTTTCCCACCGGAATCTCAGAACTGAGTATATCAACTTAATCAGCTGCTCGTCGGAACGTTGTGCTTCACTTTCTCCGGTACGGCGATCTGTATAATTTCTCCGGTTGCCTTTATATGTTGATTTATACGGAGCATAGAAAATCGCCTGTTATTTTACGGTCGAGGAAGATATGATTGCCCGCCTTTTGTTGCTTGCATACATTGTTGTTGATGATGAATTAGTATTTCAGCAGTTTGATCAGTGTGACTGTGAAGATCATACTGATTGCCTTATCAGCTCTTTGATTGGTTTGATTGTGAAATATTTAATGAATTTCCTTTTCAGCAATTTGATCAGTGTGATTGTGAAGATTATATATTTCGACGTTTCAATAATTCGATTGCCTTTTCAGCTCTTTGATTGGTATGATTGTGAAATATGTAATGAATGGAATGTGCTGTCTCAGATTGTTGTAGTTTTGCATCAAAGTCTAACTTTTGATGTTGTTTGTGTAAGTAGGGAATTAGGTCTAGAGAGAAACTGCGTTTTTAGCAGCAAATTTCTGGCTGATTCAGACTTCTCATGGGAGTTGTGACTATTTCCAGCTCTGCTGCAAGAAGTCCACTGGGATTGAACACTAAATCACCTGCTCAGACATCAACCCAGCCTAGGAAATCGTCGATATTGTCATTCAAAACCGGTAAAACCAAGAATGGCGCATTGGTTGCGCCTCAGGAATGCCTTTCTCTGCCTTCTGAGGGATCTAAAAAGAATCAGAAGAGACTGAAAAGAGTGATGAAGAGTCCAGATAGGGTGAAAGCTGTGACTGTTGAGCAAGCCACTCCGAGCACCTTGGAATTGGACTACAATGAGGCTGCAGCCAAGCTTGAGAGTATATTCAAGCGAAGTCCTCCGATTTCTGTCTCTGATGTGGAGCTTCAGGACTATGGAGTGAAGCGAACGAGGCGTGGAAGGAAGAGGACCAAGGAACCTTCTGTGGTGAGGAGTCCTAGGAAGATGTCACATAGGATGAATCTTGCTGAAAGGGTTGCTTTGAAAAAGGAGAAAGAGTTTGAAATGATTGCTTCATCCCTCACTGTAAAGCAGCGCCCGAAGAATGATCAGCATGAGAAACTGAATAGGCTGGTCAGAGATTATTCGGATTGTACCAAGTTTTCCAGCTTGGACTGGAAGAAGATGAAGATTCCACCTGTTCTTCCTGCTTCTGAGCATGCTTGGCTTTTTAAGTTGATGCAGCCGATGAAGGTGAGAAAACGACTTCTTTTTGAAATGGAAACACTGATATTCATTTCAGCTCTTCTATATCTCATGATCTAATTGGAATCTCAATTTCTCAGGCAATTTCTCAAGTTAAAGAGACTTTGCAAAGTGAACTCGAAAGAGAGCCAACAGATGGTGAGCTTGCAAAGGCGACAAACATGACTATTACGCAACTTAGGAAGGATATGGAAGTTGGCAAAGCAGCAAGAAACAAGCTTGTCAAGGTACTAATTCTGAATTAACATGCTGATCATTCAATGAGCTTTCTTGGAATTGTTATTTGCATAACATCTTGAACATATGGATATCTTTGATTTTCTGTGTTCAAATTCAGAAGTTAACTAGTATGATGTTTGATTGAATGCAGCATAATCTACGCTTGGTGATGTTTGTGATGAACAAATATTTTCCTGACTTTATAAACAGCACCAAGTACCAAGACCTCTGTCAGGCTGGGGTTAAGGGACTGATTACAGCTATCGATCGCTTTGAACCAAAAAGAAAGTTCCGGCTCTCAACGTATGGTCTTTTCTGGATCAGACACGCCATTATTCGTTCCATGACACTGTCGAGTTTCATCAAAGTTCCTTTTGGTCTTGAGTCAGTGAGTTCCTAAGCCATTTATGTTTTATGGTAGAATGATTCCAAATGGTTTATACCTTTTTCTGACCATTTATGTAATCTCTTTATGCAGGTCAGATCAGACGTTCAGAGGGCAAAATTGGAGCTGTCCATTGAGCATAAGAGAGTAGCTAGTGAAGATGAGATCATAGAAAGAGTTGGCATTTCACCAGATAGATACCATGAAGTTATGCGTGCATCGAAGCCTGTCATTTCCCTCCATACAAAGCATTCCACTACTCAAGAAGAGCTGATCAATGCCATTACTGATGTTGATGGTGTGGATGGAGATAAGCGGAGGCAACCTGCTCTTCTAAGACTTGCACTCGACGATGTGGTAATAATTTTTCTCTGGTTTTTTTAAACTCGTTTGATTTCTCATTTCTTAGCCTTGATGGTAAAGGTAAAAGGGTGAATTTTGATTGTTCATGTGCATTTTGGACAGCTTGATTCACTGAAGCCAAAGGAGAGTTTAGTGATAAGGCAGAGATATGGCCTTGATGGTAAAGGTGATAGAACACTAGGAGAAATAGCAGGAAACTTGAACATCTCAAGAGAAATGGTTCGAAAACACGAAGTCAAGGCCCTCATGAAGCTCAAGCATCCAACAAGAGTCGATTATTTACGCCGCTATGTTAACTGAAAGAAAGAGAATCAATTTCTGCTCCTGAATCTGCTTGAGCCATTGTTGCATGGTAAATTCTCACTGGGACTCCTTCCATTATACCCATGTTGGTATATGTATAGACTGTATAGTGTAGCACACACCTCTCTTTTTTTCCCACATTTTTACCTCTTCCTGTACAAAGATTGATTATACAGATGATGCCACATTGAGAGTTTCAACTCTTTTTGGTGGTGGATTACCTTAACAGTCTTATACTGTTGTAGTATTATTTTACAGTGAGATCATATGTTTACACTTTACAGCACTGACACGTGTTGCAATTTGTCCGATCCATAGTGCTCATGATGAGAATGGCTTCTTGTTTTGCTGAGGTGTTGAACTCCAAAAGTGAATGTATAAGAAGTTGGGGTCCTAAATTAATATACATCCATTATTCTACTATGTTGTTCATATATATATATATATATATATAGTTTTTTTTATTTTGGAAAAACTACATTCATTCATCCTTCATAAAAATTAGAGAAATTTTACACGTAGTTAGTATTTTAATGTATATAATCGGTATGATAGAAATGCATAGTGAATACATCACTAATTTAACTCAGACCAATACATCATTATTAATCATCCTGATACTTGAAATTTCTAATAGTGATAAATATGTACTAATATGAAAATAAAATAGCAGACAAATTCGTGTGTTTTTGTTTCTTCAATTTCCTCGCTTGCTTTCAATTTCCTCGAATTTGGCTATGTTCATGGCAAAGTTATGCGCTGCTTTATGAACAAAATGTCGATAATGTTGAGGTGACATGCTCCACAGAAATATAGAATGGTAGTGGAAATATATTCTGTCGCATTTGCGTTCGCTTTACCATAATCTGGAAATTTGTGAGATGCATCAAAATGCAGATGCTTTTGAACGTTAAGGTTTGTTAAGTCTAATCCTATCATGTTAGAAAATATTATCTAAGCTGAGTAGAGATCCCGCTTCGTTGCGATTGCACAGTAAGCTTGATTGATGTGCGGCTTACCTAGTTTAAAGCCAAGAAAACATATCCAACAACGAAATTCAATATAATGAAGAGTGACACAAAACATTAATAAATTATGAAGATGGGCTATTTTAATCTTCATCTATAAAATTATTTTCTTAACCCATAATAATGCAATCAGGTGGTTTACTAGACTAATAGAAATCCGACATATGTCTAGTGCATTCGCTATTAATCATATCTTATTTATATTCATAATTTTTAATTAATTTTTCATTATACGTACGATTTTTTTACAGTCAGCAACTAAATGCTCCATTAGTTTGTGTTGTTCCAACACATTTATTTTCTATTCTAAATTACATACTCTCTTATGTTAAATCTTCCACTTATATATAATTTTTTCAACTAATGTATTTTACTATCAAGACTTGTTAGCTAATTACCTACTCTCTTATGTCTCTTATGTATTTTTTTTGAACTGAATTAGATTAAAGATAAAAAATATATAAATACGAACCAAAGTGTTTATCCCGCGTAGTGGATTCCTCATGTTGTCTTTGCATGATAAAAGTAAATACGAACTAATTAATTGTCTACCCTAATTACTTGCTACGTTAATTAGCCACCTAGAATAGATATTTTTAAACTCTAATATGAAGAAAACGCAGCGTAATTGTTCTTTCTCTTTTTGTTGAGCAACTCATTTTACATGTGCACATCTTTTGGACCTGTTTACCAGAGCTTATCTGCAGATCAGTTCAGTTCAGTTCAGTTCAGTTCAGTTCAGTTCGGTTCAGTTCAGTTCAGTTCAATTCAATTCAGTTCAGTTTAGTTCAGTTCAGTGAAAATGCAATTTGATGAAATTCAGGTTAATTCAGTCATGCTGATTCCATTTTTCAATACATCAATTTTCACTTCAGTTCAGTTCAGTTCAGTTCAGTTCAGTTCAGTTCAGTTCAGTTCAATTCAGTTCAATTCAGTTCAATTCAGTTCAGTACATCAAGAAATAAACTCTTGTAAATAGGGCTTTTGTCTACGGATCAAGATGGCTTGATTTATAATTTATAATTGTGGAATTGATTATGTTTTTCATATGAACCCAATTAATTAGAGTCTGATTTTTTAATAAACATCAAGTATACTTTAATTTCATTTACTCTAGTTCACTAAATTTACGTTTATTCAATGAGTTGGTCCCTTGGGATATAAGTTAAAAAAATACGGAGGGACCAATTTGCAATTTCAAAAAATTTTTAAACATCACGCGCTACAGTGTCAAGCCACGCACTACAGTACCGAGCCGCTACAATACCGATTTGCTACAGTGTCGAGTTGCTACAGCACAACATAAAACATGAACACTTTAACTTAAAACATGAACATTTCTTGAAACATAAAACATGAATATTTTTTGAAACATGAACATTTTGACTTAAAACATGAACATGAACATGAACATTTTAACTTGAAATATAAAAAATAAATATTTTAACTTAAAACATAAAACATGGACGTTTTAACGTGAAACATGAACACTTTAACTTGAAACATGAACATTTTAACTTGAAACATAAAATATAAATATTTTAACTTAAAAACATAAAACATGAACACTTTAACTTGAAACATAAACATTTTAATTTGAAACATAAAATATTAACATTTCTTGAAAAATAAAACATGAATATTTTTTGAAACATGAACATTTTGACTTAAAACATGAACATGAACATTTTAACTTGAAATATAAAACATAAATATTTTAAGTTAAAACATAAAACATGGACGTTTTAACGTGAAACGTAAACATTTTAACTTGAAAAATAAAACATAAATATTTTAACTTAAAACCTAAAACATGGACGTTTTAACGTGAAAGATGAACATTTTAACTTGAAACATAAAAGTACACTGTAGCAAAACACTGTGCACGCGCGGAAACACTGTAGTGCGTGATTTTTTTAATTTTAAAAAATTGCAAATTGGTCTCTCCTTGATTTTCTTTATTGCACTATTTATAATTTACTTCTATATTTGCAGTAAAGACCCTGGTCACTATATAGTGACGGTTACTCCCAAGACTTTTCCTTATTCAATTTAGTTTAAATTAATCAGGTGAAAAAAAAAGGTTAAAATTGATGATAAAACAAGGGTTTGATAAATAATGTTCCTAAATCTTCTTTATATCCTTAATCACTTATTAATTCCATATCAACGGCGAGGTTTTAAACTAAATACTTTGTGGAAGTCCATGGGCAACTCCACTCAAGGACCAATATTGCACCAAATTTTGGCGTCTTCTCTTTATTTTTCTCACTTTCGCAACTCATATTTATACAAAATAAGATTAAAAAAACAACTAAAAACGTTATTCATAACTTTAATCATTCGAATTATCATTGACGAGTACCAAACAAATAAATATACAAATTCTCATTTAACACTTGTCTCTACACAGACCACGTTATCAGTTGAAATTGTCGTTGATGAGTTTCAACCCCGCCACCGCAGTTAGCTTTTAGATTGTTGGTGTCACTAGAACTCAACCAGCTCATATGGACCGACTCGAGGCTCAGTTTTAGTCTGAATTTATACATAATAACAGTAATATATCAAGGACTAGGAATGATTAAGGAAATTAACTGAAAAATCAAACAAATTGAATGAAAGATCAAGGCAAAACAGGAATACTCAACGGAACTAACTGAAACATCAAGCAAACTTATTAATAGATCAAGTAAAAACAGTAAATGGTTATTCCCTTGGCCCTTGATCTCCACAAGGCCAAGACTTTCTCTTATTTTACTCTCTTTGTACTCCAAAATAAAAACACAATTTAAGCAAATACTACTTCTTTAATGGGTTTGAAATTAAGGTAGTAGATACAGTTTATTGTTAACATACTAAACTAAGTATAGTCTAAACCTTAAGTTAAATGATTAAGGTTTAAGGTTTATTAACACGATACAAAATGATTAATAAAGAGAGTTTAAAGCTTCACACAATACACTGAGTTTTGGTTACTAGTATAAATACCTCGGTTCGGATCTAGCATATTAAGGTTCATATCGAAGAAGCTCTTTCATCTAATTTATACTAAGCAAACTAATCTACACTTCTCCCATTTGCATCTAGCTAAGATGTCACTTCATTTGGCCGTAGGAATAATGGGTATGCTATTTTACTCGTTCCGTGTAATAATATTTTCTCTATTCGAGAATTTACTTCACGTTTTTTATCGTGATTTTCATGACGTGACGTTTTAATTCCTTTTTGCAGGAAATGCATCCTCGTTGTTGCTTTACGCTGCACCATTGTAATAATATCAAAACTTTCCCTCCTTCAAAACCTATAACATTTAGTAAGTTTTTGATAAATTGGAGATTATTGTTGATTAAATTTTGGATGGTTTTGTAGGCTAACATTTAGGAGAGTGGTGAAGAACAAAAGCACAGAGGAGTTTTCTTATGTTCCGTACACATTAGCGTTGTTGAACTGTTTGATCTACACTTGGTATGGGTTGCCGATGGTGAGCAATGGATGAGAGAATTTCCCATTGGTTACTATAAATAGCTTGGGAATCCTCTTGGAGCTCTCCTTCATCATTCTTTACTTTCTCTATTCTCCACCAAACCAAAAGGCAAGCTTGATTTTTAACATAAACTTTACATTTTGACAGTACACATATTACTTTCTACGTATCAACAACTATTACTTTTACAAGACACGCTTTTACTTTTTACCTATGCAGAAAAAAGTTACCCTACTGGCTGGATCAATCATCCTTGTTTTCTGCTCTGCTGCTATAATATCAGCATACATGTTTCACGATCATTTTCTGCGAAAGACATTTATAGGAAGCATTGGATTGGTAGCTTCTATTGCTATGTACGCTTCTCCTCTCGTCGTTGTGGTAAGCAAATAATATATTTATTTTTCATAATAAAAAATTTCATTCTCTCAAATTAATTGATTTTTTAAAAATTTTATGCTTGACAGAAACAGGTGATACAAACCAAGAGTGTGGAATTTATGCCATTTTATTTGTCACTCTTCTCATTCATTGCAAGTTCGCTTTGGATGACGTACGGATTACTCGGCCACGACCTCTTTCTAGCGGTAAGTGATTTATTACCGTCAGTAAATTGTCAAGTTAACCTTGCTAATTGGTCTGTGTTCATTTTGCAGTCCCCTAATCTGGTAGGTACCCCTCTGAGCATCTTCCAGCTTTTGCTCTACTGCAAGTACAGGAAACATAGGATTGCCGAAAAGCCGTCGGAATCTGACCTGGAAAATGGTCGGAATATCATAAACTTGGCCGGAAAACAACCGAATCAACAGCCTGGTCAAGAGAAGGAAGTAAACATGGCAAAACCAGACGCTTGAAGATTCTTGTCTATAACTTTGTATACTACTCAGGATTTTGAAGTGAGTACAGCAGTTTCCATTATGTCCGAACCAAAATAACTAAACTGAGCAGATGATTCTACACTTGCTGTAAGAAACCTAAGAGTTGCATAAATCATGGTACTATCTGAATGAGTTCTATCATCTACATAGAATGTATGGATTCGGTTGTCCAAACTAATCCAGCTACAGCCAGGATCCTTTTTCGTGTCTGAATCCGACATTAGATTCCGCGCTTTAACCTTCTCCTTCCATTTCCCAAGTCCAGCATATATGTTCGACATTATCACACATGTCGGCGCAACGTTAGGGCACAGGCTGAGCATCCTCTGAGCCACACGTTCGCCGGCATCGATGTCCATTCTGGACCAGCACGAACTCAGCAGAGCAATCATTAAAACATCATCGGCCTCGAATGGCATCTCCTTCAAGAGCTCCTCAGCCTCTTTCATCATGCCAGACCTGCAGAGCAGATCCACGAGACACGTGTAATGCTCCAACGTTGGGGAAACGCGATAGCATTGTTTCATGGAGCGGAAAAACGCCATTCCCTCATTCACTAATCCCGAGACATTACACGCAGACAGTACAGCAGTGAAAGTTGTCGCGTTAGGACATACTCCTTGTCCTAACATTTGACTGTATAGTGAGATGGCTTCTGAGCCAAGACCATGATGCGCGAACCCGTGTATCAGAGAAGTCCATGCTGCGACGTTAGGACAAGCAATGTGGAGAAACGAGGAATGAGCATCAGAAATGCTCCCACATTTCGAATACATGTCTACTAAAGCAGTTCCAACATAGACACTAGACTCGAACGGGGTTTTAACCAATGGACCATGAATCTGCAGCCCTTGTTCAAGCGATCCGAGGCAAGAACACGCGCGAAACAGAGCAGAAAACGTGGATCTGGTATGCGTGATTGAGAACCGACGCATCTCTTTGTACAGCTCAATCGCGCTTTCATGCTGCTCGTTTTCAACATAACCAGAAATCATAGAGTTCCATGTCACAGAACTCCCCTCTTCCTTAATTTCCTCAAAAAGCTCCAAAGCTTTATCAACTTCCCCGGACTTGGAAAGAGCATGAATCATAGTATTCGCGCAGATTAAGCTTCTATCAGGCATCCTCATAAACAACCTCTTCGAGTCCTCCAATCGACCGTGCAATGCATAGCCCTTGATCATAATCCCATACGAAACCGGATTCCTCTCAGCAAGTCCATCAAAGATAACCTCAGCATCCTCAATCCTCCCATAATTCACAAGTGCTCCCATCAAATTGTTCGAAGAGTTCAGACAAGGATCATCCAGCGTACCATAAACTTTCTTGGCATCAACGATAACCTCACTATCACTGCAATAGAAATCCACAAGAGCACCAGTATTCGAAAGCTCGGATTCAAACCCCAACTTCACCACTAATCCATGCACAGCTCTTCCACCCGACAAAGCGCTCGATCTTCCACAAGCTCTGATGACAGAATCCAAAGTAAACTCGTTAGGAGCCGCATCGCTACACTCTCTCATCATCTGAAACATCTCCAGCGCCTTCTTACACCCTTCATCGCTCTTCGAATAGCCTGATATCAACGTTGTCCATTCATAAACACCTGGACAAGGAATTTCATCGAAAACACTCAATGCATCATTCATCATATTGCAGTTAACATATCCAACAAGCATCGAGCTCCATAACGATCCACGCCCATTATTACTACCTCGGAACTGATCAAACACTTTTCCAGCATTCCATATATCATGACAACAGGAATAGAAATACACTAAAGAGCTTCCAATGTACTCAAAATTCTCCAAACCAGACTTCACAACAAAGCAGTGAATCTCCTGGCCTGCCATTGTTAACTTCTGCCGGGCGCACGCGCTCAGTGCTGCGCAGGAAATGCCGTCGTTCATCTTCGTCCCGGAGCTGTGCATTGATGAGAGCAGCGAGAAGGCTTCACTGAACTGGTTCCTTTTCGAGTATGCAGAGATCATGGTGTTCCATGAAACGGTTGTTCGGTGGGGCATTTCGTCGAACAGCTTTCGGGCTTCTTCCAGCTGGCCGGTTTTCGCCAGGTGGGAGATGGTGGTGTTCGTGTCTTTGATGGCTTTATGATCGGCGGAGTAATGGATTTCTTGCGGCTGTGAACTTCCTAAGCTTTTCCAGCGGTGGCACTTCCACGCGCCGCCTACAAACCACGACTTCATGGCCATTTTCAGAACTCGGCGTAATTTTGCACCGCCACTCGCCAACGTTATTCATATCCAAATTATACCGGTGTAATTTTCACATTTTCAAAATTTACAGTTACTAAGGCCCTTTTTGCCATGTACTGAACTGAACTGAAGTAAAATTGATGTATTGAAAAATTGAATCAGCATAACTGAATTAACCTGAATTTCATCAATTACATTTTCACTGAACTGAACTGAACTGTATTAATCTGAACTGAATTGAACTGAACTGAATTGAACTGAACTGAATTGAATTGAACTGAACTGAACTGAACTGATCTACAGATAAGCTCTGGTAAACAGGGCCTAATTCATCTAAGAAATTTTATTGTAGGTATTATTATTATACTATTATTATGAAGTTATGAGTGACACAAACTCTATGAGTAATGATTTGGACTCACTTTTAGAATATTCTCTTTCCACAAAAATGTTCATAGGATATACTTTGAATAACTTGCTCATCTTTACTAACTTTTTCAATCTAATTCTCCTCAACTTATTTGAGATAGACCATCAATCGCAACTAAAATAAATTAAATTGATTAAAAATTTATATATCAAATATAGTTACAATTAATTAAATAAACTTGATCAGATAACTTAACAAAAAAAATTTAAATTTGAAATGTCAAATAAGATAAGTTGAAGAAATATCATTCTGTAATTATTAATTATTGCTTCTTCAGCCAATGACTATGTTACCTACATGAATCACATGATTCAATCATTTCAATTATTTATCTTAACTCCTTAATCATTTTACTATTTAAAAAAATAATTTTACAAATCTTGACACTTCACTAATAAAAATCTTTTATTTCAAGTATTTTATAGAACATTTGGTCAAACAATAAATACGATTATACGAGTATAATTGAAATAAAAAACAATAAAAACAGGTTGCGCGTACAACATGCACGAAGACACGTAACCTCGGGTCCTTTCTTCAATGTGGGAACATACTAATCCATTCTCGTCTTTCTCGGACCTTCGTCCCACTCTAGTCTGACTGCTTCTCAATCCATCTTCTGAACTTTCGCTATTTTTGTAGTTTGTTCTGCGCAAACAATTTAATTCAAAATCTCCAGAAGATAATGGTGAAGCTAGCGTCGGCGCGTGAGAGCCGAATGTACGGTTCGAGACTGTCCCGGAACCGGCTGGAATACATGAACGCCGGGATGTACGTTTTCGCGACGGTGGTGCTTCTCGGCGGCTTCGCCGCCCAATTTTCCGGCGAGCCCAAATCCGGGCTTGTTCTGTTGCTCATAGCCCTCGCGATTTTTGCCATCGTCAATGTTCACGATCTCGTCGCCCATCTCGCCGGGATTGATTACAGGTTCCCGTTGATGGAGTACGACGTCCAGCTGGCGCTAGTGGAATTCGCCGCGCCGGTCATTCTCGCCGTCGGCACCGTTCTGTACTTCGTCGGCGTGTTTTTCCTTTTCTTTGAGGTACCTGCGCGCCTTTCCTCTGTTTTGGATCAATTTACTTCATTTGTTTTACTTGTTATGAGTTATTTTGGGAAGAGCAGTAGTTTTACTGTTTTATTACATTGCTTTCTATACTACTGTAGTAAATTTTATGGAAGCTCGAATTTGAGATGAAAGTTGAGTGGATGTTAAAATGAAAAATGAATGGATGCGAATAATCTAATTTCTATCATGTTTTGAATGTGTTATACTCACTGAAATAGAACAGAAACATCAAACATGACTCTTCATGTTAAATGTATGTTATTTACTAACCAAATCAAAGTCCTCAGAACAAACCTAGTTGACTCAAACTGTGAATAGTCTAATTTCTATCATGTTTTAAATGTTTAACACTTAGTGAAATAGAACAGAATGGATATTGTGACAGTGAGATTGTGTTGAGCTTCGTAGCTAGTTAAGTGTATGTTACTTACTTACCAAATCAAAGTAGAACAAACCTAGTTGACTCAAATTGCCACATGTGAATAGAAGTCTTAGAATTTCACTTTGCAGTTACACTTTTTTTTCCTTGTTGCATATTGTTCTGAAATGTAGGCTGAAAGAGGCTTCACACACTATAACTTCGAGCAACACGCTTTGAACATGCTGATTGCTGGATCCACACTATGGCTGCTTGGTTCGGTCCTAAACTCGTGCCAGATATACGAGAGAGCCGATGGCCATGTCCAAATCTTACAAGACAGTGTCTGTATTCCATTCTTGTTAGGGAGCTTGCTGTTTATCGTAGGAGCCATCCTTAACCGAAGCAAACACACGCTCTACATTCGCCACGGAATCGCAATCCTAGTAAGCAACAACCACCTAGAACTGTAATATGATGTTTTGATTCAGCTGATTCTGTCAAACAACCTAAATGAAACATGTGTGCAGGCTGGGGAGTGGGTATGGATGGGCGTGTTCGGGAGCCTACTCTTGTTCATCGGGGGATTTGCCAACGTTGTGAAAGTGTTCAAGATGCAGCAAGGAAACGGATTAAGGTTGGAGAAACTGCGAGGCGGTGCAAACGAAAGACTGGTCCATTACAGAGAAGGGCTGCAGCAGGTCCCTTTCATAGGGCAGGAGTCCTCCAGGAGAAGGGACATAGCTGCTGAACAGGAAAGTAAGAATAAGGAACCAGCCCCAACACCTTACAAAGATGTCCTTGTTGGTTAGACATGAAAACTTCTCACAAACATAGTATTTACTATTTAGTATAGCATTTTCATGCTTTCTGTTGATTTGCTTTTGAATCAAGAATTTCCAGTTGCTTTTGAAATGAAAAATGAAAGAAAATTACTAAATTTTATTGAAAATAATAATACAGGGTTTGCTATATGCAGTCGGTATTTACTTGGGCATGTCTGAGTTTTATCTGAATTGACTAAAGTACTCTTCGTTTAACAAGGAGTAACATTTTGGACCAATACATTGTAGATAGAAAAGCAGGTTTTGGACAGCTACATTGGGAATGAGCAACCCAACAATGGGTTTGGACATTCCCGATGCAGCTTGTATCCGTACAACCTTAATCTGTTGATGGATTAATCGACCCTGCTTCGATAGAGCCTTCTCGACCGCGCCCCAAACGGGGAGGATAAGGCCACTCAACACATTTACTTCCTCCCGTGATCTTATGAGTTCACAAAAGCTCCCCGATTTACACTTGAGCCCATGGATACACTGTTTGGATGAAACATCGTATTCATGTTTCCAAATAACACCAGCAATCTGCAAATTTGAAACCTTAAAGTACTTATGTTTCAACTCTACCACTGACAATTTCCTCGAGGCTTTTCCAGCAGGACGGAAAACCTCGAAGAAATCAGTTGACGGTCCATTTAACACTAAAATAATGTCCGTTCTTCCAATACTCCCACACCGGTAAAATCCAATATCATCATCATCCCCATTCCCATTCCGCTTCTTTTCCATTAATAGTTCATTAGCAGCTTCCCAGGTTATACCACGATCCAAAGTGAAAGTAAACAACTGTGTCAACACTCCAGACATACTATCAACATGAACAGTTTTAGGCTCCTCGTTCAGTTCCACTCTGTCACCTACGATATCAACTATGCCGGAATCCATGTTTCCCTCGGCCGCTGTCTCGGTAACATGATCAAAGATTCTAACGAAATACTCAAACAGCCTGTTTTGCATCTCCGGTGGAAGGCCTAAAATCCGGTTGAGAAACCGGGCAACCTCGTAATCCGTTGTTGATCTTCCTATTATTCCGACAGAATTGAGAGCAGCTTTTGCCTGCATTGTGAATTCATCGATAGCTTCCGGGTCATCCGGCGAGCATCCGGGAGGTACAACCGGAAATTCACCGGACTGTAGAGCCGGAAACTCATCGGATTTCATCGCCGTTTTGGCCATCGTCACCATGATCACTTCCGGTAGCTTATAATCGATCTTGATCGCTTTGTACATCATCAACAGAGCTATCTTTCCGGTGTCGCTGTCATAGTTGAAAGCACTCAGAGAAGGTCCGCCGCCGGCGCGGCGGTCTCCCTGAGTCAAAGCTCCCAGCGACTCCAACCTCTTCGCAATGACCGACGCAAACCGCCGCTCGCCGCCGAGGTTCGTGATCAGCATCCTGTATTCCGGTGCAGAAGCTTGGTTAGAGCGGTGAGTTCTGCCGAACTGCTGAATCGCCTTGTCGGCGCTCCACGGCAGCTCCAGCGTCAGGTGGACTCTCCTTTTCTGGTTCAGAGCCCTTCTGTCGGCCTGCAGAGAAACGCCGGCGGATCCGGCGTCGGAGATGATCGCCACCAGCTTCTTGCCGTCCATGAACAGCTTCTTCTCATGCATGTTGACCATCTCCATCGCCACGTCCTTCGTGCTCCGCGCCTGATACGTCACGCCGGAAGAAGCCCGGATGAGCATGCCGCGCCGCCCTGTAATCTCCGCCACCATATCACGGCCGCCGAGCTGGTCAATGATGTCATCCAAAGGGTTGTTTGGAAGATCCAGGCAACGGATTTTCTCCAGAAGCTGTAATTTACGCGCCACGCTTTCTTCGTGTTTCTCCCTCGCTTCTGCAACTGTTTCTTCGGTGGTATCTTCTTTTTCCTCGGGAATCTCTGGTTTACCAAATACCTTTGCCACTTTCCTGACTCTACCTCGGAGGGAGACATCGGAATGCCTCTTTTTTTGGAGAAAACTAGATTCGGGTATGTCCGGGAGAGGGTAATTCTCTTCAACAAACTTCATCAACATATCGCGAGGTCCATTCATGAAATCTTCGAGCTCGGTACCATGTTTGGACACGGCTTCTTCCGTTCGCGCCTCTCCGGTGCTCTGGAGGCCTATCACCACACACTTGTCATCCATCAGTGCTTCCTTGGCCAGCCTGACCACAGCTGGAACCTTAGCCGACACACAAATGTGTCTGAAGAAATGCTGATGGCTGGACCAGTACAGCCTCCACAACTGGCTTTGGTCGGGCTTTTCATCGTTGGATAACGATGATAAGCTCGACTTTAGCTCTAATCTCAGCTCCGCCCAAAACAACGCGGCTTTCGTATAAATCTCTGTCATTTTTGCCTCTAATGGCACTTCAACAACCTCAATCTCAGCTCCTTTGTGGCTCAGCGTTCGACAAACGTAGACGCCACGGGCTTTCATGTCCAAGGCTACAAGCTCGAGTGCTCCAATTCCACCTCTCTCCATAGCATCTAAAAAGTCACTGAATTTAAGAAAGCAAGTGCCAAACCCCCAAAGACCGAGCCGAACCATATAGCCCAGGTTTCGTGGTTCGGTTGCACCGGTGGCTGAACAGTATACAACACGAGCCTGTGGTAGCCGGCTTTGGATATCAACGACAGCTTTTCCAGTCATCGTTCCCATATCTCGGTCTTGCGGGACCAGATTCTTGGCCTTGTGACACTCGTCGAAGACGATTAGACCGTCGAAATCCGGTCCGCACCATTGCACGAGCTGGTTCAACCGGCTTTTACCTTTCCCTGACCAAGCAATGAGGCTGGTGTACGTTGAGAATATAACTCCTTCCTCAATCCCCACCGACTTCGAATCGAGCTTCGAGTAAGACAGCTTGTTTAAGGCGTGAACTTCGATGCAACCTGCCCCGACATCGTCCAAATCTCGTCTAGCGTCGAACTTCAGGTCCGAACCGATCGAAATCCATAATGTCTTTCGCCTGTTGTGGTGCCAGTTTTCCCATATTAATCCGGCGATAGTTCTCCCTTTTCCAACGCCGGCGCCGTCTCCGACGAAAAACCCCGCCCTTTCGCCGCCGGGGAGGTGATGAAGGTGTCTCTGGCAGGCGTAGACCAGGGTCTCTGTCTGCAAAGACGACAGCGTTTTGGAGCTTTCCAGGTCGTCGTTAATGGCGAGAGAGTAGGTAGCTTTTGGCGGCGGCACTGCAGATAAGGAGGACGTCTCCACGACGGGGTCTGGGTGGGGAGGACCGATTGATTGTTTTGGAGGGCGGTATTCTGTGAATGTTTCACAAGCTTCATCTTCTTCCATTGTCGAAAACCTTGTTTTTCCTCTACTTTTCACATTATTACCAGACATCGGAACTGAACACCATATATAATACAGTATGTGCACAATCCAAGGTTTCCGGTTTGTTGTACGAATCCTTAAACCCAATTCAATTATGGAAAGGGAATATAACCGCATGAGGGAAAAGGAAGGCATGCAGCAGCCCGTTCTACAAGGTTTATCTCTATTTTTGTAAAGTCATTAACTTTCTATCACCGTTCTAAGCATAACGTTTAGTACTTTCATTAAATTTGTATTATAAAAATTAGCACTAGATAACCACAATCGGGAAACAAAATGTTAATAGTATTCAGCGATGTGAGAATTTTAACCACAAAAAAAAGTAACAAAGGATTAACAAAAGTATCCAATAGATAAATGATAGTCAAAGATCAATAAAAGTTACTCTATACTATTCAAAAAGAATAGGTAGAACTAACAAAATATAACATTTTAACAAATACTAAAAATAATTGTCACTAATCAATAAAACGATACTATAACCTATACATAAATGTTGTAGTGTCGAGGGAGCGGAAACTGACAACCTCAAATAAATAAAAGATCAATACAAGTTATCAGTGCTAAAGAGGGCGGAACTTAACAACCATCGGTAATAAAATACCAATACTAGTTAGTGTTCAAGGTCACATACTAGAAACGACTAATAAATAATATAATGATAATAAAGGACCAATAAAAATAGTTGATGTTAAAAAGAGTGAGAACAAACAACCATCAATAACATATTTAATACATTAGGGTGGAGGTTCGTATTGTATTTTGTTGGATAAAAATGTAATATCTAAAATTTATGAAAGACCTAAGGTTCTTGCCAATTATTAATTCCTACATTTTACCTATTGTCCATCAACCAAAAAATTATATAAAATATCTACAAATAAAATAAACAATTAAGGGATAAAGAGAAAAAAATAGTTGTTGGCATTGATGAGTTACTAAAATGGGAAGGAAAGATTCTTCAAAAAAAACAAAACAAAACAAAATAAAATAATAGGAAAGGAAAGATGTGAGGTAAAAAAGAAGACGAAGTAAAGAAGAGAAAGCGTTAATTAGCAAAAACCTAGTGGGAACCCGACGCTTTCAACGGGTTTAGGAAATAAATACCCGCAAATTGTGATCCATATCTCACCCTCGAAAACCTCAAGCTTTGAGCATCTCGCCACTCCACCACCACCACAGCTCCGCCGCGCCAACCACCGCAGCTTGATTCCTCTCTCCACCGCATCATCTCAGCCAGTACGTACGGTAATTTTCTAATCTGCCCGGTTTAATTTTGCTGCTGTCATTGAAATCCCTTAGCTTTTAATGTGTACGATCTCGTGTAGTGGACGATGCAATCTGTTTTTGTTTTTGAAATTAGGGTTATAATCACTGTCCTAGAGCTCGGTGATTTCGTCTGATGTGTTTTATTTGCCTCATCCTGTTCGAGCTTCCAAATTATAGGTTTTGATTTGGTTGCGTTTGCATTGTATGTAGGGTTTCGTTGTGCGGAATGGCATCTGTTTCAAGTCAGCCTCAGTTTCGGTACACGCAGCCTCCATCTAAGGTCCTACACTTGAGAAACTTGCCGTGGGAGTGTACTGAGGAGGAGCTCGTTGAATTGGGGAAGCCCTTCGGCAGAGTTGTCAATACCAAGTGCAATGTTGGAGCCAATCGTAATCAAGCGTTTATAGAGTTTGTAAGTTGCTGCTGTATCTATCCGTGTCTTTGAATTACTCTATGCTTCAACTGATTTGTAGTTCTGACTGTTGATGATTATTGTGCAGGCTGAATTGAATCAGGCAATTGCTATGATATCTTACTATGCTTCATCGTCCGAACCAGCTCAGGTGCGAGGGAAGACGGTCTACCTACAGTATTCCAACAGGCAAGAGATAGTGAACAACAAAACTACTGCAGATGTTGCTGGGAACGTGCTCCTGGTAACCATTGAGGGTAATGACGCTCGACTCGTTAGCATTGATGTTCTTCACTTGGTAAGTTGATGTGTTGGATACTAACTTTTGCTTAGAGAAGTATAAAATGTAGGACCGAATTCTCTAGGGTCATTCGTGGTCAGTAGTTTATGTCCGGCTCAAGCTTGTATTTGACAAGAATGTGAATGGATCAGCAGGTCCGTATCAAGGATATATCTTCAATGGCAGCTTATTGCATCGGGAGAAAGAGCGAATGTGTGTTTGTTTTCTTTCTCTCTGCTGGCTCTTTCTTCCCTTTTCCATCAATAATTAGATGAAGAGCATGGGATTAAATTTCCTTTATTTTCTGCACCACTCCCCTGATTTCTTAAACCCTAGATAATTGAATACAGGACTGGGTAGTGTTTCTTTTTCTTGCTGGATTTTAAGAAGTCGGTATTTCTTAATATAGGCATGCATTGACTTCTCATACCGTCTCTAGATGTTTTTTACATTTTCAGTTTCCACCCCAAACGATTTTAATATGAAAATATTTATTCTTTCATTTTATTCGGTTTTCAAATCCCAGCCGTGGCTGTATGTTCCTCAATTTATTATTTGATGATTTGGCAAGTGCTTTCGTGCATATCACATATGAGTATGACTCAATGCTGCTTTTCTAAACTATATAACTTATACATGCAATTATCTTTTCTCTGCTCACAGACTATTTTTACGGCTCTTTTGATTGCGTAATTAGGTTCCAAATTGTGCTAAATAATGTAGTTATTGGTCTTGATATTCGTAGTGATGTACTTTATTGTTTGTTCATGGGTCCATATTCTCAGAAACATGATATGATAATAATACGTGGTCAACTTTGTAAGGAAAGGATAGTTGTTCGTGGTTCATTAACACTGACATTTGAAACAATATTTCCTTTATCTGATGCACTTGAGGTTGTACATGGATACTTTTCAAATTCATTCATGTTCCTGAATGTTACGTTTGTTTTCAGGTATTTTCTGCTTTTGGATTTGTGCACAAGATCACTACATTTGAAAAGACAGCTGGATTTCAAGTATGTGTGACTGCGTCTTTCCCAACTTCTTCTTTCTTGAAAAATAATGCTTTTGCATCCATATATTTGAGACATGTGCTAATGGTTCATCGTCTCTCTTCTAGGCTCTAGTCCAATTTTCGGATGCAGAAACTGCCTCTTTGGCAAAGGATGCTCTTGATGGAAGAGGCATTCCCAGGTGATGTTGGATTTAATTTTGGGCTTGGGATGTAGCCCAGTGTGTGGATCATATATGTGTGAGATGTGTTGCACATATACTGGGGGCTGAGCACCTTTCAGGAGTTTTAATAAGAATCTACTAGAAAAGGTGTACATGCATGCTCCTAACCCCACTTATGTTCTGTTTTACTAGCTTTAGACACCCCTGAGTACTGCATTTATGTTTTATCAGGTGGTTGAGGTCGTTTATGTTGTTGCTTGGTAGTATAAGCTGATATTTTCTATGCTTTTGAATTCATTGACTGAAAAATCAGCTTACACTACCCATCCAGGATGCATGTTTTAATCTTTAGGTTTTGTTCAGGTGAATCAGTATTTTACCACTAGAACAATGGGAACTGAGTGTCTTTGAATTCCTGCTTCCTTTGTTTATTTGGATTGACATGTCGTGGCAACCTGGAACTGTGATCTTATCTAATTTTGCATTTCCTTCCTGTTAGTAAGTATGCTCATGCTGACTGATTTACCATTGATGTATTAGGTATTTAATCTCAGAACTCGGACCATGTACCCTCCGAATCACTTATTCTGCGCACACAGATTTGAGCGTAAAATTTCAGTCTCATCGTAGCAGGTATTTATTAGTACTTTTGGTTTCCTCATACGCCTGTTACATGTGCAGCACAACTATTGCTAAGCCTTTTATCCGGCTGGTTTAAGTAATCATGTTTTTCCACCTATTTATCTTTTCTCTTATTTATTTTTGTAAAGCACGTCTTATCTTGCTTTCTGCAAAAATATCATTTAACAAACCTCTATTTTATAACCTACTGACACTTGTTAAGGTCATCTACATTTTAACTTGTCTCAATACATGGTACAGATAGTTTCTAATGCATTAATTATGAATCAAATTTAAAATTTTGGTTCTATGCATATTCAGTAGTTGGTTTTGATGCAAGATAATTTATGAAGTTTAATGACATACCTTGATTTGTTGTAGGGACTATACTAATCCTCACCTTCCAGTTGCTCCCTCAGCTATTGATGCTACTGGTCAGGTATGCAGTTTCTACAGCCTTTTAGTAATACTAGAACCATCTGCCCTCTATTTTTGGGGGTCCAGATCCCATCAGTCAGCTTTTTCATTACTGTAGATGCTTAATTATGCACATAAACTTGTGTTGTTAAAGCTTTTGTATGTTCACGTTTAAAGCTTTGGCGTCATTATTCTACTCTCTGGTGGATGATTAATTAATAACACTGGAGTTCTAAAAGAATGACATTCTTGTTTTCAGTTTAGTTTGGGCTTGGATGGAAAGAAATTGGAACCAGAGAGCAATGTACTTCTTGCCTCAATTGAGAATATGCAGTATGCTGTTACTTTGGATGTTCTGCACATGGTACAAGCCTCAATTCCACTGACCTTGTAGATTACTTAGTTTAATCTTTCGACTTCATCTTCTTAATCGTTGTTCTATTTGATTACAGGTTTTCTCTTCTTTTGGACCTGTGTTAAAGATTGCCATGTTTGATAAGAATGGTGGTGTTCAAGCATTGATCCAGTATCCTGGTAATTCCCATTGCAATCAGCTTGAATCGCTTTCTTCACAAGTTTATCAGTTTCAGATTAGTTTTATCTCTCTTAAAAATTGTGCTCACGTCTCTCTCACCCTGGCTTTCAGATGTTCAGACTGCCATTGCTGCGAAGGAAGCTTTGGAGGGACATTGCATCTATGATGGTGGGTTCTGCAAGCTTCATATCTCCTATTCCCGGCACACTGATCTCAGCATAAAGGTATTCTGAATCTGTGCCCATCATTTTTTTGGGGGGGTAAAAAAATGTTGTTTGATGCTAAAATCCCTAATTTGCTCTGTTGTATGCCCTACTTGTAGGTGAACAATGATCGTAGCAGAGACTACACAATCCCGAGCCCACCTATGATGAACACTCAGCCATCTGTTCTCGGGCAGCAGCCAACTCACCAATACACCGGGCCACAGTATCCCCCGGAAAACCCAGCTGTACCTCAGCAGGCTTCTGCAGGGTGGAACTCAAACGTGCCAGCTGGACCTTCGCCAATGACCATGCAGATGCAGCCCAATCACCACTACATGCCCCCGCCGCCTGAAATGGGCCATGGAATGATGCCAATGCATGGCCAGAATGGTCAGTCACAGTCTGCACCGATGCATCCATACCATCAACAGCAGTAGTTTTTGCTGAGGGGAACTTATTTGGAACATCCCTTGTGTTTTTGTTTAAAAAGCAGGCTGATATGGACTCGTAGAGAACATAATCATTCTATCTCTTGTTTTTACTTCTAGTTAATTTAAGAACCAAATTGGTTGTGGATTGCAAAGTTTCAAAAAGGTTAAACTATTGTGTGTAATGTACATTTAAATACCAGTTTTGTTATCTGCTCGAGAGTTTAGATCATACTTTATAGATCTAAAGTTATTAACAAGGATATGTCATACGTCTGGCAAGCAAAGTGGAGCTTACTTTATTTCGAAGTAAAGTGGGGGTGTAATTTTGTTATAATTTCTAGAAAGAACAACAGTAATTAGTTCATTATTTTTAATATAATTGCTTAATTAAAGATACTTATTTTTATTATTTTAGTTTATATTCATTTATAAAGAATAAAAACATGAACTGATCTATAGCAAAGTTCTAGTAAACAAGACATAATAAAAACTTTTTAGTTTTGACATCTCTCATTGAACCAATGTTAACATCTCACATTGATGCTAAAAAAGTGGAAAAGCTGAAAAATAAAAATAGTATATGAATATTATGGTAACTAAAAAAATAAAATAATAGTATGTGTGAATAGTTACTCGTCGAAGAATAGTATGTGTGAATAGTTCCAATACGTTAATATGCGTCAGCGATTATAACCTTGAAAGAACAAGGATCGAATATTTGCCATGCATTTATCCTTAGGAACCTTTGGAGATGGCAGCTTGAGGAGCAAGCCGGAGATTGGGTGGGAGACGTACCAGTGTTTGGGATGAACGCCGGAGAGTATGAGTCCGTTGTCGGAGGATTTGGATATCAAGTATCCTGCTTCTGCTTCTCCTTCCATTGATAAATACGACCGAGTTTTTGTTGTTGGCAGGAATTGAACAGCAGGACGATTCCTCAGCGTCTCAAATTATCTATGAATTCGTACTCATACATGAAGAATCCCACGACCGTCAGAAATTTCGGGTGATTTTTCTATAGCTTGCCGGAAAATATTTCCGGCGATCACTTTCAGCCACTCTCTGGACACGAGGGCGCAGTTGAATCTACCCTCACCAGAATTTCCGACAATGCGTCAGTCACATCAACGTTGTTCGCTGGATCAAAAAATCCACGCGTGTCCATTATCGGAAATATTTGCTGCTCTATACAGCCAAATTCTAGATCAAGCATCTCCTTAGGATGTCTGAAGGAGGCAAGGGAAGTGTTCTCTGATCATATGCTTTGTATTACTCCTTCCATAACCCTCATATCGATCTTCTTCGTATCGATCGATACTAAGAGTCAAGCTTATCTTTTCTATGGCTTATTTTGGTTGTTGAAAGATAATGACAATTATTTAAAAAAAATGCATTTGTTGACTTAGTATCGATCAGAGAAATATCCCGACTTCAGCAAATCGTAGGTTGTCCTTGTAATGAAATATTCCGACTTAGTCACAAAAGAATCAAGCCTGCTGCCCATCAAATTTTTCATCTTCATCATTACCTTCCAGCTCCAACTATGATGAGGTTTAGTTGTGCACCCAGTCACTTAGATAAGGATGGTTTTGGTGGTTCATTTATTTGTTTCGTGAATCTACTTTGGTAATTTTGTGTAACTCTGCCAATTTTTCTAAAACTCCTGTTGATAAACTGTTGTCATTGCATCCTTCTTTTACACAATATTGGGCATTGTCGATCACTTGAAGGCAATCGAGTCAACCATGCGGAAGCGTTCTAGTAAAGTAAACATGGTATTTTGTATGATTAATACTTTGACATCTTCAAGGGAAACATGATATAAAAAATTATTATATTGTTGCATTTTTCTGCAACTTCTATATATAGTAGTGGCGGACCCATGGGTGGCCCAAGGGGACCAGGCCATCCAAAAAAATTGAAAAATTGCTTTTATACCCTTATACCTTTTTATGTGTTAAAATTTATTACCTATATTTTTTTGTATATTCTATTATGGCCCTCCCAACTTTAATTCTTGGGTCCGCCCCTGATATATAGGATGAAGAAGAGCAACCTACCAGCTCTGCAGTTCTCGATTCTAAAAGCCTTTTTTTATAATCTTGATTTTGAAAGCCTAGAAAGCCAATGTAATACAGAAACCAGCTCCAAAACTAAGGTACGTTGTTCCTTGGTTGTTTTTGTTTTTGCTGCTTATCTGTTATCTCAATGCATGTTGTTGCTTGGCTTATTTCGTGCCTCTATTTTGATTGTTTCCACTTGTCGAGGGTTCAACTGATTTTGAGCTTGCTGCTAGATCACCTCTAGGTTAGTCATATACTATCAATCAAAATTTTACCTAAACAATCGATAGAACCATGATTTATTCTCACACACACCCATCTCCGGCAATCTGATCTCTAGTGATCATGTGCAGTTCTGATATAGTCTTCCTACTGCAAATACACAAAGACCTCATGAATATAAGATATTTGAAAAGGTCTCTTGTGAGACCAATCTCAACTGAGATTAGGGATAGATTTTGATCTTCCCACTTTTTAAACATGTTCTTTTACATATTAAATTATGATCATTTAATTTTGTATATTATGATCATATTTTACATATTTAATTATTAAACATATTATTTAATCTGATCATAATATTTAATTGCATATTTTAATAATATTTAATTTTGATCATATTATTTTAATTTTAATCTGATCATATTTAATTTTACATATTAGGGATAATTTTGTATATTATGATCTTTTCACTTTCATGTCTGATATTCTCAATTTCAAGACTGATTTTTTATGTATTAAACATGATTAATCAATGAGCTAATTGAGATTTGTATTCAGATTCCATTACTTATTTCTCTTTTGAAATATCAATCCAAAACGACTACAAAATCGAACAATCTATTGCTGATCCCTCATTTCTGGAAATCAACCATATTTCTGGAAATCGTATAAATAATTAGATTTCATAAAAATCGTACACGTCATATACCGTTCAAAATTTTAACCTTGATCAATAATGATTCAGCTTTTGCTATTAGAAACGGTTCGATTTATTGTCATGAAATAGATAGAAATTACATGTTTAAAGTAAAATAAAATAAAATAATAATAATGGAATTTTACACAATCTCTTCCCTTTTCTCTTAAACCCTCTCTCCCTGTGGCCGCCGCTGTTCTTCCTCTTTTCCATTTGATTTTCTTCCCCATCTTCTCATCATGGGAAGATGGGGAAGCAATGGTTCTTCTCTTTATTGATTTATGTTGAAATAAGTGTGACTAATCCACAAAATAAGAGTTTCTTCGATTAAATCTTGATTTATATCGAATTTTTTTTCCCGATCTAGTTATAAAGATCGTATTTTTTATTTGTTTTATTGTTCCTGATCCGATTGTACGGGTCGTGTTTCCGTTTCGTGATTTGGGGGTTTCAAAGTGCTTGCAGTTTGAAGAACCTAGATCATGTTTTGGATCAAGTGGTGTTGCGGTTGTAGCAGATCCCTGATTGGCGCAGTAATTGATGCGGTAGCCGCTCTTCTCTGCCAAGCGGATGTGATTTTCACAGTTTCAAGATAATGGCCTCGTTTGGCAATCAGCGTTTAGCTGTTAGTTGTTTCATAATGTTAAATGACTGAAATAGACATTAGTACAACTTATTATTAATTATTTTTTGTAGTGTGTTACTTGTTTATCGAAAATTATTATCACTTATATGTTTATTTATTTTCATAATATTTGTTATTTAAATTATTATTACTTTATTAGTGTAACTACATTTATTTAAAAAATTATTTTTAGAATTAAAAAATTATTTTAAATTAAATTTTTTATATCGGTATATATTATGGTGTACCATTTTAATTCCAATATTTGTAATATTTCAAAAATTAATTAGTATGGTAAAAGACCTTATAAAATGTACGGACGCAAGATATGTAAACGTGTGTATTGAATTTTGTCGTTTGAATTGTACGTACACAATTATTAATTTAAAGGAATTTGATTAATTAAGAAAAGGAAATTTGTGAGGAATAAGGATAAAAAAGATATTTTGTAATATTTGTTTGATTAATATTTTACAAACGCTGCTCTTTCAAGCGTTTCAGAAACGAGAGGTTTCACAAAAAAACCTAATTAGAAAACTCTCCTCACCAAACACCAGAAAGAGCTGATTGACCAGTCAACTATCCATATTTAACCAAAAAAGCTAAACGCTCTCCAAAACTCTCGTCACCAAACGGGGCCAATATCCCTGAGGGCGGTATTACATTTTTTTATTGGATCTCTTAAACTGTAATAGCAGACATAATTAGTCTGGTTGCTATGTAGTTTGGTTATTCTGTAATAGACTAGTCGAATTGGATGTCAATTCCACTCATTGTAATCGCTTCTGGGCGTTTCCCAGGACCTTGAATGAATTTTCTTCAAAAAAAAAAGTAAAATAAAAATAAAAATTAAGCTTGCCGGAAAAATGGCCTTTACTATATGCAATCCGAAATTACTTTTTGCAGTCCATATTTATACGTAATCTACCATATATACCCTTAATTAGTTTAACTACATTAAAATTGCAATTCAATCCATTGTATATTCACATTAATTCCATATTTATTAAAATTAATTACTTGCCTTCTAACATCATGTTTTTTCTCTTTCTCTCCTGCAAATCATCATCTTTCTGTCTTTCATTTTGTCCTCTTCTTCAAATAAAAAAGGCTCATCAATTTCTTCTTCAAAAAAAAAAAAAGGCTCATCAATTCATCATCAATTTATTGATTTAATTTTTTCATCGTCGATTCATCAAATCAAATTTTTTTTTTTCATTTTCAAAAGAGTTTATTTATTATTTTAATTTGCAATTTTGATTAGCGTAGTTTAAATTAAATCAGATTAAATTAGTTCAGTTTAGTTCAAATAAATTATGATTTTATTATATTCAATATTAATTAATTCATAATATTTATAATACTAGTTACTTAATTAAGTTTAGCTAGTGAAGATCAAATCTTGCTTGAACACTAGTAACTAAATTGAGTTTGACTAATGAAAAGTCAAATCATATTGACTTTTTATAAATACTAGTGGCTAAATTAAATTTACCTAGTGAAATGTCAAATCTTACATGAAATTTCTATAAACACCGGTAGCTAAATTAAGTTTAACTAGTGAATGTCAAGTCTTACTTTACTTTTATAAACACTAGTAATAATTTTTCAAAAAAAAAAAAAGCACTAGTAATAAAATCAAATTTAACAAATGATATGTCATTATAAATTCGAATCTTACTTAACTTTTTATAAATACTAGCAACTAAATTAATTTTACCAATCAAATATCACTTAATTTATATAAACACAAATAGTTGAATTGAGTTTACCTAATTAAAAGTAAAATCTTACTATCTTACTTTACCTTTATCAATGTTGGTAACTAAAGCAAGTTTTAACTTTTAACTAGACCTTGTATACCAATGTTGGTAAATATCAAACTTTACTTGACCTTCTATAGCCAATAGTAATCAGATACATTATAATTTGCGGTACGGAATATAGAAAAGTATGATATATATTATGTTCATACATTTTATTTATTTTTATCAAAAAATTTTGACAAATTTTCATTAAGTTCTTTATGGCCACAATTTTACTATATAATCACAAGAAAATATACATTGAGAGTTAAATAAATTGGTATCTAATTATATATCTACTCCATTCTAACTGGAACATCTAAACAAAGACTATAATGAAATATTAGAACTTGATCTCTTACCAGCCTTTGTACATCTACACATTAACGTTGGAAGCTAAGCAATTTGACATTAACAATAAACGTGAAGGATACATACGCGTTAAACACACACATATATACACAAATTGTAATTGTTTAAAAAATATTGCAATTTATCTCTCTAGCTATTGTAAAATGGCATAAAAAAAATTAACATTTTAACCATTTAAAAAAAAAATTGCTTTCATTATAACATTTTGTGGTGATGCATGGGTAATTAAATTACGCGCGGAGGGGAAAAGAATATACTGTTTATGATTAACTGATTGATAAATCGTTATGAAAACACAAGTCACAAGTCTCAGATTGCAACAATGTAGGATATATAGATGATTAGTGGCTAGAAAATAGGATTAGTTTGTTAGTTTGTAAATATACTTTTAGATTGGTTGTAAAAGGAAAAACACAATAATTAAAATGGAAGGAGCTAGCATGTGAAATCCTCCCTTTATCTCATATTAAATTACATGGAATATCTTTCCACGTACACAAGACATGCTTAATTACTGATATTTATATCTAGAATCTCTTTTTTTAATATAAATTTAATTAATACCCTACAATAACATTAGAGAAAGTGTCAAAATAAAGGCACAGTACGATAAGAGCAAAGTCAAAAATAGAACATTTTCTACAAAATTAGGGATTATTATACAAGTATTTTAATTATTTGAGTTATTTTTGTTTGAGCCTGATGTTTTTATACAATCATGAATAGTTCAAGTGCATTATTGTTGATGTTCTTATTTTCATGTAATCTTTTCACTTTATATTAAAACTGATATTTTCATGTCCAGCTGAGCTAAGCAGAGAATTTTCAGCTAATGTATCAGCTGCCGCGAGCAGATGAACCTATCCACGATCACAATTTTATCTGCTCAAACAAACCTTATTCTCCGGCGATAAATCACTCCTCTACACCGATGAATTCCCAGTCCCGTGCTTGACAAACTAACCTCCTCCACAGACACAGTCCTACACCCACACCCAATCCACCCAATTAGCACAACTCCTAATCCAAAGCGGTACTTCTAATCCTTTCGCTTTATAAACTTTAGTTTTTTTGAGTGTATTAAATAATCACAAGTTTAAGGAACGATTGCTAGAGATTATTTCTTACGGTACTGAATTGAACTGAAGTGCAAATTAATGTATTAAAAATGGAATCAACATGACTGAATTGACCTGAATTTCATCAAATTGCATTTCCATTGTACTGAACTGAACTAAACTAAATTGAACTGAATTGAATTAATCTACGGATAAGTTCTGACAAACATGGCCTAAAAGTAGAAAAGTTAAAAGTAGATACGTGATTAAAGGAAACGAGTAAAAAACGGTACAATTTGTATTATTGAACCCAACAAACAAACACATAAAGAATCAGTTAATATAAAATCCAAATGTAAAACAACAAACAAAAGTATAATTTGTTTTTACATAATGTATATATTCAAGTAATATAATCACATACTTTAGTGGCGGATTGAAATGCAAGGAAATAAAAGCTTAATTTGAAGGAAATCTGATATTCTTTCAATTTAGTTTTAGAAATAGATTGATAAAAAATATTTAAAATTCTTATCATTCCTTTTTTTCTAAATTATTATTTAAACCATTCTCCAAGAATGCAACAACACAAACAAAAACAAAAAAACATTACAAATCATCCAAGAGTACAATGAAGTATTCCTACTTGTAAGTTGATTTGTTCGTGTTATTGTAACTGACCATCGGAGTATGGAAATCGATTTTAAGGCCAGATAGAAACCGAAGCTTTCAAAAATGAAAATTTATACGTCAACTATGTCTATAAAAGTTAAGAACAAATTCCACCAAACGCACCATAAATATCAGTGTTCAGTTTTTTGTTTTTTTTTTCAACAAGAAAATATTTAGTTTAAGATGAGAATGTATGAGCATTACTTGGCTGGCTGCACTTCGTCCTCATTGACTACTGTTGAGAATTATTCACCAAACACCATCTAGCAGTATAGCATCTTCCTACCCTCATGTTTCAGTTGGAGAATATTTTCATGTATTGTATATTCATAAAATCAGTCATCTTTAAAACTTGTATTATAAAACTGGAAATTAAATTTAGATTTAGTTGAATCAATTCAATCGGAAATTCACATTGCCTAAACTTCATCACAAATGCTTAAAAATAAAATAAAATTCCATCACAGATGAAAATCGGCTCATTAGGCTTTAAGTAAATACCTCAGGCCTCTTTAATCAGTGGGCTTGAGGCCATTAAGGCCCTAGACCTCTCAAGTCGAGCTATCATTTGTAGGCCCGATTCGATGGCATCCTCAAGAAAATTCATTTTTTTTAAAGAAAAAGGGATAAAATAAAGGAAATCCACAAGCAAAAAAGCTAATCCAGCTTCTGTTCGTCCTGGAATTGACTGTATATTTGTTGGAAAATTATATTATTATTAGCAAAATTTTAAATTAAATATTTTTCGCAAAATAATATAAGAATTGAAAGCGCAAACATTAATCATTATTACAGTGAAATGTGACAAACTGAGATCATTCTGTCAGTTTACTATATAAAGCAAAAGTCCTCAGTACTTAATTATCTGGCCTTAAAATAGATTTCTATCTTACAAAAATTGTTTTCTATCTGGCCTTATGGATGAAATATATATTGAACTTTGGCAAATTCTCATTTGAGACCTGTCTCAAATGAGACCAAAGATTATATGAGACTGCTATTGATTGAATTTGTCGTTGGTGAGCTTTAAACCCGCCGATTTCCTTGATTGAATTTGTCGTTGGTGAAATTGACCAAGGAAATGATCAAGAAAATTGACCAAAAGATCAAGCAAATTGAACGAAAGATCAAATTAACTGAAAAATCAAGGCAAAACAAAAATACTCAAGGACATTGATTGAAAGATCAAACAAACTGACTAAAAGATCAAGCAGAAACAGTAAATGCTCATTCCCCTGCTCTTGGTCTCCACAAGGACAGGTCTCACCCAAGACTTTCTCTTGAACTTTGCACTTATTTCATTTTTTTATGTAAGTAGAGTTGCAAATGGATATTATTATGATATGTTTACAGACACAATTCAATCATACAAACAGAGCTAACATTAATGTGGGTTAATGTAGTAAATTAGTAAGCAAAACAAAAGCACCAAAATCAAACCACTGCAGAATCACCTACGTTTATCGCCAACAAATCAATGGAGAAACTTAGTGTGCGTATCAGTATAAATTTTTTTTTGAAATTTGAAGAGAACCAAAAAAAAAAAAGAAAAAAAAAAAGGAAAGAGAATTGTCTTAAACTTCGTCGCACGGAAAGATTTACTGACAAAATTTGAGGCAACTCCGTAGATTTTATTTAATATTATATGTCCGTCGCACATGGCGCAGCCACTTCCTCTGCTGCTCGACCGCGATGGGCATGCTGGAAAGGGTGAACTCGGCTAAGGTGGCCGGAAACACGCCGCCTCTGCCGTCGCATCTTTGCTAGTACGCATGCCTTCTTTTCAACAAGCAATATTGCCGGTAGTGGCGTCTTTGCCGGAGATCCTTTTAATGAGGCAAAACTGGCGCCGGAGATAATTTTCAACAAGCAATTCAGATCTTTAATTACAAAATGGGGAATAATACAAGCGAACGAAACATTTATGCACTATCAAAAAAGTATGAATTCTAGTAGTTGATTAAATTGAACCAAAATTGAACTAAATGAAATTAAATATAACATAACGTTAAATAGCATTGTGCTTGCATGTGAGTGCGTGCGCAGCCGGCTAGTAATTAATTAATTTAGATTTTACTGGTTATTAAATTACTTTAAACTGCATTTATAAATTTAAATAATATCCGAAAGGACTGGTGGTCATGAAATTCATCTGGCGCGTCATGGTATAGTAATTTTGGTCGGAAATTCATCTCGCGCGCGTCCTGAGAATGGCTGATTGGGCTTGCCGTGTATTAACTTTAGAGAGCACATAATAACAAAACTGGGTTACTATGCAATTTTATTAATTATTTAGGTCATAAAATATAAAAGATCAAAGAAATAAAGTGAAAAGATATGCCAAAAACTTAAAAGATCAAAACAAATAAAAACATCATACCTAAAACCTTAAATATCAAACCAAGTAAAAATCAAACCAAATAAAAGATCAAACTCAATTATAAAAACATCATGCTCAAAAAAAAACTCAAATAATTTAAATAATTACATAATAACTTCCATTTTTTTTTGTAAAAAATGTTCTATTTTTGGCTTGCACTTACCGTAAGTGCCTTATTTGAGTCTTTCTCATTTATCAATCATGCATACATACAAAAAAATATCCGTATGTGTATGATTATGTTTGAAGTATTAAGTTATGAAGTGTTAACGTGGAAATGATGGTTTAACACCTGGGACCAATTTATCGACACATATATGAGGTATATGGTAAATATTCGATACGCTGATTAAATTTTATTATGATTATTATATAGTTTTCATAGATGCCTCGCCAAACTCTATAATTAATCATCATAACAATGTGTTATTTTAATTTAAAGGACAAATTTGTATTAAGGGCGAGGTAATGCAAAAATACACAAAGGACCTCATGAATATAACAGTATTATTTGAGAAGGTTTCTCGTGAGACATCATTACTATTATTATTAGCACGTACGTGAGATATCAACCATATTTCTGGAAATTGTACAAATTAATAATTAGATTTCATAAAAATCATACACGTCATATACCGTTCAAAATTTTAACCTTGATCAATAATGATTCACCTTTTGCTAATAGAAACGGTTCGATTTATTGTCATTACTATTATTATTAGCACGTGAGATTAACCATATTTTTTATTTATTTTTGGTTGGGATAATCTTTATCAAACAAAATTCTCGTACGCGTACGTTAGCTCCGAAAAATTTCTAGAAATTTATCCTTTGGAATGTAAATTAGTGAAAAGGAACATTGTCAATAATAAAAAAATTCTTCTTCTTATTGCAACAAGAAAATATTCTTCTCGGACGTAGGCGGCTTTCTTGCCGATGCCGGAAGAATGCACCAGAATTTCTGGTGGATATATGAGACCTGGGGATTCCTCTGCCGTAGATTTTCCTACAATTTCTTATCCTGACCGTCGGATACTAGCCACCGGATTACTCTCTCCCGCCTGTCGGCGAGATATCCAGTCGCCTTTTTCAACGGCGCATCAACCTCTTCGGAGATCGATGGAAAATGCATGCATCAACTTAATTTATTGTGTTTTCTTATACATGCACCATTTTGTTGATATCATACTCGATTCATTTTAATTATTTTCCATTTTGCGGAAATGTAATATATATACTCGATGCCTTTGATATAATATAATATATCTCTTTCATAGTCTGTTTTGTATAACAAATTACCAGTAGACAAATTCTTCGAGAAAGCCATTTAAAATCTAGCGCACGTTGTGGCGTACGTGTGTGGGTGATTGCAATCTACACTGTACATAAAGTTGTACCAACAAATTGTAATTGTTTAAAAAATATTGCAATTTATCTCTCTATTGTAAAATGGCATAAATTGTTGTTAACATTTTAACCATATTGTTAAAAGTTGCTTTCATTTTAACGAGCACGTAACAGGCAGCACTCTGTGGTGATGCATGGGTAATTAAATTACGTGGGGAAAATTAAAGAGCATAGGGTATATGATTAACTGATTGATAAACCGTTATGAAAACACAAGTCACAAGATTCAGATTGCAACAATGTAGGATATATCTATATATATATATATATACATATATATATAGATGATTGGTGGCTAGCTAGAAAATAGGATTAGTTTGTAAATATACTTTTAGATTGGTTGTAAAAGGAAAAACACAATAAATAAAAAATGGAAGGAGCTAGCATGTGAAATCATACACGTTCTCCCTTTATCTCATATTAAATTACTAAGAGATATCTTTCCACACAAGACATGCTAAGAGCATCACAATAGTGTTCCTTAAACCTACTTTTCTTAATAATTAAGGACCACTCTTTAATAATCAACGTCTATTGTGGAGATTTAATTAAGCACCATTCCTTAATAAGGACTTGTTCCTTATTTAAGGAGTGATTGCCTCTTTTTACACAATTTACTATCCAATAGAATTAGGACATTTCACATTAATTATTTTTCTAGTTTTAAATTAAATAGACGTACGTTAAGAAGAAGAAGTGTTCCTTTAAATGTCATTCCATTGTTAAGAGGTGTTTCTTATTTGGGTTTTATCAACATTGATTATTTGGCACTTAAAGAGTGCTCCTTGTTTTCAAACTATTGGGAATGCTCTAAATTACTGATGTATCTTTAAAACTGATATTTATATCTACAATATACTTTTAATATAAATTTAATTAATACCCTACAATAATATTATTGTTCATATATTATTCAAATTAATGTTTCAAACTTCATTTGAAACAAGGCCTAACTTTTCCCCTATTCTTGGCTTACATGCACTTCATTCCAGTAAAATTTCAAATATGTTAAGATTTAACCTAGGTTTTTGAGACAGTGTCTTACCAGACCAATCTCAATTTGAGATAATGGACAAATTAATAATGACCTTCTCACTTTAATCTTTGACATTTTATATGAACATGCATCTCAGTGTATTATTGTTGATCTTCTCAGGTAATCTTTTCACATTTAAAACTGATATTTTACCTATTATGAAAGATTATTAAGTGAAACCAATGGAGATCTCTATCAATTGTGATTTTCTTTACTATTCTCGCGTCAGTTTGAACAGCGGCCCCGTCACATTCTTCGCCGGAAGGATATCCATATTCGATTGTCTGGATCCGGAAACTCGGGTACCGGCCAAACCGGGATTCGACGGTGGTGTGCTTGAGGAGGCGGTCGTGGCAGAATTCGGAGACGATGAAGGTGATGTCCAGCTGAGCTTGGAGTTCACGTGTGGCCCTGAATCGGTAACGGCAAAATGAGAACGTGTGGCGGCGGATTCTCAGATTTCGAACCCATTTTCGCGACTGTATACGTAATTTCTGTTGCAAAAGTGTGTGTAAAGCTTGAATTATTTAATGAACCTCTCGAACCCATTGTGTTGGAGTGTATTAAATAATCACAAGTTTAAATAATCAAAAGCTAAAAGTTAAAAGTATATATGTGATTAAAGGAAACGAATAAAAAACTAGAGAGTTTTGGGTGAGACATGTCCTTGTGGAGACCAATGACATAAGGAATGATCATTTACTGTTTTGTTTGATCTTTTAGTCAGTTTGATTGATCTTTTAGTCAATTTCCTTGATAATTCCTAATTCTTGGTACATTACTGTTATTTTGTAAAAATTCACACCGAAACTCAGTCTCGAGTCGATCCATGTGAGACGACTGAGCTCTGGCGACACCAGCAAGCTAAAATCTAACAACGACGTCGGGGTTGAATCTCACCAACGATAACTTCAATCGATAACGGTCTCTTATAATACTTGGTTTATGTAGAGACAGGTATCAAATGAGAATTTGTAATAAAAAATTACACAACTAATTAATCGGTAGTTTAAATAAACACGGGATATGAAGATTTCAACATTGTCTTCTTGAACTCCTACATCTTTCCATCTTTAACATTGTAAAATCAAATTTTACATGAGAAGAATTTTATCCAACTTATCATATCCACGTCAGTAGTTGATGTAAATATTCTTTTGTAAATTTTATAACTGGCTTAACAAAATGGGGGAAAATGGCATTTATAAGAATTGAACTTTTCATAAGCAATTAAGAAAATCAAACTATATCTAACACTATTTTGTTAGTGCAATAAAACTAAGTACGTACTATTGTTTTGGTTCGATTTGCTCTGTTTACAAACACACAAGTTTGGAACTGTTGTTCACTAATTCTAAATATTCACAGTAACGCTTAATTGATTGATTACTGAATACAATTTTATTGATAATAAGAAATAATTAAATAGAATAACTATAATAAAAAAGGTTTTAAACTCTATGTGTGATAGATGATAATCGTTACAGGGGCGTACATAAAATAAAAATATTAAATTTGCAATAACTTAAAACATATTCGTAGTTTATCCTTTGTGTGATCTTCTTCATGCATTGACTTAACCAGAAATTTCAACAGCCTTCACCACAGGTTCCTCCCGTTTCTTCTTGGGCACGGTGACTGTGAGGACACCGTCTTCCATCTTCGCCTCTATCGCATCCGTCATCACATTCTCCGGCAGCCGGAACCTCCGCGGGAACTCACCCGCGCTTCTCTCCGACAGAAGATACTTATCATTCTTCTCCTCCGGCGCCGCCTTTGTTTCTCAGCTACTCTCTCCGCTAATGTTCAGCACGCCGCCTTCTTCCACCTCAACCTTGACATGCTCCTTCTTCAACCCCGGCAGATCAGCCATGATAACGTGAGTATCTGCGGTCTCCTTCCAGTCAACGCTAAAGCTAGCAGATGCTGAGGTTTTTGTCTGCATGCAAATTGGGCCAGCGAAACGGAAGCCTGAGCAGGGTCCGCCGGGGCTTTTCCTCCGATTCACCGCCGATGTCGGGATGCTTGAAATAACATGCATCATCATCATCATGCTAAATGCTAATAGTATGTTTCTTGGTTTCTGGCTAGGAGGATTTATATTTGACTCAGCGTTGTGCTGAAGATTTGTAGATGAAAATGAAGATTATGGTGGTAAAATGATTGTTAGGTTTATCTATAGGATGAAGAAGAAGATTCTGGAGAATTCGAGTGTTTCATAGAAGCAAGTTATGCATGTGATTTACCGACGTAAGCAGTGAAAGCTTTGGCTACCTTATGCAGGAAGGCAAGAGAGAGTTTACAGCAGCCAGAACCAAAACGTTCTAGAGTCTTCTTATGCAATAATCCCAAATGCTCACTAATTGTGTAAACACCTGAGCTTAATGAAAATTGTATATACATTGTAGAATATATATATATATATATATATATATATATATATATATATATATATATGCCTTCCACAATTTTCATGTTATACCAAAAAAAAAAAGTCAAATCCAATTTATTTTCTTTATGCAAGTATGGAAAATAATGATAATTTCTCTACATTTTCTTTTTCTTTTGTTTGGAATTAGCTAGTATATATATATGATGACACCTATTAATTTTCTTCTCCCTTCATTTCCTTGGACGTTTGTTTTTTTTCTTACATTTTTTACACGAAGGGTGGGTGTAGAATTGATGAAATACGTCCTCATCAGCCCGAGAAAATGAAACACATCACAAACTATGTTTTATTGAAAATGAAATACGTCTTCGCCGGAGAAACCCTTCCACGCCTTCCCCTGTAATTTTGAGTGCATATTAGAAAGTTATAGCATCACCATAGTACATATGATTGTAAAACGGTAAAGATAGTTAAAAACACTAAGAAATGTGAAGGAGTACTAATAAATTTTGCCCGGTCAAAATTTATTACTAAATTGATTTTATTCAAATTAAATTACTACATTTTAAATGGATGAAAATCTATCATACTTTATTACTTTACACTTATTTAATCTTATATGCACTTTTATGTAAGTAAAGTTTCAAATAGATGTTATTTAAACGCAATTGCTATTTGCAGTCCCATATTGCTCATGCAGGTCCAGCTTTTGCCACGAAGTTCCTGGAATGCCCTTGAGTTAGTTTTCTGTTTTATTGCTTCAGGGACTGAAATGCAATGCTGGATCAACTACAATTTAATTATTATTTCAATCCTTCAATGTTTGTTATTTGGAAGTTAAACCATCTGAACTTGTTGAAGTTTACAACAATAATCCTTGTCCTCTATTATTACCCCAAAAGTGAAAATGCTGATAAGTGTTGACCACTAAATTACAGTGGCCGGAAAACATAAAAGTTTCGACTACGGCTTCCTTGTCCATCACCTGCCGGACAGATATGGAACAGATCGGCGTTTCAGTTGAGGTGATCGGTCGAACAGAGCGAATCAACGACAGAGATCCGGTCGAACAGATCGGCGTCGGTGTTTCAGATGAGTTGATCGGCGTCGGATATCCAGATCGGAGATCCATATCTACTGTCGGAGATCCAGACCCAGATCAACGGAGATCCAAAGGCTCAGCAACGACGAATAACCAAAGTCCCAACGAAGACGGAGATCCAGTGATATAGAGGTACCGACCGGCGACAAAGATCCATAGATCCATAGGTACTGACCTGGCCGGATTAAGGAGATCTAGAGGGACTGAGGTCGATCGGGAGGGACGGAGATCGGCAACGGCGATGTAAAATCATTTGACTTGAGGCGAAAAGTTGGGCATCCTTGTGTAGGAAATTCAGGTGAACAATCAATATGAAGAACTGTGATTTGTGTAGAAGCTTCAGGTGAAGAAGTGGTGATTCGCCCGGAAAGATCGATTTGACCCTGGAACTGCAGTTTGTTTGACCCTGGAACTGCAGTTAGTGTTTGGGCTGATTTGCATTGTAAATCCTAGGCTAATACTTGGGCTGAAATGGCATTAAAACGGATGGGCTGATTCGTTTCAATAAACAGATGTGTGAAAATTGGCTTTGAGCCCATGTGATGCCGATTTTATTTTTTGCAGGTCCTAAACATGTGTCTATTCACTGGTACGCCACTTGGCGGCACAGGGACTGTCCACTTGTTTGTTTAGGGATTAGCCACTTGTAGCACAACGATTTAGCCACGTGTACTGATATATTTATAAAATTTTAAAAATATAAAAAAGTGTAATATTACAATATTTGATGAACACAATGGAGAAAAATAGAGTTGGTCAAGATTTGGGATTAGGCCTAAATTCATTAGTACTAGTTATCAAATGATCCCTAAACCCACGTAACCCTAAACCCATACACAATCCCTCAAATACTAATGCGATATGTTAGCAATGAAAGAGTCTATCGGCATAAGAATGTAAATTACAATGAAGGTTAAACGGAAATGAGTACAAGCTAAGACCAATGGTGTATATTTTGGAGAACACTAAATGAAGGGACTTAATAAAGATTACGTTTTATAAAATAAACCATACTCCCAATGCTATATGGTAAGTGTTTGTATTTGATGTAGGATAAATCGATGGAGTTTAATGTGTTGATTTGTTCATTGATTTAGCAATTTGAAAGACTAATGTTGTGTTGTAATGTAATGATGAGGGTCATTAGCGTTTATTTCATATAGTCATTGTCTTGTTTAGCTTAGATGATCACTAGTGTATATGATTAGATGACTGGTATGAAAGTAGATTGTTGTTGATTGAGATGGTTATTGATTGAAGTAGATTGTTGTTGATTGAGATGGTTATTGATGAAAGTAGATGATGGTGAGTTTTGAAAGTAGATGATTGATTTGGTTGGCTCTGTTGGTAGATGATTGATTCTAATATTAGGTAATTTGTGTTTAGTTTTGAGTTTGGCTTGTGCTTAGAGTAGATGATTTGTCCTGAAAGTATTTGATTATATGTGAGTAGATGATGTGTGTTTTGAGTAGATAGATTAAGATGGGTTGTACAAGAATAAACCCTATAACAGAAATATCCAACAAAGTTTAGGATCTTGATAAATTACCGTCCGTTCATTAACAAATTTTAATGAAAGTACAATAGTATCTGTTGGTCACAATCTCGTATCATAATGTTGTCACGTAGCTGATTGGTGTGATAGGAAATGGTTGATGGTAAAAGTAGATGATCGAGATGATTTATAATGATAAAAGACGGTCAGGGGTAATTGTTACAGAAAGTATAATAAGGATGATTGATGTTAAAAGTAGATGATGGTGAATTCAGAAGGTAAATGATGAGTTTGGGCTTATGTTTGAGTTAGTACACGGGCCAAAATAGTAATAAACATGAGCTAAAATGTGATTGAAATTTGGGCTGAAATTGGTGGGTTGAATTATTCATCAGGCCCAGTAGATTTGGTTACTGTAACATGGGTTGAATTATTTTGGAAACGGGTGGGCCAAATTTTGTTCGCTACAGGTCCCTTTTGTTTGTTGCAGGTCTTAAATATGCACGTGTCATGCTAGGGGCTGCGCCACTTGGCGTCACAGGGTAAGCCCAGGTGTGTGTGCTTAGGATTAGCCACTTGGCGGCCATCAAAGAAGCCACGTCTATTTATATTTTACATCAAATATATACTCCAAAACATTAAGCCTAAACATTTTTGGATGAACACAATGTAGAAGAATAAATCATTTGAAGATGCCCTAAAATCATTGAAGTTTAATACATTTGAAGATGCCCTAAACCCATGTAAGCTTAAACCCATGCAATCCCAAATCCAAACCTTAAACCCTATATGAAGTACCAAATACCTAGATGATGTGGTATAACTATGAACGGATCTAAAAAGGCTAACAAAGTATATTAGGGTGAAGGTTTAATGCAAAAGAACTAAATTTTAAAACTAGTAGTTTCTACTGTAGATAATCAGCTCAATTGAAAGAACGAGATCAACCAATTCTTATTACACATTCAATACATTGAATATATTAGATGGGAAGTGTTTGTATTTGAACCATGTGATCAATTTTGCAATTTGAAATAGAACATGTGGAGTTGTAATGTAGTCTCTACTGTAGATAATCAGCTCAATTGAAAGAACGAGATCAACCAATTCTTATTACACATTTAATACATTGAATATATTAGATGAGAAGTGTTTGTATTTGAACCTTGTGATCAATTTTGCAATTTGAAATAGAACATGTGGAGTTGTAATGTAATGTTTGAGTTCATTAGCTTTTCATTTATACCGGTACATGTTTAGTTTAGCCTAGATGATGATTGATGTAGCACTTTTGATATGGTAGATATGAAAGTAGATGATTGTTGCTAAAATTTTATTGAAAGTAAGTCTATGTTGAGTTTGGGGCGACGACAATAGATGATCGTTGCTGAAAGTAGATGGTTTGTGCTGAGAGTAGATGTTAGACTAATGAGATTAGATTCTTAGTGATGAACTTAATTGGACCATTTTGAACTAGATATAAATTAGATAGCAAAAGAAAGTAAGTAAAGTAAAGATGCATGCAACTGGTTACTGTTCAAATGAATATACTAATATTTTACACAACTAATACGAATACAAAAACTTACGTTGCTCACAATCTAATAGAATTACTATGTACAGTGTATTTGCATGATTAGTGTTTACTAATCTCAAAGTTGGTAATAATGTTTTCAAAATGAATTTGGATTCTGCAATTGTTTATATTTAATTAGTTTTTTGAATGAATTTTTTTGAAAATGAATTTGGATTCAAGCTATGATTTTATTTTTATTTTTGTGATTAAGATTTTTTGTTTTATTTTGATTTTGGATGAATGGGCAACCTGTTTGTAAAGGGGATTCATCAGGTCATTTTAGAATAAGGTGATGGGCTAGATCACATATATTTGGGTTGACTGGGCCATTTAAACTCGTGCATGGACAACACGTGTCCTTGACTGGGCCAATTAATATTAATTTAATCAGACTATATTTAAATAGCAAAACCTCTAGTTGGTAAAAAACTGTTCATTTTCTCGGGTCTTCGAAATAGAGAAACCCTCCTCCCCTTCGCCCCCACTCCCCTTTTTCCGTCAAAACCTCCGCCCCACTCCCCTTATGCTGTCAAATCCTCCGCCCTTCTTTCTCTATCAACGGTGAGTTCGGTGGCTCTTGCTTTGTATATATTTTTATGGATCATACTCTGGTAACCTTACATGTAGCTTTGGTATATGTTTAATGCTCAGATCTGTTGTTGTGATGGCCGAGGAGAACTCGGAATCTGCATCTAGCTGCTCAATTCATCCTGACGACGGGACGCAAACAAGCGCTGCCAAAGCGGAACTAAATGGATCCGAGTCCGAATCTGAAACCGAATCCGAGCAGTGTATGTTCACTTTTAACCGAGCTCGAAAAGTATCGATAATTTTGAAATGTTTATTTTTGAATAGTTTTGGTAGATCTGTTGATATAGATTGGTTGAAATTTGCTTGGTTGTACTGCTATCTCTGGGAAAATTTATATAATTATTGCAGAGATATTTTTTGAGTGTTATTGTGTGGTTGTTGGAGTCGTTTGTGGTGCATAATCATTTTAATGGTAAAGATGCGTTTTTTATTGGAATTCTTGGTAAAGATGCGATTTTTATTTGAATTCATTGTAAAAATTGGATTTGTAATGGTAAAGATGCGATTTTGATTGGAATTGATGTTAAAGATGGGATTTTTATTGGAATTAATGGTAAAGATGCGGTTTTTAATGGTAAAGAGGGGATTTTTAATGCTAAATAAGGGATTTTTATTGTAATTCATGAAGCAGATGAAAGTGATGAATAAGTTGTAAAAACATAAACGGGAAGAGGTTGAAAAGAACATTGAATTTAGAGTGTAAAAACATTTATACTCTGGCATTGGCTTTGTGCAGATTCTGTGCGTAGCCATAGAGGGGAAGCTGTCATTCGACGGGGAAAGAAACGAGGCAGGGAGCAGGGCATTGCCAGTTGGACTGACGCTGAAATAAGCGAAGCTATTGAGGATGTAAGTCACCTATGCTATGTCTTCCGCTACATAATTTTAGGCTGTATTTGTTTAGATAACATGTGATTTATTAGTTTAGCATCTTAATAAATTTGAATTAATTTTTTTTAAAATTTGTACGAATCAAATCACTACATTTTGGCTGATTTATATGGGAATGCTAAAGTTAATGTTTTAAATATTATGTGTAGACTAGTCAACTGACATATAAGATTTATGTGTTGAAATTAAATTTGCATAATGAACATGGTACCTTTATATAGAACATGAATGTTGTAGTAATTTGTTATTATGAATTGAGTAAGAGGGCAGTCGGAAGCAATGGAATCTGTTAGTTGATGTGGAGAACCTTGTTTTGAGTCACGTTGAAAGCAAGAATCTCTGTGGGTACGAAATGCGCAATGCATGCTTGAGGCAGGGAGGAAATAGAGAAATGGTTTTTGACGCAAAAATGGGCCTTGATAGAGTGCTAATCCTGAGTGACGTAATGAGTGACCACTGAGCATTCTACAATCTAACCCTTTCTATCATTACAGGGGGATGAAGAGTGGAACCAAAATAAGGTTGTGAAGGGATGGAGTAGTTGGATCAACCTTTGCAATCTGAGTATTAAAGATGCGTATTTTGTGAGTTGATTTACAACTTGTTATAATTATGTGTTTATTTGATAGGGTTTCTTGCCTGGTTCAGTCTACTAATAGCTGTTCATCTACATTTATTAAGGTCCTCATACCGGTGACATGGAAAAGAAACTATTACTTAGTAGTAATAGATTTGATTGGGCTGAAAATTCATTCGATTGAGCCTAGGCGTGCAGACGATGTTCTTAATTTGCCCGAGGAAAAGATTCTCCTCATTGTAAGTACCAGGTTGTTTGGGATAATTTCTATATTTTTTTATTTTTGGGATTGTAAAATGGAAGGGAACATCATAATTAACGAAACAATCAAAATACCGCAGGATGTATCGTTCCGTATGTTACTCCACCAATGCCAAGACGAAAGAGCCGACCAGGTTATGGTTTTAAGCCATGAACTGGTAAGCCCTGCATGGAGCGGCATGGTTAAGCCTGTCGATGACGGGGTGTTTGTCATGTACATGATGGAAAGGTTCTGTGGATCTAAGCCGTATCTAGATTCGATTCTACTTAACCAGGTTTGTTATTTTCAAACCCTGTAAAATTAGCCGACTTTACCTTTTAATATAGCTCTTTATTTTTAGTTAATTTATATTTGTCAAATTGTAGGCAAATAAGCTTATCGAATTGCGGGTGGCGTACTCATGTTACTGAAGTCCTAAGAAGGATACCTTATCACATGAACAGGAAGTTCAACACCAATCGTCCCCTCGCCTAATCTCATAACTAAATCAATCAGCTTTCCTTTTGAATGAACGAATTTAAATATTTTGATTGAAAGATTTTTTTAAAATGTTGTGTATAATTAAGGCCACAAAATTATTTTGCACATCTCTTTCATTTTACATTTAGTTTTGGAACATTCAGTTGTGAATGAGGAATTGTTAATTTTGGACCTCATTTTTTGCAGTGTCTCGTTGCTCATATACATCCAACTGTGTGCATGGTATGAACACGGGCATCATGGGTCGACTTGAATAATTACATATCTTGCCATTGAGGGGATAATATGTACTAGCCACTGGAGTTTGGTAGAGCCGTGCATGTGATTTGACAGTACAGAGAGCATGTGATTGTTAGTCAATGTGTCCAAACAGTATTTTTGTCAGTAAATCTTATGCCCTTTATTGGAAAAGAAGCAAATCCGAGTGAATTTATGGGGAAGAAAAATATACACTATCGCCACTATTGTACCTGCAGTAGTCATCCCTCAAGTGGGCTCCCTCATGAAAGGTTAGGTTTCCACAAATTTCTTATCTCTTCCTTTTATTTTCTGAATTTAATAGATCTCACTGTTTTATTTTTTATTTTGAAAAGGAAAAAGCTTTCAGTTTTATTTTGAAACCTTGACGTATTAAATCATGGTATAATGGTTGTTTTTCTATTAACAACCGTTTAAATTGTAGATTAAATTAGTTATTACATAATTACTAATTAAATGAATGAAATATAACTTATATTCCAACATTTGAATGTGGAGCATCTTCATTTTTGAACCTGGACGATTTTACAATGACATCACTGGTCTTAATCCAGACCTGCAATCTTTGTTTGTAGTGGGTCCTCATAATAATTACCCCCACTATAGTTATCAGTTGGGGTGCATGCATTTAGACGTGCAAGAGTAGTAATTTTAATGTTGCACATCAATCAATTCGCACCAAGCCCTATATTCCTTTGGGCGGCTCGATAACCTTTGTTCCCACTTTTCCTGATTTTTGGCAATTCTATCTCTTACAAATAGTACTTGCTGTGTCACAAAATCTTTTTGACGTTTTTGGGAAACGCGCAAATCCTCCTTGATTTATTGCTTCACTCTACCGCCTTAAATGCATGTCCGCCAGTGTCTTATAGTGTGGGCCCCATATTTTACCCTACATACCCATGATTTAATGCTTTGGGAATTTTATATATTGTGGTACCCTAATTCTCAAAATCTCACATCCGACTTCTACATTTTCACATAACTTGCTCAAATGGCTGAGATTAACCTTACTGGATCTGCCAAGCGAACACAAGTCATGGAAGAATATCTGGCCAGGATTAGGGCTGATACAGTTAGAGGTGAGTTAAAAAATTTTAAAACAGTCATTTGTTTATAATTTACAGTGTCGTTATTAATTTACATAGATAAATTAATACAAAAATCTTAACTTCTTGTAGGTATAGCTAAAGCAAAGGAGAACTACGATAAAGAAGTCCAGCCTGTGTTCAACTCTTTCCAAATGCGGGAAATGTTTAATAGGCCCGATCACGAGGGAAAGGCCAAGTTTTTGAAGAAGGTTGATGCGATGAAGGTTAGAAGTTTCATTCTTTTAATTGGTATGTGCATTGGGTGTATTAATCTAAATAAGATTAAACTTGTCCCGCACAGAAGGCACTTGAACGTTCGGGTGAAAAGATCATGGCCGGTATGGATGCAATGGAGAAGAACATACGTGAATGCCACGAAGCCACTGAGGCAGCAATTGCTCGTGGATCTCCGGGTCCCTACTTCTCCAGACCGTCTGCCTCCGAGACTTCATGGATTAAGGCCGCTTTCGTTTTTTACTTTCTTTGTTTTTATCGCTAAATAAGCTCAGTTGGTTATCGTTATTACTTTTCTGTTGTTAATTAGGCTCAGCTATGACTTTTCTGTTATTAATCAGGCCTTGTTAGAATCTTTATTATAATTTTAAAATGCAATGTGTTTGCTGTTGTTTGAGTATAATTGAAATCAGTTTCAGTCTTTTTTTTTTTTTTTCTGTTGAGGCTGTTAAAATATATTAAATCCTAATTACTGAATGTACAAAATTGGTAAATACGAGCTGCATTTTAAAGGAAAAATGAAATGAATAAAAAGTTGTGTGGATCATGCATATTAGATTAATATATGTTCTAAATTTGACCACAATCTTATGAAATCAGGAAAATGACATTTTCTCTTTGACTACAATTAAAGCCATCACACGATCTTGAAATATGTATTTATGTTGTTTTGGGAAGGAAAAACCTTGAGAAAGTTGTCTATTTATAGAGCTGAGAAAGAATGAATGTGTATCCAAGCATGGCCTTCTCAAATCCCAAACCACACCTTTTCAAAACTGCACAACCCGGTTTCCAGAATGGCCTCCAAATCCCCACCATTTTTGCCTCCAAATACCTTGAAGGCCATGGTATAGATTAGAGTATCCACAATGGTAAGCTACATCGCTTCAAATTATACTATAAATTGCACAGCGACTCCAAAATACAACCGTTGTGGATGCGCTTATCCATCAGAGGCACGATTGCAGAATAACGGAAAAGAATGGTCCGTTTATGTGACTAACTGTGATTTCGTCGGGGACAGTAGGAGTAAATTTTCAAGGGCTAATAACTTGGAGACTAATGATTTTGTTGTTTTTCAGTACCTTGGAGGCATGGTTTTTCAGGCCCAGGTGTTCGACGGAGTGAAGCAATGCAAAAAAATGAAATTCAGTGTGCTTATTGATTCAGCTAAAAACTGTATTACAATCAAAGTTGGAAACAAAAAACCCAATGTTTTTCTTCCCATGTTCTTTAAGATTGTATTATTTCATTTTCGATTGTTAATGAGACGTTTCCAGAAGATTCGCCAAAAAATAAGTAGTATTTCATTATATCATTAATTATGTGAAACAATGGTCTTTATATGAAGAATAACATGAAAATAATGAAAAAGAGGTTATTAAAGGCATAAATATTAAATAAGTAAATAAAGGAAAATATTAAAGCTATTAATTATGCTTATTGATTCAACTAAAAACTGTATTAGAAGCAAAGTTGAAAAAATACCCCAATGTTTTTATTCATTTTTTATTTTTTATTATTGTATTACTATTTCATTTCAGATTGTTAATGAGACGTTTTGCTTTTTATTTTTTAATTGAGAAGGGTTCATGTTGTGAATGATCATTATATTAAAAAGATCAGTTCATAAAACCACAGTCACCAAAAGTACATTAATTTCCTCATGAATATTTTCGATTTAGATAAACCACAATTACACAAAGAGGAGATTACACATGAATTGTTTAGCCGTTTTTATAATTACTAAGATTCTGCTGTTTTGATGTGTGATGAGTTTGCTGTTTATTTTGTGGATCGTTTAAATCGGTATAGATATGTTTATGAAAATGAAAATAAATTAAATCCTTTCTACACCCAATACCAAAAATTTATTTAATATCTTAAGTTTAAATTTTATTAAAATGTAAAAGGTACAAACATTTTTTTACAAAATTGTGTGGATGAATCATATTTTTAATTTTTAAAACAGTAAGTGTAAATCTAATATATTCTCCTATAAATCCAAAATAATTTTGAATTTAAGACGAAATCTATGCTAATGCAAATCTGGCAATACTTTAACGAAATAATGAAATGTACATCATGTTACTTCTGTCCATTGTGGGTCTTGCCATAATTACCCACTATTTCTCGTGCTTCGGTCGTTCCTTCCTTTCATGCAGATATTAATTATATAGGCCGCCAAAACGTCAAATCCAGTCTTTGGCGCTGCAACTAATAATTTCACACTGCCATTCATCTTCCGGGTGGGCCTCATGAGTTAATGCATTTTCCACCATAAATTCAGACTTTCTGGTTCTCATCCCTCACAACTACAGAAAGACCTGCAAAATGGCGGATTAGGACGCAAAAGATGGAAGAGTGTATTGCCATTGTCTAGTGCAGCAGCCATGAGGACGCAAAAGATGGAAGAGTGTATTGCCAAGATTAGGGCAGATATAGTAAGAGGTACGTGTTCTTTTAAACTACCAGGCCTGAAAATCGTTATAAATCAGGTATCAACAGCAAATACAACGATTTGATTCATATTTAAAAACATGCAGAAATTGAAGAAGCTGAGGAGAAGTTCAATGCAGAAATGCAGCCGCATTTCGACATTTTCAGATTTTTGGAAATCATTAACAGGGCCGATGATGCTGGTAAAGCTAGATTTCTGGAGAGGTGTCATGCAACCAAGGTCATAATTTTTTGCCCTAATCTTTCATTTTGGAAGTATGCGTGGTAATTTATCTAATACGACTGTATCTGGTGTAACAACAGAATGAAATGAAACTTTGGACCGATAAGCTCATGGCCGGTCTCCTTGCAATGGAGAAGGACATATGTGAAAATCACATTTTTATTGAGGATGTCCTTGCTCGTGGAGGTCCTGGGGAAGGGCAGTCCATCGTTCTCAAGAGCACTTCCATCTGGGACTACATTGATTAAGTCAGATCCCTAGTCGACTTGGTTGTGTGTACTCTAAATAAGGACCAGTTAATTAAGCCACCATTGTGAAGCTTTTGTTTCTTTTGATTTCCTATTCTGCATGTAATGTATAGTTCTAATTCTGTGTCAAATGCACTTATGTTTTGTGCCGTTTAATTGCCTCTCTCTTATTTTGCAATAGTTTGGTGCACAATCTAGATTATAACTATAAATAAAATTTCCCACATAATTTCAGTACCATTTGGAGGATACTAAAATTTAAAAATTGTGTGTTTTTAAACATCACTCAATCAATATAAATTATTTAAAATGAATTTCCCCTTTAATTTTTTTTTGTTAGGCGTAGTTTGATTCAAAATCACGGTCAAATTTTTTGTCCCTCCCATTGAGAGAAACAAAATAATTACATTTCGATAAAATTCAAATATTTATGAGAAACAAAATAATAACATTTCGTTAAATTAAAATAACTATGACCTTCGAACCTTGGTCAAATATGGACCCCTTCCTTGAAGGAGTATCTATTTTACCATAGAGCCATCCGAAACTTCAACACTTTTGTTTTTAAACATTCTCATTTATAGTTATACAGAAATCTGACATGATCAAATTAATGTAATGAATTGTTTGTATAATTCAGTTTTTATTCTATTATTTGTCTTATATGTATTTATATGTTCTTCATCTTCATGTAGTTTTTTAAATATTTACGAAAAAAAAAAAGTTTTTTAAATTGAAATCTTCTGTTGGTTTTTTAATTATTAAAATGACATCCGCTTTTATATATTTAAATTTTTGCTATGTTTTTTTAATAAATGGTCAATATAGATGACCGTCAATTAATTACCCACTTGACTGAAAACGAAGCGCCTAGAGTCCTTATTCATAGTAATCTCTTCGGGGAACTGCAATTATCATCATTACCCAACGCAGCAAACGAAAAAGCCTGGCTGTTGAGTAATTAAGAGCATCATCATTAAATAACGTTTAACATTTTATTAAATTAAATATGCAATTAAAATTTCTTTTCAAAAACAAAAAATTAAATTAAAATTTTAATTTCCTTTTAAAAACGTATGAAGGCTAAATAATACATAATCATCATTGAACTTGCACGTTTCCTAAGATCTAAAATATAAAAATGAAATATGACAAACAGTGGCCGCAGCCCTTTTTATTCGGGATGTGACTTTTCAATGCCATGTCAGAGGGCCCAAGAATAATTATGCTCTCTGTCAACTTACACAGCCCATTTATTTTTCAACCCCAGACATGCACTGCTATTTTTTTAGGATACTATTTAGGTTTAATGAGATCTGCAAACCTACTTCTCAATTTTTGAAATTTAATATTTTAGTGAAAAATGATATTTTTAATAACTAAGACCTGCAAAATAAGGAATGAACCACTTGATATTCTTAAAAAAAAGGTTTTGCAAAAACCCTCATCATCGATTCATCATAGAGTAAAACAAGTTTCAGCATTCATGATTTAAAATAAATAATGAATCTCACGAATCATCGGATGAGAAACGAATCACATGCTTCAAAATAAAACTAGATCCATGAAAATCTAGTAGATTCAAACTGATTTTTGTCAGATCCGATTAAAAAATCACATGCATGTTGATAAAAAACCAGGAGTCAACAAAACCTAGGAAATGCATGTTCATAGGTCCTTAGTATCAGAATCACTTACGTGGTGGCTCATCTTCAATTCATCAGTCAAAAACAGGTCCAGAAAATCTACCAGCCAAAGTCCTAACATTCATCAAACTCGATCTATTAGTTCATTCAGTGGAAAAATTCATTTTAACAAGTAATGAAAGTCCTGAGATTGATGGATCTTACCCAGAGAGAAAACCAGGACAAAAACCCAGAGAGCTTCTTTCTTCTCATAGATTCTGGATAGAGAAAGAGAGAAAGTGAACAACAACAAAAAGGGAACTTAAAAAGGTGGAGAATTTACGAAGGTCTGAGCCATTTTATACTGCCAAGCAATACAGATGGAGGGCAAAGCAGTAAATTACCAATTAAAATATAAAATATTACCTTGGATTTTGTGGTGCCAAATCTCCAGGCCCAAGGTGGTTGAAATTCGTCAGATAGGCCCAACACATAAAATTCGTCAGCCCAACATAATTAGGCCCAATCCAAAATTCCATTTTAACCCACGAACAGCCACAGATACCTACTCCTCCGCTGCTCCCCGGCCGGAAAACACTACGACGGCAAGCCCAACAAATTGGGCCTACATACCAGGCCCGAATCATTGTATTTCTCACCCCAATCCGAAGCCCATTTTTTTCTCACGAACCGTCGGGACACCTTCGCCGGAAAATCAAACCCCAACCATCAAGTCAACCTGAAACTCGCCGGATAAGATAACACCCAACTTCAGGCCAATCACAAAGTCACCGGACCCGCCGGCACCCTCCAAACTTCGACCGCCGACCTATGAATCACAAATCCCGGCTGTAACAACCCAACCAGAAACCCCGGCCTGTTAAATCCGGCTGCCACACGAAAAAACCACAGATCAACACAGATCTAGATACATCTACCAACAACACAAAAAACCCAAACCCAATCGCCAAAGCTTTTTGGATTAAAACAAATACCTATCTTGATCGGAGTCCAACGCGTAGATCCAGATCCAACTCCGGCCACACCCATCATCCCCGACAAACTAACTCCCGATGGTCTCACAGCCCGCTCTAGGCGCCTCCTCCTCCGACCAATATCTAACGCCGCGCCCTCGGGAAAATTGTGGCTTTAATGTCTCCGGAGACATCTTGCCGAAATATAGTAAAAACATGAATATATTTGGTCAACTCCCAAAAGAGAAGGGTTAAACAAGCTGAATGGGGGGTAAACTTCTAAATAAAGTTTCATTTGCATATCTGGTCCTCCACGTAGTTCTGAATTTTGAATTTGCCACAAAAACTTACTAAAACTTCCAAATTAGATTTCATCAAGCTAGGGCCATTCCAGGAACTTCATGGCAAAAGTTGGACCTGCGTGAGCAATATGGGACTGCAAAGAGCAACCCCCTTAAATAGTTTAAATATGTGTAATATAATCCATTTCAATTTCTGCAAAAGGAGTTGTATACGTTACTTTAGTCTAACGGCTCTATATATTAATAGATCAAATTTTCATTTGCGTAATGCTAATACTAATTAAAATGTTAAAAACTTGTACTCTATCAAATAATCCTCGATCTGAAAGTGGTGTGCTTGAGTAGGCGGTCGTGGCTGAACTCGGAGACGATGAAGGAAATATGAGAACATTTTCGCGACTGTAATTTCTGTTGCAAATACTTCTTTTGCTTCAACTGTGACGTCTTTTTTTTTTTTTTTTTTAAAGTGAACCATCAAAAGATGGAGGGAATTCAATTTGGCTTCCCCAAGCCTTTACAAAAATAAATAAATACAATCAGAGCTCAGTTCTGAGTATCAGAGAGCAAAAGAATCAAAAGTATCTAAAAACCCCTTTTTGTGTAACTCTAGCTAAAACCCCCTTACAGTTTAGTGAGTCGTTTCCCAGACGAACCACAAGATTGTCCAGGGGCTAGTGATAGGAGTTACAGTTTGGTAGGTAAGATTGGAGACTGGAGATTGGAGACAAAGAGTAGAAAGTGGAGTCAACTGTGAAGTCATGGACGTCGTGCTTTAAAGCTAATAATAATTATATTTTCAAGTGGATTATACTTGAAAATAATTTGATTATTATTTTACAAGTCATTAATTGATTATTTTCAAAAATTCAAATTGATCTAGTAGTAATAATCAAATCTGGTTATATGAAATTTTGTTTAATTCGTTGTAACATGTATTTTCATATATAATACCAAAATTTCATCATATGTAATTACACATTCATACAGATATTGATGATCAAAAAGTTTTGGTTAATTAGAAAAAGTTAATTTGTGCAGTTTTAGGTGGGACGAATAAAGTATACATATAATAATATTCAAGTATAGTTAGCTTTAAAATTTTAACCAAATATATTGATACATAAATTTATTTATACTTTAATATTAATGCATGTACTTGAAAATTACAAATCTAAGTGCAATTGCCCTGACTCCATTGGCGGCCGGCCGGGATCCCGAAAAAATCATGGATGAAAATTTTAAAAGGCATACTCCTAAAATCTTGACGGTGATAACGTATCTGTACGAGATATTAATTATATATTGTATTCTTATACCTGAAATCGAGATCCTCTGCGCAACAGATTCTACGCCAATGTTACGCAAAAATGACTGTTTATCTTTTTTACGGTAAATTTTAATCATTTATTAATCTGACCGACCTTCTTCCTTCCAATAGATTACTTGCATATAACCATTTCAATCATTTCTTTCACAATTGTTTTAAAAATGGTTAGGGCTTGGTATTAGAATTGGAAGGCTCATAAATTTTATCGAAAAGAAACACGACAACAACAACAAAATATACATAGACATCGATAAATTCATACATTTTATACTATGGAAAAGACAAAAAATGTGTATTTTATACCAATTTGTAGGTTGAATAAATCTTTATCATTTCAAATGTATAATTGTCGATTAATTTATTGTCATTCTCAATTTACTTAATTAAAATATAAATGAAGTTAATTAAATACAAGTTAATTAATTTTATTCAATATTTTAAATTTATTTATTAATTTATAAAATATGAATGACTTACGAACTCACACGTTAATTTAAATATATAATTGATTTTAATATATTGTTTTATATTTACTAATATTGTTGTTTATTATATACGAAATTTTAATTAAACATTAATTATAGTTTTTTAAATAAAACTAACATCAAATAAAATTGTGTTAAGCAAAAACATGACAAAATAGTTTAATCTAGACTCATTTTAGATGTGCCTACGTAAAATAATAAACTTACTAATTAACGCTAAAACATAAACCGTCAAAACGAAATTATGGTTAATGTCCACAGAAAATTTAACTTCACAAATTAATTGCACAAACACAAACAACGTCGTTGTTTTGGCGTAATATTTGCGTAGAATATTTGCGCAGAGGATCCGACTTGGAAATCCCTTATTTCCAAATAAGGCAACCCATTCTGATAGGATTCTTATTCATTATCTGATTCTATTCCCATTCTTATTCCTTTTCGGTACTATCAGAATGGGATTTGGAAATCCCATCTTTCCAAATAAGGGCAACCCCCCTTGTCCAAATCGGGCTTATCCAGCCCGATTTATTCCTTTTCCATTCTTATTCCTTTTCTATTTCCATTCTTATTCCTTTTCCATTCTTATTCCTTTTCTTATCAATCAGCAATATATATTTTCTTATTGAATTCACAACTTCTATAGTCTAATCAAAAGATTCAATATATCGAGTCTTGATAATCAAATCCTCCAAAAGCTTAGGGTTTTTCTTTTTTTAAAAGCAAAAGTACTTCTTGGTTGATCATAGGAAGAGGTGGATATGGCAGGGGTTCTTATTGAGACTTCAAGGTTAGGGTTTTCATGTTGAATTTGAGTTAGACTCTGTATGTGTAGAAGGCTTAGGTTTTCGATTCATGTTGAAATTTCTCTCACATTCTCGTTGATTTATGTGTTTATCATTTAGGTCGGATCTTCCGCTGGGAATGCAGGTTGAGAACTTGCTGAAGGATCTGTTGGTGGAAAATTTTGAGTTGGACAATGAGGGCAAGGAGGGTGTGCTGGATGTCCTTTATTCGAAAAGGTAGGATTTCCAAATCCAATTCAATATCCTGTTGAATTAGAATTAGAGATAGAACCAGCCTCACTGTGCATCTGCCATCTGCTTTGTTTCATTTTTTCAGGTCTAGGGAGAAATTGAATCACATGATGAGTATTGCTGAAAGGTTAGGGATCTAGCTCTAGCTGGTGAACTTTTGATTCCACATAGGATATGCATAACATTTTTTGTTTACAGGATGGATCTTGATAATGTGATTTTTCAGCAGAAAGATACTGTTGTATCTTCTCATAATGAAATTTTTAGGGAGATGGGTAAAGCGGTCAGTCATTTGGCAGCTGGTCGAAAGAGATTGAGATTGTGTGACTTATCCTGGCATCCTTCCATTTGCTACCCTTTGCCTCGGGATTCTATTGGTGACGAGCCATGTTTACAGGCGCCCTGGGATATTTTACATAGCAGGTTAGGCTGGGCAGTGGTATTTGGAAGGTTGACTGAGGATGTGAAAGTAATCTGCCGGGAAACTAATTTTGGTGTTGAAACTGATATAACGGATTCTCCCGATGTTGTGTCTTTGTTGTCTTTATGTGGTACTCTAGTTGATCCAACCGGTGAACAAATAATACTTGAACCAGACACCTTTGAAGGAAAGTATGTGATGGTTTTCTGTATTGACGCACCTGCCCTCTTTGGAATAGATGAAAATTCTCAATGCCTCTTAAATCTTTGCAACGAGTTGTCCTTAGCGAGGGCTGATGTTAAGATGGTTATGGTTGCAAGGATGAATATCCTGGCTGATACAAAAGAGGTTTTCGATCACTTGTTTTCAGGATTCCCCACATCTTGCCTTGCAATACCATATGAGGACTGGGAGCGACGGGAGCGTGTGTGCAAGCTACTTGAGTGTAGGTCGACGGCTCATCCGATTCAGTGTCGGGTCTACAACAACACTGATGGATCTTATTTGTCGACTTTTGATCTTCATCGCTATGAAACCCCCTATGGAGCTGAGGCTTTTCCTTTTACTGAAAAGAGGTTGAAGGATATTGATGCAGATCGCAAGCGATTGCAAAACGATAGTTTGGATAAGCTTTTGAGGCCCTATGAAACTTCCAATGACGTTGTTATGTATGAGCTCAATGGTCCTCAGAGAAAGACTATTGCAGAAGTGATGATAAAGGAGAAGAAGCATGTAGGGTTATACGTGTGCAGCAAGGGTAATTTCATTCCATTTTTGAAAATGTTGTATTTGCAATGCAAGGAAGACGGGAAGGAGTTTGAAATCGTGGTTCTTTACCTTCCCTTGTTTTCCAATATTGACCCGGGCTTATTCAAGGAGAAAATGGAGAGTAGGTTGCTGGAAGAGAATATAAGTGGGTGGTGTTTGCCATTCAACAACTCTGTTAGCCTGCGTTTTTGGGGTCTCACCATGGACTACGAAAAGTTTATGGATAAGATGATTATTGTGGGACCAGATGGTAAGATATTGGACTTGTATGGAAGCATGGTAATCGAGAGGTATGATTGGTATGATGCATATCCCTTCACTAGAGACGCTCTTGTGGAGAAGAAGATTAAGGAAGTGAAGGAAGTGAGGTTGGAGCCACTATTGGAAGGTGAGCTATTTAGAGGTGATAATCTGAGTGATACCATTTCTGCACAAAGTCTATTAAGCCGTGGGAAGAAGATTATAATTTTCATGGGACATCCACGTATGCATGTTGCTCTCAGCCGACCTCATGTTTTTGATTCTGAAGGGTTTGTATCCGAATATGGAAGGATGAAGAAGGAGAGGGGTGATGAGTTTGAAGTGGTCTTTATTGAGTATCCTGTAGAATTTGAATTTGTTTGTTGTAAATTCGTAACAGAAGCATCATCAGAAGCAGAATCAGAAGGAGAAGGAGAAGCTCATTATTTTAATTTTGGTAATATACAGCAACCGTACATCCACCCTCGTTGTGATGAGTTTGGTCATATGCCATGGTACATCCACCGTCGTGAGGGAAGTTTCACAGCGTTGGCAGAAAAGTTGAAGGAATTAGTACGTGAAGAATCATTGGTTGGGTTTGGAGAAGATGGTTGCATTTGTTCCATAAAACTACTCAGTGAAACAAATGGAGGAGGAGGAGGAGGACCTTGTTTGCGAGATGATACTCTGAAGGAGGATGTTTATGCACTAATGAAGTTTGGTAACATGTAATCTGATTTGTTTGCTCCTCTCCGGTGGTCTCTCTTGTATTTTGTGAGATTATTATTATTATTATTAAGGACATGGTTGGTCTCTCTTGTACTGTATTTTGTGAGATTATTATTATGATTATTACTATTATTAAGGACATGTTTTATTTATTATTATTACTATTATTATCTTACTGTTTCTTGAGTTCATAATATGGTATCTGCAACACGTTTTCATTTTTGAGAAACTTTCCCTTTTTCTTCTATCCCTTTCTATTGACTTGCTCCTTCTTTGTTTTAACTTTGATTAGTTTGTAACAGAATTAGTTAGTTAGATTCCCTAGCTGCTCCTTCTTTGTTCCTTTGTTTTAACTCTGATTAGTTTGTAACAGAATTAGTTAGTTAGATTCTCTAGATGATTTGGCAGTTGATCAAGTAGGTTATAAATACTCTGATTAGTTGATCAAGTAGGTTATAAAATACTCTGATTGTTTGTAACAGAATTAGTTAGATTCTCTAGCAGTTGATCAATTAGGTTATAAATACAGCCGGTAAAACGTGAAGTGTAAGTTTTGAGTGATTTTCTGATTGAGATAATGAAATCGTTTTTCTCCGCCTTGTTAATGGCGCTTTCTTCCTCATATATGGTTTTCTTGAGTTCATAATATGGTATGTGCAACACATTTTCATTTCTAGCTCTACTCGGAGGTGGCACTTTTGATGTCTCAAATCCTCACCATTGACAACAACAACATTGTTGTCAAAGGTATTGGCGGTGATATTTCGATAACCGAGTTGTGAGCCACTTCATCAAGGAGTTCAAGAGGAAGCACAAGAAAGACATGAGTAAGAATCCAAAAGCTGTTAGAAGACTCAAAACAGCATGTGAAAGAGGGAAAAGGACACGCTCGTCCTATGATGAGACCACTATCCACATTGATTCCTTGTTCGAAGGCATGGATTTTTCGACCATTCTAAGCCGGTCCAAGTTCGATGAGCATTGACAGTATGCAATTTACCTAGTATGCAATAAGAATCATTGTCTTTCTGTGTTTAACTTCATTATGATTTGAGTTTTAGCATCGGTGTTCTTCGATTGGTAAGTTAATGTGTTGGATACTGAGTTTTGCTTAGAGAAGTATAGTCTGTAGGACCGAATTCTCTAGGGTCATTCGTGGTCTGCCTGTAGTTTATAACCTGTCATACTGACACATATTAAGGTCATCTACAGACTAGTATACTTTAGTCTTTGTCTGGTTACTCCTTTAGGACTTGGCAAGGCATTTATTAGTTCAAGATGTCTAATTAAAAGATTATTTATCTGTAATTTTTACGATTTCAGGGAGCAAAGCCTGGAGATTAGCCAGCCTCCGCATCACGACATTTACTCAATCGAGGATTTGGCTCATCTGAAGGTAGCTTAAAACATCAGTTTAGTATGCTTGCTGTGGACATAGTCAAATTGCTGTCATCTGAATTTTCTACACTCAATTCTGCAGAATGCAAATCCTGTGAAACTTGTTTCTGAAGCAGGTGTGGGAGCAATTGGTGTCCTATTCTATGCTGACTGCTGTGATTACGGATGATGTTGTTTTTGTTGTAATTATCAAGTTACAGTTTTAAATCATCGAGTTATAATTACTAATCATTAACTTTAAAATCATCAAATTTTAAAACATCATGTCATAGTTATAAATCATTAAGTCATAATTAAAATCATCAACATTTAAACCATATATTTATAAATCGTCAAATTTAAAACAGCAAATTATATTTTAAAATTATCCAGCCATATTTATAAATCGTCAACATTTAAATGATCAAATCAAATATTTGAATCATCAATTTTATTGCAAAGAATAGAATAATAAATAAATATAATGAAAAGGAAACATGAAGTTAAAAAAAAAAAAAAAAAATCAAATCTGGAGGATTGGAGGAGAAGAAAATGCACTAGAATCTGGAGGATTTTTCTTTTTTCTAAAATTTGCAAATTAGCCCTTACATTTTGCGCCTTTTCCAAATAAGCCTCAAAACTTCTAAAATCAACAAAAAGTCTTATATACTTTTTAAGACTTTACAATTCATCCCTTCTCATTTACCCATGACGGGTATGAATTTCATATCCATACCCGTCTAACTAGATATCCAGCTAATTATCCATGCCCATGTTATATCCATCTTTCCATCCGACTTATAAATTCATTTTTATCTAATATCAGCCTAACATTCATTTCATTATCATAGAAATTTAAATAATAGCACTAATAATTCAAAATTTATAATATTTAATAAAATAAAATAAAATAATTTACAATATACTCCCTCCGTCCAGCCAAAACTGTTTAGTCAAAGGAGGTCACAATTTATTTTTATTTTTTTTACTATTTTTCTTACATACATTTTTTATAGGGGTCAAAATGGAATTTTCAAGAAGGTTGGGAAGCCATCATAAAATTCTCTAAATCTGAAAGGCAAAATTTTGATAAAAGTATATATATTCCAATAACTCTAAAAATAAAAATGTACAACCCTACTAACAATAAGTATATCATACATCAATACAAATTTGAAGTCATTTGACTTGAGAAAGTAAAATAAAGATTTTTTTTTATTATGAAGTTCCGTATAGTAATCATGTCATTGTTATTGAGGTTTGGAATGACGCATGGACTAAAGATGGGTTTTCCGAAACCATCATTGAAAGAATGTTGCACCCTCTCCAACTTGTGGGTGTCAAAGTTGTAAGCAAAAAAATCCGTTATCAATCCCACATAAATGGAGTTTGGTTTTCCTGTAACAAACGAGACAAAAAAAATGGTCTCCCAGGCTTGCCTTTCTTAAATATTGACCCCAATACAAGAGAATTCTCTGTCCATATTGATTTTAAATCAACCTCGTACATCAATTTCCAGTTGGTCTCATAGCCAATATCGTCGAGATCCCAAACACGGATCATTCCCTTATCCCAACATTCTTCATCACTGAAAAAATCAGCATCATCACGAGCGGCGCACCGGAGGGTGCCTTGAGGGGACACTCCATAGAATCTTGCAGAAGGTGGTTCAGGAATCAAGTTGAGGTGCTCAGCTCGGGTATCATAAACAGCTAGAAAACCCCGATTAGCCTTCCAATAGATGAGGTATCCCCGAATCACTGTCCCGGCACCTACCTCTGTCGATGGGGCCAGTGAAAAATGGGTGGAACAAGTAAGCGTAGATTGGACCCATTTCCTCGTCGAAGAATAGTATGTCAGAATACCTTGAGTAGTACTGGTCCTAGGATAACATGCCTTGGCAATTATTACCTTGAAAGAATAAGGATCGAGAGGATCATCGGACAGAATATTTGCCATGCATTTATCCTTAGGAACCTTTGGATACGGTGGAGATGGCAGCTTGAGGAGGAGGCCGGAGATTGGGTGGGAAACGTACCAGTGTTTGGGATGAACACCGGAGAGTATGAGTCCGTTGTCGGAGGATTTGGATATGAAGTATCCGAGGTGAGCCATGGTTCTCTTTCCATTGATTACGACCGAGTTTTGTTGTTGGCAGGAACTGAACTGCAGGGCGATCATTCAAAGAATGAGCGCGTCTCAAATTTCCTATGTATTCGCCCTCATACATGAAGAATCCCACAACCGTAAGAAATTTGGGGTGGATTTTCCATAACTTGACGTAATCTTGCCGAAAAACGGCTCCGGTGATCACTTCCAACCACTCTTTGGACACGAGGGCGCAGTTGAATATGGAGGGTGGATCAATCCTTAGCAGAATTTCCGACAATGCATCTCTTACGTCAACGTTGTTGTTCGGATAAAAAAATCCATGGCGGAGGCTCGTGTCCATTATTGGAATGTTTGCGAGTTCGAAAGAATGAGTACCGGTTTAATTTTTGGTGTAGATTTGAATGAATTTTGAGCATATATAGATAAGTAAAAGCCAAAAAAAACAGGATTAAGATTTTGATTTGGATGAAAATAGCCGGAACATAGAAGGATTAGGATTTTGATTTGGCCACGGTTCCGGTTATTTTATTCCTAAAATTTCTTGTAATAAGCCACGGGGTATATGATTAGTCCCCAATAGTCAATACTCAATACTCAAAAGTGTAACAAGTCAATACTACTAGAATATAGAACATAGGAACCTCTCAATCGGAGAACAGGAAACAGAGTGCCAATACTACTAGAATAAAAAAACATGCCAAACAAAGTGCTAAACAGAGTGCTAAACAAAGAACAACAAACACATGCCAATACTACTAGAATATAGAACATATGAACCTCTCAATCGGAACACATGCCAATACTACTAGAACATAGAACATAGGAACCTCTCGATCGGGATACAGAGGGCAGTAACAAGCTCCTAATGCTGGAATGGACATTGGAGCGGGCTGCGATCGAAGAAGCAAACACCCCTGACATAATACAGAGAACATGGATAATTTCTGGTCTCTGTGGAGCTCAATCTGCTCTCCAGGTAATTGTGAGCATACTGCAAACAATTCAACAATTGTTTTAGCTATCTTTCTATATCATCATCAACCATTTGTGTAATCAAACAATTAGAGACTTACGTAGCAACGTTCCCTCAACCAACATTGTCCATTTCCGTAGACCGCCATTCTTGTGCATTGTTCGGTCTTGTAATTCTCTACCACGCTGGGTCCAATTGGCACTGTATAGGAGAGACACATAAGCTGATTGATCAAAAATAATTGGGATCAAAAGCAGTGCAAATCACAGATCTTACATGAGTAGCGGCGGCGACGATTACCAACATCTGCTGCTGCGACTTGATTCGGAATGCCAACATCTGCTGCTGCGACTTGATTCTGAACGCCAACGCCTGGTGCGACTTGAATCGGAACGCCAACGCCGGCTGGTGCGACCTGATTCGGAACGCTAAAGCCGGCTGGTGCGACTGGATTCGGAACGCCAACGCCTGCTAGTGCAACTTGATTCGGAACGCCAACGCCGGCTGTTGCAACTTAATTCGGAACGACAACACCTGCTGCTGCGACTTGGCTAGGAACAACTGCAAGAACAACGCCTGCAAGAATTTGATGGCTAATCGTGAGTTTATGTATCATCTAGAGACTAGAAATGCTATTGAGCCAAGTGCCAACTCCGGTCCCAACTAATAATTTGTCCGGTCCCAACTCCGGACCAGTATTAAATCGGACCTCACTCGATTAAATAATAAGATAATAATTTTTTGAAACCCTAGTGTATATATATTGGTCCCAACAAAACTATAAATTAATAATTACTATAAATAAATTCCATATATACTTCAAAATTCTAAAATTGTCTATTAAAATATGAATCTATATTAACTTGTTTTTTGTTGAACTTCAACTCTATGGACATTCTACATTGATTAATTTCTAACCATGTTTAATGTAGTCAGTTTGCACCATGGACCAACTTTTTGGTACCATGAAATAACTTTTTTATTCAAAAACATTGAACTTGATAAACTCAATTAATTTGTGATTGTACATTCATAATGTGCCTTTAAACTTGTTTTTAAATTTATTTTTCATCTCTATTACATTGTAACTAGTATATTGAACTTGAAAATTTAAAGGTCACTTGTAAAACCTCTTTAAATTAATAAAATATCTTGGTCCCAACATTATTAATTTATAGAGGTTCTACTGTAGTTCTCCTAAGCCTATATGTTCCATTTCGATATTCTCACTTTCTAAACAAATCTTTTACAAATTAAACATGATCATTCGTTGAGATTAATTGATGAGTATTTGTCAAGCAATTGTAAAGTGATGCTTGACCGTAGGTGATTACATTAATTTGAGATAACCCTCCTAGTAGAATCACATTATACTAGTACTCCCTCAGATTCTTTAATAATGACTTACTTTTTTTGACCATTTTTTAAAGAAAGTTTAGCATCAAATTACACATAATATATATGTAATAATATCATCACTTGTGATACTTTTGAAATCTACATGTCACGGAGATTCCAAAAATGCCTCATACGATGATATAACTGTATGTATTATTATTAAAAAAAAACGGTATATATTATGCGTAATTTAACGCTAAACTTTCCTTTAAAAATGCTGGAAAAAATTAGGCCAATATTAGTGAATCAGAGGGAGTATGAGCATCATCAAACTTCTCTTTTTGACTTTCTGAAATCAGTGATATTTTTATGTTAATATTTACTAAACGTATCATCATCATCATATACATAGTGAAGCTTATTTACAAAGTTTTGAGTGAGAGTTTATGGTAGGACAAATGATAGTTCATGTGTTTAATAGATTTGTTCGCGTGTTTCTATGTTTTGTTTGCTATAGGTTATGTTCATGTGTAAATAAACACACAAACAAACAAAACTTTAGTCACTCCTAAGTATAATGAAAGTATGAATTCGAAGAGTGTGATTAAAATTAATCTCTTGAAATTATATATTTAACTAAAATATTATTTCATTCAATTCTAATGACCAAATCATTTTTTTTCTAAATTGAAGAGATATTATGTTTACCTTTTAAATCAGAACTTAAATTTATATTTAATTTTTTATTATTTCTTTATGGTCGTTGGTATAATTTTTTATGAGTATTGTCTCTGAACCTAATGTTCTGAAATTATTAATGAGATAATAACCATTGTTTCTTTTCACAATTATTAAGGAGCACTTCTTTAGTGCCACGTAATAATTTTTGATAACAACTAAATAAGAATTTTAAAAAACACTTCTTATTTGAATTTGAAAGACAATAAACAAGAGATTTTTTTAAATAGGTAATCTAGCACACAAAAAGACGCAACCACTCCTTAAGTAAGGAGTATGTCCTTATTAACGAGTGATCCTTAAAACTCAACAATGGATGTTTCTAAATAAGAAGTGTTTCTTATTAAGAAAAATAAACATAATGAACACTATTCTGGATGATCTAAGTCATCTCTCTATATAAAACATTTTACACATTGTTTACTAAGCACTACAATGCATAAAAATACTCACAATTTTATTGACATTATCATAGAATCATATATTTGAACTCGTAACTTGGGACATGGTCACACCACTTTTTGCGACCTGACTATGCTAGTACCTTCTATTTTTCACATTCCATAGTTTTGCCCTTCTTCTACTTTACAATAATTTGATGTTAAATATATTTTGTAGACATTTTATTAAACTAAAAATACTAAATAATAATGTACAATAATATTTAGTTATATTTTTATCAAATTATATTTTCCATGTACCAAACATATCAAACGTAAGCTCGGGTGCTAAACTTAGCAGCTTCATGATTTAACGAAGGACAATTGAAACCAAAGACAAGTGAAAAGACTGCGGGAAGCCAGCAAGGCAAAAGCGCCAATTTCAATGGAACCCAGTTTTTGAGTCTTACAGAACAAGATAAGGTTTCTTCATGCCTCACTCCTGTGGTTCTCCCTCCTTCGTTTCGAATTGGCTGAAATCAACACTCCCAATTAATCGTCCCACCGCATTCCTAAAACCCTAGTTCCGGCGACATTGTTTCCGGCAATCTGGAGCCATGACCACCACGCTTCAAGCATCTCTCATCTATAGACCCCCGCCGCCGTCTGCCCCTCTTCTTTCTCCGCCGCCGTCCACTTCTTCTTGCCGCCTCAGTCCCCGCCCTTCTTTTCACTGCAATTTATCCCTCGTTTATTCCGCCTCTCTCCGGTCGTCATCTTGTATTTGCCACCACAATCGGCTGTTTGTTGTCAACTGCACGCTGCACCATCCCGGCGGCGACGTTGATTTAGCATCACCTGACAACAACGCTGACGACATTGACAATAAAGTGAGCTCGGATTCCGAAGCTCCAATTCTGAATAATGAGTCCATTAGTGAGGAGGCATCCTCCGGCGAGAATGCCGTAGTTTCGGAAGGGGAGACTGTCAATAAAATGGAGGCGGCGAAATCTAAGTTGCCCATTCTGGCGTTCCTGTTAGGTTTTTTCGCAATGGTTAGGAGGGGATTTGAGAAGCTAAAGGCGTCGGAATGGCTTAGCTGGTGGCCTTTCTGGCAGCAGGAGAAGAGACTGGAACGGTTGATTTTAGAAGCCGAAGCCAATCCGAAGGACGCTGCCATGCAGAGTGCTCTGCTGGCTGAGCTCAACAAGCACAGGTAGTAATTCATATTTTATGACTGAGAGTTGCAATTCTTAGGAAGTTGTGTTTAAGTTGAGATTGAATTATTCTTTCTTTTGCAATGTAGCCCTGAGGAAGTCATTCGTCGATTTGATCAAAGGGACCATGCAGTTGACAGTAAAGGAGTTGCAGAATACATCAGAGCTCTTGTCATGACCAATGTTATATCGGAGTATCTTCCTGATGAGCAATCAGGAAAACCTTCCAGTCTTCCAGCTTTGGTACTCACATGGCACTTACTCTCATTTAGCTGGTGTAATTAGCTTTATTGATACTCATAGACATAACTTCTTTATTTCCTAAATCAGAATATCAGTTGTGACTGAACATTGCTAGTTAGAGTATACAAATTTGTTATTTTGTGGATTCATAGTTTGTTGAGCTTAACTCTACTCCTGTTTTTATTCTCGAATTTACAGTTGCAAGAGCTGAATCAACGTGTTTCTGGGAACATGGATGAAGCTGTTTCTAGCCCTGGTATATCTGAAAAGCGTCCACTACATGTTGTGATGGTGAGGGGCTTATTAAGACTGAATTCAGGAGTTATCCTTCATGTTATTGGTTTTATTATGAGTGATATCCCATATCTAGCTGTCATTATTATTGCTCACCACTGGTTGTGTCTTACTGTTGCAAGTCTGTCTCTATGGCAGGTTGATCCTAAAATATCAAACAGATCATCACGTTTTCCTCAAGAGCTCATATCTACAATATTATTCACCATTGCCGTTGGTTTGGCATGGTAAGCTTTTGTAGTTTGTTAGGGTACTTATTGGGTTTTACCTAACAAATGCATAAAATACTAACTATTTGACATGGTTCTAGGATTATGGGTGCTTCCGCACTTCAGAAATACATTGGGAGCTTGGGTGGTATAGGAGCTTCAGGTGTTGGCTCAAGCTCTTCCTATTCCCCTAAAGACTTAAATAAAGAAATAGTGCCTGAAAAGGTGGGTATTCAACTTGTTCTTCCTTTCTCTATGCTCCAAATGATGAATATATGCATATCTTTGTTTTGTTGAGTACTACATGAATGTCAAATGGAATTTAACTATAATGTGGAATGTGTTCATCATGCTTTTCTAGTTTAAGAATCTTCCAGAATTTTAACATCGGCAAACATTTTGTATTGCAGAATGTCAAAACATTTAAAGATGTTAAAGGTTGTGATGATGCTAAGCAAGAGCTTGAGGAGGTTGTAGAATACCTTAAGAATCCTACGAAGTTCACTCGGCTAGGGGGGAAACTGCCGAAGGTTATTTCATTTCTTCTCTTATTAGTCACTTTTCTACAATGATATGTCCTTTGTAGAAGATCTTATCTCTAATAAATTTATATTGATTTTAGGGTATTCTCTTAACTGGGGCACCTGGCACTGGAAAAACTTTGCTGGCCAAGGTAAATAGGCACTATCCTGTGTTGCTAGGCTTTAATCCTTCTCTGTCTGTATCTTTTTTGCTCTGCAATAATATGCACTCCATTGGAGATGTAATAACATTTTACTTGGCATTGAAATTTCTGGTCAGTGAGCAAACTTACTGATTGGCAGACTTTATTTTAAATTGAAGGCTATTGCTGGAGAAGCAGGGGTACCTTTCTTTTATAGAGCAGGATCTGAGTTTGAAGAGATGTAAGTCTTTCTGTTTCTTTTACTCTTTTGGGTATGTTGCAATTTAGTCCTTGATTCTTTTTCAATATAATAAATAACAAATGTTGTACATACTCCTCAGATTTGATCTTTTAAATTATACCAAATTTGATTTATCATCTTGTTGCTTCCATTTAAAAATGTGTAATTCAATGTGGTCCTAGCTTTGGTGCTTTGCCCTTATAAATACACGAAATGGTGTGCAATGTGATTTTAACTATTGAGAGTGATAACAAGTATTAAAAATTTCCAGATGCTTAATTGATGAAAATTACTGGTTGTTGAGTAGAGAGTGATTTGATGTTACAGTAGATTTCAGTGTCGTTCACTAATGTAGTATACATTTCTCTATATAAGGTTTGTTGGAGTTGGTGCTCGACGTGTAAGATCGCTGTTCCAAGCAGCTAAGAAAAAGGTTGGTTTATTTTTCCATTCTACCTGTTTTGTATAATATAGAGTGGAAGAAGAAAGTATTTGTATACACCTTGCTTTGAATCATGTGCATATTTCTTGTGTTTTTTTCCTTTATGCATAATATACTACAGGGGTTAGCTGAGTTTGCTTGTCTTGCTTTACAGGCTCCGTGCATCATTTTTATTGATGAAATTGATGCTGTTGGATCAACTAGAAAGCAATGGGAAGGCCACACGAAGAAAACATTGCATCAACTACTCGTTGAAATGGATGGTTTTGAACAGAATGAGGTAGCTTTGTAGGCTAGATTGAACTCTCCTTTGGTGTGTTGCGTAATTTGACTGTTGATGAAAACATCTTCACTTTGTTATAGGGAATAATTTTGATGGCTGCCACTAATTTGCCTGATATACTTGATCCTGCTTTGACAAGACCTGGTCGATTTGATCGACATGTAAGTTCCTTCATGCCTTGTATATTGGAACCTTGATTGTTCTTTTCATTGAACTGCTTAAGGTGAATGTCATACCCAGTTATGTTATTTATACTCTCTTTATTTTCATTGAAACAATGCATTCCAGACGTTTTCAAGTTTAAGGTGGTCATGCAGGTTGTGGCTCGGCCATTTTTCAAAAGTTTATAGCTGACTGAGATACCAGCATCTTTATTGTAATGCCTCAGATACGCAGAATTTGCTGTCAAATATAGAACAGTTCTATTCTGCTGATATACTTTCAAGCGACTCTTTACTTGTCAAGCTCTTTCTGCAGGCTTTCTTGTAAATGTCTACTAGATAGTTCTTTATACTATGAGAAGTATAATGAGTGTTACGTTTCCAATGACATTTTGTTGTTCCTGATGGAAAACTACTTAATCTTGCAGATAGTTGTTCCAAGTCCAGATGTGCGGGGTCGCCAAGAGATATTGGAACTTTATTTGCAGGATAAGCCACTGGCTGATGATGTTGATGTGAAAGCCATTGCTCGTGGTACACCAGGATTCAATGGGGCGGGTATGTACTTGTGTGCCTGCTAGGCATTAGATAAACAATATTAGTTGCTTTGTATGAAGGTCTGCTCAATTATAGCTCTGATGCTAGTTCCCCAAAATTTCCCTTTGAAACAGATCTTGCCAACTTAGTAAATATTGCTGCTATTAAGGCAGCCGTTGAAGGTGCAGAAAAATTGAATTCTTTGCAACTAGAATTCGCAAAGGACAGGATTATAATGGGCACAGAGCGGAAAACAATGTATATATCAGAAGATTCCAAAAAGGTGCGTTTGAGACCTGGGACCTAGACATTCACTGTTAATCCTGTTACATCATCATACAAATTGGCCACCGTTAAGGACCAATAATATGGGATTTTAGTACTGCGGATATTTCAAAGTTACAGTTTCTGGATTTACCAAAATAGGAGTTGTCATAAACTCATAATGCCTGAAGTCATAGTTTGTTTGGGAAAATCGATGGTTACTGAAACTGGTGGTGTACTGAGGCTTAGGCTCATGCTGTAAAATCAACATTGGCCTTTTGGACTTAAATTTTGTACCTTTCTATTTGCTTAATTAGGTTCACGTGAATTTCACGTAGAGTAATAAGTCATAACAGATGTACTATTTTTCTCTCAGCTGACTGCATATCATGAGAGTGGCCATGCAATTGTAGCTCTGAATACCGAAGGTGCACATCCAATTCACAAGGCAACAATAATGCCACGTGGATCTGCTCTAGGAATGGTTACCCAACTCCCATCAACCGATGAGACCTCAGTCAGTAAGAAGCAGTTGTTGGCACGCCTTGATGTTTGCATGGGAGGAAGGGTTGCCGAAGAGCTTATCTTTGGGCAGGACTACATTACAACTGGAGCTAGCAGCGATCTCAGCACAGCTACAGAATTAGCTCAATATATGGTATCATTACTGTTTCCCCTCAATTTCGAATTCGTGATTAACTGAGTCCAAATTGTGACTGGCATGGCATTCCCTTCTCTTTGTAGGTATCAAGTTGTGGGATGAGTGATGCAATAGGACCAGTTCATATCAAAGAGAGACCGGGTTCTGAAATGCAATCCCGGATTGATGCTGAGGTATGAAAATTACAATTTAGGGATCATATGTGAACATCATGGTAAAGTTGAATCAACCTATCTGTTTTGGTACTTCTTCAGGTGGTTAAACTCTTGAGAGACTCTTATGATCGTGTAAAGTCCCTGCTAAAGAAGGTTAGTCTCGCATCTGTAGTATAAAATTACATAAGAAATGGTGCAATATTCTGGCAAAGCAGATGAAATGCATCACTTGATGTCATGCTTATCCAGCAGTGGCTCTTTGCTTTAAATTAACTAATCACTTTTCTCTTGTTTACTTTGACCAGCATGAGAAGGCCTTGCATGTACTCGCTAATGCACTTCTCGAGTATGAGACTTTGACTTCGGAACAGATAAAACGCATACTTCTTCCATCTGATGATGGACCTCTGCCAGAGGAGATGCAGCAGGAACATGAACAAGAACAAGAGCGAGAAGGACAGGAACAAGAACGGGAACCGGAACCAGAACTCGTGTTGGCATGATTGAGGATCTCAGCTCATAATGTTTTACCTCAGTGGCTGGGAAGCACAGATAGCCTCCACACAGTCCTGAGCACATTTGTACAAATCCCGCAGCTGTAATCCGATCGCCCATATTGTTGTAACAATTGTACAATAAGTTTTTTATAGGGACTAATAAACCTCCTACTATTCATTTATAGCCAGTTAGCCACCCATAGCCATAGGCAGGATGAATTTAATCCATACCCAGTAGTTGGGGAAAATATGACAGAATGTTTATTTATTTAGTTATTTTCTCTCCAACAAATAAAAAAATGCATTTACAGCTAGTGAAAAACATATTGATTTTAGATGTCAGCCAGAATGTTGCATTTCAAGTGTTCACCAACCTCCCGTCCGTTAAAGAAAGCAAAAGCCCAGAATACAAATACAAAACCACAATGTTACGATATTGATTACATGCAGCTGTATTTACAAGCCTATAGCACAGTATTCAACTATAGCCAGGCCAAGAACTGAGACATGAAAACACTGCTTTCCAAGAGCACTTTTCTATTCATTTCGGGGTTTGAGAACTTATAAGACTGACTCTGGTTTGGCTACTAGAAACAGGGAGTTCAAATGCTGTCTTTATAACTAACAAATTTAATGAACGGAAAGGAAGTAACGTGGGTCTCATTATGGACAAACAGCTTCCACCAAACACCCAGCCTCCGAAGGCCTCGAACAACACCAGAAAGAAGCCTCGTCCTTGGCAGACACAACCCAGAACACATTCTCACCTACTCATTCTCGATCAATGGGTTCTGTCCTGTCCTGCACAGCCAGCCTCTCAGAAACATCAGCAAGCGACTTGAGATTGCATTTGATCACTGCTTCAACAAAGTAGCAGGTTTCATCCTTCGTGTTTCCTTCAGGCACATCAACTACAAACGACTCAATCACTAGAGTCCCTGGTCTTCCATCAATGACTTCAGGATGAACTGAAATAACAGATGAGTAGTTCTGCAAAAGAAGAGGATAAGGCATTCTCAGATTAAGAATCCTGCCACTGATGTACAAATATAGAAGAAAGCTAACATGCAATATGCCACTTCTACATGCATATAGTTATTTTACATTAAAATTTCAACCGAAATAATAACAAAGAAAGGATTATTAGGAGGCGAACATTGAAAGTCAGACCGGTTACAAAAGGCCCGACCAACTTTCAAGGAAGAAGTACAACTATCATTCAACTAAGCCATACAAAAAAAAAAGCTTGTTTATCATTAATCAACCAAGGAGGAAATGCAACCAATCTATATAGTGATCAATATTAAAGCTCAATTTAAAGAGTTTTGTTTCTGTAACAATGTCATAAGTAGATACATGACTCTTTCAGAGTTTTGTTTCTGTAACAATGTCATAAGTAGATACATGACTCTTTCAGAGTTTCAGGTGAATATAAGGATTAACATTTGGCCTATCCAGACCCCCTATTCTTACCTAACTTATTACAGACTTCTAGGCAGACTTTGAAGTGCAAAAAATGAAAGCAAAACTGCAAAACCTTAAGAGATTAACTAGATGGCTATCAAGTAACAGCTACAACTAACATGAAAACAGAGTAAAAGCTCAGCTGTAACTCGAAAGTCAAGTAATGAAGTCATAACAGATATACAAGCACACCCCCAGACTCTTGTTAAATGTTGCCATCAACACAAGGTGTCAAAGAAGGAATTATAGTTCATAATTTGTATGTCTTTCCAGTTTCCAGATAACAAAAGTTATCTAGAAGTGATGCTACAAAAATTAAAGGTTATGAAACCAGCACATGAATGATTTAACAAATTAAGCCACACGTGGAATTTAATGACTGGTATGAACAATATAATGTATGCCATATATGACCATAGCGTATGAACAACCAAATTCTCATTTATCCAGAAGCAATCCAGAAAATTCTCATTAGGCCTAGAGATGGACGTATGACATACATGGTTTGAGGTACCAAAATATGGAATCATGATAGAACCACATTAAGCATGACGTTGAATAAGGGTAACACATAAAGAAGTAATATCATAACTCATAAGCATCATTTAGATGGGTCAACTGAAAAGCTCTCTGAAGAAGCACATTAGTACAAGTTGCTCATGGAAAAGTGAGATCAGAGACGTACCCTGAGCCTATGATCACCTCCAATAAATCTCACGCTGAGCACATGTTCATCATCATCTAGAAGCTCCAACCTCTCAGTGCTAGTAGTAGCAGGAAGGCCCGACTTGACATCAACTTCTCTAAGGCTACCAATCTCCAGATTTCCCTTAACAACACACCTACTGACAAAGGGCTTATACTTCTGTGGCTGGTCAAACCTCCTCACCAAAGACCAAACCTGGAAGAAACAGAAATTTCCAACAATTCAACATTCAGATACACATACACTGGTTATGTTATGATAATAGTGCATGTTGTACAAAAAAATACCAGAAGGAGCATGTTGTGAGATAATAGTGCTCCTATAGCTGCTAGAAATACAGATCTTAAGTATTATACATACATATGAATCAAAATTTATGGATTTCTTTCTCATTTAAGTGCATCGTTAAGCTACTAGAAAGTAAATATTAGATAGAAAATGATAAATTCGTCTCCAGCAAATCAGAATCATGTCAAATTAAGCTAGGGCTACAGTTACAGCATTGGATATTAAGCACTTGATGAAAACGATCCAAGCAAATCAGCAAAGGAATAAATTGAGAAATTCGATGTGCTTCCATTTCCAGGTCAAACAGCAAAAGAAAAGTTGATTTCACACATCGAAAACCGTATATTCGTCACACATCTCACAAATCGCAAAGTAAAACTCATACAAATTCAATTAAATACAAATCAGAGCCTCGAGTTAACCAGTCGATCCGATCAAGCTGTCATCAAAGCCACAAATAACCGCCGAAAAAAAAAACAGAAAAAATAAAAACACATACGAGATGGACCGGAGCCTTGATGCGCTTGACGAGATGCGAGCTGCATTGATTCTCCGCCGCCTCGTGCTTGTGATGCTTCCGAATATAGTCCTTCTCCCCGCCGCCAAATCCGTTCTCAACCGCGTTCATCTTTTCCGGTGAAAAATGCTAGCAAAAAACAACCAGAAACTACAGGCTACAGCTACGAGCTCCTCCCGGCGCCGGCGAACAAGCGAGTCAACTCAGAACGCTTTCGAGTCAGGTGACATCGCAGTAAAACCAACTCAAAATCGTCCCCTCTCCGCAGTGCCTATGCTAAGTAATGTCAAATTTCCTTTTTTCTTTTCTCGATTTTTTTATCTCTCTGTGTTTCTCTCTCTTAAATTTGGCCTTAAATTTTCTTTCGCTGCCTCATGAGAATATATAAACTGCCGGCAGGTACGTCCCCCACACAGTTCCCACAATAATGTGCGTGTTTATTTATTTTATGCAAATTATATAATTTTTCTATACCTTGATGTACCGAACCGGTTTTAAACCAAGGAAATGGTACATTACTATTTTTGATGAATAGAGTATTTAATTTCGTATAATTAATTTATTATTTTCCTATCAACTTGCCCTCGTTTGTTTGCCTGTCACTTCAATAGGGAATTAGTAGGGTAAAAATTAAAAGACTTAAAAAAATCCAAATTTATTAGTGTACAAATTTGTTTGATAAGAGCATCTATTAATTTGGACAATTAATTTTTCGTACAAATGAGTGTTAAATACTTTAAAAATATACGATTCGTATAGTCACGTATCTAATTAACTTCAACACTTTAAAGAGCTCATTTAATATGAAGTATTAAAGAAACTTATGTGTTAAAATTAAAGACGGTTATACTATTTTTTTAGATTTTTATGTAATTTGACTATTCATTTTACTGAACTTGAATTAATATATTAGTTAGAATGCTATTAAATTTGATTTAATTGAATCCGAAATATCAAATATTTTCAAAACATTTACATTTTATAACTTGTATTTGTACCAGTGAGGAACCAGGATTAAAATTGAAGTGGGGCACAACGGTAATCGACGGCGAATTTTCTGGGTGAGAAACGAGAGATAAGAGGGGCGGGATTTTTTTTTGAGATAAGACACTGTTTATGTCTAAAATTTCCTTATTATTTTGTGTTTGTTTACAAAAAATAAATTAAAACAAAAATTTTAATTTTATATAGGGCCCCTCTAGGGCACAGTTCCGCCTCTGATTTGTACATAATTAATATTAATGATCAAATATTTGTGAATCAATCAACTGCTAAAAGTGTGCAGATGCATGAATTACAACACTCGGTCCATTCCGCCACTGTAAAATTTTCACATCAAAATGGTATCCTTTCATATTGAAGCTATTTGGAAAATTTATCTGTAAAATTGGAAAACTTTGTTGGATAATTTGCTAAAACTAGAGGAGGTAGATCTAATTATGTGTATACATTTCCAATTTTGTCCTCGAGAGGCCACGGTATTTGCTTTCCCAACCAGAGTGGTTACTTAGCTGTGGAGTGCAGACGAAAAAGCCACCGGTATTGCCGTATATTTACGTATTCTGTTTCACGTGACGTCGTAACGATTGGCGGTTTTGGTTTCTGGTTACAGAGTTTTGTCGTTTTACGCCGCCGAAAGCGTGAGGTTTTAAAATGAGCAACGCAATGCAGTTATTATAGACCCCAAATCGGGTCATTTTTAATCATAACTTGGTTCCGGGTACGTGCTCCGGATCTTATCCTTTCCTTGTTCGTGAATGAACCAAACTCTAACGGTAACGGAATGGTGGCGCCGTTAAGTTAACGTACGCCCTCGCTATAGTCCAAATCTTGTGAGCGCTTATAGAAACAAGATTTATGTCACGATGAGGACTTGGAATTGAGAGTGAGCTCGTTGTGGTTGGGAATTTATTAATATTTTTTATGAATTTGTGTCCAAATGCAATGTGCTACTATGGATATTCCTTTGGTTTTTTTAATAATAAATAAATTACACACTTGCACCTTTGTCAAGACTCAAAGGGCAATGTGAATTATGGAATATGGATCATAGTATAATAGAGTTTATACTAAACTGATTTTCGTTGTCATTAAATTTTGACGGTTTGTGTTTGCCATATTGCTACTCCATCTTTTTTAGTTATAACTTATTAAAATGTTTCACATCAAATCGTAATATAACAAAATTGATATTGTTTGCTAATATCTATCAACAAATTAGTTGAGATATTGGTTACATTTATTGTAAATTATTATTTTGTGCACATTAATGTTTGTTTTGTTTTGAGGGCTAAGGCTATTAATAGTTAGAAAGTCAACTTAAACAAGCCAATTGATGTATTTAATTGGGGTATGAGGAGTATAATAAACTTGGGCAGTGCAATCTATATGTAAAATATACTACTATGTTGATTTGAATTTACTTCAGCAACAACAACAAATATGTGATTAGATTATAGTCATAATAGTGTTTGACTATTGACTTTTGTAATTGTCTTTTATTGTGCTTCAATATGTAATAAAACATTTAGTCAACCAAAAAATGAAATTGTCAACCATTTGTTGTTTTTAAATAAAAAGAAGTCAACTGTTGGTTTGTGAACATGTCTCATACGAATGCATTACTAACTTAAAATTTGCACTTAGTATTTTCCAAAAAAAAAATGTTGCACTAGTATTGCCACTCTTTAATAAAAATTGTTTTGACAAATTTCTACCTACTCATTCGTTTATCTATAAAACAAAAATCTTAATTTTATTTCAACCATATCCTTATGAGCAATATGTTTATTTCTTTAATTGTTGTATCATAAAGTCAAATATGATGAAGGTACTACAAGTTTGACATTTCATGCAAGTTTTTTTTGAAAAAAAGAATGCTCGAGAAACGTAATTGAAATAGTTGGTTTAATCGCAATGGGAATTTGTAGCATAGAATTGTGTGATATTCCGTGATAAATGGCAGGTATTGGCGAGGAGGTCAGGACCGGTATTTGACTGCAACAGTTCATTCAGGACAAGTATGGTTCACGTCATAATCACCAAATATTTGTGATAAATATATATAATCTACATGATAATAATTATGTGAATCTTTATTTATTTATCAAAATTTAAAATATAAAATCACAAACATTTTAATCTGCTATGGTTAATGCTGCTTTTCTGCAAATTCACAAATTAAAGGCATGTTTAAACATGTCCCTCACCTTAAGATCATCTCATTGATTTCTCCATAAAGCTAAGGCATTGGCCGGAATCATATCTAAAATTAGATCGTGAAATCGGATTTCGATCGAAAGATTTGAACGAAGAAAAAATTAGGATTTGGATCGTCAAATTTTGGTTCGAATCACAGTGAGAAGAGGTGCAAGTAGGTTCCCAAAGGAGGAGGGTGTGGGAATGATTTGGGGTTTCGCTTCGAAGCATCAACGTCGAAGGACGGGATGCAACGAAAACTGTTGCCGGAATTGCAGGAAGAAAAAAAAAACTCTATTTGCAATTAAGTCCCCATATTTAGGCGCATTTTTCATTTACGCCTATAATATTTTAAAAATCCCTATAGTTCATGGTCTCCGTAGAGACATGTCTTAAATGAGAATTTTTATATAATTTATGATGGAACTATCCCATATATTCTGTAATATTCTTTTATTCATTTCTATTTATCCATTTATGCTCAAATTTCCAGAACTAAGGTTATGTTTGCAAGAACTTTTTTGTAGATTGGTTCCATTCAGTTAAATCTAGTCCATTTTAGTTCAGTGAAAATGTAATCCGATGAAATTCAAGTTATTGAAAGATTAAATTATTCTTAAAAAGAATAGATTAAACTAAATAAAATATAAGAGAGTTTTCGGTAGGATGTTTAAAGATATTTTAACATGTCGTTTTCGAGTAACCTTTCTTTTTATGGCTTATTAATACTTTTATTTCATTGGAGAAAAGACAGAGTCAGTTAAGGGAACTTGGACCCTATTGTTAATTGGAATTTAGTCTGACAAGGACCAAAAAAATCTGTTATCCATTCAAGGACTCTGAGAAAACGGGTAAGTGGGGGCGGATTAAGGCTTTGATCTTTTTATCTTTTTTGCCTTCACTTGATGTTTCAAGTTCAAACATCAAGCTACGATGAAACTTCCATTTCATCTTCTATCTTTTTACAACATTTTAATCCATATAATATTAATATTAATATTAATAAGGCTCATAGCACATAGCATATGGCAATAGCACATAGATTTTGATTGCTAGTAACGAAATTACGATAAAATTGTTAGTAACGAGATTTGTTTTGGTGATAACGGAGGTTCGACCATTGATAAGGTATGGTTGATGTTAAGATATGGATTGTTGATGTTGAGATGTGTATTGACGTTGATGTTTGACTCACCAGTAGTGTCAATAAGATATCAACCGAATCAAAGAACATATTACCAGAATTAGCCAAAAAATAAAAAATAAAAATTGCTTACATTTTAAACTAAATTGACCTCTATATCATTTTGTTCATGATATACATAAAAAATCAGTCATTTTTCAATTGACTTTTCAACGTGATGAGTTAAAGAATTGGTCAGGGACACTGAAAGGAGTGGATTACATATGCTAAAGCTGGAGTGAGATTAATATGGTAAGGAGGTAGTCAACAATCATAAAGCTTCAAGTCAAAGGGTTAAATGGAGAAGTGACATTTATGTTGCCAAATGATTAGGTCATTGCAAATCATTGCAAATGGATACGTATACCTCATGTTTATATCGCTATAATTGCCTTTCATTCCCAAACTAGTGTGCTTGCTATCAAGGAAGTCACGGCGCCTTTTTTAAGGCGCTGCATTATTCAAGTGTCGGGACATTACGGCGTTTGGTATATATGTATTAAACTATAGACATAGGATATGTTTTTAAAAATTATACTGAATTATTCATCCTAATATTATAATTTAGAAAAAAAAAATTAATTTGAACTATGAAGGAGAGTAAAATTGTTCCTAACGTTGAGATATAAAATGAGAGTAAACTCGTTCCTAACGTTCCTAACCACAATTCATTAGTTTTTCTATTTAATAAAGTTTAAATATGTTTTTAATTAGATGAAATTTTACCCTTTTTGGTTCAAATATTTTAATTACTTTCCATAGTTCACCAAAGCACGTCGTTTGGGTGTTTTTGTTTAGAGGCACCAAAAGTCACGGCAAGCAATTGTGACGATGGAAAATTTCCGCCATGAGTCGTCCATTAGGCGGGGCTCGGCGGACGCGATGACTTCCATGCTTGCGACTGATACCGAAGAACCTATTTTAAGTCATGTTCTTAGACACTCCATCATTTTAAAATCCAAATTTAGCCACTTTTATATAGGTCAAGTTTTTTCATCCAGTTGAGTTATACAAAATTACAAATGTTGAATCAAACTGAATTAAAGTGCCAGAGGGCGGAAATGAGTAATAAATAGACCAACACTCAACTAAATAACACCAATCGAAAATTGTAAACTTAATTAAATCGGGCTAAAACTAAATTGGAAAATCATGGCCTGCATATCTTTAATCAGCTCAAGAGTACTTCTGAATATCAGCCCAAGCCTGCATATCATCATCAGCCCAAGCTAAATTTTACATTATTTGGCCCAGTTTATTTATTGAAAGCCTGTACTTTGGAATTTATAGACAAAGCAATTTTCAACTTAAATAACCCATGTGTATACCATTGGTTTAGGGATTAGGAGGCCTCTATCTCTATCCTTGCATTTGTGTCACTATTATCATTCTTTCCTTGTAACCTATTATCATTCTCGATTATACATACGTTAGAGAGTAGTAGTACGAGGCATGGAATTTTTTTTTATTGTGAAAAAACTGATCCTTCTCATCTTCCATATGAGTTTTCTAAATCCGAACTCTAATTATCCATTTTAAGGAAACATCCTTGATTAGTCCTTGTTACTTAAGTTGGATTATGACACCACACATGTAAGACATTGCATGATACTAGAGACGAGAAAAGATGAAGAATTTGCAGAGAAAATGAAAACAAATACTAACAAAAAGCAAACCAATATGAAAATGGAAAAGTGCTATCACATTAGCAAGCAAAAAGTTCATGAATTAAAAAGCCTGGATCTAAACCATGTACATAATCTTTTAACCACAGCTGCACTATTTTCCCTTCCCTATTACAAGCATTCTAAGCCTGATTTCTAACAGTACTTCAAAATCAGTACTACTAAAATGACATCAGACTCTTTTTAAGGAACAGAATTATATGACTAATGACTGAGCTGAGCCTATATATGATCTGGCTAAAACCACCCAAACCTCTGAACAAAGTTGTTAGCATCAAGAGGCTGGGAACATATGTACACAAAGTGAACATGCTACAGCGCTCCGGCCGCTCCCCACCGAGACAAACGGATCAAAAACGACAGCACTTCTGAGGGATCTTGCAAGGAAGACATTGCCAGCGTCTCTCTAGGCTTTGAGGAGACCAGAATCGGACACCCTTGCTTGCTGTTTCGAAGAACCTGCAAAAAAAGTTGTCAGAATTCCCATCAACTATAATCTGTACTTGAAATAAGCGAGTTCACTCGAGAGAAAACCTTACCTTAAAACCGTCTTCATCAGTTTTATCATCCCCGATGAAAATGGGGAAAACGTTGTTAGAGTTAGCGTACCCAAGCGTGTCCAGCAGGTATGTCACAGCGTTTCCTTTGTTCCATTGTATCGACGGCCTCACTTCCAGAACCTTCTTGCCCCTTGTCAGATGAAACCTAGGATACTCTTCAAGCAGTGAGAGAACCTTCTGTTCTAGGCCTGGATAATCCTGCGGATCAACAAAATTTAATGATTAAATGTCTGTAACACGCTTATACAACTGTAAGAAAATCGACTATGCGAAAACTAAACAGCTTACATTCTCCGAAACGTGTCTGTAATGCACAGATATGCAGAATCGGTTATTCTCTATGTACACTCCTTTGATGCCAGTTGTTTGATCTTCCAGCTTGTTCAAAATCTGTCACAAATATTAAAAAAATCAGCTCACATGAAACATGGGAAGAAAATGTACTTAATCCTAAGAATCAGCTCAGATTTTGTAAGAATTACCTCTTCAATTGCAGGCAGAAACTCCTTGGCAGGCTGGAAAATTGTCAGCTCATTTCCCTGCAACATTCAATCATCAGAATTCAGAACCATCAATAAACCAGATCATTCCAGAACATTATAATTAATAAAGAAAACAAATAGTAATAGAAGCCACATACATTAAGATCCATAGTCTTTGTCTGAAACTTGCATTCATAGGACTTTGATTGCATAGGTGGGCCCATGATGTCCATGCCATGGCTCCCAGCATAGTATAGCTCATCAAGCTTAACAAAATCACGAACCTGTGAAAAACAAACACAAATATTATAAAAAATTCGATGTATATAAATACTAGTAATTATTACGTGGATTCGAGTCAAGCATTGAACAGAAGACAAACAAGTCTTTGTTTTGCTTTCCTCTGTCTTAATCGGATGAGTCCGACATTACTATTTACAGAGTATTAATTACTTTTGTTTCTGATAAGTTCAAAACAATTTAATGCATAAAGTTTGATTATTACCTTCTTCCGACTCCTTCCACTTATAATAGCTGTCGGAAATTTCTTCGCCACTTCTCGAACCGCTGAGCGCATCTGCAAATCACAAAACAATTTTTTCACTTTAAACAACGTTCTCAATATATAAAATCAAATTCTAACATTAAAAAAATCTGCAGTACGCTAATTAACTTACCGCATCAGACATGAATGCGCAGTCGGGATCATCGACGATGGGCGTGAGAGTTCCATCGTAGTCCAGAAACACGACAACCTGCTTCCCGTTTGCAGCATTCATCAAACCTGGGAAAACTCTCAGTGCTGATGGATGATCTTTCTGCACACAAAATTAAGGTTAATTTTACTTAATCACGTTGTTTAACAGAATTTAAGGTAATGATATACTGATTAACTCACCAGCCAGTGCATGTACTTGGAATCCTCAGCTTTGGTGATAATGATTTGGTCGGGAGTTGCATTGTGATCATCGTCATTGTGGGGTTCGATCTTGGGATCGCTTCTGGATTTCGACTTGGAGAAGTATTGAACGTTAATGGTGCTGATCGTCTCTCTCGGACCAAACCATCTTCCTAGTCCGATTGCGTCGAAAAGCCTCTCCATTCTCATGTTCCTGTCAAGATTAATCGACTGAATCAGCTATAATCCTTAAAAAAGAGGGGAAATTTGTCGGAATTTAGGGCTGAAATCAAATCAATCAAATCAATTCACAAAAAGGTTTCTTTAATTCTAAGAGATGAGGAGAGCACTGGAGCAATAAAAAGCCGACAGAGGTTCTGGTCTACTTCAGGGCATGATAAGATAAGAAAAGAAGATGTTTTTTTGACGTTGGAAAACCATTAGTTCGTCGTAGGACTGAAAGCAACAGGATTTGATGACCCTTTTCGGCAAATTTAATAAATGCAGGGACAAAAAGTTACCGGAAAAGTTGTCGGAGTTCTGATCTTAAACCGGAAAATTATCACAAGTGATTACAGCGAATTTTTTAAAGAAGAAGGAGAAGAGGAGGAGAAAGAAGGTGGCGAAACCTGGGTATTTATATGTATGTATTGCTGCCCCTTTTCTGAGCAATATTAATTAATTAATCAAAAATAGCTATTAAATTGGGGGTTTGGGGAATAACAGTTACCAAATCACAAATCTTGAATTTTCTCCAACTTGTAACTAATTTAATTTAATACCAAAAAATTTGTAATATACTATTTTATTATGTTTCCCACCTAAACACCTATTAAATCATTTAAATGCATTGATTCTATTATTTGACTGGCTGAGAACATGGAATATTATTGCTCAAAAATTCAAATTTCACATAAGGATCCTTTTAAGAAAAAGATTAGGAATGAAAAATTGTAATAAAATAATTAAGGAAAACAGGGAAATTCAATATAGAAAATAATTAGGTGAATAAACTAAACCAATTCATAGATGTATTTGGTCCATAATTAGTCCAAATTAAGAATTACAGTTGGAAATTAATGTATGCATGTCGGAAATTGGCATATATTAATAATAATGGTCTTAGTACCTGCCAACCGTATAACCGTTTCCTATATTATTTTCATGAATATATATATTCTTTGCTATAATAATTAATGACTAATAGAAAATAACAAAAAAAGTGGTTAGTTGAATCCATGAGAATAAAAGAACAAAATGAAAGAGACGTTAGGCAGTCCAAAAAAGAGTGCTCTAAAAATTGACAATTAATTAAAATTAAAAAAAAAAGTTGTAAAAAGAAAGGAAGGATCGTATCAATTTAGAGCCGCGTAAGGGTTTATAAAAATTATGAGCACGCGTCGAGTAGACAACTTGTAAAGCAAGTTTATGGTGGGATTAATATGATTAATTAAATAAAAGATTCATTAATCTTGGACAAGATTTGAAAGCGAGAGCAAGAAGAACCAAAAAACAGACAATATCCTAGTAATTAAAGTCGGATTCGATGACTCAACAACGCATTGGACGAGCTATTTAAAAAAAACATTGGAAATAAGGTGGCAATTTAATTGAGTTTCCTATGTCCAAATCACATGTACTTAAACTATTAAGGGTGGTTAATTAGCTAGGTCACGATCAATTAGTTTATTAAATAGGTTAACAACGATGTGAGCTAAGTTATAATCGCCATTAGTAAGTCAAAAAAGCAAGCGTTGGTTCCACATGATTTAACTAACCTGCTTTTTACCACATAATTTGTCTGGTTAATGTTAAATTAATCAATCCTAGCATACATCCACACAGGTTGTACCAGAATGAAAGTTACATGCATATAATAGCTTGTTTTAAAATAAAGTAATGGTTAATCCATCGTCGTCAGAAGTGGTGAAACTAAACACATTCTAGAACATACTTACTATTCACTAATATCTTGTTAAACTGTGTGAAATAGTTAAATAAGTTTAAGTATTTAAAATCATCTATTAAGCCTATATTATTATACTGTAGTAGAATTTCAATATATTCGCGTATTTGTATATTATAAAATGATATAAAAAATACTACATCTAATTATATTTGCTTTAAACTCGTGATTCAGAAGAAAGAATCAAAAGCAAAGTGGCCATAGGAAGTTCTCGGTGCACTATAAATTATGAGTCGAGCAACGAAGTTGATGGTACACTGAAAACTTTCTTATTCCGACCAAAAAGTATAAGATGACAAAAATTTATGTGTCAAATTTTCTATTCCACAATAGCATAACAATATAAAATCTTAATTGTATTGAAACATCTTATGCAAGTTATGAAATAAAAAACAATTTGTACAGGTTAAGAAATGATTTATAACTTCATCATAGATAAACGACAACAGTACAGCTGTTAAACGACAGGAGAAGCTTTAAAAGGGGGTAATTAGCCCGTCCAGGACAATAATTAGCTTTCTAGCTAAACCGACTTACTGTATTTGGTTTTTGGCAGGAAATTATTGTCAGAAGAAAAGCTGATTTCTTTAGTTTGATGCCACAAAGTGCTGACACGATCTTAGGAAGTTAGATTCAAACTGGTGTTGGCTCCCCACCAAAAAGAAATTGCTATTTGGCTGCTTTTATATTCCTAGACACCGAGTACCTAATAAAACAGCTCTATTTAGCCAATAGTTTTCACAACACTTGTTTTTCATTGATATTATTATAACTACCACCCCGAAAAGTTCTTTAAAAATTCATTTAAAAAAAACCAATCACTAATAAAACAGCTCTATTTAGCCAATAGTTTTCACAAAACTTGCTTTTCATGGATATTATTATAACCGCCATCCCCTAAAAGCTATTTTAAAACCCACTTAAAAAAAAAAAAGCATTCACTAAAGTTCACATACATGCATAATCCAAATGAAATTTTTACCTAGAGATTAGCTCTCTTTTATACATGTACTTATATATGAGAGTTCGATTAATGATTGCAAATTAATTAGACAAATATAGAAGTAAAATGATGAATGAAAATAAAATTGTTAAACTAAAATAAACAGATTAGAGTGTTAACAATGTTCTACCATTTATACTATTTGAAAATAAAAAAAATATAACAAAACTAATTTAACTTTTGAAAAAGTAAAACTTCGTTCGTCTAAGTTTGTTTGGTTGACGGCACTGAATTGAGATGAAAACTTTATATTGAAAATGGAAACTATGACTAAATTATAATATATAGTACTACATTTTCGTTGAATTAAACTGAATTGAAATGTCAGCTAACCAATTTAACTCTAACATATATGAAAGGGTTCAAATAAGGAACATTTGAAACCAAGAACCAAACCTATTTCAACGGACTGATCAATGAGCACGCGCTGGCATAAAATGAGTTGAGTGAGAAAAACATTTGTAACGGTTTAACGGGTGAGGGTCATTTCAGGAAAAGGAAAGTCGGTGACAGTTGGGGCTTTTCCTTGGGCCCGCAACCGACTCAGAAAGAACACGCACTTTTTTTGGATTAAAAGTTAAAGACATGGCCCACCACCATTTCACATATGTGTCTCTTTTCGGTGGCTCCTAAACGAACATTCTTGGGCCGGGTTCGGATCCATATCCGCATCTAGTGTGGCCCTAAACAGATGATTCAGCCCAGTCAATAGTAGGCCCCAGCGGGGTACACTTGTGCGGTGCAAAAATTCCAGAATTGCTATACCACCCCTATATTTTGCTTATACACGTTCTAAAATATTTATTTTCGTTAAGTTTTTCAAACTCAAATTATATTATAGTTGTGGAAAATTAAACACAATCTAAATAAATTTTTTGATTTTTCAACAGCATATTATTTTTAAAAATAATTGAATAATAGTCAAAATACAGGGCGTATTTAGTAAAATACATGACTTAAAATAGTAACACCCAAAAATTATCCCAAAGGAGAAAACTACAGTAACTGAAACGCCAGACATTGCGTGGACTGAATGGACTAATCCCAAACCAAACAAAAAACACAACAGTGCTTCTATTATCAGTCAAAGTTATACGTACTAGTACGGGTAGTAACATCAATTTCATCGAAATATAGAGTTTTAATTCTTAGTAATATAATCTAGTGATAAAAATACAGCCATTTTTTTTTGTTATAAGGTACTTAAAACTAGTGGCGGAGGAAGGTATAGGTTCAGGCGTTCAGCCCTACCAAAAAAAACCTAGTACTAAATTTTATAATTTTCTTTTACACTTTAGTAATCTCTACTAAAAATTACAAAAATTATAGATCATTAGTAACATTTTTCTAGTTCCGCTACTAATACAACCAACTCCCTGTGTAACATGATGGGAGTTAAATCATTTTTCTAATGTTAACATAAAAGAGTGGTATTAAGATTTGAGAAAGTCTTGGGTGAAACCTGTCCTTGTGGAGACCAAGAGTAGGAGAATGAACATTTACTGTTTCTGCTTGATCTTTTAGTCAGTTTGTTTGATCTTTCAATCAATGTCCTTGAGTATTTTTGTTTTGCCTTGATTTTTCAGTTAATTTGATCTTTCGTTCAATTTGCTTGATCTTTCGGTCAATTTTCTTGATCATTTCCTTGGTCAATTTCACCAACGACAAATTCAATCAAGGAAATCGGCGGGTTTAAAGCTCACCAACGACAAATTCAATCAATAGCAGTCTTATATAATCTTTGGTCATGTCTCAAATGAGAATTTGCCTTCAGATTTTAGGCATAAAATTCAACAGATTCTTTAATTGGCCATCACTTATAGATAGATTAATAAAAGGATTAACGGGTATTAAAATAGCCTAGAGGGTTTAGTGGGCACAAAAAAAATATCATGTTTTTAGCACACGCGCGCTAGAGCGGTTGGAGGGAAGAGGAGCTTTGACTGAATTTAGGGAATTGGATGGCTTGCTTTTGTTCACTCCAGAAAAGGAACAGAAAACTGAAACCAACGGTTTTTAAGTTTTTTCGGTTCTTCCTAGAATCTAAACCAGAAAAAACCGCCGGCAAATGCAAATTCCGATCGGAATCGGACCCGCTTCAAAACACGCATCAACAGACAACAGAAAGCAAAGCATTGTTGATCAAGGACAACACACAATAATACACCAAAAAAACACACACACACATAAAACAGTTTTTGATGGAGAATTCAACAAAAGTAATTAGGGCATTTAGCAAGCTTACTTGAAGTTGAAGTCCTGAACGGTAAAATATTGGAGCACCTCCGCGGTAAATATGGATCCGTCGAGCAAATTAACAGAGTTTTTTTTTTTTGAGAAAAGGAATTTCTTATTGTAGAATTTAGAGAGAAAGGGGAGAAATTAGAGTGGGAGAGATGGGGGTATTTATAGATGCAGACAAATACGTTAGGGGCATGGAAGTGGGGTTTTAAAGGGTTTGGAGTTTTTCGTTAAACTGTCAATTTTCAGATTCATTTGGTCAACATTGTCGTAATCTGAATACTACTGATATTGTTGTACTACTTACCAAATATTATTAGTATAAAATCCATTATTGGATTCTTCTTGTTTTTATAACCGTCCCATATTTATGCGAATTTTGACAAATAGAGTATTTTTTATTTTCATTTTCTCTAATGAAGTTATTACGAATAGTAAACTACAGTAACAGAAACAGAAACAGAAATGTAGGTTGAAGTCATAAAAGTAAAATTAATTAGCTTTGACCGTTACCTCAAGTCAAAATATTCTGATTCGAGATACTATATTAGATTCATTGTAGAATATACTCCATGACATCATTGTTATGTCATGACACCATAGAATTTACCATAATTTTTTTTTAAAAAAATTAAATTATCCTTAATATACTATAATGAATCATTTGTCAAGATGTTTGATAAATGTGCTCATTCACTCAATTGAAAAATTACGAATTAGTCCCTAGTATATGTCGTAGATCTCAGGTCATGCATGACTCATGTATACAGCTCTTGGACGGTGCTGGGAGCCTGGAACAAGAATGAATGACAACATGAGAAGAAATGAAGAATGCATAGTCATCACTTCTTTTTTTCCAAAATAAAATAAAAATCATATTAGTCTGAGAGCATCTCCTGTCTTACGGTAAGAGCATGTCAAAAGAATATTATCTTCTACAAAATTGGAGGTTAATATACAATTATTTTAATTATTTAGGCCATAAAACATAAAATATCAAGGAAATAAAGTGAAAAATACTGCCTAAAATCTAAATCATAAAAAAAATAAAAAATATCAGGCCTCAAACCTAGAGCATCAAATCAAATAAAAGATCACCAAAAAAAATCAAATTAAAGTATAAAAATATCAAGTCCAAAAAAAAGTAACTCAAATAATTAAAATAATTGTATAATAACACTCAATCTCATAAAAAGTTGTTTCCATTTGACATGTTTTACCGTAAGGTGCCCTTATTTGACACTTTCTCTATTGGTCTACTTAGTTAAAAAAAAGAGTTAAAGCCTCATATACCTTTGAGTTATTGTAGTACGTATTGATATTTTTACGAGTTCTTTAAAGTGCTATATGTTCCTGGACGGGTGAAGATTTTTGTTGTTGTAATTCTGGAGTGTTTTTTTTTGCTGGTCAAAATCGATTTGAAAAGACGAAATCACCCAATGACAAATTTGGTGATCATTTTTTGTCCAATTTACTCGTGTCGCGTGTTTGAACTGTGTTTAACTTTCAAATTTTTGGATAATTCACATTCAACTGCATTGCCACAGTTGTGAGCTTTCCTCTTTACAAATGAATATATTTGATCGACTAAAATTCAATTAGAGTTACAAACCAGGGGTATATCAGGACTTTATAAGAACCCGGGAGAATATTATGATGAGGTTCGATACCTCAAAGGGATATGACCTTTGATTTGTGGTCTGTCAACCTATTGAACCTTTTGATTAGGGATTCACATACCTTGAAAAAACATCTTCTACTGAATTTTTGATTGTATTGAATGAATGATTACATAGAATATGTCATCTTTATACAGACATATATGAGAATAACAATCTAATTAAGGAAATAGCTTACAACTATTACTATAATTAACTAGGTTAAATAAAAATAGGAAAAGGAATAATAATATAACTAAATAAGGAATAGAATCCCATCATATTAATACATACATAAGAATTCAGGAATACAATAAAACTTTTTTCTAAAGAATAGAGGATGAAACGCTTCATTTTATATTATTAATAAGCAACACCACTAATCTAGAGGTATTGAGTTTGATCGCTACCTTCAGTTTAGTTTTTTAAAAAATAAAATTGTTAGTCCAATCATATGCAATCTTTCTGAGCCAAAATGGAAAGTTAAGTAATGTTGTTGAAAATATTGAATTTTAGAATTTATTTAGATTGAATTAATTGTATTTTGTCAAATAATGTATATGTGATAAAATCTTGGTAAAAAACTATAGATATGAAAATTTGCAATACAATATTAGGGGAGTGCTAAATATATCCCTTGTTTTACTTAACATAACCCTATTTTCCACCCATGTCCTTATTCTTTTTTCCTTCCATTTTCTTTTCTCATAACACATATTCAATCTATCCACACTTATTGTTGCTATAGTTTGATGATAATCTATCCATAGATGATAGTCTTGAATCGATAATGTTGTAGCTCAAAAATGATGTTCAAAGTTAAAATCAAATCTTTTTGACCAAAATACACTAAAAGCAATATAACCTGTAAAAATAACTGAGCATCAATCAAGTAACGCTCAACCATTGGTCAAGCATTCATCGAGTAATGCTCTACCATTGTCCAAGCGTTCCTTATCTCAGGCTCCGGTTAAGATCAAGCATAAAAAGTTGAATGCGCGAACTTGATCGAAGCATCCAAAAAAGTGTCGATCAAGTAATGCTTAATGCACACATAAGCCTTTACATTTGAATGCTTCAACATTGACCGAACATTCAACTTTTTATGGTTGAACTTAATTGGAGCATAAGACAAAGAATGCTCAGATGATATATGAGCATTAATTTTATGGGCCATGTTACTTTTAGTTTGGTTGAACTTAATTGGAGCATAAGTCAATGGTTGAACACTATTAGATAAATGCTTGGTTAATTTTATGGGCCATGTTACTTTTAGTTTGTGTGATTTTTGAGCAATAACCCTATCGATTCAAGATTTTCATCATCCATTAATAGATTAGGATCGTATTATAGCTACAAGAAGTTTAGTTTTATTGAACTAATTTTGTGAAAGCAAAAGAGAAAGAGAGGAAATAGAGCAAGGGCATAAGAAGAAAAGATATGACAAAATAAAGCTACACTAAGTAAATCTAGGGGTGCATTTAGCAGCTCACAAATTTACCCTTTTTAGGAAAACTATTTCCCACACACCTCTAAAATAAAGTTTGGCATTATCATCTATTAAAATATAGTAAAAAGTTTAACGATAAATAGTAGTAAATCTATACCGCCCTCATTACTCAAGTTGCCGTCGAGCCCTTTTGCTAGTAAAGAAGTCCCCGTCGTTGCCGACCCTCAAAACATCAACAGATGGGCACGACGGTTGTCGATCCTAGGGGTGTAAATGAACCAATCCATTCGTGAGAAACTCGTGAACAATTCGATAAAAACTTGGTTCAAGCTCGAAACAAACGAACACGAGGCGAGCTCGAGCCGGCTTGATTAGTAATCGAGCTCGAGCTCGAGCTTCACGAATATGGTTTGATAAGCTCGTCGAGCCTTAACGAGCCTGTACATGTATATATAAATTAATTATTATATATAAATTATTTAAAAAAAAGCTTTTAAAAGGTTTAATTAATATAAACGAGCCGAGCTTGTTCGAACGAGCTCGATTTACCCGAGCTAACGAGCCGAGCTCGAGCTCATTACAGCTAATCAAGCTCGAGCTCGAGTTGATGTTTTTATGTTCGAACAAGCTCGAGCTCGAGCTCGAACTCGCTAATTTTTATCAAGGCTAAGCTCGATAAGGCCAAAGCTCGGCTCGGCTCGTTTACACCCCTAGTCGATCCTTTCGATTGTCACCGGTCCCTTTGTATCATGTCAACCCTCACAACCAGGGGCGAAACTGGGGGGGAGCGCGGGGCAGCGGCCGCTCCCCGTAGATTTCAGATTACAGACTATATTACTGTAGCAATTAGACGTTTAGCCTTCGAAAATTTTGAAAAATAGGCTTATACAGTGCAATCTCGCTCCCCCTGTTCGATCTCGCTCCCCCAAGAGATTGGGTCTAGTTCCGCCACTGCTCACAACATCAGCATATGGGCACGTCTGCCGCGGATCCTTTCGGTTGTCATCGGTCATATCCCTCTGATCTCTGCATATGTCGCCGTTGTTGAGCTAAATCCTTTGCTTTCACGAAACCCCCAACCACCAAGATCAACCGTCGTTGCTACCCTTGTTCGTCGCGTTTGTTTGGTGCTAGTCGCTGACAAATCTAACCACCATTATGATCCACCCCGCAGATCAAGTAGCAGCAAATTCAACGATGAGATGGATTGCTCATGGGTGCTATCACATTGGGCTTGGTCGGATCCGAGTCTTTATGCTTGGTCGGATCTGAGTCTTTGGACTCGGGTTAAACTGATGGAACTTGCCTAACTGGACGAGTTCTGTCTCTTTAGCGATTCCAACATTTCATCCTTAATTTACCTAGAATTTGTTCTGGGCATCTTCAATTTTTTTTTATTATATACGTCAAATCTATCCCTTAAAAAAAAGTAGCACCCAAGAAAAGAAATTAGTGCGGAAGGGTCATCCCCTAAATTTGTAGCAAAGTATAGGGAATGGGTTGAACCCTATAATAGAGGAATTAGAGGAGAGATATTGGACTTGCTCTAATAATCTAGGGTGAGAATAGTTTAACCTAATTATATTCGGATTAGAGAGTTTTAATCCGGCAATCTATCCTGCCTCAAAGGCTTAAACCAGGCTTGACAGACAATTTTTCAGGCCACCCTAAGGTCCCCCACATAATTTGGGGATACGACAGGATGTGCAAACAAACATTCACATGAACAAAATATCTGGGGATTGTAACTGGGAAATGGGAACTATTACATGAAAAAATGAGACTTGCAATTGATTCTACATTACGAATTCGGATCCATAATCAAGATTGACCCCCCCAAAAAAAAACAAAAGTATGGATATGTCAAACGATGATCCGCAAAAAAATGCCTATGGTTACCTCTGTTTCAGTACTCACTTTGGTTCACTCACTCCTTCCTCCTTGACTTCCTTCTCAACTTCAGAAACACATTCAGCAACTTTAACAGGTTTAGCAGCTTCAGGGACGCTTGCTTGTTCCTTGGCCTCGCCATTTATACCTTCCATTGTCACCTGCATAAGTTCCGGTGAAACAGCAGCAGGGTCAAGCTCCAGGCAGCCCTTGGGGGCATCGCGAGCTTCTTCATCTGTCAGCCTGTAGAACGGCACCTGGTGAGAGAACCGAAACATCTCTTCTCTGGGAATCTGCTTTGCCATTTTTGGATCAAGATTAGGGAGAAACACTGTCTTGAAACCAGGGACTTTGACAAGAGGAGCAACAGAGACACCTTTTTCCTCATTGTATTCATCAAGCACAGTCACCATCTCATAGCTGTGCATCACTTCATCAGGTATTTCGGCATTCCAATCAGGAGACCAGTTCTTGTATAATGCCCAAACATCTCCCTTCTGAGGAAATATGTGAACAATCCCACGTTCTTTTGACCACTTAACCTTATGAGAAAACGAATTAATGGACTTGTATGGTTCATATCTGCCAAACCTGAAATCCCCACAAGTCTTGTAGAAGCCAGAACCAACCCAATCCAATGAGCCGAATTCGCTGGTAACTTTGGAGTTCAGCCAGCTTATTTTCAGTTTAAATGGCTTCCTTGATACCACCTTACTAACCATGGCATAAAAACGAGGCATCCCATCGTTATCATCGTATGCAGCCCAAACTTCATTGTCTTCAAAGGAAGTTTCTGTCCTGTCCAGATCAAAATCATGGAAATCGGGATCTGGAACATTCATAGACTCTATCACAGGTTCAACAGCATCACCCACATTGCCAACCTTCTTAGCAGATGACTTCACAAAACCATTTGCAACATTACTAGAATCAATCTTGGCACTCTTTTCAGTTTCTTTCTTATCTTTTTTAACCTTGGACTTTTCATGGTCGATGGTTTTCTTTGAAGCCTGTAACTTCCACTCAGTTAGTTTCTTCCGTAGCTCCTTTTGCGCCTTGTGCATCAGCATGTTACGTGTTTCAGCACTTGTCAGCTCTCTCATGCTGTTTGGCTTATTATAAAAACCAGATATCCCCTGAAAATCAAAAGCAGATCTTGCTTGTGCACCTGTTCCTGACAAACCAGAGCCACCAGCTCTTGCTTGTACACCTATTCCCTGCATACCAGAGCCACCAGCTCTTGCTTGTACACCTAGAGCTTGTACACCTGTTCCCGGCATACCAAAGCCACCAGCTCTTGCTTGTACACCAGTTCCCGGCATACCAGAGCCACCAGCTCTTGCTTGTACACCAGAGCCACCCGCTCTTGCTTGTGTACCTGTTCCCCACAGACCTGACCCACCACTACCCATAGTCTTCTGTTGATTCAAATTGTTTGCTCCAAATTGAAAGCCATTATCACCTTGCCGTGCCTTTTTAAACAACCCCTCTCCTTCCTTGGGAACTTTGTGAGCCTCCTGGGAAGCATCACGATCTCTCTTCATGTTCTGTTGCGCCTGCTGAACAACTTTGGCAGCTTTAGCAGCAATTGAAGGATCTGTCTTTTGACCTCTATCTTGAGGAACATTTTTACCAGTGACTGAATGAGATCCTGCCACATTCTTTTTTGGCTCAAAGAATTTGCTGGCAGTTGTTGAGTTAGAACTCTGATGCCCTTTACCTGAAGCCGCATTTGATGACTTCGGAGGATGGATAGGCGGAGGAGCTGTCTCTTTAGCAAGAAAAGGCTGCTGACAATTTGGACAAAGGAGGGTATGATTAAGATACATCTTGAGATATTCATAATGCATCCTGCACAGATGACAAATAGTCCAAAAAGTATCACTTCTGGGAGCTGGAGAAGGACCCGAAGTGGATGCCATCTTGGCACTGTTATGTTGTTTCTTTGTAGCTGTCTTTGGAGGGGCAGAAGGTGTTTTTGCTGCACGATTCTTGGATCCATTTGCTTGTTGATGTGCCGCATGAGCATGAGAATGAGCTGGGGCTGTAGGCTTGAAAGGAGTATAAGATGGAACATTAGGCTTAAATCCTTTTGGACTCCTCCTCATATTGTAGGCTAGTCTCTTAGATTTGTCTGACAACAAGCTAAAGGCCTCACATATAAGCTTAAATGCACCATCAGCACCAACAGATCTATTTTTATCAGGGTGCAGCAGGAGAGCCAACTTCCTATACTGCTTCTTAATTGCTTCATCATCAGCTGTGGGAGGTACACGAAGCACAGAGTACCAATCCACTTCACCACTGACTTTATTCTGAGCAGATATATAGACATCAATGGTTGTCACCATCTGGGAAAGGCCCTCCAGTCCAGCAAATAAACTTTGTGCTTTCAGAACGAATTTCTTTGCTCCAGCGTAGTCTTTATTCTCCAGCTTTCCCTCCGCAATAGCTTTAGCACGAAGCGCCTCATCTCTGTTGCACTCCATTCTTTAAAATGTCTTTACAGTTATACAACTAAGCGCAATTCAAGTGTCCATGAACTAGGGCCAAATAAGATCCAATGCACTTAATTTACGAGTCTGAACACCTGAACCTGAAGATATGCAGATGGAAATTTAAATACAGACAAGACAATTAAAAACAATGACACAGCAAAAAAGGAAGCAAGTTTGTGTGTTTTTGTGCAAATTAAGTTTGTGCCACAGGGACATGAAAATTAAGTTGTACAAGACTACAAGTAGACACATCAGAATCCTCTTTCAAAGTTTAGTATGAGTTGGTTGACAATAAATGTCTTACTGCAGTCTTATCCCTAATCTTTTGATGAAAAGCAGATTCTTTGAAATAGAACATAAACTGATCAGATCAATTCAATAAGGTCTAACATAATAAAAAACACTCAATTGGTAAGCAAGCAGAGAGAGCACTGTAAATGACCAGCAACAAAAGGACTTCCTGGTTAGTTGATAAAAGTATTAAAATGCAAACTTTTTCAACGCATCAAATCTAACATGAACAGAGAATGAACCTTCACTAATAATACACCCAAAACCATCCAGTTTCATAGGAAAGGCTTCAAAACCTCCAACTTAATGCGAGTAACATGTAGAGAAATCGCCATAGAACAAATCTCATTCATCCAGATTGAGGAACAAACAGCACCACATGTATTAGATTACTAAACCCTATCAAAACGAGTAATCACATCCAATGAGCGAAATTCCAAGTGGATCTGAACGTAGGAAAGCAGAATCGAAGCGTACAAACATAGTAGCCGGAATGAAATAAACGAAAATCCATGAAATCGGAAACCCTAAATCTCATTTAAACATGTTCGCATATGATTGGGGAAACGCAGAAGAAATGAATTAATTAGTGATAAGGATTTACCCATCAAAACAGGGGAGAAGAATCGCCAATCGTTGTGCTGGTGTTTAGGGTTGTGGACGTATGTCAATTTTCCCACCAAATTGAAGGCTCTGCTGCAAACTCAAAACTATACTTTATTTTAGTGAAAAACCCCTCAAACGCGAAGAACAACCCTCAAATGCCCCAAATCAAGATTAAACTCTCTAAGTTGGAAAAAAGATTGGCTAGGTGTGGCTTTTATAATTGCAATCCCCAACCCTAACCATAGTTTGTAATTTAACTAGAGTTAGTCACTAACCATGGTATGGTTACCTTACTTGATGGTATGTGGAACCCATACCTATAATAGATTATATCGATGCGTAAAATTACTTAAACATCCCTGGTATATTGTTTATATTACGCTTCTATATCTGAGTTGATTTTCGATTCTATCGATACGTAAAATTACTTAAATATCCCTGATATATTGTTTATATCGGGTTTAGTTTCGATTCTATTACTTCACTTTCGATTCTATCGATATGTAAAATTACTTGACTTTCGATTCTATCGATACGTAAAATTACTTAAATATCCCTAATATATTGTTTATATTACGCTTCTATATTCGGGTTGACTTTCGATTCTATCAATACGTAAAATTACTTGACTTTCAATTCTATCGATACGTAAAATTACTTAAATATGCGTGTTATTGTTTATATTACGCTCATATACTCTGGTATCACGCTCGTATAAAATTTACTTGTTTATATTTTTTCAACTCTTATTAACGTGTGGTTTCAACCTTTATTATATATGGTTATCTACGAGCATCTTTTGCTCTGGAGCCAATTCAACAAACATCATATACAGGTAATTAATTACTCGGGTGAAATTTTAATTAAAAGACTCCATCAAATTTCTCATATGGGTTAATAGCATCAGTTAGCCATAATCAAACCCATCGTTTGGAGATGCAGCATCAACGTGTAATAATTCGAATCGGTCATGTGTAAAAATCATAGTATCTAAAATGTTAATGGCTAATTTGATGGTGAATAAGAAATTGCTATTCGATTATAACGTAAAGCGGTTTAAAGACCTATCTAAAATGTTAATGGTTAAGCTGAATATAAAAGAGATTACCTATTCGAAATTATAACTTAGAGCGGTTAAAAGACGTTTCTATACCTGATTTTGACCTGTTATGATTATGTTTATCTACGAGCATTTGACCAGGCATCCATTCAAAAACTCATTTACTGCTCATTACTCGCATTCGCATCAGTCTATGCACATACTGCAGCATCTCCAATATCGTGTAAGAAATTGAATCAAATTTAATGAACATCATTTCCAACGATTTTTTTTTTATCATCATGGGGTTAGAGTGATTATAATTGATGCGGTTATTGACCATGCATCATCGGAAGAATACATTCTCCCTTTGTAATTAATATCGTGTAAGAAATTGATTCAAATTTAATGAACATCATTTCCAACGAATTTTTTTATCATCATGGGTCAGTCTATGCACATACTGCAGCATCTCCAATATCGTGTAAGAAATTGATTCAAATTTAATGAACATCATTTCCAACAAAATTTTTTTTATCATCGTAGGGTCAAAGTGATTATAATTGATGCGGTTATTGACCATGCATTATCGGAGAATACATTTCCACCTTGGAATTAGGTTAGATGGTGTATATTGATATTTATGTATTGAGCCTATAATTATAATTATGGTTATCTACGAACATTTGACCAAGGCAATCCATTCAAAAATTCTGCTCATTACTTCGCATTGCATCAGTCTATGCACATACTGCAGCATCTCCAATATCGTGTAAAAAATTGATTCAAATTTAATGAACATCATTTCCAACGAATTTTTTTTTATCATCATGGGGTCAGAGTGATTATAATTGATGCGGTTATTAACCATGCATCATCGCAGAATACATTTCCGGTTTTTGAATTAATATCGTGTAAGAAATTGGTTCAAATTTAATGAACATCATTTCCAACGAATTTTTTTATCATGTCAGTCTATGCACATAACATCTCCAATATCGTGTAAGAAATTGATTCAAATTTAATGAACATCATTTCCAACGATGTTTTTTTTTTATCATCATGGGGTTAGAGTGATTATAATTGATGCGGTTATTGACCATGCATCATCGGAAGAATACATTCTCCCTTTGTAATTAATATCGTGTAAGAAATTGATTCAAATTTAATGAACATCATTTCCAACGAATTTTTTTTATCATCATGGGTCAGTCTATGCACATGCTGCAGCATCTCTAATATTGTGTAACAAAAAGATTCAAATTTAATGAACATCATTTCCAACAAAAATTTTTTTATCATCGTCGGATCAAAGTGATTATAATTGATGCGGTTATTGACCATGCATTATCGGAGAATACATTTCCACCTTGGAATTAGGTTAGATGGTGTATATTGATATTTATGTATTGAGCCTATAATTATAATTATGGTTATCTACGAACATTTGACCAAGGCAATCCATTCAAAAATTATGCTCATTACTTCGCATTGCATCAGTCTATGCACATACGGAAACATCTCCAATATCGTGTAAGAAATTGATTCAAATTTAATGAACATCATTTCCAACGAATTTTTTTTATTATCATCATGGGGTCAGAGAGTGATTATAATTGATGCGGTTATTAACCATACATTTCCGGTTTTTGAATAAATATCGTGTAAGATATTGGTTCAAATTTAATGAACATCATTTCCAACGAATTTTTTTATCATGTCAGTCTATGCACATAACATCTCCAATATCGTGTAAGAAATTGATTCAAATTTAATGAACATCATTTCCAACCAATTTTTTTTATCATCATGGGGTCAGAGTGATTATAATTGATGCGGTTATTAACCATGCATCATCGGAGAATACATTTCCGGTTTTTGAATTAATATCGTGTAAGAAATTGGTTCAAATTTAATAAATATCATTTCCAACGAATATTTTTATCATCATGGGTCAGAGTGATTATAATTGATGCGGTTATTGACCATGCATTATTGGAGAATACATTTCCGCTTTTTGGAATTAATATCGTGTTAGAAATTGAACATCATTTCCAACCAATTTTTTTATCTTCATGGGGTCAGTCTATGCACATAACATCTCCAATATCGTGTAAGAAATTGATTCAAATTTAATGAATATCATTTCCAACCAATTTTTTTATCATCATGGGATCAGAGTGATTATAATTGATGCGGTTATTGGGCTTTTGGAATTAATAGGGGTTGCTATTTACACTCCCTCCCTAATGTGAAAATAGGGGTGTAAATAACCTCGTGAATGTAAAAAGTTATAACGTTTGTCGGAACCATTAAAAATTAATGAAGGTTGTTGGAACAGAATCATCGCCTTTTTAGTCAAAACATTAAACTGCGTGTTTGTGTTTGCGTTTGTGTTCGTGGGTGTTTGTTTTAAAATTTTCGATATAAATAAATTCTTATTTAATTTTATAAACATTAATAAATTTTAACCTTTACATAAAATTTAATAAATATATAATTTAATAAAAATAATATATACTCCTAATTTATGTTTCAATCCAACCCAAATCTATACTCGTATTCAATGATTTTATAATAAACATATTCTACCAAAACTAGAAAACAATTTCATCATAAAACATATACTATTTTTATAACCAGTCAAACATATTGGAAATCGGTGGGTCAATCTTGTGCATTGTGCGATATTCATACATTGGTGGTACTGGGCTGGTACTGAAAAGGTTATATAAGTAGCACTTTTATAACCAGTCAAACATATTGGAAATCGGTGGGTCAATCTTGTGCATTGTGCGTTATTCATACATTGGTGGTATTGGGCGGCTATGTTGGTACTAAAAAGGTTATATAAGGAGCACTTTTATAACCAGTCAAACATATTGGAAATCGGTGGGTCAATCTTGTGCATTGTGCGATATTCATTTGGTGGTATTGGGCTGGTACTGAAAAGGTTATATAAGGAGCACTTTTATAACTAGTCAAATATATTGGAAATCGGTGGGTCAATCTTGTGCATTGTGCGATATTCATACATTGGTGGTACTGGGCTGGTACTGAAAAGGTTATATAAGTAGCACTTTTATAACCAGTCAAACATATTGGAAATCGGTGGGTCAATCTTGTGCATTGTGCGTTATTCATACATTTGTGGTATTGGGCGGCGATGTTGGTACTGGAAAGGTTATATAAGGAGCACTGTGAAATGCTCTTGAAGTGTCAGAGGATAACGTTTAGAATTGTATCTTCTCCCACAACTGTAACTATCTTTACTCATCCTACAGAATGGATGGTTGGATGAGAAATTTACAAAGTCAACATCATCATGGTATTTAAATTTATTATTTATATAAAAACATTTATGTCATATGTATCAAAGATTTTAAATTTTATGTTTATATATGCTTTATCGAATATTACGATTAAATCTACCTATTTTTTTAAATGTTTTGATGTGTTTTATAGGATGAAAAAGATGCAAATGAAAACTTGGATGACGAATACAGAAACGGTGATGAAAATGATGATGAAGCATATTCAAATCTCAACTGTGGGAGTGAATTTCTACCAACATGGTAATTAAATTTTGATTATAAATGTTGAACAACATTTTTCTTTTTATTATTATTATTTATTTTATCAAAATTAGAATAATTTTATTTGATTTAAATTAAGTAATTTGTTCTTAAGGTTACGTATGATTATATTTTACACTAGAAACTAATTTATTTTGATAATTATTTAATTTATCATTATAATTTATTTAGTTTGAATATTACATAGTATTTTTCTACATATATGCTAAAATAATAAATGTTGAAAAAAATAGCATTTTTCTACATATATGCTATAACTTTAGATAAGCTATTATTACATTCATTTTAAATATAGAATGTTATTTTTCCACAATGTGTTGGATTATTTTATTTTACTTTATAAATTATAGGATGTATCAATTTATTTATTTTTATTGATTTTTTTATACATGTTAGACTTTCCGTTCTCGTGAAAATTTGATTCACTGGGTGCAACAAACTGGAAAAACTCTCGGATATGTTATTGTCATGAAAAGGTCCAAGGAATATACTATTTCAATGCGATCGTGGTGGTATATACGAGCCAAAAAGTGTCTCATCAAGAAATATCGGATCCATAAAAATTGGTTGTCCATTCCGATTGAAGGGGAAGTACAAGCGTATTGATGATTGTTGGAGAGTGAGTGTAGATTGTGATACACATAATCATGACCCAACTCTACTCCTTGAGGGTCACCCTTATCCAAGTAGATTATCAACGAATGAAGTTCGGTTGGTGGAAAATTTGGTGTCAATGAATGTGAAACCACGAGATATTTTGTCATCGGTGAAAAGGCAAAATCCGGAGAATGTTTCCATTCCAAAAACCATTTACAATGCTCGTCAAAAAATCCGGATGGCTAATAAAGCAGGTAAAACTCAAATGCAGGTTGTTATGTCTTATTTACATAAGAATGGCTACGTGCATGAGAATCGTACTAATAGTACAACACATGAGTTGGAAGATTTATTCTTTGTCCATCCTAAGTCCTTGGAGAAATGACGTGCATTTCCACATGTACTGCTGATAGATGCTACATACAAAACAAATAGATACTCGATGCCTCTCGTCGAAATGGTTGGCTTAACCTCGACCAACATGACATTTTTCATAGTATTCGCCTTCATGCACAAAGAGACGGAGTCCAATTACACATGGGCATTAAACTGTCTCAAAGGCACAATCGAGGGATGTATTTCTCTACGTGTTATCGTTACAGATCGAGAGTTGGCATTAATGAAAGCATGCAAGAATGTGTATCCGGATGCTAAAGGCCTACTCTGTAGATGGCATATCTACAGAATATTCTGAGAAAGTGCAGGCCATCAATATCAACCATTCAAGAATGGGATTTATTCTACGAATCATGGCATGCATTAGTTGAGTCTCAGACCAATGAAGCATATGCATTCAATTTGGCTTAGTTGAAATTAGTTTTGCATGACTTTCCGGGTATTGCTATATTTTTATTTTTTAAACTTTAAAGTATTATGGTGAGTCTAATGCAAATTTTTGTTCATATTTCAGGTGTTTGACAATATATTGATGACAATTGGTTGAGACCATATAAGGAAATGTTTGTGTCTGTTTGGACTGATCGGTTCCTTACTTTCAAAAACAACACCACAAATAGAGTTGAGAGCCAACATGCCAAATTAAAAAGATACTTGGAGTCCTCACAATCATATTTGGAGACATCTTTGCAATTTATTGAAAGAGTCGTTGAGTCGCAAGACACTTCCATCAAATCCAGTCTTTAACAAAGCAGAATTGTCATTCGGCATCGGTTCAACACATCACATTTTCAAGAACTGCGTGGATTTGTGTCAATTTATTAACTCAATCTCATTTTTGATGAGTTTGAGCGATCTAAAGCCATTGGGTTCAATTCACAAAATTGTGAATGTTGATTGCGTACAAGTTGTGGGCTTCCTTGTGCACATGAGCAGGTTACTTATTCTAGCAGTGGTCGTCCTATCCCACTTGATTCTATTGATATATTTTGGAGGAAACTTGATTTATCACCATATATTTCTATGAACACTGAGGATTTTGGTTGTGAGCATGAGCTTCATATCTTCAATGATCGGTTCAAGGAACAATCACGAGCTAGTAAGTTCAGTATTTTGAGAAAACTGAGGGAGATGATTGCGCCATCGACAACTTTGATCCGTGAGCCAGCAGTACAAATAAATATCCGCGGGCATCCCACTTCAAAGAACAAGCATCTGAGAAAAAATCAAGTGGATCCAAGGCCCACTCAAGATCCTAGCAGACATAGTTGTTCTGATGCGTCGAGATTTGCGGAGCCAAATGTTTCTCGCTTTCAAGAACCAGCTCAAAATAGTTATTCGGGTGCATCAAGATTTGTGCAGCCAAATGTTTCTCGATTTCAAGAGCTAGCTCGAAATAGTTGCAACTCGGGTGGTAGGCATTCTCTTCATCCATATATTGATCAATTTCCGGCTATATTTCATCCTTATATCTCGCAACATGATGTGAGATCTGATGGAAATTGTGGATTTCGATCAATAAGTTTGTGTCTTGGGTTTCAAGAGAGTGAATGGTTTACCATTCGGTCTAACTTAATTGAAGAGTTGCAGCCTTACAGGATGGAATATTGTGAAATGTTCGGTAATCAAGAATGGTACAATGTCTACTACTCGCTGAGTTTTTTTGAATCAAGTCGAGATGCACCAATTGAGCATTGGATGACCATGCCTGAGATGAGTACACTGATTGCTTCTAGATACAATGTCATACTACACGTTCTGAATATTGCAGGTAGTGTGACATATCTACTCCTCCGCTACAGCCCACCGCATTGGTATGAGCATGTTGCAATTGCCACTGGTTATGTTAATAACAATCACTATGTTAAAGTAGCATTGACAGGAGGGTATCCGATGCCAACTATTGTACCACATTGGATTCATTACAATTTACAAATATAGGTGTGCTGAGGCATGGATTACTCCATATATGGGTCTGTTTGATGCTTACAATGAGCACATTCGCTCCCATCGTACTGTTGAAAATGAAATATTGGAGTGAAAATTAATGAAATTTCTTTTCTATCTTATATTGGTGTTAATTTGTATTTTTTTTAGAAATCATTTTGTTATTTTAAAACAATAAAATCATTCTAATGAAAATAAATTATTTGACATTAAAAATAAATTTATTTTAATTTGATTGCTTAGGCCACATAAGTAATTATTCATATTATATATTAACAAATAAAATATTAAAGATATACAATAAAATTTTTAACATAGAAAAAGTTAAATTTATTTGTATTCACGAAAATGTTTGTATAAATTAAGGGTTAAGTTAATTATCCATATATAAATTCAAACGGTTTTTCTGGGCACTCGTTAACATGGAAAGATTCCATGGTTTAACGTGTAATCAATCAGTATTTTTGGAACTTTTATGTCATCGTAATAAATACATCGTTCAATACTAATTTTGTGTTTACTCCAATGTTTATCCATTAATTTTAAATTAATGTTATCAATGTTTCTAAACAAATCCTACCATATTTTCTACCTCTAATTTTATCTAACGTGAAATATTACTTTAAAATATAAAAACTTTATTTTTTTAATTATATACTCATAATTTTATTTCATAATTATACAATCGTATGAGTATTCCATTAATTTCAATGTTAGTAATGTCTACAATATAAACTAATTTTACCATATTTTCTACCTTTATTTTTAAATGCATGAAATTTTATTTTAAAATCAAAACTTTGTTTTTCTATATCCAATCATAAACTCATATTTTTATTTTTGTAAAAGTACAATCGTATGACTATTCCTATATTTTAATTAATCATGTTATAATTTAAAAATCACAATTTCGTTAATGTATGATAAGTTATCATCACTATATAATAAAATAAATTACTATTATAATTTGAACTCAAAAGTGATTTTAATTGAATTAAGGAAAGTAAATTGAATGTTGTGAGGGTTTAATCTTTTATACATGCCTTATATACATATAGTCTTTGATAAATATGGTATGGATTGGTGCCAAATATATACTATATATAATCTACGTAAAATTTTGAAAAAATAAACTATAGATTGAAATTAAACAGAAAGAATACATATGGTATGATTTAATTGATATATTAGATAGATATCCAGTAAAAAAATGAAGAAGATATACATTAATATGGTATGGATTGATATTAGGTAAGCATTAATAATCTTGAAGTTAGTGTATGGGTTAAGAATGGAATAATTATACCAGTATTTATTACGGTGAAATAAAATTTCCATAAATACTGATTGATTACACGTTAAACCATGGAATATTTCCATGTTAACGAGTGCCCATGGTTATCATAAAAACCGAAACGAGTGCCCATAGAAAAACCGAAATTCAAATCATAAAATAATGGTTATCTTGATAAATGTATTTGACTAGTAATGATAAGATAATGATAAAGTATTAGTTGTTCTCCACAATGATTACACAAGGGGTGTAAATAGGCTCCGGATCCTCTACACCACTCTTGTACACCATCCTCTGTACCACCAACCTCATGATGCCATGTGTCTAATCTAATTTAACTCCTAACTTGACTCTAACTCATTCCATTAACTCGTAGTAACCATGATTAACTAATTTATGATTAAATCATTTTAATTTAGACTCTTAAAATTGCTAAAAAATTATAACCATGATTAACCATGATTAATTTATACCAAAGATTCCACCAAATTATACTAAAAAATAAATTGCATTCTCTCATCTCCGCAGGTTTCCGCCGACAACGTCTTATGGAGCAGGGACTTCACCGAGCCGCATCGCTTCCCCGGCCTGGCAGCCGTTCCGGGAGATTCAACTCGTGCTTCCCAATGACTTGAGAGCCCCAAACATCCCCTGCTGAAGAGAAATCGCTCTCCCCTACTGCGACGCCGTTTCTGGTCCGCTCTTCGTGTCCCCGACGCAATCGAGCGAGCTTTCTTGGTCGCTCCCTTCGACCCCAAGCTGCAGATGGCAGAGCTTCAAAGGCTACTCCCAGTCGATGCCGACGAGAAATAATTCCAGCATTCGGCACCGATGAATGCTCCGACCATGCCTATGAAGCCGAGGAACAGCTCACTTTTGGCAATGGGTTGAATTAGACGGCAACGATGATGCGGAGGACAAGATGCTCCCGCCGCACGAGATCACAGCTGGGGATCAGTGGCTAGATCTTCAAAGACGGACTTCTCGGTGTTGGAAGGCGATGGGCATGTAGGGATTTCCGGTTAATGCCATGTTACCGCAGACTGAGTTTCTGGATTAATTGGGATTCCCTGGCTTCACCTGCTACTAGCTAATATATATATATATATATATATATATATATATATATATATATATATATATATATATATATATTGCAGTTGGACTCTGTAAATGTTATAATGATTCAGGGAATCATCCCGGTGGAGACGACGGCTTCTGGAGAAATTAATGATACTATTAGGTTCAACTTAGGTTCTTTTAAACTTATTGTAATTGCTAAATGTCATAGGTGTGATGGGAGTCTAGCTCACGCCTCACAGCCTAGCAAAATATGTAATCAAGAATCGTAAATAATTTGCAGGTTTTTGTTAAATAAAACAATTCTTTGATTGAAGAAAAATATTTTAGTTTAATTAGAAATTAGTTAATCATGGTTACTAAGAGTTAGTGGGATGAGTTAGAGTCAAGTTAGGAGTTAAGTTAGATTAGACACGTGGCATCATTTGGTTGGTGGTACAGATGATGGTATACAAGAGTGGTATAGAGGATCCGGAGCCGTGTAAATAGAAATAGAGGGAGCGTAAATAGAACCACCCAATTAATATCGTGTAAGAAATTGATTTAAATTTAATGAACATCATTTTCAACGAATTTTTTATCATCATGGGTCAGAGTGATTATAATTGATGTGGTTATTGACCATGCATTATCATTATCGGAGAATACATTTCTGCTTTGGAATTCGGTTAGATTGTGTATATTGATGTTTTATGCATTGAACCCGATGGTGTGTGCTCGTTACTTTAACCCATCAACCATTTTTAATCGTTACATATCAATTTTGTATTCACCATAAAAATAGTTATAAATATATTATATTTCATTTTATTTTATAATTTTATTAAAATTTATTATATGTATATTTTTAAGAAAGTTAAATTTTAATTTGTTGATACTATCAATTACTAGTTTTATATTAAATAAATTTTAAAATAAGAGTAATAATTCGAGTCCTTAGTTACTAAAACAGAATTCGATATGTATAAATATGTGGTTGAATTTCGATTTACATTAAAATGATTGTCTCGTCGTCGTCATCGATCCCATTCAAGTTTAACGAAACGAGGTTTAAATGGTTAATGCTCACAAAAGGGCTACACAACTTTTACTAACAAAGTTCATTTTCCATTAGAATGCTAACAAAGTTCGGCATCCAATCCAGTAATAAAATTATTATATACTTTTTGTTAGTTTATTATCACATTTTTATATCACATTTTATCATGATTTCGTCACCGTCTTTAACTATAATATTTTTCAAAATAATTTGAAGCAAAAAATGATATTAAAACTTGTATTAATTAAGTTTCTGGTCAAGGTTAAATGGAATGAGTATCCTATTAACTCACCGCATCATAAGCTGAAATCTTGATCATAAATTTTCATGGAATGAGGATATGAGAGTTTTCAACAATATTGTTCTAATCAAAAGTTTATAATAGTGATTGTTAAATTCATATGTTTATTTAATTCATCAATAAATACATTTGTATCATTAGTGATATAACATTTACTTGTACCTTTTTGCCTATTAAATGATGTAAGTTCTTGTTGCATTTTAAAAGTTTGAACTAGCAATAAAAAATTTCACTATATTTAGATATTGTATTGGTACTTTTTTGTCAAAGATTAGAGTGTAAAACTTATGTTGGTATTTGACTCAAATGTTTTAATCAAATAAAAAAATCATCACTGCAGCAGAGTTTAATTTCAAAGAACATAGTTAGAAAGTTATAAGTTACCATGTACAGTAAAGATAATTTATATTTAGAGAATGTTCATCTTGAAGCTGCTATCGTGTTCGTGCAATGTATGTGCTGACTTTCAACGGTCAAGATCCGTGCAATCCAACAAAGAACTTTCTTACTTAATTCGTTTTCTAATATTGATTTACATGTTTTAAAATAAATAATCATGATTATATGTTTGACATACTGAGATTTTGACAACCCGTTAAATGACATAACTAATTGCACAATAATAATAATCACGTTCAACTAAGAACTCGAATTGTTACTCTTGTTTTAAATTTCTGCACAATATTCGCACATTGTATGATATTAAACTAGAAGAGAAAGTATTGGGTGAGACCTGTCCTTGTGGAGACCAAGAGCAGGGGAATGAGCATTTACTGTTTCTGCTTGATCTTTTAGTCAGTTTGTTTGATCTTTCAATCAATGTCCTTGAGTATTTTTGTTTTGCCTTGATTTTTCAGTTAATTTGATCTTTCGTTCAATTTGCTTGATCTTTCGGTCAATTTTCTTGATCATTTCCTTGGTCAATTTCACCAACGACAAATTCAATCAAGGAAATCGGCGGGTTTAAAGCTCACCAACGACAAATTCAATCAAGGAAATCGGCGGGTTTAAAGCTCACCAACGACAAATTCAATCAATAGGAGTGTCATATAATCTTTGGTCTCATTTGAGACCTGTCTCAAATGAGAATTTGCCAAACTAGAAACACAATCTGCACAATATTTGCACACTTGCCGCACTATGTTTGCACAGGTTGGTAGATAATTTCATTGTGACCATAACATCATCGTTCAGATACGTGCGTGAAATCATGCATTCGAAGTTTGTTGCTAGATTTACTAAAAATTTACATCTCTTTCAATGCGTGCAAATGTCAACTCTTTCAACGAAATCAGGACATAGCTTTTTGCAATTTTCTTATCCTGTTTTATTTCAATGCTTCACCGAAATCAGATGCATTAATCAGCTCCAGATCCTTGAAGTCTACTTTTCCAAGCTCAGTGGTTCTCTTCGATGCTCGCATTCACGCGATTCAGTTGAGTCGCTCACCAGTAAGGTTCTCATTTCTGCCAATAACGTGTAAAAGATATTAAACTTAAACCGCAAATATGCAAGAGTTTTATTTTGTATTGCAACAACTAGTATAGGAATAAAATGATCTGGAGTTCAACATAAAATAAGCTCAGTACTATAGTTGTTCTAAAACAGTACACTGAAAATGCAAGCAATTCGCACATTCTATAGTTCATCATAAAAATGCACAATAGTTGCACCTTTTATAACCATTCTCAAGATGCATAGCATTTGCACGTTTTATAATCAATTGCACGTTTGAACACAATAAAATTATAGACAACAATAAAAACAATAGTTGCACCTTTTATAACCATTCTCAAGATGCATAGCATTTGCACGTTTTATAATCAATTGCACGTTTGAACACAATAAAATTATAGACAACAATAAAAACAATACAATGTCTTCAGATTAGTTTCTTTTACAAAGGATAAAAGAAAAGGGAAAAAAAATCGAGATGAGAGTATATCTATAGACTGGACACAATGTTCAGGAGTTTCTATCGAATCAGAACCTACATCAAGAGTCATACACAGATGACATGCATGAATGGCTGGATCCATTTCTAATAAAAGGCCTTCACTCAGTCTGGGATGGCTCCTCTCCACCCGCCTCCTCCTCCTTGTGGTGGTTGAGCTTCACCACTATGCAGGTGATGTTGTCAGCACTTCCGCGAGTGAAGGCCGTCTCTGTCAGCTTCCTAGCTGCAGCCTCGGGCTCATCTTCTGAAGCAGCAAGTGAAGCAGCGTCCTGACACAATGCATTAGCCAGAAGATTAGAATACGGAATAGAGACATTTTGCGTGCAAAGACAATGTGCATTCTGCGTGCAAAGAGATATTTTTAACATGCATTCATGTGCACTTATTACTAACCTCATTGGGAACAACATCCCATATTCCATCACTTCCAACCACAATCAACTCAACTTCTTCATCAATCTCCACATCCTGAAAAAAGTAACAAATAATTGAAGACTCGTCTCGAATTTAGAAAGAAATTATGATATATACCTTCAACGTGCATTCAATGTGCATTCTGCGTGCAAACACATATTTTTAACATGCATTCATGTGCACTCAGTGTGCATAGAATAATGTGCTAAGACATATTTTCTGCGTGCATTCAATGTGCGAAGACATAATTTCTACGGGCACTCAATGTGCATAGAATAATGTGCAAAGACACCAACGGCTCAAAACTGATGATATGCTTTCACATTTTTGTTAAATGTTAACTGAAACAATATCTAACAACATCATAAATCATGCAAGGAGAACTACAATTCACAATTGAGCAATTTCACCCTAGCGAAGCCCGCAAGTTCGAATAATGGTTACCTGAATCTCTGGTTCAGCCACCACAAACTGCTTCAGCATCCGATTTCCAAAAGCACGGGACATTGCCAGCACACCTCCAACTCTCCAAGTGCCTGCCAAGAAATATGGAAGCATGTTTAGAAATAGAGCAATCCATTCGATTGATTTTAAGTCATCAGATGCTAAGATAAAATTCATGTAGCGGGATAGGAAATTAGAAATCAAACATCTATGTGAAATAGAATATTCAAATCATAATTTTTCTTGACCAAACCATTCAGAATTTCAAATCCTCCATTTACTTGTCTAGTAACATAAGCTCCATTGCATCAACCTTTTCCCAGAACCCCCCAAAAGAATATAAAATTTCGCAATTTAAAAAGGTACTAAACATCTATGACGAGTCAGTAGTAAGGTAAGAAAGAAGACCATGCTCAAGTCCTAGCAAACAATATAAACCTGCTAGACTTTATATGAACACATAACTGCCCAGTGCCCACTATGAATACAAGATGAACAATTACCTGCCCACATTACTACCCCTCCAGCACTTTCAATTCTCTTCCGCTCATCACTCCTGTTGGGCTTATGATCATCAGAAAGAGGGATGGCTGCAAGCAAAAAGGTGAAGCTGTGAAACTGTAGAAAAAAAAGCTATAGCTTGAAGAATAGTTGAATAAATATGACAAAACCAGTCCAAAAATGAGCTCATTTATATTATACGTGAAGTTATTATGATTTTCATGTACTTCCTAATTACAAGAAAATGGTCGAACAAGAAAATGGTCGAAAACAACAGTTATATCTTGTTTGATGAAAAGGTCCTGAGAGACCTCCATGCATATCCTATAAATCTCTTTCAAATCAAATACTACCCTAAGATTATCAGGTCATTATAGTATGGCTGAAAATCACAGTTTCCACAGCAAATTAACAGATTATGAATATCATCCAGAGATTGAGAAGGCTATGTAGAAAACCAGAATCTTGCTGTCTTTAAACATTTATGTAATCGAATTAAAAAAATCTATCACAAGATATGATTCATCACTCCATTACCATAAATATCAGGTCTGGCTGAAAATCTTAGTTTTGTAGCAAATGAGCAGATTATGAATATTTCCAGAAGATTAAGAAGGCTACATGTAGAAAACCTGTTTTTAAACATCTGTGTAATCGAATAAAAAATACTATCTCAACATATAATTCATCAATCCATTACCAAAATTACGTGATGACTAGACTTTATATACAACATCATTAAAGTCAATACCACATAAGTTTGCCCTAAATGCAGTTATTAGTTTAAATCTGCAACCCACGTGAAAAACACCACAACAAGTTTACCCTAAATGCTGTTATAAGTTTAAATCTTCTACCCATATGGAAAAATTATACAAATTTGAGTTCCTCAGTTATAAAAGTTCAGATTTCAGAAAACCTATAGGTCATGTCTAGTGACGGTGCAGACAATGAAGAGCAACATATGAAGTAAGAGGTACCTTTCCCAGCTTTGGATATTATCGTTCTTGAGTCTCCAACATTGGCAACATATAAATGATTCCCAACAAGAACTGCAGTAGAGGCAGTAGAACCATCATCCCTAAACGTATCCTTTTCAGCCTCCAGGAATTCACTATCAGTTCTCTTATAAGTTTCACCTGACATTTTCACAAAGATTTTTTTATCAATTAAGACAATCATTTAAGTGCCATGAAGCACCAAGCAGTTCGACAATTAAAATCAAGATTGGTTACAAACTGAATAGAATCTAAAAGACTAATAAATTACTCACTTATAGCCAACTTTGTGTTTGTAATGAACTCTGGATGTTTCATAAGATTCTCAAAAAGATGGTTCTTTAAATACTCAGCTGCACGAGCACCACCATGACCTGTAATTTAAAACCAAAATTAAAATGGAAGCTGGAATATGCATACTCTATTCTCAGTTATCATTGTAGCCATCAGTGAGCAAGTATGCAGCTTAGACAAAAGAAAACAAAAGATCATTGCGCATATTCCGACAGATGTTCACTTCCAGAATAATAATAATCATGTAATTTATTATACCACTAACTCACAAAACACAATGAAGGCATTTGACTGCAAACATTCTATTCTCTTATGGGAATGCCATTCAAGTAGCCGAGTACATGGAAACCAGCATAGCATTGACAATGAGCCTCCCTAACTTTTTTTTTTTTTTTTTTTTAGTTTGAGATTAAACAAAATTCAGCTCCCCCAATTTTCACAAAACATACAATAGTTACCCGGACACACTTATGCAGTGAGACAGAGACTGTCATTGTAGATTCAAAAATACATGTTAATTTCTAACCATCGAAAATTCCAAACAAACAAACAGTTTGCCCATCAATTTTGGAATGCTTAATGTCATAGAAATCCTCCATGCTTGCTCTTTTCCCTCTAAAACTTGAATATCCACAACTGAGTTTTCCATCATCACTGCAGTCACGGTGAAATAAATCATCACTAAGCATGTACATGTACTAGAATCAGTCAATAAATGCACAAAACAAGATGAACTATGTAGGTCAACATGATGGATATGATCGATTGCAAAACATTCAAGGAACAGGACTATCAAGTATGGATTCTAAAACTAGCCATAGAATCTCTATATACATCAATGATACACAAATAAAAATATGGCACATACCTAATCAGACAGGTTACAGGTAACCTCAAATTTAAGAAAAACACATCTGGCAAAATATTTTAAGATTATCATAGAAAGCACGTGAGCAAAGTTTAGCCAGATGCATGTAAATAAAACTTAGGGCAGCTGGTTGGTTGGCAAACCCTGCATATTCCATATATATTGAAAACCAAGAGTTCAAATGTTGTGCAACAAAAAAGCAAAACATACAGCAGCAGATTCTATTCACAGCAGCCAGTGCATATGGAGCCAAGTTCCAGCACGTGTATGGCAGTAAATCACCCTAACCACTATATTTAACACATAAGCTAGGGCATACACAAAGAGCATCCACAACTCACAAGGAAGTAACAAACCATTGATGACACAGCATTAATACATCACTCAAAAAAATGCTGGAATGAAATGAAAGCAGAAGTTAGCAAGGTTAAAGACGTCAAGGATTACCTCTTCCACCCTCCACTAGCATATCCGCTGTCATCTTCCTTGTCGGGAGAAACATTTCCAATAGGCTCTCCTTTGGTAGTCGCACCAGTATCCACCATCATGTTTTTGTAAGCTAAAAATTTCCACGGACTGGAAAAGCTACTCAAACTCCGAGTCGCAATCAAACTCCCTTCAGAACAGCCTAATAACCTCCCTTCAGCGCAGCTTCGCAGTCGCCCAGCTTGAACAAACACTGATCTCAAGCTGTTGTTGCGAACGAAGTTGCATAACATCTAATGCAGCCTTCTCTCTCGGTTATATCCCTCAATTGCACACACCTATCATAATTCATAAACAATTAAAAAAACCAAACATCTAAACCCAGCTCCACCGCATTCAATCACAGCAACAGAAAACACTCCACAACAAGAACATCATCAAATAATCAATCACTGATATACGTCAATTTTCCTAACATTCATTTCATTCCTCATTTAATTACGCAGAATCACGATCATGTCCACAGAAAATCACAATCAAAGCAACCATACGCGACAACGAATGAACATATACGAATTGGATCTTACGGTTGCACAACATGCCGCCGGAAGGAGGAGCGATCCCGAGCATCATAAAATTCACCTGAAAAAACAAAAACACCACAGCGAATCCGTCAGCTCAATCGACACCGCAGCAATGGATAATCAATCAAGGCCGGCGAGGGACCGATGTAATCCCCGGCGGCGAAGATCGCGTGAGATCCGAATCAACGGAAAGGAGAATTGCGGAAACCGTACCTGGAATCAGCAGCAGCAGCTCGAGTTGTGTGTGCACAGCAGCGGAGCGGTGGATTATCGGGAGGAAATAGAAAACAATAATAAATGGAGAATCTGGAGAAAGGGGGATATTCAGGAGAATGATTAATTAGATGGGAAGTGGCTCTGAGTTGTGAGAGTGATGGAGAGGGGAAATATAAAGGAGAGGAGAGAGCGAGCAGCTTTAGCTTAGCAGGCTCGTAAGGATCGCCACCAAGGCTACGTTGGCACAAGCCATGATGAACCCACTCATCATTTCATTTCCCATGGTTTTATTTTTCCTTTTTTAAATATTAATTTTATTCCAAAATATACAACAATTGAAATTTTTAGGCAAAAGAAATGCAATTTTGTTCCAACCGTGACAGATATAATAATATTAAATCACCGCTCACGAGGATAAGAGGGATAGACCCTGCACCTACTATATGATAATTAATTGATTGAATTTATTTGGGTGGTATTTGAGTTGACCACTGTTTTGATTAATATTTTAAGTTAGTTATTTAGCTATTAATTTTTATAAATAGAAAAGGTTTTAAGACAGAAAAATGTGATATTTTACGATTCTGTGTTACTTCTTAATAATATATTGACGTGTATTTATCTGTTGAATGTTACTATATTTTTCAATGGCTATTTATATTTATACCGAACTTGTGTAAAAAATTAATTTTAATAGTCTATTGTCTAACCATTGGACTGCCTCATATGAGAGATTTTGTGTTATAAATACTAGGTTTGTTTTCATGAGTTTATTTCTTGTTGAGCAGAATTGAACCGAAGTCAATTGAATCCAAGATTTGCAAAATATACAGTAGTATAAATGCGAGATACAATATTTAAGTTGAAAGGTAAAGACATAAGCTTCAGGATAGTTTTAATTTTTGAGAGCTTAACTCTTATTTAAAATATTTCTTAAAATTAATTGAAGTCATTTTAATATCATTGTTATTGCTTCTAAATTTTTTGGATATAGTAATCCACTAAGATAGACAGGAGATGTACCGTAAATCTAACTAAAACTAATAGTCCTTTATATTAAAAAAAAAAAAACTAATAGTCCTTTATGTTACTAGTTTTTTATATTTTATTTTTAACCTAAACATTTGTTTTTCCAAAAAAAGAAAATCACTAAAATTAGCATTATGCTCACGTCATCCCAGCTGGCTAGGTCATACTAATCCACCTCAATCTACATGCAGAGAGACAGACCTCATTTACCAACCAGCGATGGACATGGCATCTCATGCGCCACTGCCATGGCGACAGCATTTGGAGGCGCAAGTTCCACCTGGAAGGGCAGCAGCCATGATCCATTCGAGCTGGCACACTCAGCCGGATCAGCTGACATATTACTTTAATACTTTTCTTATAAGCATTTCACAATATTACTATAATTAAATACCATATTCTCTTAACCAATTCATTCTTATTTTAAGTTTTTTAAAAAATATAAGAGTCATATTATTCTTATAATATTTTAAAGCATCTACAGTACTAATTAAGAGTAAGGATTTGTGTTAGACATTGAATATTAAAACTCTCCCCGCCGCCAAAAAAAAAAAAACATTCCTCTTCAATCTTTTCCCCTCTTCCCATCGTGGGGAGATGAGGAAACCATTGTTTTTTCTTTTATTGATTCTTTATTACATTGAATAAGTGTGATTTACACATTAAAATTGTTCCCGATTTGATCGGATGAATTCATGATTTAGCTGTTCGTCGATATTTTGTTCTCGATCTGATTGGACAGCTCGTGGTTTGCGATAGTGTAAAATTGGCCTTCTCTTTTCCGATACTCAATCTGCGGCTCTTTTTGGACTATTTGATTTTTTTTTTACGAAGAACATGATGTATCAGTTCGAACCTTTGTTTCATTCGTATAATAAAATCCAAGGTAAATAAAAAGGTTGGATGAAAGAAAATATAATTAAAGTTCCACAAGGTAAATATAAAAACTGGATGAAGAGTGTGATTATTGAAGTTCCATGTCATATTGAAGTTCTAATTTAGACACTACCATTGGAGATGCAAAACTAAATAGGACTCTTTCTAAAATTAACTTTGATTACATCATACTGAAGCTCCATTCAATTTGTAACAAGTGGACAAAGTGACATTTTAAATTGACATTGGAGTTGGAAATGCTCTTAGTCTTATGCGTTAATGTGAAGTTTTTATTTTCTGAAAATATCTATTGCTATATTTTCTGGAAAACTTATAATTAACCTTCAAAGAGGACCAGAGGTATAAGAACTCCGATCCACAAGTTAATTTTCATTTGTAAGTTAATTAGTTCAAGTTATAAACATATCGAGGCTTTATAGCCAAAAATGGCTCCTATATGTATAATTTTCTCTTTCATAAGTTTCACTCTTGTTTTCCTCTAACCTACTATTTCGAATGGGTTGCATGTCGGTTTACACGTATGATGATTTATTTCACTTTAATGTAGTATATTAATTTTTAAACTTAATTTTGCAGGTAGTATCATTTCGTTCCTGGTGTTTTTTGCACCGTTAAACACCTTTTATAGAATTTATAAAAATAAATCGACGGAAGGATACTCGGCATTTCAGTATTTGATCGCAATATTTAACTCAACACTATACATTTATTATGCCGTGATTAAAAGAAAGATGTTATTACTAATTACGATAAATTGTATCGGGCTTACGGTAAATTTAATTTACCTCACCCTGTTCCTATTTTATGCAGCTCACAAGGTACAATTTTTTACATCTACAAATTTTGTTGTTGAACTATATATTAGCTTTTATAAGTTTCAACAGCTCACAACTCACAATAATTTGTTGTTGAATCCTTTTATAAGTTTCAAGATATAATTTGCGTGCAAATTTTTTATATAACAAAATAATAAGAGGAAATTAATATACATTCTGAAAAAATAGCATCTTGTTACCGACACTAGTACAATTATTATAAATAAATAAATATGTGTAATTATAAACACGAGAGAATTTAATGAAGACCCCCGACCTTTGCAAAACTGTCAGTTTGATCCCTTTTCAAATTTTAACGTCAATAAAATCCCATGACCTTTCATTTGGACCCCATATACCTAACTAGGTTGTAAATCATTAAAAATAATTAGATGTTGGGATATAATAGTAATTTCATGTTCAATTTAATTTAAAAAAAAAGTGCAATGCATGGGTTTGAACCCGTGTCTCCCATAACTACAGACAAAGCTCTTACACTATACCACAAGGACTTCATATTTTAAATAAATATGGTTAGGAAATAAAACTTAAAGTCCTTGTAGCATAGTAGTAAGAGTTTTTATTTGTTATGCTTTGAGACCTATGTTCAAACCCACTTGTTGCACTTTTTTCCCATTAAATTGAACCTGAAATTACCATTACACCCCCAACATTTAGATGGTTTTAATGAGTTAACAGCCCATTTAGGTATAGGGGGTCCAAACGAAGAAAAAAAGAAAGGTTAGGGGGTTATTTTAATGTTGATAGCGGGTCAAACTGACAGTTGCAAGGGTTAGGGGACAGTGGTCTCTATGAAATTCTCTCTTGTTTTTAACCAAACACTAAAATAATATATGCTAGTTAAAACAGCTAACATAATATATGCTAGTTAAAACAGCTAACAGATGCACGTTAAAGCTAAAAATTGATAAAATACATTAACAGCTAATAGGTTATCTCTAAACGAGGCCTATCTAAACGCAAAATTTTTGAAGTGAATTATATATTAATGAACTTGGAATTAATATAAAATAAATCAATAAATTCATAAATTATATTTGTTCATATGTTTTTTTAAAAAGAAATTCTTTCAATGTATTGGGAAACATCTATAAATGATTACAATGTGTGGAATTGGCATCCAATTCGACCTACTTATTACAAGAATATCCGAACTACAAGTCAACTAGACTTATAATATATTTGTTTATATGTTTTCTATGATTCATCTCTTATTTGGTTTAGGATTTTTTACAAAATTAAGATGAGATGGGATATCTATCATTCATTCTATAAATACAAGTGTTTTTAATTACACGCTTTCATAATTATATGAACTATGCTACCCCTTGTCAACAAAAAGTTATGGCGACGTTGGGCGAATTTCGGGCCGGGCACCACGTACGAAATTGAGGATGCAATCCTTCGGAGGATTTACATGGTGACTCTGAATACTGATGACACAGAAAGTGACAGCCGACTACTATACTTGAAAACGACGGCAGCTGAGATGCTGAGCGAGGGCAAAGATCTAAAGCTGCGTACAGAATCCATGGAGCGTGTTCTAATCGACCGTTTGTCGGTGGAAGCTGATGAACCACCGTTTCAGTATCTGGTGAGCTGTTTCCGGCGAGCCTGCGAGGAAGAGATGACGGATGTGGTCAGGCCGGAGACCGAAATCACGGCGGTGCATCACGCTAAGGATTTGGCAGTTTCTTATTGCAGGATATTCCTTGGAAATCCTGACGTGTTGCCAAATTGGGATTCTGATTACGAAAATTCGCCTCTGCTTCCTCTGTTGCTCTCGGAGTCGGAGGCTGCTGCCTGCCCCGGCGCCATCACGACGAGCCCTCCTGGTTTTATTTCGAAGCTGTTTAAGGAGGGCGATTATGACAGCCTGGAACCTATTTTTACTCAGCTGTACGAGGTTTTGAGAGGCCGTGCGCTAATGGTTTCCGTTTTAGGGGATTTTCAGAGGCTATTCTGGGCTTTTCTCGCGCTGATCCAATTTCCAGTGGGAGCCAAGGTTCTGGTTGATCAGCTAAAGGGCTTGTCTGATTTGAACGGAAGAGATATCGCCACCAGCAACGTTCTCGGAGCTTTCCTCAGTGTCAGCGGCTTACCTGATCCTTATATCGATGGCGAACCTTTCACCAATCCATCATCAGCTGCTGACGTCAGAACTGTGATGAACAAACTCCGAGATGATCTGGCAAATGCTCTTACAACTCTGTTGAGGAACACGGAATTTCGCGAAAACGTTCTGCAATATATTGCTGACCTGATCAACAAAAATGCTGCCAGGGATCATCTTCGGTTTGATCCATGGTCATGTGCTAGTGCAGGGACGCTTTTCAATCTCAGCGCAGTGATGCTTCGGTTATGCGAGGCGCTTTTGGATGGAAATTGGACAAAAATTGATGAAATTGATCCTAGGTATGTACTCAGCAGCAGGCGTTTGGAGTTACGAGGATTGACTGCTCTTCATGCAACCTCGGACCAAATTTCTGGATGGAGTGAAAGTGGAAACGTGGATCATCACAAGTTTTCATTAACCTGCGAATGCTTCTTTATGACGGCAAGGGCGTTGAATCTGGGGTTGAGGAAAGCATGTGCACGTCACTCGAATCTTTTGGTGTCTGTTGAAATAACTACAGAAAATTTATCCTCGTGGAAAGCAAAGCAGGATGAATCGCCATCGCCGTCACTGCGGCGAAAAATAGCAGCACTCGAGAAAAGTATTGAATTAATAAAACAGGATCTATCGTGCTACGAAGCTCAGATACGGCAAAACAAAGTGCTACTCAAACGCGCGCTATATTTCTACCGGATGATGGTTGTCTGGATGGTTGATTTAGCCGGAGGGTTTCAGATTCCCGCGCCGGAAACTTGCCCGGAGCATTTCGCGGCTATGCCGGAACACTTTGTGGAAGGTGCAATGGAGTTTCTTATATTCGTCTCCATGATCGACAAAGCTCATGAAGCCTTGGATCACGCTGAAGTATCAGATTTTCTGAACTTCATCATCATGTTTATGTGCAGTCCCCAGTTCATTCAGAATCCTCATCTTAGGACAAAGATGTTCGCAGGGCTCAATATCTTTCTCATTAAAGGAAGTGCGAAAAATCTCTTGGAAGTTCACCAACCGGCTGTAGATCATTTTGTTCGGAATCTTCTCCGGTTCTACGCTGATATAGATGCTTTGGTAGACAAATTCGAACTCCGATTTCATCTTTCGAATCTTCTGAAGTATCTGTGGAAAGTTCCAGGTCACCGGAATTCCTGGAGAAGAATAGCCAATGAGGAAGAAAACGGAGTATATCTGCAGTTCCTGAACTCTCTAACAAATGACGGCATGCTTCTGCTGGATGAAGGCCTGAACAAAATCATGATAATGGCGGAACCGGAGCCTCCTCTATGGGTTCACGCGAAAGCGAATATCGGCCTGATTTGTTTCACCAGTGAAGAGATCGTGGCTCCATTCCTGCTGCCGGAAATTGTTGGGAGGATTGCAACCATGCTGAATTATTTTCTTTCCCGGCTGGTGATGATGATGATGTTTAAACGGAATCTTCCAGAAGAACTGCAGCTAAAGGAGCTGCTTACGCAGATCATGGGGATTTATGTAAATCTGGCGCGAGGAGACGAAGAAAGCGTTTTCGTGGCTGCGATTTCAAGAGATCAGTCTTACAGTGAGGAGCTATTCGGTGCTGCTGCGGAAGAACTGATGAAGAAAAATACTGGAAAACTGGAGAAGAGGCTGATTGATGAATTTCTGGAGCTGGGAAGAAAAGTTAAAGTCGCCGCTCAGGAGGCCGCGGAGGCTGAATCGGCTCTCGGAGAGATACCGGAAGAATTCATGGACCCGATTATGAACACTCTGATGACGGATCCGGTCATCTTGCCGAACACCAACGCCAGGATTGACCGGCCGGTTATTCTGAGGCATCTTCTCACCAAAAGTACGGATCCCTTCAATGGCCTTCCTCTCACGGCCGACGTGTTAATTCCCGACGCTGAGCTCAAAGCGAAAATCGACCGATTCCTTCAAAGATGACCGGTTCCTTCTGTAAATTTTGACCTCTAGCGCACTGATTGGAACAAACGGCCGGTATGAATCAGTGGAAATTGTTACTAGCAACTAGTATTTTTTAAATGTCAACGGATAGTTGACCCTGTATTTGAATATAAAGTGATATTGATAAATTTGTTGTAACATATCTATTTAAATATCAACTTTAAGAAATGTTGTCATACCAAAAATATGTCGAAATGAAAATTATAAAAACGATTTTACAAAAAATGTGAGAAGAAAATATATACTTTTAAGTTATTAGTCTCGTAGCTTATTCCTCATTGAGTTCATCAACTCATCTTTTTCGTATCCACTACTTCACCACTTTACCATTGTTGAGCTCATCAACCCCTTTTCGTAAATGTTGTTGGATTAATACCCCATAGTGTTGATTTCAACTTGACAAGAAAAAATTGACCCAAACTAAGCACAATTTTAATGTATTTTGGTTAGCATGAAATACGACATGAGTGAATGTTGGATTAGACACGAATAATACAATAATTAAAATATGTTTGGGTCAAACTCATGGTTAGTGGGTTAACCCATTTAAATTTAGTATTATAAACTATTTAATTAATTAAGGATTAACTGTGTACTTATCAGAGGTCCTGAGTTCAATTCATGATGGGGACCAGGGGATGGGTGGGATTTTATTGGAGTCCATTTGAATTATTATCCAATTTTTTTATTAAAAAAAAGGGACTGTGTACTTGTAAATTTCTATATACGAAAAGACTTAGAATTTAAGTTTAGTAGGAGTTGACCTTTAATAAGTAGATAATGTAAGAGAATGATAAGAGATAACTTTTTTTTTGAACACAAGAGATGAAGTCTTGTTATACTTGTATATATACACAATGATTTTTCTTTGTCCTGGAAAAACATGGAGCTTAATTTAAAATCTCCTGAGCTAATTGATTTGGCTCCAATCCAAAAACTAGGCAGGAGATGTTAAACTTGAAAGTACAGTGGAAATGGCCTGTATTCTCTTTCAAACTAAGCACTAATGGTTTTTCAGTAGAGCCTTCTAACTATGTCGGTGCTGGAATTGTTATTCGAGACAATGATAGAAAGAAAAGTCAGAATTGCAAAGTCATTTTTTCTTGGGAAATTTTTTATTAACGGTGTAAGATAAATATAAATTATTATATATAAAAGGCGTAACATATATACTTATTGTAAAGGGTGGTCATACTATTTTTACTATTTATTTAATTAAGAAAAGTCATCTATACCCCTCTTCTCCTTTAAAGTAATATCAAATTTATAATTAATAAGCCTTGTTCTCTTGATTTTATCTGTAGATCAATTCAGTTCAATTTAGTTCAATTTAGTACAATTCATCTAAGTAAAAAATTAATTTGATACAATTTAGGCGAATTCAGTCATATTGATTCTTTTTTTAATGCATTAATTTCACTTCAGTTTATTTTAATTTAGTTCCATTCAGTTCAGTTTATATCTTTCGATCTTATTCTCGTTAATCAAATTTATTTTTGCAAAAAAAATATTATTTAACTAATTAAATTAATGAGAACAATATCAAAGGAATTGAATTGAACTGAACTAAATCGAACTAAATAAAACTGAGCTGAAGTGAAAATTAATATATTGAACAAAAGAATTAAAACGATTGAATTAACATAAATTTCATCCAATTAAAATTTTCACTAGCTGAATTGAACTAAACTAAATTAAATTAAATTTAAGTGAATTGAACTGATTTACAGATTAGTTCAAGAGAACATGGGTTATTAATTAGAAATTTAATTTTTAAAGGGTATAAATGACATTTATTAAAAAATAAAAAGTAGAAACATTATAACGCCCTTAACAATAACAGAAAAACATACATACGGTGACTCCTGATTTTGGCTATATTCGGTTAGCCAATCAGAATCAAACACGTACGTAGAATTTACTATATTTAGTTATTAGGTGAAACTCTAATTACCGTAATCTTTGTGAAAAATGTGAAAAATGTGAAACTGTGAATAAATATAAATATGTTACGCCCTTTATAATAATTTACATTTATCTCACAAGGTTAATGAAAACTTTCCCTTTTTTTTTTACAGCGCGGATAGTGGGGGTGTTTGGTGAAAAGCTTTTTGAGGCAAAATTAGTTGATTGAGACCAATTAACTGTTTGACCAATTCAAAAGTCTAATAAAAGTGTTTGGTAAAGAACTGTTTGGGTCCAAAAAGCTCTTTTTCAAAATGCTAAAAAAAAGAGCGTTTTCTATTAGCGGATTGCCTTCCTTATTTAAAAAGTCTCTCTTACCTTTATTAAATAATATCTTTAATTCCTGCTACATTTCTCTAACATGATTTTCTTCTTTCTTTCTTTCTTCAAAAATTATTACTGCATTTACTCGCCACAGTACCCGCACCAATCCAACTATTTTTTTAGTTTGTACTCAGTTGGTTTTTCCAAAAGAAGTATTTACATTAGTAACTAATTTTTTATTTTATTTTGTATAATAGTAATTAATATATTAATATGTAAATAATATATTATACTGTATAGATGAGGTAATGGATTATAGTTAAAATAAGCAACACCTTTGTTTAATCTTTTTCTTCATCGAAAAAGGATCTTAAATTATTAAATATTTATAAAATAAATTTAAATATTCTTTTGTTAATTAAATTTCTCAAATATGTATATTAATATTTTTATTTTTCATAAATTAACTATTTAAAATTCATATGTAATTTTTTATTTATAATAGTTTTTAATAAATATGAATTATAAAATAATATTATTATTTGTTTAAAAATTAAATAGTTAAATATCTTCATGTCCTTAAATGTTATTTTACTATGTTTCTAAATCAAACAGTTATTAACTATCAGCTAATTTTACCAAACACTTATATTCAATTAGCTAATACAAACAGCTGGTCAAATTAGCTAATACAAATAACTAGTCAAATCAGCTAATGCAATCAGTTAACAGCTAACAGCTAATCACCAAACACCCCCAGTACTAAAGCATAAGCTATGACCCTCATTATGGGGCTCCAAACTGCCCATTGTCTTGATTTAGCAGCAATTCAAGTTGAAGTAAATTAATTCTATGATTTTGCTGAAAATGACCATAATGGATTACAAAATCCTCTAGAAGCTCATACCCGTTGTCAAAATATTCTGGAAGTTGCAAGGAGAAATTCAAGTAAGTATAAGGAGGCTAATTCAGTTGTTGATGCATAAGTTAAGATGACAAGTTGTAATCAATTAGATAACTTTTATGATCATGATACACTGCCAAGATATATGAGGGATTAGTGATACTTTATAGCATGGAGTTCTCTTATGTTAGAACCAAATTATTCATTATGAATAAGGTTGGGAACACACTTCTGGTTCTTTTGTTTCAATGAAAGATTGAAAGCCACAATATGCGACCTATTGTGATTGAAGGAAGCAAGAAATGTCATTAAGACAAGGAATGAGGCTGATCAAATTCCACAGAAAAATAAATCAAGAAATGACAGCACCAATAGCAAACCAAGCTCTGGGAATCTTATGTAACTAAATCACCGTTAGGAAGCGAAATTGTGTTTCAACATGTTGATTCAGTAAATTGTTTCCTGAAGGACTATCCACTCGTAGCAAAATTGGGTTTTGACTTGTCTCTTTTCTAAATTGCTCTAAGTCTAGGATATTGATTTAGATTTACATCAAACTAGATAATGTCCGGCTACATGCCTGATTCATATTAATTTTGTTAAACATGATAATTTTACATATTTTAAGGTTGAAGGTTTAAAAAACAATTAATATATAGAATGTACGACGATTAATCTTTAAAATAGTATTAGTAGTCATCATATTGACACATGGAAAATTTATTATACTCCATAAGTTTCATATCTTGATTAGTAAAGTTTATTGCATTAGATCTTTTCATTAGTAGAAAAGCCAAACATATTAATTGGCTAATTAAGGAAAATGAAATATTGCACGAAAGAAGCTTTTACTCCAAGAACAAAAAATGAATATTCTAGAAACTCTTGTGAAAATAGTGTTTTTAATTTTTTTTAAAAGAATAAGAAAATTCTATGGGTCGCTTCCATATGCTCTCAAAATGTAGCACTTTTATATATAGTAAGTATAAATATTCACTTTGTATTATACTCACCTTTTATAGGGGTTAGAAAACTATTTGCACTTCACTATTTCAAATTGTAAAAACTTGACACTACTGTTTTATTTGGGCCGTTCGACCTTTTAAAAGGGCTAGGGACTCAATAAACAACCCTCCGCCACTGGTGGTTTTAATTAAATACACATATATATATGGGGCGTTTGGTGAAGAGTTTTTTGGAGCGAAACTAGTTGTTTGACCAATTCAAAAGGTTAATAAAAGTGTTTGGTAAAGAGCTATTTGGATTAGATGTTTGACTAATTCTTGGGTGAGGCAGCATCTCCCAAGAGGCAGGACCAAGTATACCCTATTTTTGGTGAGATTTGATGAAGCGACACCGAAGTTTTGCTGAGGTGACATGTTTGATAAACCGACACCGATGTTTGATGAGGTGGCATCAATGTTTGATGATGTGGTAATGAGTTATGATGAGGTGGTAGCAATGAAATTTTCCTTATTTGGTTTTGCCTCATAGGAGAATTACTCTAGATGTTTAGGTCCAAAAAGTTAATTTTCAAAATGCTCAAAAAAATAAGCATTTTCAATTAGATGTTTATGGCCTCGTTTGGCTATCAGCGTTTAGCTGTTAGCTGTTAGCGGATTTTATTAGCTATTAGCTGTTAGTGGATTCTATTAGCTGTTTTGACTAACGGTTTGACTAGCGGTTTGTATATGAGTGTTTGACAAATAACAATTAGCTGATACCTGTTTCATTACGTTAAATGACTAAAATAGACATTAGTACAATTTATTATTATTTATTTTTTGTAGTGTTATTTGTTTATCGAAAATTGTTATCAGTATATGTTCATTTATTTTTATGATGTTTATTATTTGAATTATTATTCTTTATTAATAATATATCTACATCTATTTTAAAAAAACATTTTTTGAATTAAAATACTTGAAATTTATTTTTTATATATTTAAAATATGTGTAATATACTTCAAAAATAAATTAAAAATAATGTAAAAAACCTTAAAATGTACGTACGCAAATATGATGTGTACCTTAAATTTACTAAAAGTTATTATTTACGTATATAAAAGATTTTCTAATTAGTTTTAATGAATTTGAAAAGGAAATTTGTGAGGGATAAGGATATAAAAGATATTTTGTAATATTTTTTTTGATTAACTTTTTACAAATGCTGCTATTTCTAGCGTTTCAGAAATCAGAGGTTTCACCAAAAAAGCTAATTAGAAAACTCTCATCACCAAACACCAGAAAGAGCTGTTTGACAAGTCAACTATCCATATTTAACCCAAAAATCTAAACGCTCTTCAAAACTCTCGTCACCAAACGGGGCCTATGTCTTTACATTGCAAATTTATTTATTAATTTTTATTTTTATTTTTTTACGTGCCATTTCTTTTCTTATTTAGCCTGAAGAATTTTATGTGGCCTCCTTTTTTTACGCAAATTTATGTGGCCTCACGTTGTTTTCTTATTTTCGTAAAACCTTACCTTACGTACGTTTTACGTTTGAAACTTTGGCCCTGTTTACTAGAGCTTATTTCTTGATGGTACTGAACTGAATTGAATTAAACTGAACTGAACTGAACTGAAGTAAAATTGATGTATTGAAAAATGGAATCAGCATGACTGAATTAACCTGAATTTCATCAAATTACATTTCACTGAACTGAACTGAATTGAACTGAACTGATTTACAGATAAGCTCTGGTAAATAGGGCCTTTGAATGGTTTGATATCAAAATTGCATTTGCATGTTTTTCAAAAATAACAATTTGCATTTGCATGTTTAATTATTCTTCTATACTTTTGAACATTTTAATTATTAACTATTATACTTAAATATTTGTATTTTTAGTGTTAACCATATAATGGGCTCGTTTGGCAATCAGCGTTTAGATATTACCTGTTAGCGGATTTTATTAGTTGTTAGCTGTAGCGGATTCTATTAGCTGTTTTGACTAGCGGTTTGACTAGCGTTTTGTACATTAGTGTTTGGCAAATAACAATTAGCTGATAGCTGTTTCAATGCGTTAAATGACTGAAATAGACATTTGTACAATTTATTATTAATTATTGTTTTAGTGTTTTGCTTGTTTATCGAAAATAATTATCACTTATATGTTTGTTTATTTTTATTATTTAAATAATTATTATGTATTATAATATATCTATGTTTATTAAAAAAATTATTTTCAGAATTACATTAAATAAAAAATTTATTTTGATATATATTTAGCATGTGCCATTTTAATTTCAATATTTATAATACTTCAAAAATAAATTAAAAATATTGAAAAATGTACGTACGTACGAAAATATCTTAAATATTGTGTACGTATGAAAATTTTTGCAAAGTTGAATTATACATATATATAAATTATTAGTTTTAAGGAAATTTTGTGAGAATAAGGATAAAAAATATATTTTGATATATTGTTTTGTTTAATTTTTTGTAAACGCTATTTTTTCTAGCGTTTCAAAAAAGAGAGGTTTCATCAAAACAGCTAATTAGAAAAACCTTTTCACCAAACACCAAGAAGAGCTGATTGATCAGTCAACTGTCCATATTTAACCCAAAAAACTAAATGCTCTTCAAAACTCTCATCACCAAACGGAGCCAATTTATTTTATAATTATAATTAATTCTTGTTACGTACCATTGTTGTTAATTTTTAGCATATAGTTAAATATATATAGAGAATTTTACAGAGGTCACCTAACGTTTTCCAAAGTACCGATTTGACCCCCTATCGAATTTTCATGTCAAAATGGCCCCCAACCTTCAATTTTTTGCTTCATTTTGGCCCCCTATGGCTAACTTGGTTGTTAACTCTTAAAAAACCGTTAAATATTAGGGGTACAATAGTAATTTCAGGTTCATTTAAGTTGAAAAAAATGCTTGTAATTGGGTTTGAACCTGGATCTCTCGAAATAATAGAAAAACTCCTACCACTATATAGCTCCTATTATTTTGAGAGATCCAAGTTCAAACCGGTAATTTGGGAAACGTTAGGGGCCTCTGTAAATTCTCTCATATATATACATATCTTATTTTATTTTATTTAGACATATATGTTTTTAAATTATATTTTATACAAAACTAAGAGATTTAACAAGTGATATTTTCAATGAAAGTTTATTAATTTAAGAGAAATTCTCCTATGAGGCAGCCTCACCCATGAGGCAGGGCTTAATTTGGCCCATAAAATAAGATTTAGTTCTTGCAAAACACCTTTCTAAAAATTTTGGGGTCAAAAAAGTATATATTTATTTTCGGGTCTTTAGTACAAGGGAAAAATAAGTACAGGGACTTATTTGCAAACAAAACATTCTATTTATCTAAATTCCCTCCTTCTCTAATCAGTCTTCCACATTGCCGGACCACCATGCTGCCGCCACCAGTCACCTATATGCGCCACCTCACTAGCACATCATCTGGAATCTCATCAATATGAGCAGAAATATCACCACATAAACCTCATTAATATGAGTTGAAACCTCATTCTCAACAAAAGAAATCTCAGTTGAAAGACACAAAACACATTCTCGACGACATGAACCTCATTAACAATGGCATAGAAACCTCAACACCGATGATACAAACCTCAACATCGACGTTGACACACAAACCTCATTTTCAATGACACAAAACTCAAACTCAACGACACCAAAAACCTCATTTTGAAAAACAAGAACCTCACTTTCAAAGACAAGAACCTCACTTTCAAAGACACGACCCTCAATATCAATGATTTAAAACTCATTTTTACAACACAAATCTCATTCCAATGACATAAACCTTATTGTCAACTGCACAAGACTCAACATAAACCTTATTGTCAACTGCACAAGCCTCAACGTTGACGATATAAACATCATTTACAATTACAAATCTCATTTCAATGAAACAAAACTTAAAGTCGACGACTCAAACTTCATTTTGAAAGACAAGAACCTCAACACAAATGAATCAAACCTCATTTTTACGGCAAAAATCTCAACCCCGAGGACATAATCCTTATTGTCGGACTGCCACGGGACTGCTGCCACAGCCACCACCGTGCGGCTGCCACCGGACGAGAACACCGACCTGAAATAAACGAAAACACTGAAAAATCGCAGAATAACAAAAATTGATCGCCAATTTGCAAAGCTTCGACGATCTTCTATGCTGCGATCTGGATCTTTCTGCCGCGCTGCAATCGGGATCTTCTCTAGCTTGATTGTGTTCGCGTCGTCAGCGAGATCACCATGAGAAGCACTGGGCATCACCGCCGGCGAGATCCTTTGGAAACCGACGAGATTGTCACCTTCGAGTTATCTGCAACCGCCGAGTTTCTATGGCAAATCGTCGGAATCTGGTACCTCGCAAACTCCGGCGAATTCGTAGCCTCAAAATCTTCATCAAGAGCGATGCCTCCAACCGAGTTCCCGTCGTCAGTGAGCCCAATCCATTCTGCGTCGTCGTCGCTCAGTCCATGAATCCGTCGATCGATCGGAAAAGCTTCGCGTCTGCAGCAGCGGTGTATCGCGAATGGCACAAAATTGGGGAAAATCTATTATAAATAAACCTATCTGCTGTAAGGTCCCTGTATTTATAAGATATGTTACCATGGCGCCGTATTCAAATTGTTTATTTTTGGGTCCCTGCCTCTTGGGTGAGACTGCCTCACCCAAGAATTTGTCTTAATTTAATTGGTTCAAAGGACCATAAATAATTAAATATATATGTACTTAAAATTAAAAATATCTTCATGTTTTATAATCCTCGGATAATTGTTTTTGTTATTTAAAATTATATACACATTACTATTTATACACTAATTAATAAAATAAATTTAAGCCCTTATAAGTTATTTTACTATATTCTTAAATAAACAGCTATCATCTATTAGTTAAGTTCAGCAAACATATTTATACAATCATCTAGTGAAATCAGCTAACTTAAACAGGTAGTCAAATCAACTAATACAATCAGTCAGTCAAATCAACTAATACATTATAACAAGAGAGAATTTTTCAAAGGCCCCCAAACGTTATCTGAATTTTCACTTTGGCCCCCCATCGTTTTTTGCTCTCAATTTGGCCACCCGACCATACGATTTTCCATCATTTTGGCCCCCTAGGCCTAACGTTGGCGTTAAATCAATTCTCCGTCACTTCCTCCAGGGGTAAGCTCGTCTTTTTCCGTCATTTTGGCTGCCATATCCTCCGTCTCTCACTTCTTCTTCTCTGATCTCCCAAATCCTCATCCCCAGCTCTCACCTTTTCATTCTCTGATCTCCCAAATCCTCCTTTTGTATATTAGTTAAAATCCTTTTGTATATTCTCCTTATCTGTCTCCTTTTTACCGGGGGAGGGGTCACAATCACCACCACCATCATCATCGTTCAATGGCGTATCAACAGCAGCAGCAGTAGCCACCGCCGCCGCCGCCGGGTTCTGATTCGGGGCTCCAGTTTCTGAATTCGCCGTTCGGGGACACCACCTTCACCAAGGTCTTCGTCGGAGGGCTGGCCTGGGAGACGCAGAGCGAAACCATGAGGCACTACTTTGACCAGTTCGGCGACATTCTCGAGGCTGTCGTCATCATCGATAAGAACACCGGCCGATCCAAGGGCTATGGATTCGTGAGTCTCACCAACCCTTTTCAAAGTTTCATTTTTTATGCTGTTTTTGAGAATCTGTCCACCTGTACATATCAAAACAGTGATTTTTGTCTTCTTTTTTTCCTCACACAATTTAAAGTCTGTATTTTTATCAATTCTTGTTGGTCATTGCTATGAATGTGAATAATTGAATGGTTTTGTACCAATTGGTGGTTCATATGGAGTGTTTTATGTGACTTTCCGGGACCCTGAATCAGCTAGAAGAGCCTGTGTGGATCCGGCCCCAGTAATTGACGGCAAATCATGGCTCTGTGATCCTTCTTCGATTGAACTCCAGGATTTGGGGACGAGGATTTGGGAGATCAGAGAAGAAAATGTGAGAGCTGGGGATGAGGATTTGGGAGATCAGAGAAGAAGAAGTGAGAGACGGAGGAGATGACTGCCAAAATGACGGAAAAAGACGAGCTTACCCCTGGAGGAAGTGACGGAGAATTGATTTAACGCCAACGTTAGGCCTAGGGGGCCAAAATGATGGAAAATCGTATGGTCGGGTGGCCAAATTGAGAGCAAAAAACGATGGGGGGCCAAAGTGAAAATTCAGATAACGTTTGGGGGCCTTTGAAAAATTCTCTCTTATAACAAATAACACCACGAGCCAAGAGAACCGTATCCTCATATATGTCCTCATAAGGGAATAGAAACCATAAATTTGAACTTTAAAACTGTAGTGAAAAGTAACATATCGAACAAAAATAAAGATATAATCTAATAATTACAAGTATGTTTTCCCTAATTTGTTAATTTGGACAAAGTTGAATTGAACTCAATTAAATTTTATGAAACTAAATTTCATCTAAATTGAATCAAATTTATAAATAAGGTCATGGACTCATGGGGAACGGATCATGGGATAAACCTAATAAATGGACATTGTAAACTGGAAAATCCTTTTCACTCTAGTATTCTAATTAGTTTTGTTTTATATTTACGAATTACGATTAAGAATCTATAACTTTTATCTACTCGTATAAGTTTTCTGTTCCTTCTTGGATTAGGTTCTTTTATACAAAATTAGGATAGGATTTGGACATCATTCATTCTATAAATACTCGGTTTATACCTATGCTTCTTACTCAATTTATTATCATTACTTGTCAACAAGCATTACAGTTTGTGTTTCTATGGAGGCTGAATCGGCTCTCAGAGTCAGAGAGATACCGGAAGAATTCATGGACCCGATTATGAACACTCTGATGACGGATCCGGTCATCTTGCCGAACACCAACGTCAGAATTGACCGGCCGGTTATTCTGAGGTATCTCCTTAGCAAAAGCACGGATCCATTCAGTGGACTTCCGCTCACGGCCGACATGTTGATTCCCGACCATGAGCTCAGATCGGAAATCAATGGCTTTCTTCGAGCCAATGGTTTGTAGCTTTTGTCCAATATTTGTTTGATCATTTAGGACATGTTTTATGTTGTCGTGCTCCATAAATTTTGTTCGTGTTAATAGTATATATTTTTATGATTACAAGTTTACAACTCATGTTTGCTTGATTTCATGTCTATATTGTTGTTTGATATTAAAACAATTATTGTTTTTTTAACATTAATGTTACTTAATTATATAATTAAACATACATTAATTGGTGCTAGTTTATGACCAAATCAAAACTGAACATATGTTTAAACAAAATATAAGGTAAATTGTTTTAAGGAATTGGATAATAATCTATATATAGTAAAATTCTACCCTTCCTTTATCTTCCAGCATGAATCGAATCAGAACCTCTTGTTTAAGTAATGTCTTATAATTCCCTTATTTAAGTAATGTCTTATAATTCAAGGTAGAATTCAACCCCTATGAATAGCAAGGCTGTTGTTATTGCCAAAGCATAAATTAGCTTCCAAACCAGAATATCAATTAAATCCCAAAAATGCCCTTTCCTTGCAAAGACTTCCTTCTTCTCTTTGATTATTTTCTTCACAAATTTCTTTCCAGTTGTTAAGCTGGGCATCGTTAACCTGGGAACCCAAGATATCAAACTTCGGAGAAGTCAAGTTTATTAATTCAAAAGATTCAATCTCATGCTCTGGATTTTGGGGGAGAATTCGATGTCCCCGAGTGGCCGCCGATTTCTTACTCCGGCGCCGGCCATGTTCACATTTCGGGATTATGCTTCTTGAGCTGATAACAGGAGGGGCCTCAATAATTGATTTGTTCACTATGAAATACTATTCCTGCTACTCTTTTGGCTCCCTTTCTCTTGCGTTCAAATTGGACTGCAATCCAAAGTTTCAGAACTGGATCATAACGAAAGCAAGATGCAGATGACGACTTTTACTCATAAATTTGGCTTTATTTATTCTCAGTGAATTGGATTTTGGGGTTTTGTAGATATTATGAATTGGGTTTTGTGAATAGCAAAAGTTTTCGCCCATGATATACTAGAAAGTAAGATGCAGATGTCATTCCGGCTAGGATGGGTCAGATTAAGCTCGATGATCATAGTAATCAAAGATTTGATCTAATTTTATCCGTTGAATCCTTTTGGTAGGGGATTAGATGTAATTTGGCCAATATGGAATTTCACACTTTGCTGCTTGTTGGAAATCTCTCCATTTATTCAGATCAACGTTCTGACTGCAGAACTAGAAGGTGGATGCCGGAGTATAATATCATCCTTGATAAAAGGGTAATTTTGGAATTTAATTGATATTCTGCTCTGGAAGCTAATTTCTGCTCTGGCAATAACAACAGCCTTAAGAAGACAGTGGTAAGAGAATGATAAGAGATGAAGACTTGTTACAGGGGTGGGATCAGGTGAGAACCAATTTTTATATGAGAACCAATGTAGGTCCATTTTAAACCGTTCAAATAAATCATCTAGTGGATGAGATTTTGACCCATTTTAAACAAAATTTGCGGGTCGGGTCACAATTACACAATCCGGGTTCCAAATTTCCATTACAAAACTGTGCGCGTCTGCTCCGGCGATTAGGCTCCGGCTCTTCCTCGACGTTCCTGACCGTAAGAACAAACTCGCCGGCTGGACGGAGGAATTTTACAGTAGGTTTCGCTGCCCAGAATATCATCATTGCTCCAGATCTAAATTCGCCTGAGATCTATGAGTTTCGACGGCGAAATTCCAAAATATCAGCTCCAAATCAAACCTATGTGTCCTATGATCTCCGGCGACAGAAGCTCGTGGCAACAGAAGACTTGTATTCTCTTTTTTATACTCAGCCCCTACGTTTGTGTGGTCGCCGGCAAAACGAGAGCTCCAGCGAAACGAGATTGGGACTTGGAGACGAAGAAGATCCCAATTATGTTTTCATATTCACATTATAGCCTCTGAGTTTCATCTCTATTTAACAAGAACCCAACTAAATATTAATTAGGAATTATATGGTTCCCTGTTGGAAAAGTCCTATTTATTTATGATACTTAAACTTATTCCATAGCAGATTTTTTATTTTAATGAATTAATAAATTATTGGTTCTTGAAATGAAATTGGGGCGAACTTTAAAACTGGTAGTGAAAAGTAATAAATTATAAGTGATGAAACCATAAATTTGAACTTTAAAACTGGTATAAGTGATGGAACTCAATTATATTTTATGAAACTAAGTTTCATCTAAATTGGATCGAATTTATAAATAAGGTCATGAACTCATGGGGAACGGATCATGGGCTAAACCTAATAAATGGACATTGTAAACCGGATAATCCTTTTTACTCTAGTATACAAATTAGAATTTGTTTTATATTTACGATTAAGAATCTATAGCTTTTATCTACTCGTATAAGTTTTATAATTTTGTTCCTTCTCGGATTAGGTTATTTTATACAAAATTTGGATAGGATTTGGACATCATTCATTATATAAATACTCGGTTTATACATGTACTTCTTACTGAATTTATTATCATTACTTGTCAACAAGCATTAAACTTTGTGTTGCTATGGCGATGGCGACGTTGAAGAGGAAGAGATCTGGAACACCAGAAGAAATCGACGCAATCCTCCGGGAGATGTTCATGGTGAAGCTGACCGATGATGGCTTACAAAGTGATTCCGGCCGAGTAGTATACTTGGAGATGACGGCAGCTGTGATGCTGAGCGAGGGAAAAGATCTGAAGTTGTGCAGAAAATCCATGGAGAGTGTCCTGATCGACCATTTGTCGGCGGAATTTGCCGTTGAACCGCCGTTTCAGTATCTGGTGGGATGTTTCCGGCGAGCCTGCGAGGAAGAGAAGCATATTCCGGCCAAGAAGGATAAGAGCGTGATGTCTGAGATTGAATTGACGGTGAAACAAGCTAAGAATTTGGCAGTTTCTTATTGCAGACTACACCTAGGAAATCCCGGTAATAAAAATACCGATGCTTCGCTTTTGCTTGATCTGATACTTTCAAATCCAGGCGATAGTTTTGTCGCAGAGTTGTTTAAGGAGGACGACTATAACAGCATGGGGCCCATTTTCACCCAGTTGTACGAGGTTTTGAGAAGGCGCGTGGAAAAGGTTTCCGCATTAGGTGATTTTTGATGGGGATGGAACAAGATTCCCCACCTAGAAGTTTGCTAAACAAAGATTAAGCACAACTACACAGCGGAAACAAGATTTCTCACAAGGCTAAAAGTTCAGCTTGAAACGCTCGGCTCGAGCATATAGGGCTGAAAGTTGAGAGGTTTTTCAGATGAAAACGCTCTGCTAGAGCATTTGGGGCTGAAATTTCAAGTTCTTCAGAAACACCCCCAAAACACACCAAACAGCAAGTTTATCAAGGAAATTAACACACAAGACAAGACACACGATTTTTACGTGGAAAACCCCTTCGTTGTGAAGGATAAAAACCACGGGACGATTAGGAGTCCAACCCAATAACTTTCATTATGATCAAAGGGAGGTTACAACAAACCCTAATCCCAAGTCTCTAATGGCTATCCAAGCTAATAACCATAGACAATCATAAGAACATCAACAACAAGAGAGAAATCGAGAAAGTCACCAATAATCGCAGATCAAAGCCGAGATGCCACAACTCCCAATCCGGAGAACCACTCGACAAACCACCTGTCCAACACACGGCCTCAAACGTTCCCTGAAAGCTGAAGAAAACCCAGCAAAATCGGAACAAAGACGACCCTTCAAATGGACAAGAAATCACAGCTGCGAAAGACCTCTTTTCTCCTTCTCCTCTTCTCTGTTTTTCCCAGATCTGATTTTGGGAAACCTTATCTTCATCCACGTTTTTGCCACATATATATAAGCCTTGAGTCAACTCTCAAAGTCTCCATAGGCTTCTTCAAAATGGGCCAAACTAAATTATGTTTCTCCACATAGGAAGGGACATAAAGCCCAACAATTCTCCCCCTCACGACTATGTGGAGGGGCTTGCCACACCTGCAAGCGAACGACAAGTCTCAAACTTTTCCCTTGGCAACGCTTTAGTCATCATATCAGAACCATTGACATCGGTATGAATCTTTTCAAGCTCAATAAGCTTGGCATCAAGAACATCACGAATCCAGAAATACCTCACATCAATGTGTTTAGACTTAGCATGAAAAGTGGAATTCTTAGCAAGATGAATTGCACTCTGGCTATCACAGTGTAACACATACCTCTCCTGTGAAAAACCAAGCTCACGAACAAATCGCTTCATCCAAAGCAATTCCTTACATGCCTCCGTCACAGCGATGAACTCCGCCTCAGTAGTAGACAATGCTACACATTTCTGCAACCTAGATTGCCAAGAAACTGCTCCACCTGCAAAAGTGATCATATAACCCGAAGTAGACTTCCTGGAGTCAATGTCACCTGCCATGTCTGAATCTGAGTAACCAACAAGAACAGCCTTATCACCTCCAAAACAAAGCTTCATATCCGCAGTTCCTTTCAAATATCTCATAATCCACTTGACAGCATTCCAATGCTCCCTTCCAGGATTCGAGAGAAATCTACTAACCAAACCAACTGCATGAGCTATGTCAGGTCTTGTGCAAACCATTGCATACATCAAACTACCCACGGCTGAAGCGTAAGGGACATTCTTCATACTTTCCTTACCTTCAAAAGTAGTCGGACACTGTTCTTTACTCAACTTAAAATGCAAAGCAAGAGGAGTACTCACTGATTTAGCCTTCTCCATACGAAATCTCTGAAGCACTTTCTGAACATACGCTTCCTGAGACAACCACAACTTCCGAGCCTTGCGATCCCGCACAATCTTCATGCCTAAAATGTGCTTCGCTGGACCAAGCTCTTTCATAGAGAAAGTCTTACTCAACTGTTGCTTTAAACAAGCAATTCTGCTCACATTTTGCCCCACAATAAGCATGTCATCGACATAAAGAAGCAAAATGATAAAATCATCAGCAGAAAATCTTTTCAGAAAAACACAATGATCGCAAGAAGTCTTCTTGAAGCCCTGCTCCCCCATAAAGGAGTCAAACTTGCGATACCACTGCCTTGGAGCTTGTTTTAGGCCATACAAGCTCTTCTTCAATTTGCACACAAAATTCTCTTTGCCCTTGACTTTGAAGCCTTCAAGTTGTTCCATGTAGATGTCTTCATCAAGGTCACCATGAAGAAACGCAGTCTTCACATCCAGCTGCTCAATCTCCAAATCCAAGCTAGCAGCAAGACCCAAAACAACTCTAATAGACGACATCTTAACAACCGGTGCAAAAATTTCTTCAAAGTCCACTCCTTTCTTCTGATTGCAGCCCTTCACGACAAGCCTCGCCTTGTATCGTGGTTTCAAAGCATTCTCATCTTGCTTCTGCTTATAAACCCACCGATTCCTCAAAGCTTTCTTACCCTTCGGTAGCTTCACGAGATCAAAAGTGTGATTATCATGCAATGATTTCATCTCATCTCTCATTGCATCCATCCAACACTGCTTGTCATGACTATCCATGGCTTCAACATAGGACTCAGGTTCTCCCCCGTCACTAAGGAGAACATAATCAGAAGAAGAATACCTCGTGGAAGGTTGATGGCCTCTTGCAGACCGTCTCACAGGAACATGCTCAACTTCAGGAGTGCCTTGAGAATCAACCTCATCATCATGGTCATCTACCTCAGGAACACTGGCTTCACCGCCATTATCTTGCACCTCCTGGGCTGGTTCAGGTGCAGAATCCAAAGGAGGTAGATCCAAATCAACCAAATCATGGCCACTGGAAGATGCAGTCTCACGAACCTTATGAATATCTTCAATATTCTGGTCCTCAACAAACACTACATCCCTGCTACGGACCAACTTCTTCCCTACAGGATCATACAACCTGTAGCCAAACTGATCTTGACCATAGCCTACAAAAACACACTGATGGGTCTTAGGATCCAATTTCGACCTTTCATCACTCGGAACATGCACAAACGCCTTACACCCGAAAACACGCAAGTGATTGTAAGAAACCTCCTTTCCAAACCAAACCTTGTCTGGAACCTCACCATCCAGTGAAACACAAGGAGATAGATTAATCACATGGGCAGCTGTAAACAAAGCTTCACCCCAAAAGTGTCTCGGTAACTTAGCTTCAGAAAGCATGCACCTCATTCTCTCTAACAAGGTCCTGTTCATCCTCTCCGCCACACCATTCAACTGGGGAGTCTTCGCCGGTGTTCTCTGATGTCTAATACCCAATGACTTACAGTAGCCATCCAATGGTCCAATGTACTCACCACCATTGTCAGAACGTAGGCACTTTAGCTTTCGACCTGTCTGTCGCTCAACCAAAGCATGGAACTCCTTGAACACATCAAGTACCTGGTCTTTGGTTTTCAAAGCATACACCCACAACTTTCTTGAACAATCATCAATAAAAGTTACGAAATAAAGTGCACCACTAAAAGATCTAACTTTCAAAGGACCACAAACATCAGAATGAACAAGGTCAAGCAAACCTGATTTCCTCGAAGGAGGGTGCTTCTTGAAAGAGACTCTGTTCTGCTTCCCTGCAAAACAATGCTCACACTTCTCCAATTTCACATTCTGCAAATCAGGCAGTGCATTCTTCTTGACCAAACAACTCATCCCCTTCTCACTCATATGGCCAAGTCTTCTATGCCATAGCTTACATGGATCAACATCTGCTACATTCACACTGTCAGTGGTGGAACACGTGGCTTGCGTCAAATAAAGACGTGTAAGCTTCTTCCCTCGAGCTATCAACAAACTCCCTTTCGTTAGTTTCCACTGACTATCACGAAAGGTGCTCCAAAAGCCTTCATCATCAAGTTGACCAACGGAGATAAGATTGAACCGAATGTCTGGGACATGTCGAACATTCTTGAGCACCAACTTTGCTCCAAGATTTGTCACCAAACAAATATCTCCAACGCCAACAATTTTGGACAGTCCATCATTACCCATCTTCAACACACCATAATCACCTGGTGTATAAGAGGTAAAGAACTCTTTCCTTGAAGACACATGAGTTGAGGCTCCACTGTCAACTACCCAACTTGACTCGGAGATAGCCAAGTTCACATAGCTCTCATCCAGAACAACTACAAGATCACCAGCAGTTGCAATAGCTGCTTGATCATCGCCATCTGGTTCTTTCTGGTCATGCCTCCTCTCTTGCTTACCATTGCCACCTTTATTCTCCCTTTTCCACTTGTAGCAGAACTTCTGAATATGACCCATCTTGCCACAATGATGGCACTTCAGATTTTTATATCTTCCACGGGACTTGCTCCTACTCTTCTCCTTACTACCACTGGGACCTCTACTTTTACTCCTTCCCCTGTGCTCTGCAACATACACTTCCTCGGAAGAAGACGACACACCATGAGACTTCTTTCTCATCTCCTCATTCAGAATACCGGCCTTAGCAAAATCTAAGGTAACCTTACCCTCGGGTGCTGAATTACAAAGTGTCATCCTAAAAGTATCCCATGAATCCGGAAGAGTGCCTAGCAATAAAAGCCCTTGGATTTCATCATCAAACTTTATTCCCATGGCAAACAACTGTTGAATAATGCCATGATCGCCTTGCTTTCCTTGAACTTCAAACTCATAAGCTGCTTGATCATAAACAACTTGTTGTTTCCAGACTTGCTTGCATAAAGGGACTCAAGCTTCTCCCAAAGTATCTTGGCATTATCTTCGTCGTTGATGTGGTTGAGCACATTATCATCAACCCACTGACGAATAAAACCACACACCTGTTCATGCTTAAACCTCCACTGCTCCTCAGTCTTATCGGCTGGTTTCTCAGTGGAAAACACAGGTAAATGCCAATTCTTAACCAACAACAAGTCTTTCATCTTCCTCTTCCAAATATGATAGTTAGTACCATTCAAACTAACCATCCTAGTAGTATTCACACTAGCATCCATGGAGAAATCAACACAGAACCAAATCCACAATCAAGCTAACAAGTTCAAACCAAAACCACGGCTTAAACTACAGCTCTAACTGTGCGCTCTGATACCAGATTGATGGGGATGGAACAAGATTCCCCACCTAGAAGTTTGCTAAACAAAGATTAAGCACAACTACACAGCGGAAACAAGATTTCTCACAAGGCTAAAAGTTCAGCTTGAAACGCTCGGCTCGAGCATATAGGGCTGAAAGTTGAGAGGTTTTTCAGATGAAAACGCTCTGCTAGAGCATTTGGGGCTGAAATTTCAAGTTCTTCAGAAACACCCCCAAAACACACCAAACAGCAAGTTTATCAAGGAAATTAACACACAAGACAAGACACACGATTTTTACGTGGAAAACCCCTTCGTTGTGAAGGATAAAAACCACGGGACGATTAGGAGTCCAACCCAATAACTTTCATTATGATCAAAGGGAGGTTACAACAAACCCTAATCCCAAGTCTCTAATGGCTATCCAAGCTAATAACCATAGACAATCATAAGAACATCAACAACAAGAGAGAAATCGAGAAAGTCACCAATAATCGCAGATCAAAGCCGAGATGCCACAACTCCCAATCCGGAGAACCACTCGACAAACCACCTGTCCAACACACGGCCTCAAACGTTCCCTGAAAGCTGAAGAAAACCCAGCAAAATCGGAACAAAGACGACCCTTCAAATGGACAAGAAATCACAGCTGCGAAAGACCTCTTTTCTCCTTCTCCTCTTCTCTGTTTTTCCCAGATCTGATTTTGGGAAACCTTATCTTCATCCACGTTTTTGCCACATATATATAAGCCTTGAGTCAACTCTCAAAGTCTCCATAGGCTTCTTCAAAATGGGCCAAACTAAATTATGTTTCTCCACATAGGAAGGGACATAAAGCCCAACAATTTTCAGCAGCCTCTCTACGCGTTCCTTAACCTCGTCAGAAAGCCGGTGGGAGCCAAGGTTTTGGTGGATCAGCTAAAGGGCTTGTCTGATTCAAACGGGCGAGATATCGTGATGAACAACGTTCTCGGAGCTTTCCTTCATGTCAGCGGTTTACCTGATCCTAAATATCCTGATGTCGGGAAGGATTGTTTCGGCAAACAATCATTAGCTGCTGACGTCAGAACTGTGATGAACAAGCTCCAAGATGAACTGGCAAAGGCTCTGGATACTCTGTTGAGGATGAACATGGATTTTCGCGAAATCATTCTGCAGTATATGGCTAACCTGATCAACAAAAATGCTTCCAGGGCTCAGACCCAGGTTGATCCATCATCATGTGCAAGTTCAGGAACGTTTGTCAACCTCAGCGCGGTGATGCTTCGATTGTGCGAGCCGATTATTGCCAAACCCGGACTATGGGAGAAGATTGATGCTAGGTATGTTTTGGACAGCAACCGTTTGGAGCTACGAGGATTGACTGCTGTTAATGCCACCTCGGATCAAGTGTCTGGATGGAGTAAGAAAAGTGGAAACCCTAATAAGTTCTCCTTTATCTGTGAATGCTTCTTTATGACAGCAAGGGTGTTGAACCTGGGATTGGTGAAATCCTTCTCACACATTAATCATCTTGTTGAAACTGAAAGGACATGTAAACATGCTTTGTCCTTGCTGAAATCCGCTCAGGATAAGTCACCGTCATCGCTGCAGCAGCAAGAAATTGTGAAGCTGGAGCAGAAGATTGAATCGTGTTCAAAGGAGAAATCGTGCTACGAAATTCAGGTACTGAACGACAAAAGCCTACTCAAAAGCGCGCTATCTTTCTACCGGCTGATGGTAGACCGGATGGTTATTTTCGCTGCCGGAAAGCTTACGATTCCGGCGCCGGCAACTTGCCCGGAGAATTTCGCGGCCATCCCGGAGCATTTCGTGGAAGATGCAATGGACTTTCTTATCTTTGTCTTCCAACATAAAGCCTTGGGCGACCGTGATAGCTTAGAATTGGATAAATTCGTGGAGTTCATCATCATGTTCATGGCCAGTCCCGGCTTCATTCAGAAGCCGCATCTCAGGACAAAAATGGTCCAAGTGCTGAACTGCTGGATCCCAATCGAATGTGCGAACAACTTCTTTAAAGGTGACGAGAGAGTTCAAGAACATCTGGTTCGGAATCTTCTCTGGGTCTACGCCGATATCGAGTCAACAGGATCCCATTCACAGTTCTATGATAAGTTCATCGCCAGACACAGTATATCCACGCTTCTAAAGCATCTCTGGGAGATTCCAGTCCACAAAAACGCCTGGATAGAAATAGCTAAGAAGGAGGCGCAGGGATCTTATCTGCAGTTCTTGAACTTTCTGATTAATGACAGTATTTATCTGCTGGATGAAGGCTTGAACAAGATGATGAAGATGGAGCAGGCGGATCAGTCTCCTTCCGAGAGAGAGATCAAATGGAACATGACTTTCGCGAACGAAGATATCGATATGATCTCCTTCACCAGTGACCACATCACAGCTCCTTACCTCTTGCCTGAGATGGTGGAGAGGGTTTCGAGCATGCTGAACTACTTCCTGTCGCAGCTGGTGATGATGTTCCGCCGGAAATCCACCGCGCCGGCCCTGAAAGAGCCGGAGAAGTATGGATTCCGGCCAAGGGAGCTGCTCCTGCAGATCGTGAGGATCTACGTCAACCTGGAGAGGGGAGACAGAGGGAATGTTTTCGCGGCTGCGATCACGAAAGACGGCCGGTCTTACAGCGAGGAGTTGTTCGGCGCAGCCGCTGAAGAGCTGAAGAAGAACGGCGAAGAGGCGGCGATGATCGGAGAGTTTCTGAAGCTGGGGAGGAAAGCTGAGGCGGTGATCAAACAGGCGGAGGAGGATGAATTGGCTCTGGGAGATGTGCCGGAAGAATACTTGGATCCGATCATGAGCACTCTGATGACGGATCCGGTCATCTTGCCGACCAACGTTAGGATGGACCGGCCGATTATTCTGAGGCATCTCCTTAGCAAAAGCACGGATCCATTCAGTGGACTTCCGCTCACGGCCGACATGTTGATTCCCGACCATGAGCTCAGAGCCGAAATCAACGGCTTTCTTCGAGCCAATGGTTTGTAAATTATTTTTCGGTTATTTCTCTCTTAGTTTTTCCGGTATATAATTTTCATTTTTTTTCTTAGATAAGTTCATGAATGTTGTATTTTCACTTGTGTATTTGAAACTGAGATATTAGAGTAAGGTATGCTTTCATGATTTCTTCGCCCTTGTGATTTGTATTATGCGTTTCAAATTTTCTGACATTCGATCCATTTGGTTTCCTTCTACTCCACAATTTCTCAAAAACAATTCATAACTTTTCTTGCATATAAGGTGTTCGATCATTTTCTCGAAGAAGCAACCTTAATCAACAAGTTCCAAAATGCTGGTCTCCGCTCGCAATACAGTGGCGGTAAAGGCTCCAGCAGCTCTGCAACTGCCGCCACAACCGCAAACTTGCCGCTCCGCCCCTACGCTGAAGACTGCACTTACTACCTCAAGACCGGCACTTGCTCATTCGGGATCTTAATGCAGATACAGCCACACGAATAAGAGAGATGCCTCGGTAATGATGTGAATTTCCATGTTTTTTTTTATTGTGTGTGCGATTGAAATTCTTGTCATTACTGTGATTATGAGATTTTTGTGTGTGTTTGAGGGTTGTCAAAGCCAGGGGCTGGAAATACCATGAGCAATCTGTGAAAAAGCTAATTTTGTTTAAGTTTTTTTGCCTTGAGGATTTTTTATTTACTGTAACGTTAGTTGTTTTTGCTTCTCTATTGTATATATAACTGAACTAATGTGATGGTTAGATGCACTGTTCTCTGAATTAATGTGATGGTTAGATGCAGCTCTGTCATGTTTAAAAACGAGAGATGCACAGTTCTCTAAATCTTCACAAACTTTATAGGCTTGAATTTGCTTCCTTCTCTGGATATAGAAAATGATTGATTGTTCTTTTGTGAAATAGAGTCTAATGTATGGTGTGTTTTTGAGTATTTCTTCTTCATTATGTGTGTTCATAGGTGCATGCCAGTATGATTGTTTCTTGTGCAGGTGATTGTTTCTTATTGGATTTTCTTGGTTGAATTTCTTAATCATGTTAGGACATTTTTTTCTGCTGTTGACATACTTTTGCCTGCACTCTATTAATTGTTTTGGTAAAATGGCTTTGGGTGGCCAGGGAGTAGGGCAGATTACTATATGCCTCCATTCTACTTATAAAGTAAAGGTGTGTGCCTAGATTATTTGGTGACATGTATGGTAATTATTAGTGTAAATTCATGTAATTGGCAATTATTTAACGTATATCTTCTCTATGTGAACTGCAGGGTTCAACTTCAGTTAGAGATGAACATTAATCGGTAAATAGTTAATGTATATGGTCTCAGAAACATTAGAGATGAATGTTCATATATGGTTTTTTCCAATTCTTTCACCCTCTACTTACTAACACTCAATTACTTGGGCTCTCTTCATTGTGTAGACTTCTCTCTTTGAGCACAATGGATGAATCCTGAATCTCAAGATTGTCCGGTATCAGACTGGTTCAAGATTTACGCTTCATCAGAATAGGTACTTTTTGAGATCTTGTTAAGGTGAAATTTTTCCCTCCCACAATTCCTCTGTATTTCAATGTTTCTGAAGGTTCATTTAACACAAATTTTAATGATTCAAAGTTTACATGCTTATAAATTGCGAGTTCTAGAATCGCAAGGTGACTTGAAAGTTTTTTTTTTTTCTTGTTTGTATCTGGATAGTCTAAATTCAAGACTCTCATGGTATCACCTTTATGATCATAGTCCGATTTTTATTTCTCTATTTGTATTATAACCTTTTATTGGAGATGCTTAAATGTGCAGACCATTTCGCAAAAGATGTTGCAGATTTGTACAAATTCCTGTTGTGCTTCATGATGATTGTAACAATGTCTTCATGGACTTCAACATTGGTTAAATTTATGGTCATGAGATTTGTATGCCATTGTTTCAATTTTTGGATAGGGTTTTATTGTTTAAAGTTATCAATCTTTCTGAATATTGGCAAAAGGGCAACTTCACAGAAGCCAAATAAACTTAGGACAAGTTTTCTGTTTATTGAATAATTTGTCTTTATCATTTACATCACAATGTTGTTTTGGAGGCAACGTTTTTTGTTTCTTTCAAGGATTCAGTCATTGGTTGGAGAATTACACAAGAAGAATTTGTAAGCATTTTGTTGATACAGGAACAAGTTTATTAAATTTATGTATAATTATTTTTGTCCTTCCCACCTATTCTATCACAAGTTCAATACTCCCTCCGTCCTGTATTAAACTTCACACTTCACTATTTGACACTATTTACTTTTAAACTTTGACCATATATTTGAATAGATATATTAATATTAATATTATCATATGTGATATCACTAGATTCATCGTAACAGTATTCAAATATCAAATTTTTATGTGCCGATAATACATGTAACTAAAGATATTTACGGTCAAACATCTACATCGGCATGCGTGAAAATGATTCTGTGAAGAATAATGTGGGACGGAGGGAGTACCATGTCTTTCTTTCCTCTAATGCTTGAAAAGATCATCTAAAGAGCAATACAATCATTTTCTTAATACGCGTGGGTTTGAGATTCTAGTATACTTTAATAAGTGGATTAAAAGTATGGAGTCTTCGGATAGTTTTGAACAAGATGGTGAATTATGTGTAGGGGTGGGCGTCGGTTCGGTTTATTCGGTTTCGGGTTATTTGGTTCGGTTTGTTCGGTTTTTTTTAAAAAAAATTCAAAACCGAAACCGAACCGAATAACCCGAACAAACCGAAAAACCGAACCGAATTCAGAATTCGGTTTTCGGTTTAACCCGAACAAACCAAATAACCCGAATTCCATTTAAATAAAATTTTAAATCTAAAAAAATCCAATCACGTTTCAATCCAAAAATCTAATAAAACCTTAAAAAAACATAATTCGGTTATTTTTATTATTCATAGATAGTAAAACCTATAGATGGTCCCCTAATTTTGTTATTTTTATATTCATAAATATTTGTTTAATTTTTACATTTATTAATAATTAATTTAATTAATTGTAATTCGGTTTTCGGTTCGGTTTCGGTTTGAGTTTCGAAAACCGAAACCAAACCAAAAACCATATTTATAATTCGGTTTTATCAATTCGGATATCCGAAAACCATATATTTAATTCGGTTCGGTTTATTCGATTTCGGATTTTTCGGTTTCGGTTCGGTTTTCGGTTTTTCGGTTTTTTTGCCCACCCCTAATTATGTGGACTGTTTGTGAAAATTAGGAATACAAGTTTTAGCTGCCGGAAAAGTCCATAGTGGGACCCAGAATCCCCAACAGCATTAATCGCTTTACCCGTGAGTCTACGCGCGCCTCTCGTGAACTCAGTCATAACGTTAAATCTTTTAATAATGCGCTAATTTATCCACCCATTTTCACCGCCCCTTCCAAGTTTTTACTGCTCAGACAGAGTCTTCTTCACTGTATATCGTAGTGGCATCTTCAAAGTTCAAAAAACATCATTAGTTTAATCGAAACCCGCAAAACCCAACTCAGCGGGTGGTTGACCACAGTCAACAATCATCCTTGTGGACTGAAAAGTTATTTTCTTTTCCATTTATATTTTTTATCAGTTATTTTTTTCTACCTCAAATTTGTTTTACTCAGTGGACTTCTTCTTCTATTGGAAATACTCAGGAACCTTCAGAAGTAGAATGATTAAGCGTCATCTGGACAACCAGACAACGCCCTCCTTTCTGGGTCGCACCTTATGATTTGTTTTTGGGGCTTTCTTACAGCAAATCCTGAGGCAAGTTACTTTTGAATCACTACTTTTGTTTTTTATTGACTTTGTTGGATTTTTCGTAACGGTATGAAAGATTGCTTCTTGTTTTCTGGGTGATTTGGGAAAAAGATAAAGGTGCAGATTCTCTTTAAGGGGCTTTGATTTCCATTTCTATGTCAGTTTAAGGAAGTATCTTAAAAGAATCGAAATGCCGGTTTCAAAATTTTCTGTTTGCTCTTGTGAAATATTGTCTGTACTGCATTTTTTTGTCCCTTCTTAGGTGCTTTGTTTGTTGTGCTTAGTCCGTTTTTCTGGTCAAGGATTTATTTTTAAATGGTCTACTTGATGGTTAGTTTATTGCTAGGGTATGACATCTTCAATTGTAGTATCCGTCCTTGTGAATTGATTATAGAACAAGAGCATATTTTGAATGTTTGGTATTATTTTTCCAGAGAAAGGTCCTCAGCGGTTGTTGGCATCGAAAGCAACTGGTATGTGAAGAACTTTGATTCTGTGTGCTTTCGAGGTCAACTTTTGCCAGTCGGCGTGTTGACATATGTGAGTTGAAGCTATGATGAACCCCCAGCAGGAGAAGTTTGTGAGGTTCGTATGTTGTCTGATTTCTTGTTAGTGTTTCTCTTTTTGGTAGTATAGTTCATATTTGTTAGAATTGGATCAGTTAGAGAATCATGAATCACAACAAGCTCTGTCTGATGGAGAGTAATTTGAAATAGGCGTGGGAATTTTGGGCTTTGATTTGAGATCATCTTATGTCATTTCTCCTTTTGAATGTGGATATATGCAAAATAAATATTTTGTTTCAGTCAGGTTGTCTTTCTAAATCATGTTCTGTCTGCATTTACTTTTACTTGATGATTAGGTGCACAAACATGGCATGTTTTTTGACTGAACTAAGACTGCTACTTTAAGATTAAATTAGCTCACAGACAGGCATTTAATATCCGTTAGGCTTTGAAAATGTTTCTGAATGCTACAAAGTGCTTAAAGGATCTCAGCAGTCTCAAACTAGTGAACTAATTATTGTACTTCTAGTGGTTGAATGTGACATTTACAAGCTGCTCTGAATGCAGGTTTGAGGACTGGAAATCAGTTGCAAGCTCTGTAGGAAAACCTGCAAGTAAAGATGGAGTTCATCAGGGAAAGTTTCAAACATCTACGTTTTCTATTGCTGATAAGTTCAGTAAAGGTTTTGATAGTGGTACTGGAAGGAGAAAAAGTTTCAGGGAATCACTGACTAGCTTTTTGCCCAGAGACTTGCAATATAGTAATGGAATTCTTGACCCACAAGGGCCATTCCTTCAAAGGTGGAATAAGATATTTGTCATATCTTGTGTGTTTGCAGTCTCTTTGGATCCCTTGTTCTTTTACATTCCAGTGATTGATAATACAAACAAGTGCCTTGATCTAGACAGAAAGTTGGAAGTCATAGCCAGTGTTTTGCGTTCTTTCACCGACATATTTTACCTCATTCATATTATCTTCCAATTCCGGACGGGTTTTATTCCCCCCTCTTCGCGTGTGTTTGGAAGAGGCGTTTTGGTCGAAGATTCCTGGGCTATAGCAAAGAGATATTTGTCATCCCACTTCTGGATGGACATTCTTGCTGTTCTTCCACTACCACAGGCTGTTATATTGATAGTCATTCCTCATATGAGGGGTGCAAGATCTTTGAATACCAAGGATTTATTGAAATTTGTTGTCTTCTTCCAATACATACCTAGGATTCTTCGAGTTTATCCACTTTATAAAGAAGTGACAAGAACGTCGGGCATACTCACTGAAACAGCATGGGCTGGAGCTGCATTTAATCTTTTCCTCTACATGCTTGCCAGTCATGTAAGTTTCGATGGCAAGCTATAATCTTAATGCATTAAAACATGAGAAATTTGGTGGTATTGCTATTATTGATCTTATTTCATTGATTACTATTTTTTTTTTTTTTCTGCTTCTGCAGTTGCTTGGAGCTTTTTGGTACTTGTTCTCCATTGAACGGGAAACTACCTGCTGGCGGAGAGCTTGTGGAAATTTAACAGAAAATTCAAGCGTCTGCCTTCATGCATCGGTGTACTGTCACGATGATCATACTTCTTTTACAAAGTTGTTGAATGATTCCTGCCCCATAGATGTACCAGATCCTACACGCTTTGATTTTGGTATATTCATTGATGCCCTTCAGTCCGGTATTGTGGAAACAACTGATTTTCCTAAAAAGTTCTTCTATTGTCTCTGGTGGGGCCTTCAGAACCTGAGGTACTATCGTTTTTTTTGTTCATTGGATTTGCTTGTCTTAAATGCATCCAAATCTGGGTTTCTGACAATATGTGTGGTTTATGCAGTTCTCTTGGTCAGAACCTGAAAACAAGTACTTTTGTCTGGGAAATTCTCTTTGCTGTCTCCATTTCAATTTCTGGGTTGGTTTTGTTTGCTCTTCTCATTGGAAATATGCAGGTGAATAATAGACTGTATAAACAGCATATCTTGTTATAAACAGCATTTTAATTGTGGAGGAATATGCATTTATAAAACTAGCCACATTTGAGAAATGAAGAATTTCTCAATCTATCTGAAAAGCATCTGAAAAGCATTTGTTTCTGTATTACAGACATATCTGCAATCTGCTACAATAAGATTGGAAGAGATGAGGGTGAAAAGGCGAGATGCCGAGCAGTGGATGACCCACCGTTTACTCCCTGATAGCTTAAAGGAGCGTATCAGAAGATATGAACAGTACAAATGGCAAGAAACAAGAGGTGTCGATGAGGAGCATCTGATTCATAATCTCCCAAAAGACCTCAGGAGAGACATAAAACGACATCTCTGTTTGGCTCTGCTGATGAGGGTATGTTCACAAACTCATGTTTCATCGAGAAATAATCATGTTACGTCAGTTCACGAATCATCCCATGTTCCATTCATTTCCAGGTTCCCATGTTCGAAAAAATGGACGAGCAGCTGTTGGATGCACTGTGCGACCGTCTCAAGCCGGTGCTGTACACCGAAGACAGCTACATCGTGAGAGAGGGCGATCCAGTTGACGAGATGCTGTTTATCATGCGAGGGAAGCTTTATACAATGACAACTAATGGTGGAAGAACAGGCTTTTTCAACTCTGATTATCTAAAAGCAGGTGATTTCTGTGGAGAAGAGCTGCTCACATGGGCCCTGGATCCTAACATTTCATCGAATCTCCCGATCTCAACCAGAACCGTCCAAGTACTTTCAGAAGTTGAAGCCTTTGCCCTGATAGCCGATGATCTGAAATTCGTGGCCTCTCAGTTCAGGCGCCTCCACAGTAAGCAGCTTCGACACACTTTCAGGTTCTACTCTCAGCAGTGGAGGACCTGGGCTGCCTGCTTTATACAGGCAGCTTGGAGGCGGTTTTCGAGGAAGAAGATCGAGGAATCTCTTCGCGAGGAAGAAGATCGGTTGCAAAGTGCGTTGGCAAAGAATGCCGGGAGTTCTCCGAGCTTGGGAGCCACCATTTACGCCTCGAGATTTGCTGCAAATGCTCTTCGGCTCATCAGGCGGAACAGTACTAGGAAGTCGAGGATGCCGGAGAGGGTATCTCCAATACTGCTGCAGAAGCCCGCAGAACCTGATTTTAATGATGATGATCATTAGTGGCTTTGCTGTGTATATTGTAATCATATATATATGTAGAGATCACAGTTTGAATCTTTTACACCCAAGTTATTCTTGCCATATAATGTCATTAGTCAAGAATTTTGCAACAGAAGCTTTTTCTCATTGATTAAGGTAGTTCTGAAAACACTAATATAACATGGTCTTATTACATAACACTATTGATCATAATCTTTCACCAATAATCGTTGCAAGAACAGCTACCACCAACCATATGATGAAACCTATTCGAATCGCGAACAACAATTTCTCTTCCGGTAGCCAGTGATATGTACTTCATAGCAGCATGACAATCTCCGCAGACACGAAGATTCTTAAAAATCCTTATCGGCTTCAGCTCAGAAGTACTTATAAGGCCAAATGCTACAGCCAGCTTCTCACTGTGCTGCAACAGATACTGCTCCTTCTGTTCTTCCTCAACTTCATGAAGAACCAAACTGGTGTTTGGAACATAGCCCATCTCCTTAATCCTTAAAACCAGCTCATCGAGCTCTTCGTAAATCTCCTTAGCTCGAGGATGTTCTGAATCAGCAACGTAGAATTTGTGAACCTTGTTTTCTGTCTCTATCCAGCTGCAGCCTGCTTCCTTAAACAGGCTTCTCTGTTTCATGGATGCCCTGATCTTTGTCACTTCCTCCCAATCACCACCTGAAGCGTACAGATTCGACAGCAGTACGTGTGCTGCTGCGTCGTTAGGATCCTGTTTAAGGATCATTTCTCCAGCGAGTTTTCCGAGCTCTGCGTTTCCATGGACGCAGCAGGCGCCGAGCAATGTCCGCCAGACGAATGCATCAGCTGCAAAAGGCATCGATTCGATGAAATCAACCGCCATTTCAAGAAAACCTGACCGGCCTAACAGATCAACAATGCAGGAATAGTGATCCATACGAGGATTCAACCCATGTTTCTCAGACATTTCATGGAAGTACCTCCATCCTTCCTCAACCAAACCAGCATGGCTGCAAGCTGATAGCACAGCAACGTAGGTAACCTCGTTAGGCTTCACGCCAGCTGAGAGCATCCCATCGAACAGCTCCAGAGCCCTTTCTGCATACCCGTGTTTGGAAAATCCGGTGATCATGGCTGTCCACGAAACAACATTCCAATCCGACATATCCTTAAATACCCGACACGCTGCTTCTATGTTGCCACACCTGGAATACATGGAGATCAAAGCATTACATACAGATTGGTTGGACTGGTACCCGACCTTGATCAACCTAGCATGGATCTGCTCGCCTTTACCAACCGCGCCTATGCTTGCAGCTCCACTCAACAGGCTAGCGAACGTAAAAGCATCAGCCTCAAGAGCTCCAGAATCCTGAATATGGCTGAAAAGCTCAAAAGCCTCTTCAGAATTCGGTTTCTTTGCATAGGCATCAATGATGGTGTTATAAGAAATCAAATTCTTCTCAAAGAGAAGATCAAATGCTTTCCTTGCATCCTCCGTTTTATCACATTTTGCAAACAGGCTGATGAGCGCGTTTCCTACGAAATTAAAATGAGTGCGCCCCAACTTCACAGCATGAGCATATATCGCTCGTCCCATACACACATCAGATATGTTTGCACAGGCCTTCAACAACGCCGAGAAAGTGAAATGATTTGGTTTCTCCGAGCCATCTTCCATCATCGCACGATACAAGCTAATTGCTTCCAAATCCCTGCCTGCATTCTGCACATATCCCGTGATAAGGGCAGTCCAAGACATGACATTATGAACCGGCATGCGATCAAACACCTTCCTCGAATCAAACATTGGTTTTTCCAAACTGCATTTTGCATACATGTCAACTAAACTGCAACCAACACAGACATCAGACCAGAGCCCGGACTTGATCACTGAACCATGCAACTGCTTCCCCAAGAACAGCCACTCCAACTCTGAGCAAGCTGATAAAACACCACTCAGAACAAAATTGTCAGGACCAAAACCCTCCAATGTCATATCGAGGAACAGCTCAATCGCGCTTCTCGGTTCACCAAACTGCGATACTCTAGTAATCATCTGCGTCCAAACAACAGAGTTCTTCTCAGGCATTTTATCGAACACCTTCCGTGCCAGTCCCAAATCACCAAAACCTTTCGAAAACAGATCAATCAACGCACATCCCACGTTCACACCAGCTCCAAAGTACCCAGTTTTCACCGCAATCCCGAATATCACCTCACCGGCGCTAGCATACTCAGCGGCAGAACACGCCTGAAGAACAGCAGAAAAGCAAAACTCATTCGGAAATTCCCCAAACTCAATCATTTCGAAGAACGTCGAAATGGCTTCATGCTCCATCGCATTATGCGCGTAGCACGAAATCATGGCGCTCCAGGAAACCACATCCCTGTCATCACCCATCGTTTCGAATATCTCTCTCGCCGTTGCCCAATCGCCGTTCTTGGAGTACAGCGTGATGAGCGAGTTGAGCACGATGTTATCCAGCCGGATTCTGGAATCGAGGAGCTTGGAGTGGACCAATCTGCCCATGTGGAAGTTGCGGGTGCGGATGCAGGCTTTGAGGAGGACGGAGAAGGAGGTGAGGTCGGGGGTGACGTCATGCCGGGACATGAAATCCAGGGTGGAGATGGCTTTGACGACGTCGCCCTCGTCGGCATAGTGAATCAGGCTGTTCTTGAGACTCTCGAAGTCGGGCCTCCGGGGCTTGGCCGGAATAGAGAGGGTGGAAATGGTTTCAGACGGCGGAGTCGGCCGCCGAGTGGGTGGCGGAAGGGGGACGAGTTTCACCGGTGGACCGAGGGAAACGCTCGCCATCGTGCTTCAGGCGCCTTTCTCAGTTCCTATATCCTCTCCATTTTCCATAGTAATCCTTTCCCGACGAGTAGTATTCTCCCACAGTCCTTCTTTTTTTGAAATAACAGTCCCTCTATTCAAAACTATTTAATTAATTATATTTATATGTTTAATTGCCGAGGTTAATGTTTAGGTTGCTATTGTTTGTGTAGTTTGGGATACCGACATTGAAATTTGAGCTGTAGATGTTGAGGTGTTTGAGGTTTTGGCCGGCCTTTAGATGTCAGTTAGGAAAAATAATGGGGAATTAGTTTAAAAATAGAGTATAGGAATTTATAATTGTTGTAGTGGTTAATGGCTATATGCTATCTTATTAAAAAAGAAAAAATAATATGTTTGTTGAATTGGACATATGCTTTAAGTTTAAGAAAAAAAAAACTTGCAAAATTACCGAGATAATTTAGTTGCAAAATTTAGTTGATTTTTTTTTTTTACAAAATTACATGTTCTCTCAGACTTATTTCTTGATATAGTGAAAAATAAGTATATTTTATATTAACAATAATTGAATTATATAATGTTGGAATCATATTTTCACTTTTTAAAACTAAGTGAATTTAAGAACCATTGCATTGAGCTTAGTTTTGAGCTTGTATGACCTCTCCAAAGCCCCTTTTAAAGAGGAAGAAAAACTCCATGTGTTCAAATTTTTGTATTTATAAAAAAAAATGTAATCTGTTCTCTCTAACATTTCCAAAATTCATATTGACCAGTTAACCATGTAATGCATCCATGACCATGATGCTATATGCTAAAAAGAATGTTAAGACAGAAAAACAAAGATGCCTGCAAACTGCAAATCTTACCAACAACAATCTTCATATTTCGTCTCAATACCAACAACAAAAGACAAACAAATACGTGACAATGCATGACTAGAAACATGCATCTTACTTAGCCATGTTCATACATAGATGTTGCACAGACATTCCACAAATCCAAAATTAAAAATCAAAAGTCTCAATTATGTTTCGTGCACTCAATTGTTCCCCAGATTTGAATAAACTGGTTTAAATAATTATATACTCCACTATAACGTCAGTCTGAGGCCAGTTTAAACTCTTGTGGCGGGATCTCTCGAAGACAGCGGACTTCTCTCTTTACGAAATTTGGCAAGGCAAAGGCTGCTCTATGCATCTGTCATAACAACCAATCGAAACATGTAAGAATGTGTGCCAAGAATCACCTGTGCAATCCAGAACAAGAAGGCATCGGCAATTTCAAGAATCACAAAACCGAATCCTTTCATAACCATGCAAAGATTGGAAAATTCTCATGTAATAAAGATCGGAAAATACAAATATCTACCTCTGAATTGTAAAATTTGAGTTCTCTCTTATGATGGATTGCTCCCTCTTGCTTCTCAATGGGATTGATAGGATGCAGAAAGTCAACTGCAGGGCCCTCAGTCGAGCATAACAAGAATCCAATCGTGCCGCTGAAAGACATTGTACCAACAGGTCAACCAAAGGTTCAAACAATTATTTTTCGGGAAAAAGAACAAATATGACTTAGTGCTAGCGAATTTTGTAACAGGTCAGAATATGCAACATCAAAGTACAATGAAATTGTGGGAATGAAGCACCTTGGATAAGTAGGCACGCTGGTCCAAGCATAACGCACAGAGCCCTTGAATGTTTTCCGACATATGGAAATCATATCCTCAATGAGATGAGTATGGAGCCACATACTTTCTGTCATGTTACAAAGAACCCCACCTGGCCTCAATGCTCTAGCAATTGTTTCAAAGAACGGTTGTTCTACAAGCTCTTCAGCAGGACCTGCAAAACAATCAGAACTCAGCATCTGGGAATGAAAAGACAAACATTACCTTTTACTCTAGTTCATATTAATCGTATCACATATTATTCATCGACACTGAATAAATAAATATAACCAAAATTACAAGCTCTTCAAAGTTTGATTATTACAAACTTCCCAAATTCTATTCATCACTACAAAAAAATAAATTTGATTGGCGTGGGGAATCAAATAAGAATCCATGTGTTTCGTAGTGGCAAATGGTAGAGAAAAGGAAACCTTTTTCCAAACAGACATAGTAAAGTGGGTGCATGTAATTTCAGTCTGGCACTTGGAAATTTTTTGCATGACGTAATAATGCACATATAAAAGAGAAATGGGTTGCAAAGTTGTGTCAATTACTATCACAGTCAGATGATTCACTTCCAGTGAATGCAAAGATTAGAGGTTAATTAATACAAACTTACGTACCGACAGGATCTGAAGAATCAACAATAATCGCGTCATACTTCCCAGCAGGTGTGCTCCTTAAAAACTCAACGGCTGTTCAAATTACAAAAAAGAAAACAACTATCAAATTATGTGTACAAAAAGAATGTTAACGAAAATTAAGATACAATAATAGCTTTTAAATTTTCTGCAGCAAATTACATGCTACAGTTAGTCGAAGATTGTCTTTGTGACAGCACACTAAAAAGAAAGACGAAAGGAGACGGGAGGGGTGAGGGTTTTACGTACCATCACCAACATGAAGTCTTACTCTAGGATCATCAAAACCAACAGCTAGCTCTGGAAAGAACTTCTTACTGACCTATAACCAGTAACAAAACAACTTAGTAATTGAGCTTACAGATACCTGGTAACAAGGATGTGTTAATTTAACACTTACATCAATAACCATCTTGTCTATTTCACATATATCAATTGACTTCACTGAACTATGCCGGGATATTTCTCTTAGAACGCCACCATCACCACCACCTACAACAAGAACCTGCAATTTGCGGCTGCATTAGAGAAAAAACTAGTTTTCGAAGTAGATGGAAGGAACAGAAACAGAAACGAATATGAATGGCATAAAATGCTACATGGTATTTTCAAGCTCCCTTCCTCAAGCTATAGGAAAGCAGACATTCAGTGTAGTTGTTGAAACCAAACTACATGATTTACATAAGACTCTAACTGGAGGATTTCTGACTATAATTAGATTCTAATTTTAAAAATCCTACAATTTAAAATCACATTTAACTTTTTTTTACTTGCCAATACTAATTGTGGAATCCAGGATTATCATCTGAGATAAAGGGGGGCTACTAATTTTAACATCTGAGACATTCCCAAACTGTGATGCCTCATTTAGTGACTCTGACAAGGCTGGTTTAGGATGCATAGTTAGAGATCATAATGGAGCTCTCATTTTAGGAATGCAGGATTATGATACCACTGCAAAATTTCTCTCAATTTGTGCAGGCCTCAAATTATCACTCCAGAAAGGACTCTACCCATTGGTGATGGAGACTGATAGTTTGCAGCTCATTCAGATCATCAAAAAGCAGCAACCACCACCGTGGCCTATCCGGAATCAAATGACGAACTTAATCAAAACCATGGAGGAGAAGAGGATCAAGATCACTCACGTCTACAGGTAGATCAATTTAGCAGCAGACTTCTTAGCAAGAAGGGGAAGGGAATCACATCAGAAATTGGTCTTCTCACAATCTGAAATTCCTCAGACTCTGAGGGGTATTTTGTTTACTGAGCAATCAGTACCTCATTTTAGGAGGTCCAATGCCTAGAATGCACAATGACTTTTGTTCTGTTTCATACATGGAGCATTCTTTTGTATAGGCAGTTTTGATTGGCAAAATGATAGCACTCTTCTCTCCTGTTTGATTTTGGAAAACCTGGCCAAGATCACTTCACCATAGGGGTGTAGGACACCAAGGGAGTATGGTGATCCAGGGATGGTGAAGTTATTTTGGAACGTTTTCTCAATAATCAACCTCACGGATTGAAGGAGTGCTTTTTAATCACTAGTCTAGTCATAGTAGTATCTTCACTAGCTGTAAACTTTGGCTTGTAAGGTTATTATTTATTAATGATGCTTGGGGAAGCTATAAACACCCCCCACCTTTGGTGGTTCTTAATTTAAAAAAAAAAACCATCTGAGACATTCCCAAATGCTAACAGCCATGAGTCCATGGCACAATCAGGATGCTTACATTTTTGGGAGCTGTAATGGAACAAAGAGGCAGATGAGCTATCATCTCCTGATAAGCACACTCATCTTTCTCAGTCAATTGAAGAATGCCATCTAGCACAAGCACTTTTCCGTATGATGATGACTGCAATGTCAAACAAAGTTATGTGAACTCCAGAGAAAAAATAAAAATATATATAAGCCAAGCAAAAACATTTTAGAAGAAGTGGAAAATAACCTGGAAAACCAAAACCTCCTGATACTCTGATCTTTCTTTGAACAAAATATTTTCTACCCTGAGAGAATGTGCTTCCCCTACAGTCAAGAGTAAAAGATTACATGTTCATGTAGTGCAATACTTGTACTGAAATATTCAAAGAAAATAAGAATTGCAAACGATTTTCCTCATTCGATGAGCTGTAATTAGAACTCCAAATCATGGAATAAGAGTAGCATACTTCATATGATCACACTTATATCAAGTTACCACAAATTAACTTAGATATCCTGAAGACTATCCTTGTTTCTCCTTTCTTTGTTCTGAAACCAGATAAGGCCCTGTTCTATATAACTTAAAGGCACTTCAGTTCGGCTAATTTTGGCTTGATAAAACTAAAGCCAACCTATTATTTTCACTGCATTTATTTTTAGTTCAGTAAGCTCAATTTAGTTCCTCACTTTTGCATCATAATGCCTCTTGTATGTGATATATTTAAGGCACTCTAAACATGTTACAGATTTTAAAATAACAAACCATACCAAATGAGCATCAGTATAAAACTGGAATTGCTATCAAATTTAGTCAAAACTACTAGCCAAATAAATAAAATATTAACTCACTCCTGCATTAAAAATAAATAAATAAACACAAAGCAGCACACACCTGGCCACATAGGATTGTTGAAATACATCGGCTGGGGCGTTTTCACTGTAGATGGTGCTGGCTGAGAAAACCATCCAGACACAACAGTAGAATGGCATTTCGCTTCACCCTCAGGAGCAGATGACAAGGCTTTCAAACAACAAGCAGGGATATCGTCCTTGTTTGAACCGTTTGTTGCATCATTTTTCCCAGCCATCGTCTTCTGGCATTCCAAACCGTTTCCTGCCACGCCCGCCATAGAATCTCTTCTTCTTTCTGGCCTCCAGTCTCTAGTATTTATATCCAATTTAATTATCAGTGAACAGTAAGGTTTGGCTGTTCATAAAATTTACACTAATTGCAAAAGTTATAGCAGCCAAGTATATGATAAACACCGTAAGTTACCAGCTACAGAGCGAGGTAGAGTCGGTGAAAATTAAAGTCTGGATGTTCCTGAATTTAAAACAAGCTGCAACAGCTACAATCCAAATAACCACCAGAGGAATGAAGATAATTTATTAAACTAGAAAGATTCTTCAAATCACATCCAGAAGCGTACAACTAACAAAAGGAACAAACTAGATTATATTAATTTATTCTGCAAAGTGAAAGCACAAACAGTAAGGTTCAACAAAAACAATCAGATCACTGCAGCCTTCTTCTACCGAAAAATTGACATATGAATGAACAACTTCAATCACAGATAACCTCGTACACCGACCAAAAACAGATTGAATTAACAAGATGAAACTCAAATTATCAAAACATAAGGAGCCTTAACAGCTTAATTAGGAAGTTTCACAAACGCAAAAAAAAAAAAAAAAAAAAAAAAAAAAAAAAAAAACTCAAATCTATCGATAAATATAAGGTACTATCGAGTTCGGAACACTGTTATTAAGCTCTAAGAACTTACAGAGAGGCTGGGGTTCGATTAAAAACAGAAAATCCTTCATCAACAAACAAATCAGACAAAATTAAGGAAGCAGTACGAGGAAAATACTAATCCGATAATATATTCCACTAACTTCTGAAACAGAAAAATGCCGACAGCGAGCGAGAGTGAGACAAACCTTATTCCGATGGCGGCTTAGCACCGACGAATTGCGCGTATCGCCGGAGTAAAAGTCGCGACCACAGAAAGAGTACTTGACCGCGAAAGTAACCGGGGGGCGGGAAAACCGAATCCAAGAGAGAAATTAAGTACTATTGTTTTAGAGCAGTATTTTAGAGCAGCGGTCGGATTCTTCCAGTGTATTTATACAAGCGCACTGTGTGTGTGTGTGTGAAGACGGATGAATTCGAAGCCAAATGGTATTCGGCCCACCGCCACGTATCACAAGTTTCACAGGTTTTTCCGAATATAACATGTTTCATGTCCTCCATTAAAAGGCCTCAAGCTCAATTACTCGAAAGGACGTCTTTGGACGGATTTGCCCCTGATTTGTTTTTTATTTAAAAATAGAGAAGGACAAGTCTTCATCGACATTTTACCTGTTAAGCATGATCATTCAATATGGTATTGTTGATCTTTTCACTTTCATGTCTAAAATTCTTACTTTACATGTTAATCATGATCATTTAGTTAAACCAATTAAGAATTTGTGTTTTTCTTTGTTAAGTCACGTTCATATGTCTTTAAAATTTTAAAAATGCCTAGCTACACCTAAGAATATTGATTTTTAAATCATATATGTCGCAAATTAAATTTCACAAAATCTTTTTCACTTTTGTTAATATAAACGTTTGACGGCACTTAAAAATTCACGTGACAACAAATTTTCATTTCGCGTCGAACTCATGATTCACAAGATCAAATCCGTCCATAACTTCTTAAAAAATATCAACAAATAGTCAGAAAGAACTCGGTTGCCATGAGCTCTTAAATTAATCAATCATTTGTACTTTAACTTGGGGTTCGCTTTTATTCTAGTGGAGAAAAATAAAAGGAGAGTGCTGCTTTATTACTATTGTTAAAATGGGGTACAAAACTTCAAATCCATGATTGACCGCATCATTTACTAAAGTCTACTATCGTTTCAATTATAATTTGATAGTCAATCTACTAAAGTATAAATGCATACTCCATCCGTCCCCCAAAGGTTGTCCTAGTTGTTCAGTCAAACATTTTTATACTATGTTTGACCATTAATAACTTTCATTATACTTAATATTAGAGTAAATAATTTTGATTTTTAAAAAGTACATCATACGAGGATTCTAACGATATCTCATGTGAAAATATATCATTTATATATTATAAGTTATTAATGGTCAAACATGGTGTGAAAAAAATTTACTATTTCAGTAGGACATTTATAAGGGGACGGAGGGAGTAGTTTTAAGTTAATCATTATGTTTTTAAGGAAGAAAGAAGTCCTTCTTAAATGTCACGTCATCCTTTTTTTTTTTGTAATAACTAGGTTAGAAGCAGCCATCAACAATGGTGATTTACTTTTCACCACTTTTTTAATGCAAAAAAAAAAATGTAAAGATGTAAATAAAATATAAAAGAAATGTAGAATGAAAATTGTTGATTGGTTGGTCTTGCACAATAAAAGAGTTAAGAGCATCCACAATGGTGCTTCTTAACACCACTTTTCTTAATAAGGATCACTCCTTATTGAGAAATGACCATTGTTGAGTTCTTAAAACCACTCCTTATTTAGGGAGTGGTTACCTCTTTTTACGTGTTTGATTAACCAATAAAACCATTACTCTTGCCATTTATTATTATTTTTATTTAAGTTTAAAAATAAGATTAAAGAGAAGAAGTGCTTCTTAATTGTTGTTCCATTGTTGGTGGTGAGTTCTTACTTAGTTTTTTTTTTAAAAAAATTATGTGGCACTTAAGAAATGCTCCTAATCTCCAAACCATTGTGTATGCTCTAGCAACTCCTTATTTAGGGAGTAGATCCCTATTAAAGAGCGCTCTTTAAAAATTCACAATGATCATGCAAATATAAAGAGCACTCCTTATTAAAAAAAAGTGCTCATAAGAAGCACCATTGTGGATGCTCCTAACAAGGCAAAGTATATAATAAATAGCAGTAGATACGTGTGGGAAAAGAAGGGAATTGAATTGACAACGCATAATTTCTACGAAAAGATAATTTATCTTTGAAAAAAATGCAAGCTCATGTGTTGTTTCATTAGTATTTTTAATCATGCTTTTCATTTGGAATAAATCTCTGATTCCAAAAAGTCCAAACCACACATTAGTTTTTTATTTATAGTAGTATAAAGTGAAACTCCAAAGTGTTTGAACGAAACCTTTAAATGGACGATATGGTAATATGCTCAAATCTCTTAGTATTGAATATAAAGTAATGATAAATTTTCAAATGAGAGTTGTCACAATTGTTCTCAGGATCAGGTTTAATATATAAAATATTAATACAGAACATATAACGACCAGGCATGGAAATCAGAAGATCAACAATATTACATTGAAATAATCATATTTAATATGTAAAATATTATGTTGAAATGTGAAAAGATCAACATTGGTCTCTTTGTCTCAATTAAGACCATCCCTCTGTAAAGTAAGTTTCTCAAGGAGCATGTGCATGTCTATATATGAATTGAATAATTGTTGTAAAAAATGCTGAATTTTAAAATGAGAAAATTTCCAATATATAGACTAGAAAAGAAATCAATAAAATTCTCAAACAAGCCCCCAATGAAATTGAGAGCTGAATCTCATTTATTTTTAAAGGAAAATAGAAGGAGAAAAGGAATTTGAACTCTCAATTGATGAATGGGCCATTGATGTTTTAACAGCTACCTAAACTAAAACGTTATCATCTGAATTCTGAACTGTTATACCACGCCCTGTATTTTACTGAAACACGCTCTGAAATGTTGTAAATACGTCCTAAATGATTATTTTTATTCTATTTTTTTAGCTAAAATTATTCTATAGTTGCGAAAAATTAAACACGATCTAAATACATTTCTTGATTTTTCAACATCATATTATTTTAAAATATAATTAGATAATAGTTAAAATACAGTGCATGTTTTAGTAAAATAAAGAGAGTGGTATAACCACACCTTTATCATCCACCGACACACTCAATCATATGCCTTAGCCAATTCAGACCAAACATTTCCCCCCGGCCCATAACTCATAATGTCATGCCCATGAAGTGAGCACCCCCAATTCCCACTCACAGAGACCCACAGTCCACGGCCCACACCAAAAGGAAATAATTGGCGATAACAACCCCCGAGTCTTATTTCTATTTTATCAAATTTTAAAATATAACTAAAAATAAAAATTTCACTTCATTCACAAATAAAAAATTAATATGTGCATATATGTCGAATATGACTATTTATTGAGAATTTGAAATAGGAGACACACTCCACTAGGCCTGGCAAACGGGTCGGGCGGTCTTAAACGGGTCGGGTAAACCCGTTAAACCCGGCGGGTTGAAAATAATATAAATGAGTTAGGTTGGTTCAAATTTGATTTACATATCTATAAATTTAATTTGTACTAGGTTTTTTAAGGTACCATGTTACGTCACAAATGGAAAAAAAATTAACAAAAATAAAAAGAATGTTACTAATAATGTCATCGTTATGGAGTATAAAATATTTGATGCGGTTTGATTGGTACTAGATTTGTTTGTTTGGTACTATGTTGTTTGTTTGGTACCATATAATACCGAAAATGAAAATAACATTTAGAACAATTCAAATAATAACGGTTTGATTGTTAATAAGTTTTTTTGTTTGATACTAGGTTGTTTGTTTGGTACTAGATTTATTTGTTACACATAAACACTCAAACCCGCGAAGACCGTGAACCCAACCCGTCCGACCCGTTTATCTTAATTACCCATTTAACTCATACTCATTTATACCCATTACCCATTTATATTCATACCCAAATGAGTATTTATAAAAATTACACATTTGACCGGTGGGTAACGGGTCCATTTTGCCAGGCCTACACTCCACCATCAACTAACATCATAGTGAAATACAAGTTATCATCTTTATTTTCAAGTTAAAATTTGATTTTTAAAAAATCAAATTAAATCACATGTGGTGGAGGGATTTATTTGCCACTCTAAACCCTTTACAAAGTCACCATCTTTTAAAAAGTTTTACAAGAAAAATTCATTAAGTGGGTGAAAAAACTTGTAGAAGTAAGATATACACGGTGACTAAACTGACAGTAACAAGTAGATATCAACTCCAAGGGCATGTTAGCGAATCGAAAAGTCGACAGACAAGATTACCTCGTGAAGGACATATATTGCAAGGAGCTGGTTAGGGAGCCCTATGAAACCAAGATATCCACTTGAATATATTACGTACTAAGGAAATTATTCTACATTTCTACTTCAAAATGTTCTTCTGTTGCATTGGTTTGGTAGAGCTTGAGCTCATTGTTGAGTTGCCAGCTTGGAACTGGCTTTAGGTCTGAAATTTTCTATATATGACCTTGTAACAACTATAAGCTCTTGTAACTTCCTTATGCTCTTGATACTCCCCAGCTTGTAATTTCCTATCTCTAATAGACACAAACAACAATAAAAGTGTACAAAAGAGTATTTAAATCATTCATACTATCTAACTTTAAGATAGAGCAATTATCTGCTATCCAAAGTCACTAGACCTTTGACATCACTAGGCAAATTGAGATGGTTGAATTCAGTTGTTGATCTAGATGTGCTGCCTATTTTGCTAGTGAGTCAGCTACTGTTGTATTTACTTCTCTAAAAATATGAGAAAATGAAAGAAATATATAGATCTCACTTTCTAAATCACGCTTGCTTCTGGTGTAAAGGGTTTGGGGGGAAGTTATGCACCATCTTCAGTAATATAAGAGAATCAACTTCAACCTCAAAACCTCAATGTCCAGATAATATGCCATATGGATCCCTACATCTCAGTCTCTAGGCTATCTTTCTGGTTGAGGTAATTGCCTTTGGCTTTTATGACTTGACCAGTGTTGTCCTAAGGGAACAATAACACATGCCTGTGCATGTAACTGGTCAAGACTTGATCCATTTGTACTAAGATCATATCAAGAGCAAGTCCAACAGTTTCTCAAAGTTGGGGAATTTCAATAAATTTAGGGAATTTGAGCCATTTTTCAACTTCAACAGATTCCCTATCTCAATCCCCAACTTGGGGATTTTGAAGAAATCTGCATATTGCTTCCCCAAATCTGTAGAGAGAAAAAAAATACTTGGGGAAGCAAAATTTAATGTTATTTCCATTAATGTGGGTAATTTCACTCTCTTAATTAATGTAATAATTCAAATACATATATTTCAAATGTGAATATCTTTAATTATATATAATAAAAAATTCTAAGAAATATATATTATTAAATTTCATATTATCACGAACAAAACAAGATCATACATGACTATGTTCACATGTACATAAAATTTTGAATATTGTCATATGAGGTCTTGTTATTTTATTTTAATTTTAATTAAAGCCATCAAAGGTGGGAGGGATATATTAGGCTCCTCAAACCTTGACTAAGCCTGTGAAAAGGCCAATAACTGTTGTCATAGTTTACAGTGGATGAAAAAAGGTAGAAATAGCAAATATATGAAAGAGGCATGGACTTCCGCATAATCCTTGAAGTTGATATATGGTAAGGTTACTAAGAATGATTCATTTCCCTAATACACCTACCCCTGGTGTATCTTCATCCCCTAAATGAATCACTCATAGGCCAGCCTTCCATTATCAACTGAGAGGATTTAGCGGAAATACCATCTAAAAGCTAGAGGGAAAACAACCCTAGAACAAAAAACAGATACGCATTTGAGCTGTCTTGTTATGAAAAATTGCACCAGGGAAGTGGATTGTTGATTTCCATGGGAGCTTGGGTGCAGTTCTCAAGAGAAAATGGTTTGAAGGAGTTCCTTTCAGGGGAGCTTCCACACGTCCTCAGAGTTATTTGTATGTGTACTTTTGGGTTCCTTGGACAAAGCTGGCACCACCTTTGGAATGGTCCAAAGGGTCTTCTCCTGGGAAAAACAAAAACCACAGCAGAATAAAAAATGCCAAGTTTCACACCTACAATTGTAACTACTATATGTAATTTGCAGAAAACTGAAGAGAGGTCATTCAACAGGAGATTGAGATATCCTCAAATAAGGGATTCCTTGGCTTTCTAACTGAATTAGGGCTCTTAGTTTCTAAGGAGCATTAGTAAAAGAAAGGTTGCAAGTAATAGAGTCCTTAGAGGACATTTTAGCAAGAAAATATGCAACTGAATTACTTTCTCTATAAACATGGCTGATACAGCTAGCATGGCAGTTTAGTTCATGGCTTAGACTTAAAAAGGACCAATTTGCAGAACCAGGGCTTTTAATTCCTTGTACTGCAATATTACAATATGATTCTATTGCAAAGGCACACCCACTTTGCAATCCTAATTTTAAGCCAAGTTGAATAGCTAGTAGCTCTGCATGCAAAGGGGAGGATGCAGTAGTATGCTTTCTAAACATAGAGCTGACTAAACCATTTTTGTCCCTGATGATTACCCCTAATCCTACTTTTTCAGTAGAGATAAAAGATCCATCTACATTAATCTTATATCCAGAATCAGGGGGTGTCATTTCACTATCTTTGTTGGTTTAGGTCTCTCCCTTTTAAAGAAGGGGACCAACCCTGTCAAAGTTAAGTCCTTTGCTTTTAGAACACTTCCAGAAAGTGGAAAAGCTGTGAAAATCATAGACATCTGTTTGAAAATTGAACTAAAGAGAGCCATGCTATCTATAAAAACATTTTCAAAAATCTTTTTTATTTCTCCTACACCAGAGGTTCCACAGAGTCACAAGTAAAGAAGTTACTGAAACTGTGGTATGAATTCTTGAGTGAAAGCCTATGTTTTGCTGACACAAACTGAGGAATTGGTACAACCAGGAGATTATGCATCATATTACACACCTCAATATTTGGAGCACATGAGCTAAACAAAATGATCAGATGTGTCTATATGATTGCATAATGGACATTTAGATGCTAAGTTAATCCTAAATCTCATCAAAATATCATCAAAGAGGAGCAGAATGTTAAAAAATTTCAAAGCAAAGATAGATATTTTTCCAGGGATATATTTTGACCATACCTGATTACTGAGGTGATGACGTGCTTGACTAACCCTCAGGGCCCTGTATGCTGATTTCACTATGAATTTTCCATTGGTAGATGGCTCCCATACCAAAGTGTCTGGATGATATTGATTAGTTTTCAGCCCCTGCAAAATATTTAGAGTGTTGGTAGCCAAAAAAGGCTCCAGTTGGGGTAAGTATACATACTTATAAGCTAAGAACTGAGCAATGGAGATGTCTGGGAAGGGTGTGTCTGGTACTGGCCATTGATAACAGAGTGCTCTATTGCCTATCCAGTTTGCGTCCCAGAATGGAGAGTGTCATGTGCCCACTATAACTCTAGAATGGCAATTTGCAAACTCAGTAATTAGGTGAATTCTCTTCCAGGTAAGAGAAGTCTTATAGCTATTTGGAAGACTCCACAGGAATCTTGTCCAATTGTTTGATTTAACTGAAGCTTCCACCATAGTTTAACTGAGAAAGCCTTAACCATTGCTCTAAAATCCCTAAAGCCCAGGCCATTTTCTTCCTTATGGATAGCCATTTTTGCCCACTTTCTCCAAGTCTTCCTTTGGCCAAATTCATGTTCTCCCTAGAAGAATCTTGAAGCCATATTTTCAATCTTTTTAATAACTTCCAGTGGGGGCTTTAGGACAACTATGACATGAATTGGGATTGCCAATAAGACATGATTGATGAGAATCATTCTACCAGCAGCTATCCTTTCCACCACATGTTGGTATGTTTGCAAAGGTTTCTACCAGAGAAGATTGGCACTCTAAGATATGTGAAAGGAAGGGCACCCATCTTCATACCAATGACCCTTTTCACCATATTTATTCTTGAGAGATAAGCTTTGGGGTGTAAGAAAAAATCAGATTTAGAGAAATTGATTTTTTGGCCTGAGCATTCTTCATATGCTTCCAAAAATTCAATCATTCTCTTAAGATTCTTCTTTGTGGCCTGAAGAAATAAGGCTGTATCATCAGCATACATTAAATGGGTGATCTCCTCCACTCCCCTTGGCAGAATAAAACCCTGAATGAACTGTGCTGAGATAAGCCTTTTGTAAGCCCTGTAGAAAGCTTCAGTTACTAAGTTATAGAGGAAAGGTGATAGTGGATCACCCTGTTTAATTCCCCTACTAGATTTGAAAAAACCATAAGCCACTCCATTTATTAAGATTGAAAACCATGCAGCAGAGATGTTGCCCAGAATTATTTTAACTAGAAGTCCATGAAATCCAAATTTCAGTAGGACTGAATTAAGAAAGGACCATGATACTCTATCAAATGCCTTTTGCATATCCAACTTTAACAATAATATTATTGTTTGGATTTTTATTGAGCAGCCTAGTCATTTCTAGCATTTGAAGAGTGTTATTCGAAATATCTCTGCCTTGAAGGAAAGCTGACTGCTCTTGGGATGTGAGTTTTGGCATTATGGGTTTTATCCTTTCCATGATAATTTTGGAATAAACTTTATTCACAAAATTAGAGAAGCTAATTGGTCTAAAGTCAGAGAAGGATGAGGGAGTTGGTTTTTTTGGGATTAGAGCTAGCCAAGTACTTGACATTGCTCTTGGTATGTTGTCTCCCTTCATAAATTCTTTTACTGAGGCCAGAGGGTCTTCTTTGATTAGATCCCAAAAATGGGTGAAAAAATGTCCTGAAAAGCCATCTGCTCCAGGGGCTCCATTCTTATTCAAATCAAAGACAACATATTTGAGTTCCTCCATAGTTACTGATTTTAGGAATTCTTCATTTTCCTCCTCAGTAACTAACTTGGGAATAACTTCCATACAATGTCCAAGGTACATTCCTGTGTTGGTTGAGCTTTCCTCTTCATTAAGAAGCTTTTCAAAGAATTGAGAAGCTTCCGCTTGAATCAGCTCAGGATTAGTAATCCAATTACCCTCTGTGTCCTTTATTTTATTAATCAGTGATCTACATCTCCTCTCTTTCACAAAATTCTGGAAGTATTTAGTATTAGCATCACCCTCACCCAGCCATTTCAGGTTTGATTTCTGTTTCCAGAAGGTAGTCAGTTCACTCTGTGACCTTGCCAAGAGGGCTTTCTGTTTATTGAGTTCAGAAAGGTCCTGATCTTCTCCAGTGACCTGATAGACTTCCTCACACATAGCCACTTTATTTTCAGCAACTTGAATGTTTTTATGGACATCACCAAACACCTCTTTATTCCAACCCCTAATGATTGGTTTCAATCTTTTAAGTTTGGTTACAATTCTCCTCATACCAGTTTCTCCACAGTATTGGTTCCAGCAGTCAGTAACCAATGGTGTGAATTCTTCTCTTTTGAGCCACATCTATTGAAACCTAAATGGTTTTGGCAATTGTAGTTCAAAAGTCTGGATTTTAAGCATGAGAAGGTTATGGTCAGAAGTAGCTCTATTCAACACTTGAATAGAGCTATGAGGGAATAAGAAATGGAAATCCATATTTACAAGACCTCTGTCTAACTTCTGTAGAAATCTTTCTGATTTGGACCTGTTGTTTGTCCAAGTGAAGTTGTTTCCAACTGTTGGGATTTCTATAAGCTCTAGGGTATCTATAAAGGAATTAAATTCCCTTATGCAGGGTGGAGCATGGCTTCCTTTATGTTCAAGCACTGATGATACAGTGTTGAAGTCACCAATGAAAATCATTGGTGCTTGTGGAAGTACTACCAGGTCCTGCCAAAGTGGCCTTCTAAGCGTCCTAAGTACTTTAGCATACACAAAAACACAGTTAAAGGACTTAGAGCTAGCATTATCAAGTATAAGAGTATGTATAAATTGATCAGATTGGGATTCAACATGCAACTGAACATGATTGTTCCAAAAATATCCAAATTTTTGCTTCAGATGCATAAAGTGAATTTTGAAATTGTAACTGAAATTGCAGGTTAATGATGTTAGATTTATCATGCATGGGTTCAATAATCCAAAGGCAGTCAACTTTATGAATCCTAAGCAATATTTTAAGCCTTTTTAGTGAAGTGCCATATCCTCTAATATTCCATACCATGATATTAGCAATATTTTGATGCAAAATCATAATGAAATATTTTTTATTTTTTGTGAGGATCTGAGTCAGCCATCTACAGTAAAACCATCTTTCAAGATGTTTCTTTTATTAAGCTGGACAGTAAATTGAGTTAAGATGGTAGAGGGAGTAGAGGTACCTGAATGAGTGTCATCGGATTCTGCATCTTTTCATTCCGAATCACTCTCAGTCAGATCAATTTCTTCAAATTCTTCCTGCAACACCTGAAAGCTATTGGAGATTTCAAGGGGGGGGGGGGGGGGGTTGGTAAGGAACAATTGCAAGACTTGGTAATTTGTGGTTTGACTTGCTGTTATACTTTTTCCACTCTGATGTACATTTGGAATTACAATCTGAGAGGGAGAAAGAATGTCATCATGAGAATAAAAGGATACAGTTAGAGACTCCAACAGGCCCTTGAATTGATGATGCTTCTTGGGAGCATGGTGAGTGGCCTGTTTTAGTAACCTCTGGAGTAACTGTAAGTTCATCACAGTCACTCACAATAGATAGGGCATGCATCTGAGAAGATTTCTTTGCTCCCAGAAGGTTCTGACTAGAGACTAGCTTGATGAACCTCAATCTCCTCCTTTTGTTGTTGGGATAGCCCTGGAGAGTGTTGATGAACTGATTCCATCTGTTGCCAAACCTTCTGCTGAGGAACCTTTCTGTGTTTTGCAACCTTCTGTTTACCAAGGGGCTTAGCCTCAGAGGGCTTAGCTTCAGAGGGTTGTTTATGCTTCTTTGATGGTTTCTTCAGTTCCGGGTGTAGAGCACCACAGTTTGCATCACTGTGACCTATCCTGCGATAGTGTGAGCAATAGAGGGGGATTTGGTGATACTCTATATCACAGTCCACTGCATTGTCGGGATCTCCAATCACTATAGAATCAGTCCATTCATCCAATAAATCCAACTCTACACAGAACTTAATGGCTGAGGGTCTGGAAAGAGTGCTAGTTGCTAAATCCATTCTAAGATATGACCCAATCCTATTCGCGAAGTCACGAATAGCAGAGAGATTATAGTACTGAATGGGAGCATTGTGAATTGTAACCCAGATCGAAACAATAGAAGACTCTCTCTGGGTGGAGAAGTCTGGGGTCCATTTAAGGATCTTCATAGGTAAACCCCCAATCGAGCAGATTTAAGCCATAGGTTTTGAAGATCATCTAGGTTTTACAGGCGAATCAGGATATGACGATAGTCTAGAGATCCGATTTGGTGCTTACCCGTAAAGCGATTCGTGAACTTTCCGATCAGTGCATTCCTGTAATGAGCGGCGAAAGTTTGAACATCTTCTTCTGCGTAGATGCAGGCCACCTTGCCGTTGACCCGGTGAGTAATCGGTTTGATTTTCGGGTTGGATGGAAGAGAGGGATAGAGGGGAGGATGTTTTGGGGCGAGAACTCTCAGATAGGACTTTCCGACACCGGTTTCACCACGCCGAGGCGGTGTCTCCGCCATGGGAAATGCCCATTTGTGACCGTTATCGGTATGAACAGTTGTGTTTCAGGCTCGGATGAAAAGTAGGATAAAAGAGGGGCGCTTGAAGTTTGTTCTTTAGAGAGAAGGCAGAGCTTTTCTTCCTAGAGAGAGAAAGTTCCTGCTTGACTGGCAACTCCGTCTCATGTGAGATCTTGTTATGTTCGTTGTGATGTATATTTTAATGATATATATTTTTCTCAATTTTTAAGCAATTTCTCCATACAGGTCCATTTTTCTCTTGCAAGTCCGTATTTTTACCATAATGCCCCTGATGGAACCCTGTGATTTCAAACCCATTTTTTGCCTTAACAATATTAGGGGTATTATGGTAAAAATACAGACATGCAAGAGAAAAATGGACCTGCATGGAGCAACCCCCATTTTTTATCATTCATAATTTAAAATTATTAAGATTCCAAAATATATTTGAATGGTGAAAAAAACAAAAATAAAGAGATAAAATACTGAAATTTAATGCACACGCATTAAATTCTAATCCACACACTAGGGAAGCTGGAGTTGATGAAAAAAATGATAAGGATTATGAGGATGTAGTACTATATCTTGAAGAATCTTGTAGGGAAGTTGTTGGACTTGCTCTATAAGCTCTAAGCAGTTTTCAACACACATGCATTATATTTCTAGTTAACACGATTCTATAAACAAGTGTTAAAGTTAAAGCACTTGATCATTTGATAACTCTAACTTATATTTTGATCTATCATTAATAAAATTTATTTTTTAAAACTTCTATTATTTATTTAATTATCCTTCCATTTTTTTAATTATTGAAATGGGTTTATAGGATCATTTGTGCATGAAACTATTAGATAAATCAACATATAAGTTTATAATATTAACTTTTAGAATTAATTGTATTCTTCTATGTCACAATTGTAATTTCATTTTTAACATATGAATTGATATAAGTAATATACTTATTTTGATTTTTGGGAAGTCAAATATATCTAATTTCGACAAATAAAATCTACTATTTATATATGTAAGACTTTTTTTTTTTTTTTTTTTGGTGTGGTAAAACCATCCGAAAGGATGAGAGGATTATATTAGACTCCTCAGGCCTGTTAAAGACATTAACAGTAAAAGAAGACCGAAGCCAGTGTTATAGTGATACAATGAGTGAGCTCTAGGCTCATGAAGCAACATATCTGCTTCCAAAAGAATGAAATAATAGGCTAGTTGACTAAACTAAACTCAACACAATAACTTATAACTTCCGAACATTTTAGAGAATCGTCAAAACAAAACTTAACTTAGTCAAGAGGTCAAGTTAAATGTGAGAGACTATTTACAACAAAAATGTATCTAGCCTATTCAGAGTCCCACAGATTCAGAGAAAAAAGAGACAAGCTCCTTGTAGCTCCAAGTCTCTAGGCAAAAAGGAAACCATGGTTCTGCTGGAATCACCACCACCACTAGACATCAGATAAGACTCATTGAGGATCAAAGACCATCAATGGTCTGTCACATCTACAAGAAAAATTAGTTAGTAGAATCCATTCTAGAGATTCTCAGGGAAGGAGTGCACATTTGGTCTAATCTAAGCATACCCTGTATCTCATTAGTAAGTGAACCAAAAGTAAAAGAGGCATCATGCATTGATTTCAGACATATTTTTGCAAGAGCATCTGCAGGCTGATTTGCTTCTATATGGACATGAATCAGGTCATAATTAGTAATGCATAGCTTGATATAATCAGCAAGATTGAATAGTTTCCAGTGTGCAGTGATGGGGTTCAAGATGAAAGAAATTGCATTGATACAGTCAGACTCTATAATGATAGATTCTGAATATCTACTAGCAAGAGAGACAACAAATTGAATGACTTTGATTTCAGCCTCAATGGGGGGAATTGGCAAGAGGTAAAAGAGCAGTGTTCAGAAATAAAAGCACTCGTGTTATCCCTGATGACAGTACTAATGCCAGCATGTAAAGTGGAATTGCATGTAAGACTATTATTATGAGAGATATTGTAGGACTGAGAGAGTATATATGAGTATATATGAGGAATATTTATCGATTTATACGTTAAAGCATATATATTCGTGTTATAAAGTTATTCGTGTTATATATTCGTATTTTATATATAAGGTTATAGTACGTTAAATAAAACCATCTCCTTTTTTGAAGTTATTTTTTGACGAAAAAAAAAGAAGTTATTTTGAAATTTTGCTATCGAGACATGTACTTTTTATCTTAATGCGATTTAGATGCTAAGAATTTAGAATTGACAGATTGCCATGTAATGAATTTATTTTCTATTCCAAAACAAAATTATGTCTCCAAACCAAAATTTAAGTCTCAAAAACATGCAAAGACGATACGAAAAAAGCCACACAAAGTTAGGGGCCATATTTACAATTTGTGATTAGAAACAGAAAAAAAAAAAAAAAAGCCCTCAAAGAGACCCCTACTCAAGTTCACACCCATCTCAAACAAAGCTAATGGACGGTGCCGGAGCTTTGCCCCACCACGGTACCGCCGGAGCTCTTCCCCACCACCTTGCCGCCACCACGGGAGGTAGAGGAAGAGGAGGTTTTCATTCCCTCCAACTGAACCACGATGACGCTGATATTGTCCGTGCTGCCGCGCGCAATGGCCAGCTCCGCCAAGATCGAGGCCGCCTCCGCCGCAATGCCGTCGTTCTTGCTCAGAATCGCCGGCATTTCTGCTGAAGCGGCGGGGATCTTGAACGGAGGCCTTCTCTTGACATGGCCCTTCAAGCACCGCCTCACGATATGGCATGCGACGTCGTTTGGGATCACGTCCCACAAACCATCGCTGGCTAGTACTATGAACTCGTCCCCTTTCGTCCTTTTGCTTATGGTCACTTGGGGCACCGGAATCACATATGGTTTGAGGTATTCATCCCCTGCAAATTCAGATCAATTCAGATCAATTAAGCTCATGTCAGATTATTATAAGCACAACTCTATCAAACAAACAATTATGTCAAATATTTAGATCTAATTATATAGCTTGTATTAACTATTAAGTATAATAAACACAACCTTAATCGATCAATATTTATCCACTAATGTTCAAAACAAATTAGTGAAGAAGTAATAATATAAGTTTGAAAATAGAATATGATATAAAAAATGGCATACCTATAGATCTTGAAGTAGAAAGGACTCCGAGCACGCGGTGGCCGTTCCAATCTATGACCTTCCCTCCCAAAAGCTCAATTCTCTCGAGTTCATCGGCTCTGTTTGGCTGTGATAAACAACACAATTGTATCAGAGTTTGATTCAACCAAAGATAATGTTTGTTTTGTCTCTTGTTTTATATATTGAAAGTTGAAAGTCAAAATTTAAGGTTGATTCAATAATGAAAAAGGACTCTTTTTTTTCTTTCTTTTTTGAAAATGGGTGATTAGATCTACGAGATCTCCAGAAAGAATTTAATTTTATCCTAGTTCTTGACTTAATGTTCAACATATTTAAACGAAATAGATAGAGAAAAGAACAATTTCTGATACAGGCTGTTCGAGAAATCGAACATAGTAGGCTGAGTAGCTGTGACCAAAATAGGGAGAATCAAACTACGTAGTACCAACAAACAAGAACAGAATATACCGTAAGTATTCAAACGTATTTAAGGCATGCAAATTAGTGGAATCTAATTACCTTGTGGTCGATGGACAGGGGCACGGCAGCTCCGTCACGACTGAGCACGGCTCTCGAATCGCCGCAATTCGCCACAACCACCTCCTTCTCTCCGACCACCGCCACCACGGCGGTGGATCCCATCGACGCCACCGCCGGCCCGTTCAGGTTCACCTCTTCGTCCATCTTCTGAAAACACTCCACCATCGCCTTCTCCCACCCAATCACGCCGCCGCCACCATCTCCTCCCTCCGCAACCACCGATTCCACCAACAACTCATGCAACCGCTCCCTGCAAGCGTTCGCCACGCGGGACCCACCGTGACCATCGTAAACTCCGAAGAAGTCATACTCCTTTGTTGTGGTCCCCTCTCCTCCTCCTTCCACCACCGCCGCCGCCGGTAGGCCCACCTCCATCGCAACCGCCACCGCATCCTCCATCTCCCGCCGCCGCCCAATCATCGAAACAAACCCGTAAGAGAAGCACTTGAGATTCGCCTTCATCTCCGTCTCATCATTCTCCTCCATTTCCCTCTTCCTCTTGACACCGGGTCGACTCGGACCCGCGCCGTGACCCGGATCTGCCTCGTCCTTCATCGAGTAAGAAGATAGAGCCGCCTTCCGACAACCATTCTCCGACGTCGTATGAGAAGTCTGGGCTATATTCAGGTCATTTATCATCCTCGCAAACTGGACAGAGTGAGAATATATCATACATACGTAAGAGAAGTGTGGGGAAAATTCTGAGAGGAACGAAAAGCTGGCTGTTGAATCTTAATAATGGCTGAAAGAGAGATAGGCGGCAGCGGCCGCAAGGAGTGGGCCCGGGAGGGTGATGACGAGGTTACAAAACCATTGTTTAACGTTGCCACCTGTGAGGTTCGGTGGTTTAGTACTGGGAAATTGCACCCCGAGGCCATGATGACTAGGACTATAAAAACTTGTTACGTGTGGAGAAGCCATTGATTTGGGGGGAGCACGTGGCCTGCGGTCGTAGGTTCGGGTAGGCTGGAGGCGGCTCCACCTTAGGATCTCCAAAAGGTACGTACGTGGCGGGTTGGCGGGAACCCGGAGATTTTCCATGCTATTTTCGCGGTGGGGCTTGTGGACTTGGAATTAGGACTATGTTTGACTAAAATGGGCCTCTAGTGGGCCCCTGTTAGGGGTTTGTCATGGACGCGTGTTGAGGATTTTGAGTGCCGTGAGAACGGTCTTGGGCGACGTGTTCGATTCTGCGAGTGTTTTGAACGTGATATGCTTTTCTTACTACTTTTTTTTTCCATCATTTTTACATTTAAGTTTAGAAAATATAATTCGAAATTTGAATGTTAGGTTTGAAATTTGAAATAATTATTTATGTTTGTTTGCATCATCCCCACGTACTTTTAAACTACCTCAATTCCCGATGGTGAAATAAATTTCACAACTAATTTTTAAATCTATAGAGATTTCAAATTAAATAAAGGGAATGTAATAATGTCAAGGAAAATATATAATTGCATGTGTGGAGAATTTGATTTTGAACAACTTTAAAGATTACAAGATACTATTCGATTGGGATATGTCAATTGTTAATGAGTTGAAATATGGATATATTTTCAGTCTAGTATATATATAATTATTTTCTCTTAGTTAGCCTGCATGCACAAAAATGTGTAATGTAAAATGGAAAATACAAATTTGATGAGAAACAAAATATGTAAATTAAGTTATTTTCTAAAGAAGCATTAAAGTAGAATTTTAAAATTTTAATTTACAATAGTGTCACAATTCAGATAGGAACATTCAAAAACAGCCAAATTAAATTAAGACAAACAAATTACTTAAATTTATTTACAATTTTAAACAGCTAAATATATAGTAATTAATAAAAAAATTAACCTGCATTTATCTAATGAAATTATTATGTTCAACTTATCAAAATTCGAAAGGTCAACATGCAGATTCATTTCTCCCAAAGAAGAAGGGTGTGCTATTTCACGCCCTGTATTTTACTAAAACACGCCCTGTATTTTAACTATTATTTGATTATATTTTAAAATAATGTGATGTTGAAAAATCAAGAAATGTATTTAGATCGTGTTTAATTTTCCGCAACTGAAGTATAAATTTAGTTTGAAAAACTTAACAAAAATAAATATTTTAGGGCGTATTTACACTATTCCAAGGCGTATTTAAGCAAAATACATGGCGTGGTATAACAATTCTGAAGAATAAATGCAGAGTTCTATATATAGATTTTTCGGAAAGGAGCGAGCCTCCTATTTTTAGTAAAAAATGGCAAGTGGTTGCTTCTGGATCGTGATCCACGAGGGCCCAAAATACAAACGCGAGCGATTATGAATGACAAAGCCCAGCTGGACCCAAATTTTGTGGTTTCAAATAGCGATGCTTTTCACTGGACCCATTGTTAAGTTCTCCTCTCTTGAGCTGATTTGTAGTCAGATCAAATTCCAATTTAAGTAATTTTGGTAAAAATTTAATCTGCTCAAAAATAGATTAATTTCGTGATGATAATTATTTTTTTCAATACATAAAACTCGGAACAAAATGTCGGTTGTTTTTCAACAAGATCATACACAATTATATTTTAAATTATTTATTCATTTAGTTCTAAATTCAGAGTTAAATGAATAGTTGAGTCGCAGAAATTGAGGAAACATGTGAATCCGTTGGAACCATCTAGAGAGGGAAAAGATGATAATTTTCAGAATGTATATGATAAAGATGTGCCAATTTAAACGCAATTTTTTTCAAAGTGTAAATTAAGAGAAAAATTCAATGCATTGAAACAATAAAATATTAAAAATATTGATTTTCCTTTTCTATCTTGTAGAAATTTTTGAGGAAACGATTGGACTTGTTCTAAGAAGAAACTACAAGGAAGATTGAGAAACAGGGTCAAACTCCCAAATCGAGTATTGTTAACATGATGAAAATAACAAATCAACATTTATTGAGTAAATTAATAATTAATCATAAGTATTAATTCTGTAATAAGATTTATGTTTTCCTACAATATAATTAGTAGCGGCAAGCATATATAGGTGGATCCAAAGGGTGTCACCCTGAAAAATAAAAAATAAAATTTAGTAGTGCTAAATTTGAAAATTTTGTCTTGCATGTTTTTTTTTAATAAATACTACTAACCCCCAATGGTTTGTAATTATTTCAGAAAAGCCAACCTAAATTAAAAACATTCAGAATCTTATTTGGATTGAAAAAACATTTATTTTGGACACGTTTTTTTTGTTTTGTTTGTTTATTAGTACCTTTTAAGCATTATTGACTCGTTACCGTGGAATGAAAGACAAAAAAAAAATATTCAGTCATAATTTTGTCCCACTGCTCTAATAATCATGGATCCGCCTAGAAGAAGGCTAAATCGGCAAAGGATGATAGTTGTTGATATATTTTGTCTTGAAAATTAAATAGGACTGGTGGTCACATAAAGCCAATCCTTAGAAATAAGGATACATCTGAACATGTATGAAATTCTACCCTCATCAAAATATCAAATAAAACATCATAAATATTGTTACACCGGTCATTCATTGATCCAACCTGACAATCAAATTAAATTTAAGATGTATAATTCATTAATCCTAATGTAAAAACACCCAAGACAATATATATTCATGATCCGGAGGAGAACCATCTTATTTAAAAACCAAAACAGGTAGGAATTTGGAAAACAACATACCCAACATATCCAACATTCCACATATATGTATATATTTATTTTGGTTATCCAACATTCCATATATACGTCGACTGTATATATAATTAATCGACTGCTTCGTTTAATTAACTGATAACCAAAATAAATATATATTTTATATATGGAATATAATAGGTTAATTAGGAAATTTAATCACAACTTTAAAAGAGGAAAACCTATAATATTTATTTGAGGAATCTCCATCCAAACTAAAGTATAGAAACTCTAACTAGAAAACCATCCATGCATTAATAAACTCCGAACATAATTATCACCGTCAAACCCTAATTCATGAAAAATATATTTAGTAAACACAAAAAACTTGATTCAAGTAATATGAAGCCGTTTTTACCACTAAAATAGTAGGACAATAATAAAATATTACAATCAAAGGGAAAGCTGCAAAGAAGGTGGAGAAGAAGGCCAATTATCTCCCAAATCCACCAATGTCAAGGGACGATTCGTGCCATCATACTTCAAATTCTCCACATACTCCAACTTCCTGGTGCGAAAATGGTAGATAAAAACGCGCTCTTCCAATGCAACAAATATGGAGTCTGATTTTCCCGGAACAAACGACACAAACACAAATTCACCACCATCGTGCTGACAATCAGGCCTAATCAACGATGTCAAAAGCGTCGAATTCTCGTTCCATATCTCGCATTTCCTCACCTTGTACAGAAAACGCCAATCACTTTCATCGTATAGTGTCCAAACTTGGATTGCGAACTGCTTCGAGTGCCAATCGTTGTAGGATCTATGGTAACTGCACACGATAGCATGGAGGGAGCCCTGAAACGAGCAATATTTTATACGGAACTCATACTTTCTCGGATCCTTCTTTTCATTCTTATACGGCGGTTCACAAATCCATGCGATGGTACCTGTATTTACATTAAACGCTGCTAAACCATACCATGCTTCCCAATAAATGACATGATTATTAGCTCCACTGACCACGACATGACCGCCTTCAACAGTAATGCTGACTTCTTGATCACCACGTTTAAGGTTTATTCTAGTAGAGATGCATTTAAATCTCTCCCACGTACGTGTCCACGAACTATAAACTAGAACACTCCTCACCAAATAATCGCCGACCAATACTACACTATACTTATTATCATCATCGTCGTCAACATAAGGGATAATATTAGCACAGCAGCTGCCACTATAGTTGAGTGGCGGAGATTCCGGCAACTGAACTGGTTCTCCGACGGAGATTGCGGAGTTGTAGACGTACAGTTTCGGCCGATACTGATCAGCTGGTTCCATGCGACCGAAGAGAAGCAGGTTGCCTTTGGGAGATTGGCATATGCATGACCCAATGTCGACATCACTCTTCTGCGGCATTACATTCCGTGCATGTATTTTCCGACCTAGGTTGGTCGTTGTCGGAATCTCACATGATTGAATCCTTAGCGAATCCATGAGAGTGGTTTTGGACATGTTCCATTTGTTGCCGTAGTTTGACCGGAAAAGAGGGCTGGTTATCACACTCAACCAATCCTTGGAAACGAGGATGCAGTTGAAGATGTCGTCGGGATCTACCCTTATTAGAATCTCAAACAGAGGATCACCATTGTTGTCAATTTTGAAAAATATTTTACTGCATTCTGATTCCATAATGTTAGTTCCTTTCTGTCAGAATGGTGAATGGTGACCGTTTGTGTTAACATTTATAGGATAGTGTATAGACAAATATAAATTTACAATCCTATCAAGATTAGGTTTTATATTTAAAAACCTAAACTGGGCGGGATACTATCAATTTTCTTTTCGATAAATATTATTTATAATGTTGGAAAGTATTATAATTTTTTATTATTATTTAAAGTCGCTTATAACTTGCCCAATTTTACTCTGGACCTTAGTGTATGCTAATATGCTATATATCCTAGATGCTTTTCAATAGGAGGTTCAGTAAATTCCACTAGGAAAGCTTCTGGAACTCTTTCAAATGTGTCTCCACCAAACTGAACGTTGCAGCAAAACTCCGGTCAGAAGTAAAAATATTTTAACTTTGAAATTTTAAAGCACATAAAAGTCACACAATTAGTAAGAGTTTCAAAACTATGTAGGCAGAAATTATTGAAGGTTTGCTCTATAAACTATAAGCAATTCTTCTGTGAGGCAGCCTCATCCATGAGACAAGGCCAAATAAAGAAAATTCCATTGCTACTACCTCATCATAAATCACTACCACCTCATCAAAACTCGTTACCAGTTCATCAAACATGTCAACTCATCAAAACTTCGATATCACTTCATCAAATCTCACAAGAAAAATGGTTTATTTGGTCTTGTATCTTGGGTGAGGCTGCCTCAGCTAAGAATTGGTCATAGACTATACCTGGTTGAGATGGCATGTGGAGTAGTGACGCAAACCTCAATCATAGAGAGCATATAACAAATGAAATTAGTAAAGCGAACATTTTGAACGGCAGGGAACAGACTATACCGTGCCTAAACAGGCCCAACATTCTCCATATAGTAGATATGATAGAGAAGTGTAAACTTAAACGGCTTTTTTTTTTATAAAGTGTAGATTAAGAGAAAGATTTAATGCATGCCCAAAGTAGATAAGTGGTGGAGATGAGACAATAAAATTAAAAAAAATGATTTTCCTTTTGAAAAATTTTCAATTAAGAGTGTGGGACAAATGTATTATAATCTCATGATCTTATTTATTATGTAGTTCAGTACAATATAATTCAGTTTAGTTTAGTTCAATTCAGTTTAGCAAAATATTATTTAAAGAAATTTAGCTTAATTTAGTTATGCTTTTTTTTCCAGTACATTTACTTAACTCCAGTTCAGTTTAATTCAATTAAATTCATTTGAATTGCTTTGATCTTGTTCTAGTTAATCAAATTCATTATTAAAAAAAGTACTAAATTGAATACTTTATTAAACTAATTAGATTAATTAGAAAAAATCAAAGAAATTAAATTGAATTGAAGTGAAATTCAATGTATTGAAAAAAAATCAGCATATTGAATTAACATAAATTTCATCAAATTATATTTTGCTGAACTTAATTGAACTGAAATGATCTACATTAGAGGCAGGTCCGGTGTAGAGCATAGGTGGCAACTGCCATGCAAGATTTGTTTTTTAAAATATTTTCTATGTATTGAATTTTCAAAATACTAATTTTGCCCCACTACTTTTATAAAAATATAAATACTACCTATGAAATTTTGCTAAATTCTCAAATAACTCCATCTTTTTGTTCAGTTTATTCATATTTAAATTATTCATTTAAGCATTTTAAGTTATTTGGTATGTAATGAAGTGAATTTGTTTTAGTGTAAATTGCCTTCTCTTTTTGAAATCTTGGATCTGCCTCTAATCTACATATAGGCTCACAAGAAAAGGAGAAGACGTGTTAATTAGAAATCTAAAGTTTTTTAAAAAAAAAGAGAATTAGAAGAGTAAAAATAGGGATGGCAATGGATTTTCGATCTAGTCCATATCCATAGATTTAAATCCATATTTGACGGATATGGATGTTAAGAAATGAAATCCAATGGATATGGACCAGATACGGATTTGTAACTTGCGGAGCGGATTTGGATATGAATTTTGTCTGAAAAATCCAAATCCAATCCATATTCAGTCCATGAATCCATTTAATATATATTAAATAATATATTTTTATATGTATTCAATTATATATTTTTGAAACATTTTCTTGCAGGTTCTGCTCTAATGGCGGAAATAAAAGGTTGTTATCTGACTCTTCAAGCTGCAGTATACAATGGCATGCAACAAGCATCAATAGTTGTCCTTACAGACTGCCAAGTACTGGTGGATCTCATGACACAACAAGGAAAATTGCCTCCTTGGGATATCTCTTGCTTGGTCCAAGATCTTAGGAAATGTTCCTCAATGTTTAGGAATATTAGGTACTTCAAGGTTGATAGGCAGGTAGTAGATCATGAGCATATGGTAGCTAATGCTCTAAAATGTAACACTGCTGTATGTATTCTTCTATAATTCTAACAATATATTTGCATTATCAAAAAAATTATATATTAAATAATTAAGATTAAATTAAATATATATAAAGTCATATAAGGTTATTCTAACTTATAATCTTCTAACCCTACCAATTGGGAGCTTAAACTATAGGTTTGACACATAATTGCTTTTAACACATTGTGTACTTTGAATCAATTCATTGCAATTTTAATGTAATAAAATATTATAGAAAATATTTTAATATGTATTCAATTATATATTAAATTATTAAAATTAAATTATATATATAAAGTCATATGGAGTTAGATTCTAATTTATAATCTTCTAACCCTACCAATTGGGATCTTGAACTATAGGTTTCGCACATAATTGTTTTTAGCACATTGTGTACTTTGAATCAGTTCGTTGCAATTTTAATTTCGTAAAATATTATAGAAATTATTTTAGAATTTATTCATTGTATAATTCATACGTGGATATGGATATCCATGGATTTAGCGGATATGGATTCAGATGTCAATATTTTAGATCTAACGGATTTGGTTCGGATATGGATTTAGGCATCAACAAGAGGATATGGATATGGATATAGTCAAATCCAATCCATATCCATGTTGTGATTTTAAATATATGTAAGGGCTTTATGGTAATTAGAGGTTTCGGTTAAACCAAGCGGTTGAACCATAGCTTGCTGGATATAGGAAAGGAAAGTGTACCCAATTAGGGATTATCCAATTTTCAATACAAATCTTATTCTGAATTCGTTGCGATCCAGCTACTCCGTTGAGCTAGCAATTACCGATTAACCGGAGTTGCGACGCCGGTCACAACATTTGGTATCAGAGCTCGTCGGCTCTCGGACTGTTCGATGACGGAAACCCGGCACAAACTGCTGGAGAACAAACTCCAGGAGTTAGAAGGTTCACTCGGGAGCCTTCACCAGGAAGCGATGGACAATCGAGCGGAGTTTGGCGAATGGATGACGGAGATCCGAGCTGACAACGCAGCGATCAGAGTAGATCAAGCGGCAATGGAGCGAAGGTTGCAGGAGAGTCAGATGGTGGTTGAACGGAGATTTCAGGAAAGTCAGATCGCGGCGGAGAGGAGATTTCAGGAAGTTCAATCGGCGAATGAGCGGAGCCACGGGGAGCTTAAGGATCTGCTAGCGAAAGTGTTGAGAGAGAAATCGCCGGCAACGAAGGAACAAGGAGAGCCGAGCAGAATTGAGCTCAGATCGGACTTGAATCACGGCAGGGATAAGCATCCTCTGCGATCTCCAGTTGAGGTGAGTTCTGGATTCTCTGAGGATCATTTTCGAAATTCTATTCCAGTTGTGCATAACAATCGTGTCATAAATGGGGATGAGAATAGAGTTAGAGGAAATTGGATGGATAGGGGCATAGGGGATGAACTGATCATTGGCCATAGGAGAATTCCACTCCCTAGAATGCACCCTAAGCTGGAGATGTCAATGTTTAATGGAGAAAATCCTCTGGAATGGCTTAAAAGATGTGAGAAATTTTATAGGTACTTTAACCTGTCTGACCAGGAGAAGGTAGACATGGCTGAGTTATATCTAGAAGGGAAAGCAGAAATATGGTACAACTCTCAGTATAGTGTTAAAACTGTGGATAGCTGGGGTGAGTTTAAAGTTGCAGTGCTGAAAAGGTTTGGGGTAAAGGGTGGAGATGATCTCATTGAAGAGTTCAACAAATTGTACCAGAAGAATGGGGTAGAGGAGTATATTGAGCAATTTGAAGTGTTGAAAGCTATGGCGATGAGTCTGAACCCTTATCAAGAGGAATCCTACTATGTTTCTAGTTTTCTGAGTGGACTGAAGTATGACCTTAAGATGGTAGTCAAGTCTTTCAAGCCTAGGAGCATCAATGAAACCTTGGAGTTGGTTGTACTACAAGAGAAACACTTAGAGGCTATCTACAAGAAACAGAAGATGGTGGAACAGAAACCATGGGGTAATCCAGTGGTAAGAAAAGATGCTCTGCAGCCTTGGAGAGGGAATGTGGCTGAGAGAAGACCCCAACCTGGACTAGCCTTTAAGAAGATAACACCACAAGAGCAACAACGCAGAAGGGAAAATCAGTTGTGCTACAAATATGGAGAGAAGTACCACCCAGGGCATATCTGCAAATTTAGGCAGATACATTACATAGCTGATGTGGAAAAAGGATAACCTCAGGACATTATTGTGATGGAAGATGATTGTGAAACTCTGAAACAGTTGGAAGGTTTGGAGGAAACGGTGGAGGAATTGAAAGAGGAAGCAGAGTTGATGACACTGAACTGTCTGGGAAAAGTGCAAGAAGCAGATGAGGTAGAAGCCTTACACTTAACTGGTTTTATGAAGAATGAATCAATCAATATGCTATTGGATGCTGGAAGTACTCACAGTTACATCAGTCCCAGAGTAGCCAAGAAACTGGGGTTAAGGGAAGAGTTCACCAGACCTTTCCATGTCAAGATTGCTGATGGTAGTATGATAGGAGGAGTATCCAGATGCACAGGGGTGAGATGGTCTGTACAGGAGCATGAATTTGTTTTTTTACTTTGAGGGTGATGGACCTTGGTGGATTAGATATGATACTAGGGGTGGATTGGATGAAATGGTACAGCCCCATTTCATTTGATTTCATAAACAATGAGGTCAACCTCACTAGTCAATATACTGGTGAGAGGTGGTGGTTAAAAGGTAATGGAAACCAGAGGATGAGGTTCAATTTGTTAAGGGGAGCTGAAGCAAATGAGCTATCTGTGTACAGAAAGAAGAGGTATTATGAGCAGCTTATGGGGGAACATTTTGTGCACAAGGAGGAGTCAGTAGAGTTGAGAAGTGGCAGATTGGTGGAGCTAGATGAAGGGTTCCAGCAGTCACAGGTCTTTCAGAATGCACCAAGAGAGATTCAGGGACTGATAGTTCGTTTCCCTGAAGTTTTCCAGGAACCTCAGACCTTACCACCTGCTAGGAAAATTGATCACCAGATAAACCTCAAGCCAGATGCAGTGCCTTTCAAAGTAAGGCCATACATGTACCCACACTTTCACAAGGCAGAAATTGAGAATCAAGTGCAGGGGTTGCTGAGCAATGGGGTAGTACAGCCTAGCACTAGCCCCTATTCCTCACCAGTACTCCTTGTCAAGTAGAAGGATGGGACTTGGAGGTTGTGTATTGATTACAGAAGATTGAATGATCTCACAGTGAAAGATAAGTTTCCCATTCCTGTGATTGATGAACTTTTGGATGAGTTGCATGGAGCCACATGTTTTTCGAAGTTGGACTTGAGGTCAGGGTACCACCAGATCAGGGTGAAGTATGAGGACATCCCAAAGACTGCCTTTCAAACCCACCATGGCCATTATGAATTCCTGGTCATGCCCTTTGGCCTTACCAATGCACCAGCAACCTTTCAAGCCCTTATGAACCATGTATTTGAAAAGTACCTGAGGAAATTCGTACTGGTGTTCTTTGATGACATACTGGTCTACAGTAGGACAGCTGAGGAGCATGTTAAGCATCTGGAAGTGGTGTTGCAGGTGATGAAGGATAATCAGTTACTGGCTAAGTTATCAAAGTGTGCATTTGCTGAGACAAGGGTGGAATACTTGGGGCATGTGGTGTCTGATCAGGGAGTAGGAATGGATGAAAGCAAGGTCAGTTGCATCAAGAAATGGCATGAACCACAGAATGTCAAGGAATTAAGGTCCTTTTTGGGGTTGACAGGATACTACAGAAGGTTTATTAAGGGCTATGGGGTAATTTGTAGACCCCTGAATGATCTTTTGAAGAAGGATGGTTTCAGTTGGAACAGTCATGCTGCTAGTGCTTTTCAAGCTCTAAAGAAAGCTATCACTGAGGCTCCAGTTCTGAGAATGCCAGATTTTAGCCTTCCTTTTGTGGTTGAAACAGATGCATACGAATTGGGTATGAGAGCTGTCACCATGCAGGAGGGTAGACCAATTGCATTTCTCAGCAAAACATTTTGTCCAAGAAATAGAGGCCTCTCTACTTATGAAAAAGAATTGCTAGCTCTGGTTATGGCTGTTGACAAGTGGAGACACTATCTGGTGGGAAACAGGTTCATAATAAAAACTGATCATCAGAGTTTGAAATTCTTACTGGAACAGAAGCTTCACACTGCTATCCAGCATAAATGGATCACCAAGCTCCTAGGAATGGATTTTGAGATTCAATACAAATCTGGGAAGACAAACATGGTGGCTGATGCTCTTTCCAGATACCCAGGCGTGGAGGAGATACAGTGGGATGAGTCTCAGGAGGAAGGGGATCTTCAGAGTACTATCTTACTCAGTCAGGAGTTGTTGGGAGTGGAGAAATCAGAGAAGACAAGTGAGAAACCAGCCAGGTGTGGAGTAATGACTTCTTCAGTTTTGGTTCCTTCTTGGGTAACACAGCTGGAGGCTAGTTATGATGGAGATGCAGAAGCTCAGGTTTTGATTGCTCAGGCCATTCTTGCTGGGAACTTAAATCAGGAGTTAACTTACACAAATGGTATTTTGAAGCAAAAACAGAAGATTTATGTGGGGAATCAGGGGACACTCAGACAAGATATACTCTCATCTATGCACTCTTCTGCCATTGGTGGCCATTCAGGGCAGAGTGCTACTATACAGAGGGTATTAACTACTTTTATATGGCCAAATCTTAGAGCTGAAGTGATTCAGTTTGTCAGGAATTGTGTGGTGTGTCAGAGGAGCAAAAGTGAGCATTGTCATCCCCCTGGCCTCCTTCAGCCACTCCCCATACCTGAAGGAGCATGGAAACACATCACTATGGATTTCATTGAACAACTACCAAATTCTAAAGGGTATAACACTGTCTTGGTGGTAGTGGACAGATTCACAAAGTATAGCCACTTTATTGCTTTGGCTCATCCCTTCACTGCTCAGCAAGTTGCACAGGTGTTTTTGGATGAGGTGCACATGTTACATGGACTACCTGAGTCTATAGTATCAGACAGAGACAAGATCTTTACTAGTAATTTCTTGAATTCTGTGTTTGGCAAGCTGGGAGTGAAGTTGAATTTCAGCACTGCATTTCACCCTGAATCCGACGGTCAAACAGAAAGGGTTAACCAAATTTTGGGGAACTACTTGAGGTGTTTCTGTAGTGAATATCCAGGGAGATGGAAGGAGTGGCTTGGTGCAGCAGAATGGTGGTATAACACCAGTCATCTTTCTAGGCTGGGGATGTCACCATTTGAGGCTCTCTATGGGGTGAAACCTCTCACTTGGCCATTGGGAATTTTAACTGAAACCATCTTCCCAGCTGCTCAGGACCTTTTACAGCAGAGGAATGAAGTCCAGCAGAAACTTCAGGTACATTTAAAGGCAGCGCAGGATAGAATGAAGGCGTATGCAGACACTAAGAGGACTGATAGATCGTTTTCTGTTGGAGATTGGGTGTTGCTGAAAGTGAACAAGTACAGACATGCTACTTTGAAGACTCTGGACACCCAAAATCCCAAGATCAGCGCCAGGTACCAGGGTCCTTTTCAGATAACTAAAAAGGTTGGTACTGTTGCTTATGAGCTTAAATTACCTGTTGGAAGTAGAGTCCATCCTGTCTTTCATGTGTCTCTGTTGAAAGCCTTTGTGGGGGACCCTTCTGCATATGTGAGCAACTGCCCTAATATTAGCTATGAGGAACTGGAGGTTTTGCAGCCTGAGAGAGTTTTACAGAGAAAATTGACTACTAAAAATGGGATTTCTGTGGTGCAATGGCTTATTAAGTGGAAGAATTTGTTGCCAGAAGATGCTTCTTGGGAGGATGCTACGTTCATACAAAATCAGTTTCCACAGTTTTCAGCTTGAGGACAAGCTTTATCTTAGGGGGAGGGAATGTTGTGATTTCAAATATATGTAAGGGCTTTATGGTAATTAGAGGTTTCGGTTAAACCAAGCGGTTGAACCATAGCTAGCTGGATATAGGAAAGGAAAGTGTACCCAATTAGGGATTATCCAATTTTCAATACAAATCTTATTCTGAATTCGTTGCGATCCAGCTACTCCGTTGAGCTAGCAATTACTGATTAACCGGAGTTGCGATGCCGGTCACAACAATCCAATCCATTGCCATCCCTAACTAAAAATGACTTTTTCTTAATAAATAAAGAGTCCAAAACTAAAACGTGTAGGAATTAGGAGAAACCATTTTATTTAAAAACCAAAACTTGGTAGGAATTAGGGGAAACCATATCCAACCTTCCATATATAATATACTGTTTCGTTTAATAATTAATAATAACTGATTGGGAGGCTTGGACAAATCTTCAACAATAATTTTCATTTTTAATTTTACTTATTAATAACCAAAATATATATATATATATATATATATATATATATATATATATATATATATGGAATATAAAAGATTAGGAATTGGGAGACAACTTTAAAACATGGAAACCTATGGAATCTATTTATTTAATTTTAGCCTTGTTTGAAATTTGAAGACAACTTCCAAAGATGGAAACCTATGAAATTTATTTGAGGAATCTCCATCCAAACTAATGTAGAAACTCTAACTAGAAAACCATCCATATAATAAACTTCCGAACATAATTATCACTATCAAGCCCTAATTCAACGTCAAAAAATATTTAGTAAACACAAAAACTCCATTCAAGTAATATGTCTCCACAGGACACTAAAATAGTAGGACAATAACAAAAGGGATATAAAATCAAAGGGAAAGCTGCAAGGAAGAAGGCCAATTATCTCCCAAATCCAGCATTGTCAAGGGACGATTTGTGCCATCATACTTCAAGTTCTCCACATACTCCAACTTTCCGGTGCGAAAATGGTAGATAAAAACGCGCTCTTCCAATGCAACAAATATGGAGTCTGATTTTCTCGGAACAAACGACACAAACTTAAATCCGCCACCACCGTGCTGACAATCAGGCTTGAATCCCTTAAACAAGGATGTCAAAAGCGTCGAATTCTCGTTCCATATCTCACATTTCCTCACCTTGTACAACAAACGCCAACCACTTCTATCGTACAGTGTCCAAACTTGGATCGCGAACTGCTTTGAGTGCCAATCGTTGTAGGATCTATGGTAACTGCACACAACAGCTTGAAGGGAGCCATGATCCGGGCACACGCCATATTTTATATCGAAATCATACTTTCTTGGATCCTTCTTTTCATTCTTATACGGCGGCTTACAAATCCCTCCAATGGAACCTGTATTTACATTAATATATATATATATATATATATATATATATATATATATATATGAAAACTGAACGGGGCGGGACTTGGAAAAGCTATACTATCAATTTTATTTTTGATAATTGGAAAACGTTATATATTTTTTTATTAGGGGTGGTCTCTGGAGCGACCGTCTACATATGTAGACCAAGGACTAAGTTAAAAATAGGGTAATATATCAAAAACAAGGAAGGACCAATTTGCAATTTTTCAAAAATTTAAAAAAAAATCACGCGCTACAGTAATTTCGCGCGTGTACAGTGTTTGCTACAGTACCGCTACAGTACTTTTGCTACAGTACATGAGAGATTTAACTCAAAACCTGAAGTTTGCTACATGAGAGATTTAACTCACAACCTGAAGTTTGCTACAGTACATGAGGATTTAACCCAAAACCTGAAGTTTGCTACATGAGGGGTTTAATCCAAAACCTGAAATTTGCTATAGTAACATGAGGGATTTAACCCACAACCTGAAGTTTGCTACAATAACATGAGGATTTAACCCAAAACCTGAAGTTGTTACAGTAACATGAGAGATTTAATCCAAAACCTGAAGTTTGCTACATGAGGGGTTTAACTCAAAACCTGGAGTTTGCTACAGTAACATGAGGGATTTAACCCAAAACTTGAAGTTTGCTACATGAGGGATTTAACCCAAAAGATGAAGTTTACTACAGTAACATGAGGAATTTAACCCAAAACCTCAAGTTTATTATAGTCACATGAGGGATTTAACCTAAATCTTGAACTTGTAATTTAGAAGATGATCATTATAACATAAAAACATGGGGAATTTAAACCAAAACCTAGAAGATTTTTATTATTACCCAAAAGGTGATCATTATAACATAAAACATGTGGAATTTAAATCAAAATGTGTCACTTAAAACATTGAGGTTATAACTTAAAACATGAGTAGTTTAAAGCAAAACCTGAGAGATAGTTAATCATATAAAAATTGGTAGAGTATCAATCATCTAAAAACCTAAAAGATGTAATTTATAAAATAAAACATGATCAATTTAAAACAAAATCTGATTTTTTTTGAAAAAAAAAAAAAAAAAAACTGTAGCAGTACTATTCACATACTGTTTACATGTTACTGTTCACGCGCGAAATTACTGTAGCGCGTGAAATTTCTAAATTTTAAAAAATTGCAAATTAGTCCCTCCTTGTTTTTGAAATATTAGACTATTTACAATTTAACCCGGTCTACATATGTAGACGGTCGCTTCCAAGACTTTGCCTTTTTATTATGTTACGTGACTAATAATTTGACCAAATTTTAAACTATAAATTAATATATTTTGTATTATTATTCAACAGGTTTCTGTAATATTCGTTATGTAAGGAAACATCATAATATAAGCAGTAGATTGTTGATATGAATCCGTTGAGTGAATACGATTGTATATTTAAATAAATAAAAGATTGCATTGAATGTTTTCAATCTTCTTCCATGTAAACAATGAGTAAAATAACAATAAAGTTACCGGATCCAAAAGTACCATTCTTAATAAACATCCGAACATGATTAATTAGGAAGAAAATTTAAGGTGTAATGGGCCTGGTTCAGTGGTAATCCACCCTCTCTATAACTGAGAGGTCCAAGGTTCAAAACACACCCCTGACAAAATTGTGAATATTTGAGCAATTATTGTCAGGGTCTACCCAGCGTAGAGGGGCCGATGGTGGTTTCCCAGGGGCCGTGTTGGTGGCCCCCGCTGTGGTCTCCCATGCTGCAGGTGGTGACTCATGATGGTGCGATCGGTGGTTCCGGTTTCGGTGGTTCGGTGGCTCGTTGGTGCAAGCAGCTGGGTCCTTCAGGAGGACGTCTCAGAGCTACGTGGATGGAGCGTGTATAGCTTCACTCTGCTTACATGGATCTAATGTGGTGTCTCCTAGTTAGTCCTAGATTAGGACGTGTATATGTAATAGGTAGGTTGTAATCTATCTTGAATTAAAAAAAAAAAAAGGAAGAAAATTTAAGGAAACATGTGTAACGCTAATCAATGTCAAGCCCTAATTCATGATTATAAACATACATCAAATTTAGCTAGCTAAATCAATTTCAAGATCTAAGTTGCAATGAAAGCGGAGAAGAAGGCCTAACTCCTAAATCCAGTATTGTCAAAGGATGATAGGTGACACCATCATCAAAATTTTCAATTGGGTGACCTGCATACTTCAAGTACTCCACACACTCCAACTTTCCAGAGTCAAAGTGGTAGACAAAAAGCCGTTCTTTGAGTGCCACAAAAATGGAGTCTGGTTTTCCCGGAACAAACGACACAAACACAAACCCGCCACCCCGGCCAGGCCTCGTCTTAAACAACGAGGTAAAAAGTGGAAGATTCTCGTTCCATACTTCACACGATGTAACAAAGCCCACTCCTTTTTACCAATGCCAACATCATCATCAAGGACCCAAACCTCAACCGCGAACCACTCTGACTGCCAGTCATTAAAGGCTCTCGGGTAACCCTGAGGAGACACGCCATATCTGATATCGCTCAGATATTATTTCTTCCTATGCTTCTTATCCCTCTTCAATGGTGGCTCCGGAATCATTCTAATACACCCCGAAGAGCCATCAACTGCGGCTAAACAGTCGAGCTCATTTTCCTTCGCCCTCCAATAATAGACGACACCTCCTTTGGCCACTGCACCGCCTTCTATTCCGCTTGGGTACATCCGAGTAGAAGTGGAGCAAGGGAACCGGTAACGTTCCCACTTTCCCTCCGAATAATAACGTAGAACTCTCACAAACCTATCATTACCAGTACCACAACTGCCGCCCAAAGTTGTTACATAATACTCTGTATCATCCTCCACGCAAGTTTCAATATGAGGCAGTGGTAAAAAGCTAAACATTGTCAAGAAACATAAAGATAATCTTAATCGATATTAGATATAGTTTGGAGAGACTAATGAAGATTCAAGAATAGTGGAGAGGCTGCAGGAAAGGTGGAGAAGAAGGCCATACTTCCAAATCCGACATCATCAAAGGATGATATATATACATTGGCAAAGTCAAAGAAACTATCAACCACGTAGCCTGCATATATACTTTGTGTAATCCACGTACTCCAGTTTGCCAGTGCATAAGTGGTAGATAAACAGGTGCTGGTCTGATGCAAGAAGAATCGAGTCTGATTTTTCAGGAAAAAATGACACAAATTCAAATCCGCGTAATTTCAACTGGGAATTGTCCATCCCTTCCAGTACTGATGCTTGCGTCACAGTGTGTAACAAAGACCAGTTTCTTTTATCATTAGCTAGAGCCCATATTTTGATTGGTATGCCTGTCGGAATTCCAATCAAATCTAGTAGGATGTTTTCGGTAATTACAGAAACTGGATAATCTTTTTTTAGGATAATCGGATAATCTTTTTTTATAAGGTGTCAGAACAACCGGATAATCTCTTTTTAGGATGGATTATGTTGGCGAAGAGAAGTAGACCACCTTTAGACCATCTCCTATCATAAATCTCATTTTTACAATTTTTCCAATAAAACCCCTTTTACAATCCCTCTAAAATCTTTACCCCAACTATCATAAAAACCTCATATACATTCCACATCACTTTCTCTATGTCCCATCACCATTTTTTTTATTATCCATGTCAGTATTTATTTAACTTCTACCTCATTAATACTTTATTTATCTATTATTAACATAAAACTAAAATATAATTTGTATAATAATTAAGAATCTGATCTAATTTAAGTATAAAAATATAATTACAATTTTCGTTTGAAAATTTAACCAATTAAAAATTATAAATAATTTTAAAGACAACTTAAATGGTAATCAATGAATTCTCTTTATTTTGAAGGAAAATAAAACACCGCTGGCTCTGAATATTTACACCATTCCCATATGAATTATTTAACTATAATCATTAGTAATCACTGCAACTTTACTGTTTTGAAATAAAGCTTGGTGTTAATCAAAAGTTTGGTGTTAAATAAATTGTTCCGGCTAAAATAAAGCTTGGTGTTAAAATAAAACTTGGCCCACGTTGAAGGATTTTCTCGGCTGCACAGGCGCATCCCATTGTCCCGGGATTTATGGGTTTTGGGAGGAAAATTTCCCCATAGTTGGACAGAAGCCAATTCTTTCCATGTAAAATCCTTCAAAAAATCTCCCATAGGAAATGCTCTTAGGAGATTTGGATATGAAAAACCCGATACGATCAACATGCGGTACCAGTTTCCTTACGTTGATATGTCGACCTAGACTGCTCGTTGCCACCAGTTGAACTTTATGTGGTGGCTCACTACCAACCTATCATCGATCCATGAACATCATTCCTTAATAGCCCCACAACCTTGGAACGTTTGAAATTCTTCCACGTGTCAAGTTCACTGTAGATTGCCCGGAAATCAGTACTGGTGATGACAGCAAACCAATCCTCGGAAACAACTAAACAATTGAAGAGGTCGGAAGGATCGACTCTCCTCAAAATATTCAAAAGGACATCATAATCCATCTTTCTTGATTATTAACCAAACGAAACATGTCAACAATATATAAAGTGATCTACATGTATAGAAAGTGACCAAAATAGAATCATTGTACAATTGGTAATGTAGAATTTGGTTCCAAGTTACATTTATATCACACTACTCCTTGTACAATTTTTTTTTTTTAAAGACACTCCTTATACAATTGGTAATCCTATATAATATACCCCAAACGAGGAATACGACTTATATGTGGAATTGGTTCCAAATTTCATTCATTTACATCAAACACCTTATATAATAGGGTTGCTTAAAAAACACCCAAATTTTACTAGTTTGTATTTTTCTATACTTTACCCTTAGTATTATTATTTGAGAATACATGTATATTGAGATCAAGGAAAATTTTATTAAGTAAACTCACATAATGTTATATTTGTAAATACAAAACAAGTGTGACTTAAGAAATCATATGTTTCAAATTGTGAAAGATTTTTCAAGTCACTTCATGCAAAATATGGACTGTATTATTAAAACTAAGGTATTGAAATCTGAAAATTTAAAAGTAATTAACAAAAATTTAACTTTGCAAACACAAACACTAAAGAAACATGCATGCACTAACAAATGATCTGAAGATCACCATTTTCTTCTTCAAGCTCCCTAACAACTTCATCCATGGAAGGCCTATCACCGGCCCTCATCCGAATGCACGACGAAGCCACTCTCATCATCTTCTTGACCATCTTTTTCTCCTCTTCACTCGCACCTCTAATTTCCACTTCCTCAATATTACCTTCATAAATGGCAGATGAAGAACTCACATTCTCCAGCCTGCAAATCATCCCCACCAGCATCATTCCAAAACCGTACACGTCTGATTTCCGGCCAACTTCTCCGCCGCCCTTGTAGTAGTACTCCGGCGCCGCAGCAGCACGCGCCGATTTGGCGCCAAAATCAGATATTTTCGGCGCCAGATTCTCATCGAGAAGCACGTTATGAGGCCTGAACCCTAAATGAGTGACGTCACTGTTTTCATGCAGGTAGCTAATCCCACGCGCCACGCCGAGCGAAATCTTGAACTGAATCTCACAGCTCAATGAATTCACAGACTCTGAATTATCCCGCGAAATGTGCTTCTGTAGAGAGCCGTTAGGCATCAAATCGTACACCAAAGCGCGTTTATCGCGTTCGCAGCAGAATCCGATGAGTTGCATTACGTTTGGATGATCAGCTCTTCCAATTGCAGACACGAATGTCAAGAATTCTTCTGTTTTTTTCTCTGTTGACAACGTTTTCACTGCTACGGTTGGACCGCTCCTGAGCTTACCTCGGTACAGGGATCCATGGCTTCCCTCTGCGAGTTTCTGCTTGAAATTGTTGGTCATTTTCTTGATTTCATGGTATGTGTAATGTATAGGCTTGAACTGATCAGTTTGACCCTTTTGTGTTATTTCTTGAGCTTTTTCCCAGTCTGAAAATGGGTGCCTACGTTTGTTTTGGTACTTGATTAGGACAATGATAGCAGGTATCCCGATCAGTAACCTCAGTCCCACAATCGCTACTGCAAGATTTGAAGGGTGTTTATTAATTTCTCAGTTTTCAGATAATTTCATGAATATATATATTTTAAGCATTAATTTGTAAAAATACTGAGGAAATTAATTGCATTAGCGCGCTTACCGAGTGGAAAGGTAATGAAGTACAAAATATATACTGCAAGTTACCAATAAAATGAAGTTAGCTTAAAGTATATATATAGTAAAAAAAAAAAAAACAAACTGTGAGTAAATTAAAGGAACAAGGGTGAAAAAACTTACTAAGCCAATATATCTGGAACTGGCCTGCAGTATTCAAGCATAATACACACGTTACGTTAGCAAGCACATCAACGGCATAAGGTTGAATACATTGCATAAAAAATAAAATTTATTCGAAATTTAATTTTATATTACTGTAAAATTCAATTTTAATAGACAACAAATAATTAGTACCTTCTCGTTTGTCAGCTGTCCCAAACAAAGATTCATTTTTCTTTTAACGTGATCAATCGTTGATAAGAGCATGTTCTTATCTTATTATTTTCTTTTAACTTATTTGTTAATAATATAATCTGAACTAAATTATTGTAAATTGAATTAATGTGAGAAAATTAATTTATTAAAAATAGATTAAATGATAAATTAGGATGTATCAAATTATATGTTTATTAAATTGAGGTGAATTAATCTAAACTGGACCGAAGTGATATTTATATAAGCTCAACCAGTAAGGAAGTCTAATAATAAATTTTATCAATAGTGAAACCATTCTCCTGTGGCACACAATTATATTCATAATTTTATAAATTTTCAAGAATTTTTAGCTATCTATAATTAAAGATATAAATGGTAAACATTTTGAATTATTAAGAATGAAAAGTTATTACTAAAGGATCGGATGAAATATTAAGTTAATTATTAATATTTGTAAACGTGACGAAAGAAAACTAAAATGACACATCTAACCCCATCATATTATGATAGAGAAACTCTCATATAAGGGCACCTTATGGTAAAGGTATGATAAAAGATATTATATTTTACAAGATTTGTGGTTATTAATTATACAATTATTTTAATTATTTGAAATTATTTTTGTTTGTGCTTGATGTTTTTTATATTTGAGTTTGACCTTTATTTGGGTTGATCTTTCATTTGGTTTGATGTTTTAGATTTTTTGCCTGCTGTTTTTATTTGACTGATCTTTTAGATTTTGGGCATTACTTTTCACTTTATTTCATTATCTTTTATGCTTATGACCTAAATAATTAAAATAATTTATATTGTAACCCTCAATCTTGTAGAATGCAGTCTACTTTGACCTACTCTTACCGTAAGGGATCTTACATACAGGAGACGCTCATTATGATATTATTGTTTATTCGTTAATACAATTTTAATAACATTTTTTTTTGAAAATCAATTTTAATAACATCTTATTAAACAACTTGGTAAAAGAAAGACATTAGAATAGTCAAAACTTACATCGGAAAGTGAGCTCTCCATAAGGGTTGTGATCGTCGCAACTATCATCCCGGTGACAAACCAGAGCTTCGTCCTCGATCGTACAGCCGCCTGAGCACATCGTACACATCCCATAGTACCACGACAGATCAAATCCGTTCGCCGCCGCAGCATGGATGCTCGGCAGTGACCGGAAATCGGTGGTCCCTAAATCCGCCACCGGGATCACATTGTCCATGCCGCAGGATGGCTCCAGATCGGACAAGACCAGCTTGCTCGGTTCAATAACGTAAGAATGGAGACCGCCGGAGGAGTTTCCGCAGGAGCTGATGTCGACGTACGATGAAGATTTTACAGGGTTCCGACAGTTGATGAACGCTATAGGGACGTTCAGAGATGAAAATTTACCGTACTCGCTGTTGTAGATATAGTCGGAATAACTTACTTCTCGTGTGAACGAGAAAGAAAAGGAACATGGGTTGGTTTTGTCCAAAGCGGGATCGAGAACTCGCATTGTGTAGTTGTTGTAATCGATGGATTCGACGTGGAAAACGTTGGATTTGATGTTTACGAGGAGCTGGTTGTTCCGGCATTCGAGTTCGAATTTCCGGTCGCCGCAGGTTGCAGGGTCGCCTTTCAGGCGAAATGGGAAGCCTATTCTGTTGACTTTTCCACATGAAGAAGGAGTGCAAGAAGAAGACGAAGAAGTTGGCTTAACATGGCAACATAACATTGTTAGGAAACAAAGAAGGAGAAGTGGAAAATTGATTTTTGGCATTGTAACAGATCGAGTTTCTTGATTGCTAAAGCTGAAAGAGAAATTTGGTTATATGATAAAGATTGTATTGCTTCTTGATGGTGTTGAAAGAGAGATGGTGGATAAATGACGTATTCAAAAACAATAATTAAAAATTATAAGAAGTAAATTACAATTAAACACCCCCTTGTAGTTTGGTGATATTGCGATATAAGTACTCATTTTAGGCAAAATTATAGATTTGATTCAATTTATACAAAAATGCCACATGCAAAGCGTTCCTAACCTTGTTATGGAATGTGCGTCGTAATTTTTATTATTATTATTTTTGAAGAAAATAATTATTGCTATATTTAAACTAATTAACTTTAAGTTAGTGTTTATAGTATTGATAATACAACTGAGTATTATAGGCCTACTAGGTGTTCTATACATGTATCAGTAACTTTAAAAAAAATGCAAGATTGTATATAATTAGGAGCGGCCCTGAGCATGTGCGATGCGTGCCGCCGCCCAGGGCCTCATGTATTTTAATACTTTGTGCAGATCTTGATTAATTTTACCTAGTATAATAATTTACTATATTTAATATTTTCATTTATGTTTTCAGAGAATTCACGAAATGCTCTACATATGTTTTCCCTTTTTTACGACCCTTCCTCTCTTTTTCTTAGATTTACTTTTTTAATTCTCTTAATTATCATTGAAGAAGAGGAAAAGTTAATTAAATAAGTTTGGTATTATAATACAAACATTTTTTTATTTCATAAACAAAAATTATTTGGTCTCTTATTCTTTTCTGCTATTTTGAATTTCATTTTTTATCAATCCAATCGATCCCCATGTAAAAATGAACAATAAACTATGAACTATTTATAGATGTTTTGTAAAAAACATTTATAATCCCATCTAACAATAATCTGAATGACTGAATCCATCTCCCTTTTAGATGGAAATATAACAAAATAAAAAATAGCTGGGGTGCTATTTAGAAATTGACCAAAATGCAGCGGATTCATGCAATTCCATCTCCATTATTTCATTGTTTCAGAAGTTTCTTTCGTGTTTGTTTACTGAATTTTGGTTGGTCAGAGTCAAAGGTTCAATCATGGACAACTCAAGTTCATCATTGAAGAGCATAAAATGTTGACTTGACTATACAAGTAATCCAAAGTCTTCTACGCGTAGAAGTATTGAACCTCAATCCACTGATGAATTCAACCATTAAAAAATAATGGCAATAAATTAAACTCCCAAAACCAACACAAGTTGAATATTCATGTGCATTATGAGTATTAAGTGGCGTATCAATTTCAGAATGCAATATTCTATTTTTAATTATTGCGTCAATGCCCACAAAAGACTATTACATTCATCTAGTTGTGAATGTGTAACAGTGTAGGTGAAATTAATAAAGAAATTGAAACACTTGTGTTAGTGATAAACACTTTATAAAATTGTTTTTTCAATCTTGTCTTCTGAAAGCTTGCATCTCTCAATGGCTTCCTTCCTCGTACAATTCACGTTCTTCTTAGTTCTTGCCAGAGCTGGACCAGGAATAGCCGCCGATGAATGTGCACCGGTACGATGTGGGAGATCCGGGCCGGAGATTCGCTTCCCCTTTTGGCTCCGCGGCAGCCAGCCGGAAACCTGTGGATTTCCCGGCTTTGAGCTAACTTGCCAGAAAAACAGCAATACCATGTTTCACCTCCAAGTCCCTGTCCGATCATCCGGCGCCGGAAACCTCAAAAACCTCACAGTTCCGGTCTCCGTTCAGGGCACTGTCAAGGAAATCGACTACAAGTCTCAGATGATCACTGTCACTTCCCCAAACTCATCTTGCCTCCCAAGCCACCTCTCCGACAATTTCACCTCGCCGTTGACTTCCCCGTTCGAGGTTTACACGTACAAGAATGATTTCACCCTCTTCAACTGTTCTTCCAACAACAGGAAAGAGAATAGGAATCAGGGGAACATGGTTCGGTGTCTTAACGGCGCCGGTTATGACGTGTTTGCTTTCATTGCTTCTTCTAGAGCGGACTTGGCCCAGCCGTCTTGCTTCAAGATGTTCGACATTTTTGAGGTTTCGATGGATTTGATGGTGAATAACTTCGAAAATGCTTATGTTCAGGACTTGGTTGATTTGCACTGGTCGGAACCTTCTTGCGGCCATTGCGAATCCCAGGGACATGTTTGTAAGCTGGACACGAAAACCAGACAGACTTTCTGCTTTGTCGTGCCCGAACAGAAAAGCAGTAAAAAAAAAGGTATGGTTTTACCCGTATTTAGAACTTTTCTGCTGTTCATTTCAATTCAGCTTAGTTTAGACCTAGTTTTTATTGTTTTGCTTGCTTTCAGCTTAATTTACCTGCTGTGATTTAGCAGGTATTTCGAGAGGAGCACTGGCTACAGGTAATTTCCATCATTTGTACTGATCAGCTTCTGTTCCTAAGATGCTGATGATCAATTGTTTGTTTGTTTCTGACATTTACGTTAAATTTCAGGTTTAGGGATCAGTTTGTCTCTGCTTCTGTTAATTTCTGTTTTACTGAGTGGTCTGATCTTCCTGAGGAGAAAGAAAGAAGACAGGAAGAAACATGAGACCCTTTTGGAGGACTATAAAGCTCACAGGCCGTCAAGATTCTCCTACGCAGATATCAAGAAAATGACAGGCCAGTTCAGAGAGAAGTTAGGACAAAGAAACCGTGGAACAACATCGTATAAAGGAAAGCTCACGAATGATGGCAGCGTTGTTGCTGTCAAAATGCTGAGTACTGGAGAATCATTAGGCAAGCTAGTCAAGAAAATGGATGGCATCCAACACGAGAATGTAGCTCGCTTGGTCGGATACTGCGATGAAGGGAGCAAGAGAGCCTTAGTTTTCGAGTTTTCACCGAATGGATCCTTGGAAATCCCGAACAAAACCTTGGATTTTAAGGATTTGTACCATGTTGCCATTGGCATTGCCAAAGGGATTGACCATCTCCACCATGGATGCAACCAGGAAGTTCTTCATCTAAGTGTAAATCCGCGCAATGTGCTGCTGGATCACAGCTACAATCCCAGGCTAACTGATTATGGCATTCAAAAATCATGCTTCAAGGAACAGAACATTATTGGAGAGTACATTTCTCCTGAGGTTATTTCTTCGAACTATGGAAACGCGACTGTGAAATCCGATGTTTACAGCTTCGGGATCTTGCTTTTCGGTATGGCAGCTGGAAAAGCTGATCAGCCAGGTGGTGGAGATCAAGTTTATCTGCCAGAGTGGATTTATGAGCAAATCGACGGCGGTGATGAAGATGAGATGAAGAGGAAGATGATGATCGTAGGGCTGTGGTGCACTCAGTGGTATCCATGGAACAGGCCTTCCATGAAAGCAGTGATTCAGATGCTGCAAGCACAGGAAATGCCTGCTCTTCCTCCAAATCCTTTTGCTCCACTTGTGTAAATGTTTGTAATTTTTTCAAACTTGCATTTTTTTCTTGCTTCCATTTTTTTTGTTTGTATTGTTTAGCATGTACAATTTACTTAGAGCTTGTTTGTCAATAGTTGTTTGCTAGCCACTGGTTATTCACTGTTTCATTTGACTGGTTAACTACGAAATAGTTGTAAACCGCTCGATTTTTAATGTTCTTAAACAATGATGGATCAAGTTTAGCTTAGTGCTAAATCTTTTCAATAAGATACAATACAATAGACCAAAAAAGTTAGTATATAAATAAAAATTTATAAGCAAATATAAACAAGAAATTTGTATACAAATACATGAATAAAAAAATCATACAATTGAATTGAAACAATGAACAGATCCAATACATTTACCACTAAACTAGTTAAACCTGTGCAGAAGTGGCAGATGAACTAGCTTCATTAGCATTCTTCATCTTACCAGTTTTATCAGCCGGCAAATGCCTCCTTCTGCACATGATAATTATAAGAACAATCAAGAAAGGAAAACCAATCAAAAATCTCAATACGACAAGCCCTCCTAGTCCCATTCCTAGGAACAATCCCCCAAATCCTACGTAGTACGGAAACTGACACCGGAATCCGAGCTTCGACATAGGAACATCGTCAGGGCAATAATGTATGCACGAAACCTCGTAGTTATTTTCCTCAAGAAGACTACAACTCCCGTAGGTTGAAACACATTCCTGACAGAACGCTTGGTAAAAGGAGACCTCAAACCCATACTCCAACATCCTATGAATCCCCGAAAGAGAACTGTTGTCCTGAATCGGTCCGCGGATCGAAACATGGGTGCCCGAATCCACCCGGCATGATTCCGGCAAATCCCCGACAAGAGTAGACCGTTCATCGTACTCCTCCCCTGCTGCCACGTATCGAAACGAGGAACCGTTTCCACAAAAGGAGGTGTCCACCAATGGGGTTGTTCTCCACACAGTCCTAGGTTTCGAGCAGCTGAGGAATGTTACTGGAACGTTGTAATCCAGTATTCTGTTGTATTCGAGGCTCGGGACATCATCGTACGAAAGGGGGTAAGATGGGAAGGAGCAGTTGTTGGTGTTCTCCAGGCCGGGATCCACGAGCCGGATCGAGTAATTGGCGTGGTTGATTGCAACAACGTTGAATTTCTTGCCATTCTTGAATGAAACCGAGGCGCGATTGTTAACGCATTCGAGCTCGTATTTGGAGCTGCCGCAGGTTTTGGGATCGGTTTTTAGCCGGAATGGGTAGGTTATTCCGGCGAGATCGCCGCAGGAAGATGGAGCACAAGCAGTACTGTCTGATTTAGCTTTGCAGATGATGATGGTGTTCATGAGACAAAACAGGAGAAAATACTGTGTTTTTCCATACATGGTTCTTGATTGATGAAGAAAAGGTTTTGATTTGAATTTGTGTTTTGTGTTTTGAAATGGATTTGAGTTCTGTATTTTATAGTGGTTGTGGAAAAACGCGCATTGATTTGAGTGCATGTTCAAGCTGCAATGGACTTTATCCACTTGTATTCAAATTGACCAAGTGGAGTGGATCAATATCTCAGGAAAAGTCAAGGATGTGGTCAAATGAAGGCGAATTTTAAATGAAGGATTTTGCTCCACACGTAACGGTGACCGCCGTGATCACGTCACCTTCCTAGTTCCTACATTTTTCTTTCATTTTTGGATCAAGGAAATGGCAACAATTTTATCAAAGGGGAAAATTAGGGGGTAAATGAGCCGAACCGAGATCGCTAACAAAAAATTATATTCGATCTCTCGAGCTCGAGCTCGTTCGAATACAAAAAATATATCAGATCGAGCTTAAGCTTGGTCGTTTGTAAGCTGCTCAAGCCTATCGAAAGATGTGACAAACAGGGCCTTAATCACTTAATCCAGTGAATATTGCCTAAGGTTATCAAAACATCCCACAAGAAATGGCAAAAGTTCAATAAGGAATTAAAAAACATATGAATAACATGGAAATTAAACAAAATTTAACTCAAAATACAAATTCACAAAAGGTTGGACATTGTCAATAAGGATACAGGAAGATAATTATCACTTTCATCTATTTAATATCTTTCCACACAAGCAAACTATGATAAGGAACAATGTGGGAGTTGTAGAGAAGGCTTCAACTCAGTTTCTTTGTTCAGAAACAGAGCAAAAAATTGATTGGATAAAAGTGAAAATTGACATTTCTATTTACATGTTCACATCCATGGATAAATTAAGAGGACACTATACAATTTCTCTCCTGGTTCTGGTCAGACATGCTGCCAAAACCTAAGTTATCTAGGATCATAGGACATTATCCCATTCCCATGTATGTTTTCATCTCATGTTCATCATCATCAGCCATTTCTCGTGGAGCCACGAAAGGCTTAGGAGGCATTCGCACGCGATCATCATCTCCCTCGAGCATCTCAACGATTTTGTGCATAGGGAGCCGATCAACCGGCTTCATCTGTATACACCACATAGCCACTATGATCATCTTCCTCACCAGCTTCCTCTCTGCTGCATTCACATTCTCCATATCGATATCCTTTCCCGCGCAAAACTGGTCATAAGCCCAAGAAGGGAAGTAAATCTGGCTAACATTCCTATTCTCTCTTCTGCTAGCCATTTCCATTAACAGCATCCCAAAACTGTACACGTCAGCTTTATATGACACTCCGCCGATATTCTTGTAGAACAGCTCTGGAGCCATGTAACCTCTTGTTCCTCTTGCAGCAGGCAAGGATACAAAGCTCTCATCGGTTGGGTACAGTTTAGCAAGGCCAAAATCGGAAATCTTGGGGCTAAATTTCTCATCGAGGAGAATGTTGTGTGGTTTGATATCGAAATGCAGAATCCTCATATCACATCCTCGATGGAGATAATCGATCCCCCGAGCCACACCGAGAGAGATCTCAAACATTCTCTCATAGCTTAGAGAGAGAGAATGATCATTTCCTGTGGGAAAAATATGCTTATCAAGAGAGCCATTAGGCATGAACTCGTATATCAGAGCGCGGTTTGATCCTTCCGTGCAGAAACCAACGAGCTGCACTACATTAACATGGTGAATCCTTCCAATGGTGGCAACTTCACTCAAGAAATCTTGCTCACTTGCCATTGACTTTTCCATTATCTTCACTGCAACATGAGGACCGCTGCGAAGCTTCCCTTTGAATACAGTTCCATGGCCGCCTTCTCCTAGCTTCTCCTTGAAATTGTCGGTCATCTTCTTGACCTGAGAGTAACTGTACTTGATGGGAGATAAGTTGTTTGGACCTTGAAGGAACTGTTCAATGGAATCATCGCCTGATAGATGTCGTTTTCTCCATTGCCGCACAATTAGATACATCAAGCACGCAAATCCAACGAGGAACCTTAGTGCAACAAGTCCTCCTGCATGATCATTGCATAAAAAACCTTAATATTCATATGGTTTGCATCCATCCATACTCAACAACCTTAATATTCATATGGTCTGAAGTTTTACCTAGTGCTATTATTCCATACCAAAAAATGAAGACACCATAGTACTCTAATGTACCTGCAACATATAATCGATCAATGTCAACATAGTACTGCAAAAATGTAAAGACAGTATAAAGATGCTGCCACAAGAATCATGGAATCCGCGAGAAAGTTGATGTACTAACACTTAAAGCTGAGTTCTGAAAGCGGGATGTCTTCACTGCAACGATGAACACAAGTCACAGCCTTCTTATTGATACTGCAATATCCTCCACGGTTGGTATCACATCCTTCACACAAGACTCGAAACCAAGAAAACTCAAAACCGTAAGCCAAAATCTCATGAATCCCCTGCACAGAATCTCTCTCCTTAATCGGCCCCAAAGACGAGACTATTGTCATCATTTCAACCCCACAAGATTCCTCCACATCGTATATCTGATCAGCAAAACTACATTACAAGACTAAGCAAAAGGCACTAACTAATCCATCCATTACAAAATCACTAAATCAACATGGCAGTTCAGTTAGGAAAACTCACAAATCACAAAATACTATTTTTCACTATATTCATATTTAGTTCAAGTTCAATCCAATTCAGCTCAATTGAGAGCAAATTAGATGGAAAGAACAGGCCTTACTAATCCAACTAAACAATTACTGACTCCACAAGCAAACAGTACTTGTAAACATGTAAGGAAATTAGTCCAATTCAGCTCAGTTTGGCATTAATCAGATGAAAAGAACAGTACTTGCAAAATAACGTTAACGATACCTTCAAACCATCCCCGACGGCAACATAGCTGTAAACCCTCGAGGAATTGGAAGCGGCGGCCCCATTTCTGCAGAAAGAAATGTCCACAAATGGGGAAGAAGGAGAAGTGATGGGGTTCAGACACTTGATGAACAGCACCGGGATGTTGTAAAAGAAAACCTGGCCGTTGAGTACGAAGACCGGAAATTTGTCGTAGTTGAAGTTCCGGTACGACGGGAAGGAGCAGTTGTTGCCGTTATCGAGGCCGGGATCGACGACCCGGATGGAGAAGTTGCTGTACGTGATGGCCAGGACGTTGAATCTCTTGGAATCGAAGGTTATCACGGCGCGGTTGTTTATGCATTCGAGCTCGAAATCGGAGTTTCCGCAGTGCTTCGGGTCGGTTTTCAATCGGAACGGAAAGCTTATGTCGTGAATACCGCCGCATGAAGACGGCGCACAGGCGGCGCTGGTGCCGGTAGCGTTCTTCTGGGCTTTGACGGTGGTGGTCGTGATGATGAAGAAGAAGAGGAAAATGAGTGGGAAATGCAAAACAGAGTGTGTTTTTTGCTTCGACATAGCTAACAGAAGCTATGGAGTTTTGGTCTGATTTTGTCTTACAATTGGGGATTGACTGGCACTGACCTGGGTTCAGTTTTATTTTTCTTGCCATTGATTTTTCTTTACACTGTTTCTGGTTTGGTAACTTTGGTTGCTTTGACCCGTTAATGATGGTTGAATTGCATCTACCACCCCAAGTTTTACAAAATTTATGATTTGATATTTGATATAGGAATTCATTGGTGATAAAAAAGAAAATATTGACACGTCATATAAATTATCTACTTTAATCTGCACATTAAGGCCCTGTTTACCAGATCTTATCTGTAGATCAGTTCAGTTCAGTTCAGTTCAGTTCAGTTCAGTGAAATGTAATTTGATGAAATTCAAGTTAATTCAGTCATGCTGATTCCATTTTTCAATACATCAATTTTAGTTCAGTTCAGTGAAATGTAATTTGATGAAATTCAAGTTAATTCAGTCATGCTGATTCCATTTTTCAATACATCAATTTTAGTTCAGTTCAGTGAAATGTAATTTGATGAAATTCAAGTTAATTCAGTCATGCTGATTCCATTTTTCAATACATCAATTTTAGTTCAGTTCAGTGAAATGTAATTTGATGAAATTCAAGTTAATTCAGTCATGCTGATTCCATTTTTCAATACATCAATTTTAGTTCAGTTCAGTGAAATGTAATTTGATGAAATTCAAGTTAATTCAGTCATGCTGATTCCATTTTTCAATACATCAATTTTAGTTCAGTTCAGTTCAGTTCAGTTCCATCAAGAAATAAGTTCTAGTAAACAGGGCCTAACTATTTATGCTTAATTTTGACCTTAAAAACAAATTGATAGATAATCTAGAAAATTATCGAATTAGATCTTTGTTAGATTTATAATGTCATGTATATTCAATATATCAAATTTTACAACTTGTGTTTGCATATAATTAAAAATATTATTGATCAAACATTTTTTTATTAAACTGATGTAAGTCAAAATGTGCGAATTGAGAGTACTAGTATCTCATCTTTTAATTTTAAGGTACCTTTTTGGAGGATTTAATGGTGGTATTCTCGTAGATGTTTTAAAAGTGTAATGCAAAGATTTTATCTTAAAATTTTAATATAAGAAACAAAAGGTGATAGTACAGTAAAAGAGATTTTTAACTTTTTCTTTTGAGATAAGTTTCATTTTAAATGGATGCTGGTGTTTGGGATGAGGGGTGGAAGATTGAGTGATTTTTTATTTTTTATTTTTTTGTTATGTTATCTATTTGAAAATAATTATTGATTTTTTCCTAATTAACAAAACTTCCCGAAGTAACACTCTATTTTCATATTTCAATTGCCAACATGGTGCCATTCCACATATAATTCGAAAACCTCCCTTATTTCATCCAAATTAATTTATCGGTTGTCTACTCTCCATCTACATTCAATTGAACGGTTTCTACATGGAAAAAACATGTATATAAGTAACTTTCGAGAAGTTTATTTCGTAATATCATTTAATATAAGTTACTTATACAATTAAGATAATGTTATTTCAATAATCAATTTGTTAATTTCATTTTTGCAACTTCAGTATTTAAGGGTCGTTAGGAATCTTGTTATAAAATTCGAGGATACATATGCAATATCCTCACCAATTCAAAAGAAGGGGGACATTTCACATTTGATTTCAAAAAAGAAAGAAATGAGAACTTGTCAATAGTATGGTCAAATGAAGCTGAGGCGGAACAATTCAACCTGATTGCGCAGTAAAAGAACACTTTTTTTCCACTTCTAAATAACTAATTTCACACTCACCTGCAATTTGAGCTTTCTTCCACCGCCACCGGCCATGGCGAATTTTGCCTTAGCCTTCTTGTACCTAGCAGCAGTATTAATCGCCGGAGGAGGAATCGCCGCCGCCCAAGATGAATGCTCGCCGGCAAGATGCAACAGCACCGGCCCAGAAATCCGGTTCCCTTTCTACCTCAAGGGCCGTCAGCCGGATCACTGCGGCTTCCCGGGGTTCTCCCTGAACTGCTCCGGCGACGGCGCCGCCGAGTTGGAGGTCCAGTACACAATCACTGCAACAAGAAGCAATATAGTGATCCCTTTTCGGGTCAAAGTCGAAATCAAATCAATCGACTACAAGTCTCAAGTGATCATCGCCAACTACATGAAAGCCTTAAATTGCCTTCCCCGAAAAGTCCCGGCGGTGAACTCAACGGCGGCTCCGTTCACGCCGGTGAGATTTCCCGGCGACGGCGGGCGCGGTGGGTACACTCTGTTCAACTGCTCTGCATCCTCCAACGGCACTGAGTATGATTTTGACACCATTAATGGAAGGCTTGTTCCTTGCCTCAGCTCCCCTGGCTACCAAATCCGTTCCTTCGATTCGAACCGCGGAATCAGTGAGTTCATCCTCTCGTCCTGTGCAAAAATGTACGATATTTCTTACGTTCCATTGGGAGTGTATTCTGGGGAAGAGAGATATAATCAAACCTACGAGTATATTCATCTCGGCTGGTCTGAGCCATCTTGCGGCCATTGTGAGATGCAAGAAAGGCATTGCAGGCCGAAAACTAATGGCACAACTGGCGAAACACAATGTGGTGACATTCCTAAACAGCCTGGAAATGGTGAGCTTCTCATTTGAACAAAGTTGAGATTTTTAGTGGTGTTCAGCTGAAGTTTATTGAATCTTACTACTTATTAGTTATGGTAGTGGAATTGAATTATGCGCATTGAGTATTGTCTAAGTTCTGTTAGGGTTCTACTGCTCGTGTCTAACTAGGCGTTGTTGTTTCGAGTAAACCTACATTTCAGCTCAGTATAAAATAGGATTGATATACTTTAGCTTAGTTTTGATCTGTTTTCATTTCACAGTTTCACTGTGTTTAATCTAGTTCAGTTCTGTAGAAAATCAGTTCAAAAGAAGTAAAGATTGGATTTTGACAGCTTGGTGAGACTGATAAGTTTAATTTATCAATCAATTCTTGTTTTTGGCTATGATTGTGTGCTCTAACTTTGAGCACTCTCAATTGCATTTTCATACTTTGGATTCTATGCAAACAGACAGGCACTGAGGTTTATGTATTTTCAGGAAAAGCCGATAAAAGACCGGTCATTGCTGGTGTGACAGTAGGTGTGTGCATTGGTGTGACAATTTTGGTAGTTTCTTGTTTCATTTTGGCAAGGATAGAAAGGAGGAAGAAGGAGAAGAAGAAGATTGAACTTTATCTTGAGAGTTATAGAGAAATGAGGCCTATAAGATTCGCATATTCGGACCTCAAGAAAATGACTGATCATTTCAAGCACAAATTAGGAAGGGGGGGATATGGGACAGTCTTCAAAGGGAAGCTCTCTGAGGACATTTTGGTGGCTGTCAAAGTCCTAAACAACATCAAAGGAAACGGCGAGGAGTTCATCAATGAAGTTGGCACAATAGGCAAAATCCATCACATAAATGTGGTTCGCTTGGTGGGATTTTGTGCAGATGGATATAGAAGGGCTCTGGTGTACGAATTCTTACCAAATGATTCACTCGAAAAGTTCATATCTCCAGGGAAAATGGGAAAGTCACTTCCTTGGGAAAAGCTTCAAGAAATCGCCATTGGCATATCCAAAGGTCTGGATTATCTTCACCAAGGATGCAACCAAAGAATCCTTCATTTCGACATTAAACCACAGAACATCTTGCTGGATCATCATTTTAGCCCTAAGGTTGCCGATTTTGGTCTCGCGAAACTGTGCTCCAAGGAACAAAGTATAGTTTCCATGACTGCTGCTAGAGGCACAGTAGGCTACATTGCCCCGGAAGTCTTCTCGAGAAACTATGGCAACGTTTCATACAAGTCCGATGTTTACAGCTTTGGAATGCTGCTGCTTGATATGGTTGGAGGAAGGAGGAACTTTCCGGGCAATGCCGGAGATAGCAGTCAGATATACTATCCAGAGTGGATGTACAATCAACTGGAGAAAAGGGAAGACATTGCCATCCAAATAGATGGAGAAGATGACAGAATTACGTTCAAGAAAATGGCCATTGTTGGGCTTTGGTGCATCCAGTGGTATCCTGCTGATAGGCCTTCAATGAAGTCTGTGATTCAGATGCTTGAAGGAGAAAATCTACCGGTTATTCCACCTAATCCTTTTGCTTCATCGAATCCTGGAAATGTACATGCTAATTTGGCAAGCTCAGTGGAAACATTGTTGAAGTAAACGACAGTGATTAATGATTTGGGAAGAAGGTGAAGTGATGGGGTTCAAACACTTGATAAACACCACCGGGAAGTTTTAAGACTTTAAAACGTATTCAGGTTTGAGCTGTAAAAAAATCGTAGTGCTTTTTGATGAATGTAACTATGTCCATTGAAATTGACTGAAGTTAGTGTCACGTTTATCGGATTTATAAAAGCATAATAGCATGTATTTCTAAGCAACCAAATTTATCAACCATTTTTGGTGTTATACCAACCTCAACCATTTTTAGAGTAAATGATGACATTATATAATGAATTTTGATGGAGGGTTAAACCATCGAGTAGTGGAATATATATATATATATGTATATATATATATACATATATATATATATATTTATTTATATTCCCACCATTGGTGGTTTCAAATTAAAAATATATATATATATATGGAAGGATTAAAATGTAAACAAAATTATTTTATTATGTGTAGATAATTAATATTGTCATTAAGTGGAGCTATATATATTAAAACTAACAATATTCAAAAACAACACTAGTATATCTATATAAATATATAGTGCACGGTTGAGAAGAATTCAATATTAGCTAGACAATGATGTACTCAACTCCAACCATCTGGGTCATCATCGATATAATATGTGGATTACGAGTATCTGAATTTTTACGAATGGGATCAGTACTCTTTGCATCTTTGAAATAAAAAATCGTTAAACTCTCACCAATACTTTTAGCAGCATCCTTCAAACTTCCAGAAAAGTACTTCTGGAGAACACTTAAATTCACATGTTTTTTTTTCCAGTTGTCTGCTTGCCATTTTGGTCCAGCTCCTATTTCAGTTATCTTTGATTCAGTTGTATTCATGTGCAATTGATCATTAGAATCTGAAATATCATTTGACAAGTTATCATTCACATATATAACATGCAGATTCTTCAATGAAAAGTATTCATTTCTTGTTTATATTGCCTGAATCTTCCCTTACCAGTTACCATGCACGTAATTTAACATCCTTGTCATCAACCATTAGTGCGAGAAAGGAATCCATGTTAATGCAAGATGCAATCTATATGTGCATTACACACCGCTCTTAACACATCACCAAATCATTTTTAATTAAGTTTTTTATAACATTTTTATAACTTTTTGTAAAATAAATATTAAGCATTAGAGTGAAAATGAATTTAATATAAATTTGATTGATATTTATATTTTAAATTTTTCTACAACATTTTTATTTTACATTGCATAAAATTTTATTTTTATTTTACAATGCATAAAATTTTATATATTAATGTAATCTGTATATACATATATATATATATATATCGAGTATATTATTATCGTGTTGCATTTTCTTCTTATTATTTTTTAAATATTATATTTAGCATATTATATAAAATAAATATTACATTTCCATCATCTCACATCAACTTTTGCGCATTGTGATTTAAATTTAAAATTTTAATAAAACAAGATTACACAACTTATTTACATTTAAAATTTTAATAAATTAAACGCATGTATAATCATTCAATACTGTAGTTCTAACATCACGGTTCCGGAGCACGAACCAACTCCGGCGACTGCTGTTTCTGAGATTCACGACAAATCGGACAGGTGGGATTCCGATGAAGCCATTCATCAATGCAATTAGAATGGAAGAAATGATGGCATGCAGGAATTGTCCGTAGAGATTCATTCGGCTTATATTCGCCCAGGCAAATTGCACAAACGTTGTTCTCCGTTTTGGATATGCGCACGCTCTCACCAAGCACCGTTTTCGGAAATGAGTCGATGGTTGCCTGGTCCAGACCGGACGTTCTGCTTGTTGGAAGTGGAGGAGCGGGCACCGGTGGGCTGTATAGCCATGGATACATGGGCGGATTAAATTGCTTGCACGTCTTTGCAACAAACAACAACCCAACGGCTAACATAATCCCCACTATTACGGTCAAAGTACGTTGTAAATTCATCGATAGTGCTGTCATGGACGAATTAAAATTTGTTAAAATAAATACTAGAAGATAAACAAAAGTCATCTTAGCAACTAAATTCCTAAACCTTATTTTATGCTCATGAACTAAATTAAAATTAATGTATTGAAAAAAAGAATTTGTATGATTGAATTAATTAATCTGAAGTTCATCAAATATCATTTTCACTGAATTTAACTGATCTAAAAAACCCTAAGTGATCCTTTGCAAAACTAGCTTGCTAGGGGATAGCTAATGTACTCTTGTTTAGGAACCTAATATGAGTTCATCAAACCATCTCTTTAACTATAACAAATTGACGACAACCAAACGATGAGAAAAGTAATACACAAATCAAGGATTAACAAAATCAACTCAAATTTACTAGACTTGATGTAATTAATGTTTTTTATTTCAATTGATTATCTTTTAATTAATGAGAATTTGTATCTTTGACCTATCATCATAATCATCATCATAAGGTAAAAGGATATTCTCAATCATTTCGATAAGTAGAAAGGAGTAATTAATAAAGAGGATATATGCTTACCCCCTGGAACCGTGCACTGAATGTCGCGATCCGAATCTGGCTTCAGACCACAAATCCCGCCCATGGTCTCGCAGCCGCCGCACCACGGATCGTCCCACGTGAGACGGATGCCTTCCGGCACGACGGAGCTCCGGCCACCGTTCCCGTTCCACGGCCAAATAGCAGGCACGGAAATCTTCCTCACGGGCGCGCAATGCGCTCCGGGAAACGCCGGCGCCGGAGACGCCGTCGCAAAAACCGTATAGTTACTATCATTAACATCTCCGAGGCAAGAAACGGGATCAAAACCAGACGGGATATTGCTACTGTTGGACCAGCAGTTGAACAGATCGAGCTCTTGCGGGTAAACCGAACGGTACGGAGTCGCCGACAGGTTTAAGGTTAGCAGAAGTCGAGGAAGGCACTGGTTTGGATCATTCAGCCATATCTGTTGATTCCCGTAGTCTATGTTTTGGACACGGAAAGACGAGTTGCCCAGGCGGATGATCGTGAACCGGGAGCTGTCGCAGGATAAATCAAAACCCGGGTAGCCGCGGCACCAGTCTGGTTGAACTCCGTTTAACCGGAACGGGAACCGGACTTGAGGCTGACCGGCGTCGCATGATGACGGAACGCACTTGGCCGGGTCAGATGAGACAGACCGGATCAAGAAGAGGGACAGAATCAAGGAGTAGTACTGAGCTATCATCGGACTAATTATAATCTCGTACGTTGAGATTAGGGTTTATATGAAAGCGCATTTGGTGTTATATATACGTGTATAGAGAATAAACTCAAAACTCTAGATTTTAATAGTGTTAATTTGTGCCATAAAATATGATTCTAGACGCGTAAATGTGTTAGTTAATTTTACAGATGTTCTCTGGTCCTATTTATGCACTTTTTGTTTGATAAGGTTAAAGGAGCTAATCTATTCCTTCTATAATCTAAATAATTGATTGTAAAATTGCATAGATATTGGTAATGTAAAATTCTATCCTAATCCTATATTTATACTACTCATTTTTACCTTATATATTTGAAATCCGGTACAATTAATCGAATGTATACTGTGATGTTAATTAAATGTTAAAAATTCCAAATATAATGAAATTTTTATGTTGATCATATTCAATTGTTATAAATTGATCTCAATAGTGAAATAAGGCCTTATTTGCCAGAGTTTATTAGTAGATCAGATCAATTAAGTTCAGTAAAATGTAATTTTATGAAATTTAGATTAATTCAGCTATGTTGATTCTTTTTTCAATACATTAATTTTCACTTCAGTTCAGTTCAGTTCAGTGCAGCAAGAAATAAACTCTGACAAACAGAGCCTAAGTATTAAAATTTTAAAATTTCAAAAAAAATATTAAAATTAAATTAGTCACTAAACCTCAACAATAAGGTAAAACTCAACAAACAAAGAGATACCATCAATTAATTTACACTCTAACCTCAACAAATTATTAAGCAATATCAACATAAACTCACACAACATCAACAAAGTAAACATTCAAATTTTAAAACATCTGTACTATTTTATCTAGAATTGCAAATTTTTCTCTAACTTTTACTTGTTTGAAATCACTCAAGTTTTATAAAAGAATATCATCCAACGAATTTTATTATTATCATATATGAATCATGAGTCAAAAATATACAGTATATTAGAATAATCTTTAGGTTCCGTTTAGATAGTTCTATCTCAAATGTGTAGACGTCATTTCAAAAACGTTACGATTCGGGAAGCAAGCTCGACTCCAATGGTACTAGTGGCGGCTCTTTCTGGTACTTTCTGCAGACCGGACACGTGGCATTCCGATGAAGCCATTCGTCGATGCAATTAGAGTGGAAGGAGTGTTGACACGTGGGAAATGTCCTTATCGACTCTTTGGGCTTATACTCACCCAGACAAATTGGGCATATGTTGTCCTCTGTATTGGGCAGGCCCATACTTTCGCTTAGCACAGTCTTCGGAAATGACTCAATCGCAGCCTGGTCTAGGCCTAACATATTATTGGGCTGAAAAGCCACAACCGAGGGAATTTCGACACTTGTGTTTTGGGCCTGCTGTTGCCTTCGGGTTTCGTTATCGTTGCACTTCTTGAGAATAAAGCACAACGCCCCAAAAATGAATATAGAAGCAGGAATTCCTAATGCCAGTGTAATGACATATCGCAAATGTGTTGACTCTGTCATAAAATAAATTATCACCATTAAATTAATTTCACAAAAATCGAAGTCCAACAAAGAAGCACAAAAATATGATAAAAATCCTAATTTTATTTTTTGTTATTATTAGATGATAAGTTGTTGAATTTTTTTAGTTTTAACATATTAATAATCAATATCACTACCATATGAAAGAGGAGGTCAATTAGTTTTTAATGTTCAAGCATATTATTCTATGCATTTTGTTAGGTAAGACTATTATTGGTATTTTGTGTTTATCTTAAACTAAAAATCATGTCGGCCGTTGACAAAGTCAAAGTCTAAACGGCTTATTTGTAGTTCAAAATCAACTAACGCCGATAATGATTGGAGAAATGAACATTTTGCAGCTCACCTAATTTTATGGTTCGCCTAAGTTAATAATGTAATTTAACTACTTAATTAGCTATATATTATCAGCATCTCACTCTAAACGGTTAAATTATCTGGCACTTAGCACTAGTGTGCTTCGTGCATAACTTCAGAATCACCAAAAGACCATTTCCTTTGCTCTCATGGCGAAAAAGAAAAAGAAAATCAGTTAGTTAAAAATATGACATTGTTTTCAAAATTAAATTATATATCTAGTCTTATGTGACATGAGGGAATAATCATTTTGTCCTTAATATTATGCATCCGTGACACACGTGAACTATTAAATAAAATTCTAAAATAAGTATATAACTACCGATAAATGATATGTTTGTCTGAATTTATTTTTTATCAAAACTAAACTGGTCTAAAGGTAAGATCAGATAAATAGTACCTAAATCTTTTATAAAATAAAAAATTTTAGATCAGTATCGGGTTGAGCTGGTGGTACCCTTGGTGGCGAATGCAACAATAAGGGGTAATTTGTCGACAACAAGTTCAATTTCAGTACTTGTCAAACATAGATAAATTTACCCGCAATATTAAAATAAATAACATTCACTCAAATGCTTCCAAAAAAAAAAAAAACATTCAGTTAAAAATAAAGAATTTGAAGATAAAATTTTCTACTAAAATAAGTATTTTTGTGTCGTTTCATTCCAATGAAAACTCTTGTGAGAATGTAGCAAAAAATGTATTTTTTAAAAAAACTCTTGCGAGAAGAGGGAAAAATATACTTACCGCCTGGAATTTTGCACTCGACCTCGTGATTAGAATTTTGCTTGAGCCGACAAATTCCTCCCTTTCTGTCGCATTCGCCGCACCAAGGGTGGTACCAGGTCAGCCTGATATCTTCATTAGGAGCATCGATCCAAGCTTCCTGCCCAGGCCAATTGACCGGCACGGAGATGGTTTTTATCCGGTTGCACGACGCTCTCGACAGCAGCGCTGACTTGCTCCTCGACCCACTCGCGACCACCGTGTAATTCTTACCGGCGCCGCTGAGGCAACTGATCGGAGGAAATCCCGACGGACTTTTTCCGCTGGAGCAGTTGAATAGCGTATAATCCTGCGGAAACATTCGATCAAACGGAGTCCCCCACAGGTTTAAGGTTAGCAGAAGCCGAGGAAGGCACCGTTTCGGATCATTCAGATATATCTCCTGAGCAGCATAGTCTATGCTTTTGACACTGAATAATGAGTTCTTGAGCCGCAGGATCGGAGTTCCGGAGCTGTCGCAGGTTAAGTTGAAACCTGGGTAGCCGCACCGCTCCGGCTGGAGCCTTTCTAAACTGAACGGGAACCGGATTTGGGTCATCATGTTGTTGCTGTCGCATGATGAGGGGAAGCACTCGTCTTGTCGGGACGAGGCGGTTCGGATCAAGAAGAAGGCCAGAAACAGACGGAGAAAGTTCATCGGACAATTATATAACTCGGAGCAGAATGAATGAACTGAATAGGATATTAATATCCAAGTAGGAATCAAACTATTGGATTCTAGTTAATTGTCAAGTTGCAGTAGACTCTTGACTCTGACTGATGATGTGCGTGGCTTCGGTTATCATATCATTTCAATTATTTTTTTGAACTTAGCTCATCGGTCTTATTTTCACACAAAAATGGAGAAACACTGATAAAAGCATGTTTGAGAGTGGGGACTTTCGTTCCCAATTAAGTCTTGCATTTCACAAACTAACGCGCATAGAAATATATAGAATGCTCTCATCAATTTTATTTTTTAATAGAGTGCTCATATAATTTGTAACACATTCATGTGCTATCATGTATTTTACCATGTATCAACATTATTTTAATATTGAACGTAACTTTAAATCAATATTACAGACTATATTTTGCCACGTATCAAGATTATCAGCATGACCGACTATATTTTTTCACATATCAAAATATTCGTATGATAAACTATATTTTATCACGTATTAAGATTATTTTAACTTCAGACGTAATTTGAATTCACTATTTACACTCCTTAATTAAGTAATTGAGTAACTGGTGTAAAATATTAACTTTTAATATAGACTTTTCTATTCAATTTAAAATACTAAAAATTCATCTTCTTCATCAAGTAATTTAAACCATTTTCTCAGTTACTCCTTTCGGAGTTCAAATGATCTTCATAGGTTGTAAAATATTTATAACATGAAAGTTAAATAATGAGTCAATAGTCACTTGTGGAGTTCAAATAATCTTCATAGGTTGTAAAATATTCATCTTTGTCAACAAACGTACGTCTCACAAAATAAATGATTCTACCTCAACCTACCACTTTCCCTATACATCAATCTAACACTAGGGTGCATGACCGCCACCAGCCTCAGGCACCGGTGGCAACTGCTCCTGAAACTTCCGGCAAACCGGACAGGTGGCATTCAGGCGAAGCCATTCGTCAATGCAACTAGAATGAAAGCAATGCCGGCAAGTAGGTATGGTTCTGAGCGACTCTTTAGGCTTATACTCACTCAAGCAAATCGCGCAAACGTTGTCCTCCGGGTTGGGCAGCCGCCGGCTCTCCCCAAGGACGGTCTTCGGGAATGACTCGATCACGGCCTGGTCCAGACCGGAGATGGTGACCGGCTGAGGGGCTACAATGGCGGTGGCGTCAAACCTCGTATTCATCAGCCCCATTTGGCCCCTGTCACTGGACTTGAACTTCTTGATGATAAAGCACACAATCCCGATAGCAAACAGGATTGCAGGTATTCCGGTTGACAGAGCGATGATGTATCGAGTACTTCTTGCAACTCCTGTCACACAAATATACTGAATTTTACGCGAATTCAAAGTATTTCGATGAAATTCAACCAAGATGATGATTAGTTGATTACCTGGTGGATATCTGCACTCATAGTCGTTGACGAAATTGCCCCTGAGCCTGCAAATCCCTCCCCTGGACTCGCACCTCCCGCAGAGGGGCTCATCCCACGTCAGCCTGATGTCTTCACTGAGAACCGAGGTCCCGCTCTGCCCGGGAAACAGCCGCAGGACAGGCACAGATATGGACCTCATCGGCGTGCATGATGCCGCTAATAACCGCCCGGTGGCCCTGCTGCTGGCGGCCGCGATAACAGCGAAGTTAGGATCATCGCTCAGGCAGGAAATGGGTTCAAAACCGAAAGGTACCGTGCTGTTAGAGGAACAGTTGAACAAGGTGAAGATCTGCTGCGAGACTCCTTGGAACGGAGTCCCTGAGAGGTTTAAGGTTAGCAGGAGTCGAGGAAGGCATTCCTTGGGATCATTCAGCAGCATCTGTTGTCCAACGTAGTCTATGTGCTGGACGCTGAATGCTGAGTTCTCGAGCCTGAGGATTGTGACTTGTGATCCATCGCAGGTTAAGTCAAAACCTGGGAAGCCACAATGGTTTGGTTGGCTGCCCTGTAAACGAAACGGGAATCGGATTTGAGGCTCACCAAACTTACATCTCATGTTTACGCAGTCATCTTGGCCGGATGAGAGGGCCAGGATCAAGAAGCAGGTGAATATCAGGCAATAAGATTTCATAACTGCTCCGAGATTATGACAAATTACTTATGTTGATTTGTGGTATAAACTATAATGCTAATTGTTAAAACCTGGTTGAAGATGCATTAGATTAAACAAATGCTCGTTTTCATTCTTATTCAACCATGGTTTTAGCAAAAAACTAAGAAATTTTTGGGTCATGACATTATCATATCAATTGTTTATGATAGAACTCATAAGTCAAATTTCCACAGTTTCTTAAGATCAAATGTAAACAGCAAGTAGGGGAAGACTTTTACTTTTCAGTATTCACCATTTCATCAAGTCTTGCAAGCAAAAGTAATCTGAGTTTCATGTTTATGCATTTGAATGTAGAATCAAAAAACTAAACATCTATTTATTCAGAATCAACTCATCGAGCATCACGTAAGCACAAACAATCATTTGTAACAAACATACCTCGATTCAGAGTCATCAGTTATTACTTAAGAAACCATTGGTGCTAATTGCTAAAACATAAACAGCACAAAATAACCAAAACTAAACTAACTCCTTAATCTTAATATAATTATAATGAAAAGGCTGCTAAAGAAAGAGATAATGCAGGTAAATTCATTGATGCATTATTTTCATAACTAGCTGACGCACCAAGAAAGAGACATTCTTCAGTTCTCACAAAACTACGTTGTTCAAAAAGAAAAGAGAAAGATCAAACCAATCAAACTAAGTCAACTGTTTGATTCAGTCACACAACGAGATGATAAACAGCACCAAAAGTCAAGAGTATCAAATTATTCCAATGTCTTCATAGCATATTCTTCATCCAATTAACAAAGGAAAATTTGCATAAACTAATGAATTTCTTATTCGATAAATTGTGGAGATAGAAAATTCATACATGAGAAAAAAGGATCAAAAATCAGAGCAGCGGCCCTTCTGTTCCCAATCGCCGTACCGAGTCGGCTCGGGGCCTCTGGGGCCGCCGATCTCGCCGGTCTCTTTATTCACGCCGGCGAATTCATCTTCCTCCTTAACGTCGGCGTCTTGCTTCGCGTCCGCCGGAGGCGGTGCAGCTTGATCTTCTTCCTTGCGCTCCGGAGGAGCCGCCGCCGCCGCGTCCTGCTGATTCTGGAGCGTGCGAGTCGAGGAGTGAACGAGCCGACTAGCCGAGATCGAGGCGAGCTCGGAGGACAATCCTAGCCTCGGGGCGGATTGCTCGATGATCATCGTCGTGAAGAAACGGCCTAATTTGGAAGCCATAAATGATTCTGCCGGGAAATCCCAAAAGAAAAGTGCAGGGAAAAGGATCGGGGTTTAAAGAAGGGGGAAAAGGAAGACGAAAGCCGAAAGGTTAAGGTCGGTGGGTGAATAGTTTGGTAACTTTGGTTGGTTTGGCTGGTCTAGAATATTGCCACGTGGTGGGTAACAGGCTCTGTAGTTTTATTCTGTTTATAAAGCCCACTGGACCACTCCATATCATTGACCCACTGGACGTAAATATTGTTACTAACTCAAGAATTTGGTACTTTTGTGACAGGATCTTGAAGATCAATTGGGATTAAACAGTAAAATGAACAAGAACAGTAAAGATTTGGAGGCAAAGCCTCAGAAGTAGATGAGGAAGAAATCAGAATTTGAGATGAGAAAAGAATACATTCTTGATCGGATTTACACACCACGATACCGATACCCCTTCTACAAATTCCTACAGCTTATATCTATATTTCCCAAGCTCCGCAACTGCCAGTGAGAAGAACCAACTGAATGGTGGTTGACTTGACCTCCAGTTGAATGACCATTTTGCCCTTGGCCCATTTCCAAGATCATGACAATACCTCCCTGTTGAAATCAAGCTTGTCCTCAAGCTTGGGAAGATAGAAGAATTCTGCAGCAACTCCAGAAGCTTACTATTGAGAATAATATTGCAATAGCTTGTTGAATTCTGATTCTGATCAGCACACCACATGAAGAAATTTGCATGCATCTTGCTACTCACCAATAATTGCATATGTTTCATTAATGTAATGCAGCAGTTCACCTTTCTTAGCTCTTTGAGCCAATCAAGCATTTTATTATGCAAAATTCTCAAGCCCTTGGAATGGTCAAAAGTTGTCCCCAGTTTCTATAGTTTCATTTTCCAAGTTCCAAGTGGTTGCACTGTTGTCTGTTAAATTCAGAACTTCGGAACCCAACAACATCTTTGAGCTCAGAATTCGAACTTGCAGCTGACCTGCAATCAACGGCTTTGTACATATTGTATCGAATTGCAGATAATCAACTCTACTGAAACACACGGAACGAAATAGCTCAACATATAAATCTTGTATGATCAGAATTTTGGACAAACTAGCTCCAGAACAAGTTTGAACATTCATCCTTGGCTGAAACATGAGTACCTCTACTGACATTCCCTCCTCGTTATCTTTGAGCTTGACCACAAGTTCATGAAAAACGAAATAGAGTACTGAACAAACAAAGCACTCTCGTAGTTTGTTTTCAGAAACTCCGAACATGGTTTTCAGCTGAGCAAACTTACTGCTGTTCTTTTCCTGAGATTCAACCAGTACGCGATGGAATTCCCTTGAATTTGAATCTACAGTAACCATTGAGCCATACAAACAAGAAAGAATGCAGCCACGTAGCCGAACTAACCAAGGTGCTGGGAACGTATCATTGCTGACATTTATGAAAACTGAACCTTTCCATGCAATGAGCCATTGCAAAACACTATGATCCTTAGGTCTCGCCATTCCTCTATGCTGATCGTTGAAGGAACCTGTTACGAATTCAGGAAACCTGTAGCAACTGTCAGCTTCGATAGCATACAGATGATTCTCTGCTACTCGATGCTTGTTGTACACCTTCTTATCAAATAAAATTTCAGTTCCTCCTTCAATTGTTGTGGCCATATTATCCCAGTGACAAAAACCATCAATTAGAACCATCTTGAAATTTTCTATAGCAGTAGTTTTTATGCCAAAAAGTGTATTAACCATTGTCATTTCCCTCGAGAAATTCCTCAAATCAAACTCATCAGCTTCAGAATTATCTAAGCTCAGAAAATTCAAATAAGGACCAATCAACAAATCATACTGTTCTTTCTCTTTACAGATATCTGGAAACACCCATAACCCCCTCATATTAGGACTCTCCAAGTCTGGCAGCTTCTCAGAGTGCTTGGCATTTTCACTACTTCTTAGAAGCATCCGCCGGTTCAAAGTTGACTCAAAAGCAACAAAATCCTTTCCACTCTCGTCATAATCAATCATACGGACATCAACATAACCAATATTCATTAACCCAAGACTAGTATCACCTTTTGAACTCCAAAAATCATACCCACACATTCCCGGATCAAAACACATATTATCTTTCATATCAACAATGCTCTCACTCAATGAATAGTCACTGTCATAGACTCCTCTCAAGCTAGCTCTTCTATAATCGGCTAAACAATTCTTGATACCAAATTCAACAGTCACGTCATCATATCTAACATATACAACCTCAACTAGTTCCTTCTCATTATTGAGCTCCAAGTCATTAACATCATTAGCACATGAGAAATTAGTTCTAGGCTCCATTGCAATCTCATAGTCAACAACAGTATTCTTACTAGGTTCAGAACCTCTACTACAACTCTCATAGATACCAGGGTCAAAACCCATTTCAGAGTCATAATATTCACTACCATCTTCATTCAATCCCAACACCTCAGAATTATCACAGTTGTAACTTTCAAAACTACCACATATCACAATCTTCAGTTCTGCTACTACATAAAAATTAGACAATTGATTGTTGCTAGCAACTCCCATCACATGCTCATCGATATTCTCAACATTACAAGACTGAGCAAGTTGTGTTACCTCAGAAGACAGTGATTGAACTTCCTTGCTGGAACTCTTCGCCAGAGAACAACACTCACTTTTCTCGCATTCTTCTTCCAAGATCTTTCCGGAATATGAATGGGAATCCCTCGCCAAAGGAAAATCCTCAATTGAAGTTTTATTTTCTCCAGCTCTCATATTCAACGCGTCAGCTTCCATCTGCATTCGAAGCTCGTCAATCTCGTCGACTTGCTCATCACATTTCTCCGTCTGAACTTTGATTACTTCTTCATATTCCGGAGCAACCCAGACTTCAGAGAACTCATAATCTAGTGAAACTCCATAATCGCGAATTTCTTTTTCACAAGAACCATACAGAGAAATCACAAGACCAGAGAAATCATCCCAAGAATACCAGCTTTTCCTCATCGCAAACTGTAACCACTGTTTAGATTCTTCGTGCAGAAATTCATTTACGATGGAGAGCTTGTATGCGTCATGTATCGAATTTGCCCGGAATAGGAGATTGAATCTCCACACCCAATTTCTAGGGTTCTTACCCCCAAAATATGGGAAATTGACCTCTATTTCTGATTCAGCAGCAGCAGATTCCGAGGTATCGCCGGCTCTGATACCAATTGACAGGATCTTGAAGATCAATTGGGATTAAACAGTAAAATGAACAAGAACAGTAAAGATTTTAGGCAAAGCCTCAGAAGTAGATGAGGAAGAAATCGGAATTTGAGATGAGAAAAGAATACATTCTTGATCGGATTTACACACCACGATACCGATACCCCTTCTACAAATTCCTACAGCTTATATCTATATTTCCCAAGCTCCGCAACTGCCAGTGAGAAGAACCAACTGAATGGTGGTTGACTTGACCTCCAGTTGAATGACCATTTTGCCCTTGGCCCATTTCCAAGATCATGACATTTTGCTTATTAAGCTGAAACAATGCATAAAACTGTAAAATGGAAAGGAACAATTCAATTTATCAATAAATTATATGATATTTTCCCCCACTGAATTCTATCTATGCTACTGAAATGATTCAACTGCTCTGCAGCGGGACTCGAATTGGTAAAAGGAGCCAGCTAATACAACTAATTTTACTAGTTTGATGGGGTGGTGATAACTTTTAGAGTGAATTGCATAAACGGTACTCAAACTATTGGAAAGTCTCACCTAAGGTACCTAAACTAATTTTGCTCCATTTTTTGTACTCAAACTCTACTTTTTATTCCAAACGAGGTACTTCTGTCAAGTCCCTCTGTAAAAGCGTCATTTATCCCTCAAAGAGATGCTTCCGTTTGGGGCTAACAGAGTGACTTGATATAAGTACATCATATGGAATAAAAAGTAGAGTTTGAGTACCAAAAATGGAGCAAAATTAGTTTAGGTGCCTTAGATGAGACTTTCAAATAGTTTGAGTACCATTAATTTATACAATTCACTCTAACTTTTATATCATTTTACTATCTTGATTAAGAAACCGTTTTAATCTATCAACTAATTTTACTAAACACTTTAATACAATAAACTAGTCAACACAGTTAGTCAAAACAAATAATACAATCAACTATTAGCTAACAGCTAATCACCAAACACCTCCACTCTTTATGTACGTTTGATTAAATTATACAGTATTTTAGTGTGAGACTGAAAAGCGCTCATTCACTTAACAAATGGACCAGAAAATCAATTGTTTTTCTTGTTCTTGTGACAATCAAACAAATCATATGCTGTTTTATTCAGGTCATATAATATAATGATCAACATATTACCTCGATTCTAAGGTATTAACGATATATAAAAGACTCCGGCCTAACCCAGATATATAGGACAAAATGGGAGATCATGTCAAAGGGAGCCAATCATCTCAGAGCATTATATATAGATATGTTTCCCAACTATCAGTAGGAAAGTAACAACTAATCACAAGTTTCTAAGGTGAAGTAATACCCGGCCAGCATGACGTCACAGTCAGGAAAGAGGTTGATTAATCCCGGTCCACGGCCAGCAACAACGCTACCGGCCGGACGACTTAGTTCTTGAAATTCTGGTATTGCTTCCAGGAAAGGATCTCGGCCGGTGCAAATGTGTCTGTAAATCCTGGCGATCAATAATTAGAACTCCAATCTTCCGGGAGATTCACCGGAGCCGAAACGGCAGCGTTATGCTGTACGTTTCGGAAAAACCCTCCGGCGTGCCGCGCGACGACTCCGATCACGGCCGAGTCCACCTCTTCCACTTCTACCACTCCCTTCCCCGGCGGCTGAAGGAGTGCTCCGACGAAGAGGCTATCAGATCCACGGCCATGACTGAGCTGCTAATCCCCATGGGATTCTTCTTTGACCACGGGCTCCGAATAGTCAACGGTCTTGTGTGTGTAGCCAAGAGCGAAAAGGGCTTCATACATGACGTTCGGCTGACCATTTACAGTGCATGCACCGGGGAGAAGATGACGATTCCGGTGCCGGTACCTTACGTCAGCACTACGTCAACATTTCATCTAGGGTACGTTCCTGCAAACAGAACGTATAAGATACTGAGATTGATTTTCCGGCTGAGCAAAAATGGCCAGGTGACGAATCACAGAAAACGCCAGGTGCGAGCCCATATAATGACTGTGAGGCCTTCCGGTTCATTATCCACGTGGAGGAAGCTGGACTATGAAGAAGCATGCATAGCCGACATAATCATGCGGTGGTCCGGTAATGAACTCTACGACGTTGTGAGTTCAGAAAACACCAACGGGGCTTACGGGTTCGGGAAGGGAAGATTTTCCGGTGACGACGGGGTCTTGTGCTGGTTCCATAATTACGGGTACTGCATGTTAGTGTTCGATCTCAACGAGGAGAAATTCCGGCGATTAAAGCTTCCGGTGGAGTTGGCAAGAGGCATGAGACAAGTCGTCGGTTCTCGGGCTGAGTTCATGGAATCCGGCCGCCTGGCTCTAACTCTGTGGGCTGAGGTGATGGTACATGATTGTCCTAGGATAAATCCAGGACGAATTGAATGTTTCGTGTCGGAAAATGAGGGAGAAACATGGAATGAGCAATGTTGTCTGGAATATCCTACGTCGGAAGTTCGAATGCCGCCGGTAACTGGTTTGGTCAGGATTCCTTATTTCAAACATAGAGCGATATATAGTTACAGAAGCCACGTGATGAACAATATGGAGGAATATTCTTGGCTCGGAAACTTTAAGGCGGCGCCTCATTTTAGGATTGACGGTTTACCGTCATTTTTAAGTGACAGTAATCATCTTTATCTGCCACTGGATGATGTGTTAAGAGGTGTATTTTAATTATATGAAATGAGTACTGTTTATCTCTAATGTTTAATAGCTTGGGTTGCAATATTTGTTTTCTTTTAAAGGATTATATATTGTAATAAAAATGTGATATATTGTAACACATTGACTTTGAATAGATTTTTATGTTGTACACAATTTGTACTATATATAGGTGAGTGGTCGAATCTCAATTTTATTGTACAATTTTCTATGTTTGATTTTCAATAAACCACCTACTAATTAATACAATTTATATTGATTTTATATTTTTTTCTAAAATATGAATTACAAACTTATTATAAAGATGGCTCGATTAAATCAACTTTACAAATGGTTTTACCGTGTAAATGTTATTTCTTCGGTGCTTAATCTTATTATTGCTTACTGGAACATTTTCCATTTAGCAAATTCCATTCATAATAGCATATCATCGTCATCTTTCTCACTACTACATGTACATATATAGAGGTTAATTTGCATGCTGATGTCATTGCTAAACTTTGTTTAAAACTAGGAATAATTCACGTTTTAGCATTGGCACACTTCTAAATGTGGTGCAAAGAATGATCAGATTGGATCAAATAAGTACTCCCAACTTTATATTGCTACAGTGATGCTACTGATTAGATTATTATTTTCTTTGGATTAGGAACGGTGGCGGAGATACCACTGTGCATGGCAGGTCCTGGGACCTGCCATTTTTTAAAAAAAATAAATATTTTTAGGCTTATTTTTTAAAAAAATTATATATATAATTCTTTTATTAACAATTTTTATTCATATTAAATTTCGACCTACCATTATTTAAGTTCTATCTTCGCCCCTGGTTAGGAACCATACTTGTAAGATACTTGATAGATCAACATGGAACCTTTTATCCGCTGAGGGACCAAATGGAATAATGTACAATTTTCTGCTGCAGCTGAACATGAATTGGAACTTTTGAAGCTGCTATTGAATCATGCATTTTTTTTTCTATTTTTCTGAACATCATATGGCTTCAACATATAGGCTAATTCTTTGCATTTTTGGTACATATGTACATGCTCTTCTACTACCCCTCTAGATGATCTTAATTCTTCTAACTAAGTTGAGTTTCATTGCGACAATCTTTAAGTTGTTTGGAGACTCAAAATCACTAGTAAAGAATCTTACATAGTTAAGAGTTTAGCGTATTATTATTCTCTTGGAAGCAATTACATTTTGTTTCAAGAGCTCTAACTCTTCTATTGTATTACACTAATAGCCTCTGACTTCTTTTATTTTTATGATGTTGTTTTTTAATAGTTTGGGGAAATCTAATATACCTCCCATCCATCCTTTGAATGATTTAATCTTTAAAAAAAAAAAAAAACTTTACCAAGTGCAATATTATCATTAATTCATTATTATCCGGTAGGCAATATCATGTAGAAAAAGTGATAGAAACTATATATGAAGAGAAATTTAAATTATAATTTTTTTCAATTTTTGAAACATTAACTAAACAGCAATAATTTTATATTTTAATGGACGAATTCAAATGCATATAGTTTTACTTCACATATGGACCAAAAAAAAAAACCACAGTTTAAATGAATTCAAGTTTTAATTAATGTGTACAATTAATACACTAGGTTTCATGTCTTGTTGACTCGAATGTATAATATATAAAATATCTATATCTATATTATATATAAAAGTGCTATATTTTAATAGCCTATGGAAGTGACACGTGGCACTTTTCTCATTCTTTTTTTTTTAAAAAAAAACTAAAAACATTAAATTTACCAAGAGTCTCTAGAATATTCTTTATTTTTTATTTTTGGAGCAAAGATTTCTCATGCAATATTTCTCTTTCCTTAATTAGCCCATTAACTTTTCTGAACAAGTTTCTTAATACTAATTTATTTTAAAATAACAAATTTACCACCTAATCCTATAAAAAATAGATTTAATAAAATATACTCTACTAACCAAGATATGAAATTTATGGAGTATATAATAAACCTTTTATGTGTCGATTTGATGACTACTAATACTATTTTAAAGATCAATCGTCATACATATTTATATATTAACTTTTTTTTGAAACCAGCTTGAACCTTTAAATATGTAAAATTATCATGGCTCTAACATAATTAATATAAATCGGGCATGAGCCCGAGCATTATCTAGTTATGATAATCAACCACATTAAGGCCCTGTTTACCAGAGCTTATCTGTAAATCAGTTCAGTTCAGTTCAGTTCAGTGAAAATGCAATTTGATGAAATTCAGGTTAATTCAGTCATGCTGATTCCATTTTTCAATACATCAATTTTCACTTCAGTTCAGTTCAATTCAATTCAGTTCAATTCAGTTCGGTTCAGTTCAGTTCAGTTCAGTCCAGTTCAGTACATCAAGAAATAAGCTCTAGTAAACAGGGCCTAACACTATCTAGTTTTATTAAAAAAATTCATAACTTCAAGTTATCAATTACAAATTAACCACAAAATCAAGCACAGTTTCTTGTTTGTGACGAAAACAATGTAATGCTGCCTTTGACATCTCTTTCTTTGAGATTAAAAATTGATCAAAAAATCACCTCGATTCTCATCGAACAACAAGAAAATACCCGGACTATAGTGGCCAGCCACAGGACAAAGGGGTCGATTAAATCATAGATTTTTTACAAACTATTTCTATAGGAGAGTGATAATTAAATTAGTTCCCCAGGTGAAGTAAAACCGCCGGCTGGGAAACATTTCTCCCGAGCTATATATGACGTCACGTTCAGGAAAAAGGCTGATTCCCGGCCCACAGCCGGCGAGGACGCTACCGGACGACTTAGTTCTTGAAATTATGATATTGCTTCCCGGCAAGGATCTTGGCCGGTGCAAATGTGTCTGCAAATCCTGGCGTTCTATTATTAGAAGTCCTCTCTTCCGAGATATTCACCGGAATCGTCACGGTGGCCAGATGTTGTACTACTCCAAAAACGCCGGTTGGGTTCCGACCGATAATGGCCCTGTCCATTTCTTCCGCTTCTACAATTCCCCTCTCCGGCGGCTCAAGGACCCTGCCGACGCGCCGATCAGTCCCATGACCGAGCTATCAATCCCCACCGGAATTTTCATTGACCAGGGGATCCGAATAGTCAACGGTCTCGTATGTGTAACTACCATCGGAAAGGGCTTCTGTTCTAGGTCAGATACTCAGCTGACTATTTACAGTGTTTGCACCGGGGAGAAGATGACGATTCCGGAGCCCGTTCCTTACGTCAGCACTTTATCGACATTTCATCTAGGGTATGATCCTGCAAGCAGAACGTACAAGTTGCTGAGATTGATTTTCCGAACGCATGACGGTTATCGTGTGCTGAACCGCGGTTTCCGGCCGGTTCGAGCCAATATAATGACTCTCAAACCGTCCGGTTCGCCGTCGAAGTGGAGGAAGCTGAATTACGAAGCAGCATGCATAGCTGATGTATCCATGCAGCGGTCGGTTTTCGATCTCTACAACATGGTACGTTCAGAAAACAGCAGCGGCGGTTTAGGGATCGGGAAGAGGAAGTTTTCCGGCGACGACGGGGTCTTGTGCTGGTTCCACTATCTCGGGGAGTGCATGATTATGTTCGATCTCAACAAGGAGAAATTCCGGCGGTTGAAGCTTCCGGTGGATTTAGCCGGAGGAGTGAAACAAGTTGTCGGGTCTCGGGCCGAGTTTAAGGAATGTGGCCACCTGGCTTTGAGCCTGTGGGTTGAACATCTTAACCATACGGGTACTTTAAAACGTCTCGAATGTTTTATGTCGGAAAAGGATGGCGGCGAAATCAGATGGAGCAGGCAATATCCTATGGAAGGCGTAAAGCCGGAAGGTTTGTTTAATATCACGATGGGGAGCTCCGATCCCGAAGAGATTCTGTTCATGATTCCATTGTTCCTACTGAGAGCTGTTTATTGTTACCGTTATGGCCGGCGAGTGGATGAGATGGAGGAATTTTGGGTCGGTAACTTTCAGATGGACCCTTATTTTAGGATTGACGGTGCACCATCTTATTTAGGTGATAGTAGTCATCTCTATCTATCATTGGATGATGTGTTAAGTGGTGTGTTTTAGATTAGGTGAGGTTATCGTTTCTCTAAAAAAAAATTATAAATTTTCTCTTGCAATATTATTTTATATTGTATTTTAATTACTTTGTAATATTTGTATTATAAATTATGTTAATCAGGTGGTCAAACATTGCTGACTTAAATCCTTTACTTATTGAAAGAAATAGAAACTATTTGTCTTTCTATATATGAAAAATGCTAGAGTGATGTATTTTTTATGTTTGATATCATAAGAGAAATCAGAAGAATATATGTCCGATTCATAGATGCCAAATTCGGAATCCAATTACTTGGTACCACGCACGAGAAATTTCATTTAAATGATCTTTTTATTTTTTTCAAAACACGTCATCCTAAATTCACGGTGAATCAACAACCATCGTTCGCCGGAGATCTGCTTTGTCCCACTGTCGCCCACCAAAGAGAACAACGTCGTTAAAACAAAATTTCAAAATATCCAATAAACTTTTTAATTTATTTGATTCTCGTGAATTGAGGGCTGCCATTAATGGCAAATTATCATTTGAGACCCACGGTCGCCCACCAAAGAGAACAACGTCGTTAAAACAAAATTTCAAAATATCCAGTAAACTTTTTAATTTATTTGATTCTCGTGAATTGAGGGCTGCCATTAATGGCAAATTATCATTTGAGACCTGTCTCAAATGAGACCAAAGTTTATATGAGACTGCTATTGATTGAATTTGTCGTTGGTGAGCTTTAAACTCGCCGATTTCCTTGATTGAATTTGTCGTTGGTGAAATTGACCAGGAAATGATCAAGAAAATTGACCGAAAGATCAAGCAAATTGAACGAAAGATCAAATTAACTGAAAAAACAAGGCAAAACAAAAATACTCAAGGACATTGATTGAAAGATCAAACAAACTGACTAAAAAAACAAGCAGAAACAGTAAATGCTCATTCCCCTACTCTTGGTCTCCACAAGGACAGGTCTCACCCAAGACTTTCTCGCCATTAATTTGTCTCAATTAGGATTTTGGCTGACTCATAGAAAAGATGGCATGTTTGTAGAACTAAGGCAAACGAGTTTTCTAGGTTTTTGATGATTGTTGTGGTTTTGGGTATTTTCATTCTTTGTATCCACAAATGTTGAATTAGTTTGATTTTGATGATGGTTTTATGGTCAACGATGATGGTAGGTTTGGGGAGGGAGGTACGATTATGAATTGGCTTTGTTAGTAATTGCATTCTATGTGTATGCATTCTATGGTGTTCAATGAGAAGAAGTCCTGCCTTCCGGCAGACTTACCGGAATCGTCAAGGTAGCCTGATGCTGTACACTTCAAAAAATACCAGCGCCAACGATGTCCCAACCCATTTGAATGGAACTGAAGTGAAAATTAGTGTATTGAAAAAAACCAACATTAACTTAATTAAGCTGAATTTTATCAAATTACATTTTTACTAAGTTGAACAGAAATACAGATATGCCAAATAAGTCTCTAAATACAAAGTTTCATATCAAGACGAAGCATAGTTGGCTGGTGAAATGAGGTTTGTACTTGATAAGAATTTTAGAAAATTCCGGGTGACCTATTGTGTAAATAACCTAAACTCTCAATTAAAACCCCAAATTCCCCAAATCGTCAGCCATTCTCCCCCCGCCTTCTTCTTCTTCTTTCTCACCAGAGGTATATACTGATCGATTGCGGCGTTGCCGACTGCCTTCGTTCTGATCGCTAATTATACTGATCTCATCCCGTATTGGTGATTTTCGGGAGCCAAAGTCTACATAGCAGTACGGTAATATTTCGATTCCCATCAAGTTTTGGTTTTTGAATTAGGTTCTGGGTAATAATCTGATTCCCATCAGGTTTTGGTTTTTGAATTAGGTTCTGCTAAGTTATCCGATTCCCATTGGGTTTCGGTTCTTACAAGGAGACATTTCTCCTATAAATAGCGTAGCTTAGTACGTAGTTAAGACTAGGTTGTTTCAGAAAGAGAGATGGAGATGTCATCGGATTGCAACAGTAATATCCATGATGCTTTGCTGTTTGATATTCTGATGAAGGTGGAGCCTCGTGACATTTTTAAATGCATCCTTGTCTCTAAGGATTGGCTCTCTGTAATCACTAGTCCTCTTTTCCGGACAAACTACCTCAACAAATGGAAGGATTCCAGTTCCATACTTGTCGGGTTGTTGTTGTACAGGCGACAGCAATTGTGTGAGTATGATTACACATCAGGAGTTCAAATCGTAGCAACAAGCAATCTGGGCGCAAGTATGATGGCAAGGAATCCTCTACTGCAATGTACCGGTGATAGGTACTTCATATCCAAATCTCTCAAAGGCGGCCTACTGCTTTTCCGTACGGTTGTAAATCAAACTTGTATCGGTGGTAGCTGGTGTTTAACTCCGGTTAGATACTTTGTTGGCAAGTCAATCTCCGGGGGTCCACCTGTTGAATTGCCGCAGCCACCTGTGGATAACAGATGCGTCATCGCTAGTATTCTATGTGATGATGAAGATGGAGAGGATTACAGAGTTATATTGGCATTCGAGGATGTTCTTTTGGAGGATGATGATGTTCTTTTGGAGGATAATGATGTTCTTTTGGTGGAGGATGATGATGTTCTTTTGGAGGATGATGATGATGATGATGATGATGAAACTGAAGAGACTGAGAATGACATGGTGACTTATGTAATGAGTATCCTAACTTACTGTTCGTCGACAGGGAATTGGAAGCAATCTACATTAACTTTTGATGAACACGACAGATTCCGTATGGAGCTATTGGAAGACTGCGGTGTAGTGACCAAGGGAGGTAATTATGTCATATATTGGGAATTAGCTGAGTGGAAGCATCGCCATTATAGTTTTGTTAAGTGGGATATGAATAGAGACTGCGTCGGGCTGATTCCTAGACCAGCAGAACCGGCTAATGAAGAGGTTAGTTGGATAACCACATATGGCGTGTCTGAGGACACTCTTCTGGCTGCTATGTGGAGTACTAGGTGGTACAACGGACACTGCAACGATGCTTGGGAATGTGAGTGGTTTAACATCAACATCTTGGCTTTTGATGATGATAAAAAGGTTTGGGAATCACTATACAGCGTGAGGCCTGCAGCTATATGGAATAGCAACTTACCACTGCTGACTACGGTATTTCACAAGATTTTTAAGCGTGACTTTCAATTTGTAGCGTTTGTTCCTGGAAAATCAGATTCGGTTTATCTGGTGAAGCGGGGACAACTTTTTGTCTACCACTTTGCCACCGGAAAGTTAGAGCATGTAGACCATGTACGCTATACCGCTGGTATTGATCCGTTTAGAAGTGATCATCATCCTTTGACACTGCTAGATATTCGAATTTGGCCTTCTTCTCCTACCTCCCTGCAACTACCCAATTGCTCTTGAGCCATAATTTTGCTCATGTCATCTTGTATAGTTTTCTTTTTAAGTAAAAAGTGATCTTGTATACTTAAACTATCAATTATTACTTCATTTATTCATTCCTTGCCATTTTTATTTTGGCTTATATTACTTTGACCGCGCGCCTTCCTACTATTCATCATCTTCTTCCTCCTAGCTTGATGTTTTAAATTTCTTTACTTGATTTTTTTAATACTTTTTTATTAATATTTTAAGATAAAATTGATAATTTAAAAATATGATTGATTTATAAATATGACCTCATAATTTGAAGTATGACTTGATGTTTTTAAAATTTGATGATTTATAAATTCGATTGGATGATTTAAATGTTGATTATTAAATATGACTTGATTTATATATGATGATTTAAAGGTTGAAGATTTAATATATGACTTGATGGTTGAAAATTTGATGATTTAAATGTTGATTTATTATTATGACTTGATGTTTTATGTAATAAAACTAGACAGTTTAAAAAGAGAAAGTCTCAAGTAAGTGCACCTTACGGTAAGGGCATGTCAAAAGTAGATCACTTTTTACGAGAATGAGTGTTACTATACAATTATTAATTATTTGAGTTACTTTTGTTTGGACTTGATGTTTTTATACTTGAGTTTGATCTTTTTTGGTTTGATATTTTATTTGATTTGATGTTTTAGGTTTTAGGTCCAATGTTTTTATTTTATTTGATCTTTTAGATTTTGGGCAATATTTTTTACTTTATCTCTTTGATCTTTTATGTTTTATGGACTAAATAAATAAAATAATTGTATAGTAATCTCCAATTTTATAGAAAGTGGTCTTTTTTTAACATGTTCTTACCGTAAGGGGACCTTACAGGAGACGCTCTCATAAAAGATTAAAATAAATTATAATATTTTCAGTTCATATTATATATATTTATATTTATTTTAGTTTAGATAAATATATTTATAGTTATTTCAGTTCAGTTCAGTTCATTAATTTGTTTTTCGGAAAAAAAATCATATTAAGGGCATAATAAGACTTTAAATTCCCACTTAAGGTGTAAAACTTTCAATTTTCCTACTAAGGGTAAATGACTAATTTACCCTTTAATAATCAAATCACAATAATTGATCTTATTTTGTAGCAAAAATAGATATGAAAAATAAATTCGATTTAGCTGAAATAATTTCACTTCAGCTCCTGTCCAAATTTGTTTTTAAAATAGCACAGTTTCATTAAATTCACTTGAATTCAATTCGTCCAAATTTTAGTGAATGAAATTTTATTATTTAAATTTATTTCCATACGTCTTTTAGTATTTTTGTTTAGTTCATTTCATCCAAATTCGAGTCGATTTTTTTGTTAATTTAATTAAACTATTTCTTCATGTGTCTTTTTTTTTATAATTTTGTACAGTTCAATTTAGTCAGTTCCTTTCAATTCAGTTCAAATAAATCCAACCATAAATTCAATTTGATTTAGTTTAGTTCAACTAAAATGGTCTCGGTGAATGAAGTTAAATATCATAGAACTAACTATGTAATGGTAGAAAAAAAATAAAGGTTAAATACAAACTAAAGGTTAATAGATTTGTTCATGTGTTTCACAGTTTTGTTTGCTATAATCTGGGTTCATGTGTTTGACAGATTTGTTCTTGTGTTTCACAATTTTGTTTGTTATAATCTGTAACAATATGTAAATGAATTAACAAAACTGTGAAACACATGAACAAATCCATTAAACACATGAACTATCATTCGCCCTACCATAAGCTTATGGTAGGACGGTCTCACCCAAGACCTTCTCAAGGTTAAAACCGGTATTTAACAATTTTTTAAAACTAAAAACATAATTCCCGCCCTTAACAGGAATATTGAAAGTTTTACGCCCTAAGGAGAAATTTGAACTCTCATTACGCCCTTAATGGGAATTTTCCTTTTTTAACTATAAATTACAATGATATATGATAAATTTAAAAATTATTTCAGTTCAATTATATATATATTTAAATTTAAAATATTTTTAAATTTATTTCAGTTCAGATAAATTTATTTCAATTCAGTTTAATTCAGTTCAGTTTACCAAGAAATAAACATTAGAAAAAAAGTATAGTTAATGTTGCATACAAAACAAATACTTTGGCAAACGGTTCAAATACGAGACAAATTAAACTCAAATCAAATCACTCTTATATTTTAATTGGCTATAAAATATAATCTACGTTCAAAATTAGACCCAGAGGCGCGAAAGTTAGTTAAGCCACGGCCAAGCTCCATTCGTCGCTCCCTTCTCAGGTGAAGATCATCAAGCTCCACCGACGCGAATCGAACCGCCGTGGGCGAACAAGCGCACGCTCAAGAAGTCAAGAACCGCACCTGAATTTCCCAGAATCCGGTGACTTCTGAGGAAGATCCGCCGTGGGAAAACTGCCGCGCGCTCAATACGTTGAGTCAAGAACCAGCGCGCCGGAATTTCCCAGAATCCGGTGACTTCTCAGGAAGATCCGCCGTGGGAAAACTGCGCGCACGCTCAATACGTAGAGTCAAGAACCAGCGCGCCGGAATTACCCAGAATCCGGTCACTTCTCCAGGAAGATTCGCCGTGGGGTAACTGCACGGACGCTCAATAAGTAGAGTCAAGAACCAGCGCGCCGGAATTACCCAGAATCCGGTCACTTCTCAGAAGATCCGTCGTGGGCGAACTGCGTGCGCTCAATACGTAGAGTCAAGAACCAGCGCGCCGGAATTTCTCAGAATACGGTCATTTCCGCCGTGGGCGAACTCGCCGGAAGTTTTCTGAATCCGATCACTTCTTCTCAGGAAGATCCGTTGTGGGTTCAAGAACAGCACCACCGGAACGCTCAATCGGATTTTCATCCAATATGTCGAACAGGAACAAAAGACGAAGTTCGCTGATCAAATCAGCGCCGGCTGTGGAATCCGTTGCATCGACGTCATCAAATCCGCCTGGTACTGATTATCCAGATGCTTCGACCTCATCTAATCCCCAAGGTACTGATTCTCGACCATTTCTTCGTATCCCATTGATTGAATTTTTGTACATCGATTTTGGTTCAATGGATTCTGTTTGTGAGGGAAACGGAATAGGGTTTAGGGAAATTTTTCAGAAGTTTTTGGTTGAGTTGAGGGAACGTGCCTCTCGTGGTGGGGAGAGACTAGAAGAGGGGATCGACTCCACTTACGACTATTCTGTTTTTCCAAACGCCCTACTGGAGTTCGGTTATATCATAGCCTATGTCCTAGGGACGTATAGGGGTGGTGTAGATGTTAGTGTTGCTGCTTTAGTGCAGAAGCAGGATTTGTATGTGGTGGGTCATTGTTTTCTAACCGGAGGTGGGGGTTGGTTTATTACAAAGAATCCTTATTTTAGGGTAGCCAAATGTACAGGTACGGAGTGGGATTATACTGGCTCATACGTTGAAGTGTTCTTTGGGCTGACGGAGTATATGGCAGGCCGTAAGCCATTCCTCACTTCCATGTATAGACTGAAAAGGCAACATAGGCCTGTACATTTTGTAGCCCTACCGATCCATCTTGCAGAACCATCTAGGTTTGGGGATATTGAGGAGAAAATCACAAAGGAGATGGAGACTGATGGTGAAGTGGACATACTTCCTTTGCTGGTGGGTCAGGCTCGTAATTGGGGAAATAGTTCAAGAGACTTGAAAGATACCGACAAGAAGAAAATTGAAGCGGCTAAATCTAAACTGAAATGTGCCTTGGGTGAGAATTATAAGAAATTGACCGGGAAGCGCAAGAGGATTGAGATAGATTGTAAAAAGAAAATCAACAAAGCTAATGGGCCAAAGCGTGTCAAGCGGCTCAAAGTTGAGGCCAAAGTCAAGGCCGGTACATGTACCGAGGATGAGAAATTGGAGCGAGACAGATTGAAGAAAGAGAATCTGAAGAGTGTTAGGCACGAGCTTCTCCAGCTTTGGATTGTCCGGGGTGGCACCGAGAGGAAGGCAAGGATTTGGAGGTCAATAGCGAAAGCTTTGACAGATCCCGATGGTTGTTTCGCCGCTTCTGTCCTTGATCATGCAAGTATCACTGTGCTAAGAGCCGATCTCTCTTACTGCATCGATGAAGATGGTATAGAGTACTGCATACCATTGAAGGAGATTGTGCGTTTCCAACCCGGAGATTGAACACTGTTGTCATCTTTGCTACTTTAACTGATCTTTTGTATTGATATGAAGTAGGAGATTGTATTGATATGAGGCGGTAGGAGGATTGAACATTGTTGCCATCTTTTCTACTTTAAGTAAATAAATGGGAAACAAACATTTTGTAATGACATTCTTCTTGATATCTTTTGTATTGGTATGAAGTAAAAAAAAGGGAAATCAAACCTTCTGTAATGATCTTCTTGATTTTATATTCATTACGAAATAATATCGTGTGTTTTAGGGCCTAGTTTATAATCGAAGGTCCAAAGTCCAGACTATACATATTTCATTTGACACCAAAACAACCTTGCACTCTGACGTGAAGAAATAAACTTATCAACTCAGTTACAGTGCAGAAAAATAAACCTAGACACTACAATTGAATAAACCCAACTCAACCTACGCTAATAATCCTTACGTAGTATCTTATTGCACTTCCATGGCAATGATCTTCCAAAGCCATGACCTCACAAATGGACCACAAAATCAAACAGTTTCTCATAAAAAACAGTACTATATGCTGCCTTTTCATGCCTCTCTCTTCACGTCCTTACTGCCTACTTGTCCACCTGCGCTGCCGCCTGCCTGCCTTCAGAGATGGCCCACACAACCAGCGACTGCCCTCGTCGCAGTCTCCTGCAGCAAACACTCCATCTACATTGGTCAAGAAGAACCCATAGTCGGCTTTGAAGTTGGATCTGTTATCTTTCTCCAGTCCAAGTTTGTCTGCAATTGCCTGTTTCAACAATATCATGAAAACCAAATCAGCAAATGACCATCAAAACATAAGATTTATGAGATTCATGTTTGACATCTGAGAATACTAACCGTTTCAGGACCGAGGAAGCCAAACTCCTCAGCACCAAGGAGAGCTGCAATGGCTACATCTCTTCCAGTTTTCAGCTGAACATCGTTTTTCTTATTTTGACATTTGTATTCCCCGTTTCCAATGTTTTGTTTTGGAAGAAGATAATGAGGGTGAGAGATGGAACGAGCATTTCCTGGAATATCCGCCGGAAGTTTCGAGGCCGGCTGCGCAAAGATATATCCGACTGTAAGACTTGTGAAAGGGAACATCAGGCCAATACTCACTGTGAAAAGCAGGAATAAGAGCATCTTTATTATTCTGAACCACATCTGATGGTTTGAACTGAACTTCCTCCTTCCCATCAACAGAATCTGCAAACAGTGATTCCAACTCTCATCATCACAAATTCGCAACATTAAATTTTATTTTTTAGCTGAACTCTACTCACCTTCAGAACTACCGTTGCTGCCACGATGACTATCCAAGACAAACCATAAACCTGAAGTTAACAAGGAAAGCGGCAACCAAAGCATAAGTTGCAGACGATTTGTATATATCGCATAACTGGAACATCATCGATTATCATAGAAATAGTATACTTACAGGGATGCTTTTGGTCACCACGGGCAACGTGTAGATGATAAACGATACCATACTGGTAGATGAAGAAGCGCAGGGAAAGAATGACTTCCCAGAACCTTCCCAGTAGTCCAGTGTGTTGCAGGTGCTCTTGTTCCCACCAAGATTCCCAACTTTTGTTTGCTGGGATTCTAATGCACCTAACCATGGGCAACATCATAAGAAGCCCAAGTTGAACAATTGATTGTGAAGCCATAGCAGCACCCAAAGCATCATTACCCCTAGATCTTGCAACCCTCATCATGGACTTCTCCAATCCACTCAGTGAAAGATAGACTTTTCCATATGAGAAAGTCATTATATATGCTGTTTTGATCTGCACAAGAGTCACAATGTTAACAATCCAATAAAGAGCCACATCACTATTACTGTAACTTTTCTGGACTAAAAGAGAAAGAAGACTGAATGGAACTAATGCATGCACCAGTATAGAATCACAAATAATTATAAAGCATAAAAAAGAGACCGAAGAAGATGTAGAAAGAAGTACCTCATTAGTTTCACCAATGAGGGTTCTCCTCTCTAAATGACCAATAATGAAACTAATGAGAACAATTCACTAATGAGGAGAGCTCTCCTCTCTGAATTGGTGAGAAGGGTAGACGAATCTGAGTACAGTTCTGTATTAGGCCCAAACAAACACACAAACAAATAGGCATCACAGTAAGAAGAGCTGTTGATTTAAATCAATTTTGTTCACCATAGAAGTACAAACATAAAACGGTAAAGAAGAAGGAAATCCTACTCATTTTATCAAAAGTAGCAGGATCATTGTCTGCATATTTCCCCATCTCATCCTGGAAAATGAAATGAATGAACAACTGAGAACTTCCAATGCTAAAAAGAAGCATGCACTGTTCTATACTGAGTCACCAAGTATGCACTTATCAGTTCAAATTAACTATGTATGAAACACGTTTCAACCTTTAGCTCATTATATTTCTGCTCAATCTTCTTCAGCTCATCCAGTGCATTCTCTCGTTCATCCTAAAGACAAACAAAACGGAGTTGAGAAATCAAGGCTCCATCTGTGTGATCTTATTGTAAGAAGATACCATAAATGAAGTAATAAGTTGAGAAGGGATAGAGTGTGCTTACAGAGTCCTCTCGTCCCTTTTTCAGAGCCTGACACTGCTCAACAAGTTCTGAATGCCGCTTCTTACCACTCTGGAGGTCACTTTCCAGCTTTCGAGTTACATTCCTTAGCTGTGAAACCAAAATTAGAAGCATTAGTGCATTTCAAATGGAGGCAGATCAAGTTTCCCAGACAAGTATATACCTGATTTAGCATAGCTTGTCAGGCTCCAAAAGTACACCTGTCATGTAAAGAAATGATAGCTATTAGCATCACTGCACTTCAAAACATGCATAAATCACAAATGATTTGACAAGTACCCTGGTATAGCATATCCTAGTATCCTACTTCCTTGAAGTAAGAATCCAAAAGGATTCCTAACGATGTTGGCACGTTCTCACAATGGTCAAGTTAACCTGAGAACAAAGTCGATCCCTCCCACAATTCACATTAGATACTAGACTAAACTATAATCACTTTTGATATCATGGCACATGCTTAATAAGCACGAATAACCATTAGCCCTTGGCAAATCTCAGAACCAAATCTGATTTCTTACTCTTAAACACCTCAGAAACAAGTTTTATGTCCTACTACCAGTTTCATTTCTAGTTCAAAGTGCAAAAGAAAAGTTAATTTTACACAAAAATTCATCAAATATATCACGAATCACAAAGTAAAACTCTCAAAATTCATTCAAAACACAAATTCGTTCAAATCAATAATCTGATTAGTTACGAAACGCACAAAGGTGAAATATAAGCACCTTTCGATTGAGTTCAGTTACGGATATTGAGATGAGCCACCACGAACGGGATAATTGATGCCATCGGAGCTCTAATTGAAGACGCCGGAGTTACGAAGAGCTCTTATTGAAGACAGTGGAGTTACGAACGGATCGACTGATGTCGTCGGAGCTCTGATTGAAACCACCGGAGTTACGAACGGGACTATTGATTTCGTAGGAGCTCTGATTTCGTCGGAGCTCCGATTGATCTCCAGTGAGCTCTGGCTGATGCCGTTGGTGCTTCGAACAGGATGAGTGATACCGTCGGAGGTCTGATGGATGCCACCAAAGCTACGCCGGTTATGGATGATTAATGCCGTTTGGAGCTCCGCCGTCGAGGGCAGTTATTAGTTTGGAAAAAATATGCACCGTGCGTTTTTTCTACAACATATAATCCATATACTATTTTTTGTATTTCAATAAATATTCTGTAACGAATAATCAGCCACCGAAGGCACAACTTTCATGCCAAGTACCTTTATAAATCACTTTTTTTTAATATAAAAAGGAATTTATAAACCAAATTAACTTGTTTTTATTGGTTCAATTCAATAAAAATATAAATTTACAAATTCAATCATTAATCTATGCTTAATAAAATAATTTCCTTTTATTATAATTTAACAAAATTTGAAATTTGCAAAGACAAGTAGTGCGATTAATTATTGACAAATTCTTGGGTGAGGCAGTCTCACCCAAGAGGCAGGACCTAAAAATACTTAAGCACTATTTACGGGGCCTTTTTTAAAAGAATTTTCAAAATTAAGGGACCAATCTGCAAATTTTGGATAATTTTTCCCTTCTTCCCCCAAATTTCAAGCGCACCAACTCCATTCAACGCCTTGGAGTAATCTGACATGACCAGATCTCAAAAAAGAAAGCTAGATCCGGCTCCGGTTGACGGAGAAGCACCGGAGGCCACCTCTAAACACGGGATGCAGCTCCGATCCTAGTCGAGATCCCCGTGTCACCGCCCAAACAGCCTCCCGCAGATGCGGCCGGCGCCAAGACACGGATGAATCACCGTCCGGAGAGAAGGAAAGTGGGCCTAGTTATCCACCTTATCCCATCCAACGCACAATACCTCCTCGGTACAGGGGAGAAGATCGCGAGGAACAGAGGAGGTTTCAAAATGAGCTTTATATCGTTCTAAATGAGGTTTTTGTTTTTGAAAATGAGGTTTTTTTCGTCGTCGTTGAGGTTGTGTAGTTGACGTTGATGTTTATGTAGTCGAAAACGAGGTATGTGTTGTCAAAGTTGAGGTTAAGATCTTTGATGGTGAGGTTCGTGACATCGACATTGAAGTTTGGTGTGTTGAAAATGAGATGGAGTCGAGGTTTGATGACGTGACAAGGTTTAGTGTTGTCGAGGTATGATGAGGTGGCGTCGAGGTTTGGTGAGGTGGCATTGAGGTATGATGAGGTGGCGTTGATGTATGATGAGGTGGCGACGAGGTTTCATGAGATGGCTATGAAGTTTCACAAGGTGGCATCGATGTATGATGACATGACATTGATGTATGATAACATGACATCGAGGTGTGATGAGGTGGCATCGATGTATGATTAGTTGGCGTTGAGGTATGATGAGGTGGTGTTGAGGTTTCATGAAGTGGCGTTGAAGTATGATGAGGTGGCGACGAGGTTTCATGAGGTGGCGACGAAGTTTCATGAGGTGGCATCGATATATGATGACATGACATCGATGTGTGATGAGGTGGAATCGAGGTATGATTAGTTGGCGTTGAGATATGATGAGGTGACGTCGAGGTTTGATGAGGTGGCTGCAAGGTAGAATGATGATGTGACGAAGAAAGAATGAAAAATTAGTGATATTTACAAATTAACCCCTGAAATTTTTAATAATTAGTGTTATTTTATATTTACTTATAATATGGGTCTTATTGGACCCTGCCTCATAGGTGAGGCTGCCTCACAAGAGAATTACTCTTAATTATTTGCCAATTCAAAGAGAAGCTTGTGATTAATTATTTGACCTTTAATTTTTGAAGCGAGACTCTTCAGTGTAAATGTGATATGCCCTTTTCGATGTGCCCTTTTATATTAAAAATTGTGATATCGAAAAAAATTAGAAGACCCAGAGATTGGAGCCTTTGAAGATTTTTGAATAGTGACACGTTAAGACTTAAGATATAACAAAATCTATTGATATCCATATCACAATTTTATGATATTTAAAAATGTCACTAAATTTTATAACGTGAACTGTGTAGCAAACTTTTATAGTGACACTTCGTTACCTGTCACTAAATATGCATAACTACTGGAGTAATTTTTTTTTAGTGAATTTTTTCAATTAAAAATAAATTGGATGTGCAACATTTCTAAAGTGTTACACTTCCTTGAAATAGGTAGCACTTTCATAAGTGTTACAATAGGTAGTTAACTTGCATACTTGCAGTATTTTTTAGAAAATGTTACATTAGCCTTATAAAATGTAACACTTATTGAAAGTGTTATAAATTTTTAATAAATGTAACATTTTAAAAAGTATTACACATAACGTGTTATATTAGGTATAATTTGTACTAGTGTGCTCTGTCGGATGTTGCAACGGGGAGCTCCGATTCCGGCGAGAATTCTGTTCGTTGTTCCTTTCTCCATATGAAAAGCTGTTTACTGCTATAGATGCCAGATGTATAGGATTGAGGAATTTTGGATAGGAAATTATTGGAGGAATCCTTGTTTCAAGATTGACGGCATATCGTCTTGTTCGGGGTGATGGTAATCATCTTTACATGCCACTGGATGATGCGTTGAGTGGTTATATTTAGTTAATTAGTACTTGAATAGCTAAATTTAAAGGCACTAAATAATTTTATTATCAAGCGAAGCAAATTGACATTAGAATTGTTTTAGAAATATTTACAAATTCATTTGCAACCAATGAAAAATGTCGAGCGTTTTTATCTAGAGAAAAGTCCAAGTTCTTCAATAAGTGCTCATGTACCCCTGAGTTATTTACCCTCTTTTTGGATGCCAATGTTTCGAAGTAGAGATAGGAAATATATTTTTAATTTTGTCTCACATCGATGCCTTACTGAACTTGTGTGATGGTCTTTGATCGAAAATTCTACATAAATTAGTTCAGGTTTAATAATGTTGTCTTCCCACTTTTAAATATAATTTTTTACGACCAATTAAAATGTCTTAATTGTGAATTTTGTATCAAAAAAAACTTACACAAGTGACCAACTATAAAGTTCAATATATAAATATATATATTTATATCCATTTTCGTGCATAGCAAAGGGTATTATCTAGTAGACCTATAAACTCAGTTACAATGTAGAAAAAACAAACCTAGACACTACAATTGAATAAACCCAACCCAACCCAACCTAGCTAGGCTAATAATCCTCTTTCATCTTATTGCACTTCCATGACGATGATCTTCCAAAGCCATGACCTCACAAAATCAAACAGTTTCTCATAAAAAACAAACTATATATGGCTGCCTGATCTTCACGTCCTCACAGCCTGCTTTTGTACGTTTCCGACTTGTTCCATGTTGCTACCGCTTCTCAAGTCATCATCCTTCATCAGAAACTTGTCCACCTGCGCTGCCGCCTGCCTGCCTTCAGAGATGGCCCACACAACCAGCGACTGCCCTCGTCGGCAGTCTCCTGCAGCAAACACTCCATCTACATTGGTCGAGAAGCGCCCATACTCGGCTTTGAAGTTGGACCTGTTGTCTTTCTCCACTCCAAGTTTGTCTGCAATTGTCTGTTTCAACAATATCATCAAAACCAAATCAGCCTCGCTTGCTAAGAACCATATATATATATATATATATATATTATCTGAGAATACTAACCGTTTCAGGACCGAGGAACCCCATTGCTAGAAGAACTAGATCGGTCTCGATCATCTCCTCAGATCCTTCCACTTCCTTGAATTGGAACCTTCCACTGGCATCCTTCTCCCACTGGACGCGCACAATCTCAAGTCCTTTAACAACACCATTCTCATCTCCGATGAACCTCTTGGTTAATACCTCGTAGGTTCTTGGATCTTTCCCGAACTTGGTAGAGGCTTCCTGGTGACCATAATCCACACGGAATATTCGGGGCCACTGTGAACATAACAAGAAAGATTTAACGTTATAAGGCCAGACAGAACACGGATGAACAAATCTAGTAAAGAAAGATGGGAATGATCATAAAGACAAACCTGAGGCCAAGGATTTCCAGGAGCCCTGGTGTTTGGAGGTTGAGGAAGAAGCTCTAAGTTGACAACGTTGGTGCAGCCATGTCTGATGGAGGTGCCGATACAGTCGGTACCCGTATCACCACCACCAATAACTACTACCTTCTTACCCTTAGCAGAGATGTAATTGCCATCCTCCAGATTGCTATCGAGTAAGCTCTTCGTGTTAGCATGGAGAAACTCCATGGCAAAATGGACCCCGGAGAGCTCTCTCCCAGGAACAGGAAGGTCTCTGCAACAACGTTTGTGACTTCATTTTTAGCATCAAGACAACAATAGTATCCATAAATTTGTGGTAAACTCTAGCCAAAATCAATAACAAACCTTGGCTTTGTTGCTCCCACAGCCAAAACAATAGCATCATTGTCCTTGCGCAGCTGTTCCAACGAGAATGCGGCATCTTTTCCCACATTAGCATTTACAACAAAGTTGATTCCTTCTTCTTTCATAAGGTTAACCCTTCTCTGGACTACATCGATTTTGTCTGTTTTCATGTTGGGCACCCCGTACATCATAAGACCACCAACTCTGTCAGAACGCTCGTACACTGTTACATTGTGGCCCATTCTATTCAACTGGTCTGCTGCAGCCAAGCCAGATGGTCCACTTCCAACAATTGCAACTCTCTTCCTGTAAGCGTAATTGTTATCAGAAAAGACAATATCGATAAAGACAAGAAATTTGACACATCAAAACAAACAATGACAGCGTTAACAGGTTCAAGAACATACTCTGTTCTCCTTGGTGGAGGTCGTGGAACCATCCATCCCTCTTCGAATCCTTTGTCTATGATGGCACACTCTATGCTTTTGATGGAGACAGGGTTTTCAATAATACCTAATACGCAAGAGCCTTCGCAAGGTGCAGGGCAAACTCGGCCAGTGAACTCTGGAAAATTATTGGTCTCAAGTAGCCTATCTAATGCTTCACGCCACCTGTTCTGGTAAACCAACTCATTGAACTCAGGTATCTTGTTTCCGAGAGGACATCCCGAGTTCTCCTATTATGAGAAGATGGATGCAAATTGTTCAGAAACAGAAATAATGAGCAGGGACAGAAGTTCTAGAAGTAGCAAGAGAAAATAATCATACCTGATGACAAAAAGGGGTGCCACAATCCATACATCGAGCAGATTGTGTTGTAAGAAGCGGTGAAGGTTTAAGATCTTCAGCTACTTCTTTCCAGTCATTAATCCGAGTATTGGGATCCCTATATGAAACACCCTCTCGCTCATATTGTTTAAAACCTCCTTCCTTCACAGCATTGGTCACACGACTTGGCCTCTTAGCTTGAGGAGCTTCTTGTACCTAATAATCAAACATAGAATGAGATCTACTTTGATAGTTTTGAAGATTATGAACGAAAGCGAAAAAAAAAAACTAAGAATGAAGTCGTTACCAGGTCAGGTTTGTCATCTCCAGCTGCCATATTTTTAAGCACTTCAAGAGCATCTGTCTTCATCAATTCTTCTACTTCTTTCTCTTCAGCTTCTTTTGCAGCAAGGTTGGCTTTTTCGGTCTCCTTCATTGTAGTGAGAATACGCTTGTAATCCCTTGGGAACACTTTAACGAATTTGGGCAAAAGGTTGTCGAAATCAGCTAGCACTTCCTTTGCCAGTGTACTGTTTGTATGGCGCTGATGCTGCTGAATCATCATTCTAAGAGTCATGATATCTTCCTCCTCTTCAACTTTATCCAAATCAACCAGCTCAGCATTGCAATGAGACCGGAACTGGGAATCAGCATCAAGAACGTAAGCAATCCCACCGCTCATGCCAGCAGCAAAATTTCTACCTGTTTTCCCCAGAATTACAACAGTACCTCCAGTCATATACTCGCATCCATGATCACCAACACCTTCAACAACTGCTTTTGCCCCGGAATTGCGAACACAGAACCTCTCAGCAGCCATTCCATTAAAGTACGCCTCACCGGTAGTTGCTCCATAGAGTGCCACGTTTCCAATCACAATATTCTCCTTTGGTTCAAAAGTGCTTTCTTTAGGAGGATAAACAATGATTTTCCCCCCTGATAACCCCTTTCCAACATAATCATTACTATCACCTTCCAGCTCCAGAGTAATACCAGGGCAAACAAAGGCTCCAAAGCTCTGCCCAGCACTACCATTGAACTTCATATGAATCGTATCATGTGGAAGCCCTGGAAGGCCATATCGCTTTGTCACTTCATGGCTGAGCATTGTCCCCACTGCTCGGTTTACATTGCAGATGGCACTTTCAAAGTACACTGGAATTGCTTTTTCCAGGCTGGATTTGGCTAAACTTATCAGCTTATTATCCAAGGCCAACTCAAGAGCGTGATCCTGTTTCTGTACACAATATTGAGCAGCACCTGGTCGAATATCAGCAGCAGGTCTAAGGAGTAGCGACAGGTCAATATGCTTTAACTTTTCATTATTCTTAGTCAGATCCTCATCGAGTTCCAGCATATCTGAGCGGCCAACCATTTCATTAATTGTTCGAAAACCCAGCTGGGACATTATTTCCCTCAGCTCCTCAGCCAGCATGAATAAAAAGTTTATCACATGCTCAGGTTCTCCAGCAAACTTTGCCCTAAGAACTGGATCTTGGGTGGCAATACCCACTGGACATGTATTTTTGTGGCACTTTCGCATCATGATGCATCCAAGAGCAATAAGAGGAGCAGTACTGAACCCAAACTCCTCAGCACCAAGGAGAGCTGCAATGGCTACATCTCTTCCAGTTTTCAGCTGACCATCGGTTTGAAGCGTTGTTCTCCCACGGAGATCATTAGCAACTAGAGTTTGATGAGTTTCTGCTAAACCGAGTTCCCAAGGTACTCCAGCACTCTTGATTCCAGTCCATCGTGAGGCACCGGTACCTCCATCATGACCGGAGATTAAGACATGATCAGCGTGGCCCTTTACAACACCACTAGCAATTACTCCCACACCTGCTTCGGAAACAAGTTTCACACTGATGCGAGCACCAGGATTTGCATTCTGCAGAATTGAGAGTAGAAAATTCAGATGACAGCAATTTGACTATGTCTGCAGCAAGCATACTAAACTGATGTTTTAAGTTACCTTCAGATCATAGATCAGCTGAGCCAAATCCTCGATTGAGTAAATGTCGTGATGAGGAGGCGGGCTAATCAGCCCAACCCCTGCAGTAGAGTTCCTAGTCACAGCAATATCGTCGATAACCTTGTGCCCGGGAAGTTCACCCCCTTCTCCAGGTTTTGCTCCCTGAAATTGTAAAAATTGCAGATATATAACCTTTTATTAAATCTTTAACTGATAAATGTCTTGCCAAGTCCTAAAGGAGTAACCAGACAAATTAAGACATGCTGAAGATATGGATGAGTTTCTACAATTGGAAAGTACGGAAAAAAATGTATGCATGGAGAACTTCAAAACAAGAACTGTACCTGAGCCATTTTAATTTGCAGCTCAATAGCATTTGAAAGGTAATAACTTGTCACACCAAATCTTCCACTTGCAACCTGCTTAATTGCACTCCTCTCAGGATTCGGTGAGCCATCGGGAAGAAGCTCCATCCGAGCAGGCTGTTCACCTCCCTCACCTGGTGAAACAGATAACATTATGACAAACTGTAAATACAGATTTGCACGTAAAAAATGACCGTCTTGTTCAAGAAAAGTCAATTAAAATACCTGTGTTAGACTTCCCACCAATTTTGTTCATTGCCTTAGCAAGAGTTGTATGTGCTTCAAGAGAGATTGATCCATAACTCATTGCGCCAGTACAAAACCGTTTAACAATCTCACTAGCTGGCTCAACTTCTTCCAAAGGAACACTCACTGCAGAATCTTTGAATTTCAAAAGTCCTCTTAAGTTGCAGGTTTTGTTCAGTTCTTGGATACGCTTAGAATATTCCTTATAAGCAGCTACACTGTCAGTTCTGGCTGCCTCTTGTAGCTTTGCTATGGCCAGAGGATCATTCAGATGGATTTCACCACCTTTCCTCCAGTGAAAATCACCATTATTTGGGAGGGCTACAGCCTCAGCACTTCCAGCAGGGAAGAGCCTTGACGGAAATGCCAGTTTATGTAACCGGAGCGCATCTCGAGCAAGGGCTTCAAAAGTTGCACCCTCAACTCTGCTTGGTGTTCCAGTAAAGCACCTTTCCATGACTTCAGATGAAAGACCCACTGCCTCAAAAATCTGAGCACCCTTGTAAGATGCCAAAGTGGATATTCCCATTTTAGCAAGAACTTTCATCATGCCATAGTTGACTGCTTTGAAGTATTTCTTGACAAGCTCATCCTTAGAATGAAATTGGCCAGTTGCCTTGGGTGGAATTTTTCCATCAACCTGCAGTCTCCAAATGGCTTCCAAGGATAGATAGGGACAAATAGCATCTGCACCAAATCCCACCAGTGTGCAGAAATGGTGCACTTCTCTGGGCTCAGCTGATTCAATAATCAGTGCTGCTTGGGTGCGCTCGAGCATCTTTACAAGATGGTGATGAACAGCACCAACAGCCAATAGTGAGCTCACGGCAACTCGAGTCGACGAGAAAGCTGCTCGGATCAAAACAAATCAAGTATCAACAAAAATATTCTTACTTTGATAGGTTACACTTCAAAAACATAAGCAGTAAAAATATCTTTACCTCTGTCTGAAAGTACTATTGTTGTATAACCCTCCTTGATAGCATCATGTGCTTCGGTACATATTCTGTCAAGAGTCTCCTTCAATCCTGCGGTACCATGGCCAACGGGATAAGTAATATCTAAAACCTTGCTGCGCCAGCCTCTGTAGTCCATCTTCTTGATAGCTTCCATTTCTTCAGTAGCCAGAATTGGGCCTTTTAAGGACAGTCTGTGGCATTGCTCTTCTGTGGTTTCTGTAAGGTCGCCTTCCGGGCCCACCATGCACTCCATGGAGGTAACAATCTTCTCTCGGATGGGATCGATCGGGGGGTTAGTCACTTGAGCAAACATCTGCTTAAAATACTCGAATGTCAGCTTCTCTCTATCAGACATGACAGCTAGTGGAGCATCATTCCCCATTGAACCAAGAGGCTCATCACCATCTCTAGCCATAGGAAGTAGTAGCATCTCCAAGGATTCAACAGTATATCTGCAAATACATCAATACAATTAGGTATAACCGTATAATCTCATGAGGAATATGCAAAAAAGCCAAGAGATATTTAAGCAATACATACCCAAAAGCCTTCAGGGGAGCTAATAAACCTTGAATTCCCATATTTTCCATACTGCTGTCGTCATTTGATGGCTGAGGTAAAACGATGCATTAGAAGGAGGGATAAAATGAAAACTAAAAACATCAGACAAATCAAGTCTTTCACTAAAAGATATACTTACAGATACTGTTCCAGTTATTGGTGCAGCAACCCTTTCAGATTCAGGAACTGAATTTACTATGTCTTTCAGTTCTATCTTTTGCCTCTTAAGCCACTCACCATAAGGCCTTGCAAGTGAATACTGCTGCTTCAAGGCCTCGTCATCTACTACTACGTGGTTCTCAAAATCCACTAGAAGCATCATGCCTGGATTGAGTCTCCCCTTCCTTGACACTTCTTCCGGAGGAATATCAACAACTCCAACTTCACTGGCCATGATAACACGTCCACTGTGTGTGACGTAGAAACGGCCTGGGCGAAGTCCATTTCGATCAAGTGTAGCTCCAAGATAGCGACCATCAGTGACTACAAGAAACACATATATAAGCACGAGAGTTTATAGAGAATATATCTTTTAAGTCTAATATTTCCTAGCGGTAGTACGTACATGATATGAGAGCAGGCCCATCCCATGGCTCCATAAGGGCTGAGAAATACTCATACAGTGCCCTTCTGCTAGGATCAATGTTCTTGTCATTTTGCCAGGCTTCAGGAATCAACATCATCATAGCTTCTGGAAGACTTCTACCAGCACGGACTAGAAGCTCAAGTACACCATCAAACGCTCCTGATAAATGGAAAATGTGAGAACATTAAGTATCATACAGGAACCTTAGAGAGATGCTATTTTTCCCTCAAATCTCAACTGTGAAATTATTTTCAGTATGGATGCTTACTATATGCAATAAACATGGTAGATGTATGTCAAGAACATTGAGAAGAAACCGTTCAACCAACCTGAATCAGACGAGCTGGCATCCACAATTGGCAGAAGCTTCTTCATCTCGGCCGCTGATAAACCTAGCTCTTTACATTTGAGAAGACCCTCACGAGCCCTCATCCTGCATTAGAGAAGAAGCTTACTAATATCCCTCTATCAACAGGTCTAAACAGCAGCAAAAATCAATCTTGACAGGAGTATGCGCAAGCACTAACCAATTAACGTTTCCTCTGAGTGTGTTAATCTCTCCGTTGTGGCCCAAAACACGCATCGGCTGAGCACGATCCCAGCTCGGAAACGTATTGGTTGAAAACCTACTATGCACCTGCATCACAATTGCAAGGGGAGAGTTTCATCAGTACAAATCCCACTGAATTTCCACAATAAAATACAACACAGGTACTTCCGAAAGTAGTACACAACATGAGGACCCCCCAATGCATCCAAACCACCTTGATCAAACTCACTCCCTCTAATGGTGGAAGAAGCCACTGGAAACTTCATAATTACTTTCCTTACCAACCGACTCACCCAATCCGCATTCATACAATGGATCAAAGGGTGTGGAAGGAACTTAAGAGATCATTCACACGTCAAACGTCAATGCCTCAGAAGTCTTTTGTTGTTTTGTTGTTTGTTCGTTCCCATGCTGTTGGTCGTGAAGTACAAGTCAGCAAAATAAAAAGAGAATAGAGGGTGTCTATATAATTACCAGGGCCATGTAGCTCGTAAACCTTTCATTCCCAATATCAGCATAGAAGTAATCGTTCAGCTGATTTGGATTCAACTGGCCTTTGTACACAACGGTCCTATAGTCGCAAAAAACAATCATAAATCAAACATTCCAACAAGATTATCCACCAAACTAACTCAGGAACCATATATAACACACAAAACAAACCTGGACGACAAAGAACATATGTAGAAGTCCTTGACAGCACCATGTTGAAGATTCAATGCACTTCGGATGGCTACCATGGATAACCTCCTCAATATATACATCTGTATTCATAACAAAAGTTAAAAACACTTCTTACAATCAGTTAAACTAAAATTCCAGAATCGATAATCAACAATCAAGATCAACCTGCTGCTCCAAATCAGCTTGCGATTTTGCAGTGGGCGTGAGGAACACTTGTTCGATGATGGGCTCTGTCTGCAAAGCAGAGTTCCCTAACATTGAGTTATCTGTTGGAACTGTCCTCCATCCAAGTACAGTGTGTCCAAGAGATTCAGCAACCTATTAACAAACAACGAATTTTCATTAAAGAACATGGTCGAAACAATGATCAGGAGCAAGAAAAAATCTAGTGATGGCTAAGAAATAACCTTAGTGAATACAATTTTGCTCTGTTCCCTCCTGGCCTCAGAGGTGGGCATGAAAAACATACCCATTGCATATTCACCAGGTGGCGGCAATTCAAAGCCTGCATCTATGGTTACCTAGTACAACAAAATCCACACAATAAACATCTAATCCAACGAATTCTACAAAAGACAACAACAAGACAAAAAAAAAAACAAAAATCATGGATTTCATAAACTAAGTAGCGACAAACCTCCTTGTAAAATTCATGAGGAAGAGCCACAAGAATGCCAGCTCCATCTCCAGTGTTGGATTCACACCCACACGCTCCCCTGTGCGTCATTCTCACCAGCATCTCCACAGCATCCGTCACCTGAATTCAACACGTGTCAGAATTCATCCAGAACGGCGGTGGTTATATCAGTTAATGAAAGGAGGTTTATCTATCTTACCGTTTTCCGGCTGCCTTCGCCGGAAAGCTCTGCAACAAACCCGACCCCACATGAATCCTTGTCGAACGAAGGATCGTATAGGCCGAGTGGCTTCTCCGGCACCTGAGACAGCGCCGACAGTGGTTGAAACACCCGGAGCTTTGGAGCTTTGCCGGGGCCACCAGTTTTCCGTTGGTGCAACTTCAGCTTCTCCGATCCTAAAACTCCGGGCAATCTCGCCCCGAGAAACTCCGTCCTCCCGACGCCGCATCCCCTTCGTTTAACCGACGCCGCCGTCCGGTAGGCGATGACTCCCCTCCCCAGCTTGAGCTGGTGGTTCACGAACGGCTTAGCCGCCGCCACCAGCGGCGTTTCCGTAACCACCCCATTGCCGCTCACGGGAATCAAAGACCTCGACGCCGCCGCCGCCGCCGACATTCTCGCTGCTACCAGAACTATTCAACCACCAGAATTTCCGTCCCTTAATTAAATTTTAAAAAACAGAATCGCCGGAATGTAAGATCTGTGACCAGGAATCGCCGGAAAAGGGAAAAACAAAAAACAAAAAGGGAAGGCTGCCGAATCAAAATCTGGAAAACGATGATTGTTGGATTATATGCGGGAAACAAATTCGGGTCCTTATCCAAAGCGAAGGTTACAAGATAGAAATCCAAATCCCACGTATATATACGACTGGAATTTCAGAACAGCTTCAAACAGCTTACGAATTGGACTTCTTGTCCAAGTAGAAAACCTAAGCCTGTTCTTAATATTATTATAATTATAATCCCAGAAAGAACCAGCAAAAACAACAAAATTTGACAGAGAGCAAATAAAATACTACTGTAACAAGAAGAAGAGAGAAAGCAGAGCGCAGAGTGTACTGGAAATTCGGTTCCAAGACTTGGTTTTATAGAGAGAGCTTGGGGCTTGGGTGTGGACTGGGTTGGTAGTTGGTACTTCTATCATTTTTGGTTTTTTTTTATCTTTTTGTAAATTTTAACGAATTTTTTTAACATTACCGATAACTCTATCTTTATATGATTATTTTTCTTATCCATTTTGGTAATCATCAGATTTACAATACTGTTTTTCTTAAATTTTGACTTACACCTCTGCAATAAAAAATTTAATTGTATTTTTTGTAAGTTTCAAAAAGATATTTATGTAACTCCTTTTTTTGTGAGAGTATTAATTTTCTTTAGTACTCCACCGTCCAAATTGACTCAATTTATTAACTCATTTAACTCAAATTTGACTTTAAAATTAGATTGATGCATAATTTAAATTAATTACATATGATTGAGAAGTAATCAAACGTTTTTGAGGCTGCACATCACATGTGAAAAGTGAAGGTAACTTTTTAATAAATGAAATGGTAACAGTAAAAACATTTTCGACCTCTAGTTGTGAAAGGTGGGGACAGGTGTGAGGTGTGGATTTTAAAGTGGGACCCGCTATTGAGCTCTTTAATTTTTTTTTATGGTGACGTGACAGCGCAAAGGACTCGCCACGTGTTATGGGTGGCCAATGCGGCATGCGACAACCGAAAATGGTGGGGCTCGGTACCCACGGTAAAAGTTTATGACCATCTTAGCCGCCGCTAGGCTCGGTTCCGAGCCTCCGCGGCTCGTGGACGGCTAAAATTGGAACTTTCTCCACTAAGCCTCTTACCATTAACAACCGAAATCTGTTTGCAGTCTGTTAATTAACCTAACAGACTAATCTATTTAACGAAACGAGATAATTGCAGGATAAAACGGTAGTTAGTTTGTAATAACGAATGGATTGATGACCAGTTTTATTTTAATTTTTTGTCCAACAATTTTCTACTTTTTTTACCGTTTTATACCATATTCTGTATTTTAATTTTTAAAATAAATTTAGTTCAGTTTTGAAATTTCATTGAATAAAAAACATATTTTCTATTACTATACTAGTATAATGTCTATAATGGATTTCATTGAATATGATTAGGATGACTCCAGTTTTGTGTATATTCTAGTTCGGAAAAATCCCGTTTTTACTCCTCATACAGGTTTAAATTGATATCAACAATAATATTACATAAAAAAATATAGAAACTGAATGTAGTAATATAGAGGAAAAGTAATATCAACTAATATACATTACCATTGGGAGATAAAATTTAACCGATAACACAATAATATACTAATATAATTGGATAAGTAAAAACATCTATGAAGGGATAAATGCATTTTAATATCCAATAAAAAATAAATATCTTAACCAATAATAAAGAGGTTCATTGCAACAATTTTGATCCTCATTTCTGCCCGATCTTTACATTAAGAAGAAATAAATAAAAAATTAAGGCCTTGTTTGCTAGAACTTATTTCTTGATGTACTGAATCGAACTGAACTAAATTAAACTGAACTGAACTGAACTAAAAATTAAAGTATTGAAAAATGGAATCAATATGACTGAATTAACCTGAATTTCATTAAATTGCATTTTCACTGAACTGAACTGAATTGAACTTAATTTTCAGTTCAATTCAATTTAGTTCAGTACATGAAGAATTAAGTTCTAGCAAACTGGGATTTAAGTAAGATTTGGTTTTGCATTTTTCCGGTAACTGAAAATAACCACCCACCAAACACTCGATATATAATTCCAAATCGATTTGTGTGGATCTTTCACCGTGACTCACTCTGATGCTGATGATTATCAATTAAGTACTCTTTATTTAAATAAATTATAATTTTAATCCCTGCAACTTCTAGATTAAGCAACTACGATTGGTTTTTGCATGAGTAGAGTATCGTTGACCAAATATGCAAATTGATCGATTCGTGAGGGTGACGCCTGGAATGACGAAATTTGGAGTGGAAAAAGTAGGAAAAAAACAAAATTAACCCATCTTAATTAATCCAGATGCGGCCTATAGTTCGTGTATAGAAACGGCCGGCGGTTTCAAAATTAATCCAGATGCGGCCAACTTCCGCCGATGAATGATGCCAGATTATTGACCGACTTTTTTTTTTACCAAAAATATTACTAATTACTCTATTTGTCTCATCTCAAATTATACAATTTCCTTATTCATTCATCTCAAGTTAAAATGTACATTTCACTTTTAATGGAAATATTTTTTTTCTTTTTCCCTTTTTCGCCACTCATTTCCTCCATTTATTTGCTGGATTATTGTAGATAATTTTTAATAAGCGTGCCTCATTTAAGGTCGTATATTTTTTTAATCCAACACATATTTAATAACTAAAATGCATAAATTGTCCCTGGAAATTAAAATGCAGAAGTTGGGAAAACATAAAGGTTGAAACAACGACTTAAAAACGAACAACAGATTCATTGAATCAATGTCACATCTCAATGGCCTACTCTCAACGTCTTCCTTCACTAGGAAAATGTTGTCCATTTTGTTTGAATTAATTACCCCAATGATCCCATAAAAAGTCACTTTGTTTTCTTTTGCTCCCATAAAAATATTTTGTTTCTATTTGGTCCTGCAAAAATGTATTTAGTCTCTCCTTAGTCCTGAATTTAACTTCCGTTAAAAAACAAACGTGGACTTTTATCTATTCAATATTTATTTAATTTGGTGAAGGGTAAGAATGGAAAAACTTTGCTCATCCCTTGTTCTTGACCCAACGAAGTAATCCATCCAATTCCAACGATATTTCTTTGCATTGGCAACATTTAATTACCTATAAGACTTAATCCCTATTTTTTATAACTTAATTTTTACTGAAATGAACGGAAATAAATTTATATATGAAATTGAATTGAAATAATTTTAAAATTTATCGTATATCATTATAATCTATAATAAAAAAGTAACATTTAATAATAAAAAATTATTGAACTGAACTAAAAAATTTTAAATATACTAAATCAAACTTAAAAATATATATAAATATATTCACCTAAGCTAATCTATGGAATAGTTTAAATAAATGTGAATGTATGATGTATACGTAAATTTACTGCATATAGGAATTCCCAAAACCAAGATATAATGACAAAAGCATAATCGATCCATAATAATACTACTAAGTCGTGAAAATAAGGTTTGGTTTACAAAAGAGACCAAGGCTGCACAACTGTACACAAGGTTTTTAATTAACACAAAAGTGGAGATGCTTATGTCCAAAATGACTCCACAAACAGATGCAGCACTAGGTAAGTTTAGACAATACAAGAGGCACACCGTTTAATCCTCGCTTATCCGTCTCTTTTAATCCTCGCTACTCCGCATTCTTTTCCTACTGAAAGGATGATCATCAACCTCTTGCACTGTATAAGCATGATCTTCACTACCGAAAGGATTAACCTCTATATTGGAATGCTCATCAACCTCTTGCACTATATAGGCATGATCATTACGGGCCTAAGTCACACATAACATAAAATACATCACAACTCTACCATGAAAAATATTAAACCAACCAACAAATAGACAACCAAAAAAAAGACTATACTTACAATGTTTTCATTCTTTAGAGCTTTAGATTCACTCTCCACAAGGAGTTGCCAATCTTCTTGGGTTAGAGCTCCAAGATCAAACTCCGCACCCCATGGATCACTACCACCTTCGGCACCATCTGTACGATTTATATGAATCTAGCCGTATGTATACCAACATTCCATAAGTGACCAGGAAAAATATCGAGAATCGATAATAATACATTCAATGAATTCAAGCTTAGGGGTACCATAGCAGCTGTGACTTTGGCCATTTTCGCAGCCATGTGCTTGTTTCCTTTTCCAACAACAAGATTACTATGCTCATGCTTGTGTGCCTGGAATAGATAGAGCAAACAACATCTTAGAAATGTTTCAGCATTCACTAAAAGAAATGGGGAAAAACTAACCTTGTTTTCAGAAATTACAATTCCTTTTGGTTTTTGGTTTCTCTTTTTCGTTGTTGCATTAGCCTACCAAGAGAAAAAGAAGTATTATTTAGAAATGATACTGGAAATAATGGAGTTTATATGGTGAAAAACTTGATGAATACCTTGGCATTTGCTTGCACTTTAGCTCCTTTTAAATCTGGGCAAGTGGCCTTATTATGGCCAGTTTTTTTGCATTGTCCACATTGATAACGTCTTTGCCCAACCTTGGCCCTTGCAATCCGAATAGAACCTCTCTTGGTTGTTTTTCGAACTGGAGAATCGATTCCTCTTCTTCTAGCCTTCTTTGGCCTACCTGGTTGTTTGGTGTAGTAAGGGGCCTGCAGCGGTATGTTAGAAGACCTTGGCCACAAATCTTGACCATTAATGGGATTGATCATAGGGGTATAGGAACACAGATAAGTGTTTTTGAAATACCAATCACTTAGGTACTGCTCAACACGTTCTCTATTTTCTAGAATGGCTGCAATTGCGTGGGAGCATGGAATTCCGGTGAGATCCCATTTCTTACAAGCACAAGATTTAGTATTTAAATTTACAGCAAACTGCCTCCCACCAGCACAACTAATCTCAAAATTGTAGTCCCCGGCATAATTACAAGAATATCCAGCAGCCCGCTCACAATATCTATCGAGTCTCTTTCTAATTTTAGGACAAACTATCCAATCTGAATTCCTGGCCCATTCTCTCTTGGAACGCAATCTATTGGTTAGATAAATACGTAATCACTCTAACATGCCAATCACAAGTAAATTCCTAGCAGGTAATATAGCAGCATTGAAACCCTCACATATGTTATTAACCAATAAATCACACTTCACCTCCGTACCAAAGTATGACCTGCACCAGTGCTTGGGATTTTCTTTATTCAGCCAGTCGTAAGCACCCTTATGTTTATCTCTCATTTGCTTCATCAATGAGTTGTGTTTCTCTATGAAGGTGGCTTTCGCTATCTTCCACAACTCTCGTTTCAACTCAAGGCCACGGTTCAACTTTGAAGTTCTTGTAAAGATGCTGCACACAATATCTATGTGACACCCTAGGTAATAACTCAGCAACCGCAGGTATAAGACCCTGTGGAAAAATGATTTCATAAAATAATAATAAACATTTATATTATATAAAAGGACTTTTAAAACATTAATAAAGAAACTACCTTCTGTCTATCAGATATAATAACCCAATCCGGGTGATCGACGATTTCTAAATCATCAATTAGGATGCGCAAGAACCACAACCATGTCTCTTTGTTCTCAATTTCGACCAAGGCATACGCAACTGGATAAGTACAATTGTTTGCATCCATTGCCATTGCAGCTAACAATATGCCTGTATAATTCCCTTTTAGATGACATCCATCAATCCCGATAAGCTTCCTACAACCTTCCCGAAATCCCTTCTTGATGCCAGCCCAGCACACATAAATCCTCTTAAATCTGTCAACCTCTTCATCCTCTGTTTTAATCACAAAAGTAGATCCTGGATTAGCCCTTACACATTCAGCCACATAATCATGTAGACGAGAAAACTGGTCAGCAACCTTCCTTCCCACTTTTTCCAAGGCTTTTCTTTTTGCCTTCCATGCTTGTGACCTGCTAATTTTAACTTTTTTTTTCATTCTGAACTCGAAACATCAAGTGGCTGATAGATATATCTGGGTTGTTTGCAAAATCATTTACATACCACTCAGCCACAAGACTTGAATTGCACAACCTAGTTGTCCACTGCTTACTACATGTGTGGTAGCTGTTGTATGAATTGATAGTGAATGTGTTGCTGTTAGTGGCCTTTCGCGCGGTCAGCTCCCAAGCGCATGGAGAATAACACCTAGCATAAACTCGAATTTTATCATTTTTCTCCAGTTTGAATTCCCTCCGTTCAACCACTGAATGGTTTCTCAAAGCTTTCACTAGCTCTTCTTTATCTCCAAACTTCATCCCTAAAGTAAAATGAGGACTCGTCTCTGAATCTACATCAAACTCTATTGCAGCTGCTCTCTTTCCCCCTCACAGTTTCCATCGAATCATGACTGCACAAACCAGAAACGCTTCCACAATCTGTCCCACTACTTGCAGCATTTTCATCTTCCATATCATCTACTGGGAGCTCGATATGTTTTCTGGCTGCATGCAATGTCCAGCCCGCAGCCTCAACTTCCATGTCGACATGGCTATCATATATTTGATCATCAGAATCATCGTAATCTGAATCAGCAACTGTCTTCATCTTCATCACATCCCATATCACAACGCCCTAAACAGATCCCTAATGGGCCAAAGTCATGTACTGCCACCCTGAACACTTCTACAATCTTCATATATTCATCCAGTTCATCTAGTTCATCAAACATAGCCCTAACATCTATATTGGTCTCTATGTACCTTAGCCCTTCATCCATATTCTTGTTATGGATGCAATAATATAACCTATGAGGACCACAATACCCGACCCGTTCTGCATAGTGGTTCAATTCCAGCTTACTCAACTCATTCCCAATGACAAAATCGAACATATCAAATTCCCCTCCCTTGTACCTTAACAAAGGATCCTTAGTGAACTTACCACCATGATGTAGTTTCACAGTCACAAACTTGGATTCTTTCTCTACAAAAGCACATGTGAAGCATTATATAAAAAGTATCACTCCATACCACTTCCACTTTTAGGATGAGAACAAAAAGGCCAGAAACTTTCACTAATTTGAAAGAGAAAAAAAAATGTTGTTTGTAAATTTCACTAATTTATTGGATTTTTTTCAAAAAAGTATTTATTAGTGTCTTTCTTACTACACGTTCTAATTCATATAGTATAAATGGGAAAATCAAATCATTTAACATACCCACCCTAACTTATTAGCCCAACTCTTTTTTAATTAAGGAATAGTATCAACACAAATAGTATAATAATTGCTAAGATTTTGATCAGACTTTTATATAAATGGTAGTAGATCTTCTCTAACAAAGGTAAAAAGTATCATGAAATACAGAAATGGTGATTCTTTCCTTTCTTTAAAAATCAATTTTCTAAAATGGTGACCAAGACAGCACAAGTTGCCATCTTTCAAAACAATAAACTACACATCAAGGGAAATCTCGTAGTACTGAATTTCTCATAAAATAAGAGTAGGAAAAAAAACAGAGACTACAACAAATAATGTTCGAGGCTTGGCTGTGTCCTGTGTACATGAACCAGAGAAAGAGAGGGCACCGAAGTACAATCAGGAAAGTTCTACGTACCATATAATGGGGGATTGTCGGCTTCCACGCCGGAAATGCCACTGCCACTGCGTCGCCACATCCTATCCACGTACTGAATCTGTATCAATTCACTTCAGACATAGGGTTTGCCGTTTTCAACAGTATGAACTCCATTCGGGTTCGACTAAAACAAACCACCAACTTCCTATCCAAATTACCTCTTGAACAGATCTGGAGCCGGCGTTTTTCAGTTCAGTCCGCCGTCGCTGATCGTCGTTTCTCGATCGGTTTGTCATTATGTTTCTTGAGCCGACGCCTTCTCCAAAACTAGATAAGGATTGGGTTTTTATTTATTTTTAATTAAAGTCACTGTTGACTTTAATATAAAATGTCGAAATTGCCCCTTACCTTTACCGCTATCCGTTTCCAAGTTGACGGAAGATAAGTTCAGGACTAAAGAGAGACTAAATACATTTTTGCAGGACCAAAGAGAAACAAAATATTTTTATGGGACCAAAAGAAAACAAAGTGACTTTTTATGGGACCATTGGAGTAATTAATTCATTTTGTTTTTTTGCTCCTTGTAGCTGATTTGGTGACATTGAAGGGTGCATAATTTATTTATTTATCTTAATCGACTTTTCTAGCTAGAAGACTATAGTCCCTTTGATTGTTTAGATATTATCCCTCATTTCTACTTTGATTGATTATTACTAGTCATTAATAATCAACCCCGTAAAATTTCTTATTTGATGTGTATACCTTCAATTATTTGAAGTAATTTTCTGACACATCACCTGATTGCACCTTATTATCATGTTGTCAATGATAATATCAACGTTGATGGTTCAAATTTTAATGTTGATGATCCAAGACTCGATACTAACGACTCGTCAGCATTGGATATGCGATTAAGTCGGCCATGTCAAAAACCTCTTGCAATTGGGGAAATGATGTGAGGTAAAGAAAATTTGTCACTTTCTCCATTATTTATATGAAGGTTCCCGTAGTTTAGGGAACTTTCATTATAATGTCGAAAACAAATTATATATTGATCCAAAAATATTCAATGTATAGTACTTTGTCAAAAGTAAATAAGTAAAATATACTTATATATAATGTTAAAAATGTATTCGGTCCATAAGTGAAATTGAAGTGACAAACAAGCATACTATCAAACCAACAATTTATATACGTGAAGAAATGGTAAATAAGAAAAAACTGTTATATGGTTCAAGTAGTATTACCATAAGTGATATTAGTATTATATTATTATTAATATATATAATATTGTCATAGTAATCACAACTAATTCATGCATAATTACTATGTAAAAATTCACATTTTGTAAGGAGTCATTTATATTGCACACAACAACAACCACAACCACAACCACAACCACAGATCAAGAGATTGGGGTTATCTACTTATCAGAAATTGATCGAATCAGATCAGAGTCAGACTGATGATAAGTACGTGAAGTCAAAGTCAAAGGAATCCGAGATAAGAGCATGACTTTATCAAATTGCTTTTCGGAAAAATCGCTACACAGCTTTTACAGACTGTGGTAGACACATGACAGTAATTAATGCTCAGTCAAACATGCAAATCCAGAAATATTAAAGGCTGGCTGTTAAAAACCTAGCCTTACGGAAGAAATAAACTTTGTTGCTGAAATATAATTGAATAAATTGGTATATTTAAATATACTTCAATGTTTTGATATTAGAAGATGGACTTTCGCTAGATGTTACTGTACATTTGTTCTTGTTGTCTTGTGGAGACATTAAACATAGGGAAAATATGTATTAAGGGTAGTGGAACTTTCTTTATTTGAAAGAGGGGTGTAATTTTATCATAATTTCTAGAAAGGGCGGTAATTAATTAGTTAATTTTTTCTTAATATAATTATTTAATTAAAGACATTAATACCCTTATTTTCATTATTCTAGTATTATTCAATTAAGTATTCAGTTTTGTTTCACTAAGTTTACTCCCAAATTCAGTTTCATCCCAAATTTTTAGTTTTAGTTCAATTAAATTTATTCTTACCCCAACTATTTAGTTCTAGTTTAGTTAATTTAAGTTCACCTTTTGATATTAAAAAAATAAATTGAGTTTATTAAGATTTGGTTGAAATCAGTTCAATTTAGTTTAATTTATTTTAGTACATCTTCAGACAAATTTTAGTAAAATTCAATTCAGTTTCATCCCATTTTTAGTTGTTTCAATTTAATTCAATTAGGTTAAGTTATTCAATTTTGGCTAAGTTTAATTTTAAGTTAAGTTCAATTCAGTTTAATTAAAATAATTTTTTAAATTAAAGACGAAACTTTAATGGATTTGAATTTTAAATTTAATGTAGCAAAGATGAATTTGAATGAACTTAATTTAATTAAACTGAATTAATCTAAATAAAGTGAATATATTCTTGTCTTGATTAAGATTAACTAAAATAAATTAAATTGAATTACATTTAACTAAATTCAAATGAATTTATTGGAATTTTTTGAATGCTAATAAAGTGAACTAAACTTAATTTAATTGAACTTAATATAAATATTTTGGATGGAACTTAACTAAACTTATTTGACTAGAATTGATTTTAATTTAAACTAAACAAAAATAACCAAAAGAAGGGTATTAGTGTCTTTAGTTAATTACTCTTATTTAAGAAAATATGAATTAATTAACTACTGCCCTTTCTAGAAATTATACTAAAATTACACTCTTCTTTCAAATAATGAAAGTTCCACTGCCCTTAATGCTAATTTTCCCTTAAACATACTTCATCCGTCCCACCTGAACCTCCACACTTTTAGTCAATTTTATCTGACCATATTTGACTGTAAATTGTAATTGGCATATGTGATATAATAGTATCATATATGATATAGTTAGATTCATAATACGTTCTATTTTTTAGCCATAAAATTTTTATACCATAATAATGTATAAAAATAAAGTTATTCACAGTCAAACATGCTCTTAAAAAATTGACCAAAAAGTGTGCAATTATGGCTAGTACATAGTGATAGTTAAAATTTTAATTAAGTTGTAGTTATGATTAGGGGACAGGTCAGGTGTATTTTTTAAAATGATTTGCCTTTGTTTTGGGCTAGCTGTCCACGTGAAATACTTGCACAATTTACGATTAATTATGACAAATTTGTTTCCACTCTAATTTATTTTGAAAAAGTGTAGTACTGGATTGATCTTCTTTTAAAATTCAATTTTATTTAGTATAATATTATTGTTGAATTTCTTATTTACATGTTTGGATCATTTCATTTTCAAAATTGATCTTACATACTATGCATGATTATTCAGTGGGATCATATCTCAAATGAGAATAAGAAATTTATTTTACAAAAAAATATTTTAATAAATTTAATTACATTAATATAAATTTGTGTTTTTATTTATTTTGTACATTTTCGTGATGGACACGGTATTCCCAGTTTCCACGACAATATGTTCGATTTTTAATGTGTTGTTGCGTTTATTTAATGGTTCTTGTTCAATTTGTGACTGTTTATAGGAATCTTGTGGCTTTAATTTTTTTTAAAAATATATTTTGATCGGAATCTTATACGGATTTGCTTTGTTTAGTTCGTGTGGAATGTTCCAAACAGCTTTATTTTCATGCTATTATGCTTACTTATCTCTCCTTGGCCATTGCGTTCGTACTGTTAATTATGCCAAATCACAGTGCGGTTATTGTGATAGTTTCGATAGCTAAAGATTTGATAGAGAAAGATATAAAGAAAATATTAATTATTAACTGTAACTTTTTCATGTACATATAAAATGAAATGCAACCTTTGGAGTTCATACATATTTTTTATCCCTTGTTATAATTAAAGTGCGAAAATACGTAGGGATATTATTAGAATTATGAGGATGTTTTATTTATGTGAGATCGGTCTCGATTGAAATTAAGGACAAATTTTGATCATCTCACTTTCAAGCATGATCTTTTTACGTATTAAACATGATTATTCAGTGTATTACATTATTGATCTTCTCATTTTCAAGACTAATGTACATATTAAGCATAATTATTCAGTTTTAATTAATGATTAAACATGAGAATTTGTCTTTTATAATTATTTAGTTCTAATATAGTATCAAGATAATACACGCTAAGTCATTTTGTGACATTCAAACGCTATTTTAAACCAATTAAAATAAAATAAAAAAACAATATGCCACCCGTGCTAAGATAAATTATAACTAGAGCAACGTGGGCGGTTCTAAACTAAAGAAGCCTTCTACTTTGGAGTAAGTCATTTTCCTCAAAAGTATTCACCATACTAGGGGTGTAAATGAACTGAACCGTTCGTGAACAACTCGTGAACAACTCGGTCAAAGTTCGTTTTCGAACTCGGTTTGACCAGTTCGAACTCGAACTCGAGCTCGTTCGTTTATAAACGAGCTCGAACTCGAGCTCATAAGAGCCAGCTCGATAGGCTCGTCGAACAGCTCGAATATAATATTTATATATAATTTAATATAAATAAATTAAATTTTATTCATTAATGCTTTAATAAGCTCGAACTAGCTCGAGTTCGAGTTCGAACTCGATCTTTTATCGAGCTCACGAGTCGAGTTCGAACTTTCTTAAACTGAGACGAATCGAGCTCGAGCTAAAATATCTCAACTCGTACGAACTCGAACTCGATCACGAACATGTAATACGAACTCGAACTCGAACACGAACACATGTCTGTTCGAGCTCGACTCGACTCGTTTACAGCCCTACACCATACTACTTCTTCAATTCTGACAGCAACCACGAAAAAAATAATTAAATTTAAATGTATATTGATAAGATTGTTTTTAAATATAATAATAAGGCGATTTCACTATATAATCACTTGATAATTTGAATATATTAAGTGTCAGGATCTCTGAATATATTCGAACTATATCTCTTTACTTATCGACGGTCCGACGACACCCACGTGTAAAATGAGAATCCTGAAAAAACGAATTTCCAATTACTAATGGAATAAGTATACTACCAAAGTAAAGGTACTGGAATCGCAAGTGCTTTTTTTCTGCCAGCAAAATGTGGGAATAAATATCCACTTTTTGGAAATTTGGAACCATATTTAATTTACACGCATGCACAAATTAAAAGGTTCCATATATAATTAGATTCTCCTATGGTCCATTCATATACTGTACTAAATCAATAAACGTATTATGTGGCCATGTAATGTTTGGGTAAACATAGGAAGAGGAATAACACCAAATATAATCGATTTTGGAACCAAAAAACAAAAAACCAAACTAATATATTCTTTATTAATTTTTGATAAAAGTAATATGCGTGTTAGACAAAAAATAATTTACATCTACCATAAGATGTAAGAATGGTATTTGTTTTAGTATCATAGGCTGTTCATAAATTTTGAGAAGTGCGACGACAGTTGTATTTTCTTCTAATTTTGCTTGAGTTCGTGATATGATTTTTTATTAGAAGAAAAAATATATCATGCATGGCAAAATTGACAAGGCTTTTCAAATTTTCAGTGAATAATTTGTAGATTACGTAGAAAGAGCACGAAAACAAGAAGTAAATAGTTAAAAACATTAAAATTTATTTATTTTTGAAGAAAAACACTAAAATTTACTAATTGTATAAATTAAACTAGAAGGGCAAATTGAATAGCGGTCAGAAACCGACAAGTTTGATTTAACCAACATGACTCATTAATTTGCCACCAATTACTCTGTATGTACTAGTATTATGTAAATCTAACAGTAGTTGATAAATAAATTGGTCAAATCAAATTTATGAGACGATTCAAAAGTCATAAAAGTATCACGAGGAATCTCCTGGCAACGGAAAATGCATCTTCTCCTGCAGAACCAATGAATCTGGTTTTTTAAAAATACTATGTTGTACGACATAAACAGTTGACATTTATGCATGATTGCTGTGTCTATGTAAGCATAATTTTTACATGTAATTATCTTTAAACATCTAGATCAATCACGTAATAGAATCATGAGGATTTTATAGAATTACTTACCTCCACTCATTGTAGCGGAGAGCTTGATATCGTGAATCTGCCAGCTTTATGTAGGAGTTTAGGTTTCTCTCCCTTTGCTTATGAATTTTATGTATTGTGTGAATCGGCAATCATCAAATTCATCAGGATGTTGCTCATAAGGATTCATCATAAGTATGCTCGTAAGTATCTTTATGAAGACTTTAGCATGTCTTTTCCATTTATGGAGCAAAAACATTAATTTATAGGTGGAGAGAGGACCTAAATCCTCATTAAGTTTCCATAGAATTAATTTCAACCGTCCATCAAAATAAAGATTATTAGGAAATATTCCTTCATATTTAATTTAATAAGTTACCAAATATTCCAATAAGAAAACTTATTAATATAAGAACACATAATAGGAAAGGCATATTTTCTTACATGCTGAGCTGTAATTTGTTTTGAATGTATATTTTACACTATTGAATCTTTGACATGTTGAATCTGCATTATTATGGATCTGAAAAATACATTGTTAATTTAGGACCACAGATTCATACCATCAGTTTGATGTAATTGATTGAAGAAGAAGCAAGCTAATTGCCGCTAGTTTCATTTGTGCCGACACAAATCATCATTCATTTTAGAGAATTGTTTTTTACCGTAAGCGCCGCCTCAATAATAACAATTTAATTTCTTTGGACCCTTCCCACAGAATACGATACTAAACTGGGAGTGAACTTTTATTATTATTTTTAAAAATATATATATTTCCCTTTTTTTTACCAACGACATAAACTTGCTCATTCATTGCTCCAGGCCTGGCCAAACCAAACCTAATTCAACACCTCGGGTTCGATATGGAAGATAAATTTATCAACAACCAAGGTAGGCTAGCTAGTTGTTCTTGGGCAGATTTTTTTTAATAAAAAAGTTGCATTTTAAAATTGACATCAAACTGAACGGTAAATTGACAGCAACGTAAATTGAACGGTAATAAACTGAAGGCAAATTCTCATTTGAGACAGGTCTCAAATGAGACCAAAGATTATATGAGACTGCTATTGATTGAATTTGTCGTTGGTGAGCTTTAAACCCGCCGATTTCCTTGATTGAATTTGTCGTTGGTGAAATTGACCAAGGAAATGATCAAGAAAATTGACCGAAAGATCAAGCAAATTGAACGAAAGATCAAATTAAATGAAAAATCTAGGCAAAACAAAAATACTCAAGGACATTGATTGAAAGATCAAACAAACTGACTAAAAAATCAAGCAGAAACAGTAAATGCTCATTCCCGTGCTCTCGGTCTCCACAAGGACAGGTCTCACCCAAGACTTTCTCTAAACTGAATTAAGATAAATTGTCAATTGAGACATAGTATGTTTTAATATCAGACATAAAAGAAGATCAACGATATTTTTAAACCGAGTGATATGTAAAAGTTTGGGTTTAGTTGTCACGAATCTCGCAAAAGACCTTCTCATTTTCAAAAATAAAATTATATTTTCATTAAACTGAACTCTAATATTCAGATAAGTTCCATAGAATATTAAGCTCACTTTGATCGATGAACTAAATTGTAGCACTAGTATTTCGATTGGTCAATTGTTATAAAATATCAAATTATTGTGTTGATCCATCGAATCGCTGCATACGTGTCAAACAACATCAACATACTACAGATTATAATAAAAAATATCATCAGAAAAGTAATCACAATTCTGTCTCGAATACAAGATTAGGAAATAGATTAAGACTTAAAAAATGCAGACGCGGCAAACATCCAGTCGGTGCCCATAATTGTTTATACGACACTTGTTGGTTTCTTGATCCCGACCACATAAAATAAGGCAGAATCTGCAATAAAACAGAGTAAATAATTGGACATTAATCTAATAATTGAATAATTAAATAATTAAATATGTAGGAATCGGGGGCGTATTAACCGCAAGTAGCGGCCGTTAGTTGAGACGAGGGGACCTTGAATCTGCGAGGGGCGACTCCATCATGATTCCAAAGGGTGACTAACAGATCCCATTTTCGGGAATTTGCTTCCTACTTGCCTAGCTTTACAAATCGCTGTGATATAAGTACGTATAGAAAATTAGAAATAGAATATGCAATCCAATGCCAACGTATCAATGCATTATGAAATTATTGGACATTTGCACGTACGTTTGACTCAAAACGATAGGGATTGAAACATTGTATGAGCCGGTGATAGATTGTAGTTTTGTTCCGATAGTTATGCCTTTAATAAGTCTCATGTTATTTTTATGTAATTAAGTAATCACATTGTATGTGATCACATTATATTTCCATGCAATCACATTAATAGATTAAGCCCATGTTTGTTAGAGCTTTTCTGTAGACAAGTTTAGTTCAGTGAAAATGTAGTTTTATGAAATTCAGGTTACTTCAGTCGTGCTGGTTCCATTTTTCAATACATTAATTTTCACTTCAGTTCAGTTCATCAAGAAATAAGCTCTAGGAAACAGGACCTAAGTAATCACATTTTATTTCTATGTAATTAAGTAATCACATTGTACGAGCCAGTGATAGATTGTAATTTTGTTCCGATAGTTATGCATTTTATGAGTGTCAGGTTATTCGCAGCAGCTACTTGAACACATCTTAAATTCATAATAAAATGAGTACTACCAATAAGTTTAAGTAACTGATAGACTCAAACATTGTAACGTAGAGTTATTAATATTAATAAATAATGCCAATTTTAATCATGTTAATTTTATGTTAGCAATCTTTGAGAGTAAAAGAGCATTCAAAATTCATGAAAATCCCTATTTCAAAAATTCTCACTTAGCTCTAGTGAGTTGAGGAAAAACAGCTTTCAAGAGATGATGAAGAAAGCTAAAAGATAAACGTACACAGCAACAAAGGGTAAAATTTCTCCACCTTAAAACAACATGATAAGTACAGTTTGCGGCCACCAAACGGAGGTGGCTATTTTACTTTTCCACTGCCACGTCCCAAATTTCATTTCAATGTTCACCTTTTCTTGGTAGGTAAGGGATTTGAGGTGTGCCAAGTACTACCAACTACTACCAGCTATTAAAATGAATTAAGAGTAATTTGCAAATATTGTGTATATTGAACAAAACTAAGATTAACTAATCTAAATAACAAAATTTACCTAATTGAACGATCTGAAATGAAAAAATAATGTATTAGCTGAACTGGGAAAAAATATGGATAAGTTTGATAAAAACATAACATAATTGTATTACTACTACAATTGGACAAATTCTCAATTAAGACACTGAATGAAAAAATCAATTATAAAAATGAGAACATCATGCTTAATATGTAAAATGTCGTGTTCAAAAAAGAAGAGAAAATCAATATTTATCTGTGGTCTCAATTGTTACTAGTCTCTGAAAAATATCTTTTCCTATCAATGGACTATATTTGTATTCAGAATTAATTATTAATGTCACAATAAGAAATACATAAGAATTGGTAAAGCTAGCTTATAGGATTGATGAAGCATCTCCAAACAGTTCCCCAACGACAAACATGGACCAGATCGAAGCATTAGCAAACGAGAGGCTAACGTTTTTCCCCCATTTGAAGGAAATTTTTAGTATGAATTGGAATCTAAAAAAAGAACATGGAGAATGATATGGGACATCATGGGTATATAAGAAGATTGAAGATGTTGACTTGTTGACTTGTTGACTTGAGATTTTAATCATTAAAACGACCAACCCTTGCAACCTTTTTTGGTTGTTGAGGAGCTAGCTGTCTTGAGAAAGTTAGGTGGTAGCTTTTGAAACTAGGCATTCTTGACAGTATTTTGAAAGAGACAAACTAACTAGGCTTACGGTTTCATATTTACAATCAAGGGTTTTCTTTATCAGTCTTAAAAGTAAGAACACCAGACATGAAAGTGAGAAGATTAACAATAATACATTGAATGATCATGTTAAAACTGTAAAAGGTCTGGATTTAAAGTGAGAAAATCAAAATTTATTCCTGATATCAATTGAGACTGGTCTCACAAAAGATCTTCTTGTATATTTATAACTCATACCATTAGTTTTTTTAAAAGATTAATGTGAAATTACTGTATATATTTTTTAAAGAAAGTTAAATGTGAAAAAAATTAAAAAACCAAAGAGCTTTAATGGATTTGACAATCATTTGTGCCCTCTTTGACAATCCCACATGAAAAGTCCAAATAGCTTTAATGGATTATTTAGTCCAGGGAAATTTTGTTTTTTAAACTTTTGTCCAATTTTTCGGTTTAAAAGTGAAAGTTTTACGTGAGATGTACTAAAGGGTAAAGGTTAGACAGTTGATGTTCAATTGATTTTATTTGGATGTTCTTTAATAATATATTGACTTTGATTATATACTTCAATTAATGTTGTAGATGTTTATTTATTTGTTAAAGTTCATATTATTTTCAATGATCATTAACGCATATTACCTTTGTTTATATCGACTTTGTGAAAAAGTCCGTTTTTTGTGATATATATTGTCTAACCTTTATACTACATCATATGAGTGTTTGTGCTAAGTTTATAGAATTGGACCCGTTGAAAAAAAAAATAAAATCACGCAACCACACTTCTATCACGTACGTGAACTTAAATCTCATTTTGCTAAGTAAAAATTTTAAGTTTCTTTTGAAGAACAAAAACAAGTTCGCAGAAATCATATTGGAAGTTGAAGGCAACTGGGTTGTAAAAGGCGCACTCAAGAAGAAAATTGCATTCAAACCAACACAAAACTGAAAGGCTAATTTTCATCACACACAGTCATTACAAATTCTCATTGAAGACCGGAAATCAACATTAAGTTGATTATTGTTTTCACAAAAAACCAAGATGGGGAGGATGAGAAGAATGAAGCAATTATAATTTACTGCACAAATATATGAATACTGTTGGGAGTTGGTTCAGAATTCCGTATCAAATAGACGGATTGTCACTTCAGAAACCATTCTCCGAGCAAACGGAATGTAGCTCAAACTGTACCTGAAACGGTTAGAACCATGACCAAATGAATTATACTCGATCCAGTTTCATAATAATCATTATATGCAAATAGCGTTCCACCATATAACAGCAAAGATCAGCCAAAAGCATAGATAGACATGAATACCATCTGAAATTCTTCAGTAGTGTAATGATTAACTACCATTTTCATATGTTCAAAAAATAATTGCCAACTATATGAGTTGGTAACCACACAATCCCGTAAGAACACTGATGGCTCTACATAACTACTAATCCTATGCCTAAAAAACCAAAAGTGACTGTTATAGTGAGGGATGTTAAAAGGTTCATGAACACTGGATTGAAGCAAAACTTACCATATAAGAGCACAAATCTCACATAGGATTGCGATGATTGTCAAAAGCTTACTGTGAATCTGAGTAATCACCAAAATCAACCCAAAACAATGAGAATCCAAGGTAAAAGAAGATCGGCTATATAGAAAAGATCAGCCAACAGATATTGTCCGCTTACCAAAAGCGCACATATAAGAGCTAAAATAACACATCCAACATATACAGCTGTAGCATATACACGAACAGCATCAAGCATCATCCTCATTTGTTGAGCAGGTCCGATGAGGAGGGCTGTACTGCCAATATTGGTCCAAATTTAGAACTTCAGACAGGAAGGAGAAAAAGCATGGTCACATTTCAAAGGTAGCATGTATTTCATATGCATCCTCATCAACATATTCACAGCATACAATTTTCACGAGAAGATACAGTGAATTAACATTGCTTATGCTATTACCAACCTTCCAACAGCTAACATATTCCCAAACGTGAACAGCAAAGCAAATTTGATGGGATGGCGAAAAACAATCATAGACTGAAAATAAAACATCAGAACAATAATCAGAGGAAACATAAAAAAACAAAAAAACAAAAAAACAAGTAACACAGTCTCTCCGTACTGCTGAATATATTGATAAGAAAACTGTGCATGAACGGGTGCATCTAAGATCATATAGACTTTTAAGCTTGAGTAAAATTAGGCAGCAACATCATTACACCTTTCTCAAGTACTCCATTCATTGCAATTACATAGTAAGTGTTTCAAAATGTTATATATTCACATTCGAAAAGTCTGTCACTATCCTTACAAACAAAAAGGATATGTGAGATCCAAAGACATTAATGCAAACAAGCTTCGTAATATATAAAAAATTGTACACACTCACTCCAGTCGTCTACCTTTTGGAGTTAACTACTTATAATATTAGCCATCAATATAACTAACAATCACGAAAAGTTAAATTTGTTAAAATGACGAATATGACAATATATCGTACAACCATATTCTTTACATACACGTCAATGAAATTCCTCAGTCGAAGCTATAGCTCAGTTTGACTGTAATAATTACAGATGCAGAGAATGCACAGACACATTGCAGGATGGTAGTGTAAATGTTAATGAAACAGGATCATTCCAGGACTTTATCGAGCTAACAAGTTACAAACTGAGGCATCAGACTACTTTACAGTATACTAACAAGATCAAATTGCCAAAAAAAGGGTGTAGATTGTATGGATTCCAGGGTCATATAATACGTACCAGGAGCATACAGAGCAAACCACCAAGCAAACAGGCAGAAAAGCCATATAATCTCTGCAATTCCAAGGAATCAAAAGAAACAATCATGGTATCAGAGTAATGAGTAAGCAAGAAAGGGTGGGTATTGTACCTGGGTATGGGAAAGTGAGCCGATGCCTTCGTTTTCGTCGAGAAAGCTCTCATCTTGCCGCTGCCGATCATCTTCTCCGCCCAGTATCGACTCAGTCAGCTTCCACATTCTTGGATGGTTTGGGTCTCCCCCGGAATTTGGATCAATTATTCGGGTCAGATAAATTAGTGCCGAAAATGAGTAAATAAAGGTGACTAGGTGAGTAAAGTTGTGTTGTATATTATAACTTCATAGCACGATCACAAAAAAAACATAACTGCATGAAATATGTTTATACTATAGTACAAAAACCTGTTTAGGCTAAATTTTGATAAATAAAATCATTGTATTGTATATTAAATTGGTATACCGCTTTTGTTTTTGTAATATTATCACACTTGTTTTAAATGGATAATTTTGTTCAATTGAGATTTGGGCACCATGATTTAAAATTTGGCTGTATTGAAATTTGGGATATCGAAGCTGTGGTTTTAATTCTTCGATGTTGGATTTAGGTGTTTGATGTTTTGCCAATGTGGGTGTCTTTCCTACAACATAGGATTAGGCAAATATTTATTCATGTTTTGTTTCTGACTTGATAATGAAGTTTATGGTGCTTCTATGAATGCTTCATGTTACTAGTGACTATATGTGACTGGATGCATACTTATCCCCGGTTAGTTAGTTCTAATTTTGATTTGTGATCAAAAGCTTACTATCCTTTTATTTACCATTGATCAAACTGAAAACACATACATTTGAATAGTTTGATTTTTTTTTGAGCCTGCTTCCGTGGCATTCATAGTACATGAAACAGAAACCTTTTCATTGCTCTTTATGTACCAGTATATGTGAAAGATGTGGATGGCTCCTTCCAAAAAAGACATGGCTCGGGACAGCAACTTGGTCCATTTATAGGAGGCAAGGGATCAGCAAAGGGTCAGATTTTCTTGTATGCACCACTCCTCTTCAAGCAGAAGCAGAAGCCTGTTGGAGAGCAACAAAAGCAGCAGTCAGAGGTGATCCTCACGGACTTTGCTTGCTTACAGATTCAACCGAACTGGTGGCGGCACTCAAGAATCCAGAGTTAGCGCCATGAGAGATAAAGAGTGTTTCAGAAAGCATAGTAGCATTGCTTAGAAACTCTTTTTCCTTCTTTAGCATAAATAAAGTTAGTAGAAATGTATTAAGTAGTGAGCATGATGTAGCAATTGGCTTAGGCCTGTCGCTTTGTAATTTCTTTTTTGTTTGATTAATATAAGTTTGCTTTCAAAAAAAAAGTGAAAACTGTTTTATTTGATTTATGCTTATGATCTAACAACTTATAGATGTGCTGTGACTATGAGGTTGTAATATGATATTATTACAACTTATAGATGTGCAAACGGTATATGATTCATACAGTTAATTAGTTCTTTTATTACTTAGTTTTGTCATTTGCTTAAGCACTTAGAACTTTAGTTTATTTTGCTGTGTGGCAAGCCTAGTATACTTATAAAGAAATTAGAAGTTGTAAATGTACATTTTTTATTGTTTTAATAACTTCCAATTGCCATATACTATAATTTTATCTTTGATTTTATTTAAAATAATTTTTTCTTTGTTTAATTTCCAAATGAGACATTGTTTGTCAAAAAAAGGAAAAGAAAAAAGAGAGAGGTTAGCTATTATTATTTTTTTCTTTATAATACATTTTTACACTTTTACCGCCACAAAATAACCCCTTTTAATTCGCGTGCCGAATTTCTTTAGCTAATCCATCCAGTCCTTACAGAAACCCAAAACCCTCGCACCCGACGTATTCTTCCAAAGCCTTCGCCTCCGGCGACCGTCGGAACCCTAGGACTCTAAATTAGCCGGCGACGGCGAGGTTAGAGGGCAGCAATGTCGTCGACTCTACTCGAGATGACGCGCGCGTCCCACGAGGAGGTGGAGCGGTTCGAGAGGCTCATCGTGAAGGATCTGCAGACGGAGCCTCCTACCTCCAGAGAACGCCTCCACCGGAATCACCGCGTCCGTCACATGATCGATCAAATCACCGAGACCACTAACAAACTTGTAATGCTTCTGTCTGTTGAATCAATTCGCACTTTTTAGCTCTTATTTTTTGGAAGATGATTGATTGATTTTTCGCTCTTAATTGATTGATTGATTGAAGGTTGAGATTTACGAAGACAAGGACAATGCTAGGAAGGATGAAATCGCAGCTCTAGGAGGACAGACTGCAGCTGGAACGAACGTGTTTAGTGCGTTTTATGATAGACTGAAAGAGGTACGCAGTTAGCTTTTAAGCTTCTCGGTTTTTCTTTGATTACCAGTGGTATGCATGTACTAAACTGTCTCTAGGCTAAGTTCAGTTTTACAAGCTGTTCTAAGTTAATGTGAAGTTAATTGTACTCTTTTTTCCAAGTAGATTCGCGAGTACCACCGACGGCATCCAGCTGCACGTGTTATTGATGTTACTGATGAGTATGAAGAGCTTCCGAAGGAGGAAATACAGATTGAATTCAGTGGAGAGGTTAGGTCCTCTTTGACTTCTATGCTTTTATATATCTTTAGGCTTTTGTTTTCTCTGTTTTGTATGTCTTTATTGACTTGTTACATGCATGGTTTATGTACTATGCATCTTGTCAACGGCAGGGCCATGCGAGCAGGTGACATGGAACTCTTGTGATTGGTACTATTATAATTGTGTTTGATTGTGTACTGAGTGTTTTGGCCATTGTTTTTCAGGAGGCCCAGGGTCGATATCTCGATTTACATGAACTGTATAATGAGTTCATTAATTCTAAATTTGGAGAGCCAATGGAGTATACTGCATATCTTAACGTCTTTACTCAGCCACAGAAGCTTCCGCGCAAGTTTAAGTTTGTGAGGTACTATTTATGTATGCTATGTTGTAGATGCCTTCAGTATTTTTGAATGCTGTTCAAGTTACTTTGTCCTTGAATATTAGAGCAAGTAGTCATCATAAGAAAATTTTGATTCTTTGTGGTTTAATGCCTTCCAATGCAACCACTTTTTCCTGGATATATTTAATTTCAAAAATATCTGATATGTACTTATTTGAATCATTTTATTAACCTCTTTCATGTGATCTGTTTTCAGGCAATACCGAGAATATTTGCAGAAGCTGTTGGAGTATTTGGTTTATTTCATCGAGAGAACTGAACCTTTGCATGATATTGACAGAATGTTCTCAAAGGTTAGCCTTCTCTCATTCAATGTGTTTTCAAGATCCACTTGTTTGACTTTTAAACTGATGACATTTTGCATAATTTCCAACTGACAGCTCCATCTCTTTTAGAGGTCAAATTTATGGTATTTTTAGGTTACACTCGATGGGGGTTTGTCATATACGGCACAAGTATATGTAGGGTAAAGAGGTTTTCTGTTGTGAGTTTCCTCACTAGCCAATAACATTTTTACCAAGCTATTTGAATAAGAATATCCGGCTTTCAATTGTGAAGTTACAGGGTCATTTGGGGTGAGGGGAGGGCTTTATGCCGAGCTTAAGTAAAAGAAGGTTAGGTGTAGCCTTCTACAGATACACAAGGCACTGCTTCCTAGATTAGGTGTAATATTCTTTGTTCTCTAGACTCCGTACTCCCAGCAGCTCTCCTTTTCCTGGGTTATAGAGCTTGTTACATGCTTAACGTTATGGTGCCTATTGCTTGAGTAGCTTTCTATGGCTTTTTTTATTGTCTTAGTTGCTTCCGCATATTATATTTCTATCCATCTCTTTTGTTTATACTGAAACTTCCATTTCTATTTAGGTAACTACTGAGTTTGAAGAGGAATGGAAGAGTGGCAGAGTAGAAGGATGGGCAAATGGAAGTCAAGAAAATGGACATGCTTCAGCTGACCACTCTGTGATTGACCTTGATTATTATTCTACTGTTGAAGAGCTGATAGAAGTGGGCCCTGAAAAGTTAAAGGAGGTAACATTTTATGTTTTGCTGAATTAATTTGAGACCCTGTTGATTTTTAGGAGCATAATTTGATTTCATAGGAATCTACAGGAAGTCTTACTAATCGGGATTTCGATTCTCTGTAGGCATTGGCAGCTTTGGGTCTAAAGACTGGAGGTACAGTTCAGCAGCGCGCAGAGAGGCTTTTCTTGACTAAGGTTAGGATGATATTATATCATTGTTTTGCCATTTTGTGAGTGCCATGTATTTGTTGGAATTGGCGTTCTATGGATATACTAAAAGTTTACTGCTCTTTCTTCAGAATACACCTCTTGAGAAGTTAGATAAGAAGCATTTTGTCAAAGGTCATCGTACATCAGAACAAAATGGTGCCTTTCCTTCTGAAGATGTGAAAGAAGTAGCACTGATGGAAGCCAAGCTGCAAAAGCTATGTGGCTTATTGGAAGAAGTAAGTGTCTTCTGTTATCTTTGGAAGAGGGTTTTGCCTCCAAGCTGCTAGTTTTCAGGATGCAGTGGAATTGTTATCATCTTTTTTTGGTTCTTATATTTATTTATTTGGTGATATTTTTGCAGACGATTACGCGGACCAAGGAGAACATAGTGAAAAAGCAAGCCTTGACTTATGAGGAAATAGAAAAGGAACGTGAAGAGGTAATGTATATAATTTAACTTCAAAGTCACTCCAGCCCCATACTTGATACTTGACTTTACAGAGAGGCTTGGAAATGTTCTTATGTGATCATTTTTTGTTATATCAGAATATTATTTACTTAGTTTGGATTCATATTCCCCCCTCCTCTTAATGTTGGCTTAATTTGAAAATTGTAATCAGGATGAGGTGCAAGCAGAATCTGAGAGTGATGATGAGGATCAGCAGATATATAATCCCTTAAAGCTGCCAATGGGATGGGATGGAAAGCCCATACCATACTGGCTATACAAGCTTCATGGGCTTGGTCAGGTAATAGAAAACAACTCTTCTATTCTTTTGTTTGACAATGTTGGTTCTTGCGCCCCCCTAATGACGTGGAGTTTTAGACATCTTTCCTTCATAGAAAAACAACCGACCATAATATTGGCATATGATTATTTTCTTAATAAGATCAGTCAGAACAGCCACCGAACATTTGTGATGGCTGGAAATCTTACAAGTATCCATATCTTTATCATTTACTAGGTGGGGGATCCAATTTAGAAATAATCAGCTCTGAGATGTATATACAACCTAAACACAGGTCAGAATACATGGGGGAAAGAAATAAATCAAGCATTTTTTGTTTCTTTTTAAATAAATCAACCTAAACCTGTGCTTGTTTGTTTGTCTCTTTTGCATTGCCTAGCTTGATTGACTCGTCCATGCACAGATTAAATAGCAATTTTTGAACTTTTTGGCAGGAATTCAAGTGTGAGATCTGTGGAAATTACAGTTACTGGGGGCGCAGGGCTTATGAGAGGCATTTCAAGGAATGGAGACATCAGCATGGTATGAGATGCCTTGGCATTCCCAATACAAAGAATTTCAATGAGATCACGTCTATTGAGGTAAGTACTTAAATCGAGTGTTTTCATGCCGTAGTGCTTAAACTTTGTAGCATCTCTTCTGCTGCCCTGCTGCCAAGCTCTTCTTATGAAAGCTGTTAAAACATGTTGGGTCGTTGTGAAAGCTATGACATAAATATTTGGATGCCTTTTGTATGATATACAGGAAGCCAAGCAACTTTGGGAGAAGATTCAGGTGAAGTCAGGGGTGAATAAATGGCGCCCAGATCTTGAAGAGGAATACGAAGATCAGGAGGGCAACATTTACAACAAGAAGACTTACACTGATCTGCAACGGCAGGGTCTCATATAGAGTTTACTCATTGGCTGATCAACTTGTCTATTTTAAAATTATATGATGAATTCAATCTCTTACACTAGTTGGACTTCACCTGTACTTGAGCACTTATGAATTAGGTTTTTGATGATTATTAGATTGCACATTTGTCTAAATGATTATTAGATTACATACCTAGCTAACCGCCAATTTCCTGAAAATCAACACCACCACAAATCGTCAACATAAATAAGTTAATTCATCTTCAATCAACTACTGAAGTTATGATTAGCACATATGCAAAGTAACTTCAAATCATTAAAAATGTGTGTAAAGAAAGTAAGAAACTATGCAAAACTATTTTTGAGAGAAAAAACCCAGAAGCCTAAAAAAAACCAAATCCACATTTGTTTTTTGTTTTGAAGTAAGATCCACATTACACTTGCATACTAACGTCATGTTCTCCTTATGATATTTGAACTTATCTGAACTTAAAAAACTTTATCTAAACTTAAAAAAGATTAACTGAACTTAAAAAAGATTATCTGAAATTAAAAAACTTTATCTGAACTTAAAAAATTACTTGAACTCAAAACTGAGTTGCATAAATTGAACTGAACTAAATTAAAATAAATTAAAATATACATGATCATTTTCAATATATTTGAAATTTATTAATCTAAATATAATATAATACATTTAATATTAAAATACACTGAACTGAGTTGCACTGATGTAGATAAACTTAACTGGACTGAATCGAACTAAATATGATCAACATCTATTGTACTATTTTTCAATTCTCTTAACAATTATTTCTACTTTTAAAAATTTATATGATGCATTAAGATTGAGTTTATTTTATGATGAAATGAACTGGAGTGAAAATTAATGTGCTGAAAAAAAGAATTAGTATGACTAAATTCACCTTAGTTTTATCAAATTTTATTTTTACTGAACCGAACTAAACCGAATTGAATTGAAGTAAAACTTAATGTGTTGAATAAAAAGAAATCGGTATGACTAAATTAACCTTAAATTGTATCAAATTATATTTTTGTTGAACTAAACTGAAGTGAAAATTAATATATTGAAAAAAGAATCGGTATGACTAATATGAAACTGAAACTGAAACTGAACGGAATTTAACTGAACTAATATGAACAATTAACCTCAAGAAAACAGGGTCTACATGAAATGCATGATAGTACATAATATTTTCAGCATTATTTAAATTATTATAATATACAATATTGAATAGAACTGGACTGAATTGACATGAAAAAATACAAAATATTGAACTGATCTGAACTGAACTGAGAAACAAATAAATTTAATGAACTAGAGTCATCTGAACTGAAAAAAGATTATCTGAACTTTAAAACAATATTTATGTGAACTTAAAAAATATTTATTTGAACTAAAAAAAGTTTATCTGAACTCATCTGAACTAAAAAATATTCAAATTAGCTCTAGCAAGCTAGAGAACCGTACTACTAAAAATAGCTTTTCAAGGTAAATATATATATATATATAGCGTGGCACTATATATATATACATATATATATATATACATATATATATATATGTATATATATATATATGTATATATATATATATATATATATATATATATATATAGAGTGGGGGAAGGTTCCGGTGTGACACCCCTCTTATGTGTGGCACGTTTAAACATGAGGAATTTAGTTCAAAACTTGATCATTTTAAAGCAAAACAAAAATTTTATATGTAATCTTAAAACATGAGGACATTGACACAAAATATGAACATTAACCTTATGTATGGGCAACGTGAGGAAATTGACACAAAACATGCATGAACATTAACCTTATGTATGGGCATATATATGAGCATTTTAAAGCAAAATGTGTAATACAAAAGGTGTATGATATAAACTAAAACATGAGGTATTTGAATTAAAAGATGAGTTGTTAAATCCTTAAAAATGAGTATTTTCACACAAAACATGAACATGAGAAATTTAGAACAAAAGGTAGAATTTGCAGAATGTTAATTTTTTGTTTTGATTTAAAATGATCAAGTTTTGAACTAAATTTATCATGTTTAAATGTGCACACATAAGAAAAATGTCACACATAAGATGGGGCTATCACACCTGATCCTAATTTTATATATATATGAAGCTAAAACTTCCTAAAAACATCAATGTAGTATAAAATATTGAATGTAATCAATGTACTATAAAATAGCTTCCATAAAGGTGAAACCCATAAACCTTTGGTCGCTGCCTCATGGCTCCTGGTTGAATCCTATGGTCCTCGTAGTTACATTATGGTCCTCGGGTTATGGTTAAATTAATGTTATTATTTCTCTGTTAAACCTATCGTTGAATCACTATTTCTTGGTTTGATTTCGTTGAGAAAAAAGGCAATGACATCAAAGGATTAAAGGAATAACAGAACGTCTTTACGACTTCATGTTTATTCGATCGGCCACTGTTTGCTAAGAATGTTCAATCCAAAACCCAATCAGGAAAAAGTAACGAACATACCTTTTTGCACAACATTTTGTAGAGATTAAAAGTAGAAATAGTGACAAATTTAGCTTATATATATATATATATATATATATATATATAAAAGCGCGTCCATTCACAATTTTTGTATGATCGATGTGCAGAAAATTAAATAACGTTCCATTCACAATCTCGCAGAGATCGATATTGGCATCAACATCATATAAATGATCTGTGTATAAATGTTATTTCATGAGTACAAAATACGGTTACATGCACGCACCACAGGTGTACGCGCGGTGCAACAAATGCTTTCTCATGTATCATATTATATACGCACGTGCTTATAACTTATTAGAATTAATTCATTTACATTAAGCTCAAGTACTGAATGTAATTAATTGGACAGCTAGCCATTTGAAGTAATTGTCTGAGTTTTTTGTTCTACTTTTATAGCTATTGCAAAGAAATTGAAAAAAAGTGAGATGCAGATTGATGGCAGGAATGGAATTCAGCGGTGAATAATGAATATCAGTGAAAAAAAATCCATTTGATGAAATTTATATAGTAGCTTTATTTAGTCTTGTTTACTGATTTGATGGAGAACGTGGCTTGATTTTTCTTTTTTAAAGAAAAAATCTTGGGTGAGACCTGTCCTTGTGGAGACCAAGAGCAGGGGAATGAGCATTTACTGTTTCTTCTTGATCTTTTAGTCAGTTTGTTTGATCTTTCAATCAATGTCCTTGAGTATTTTTGTTTAGACTTGATTTTTCAGTTAATTTGATCTTTCGTTCAATTTGCTTGATCTTTCGGTCAATTTTCATGATCATTTCCTCGGTCAATTTCACCAACGACAAATTCAATCAAGGAAAAAACTCACAAACGACAAATTCAATCATATAATCTTTGGTCTCATTAGAGACAGGTCTCAAATGAGAATTTGCCTTTTTTAAATAGCGTAAATCTGTGTAAATTCCTGACTTATTGCATTTCAGATTTACGACATCTGCATTTTTACTCAAATTGAACTAAACATCAGTCATTTTAATTGGAAAACGCAAACATTGTATACCAGAATTGTTATGTAAAAATATTTCGCACATTCATGAATTTTAACCATAAAGCCATACTTTTTACTAGTTGTAAAACACTTAAGTTACGCTCTTATATATTTACAGCGATTAGTTGAATTTGTTCTAACTTTTGAAGAACTGATGTGCAATAATTTTTTTACACCGGAAATCACTGCATATTATTGTTTAAACACGTGCGCAATATGTCTTAGAAAAATGAATTTGGCTCGATCCAGTAACCACACTGTTTGACCGGGGAATTTCTAAATCAGACACGTGTACTATATAATCAACAAGTCTCCACAAAATAATAAAATCCCTACCTCGTAATGTTCGTGCGACAAACCTGCTCAACTAAAGTTAGGTTTATATATTTACTATGTCAATAAATAATGCGATCCAGAGAATATTAAAGTTAGGTTTATATATTTACTATTTACTTAGATGATGCGAAGCAAAAGAAAAGGATGATTATGCATAAGGTTTGAGTTGAGAAAAGGATAATCGCGATTTCCAGAAGAAGATCGATGAATTAATTAACAAGATCAATGACAAAGACTGAGGATTTTTTTTTGATACGTCAGCTTTGTCGGTATAGAAGGACGATTAAGAGCAGAATATTGAAGACGAATTCATTTGTGTGATTTTTATTAAGCAAACTAGCTATAAAAAGTAGCTTCTTAATGTTTAAATATTTAAAACATTTTCTTGAACAATTACTTGGCGATCTAATTAAATTGTACTCGATCTTTTGCTTCCAGGAACTTATCTTCATGATGCATGCACTAATTAGGAAAACATGGTGTATTAATGACGAATATATATCAGTGATACAATACTTAAAGGCAAATTCTCATTTGAGACACCAAAGATTATATGAGACTGCTATTGATTGAATTTGTCGTTGGTGAGCTTTAAACCCGCCGATTTCTTTGATTGAATTTGTCGTTGGTGAAATTGACCAAGGAAATGATCAAGAAAATTGACCGAAAGATCAAGTAAACTGAACAAAGATCAAATTAACTGAAAAATCAAGGCAAAACAAAAATACTCAAGTACATTGATTGAAAGATCAAACAAACTAACTAAAAGATCAAACAGAAACAATAAATACTCATTCCCCTGCTCTTGGTCTCCACAAGGACAGGTCTCACCCAAGACTTTCTCATATATCAGTGCGCATGATACAATATAATTTATATATTTATTGTTTTATACAAATTTGAAGAGCTAGAAAAACAAAAGGATTAAGCAATGACGACGTATGCATAAGAATCAATATGCATGCTCTCATAAGAACCACGTCTTTTTTTCCAGGTATATGATCGGACTTTTATTTGTAAAGATTGAATTAAAAGACACCTTTAATTATTTCAATTTGTTTACATTATATTGAATTCCTAATTAACACATGACATAGGATGGACGTGAGTTTCTAAAATTCACTTTCGTACTCCCTCCGTTTCTCTCAATATGGCACACTTGCCATATTGGGATGTTTCTATCATTATGGCACTTGCCTTATTTGGTAATATATACATTAATTTGAGCCACATGATTTGCTTTTGTCCCAAATCAATTAATCTCCTCCACACCTTTCAAATTTTCTTAATCCATGTGCAAAAAGTATGGTGCCATATTGAGAGAAACGGAGGGAATATTCTTTTTCATAGAGAGATTTTAAATAATTAATGTTTCAATTTTCTTGACAATATATGTCCAACTTTTTCTGTGAATTTTTGAGTTGAAAAAAATTATGCTCTTATATTTGGTTCCGTTATAATGTTTGCGTTGCATATTTGGCACTAATCAATATTAGTGCGAATCATAATGAAATGCTCATATATAAATTGGAACTCACGCGTGATATCATATATAAATTGGAACTCATGTTGTTTTCAGAATTTGTTCACATTTTTAACCTAATTGCATATGGGACCAGTTTAACTTTATTTGGAACCTAATCACATTTTTAACCTAATACCACTTATTTTTTTAAGCTCAAGTCGGTTAATGTACTATTTCACATATGGATTTAGCTAGAGCTAGAACTGTATATATATATTGCATGCATGTGCATCATCTTCTCTTCCTATTAATAGCATAAATGTAATCACAAACTAAAAGAAATTCGTTGAAATGTTTCACAGAAACCCTAAATTACGATTTTTAAAATCCCTAGAAGGATATTTAGGTACTATTATATATCCCTACAGGAATTCTCATTGCTACGAAAGTTAGCCAATTTTCCTAAAAAAAATTAGTTTTTATAAAACTAGTTCATATTTTTATTAACGTGTACCTGTGATCTTCCTTTCTCTCCTCCTCCTCATCATCATCATCTTCCATTTCTCCTTCTCCATTTAACTGTTTTTTAGTATAACTGTTTTAATTAACTTAATTACGTAGAAGAATTTTAACTATTTTGATCGGTGTTAAAATTTTATTAATATTGAAATACGTTATTATAACTATCATATTATCCTAATTCCATCATTAATCTATAAGTTAAGAAAAATGTAGTGTACAAGTGAAAACTAATGGCAGTTATACATAGCAACAAGAAAGAATATTATATTGGAGATTAGTTTTGTAAAGTGAAGTTTTCGTTAGAGAATAATGAATGTTATATTTGAGTACGCAAAATCCAACAAATGCTTTCTCATATGTCATATTATGATGCATGGTTTGTGTCCTTATAACTTATAAGTATTATAAATTCACTTACATTAATATTTTAAGTAGAAGAAAATTTTAAACAAACAAATAAAAATACGAAGATACAAAACTAATGAACGAACTCATACACTAATTAGTTTTGACATACGTATTTACAATATTACATATGTCAAGCAATTACTTGAATTTATTTCATGGCGTAAAACTTCCTACTAAATGTGTGAAATATTATAATTTAAATAATGTGTGCTTGACTATTCCACCCTTTAATAGAAAATCACATTTCAATAATTAAATAACTGAAATTATTTTGTAGCAAAAATAGATATGAAAAATAATTTCCGTTATCTTTAAATAATTTCATTTCAGCTCCGTTACCTCAAGTCATTCATTACTCACCCACTCTATCCGATGCACTAGTCAAACTATAACCGTATATATGATCTTCTCAATCACTCACTACTTTTATACTCTTAGTAATTATGTTAACATAAACTTGAAAATAATTACAAATAAATAGTTGAGAAATTAAATTAAGCTAGTAACTTTGTAACCACCTATTTTGTAATTTTATCTTTATAGAAAGAATTAAATTTGAACTATATCTTTATTTGTAATGTGTGAACATATCTCACCTTTAGTCTCTCCTACTATGTATTCACTTGATCAAAACTGATAAAAAATTATTAATATATTATTAAATCAACATCAATAATTTACAAATATCAACTTTATGCCACTTTTAAATAAATTGCAATTTCAAACGTTACTGGTCAAATACGTTTGAGTCAAAAGTCAAAAATCAAATCAAAATTTAACTAAATTAAGGATATCATATTTTTATTATTTAATAACGTTTCGTACAAATTTAGTAGAATGCAGTTGTATAATAAATTTAATGTAACATAATCTTATTCAGTTCAATCAATTCCATTACATTTTAGTCAAGCACATTATGAATTTCTAAAACTAATTAGCTTCGGTTTAATAATTTATTATTATACTATTTTAAACGCACAACATTTTCAAACTAATCCATTTCTAGCACCTTCCATCCGATGCCAATTATGTAAAGTAGAGAGTGAAAATGCAGTATAAAAGAAGTGAAAATGTGATGTGAAATACCACACAATCAAAGCTCTACAAAAAGCAAAGGATTCACAAAGTACAGAGAGGCAGCCCCACCCCTCTCAAAGGTAGAAAACCTCTATTCTTAGTGTCAGAATTTGAGAAATTCATTTGCATTAACATTTCTTGTTTTTTGCAGATTTGATACAGAGAAGAGATTAATTTTACTTCACGTTGCTGAGAGAATGGCTAATAACAGGTGGTCGGCCGGAAACGTGGCGATGAATCCACCGCACCACCTCTCCTCCGCCACGGAGGATGAGGGTGCCGCCGGAGGAAACCGCCATCAGCAGCAGACCACTAATAGCAGCGGGAGCAGCAGCAACAATAACAAGTTCAACCCCAATCTTGATGTCGCCGGCCAGAACCAGAGAGGTGGGCTGGAGATATCGGAGCCCGGGAGCGGTGGAAGCGGCGGCGGGCGGCGGCCCAGGGGAAGGCCTCTGGGGTCGAGGAATCGGCCCAAGCCGCCGGTCGTGATTACCAGGGATTTCCCTGATGCTCTCCGCAGCCACGTGCTGGAAATCAGCACCGGCAGCGACGTGGCGGAGAGCATCGCCACCTTCGCTCAGCGCCGCCACCGCGGCGTTTCTCTGCTAAGCGGGAGCGGCTTAGTGAGTGACGTGACCCTCCGTCAGCCGTCTGCTCCCGGCGGCGTTATAACCCTGGCTGGAACGTTCGACCTCTTATCTCTGTCCGGCGCGTATCTCCCCTCGCCGTCTCCTCCCGGAGCTTCCGGCATAACAGTGTGCGTATCCGGCGGCCAGGGGCAGGTGGTAGGCGGCAGAGTCGCCGGCCCGCTGGTGGCAGCAGGCCCGGTGATGGTCAGCGCAGCCACATTCTCCAACGCAACCTACGAGCGGCTCCCACTGGATCCTGAAGAAGGCGAAGGTGGCAACGATCGTTTTAAGTGACTAGAAGACACTTGTAAACTTTAGCGAATCTTGCTCAGAATAAATGTTTCAGATCGTTTTAAGCTACTTATATAAATGTCACTACTGAAAAAATTATATGAATTCAACATTTACAATGCTTAATATTTTTTGGGGAGTATATATATATAAATATATCTTTTCTTGACTATTCCTTCAAAATTTAGTATGAAAAATCTCTACATATATAAGAAGCACTTAAGAAGTTTGTTGTGTACTGAGGAAATAAAAAGATTAGAATATGTTTTGATAAGAAATTTAGAACACAATAATTACTAAGGAACCACTCCAATAAACAATATTTTATGGGTCAACATTGTGTTAATATGTAGCAGGGTTTTAAAAAAATTGCAGTTTCTTGAACTTCATCAAACAAGCGTGACAACCGTGGTTTGGGCGATGACGTCATGAAAACACTGCAAGCAGAAATCAGGGAAGTGATGGGAAAGAAGCAGATACTAAATCACCGCGAAAATTGTTGGGTCGATTAAGTTTATTCTTAAGTTTGTCGCAACACTATGAAATTAATGATATAAAAATTGTTTAAAATTCAAACATTATGATTTAATATCAACCATACGCACTATTCGACTTATACATCTACCATTAATTCGATCGCTATGATGAAAAACATTTATTGACAAATTCAAACGATTCAAACATTTATATGAGGATGATAATACATATATAATAATTACTTTGAAAACTATCATCATCTGTTTCTCTTGCATGTCCCCATATATCATATAAAGATCATAACTTTTAATTTTTGAATTTGTAAGTGATATGTCATATAGTTAAATATTCATTTACGTACTATTCTCAATAAGTTATGTGGTATAAATGTGAACTTATCAAGAAAATGTAAATGTAGGAAACCTGTTGAGTTTAAACCTTGTTGCATGCATTTTAACGTTGGGAAAATTATTCCTAACTTGTTATTTGTCTTCTAGTGTAATTGGACTTTGTCCTTAGTCTTACTTCTGTTCCTACAAGTTAGGCATCTAGTTGGTTAGTTGAGATAATGCAGGAGTGCCTACTGCACACGTCCTACTTTCTTGTAATTGTTTGGTTTTAAATTACTGTGAATGGATAAACAGAAAAGCTGTAACTTCAGCACCAAAATCTTTGCTTCTATCTGTTAACCGTATTCACTTCAAAAGTCCTTTTCTGTGTTTACGGTTTCTACATTTGGTATCAGAGCCAAACCATTTTTAAATGGTTGGGAGCAGAGCGGCATCATCGGTGAGGTCAGCAACACCACCACGGAGACGCGGACGCAGTCCATCAAGGCAGCGAGGCCGCGATATGGTAGTTCAGCCACCGGTGAGGGAATCAATTGGGACGATGGTTTATCCGATGCTAACACGCACAAATTACGCTGATTGGGCTCTAGTAATGAGGGTCAATCTGCAAGCGCAAGGTTTGTGGCGTGCGGTTGAGCATGGGGATGTTGATTATCGTGAAGATAGGCAAGCATTGTCTGTGATTCTACGTGCGGTGCCACCGGAGATGTTGTCTACGTTGGCAGTGAAGGATACGGCAAAGGAGGCATGGGATACGGTAAGGATTCAACGTATGGGAGTTGATCGAGTCCGTGAAGCCAATGCTCAGAAGCTTCGTGCTGAATTCGAAAACATCACCTTTAAAGATGGTGAAACGGTGGATGATTTTGCTATGAGAATCAATAGTCTGGTCAATAATCTTAGCATCCTTGGTGATACAATTGAAGAGTCGAGGGTGGTGAAGAAGATCTTGCGAGTAGTGCCGCCACGATACTCGCAAGTGGCAATTGCAATCGAGACGCTGCTTGATTTGAGTACGTTATCGATTGATGAATTGACTGGAAGGCTAAGGGTGGTAGAAGAACGCTATAGCCTGGAAAATTCAGATAGCAACTCAGGGGCTCGACTACTTCTCACCGAGGAAGAGTGGCGAGCTCGAAACAAGAGCAACGATGGTCCATCAGGAGGAAGTAAAAGTCGCGGACGTGTGAAGCCAAAGGATCGTGGCCATGGTAACTCACAAGGTGATAACTCTGGAGCTCGTCCTAAGGCGGTAAAAGGAAAATGTCATGCCTGTGGCATTTTTGGTCACTATGCTCGGAACTGCCGCAATCCTCGACGCGGACGTAAGGAGGAGGCCCATTTGACGGTGCTCGAGGATGATCAACCTGCTCTACTCTTGGCCACATTGAGTGAGGAGGTGCAAGATGAGACCGAATATGTGTTTCTTAATGAAGAACGCGTAATTCCGGTGAACGTGGGTGAGGGGGTGTGGTACCTCGACACGGGTGCGAGCAATCATATGACGGGCTCAAAGGAGATGTTTAGCTCGCTTAATGAAAATGTGAAAGGCTCAGTCAAGCTTGGCAATGGAACGGTAGTCAATATTTGCGGACGTGGAGATGTGATGTTCAGTTGCAAAAATAAGGAGCATAGAGTGCTTACTGAGGTATATTACATCCCTCAACTACGTAGTAATATTGTTAGCTTGGGTCAATTGGATGAGAATGGTTTTAAAATTGTCATCGAGGATGGTGAATTGTGTTTGTTTGATCGAGAGCGAGTTTTACTTGCAAGGGTGTTTCGCTCTAAGAACAGATTATACACTTTGTCCCTGGACTTGGCCAGTCCTATTTGTTTACTCTCCAAGGTAGATGATCAAGCTTGGTTGTGGCATGCACGCTATGGTCACCTCAACTTTCGATCGTTGCGAAATTTGGTGCAAGGCAATATGGCTGAAGGACTGCCACCGATCAATCGTATTGAGCAATTCTGTGATGGGTGTGCTCTGGGAAAGCAGCATCGAACCCCTTTTCCACAAGCTTCGGCGTATCGTGCTAAGGAAAGATTGGAACTGGTACATATGGATTTATGTGGACCAATTACACCATCTACGCCGGGAGGTAATCGATATATACTATTAATTGTTGATGATTATAGTAGATATATGTGGCTTGAGGTGTTGAAAACCAAGGATGAGGCTTTAAAGTACTTCAAGAAGTTCAAGGTTCGTGCAGAGGTTGAGCTGGGCAAGAAACTTGTTGCTTTTCGTTCGGACCGAGGCGGCGAATTCAACTCTAAAGAATTTCATGACTTTTGTGATCAAGAAGGAATGAAGCACTACACCACGGCACCTTATTCTCCCCAGCAAAATGGAGTAGTGGAACGCCGAAATCGTACGGTGATGGAGATGGCTCGATGTTTGCTCAAAACCATGGCTATGCCGGCTATGTTTTGGGGTGAAGCGGTGAGAGCCGCGGTATATATTCTCAATCGTGCACCAACTCGTAGTTTGGAAGGGATAACACCGTTTGAGGCTTGGCATAAACGCAAGCCAAAGGTGCAGCATTTGAGAACCTTTGGGTGTGTTGTTCACGTTAAGAAGCTTGGGCCTGGAGTGAGCAAACTTGTCGATCGTTCAACGCCGATGGTATTCATTGGGTACGAAGAAGGCTCTAAAGCCTATCGAGTGTATGATCCGATGCGAAAAACACTTCATGTGTCGCGTGATGTGGTGTTTGAGGAGCATAGAAAGTGGGATTGGTTGTCTGAGTTGAAGGATCAATCAAACGACGTGTTTGTGGTTGATTATTTGGATGAAAATGCACCTGGAGAAGGTAGTTTGCACACAAAGGTTAGGAAAAATGAAAAGGAACCTTGGGTGGAGCAATCTAGTCCATGCGTTGAGCTTGTGGGCAGCAGCTCTCGGACGCCTCGACCGGGCTCGGGAAACACGGACTTTGCAACACCACCAACTCATGATAATGCTACTAGCACAAATAATGGCATGCAACGGTACCGTAAGTTGACGGACCTGTATGATGCCACCAGTGAGGTTGATTTGGAGCTAGATGATGTTTGTTTTTTGGCTAGTGAGGAACCTGTTAATCTTGAAGAAGCTCTTGGAGAAAAGTGTTGGAGAGAAGCTATGGAGAGTGAGCTGAATTCCATTCGTAATAATGAAACATGGGAGCTTGCAACACTTCCGATGGGACACAAAGCTATAGGTCTCAAGTGGGTCTTTAAGGTGAAGAAGGATGCAGCGGGAAATGTGGTGAAGCACAAGGCTCGACTTGTCGCGAAGGGATACATTCAACAAAGAGGGATTGATTTTGATGAAGTCTTTGCACCGGTGGCTCGAATGGAGACGGTTCGACTCTTAATAGCACTTGCTGCACACAAGAGTTGGGAGATTCATCACATGGATGTCAAGTCCGCATTTTTGAATGGTGACCTTGCTGAGGAGGTTTATGTACACCAACCTCCAGGTTTCTTTGATTCTCACAACAAGGAGAAGGTGTTTAAGCTTCACAAGGCATTGTACGGTTTACGTCAAGCACCGCGGGCATGGAATGCAAAGCTGGATGCATCACTAGTTTCACTTGGTTTTGAACGAAGCCCTTTGGAACATGCTGTCTACAGAAGGGTATGTGGATCTTCATTGTTGTTAGTTGGAGTGTACGTTGATGATTTAATTATCACAGGAGCTTGTGTAGATGAAATTCACAAGTTCAAAGCTCAAATGCAAAACTTGTTCGATATGAGTGATCTCGGCCTTTTAAGCTACTACCTCGGAGTCGAAGTGAAGCAAGGAGATGGTGGAACTACGCTTTGTCAAAGCGCCTATGCCACTAAGGTTCTCGAAGCTGCAGGTATGGTGGGATGCAATCCATGCCACACACCGATGGAGGTTCGACTGAAATTGAGCAAAAAGGACGCTGGAGAGATCATTGATGCAACAAAATATCGAAGCATTGTAGGTAGCTTGCGCTACTTGTGTAACACAAGGCCTGATATAGCCTTTTCGGTTGGTTTAGTGAGCCGTTTCATGGAGGCACCGAAGGCTTCGCATTGGGCAGCAGTGAAGAAGATTTTGAGGTATGTTAAAGGGACTATAAATTATGGTTTCTTTTACGGGAAGAATGGTACTTTGGAGCCTGCTTTGATGGGTTATAGCGACAGCGATCACGGCGGTGATGTTGTGGAATATAAAAGTACTACGGGAATGGCATTCTTCCTTGGTAAAAATCTGGTTAGTTGGACGTCTCAAAAGCAAAAGGTGGTTGCACTTTCTTCTTGCGAGGCGGAGTATATTGCAGCTGCATCGGCAGCTTGTCAAGGTGTTTGGATGAGCCGTTTATATGGTGATCTCACAAATCAAGAGCCAAAGACCGTAAAGCTACTGGTTGACAACAAATCGGTTATTGATTTGAGCAGGAATCCGGTGCATCACGAACGGAGTAAGCACATTCACATCCGTTATCATTTCATTCGTGAATGTATTGAAAATGGTTCGGTAGAGGTTAGCCATGTCGGAACGCAAGAGCAGTTGGCGGATATTTTAACCAAGGCACTTGGGCGGATTAAGTTCGTTGAATTGCGACAGAAACTTGGTGTCGTTGAAGTTGGTTGCAGGCAGCAAGTTTAAGGGGGTGAATGTTGAGTTTAAACCTTGTTGCATGCATTTTAACGTTGGGAAAATTATTCCTAACTTGTTATTTGTCTTCTAGTGTAATTGGACTTTGTCCTTAGTCTTACTTCTGTTCCTACAAGTTAGGCATCTAGTTGGTTAGTTGAGATAATGCAGGAGTGCCTACTGCACACGTCCTACTTTCTTGTAATTGTTTGGTTTTAAATTACTGTGAATGGATAAACAGAAAAGCTGTAACTTCAGCACCAAAATCTTTGCTTCTATCTGTTAACCGTATTCACTTCAAAAGTCCTTTTCTGTGTTTACGGTTTCTACATCACCAAAGTCAAAGAAAATTGATCAAAAATGGAAATTACACTAATCAATGACATTAGTTTTTGAAACATTAATATCATGTGATTACATGAATACCTGAATTGAAATTACGTACTCAATTATACATTCAAATTAAATTCAAAAATTTCCTAAAATAAATGATAAACATAAGAAAAGATTGAAGAAACAGTATAGTTAGAGTACTGGTACTGGAGCTTATTCCAATAACATGAAAATTGCATGTAGAGAAGAGTACATGGAATGAATATTCGCTTAGTACGTGTAAAACTTTTAGGGTTCGTTGATGAATTACAAAATATTGCATGTTCTTCTGTGCATGGCGTGATTATTCACTCATCTTTCAAAAACTTGAGAAGTAACTTTTATATGGTTACATATACTCATCAATTTATTATGACAAAGGAATAAAGTTTATATAAAACACTTGTCGAAACACCAAAAAAAAAAATCCATCAACTTTTTATGACAAACCCTATCCCTCAATTAGGTCAATTTTGTGCTAAAGTCCCAAAACACCACAAAATAATATAATTTTAAAATCAAACAATATTATCATTTAAACAATATGTACTATTAATTCCACTTATACATTACCATACGCTATATATTATGAAATACCAACCATCAAAACAATTCTTGACAATCCAAACAATTCAATACGCTAGGATGAGGATATAATACCAAATCACTTTGAAAACTATCATCTATTTCTCTTGTATATGTCCCCAAATATCATATAAATATATAATATAAATATCATAACTTCTAATTTTTGAATTTGTAAGTGAAAGCTGATAAACTTAATGCATTTACTTTTCTCAACAAACTGTGTGGTATAAAAGTGATCTTATCAAGAAAATATAAATGAGGGAAATCATCAAAAAAGTCAAAGAAAATTAATCAAAAATGGAAATTACGCTAATCAATGAGATTAGTTTTTGAAACATTAATATTAATTATGTGATTACATGAATACCTTTTTCAAATTAAATTCGAAAATTTCCTAAAATGAATGATAGAAATAAGAATATATTGAACATTTGAAACAGTATAGTTAGAGAGAACATATAAAAATAAGAACAAAGATGACTAATGTTGTCCGTGAAAATTTTGTTTAAAATTAATATTAATGAATAAATAGATGTGTGAAAAATCGCTATACTGTTTAGGGTTCGTACGTAATACTGTTTTAGCCTTTTAGGGCTCGTAAATATGAATTAAAATATTGTTGATTTTCAACTCATGATAACGATAGGCAGCATGACTAAATTTAAATCTTGACAACATAAAAAATTCACAAAATCCAATAAAGGGTAAAATCCTACAAAAGAAAATTAGCATCTATCGCTTTATATATAGTTCCGCAGATCAATTGCGAAGAGCAAATAGCCTCTGAAACATGGAAGAGAATCAAAGATATTCATCAAATAACCTCTGAAAATTCAAAACTACAGGTTGGTGAAGGATAAATATCTTTTTGGAATTCAAATTGGTTAAAAGACTATCCCTTAGTTGATGTTTGGGATGATAAAATATTTCAGAATTCTGCTATAACCAAGAGTTTTATATATGTGCAACAACTCCAAAATGGGCTAGATACAGAGCACATTAATATAATATCCAAAACTTTTACTCTCTATGAAACATATCCTAATAGACTTATTTGGAAAATAGAGAAAAATGGACATTTCACATTGTCCCCTGCATATAATATGTTAAGATCTAAAAGAGAGGTAGTACCATCATTTAAGCACTTATGGTCAAAAAACCTCCCTCTGAAATACACCATTTTCAGGTGGAGATTACTCAAAAGGCTTTTACCTCTCCCAGATGTGTTAGAGGATTTTAAATCCCACTTACCATCCATATGCCCCTTTTGTAAAAGCAATAATGAAGATATCCACCACTGCTTCAATGAGTGTGAGAATGTTAAAACTTTCTGGACACACTTGCATCAATGGTTTGATATTCGAAATATTACTTTTAATACACTATGGGATAGATTTTACTTCTACTGGAATGTGGATATCAAGGTAAAGACACATGAAATAATTATCAGAATGCTCCCTTGCATTGCAGTTTGGCATATTTGGTGTGCTAGAAATAAATGGGTTTATGAGGCAAAGTCACCTAACTGGTTCTTTATAGCATAACATGTCTACAGCACTGTCAAAGCCATTTTGAAAATAAAGGGAACAATATGGAAGCTGTCTGATACCACTAATCTACCATCTAGTCTCTTGTCTCTAGCCCCTATTTCTACAGGTCACATGACAAGACAAACCATCAATGTGAAGTGGAGATTACCTCAACAACAGGCAAAGCTCAACACTGATGGCTCAACTTTGAAAAATGGAGATGCAGGTGCAGGGGTAGTTCTCAGAAATCACGAGGGCATTGTTTTGATAGCAAAATCCAAGTATCTAGGGAAGATGGACAGTCTTGAAGCTGAAGTCACTGCACTAACAATAGAGTTGGAAACTGCTTATACAAGTGAGATGATCATATGGGGAGTTGATGCATGAAGAATTAAGTAATGAAGAACATGATCATCAACATGAAGATATGCTTTTCTGGATGACATATTTGGAAACTGGCTATCCAAGATAATTCTAAGGTGCTCTTCTTAGTTTCAATAAGAATATTGTAGGATGTTTGATTTTTCATAATAAAAAACTCTTGTTCAGTGGATGAGATTTACACACCAATGTGCATAGGGATAGTGTAGCTATTAACCTGAATATAACACGCTTCTTGACTTCGTTCTCCCATACTTTAGTTTCATAAGGTTTTCCAATTTCTTGTTTTTTCGCCATTTTTATCTCCCCTTCGTGCGGGTTGGAAAGAGAAATCAAGATCTTGGTGGAAGGGGAATATATTAAAAATATTTTAGTTGGGAGATGATTGGAGCAAAGAAAATTGGAAAGTTGAGCTTGAGTGGGTTTATGGTTGATTGGGTGGAAGTTGGGCTTGGGCTTAGGTTGGAAGTTGGGCTTGATCATGGGTTGAAATTTGGACTTGGGCTGGGGAGAGGATTGGGGGGGTTGGCGCCTCTGAAGTTGGGTTGTAGTGTTAGTTGACTCAAGACCCCATCAGACCATGCCCGGCCCATTGATTGGTCTATTTTCCACCTTTAGCATCAATCACGTGTTATCAAAAGTGTCCATGATAGGAGATAACTTTAGAGACTGTAATCGGTTTGACTCTATATCAATAGCAATGCCGACGCATGAATAGAACTCATCACTAACACAGTCGCAAAAATGTACAAATCCGCACAATAATTGTATAAAAAAACTCAATGTAAGCCATACAATCAGCACAATCCAAATTCAAATGGCATATTCAAATTACACAACCATATTGAAAATTCAAATGTATTTAGATACATCGCAATCTAGATGAATATTGGAGCATTAGGATGTATTCTGATTCTTTCGTCATTGGCATCCACAACGAGCAGACCGCGATCCAAAATATGCGTACACTTAGTCACGGTATTCATCGTGCAAGACACGTTAATTTCGGTCACAGTAGGAAGGTAGCAGCTAAGGTTGGGATGATAAAACATTTCAATTCGAACCTGAATCGGGAAACCCAACCCGTCAGCTCATGTCCGGTAGTTTTGTAGTATAGCCGGTCTTGGTGGCAAACCCTAGGTCTATAGGGATGAGCTTTAAACCCTAAAATAAAAATAGAGTAAATATATTTAGAAGAAAAAAAAGGAAAGCATAGGTTAAAAAAGGGAGGGGAAAAGGAATTTAGAAAAAAAAATTACCTCTATGCGTTTGCACAGTAATCAGAACCAACTTCATGAAAGCAAAATAGAAGGTTAGATAAAAATGTAAAGCCATCCTACCAGCGAATCTTCCTTTAGTAACCCCACTCCTCGCACTAATTTCACTACTGTTCTACTGAAATAATCCGGCATCCTCCCAATCCCTGAACTCCTCCTCACTCCATATGACATAATAGAAAGGTCTCACAAGAACATAAAAGTGAACCAGGCACGGGTGATTACTTTCCAACCTTACCAAATAGTCATTCCATGTCTCATGAGTTCCTTGCCTCATCAGCGCTGTAGGATCTATGGCTCATAGTTTCTCCTTCTCCAAGGGGTTGTAGAGCTGCAATTTGAACTCAGGATGGCCTATGTCATGAGAGTAGTGCATAACAAACTCTCTCCAATCCAACCCTGCTTGGATTGGGTTGGATTGGAGAGACTTTGCGATGCATTACTCTTATGCTATAGGCCATCCTGAGTTCAAATTGCAGCTCTACAACACCTGAGAGAAGATGAGACGAAGGGCCATAGACCCTGTAGCGCTGACGAGGCAAAGAACTCACGAGACATTGGAGCAGTATTTCGCAAGAGTATTACGATCACATTCATCATCATCATCATCATTATCATCATATGTTAATGGGAATACAGGTAAGCAATGAGAGCGTTTATCTTCTCCTTTATTAGTTATTAATATTGTTGCGAGCATATAGGTTGCGAATGGAAAGTATATGAGCAAAGGCATTGGCACCTGATAATTGCGAAAGAAGGAGATTGAATTGAGAACCTAATAATTGATTGACATGGGAGGAAAAGGCATTGGCACGGCAAGTTCCTTCACGCAACTTTTGTCGAACGGTTGGATCAGGATCCATATGTTTGACCCGGTAAGGATCCATCTTGAAGCCGACCGGTGATGATAGCAGAAAACAATTCCGGCTGTATCGGTGATGCTAGTAGGCGGATGGTGCAAAGTAAAGGAAGGGGATGGATGATCTTGGATCAACTTTAATAGTTAGTTTTTCACTTTATTTTTTTTTAAAAAAAAGAGAAGAAGAATAACTGAAGTTGATAAATATGAGGATGAGATTGGTCCTAGTACAAAAATTGATCAAGATGGATTGGACCTTTACAAGGAAAGCCCAACAAACCTCAACATCAATCCGCCGTCGCCGTCACAAGGGTCTGGAGTTGATTGCAGTCTGAAGAAATGGGTGGAAGAGGAGAAATGGGAAACTGGTGCCACCACCCATGGACTGCCGCATACAAGTGTCATTTTACGGAGAGAGTAAATAAATTTACATGATACAATGTTTACGTGAAGTGATTGGACAACCTTAATATAATCAGTATTACATTTGAGAAAATATTCATTTTGCATGTTAGTAAGACTTCTACATAATTTTCTCGATATCGATATTATTCTATGTAAATTTTAAAAGACTCTTGAATCAATAAAATTATTTCTTTAATTAGAATCATGCTCTGTTTTGATTTTAATAACTCAAGATTTAAAACAAACATAGTTCTGATTAAAATTTTAATTATAATTAAACTTGTTTTGTATCAAGGGCTAACAATCAGTTGAGTTGATGAGTTGGTGGGTTTGGGTTGAAAATTCTAAATCCAAACGCAACATAATAATATTCCAGGTCACAAAACTTTGACCCAAACCCAACCTTGTAAATATGCGGGTTACACAAACCTAACAACCTATTAATGGTTGAGGAAATTCAACTTATAAGAATACAAACAAACCTAACTAATTACAACTTGACATGAAAACTCATGCACAAAAATAATTCCAAAACTCAAAAGATCAAACCACTTTTTATTATTACGAAGTTTATTGACAAAAAACCATAACAAGTATCCATCTCTTTATATCTCATGAATACCGTTCTCTTACCATTGTATACTGCTTGAAGGGTGTATCACACTAAGAAGATGAGAACAAAATTCCAAGATTTGGGTTAAAAGCTATCGAGTTTCCTAAGAATATAAGATTAGTGATTTATACTATTCCAAACATTGAGAAATGTGGAAACAGAATAAAAAAAAATCACTCTCAATTTTATAAAAAATTATAAGATATAATTTTCACCTTGATGAATTCGTACTTGTCCACTAACTCGTATTTAACTTAATTTTTCTAAAAAATAAAGTAAAAATTCATTTTTAATTTATAAGAGGAAGTCCAAGAGTTACTACATTTTGTAGATTTTGGAAGAAATCGGTGATTTTACCCCGTTTTTAAGCTCAAAGAGATACTACATATATGTGTTACTACAAAATGTAGATTAGAGGTAGTAAGAGAAACTCATCATCCATATGTGTAGAGAGAGAAACAAAATTTGGAGGATTGAATATTAAATGCAATCTCATTTATTATGACAAATTTTTCATTTTTTATTTTTTAAGTTAAATTTATTTTTCTCTCCGGACAAATTATGACAAAATCATGACAAATTTCTTTTAAGAGATTCTCTCATCTTCAATGCTAGAAAGTTAAAAAGTAATAAAATGTGTAATGTTCAAGACAAAAAGGCTAGAAAATAAAACTAAAATATTATTAATATTGATGACAATAAATGTAAGATATGCAAAATGTAGTATCTCTTGGAGATGACCATAAGTTTTAGCTACATTTTAGAATTTCATACGACATTTTGGAGATTATGATGTAGTATCTGTTGGACTTGCTCCAAATCTTCTGAAACTTTCTATATATACGTATTTACATAATTACTCCTTAATTTTAAAAATGTTTTATAATACCAGATTTTGAATGGGTCAAACCGATGTCATCCCACAATTTGACCCAAACCCAACGTGACTTTTATCGTGTCATTCATGTCTAATCTTTCATTAACTCATGCATGCTTTGTTTTGTGTTAACCCATTCATGTCATGATTTTACTCAAGTATCTATTACCTTCCGCCAGCACGTACGTTGGTGATTCACATTTGGATTCGTTTCAAGACAAAATGAAATGATTTTTACTTATTCGACTGAAAATATATTTGATAAATTATGAAATATTTGACAAATTATTTATCAAACTCCTGTCCTTTCCAAAAGGACTAAAACCCCAATTTATTAAAAACGGGTTCAATCCTTGGTCAATTACAAGCGCGTAATTTGGTATTTTATGGTTTATCGATAGAAAATGCTTTTTTTTCCCCCTGCCGTTACTCATACAGTGCACGCATGCTGAGAACGGTTGTTTAGGAATAGTTAAGAATTTTTTGAAGGTACATATATATATATACCCAAACCCTTGATAATTAGGGTTAAGTTTAGACTAGTTTAGTTCATATAAGATAAAATATAAACGTAATTTAATCATTTTATTTCTAATTTATATAAAATTTTTATTTCAATTCAAATAAATTCTAGTTGCATATGGGACCAGTTTAACTTTATTTGGAACCTAATCACATTTTTAACCTAATACTAATTTTTTTTTTTGGCTCAAGTCGGTTAATGTACTATTTCACATAGAGAAAGTCTTGGGTGAGACCTGTCCTTGTGGAGACCAAGAGCAGGGGAATGAACATTTACTGTTTCTGCTTGATCTTTTAGTCAGTTTGTTTGATCTTTCAATCAATGTCCTTGAGTATTTTTGTTTTGCCTTGATTTTTCAATTAATTTGATCTTTCGTTCAATTTGCTTGATCTTTCGGTCAATTTTCTTGATCATTTCCTTGGTCAATTTCACCAACAACAAATTCAATGAAGGAAATCGGCGGGTTTAAATCTCACCAACGACAAATTCAATCAATAGCGGTCTCATATAATCTTTGGTCTCATTTGAGACAGAATTGGCCTTTCACATATGGATTTAAATAGAGCTAGAACTGTGTATATATATATATTTTTTTTTTGCATGCATGTGCATCATCTTCTCTTCCTATTAATAGCATAAATGTAATCACAAACTAAAAGAAATTCGTTGAAATGTTTATGTAATCCAAACCCCAAATTACAGAAACCCTAAATCACAGTTGTTAAAATCCCAAGAAGGATATTTAGGTATTATCCCTACCAGAATTCTCATCGAGATTTTATAGCGAAGGCTTTCAGAGAGAGAGTGAAAACTGAAAACCCATGCACCTGCTGGTGATACTAATTCGCCAGAGTGTTGTTGTTGCTGCTAGTTTTGTAATTACTAGGGAAAATATTAGTGCTGTCAAACGGATAAAACGGATATATTCGTAGTAAATGGATCAAATGAATAATTATCCATAGAGCCTAATTATCCATTGGTACCATTTAAATGGATCATTATCCACATTACCCAATGGATCATTATCTCTTTTAGTCAATGGATAAAGTTTATTGATCCAATAAATCATGTAATACTTTTTGACCTAATTATTTTGAACTTAATTCTTACTTAGCCTAACTCAACTGTATTGAACTAAGATGACATCAAAATATTAAACTTGTTTTCCGGAGAATTTTTTTTTACTGAATTGAACTGAGTTAAATTGAATTAAGTTCAAGTGAAAATTAATGAATAAGAAATGAGAATCAACATGACTAGGGCGCCGCTGGAGGGAACCGCCAGCAGCAGCAGACCACTAATAGCAGCGGGAGCAACAACCCCAATCTTGATGTCGCCGGCCAGAACCAGGGAGGTGGGCCTGGAGATATCGGAGCCCGGGATCATTAATTATCGTGTTTTTTGACGTTTAGTTCGACAATATCGTGTACAATAATTTTACTTCACTTATTTAAACATAAGTTCAACAAAACTGATTATGTATAATTTGTGTGGACAAAATTAAATCAATTGTGGTCATTAATTATAAGTTCCATTTTAATTGCATAAAGACAAAACTCTGAACAGACGAATAATTAATCAGAAAACCACCACTTCTAATATTTACGATATTCATTACAAAGGATGCGATCGAGTTTTGCACAGTCCTGGTCAGGCATGGTCAACCGGCGGGCTCCAGCTCCAAACTTTTATACAGTAAATATTTATGAATGTTGGTATTCATTTGAATAATCACTTCCATATTTTCATTCATAATATAATATGTATCATGTAATAATTTTGGGATAAGTTTCGTAAATAAAACTTAAAGGGACTAAAAAAAGAAAATGACCATTTTCTGAAATACGATGGAACGAAAATAGTGTATGGAGTGTTTTTTTATGAAGACCAGAAACTGTGGATGATAAAAAATTACGAAAAATGATTGCGTATTTTTAATTAATGTAGAATATTATATAATTTAATTTGATTCTTAAATAATATAAAACTGCAATGTGCGCTAAGTGTAAATTTAAACCCCAAGTCAACGATTTTATAAAATAATTTAACGTATTTAATCAAAATTGCCTCTGGCTAAATCATAGTATTTGATTTTCAAGAATGGGGTGAATGTGGACAAACGGCTCAATATTTACTATTGTCAATAAATAATGCTTACGTACGTATCATTAATTCAAGCTCAAGAGATCAATGAATCATCTTCAAAAAAAAATAGAAAAAAAGAGATCAATGAATCTATTAAAAAGATCAATTAATTCATTAAGATGATCAATGAATGAATTAATTAAAAAGATCGACTGAGGATTTTTTGATCAATGAATTCTTACTATGGTTCCGGTTTTTCGGAAATTTCAGAATTAAATTCCGATGGCTGGAGAACAGGATATTTTTTGACTCATACCTGCACCCTTTTTAAAGTTTAGGATAATATTTAACCATTAAATTATACAGGACAATAATGTTCCAATTATATAACACAATATCTATTTCCACAACCCAATATCCTAAATCTACAACCCATTTAGTGATAAATTTACTTAATCATCCCTCATAAAATTTAGGATTCAATTAACATTTATTATTTCATTTAAATCCCTTAAGTTTTGAATAATAAATGTTTGATAAGTTTTTGTTAAATTTAATTGTAGGCCCAAGAAATCCTCAAAACGTTCAACATTCATTAGCTGTCCAGCTTAATTCAACACCTTTAAATTTAGGCCCTGTTTGCTAGAGTTTATTTCTTGGTGTACTGAATTGAACTGAACTAAAATAAGTTTAAATATATTTATCTGAACTGAAATAAATTTAAATTTACTAAACTGAACTGTAATAATTTTAAATATATTTAACTGAACTGAAATAATTTTAAATATATTTAACTGAACTGAATTAATTTAAATATTTATCATATATCATTGTAATCTTTAGTAAAAATGTAACTTATAACAAAAAATTATTGAACTGAACTGAACTGAAATAAATTGAAGTATATTTATCTGAACTAAAATATATAAATATATTTATCTGAACTGAAATAAATTTAAATATATTTGACTTAACTGAACTGAATTAAAAGGTCTATCATTCATCCTTTTTTAATCTGAATAGCTACGTGAAATTTGTAGACAAAGTTGATAAGAATATTTTATACAATTTATAAAGAGTGGGGTAGATTTTATGAATCATAGTTTGATTAGGACTAAGTATCATAATAATATCTAACTAAAATTAAAATTTAAAAAGGAATATTTTAGTAAAATTTAGCATAAATGGGTTGTGAATTTAGGATATTAGGTTGTGGAAATAGCATCCCTATATAATATTAATTAGGTGCAAATTTCCATTTGAAATAACCCACGTAAAGGTGGTTCGATAACCATGCATACGTTATCTTAGGTCGATTAGTTAACCATGCATGCACATATACGTTATTTTAGGTCGATCTAGGTTAACTTTGATTTTAGGTCAAAATCGTATTTTTCAGTGTATAGAGCTAGGAAGGTTTAACGTACGATCAGTTAGTTCAAAAAGAATACTCCAACTGTAAATATGTTCCAGCATCGATCTCCACAATGAAAGGCCACATAAAGTGAAAATTAATTAAATAAAAACATGAAATACTCTCTAAAATAAATAAAAATGATCAAATCGGATAATTAAGTGGCCTAATCCCTTACGTTTCAATATTGCAACATCAAGGAGAATAATTCACTTAGAAAAATAACAGCAAAATTTCGTTTCAACACTTAGATTATTTGAATAATTGACTTAGAGAGATTTGTGTGTATATATGCTGCTTATACAAATCACTAGCCACATGAATAGAACCTGTACTCATGTTCTGCAATGCCATTTCTATCTCTGGATCAGCTCGGAGAGATAGAAACAGAAACTTGTAGTTTAACTAATACTATGTCAGAAGAGTAATTGAAGGAGAAACATGACAGAAACATTTGTTGCAAAAATAGCAACTTTAAGGAAAAATCTTAGGGCAAAAATAGCAACCTTAAGGAAAAATCTGGCTTAGGGCAGAAAAATGTGTGCAAATGTCGGTGCATGCATATTTTATTATTAAAACCCACGTTAACCTCACTTTTCCTGTTTAATTACTGGTAGGGCATAAAAAAAAACTCTTCTTAACTTTCCTTTTTTCGGATCTCAGTTTTGTCGTTCCCCCATTCGCATACCCTAATATTTTGTTTTGGAAATTAATTAAAACAATTTTTGTAAGGCACAAAACCTGTGGGAGAACATGGTTTAATTAAGGAAGTTTGATTAATAAAGAGTACATACTCAGATTATTTATTTTGATAAACATTTCATTCAAGTGTTCTATATATAGTTATTTATAGTGTACATCTACATCGTGTTGGCTTTATTTACTAATTTAATTAGGTTAGGAAGATTAAATTTTTTACAAATACATCTATTCTAAAAAATCATTTGTGCTTATATATTTTATGGTAGTTGGGTGGTGTCCCCCAACCTTTTATGTCACGTATTAAAGAATACAACAAAAATATTCAAACAAACTGTTAATCCAATGAAGTTAATAAATTAAAGAATGCACGCATCAAGAAACTTTATGAAATTAATTTTCATATATATGCAAGATTAATAATCTAGAAACTAGGTTAATTAATATTAAAACAAGAGTATATATATATATCTTGTCATAGTCCAAGATTATGGGCAATTTACAAAGACCAAACAATACTATATAGGATACAGAATTTAACAAAAAAAAAAACTTTATTTTCAAATCTAGGATATAACAACCAAGAAAACTTTTTGCGCACGCACGGATTTCAACCAAACAAGAAAACTAGGTTAACAAAACAAGAAAACTGGCGCACCCACGCAAGGAGCAAAACGTATGTGTGGATTTATTGTTTTCCTCTATTACTCTATAAGTTAGTGGCTAAACAGACCTCCGTGTTTAATCAAAGCCACTCGCACTAGCTAATGTTTTTTTGGTTAATTTTATAAACCTATATATATATATATTCTGATCCTTTTTGATAGAATCTATTTGGTCTTGAATCTATATCTATATCTATATATATATATGTATATATATATATTCTTGAATCTATTTGGGCAGAGAATGGAGAGAACGCCATGGCTGCAACCGGGTTGCCCCGCCAAGATACGTCTCAAATGATCTCAATTGCCCAGCCCGGTTGCCCATATATAGTTAATTAACTAAATCTTCATCATTAGTTAATTGACCATATATTTAGTTTAGGAATTCATTGATTATTACTGATGAAGCTGGTTGTTTCTTTAATTTTAGAGAGAATTAATTTTATATAGGCCCCCAATGTTTTCCAAACTACCACTTTGACCCCCATCGAATTTTGGTGTCAAAACGGCCCCCAAAACTTACGTTTTTTCTTCATTTTGACCCCCTAACCCTAACTTTGTTGTTAAATCATTTTTCCATCTATTCTTGGAAGGGTATGACTGTCTTCTTCGATGTTGGATTTAGGTGTTTGATGTTTTGCCAATGTGGGTGTCTTTCCTACAACATAGGATTAGGCAAATATTTATTCATGTTTTGTTTATGACTTGATAATGAAGTTTATGGTGCTTCTATGAATGCTTCATGTTACTAGTGACTATATGTGACTGGATGCATACTTATCCCCAGTTAGTTAGTTCTAATTTTGATTTGTGATCAAAAGCTTACTATCCTTTTATTTACCATTGATCAAACTGAAAACACATATTTGAATAGTTTGATTTTTTTTTTGATTTTTTTTTAGCCTGCTTCCGTGGCATTCATAGTACATGAAACAGAAACATTTTCATTGCTCTTTATGTACCAGTATATGTGAAAGATGTGGATGGCTCCTTCCAAAAAAGGACATGGCTCGGGACAGCAACTTGGTCCATTTCTAGGAGGTAAGGGATCAGCAAAGGGTCAGATTTTCTTGTATGCACCACTCCTCTTCAAGCAGAAGCAGAAGCCTGTTGGAGAGCAACAAAAGCAGCAGTCAGAGGTGATCCTCAGGGACTTTGCTTGCTTACAGATTCAACCGAACTGGTGGCGGCACTCAAGAATCCAGAGTTAGCGCCATGAGAGATAAAAAGTGTTTCAGAAAGCATAGTAGCATTGCTTAGAAACTCTTTTTCCTTCTTTAGCATAAATAAAGTTAGTAGAAATGTATTAAGTAGTGAGCATGATGTAGCAATTGGCTTAGGCCTGTCGCTTTGTAATTTCTTTTTTGTTTGATTAATATAAGTTTGCTTTCAAAAAAAAAAGTGAAAACTGTTTTATTTGATTTATGCTTATGATCTAACAACTTATAGATGTGCTGTGACTATGAGGTTGTAATATGATATTATTACAACTTATAGATGTGCAAACGGTATATGATTCATACAGTTAATTAGTTATTTTATTACTTAGTTTTGTCATTTGCTTAAGCACTTTGAACTTTAGTTTATTTTGTTGTGTGGCAAGCCTAGTATACTTATAAAGAAATTAGAAGTTGTAAATGTACATTTTTTATTGTTTTAATAACTTCCAATTGCCATATACTATAATTTTATCTTTGATTTTATTTAAAATAATTTTTTCTTTGTTTAATTTCCAAATGAGACATTGTTTGTCAAAAAAAGGAAAAGAAAAAAGAGAGAGGTTAGCTATTATTATTTTTTTCTTTATAATACATTTTTACACTTTTACCGCCACAAAATAACCCCTTTTAATTTTAAGGGACTTCGCGTGCCGAATTTCTTTAGCTAATCCATCCAGTCCTTACAGAAACCCAAAACCCTCGCACCCGACGTATTCTTCCAAAGCCTTCGCCTCCGGCGACCGTCGGAACCCTAGGACTCTAAATTAGCCGGCGACGGCGAGGTTAGAGGGCAGCAATGTCGTCGACTCTACTCGAGATGACGCGCGCGTCCCACGAGGAGGTGGAGCGGTTCGAGAGGCTCATCGTGAAGGATCTGCAGACGGAGCCTCCTACCTCCAGAGAACGCCTCCACCGGAATCACCGCGTCCGTCACATGATCGATCAAATCACCGAGACCACTAACAAACTTGTAATGCTTCTGTCTGTTGAATCAATTCGCACTTAATTGATTTTTAGCTCTTATTTTTTGGAAGATGATTGATTGATTTTTCGCTCTTAATTGATTGATTGATTGAAGGTTGAGATTTACGAAGACAAGGACAATGCTAGGAAGGATGAAATCGCGGCTCTAGGAGGACAGACTGCAGCTGGAACGAACGTGTTTAGTGCGTTTTATGATAGACTGAAAGAGGTACGCAGTTAGCTTTTAAGCTTCTCGGTTTTTCTTTGATTACCAGTGGTATGCATGTACTAAACTGTCTCTAGGCTAAGTTCAGTTTTACAAGCTGTTCTAAGTTAATGTGAAGTTAATTGTACTCTTTTTTCCAAGTAGATTCGCGAGTACCACCGACGGCATCCAGCTGCACGTGTTATTGATGTTACTGATGAGTATGAAGAGCTTCCGAAGGAGGAAATACAGATTGAATTCAGTGGAGAGGTTAGGTCCTCTTTGACTTCTATGCTTTTATATATCTTTAGGCTTTTGTTTTCTCTGTTTTGTATGTCTTTATTGACTTGTTACATGCATGGTTTATGTACTATGCATCTTGTCAACGGCAGGGCCATGCGAGCAGGTGACATGGAACTCTTGTGATTGGTACTATTATAATTGTGTTTGATTGTGTACTGAGTGTTTTGGCCATTGTTTTTCAGGAGGCCCAGGGTCGATATCTCGATTTACATGAACTGTATAATGAGTTCATTAATTCTAAATTTGGAGAGCCAATGGAGTATACTGCATATCTTAACGTCTTTACTCAGCCACAGAAGCTTCCGCGCAAGTTTAAGTTTGTGAGGTACTATTTATGTATGCTATGTTGTAGATGCCTTCAGTATTTTTGAATGCTGTTCAAGTTACTTTGTCCTTGAATATTAGAGCAAGTAGTCATCATAAGAAAATTTTGATTCTTTGTGGTTTAATGCCTTCCAATGCAACCACTTTTTCCTGGATATATTTAATTTCAAAAATATCTGATATGTACTTATTTGAATCATTTTATTAACCTCTTTCATGTGATCTGTTTTCAGGCAATACCGAGAATATTTGCAGAAGCTGTTGGAGTATTTGGTTTATTTCATCGAGAGAACTGAACCTTTGCATGATATTGACAGAATGTTCTCAAAGGTTAGCCTTCTCTCATTCAATGTGTTTTCAAGATCCACTTGTTTGACTTTTAAACTGATGACATTTTGCATAATTTCCAACTGACAGCTCCATCTCTTTTAGAGGTCAAATTTATGGTATTTTTAGGTTACACTCGATGGGGGTTTGTCATATACGGCACAAGTATATGTAGGGTAAAGAGGTTTTCTGTTGTGAGTTTCCTCACTAGCCAATAACATTTTTACCAAGCTATTTGAATAAGAATATCCGGCTTTCAATTGTGAAGTTACAGGGTCATTTGGGGTGAGGGGAGGGCTTTATGCCGAGCTTAAGTAAAAGAAGGTTAGGTGTAGCCTTCTACAGATACACAAGGCACTGCTTCCTAGATTAGGTGTAATATTCTTTGTTCTCTAGACTCCGTACTCCCAGCAGCTCTCCTTTTCCTGGGTTATAGAGCTTGTTACATGCTTAACGTTATGGTGCCTATTGCTTGAGTAGCTTTCTATGGCTTTTTTTATTGTCTTAGTTGCTTCCGCATATTATATTTCTATCCATCTCTTTTGTTTATACTGAAACTTCCATTTCTATTTAGGTAACTACTGAGTTTGAAGAGGAATGGAAGAGTGGCAGAGTAGAAGGATGGGCAAATGGAAGTCAAGAAAATGGACATGCTTCAGCTGACCACTCTGTGATTGACCTTGATTATTATTCTACTGTTGAAGAGCTGATAGAAGTGGGCCCTGAAAAGTTAAAGGAGGTAACATTTTATGTTTTGCTGAATTAATTTGAGACCCTGTTGATTTTTAGGAGCATAATTTGATTTCATAGGAATCTACAGGAAGTCTTACTAATCGGGATTTCGATTCTCTGTAGGCATTGGCAGCTTTGGGTCTAAAGACTGGAGGTACAGTTCAGCAGCGCGCAGAGAGGCTTTTCTTGACTAAGGTTAGGATGATATTATATCATTGTTTTGCCATTTTGTGAGTGCCATGTATTTGTTGGAATTGGCGTTCTATGGATATACTAAAAGTTTACTGCTCTTTCTTCAGAATACACCTCTTGAGAAGTTAGATAAGAAGCATTTTGTCAAAGGTCATCGTACATCAGAACAAAATGGTGCCTTTCCTTCTGAAGATGTGAAAGAAGTAGCACTGATGGAAGCCAAGCTGCAAAAGCTATGTGGCTTATTGGAAGAAGTAAGTGTCTTCTGTTATCTTTGGAAGAGGGTTTTGCCTCCAAGCTGCTAGTTTTCAGGATGCAGTGGAATTGTTATCATCTTTTTTTGGTTCTTATATTTATTTATTTGGTGATATTTTTGCAGACGATTACGCGGACCAAGGAGAACATAGTGAAAAAGCAAGCCTTGACTTATGAGGAAATAGAAAAGGAACGTGAAGAGGTAATGTATATAATTTAACTTCAAAGTCACTCCAGCCCCATACTTGATACTTGACTTTACAGAGAGGCTTGGAAATGTTCTTATGTGATCATTTTTTGTTATATCAGAATATTATTTACTTAGTTTGGATTCATATTCCCCCCTCCTCTTAATGTTGGCTTAATTTGAAAATTGTAATCAGGATGAGGTGCAAGCAGAATCTGAGAGTGATGATGAGGATCAGCAGATATATAATCCCTTAAAGCTGCCAATGGGATGGGATGGAAAGCCCATACCATACTGGCTATACAAGCTTCATGGGCTTGGTCAGGTAATAGAAAACAACTCTTCTATTCTTTTGTTTGACAATGTTGGTTCTTGCGCCCCCCTAATGACGTGGAGTTTTAGACATCTTTCCTTCATAGAAAAACAACCGACCATAATATTGGCATATGATTATTTTCTTAATAAGATCAGTCAGAACAGCCACCGAACATTTGTGATGGCTGGAAATCTTACAAGTATCCATATCTTTATCATTTACTAGGTGGGGGATCCAATTTAGAAATAATCAGCTCTGAGATGTATATACAACCTAAACACAGGTCAGAATACATGGGGGAAAGAAATAAATCAAGCATTTTTTGTTTCTTTTTAAATAAATCAACCTAAACCTGTGCTTGTTTGTTTGTCTCTTTTGCATTGCCTAGCTTGATTGACTCGTCCATGCACAGATTAAATAGCAATTTTTGAACTTTTTGGCAGGAATTCAAGTGTGAGATCTGTGGAAATTACAGTTACTGGGGGCGCAGGGCTTATGAGAGGCATTTCAAGGAATGGAGACATCAGCATGGTATGAGATGCCTTGGCATTCCCAATACAAAGAATTTCAATGAGATCACGTCTATTGAGGTAAGTACTTAAATCGAGTGTTTTCATGCCGTAGTGCTTAAACTTTGTAGCATCTCTTCTGCTGCCCTGCTGCCAAGCTCTTCTTATGAAAGCTGTTAAAACATGTTGGGTCGTTGTGAAAGCTATGACATAAATATTTGGATGCCTTTTGTATGATATACAGGAAGCCAAGCAACTTTGGGAGAAGATTCAGGTGAAGTCAGGGGTGAATAAATGGCGCCCAGATCTTGAAGAGGAATACGAAGATCAGGAGGGCAACATTTACAACAAGAAGACTTACACTGATCTGCAACGGCAGGGTCTCATATAGAGTTTACTCATTGGCTGATCAACTTGTCTATTTTAAAATTATATGATGAATTCAATCTCTTACACTAGTTGGACTTCACCTGTACTTGAGCACTTATGAATTAGGTTTTTGATGATTATTAGATTGCACATTTGTCTAAATGATTATTAGATTACATACCTAGCTAACCGCCAATTTCCTGAAAATCAACACCACCACAAATCGTCAACATAAATAAGTTAATTCATCTTCAATCAACTACTGAAGTTATGATTAGCACATATGCAAAGTAACTTCAAATCATTAAAAATGTGTGTAAAGAAAGTAAGAAACTATGCAAAACTATTTTTGAGAGAAAAAACCCAGAAGCCTAAAAAAAACCAAATCCACATTTGTTTTTTGTTTTGAAGTAAGATCCACATTACACTTGCATACTAACGTCATGTTCTCCTTATGATATTTGAACTTATCTGAACTTAAAAAACTTTATCTAAACTTAAAAAAGATTAACTGAACTTAAAAAAGATTATCTGAAATTAAAAAACTTTATCTGAACTTAAAAAATTACTTGAACTCAAAACTGAGTTGCATAAATTGAACTGAACTAAATTAAAATAAATTAAAATATACATGATCATTTTCAATATATTTGAAATTTATTAATCTAAATATAATATAATACATTTAATATTAAAATACACTGAACTGAGTTGCACTGATGTAGATAAACTTAACTGGACTGAATCGAACTAAATATGATCAACATCTATTGTACTATTTTTCAATTCTCTTAACAATTATTTCTACTTTTAAAAATTTATATGATGCATTAAGATTGAGTTTATTTTATGATGAAATGAACTGGAGTGAAAATTAATGTGCTGAAAAAAAGAATTAGTATGACTAAATTCACCTTAGTTTTATCAAATTTTATTTTTACTGAACCGAACTAAACCGAATTGAATTGAAGTAAAACTTAATGTGTTGAATAAAAAGAAATCGGTATGACTAAATTAACCTTAAATTGTATCAAATTATATTTTTGTTGAACTAAACTGAAGTGAAAATTAATATATTGAAAAAAGAATCGGTATGACTAATATGAAACTGAAACTGAAACTGAACGGAATTTAACTGAACTAATATGAACAATTAACCTCAAGAAAACAGGGTCTACATGAAATGCATGATAGTACATAATATTTTCAGCATTATTTAAATTATTATAATATACAATATTGAATAGAACTGGACTGAATTGACATGAAAAAATACAAAATATTGAACTGATCTGAACTGAACTGAGAAACAAATAAATTTAATGAACTAGAGTCATCTGAACTGAAAAAAGATTATCTGAACTTTAAAACAATATTTATGTGAACTTAAAAAATATTTATTTGAACTAAAAAAAGTTTATCTGAACTCATCTGAACTAAAAAATATTCAAATTAGCTCTAGCAAGCTAGAGAACCGTACTACTAAAAATAGCTTTTCAAGGTAAATATATATATATATATAGCGTGGCACTATATATATATACATATATATATATATACATATATATATATATGTATATATATATATATGTATATATATATATATATATATATATATATATATATAGAGTGGGGGAAGGTTCCGGTGTGACACCCCTCTTATGTGTGGCACGTTTAAACATGAGGAATTTAGTTCAAAACTTGATCATTTTAAAGCAAAACAAAAATTTTATATGTAATCTTAAAACATGAGGACATTGACACAAAATATGAACATTAACCTTATGTATGGGCAACGTGAGGAAATTGACACAAAACATGCATGAACATTAACCTTATGTATGGGCATATATATGAGCATTTTAAAGCAAAATGTGTAATACAAAAGGTGTATGATATAAACTAAAACATGAGGTATTTGAATTAAAAGATGAGTTGTTAAATCCTTAAAAATGAGTATTTTCACACAAAACATGAACATGAGAAATTTAGAACAAAAGGTAGAATTTGCAGAATGTTAATTTTTTGTTTTGATTTAAAATGATCAAGTTTTGAACTAAATTTATCATGTTTAAATGTGCACACATAAGAAAAATGTCACACATAAGATGGGGCTATCACACCTGATCCTAATTTTATATATATATGAAGCTAAAACTTCCTAAAAACATCAATGTAGTATAAAATATTGAATGTAATCAATGTACTATAAAATAGCTTCCATAAAGGTGAAACCCATAAACCTTTGGTCGCTGCCTCATGGCTCCTGGTTGAATCCTATGGTCCTCGTAGTTACATTATGGTCCTCGGGTTATGGTTAAATTAATGTTATTATTTCTCTGTTAAACCTATCGTTGAATCACTATTTCTTGGTTTGATTTCGTTGAGAAAAAAGGCAATGACATCAAAGGATTAAAGGAATAACAGAACGTCTTTACGACTTCATGTTTATTCGATCGGCCACTGTTTGCTAAGAATGTTCAATCCAAAACCCAATCAGGAAAAAGTAACGAACATACCTTTTTGCACAACATTTTGTAGAGATTAAAAGTAGAAATAGTGACAAATTTAGCTTATATATATATATATATATATATATATATATATAAAAGCGCGTCCATTCACAATTTTTGTATGATCGATGTGCAGAAAATTAAATAACGTTCCATTCACAATCTCGCAGAGATCGATATTGGCATCAACATCATATAAATGATCTGTGTATAAATGTTATTTCATGAGTACAAAATACGGTTACATGCACGCACCACAGGTGTACGCGCGGTGCAACAAATGCTTTCTCATGTATCATATTATATACGCACGTGCTTATAACTTATTAGAATTAATTCATTTACATTAAGCTCAAGTACTGAATGTAATTAATTGGACAGCTAGCCATTTGAAGTAATTGTCTGAGTTTTTTGTTCTACTTTTATAGCTATTGCAAAGAAATTGAAAAAAAGTGAGATGCAGATTGATGGCAGGAATGGAATTCAGCGGTGAATAATGAATATCAGTGAAAAAAAATCCATTTGATGAAATTTATATAGTAGCTTTATTTAGTCTTGTTTACTGATTTGATGGAGAACGTGGCTTGATTTTTCTTTTTTAAAGAAAAAATCTTGGGTGAGACCTGTCCTTGTGGAGACCAAGAGCAGGGGAATGAGCATTTACTGTTTCTTCTTGATCTTTTAGTCAGTTTGTTTGATCTTTCAATCAATGTCCTTGAGTATTTTTGTTTTGCCTTGATTTTTCAGTTAATTTGATCTTTCGTTCAATTTGCTTGATCTTTCGGTCAATTTTCATGATCATTTCCTCGGTCAATTTCACCAACGACAAATTCAATCAAGGAAAAAACTCACAAACGACAAATTCAATCATATAATCTTTGGTCTCATTAGAGACAGGTCTCAAATGAGAATTTGCCTTTTTTAAATAGCGTAAATCTGTGTAAATTCCTGACTTATTGCATTTCAGATTTACGACATCTGCATTTTTACTCAAATTGAACTAAACATCAGTCATTTTAATTGGAAAACGCAAACATTGTATACCAGAATTGTTATGTAAAAATATTTCGCACATTCATGAATTTTAACCATAAAGCCATACTTTTTACTAGTTGTAAAACACTTAAGTTACGCTCTTATATATTTACAGCGATTAGTTGAATTTGTTCTAACTTTTGAAGAACTGATGTGCAATAATTTTTTTACACCGGAAATCACTGCATATTATTGTTTAAACACGTGCGCAATATGTCTTAGAAAAATGAATTTGGCTCGATCCAGTAACCACACTGTTTGACCGGGGAATTTCTAAATCAGACACGTGTACTATATAATCAACAAGTCTCCACAAAATAATAAAATCCCTACCTCGTAATGTTCGTGCGACAAACCTGCTCAACTAAAGTTAGGTTTATATATTTACTATGTCAATAAATAATGCGATCCAGAGAATATTAAAGTTAGGTTTATATATTTACTATTTACTTAGATGATGCGAAGCAAAAGAAAAGGATGATTATGCATAAGGTTTGAGTTGAGAAAAGGATAATCGCGATTTCCAGAAGAAGATCGATGAATTAATTAACAAGATCAATGACAAAGACTGAGGATTTTTTTTTGATACGTCAGCTTTGTCGGTATAGAAGGACGATTAAGAGCAGAATATTGAAGACGAATTCATTTGTGTGATTTTTATTAAGCAAACTAGCTATAAAAAGTAGCTTCTTAATGTTTAAATATTTAAAACATTTTCTTGAACAATTACTTGGCGATCTAATTAAATTGTACTCGATCTTTTGCTTCCAGGAACTTATCTTCATGATGCATGCACTAATTAGAAAAACATGGTGTATTAACGACGAATATATATCAGTGATACAATATATAATTTATATATTTATTTTATTATAAAAATCGGACTTTGTTCCCCGGAACATTCAATATATATTGACAAATTATACTATACTTTTATTTGTAAAGATTGGATTAAAAGACACCTTTAATTATTTCAATTTGTTTACATTATATTGAATTCCTAATTAACACATGACAGGAAGGACGTGAGTTTCTAAAATTCACTTTCTCTATTCTTTCATAGAGAGATTTTAAATAATTAATGTTTCAATTTTCTTGACAATATATGTCCAACTTTTTCTGTGAATTTTTGAGTTGAAAAAAAATTATGCTCTTAAATTTGGTTCCGTTATAATGTTTGCGTTGCATATTTGGCGAATCAATATTAGTGCGAATCATAATGAAATGCTCACAAATAAATTGGAACTCGCGCGTGATATCATATATAAATTGGAACTCAGTGTTTTCAGAATTTGTTCACATTTTTAACCTAATTGCATATGGGACCAGTTTAACTTTATTTGGAACCTAATCACATTTTTAACCTAATACCACTTATTTTTTTAAGCTCAAGTCGGTTAATGTACTATTTCACATATGGATTTAGCTAGAGCTAGAACTAGAACTGTATATATATTGCATGTGCATCATCTTCTCTTCCTATTAATAGCATAAATGTAATCACAAACTAAAAGAAATTCGTTGAAATGTTTATGTAATCCAAACCCCAAATCACAGAAACCCTAAATTACGGTTTTTAAAATCCCAAGAAGGATATTATATATCCCTACAGGAATTCTCATTGCTACGAAAGTTAGCCAATTTTCCTTAAAAAAAGTAGTTTTTATAAAACTAGTTCATATTTTTACATACTGTGATCTTCCTTTCTCTCCTCCTCCTCCTCATCATCATCTTCCATTTCTCCTTCTTCATTTAACTGTTTTTTAGTATAACTGTTTTAATTAATTTAATTACGTAGAAGAATTTTAACTATTTTGATCGGTGTTAAAATTTTATTAATATTGCAATACGTTATTATAACTATCATATTATCTTAATTCCATCATTAATCTATAAGTTAAGAAAAATGTAGTGTACAAGTGAAAACTAATGGCAGTTATACATAGCAACAAGAAAGAATATTATATTGGAGATTAGTTTTGTAAAGTGAAGTTTTCGTTAGAGAATAATGAATGTTATATTTGAGTACACAAAATCCAACAAATGCTTTCTCATATGTCATATTATGATGCATGGTTTGTGTCCTTATAACTTATAAGTATTATAAATTCACTTACATTAATATTTTAAGTAGAAGAAAATTTTAAACAAACAAATAAAAATACGAAGATACAAAACTAATTAGTTATGACATACGTATTTACAATATTACATATGTCAAGCAATTACTTGCAGGCCGACTCCGATATCAAGAAGGGAAAATTTATTTCACGGCTTAAAACTTCCTACTAAATGTGTGAAATATTATAATTTAAATAATGTGTGCTTGACTATTCCACCCTTTAATAGAAAATCACATTTCAATAATTAAATAACTGAAATTATTTTGTAGCAAAAATAGATATGAAAAATAAATTCAGTTATCTTTAAATAATTTCATTTCCGCCCCGTTACCTCAAGTCATTCATTACTCACCCACTCTATCCGATGCACTAGTCAAACTATAACCGTATATATGATCTTCTCAATCACTCACTACTTTTATACTCTTAGTAATTATGTTAACATAAACTTGAAAATAATTACAAATAAATAGTTGAGAAATTAAATTAAGCTAGTAACTTTGTAACCACCTATTTTGTAATTTTATCTTTATAGAAAGAATTAAATTTGAACTATATCTTTATTTGTAATGTGTGAACATATCTCACCTTTAGTCTCTCCTACTATGTATTCACTTGATCAAAACTGATAGAAACTTATTAATATATTATTAAATTACTATCAATAATTTACAAATATCAACTTTATGCCACTTTTAAATAAAATTGCAATTTCAAACGTTACTGGTCAAATACGTTTGAGTCAAAAGTCAAAAATCAAATCAAAATTTAACTAAATTAAGGATATCATATTTTTATTATTTAATAACGTTTCGTACAAATTTAGTAGAATGCAGTTGTATAATAAATTTAATGTAACATAATTTTATTCAGTTCAATCAATTCCATTACATTTTAGTCAAGCACAATATAAATTTCCAAAATTAATTAGCTTCGGTTTAATAATTTATTATTATACTATCTTAAACGCACAACTTTTTCAAACCCATCCATTTCTAGCACCTTCCATCCGATGCCAAAATGCAGTATAAAAGAAGTGAAAATGTGATGTGAAATACCACACAATCAAAGCTCTACAAAAAGCAAAGGATTCACAAAGTACAGAGAGGCAGCCCCACCCCTCTCAAAGGTAGAAAACCTCTATTCTTAGTGTCAGAATTTGAGAAATTCATTTCCATTTACATTTCTTGTTTTTTGCAGATTTGATACAGAGAAGAGATTAATTTTACTTCACGTTGCTGAGAGAATGGCTAACAACAGGTGGTCGGCCGGAAACGTGGCGATGAATCCACCGCACCACCTCTCCTCCGCCACGGAGGATGAGGGTGCCGCCGGAGGAAACCGCCAGCAGCAGCAGCCCACTAATAGCAGCGGCAGCAGCAACAACAATAACAAGTTCAACCCCAATCTTGATGTCGCCGGTCAGAACCAGAGAGGTGGGCTGGAGATATCGGAGCCCGGGAGCGGTGGAAGCGGCGGCGGGCGGCGGCCCAGGGGAAGGCCTCTGGGGTCGAGGAATCGGCCCAAGCCGCCGGTCGTGATTACTAGGGATTTCCCCGATGCTCTCCGCAGCCACGTGCTGGAAATCAGCACCGGTAGCGACGTGGCGGAGAGCATCGCCACCTTCGCTCAGCGCCGCCACCGCGGCGTTTCTCTGCTAAGCGGGAGCGGCTTAGTGAGTGACGTGACCCTCCGTCAGCCGTCTGCTCCCGGCGGCGTTATAACCCTCGCTGGAACGTTCGACCTCTTATCTCTCTCCGGCGCGTATCTCCCCGCGCCGTCTCCTCCCGGAGCTTCCGGCATAACAGTGTGCGTATCCGGCGGCCAGGGGCAGGTGGTAGGCGGAAGAGTCGCCGGCCCGCTGGTGGCAGCAGGCCCGGTGATGGTCAGCGCAGCCACATTCTCCAACGCAACCTACGAGCGGCTCCCACTGGATCCTGAACAAGGCGAAGGTGGCAACGATCGTTTTAATTGACTAGAAGACACTTGTAAACTTTAGCGAATCTTGCTCTGAATAAATGTTTCAGATCGTTTTAAGCTACTTATATAAATGTCACTACTGAAAAAATATGAATTCAACATTTACAATGCTTAATATATTTTGAAGATATATACTATATCTTTTCTCGACTATTCATTCAAATATTCCCTCAAAATTTAGTATGAAAAATCTCTACAAATTATAGTCGACAAAGAAGAATCACTTAAGAAGTTTGTTGTGTACTGAGGAAATAAAAAGATTAGAATATGTTTTGATTAGAAATTTGGAACACAATATTTACTAAGGAACCACTCCAATAAACTATATTTTATGGGTCAACATTGTGTCAATATGTAGCAGGGTTTTAAAAAAATTGCAGTTTCTTGAACTTCATCAAACAAGCGTGCGTGACAACCGTATCACCGCGAAAATTGTTGCCGATTAGGTCGATTAAGTTTATTCTTAAGTTTGTCGCAAATTAATGATATAAAAATTGTTTAAAATTCAAACATTATGATGTTTAACATCAACCATACGCACTATTCGACTAATTATACATCAACCATTTATTGACAATTCAAACGATTCACTAGTGCAGAAACCATGTTTTTACGGCGGTTCTAACGTACCAGAGAAGGCACATTAGAACCGCCGTAACTGGCTGTGCCGTAAAATGAAAATCGGTGAACCGCCGTAAAAAATTGTACATAACCGCCGTGAAATTTTGGACATCTTACGAATTCGTAAGCTACATAAGTCATGTTACGAATTCTCGTAAGTTTCATCTGCTATAACCGCCGTAAACATAAAACCTCACGAATTCGTAAAAATTTTAAAACCCAACAGAAAGGTCTTTCTCATTCGTAAGACCTTGTAATGGTCTTTCTCATTCGTAAGACCTTGTAATGGTCTTTCTCATTCGTAAGAGGTTACGGATCATCCAAAAAAAACCCACTCGCCATAGTGCTCGTAAGCACTATCGCGAGAGGGTGAAATTTTTTATCGGGGCGCTTGGAAGTAATAAAAATCAATCACATTAGGTTTATACAATATGGTTGTATCATACTAAGTATATCAATATCTATAGCAGTTATGGTTGTATCATACTGAAATACATCAATATCTATAGCAGTTGTGATGTGTTTCATTAGGAAATAGCCAGAGAATAGCTGGAAATAAGTTTGCACCTATGAACATCTATGTCCAGCTTGCAAAATGAAGAATAAGTTTGCCCCTTCATTGAAGAAATTATTTGGATTGGAAGTTTGCCTCTTCATTGAAGTCATGTGCCTGCACCGAGACGATAAATGAGATTCTAAATCGCAGTTAGCACAAATTAATAACTCGGTCAGTAGACATCAATTGTAGAGCAAACAGTTTTTCGAACTAACACTCTGTGACCTAAATACCCAAAGAGCAGTACGAATTCAAACTACAACAAGCAATATCCCTTAAATCCAAAGCAAATATCAACTGTGTGGCATGAAAAGCATACAGACACCAGCGTAAGACGCAGAAAGAGAAGTAAAAGCCGATGTTACTTACCTCGTCCAAACATATTTGGGATATCATCATGGGGCATCTCTTATCCATTATCCTGCATAGAGTATGTTTAGAATCATTACATTCATATCCTGTACACTAAAATCAACAACCAATATAATACAAGGACAAAAATGTGTGCCTTCCCTGTTACTGTCTCCTTAGCCTTTTTCCCCATACTAGCATTTTTGGCTTGGATTTCTTGATTAAGAGCTTCTGTGGCAAGCCGTTTCTGAAACCAAGATTATCGGAACTTGATTTCAGTAGCGATAAATGGATAATATGCAGGAAAAACTTTAAAACGTCACTCACACTTTAGAGGAAAGGGCGGGGCATCTATGTATCATTCAGATTCCAGCTAGAAGTATCTTCCTTCTGTGGCGAACATCAGCTCCAAACTTATGCCCCTTTCCATCACAGCAAATCATAAAAATTAACCCAATCAGACAAATTCACATAAAGACAACAGACTGCATTCAAAATCATACAGCCAATCTTTAAAATCCTTCTCTAGTCAGTTCCAGTGAGCATCAAAATCAGCATCCATTAAAATCCAACCTTTCCACATCATTCTGTTGCATAAAAAACATATAACTGAATTCAAAATCTCACACTCATAACAAAGATCTGAGAATAAACAATTGTTCTGCAAAAATACAGGAGCACTCACAAATTCACAATCATAGCTCAAACACACAAATATCACACAGTCATATACGTGAACCCGAACACACAGCACTAAATAAAATTGCAGAAAATCACACACACACACATATGAGCACCTCGAAAACACCGCTGAAGCTCATTCTCTGATTTCCTCCGTTCGTTGCTGTCGTCTCTATCCAGCTGGCCGCCACCACCGTTCGTCGATGCCGCCGCACAAGGGTTTCGTCCTGGCTCTAATTCACTCTCTGCCCGGAATCCCTTTCAGATCGATGCCACCACGTCTTCGCTGTTTAACACCGTCGCTGCCGCCGCTGAGTTTGTAAGAAGTAGATCTCCGGCGGATAAAGCTTTGAAGAAGTGAAAGGTCGTCGAGTTCGACTGAAGAACGCCAAATCGAAGGATTCTCCGGTAATACAGTGCCAAATCGTCGACCGAAACCAAAAATATTCTCAGAACCGATAAAGGATTGGATTTTTGGATCGATCGACAAAGTTCTGTTGAAAACTTGATAATGTAGATATGTGGTTAAGAAAATGGCTACGCGTTGGAACATTAATTTTGGCAAATTAAGCTGATATTAATTAATCCACTCTAATTTTAGTAACTGTAGAAAGTTAATGAGGGTATAAGTTCTCTAACTTTGTCCACAATCCACATACGTAATTCGTTTCTAATTTAACTCTTTTCTTGCATTAGTTAATGAGCACCTATTATTTAAATTAATGTATTGAAATGAGCACCATGTTAATTTTCTAAAAATTAATGTATCGAAATAGAAAATCAACATGAATTAATTAAACTAAATTTCATCTAATTATATTTTTAGTTAGTGTGTAAGAAGTCAAGTTAAGTAACATAATTAGATTTGAGTACAAATATGAGTTATTCGTGATTATAAAAAGTCATGCAATAGTTGACCTTCATTTAAGATAACTTAGTATAGTTAGTGTTTATAGAAAATCAAGCAATGGTTAATCAGTTAATCTTTCATTAGTTTAACTCAATTTAGTTAGTAGTGTTTTTAAGAAGTCATAAGGTACGTATGAGTTACCGTGTTTCTAAGCCAAATAAAGTTAGAAAGATCATTAGTTCAACTCGATTTAGTTAAGTAAAGTTTGACTAGACATTAACTCAAATAAATTTAGTTAGTGCTTATAAAAAGGCGTGTCTCGACTTTGATTCAATATATTTGGTGTTTATATAATATTAGTTAACGTTTGACCTCTGATTAGTTAAACTTAATTTAGTTAGTGTTTGAAAAAGTCAAGTGAGAGTTAACTAAGTCAATTTAGTTTTAAGTGTTTCTATAAAGTCAATTAAAGTTTAACTAATCATTAGTTTAATTCGATCCAGTCAATGTTTATAAGTGTCAACTTTGAATCAATATAGTTGTTGTTATTACAAGGTCAATTAAAGTTTGATCGACAAAGTAGTTATGTAAACATTGACTGAATCAGGTTTATTTGGCTAATGAAAGGTCAAATCTTACTTAATCTTTTATAAGTCGATTTAGTGACTAAAGAAAGTTGACTTAACTTTTGATGACTTAAATTTGATTAGTTTCTAATATCTAATGAATATAGAGGGTCAATCAATGGTTGACCCTTGTTTAGTATTTATAGAAAATCAAGCAAGAGTTAATCCTTGATTAGTTAAACTCAATTTAATTAGTAGTGTTTGTAGAAAGTCATAAGTTTTGACCTTCTATTAGTAAAGTAATTTTAGTTACCCTTGTTTATAAAAGATTAAGTAAGATTTGACCTTTCATTAGTCTAATTTAATAATTTTGTGAAGAGTCAATAACTTGTTAGTTGAGATTGATCATTACATATAAAAAATCAAACAATTGATTAATGATTATAGAAAGTTTAATAATGGTTGACATCTTATTAGTTAAAGCCAACTTAATTAGTATATTTAGAATGTCAAGTAAGTGTTTAAATTCAATTAAGTAAATTTAGTTTAGTTAGTGTTTGTAGAAAATCAAGTAATGTGTGACCTTTGATTAGTTAATCTTAATTAATTAGTGTTTATAGAAAATCAAATAAGAACTAATTTAGTGTGGGTTAGAGTTTAGGGTTTATTGGGTTGAAAGTCAAAATAAGTCAACAGAACCTCTTTCTCATTCGTAAGACAACAAAATCCTCTTTCTCATTCGTAAGACAAAATTAGGCAGCAAAACTCCTCTTTCTCATTCGTAAGACGATGAGTTTTACGGCACATTTTATATAACCGCCGTAAAAATATCCACGAACCACCTTCTCTGGTCCCCGCCATTACTTGCCTTACAAATTGGTCTTGCGAACTCGTAAGACTCCAATTTTACGGCGGTTCCGGCGAATTTTGGAGAACCGCCGTAAATATCATATTTTGCACTAGTGATTCAACACGAATAGGATGAGGATGACAATACATATATAATAATTACTTTGAAAACTATCATCATCTGTTTCTCTTGCATGTCCCCATATATCATATAAAGATCATAACTTTTAATTTTTGAATTTGTAAGTGAAATGTCATATAGTTAAATATTCATTTACTATTCTCAATAAGTTATGTGGTATAAATGTGAACTTATCAAGAAAATGTAAATGTAGGAAATCATCAAATTAAAAGTCAAAGAAAATTGATCAAAACTGGAAATTACACTAATCAATGACATTAGTTTTTGAAACATTAATATCATGTGATTACATGAATACCTGAATTGAAATTACGTACTCAATTATACATTCAAATTAAATTCAAAAATTTCCTAAAATAAATGAAAAACATAAGAAAAGATTGAAGAAACAGTATAGTTAGAGTACTGGTACTGGAGCTTATTCCAATAACATGAAAATTGCATGTAGAGAAGAGTACATGGAATGAATATTCGCTTAGTACGTGTAAAACTTTTAGGGTTCGTTGGTGATCATACTGTTTCAGCCTTTTAGGGCTCGTATGAATTACAAAATATTTCATGTTCTTCTGTGCATGGCGTGATTATTCACTCATCTTTCAAAAACATGAGAAGTAACTTTTATATGGTTACATATACTCATCAATTTATTATGACAAAGGAATAAAGTTTATATAAAACACTTGTCGAAACACCAAAAAAAAAAATCCATCAACTTTTTATGACAAACTCTATCCCTCAATTAGGTCAATTTTGTGCTAAAGTCCCAAAACACCACGAAATAATATAATTTTAAAATCAAACAATATTATCATTTAAACATTATGTACTATTCCACTTATACATTATTATACGCTATATATTATGAAATACCAACCATCAAAACAATTCTTGACAATCCAAACAATTCAATACGCTAGGATGAGGATATAATACCAAATCACTTTGAAAACTATATGTCCCCAAATATCATATAAATATATAATATAAATATCATAACTTCTAATTTTTGAATTTGTAAGTGAAAGGTGATAAACTTAATGCATTTACTTTTCTCAACAGACTGTGTGGGTTTATGGTTGTTGAGAAAGTTGAGCTTGAGTGGGTTTATGGTTGATTGGGTGGAAGTTGGGCTTGGGCTTAGGTTGGAAGTTGGGCTTGGTCGTGGGTTGAAAGTTGGGCTTGGGCTGGGGAGAGGATTGGTGGGGTTGGCGCCTCTGAAGTTGGGTTGTAGTGTTAGTTGACTCAAGACCCCATCAGACCATGCCCATTGATTGGTCTATTTTCCACCTTTAGCATCAATCACGTGTTATCAAAAGTGGCCATGATAGGAGATAACTTTAGAGACTGTAATCGGTTTGACTCTATATCAATAGCAATGCCGACGCATGAATAGAACTCAGCACTAACACAGTAGCAAAAATGTACAAATCCGCACAATAATTGTATAAAAAAACTCAATGTAAGCCATACAATCAGCACAATCCAAATTCAAATGGCATATTCAAATTACACAACCATATTCAAAATTCAAATGTATTCTAGATACATCACAATTGGAGCATTAGGATATGAGTATTAGAGCATTAGGGTGTATTCTGATTCTTTCGTCATTGGCATCCACAACGAGCAGACCGCGATCCAAAATATGCGTACACTTAGTCACGGTATTCATCGTGCAAGACACGTTAATTTCGGTCACAGTACGAAGGTAACAGCTAAGGTTGGGATGATAAACCATTTCAATTCGAACCTGAATCGGGAAACCCAACCCGTCTTGCAGCTCATGTCCGGTAGGTTTGTAGTATAGCCGGCCTTGGTGGCAAACCCTAGGTCTATAGGGATGAGCTTTAAACCCTAAAATAAAAATAGAGTAAATATATTTAGAAGAAAAAAAAGGAAAGCATAGGTTAAAAAGGGGAGGGGAAAAAGAATTTAGAAAAAAGTAATATTAATCTTCCTTTAGTAACTCACACTCCCCGCACTAATTCCACTACTGTTCTACTGAAATAATTTGGCATCCTCCCAATCCCTGAACTCCTCCTCACTCCGTATGACATAATAGAAAGGTCTCACAAGAGCATAAAAGTGAACCAGGCACGGGTGATTACTTTCCAACCTTACCAAATAGTCATTCCATGTCTCAGCGCTGTAGGATCTATAACCCTTAGTTTCTCCTTCTCCAAGGTGTTGTAGAGTTGAAATTTGAACTCAGGATGGCCTATGACATGAGAGTAGTGCATAACAAACTCTCTCCAATCCAACTCTGCTTGGATTGGGTTGGGTTGGAGAGATTTTGTAATGCATTACTCTTATGCTATAGGCCATCCTGAGTTCAAATTGCAGCTCTACAACACCTGAGAGAAGATGAGACAAAGGGCCATAGACCCTGTAGCGTTGACGAGGCAAAGAACTCATGAGACATTGGAGCAGTACTTCACAAGAGTATTACGATCACATTCTTCATCATCATCATCATCATTATCATCATATGTTAATGGGAATACAGGGTAGCAATGAGAGTGTTTATCTTCACCTTTATTAGTTATTAATATTGTTGCTAGCATATAGGTTGCGAATGGAAAGTATATGAGCAAAGGCATTGGCACCTGATAATTGCGAAAGAAGAAGATTCAATTGAGAACCTGATAATTGATTGATATGGGAGGAAAATGCATTGGCTCGGCAAGTTCCTTCACGCAACTTTTTGTCGAACGGTTTGATCAGGATCCATATGTTTGACCCGGTAAGGATCCATCTTGAAGCCGACCGGTGATGATAGCAGAAAACAATTTTGGCTGTATCGGTGATGCTAGTAGGCGGATGGTGCAAAGTAAAGGAAGGGGATGGATGCTCTTGGATCAACTTTAATAGTTAGTTTTTCACTTTATTTTAAAAAAAGAAAAGAGAAGAAGAATAATTGAAGTTGATAAATATGAGGATGAGATTGGTCCTATGTACAAATATTGATCAAGATGGATTGGACCTTTACAAGGAAAGCCCAACAAACCTCAACATCAATCCGCCGTCGCCGTCGCAAGGGTCTGGAGTTGATTGCGGTCTGAAGAAAGGGGTGGAAGGGGAGAAATGGGAGACTAGTGCCACCACCTATGAGAATGCCGCATACAAGTGTCATTTTACGGAGGGAGTAAATAAATTTGCATGATACAATGTTTACGTGAAGTGATTGGACAACCTTAATATAATCAGTATTACATTTGAGAAAATGTTCATTTTGCATGTTAGTAAGACTTCTACATAATTTTCTCGATATCGATATTATTCTATGTAAATCTTAAAAGACTCGTGAATCAATAAATTATGTCTTTAATTAGAATCATGCTCTGTTTTGATTTTAATAACTCAAGATTAAAACAAACATAGTTCTGATTAAACTTTTAATTATAATTAAACTTGTTTTGTATCCAGGGCTAACAATCAGTTGAGTTGATGAGTTTGTGGGTTTGGGTTGAAAACTCTAAATCCAAACCCAACGTAATAATATTCCAGGTCACAAAACTTTGACCCAAACCCAACCTTATAAATATACGGGTTACATAAAGCTAACAATCTATTAACTGGTGAGGAAATTCAACTTATAAGAATACAAACAAACCTAACTAATTACAACTTGACATGAAAACTCACAAAAATAATTCCAAAACTCAAAAGATCAAACCACTTTTTATTATTACGAAGTTTATTGACAAAAAACCATAACAAGTATCAATCTCTTTATATCTCATGAATACCGTTCTCTTACCATTGTATACTGCTTGAAGGGTGTATCACACTAAGAAGATGAGAACAAAATTCCAAGATTTGGGTTAAAAGCTATCGAGTTTCCTAAGAATATAAGATTAGTGATTTATACTATTCCAAACATTGAGAAATGTGGATACAGAATAAAAAAAATCACTCTCAATTTTATAAAAAAATATAAGCTATAATTTTCACAAAACAAAATTCGTACTTGTCCACTAACTCGTATTTAACTTAATTTTTCTAAAAAATAAAGTAAAAACTCATTTTTAACTTATAAGAGAAAGTCCAAGAGATACTACATTTTGTAGATTTTGGAAGAAATTGGTGATTTTACCCCATTTTTAAGCTCCAAGAGATATTACATGTGCTACTACAAAATATAGATTTGAGGTAGTAAGAGAAACTCATCCTCCATGTGTGTAGAGAGAGAAACAAAATTTGGAGGATTGAATATTAAATGCAATCTCATTGATTATGACAAATTTTTCATTTTTTAAGTTAAATTTCTTTTTTTCTCCTCTCATCTCCAATGCTAGAAAGTTAGAAAGTAATAAAATGTGTAATGTTCAAGACAAAAAAACTAGAAAATAAAATTAAAATATTATTAATATTGATGACAATAAATGTAAGATATGCAAAATGTAGTATCTTTTGGAGATGGCCATAAATTTTAGCTACACTTTAGAATTTCATACGACATTTTGGAGATTATGATGTAGTATCTGTTGGACTTGCTCCAAATCTTCTGAAACTTTCTATATATACGTATTTACATAATTACTCCTTAATTTTAAAAAGGCTGCTGTTATTTCCAAAGCAGTAATTAGCTGCCAAAACAATATTTTAACTAATTACCAATAATACCCTTTTTATTATCTTCCTTACATTCCCTTTTTCCGCCCGTCCATCCCTACCGGTTACCGCCTCTCCAGATTTCCAACAGTGCATCGGTGACGCCTCCTCCGACCAAGCTTCAGCAGCAAATATTCAACCTCGAAGCCTCGCAAGTGGGTCAATGTCCGCTTTTCAACATCCTTCTTCGCTGCCTCTGCTCCGATCAGTCCCACCAGAGGCCTCCGACAGACCATACCGGAATGCAACAAGTCTAATTCGGGGCTAATTTGAATGACATGAATAACATCAACATGATCCCAGCATGATGTTAGTTTGGGGCCTTTGGGAGCTGATCCGAACTTCATTAACAACAATTGTTGAGGCAGGCAACCATACAAATTGTTAACCAACAATCAAACATGCGGTTCATCATAAGTATGCCGTGAACGCGAATCTCGACAACCCATTCTCTACGGAGTCGGTCACGAGCGACGGTTGTCAATCCAGGCAAAAAACAGCTTCGCCGATCGACAACGGTCCTCGCCGAAAAACGTAGTATTTCGTCTTCATACTCCAGCCCCGCTTGAGCTAAAGTGATGGAGCTTGGAACTTGGAAGCCAGCATCCCGGCGCGGCGGCGGGCATAAGCCTCTCACGAGCGCCGTTCATTTTCCAGCGGCGGGCTGCAACCTTGATCTACTCTGAACAATAACCAGAAGGAAATTATTGTTGCTTAATACTCCGTTGTTTTGCCTGAAAGAAAGATGAATGTGAGGAAGATAATAAAAGGGTAATATTGGTATTTAGTCAAAATATTGCTTTGACAGCTAATTATTGGTCTGGTAATAACATCGCCCTTTTAAAAATGTTTTATAATACCAAATTTTGAATGGGTCAAATCGATGTCATCCCACAATTTGACCCAAACCCAACATGACTTTTATCGTGTCATTCATGTCTGATCTTACATTAACCCATGCATGCTTTGTTTTGGGTTAACCCATTCATGTGATGAATCTACTCAACTATCTATTACCTTCCGCCAGCACGTTGGTGATTCACATTTGGATTCGTTTCAAAACAAAATCAAATGATTTTTACTTATTCAACCCAAAATATATTTGATAAATTATGAAATATTTGACAAATTATTTATCAAACTCCTGTCCTTTTCAAAAGGACTAAAACCCCAATTTATTAAAAACGGGTTCAATCTTGGTCAATTACAAGCGCGTAATTTGGTATTTTATGGTTTATCGATAGAAAATGTTTTTTTTTCCTGCCATTACTCATACAATGCACGCACGCTGAGAACGGTTGTTTATAATTAATTAAGATTTTTTATGAAGGTATATATATCAGTTTCATTTCCCCAAACCCTTGATAATTAGGGTTAGGTTTAGACTAGTTTAGTTCATATAAGATAAAATATAAACGTAATTTAATCATTTTATTTCGAATTTATATAATTTTTTATTTCAATTCAAATAAATTTACTGGTCAAATACGTTTGAGTCAAAAGTCAAAAATCAAATCAATTTTGACTAAATTAAGGATATCATATTTTTATTACTTAATAACATTTTGTACAAATTTAGTACGATGGAGTTGTATAATAAATTTAATGTAACAATAATCTTATTCAGTTCAGTCAATTCAATTACATTTTAGTCAAGCACATTATGAATTTCTAAAACTAATTAGCTTCGGTTTAATAATTTATTATTATACTATTTTAAACGCACAACTTTTTCAAACTAATCCATTTCTAGCACCTTCCATCCGATGCCAATTATGTAAAGTAGAGAGTGAAAATGCAGTATAAAAGAAGTGAAAATGTGATGTGAAATACCACACAAAATACATACGGTAGAAAAAAGAGAGCCTGCACAATCTCAAACAATCAAAGAGATTAATTTTACTTGCCGTTGCTGCTGAGAGAATGGCTAACAACAGGTGGTTGGCCGGAAACGTGGCGATGAATCCACCGCACCACCTCTCCTCCGCCGCGGAGGACGAGGGCGCCGCCGGAGGGAACTGCCAGCACCAGCAGACCACTAATAGCAGCCGGAGCAACAACCCCAATCTTGATGTCGCCGGCCAGAACCAGGGAGGTGGGCCTGGAGATATCGGAGCCCGGGATCATTAATTATCGTGTTTTTTGACGTTTAGTTCGACAATATCGTGTGTGTACAATAATTTTACTTCACTTTTTTAAACATAAGTTCAACATAACTGACTATATATAATTTGTGTGGACAAAACTAAATCAATTGGGGTCATTAATTATAAGTTCCATTTTAATTGCATAAAGACAAAACTCTGAACAGATGAATAATTAATTAGAAAACCACCACTTCTAATATATATTTACGTATTCATTACAAAGGATGCGATCGAGTTTTGCACAGTCCTGGTCAACCGGCAGGCTCCAGCTCCAAACTTTTATACAGTAAATATTTATGAAGGTTGGTATTCATTTGAATAATCACTTCCATATTTTCATTCATAATATATATCATGTAATAATTTTGGGATAAGTTTCGTATATAAAAACTTAAAGGGACTAAAAAAAGCAAAATGACCATTTTCTGAAATACGATGGAACGAAAATAGTATATGGAGTGTTTTTGTATGAAGACCAGAAACTGTGGATGATAAAAAAATACGAGGTATTTTCAATTAATGTAGAATATTATATAATTTCCTTCTTAAATAAAACTGCAGTGTGCGCTAAGTGTAAATTTTTAAACCCCAAGTCAACGATTTTATAAAATAATTAACGTATTTAATCAAAATTGCCTCTGGCTTAATCATAGTATTTGATTTTCAAGAATGGGGTGAATGTGGACAAACGGCTCAATATTTACTATTGTCAATAAATAATGCTTACGTACGTGCATCATCGATCCCGCTCCGGATCCTCTACGCAAAAGATTCTGCGCAAAACATACGCAATTTACCTTTTTGCAGTAAATAGTTACTAATATCATTTACCTTTTCCTTTTAATTATTTTCTAAGCTGACTTTCCTCCTTCCATCTAATTCTGACGTTTGGATTTATCATCTCTTTATTCAATCTTTAACCTTCAAACCTTTTATACCAGCGCATAAATTGCTTTTCTTAGAATCAAGAAGTACGTATGATTTTTTTTTTTTTGGTAAATTATTTTGTTGATTTGATGTTTATGGATTTAGTAGTTCAAGCAATATGACCCAGTGAGCCAAATAGTTATTATCGTTGATGAAATGTTTTTGTTGATTTGATGTTATTTATCAAATTTCTAGGATGTTATTTATCAAATTTCTAGTTCAAACAATATGAAGAGTGAGCCAAATAATTCTCATGAATCACAAATAATTTGATGGTGGAATCAAACCATGAATCACAAATCTCATCTCCAGAATTTGGAACTCGGGTAATTTTTTATAAACATAGCCACTGGATTTTTTTTAATAATAATATATGTTTAACTCTTATCCCAGTCATGAACATTCATCCCAAACATTATCTGAAAATCAGGTATTTTAACCATGAATAATATATATTTCTATAATTCTATATAATCAAACACATTAGTATAATCATTACTTTTGTTTTAAACTACCGTGAATAAATGTGTTTACTTAAAAAACATGTGAAAACGTCAAAAACATATTCGACACCGTTTTGGCGTAAAGATTGCGTAGAATCTTTGCGCAGAGGATCCGACTTGCATCGATCCTGTGTAAGATGCGTATCATTAATTCAAGCTCAAGAGATCAATGAATCATCTTCAAAAAAAAATAGAAAAAAAGAGATCAATGAATCTATTAAGATGATCAATGAATGAATTAATTAAAAAGATCGACTGAGGATTTTTTGATCAATGAATTCTTACTATGGTTCCGGTTTTTCGGAAATTTCAGAATTAAATTCCGATGGCTGGAGAACAGGATATTTTTTGACTCATACCTGCACCCTTTTTAAAGTTTAGGATAATATTTAACCATTAAATTATACAGGACAATAATGTTCCAATTATATAACACAATATCTATTTCCACAACCCAATATCCTAAATCTACAACCCATTTAGTGATAAATTTACTTAATCATCCCTCATAAAATTTAGGATTCAATTAACATTTATTATTTCATTTAAATCCCTTAAGTTTTGAATAATAAATGTTTGATAAGTTTTTGTTAAATTTAATTGTAGGCCCAAAAAATCCTCAAAACCTTCAACATTCATTAGCTGTCCAGCTTAATTCAACACCTTTAAATTTAGGCCCTGTTTGCTAGAGTTTATTTCTTGGTGTACTGAATTGAACTGAACTAAAATAAGTTTAAATATATTTATCTGAACTGAAATAAATTTAAATTTAAATTTACTAAACTGAACTGTAATAATTTTAAATATATTTAACTGAACTGAAATAATTTTAAATATATTTAACTGAACTGAATTAATTTAAATATTTATCATATATCATTGTAATCTTTAGTAAAAATGTAACTTATATCAAAAAATTATTGAACTGAACTGAACTGAAATAAATTGAAGTATATTTATCTGAACTAAAATATATAAATATATTTATCTGAACTGAAATAAATTTAAATATATTTGACTTAACTGAACTGAATTAAACTGTCTATCATTCATCCTTTTTTAATCTGAATAGCTACGTGAAATTTGTAGACAAAGTTGATAAGAATATTTTATACAATTTATAAAGAGTGGGGTAGATTTTATGAATCATAGTTTGATTAGGACTAAGTTTCATAATAATAGCTAACTAAAATTAAAATTTAAAAAGGAATATTTTAGTAAAATTTAGCATAAATGGGTTGTGAATTTAGGATATTAGGTTGTGGAAATAGCATCCCTATATAATATTAATTAGGTGCAAATTTCCATTTGAAATAACCCACGTAAAGGTGGTTCGACAACCATGCATACGTTATTTTAGGTCGATTAGTTAACCATGCATATATACGTTATTTTAGGTCGATCTAGGTTAACTTTGATTTTAGGTCAAAATCGTATTTTTCATTGTATAGAGCTAGGAAGGTTTAACGTACGATCAGTTAGTTCAAAAAGAATACTCCAACTGTAATTATGTTCCAGCATCGATCTCCACAATGAAAGGCCACATAAAGTGAAAATAAATTAAATAAAAACATGAAATACTCTCTAAAATAAATAAAAATGATCAAATCGGATAAGTGGCCTAATCCTTTACTTTTCAATATTGCTGCAGCAGCAACATCAAGGAGAATAATTCACTTAGAAAAACAACAACAAAATTAAGGAAAAATCTTAGGGCAAAAATAGCAACCTTAAGGAAAATCTGGCTTAGGGCAGAAAAATGTGTGCAAATGTCGGTGCATGCATATTTTATTATTAAAACCCACGTTAACCTCACTTTTCCTGTTTAATTACTGGTAGGGCATAAAAAAAAAACTCTTCTTAACTTTCCTTTTTTCGGATCTCAGTTTTGTCGTTCCCCCATTCGCATACCCTAATATTTTGTTTTGGAAATTAATTAAAACAATTTTTGATTAATAAAAAGTGCTTCGACTTTAAAATAATTATTTACTTAAACTTCAACCTCTTGTTATAGTACATATATACTCAGATTATTTATTTTGATAAACATTTCATTCAAGTGTTCTATATATAGTTATTTATAGTGTACATCTACATCGTGTTGGCTTTATTTACTAATTTAGTTAGGTTAGGAAGATTAAATTTTTTACAAATACATCTATTCTAAAAAATCATTTGTGCTTATATATTTTATGGTAGTTGGGTGGTGTCCCCCAACCTTTTATGTCACGTATTAAAGAATACAACAAAAATATTCAAACAAACTGTTAATCCAATGAAGTTAATAAATTAAAGAATGCACGCATCAAGAAACTTTAAGAAATTAATTTTCATATATATATGCAAGATTAATAATCTAGAAACTAGGTTAATTAATATTAAAACAAGAGTATATATATATATATATATATATATATATATATATATATATATATATATATATCTTGTCATAGTCCAAAATTATGGGCACCCTCAGGACAGGCAATTTACAAAGACCAAACAATACTAGGATACAGAATTTAACACAAAAACTTTATTTTCCCTTTATATCAAATCTAGGATATAACAACCAAGAAAACTTTTTCAACCAAACAAGAAAACTAGGTTAACAAAACAAGAAAACTGGCGCACCCAAGCATGGAGCAAAACGTATGTGTGGATTTATTGTTTTCCTCTATAAGTTAGTGGCTAAACAGACCTCCGTGTTTGATCAAAGCCACTCGCACTAGCAAATGTTTTTTTTTGGTTAATTTTATAAACCTATATATATATTCTGATCCTTTTTTATAGAATCTATTTGGTCTTGAATTTATATATATATATATATATATATATATATATATATATATGTTGTTGCAGCGACGAGCGAAATGAAAAACAAGCTTTGTGAAGGTAAGAAGCAAGAGGATAATATTAGAACACAGTATTTTTGGTGCAGTGGAGTTCATTCACTTTACTGCGTTTTTGGTCTATATTTATACTACCAGAAGGAAACCAGCAATGCTACAAATATGGAGCACGTTCTAACGTGCATGCAAGAATATCTCAAGCTAATCACTAACTCCTAATGACTAGGTCTTCGAGCAATTTATTGGCTGAAAATACAAACAACCAAAATAAAAATTCAAACTACGAGTAAACTAAAAGTGAATGATATTCACTTTGACTTTGAACGAGATTAACCAACAAATCACCCCCTTAAGCTCGTTCCAACTCATTGAGTCGAACTACACCTCATGCACCATGAGTAGGGTTGGTTGATCGTCGTATTCCTCCACGGGTTGAGCGCTGACATAGCCCTCCGATTGTCGCGTTATCACCTTGACCACGTTCGATGACACCCCACAAGCCTTGCGCTTGCAATTGAACCTTCATTAGAATCACCCAATCTGCATAATTGGTTCTAGTGAGAACTGGATAGTGCGCCACACCATCGCTTTCCCTGATGACTCGCTCCACTATACGTGTTTCACTTCCTCCGCCAAGTTTCGCCCATCCCGATGGTGGCGGTGTCGAAGTTGCTCCCTTGTTCTTGTCTCCTTCTGTGGCTCCTATTCCTCGTCCTGCCATATTGTCGAAGCGGATCGAACACCGTTCAACTACGAACTCGTTTTGGATCGAACACCAAAACGGAACTCCAAAGACTTGGATCAAACACCAAGCTCTGATACCACTTGTTGTTGCAGCGACGAGCGAAATGAAAAACAAGCTTTGTGAAGGTAAGAAGCAAGAGGATAATATTAGAACACAGTATTTTTGGTGCAGTGGAGTTCATTCTCTTTACTGCGTTTTTGGTCTATATTTATACTACCAGAAGGAAACCAGCAATGCTACAAATATGGAGCACGTTCTAACGTGCATGCAAGAATATCTCAAGCTAATCACTAACTCCTAATGACTAGGTCTTCGAGCAATTTATTGGCTGAAAATACAAACAACCAAAATAAAAACGCAGTAAAGAGAATGAACTCCACTGCACCAAAATACTGTGTTCTAATATTATCCTCTTGCTTCTTACCTTCACAAAGCTTATTTTTCATTTCGCTCGTCGCTGCAACAACAAGCAGCGACGGAGAATGGAGAGAACGCCATGGCTGCAACCGGGTTGCCCCGCCAAGATACGTCTCAAATGATCTCAATTGCCCCAGCCCGGTTGCCCATATATAGTTAATTAACTAAATCTTCATCATTAGTTAATTGACCATATATTTAGTTTAGGAATTCATTGATTATTACTGATGAAGTTGTTGTTAAATCATTTTTCCATCTATTCTTGGAAGGGTATGACTGTCTTTTTGGTCCCCTAAATTGTTTTGGCCCCTAAATTTTTGAAAAATAGAAGTTTAATAATGATAGAATTTTGTTTTGATTAGGGTAATTAATTAATTCCATTATTTAGCAAATTGAGGTATTCGATTTGTTATTAAACTTATATATTAAAAAATTTAGGGGGCCAAAAAGACAGTCATAATGGAAAAATGATTTTAAAAGCAAGGTTAGGGTGGGGTTAGGGGGTCAAAATGAGGGAAAAACGTAAGGATAGGGGGCCGTTTTGACACAAAAATTCGATAGGGGTCAAACTGGTATTTTGAGAAACGTTGGGGGCATGTATAAAATTCTCTCTTAATTTTATAGCTACATATACTAATATTTACGTCCAACAACATGCATGGTCTAATCGAGTGCATGCATATTTTGTGTAAATACTGTTATGTACTCCTCTTATTTTATTTAATTGACACACTATTATCAAAGCGTCACATGTAAAATGATCCTAATTATTGAGACACATGAGCAAATGCTGATCTTTCCAGTTTCAAACATAATTTTATATATATTAAGTATGATTATTCAGTATGTTATTGTTGATTTTTTCAATTCTATACATGTTCATCATCTTCTTTTGCATTGAACTTTCACCATTTTATTTTATGGATTTTTTGTTTAATGTAGCCCAAGGGCAATTTTCTAGTTTTGAACCGCTATTTGTTGAAATTTATAGATTTCATCGTATTTTACTTGCAAGACTTTTATCACAGGTGATAAAATAATTGGTGAGCAATGGCTGGATATATCTGGCCATTTGTTAAGTACATACTCTGCAAACTGCGCTGCAGCTACTTTGATTCATTTTGGTTTCATTCTCATTTTTTTTAATAATCCCACAAAAACAGCTGGGATCCATACACCTTTTTTTGGACTGGATGCCCCAAATCCAACAGAGAACTAGCTAAAATATTATTCTATTATCATCACAACATATAATTAAATTTAGATTTTTTTTGATGTTACTTAGAGATTTTTGAGTTATAATTCACATAATTATGAGTTACATTTTACAAAGTTAATGCCGTTCAAGGGCTACTAATATATCTTTTGAAAACTCGAGGTAAAAATGAGCAATTAACAAAAACAATAATAGGTACCGAGTAATTTTCTCAAAATCTAACTTATTAGTAAAATCTCACTAAAACACTAACCTGGATATCTATCATAAAACTAATTTAACTGAATTAAATAAAATAATTTATTATTAAAATCTCACCATAACATTTAAGACTGAGTTTATCTATCATAAAAAAAACTAATTTGATGGAATTAAATAAAATAGGAAATCTCATGTCTAAATATTAGCCATTTAAAGCATTAATTGTTATATCGGTTACAACTTACCCTGAAACTGAAATCCCACCTTCCAAATTTAGAAAATTCTAAATGGCAAATTACTTGCACATCGGTTTAGACTAATCTTTTCTTTGTTTGAATGTGTTTCATCAAATATCAACCATGCATTGACTAATATCATCCAACCAAACAAATTCAAAATAAAATTGGTAAATTATAATTATAATTTAATATTAATAATCTCAATATTTGGTATTTAAGTTTATCTGTGGTATATTTTGCAGTGAGGAGAGTATATGTACTTGCTGAATCTGATGTTTCAGACCTCTTTGTCGTCTTTATTTCAAATGAAAAGAAGCAGACAAGTTTTCCATAAGTAGATTCCTTAAACATGTTATGTTTTTTCCCCTGAAATTCATTCGCGCGTTTCTTATGTGAGTTTAGATATATTATGAAAGCCGTAGGATTTTGATCTTTATTTATAAGGAAAAACAAACAGATCGCCACCTAAATACATAAATGGCAAATTCTCATTTGAGACCTGTCTCAAATGAGACCAAAGATTATATGAGACTGCTATTGATTGAATTTGTCGTTGGTGAGCTTTAAACCCGCCGATTTCCTTGATTGAATTTGTCGTTGGTGAAATTGACCAAGGAAATGATCAAGAAAATTGACCGAAAGATCAAGCAAATCGAACGAAAAATCAAATTAACTGAAAATCAAGGCAAAACAAAAATACTCAAGGACATTGATTGAAAGATCAAACAAACTGACTAAAAGATCAAGCAGAAACAGTAAATGTTCATTCCCCTGCCCTTGGTCTCCACAAGGACAGGTCTCACCCAAGACTTTCTCTATATAAATTTGAGTAGTAACTTTTATATGGTTATACAAACTCATCAAATGACAAAGGAATAAATTTTATACTTGTCGAAACACATCCAAAAAAAAAAATCCAACAACTTTTGATGACAAACCCTATCCCTCAATTAGGTCAATTTTGTGCTAAAGTCCCGAAACATCACGAATTTTGTACTCAAGTACATTGATTGAAAGATCAAACAAACTGACTAACAGATCAAGCAGAAACAGTAAATGCTCATTTCCCTGCTCTTGGTCTCCACAAGGACAGGTCTCACCCAAGGCTTTCTCATTTTTAAAATCAAACAATATTATCATTTAAACATTATGTACTATTCCACTTATACATTACCATACGCTATTATGAAATACCAACCATCAAAACAATTCTTGACAATCCAAACAATTCAACGTACGCTAGGATGTGGATATAATACCAAATCACTTTGAAAACTATCATCTATTTCTCTTGCATGTCCCCAAATATCATAACTTCTAATTTTTGAATTTGTAAGGGAAAGGTGATAAACTTAATGCATTTACTTTTCTAAATAAACTGTACGTGTGGTATAAAAGTGAACTTATCAAGAAATTTAAAACATAGATGAAGGAAATCATCAAAAGTCAAAGAAAATTGATCAAGAATGGAAATGACACTAATCAATGACACTAGTTTTTGAAACATTAATATCATGTGATTACATGAATACCTGATTTTAAATTACGTACTCAATTACATTCAAAATAAATTCGAAAATTTCCTAAAATAAATGATAAAAATAAGAAATGATTGAACATTTGAAACAGTGGCACTGGAGCTTATTTCGATAACATATAAAATATAAGAACAAAGATGACTAATGTTGTCCAAACTTAATATTAATGAATAAATAGATGTGTGGAAAGTTTTAGGGTTCGTACTTGATACAACAAAAGAAAATTAGCATCTATCGCTTTATGTATAGTTCCGCAGATCAATTACGAAGAGCTATTTTGTTACAAACATTATTAATTCTGATATACTAATTTATTCCAACAACCGAAAAAGCGATGATAACCATGCTGATCTTATGAAACCTTCTTGTGAAGCTGAGCATTTGGGAATCGGATTACTTTGACACCAGTAAAAATATTTTACTGCGAGGTCTTCAATTTCTTCATCTTTGCAACTTTATAAACAAATAAATAATATTGATCCTGAAAAATAAAACTTATTAATACGGGTGATGCCCGAACTTTTTGTAGTTTCTTTTTTCTTTCAATATTTCAAACTCGTATAAAAATTTCAAAAGACAAAAAAAATGTGTATGAACAAGAAATATTCAATTCATCCTGGATTTATCCTAAACCGATCATGTTCCATCACTTTTTCATCAAGTGGCCAATTTGATGATTTATATTTTACTTTAAAATCAAAAACATATTGGGATTTGAGAATCCAAAAATAACGCGTAAAGGATAGGAATACCCTTCCTTTAGTACGTACGTAGTAAATCCAGTAGCACAAATTTACTGCGGGATCTTTAATTTATTTCTTCATCTTCACAAGGTTATATAAACACCGATATATTTGATCTTGAAAATTAAAACTAACAGTACGGGTGATTCCCTATTTTTTAGCAATTACTAATTTTTTCAATATTTCATATAAGACAAAAAATGTGTATGCATTATAAAGATGGTTTATTGCGGATAGAATCGTGGCAATGATGACCGATCGATGCGTTGGTTTATCATGAAAAACAAAATAGGGGAATTTTAATTTTAAAGTGGTGCGAGAAATAATGATAAAGGAAATCAGGGAAAACAAATAATTTGAAATGGGAGGAAAAATTCAAAAAAAAAAAAGGCTAACCAAACTATAAAAAGAAAGTATATTATGTGGCAATTTCCTTTTTTTTTTAATATGATTCATAATATTGAAAAACGTCCAATCACAATTATAATACCTAAAGTCTAAGTCTCAATTTCCTTTGTATTTCCTGAAATCTAAGTCAATCTCATCCAAATGGCCAAGCATAAAATTGTCAACCCCTTCCAAAGTCCACGTCCAGTTTCCTACACTAATATGACTATCATATCCCATTACATTATTTGCTCGTTTAATTTATTTATATATATATACACGGAAATTACTAGTTAACGGTAAAAGAATTTCATTGTTAATTACTAGAATCGATCATATATCTCCGTGGAGGTCAAATTAATTTACATATGGAATCTAGCCTCAAAATTCTAAAATTTGTAAATTTTAACTTGATGTAACAAATATATCATGTGTTTAAAAAATAACTGAAATCATGTGTTTCAAAATAAAAACAAAAACGTTGTGAGAAAGATCACATAAAAGGACAAGCTAAAGGAACAGTCAATATTGTATATCGTAAATACATGTTTGGTGAAAAGATCGAAAATACGTGAATACGTGTTCTGGGAAAATAGAGGGAATTGCCTGGGAACTGCATTTTATTTTGGCACAATTAATGACAAATTATTACGTACGTAGGAAAAGTATATCTCATCGGTACTGACAAACATGTATTTACAATTAGTGTAGTAATCATTATTTTAACTCATTTTTCACATTACAATTTGACATCAACCAATAAAAAAAAGAGGCATAAAATGTCAAATATTCATACAATGAAATGTTGTGCTATTTTTGTGCCCAGTATCCAAATCAAAACTGTACATATATCCGATAGATGATAGTCTGAAAGGTGAGATTTTTCCATCGAAATGTTTAACGGTAAAGGAAATGAACTACTATACTAAGAATGTATAAAAACTTTTTCCTAAGGCTGGGCTCAGCACATTCGATATTTGCTCTAAGATTTAGAAAATGTAAAAGTGAACTTTTTTTTATGTTTTAAAATAAAAATCAAAACTCAAATATCATTAGCATAAACTCATTATACTAACTTGTTCAATAAAGCGATTCACTCAATCTATCATTAATCCATGTTATTTTATTTAGTTAAAACAAGAGTTGAATTGTAAAACATATTAGGTAAGACAACATAGCTTTGCAAACATGCATGAATGGGGGATCAATCGATGGTCAGAATTGTGAGATCACATTTCTTTGCATTTCCTTATCGAATGATCACATTTCGATGGACTCATTTTTCGACCTCGGCTCAATAAATCAGGTCACCCTAAATAATATAAAGATCAAGCGGAAGAATGTAAACAGTTTGGTATTTTAAAGATCAATACATAAATGTTGATCTTCTCACTTTCAACTCTGATATTTTATATTTTAAACATAACCATTCATTGTATTATTGTTAATCTTTACACATTCATGTATAATCATTAACTTGAGGAAGTTTTTAGATAAAATATAGTATTAAATTTGAATCTCTAAAAAATGTTGAGGGAGGCCAGGCCCCCTTGGGCCTCCCCTGGGTCCGCCACTAAAAGAGAAACTAGCCTTTCCACCCATAATAATCATCTTAGTGAATTGCCATCATCAGGGAATCACTTCACTTGGGCTGGGGTTAGGTCTAGCAATGGTGTAACAGGAAATGTTTGGGAAAGATTGGATAGAGGTCTTGTAACAGAGGTCTTTAACCAATTATTTCCAAACAGTAGTATTAAAGTAAAATCTAGGTGGCCCTCTGATCACTCACCATTAGTAGTTAAAATAGATAGCCAAGTCTCCAACACTGGTCCTAAGTCTTTTAGATTTCAACATGCATGGCTGACTCATGTGGGATTTAAAGACATAGTCAAGAATAGCTGGGAGGAAGGGGTTAACAATTTTGGCATGTTAAAATTTTCCATCAAGCTTAGAAGGCTAAAGAATAAATTGAAGGAATGGAATAAAACAGTGTTTGGTAATATTCATGATAGACTAAAGGAAGCAGAGGATAAAGTGGAACAGATGGAACTCAGTCATCAGATCCTTAACAATGATACTACTAGGACTGAGTTACATCAAGCACAAGCTGAACTAGTTTTAGCCTTAAAAAGGGAAGAAATCTTCTGGAAACAAAAATCTAGTATAAAGTGGTTAAAGCATGGTGATCAAAATACTAAATATTTTCATGCATCTGTCAGAGCAAAGCATTCAAAACAGAAAATATCTGCTATAAGAAACTCTGATAACCACTGGCTAACGAATCCTGAAGATATTGGTGCCGAAGCTACTAATTTCTTTAGTAAGTTACTTGCAGATGAAAACACAGATGTTTCAGGTGAAGCTTCAGCGGAGCTGTTGGAAAATATACCATCTAAAGTTACTGCAGAAATGAATGAGGATCTAATGAAACCAGTGACTGAGGAGGAGCTGAAGTTTATAGTTCATCAGATGGACAAAGAATCTGCCCCAGGCCCTGATGGATTTACAGGTACGTTCTACTGCTATTGCTGGGATATAATTTGTCATGATCTAATTGATGCAGTGAATGAGTTTTTAAAAGGAGTCCCAATCCCTAGGTCTATAGCATCCTCCTTCATAACATTGATACCTAAAAGACAAGTAAACTCATATTTCTCTGATTTCAGGCCAATAAGTCTCTCAAATTTCTTAAACAAAGTGTTTTCTAGAGTCTTAACTGATAGAATGAAGCCTATTATACCAGCACTGATATCCCCTGAACAATCAGCATTTGTACAGGGAAGGGAGTTGTCTGATAATGTTCTCCTGATGACAGAATTAATTGAGTTTTTAAATAATAAATCAGGAGGATACAATGTGTTTTTTAAACTGGACATGATGAAAGCATTTGACAGAGTATCTTGGTCATTTTTAAATAGTCTTATGCTTAAAATGGGATTTCATGGATCATTGGTTAAAATTATAATGGGCAACATAGCTGCATCCTTTTTTTCAGTACTTGTTAATGGCAAACCATATGGTTTTTTTAAATCTTCTAGAGGTTTAAAACAAGGTGATCCATTGTCACCATTTTTGTTTATAATACTTACAGAGGATTTTTCAAGAAATCTAGGTGTGCTTTTTCAGAATTCAAGTATTGATTTCTTTAGGGTGCCAAATTGTGAAACTTTGATAACACACTTGAATTTTGCGGATGATACAGCTGTATTCTTAAAAGCAAATAACAAGAGTTTGAGAAATTTGATGAAATTTTTGAACACATACGAGAAGGCTACCGGTCAGAGAATAAACTTTGAGAAATCTTCCTTTTACTTGTCTAAATATGCACCATTATCTTATAGGAGGATGATAGAAAACCACACCCAAATGTCACAGGGATCCTTTCCTTTTAAATATTTAGGCTGCCCTATCTTTAGCGGAAGAGTCCAACACTGTTATTTTCAACCACTGTTTGATAGTATTCAATCTAAATTGGTGTCATGGCAGAACAAATGGCTGAATCATGCTGGTAGATTGATACTTTTAAAACATGTGCTTTCAGCAATCCCCCTGCATATTTTAACTGTTATAAAACCAACACAGGGTGTAATTGAAAAATTACATGTCTTATTTGGTAAATTTCTTTGGGGATTTTCTGAATTTGGTCAAAACAAAGTGTGGAGATCCTGGGAGAATGTGAGTTATCCTTTTTTGGAAAATGGACTAGGAGTCAAAGATCTTAACAGCATTATCTCTAGTTTTTCCATTAAATTATGGTGGAAGTTACAGATGGGGGAAAGTCTATGGTCTAAATTTATGTGGTCCCTTCCTGATAGTAAAAAGAAATCTAAAACATGGAGAAGAATCAATGATGTTCATGAACTGGCCTCTAGGCATAGTTTTATACAAATTGGAGAGGGAGATATTTCCTTCTGGGACTCAAACTGGTTGGGGATTGGATCATTAATTGATTTTTGGAATGCAAATATAGACATACCTGATTCTGATCTCACTGTTAGAGAATTCTTCTATAATCAGAATGATCTGGCTAACCTCTTGAGTGCAGGATTTAGTGATGATATTAATGTGCTCATAAGGAAAAACTTTGCATTATATGAGGGCTATAAAGATTTGCTAATCTGGAAGCCGGAACCAAATGGTAACTTCTCTATGGCTTCTGCTTATGAAATACTTAGACCACAAAGACTTAATGTGCCATCATTTCAACACCTTTGGTCTAAGTTTTTACCTAAGAAAATATCTTTTTTCAATTGGAGGCTGCTAAATCGAAAGATCCCCATAGCTGAGATATTACAGGAACATAGCTTTAATATGCCATCTATATGTTGTTTCTGTAAAGCTGAATCTGAAAACTTGCACCATATATTTCATAACTGTGATGTTATACAAGCAATGTGGAGAGAGATGCATGTACTGTTGAATATTAAACCAGAAAATTTTTCTTCATTGTGGAATAGAGTTTTTCATCTTTGGAATGTTGAAATTAATTCTGGTTTAATGAGATTGTGTGCTAGGTTAATACCATGTATTTTAAACTGGGTAATTTGGTGTGCCAGAAACAAATACCTTTATGAACAGAAAAAACCAAGGATTGTTACCATGAAAAAAAGTGTTTTGGACATATTGAGAAATATTATTAAAGCTCACTCTTTGAAATGGAAACCGTCTGAAATGGTTAATATGCATACAGATTTGATTGATTTGGCTCCGGTAAGGCCTCTATTGCATGCACTAACTATGCAGGTCAAATGGAGTATTCCAAGGGATATGTTAAAGCTTAATACAGATGGATCATCCCTTGGAATTACGAATTATGCTGGAGCTGGTCTAGTTATCCGTGATGGGACTGGTAGAGTTGTTTTGGCTCAGTCCATCTATCTCAACAGAATTGACAGCATGGAAGCAGAAGCAAAGGCACTGAGCCTTGGTTTGCAGGCTGCATTTCACCATGGCATCTTGGAGATCCAGGCTGAGATGGACTCTATGGTTCTCTTGAAAATCGTTTCAAGAGAACAAAAGGCTCCATGGCGTTTGATCCCTATTCTCAGAAACATTTGGAGCCTACAAAGCGAAATGCAGGTATATTTTAAGCATATTTTTAGAGAATCAAATTCAGTGGCAGATGCATTAGCAAAGTTAGCAAGTACTTCTAGAATGAAAAATTCTTTTGATCATGATAACCTGCCAAGAGAAATTAAAGGATTGGTTCATTTAGACAGTTTAGAGACCCCGTACATTAGATGTTTAAAATGAATTGCATTAGAATGGGTACTGCTTTGGTTTGTTTTAATATGCAGATTCGAAGATCTGGAAGAGTTGCAAATTTTGGAAATGCGAGTTGGGATCAGGTGTTCTACTATACTGAATTCAATATGCTTTCCAATGGAATACTTTTACTGGTTTTTTCCTTTTGTGTTACAGAGAAATCACAAGGCCCTAGGGCCTTGTGTTCAACATGAAAAAGTAAACCCGAAGGCGCAAGGGAACCCCATTGATTTACCGGTGCATCTTAGATGGAGCTACGTTTGCTGCTGGTTTATCCACCCGACAGGATCACTTCTATGGAATGCAGGAATCAGTTTACATGATCATCTCAAGCTAGCTTTTGATATAAATCATCTACTGTATAAAACCTTCTTAGAACAGTTGGTATTTTCTGATCACATTCAAGTGGCTAACATGTGCTCTGTCAAGTTTAACCTTGATCATCACAAACCAGCTCCTTGCAATGTTATCCTCACCGTGGCAAACTTGTTGTTTAGACTGGGAAACTGGTCGAACACTAACCTGGATCGGTTGAGTAGATATCGATTAGAAAATACTAACTTTAGACTCAAGGTACTTGTAAAATCCCAAGTTTTTTCATCCCAAAAAGTTGGGGTTTTTCTTGAACCTCAAGTTTTTTCATCCCAACTTATTGGGATTTTTCTTGGACAATTTGTAAAATTTTCAAGACTTTGAGCTACTTATGGTTAAGGGAGCCAAATAAATATCCCTCCAGCATGGCTGGTTTAATTTAAAAAAAAAAAAAGCCTTTCCACCCATTAGTAACATCAACACGCGTGCATCAAGATGCCGTCGGTGGTGCTCGCGAATCTTCCACGATTAAATTCACATTAACTTAGAACAACTACATTTGTAAAACTGAAAGCTTAGTAGATAATTTAGTACTAAATTTATCGGAAAGAAATCGAGAACCTTAAAACTAAATGTGTACCTCTTTCCGTCTATCATATATGTAATGAATACATTCCAGCGGTAGCGTGTCCTCATAGAACTGCAATTTCACAATATGAGCATTCACTAAAGATTCAATAAATCTCACTCTTCGATCTTCAATAGAAGCTTCTGAGGTTTTCTGCCAGTTTACCTATGAGATATCATCAACATGAATTCATTAACATAAATATAGGAATAAAGCATTGGATGACACATTCACCATGTTTTGGATGACAAACATAGCATGTAAGGCGTTTAGCAACACGATTTTTGGCTTCCTATGCATAAAAGTGTCATAAATGGTTTCAGATGATGAAAACAAGAGATAGTTATACAAAAACTGAAGAAAAATGTAAAATATAGTTATTACATAAATTGTTTGTTGCTAATCAAAATAAAAGCTAATCATAATAAAACTATCTGAAGGTCTGTTGTTGAAGGTCCTCAACATTTGTAATCAACAACGTTACTCCAAATGCAAACATATCCATTGCATATGAATAACTCTCGAGAAAGGCCCTCCCAACATCCTGATCAATAAAAACCCCATGATAAATAATTCATTCCTTTGTTATACAACATATTCAATCCCCATGTAAAATCTCAAACGATACAAAACACATTGATGATAATTTTCCTAAACATTAAACAAAAGGAAAATTCGTGAGGATTGGATTATCCCTCCATCAGCTAAAAAATGACAAATCTCCATCGGTTAATAATCTAAAAAATATGGATACACAAAATATGGATAACACAATACTTCCCAAACAACACACTGGCACTACATTTGACAATGCTTACTGATTGCCTCTTCCTCACCCATATAACAAAGTAAAAAATCTAATTATTCCATTCGGAAAGAATCAATAAATTTTCTCAATAATAAAGACAATTAAACCACAAATTCAAGATTACTACATTCCAAAAAAATAAAGACAAATCTTGTTGAATATAATTCTTTCACTTGTGAAGGAAGAACGAGGCAACATCCCAACGGGTGCAGAGTAGCTGCATCTGAAGCGGGTGGTGGTGGTGGCGGAGGGGGAGGGGAACTTGGGCAGGAGCATTCCCAGTTGCCTGCACACGTGAATGCCAATGCATCCCCTCTTGACAGCTTCATCATGCGCTGTCACCTCCTTCAACAGAGAATTCTCGACTTTATGCAACGCCTCCATCGCGGCTTCCAGCAGCTCACTGTTGATGACAGACAAGCGTTCCCTTAAATTAATATTATGGGGGATTCTCTGTTGAACATAATTCTCTATTAAACAAATTAATATCTTAATTGACTTATATGTTGATTTCTTTTCCATCATACATGATTCTATATTTATTCTATTGACTTATGCGCTAACATGATTTTTCTTTTTCAACACAAATGATAGGATTGGCCTTTCCATTTGGTAGTAGCGCCTATGTGTTACGAATTGACAATGTTTCCACAATTATTGATAAACTGGATGGAAATAATGCATCAATAGAAAAATCTAAAGCGGCTGGAGAGATGATTTTCAAGTTGGAAAAAACTTTACTCATTTGGATGCATCTCATATGGGGAGTTGATGCATGAAGAATCAAGTAATGAAGAACATGAATCATCAACATGAAGATATGTTTTTCTGGATGACATATTTGGAAACTGGCTTTCCAAGATAATTCTAAGGTGCTCTTCTTAGTTTCAATAAGAATATTGTAGGATGTTTGATTTTTCATAATAAAAAATTTTTGTTCCCTCGATGAGATTTACACACCAATGTGCATAGGGGTAATGTAACTATTAACCTGAATATAACATGCTTCTTGATTTCGTTCTCCTATATTTTAGTTTCATTAGATTTTCCAATTTCTTGTTTTTCCGCCATTTTTATCTCCCCTTTGGGCGGGTTGGAAAGAGGAAGCAAGATCTTGGTTGAAGTGGAATTTAAAAACATTTTAGTTGGGAGATGATTGGGGCAAAGAAAATTGAAAAGTTTAGCTTGAGTTGAGTTTATGGTTGATTGGGTGGAAGTTGGGCTTGGGTTTGGGTTGAAAGTTGGGCTTGGGCCTGGCTTGGAAGTTGGGCTTGGGCTTGGATTGAAGTTGGGCTTAGGTTGGAAGTTGGGCTTGGTCATGGGTTGAAAGTTAGCCTTGGGCTGGGGAGAGGACTGAGGGGTTGTCGCCTCTGAAGTTGGATTGTAGTCGGGGCTGGCCCTGAAATTTTGGAGGGCCTGTACAAAAAAGAATTTGGGGTCTAATATAGTATATTTTTAAATTTATATTATATGATTGAAAAATATGTATTTGTACATAAATTATTCTTTTTTCAATTAAAAAAGGTGAAAATGACATTTAAATTATTATATCTTAGCCAAAAAATACATTTCTTTAAAATTAGATTCTAAAGTCTACATATATAAAGTATCAATCTCTTATAAGAATTGAAATCAATTTTTATCTTAGTTAAATTAAATTCCATTATAAAGTACGTAACATAACAAATAAAAAAATAAACCTAAGAATAGAGTGGTCAAGTAAAATCTTATAAGCATGAATTTATTTTTATTTATAAAAATAGAAAAAATGAAAATTACTACTTCACGTGTTTGGTTTTAATAAAAAAGAAAAAGAAAAACCACTCAAACTTATTGGTCTCATTTACACCTTCTCGAATGGATTAGTCTTCTACTTGATCCACAATTCATCCTTAACTCTCTTCTTCATTTTCTATATAAACAACCGTAGTTACAACATTTTGGTCATCTTAATTACATAGCAGACACATATTTTCATGATTGGGGGATTAAATAAGATTAGAATGGTAACAAAATCAACAAGAACATTTATGGTCCTTTTGGAGTCTAGATCCCATGCTAAAATAGATTACTTGTTGTCGCTTTACAGGCTACCTTCTTTGTTGATAAAACACGTTAGACTACTCAACACTTCATATTAGTAGTTTGTTGGGTCAAATTCGCTTATATAATCGAGTTGATTTTATTGCATAAGAGCTGCAAAATTACATAGAAACACTAATATAGAACAATATGAGCATGAATCCAATAGAATTGGTACACAGCACCCAAATACTAAATTGTCAAAATCAACAAGAACATAAAGAAAAAGTTCATTCACCCGTTTAAAGATGGAGAGATAAGGGAGAAATTGAGAAACCAGATCTTTTGTAGGCAAGCCGTTCTATACTTAAATAGGTGGGTAAGAGATTGAGGGTAAATAAGTCTGTCTTGTCAAATGTTTTGTACTGAGGAAAGAGTGCAACTTTCGTTGGGACAAACCAGTTGATTGGAACGGAGGAAGTAATTTAAACGTAGGTTTGGAATATAAAATAATTCATCAATTCACGATAGTGGAAAAACGGCCAGCAGCGATTATAACGAGTGGAATTCAGTATACTACTATTTTATAAAATGATGAATTTGAGAATTTTATAAAATTAACTGGGGAGCACATTACACTGCGAACGACTAGCAACTGAATCCGTCTACGATGTTGTATTATCTCGAGCCGATATCATGCACATTTCATGCGCGTATATATATATAAAAGAGAAGCTATACTATTATTTCCATTATTAAGCGCGTATATAAGGTTTGTACGCAGCCATTAAAATAATTGTTGTTGTGCATATATCATATACGTACGTACGTGCAAGCGTGGTGGGCAACGTGCGAGCAAATCATAAAGATATTATTTTGAATGGACAATCAAAAACGCAACAATATATTCTCAAATATTTATATACATATATATATATATATATATATATAAATAAATAATTTCCCACAACAGCTTCAAAATCCTCGCCCAACAAAACATTAGCAGCCTTGACAATTGACATGATTTTAATTAGGATTACAGAGCTCGCAAGATTTTTGAATCCAGTACATTTCTCCGAGTTTAAGCAAAGCCGATAAGCAACACTCAAGTTCTGCATAAATGGATAAGACAAAAGACGCTCTATTTGGGTAGTAGTGCAAAATCCGATCAATCTTATGAGTTTATCATCTCAACTTTGAACTGAAGGTGATGATATGAGTATTCTTAATTTCTTAATTTCACAATTTATATTATTCATGAAATTAAGCTAGAAAAATAGAGATCAGTATGTTTTCGTACGTGCGCCGTGCTTGCGAGGGTGCGAGCAGGTGTAGACATTATTTAATTAATTAAACTAAGCACTTGCAATATTGTCATAGTTAACAACATAGTTAAATCAATCAATAAAATTACATTTGTGGATTGAGATTTGCAATTAATAAGTGTCATGATTTCTATCCTTAAATTTTGTTGTGTCAATTTTTTATTTGGACAGAAAATCAGAATAAACAAAGTGCTAGTGTGCGTGCGTGTTTGTGGATTTCCCCAAGAATTAAAGCTAAAGTTTATGCTAACAAAGAAAAATAGATGCAAAAGAAGTATCACCTCGAAGAATTTTAAGAATTTTCGGGTAACAAGGAATTTATTATTATTTTATTATGAAAATTAAAATCTGGGAAGCAAATAGATGATAACACAGAATATGCACGAATGAGACTTGCGCGACATCCATAAAATTAACTTGCTTGATATTATAGTAGCTAGCTAATTAATTACATTCACTTGTCTTTTTATTGATTTGACATTTAGGGCAACAACTGATTTGATCAAACAAAAGTAAGGACGAAAATTTTGATTGAGTCTAAAATGAAATACAATATATTCTTGTGGATGCAAATCCAGGTTTATTAGATTAGATATTAAAAATATTTAAAAAATGGATTGAATATTTGGTGTACTAATATATATTACTTTGCCGTCTAATACTTGTACATGAAGTGATAATTATACTCTTATTATTATTGGTAAGATAAAATCTTAATTTAGTTATAAGAACTCCATAAATGTCCGGAATAACTGTGTAAAAAATTAAAAGGAACTGTATTTGTTTCCACCCAGATCAACAAATTTCAGTAACCCATCCAAAAACTTATATACCAAGAAATTATAAATTGACCGAGGGGCGATACTCAACTTACCCTTTCAGAGTAAAGCTGGGCATAGGTAAAGATTAGTTTGCAGATATATGAGAATTTAGACTTTCCGTGTAGAATTATGGACGTAAATTAACGTTCAAAATAATTGAAGTTAAATAAACGTTCAAAATTAATAATAATAAAAGTCGAGGCTCCCATTTCTTCACCTAATTGGAACTACAAGACCATGTTGCCAGATCTTATCAGTAAATTAATTCAGTTCAATACAGTTCAGTTCAGTTCAATTCAGTAAAAGTGTAATTTTATGAAATTTAGATTAATTTAGTTATGCTATATTTTTTTTCAATAATGTTAAATTTTAGTTAAGTTCAGTTCCGTTCATTAAAATTTTATGCTATATTTAAAAAAACAAGCTCTGCCAAAATAAAGGCATATAATTAGATCTTCCATTTGAAATTATGTACATAAAAAGTAAAAAAAATTATATAGAACGAACCCGACTTCTCCGATCAATGTGGGAGATTTCTTGGTACATGATCAGATGGACGGTGGCAGTAGGGAAAGATATTTTCAGAGAATGCTGACCAGATCGCCAACGAACCCGAATTCTCCGATCAATGGGAGATTCTTGGTGTCGAGAGCACCACCACCTTTCCGCCGCCCGGGATGTCGACGTCCAAGGGAGCCTCGATACAGTTCAGGGCAAAACCGTCGCGGTCAGCGGCGTTGGGTTCCGGCATCTTGGCCCCGTCGGACCTTGACGATGCCGTTGCTGGGCTGAGGTCCGACGAATAGCTTCACGACGGTCTCATCGAGGTCCCTTGCACGCATGAGTCATGACGATCTCGGTGGAGAAGCCGGTGAAGATGCCGTTGGCTCCGGCGAGAAAGAAGTCGGTGAACTGGTCGGACTTGTGGGCGATGATGTTGTTCCGAGCAAGAAGACGATGAGGTCGCTGTCGTCCTTGTTAAACCACCAAGAATATTTCAGCCGGCACAAAGTTCGCATCATTTTCCGATGGCTTTGACTGTGGATGCAAGGCTCAGGATTTAGCTGAGGAATGGCTTTGACTGTGGATGCAAGGCTCAGGATAAACTTTTGAATGATTGTTTGGTTACTTAATTATCTAGGGAAAGATATATTTGATAGTATTTACATGGATGATATTGTAGTTAACTTTCAAACTAAAAGAACTCGTCGTGAGTTAGTGAACTTGTAATATCTTAGTTAGGGCTGGAATCGGTACGGATACTATGTTTTTTTCTCAATATCATGTACTGTACCAAGTATGTTGGTACACGTATTTTTAAAACCAATACCAACCAAATATGTCGGTATATTAATATGTTGGTAACCAACAAGTTCGGTTGGTACTCGGTATATACCGTTACCGCACCAAGATTATAAAAATGGTAAGAAATCTTTAAATATGCGGAAATAAATCCCAAACTAAAAAATTTGATTGCTTAAATCTTACAATTTCAACCTCAAATATGCAATTTGGATGCTTCCAACCAGTTCAGTTTTAAAGATACAGTTCGTAATGAAGATAAAAATAGGATTTATGCAAGTAGTATAAAATGAGTTTTTGATTTTGAACTCATAGAATGATGATGAATCTCTAGAGATTAATTAGTAGTATGAAGAAGAAGAATAATGGGTGATTAGTCTTATACAAATCCTCATTTGAGACCTGTCTCAAATGAGACCAAAGATTATATGAGACTGCTATTGATTGAATTTGTCGTTGGTGAGGTTTAAACCCGCCGATTTCCTTGATTGAATTTGTCGTTGGTGAAATTGACCAAGGAAATGATCAAGAAAATTGACCGAAAGATCAAGCAAATTGAACGAAAGATCAAATTAACTGAAAAATCAAGGCAAAACAAAAATACTCAAGGACATTGATTGAAAAATCAAACAAACTGACTAAAAGATCAAACAGAAACAGTAAATGCTCATTCCCCTGCTCTTGGTCTCCACAAGGACAGGTTTCACCCAAGACTTTCTCTTAGTCTTAAAAATGGAAACTTAGTTGTCATATTTAAAGAATTTAATTTGAAGAAGAATACTAGGAAACTTGAAAATGGAAAATAAATTAATGATAATTAAAATTATGGTGCAATTAAATCATTTAAATAAAAATATCTAATAAGTTGGTACGGTACGGTAATACCGTGGTATTTAAAATTTAATACCAATACCGTCCCAATATTAAGTCATGGTACGGTAATACCGTACCAACAATGTCGGTAACCAATTTAATTGGTATTATTCGGTAATGGTACGGTTGGTAAGTCGGTTGGTACGGTATTTTGGTACAAAATTCCAGCCCTAAACTTAGTTGTGTCATTGACTTTGTAATGACTTTGATTATCATAATGCTTTTGAATAAAAAAATTATACTTCGCCATTTGTGAGTAGTGACCTACCATTTGTAATTTCCTATCTCCACCTCTGGCGTCAGCTAAGGAAATCTACGGAAGTAAGGAAATATTAGTTTGAGAATTTAATCAAACAGTTTGAGTGCGTAACTACGGCGGTGAGGAATCCAAAATATTAAAGCCTGAAAGGTAGAGCATGGAAGAGAACAGAGACACAGAAAACTCACGAAGCACAATAGTACAGTAGGTAAAATACAAAGCACTGGATTTACAACGAAGAGTATCGAGAACTGAGCAGGCATTTCGCATATACATATAATTGATAATATGTGGGCGGACTTACATGGGAATGGATCAACGGAGAAGGCTGGAACGGACAGCAGCATCAGAGTCTTGGTCATAGATAGCAGGCGGCGAGATTGGTATGAGACAGAATGACCGGAAAATGGGAGCAAACAAGCCAAAATAATATATAGGTGATGTGGTAATTACTAGGGAAAACAAAAATCAAAATAATGTCAATATTTTAAAAGTTTGTAGCAAGGTACAATCCCCGCGCCAGCCGCTACAGAACATTTGACAGCAATAAAATAAAATTTTCGACAAATAAAATAAAACAAAGAAGATTGCCGAATCTTCTGCTCTTCTGCGTCGAATCGACGGAGTCAACGGTGGAGCTTTATACTGGTCACCGCCGATATTTACTGATCAAAAGCCTTATCTCTCTAACGGGAAGTGGTTTAGGAAAGGTAGAGAAGTGATTCTCCGGCGCAAGCTTCAACATAGGTGGAACATGGATCCTATACAGGGTGGAACTTATGGATGCTGACATCATTCGACGAAAGCTCCGTGAAGGACCCTGCTGTGCCAATGCTCTCTCGTTTAGAATGCAGAAAAAGAAGGTTTGACCTGGTTTTCATGATTATGTCAAAAGAATTATGTCAAAAGAAGCAAAATGCAAAAAAAATTCTAGTTTTCATCAAATGGAAACCCTAATTAAGATCAAAACGTACACAAATTAAGGAATCAAGTAATACTATCCTCCCAATCTATGAACTACTTCTCATCCAGTATACCATAACTTGGGAAAGGTTTCACAAGCGCATAAAAGTGAACCAGCCACATGTAATTCCATTTCACTCTTGCGAAATACTGCTCCAATGTCTCATGAGTTCTTTGCCTCGTTAGAGCAAGTCCAACCGATACTATATAGTAATCTCCAAGATTTAGTATGAAAAGTGTGTAGGTGGAACCAACTTTTTGAAAACAAAACAGAAGGTTAGATAAAAATGTAAAGCCATCCAACCAGCGAATCTTCCTTTAGTAACCCACACTCCCCGCACTAATTCCACAACGGTTCTACTGAAATAATCCGGTATTATACCTCTGACTATATCCATAATAGCATCCTCCCAATACATGAGCTCCCCCTCACTCCGTATGACTTGATAGAAAGGTCACACAAGAGCATAACGTACAAACCACGGGTGATTACTTTCCAACCTTACCAAATAGTCATTCCACGTCTCATGAGTTCCTTGCCTCATCAGCGTTGTAGGATCTATAGCCCCTAGTTTCTCCTTCTCCAAGGTATTGTAGAGTTGCAATTTGAACTCAGGATGCGGGTGGTGGTGGCGGCCGGGGGTGGGGGAGGGGGCAGGAGCACACTTGAAGTGTGGAGATCTTTTGCTTGAGATCTGTTTGCTTTCTGAGGAGTAAATCTATATTTTTTCTTGTATCCTCAAGGAGTTTGGCACATTTAAATATCTATCTCACGGATAAGATGCAGAAAGAATCAGATTAGACTGGTCTCATAGTAAATGAATAATAATCATAAGCTCAAGATAACTACATTCCACAAAATTAAAGACAAACGTTGTTGATCATAATTCTTTCACTTGTGAAAAAAGAACGAGGCAACATCCTATATGGACAATGAACTCTTACAGAGTTTAGAAGATAGCGGGTATTCAACATCAATCTCAAGTATTTTTGAGATTTGCCCGCTTAACTATCTTCTTTATTTCCATATACATACAACGCTAGCTCCAACTTTCTGGCCATCTTAATTGCACAACATTCTAATCTTAATTGGACGTCTTGTATGGTTTTGCCTAGTATTGCTACTTGTGTCACTTCGGATTCACTTCGGCCATCTTAATTTTGCCTCTTGAGACGTAGATAATTCACCCGGTCCAAGCTTGCATATGGAGTGAGGCTTGGATGGACATCCTCTCGTAATAAAATCTACGATCTCCCTTTCCTAGCATTGGCGACTGCCTGATAGGGTTTTCTTCCTATATTCTCCTCCTTCTAGACTTCCAATAATTAGCATAAGTGTTGTTCTGTGTAAGTATATACATTTATAAAAATTCTCAATTAAAACCTATATCAATTGGTAATTGGTGTCACTAAATGATATATTTAATAGGTAAAATATTAGAAAATTACAAATAATATATTGAATGAGTATAGGTAATATGTAAAATCATCACTTCTCATACATTTTTATGTTTACGCATGTACAATACTTAATCATATCTTAATGATGCAATCTAATTTATATATTTATTTTTTTCTAAAATTTTTGAAGAGAGACAAACAAAGAATTAATAATGACGTTACTATATGTCATCAAAAGTTATTGGCTCAGATAATAAAGATACACATTCCTCAAATGGAGGAAAAACATGATAAGCTGATATGGGAAAAATCTGCAAAGGGAAGTTATAATGTGAAGGAGGGATACAGAGGACAACAGTTACATAACCAGATCTCAGTGACCAATGTCAACAGAAGGTGGGCTAAATTCTGGGGTTTGAACTTACCTCTCAAAATCATATCAGCAATTTGGAGAGCTATACAAAATGGACTCCCAACAGCTCTATTCTTATGGTTCAGAAAATGTATTGATTCTCCTATTTGTAGGAGATGTCAACTGATTCAGGAAGACACTTCACATCTTTTCTTAGGATGTGAAAAGTCAAGAAGAGTATGGAGAAATACTAGGCTAGGTTTTGATTTTCAGAACACTCCCGATCTGGATTTTAGAACTTGGTTTTGGAGCTGGTTTGAATCTGCTCCAAGTATAGCAGATGTAGAGTATAGTGTATGTGTGCTTTGGAATATCTGGAAAGACAGAAATGGGGAGGTCATGGAGAACACAACTCAAAATCCCATGTCTGTTCTAGTTCAAGCAAATGAGGATTATGCTAGTGTAGTTGCAAGAGGTAAATTTCAACATATGGAAGATGTGTCAATAATCCAGCTACCACAGCAAACTCAGGTATCATCAGTACCATCATTTGGTTGGACATTATACATGGATGGAGCTTTCAAGTTACAGACTGGGGAAGCAGCAGCAGCGTGGACGTGTAATCTGGCAAGGAACAATCAAAGCTTACAGTACCAAGGAGAGGAAAAATTTAGAGCTTTTTCGGCTCTGCAAGCAGAACTACATGCATGTTGGAGAGCTTTGCAACAGATGGATCAGATGGATTCTTCTCCCATCCTAATCAAAACTGATTCATTGTTACTAGCTCGCCTTTTAAATAATAACGAAGTAGAAGCACCATGGGAAATATCAGGATTGTTAGAAGACACAAGGGTGCTACTTCATCAAGCTAATAGGGAAGTTAGGGCTATAAAAGTAGATAGGCAAGAAGTTCATTTTGAACATGTAAGAGCTACTACTTGTATTTCCAGTTTTAATTCCTAATATATAAAATAGCTTGTTATCAAAAAAAAAAAAAAAAAGTCTTTTATTCTCAACATTTTTTATGTTTCTCATATGATCGGACTTTGTTCCTGCGACCACAACCGGCCGCAAGCAGACGTCCTCGGTGACGTCATCACATTCTGTCCTCATAATTGATGGCGTCATATATAACTATATATCATTCATGCATGCACGTTGATGAATTTTACATTTCATTCCGATGAATTAGCTAAGTTGATATTCATATGACCTAAATAAAAACTCTAGTAAACAATAGTAGAATAAAATATTATTATCAAATTTATCTTAAGTACTAAATAGAAAGTTACAAGTGATAGAGTCCTTGGAGAAAAGGAAATCGAATATCATTTTTGAGTGAAATCGAATTCCAGACACAAATAGTATTTGTGCCGATTTCAAGGTGGTTTTGGAAGTGTCTACAAAAGGTTCACTTTCATCAGAGTAAAGGGAGTTTAAGAAATTTTATATATGAAAATTGCTTTGTTAACTATCAATTGCTTTTACTGTGGCTATAATTGTGTGTTTACTGTATGATATTGGAATAATGTAATTTGTGTTTGATTTTTTTCAAGAATTCAACGTTAAATGCGCGGTAGGGAGCAAGTAGATCTAATAGTTTATATCGCACAAATTTTGTGCAGTTTGGGTGCAAATTAAAGATGTAAGGTCAAAAGTACAAACTAATTGAAGACAATAATACATAAAATTTACTGTTAAAAGAAGTTGAATTTGTTTTTTGTTAGACTCTATTTTATCACTTACTTGATGATAACGTACATTTATTATCGCCATGCTTCCTTCAATTAATAATTCGTGCTTTTTAATCAAGGTCGGGCATCGTGCAAATTTTGCACTTCTTAGAATCATTGACTTTAAACTGATCATTGAATTTCTGCTGTGATTAGCCTGTGAATCCTTCAGTAATTAGAGTTTTGTTTGTACCAGGCTATACAGGCACGTTTAAAGCACGGACGATTATGGTGATGTGTTCATATATGGTTAATATAAATTGGGTTTATATAAAAGTAAAATTATTTATAATGATTGAATAGTAAAATTCCTATGATGATTAAGACCGAATCTCGCCCAAAAACTTAAAAGGGTGTCTCGTAGGATGGTGTTAATTAATTGATTGACAAATATTAATTTACTCACCTTAATATCCGATTATTGATTATTATATGTTGGATATCCTTACTTTTAAAATCTGATCTTTTGCCTATTAAGGTCCTGTTTGCTAGTTCTTTTTAATTTAGTTAAGTTTTGTTCAGTGAAATTATAATTTGATGAAATTCAGGTTAATTCAGACATTCTAATTTTTTTTCGAATACATTAATATTCACTTTAGTTTAGTTTAGTTCACAATGGATATATCACCCAATTTTTTCACATCTACACTCAAAATTAACATCAAAGTCATATAAAAAAACTACACAATGGATATATCACCCAATTAAATAAGGCTTCAGTTAATTGGATTTATCGTATTCAGTTAAAACAACAAATTAACAACAAATTGGGGTTATAAATGCTGGAATTAATAAACTAATCATAGGGATAAGGGAAAGGCTGACGGACTTAATTCATAGAAAAGTTTAACAAATTAATCATCTATGCTATATATATTGTAGCAGTTGTTATCCAATGATGGAATTCATGAGCAACTTTAACTGAATATCCAACGTTAATTCTAATTAAGATCAAATAGTAAAAATAACTGGATTATCCCAACGATGATTAATATTTACTTCGTTTGGAGGAGTGGTCGTCTTAGTTTTTAATGCCTTGGTTACTAACTTTTTTCGGATTATCAAAACGCGTTGGGTTATCAAAAGGGTACTGTACGCTTTTAATTCGTTATTTCTTCATATCACGTTGAAGAATATTAATGTCTCAACACGAATTAACTATTAAACTTTCATAATTTTAATTATGAAGTTGATCAATTCGATGATATACATCGATCACTGATCCTGATGAATTTTACTATTTCATTGATAGTTTTATCGTTACATTTGAACTGGGGATGTGCAGGATGTGTAATGGGAAAATTTAAATTAATACAAATAGTGGAGTTGATCAGAATTTAAACGAAAAAACGGATTAAAGTAATCTTTAATTTAACATATATAGTTTGAGATATTATATGCTGATCAAGAAAGTTGTTTAGAATTATGTCAAAAGAAGCAAAATGCAGAAAAAACCCTAGCTAGTTTTCATCAAATGGAAACCCTAATTAAGATCAAAACGTAAACGTACACAAATTAAGGAATCAAGTCATCTTTAATTTAGATATATAGAGTTCGAGGGATTTTTTCCTGATCAATAACTTGTTTAAAGTGTTTCACATATAGTTTTTGGGATTGAGAGAGTTGTCCTTGTGGAGACCAAGGGACAATGAATTGAGCATTTACCGATTTTGTTTGATGTTTTAGTCAGTTTGATTGATCTTTCAGTCAGTTCCCTTGAGCAATTCTTGTTTTGCCTTGATTTTTCAGTTCATTTGATCTTTCATTCAATTTTCTTGATCTTTCAGTCAATTCTCTTGCTCATTCCTAATCTTTGGTAGAGACATGTATCAAATGAGAATTTATATTTGGGATTTTATCTTGATCAAGAACATGTTTAAAGTTTTATCAAAAAGAAGCATAACGCAGAAGAAACCCTAATTTCATAGTGAGTTGTTAATGTATATTTCTTTTTGCAATGTAAGTTAATGGTTGTGGTTGAAAGACAAAATGATAAATAAATGGTCATTATTGAAATATCAATATGCATATATATACCATTACTGTATTACTGTGGGTGTTACCTACTATCATAGGACTTACCAAATTAAATAGGATTTTACTATAAATCATATTGAAATTGAAATGGTTGTAACTTGTAAGCACTCACACGCAGCACGAACTCTCGCGTACTGTTGACTATTTGGAAAGCGAGATATTATTCTATGTCCATGGAACCTAAAAAGACAATTTTTAACCCTGACTCTTTAACCCTAGCTAAAAGACTAACTCTTTAACCCTATCTAAAAGACTAACTCTTTAACCCTAACTTTTTAACCCTAATTCTATAACATTGACACTCTAATCTGACTCTTTAGCCCTAACTCTTTAGTCCTACTTAACTTTTTAATGAGAAAACATATAAAAAATCCAAAAAGAACCGTTCAACAAAAAACCCTAATTCCTAAACGTGTATTTAATTGAAGACGTGCATAAACGTCCGTACGTGCAGATTAAAGGCTTTGAAGACGTGTGGTAAATAAATTAAACGGAATTGAACGGATGTGAACATATGTTTTCGACCTCATCAAAATTAAACATCATCATGATCTGCTCAACAATTTTTTTTTTTTCTAGATTTAGATTTTTTGTTACAACCATATCACGTGTAACTGTAAAAATAAAACTATTTTACACGGCTAATTTTTCTGTTTCAATTTCTTGTTACTATTATCGCGTATGGTTTATTTCCTTGTTCTTTCCTCCATCAAGTGAGTTTTTTTTTTTTTTGACAAGATAAGTAAAAAAAAATAAAAAAAAAAATATATATATGTATATATGTAAAATATATATATGTAAAAAACTGTAAGCTTCTCTATTTTGTACTCTCTTCCGAGAAAACAGTGAGCTAACACGCATGTTCCAGAACGTGGTTTTGTTCTTTCAGTTTTTTTAGTTTTTGTTGAAATGGTTTTGTTTTTTCAAATTAGCTTACATGCATAACGTGATCAACATGCAATTATTTTTGTTAGACTTCTTTACTTAATATTTGGTTTAAAATATATATGGCAAATTCTCATTTGAGACAGGTCTCAAATGAGACCAAAGTTTATATGAGACTGCTATTGATTGAATTTGTCGTTGGTGAAATTGACCAAGGAAGTGATCAAGAAAATTGATCGAAAGATCAAGCAAATTGAACGAAAGATGAATTAACTGAAAAATCAAGGCAAAACAAAAATACTCAAGGACATTGATTGAAAGATCAAACAAACTGACTAAAAGATCAAGCAGAAACAGTAAATGCTCATTCCCCTACTCTTGGTCTCCACAAGGACAGGTCTCACTCAATACTTTCTCATATATATATATATATATATATATATATATATACACACAAAGGAGACTGGTTCTAATTCAGATGGTAAGTCCCATGTATAATTTTTATTGATTTATGAATTTAAATAATCTCTGAATTTTTTCGTGCAAAAATTATCAATATTTACAAGAATGCGTCATATGTTTTATTTATGTTCTGAAATAATTTTAATTAAATTTCTTTAAAAACAACCATTCCATAAAAGGGCGGAATTCGTGAGATAGATTATGAATTTCGCCGGGCTTCAGACCAGCGGAGCTCGTGCATAATCATCTCAGAGAATGCTGACCAGATCGCCAACGAACTCGAATTCTCCGATCAATGGGAGATTCTTGGTGTCGCGAGCACCACCACCTTTCCGCCGCCTGGGATGTCGACGTCCAAGGGAGCCTCGATACAGTTCAGGGAAAAACCGTCGCGATCAGCGGCGTTGGGTTCCGGCATCTTGGCCCAGTCGGCGACCTTGACGATGCCGTTGCTGGGCTGAGATCCGACGAATAGCTTCACGACGGTCTCATCGAGGTCCCTTGCACGCATGACGAACTCGTGGAGAAGCCGGTGAAGATGCCGTTGGCTCCGGCGAGAAAGAAGTCAGTGAACTGGCCGGACTTGTGGGCGATGACGTTGTTCCGAGAAAGACGACGACGAGGTCGCTGTCGTCCTTGTTGAACCACCAAGAATATTTCAGCCGGCACAACCTTCGCAGCATTTTCCGATGGCTTTGACTGTGGATGCAAGGCTCAGGATTTAGCTGAGGAATGGCTAAATCCTATCACAAATACTAAGGTTTGTAAGAGAAGCAACAAATACTTTCACAAATGTGATCGTTTTCAGCACCGAAGACGGATGCCAGGTAACTTGCATGGTCTACACCATCGTGCATCCTTTCGCTGCAGCGGTGGCGCGTGAGTATCACGTTCCATCAGCTATTTTTTGGACTCAACCAGCCACGGTACTATTTTTTGAAAGAATATTTCCCACCATGTATTGCATGCATGTTGACATTGATATGAATTGAATTTTAAATTATATTGACGTTGATATGAATTGAATTTATTTGAATTTTCAAATAAAAATTTATATAAATTAGAAATAAAATGATTAAATTACGTTTATATTTTATCTTATATGAACTAAACTAGTCTAAACTTAACCCTAATTATCAAGGGTTTGGGGAAAATCCATTGAAACTGATATATACAAATCTTGATTATTCATAAACAACCGTTCTCAGTGTGCGTTCATTGTATATATGAGTAACGGCAGGAAAAAAAACATTTTCTATCGATAAACCATAAAATACCAAATTAAGCGCTTGTAATTGACCAAGATTGAACCCGTTTTTATAAATTGAGGTTTTAGTTCCTTTTGGAGAGGACAGGAGTTTGATAAATAATCTGTCAAATATTTCACAATTTATTAAATATATTTTCGGTCGAATAAGTAAAAATCATTTGATTTTGTTTTGAAACGAATCCAAATGTGAATCACCAACGTACGTGCTGGCGGAAGGTAATAGATAGTTGAGTAAAATCATGACATGAATGGGTTAACACAAAACAAAGCATGGGTTAATGCCTCCACAGCCACGTCTTGGAAATCGACACCGGCAGCGACGTAGCGGAGAGCATCGCCACCTTCGCTCAGCGGCGTCTCTCTGCTCAGCGGGAGTAGCGTCGTCTGTAACGTGACCCTCTATCAGCCGGATGCTCCCGGCGGCATTATAACCCTGCATGGAAGGTTCCAGACTTCCAGCTGCTATCCCTCTCCGGCGCGTATCTCCCCGCGCCGTCTCCTCCCGGAGCTTCCGGCATAACTGTGTACGTAGCCGGCGGCCAGGGGCAGTTGGAAGGCGGCAGAGTCGCCGGCCCGCTGGTGGCATCAGGCTCGGTGATTGTCCAACGCAACCTACGAGTGGCTCCCATTGGATCCTGAACAAGGCGGGGGTTTTAATAACCGAGCGGCACAGTCGTGATTTTAATATCCGCACATAAAATTATGATATGAATAAATTACATTTCGAAAGAATTCAACATTTACAATGGTTAATTAATATATATTTTTTCTTGTGTACTATATTTATTCAAATATATATTCTCTCAAAATTGAATTGGAGGAGCAGCAGGCACGGTGAAGATGAATCTTTTTTGTGAGAGGAGAGAAAAGTCCTTTTGTGTGCAGAGGATTGGGGAGGAGCGGCACGGCACGGCACGGTGAAGATGAATCCTTTTTGTGAGAGGAGAGAAAAAAAGTCCGTTTTTTGTCCAGAGGATTGGAGGAGCGGTAGGCACGGTGAAGATGAATCCTTTTTGTGAGAGGAGAGAGAGAGTTTTTTTTTTTTTTTGGTTAGTTTTGTTTAGTTATAAAGAAATGGTTCTAGTTAGTACACTCTATAGTGAATATTGTGAAATTTTTTACCAAATTAGGTGGATGTTAAATTCCTAAAATAACCATTTATAAGTACATATGTATCATATTTATTTGGAAAATTTTATTCTATTCAATAAACAACCAAGCATAAATTTACAAATTTATCTATTTTACGCACGAAAAATTGAAGCGAAATGGCTTTATATATGTACTATTAATATGACGATATTAATTAGAATTTCATCATTTTTTTTTTGCTAAACCGATTTACGAACAACATCAAGTGAATATTGCCTAGGATATCAAAATATCGTACAAGAAATGGCAAAATTTAAATGAGGAATAGTCTTCACCGAAAAAAAACATCACACATATGAAAAAATCATCATTCAAAACACATGAATAACCTGGAAATTAAACAAAATTTAACTCAAAATACAAATTCACAAAAGGTTGGACATTGTATTGTCGAGAGTGTTTTGGATGAGACCTGTCATTGTGGAGACCAAGGGGCAAAAGAATGATCACTTACTCTTTTTTTTTGATTTTTTAGTCAGTTTGATTGATTTTCAGTTCTCTTGACCATTCATTTTTTACCTTTATCTTTCGGTTAATTTGATATTTCATTCATTTTGCTTGATGTTTCAGTCAATTTCCTTGATCATTCCTAATCCTTGGTAGTTGTAGAGAAGGTGGAGACGAAAGCCCTCTAAAATCTAGCAAAGTTAAAGGTTGGTACAAATTGTCAAAGTACTCACTAGAAAAACTTCCTAACATGTTGCCGGCCGTGTAATTGGTGTAATTCAAGTGCTCCAACTTGCCATCATGAAAGTTGTAGAGAAAAAGGTATCCACCCATTGCCACAAAAATAGAGTCTGGTTTTCCTGGAAAAAATGATGCAAATTCAAACCCGTCATTTGCACGCTTGGTACCAAACAACGATGTCAACAATGAAACATTGTTATTCCATATTGATTCTTGGGTGGCATTGTATAACAAATACCACTCTTTTCTATCATCGTCAAAAGCCAAGATTTTAATGGCAAAGCTATCCGACTCCCAATCAAACCCTGTAGTAATACCTCTTTTGTAGTTATTGGTAGCGGCAAGGAAGGAAAACAAAGGATGAAGAGATCCACCATATCTGATGTTGAGGCGAATCTCAACACTACAATAGGAAAGGGCATGGGGAATCAAGCTTATACTTCCTCCATTTATATCCCACTTGACAAAACAAGCACCAACACCAATACCACTTGCCCTCCAATAAATTGCCCTGCCTCCCTTACCCACTAAACCCGGCTCTACTATCGTGAATGCCACTAAACGAAAAGGAGTAGAGCAATTGGGCGAGAATTGCTTTTCCCACTTTCTCGTTCTAGAGTAATATATCTGCATACTCACTCTGTTATCCTCACCATAAAAACTATTATCTTTGGCCAATATAACCTTAAATTCATCACCTTCATCGTCGCATATAATATTAGCCATACATCTTGTATAATTTATCGGAGGTGGTGGCAGTTCAATTGGTCCACCCCTAAAGGTAGGGTTGAAAACATAGTATTTTACCATTGTATCATAACCAAAGAACCTATCAGGAAAAATACCACCGAAACATCTTTTCGGGAAAATGCATCCAAATATTCTTTTCGAATCATCGAATGCTTCTATTTTACCGAAGAGAAGCAAGCTTCCTTTGGGAGATTTGGATATAAAGAACCCTTTACCACTCATCGAAATCATTGCATTTATATTTCGACCCACATTGTTTGTAGGCAACAATTGAATTTTCCTTGGAGATACAGAAATTATCTCCTTCTTCTCAGCGTGCCATGGTAAATTGTGCAAATCAAGCATAAATAGCCCAAAAATAATGGAGCTAGAATTCTTCCATGCATTGAGATAATTCGTCCAGAAAACAGGATTAGTGATGACTGAAAACCAATCCTTAGAAACAAGGATACAACTGAAAATGTCGCAAGGCTCTACCTTCATCAGAATCTCAAAGAGAAGATCATATATATGGTCGTTGTTCACAACGGCGTTATTGTATGGAATATCCATTAATCGATGCTACCAAACAATAAAAAACAGTAACAATGTCAATAAAAGCATACCACCCAAAACTATTTATATTCATGATGATGAGGGGAAGAACAAAGTATTATCATAAAACCAAACTTGAATGGGTTTTTGAAACACTAATTTTTCAAAACCAAAACAAAATGGGTTTGAGGAACCTTGAATTGTCAGCTTATATAATGATTTTTTTAATTGTCTGTATCTATATATAAACGAATGAACTTTTTTTACCACGTGGCACTTCAATGTCTAAATCAAGTGAAAGTTTCTATCTCCAACATTATATGCAAATTTATGAACATGCCATCTAAAAACAATCGGACTAATTTAATAATACTAAAAATAGTGGCATCGATATAAATACACGGGAAAATCTTTAAAAATAATGGATATGGAATAATGCAGTGTCAGATTCAGTCTAAACAAAAACATGCACAATTGAACATGTACAATAGCAAAACAAAACATATTGTAATTGAACAGAAACAGAACCACATATTGAAACAGAACCACATATTGAAGCCACCAGAGCATAACTTTACGGCCACAGCTCCCAAGAGGCTCCACTATAGAAGGATCCTTCACAAAAGATAATGGACTCTCAACATCCTTTTCACTAGCAGCTAAAACATCCAGATCTTTAACCCATTCAGGCTTATCTTCAGCATCATCCCACACAAGTCTAGAAAAAACCAGCCCACTCAAGCTTCCTGGGAAACACTATCCCTCTATCCCCAACATATCTAGCACTCCTCTGTACCAAAGGAGACGAATCGAAAGTCTGCCAACCAATCCACTGGTTAGATGCCCTGGACTCCTCTCCTCTTCCTTCCTCGCCGGAATTACCTCCTCATCTTCATCGTTTTCCTTTCTGACTTTCCATCAATCGATGCCCGTGAATTCTCTGATCTATTCTTCTATCTTCTATTTACAATAGGGATTGATCACAACTGCTTCTAACTGAATTCGGATCGGTTTGATGAGCCAAGGAAATCCCCTGTTCCCAGTTCATGACATCTAGTTGCCATGGTCCAGTCCATATCAATTTTCTGTTGTGATTTGAAAATAGAGAGCAAGGGCATTATGGTAACTCTGCATGGAGAGCGGTTCATTGACCGGTTCTTGACCTGTTGCGGTTAGACCGTTAGACCAGCTTGGGTTCCTTTATTAGCTAGAATCCTATTCTGTAGAGGATTATCTAAAAATTGTAAAACCAATATTGTTAGGCTTTATCGATTAACTGCTCCGGCAGTATGTTTTCCGGAGGTTGTGACCGCCGGGATCACAACAGTTGGTATCAGAGCGGGCAATCCTCGGCTCTCGGACGGCGCAATGGTGGAGATGCGGCGGCACTCGGACGGCGCGATGGTGGGGAGGAACAGTCAATCGGATTTCGGCGATTGGATGGCTGAATTACAGGCAGAAAGATCAGCGGGACGAGAGGTTGCAGCAGGGCAGTTTCAGGAGGATCAATTGGTGGCGATGAGGGAGAAGCGACTAGCTGCAGAGCGGAGGTTTCAGGATAGCCGATTGGCGGAAATTAGGGTGGATCGATTGGCCGCAGAACGGCGGTTTCAGGAGAGATTCGCGGTGGAATTTAGGCGGGAGATTTCAGTTTTCGGCGAACAGAATGAACTCGACGATGATCGTTGTAGAACCAAGCTCTCCTGTGACGTTGATGCAGTCCATTTCGAGCGTCGATTCGAAGCCAGAGACATCCGCGACGGCGTTTCGCTCAACTTTGGGCAGCGTTTGACCACCGGAAATCACAGCTTCACCGTGACGGAGTTTGGACGAAGCCCGGACCTCGAAGTCAACCGTGACAAGGACTGGAATCCAACAGCGATGGAGCAGAGAGAATTCAGCTGGAGTACGGAGTGGCGTGGCGCAGTCAGGAGCGATTCGGCTCGTCTGGGAAAAGAACGAGATCAAGTGTCCAAAGCACCGACTGAGGTGATGGAGGTTTCGCACGCAAGCAATTCATTGCAACAGAGTCGTGATTTGTTGAAGAATCGGAATCATTTCGATGCACAGCTTCGGGACTTGTTGAAGAAGTTGGAACGAAGGACTCAAGACCAGAATCAATTCAATGCAAAGTTTCTGGACTGGTACAAGAAGTTTGAACGTAGGACGGACGAGATTTCACAAGCACGGATGTCACAAGCATCAAATTCAGTCGTGGTTCCTTGCTGTGAGTATGACTGTGAAGAAGGGAACAATATTTTGGAAGAGGAGCTTCACTCACAATCTTCAGAAAGCATTTCGAATTCGACTGAGAATTCTATGAGTAATTTTCTCGACTCTAGTTATTTCATTGAACCTGGAAATGCTTTAGCTAGTGATAAATGTTCTGTGAATTGTGTGATGGATGATAAGATGGATGAGTGTGTTACGTCTGGGATGATAGTTATTTCGAATGATAAATCCCATGGAAATGCTGAATCTGCTTTAGTTAATGTTGAACTGTTTGCGGATAAGTTGGATAATTATGCTAAGTCTGTGTTGGATAACTCTCATAGTGGTGCTGAATCTGTTATGTGTTATGACCCTGGAATACCAGAGCGTGTTTTGATTTTGTGTGATGAGGAGGTGGAGTATTCGAATGATTCTTGCTCTTCAGTGATTTATGAGCATGCTGTGGATTCTGTGAGTTCATTCAACATAAATTCTGGAGAGTTCGTTGATTTTAGTGATAAAGATTCTGAGGATAAGGCTTTTATAATTGATGAATTTGATAATCAGAATGTTTTAGGTGAAATTGTGAAAGTTTATGAGCACGATACTTGTTTAAGATTAGCTGATTCCGTGACAATTGATGAAGAAGGAGAAGAGTTTAGATGTCCTGTTTATGATGAGGATTTTAGGCCATTAGGGAGTAACACAGGTTCAAATAGAAATATGAAGAATTTTGTCTTTGAAGTTGAGGGTGGAATCCAGATGGGAAGCTATGATGAAGTTGACGATTCTCAGGAACCAATGCTTATAGAATCTGCATCAGAATTTCATTCAGATAAATCAGTTGAAGGGAATACCGGAGTTAAAGCAATGACTGGAGAATCTGTGATTTTACTAGAAAATGTCAATGAAGACTTCTTTTATAATCACATGGAGGTTAAAAATTGGGAAACTTTTAGAAACCACAAGTTTACAAGTCACGGGAATTTATTGGAAAATGTGGAAATGGTGAAGTTTGGTGAGAATGGTGGTAGGAAAATGTTTAATTCGTGGGCAGAGATGATATCAATATTTAGAGGTGGTGGATTAATATACCACAAGTTTCCATGTAACTTGGTGAAAAAGGGAGAGTGTGTTAAGGGGGCTGAATTTGAAGTTGATAGTTTTCTCGACTATAGTAATACAATGGGTGAAGGTAGAAAGGTTATAAATACAGGTTCCGAAGTAATGCCTTTCCTTGCTAGTAATCCATTTGGAGTTCAGGCTTCGGTTATGAAAATGGGGCTACATGGACTGATTATTGATGATGTTCTGCGTGCTGACAGTCGCAGTGATTTAGGCAGTTTTAGTCTGATATGGTCTCAAGCAGGGGATTTCTTGAATGAAGGAATTCACAAGTCAAGCAAAGGAAACTTTGAGCCTAATATTCCGAAGGATCAGAACAATGAAACTCCTGGTTCTGTTCTTGGCTTTCATTGCATGGAGGTAGTTATTTGCTTTGATCCTGGTATTTTTCTGGGAAATCCCAACAGTGAACTCAGTATTATACCGGTGAGTAAGAATGAGAGCTCTGGTAGTGTTGATGAAACTTTTGTTGCTGTTGAAGTGTGTGACAGTATTCAGGGAATTGCAGTCATCTTAATGAGGGCTCTGCTGTGCACGGGAGTATGTGGTAAAGTACGAGAAAATGGTATGGGCACTGCTATAATTTCAGTTCTAGACTCATGTGTTAATACTTTTCGGTTTTTGAAAGAGCGTTGCAAGGGATTTCAGATCAAATCTTTAGTTCAAAGATGTCATTTGGCTCTCAAAGCAATCAACTTCATTTTAATTACAAGCTTGAGGTCAAGCTTAAAAATACGAGGAGTGGAATTTCAGGAGTATGATTTTATAGTGATCACAGCTTGGAAATTAATGGACACAACAACATTAAACTCTTGGGAATTTTCTAATCATGGAAGTGCAGCAAGTTTAGAAAGTTTCAAACATGCTCAGGACGAATTTGAAATGTTTCTAAGCTCTTATTCTCGTTATTACAATACTGGTGTTGACATTCCTTATGAGATTAAGGGAGGAAAAATGTTCTGGCTGAAAATATGGATTTTCAAGGGAGGAACTGCTATCTTGAAGGTTGAAGCTCTTATGCGGGAGTACACTATTAAGTGGAGGGTCAGTTTACAACATGTTGAGAGGTCTGAAATATGTCAGTTCATTCCGGAAAGAAGAGATCACACTGGAATTATGTCATTAGCCTTGAAAGCTTGGTTTAGTATGGTTTCTGGAACTGAACTGGAGGTGCAGATCTTTTTCTTGCTATTTACCAAAATTGGTAACAGAGATGGTGTTGGAGTGGATTCAAGAGATGTAAATGGCAGTAGAGGCACACCAGAAGGCACCATTAAAGAGGTACGAACACTGAAACTCTCTATCTGTAAGTGTCTTATTGTGTATACTCCGGGGCATGATATTTGGAAAGGAAAAGGTGTGTGTGCTGCTGTAAATGTTTATATAAAGGGCTTGGAACTTGGAGCAAGGATGAGTAATCTTGAAGGTAAAAGCTTGTGTGTTGCTGGTAAAATCTTGTGTGCTGCAATACTTGTTGTTACTGAAATTCGGAACGTGTCAGCCTTGAGATTTTTTGCTAAACAAATTGGTCAGAATAGAACATGGTTAATAGCATGGAAATGTGTACAAGAGGACATGAGTTCTATGTGCTTGTCTCTGGGAAATGAGTTATTATTGAGGGAAGACCGTAGAGATATGCATGGAAATAATAAAGTGAAGCAAGAAGAATTGTTTGACAACATTAAGAAAGCTACAGAGGTAATTGGTAGAATTTTCCAATGTCTTTGCTACTGTGCTCGGCAACTGCACCTTATTACTCATGGCAGTGGTGGCTAGTTTGATATGGGTGAAAGTGCTGGAAAGAACCGCTGAATCTCTTTTCAACTATGGAAAGATTGCATCTATTTTGAGCTTGAGCACAAGCTGCTGCTAAGGAGGAGGGAATGTTGTGATTTGAAAATAGAGAGCAAGGGCATCATGGTAACTCTGCATAGAGAGCGGTTCATTGACCGGTTCTTGACCTGTTGCGGTTAGACCGTTAGACCAGCTTGGGTTCCTTTATTAGCTAGAATCCTATTCTGTAGAGGATTATCTGAAAATTGTAAAACCAATATTGTTACGCTTTATCGATTAACTGCTCCGGCAGTATGTTTTCCGGTTATCCGGAGGTTGTGACCGCCGGGATCACAACATTTTCACACACAAGCCCAATCCATCCTCATACCCATTTTAAAATTGAAAAACTACATATAAACTATTAATTGCATAATTTAGAAAATTTCTAATAATTCTTTGAAACTATACTATATGCATGATTATTAAGGAACCCTTGTTGTTTTAGAAAATATTAAACTATCTAAAATTGAAAAAACAGCCAATATCCTTTTAAAATAAATTGAAAAGTGGATTTTAAAATAATAATGTCATGATTATTATGGAACCCTTGTTGTTTTAGGAAATATTAAATTATTTTTATATAAATATAATTGAAATCATTGAATACATGTTAAATATGCATTTTACCTTTTAAAAATAAATCATAATATCTATAATTCTATCTTTCTGACAATAAATAAAGATTCAAAACTTAAAGTAACCAAACTCTAATTGACTTTACTGTTGACATTAAAGTTTACTGTCATGATAAGTAGATTCATTTTCTTAACGTGATAAAATGTATCATAACATCTATAATTCTACCTTTGACAATAAATAAAGATTCAAAACTTTAAGAGTTTACTGTTGACATTAAAGTTTACTGTCATGATAAGTAGATTCCATTTTCTTAACTTGATAAAATATATCAAAAGCGTAACTGTACGCTTTTAATTCGAATTCAGTTTCTTTGAATTTTAACAATTAAACTTTTATAACTTTTATTATATATGAAGTTGATCAATTTGATCATTTACATCACTGATCCTGATGAATTTGACTATTTCATTGATAGTTTTATCGTTACATGTGCTAAAGCTTATAACTGATATTTTAAAATATAACATGACGTGTGATTGTTTGAATATGTTTTGGACATGTGTGGGATGTATAATGGGAAAATTTAAAAACAAATAGTGGAGCTGATCAAAACTTACACGAAAAACGAATTAGAATAATCTTTAATTTAATATATATAGTTTAAGATATTGTATCCTGATCAAGAAGCTGTTTTAAAATTATGTCAAAGAAGCAGAAACCCTAGTTTTTATCAAATGGAAACCCTAATTAAGATCAAAACGTACACAAATTAAGAAATCAAGATTTGTCAATTGATTTTCAAATAAATGAGAAAACATATAAAAATGCCATTCAACAAAAAACCCTAATTCCTGACGTGTATTTTAAATGAAGACGTGCGTGCATATACGTCCGTGCGCAGATTAAAGGCTTTGAAGACGTGTGGTAAATAAATTAAACGGAATTGAACAGATGTGAATAAGATATGGCAACGTATGTTTTCGACCTCATCAAAATTAAACATCATGATCTGCTCATCAATTTTTTTTTTTTTTTTTGCCAGATTTAGTATTTTTGTTACAACCATATCACGTGTAACTGTAAAAATAAAACTATCTTGAACTTAGTTTTATATATCTTTGGATAACGTCTCATGTAAGATCCCCTTACGGTAAGGGCAGACCACATTCTACAAGATTGGGGATTACTATACACAATTATTTTAATTATTTGGGCCATAAAATATAGAAGATCAAGGAATAAAGTTAAAAGATATTACCCAAAATCTGAATGATCAAAACAAATGAAAACATCAGGGCTAAAACATAAAAGATCAAACCAAATAAAAAATCAAGCAAAAAATTCAAAATAAAGTATAAAAACATCAGGGTTAAATAAAAATAACTTAAATAATTAAAATAATTTTTTAGTAACTCCAATCGGTCGACTTTTGGGTTTAACTTACCATAAAACTTTCTCATATCTTTGATGCTCTATTAATTTGTTCATCATTAACCAAACCAACCTCAAAACTACGTACTGCATTAATCGCAACCGTCACACTGTACGAATCCCTGGATATATAAACGACGGAGACGACAAACTCGAGATGATTTTTTGGAAGAAACGATGGAAACTACTTGCAAGTGCGAATTTCAGTTGGTAGCTCAGTGTTTTTTTAATAGCCTTAGGAGTCGTTTGGTATACGTAAACTACTTGCAAGCGTGGTGGGCAACGTGCAAGCAAATCATAAATTATTCAATCAATAAAATTACATTTGTGGATTGAGATTTGCAATTAATAAGTGTCATGATTTGCAATTAACAAGGAATTTTTTATAATTTTATTATGAAAATTAAAATCTGGGAAGCAAATAGGGCGATTGTAGAACAGATCAGGCTGGATTTTTCTCATTTTCAAAAATAATTTTTTACTTAAGCAAATAATTGTTCAGTAGAACGAATTTAGATATGAATTTTACTCCTTAAAATCCTCAAAAACCACGATTAAGCAATACAACCGGAAAACCATCACGTTTGTTACTCTTAAAACCAATCGTACGTAGGGGAATTACACAAACCGGCAGCCGCGGTTTTTTCTTCAATTTATAATTTATGTTTCCCCGTTCCATTAATTCACAATTATTTGTGGATCCATCATATTTATTTATTTATTAATCCGAATGGCCCTAGTTTAAGCAGTTATAAAATTTTTACAACTTTCTGTAAAATCCAAGATCTAGACTTGCATGCATTTAATTACCAGACTTTTTCTTGCTTGTGAATTTTTAATGGAGTTGAAGACAATGAGGCGTGCCGAGTAATGATGTCTTCCGATTCAGCATTTCTTCAGCTATTTATTTTGATTTACAATTCGTTCATCAATTCTTCAGCAATTCGTTCATCAATTTTAATCTACTTAGATTCGTGTTGGACATTCCGGTCCCACAAGAAACTTACTTAATTTAGGACATGCGTGTATGTTTTTTGCTTTCCATTTATGTCTAAATTTTTAGAAGGATTTCCTTAATATTAGTGAAATTAAGTGCAAGAGTGAAATTAAGTGAAAAATGTGGACCAGCATAAAAAACGTACACGCATGGAGAAATCCAGAAATTTTATCATGATGGATCAAAATTTATTAAAATGAAAATTGTTAATAAAATAATACAGAAATAAAAATTTTATACCTTGTGATATATATATATATATATATATATATATATATATATATATATATATATATATACAATTCTGATAATCCGATGAATTTGAAATAGATCATCAAATGTAACAAAGTTGGCATTTTCTACCAGCACAACAATAACAATCACAACATTTCCAAATTAGCTACATAAATTAAAGTTGAAAATTACATCCTGAATTTAATCTACATCTTACACAAGCCCAAACCAGAATGTTGGAAAGCCATTCATATACTCCCTCCGTCCCAACCAAAACTTCTTAGTTGACTTTGGATCGGATTTTAAGAAAAATGCATTTTATATTATATAAGTGAAGTTTTAAGGGGTATAAATGGAATATCACTTATTGTTATGGTTATTTGTAAGAATTCATTAAGGGTATATTTGTCGTTTTTGTAGTTTTTTTTTAACCAAAAGAGGAAAGAATGAAAGTAAGAAGTTTTGGTTGGGACGGACTAAAAAGGAAAGTAAGAAGTTTTGGTTGGGACGGAGGGAGTATAATGTATGATGTTGGATGTATGGACTGGACACATTTTGCACAAATTCAAGCCTAGTCTCGATGTTATATGGATTTTTTTTCATTTTCTTCTTTTGCACTGAAACAGCACATGATTTTGCACAAATTTTAACCTAATATTCTATAAATATTTATAGAATCATTTCTATAATAGATGATAGCACAGAATATGCACGAGACATGCGCGACATATATGCTCGACATCCATAAAACTTGCTTGATATTATAGTAGCTAGCTAGTTAATTACATTCACTTGTCTTTTAATTGATTTGACATTTAGGGCAACAACTGATTTGATCAAACAAAAGTAAAGGACGAAAATTTTGATTGAGTCTAAAATGAAATAAAATATATTCTTGTGGATGCAAATCCAGGTTTATTAGATTAGATATAAAAAATATTCAAAAAATGGATTGAATATTTGGTATACTAATATATATTTGAATATTTGGACTTGTACATGAAGTGATAATTACAGGGGTTGCTCCATGCAGATCCATTTTTCTCTTGCAGGTCCGTATTTTTACCATAATACCCCTAATATTGTTAAGACAAAAAATGGCCTTGAAATCATAGGGTTCCATCAGGGGCATTATGGTAAAAATATGGATCTGCAAGAGAAAAATGGACATGCATGGAGAAATTGCTTAATTATACTCTTCTTATTATTGGTAAGATAAAATTTTAATTTAGTTATAAGAACTCCATAAATGTCCGGAATAACCGTGTGAAATTAAAAGGAATTGTATTCGTTTCCACCCATATCAACAAATTTCAGTAACCCATCCAAAAAAAGTATGTACCAAGAAATTATAAATGGACCGAGGGGCGATACTCAACTTACCCTTTCAGAGTAAAGTTAGGCATAGGTAAATATTAGTTTGCAGATACGAGAATTTAGACTTTCCGTGTAGAATTATGGACTAAATTAAATGTGAAAAATTAACGTTAAATAAACGTTCAAAATTAATAAAAGTCGCGGCTCTCATTTCTTCACTTAATTGGAACTAGGCCATGTTTGTCAGATCTTATCAGTATATTAGTTCAGTTCAATTTAATTCAGTTCGGTTTAATTCCGTTCCGTTCAGTTCAGTTCAATAAAAATGTAATTTTATGAAATTTAAGTTAATTTAGTTATGCTGAATTTTTTCAATAACATTAAATTTTAGTTAAATTAAATTCAGTTCATTTCAGTGCAACAAAAAATAAACTCAAACAAACATGCCCTAGTAAAGGCATATTAGATCTTCCATTCGAAATTATGGACATAAAAAGTAATAAAATTATATAGAACGAACCCGACTTCTCCTATCAATGGGAGATTCTTGGTACATGATCAGATGGACGGTGGCAGTAGGGAAAGATCTTTTCAGAGAATGCTGACCAGATCGCCAACGGACCCAAATTCTCCGATCAATGGGAGATTCTTGGTGTCGCGAGCACCACCACCTTTCCGCCGCCCGGGATGTCGACGTCCAAGGGAGCCTCGATACAGTTCAGGGAAAAAACCGTCGCGATCAGCGGCGTTGGGTTCCGGCATCTTGGCCCCGACGTCGGCGACCTTGACGATGCCGTTGCTGGGCTGAGATCCGACGAATAGCTTTACGACGGTCTCATCGAGGTCCCTTGCACGCATGACGAACGATCGGTGTAGAAGCCGGTGAAGATGCCGTTGGCTCCGGCGAGAAAGAAGTCGGTGAACTGGCCGGACTTGTGGGCGATGACGTTGTTCCGAGAAAGACGACGACGAGGTCGCTGTCGTCCTTGTTGAACCACCAAGAATATTTCAGCCGGCACAACCTTCGCAGCATTTTCCGATGGCTTTGACTGTGGATGCTGAGGAATGGCTAAATCCTCTCACAAATACTAAGCAACAAATACTTTCACAAATGTGATCGTTTCCAGCACCGAAGAAGGCTGCCCGGTAACTTGCATGGTCTACACCATCGTGCATCCTTTTGCTGCAGTGGTGGCGCGTGAGGATCACGTTCCATCAGCTATTTTTTGGACTCAGCCAGCCACGGTACTATTTTTTGAAACAAGATTTTAATTTGTTCCATCAGCTATTGCATGCATGTTGACATTGATATTAATTGAATTTTAAATTATATTGACATTGATATGAATTACAAAATATTGTTGATTTTCAACTGATCAGCATGACTAAATTTAAATCTTGACAACATAAAAATTCACTAAATCCAATAAAGGTTAAAATCCAACAAAAGAAAATTAGCATACTATCGCTTTATAATATATAGTTCCGCAGATCAATTGCGAAGAGCTATTTTGTTACAGATATGAATTCTGATATACTAATTTATTCTGGCAAAAAATAATTCTGAAAAACCGAAAAGCGATTATAATTAACCACTGATCTTATGAAAAATATATATTCTGGAAAACAGAAAAAACTTAATTATAACCATATATATATATATATATATATATATATATATATATATATATACTTACCGTAACCCTGGGTCGTGACCCTACATGATATCAATTTTACTGCGAGGTCTTTAATTTCTTCATATTTAAAAGTTTATAAACAAATAAACGATATTGATCCTGAAAAATAAAACTTATTAATACGTGTGATGCCCGAACTTTAATTTTTGTAGTTTTTTTTCTTCAATATTTCAAATTCGTATAAAAATTTCAAAAGACAAAAAAATGTGTATGCTTCTGAAACAGCATTGCTTATTCCATGTTTCACCCTCGAGAAAGTCTTGGGTGAGACCTGTCTTTGTGGAGACCAAGAACAGGGGAATGAGCATTTACTGTTTCTGCTTGATCTTTTAGTCAATTTGTTTGATCTTTCAATCAATGTCCTTGAGTATTTTTGTTTTGCCTTGATTTTTCAGTTAATTTGATCTTTCGTTCAATTTGCTTGATCTTTCGGTCAATTTTCTTGATCATTTCTTTGGTCAATTTCACCAACGACAAATTCAATCAAGGAAATCAGTGGGTTTAAAGCTCACCAACGACAAAATCAATCAATAGCAGTCTCATAATTTGCCTTCACCCTCATTTTCCAACACGAAATTTGAAGTTTTATAGTGTACTTTAAAAACAAAAACATACTGAGATTGGGGAATCGGATTAAATTCCAAAAATAACGCGAAAATCCAATAGCACAAATTTACTACTGGTGATTCCCGATTTTTTAGCAATCACTAATTTTTTCAATATTTCAAAAATGTATTAAAATTTCAAAAGACAAAAAAAACGTGTATGCATTATTGTGGACAAAGTATTATTTCACTAAGTACATAGTCACTTTTTAAGACTGATTTATTTTTTATGACCAAAAAAATATCAAATGACTAATTTCTAGCTCTAGTAGTAAAAGTGTTTAATTTCTACCTCAACATATAAGTTAATTTGTACAATTTAGAGCCCCAAAAGTTAACACCTAAAATTGCTCTATTTACTAGTGTACCAAATCTTTATATATCCACAAGTACTTTCAGCACTTTCTTTTAAGTTACGTGAATACATGTTCGGGAAAATAGAGAGAATTGTCCGGGAACTGCATTTTGCCACAATTAATGACAAATCAAAACTGCACATATATCCGATAGAAGATAGTTTGAATCCCGAATGTCAGTGATCCGTCCCTCGCAAAAATCTTTGCTCTGGAGGAAGCCGGCCTAATCCTTGCAGTGGAGCTAGATCAGCCGGAGATGAAACTGGTGGGGGATGCCCTCCACGTAGTGCAGATGGTTACACCCCCAAGTTCCTTGTGATTCGTTTCTGAACGATTTCCAGGACCCTAAAGTTGAATGAAGTAATTACCATTTTTCAAAAATAAATAAAAAATCCGGCATTATATATACCTCGAAAAATCTCCCTAATATCTATAATAGCATCCACCCAATACCTGAATCCCCCTCACTCCATATGACTTGATAGAAAGGTCACACAAGAGCATAAAAGTGTACAAGCCACGGGTGATCACTTTCCAACCTTACCAATTGGTCATTCCATGTCTCATGAGTTCCTTGCCTCATCAGCGTTGTAGGATCTATGGCCCATAGTTTCTCCTTCTCCAAGGTTCCAAGGGGCTACAGGAGCTACCGGAGGGTATAGAGCAGTTGCATCTGAAGCGGGGGAGGGGGGGATTAGACTTTTACCCTTGAAGTGTGGAGATCTTTTGGTTGAGATCTGTTTGCTTTCTCAGGAGCAAATCTATATTTGTTTGTGTATCCTCAAGGAGTTTGGCACATTTAAATATCTGTCTCACGGATAAGATGCAGAAAGAATCAAATTAGCCTGGTCTCATTGTAAATGAATAATAATCATAAGCTCAAGATAACTACATTCCACAAAGTTAAAGACAAACCTTGTTGAACATAATTCTTTCACTTGTGAAGGAAGAACGAGGCAACATCCTATATGGACAATGAACTCTTATAGAGTTTAGAAGATATCGAGTATTCAGCATCAATCTCAAGTATTTTTGAGATTTGCCCGCTTAACTCTCTTCTTCATTTCTATTTATATACAACGCTAGCTCCAACTTTCTGGCCATCTTAATTGCATAGCATTCTAATCTTAATTGGACGGCTTGTATGGTTTTGCCTAGTATTGCTACTTGTGTCACTTCGGGTTCACTTCGGTTATCTTAATTTTGCCTCTTGGGACATAGATAACTCACCAGGTTCAAGCTTGCATATGGAGTGAGGCTTGGATGGACATCCTCTCGTAATAAAATCTATGATCTCCCCTTCCTAGCATTGGCGACTGCCTGATAGGGTTTTCTTCCTATATTCTCCTCCTTCTAGCATAAGTGTTGTTCTGTGTAAGCATATACATTTTTAAAAATTCTCAATTAAAACCTATATCAATTGGTAATTGGTGTCACTAAATGATATGTTTAATAGGTAAAATATTAGAAAATTATAAATACTATATTAAATGAGTATAATTAATATGTAAAATCATCACTTCTCATACATTTATTATGAATTTTATAGAGACTCCCTAACGTTGTCCAAAGTACCAGTTTGGCCCCTATCGAATTTTAATGTCAAAATGGCCTCCCAACCTTCAGGTTTTGCTTCATTTTGGCCCCCTATGGCTAACTTGGTCGTTAACTCTTAAAAAATTGTTAAATAATAGGGGTATAATAGTAATTTTAGGTTCATTTAAGTTGAAAAAAATGCTTTTACCTGAGTTTGAACCTTGGTCTCTCACAAGAATAGATAAAACTCCTACCACTATGCCACAAGCCATTCATGTTTTTTTCCTAACAACATTTATTTTAATTCTAAACCCCTACACATCATACGACTCCAATTCTCTAGTTTATCTAGGCTCTTCGTTACATCAATTAGAGATCAATTTTTATTTACTTTTATAATTACATCATTTATTGGGATTTATTTGGAAACATAATTTACGCATGTAAATTAAGGACATTTGGGGTATTTATGTTGAAAACAAAATCTGAAAAAAATTATTTGGTCTTTTATGAAAAAGATTAACTAAAATAGAGATACAAGGTGTTTTTATTTGTTAAATATGACATTAGTAAATGATCTATTATTACCCATATAAAATAAACGTAAAATTCCAGTTTAAAACAATGATAATTACTAGTTTTGATATTATATTCTAAGAAAATAATAATGAAACGTGTTTTAATATTTTTCTCGTAAGTTCACTTCTTAGATTTATTTTTCCATTTGATGAATGAATTAAATTTAGTGAAAATTAAATTGAAGGAAAAAACAAATTGATCTTATTATATCTAATATATGTGGAGAAAGTCTTGGGTGAGACCTGTCCTTGTGGAGACCAAGAGCAGGGGAATGAGCATTTACTGTTTCTGCTTGATATTTTAGTCAGTTTGTTTGATCTTTCAATCAATGTGCTTGAGTATTTTTGCTTTGCCTTGATTTTTCAGTTAATTTGATTTTTCGTTCAATTTGCTTGATCTTTCGGTCAAATTTCCTTGGTCAATTTCACCAACGACAAATTCAATCAAGAAAATCGGCGGGTGAGCTTAATTCAATCAATAGCAGTCTCATATAATCTTTGGTCTCAATGGAGACAGGTCTCAATTGAGAATTAGTAATATATGTGATATAAAAGGTATTTGTATAAGCAGGGGCTTAGAAATAAAATAAATTTAGTTAGGAAATGAACATGAATGGTTTGTGGCATAGTGGTAGGAGTTTTATCTATTATTTTGAGAGACCAAGGTTCAAACCCAGGTGAAAGTATTTTTTTTCAACTTAAATGAACCTAAAATTACTATTATACCCCTAATATTTAACGGGTTTTTAAGAGTTAACGGCCAAATTAGCCATAGGGGGCCAAAGTGAAGCAAAAAATGAAGGCTGTGGGGCCATTTTGACATCAAAATTCAACAGGGGGCCAAACCGGTAATTTGAAAAATGTTAGGGGGCCTCTATAAAATTCTCTCATACTTAATTAATCATATCTTAGTGATGCAATCTAATTTATATATTTATTTTTTTCTAAATTTTTTGAAGTACTAATTCTCAATTGAGACCTGTCTCCATTGAGACTAAAGATTATATGAGACTGCTATTGATTGAATTTGTCGTTGGTGAGCTTTAAACCCGCCGATTTCCTTGATTGAATTTGTCGTCGGTGAAATTGACCAAGGAAATGATCAAGGAAATTGACCGAAAGATCAAGCAAATTGAACGAAAGATCAAATTAACTGAAAAATCAAGGCAAAACAAAAATACTCAAGCACATTGATTGAAAGATCAAACAAACTGACTAAAAGATCAAGCAGAAACAGTAAATGCTCATTCCCCTGCTCTTGGTATCCACAAGGACAGGTATCACCCAAAACTTTCTCTTTTTTGAAGAGAGACAAACAAAGAATTAATAATGACGTTGCTATATGTCATCAAAAGAATCATTCTTATATTTTATATAAGAATCATGCATGCTCTCGTTTATTCTCAATAAATGAATGGACTATGTTTTTCATATGATCGGACTTTGTTCCTGCGACCACAACCGGCCGCAAGCAGACGTCCTCGGTGACGTCATCTCATTCTGTCCCCATATATAGCTATCATTCATGCATGCACGTTGATGAATTTTACATTTCATTCCGATGAATTAGCCTAGTTGATATTCATATGACCTAAATAAAAACTTTAGTAAACAATAGTAGAATAAAATATGATTATCCAATTTATCTTTAAGTACTAAATAGAAAGTTACAAGTGATAGAGTCCTTGGAGAAAAAGGAAGATATATAGTTGATCATCAAACATTTTTGAGTGAAATCAAATTCCAGACACAAATATTATTTGTGCCGATTTCAAGGTGGTTTTGGAAGTGTCTACAAGGTTCACTTTCATCAGAGTAAAGGAAATTTAAAAAATTGTATATATGATAGGTATAATTATCAATTGCTTTTACTGTGGCTAGAATTGTGTGTTTACTGTATGGTATTGGAATAGTGTAATTTGTGCAATTTGGGTGCAAAGATGTAAGGTCAAAAGTACAAACTAATTGAAGACAATAATACATAAAAATTTACTGTTAAAAGAAGTTGAATTTGTTTTTTGTTAGACTCTATTTTATCACTTACTTGATGATAACTTTTTAATCAAGGTCAGGCATCGTGCAAATTTTGCACTTCTTAGAATCATTGACTTTAATTAGGGTGATTAGCCTGCTGAATCCTTCAGTAATTAGGGTTTTGTTTGTACCAGGCTATACAGGCACGTTTAAAGCACGGACGATTAGAGTGATGTGTTCATGAATGGTTAATATAAATTGGGTTTATATAAAAGTAACATTATTTATAATTATTGAATAGTAAAATTCCTATCATGATTAAGACCAAATCTCGCCCAAAAACTTAAAAGGGTGTCTCGTAGGATGGTGTTAATTAATTGATTGGCAAATATTAAATTTCACTTTAATATCCGATTATTGATTATTATATGTTGGATCTTCTTACTTTTAAAATCTGATCTCTTACCTATTAAGGTCCTGTTTGCTAGAACTTTTCAATTTAGTTAAGTTCAGTTCAGTAAAATTATAATTTGATGAAATTCAGGATAATTCAGACATTCTGATTCTTTTTTTTACTACATTAATATTCATTTTATTTAAGTTCAGTTCAATCGAGCAAGAAATAGGAGCAATGGATATATCACCCAATATTTTCACATCTACACTTAAAATTAACATTCAAAGTCATATAAAAAAAAACTACACAATGGATATATCACATCACCCATTTAACTCAGTTAATTGGATTTGTCGTATTCAGTTAAAACAACAAATTAACAACAAATTGGGGTTAAAAATGCTGGAATAACAAACTAATCATAGGGATAAGGGAAAGGCTGACGGACTTAATTCATAGAAAAGTTTAACAAACTAATCATCTATGCTATATATATTGTAGCAGTTGTTATCCCATGAATGGGATTGAGCAACTTTAACTGAATATTCAACGTTAAATCTAATTAAGATCAAATAGTAAAAATAACTGGATTAACCCAACGATGATTAATATTCACTTCGTGTGGAGGTGTGGTCTTAGTTTTTAATGCCTTGGTTACTAACTTTTTTCGGATTATCAAAAACGCGTTGGGTTATCAAAAGCGTAACTGTACGCTTTTAATTCGAATTCAGTTTCTTTGAATTTTAACAATTAAACTTTTATAGCATTAATTATGAAGTTGATCAATTTGATCATTAACATCACTACTGATGCTGATGAATTTTACTATTTCATTGATAGTTTTATCGCTACATTCACCGGTTTTTCTTGAAAAATGAGCATTCACCGGTTTTTCTTGATATTTTAGTCAGTTTGATTGATCTTTCATATCATGTTGAAGAATATTAATGTCTCAACACGAATTCAGTTTCTTTGAATTTTAACTATTAAGCTTTTACAATTTTAATTATGAAGTTGATCAATTTGATCATTTACATCGCTGATCCTGATGAATTTGACGTATTTCATTGATAGTTTTATCGTTACATTTGCTAAAGCATATAACTGATATTTTAAAATATAACATGACGTGTGCTTGTTTGAATATGTTTTGGACATGTGTGGGATGTATAATGGGAAAATTTAAAAACAAATAGTGGAGCTGATCAAAACTTACACGAAAAACGGATTAATTAGAGTAATCTTTAATTTAATATATATAGTTTGAGATATTGTATCCTGATCAAGAAGCTGTTTAGAATTATGTCAAAGAAGCAGAAACCCTAGTTTTTATCAAATGGAAACCCTAATTAAGATCAAAACGTACACAAATTAAGAAATCAAGATTTGTCAATTGATTTTCAAATAAATGAGAAAACATATAAAAATGCCATTCAACAAAAAAACCCTAATTCCTAATGTGTATTTTAAATGAAGACGTGCGTGCATATACGTCCGCGCGCGCGTGCAGATTAAAGGCTTTGAAGACGTGTGGTAAATAAATTAAACGGAATTGATTTATAACTTAAATAACATGATTTATAATTTGAAGAAGAACTGAGAGAGTTTTCATTCATATCTGGCCAAATTCAATAACATGAACGGTAAATCACACTTTTTAACTTGAATGATTACAGCGTATTTAAATTAAGGATAAGTCTTGGAATAGACCGTCTATATTCTGATCAAAATATAGACGGGACTGATATGTTAACTATGCAGACACGGAGGGACCAATTTGCAATTTCTGAAAAATTAGGATTTTCACGCGCTACAGTAACCCCGCGCGTGAACAGTGCCAGTGAATAGTGCCAGACCTTCATGTTTGAACATCCAGGTTCCATGTTATAAAACTTTCATGTTTCGTGTTAAAATCTTAATGTTTCGTGTTAAAACCTTCATGTTACATGTTAAAAACTTCATGTTTTAACTTCCAGGTTCCATGTTATAAAACCTTCATGTTTCGTGTTAAAATCTTAATGTTTCGTGTTAAAACCTTCATGTTACATGTTAAAAACTTCATGTTTGAACCTCCAGGTTCCATGTTATGAAACATTCATGTTTCGTGTTAAAATCTTAATGTTTCGTTTTAAAACCTTCATGTTACATGTTAAAAACTTCATGTTTGAACCTCCAGGTTCCATGTTATAAAACCTTCATGTTTCGTGTTAAAATCTTAATGTTTCGTGTTAAAACCTTCATGTTACATGTTAAAAACTTTATGTTTTAACCTCCAGGTTCCATGTTATGAAACATTCATGTTTCGTGTTAAAATCTTAATGTTTCGTTTTAAAACCTTCATGTTACATGTTAAAAACTTCATGTTTTAACCTCCAGGTTCCATGTTATAAAACCTTCATGTTTCGTGTTAAAATCTTAATGTTTCGTGTTAAAATCTTAATGTTTCGTGTTAAAACCTTCATGTTACATGTTAAAAACTTCATGTTTTAACCTTCAGGTTCCATGTTATAAAATTGCATAAAGGTCCCTCCATGTTTTTGTAAAATTGCATAAAGGTCCCTCCGTGTTTTTGTCTTATACACTATTTACAACTTAATCATTGGTCTATATTCTGTCAGAATATAGACAGTCTACTCAGAGACCGACTCTTAAATTAATTTGTTGAAATATTGCAAAATGTTTTTTGAAAAATGAAGACGGAAACCCAAATCCATTTGGTTTCGGATTTGAAAACGTAGTATTCATAAACCCATTCAATTTTGGTTTCATAATAATATACCTTGTATTTCTTTTATAAATTGTCTTGGTATCCTTTTATTGATTACACATTTGACATTTTGTGAACAACGACAATATTTCATTTCGTGACCAGCAAACATTTGTAAATAATTTCATCAAAATAATTATTTATCAAAATAATTTCATCCAGTTCTAGAGAATTACATATCCTACTATTCCTACGACTCCCATAAACATTTGTACAATGAAATACTAACTTTTAATTACTAATTGCTTTCTACATGTAGATTAATTTAGTTGGCTATACAAACCTTACTTCTATTTGATTAAAACCCAATTCTAATCATATTGAATCAATTCAATATCACTTTAATATTTTAGTACTAGTTCAATTCAATTCACTTTGTTTTATAGTTAAGCTTCATTAAGATTAGACAAATTTATTTAAAGTTCAGTTCACTTCAATTAAGTTTGACAACTACCTATTTAATCACGGAGAAAGAGATATCCATGGTTACCGAATTGTTCAATTGAAAATTTATTGATTTGGTTTCGTATTTGTGTGGTGCGTGTTTTTAAGGTGTGGTCATCTTCTCTGTATCAATGGGATCGTATCTACGGCTGCCTTCACGCGTTGAATTCTGGTTGCTCTTTGTTGGATGACAAAGCATATGTAAGTGGTATTTTCTTTAGCGGTTGCTCTTTGTTGGATGAAAAAATCATATGTAAGTGGTCTTTTCATTAGCGGTCGTTCTTAGGGATACTGTACGCGATGTTTCCGAAAAGCACAAAATGGATCTTAAACTACTTCATGTAATTTACTCTATGTGATATGTATTTTTTTTAAGGTATATTTTCGTTGTTCAAAATTGTTGTTCAATTTATAAAGTATTATTTTGAAAATCTCAAAAGCAATGTATGCTACGTACTGGAGTGTATATTGAAACCAGCAATTTCCAATTTGCAAGCCTTTTTTTTTGCCGGGATGGAAAAATATGAACCAAGCCTTTTCATGTACTAGTAATTAAACTTTGTGGGAATTACCAATGCTTCAGACCTAGGGCTATAGGGTGTACTAATTAGAACCCTTTGTTTGTAACTCAACAAAACTAAACCAAACTAACCAAACAAAAACAAAAACAAAAACGAACTCTCTCTCTCTCCTCTCACAAAAAGGAGTACTTTTTATTGTTCATCTTCACTGCGCCGCTCCTCCTATCCTCTACTCACAAAAACGGACTACTATTCTTGATTTGGTCCCCAAATCATCATTGTTAGCTTACCAATCACTCCAGTTCATCTTCGATCTTGTTCTCTCTTACCAATCAAGCGCGCAAAATATGGAGTGTTACGCCATTGACTGCTCTGGACGTTTCGCAGCTGATGTTTCTCGGAGGCGACCGAAGAGGAGGTGAAAATCGCAAGCCATTGTATGAGTCTGTACCCCTGCATATGAAGCACTTGTCTGGTACTTTGTCTTGTCCAAAAAAAAATTGAATTTTTATCCCTAAAAATGCTCTATATGTATATTTACTGTGTACTGTATCTTTATATATATCCACAAGTATGTACGTTCAAAACTTTCTTTTTTTAAGTTGAATATTTATTTACCGTGTACTGAATCTAAGCAGTGATTATTGAATTATGTTAAGTTAGTTTGGTTGGTTTAAATTTTAAATTTCGGTTAGTTTAATTGATTTTTTTACAAAAAGGTAAGATGCATCATGTATTCAATTACATTTATATAATAAATTTTGAAACTCTTTATTCTTGATTGAAAATGGATGTGTTTCACCCTCATTGTGCTGTGATATTGTTTAAAATTTGAAGTGTAAGGTTAACTACCGTGCACTTGGTTTGAATTCTTGACATGAGTATAAAGAGTGTTATTGATCTTTGGAATCCGATGAGCTAGTTATGAGCATTAAGGAAAGAGTTTATATGCATTATTATCTCCCCTTGGGGCGGGTTGGAAAGAGGAAGCAAAATCTTGGTGGAAGGGGAATTTAAGAACATTTGAACTAGGAGATGATTGGGGCAAAGAAAATTGAAAATGAAGAAGAGAGTTACACCAAGACCCCTCTGACCATGCCCATGAATTGGTCTATTTTCCTCCTTTAGCATCAATCTCAAGTTTGTGTAACTCTCTTCTTCATTTTCTATATATACAACCCCATTTCCAACTTTTCGGTCATCTAAATTACATAGCATGCATGTATTTTCAATTCTATTGTGATTTGGGGGATTAAATAAGATTAGAATAGTAACAAAATCAACAAAAATATTTATGATCCTTTTTGGAGTCTAGACCATGCTAGAATAGATAACCACTTGCTATCACTTTACAGGCTACATTCTTAGACAGAAATGCTCAGCCAGAAATGCTCAATGAATGCGCTTCGAAATTAATCACAAGATAAGTCCATTCAAAAGTTCAAAGCAACATAACATAATATAAGACTTTTTTTTTAAAGAAAATAAAAAGTTGATCACGAAGGTTTGAACAACTTTTCAAATACCCTACACTGTTTCTACACTTGTTATATGACCGTTTTGTTCCAACAAGTTTTATGTGATACCAATTTTAATTAAGACTGGAGACAACTATTAATTTATTTTTGGTTTCAAACCTGACCTTTTTCATATTAAGTATTATCATTCATTGTATTATTATACTGTTTTTCTCCCTTTCAGGAATAATTTTTTGTTTGAACATAATTGTTCGGTGGGATTAATTGAGAATGGATTTGGATATAAATTTTAATCCTCAAAAATCACGATTACGTAAGCAATACAACCGTAAAAACATCACGGTTGTTACTCTTAAAGCCAATCGTACGTAGGGTAATTACACAAACTGGCACCATCACTCATAAGAATGATGTATACGAGGTTAGTATGTACGGACACAACTTATTATAATGTATGTGTTTGAAACTGCATGCACGGGTTTTAGGGTTTCTTGCTGTTTGCATATCCCTGTGAAATAATTTGTCGTTCTTCATATTAATGTAGCAGAGCGCCCAAAAACTTTCCGATCTGTGTTTCCTGAATCACTATTTTTTACCTTTGATTTTAACGGCATGTTCCTTTGATTTTGACGGCGTGTTTAGAATATAATATTTACCGAGAGAGAACGGGCGGTAAAGGTGAATCGTGCACAGGGCCGATAGAGTACTGTGGTGTCTGTATATAACTGTATATGTTAGTAATGTTACTATTGTTTTAGAGACAGTGAATAAATGAAAGAGAGGGAATAGTATATATATACCGGCGGAAATCTTTTTTTTTTTTCTTCCTTCCTCTTTTTTTTTTACTTTATTGCTGTAATTATTATAAAAGATTGTGGCAAACCGTGAACTTCGTCGAGAATACTGAGTTTATAAAAAACAATAGTCATTTAATTAGCGTATTTTGGTACGTGAGAAACTCATTGAAAACTGACAAGATGTAATGTTAGCATAATAAAAATGAAAATTGTAATGCTCATTTAAGCGTATTTTGGTAAAAATGTGAACCTCCAGCACAATAATAAGTTCTACAAGCACAACAATAAGTTCAAACACAATCAAAACATTAAGAATCCATGCATACTGTACCCATTAAGAGTGTTTTTTTTTTCTCTAGCTTGCACTAAAATGGCACAAAGTATATTGTACACATTTTGCACAAATTCAAGCCTAGTCTTGCACGGAATATTGTACACATAATTTGCACAAATTTTAACCTCACAATGATGGTTAAAAATGATTCGATAAATAGACGTCAACACAGGATATGCACGAATGGGACATGCACAATATATGCTCAACATCCATAAAACTGGCTTGATATTAATAGTAGCTCGTTTACATTCACTTGTCTTTTAATTGATTTGACATTGAGGCAACTGATTTGATCAAACAAAGTTTGATTTGCAAATAAAATACTATTTGTTGGCCTCATGAACAATATCATTAGGTCAACTGTTTAGTCGATGTGACATGGGTAAATTTGTAATTTTGCATATTTCCAAAATAAACTTCTGTTGTAATTTTCCATTCATTTTTTTAGCTTTAACTTTGTACAAGGAAGTTTTTTGGCGTTTATAAAATAATGTTCATATTCATTGATCTTACTTTCAAAACGTTGATCTTTTTTTACAAATTATCAAAAAAGTCAATTACTTCACTAATAAAAAACAATTTCTATATCACCCCACCTTCAAAAATTTATGATCATCACCAAAACAAAACCCTCCATATATTATTAATTTTTAACAACACCACTTCCAAAAATTAATGGCGATTATGATGATTCGGATTAAAAATTCTGTTCACCATGAATTTGATAGATTTTTCACAATTTGTTAAACATGATTAGAAAATAACTTCTTTTTTTAAGTGACGGTTATTAAAAGTGAAAAATAAATTGTAAGGTCCAAAAATTTGATTTCATGGATAACTTTAGGATTAAGGCCCTGTTTGCCAGAGCTTATCCGTAGATTAGTTCATTTCAATTCAGTTCAGTTCAGTTCAATTCAGTCCAGTGAAAATGTAATTTGATGAAATTCAGGTAAATTCAGTCATGCTAATTCCATTTTTCAATACATCAATTTTTACTTCAGTTCAGTTCAGTACATCAAGAAATAAACTCTAGCAAACAGGGCCTAAATTGGACGGAATTTTAATCCGAAATGTCAAAAAAATTCATTACGAATATTGGCTAACGGAAATGATTATGAGGTCGAAATACAAATTGGTGGAGCGAAAATATTTTGTGCATGCGTGGGCAAGTTAATCTATTATATATAATATAAACCTAAATCAGAGGTTTCCTAAATGGCTTCATAGGTTGTTTCATTGGGGATTTGCATTACATGTTTTCTGAAACTGGAAACTTGAAAGAACTCCAGTAATTTTCATTGCTACGTAAAAGGCCGACAAATAGGATGTTTTCATTTAATTATTTCTTCTTCTAGAGAAGTTACTCGATCTCTTATATATGATGTTATGAAGAAAGGCCAAATACATCATTCTGCTATTGTAATGTACTAATCAAGAAATTAGTTTCAAAAGGGATTATAGAGATTAGTTTCAAAAGGGATAATAAATCAAGAACGTTCAAGGCTAGTATGACTGTATGAGAGACTTCGTTGTAATTAAAGAAACTACAATATTAAGGAACAAAGAAATTAAATTCTTTGCTTTTATGCTCCAACAAAAATTGCAAAGGCAAATTAATAATCAACTCCAACTCTAAAGAAATAAAGCAAAAGATCGATCGCGGTAACATCAAATTGCATACACATCAATAGATTTAGTATTTTCACAATTATTTAACAAAAATTAATATATATTCTTCGTGTATTTACATCTATAAATGCGTTTGGTGTGTATGTATACAAGTAATTAAGAATGGAGGTGATTGTGAAAACTTGTGGAATATCAGCGTTTTCCTAAGCTATCAAACTATGCAGATGATCTTTTCCGAGAATGCTGACCAAACGTCGGTGAACTGGCCGGACTTGTGGGCGATGTCGGTTGTGAACTGGCCGGACTTGTGGACGACGGGATAGCTATGGCGCGTCTCGTTCGGCGCCATCAATCAGCCTTTCAATTCGCCAAACAGCTTGCAGGAAAAGTCATCAAAGTCACTTTCACAACCGAGAATATTTCAGCCGGCATAAGCTTTGCAGCATTTTCCGAGGTACTGAGTAACTGGCGAAAAACATTTTCTATCGATAAAAGCATAAAATGCCAAATTACGCGCTTGTAATTGTCCAAGATTGAACCTGTTTTTAGTAAATTGGGGGGTTTAGTCCTTTTCGAGAGGATTGGAGTTTGATAAATAATTTGTCAAATATTTCACAATTCATTAATTATATTTTCGGTCGAGATTAAGTAAAAATCATTTGATTTTGTTTTGAAACGAATCCAACCAAACCAAATATGAATCACTGGCGCGGGAAGGCAATAGATAATTGAGTAAAACTGTAAAATGATGGGTGGGGAAACAATTTTGTAAAATAAATTAAAAATGCATGTTTCAATTTTATCATTCACAAATAAATAAAGGGCTGATAATTTCTTAAGCAACACGAAAATCCTACCCAAGTCAAACACGGCTTATATAGGATTGGGTCAACACAAAACATGGCATGAGTCAATGTAAGATCAGACAAGAATGACACGATAAAAGTCCTGTTGGGTTTGGGTCAAGGATGACGAGCTATATAATATCGGTTTGACCCATTTAAAATTTGGCGTTATAAAATATTTTTAAAATTAAGGAGTAATTATGTAAATATATAAAAAGTTTCAGAAGATTGTGGTTTTAATTAGTTAAATGTGAGTTTTTATTTATTTTTTCGAAAAATTAAGTTAAATATGAGTTAATAGATAAGTACGAATTCTTCAAGAGGTGAAAATTATAGAGCTCATATTTTTTTATAAAATTGAGAGTGATTTTTTATTATTTCAGCTGTTTCCACATTTCTCAATGGAATTGTATAAATCACTAATCTCATATTCTTAAGAATTCATAGTTTGATAGCTTTTAACCCAAATCTTGGAATTTTGTTCTCATTTTCTGAGTGAGCCCGTTTGGAATTGGTTATACAGTAAGTGAATTAAACCTATGCACAGCACATTCGCGATCCGTTTTGTAATTTTTGTTCTTTTTTAGTTTGCACACAGGCGCGTGGAGTTGAGGCGCTGAGGGGAAAACAAGTCGGCAGCCTGCCGATTGTAACATGAATTGCAATCCGGTTGCTTCTTTAGCAACTCTAGACTCGATTGTCCATTCCGGCACTAGAGGCACTAGAAAAGGTATAAAAACCTCATCATAGGCCCTAGAATATGTGTTTAGTATGTGGGAATTTGTGGTTTGGCATTAGATTGCCCTTTACTTGTGCTTTGTTGTTCTTTATTGTGAATCATTCGATCCCTTTATTGTTTTTGTTTGTGTATAAACGACTGCTTCTTATAATGTTCTCTATAAGAGAAAATGTGTTTATGTTTGGATGCTCTAACTCTCTTCTTCATTTTGTATATATACAACCCTAGTTCCAACTTTTCGGCCATCTTAATTGCATAGCATTCTAATCTTAATTTGACGACTTGTATGGTTGTGCCTAGTATTGCTACTTGTTTTACTTGGGAAGGTCCAATTATAACCACAATATCAAGATCCGATGGAGAAATTTCATCACGTCCACCATAAAAAGTGGTGTCTCTCTTGGATATCAAGATATCGTAATCTGATTTACCAATCATGGATTTTCCATTCTGTTATGATGGGGAAAAATTAAATAAGATTAAAATGATAAACAAAATCAACAAGGATGAATTAGCTATGTACTCAACACTTCATATTAGTAATTAGCTATGTCAAATTCTTTTATAATTGAGTTGATTTTATTGGATAAGAGTTGCAAAATTACATAGAAACACTAATATAGAACGATATGAGCATGAATCCAATAGAATTGGTACAAACCACCCAATTACTAAATTGTCAAAATCAACAAGAACATTTAGAAAATAAAGAAAAAGTTATCATTCGCTTAAACATGAAATTAGTCCACATATTGGATGGATGCCCTCTCTTTGGATAATCCAGTGCTTCCAATATTGCAATTTTGACAGCCACCACGGTCTTGCGCAACCTAATACACGTTGCTTTGAGCTCGGTCAATTTTTTCTTTTGGGTGTAGACAAACCACCGGGTTCAAACTTGCATACGGAGTGAGGCTCGGATGGACATCCAACGGGACTCTCGTAATAAAATCCAGTCTCCCCTTCCATACATTGTAAACATCATTTTTTGGTTGATACATCTATTAAAGGTCGAAAATTTTGTATGATTAATTATACTACTACTATAAATAAAATATACTATGTAATCATTATCAAATAAGTTAGGTGTCCAATTTCTAAAATACCCTTTTATAAGTTTTTTTTATGAAAGTAAATTATTATTGCATTCATGAGTACTGGAAATCGTCCGGAAACGGTAGAACAAGGCTAAGAGAAGCCTCCCATATATGCGTTAAATAGCAGGGTGCTAAACTTTGCGAGTATTGCTAGAGAATGAGTTATAGATTCTGAAGAACGAGGTGACAAATTTGGTCCTATAAAAATACTATCCTCTAACTGATATTGGTCATCTCCCATGTCGTTGTCGCTACTGTCGGGCAACGTTCATTTATAGCAAAGGTCCTCCATAGGGGGTCTCCAGCATCTTTCTCCCATGTCATGCCTCTGGAAGACCCTCGACCATCTGCTTCTTCCTCAACGAGATGAAACTTATCGTCTGTTATATGAACTAAAAGGAAATACTGAACTTAATAAAGAACTAAAAATAAAAGAAAACATAGGCGCACGATGGTGCGCAACTCAATAACTATTTGGAGATCCCTTTTATAAGTATATTAATAGTGTGTTTATTTGGAAAATTAATTGTAGTATTCAACAAACAAATAAGCGTATATTTACAAATATACCCATTTTACACACGAAAAACTGAAGCAAATTGGTTTATATATATATATATATATATATATATATATATATATATATATATATACTATTAATATGATTATTATGAACACGTATCTATTATAACAACATAGTTAAATCAATCAATAAATTACAGTTGTGGATTGAGATTTGCAATTAATAAGTGTCATGATTTCTACCCTTAAATTTTGTTGCGTCAATTTTTTATTTGGACAGAAAATCAGAATAAACGAAGTGCTAACATGATTGAAGTACCATGTCCAGTTCAGATGCGAGCTGAATGATTGAGATTATTAATGCTGAAATTAGATGATTGAGGTCAAAAGTAGATGATTTCAGTTGAAACTAGATGATTGAGATAATTGGCGTGTGCGTGCGTGTTTGTGGATTTTCAAACTAAAGTGAATCCATCAAGTTATTCAAACTCAACCCAAGAAAGCTAAAGTTTATGCTAATAAAGAGAGATGGATGTAAAAGAAGTATCACCTCGAAGAATTTTTTATAATTTTATTATGAAAATTAAAATCTGGGAAGCAAATAGGGCGATTGTAGAACAGATCAGGCTGGGTTTTCACGGTGAGTGTTTTTTTCTAGTGCGGTGACCGGTAAATCCTAACAGTAACAGAAGCTTAGGTGATGTAATTTTGTTTCTAGAACGGATGTTATAGTCTATATATAGTTTATATTTTTATTTTCATAAAAGAATACTCTATAAATAATACGATTTTCATGATTGAATTTGTAATTTGTGATGTGAAATACATATACATACTGAACTCTCACTCACACCCCCAATCAAATGTAATTTACATTTTTATTCAACGAAATTAAAAAAGGGGCTAAAAAAGGGGTGTTTGTTAGCTTAATTATTTGCTATATGCCACTATTGTGTGGTGAATTTTGAATTTTGAATTTTGATTTACATACATGCACCTGGATAAGTTGATGATATTTATTATTTTTAAATTTTGCATTCATCAAATGCGAAATAAGATATGTGTACATATATGTCACTGTGGATTTTTATTTAAAAATAAATCAAAAAAGATTTTGTTATTTCGCATTCACAAAAATTTCAACCCAAAAGCTTCCATTACGTTGTCTATTATCCCTAAAGTTGTTTTCAAAAAAAAAACAAAATCTATAACAAAGAGAAATATATGCAAATAAAATCTTGCTACATATCTATAATATATAAGCTGCAGTTCAGGTTCTTACTTTTGTCAAATTTGATTTCGTATTCATGAAATCCAAAAATAGCAAGAAACTGTATTAACTTTGATATCGTTCACTTTGATTATTTTTAAAATAAATTTGATTATTTGTGTGTTTCTAAACTTTGTTTGACATAACTTTTTTCATGTGTTTAATGCATTTGTTTGTGTGTTTCAAATTTTTGTTTGCCAAAAATTGTGTTTATGTGTTAAAAGCAAACAAAACTTACAAACAAACTAAACAAACACTTGAACTGTCATTCGTCCTACCATAAACTATGGTAGGACGGTCTCACCCAAAACTTTCTCTTGGAAAAGAGGGCTTTTTTCGAAGAAAAAGAAAAGAGGGTTTAGTTACCGTTATGTTATGATCAGTTATGACTAATTCTTAATTCAGCATGATCACACAGCACAAAGTTTCTACTCCAAAACAAAAGAATTTCTTCAACCCCTTTCACTTTTGTTTTCTTTACAACCACACTCCCTTTCCAAAAACCCAATCTAAAGTGATTAACCATTTCCGTCAATCTCCACTCTCATTTCAGCTCATATGAAAAACTAAGAGAGCCAAACAAAAAAAAGAATCCTAACCCCAACAAATGGCACTGAGCAACAATGTGATCGGCGCGATAAACTTCATCGCAATGCTCCTCTCGGTCCCTGTCAAGGGGGCCGTGATATGGCTCGCGACGGAGCCGGACAACTCATGCGTCAAGCTTCTCCAATGGCCGGTCATCATCATCGGGATTCTAATCCTGGTCGGTGGTCTAGCCGGGTCCATCGGAGGCTTCTGGAAAGTTCCAGAGCTCATACTCCCTAGAAAGAGTGGAGAAGAGATGACATCATTCTGTTAATCACCCTCGTCGGTTTGATTTGGGTGTATTTGATCGGCTGTTGCGCCTTTCGCAATGCCAAGACCGAGGACTTGTTTCGCAAATACAAGCAAGGCTACACGTATAAAAAAAGGTTTTACCATAATGTAAGGATGTTGGATTTTTGATTATTTAAAAAAAAAGGTTTTACCATACATATGTTCTTGTAAAAGGATGTTGGATGCATCTTGCGGCAACATGGAACGATTTTACCATAATGTAAGAGTACACGTACATATATTTGATATCTTTTATCTATTTTATCATAGTTCATGCGTACATATAGTTATAATAATTAAATCACACATACAACCAATATGCATGCATATATAGGAAACAACACATATTACGAACGACTCGATAGGAAAAATTTCAAAGGATGGGAGCCAAAAGAATGTAGTATTAAACATACATTATATTGTATATGAGAATTATTAACACACATTAAGGTGGAAAAATCTCAAAAACATATTGATGCTAAATGTGGAAAATAAACCAATTCATGGACATGATCTGATGGGGTCTTGGGTCAACTGACACTACAACCCAACTTTAAGGCCCAACCCTCCAATCCTCTCCCTAACCCAAGCCCAACTTTCAACCCAAGACCAAGCCCAACTTCCACCCAAGACCAAACCTATGCCCAAGCCCAAGCTCATGCCCAACTTCCAACACAAACCAAGCCCATGCCCAACTTCCAACACAAGCCCAACTTCAACCCAAGCCCATGCCCAACTTCCAACACAAGCCCAACTTCAACCCAAGCCCATGCCCAACTTCCAACCCAAACCCAAGCCCAACACTCACCCAACTTCCAACACAAGTCGGAGAGTTTGATGAAAGTTCTGGTAATTTAATCAAGCACTCATTTAACCTTATAGTGATTATGGAGTATGTGCTGACAAAAACAGCAACGTAATCCAAATAGTGTGTGTTTTCTCTTTTGAAAAAGAAAACACATTCCCCAAAACTTCTATGTTCTTCACCGAGTGGTCTTCTTCTGGTGCGTGTTTTGTACTCAATCTTCTTCATCTCTGTTCATTCATCGAAGCGAGTTTACTGATCTTCTTCATCTCTGTTCTCCATCTGCACATTTCCCAGAAAAATGGCTTCTTATCTCCCTATTGAAGAGATGACTACTGGATATCTTGAAGGATCGATGTTTCTCGGAAGTGGGTACAGACAAGAGGACCAGCCCAGACCTCCTACTGTGGTGATATCAGACCACATGAACCGTTTGTCAGATACAGTACATTGTTTGGTCCCGAAAATCTCATTCTTTATTGTCCAAACATTTCTAAAGGTATGTGTATGCGTACTTCACGACTTACCTTCTGCGCATGTTCGACATTTCTAGCTAATGGTTCATCTAGTCTTAATGGCAATCCTACATCACTAGAGATGAGCTTCACTACTGGAAGAGTAGAGGGAAACTCTTCACTAAGAATGACTCTTAGTCATCAAGAGGGAAACTCCAATATAAAATCACTATTTGTTTCATAACCTTTTCTTCTGATCGGACCTCGTCTTCTTCTATCCATCGAACCAGGGAGCCGGAGAGAGAGTCGGAGATGGAAATGAGAAAAAATGATTACAAAGCTCAGATTCAGAGGATGACTCTTGATGACTTAAAAAGAGTGCTGAACATGGGAGGAGATATACAAGGAGGAGGACAAAATGACATGTCACCGACAAAGATTGTGGCATTTCATATTGACTGTTTGCCAGGTTAATATTCTCATCCATTTCATGTTATTCCATTTTTGTCATTGATTTTATAGTACATTGTATTTTTATTCACTTACATTTTAGTTTTGCTAATATAGAATACTAGATATTGCTGATGAAATTGTTGTTCATTCTTTGGTGATGATGGAATTTCTTGGAATTCCTCTAAGTGTAGTCGGGTCATAGATGTTTCTTTTGTGACCTTGGTCATAAAATTTTGGCTAAGGAAATGAAAGATACTAGTACATGTTTTGAGGGGTTTTACTTGGGGAAGATCATATTGCTGATATGTCATATATTTGTATAGAGAGTTCTGTTCGAAAAATTATATAAAAGCAGTAAATCAGCACGTGCTTGCTATTTTTGGTGACTTCTCCGGAATTTCTAACTGCTCTAATGTTTTCAATTGATAGCTGTTGCATTCACGTGTGAAGTGGCCAATCCCCTTGATGCAGAGAAGAAACAGCTATGGAGTGTTCAAATTGAAGTATGTAAGAATCTCATCAAGATTATTGAAGAAACTCCGGGAGTATCTTATGAGAGCAGTGTTATTATTGAAGAAATTCCGACTGATAGAGAGGAGGGATTTGCAGCTATATCTCCCAAAGCTTGAGAAAATTTATGAAAAGATTTTCCAGCTTCTTGAAAATCTTAAAGATGACATAGATTTTGAAAATGTCGGTTTGAAAAAAACTCAGTGTGTCAAGCAAGGAGAAGCTGCCCAAGCTATCAATATAGCTATTTTGGAGGATATGAATCTTCCAAAAAAGTTTAGTCTGGACAAGGTATCAGTTATCTTATCATACTCGACTCTACTTTTATCCAATTCCCTTATGTGCTAACGGTTTTTCCTTTTCAACACAAATGATAGGATGATATATATTTTCTCGGGATTGCACTCTATAATGATTTAGCACCATCTGAACCGCCCACTCTTGTTGGTAGCAGCTCCTCTGTGGTACAGCCTCGCAAAGACAGGGTTTCCAATATATTAATGATTTGCATGGTGGACATTTAGATGACACACCCGAGGCGGCTAGGGAGATGATTATCAAGCTGGAAAAGGCTTTACACATTTGGAAGATTAAGATAGTTGTAGAGCCGGAAAGATCTAAAATATACTTGAGGTTTATGATAAACGCTCGATATTTGCTTCAAACTATCTATACACGTGAAAAGATTCAGCATGACAAGGTATGTTTATTTCCTAATAATTTATGTTCTAGTCATTTATGTTGTCTCGTTACTACAAAATCCTAAATAAATTTTTTTTTCTTTTATTGATTAGGATGTGGGGAGGTCATTTATTCTAAGCTATTCTGAAGCAATGATGAAATTGGCTAATAGCGCGAAGAATGTATTTGACACTCATTTGAGGGAAATGCGCCGTTGAGGTCACATGAGTTGATGATAAAGATGGCTCGGATGGATGCATCTCATCTGGGGAGTTGATGGATGAAGAATCAAGTAATGAAGAACATGATCATCAACATGAAGATATTTTCTATCCATGATAATTTTATTGTGTTCTTCTTAGTTTCAATAAGAATATTGTATGACGTTTGATTTTTCATAATAAAAAAACTATATTGTATGACGTTTGATTTTTCATAATAAAAAAACTTTTGTTCTCTGGATGAGATTTATACACCAATGTGCATATGGGTAGTGTAACTACTAATCTGACTATAACATGCTATTTGACTTCGACAAATTTATACTTTTCTTGACTATAAAGTTATTTAAAAGCCCTTCTTGACTGATATCTTTTTCAATTTGGTGAGTCGAAATTTACAGACGAACACCTAGATGTTGGACTGAGTGGCATGGACATTTTACTGAGGGTGAAGCACAAAGTACATTACGTAGAGATTATAAAGTAAATAGTTCTTTGAAGTGCAAAAAAACAAGCATAGATCCTGATAAGGTAGCTAGGCCTTATGGAATAATGATTTGGTAGTTTTTCGGAATCCTCTACCCTGTCCATCATCAAAGGTTTCCTTAGCACTTATTCTCTTAATAGAAGCCCAGTCATTAAGGCTGAGTCAGATGGAAAAAATTCCCTTCTTGTTCCGAACAACCACAAAGTAGTGACTGTCAAACGCTGTTGAGCTCCCAGGGTCCATTTGGACAATTGCCTTCTGATTAATCGGGAGGGGGCAGATGCCCCTCAGCTGCTTAGCGTAATTGGAAGCTGCTTGACGTAATTGGAATCTTTTAATTACAAGAGTGTATCAAACAAAGTAATGAGACATAATCTTGAAGCATCATCTTTTAATTACAAGACCTTGTGAAAATAAGGGCTGATCCACTAACTGTTCTAAGAGCTAGCAACTTCGAATCTACATATGTACCACAAACAATCTTTGACCGATCAAACATTTCTGGAGGTATCTGTATGCGTACTTCACGACTTACCGTCTGCGCATGTTCGACATTTCTAGCTAATGGTTCATCTAGTCTTAATGACAATCCTACATCACTAGAGATGAGCTTCACTACTGGAAGAGTAGAGGGAAACTCTTCACTGGGAATGATTCTTTTCCATTTCTTACCAGACAAGGTCTTTAGAGCAGCATCCTCAGCGCTTACTGTAGATGATGGGAACCTCTCTGAGGAAATTTTGTCCTTAAGATATGTCCTCCTCCCAGACTTCAAGCAGAAAAGGGAATCCGCTTCCAGTTTACCACCAACTCCAACCTTATTATGAGGCCAATCATAGCCTACTAATGTCGTGAAGTTGACATTAGAGACAAAGGAAAAGTTTGTTGGTGCTTTTAAGCACTTGCATTGTCATAACAACATAGTTAAATCAATCAATAAATTACATTTGTGGATTGAGATTTGCAATTAATAAATGTCATGTTTTCTACTCTTAAATTTTGTTGTGTCAATTTTTTATTTGGACAGAGAAAATCAGAATAAACAAAGTGCTAACATGCACGTACAAAATCCAATATCTTAAATCCACAACCCATATGGTGATAAATTTACTTAATCACCCCTCATTAAATTTAGGATTCAATTAACATTTATTATATCATTGAAATCCCTTAAGTTTTCAATAATAAATTTTGGATCCAAGTTTTTGTTAAATTTAATTGTAGGTCTAAGAAATCCTCAAAACCTTCAACATTCATTCAACACCTTCAAATTTAGGCCCTATTTGCTATAACTTATTTCTTGGTGTACTGAATTGAACTGAATTGAACGGAACGGAACTGAACTGAACTGAAGTGTAAATTACTGTATTGAAAAATGGAATCAGCATGACTGAATTAATATGAATTTCATCAAATTACACTTTCACTTTCACTTTCACTGAACTGAATTAACTTGAACTGAATTTATCTACAGATAAGCTCTGGCAAATATGCTACGAAATATATAAGATATGTGTACATATATGTCACTGTGGATTTTTTTATTTAAAAATTTAATCAAAAAAGATTTTGTTATTTCGCATTCACAAAATTTTCAACCCAAAAGCTTCCAGTACGTTGTCTATTATCCCTAAAGTGATGTATTTGTTTTCAAAAAAACAAAATGATCTATAACAAAGAGAAATATATGCAAAATAAAATGAACGATCACACAGCACAAAGTTTCTACTCCAAAACAAAGAATTTCTTCACCCTTTGGTTTTCTTTACAACCACATTCCCTTTCCAAAAAGCCAATCTAAAGTGATTAACCATTTCCATCAATCTTCACTCTCATTTCACCTCATATGAAAAACTAAGAGCCAAAAAAAAAAACCCCTAACCCCAACAAATGGCACTGAGCAACAATGTGATCGGCGCGATAAACTTCATAGCGATGCTCTCTCGGTCCCGTCATGGGGGCCGGGATATGGCTCGCGACATAGCCCGACAACTCGTGCGTCAAGCTTCTCCAATGGCCGGTCATCATCATCGGGGTTCTAATCCTGGTCGGCGGTCTAGCCGGGTTCATCGGAGGCTTCTGGAAAGTTCCATGGCTCCTGATATTCTACCTCGTCGCAAGGCTGGTTCTTATAATCCTTCTGGCCTGCTTGGTGGTGTTCATCTACATGGTGACCATCAGGGAGTCGGGCCGGGCTGCTACAAGCCGGGCTTATTTGGAGTACCATTTGGAGGACCGAGGACTTGTTTCGCAAATACAAGCAAGGCTACACGTAATTAAGGGTGACGTCTGATCAGTACTATTTATTTTATTTCGTTTTCAAAAGAATGTAGTCACGCTTTGAATATGATCTATTTTAGCAGTATACATATATATATACCGGCGGAAATCTTCTTTTTTTCTTCCTTTTTTTTTTACTTTATTGTTATAATTATTATAAAAGATTTGTGGCAGACCGGGAACTTCGTCGAGAATACTGAGTTTATAAAAAAACAATAATCTCGATATGTGAGAAACTCACTAATAACTAACAAGATGTAAGGTTAGCATAATTTAATTTAGTGACTATAGAGTACTATAAGGGACACCGCTAATTTGAAAATATACCATATAACCTTAGCTTATTTCATTGGCGGGAATTACAAAAGCACTATAAAAATAAAATAAAAGTTTAATTTAATTTATGTTGCCCGTTCCATTAATTCACAATTAATCGTACGTGTATCCATTATGTCGTGCATGCATGGGTTGTGCATCATATTTATTCAAAAATCCGCACGGAGAGGGGGAAAATATGTAGTTATCTTTTCAGATTTTTAAACACCACTCTAATATTTCTGTAATTTTCTCTGTTCTAAAGAAGGCTAATTATATCACAGGTGAGTTGCTTTTTCCAGTCATGGATTCAGAAGTATGTTAATTAAGAAGGGATTTACTTTCCTCGGACCTTTTCTTGCTTGTGACATATATAGGAAATGGAGCGTGCCGAGTATTAATGATGTCTTCCGATTCAGCAATTTATTTTGCTTAAGCTCACAATTCGTTCATCAATTTTAATTTACATCATACTTGATTCGTGTTGGACATTCCCCACTAGAACTTACTTTAGGGCAAACAAATTTGAAGTATTGGAGGTGGCCCCATTGCCATGTTTTATTATGTTTTTGAAAATTTATGGTTAAACACATGGGTTGATCCATATGTAAGTACATTTTTTTTATGTAGGTCCAAAATTTTACAAGAATGTCCTTAGTATTAGTAAGCTTAAAAAACCTAACCAAATGCAAGGGTGCATTTAAGGGTATTTTAGTAAAAATATGGACCTGCATAAGAAAAACGTACCTGCATCGAGAAACGTACCTGCATGTCCATTTTTCTTTTGCAGGTCCATATTTTTACCATAATATCACTAATATTGTTAAGGTAAAAATGGGCTTGAAATCATAAGGTTCCATCAGGGGCATTATGGTAAAATATGGACATGCAAGAGAAAAATGAACATGTATAGATAAATTGTCTTATACAGTGAAAAAGACATATAAGATCAAGTTAGAGTTAGACTAATATTTATAGGTTCAAAAGATGCAAAATTGTAACATGGCCTAGATGATATTCCCAGTGCACCTGCCAGCATAGGATTCCTCGCGATCATACTTTGCAAGAAATATGATTTTCTTCTTTTACCATTTTATTTTATTTTATTATTATTATTATTATGAATATTGCATTCCGATGACGTACGTATTAATATGTTCCTGAAAAATAATGGTCAAACCACTCAGTACACAATTAAACACAATTATAATTAGGACTGGAATCGGTACGGATACCATATTTTTTTTTCAATACCATGTACCGTACCAAATATGTTGGTACACGTATTTTGAAAACGAATACCAACCAAATATGTCGGTATACCAATATGTTGGTAACCAACTAGTTCGGTTGGTACTCGATACATACCGTTACCGTACCAAGATTATAAAAATGGTAAGAAATCTTTAAATATGCGGAAATAAATCCCAAACTAAAAAATTTGATTGCTTAAATCTTACAATTTCAACCTCAAATATGCAATTTGGTATATTCCAATCAGTTCAGCTTTAAAAAAGATACAGTTCGTAATGAAATTCAAAATAGAATTTATGCAAGTAGTATAAAATGAGTTTTTGATTTTGAACTCCTAGAATGATGATGAATCTGTAGAGATTAATTAGTAGTATGAAGAAGAAGAATAATGGGTGATTAGTCTTAAAAATAGAAACTTAGTTTTCATGTTTAAAGAATTTAATTTGAAGAAGAATACTAGGAAGCTTAAAAATGGAAAATAAATCAATGATAATTAAAATTATGGTGTAATTAAATCATTTAAATATTATTTAATAAGTTGGTATCGTGGTATTTAAAATTTAATACCAATACCGTACAAATATTAAGTCATGGTACGGTAATACCGTGTCAACAATGTCGGTAACCAATTTAATTAGTATTATTCGGTAATGGTACGGTTGGCAAGTCGGTTGATACGGTATTTTGGTACAAAATTCCAGCCCTAATTATAATTGTACAAATCACATTGTTCCATGTCACCTGCTCGATTAGGGGTGGGCGTCGGTTCGGTTTATTCGGTTTCGGGTTATTTGGTTCGGTTTGTTTCAAAAAAAATTCAAAACCGAAACCGAACCAAACAAACCGAAAAACCAAACCGAATTCAGAATTCGGTTTTCGGTTTAACCCGAATAAACCAAATAACCCGAATTACATTTAAATAAAATTTTAAATCTAAAAAAATCCAATCACGGTTCAAGCCAAAAATCTAATAAAACCTATAGATAAACATAATTCGGTTATTTTTATTATTCATAGATAATAAAACCTATAGATGGTCCCCTAATTTTGTTATTTTTGTATTATAAATATTTATTTAATTTATATATTTATTAATAATTAATTTAATTAATTGTAATTCGGTTTTCGGTTCGGTTTCGGTTTGAGTTTCGAAAACCGAAACCAAACCAAAAACCATATTTATAATTCGGTTTTATCAATTCGGATACCCGAAAATCATTTATTTAATTCGGTTCGGGTTATTCGATTTCGGATTTTTCGGTTTCGGTTCGGTTTTTGGTTTTTCGGTTTTTTTGCCCACCCCTATGCTCGATCGTATGGCCTTGTGGTTGACAGCATAGTACATAAATCATGCATACAACAAGTCAATAAAAACATACAATATATAGGGGTAAATTTAGGTGGGCCATAATAAAATCACATTGTTGTATATGTTAAATTTAAAAAATTCCGACTTCTCTAATATTCTCAATGGCAAATTCTCATTTGAGACCTGTCTCAAATGAGACCAAAGATTATATGATTGAATTTGACGTTTGGTGAGGTTTAAACCCGCCGATTTCCTTGATTGAATTTGTCGTTGGTGAAATTGACCAAGGAAATGATCAAGAAAATTGACCGAAAGATCAAGCAAATTGAACGAAAGATCAAATTAACTGAAAAATCAAGGTAAAACAAAAATACTCAAGGACATTGATTGAAAGATCAAACAAACTGACTAAAAGATCAAGCAGAAACAGTAAATGCTCATTCCCCTACTCTTGGTCTCCACAAGGACAGGTCTCACCCAAGACTTTCTCATTTTCAATTGATAGATATTGTGTTTCACGTTTGAAGTGAATAGTCTCGGTCCCCTTGCTCAAGAGAAGGGAAAGCTATAGAGTGATCAGATTTTCGTCGGTAAGAATCTCATCAAGATTATTGAAGAAACTTTTGGAGTACCTCTTAAGAGAAGTGTTCATATTCTCTGACTGATAGAGAGGAGGGATATGCAACTAGATCTCCCAAAACTTGAGGAAATTTATGAAAATATTTGTGCAATTATTCAAAATTTTGGAGATGTCCGAGGTTTTGAAGATGTCCGTTTGAATCGAGCTCAGCGTGACAAACTAGAAAAAGCTGCCTTATCTATCAATATAGCTATTTTGGAGGATATATGATGAATCTTCGGAAAAAAGTTTCGCCTAGACAAGGTAGCAGTTATCTTAATTAACTTATATGCTGATTCATTTTTCCATCATACATGACTCTAATTTTATTCAACTGACTTATGTGCTAACGGTTTTTCATTTTCAACACAAATGATAGGATGATATAACTTGTCTCGGGATTAAACTCTATAATGACTTAGCAGCATCAGAATTTGCCTCTCTCGTTAGTAGTAGCTCCTCTGTGGCACGGCCTCGCAAAAACAAGGTTTCCACTATTATTGATAAATTGGATGGATGTAATGCGTCAATAGAAAAATCTGAAGCGGCTAGGGAGATGATTTTCAAGTTGGAAAAATCTTTACACATTTGGAAGAATAAGATAGTTGTAGAGTTGACAAGATCTAAAATATACTTGAGTTTTATTATAAAAGTTTGATATTTGCTTCAAACTATCTATAAACGTTTTCCAAAGCTTCATCCTTTTTCATTCACATGTGAAAAAATTCAGCATGACTAGGTATGTTTATTTCCTAGTAATTTATGTTCTAGTCATTTATGTTGACTCGTTACTACAAAATCCTAAACGTTTTTTTATTTCTTATTGATTAGGATGTGGGGAGATCATTTATCCTAAAGAAATGATGAAATTTGACACTCATTTAAGGATCGAGCGCCCTTGATGGTCACTTGAGTTGATGATAAAGATAGCTCGGATGGATGCATCTCACATGGGGAGTTGGTGCATGAAGAATCAAGTAATGAAGAACATGATCATCAACATGAAGATATGATTTTCTGGATGACATGTTTGGAAACTGGTTATCCATGATAATTCTAATGTGTTCTTCTAAGTTTTAATAAGAATATTGTATGATATTTGATTTTTTTAAATAAACAATCCTTGTTCCCTGAATGAGATTTAGACAACAATGTGCATATGGGTAGTGTAACTACTAACATGACTATAACATGCTTCTTGACTTCGTTCTCCCATACTTTAGTTTCATAAGGTTTTCAAAGTTCATGAGGCGTGCGTATGGGCAACTAGGTACATCATTTTTAATTAATAGATATATTTTTATATGATAGATACATCATTACTAGTATTCTACATTTATTTGACCTAACCTAACTACTTTCATGAATTTGATTTAACTGAATATGTTTAATTCATTCAGTAATGAGCCACAAATATTCCACACAAGTTATAATGGTCTTGTACGGAATTGTACACATGTGGCACAAATTTTAACATCATATTGATTGTAAGAAATGATTCGATAATTATTAATTTATGCCGTGGAACAGTCGCCTCCACTTGCACCCATCCTTCTCCCCGCCGCGCAGCCAAAGACGTACTCCTAAATCCTCTCCGACAAACTGACGGGGGTGGAGCGACGTTTTCATGAAGAAGAAGGGGCTGCACCTCTGCGCATTCATAATCACTATAAGGTTAAATGAGTGCTTGATTAAATTACCATTCATCAAACTCTCCGACTTGTGTTGAAAGTTGGGTGGATGTTGGGCTTCGGTTTGGGTTGGAAGTTGGGCATGGGCCTGGGTTGAAGTTGGGCTTGTGTTGGAAGTTGGGCTTGGGCGTGAGTGGAAGTTGGGCTTGGTCTTGGGTTGAAAGTTTGGCTTGGGTTGGGGGTTGGGCCTTAAAGTTGGGCTGTAGTGTCAGTTGACCCAAGACCCCATCAGATCATGTCCATGGATTAGTATATTTTCAACATTTAGCATCAATCTCAAAATATTTTGAGATTTTTCCCGCTTAAGACCATCCACAATGATTTTCCCGTTTTTCTCACGCATGTCCACATTTTTACCAAAATACCCTCAAATGCCCCCTTGCATTTTGGCTAGTATTTTTAGCCTTAGTAATGTCAAGGGTATTTTTGTAAAAATTTGGACCTGCATAAGAAAAACGTACCTGCATGGAGCAACCCCCAATTGATACACACCACCCAATTACTAAATTGTCAAAATCAACAAGAACATTTAGAAAATAAATAAAAAGTTTACTCACCCGTATAAGCATGAAATTAGTCCACATATTGGATGGATGCCCTCTCTTTGAATAATCCAGTGCTTACAATATTGCGATATTGATAGCCACATCAGTCTTGCGCAACCTAATACACGTTGCTTTGAGCTTGGCCAATTTTTTCTTTTGGATGTAGACAAACCACCGGGTTCAATTTTGCATGTGGAGTGAGGCTCAGATGGACATCCAACGGGACTCTCGTAATAAAATCTAGTCTCCCCTTCCATAGATTGTAAACATCATTTTTTGGTTAATACATCTATTAAAGGTTGAAAATTTTGTATGATTAATTATATATATTACTACTATGAATAAAATATACTATACAATTATTATCAAATAAGTTAGTTGTCCAATTTCTAAAATGCTCTTTTATAAGTATATTAATAGTGTATTTATTTGGAAAAATTGTATATTCAACAAACAAATAAGCGTAAATTTACAAATCTACCTATTTTACACACCAAATTGGATTTATATATATACTATTAATATGATTATTATGAACACATATCTGTAATAACTAATTGTTTTCTAAGTGGTTAATCATATATGTTCACTGATCTGCTGAGAAGCATATCTTTATTAATTTCATATAACATAATTCATATCTGTTAGCCGACATGTAGGTGAAAATGGGGAGAGAATCCTACGAGGCTACGACCATTGTCCTAAGCAGTGTCTTTCTTGGGAGTACAGAAGGCGGAATATCCTCAAAGAATTGCTCGCTGCAAGAAGTCCAGTGCGACCATTTCCACAACTTCTTCCAGCCGGAGCTTGCTAAGTTCGGGTACGCCACCGTCTACCAGCGCCATAAAAGCCAGCTCTACAACGGCGAGGGCCACGTGGCGGATGGTTGCGCGACTTTCTTCCTGGGTAACAAGTTCAAACTGGTCAAGTTCTACCCCATTGACTACGCAAATTAAGGTGGCGGAGAAAACGGCCGGAAACGAACAAAGAGAACCACCGACTGATAAAAGACAACCTCGTCATCGTTGTCATCCACGGAAAAGGCCACTCTGACGTTCGTCTGTTTTAGGCAGCTAGCCTCATTAAAGGGCACAAAAAGATCGACGCCCTCGAAATCCCTGTCCTGCTGTGCGGGGACATGAATTCCGAGCCCGACACCGATACTCACAAGTTTTTTACACTTTCATACACAGAAACCTTCGATGAACCTGGAAAGTGTAGAATATTGCATTGTATTTTCTACAGCTGTAGTTTAGTTATATAGAGTATATGTATATTCTATGTATATTGTATTTGCTGTATATAGATATCACAATGATCTCTCGTATCCTTTCCTTTTCTTCCTATTTGTATCCTACATAAGGAGCTTCACGGAATGAGATCAATATAGCATTCTTCTTCATATTCTTCTTTAAGTTAAGTTGGTATCTTAGCAAACAAGACCCTGCTGCTCTAATTTGCAAACCTACTGTTTGCTTTCTTTACCTTTACAAACCTATAGTTTGTTTTTCTCTATACTACTACGGAACTTGCCGTTCCGTTTTCTACCTTTGCAAACTTATTGTTTGTTTTCTCTACTTTACAATGGTGGATACCAATACAAACGGCGCTCTCATCGGACGTACGGAGGATACCAATACAAATAGCTCTCTTGTGCCTTTGAACGTGATGATGGCATATGAACCAATGTCAATTCCTGGCGGGATCAAGCTTAAAGGTGGCAATAACTATGGTGTTTGGTCGCAATTTGTGACAATGTTCATTGTTGGAAGAGGCAAGAATGGATTTATCACTGGTACATCTAAGCGACCACTTGCAAGTGATGCAACTTATGATAAATGGGTTATGGATGATGCTGTCGTGAAAGGATGGCTCATCAGCTCAATGGAAACTGATGTTATGATGTTATTCATCCGTCTTCCTACGGCAAAAGACGCTTGGGAGGCTGTTTCTCGCACTTTCGATAAAGGTACTGATAAATCAATAATATATGATTTGTCTCGTAAAGCTATGTCGACAAAGCAAGCGGGAAGGCCAGTAGCTGTGTATTTCTCTGAACTGAAATTTATTTGGCAAGAGCTCGATCACCGTAAGCCAATTACTTTCACGGATCCTGAAGTTATCAAGGTACGAACAAATGAAATCGAAAAAGAACGGGTCTACTTGTTTCTTGCTGGCCTGGACGATATTTATGACTCTATTCGAGGAGAAGTTCTCCGCAGCGACCCACTTCAGGGAACTGAAAGTATTTTCTCGATCATACGGCGTGAAGAACAACGGCGAAATACCATGCTAAATCAAGGAGATATACCCCAAGTTGATATGGCTGCTAAGAAATATGTTCCACCTTCCAATTTCCAACAAAGTCTGCCATTTGGTGGGAAGTGTTCTTATTGTGGAAGTGACAAACATCTTGTGGAGTCATGCTTCAAGAAAAACGGGTATCCGGAATGGTGGAATGAACATAAAGAACGACTGAAGGCAAGGGCTAAGGGGAAGGTGGCTTTATATGCTTCAGCAGCAACCACCCTTTCAGAGACCGATCAAAAATTGGTCCTTCAGTCAGGTAATGAAGTTAAAGCTTTAGTGGCTACTACTACGGTAAGGGATCATGGTTGGATTCTTGATTCCGGTGCCACGAACCATATGACTTTTGATGCATCTATTTTACGTGATCACTACTTGCCTGCATGTTCCTCTATTTCTAATGCTAATGGTGTTTCATATCCGGTTATTGGAGCCGGGAGAGTTAACTTGACTTCATCCTTATCTTTGGAGCATACATTGTTGATTCCCGCCCTCTCTAATAATTTACTATCTGTACCACAAGTGACCTCACAGTTAAATTGTTTAGTATTAATTTATCCGAATTTTTGTCTTCTTCAGGATATCAGCAGCAAGGAGATAATTGGGCGTGGTACTAAGAGAGAGGGTTTGTATTATGTTGATGATGTTGCTACAAGTCGTTCTCTGTCTGCAAAGAGTTCTTCAAATGGTGAACGAGATCAAGTTTGGTTGTGGCATCGAATGATGGGTCATGTTTCCTTTGGTTATTTAGAACATTTGTTTCCTTCTTTATTTTCAAAGTGTAAACCTTCAGATTTTCAGTGTGAAACTTGCATTTTAGCAAAAAGTCATCGTGTGTCATATCCACCTAGTTCGAGTATGAAACTCACACCTTTCTCATTGATTCATTCCGACGTCTGGGGTCAGCTCCAATTACAACCACTTCAGGTTTTCGTTGGTATGTTATATTTGTTGATGATTGTACTCGCATGACCTGGCTTTATTTAATGAAACATAAGAGTGAAGTAGCTGAACATTTTCAACACTTTCACAAGATGATCAAGACACAATTTTCTGCTAGCTTGCAAGTTCTTCGATCCGATAACGGTGGAGAATTTATTAACCAGTACTTGAGAGGATATTTCCAGGAGCATGGTATTCTTCATGAAACTACTTGTGTTAATACCCCACAACAAAACGGTGTTGCAGAACGGAAGAACAGGCAAATACTTGAATTTACGCGGGCGAGCTTGATAGATGCAAATATGAAGCCACATTGGTGGGAAGAAGCTATTACTACTGTCATTCATCTTCTTAACCGAGTACCATCAAGTGTCCTGAACTTTCAAACACCCTTAGATAAACTTGCATCTTATATGGCCATTCCCTCTTACCTCAATATCCCTCCTCGTATTTTTGGATGTGTGGCATTTGTTAATTTACAAAAACATTTGCGCACTAAGCTTGATCCATGTGCATTGAAGTGTGTCTTTATGGGCTATCATCCGTTTCAGAAGGGATACCGGTGTTATCATCCTCCTACTCGTAAGTTTTATGTAACCATGGATGTCACTTTTTCTGAACATGAGATGTTTTATGACTCTTTTGTATCGAATTCACACCTTCCGGGAAAGAGCGATGAGGCTGAAGATGTGAATTGGATTAAGATGTTTCCAGATAACATGGTGGTGGAAATAGGCTCTATAAACAGTAAAGAAAATATTTTTTATGGTGTCAAGGTTTCTGAAGAGACGAGTTCAGCGGTGCACAAGTTTACCGATGGTGCTAATAAAGTTGCAGAAGTTGATGATAATGAAAAACCCTCTCTCTCGTCAACAGTACCAACGCTTGATGATTCTGAGGTAAGATTAGATTCAGTGATAAATGCTAACAATATTCCTGAGTCTACTACTTGTGACAGATATCAGCTACCACCACGGAGTACTCGTGGAATACCGCCAGAGAAATATTCACCAGAACCTTTCAAGAAGATCAAGTATCCTATTGCCAATTATGTGTCTACACATAGACTATCGGAGTCCTCTAAAGCTTTTGTCAGTAATATGTCAGCAGTGCGCATTCCTAGTAAAGTCAACGAGGCATTGTCAGATGAAAAATGGGAAGCAGCAATGAAAGAAGAAATGGCAGCGCTTCAGAAGAATAACACTTGGGAATTAGTTTCTCTGCCTGAAGGGAAGAAAGCGGTGGGTTGTAGGTGGGTGTTCACCGTAAAACAGAATCCAGATGGTTCGATTGATAGATACAAAGCTAGACTTGTAGCTTGAGGATTTACTCAAACTTATGGTGTTGATTACGCGAAGACTTTTGCCCCTGTGGCGAAAATGAATACCATACGAGTTCTGTTATCATTGGCTGCAAATCTTGATTGGCACTTACAACAGTATAATGTGAAAAATACTTTTCTTCATGGCGATCTAAAAGAAGAAGTATATATGTCATTGCCGCCGGGATACGAAGTTTCTAATAATTCTGGTGGTCTGGTTTGTAGATTGAAAAAGGCTTTATATGGTCTGAAGCAATCTCCAAGAGCTTGGTTTGGTAGATTTCGATGTGCTATGAAGAAGTATGGTTACAGACAGAGTGATGCAGATCATACTTTATTCTTGAAAAAAGTGGGTGATAAACTTACTGTTCTAATTATATATGTGGATGATATGATAGTGACAGGGAATGACCTCAATGAGATGAAGAAATTAAAGGATCAACTTTCTACCGAGTTTGACATGAAGGATTTGAGAGCTTTAAAGTACTTCTTGGGTATTGAGGTTAATCGTTCTAGCCGAGGTATTTTTCTGTCTCAACGTAAGTATGTACTTGACTTGTTGGAACAGACCGGGATGCTTGGATGTGAGCCAATCAAGTCTCCCATGGAGCAGAATCATGGTTTGGAGGAACGTACCGATCAAATTCCTGCAAACAAAGAGAGATACCAGAGGTTAGTGGGAAGATTGATCTACTTGTCTCATACAAGACATGATATTTCATATGCAGTGAGTGTGGTAAGTAGATTCATGCATAATCCGAGTAAGCAGCACATGGATGCGGTTGTGAGGATCTTACGATATTTGAAGTCGGCGCCAGGAAAAGGTCTCTTGTTTTTAAAGCATGAAAATATAGACGTTTTGGGATATTCCGACTCGGATTAACGTCAGGTTACCTTACTTTTGTTGGTGGTAATCTTGTTACTTGGAATAGCAAAAAACAGAAGGTTGTTTCTTTGTCAAGTGCCGAAGCCGAGTATCGGGCGATGGTAAAAGGTATCTGTGAATTGATGTGGTTGAAAAGGCTTATGGGGGAGTTGGGTTTCCCTTCTAAGAACCTTATGAAGCTGTTTTGTGATAACCAATCAGCCATTAAAATTGCTGAAAATCCTGTTCAACATGACCGTACAAAACATGTGGAAATTGATAGGAACTTTATTTATGAGAAATTGGAGAATAAGGAAATTGAAGTTCCATATGTTAGTACTAAGGGACAGCTTGCAGATGTGTTAACAAAGTCACTTTCAAGTGCAGAATTTGTTGATTCTATTGTCAAGTTGGGCATATCTGATATATATGCTCCATCTTGAGGGGGAGTGTAGAATATTGCATTATATTTTCTATAGTTGTAGTTTAGTTATATAGAGTATATGTATATTCTATGTATATTGTATTTGCTGTATATAGAGATCACAGTGATCTCTCGTATCCTTTCCTTTTCTTCCTATTTGTATCCTATATAAGGAGCTTCACAAAATGAGATCAATATAACATTCTTCTTCATATTCTTCTTTAAGTTAAGTGAAAGCGCTTATGAAAAAGCCCCTGAAGAGCACATGCAAGAATGAGACATTAGACTATATCATGTTCTCCCAGACAAAGCTGAAGTTAGATAGTTCTGAATTCCGACCTACACAAGGACAAAATGAGGCATCTCCCGACATTGCCCTTGTTGCGCATCTGAGGATCAAGAAAGATTATAGGATGAGAAACTGGACAAATCTTCATAGGAATCCATGGGAACTGGACAGATCATGCTATCATATGTTTGATTTAAAGATGTAGTTGCAATATTCTGTACAATTTGCATCCTAGACTCCTAGTATATTTGAGACTAGAATGGTAATTGGATTTTTAAAAGTGAAATAGCAATTCCAATTAAATGGAAATTAGATTTTTAAAAGTGAAATATAGCAATTCCAATTAATTGAGACTATTTTTTTTGGCAAACCACCGTAGGTGTGGGGAGTATATTGGCTTCCCCAAGCTTTGAAAGAAAAGAACCAAGAGTATAGTTACATATAGACAAATAAAATAAACCTACAAACTAGCCACATAGGCTTGCAATGATAACAAAAACAGCCACATAATGTGAGTTGTTGAGTGTAGAAAGGAACTACACCAGGCCAAAAAATGTCATTAAAAAAAAGAGTTCTTAGGTGAAACTCATTCTGTATAAAAGGAGTGAGATTAAGCTTAGGATAAAGGGGTTAACCACTTGCTTGTTAGTGAGTCAAAGTGAGACACAGTGAAACACAAGTCAGCCTATGGCATCCTTTCATCCCATTCTTAAAATCCTCAAAAAACACCTATGTGTGGTGTCAGTATGGTGCAGCTCAGTGTGGAGCTGTGTGCGCCAGAGTGTTGCAGAGAAATTGGACTTCAGTGTGCAAGATGGTGCTCTATAGAGGCTTCAAATGATCAAGCAGTTGGGAGCAAAAACCATAATGGATCTGGCAATTTCAAGTTGTAGCTGGCATCCTGGAATGTACCTGTCATAAGAGAAAATCTCAGCAGTACCAGTATTACTGATTAAAAACTCTCAAATTAGGGATACCCCCAAGATCCATTGCAATAAGAGACTTGATGTGATGGGGAAGATCAGTTATTGTGTCAGAGATAGATTGTTCAATAGAAAACCTAGCAAGGACATCAGCTACCTCATTTACTTCCCTAAAAACATGTTGCAAGTTGTGATCACCCAAGAGAAACAGGCGATACTACCACAATATCCTAGATGAAACTATCATAATATTATTTAGTATCCCCAACTATTTTACTCCACTTATGCCACAGAAAACTCTAATTGGTGTGATGATAAATTCATGAGAATTTTTTAACAAGATATAAATAATTTCATAGTAATCAATAAAAATGATTTTAAATACATTATATAAATCAAGTTATGATCTTTTAAACAATCATGTCCACTATAATTTAGATGCATTCTTAAAATGTTTCTAGCTTTTTTATTTGAAGGCGTGTTTCTCTTTAACTATACCGTACATCAATATTAATCGGCCATCAGTATCAAAATTAACCACTCATAGAAAAGTACAAATGTATTATAGAAAACTACAAAGGTAAAACCTATCAATAGTATGACCACACATATAACCTTTTATAAAATCTACCATACATTTTAGTCGGAATTTAAGGATCAAGTTACAACCTTCGAATTCCCAATTAATTTACATATCCAAGCCCTATAAATAGATGTATTTTTCCTTCTCATTTACATCACAAAAAAAACCAATCCATAAACCATTAGCCAAAAAAAACCACAAGAAGTTATCTTTCTGGTAAAAATGGCTCAAATGAAAGGGATTGTTTTTCTTCTCCTTGCAATGGTACTACTCTCCTCTAGCAAGAATTTCTCACAGGCAGGAAGAACTTATCCGATTGACGCGCTCAAGCCTGGGTGCTCCATAGTTGATGGAGTCGAGACTTGCGAGTCCGGTGAAACCATCCATCTACACAAGATTGTTACGCCGGCTAATCCATACAATAGAGGTTGTAGTAATATCAATCACTGCAAGAGAGATCCGTGATGGATTATTATTTTTCAGCCTAACAAAAAAATACATGTCTAGATTTTTTTAATTATATTGCACTAGTTACGGAATACATGTATACATGTTGGAATTCACAAGTATAAGAGAAATTCAAAAAAATCTTTATACTCCAAAGTTTCATTTTAAAATTCTTCATCTCTCTCACATTTTAACATAGATCAAAGAGAAAATGGCCGACAAATATCATACGACATAGTTCACTTTTTTACTTAGCATGCGCATTTTCCGAATTGATGACATAAAACAAAAACAAAAACCTCTAAATCTTGTGTTAAAGGACAATTTTACCATAACTTACCTGAAAGAACTAGGACATTTTATTAGATTACAAGCAAGATTATGTTGAGAAGTACCAAATTAATTGAGCTTAGACCCAATTGAAATATATATCAACCATACCAAGAAGTACCAAAATAATTGAACTTAGGCCCATTTATCTGGACTGAAAAAAGTGTCTGCGACCCAAAACTCTGTCCCTAATGCAAGAAAAAAAAACATGCATAATTCTGCATAGGATTGATAATTTGATTGTGATATCGTCATCAATTTCATCTAAATTCAATCAGAATATGAACAAAAAAGCCTTGGCGATTTTGATGCGCACCATAATGAAACAAATTTCCCAGCCAATCGGCGACGGTAACTCTGGATTTCTCGCCGTTATTCCATATCCCTTTCATACATTTCGACCGCTGCTTTATCTCCGGCCGGCTTTGGTATTTTTGTGTGTGTGTGTGTTTTCCTCTGATTTTAATTGCATGTCGACGTAAAAAACTTTATCAAATGGAAATTTCGTCAACGGAAAGTACGCCGGAGGCCGATTCTGTTCCAAATTCCGTTCATGCTAAAAGCCAAAGGTAAATTACGTTCAGCAAACTGTGGAAATTTTTATATTACTCGTTTTTTTTAGAACAGAGATTCTAGATGCTGCACTTAATGATTTCTCTAAGGTCAGTTGCTATCGTTTTTGGAGTTTCTTCTATGAATATCATAAAACAAAGAAGTTATAAATGAAAAAAACAAAAAAAGAGAGGAAAAAGTAATACAACAATCAAGACATTTTCATCGTTCCAAAGAGTAAATGAAAAAGAAAGGAAAAATACATATTGGTCTGATTAAAAATGAAAATTTGTATTTTCATTTTGAAAGATATTGACCGCCGGTCATATACTTATACATCATCATTCATCCCAAACCCATATGATGCTTAGATTAAATATTGATTTCAATAATCATATTATTGAACATATATACTAAACTATTAAGCAAGACATTGTTTAGGGAGTCCACCCTTTCCACCATACAAAAACTTGAATCCTTGAAGCATGCCAAAATCATGAAAGCCAACTACATAGCATCGACTTTCAACAACTATATAATTTGGTGGATCCATAACTGTTTTACCAATAAGAACTTGAACATTTTGCATGTATGCCGTTCTAACAGGATTGTTATTCTTGAATGTGCCGCTTTTGAGGAAATTTATCAGGGTTAAAAGATTGGCCACCAAAATCGAATAGTATTTGCTGATTTGCTCAACTCTTCAAATAAAGATCCATTCCGAAACCCAATTATATCTTCATTCATTTCAAGATACCAGTCTTCTTGCATCTTTTCAACCGTTTTTTCAAGATACATGCTAAAAGTTGAAGAGTCTCCGCCTATGTGATGGCCCATTTATTTAGGTAACATCCCATTTTTAATCTTAATAAATGTGAAGATTAGGTACTTTCGATTCTGTGATAGAGGACTATTTTGGTTGCAAATACATTTTAATTTTCTATCATAAATATGGAATTTGGTTATCATGCAATTTGTTATAGTAGAATTTAGATTACAAGGAAACACATGTTTAAAATAAAACATATACATTTAAAATAAAATATGATTTTTTAATATTCCTCACTTGTTCATCTGCTTATTCCAATATTAATCATCCATTTAGCTATTCTCTCTAACCACTCGTAGAAAAGTACAAATGTATTAGAGGAAACCACAAATGTAAAACCTATTAATAATATGACCACTCGTATAACATTTTCTAAAATTTACCGAACATTCTAGCCGGAATTTAAGAGTCAAATTACAACCTTCAAATTACTAGATTTATTTAAATAACCACGACCTATAAATAGATGTATACATTTCATTCTCAATAACATCACAAAAAAAACCAATCCATAAACCATTAGCCAAAAAAAACCACAAGAAGTTATCTTTCTGGTAAAAATGGCTCAAATGAAAGGGATTGTTTTTCTTCTCCTTGCAATGGTACTACTCTCCTCCAGCAAGAATTTCTCAGAGGCAGGAAGAACTTATCCGATTGACGCGCTCAAGCCTGGGTGCTCCATAGTTGATGGAGTCGAGACTTGCGAGTCCAGTGAAACCATCCATCTACACAAGATTGTTACGCCGGCTAATCCATACAATAGAGGTTGTAGTAATATCAATCACTGCAAGAGAGATCCGTGATGGATTATTATTTTTCAGCCTAACAAAAAAATACATGTCTAGATTTTTTTAATTATATTGCACTAGTTACGGAATACATGTATACATGTTGGAATTCACAAGTATAAGAGAAATTCAAAAAATTCTTTATACTCCAAAGTTTCATTTTAAGATTTTTCATCTCTCTCACATTTTAACATAGATCAACGAGAAAATGACCGATAAATATCATACGGCATAGTTCATTTTTTTTTCTTAGCATGCGCATTTTCCGAATTGATGACATAAAACGAAAAAAACCCTCTAAATCATGAGTTAAATGACAATTTTACCATACCTTACCTGAAAGAACCAGGACATTTTGTTAGATTACAAGCCATCTAGTTTCATCTGTGAAGGATAAAGTATAGTAAGAGAGACAAAGGCATTTCACCATCTTCCTTAAAGAAACGACTTTTTAAAGAAACGCCTGTTTTTCTCATGCACACAATAAATGAATAAACAAAGGCAAAAGTTGGTCCTATTTCCAATTTATATAATTTACCCTGTTTGAAATACAACACTATCACATAATCATCCGATCTTATTTTTTATTGAATTATTTCAAACTAAATTGAACTGAAAATAAAAAATAGTTGTAGTGTAACTAAATTTATTTATTCCATAATGTTAGATTGTATATGAACGTGACCTATAAATGTTTTAATGTTATATATATATATATATATATATATATATATATATATATATATAAATTTTCAATTTATCAGCCAACTATACCAAGAAGTACCTATATATTTGAGCTTCGACCCATTTATCTGGACTGAAAAAAGTTCGTGCGGCCCAAAACTCCGCCCCTAACGCAAGAAAAAAAAATGCATAATTCTGCATAGGGTTTATAATTTGACTGTGATATCATTCATCAATTTCATCAGAATTCAATCGGAATATGAAAAAAAAGACCTTGCAATTTTGATGCGCACCAAAATGAGACCAATTTGTCAGCAGCCGGCGACGGTAATTCTAGATTTCTCGCCATTATTCCATTTTCCTTTCATACATTTCTATCGCTGCTTTATCTCCGGCCAGCTTTGGTGGATCCATAAATGTTTTACCGACAAGAACTTGAACATTTTGCATGTATGCCGTTAAATGTTTTACCGATAAGAACTTGAACATTTTGCATGTATGCCGTTCTAACAGGATTGTTATTCTTGAATGTGCCGCTTTTGAGGAAATTTATCAGGGTTAAAAGATTGGCCACCAAAATTGAATAGTATTTGCTGATTTGCTCAACTCTTCAAATAAAGATCCATTCCGAAACCCAATTATATCTTCATTCATTTCAAGATACCAGTCTTCTTGCATCTTTTTAACCGTTTTTTCAAGATACATGCTAAAAGTTGAAGAGTCTCCGCCTATGTGATGGCCCATTTATTTAGGTAACATCCCATTTTTAATCTTAATAAATGTGAAGATTAGGTACTTTCGATTCTGTGATAGAGGACTATTTTGATTGCAAATACATTTTAATTTTCTATCATAAATATGGAATTTGGTTATCATGCAATTTGTTATAGTAGAATTTAGATTACAAGGAAACACATATTTAAAATAAAATATATACATTTAAAATAAAATATGAATTTTTTAATATTCCTCACTTGTTCATCTGCTTATTCCAATATTAATCATCCATTTAGTTTTTCTCTCTAACCACTCGTAGAAAAGTACAAATGTATTAGAGGAAACCACAAATGTAAAACCTATTAATAATATGACCACTCGTATAACATATTCTAAAATTTACCGAACATTCTAGCCGGAATTTAAGAGTCAAATTACAACCTCAAATTACTAGATTTATTTAAATTACCACGACCTATAAATAGATGTACACATTTCATTCTCAATAACATCACAAAAAAAAACCAATCCATAAACCATTAGCCACAAAAAACCACAAGAAGTTATCTTTCTGGTAAAAATGGCTCAAATGAAAGGGATTGTTTTTCTTCTCCTTGCAATGGTACTACTCTCCTCTAGCAAGAATTTCTCACAGGCAGGAAGAACTTATCCGATTGACGCGCTCAAGCCTGGGTGCTCCATAGTTGATGGAGTCGAGACTTGCGAGTCCGGTGAAACCATCCATCTACACAAGATTGTTACGCCAGCTAATCCATACAATAGAGGTTGTAGTAATATCAATCACTGTAAGAGAGATCCATGATGGATTATTATTTTCCAACCTAACAAAAAAATACATGTTTAGATGTTTTTAATTATATTGCACTAGTTACGGAATACATGTATACATGTTGGAATTCACAAGTATAAGAAAAATTCTAAAAAATCTTTATACTTCAAAGTTTCATTTTAAGATTTTTCATCTCTCTCACATTTTAACATAGATCAAAGAGAAAATGACCGATAAATATCATACGGCATAGTTCATTTTTTTTTCTTAGCATGCGCATTTTCCGAATTGATGACATAAAACGAAAAAAACCCTCTAAATCATGAGTTAAATGAAAATTTTACCATACCTTACCTGAAAGAACCAGGACATTTTGTTAGATTACAAGCCATCTAGTTTCATCTGTGAAGGATAAAGTATAGTAAGAGAGACAAAGACATTTCACCATCTTCCTTAAAGAAATGACTTTTTAAAGAAACGCCTGTTTTTCTCATGCACACAATAAATGAATAAACAAAGGCAAAAGTTGGTCCTATTTCCAATTTATATAATTTACCCTGTTTGAGATACAACACTATCACATAATCATCCGATCTTATTTTTTATTGAATTATTTCAAACTAAATTGAACTGAAAATAAAAAATAGTTGTAGTGTAACTAAATTTATTTATTCCATAATGTTAGATTGTATATGAACGTGACCTATAAATGTTTTAATGTTATATATATATATATATATATATATATATATATATAAATTTTCAATTTATCAGCCAACTATACCAAGAAGTACCTATATATTTGAGCTTCGACCCATTTATCTGGACTGAAAAAAGTTCGTGCGGCCCAAAACTCCGCCCCTAACGCAAGAAAAAAAAATGCATAATTCTGCATAGGGTTTATAATTTGACTGTGATATCATTCATCAATTTCATCTGAATTCAATCGGAATATGAAAAAAAAGACCTGGCAATTTTGATGCGCACCAAAATGAGACCAATTTGTCAGCAGCCGGCGACGGTAATTCTAGATTTCTCGCCGTTATTCCATTTTCCTTTCATACATTTCTATCGCTGCTTTATCTCCGGCCTGCTTTGGTGTTTTGTGCGCGTGTGTGTTTTCCTCTGATGTTAATTGCATTTCGACAGAAAAAACATTATCAAATGGAAATTTCATCACCGGAAAGTACGTCGGAGTCCGATTCTGCTCCAAATTCCGTCCATGTTGAAAGCCAAAGGTAAATCACATTTAGTAAAATTTATATTACTCGATGTTTGTTGTGCAAAATTGTAGACAATTTGAGCACGTGGGAGTTTATGCATTCTGCCCATATCAATCAAGACAGAGATTTAATGATTTCTCTAAGGTCAGTTGCTATCGTTTTGGAGTTTCTTCTACGAATATGATAAAACGAAGAAGTTATAAATGAAAAAGGAAAAAGAGAGGAAAAAGTAATACAAAAAAACAAGACATTTTTACAGTATTCCATTTATTACTGTGTGAATTATAATTACACTTTCGTTGTTTGTGTTACTCTTGGAAACTTGCACTTTACTTGGTAAATGAAGTATTACGCTATTAATTATACTATTTTTATGTCTAACTTATAACTTATGATATACTTTCACTGTTACATCTAGTATTTAAATATTCCAATAAAACAATAAAAGTATTATATTAATATACAAACTCCAATAGATAAGTGTAATTTGTTTTTTTATTCTCTTTAAAATAATATTACTAATTTTAATATTATGTAACTTCAAATTTGATTGTACTCAATCTTTTGTTTATATAATAATCATTCCGAAAAACTTTTCATGAAATAATGAAATGTTTGTGTATTATTAAATATTAATTATTCGTATTAGGTGTTTTTTCTCCTTTGATTTATAAGATGTCGAAAAGGGGAAAAAAATGGTTGTTCGACTTAAAAATTTTATGCTTCAATATCACAAAAACTATTAAATTCTACCTTCATTCTATAATTTTAAAAAATTTGAAAGTTAATTCGTTCGTTTACCTGTTTATTAACAAGAAAAACAACTGATATGTACGTGCATTTGCGACGTAATTATGACAATTAATGCATTTACTAAGATTTACAGATAATCATGTATGTGGGTAATGTAATTATGATCCACACAATTATCAACAGAATACTCAATTAATGATGGAATCTACGAATTGTTATCGAGGGCAATCGTTAGAAAAACCGTATTTATATATCATCATTCATCCCAACCCCAAAAAACACAATATTTTTGTGAATGATATTCCTCCTACTCCTAAAAGCACAAGTTCTACGTGGGGCTTTGAATTAATATAAATCGAGCACAAAAAGGCACATCAAATCTATATTGGTATTGCCACAGTTGTTTTTTTTTTTCAATGAGTGTTCCGATCTTTTTTCTTTTTTTCTGCTTTTACGTGCCAAATGCAAAATCCAGAATTTTCCACCCATTTTTTCGTTCATGCATGGTTGGTGACTTGAATTAATATGCATGGGGCTTTGAAGTTCTGTATATGAAAAAAATTGGCCTTCAACTCTTGGTAGATGGCTGCTTTAGATATAGGGGAGATTTTTATTGAATCCCTGAAAAACTAGTTTTTGTCATGAAATTGAGCTCAAATTAAACTTTTTTCTTGGATGAATGATCTTATTTGGGTCTCATAATTCTTATCATTGTTTAAATTAATGGAGCACAAAACGGTAGCTCCAGGTGATGAAATGATATATGTGATGGTTTATTATTGTTATATATCGGCGATGTATATCAATTTGGATTGTGTTCTTAAGAAGTTATAGGACGTTATTTGATGTTGAAAATTCGTATTCGGTTGAATTTGGACACCTAAAAACCTATTTAATTAAGTTTGTAGGCTAATGTGGAGTTTCAAAGGTCCAACATACTCAAATATATATAAATATCTTCAACATGGCCATGAAAATGTGGTCTAATTTCGAAAACTCCGACTTCACCGACGGATCCCAGATGGGAGTTGGCTCCATTCATTCTCACCAAGGCAGCAAAGGGATAGATCAAGATTCTGCTATTATACTCTACCAGGTATATTTTGTTGCTCAGTATCTTGTTTTAGTGTGTGTGTGTGTGTTTTCCATGGAGAACTGGCATGGATTGAGGGGAATGTTTTTGAGGGGAATATTTGAAAATGGTGATCTTTGGTCCTGATCAACCAGATGAATTCGAGGATGTTGATGAGCTCCACAAGGCATATATATAATGATCAAGTGCAATTCAGCAAGAAATTAACCAAATGGCTAGCAAGATCTTTCCCCATTTGGAGCACTACAGCCAGCTTCAACTTTCGGCACACGGGTGTTGTTCTGGGGAGAGGAGAGGAGTCTGAATTCTGCAGTACAAGTTCTTGTGAGAGATTATTATATATGGCTTAAACTGATTCTGCAACATACAAGTTAATCATCAAAAACACATTATATGTAATTGATTCTGAGAAAGCAAGATGTGCTTAACTTATACAATTACAAACACAAAATCAAGATCGTATAAACCTCAGCAGTTGCTGCGGTTATCAAAATCGTATAAACCGCTGGAACGCCGGGAAATAACGCTGGAATAGCAGATTCTCCTGGTAGTGAAAACGCATCATTCAGCACAGCCGATAAATCTAGAGTAGTACGGACTTCCATCATTTACGGTCTCCCCAATGATAGACGAGTTTTAACAAAATATAACAATTTTCTACACAAAATCTGAACGGTTAGATATCTAATCTTTTTTCATTTACGGTGTGTTTGATTTTTGAAAATTTTAGGGGCTTGGATCAAGTTTTTCAACACCAATTCTACCATTTTAAATAAAAAATCGCCGAAGCTTAAAACGGGTCAAGTATATATCTAAGTTCTGTCTCTGTATTCTGTAACGAAACTTCTGCCGGCAAAACTCTATCGCGCCACCGTACCAGATTAACCAAGCACCGCCGTCGCAGTCAACGTCACCGTCACCATACTTCCACGTTAGTTCAATTCTTGTTTCGAACTTTTAAAACCCACTTTGAATCAAACTTTTGTGTTTTCACCATGTTTCTTCTCGGTATAGGGTTTGTACAAATTCTCAAATCTTGAAGCTTTGCCGTTTACTTTTGGTTGAAATCGAGGTAGTGATTGTTCATGTGGGTTATGAATTTTCCTGTGTTTTGTCGTGTTAATTAGAAAATCAGGGGAAAGATGTAATTTTAATTGAAATTGGTGTGGTTATGCAGCAAGTGATTGTTTTAGTGATTGAGAATGTTTTTATTTTTTGCTCATTCAATCAGTTTTTATGGAGTGAAAGGGTTCTTGTGGTTTGTTTTATAATCTAGTTTTATGATCCATGAAGTCGAGCTCAAAATGTTTGATAAATGCTTTGTTTTTGTTGCTATTCTTGTCCCAAACGTTTTCTTAAATGAAATTTAGTTTTAGATTTGGTGAGCATTTAGATAGGTTCGAAACTATAGTATCTACGACCTTTGAGCATGTTCTAGGATGCTAATTTATAGGCTTATTGTTTGGGAAGGGTTGAGTCTTGACCTCGAGGCTTAATCTATGCTGGATTCTTGAGCTAGAATGTTTCTGAAATTTGAATCTTTGGGAAATCTTAGGTCACATGATATGATGACGAAGCAGTTCTACGTATTTTCTTTATGCTTTTATGAACACCCTGGGAAATTGGTGTGGATATGATTTTGATATTACAATGCAGATTTGGCCCCTCTCGCACATGCCAGATAAATTTGTGGTACGTGGTCCATTTTCATCTGGATGCATGATTATCTGTATAGTATTTTACTGAATCATCAGGAGTCTTTTGTTGCTAGTTTGTGGTTGAGAATTAATTAATAAAACATTGTTTCACCAAATAACTACATGAGTTCTCTTTTGTGATAATGTGTGCCTCTGTATTAAATCGCGCTGTTTGATACTGATAGATTAAACCTGAATTTGCAGGCCAGCCAAAATGGCACCTTCTTCTTACAACTGGATGAAGTGTATTTGTTAGTGCTAAGAGGCTTGTTGCTGGTGATGCTGTAATATTTATTGGTATGCACTGAATCTTAATGTTCTTTCACATTTCCGGTTTATTGTGGGACCAATAATTCCTTACTTATAGTCTCAACTGGCAGCTTTCCCATGATTGTACTAATTAGAGTCCTTGTTAATCCCAGCATACAATACAATAATTCTTTATTATCAGTTTTGCTTTAGTTTTTTGTGTTTCCGGTTTTAATAAAGCCTGGCTAAGATAGAAGTGTCCAACTTCTGTTCTGTTACTTTCTTTTTTACTGTAAATTCTTGCAATTCTCCCTTGTTTGGATTTTGTGTGCTTATGCCTTATGGTTAAATCATATATGTGTTCTTGTGTGCTTCTGTAAATGCCAACTTGGCATTCTTGCTTTAAAGATGGTAGATGAAAAACTGAAATTTGCATGGTCATTTAAAATTTCCAGCAGAGTATATGGCCAGTTTTTGCATGGTTCCTATACTATGTTTCCCTTGAATGCATCATAAAATGCCGATTTTCTAGACTTTAGGTGTATTTAAATACCTACTATAGATATCCATTATGTTAACCAACTAGATCTGTGATCAATTATGTAGTTTGGCGTTCAAGGATTTAGGTATAATACCCTTGCTTGTCATTACCAACCTTTTGTTTCTTGTTTCATATTTCCTTGCTGTATCATATATATGACACGTTTTTCTTGTTACATTACCACTTATCCTTATCAGGAACAATAATTTTCCTCTGATTTTCTTGTTAGATGCTTTATTTAAAATTGCATGCAACTGGTGTTTAAAATTGCATGGCGAGTGTCAGAACCCCAATGCTAGTCTATGTTGATCTGAGCCGTATATATATATCAGTTATTGTAAATTCACGGTCACCTTATTTATGCACACAACGTGTTCGATTTAATTGCTCAACATGACCAAAAATCTGTGTGGTTAATCTGGCACACCTCTCCAACATGTACAAATCTTATTAGTTGTAGTTTCGCAGATGCAAATCATATCTATCAATTTGAATTCTTACTCAGTAGATTTTAGATGATTTTATTTCAAAAATGATAATGGCTTGGGAATAAACACGTACTATCAGAATTGTGTGCAACTTAATTCAGATGTAACATAGCTTGATAAAGGTTTTGTAATTTACACTTAGTCGGACCTTTTTGTAACTATTTGAAAGCCAGCATATGCAAGACATACTTCAAAAAACGTCCTGAGCAGATGGCTAACAATCTGATCCCTTTGTTGTAGATGGACTTTAAGTTTTTAAGTGTCCTATTTATGACCTATTTTTTGGTTATAGGTTCTTGAGGATGGACACTTTATCTCTTCTACTTTCCTTGGCGAATGTGACTTCATTTTCAGACGTGCTTGTGGTGAATATGATTGGTAAACTTGTTATAGGTGCAGTGACAGAGAGATTGGGAGGTCTGTTTTCTTTTCTTTGTAAAATATTCATTCAGTTGGATTATTAAATCATATATGTTCTACCTGCTTATGAGAACTTAAAAATCTAAGGTAGCAGTTTCTGTATAATGTACTATCTACTATGTTATGTACCTTAGCATGAACTATGGTTTTTGCTTGTTCTCTCGAGATTCTTGTGCACAAGAATAAGAGGAAGCAAACATAAACTGTATATAAAGAGAACGACACCTTCCAAATGCATTAGGTCAAATAAACTTTACATAAGTGTCTCATTACAGGCTGAAGTAGTTGGAAAGAGTGCCTAATATCAACTCAATTTTCATTATTAATAATAAGTAGTTGGACGGGTTTAGCGATTAGGTTCGTTAAAAAGGCATTCTTTGGAGTGAGGAATGATATTATGGTGCAATTATAACGGCAGAGATTGCAGACAACTTATGGTAAGTGAGCTACATTTACAGTTCTGTTACTTCAAATGTAATGACCTCAACTTTTTAGTGAGCTGCAATACAATATGGAATGGAGGCTGAACTCATATAGAAGATTATCATTAAAACAGCTATAAGAGGCTAGAATGATCACTTCAAATGCAGTTGATAAAACAAGTGCACAAAAATGAGGAGAAATAGAAGTTATAAATACAAACTGATTTGAAAACTTAGAATGGTAGGCTTGTAGTGAAAATGATAGATAACTGTACATATAGAGTGGTTGCATGAGGATTTTCGTAGAATGTATTGAATAATTTTCTTCAAGGTGTCCAAAAACATTGGTTAAGTAAAAAAGGTGCAGATTTTGAATCCAAGAAAGGGATTTTTGCTATGTCATTCTAACCTCTGACATGTCCAAACAATATATAGTAGAAAAGTAGGACAGTAGACATTCTGCATTTTTGGTATTAATTTTTAGCTTATGCAAGGTGTGACTTTTGGTTGCAGGCCTAGACACAGGGTCTTGGAGTTTTGAGTGTCTTTTCCTCATTGATGTTTGCTTCTCTATTTGGTTATTTTACAAACCGAATTTAAAAGTGGAAAATCGAAGTTGGGCGTCCTAAGCTGCCGGTGGTGTTTCGTTGTTCTCCTGCTGCCGCCTGAAGTCTGAACTCTACCAGCTCTGGTCAGGCAAGAACTCTACATCACTCTCAACACAAAGTTGCGCCATCCATATGGAGCAAATGTGAGGTGCTTTTGAAAGCTCATTGTGATAATGGGACTTATCTTTGTTATCAAGGATTTGGATGGATTGAAGCGTTGATGCAGAATGCGGTGTTTCTTCAGATGAGACTGTTGTGAATGGTGTAGCTGAGGTTAAGAAGAATTTGGATTGCGTTTCGATTCAGGATTTGACTGAATGATCGTGCAGATAAGCATGGCTGTGATGTTGATGAGGTATCAGTCATCCTTGTACCAGCACGGGATCTGACCACAAAATCGGTACGTCATTTTTATCTTAACTGTGGTATTTAGGTCTATGTTGTAAGCTGTAACATATGTATATTGCATCACTTATACATTATTGCAACTGGAATTTGCAGGTTTTTAGCTGTTATAATTCTTGGAAATGTTTGCCTCAAACTAAGGTACATGCCCATACAGTAGGCAGGATTATTTGAGTCCCCAAAACAATATATAATTGTGTTGGCTTGGCATTACTAGCACAGTCTTGCTAGAATGCATTCAAATTACTGGGGTAAATTTTCAGACATACGTATCAAAGATTAAATGCCTTACATAGCTTACATAGCTTACTTTCTTTTAATATTTGAAAACAGCCATTTAGACCACTCTAACTCATGAACTGTCTATGACTTCATTTGCCTTTTCAAATTATGGCCCTTTTGATGACAAATTAAGGGTTGCTTCACGAAAGCAGGTTCATGGGTAATTCACCGAAAACGTTTAGTTTTGCATTTCTGACTGACCGGATTATTTTCTTGTAATTACTCAGTTTTGCAAATTTTTCAGCACGTCAGGTATATAGGCTATCACATCCCAACTCTCCCTTCCCTTGGTTTCTTCTGTTTGGTTTAGTTAGTATTGGATTTTATATTTTTTTTAGTAATTGATAATAAAGTTACTTAGTATTGCATCTTAGGTGTTTGATTTATTGTCTGAGAGAACCACTTTGTCACAGCTTAATTCAATCATCCCAGTTGTTGGATTGTTGTGCATTTTTTCAGTCATAATAGTTGTGACAATTGGGACTGTTGTGCATCACAGCTTGAAGAACCTCATCCCAATAGTCATAATTCATGCTTTTGGGGTTTGGATTGTCTTTTTACGTGCTAGAAGTGGAAGAAAATGTTTTTATTTTGATGAATTCTACGTTTTGGATTTTGCAGAATTTTCTGTGGTTGGAAGAGCTAAAAGTCAAACAAACTATACCAACTTAGGAACAATGATGACCTGCTTGTAATCTTAATTTGCCCAAACCATGCTTCTTTTTTCTCCGTACCTGTATCGTTTTTTCTAGGCCTATTTCTGGGATCCCTCAGTTTGGTAATTTGGTTACATATTATCTGCTCTGCTTGGAAGTTCTACATTTAATGTTTTTTTTGTCCCCTGCTTTACCTGATTCAGCTCCTTGTTGTTAGTTCTGTTGATGTTTCTCTGATCCAGACTTTGTTTACATTTATAGGAATAATTTCAGATTTTGTAACAGGCTTATAGGGGAAGGCATGAAGCTGTGTTAGTAGAAGGAGATTTGGTGCTGACTTATTTTCACATAACAGAATGTGATGCCATTTTTAATTCATGGTTTTGGTCTTACTGGTTTTTGCTGCTACAAACATAGAAGCCTACAAGGCTGTAGCAGAAGACAGGACTTCAAGTTTTAAGATGATTTTTCATCCACTATTTCAGCAATGATTTTTCACGCCCATGGACCTTCTATGCTGGTTCCCCATATAGCTTGATATTGATGATCATGACCACTGCATCACTGCAACCTATGACGTGGTGGGTAAGTCTTTTGATACGTGTCTTTTCCGCCTCTCTGTTTGACAATGAAGTTCCAGAGCATCCTTTATGTAGTTGTTCTGTGTTTTCAATCGGCCCTAAAGTTGCTTTAATTTTTGTAATCTCATCATCCCAACGCGACAGCCCATTGTTTATTTACTTTTGTTTCCGTCCGACCTTTGTATAGTTCATTGGTGCGAGTTCTTTTGGCTTCCTATATATATATATATATATCCATTGATATATACTTCTGAACGCACACGAACTGTTTGATCTATTACCCAAGTGACACATGTATGTTTTCTTTACACGTTTTCAAATGCGTTCTCTGATTTTAATTTTTGTGCTTCATTTCCACAAAATTCCAGTTTATACAAAGTGACGGAATCAACCGAACTGATGATAGATGTTCCTATTCATTTTAGTATGAATATAATTCTTGGAGTTCCAATGATGCCAAAAGTGTTTTGAGAACTGATACTTATTTTCTGTTTAAAAAATACTACTTGATTTGTTATGTTGTATGTTCTTGTCCCAGCCAAATAAATAAGTAGCTTATTAGTCTTCTCCATGGTAGAATACATTGGCTCATTGGTTTGTTTATGCAAATGGATTTAGGAATCCTATATTCTCATTATCATCATTTACCTTATTTTTGTCCCACATTATATTGTTCTGTAAATCGCAACTAACTATTTCTCAAGGTTTGTTTAAATTCCAACTCAAATTCAATTTATGTTTCCTTTTGCTTAATGCCTATATTTGACCAGTTTTTTTCTAATCTTCTATCCTTTTTCTGATGCAGCCGCCCTTTATTTTCTACACATCCTCATTTCCCCATTTTAGGTTCCATTTCTGTTCTGTTCGCTCACATTTATTTAAGTTGCATTGTTTAAAATTATGGATCTGTTGAATTATTACTGCAAGTAAGATTTTTCCCTTTTCTTTTTCTTAGGTTTGACTAATGGAAATATCCATCCCGCTTGCGGTTCTTTTCCGATTAGCTGCTCTTCTTAATTTGTTATTGAACAAGCATCCATTTGGTCTTCAGGTACCTACTGCTTTTCTTGTCTTTGGTTTTTGTAAGTTGTTTGCTTTCTCCATACCTTTGATTTCTTTACGCTTAGTTGAGGTGTGTGGATTTTAAGATTTTTGTTTTACTTCATATCTTTGCACATAAGCTACATTCGACTTGATTTTCGGGATTACATCGTATCTTTTGTACCTTTGGCATTTTAACGTTACATGAAATCACTCAGTATAGAGTCTTGATTTCCAAAATTTTGAACATTTAGGCAAGGGTAAATGATGAAGAATCTGCGCATTCAAAATCGAAAATTGAAAAAATTCAGCAAAGAGTCAGAGGAGTGAAGGCTTCAGAATCAGGTGGTGCAAATGATGCGGGCACTTGAGCAAGTTCAAATTAAGAATATCACTGAAGAATTACTGCTACCTCGGAAAAAGGTAACAAGCTACAGCTAGATAGATGAGCTCTAAATTGTCTCTTTAAGCCATCAACGTCCTGGAAAACAGTAGGGTGTTTCCCAGAAAGTTTGTAAGTCAATTGTCTATAACGTATGAATATGATACTCAGTGGACCTTACCGAAGATTTAGAGCTTTTACAACAGAAATTATATGAGAAGGTCTTGGGTGAGACCGTCCTACCATAAGCTTATGGTAGGACGAATGATAGTTCATGTGTTTAATGGATTTGTTCATGTGTTTCACAGCTTTGTTAATTCATTTACATATCGTTACAGATTATAACAAACAAAATTGTGAAACACAAGAACAAATCTGTCAAACACATGAACCCAGCTTATAACAAACAAAACTGTGAAACACATGAACAAATCTATTAAACACATGAACTATCATTCGTCCTACCATAAGCTTATGGTAGGACGGTCTCACCCAAGATTTTGTAAAATTATATTACACATGATCCTTTGATGGAGATATTTTTTTGTTGAAATTGGTGTTATCAAAGTTTCAAATCATCGATGAATGAAACAATTGTACAGTTGAGGTGGAAACTTTTCCAAGTTTTGATCCATGAATACTCATAAACCCAAACTACTCCGGGTTCCACCATCTAGTACTACTGTATATATATATATATATATATATATATATATATATATATATATATATATATATATGTTAAATGCAGAAAAGAGGATAATTCAGGCCACTTCAACCATTCTACGACAATCATGAACGCTTGATATTATCCGAGGTTGTTGAGGGACATTATTTCCAGGGAATCGGGATCGAACATTACCTCCCGATGTATCCGACCCACTCAGAAGAACTTTGAATCTTAATATCATGTATTTAATTTTTTTAACTTGTAATGACAAAACATTTTTCCAATCAACTAACAAAAGTCAAAGTGTTTAGTTACAATTGGGACGGGAGAGTAGTTTTGGTATGAACTAACCCAAATACCCCTTGAGCCGGTAAATATTTGTTAAGTGTGGAGCATGCATGCAACCAAATAACGGAAAACTTAACACATCATACTTAGGTTGAGGAAAAAAAATGATCACAAAATGTAAGGGTAAAAGTTTAGCTGGAATTATTTTTTCAAGGTGCTACAAATTCTTATGCTAACTTTTGTTTTTGTCATTTAACATTATTAAAATTGATCTAAAAACCTTCTATTATGTGTTGACTCATTTAAAACCTACTCTTGCGGGTTGCAGGTTTTATTTTGGAACATTAGTGAAAAATTAAGTACCTTTTTATTGCAAATTTACAAATGGGATAGAAAAATTTGAATTTCAAGTAAAAATTGATAACGTTTTGGGCATATTTACTAGTACTGTATTTTACAAGCTGAGGACATATGGTCTACGGAGTATAGATGTGGGTGGTTCCATCTTATATATTTAAATGATTTAAAAAAAATTATGTTCAGTTTAAATTAATTTAAATTAGATTCATTAAATTTATTTTATATCAGATGCAATATAATTTAATGATATTAAATTTAATTTAGTTATATTGTTCAAAAATTTAATATACTGAAGTTTAAATAATTTCAAAAACGTTCAATGCTCACAAAATGCCAAACTTTGGCAGATTAATGCTTTATAAAATCGAAAAAAATAAATGGCTAGTAAAAAAAAATACTGGGATGCCTTTTGTATGGCATACAAGGAAGCCTAGCGACTTAATTTGGGAGGAAGGAATATGAATTCTCTCTACCCCTAATATGGTGTTAACCAGTGACGGAACTAGACTCAAGCTCTTGGGGGAGCGAGATCGAACAGGGGGAGCGAAATTGCACTGTATAAGCCTATCTTTCAAAAATTTCGAAAGCTAAACATCTAATTGCTACAGTAATATAGCCTGTAATCTAAAATCTGACTACTGTTAATTTGGGGAGCGGCCCCTGCCCCGCGCTCCCCCAGTTCCGTGCCTGGTGTTAAGTGATGACCAAGTATTAATTAGTAGGGTGATGTTGAAACTTGCATGTTCTTTGACACTTGATGTGCAGAAAATAACATGTTCCATTCAAAATCTGACTACTGTTAATATTATTTATATATGTTTATAAAATAAATTTAAAAAGTAATACATATCGTGCACACACAAATTAAGGCGCATAGATTTCGGTAAAAGTAAATTAAGAAGTGTTAATAAACTTTTACACTCTCGTACTTCAAGCCACAACAAAGAATGATTAGACAAAAAATAAAATGATTAGTTATGTTTCATCCAAAACATATAGACCTCTACATCATAATTTTCTTTACGTTATAGATATAGACTTTCTATATGTACATGGTATTTAATTTAAATTCAATAGAAGAATCAAAATATGGAAGCTAAAGAGTGTTTCCTAAACCCATCCAGTTTAGGCTTTAAAATAGTTGCACCTATATAGTTTTTGTTTTAATATCATGATCATAGATATATATAGGGTTGGTCTGCATGCTTTTAATTTAAATTGTTAAGGTTTTTGTTTGTTTGATAGGAATAATCGATGGATGTCCCATGCATTAATGCTAATGTGAAATATAACTTTTATGATGCCCTGTTTGAGATTTTGATGAGGGTAGATTCTTGCGACATCTTCAATTGTATTCTTGTTTCTAAGGAATGGCTTTCTATCATCACTAATCCTGTTTTCTGGACGAACTATCTCAATGTAAGGAAGAACTCCAATTCCATAATATTGGGGATGTTGAGGTTTGTTTTGTATGAACTACAACGACATGGTGAGAGTGAGGCGAAAAGATTTTTGGCCAATCCATGGGAAATTCAATTGTTGGCAGTAAACAATGTGGGTCAAAATGTTAATGCAAAGATTTTTAAGAGTGCTAAAGGGTTATTCATATCCAAATCTCCCAAAAGTTGTTTTCTTCTCTTCGGTAAGATAGAAGTATACGATGATCCTAAAAGAATTTTTGGACGTATTTTTCCTAAAAGAATTTTTGGACGTATTTTTTCCGATAAATTCTTTGGTTCTGGCCTGATGGTAAAATACTATGTCTTTAACCCAAACACGATGGCCGAACCAATTAAATTGCCGCCACCTCCAACAAATTATGCAAGATGCATGGCTAATATAATTTGTGACGATGATGACTGCAGAGAGTTTAAGGTTATATTGGCAAGAAGTGGTCCCAATTATAAAGATAACAGAGTGAGCATGCAAATATATTGTTCACGGACGAGAAAGTGGGAAAAACAATTGACACTCGGTTGTTCAACTTCTTTTACCTTAGTAGCATTCACGATAGCAGAGCCCGGTATAGTGATCAAAGGCGGTGGTGCGATTTGTTGGAGGGCGAGTGCATCGAAATGTTGCTTTGTTGAGTGGGATATAAACAGAGGCAACATTAACTTGATTCCCTATGTTTCATCCTCATCAAGACTTGTGGCAAATCAATCTAGCATCCGTGTCATATATGGCGGGTCTCCTAATCCTCCAATATCTCTCCTTGCTGTTACATGCAATTACAAAGGATTTCGTACTAGTGATTTTGATTGGGAGTCAGACATGTTTGCCATTAAATTCTTTGCTTTTGACGATGATAAAAAAGACTGGTGTTTGTTATACGATGCTAGCCAAGAATCAATATGGACCAACAATTTTTCAATGTTGACATCGTTGTTTAAGATCAGACCTGCAGATTATGGGTTTGAATTTGTATCGTTTTTTCCAGGAAAATCAGACTCTATTTTTCTAGCAATGGGTGGATATATTTTTGTCTACCGATTTCATCTTGGCAAGTTGGAGCGCTTGGATTACACCAATTACACGAGTTACAAGTTAGATACTTTTACTAGTATTGACGATGATAATTTGTATCATCCTTTGACAATGCTTGATTTTAGAGGGCCTTCTTCCCCACCTTCCTTGCAGCTGCACTATTAATCTCCATCATAAGTATTCTTTCGTAGAAAGATATTGAATAATGTATGTTTCAATTTTCTTGACAATGTCCAACTTTTTGTGGATTTATATTTTGAGTTGAATTAAATTATGCTCTTATGTTTGGTTCCTTTATATGATGTTTAGAGCATCCACAATGGTGGTTCTTAAAACCATTTTTTTTTAATAAGGAGCACTCTTTAAAAGGAAATGTCCATTGTGGAGTTTTAGTAATCACTCCTTAGAGCATCCACAATGGTAAGCAACATGACTGTGTAGCTTTACGTTTTCCAATATATTTCAAGCAAATGATGTGGTAAGCCACATTCCTCAACAATGGTAAGCTACTATAGTTGTAGTTTGAATAGGTGCCACATATTTTTTTAAAAATTCTAATTACAAATATATGAAATAAAATAATGCAATATAAACTATAATAAATATGAAATAAGACAATATTCAAAAATTATGCTAATTAATATAAAATAAGAAAATGTATATAAAATTTTATTTTATATACAAACAAAATACATCGCTATCTTCTACAGTCCATTCGGGTGCACTATGGACATTTGATTTTGCAACCTTCTTCCTTCAAGAGGGAAAAAATGAAGTTCAACGAGGTTGGTATATTTTATGATGCTTTGAAACATGTTTTGAATTATTCCTTCCAGTGAATTATTCCCAATTACTGAATTACTTAGTTACTAAAATTATTATACAATTTCCATGTGAATTCAGGATATTGCTCTGGCTTTTCTTCTGAGTTATTCCGATGCAGTGGAGAGATTTGCATTCGGAATAACTAAGATGATTAATGAAGTTCTGAGCCTTCAGCCGAGGAGGAAGAGGGCATAGAACGGGATACTAGATCATTCTGATTTGCCTTTTGTTTTCAGTTTGTGTAATAATTGAAAAAAACGCATGCAGAAACATGTTTGTTGTTTGGAAGTACTGAATTCATGAGTTGTTTAAGAATACTGATCAGCATTACCTTTGTATGAAATGCATGCAGCTTTTCCTATGAAATGCATTGTATGGTATTGTAGTTAGAAATATCTGTATATGGCCCCTTTTGATTGTCTGCAGGTTTCCAATCGAGTTTATCCATATTTTTTGTTTTTTCCATGGAAATGCAATCTTATGCAGGCTATTTCTGTTGTTGAAAGAGTTGCAGACGAGCGTTATAAATCTTCTCCTGGCTCCACTGCTTCTGTGGTTGGTTATTATGTCCTCCTTGATGGTGCAAGGTGATCATATTAATCTATCATTGGTCTTATCCCAAATTCCACTTCTCATACTTCTGAGTTGTGATATTTCTGCTGGTTGTTGCTATTATAGGAATGAGAGGACCAAGCTTCTATTTTGTACTACTGGGATTCTCTTGAGGATGGTGTTGGTAGGTTTTTCTTCTGACAAACTGTCACAGTGTTCCATGACAAACATTTCCCATCAAACCTTAGCTGAAATAATTTCCACGGGTTAAGAGCTGGCCTGTGATAGTGTCCATTAGCAAGGGACAATAACATTTCCCATCAAACCTTAGCTGAAATAATTATACATCACCATCGTTCCCTTTCTACCAAAACGTGAGGTCACTATCCCTAAACCGAAATCGTCCGAAATCGTCGATCAATAGGGCAGCTCTGAGTTGCCCCTTTGCTGGAATCAACTTGCTGGAACCGGTTACTGGCAAATAATTGTCGGGGCCGATCATTTCAAATGGTTCTTAATTCTTATGATTGCTAGTTTTTACAGTTCTTTTTGTTGCTTCTGTAAATGGAATTTTGGCAGAAATGATGCATTATTGACAATCTCTCCACACGTATAGTTCCAAAGAATAAAGCAGGGACAGTGACAAAGATCAAGGGTGGTAGATAAGCCGCATCACCCTTTTCAATTCAACTTCGGTTCAATTCAATTACTTCAAATTTATAAAGTTTAATTTGATAAAATTCATTTGAAAATGGCGAAACAGTATTATGCACGGCATGTCAAGGGACCTTACCATGATTTAAAGTCAATTTCATCTTCTTAGGGAGTATATTCTATTGAACTTGAGTGTATTTGGAATTTATGAAAATAAACAATAAAGTTACATCGATTGAGATGGCCAATGTTCGAGTTCCAGAAGTCTCAATCCACAAAAAGTTGTGATCATTAGCATCATTTTCAAATGATTTTATCAAATTAAACTTAATAAAATTGAAGTGATTGAATTGAACCTAAATTGAATAAGTACATCTCCAAATGGAATAAAGCATAGTTAGCGATTAGAGAATAAGCACTTTTTTCCTGGGAGGCTCGAACTTAACACGGCTCATGTCAAAATAGTGCATGTCAAAATAGTACAATACTGGACATTACCTCCGATTCCAACTTTTCTAAAAGAGCTAAATTGTTCCTATCACCATTTAATTTTTAAAATTATACGAATGCGAAAGCAAGCATAAACAGTTGTATATATGGTTATCTTTTTTTACCTGACAATAAAAAATTGATGGTATTCTATGACACAAGTCTCGGTTGGATTAGGGTTAAATGTTGATCTTTTCTCACTTTCAAAACTAACCTTTTACATATTACTCATGATCATTCAGTGTATTATACCTGATTTTCTCACTTTCAAAACTGGTCTTTTACATATTAAGCATAATTGTTCAATAAGACTAATTGGGAATATTTATATATTATTGAGAATATATCTGCTTAAACTCAACTCAAATTGAGATCATTATACAATACTCACATTTTAGCTCACTTGCCCCGTGGTCCAATTTATTAGGATCCATCGTAATATTATTGCATTTTATTTTTTTATTTTTTTTTCAAATAAAAAAGATGTATTGTTTTGTAGTAGTACATGTATGGCCACCAATACTACTACAGTGAAACCTCTATAAATTAATAATGTTGGAACTGAGATATTTTATTAATTTAGCGAGATAATATCAATAAATTACTAATTTATTAATTTAAAGAGATTTTACAACTGACCTTTAAATTTTCAAGTGTAATATACTACAGTAGCTACAATGTAATAGAGATTAAAAATAAATTTAAAAAACAAGTTTAAAGGCATACTATGAATAAGCTTATTAAGTTCATTGTTTTTAAATTAGTAAAAAAATTAGTTCAGGGTATCAAAAAGTTGGTCCATGGTTCAAGCGCAATACATTAAACCTGGTTAGAAATTGATCACTATAAAATGTCCATAGATTTGAAGTTCAACAAAATACAAGTTACCATAGATTAATATTTTTTACTAGACAATCTTAGAATTTTGAAGTATATATGGAATTTATTTGTAGTAAATATTAATTTATAGTTTTATTGGTACCAGCACATATACACTGGGGTTTCAAAAAAATTATTATCTTATTATTTAATCGAGTGAGGTCCGATTTAATACTAGTCCCGAGTTGAAACCGGACAAATTATTAATTTTATCGAGATTATTAATTTATAGAGGTTTCACTGTAAATTAAATGCAAAAAACAAAACAAAAAATCATTCTTCTTTTCCAGTGGCTTGGAATCTTTGGATCTGAGTCGCATGCAGCTAAATGACACGTCAAACTCACATTACATTATCTTATTTCCAAAATAATGGTATACTACGTGATTTCAATGAAAACTAAGTAAAATAAAATAATTGGTGGGCTGGTGTTATATATAAGTTAAGTTTGTGGCTTTGTGCATTTGTTGATTCGCAAGTTTTACTTCGTGTGAAATCATGATGTAGCTAGTGGTCTAAAATATGTAAGTGGGGTTATTTTCATACTGATAATCAGTCAAAATTTTGATGCAACACTTAATTTCAATTTACTAATATATTTATATTCGATTGTTTGGCAGGTTCTCATCCTTTTAAAAAAATTATTATTCAGATGTACATTAGTCAATTGATTGTGTTTGTCTCAATTTTATCCATGTCAATTGACTTATCTCGTGTTCATAATTAACAGATGCTGCGTTCAGGTTTGACCTGGACAGTGAGGGACCCCTTGATGTGCAAAGGAAGGGAACCCCGTGGCTTGATCAGTTGAAAATATGTAAAGATCTTGTTCATATGCTCATTGAAGAAATTCCAGGAGTTTCTGTTCGGAGAAATGTTCCCATTCTCCGAAGGATCCCGAGGAGAGATTTGCAATCATATATCCAAACCCTTGATACTGTTTATGAAAGGATTTTGGATATTCTCAATAAATTTGCTGGTATCACCTTCAAAATTGTTCAAAAGTCTGTCATATATCCTTTTGAGAATATACTTGTTCTTGAAGCACAGGTTGTGTAGGTTGTGTTGCTGCCCTGTAGCTGTGTTGCCAATGATATGTTCATCACATTGTTTTTCCAACAAATTGTTTACTTTTCGACATTGTGATGACAGGATGACAGAATTTGTGTTGGAGAGGTAACCTATGCTGATTTGACACTAGAGGGTTCGAACCCTCCATTTAATAGTACTACAAATGAGCTCGGGCCAGCACAAGCTCTCCAAGACAGGACTGAGGCTATTCTTGATGACCTGCATGCAAGACAGGAAGATGTTGGGCCGATGATTTTCAGGTTAGAAAAGGTATTGCAGATTTGGAAGTTGAGGATGGGTATGGAGCCCGAAAACTCCATGCGTTATATTGTAAACGCTCGGTACCTGCTTCAAGTCATCTTCAAGCGCTTTCCAGAGCAGCATCCTAGTCAATTCGCACGAGACAAAATTCTCCTTAACGAGGTTTGACTTGTTTATTACTAATAATTATGTTCTATGAATCACTACAAAATCCTAATGTTTTTTTTAATATTTCTTATTGATTAGGATGTAGGGAGGGCATTCATTGAAAGTTATTTCTGAGCAATGATGAAATTGGCTGATGAAGTGATTCGAAAATTTGACAACCATTTGGCGATGAATATAGCCAATCGCTAAAGCAATGTTGGATCTCACTTATGAGGTAATAAGCCTATATAGTCTTACTTGGATGTGTTGTGTGGTTCTGGAATTTGACACTAATGTCGTGATACTTGAAAGTTCCACCATTCTACCGAACAACTAAATCCTATCGTGTTCAAGTTTTAATTTAAAACAGCAAATTAAAACTAAGTGCGGAAATTAAAGAACACACGATATGATCACCCAGTTCAGTGCATCGCACCTACGTCTGGGGGGCCGTAGCCCGTGTAAAGATCCTTCACTAGTTGCAATAAATGTTTCCTAATCTATTACAATCTAATGGCTACTCTAGCAAGCCTATCACACCACCTTTTCTTTCAGATAGTTGCTTCTATGATTACCTTCTTTTCCACGAAGGTGCGGCAAGATCTCTACCACCCGAGCTTTAACACACGTCCCTAGTGTTTGTGGTTGTTGAAAACCGTGGACGACAACGCTGCTCTGGCCTGGCCTAAGGTAAACCCCGAAGGGGATTTTTTCTCTCGTAAGATCGGCAAATCAGGCTCTCAGCTAATTGTCCCATTTATAGCTCAATGCCGTGTGAATTAAGTCATCTCCACGGCTGTAGAATTCCATTCCAATTAAAACACGTTTAAAACAGAAACTCTTTGGAATAAGGAATTCAGAAAATCTCCAATTCCTAAAATAATGCAGAAAATCCTTTTCCAATTAAATCTCTGCAATATCCCTTGAATAAATCTGAATTGAAGATGGATTTGGACTGTATTATCTCGAAACAAATATAACCATTCCATATTAAAGGCGCACAATATTCCCATTCCTCTTTAAAAAACTGCGCTGAACTTCTGGAATTTTTCTATCTTTTTCTGCCAAACGAAGTCATGTTGCAACATGACATTCCACAAAGCAGCCAACAAAATCTGGACTTTACAATACTAATATTTGATCTTTTGCAGCATCGTGAAATGGACTTCTCAAGAATGCCTCAGCAAACTTGTGCATGTTTTGCTCTGTCGATGTACAATGTCTTTGTGTTGCTGCCCTGTGTAGTGGGTTAGGATTATGTTGTGTAGCTGTGTTGGCAAACACTATATTCCCAGCAGTTTTTAAGTATTGGATATAACCTGTAATTCAGAACATTGCCCTGGATGGGTAACCTTCTGTTGAGCTTGTTTGATGGTACTGCTATTGGTATGTTTCTTTTATTATGGTCATGACAAGTTTTTAACTGTGTTTATTTTCCTTACATATATCTGGAATTCTGGATTGCTTGAGCATATAAAGAGTGCTGCTGTCATATATCCTTTTGAGAATATACTTGTTCTTGAAGCACATGGGATTTACTCGGTGCTCAATTTAGAAATTAAAGGTTCCACGAATTGAGAGCTGGCCTATGAAATCGATGAGTCTCGGGGGGTAAGTGTCCATAGCAAGGAAAGGATCAATACATAGGTGTCCATAGCAAGGTACAATAACATTTCCCATCAAACCTTAGTTGAAATAATGATGTAGGGTTTTTCTGGGCACTCGTTAAGATACTAAAGATTCTCTCATATTTTGTGCAATAATAATGTTGTCTTCTAATAGTTAATATTGCCATAACTTCACTAATTATATTATTAAATTTTGAAGATATCAATGGATAATAAAAGGAAACTTATCTTAAATAGTATTAATTCACATGATAAACTCTTGACATGATAAAGTGTACGTTCGTGGTCCACTTTTGTATTTTAGAGATTTACCTATTTCACTTGTAAAACGTAAAACGTAAATCCTCGTTATAAATTTTAAGCAGGTCTATAAAATTTTATTCTATCTGAGAAATAATCAATTTTTTTCTAAGAAAAAAATCAACAATCTATGTACTTGGTGGATTTGTATTAATTATCATAGAATTTGGCTTTGTTAACAAGTGTCCTCGGGCACTTGTTAGAAAAACCCTTTGAGCAAGAAGAAACAAAGAAAGAAGCCTAATTATACGATACAAACAAATGTCTGTTTGTTTGCGTGAAATTGCTAGTTTCAAAATGCAATTGATACTATTAGCAGGAGAACCTCAATGAAAATTCAAGTAACAAGTCTTCCATTAATGGTGTCAAAAGCTTTGTACAGAGTGTATCAAAACAAAGTAATGGGACATACTCTTGAGGATTGTTATAGTACGCCTCATCTTTTAATTACAAGACCTTGTGAAAATGAGGGCTGATCCACTAACCGTTCTAAGAACTAGCAACCTCGAATCTAGATATGTACCACAAACAATCTTTGACAGATCAAACATTTCTGGAGGTATCTGTATGCGTACTTCACGACTTACCTTCTGCGCATGTTCGATATTTCTAGCTAATGGTTCATCTAGTCTCATTGACAATCCTACATCACTAGAGATGAGCTTCACTACTGGAAGAATAGAGGGAAACTCTTCACTGGGAATGATTCTTTTCCATTTCTTACCCGACAAGGTCTTTAGAGCAGCATCCTCAGCGCTTACTGTAGATGATGGGAACCTCTCTGAGGAAATTTTGTCCTTAAGATATGTCCTCCTCCCAGACTTCAAGCAGAAAAGGGAATCCGCTTCCAGTTTACCGTCAACTCCAACCTTATTATGAGGCCAATCATAGCCTACTAATGTCGTGAAGTTGACATTAGAGACAAATGAAAAGTTTGTTGGTGCTTTCAAGTCTTTTGATACCGTCAAAAATACATCACCGATCAGCACGCGGATAGGAGGCTGCCGAAGGCTTATGCCTATATGCCGGCCTGTGCAGTACAAAAGACGCCATTTTCCAGGAAGTAATTTCAGCCAATGCTGCCAACAGAAAAATGCATCAATGAGGAAGTTAACAAAAGTGGGAAGGGAAATTAGATTAAGTCTTGTTCCTTTGATACAATTCTAAGAGCCACCAGAACATATCTATGTCAACACTTGAGCTATGTTCAGGAATTAAAAATGGTATTTTGAAGGCTCAGAATCTTTACCCTCGGCTTGGATTGCGGATTCAACATTTCCATTAACTCGATAAAGTGTGCAAGCCTATTTCGCTGGACAAAGAAAAAGATTAATCACATTATTGATGAAACCGTAAAACTCCCTAGACCGAAGAACAATAAATCAAGTTGCATATTATGATGCTGAGGCTGATGGACAAAAAGGTTGTCTGTTTGGGGACTAGTTGATTAAGTCCTTGTGCTTTTCAGAGAATTTAGGGTTAAAAAAGCAGGATGGACAAGTTACAATATGCTAACTTTCACTTGATTCAGTATTTAATGGAAGATAATGACAAGAGTTCAAAATACTTAGGAGAAGGCAGCTTCGGATTTAGATTATTTCACAAAGAAAAAAAATTGCACGGTTTACCTGCTGCTGGTTGTAAATGTACTCCTCTGTTATGCGGATTGCAGTTGACCCAAGGCCCCATCGGATCATATCCATAGATTGGTCTATTTTCCACCTTGGTCCACACAAGAAAGGATGCCTCAGAGCTTTTAAGCAACTGGAGAAAATGCATAGCCAACAAAACCAATTGGTTCGTCAATTTCCATCACTGGAAAATTAATACTTGAGTAGCACTGGTTCTTCAAAATCTTATGTCCAAATTCTGTTATATGCCATTTTCTTCTATGTCCCGACTCTTAAATAAAGTTGAATACAGAAAAACCATACAAAATCTGTCCAGTGCAATATAATGGACAAATTGCAGATTCTTTCTACAATCACTAAGAAAAAATACAAAAAGTTTCTCTATGATTTATGAAATTCAGCCTAATTTACCTTATTCTATCAGAAGGCTTGATGGCAAGGAGAAGTGATAGTAAGTTCCAGCCTGCACCCCAGTTTCTATCAAGCATCTGCAAGAAATTAAACGTAGCATTTAATCACTAAAATTGAAAAAGGAGTGCAGTAGAACTGGAAGTAACAAGAATAAGAGAAATGCACTTACTTGAAGTCCAGTACTTCCAAATGAAGAACTCTTATTGATGGTGCGTAACAGGAACTCACGCAAGCAAGCTGGATCATTTCCCTGCAAAATTTGCTGTGATTAATATAAATGGATAATTTTATTAGGCTAATAGATTTTTAAAACTAAAGCAGTTAATACCTTGTTGAGGAATGCCTTAAACTTAACAAACAATGAAGTATCCATGAGCTCTCTCAGCACCATTTTGGCCATAATGAATCCAACACACCTAAGCAACCACCAGAAACACAAAAGGAAAAGCCAGAAAAAATGGTGAAAACACGCCCCACTGAAAGGAAATGTATGCCAAATTGCCAACATAAAGCACACTTAAAAAAACCTCATGTCAAACGCTATCATCATTTCCCTCCGATCCGTATTGCTACTTATCATTGAACTGTCTGAACTTTCATTAAAATCAGCAGCATTTCCCAGTATTCCAACCTATTAGGAACAATTGGCACAAATATACTTAGGAAGTCTGTATATATTTATAAAGTGATAACACACACAGAGTTACACAAAAGTGCAGGGCTTTAGACTACATTTACTTTGAGAACACGGCGACAAGCAATCTTTGCTGAATCTACGGTAGAAATTAAACGAATGTATTAAACTATGAAGTACATTATGCAACTAAGATATATTAGTTACAAATCCACTAATATAAAGCACATCACATGGAACATATTACACTGTTGGCAAACTCACTGAAATTCGCACAGAGCATATGTGAGATATACATTATGTAACAAATAATACCAAAACTTGGTAAATGTTGAAGCAAAATGAGAGGCATCCTATCTAATTATCAGTATAATGAAAAAGGTAGTGTGTTCTCACTTTGACGTGTTTATCCACTGGACTTATGTGCAAGTTTTCAAGTCTCAGTTCGGTATGAGCAAGTCCGTGACTGTGCAGGTAATTCACCTGAAATATGAGTAAAGAGGCATTAAATAACCTACACCTCTATCAAGGGATGTGATATATTTAGATTTCCTAAATCATCCTTACTCCAATCAAAAGATCCCTCATCAAAATCCGAATGATTCTTAGTTGTCGGGAAACAGCAGGTCCACCAACGGAGTCATCTCCTACTTTTCTTGCCGACTCCTCATCCAAAGCAAGAGTGGCCTCCAATGTGGGAAGCCAGTCAGACCGTTGCAACCAATGTCTTAAGGAAAAACTGCCATGATACTGCATTCAAAATCAAGCATCAGATTTCCCAGTGAGTCTTCTTCCAACCATAGAAATACGGGTCCAATTTATATAACTAAAAATGCTCAGAACCTCTTTGTGTGGGACAGTGGGAGTACAAGATAAAATATGACTCTAAGCCAATCCAATCAGTATATTTATCATATAACAGTAGAACAAAAATCTACTAGCAGAAGTAATAGATTAATACCAGAAGAAAGGCAACTTACCCCGTGGACTAGAGTAAATGAGTCATTGTCATCGGTGGTAGATGAACAGACGTAGCCATAAACTTGCATGGAGTAAGAATGATACATCAACCGACGCTGCACAAGTCTCTTCAATACCTAAAAATTATAATTGGAACATAAACAACGGTTCACCACACACTGAAGGTCTGAAACACGGTCACTAATTTCCACATTTCCACGTACCTCAATGGCTCTTCGCCCTCTGCGCTTAGCCTGAAAACTGACGAGTCTTCGGAGCACAACTTTGGTGTTATATAATGGACTGCAAACACACACCAACATACACAGAAAACCAATAAATATTAATGAAGACAACTAGAAATGTCATTGCAAATTCATGATCAGCTTGAAATAAAGCATAACCTGTTAAAGTCATTAACCGTAGCTTCAAAAATAAGCTCATCTGCCTGTAAACCACACAAAAACATAAATATTATTGTAAGCATGTAAAGTGAGTACTAATCAAACAGGATAGAGATAGGAAGAGAGGCGTACACGGCTGGTGAGTCCGACGCTGACTCGATCATTGATCTCGAAATCGGACATGCTGAACTTGATGACGTGACTGAGATCATCCACCACGTCATCACGCAAAACCGTTTCTCTCCTTCCTCCTCCGCCTCCACCACTGGTGCTCGGAGCAGCCGCGTCAAACTCCGCAGCTTTCCTGGACGCCGAACACGCAATCGCCGACCTCCTCCTCCTCCGCCGAGAACCACCACAGACGGTCGCGGCGGAACGACGGAAGCACGGCATTTCCACGGCGCATTCCGGAGGCAGCGTCGGACAAACTCCACTCAACAGCGCCGCCACCATCACAGCACAGAATCCCCGGCAATTAACCGCGCGCGTCTCCGGCGAGAGGCCAGAACAACAGCAGAAAAGTTCAAAACCGCTAAAATTGGCGCCAGAGCAATATCGAATCACGTGGGGCAGCTAGCATATCACGGATCGCGACGAACGAATCAGTGAGGAAGAATATGGAAGAGCTTTGAGCCAATTGGGTGTTGAAATAGAGTGCTGCTGAATTTGAATTTTGTAGAGAGAGAAATAGGAGAGAGAGAGAGCGTGCGAAAGTTGCGTGGGAGAGGAAGCCTGGATGCGTTTAGACATGAGTTTTCCGCAAGTCTGCATCTTCCCTCCCCCAAATATCTGATTTATCTCACGCTTGTCTTTTTCACCTGGAAATTTAATTGTTTGAATATATGGATTTAAATATATTTCATTTTTTCTCACATGGACAAAATAAATCAGGATTAACTAATTGTCCATCACCAGAATAAGACACATTTAAAGTTTAGTGATGAACTGATGATTGGAATTGGATAATAGCCCCATCTAATTAACTTGCTTTGATAATTTTATATTTTGAACGTCTAGAAGCCACAATATAATAATAATTATAATAATATTAGCACCCCAATAGTTATCCTATGTCCAACATGTTTTGGAGGGGAAACCAATGTGTTCAAAATAATGTTTCTAAAACTTAGGAATTAGTCACAAAAAGATAAGGAGAACTAGTCACATAATAGTCAAGTTATGATTGTGGTAATTACTAGGGAAACAAAAATCCAACCATTGTCAAAATAGTCCCACTCCCACCTCCGATTCGGTAATTAGTTTTTTTTTTTTCGTCATATTATTATTATGGTGTGTGTATATAAAGAATAAATTCATTTACACTATTTAAATAGAAATAAATTAATAAACAAAGAAATATACAACAATACAGACTAACGACACAAACTCGAATACTAATTATAAAAGCATTTACACTATTAAAGTAATTTTTTTATACAAAGAAGAAAAATACTATAGTATGAGAATGTTGAAACAAACATAAAAACCAATCGTTCATACTATGGTGCGACATGCTAACATTCTTTAATTTTAGAGTACATCTCCCTTAAGATTAGTCTTTATGGACACCAAAGCAAAACCAGTCCAACTGTATACATATAATATTAGTTCTGGACATTTGGGGTCGTTTTATAATTCTTTAATTTTATCCTTGATCTTCATAATTCTTGGTTTCTATACAGACAAGTCTCAAATTAGATTTTTTATTAATTTTATCCTATAGTCTGGACACTATCGCATTAAAGTTTGATTTACAACATTTCTCATCTGGGAAGAGGTCCTGTTAATCTCAAAATTCTAAAGAGGTTTTTTCATCTTTCTATTCAAAATTAATCTCCAGCTGGATCCACAATGAGCATATTTCTATTCAAATGTCGAGTACTTAAGAAAACAGAAAAACAAAGATGATTTCTGGAGAAACAAAGGATAAGTTCCAAAACAAGGATTTTTCATTGATAAGCAACAACATTAAAAACTCAGGATGCCCAACAAATGAAACTCTTTTTGTCACCGATCTATACAAACTACAAAGCAGCCTTGTGTAATTCTGCTTTGAGTGCTGCCAAAAATTGGTAAGAAAAAAAAAAACTTTTATGCACGAAAATAATTAACTAGAGACCAAGCTGTGAGGTCCGGTAAGCAAGAAGAGAGCGTTGGTTAAAGCTCCTTGCAGAGAAACATTGTCTGTACTGTGTGCGATCACTCTCTAACCTAATTCATGAATTTTCGACAATTTGGAGCTTTACACAAGCAAGGGACTCTCACTTCGTCCTTCTCATCGGGATCAAACAAGTAATCGTATCTGCAATTATCATATGAATTAGTATGTCGTTGTCATCATGCTTTTGGGATTCAGATGCAATATCAAGAGAGAAATTACGTTAATTCGTCACCAGCAACCACATTGGCCTTGGCAATGAGTACAATCCGGCTCTCATCATCCCCGACACTCATGATCCTTGCATAGCAGTTGGGCATGCACTGTTCCCACCCAAAATATTTGATGGCAAAGAAACCAGTCAGAAATTATATGTTTTCCCATCACTACTATAATAATATAACAAGGCAAAAGCTAAAGGATAACTCACAGAGTGGTTTATCAATCGTGCAATGTTTCCTTTGTCTGTAGCATCTACCACAACTTCTTCACTGATCTTAAATAGCTGCACCATGGGGATGTATAAGTCACTGAACCAAAAATATTCAGACAGTATCATATTTAAGGACAAACTTACATAGCAATCTTTGCCCACGTTGTGATACTGAATCTCCCGTAAATCAGCAATACTTCCCCTCACCTGCTCTCCACGGTATTCAATCACCTGAAGTAACACAGAGTACAGATCCAACAGTTAGAACTTGTACAAGAAATGCAGATGCTCTATATGTTCCAAAGAAAGTCCCTTGACCCTAGACAAACTTATGCAGAGGTTTTCCACTTCGCCGGGTTTAAAGGAAATTACCATTTCTCCCTCAGGAATGTTCCTACGAGCAAACAGGCCCCATCCATGTATTCCAGATCTTCCAAAGCAAACACGATCCATTTCTGTTTTCTGCAGGAGTAAAATGGAGGATCAGATTGTAAGATGAGAGACTGACAGAAATAGGTAGTGGAAAGAGAAGTAGAGTAAAATTGCCTGTAAATGGCGAAGGCGGTCCCTGAAGGTCGAAAAACTCTTCGGCTCTTCTATTTTCTGGAAGGGCCATCAAGTCAATTACTTTTAACTTTATACACAATTTCAATGTGCAACCAATGATAAGAAGCTTACTCTGTTCGCATTCAAGCTCTGTATTGCACTTAATGAATGATGACAAGGTCCCATAACCTTGTGGAAAATGGTTCCTTCCTTATTTCTCACACCCTGGAAAACGGGATAAGCAAAAGGATCACAGCCAAATTTTATGAATTTGCAAAAAGGTCAACTGCATAATGAATAAAAGAAAAGCAGTACTTTCTAGGCACAGAGTGTCTCAATTTGTTTCAGCTATTTATGCTCATCAAATCGAGAAAGCGGAACTAGTTTAGTATCCCACCCTAATTGTGGAGCCTAATTCACCTATCCTATCTATGATGGATAATGGATTGCAACAAAGTGGTACTTTTCGTACCTTATTATTTGCTCTCTTGTAAATTCGGCATCGAGCTGCAGAGAGAGGCTCGACCTCCTCAGCCACTACAGTTGGAGCTTCCTGAAGTTTCAACCCGTTCGATGAAATTAGTCTAGAGCCAGAAGGTGCAGAACTCTTTTTATTCTGAAGCAGGCTTTTAGTCGAGAAAGTTGCTTTTGGAGTCTGAACTATTAGAACATTATCTGGATTTGGAGTCCTGCAACAAATTCACCATCATTGATTGTACTTAATAAAAAATTTGATCGATAGTGGAATTAAACATGCTAATGATGAAGGTTAACTACTATTACTATTTCCCATAGAGTACAGTAGCCTCCTTATCCAGAAAGATGAAGTACCTGTGATAAGCACAGTATGAAACCATCTTGGTGATTTGCTTCCCATTTTTCTCCAAAGAATGCAACTGCAATTAAAACATATCAGTCCCAAAAAGGAAAGTTAGTCACCGAAAAGGAGCAGGCGCCGAAAAAGTTCTGATTCCGTTAATTAGTAAGGAAGCAAAAACCCAAACAAGGAGCAGGCACTGAAAAGCATGCATATTAGATAAGTAAAATAAAGCCCGTGTGCAAGTGGTTTGAATTATCAGGTTAGTCCTGTGTAACATATAACCTCCTAATTCCTATTCTGGAGATGCCATGGTTAAACATTTGCCAAGAAAATTCACATGAAAAGTAAATAATATGTTATTTGGTGAGTGATGTGAACCAGAACACTACCTAACCAGAATATGCCAAGCAATGAAAGGATCACATTACATGTTATTTGGAGACTAGTCTGAAATAACCGAAACAAATATGGCATAGGTGTGGTACACCTTTGTCAAAATTTTGGTTTTTCACTAGTGGTCTGTTTACAGTCAGTCTTTTTCTTATCTTAAAGAATTTACTGCTTCTAATTAACACTATTCCAGTGCCAGTTACTAGATTCTTCTTACTTTAAACTTCCATTGAGACCATATATATACATATATATGTATTATCGGATTGAGACCATATTTAGAATGCACCAAGCAAATAGTAAATTTTCTGTCTCTATCAGCAATAAGGACAAGCAGCCTCACCTCCATAGAGTAACCAGCCCTTGATGCACACGTTGCATGAAAGTAAGTGGAACACTTGCAACATTGTGTACAAGAACCATGAATTTGCTTGCATACCACACAGATCTGAGAAACAAAATTTGGCAAAGAGTTCAAGTTACACAGTCTTCAAAAGATGATGCTTGTATTCCAAAATGTAATACTATTGAGATGTAAGTCATGTAACCCAATAAAAACCACTAATATAATGATACTACCAATGCGCTAACTTGTTCCAAATTAGCATTCATCAACTCAAGTACAAATGAGATGGTTGAGTTTAAAAATGAAAGGACCACCAGAATAACCTCATAAATAAAGCAACACAAGATTCTACCTTCACAAAAGAGCTTGAAGGAATCCTTAATATGCCTATGGCAGGTTCCATTGTCTCATCATTTGCAAAACAAACTTCTGGTTGAAACCAAGCACAAGTAATATGAACCCAAAGGGGACTGATATCGGTAGGCTTCATAGCTCCTCCTAATCATCCAAAAGGCAAAAGAGGCGAGAGTTCCAATTATAAGTATCAATGTTAGACATCAAAGCAATTTCCAGAGGCAATTAACTAAATGCTAGAAACACTGATCCCTTAAAAATGCTCTAATTATTTTTCATAAAGTATGATATTTGCATCAAAGTTAAGCTTCTGAGGACATTATACACTGTGCTGCTAGTACTTATAAATAACTCCTAATGAAAGCTTTAATATTCTGGCAGCTGCCTTATCATGAAGTACTCAAAATTTTAAAAGGAGAAACAATTTTGTATTTAGGCATACCTTTAACAGGGCAGAGACAACATTCCCTCTCAATATTAGGTGTCTCACAGGATCTACAAACCCATGAAGTGAGATCACGAACATTGTTTGCACCATAGCATTCCTGATGAACAGCTATTTGGCATCTGATTGAATAAAAAAAACAAAACCAGAATCATCTTCAATCAACTCATATAAGTTCCATAAATCATAGCACTCAACATCACACAATACATTGAAATAATCTGTTCAGCAATTATTAAACTCGGAGAAGATAAACATGTCTTTATCTTCAAAAGAATCAATTGGGTAACAAACCTGTTGCAGATGATTATTTTATTGTAATCCCAATCTTCAACCCATCTGCATACCGCACACCTTTCTGTTGTCCACTTGGCACATACTGGTTCATATTTTGCTGTGGGATTTAAATGATGTAGAAGTCAATTATAGTTAGTCATTACACATGCATGCTTGCTTTTATTAAATGGGGAATAAAATCGTTTACATTAAAGATACAGAAATTACCTTGAAGAAAAGCAAGCAATTTCTGCCTCCTGACTTTAATTGACGGACGTTTAAGGGACTTGACAGTAACAACACCACGTGCATGATGCTCAGCAACCTGGAGCATCTGATAAGCCATATATATTCTTGTTAATTTCTTACTTGCAAGGTAAGAGATGACTAAAAAGTGTGGGACCATGATGACAAATTGACAATTGCGTAGGTAAAAGAAGAAGAAAAAAACTAGCAAATACGAACATATAACCAAGTAACTCAAAATGATAGCATTATTAGATTTTCATTTAGACTTAGATTGTACTTCCATTATTGGTGCATCTACCTTCGGCCCGTAGTTTAAGAAGCTCATAAAAAAATGGTGATTTTTACATAATTCGAAATTACAAAATTCATTTTTCATTCATTCATTGATGGTCCCTTTCTTCTTATTTTTTTGATCATCTGGTCCATTTTTCTTTTCCACTCTCCTTATATTTTGTATGTCAAAGGTAGCCAATTATTAAAAACTGCAGGAGGTATGTAACTTACAAGTAAACCTACCGAGAATAAATTGCAAAGCAGGCATGTCCCCATAAAAATTGAAGGTGTAGAAAACATTTAAGGCATTGAAACTTATCCTTCAAATAATAAAAACACTGAAACTTTAAATGCATACCCATTGTTCCAGTGGAATCATGGAACCTTTCACTTTGATGCTTGTCTTCCAGTCTTTTATTTTGCAACCAGTATGCTTTTCCCACTCACTTAGTGCCTGTTTCTCAGTTCCACAGTAACCGCATTTGCAAACAACACTAGACAGGCAGGGTAGGAGTGTCAATCTTTTATGGGGGGGAAACGAAGATATATAACAGAATTTTTTCATCTCTAAGAAGCTTTCATCATTTATGATCAATCCATAGAAGCTAGGAAATAAAAGCTCATAATTTAAAATTGTTGCCAGTGCCCGCTGCTCTCTACGTCAGGTTTCAGTCAGACTCTGAGAAATAAAGAACACTTGACACATTCAACTGTTTCTACATTCTTGTTTGTTATTATTCGTTGCCTTGCGAAATCCTAAATAAACAACATACCCATCACTTTATTTACATTTCTGTGAATATTAGTAATTATGTACTGACTTATCTTCACATTCATCAAACTCAAATTAAAAAATATAGGCTGATGCATAACAGATGAAGAAAAGAAAAGCAAAAGGCAAACCATGCAAACAATACTTATTGCAAAACTTACCAATGAAGGCTTGGAAAGTAGATGCCTTCAACCCCAGAACAGACTACAGAAACTTTTTCAGGGGGATCATCCTTGTTAATGCTTCTAAATAAAAAAAAAGAGAGTCAGATTTTACGAACCATTATCGAACAGCATAACTATATATATCATTAAATTTTGGGAGAAGGAAAAAAAAGAAAGAAAACTTACTTGGATTTAGAGAATAAATTTTCGGAATCAGACAACTCAAAATCGAACTTTGCTCGGCATTCAGGACAAAAATAATCATTGGGTCCAAAATCCTAAAATAATCCCAAATCAACAAAAAAAATGGGTCAAGAACAGTTTGATTTACACTAACAAGCTACGAGAAATGTGAAGAAATGAAGGCAACAAAAAACCGTACTGTGTTTGACATTTTGTCGCACTCAGTATGCACCCAGGCTTTACACCCATTACAGCGTACCTGATTAGGTAACAGAATTGTGTCAATGAGATACAGGACCAGATTTATTAATTGAAACTGAAAGTGTGGGATTAAGTTTGAAGTTCTCACCCAAGTCCCAGTATCTGAATTATTTCGAATCTTTTTGCATATGGCACAATAATGTTTTTTTTTCTTTAACTGCAATGAGCAAAGAAAAAAGAAAGGATAAACACGAAATCTAAATAAAATACTGGCAAAGAGAAAGCTTTCTGTTTCACTAACCCTAGCACAAGTGGCACACAATTGTTGGCTTGTGTGATTTGAATCATTCAATTTCTTCATTATTTTATGAGAGATGATAGTTCCACAGGCCTCACAAGAATCTGATTCTCTCTTTCTGAACACCTCCTGGAAAAATATAAGAATCTGGTATATAAGAGCAGCTCTCCACATCCATCAATTATTCTGTAATTACAAAAAAAAATTCAAACTAAACTTGCCTTGTTCAATGAATTGCACTCATTGTCCTGATTAGAGTCGGATGCCTCATATACTCCTCTATTAAGAGATTGGTGATATCCATAATTACCAATGCCTGCATTAAATTCTACCATCAACATATCATTAAACCCATTTTCTGTCAGATATGCCTCCTCTATGGCAGATCTCAGATCACTGGGTTTCGCTTCGTTCAATTCCGTCTGTCCCTGAAAACTAAACCAACAAAAATTCAACCACACGTACTCTACAAACACCTAGTCCAAGACTATATACACAACAAAGACAAGAACTACACACCTGTCTAAATAGTCTAGAAATGGAAATAGCATCCCACGTTTAACCCAACCAAATTCCTGCAAGTTAACATTTGCACCACAAATAAATTGTCATCGACCAACAACCAAATTTCCTCACACTCACAAAAAGGAATACAAACGTACCCGCTGTGTCCCATTACTTGAGTAACCAAAAAACATAACGCAAGCTGCACCAGAAACGCGGTAATTCAAGACCTTCGGGGGAGCTTGCAATTCTGGATCAAGAATTATAGCTGGCCAAGCAGGACTGGTGCCGGAAATCGCCCAAACCACATCACCAACAGCGAAGTCTTTTGGCCCAAAAACCTTGCCTATCCTCTTGACCTCCTCCTTACAGAATGCATCAATGCTGCTCAACTCAATATCTTCTTCTTCTTCTTCTTCCTCCTCCTCTACCTCCTCATCCTCCTCGGCCTCAGCTACAGTTTCATGCAAGGAAGTCAATGTACTCCTGGAGCTAGAATACTTCCTCCCTCCATTTTCAAAGAATGCAGGAACTTTATTACTACTATTCTTAGAATTTCCTAACTCTCCCCGGGCTTTGGAACCCTTTGAGCTGCATTTATCCTTCACCGGATTAAACTCGGGATCCTCATCCTCTTCCTTCACGCCGCCTTTGCTCTCTTTCTTCCATGAATCAATAATTGAGTCATTGAACCGAGAAGGCAGCACCTGAACTCGCCCTCGAGAAGTCCTCACCAGTGGCGGCTTCGAAGCGGCCGGCTCCTGCTTCACTACAACTCTATTCCCGCCGCTCTTCTTAGCCTTTGGTTTCACCTCTGTCTCGCCGGGGGAGTACGAGCCTTTCACTCCGGCACACCATGACGACGCCGCCGTCTTGGCGGCGAGAATCCTCTGTATGCCGTACTCACTGATGGGAATTGCACCGGCGCCGACATCATACCCGTTGCTGCTAGGCTTCCTTTTCTTCCGATTCCCGGAGCTGCTAGGCTTCCTTTTCTTCCGATTCCCGGAGCTGCTCCCGTTATCCTCTCCGCCCCATTCACCCGCACGACACCGTTTCATACTCGGCATTACAGATTTCAGGTTCCTCTTCACTATCATCCTCTCCGAGCCCCCAATTTCGACCGGAACCCCTAAATTCCGCCGCAGCGAAACCCTAGCCAATCGATTTCACGCCGCGGGAGCTTGCCGCGGGGGGCGATGAGCGCCGCGTCTCCACGGGCACGGCGAATTGAGGAAGTACACGAATGTACGGCGGAGGCGCCGAATTTTTCACCGGAGAGTGATCGGGGAATCCAGTCGTATGAATTTTTTTTCGAGGAAAATAACGAAGTCTGTCCTATAGGGGATCTATCTCTGTTTCGCGCAGTTCTTGTTACTTTCTCTCTCTAGAACCTTAACACAACTACTCGTGACAGAGACGAAATAGTAATAAAGAATATATTTTTTACTAATTACACCCAAACATCCGGCTTTGGGGGATTGTAAAATTAATCGAAAAACAATTTGCGGGCTGGATTTCCTGAATTGCTGGTGGGATGTAGATACAGAGCGGTGTATGTATAGGTTGAAATAGCAAAATACGACGGGAAAGAGGAAAAAAGGGTGTTCCAGATTTCAGACATTGGGATCGGACTTGGGACTTACGTGAGACGTGGTCAGTTGCGGCTTTTTTTTTCGATTTTATTCATTTTGGAACTGGAAGTTAGCTCCATGGAAAAGGAGCTTCTGAATTTTCCTAGAATAGCTAGAAAAACAGTGTCGGAAAGAAATGATGAATCTGATTTTTATGTTCATAAATCGAGGTAGTCGTTAATGTATTAGAAGAAGAGGAAATAATTTTGGGGGGATATAAGTTTTGAATTTGGTTTAAATATAAGTGTAATAGTGTGTGATTAAGAATTTATGATTCATTTAGTTGCATAGAAGATCGGGAAGAATTAATTTTTTGAACGGAAAAAAAATGAAAAAGTTGCTAACAGAAAACAAGGTGATGATTGTTTGTATGGGGTTTTTTTTTCTGCAAAAGGATATGAAAAGAAGGTTTGGTGGGGGTTTTTCCGGTGGTTTTTGTGGGACGCCGGAATTGGGTCTCCTGGTTTAATTTGATGAACAAAGACGAACTTTTTATGTGAAGATGGGCAACCAATTTGACTTTCCTGCTTTGCTGCAGCCGGTGTTAATGTAGAGGACAAAAAAGAAATCAATTGTCTTTTTAAAATAATAAATTTGTACAAATTGAATTGGAATTTATGTGAATAGGATTAAGATAAGATAATCGAATTGCGTTAAATTTAATTTTTTGAAGAATCGTATTCCCAGTTTACCACTACTTGTTTAGTATTGTCAATCATTTTTTTTATACTATTGTGTAAATTAAACCGCGAAATTTAAGTTAAATAATTGACAAAAATACAAAACATAATCCGCATCCATGCCTAATAATAGAGTTAAATAAACAAAAACAACATTAGCTAAGTATAAAAGGGGGACCATTTGCTCCTACACAGTTCCTTTGGAGATAAAACAAAAATCATAGGCACATAAGGATGAAAAGATAAGAGGGATAATAGTATTAGCCATTACATCAGAGATTCAGAGTACATGATACCATTATAACTTCACTGGCATTTTATTAAACAGACAACATATATATACATCAACATCACCATTAGCCAGTAGGTAGGACATTACATCTTCTTGGAGGTGGTTATTCAGCTTACTTATCTCCAAACTACTACTGCTACTACTAATACTGAAATTCTACACCTTTCTACAGAGTTTCGAGAAGAGTTAATAAGTTATTTCTTCGATGAATCCATCTCCTCAGTCTTTGCAAACCTTCCTCGGATCCTCGGTTGACTGTCAGCCAGAGCTTTCCTGCAAGCATACTGGATACACAAACAGAACATGAGAAGGTGGCCGAAATCCAACTTTAGAACATAAGGATACATAGAACAAGATTGATTTGGGATGTTAATTGCAAGCAGTGAAAATAATAGGGCAATCGTAGTTGTTGAAAGCTGCTAAACAATATTCACCTTGATTTTTCTTCCAAAGTTCCTCTTGCTCTTCTTGTTCCTGTATCTTGAAAGTTTTTCCTTGCGATCTTCATACGTGCAAGTTGAGATGGATGGTGGATGGCCGTGTGGGGAAGTGATCACGTTCACACTACCATTAGCAAGAGCCTGCAAACAAACTCAGTATCAGTTACCTAGCTCTATCCTGTTTAACAAGTTTTTTAAAAAACTAGGCATTTCTCATTATGGACTCACAATCTCTTGCCGGTAACATCTTAACAGTAATTACAACATGAACTGAAGCATGTATATTCATCTTCAAGATAATACAATTGTTCACTAGTTTTATAACCAACATGAAACATAATTTACAAGATAAATCAGCATATACCTTTATGTCTCCTTCACTGAAGGCTCTTCGCATACCATAACCCAAGTCAAATCCAGGAAAGTCTAGGAAGTTTGGGCCTTTAGGAGGACCATGAATCCATTCCATCGAGCTTAGGCAACCTGAACTAAGACTTTTCTGGACGGATCCTCCTTGCAGAAAAGAATCGCCTCCTGGATTCAGATTCAGACTCTCTTGAGAAGCAGCTTTCATATCCAGAATCTCAGAGAGGGTAGCTTCAGTTGCTTCTTTTGCTAGGATATCATTCTTGCATTCATAGAATACCTCACTGAGAAGTTGGCCATCATCAATCGATGAGTCAATATCCGTCACCTTAAGATCTTGTGAGCTGATGACATCTCCACCACATGAAATCATCGATATTGCAGCCGTCACTGGATCCATGCCTATAAGCGGCTCTTCCATTATAGGAGCTGGAGCCTTAAACAGATCTCCCTCGACACCGAGGTCATAATCTGTAAGAGATGATCCCTGAGTCAGGTTATCCTGCATCATAGTTCCAAGTAAGGCACTTAGAACAAGGAGAGTGGAGACAACAGGGAAACCAATTTATATTGATATGAAAATTAACACGAGTGCGCAAAATCTGGAAAAGAACTTTAGCACTTTCAGCCTCCTACAGCACAAGACACTCAAATGGAAAATATCAAGATGCATTTCATGAACATAGGGTACTTTTTCCAAAATAGTGAAAACACTAAAAATAAAAATAGAAGGCACCAAAAACCAGATTAAGCAACTCTGTAAGAATCATAAATGCCCAGCAAAAGCTATGTAGTAGTAATTTTTGGGCAATTCAACAACAACAACCACCAAACATTTATCAGTCTATGTGCATTGTATCTGGACATCGATCCCTATACCACAAACAAGCAAATTCAAGAATTACACAAAGCACAAAGATTGTAAATATTATCAAGTATAATCCACACTTTAACCAAGTTTAAAATAAGTAAACTGGGCACCAACACTAAAAGTATAGGCTTGAACCTTTTGCTAAAAAAATTTATCCAACTTTCAGTTCTGAATCTAGATTAGTGCGGTTAAAAGTGAACCTTGAACAAGCAGTTGACATCAGAATCCTTCAGAAATGGCTAAAAGGAAAAGGTGAAGACAACACCATGACCAATAATGTTCTTCCCGGGGATAGAAAATTGGGAAAGGAAGTATGGAGCACGGAAGTAGTGATAGTGAAAGCTAAAGTGAAAACCATACTTTAGCTTAGCCTTTTCCTCTACAAAATTACTCAGCAAGCACACAAAAGAAGACCATATTGATGACAAATATATCATGCTACAACTAAAAAAGAAACCAAAACCAATCAATCCTTTCACAGAAATAGCCTCCAAGATTCAATTTTTCACCACCTAAATCACTAAGCAAGAAAAGCCCACCAAATTAATCAGCTCAAACACCCCAAAAAAACCTCAAAATTAACTACAAATTTCAACTTCAGTCACAAATTAAGAGGAAATGGTTACCAGAAGTAGAGCATTAGTCCTCTGTGAAGAACAGGAAAAGTCATCAAACTGCTGGGAAAAGCTGCTCTGGAACTGGAAGTAAGGGAGCATGAAGCCAGTCTCTGCATACATTTCTTGATACATGCCAATGATCTTTCTCCTCCAACTCTGGAATGGAGAGGAGAACTGGAGTGGGAATGAAGGGGTTCTTATAGAGAGAGAAATGAAGAGAGAGAAGCGGTAATAATAATAATACTGGAGTGGGAATAGTAACATAAAAGGCCAAAAGAGAGGAGCAGTAGTTGCAGGTCTGCGCACTGAAAGAAACAGCCGTAATTAAGAAAGGAAGGGGGATTGGTAAAGGAATCTCTTTTGGATTGTTCCTTGGTTCTTCGTTTAGGTGAGAGGATTTATCATGGTAGGTCCTTTTATTTTTCACCTCTTCTTTTTTTACTCCTCTGAAAAAATTAGGGTTAACTCATCATGATTCATGTTAGAAATTAGAACACAGTGGTACAATGAGTTCTGTAATAGGGAGTGCACTAAACTTCTTCAACAAGTGCTTATATAATTATACAAAGTTAAAAGATAATATAATTTTGTTTTGATTTTTATAGTGTTAATTCATTATTGGTTTGAATTATCGTCAATTTAAGATTTAAGAATTTAAAAGTATATGATCGAACGAATTAATCAAATAATATATTTTGGTAGTCAAAAACAAATTATTTGGTAACTTGAATTATATGGTGTTAGATTCGTCCAACAACGTTTGACAAAAGGAACTCAGGGGTTTAGTTTCATACAAAGTGATCTTAACTACTACTCTTACCAAAACTAGCTACGAAGTTTGCATTTGTATTGTCTTTTCTTGTTATCCATCTATGTCATGCTATTCCACTTCCAATAATGTCCGATCGAATATTCTCCCCTATCGGGGCACAAAAGACCGGGACTCTCTACATCCCCATGCACTATTTGAATTAATGTGAGCGCGTCTCCAGTTATCCCAGCATCTCTCCAATCAAATTATTTCGATAATTCTATCGCTTCTTGAATCGCTAATGATTCAGCATAGAGTGCTTCTCGAACATCCGGAATGCGCTTCACCACTCCTCGGATGAATTCTCCATATGCTTCCATCGCTACCATACCCACTCTTGTATATCCGTCCCTTAACCATGCATCAAACAAGATTTGCCTTCCTTGTTCTGGTGGTCTTAGAACGCGCCCATCTCCAAAGCCTCAAAAACCTTCTATAGCCACTGTCTTTGAGAAGTTAACCATTGTTGCTTGAGTCGATGCTACAAAATGTTCCGGACTCATAAAATATCAATGAAATATCTTAAGAAAACCAACTAATTAATAAATTAAATTAAAATTTTAAAAATGATATATTCTAAGAATGCTAGAGTATTACAGAATTAGGAGAAACAAATAATTAAGAAATTACTCAACATTTCAAATTGATGATGAGTAAAAATAATAACCAGTCACATTCATATGCTCCCAAACAAATACAAAAAGGGTTTCAAGTCGCTGTAGAGTACTAGTCCAAGTCGAACGATAACATAAATAATTAACGTGATTACTGCGATTGTTTCACTAGGCAACAAATCAAAATGACCTTGAATGTAATTAATTAAACGTTAATTAGATATTTAAGCAGCCAGTAACACTAATAGTCAATGCAGTTGCAGAGATCATTTTGAAAACAGGAAAGCAAATTGCAAAAAGAAGACAAAAAATAATCAGAGGAATATCAACGTCAGTGGTACCATATGCAGAGAGGCAGTGACCCCATAACTTGTGTAATCATGCCTCTTCATTTGGGATATGCAACTATTCATTGTGCTCTTATTTCAGCAGAATTTATATTAATGTACTACTAATAACCTGATTAAGTGGTTAAACAATCTCTGTAATGGAGCAAATATTGTTCAAACTGCACCATATATTAAGATTTGTAAATTTTAAATCACAATTTAATGAAAGTTACCTAATACTATGTAAAGTTTCTTAGTCTACGTGGGAGTGATTCATGAGACCTAATTTAGGTATCACGTGAGATCATTCTCACTTTTAAACATGATCTTTTACATATCAATGATTCAGTTTAATATTGTTGATTTTCTAACTTTCATGTTTGATCTTCTCATTTTCAAGACTAGTATTTTTGTATTAAGCAGGACTATTCAGTGAAACCAACTAAAACAGATCTCAAATTGAGAATTTTTCTAGAACTGTAATTTAGCTTGGTAGGGATATAATCATATTTAAAATTCAAAGTTAAATGCAATAATAATAAAGTGCACCATGAAATTTTACATAATCATGCTTCTATAATAAAGTGCACCATGAATAAAAGAGGGTGAGATTTTATTGGGGTCCATTTGGATTATTACCCAAATTTTTTATTAAAAAAAAGTGCACCATGAAATTTTAAAGTTTAGCATTTATTCATCCTTCGCCCGATTGATTGGGAAGATGTATTGTTCAATCATCCCTAAAAATAAGTTTTTGTTCCACCACTAATTTTTAATATTTATAATTTTGATGGTACAATTGTTTATTTGGATTTTGTTTTCGAGTATTTAATTTTAATTTGATTTATTTAAAAAAAATTGAACACTCAAGCGGTTATGAGTCTAATTTTTTAATGATCTTAATAATATTATATAATAGCTTATAATTTTATTTCTATTTTATTTGGAATCTTTCCAATAAAAATGGTACTTGCATGAATTATTGACTCCGCCTACTATCCTCACGTGTGATCTTTCCATTCCCGTTGATAAGTGACCCGGAAGGTGGGATCACGCGCCGGCGTAAAGATTCCAGAGAGAACCCGTGAACAGGTTTTGACTTTTGGATTTTCACTCAAGTTTTGATTTAAAAGTGTAAAAAATACCGTTGCCAATTATTAGAAATAATGTTAAATTCGTAATTAACCCATACTAAAATCACCCTATATGCAAAGTGTTGTGGTGAAATCGTTATTTACATAAAATATATTTTATTAATAAATTATATGTTAGCATGATAATTTTAATTTTATTGGAATTCGTTAGCAAATTACATCAAGAGCACTCATGTACATGCTTGGATGATTTCTAGATTCTTGAATTTGTTTCTTTTTTAAAAAAAAATTACTTCGATTCAATTTTAAGGTTTTGGAAAACGTTCCGAAAGTAATGTTCAGAAACTTGAAAAGTATCTCAAGCATCATACATCAGGGGGCTCAACTTAGCATACTTCGCTAAAGAGTGAGCAGCAAAATTCTAGCAGCGAGGAACCCAAAAAGGTCCGAGCATACATTATTCTCGAGCAAATTTCTAATTCTAAGAATAGTTTCCCAGCGGTTCGTGTCGCATTCATGCTCGTTCTACACTGGATAATAGAAAATGCATCTCCCACAAGATTAATGGCCGACTGGTTCATATCAGCTGCCATGATGAGGGCTTCCTCTCGTATTTTTGAATTTGTTTCTTGATAATTTCTAAATTGTTGAGTTAAATGATAGTAGATAAAAAAAGTCCTCAAAATAAATGGAGAGGTAAAGTTCTGAAATTGACGATAAAACAAACATTGCCATAATTAGGCGAATGTATGTAGCCCCGCGTCAAGGATGTGGGACATAATTTGCTACAAGTTGGATCGCATTCTATCAGTTATTACGTTCTGTTTTTACACTGCAATCTGTCAAACAATTTCTGTAGTATTGGAATAATTGATTAGTCAAATAGTATTTTGATTTCTTAGATTTTAAGAACTTAAAAATCTAAAAGACACAATTTTGTAGAAATTACCGTAGCAAATTTATACCAGAAAAAGCACTACAGTCTACAAAAAAGACATGCGTAATTAACTAATTATGTTTTAACAGCACACGACATGTACAATTTTATAAATACAACATATAAACATGCTTACGTAGAATGAAAAATAGCTTAGTCGATGTTTAGTGGATGTTTTATTTTTAATATAGTTGTCATACTAATGTCTTGCTTTATATATTTTAGTAAATGAAGTGAAATAAAAAAAAAACTTTCGTAGATTCTATGTTAATCTCATTTTAGTAAGTTTATCGTTGACCTTTTGTACTTTTCTTTTGACTTTTGGAAAAGAACTCCTTGATGCTTATTCTTATCTCCTTTTTTTTTGTAAGGTACAAAAAGAGGTTAATTGTCAACTTTATTAAAATAATCAGTATATAAAACACCACCATGAATTCAAATGAAATTATTGAACTTAACTTATCAAATTTAAAAAAAAAACAGAAAATGCTGGACTTTATTCCCTCAAAAAAAAAAAAAAAGTGAATCCTTGGGCATTAAGATTCCCTCATACTCTAGCTGTGTTGAAAGATTCAGCAGAAAAATCCCACTGAAGGTAGAAAAAGGGAATATATATGAGAGTGATTTATACGTTTACATAAAGTAAAATGAACCTGTAAACTATCTGGAAATTGAGATGAGAATTTCAAATAGGATTTTGTCAAAACTCATTTTCTAAACTTGTAATTGGCGGACTTTCTAAAAGTATACCCGCGTAAAATAAAACAGGAAATATCCACCCAGCCCAAAGATGCCTTGCCGCCACTTTGGGAAATACCGGCGAAAGCAAGTCTAATGCTATGGGTATCACAAAATAAAATTGCAATGTAGTAGATATATTAAAAAAATATAAGCTAAAAAATATATTATAATAAACATAGCTCTTTTCACCATAGAACTGAATTATAGTTAAAAAAAATAGAATTAATATAAATTAATTAATTTTGAATTAAATTGTACTATCTATGAAACAACCTAAAAATTAATTTTATGTTGATTCGATGATATTATACTGTACAATGTTTTTACAGCCTCCTCCGTGGGCAAACAAAAGCACACTTTTTGAGCAGATAGGATAAAAGTTCGCACTTTACAGTAATTGGGCATTTAGGAAGTGTATTAAACCTCAAAAAACCCCAAATTTGGAAATACGAAAATTCGCCACACAAATATATAATTTGTACATGAAACTTTAAACTTGTGAATGTGAACACTTTTGTAATACTGCTAGTTGATCGTGTGGCTCGTGTCTATTTTGTATCATGGTGCCACTATGGCACTCACTATGTAATCTTTACCTAATTTTATATTTTATTTTATTTTAGTTATATAAAAAAAAAAAAAAAAGGTGACAACACTAATAATTCATGTCACGTCCGTCGGCCATTATTATTAGCATTTCGTCATCTAATAGCATTTCCACTATAGTGATATGGGTAAGATAATAATTGATTAAACAATTAATTGCCTTGTATTTAATCACTTTCATGTCTGATTTCCTCACTTTTAAAACTAATTTTTTACGTTTTAAAAGTAATCATGTGACTAAATGAAACATATCTCAATTTGAGAATTTGTCCAAAATTTAGTGTTGACAATTTTTGGGGCATTTTTATTTTTTTGGCATTGGCAGACGAAGGCCATAATATAACGAATGGCTGCTTTGTTATTGCATTGAATCTGGTCACGTTGTTGCCATTCCAAATCAGATTAATAGTATTATTTAGTAATAATCAATCACTGATTATGCTAAGTCAAAAAATACTTATGACAAATCATGCCCATTTTACTTCTATCGCTTTGTAATCATTACGTACTTTTCATTAATGTCAAGCAATTCGTGATAGCAACAGCGTTGATTAAAATGAAGATGAGTTGGTGCGACGATAGCGAATGGAGAGTTTGATTAAAATTTTGATGCATGTACAATAAGTGAGGATCCTCTCTTATTGCAAATGAATGTTCATATTAGTTACATGTTTCAATATTAAAATTAGTTAAAAATAACTAAAAACATGAATTTAAAAAAAAAATGACGAAGTTAGAGGTAACCTAGAGCATACATTATTTCTTCATCAATAGTGATAAATGCATACTTCCTCCGTACCCAAATAAATGACTTATTCATTGACTTAATTTTTTCACACCATATTTGACCATTAATAACTTATAATATATAAATAATATATTTTCACGTCAGACATCGTTAGAATCCTCGTATGATTGATGTACTTTTAAAAATTAAATTACTTACTTTAATATTAAGTATAATTAAAGTTATTGATGGTCAAACATGATGTGAGAAAAAATTACTATTTCAGTAAGACATATATAATTAGGGACGGAGGAAGTATATCTTATCAGTCTGAGATTATCGCAACTTATTACTACCTTTCATTATATGTGAAATTTTGAGTGGAGGACGATCATGTAAACAAGCCTTAAGATACAAGTATGAGATCCTCCATCTTCATACATCTAGATAGCATCACAAAAAACCCCATGATCGAGAGAGATGGATGGATGCTTTGGAGGGGAATGGGATGAAAGAAAAGGTAAAAACAGCTGGTGATGAATGTGGTATGGTGCAATCTTGTCTTGGTGTGAAGATTAGGAGGGAAATGGAACTTCTTTGGGCAAGTGGGACCCGTTTGGAGCATGCCAAAATAGATGGATCTTTTGTTCTTTTATGGAGTTTTAACAGTACCGGGAGATAGGGGTGGGCGTCGGTTCGGTTTATTCGGTTTCGGGTTATTTGGTTCGGTTTGTTCGGTTTTTTTCAAAAAAAATTCAAAACCGAAACCGAACCAAACAAACCGAACAAACCGAAAAACCAAACCGAATTCAGAATTCGGTTTTCGGTTTAACCCGAATAAACCAAATAACCCGAATTACATTTAAATAAAATTTTAAATCTAAAAAAATCCAATCACGGTTCAAGCCAAAAATCTAATAAAACCTATAGATAAACATAATTCGGTTATTTTTATTACTCATAGATAATAAAACCTATAGATGGTCCCCTAATTTTGTTGTTTTTGTATTATAAATATTTATTTAATTTATATATTTATTAATAATTAATTTAATTAATTGTAATTCGGTTTTCGGTTCGGTTTCGGTTTGAGTTTCGAAAACCGAAACCAAACCAAAAACCATATTTATAATTCGGTTTTATCAATTCGGATACCCGAAAACCATTTATTTAATTCGGTTCGGGTTATTCGATTTCGGATTTTTCGGTTTCGGTTCGGTTTTCGGTTTTTCGGTTTTTTTGCCCACCCCTACCGGGAGATGAATAGAGTGGCATCAATTTAGTCACATTTAGACAGTGACTGGTTTATTATTCGGACAAAAGATGGGGCTTAAGAGAACTAAATTAAAGGGCCTTTGCTTGGTTAGCTTGCATGATTCCACCGCAGCTTTCGTTATGCCTATGTGTATGAATGTGATGAAATCCAACTCGTTATCATTTTGAACTACTACACCATGTCCAAGTTCTTACCCAATGCCAAAGCCAAGAAACGAGCTAGCTATTGCCCATTAGGTTTGTGTGTGACACATTTTACATCATTCAATCATTAGATTTATTTTTATTCAAATAAGCAGTTTAATTTGTTTAAGGTGAAGAGAATAGTGTTAGACAAAATTTTGTTTGCAATAGCCCTTCCAATGAGAAAAACAAGGAGAAGATCGTATGGGTGACGAATGATAATCATGTAAGTGGTACAAGGATGCGACAGTTAGATGAGAAGCATAACCAGTGACGGTTAGGTGTATCTAGACGGTAGCGTAATTCCGGCCAATTACATTGGGACAATGGTTTGATCGGAAGGATATCGGTGATCGTAATCCATCGTCCATTTCCCTTCCCGTAAAGCGACTGAGAACCCTCGTCATCTCCTCAACTACTTGATCCAACAATGGTAGATAGTATTGCACATCATCCCTCTCCTTAATTTTCACACCTAGTAGACTAGTAACTAAAGACTCCCAAAATTTCTTTATGGAGATCAGTGGCAGTCCTCCTACAAATTGCGTGCCATTTCCTCTACAGAGTATGCATTTGGAATCATAAACAATCTGACGTCAATTGATGAGAGGAAAATAGCTAAATGGCGTGAGCACATGGTAGTCTATATGATGACTGTCACTGATCTCCAAGAAGAAGGTTTGGGAGTCTCTTTAGTTGGTCTACCATTAAGGCAAATCAAGCAGAGGGGTGATGTGAAATACTATCTTCTGTTGTTGGATGAGATAGTTGAGGAGATGGTGGGGGTTCTTAGTCGATTTACGGGAGATAGAATGAGGGATGGATTTCAGTTTATCAATCCCCGTCAATCTTCGCCTCCCCTCCCTTTTGGAAACCTCAGCCCCGGAGGCTTATCTGAAGGCCAGCAGTTCCACTTGGAGGATGTGAGGGAAACATGCGTTGGGTTGCGGAAGCGGGTTGTGGCTATCAACGTAGCACTTATGGAGAAGATAGACTACCTAAAGACGAGGAAAATATCTCATCGCGTTACCAATTACAAATATGAGATCGATCCTCCATCCTCATCATACATCTAGATCTTCCGTTGTTGGATGAGATATTTGAGGAGATTGTGAGGGTTCTTCGTCGATTTACGGGAGATAGAATGAGGGATGGATTTCAGTTTATCAATCCCCGTCCATCTTCGCCCTCCCTCCCTTTTGGAAACCTCAGCCCCGGAGGCTTATCTGAAGGCCAACAATTCTACTTGGAGGATGTGAGGGAGACGTGTGTTGGGTTGCGGAAATGGGTTGTGGCTATCAACATAGCACTTATGGAGAAGATAGACTACCCAAAGATGAGGAAAATATCTCATCGTATTACCAATTACAAGTATGAGATCGATCCTCCATCCTCCATCCTCATCATACATCTAGATCTTCCGTTGTTGGATGAGATAGTTAAGGAGATGGTAGAGGTTCTTAGTCGATTTACGGGAGATAGAATGAGGGATGTATTTCAGTTTATCAATCCTCGTCCGTCTTCGTCCTCCCTCTCTTTTGGAAACCTCAGCCCCGGAGGTTTATCTGAAGGCCAACAATTCCATTTGGAGGATATGAGAGAGACGTGCATTGGGTTGCGGAAGCGGGTTGTGGCTATCAACATAACACTTATGGAGAAGATAGACTACCCAAAGACGAGGAAAATATCTCATTGTATTACCAATTAGAATCTCACATGGGTGTGTGAAGTTATATTATGATTATCCTGTGTTGAGTCTCAGAAACTTTATTCTGTGTTGTTAAGCTTTAAATTGATGGTTTCATTTCTGCTATTTCACTTCACATTATGATTATCCTGTACATCGGTGTCTTATTTGTGGACATGCATTAGCTTTTTCGGAGTATTAAAGCTGAAGTAATGCTTCAAGTATGACAACAGAAATGTCATAGTGTATATTATATTAATAACTTGCTGCTAAAGTGTATTGTGGAATAGGAAATCAAATTATCAGGCCTCCACGATAAATGGCCAACCACAAAAAGTTTCTCATCATGATATTTTCCCTTTCCACCTATCTTTAAGCTTTCCCTCAAGCTTAGGATTAAGATGAACGAGGACATTTGAATTTTCCAAAACCACTTCTCATCTGCCACCATAATCTAAAATCGTGATACTCTTTCATAATCAAGAAACTTAGCCATTCCAATGCAAAATTATCATTACTATCTTCTGGAATAAGAGAAGAAAGTATCGAAAAGGTGATCGTCAAACCATTTGAAAGGTTCTAGTACATAACAACAATCCAGCACTTTGTAAAGAGTGCATGTGTCTTATATTCGAAACCCGCTCTCACATATCTACCCTTCCATCTAAAAACATCAAACATAATAAAAAAATAGTGATCAATTCATCCCAAAACGGTTGTAATTGCAAGGCAACGTGTCAACAAGGTTCCGTTCCCAATTACCTCAAACACTACTCCACTATAGCTTCTCGTAGCTCCAACAAAACTATGATCGCTTTCAAAAAAACATCCTACAAAATCCACAAGATCGACTTCCAGGATCAAAACACTTATAGGTTTATCAAAATTTCTATTGTTATCAATCAGTTCCATACTCCTAGTCTCCAAAACCTAATTGTCTATGTATTCACGCAGTTTTCTATTCCTTTTCAAGCTAGGCAGTTCTTAACATCGAGGTTTAAAACATACGAAATTTCCTTGCCATAATCAGTTTTAATACCAAACTCAACATAATTCCCATCTGTATCATGAAAAAGACACAAATGTATCGAGAAATGTAATACCATTCGAGTTTACTATCTTCTTCTTATAACCGAATTCAAGGTCATCCACGGCTGAACTTTTAGTGTCTTTTTCCACCTACCATCAGGACAAGAAGTGTCAAATAAATTTTGAACAAAAATTTTATAAAAATATTTTTACTCTATAATTATGAATTATCATGGGGCATATCGCATAATTCTAGTATAATTTTTAGAAATAAACTAGGGTGACCACACCGCGCGTTGCGCGGTTGTTTTGGGAACAAAACAATGATTAAAAATATTATTAATTTATTAAGACTGTTATTTTAATTATTAATTATATTGATCTATAAAATTTATTTGATGTTCTTGTAAATTGGTTTTAAAATTAGTTCATTTTATTTTTTGCTCTGATTTTGACCTTCTGAAAATTATTCTTATTCCCAATTGAATTTGTAAAAGGACTTAAAATTAATTTTTTGCACACATGTATTTTTTGGAATAAGTGTACCTTTAACTATACATCATTATTATGTTGACTTACCTTTTGCACATGTCCTTATCCCTTTCTCCAATTCCTCCTCCTTCCACATCATACCCTTTTCGGTCAAGCTCCCGAGCTTCCATTTATCCACCTTCGACCGCCGCCGCGGCGTACGTGAGGTGCTCCCGATAACCTCCGTTTTTGCGCGGGCTTAGTCCAAGGAGCTCATACTCGGGAATCCCTCTGTGACGATGCAGAAAGGCAAGTACAGCTACGACGTCGAGACTCTAATCAACAACTCTCGAGTCTCCAAGAATCGTGTTTCCCGGATTTCGTTTTTTGCGCTACTGAGTTTTCCCAAGAACAGACCGTCTTCCGCAGCTTCCTCGCCGTTAAGCACGGCCCGGATGAGCCCATCTCCTTATTTGTCGCCATGACACTTATGTCACATGTAAATATTTCTCCCTTCTTCGGGAAAGTGATTATTTAATTAGAACTGACTTGCTGATTATTTACCTGATTTTAGAATTTGATGCTTACTCTGGAACGAAATCGCCTCTACCGATATTGGTTCACCTGTAGTTCATTTGGTTTACAGTCCTACCAGCGACAATAGCATCATTGCCAAATTCGAGGTTAGTTTTCAATTACACTGTAATAATTAAATTCCGTTCTTTCACTTAGAAATGAAAATGGTTTAAAATTTGATGATGACTACTGCTGCCTTGCTTTCAGTAGGATTGCACAATTAGGTCATGTGAATTCGATTTAGAGTAAACACGTGTCCTCCATTCCCTGAAGAAGAGGATGGAGCAAATTTCTCCAGATACAAAAGTCCATCTTGCATTGACTCCGCTTCAACTTTTTGTATATTTTGGATTTCATAGGAGGATGAGTGTTATAGGTATATGATTACAGTTTGTTTGTGGATTTTATTTGTTGGGTTCACAATCATTTGAGATGTGCTACAACCTGTGCCATAATATGAGCTATCATCTAGTTGTACAGAAAATCAAATGCACAGTTTTTAAACTCAATAAGATACATTCTTGTAGGAAAAAATTAGATGTGATCCACACATTATTATTTTCTATTTGTGCTCACATATTTGTGCTTATGTTGTAATTAAAGTAGATCTGATCAGCATTTGTTGCTCTTTTCGACTTAGTTGCACTTTATTTCATTTCAGACAAACATGTAATTAACATGAACATGATGATGACTTTTTTTGTTTTCATCTTGTGTTCTTTGTGTTCAATCCTGCATATATTGCCGGCAGCCCGGTAGATTCAATCAGCATGAGCAGCCTGGTGGAATTGTATGCTGCTTCTCTTTCTTCTTGTTCTTGTTTTTCTTTCATCTTCTAAATTTAATTAGAAATGACTTTTTTTTGTCTTTGATGTGTGAGCAGATGGTACAATCCACATCATTGAAACATTTTATAGTAGAAGACTAATTCTGAAATGACTTAAAATCTTAATATAATATGCTGTTAAATATAATGTTACCTTAATCTTCAGATCGACGCAATACCTTAGAAGCTTTAGTGGGGGATTTCCACTGTGATAATAGTACTTGAAGTTAACAAAAAAATTGAAATTTGTTAAAAAGGCACAAATAAATATAGATAGAATGAATTAGCACATGAGATATATGTGGGATACTTGAAAATTTCTCAAATAATATATCCTAGCAAAGGTGTCAACACTGTATATTTGATTATATAGAATCAACTCAATTAAAGGGTTGCAAAATTATTTCCTGGTCTATTATAGTACAATCCACATCATTGAAACATTTTATAATAGAAGACTAATTCTGAAATGAATATATTGAGAACTATGCAGTTAATGATAACTTTGAAGTCTATGCAGTCTATTGATATGTGTTGTTAAATATAATGTCACCTTAATCTTCAGACGCAATAATTTAGAAGCTTTAGTGGAGGATTTACACTATGATAATAGTACTTAAAGTTAACCCACACAATTTTATATCTAATACTCCTATTATTTACTAAAAAAAATTATTCTACTGAATTTTTCTGCATTGTGCCTTTTCTGCAAATGCTGAATGACTTTGTTAGAGTTAGAAGTTGTTGTTGTGTATGTAGAACTGTTCTTACAAAGCAGCTCTTTTTGGCAGAACTGCTGGAACGTGAGGCAGATGTATTACTGCTAAACAAAATGTTTTTTATTGCTAACAAAGAGGATGGTAAAGCATGACGGTATCATACCAATCTGTATGAAGATATTTGAAGCATGGTGTTGTTAGAGGTGCGATTCCTGGTGATGAAAGAGCTCAAATCCAAGAGATGGTGGTGTGGCTTATAAAATCGGCATCATGAGGAAAGTAATACTTACCGTGTATCTTAATCTGTGCAGTAGATTTTTGTGCTGCTTGGGGCCAAATTTGTGATTAAATTTACCAATACATAGAACTGCCGGAACGTGAGGCAGATGTATTACTGTTCATACAAATTTGTGCTGTTCTTACAAAGCAGCTCTTTTTGGCAAAATTGCTGGAACGTGAGGCAGATGTATTACTGCTAAACAAAATGTTTTTTATTGCTAACAAAGAGGATGGTAAAGCATGACGGTATCATACAAATCTGTATGAAGATATTTGAAACATGGTGTTATTAGAGGTGCGATTCCTGGTGATGAAAGAGCTCAAATCCAAGAGATGGTGGTGTGGCTTATAAAATCGGCATCATGAGGAAAGTAATACTTACCGTGTATGATGTATCTTAATCTGTGCAGTAGATTTTTGTGCTGCTTGGGGCCAAATTTGTGATTAAATTTACCAATACATAGACTAGATTGAGTTATCTTGGTTTTGATTTATGAATTGGTATATTTATATGCAGATGAATGTTTGTTTTTTATGGAAAAGATACACCTTTTTGTTTATTATAATTAATGAAAAAGGTTGAATTATCTTGGTTTTGATTTATGAATTGGTATATTTATATGTAGAAAGATGTTTTTTTTTTTTGAAAAGACACATCTTTTTTTTTCTTATATTTATTGGAAAGGTATGGGGTGTAGTTTTTTAGCACAAGAGAGTAGAATTATCAAATTACTCTTATTGGAAGATAAAGAGATTAAATCAAGATCAAAGAATTCTCATTATAATTTTGATCTAGGATAAAAAAATAGTCAACATAAAGACAAGACTGGCCCATCAGAGGAAAAATTGCCACCAGGGGAGAAATCGCCACATAGCTAAAGAGATTAAACCAGGTCAATTCATTTGAAGGCCCTGATTTTTGGCCAATTAAAAACCGGCCTTCTTCTGGAAGTTACTAATGCAATGTGATAGTGGTCCTGTCCAATAGCGCTTATTTCCAGCACCTCCAGCACCCTCCAACACCTACCAGCACCCTCCAGCACTTGTCACTATTCACATACATGAATGATTTATTTTTTTTTAAAAAAAAATTAAAAATCATTTTTCTTTAAAATTAGTTTCAATATGTTGTGTACAAATTAATCATTTTTTATATATATAGTTTCATAATTATGTACATCATAATTATACAATTTTAATTTAATTTCAACCCCTCCAGCACCCCCTCCAGCACCCTCCAGCACCTTCCAACACCCTCCAGTACCTTCCAGCACCAGCTACCATTCCAGCACCCTATTGGACAGGGCCAGTATGCTACGCGCAAGAACATTGGAATAAAGTTCCACTACCATTTGTCAATAATATATACTATATTGCATCCAAATTTAGGCAATATTGTTGCTGCTCAAGTAAAACAACCAAATTCCTCCACCATCAGGTGGGGCCGCACCACCACCACCACCGTGGGAGAGGGTTGGTGGAAGAAGCATGGCGTTGCCCTAACTCTACCTTTGCGTTCATAAGAGCAACACTACTAAAATGTGCTTTCATACATCTGAGAGTGAATCTCCCAAATGATGGAATATATACAGGAGAAAGTTGATTCGAATTCCGACCTCTCTTCGAATTCCAAATTAACTCGGTTGGAAAATCATGCGCGAAAATGAAAAATTGTACGAAAGAATGTAGAGATACATTTAAATATATAATTGAGTGAATACATAAATATAACATATCTATAAAATCCCCAATGAGAGAAAAAAAAAATTATAGTAGAAGGTAGTTTGGAGGGCTTAACGTTGAAAGTCAGAAAGTATAATATAAACACATATATTTGATTGTTTTTTATTTACCAAAATTACTATTAAACCTATGCAACGTTCCGTTTTACACATTAAGATTGGATCTAACCAGTTTTAGGCCAGGAGCTTTTGTAGTTTAATTTTGTTCAGTTTAGTTTATATTTCAGTGAAATTATAATTTGATGATATTCAAAGTTAATCGAGTCATGCTAATTCTTTGTTTCAATACATTAATTTTTATTTCAATCTAGTTTAATTTTAGCAAAAAATAAACTCAAGCAAGCATGTCCAATAGCTCTACTAATTATTTTAAAGGGACCGGGAGGTATCAAATTGTGACTTCTCATCTCTCGAAACCTTACTCCACTAAAATAGAAGGGAAATTACATAGCATTTCATTATAGATACACAGTACACTAATAATTTGCATGGGTTGAAAATGGAAATGAAGTGTTGCATCAATATTTTGACTGAGCAGTAACCCCACTTACATATATATTTTAGACCACTAGCATCACGTTTTCACACGAAGTAAAACTTGCAAATCTACGTATATATGCACAAAAGCCACAAACTTAATTTATATAACACCAACCCACCAATAATAAATCAATAATAGCTATATTAATTTACTTATTCATTTCATAGCATTTGTACCATTATTAATTGATAATTTCCGAAATAAGATAAAATAATGTGAGGTTGACGTGAAATGATGTTGCTCATTTAGCTGCATGCAACTCAGATCCAAAGATTCCAAGCCACTGGAAATGAAGAATCAATTATTTTTTGTTTTTTGCATTCATTTTTTGTTCATAGAGAACGTTGCAAATAGTAGTACATCTGTACTCGCCCGCTCTGTTATTTGAAAATAAATAAAATAATGCAATAATGTTATGATGGATCTTAATAAATTGGATCATGGGACAAGTGAGTTAATTAGTGAATACTCCATAAGTTTGGGTGAGACCGTCCTGCCATAACCTTATGGTAGGACGAATGATACTTCATGTGTTTAATGGATTTGTTCATGTGTTTCACAGCTTTGTTAATTTATTTACATATTGTTACAGATTATAACAAACAAAATTGTGAAACACAAGAACAAATCTGTCAAACACATGAACCCAGCTTATAACAAACAAAACTGTGAAATACACGAATAAAACTGTGAAACACATGAACAAATCTATTAAACACATGAACTATCATTCGTCTTACCATAACCTTATGGTAGGACGGTCTCACCCAATACTTTGTATTTATGAAATTATATTATCTTATAAATAAATAGGAGTTTATGTTAAATTATTTTGTTCAGTTAAGATGATTCTAGATTGCCATGTCGGAAAATGATAACCATGGATATAATTGTTTATGCTTGATTTCGCATTATGATAATTTTAAAAATAAAAAGGTGATGGAACAATTTAGTTCTTTCAGAAAAGTTGGAATTGGAGCTAATGTGTATTGTGCACTTAAGCAATGCACTATTTTGACATGAACCGTGTCAGGTTCGAGCCTCCCCCAAAAAAAGATACTGTCCTAATTTTCTTGTTAAATTTAAAAAATGTCTTTTGGTGTGTGAAATAAATAAAGAAGATTGAGATGATGGAAAAAAAATAATAAAGTGAATTAATCCGATGAAATAAATCAAAAATATTATAAAATAATGTATGTAAATGTTAAAAACACAAACTTTTCCATGAGAGGAAGTAATATATATATATATATATATATATATATATATATATATTTTTTATTTGTTAAAAAAAGAGAATAAATTATTTAGGTCCAAAGTCTTGATCAAAAGGGTCTTACGAGTATATATAACCATTTTTGCTCAGTTTTGTTCTTGTTCTCTAGTCGTAAACTATGCTTTATTCCATTTGGAGATATACTTAAATTTTGTTTTAATAATCACAACTTTTTGTGGATTGAGACTTCTGGAATTCGAACCCTGGCCATCTCAATCGATGTAACTTTATTGCTTATTTCAGAAATTCCAAATAAACTAAAGTTCAATAGAATATACAAGCTAGGAGTACAATTATTTTTTTGGAAATAAAACGTCGATACATTCCCTTATGTGGCAACATCCAATAATGTGGAATTTGGAATGTGTTTATGCAATTTTGTTGGGTTCTTTTTCGTGGGAAGCATAGGCATGCGCGAGCCTCTTCTATTATTGAACTAAAGATTTTATATTTTGCATTTGAATTAAAATCAAAACTCGTTATTCTATTCGTCTTATCTGAGTTAAAAAAAAAAACTCAATTAAATCGACCAAGAAGAGTAAAGATATAGAACATGATAAGATTGAATTTTCAACTGAATCTTATCAAATTGAACTTAACAAAGTTGAACGGATTGATCTGAACTGAGGTGAAGTTGAATTGAAAAGATAACGAGGGCAAAAGAGCTCTTAATTGCGGCTTATCTGCCACCCTTGATCTTTGTCATTGTCCTTGCTTTCTTCTTTGGAACCATATGATTCACGGTGGAGAGATGGCCTAAAATTGTCAATAATGCATCATTTCAGCTTGTCCTACATGCTCCCGAATTGCATTTACAGAACCATTTGAAATGACCGGCCCCTTGAATGGATGGTGCTAGCATTGCATCATTTGCATGACCGGCCCGACAATTATTTTCCGGTAACAGGTTCCTCAAGTTGATTGCAGCAAAGAGACAGTAAATTGCTGCCCTAGATCTGGGTATCATGATGCTTGATCGGACGATTTCGGTTCAGGGATAGCGACACTCGCCTTTTGGCTGAAAGGGAAGGATGGTGATGTATAATTAGGCTTCTTTCTTTGTTTCTCTTCCTCTCCCCACCTTGTGCTTTTTGTCAAAACATCATTGGCTCTGCATTATTTCAGCTAAGCTTTGATGGGAAATGTTACTGTCCCTTGCAATGGACACCTACACGGTTACACCCGGAGACAAGCCGATTTCATATATACTTGCTCAAGCAATCCAGATATATGGAAGGAAAACGAACACAGTAAAAACTTGTTCGACCACAACAAAAGAATCATACCAAAAGCAGTACCATCAAACAAGCTCAACAGAAAGTTACCCATCCAGGGCAATGTTCAGCAAAATGAGCTGGATCGGTTTATACTAACTTTATTTCTGAATTACAGGTTATATCCAGTACTAAAATACTGTTGGGAATATAGTGTTTGCCAACACAGCTACGGACCAAAATCCTAACCCACTACACAGGGTAGCAACACAAAGGCATTGTACATCGACAGAGCAAAACATGCACAATTCTGCTGAGGCGTTCTTGAGAATTCACTCACATGATCTTCGCCTTCGAGAAGTCCATTTCAGGATGCTGCAAGATATCGAATATTAGTATCACACGAATTGCAACATAGTCATAAGAGTTTAAGTACATGTTCCTACCTCTGCCATGAATTTCTTCATGATGTCCTGCTTCTGCATCTCATCACTGGTTGGCATGCCCATGGCCTTCTGTCTCTGGTCAAACTGTAAGACACAACCGACATTACACAATCAGTTTCCAAAGGTTAGAGAAATGGAGTCATAACTTGCATCACACAAACACGGGCTCATCTGTTGGACTTCTTATGTCTTAGTTTTGTATCTTCTCTTTTGATCCAATATATATTGGTTAGAAAAGCCTTATCACTGAACATCTCTATAAATGGTTAAGAAAGCAAGCCTTTATGCCATTTCATGTAATTTAATATATATTTCATGCTACAGGTGAGGAGAAAAAAACCATCTTCAGCAGTCCGTTCTGATACAAGGTTTCATAAAGCAGATAAATTCTAACAGATTGATCAGGATCGACACAAAAATATAGATCGACCATAGAAGCAGACTTGATTGAAAAGATTATAATAAGAGAGAACTAACCATCATCTTCTCCACAGTTGACCGTGTCTCAGGGTCCAGATCTGATAGCTTGCTACTCTCAGGCTCCACCTTTTGAGTATCAACTTCAGGTTCTCCTTTAACCGCACACTTCCACCATTCCATCTGGTCTTGTTTGGTCAGGAGGACAGAGACAAACTTCTGATCCTCTGCATCCAAAAACAATTGAACACATGCATTAAAATCAAGTATAACAACAAAGATGTGGAGGTTTGTAACACATATTTGAAGGGGAGAAAAACTAAGCAATTGAACAGCACAAAATGCTCCTTTTCAGCCTAAGTCAGGACAGTGAGTGGATCATTGATTACAAAATAGACGGAGATGAGTAGAGATACCTATGCTCCAAAAGGAATCATCAACCTTGATCGGACGATAGAGTTCACCCTACAAAAACACCAAAAAAACAAATGAAACTTCTGCAAATGCAAATTTTAGTAATTTTAGAATTGATACCAGATAACACACTTACATCAATTATTGGAGGCTGGTTCTTTAGGCCAACTTTTAGATGATTCTTCTTTATTTCACAAGTAATAAATCTGGATTTTGTTCCAGGAGGGACAGGGATGTTAACAGTGACTTCCTGGAGTGACTGTATCCAAGAGTACTTCTCTAGATCAAGTCCATTGCCACGGTTGGGAGCTACTCACAATTGCAGCCATGTGCGGGAAAATAAAGCCATCAAAAGTTACTCATAGTATGAGAGCATTATCAGTAAAGGCAAAGCAAAGCAAAGCAAAGCAAAGCGAATGTGATCATTCAGTTATAAATCACACAATAATTTTACTTCAAATAAGGTAGGAAGGTGCGCAACATCAGTTTCTAACATCAGCATGCTACACACAAAATATAACCAGAAACCAGTAGTAATAATAACTTCAGTTCAGCAAAACAGGTGAGCAATAACAGTCTACAACATCACCAGACCACAATCATACACATAATAACCAAGCCAAAGAAAAGCAAAGCAGATGTGAATTACAGTGAAACAATAACTTTACCCCAGAATGGAAGGTGCACAATATCAATTTCTAGCATCGGCATGCCACACTCATACACATATATAATGCCACATCACACATATAACAATTAACAAGTCAATTTAACCGTAATAGCACCATTAATTTCCTTAAGCCAAGACTTGAATTGTGATGATACTGTAAATTTATTATGCAATGGATAGACGTATTAATCTAGTTTTAGATAGCATGCGAATTGAAAAGAACACCCAATTGGAACAAGGGATCGAACTTATATGTGGTACCACTAAAACCCTACACTGCAACTCCATCATTACTTTAATGAGGGCATGTAGCTATTTAATTCAAGACCAATCCAACCTATATCCTTAACACCTCAAAAAAAACAACTTAGAGTGATAAAGTTACTTAAATACTTAAAAGAAAACTGTAGTTTATCAATCACGGACGCACTAACAACACTATACATTACACTGCCAAAACTTCAAGCATTTTCGAAAAACATATCATCAAACTTAACTGTGGCATCAAATAAACCCGCATTTGCTAACAAAATCAGCACTTTATTTAGTCAATTATGCCTCCTTAAGTTACTTAAAAGCAAACTGTAGTTTATCAATCACAGTGGCACTAAAAACATTACACGTTACACTATAAATGTAGCCAAGACTTATACTTGCGCAGCAAAAACTTATTGCATTTTCGATAAACATATCATCAACTATCAAATAAACGCTAATGTTCCCCAAAACATATAAGCATTTGCTAACAAAATCAGGACTTCATGCCTCCTAATTCTACCAATACCACAACATAATAAAGCAAGCGGGCAGAAATGCGGAACAAATGAAATGGAAGAATGGAGTACCTCGACGACCCTTGCTGCTATCCTCGTCCTTGGCCTCGCTGGCAGCGGGAACCGATTTCTCTTTGACTGCTTCGGTCTTGGGCTTCTCCTCCTTCACCTTCTTCTCCGCCCTTGTAATCTCCTCCGCCTTCTCCTTCCTCTTCCTCTCCTCCGCCGCCACTTTCTTCTTCTCTTCCACCTCCGCTTTCTCCTTCACCTGACGCACAACTGCACTCACGTCGCTCTGCAGGGAATCGCTTTTGAAGAGGTCGGATTCCCTTGCCAGGAACTGCAGTGCGGCTTCGAGAAAACCCAGCGGGTTCGCCGGATCAAGGGCGGCGGCGAAGGGTTTAGTTGCTGTGGTCTGCGCCGGCCTATTTCTCGACGGCGAGGGGGCTGCGTTTTCTTCTTCGTATTCGGAGAGTATCGCCATGGAATTGCTGAGCTAGGGTTTAACGATTGATGAAGTTCACACTGAGTTGCAATGCTCCGTCTTCTCTACTCGGAAGGTGAAATAAGAGGGCACAGAGGAGTTCTAGAATTTTCCAGAGGAGCCTGCTTAAATGTTTTTGAAATGGTCCTCGTTTGTTTCTTTATTATCATATTAGCTCTCTTATATTTGCAATTTTACATTTTAGCCACTGCCATTGATAAAAACACAAAATGCTAATGCAATAAAATTAAACAATGTAAAATTTTATCAACCATTTTTTAAAAGTAAATTACATTAATCTTAAATGATTTTTGGCCCCGTTTACTAGAGCTTATTTCTTGATGTACTGAACTGAATTGAATTGAATTGAATTGAATTGAATTGAACTGAATTGAATTGAACTGAACTGAATTGAACTGAACTGAAGTGAAAATTGATGGATTGAAAAATGGAATCAGCATGACTGAATTAACCTGAATTTCATCAAATTGCATTTTCACTGAACTGAACTGAACTGAATTGAACTGATCTGAACTGAACTGATCTACAGATAAGCTCTGGTAAACCGGGCCTTTGTCTATTGTTTAACAATTACTAGTTAAGGAAATGATTTTGAGCATTGTTTAATGAAATCAAGTTTGGTTAAAAAATGATTGAAAATCTCTATGCAATCATAGTAGTAAATCAGCATCCAATGCACAACGAGTACCCAATCCCTAAAAATTTGGGCAACACGTGAACGCGTTTTCTTACCAAAATCAAGAAAACGGCAACAAAACGTACGCAGCGTTTGTAGCTGAGAAGAGCTCCACGCCCAGGTTGTACAATCCGAACAGCACAATCATGACCTTCGATTTTTGTCTTATCTGCCTTGCTCAAACGAGGCCATCTCATATGAAAATGTTTTAAATATTGTTTCGCAATTTCCTCACTTAGAATTTTCCCAGATGCCGATTCCTTTTTGTGTCGTTGACTTTGTGTACAAAAGTCATCTCTTGAGAAAAAACTAACGAACTACTTGTGCATTGCCGTGTATTAATTCCATGGTTTACTTTCTGTCTTAGACATTCATAGATTCACCAGTTTTCTCCCCTTCCGGCCAATCGTTGAATCTTCCGGCGAGTGATTTTGCCGGAAAATGGTGTGCTAATATGATCTTCAGGTAGTTTTTTCCAATTCAGAATGTTTTCAGAATGATCTGAGTTGTTTTTTTTGGTCAATTATGCTTTTCTGAATGTTGAATTCAGAGAAAATTTGCTTTTGTTTCAAAAAGCATACAAGCAAAGTTGTTTTAGTTTATGTACTGTGCCTTTTTTTCTCTTTTCTCAATAGTTTGACAAATGAGTTATTCTCTCCACAGATTTTAGGGATAAGCAAGGAGGGATCATCAACACAATGGAGAGGGAAATTTTCGATTGCTCCGGACCTCTGCATCTTACCGGAATCGACTGGTAAGATGAGATTCGGATACAATCTCTGAATAACTTTATCTTGCATATATAAAAATGTCACAGTTTTCATATTGCATTCATTAACCTATAACTTTTTACACATTTTTTTGATGCAATTTTTAGTTTTTTTACCACTAAAATGAGCTTGTGCAACTCATTTTCACAGGAATAACCCGCATCACCGGAGATCAATCGCGGCTAGCTTGGTTCAGGGAGTATACGTAGTAGAGCGCGATCGCCAGGAAAACCGCCACGGCCACAATGCACAGGCTCGTCCATGGTGGGAGTTTTTCAATTTCCAGCTGATCCAGGTCCTGGTTGACCCGGACGATCAATCCTTCTTCGGCTGCATTTACCAGCTCAAGAACCCTAGCTATTATTATTACCAGAAAAACTTCCCCAAATTCGTCGTTGCATTCCGGGGCACCATCAACCGACCCGGAAACCGTACCCAGGATTTCAAGCTGGATCTCCAGCTCATCATGAACAGCCTCCACCAGAGCTCCAGATTCCGGGTCGGGTTCCAGTGCGTCCAGACAATGGTTTCAAAATCCGGGTCAACCGGGTCGGATATATGGCTCGCCGGACATTCTCTCGGGTCCGCCATCGCGCTGCTCGTCGGCCGGGATATGGTGAAGCTAGGGTTTCATCTCGAGACCTATCTATTCAACCCGCCGTTCACGTCGCTGCCGATTAACCAGATTAAGAACGAGAAATTGAAGATCGGAGCGCGGTTCGCCACGAGCATCATCACCGCGGGGCTCGCCGCCGCCGTGAACATCAGCTCCCTGAAGGAGAAGAAGGACCGGGAGTTCGCCGCGCTGTCGGCGTGGATCCCGTACCTGTTCGTGAATCCGGCGGATCCGATCTGCTCGGAGTACATCGGGCACTTCGAGCACCGGGAGAAGGTGGTGGCGATCGCCGGCGGGACGATCGGGAAGCTGGCGGCGCAGAATTCGATCGCGAGCATTCTGACGAACGCGCGAGGGAATGAGTGCGACGCGTTTCATCTTCTTCCTTCTGCTTACGTCACGACCAACGCCAGCACGTTTCTGGATTTCAAGCAGAATCACGGCGTTCATCAATGGTGGAGGACGGATATTCATCTGGAGTATAAATTGCATCAGTTCAGATGATGAGGGAACATCTGAGGCATTTTTTTTTTTTTTTTAAAGGTTGAATAAACAGAAATTGATTTGTTTTTTTTTTCCAGAAAATATGATCATTCTTGTTCCAAAGGTAAAGGTTTCTTTTGTTTCCCGCGGATTTTATGCAAATGTTGTAAGATCGTTGTGGGCTTCAGGATTCGTTTTTGTTTGGAGCCCATTGTACTCAGCTATACTTGGGCTATTTTCTTTCGCAATTATCCATTCATTAGTTGTTTTTTTTAGAAAATATCCATTTCTTTAGTTTTCGTGGAAGTTTTCATGTTTACAAATTTATCACATGAAGTGTTAATAAATTACGAACATGCCTCTACACAGACCAAGTACTAAAATTAATAAATTATTAATACAAATTCTCATTTGAGATCTGTTCCTACAGAAACTAAATACTAAAATGGACCGTTATTGGTTGAAGTTGTCGTTGATGAGGCTCAACCCCGCTACCGTTGTTAGATTTTAGGTTGGTGGTGTCATCATAACTCAGCCGTCTCACATGGACCGACTTGAGATTGAGATTCGGTGTGAATTTGTACGAAATAATAGTAATTTACCAAGGATTAACAATGATCAAGGAAATTAACTGAGAGATCAAGGTAAAAAAAGGAATGATCAAGGGAACTGACTAAATAATCAATCAAACAGACTAAAAAATCAAGCAAAATTCCCTTAGCCTTTGGTCTCCAAAAGGACATGTCTCACCCAATACTCTCTCAATTATTAGTTATATTTTTCAAAATTTCAATATTTATATTCGGAACATAGTGAGAAATTTGAATATAGCATTGTGCCACTAACTTTGATAGATAAACAAGTTTATGTTTAACTCTTCTAATTTTAAGCTTATGCAAAAGCTTAGTTTCGAACAATTAGTTTCAAGATTAGTTTTGTTAGTACGACAAAGCCCTGTTTGCACTGAATTGAACTGAAAATTAATGTATTGCACAAAAAGAATCAACATAACTGTAACTGAATCAACCTGAATTTCATCAAATTATATTTTCAATGAATTGAACTGAACTCGTAATCTAATGAAAAACTCAAGCAAACAGAGACTAAATTTAGGAAAGGTGACCAAAAAAACCTCTAAATATTTTGTTCTTTCAGCATCACGGTGTGATTGAAATCTGGAACTTCATGGCCTCATCATAACCACTTTGTGAATTCAGAAATAATGCTAAAAATTTCTATGTAGCCAAGAAAAAAACCATATATTCGATGTCAAATAATTCAGGCAGAAACACAACACGCGCATAGCGACGATGTATTTTGTGACGATAGGCCAAGTACTAGAAGGAAGTCGCAGTCCGAAAGAAAATAAACAAAAAGGGCAACGAATACATTTCTTATTCAGAGAGCGTAGTTTATCATTAATGGTTATTAACGTACGGATTGACGAAGCTGATATTGTTGATTAATACGTTTTATCCGCTAATACTCTGTGGGTTCCGCCACGTTAATTTGTGACGAACACCATGGCACCAGTGATTTAACGCCAGCAAATGGTATGGTTATGACGCTTCATTTATTAATTAATGATTATTAGAAGACTTTTTGTTACTTTTGTATTATTTTGTTATAACGATTGTTTGATGTAGATCTTTGCTAGCTAAATACTATAAGCATGACAATATAACTTCTTTTTTTTTGCTAGAGATATCAATTAAAGGGTCCTTTTAGGTTCTCATCTTAATATTGTAGCTCATTGATAGGGCGTAGCTTAATTGAATGGTGAAAATGGTAATTTCATTATCAAAAGAGGCAAATCCTCATAAAGGGGTGAGGAAGAATACATAATTGGATATGGGAAAGCATACAATCATGATCAGAATTACTCACTACGAATCTGATACTTCTATCTATGAGTATTTAAGCTCAACGAAGATGATTATGTAGAATTAGCAATAGAGTAATTGATTCCTAGTAGGAGCTTCCAACAGAACGACGGTTTGACTATTGACCATATAGTTAACATTTTGTTAATTTGACTGCTTGTCTCTCTTGCAATTACTATTTTGCCCTCTACTCAATAGTAGCATCTAACTTTTGCAAAGTCGAGTCCTCTATTAATTACACTTAGATAACTCTTTAAACTTTTTATCATTCATATCTGGATGTTTCCATACAAATTTTTTATTTTAAAAAAAGTGATGAGAAATCTGCAAGCTATAATAATAATAATTACTATCTCTTCTACAATGCAAGTACTACCCAATAAACTAGTTAAAATCAAATTTTATCATAAACACGTCTAACTTAAATTGATTGGAATCGAATTCAAAATCAAATAAAACATGAAAACATGGAGAATGAAAAATAATGGAGTGGTTTTATATCCGTTGACTGCGCAATCAAAGGGGCGGCTAGGTTCGGTTTGTATTTTTCCTTCGTCACCATCTAAATTACGAGCTCCACATGAATAATAGAAACCACCATCAAAAAATCGAATACAAATATAGAAATTAAATGAAGAAGGAAAAAATAAGCATCGATGGTCAAGTCAACGACTTTGTGTCCCCGTACCTGTGGAAATCTGCACATGCTGCTCTTCACCCTCCCTGCTTCGGTGTCCTCATATTACACAAACACCAAAATGAAACAATTCAAAGATTACAAACAATTATTAATCATCGATCTTATATTAATTATTTAAAATAGGAAGCCCAATAATTGTTTAACTTGAATCTATCCGTAAAGATGTATTTGAAAATGTAATAAAGATGCAAAACAAATCAGATCTTTTTTTTTTATTGGTTGGTTTTTATGGTGGAAAACATGGTTTCTGTTTAGGCACCATGGTTGTTTAATTTATGTAGTACATAATAAATGGGCGCTGCTAAACCAAGCTTAATTTGCATTGTTGTTTCCAGCTAATTATGTTTTGCGAATTGCAATTTTGTTGGCATTATGTGCATATTTCATTTTCGAAAAGTCTCCCGTGTCTAGATCATGCAAGCCATGCATGATGCATGCCACCACATACTCCAAGTGTAGAGATTTCCAATTTGTCACATAAAATCAATTTTACACAATAATAAGAAAGAAACTTGGTGGGTGAGACCTGTACTGGTGGAGAATGGAGATCAAGGGGTAAGGGAATGAGCATTTATTATTTTCGCTTGATATTTTAGTCACTTTGATTGATCTTTCAATCAGTTTCTTTGATCATTCATTTTTTACCTTGATATTTCAATTAATTTGATCTTTCAATCATTTTGCCTGATCTTTCCTTGATCATTCATAATCTTTGGTACATTACTGTTATTTCGTACAAATTCACACCAAATCTGAGTCTTGAATCGGTCCATATGAGACGACTGAGATCTGGCGATACCAGCAAACTAAAATTTAATAGTGGCGGCGGGGTTGAAACTCACCAACGACAACTTCAACCGATAATGGTCCCTTATAGTACTTGATCTTTGTAGAGACATGTCTCAAATGAGAATTTGTATAATAATAATAGTATGTTGGGGATAAATTACATCTGTCTCAAATTTTTTTTTTTACGCTGAAACCATCATAGATGGGAGGATTATTCATGGCTCCTCAACCGAAATAAAAAACAGAACATAATACACATAAGACCAAATATGGGTCTTAGTGGCTACAAGTTGCCCGGAGGCTGTTCTCCACAAGTGGAGGCAATTTGGTAGATAACAGGAAAATTTCTAAAACATAAATCAAATCTAATCAACCATGTATCTAAATATGATATGACCCGAAGGCTATTTCCTAGACTTTCACCCGGAAGCAAGGTGGTGCCCGGAGGCAGGTGTAGCCCGAAAGCTATTTCCTAGGCTTTCGCCCGGAAGCAAAGTGATGCCCGAAGGCTAACATAAAAAAGGGGATACATCGTAAAAATATACGGTCTGATACTCGAGAGTATCGAACTACCTAACAAGCGTAGTACCTTGACTCGCATTCTAAACTATCTAATCGAAGTCTACTAGTCTAGGCACAAATGTTACCTAGTCCAGAAGCCCATGGGGTTTACCCTCTCGCCAATTAAGGGTTAAGAGGGACATAACAAACAAATGGGCAAGGATACTCACCAAGTCTGTCAGGATAATTCCGCAAAAAAGACCAATTCCAAATCATATCCCCTAGAATAAGGTAAACACTATGGGCAGATTCCAACCAATCCGGGTCTAACTGACTAGCAAATACCACATAGTATAAAACTTTGAACGATGATATTATTTAACTCAAGAGAAGTCGCAAAGCTAACTTCCAAGGTCTACAAATCTAGTTTATATTGAGGACAGTATCGCCAAAAGTACGTATATTACTACTATGACTCGGATTTCTCCTCACCGACCACACATAAACAAGAGTTGAAGTCAACCAAAGTTTTCGAAACAGAAACGTACCCGTCCGTAAACTAAGGTTGACAAATAATAATCAAGTTCAAATATTCCAACCGTATTCTAAAAACTGCTACAATAAAAAGAAAGGAAAAAAACCACCTCATCCTCTAACTAGGCCAGAACCAAGAACCAGACCCAAACCGGTTGTTTGTCGGTCCGACCCGAGAACCGAGCCAACCCGGATCGAACCGGGCCGACCCGAACCGAGCCCTGGATCTTGAAACTGCGTCTGTGGGCCTTATGTCGGCAAGATGGGGATAGCACTTCCGGCGAACCGGTATAGTGCCCGCCTATAGGGCGTTTGGATCTGCCCGAGACGCGTCTGTGATCCGGATCTGACAGCCTAATGGTGCGGATCGCAACCCCAAGGGGGGGGAACGATCGATGGCTGGATTGCGCCGGAAGCTCTTGGTCGTCGATGCGGAGAACGCCGACGGTGCGGCTCGTCTCTGCCGCCGTTAGGCGCGAGGACTCATGGGTCGTCGGATGTAGCACCAAAACGGTGGGTGACCCAATCCGACGATTGTCCGGCCGTGGCGCCGCAGCCATCGCACGGGACGGCTACTGGTTCTGTGGAGGTGCGAGGAGTTGGTGATCTGTTAACTACTACTACTGAAATTAAAATGTTTGGTGGAGAAGGTGACCGGCACGGCGAGGGGCGCCGGCGGTCACCTCCCCAAATTGGATCTGAAAAAAGGAAAAGTTGGAGTTGAGAGGATAAGTTACTGTTCACAGAGGAGAGAGGGGGTTGTCTGGAAATGAGTGTCGACATCTGTCTCAATTGAACACACTAAATAATCATGATTCATACGTAAAAGATCAATGTTAATAGTGAGAAAATCAGACATAAAAATGAGATCATCAATAATACATTAAGAAGATCAGAGTTAGAATTGAGAAGATCAAAATTTCGCGCTAGTCTCAGAATACATTCTCTATGTTGATGGTGGAATGCAAATGCGATAGTATCCTAATTAACCCTAGACTAGCTAGTTGGCTTTATCCTTTCATGTATTTTTCGAACGTTCACAATAATTCTATATTTTTATGCTCTACTTTCTAAATAGTAACACATTTACGTATTAATCACTTGAAAAATTGAAATTAATAATTGCCCTTCGCTGAGAATATTGTCCTACGGACATACTATTAATTAGTTGATCAGATCGGCTAAGGCAGGCCAGATATATCGTGTCAATTATAAGCATAATTGGATCATTAATGGTCATAGCTATATGGCCATCTGTTTTTATGAATTCCCAAGTACCATCACATCTACATTGATTTGTACATTTCTCTCAAATTTTAGGGTTTTGAATTTGACATTACTTAATTTATGTTTTATAAAGTTGCATGTACTCATTCTTCTCAACTTATGTGACCAGAACTAAACTGATCTTATATAATTGAACGTGTATCTGAATTAAAAGTAAAAATTTATTCATTAAAAATTGAGGTAAATGTTTAACTAAAAACTATTAACACACTTACTATTATCCCTTCTATATACATTCGAAGGTTTTTCTTTTCAACTAATCTCGAATCAGTTGAACTAAATTAAACTTAATCAAACTGAACAACAGTACTAATGTTACAACCATTTTTCAAAGGCAAGGCAAAACTACTACATTCCCTCATCATTAGATTTTCATCAATTATAGTAACCATAAAGGATTGCTATTAAAAGGCGAACATCAAAACAAATCAAAAGATGTAATTATGAAGCAATTATAATTATAACACACTTGAATATGCAATAAACATGATGAATTCATCACTCATTTTAGAGTAGTGTTGGTAAGATTAATAAAATCATGGGTAGACTTTCTAAAAATGCACGGTTTCTTCTAGGCTACGTTCCAACAAATTGGTTGCATCTTTTGTGTGGTCAGCTCGTGACATGATGAGCTAAGGTGCTTCGAAAAAGCTATTACTTTATGGCTTTGGAGAATCGCCTTTTTTAAAATCAAAACTTAACGGATTAATGTTCCAAAATAAATAATACTTCATTTTATTTTTATTTATTAGGCGAAGTAGTAGTTAAATTAAATTAGTAGTGGAAGGAAGAACTGGAAAGATGATATGGATAACAAAGTGAAGGAATCGTGATAGGAATAGGATCTCTATGAGGGAAATCACGAAATTTAAAGTATTGATCGCGCTCGTTTTGAAACGTCATTCTTTGCTTACACCTTGCTACTTCATCCATGCTCTTAGAATGAAAACGCGTGGCGGAACCAGATTTTTTTCAAACAAAAATATCAAAATATAAATTCTCATTTGAAACGTATTCTCTGTAGAAACAATAAACTATATGGACTGTTATTGGTCGAAATTATCATTGGTGAGATTCGACCCTATTGTCGCGGTTATGTTTTAGGTTGCTAGTGACGCTAGATCTTAATTACATGGACCGACTTGAGACTGAGGTTCGATGTAAATTTGTATGGAAGAACAATAAGATATCAGGGATTGGGAATGATCAAGAAAAATGACTGAATGAAAGATCAAGACTGAACAGTAAATGCTCAAGAAAATTAACTAAAAGATCAAGGCAAAATATGAATGTTCAAAGGTGAAAGATCAAGCAAATTGACTAAAAGATCATGAAAATAGTAAATGTTTATTCCCTTGGTCGTTGATCTCCACGTAGACTGGCTTCACAGAATATGGACTCTAACAAAATATCTGAGAATTTTATAAAAAAAGAAATAACAAATCTGGTAATAGGTCAAATTTTAGGTAAAATTTCAATCAACTTATTAATAGGTCCATCAATAGGTAATAACAATATCTATAATTTTCTAAAGATGATATTTTGAGGGTATGTATGTGTCTTGTTTCAGTTACTAGAATGACTGGATTAAATCAAATCAACTAGGAAGTTTAAAATAGTTCATATATAGAAGGATTAGATGAGTGGATTAAAATTGATCATATTTATATTATATATATAGAGAAGATCTTGGGTGAGACCGTCCTACCATAAGTTTATGTTAGGACGAATGATAGTTCATGTGTTTAATGGATTTGTTCATGTGTTTCACAGCTTTGTTAATTCATTTACATATTGTTACAGATTATAACAAACAAAATTGTGAAACACAAGAACAAATCTGTCAAACACATGAACCCAGCTTATAACAAACAAAACTGTGAATTAAATGAACAAAACTGTGAAACACATGAACAAATCTATTAAACACATGAACTATCATTCGTTCTACCATAAGCTTATGGTAGGACGGTCTCACCCAAGACTTTGTAATATATATATATATTCAATAATCTTAGTCCAACTTTAATGTTTAATGTCTGAATTACAATTGTCAAATGTACCTATTGATACTACAGTTACACGATAACTATGGTCAAAATTTCCCAAAAAACTAACAAGCAATTTACGATGATCCATTTCTTCTTTGATAGTTTCCCAATTTGATTTAAATGACTAACAATGCCGTGTCCAAAAATAGGACCATAATGAAAACCTTATAAATGCACAGTTCAGGATTTGGATTCCTTTGAAATATTGGTCCTAAATTAAATTGGAATAATTGGAGCTCAGCTACCCTCCTCTCTTCGCTGTACGATTATTTGTGGTTGAGACTTTGAGTTCTCTGCCTGTAGTACATTCTCTCGCTCCAACTTGCTTCTTTTCATTTTTCAAACCTTTCACAGTAGAGAAAGGCTTGGGTGAGACCAAGATCAAGAGCAGGGGAATGAGCATTTACTGATTCTGCTTGATCTTTTAGTCAGTTTGTTTGATTTTTCAATCAATGTCCTTGAGTATTTTTGTTTTGCCTTGATTTTTCAGTTAATTTGATTTTTCGTTCAATTTGCTTGATCTTTCGGTCAATTTTTTTGATCATTTCCTTGGTAAATTTCACCAACGACAAATTCAATCAAGGAAATCAGTGGGTTTAAAGCTCACCAATGACAAATTCAATCAATAGCAGTCTCATATAATCTTTGGTCTCATTTGAGACAGGTCTCAAATGAGAATTTGCCTTCACAGTAAATATTTCGGTTCAACTATAGAACAAACAGTCAAATTAGTCTCTTTTACTTTTCACCCTCGCCGACATGCAATAGTAGGTGAAATGGATCGGGCAGTATGATTATCATGGAAAGAAATCAAAGAATATATGCAGTTCTCCACTTCTGCTAATCTCTACAGGTAATCATTATTACTTATATAATAATTTGTATATAATTAGTTACTATAGTGAAGGTCAAAAGTAGCTATTAATAATTGATTAAGTAGTATAGTAGATTTTCACTTGTTACACCTATTTCTGATATTATAACGACAAATTCTTAGTTGAGACGGTCTCACTTAATAAACATGCTTAAAAGTGAGAAGATCAGATATAAAAGTGAGAAGATCAACAATACTATGCTGCTTAATACAGTTAAAAGTGAGAAGATCAACGTTTGTGAGACTGGTCTAATGGGAGAACTTCTATATTAGAACTGACATTTGTTTAAAACTATTGTAATTCACTTAACAAGTTTATGACTTATGAGGTTATATTAACATGAAATTGAAATTGGTCAACAAAGAGACATATACTGACATCTTCAAAAATAATAATCAGGAGCGATCATTGTCAATCTGCCGCGTACATCTCCATCGGTACTTTTGATCTGTACTGTAAGTTTATACTCAATGTATTTACATATGATTGGTAAATGATAACTAATGTCACATTTTGTTTCTGATTAAGATCAAACATGATAGATTTTTTAAAACTTACGTAGTACTGGATTCCTGTATTCAATTATTTCAACTCTGCTTTGCTAACAAACATGCATGTTCTTTTGTTATTCTAAATTATAAATTACCCTTATTCTTCCGACACGATTGCATTATGTTCAAACATCAGCCGATTTAGTAATATTCAAATCACTAGCTGGTCAATGACAAAAGTCTATTTTTATCTCCCAAGTCACCAGCACACCGAAAATTCTCTCGTCCCACAGCTCCATGGTAAAAAGGAAAAATTACCCCATCGGTTTGTTCATGCTTTTGTCGAATTTTAAAACTTTCGATTTTTTAGATGGTCATTTTTCTTTGTTAAGAAAATAAATTGTTCTACATTTCCATTCACTAATTGTATTTTATTGTTTTCGTCACATGTACTTTAGACAAATTTTCAATTGTGTCAATTGCGCTTGTTGGTCAAAATTTAATATGAACAATAATTGTTAATAAAAATATTAAAAAATTATTTATATATATTAAAAAAAATATGTATAATGTTTACATAATATGTAATATGTAATGATCAACTCAGAACCTGTCATGGGCAAAATAATTATGTTTAATATGTAAAAGATCAATACAGAACATGTAATGATCAAGAGTGAAAGTGAGAAAATCAATATATTGAATGATTATGTTTAATGTGTAAAAGATGATGTTTGAAAGTAAGAAAATCAACACTTGTCCCTCTGTTTCAATTAGGATGATTCTAATTGAGACCCTTTATATATATATATATAATTATATATATATATATATATAAACTTGACTATATCCGTCAAGTTTATAGTTAAACTTGACTATTTTATTTAGTTAAACGTACTTAACTTTGACATTCAAACTAAATTGAATATAAATTTAAATATTTTTATGATATCAAGTATTTTCATATATTTATGCAGTATTATAATTATTAATAATCAAATATTTTTCATTCAACTCACAAAAATTAAAATTCAATAATATAAACAAAAAAATTATATAAAATTGATCCAAATAATAATATGTCAGTGTTAATGGAAATGAACAATTATACACTTTAGTCTCACGAAGATGAAGTAGAGGCCAGCTAAGATATCGACCTTACACCAAACTCCCCTCCATTCCACACACAGTCACTCACACACTGATTGTAGGACTAGTGCCCTTACTTTAATCCCCTATTTCTACATTATCATTAACTAATTAATAAACAACACCACAACATCATAATCTCCCTATTTATACCCACCGCCGGAAACCCCCACCGCCAATATCCATATCCCTTACTCACTCTCTGCAACTTAAATACTATATATTTCCTTCTTCATTCACACACACATTTTGAATTCCGGCCAATGGGGTACGGAAGGCTTGATTCCGACGCCGGAGGTGTCTCTACTAGCCGCGAGGGCCAATCAGACGAGGCCACGTCAAGGCCTCCGAGGAGTAACAGTAAGCTCAGGCCGAAGCTCGTCCTGATCATCGCCGCCGTTCTAATCGTGGCTTCCGCCGCTACTGCGGCGGTGGTGGTGGGGCTGAAAAACAGAGCAGCCGGTGTAGCGTCGGCGCACCAGCCGAAGCCTTCCCAGGCAATTTCGCACACGTGCAGCAGGACTCAGTACCCTGCTCTCTGCGTCGACTCGCTCGTGCAGTTCCCCGGCGCGCTCGCCGCCGACGACAAGGACCTGGTCCACATTACCGTTAACATGACGTTTCAGCGGATGGGGAGGGCGCTGTATGACGTCAGCGATATTACGAACCTGGCCATGGACCCCAGCGCTCGCTCCGCCTACGACGACTGCTTGGAGCTGATCGCCGACTCCGTTGAGCTGCTCGGAAAATCGTTGACCACCGTTTCGCCCTCCGCCGTGGACGTCCAGACGTGGCTGAGCGCCGCCCTGACCAACCAGGACACCTGCGCCGAGGGCTTCGATGAGGCCGGCGGCAGCAGCGTCAGGGACAAGGTGTCGGCGAAGCTGAAAGACCTGTCGGCGCTCGTTAGCAACTGTCTGGCGATTTACGCCGCCGCTGGCGGTGACAGTGATTTCGCCGGCGTTCCGATCGGAAACAGGCGGCTGTTATCGGAGAATCATCATCAGCAGCAGCAGCACCACGAATTCCCGAAATGGCTATCCCGGAATGACAGAATGCTGTTAGACGCGCCGATATCGAACGTTCAGGCGGACGTAACGGTCTCGAAAGACGGCAACGGCACGGTGAAAACCATCGCGGAGGCGATCAAGAAAGCGCCGGAGCACGGGACACGGCGGTTCATCATCTACGTGAGGGCAGGAAAGTAAGTTCACGTGATCTCCGTTCAAAAGTTTAATGCTTTTCCAACTCCCCTTTTCCATATCGACGTGAAATGACATCATTAGCCTTTTTCACCTACGTTAACAAGATTTTCATGACCACTCCTTGATTATACACGTGGCTCCAACTGTGACGAAATTAAAATCTCTTATTTTTTTATTGGTCGCTGAAATGATGACCACTTTTCAACGGGTTAATTATTGATTATGGAATTGCATGGCTTTTCTTTTTCTGTTAAAATTTTGCTATTTGTTTGGTTTAGTGTTGTATGTGCATTTTGTCACCACTCTAGAGGTATCATGATCTTTAAGGTTAACTTACCAGAGTTTATCTGTAGATCAGTTCAGTTCAGTTCAGTGAAAATGCAATTTGATGAAATTCAGGTTAATTCAGTCATGCTAATTCCATTTTTCAATACATCAATTTTCACTTTAGTTCAGTTCAATTCAATTCAATTCAGTACATCAAGAAATAACCTCTAGTAAACATGGCAAGTCTTAGTGGAATTTTGTTATCATTCATGGCTAACCAATTTCATAAAAGAAGTGTGATTTTGTTTTTGCATATTATTGGTACAATTTCTCTAATATAATAAATAATAATTAATTCATATTGTATATCATACTCACATGGTCTTAACAAGTCTTAACAATGATGACATAAACTATTTTTTTTATTGGTCGTTGAAATGATGACCACTTTTCAATGGGTTAATTATTGATTATGGAATTGCATGGCTTCTCTTTTTATGTTAAAATTTTTCAATTTGTTTGGTTTAGTGTTGTCAATTTCTTCATGTGCATTTTGTCTCCATTCTAATGGCATCATGATCTTTAAGGTAAGTGAAGTCTTAGTGGGATTTTGTTATCAACTTATCGTTCATAGCAAGCCAATTTCATAAAAGAAATGTGTTATTGTTTTTTCTTTGTTGGCACAATTTTACTAATATAACAAATAATATTTGATTCAGTATTATATGCATTCGCATTATTTCTTTATAGTGTTCGAATTACGATAGAACTATTACATCTAATTAAATATTGTTATTGTAACATATTTTAGTAAAATTATTCAGTTTTTCAAACTATTTTTATTTTTGAATAAAAGTCTTAACAAGAAAATAAGTTGATTATATTTTAAGTACTATTACTATTAGATTGACAGTCATTTCAAATAGGGTAAAAATGAGTGTAGATTTTTTTTTTTTTGAAGGAAATTGTAGATTCACTTTCACTTAAAATGTTGTCTTAAAATATTTGTTGACATGATTAAAATGGTTCAGGTATGAAGAGGACATTCTGAAGGTCGGGAGGAAGAAAACGAACCTGATGTTCATCGGAGACGGGAAGGGCAAAACGGTAATTTCAGGTGGAAAAAGCGTGTTCGACAATATCACTACATTCCACACTGCGACATTCGGTACATATTCTCACCTTTTCCCTCTACAAATTTTTACTGCTTTTCTGAGCATCCTACTTTAGTCATTTTGTACATTTCTCCGTCGGCAACCACTCTTAATGCACATATTTAGTAACATCATTAGATGTCGCTCACGTTATTCTGTCGGTCATTGCTTCTGGTCCTCTTTTTCCTTGCATTTTTCTATCAAAATAGTGTTACACAAATTGAAACTCCTTCCGTCATCCCGTCCTGCACTAAACTGCACACTACAACATGAGTTTCTATATATTTCGTTTAAAATTCACGATCAAAATGAATAGTAAAAAAATACTGTCGATTGTCAGATACAAAATATAAAAATGGTACAGAAGATCCGGAATTAGGTGACTCGCCATCACACCCATCCCAATTTCCCTTTCTATCCATCATCCACAGGAAAAGAACAGAGAACATTGCTCCCTTTAATCTTTCATGAATTCCTATCTTTATCTTTCTGAAAAAGGGCAGTGCCAAGAAAACAACCCTTTTGTTTGTTATTCCCCCAGAGTCAGAGTCTCCTTTACAATTACTTTGTTGGAGGGGCATAAAGGTACAAAGTTTGTTACTAGTGCTTTCTAGAACAGGGAAGTCCAGCTGGATTGGGATTCATGGATCATTTGTTTCATGTTTAGGCAAATGATGGAAAGAATTATCACTTTTAATGCCACTGGATTTCATAAACATGAAAGTGACACCATTTTTGACCTAATTCTCAGCTACACTAATTCAACTTGATTTTGCTTCCAAGAATGGTTGTTTGCTCCATTCCTACCTTGTCCTCTTCAATATGTATGACTGGAATTTCAGGATGGGGATGTGCCCTTAATTTTGTGGCCTCCATGAAATGAAAATAGCCTCAACATTATTGGAATTGTGGGGTACCCTCCAATCTGTATGACTCTTTGTGATTATCAACTTGCTAGAGTTCTATTATTGAATCCATGCATTCCATCATTATGTCATTGTTCCCAATTACCAGCTACCAACACTCAATTTGTCATTTTGAAATTATGACTCTATATTTCGAGATATCTAAAGTCTGAAATTTGAAATCTGAAGTCGGAATTAATTTTAACCTTAGTTCGAAAATCTGAAGTCTGAAATTAGAAACTCGAAATTTTGAAAACATCACAAATACTCTTAGAATCTAAATGTAGTACATTGTATGTATCTATAATGTATATTATGTAGTACATTGTATGTATTATATATATATATATATATATATGTATGTATGCATCACAGATGGAATTCTAACCTAGTACATTGTATGTATCTATATATGCAGCTGCCACAGGGGCGGGCTTCATTGCCAGGGACATCACCTTCGAGAACTACGCCGGTCCTGGTAAACATCAGGCGGTGGCTCTCCGCATCGGCGCTGATCACGCGGTGGTTTACCGGTGCAGCATCATCGGATACCAGGACACGTTATACGTGCACTCACAGCGGCAGTTCTTCAGGGAATGCGATGTGTACGGAACCGTTGACTTCATATTCGGCAACGCTGCCGTTGTTTTCCAGAACTGCAGCTTAGTTGCCAGAAAGCCGATGGATATGCAGAAAAACACAGTCACCGCTCAGAACCGGAAGGATCCGAATCAGAACACCGGAATATCCATTCACGCCTGCCGGATTCAGGCGGCTTCCGATCTCGCGGCCGCAAAGGGCAGCTTTCAGACGTACTTAGGCCGGCCGTGGAAAATGTACTCCCGGACAGTGATCATGCAGTCCAACATCGGAGACCATGTTCATCCTCGAGGATGGCTGGAGTGGAATACAACGTTTGCACTCGACACCTTGTACTACGCCGAGTACATGAACTATGGCGTTGGAGCTGCTTTAGGACAGCGCGTAAAGTGGCCGGGATATCATGTCCTGACCACCGTCGCCGACGCGAGTAAGTTCACCGTCGGTCAGTTCATATTTGGATCTTCATGGCTGCCTTCAACTGGTGTTGCTTTTACCGCTGGATTATCCACCTAGAAGGAGTGAAGAAGGATAAAAAAAATGCCTGATTAATTACCACTCCAAATGGTTATAATTCTCTCTTAAATTGGGGATTTGGGATAAGTAAATATCTATAGTTGCATTTTTTTCCTCATATTTTAAATAAGATTTACTAATGAAAACGAGCTCTTATGGCTCTAAGATGGGATTGATCAAAATTCAGTCTTTGTATCACAGCTCTAGTATTACTGTATTAGGAAAAACTCTTTAACCTGTTTGATTATTCATTCATGATAGGGTATCAAAATTCTCTGTATTCAGAATATGAATCAATAAATACGTGTTATTGGTTGTGCTATTGTCTCTTGGTGGAGTGTGAGTCTTTATGGGAGAGGTCTATGGTTTGATAGTTTGACATTCAATTTGAAGGATAAGTGGTAATGAATGTGAGGTATAATTTGATGAATTTCAATTTTGTTGTTGCTATCCTTTTATACATTCGACTTTACTTAGTTCAATTTAGCCTTTTAAATTTTTATTGTCATAGCAAAAAAACATGCGGTTCAAATCGGTATCAAAAGGAAGAAAATAGCAAGTTTTTACGATGACAATTATGATTTGTGACGCAGTATGGTTCCTATAAAACCATAGTCTTTGAATACTTTACCGGACATAACTTAAAAAAGCCATTTACTATAGAATAACTTATTGTTGGGTCCCTATTAACTTATAAGTATCTCTTGATCAAAATTTTGCAACTAATTTGGTAGCAATCTTTGCAAAATCCAAACTTGTTGCTGTTTAATGTTTGAAATAGTCTTAAAGATAACAAAACAATGACAAAGATACATTGAAGACTTTCACTAATACTTTGTTGACTCTGAAGTTTTAGACCTTTGATATAGCATTGCCATGGGCTTATTTACAGATGAAGGAGAACAATGAGAGACTTTAATCCAAGTTTCCAACCAAACAAAATACAGATGGATCACTTTTGAGTTTTGAGACAACCTAAAAATCTACTTCTGAGACAGACTATCAAAGTGACCATCGATGAGCGCGGATACGGTCTCGAGAAAGGCCGCATCTCCGGCTCCTGGAAGCACGGCTTCACGGCCTTCTCGGACGATCTGCTCGATGGTCGATGCCTTGTTCAACGTCTCCCTGCACATGATGCTGCCAATAGCAAATGGACTGAGGCCCCTCTCCGCACCTTTCTTCAACAGCATTGTAGAGATGCGAAGGACTTCTGCACATTTGGATGGAATTTCCCAACCATAGGACTTCAGCAACTGAATATCTTTATCTGCGTCAAGTGACCTTATATACGCAGCTGTCTCTGCAGTATATGGTTCGCGCGCCTGACGCCAGTAGAGCCAGTCGAATGAGCAATCTGCAAACTGCAGCAAAAGAACAACTATGAGAAAACTCAAAGCATGCTAAGAATCATACTCAAAAATTGCAGCAAGAGAACAACTATGAGAAACCACAAAGCATGCTAAGAATCATACTAAAAAACTGCAGCAACAGAACAACTATGAGAAACCACAAAACATGCTAAGAGTCATACTCAAAAACTGCAGCAACAGAACAACTATGGGAAACCAGAAAGCATGCTAAGAATCGTACTAAAAAACTGCAGCAAGAGAACAGCTACGAGAAACCACAAAGCATGCTAAGAGTCATACTAAAAAACTGCAACAATGCCATGCGAAAATGATGAGTATTCTTGATTAATGAATAACATCAAAGATCTAGTCACAGTATTTTCTCACAGATATATCATTAAATGAAAAGTGTAGAAAAGATTGACAGACCTGTTTGTATTCATCATGAACGCCTACATTATTTAGGCTTATACAAGAAATAATATACCTGCATGCTAAGAATCATACTAAAAAGCACAAAGCATGCTAAGAATCTAATAAACCACAAAGCATGCTAAGAATCATACTAAAAAACTGCAACAATGCCATGCCAAAGTGACGAGTATTCTTCATTAATAAAAAACATCAAAGATCTAGTCACAATATGTTCTCACAGAAATATCATTAAATGAAAAGACACCAAGTTCTCTTTATTAATAAATAACACCAAAGATCTAGTCACAATATGTTATCACAGAAATGTCATTAAATGAAAAGGCACCAAGTTCTCTTCATTAATAAAATAACATCAAAGATTTAGTCACAATATGTTCTCACAGAAATATCATTAAATGAAAAGGCACCAAGTTCTTTAAAAAATGATAAGTAGAAACTGCTAGAAAAAACAATCTAATAGAGCAGCAGATCATTACTTACGTTATCTGGCAGGCAGTAACCATGATCAATCGGGATGAGCCGAACTTGACCAGTCTCAGAGTTTTTATGAACCAAGATATTACCAGCGTGCCTGTCGGTATTTGCTAGCCTGATATCCAAGACAGATATCTTGTGCACTTCATCAACAGGGTACAGTCCTGGTCCCAACTCTTCACAGCTTCCACAGTTCTCCATGAACATCTGCAAGGAACCTATCTTCATGCTATTAAGATCACATCCCTCAGAGTAGTTAAATTCCTTATGCCGACATCTGACCATAAAAGTCGGGGGCACACCAGCAAAACCAACTCGATCACCTCGGATAGAGTGATGTCCACCACTAGGATAATCCAAAACATACGCGGCAACTTCTCTAACTGCCCCTTCACCGGCTCTTGTTCCTTTCTTCAAACCTTCGCCATCCAATGACAGCGGTAGCCCTCGAGGGTTGTTCATAGCCATAGGCTCCTCATCGATTGGCTTGAACACGGATACGTACCTCTGACCTGAGGCATCCTGCATCAGATAAGCACCACCTGCGCCCTCTGACGACCTAACCGGCTCATTCCCTTTCTCCAATCCACCACAAGTTTCATTTACAAGCTTGGTTCTAACCGCAGACAACAAGAGATCAGGATTACCTACAACAGGTTCTAGAGCAAGGTCTTTCTCTATTGATGATTCCTCATCCTTATCAAAAGAGAGCTCCAGATCCATATCGATTGGACGAGTTATGAATTTAACCGACCTTCGAGCAAGCAAGTGAACAACTGCCTCATTGCTCTTACAGATATCACCTATGAGTCTCTGATCTTCAAGCTCCTCGCCATTACTTAGCAGCAACTCCTGGTCCTCAAGGTCAAGCCCTTTCCCTTTCTCAGCTATCTGCTGCTTCACAAACCCAACATTTCTCTCCTTCCCAACATGGAGCTCAAACTCCTTCCCACACACAGTCCTAACTGTAATCGCCTGAAGATCACTCAACCGGATTACCAGATGCAACAGATTCCCGTCGCCAACACCATAGTCCTTCACGCTAGAAGTATTCCTAGCCAATTCTTTCCCTTCAAACACGAGCTTCTGCTTCTTCACATAGAAGCCCTTGTGATTCTGAACCCGAAGCTTCAGAGCCGCTATCGAATCGGAAGCGAGCACGCGCATCGGTATCACCGATCCATCCACCGCGAGAAAAATCATTATTGCATCCTCAGCATTCTGATCGAACGGGTGGCCGGGGAATGTCGATACGCTGGCGACCGACATTTCTTCAACGCCTAAAGCAAGGCCCTATGAACCCTAACAAAGACAACCAAGCATAACTCAATAAATCAATACGAAAACTAGCCGTTGAATCAATCAACATCAAGAACCCCCAATTAAACCCGAAACAACCCCTCAGAACTTAACACAAGCGAAATGACATTCATCTTTAAAGTTTAGCAAGTTGAGAAATGTTACCCGATGACCGGAGTGCAAAATTGGACAGAAACTCGTCACCTATCCTCGCCGCGCCGTCGCCGATCAGTCGCCGATAATCTGCATGGTGATCGGAAGATTCGGAACACGATAACTCTCCCAGCAGTTCCCACAAGGAAGAGAATTCTAGTAGAAATAGTGAAGTGAGAGTTAGACTGTGTTGAATGATGATCTTCTCAGTCTCAGGGATAATAAATGTTTTAAGCTTTAAACCCGAAGTCTCGTGCCAAATTCTATCTTTTGCTTCTACAATTTACTACCTTGAGCTAAGAGACAAAACGGAGCGGACAAGAATAACCTCAAGTTGAATGACGTTATAATGTGATGATTTTTTTTTTCTCTCTCTCATAGCAAATTCTATCTTTTGGTTCTAGATTTTTTATTTTTTGCATTGTGATAAATTTTTAATGAGTAATTTATGGGAGTATAATTGAAGTACTAGTTCATATAATATTTTTTCACCCTTCTGATGTCTTTTTTAATGTAGTTGTACATTTTACTTTTATATTGAATACTTTGAATTAAAATGAAATTATCAACAATTTTAAGTGGTTATAGTGGAGGTGTGCACTTCCATAAATCAACTAGGAAAAAGTGAGTATCTTAGGTATCTTTTGAATTTCTCGTGATTAAAATGTTGTAACTTAATAAGTGGTCATAGACGAGATGCACACTTCCATAAAGCTAATTTCACCGTTTAACTAGGAAAAAGTGAGTATTTTAGTCACCTTCTAGATTTTTTGTGATTGAAACTTTGTAACTTATTTCTCGTGAATCGTGATCATCAAAACTTATTCCTCGTGATCATCGAAACACTGTAATTTATTTTCTAAAGAATTTTTACGTTTCAGTCAAAAGTTTACCGTATTTCATGTCACTTTTAGATTGTTGTAGTTTTAGTCAAAGAATCAACGTATTTCATGTCACTTTTGGATGCACTTGCTCATTCTAGTTTTTGTTATTTTGTCTTTCCCTTCTCCTTGATTTCTAGAATTCTGAACCAAAAATAATTTTACTTAAAAAGAAATATAACAAATTAGGCATAAAAATGGATAAGAAATCAATAAGGTGGTCGAATTATTGCTCTAGTATTTTATAAAAGAAGAGAAGGTGTTATCCTCACTTGAAAACACTTGTAAAAAAATGTGGTTTATCCCAGTAGGCAGTAGTTCAGAAAGCATTAAACGGTTTTGCATTGCCTTTTTTTGAATTAAAATGGAATTATCAACAAATTTGGTGGTCATAGGACTCCATGAAGCTAATTCCACACCGTTTAATTAGGAAAAAGTGAGTATTTTAGGCCCCTTCTAGATTTCTCGTAATTAAAACTTTGTAACTTATTTCTCGTGATTATCGAAATATTGTAATTTATTTTTATATAGTTTTCAAAATTTCAGTCATAAGACTTACATTTTTTCATGTAACGTTTAGATCGTTATAGTAGTTATTCTCTACCACTTGCTCATTCTAGATTTTTTTTTTTTGTCTTTCCCTTCTCCACGATTTCCAGAATTCAGAACCAAAAATTACTATACTTAAAAAAGAAATATCAACAAATTAGGCATAAAAATGGATGAGAAATCAATAAGATGGTCGAATTATTGCTCTAGTATTTCATAAACGAAGAGAAAGTGCCATCTTCAAATTTTTTGTAAAATGTATGGTTTATAACTTTATCCAACAGTTCAGAAAGCATTAAATGGTTTCTTTCTGCTATCATTTGCGTTGCCTCTTTTTGGACATGTCTACAAGGAAAACTCACAAGTTCCTATCAATGAACTCCCAGATTCTCTGCTCTAGATACAGTCTGTCCTTGTGTTTGCGAGGCATGTGCCTCTCGTCGGGAAAGATGAGCAACTCGTAAGGCTTCCCGGCTGCCACCAACGCATTCACGAGTCGCGCAGTGTGCCTGAAATGCACGTTCTCATCGATCATTCCATGCACGAGCAGCAGCTTGCCCTCGATTTTCCCAGCATGGTACATGATGGAGCTGCGCAGATAGCTGGAATGGTTTTCAGCGGGAAATCCCATGTATTTTTCGGTGTAGAAGGTGTCGTATCCATCCCACGAGGTGACGGGGGCACCAGAAACCGCACATCTGAATGTCTGGGGAAATTTGGCCAGCAGCATGGCTGAAAGATAGCCACCATAACTCCACCCGTACAATCCAATGTGACCCTTCTGAGCTAATCCGTTAGCTATGAGCCATTCTGCCCCGGTCAGTTGATCCTCGGCATCCAATTGGCCACACTTGTGCTTCAGTGCACCTTCAAACGCAAGTCCCCTTCGGGTGGTTCCTCTATTATCCATCTGATAATAGACTCATTATAATTAGAAGTCTCGTATAAATGATCTTACTAAACAATTAAACATATACTCGAATAAAGCTATCGTGTAAGAAAAAAAATCCAATATTTTACCTAAATGACCATGCATTAAAGTTGTAGGAATACAGAATAGGAAGCAAAGAAGCGTACCTTCCACACTAGAATGCCTTTGCTTCTCAGATACTGAGCTCTCATATCGACTGTGTCAGCCCACGAATTACACACAAGTTGTACGCTGGGACCACCATAGACTTGTACCATGGTTTTATACGGGGGAGGGCCAAATCTTGCAGGATCAGGCTTGTATAATTCTCCATATAAGGTTGTTCCATCGTTTGCTAGTATCTCTACTATCTCTGGACTTTTAATCTGTAATTTCTCCAATAGGGAAAACACCTGGGGATGTGGCTCATACACAGTCAGAATCACAGCCCCATCATGCAAGGAGCACAGTGATATGGTGGGAGGTGAATGCAGTGAATCATGAACATCAATAAATCTTGCCAGCTGATGATCGAGGACAACTACATGCTTTCCAGCCCCTTGAGTTAGCCTCCTCGGGGCTTCCAGGGACGAGCCAGGTTCAGGGAATAGTTTAACGCTGTAGAGGTGAGTTTCCAAAGGACTGTCTAAAGTTCCTGTAAAGTACATAACCCCAGCAGCCTCGTTTATGCCTGCCACCTGCTCAACCATCCAATTTCCTTGAGTTATGGGTCCCACACAACTTCCATCTGTATCGTGTAGATACAGGTGGCGAAACCCCGTTTTTTCACTCGCCCAAACAAACCCTCCGTTATATTTATTCAGCCCTTTCTCTAACGGTGTGAAGCAATCGTGCAGGTTGATCCATGTCTCGTGTTCTTCCTGCAAAAGTAGTTTTCTTTGCCCAGTCCTGATGTCAAACTGAATGATCTTGAGCTTGGAGTGTGACCTATTCAGAACTTGAGCTGTGAGATAGTTTCCATACATCCACTCGACTCGGGCTAAATACTCTTCATCATTGTGGGGGGCTTCCTTACCTCCACACAGAAGGTCCATCCAAATAACCGCACCTCCTTCAACAGAAACAACTCCCAACCGAACTTTCACATTAGCTGCTCCAGCAAATGGGTAGGCATGGTCTTCCTGGGCACCTGAATCAACAGAACTTCTACCCTGGTGCATGATTCTGTACAGAGGTATCTCTGACGAATCAACCTCCGTAAATGCCAAAAATTTGCTGTCATGGGACCACCAGTAACCATTCTTTCGTTCCATCTCCTCCTGAAATCATCCAAGTAAAAAAAAAAACCTTTTATTTAATATTTACCAGCCAATGAATATATTAAAATCTTAAAAAATGAGGAAGATTGAAAAAATTCTCACCTGCGCTATATACTCAGCAACACCATGAGTCTGTAAAAACCAAAACAAGAGATAACCGTCATGTTCAAAATCGTTGTAAAATTTACTGGCAGGATGATATAGAGAGAAGGGGCCAATAAATACACACAAGTCACTAGACTCAGTATAATCAGAGTGCATTTTGTAAACACACCTTTCTTTGATTACCTAATATATCTCTACTTGCATAAATTGACATATTTACGCTGACGATTTCCATACATTCTTAAAATCAGTACATAAAGGATCAAAATATAAAATAAAGTGATAAGGAATATTATAATGTTGTACCTCGCAACGGATTAAAAGTTGAACATTGTGCAATTTTTGTACCCAAAACCCTAGGATATAACATAATGCACCATGCATACAACAAATGATCCTTCTGCTTCAGTAAAATCAGAACATTTCACTTATAGAGAGGCCAGCTAAAGCAAGCTTACCAGATTGTTTCCATCAGCACCAGAAGTCAACTGCTTTGACTCGTTGAAGAAGATATTCATCACGTGAAGTTCCCCATCCTTGACATATGCAAGCATGGTGCCATCAGGGGACGCGTGAGGATCAATAATTGGAGATGAAGCAGTACTTAAAACCTTAAGTTCTGGGCGACCATTATAATCCTGGATATATAGCTGTTCATTGAGAAAAATGAGCCAATTAGATATCCACAGGATGAACAAGAGGTAAAATTACCAATAGTTATACTTTCTCAGAAGATAGAGCCACATAATACAACAACATAAGTCTCAGCAATTCAGAGGCTGCATGTAAGCATTCCAACCAATACGTGTACTGTATCAAGTAATGATTATCCACGATTTTTAACAAGTAAACAACAGCATTCCACGAGTGAAATTGCCGAAATGCAAATAATTTTTACTCATATCATTGTAACCAATACACAAAATTAAATAGAAGCAACGAGAGAACCTACCCCCATAGGTAAAGGCACCATGACAGACTTCCTTAGCGAGCTTGTCTTAACCCATTCATAACGGGTGACTCCCAACCCACGCTCTCGTAATCTCTCCCTCCTCATTTTCTCTTCAGCTGATAAGTTATTCTCATCAAGTCCACCATCTGGAGGACTGAAAAACAATTCCTCCTTACCGCTGTTCAGATCATACAGAAACAACATCCTGGTCAAAGTATGATCATAACTGTACAAGAAGGCCAGAGAATTATCATCGGGGCTGAAACCAATCAGAGTTGGAGAGGAAAACCCCGCCAAGGGATACTGAACTATTTTCTCCAAAGGAAAAGCAATGCTGACACTATCCAACGACTTCACTGCAAGCATATCAGTCTCCATAATCTCCAGAGAAGAAGGCCTTTCACGCTTCAATGTTTTCTCTTTTTGGCTGGATTGCATTACCAATGAGATGATCCAAGATCAAACAGTTCACACAACAAAATGTGCAAACTGAAAAACCTACACCACATGCCAATAGATTCAGAAACAATTCATACACGAAAATGAAGTATCAATCTCCTAACATCTACAATGTACTCATTTAATTAGCTTCAGATAGATTAAAATCTCAAAAAACAGTGACGATTTCTCAGTACATCAATCTCAATTCAAATTGAAGCTAATCAGTTCACCAAAAACACTAAAAAACCTTACCTTTACAATCCAGAAGAGTAAAATTATAAACACAGCAATCAACACAAAAATATATCCTTTTCTTCCTATTTGATATGTAATCATGTATTGATATCCTCAAAAAAGTAATGTGAAAAGGGGTTTCGGAATTCAAACCTGCGGTAACAATGTAAGATCCGCCCAGAAGGAGAAAGGCACTGAATTTCTTGATTCTGTCTTTTTCTTTCCCTTTCTTATCCGCTTTTATGAGTTCAGTTTGAAGACAAATTTGAGAAATCAAATGGAGTGAAGAATTGCTTTTTTGGGCGGTGGTGCCACATCGAAAGATTCATGTAATCCATTCTGGAAATTGCGAAATTTCATGAAAACGTTTTGGAAGATTGTATGCGTATCCACCTCCGCCGCACACAGTCTAATTTTGAATATTGGGACCAAAATAGTAATAAAATAATCCGTACATGAAAATTCACAGCCATTATTTAAAACATTTTCGGAGATGGAAATTTAATTTAAATAAAAAAATTGATCTTTTGTACTTATAATAGAAAAGATTGATGGCAACGATGTTAGGTAATTTTGAATTACAAAGATAATATAAAAATACCTTGTGATGTGTTCCTTAGAAGATAGTAAGTCATTTTTGTCGTTTCCAAACGGTGATGTATATTTTACTAGAAAACTTTATTTTGATATAAGCAAACTCTCACATCTTACAATAAGATAAGATTATCTTAGAAAAACATAAGATTACATAATAAAATATGAATGTAATGAAAGATACACATCAGAGATTATCTATGTACATGTTCCATATAGCTTCCTTTTTTTTGAAATAAAAGGACACAACTAACAATAAGATAAAATGATCTTATAAAAAAAAATTATTATACAGTAAAATATGAATGAAATTAAAGATATACATTAGAGATTTTCTATGTACATTTTCCCTATGAACTTCCTTTTGATGTAAAAGAAACAGTAAGATGAGATTATCTTATAGAAAAAGGCTATAATAGTAAAATAAAAATGTAAAGAAAGATACACCTTAGAAATTATCTATGTACATTTTCCCAATAAACTTCGTTTTGATGTAAAAGAAAACAATCACACCTAACAGTAAGATAATAAAAGAACGCAAGGAAAGATGCACGTGGGAGATTATCTGCTTCCATTGTAATATTTAACTAGATTTTATTACACTTTCTAGCTTTACAATATACAAACTTTCTTCTTCAAATCTTAAGAGATATAAGTACATGCACATACTACATATTCTATGCCTGTTATGATTCTTAAGAGAGCCAAAATTCATACAGATGCTGCTGAATTTAAACACTTCGGAGCAAGGAACAAAACCAGCTTTCTCGTGGTGATTTCAATCCCGCTCCACCATCTCTTTACTCGTCGATAAATGCTTCAAGACTTTATAATAGAGTTCTGGCTGATGTTCAGGAAACCAAGACTCGAAACCTCCATCAATTGTGATATCTGTGCTTCAGCCAGGAAGTAGCGTTTTGTTTCAAATACTTTGGTGCAAACCTGTAATGCAGAGGTTACGCGCATCCAGCCTTACATGTCTGAATCATCAACTTCAGAGTGTACCACAAAGCTCGGAAATGACAAAGTTATGTCTCTGAGCAAAGGAAATGAAACTGTCAAGTATAATCTATCATACTGATTTAACATTGTGAAAACTTGATAATATGCTTGCTTACTTGAGGTACGGAAGAGTCATATTCTTCATAAGGGATGGATTCTTAGACACGAATTCTTTCCACTCTTCTTGATCAATCCTCCCATCACCTTTTCCATCTGCATCTTTGAATGTCTGCAAGCCAATATGTAAGCGGACAAAAAGAGATAGCAAGAAGTACTTAATGGCATGTGAAGCTTTCACCTTATCGACAATCATTTCAACAACATCATCTGATAACGTAAGATCTGATTCATGAAGAAGTGCCAGTACCATCTCTTTTAACTGCCAGTTAATAATTCGAATGGTTCACTTTTGAATATACATTGGTAACGAAAAAAGGGGTACTAATTCTAACCTCTTCTCTCTCAATATAACCAGTCTGTCGTAGATCATACATTCTGAACGCAACTGGATAAAGAATAAAATTTAACAGCCATAAATGAATAAGAGCATAAAAGGTACTAAGGCATAAATATTCATTCTTACATTCAATTTTATCTGCTAGTGGTGCATTCGGGTGAAAGACACCAAGAGACCGCACAAATTCACCAAATTCAATGACTCCATTGCGCTTGACATCAAACACGTCAAATATCTGCAGAGTAAAAGTTACAGACAGTCATTATTGCAGGTCTATTCAAAGAGAACATCTAGTAAGTGGCACTCGTTTCGTTGCTTACCCGGTCTAAAAACAAATTCTTCCTGTTCTGGTTTCTAAAGAGCGCAAATGTAAACTCTTCCTGAATATGAAATCCATTGAACAACATTCATTCACTAGGCAAGAAAAAGCTCAATACGAAATCCACTGAACAACGTTCATTCACAAGGCAGGAAGCATACCTTGTGGATCAGGCCATCATCAATTATAGAGCTGCTGATTTTCTTGAACAGCTCATATAATGCCTCGACTTCACTCACTGTAACTGAAGGAGAAATATCATACACATTTAAGGAAAAGCACGTATGAATAACGCTCAGGCTTTCATTCTTAACAAAGTGAAGCTTACATAGACATAAACACTGGTAGTTAAAATGCCTACAATATGGTAACTGGATAACATTAACATGACAATTTCCAGCATGTGCATACTTACAAGGTGTCTCAGCAGCAAGAACAGTAGGCTCCTCGTAACCGGGAACTTTCTTATGGCTTTTCGAGTGGATGCACCCCATCAAAGATGTAATCTTGGGTCTTATCCAGAATCACACTTAACACTGATTCATCCAAGTACTTTTCTCTGAATAAAAGAATTGTGAATGACTGTTAATTTGTCATTTCATCATGCAGAAAACAAGCAAAGGAAACACATTTTCAACTTGAAATAACAAGATATACAAGAATCATGACTTATCAACAGTGTCCATGATAAGAGATTACTTTATAGACACTGTAATAATTTTGAATCTATGATCGCTAGCAATGGCGACGCAGTTGTATAAAAGTACTAAATCACCACAATAATTGAACAAAAGAACTCATCACTAACACAGTTGTATAAAAGTACTAAATCACCACAATAATTGAACAAAAGAAAACTAAATGTAAGCCATACAATCAGCACAATCCAAAGATTAGGAATTAGGGAGAGTGCACATAAATCTAAATCAAAAGACACTTTTTCTTGAATTTTCCCATCAAAATAACCATCTGGGCTCTTGCCCTTTTCACAATCAAACCACTCAAACCCCAACTTTTTTTCCCACAATCACAAAGTCCTCCCCTTTTTTATCAAGATACCTAGAACAGTTGAAAATAGGGTAGTCATATGATCCACTTCTTCCTCAACAACACCCTTAAAGGCGTTACAACGTCAATTGAACAAAAAAAAAGGGGGAAAGTAGACAAAAAAATCTCCACTCAGTAGGGCCAATGCACTACTAAAATTCTCAGGCCAAGAATTCAAAAGACCAAGTGCGCGGTAATTAACCTTAAACTTCAGATTTCAAACATCACAGCACAGAGAGGGTAAAACACATGCACTTTTAATACTCAAAACATCAAGAAACAAACACTTTATATAGATTGAAAATGGCTGAAAAACAAGAAATTGGAAATTACGAACAGAGATTAGAGAAAATGAAATCAAGAATATCCCACCAATCAGCATAATCAGCCTCTGCAAATGTTCAACAATGGCGGATGAGGATCAGGATAGTCGCGGTCTGATAGTACAGGGTTTGGTGCAAGCTGTCGATAGAAAATGTCAAAATGGCGGATAAACATCGAATCCTTCAGCGGCGGGTAATTAAATATTTATAATAAAGTCTAACATCAAATAATTAAATTTTATAACTATTGTCAACGTATACAGCCAATTCCCGCTCCTCTTAAAGAATCAATAATACCAATAAAACATTTTAGTAGGGATTAAATTATTGTGTTCTTGAAGGGTGTTTTTGTTAAAAGGCTAAAAATAAACCATGTCAAGCTCATTAAAAGATTAAAAGATTTCAAATATTAATTAGTTTCAAAGACCTTGAAACTCATTCTGAACACATATTTTTAATAGTATGGCTGTAATTTGTTATATGAATAATCTGTCATTTATGGATGATCGAGTAAGACGGAATGACGAAATATAGCAGGATTCATATGATGCATGAAATAGCTTTTCAACATGATTCATGATCTGGCCACAAATGATTGCAACCATAACAGCGGGACCTAATAAAGATGATTTAATGTGTTTCTTCGAAAAAATCTATACTATATTATAAAAGTGCTTCATTTTGAGAGCTTATGAAAGTGACAACGTGACGCTCTCATAGAATTTTCTCATTCTTTTAAAAAAAACGAATAACACTATTTTCACAAGAGTTTCTAGAATATTCTTTTTTTGTTCTTGGAGCAAAAGTTTCTCATGCAAAATTTTTTTCCCTTAATTAGCCAATTAATATGTTTGACTTTTTTGAACAAGTTTTTTAAAGCTAATTTATTTAAAATAATAAATTTGCCACATAATTCTATAATAAACAAAATTAATGAAATATACTCTACTAATCAAGATATGAAATTTATGGAGTATAATAAACCTTTCATGTGTCGATTTGATAATTACAAATAATATATTAAATATTAATCGTCATACATATATATATTAACTTTTTTTGAAACCTTAAACCTTAAAATATGTAAAATTATCATGGTTAACAAAATTAATATGAATCGAGCATGAGCCCAAGCATTATCTAGTATTTATAATGGAGATTAATAATGAGGCTTCAAGGAAGGTGGGGAAGAAAGCCCTCTAAAATCAAGCATTGTTAAAGGATGATACAAATTATCAACGTTAATACTATTAATATTACCTAACTTATACCTCGGGTAATTGGTGTAATCCAAGCGCTCTAACTTGCCAAGATAAAAGTGGTAGACAAAAAGATATCCAACCATTGCTACAAAAATAGAGGCAGATTATCCTGAAAAAAAACGATACAAATTCAAACGTATCATATGCAAGTTTTTGTGGTTTTATGATCTTAAGTTTTGCTTTCGAGACTATAATAAAAACAAGTTATGTTGGAATTAATTATTTATATATTATTTCTTTTTAAATTTATTATAGTAACTTAAATTTTTTGATGGAAAAATTAATAACTTTATTAATACGACTTTGGACGAATAATAATAATAATAATAATAATAATAATAATAATAATAATAATAATAAAGTATGGATAAGTCTTGGAATAGACCGTCTATATTCTGATCAAAATATAGACGGGACTGATATGTTAACTATACAGACACGGAGGGACCAATTTGCAATTTCTGAAAAATTAGGATTTTCACGCGCTACAGTAACCCCGCGCGTGAACAGTGCCAGTGAATAGTGCCAGACCTTCATGTTTGAACATCCAGGTTCCATGTTATAAAACTTTCATGTTTCGTGTTAAAATCTTAATGTTTCGTGTTAAAATCTTTATGTTACATGTTAAAAACTTCATGTTTTAACCTCCAGGTTCCATGTTATAAAACCTTCATGTTTCGTGTTAAAATCTTAATGTTTCGTGTTAAAACCTTCATGTTACATGTTAAAAACTTCATGTTTGAACCTCCAGGTTCCATGTTATGAAACATTCATGTTTCGTGTTAAAATCTTAATGTTTCGTTTTAAAACCTTCATGTTACATGTTAAAAACTTCATGTTTTAACCTCCAGGTTCCATGTTTTAAAACCTTCATGTTTCGTGTTAAAATCTTAATGTTTCGTGTTAAAGCCTTCATGTTACATGTTAAAAACTTCATGTTTTAACCTTCAGGTTCCATGTTATAAAATTGCATAAAGGTCCCTCCGTGTTTTTGTAAAATTGCATAAAGGTCCCTCCGTGTTTTTGTCTAAAATTTTCTAAAATTGCATAAAGGTCCCTCCGTGTTTTTGTCTTATACACTAATTACAACTTAATCATTGGTCTATATTCTGTCAGAATATAGACGGTCTACTCAGAGACCGACTCATAAAGTATTTGGACCATTTCAATTTTTCTTTAGTGACGGTTTAAAGTTTAACTTATATATAACCATACTATTGTGTTTTTTATAGTGTTTTTATAGTTTAACATATATAGAACCATTATATAGTGTTTTTTTTTATATAAAAATAGTTAACTACCTTTAAATTGGAAAATAAAGATACAAAAGATAATAATTCGCCCTTATCTTCATCTTCTCCAAGTCGAGAATGCTTAAACCCCTATCAAAACCCTAATCCCTAAATCTGACAGTGGAAAATGGCTCTCTCCAAACCCTCGTTTCTCCTCCACCTCCGATCGATCACGGCCAAATCCCGTCTTTTCAACACCCCGCCGCCGCATTTTCTCTCTCTCCGCTCCCTTTCCTTCGCCACTCCAGAGGAAGCCGCCGCCGAGCGCCGCAAGCGCAAACGCCGCCTCCGCATAGAGCCGCCGCTCTCCTCCCTCCGCTCCCCGCAGCCGGCCGCGCCTCAGCCGCCGCGCCCCAACTCCCCGACCAATCAGAACCCCAACGCCCCCAAACCCCCGGAGCCCGTCTCCGCTCTCGCCGGCAACAAGCTAATCCTCCACAACAAGATTCTGAAGCTCATCCGCGAGAATGACCTGGAAGAGGCGGCGCTGTACACGCGCCACTCCGTCTACTCCAACTGCCGCCCCACGATGTTCACTTGCAACGCCGTGATGTGGGCCCAGTACCGCCAGGCGAAGTACGCTGATATGCTAGCTCTTCACCGGTTTGTTACTCAGGCGGGGATTCCGACCAACATTGTCACCTACAATCTGCTCTTCTCTACTTACATGGATTGCCGGAGGCCTGACACTGCTATGGAGTACTACAAGCAGCTCATCAACGACGCCCCTTTCGCCCCCTTCGCCCCCTCTACCACGACATACCGAATCCTAGTTAAAGGCCTTGTCGATAACCAGAAGATCGAGAGGGCAATGGAGCTGAAGGATGAAATGCAGACACAGGGGCTGGACCCGGACTCTATCGTATACGCCTATCTGATGTCTGCCCATGCGAAGAACGACAATCCGGATGGGGTATTTAGCTTGTACGAGGAAATGAAGGAGAAGTTCGGAGGTTCAGTTTCTGATGGAGTGGTATATGGGAGCTTGATGAAAGGTTACTTCTTGAGAGGAATGGAGAAGGAGGCTATGGAGTGCTACAAGGAGGCCGTGGGTGAGAATTCGAGTATAAAGATGAATGCTATGTCGTTTAATTATGTGCTGGAAGCTTTGAGCAAGAATGGGAAGTTTGATGAGGCTCTTAAGCTCTTTGATAGGATGTTGAACGAGCATAATCCTCCGAAAAGGTTGTCTGTGAATCTGGGAAGCTACAATGTTATGGTGGATGGATATTGTGCGAATGGGAGGTTTAAGGATGCCATTGATGTCTTTAACAGCATGGGGGAGAAGAGGTGCTTGCCAGACACTCTGTCCTATAATAATCTGATCGAGCAGCTTTGCAAGAATGGAATGTTGTCTGAAGCTGAGGAGCTGTACAACGGCATGAAGGAGAAGGGCGTGAACCCTGACGAGTACACATTTGTTACGCTAATGGATACTTGTTTTGATGTCAACAGGCCTGATGATGCTGCGGCTTATTACAAGACCATGGTTGAGTCGAAGTTGAGGCCTAGTTTGGCAATCTATAACAAGCTTGTTGAGGGTTTGGTTAAGCTCGGGAAGATTGATGATGCAAAGGGATTCTTTGATATGATGGTGGATAAGCTCAGGATGAACGATGATAGCTATCAGTTCATGATGAACGCGCTGTTTGAGGTTGGCAGGCACGATGAGGTCCTCGTGACTATTGGGAAAATGTTGAGGGAGGATGCTGGCGATTTCACTCCCGAGCTGGAAGAGTTTGTGAGGGAAGCATTGAAGAAGGAAGGGAGAGAAGAGGAGCTGAGCAAGCTGAAGGAGGAGGTTGAGAGGGAGAAGGCTGAAGCTGCTGCTAAGGAGGCTGAGGCTGCCGAAAAGGCTAAGGCCAGTGCACGAGCGGCTGTTGCTTCCTTAATACCATCAAAATTGTTTGGAAACAAGGACTCTGCACCAGAATCTGGTGCTGGGGAGAATGCTCAGAATCTGACTGATGTCGAAGGTGAAATCGTGGGAGAAAAAGATGGTGCAGTAGAAGAAGTGCAGGAAGCAGCTTGATTGTGAACTGATGAAACACTTGTTTGATTTGAAAAGTTGTGTTCTTTTAGGTCTCTTTAGACTCTAAGAGCCTAGTTTTTTCCTTCAACAAGGTGTTCCTGTGTAATTAGTTTAGCTCAGGAGGGAAAGACTACATATTTATATTTAGTCTTGATGGAACTGTGGATCATGCTTCTGACTGCATTGCCTCGTGTTCCTGAATAAGGAGTAGTTAATAGTTAATGACATTCATCTCAGTGTTTGCCACACCATTATGCAGTTGATAATCTCCATTTCTTTCTTGATCCATGGCTTCTCAGTAGTAATTACTATGTGCTTGTTTATAGCATTTGTGGATAATTATTTTCTTGGAAAGTTATAAGGATCTTTGGTGACATTCATCTCAAAATGAAATTTCTTTCTTATACACATGAATTGGAATACAAATGGCAACAGAGCAAAAAAACTATTGATAATGTAAATTCCAGAAACCAAGAACCATTTGTAATAGACTAATAGCAAGAAGTGTGAAAAGGGACAATGGATTTATCAACAGTTGGTGCCAGTCAAATTGTGCATATGAAGTTGTGAAGAATCACCACAAACTCAAAAGAATCAATAATTTCTAAGATAAAGATAAATACACAGATGAAGTGCTTCTCACACATACACCCAAACACACACAGAGAGAGGAAGAGGAGAACCCCTTGGGGGCGGAAAAACCAAGAAAAACTTCAGCTACAAAGATTTGGTATGCACACTCCCGCATCGGGATTTTGTTGTTCTTTCCATATTCTTCCTGTAACCCTAAGCTTAAGCTCTTTCCTGTCCCCACCTGAAAAGAACAGTGCCATGTTCCTTTGAATTATGAGTCCATCATGGCTGTCCCTAACCTTGCGGTGACCATCCCGAATGCTTCTTGGGGTACCCTCCCATATCAGCTTCCTGCCGTTAGCTCCAACTTCTAGGCTGTAGCTGTAGTTGCGGGCTTCATTCTCATCACCCATAAATCGGAGAAAAGCCATATACACAGGAGCCATGCCGAGTTGGAACGCCTCAAAATGCAGACAGAAATACTGCCCAAAACAATGGAATACCTAACAACCCAACCAGGACAATGATTAATACAAGTTCTCAGAAGAGAATCAATTGAATATGACTGCATCGACTAACATTACTTAACTACAATGCAGCGCTTCCAAGTGCAAAAGCCTAACCTTTTCCCAGTAACAATTTATATGCAACAAAACTCTACTTAGTGTATACTAGCCATAAAAAAACCATATGCAAGTAAAAACCTATTTCTTTCAAACAGAAACACTTCAACTTGTAAGTAAGAGAGCTTTGAAATTATTAAAGAGATAATAACTTACAGTTAGCATCCATGTGGCGTTCTCCACTTCACGGGGATTGGATTTAACATAACGGTGATTAAATGTACACCCCGTGTGCATGTCCACCTTGTGGTCATCTCGCAAATGGGAAACCAGATTAGGGATGTCCCCTGTAACTGCACACTCAGATCCAGCGTAAGGGCAACTATATGGTCTGAAGTTACAAACAGCTTCGTGTTTAAGTTTGCTGTAATAAGGAAATATTTCAGGGCACCCCAAGCCGTAATACTTGCAGGGAAGCTCAAGTGATTCGGCAACCTTTTCAAGCGCTAAGCACCTAATATCACCGAGCTCCTGTCTGCACGTCGGGCACCTGTTATGAACCCTAGTTTTACAGGTGGAACACAGTGTATGTCCATTGTGACACTGTATATAAAAAAAATAAAATTCAGCTTCAATCTCATAGAAGAATAATAAACATAGTTGCATAGCCTTTAAACATCAACAGCAACAACCAAGCATTATCCTACCTAAATAAATTCTACAAAGGATAAACAGCATGATGATATTAACGTGCTCAGTAAAAGAAGGTGCCAATTACACTGCATTGCATCTAAAGTTCTGAACTACCATCTAAAAAATATCTCGGGGATCATACGAACACAATTACTATCTAAAAAATATCTTGAGGATCGTACACTACCCTATTCTTAGTTATGATCAATCATAATCAGCAAATGGCTGGGTAAATATGATCCCATTAGCCAAATTGGAATTTCGGAATACAGGATCACCAGATTCCACATTACTCATCCTAAAGATTTTCCAAACCACTAATGAACTTTGAACCGAAAATCAAGGGAAATGATGAAAGAACCACTTAGAGTAAAAAACAATGCCACCAACCCCAAAATCAGACACAATTCTTACACAATATCCCAAAACTCCAAGAAACAACACATCAAAACAAACAAACAATTCGAACCTGATGGATTGGTGGGTACATGGAATTGATGCAGACGGGACATTCGAGCAATTCATGAACACTCGTGGGCCCGAGCCCGAGCCCTGCCTGGGGGATGCCATTGATGGACTTGGAAGAGGCGTATTGATGCAGGTGAGGAAGATGATGGAGCATCGCGCCGGGATTGTGTGACGCTACCGAGGATTGGATCTCTTCATCCTCAATTCCGTCCGATGAAGACACGCACTCTATGTTATCGATATCCATGAAAATCCCACCTCGAAAAATCCAAACTTTGTCGCGGCAATTCGATCAATTCCGCGCCATTCTTTTCATTCACTTTCTTTCTTGCCTTCTCCAGGGAAGAAAAACCCCCGAGAGAATCTGAAAGAAAATGAAACGATCAATAACTGGAAATTTTGTTTTCCCTTTTTTAAGGTTCTACAGATCCACAGTCATGAAAACCAACCCGGAAAAGAGGTTCCTTTCTTCTTCTCTCTCCCAATTCAATGGAGCTTCTTCTGTTCTTGGGATAGGAGAGAGAATCGAGGACTGCCGTTGGATTCTGAGATTGATTGCAGTTAGATTTTGATCCGACGGTGCAGGATTTTCTCAATTCTTTTCAAAGTTTTTTTAATTTGTTGGTGAACAAAGATGTGGTGTTTTTGTTTTGGTGAAGAGTTTTTTGTGGCAAAATTAGATGATTGAAGCCAATTAGCTGTTTGGCTAAATTAAAAGGCTAATAAAAGTGTTTGATGGAGATCTGTTTGAAATAGCTTTTTGGGCCCAAAAAACTCTTTTCCAAACGCTGAAAAAAGGAGCGTTTTCAAACAGATGATTCTACTTTCCTTATTAAAATACTTTCCTACCCTCTATTTCTTCTTCTCCTACGTAATAAGGCCCTGTCCAGTTCAGCTTATTTCCAGCACCTCCAACACCCTCCACCACCCTTTAGCACCTTCCAGCACCCTCCAACATTTGTCACTATTCACAGACATGAATTGTTTGAATTTTTTTAAAAAAAAGGAATGATTTTTTTTAAGAATTAGTTTCAATATGTTTTGTACTAATTAATCATTCTTCAAATATATAGTTTCATAATTATTAATCATTTTTCAAATATATATAAATAACGATTTCGTACTGGTAAACTAAATTTATAAATAAATATTTTACAACTGTTGCAAACATATTAGTACTTCCAATAATATTACAAATTACATATACTACTAATCGCTATCATCTAATGATTCATCTTAGCCAACATCAACCTTCTAAATCACCACCTCCTGAATGCCAAATTTGTATGGCAATACTCTCACGCACTTCGTTCATAACAGTTTTTCGATCATCATCGTACAAACCTGAATCACTAATTCCTTCACCCTCAGGATAATCTAACACGGGAATGTCTAGTTGTTGCATTCGAATGAAGTTATGAAGTGTGAAACATGCAACAATTATTTCTTTTTGGGAATCAATGTCAGTTTGGGACATTCTTTTTAAGATTTTCCAAGTACTCTTCAACTGACCAGAAGCTCCTTCTACTTTCATTCTTAAAGAAGAATGTCGTTTATTAAAATGTCCCTTCATACCTTGAGGTGGTGCGTTTCTAAATTGCGGTAGATGCCTTCGGCTTACTCCATCACTATATGGAGCCAAGTATCCAATGGTGTTTGGATATTCTGAATCTGCCAAATAATATTTTCCTACACAAATTGACCAATACGTAAATACATTATACATTATTATTTGTTAGGTAAGTTGATGTACATTAGAAATATTACCTTCCGGGGTAATATTGTAGGATTAATATAAATTGTAGGATTAATATAAATTTTTTAAAATTATAAAATTAATATTAATAATATGTAGATTGAGTATACATATAATTTATTATTTTTTTGTTACAGTTATTGAATTGGATATTGGCCCTGTTTACTAGAGCTTATTTCTTGATGGTACTGAACTGAACTGAACTGAACTGAACTGAACTAAACTGAACTGAACTGAATTGAACTGAACTGAACTGAAGTAAAATTGATGTATTGAAAAATGGAATCAGAATGACTGAATTAACCTGAATTTCATGAAATTACATTTCACTGAACTGAACTGAATTGAACTGAACTGAACTGAACTGATCTACAGATGAGCTCTGGCAAACAGGGCCATTATTTTATGATACACTTATGACTAATTAAACTTATGTTCAACTAATAAAAAAATTTAGTAAATGCATTTCAAAATGTAACATTGACATTATTTTATTAATCACAATACATAATTATGTACATCATAATTATACAATTTTAATTTAATTTCAACACCCTCCAGCACCCTCCAACACCTTCCAGCACCCTCCAACACCTTCCAGCACCAGCTACCAATTGCAACACCCTATTGGACAGGGCCTAACACTATCTCACGTTAATTGTTTTAAATCCTTCTAAACAGCCGAAATTCTTCTTCCTTTTTCCCAATTTTAAAAAATAATCTCTTTCCCAATTTTATTACTATCTAAAATTAATTTTGCAAAATCTCCAAATACGTCTTCTGTTAATTACTCTCAACCCATAAGCCATGTATTGTATTAGAATTCTTAAAGAAGATAATATGGGATTTATATTTGCAAGTTATCCAATCGAATTACCAACATAACTAAATATTTTCCACTTAAATGGCATAAAGACTTGAGGTGTTTTTTGAAACTAAATAAAACCATTTAAAATAATTATGATTTTTTTTTCAATTATGTTAATTGGAATAATTCATAAATAAAGAGATATGGATTTTTTAAATTTTAATTATTTATCAGTTGTATGTATATCTATTATATATAATAATATTAATGTTTAAAAGTGATACATAATACATATCCCATATTATGTTTCAATATATTAAATGTCCAATTAATAAAATATATTCATGTTCTTATATGTCATTTTACTAGATTGATAAACAGATAACAATAATCATCTAATTTTACCAAACACTTTTATACAATCAACTAATACAATCAGCTAGTCAAAAAAGCTAATCCAATCAGCTAACATTTATCAGATAATCACCAAACACCCCCAAAGAAATTAGAAACCAACTTCTTTCGTACAGTGCAATGAAAAAAAACAAATGAGGCTCTGTATCTGAAATTGAACACCCTTGTTTCCTTCTCTTCTGTGCCATCTCACATTAAGGCTCTGATTGCTATGGATCTTGTCCAATTTCCATCTATTAGAGTCTTTAATACATGAATGGATGCTACTGATAAAGCTTTGATTTTCCAACGCAGGAACTATCTATGCAGTGAAACCATGTCCTGGAAACTATCATCCATGAAGCTGCACCAGCAACCAAGTTGTCAATTCAGAATATTTTGTTTCTGCTGCATCGGAGTGCTGGAACCAACATCCAACCTGTATTTTACTACACTAGGATGTCTGCATAGGTTTGGATTTGTTAAGCATCGGCAAAATTGTGTCTCAACATGTTGATTCGCTAATCTGCTTGTGTTAAAACAAATCCTTGTACTTGAAAGCATACTACTCTAGGCCTATTTTTCTGCTCTTTTCTACTTCCCTGTTTTCATAGGGTACTATCTTTTAGGTAGTATCTTAGGAACATTTGTTTTCCTTTTTGATGTACATTTTGTGCTTGTAAAATACTGCCTCTTAGGCTCCAAAATGGGATTGGGGATCCCAAATAAAATCTCTCTCCCCCACCTTTCATAGGTGGTTTGCTTTTAAAAAAAAAAAGAAAAAAACAAATGAGGTTGAAATGTTTTTTTTATATATCATTTAAATGTAGGATTGTCTATTAATAGCCCGTATTTTAGTTTATAAGTATAATTCAATTCATTAAAAATACAATTCTACGAAATTTAAATTAATTTAGTTATACTGTTTCTACTTTTCAATACATTATTGTTATTATTTTTTATTTGTTTGAAAGTAATACATTATTATTTTTTAATTTAATTTAGTCACGCACCTTGATTATTGATATAATATACTAATTTTATGATTAATGATCTTTATTCAAACGGATAAATATATATAATATTATACAAAGCTGCAATCGAATTTTGATGGAATTAGAGTTGTTCGACTCGTACGTAATTGTTACTCGCCCGATTTTCATTAAATCAAAACTGAACTTGAGTCACTAATGTATTATTATTATTTTTTCTTTAATCAGTTACTCGCCCAGTATTTTATGATATTTTCATTTACCTATACAATTAATAATAAATTAGTACAATATCAATAAAATATATAGTAAAAATATAAAATAAATTCAAAATATTATTCATAATATTTATAATTATACCAAGCGAGCTGCTCGCAAGTTTTTAGATTTGAGGTTTAACCAAATTTTGACCGAGTTCGAGTATAAGTTGCTCACGAACAGTCAATTCAATAAGCATTTCTAGTCCGCCGAAGGTATATAACTGCCTACATATATCAAAATTAGATAGGTGAAACACACAACCTATACTATAAAATTATTATTGAACCTATGGGAATCCACCAGTAAGCTTTCCCCGTCGGTGAAACTAATCTTCTTTTGGACCAGCCGTCGGTGAACCAGCCGTCGGTGAAACTAGTCTCCGTCTAGACCCGCCGTCGGTGAAATTAGTAAACCTCCATCCGCAACGGTTCCAGACATAATGAAACAATCAGTTTTCGAAAAACAAACCATTCAAAATCAAATTATGAAATATGAAATTGGAATAAAGAAATAAAATCTTTTAAATATGAAATTACTATACGGTATTCTTTATTTAAATAAATAAATACATTTTATGATATTTTTTATTTACCTATACAATTAATAACTTAGTACAATATTAATAAAGTATATAATAAAATATAAATTAAATTCGGGAATATTATTCATAATATTTATAATTATACCTATATAACAAGCTGCTCGCGAGTTTTTCGAGTCAGAGATTTGACCGAGTTCAAGTACAAGTTCCTCACGAACGGATCGATTCAATAAGCACCACTAGTCGAAATGTATATAACTGCCTAAGTATATCACAATTAGATAGGTAAAAGTAAAACACACAACATATACTATAAATATTGTTTAAATCTGAGTATGATTAAAATATTCTTAATAAGCCGTGAAGGAGAAAAAAAAAAATGAAAATTGCAGTGTGTAATGATTGTGGGTTGAACATGTAGTGATGATGGAAGCTTTGCTTAAAATGCTCTACTAACAAGTAATTATTTCCCTAGACTTGTAACTTGTAAGTAAAGCTAATAATACTCACTAATCTTTTGCCATTTGATATCCATTGCGTACGTGCAAGTATTTTGATTGTCGTATGTTTGAGATAAAATACTTATGATTGGCAATTGCCAAACAAGGGAGCTGGATTTTGATTTATTTGAATTCCTTCAATTATAAGGGTATAATAGAATGGACACTTCCATCCAAGGTTTTCGATTTTACAATCATTCCTCCAATCATATCATATTAGATTCAACAACGTTTGTCCAACAAACTATCTTTACAATTCTTGGACAATGGTTTTTGTTTCCTTTTGCTGATTGTCTGTTAGATGAGGCTTTCTGGTTCCAGCTACCTTGCTGGTGAGGAGAATGGCAGCCATGGCTAAATTCCGCCTGCTCAGGAACTCAGGCCAACGGTTTCACACAAAATATAAGCCAAGGCTCGCAAACCTCACAACGACACCATAAACAAACTACACAACAATATTTTCTCATTCTCGAGACTGTTTCACAACTTATAGTTTGATAGAGAGTTTGACCAAACGATAAAACAAAATCTGACTGTAGGTGTAAGAGATGCTATTGAACACTAGATACAACAATGGTGGCAGAATTATAGCTTACATTGAAGAATAATGTTCTTATTTTTTTTACTGTACAAAGGGTGTGTGACCTCTATCAATAGACTTATTACAAATGGGATTTCACAAAGCAACTATTGAAGGAAGATCTTGCTCAGCCTCGGGTTCTCCATCAGAGCCTTCAGCTGTTGCCTGAAAAAAAAAAGACGGAACAAAAAGAAAAAGAAACTCAGACAAATGTCTTTTGATCAGCCATTGAAGCCCACAAAAAAACATATGGTACACGCAGAAGATCTATAATGGCACATACCTCTGCTTCCTTGGATTTATTGTGATGAAGATAACGATCTAACGCTCCCTTTCCATAAAGAATTTTGGCCCCACATCCCCGCCCCTCCAAACCAACCGACTCCTCATCAACAACTACAGCATCTATGATTTCATCACCTGTTCTTTCATCAGGAATCTGCAACAAAGGGCAGGCATAAGATCAGGAATCTGCTGCTGAGTACCAGATTATCTCATCATCACACTATTTTTCTGTTTCGGAAGCAGATTTGTTACGAAAGCAAAGCATCACATACCTCATACATTGAGTCCATTAAAATACTTTCCAACAAGGAACGTAAACCACGAGCTCCTGTATTTTTTGTGATTGCTTTCCGAGCTATCAATCTTAAAGCGCTTTCAGTAAAATGCAGCTTGACCTACGATTATACATATCTACATCAGAACAAAGAAAAAAACTCGCACAAATCGGGCAATGCAATGCCCCCACAACAGGTTTTGGCAATTTTTAGAAGAAAAGTCTAAGGGAAAACAAGGGGAGTATACCCCATTCATCTGGAACATCTTTTTATACTGTTTTCCCAATGCATTTCTTGGCTCTGTGAGAACCTACAAATGGCACATTCATTAAGTTTTCAAACCGGTTAAAGAAGACAGAAGTTCAATTGCAGAACTTTTATCTTTCAGACAGTGCAGTAGCCAGGGAAAAAGCCAAAAAGTAACAACTAGTTTTCATGAAATTTTGGCATAGAACTACATTTGCAATTGTTTGAATAGAGTACCTGAACCAGTTGATTCTCAGTGAGTGCTAATAAGCTAACTAGAACTGGAAATCGTCCAACGAACTCAGGAATCAAACCATATGCAATAAGATCACTACTCTCAACCTGAAATAAACATATAATTAGGTTGGCACAGTGATTTCAGAGGTATCTATGCATAAAGTACAACTCACAACGTAGAGAAGCTTACAGTCTCTAAAAGTGATGATGTCACAGCAGCAGTTGTCACTCCACCTGTTCTCAGGTTAGCCCGCACTGGTGCCCCAAATCCAATAGAAGAATCCTGACGCCTGAAACAAACAGCTAAGTTGTAGGGAAAATAGAGGCATCAAAATGCTAGATGTGTCCACGTAGGCGGAGAGAGTACCTTTCAGAGACAGTTTTCTCCAAATCGATAAAAGCACCCCCACATATGAAAAGAATATCTTTTGTATCCATCTGCATAAAAAGATTAAGCAATATGAATAACAAGCACTCATATGAGCAGAAGTCACAATTTGAATATTCTTGACAAGTTGCACATAGGTATAGCAGCTCAATCAATGAAAATACCATCCACAAAAAATTCCTACAAACTCCCTAAAGGCAACCAGTAAAGGCAAATCCCGATTGGATATCAAGAAATGAAATGAGACCTGAATATTATCTCCTCTAGGGTGCTTTCGAGCTCCCTTTTCCGGGACATTGACAATCTGCATTAACATAGAGAAAGAGGATTAGATGACCCAGACAGTCAATATGCATAGTAATAAGAATTGAACAATCCTCTTTCTACTAAACAATTGAACCAGACATACTAGCTGTTATCCCTTATCACCTAAATTTGGCTAGTAGATCAATCACTTATCACCTAAATTTGTCTAGTAGATCAATCACTTATCACCTAGTTTGACGATGTTGTAGTGATTAAACTTTCCATCCAGTTACCATTGCAAAACAAGTGCATTGGTATTCAGTAGGCAAATATAGCATCAAGGACTGAATTAAATATTTAAGGTGTCAACAACCAGAAGGAAATGTAGAACTTACTGTTCCTTCTAGCATTTTCAATAATGCTTGCTGGACTCCCTCACCAGATACATCTCTGCTAATGTTCATACTCTCTGCCTGTAGTATAACAGAGTAAATAAAAGAATTTTGAGATTTCAAGTTAAAGGGAAACGAGAACTAAAATATCCCAATAAGTTAGTTAGAATACCTTTTTCGTGATCTTATCAACTTCATCAATATACACAATGCCTTGCTGCGCAGCGCCCACGTTGTAGTCAGCAACCTTAAATGATATAAAAGTAACTGAAGTGAGGATTAATCGTCATGAATCACAAATAAAAAGAACAGCAGAACCGAACAGAAGACTGAAATGCAACTAATATATGCTGCATATTCAAGCCAAGTCATGATAAAATATTTGCTTTACTACAGTGTATGAAAAAAACTTCATTAAACTCACCGCGAGAAGCTTGTACAAAATAGACTCTACATCTTCTCCCACATATCCTGCCTGCAAAAAAACTGTATAATTAGACAGAGAAAACACAATGATAGAAGGCCTACCCCCACAACCCACTCCACACCACTATCATAAGAAGAAAATTTCACCAACCAAAATCAACACATTATTAAAGTAGTAAACGGAACATATATCAAACAGTGAAGTATCAAGTACTTGCCTGAGTGAGTGTGGTGGCATCTGCAATAACAAATGGAACATTCACCAGGCGAGCCAAGGTCTTGGCCAATAATGTCTTCCCTGTCCTTGAAATGACATGCAGAGTAAATAGAAGTGAAACAGTATTACAAATGAAAGAGAGTACATCTAACATCAATTTCTTGTGTAATACACCAAACTACTCAATTTGGACAGCATGAACCAAGAAACAGATCATGGTGTAGAAAACATCCCAGCTGGTCATTGTAGTCAAAGATTGTGAGCAATATCTACAACATCCAAAATAGTAACTAATAGTCAAACGGGAAACTCCTCTAATTACTTCCTAACCAGACTACATACTCATCATTCAAAATGCCATTACAAACAACAGACGAAGAACATAGTTAATGCAGACACTAAATAGGAAGAAGACTTTGAAGAAACAACAAGCTTGAAGACCTCATCATTCTTTTCAGTCCAGCTGATTAAAAAATCATTACCAACAATATTTCAGTCTATAAAAAATTACCTGAACCTGTCGGACCCATTACCAAGATGTTGCTCTTCTCTATCTCTACGGATTCAACATCTCCCGCATCAACTTTACCACCTGAATCACCAGCATGCCTAACTTCCAAGTCAGGGAACAAAATCTTAGGGATGGTATTCATATTGCACATAAAGATCCACACTTTCTTCAACAAACCAATTCCTAGTCCTACAACTCTCAAGTTAGCCCCCAACTCCATTGATCATAGTCAGATAACACATATTGAAAACCAAACTAATTGCGAAATGACGGTTGAGAACTAACCACTTCTCTGCAGAGTCGTTGTAGATTCTCTTGTAGTGGTTATATACAGCTACCGAAAGCACCTGCATCAAATGAAACACTCTATTATCAGAATTTTCTCATACTCACCATATATAAGGCGATAATTAAAACAGAACACACACAAACAAAACATCAAGTGTAAACCTTCTTAGCTCGGTCCTGGCCGATCACAAACTTATCAAGCCCCTTACATATCTCCTTCGGAGTGGGGAAATTAGAGCCCAAATTGGAACCGCCCCAGCCCCCATCTTTCGACCCGAAACCAGAACCGCCGCCCAAAGCAGCCCCAGCTCCATTTCCAGCACTCTCCCCTTCACTGGCCTGAACAAACTTCCCCGGCCGGACAACAATCCCGCCGCCGCTCCCCGGTGGTTGCCAAGGCTCGGGAGGATCGCCATAAGTGCTCGAAGCATCCAATGTAAACTTCTTGTTGATCTTACCGGAATAGGAGTTCAAATCGCCGGCGAGTGAAAAGGGTTTGAAGGGATTGAGGACGAAATTGGAGCTATATCGCGAATTCCTGAAGATATAATTATCCCATTTTCCCTTGTAATTTGAGTGGTACGATGAAGTAGAACCCTCGTGCATATAGGTGACGATACAGTGCCGGAAGGCTGATGAAGCTGCGCCTCTGGACGATTTTGACCTCAGAGCAGCGGCCATGGCGGAATCTGGAAATTGGGTCTTTTGAGTTAGATACAATTCTGGTACATATGAAATGATGTGTGAATCTCAGATTGAGAGCTTCAAGAAAACTAAAGATTCGATTTTTCAGAGGTTATTATTACTGATGTCTGATGATGCAGATGAAGTTATACTGCAAAAAAACTGAAAAATGAACATCCAAGAAAGGAATTTTATCTCATCGAGAAAACAACGCAATTGACGGGAAATGCAAAACGTGATGCCCAGAAAATAAATTGTTTTATTTTATTTTAGTTTTTTAGAAAATCTATTTTGCTATTTTAGACGTTAAAGCAATACAGTCGTACAGATATTTTAGTCGGAATGTCGTATGGTACAACCCAACTATAACCCAAATCCATTTTACGGTTTGGGTCTTCTTGGACGTTTTCTATTTTATCATTCCGGGTTCTTCAGTTTTGGTATTGCAAAATACTCTTTTATGACCAAAACTGCAAATTGATTTTTCAATGTCAAATTGAGTCGGACCATAAATATTTTTATGTTTAATATTTTAGAGAAAGTGATAATTTGAAAATATATAATATGATGAATCTAAAAATATATATTCTATATCAACTTTAAATATATATTAACATAAATTAATGGTGAAAGTCGGTTTAGTTTGATTTCGAAAAGTCAACTAGACAGTTTTAGGTTGGACGGAGGGAGTATGCCATTATATAAGTATAGAAACTATGGCCCTGTCCTATTCAGCTGCGAGCTGGCTGATTGAGATGATTGGTGCTGAAATTAGATGATTCTGGCTGAAACTAGATGATTGATGCTGAAAGTAGATGATACCAGCTGAAACTAGATGATTGGTGCTGAAAATAGATGATTGGTGATGAAAGTAGATGATTGGTGCTAAATTGAGTTGAAAAATTATAATATTAATATTTTGTAATAAATTATATAAAATTTAATTATTGGTCATTTGTATAATTATTGGTTCATTAGTATAATGATTTGTAATTTATTTGTTTTTGAAGAATAATTGATAATTGTGAACAGTTGTATCAAAAATTATTGGTTCATTAGTATAATGATTTGTAATTTATTTGTTTTTGAAGAATAATTAATAATTGTGAACAATTGTATCGAGTGGAATTGACATGAGTTTGCTTATAAACCCCAATCAAACATATTAAATTTTTACAAACGTTTTAAACTAATTTAAAAGGAATCAAAATGTTAATAATATTTTTTAATAAATTTGAAATACGTAAGTCGTTAAACAAATTTATTTGATGAAGGTAGATGATTGAGATGATTGGTGCTGAAACTAGATGATTTCAGCTGAAACTGGATGATTGGTGCTGAAACTAGATGATTCCAAGCTGAAACTGGATGATTCTGGCTGAAACTAGATGATTCTGGCTGAAGATGTTTAGATGAAGCTGAAAAGGACAGGGCCTATAAGTTTGGAAGGTTAGAATCTAGATCTTTATTTTAACATCTTAAAACTGCCCGTGCAACTATTTTTCCTGTCTTTGGTATTGGATCACTTACTAACTACTGCGACTAGTTTTAATTTGCAGCTGGTTATAGTTAGGAGCAGCTCAAATTGAAAAATATTATCACAAAAATCAATATAATTTTAAGAATAACAATAAATTTGGTGGCATGATCGATACCCTTTCAGTGTAAGCACATTTAAAGTCTTAATATGGCTTTGAATTTGATTTTTCAAAAAATTATTTTTATTATTCTAGAATTACTATTATATTATTGGAATAATTTATATATTTTTATTATAATACCTTTGAGAATTATTTTCTCTTTGTGAAATCCAAAAGCTACCCCTAGAATTTTGTTAAATAAATTTGAAACAAAATCAACCCCTAGAATTGGTTTATACAATCCTTAAATTATTAAGTGATAGCTATGAATTGCCACTTAATATTCCAACTTACTATTTCAAAAACATTTCCACTGTTTATATCATCAAGGCTTATAACTTATAAGCTTTTCACATGAATCCTTCGGACACTAATACATACATGATGGAAAGGGGATTAATTGAAATTTTTATTGTATAAAAATACTTGAAATTCGGTAAAAATTGAAATCGGAATCGGAATCGGAATCGAAATCAGGAATTATGGTGTTGGTGAACTGAACATTCATTCATTTTTAATTTCAAAATCATCTAGCTCTAGGACACGGTGAAGAATGAAGATAAGACGAGCTTTAATTACCACGGAGAAATGCAAAATAAGATAAAATAACACGGTGAAAAATGATTACCACGAGCTTTACGAGAATTACAGCGATGATCAAACCAACAAATTGTGTCGTCTACGTGAATGTCTGCACTTCGCATAACATATTGCATTACAAGAAACAGCGATTGATCATCAAACCAACAAAATTGCATGTTTGCCCTTGATTGGCATGACATATTGAATTACAAGAACAACTTCAAAATATGAACGCACATAAAAGTTCATTTTCAGAGCAAAAAAATTCCTACCAACAACAAGAAGCTAGCTTCGCATTTACGCCGGAGTCTGGAACCGCCGCCGCCTTCAGTTGACGGGCATCTGATCAAGGCGTTCAAAATACTGCACGACAAAACGACGCATCTGCCAGAAACGCACGATGGTCTCCCCCACACCAGGCAAAACAAGAACGCGAAGCGCCGGAATTTGGATGACCCGCGACAGCGCGGCCTGGCATTCTCCGATCACCGCATCAATCCGGTCCAACAATTCTCCCCGGACGTCGTCGCGCCACTCCGTGATCTGGTTGCGGTTCGCCTCGTCACCGTTGTTCAGCCGCTCGAAGCCGTGGAAAACCTCGGGGTGGCCGAGGAACAGAACGCAGACTCTGGCGTGGAGGTGAAATCTTGACAGCTGGCCGGTGGCGTAGGCGCGCATCAAGCCGGTGAACCTGCGGTGAGTTCCAACCGCATCCAGTCGGTAGAGGAACCGCTGCTGAATTCCGATCAAGAACTCTGCGCAGCCTTCTGTAACGCTGTCGTCGTCGTGATACAGTAGATCATCTTCTCCGGCAAGAAATGGTGGGTGGAGTGCGTCGACGAATCTCACGATCTCTCCTCTCAGATGCTCTTCGTACAGTAAACGATTCATGGTGGCAGCAGGGATGAATGATGATGGTTGGTTAGACTTCTGGAAATTAGTTGCAGAGATGGAGCAGGGATGATGATGGTTGAAACTGATTTTAACGGTTTCCCAACTGATTCTGCTCTCGCTCTTGTGTAGTTGTGTGTGTATATATGCAGGAGAGTAGCAGAATTCACGTGCGAGTAGACTTTGGAAATATTTCTATTTTTGATTTAATTCTAAAACTGATTGAATTTTTGGCGCTTCACAATCTATTTCACCATAATCTATTTAATTCGCTATAGGTGAAAATTATGTTCTAGTTTTACTGAACCAAAGGATTGCATGCATGTACAACATCATCACTATACAGTATTCCTTATCACTAAATTTATATTTTTATCTTTATTAATTGATCCTTTTATATTTTGATCCTTGTGTATATAATTGATCCTTGAACAATGCTCATCTTCAGTTATAAATTACAATACTGCATGTATTAATATTATTATATTAATATTATTTCCATTTCTTAATGAGCCCATCAGACAAAACTAAGGGCTAAAACACGATTGATTCATAGACACACAATATTTTACAACGGAATATCAAATTTTGGGCATTTGAAATCATACCAAAAAGTTTTATAATTATAATTATATAAGAAATTTTTTTCTAGTACATGTAGTTCGAATTATATATTCTATAATATATAAACTCGTATAATTTTTATAATAAAATATAGTATATTTTTACTTAAATTTAATAGTGCATATTTTATAAATAAACATATTTATTCAAATTTCATCTGCAAAATCATAAATAAATATTGTTGGTACTGCGAAATCATAAAATTTTTCTAGAATAGGCTCACCTCTTCTATACAGTCTTCGCCTAGGAGAGAACAAACAATTCTGTGCCTAGGTGATAAGACTGTCTAGCGAATGTCCTGGAATTCGGGTGGGATTGCGAATCCCACTTCAACCGATTTTGTAGAGTTGAACAAAAATGATGTAATTATTATTTTGAGATGGGTAAAATATCATCCACCATTCAAATATCTCACATTTTCTATTTGGATGTATACTATAAAAATATAATTCGAATTTCACATTTAAATGTGGAAATTAATTAACTCAATAAAATATGATTGCTACAAAAAAATTTAAAGCATTGTCAAACATAACCTATATAGTAACGAAAATCAAATTTTGGGAATTTCAAATCATACGAATCATATCAGCAACATTTTGAGTTCAAATATAAAATTATAATTATAAGAATAAGAAAAAAGTTATGTTCGGAGTACGGGTAGCTCGAATTATATATTTTATAATATACAAACTCATATAATTGTTATAATAAAATATAGTATGTTGAGACTTTATATTTTAAAATTTGATGATTTATAAATAACGTTTGATAATTTAAATGTTGATAATTTATAAAATATGACTTGATGTTTTTTTTAAAAACTTGATGATTTAAAAGTTGACGATTTATGCATTTTCAATTCCCATTCGGTATTGGCTTGATGGGAACCGGAGTACGAGTACATACAAATATTCTTGTTAGTTTAAGGTTAAGCAAAATTTGACAATGGACAGGTATGTACTGTTTGATATTATGATTAGGTAGACCCATCCTGCCTTTCCAACTGCATCCTCGTTTGCAAAGATTGGTCAGAGTACCTGAGCTTATGGAAAGACTACCCCAGAGTTGTGGGATTCTTCATGTATGAGTACGCATTCATCAATCTCTACGGGAGAATTGTGGTGTTTTGGAAGTATACCATAACAACCAAACACATGATGAAAACCATCTCCTACAAGCAAAATAGAGACTGTATATAGATAGCCCCACTGTAAAAATGATCTTTTTTTTTTGAATAACTGAAATGATCTGCTGAGATCTAACACTTTCAATTCAATGAAACATTTAGAAAGAAAATTGTCTTCTATCCATTCATCCCATTTATGTTCAGCCTTCAGGGTTTAGTCAATGCTGTAGACCTTGCTCTCAGATTCAAATATATTCCCCTGCAACAACCAAACACAACTGTTATATATGCATACGATTCGGTGATTTATCACAATCAGAAATGTTGCAGTCAATGCAAAAACTGTTTACCATCCGAATGCGACTAGGCTCTGGAACACGACTCGCAGCTGCAATGGCAGATACTGGTGATTGATCCACCCAACCACCGGCCAGAACTGCATATTCGATTCCACAGTTTAAATTAACTCGAGAGAGATTAATGCTAAAACGGAAAATGGGAAGAAAAGAACTTTCACATACCGTCCAAGCAGCGTACTGCACAGAAGGATACTCTTTCTTGATCTTGGATTTCACATGCATCCAAGGTCGCCCTGTGCATCATTTTAGACAGTCAGATCATATCACATTAAGTTCAAGTTTTGAAAAGTGTAGAGAACAAGTGAATTAATGAATTTACCCTCAATCACTAGTCCATAGTAAACCATGAACATCAAATTGTTCCAAGGAGAGATTGTAACTTGTTCCAGCAGTACCTGGAATATGGTTTACTGCACATTCAGTGTCTTATTTCATACCAGAGGGACAATTTACAAAGGAAGCTGTGATCAATGATTTTCTAAAGGTTACAAAGTGGTTCATATATCGCCTATTTGCCATTAGTATTCAAAAGTACCCGAGACATCACCATTCAACATCAAACATCTATATGTAAAGAAAGCAGAATGACCACATCTAGCCACACAATGATGCATAGCTAAAACAAGGCATAAAATTTACAGATCAAGTGCTGCTTCGATTGGTTGTAACTGAATGCATTCTAAAAACAAATTTTTACCTTCTTTGCCACAGTTTTAGTGTCCTTCTTTCCCTTGAAAAGCTTGTCAAGAAAGATGTGAAAGAAATGTCCAACTGGCCCGAGATATGCTGCTCCGAGAAGCTGCAAGAATAAACATGCCAAATTGAAACACTAAACTCTAAAAATCAAATAACAAATAACTAGTTAAGGAGACCAGTTGTGGAAAAAACAACATTCATTATCATTCTTAACTACATAACCAGCTGAACTAAACACTAAATTACAGAATCTAAGCCAAATGATAGTGAAAAAAAGCATATGTACCTATATTATGTTTAAACGAGAAACAAATTTATATCGAACCTAGCAACCTAAAGCACTTCCAACATGGGAGATTTTCATGAGGAGGGAAAACTTTCTTACAAAATTGGTCAGATGTATAAAGCTAACAAGAATCTGACTGAAAGAGAACATTTTGACCATCTAGCTAATTAGAATGTTCTTAACATTTTTACAAACATGAAAATTAAAACTATCATGAAAAAACCACATCAATTGTTAACAACAGACAGACAGACAGTTCTGAACAGTACCACTTTGAGAAGAAGCCGTTTGATTTGAAGCTTCTGAATTCCAGAGAGCTTCTGGGACACCAAATCACTGATTGCAGACAGAACTCCGGCAGTGACAACCTAGATTTCGAAAAAACCCACAAAGATCAGAAGTCAACTCAAACAAACCAAAACCCAATTCAAAGAGCTGCAGAACTGAAACATGTATAGAACGATTGAATGAATCAAGAATCGTCAAAGGTTGTACCTTTGTTCTTAACGGGTACTTCTGAAGCATCAACATGTACTGATTCACGCCCCTTTTGGCAACCGAACTCATCTTTTCTTTCAGCTTTCTCCTCTCCTACGACTCTGTCAAATGAAAGGGAAAATGAGGGTTTTACATCTACTCTTTCGGGTCAATGTATATATAGCGGTTTTAGAATGACTTTTCAAACATAGAAAATTTCGATTTAAAAAAAAATTTAAGTTTGGTGAATCCCACATTAATACATTACACATGGTTGTTAGGACGGATTTTTCCATTACATTTCAGGAATCTGTCTAGTATGTTAATGTGACTGCAGCCTGTATGGTATATCTAGTATATTCTAAGACTTTTTTGGTCTGATTTACGTTGGATTGGTCGAAATTGATCTCTAAAATGGTCACTTTCACACACTGTGAAGTGTGAATCCTGAGTTGTTTATGTTACCTTTTGGTTGTTGTTAATGGTGGTGGTTAGTGAAGATGTTTTTTATCCTAGTGATGAACTTCTGCGTAAAAACCGAGTCTTTGGAAGGAAATGATGCTAACACATGAGGGAAAAGACGAGGAAAGTCATATGATTTGAATGGAAAAAAAGATCAGATTCAAAGTCAAAGTATGTTCTGAGTTTCACTGAAGATTAACACAATTTCCAGAAACTGGAACTTTGCAAGGTTGTAAGAGAGAACTATGAAGGAGGTGGCTTGTAGTACTTGGTAGGCACAAATGGCATTTTTGTAATGGCGCCATCATAGGCCTTTCCTCGGACAACTATCTTCACTTTGGTGCCGTTCTTGTGCTGTCCGGACTTGACATATCCCATGGCAATGTTCTTCTTCAGACAAGGGCTGAATCCTCCGCTTGTGACTTCCCCGATGTTCTCACCTTTCTCGTTCTGGATCTCGCTGTGGCTCCTTGCCGGTGGTCCTGATGCAATGAGGCCAACTCGCCTGATTGATGGACCATCTGCAATCTGTTTAAGGATTACTTCGGCACCTAGGAATCCTCCTTCTGCCCTCCTTCTCTTACCAATTGCCCAGGTGAGTCCTGCTTCTACAGGTGTGATGTGCTGCTCCATGTCATTTCCATACAAGCACAAGCCAGCCTCAAGGCGGAGACTGTCCCGAGCACCCAAACCAGTCAGCCTAACCTTCCCTTCGGATTTCTCCAATATTGCTTTTGCAAGATCAAGTGCATTTTCAGAAGGAACTGAAATTTCAAAACCATCTTCACCTGTATACCTATAGAGCCATAAATGTAGGATTGATGAACTTATGATCAGTCTCGATATGATGAATATGAATACTCAATCTTTACACCATTCTAGTAATACTACTTCAAGAAAGTTCGTGTCTTGGCTACTCCACATTAGAATGATGGGGAAAATATTTCAATTTCTTCGAAAAACTAAATAGCTAGTATTGAAACTTGCTCTAAGCATTAGCATATCACCATTCGCCATTATCAAATTCAAAAGTCAAATAATTTACCTAACAATCCTCACAGACTACACAGAAAAAGTACAATTAAGACAGCAAAAGCAGCTTACCCTGTACGTGTAAGGAAGCAGGTTGCGCCATTGATGTCCAAGATTCGGAAATCCCCAAAGTATATCTTGCTTATATCATCTTTTGCCAGGTGTTGAAGAACTGGACCAGAAAGGGGTCCCTGCAGCCAGTATTTGAAGATCCAATTACTAATCATAACAAAGACCAAGCTTCATCATCACAGTAAAAAAAATTAAAAAGATGATCATATTTTGAGAAGTGTTGTCCATAAATATGCATGCTCCCATAAACAATGATAGGGGAAGAGGGAAACTTATATCGCATCAGAGAACTCCCATAAAAGTGCATCATCCAAAAACTCTCAAAAGCACAGCAAAAGAACTTGTTGCACAGAACAAGGGAAAACACTGAACTAAACCAATAAACAAACACACACATATAAGCACATTTTGAAGAGATGTTCAAATTTCATTTTAACCAGCTTCATATTGCGTTCAAGGAGAAATAAAAAGCATAGATTAAATCAGGAACGCATTTTTATGTCTAATGTTGAGTATCAAAACAGGCATTGGTAACTGCAGGTACAATATATGACAACCTGCCTATAGATGAAAAGTGGACAACAAATATATGACACCCTATATTGTATTTAACAGTGGATGTACACAATTGCAAGCAACAACCTGAAGGGCAAGAAGTGATCTTTCGTCATGAATGTGCCAGGAAACATCGCCACCCTTGGACTTAAACGACTTCATATGCTCCTCGATGTGAGCAAGGTCCTTATCTCTGCAACCTGCATTCACAACCAGGTATACATGATCACTGGTCACCTTAGTAACCACCGAATCATCAATTGCACCTCCCTTCTCGTTGGTGAACACAGTCAGCGTCCCAGTTCCATCAGCAAGCCCAGCTATATCAGCGATGACAAGCTTCTCCAGAAATGAAATGGAATCCTTTCCCTTCAGGCTCAGGCCACACATGTGGGAAACATCAAACAGGCTACCGTTTTCCCTGCAATTCACAGTCGAATCCATGATCGAATCCTTGTACTGAATCGGCATGCTCCATCCAGCAAAAGGTACCATTTTACCCCCATTTTCAACATGGAAGTCATACAGAACTGTCTTCTTGAGATCAGCCTCTGATGCAAAGCATCTCCTAGCAATGGTCTTTTTATCAGTCTGCGCCATTCGGCGAGTGATTGTCTGGCCAAGCTGCCATAATCCTCCTCTCATGTTTCAGAAATTCTGACAAATGCAAAACCAAATCAGCCTAGCAGTACAAAACTAACTATACAAGATTAAACTTACGAACTCATGACACTGTAGATCAAATCCTAAAATCATGTAAGCCAAAGTCACTCCTGTAAACATGATAAGCATTACAAATCACCCCAACAAACAGACTCAGCAAATGCATAAATGCCGACGTAAAACGCGAATCCCAGATTCTTGATCATATAGAATAACATCTACATTCGTATACACTGAAAAGAGGACAAAAAGACACAAGCTTGTAAATGAAAATGAAGAACACGGAGAAATCATCGTACTTACAAGAAAGGGGAGCTAAAAAGCTTCAGTCTTGATGGGGTTTGTTTGATGTATAAGCTTCACTCTTTTTTAAAGTGTTTGTTACAGATGAGATGCACTCTGATTCGGAGAAAGGCTGTCCTTATGTGGATGAGCCCTTTTAAAATACTAACACACAGTCACACACTGAATAATCTGAAAATTATATACTATATATATTTAGGAAATTTAAATATTTTTAATAGACAGTAAAGTGGGAAAAACTTTTTTTTAATGGGGGAGTTTGGTGGTATGTTGAAGCGGGTGGAGGAGGCTTTTCTGAGCCAAATCGATACCCATCCTAATCGAGTGGTAATGGAAGGATTTGGATTCCCCATCTCATTTTATGTCTCCATTTGATTTTGTTTGATTTTGGATACTATGGAAATGGTCTCTTGTAGATTTTGATGTAGTTTCAAAATATATTTGATTTTTCTTAAAGCTTAGCACATTCAAAAATAGAAATGCAATCTAACATTGAAATGACTTAACATGTGTTACAAAGCTACAATGCTTTCTGATTCTTGATTCTGTGAACATTACAGATCCTCAACCACAAACCCTCTCCTATTTGTTGAAGACAATAATGTTTCACCAGTTTCGGAGTTAGACTCGACAAACAATATTGTAGAGAAGAAACATAGGTTACAAATCTAACTAGATAATACAACGGTGTTGCTAAGGTTCTTCTTTGCACGCCATTGAACAGCTGCAGCTTTTTCTGTTGTTCCCAACTGAAAATGACACCCGGGAAAAAGGTTATAAGCAAGCAAGAGAGAAGAGGCTGGTGACATTACACTTGTTTATCCATGCTTGTAGGTGCATAAACAAGGAAATCAACAGCACTTTAAACAAGTATATTACCTTGATCTCCATTGAGTAATAGTCTCTCCACAGATTTGAGTCTCGGTTGTAAGTCATGAGGGCAGCCTCAAACAATCTCCGAGCATTTTCTACACACTCCTTGTTACCAGCAGATGCAAGATTTAATTCTAGTTTTATGCAATTTTTGTATAGAATTAGCCCGGGATGAGGCAACTTAAACAACCTGTTTTTTACCAAGGGTCAGCAATCTGCATTCTCAGTCTAAAAATCATTCCAAAGATAACATTCATCAAAATTAAGTACCTACCTCTTATAAGTTTCTCTAGCACTCTGAATTCCGTCTCTTTGCAGGACATGATTTACAATGGTTGAAGATAAGGAGAAGCCACTGTCACTTCCACCATCTCGGGCCAGTGTAACCATGGAGAGCTCTACAAGCTTCTCAATGTAGCTTCTATGATTTGCAAAATATTTGAAGGCCTAGGGACATACAAGACTATGCATTAGAAAGAAGAAACCTCATGCAAACAAAAATTTAAGCTCACTAGTTTATCAACATGATTGTCTCATAAGCCAAATTTTATGGGCAGAATATGATGTACAGATTTAACAAAGAAAGTCATCTCTAACATACCATAAGCCATAAGGTCTCTGCTTCAGCACTGGCGGCTTTGGTTAGAACATTTCTTAGGAGAGCAAGCATGGATGACAAGTGTTCTTTGCTTGGGATTTCTGTAGTGCATCGCATGCTGATTGAAATATGCAACGTCCATAATTGTACTGAATCCACAAACTTTCCAGAGCAGAGCTTTTCTCCAAGCTTTTGAGCTTCCACTAGTTTTCCTAGTTCCAATAGAAATGTAACATGCTGGCAGGCGAGATCCTCAGAGAGCAACCCTGAGCTTTCTGCCTTTTCATACACTCTCAATATATGAGAAACAAGATCTATGGACTGTCCAGATTCCTCTGAACTCTCTGAAGATTGAGCTTCCACAACTTTATTAGAGATGGCATTCAATAAGAATTTCACGTACAAATCGAGCATTGCAGCTGAAGACACAACCCCCAAACCCTCCTCATAAACCTACACTTATCAAAACAAGCAAACACATATAAATAAATAGTGGCTGAATTAAAGCATCGTCATCTCCAAACAGAAAAACAAAGCAAGCACATGATTACAATTGATTTTTCATCATTTGTAACTCTAAAAAACCAAATAAATACACAAAATTTACAAAACAAATTGTCTATAAATTTGATGTCATATGCTGTAATTAAGCTGCTGAAGCAGATGTCAATGGTACACATCAAGCTTTTCATTCAATAATAAAATGTTCCAACATTAGAAGAAAAAATAAAGAGCGAGATTCAAAGACAGTACCTTAATACTTTCCTTCAAGTCATTAGTTTTAAGTCTGGCAAACCAGTCCCAATACTCAGGTTTCTCTGAGAAGTCCCTTCTCAAGTCGTCAAGTATCTCACGTCGCAGACCATCAGACTCAGCTAACACAGTTGCATCTAAAATCTCAAGAAATCTAGTTCTCAGCCCAAAACTATTAGGGTGAGCTTCAATTGCCCCTGCATAAATTGTCTGGAAAATGCTCAGCCCTTGCTTCAGAAGCAAATCCACATTCTCACTTGACTCCTTATCTTCCTTTTTATCATCAAGTGCCATAAATGATTCTCTGTTTTCATCTTTCCATTGCTCCTCAGTAGCATCCTTCGTATCTCGAGCTAGTGTACCACTGTCTTCTCCCAGAGCAACCTTCCGAGCCTTCAACTTGTTTATATATGTGAGTTCCATGCGAAGGTATTCCACCCACAGGTCCTCAGATGAAGGGCATGCTCGCAAGCCACTTTGCATAAGAGCACGAGCTGCTGTTGCATTCAAATTATGATCAAACTGCCATGCGGCAGCATATATCCACACGCCCGGAACTTTTGGATGAAATCTAATCAATTGGGCTAGTGCCTACACCAAGAAGAAATCGCTTTAAAAGGCTGTTGCCAACACCACCAACCCATCATCCAACCATCTATGTAAACATGATGACAAACTCAGAGCAACTAACATTCAGGCACAAATGTTTCCAAATTGTACTCTTTCATACAATCAACATACAAAAAGAGAGGTCATAATTTACAGAACATATTGGCATGCTCCTATATCTAATAATGTCAAACTTTGCTTATTCTTTTTTAATAAACACAAAACCCCCACTCATAGATAGGTAATGAGATTAGCATGTGATACTTGGTTAAATTCAACATATCTCAGTTTCTCATACTTTTGTTTGGTTACACAAAAATATATTTGCTTAACGCACGTTGAAGACCACTTCGTGCGACATCATTAGCAGGAAAGGGGAGCATTAAAAAGTGCAATACACTCTTTCAAATTGCAATATTAGCTATGCTAAACTACTTCATGCTTTTTTTCTTTTTTTCCCAATAACACATATACCATGATTCTCCTGGCTTGCTAATAATGCCATGCCTTTTTCTTCAAGTTCTTAGCATGCATGTTTGAGAAATTTCATAGATTATAAATTGCTCATATTCTAAGCTGAGGTAATGAGATTAAATGATCAAAATTTAGCAAATTATGACCAGAAAAAACTAATAGAAGATCAAACCTTTTTCATCCTTCCATTTCGTTTTTGCCGGCAAAATTCCAAATACTGAAACCAGAGCTGAATATCTCCTTTAAATCTAGTGGTAGCCAACCGATAAATATCAACGATCCTGGCCGTGCCGGCGTAATCCGACACTGACTTCTTCCATTTCTTCCCAGCGCCGCCGTCGCTCAGCTTCATCATCGCCTTCTTTCTGAGAAGCCGTAGCTCGTCGAGCTGCTTCTCGTACTCAATGTAGGTCACGAAGTCCTCCTTCAGCGGACTCGGCCTCTTCAGCCGGTACTCGAACTTCCGGCGCCGCTTCACAATCTCGGCGATCTCCGAACGAGTGAACAAGCCGCGCCGCTCAAAGTCGTCCAGCTCGTTCAGCATCCGCTCCAGCCTGTACTGCACTACGTCCGCCATTTTCGCGCCTCGAGTTTTCCGTTAGCCGATTCAGTTATTCTGTTGGTGGAGAGGGTTTAATGACCGGGAAGGGTTTAAGGTTCTAGGTTTTGAATTTAGGGGAAGGATACAGTGTGACTGACGAAGAAGACAAACTTAGGTCTAGTTATTGGGCTGATATTGGGCTGGTTTGTGAGTTAAAATAAGTTTGACCTTAATGGACTGTTTAGACCATACAATGCGACTGGATTTTAAGCCTGGGACGAAAAGGACGGTAATTCTCTCCAACGGTGCACTAGTACTATAGCGCGTGGCTGTAAATCCTTTTTGTTTTATTATTTACTGCCGATCTTGTTTAATTTCATTTTGTTTATACATCTCGTATTATTTCCTTTTATTGCTAGACCGGTGACTCTCTGCGGGCGAAAATGGGAATAATGGAAAGTTGAGTGAACTGGGCATGAAAATTTTGCATAGAAGAATGATGGGGATATAGAGAAATTTGATGGGTATTTCCAGTTTATTAAATTTCCGGTTTTTTGTTTTTTGAAAGACCAATTCTTGGGTGAGGCAGCCTCACCCATGAGGCAGGACCAATTTAATCCATTTTTTGATGAGATTTGATGAATTGACACCTCAAGACTTGATGAGTTGATCATGTTTGATGAATTGACACCGAGGTTTGATGAGGTGATGTTGAGATTTGATGAGTTGGTAGTGATGTAGGATGAGGTGACAACATTGAAACTATCCTATTTGGCCTTGCCTCATGGGTGAGGCTGCCTCATAGGAGAATTACTCTTTTTGAAAATATGATTCATTACAATTTTCTAATTAATCTAATGCTCCCAAAAGAATTTTTTGTAATATATATATATATATAGGGATAGGATCATTTAACATCCTTATTTTTACACAAATGTTTACACATGATCCTAGCCCTTGATCAATTATGATCTCTAACCAACACGTGTCCCCCTCAATTTCCAAGTCTAGTATTTTCCTACTTTTACACGAGCTGAAATTAGAAAAAAAGTCAAACGCGTCGGTGGAACTTTCTGTCTTCTGATCGCCTTCGCGTGATTCCGCCGCCGGAACTCTCCTATTCCCCCTCCTTCTGTACCGTGAAGAGTCGTCGCCGATCGGAACTTTCTACCTTCGCGTGATTCCGCCGCCGCCTTCTTCTGTACCGTGAGAAATCGTCGGCCAGAGGTTAGTGATGATTTGTATGAGTTTGATTGTTTTCGAATTGGGGTTTTTTTGGTGGGTTTTTCATTTTGAATTATTTTGCAGGCGGGGAGTTCGAGGAATCGTTGAATGGGGAAGGATACTGAATGGCTTCCCGAGGGCTGAAAAGTAGAAGTGAGAAGGCGAGGTACTGGGAAGGTAGACAAGGTATCGATTGTTTTTATCCCTAGAAATGATTTGTGTTTTTGAGATTTTTGTTGTAACATAATCCCTAGATATGTTTTATCACAGCTGAAGATATGTTTTGTGCTGTGATTATTTTGAGTACTGTGGTTACAACTAATCAAATTAAAGCTTAGATAATATGATGTTTTTATGATGAAATGCTTCTCCACACATATTGAACCCTTTCGACCCCATTTCATGTGCACCTGTTTGCATGGCCCCTCCCTATAAATCTATAATAAGGATAGAACCAGACTCTTGTGTATCAGACTACAACTTATAATTACCATAATTAACAACTGTTATGATTCTGCACCAGATTTTTAACTAATTCAAATCCACAAACCTGCACCATTTCCCACCTGGAAAATCCTGCATTAGTTCTTGCGCCGATTGGTTTCAAAAATGTGCATAATACTTGGTGATATGCTCTGCTCAGAACTAATTTTTTCAAAATACAAAATGGAATCAGGGAAGTGCTGCCCAAAAGTGTTTTGATCACGAAACTACTCTGATTATTTTGCCTTCTTAAATGAGCTGAAGATATGTTTTGTGTTGTGATTATTTTGAGTATTGTGCTTACAACTAATCAAACTAAAGCTTAGAGAATATGATGTTTTTATGATTAAATGGTTCTGTATTCAGTTTCTACCGTCATGTCTTGGAGACTTGGACTAAACTAGTTAATAGTTCTCATTTGAAGTAGGATGATAGACTTTTTGACTATTATTTCATGCTACGCCATGCTAAATCTTAAGGAAATAAAGGATTTATGTCACGGAGGGAGACATTCTGAGACATCTGAAAATTTTACACTCTATGCATTCATCTGCATTTTCCCTCATTTTCGTGGTCTTGATGTTGAATTGTAAGCACATTCTGCAGGTTCCTTCCTTGTGGATCCGAACACCAGTATGATTCTGAAGGTTAGTCTAAAATGAGGTTTTGTGAAGGTTATGTTTTGAAGGTACAGAAAGTTCATTTATATTATATGTCGCCGATAGTGGTCATGTTTTATATTAAATGTTGCGGTGTTTTGTGTATATGATTCGCAATGCCTTTTCAATATGATGCTAATATGTTTTTTCTTATCTTCTAATGTGATCTGTCTGAAACTCAATAATCTTAAATGAAAAACCTATTAGCTCAAATGGCAGAGCGTTGTGCAACTGTACATTTGCACAAAAATGTGGGTTCAAATCCCTCATAGGTTGGTTGTATTTTTTTTATCCCTCATAGGTTCGAGTCCCTCTGAGTTTGTGCAGTACTATCACTATTTCAAGCAAATAGAACTGAATCACCACATCCAAATTAGACTTACTCCATGAATGCCATGATACATAAACACATTATCATTCACAAAATTTAAGAGCCACATATGAGAGTAAACATATAGGAAAAGAAAGACTGATGTATTATGAAAAGAACACCTGTGTGCACTACCTAAAATTCTGCCCATTCTGATTTAGAATAACCTCTTCAGTTAGTAATAAGAATCAAACAATGATCTCAACTGAAAAAAATTATAACACATAACTGCAAAATTATCAAGTTGGTTTTTTTTTTTATCACAAAAAGATATTATACTCCAGAACAAGAGATTCGATTTCGATTACAATTACAATTACAGAACTGGATGAGAAGACTAGAGCCATGCTGAAACTGATCGAGGAAGATGCAGATTCCTTTGCTCAACGAGCAGAGATGTACTACAAGAAGAGGCCTCAGCTCATCAGCCTGGTAGAAGAGTTCTACAGAACACATCGTTCCTTAGCAGAACGATATGATCTGCACAGGCCTGAATCCGGAACACCACACGTCATGAAACAGCCGTGGGAATCGCCATTATCCGTCACCAAATGCAGTAAACACGAGAATGCGAAGACATCAAACCCGAATTCCCCCAAGAAATCATTTGACAGTTGTTTGGAGCCTGAAACCTATGCATCACAATTTTTTGTGTCCAAATGTGGTGGTGATAAACAAGAGAAGGAGAAATCATATGACAGCTACTATGAATCCGAGGAGGACTACGACGAGTCTTATGTCGAGGATCCTGAACCTGAACCTGAACACGAACCAGTGAACAACAACGAAGGAGCGATGAAGCTAATGCAATAAGAAATGGAGAAGCTTAGAGAAGAGAACAAGGCGGAATTAGGTGGTGGCGTTCCGATCAGAAGACAGAAAGCTCCGATAAGAAGACAAAAAGGTTCCATCGAGGTTTGACCTTTTGGTTTTTTAGCTTGGCTAAAATTAGGAAAATAAGAGAATTGGAAAATTTAGTAAGACACGTGTTAATTAATTAAGGAGTAGATCAAGGGCTAGGATCATGTGTAAACATTTGTGTAAAAATAAGGATGTTAAATGATCCTATCCCATATATATTATATATATAATATAATATATATATATTAATCGGTACCCAAACATGTTCAGCTAGCAATTATTCATATTTTATAAATGGACAGGGATTGTTTTAAAAAAAAAACAAAAAAACAAATGGACAGGGATGTGTTGTTTGATATTCTAAGTAGGGTAGACCCATCCTGCCTCTCCAATTGCATCTTGGTCTGCAAAGATTGGTCGGAAGTGATCGCCGAACCTGTTTTCCGGAAAGAGTACCTCAGGTTATGGAAAGACTACCTTGTGGGATTCTTCATGTATGAGTACAAATTCATCAGTTCTTGGAGACGGCTTTATTCGATGAAGGATTGCCCCCAGGTTCAGTTCCAGCCAACAACCGAGCTCGGATGTAAAATAAATAAATGTAAAATCATGGACGATCTCGGCTACTTCATGTCCAAATCCCCCGAAAACGGATTCATACTCTCCGGCGTTCATCCGGACAAATTCTACGTCTCCAGCCTCTTCTCCGGAACGGCGCCGGAGCTGTTGCCTCCACCTCCGATAACCAGGTTTTTTGACAGCCACTGCATGGTAAATATTCTGAAGAACCAGAACACCATATAAAGGTGAATGACGAGACGAGCTATGGAGTCTCCCCGGACGGCTCTCTTGTCTGTGCTATGACGCCTAAAATGTGTCCTACAAAAGCATGGAAGGAAGGACACTTTGGCACCCACCGGCTGGAGAGGCTGGACCGTGCTTATCTGGACGGTTATGGCAATCGGTTGGATACCTTCTCTAGCCCTGTTGATGGTCATGGCATCTACCACCCCCTGACGATGAAGGAATTGGGATTTTATCAGGTGATTGGATAGCTTCGTGGTTTAATTTTGTTCAGTTATATCAGTTAGTTTTGTTTCAACTGCCTGTAGATCTTTTAGTCAGTGGATCTTTCAATCAGTTCACTTGAGCATTCATGTCAATTTTCAGTTCATTTGATCTTTCATTCAATTTTCTTGATCTTTCAATTTCCTTGATCATTCATAATCCTTGGTAATATTGTTATTCCGTACAAATTCATACAGAAGTTCAATGCCGAGTCGGTCCATGTAAGCCGATTGACTTAGGGCGACACCAACAACCTGAAATCTAATAGCGACGGCGGAGTTGAAGCTCACCAACGGCAAGTTCAACCGATAATGGTCACACTTGGTCTCTATAAAGACAGGTTTCAAATGAGAATTTGTATTTTGTATAACAAAAATTTTGAGTAATTAAATTTGCCCCCTTCCATTTTGAGTAATTAAATGGTCAGACTCCATTTACGTGGGATTGGGCAGTGAGTTCTTCGTGTACCACTTTGGCACCCACCGGCTGGAGAGACTGGACCGTGCTTATAAGACCTGTTGATGGTCCTGGCATCTACCACCCCCTCACGATGCAGGAATTGATCAGTTAGTTTTGTTTCAACAATTCCTGTAAATCGGTTAGCTCTCATATTTCAAGCCAGAACGACTTATATATCATTTATATATTAATAACAATAATCAACGCAGTACATGATATAAGTTGAGATCATGGTACAAATAACCATAAAGTAATTAAAAATCACAATTAACCTGACCCAATTAATTAATCAAAAACACACACAATTCAATTTTGTATTATTTGAATATTTAAATTTATTAATTAAGGAATATCTCTTGATCTCATGGAGAACCTTTCGCGGCCCCAGCGCGGCCGAGATCCTCACCGCCGCCGCCCAAACCGTTACTGTTGTCGGAGCTTCCAAAGCTGTTCCCGCCTCTGCGCATTCCTCCGCCGATGTGGGATCCAAGCTCATCGCCGTCTCCATTTCCGGTGCCAAAACCACCACCCATCCCGCCGTTTATCCCGCCAAATCCACCACCGAGGGTGCCGCCGCCGCCAAGGCCGCCGTTAACGTTTCCGAATCCGCCACCAAGGCCACCGGATCCCATTCCGCCACCAACTCCGCCGCCCAGGATGCCGCCTCTGCCAATGCCGCCACCGCCGCCGAAGAGAGGGCCGCCGTGGCCGACGAAGCCGTACGGAGGCAGGAAGGGGTGGAAGAAGTCCTTCTGCACGTCGGCGGACTCGAGTTTCCTGGCGCTCGCCAGCACTGCGGCGGCGGAGATCATCAGCGCCGCCACGAACAACATCTTGGAAGCCATTTTTGTTTTCTCGAAAGAATCAACGATCGATAAGTTTGGATCGTTGGGATAAGATTGGATGGTTTGATCTGGAAGATGAAGAGAGACATTTATATACTCGTGTTCGTGAGATGGTTAGTACAAAGTTGGATTAATAATTTGGTGAGAAATGTGAACATTTTGTTCGATTAATATTACTTGTTAATTTCCAAGGTCCAATATTCGTGTCTGAACTGCAGTTTTCTGAATATTAGATTCATGTTACTATCCTCGTGATTAACCTAATTCGCATCGATCAGCATGAATGCAGATTTTGTAGCACTCATATTCTATGAATAATATTATTCAATCGTGTTTGTTAATTTTCTGGAGACTATTTTTTTTCCACAATGTAAATTTTCGGCAAGAGCCCTAATTAACGGAATAAGCGGAAGCTAATAAATGCTACATGCACGGTGAAAAAACCTAATATTAAACGGGAGCCGTAATTCTTTTAATTAACCAATAACGTAGAAAATTGAAACAAACACGTTCAGTTTCGAATAATCCCAAGAATACTCAAAGTACGAAAATAGTCAACAGTAAAAAAAAATCCGAACTTAATCTAGTTTTGTAGCATTCATATATGATGTAAATATTCATTTAGAGCCCTAAAGCTAATAAATGGTGAAAAAAGGCCTAGTAAACGGGAGCTGTAATTCTCTTAAAAAATTGATCAATATCGAATCCTAATTAGTAAAAAAATGGAGATCAATCAAAGTTAAGATTATTTTAAAAATCAAATCCAACCCAAAATTTTGAACACATTATAGAAGTATTACCAATCGATATAAATAAACGGACATTAGCCTTTATAAGACTACTTTATGACGGTGAAATGGTAGTTCAAGAACCGTCCGTATCGATGTGGTAGCTCATGCCTTTGATTTTATTGGAAAAAAAAAGTATTTTCTCTTTCAAAATTCATAATTATGGTCAAGTTGACGGTAACATACAAAATCATGTAAACGTAGATTTCATGCATTAAAATTTTAAAAATAAATCTTATAAAAATAGAGAATAGTCTAACTAATTATTTTATAAAGATTTTAGAGAGCGTCTCCTGTAAGGTCACCTTACGGTAAGAGCATGCCAAAGTAAACTACCTTTTACAAGATTTAGGGTTACTATAAATTATTTTAATTATTTAGGTCATAAACATAAAAAATTAATGAAATAAAGTGAAATGTAATGCCCAAAACCTAAGAAATCAATCCAAATAAAAACATCAGGCAAAATATCTAAAAGATCAAACCAAATGAAAGATCAAACCAAATGAAAGATCAACCTAAATAAAGGTCACACTCAAGTACAAAAACATCAGGAACAAACAAAAATAATTCCAAATAATTAAAATAATTGTATAATAAACACAAATCTTGTAAAATATGGTATCTTTTGTCATGCTTTTACCGTAAGGTGCCCTTATATGAGACTTTCTCAAGAGGTTATTTAGTATATTTATAGCCACCCGATGTAAATCAGATTGTTCAAGGGTTTATAACTTTATATATGGTGGCATACTTATGGGTGCTATATATGTCACAATTAAATTATACAAATGATGGGATGGCCAGAAAAAAAAGATTGAACATGTTGGCTTCAAATATCAATAATAAGCAATGTAATTAAATAAATCTTTTCAAAAATAAAAAAGAGCAATGTAATTAAACAAAAAACAGGTGCTAGTTACGTTATATATTATGCAATATATATGAAAACCAAATATATTTATAAACTGCAAAAAAATATTAAACCACATAAAAACCAAACATACGAGACGATATTAATTAATTATATAAAAACTGTGACAGATAGGTTCATGATTAGCTTTAAATTATTCCAAGAATAATAGAGGATTTGAGTTGATACAAAAAAATCATAAAGGAGCCGATGTAGCTAGCAATCAGGGAGTTGATATTTAGTATGGTTGGAAACAATATTGTCAAAACCTACACCGGACTAAGTTATAGCTCAGGTGTTATCTCTCATCTTTACTTACGTACTCAAAATGTCACAGATAATCTTCCATTCTATGACTTCTCTTGTGTTACACAAGAATGGGAAACCAACCTTTCACTGATTCAGTGCAAATCAATCTCAAGGATCTTCTCGAGAACCAGCATTCAATTTTGGAGTTCTGTTGATACAATTGTTACTGTTAGGAATGCTAGTGAAATTTTTATCATATTGCAAGGGGCGTAATTGTGTTTCATCAAACCTGGCCTTGATGATCACAAACCTGCCCCTTGCAATGGTATCCTCAACGTGGTAAACTTGTGCTTTAGACTTGGCGATAGTTGAGAACTAATAACCTGGATCGGAGGAGTCGATACAAATTAAAACCACTAGCAATAGTCTCATTGTGCATTGTAACTTCCAAATTTTTTCATTCCAACTGTTTTATGGGTTTTTCTTGGACCTTTTTATCAGACTTTAAAGCCTTTGAACAATTCATGGTTAGGGTTAGGGGAGGCAAATAAATTCCCCCCACCTTTACTGATTTAATTTATATTTAAAAAAAATCAAAAAAACCAAAACTTATATGAGAAACAATAAAATTGATATTCGAACAAAACAATTTAATCCGTCAATAATGATAAACTAAGGGAGTGGTCGTCGTTGGCGGCAGCTTGTTAATCGAGTTCTGCAACAAAAAATCCCTATTAGCGCCGGTAACAATATTATTATTATTATTATTTAAGTCGATTTAAAATTTTAATTGTACCTTTATGGGTTTCAGTTAATTAATTGGACATACGTTAATAATGTATCTAGCCATGCATACAGGCGCCCTAAATATGTCGCACGTAAATTATTATAAAATAAAATAAAATTCACCCCATAAACCGAAAAAATAACTATACTGTAGTTTTACAATTTTCTCATTTTGGTTTCGTGAGAATTCTCCTAACATAATATAATAATTCATGCACTGCTTTTTACTTCACATTTTACTATATTCATGTTATAAATTCAATAATATAAACTAATACAAAAGTGTTTACCATCTCTAAAAAAATTTTCATAACATAGCAGTTTGTAAGTACAGTAAAATCACTCTTCCCTGTACAAAGAAAAAAAAATCACTTTTAATTACTTTCGAGAATATAGATTGGAAAAATGATGATGAGCATGCATGAGTGCATGTTGACGATTTGGCTAAATTGTTTCATAAATCTTTCATCGAATTCTTTCGTCCAAACCTTAACATTTTGTTAGATAGATTTTTGAAATCACATTTAAAAAAAAATTAACTTCCAAAAACACGTGTCTACAAAATTCGAGTCGAAATCAGGCGCCAATTAAGAACCTCTTCTTGCAACATCTCAACACACTCAACAAAGCAACTCAGCATTCTTGAAAATCTACTGTTCCAGAGTCTTCGAGAATCCGACAGTTTCATCATCGACATCGTCAAGGTCACAGCATCGATCAGGACACGCTGGCAAACCTCGTCAAGCACAAAAACATCAACCAGGTCAATCGTTTGTCTGAAAATCGGCGACCAGGTTCCGGCGGTCCGACGGATGGAGTTTTTCTCGAGGGGCATTCATTAAGAGTCGATGAATCGGATCATCTTGAAGTCAACCATGGTCAAAACCCGATTTAATTATAGGAACAAAATACTTTCATAACTCTGACGTTGTTGAATAGTTTTCTTTTCCTTTCAAGTAAAATATATCAACTTACTAGTTCACTTTTGCTTAAAATCAATTTTTTAATTTTAATTTTTGATTATGAATTTTGGTTGCTCCATGACCTACTAACTACTCCCTCCGTCCCAGCAGAAAATGCACAATTTCCTTATTAGTCTGTCCCACCAGAAGGTGCACACTTTCCTTTTATGGTCTATTTCTTTCAATTTCCACCACTCATTTCTCCCACTTACTTCTTAAATCAATTCTCATCCACCCATCTTACCTTCCTTAATATTTGTGATATTTTATCTCTCTACAACTTCAGCTGGTACAGACTAGCTAGTAGTCTTTTTTTTTTTTTGGGCAAACCACCGTAGGTGGGGGTATATTGGCTTCCTCAAGACTTGAAAATAAGAGTATTTATACAATGAATGAAATATAAAAATAGGACAAGCCCTAGAGGCTTGAAAGACTTATCCTCCTAATGAGGTGCTTGTGGTGTAGTAGATTAAACTACTACAACAAGGTCCAAAAAATTGCCCACAAAAAGAATGAGTTAGTGGTTAGAAAGAGCTCATTCTGTGTCAAAAATAAATGAGAGAAGGAGAATGAGACATATATTTTCATTTGCTTGTTAGTGAATTTCAATGAAACACAATTTAGCCTATGGAAACCTTTGTATCTCAGTCCTTAAACTCTTAGTTGAAAACACCATGGTTGCTGTGATATTTGTGTGCAGCTCAGAGTGATCTCCAATCAGTTGGAGCAGGGCCATTTGTTGCATAATATATACTCTCCCATTCCAACTTACAGCTGGCAGCTTGATGTGTACCTGTCATAAGAGAAGAAATCAGCAGTACCAGATTTAATGGCTCAAGATTCTAATATTTGGAGAGCCAAGAAGATCCATGGCAATAAGAGTTTGAACATGTTGGGGGATGATGTTTGTGATTGTGCCAGAAAAAGAGTTTTGCAGGGAGTATTTGGATAAAGCATCATCCACATTATTTGCCTCGCTAAAAACATATTGAACAGTGTTTGATAGAACTAATCTATGAACAGTGTTGTACAGACTAGTAGTCAAGAGTGGCTAAAGCTGAAAGTGAGCTCGATCTCTACATCCTTGTTAAGGTCGAATAATATTCATTACATGGAGTGCGTGTCGATCTTAGTGGTCGAATAATATTTTTTACTGGTTCTGATCTTAATTAGTACATTTTCATTTTGATTCTGAATTTTGCCAATACTGAAGTCGATCGCGAAAAGCAATCTGTTTAACACACTCTCGGATGGAAATTGGCTCTGGAAATTGCTGATAAATCTGTTTTAGTTGTCAAAAATTGTAAAAACTAAAAAATCCAAACCTGACTTGTAATCCGTTAAAAAAAACCAAAAATAATAATCAGAAACAATAATATTAATATTCGAACAGAACAATATAATAATGACAAACTAAGGGAGTGACCGTTGGCGGCAGCTTGATATATAATCGAGTTCTGCAATAAAAAATCTCAATTAGCGCACGTAAATTATTACCGTTGGTTACATTATTAATTATTATAACTCGTTAACCATACGTTAATAATGTAACTAGCAATACATATAGGTGCCCCAAATATATCACAATTTTTCAGTTAATTAATTGGCACAATTTCGGTTAACCGAGCATATCTCGTGGAAAATATATCCTACGGCTAGCTTCACTGCATCTTAAATAACACTGTATCAAAAAGATATACGTAAATAATATTTAAAAAAAAATAAAATTATTTCATCCATCATCAGGACATCAAGATTCTTGAGGTGGCCAAGATTGGAAACCTTAAAATTAATTAGTTCATTGACCTTGAGAGATATTCAACTACATGCAGTTATTGCAGTATGCCAATTCTAACTTTGGGTAAACCATAGTAGTAATTAATACAAAAGTTTTGAGTCAGACTGTATATAGGATGGTCTCTCAAAAAAATTCAATACATGATTTTGTAAGAAAAATTTAATTTAATTAGTTTGTTTCAATTCAACTCAGTTTATATTAGTAAAAAATTAGTTGTGGAGAACGGAGATGGGAAGAAATATTAAGGTTAATTAGATAGTAGAATGTGGTAACTGGTAATAAAGGCAAGTAAGGTGAAATTGACTCTCCAATTGATTTGGTCCAATATGGGTTTCTGTTCATCATTTAAAATTGATTATCTGCATACAAACTAATAAATGACCATATATATTTGTTATTTTTTTAATTACTCAAAAGTCAAAACATAACTGTATATATATAGCTGTGTCTTGTTCGGCGTGTTCATATTTTCGTGTCGTTTGACGTCTGTAAATGGCAGGGAAGTTACCATCGTCGTCCGCCGGAGCTGATGATCAGTTCATTGTCCGGGAGCAGGACCAGTATCTCCCGATCGCCAACGTCGCCCGCATCATGCGCGGGATCCTTCCGGCGCACGCCAAGACCTCGGATGAAGCCAAGGAGAAGATGCAGGAGTGCGTGTCTGAGTTCATCAGCTTCATCACCGGAGAGGCTAACGATCGGTGCAAGAGGGAGCAGCGCAAGACCGTCACTGCTGAGGATCTTCTGTGGGCCATGAGCAAGTTAGGGTTCGATGATTATATCGAACCCTTGACCCTGTATCTCCACCGTCGCAGGCAGGCTGAAGGTGCTGCTTTCAAGCCTCCGCCGCCGCCGCCGGCTGCTGCCGCTGCTTCAGGTGATCAGTTTGGGACGACATTTGCTGATCAGGCTTTTCCTCCCCTTCCTCTTCCCCTGTCTCTGACACCATATGCTGCTCCTCTGCCGCCCGGCTATGGCCAGCGCCACCCACCGACGGCTGCGACTCCTGGAAGCGGCAACGGATCCACCGCCGCCGCCACCGCCACCAGCAACAAGCATGGAACTCCGTCTTTTTCTGTCCAGGAAGAAGCCAACGGCGATGCATGATATGCTGTGATCGATGGACATGTTGCACCAGAAATAAACAGTGATGTTTAAGTTTTTATTTTAATAAACTATTTTCATGAATAAGTGGTCTGTAATAGACTTGGTGATGTTTGTATGTTGATGCTTTGAGATTTTTGGGATTATGTTTTTGAAATTATGCTTTGAGATTTGGAATTATGTCTTATTATCTTTTCGCCTTTGAACATGTATGTTGATGCTTTCATTCATTCAATAATTGTCATCTTATAGTCTTAAAACGTATCAACTTTTTGGATGGATGAATTGAAACATGCAATACTTGAAACTACATTTACTCATTTTCTATATATAATGCATCTTTGGTCATTAATTTTTGAACGTAAATGTGCTCACCATAATTTGGTGTCAATTTCATTTAATACAATGTTAACATATAGAGCTCTCAAAATTTACCTTGCACTCATTATTAATATATGAATTATTTAACTTGTATATATTCCTTCCGTTTCACTTTCAATGTCACACCGTTTGTTTTGGTTAATTTACTTACTATCACACTCCATTTTTTGGTAAATTCAACCAAACTATTCACCTGTTATTCTACTTTTCTTTTTCATTTTACTACCTTTTCAAGCACTCATTTGGTCATTTCTTATATTTTGTGCCATTCAAAGTGAAACGGAAGAAGCATTTAGTAATACATTTTCCACTGGGATGAACTAGTATGCTTCATTGTATTTTCCGCCTATAAACTGATTCGTGACACACTTTCCTTTTAAGTCTATTTTTTAAAAAAAACTCCATTATACTTTTTGTTCTTTTCTCAAATTTCCACCGCAAAAAGAGCATCTCTTAATATCACACTCCATTTTCGGTAAATTCAACCAAACTTTTGACCTGTTATTCTACTCTTTATTTCCTTTTAACTACCTTTTCCCGCACTAATTTGGTCATTTCTTGTTTTCTGTGCCATTCAAAGTGAAACGGAACAAGCATTTAGTAATACATTTTCCACTGGGATGAACTAGTAGGCTTCATTGTATTTTCCGCCTATATACTGATTCGTGACACACTTTCCTTTTTATTCTTTTTTAGAAAAAAAAAATTTGTCATTTCCCCTTTTTTGACAAATTTTTATCTAATTATAACTATCCATTATAATTTTTGCTCTTTTCTCACATTTCCACCGCAAAAAGAGCATCTCTTAATATAACACACTCCATTTTTGGTAAATTCAACCAAACTTTTGACTTGTTATTCTACTCTTTATTATTTCCATTTACTACCTTTTCCCGCACTAATTTGGTCATTTCTTGTTTTTTGTGACATTCAAAGTGAAACGGAAAAAGCATTTAGTAATACATTTTCCACTGGGATGAACTAGTAGGTTTCATTGTATATTCCGCCTGTATACTGATTCGTAACACTTTCCTTTTTACTCTTTTTTTTTTAAAAAAAACTTGTCATTTCCTCTTTTTTGACAAAGTTTTATCTAATTATAACTATCCATTATAATTTTTGTTCTTTTCTCACATTTCCACCGCAAAAAGAGCATCTCTTAATATCACACTCCATTTTTGGTAAATTCAACCAAACTTTTGACCGGTTATTCTACCATTTATTTCCATTTACTACCTTTTCCTGCACTAATTTGGTCATTTCTTGTTTTCTGTGCCATTCAAAGTGAAACGGAAAAAACATTTAGTAACACATTTTCCACTGGGATGAACTAGTAGATTTCATTGTATATTCCGCCTGTATACTGATTCGTAACACTTTCCTTTTTTAGTCTTTACATTTAAAAAAAAAATATTTGTCATTTCCCCTTTTTTGACAAAGTTTTATCTAATTATAAGTTTATAACTATCCATTATAATTTTTGTTCTGTTCTCACATTTCCACCGCAAAAAGAGCATCTCTTAATATCACACTCCATTTTTGGTAAATTCAACCAAACTTTTGACCTGTTATTCTACTCTTTATTTCCATTTACTACCTTTTCCCGCACTAATTTGGTCATTTCTTGTTTTTTGTGCCATTCAAAGTGAAACGGAAAAAGCATTTAGTAATGCATTTTCACTAGCATGAACTAATAGGTTTCATTGTATATTCCGCCTGTATATTGATTCGTAACACTTTCCTTTTTAGTCTTTTAAAAAAAATAAGATTTGTCATTTCCCCTTTTTTGACAAAGTTTTATCTAATTATAATTATCCATTATAATTTTTGTTCTTTTGTCACATTTCCACCGCAAAAAAAGCATCTCTTAATATCACACTCCATTTTTGGTAAATTCAACCAAACTTTTGACTTGTTATTCTACTCTTTATTTCTATTTACTACCTTTTCCCGCACTAATTTGGTCATTTCTTGTTTTTTGTGCCATTCAAAGTGAAACGGAAAAAGTATTTAGTAATACATTTTCCACTGGGATGAACTAGTAGGTTTCATTGTATATTCCGCCTGTATACTGATTCGTAACACTTTCCTTTTTTAGTCTTTACATTTAAAAAAAAATATTTGTCATTTCCCCTTTTTTGACAAAGTTTTATCTAATTATAACTATCCATTATAATTTTTGTTCTGTTCTCACATTTCCACCGCAAAAAGAGCATCTCTTAATACCACACTCCATTTTTGGTAAATTCAACCAAACTTTTGACCTGATATTCTACACTTTATTTCCATTTTACTACCTTTTCCCGCACTAATTTGGTCATTTCTTGTTTTGTGTCATTCAAAGTGAAACGGAAGAAGGATTTAGTAATATATTTTCCATTGGGATGAACTAGTAGGTTTCATTGTATATTCCGTCTGTATACTGATTCGTAACACTTTCCGTTTTAGTCTTTTTTTTTTTTTGTAATTTCCCCTTTTTTGACAAAGTTTTATCTAATTATAACTAGACTAAAAGGTTTTATATGGTCTCTAAAACCTCAAAAAAGAATAGTTTTTTGACCCCTAAAAAAAAGTATTGGATATATGGCCCTTGTAATTTTAAAATGAGTTTTTATGACCTTTGGACATTCTGTTATAACTTCTTATTATACGATAGGGGTATTTTGGTAATTTTCACTCTTATTCTCCTGCTTTCTACTGCTTTCTTCAAGGATTTTCTTCAAGGCTTTTCTGTGCACCGGCATCTATGCTTAAGAATCAGCAATCAAAAATCCAAATCAACGGTGGCGTCTCCCACACCCAACCGCCGATTCAAATTCAAATTGTTGATCCTGATGGCACCAATCAATTGAACCTGCCGCCGCCGATTTGGATTAAATCGACATAAGTTTTATTCTCTGAGATTTGAATTTGGATTTGGAATCGGATTGCTTAGAAATTTGTATAAAGGTTTGGATTTGAAGGTTTGGATTTGGATAAAGGTTTGGATTTGTATAAAGGCTTGGTTTGGATTTGGTTTGGATTGCTTAGAAAAGTATTGAACTGAATCGGGGATCGATTCCGAGAATGATGAACTGTATCGAGCGACTCCAGTAGCTTCCCCGGCACGAATCCCTCATCCCGGTCAAAGAGCTTCTCCGGCATGATCGCGTTCTCGAGTCCGGCGATGATAAAACAATACCACCTGGCAGCCATCATCGCCGATCGAGGGAGAACGCAGGCATGATAAATCCTCACGATGCCTTTCCGATCCTGGCCCTGGAAGGAAAGGCTAGCTGTAGCTTGGCCAGCCTCTGTGAATCACATCGGCGCTCTGTTATAACTATCCATTATAATTTGTCTTTTTCTCACATTTCAACCAGAAAAAGAGCATCTTCTTAATATTAGTGTGAAAATAAACGTGACACACATACTTAAGCGGATGAAGGCCCTGTTTGCCAGACCTGTTCCCGTTCAATTCAGTTTCATTCAATTCAGTTAAATTACATTAATTTTCAGTTCAGTTTAGCAATGATTCTTTTTTTTGATACATTAATTTTCACTTTCAGTTCAGGAAGAAATTAACTCTAGCAAACACGACCGAAGTATAATGGTTATTTTGGTTATATTCCATTTAAGTTAATCTTTAATTATTTATTTTAACAGAGAAAAAAAAAACACAGGTGCGAGAGACGTGTGTGGCCGGAACCGCGGCGGAATATGAATTTAACATTTTAACATCTGATATGTCTCTAGATACTAATAATGGTATATATGCGTTAGGTATCAAAATCAATTAATTAAGTATGATTTGTTAAATATAACATTCATCAAATGATAAGTGTATTTGATTGATTGGTTCCCAAAACCATATAGTAACTCGTAAAACAACTTTCATATACCTCGAAATGGTTTAAGAAGTTGATACAAGATATATATAATATAAATAGAGCTATATTTGTTCTTTGCTTGTCTATATATCAAAATTAAAATAAGATCGATATAACAAGTGCGAAAGTAATTGCTACTGAAATACTACTTGCAGTGCTGTCCCTGATATTTTGTTTAACTATTTTCTTCAACTAATTATCTTTTTTTTTTTTACGCCAAAACCATCATAGATGGGAGGATTATTCATGGCTCCTCAACCGAAATAAAAAACAGAACATAATACACCTAAGACCATAAGAGTCTTAGTGGCTATAAATTGCCCGAAGGCTGTTCTCCACAAGTGGAGGCAATTTGGTAGATAACAGGAAAATGTCTGAAACGTAGAACAAATCTAATCTTCCCTATATCTAAATGTGATATGGCCCGAAGGCTATTTCCTAGGCTTTCGCCCGGAAGCAATATGGTCCCCGAAGGCAGTGTCTAAAGGCTAAAAACTCAAAAAGGGGATACATCGTAAAAACCTACGGTCTAATACTCAAGAGTATCGAACTACCTGACAAGCGTAGTACCTTAACTCGCATTCTAAACTATGTAATCGAAGTCTACTAGTCTAAGCAAAAAAGCTACCATGTTACCTAGTCCAGAAGCCCATGGGGTTTACCCTCTCGCCAATTAAGGGTTAAGAGAGATATAACAAACAAATGGGCAAGGATACTCCCCAAGTCAGTCCCGCAAAAAAAACCGGTTCCAAATCATATCCCTTACAATAAGGTGATACTAAGGGCAGATACCAACCAATCCGGGTCTAACCAGCTAGCAAATACCACATAATATAGAAATTTGAACAAAGATATTATTTAACAAGAGAGAAGTTAAAACTCCCACTGTCTACAAATCTAGCTTATATTGGGGACAGTATCGCCAGAAATACGTATAATTACTATTCTGACTCGGATTCCTCCTAACTGGAATCCCATAAACCAGATTTGAAGTCAACCAAATTTTCTGAAATAGAAACGTACCCGTCCATAAACTAAGGTTGACAAATAATAACCCGTTCAAATATTCCGACTTTATTTATAAAAACTACTATAATAAAAAGAAAAGAAAAAACCACCTCATCCTCTAATTTTTCCAGATTCAAGAGACCATTTACCAACCCGACTCGAACCGGCAGAACCGACCCGAGCCGGTCTGAACCAACCCGAGCCGGTCTGAACCGACCCGAGCCGGCTAGTGTCCGTCAAAAGTCATACAGTGGAGGCATCGGGGAGTGCTGGTGCGTCCCTAGCCTCCGATGTGACTGGGCCGGCGTCGTCGAGCTGCGCGGTGGAGGAAAGCACCAATGGGCAACGAGGGGACCCCGTGGGGGATCCGGGCTCTGTCGACCTGGCGGCCTGGAGCGGCTGGAGCTGGGCTCCGGCGCCGCCCCGTGCGGCCTCTGGTGCGTCGGTCTCCGGCGCGTCTGGGATCTGTGGATCTGGGACGGTACTGGGCCGGACGCCTCTGGGTGCGGAGGCGCCGATCCCGAGCGGGGGGACGCCGATCACCGGATCTATAAGGGGTGACCCGATCCGGAGTGGCGTGAAACCCCGGCGACTGGACGGCTTGGGCTGTAGTTTTTCGAGGAAAAATAGGTGGAGGAACTGAAAACAAGGTAAGCAAAAACTAGGAGGGGTGGGGAGGAGATCAGCTCGGCGAGACGCCGTCGATCTCCTCCCGATCTGAAACTGAGAGGGACGAAAGTTGAGAGCTTAAATTAGTGTAGAGAGGAGCGAGAGGAAAAGGGTATGGACTGAGAAATTATGAAAACTAGTGTGTGATTATGAACTAATTATCTTATTATCATATAGATGAAATGAGAGACCATATCAAAATATTATCAAGGTGTCACAAAAGTATTAAGATGGCGAATAATTCAAATCAATGCCCTTTAATTGTACCGAATATTTTATTATTTTAATAGGGCATTGTCCTATTTATTAGTTAAACGCTAATTATTCAAACAATTCAAATACCTGTACCGAGAACTCGACGGTTACGTTATTATTTAATTGGCTTAATTGGCCATACATAAATAATGCAACTTAACCATGCATAAAGGTGCCCTAAACTTATCGCACGTAAATTCTTGAATTCTCTGAGACGGAAACACAGTGTTCTTGAAGATCTGAGGTTTGGATTTTGATAGTCTTCATATATGTGATCATACTGACACTCATATTTTGTAGTGGGTATGAAATATATATGATATGATTAATATGATATGTTTAATATATATGTATGATATGATTAATTTATTGTTTCTTTACTTTCTTCAAGTTTTGGAAAATCCAAGCTAACCTGATGAAGATAACGATGGAGGATTCTAATAATGATGCTGAGGTGGTGCTATGAATTAACAAGATCATTTACATGAATACACGTAGATAATGTATATGACGAATTCTAAATTATCAATTGGTCTCACTGAATTATCATATTTAATAGGTAAAAAGATCTGTCTTGAAAGTAAAAATATCAGATATGAAAGTGAGAAAATCAACACTAATACACCAAATGATCAACCTTATTAGTAAAAGATTGTGTTTGTGAGAAAATCACATTTTCCTAGTCTCAATTGAGGATAATCTCACAAACATTCTCTATCATCATATTTAAAGAGATATTATGTGATATTGAGGTGGAAAAATAAGTATTATTTATTGGTACTAGTTCTTGAGAGAGTATTATTTTGAAAATTAGTGTAAGTGATTAGGTGATTTAGGGGGAAAACTCAAATTTCTAAACCTCATAGCTATACTTCAAATATTTAAAATAAAAGTAAGACTAAATTCTATTTTATAGCCCCAATATATTCATTAAAGTATATTTCAGACCCCAACAATTAAATATTCGTCAAAAAAATATTGTATTCCTGGGATCTGTGGATTTGAATTCGTACAATATTAAAATTGTACAATATTGAGGACTTTGATTGTATAAATTAACTTCTTGTTGTAAAAAAGTAATTAAATATACACTCAAGCTTTTAGATACTACTCAAGCTACATATATAAACCAGACGCGCGATCAAATTAAAAGCAGGGACAGACAAAACACGTTCAGTTTCAAATTATTTTAATGATATATCACCTAGTTTTATCAGGTAATTAATTAATTAATGCAGTCTGACCATTTTGACCAATTCTTGGGTGAGGCAGCCTCACCCATGAGGCAGGACCAAATAAACACTTTTTTTTACGAGATTTGATGAACTGATACAAAAGTTTTGATGAGGTGACATGTTTGATGAATTTGCACCGATGTTTGATGATGTGGCGTCGTGATTTGATGAGGTGATAGTGAGTTATGATGAGGTGGCAGCAATGAAATTTTGCTTATTTGGACTAGTCTCATGGGTGAGGCTGCCTCACAGGAGAATTACTCGAGCATTTTTTACAAACAGTTCTATCTTTTTCCAGTTAAATTAAATATTTTTAATCCGTCAATAATAATGTACTCATCCATTCAAACCTGAGTTTCACAGTACGAAAATAATCAAAGGTATAAAAAATTCGAAACTCAATCTAGTTTTGTCCGGTATATATCCAAACCTCACTAATTATTACACAACAAAAATCCCCACAAAAAAGTATAACAAAATATCCAAAAAAATAATGAAAATATTCGAAAAAATCTAGCGCCCAAGAGTGAGCTCAAAATTCACATTCTGATCATCGTCATCCATCTCATTTTCCCCTGGACTCTGTCAAGCAAAAATTTATAAACTCTGTCAAGCAAAAATTCTTAACGAAAAAAATTTATAAACTCTGTCAAGCAAAAATTTATAAACACATGTTAGTGCATACATACACACATACATATATAAAAATATTTTATATATAACGTAAGAGTAATTCTCCTATGAGGCAACCTCACCCTTGAGGCAATACCAAATAAGAAAATTTTCATTACTACCACCTCATCATAACTCACTACCATCACATCAAACCTCGACGCCACCTCATCAAATATCGATGTCAGTTTATCAAACATGTCATCTCATCAAAAAATTTGTATTAGTTCATCAAAAAGAGTGTTTATTTTGACCTGCCTCTTGGGTGAGGCTGCCTCACCCAAGAATTTGTCATAACGTAATTATAACTAATTATAACATAAAGTAATTTTTATTTTTTTTTTGAAGAAACATGAAGTAAACTATATTGATGTCTATTTTAATAGTGCAACATAATATTTTTCTTAAACAAAAACGTAAATGGTATATCAGAAATTTGTTCAATATTTATCGACAAAAATAATGTTATAATTTCTAAACCACTGTGAAACAGGCAGATGATGATGTTATAATTGATAAGCAGTCAAACATATTAATATAACAACATATTTTTTATAGAACCATATATACCACTTTTACAATATATACAACTTTTCTAATTAAATAATGAATGAATGGAACATATTTTATTCCGAAAAACATTCACAGAAAGATTAGTCCAAGTAATTTTTTACCAGCTGGTCTTCGGCAAAGAAGTTTCGGTGGATCAAGCTAGCATCAGGCGGGCCATAAGTACTGTAGCGGTAAAAAATAAAGATATATTAAAACTTAAAAGTTCCGAAATTTAAAAATTAAATGATGCAGGAAAAACTGATAGATTACGAACCATGGCGGCGGTGGCGGAAAAACCCAGCCTTGTGGTGGCGGCGGTGGCGGAAACAGAACCAGCAGCTGACCATTAGTAGCTCGCTCATAAAAATCAAGCTCTGAAACAAAATTTAAAAATCTCAATTTAAATATACATCATTTAAGGATTTTAGTTAATCGATCATCCGCTAAGCCATGCATATATGCCCTAAATACGATGCACGTAAATTATTAAACTAAATTACATCATAAACTAAAAAAATACTATTATATTAATTTCACAATTTTCTCATTTCGATCGGTTTCTATAAGCATATATTATCCTAGCTAGGTACTATATATATAATCAGTCAAAATTAATTGAAACTAGTTTATAATCAAGTCAGCTAGTTTATTTGGATCATTTTCGTATTGAATACGTTAAATAATTTATTGAGATAATCTTTGAATATAAGTTGAAACATATTAGGAATTTAAAATAATATATTCAGTCAAAATTGTGTTTAATGGTTTTTGGCGTGTTGGTGGTAGGTAAGAAAATTTGATTTTTAACTAATTCGGCACAAATGAATCTTAACGAAAAAAAGGAAAAATTAGTTTAAAACATAGTTTATTATAAACGTAAATACACTTGTATATATGGCCAATTAATTTCAATCAAGTACCACTAATTACTTTAAGTCAAACATGCTAACTAACGTACCTGATCTATACAGTATTATAAATAATAAACGCTTAACTAACATTTACAGTATCATAATACAAAACAAAAATCATAAAATAAATCCAAAAATGAAACAAATGAATATGATATATCAGAAAATTTACCTGCCATTCTGATCGCATTGATTTCATAATGATAATTTTTTTTGTTCATAATCAAAATTCAAAAAACATGCACGTTTAAATGTATGGTAAAAACAACAGTAAGAATCAAATTACCCATAATTGACTGATTACTCGGTTTAGTGTTAAGCCTGGTATATCGTTCATTAGTGCCATAATTACTATAGGTGTAGCAACTGCAAAAAAAAAAACAAACCAGATTGAATCACACGAACCTGATTTACATATAATTAATAACACGATTGAATAAGAGTTTTAATTTAATTACCGTGAATCCCACCAGAAAATTGAACAGCTGCAATAAAACGTCTGGAAAGCTCAACATTCCAATTTCCATCGAGAATTGTTGAGTCGATTTGTCGCAATCTTGCTTGCTCATGTCGGATCCATTGATTAGTTTCTTTCTAGTAATCGAACGCGTTCAAGTGAGGATGATAAATTCATGATCAAAGTTGAAATATTAATCGATATTGAATAAAATGTATATAACTTTGAACCTATATATATAAGGTGTATGGGATCAATATCTTTAGTAAGTAATTAATAAAAGGATGATTTTGTTTAACTTTTGTTTTTAGGGGATTTTTTAAATTTTCATGAAAAATCCAATTCTTGTACAGGTACATTGAATTTGGATTTGTTTTCCCTTTTTTTAAAAAAATTATGTTTTTCATTTTTAAAAGGTTAAATATATGTAATACAGACGATTTCTCATTAATTAGTGAATTTCATTTTTACTGGAGATTGCAATATTTCAATTGTTTGACTTTTGGATCAAACAGAAATGCTGAAATCACAAAAGTAAAGATACTAAATTTTGCTGAAAGGTGCGTGCGGACTTTTTTGAAGTCAAAATGTCAACTGTTTGGTCATACTGAATAATTATCTTGAAATGGGCATATCAGTAATAATATATTGAACAATTATAACTAACTAATATATAAAACGTCGGATTTGAAAGTAACAATAAATATTTATTCTTAGTATCAATTGGGAACTTCATGGTCATAGAGGAGATATTTTCTTTTTTCAAACATGAACAATGCATGAACATTTTTACCATGCATGGTTAACTAAATTTTGCTGAAAGGTGCGTGCGGACTTCTTTGAAGTCAAAATTGGACTGAATAATTATGTAGAAACTGAAATTATCAGTAATAATATATTGAACAGTGAACGACTATAACTAATCAATATATATAAAACTTGGATTTAAAAGTGATAATATACATTTATTTCTAGCTTTAATTGGGACTGTATGCTCACAAATTAAAGGAGATATTTTCTTTTTTGAAACATGAACATGCATGAGCATTTTGAAACATGAGCATTTTGCTTCTTGGCCAAAGATAGCTAGGTCAAAGGCTAATGGCGGTATCGGGTTTCGAGATTTGGATGCTTTCAATGTGGCTCTGTTGGCTAAGCAGGCGTGGAGAATTCTAACTCAGCCGCATTCGCTTCTTGCTCGAGTTTATAAGAATAAATACTTCCCGAATTCGGATTTATTTAGCACCATTTCTGGTTCAGGTTATTCTCATGCATGGAGGAGCATTCAGAAGGGGGTTGAGTTGTTACGGCTTGGCTGCAGGAAATCGATCAGTTCTGGAGAAAATACGAGTATATGTCACGATCCTTGGCTGCCCAGAGCTGGAGATTTTTACATTCAACAGGAAAGCACTATTCCTCCCCATTTATCTAAGGTTTCACAGTTAATTGATCACCATACTTCCTGGTGGAATTTGGCGCTTTTGGAGGAGTTTTTTACGCCGGCGGATGTTGAGGCAATCAGGAAGATTCCATTGCGTGGTTTGGGTGGAGCTGATAGGTGGGCGTGGCATGCAAACGGCTCTGGAGTGTTCTCTGTAAAATCGGCTTATCATTTTGCCGTCGAATCCCCTAATACAGGACATCACCATAATGTTGTCGCGGGGAGGATTCATGAAAATCAGATTTATTGGAAAAGGTTGTGGTCGATTCGGGTGCCAAGCCGTGTCTTACATTTTGCTTGGAGGATGTCTACGGATACTTTAGCTACTGGTGCAAATTTGAGATACAGAACGATGGCGGTCTCTCCTTCATGCCCATTTTGTCCGAAGGCAAATGATTCCTCCAGCCATTTGTTTTTTCACTGTTCGTTTGCTCGAGAGGTTTGGCAGTTTGCAAGGTTATGGCAGTCCGTAATTCAGCATCCAAACGTCCGTGGTGATGTGTGGTTTCGCTCGTTGATTAAAGGGAATGAGGCTGATGTCTGTGAGTTGGTTTCTATGTTGTGTGATGCAATTTGGGCACAACGAAACCGAATCATATTCCAGGGAGAAAGGAGGAATGCAAGGGATTTGGCGGCTTCGGTGATTCACTCACTGGACTCTTTTAAATCTTCAAACAGTGCACTTCATTCTCTCTCATCTGCACTGCTGCCACGATATTTACTCAAGCCGCCGGAGGGTGTCCCACGAGTTTACTTTGATGCGGGTTTAGCACCGGGACATGCAAGCCTGGGAATTGTTGTTTATGACTGTAGGGGAACCTTTGTCCGGGCTATGGCAAAGAAGATTTCTAATGTTCTCGACCCATCACTGGCTGAGGCTTTGGCGTTGGAAGAAGCAATGAAGTTGGCAAATGACTTGAATCTTCGTGGTGCTGCGTTTATTGGAGATGCACTTAATGTGATAGATATGGTGAAGAGTGAGGTACCACCACTTCTTCAGTGTCGTTCCACGATTGATAACATAAGAAGTTTGGTTGCATCTTCCTCTTTCTCCGGGATCTTCTGGGTGGTTAGAGATGAAAATTATGTTGCTCACTCCTTGGCGGCTTTTGCTAAGTCGGGTGATTCTGATTCTTACGTGTGGTACTCCCCACCGTCTTTTATGTCAAACGATTCCGGACGTTATCCGGGACCTTGAAATGAATGAATTTTACGCTTCAAAAAAAAAAAAAAAAAAAACATGCATGAGCATTTTTACCATGTATAACCTAATTAAAATGGCAAAAAAATAAATCAACAAAATTGATAAAAGATACATAGAACATCATCGATTGGTAAAAATGTATAATACTAAGATCGATTACAGAATAACATCAGTTGAATAACATAAATCAACCAAAAACATCAACCAAAAAAAACCTCATCTAAATACACATACATACAAATTATTTCAATATAAATTTTCTAACCACGTTCGGGCATAGCTCGTCGAATAGATCCGACGGCTTCATTGTTTATAACCATCTAATTAATGAATAAGATATACGTAAATGAATAATATTAACCAAAAACTATTTTATTCATGTGATTTAAATTAATGCATGGATAGGTGTTCAGAAAGTGATCCGTGGATTTCGAATTCAATTCAATTCAAGCTACATATATAAACCAGAGAAGATCAAAGCAGGGAGCTTGATGCTCGAGTTATAATCTGATTTTATAGTCTGTTTTCTGCAAGTAAACTGATACAAACTGAAAGATGAGAAAACTGAATCTATTTTCTCATTTTCTTTTCTATCAGTGCATTTGAATCTAGCAGATAACAATGTTCTTAGAAACAAATGTTGACCCCTGTATTCAATGTAAAGTTAAACCAACTAATCATTGAACCAAATCAAACTTCAATGTATGAACTGAGATCTCAGACCAACAAAAGACTTGAACACCTCTTAGCATTTTTCTATAGGCATGGACTCAGAAAAAGTTGGCCAAAATTTCTTCCTAGGAAAGTGCAAGTAATTAAGACACTACAAGAAGTGAAACTGAACTGATCATAATTAATCATCATCCTAAGTAGCTCGAGCTGAGCTCATAATCTGATTCATATATAACACCAAACTCAGAGGTTTCTTGGTGTGTCCTTAAAGAGGCCTAGTGTGTCGGCCTCTTGCTCGGCCGCAGAGAAGCGCGTTCTTCGGGATCGGATACTCATCCCTCAGTGAATTTGAAGGAGCATAAACCCTCATGTAGAACTGCTGTCCTAGGTACTGCCTCTCCCATGTTTCAGATCTTATGTTCCACATTCCCATGTTGTCCAGTGCCACGTATATCGCGGTCCACGACTTCGGGTAAACCTAGACAAACAGAATAAGGACAGGACATCAACTCATGATTGACTAAGGTTTCTTGATTATATGGAGGATTGATGATTAAGGTTTCCACATATGACATACCTGAGTAGTACACCTGAAAACTGCATCTCTCAGGTTGTACTGCTTTCTGCTCCCTGCATTCCACTGCCCTCCATCCATGCTGTATGATATTGTACAAGTTAGTAGCTTTCAAAGAGAGGTTGGTTTCTTGTCTTTTGAAGGGAAAAATCAGAATGTTATCTCACCCGACAACGAAGAAAGAGTAGCCATTCATGTGCCATGTTTGGACAGTGTTTTCGTTGTTTTGGAACACAATCTCGTAGAATCCTCTGTAGTCAGCTGCCATGACAGATGTTGCATAGTAGCCATTTCCGTACGAAGGCCTGTCGGGGATGCTGCCGAGGTTAAACACACCACCAATGTTGAAGTAGTCAGCCAGCTTCAAAGGAGTGTCTGGAGCAAAGTATGAAACACTGTTCACAGCATATCTCTGCTTGCCATTTATGTACTGTGCAGAGTTTGCAAGAACCACCGTCCTCGTCGGCTTGATCAATCCATAGTGGTATGATCCTTGCGGATTAGGCCTCGGTGCACTCGCAGCCAAATCACGCCTGTTATTCAAAACTCATCACACTTCTAGGAACAGAAATCTGATATTATTTTAGAATGAAATATGCATAATTTTTATTTTTTTGAGGCATATCACCTAAAAATCATCACACTTCTAAGATCATATATCTAATATTATGTGTGTGTGTGTTTATATAGTATCATTTTAGAATGAAATATGCAAAATTTTTATTTTGAGGCCTATCATTTAAAAAAATCATCACACTTCTAAGAACACATATCTAATATTATGTTTGTGTGTGTGTGTGTTTATGTTGTATCATTTTAGAATGCAATATGCATAACTTACCTCACTGATCGAGCCTGGTAAAGAGATGAGACAATGTCGGTAGTAGGTCCCCCGGGAACAGCACCTGAAACCTTGGTCCAGGAGTTGCTGTAGTGCAGAACAGCAGTTGTGGTGAGGACACGAGAAGTGAAACGCGAAGAGATGACAAAGTAGTAGTCCTTTGGAGGCCGGTTCGCTGTGACCAGGACTGAATAGGATTGGCCAGGATGGACATCGAGGGAAGAGTACAAGTTTTGGATGGTGTGGGATCCTTCTACCTCCACCAGCTTCATAGCATGATCCTGGATTCTGACATTGATGGAAGTAGCAATCCCAACGTTTGTTATTCTAAACCTGTATGTCTTTCCTACAAAACACAAACAAAAGCTGTCCATTGAGATCACAAAGCCAGAAAAATGATGCACTTTCTATGTAGGAGCTATGAATATAAATTATAATATACCTGGGGCAACTGTAAATGTGTAACCATTCCAACCACGGCCGTTGATATGGAGCCCGTCGGGGAAGGGAAGACTCTTCCCAGTATCCAATATATACCTTAAATTCTGCGAGAACGAAACCACAGAAAACATCAAACAGATGTCCTAACATGAGCATTTTATATGTACAATGTGGTAAGAGTTTGAGCATCATAATATGCTTACTTTGTGTGTCCTCTTGAAGGAATCACCAGCCAGCACGACGAAGTCTCCAGCTGGCGGAAGATATGGCACGGGTATACCAGGCCGGCTATAGACTTTGATCGAGCCAAAACCTCCAACAGCCTTGTGCATTCCCAAGGAAGGAAAATAGAAATAGGAACCTATCTGGTCCTTTGCCTGAATCATGTATGTGAAGTTTTTTCCCGGCAGGATCGGACAATTTGTCCCAGAAACTCCATCTTGCCATGAGTTTTTCCTCTGTTGTATGCCATTCCTAGTTGAAACAATCAAGAATCACATCATTTGTAATAAGTCCAAAATGCAACTCCATCTTTCACATTAACTTTAGTCCACTCTTTATTTACTAAAAACAGCATAAGAGAGAACATTCTCATCCTTCTAAAATTAGCTCATTGGTCAACTATGCATGTATACAAAACCACTTGCAATTGATTGGTAGCACTAAATTCATTCACAAGAGAATACATCATATAATTGAATATTATAGATTAGATGTTTCAAATCTGGAGATCAAGCATGTGCTCAATCAGATCCATCTTGACTAGGCCATTTGTACAAATTCCATTCATTATTCAGTCTGACTGGCAAATCTTGGAAACAACTAACATCAATAAATACCATGGTAAAAAAAAGAATTACTATGATTGGAATCTACCATTTTGCTGGAAACAGCAATGTCAGAGGAGTAATTGCATTTTGCATTGAAGATTGCATCATGCATGGACTAGTGGTACTCTCTAAAACATCACCATTAATGAAATTCTGAAATTAATTACCCTCCAGTACCATAAACTATGCTTTTTTTAAAAAAATAGTTACCATAAGCTATGCTAAATTAAACTATGAGGGCCAAAAAAATCAGATCTGGTAAACCAAGAAAGCAAAAATTTCACCACACCCCACCATTTCTAGAGTAAAAAAGATTGAATCTTTATTGCATATAACCTCATTCAAGAACAAAAAAAAAACAGAGAAAGCCAATCAGGGTGAAAAGCCTGCTTACCAGGACATGAGAAATGGCTCATCCAAGTAGTTATAGATAGTGATAATCAAGTTGTCATTAGTAACACAGTCAATATGTGGCCCTGGATACTGCCCATTGATCAAAATCCCCTGCAAATCCCAGTAAAAAAACAAAATTACCACAACACAATCTATATACTCATAGAAAAAATGAATGCTTCAACACAGAGACAAGGTGAAAAACCTGCTGCTTTTGACCCAAAGGGTAAATATCACCATAGGTGATTCTCCAGGTGTAGTATCTATAAGGGTTGTCAGCATTTGCTCCATGGAGAAGAAATGCAAGAACAGCAATGGTGATGAGAGAGAACAGCAAGAATCTGCATTTACAGTCTCCCATTTTTTTTCCTCTGCAAATTTAGGAAGACAGTCTTCAGACAAAAGGTCTGATAATGGAGTATATGTAAGAACATGTGAGATTGCTAGCTGGACAGCGGCCAATGGGAGATGGGGGGAAATGAATTATTATTAAAATGAAAATGGGATTTGAAAAAGAAAATGGGAAAAGAAAAAAGGATTGAAGTCAGAAGTTGCAGAGAGTCAGAGATGATAATTGGAGAGGGCACTGAGGTTGGTTTTGGTGGTTTTAGAAGGGCGCAGTTAACGTCGTCACATGCGGATAATGGCATCTTTTTTGGTGGGAAACGCGGTTGCGTTCATTTCTTGGGGGGAATTGATGCCATTCCTACACATTTTGAGATTAGAGATTATGGTGTTGTTTTTTATGCAATTATGATGAGTTAAACGTAATTGATAGTGTTGATTTCGGCTTGTGTTACATTTATGTGTTTGACGCTTAGTGTGTGTTCAGTTCAGTCCAGTTTGTTTGAATTTTTTCAGTTTAGTTTTGACAATACATTGATTTTGTATTATATTGATTACTGTTCATTATATTATTGTTGATCTTCTCACTTTTATGTCTGATCTTTTATTTTTGAACTGATCTTTTACGTATTAAGGATAATTATTCGGTGAAACCAATTGATACACCTCAGTTGAGAAACTGTGACTCAAAACCTACACATCCTTATAATATAGCATCAATTCAAGTGCAATAATAACATCCTTATTATAGCACCTACCATTTGGGGTTATGTTTAAGATAATCTTGACCATATTACGAAATTACGATAATGTAAATGAAGCTTTTACAATTTAGGTATACATCCATATCCAATTGTTCCTCGAATAACTTTATTGAAGTTGTTTTTCTTCACTCATCCTCTTCATGAATAAGTTGATGTAGACGTCAAGTATTGAGTTAATTTTCCAATTTCAGATGCTGAAAAAAATTCATTTGTATATATGATATATAGTTTAGTTTAATGTCAAAATTAATTTAAATAGGTTCAATTCCCATAAAAAAAACAATAAACTCTTATTTCAAATAAACATTCAATAGAGTAGGGAATAATATTCATTTCAAAATATGTTCGTTCCAATGCTTGCAAATTGCAAATAGGATATTCGATAACAGCAACAATAAATATTCCAGCTAGCGCTTTGTCATTCCTTCTTCAAGTCCCAGAATTCCCTAAACTTGACCAGATTGTTCACATGTTCATATGCTCATAAATTTGGGATTTAAATACTAAAATACTTAAGTCGCCCGTGTCTAGCGGTTAATTGCTAACGCAATAACGTGTTTTGACCGGTGCCCCGTGATCCAAATTATAACCAATCCATTACATATTACAAAATCCTTAAATGATTTAGGATAGATTCTTAAACCAAAGTACATGGTCTCTTCAAATTATCTGAGAGTTAATTTAGTCTTTGTTTGTTAGAAATTATTTGTATAACAGTTCAATTTTAATTTTAATTCAATTTAGTTTAGTTCAGTTCCATTCAATTTAATTCAGTGAAAATATTATTTGATGAAATTCAGGTGAATTCATCAGATTCTTTTTTTCCAATACATTACTTTTCATTTGAGTTCATTCCAGTGCAGTTAATTTCAAATCAGTTCAACAATAAATAAACTCTGTCAAACATGGCCTTAATATAGTCATTTTGTTACTTCTTTCCGTTTCAGATTAAACTGCACAAATTGACTTTTTCATATTGAACGGAATCCACAAATACCTTTATATATATACAGTGTATGATGAAATTCTGATTTTATGAAAATACATGTTAGATCGAATCAATTTTTTATATATAATCATATTTGGGCCCTGTCCAATAGGGTGCTGGAATTGGTAGCTGGTGCTGGAAGGTGCTGGAGGGTGCTGGAAGGTGCTGGAGGGTGCTGGAGGGGGTGCTAGAGGAGGTTGAAATTAAATTAAAATTGTATAATTATGATGTACATAATTATGAAACTATATATTTAAAGAATGATTAATTCGTACACAACATATTGAAACTAATTTTAAAGAAAAATTATTTTTTATTATTTTTAAAAAAATAAATCATTCATGTATGTGAATAGTGACAAGTGCTGGAGGGTGCTGGAAGGTGCTGGTAGGTGCTGGAGGGTGCTGGAGGTGCTGGAAATAAGCGCTATTGGACAGGGCCTTGGTTACTAATAATGCTACTTCAATTTAAATATTGAAATGATCAATTTTAACTAAATAAACAGTGAACTAAAAAATTCAATATTTATATTATACGGATCGGAATTATTAATTGGGCTAAAGGCATTTTGGGCTAAAATTGGACAAGGATTTGGTTTTAGGAAAAATGTGGTTGATGGATCTTTGGTTTGGGCCCAGACACAACGAAAAGATGCCATACGTAATCCGACAGGGCAATCATTACCTGCAATCACCTACATGCTCATGCCATACACCTCACCGACAACCAATCATGTTTTTTGGACCATAAAATTCATATTTCATTTAAATTTAGGTTTATAAATTTTAAATCTTGTTCTCCTAATATCTGCGGGGATAGCTCAGTTGGGAGAGCGTCAGACTGAAGATCTGAAGGTCACGTGTTCGATCCACGTTCACCGCATTTTATTTTTTCTCCATTTCACAATTTCTCACGTTATTCTTACCATTGTCAAAAAAAAAAAAACATTATTCTTACTTTTTTACCTCAGTTCCATGAATAACATTCTTCATGCCTATTTACATTGAGATTATCATTCCACAGTTGCTGTGAAGATCACAAAGAACATGCACACAAACAAGACAAGAACACAAGTATTATCCTCAATAAACATGTTTTCCAATGAAACAGCAAATCATTCAGAACTCAAAGACTCTTAAATATCATGTTAAATAATCATCAGATTTCTGATTTCTGATCATACCAAAAACATAAACAATGTTTAGATTCCTCGGAAAATCGACGCAGCGAGAATCAGCAGAACCAGCTGAGAAGAAAGTTTCCTTGATAGAACAAGCATCATATGTTAGTCTATAAATCTCATTATATCATTTTAATTCTTTCTATTTTAGTCTCTCATGAATTCAGAAAATGTTCAGGTAATTCTTGACAATGGCTTGGTCAGACTTACGATATCGAAGCCGCAAGGATTGCTGACTGGGATCAAGTATGCAGGAATGGACAATCTCCTGGACATTAAGTCAAATGAAACTAAAAGAGGGTGAGAAAAACTAATGTTAATTCAGTTTTACTCATTTGAGGATGCAGCATTCAACTTTTAAGGTTATTACAGGTATTGGGACCTGAACTGGAGCTTTCCAGGAGGCACAAACATATACCAAAGGTAGGCTTCATATACTTGTCACATAAAAATGCTTTCTTGCACTTTATCTGAACTCAAATGTAGTACTTGTCAAAACAGGCTCAGAGGATCAGATTACGCCGTGATCCAAAACAATGATTACCAGTCTGAGGTTTCCTTTCGAACCACGTATGAACTCTCATCGCCTAGTACTAGCCTCCCACTATCTGTTGACTTCAGGTGAATCAACTTCTCTCAATTTTTTTACTCCTTCAGAAAATGTTCATTTGGAATCAATGATGTCCATTTTTTTTACCAGGTACATTTTGAGGAGTGGCATTTCAGGTTTTTACTGCTATGCAATATATGAGCGGCCGCCTGGATCCCCCGCGTTTGATCTCATTCAGACAAGAATGGCATTCAAACTACGACAAGAAAAGTGGAGTGACTGAAACATCAAAAAGCACAGTTCATGAATTCATACAAAATTTTGAAACATAATTTTCTGATCTCACATAGGTTCCATTACATGGCAATCACTGATGAGAAGCAGAGGATAATGCCGATGCCAGAAGATTTACTGCCAGATCGAAGCAGGCAGTTAATCGTGCCCGAGTCAGTCCTTCTCACAAATCCTATCAATCCACAACTGAAAGGGGAGGCAAGTAAAGTAAAACAGTAAAAACAACACAGCTCATGTAAAAAAAACTCCATTTTTAACCTGGTCATTTCAGGTTGATGATAAGTATCAGTATTCCATGGACAACAAAGATGGAGGGCTCCATGGATGGATCAGCTCAGGCCCTTTCGTCGGCTTCTGGATAATCTTCCCGAGCAACGAGTTTCGCAATGGGGGACCCACTAAGCAAAATCTAACTGTCCACACAGGTCCCTTTTGCCTTGCAGTAAGTTCAACCATTCCTCATTACATAACTGAACCTTAAAATTCTTCATCCTTAAAATTCTTCATCCCATGTTCTGCAAATCAGATGTTGCATGGGACTCACTACATTGGAGAGGACACACAAGCCTCTTTTGAAGAGGGAGAGACGTGGAGGAAAGTCTTCGGTCCCTTCTTCGTGTACCTGAACTCAACCTCGGACATAACAAAAGCTCATACCATGTGGAGTGATGCAAAAAAACAGGTATTTTTAAGGATTATCTTCTCTGCAAGAATAATCATATGATCTGCCACTCTTTACTTACTATGGTGTTCTAGTGGATGTTTCAAAAATCTGCATGGCCGTATCACTTTGTTGCATCACCATATTACCTCGGAGATAAAGAGCGCGGCTCAGTTTCAGGCAGGTTGCTTGTCCAAGACAGGTATACTACGTAAGTTACAGCCAGATTTTAAACTTTTCATGGCCTGATTAGCTGTTAAATATGTTTCAGGTTTGTGTCTGAATCTCTCGTTGTTGCTAAGGATGCATTTGTCGGTTTATCAGTAGCTACAACTGAAGGATCCTGGCAAACAGAAAGCAAGGTTAACTCTTTTGTGCAACTATCATTCTTACAACTATCGTTCTTACACGAAAAAGTTTCATGGCTTGCAGAACTATCAGTTCTGGATACAGACAGATTCAAACGGGAATTTCATCATCAAAAACGTTGTCCCTGGAGAATACAGACTCCATGGATGGGTGCCTGGTTTCATCGGAGATTATCTATACGATGAACCTCTTACAGTAACCTCAGGATCAGCAGTTCAGCTCGAGAACCTGATCTTCGCTCCTTTAAGGAGCGGTCCAACGATATGGCAAATTGGATTTCCAGACCGAACAGCTGAGGAATACTATGTTCCAAATGTCAATCCTGAGTATGTCAACAAACTGTTCCTCAGCAGCCCTGAAAAGTAAGCAATTTTATCCTCTTCAGACACAATATTAGCACTTTCATGACATGTTTCCTGTCCATTTCTAGGTTTAGGCAGTATGGATTATGGGACAGATACACAGATACATATCCTGAATCTGATTTGGTTTTCACAATTGGCGTCGGCGATTCCAAGAAAGACTGGTTCTTTGTCCATGTAGACAGGTAAACCTTAAAAGCTGATTCCTTATTTTCAACTTTGATCTGAAAATGCCTGATTCTTGATTACCAACAGGTTAGAATCAGGAAAATATTATCCATCAACCTGGGAAATCAAGTTCAACCTCGTTTCACTGACTAACGGAATCTACAAACTCAGGCTGGCCATTGCATCAGCCACCCGATCTGATCTCAAGGTAGAGAAAGATAATGTATCTTTTCGCTCTATGCAACTAATGATTGGCTAACGTTGTTGTGCAAAACCTGAAACAGGTTCATGTTAATGAAATGAGTGCAGAAAACATCGTTTTCCAGGTGATGAACCTAGGAACAGATAATGCAGTGTGTCGGCATGGCATTCATGGACTTTACCGCCTTTTCAGTGCAGACATTTGTTCATCACTGCTCAGCAATGGGGACAACACCATATTCTTAACCCAGGCTAGGGGTGGAGATGCTCTCTGTGGTGTAATGTATGACTGCATTAGGCTGGAATCCCCTGCAACCAATCCTTAAAACTCCCAGCATTGATTCATAGACCAAGGATGTAATGTAATTATCAAACATCATTAGATGAAATATCCTAACAATATCGTAATATCCGAGGAAATCAAGCATGTAATAATCAAACCAAGCGAACCTTTAAGGTCCCAACTTATTTCCCAATATACGTCCAAGAACAATATGTTTGGATCCTCACTACACACACATAACCATCATCGTCATCGTCATCGTCATCTTCATCATTACTTGCAGTATTGATTTATACACAACAGGCAAGAGGAAGCTAAATGGATTACGATAATATCAAGTGAAAAAAAAAATGTAGCACAAAATAGTGGCGTCGTATTTCATACCACCCAAAAGTTCCTTTGACAAAGCAAAACAGCATAAACATGCTATCTATACAAAGCAAAATAGCTAGGCAAAGGACTTAGCTTTCATATGATGTGATCAGCACATCCTACCCGGATCACTGGTACTTCCATTTCTTGGGCAGATTGTCAGAACCAAGCCAAAGTGATCGCTAGGCAAAACAGGATTCCTCAGAGTCTGCATCGCGGACTTTATCTTCTTCTCAAAGTAGCGAACTGCACCTGGAATTTCTTCCGTTCCTATCATCTCAATCTTGCTTATCTCAAAGTCCCTTAATTTGCACACAAATCTGTCCAAACGCACTTGCAAAAGCCGCTGTCCAGTCAGCATCTTGTTGGCCTTGGTGTCATACGTCCAGCCGTTTTCTGAGGGCCTGAGTTTCACCCAAGGATCAACCCATCCATCTGGTAGAGGAAACGGACCATCGTGTTTCTCAGTCCAGTTCATATCACCGCAGAAAACAGCATTGGGATTTCCTCCCAGATGGCTGATGGCCTCTTTTGCTTGAGCAACACGCTCTTTGCTCCACATCTGATCCCACGTGGGAGGGCCTGGGGTAGGGCTCTCAAGATGGCTTGTAGCCACGACCAGTGGCACGCCTTCTTTAAGATTCAATTCAGCAACACAAAGTTTTCTTCCCATTACTCCCTTAGCGTATGGTTTGCAGTAGTAGGATTTCACAGGAAGCCTAGACAACTGCAGGATATCGCATATTATAATAAGTTCTCCCCCAAGTTTATGACCAGAAACAGATAGCGGATTTTTTACCTGCATGCAGAAGTAACCTAGAGTGCCTGCCAATGCTGAATCAACAGAACAATGGTACAGCTTCCACCAGCTCGATTGACGTAAAACTTCATAAATGTCAGGAGTGACCTCCTGCAAAATTTATGGGGCTATTATAAGCAAGGTCGGAAGTTGTTACTTGGATGCATTAATCTTCTTATTCAAGAAAGGGGTGGATGAATGCGGTGTGGGTGCAAGGGCAAACCTGAAAGCATATTATATCAGGGGAATGCAACTGGATAAGGTCACCGATAGCTCGCATCCTCTTGTACAACTCCACCTCTTCCGCGAACCAAACATTGTAAGTCATAATCTTCAATGGTTTGTTGCCAGCTGCACATTCAAATGGAGAGCAATGTTAATACTCAAAAGCTCAAATCAGGATAATGAACCACCAAAAATAAGGCTCACATAATATAGACCTAGAAGTCACAACTAGTTAAATTGGATCCCAAAATTAAGGCACGAGGTCAGAGAACTGAAAAATTCATACACAACAAGACATTTGCATGAAATACATCACAAAATGATCATCATCCAGCAACAAGCGCGTGAGACTACACATAAAATGCAGCATCATATGCTAAAACAATACAATGCATTCAAACAAAATTCGAGTAACTACAAGCAAGCAGCAGAATACAGGCAATACTGCACCTATTCAACTAATTCACAAGCACATTATACGATGAAACATAAAAGACAGTACTAAGTCAAACAACAACAGAATCCACAAGCACATTATCTCCCAAAATCCACTCATAAAATCCACTGATATATAGAGACAATCATACCCTGTGTTTCAGCATCTTTCTTGTCCACTTTCAACTCCTTCAAACCACCAGAATCCATGAATTTCCTCTTCAATGTCCTAAAACGATCACCAGAATCATCAAAGCCCTCAACTTTCCTCTTATTCTCACCGCTACTACAGACCTTCAATGCCCCAAAACCCTTACAATCGATTATCTTGACATCATCAAAACCCTCACTTTTGGTTTCATTTTCCTTATCAAAACCCTCGAAAATCTCCACCTCCCTCTTATTCCTGCGACTGCTACATCCCCTCAAAGGCATGAACACGTTCCCGACAGCGGACAGCGCGCCATCAACCTCGTCATCATCGACCTCGACTCGGGAGACCAGAGAGGCCGAGACCCGGGTCCCACAGACCTCGCAACTGGTGCTGTCGTATGGGTTCAGAAAGGTGCAGGCTTTGCACGACCACTTGGGCTTCGTGGGAAGCGGCGCCGCCGACTGCGACAGCGACGACGCGGCGGCGGAAGGCGGTTGGACCGACAGGCAGACCCGGCAAGTGGGGTTTTGCGAGGAGGTTGAAGACGATGATGGCGAACGGTTCAAGAAAGTGCAGGTTAAGCACCGCCAAGACATCATCGTCTTTGATCGAACTCTGTTGGGATGAGAGGGTTCAAGAACCAGAAAAGGGTTGATTTTCAAATGGGATGAGAACTTGATTTTGCCGCTTCTGCTGCTCTACAAGAAGTCAAGAGCCCTATTATTTTCTTTTTCCTTTTTTTTTCTTGGTTTTGGATAGAATCGAAAGAAATGATAGTTTTTTTTTTTGAAAAAGAACCTGCAACTTATATTAAAACAAACCACACAAAGTACATTTCCAAGAGTTTGCAGCTTGATGTTCAGCCTGCACAACATCTCTTGGAACTTTTACACAGCAAAACACTTGAAACGAAGTAACTAAACATCTGATGTCCTGGATTAAAGGATACACTGTCCAGGATCTTGGAGCTTCATCCATTATCTGCTGCTGTAGGATCTTGGAATCAGTTCTGACACAAATACTTCTTATTCCCAGACTCATTGCTTGCTGCAACCCCTTGAGACAAGCCATTGCCTCTGCATGGAGTGGTGATGAAGTTTGGAAATGCACTACTGATCTTGCTTTAATCAGATCTGTACCATGCTCTTGAATAGTCCAAGCAGCTGATGCATGCATGCTCCTTGCCCAAAATGCCCCATCAATAATCAAGATGTGTAAACCCTCCATCTGATAATGTTGATGCAGACATTGTTGATTATGCAGTTGTAAGTCTGACTGTGGCCTAACCACTTCTTCATCTAGCAGTTGTGGCTTTGAAGAATGATAAATCCACTCAGACTGAGCTTGTTGTGCTACTGCCATAGGATCCAGCAGTCTCTGTTGAAATACTTTTCCATTCCTGGCCTTCCATACTTCCCACATTAAATGGCATGTCAGCTCTCTTATTTGATCATCTGGAGCTGTTTTCCACCACTTCCAAAACCAATCCCTAATGCTACAACTTAAACCAATGTTGAAATCTAAACCCAACATTGAAGCTCTCCACACTCTCTTAGAATGCTCACATGAAAGCATTAGATGTTCCAGATCCTCCTCTTGTTGATGACCACATCTTAAACAACCTTGATCCAACTGAACTCCCCTCTGCTGTAAATTCTGCTGCGTTGGTAATGCATTATGCAATACTCTCCAAATGAAAATCAATATCTTCTCTGGGATTTTTAGTTTCCAAAACTGCTTCCAGCATGGGGATTCTGTTGTAGAGGATGATGGAACATCCTCCATTCTCATATCCTGGCATCTATATCCAGTCTTAACCGTGTACTGACCATCATTTGTGAATGGCCAGATAACTCTATCCTCCACATCTCCAAATTCTGGAATGTGAATCCTAAAGATCTTCTGGCAATCTGACTCAGAAAAGATACTCCTTAACCTTTGCACATCCCACTTTCTGTTAACATCTATAAGATCAGCCACTTTCAGAGAGTGCACCTGTGAATCATTCTGTAAGTACTCTTGAGCCCCCTCCTCCTGAAACCAATTATCAGTGAGTCCAATCCTACTACCATTTCCCACCTGCCATCTAACCTTTTTTCTCAGTAGCTCTCTCCCCCACAATATACTTTTCCAGCCCCATGAGTCAGAAGTCTTTTGGTTCACATTCATAAACTCCTGGTTCTTACAATATTTCTGCTTCAACACTCTTGTAAGCAAAGTATCCTTTCCTTGCATTATATTCCATGCATGCTTAGCTACCAAAGCCTGATTCATCTGACATGCTGACCTCAAACCTAGCCCTCCCCTATTCTTAGGCAAACACATTTTTTTCCATGACATCCAATGTAAACTTTTTCCTTCTAATTCACCCTTCCAAATGAACCTTGCAGTAATTCTGTCAATCTGATCCAACACCTTCTTTGGAATCTTAAAAATTCCCATTGGATATATTGGCAGGGAAGAAAATACATGTTTTGCCATGGTAATCCTTCCAGCCAGAGATAAAAACCTGTTCTTCCAAGTGTCAAACTTATTCCTTATTTTTGCAATAATCTCCTTGTACATGTCACACTTAGAAGTAGTGAAGTTCATATTCATGCCCAGATACTTGTCACCTATTCCCTGATTATGAATATTAAGTGTAGCCCTAAGGTAAGATTCCAACTCTGCTGTTGTATTTGGACTGACTAAAACTCCTGACTTTGAAAAATTTATCCTTTGCCCTGAATATCTTGCAAACAAATCAATACATCTTGCCAACTGATGTATTGACTGAAGTCTACATTCCAAAAAGATCATGCAATCATCAGCATACATCAAATGTGTCACTTTCTGAACTCCTCTACCAGGACTAAAACCACAACTTCTATTAGTACCCACTGAGTGTTCAATAACTGCAGACAAATATTGTTGAGATATAATAAAAAGCAATGGTGACAGTGGACATCCTTGCCTCAAACCTCTTACTGGCTGAAAGAAATCAGAATTTTCCCCATTCACTCTCAGAGTCATAGAAACTGTTGTGACACACTGATGTATAAGCTTTATCCAGTGTTGGGGAAATCCAAGAGAGCTTAATGCACTAAATAAAAAAGGCCATGAAACTCTATCATATGCCTTACTCATGTCAAGCTTCACTGCTGCCACTCCTTGCCTTCCTTTCTTCCTTTTCAAAGCATACAACATTTCCTGTGCCAGGATTACATTTTCCCCTATATTCCTATCCCTTACAAATCCAGACTGAGCCTTATCAATCACTTGATTCATGATCCTTGCTAATCTCATAGCCAAGATTTTAGCTATGATTTTATACTTGACATTACATAGTGATATAGGTCTGAAATCCTCAGGCTTATTTGCCAATTTCTTCTTGGGAACCAGGATTATCACTGTTTGATTCCAATCCTGTGGCATCTTGGCACCATTAAGAATCTGCAGAATACTATTACTTACCTCCTCACCTACTTGATCCCAGTGATTTTTATAAAATCCTGCAGGAAGACCATCCAGCCCTGGTGCTTTCCATGATTTCATATTCTGCAGTGCCATTTTAACCTCCTCCTTTTGAAATGATGCATTCAATATCATTAATTGATCCATGGATAAAACCTTGTCATTTAGCTCCATGAACTCCCTCATACCCAACTCAGGAGTAGGTTGAACAGGATAATGAGCTGGCTGAACATACAACTGCTTGAAATGCCACAACAGAATGTCCCTGATAGCTTCCCTTGATCTCTTAATGTCCCCATTATTATCTTGCAATTCATTGATATGATTAACAGCTTGTCTCCTAGTTGCCCACCTGTGGAAAAACTCAGTATTTCTATCCCCAAACTTTCCCCAGTTTGCTTTTACTCTTTGCTTCCAATAATCTGCCTGATAATCCAGCAGTTGTTGTATAGCTACCAGACAATTCTGTTCTTTCTCCTGAGTCAACCTTGTTTTCTCCTTTGATTGTAAAATCTCCAACTGATGATAAAGAACCTTTATCTGTTTATCCAGATGCCCATAACTGTTCCTACTCCAGTTCATAAGGTGTCTCAGGACACAGTCTAATTTATTAGACAAAGATTCCAAACTCCCAACCCTGAGATGCAATAACTGTTGATGCCAGACCTTCTGTATTATTTGGCTAGGTACTGGACTTCCTCTCCAGAAGGATTCATACTTATTCCAATGTATTCTCTTGACAATTTGTGGTTGTAATTCAAGGACTAAAGGACTATGATCTGACTGGATGATTGGCAAATTATGCACTTTTGAATTTGGGAATTTATGAAACCATTGACTATTCCCAAATGCTCTATCTAATCTCTCCAGTATTAGCTCTCCCATAGATCTTTTATTAGTCCAAGTAAACCACAAACCTGTATTTCTTAATTCTTTGAAGCCACCATCTTCTAACAACCTAATGAGACAGTCATTCTGTGGATTTAGTTTAAAAGCATTTCCTCCAAATTTGTCCTCACTAGATAGCACCTGATTAAAATCCCCTACTAACACCACAGGATACTGCAAAGGTGGCATGACAGCCCTGATCTGATTCCAAACATTTATCCTACCTTCTATTACAGGGCTTCCATAAACAAAAAGCTGATACCAAACCAAGCTCAAACTACCCATACATTTAGCTAATACAAAGTTCCTACTACTAGTCACAACTTCTAAAACTATAGCAGAAGTCCAAAATAAAGACATACCCCCTGCTAAGCCAGCTGCTTCCTGATGCCAGGCATTCCAGAACGTTGATGATTGCTGCCACTTAACCATATCACCTTCTGTGGCCTTAGTTTCCAGCAAACACAAGATCTGTGGTCTGACTTCCCTCAGCAGCTTACCTAGCATTTGCTTTGTAGAGGCATTTTTAATGCCCCTACAATTCCACACTAGTGTCGTCATGGCGCTGGCTGCAGTTGTTTTGGGACAACTGCCTGGAAACCCTCAGCTATCTTATTTCCATCTTCCTTTACAACCCTATCTCTCCTTGCATACCTCTTGAAGTCTATTTTCCCAGACCCCTGCATCATCTTCAGCTTCTTACAGACTGGCTCCTCTGTAATCACCTTCATTGCCAGTAAAGTGTTTACAGCCTGAAACTCAGAATCTTCTTCCTCCTCCCTTGACCTCTTTAAACCTTTCCTTTCAGCACTATTCTCTATATCCCCCACAGGCCTGAGCTTAGCCTTTCCTTTTGTATCAGCCTTCTGCTGGGAAACACCTCCTAGTCTCTGTTGTTCCAGCTTGAGAAGTCTCTGCTCCTCTCTCTGCTTTGCCCTAACTTCTCTTGCCTTGCTTAATGCCAATAACTGCTTTTCTGTCTTTGGTTTCCTAACTTTTGACACCTTCGTAGCAACAGTCTTTTTTGCCCTCAACATCTTCCCATGCTTTGAAGTAGCTGTAACAGATGAGAACTTCTTAATATCAGCATCCTTCATCTCCAACTTTCCCCCTTCTTCCTTCAACTGAATCGGCTGCACCAAAGTCTCCAGAGAACCCTGTGACTGAGCTCCACCCATACTTTTATCATTCAAAACCTGATTAAGTTCAACTTCTGCCATACCATATACCTCAGCATTTGCTTGTCCTCTAATATCCAATGTCAATACAGCCAGATCCTTCTCTGTTTCATGTTCCACTATATCCACTTGACCCTCTAGCACCACCTTCCCTCTTAATATCTCAGGTATGGTCTCCACCTTATCCAACTCCATCAAAGTATTGCTCTCTCTTTGAACTGCTGTAACCCTCATTTGCCCCTCCTGAATCAGATTGGACTCTGAATCCACTGGCTGACCTAACTTAAGCACAGTACACACCTTCTGCAAACTATTATGATCTTGAGGGTTATGAAAGCCATTTTCCAAAACACCATCAGGGAACTCAGGAACATGTGGTGGAGGAACCACCTCTGGAACTATTGGATTCTCAGGTGCTTGCCCCTCATAGAAGTCCTCATTACCATTACCACCTTGAGGCCCCTGATTGCCAGGATCATTATCCCCTTGACCTTCTCCCATGTCTAAATCATGAGACATAGGAATAGCAACATGATTGTCATTATCCACATCATACATAAACCCATTCTTAATAGATTCCTCATTTACGTGCTGATAAAAAGGCCCCTGATCCTCCATGAAATCAGCTGGAAATGTAGTATTCCTTCTATAAGGTCTATGCCCATGAGCTCTTATGGAAGCAGGATACAACTCCTTGGTAGGATCATAGACAATATTGGTTCCAAATCTATCATTATGCTCAGTGAATTTCTGCTGTAGAAACTGCACCAACTCCCCATTATTCTGAAAAGGACATCTGGTAATAGGGTGACCTATTCTACCACACCTTTTACAGAACTTATGAATTTTCTCATACCTACATGTGATCCAATACATGTTTCCATCTGGCATATTAACATAATACCCTGGTATCAAAGGACTATCTGGATTCACCCAAATCTTAGCTCTAGCATATCTTATATCAACTACAGGATGATCATGAATGTGAACTTGCTCCACCTCCCCCACATACTTAGCTAACTTTTCCCCCGCCGCAATAGTGAAGCATGCAGAGGACAATCCATGCAATCTAACCATAATTAAGACTTTAGAGATCCTAACTCTACTCAGTGGGATCAATGGATCATACCTTGTTACTGCAAAGAAACCGCCCTGAACTGCATATGGGGAATTATGGATTGCTGCCAACTGCGCCTGTTTTGACTGTAGTTTGATAACAAAAAACTTGCCATGCCATCTATGAACTGTGACTTCCGATCCCCAGTGTGCTGTAAGATATGCTTGCATCCTTTCTTTACGGAAATTCCTATCATCCATCCAATAACCCAAAACACAATTTTCATCCTCTTGAATAGCTTCATTCAAATCCTCCATCGTAAGATTCACCACTCCTCCCAGTCTCTGATGTCTGAACACTGTGTTAAAAAAACCTTCACTGGCATCTGGTTCTCTGCGTTCTTCCGAAAACTCAGATCCATCAATGGAGTACATCGTCATAGAATCCCCATCCGAGATTCTACCTGTGAGATTAGACTGCATGTTTTTGTTATTTTGAAAATGATTCTGAAGTTCAGATTTTTCCTTCTTCTGAGAAAACCCATGGCCCTGTACTTTGCTATTTATACCAGATATTGGAAAGGGACAATTTCTGTAAAGTGGTCCTCGTCTACACCTTCCCCCACGCAGTCTTTCTAAATTCCCCATGTTTCCAAATTCATTTTGACTCCTTTCCCATGAGAAACTGAAATCAGCAACCTTTTGATTACGCATGAAGTAGCATTAAAAGCACTATCACCGCCACTTTAAACTTTGATTTGTTTGGTTCCTAATGGAATCTAGACACCACCTAGTCTCCAAACAATCCTTAGCTTTCCATAATATAAAAAAGAGAGGCCTAGATCCTCTAAATGGACCCGATGATATCTCTGATTCTCAACCTCCACTAATCTTTCCTATGACTTAGTACTGTTAAAACCTTCCAACACTGTATATTATGGCTTCAACAGTATAGATTCTTCCTTTCACATGCAAACTTGTTACTTATCCTATACTAAATCTAACCAAAGATCCAAATTGAATCCCTAGTGATAGATCCGTGCAAATTGAAAAGCAAAAAACATGATTCAAACCTTAGATCTGAGATCCGAGATGAAAAGCCAGAAAACTCTGGAAAGTGCTCTCTAGAGTTTTAGAGAGAGTTCAAAGAAATGATAGTTACCTCCTTGAACTTTAAATCAAACTTTTATTCAGTCCCTAACTAAATAATATTGATAGCATAGAATATAGAAGTGAAGTGATTATAGAAAGTTTGTTTTAGAGAATATTGTACCGGAGTGGGTAGGTTGTGTTGTGTAATGTATCCAAGAGTAATTAAGGATGTAATTTTGTTTTGGAATCTAAGGAACTTTGGTTACTATCAGTAGCGGAACCAGAGACACGTAGTTGGGGGAGCGAGATCGAACTAAGGAAGTAAAATCGAATTGCATAAGATTATGTTCCGAGGCCTAAACTTCAATTGCTACAGTAATATATACTGTAATCTTGATTTTGGGGGAAGCGGTTGCGGTTCCATGCTCCCCTAGTTTCATATTTTTAGAATCAAGATATGAAAATAAGCAATAAATTTTCATCCTACTAACCATCCTATCAATTGTGAATTTCGTTACTCCCTCCGTACCAGCTGTTTCTGCACTCTTTCCTTTTTAGGTTGTACCACCTGAATCTGCACACTTTCCTCTTTAGGTAATATTTTACATAGAAAAGACTTGACTACCCCTTTTCAATATTAATTCCTTTCTTTCTCCAATCTTTTTCAACTTTCTCCACCTGAAACTTCTTTCAACTCTTTCCTTTTCTCTTTCTGAAATAAACCAAAAAGTCTCACTTCTCTCAGAGACTAGAAACTGGGCAAAATAATTTCAGCCTTCATGCTATTGAAAATCCAAACTCTCGCCCAGCTTTCCATAAGAGAATCTGACCCAGTTCCAGACTTCCAGTATCTCGCCCAGATCCGATCAGACTTGATCTGACCCAACTCTGATATGACATAACTCTGATCTAACCCATCTCTCACCCACCTTCAATCTGACCCGGATCCAATCCGATCCGACTTGGAGTTTCAATCGGGGTTCTTTTTCCAATTTAAAATAATCGGGTTCTTTTGGTGGTGATGATTTTGGATGGTGTTGGCCTTGATGGTGTTTGGTGAGGTCGTGGTGATTTGTTGTTGCAGGTATATGGTGGTGGCGGATGTAGGGGCAGTGGCCAGCGGGGGTGACATATCAGTGGTGATACTCCTCCGAGATTTTCTTTTCGATTTTTTTTTTGATTGGATGATTGGATTGGATTGGATGATTGGATTGGAATGGAAGGGTAGGGATTTGATTGGATTTTTTTTTTTTTTGGATTGGATGATTGGATGTGGATTGGAAGGGATCAGATTTGATTTCGATTTCGATTGAATTGGATTTGATGAGATTTTTTTTTGGTTGGATAGTTTTCTTCCTCTGCGTGTAGAATTGGTCTGAAGGATGGCAACTGGGTGGAGGGAAGGTGGATGGTGGCTGAAGGATGGTGGCTGGAGGGTGGTGGGTGCTGAGTAATAAATTAGGACTTTTAAGGGCAAAATAGTAATTTTGCAGGGACGAAAAAAATAGTTCAGTTTTCTCTCACTGCAGAACCAAGTGGTCCAGAGGGAGTACATGATTTCCAATCTTTGTCTGATTGCCGTGCATCTATTGACTTATTTCTCATTACTAGAAAAAATTATGGACAACTAAATAGGTTAAAATAAAACAAAAGTCTATAATACATAACTATACAAACTTACTATGTTTATGTTGGGGGTATTTTTAACATTACTTCGATCTGGAGAAGTGTATTATAACTCGCGATCAACAAATTTACTTTAGACTTAATTTTATATATCACGGTTTCACCGGTTATAAACTCATAAAATATATAATGTAGGATTATAAAAAACTTATAGGCCCTGTTATAACTCCGTACTTATAAAAAACTTGGGTTATAGGCCCTGTTTACCAAAGCTTATCTATAGATCAGTTCAGTTCAGTGAAAATGTAATTGATGAAATTCAGGTTAATTCAGTTATGCTGATTCCATTTTTCAATACATCATTTTTACTTCAGTTCAGTTCAGTTCAATTCAGTTTAGTTTAGTTCAGTTCAATTCAGTTCAGTTCAGTACATGGTGGAAATAAGCTCTAGCAAACAGGGCCATATTCATTTGATGAAATGGAAATGTGGTGGAAATGGAATGATTCATTTGATGAATATTCATATCACACTGTTTTGTATTATTTCGTTTATAGTATTATCACTTTTCTCCAAATCTTTATTTCATAAAAAAAACACCACTTTCACAATGAGATTGAAAGAGTGGGAGGATTAGGTCTCCGGGGAAACAGAGAGATCGGAAAATGGAGAGCGGTGGCAGCATTCTGGAATCAGTCGGATCGGAGATCATCGCAGTGATGTCGCCGGTGTCAATTTGCATGCTCTTAGTCGTCCTCCTGGTCTACTCTCTTTCCTCACCATCCTCCCCCCTCTCCGACATCCGCACGGCGGCGAACCTCGTCTACCTCGAGTCTCCGACCGACTCCACGGCTGAGAAACTGGAGGGCTCGCTCCTAAACGCCGTCGTTTTCGTGGTCCTCATCGCCCTGGTAACCTTCCTCCTAGTCCTCCTCTACTACTACCGCTGCACCAATTTCCTGAAAAACTACACGCGGTTTTCATCATTCTTCGTGCTCTCATTCATGGGTGGTCCAATATTCCTCACGATCATCGAGCATTTTAGCATCCCGATTGATTCGATTACTTGCTTTGTGCTAATGTTTAATTTCTCCGTCCTTGGGGTTATGTCGATTTTTTCGAATGGGGTTCCAATTCTGATCCGGCAGAGCTATATGGTTTGTTTGGGGATCATCGTTGCTGCCTGGTTTACTAGGTTGCCTGAATGGACTAGCTGGGCTCTGCTCGTGGCTCTGGCATTGTATGATTTGGTAGCGGTCTTAGCTCCCGGTGGACCGTTGAAGATTCTGGTGGAATTAGCCTCCTCCCGGGAAGAGGAACTTCCAGCATTGGTTTATGAATCTAGACCTAGTGTTAACAGCGGCCTTCCCGTGTCGATTTTGGCTGGGATGGCGCAGAGTAGTGGAAATGAATCTGGTAGTGTTGAGATGCAGGGAATATCGAGGAGCAGTGAGATTGAGGAGGTTGTGGGAGATGGTGGTCAAGAGGAAAGGTCACCATTGATGGCTGAGGGTTCAAGGGAGAGGGAGGAAGGGTGCGGTAGTGTGGTTGAGGATGGTGATGAAATGGTGACGATTAGTGATCGGGGGATTAAGCTTGGATTAGGGGACTTTGTGTTTTACAGTGTGTTGGTTGGGAGGGCGGCAATGTATGATTTGATGACGGTTTATGCATGCTATCTAGCTATCATCTCGGGACTTGGCTGCACGCTGATCTTGCTGGCATTTTGTAGGCAGGCTTTGCCGGCACTTCCAATTTCCATTGCTCTGGGGATCATCTTCTACTTCCTCACTCGTTTGCTGATGGAGCCTTTTGTTGTTGGGACAGCTACGAACTTGATGATGTTCTGAGTTCTTGCTCGGTGACGGCTAGTTACATACATACATAACTCGTCGTGGATGGTATTCTACTGCTGTGCTGACTTCGTAAGGTGAGTCTGCTTCTAAATCTGGAGTTTATTGTTATGTCCAACTACTGCTAGATCAGTTAGCGTTATAACTTATATGTACATGAGAAAGTGTTGTTTGGGTATGAGCATCGAATAGATCCTCCCCTTGTCCCTGGTTTTTATAGTTTTAAGGTGTGAATTGTTAGTTTTTAAGATGTCTCTAGTATATGGCAAAGCCGAATCTTATGCTCTGCATCTTGTATTGCATCATTTGTTTCTAAGGGCGAGTCAAGTTATCTCTAAACCTTGATTGTACTCTCCTAGGATTTCTCGTTTATGAGTTATGAATACAAAAATATACGATTAACAGTGCTACTTTTGCTGTAGTTACACAAAAATACACATACTGATACAAATGCAAGTTCTGGATCCCTACATTATTTGGCTGATTCCTTCTATTCTATCCATAATTGCCAACTCAATGTGTGAACAAAAACAGGGCAGCTCCTAAAAGCTTTTGAACATGCCACTAGATTTCCCATGTTAAACCTTATTAATCCTCAAAAACCCATCTTCTCTTTCAGAAATCACATCAACAACGTTAAAGGCCCCAGCACCAGCAGATATGTGGCTCTTGTGTGCATCCCAAAAATGAATAAGCATCCAAAAGAATCATTAAAAATCTGCAAACACAAATACGGAAAATGAGTCCATTTAAGTTCAAAAGAACAAGGCTCTTCTCCTGTAGAGTAAGTGGTGTAATGTACCTTCAAATTTGTTCATGTAAGGAACAATGAATACAACAAACAAATTGCTAGACTCGTGATCACGCGAAAGCTTGTGAAGAAACTGCTAAAACTATATCTACCGTGGAACCCTGCAAATTTTACTGCAACCGCACTACTTGATTGTGTTGTGTTCATTTCCTGGCTCGGTTTAATGCCTACCTTTTTACTGCAGACAAAAGTTAATTATGTGAATGCAGCTTCAAATAAACAAATCAAACTGATACTTAAACTAACAAGAAATGCAACAAAAGAAGAGCTTACCTTCCAGGAAATACACAAGTCCCGTGACCTGCAAAAGTTCCCCACAAAGCAGGCATATCATTCACATAGCTCCAAGAAACAGAATTGTACAGAAACAGAATCTGGAGAAAATTTCTGCTTGTACACATACATGTGACTTGGACAGAAAATAATTGTACTTCACTAGCATGATCTTGTCATTCTTTCAATCGATGAACTTATTCCATGTACAAAGTATACCATTTAAGATTAATCAAGGTTATAAAATCCATACTACCTAAGATAGACATGGTAAATTTTGACAGTAACTCGATCAACACGACACGATAATTCTAAACACTTGTATCATATACGTTACCTATAACTCCGCTATCCTGAATTGCCATCCTACCACTAGGGCTAAGGCCATTAACGTCTAGAACACATGCCTTACATTATTGTCTGTAAATGCAGAAGTGACCGTTTCTTTCTGCCTCATAACTGAATGGAATACTAACGTTATACATAACAACTACATGAATTAAATGCTCTATTTTTTCAAAATGCAATCTTGAATCTCCAAATGTGTCACAAATGCCAAACCTAGGTAAAGTGAAACTTACTTGGATCAGTGGTTGTTATCATGGCCACACCCTTGAAGTCACAAGAACCACCAGTCCTGCCTTCTTTCTGGTAATAGCTGTCAAATGCAAACGAGGCATGATTCTTCACATTATTAGGCTGATAGCAGCTCTGCCCTGGCTGAATCTCCGAACAGTTTGCCCGGCCCGGCCCGCAGGCCCAGTCCAGAGCAGCCTGAAGAGTCTTTGCATCAAGACCATCCATGGCTATGCAGTAAGTCTGATTAGTAGTGTCATTAGCCAAGAATGTACCACTTCCAGAGACATGAAGCAAGTAAACCGGAGTCGAATTCCCATAGAACAGCCCCCAATTCGCCTCAGAAACTGGCGGTGACCGTAAATCCTCGTTAAACAGCTCATACAGATACACACTAGAAGTAATCTCGGGATGCAATGGAGTTCCACTTTGATCGAAAACATGCTTGATCAGATTGGAATTGTAAGTATCGGCATTGTCTATCGTAGCATAGGGCTCCTTGGAATCCCCCTTCGAAGGCCAGCCAGTTTCGCTAACAAGAACAGGAACATCTGTGATATTGAGATTCTTCATCGAGAAATAGACAGAATCGATCATGGCATCAAGAACATTGGTGTAGTGCAGCAAGGTGTTCGGATCAACCATTTCCTTGGAAGGCGTTAACGGCTTGAACAGGGAGTTCTCCAAAGGGACAACCCCTTTGTTCTGCATAAACACATAGTAAGGATACAGATTCATCATCATGGGAGACTGAGTTTTGGACAAGAACTGCAGCAGCTTCAAAATGTAACCGCTCAATGACTGATTGAAGTACGCCTGAGAAGGCGGAAAGCTGTCCAAAACAACAGACGCATCACAAGGGGTGGAAACCTTAATCTGAGTGTGCAAGTTCGCCGCCACCAAAGCACTGTAAAGCGACTCCATTGCAGGCACCAGCAAAGGGGCTGAGCTAGGGACAGTTGTCAGAACCTCGTCGCCGACAGCAATGGCGGTGATCAGAGTTTCCGGGAAGTACGCCGCCACATTCCGGCCAATCCATGAAGCTGCGGTCGTGTTCGAGGATCCAACCGCGAGAAGCTGGTTGTTCGGCACACTGACAGTGACTCTAATCTTGGTTTTCGCCAAAGCTTTGAGGATATCAACATCGGCATCATACAACCTGACGTGTGTAATCTTCTGCAGCTGTAAGAACGACACCAGGTCCTTCGGGGACGCTAAATTCGACACATCTGTGCCAATGTTAACGCCGACATATGGCTCATCTTTGCCTTGCTGCCCACTTATTCCTGCAGAAATTCGCCAAGACCCATAAGACAAAAAGTACCAGAATCATCCCAAGATTGAATTTTTCGAGGTGGGTTATGGTTGTTTTTACCTGCGGTTAAGTAAACGATGAAGACAATGCAGAGGATGGACAAGCTTAGCTTAGAACTCGCCATTGGAGTGATTTTGGAGCTTTTGTTGTTGAATCATCTTCTGGTTCATATTCTTGTCGGGGATTTTTTGAACTGCAAGATCTGATGAGTATCTGTAGAACAAACAATACAGAAAAATTGATGGGAGGAAGGAAATGAAGGAAGTGGGACAAAGAAGCAACAGTCTACTTTTCATTTGCAAGACGGAAGCGTGGTGTAGAGCGAGTGTGGGCCCAGAATGTAAAGGATTTTGATTTTTATGCGTTTTTACCCCTATGGCCTGTAAAGTGTAAAGTTCATAAAATATTTTACTCAAGTACTCGTAGTAATTTTTACACGTTCAACTTTATTCTCACAATGAAACGGATGACAAAAGTTTTGAAGAGCGTTTAATTTTTTTGTTTAAATATGGATAGTTGCTGGTCAATCAACTCTTTCTAGTATTTGGTGAGAAAAGTTTTCTAATTAGATTTTTTGGTGAAATCTCTCGTTTCAGAAAGGGCAAACCATTTTGGAGGATCACTAAACTTTTCAAATCGTTCATTTTTGCTCACTCGTCTTTTTTTTGACCACTTATGGTTACTCAACTTTCATATTAGCTAATTTTTGCCCATTCTGTCAAATCCTTCCGTTAGATTTAACATCTGCACTTCAGGTGTAATTCACATGAGATTCCACGGGGGGCAAAACGGCAATTTACCACTCAAACTATTAAATTTTCTTTTTCAAAAACTCTTCAAAATATTTTATATTATTACATTACAATAAATAAATATGCAAAGCAACATTATTTCACTAATTGCAACATTTTTAATTTTTTGAAAACCAACGTTTTTTAAAGAAACTTATAATGCGGGTACTTTTGAATTTGTTTCTTAATTATATGATCTAAACTGAATTGGATTATTTTAAACTCTATAAGTAAGAAATAAATTCAAAAGAACCCGCTTTATAACTTTCTTTAAGAAAACGTTGATTTTCAAAAAATTAAAAATGTTGCAATCAGTGAAAAAATGTTAGTTTGCATATTTATTTATTGTAATGTAATTATATAAAATATTTTGAAGAGTTTTTGGAAAAAAAAATTAATAGTTTGAGGGGTAAATTACCGTTTTGCCCCAGTGGAATCTCATGTGAATTACACCTGAAGTGCAGATGTTAAATCTAACGGAAGGATTTGACGTAATGGGCAAAAATTAGCTAATATGAAAGTTGAGTGACCATAAGTGGTCAAAAAAAAGATGAATGAGCAAAAGTGAACGATTTGAAAAGTTTGCCGAGTGTAGTGAATCTGTTTTTATTTATTTCCTGAGAAAGAAACAAAGACTTATTAGTAATACCTGTCACTTTATGAGGGTGGGGATCCTTAACTTTTTCCAACTGACTGTCATCATGAGCATGAGAAGACCTCCTCCTTGGAGTGATGAACTCTTGGGATGAGAGAGATTGGGTGGCAGTGAACAGCTCATCAGAGGTGTCATTGAGCTTATCTTGAGTGAGACTTGTATATGCTAATAAGCTGGATGGCATGTGAGCCACGGGTGGGGTAGCTTTCTGAGAGTGAGCAGCATCACCTTGAGTATTATGAGAACCATCACGAGTTTGATTAATATCATCACTGGTTTGAATACCATCACAACTTTGAGACTTTTTATCCTTTTGTGACTGTTCAAGCTGTGCTTTAGTGACTGCTAGCTTATAGAGGGATGGATGGGTAGTAGGATTGGTATTGCTTTTCTGAAAGAAGTAAGTAATAGTGAGTTGGGAGGATTTTTTGTGTGGAGAGACTGGCTTGGAGAGAGACATTGTTAAGGTTTTTTTTGCGAGATTTTCAGATTTTTCTTGGCATGGGGAGGTTTATTGGGTTTCTTTCCAAGGTTTGCTGGTTTGTTTGGAACAATAGCTGGTTGTTTCAGAGGTGCACTCTTAGCTACTTTCAGAGGTGGGGGAATTGTAGCTTTCAGGGGTGCAGGGTTCTCTCTATCAATCTATTCTGTAACAATATGCTCAGGGTTAAGGTCACCATTCCTTGGGTGGAGAATCAAACATTCTACATTAGAGTGACCTAGCCTTTTAACAGTGAAAGCAGTAAGATGGAAGATCCTCATATTCTATGTCAAATTCCACATTCAGAATTGTATCTCCAAGCAGAATAGAAGAGGGCAAAGAGGATTGAAGGTCTACCTCAACACACAGTTTCATTGCGGAGGGTCTCGAGAGGATTTGTGTAGCTGCATCCATCTTAATGAAAGTTCCCACTGAGTTGCCGACGTGTTGAACAGTAGTTATATTGTAGTAGAACACTGGGATGAATCGCAGGGGGTGATCCAAACTGGGACGATAGAAGATTCTCGTGTTGGGGAAAAATCTGGTGACCATTTAAGCACTCTCATCGGGAATCCATGGATATTCTATAGGGCTTTCATCCAGCATCTTTGGAAATCCTCTTTCAGCTGGAATCGAAGAAGGATATGGCGGTGATCAAGAGCCCCACTCGAAGAAGGCCTTCATCGCTGCTTCGAGTCAATCCATTGAAGGCCTCCCTTTCTCGAACTTTCCAATAAGGGCGTTCTGATAGTGTGTTGATAGAAGCTTGACTTCCTTTGGTGAGTAGAGACTTGCTAGCTTTCCTTTGAATTGAGTAATCTGTTTGACCGATGGGTTATTTGGCAGTGTGGCATAGAGGGGTGGAGAGCGCTGTTGGAAGGCGGAGAGATATGGGGTTTGCGGTGTAGAACCCTCAACTTTCTCTGTTGCTTTTTTACTTAATTTCTTCCTCATTTTGTCATCTGTTGCTCTACTTGTAACTTTGCTCTTGTTTCTTTTTGTTTCACACTTGTCTACCCTACATGTTGCTGCTTCTATTCATTCTCCTCTTCACACAACTCCGGTTCGTAAATTCTATATTGTTGTTCCTTAAAATACAGTTAGTTCTACACATCGAACTATGTAATTGTAATTGTTCGCTTCTTGGGTTAAATTGAATCACATGTATTCTAAAACATTTTCAAAGATAAGAACAAAAAAGTATATTGTTTTGGCTTTCTTTCCTTATTAAGCTGCAGCTTTTTGCAGGGAGCAAAAACGTCAGATGAAACTTGTGCTAGGATTGAAAAATAAGTTTTAGGTCTAAAACGTTTCTGGTCTTGGTCAGTTTCGTCCTTACTAGGTGACCTCCATATCATGAAATGATTGCCTCTTTTGTGGGTTTTAGTTTTACTTATGTTGTTCCTTTTTCCAATGACAATCCTCAGTCACCCGTGTTCTATGTTGCTTGTTAACGTAATTCTAAAACCATTTACCCTTATTTGTTTATTTTATTTAATGCAATGTTGTATTCTTATGTCACAAAATACATACTTTATGTCTCCAAAAGAATTTTGCACATGTAACCACTGATTTTTTCAAAAATAGTTTAACTTCTCAAACCATTATGAATTCAAACTGTTGTTAAATCCCTTTTACTTGTAGTCGTCGTTCACATATATTATTGTATTTCCCTGGATTTGGTGTATGCATGTGCTACTCTATATGTGTTCTATGCTATCTTGGCTTAAAAACTTCATTTTCATGGACTTGGTATTTAAGAAGTGTTGTTGGTTGGTCGAGCTAATATCCATAAATTGGTAAATTTTGAGGCCTTGAAAATTCATCCATTTAATGAAATTTCATTCTTTAGTGCGTATGGCTGCATGGGCACTGGTGTTTAGATGTTCAGTATCTACTCGTTCAGATTTTTTTCCCTCATTGATTGCATCACAACCAGTTTTATTATGTCCTAATCTTATTATGCTCACTGTAAACAAATTGACTACTTATTCTTTAATCATATTATTTCTGCTCCATTATGAATACGAATTATACGATATGACTTTACTTTGGACTTACATGAGAATACATAACTAATACTCTGTCATACTACATTGTTCATGTGTTCTTAACAAGACCTTGCTGTTGAGACACTTATTTTTGCTACCATGCTTGCATGGGAGTGGCCTTACTATCATTGGAAAGGATTCCGAAGCTAAAGCTGCGGATAAATATTCTCTTCAGGTTCCTCCCTTTTCAGCCCATATGAGCATACTGTGAATCTTCTATTAGTTTCTATTAATTTTTGGTTGCTTTTTGCCGGGTTCATGATCGGAAGTGTTTACACAAGGTTGTTAATTGGTCATCTCATGTGTGGTTTTCTTTTATAGGACATGGAAGAAACAATAAACAAAGTAGCATGTACAATTGTCTGCAGAGAATTATCGTACGGAATAGCAACTACGGATCAACCATCAATCATTGTTTATATTGTGAAATACTTTTTTTTTTTGAAACAAGTTAATGTCAAGTATGTATATATTTCCGTTTCTTGAATTTAAAAAATAATCCTGCTTAATACTCTGCTTTAAACACCTTAAAAATACAAAGTCCGGGTGCAATTTGCACGAAGTGCAATTTGCACGAAGTGCAATCACTCCACCTAGTCTTTTAAAAAGTCCGTACGAATCTTTTAATTTTTTGAATTAAAAAATATTGTAATTTGTAATGGGCTTGGGAACCCTTTAAAGATTCCTACCACTTCAACGTGGTTTTAAAATTAAAAAAAAATAAAAAAATATTGTAATCAATGTAGATGGCAAACTGGAGAATGTCTTAATTCTCGTTTGACGGTGAAACGGCCAGTCCAACAACCTCGGCAAGTATTACCTTGAAACTGTCGGGATTTTGCGCCATGATTGTGCATTTCGTGCATATTAACAAAAATTAATTTAGTAATTTCCATGCACGAGAAAGAAATATTTTTTGTTAATTTAGTAGAAAATTAAAAATGAGATCGATTAACAAAATGCACGAATCAAATAATTACCAACTCCGATGCATGAAAGAACAATTAATGAAAAATATATAGCACGTTTAGATAGGATGAAAAATTGTTTGGAGAAAAAGCCAATCTTTTTTTTTTTACCACAAAGAAAGATATGAATATCAAGAAATTGACTAAAAGATCAAGAAAATTGAATGAAATATCAAATTAACTAAAAGATTAAGGCAAGACATGAATGCTCAAGGGAACTGACGGAAAGATCAATCAAACTGACTAAAAGATCAAGCAAAAACAGTAAATGCCCATTCACTTGTCCCTGGTCTTTGAATATTACATGTTATGATAAATCTAGTAATATTATATATATACATATGTATAAAAAATATATTGTTAAAGTTTAAAAGTAAATAGTATGCAATTTAGTCTCTGAGGGGGACTACAAAGCATATATAGTTACATTTATACAATTGATCAGAAAAAGAAAACATGGCCTTGATGTGTTTAAAAATTCTCAATATATATAAGAATCCTAATGGTTTTTGAGTAGTGGACAAGAAGGCCAAACTCCCAATTCAGCCATGGTTAAAGGAACAAAATCGGAATGATTTCTGAAACTAGATTCTCCAAATTTATAATCCACCTTCTCCATCTCGCCGGAATCGAAGTTGCAGACATAAAGCTCATTCTTACATGTTACGTAAGCAGCGTCTGATCTCCCCGGAACAAACGACACAAACCCAACTAGTCTCTTAGGTCTGCGCGACACGGATCGAGTTGATCGAGTTGATTCCTCCTCATCCGCCGCCGTGGATCGAGTTGATCTCCGGGTCCCAAGGTGGGGCGACGGTGGCGCCGGCGTGGGGTCCATAGTGTACAACAATTTCCAGTACCTTCGACCATCGTTGTCAAGCTCCCAAACCTTGATGGTCTCATCAACAGGGCCAGAGTTGCTCGTATTGCAATACATGACGCGCGATGCGCACCGGAGATTGCCTTGTTTACACAGACCGTAGCTTCTGGATGACCGAGCCATGGGCAAAGGTTCGCCGGCGACGAGGTCTATCTCGAGAAACACCCTGTCGTAATTGAGCACACCCTTCTCGGCTTCGAGTTCTGGTCCGTGAATTAAACTCATGACTCGTCCGTTGTCGGGCTCATACGCAGCTAGACAATCCAGATTATGCTCCGACACGGCCCGAAAATAGACCACGCCGCTGCTGCTCACGATTCCGGGGTCTGATTTTAACGTAAACTCGGTCGACCGGAGGTAAGACGCCTTCCATGTCCCCGTGGATGAAGAGTATGTCTGAATCCTAATGATGGTCTGTTCTGGGGAGAGATTAGCTTCGGCTCGAATAACCTTGTACGATTTCGAACCCACCTCGGATATGATCGCCATGGCGGCTTCTGGAATGTGTTCCTTAGGTAGTTCTAGTATGGACAGTTCATTGTTTCCGGCGACGGAGTTGGGGACGCCGCCGACGCTCAAGGTTTTTTGATCAAGCCGTGAGAGTACGAGGCCGTCGCCGGAGCTGGATTTGCATAGGAAGGGTTTTGAATCCTTTTCCGTTACGATGCGACGACCTAGTTCGCTTGTCGGAAGCAATTGTTCGGCTCTTTTCCCGTGTTTTAAGAATCCGACGAGCTTGGAGTTGTTCCCCCATCTTTTCTCGTACTGTTGTCGGAAATCAGTTCCGGTGATGATTTGCAGCCATTCCTTTGAGACCAAGATGCACTTGAAGAGGAAGGACGGATCTACTCGGACAAGAATTTCGTAACAAGCGTCGAGCCCTAATATTGGGATCTCAGAAATCGTGTCGGTTTTTCTACGCTTTCTTATGGTATTTAACGGCGGCAACTGGACGGAAATTTGGGTGGGCAATTGGTGGCGGCGGCGTATTTTGATTAGATATGTCATTGTAAAAATTTGGGACAAGATCGATCCAGGGTTTATTTTTCGGTGTTCGATTGGAAAAACAATTGATTGTATATATTTTGGACATAAAATCCAAAACTAGAAGAGATTCGGCTAAACGTCGTTAAAGGAAATAAGATTTTTACCCCTAGTTAAATTACACATATACATAAATTAAACATCGTACCGACCCCATCTACTTCTACATACAGTTCGTTTTAAATTTTCTTAACTGATTTGGACTCAACTTATGTGAACTGGAACGACTAAATTAAATTAAACTGAATACCACTAAATTATATTTCATTTCATATGATCTGAACTAAATTGAATTAATCTGAATTTTGAAAACCGAAATCTTAACCAAACGACGAAGAAGAAAGCGTTACATGATTAACCTTTGACCAGAATAGGTGTTTGCCGTTTGGACACTGGAACCTCGATTTAGAAACAGGATTTGATGAAAATCGTGTAAACATAAAACGTGAGCATGAACAATATACAGAGATTACTCAACCAATCTTATTGATATAACAGACTATAACAGTCATCCGATGATCCACACTGATGGATCATCATCAACAGAATCACACTCTCCTCGTACTACCCTACTAACAGGCTAACAACACATTACAAGACTGGAAAATTCGTGTTCATCAGAATTCAGGTTCGGACAGTTACCGGAGAGCGTTGACGAAAGCCAGCAAAGATTCTACATCCCTGTTCTCGGATGGATACTTAACAGCCCTAGATGAGTACTTGGGGAAGAACAGGATTGTCGGAAAGCTTCCCATTTGCAGCTCCTGCTGTGCAAAGCTCTTCTGATCACCATCAGCCCTAAATTTCGCCACCTTAACGCCGCTATCGAGCTTCTCAGCCAGCTCAAGGTACGATGATTCCATTCCCTGATCAACATTTAGAAGACAATGCAAAAATGTTAGAATGATTTATATACACACAAATATATATACACACACACAATATGTACATACACATACACACAAATATATATATATATATATATATATATATATATATATACACACACACAATATATATATATATATACACACACACAATATATATATGCACACACACATATATATAGGCACAATGTATACCTGGCAAAATTGGCACCATGGGGCATACAGCACGACTAGCCATGGCTCGGTTCTGTTCTCGAGTTTTAGCAGATTCTCGATACCAGGCCTCGTCAAGGTGACGATATTCGTGCTCTCGAAGATGTCGGTTTCTGCTACACTGCCATTGGCAAGAACATTTACATTCCCATTGGTGCTGTCCTCCTTGATGTTTCCCTTATGCAGACCGCATTCCTTGGCCCGAGCATCTTCCCACCACCATCTTCCTTCTCTCTCGTGCTGCCCGGGGAGGACAGCTCGGGTGCAGGGCTCGCATCCAATCGAGATGTAGCCCTGAGAGTGCAGGGTGTTGACAGGGACATTCATCGCGCGCAGAAAGTTCCACACGTCCTTTCCATCGACATTGGCCACAGGGTTCCACTTCACCAAGCTTCCAGCCCCTCCATCGAGCCCCTCGAAGACGGGATCAACCTGGACTACAGGGACTTCTGATCGGGTCCCCGGGGACTGGTCTTTACGCTGGCCGGTGATCCATGCGCGCAGGCCTTTCAGGGCTCGGCGCAGAGGCCTGACCTTCCTCACTCTGCAGCACTCTTGGTGGCCGTCCTCGTAGAAGGAGAAGAGCCCCTTGCTTCTGACCAGGGCTTGGACTTCGACGGAATCAGGAAACATGTATTCAATGTGAATACCATAATGCTTCTCAACTGTGTCGAAGAACTTGTAGGTTTCGGGATTCAGCCTTCCAGTGTCCAAACTGAATACTCTGAATGGCCTCCCGGTTAATCGAGCATACTCGATCAAAGCAACATCCTCAGCACCACTGCAATGTCGGAAATTTATCTCAGAGCATGATTCAAGCTAACATAAAAAAAAAAAAACAGCAATCCTAGAATTATATCCCAATACATAAGCAAGTAATCAAATACCTATTATATTTAGTAGTAGTACATACTAATTTGTCTAAGAACATGATTCAATCTAACATTGTAAAACTGCAATCCCTAAATTGTACTCAATGTTTAAGCTAAGAATCTAATACTTAGTTACTGTTCCAGTATAAAGCAATCAGAATCAGGTGTTCTAAAGATCAAACACTTCAACTAAAAACCTAAACACACAAAATTCAAATGATCTCAACAATGTATATGGAATCTAAACCTTAAACATCAAAAATGGAATCAGGGGCCAATTGGATAACAATTAGTGTACCTGAAAGCTATAGCAATGTCATTTCCGAATGTAGCAAGTGCCTTGTCCATGATCTCTAGGGGAGAAGCGTTCTCAAGGTCCTGAGCCAATTTCTCAAAATCCTCGACCTCAGATTTCTCTCCAACCTCTGCAAACAATCCAACAACAACATAAATATTAAATCAGAACCTCAAATCCAGACAAAAGTCAAACGAGACAATATTCATTTCATAATTTCACAAAATAAAAAAAAATTTACCAGGAGCAACGATAGTTGCCGCAGCAGGGATCATCGAGCTATTCCTCTTCGCCGCCTCGGCATTCAACGGCCTAACCGCCGTACGTTTCGTAGAAACCGACAACACACCCGGCCGTTCCAACGGCTGAAACGAACCGAACTTCGAGCTAACTGAAAAAAACAAAAACAAAAAGAACAAATTGAGCAAACGTTCTCACAAATCAAACAATTCTGTCATCTAATCCGGACACGAAACGCACCTTTAACATGCTCGTGCGAGGAAGAGGATAAAGAGCCGTGAATCGCAGTCGAGGAGCTGAACGACAGAGCCATTTCCGACAAAAAAACTAGCCTAAAAATTTCGATAAAACTAAGGTTTAGTGGAATCTGGGAAAAAATTGGATTGTGGCTAGAGAGATCAAAGAGCTAACAGATATATAGGGGAGTGGTGAAGAAGCAGTATGAGAGTATTCCGGAGAGAAAAAACCTGGCGACGTTATATCAACAAGTGGAGAAGAGGTGGCTCTGAACCTGGACGTGATTCCGGACAGGGATGAATGGTGACGTGGCGTGTGCTGATTGGCTTCGGGGCCAATTGTGTAATTTTAAATCAGCAGTGTCGTCACAGAAAAAGGATAGGGACAAAAGGGAGAAATGGCTGAGAAGGCGCTACAGATTTCACGCCATTCAGTCAAAAGGGAAATTGTCTTGTGGATTCTCTTTTGGCGGAATCTTTTTTCTATTTTTTTTTTATTTTTTTGGGTATTTTGTCATCCATGACTTATTCCTCTTATTTACTATTCAGTGATATTCGTTTTATTTTTATTTTTATTTTGTTTTATTTAAGCCTCTTGTTTTTCGGGACCGTGATTTTGTGTGATGATTGTTTAATTTGATTTTGGCTCACCACATTCTTGAAAGGTCAAAGTTGGAATTGACATCTACTGATGTTAATGTGCATAAATGGGAATATATAGGCCATATTATATTCTCCATGGTGGTGGTGTACTTTATTTTTTCTTACAATTTTGGGGTTTTTTTTAAGTAAAGGTCTTGGGTGAAACCGTCCTACCATAAGCTTATGGTAGGACGAATGATAGTTCATGTGTTTAATGGATTTGTTCATGTGTTTCACAGCTTTGTTAATTCATTTACATATTGTTATAGATTATAACAAACAAAATTGTGAAACACAAGAACAAATTATGTCAAACACATGAACCCAACTTATAACAAACAAAACTGTGAAACACATGAATAAATCTATTAAACACATGAACTATCATTCGTCCAACCATAAGCTTATGGTAGGACGGTCTCACCCAAGACTTTGTATTTTTGTAATAGTATTCAAAATAACTGCTTTAAAAACAGCTAGATTCTAATAAGTAAGCATCATGGGATTGCAACATGTATTAGATAAGAATTTTTTGTTATATTAAATATTTTTATAGAGGCAGTGTTTAATAAGTATTTACTATGTCATTAGTGTTATTTAAGAATTTGCGAATCAAAAAAATTTCTCACAATTGAGAATCAAGATCTTGCTAAACTTTTTTCTAAAATAGAGAATTAAAACAAAAAAAATCTATAATTTTTAACCTCTCTAACATATTTTCTATTTTAGAGATCTCCAAAATGTTGGTTGCTTTTCTCTATATATAATATGTAGAGAAATATTTCTTCTCTCCTCAAATCTCTATAATAGAAATTAAGGTAGAGAATCAATTGGATTTACAAAGGAGATAAGAGTCCGAAATCTCTACAAATAATAAAAATCTCTATTTTATAAATTCTGTTTGACTTCCTCTAAGTAGGCAAAACCTTTTCCAGTATCTGTCCATAAACATCATAAAAATGACTTGAACAGATACCAATCATTCGGTAAAATCCATTTTTGAAATCAATTCTTTATAGAAAGAACAAAAAAAGGCAGTAACGTGCTCGAAAATTTAACAGTGGTATGCTCTTCACTAATTAGTCGACTGCGTATAAAATATTACAGCAGTGAAGCAACGGCTATAAATTGATCAATGGAGGAGAGACATCTGACCATAAACTGAGCATAACATGGAAGAAGGGTAGAATGGTAATATGGTATATGGGGAGGAAAGTTTATATCAGAACTTCATTCTGATCTTGCATTGAATCCTAGTATGTGCTATTTCTATCAGTATTCATCTATGTAAGTGTAAAGCATCTCATCTTTCTTGGACTTTCTTCGGCTGAGCAACGCCTTGAGGAGGCGCTTGCTTTTGCTCGGGTTGTTCTCAGCATCCTTGCCGCTTCCTCTTTGACTATCCACCCGCATGGAGACTGATTTCTGAGCTTCTGACGGAAACTGCAGCAGAAAAGAAGGATTACAAGTTAGTATTTAACCACCAAGAAATACAACTGCAATTTTCATGGTATTGTTTGAAAGAATGAGAATAAACATGTTGGAGCTATTGATATACAGCTGTATTTCTAAAGGCATGAACTAACCGGTCTTCCAAAAGAAGCACTAGGTGTGGTTGGTCGACTAGGATTTGGAGTTGTTGACCTAGACTTCTTTGGAGTACTTGGCCGGCTTGCAAAAGATGCAGTACGTAATAGGGGAAACCGATGTGGTGAGACTGTTCGCTTTTCTGATCAGCCAAAAAATACGAACAGAATAAGTGAGGAGATGTTGTGTACAGTCCTACAAGAATAGCTAAATGAGAGCTGGATTGAACTATACCTAATTCTTTCTTAGGTAAGGTGGTGCCAGAGAACGAAAAACTTGCAGGTAGCTTAGACAGCTGTGGAGACGGTGTTTGAGATCGCACATTCCTGATTGGTGCTGGCGGAGCTTCTTTAATCGTTGCCCTGACTGCTGTTAATACACAACAATCAATTTTGAGAAGTTGATTGTATGAAACATGCCGAAAAAATTGCATTATCATAGATAGTGAAATACCATTTCTAAATTGGCGCAATTCATCTTCTTCATCACCTATACTAACGTGGTTTGACTTTGAGTTATCAGAACCGTTCATGGTCTCCCCAACTGAACATAACAGTTGTAAATGTCATATCTGTCACTGAGACAAGTCATATTCCAAAAACCAAAGGATAGTTTAGTTACCTGGCAAAGTATATCGTCTGTGGTACTTTGGAGTATTTATCACGAGTGACTGCTGTGACAGACCTTCACGATCAATATACTCCTTGCAAGTTCTCAACCTCTGAAAATCAACAAAGCAAGAACAAAGGAATCAGTCACTCACTGTCAATCCAGGTGAAAAAAAGTTTAACAGGACATTGACCACAAGATACCTGCTCCATACAAGATACTCGAAGCTCAGTTCCAGAGACTTCATCAACTTTCTCATCCAACAAATCATTGACCTTGTACGACACAGAGCCAAGATGGTCCACCGTATTTACAAGAGCTTTGATCGCATAATCTTTCAAACTACTGACAAGTCTGTAAAAGTCTTACATTTAGTGATGGAAATATATGAGCAGGTGTTGACTTCTAAATAACTAAAAACTAACTCACTCTTGGTTTTGGTCATCGTTGTTGTACGACAACTCAAAATACTCAGCTGCAGAGTATAATTGCTTTCTCAGGTTCTTCAAATCCTAAAGAAGAGTCACATAAAAGAGAGAGTTTAACAACCATGTAAAGAGTGCTGGATTCGACATGGAATCAGGATTTTCAAGAAGTTGAACGAACTGAATAACAGCAACACAACAAGAAGCAATATTTATTCATGTAGAAAGTGGATAAAGGGGAATGAATTCTTCAAAAGGTTTTTAATATTTTACATCACAGCAGATTTTCAATATTTTACATCTTTGCCAGAACATGAAATAAATGGTTAATTAAAATGTATCAAACTCAAGTACTTCATTAGAGAAGTGAAGACGATCTAGTACTGCCATTTTGGTTCAATTGAACCTCTATAATTATGAACTCGGTGTTTGAGTAGTTTTCCTGGATACATTATAAGCAGCAAATACAAGCTCCATCATATAAAAGCAAAACAAGCTCCATTATATACAAGAAAAGACAAGCACCAGGAGAGAGCATTCCAGTATCACAATCCTTGGTAAAGACTAAGTAGATACACTAGGAAATTAATCACCAGGAAATCAGTACATAACATACAGGCAGTGAGCATATGGATACAGAGACAGGCCATACCTTTGGCCGTATTATATACAAAGACTTCCTATAATTATGACTAAAACTAGGCCTAGAATAGCATGTTGGCCAAATGGCACAAGCATTCAAAAATATTCCACCCAATTTCCACCTAATTATATTTCATGAAACCCTCCACTTTTACTGATCTATTATTGCAAGATCAATGTCAAGACAGGGAGCAAGAGGGTACCTCGAGACTACTGGAAAACAGCAAACTTTGTTGCATAGAGGCCTCATCGTAGTTGGCTGGTTCCCGTGGGAGTTTAATCGCAGCAGTTGAAGGCATAGCCTCCATAATGAAGTTTACCCTGAATCTAAACAGTAATTTATCCTGCAAAAGAGGCAAATAAGTCAAATTGCAATTCAATTTTTAACTAGGCTTCATAAGAACAAACAACTGCAAAACATTCAACAAACAAACACAGAATCCTACCAGGAAAATATTCACCAACTAAAAGAAAGCAGCATTATGGTGGCTACTGAAATCTAATCATCAATTACAACAAAATTCATGAAAAAAGCTATAGCTTCTGAATTACACTGCCTCATCTCCTTTAAAGTACTTCTTTTTGTCCTAATAAAGATACCATAGAGGTATCCAATTCCTTAAATCAACCAAAAAGTTGCAAACATGAACCAAACCATAAACCCAATGGGTCACTCAATTGAAGGGGAAAAAAACAAAACAACCCCTTTTAGAGGGAGACAGAGAATTACTCACCCAAAACGGCTAAAAATCCAATCTTTCTCCGACCCTTTTCTCAGCAACCAATGCGGCGGCGGCGACTGGGTTGATATTAAGGTGGTTTCAAACAACCACCGTTGAAATGCGGTGATCAGAGTGAGAATTAAAGGCAATGCAATTGGGAGATTATATGTAGGAGCTGGAAATTGGTAGGTTAAAAGCGGATTTTGACTCAGGAAAAACGGGAAAGGAAAGTGGAAAAGGACAATGTGAAGTTGGGTTGTGGGACAGGCGTATATTTGTAGTGTTTTGCAGGTGAGAAAGGAAGTGATTGGGGGTTTGAATTTCAGGGGAAGAAGAAGAGCTGAAGAAGGAGGGACAAATATAAAAGGGCACCACGTTGGTATTTGCAATTCGAGGGAGAATTTGGAGCATATGTCATCATTATTCATTACCATGAGGACCACCCTCCAATTTAGATAAAATGCCCATGATAATAAATTTGAAAAAACATGGATATAAATACTGCCCTAATTTTAATTGTTGTAAAATGAGTATTCAAAATTTTTATTTTGATGCAACTAGGAAAATTTTGAAATAATTTTTAAAAAATCAACCAATAATATGATGGTTTCAAGTACCAATCTATCTGTATATTGATTTGTTAGTTAAACTAACCGATAAATACGATCAAAATTTGATTTCAAAATATCTACCAAGAATTATTGTGACCTGAACTAAACATCTATGAGGTATCAACTCTTATGTAAACAGGAAAAAGAGCAAAGATGTAGTTTCTTAAATCATAAAAAACTAAAAACCAAATTTAAGATTAGATTAAGACAATATATATATATATATATATATATATATATATGTATAATGTGAAAGGAAATGGTTAGATACAATTACTAATTTGTTTGTGAATTTCCAAAAGAAAAAATTGCTTGTAAAATAGTTAAATCAGAGTAACCAATTAGGCCAAGGCACTTTACCACTAATCATTGATCATAGTAACAAGAAAATATTATTGATAATTTGGTGGGTCACATTTATCATTGTAAATTCATTTATTTTAATTTTAAACTCATTTTCCTTTTTAAATTCACCTAATTTCTTGGTGTACTGAACTGAAGTAAAAATCGATGTGTTGAAAAATGGAATCAGCATGACTGAATTTCATCAAATTACATTTTCACTGAATTGAACTGAACTGAACTGATCTGAATTGAACTAAACAACTGAACTGATCCATACAACATTTAAATATAACTTCAATCACGTAACCATAATCTCACCCAAAAACTCACCCCAAAAAAATGAACATGAAAGTAAGCTAAAAAGTTGCCCATGCCGAACACAATTAATGGAATTGGCACGCCCCTTTTAAAACAAACTCGCTAAAACAAATTAAAATTAAAACTATAATAGTATAATTTTTCATGTTTTATAAGAAAAAAAATCGTTCATTGACGACGGTCATTAACAATTTAACCACTGTCATTTAATTTAATTTTTGCCCTCTTTTGGCAAAAAAACGTACTACCAATTCAACGTCAACTCGTTGGGTTAAATATGTATGATTTAACAATTAAATATATGCATTTTAAATACTCCTTTTTTCAATGATATTAAAAGGCTTGTTAGCAGTTAAAAAATATGTGTTTTCTCAATTATTTGAACCAAGCGTTTTAACTGGAAAACGGAAAAGTACTTTACAATTACAGATTTACAGTTGAATGAAACGGACTTATTTATACAAAAGTGATCAGTTTGCTCTACTAAAAATTATAATCAATGTAATCTTTATTAATATTAAAAATCATTTATGTTATCTACTTTTTGTAAATATTGTTGAGCTACAGATTTATTCGGGTTTATTTATGGATTTTAATTTCATACCAACTTTTTTAGGTATAGAGTTTTTCAAAAAAAAAAAAAGTATAGATTAAGAGTACTATTCCTTATCGTTTAAATTTATTTCAACAGTTTTTGTTCGGTTAGTTAATTTTATTATAGTAAAATGAAATAAAAAGTTAAAATTACATGCTTTAGTTTATTGAATTTTAATTCCATTGACGAAGATAATTACTTTTTTAATACATCCAAAATTCATAAAAATTGCTAGTCGTATACGACAAATTCTTGGGTGAGGCAGCCTCACCCAAGAGGCAGGACCAATTAAACACTGTTTTTGGTGAGGTTTGATGAACGGACACAAAGGTTTTGATGAGGTGACATGTTTGATGAACTGACACCCATGTTTGATGAGGTGGCGTCAAGATTTGATGAGGTGGTAGTGAGTTATGATGAGGTGGCGGCAATGAAATTTTCCTTATTTGACCTTGACTCATGGGTGAGGCTGCCTCACAGGAGAATTACTCTTCGTATACTCAAGTAAGTGATTAGGTGCTAACATTTTTATTTTTATTTAGCATAAATACATTAAAAAAAAAAGGTGAATCGTTGTAATTTCTAATTCCCTGGCAAAGTTTCATAATATACTTTTTTTTATAAAAAATAGATCAAATAAAATGTTATACAATTTTTAGTTGAAAGGTATTTTTAGTATAAAAATTTACTTATTTTAAATATTTTTAACTGCTACTATTATATCAGAAAGATGTACACAATATAAACGATGTGTAGGTAGGCGTTGGACTTTTGAACGAAATAATGTGGTACTACAAAATTGTCTTTTTGCTTTGGTTAGCGCCGTAGATTGCGCTGTGGAGCTTTTGGTTATTCATTGCATTATTTGCAATTTCCATTGCATATTTTGTCATAAAAAATTTATCAATGCCTTTTTTCTCTAAAATTTGTCAGTACCTGTTTAAGTTTGTCAACAGTTAAAGTTTTGCATGATAAGGCAAATAAAAATATCCTAACATGCAGTTATTAGTATTAAATTGTTATATACATTTAGTATATATAGTTAAAGTTAAATGTATCAAATTATCAATAGCCAAACATATGTTTAGGAGACTACGAAAAAAATAGATGCAAATACAACTGATATGGAGAGAATTGAATAGTTTATTAAACAACAAACAATACACAAGTATTTATATAACTTTAATTCCAACCAATACTAGTTTGATATATCCACCTACTGAAATAAGCTTCACAAATCTTATTTCAATAAATTTTGGATGAAAATGCTAGTATTTCATTTTGTGTGACAGTGGCATTTTCAAAAAATACAAGGATCTTCCAGTATATAGTAAACATTTTCTCCAATCATCCCCGATTTGAAAGTTTTTCCCAAATTCACGAATCACAACGAACGTTGACATTGGTGACACCACCGTATAAGGGCTCCCACTGCCTCCATTTCCTTTGCCAATTTCCTCTAAATATATTTCACTAACGATCCTTCTCATGCTTTCGTTTCACCGATATGACTCCTTATATTCTTGATCGGCGTTTTCCCGCCACCATCGGCGCTAACCTCCACGAATCATGACTGCATCAGTCGTGTTCATGTGTATATGACAAACAATAAACTTCAGCTACTCTGTCATCAGTGTCATATGATAATCCTCGTTAGTCAAATAAATTTATTAAAATAAGTGTCTTATATTAACGTGTTTCCTATGTGTTTGCTTAACTTTTTGAGAAAATTTATGTTTATATTAGATTTTTTAACTTTAAATTTGTATTCTTATTGGTGTCCGGAGTTGTATTAATGCTTATTTTTCCGTGTTATTTACGACAAGGATAATTGGAGGTCATTTAGGTCTTTATGTCTTCCATTGCCGCCATGATAAATCTTGACTCAACATTTTGTGTCATGAACAACCTAATCGGGGACGTGTGGTAGTTTAATCGATGTAGTAGTTTTAGGTCTTTTAAGAAGGCATTTGAAAATGAACCACTTTTATTCATGGTTGATATGTTTGGTCTCGCCAGAGGAGAAAGGGAGGCTTATAATTTCATCAAAAAGATGCCAATCGAATTGAATGAGACAATCTCGTATTGTTTTCTGAGCATGTTCGTATTCATAAAAACATTGATTGTACCGTTGAAACTATCGATTGTTTCATTCAAATGGCTCCTAATAAGTTTGGTTATTATGTGTTCTATCAACATATGCAAAGATGAGGAGTGGAAAACGGAGGCTATAAGCTCATACGAGAGTCTCTTGAGAGAGAGCCGTTGAAAGGCTTGGTCAAGCTAAATGTTCTGATGGCTTGAAGGAATATAACATGCCTACTGTCTTCCTACACCTCACTAAAGAATTGAGGATCAAAGACCACATGACGGAATACAGCCTGGACCTAGATGCTCTGAAGATGCAACGGGAAAAAATCTCTGGTTGACTTGAGTGCTATAAAAATCAACTCGATCATGAGCAAGATGATTGAGGTGAATAACAATGATTTGATCACCTTGATGGAATTGTTCAACTCCTACATTGGAATGGCATCTTTCCCTAAGAACTATGCTAATAAGGCGGGGACGCAGGTCCAACAGTTAAAGAAGTCAGAGTTTGCCCCGTGGTTCTACTTCGTCGAGCTCTTCTTCCTCTGGTGGAGAGGAGGTTACTAATCCCAACTACAATTTCACTGAAGACGACCTTGAGTTCACTAATGAAAAGTTTGAGGCCTTCAAGAGAGAGTGATGGAAATAAGTGCTAAATGAAGTGAAAGAGAGAGTTATTATTCTGTTGCTACTAAAGACTTGTAGACACTGGAATTTTATTGTTCATGATTTATCTAAAAGTTTATTGATTATGACGGAAAAAAAATGGGGAGTGGAAAGAAAGTGAGAGATCACGATTAATAATGTTGATGGTCCGTAATAGTAATGTGGAGTTGAATGTAATATCTGTGGGAATGAGGTGGTACGACATTTATGTTAAACCCTTTTTTGGTGATGATGTGAGCTAGTGGTGAAGTTGCAACAACATGATCATCACCAAAACTTCATGATGAAAAAATGGGTATAAATCTAGATAATGAATATCATGGTAATTTTATTAAAAAGCAAATTCTCACATCAAACTTCATTCTCTCCCTCTTCTTTGTGTTTGGACAAACACAATTATATATACCAGTATACTACAATAAATCATATTCTTTAACTTATTCGTACTATTAATTTTTTTGTAACACTTATTTGTACTTATTACTAGTTATATATTTATTTGTACTATTACTAGTTGAACTAAACTTAAATTTTGCACATTATAATAAAATAAATTATAGCCTCAGTAATGGTATGATATTAAATTTTGGTATTTTATATATATACCGTTATCAAATGTGATATTAATTAAAACAAATAATCACGAGTTATATATATATATATATATATATATATGCAAATTTAACAACTATTTCAATCAACTAGCCGTCCTTATATTACATAAAATTAATTTAAACTAATAATATGAAATTACATATAAGTGTTTTTTGAAAAAATTACATATAAATTAATAGGTAAAGTAAAAATATTTAAAATTTGATTATTTATTAAATATTAGTCAATACATAACACGATTTTAAAGTAATATTAATTACGTTGAGAAAAAAGAGAATTTACGCCGTCAAACAATTCCTTTGATAATAGCGCCGCATTGTGATGGGAGTGATTAGATTATTAATAAACGTGGGTTAAGTAGTTAATGTTAAATGGCGCCAGATTAATCTTTTACTTCTTGTGCATCTCGAGACCCTGGTTGAATAAACACGATTACCAAAATGATTTAGCTTTAAACCTCATACTTTTTTAATTGCGATCATGATATCACTCGTGTTAATTTTAACCATGTCGAAAATTTATTCATTCGAATTTTTGGTGGTATCTTTGAATAATTGTTTTTGCCAAATTCTTATATTCAAGGTATTTCAACTAAAACATAGATGGGGTGGGTAAATATGATAAAAAAATCAATAGAATAGTACTAATCTATTTCTAAATTGTAATTTTTTTCCCTTTACCATTTACTAGCCACTCGGATCAGGCCTTAAATACACCATAATTCCTCAAAAAAATTAATTTCAATACACCATGAGTAGTGACTGAATTAGCATTGTATTGGATCCTAGATTGATTAACTTGATCAAATTTTGATTTTGATTTTATTAGTCAACCAAAATATTTATTACATATAAATCATATTTTTAGCTCTATTGAAACGGTTAGTCAAACCAAATTTTTTGTTTTGGTATGAAACTGAATATTTGACCTTTTGTTTTATCAAATTTTTTTGAGTAATTCTCTTGTGAGTCAGCCTCACCTATGAGGCATGGCCCAATAAGGATCATATTATAAGTAAATATAAAAGAACACTAATTATTAAAAATTTCAGGGGTTAATTTGTAAATATCACTAATTTTTCATTCTTTCTTCGCCACGTCATCATTCTACCTTGCTGCCACCTCATCAAACATCGACGTCACCTCATCATACCTCAACGTCAACTAATCATACCTCGATGCCACCTCATCACACCTCGATGTCATGTCATCAAACATCGATGTCACCTCATGAAACTTCGTCGCCACCTCATCAAAGCTCATCGCCACCTCATCATACCTCAACACCACTTCATGAAAACTCAACGCCACCTCATCATACCTCAACGCCACCTCACCAAACCTCGACGTCACCTCATCATACCTCGATGCCACCTTATCATACCTCAACGCCAACTAATCATATCTCGATGCCACCTCATCACACTTCAATGTCATGTTATCATACCTCTATGTCATGTCATCATACATCGATGCCACCTCATGAAACTTTGTCGCCACCTCATCATACCTCAACGCCACCTCATCACACCTCGTCGCCACCTCATCACACCTCGATGTCATGTCATCATACATCGATGCCACCTCACCAAAAACATTGTTCGTTCTCAACAACCTTATAATTATTTCAATAAATCTCATCGCTACCTCCTAGTTATTTCAACGCAAACCTCGTCGATATCTCAACGTAAAACCTCACAAACAAAACTTTGAATTTAACCAAGTTTTAAGAATATGCCTCATTTAAAAAATATGAAATATCATCAACTATAAACACAAACCTCAAAAAAGTTGTATAAGGTCATCAACGAAACTACAAGTCTCAATAAACCGAAAAACTAGAACCTCAATTCCATTGGCAGGAAACTCAACTCCATTAGCAAGAGCCTCAACTTCGTTGGCAGGATCCTCACGTCCGTTGGCAGGAGCCTCAAGTCCATTGGCAGGAGCCTCAAGTTCGTTGACAGGAACCTCACCTACATTGGCAGGAGCCTCAACTTCGGTTGCAGGGACCTCAACTCCATTGGTAGGAGCCTCAACTCTATTGACATGAACCTCACTTTCATGTCATGCCGGACCAAAACAGAAACTCATGTTGCCGATGACGCAATCCAGAAGCTCCCGCCGTCGACGCGATCTAGAAGCTCCAGCCACGATATGGATCTAGAAGCTCCAGCCGCGATCTAGATGCAATTCGCCGATGATCCAGAAGCTCCCGCCGTCGACGCGATCTAGAAGCTCCAGTCACGATATGGATCTAGAAGCTCCAGTCGCGATCTAGATGCAAGTCGCCGATGATCCAGATGATTCCGTTGTCGACGCCGATACAGACGCGTCGTCGGCCACTTGATAGAGTCTTCAGAGCGTCATCGATCACCGGATCGAGTCGTCAAAGCGTCTTCTGCCGTCGACGGTTTCAATAGGTTCCACGGCAGCGGAGGATTTGGACGCGATTTGGGGATTATCAAGATAATTTTGCGACAAGTCCCTATAGTTTTAGCAATTCACAACAAAAAAATCCCATCCTGCTTCTAATTTATTTTATTGCATTATAACCCCTGCCTCATGGGTGAGTCTGCCTCACCCAAGAATTTGTCAATTTTTTTTAAAAAAAACTGAATTATTAACAATTTTACTATAAAGTAAGTACGGTCAAGTGTACCATGCACATCACTATTAGTGTGTACACACACTTATCTGGATCATTATAGTAAAAATCAGGTTCAATTTATGTAACATAAAAGATAATCATGATTCAGCCCCTCATTCTGCAATTAATATTTACTCGGTAAATGCTCAGCAATTAATTCCCATAATTAACTGAAATACCATGATTCATTTCATCCTCAATTCACCTCCTCTCTATATATTGTAACTCCCAATCGTGTAATCCTCAATAAATCCTATTTCCTCCACTTTCACCATTGCAGAAGAATGATGAATTCATCAGCATTAAGCCTCCAGCAAATCCCAGATCAGTCTTATAGTCAAAACCACTTCATGTATCTTGAAGATACGCCGCCACTGCATGGCGGAGAAATGGCGGCGCCGCTCTGCAATTACGACAACAGCGAGTGGTGGCCGGTTCTTCCATGGCAGAGCAGCAGCAACCAAGCCCCATGCTTGGAGCTTCCGAGCTTCGACGCCATCTGTGATGATTTCACCATGTGGGACCCGTCGGTTCCCCAGCCCTTGGAGCCGTACGAGGTTAATGACAACGACGTTGTCGACGTGAAGCCGCTGGTGAGCGTGCCGGCAGAAGCAGCGTTTGATCATCATCGTATCGAACAAACTCCGGCGGAGGAGGAGGAGGAGATGTTTCATCAAGGCGGCGGCGGGCTGATAAAGCCGTACGGCAACAAGTCGTCGGCGCTGCTTTATGACGAGATTCGGAAGTATTTTGACGTTCCGATCTCGACGGCGGCCAGGGAGCTGAAGGTCGGCGTGACCGTTCTGAAAAAACGATGCAGAGAGTTGAACATAAGGCGGTGGCCTCATCGTAAGATCAAGAGCCTAACGTTCTTGATTCAGAATGCCAAGGTAATTCACTTCATTCTCATTTATGATTCGATCGAGATCCAAACCTAGGTTTTGATGTCGAAACATGGTCTTTACCATACAAAGCACGGTTTTGGCATGCTAACCAAGGTTTTGGTTTGATTTTAGAAACAGTTGATGTTAAATGTGGTTCGAATGTATGATTTTAACTTTGTTTGTAACAGGATCTGGGAATGACCAGCGAGGTTGCGATGCTTGAAGAACACAAGAGAATGATTCACAGAATCCCAGAAATGGAATTGACTGAGAAAACCAAGAAACTTAGACAAGCATGCTTCAAGGCCAATTACAAGAAAAGAAGGGCTCTCGGCAGGGCGGCGGCTAACTAATCTAGATTCCATCATCTGCACCATCTTTCATGTTCTATCAGTCTAATGAATTTGATTCTTTTAATGTTTTTTTCATCCTTTTAGATTTTATGTTATCCTTATCCTAGAACTCCCAGAAACTGATCAGGATGTAAAAATGGCTGAGTTTGTTTTGTTCAATGAAAAGCCAGTGCAGTTTCATTCTCAATTTTTTCCAAGTGCATAAACTTAAAAATCCAAAAAGCACAACGTTTGATCCTTGTTATTATCAAAGTAACACAACAAAACATGTTACAACTTACAAACCGCTTGTATAATAATTAGCTAAATCACAACTACACTAAATCAGCCGTATTTTGTCGTCTTCTCCATTGAGTCACCTGCTTGAAGCTGCCATAAACACCCGCCTGCAAATAAAACACACACACAAAAAAAGTTTAATAAGTAAAAGAATTTCAGGCAAAAAAAAGATGCATTTTTTTACTGTGATTAATTAATTACCAAGAACTTGGAACTAGCATGGGATAAACTAGCAAAACTACTCCTTCTCCTGAAACGATGCAGTTTCGATCCTTTCGAGGAGCCGCCGAAACTCTGGCTGCGCTCCTTTAAGCTTCCCGATCCCCAAGGAGTGAATTTAAATGAAAACCCTTTTTTGCCCTCGCAATCATCGTCGTCCCTGATGATTTCTTCCACAAGGCTTCTGCGAGAAACCGAGAAATTGTCCGGGCCGCCCAGCACGGTGGTCGGAGACTGGTAATCGGCCGCCGATGAGCACGAGGAAGACGAAGATGCAGAATCAACGTTGTTGTTGTGGTTGATCAGCGCCATTCTCGGAGGAAGATCTAGTCTTCTTGCTCTGTTCTTGACGGCTTGCGGCCTGGGTTTTCCCGGCGCTTCTTCCCAGTGAAACGGAATCGAGAGCTTGCTCGGCGGCGTTGGCACGGCGGCTCTGAGCGGCTTGTTCGGGAGCTTCGACAGAGACAGCTTTGGTGTCGCGTTTGGCTGTTCTTGTTCGTACTCTTCCATCATCTCGGTTTCTTGATGCTTCGCCATGATCTTCTGGTTCTGAGTAATGATTTTATAGTGTGTGACTGTGTGAAAAATTGTTGGAGAAGATGAAGAGAGTTGAATGCAAAACGCTCCAAAGGCGCTATTTTTATTCACGAGCAAGCGGCTTTGAAATAAACGGACGCTTTGACTATTTAAATCTAATACGACAAAATTGGGTAGACAATTGTTTAGAGGTTGCTAGATTAAAAGCTAAAATCTATTTTAAGTCATTTGGTATTTTCCTTGTATAGTGTGTTTACTATAAATAATATTATTAAATTTTGCATAAGCATGCCTGATTTCTCGATTCAAATTTATGTTTTTCATCAATTATTTCAAAACATGATCATCAATAATGGCACATTTAGTAGCGTATGAAATATGACTTCATGGTGATTATATGTAACACTATTGTAAGACAAATTTATCTCGAAAATTTTGATTGAAAAGTATAATATATTGATATATTAATTTTCTACTAGTTTAATAGTGAATGATGAAACCCTAACCTCTTCAACTGAAAATTTTCAAATCTTTATTTGAATCTCGAACTTTTGAATCTTTATTTGAATCTCGAACTTTTGACTATTCCAGATTTTCGATGGCACTCCAATACCTAGCTCATTATTTAAGAATTGTATTTATATAATTGATGACAATATTGTATATATGGCACGAGTTTTGTTCATTAAGGAATATTAATTTTTTTGATCAATTTAAGGAATATAACGATTTATGGTAATTTCCTCTGCTAGTGTTAGTCTTTCCTCTTCTATACATGAAATCAGATTACTTTCTAAACTTTATTTTCCTTTAAGTTTAATTTAGAAATTTTGGCAAGTTTCACATAAGAATCCATGTAAAAAGAGGAGAAATATACTAACGTTGTTTTTTTTAAAAAAAAATAAGTTAAAAAATAAAATAAATGCGTGAAGATGTGACCCAGTTGATTTATAACTCCACGGGAAAATGACCGAGGGGATCTGCAACGGTCACAAAGTGGTGATAGGACGATAGCCCAACAGTCCACATCCATTGGCCCAAACGGGAAAACGGAATGCGACACAAGTTTGACATGAAATTACTTAATTCGGCCGACAAGCTAACGGTTCACCGGAAGACGGCTGTCTAGATATTCAGCCGGCCGCCGGCCGTTTCTTGTTCCTTTTCCTCTTCCGGCAAACTTGTGGTTGATGATGACTATACTTTTAGTAGTACATACTAATATCATAACTCGAATTATTCAAGAACTTTAAAGAAAAACATTAGACCGATAAGAATGGTTACCTTTAAAGAAAAACATTAGACCGATAAGAATGGTTACTTAACGATATATCAATTGGAATATATCGACCTTTATTGATATGCATTTACCACATTATTTGGTCAAAGTTTATAATTGTTATAAAGTTATTGTCACTCGTGAGAAAAAAGTTCTTTTAGGTGAGATATAGTTAGGCATTGTGTATCTATACATACGTGTATTCATTAGTAGAAAAATCAAACATTTCCCATCATCAAAGTATCTCTATGATTTTATCAAATAGCCTTGATTATATAATCTAATGGAAAATAGCTTAATGAAAAAACATGATTTTTATTTCCACAAACATTGGTGCAACAAGAGGGGCATTAATATGTTAGTTCCTTCATTCAGCTCTAGACTTATAGTTATGGTCTTACACATTCTGCATCTACTTAAGTTAGCAGAAAGAAGAGAACTTTGTACTGATTTTCTCTGCAGAAACCAACAAGTTAAGGGCCAAAAGAGTGAGAGGAGGAAAAAAACCTGAGCACTTTCTACTGCGTTTATTTCAGTCAAAATGTGCCACTACTTCTTGAAATGTATGCCATCACAGGCAAGAGTGCCTCCAAGATCTCCAATGATTCTCGATATCCGGATTTCGAGGCCTCGCTGGACTTCCTTGAAGAGGGTTTTTATACTGTCTGCAAACCTCTTCATGTCGAAGCTTTCAGGAGTATCGAACTCATCTGCTGCACTTATGAATCCTGACGCGATTTTGGACTGCAGTTCCATCAGTTTCTGGCCTGTGGCAACCAGGTATCTCTGCAGCTGAAATGTTTCTTCTAGGTAATGCTCCAGCAGTCTTGTTTCCTCCTTTGTCTTGGCTGCAGCATTTGTATCCCCACCTCCCAATCCTATGTTGTTTTCATGCTGCAAAATGATCGATTTAAGCTAACTATGTATGGAGTAAATATGTATGGAATTTATTTGAAATTACCATTCTCTGGCAAAGATCATCAGTCTTCCCTTGGAGGGACTGGTACCGGCCAATCTGTTTGTGCAGCAAAGACAACAGCGCGTAAATTCCCTTGCCTTGATTGTTGGTGTTTTCGTGGCTCTCTTGCTTTCCTGCCAGCCTCTCAAGCATGAGAAGCTGCTGCTTCAGTCTCTTGACCTTGAAGGACAGCCCAAGAGCATGAAGATCCATTTTCCAAGAAGAAACATTAGGTTTTGTCAAGCATTTCTCAGCTATTTCGATATCTTGTGAGCTAGTACTTTCCTCCTCCTCTTGAAGAGAATCTGGGGAGTTTGCTTCATGTAACTCATTCAAGGAAGGCTGGACTTGGAGTGTCAAAACTATATCCTTTGGCTGATCATTTGCAGAAGAAGTTTCATCTTCTTGAACATTTTCCTCCGATATCTGATCGCTTTCATCAGTCATCTCATTCACAGGTTTTCTCTTCACTATCTTCACTTTAGACCATATGGTATCGTAGGCCAGACTCATATCACGAGAAATAGTGTTGGAGGAGGTCCTTTGGCAGCTGCAATGATTCACCTGCCAAGCCAAGTTCTGCTTCATGGAATGCAGTTCTTGTTCGCGGTTCAGCAACAACGATTCCAGTGTCATATTGTGCTGTTTGAGCTCAGACAGATCATTTTCAAGCCCTTCGATGTGAGTCTGCAGCTTCTTCGATTCCAGTTCCATACTCATTAGTCTCCACCGGAAAGCTTCTAATCTCTCATCCTTGATTCTTAGCTGTTCTGTGAAAGCATCCACTTCAAGGTTATGCCTTTGTTCAAGAGTGGCTATGTATTTTTCAGCTTGAGATCGAACCCAAACTTCCAACTGCTTGAAATCAGCTGAAGCAAAACATGAAAGATTGAAACTATCAGTTAAAAAGGACACAAAATCCAGTGAAATGATAGCCTTGTAAAACATGAGAATGAACAAAAATAAGGAGAACTCAAGAACTCGAACTTACTTGAGTTTTGAATGCCCTCGGATAAGCTCTGCTCCAAAGCAGGTGGAGAAGGCTCTAGCTCTAATTGTGCCTCTTTTCTTCTGGAATCTGCTCTCAGATTTGCATTTCTGGACAGCATATTTCTCAGAGAATGTCTTTCTCGCCTTGGCTCGGAATCCTCAGCTTGCTTCCTTTTGGCCTTGGACATTTTCACCTCCTCAAGAAGCATCTGTTTCTCAGCAGTATCCAATTTGGATTTCCTCAGCATGGCTGACAAAATCTGATCTTTCTGTTCCAAATCTCTTCGCATTTTCACGAGCTCCATGGACAGCTTCTGAGCCATCAAGGCAGACTGATCCTTCAGCTCCAGAACAGAATCGCGCTCATTTTTCGCTGACTCAAACTGCCTAAGAGCCCTACTCATCTCAGCCTCAAGCTGTCTCTGATTCGAAACAAGCTCAATAAACGCCGTCTTATGCTTTGAGTTCTCACTGGTATACCGTTGAGTTAGTTCTGCAAGACTACTTTCCACACTCTTCAACTTATCTTCTACTTCCTTCCTTTTCTGCTGTTCTTCATCAAGAATCTCATCCTTGGACTTCAACAACACTTCACTCTGGCGAAGTTTTTCATTTGATTCATATGTGGCCCTTTCCACCTTAGCCTGACGAACTCGTAACTCATTGATCAAAGCCCCAACCTGCTGTCTGAGTTTCTTTCTCTCATTAAACCAGCCCTGCTCCTGAGAAGCAAAGATCCCTAAAACCTTCTCATTTGCCTTGGCATCCTCACTTCTTCTTTTCTTCAAATCTTCAACCTCTTTCTTCGCATTCTCGAGATTCAGAAGAAGCTCAGATTTACAGTTCTCAAATTCTTCCTTCTGAGCCCTCCAAGCAAGCAATCCCAGTAGGTGAGCACTTCCTAGGAAAACCCCATTTTTGATCTCTGACCATCTTTCTTCACCCAAAACTCCTGGATTCAACAGCTTCTCATTCCCGCCTTCAGACGAAACCAGACATGATCCCAGAACTCCCTCACCATCCATGGCTCAATCAATTAAGAAATGAATCCAAACTCACTCTCCCAATTCCCAACCAACCAACATGAAGTACTCTACAAACACAGAAAAAGGATTTCAAGAATTAACAAAGATACGATGTTTAAGAACAAGAATTCACAGCAAACTAGTCCCAAAAAACCCAAACTTCACAATTTAACAGTTCACAACAACAGTGTAGCAATCAATCCACCTGAATGTTTCAATTATAGCTAATCATTAAGCAAAAAGGGCATATGATTCCCTTCTCCAAACCTTCAAACAATCTCAAGTACTCAACAAACACATAGAAGCGCTCAAGAATTCATCAAAGATTGGATTTTTAAGTGCAAGAAAACAAAATTCTACAGCATTCTGAGTCATGAGAATGCAATCATGAACCAAAACCATCTCAAACTTCACAATCATAAAGAACAACAATGCAATGACAGCAAATCAGTAAGCAAAAAGGCATGGAAAGCTTACCACAAGAACTGCAGAGCCCAGAACCAAATCAGCACTGTTCTTGAACCCAGGAAACTCAGACCACTCTGCCTATGTACACCTCAATTATCCATGAAAGCTTTGTCAGAGAGAGGGCAAAAAGCATGGAACTTTACACGTGTAGAAGAAAATTATAGGAAAGGAGGGGCTTTGCTGTAACCAAATTGAGGGGAAAGATGAGAGAGGGTTGTTCCTGGTTCTCGCTGAAATCTGGCCCCATTGCAGCCCCACTTGAGTCTCAAATTCAGAGCTCTACCTTTTTCTTGATCTTTCTACTATCTTTTCTCCTTTTTTCTGTTATGGTGATGCAAGAAAGGAGCTAGATTCCTGGGTTTTTGTCACCATTATCACCACTTTGTTTAACAGAAATCCAGTACAGCAATAAAATAGTGGTTTTCTACACTGTACTTGTGATTTACTAATCTGGATCCCGAGTTAAAGAAGAACATGCAATTTGTAACTCTGTTGAATATTTTGCTATCTTTCCAGCTAATTATAGAACCTTAAATTTGTCGTTTTCCTCCACTTCCCCGATAACGTTGTTATTCCATTCCCAGGATCCAATTTTCTTAATCTCAACATATATAACAGTCTAAATTAAATAGTCTTTTATATCTTATGATTTTTATAAAATCTCAAGATTTTATATCTTATGATTTCATACCATACGTAATCTTTTTCACAATCTTATAAACGCCGTTTAACTACTTAAATCTTTAACTTTTATTTATGTATACGTCCGAAAATCTAGTCCAAAATAACAATAATCAATACTCTATTATAAAAAATCTCGTATATTTATAGCTAAATAGTATATTTATTACAATTTATACAATAATAACAATAATGGATAGTCTAACTTCATTTTACATCAGTAATTCAGATAAAATAACCACATTCCATACTTTATATATATTCGGATATATGTAATACTTCAATCAAAACTATTTAGTTGACATTTTAAGGTCAAAGCCTGATAGATTAATCTATTTGTTTCTAGAAGTTTCTATATTAATTTAGGAAGTTTAGGAAAGTTTAGGAAAAGTTTATTAAGGAAGTTTTATTTACGAATTTAGGTTAGAAAAGGATTTATGTTTTCATGTTTTGTAATGGTTTTTTGTCTATAAATAAAGATAAAGAAAACGACGTGATTATTGCGTCACAAATTATCCTTGTACTTTTATGCTATGTGCTTCTAAGAATCGTGTTCGTCATCCTAACCGGGGCCGAAAAGCTAACAATTGGTATCAGAGCTAAGGATGGTGATGATGAAGAAGCAACAAGAACGAAGAAAGAGGAAGAAAAGTTTGAATTAGATCAATCAAAGGTTGACGATGCAAATGACGGTGATAATGATGGTATATGTGAAACTAATGACGGAATGGAAGATATTAGTGAAGATGAAGCTACCGAAACAAAGTTGAGTGCACTGGGAGTTTATGAAGTCCAGTTAGTCAAGGAAGAGACAGCAAGTTATGAAGAAGTTAAGATACAACCAACTCATAGAAAAGCAATGAAGGAGAAACAGGCGTTGGTTCAAGACAATGGAAGATTGGAACTTGTTTCATCGCAAGCAAGTCTCCAATACAAAGATTTGGAGTGGTTGTTCGAATTCGAAAGCATTCAAGGCACGAGTGTAAAAGACAAAGAAAGGTTAAGGGAGTATACTCAATGTCAACAGTTTGATGGAGTTGTTGATCATTCTAAAGGATTGGAGGCTTATCATATGGGTGCTAAGTTTTCATTCCTAAATAGTGATCAACAAGTAGAAGTTTGTCTTGTGACATCTCAAAGTTTTGAAAAGAAAGGTGGGAGACACGATGTGTTAAGATTTCACAAAGCAACAAAGGTGACTAGCAAATGTGGTATGAAGGAGTGCAGTCAAACTGAAGTGCCGATAGAGCATTGGTTGAAGTCAAGAAAGAAAAGAACGAAGACGGATTTAGCTTTTTCAGATAGCATGGCGAGCAGGTTTATGAAGAAAAAGAGCACGTGGACTTTATCATTTTCAGATGACACGAAGATCAAGTTCATGGAGGAGTTTACAACGAAGACCAAGTCTAAGGAGGAGCTAACAATGAAGAACAAGTTCATGAATGAGCTTACAGTAAAGAACGTATGCACAGTGAAACACATACGAAAGATGATACGAAAGAGAAACCTCGAACTATGGGTGTATCTACGAGAGAAGGATAGCATGGAAGATTGAACTTGGAACCAACAAGTTTAAGGAGGAGATTGATAAGTTAATCTAGTTGTTCCGGATCGTAAGTTAGAAACAACAAGCTTAAGGGAGAGATTGATAGATTAATCTAGTTGTTTCTAGAAGTTTCTATATTAATTTAGGAAGTTTAGGAAAGTTTAAGAAAAGTTTATTAAGGAAGTTTTATTTACGAATTTAGGTTAGAAAAGGATTTATGTTTTCATGTTTTGTAATGGTTTTTTGTCTATAAATAAAGATAAAGAAAACGACGTGATTATTGCGTCACAAATTATCCTTGTACTTTTATGCTATGTGCTTCTAAGAATCGTGTTCGTCATCCTAACCGGGGCCGAAAAGCTAACAAAGCCGACCATGAAAATTTTCATTTATATATTTTAAGTTTTTCTAGTAAAATAATAGTGCGAAAATATATGATACCATAAATCTAAAAATATAAATTCATACTATATCAACCAGTAATAATTACTAACCAGTAATGGATTTTAACTGTAAAAAATACTGTACGGTACCGGCGGGAGCTTCAAATGCCAGGCCATGTCTGCTAGTACTGTTGTTCGTTGTGGACCATGGTACTGTCTTGTTCAGAGTCTCCAGACACCATTTACTTCCCTCCCAGTCTAATTGATGGAGGATAGGTATAAACATGATCAACATTAAAATTCTCGAAATCGTATCAAGATCTATCCAATTTCCAAATAAGCTTGAAACATTATTATATTAATATGCATGCTAGAGTTGAAATTGTTTTACCAAGGATTAAAAGATGACATATCCCTCACTCATAAATGATATTTCACTCAAAATTCCACAGCTCAAAACCATCTTGAAAATGTAAATAAAGGTTTAATATTTACAATTATAGCCTTCTATAACCAATCAAAATTCTAGCTAGTAATTTTATGGGTCACAAATAGGGTGCAAATAGAATCATACCAGCTTGAAGATTGGAATTTCTGGAGTAGCAGTTATCTTATCTTCATATATTTGGGCAGAAAGCTGTAGTTTAATTAAGGAAACCAGGTCATTGTGGACCCAATGATGTACAAATTCATTCCATTTGGACAATATATCATTCTCAAGCAGAATTGTTGATGGAATTCATGAGACCTGTAAAGATGGAATTTTGGAAAGCTGTTTGGCAAAAGCACTACAGCCTCAACCCCAGTCCATATTTTCAGAACCGCTTCAAAAAGATTTTGGTTTCAAAACAATAACTTGCAATATTTTAAGTTTATGATGATAAATAAAAAAATTATGTTTTCTTGATTATGACAGATTCATCATCCATGTGATATCTTTCTTAGTCATTGGTTTTGTTCCCAGATTTGCCGTTGGAGCCTGAGCTTGCTGACTAGGTATTCATTTTGGCTTGATTGTCTCCTAAGCAACGTTGTAAACTTGTAGATTCATTTTGTAGCACTTTTTTAAAATATATTTTTAATTTGTACAAGTATTCTGATAGAGTTTGTTGATCATCATTTTAGCTTCAAAGAGCCAGCAATGAAAAGTCTAGATCACTAAAACCTAAGCAGCCTTACAAAATGCAGAATGTTGTTTAAACAAGCACTACATCTTGCTGATAATGCAACAGTTTCTTGTCCAAACAAGAAAATGATAAACTTCTATACATATTCAATATTCACAAGAAATTTGCTCTTTAGTTTAGTGCAAGTATTTTCATAGCATCTTGTAACAATATACACAGTTGAAGGCGCCAAAAAGAAAGATAAAACACATCAAATTACATCCAGAAAGAGGAATTCAAATGCAAAATATAAACCAGCACATGAATCATCTTCTCCATATCCAATCCACCTTGAAGATGGACAAAAAAAGCATCAAACCAGATGAAAAAACATCCCAATTTCACTCACTTCTCAACCATCAACGCATTTGAACCCCCTGCAGATGCTCAGCCACACCACGAACAAGATGGTGCAGATGATCAGGTCCATTGACAGAACCACCCAGACATGCTTCTTCCACACCTTCTTCGCCTTCACGTGCCCTGTTTCCATCCCAGAACCGCCCTTGCTCATCGCAACCCTGAACTCGCCGTTCTCGCAGCCCTCCAATCCCCTGTCTCTGCTCCCATTTCCGCCGCCGTTGCTCGCCAAGCAGTCCCCGAACGGGAACTTCTTCTTCTTCTTCACCAGCTGGCCTGAATTCGGGCTGTTCACCGACAGCAGCGGCCCGCAGACGACGGAGGAATCGGAGCTGACATTCCTGGCGTGCCCAGACTGCGTCGGCGAGGTCATCTCCTCCGCGTCGCCTGACCCCAGCAGCCGATGAAAAACCGGGCTGAAATCGCCCTGAAAACAATGCGAGCTCAGATGCTCCAGCCTCTTCTTCCCGGCGACGTTTCCAGAAACCTCACCAAACGCGTCCTTAACGCTCGTCAGAAACGCCAGCTTCTCGGAATTCTCCAGCCTCTCGTCGGAGATGGCGAAGTACGCGTACTCGCCGTCGAGGAAGAAGGTGTAGCTCCGCTGGCGCACGGTGTGGGAGAAGACGGAGTGCAGCGGCGGCGCCTTGTCGAGGCAATCCCGGGCAAGCGCTCCGAGATCCGCATGCTTGGAGTTGAACTCAGCGAGAACCGTCGTGCCGTGGGCAACGCAGGCGTAGTAAACGAGCTTCGTGTTCGAAATCATCGCCCGATGACATTCAACGCAGATCGGAGATCAAGGGAAAGTGAAGCAAAATGGGTGATGATTTTTTTCTGGGTTTTTTCTTCTGGGTGATGATTCGCGTTCACCGACCCATTTTCTCCATGAATCGATGATTCTGCTTGCACTTTCCCTTGGAATCTCGATCGATCTCTGTGGAGAAATTCTCAGAAAAACGTGAATCTGGATTGCAGGTGCCTACAATCATGGAGTTGTTTAGGAATATTTCTATGGAGGTGATTATCGCTCTGTACTGTAAAATAATCACGTTGACCGATGTGGGGGCCCACCCCACATAACTTGTCTCATCTTCAATAATTCCATTTTTTTTTTTTGGAAGAAATATCTATGGCTCCCTTGAATTTCAGGCAAATACGAACCCGCATCTAATTCAGTTCAATTAAGATAAGTTTAGATAAATTTTTAATATTGATATGAGTTCCAATAAAGTTTTTTTTAGTTCAGATGAGTTCAGATACAGTAGGAAGAACAGAACCTTACTGAATTTAAGGGAGACACAACTCATCATTAAATTGTAATTTACGGGAAGTATGCAAATCAAAAATTTAATACCAGGACGCTAAAATTCTGATTATGAAAAAGGTCATAAGCATAAACTGAAAACAAAAAATGCGGGAAAAAAACTTGACAAACAGTTGAAGGATGTCACGAGAAAAACTGTATAAAAATTGGCTACTGTCATAAAAAGTCACATTTTGTTATAAAACTTTATAGCAACTGACTTGCATTTTTAAGAGTGGGTTTTTTTTAAAAAAAATTTAGGGTGTGTTTGTTTTTTCTGGAATTGACCCATTCTTTTCTAATTCTATAGAATTGTCCAATTCTACTGTTTGTTTTTACAAAAGTTTTGGTCTAGAATTGGTTTTTGAAAACTTTGGGGGCTTCAATTCTATGGATTTAATTCTTTTGTGGGAGCAAAGTTTTCCAAAACCAATTCCAGCATTTTTTTTAGAAAAACTCGCGGGTCTTCGGGTCAAAGTCGGGTTATAACACAAAACCGGGTCCTACATAAATATCCTCTACATCTCGTTTGCTCGGAGCTTTCTCACCGCCGTCAAAGCTCTGCGCGCCAGTCGCCACTGTATCTCTCCGATCACCGACGCTGCCTTCGTCGACACCATATTTTCAGGTTAGTTCAATTCTTATTTCTAAATTTCAAAAAACCCACTTCGGAACACCAATTTAATTCGTTCTTCTGGGTTTAGGGTTTTGGTTAATAAGAGTTTTGGGAACTCTGAAATCATACACTTCATAGTTCAGATCGCCCAAAACGTCACCAAAATCCGGATTTTCTGAGAATATTTGTTGTGGGTTTGCCTCTTATGATGACCGAAGCCACCAAAGGTACGTTTAACCAGTTATGTGATCCTATTTTTTATTTTATTTTGTTTTTCCCTGTCCTGATGGCCCTTGGAACAGATTCTGCTTCCTTATTGTTTATGATTTGCTTCTTCTGAAGGAGTTTATTTAATAAGGTTTGCAAGTAATTGCATCTTTGTTGCATGACATAGACATCTTTGTTGATATTCTATTGAGACTGTGCTATTGAGATGGTGAGATAATTAAAACAACTACATGGTCCATTATTTCTATCAAATAATTATTAAGAATTTTGTATTGTATTGGAGTTTAAATTCAGACAGTTTACTGTTATTTACTACTTAAAGTATCTTCAATTTTCAATGCATGCTTTGAAATCTATTTATAACACTCAGATAGAGTTATCGACTGGAGGAGTAGTTATTGACTGAGTATGTGACTTGGAGCAAAAGCATACTATATACTGGTATTTAGTTATTCATATGCAGTATGAAATATTTTCGTTCAGGCCTATGTGTTTGCTCAATTACCGTTATACCTTTCATAGATTATCACCTTTATGTGTCCTGCTCGTGTATTTTTCTTTATGTTGGATCTTTTTGGATAAAATTCACCTTTAGGTTGAAGTGTAGTTCTTCAATGATGTAGTACTACGTGGAATATGGTGTTTTATGAACTGGGTCAGAATGGCAAGAATCTAATGCCAATACTCTGCAAATGGAAATTTTTCTTTGTTTGCATGTGCTGCTCTCTTTTAGTCTTATTTATCTATTGACAGTTCATATCGCAAATCCCCGTGCCAATTGGTTTTGTGTTATTTGGCACAGTGCTTCTTAGCTGTAAACATGCATCGCTCATGGGAGTGTATGATTTTTTTATGTGTTATGTTGAGTTAATTTGAAAATTGAGAAAGTATCGTCAGAATGGGAATTCATGGTCATATAGCTGCAGTAAATTGTTTTTCTGAGCTTGAGTTCCAGTTTAATGTGAGGTCATTTTCAAATCTGAGGTATCATGGCTTGTGTTACCGTAACCATGTTGAAGATGAATTTGCTTTGACTGAAACAATTGAAACAGAATATGAAGTCTTGTTGCAGGCTTTGTTCAGATGGTGGTGCACCTTGGATATCTTATCATCCTCTGTAATAATCAAGCTTGAGGTTAAGCTTGCAATTAAGAGGGAGGGGATGCACATGTCTTTTATATGCGCTTGGAGGTCTTGCAGGAGGCAGCAATCAACAGATTTACATCTGGAATCAGCTCTTTCGGAGTGATCACAAGGATTATGGTACTGAAATGATTTTTCTTATTGAGCCAACTAAGCAGAGTGTGACAGAAGTGGATAATGGACTTCTTGTTGTTCCTTATTCAAGTTGATCAAGCAAGCTCATATTGAGAGGTGCAAGTCCCACTGCTTATTGTGCAGAAAGATGGCACAATGCTTCTTAGCTGTTTGATCTACAATATTATGAAGGTTTTTGAAAAAATTACTATTGTAGGTCTATGAGTTAACTAAGGTTGTTGAGATATTCTATCTTTTTAAATAAAAGAACTTTAGAATGATTATATGTTTATATGATTTTTCTTGTTCTATTTTATTTTCGTGTAAGATTATGGCCCTGTTTACTAGAGCTTATTTCTTGATGTATTGAACTGAACTGAACTGAAGTGAAAATTGATGTATTGAAAAATGGAATCAGCATGACTGAATTAATCTGAATTTCATCAAATTACATTTTCACTGAACTGAACTAAATTGAACTGAATTGAACTGAATTGAACTGAACTGAACTGATCTACAGATAAGCTCTGGTAAACAGGGCCTATGTTCATATTTCCGGCACATTAATCTTTGATTAAATTATATGATGAAAACAATTTGGAATAATTTAATGATATGGGATGTTTGATTTGTATTATAATAGGTTGTCCATATTTACCTAAATACAAAATTTTAAAAAATAAATCTCAAGCAAGTAGTAGAAGATTAAGTAGTAAGACAATTCCAATTCTATGTAAAAAATTTAATCATCCAAACACAAGAATTGACATTACAATTCAATTCTTAATCAATTCTTTTGATTATCCAAACACTAGAATTCACTATGAATTGTAACACCAATTCTTAATTTCAATTCTATTGAATTTGAATACCAATGCCAATTCTAGCAACCAAACACACCCTTAATGGTATTTGATTAGGATTTTGTAATTCTAGAGTCATCTTCCCTTGGTGTAAAAGGAAATCTTGACCGACATCATCATCTTAGAGTTATTTTCTATTTTAACGTGTAAAAGGAAATCTTGACCGACATCATCATCTTAGAGTTATTTTCTATTTTAACTGTATTTAGGATTGTGCATCTTTCCTTGGTGCATAAGGAAGTTATCCTTTTTCCATGTATAGTTAGGTTAAAGGCTTTGGTGTAATAATATATATTGTATACGTTCGTGATAAATAATCCTAAACCAAATCATTTTTTACAAGGAGGAAGATGACACCTTGGGAAATTTACGAGCTTCTGTGCCAGGGTGAGGATGTATTGATGGAGAAGAAGGATGAGAAGTATAGTTTCAAAATCCCGCCGCCCGAGTTAGTCGTTCAGATGCTCGAGGAGCTGTGTTCGATGCTGAGTTATCCTCCCGAGTCAGAAGAATCGGTGAATGATCTCGCCGGAAAACTGGTTGACTCGCTGGTTAACCACCTGTGGGAAAACCATGACATTACCAACGAGGACGCGCTACATTTCCTTGGCTCGGCAAAGTATAAGCATCACGTGTTGAGAATTGTTGAAACGATGGTTGCTAAGCATCAGCCAAATAAACGATGGTTGATTTTAAGGGAGATGAGAAAAGTGACCGTTCTGTTCTCAGCCAATCTAAAGGAGCTAAGTGAGTATGAAAAACAACATGGTGTGTCCTGGCGTAAATCAGTTTGCTACCCTTTGGCTCCCAGTTTTTTTCGCATGAAGGAATCTTTGTCGTCAAAGTGGAGTCATCCACTGCATAAAATAGAGCCACTGTTATATGAAATGGAGCTAAGAACATCATCAGGTTCTTCCGATGATACCGCGTTGATGGGAGATGTGTCATTGTCAAGCTTAGGACTGAAAGTTCCACCATTTTACCAATTTACTATTTTCTATACACGTTTTAGTTTTACTGCAGAAAAGTGACGTTGCAACGTGAAAACAGTAAATGCAGAAAACATAAAACGACACACAATCTGATCACGCAGTTCAGTGCATCGCACCTACGTCTGCGGGGCCGTAGCCCGTGTAAAGATCCTTCACTAGTTGCAATAAATATGTCCGGTCTATTACAAACTAATGGCTACTCTAGCAAGCCTATCACACTACCATTTCTTTCTGATAGCTGTTACAGTGATTACCTTCTTTTCCACGAAGGTGCGGCAAGATCTCTTCCACCCGAGCTTTAACACACGTCCCTAGTGTTTGTGGTTGTTGAAAACCGTGGACGACGACGCTGCTCTGGCCTGGCCTAAGGTAAACCCCGAAGGGGATTTTTTCTCTCGTAAGATCGGCAAATCAGGCTCTCAGCTAATTGTCCCATTTATAGCTCAATGCCGTGTGAATTAAGTCATCTCCACGGCTGTAGAATTCCATTCCAATTAAAACACGTTTAAAACAGAAACTCTTTGGAATAAGGAATTCAGAAAATCTCCAATTCCTAAAATAATGCAGAAAATCCTTTTCCAATTAAATCTCTGCAATATCCCATGAATAACTCTGAATTGAAGATGGATTTGGACTGTATTATCTCGAAACAAATATATCCATTCCATATTAAACGCGCACAATATTCCCTTTCCTCTTTAAAAAAACTGCGCTGAACTTCTGGAATTTTTCTATCTTTTTCTGCCAGACGAAGTCATGTTGCAACATGACATTCCACAAAGCAGCCAACAAAATCTGGACTTACAAGGACTTGACACCTTTAGAAGCAAATATGTGTTGGTTTGCTGTGTCAGGAACGTTCCTGTCCTCTATAGCTCATCATCATCACGTGGTTTCCAATCCCTCTTGAATCTTTGTAACGAGCTGTCCACCGAGAGGGATGATGTTGAGATAGTGATGGTTGCAAGGATGAATATCCTGACTGATACGAAAGAGGTTTTCGATCACTTGGTTTCAGGTTTCCCTACTTCTTGCCACGCGGTGCCATATGAGCCCTGGGAACGGCGCAAGAGCATATTGAAGAAACTCAACTGTGATGATTTCAACCTCCAGTGTTTCCTCTTCGATACCAGTGGATTGTTTTTGACATCTTTTAGCCTTGATGACCATTCATTTCCCTGTGGAGCCGAGGCCTTCCCTTTTACTAATGAGAGGGTGTCGGAGGTGCTTGAAAACCGCAATCTATTGCGATTCGGTAGGCTGGAGAGCCTTCTGAGGCCCTATGAATCCTCCCCCGATGATGTTGAGGTTTATGAGTTGCTTCCAAAAAATCGCCCTCGGAAGGAGCAGCGGCGTAGACGTATCACGGATGTGATCGAGAACAAGCATGTTGGGCTGTACGTGTGTTGTGAGGGCCGCTTCATTCCCCTTTTGGGTAAGTTGTATGCGCAGTGCAAGCAGAACAACGAGGCGTTTGAAATTGTGGTGCTTTACCAGCCCTTGCACTCTTGCGTTGACCCTCACATGTTCAAGGAGAAAATGGAGACTATGCTGCAGAAGCAGAATATACGCGGCGGGTGTTGGTGTTTGCCATTCAACAACTCTGTCAGCATGCGGTTTTGGGGTCTCACTATGGACTATAACTGCGGCATTGAATCTTGGGAGGACAAGCTGATGATAGTGGGGACCGATGGTAAGATTCTGGACATGTATGGAGCCAAGGTAATCAATGCTTATGGAATGGACGGTTTGTACCCCTTCACTAGAGCTGCTGTTGTCGAGAAGAAGAGGGGGGAATTGAATGACCTGAGATTGGGTCACCTACTGGTAGGAGAGCTTTTCCGAGGTGATGATCCTAGTGAAGTTATTTCCGCGGACAAGCTTCTAAGAAGCAAGAAGAAGATTATCATTTACATGGGCAGGCCACGGGAACGCATCAAATCTTTTGCGAGGTTGGTATCCCAGTACAAGCAGATGAAGGAGGAAAATGGAGAGTTTGAAGTGGTCTGTATCGCGTTTCCTTATTCAAATGAAGCTGGGATTGTCCAAACTGAGGGGTATTCTGAAATGCCATGGTACATCCGCCGCCTTGATGGAAACCACACACCCCTAGCGGGACAGTTGCGGCACTTAGTTTTTACCAAATCATTGGTTGTGTTTGGAGAAGACTGCCGCGTTTGTGCAGTAAAAGAACTACGAGTTTGTGATGGTGATGATGATGCTCTTAGAAGACTTTGTTTGGAAGACACTCTAGAGCAGGACATGATACAACTCTACTCTCCAATTTACACCTCGTTCGAAACGGAT